>OW964169.2:2712462-12712462 GCA_943136025.2 Agrotis puta | reverse complement strand
AGAAAAAAATCTGAAGAACTTGTATGTCAATCCTGTTCATCCAGGTAACTTGTTTACTTTCCTACTGTCCATGGTAAGATTGTTAATTTGTTTACATAAACATAAGTAATATTTTCCAGGAGTTGCAATGTTGCAGAACACAAGAAGCATCGATCTTTACACCTTAAACTTTTATGTGACTTTCCTAATTGTAGTTATTCTTGTAAATTGTCATCAAACCTTATAAAACACAAAAGGGTACACACTAATGAAAAACCCTATCTTTGTGAAAAATGTTCCTTTAGGACTAACTTTGTAAATTCTTTGAAAGCTCACAAAAGAATACACACAGCTGAGAGACCTTACCAATGTGACTACTGTAGCTACAAATGTAACAGCAGTTCAAATCTTAAAAAGCACTGTCACTTAAGGCATACAGATGGAAATAAATGCAAACATAAGTACCACAAAGCAAACCAAATACATACTAGTCATCTCAAACCCAACCAAAGCCCACCAGTAACGGTAATGCATAACTCGTAGATGATAATACACAAGAACCAGACAGTGAGAAAAACAGAAACCTATTAGGCCTCTGCCAATATTTATTTTATTTTTAATTTAATTTAAAGTCCTCAATAATGAACAATTTGAAATACAACCAAAACTACCATAAGTATAATAAAGAGGAATTGTTAAACAGCTTCAAATAAAGTACAAAATTGTACACATGCAACCCCAAACAAAAAAGAAATTTCAAAGTGGTTCATAAAGACCGTCCTCCCCTTTGAAGTACATATGAGTTAAAAATGTCTACCCATCAACAAACCGAAATCAAATTAAACTGGAATTATCAGAATTAGGCCATGACTGTGTCAACATTTGGAACATTAAACAACAAAAAAACCACTGCGGACGAGTTGGAGCATGCCCGCTTGGCAATCGTCGGCTGCGGCGGCGCGAGGCGCGGCGTGTTAGACGTCACAGCCACTTCACAACAATCTCCAAGAGCGACATGCAAGCCCACCATCCATACGCTTACCAAAGTCTCGATATATTGTGTCTAATTTGGATTATTATACTTTATTTAATTAGTCGTAAAGTTCTTAGGTAGGTAAAATACCTGTTTAATAAGAGTGAAAATAAACAAAAATCATGTTGAAAGCATTATATTTTTTACATTTACCTAAATATATAGATATATGATCCTAAAAAGTACATAATAACTGGTATAAATGTTGCCCAAAGTACTTATATCAAGACTTTCCTCTTAAAACATGATAGAATATTCGTGATACTTTGTAAAATATTTTGAGCTCAAATAGCGAGGTTACATCAATAATAAAATAAAATTAGGAAAATAATACTAGTCTGGCTCACAAATCATAGTTATTGAGTGTATATCAGTGGCAATGTTCTGTAAAGTCCACTACAACAGATTCACGCCAGCCAAAGAGGAAGTAACCAGTTGCTGATCCCAGAACCACAGCCGCACATAACCATGTATTGTATGTCATGAACACCAGCATCAACATATAACTCACTAAAACTTGCATCCCATGAAGCACTGTCTGCCATGCATGTGCTGTACTCAACATAGTAGGACTGAAATAAAATTATAAAAAGTGTTACACATACAATTGACTGAAATAACAGCTACATGATCATTATGCTTCAAGTGTTTTACATAAGTACTTACACATTTCTTTCAAGGACATGGGGCACCGGCCTTAAAAAGAACACACGTATTTGTTAGTAAAAAGATTACAAGTTAATCAAGCCCGAAAATAGAATTAAGATTTAATGAATAGATTTTTCCCTGAACGTTACGTACAAACGAAAAGTTTTCTTGTAAACTTAAAAAATATTAGCCAATACCAGGAGTTCCCAAACTTTTTCGACTCGTGCTTTTAATTTCAGTTTCGGCGCTATAGTTGGGCGGTATTAGCTGCCAATGATTGTGCTTGTTGCAACTCCACAAAAGCGGAACACGTAAATCTGATTTTGAAGCTACAAATGAGTTCAATTAAATAAACTTCTTCTTAAAAAAACTAATGAATCTTGGATCCACGCAGTTATGATAGTGAAAATGGCCAAAGGCAACGAGTGTCTTACGGCACCCCTCTATAATTTCTACGCACCACGGCGTCGCACAGTGGTCCCATATCGAAAATTAGTGGACATAGGCAACAAAGTTCCAATATCGATGCGATTTTTTTTTATGTGATTCTTTACGATATTCCTGACAACTTTTACTCTTGTGAAATTTCTTCTAAAGTTGATAGTTTGTCTGAAAAAAAAATAATTAGATTTTTTTGTATGGAGCGAATCACCTTTCATTTTTTTTCTTCAATTGTATTAATATGTTGAGTGTATGGCGTGAGTATATAATAGCAAGGGTCATTCTCTATCCACGAAAAATAAAATCAGCGCCGGCCATCTGCGGCCGCGCGAGTAATCATTCCTCAAAAAATAATAATTGTTTATGATATTTTTTGACATTTAAACTAAATTCAAAGTATATTTTTTATCTCATTTGGCTGTTCTGACCTTCTTTTTTTTTAATATATAGTTTTGATAGTATATAAGGTACCTACAACTAGTAATTCTTGAAAAGATTTTTTTTTTTTACCGAATGATTACTCGCGCGGCCGCAGATGGCCGGCGCTGATTTTATTTTTCGTGGATAGTGAATGACCCTAGCTATCATATACTCACGCCATACACCCAACATATTAGTACAATTGAAGAAAAAAAATGAAACGTGATTCGCTCCATACAAAAAATCTGATTAAAATTGTTTAATTTTTTTTTTCTTTAATCGTACTAATATGTTGCATGTATGGCGTGAGTATATGATAGCTAGGGTCATTCTCCATCCACGAAAAAATAAATCAGCGCCGACCATCCGCAGCCGAGTAATCATTCGGTAAAGAAGAATATTTTGTATGATTTTATTTTGCCATTTAAAATAAATTCAAAGTATATTTTTTGTCTCATTTGGCTGTTTCCACCTTCTTGCGATTGATGACTCATTTGTTTGTGCGCTCGGCTAAGCGCATAACAAACGAGTCACCGAAAAATAATTGTCTCTGATTGGCTGTTATTTTTTAACTACCTGCACCTTATCTATTGTTATCGGTACCACCTGCACTGTGATTGATGACTCATTTGTTTTTGCGTTTGGCTGAGCGCTCGTCTCTGATTGGCTGAATTGGATGTACTTATTCGTTTTACAGAAGAAGCTTCGGAAGCCCATAATAAGGACTTCAGAAACGCCAGGGAGAGGCACACTCGGAAAACGGGCAGTATAGCAACAAACGAAGACATTCTCCATGGACTTCTAATAAGTTCTGATCCTCACATATCCTACATAAGGCTCAAACTAACGAAACAGGTTGTTAATGAGTTGTTGCCTGAAGCAATTCAGTTGTTACAGACTACCGAGCCTCCCATTGACAATGAGATTATGGAGGAAGGAGAATGCCTCGTAGCAGAGTCCGAAAATTTGCCAGACCCACTTCTGTAACATGAAATAAAGTGGTCCGGTTCTAGATTATTCCCACAAAAGCCCATCAAGGCTGGGAATGACAAACCACCCTTTTCAGGGCTACAATTACTTCACAATTTCTGATCATACGAATGTTAACTTATATTATAATATACATACGATGGATTATGTAGATAACAATTTATCAACTTCTTGCCCGTACAAATTCAAACTGTTTCACCTATCATTAACAAAATCTGTTAAACCAGAAACTTATTACGATATTTATTCAGCAATAGATAACGTGCAGATAGTTACAAAAAACAGCCAATCAGAGACGAGCATTTTTCGATGACTCATTAGTTATGCGCTCAGTCAAGCGCAAAAACAAATGAGTCATCAATCACAGTGCAGGTGGATAACAATAGATAAGGTGCAGGTAGTTAAAAAATAACAGCCAATCAGAGACAATTATTTTTCGGTGACTCGTTTGTTATGCGCTTAGCCGAGCGCACCAACAAATGAGTCATCAATCGCAAGAAGGTGGAAACAGCCAAATGAGACAAAAAATATACTTTGAATTTATTTTAAATGGCAAAATAAAATCATACAAAATATTCTTTTTTACCGAATGATTACTCGGCTGCGGATGGCCAGCGCTGAATTATTTTTTCGTGGATGGAGAATGACCCTAGCTATCATATACTCACGCCATACATGCAACATATTAGTACAATTGAAGAAAAAAAATTAAACAAATTTAATCAGATTTTTTGTATGGAGCGAATCACGTTTCATTATTTTTCTTCAATTGTACTAATATGTTGGGTGTATGGCATGAGTATATGATAGCTAGGGTCATTCACTATCCACGAAAAATAAAATCAGCGCCGGCCATCTGCGGCCGCGCGAGTAATCATTCGGTAAAAAAAATAATCTTTTCAAGAATTACTAGTTGTAGGTACCTTCTATACTATCAAAACTATATATATTAAATAAAAGAAGGTCAGAACAGTCAAATGAGACAAAAAAATATACTTTGAATTTTGTTTAAATGGCAAAAATATCATAAACAATTATTATTTTTTGAGGAATGATTACTCGCGCGGCCGCAGATGGCCGGCGCTGATTTTATTTTTCGTGGATAGAGAATGACCCTTGCTATTATATACTCACGCCATACACCCAACATATTAATACAATTGAAGAAAAAAAATGAAAGGTGATTCGTTCCATACAAAAAAATCTAATTATTTTTTTTTCAGACAAACTATCAACTTTAGAAGAAATCTCACAAGAGTAAAAGTTGTCAGGAATATCGTAAAGAATCACATAAAAAAAAATCGCATCGATATTCGAACTTTGTTGCCTATGTCCCCTAATTTTCGATATGGGACCACTGTGCGTCGCGGCGCACGGTTTGAGAACCCCTATTATAAGGCTGTAGGAAACAGCTCGAAAAAGAGAAATAAAGTAAATGCCACGGCTTGCTAAGTCTCTTTAGTCCCCCGCCCAGCAATACCAAACTTTTGTAAATTTTATAGGTACTAATAATTAGGTAATCAATTTTATAAAAGAAACAGGAATAATATTGTTTAAAATAAGTATTTCAGATGAAAAAAGCTCTTGTAGGTATTAATTTAATAAGCATTTTTTTCAATAATAAATTATATCTTAATTATGAAAATTGATATTACTATTTAACACCATAAAATTATTACGGTAAATTATGTAATTAGGGTTCCGTATGTCGTCTGTGCGTCTGTCACCAGGCTGTATCTCATGAACCATTATAGTAAGACAGCTGTAATTTTCACATTTTCGCTAATGAATGTGAACGCATAAGTGGTGTGCTAGAAACATGTAATAAAATACTCATCTATATCTCTAACGAATAGCTGTCTTCATGCCTCATTAGAAAATGTCATGAAACAAACCATGTTAATTCTAATTTCTATGCATTTGAAGGATAACTTGCGTTCAATACGGTATTTAACTCATTAGTTAAATATGTTTAATGTTTATCGGAATAGGCGTATCTAATTGTTGTTTTCTTAGATTTTGTTCAACATGGTGAATAAGGTGATTCATTATTATCCACCAGCAACCCAAGTATTGTGTAGCATACTTTTTATTACTTTATTTAATACTCCATCGTTGTCTGTTCGGGGCACTGCTTGTTTGGTTTTGACATATCAAAAACACCATATGGATTAGTCGACATACCCATAGATGGTAGATTATAATAATTGTTAGGTCGTTACGCAAGGATCGCGGGACTGTCTCAGAGGGACACTGAGACCCTGAAACACAAAGGGCACCTGTAGGAACAGGGCGCGACTTCGGTAGGAGTTTGGCCGTCTCAGTTTGCTGATAGCTCTATGCTGCGTGTGTGGAACTAGACGGTTTGGTCATTGATCGGACGGCAAGCTGCCTATTATACTAGCCATCCGCAAGCCGGAAGTCGCTTTAAGTGGCCGGAAATCGCTTCGCGATGTCCGATGCCTTGAGCGACTCCCATGGTGGCTTGGGCGTAAGATGGAGGATGTCCTCTCCCTCAAGCATTTCGCCTCCTCCTTCACTGGCATTACTGCTTCCCATACACCCTGTTGCGTAACATGGTCAGAACCAGGGCCGGATGTGAAAGGTGGACGCCATCTATCGCTTCCGTGAGGTCACGCCGGTGCTCCTACCGTGTGCACCACTGTGCCCTCCGGGTGGTCCACAGTAGTAACACCCGGGAATTTTCCCTCGCTCAAGGTACCTCCCGAAACAACCGTTTAGCATGCGGACGCTTGACTACCCTGTAGATTAGTAGATATAAGGGCTTTTTCAGTGTTACGCGGATTTGGTGAAGCAAGGGGGCTTACCCCGCATGCGTAGGTAATTCTACCAGCAGGAACAAAACCTGCTTATTTAACGCTACAATCGATTGTAATCAAAGAAATACACACCCCAATTAGGACCTAAATAAGTTTAATGGCAATTGTGTAGATACAGACTAGGCCAGCACATCAGTCATCAGTATGATTCCGAACTCCGCAATACGCAGCAGGCTACTGGTCCCCATAATTATATTCTCGAGTTTATATGAGATTAGATTTTGAGCTCCGCAGCGATGCAGCAGCTACAGAACTGCATTGGGCAGTGTCGCCCCGCCTGCCGCCTTGTTCGAAATCACACCTTTAGGGTGAAAATTGGTCAACCGCCATAGTTGTAGTTTTTAGCACATCATTTTACTTACTGTATAACTTGCGGCTCATCTGGGGCACATAGATTTGCGACACCTTTATCTGGCGGTGCAACTGCACAGTATTGGAGCCCCGTATACGTTTTCCATAACAGATGTTTTCTGTAGTATTTAAGGCTGAAACAACAAATACCTAAACTGTCGTTTTTATATTTTCACATTATGATTTACTAGCTTTTGCTTACGGTCTCACTCGCGTGATTTTAAAATTAACAATCAATTCTGGTGTGAAGAGATACTTAAGAAAACAAACTTATTTACGCATTAATAATTTAGTTAGGATTATTGGGTATTATAAAGTAAGCATAAATAAAAAATGTAATAAGCATTATTAATTATTTATAATTATATATAATTAAATATTAATATAAAATATTAATTATATATAATTATAATTAAAAGCAAAATAAGGCAGGCCTGTTGGTCTAGTGGTTAGTGACCCTGACTGCTATACCGGAGGTCGTGGGTTCGATTCCCACCCAGGACAAATGTTTGTGTGATGAGCTCGATCATTTGTTCTGTGTCTGGGTGTAATTTATCTATAATATGTATGTATTTAGAAATATATAAGTATGTTTATCAGTCGTCTAGTACCCATAACACAAGCTCTGCTTAGCTTGGGACTAGATGGCGTTGTGTGATAGTTGTGGAATATTTATTTATTTATTTAATTAAATTAATAAGTTGGTAAGAAATTATGATACGCGCCGAAGTGGTAGGTACTTGGTACTGAAGTATGACTTTATGAGCTATTAGAGGCAGTACACATTGGGGGCTTGACTCAAGTAGCACATGCACTTCAATAACTCCCCTTGACGCTCAAAACGCGTTAGCAAAGCGCGCATTTGAAAGCGCCCAATGTGTACGCTCTGTTAGTGGTATTATGTCAATGGTTATTAGTTATAAACAATAGACTATTTGACATGTGGTCATCCTAATTATTCATTAGATAATTGCGTAAAAAGAAAGACAAGATTTGTTTACTTGCATGTGACATCATACATGTCACATGACCAGGGCCATTACAGAATGAATGTTTTTGGCGGTATTTTTGAAATTCAAACTTTAACATTGTTTTTATTGGTAGTAAAGTAGATCAGCCAGAAATATCAATGTAGTATGCTTATTATGTAGTAAAAAATCATTTAAATGGTTTCCTAAAATTAGTCAAAGGAGCCGTTCAAGTATTACGTAAGCACTATGGGGGGGCGGGGGAGTCTTTGCTATGTTTATTTTGGATGACAGGGGGGGTAGGGGAGTCTGTGAGCCGTAAACACTTCTGCACAACGAATAATTATAAAAAAAAACCAGAAAACTTATTGAAAAATGTTTACGTAAGCATGTGGGGAGGGGGTAAGAGCTTTGCTTACTTTTGCTGACAAGGGGGACGGGGGGGTAAATAATTGTAATAAATCTGCTTACGTAATACATGAACGGCCCCAAATAGCCTATTGTGACATTAGAAAGTGTACCAGATTCAGAAAGTTTAATGAGGAATAACCAATATTCATTGCACATAAGATTAAAGAGGCGTAAAATGCAAGTCTTGGAAAGTAAGCAGGAACAAAATGTACCTACTTTCACGTGTGGCTCAAACGATTTATCTTCACTATAGGCGCGTAAACAACGATGATTAAACATAAATCTTACCCTTCATATAGTAAAGCCATTAAGAATACTGCAAGGAAAGATCCAACGAATTCTCCTATGTCTGTCACTTTCCACCAAGAAAAAAGAATGACCTCATCGTAACCCCCGTGAAACTAAAAATAAAATAATACAGATTTATTTCTTCTTTTTAAATTAGCGAATTCTACCATAGCAAGTTTATACGTGGGCATTACCATTGCACATTGTGTAAAAAAAAAACCGGCAGGATCTTGTGGCTTTCCACGTGGAAACGAAAGCAAATGCTCGCGATAGCCGCTGAGATTGCCGCCGCAAGGGGCCAGATTCAACCTTATTTCAATTACTTAGCACTTAAATTCCTTTAACAACATTAAGTAACCTATACGTCTCACGTGATGCAGCGGCGAACCGTGGCATTCCAGGACTCGTCGCGTCATCCCGCGATGTAATTGCAGCGCTTCATTGAAATAAGGAAGGAAAGCATTTGTCCAGGAAAAAAAACGCCTTAACCATAATACTGTCAGTGAAGTCTAGCCTTAAAGCTCTCTGGATAATTTGCTGGGACCTTATAGGTAACGGGATATTATGCTGCTAAATAGTTTAAGTAAGCGAAGATTTCACAAAAAAAAAATGATGATGATAAGCAATTTGGCTCAGTATTTATAGGAAAATTTCAGACTAAGCACGTACTCACACAATAAATGTTAATAATAGACATTTAAACTTAGGTTTCAGGCGGCATGTGTGCATTAAGTTATGAATACGTGCCCAATAAAGCAAGACCAGATAGTTAAAAAAATAATTCATATGATTATTACAGTCATAGCCATATCATGGCCTCCGGCATGAGCTCCGTGTCCGTCGCGGGCATGTGCTGCATGTCCGCCGTGTCCCGCATGTCCATCATGTAACTCATGTCCCTGGTGAGCATGTGCTCTTAAATCTGATGTGTAATCTATACTGCCTTCACTGACATTAAAGGTGTTCTGAAAGTACAATAAATCATTAGTTCCAATGTAATTTGAAAAATAAAGTTTGCTAGTCAATTTTACAGTGCAGTTGGGGCCTGCCATTTCCCACGGTTGGACCCGCTGCTCGGCTCCTAAGGTTCGTAGCGTGATGTTGAATAGTATAAGAATTGGGTTTATGATTGCAAATGCAAAAATATTTTTTCCAAACCGACTGGAATTTCGAGAGATTAACGTAAACAAACAAATGGGTGGATCTCCAAAACGGGCGTATTCGTGTCATCGCTCTGGTGCTTTTCAGATATTGATATTTAATGGTAAGTATGTCTCTCGTTAAAAGAATGATATTCAAATAGTATATTTTTACTATTGGCCTTCAATTTACACAAACAGTTATGAAAATATTTAAGTTCAAAAAATTTCGCGACCAGAGCAATCATAATTGGTGCCAGAGCGATCACAAATGGTGAAAACAGAGAAACAAAAAAAAATATTAATAAAATATTATTTATTTAGCCGTTTTCAGTCATTTTCAGTGTACGAATAACAAGATTGATGTAAGAGAAATGTATTATTGTAGAAAAGTATCGTTATAGTTTCAAACTATTACGTTATAATTTTGAACGAACTATTTAATTAATTATATTAATATTTCTTTTTCTTTAATAATTGATAATTGGCTACGCATGTTTCCTCTATAAATATTTGTATGTCAAAATTGACAAGACATAGCGCACTATTTAGTTCTTAAGATCCATCTATCCTATGTTTAACAAATAAATTGATTTGATTTGATTTGATTTGATTTGATTTGATAAAATAACAAATTAACATAGTTAAAAAAATCAACTTTTGGCTTAGTTTCATTTATTTGGACTATAATATCCGAACTTTCCCTACTTCTCTTCCTACGAACCTTTTGCTGGCTTGGAGTCAAATCACTCATTGGTATTACTGTGCCCCGAACTTTTTTCCTTTGGTAATTCTCTCTTGACTTTGCTTATGCGTTAAGGTTACCCATAGAAACCCAGGAAAGGTCATAAATTAAAGGTTATATGCATACCTAGTTCTTCGTTTGTCATTGTTACAGTACAACTTAAAACAGATTTATAACGTACAATTAATGCAAAATATCATTGCTCTGGCCTTTTTGGACAGAGCAATCACAGCCATAGCGATCAGAAAAAGTCATGCCTCTGGAGATCGACCCAAATATTAAAACTTCGGAACAAAATGCTTTTCGGTAAAAAGCTTCGATCTTATTGATTGAAGGTAAAAAGCTACCCTATACGTATACAAAGGGTATACGTATAGGGTAGCTTTTTACCTTCAATCTTAGTCTATAGCAATGACATGCGAATTCCAGTAAAGGTAGTTTACATATCGTCAATATCGTGAGAGTTGGCTTGCAAATGACTCAATGACTGCCCGTATCCACTATGAGAAAGTCAAGTATCGTATTGATAAACAACTGTAGGTATGTACCACCTGAGCCGTGCGCGCCTTGCACGTTTGTATTAATGAAGGGCGGCGGTTGCAACGCAAATCTGGTGAAGTGCAGTATTCCGTGACAATGAAATGTCAACATTGTGTTTCTTGTAATAAAGTCGAAAATAATGGATAAACAATAACCATACTGCTAAAGGTCTTGGAAGCGACAGAAAAACAGGATCTGCATGATTGCGGACCCAAGTTAATTTATTTTCAACTAATGATAGGGTTCCTACTCGCCGTCAAACCTACGGGTGATTTTTTCCTTACGATTGTGATTTAGGTCAAATTCGGAAACGACAGCAAATTGGATGTCTTCGCCTCTTTTGCTGCGAGGAGTCAGACCGCGCCAAAAGAGCAGTCTGGCATCGAACGTAGAACGTTAATATCGATAAGCGCCTATCTGGTTACAATAATAAGAGACTTGCGATGGTAACTATGGTGGCCTTGGGGGATAGTTAGGTCGAAAAAAGATGGAGTAATGTTCCACATTGTTTGGGGTTCGTTTAGGATGGCTTGTAGATCAGGGAAACTCTGTAGACTTTTATATTAATTATTTATTGAGCATCATACGACTTACATTTTACAAGGTTGACCATAGAGAGCGAGGCCTGCTTCCTCGCATAGATAATACTCCTATTTAGACAGGCCTGTTGGTCTAGTGGTTAGTGACCACCCAGGACAAATGTTTGTGTGATGAGCACGATCATTTGTTCTGTGTCTGGGTGTAATTTATCTATAATATGTATGTATTTAGAAATATATAAGTATGTTTATTAGTTGTCTAGTACCCATAACACAAGTTCTGCTTAGCTTGGGACTAGATGGCCTTGTGTGATAGTTGTGGAATATTTATTTATTTATATTTATTTTTAGCATAGACTACAACACACATGCGCACCCCTATCACGAGCGATCGTGAGAAAGCAATTTTGGTCAGGGCCTGCGAGACATAGCGTGCTGATACCAGTCATGTAGGATTCCGTTATCCTCAGGGATAGTAGATACTTATAATTTATATGATGAAGATTATGTTATATTAAAAAGAATATTCGTTTTATTTTTTATAAGAATTGTTAGAAAATTGGTTTTTAAATATATGTAAGTACGAAGAACACTATTTAAAAAAAATACCTTGCGCGACCTTCAAGGGTCCTTCGAGTTGAATTACCAATATGCAAGGAGCGTGAATGGCCAGTATTCAAGGTCGATGAGCGTTTTAGGTATGTATGTAATTATGACACGCTGATAAAACAAGTTTTACTGCACTCATTTTATGGCACATCAATATTTAAAAACAAAAATGGATTCCCATTGTGGAGCATCACCATCAACATCTTGTTGATCTATCAATCTAGTGATGGCAAGTGCTACTGCTGACCATGGGGTTCGATTCCCAGGTTAGAGAGTTTGTCCTTGAGGATTTTTTTTTTGGGTAGCACTCAATTTTTTTTTTAATGAAAACCTAAAATCATGATTATTCATTAAAGATAATTAATGTCTACTGATGTTATGTAACATCTCTCTGAAGACTCTGAAGTCAAATAAAAATAGGTCAGGAATTATTTTTCTTAGACTATTAAGCAGAGATTTTCATGGTTTAGGCTTTATTGAGCTCAAAACAATGACAACAACGGAAGTTATCCCGTAAGTGATGGTTTAAATTTAAGTAGAGATGACTGAAATAATACCTATTTATGTTAAGTGACAAAGTTTTAATTCATCACTTTGTCTACAGTACACTCACATAATAATAATGTGCAAATATTTAACTTCTTTGTAATATTCAAGTTAACAAAGTTATGGTTTTGGCAGAAAATATAAAAATAACTCACTTGAATAATATCATTCTGAAATGTACCATTCATTGACATGTCATGGTCATGTGCTGGCATCATGTGGTCCATTTCATTCATATGATTACCATGCTCATGGTGAGCATGACCCATACTGTGATCCATTTCTGTAAACAACAAATAGTTTTTTTTATATATATTGTTTGAATAATATCTTAACTAAATTTCATGTTTCTAGGAGCAAAGTAAATAAAATTCAGTTTAAGTAAAACACAAGAATTACTGTGATCATTGGTACTTCTGAGGTTACTCTAGATAATATTCTCCGAGAATAGTACTTAATCTAAGCTTAATGACTTGGTGTTTGAATTTTGGTCATGATTGAAAATAGATCAAACTGGTTGTTGAATAAACTATCCCATGTTTTAAAACTCTGCTAGTAAACTACTACAGCAATGGTAAGTTTATAAAACAGCTTAGAGAATAAACCAAAAACAAACCATGTTATGCTGCAGTGAAATGTTTAGCACAGGCTCAAAACAGACAGAAGAATATGTTAACCCAAGTGTACTAATAGAGTAAATATCAATGTGTGCACACATTGTTTGTATAGAGCACACAACTTTCAGTCCATATACCTTATGATAGGTACTCACTATCTATCAATTTATGATAGCGTGCAATACAAATAAACATATCAAGTTGTAAAGCAGTGAATCACTAGAGTCTTTTTTAACACTTACTATGCGCAAAAGCAGTATCTCAAAATCCTCAAAAGCCATAGAATAGCTTTAAAAAATATGCATCTCAGGAACTGTGCCTTTCAGCACTATCTTGTTCAAAACCTATAAAAATATACTTTACAAAAAAAACCCTGTTTCAGTTTTACCTTAAATCATTCATATAATTCATAGATGAACAAATCAACACTTTTATTGAGATACCGCTTTTGCGCTTAGTTGGGCAGTATAGTAGTAGGTATATAAATTAATAATGGACTAATATTAACAAGGCAAGGTCTTTCTCCAGCTTATAATGTACAATTGTACATTATAATTATACAAATAGAATTACTATAAAAGTAATAGGCCTATCTATGTAGTCGAATCTGTAAAAATAGTGAAAGTAGGTACATGGTAACATTAAATTAGAAAGTATCTTTAACCATTCACTGGTAACTCAACAGACAATTAATGAACAGTACAAGTGGAAACTGGAGCAGTTTTAATTAAAACCTGTTTTAAAACCTATCCAACATAAAGTGTTAAACCAATATTCGTTCACACCTGTGTATACCCTTTCAAGCTATAGTATGTAATTCAATAGAACGAGACCTTGTAATACGGTAGTGTAAAGCAAAAAATAAAATAACATCTTGTCCACAAAATTATACAGCATGAAGCAATAGATATCAAGTATATAAGTTGATACATAGAGGTACATCTCGAAAAGAAGACGTTTAGTTTTATATTATAAGTCAGCGTTAGAAACATTTACATAATTATTATCACAGACACTTACTCGATTTAAAACTTTAACGTGGCACTTATTAGTAAAAGAATTTAAAAATAAATCAACTGAATTAGACAAAGTATTAAAGTTCTACGTAATACAGATAATAATTTTAAGTCATTTCATGGTGTACGAGCTCACCAAATCTCAAACCATTGGCAAAGCAAACTGCTGCAAACTGTCTTCTGACCACTGACCTGTCCTGTCAACAGTGTCAGTCAGTAAAACTGGTCAATCAAACTGTCAAAGTAATTTGTCAACTTGAAACTGACATGTCAAATACCCATGGAACTATGAAGTACTAATTATAACCATGGACCCAGGACCTATACTCCTATTCCCACGACCGCTTACTGGGCGTTAAAAAAGCGCAGAATTGAAAGTAAATTGAACATAAATTTCACCTCCCAGAACTTGATATCAAATACAATTCGAAAAACTGTGCCGCGCTGTAAAAGTGCTGACGTGTGTACTGATCAAAGAGTTTAAAATTTAGGGAGCGAGTGCTTGTAACATTAAAACCGTGCCTTTCCATTACAATGCCACTGGGAACTTTTCTTCCTAAGTTTACTTCCCAAACTGTCATTAGTGGCATTTGTTGCTAATAATTGTGCGGATGACATTTCATTTAGCATTCAAGTGGCTATTTTTCTTAGAAAGAGAGGCACACATGCAGGTTTCTTTCTCCTTCCTTCTGTAGTTGTTTGTAGGGTGACCAATATTATGGAAAATGCTGACCTCGGAAAAGATTAATAATGTATTAAAAAGTGATTTTAATACATTATTAATATTTAAAACATTGTCAGCCCATATTTAAAGGAAAAACCCATTTTGAAATATTATGGATAAGTACTTTCAGTTTAAAAATAATATTATCCTCAAAATACTGTATCATGGACACTCTATTAGAAAGAAACAGAATGCTATGTAGGTATCTTTCATTCATTTCAAGATCACCTATTTGGGATCGTTTTTCTAGTAAGAAGCAAGCGCTCCCTTTATTTTAAACTCCTTGGAACAAATAAAGTCTGACTAACGAAAGCTGTCCAAAAAACAAAGGCGATAATTTAAAAAAATCATGAGCTGACAACCCCGTCTACACACTGCATAAACGGAGTTGATACATAATATTATTATTCAAAACTAATAAGCGATATTTATTTTAGTATCTCATGTCTGGTGGCGGTTAGATAACGACCATACAAATATAATTAAAAATGCCATCGCAACCAATTGACCCCACTCAACTAGAAAGTAGTTGTTTGGGTAAGTACGGACCTTCCTGTGGTTTTGATTTGTCTTCCAATACTTCGAGTTTCGTTTAGCACTAGTTCGTGCTGATTCAAAACAATACATAGCCACATCCTTACAAAAATTAGTTGCGAGCTCACAATAAAAACTGCCGTGTATGTATTATGCCTACAAAGGACATAAGTTACATTACGAAAGGGACATTACCTTAATATGTAATTAATGAGTCATTAATATTCACTACTACTTTTAATTATATAATTTGGTATAAATAGCTGCATAAGTCAAGTATTTATTCATTAAACAACTAAGTGACCAACCGAAGATTCGTGAATTGTTGTGTGTGGCTCGTGATCGTAAGCTTAATTCGCAGGCCGGCGCGATCATCATGAGAGTAACGTGGTAAAAAAGTAAGTGTAACAAGGATCAACTTAATGTTTATTCGTTTTAAATGTTTAGTAATTAACTATTTTTAACAGACTTCGAAAAAAGGAGAAGGTTCTCAACTCGAAAAAATCTTTTTTTGTTGGTTTTAGAGATGGGCTTTAGAGATGGTCACATGAGATGATGATGATGAGAGAAAGGCTTTAGAGATGGTCACATGGTAATCAGGTTAGGATCTGATGACGGGATCGTGGAGATATAGAGGGGATTCTTCAACGAATGACAGTAAATCTTTGTCAATTGCCATAGCGTGTTTACCAATGTGTTTACGTTATCTCACAACATAAAATAACGCCTGTACCCACTAAAAATGTTAAAATTAAAAAAAAATATTGAGAAATAGTTTGACAGTAGTCCATAGTAAAGTAGAAGCTAAGCTTGTTAAAATCCTAAACATTTTTTACAAAGTTCTATTTCGTTCGGCGCTTTTTTAACGCCCGTAAAACAAATGCTCATGCGAATGGGGGCTTATAATTTCTAGCAGCTAGCAGATTCATAACTTTCAACTGGGTAATAAAAAGTCGCCGCTCTAAAAGTCACCCAGAGATTGGCTAGCTACATGACGCGTACACACCGGGTCAACGATGGCTGACGAATAGGTCTTGTTGGCCTTCATTGGTCCCATAGACTTAAAAAGATGGACTGGGCCTTCCCTAGCCAACTAACAGATAAATTGGCCATACTCTAGAAGGAGAGCCATTACAGACCTATCTCTTACCTGTAAGAGCCCATACGCACGAGCGCCTTTTTTATGTGCGTTAAAAAGCTCCCGAAATAGAACAAATGCATTCCCATTTATCTGTTCACACGTCAGTTCTTTTTTTCGAACTGTATTTGATTTTAAGTGCTGGGCATTTAAATTCAATTTGCCTTTTCGTTAAAACTCAGCGATTTTTTAACGCCTTAAAAAAGCGCTCGTGCGTATGGCTTCTTACAGAAGAACAGTTGAGTGGGGTCAATTATAAGAAGCTATTGCCCACTCCACACTTAAGTCTATTTAGCGAACTGCGCAGCGGTTGGTCCTGTTTAACGAACGCCAGCGTGGTGATATCGATAACATCAAATTCGGTTGACCACCGTGTGGACGGTCAACGAAATCGTTCGTTGTACGCTGCATTTTGTATTCCATGGTGTGTCATGTCAATATAAATCATATTAGAATTGTATGGTAATAATCATAATTTTTTTATCATGGCGATTCCTCGGTAGTAGCCCGTGAAATAAAAATTTTCATGTTTTTTGTAATTTGCTTAAAAAAAAAACATTTAAACATTGCCCCACATTAGGAATTTCTTCCTGTTTCGTGGGTGAGTTTACAAACATAGAAAGTCACATACACAAACACCCAGTTTACAGAGATAAACTGGGTTTAAGGACTGAGCAATAGAGAAAAAAAAGAAAGAAAAGTACTGGGTAATAGAGAAAAGTATAGACGAATTTGATAACTTCCTACTCTATCCCTCAAGAAAGAAAAACAAATCGACAAACCGCATAAGATGAAAAGTTACAGAGCATAGCTATCTCCATCTCTCAGCGCGTGCCGATTTTTTCAAGGCCAGCGCAAAAATTTTGCTAAACAAGTTGCACGTTTAGAGCATACTAGCTTTTGCCCGCGGCTTCGCTCGCGTAGAATTTGGTCTGCCTCATTAAGTTACGTGACATTTTTTTTTAATACTTATATTTTTTTATGTAACTTCACATCGTACATTACTTCAAAATTAGTTTCCATACAATCTTTGAACACCTATACCTAATATTTAGAGGGAATCTCTTGAGGGTGGAATTATTTCAGATAATTTCCTTTCTAAGTGCTCATTATTTTAGAGGGCCGAAGCCTGCCGGGGTCGCGGGACTTACGAATTACCGTGACCCTGGTACGTAAAGGGCTATTGAAGGACACCGTAGATTTTAGTCAGTCAAGTCTGACAGTCCCTCCCGCCCTGCCCTGGGTGGGAGGACTCATTTGATGATTTTAACACGGTAAAAAAATAATAATAATAGAACTCTGCAAATTTCAAAATTCTACCAGTGGTTTCTTCATCAATCTTTACCTGTATGGTGTGTTTATAAAAAGTAGCCCTATGTCCTTCCCCGGGCTTGAGATTATCCTATCCAGCACAAACGAATTACTAAACACTGACTAATAAACAGGTCGGACCAATGTTACTTGCATTTAATCACTACATAGTATAAAACAATGTAGCTTTCTTTGTCCCGTATAACGATCGAACTCGTGTAACGATCGACATCATTGCGCGATCACCGCCATCTATCGAGCATAAGGACCACTCGACATAAAATACTAATAGAATTATCTATACTCCGTTCATCATCTGCCTAGCGTTTTTCCCAACTATATTGAGGTCGGCTTCCAGTCAAACCAGACGCAGCTGGATATCACTATTTTACATGGAGCGACTGCCTGTCGGACCTCCACAACCCAGTAACTGGGTAATACGATACCCCATGGTAAGATTGGCTGTCAGACTTTAGAGCTTCTGACAGTAACGACTGTCAAAGATCTTCAAATGACAGCCGGGACCAACGGCTTTACGTGCTTTCCGAGTGCTTTTTACCCATCCACAGACAAACCTCGGCAAGCGCAGCTTAACCCGTAAAAATATAAAAAACGAAAAATAAAAAACTTTTTCAAAAAAATAAAATGTAACCGCCTTCAAAAAGAACCACAAAAAAAGGCAAATAAAAAAAACTTTTTGAAAAAGTTTTTTATTTTTCGTTTTTTAGTTAAAATATTCAACCCAAATTCTTGCCAAATACATAATTATAATATAATCCGTAGCACTGGTAATAACATCCCTCATGTACACTATAAGCTAATAACATTCCCTATCTCAAAAACTACTGAACCGATTTTGATGAAACTTGCAATATTCCCTAAGTTGAACGATACCTAGCACAAAAAAATATAATTATTTAAATCGGACGTGAAGTTCCGGAGATATGCGAACAATGAATCAGTCGATGCCTACTCCTTACTGTTAAGGAGTTGTACCTTCCATCATCAGCTCAGCTACATAAGATAATGATTACCATACGCAAGTACTTATATAACTTCATAAGATTTACGAAAAACGATGCGTGGGCCTATAAAATTTGAGGGTTGCCCTCGATTTCTCCAAGATCCAATCATAAGATCCTGATTTGGTGACAATGGGACCACACGGAAAGCACCAGCTTTCAAACAAAAAAAGAATTATGAAAATCGGTTCACCCAGTCGGTCGTTATGCGGTAACAAACTACTGTTAAGGAGTTGTACCTTCCATCATCAGCTCAGCTACATAAAATGATGATCACTATACGCAAGTACTTAAATTACTTCATAAGATTTACGAAAAACGATGGGTGAGCCTATAAAATTTGAGGATTGCCCTCGATTTCTCCAAGATCCAATCATCAGATCCTGATTATGTTACAATGGGATCATACGGGAAGCACCAGCTTTCAAACAAAAAAAGAATCATGAAAATCGGTTCACCCAATCGGTCGTAATGCGGTAACAAACATTTAAAAAAAATACAGTCCTCCTTTTTTTGAAGTCGGTTAAAAACTATCCTATGTCCTTTCTCAAGTTCCAAACTATGTCTGTACCAAATTTAATACTAATCGGTTCAGTAGTTTAGGCGTGAAGAAAAGACAGACAGACAGACAGACAGAGTTACTTTCGCATTTATAATATTAGTTAGGAAGTTAGGAAATTAGGATTTAGGGATACCAGATTCAAGTATTATATTTCCCGGACAATTTGGTCTGTACGATAATATATAAATATTGATAATTATTTTTTAGCAAACATTCTACATGTTATACTAATATACAGGAATTTGAATCCGTAAGAGATATAAAAATAACTTGGTGGGTGACTTTAGCTCTTTCTTGATGTAATTTTATTTGTGTATTTCTTTTTTGGTCAAGTGTGAGTTGTCCGCGAAAATGAGTGAGATAGGCATGGAAACATTTTTAAAGTTTCAGGATTATATGTAATTTAATTAATAAGTATCTCTTTTTCGTTAGATCAGCTAATAAAATGTATTATTTTACTGTTACGGAATCTTTTCTAACACAACACCAGGATTTATGTATTATGCATATTTTAGGAGTTTGTGTTAGTAATAAACTGGTCTTCTTCAACGGTCAATAAAATAGTTTTCAAAAAAACTTTGTTTTTTCTTCAATCTTTTAGCATCCGTCTGCTGAGATATATATTAGACCTTTCATTCAATGGGTGGTTACATCATACACCACAATGCTGACTTAGCACGACTTAGCAGGTTTCACAAACTTACTCCACTAAATTTTTCTCTGAACTGAATTGGGCAGATTAAGGTAAAAAGTCACATGCAATGAGGTTTTCCTTCATTGAAAAGCCATTGGTCTGATAAACAGGTTATTCTTCTGACATATAATCCGTATCGAACATTAACGATCACGCTTGGTAATAAATAATAATGTACGTGCTGGTTGGGTAAAGGTTTGTAGTATGACAACACTCCCCATTCGTGATTGTGGCTACGCCAAACCTGAGTCTAGAGGATACTCTACGGTATATTCTCAAAGAAATGGCAACACTGATACTGACTGTTCACAATTTTGTGAAAGAAGCACATGTCGTAGACGTTTTCTAGACATGCACTTTTTAACTATTCCCCCAGAGTTATAAGCCAACCCACTGCGATTGTACTGAATTTCATACAACGCTGGTTAATTCAAGATGACTGCGCACTAAGGTTTAGTATAGCAAGATTTTGGTGCGCTCTTGTTAATACCCGCCCGTGTTTTTTTTTCAAAAACCCGAGCATTTAAGCTGCTTTTGTGACAGACTTGATGTGGGTGGTAAAATTTAGTTTACTGTCAACTATCACGCAAAGATCTTGGATTTCATTGACTTCCGCCAATATTGTACTATCAACCTTGCCACCCCGTTTTGTTAAGGTTGATGATTAAAAAAATAACTGATTTATTTTAGTTTTATTCTCTATTTCACTCCATTATAAATACGACATAGAACAAATATTATTAGATCCTGCAGCTGCAGTTGCAGAGATTTAACAATTTCTGATATAGCAACATTGAAGGTTTGAAATCAGAAACAAAAAAATCTATATTTTCTATGCTCCGTACAAAATCCAAAGAATCTCAAGCTCTGAGCTATCGTAATCAATCCTATGATTTATATGGAATCCTGAAAAATATTCATATGAAAAATTAAAATACACACGTTTTCCACATTTTCTTATGCTGATTTTATAGAATTTTTCTTTCCAGTGCCAAATGAAAATTTTAACTATGCCTAGAGACGCTCGTCATTCTTGGGTCTTGTTTGGCCGCCATGTCTGAAGTTCGTTGTGTCTTCGGAGGTCGTGTTGTGCTACTCTTTAATGTTTATAGATTTCAGTGAATTTAGTTACTATAAGACGATGAATTTATACAAATATTAAAGAACTATGATTTAGTTTATTGTGTGGAGTGACTGTTAGACTGGAGCAAATCGATACATTTTACGTTTGAAGAAGTTACTCTAACATCGTATTTTTAGTTCATCCGCCATATTGGCGTTAATATCTCTTCGTAAGTCTTTTTTCATAATTTTTAGCTTTACTGGTATTATTTTGATGTATTATTCGTACTATTTTGTTGCTGTTTTTATAGGGCTGCATAATTCCTTCAAGTAGAGTGTGCATGTTGCTTGTATTGAGCAATATTTTAATTTTTTGTTCATGGCCTCTTTCAAGCAATTTTCTCCAATTTCCAGTTATTGAAATTGAGGTAATTGTACCGATATCTTACATAGAATAACCCTTTAATTTGACAAAAGTATTGGTCACAATCGATTTGTATTAGAATCAAACATTGTTTTGTAGATAGTTGTTTTATTGTACTTGATCATAATTCTTATGAAATAGATGTTAAGAAACAAAGCTGTACGTTATAATCTGTCTCGTTAAACTATATTTTTCAAATATATTTTCGTGCCGAATCTGTTATTTTTTATTGAGGTTTCTGCCTCTGGACCTGATACCTGCTAATCTTTTGAATGCAAAGCTGAGCCTTAGAGAATGTTCTAGAAGGTTTATACGCTCTGAAGCGTCATACTGCAATGTATGTTGCTGATGACTCATTTTACCAGTTTAAATTTTCTATTTAATCACCCACAAAATAAAACTAGATATGTGTAGTGGTATACAAATTCCAATTATAAAAGCTGCATTAGGAAGTCATTTATTTATGTATAATGCATAGCATCAGTTTGCTAAAAGCTATTAAATATAAAAGTAGGTTATGTGACAATAGTAAACACTCATACACTACATTAGATTTTGGGCAGATGACCCCCCTTTACAATTCAATTTTATTGTTTATTTGAGCATGCTACATTAATGTTTAGTTGCATTGGTTTCTGATCTAACCTTGGGTACCTGAATGGTGTTCCTTTCTATGGTGAGAGTGAATGTTGTTTATTTTTAAATGGTTGGTGCTAATTACATTTTTGTTTATTTAGCCAAGTGACGAGTTTCAACATGCTTAAAAACTTTTTGTCAAGCTAGTCCAAATTCTAGGCAGTGCTTATTTAAAAACAAATAACATGTTCAAGGTTTTAACATAAAGTAGTCTGAACTTATACACATGATACAAACTTTTTAGTATTCTTAGAAGCTTATAAGTTCACTTATAAGACAAAAGATAACCAGATCACTTATTAGTTGGAAATAGATATGGAATGTCCTGCCTTTTCTTTTAGGAATATGCATTTTTTTCAGACATACATATTTGTCTTATTTATTTGTATTCAGTGAACCTTTGGAAGTACCAATTTCTATATTGCTTTTTTAATTTTTCCCTGCAAAATATATAATTTTTCACTGCATGGCTTGATAACAACCTTCAGTAAGGATAACTCTTATGTTACTAGGAATAATGATGATAGAGAGATTTAACTTAGAAATACTATCTGTGTCTTGCTGTTTCACCTAGTATCCAGCGATAAGTCTTAGCATGATGTTAAATAGTTTCTACATTATGAATTGGGGTTAAAACAAAAATACAAATAGCAATTCTAGAAATTAGTATGTTCAAAAACTGATCAGCTTTTTTATTGTAGGATTGAATAATAATGACCCAGTTAAATACTATGCCTAACTGTTCACCAGCTCATAGTTACTCTATTATTACATTGTTTGTTACTGATATGACCTTTTGTTAATGAAAATTAAATGTCAGCCTGAGTGGACAATTTTTACAATGACAATAAACATTTACCATCTTACCACAAAAAAGTTAAACATAAAACTTGTCTAAAAAAAGTACCAACTGCAATTATGTTTTGACATTAATTCAAGGGTTGTTTTGCAGTGACACTTTTTAGATAAGTTTTCAACAGATGTTTAAGTTTTTGTAGTAACACAGTTAATGCGATGTTTATGTATGATACATAAATAATGTGTCTTTTTTTTTACTTACATAACCTGGGCAATTCTACTTGATTTTCTGATGAGATAGTACAAATGAATTAAATACAGTTAACTACTAAGGCTATGTGCAGACCTGAGTGGAGCAAATCATTTTGTGATGACACTAAAAACTTGATGAATTGAAATTCAAAGCTGTACAAACAGCATCTCAGATGACATTGTCTCTTGCACTTGTGCTGCCTAGTCTCGTTTTTAGACTTACAACATATTTTTTTTATTGAATTTGAAGAAGTAGGTAATGTCTTAGCTGTGTTGATTTTTTTATTCATAATATGTTTATTTTGTTACAGATCTGAAGACATTGCTGCCAATAAGCTTTGGTGCTTCAATATTCATATTTACCTACCCTGCATTCCGATGCAAGGTAAGGCATTTATTTTATTAAATCCATGGTAAAGAACAGTTAATGTAATATTAAACAAATATGCTAGTTAAAAGAAGGATAACTTTTATACCTTTATAGTAATTCCTCAGTCAAAGAAATATTATGATAGAAGGGAGTTTTATAACTTTCACTATATTTCTTTCAGGTAGGATTTTTATTTGTCTATGAATGAGATGACCTGCTTCTAGGTGCAAAGGCACCAAAATATTTTATTATGATAGAATGGTTTAGTGTTATAAGAGGATATAGCTGATGCCTCTTAGTCAGAAATTGGATGAGCCTCTTGTTACAATTGAGGTGAGAGTTCTTTATTGAATACTCCTAGTTTTTTCACATTATGTTTTAATATCTACTACAGTTGTGGTGTCACTTTGGCAGGTAGATTGCTGACTCCAGCACAATGCAGCAGGCAGTCGATCCTCTCGCTACCACCAGCACGGTAAGGTTCCTTAAATGTATTTTGTGTGAAATTTACTTTTTTTATGACTATCTACAGACAAAATATCAATACCAATAATAGAATTGATATAATAAATAATAATAATTCTTAAAAATACTGTAAACTGAGTGTTGGGCCACATAAAGTGTAGCTGGTTCTGTCTGTAGTCAGGATGAATTTTTTTGAATGCACTATATTGATTTGTAGTTTTTATGTAATATCTGTCCTCATCTCGTTTGTTGGAAACTTGAGCAGAATCATGATAATATGAATTGCGATAAAATTCGTAAATTCGATTGTTTGCAGACACAGTTAATATTATAAATTGTCAATCTATTGTAATTTCACGAATTTTATCACTATTCCTACTATTAACCTAAACATACGTATTATAGCCTACGGCGGAGCCGGTCAATGGCGCGCCCCCTGACGAATCGGCGCGGAGACAGGGCCGGATGACAAATCAGCTACAATTTCTTCAAAAGAATGTAATGAAGGCAGTATGGAAGCATCAATTTGCTTGGCCTTTTCACCAACCCGTAGATGCAAAAAAATTAAACCTCCCAGTAAGTAATTGTGTATTATTTATTTGTAATACTGATATAATACAATACATAAAGATGAAAAGTACACGAGTAATGATTTTTTTACAAGTAATTAATCACATTATTCATATTTTAGGACTACCATAAAATAATAAAAAAACCGATGGATTTAGGAACAATAAAGAAGCGCCTTGAATCCAACTATTACTATTCAGCTCAGGAATGTATTCAAGACTTTAACACCATGTTCACCAACTGTTACGTCTACAATAAGCCAGGCGAGGATGTGGTGGTCATGGCACAAACCTTGGAGAAATTATTCTTGAATCGGGTAAGTTACTGAAGATTATCAATCAAATTTGTTTAATTTGGACTATTTTAGAGCTGTTTGAATATGACTGTCTTATACAAAGAGTTGTATTGCGTGAGCTTCATCAGAATTGGATGAATTTTTTATATTTTCTCATGGGAAAAGAACAGCTAATTTAGAACTTGTAGATATCTAAATTAGAATGAAATCCCGTCATCCACAGATAGCACAGATGGACAAAGAGGAAAAGGAGATAGAGGCGCCCTCTAAGGGAGGAAAGGGTGGAGTGAAGAAGCGCAACACGTCGACTCCGGGAGCGGCGGCGCTGCCCGGGACGCCGCTGCCGCCCGCGCCGGCCGCACCCGCGCGCGCCGCCAAGCCCGCGCCGCCCGCGCCGCACCCCGCGCTCGTGGGCTCCACCAACACCACCACCACGCCCGCCATCCCCGCGCCGCCCGCCACGCCGCCCGCCACGCACACTGGCCTGCCGCAACAGGTCTGCAGCTTTTCATATCGATCATACTAATGAAACGAGCTTTACAAAATCGAATTAAATAATAAGTTAAATGTGAACTCCTCAGGTCGCGACGCAGCCTTCGAGTTTCCATGTGCCCCAGCCGGCGGCCCCGCCCGTCTCTACGATACCGGCGGTAGCATTATCTCAAACACAGCCGGCGAAGGTTAGAGCACTACAATGAATTATGTGTAGCTCGTGAAACACTTGTTATTTTTGTTATTAACCAAATTATTATTTAATAGGTTAAAAAGGGTGTGAAAAGAAAAGCCGATACTACAACACCAATGGGCAGTTCTTTCGAAGGAGGGTACACGACACCTACTATTGATCAACAGAGTGGTCCCAAACCTGCAAAAATTTCTACAAGAAGAGAAAGTGGCCGTCAGAAAAAGGTGTGTTGGAATATTTTATTATTGCAAAAAGTATTATTATTTTAGAACCTTTGAACTATCTAAAATTTGTTGTATTTATAAATAACTACTTTCAACAGGCGAGTAGAACAGGAGATGATAGCTTCAAAATGGGTGGTTTATCTCCAAGCGGGGCGGGCGCGTCTCACCACTCCGCCATGACTCCTCAGCTTGCAAAGGGCAAAGAGAAACTTTCTGATGCTCTCAAAAGCTGTAATGAAATTTTAAAGGAACTGTTCTCCAAAAAACATTCAGTAAGTTACTTTTCAAATCACTTGTATTAATGACTTTTTCTGATTCTTATGAATCTTCTGCTACACTTATTTTTTTCGACAGGGTTATGCCTGGCCGTTTTATAAACCTGTAGATGCTGAATTGCTTGGACTTCATGATTATTTTGATATTATTAAGAAACCCATGGACCTTGGCACCGTGAAACAAAAGATGGACAATAGAGCATATAAAACTGCCGCTGAATTTGCCGCCGACGTACGTCTAATATTCACAAATTGCTATAAGTATAATCCGCCGGACCATGATGTCGTTGCAATGGCTCGGAAACTACAAGATGTCTTTGAAATGAGGTAAAAATAATATTCTGTTAAATTATGTGGTTTGATTATAATGAAGAACTAGATAATGCTGTTTTTATCTTACAGATACGCCAAGATTCCTGATGAACCCGTCCATGTAGGCGTGCCACACATGGATAAGGGAAGTTCTGCGTCAAGTTCGGAATCGGGCTCGGAATCCGACTCAGAATCTGATGATTCAGAAGAAGAAAGAAATAACAAAGTTAAGCTTCTAGAAAAAGAATTACTTGCGCTGCAAGAAAAAATGAGAAAATTAGTAGAAGAATCTAATAACAAAAAGAAGGCCAAGAAAAAAATGAAGGATAAGACAAAAAAACAAGTACCTAACAATGCTGTACCTAAAACCAATGCAGCAGCTGCATACGCAGCGAAGGCGAATAATATTGGTGAAAATTTAGGTAACTTATCTAATTAGCTTCTGCCCACGAATTCATACACCTGGAATTGATAATCGAGTATCTACATTTTATTTTTGCAAAGAAAGCTGTATTTACCTACGGTAAACATAGCACGCAACACGCCCATTTTTTAAGTTAGACCTCCAGCAATTCAGCGATGAAATGCCGTTTGCATTCAATTAAAATAGTCGTTTTTGCGTGATGCGTGTACTGTAAAAACATAATATAGACAGGCCAAAATTCCAAAAACTTCTTTTCACTTCTGTTCGTGAAATAGTTTCTTTCTACATTCAACAGTATTATCGAACGGACACTTCAACCGTTCTAAATTTGTGACTTTTTTCTACACTCTCTGCTTGCCCAGTTCATCTTAGTCATTGGCAAATGGCCGACCCAGCCTATGCTTGCCATTTTAAAAAATAGAATAGAATAGAAATAGTTTCTTATAGAATTAAATAACACTAGCTAAAATTTGTAGTACAAGTGTTTCTGAAAGTGCTGCACTGGAGAAATTACAAATTGAATTACTATTAATAGAATCCAAAGTTCTTTAACGGTTGGAAAACGCAAACCGATTGCCATAGTATGTTTCATTCATAGTTCTTCATCAATAGTGGAAAAAAATCTCAAAGATGTTGTTTGATCGTAGCGCCCAGCACTGTTCGAGGGAAGACTGGCAGCAAGCGCGGCGGCGGCGGCGGCGCGGGCAGCAAGGCGGGCGCCCGCGCCGCCGCGCCCAAGAAGAAGAGCTCCACGCCCACGGCCGCGCCGCCGCCGCACGTGCCGCCGCACCCCGACACGGACGACGAGGACCAGGCCAAGCCTATGTCGTACGACGAGAAGCGACAGCTCTCGCTCGATATCAATAAGCTACCTGGTACGTATTTAAATCTCATTTTTTATAATAAATCTATGTTCTGCCTACTTTACGACGGTTCCCTTTTCACTATTAATACTGAACTGAAGTTTTTGAACAACATTAAAATTGAATTATTTTATTCAACAGGTGATAAACTGGGTAAAGTAGTTCACATCATACAAAGTAGAGAACCCTCTTTGCGAGACTCTAATCCGGACGAAATTGAAATAGATTTTGAAACTCTAAAACCGTCAACTCTTCGGGAACTGGAAAACTACGTTGCATCATGTCTTCGGAAAAAGACACGTAAGCCTCGTTGTGAGTTGAACCAACATTATTTACCTTTCCTTTCTCCTGTTATCCGTTACCTTACTAATATTCCACTGTTAAATTTTACCTCGGAATTTGTGTAATTACCAGGAACTGAGTGAGTAAAAATCAATTGTTAAACCTGTAGGCTTGTTTTCACTTTATGACAATATGTAGTTTAATAATTTGTAATCATTTGATGATCTACTATTTCCAACTTCCCTTACTTCCTTAACCTTTTGGCGAATAATGTTGGTGGCATCAAAATTAAATATTAAATGTCTATTCAAAATAAATCAGAAATATATTGTTGATAAACTACACTTTCAGATCGAAAAGTGTCTGGTAAATCAAAAGATGAACAAATAGCAGAAAAGAAACAAGAATTAGAAAAAAGGCTGCAAGATGTGTCTGGGCAACTAGGAACAAATAAGAAGCAGCAACAGAAAAAAGGTCAGTTATTATCTCTGTCCTGTTTAAAATTTGTTATGTAAATTAGTGTAATTATTTTAAATGGATTCCCGTTGTAACATAACAAAAAAAGAAACAAATATAAGGATTTTTAATAGAAAATACTTTCTTGTAATCAGAAATCAAGTGAGTGTTACCATATATTTATTGTCGGCAGAGGGTTGCAAGGAGGCGCTGGGCGGCGGTATGTCGTCGTCGTCGAGCTCGTCCGACTCGTCCAACTCGTCGTCGAGCACGGACACCAGTTCGTCCGACAGCAGTGATAGTGAAGCAGGTTAGCACACATTGCCGACGACTTACGTAATCAATACTATCATTTCGTTCACAGACAGACACAAAGTATAGCACTGAGTGGTACCCTATTTGTACCATATGATGTAAATTACAGTTATTAGTAATAGATTTTAATGATACTTGCATTTAAATTAAGATGGATATTTCTCTTTGTATGAATATGTTCAAATGCTTGAGATATACAAATAGATTTAGGTTACTAGCAATTTTTCATAAAGATTTCAAAGACGGATATATAAGTTTTTACCTTTGCCAGTATTTTTTAAAGATATGACCAGTTATAACCTTTTTTATTTTAAAATATGAAATGCAATTTTAACTATTAAATGTGTTTCTAGTCTGAATTTGATGTTAGTGACGGAATGAATGATTGGAATGACCATGAGAAAGTTGCTTGAGTGAGTTGACATCAGCTGAGAGAAAGATGTGTTGTAAGCAAGGATTGCACCTTGAAATTAATTTTCTACATAACGTTTTGGGCCAAAGGTGACCCACAAAATATTTATATTAAAGTATTTATTTATTAAAATCTCATTGTTGAGGATTTAACATATTTTTTTTTTTATATTATTGGCAGTTTTTTATTTTCCTCTCATTTGTTTATAAATGAGGGTGGAGTTTTCCTCCACCAAGTATTGAATTAGGTTACGTCTGGTGCAGAAATTATTTCTGGTCTGCTGCACCCTCGAGTATATTTATGTTGATTGTCAACTAAAGGCAACAACATTCAAATTCTTCTAATCTGCAGTCGCCATATATTACTCAAGGGCACGCAGTCGAGATAATGTTTCGCGTCATATAACACGCTCATAGGTAACATAATGAGTGGATGATGTGAATATTATGTTCTGATTTCTTCAATTAAATTAGCCAAAATGCATGAAGTGGGATATTTTTTGCCATAGTGTGATTGTGTTAGCTAATTGAATTTTTGAATGGGAATATCAGGTGTTAAAAGGCAACTACAAGGATACGACAGAAAAGGTTCATTTGGCACCATAAATAGAAGCAAAATAAAATACTATACCCCAGTATTATGTAACTTGTTTGTGTTGAAAGTATGATTGTGATTACTGTGGTAGTAGTTTTGAGTAAATATTATTTTCGTTACTGTGATATTGGAGAGGGATACCACCTGAAGTTTGATTCAAATAATGTATAATTCGAGTCTATAGTCTGCTGCGAAATATAAGAAATGTTGGTAAAGGCACAAAACAGTTGTTAGTGAGGAGGAGAAGCCAGCTTTGGTGTTCACTGATACTATGATATTGGTGCCGGTAAGATTAATATGTTACTTGGTTTGCTTTCATGAACCAATAGGAAATACCTTTTCACATTAATATTTTTTAACTATATCATGTCCTCAAACGCGATGTTATTTCATTTGCATCCTTGAAGTTTCGATCTCTTTTTATGGATTATTATTATTGGAAAGTTCAGATCTCACGGTTACTAATTGCTTTTGAGTGTGAAATTTAAACCCACTTAATATTGATTGAGGCTTGAAAATTATAATAAGAACAAGGATAGATAGTAGTGTCGGTACGTCCAGTGTTGCGAAGCGAAGAGGATCTCCGAGAGCAGCTGGCGAGTCGAGCGCAGCCATAGGGACTATTGCAAACAATTGTGTAAGGACGGATACCAACTTAGCAAGCAAAATTAGCCCCAAGATGAAATCAGTTCTCATTTTGTTACAATGGAGGATGTATTTTGTGACATGTTGTAGTTAAAAAAATATTTGATTGAAAAGGTATGTTTTATTGGTTTAATGCTTGATGATACACTTTGATGCTTGCTCTCAAAAATTTTATGTGACGTGTGAATCAAAATTGTCTATATAAACATAAAAATACCTAAAGCTGGCCTCCTTCCTTCACAAATTGTTTGCAAACTTTGTTATTGATTGTCGAGGATACTTTTATAATATGTAGTAAGCAAAATATAATGGGCACAAGGATTTTCTTTCTAAATAATATCAGCATAATTATTTAATCATATTTGACAAGCATATATTATTATTATTTTTCTTTTCTCATTCCGTTCTCATTTGTTACCATAAACTGAAAAATAAGTATATGTGTATGACTATTTGGCACCAATTCGGATATATTGTAATTAAATTTTTATGACAAATTATTTTGGTTTTTTTGTTTCATGAGCCAGTTTTAGTGTATGAAACAGAATGAGTAAAAATGTAAATGCTTGCAGTTTCGTTTATGGTTACCTGATAGATAAAAAAAGAGAACTAAATATTGGATACAAAACAATATGGTGAGCCATGTAAGGATTATGTGATGTGAAGAAATGTGGATATTTAATCAAAAAAAACTGAACAAAAAACTGTTTCTATTTGTCCTTTGTATATAGTTATTTTCTGTAACGCAATACGCTTGTAAACCGGTGTCTTGAACATTGGATTACATTATGATTGTAATTTTAGTTATTTTTTATGACAAGGTTTAGGTCACTAATCAAGGTTTAATTCAAATATTTTTTTAGTTCCATATTCAGGAATAAAACAATTTTATCATTTGTTTGTATAATTGAAATTAAAAAAAATTAAGAAACAGAACTAGTATTTTTCAAATCTTGTAAAATATTAGGTTGACAGAGGCCTAAAATAAATTTTGTACTGATAACGTTACACTGTTAAAGGCCTGTTAAACCGATTTTTAAATGTAAATAAATTATAATTTGTCAAAACATCACGTTTTATGATTGACTTGCTTGGTAAAATGTTGATCATTTTGCTTGTTTACTTATGTTATATATTGTCCTCTTATTTAGAAAGTTTTTACACTATGCTTATAGACCTATGTTTTATTTTAGATAATATATTCACATTGAGTAGCTCAATTGAATCAGACTAGAACAATTAGTATTTAAAATTTTGTTGGATAATACAAGAGTATAAGTGGAATAGCTTTCCAATGAAATCACTTTATACAATAGTCCATAACTTACATAGTATATATTTTAATCAAGTACAATTTGCAGGTTGCTTCAGAAAATCTATAGTATAAGTTAGTATGTAGTAAACATAATATTTATCTAGGAGCCCCTTGTGTTGTCCACAAAGAGACAAGAAGGAAAAAGATCAAAAAGTTTACTGTATACATAATTATATATTTTTTTGTTAATATCGAGATTATCTAATGAGACTTGGTAATCAATATTTGCTTATATTTGGGGCCCGTTAGATACGATAAATCTCATTAGTTGGTTTAATAGTTATGAATATTATAGAAAAAGAATATTTTAATATTAGAATTTAAGATAAAACAAAACATATAGTTACAGTCCAATACAGAATGTTTTGACTAATCTAGCGGGTTCTAAAATTTAGCAAACATTCAATTTTCATTTTAAGCAAATAGTATGTACGCTTGGTGCAATTAGTTATTTGAAGGCAACATTTCGTTATAATGTTAATGTAGAGAGTTGACATGTAAACAAACACCATGTGTGTAAAATTTTATGTAAGATTGATTTAATCAACTCATGACTTAAAAAATTATAGATATAAGAGTGAGTGGAAATAAACTTTGTATATATTTCAATATATAACGATTTAAGTAAATCTCTTAAGTAATTTATATTGAATTTCATTTGGCTGCCCTGAGATCTGAACAACACAACAGTAATTTATGTTTAATGTTATGAAAATTAGTGATTTGATTATAAACAGTTTTTGCATATTATCAGTGAACATTAACTATGTGTACAACACTATGGCTTCTCCTCATTACTTTCGTTTTGAAGATTTTGTGGTTACCGGATCGTGATGCTGTATCTCAAGTTAAGTATACATTAGTGCACTGTAGTAGGTCATTTTCCCATCTCCCAATCCATTTTCTGCATCTTTATTTAATTTCAGGTACAGGGCCAAGTAGGACGCCAAAAAAGAAACCCAAGAAGCAGCATCAGCACCCACCGCAAATTGTAAATATTACTTTTTATTATTAAATTATAATGTAAAAGAAAAAAATAAAATTGTTAGTGATATAAAACGGTAAACGTTTGTAACAGAAGCCCGTGCCTCCGGTGACAGTAGCTACTACCGTACCAGCGCCGGTGGCCGCGCCCGCCGCGCAGGAGGTGGCGCCGGCCGCGCCGCCGGATGCGCCGGCCGCGCCGGAGCCGGACCCGGCGCACGAGCGGGACCTCAAGGAGCCCGCCGTGCCGCCGGCCGTAGTGCTGGCAGCGCCCGTGCCGCAGCCGGCGATACCTTCCAATATTATTCCTGATTCTTCCATCGCACCCGTTGTACGTGACACGGAAAACCAGAAGCCTATTCCTAAAATTGAACCTCGTAACGGTCTGGATAAGGTTGATCCGTCTCAATACATCGATCCCATAGAACGGTCTTTGGCTAGTCTGGAGCGAAGTCTCAAGGCCGATGTGCCTATGGATGTTAGTGTTGGAGTGTCGGAGTCGTCGATGCGCCTCGAGGAAGAGTTTTCACTACCTAAACCTCAAATGATGCCAGATGCTGCCCATCAGAACTTGATGGCACAACTAGGGGGTCTGACAGAGGTTGCTCGAGTGCCTGACCAGATTAAAACCGAAATGTATCTTCCATCTCACAATGGATTTGTAGATAAAATGCCACATGAACGCGAGATGTTACGACCCGATATGAATCCTTTAATTCCTAGCATGACAGGTGTTCCATCAGTGACGTCTATATTTGACCCCATACCGTCAGCACCACACAGCGTAATTTCCCAGACTCATCACAACATACCTAATACACCATGTTTAGTTACACCTGCTGCGAAAAAGGAAGATGTTAAACCTTTACTCACACCAAAGCCAATAGAAGACCTTATGGGAGTTCCAAACATGGTTTCTAATAATATGTCTGAACGCGCTAAATATGAAATGGAAAAAAAGATGGAGGACTCTAAAAATACTAACTTTGCACAAGCTTTCAAACTGAAACAAGAACAAAATTTAAAAAACGCGAGTTCCTGGTCGTCTCTTGCGCAGGCTGGAAGTCCACAAAGTATACCAAACATAGGAACCAATCATCAAATAAAACAAAAACCTGTCATGGATAGTTTTCAAGTAAGTTTTTTTTCCTTTAACTACTAGTAAATGTTGACAAAATATATAGCTCTGTAATGTGCATTGTTGTAATTTTTTCTAGGCTTTTAAAAAGCAAGCTAAAGAGAAAATTGACCGTCAAAGAGCTCTTATAGAACAGCAGGAGTTACGAAAAAAAGAACAGGCTGAGAGAGAAAGACAACGGCAAGAAACCGAAAGGCGGCAACCAGACGAAGAAAAAATGAGGTAATTAAGTGTCACTTGTAACAAAATATCTAAAATGTACCCAGCTTCAACGCTTGTGATTTATCTCAAATTATAGAGTTAGTCCAGTAACTTTATACATCAGAGTTGCATTAAATCAGTTCAATCTGACTTCTAGCAGACTTGTTTAGGGGCTGTCTATTTATCATGTAATGTTTTTTTGGTATTTTTAAGTCATTGTTAGTCATTTCCCCTCCCCCTTGGTGAGACATGGTGAGTTTGAAAACTACTCGCATCCCCTCCCCTTATATCACGTGTATTTTTTAGTACCTGCAAAGATTTTTTAAATATTTATAAAATACAGGTAAAAGTATCGTCTAATTTCATTATAAAAATTAAAGACTACCATAACGTCTAGAGGTTTAATGCGGTCCAACTAAGAAGGTGTGTGTCTATGGTTGTCATCTGTCAACTGACAGTTCAAAAGCACGGTTTACAAAAGAATTACTTTGTACAAATTAATTTTAAATATTATATCAAATTTAATTTCGGTGCATTTTGCAACCCGGATATGTGCAGATTTTTATTTTTCGTTTCGCTAGATCGCATTAATTTTGACACAATAATGGCAAAAACAGTCATAGAAATTGCTAACAAAAATAAAAATGACTTAAGAATTGAATTTTAAAATCAATTCCCAATCAATTTTTATTTATTACGGCGTAAACTATCGTTACACCAAACACAGTAAACATTAAATAGTAAATTTAAAAACATAGTAATACAAACTTAACAATGGTGTTTTATTATCCTGGAAACATGCTGTCTCTATGCAACTATTACGATTTGACAGATGTCACGTCAGAAGGTCTCTTTCTTGGATCGCACTATAGACAGCTTGCAGGTTATTTTAGACTGACCGGCCGGCGCCGCTTTTCGGTTGAGTAATCGCGCGTTTATTGGAAAATAAATACGTGATTTATTACACCCCCTTGTGATATTTCGTGCTTTTTTATGGACCCCTCCTCTTCCCTTTCGAGCCTCACGTGATTAATGGGCAGCCTCTTATTTATTAATTAGCCCAATATTATAATAAAACAATTTGTGACTGTGACTGCCGAGCGCAACTTTGTCAAAAATCGATATAACAAGAATTGTCTTGGCAGCAGGGCAATTGGTAAAGTGACAAAAATTAAGCAGGAAGACTGCCACATTTTCCGCTCTGGAGGCATCCTAATCGGTAATGGCCATTACGGGATTCGGGTGCATGCTGCACGTGAAGGCAGTAGGTCCGGCGCGTCCAAACGTGTCGACCGGCGTACTTTGAAAACAAGTTTATGGACTTCCTATCCGGACCTAACAGGATTAGAACCTGCGTACTCCGGATTCAGTAGATCCGAATTTTTTATTCAGTATGCTGGAGGTCGTAGGTTCAAATCTTGCTCGCGGTTCGAATTTTTCTTTCCATAGAAATCTTTGAAATTCGCGACGCATGCGTTAATGCGTATAATATCATTATAAAGTCCATGGACATCCAAAGCGTTGGTGGTGCCGCTAGCTCCCTGAAATGCTTGTAGCTGTAATGCGGTGTTGATTCACAGAGTGGGAGCGGGCGTGCGTAAGGTTGAAAGTGCGGAGGTAGCGTCGCCTCGCGTGTCGCCCGTGGCGCGCGCCTCTCCACCCGCTGCAGCCGCCGCTGCCGCCGCCGCCGCGCCCGACAAACCGGCCGCGTCTGAACGCGAGCGCCTGCGGCAGCGCGAGCAGGAGCGTCGTCGTCGCGAGGCCGTGAGTATTGCACTACCACCATAGTTAAAGCAAGCTACCGCAGGAACGCTGCACCGAATACTGCGGACTTTTATAGATCCGCCACGAGAAGCTATTATACATTTTGTAAACAGACAACTTCGCAAATTTTGTATGACTTCAAAGAATGGAATTCGAAAATCTAATGTCAGTACTGAAAGAGAGCTACGTGAACTTAAATAGCGCGCCACGACAGAAGGGCAACTAGAAAATTCCTGGTAACGTTCTACATTTTTAATGCAATTCTTATGTTCTGTGAATTTTTATTTTCCGTGAGTCCAACAAGGTTCGGTACCATAAAACATTAGATGGCAGAGCTTTAAGATGGTCGCACCTTCCTACAATATTCGGATGCCGATACCAATTTCCGAAATGCGGCGTGTGCCGCGCGTAATCTGCTGATAAATGTACGACCTCGAATATAACCCGACCTCGTGAAATTTATTTATTTTGAGTTGATTGAATTTTGGATTATTTGTTTTTGATGCAATTGTCTGTAACTTAGTTGAAATTCTTTATTTATACAAAATAGGTTCTCGTGACGGGGTCTATAGGTGTAGGTACTGCAATGGAAAAGATAATGAACAAAAGTAATGCATGGAATTTAGTTTTTATTAGTGTAGACTTTAATAGATATTATAGATTTGTGGGAATATGGCCGTCATTTCTAAAAAATCAAAATGTTGGATGGCATCTTTATAGAAAAATATTCAATTTTTTTGCAGAATTTCTTCTTTATCAGAGGTTCAATTAGTGGAAATATGAAAACATTTTTAATTATTTCAGATGGCGGGTCAGATTGACATGAACATGCAAAGTGATTTGATGGCCGCATTTGAAGAATCACTGTAAAGTGCTTTAAAGAGGACACAAATAAATTGTACATATGAGTATATAAATATTAATTTTACGTCAATGCAATCGATAATTATGGTGATAGTTTGACACCGAAGTGAGTTTGTGATCGTTTAGTGCGTGAAACAGTTGACTAACATGTGGTTAAGTGCTGTGAATAGTTATACATAAACTGTTGTAACGTCATTATTGATTTCGTGGTCACGTATTATGGGCCTTTACTAGAGGGTTGCATTTTAATTAAAATTAACTTGTATTATAAGTTTTTATGTAAGGTCTTAAAGGTAAACAACTCTCTTTACATTCGTAAGTCTATATTTATATTTCGTTTTAGAGTCGTCTCCTTCCTTCCATAATTGTTTTATAGTGTCTACTAATGACGATAGAATGGTAGATTGAAATTGGAAAATCAACATGTTTTATGTAATTGGTGAATAAACAATCAAATAAACTATGAAATCTGTTACATGACTTGCGCCATTTCTCATTGCAACGCTGTATTATTTGTATGTTTTGGAAGCAACAGTAAATTGTTGATGCTTAGAAATTAAATAAAAGTAATTAAAGTATATAATGCCATAATATTAGAATGTCGCTTTTAATTCAACGTGCAATGGGTGACGGCGTGGGTTTGTATTTATTAGTAAATGGAATTTCTGTTACGTATTCGATTTTCGATAAATATTGCTTAATGTTAGTAGATTTTTTATCAGTCTGTCATGAAAAACAGATCAAATGTCATACATTTGATTTGAAATATATTTATTTTACATTGGGAAATGTCTTTTTGTGTTTGTAGATAGATAACTCCAGTGCAAATGTAGTAAATTTTAAACAAATTCTGCATACATACTCATTATTTTATTAATGAGGATATAAATGATACTACCAATAAAACCAATCTCCTCACAAACATTGTATATTGTTAAGTAACTTTTTAATTTCAGTCATTTACTCTCAAACTCGAAATCAAAATGTAGATATGAAGTAAAATATATTGACATTCCATAGTGTACATATGTTGTTTAAATTGTTATTTATATTTTATTTTTGCCGATTTGTCAGCTTGGGGCATTTTTGACGAGGCATATTACAATGTCTCAGAATTTGATGGGAGGTTGAACTAAGTGAATAGTGCTTATAATTATAATTTATAAGCTCAGAGCTAAGTGATGTACAAAATTAAACTGTTTAAATGTACACATTATTTTCTTAAATCAGTATACTTAGTTTTTATTTGAGGAATATAATTCTACCTACTTAAACATTTTGGAAGCAATAAAAGCAGTTCTTTTATATTTCGTTCTATTGAAACTGAAACCTCTTTCGTGCTTAGTTGTTGTTATTTAAATAATTATTTTAGACACAAGTAAAAAAGCTTGTGAGGTTGGACTGAAGATTTAGGTAACATGTCGAAGGCCTTATTCATGACCTAAAAGCTTCAAAAAGAGCATACGCGTAGTCCAGAGATTAAACAATATCTCCAAGAATGGAGAGTGATTGATAATTGTGGCCGCACTCCTTGATATGACTGATACTAAACCTAATTTGACAACATGAGGTCTAACTACCTTGTTTTGGAGATATGAAACTAATTTTTTTTCTATAAATTATCACCTCTCCCTCATTAAGTTCTTACCACTACTTTGAATTGATACATTTCTGATAGCATATGAACGACTGGACATGCGGGCGGCGAGTAATGGGCGACTCGCAGCCCGACCATGGACCATGCCCGGGTCGACGGCGCGTTGTGTTCCACGCGCGCCTCAAGGAGTGTCAGCATAATGACGGGCCTGTAGAGGCCAAAGCCTGCCGGGGTTGCGGGACTTACCCATTACCGTGACCCCGGTACGTAAAGGGCTCGTGAAGGACACCGTGGATTTTAGTCAGTACAAGTCTGACAGTCCTTCCCGCCCTGCCCTGGGTGGGAGGACTCATTTGATGTTTTTACAACGCAAAAAAAAAGCATATGAACGACTAAGTCGGGTAAATACACGTTGTTACATAACTAAATCATATCTTGGGAAACTAAGTGCCACAAAGGTCCTGTATTGAAAACTTGTCTTTTAAGGCATACTTCGTTGGCAAATCACAAAAAAAACTTTCTTGTCTCACTACTCTTCTAAAATGGTGCCCACAGTGCCTACTTTTAGTTAGTAGCTGACCAAAACAATTAGGGTTGTTACTGACGAAATTAACGTGGGCCTAATAGCTGGAGAAACTGTATCTAATCTGCGTGTCACTGACACTGGCTTAGCCCCTAAGATGTATTCCAAGAAGTAGCTCAATTTTTAAGGTATTTTTTTTTTATTCCTCTTTTGGCAACAGCCGTTGCTATGAATGCCAGTGTCGAGTAGTGACTAGTGTCGGCCGAGCAATAGTTATGTTGAAGCGTCGGACTTTGCACTCAGCTATAGTAATCTACTCACTGAGACTTGAAAATTGAACTCGTCTTCTAAACTAAGACCCTTCAAGGTCTGTGACTTGGTGACAAATTAGCGACTAAATCTGGGAGAAAAGAAATCTACACTAGGTGCCCTAGTTTATGAGACTTGTTCGTGGCTGAGCTGAGGAAACTGCCTCTAGCTTAAGGGGATTTAGCCTTCGAGTCCGGAGGCGGTGGAGGGGAGGGGGGCGTCACATAGTCAATGTTCACTTTTGCTAGCCACTAGCGAATTTCTTCCCACAAAGTTCTTTGTAAAGCTCGGTGTCCACCGCGAGCGGAGCGGACTCATTGACTTCTTCTGACCACACTTGAGAAAATAGCTTATTGTATTTTCACCAACAGACTCGAGCGAAAATGAGTTAGCCGTAAACTAATCTTGACGCAAACTTATTTAATTAAAAAGGAGTCTGTTCCGCTTTACCAATTCCCGCGTATTACCCTTTACCTGTGGAAACTGCGCTTATGGTACAACTATCGCACAAAAATTTTGCAGCACAACTGCAAAATTTTTGTCCTGGACAGGACAGAGCAGCTATTCTTTTCCGTCTCCGACGAAAAGAGCTGTGAAACACCAACAAGGCAGACCACGAAGGAGAAAGCGAACAAAACGAACGAACGAACTGGGCGTTTTCCGTGAAGATTGGAAAGAAATAGCACACAATCATTATCGTTCAAAGAAATGGAGGCAGGTATTTGACGACCATCAACGGATCCACCATTGTGAACACAATGGGTATGTCCACAACTCTAAAAAAACTTGTAACGTCATACCCAAAGATTATAAGTTAGCTTCACTGGTCGTTAATGAATACTTGACTTGTTGAAGTAAATTCATTAATCCTGGCCAGGAATCGAACCAGCTGATTTAAAAAAAAGAAACACACTCTTGTACACACCGCACACCATTCGAGTGTCGGTAATAAGGATCAAATTCTGGGAAGTACCTAATGATTTACGGCATATTCTTAAATCAGCGGGTTCGATTCCTGGCCAGGATTATTGAATAATCTAAAAACCAATGATGCAGTTTCAGTTTTCCCCAAAATCGGCCTCGAGACTCTTTAACTTTAGACAGACTGCCACAGCCCATTTTTTTTTGGTCTTGTAAAATTATAAATGCATTCCGCATTTGATAATTCTCCCTGAGCAGAAAGGGACTATCAGATTATTACCTACTGGCTGAAAGTCCATCCTATAACTTCGGTTGCCTTTTGCTTTCTGGGCCCACAGTTTCCTGCTTAGATTGAAGCTTGTGCCCTATTTTTTTTACGTGGTAAAAACATCAAATGAGTCCTCTCACCCAGGGCAGGACGGGAGGGAATGTGAGACTTTTACTGTTTAAAATCCACGGTGTCCTTCAATAGCCCTTTACGTTCCGGAGCCACGTTTACCTGACTGTCCCGCGACCACAGCAGCCTTTGGCTCGCGTGAAACACGACGCGCCGATGACCTGGGAAGTTTGAGGCCCTGGGTGTGCTCCACAGCGCGTGAGGTCGAGGATGTCTCCTCTCTCACGCGTACTGCGTTCTTCTTCACTGGCATCATCGCTACGCAGAAGGCGACTGCTTCACATCCTGCATGCGGAGCGAGGGAAGCTCCGCAACGTAACCTAGAACAGGGCCGGACGCCTTTGTTCGCCACCGCTGATCACCTCATGAGAACAAGGCGGAGCAAGAACCACCCAAAACAACCGTATTCGGTCAGGACCAATATCACGCAGTAAGTGAGGATGACGTGGCGCTTCTCCAGCTACTCTTCAAAGAGTGAGTCGTTACGAGTTAAAATGACAGCGATTACGCTGCTGAAAACATCTTAAAAAAAAACCGAACTTGGTGTGGAAACAGAGGTCCGAAACGCTGGTTTAACTAATAAAAGTTAGGTCCTAAAATAGCATTTAGATAATTAAGTATAGGTATAGGCACAGGCAGGGACCCCAAGTAATATTAGCCCAGGGCCCCACAAACTCTCGGTCCGCCCCTGGTTAGGACCGTCTACCCAAGAGGCGCAGGAGGTGGCTAGATAATATTTCGCGACAATTAATCAATTGAATATTTGTAAGGACAGTTAGCAGGTGGCATTCTGTAGTTACCCCCAAGAAAAAAAGGCGTCGGTTTACGTATGTATGTAATAAAGGACAATGAAAATGCCTACCTAGGTTATAATAATATTAAAATAAAACATCGAAATCCAATTGGAATAATAATATATCACATTCCTTGATCTTACTGTACAACTAGACTACAGACAAGCACTTATATATTATTATAATAATAATATGTATAGATATTTTAAATAAATTCATGTTAGCCAGTCATTAAGTTCAGTCAAATAAGTGTTAAACCTCCAAATGAAAGACAAAGCTGTTCTTTTGAACTGAACTTTGTTAGAAAAAAATTGTATAGATAGAATATTCTTTAATACATACACAAGTTTTAATTTAAATAAAATAAAACATTTTCTAAAAGTGAAACAACAGGCAGTTTAGCAGATTTTACAACACAAATTTTGAATGGATTAGAAGTAGAGGGAGAAACAATATTACAACTGGTCTGTGTCACCAAACACATTGTTAGGTCCATAATTTAGGACTCTCATAAACAAAATACAATTATTGATCTATAGGCTAAGCAGTGTTGGAACACCAGAACGTTGGTCTATGCAAAGTCATTATTGTGACTTTCATTTCGAAGTTTATCTTTTTAACTTTATTTGACAGCACTCATGAAGAGGCGGTAGTGTCCCACTCTATAAGGTAGGCAGGCGGCGCGCCGGGCTCGAGGCGGCGCGCGTGCACGTGGAACGTCTGTCCGGCGCGGAAGTACGACTGCACGCTCGACTTCAGCGCAGACAGCTGCTCCGCGTCCACTTCCGCGGCAGTGCTATTAGCTTTGTGAGGACTCAGTTGTAAACTCTTTACGCTGTTATTATTACTAGAGTTATTATTCGTATTTCTTCTTGCATTCTCGTAATAATTCTTTTCCTGTCTCTGTCTCAGTCTTCTACCGTGAAATTTCACGTTATTGATGTGTACTCCGCTTTGAGGAGTGACTTCACCGTTTTCGTTTGGGATTTGAGCAGGTTTATTGTTGTCATCAGGCAGGGGACATGATTTGTTCAACTGTAAAAAATGGAAGTATGAATTAGGGAATAATAAAGAGCAGCGCTGCTCTTTGGTACGTTTATCAATATTACAAATTACACAGAAATTAATATATTATGTTCTGACGTATATACCTGCGCCTGTAGATATTTCCGCGGCCTCCTGAATTTCCTTCTTTTCACCTCCCCATTTGGTCCGATCACGATGTCCTTTTCGCTAAGCTTTCTTTTCAATGGTCTCACTAGAGGTCCCATCATCGGATTCAAGTTCACCGGTAACGAGAAGCGCGAGTGGTGCTTTCCATTTTGTTTACTATATATGTTTGTTGATGAGAATGGTTTCTTAGATGGGTAAGTATTAGACATCAAAAAAGGGTTGTTCTTTCCCTGGAAGTCTTTTAGCGGTGGTATAATAACGTCTAGGGTGCCCCTGCTGGAGGTCTCGTCGCCGGACGACTCCATGTCATGGTAGAAGTTGCTAGTGTATGGGGGTATGCTATCCATGTGCTGCAGAGACATTATTTTGGAATGTTCGATTATGTTTTTAGTAGATAACTTAGATACTTCTAAGTTCATTGTAGCTATTCTTGTCGTGTGCGTGTTAATGCTGACGTTAGTCACGTCAGTCTTGCTCACTTTCGTATCAACTATAATCTCTTTGGATAGTTTATCTAACTTTACAGAACATGGAACTATAGAAGTATTGAGAGATGGCACTGGAGGACTTTCTTCACATATAGACTTAGCTTCGTTCGTAGTGTTTTCGATTAGTTCAGATATTTTTTCTATATTATCAGCTTTGGCATCAGAATTTCTAGCAGTAGAGGTGCAAATGGAGGGTGAAGGCTGTTCTTCGTTTTCAGAAGGTTTAACAGACTCATATGAACTAGTAGAATCGTTTTCTGAATTTGAGTTAGAGTTGAGATTTTCATGAAACCGTTTGCCCATCATTAAGTTTAACCAATGACCATCAACTGGCACAATCATACGTTGACTGTGATTTTTATAGGAACTTTTATCATTGTTACTACTAGAAGGTTGAGAACTGAAACAAACAATTAATTGAATTAATACATTTTAAATTGTTTCATGGAAATATTATTCCAAATGAATGAAACTTCTGAAATACCTGTCATCTACAGCGGCAACTGACTGTGGTGACGGCACTCGCGGTAGAAACCTAAGTCGCGGTGCATATTCCTTCACTAGCTCATCGGACAATGGCGTCCCTTTCCTGATCTGTTAGATAAAAATAAAAATATAGTAATCTGGTAATAAAATGTAGTATTAAATAAGAAACTAGTATTTGTACCTGTTCCAAAGCGCTGAGCTGCAGTGGTGGCGGTGGCGGCCGGCGCAATCGCAGTCCCCAGATAGTCGCACGCTTTTTCATTTCTCGACCACATTTGAATCGCTTACGAGAAGACGTCAACGCTGTCAATATTTTTTCACGACGCTCTTTTACTGGAGTTCGCCACATCTATGCAAAAAGAGTAAGTAAAATAGTTAAAAGCAAGATTTTTTCAAATAAAACCTTGTCTTTTATTTTCAATTTTCATTATCAAACTTACCTTTTCAGGTAATTGCAGTGCGTGCCAATTGTCCATGATGTATGGCATTATAACACTATCTAGGTCGAAATAATTCGGCGCATTGTATGCAGTGAGATTATACAGAGCGAGATGTGCCAGGTCTAGCCAACAAAGTTCCAGTCGCCGCAGATATTCCGCTCCTCCGTTACAGTGAGCGCATGCAAATATGTACAACCTAAAATTGAAGTTCAAAGTTATAGTTTAAATAAGCAGTACCTAGGTGGACATAACACAGTTGTGATATACTGTGTGAACATGCCAAAAAAATTGACAATTAAGCCAAAATCCTTGTAGATGATTCCACAAGAATTTTGGCTCTATCTCGTACAGATAAGAACCAAAATTCTGTCTCATACTGTGGGGCCGTTCTCTGTACAAGCACATCGGAGCAATAGCCATAGCCAGTCCATTCAAATAGTTGCTACCTGCAGAAATCTAATCTGCAGCATCCTCTGTGCCAGTCTTTTTTTTTATTTGCCAGGTTTTTAGAAAGTGGTTTTTATATGCCCAGGCGAAACGAAGTAAACTTGTGAGCCTTAGACGATAAATATTGTCGTATGTTTAGGCGAGACACTACTACAGGTCAGAGGTGACAGGACAAAGTCTACGATGGGAGTCATTGTTCGATCACAAAGTGAAAACTGTTTCGTTTTTAACCTGGATTTCAAAATATCGATAGTTAATAGGCAATAGTAATAAAAATTGAGTAAAGGCATCTTTAGGGACAGTTCATTTGTTCTGTGTCTGGGTGTAATTTATCTATAATATGTATGTATTTAGAAATATATAAGTATGTTTATCAGTTGTCTAGTACCCATAACACAAGCTCTGCTTAGCTTGGGACTAGATGGCGTTGTGTGATAGTTGTGGAATATTTATTTATTATTTATTTAGTCAAATATAGTAAACAAAACGCGTCCCACGCTACGCTAAGGGTTTTGATAGCATAATGCGCTAGGTCCCTTTTTTTTACGTGGTAAAAAAAACCACGGTGTCCTTCAATAGCCTTTTAAATCCTTTTAATTTCCTTTAGGTCCCAAAGCCAATGAAATGTAATTTCCACCTATACTCACTTATCGCCAGCATATAACGGATATTGTAAACTTGATACGCATCTTTGGTGAAACCAACGAGAACACCGACAGCACAGTAACATCTGTAAATATATACAAAATATGCTGTAAACATCACAACCACTAACTGACAATCAAAATATGGATAATGCTGCTGCTAATCTGGTACAAATGACATAAATAATCAGGATATTTTTGAATTTATTACTAAGAAAGTAGGTAGAGGTAAACTTTGCAGGCAACCATGCATTTGCCGCGAATTTTCTAAAGAAACCACACATTTTCTTACAACAATAATAAATGGGGCTCATTAATCATACATACCTGTGCAAGCCAATCACTTTTATCGCCACAGTAACAGTGTGTTTCATTTTGATCTTTACCACCATCAGACACTGAAGCCGATGATGTTGTTGAAGCAGTCTGAAAACAGAACGTCGTTTAATAATATTCATTTATTGAACAACAGTTAGGTAAAGTTCAAATATTATATACGCATTAACGCATGGCGTGGCATGTGGCAAAGCTTTTTGAAGGGAAAGAAAAAATTCGGCAACGAGCAGGACTTGACTACTAGCAGTAGCTTGACACTTCTAGAATAGATGGCGCAACGATACCAAAAATATTCAAATGAAGGAATGAAAGTTTCGGCTTCGACGAGTGGAACTGCGATAGCCTAAATGGTACGGCGTTCTGGAATAATCCGGAAGGACGCAGGTTCGAGTCGTGATCGCAGCCGAAGTTTTCTTGCCATTTAGGTAAGTTGGCAAAGTAAGTTGGAAAGGTTATAAACCTACATCGCAAGGTGGGGTGAGTTCCTGTTGTTGCCGCCGTTGCTGTCCGCCCTTAAATCTAAACATGTCTGATCGCTTGAGCGCCCTGTTTTCCGCCGCGGCCACTCTATATCTTTGGTCCACGCATCTTTTGCAGTGCCATGATGCACCTGTTACAAATTTTGGAATTTAGAAAAGAATGATGACGAGAAGGTAGTTAGTCAAAACATTTGCAAAGGCGTGGTTATGTTAGTTGTTTTTGTAATTCAATAATATTCGTGTAAATAATTCGTCGTAAGGAAATAACAAAAAAATATTGCTTGTTATGGCGTATTAAGTTCTTATCAATAAGTAAATGGTAACGAGATAAATGATTTATGCACAACTTCAATCATAGGTAACTTGTATAAGATGCGATGATGTAGTCTGTTGTGGTGATTCCAATGTTCCTAATAGATACGTTTAGTAGCCGAGCCACATATTTTTTCCACCAAATCAGAGAGATTTGATTGGCTGATCTCTTTATAGCGTCTTCTAGACTCTAGCATGACTCCTCCGTTCTGTTCTTCTCCGCTCGAGTGAAATAAGGCCTTCAGTGCACGTTATTCCTTATTACAGCTGCTATAGCTGGCCATCTAACGGTTTCCTAAAGTAGATATTTAACAACACGGCTGTGCCAGATTGTCTATTAACTGCAGTGGATACTTGTTAGTAAGGTACATAATATCCTCGCCATTTTAGATATCTAGTGTTCTTTAATAGCTTGGGGTTTGAATTCTTGTAATTTACTAGTAATACATATGTTCCAGTTGTTGTAATCTCTTTACTTTAGTATGATAACGTTTGGCGCAGTGGCTGAGCAGTTGGACTGCTGCGCTGCGTGTCGCGGGTTCGATTGCCGCACGGAATAAATATTTGTATGATCTATAAGTAGTTGTTTCGGGTCTGGGCGTTTGTGTATGTGAGTTTATATGTTTGTAAACGCAACCACGACACAGGAGAAATTACCAGTGTGGGCCGCGTTTAAAAAAAAAATGGTGTAAAAAAGATCAGGCACACAGAAAGATCTCTGGCAATTAATGTTTTATCATAAAATTATGCAATCCGAACCAATGGCGAACCTGCAGGCGATAATTTCTTTTCTACCGAATCAACAGAAGACACGAGAATATCTACATTTTATACATTACGAATTTTTGGTGCATCTGCAGACTACCCACTACCAATCTGCTTTCACACACTGATTATTTCACGAACCAATCACATAGTTGGTTATTAAGTGGTCGTGTACTATAGCTAGCCCTTCACATTTTTAAACTACTAGCTTTTGCCCGCGACTTCGTTCGCGTGGAATAGTGACTTCCGGCAGATTTTTTTTTTTGTAATACAAACTATTCTATGTCCTTTCTCAAGTTAGTTCTTAGTCTAGTTAGTTGGATAGTTTGGACATACCGGTAATCCATGCGTCGACGGGCGGCGAGTGACACTTGGCGTGGTAGCCTCTTCCGCACATGTCGCAGGCGATGATGGCGTTGGTGGCGGGACTGGCGGCGGGCCCCTCGCGCCGTTTGCACACTACGCACATGATGCGGCCATCGTCCGCAGGCGGGGCGCTCAGCAGCTTCAGCGACGCCACCGGCGCCCACGCCTGCGTACCATCGCCGAACTTGACGAGGCACCGCGCCGTTCCCGTACCCACCTCACATGAATCGTTGTCATTGCTGGTACTTAACTCTACTATTGTTCCTGAGTTGAAGGAAACGCTGCATGAATAAATCTATTGCAAGATTTTATATGATTGCTATGTGCAATAAGGAATCATTTCAAATACAATGACATGATTCAGGAAGATCATTAAGACAAAAATATAGATTTTAATGATTAAACTAAAAATCTGGATTTACACAACTAAATACATATGAAATTAAAGAAAATACACACCTAAATAATATCGTCCATCTTTGTTTGGTACAAGAACATCATCCCCACAGTGGAATGGATTATAATTAGTTTTTTCCGTATTGGTTGTAGAGTCTGGCATGGCATCCTGTGTTTCTTCTTCTTTTTTTTCATTCTTTTTGCTAGCACATGGTGTGATCGTTTTGTCAAGGTCGCTCAGGAGGGCATCGATTAGTGACAATTGCGTTGAGACCTCTTTGAAAGAAACCAAACCACAAATTAAATTAATTATAATCTAAACTGCATCATAGCAATGAAAAAATAATTAAGTCCATATATTGAAAATAAATACTTTTTCTCATTTTAATTTTTTACAAACTATGGAACAACATAAAAGTATAGTGAAAAGCAAACAACCAATATGATTAAACGCTTAATCAAACCTAAGCGGTATTGGTTACCATCTGTGGTAGAGAAAGTCAGGTATACATGCAGCAATATTACTGTTCACAGTGGATTTTGCTATCCTTCTCATCTGCATGTTATGCACTTCTACCTACAGCGGCAGGAAATAACACCCAGCTTGCTGTGCAATAAGCCTAGGATGTGCAATAGGCCTTAAAAATACATAAAACTAACATTTACTGCTATTACAATGTCATGATCTTTCTTTCAGTTATAAAATTAATATAGTGTTGATCTAGTATTAATAAGATATTCATAACCTTACTCAATTTCTATAATATCAAGTTCCTCTTTTGTAGTAAATATTGAGTGAAAAATGATTCAAATGAACAAAGATGTAATTGCAAATCTTTGAACATAATAACGTATGACCTTTTGCTGGAAATTTAATAATCTTTGACTTAAATACAAACTTTTATGGCAATATGGATACCAACTGCCAAAATGCAATGTATCTATTTGGTGGATTACAGCCCACTCCCTATCATTGAGACAATATTGGGAATTTTAAAGGCTGTTTTTTTTTAATGAATTATTTTTTCATCATGTCGGGGTCACCTCTTTGGAGGCATGAGCAGAAGAATGCTCATACTCCTTTACTTTGAAGACACGGACTGAATATACCCGTTCTTTTGTTGGTCCAACAGGGCAAATGAAAATATAAGTAAACCCTCAACCACAGATTCTTAGTGGCCAGGAACGCCACAATCTGACTTATTTAAGAAAAAGCAAGTAATGGTTGATAAAATTAAATTCTTATTTTTTTATTACACACAAGACTTATTTTTTTTCTAATTCTCAAACACAGGCTGATGAATGATATTCCTGTAAAAATTTCGATTTTCAATCCTGTAATTTGAGGTTAGCCAATAATATAACTAAATTGTGAAAATCAACATAATACTTATTGAATTACTAAATGATTGTCTGGATTTATGTAGGTACTACATTAATAGGGGAATACTTACACTTAATTATATTTCAGGTCCAGCACGGTAAGCAAACATAACAAAAAAAGTGAATGATTTTGGTTACAAATGTCATAATAATTTAAAAGATATTTTCAACTAAAGCAAGGAATACATGGTGCAAAAAAAAAATGTTATGAACAGGCCTTGTTCTAAAAACCCATAAAGTTATGCAAGCACTAAAAGTTTCAGTTAAGTTACTCCGAGAACCAATGTTGATATCACAAATGTTTTTATAACTACTAAGATGTTGAAATTGATGTTGTTGTTCTTACAATAATGGAAACGTTAACTATCTGGTGGAAAAACAATTATTTCAAGAAAACATGAATTGTTTCACTATTATAGCACTGAACTTTGCCAAATGGAGTTAAAACCAGATTTATTTGGGTCATTTTATTTTGTAACTTGAACATAATTTTCCCTATACAACTACAAGGAAAATATATTATAAAGATATGTTGGGGCTTACTAGAATGAAAATGGGTTCACCAGTTTAATTATAATGTGCTATGAATACAAAGCATTACAAAAGACACTACCAAAATTTGTATGCAAAAGTACTGCCTAAATCATTAAGCAACAAGTCTAAATTAACATCAATTTATTTACATCTTTTTTAAAAGTATTCCAGGTTTCTGAAACAAGTCTCTAACTCAGAACTTTGTTCATAGTGAATGCTTAACATACAAAATGCAAGTAGCAAACTTTTCATTCAACAAATCAGAACCAACAAGTTGACAATTAAAAACTTCTTGCTTTGTTTGTATTTATGGACGTAAGTCATTCAAAGTGACAACAATGGTAAACGGCATTGATAAACATAATATAAGAATTTTACAAGAATCCGGAATTACAGATTCAGAATATGGTGAGTTATGGTTTCTGTGTTACAATAAGATTTACCGTTTTTATTGAGTTATGTATCAGTTACTTTTTCTTAGAGCGATGCACATATTGTTCGAACCCTCATTTGATGTATTTCTAATAGTTATCAAATAATTTGGGACTTTATATGAAGATGCACGTTAGGAAAAGTTACGAGTAAAGCTATCATCACAATTTATCAAAGCATTTGAAAAAATAAGCTAAAATCTTCTTGTAACAATTAATTATTACTTACCAGCGTTGATGTCCATCTCAGTTATGATTTTTTTAACTCATGCAAAGTATTGGAGAAGCATAATTCGGACTCAAATTTCATACTAAATGAGCAAACACGTAAAGCATTGGCGCTTCTGCGGCCATTAAACTAGTCAAACGTTTCACAGTTTTCCCGCGGTAACATTATCTTACATAAAAATCATGGGTAAACTTGTGTGATAACGATATTGTTAATTGACTACACTTTTGTTTCTTTTAAAACAACACTTGTATTACTAAATTCATACTAAATAACCATTAAAAATTAAACAAAATAACCTTTCCAATTTCTTCTATCGGGTATCAATCCCTCTGTGCAATGCACGTCACTATTGTTGAATGTTGGAAGTACTGTTTTGAATGAATTGAATGTAGGAATCTGTTCGTAATTCAGGATATTTCTTGATATTTTCTCATAAACAGCGATTTATAACAATCATTTTAATTTTATTAGAATCAATAGAATTTATTTATATGAGTGTAAAAGAACTATATTAATATCAGAAGATTTAGTTAAATTATAATATTACTCAAATCATAGACATAGAGCATGGACTAAGACTTCCCTAGATCCATTATGTCAAATAAAAAAAAACTTTTTTACATTTACTCTCTAAAAGACGATAATAACTTGTGTATCTACCAAAACATTATCATTCTATCAAATAATTTATGTAAAGATTATTAAGTATTCTGTGGTAAAGATAAGAGTTACAGGAAAGAGATTTAACTCTCGCTTTAGAGGTCGCGGTCAAGTTTAAGCATATAATGCCGCGTACACATCGGGTTAACGAACGCCAACATACACCTTCGCTGACCGTCCACACCATTGACTGTTGCAGCAGTTCAGCAGTCCATTCTAAGTTGCCTAGGGCCAATAGACAGATAAAATTGCCCATACTCTAGAAAGAGACAAACAAATAATGGCCACTATCATTGACTTTAGAGAATGGACTGTACCTTCCCCAGCCAACAGACAGATAAAATTCGCCATTTTCTAGAAAAGGATCCAATAACAATCTATGGCCACTACGTATCTCTTTCCTCCATGCTTTCCTCTAACAGAAAAGAGATAAACCTATCTCTTTTGTAGTGCCACTTTCTCACTTTCGCTCTCTATAGTCACTGGTTTTATTGCTTTTTTGATAAGTTCTATTGGTTTTGTATGAATTTCTCGTCACTAATAAAATATTTTAATTAAAAGCTATTTACAAATATTTAATCATTGAAATAATGAAATATAATAGAAAATAGAATAGTAATATATAATAGTAATATATATAATAAAATATAATAGAAAATAGAATATAATAGAATAGTAAATATTTATACCCCTGGCTGGAGGCCAGGTTAAACAACTCACAACCTACACTAGGTTGACCTGCAAGATGCCAAACACAAAAAAAACGGCGTTAAAAAAACGCTGAGTTTTAACAAAAAGGTAAATTGAACTTAACTGTCACACTGCCTTTAAAATCAAACGCAGTTCGAAAAAAACGCCGCATTTTAAAAGCGCATTTGAACTGGGAATACATAGGAATGCATATTTTGTTCTATTACCGGCGCTTTTTTAATGCCCAGAAAAACCGCTCGTGCGAATGGGCACTAATTTAAAACTCTGCTGTGGACATTAAGCTGGGAACAAACTATCAGACGCGTCTTATTAGAGTAGTTGAGAGACGCGGCTTATTAATAATTTAGATAGTACATTTAATTCTACACTGTGCAAACTATCGGTCGTAAGTCGCAGACGGGTTTGTGCGTCCCGCGTCCGAAGACGCCGCCTGAACTACCGTGCACTCGGCTAAGCCGCGTCTCTCAGCCGCGGCTTACAGATGCGTTCGATAATTTGTTCTCAGCCACAAATTATATAGAGCTTTACAATAGAACAATTGATAAATTCATGCCGGTATTGATCAGTTCATTCTCTATATCTATGAATTAACATGTGGTTGTGGATAGTTGGCTGAAGAAGGCCAAGTCTATTCTATGGTCTCGAACACCATTAGCTAAATCTTTAGATCTGAATGTAATGGTGGGGCTACGGCGAACATTCGTGTTTACCCGATGTGGCCGGGTAGATCGTGATTGTTGTAAGGCATAATAACAATTATCGGGTGATGACGATGTATAAGTACTGTCGGGGATCAAAGTGATTTGTCGCGACAACTTTCGCTTGGGCGTCTACACCTGCGTCAATTCCGTCTCGGCCGCATAACAATCTAAACAACGATGCATCGCGGCATCTTGATACGAATATTCGCCCGCGACAAGAACATCGCGATGTTTTCACACGAGTCTTCGCCCGCTAATCGGTGGCGTAGCTAGGCGTGGGCGAAGCGGACCCTAGCCACCGGCCTCGCACCTGCACGGGCCTTACTCTCAGAGAAAAAAAAAGAAAAATATCTTGACAACGGCGATCACAAGTTTGCAACCAGTCAGTATATCAGTACAACTTAATTTCTACTAAGAAATTAACATGACCTAAAATGTGTCATGTGTCCGATTAGTGGTAGCTAAAAGAACCTAAGAGGCCTTGCACTGCTAATGTCGCGACGATTTCGTTTAGGTCTAGCGTTTCCACTGCTCGTACAAGGCCATATTGCATGATAACTTGGGTACCTTCTATTTGTAACTAGAACTGAAAGAACTAAAAGGCCTCGCTAAGCTGATGTCGTTGATAATCACATTTGTTAAAGATGACTTGACGATCAGCGAGGGCGAGTAATATTTGTCGTCCTGAAAGAAAAGGTCTTCGCAGATATGTCTTGCCCCCTTCTAAATTCGGTCTCGCTACGCCACTACCGCTAACGTATAGCCATAACCCATAAGCACTAGCATAAAACAAAAACAAACATAAGCACTAGTTAAATTAAAAAATAGTTTTGTATTGGAGAAGAGCTACAGGCTGTTTAATATCACGCGATCAAAAGGAGATGAGCAGTGGGGTTTGAAAAATGTTTAAATGTTTTTGAAACCACGGGGATCAGCCAGTCTATAAATATTTTGAAATCATCAATAACATTCATCATTTTACGAAATGTGCTTTCTAATCGAATTCAAAAAAAAGCCCCCTCCTTTTTTAAGTCGGTTCCTAATGTTTATGAATGGTTTTTAATGTATGTACAGACGCCAGTAGGTCAACCTACCGGAAACTGTCAAATAATTTCCACCATTGCGATAAGGTTGAAAATCTATTAAAGTAATTTGACAGATTGAGGTAGGTTGATCGATTTCTTCGATGCAGTCAGACTTGTCATTTGGTTCTATAAAAATCATTCAGTTCGTCTTAGTAGTTTTTATTTTATGAGCATTCTTCGCTTATTGTTTACTTGGACAATGTAATTAAAGTTATTGCGAAACACAAAAGTCCAGTGCATTTGTAATCTGTAGTACTCATAGTAGTGAATTTGGGTTGAATATTTGAACTAAAAACCTGCCAAGTGCGAGTCGTACTCGTGCACGAAAGGTTCCGTACCATTATATAGACAAACGACAAAAAATCATGTTTGTTGTATAAGAGCCCCCTTAAATATTTATTTTATTGTTTTATAATATATTTTGTTAGAGCAGCATCAGAAAGACATCTGTGAAAATCGATTCTAAGCTCCAGAACCTTGAACATCGACACCGAGTTGCCAGCCTGTCAGTTTTTTATCGGTTACATTTCGGAGAGTGTGCGATGGAACTGCACAACTTGATTCCGCCTGACACTTTCCATCATCGGACTACAAGACTTACGGCAATGCGCAATCGATATATGGTGGACATCCCTTCGGTACGTACAAAGCGTTTTGCCAATACTTTTATTGTGCGCACAGATAAAGAGTGGAATTCCCTGCTTCTGTATTTCCCGACAGCTTGGGGTCTTCAAGTCAAGTTCAGTGAACAGGTTACTTCTTCGCAAGTGTGCTTCACCGTCGACCACATCATCGCTTACCATTGCGAGATAGAGATCAAACGCAAACCTATCAATAAATAATAAAAAAAAAGATTCTGGAGATACAGCTTGGTGACAGACAGACAAAAAAACAAACGGATGGACTACAGAGTCTTAGTAATACGCGTCCCTTTTATTTAGGGTAAGGAACCCACAAAGGGTAAAACAAAAACTTAAAAAATATGGACTTTATAACAACCAGAAAATCACAGAATATTTTTTCTTTCGGAAACTGATGGCACAAAATGCAATTAAATAAAAAATAAAACCATTATTTAAGATGTTACCGTGAGTCTGAAACGCAAAAGGCCTCTGCAAAAACAAGGTGGTTTGTAGTCTGCACGTAGTCTGGCAGTCCCTTTCACTCCGCCCAGAGTGGGAGAAAACTCATTTGATGATTTGTGAAATAACATTATCAAGAATAGAAAACGACACGACGTACGACTGTCTAATGGGTGACTGACATCAGTCCATTCAGTCAGACTGATAGATAATAAACACACGCTTAGTTTGGCCTTGAAGCCATGTCAGGAATATTCCAAAAAAAAAACACGTTTAGTATGGAATCATTCTGAGCAGAGTGACACACAGGATCATCAATGTACGCCTATACAAGCACTAGGCAGTTGCCCGATATTTTGTTTGACATCAATCATGAATTGAACTGACTAAAGTTATCGACCCCTTATCCTTTAGGATTTTAGTTTTAATCCAAAACCGAGAATAATGTATGCGTGTGTTCTACTCTTAATGTCGAAACGTCAACTTCAAACGTGACGTGGTTGTCAGTGTAAAAATAAAATGTCAGTTTTCAGTCATTGTGTAGAAAAAAACTGAAACAATTCCAATCCAAACAATACAAAAAGAAACTAAAAATAAATTCAAATCACTTCATTATTTTCTATTTCTCATGAATTTGACATTATTTTGTTATTTTATATCCACGTTAAACAGTAAATTGAAGTGAATTCATAAAAATGGGCAATTCTAGCATCAAACAACATTACGAAACTGCGTCGAAAACAGGTGTTCTACAATTATCTGATTACAAGCTGAAAGAAATACCAGTTGAAGCTCTGAATTTAAGTGATGTTTTAAGAAACTTAGATCTGTCTAAGAACAAACTGGCGTCGTTGCCGGATGATTTGTGTAAATTTAAACTGCTGAAACAGTTAAACTTAGACACAAATAAAATAGAAACCATTCCAGAATTCATAGGTAATTTGAAGAAACTAGAAATGTTTAATATATCTAATAATTTGCTTACATTCCTGCCAGAATCTTTTGCTAAACTGGGTAATTTGAAACAAGTATATCTGAACAATAACAGACTAAAAGAATTTCCAAAACAACTGTTGGGACTACATTGCTTGGAAGTTGTAGAGCTTTCACACAATAAGATTACAGAGGTCCCTGACGGAATGTCAGAGCTTTATGCAGCTGAGCTAAATTTAAGTCAAAATGAGATATCAACCATTAGTGAAGACATGCATCAGGCGCCTAGACTAAAGATTTTGAGATTAGAAGAGAATTGTTTAAGTTTGGATTCAATAAGACCAAGTTTACTCAGGGACTCAAAAATGCACACCATTAACTTGGATGGTAATTTATTTGATCCGAAACAGTTGATGTCTGTGGAAGGATACAACGAGTATACTGAGAGGTATACTGCTATGAAGAAAAAAATGTTTTGACAGCTTTAAATCATTTTTTAAAACTATTAAAACAAATTCTAAGTACAGTCACAACTGTCATGTAAAACTCAAGTTATGTTTCTAAGGACACAGTATACTTTTAATAAATTCTGTATCTACATCAAATCTAGTTTATATTTACTTTTAGTGTATATTAATACTTCTACTTGTCATGTGATTAAAGATTATGATGAATATTATTATATTATTAATATCATACCTGTTTTGTTTAATTTTTAACATATGTTATTTTTATGAATTATGGATAGATCCTACTACTCTGGATTGGATGGACCAAAACTTCAGCTCTGGTCCTAGTTTCGGCCGAAATCGTAACCGAAACCGATTTTCATGCCTACATAAATATGTTATTTTTGTTCTTTTTTATCACTAAGCAGTTAAAATTTTGCGTTTTTGGACTGCCGAAAAAAAAGGTATAGGTTCACAAATCGTCTCATAAACACTTGTACTTATATTCATTAGCGTAACTGCCGTCCTTATTTTTAAGTTGCGGCTTGCGGCACGCATGTGAACATTCTTCGTCTGTACATGTATCTCTAAACAAAATTAAATTCGATTCAAAAGATCAACCAACGATTTTATATTCTATCTCTTTATTGGAAAAAATATTTCCTAAAAATTCTCTTTTAGTATGCCGCAAGTATCTAATGGACTAATTCCCGCCATCGGTACACAAGGTTTTAATTTTAAAGTTAATCCAACAAACTAGGTCTTTTGAAGGCAAAGTCCACATCGAGTACCAAGGTGAGACGACCTTTAGCCGCTGACCGTAACGGTCAAAGGTAGTTCGCGAGTCATACAGCAGCCTACGTATGTAGGTACACTGAAACGGACTGTGTATCAAAATGCAAAAAATATTTAATAAAGATTTTAGAGTCTAGTTAAGCGTTGTTATCCACGATTGTTCAATGTTCACGTTCGCGTACCACGACACTGACGCGTTTTTAATATACATATATTAATTTAGGAAGCCGATGTTAGTTGAAGTTCAGTAACACAATTCAGTGTTGTCGGAGTGTTGCCGCGCGGAGGTCGCGTGACGAAAACAGCGTCTCCAAAAAAATACATCGCGATAACAAACATCGAAAACAAATTAGAAAATTATTTCTCGTATCCTATCGGGTTTTCTAAATGAGTTTTAAGCGTTATTGTGAATTTCCTCAACGAGTAAGATTATAAAGTAAGTAGAATAGTATTTAAGTTGTGAATTAAGTTGTTTTATGTGCAAGCAAAAGATGGCAAGTGCGTATTTAGCTACTGCATATATTAAACTAAGCTCCAACACATAAACATGCACCTAAAGCTGTTGCGTTGTTAGTCTTTGTATAAAGAAGTAGGTGGTTAAGAAAACCTTAAAACCAGCCACCCTCAAAATAATAATAAACCTAATTTGAGAGTAAGTAAACATAGTAGATAGAAACAATCATTGGTCGCCTCAGTCAAAACTAGTTCATTACATATTTTGTAAACTGATTCTTTTACAAACATTTTGAAAATTCCGTAGTCTAGCCATTCTAAGTATTCTGTGGTCTAGCTAGGATATCTGTAACCAGTTGGAGCATAACACATAACTAGGTCCTCCTACCTATTTATATAAGTCATAGAAGATGAAGGGAAGTATGATTTTTTAACGAAAATCTTTTATTGAATTAGGTTTTCGATTGGACGATAGGTACTTACATAAATGACAAATCAATGATTTTTGCAGAGAGCTGCATGCATAATTATTAGTTTTCCTCCATTCAAAAATAATTGATTTGTCATGTTGTGTAATTGAGTTTTCATTACTCATACTCTGAAAGTAGGTCATTAAATGCCTGATAAGCGGTTTGAAAGTTATGCATTGCAGCTCTAGGGAGAATCGCTTTCAACTCGCAGCTGCCAAATAAAAAAAACAAAACTAGTTCGATTTTGACATTTCCATTGAACCATGTTCTAACTTTTTATACAGCCACTAAATTACAGCGCGATTTGAAATTAAAATAACATAAATGCAAGTATTAAGAATATAAATTATGACTTTAACATAATTTAGTTTCAACTATTTCTCTAAAATAATAAAGATTTCGACAAAATCTTTGCTATCTATTTAATAATTATGAATAGGAAAAATACTGGCTGTATAGCTGGACGACCACAGGACAAAAAGAAATACGCGGGAAAGCGACAATCTGAGCAACAATATTTTTTCTTTATCTAATATATTTTTATGTTCTTATTTTTACTATCCTCGTATTCGTAATGAAAAGAACAGTGTTTACCTCGGGTGAATTACTTTTTTAGTCCCTCGAACTATTAGCGCCCTCACTACGTTATGGGCGCCAAACCCCGTCTCGGGACTTAAATAAGTAACTTTCCCCTCTTGAATAACACTGTAGGTATTAAATGTTTGTAAATGCACCCACGAATCCAGGAAAAACTCCTAGTGTTGGGCAACGTTACTTTATTCACTTTTACAGAAAGACTAGCTTTTCCCCGTGGTTTCGCCTCCGGTGCTCGGCTCCTATTCATTGCAGCATACTCTACGTTTTACGAGTAAAACACCATGATGTTACCGCCCACTCTCATTAAGCGATTAAACGCCCTCGCCGCACTATGAGCAAACTAATCAATGAACAAACAAATACCGGTATCACACCGATAAATTTCAACGTTGATCTATGAAAGGACTTTGAACATTGAAATATTTACTTACACATCAATATGTACCTGATTGTATCTACCTACTGTATGAATGTCGACGTTTTTTCCGTCGTTGATTTCTATTTTAATTACTGCTCCTACTACTAGAGTAGCTTGCATCATTCCACTGTTGGACAAAGGTCGCTGCTCTACGATCACCAGTTTCTACGATCCAGAGACAAAGAGGAGAACTTACACAGGCATCATATTTAATAGCTAGGATTATTTACCAGGAACATGCCTTGCTGTACAGTACAGTATTTTGTGGATTCTGGACTAAAGGCGTATGCCTGACATTTCCCGACCAAGTTCTTGAGCAAATCAGAACGGGCATGCGGCATGACCGTTCTATAAATAAAAAATAATAGCGTTCCCTTTTTTTTGGAACTACCATCTGCCATGTTGATTTTGTTCACATAACGAGTCTATGTCATTCGGATCGTTCATGGTTAATTAATTTATTATTGTAGTAACAAAGCAATAGACATCTCATTCTTTAAAATCGGCGTAGTAGTTTAGGCTCTAATATGGAATAGAGATTTAGTTTGGCCATGTCTAACAATAAAAAAATATCGGAAAGATTACAGTAATCCTGTAGAAAAGTGGACAGTTAATCAGTGGTGTTGTATGACCGCTGCGTGTTTAGTGGTCACCAGGGTTATCAAATCTCACGTGGAACGATAACGAAACTGTCAATAATTATTTCCAATCAAGTCATTTTTATGAAAATGATAATTATCTTATTAACTTACAAGAAAAGTAGCAAATAATCATTAAAATTCAAATTTCAATGATCGTATCCAACTGTGAGGACTGTCAGAGGTACTGTAATGATAATATTGTACTAAATATTGTGTATCGTGTACTATTGACACGACTTGCACAAATGTTTGAATAAAGCATTAATTACTTATTTAAGTGATTAAGAATAAGAGATTAATTATCATACTAAGCCGGAACTGCATTCGTCGCCACGTGAGATTGGAACGTGTTTATTAGAATATCTGCACTGTTGGTAATTACTTCGTTAATTGTGTAAACATGATTAAATGACTCACATGTGACTTGGTTTTTATGTAAGGATGGGACGCTGTCGCTTGGTTTGCTCTATAGAAATATTGATTAAAATTCCATGTGCATATAGGCGGAATTAACGCCGCAAAACATTAAGTCACTGGTTGCTGAAAAGGCGTCTCAGGAACGCAGTGTTATTAAAGAAACTGACTCTCCCTTTCACTTCATCCAGGGTAGGAGGACTCATTTGATGAATTTGCCATCTAAAAAGAAAGGCGCGGATTCACACTCAACCACGTGTTTAAAATCTGTGGGTTTGTCAATAATAGTACCATCCTTCTTTCAAAAGTAAGACACTCCTGTGTCAGTGCGTAAACGCAACTTCTAGCGCTGATAACTCAAACTGACAACTGTTTCGAAACATCTACCTTACCATTCTCAATGTGAATCAAACGCGCGACCCATACTAGATGACTGCGTTTGCGACGGTTGAACCTATATGGAAATTGCGAGGTTGTTCCATTTCAGGCAAAGGTCGGCCATGATTTGTGACCTGCAAAACATAATTAATTGTATGAAAATCCAAATCACATACGCAGCCTTGGCTATAACTATTTCAAATTACATAGATAGGTAGATGAGACAAAATTTAAATAACGGTCACAAAGTGTAAACAAAATTATTTCAGAATTTGATGCCTGTTTTACTATTTAGCATTTATAAAAAAACTAGCGGACGGCCCGGCTGCTCATGGGTGGCCTATGGCACTCAGGGTGAATGTAGCTTTCTAATGGCGAATATTTATTGAAATCTGCACAGCAGTTTTTTAAGTTTTTTATTAGTTACAAATGCACACACACAAAAATACAAATCTTTGCTCTTTACAATATTAGTGTAGATGTAGATAAATACGCACGTAGATAATTCTAAGTACGATTTCTACTTTAAATATTTATTAGACTGGTATGTTTGGGTAAAATTGTACAAATTGATGTGATTTTAAGCTCCTTTATAATTAATGGGAGATTTAATTAATAATATATAGTTGATCTTAGAACTATGCAATTTAATGTGCCTCTGCATTGTCTTTATCTTTAATGCGCTGGTAATAAATGTTAATGTTTATTTTATGGCATATTACCTATTTATCTACCTTACTAACTACAATTAAAGAAGCTACAGAAAGATTTATTTCAATCACACTGTTAGTAGCAGTTGAGTAGTGTTTAGGACACCTTCTTATAATTATGTATTGTCTCCACTTCTTTGTTCTTGTATAGGGGTTAGGTCGTAGAAGTAAGGGAGCCAACCCCGCTCAGAGAAGCAGGCGTAGAGTTGGTACCTAATTGCCGAGGTGCATAATACGCCGGAAATGGCCTGCATCAACATGGACCTTTAGGGTCACGAGTCTTGGTTTCCGCCTACTGACTGATCCCAGGGAACTGACGGTGGCACAGTGATGACACACGTACTGCACAGCGAGGCTCAGGGGAGTACTCTTGACAGTCTCCCCAAGAATGTGCCCTAACAGGCATTGCACAGAGGAACTCTGAAGCTGGCCTCTTAAGAGGAGCCAGTGCTCCTCTCCAATGTGCTGATGGTGACTTCCGTGGTTACTTTTAAGTCCTACACTCAACGGTCTTATTCCCGAACGTGTTCACTGAGTTCCCTCCGCCAACGAAAAAAAAAGAAGAGGTCGCAGAAGTTATTTGTTAGTTCAATCTTTTTTTTTTGTCGTGGTAAAGTCATCAAATGAGTCCTCCCACACAGGGCAGAGCGGGAGGGACTGTCAGACTCGAACTGACTAAAATCCACGGTGTCCTTCAATAGCCCTTTACGTACCGGGGTCCCGGTAAATCATAAGTCCCGCGACCCCGACAGGTGTTAGTTCAATTTAAGTAGTAAGAATATTTTATAGGCATCCGCATTCGTAGACCTATAAAAGATCATGAGTGGCTATCACTTCTCATAGTTGTCCTACATGCAAAATAAGGACAATTTTTACGTCATTACAGAGTGGGTTATGACCATATCTCCGTTTGTTATCAATTAAGTGCTCAGTTGTCCCAGAGTCTTTATCGCAGCGTGGTGGCACAGCGCTGTCGATATAATCCGTATAATATTTTGTTGTGTTTAATCAGTGGCGGGAAAATAATTTAAATATAGTGTGTTTTTTTAGCCATACCCGGGATACCCAGCTGCAACGATGACGGCCAACGTGATTTTGGGGTGCGTGATGGCACTCCTTGTCATACTCTTCACAATCAGTTCCATCGCCAGATATTATATTAAGGTAACTGTTTATTTTTATACTTTTCCTGTCAAAATCTATAACTATACCGACGTTAGATTCCCCCCAACACCAAAATTTGGGGATGATGATGGTCCAGGAACCTACCAGATCTTTCTAAAAAGCGATATAGACCGTGACTAATAATAACTTAGAAATGTGAAATAAAAGAAGGATTATGATAGTTTTATCTGCCTCGATATAATTAAATAAAATCACCGATATTATCCGATGAAATGTTTTAATAAATGATGTTTTATCTGTGGACTTTGGAGTGTAGATGGCCACGAACTTAGAACAGTAACATTGTTATGTTAAATGAAAATGTTCCATGCCTGTAATATGAGGCAAGGAATAAAATTTGATTCCATTAGTATGTTGTGTTAAAGAAAGGAATACTACGTAAAAACTATTGTAAACTCCTGAAATATTTGCTGGTACTATGGAGACTGATAAGACCACTGAAAGTGGTGTCTCTCTCAATTATTTTAAAGGTAGGTATCATAAATAGAAATAAACTGCAGCCTCGTTATACATGTTTACTTCTTTTACTAATTAGGTACAATGTTATCTACAATAAGTTTTTTTTTCTTTCCAGTTCACACTGTTCGTTGTAATGTCATTAATATTCGCCACAGCTCCAGTACCACTCATGTTGATCAAACCATTTGACCCAAGAAATGCGCTGTAAGTATTTACATTTTATTTTCTAACATAACAAAAAAAATGTAGTTTATCGAATTTGAATCTAATGTTGACGTATCGAAATTCTGTCAAAAAATATATGTAGGTTCGTACGTCAAACTGACTTTCACTGTCCGTGAAGCGGACAATATTGTTAACAATCACCGTGTATTATAATTACGTAGGTAGGCTAACTGGTCAGTGAAAGTTTTTAAACAACAATAAGTATATAGCTTCCCCTCTGTTATTACAGACATAAATCTAGGCATTAGGCGATCCCTAACTAAGAGTAGTCAGCATTACTGCAGTGAGCACTGCCGGCCTAGCAGCTGGCGTTTTATGCGCCCAGTGCAAGCTTCTTTAACTGCACCTTGGTATGGCAAATTGCGGTCCTTGTCTGACCATTTCTGCACCCCTCCAGGGTCTGCGCCCTCTGCCTGGGCACCGTTGGCACACCCCTATTTTCGGCACTGGCTGCCTTGTATCGTTGCATGTCTCCTTACTCACTCTAAGGAATTTGTAACTATCGCTGGTTTACGTACAAATCCGAATCTTAAACTGTTACATTACAGATGAATTCTTTTACCACTATCGCCTATTAATAACGCTCAATATGCTCAAAATCTTGAATTTTTTAACATTACATGCCAATACTTTAGTGAGGAAGCGTCCTTTGTTTAGATTTAAAAACATAGATGACCTTCAGCATAATTATGTGTCATTTATATTTTATGCAATACCTACACTTGTACAACGGTAAGGTATCTACACGAACTCATCTGTAGATTATTGTAGATAGATCTTGGTAAGATTTAATTTAAAGTAGTTTAATATGGGAGTGACTTGCAATGTTTTCGTTGGTATATTCTTGGGATAAGCCTGGAATCCCATCTGGGATAAGCCTGGAATCCCATCTAAGCTTCAATACAAAAATGCTGAAACAAATAATCCAGATATGGTATGTAATATGTTTTCTGACTTTTTTTATTCCGTATATGAACCGACGTCTCCTTCGTTGTCCCAATGGAAGCCTCCTCAGGACAACAACGCACCTCACGATGTTTTTATTTGCAGCCTTTCGTTTAGTGAGGATAGTATACTGAAGGAGCTTAAAGCCCTAGATCCAGCGAAAGGCCCTGGACCCGACGGACTTTCGCCTTACTTCCTTAGGAATACTGCGTCTTCCATCTGCAAGCCTCTTTTTATTATATACAATAAATGTATTTCTGAGGGTGTTGTGCCTAAACTGTGGAAGCATGCGTATATCGTACCCGTACATAAAAGCGGATCCAAACGCAGTGTAGAACACTATCGTCCCATTTCCATCCTGTCTGCTTTGTCGAAACTCTTTGAGCGGTTAGTCCATAACGAAATTTATCCTGCACTCCACAACATCATAATTCATCAACAGCATGGTTTCGTCAAACGGCGGTCGACAAATACTAATTTATTATTATTTTCAACTTTCTTGTATGACTGTGTTGACAGCCGTGTCCAAGTGGACGCAGTCTATACGGACTTCTGTAAAGCCTTCGACAAGGTAGACCATGAAATACTATTAAATAAAATAGCGTTTAACGGAATCCGTGGAAACTTAATGGTCACCAATCTAACATCGCACAGGTGACCTCTGGCGTGCCTCAAGGCTCTATACTTGGTCCTCTTTTGTTTATTTTGTACATCAATGACATCAGTCAATGTTTTCACAATTCCAAGTTTCTACTGTATGCCGACGATCTCAAGGTATACAGAACCATACGACATACCAATGATTGCCTTCTGCTGCAACAAGATTTAGACCGACTGTCTTTTTATTGCCAGAAAAATAAATTGCAACTAAGTTTACCCAAATGTAACTACTTAAATTTTACAAAAAACAAAAATAAAATAAACTTTGCGTATACGTTGTGCAATGCCCTCCTACTTAAGGTGGACTACATTCGTGATCTCGGTGTTATTATTGACTCTAAGCTTTGCTTGGACCTTCATATAGATAAGATAGTTAATAAAGCGTATCAACTATATGGATTTGTAATGAGATCAACAGTTGATTTTAAAAAGCCTTCTTCCTATATTTGCTTGTACAAGTCTCTAGTACGATCTCAACTGGAATATGCCGTGTCCGTTTGGAGTCCATACTATAAAAAGTACGTTGAAATGATTGAGCGTGTTCAATATAAATTTTTGCGTACTATGCATTATAGATGCTATGGATATTATTTACCATACAAGGATTTGCTTGTAAAGTATAAGCTCGCAACACTTGAAAATAGACGTAAGTTCTTAGAAGCCATGAATTTATACAATATTGTAAGAAATAGATTTGACTGCAATGAATTGTCTAATATGATATGCTATGCGGTTCCTAGGACGGTCCACAAGCGAAAGGTGCGCGCTGGCAAATTATTTTTTGTAGGTGCTTGCAAGTCCAACTCTGGCTTGCGTTCGCCTGTTCGCAGAATGGTCGATTCCTATAATGAGAATTTTGAAAATGTAGATATTTTTGTTTGCTCTCCCTATACTTTTAAAAATCTTATACTTAAGGTTCTTTCTTGACCATATTTCTTGTTTTGTGTTCTTTGGGGTTTGTCGAAATTTACTTTGGCATCTTGAGTTAAGTAATTTTGTTTATGTTAATTAATTTTTGTATCACTAGCGATTATTATCGGTTTATTGTATCCTGTTAGCTTATCCGTGAACAGCGTTGTGGGCTGCAATATTATCTATTATTGTACTATTTCGTGTGTCTATGTTTTATATTGTAGCTGTTTGTTGTTCCTATTGAATAAAAATAAAAAAAAATAAAAATATTCAAATTTCATCACCGCAAAAGACAGCGTTTCAAAATTATTTCTATAGGTAAACCACTTGACAATTGAGGTCTTCAAAGTTCAAAATGTTTCAAATATTCAAAACATTTCTTTAATAAAGGTGTTTGAATGCCTGTAAATACTTTAGACCAAATCAAGCCTAAATATAACTCATCACAATGTAGGTATATCAGTAACTCAGAAGTCTCTAAGAAATGAACACCTTAACTATACAGTTGTAACGTAAGATATGGCCTTTACGACAATTTTAATGATCATTGTCACCCACCATCGTTAAATAGTACCTACTTGATAGCAGTCGCCAACTCGCGGCTCGCGAGCTCCCTTACGGCCCGTGATTGTTTTGTAAACTGACGATTTTCCTTTATAAATGAGGAGATTTCATTTCCGTTTCTGATATAAATATTGCGGACCACCGTAACTTGATTTTGTTACTTTGTGTCCCTTGCCTGCCAAAAGGTTGCCGACCGCTGCTCTAGATTAATAATTATGATTAGATGTACCTGTATTAATTTGATGTCAAGTCATTCCATATTTAAAGTCGTGTGTCAATCAGATTTTCGATAGTAAAGAATATTTTATTTTAATCAAATTATTATTCAACGAAAGATCTTGAAGTTTGCATAGAGATGAAGATTAAAACGAGGATGTTTTCTACAATGTTGACCTATAAACTCTATTACAAGTTATAAGATCTAATAGGTTCGAAAACAAATAACATCTCGTGGACGTAATGATAAATATGTGTTTTATAATTTGATATGATTATATAATTACAACCAATGTTGTGGGCAATAGCAATAGTATTTCGTGTTATTTATTCAAGTTATATTTCCCGATTATGACTACGAAAGAAACTCTACAATAAAATTCTATAGATACCTCAGATAATTATGTTGGTTATTTTTAATAGCAATCGAGCAAATTGATATTGCAATCCTGTACATTTGTACATTTCGGGGAAGAAGCTGTTAAATACGGGCTCTAAGTAGTTTAAAAGTGTGTTATGATCTTCGTAGGCATTGCTACCGCGTAGAGGTTTCGTAGATGCTTCGGAGACCTCCGTAGCCGTAGCGTTTGCGCAGCGTAGGACTTGCGTAGCCGGTACGCTTTGTAGTACGCTTCAATGGTCATTGAAAACAAACGCTGTAGGTTTTTAGGTGTTCGAAAACATATACTATGTCCAATGTAATCTGTTTTATTTAAATAATTAACATATTTTAATTAAATTATAATAGTGTGTATTATAAAATTAAATCCGGAATCCAAAATAGAACCAATCCACACATTTTATTTTATTTCGCATAATGTACCTAGTTCAAATAATTCTATTCTTTATGTTGTTGCCTCAGTCATCTGTTGTCCTTGCTACACGATGTCTACCCAGTATCTATGTGTTGTATGATTCATCGCTTATCACTATGTAATGTGGAGGTTTCTCTTAGTTTTGGTGTTCTCTTAATAAGATAAAAATATTTGTTTATGATATGCCCAATGAGATAAATGAAGTGGTCAAAATAACTGAATTAGTGTCGAAGGTTTTCGAAAATATTTACCTAGGTAAATTCATAATTATGAAAAAGTCTTTTTTTTACCGTGGTAAAGTCATCAAAATAGCCCTTTACGTTCCGGGTCGCGGTAATTGGTTAGTCCCTCAAACCGGGCAGGCTTTGGGCCTTTATGGAAAAGTCTTACATAACATATTTTTAACTAATGTCAAAAATAACTGGAAGCTCTATCTGCATTTGCTGAGTTCTAAACCGTAAACAAAAAAAAAAATACAAATTTCATAAATATGTAATTACTTGTAGAAGTAAGTACATATTTATGAAATTTGTATTTTTTTTTTGTTTATTTTTTTTATTTATTTACCTACTAGTAGTAGTATACCGAGAGAGAAGGCTCACAAAAATGCATTATGTAATATGCATGATCTTGCTATGATAGTAATAATGGGTATTTTTGAATTGTCTGACTATTGCCTAATATATTTATTTGTTCCGATTGCGTTAGTGCCCGAAGTATCCGGGTAGACATTCTGAAACAATGCGCACCTACTTAGACGTGACATGTAGGTAAGTAGAAAAAGAGTATAAATCTTTTTGGATTACGATTGGGTAATTAGGCTCAACTGGCACAATAATATGTAGGTCAAGACTTTGTTTCTTTTTCCTTGTTCAAACTCTTACTTGGAACTCATAATTTATTAATGACGCTTGCAAAAACTCTTAATAAACAATTATTTTTGTAAATACGTATTTAGGTACTTGATATTAGAAAAAATCAGGCTTTGCAGTCGAAGGACACATTATGGTTTTGGTCAATCAGTTCAAGCATAGCACGGTTGGTGAAGTGCTTCACTGCAGTATTTCTTATAAGAATTTTGAATGTTTTTTTAATAAACATTTCTTTGATAAAATATTTAAAAAATTAAATAATATAATGTAAAAAAAAACAAATAATAGATAGCAATAAAATTAGGAAAATATGTGTGTGGTGGCCGTATCGTAGTGCTTACAAATGATATGGTAATATTGTCTTAAACGGAAACTGATAAGCAAATTCTAGCAAACATTCTCATGTCAATTAGAGAAATTAACAAAGTTGAAGGCGCGCCTACAAAATGGTAATTAGATAAGAGCGCATGTCATAATTAGTTTAACATAGTTCACCTTGGGTGATTTTTTAACCCTGCTACTGTTCTCGAACCAAACAAAAAAAAAGCTTTGTTTTTCAATTAGGCATATTTTTGCTTTAGGCACGCGACCCAAATCTATGTATGTAGGTATGTGTATTAGGTTTCTAGTTTTCAAATGTTAAGGAAATTTTAACATTTAATTATTCTATCGGGTTAATTGTTTGGCCTATTGAGTAACCTAAAATTGATGCAGCAAACTTCCCCATTCTTAAGATAATATAACTTCCAATAGCAATGTTGGTTTCCAAAGGCAAGCACATACGCATTTAATATAGACAATCAACATTTTTAACAGTTAATTTTTTGCTTTTCAGAATACCTGCATTTTTTCTGAGGTGTTTCGCGAAGATACTTGGTCTTCGATGGAAAGTTAGAGGTCTAGAAAATGTAGACAACAGCCGAGGGGCGGTAGTACTATTGAACCACCAAAGTTGCTTAGATTTATATGGTATGTATCTAATATTTATTGTGTCTAATGTTTGTTCAAATAGAAATATTCTGGAAGCCTTTCCTGTGTCTCTACCGACACTTATTTGGTTACACTTATCGATAATCCTATAAAAACTGCCACAGCATAAAAATATTAGATTATTTGATTATGGCACACTCAAATCAAAAAAATAACTGCACTGCGAAGGGGCGAGACGGAGTGCGAAGCGGTCCCCTCCTTCTGCGAAGCAGTCATGCTCGCGAAGGAGGATGCGGGCCGCGTGAGGGAGAGGACTGCGTCCTCCCTCCACCCCAGCCGCAGTGGTAGACGTCCACGGCGACAGACATTGGCTAACGATCTCCGGCCACCGTAGGGGCGGGCATGCGGGCAGCGAGTAATGGGCAACTCGCTGTCCGACCATGGACCATGCCCGGGTCGATGGCCCGTTGTGTTCCACGCGCGGCTCAAAGAGTCAGCAAAATGACGTGGCCCCCTTCTAGAGGGCCAAAGCCTGCCGTTGCAGTTAACACAGCTTACATGATCTGTTGCTTGAATCTCAACAAAATAATACACTTTAAAGCCGGGACATGATCAATATATTTGGCATAGCATTTTTTTCACATTCCTAGCGATTTACGCGTGTTCACATTTTTTTCCTTGTGTAAGTTCGTAGTTCGTACTAACATAGGTACCTACCCAACATTTATTAATGACTAGTTATGATACACCTGTATGTTTGTCAATACAAATCATTCAGTGTTTTGCTACGGCAATATTACAATACAACTCGGAACATAATTAATGGTACTTGGTACCAAGCTATGGATATTTGAATTTCGCTTGCCTGTTATGCCAATAAAAATAAATCATATCCATTGTCTGTGGTACGCCTTCTGATTGACATTGTAAAACAATATTTTAAGAGCAAGTTCATATCTTCATCGTTTCGATTTATGCTATTCTTACGTAGGAGTTATAGCACAACTTTTTAATTTGAAGCATTGAGTGTCTTTGCTAGTTGCTTTGGCCATTATGGTGTATCAAACGTAACTACATAAAAACGAGTATTATAATTTTCCGGTGCTTATCTACCTATCTATATTTATTTTGTATATTTACCTACTAGTTATTTAGAAAATTGTTTGACAATGGAAAATAAGGTCCATAAGTACAGTCATTTACATGATTGTGATCATCACAATCACCGTATCAGAAACTATCATGGTAATGTTTCCTGTAGGTACAACAGATTACTTAATAGTTACTGTGTGACCTGTTCAGTCACGAGCAATGAAATTCAAAAGCTATTTTCTCGTGAAATTCTGGTTTCTACTTTGAAATAAGAGCTAGTTCGATGACTACCAAAATAAAAGGTTCATGAAAACGCATAAGGTTAATCAATATGATAGCAGAACATCGCATTTGAGTTTTGCTTAGTACCTACTTATAAACATATGACTCATTGTTTGTGACTGTACCTCTATTACCTATAGTTAGCGTTTATTGATGAGATGAGTAAGTTAGGCACTATATCTACTGTAGTACGTTACTTATGCCACAAACAACGGATAAGAAATTCACTACTAATATTTTAGTATTTTCCTACTTGCAATCAGTGCATAGTTACTATCTGACCTAATTGTTTTCGAGACATTGACAGTTTTACGATATTAAGTTCATAAATTATTATAATATGCACCGATGTCGTCCTCTTGAATAAACAAGTGCTAAAACTACACGTGATGGCTGACGCTCCGCATGTTTACAAAATACATAAAGTATACAAGTTGATATAAAGAACATGTTATTCATTCGTAAAATAAATAATATGATTGACATTGAATAAGAACAGCGCTTCATTGATTGATCGGATATCAAACATTATCATGTTGTGATTCTTAATACTCGTTTTTATATCACCAATTTGTATGCTACGTACATATCAAATTGCTATGTCTTTTTAAAATCTCCTTGAGTTTTTTTCAAAACTTAATTGATTTTCAGCCTTTAGATGCATTAATTAAAATGACCGTTTGTCTTGTACACCGCTCTGGATCGTAAAGCTATTATGCTTAATTTATATTGCCGCGGAATGGAATGGAGGTGAAATTTTGAATCGAAATCTAAATTTCACGGCAATGTAAATTCAGCCTTAATGCCATATTGATTGTATGTAAGCAGGTACTTAGGTGCTAGCAACTTATTTGTAAATAGGCTAAAATGTAATTAGGGTACTAGCCGAGTTAGTTACTTTTTAAAATTCTATAATAGTGCTTCAGCGGATCTTCTGAAATGGTATTAAAGTAGGTATACTATATTATGCAACATAGGCCTTGACTTCACAGATATGATACGTAAGCAATATATCATAAAACTGCCTATCTAGATAAGTTAAAATTGTGAAGTATATCTGATTTTAACGTAAAAAAATGTTGTAATATCATTTAAAACCATACGTGTTTGAAACTGAACGATATAAAAAATGAAATACAAGATAAACCTTTAATACCTCCTGAAAAATGAATGAAATTGTTTTATGCCTTCAGTTACAAATCATACACAATTGGATAAAATAACTCATAAAGTCCAGCGCACACCATGGTATTTTAATCAGTCAGCGATATATGAAATCATCATCATGAAATATCTCTCTTTTGTTGACACGGGGCATATGAACTCTTGAATGTGTGTTTAGTAAAAACTCTTTGATAGTAGTACTAGCTAATGCCCGCAGCATCCCCTGCATTCGTTAAAAAATGGCCCACGGGATCGTTCCTTGTGTGAATTCAGTTTATCTGTGTATTCAGTTTGTGTGTTCTGTGAATTTATAACTAAGGTATACCTAGTAAGATAAATTTTTAAATAAATTTTCTTAAAATTTCCGCCATAAATATGATACGTATATAACATTCACGTAAGTCGTGCTGTTTTGAGCTGGGTACAAGGCTAATTACAAAATGATGTTAATTTCCATCATGACACCTAATCCCTCTGTTGCCTAGTTAGTATTATCTTTTATTTATGAGCTGTAATTACTTCGTTATTTTATCCCTGATAAGAGAAAGCAAGTGGAAATTCGATATTAGAAAGATAAAAACAACGATTTCAATATTGCACCTGTCTCCTTCATTATTTTTTATCATAATGAATTGCTTTTCGTGTTAATGACTTTTATCATAAAGGTACGATGTGTAATATACGGCTCGTATATTACACATATGTATTATGATCCTTATTAAGTTGGCTTAAAATACAAGCGTTTTCATTTACTTACATAATGGGTATAAGTGCATATTTATAAAAATCTGAGAAGACAAGGGAGATAAGGTGCTGTGGTGATTTGATTTCTTTTTAATTGTACTTCTTTTCGATATGGCCACGATTTTTTTATGACCCTCGCAGTGTTATGCCTATGCATGTTCCTTTACAAAAAAATACTTATGGGATTTTTTGTCTGTTGAAAATCGGCAGTCAGGAAATACCTCATAGACAGTCTTACTGTGGAGGAAACCGATCAAATGTGATATGTCGGAAAAACACTTAAAGGCTTGTATACTGAAGTAATACCAATGAAACCCCATTTCAAGTTACTATTATTTTTCAAGTTAACGGCCTAGGTATATCGTTTCGTTCTAAATAGTCGTGTAAATCTATTATAAAGTGTTATCATTTCTATGAAGGCGGCAATCAGCTGCAAGATATTGGCGTGACTACACTGAATGATATTTATGCTACAAGCGTTAAAGCATGTTTAACGAGAAACAAAATAATGACGTATTTGAGTGGGTTAGAGCAAATGCCCAGATAGAACGAGTAAACATTGCACACGAAATGAGTAATTTTATAAGAAAAAATATTCATTCAAGTAGGTGCCTAACTCCACTTTAAATAGAAAGTACCTACATAGCTTTTGGGATAGATACCTTCGCGGTTCCTCATCATGTCCTACTATTAGATTTTCGATTTATTAGTTAGACGGGGTCAAATTTTCAATTTCCAATAAGGTCGTACTGACTCAAATATTTTTGTTTTTAGCTCTGGCAATAATCTGGCCGCTCATGTCTCGGTGTACGGTGGTTGCCAAGCGATCACTGCAGTACCTTGTACCATTCGGCACTGCGACATGGCTGTGGGGCACCGTGTTCATAGACAGAGGCGCGCAAAGTGCACGCGATGCCCTCAACAAGCAAGTCGATGCTATTAAGAATCAAAAGGTAAAGTTGCATAAAAATGTTGCTTTTTAGGACATTTGACACAACTTATTTATAATTCTGCTTGATATGTCAGTCGTAACTCGGCATTTTTAAACGCCACCAGTCCCACCCACTTACACAATGATTTATTTACAATGTACGAGATAAAGATCAAAGCCGATCGTTTCTGTCGATTGGTGATCTATAGGGGCACTGTAGTGTAAACATTGACATCGTTTCAAAAATATAAGTACCTTACTCCGAGATATTTTACATATGGAAAATAGTAGGTAAATAAATAAAATATGTAATTTAAATAATGAATTAATTATTAGAATATAATTGTACTATCTATACCTAAGCCCTCCTTTCATTGATTGATTGATTAAGGCTTCTTTTCCACCAGAGATGTGCTATGCTACGTTGCTGCGGATGTGTTTGATATCCACCAATCATATTCATTGGTTTACATAGTTTGCACTGGTGTAAACGGATTCCACTAAGATGTGTTTTTTATATAGAAGGATGCGTGCATCATGGATGGGTCATCTTCTCTAGTATCGATACATCGCATAGCTCGAGCTGCGCATCTTCCTAGCGCAGCTACTTTGTGGCGGCGCATATTCATAGCACATCTTACACGCACCGTTTCATAGCGAAGCATCAGTGGAAACGGTCACACAGTTTCGTAGCTTTACATTCTCGCAACACAGCTATATAGCACATCTCTGGTGGAAAGGCACCCTAAGACATCCGGTCACCTTCCGAAATAATGTCAAAGTCGAGTGTCAGTCAGTCCATATTATTATTGATTGTATTCAGTGTACGCGTTTTCCTGCTAGTAAATATACGGATAGGTACGTATATTAGTCCTGCAAACAATGAGACCTTGTGCTTGCCTTGTTTTACGTCGCATTTCGTCATACTGCATGATCTAATCGCTAGAAATGGAGTGGCATGGTACTTATCTACCTTCCTGCTAAATTTTACGAGCGTGTACTTTTCTAAGCTAATGTTTGTGTTGGCTAAGTAAATATCCTGGGTTGGTCGGTACCGGACGACACCAAAGAATTTGCCACAAGTACAAACAGCATCCTATGAATTGTTGCTTCAACTATTTTCTACATTATAAGAATAAATTAGGGTCTACGTAAAGGATAACTTTGATTGATCCTCTGTCTCTACTAGGAGTGATTATGTTGGTACCTAACGAATACGTGAAAGGTCCATGAATTAGATATTTTTAAATTCATTATGTAAAGCATATTGATTTTCATAGAAAGTATCTGCTACCAAGGTATTGCTATTTTTCGGAACGGCTGAATCATATTCGTTCTCCTTGGAAACAAACAAATTCACGAAATAATAAACATTACTCACTTTTTGAACTGAAATAAAACAGCATTTGACTGGCTTTCCTAGTTTCTATTTCGATGATCGTTGTTGTAATCTCGAAACAATTGTATGGGTCTGTAATAAATTCATGCTTACACTACATACATTCATACATAAATATGTTTCTCGATACCGATGTTAAAGTAGACCCAGTTTTATTGGTGTCGTATTCAAAACAAGAGTTCATTGTACTACTCCGTGTAATCTAAATCGAATGTTACGTGCATACTTACTTAAGCATAAATAAATAGCTTTTAGAATGCTTACCTACGTACGGACGAAAATATTTATTTGCTTTGCATATTTTCGCGGTTACGTTGTAAGTTTTACTAAGCCATAATAGGTAAATACATACGTTTACTAATCCTATGAACGTATGGCACAAAGTCCAAAAGTCATTCCGATAACGTTTAGTCCGTTTGACTAAAACAATAGTGTAAAGTTCACATTGCACTATGGTTTAGAAGTTTATTTAAACCTTAATTATTACAATATCATATAAATTAGCGAAAGATCGAGATGCTAAGACAATTATTTCAATATCTAATCATGAAGTAACAAAACAAAATGGATTTTAGAGATATTTAGAAAACATAATGGTTTAAACTTAATCCTTAGATAAACGATAAGTTTAATCCATTCGTCCACACAGGCAAGGTTAGAGTTAATCTGTTGTTGTGAGCATTTTCAATTAGTTGTTAGAAATAAAAATGCATATGATGGAACCTCTTTAAAAGAAAATATAATAGACCAAGATGTCCTGAGATTATTTTTTCCGTAGTTGATTGCAGTGCAAAAGACCATTAAATACTTTGAATTGAATTTTCTTATACGTCACTGTATCAACGAGAACGTTTTGGAAAATTCAAAAAACAAAACCATTGATTTTTCCGCGATTTGTACAGCTACTTACAGCTGCTAACTTAGCTTGTAACTTTTGTACACCAAAAATAAAAGGTTTTAAATTGCCTGGTAATTTTTCATTTTAAATAGCTAGGAAAACCGAGGTACCTATTTCCAATGCAAATGGTTGCTGATGATAAAGAGAATTACCAAAAGAGTTTAGTGTACCTAAAAACATACAAAATACTGTTTACAAATGAGTTTCACCGGTCGTTAACGTTCCATGCAAAATTAACGATATTTGTAAAGGCATTATATTTCGATTACCTACGTTAACACTAAAAGCAAATTAAAGTCGTAATAGGTGTGGTATGTAATCAACCTTGATCGTCAATTCGTACTATCTTGCGAACTTTTCAAGGTAAAATCGCATAGATAGGATAATATTTAGGTACACTAAAAATATGTGTTTTCGTACATTCCTGCTTCAATCAAATTATATCGGTAGGCGTTACACATCAATTAGTCTTCGCCTTGCACACCATTTATCAATGAAATTATAAGAGGCATTATTTTTATCGTAGTCCTGCCGCCTTGGGAAGGACGTGAGGGACTGTCAGACTCGTAATTACTAAAATCCATGGTGATCCTTTAATAGCCCTTTACGTTCCAGGGTCACAGTTACCTGATGAGACAGTCCCGGGACCCTGAGCTTAGAGAGGAGAGGATTTAAGCCTTCCTTAATTGGAGCTTGGTTTCTTTATTATTTATCTATTCTAATGAATGAGGAACTGTCGCACTCTAATCCAGTTAGAGCTATAATAGGACGGCCGAATAAATTATTTTGAATTTCTTTCATCTACAGAACAATATAGGTATTATTAACATTGGCTGTTGTCTGACAACTATTTTTTTTTTATCGTGTTAAAATCATCAAATGAGTCCTCCCACCCAGGGCAGGGCGGGAGGGACTGTCAGACTTGTACTGACTAAAATCCACGGTGTCCTTCAATAGCCCTTTACGTACCGGGGTCACGGTAATTCGTGAGTCCCGCGACCAGTAGGTAGGTACTTAGTAAGGTTAGTTAAAAACAAAGAAAACATGAAAACAGTTCTAAGGTAAGATAGGTAGGTACTGGTGAGTGATCTACTAAGTGAAAGGTTTCTTAGTCCGTTATTTAGATTGAACTGTAACAGTATGGATAATTTGGACAAGAAATACTCGAGCGATGCATAGGTATCAATATGGAAACAACATCTAGGGCGTAGATATTTATGTCACAAGGATATTTATGTTTTCTATGTATTGTACTAATTATTCAAACAATTCTAACTATTAGGTTTCTACAATTAAAAGCGGCGTCATTATAATTAATTTCGCGGAAGTATACCTACGCTAAGGACCTATGTATTTCTGCACCTATATTTAATAATGTTTTACTTTATAAACAAGATATTTAAGTATACTCCCGTAGTTGAGACAATAAATGTAGAAGGAACCTGCTTTATTAATAATCCTTGCATTATTTATAGGCATGTCTTTTAAAAAAATATATATTTTAACATCTTTTTGAAACTTAAGATTTGAATATGGAACATACATAACAGTTTACTCTAGATCAATAAATGGGCAATAATAATAACATAACTCTGTTTCTTTATCCCCAGCGAAAATTGCTGCTATTCCCTGAAGGCACGCGGCATTCTGGCGAGAAGCTACTCCCGCTCCGCAAGGGAGCGTTCCACGTGGCGATGGACGCCGCCGCGCCCATACAACCCGTCGTTATCTCCAAGTACCATCACTTGGATGGGGAGCGACATAGATTCGGATCAGGTGAGCGACGGGACCGACCCGTTTTAGAACCGGTTTTACCAGCCGTTAGTTGGTTTCTGTGAAGATAGATTTGTGTTGTGTTTGAGTGATTTAGATATGGTTAGCTATTTGAGAGGTAAAGAAAAAAAAAATTATGGCGTGTCTTGAAAGTAAAAAAAAAAAATTATTATGTATCTCGAACATTTTCATAATACGATCAATGATTGATACGAAATGCCATTAAGTAAATGGAAAACAAATTAAGGAAATTGTTTTCCTTCCTCACTGGGAAAAACAAAGTTATCTCAACAAAATACGGGAATTCCGGTAGACATTTAACAATAATATTATTTTATCTCATTCCAGGCGAGTTCATCGTATCAATTCTGCCAATGATCGAGACGGAAGGAATGACGAAAGAGGACATCACGGGGCTGATAGAAAAAGTACAAACAAACATGCAAGAAGAATTCACAAAGATCTCGATGGAGACGTTAGCGCGGCGTAACCTACGCACTAAGGCTGATTAGATCAAGTATATTAAGGTATATTAACAAGTTTATTATTAAGTGGTACTATCCTTGTGGGTCAGTCATGTCACATGCTAACCACTCCGTACTGACACTGAAGAAGTCACGAGTGGTATTGAAGTCATATTTTTTTCTTTTATATTTTACAGGTAAAGTTAGTTTCATATCGACGTGTAAAAAGAGCTGTGATAAACAAACGTTTAAAGAAATAGTTACTAAAATTATAATTTGACAGTTATTTGTTGGTGTTTACAATGTTGTTCTCTATAGAAATGTGTATAATTTATATAATAAAGTTAACTAATTAAATAAGGAATGTTTCATTAAAACTGCATAACTTACCTTGTGATTTCTTTTTATTTAAAGATTTCACATACGAAAATATGTAAAAATATACATTTCATCGTAGTTATTTTTTGTTCTACAGAATTGTCACACGAATACAATTTAATAACTACTAGTAGGTATTTTAGATACATCACAATATTTGCACAGATACGAGTACACTGATATACATTAAGATACAAACGTGATAAATGGCCTTATTAGTTAATAAACATTGGAAAATATCTTTTAATTTAAAAGTTTTAAGTAAAATTTTGGTATTTTAGGAACAAAATTTTAAGTTTATGATGTTAAAATATACTTTACAAGATAATATATACACTAATTGTAAATTTCCAAAAATTATATAAAAGTCATCCAAAGAAAAGCAAAAATCTACTCAGTTAAGTATGACGTACCCAGGTACTAGGTACACACTTTAGGTAGTAAGATGGCACGAACTGAGTGTTTTGTGTGATATGTTCATCGTATTATTGCTACAACAAGCATTTTTGCTTTAAAATTGATGACTGTAAGAAAAGCATGTAAAAAAATATTGTGCAAGCCGGGTCTTTTTTAATCTGGCATTCTGACTAGAAACCCTGATTAATTCAAGTGGGTAGGTACATTTGCAGGCACCTTTTATTTGCGTTGATAGTAAACATACACGATAACGTTTTCTTTTATGGTAAAAAGAGCAAAGATTGATTGACAATACATTTTTTCTATAGTTTACAGTTTAAATTTCTATGCGTAAACCGCATTTGGGGCCATGCAATATCATAAGCACAAAATACAATATCATAAGCATTCGAAGCTGTGTAAGTACTCGGCGAGTACAAATTAATACTAACAATAATAATGTCAGTTATTTAAAAATAAAACATGTATAAAATGACAAATATTGTATTTGTTTTGAGAAATTAATTAAGATGTAAAAACAACGTAAAATATATTCCGTCAAAATTAAGTAAGACGACCAAGTTGTACTCGACTACGCCAGCGTAGTCGTACCTCATTGTCTATAAGGTCGGTTAAACACAGACTGCTTGAAGCAGTCAATATAATTGAGATGAAAATATATATACATGAAAATATGAGTCAAATACGAGACAGAATGTGTTATATCCGTTTGTCTTTTCCTTTCTAATGCAGTAAAAGAAACAACAATATTTCAGTTGTTGCTTACAATAGCAACATTTTGTTGCAACATTTGCCACAGTTTTAATATTATATTCAGAATTTTGTGGTAGTGTAATTTTGTGGAGGAGCTCGTGGCTAAATAAATACAGCCGCACAGGCCGATCTTCCGGGTTAAGCCGCGCTTGCCGAGGTTGGTCTGTGGATGGGTGACCATCTGTCATAGCGAGTTTCCTCCGTGCCTCGGAAAGCACGTAAAGCCGTTGGTCCCGGCTGTCATTTGTAGATCTTTGACAGCCGTTACTATTAGTCAGAAGCTCTAAAGTCTGACAACCAGTCTTACCATGGGGTATCGTATTACCCAGTTACTGGGTTGTGGAGGTCCGACAGGCAGTCGCTCCATGTAAAATACTGATATCCAGCTGCATCTGGTTTGACTGGAAGCCGACCCCAATATAGTTGGGAAAAGGCTAGGAAGATGATGATGAATTTTGTGGTAGTTCTGTTGTCAAATCGTTGTTTACGTTTTGTTTTAGTGACCTTAATGAGAATAATACGAAAAGATTAGTTTAAAAACTGCACAATTATTATATATGTTGAAAAACAGCAATTCAACATGCCTGGGTGTTGTAACGTGACGTGTGGTGCATCCTCAATTAATTTCAAACAAAATATATGTATAAGACGTCGGAGCGCCTCTATCTAAATTTTTATCTCACTTAGGTATATTGACTGCTTCAAGCAGCCCGTGTATAGCCGGCCTAAGTGAAGCCTAAACCTATCCTAATTATGTTTGCACTGATGAAATTTAAACTCTTGGCGCTGCGCTGAGCCAAGCGTTAGAAATCAAACAATAAATTGATGTAATAACTCCTAAGTATGACTTCAGAAGTACCAAAGTACGGAAGTCGGATAATTCACAACATCATATCAATTAGTAGGATGCAGATAGTGTTGTTACGGAAAATTACAGTTCAAGAGTCAAGGATAATAATAATATTTATTACAGAGTATTTACGATGTAGAAATAACTCCGCACTTCTAGTGTGGAAATACTCGTAATAGTAATTCATAATGCAAAATAGTGATGTTAGAAAGTATTAAGTAAACTTCTATTTATCTATTATGATTAAAAGTAAAGCCAGCTTTAACGAAGTTGATTAGAATTAGAACAAAGCAACAACCTAATTTTTGATCAACTTTACAAAAGATAACGGAAAATTCCTTTACAACTGTTGCCATCAAGAGATATACAATTTTTGTCCGTTTATTTAATCAGCACTAAATTATCCTTAGAACTTAAAACGGGATTTTTACCATGTTTGTATTTTGTTTAGAATTTTTGAAAAAAAAAGAACAAGAAAGAGGGTAGACCGGTTTATCTGATCATGATCATCCATCTACCCGCAGTATTGTATTTGAACCACCAAATTCATATGCTTTTTATGAGTTATCAAAACTAGTTACCTCCATGATCTTACTATTTATCGATGTTATAGATATCAAAAAAAAAATTACCGTTAAAAAAAGTGTTTTGGAATGATTGGTTAATAGTGTCGAATACCCAATTACTTCAATACATCCGTGATCCTGGTGCTTGCAATAGTGACGATATATCGGAAACTCGAAACATGGTAAATATTCCGTTTTAATTTATAATGATAGTGTTAGTGAACATGCCGGTTTAAAAACTTACATCACTAAATTAAGTGAATATACACTAATGATTAGCATCGATCACTATGAAAGCGCTTATAAAACTTAAAATTAATATGATTTAAATTAAATTTAAGTGCATACTGTGAAAAAGGGCAGGAAAATTGCTGGAATTGTATTAAGATTTAAACTGATTCAATACTCGTGATTATTATTACACGGAATAGCGTATAGATTATACCTATACATTCAACTTAAAAACTAATTCTTAATTACGGGTATTCAAAAAATATTTGTATTCTGTTTCTATTAGAGCATTAATTCACTTGTTCCTATTTTTCGTCTATTCAGAATATTAAAATTTTAGTCAAAATGATAAACATATAATCACTGGTTATCTCGTGATACACTGATATAGTTAAATGTATATATAAATGTATAGTATTTGATTGAAGACGTATTTTATTTACACTTTTCGGGTTCTTTTATACCCATATATATTTATGAATATTTAGATAAGTAAAATATTACATTTTTAATAGAAAAAAAATCGTATTATTTTCTATATACCTACATATGAGTAGTATAATATGGCCTACATTAATATCGAATGGCATGATAGAAGCGTTTATTTACATGATTTAGTGATGGCACTAAAGAGGGTGGTCAACACATTTTATGTCTCAGAAACAGATTTTGAAAACAAGTTCTGTGCCATCCCGAAACAATTTTTATATTTAGAAATGACATGAAACATACATAATACACGGAAATAATTATGTCGTTTAACATATTTTCACATATAAAGCTAAATAACTTAATGATAACGTGACAAAAACATATACAAAAATAATGAGTACTCTTACAATTTGTATATTAATGTTCTAAAGCGAAATACTTTTAATCGAGTGAAGTGAAGCCGATTAATAAAACCTACTGTCGAGTCAAACACACTCCCCACGGTTTTAGACGTTTCGCACTCCCTCGTGAAATATTTTGATTCTGTCTCATTTTTCTTTGCTTCGCATATCTAATGTTATGTGATGCTTTGATGCTTTTGAAAATTTCTTTGGCAATTGTAACAAATACAGCAACGTTTTATTGCATTCGAAGAGGACGACAATATTAAAATGCAATACTTTTTGGGTTTCTAAAAATTTTATATCTTTGGTGGATATCTATTATTGCTAATTTTAACCAATTCATATTATCACAATCCATTTAATTTGGAAAAAATATCATTCAGTTTTCAATTAAAATTATCACAAAATTACTATTATGATAAATTTAGCAATGTCAAAATAACATAGATATATTTTTCGTGTACCTACTAAGAATGTAAGACATAATGGATAATACAATGGGTACAAAAGTGGTCCCATTATAATGTTGATATCATAATAGTTATTTATGCAACTGTTGTATAATCAGGGGTATTAAAACACGAATGTGGGTTTATCACACGAGGCGTAGCCGAGTGTGATAATAGTATCACATGAGTGTTTTAATACCTAATTATAACGGTTGCATACAAGACTTTATCTACAATCATGCTGTGAATCCTCTATAAAAGATTCTCATAACATACCATATTCGCATACCATAGTCGAGTGAAAAAATGGCGGGATATAACACGATAAGAAGAGTTGTTCTTTTTTCAAAATTTTAGCGATCTGGTGGTGAAAATGTCATTGCATGAGAATGTTCTTTTTTTGAAATTCATTATAACACGCGTTTGGATGATATAATGATCATTATATCATTGAGTGTTTTAATGTTGGCAATAAGATAATTGTTATAGGTTCTTTTATAGAGGATTAATAGCATGATAGTAGATAAAATAGGTTAGTGTAAAATTTAAAATGGCACCGTATTATAATAAACACTACTACCTACTTTTCTAAAGTTAGTCATCTACATAATAAAATTCAAATGTTTTCGATCAAACATCGGCAACGAATTTTGGTAACTTTTCGTATTATAACTCACTTTTATTACAATCTAAAAGATTAATCGAGGATAACGAAACACTTTGATTTTAACTTGAATACTTTACGAACAACAACATGAAACAATAAGAATTGCAAATTTTATAAATTAGGCGTCGAATTTGGTTACATGATGATGTTATTATGCAATGAATTGCTTCGAAGCGTGAAAGTTTCCCTACAAAGTTGTTTTTTTTTTGGGAATTTTCTCACGATGTATATTAAAGAATGATTACAACGAACACAGAATTTAGATTACGCTAAAATCGTGCTTGAGTAATTTATTACAAGTGAAGTATTGCGATGTCGTTGAGGTATGCGAAGCACATCTAATGGACTCCACAGTCGTTTACATGACTAGAGAGTAAAATTAAAGTATCGTACTATAGAGGAACATTTCCTATAATATATCTTAACTAAATATTGAGTAGCGTTCAAATAAAAGTGACGAAAGTTCATCAAAGCTATAAAAATGTAAATATTACAATAAATAATACTGGTTTAATACACTATGAAGCTATTAATTATTGAGTACACAACACATTGATCTTACACATAAAACGTAGCGCGGAAAACATCGACATTTCGCGAAGCTTAGCTATTTATGTAAACAACTAATATGAATAGCAAGAACCATTGGAACAACTGCTGATCGAAAGAAAATGTATTTTGAATATCTATCGCTTCTGTCGCTATTTCTATTGAGAAAAACTTTTCATTATCTTTATAATTAAAATATATTGCACGACTTTTTTAAAAAAAAATTTGCCCTTCTGCACGACACAAAGGAGCTTGTTGTAATTTTCTCTTTTCGTTTTGGCACCTTTTAGAACTTCTATATTTATTAAAAACCAAGAAATTCTCCAAGATACAAATTGTGCGTAGATACAAACTCAACAATTCCACGGTCAGTATAACAAATAATAACAAAACACTAGAAAAAGTAGTTCTTTAGTAGAACATTGTTCAAATACTGAAATGGTAATAGCTTCAGTTAAATTAATGTGCGGTGTTGCTTAACGAGTGATTAAAATTCCGTACAGCACTGATGCAGAAACAAACAGCTATACTGCAACAGCTGTGATTTGAATACAAAAAAAAGGTCAACAAAGTACAAATCATTGCCGCGGCGCACTGTCGCAACTAAATCATCAGCTGATTGTTAATTAAACTTCACATACTTCAAGATTGTTTCTTAACTATCTACTTGATACTTATTATCTTCAATCTCTCCTAGCCTCGAGTCATTTTTACTGTAAAAACGTATTATGACATGTTTCTTGACTCGACCAACGCTTTATAAGGGTTGATCTCCGCCAGTTTAGATAAGAAAACATACAACTAATATAAAGTTTATAAAAATAATACTTCATACTTTTACTTAAAATAAATATTAGCCATACTGTGCAGCTATCAATACTTGTTCTTTTTTCAAGCCGTTTCAATTTCACTAGTCATAAAATTAAACTAAGAAAAATGTTACTTAACTAGTCGATGTGGCTGTCTATAAGTCGATCTCGTGAACGGGTGCTGCTTGTGGTGACTGGTCGACTTGCTGACCTTTGGTTCTGTTATTTTATTTCTATTTCATTAAATTGTTATTTACTGCATTGGTCCTAGTTTATCTATTGTGCCTTCTAGTCACGGTTGGGATGTAATTTCGGATTGATGTATAATGTGAATGTTCTATTAAATTGTATACAATCTTGGTTCCTCTAACCGTACAGACAGATGTGTTGCTGGGGAGTTTGTTCCGCCACTTCTTCTTCCCAGCCAAAACACTAGGAAGTGTCGAATGGGGGGGCGCTTTGGGGGACTGTCTTATGTAAAAATTGACCTTCAAAAAGTGCTGATAAATCAGCCTAATTTGAATAAATGACTTTTGATTTTGATTTTGATTTGATTTTGATCATAAAAACACAAAAGTGTGACTTAACTATTAAACAGTATAGATTATTTAGACAAGATATAAATTCTTATAATAAAAATCACAGAAATAAGTATTCATATTTCCTGTGATTGGAATGCTCGCTATATTTTATAGTACAAACATTTCACGAACCAGCATTATTATGCCGATCTAAAAGCTTAATTATAGAGTGATTATAAGTTTAATACATAATAGGTGGTACCGTCTGTCGATGGCACTGGGCAGTTCAATCGGTCGCCAGGGGGTAGTTCGGCGGCAGGGCGCTTAGCACCTCTTTCGACAGCTCCTTGTATGCCGCATCCATAGTGTTGCGCACTTTGTTTATTAATGCTGGAACATCTTCCATAGTCAACCCCACTGTCGGGACTGGCTCTAAACACTGGATAATTGCATGACCTGGAAAGAAAATACAAAAATGATTACTAAATTTATTCCAAACTGGATACGCAAGTTTCCAGCGACAGACGGTGAATTTCAGACTTTTCTCAAAAAATCTTTCGTAATTACTGGCCTGACGACCACGTCGGTCGAGACGTTCTCAAATGAAATCCGATCATACAAGAGATAAATGATTTTTATTTATAAACTAGCTGACCCGGCAATATATATGTATAATATTTTATTTAAATTATATTTACTCCCTTTCTTACCATTTAAACGTTCCCTGGACTTCCAAAACTAATTCAAATCTTAAAGTAGCTAAATCGGTCCAGCCGTTTTCGAGTTTTAGCGAGACTAACGACTAGCAATTGATTTTTTATGATAATATAAGATCATAATTTTAAATATTATGAAAGTAATAATTTGCCAATTTATTGTTTTTTTCATAATTTAAAACTTGCTAATTGATATTTATCTATCCAGTCTTGATGAACGTTAGCTCATAATGTCGACACTTCGTGACTGTAGGGCACGAGTGCACTTGCACTTAGCTGTGCTAGTATTACTTCACTCTGACTATATTATTGGAGCGTGAGTTTCCTTTCCTCACCATGTTTGTCTTTACAATTGGAAGCTATTATAAAATGTATTTACGTACAATACATGTGTATTTTTGAAACACTTCTTTTTACAACCGAGACAAGAGTTTCGCTAATCATCTCAATGTCACCTGAATGTTGATTTCTTCAGAAAAATGAATCTTTGCGAAGATATTTAAACCAGAAATGGATAATTGCTGTTCTGTAGATTATGCTATGCTATACTATTGTAAATTTTAATCAAAATCCGTTCAGTAGTTTTTGCGATAAACAGTAACAAACATCTCTTCATGTTTACATAAAATCACATTTATAAAATAAAACTTGTATATATAAGTATATATAAGGTCTCAATGAGGCAATTGATCAATAATATACATACCTTTATTAAAAATATATTTCTTCCGATTAATAAAATAATAGGGCGAGAACACAACAGGAATGATTGGCACTTGGGCTGCAACCGCAATGTTGAACGCGCCCTTTTTGAATGGCAGCAGTTTTGTGAAATCTTTGTTTCTTGTTCCCTCGGGGAACAGCCAGATCTTCGTCTGTAAATAAAGGAACGCTTTTATCAGTATACAAACAACACGATATATGTCACCAGGTAGATTGCACTGATATATTTATCAGACTATAGAAATGATATTAGACTTCATTCTCTGATAAAGCTCGTGAAATATTTCGTAAACTTTTAATAAACATAATTATGACCTACATTTAAAACACGGGTCGCGACGCATCACAATAGTTCTAAATATGGTTGTTGACATTACCAGAAAAGTTTGTCATAGTAATTCTTTTCTATTAATAACCTACCTTATTTTTAATCATGATTTCTGAAGTGATTTTCAGTTGCTTGTAAGCATCTTTCGAGTTATTTCTGTCAATGAAAACAACTCCTGCCAGGTATGCAGCCAGTCCAAACGGCCATACATAGAATATTTCTTTTCTTGCAATAGCAGCTACCTTGTCTGCTACATGCCAGATATTGAACATTCCTGGAATAAACACAAGTAAAGGACTAAGAATTTACAATTAATATTATATACTTATTATAAATAATATATTAGCTTACTAGCTAATGTATCGTATTTTCAAAATTAAATTAATAATTATTATTACCGAATTTAGAATACTTTCTGACCACTACTTCTGATAAAATAGCTTAGTTACTTACAACAAAGTCATATACAACTAAAACAATGGTAAACAATTATGCAGGATAATGGGTGTAACAGTGTTATTAATATTATTACACCGGCATGCAAATTAAAATTAATGTTACATTAACCATTGTCATTTAAGAAAACAATTGGTATAATAAATTAAAATATTCTTCTTCCTAGTGTGTTAATGGCTTTTAAATAGTGGAAGCCCAAAACAAGAATATGTATGGGTTTATGAATATAACAATCAGCTTATAACATTTCCAAATTTGGGATACAGATTCATTGAGAGCAGTATCCACTTGAATGCTAAATGAAATGTCATCCGCACAATTCAATGTCACTAATTACAGTTTGGGAAGAAAAGTTCCCAGTGGCGTTTACGAAAGTTTCACAATAATGAGTTTGGGAAGAAAAATTCCCATTGGCACTGTAATGGGTATGAGTATCACTAGTATTAATTTACTTATGTAATATGCAGATACAAGGCTATTGAGCCCTAACAACCCTTCATTCCCAAATGTTTACCTTACTAGTTTTAAATCCATTGGGATGTAAGTGTAAACATTCTCACAGTGATTCAAAAAAAAATCTGCATTGATATATGTAAGTTACTACATATTACATTTATATCAAATCTGGATACAAGCTGGCTATTGTGAAGAAAAACAATTCTGATCATGAACCTCTTATATAGGCTTGAAAATGAACCAATCATGTTGTTTACAGAGATTTGCTATTGCTGAAGTCATTCCATGATTCATAACTGTAAAATCCATCCATGTCCATATCAGAAACTTTATATCTGCCATATGTGATAAGTGCAACCAGTACATTTATAGAAGAAATTTCATAACTGAAGAGTTTATTTCAGGTATGGCCAACCGGTCGATCTCGACTATTATTCCAGTCGATCGTGGCAAGGCAAAAATATAAGTAAATAATATTATAGGACCTATACAAGTTGATTAAACATCATCAACTCAGACTTCCATTCCAAAATATTAAGTAAATTTAAAGAAACAATCTCACATGTGGTATGAAAAGGAACTTCTAAGACTGGTCAATAAAAACTACGACATGATTGTGTACCAAACTATGCTGTGTCATTTAAGATTTCAAGAAGTATGTAATTGGTAGATCGCACAGGGTTTCGTTAGTAAACAGTAGATCTTATGTCTAACCAAGTTGGCCACCCCTGGTTTATTTGAACATGCCAATTTCATCACTCAGATTTGAAACAATATTTTTGCATCTAATAGTTCAATTCTGGTGGCTATTGAACATCATGCTACTATCCTTAGACTCCCAGCAGCGATTAAACCCTTATAGCATAGCTTGTTTAAGAATAAAATCATTAGTCTAAGAGTTCATTTAAAAGTGCATTATCTTCTGTATTTTTAATAATTTAAAATGCATTCCTCCAGAATTGATTAATCCATTAAAATATAATGCCAGGATTTGCATAGAAAAGATCTCTGAATGAAATGTTTCCTCCTGCAAATAAAGAACTCCCAGTAAAAATAAAACAATTCAGTTATAAGTAGTGTGGACAAGTCATAAGAATAGCCTTCTTGTATATTTTAAGCAAGACAATTGCCAATTGACCCCTAGAGTATTAGGTGACATCATTGTCATCATGTTGCACTAATAAATTATAGGATAGGCATCATTAAACAGGGATAACATGGCAATAATAAGTTCTTTATAAACACTGTATTGAAGTTAGAATATCTCTAGGTAAATTCGAGTGTATCTTTATTTAACATTAATCAGTATTCAATCCTTTATTCAGTATCTGTTTTAAACCGTGTTACCGAAACCCACACACAACTGAGCAAAATTTACTTAAAACTAAATCATACTATTAATTACCTTAACATACTATATTTAATTGGATAACATGACTTCAGTGGAAAGTCTATCGGGGATGAAAAATATGTTTTACCTAAAATGTCAATAGAAGACTGATGGTTTGAAACCACCACAGCTCCACGGTCTTCAGCTAATACTCTTCCATTTCTCAACAGCCATTTTACTTCAATGACTTTGGTTACATGTTTTACTATTTGAGATCCAAATCTGTAAACAATAAACAATGGGAGATGAATTTCTGAAGATTATAAATGAATGGTTTCTGTTTTTTTAGCTCTGGCTTCGTGTTGTAGTAATAATCAAGGCTCAAGTGTTTCATGTTTGATAATGTCTGGGACATCCCCATTCAGAAAAACCTATACTAGTAGGTACAGGTTAACAAGCTTAAGCGGTGACATAAGTCTTAAATCGGTTTTAAAATAGAAAATTAATGTTTACTTACAGGGAATTCTTTACATTTTTCGGGTTGAACACAAAAAACGGCATCAATATCACTGCAGTCACAGAAGTCCAGATGTAAAACACAAGAAATTTCGATTTAAATTTCACGAAATTCGGTGTTTCCGAAAACAATTGTTTCAAAATGTACGTTACTATGATAATCACTATCATATAAATGATTTTGTCCCACATTTTCAATACAACATAAATAATTTCACTGAACAATAAGATCGTCAAGCTTCTAAAAACAAAAATAAACACTAAACTGAAAGAAATCCTAGAGCGCGCAACCAATCATGAGAAACGAAAAAGCTGTTTTACGAGTGAGCGTTCCAGCGACTTCAGTCAATTCTGTTGTTGTCCAAGCGTCACTTTGACGTTCAAGTTAAAAAGATCTGGAACGTTGCAAATATTGATTATATTATTAGAAAGAGACAGTGGAATAGATTTTCACTGAAATAATTTTGTAGTCATGAATAGCAAAATTCCTATAACGGGAAAAGCATATTGGCTTTGGAAAATCTGCTCTTGGTTACATGCAAATAGTTATTATTTCACTATCGGCGTCCGTAAAATATTATTAATACCTTTGATCGGCGTGCTAAGCGCAAGATAGGGCAGCAGACTACTTGCCGGGGTCAAGGGATAGTCTTAGCAAGGTACCGTGACCCAGGACACGGGACTTTAAAAGACTTAGGGCAATTGAAGGAATACGGTGGATTTTAGTCAGTCTGACAGTCCCTTCCACTTCACTCAGGGCGGGAGGACTCATTTAATGGTTATAGCACCTACAAAAAGGGCAAGTACCTAATAGCGAAAGTGTGACGATTTAACTGTCGACCTAGGCGAGTTTTTTACTTGTGAAAATGTGCATACTTTTAATGCTAATACGAGAACATACCTAGACATTTTTTTTTAAGCCTGGTAAAATCATCAAATGAGTATCCCACCCAGGGCAGGGCAGGAGGAACTGTCAGACTTGTACTGACTAAAATCCACGGTGTCTTTCAATACCCCTTTACGTTCCGGGTCACTGTAATTCGTTAGTCCCATGATCTACCTAGATACCTACAATATACTTAGGCACAATGAGTAAAACAAATTATGTTCGTTCGTAAAATCGCTTTTGTAATTCTAAATAAAAATCTTAGAAAAACTTGCTATTAGGTAGATATAAATAAAATAAACTTTGAAACAAGACTGTTCGGTAATAAAGAAAAACAGGCTTTCCTTGCTTTTAAACAAATCTAACAAGACAGTTAGCACTTAGCACTAGTATCTACACAGTAGATACGAGTACAGTAATCATTTATCAACCGTGTTCTTAACAAAGTTTCGGATGTTTCCGCCATCACTCGGCTCTGGAGACTGAACTTCCTTGGACAGCTGCTCGTAAGTACGCGAGATGATCAGGTGCAGACGTTCAGTGAGGGCTGGCACGTCGTCCAGGGTAAGTCCTGTTGTTGGCACGGGTTCCAGACACTGCATTATTACGTGGCCTGTAACATTATTGTGTCGTTTTTAGAAAAACATGTACTAAACTTTGCACACAAGGAAGGAAGGTATGACGTGTACAAGGTAGGTAAGCTTTTTTTTTTATCGTGGTAAAATCATCAAATGAGATATCTCACCCAGGGCAGGGCGGGAGGGCCTGTCAGATTCGTACTGACTAAAATTCACGGTGTCCTTCAGTGGCCCTTTACGTTCCGAGGTCACGGTAATTCGTAAGTCCCGCGACCAAGGTAGGTAAGCTTAGAAATACTAATGATTAGAGTGCTGGGAAACCCAGTAGACCAAGTAGGCAGCAAACAAACGGTTTTCCAATGTTGTACTGTAAGTTTAAATATGTCTGCATACCATAGTATACTGGAAAACAGTTTGAAAATTTCTGCCTACATACCTGTTTTGCTGACTGTACTGTGTTTTCCAGCAATCTTAATATTCTGTCTTTTGTTCGTCTGCCTTTCTTTTATTTTTTAAGCGGTTTTTTGTTTGGGCGCGAGATGTCGCCGCCTATAGCCTCCGTGAGGACACTTCGTGGTCTGCCCAAGGTCGTGTGCGCAGTCCTGCACCGTATGCTCCACAGTGTCCTCGGGTACGGGACATCCTAACACAGATATTTTACTTATGACTATTCAGTAACATTCACTGCGCTATTAATGGTATAAGGCAGTCGAACAGCCTGCCGGAGGTGACTGTCTCAACAGGTAACCGTGAACCCTGGAACGTAAAGGGCCATTGAAGGATCACCATTGATTTTAGTCGGTACAAGATTTACAGTCCCTTCAAGTCCTTCCTCCAAGACAAGTTTGAAAAAAAGGTGTCCCGTAACGTAGGCCTGTGGTCGGTTGAGTCTCCAGTTTGGGTAGTTCGGGCTAGTACTAAAATAAAATAAAAATTGGGAAAACCTAATAACTGGTAGGTTAGCCCGGTTGATTTTTACAGAATTATTATAAAAATAAGGAACATAACTGACGGCTGGTTTGCGCAAAGGTTGAGAGATCGACTGCTGCGGTGCGTGTCGCGGATTCGATTCTGACATGGAACAAATATTTGTATAACTAATAGATAGTGGTTCCGGGTCTGGTTGTTTATGTGTATGCGAGGTTAAATGATTGTAAACGCACTCAAGCAATAAACCGTGGCGTGGGGCTATGTTTAAAAAACATCCATGTTAGATGAATACATGCATGATGTTAAATTTTGAGAAATTCTATCTAACTAAACACTATCTTACCTTTGTTGAAAACATATTTGTTGTGGTCAATGAAATAGTAGGGCGAATACACAACGGGTATGATCGGCAATTGAGCAGACACTGCTATGTAGAATGCACCTTTCTTGAATGGCAATAACTTCCCGTTGCCCGTTGTGTTCCTTGTGCCTTCGGGAAATATCCATATCTTCATCTAAAGAGAAAATTTAATCATATGAAGGCATTCGCTGTTTCCTAAAACAGGCTTAGGAACACGGTACGCCCGGCCAATGTTCTCATTTTTTTTTATATTATCAGTCTATAGCCGTCCACTGCGGAACGCAAGCCTCCCCCAAAGAGCGCCAACCCTCCTGGTCTTGGGCAGTACGCATCCATTCGCTGCCAGCCACATTCTTGAAATCATCAACTGTCCTACACTACGTTTTTCCATTCGCGGTCTCCACTCTAGCACATGTCTGCTCCTTCTACCACGTGGTTGGTCCACTTCAACTTCAACGTGCATATCTATTTTATTCTTATTTTTTTTTTAAACTCTCAGTTATTGCAGAAAAATGTATTGAGCTTGCAGGTCTAAAAAGGCCACCTTAGCCATATTCATCGTACGGAAGCCCTCTGTATGACTCTAAGGGCTCCTGTACATCTATCGTGTACTTGAGCCCTAACTTGGCCGTGAATATTAATATTTATTGTAACTGATTTTTGACGGGCATAGCCGGCTCCCAAAGTCAAAAGGAACTACCTACTCATTTTGTTTAGCCACCATGGGCGTTGGTTGCGTGCTTAATGGCAAAGACGGCTCTGTGTATTGTGTCGACTAAAAAAAAGTAGGAAATAAATAGCCGTTTTGTCAGAGATCGTGAGAACCGACATTTTTTATCATCAAAGACTAAAGACGTCATTGGGTGTATGAAATATTAATTAAAAATACACAAAAAGAGGGAGCTATCTCTATTCTTCATCAAACCTTATTTTAGATAAAATTTAATTAGATTTATGCATGTGCTTGTAATGGAAAAACTCAAAATAGTTTTTATCATTAAACACTATCAGTGAGTAACTTTTTGTATTTTCAAACAGAATTTGTGTGAAGCCACGGCACTCACACAGTTGTTGCAAATTTTTTGTGATAAAGTGATCGCAACCCAGGTATTAACGCGTTTAAAATATTAAAAAAAAATCCTTGTCAACCAACCTTGTCTTGAATCATGCGCTTTTTCACATTTTCCAGAATTCTGTAAGCTTCTTTCGGATTCTTTCTATCGATGAATACTGTTCCACATAGATAACAGACTATGCCTAGAGGACCAGTGTAAATTACTTCTTTCTTCGCAATTAAATACAGCTTTCGTACGAAATACCATGCATTGTTCAGGCCTGAAATAAGAAAAAATATAGGTGTAGTAGTACCCGAATAATAGCAGCCGCATAGGTCAATTTTCAAGGCTAAGCCACGCTTGCCGAGGTTGGTTTATGGATGGGTGACTAGCACAGCGAGTATCATCCGAGCTTCAGAGAGCACGTAAAGCTATTGGTTTCGGCTAGCATTTGTATGTCATTGACAGTCGTTACTCAGACGATCTCAAACTCGTTAGTCAGCGGCCAGAAGCTAGTATACCTACATATAAACGGTTTAGGCGCAAAAAGCCTAATTCGCAAAATGGCAACCTAGTCGCAAAAGGACAAATTCTCAAAATGGCAAGTTCTCTAAACGCCTAATTCTCAAAATGGCAAATAATCAAAATTTATTTTTTTCTACATAAGTCTTATTAATCTAAGTTGTTTTATTTTATACGAAGAGTTTTAAGAATTACACTTCCAAATGTAAAATATATTTTGATCATTACAACTTTGTCTTTACAACCGAGTCAGAATTTACACCCAAACGAAACACTCCGTTGCCTACAATTTTGTTTCAAAAAAAAAATATTCAAACAATTTATTGGCTAGCTACTCACCTGCTATATCTAGAACCGACTGGTGGTTACTTATGATGACAGCACCTCGGTCTTCCGCCAATATTTCACCATTGCGGATATGCCATTCCATTCCATATATCTTTGTTATATGTTTCATCAGGTTCGATGCCAACCTGAAATCAGAATCAAAATGAAACTCCCCTCTTTAATTGTGAATATAATGTGCTAGCAATGTAATGATAGATCTTTTTTCAATTCCGCATGAGGATCTGACTATCAGAGTTAAGGCCTCTGGCAACCCCAGAGACCTTTGATTTGGCTATGGATTTATATTGAACTAGCTTCTGCCCGTGGTTTCATCCGCGTTATGTTAGCACGCAGTTAAAATAAACTCGGGCTAAAAAATAAACTAAAAACGGGCACCTAAGGAAATTTACGTTCTAAGGTCGATTTGAGTTAATTAAATGAAATTTATTTCTTTGACGTAGTCTGTATACATATAATCGTGTAAATAAATGCGCGTGAAGTGAATTCGGGCAATTAAAAGAAAAAAAAAACGATGGATTCTTTAAAACTGATGTACACGCCCAAACAATAAGAAGTGGTCGGCAATAAAGACAAGATTTTTTTAAATTAAATAAAGTTACAAATGTAAAAACCTAATAACGAGTGTGATCTCCTCTTGCCAAATAACAGCTTGAATCCTTCTGGGCATGCTTTTCACGATGTTTTTAATAACGTTTTGAGGAATACGTTCCCACTCTTCTGCAATGACTCTTTTTAGCTCCCTGATGTTTTGTGGAGCAGGTTGCACTGATCTTACCCGTCTCTTTAGAACATCCCAGACATGCTCAATTGGATTGAAGTCAGGACTTCGAGCTGGCCAATGTAAACGACGGATCCCAACTTCTTGCATGTACGCTTCCACGTCGCCAGAACGGTGCGGGTGAGCATTGTCGTCCATAAAAATGGAATCTTCCCCAAGTGCAGTCAATGTGGGTTGTGCATATGGAATTAGGACTTCCGTCTTCCATTATGTACCGGTTTGCATTTAATGTTCTATTTTCTATGAAAACTAACTCCGTATGCTTCGTCGAATTAATTGCTGCCCAAAACATAACGGAGCCTCCGCCATAAGTAGTGATTTCTTCGAAACACACTTCTGCATAGCGTTACCGTGGTCTTCGCAGCACTCGCCGGCGTCGGTCCTCTCCACACAAAGAGATTCTAGCTTCATCAGAAAACAATACTTTATTCCAGTTCTCCAGAGTCCACGAAGCACAGTTTCGAGCAAACTGAAGTCGAGCAACAGGGTGCTCACGGAGTAATTTAGGGCCCCGAGCTGGGCGGTAACTCCTGATATTGGCAGCCAAAGGCCTCCTCCTGATCGTTCACAAGCTAACTCCTACTCCTCTTACTTCTTCAAGGCTCTTCTTCAGGTCCACATTTGACACCTTACGATTCCGCAACGCCTGACTCACCAAAAAGCGGTCATCTCTTGGTTCTGTGCATCGTTTTCTTCCCGAACCGGGTCTTCTTTTGACTAAACCGGTCTCTTGATACCGTAGCCAAGTCCTCTGGACAGTTGAACGACTCACATTTAAGTAGGGGTATTTCAAGTAGGGGTATAATTTAACCGGCCCTTATCGCTTTATTGCTCATATCAAAAAGTGGTATTTAATGTAAAAAGAAAGATTAAATTGTTTAATTTGCAGAAAATATCCAAAATAGGTATTTAAAATATTGTAATCAATTAAAAATTGTTTCAGCAATTCGCGCCATTAGTAAAGCAATTTTAGAATAATCCACAATAATCATTATTTTTCTTTTATTAAATTCAATTTTTTTATTTGGAACGCAAAGAATCATGGCAGGATGCTTCAAATAACATGCCAATACATCGTCAAATTAATAAAACCTATTTCTTGTTCTTCTTCATTCTTCGTTTTTTTTTTGCAAAAGAGTGTATCGAAGTAGGTAGAATTTTAGATATTTCAATACTTACAATCCATTGCTGTGGTGTTTCGGTCTAAACAACATAAATGGCACCACTATCATCGAAGTTAATGTCAGGAACACATAATATAGTGATATTTTGAGATAGAATTTTAGTTTAATAAATTCATTTTTAAATACACTTTTATAACGAAGTAACAAAAACAGCACTGGTAACGACATTACAATCTTGAACCACATTTTTTCAGTTATCCTAAAGAATATTGAGTAAATTAAACCTGTTTTAGTTAAAATAATAAAGGAGAGCGGAGATTTGGCGTCAAGTTTAATTGTAAACACAGATTCGATTAACGAGGCTGCACTGCATTTGAAGTTGGTTGAGTACTGTTAATTACACAGTTTTGTCAATCCTTAAATAAGTTTATAAAACGCGCTGTATTTATGTATAACGAAAACTGGTTGAGAGTCAGTTGCGCACAAAACTTACATGGGGCCTAAAAAGGCAACCTAGGCTGAATCGTAATATGAATTGGGATAAATTTCTAATATTTTAATCTGTTGTTCAAGCAATTTAATGTATTAAAGATTCTATTGTTCAAGTAATAGAATCTATACTAATATTATAAAGCAGAAGAGTTTGTTTGGTTCGAATTGTTTAATTTTTTGTAGTGGATAGTCCATTTATCGAGGAAGGCTATAGGCTATATAATATCACGCTCTGACCAATAGGAGCAGAGCAGTAATGAAAAATGTTGCAAAATCGGGAAAAAGATTTCATAGCTTCCGTTGCGTGCGCTGCCTATGCGGTTTATGTTACGCAACCGTACCTCAGAGATTCAACGTGAGGGAAAAAACATCACGGTCCAGCCTCCGCTGAAGACGTTCAGGGCATCAGACATAACGGGAAAGCTCGCAGTCTGACCAAGGACAAGCGTCCAGTCGATGGCGCGTCGTATTCTACGTGGAAGGAAACTAACGGGGTCTCCATAGGGCCAGACGCCTAACATTACGCGGGTAAAAAGCTAGTGTATACATATTATAATAGATATGGTATGATTTTATCGCAATTCGTACACACTGCAGAGCCCCTGTACACACTAAACACATGATAGGTACCCACTTAATAAAACTGGCTGTTAATAGATAAGTAGACATACATTGCAGAAATGAGTGGTACTTATGTGGATACAAATATTTAGGTTAGGTGATACTGATTAGTTGCATATACCTGCGTATATTCGATAACGAATAAAGCTACTTAAAAAGGCTTGTCATCCTTCATCTACCTGCCAGGCGCAGGACTGTCTCCATCAGGTAACCGTGGCCCTGGAACGTAAATGGCTATGGAAAGGACTCCGTGGATTTTAGTTTCAGTACGAGTCTGACAGTCCCTCCCGTCCCGTCTCGGGTGGGAGGACTCATTTGATGATACTACGAAATTTTTTTGGGCAATAGAAAACGGGAGAGTGTTTCACAATTTTAAGCTTTCCGTATCGCAATGAAAAAACAAGAACACTTGTTAGATAACTTTATCCGTCTGTCTGTCTGTCCGTGTGTCAAGATCCTTTTTGTCAGGAACGTGAGGAGGTATCATGCTGAAATTAATATCAAAGAGTTAGATCTGGCCGGTCTTACATGAGAGTCAACCTATTTAAAAGACAAGGCTGTTTAAGTACTTATGCCTTATTTATGTCGCACATTTCGACTTTGACTTTTTTTAATGTAATCAACTTACCTAGTACCTCCCTTTGACGTAGAAACATGCATTTTGGTAAAAATATAGAATTTCGAGTAGTCCAGGATAGATAAGGGAAATACTCAAAGTCAGAAAAGACGTAGTTAGTTTTAAAAGTTCGAAATTTTTTAAAACTAAGAAATCTCCGGTGCCAACGGCAAAATCGGTGGCGGGGACAATCAAATCGATCACAGCGCGCGATGTGAGAAAGATGTGAACTAACATGGTAAACTCTCGGTAGCCGTGTCTCAAGTTTAATATTATGCTCCACGACGTTTTTAAGTACGCAACAATGTTTATTAAAATATCTAGTTGGCAGATATTTTATCTCCTTAAAATGGTCACAAGGAGGAGGAGGCGCTGTCATCGCGTACAGAGCGTCGCACACACAGTCCCTGGCTCGATGGTATTATCATCATCATCATCATGATATCAGCCCAGGATCACCCACTGCTGGGTATAGGCCTCCCCCTTTTTATGCCATATCTCTCGGTTCTGTGCGTCTCTTATCCATCTATTCCCCGCGATCTTGACGATATCGTCAACCCGTCGTCGATGTGCTTTTGGGCGGCCCTGGTTTCTTTGGCCGAACCTTGGCCACCATTCGGTCAAAACCTAATACCGATGGTATTATACTGGTAATCATTTGTAGACGATGAGTTTTTTAGGTGATCGGTAGGTAATGCACGATGCTTGATTGGTCACAGGTTGGAGGCTGTAAGTTACCTACTTTTTGTTTTTCCAATGACAGAACATTTTTATTACTTTGTACCCTTTCGTTATGTCGGTTAATGCAGCATTTTTTCATTACCATCCTTTGTTCCTCAAGCTTTGTATGCAGGCAAGGTTTGAAGGTACTACGCTGCTGCTACTGTGCCCATTGTTTTTGATTCCCGCGGATAATCCCAAGTTGCATGAGAATATATTGTTCTGTATTTGTATGGGAAAATATTTGTTCAATGAGAACATGACAAAAAACTATCTGCATCAGTTGAACATTTTTGATGTTCATGTGCAATCATATTATAATTATTATAAAAATTTAATGAGCAAGTTATTTCATATTTCGGGCAATACAATTCATTCAACGAAGGTTTCAAAAAACACTCATTCATTAATTCACACGAGCATTTCTAATGTTGCGTCATCATATTGCTTTTGGTTGCTGTTCAGTTGCTGATCTGCTATGATAGACGTAAATTAACTGCAAAAGGAATGTTTTGCGAAGAAATGTATGGCAAGTATTCACTTTATACACTGTAGATATGCCTCCGTTGACGGGTTAATCCACACACAGAGACTGGCACTCGCTGCAAGTATTCGCTTTAAGCGAATCGCTGTCCGCAGCGAATAGCCGCCTCGGTTTGAATTGAGCATGTTTAATTTTGAAATGCGCTCGCAGCGATTCGTCGCTGTGTGTGACTGAAGCTTAAGCTATATTCCATCGATGCAAAACTACATGCAAGGAAATGTAGGTACAAGTATTAAATGATAGGAATATCAAAACATCTAAGGATCAACGGTTTATGGAATCTAATTTCTGTTCGAATATGTCGAGCTTTAGTCTGCATTCAGATGGAAATGCCTATTTTTTGGGTTGGAAATACATCAGATGAGTCCTGAGGTCCGATTAGAGAGGATGGGACTGACCAACTTAGCTTACTAAAACTACCCAGTTCTTTGGGTTGCACAGCGGTGCTTGCAACCCCGGCAGGCTTTTGTATCGGGCACCGACTGTTTTGGCGAAAATGCTGCTCCTGAAACAGTGGAGCATTTCTTGTACGTTAGTCTGGGAACCTTTTATTAAATTAACACCATTTTCTCATTCTTATATATAAAGGTGAAAAAACCCATTGTTTTATATGGTTTTACCACATGCGTCGCAGAGCTTAAATAATTGAATGTAAGAATAGAATGATTTTCAGTTTAGGTATTTCAAGCTTTGATTTAAATCACTCATCGCACTCGGGATCATTTGTAGCATTCAAATGTAATGTTACAGAACCGAGATTCAGTCTTTCATAACGGTCAATGCTCCCGGTTAGTTCTATAATTCCATATTGACGGGCATAATATACTTATTAGAATTAGTGCCTTCTTTCTAGAAGTTTTTCTAGAACATGGACTTGGGCATGCGGGCAGCGAGTAATGGGCAACTCGCTGTCCGACCATGGACCATGCCTGGGTCGACGGCGCGTTGTGTTCCACGCGCGCCTCAAAGAGTGTCAGCAAAGTGACGGGGCCCCCTCTAGATGGCCAAAGCCTGCCGGGGTCGCGGGACTGTACGAATTACCGTGACCCCGGAACGTAAAGGGCTATTGAAGGACACCGTGGATTTTAGTCAGTATGAGTCTGACAGTTCCTCCCGCTCTGCCCTGGGTGCGAAGACATCATTTGATGAATTTACCACGATTTAAAAAAAAAGAACATATACTTTATTCAAATGTCCCAACAAAACACAAAAGTATGAGCACTGTTCTTACAAGTTACAGCCAAGGGCTACAGGAAAATATCAGGAAATGCCTTTTCGTGAAAATAAAAGGCATTGTTTCTTTTAAAAGGTACTTACTACGAGCTAAGAATATTTAATTATATTAAAATACAGCAAAGACGGCTTATAATGAAGCTTGGGATCACTTCGAATACCAGGGGAGTAATAAAATGTTATTAAGTACTGTAATAAGAGCAGCTAACTGTTCATAAAAGAATCCGTTAATTAAAAATAAAACTATGTTCTCTAATATTGATGTTCGTTGTTTTATTAACAAAGCTGTGCGCTCGCATTATTAGTTGTAACACACTGTCTGATATTGGATAGTACTTTTAGTAATGGATTTTGTTCAGTGTTTGGTAACTGGATAGATATCAACTAGTATTAACATAGGGGTTGTTTACATTTTATGTAGCCTACGTTTTTCAGTGAAATATAGATGCTTTGTTTTATATGTAAATTGTACAACTACAGTCAAATTTACGTACGCAAATCTTTCACGCTACGCGTCTCGAAGAGTATGGCGTGGTATAGAATAGAATACTTTTTACAGAACATGATTGTGAACCTTACTCTTCATGTGCGTGCACGAACAGCTATTCTATTCTCTATAAGAAATCTCATCGCTGCACTCTACGTAGTGCTCTACGACGAGGCGGCGGCTTTGAGATCGTACGACCGTGCAGCGCGAGCGGCGAGCGCTAGTGTTGCTGTCAGTAGCTTACTGAATAGCAAACTTTAGTTACAAGGCTGTGTTTAAAGCACTGCAGTGCGTAGACAGTATAATGACTTTGTCAAACAGACAGGCGAAAGCGAAGCGTTTCCGAAGCGATACCGAACCGAAGCGAGACGTCAGTCCGATCTTTTCTATGTGACTGGATTCAAACAATTCCATACATTACAAATAAAAACGTCACGCTTCGCATTCGCCACGCCAGTCTGTTTGACAAAGGCTTAAATAAGCCAATAGATTTATGTGGAATAAATTGCCGTAGTAACATAAGTTTATATCCCTGTAAGGTACTCACAAACATACGCTACACGAACTATCAAAAAGTTTTGCGTGATAAAGAAGAGAGTGTCATAAAGAAATATAAATTCCGCTTTAATTGCACAGTAAATTCCTTGGATGATGGGTATGCCTCTAGTGTGGGACGCAACCTGTGTCGATACTCTTGCGCCATCCCATCTTCCAAGTTCATCGTGCTCTGCTGGCGCTGCTGCTGCGGTTGCTGAAAACTTCAAGCGGAGCAAATATAGTAACCTAAGTAGTAACTGTATTTTTGAGCCGTTTGGGGTTGAAACTATAGAGCCATGCGGTCCGAGTGCTCACAGCCTCTTCAGAGACATTTCGAAAAGACTTGTTGACGCTGCCCGTGACCCAAGAACTGGCTTTTACCTTGGTCAAAGGCTAAGCATAGCCATACAATGAGGCAACGCCGCCAGTCTCTTGGACACAGTACTAGCTGAAAGCGTTGAGGATGAATTTTTCGATGCTCTATAATAGTGTAATTATTTATTTGTTGTATCTACAGTTTTTTGTTTGGTGAATACTTAGGTTTAATTCATTTATTTTTGGATTATTTTCATGATTTTGATGTTGAATAACAGATAGAATTTTTGTGATTGAATTCATGTTGTCACGTACAAATACAGTGAAAGGAATTAAAATAAATATTATTCTAACCGCATAGACAAATTGCACAGTTATATATCGCCAAAGTTCTCGAACAAAATAAGCTCAGAATAAGTTGAAATGTTCGTTGTAAGTTTTGCTAGTTATTTATTGTCTACGACACCTAAGTTTGAACTTTAGCGTTGATAACGTCACACCTGACACTTTGTGACATTCTCTACGATCTACATTCTTCTACGATCACTATTACGAAAGATCCAAGTTATGATTAAAAATTATGTTTTCAAATATACTGTTTAATTTATAAAATGTACATCTTTATAAATAAATAACTCCTTCGCCCACGTGTTATGAGGTTAATGTATCTTTTAAAGGTGAAACAATTTTTCAATATGGATTCAGAGATTACCCTCCGTTTATGTGTACAGTTTACATTTTCAACAAATATCATATTCATATAATTTATAGCAATCAAAAATAAAGTGTCTTTGTATTTATCTAACTGATCTGGATCTGATCTGATGGATCCTGATAAAATTTGGCTCAGAGATAGCTTAAAGTTTAGAATATCGAATAGGAAATCATTTATCCTGGTATTAATTTCCAGTTTTTTTTTTTTTTTTTTATCGTGGTAAAATCATCAAATGAGTCCTCCCACCCAGGGCAGGGCGGGAGGGACTGTCAGACTTGTACTGACTAAAATCCACGGTGTCCTTCACTAGCCCTTTACGTACCGGGGTCACGGTAATCCCTTGGTCCCGCGACCCCGGCAGGCTTTGGCCCTCTACAGGCCCCGTCACTGTGCTGACACTCTTTGAGGCGCGCGTGGAACACAACGCGCCGTCGACCCGGGCATGGTCCATGGTCGGACAGCGAGTCGCCCATTACTCGCTGCCCGCATGCCCGCGCCTACGGTGGCCGGAGATCGTCTCGCGACGTCCGACGCCGTGGGCGTCTACCACTGCGGCTGGGGTGGAGGGAGGACGCTGTCCTCTCCCTCAGGCGGCCCGCCTCCTCCTTCACGAGCATGACTGCTTCGCAGAAGGAGGCGACCGCCTCCCACTCCGTCTCGCCCCGCAGCATGGCCTCGACCAATGCCGGGCGCGAGAGGTCTCCGCCTATCGCCGTCGTGAGGACACGGCGGTGCTCTGCCCAAGCGGGGCAGTCCTGCACCGTATGCTCCACCGTGTCCTCCGGACGATCCTCGCAGTGGTGACACCCAGGCGTTTCTTCCCTCCTTATCAGACACAGGAACCTCCCGAAACTTCCGTGTCCGGTGAGGACCTGCGTCATGCGGTAGGTCAGGACGCCGTGACGCCTATCCAGCCACTCCTCAAAGAGGGGTCTTATCGCCGCGATTGCGGCGTGCCCGATTAATTTCCAGTAGGATAACTTTCCAAATGCAAAACCGATGACAGCAGTTTGTTTTTAAATTAAACTATCTCATGGTAACAAAGACCTTAACACAAAAAAAAAAAACAAAAAGCAAATGGTCTCTGACGTTCATCATGTTCTTAGTGAAGTCGTTATCTTTACATCACTAGTTGCGTTCATAAATGGAACGTTTATTTTTTGTTTTATGTACCTTGTTGAAAACGTTGACCTCTGTTTATTTTCTTAATTCATTAGGAGCTCGTAGCTAAATTATAGTAGCTTTACACGTCGGTCTCAAAGGTTGCCGAGGTTAGTCTCTGGAAAGGTGACCATCTATTGTATTGGTTGTCCTCCGTGCTTCGGAAAGACGTTAACCGATTAATCCCGTGTGTCATTTGTAGATCTTGGACAATCATTACCGTTAGTCAGAAGCTCTAAAGCCTGTCAACCAGTCTTGCCAATTGGGGTATCGTTCTAGGGGTAGGTAGTACACTCTTAATACAGAGTGGAGTATGGGTGAGCGTGATCTATCTTCTAGATGTCCACCCTGGGTAACGGCCCCTGTATATTTTATAGCGTGTGGTGATGGCTGAGCGAAACTTCCAGCGGTGGTAGGCGTCACCAGGACCGCCATCTCGTAAACCATCCTGTCGGAATACGGCACCTAACAGTTTTTCTTTCTGGTGGCATACCATGATGTCTTAATGCGTGAGTAGTTCCGCTGTGGGAACGAGATGGCGCTAGACGACTTGTATAGTTCTGTCTCTTTCCCACAGCGGAACTACTCATGCTTTAAGACATCATGGTAGGCGACCTGTTCTGTCGGTGCGCAAGAGTTCCAGTTCCTTCTGGGTTCATTTGCTCTATCTTAGGTCTCATCTTTACTACTAGGCTAGATTGAGACCAACGGCAAACTCAGATGAAGTAAAAAAAATCCAATCCAATTGTTCAAAGTTTGGTCTTGTTTAGTTGAAAATACGGCTTAATCTCTTAAAACAAGGGTTCCCAAACTTATTCAGTTTGCGGATTACTTACAGGTTTAGTACTTTATCTCGGTGGGCGGTGCGCCTGCCAGTCGATACTAGGTGATTTGGGTGTTTGTGTATGTGAGTTTGTATGTTTGTAAACGTACCCACTAAACAGGAGAAATTCCTAGTGTGGAACAATGTTTTTTTTTTAAATAAAGATCTAAAAACTATCTTCTTATTTTTGATGGATCTTCTCTATCTGATGGATCTCCACGCAAATTAGATCTGGAGAATAGTCAACAGGAGCGTCTAGCGGCACCGCTCTGTAGGTACTCTCCACCGCACAACAGGGGGTCTATAAAGGCCACCTAAAAAGTACCATAATATGAATTGTTGTAATCTATTTTATTGCTTAAGTAATAGAATAAATTATTCCATTTTAGGAATTTTATCGCAATTCGTAGTATACGCTGCTACAGTGGCCTTTTAGAACACCAAAGTTTTTTCAAATGAGTCCTACCGGTTTGGGTGGAGAGGGAGGGACTCTCAGACTCGTACTAAAATCTACGACATTCCTTCAACAGCCCTTTACGTTCCAGGGTCATGGTTACCTGTTTCCACGGTGCCTTGACGCAAAGTTTGATAAACCCCGTTTTAAAAAAATTGCAACGCGAAGTGGAAGTATCTTGAGTTTGCGAACTACTCTGCTATTATACACTGGACAGCAAATAAACCGAGCCACCCGCTACCTAGGCACTCTAATTCGATTTTCTCAAAACTAAAAAACCTACAATTATCAAAGTTGTACCTACAGAAAGTACGTTTCATGGTGATTAAAATGAAAGGAAACTCATTGGGTTTAATCAATATTTCAGTGTTTAATATGGATTTTACAATGAAGAGTCGTTTTCCAGTCGTGACAATCGTTAGTAATGATAAAGTGAAAAAAAGAAAGTAAGCCAAAAACAAAGATAAAATAAAAAAAAGTTTTTGATCAATATTCTGTATTCCCTCCCCTTGCTCGGATAACTGACAGCATCCTTTTATTCATCGACCTTACGAGCCTGACGATAAAATCTTGAGGAATTGTATTCCACTCCTCTTCAATTGCGATTCGCAGCTCTGGAAGCCTTGTTGGAGCAGGTACCCGGGCTCGAACCGGACGTTTCAGCTCATCCCATAAGTGTTCTATCGGATTCAAATCCGGGCTTCGAGCTGGCCAGTCACACCACATGAGCAACATGAGGCCGTGCATTATCATGCATCAATTGCATATCCTGTCCGATATATCCTGCGTAAGGTACCACATGGTAGGAGGCCATTGCATAGAGCATGCGAGGATTTCAGTAATGTAGCGATGAGAAGTCAGTCCACGTGTACGGCGCGTCGGTTCGGTGAAAACTAACGCTGTATGTGCTGTTAACGAGATGCCGCCCCAGACCATTACAGATCCTCCTCCATAAGCAACAGTTTCCTCGATGCAACACTGAGAATAACGTTCTCCAGGGCGACGATATACTCTCTGACGTCGATCACTTCCATGTAGACTCACCCTGGTCTCATCAGTGAAGAGTACATTACTCCACTGCTCTAATGTCCAATCCCTATGCTCTCGAGCAAATTCAAGTCGTGCTTGACGGTGTGCTACCGTTAATGCTGGGCCTGTTGCAGTTCTTTTTGGGGTCAGGTTCCGTTCAGCAAGTCTCCTTCTGACGGTATCTGAACTTATGACCACTTGGCATTCGTCACACAAACTTTGTTGGACTTGAACTGCGTTGAGGTGGCGATTTCGCAGAACAGTAAGGTGGATATAACGATCATCTGCTGCTGATGTAGCCCTAGGTCTGCCCGTACCTGGACGGCGATCGAATGCTCCAGTCTCTAGGTATCGTCTGTAAACTCGTTGCACCGAAGATCTGCTGATTCGAAGCCTTCGAGCGACTTCACGTTGCGCAATGCCTGCTTGAAGTAATGCTACAGCTTGAGCTGCTTCCTGAGGTGTTGTATCCATTATTAATCGAAAAAAGTAGCAATAACACACGCGTCTGAGCAAACGATGGACAAAAAATAAAGAAATGATAAGAATTAACTCATTGTAGAGAAAAAGAACGCTAATTTCAAACTCTGGTGAAAACAGAGAAAATCGTTAGCATTGTGTTTGTTGCTTGATTACAATGTGAGTTGACGGTACTTTCGAATTAATTTGTAGTCATTTTAATCACCATGAAACGCACTTTTTGTCGGTATAACTTTGATAGTTGTAAGTTTTATACTTTTTGAGAAAATCGAATCAGAGTTCCTAGGTAGCGGATGGCTCGGTTTATTTGCTGTCCAGTGTATATCTAGTGCACTTTGTAATATTTTAAACGTACTAGTTATTTAGGTGAAGAGGTTTAGGATTTAATGCGTTTGTACCTACTAGGGTCAATGTAATTATGAAATCATATTTAGGAAATAGTTATAAATGATAAAGATATTGCCTCGTTGTTCTATGTAGTTTCGACTTCTAGATATTTCAAAGCAGTTTAAAAGACTTCGACCCATACATTACTAGTATGGTTACAAAAAAAAAACATGTAGCGTAAAAAAAACACTTTATTATTTATTAACTACGGTAAGTATTTATTTAAAAAAATAAAACATAATTATGATTACAGTACTCATAACCAAAAATAGTTACCTACATAGTAATGCTAAATTTATTACCTACTTATTATTTTAAATAATCCTAAAACTAATAATATACAGTCATGGTTCTTATCCTAATAGAGTAAAGGGGTAGTCAGCTGGCAATGCATTCACAACCTCTTTGGATAACTCTTTGTATGTTGCAGTCATTTGTTGGTGGACCTTGTTGATCAGTTCTGGCACATCGTCCATTGTCAGTCCTTTTGTGGGCACTGGCTCCAGGCACTGGATTATTATGTGGCCTGTAAAGAGAACAGATTTTATTTATTTTTTATTTAAAAAGTGTAGAATAGGTTTAGCTCCGGAAGTCGGTGAGCTTTCTTTGTTTGATTTATTTTTTATGTCACTGACGCCCAAAGTTGTTTTTACACTTATTACTGATTTTTCAAGAAGTCGGTGTGTCATTTTTGTAGAAATAAAAGATCTTTATATATTTTATTTGTAATTTACGTTTCGGAATACACTATTTCAAAATTTCCTTAACTGATTTTTAAAATCCTTTCACTTATAAAAAGCTAAATTATCTAGTCAAATGGACTGTATTTGATTTAATACCAGTGCGAAACTGAGTATGAATGCTAATTCATAATACATTGCAAAAAATTGAGAAACCATTCTTTTGTAATTTAAATCTTAAACCGTATTTGATAGGCGTCATCTTTAACGTCGGTCTATTACGATAAAAGCAAAGACTCCAATGAAAAAAGGAATTTGTTTAATGAAACCAAAGAATAACCTGAAATTTTATTGTTACACCTGAGAACAACTACTGAGGCAGTTTTATTATGTTGTGTTTCAGGTTTAATTCAAATTAACTAAGTATAAAAAAAATAAGAAAAGGGGTTTATAACCATTAATGCAGCAGTCCGCACTGAGATAAGGAAATGTTGTTAGCTTGTGTGGTCTAAGGCTCAACAAAAGAATCCTTTGTTAGGCGAATTAAAAAAATATTCCCGTAAATTCGTTTTTGTGAATATTTCCAGTAACACAGTGAAAATTTGTGTGGATTGTGATGAAGCTTCCACTGCTGAGAAGATTAAAGTCCAAATTAGAATATAGATGGGCCACTTTTTGTCCGGAACGGAAGGGTCACGGAAATTTCAACCTTTCAGATTGAAGTTGCAAAGCAAGATAGAGGCTATAAAATCCTTTTTATTATTAGCTCTTAGATATGTAATATACGTGGACAAAGGGTTCAATAGAATGTGTAAGATAAGTGACTATAATAAGCACGACTCGCTTTGAATTTTGAGCGACGGACTCACGGGAAAAAATACGTAAACACATTTGGACTGTACTTAAATAAAGCGTCAATAATATTAAAAAACCATTGAGAAATATTCATGTACTGTCAATAGCGAGCGGAGGTGCTTACCTTTATTGAAAATATATTTCTCCTTATTTATGAAATAGTAGGGCGAGAACACAACGGGTATGATGGGCACCTGAGCGGCCACGGCGATGTTGAACGCGCCTTTCTTGAAGGGTTGTATCTTTGTGTAATCTTTGTTTCTTGTACCTTCAGGGAACAACCAAATCTTCGTCTGAAAAATTAAATTATTCGCTTTACAAACAATATTCATAAATGCCGCTTTAACATTTTTATTTTCTGGTAAATGTCCGCTATATTCCTGTAGGATATTTTTTGACAGCTAAGATCTTTGTATTCGTTTTGATCAAAGAGCAACTGATTCTATTTTTAATATTTATGGAATTCAATGTTCTTTGAATTTGATCAATGGTATGTTTTTTTATTTATTTTAGAGATGAGATGATATTCTCTGATTATTATGATTGTGGTTAGTACTCGAACTTACTGACTATGTATAATGTTTTTTTCATTTTTTCATTACCTAATAGCAGTAGTATACCAAAGTATTGAGAATAAAACAAAACTAACTTAGTAATAACTATGTGGAACCAAATATTTGTTAGGTACACAAGACTGGTATAGATAGCAAAATACAAACCAATAAAAAAAAACAGAAAATAACAATGCAAACAAAAGAATATATTTATCTTGCAACAAGGCAATTTTATATCTGCGTTTAATCCTAGTTCGTTAGGTACTGGCGCATTAAGCTGAATTTATAAGTTTAATATTATCCAAGTCTGGAAGCTTCCTCTATTTAATAAATGAGAGCAGTAAGTACGATGTACGAGGTTATAATGTTCACGCCACTATGCCGGGATAAAGGGAGGGAGATAATGTACTATTAATCCTCCCTTTTTTCTGTTGAAATTCTAATTGCAGAGCGGTGGCGTCCCCATGACATGAGTTAAAACTTCCATTTGGAACCAGATAACCAAATGAAGTCTACTATTGTTGCATTTTCACAATTTACTAGAGGTCAAATTTTTGCTAGCGTAACTTCTAGGACGTGTTTCAATGTTTACATGTACTTCGTTAAACTCATAATGTAATAATTAATTTATCATTCATTAAATTATTTTGAAGATATATTCTATACCAATAATTTATATGGTGTGCATAATAAAGTGTATTCTATCTATCTATCTATTGTTGTCTGACACTAATAACACTATGTTTTGGCATTCTGAATATGTAATTATGATATGAATACTGTTTATACGAGCGGTTCCATATGGTGTTCTTACTCAAGATCAGTTTAACACAATGTTTTACAAACTATGCGTATAAATGCTAGCTACGCAGGTGATACAAAACTTATCATACGTCTGATACTTCAACGTTTTATTATCTTTTTCCTAGTAGGTAGTAAACAAGATTTTTTCTTTTAATGTTTTCTTAATGCGTGTGAAACGACAGATTTTAATGTAACTTTCACCGTTGTTTTCCTTTGGATACCGAAAAAGCTGTATTTTATCGTGTTATATTTAAGGGAGCCGGACGATAAATTTTATTGCCCAATCCCCGAGTTTATGTTACCATGGTCGTAGGGAAGTACCCAGCATATAATATACTAGAGACTTGCCCCGGATTCATACGGGTGCTTTTTTTTTTTATCGTGGTAAAATCATCAAATTAGTCCTCCCACCCAGGGCAGGGCGGGAGGGACTGTCAGACTTGTACTGACTAAAATCCACGGTGTCCTTCAATAGCCCTTTACGTACCGGGGTCACGGTAATCCCTTGGTCCCGCGACCCCGGCAGGCTTTGGCCCTCTAAAGGCCCCATCACTATGCTGACACTCTTTGAGGCGCGCGTGGAACACAACGCGCCGTCGACCCGGGCATGGTCCATGGTCGGACAGCGAGCCGCCCATTACTCGTTGCCCGCATACCCGCGCCTACGGTGGCCGGAGATCGTCTTGCGACGTCCAACGCCGTGGGCGTCTACCACTGCGGCTGGGGTGGAGGGAGGACGCTGTCCTCTCCCTCAGGCGGCCCGCCTTCTCCTTCACGAGCATGACTGCTTCGCAGAAGGAGGCGACCGCTTCCCACTCTGTCTCGCCCCGCAGCATGGCCTCGACCAATGCCGGGCGCGAGAGGTCCTATCGCCGTCGTGAGGACACGGCGGTGCTCTGCCCAAACGAGGCAGTCCTGCACCGTATGCTCCACCGTGTCCTCCGGAAGATCCTCGCAGTGGTGACACCCAGGCGTTTCTTCCCTCCCTATCAGACACAGGAACCTCCCGAAACTTCCGTGTCCGGTGAGGACCTGCGTCATGCGGTAGGTCAGGACGCCGTGATGCCTATCCAGCCAATCCTCAAAGAGGGGTCTTACCGCCGCGATTGCGGCGTGCCCGAAGTTGCAAGATAGGTAGTTTGAACTTGTACATTTTGTTTCAAGTATCTTTCAAATTACTCAATTGGGAAATAGGCATGTAGAACCAGTTTGCAATTTGCAAATTCAAGCTATTTGCATGCAAATGTGACGTCATACTTGTATGTAAGACTTGCCTAATGGAAACGAGTGACTTTGTTTTAATCAATGTAGAGATTGTGATACCAACCTTATTTTTCACCATGACGTCTGAGGTCTGCTGGAGCTGTTTGTAAGCGTTCTTCGCGTTGCTTCTATCAATGAACACGACGCCAGCTAGGTAGGCCGATAGGCCAAAAGGCCAGATGTAGAACAACTCTTTCTTGGCGATCGCAGCCATTTTATTCACAACCTCCCATATATTGAACATTCCTGGAATTATAAACGATCATATATGAATAAACACAAACAGTAAACAAGTTGCAGATAATATCAATACTTACTTTAACGTATTGGCAATCAATAACTTCAAAGGTGAACGAACTTGTGGTACCTACGAGTACATAATGAATTTGTATACGTGAAATTGAATGATATGATTGCTTTTCGGAATTGGTTTGCATTGGGATTAAAAGAAATAATATTTATTTCATTTAGGTATACATTTAATAAATATTTATGTTTTGTTTAACCTTTATACTTAATTATTTACTGAATATAATAGCTCTTTATCATTGTTTGTTAATTATACAACTTGACTTTATTAATAAGGTCAAGTTATAATTACTTATTATTTATTGTAATCCATATAAATTCTGTAATTATATATAATAGACGCAGGACTTTAAGATCAGTTCCACAAAATAAGATTCTTCTATAGATTAGTTTGACTATTCCAAATAATATAGGTGCTGAATCTACGGTTATGTGAAGTGAATAAATATCGTAAACAAATACATTATTTTGTGAGTAATGTCTTCCGACCTACCCGAAAAAAAACCGTTGAATGTCTTTTTTTTGTGTAGTTCTGTGTGAATATGTCCCCGGCAGTCATTTGTAGATCTTTGACAGTCGTTACTGTTAGTCAGAAGCTCTAAAGTCTGACAACCAGTCACACCATGGGGTATCGTATTACCCAGTGACTGGGTTGTGGAGGTCCGACAGGCAGTCGCTCCATGTAAAATACTGATATCCAGCTGCATCTGGTTAGATTGGAAGCCGACCCCAATATAGTTGGGAAAAGGCTAGGCAGATGAGTTCTGTGTGAATATATATATATAATGATAATTTGTAAGGATATATGGATGGATGGATGGATGTTTCTTACTCTGTCACGCAAAAAATACTGTAAGGGTTTTTTTTTATAGTTGTAAAATCATCAAATGAGTCCTCCCCACCCAGGACAGGGCGGGAGGGACTGTCAGACTTGTAGTGACTAAAATCCACGGTGTCCTTCAATAGCCCTTTACGTACCGGGGTCACGGTAATTCGTTAGTCCCGCGACCCCGATACTGAAAGGGTTTTTTATTTTTTTCGTGGTAAAATCATCAAATTAGTCCTCCCACCCAGGGCAGGGCAGGAGGGACTGTTAGACTTGTACTGACTAAAATCTACGGTGTCCTTCACTAGCCCTTTACGTACCGGGGTCACGGTAATGGGTAAGTCCCGCGACCCAATACTGAACGGGTTGGGATGATTTAATGTATTTTCGAGTAATAGCGGGCAAAGCCGCTGGCAACAGCTATATAGTTATTTTTACCTAAAATGTCGAGAGAGCTCTGATGATTCGAGATGATGACGGCTCCGCGGTCCTCGGTGAGGATGCTGCCGTCTCGCAGATGCCATTCCAAGTCATATAATTTAGTTACATGTTTCAGTATTCGAGCTGCTAATCTGAAATAAAAAGTATTTCATTTTTAATTTGACTCTAAACATTGAAAAATAAATTAGAAAATTGAATAAATTGAGTTCTAGATCACAATACCTACAGGAGAGCATTTGAGCAGGTGACATCAAATTTCAAACTGTGTCTGTTAATTCAGTAGCTAGGTGACATAGGTACAGACGCAATCACATAAACCTACACCAATTTCATTTTTTTTAAATCGATTTTCAACTTAATTACAAAAGCAGAAGTTTCGTGATCGATTGGATGAAAATTTAACGTTTGGAATTATGTTGAAGTGTTGGCTTCTGTATATGAGTGGATTCTAGACACACTGCATTTGCTTTGTCAGTGCACATCGAAGTCTCTTATGCCGTGTATATTACCCCAGGGGCCGTATTTTGACGTCTTAAAACCAGGCTTATTCCAGTGAGTGAACGAGGTGGCGCTAGACGACTTGTATAGCTCTGTCTCATTCACTCACTGGAACAAGCCTGGTTTTAAGACGTCATATACGGCCGCAGTTCTAGGAATTTGATTGGAGTTTTGGACGTTGTAGAATGTGATAAAAAAAGTCTAGTCATTGACGGAAACATGAGGATTAAAATTAATCGCAATTTCCAAATTAATCCCTACACCGATATTTGATAATAACAGAAGGATATCATTTAAATAAAAAGAGATTATAAAACTATGTCATCCAAACTAATATTATAAATGTGAAAGTAACTCTGTCTGTCTGTCTTTTCTTACTACGCCTAAACTACTGAACCGATTTGTGTGAAATTTGGTACAGACATAGTTTGGAACTCGAGAAAGGACATAGGATAGTTTTTATTACAAAAAAATAAAATAAAAAAACAAAAATTTGCCGGAAGTAACTATTCCACGCGAACGAAGTCGCGGGCAAAAGCTAGTTGTTAATACAACAACGAGGAAATACGGTCAAAATGATAAAACGCATTAATTCGTTTTAATCTACACCGACACCTAATTGAAGACATTTACAATAACGTACTGTACATAAAGAAATAAAAAAATGTAGGGTATAAAATTCAATTTAGTTACATGTCATCCTTCTAATATCGGATGACATAGTTTTTATTGGGTCTTTTTGTGCGTGGGCGGCGGTGCGTATCCTATGCGATAGTCTGATGAAGGGAGCTCCATGTGACAGTGAGACGGGTATGATCAACAACTGCCGTTTCACACCATGTCGGAGATATGCGAGATGTCTCACTATAAACCAAATCAAGGATACACACAGATGATAGTACAGAGACGCGAGGCGACCCGACGCGACGCGGCGATTCTAGAAATGAGTATCTTTTCGTGTAGTAAAAATTATTATATAGTATTTTTTTGTTATTGCAGAAGTGTAACCACCATTCTGATATCCACGGCCTCGATGTCAGCAAAAATGAGCGAAGCCGAGACATCTCAATTTGGTGTGTACGTAATACTCAAAAGACCCGAACAACTGGCCTACCATGGCGTCTTAAAACGTGAGTAGTTCAGCTGTGGGAACGAGATGGCGCTAGACGACTAGTAAAGCTCTATCGCTTTCCCTCAGGCCATCAGGACTTTTCTTCAAACGTTAGTTTTCCAGTATTCCTAATTCAAACCTGAATTTTCCCTCGTATGCTGCATAATCGCCTGGCGCTTTCACATAACCACGAACATACTACCTACTTGCACCCGAATGTATTTTTAATTTACTAATGGCTCTGCAGTTAAAGAGAAGATCAACAAAGTGTAACACACAATGTTTTTTTACCGTTTTCGTATCAAGCCATCCAATTACGTTGCATTTTATCTTTATGTCTGTACTTTCAATGTTTTGTTATAAACGTAGTAAAAGTTCCGGTTTCTCCGTTCTATATTTGTTGTGATTGTTATTAAAGTGAAAGGTCATGTGAAGTTATTGATAATATTGGTAGAACATTGTGCCTCGAGCTGTTTGTTTATTTACGAAAACGATTACATTTAGCACCGGTTTGAGTTCCGTACCTAGTATCTACGCAGTGATCTCAGGAATTGATTGGTTTGGACTGATGAGGGAGACCTCTAAGCTACTCTCGCTTCCTAAGTGACTTTTACTTCCAAACTTTAGCCTCGTTTATGTGAGGACACATTTAACTTTGGTTTATTTATCGAACTAAAGTTCTTTAGAAAAGTTCATTTGTGTGTTTAAAAGCAAGTTTGAGTACACTTCCCAGTTGAATGAAGGACCCTTATTCGGGATATTTTTCTTAGATAAGAACTTTAAGGTAGTTTGTAATTGTAACCTTCTTCTTGTCTCTAGTCGTCCTTGTTTGTTCTCCAAAAGATATTGCGGAAAATGTTTTTAAAACTACGAAAAATAATCCTGACAAAGACTCATTGGGTACGTTCAACTTTTAAGTAAGTAATGCACTAACGACAAAAATAAAACTAAGCATTTAAATTAGTTTTATTTTTGTCCTTCCGGGTCTATATTTATCTATGCATTGACTGATTTAATTTGTTTATCTATTCTTAATTGTCTATCAAGGAAATAACTACTTAATTAAATCCCACACAAAAAAAAATATTAAAACTATCATTCGTAGGTTAGTTAATTAAGTATTTAAATAAATTTATGAAAAATATAAAAAATTAACTTTTAATCTATTTATTACATCACACTTTTGTATCTAAGTACTAGAAGGTTTACGTGTACTTAGTTATCTATAGAGGATATCATATAAAACGTAGATAAATATTAAAGCTGAGTCACTTCATTGTAGAGAAACCCAGTTCGATTATCAAGCAAACCATTTTCCTTTTTATATTTATTTTTTCCTTTTATGTTTGGACTAGCGTTTTCTCGCGGTTTCACTGCTCAGCTCCTATTAGCCGTAGAGTGATGTTAGCCTATAGCTTTCCTCGATAAATGGACTATCCAACACAAAAATATATTTATATTTCAAACCAGTAGTTCCTGAGATTAGCACGTTTAACCAAACAGACTCTTCAGCTTTATAATATCAGTACAGAGTTTGAAGAAAATCCTTCTACAGGTTTTTTTTGTAACGTGGTAAAATCATCAAATGAGTCCTCCCACACAGGGCAGAGGGGGAGGGTCTGTCAGACTCGTACTGACTAAAATCCACGGTCTCCTTCAATAGCCCTTTACGTTCCGGGGTCACGGTGAGGCCCGCGACCCCGGCAGGCTCTGGCCCTCTAGAGGGGGGGCCCGTCATTTGGCTGACACTCTTTGAGGCGCGCGTGGAACACAACGCGCCGTCGACCCGGGTATGTATGGTCCATGGTCGGACAGCGAGTTGCCCATTACTCGCTGCCCGCATGTCCGCGCCTCCGTATGCTCCACCGTGTCCTCCGGACGATCTTCGCAGTGGTGACACCCAGGCGTTTCTTCCCTCACTGTCAGACACAGGTACCTCCCGAAACTTCCGTGTCCGATGAGGACCTGCGTCATGCGGTAGGTCAGGACGGCCGCCGTGACGCCTATCCAGCCACACCTCAAAGAGGGGTCTTACCGCCGCGATTGCGGCGTGCGCGATCCTTCTATAGCTAGATAAAGATTACGTATTATGGCACACATGATTTAGAGATTCAATGTCATATAAACCGACCCTGAACTAGTCAACTGAAATCATTTATTGGTATTTAATTAATGCAAAATATATAATCTTATGTGTGTCGAAATAGGTTTGTCAGAAGACCGTTTTACTGATAGTATACATTATTATCATAAAAGACTTATGTTGCTAAATATTTTATCGCGATTCAACGATTGCAAAAAAAAAATTTGATTGTTTGTTGATATGGTCGAAAAAAATACTAGAAATGTGAAGAACATTTCTAGTATTTTTTTTTGTAAAAAAAAAGTAAATAGAGAGAGCTATAAACGTATTTTTACTAATGACGTGCCTAGTCATGGCATGTTAGCAGTTGGCCTGGACGAATAGTAGATAAAAAGCGCCGGCTTATTGATTGGGGCGATTGATATGAAATTATAACCTTTAGGGTGTTTCAAAGTTCACCTCTATTTATCAAAGTTTAAAAAGAACCTGGTTATTTACATAGAGGTATTTTTTATTAAACAGTTTAATGAACTATAATTTGCATTTTATTCACAAAAAAATAAAAAGTTGTAGAAATAAAATCAATTAAAATAAGGTATCATTGTACATTGATAGTTTTTAAATGTCATAGTCATATAGCTGTATTTGATTTCTGAAATAATCAATAAATAAACCTTTTAATTTATTTAAAGATTAAACTTAAACCTAAACTTTACTAATAATTATATAATATAAATCAAATTAATATATTATTATTGTACTTACTTGGAATTCCTTACATTTTTAGGACTCAGAAGAAAATAGGGCCAAATCACAGCAGATAATACCGAAGTTGCAAAATAGAATATAACGAAATTAAAATAGAACTTAATTTTATTGTGACCCGTGTCGTGTAACTTTTTGAGAATATACGTCATCACACATACTACGCTGAATATAAATATTTTGTACCACATTTTGCTCGTCCCTAAAGGCACCGCACACACATTCGATACGCAAACTGTTTGTGTCCATACTGAATTAATTATTTTATCTTGCTATATATGTTTAATATCTCTAGGATTCTGCGGAAGTAAGAAAAAACCGCAATATATTTGATGAATGGGATTGTCAATGCGCAAGGTAGCCGAGACCTTACAAAGATCAACCGGTTGATCTGGTATTACTCAACATATGGTTAGGTAACTATTATGTATCTTTTATAGATTAGGTGTCAACGATCTTTTAGACGTATTTACTTCTTTTTTTTTCATCGTGGTAAAATCATCAAATGAGTCACCCAGGGCAGGGCGGGAGGGACTGTCAAATGTCTGAAAGTTGATTATGTGCAATGACTACGTTTTTTCAATATGTCTGGTGCTTGCCAGTTTAATGCATTTGGGGGCTAAAACTGCCAATTTTGTAGAATCATAAAATTAATTGCGATACAATATGTATAACCGAATAATTAAATACTGTACATACTGTTTAAAACCGTTTTGAAACTCAAAATTCACATTATCTTTGGCTGATATATTCGTATGTATAAGCAGTCTGTGCTTTGCGAATTAAAAAAAATAGCCTAGACATTTATGATCGATTTTTGCTAGCTACCGCGTTAAGAAATGCATAGACATTCACGATAGATTGTTATCATTTATGGGCATGGTGGTGAAGTCCCGCGACGGTACGGTGTTATACGATATCATGTATTCTTCGATTGGATCCATTCCATTCGACATGTAAAAGAAAAACTAACGAAATCTAGAAGTATCGTTTTTTATTTAAAACTCCTAACTAAACTTACTGAACCTCGACTTGACTCCATAGCGTGAATATAATAGAAAATTCACGTTTTTGTGACGTTGAAGCAAAAGGGAACTTGACTTTTAATTGTTGAAAAAATATAATTCCTCGTTCGTATACTAGAGGCGCTTTTTCATTTTCCTTATAAACGCAGTATATACTTCAAGTATGTATCGCGTTAGGTTAGTAATACGGAAAACTTGTGCTAAGGCCTCTGGATTGGTTTTCCAAGGATACAGCCTTATGTCAGCAAATACTGATATTCAGGTGTATATGGTTCGACTGGAAGCCGACCTCAATATAGTTGAGAAAAGGCTAGGCAGATGAAGATAAAGCCTTGTGAGCTCAGCGTCGAAACTTCAATTTTTGTTTCATAGGTTTCAACTCTACCTATGGTCTAGCTCGTCTACGATTTAGAGAATAGCTATAAGATCAAGTCAAATTCATGTAGAATTGCCAATAAATCTATTTTTTTTATCGTGGTATAATCCACCCAGGGCAGAGCGGGAGGGACTGTCAAACTCGTACTGACTAAAATTCACGGTGTCCTTCAATACCCCTTCACGTTCCGGGGTCATGGTAATTCGTAAGTCCCGCAATCGATAAATATAGGCTTACTATAAGTTTATGGCATTAGGCAAGGACGCGAATGTCAAAACAGAGTAAAGCGGCGAAGAAGGATAAATAAGGCTTATCCTACCAACAAATTACATAACTGTCGCGAGAGATATCTTGTGATGAGGTATTTATGTGTTAATAAATATACAGATGTCCTCCTATTACAGAAATATGTCTATTCCTTAGCTGAAATAGAACTTCTGTTATTCGAAAACTTATCAATTGAATGCAGGAAACTTAGTTAAACTTATGCTCTTGTTTGCTAGTCAGAAAATTTAAACTATGGGTTTCTGCATCAGACCGATAAATATCAGGATCGAATCGCAGTAGTACTCGTACACTACAGAAACGTTCTAATTTAATATTTTTAGTTTTATTTTCTCTTTAATTTGGACGCTATTTTGACTTTCGTCTAGTGCATCAATTGACCATTTGAAATATCCACTAATCAATTGAAATATTTTTTTGCTGTCAAAATGCTATTCTCTACTAGATTTTGTATGGCAAAAGCAAATTGTGACGTCACTAATTAGTTAACTCAATTACTTATATAACTATTTATTTATTTCAGAGTTACCAAAATCTAATTTAACATTTTTTTAAAACTTAATTGGGTTTTCGGATAATGTGCAAATATTGCATTTTTAGATAAATTTAGTTTTTGAATGATTGGTTAATAGATCAAATACCAACATTTCCAGAGACTAACTTTGTAGCACACAAAAGATCCTTAGTTATGGACATAGAGACATAATAATATTGCTTTTTAAATACGTACATACAATGTTTTCAAACAAATTAAATGAAAATGGAAATACTAGCTTGAAATATAGTCAGTAAATAAAATTGCATGTTATTTTAATATTTAAATTGAACTGTAAATTTACGTAGCTTCCGTTTTCCAGGAAAAGTGCCGAAAATGTTTGCAACGGAAATGTACGGAACAGTTGAAGGATTGACGCGGATCGCGCCCCCGGGCCCGGCTCGATACCAAGGCAGCTCTGACGTCATGTTAGGGCTGTTGTACATACATCCCACCATAATGCCTTTGTCAAACCGACCGGCGAAAGCGAAGCGTTTCCGAAGCGATTCTGAACCGAAGCGAGACGTCAGCGAGACGTCAGTCCGATAGTTTTGTCACGCTATCGGATCGCTTTCGCGTTTCTATGTGACTGGATTCAAACAATTCCATACATTACAAATAAAAACGTCACGCTTCGCATTCGCCACGCCAGTCTGTTTGACAAAGGCTTAACTTCTACGAGTAGGCCAATAGGGCCTTACACCTGCAAATCTAAGAAGACAACTGACATGAAATGAAAAAGAAATATTTTCTTTTTTTATCGTGGTATAATCATCAAATGAGTCCTCCCACCCGGGGCGTTTGTGTTTGAATTAGAAGCTCGATTTCAAAATGTATGACTGTCTCATTAAAATTATCGAGATTCAAATAGGATGACGAAAAATATGTTCTAAACTAGTTGTAGCCAGCGGTTTTGGACGCTTGTATCTCGAAAAATATCCCACAAGAACGTATTAACAGGGTAAACAGTATCTTACGTGTTATTCCAGACTTTAACCAAACATCAAAACACGTTTCAGCCGTTCTTCCGTGTTTAAGGCCTTTCCCACACTTGACGAAAATTCTGTCGCAAACCTTCGCGACGGAACGTCAATACATGTTACTGCATATAAATAACCCCGTCTTCCGATCTTTGGTTCCGATCTTCCGTCGTGGCGCCGGCCTAAATGAGTGTATTACTTAAGACACGCACACCCAACTTCATTTTTTAATAGAAGCCTGAAAGGAAACAAAACTATGCGCAGAACCCAAGAACAACAAAAACAAACGTCAAATCGCAGTATGTGCTCAGCCTTACACCAAATCAGGTTTACAACGTTATATCCTCATCGCTAGATAAATGCGTTATCTACGTTATCGTGCCCCTCACCTACGGCTGTACGACGCTGATTACAGATAGCAATCCTTTGTTGACGACAGTTTAACAACATGCTTTTTGATAATCAGTTTTATTAATTATAAGATTAGGTACGTTTTGCGTAAGTGGTAATAGGTTTTTGTCGGTTGAAAACATTGGCTTCTACTCTACGGGCCGAATATTTAATTGTGATGTAAACTTTTTGTATTTTCTGATTTTTTAAATTGAAGAATCAAACACACTTGTGTTATCACAGTATGATATAGTATAAAAACAATAGTAAAGCAAGTCCTTAGTTGCAGACCTTGAGCATGTGCTACACAGACCTTTACCATATTATGCTAAGCAAGCCTTAAAGATATGCTACGCAAACCCTGATTCGCTTCTACGAGAGCCTAGGTCAGTGACATAAAGGCTGTTACCAGTTCTACTACGCCAATAAATGCCAGTGCTACGAAGGCCTACGCCACTGTAAGTCCTACGGTAGTTTCTAGGCCGCTGCTACGATAGCCCTACGCATGCAAGAGCCCTAGTTTTCCGCTACGAAGCCCTTATGCCTTTGTCAAACAGACAGGTGAAAGCGAAGCGAGTCCGAGGCGATACCGAACCGAAGTGAGACGTCAGTCCGATAGTTCTGTCACGCTATCGGATCGCTTTCGCTTATCTATGTGACTGAATTCAAACAATTCCATACATTACAAATAAAAACGTCACGCTTCGCATTCGCCAGGCCAGTCTGTTTGACAAAGGCTTTAAGTCTTTAAGCTACCGTGAAGAATAGTAGGGTAGGTAGTAATAATAGCGTAAGCTTACTTAAACATATCTTTACTTAATGTTCAAATAGAATATAAAAGTCGCACCATCTTTGCCCTTCAGTCACCGAATATGGTCACGATAAAATCAATAAATTGTTTAGTGAGTAATCTTAGAATGCAGATTTAGAAGTTGAAGGTCTGTACTATGAATTGCGGGAAGTAAGGAAGTCTCTAGAACATGTTTGAAATGATTCAATGTTACTGCTTTGATTCCATAATTTGCAAAGTAGTAGGCCTATTATACAAACATGAGCTATGACATAATCTGTATTATTTAAAGTGAAGGTTAGCGTGACCTACAATTTGATAGTAAATAACACAAAGTTTAGTTCTAAGCGCGGCTAATGTCACAAAGTGTGGGCATAAAAGTTTTATGTATCGCGTCGCCTAGTCGTAAACTAGACGTTACGGGAAACTAACCTACTTTCGAGGCGCGAAACGCACACATTTTGGGGTTCACAATAAGTATCTATTTTGCTATTTTTATCAAAGTCCCTTTTTTTTTAAGGATAACAATAGTACAAAAAAGTCACTCTTGTTAATTACAGAATTTTATTGTCGACTGATTAACATTTGATGGGAAAACACATAAAAATCTAATTACGCTTAGGTAAGCACGTGAATGTAATCTACATTCCTCTGTGTTTCTGTGACCGCCGTAATTTGCAATGTCTTCAAAAACTATGCTGTTATGCTGTGTGGTAGCTTCAGTGTGCATGTGTGGTGTTGCGTCAGTGTTGCCCAAACCATTGGATCCTGACTATCAATATCCTACATTGTTCAAGGACCATATCTACACTTCCTTGACTGAAAATGGTCAGAAATTATTTTACCCCGTAGGTGTACGTATGTATCTTTTTTGTTTAATAAATATGTACGAGTACGTATAGAAGTTTCAAAAAGTTGGAAATTATAGAAAGAAAGAACAAACTGATAAAACCAGTTGGCTGTTTGATTTTTAATTTGCGTTACCTACATGTAAATGCCTCCACAAAGAACTTAAATTTTTTTTTTTCAGTACTTTATTACTTTTTTTTAAACTTTTTTTTAGCTTGGTTAATACATCAAATGAGTCCTCCCACCCAGGGCAGAGCGGTAGGGACTGTCAGACTCGTACTGACTAAATTCCACGGTGTCCTTCAATAGCCCTTTTCGTTCCGAGGTCACGGTAATTCGTGAGACCTGCGACCCCGGCAGGCTTTGGTCCTCTAGAGGTGGGCCCCGTCATTTTGCTGACACTCGTTGAGGCGTACGTGGAACACAACACGCCGTCGATCCGGACATGGTCCATGGTCGGACAGCGAGTTGCCCATTACTCGCCTATTCCGTCTCGCCCCACAGCATGGCCTCGACCAATGCCGGGCGCGAGAGGTCTCCACCTATCGCCGTCGTGATGACACGGTGGTGCTCTGCCCAAGCCGGGTAGCCCTGCACCGTGTGCTCCACCGTGTCCTCTGGACGATCCTCGCAGTGGTGACATCCAGGCGTTTCTTCCCTCCTCATCAGACACAGGTACCTCCCGAAATTTCCGAGTCCGGTGAGGACCAGCGTCATGCGGTAGATCAGGACGTCGTAAGGGCTATGCAGCCACTCCTCAAAGAGGGGTCTTACCGCCGCGATTGCGGCGTGCCCGCTTCTCTACCACTAGATCACATTCAGTAGGTATTGGAAAACTGGCAAATTTTCGTGATAGATGGATATATCAAGCAAGAATTAAATACATTTTCTCTCAAACTCTCTTATTTTTTTAGATCCATCGTGCGCCGCGAAAAGGGGTTATTGTATCAAGAGGGGAGATTGCATAGAAAAGAAAATGTTATACATTTCTCGTATATGTTATTTTCGTGATTTTGTTTGCTGCTACAAGGACTTCGAGATGTATCCCTTCGTCGAATACAGCACCAAGTATCCAAAACCTGTTCAACATCTTGACTGAATCATAGAGATCCTTTTGAATTTTGATTTTTAGAGACGTAGCTCCAAAAATAAATCATAAAATCGTCGGACTTCTCGTATTTCATTCATAGGTTGTGACCATCCACAGGTTTCTTTCTTCGAATTTAATGTTTGTTACCTATGTTTGTACGATTATGTATGATAGTCAAGTCTTCAAATTGTTAATGAACTTATTGAAAACGGTTAATACAACACTAACCTATAGTTGTTTATTCAAAGGTTTTAAATAACAACTACTTTCTACAATAACCTTAATAGATATTATATTTTAATGTAAGGAAATAGAGAAGGTCAGAGCTTAACCCTATCGAGGTACACAAGCAACAAAGCGGCAAAAGAATAAAAAGAAAAATGTTTAGAAACTCAATGCTACTAAGTAAAGAAGCACAAAAGTAGGACTGTGAAACATCGCAGCCGATGTAAACAACCAATGGATGATATTTATGGTACTGTTGTGATGAGCACGACACTGCGATATTTTTCGCTCGCGCCTAAATTTTGGTCACGCGCGACCCTCACTCGAACCCTAACAAATGCTGTAATAGGAAACTGTTATCCAACAAAAGGCCAAGTGAAATTAAGTTATCGGCACAAATTACGTTTTAGAAGAAGATAAATAGAAGACATTTTATTGGCCTGCTCCTACCTAGCCATTAGAAGTCCCTACAACATTTTCCAACGGACGTGGGTTACTACTAGACAGGAATTACTAATGTTTCGACCTTCGGAATTTGAAGAGACGGTAATTAATGTTGACAGCACTGTAGCGGGGAATTTGTCTAGATATTGCAAAAGTTTAAAGATGCGCAAAAACCGGGGCACCCCAAACAAATGCTAATTTTACGCTTTGAGGGACGCGCGACTGCTGAAGTTATGAAATATGTGAGTTTTATATAAATGACGTGACGGCAACAGAGTACATTTTGGTGTATTCTAACTTAGTAATGAATTACTCGAGCGTGGACTAATGAAAGTGCTTGCTCGCGGTCTAGACTATCTAGGTACATATTGGTTAGGGGTCAATGATAAGGTCAACATTAAATATAAACTCGGAGATGCGATCTCCCTTTTGGTTTCCTAGTTCATGACACTTATCTGGACCAAAGTACAATGTTAAAAACATTCATATTGTGACGTACTTAATGTGGCGATAGCGGGCGAGGGCGTGGCGTGTTTGTTTAATTTATGTTGTAGTTAATCTATACTTATAATAAATCTGTAGAGAGGCCAATTCTGTACATGAAATATATTTAAAAAATAACTATCAAGGGGTGATTAGTGATAGCTACTGATGCAAAAAATGCAATTAGTAAAATTTTTGTCTGTCTGTCTGTCTGTCTGTCTGTCTGTCTGTATGTTCGTTATAGAAACAAAAACTACTCGACGGATTTTAACGAAATTTGGCAAAATTATTCTTTATACTCCTGGGCAGGTTATAGTATACTTTTCATTACGCTACGATCAATAGGAGCAGAGCAGTGAAGGGAAATATTGAGAAAACGGGAGAAGTTACTCCATTTTTTAAGCTTCCGTCGCGTGTGCAGCCTTAATGGTTAAAGCTACATAGAAATCCTGTGTGACGGAAATGTTCTCCTTAAAATTATATAAAAATATTCTTTCACAGCACACGTCTATCTTTTATGGTTGACTCACAATAACACGTGAAACTCCCGATTGCTTAGCAATTCGGAGCTTTCTGATTATATTTGTCTACTCTTACGTTTACAACACTCTCTCTAATCCCTAATTAAAAAAAGTTAACATTATTACCTATTCAATAAAAGAAGAGTCATGTAAATCGGTGTAGAAACACCAAAGTTATACATGAAATACGCTAATCAGTCATCGCAATATTTACAAACCGTGCTTATCGGCGCGACTTTGTCGTTTTTTTTGCGTTGTAAATTCATCAAATGAGTCCTCCCACCCAGGGCAGGGCGGGAGGGACTGTCAGACTTGACTGACTAAAATACACGGTGTCCTTCAATAGCCCTTTATGTACCGGGGTCACGGTAATTTGTGAGTCCCGCAACCCCGGTAGGCTTTGGCCCTCTACAGGCCCCGTCATTATGCTGACACTCCTTGAGGCGCGCGTGGAACACAACGCGCCGTCGACCCAGGCATGGTCCATGGTCGGACAGCGAGTCGCCCATTACTCGACGCCCGCATGCCCGCGCCTATGGTGGCCGGAGATCGTCTGCCGACGTCCGACGCCGTGAGTGTCTACCACTGCGGCTGGGGTGGAGGGAGGACGCTGTCCTCTCCCTCAGGCGGCCCGCCTCCTCCTTCGCGAGCATGACTGCTTCGCAGAAGGAGGCGACCGCTTCCCACTACGTCTCGCTCCGCAGCATGGCCTCGACCAATGCCGGGCGCGAGAGGTCTCCGCCAATCGCCGTCGTGAGGACACGGCGGTGCTCTGCCCAAGCGGGGCAGTCCTGCACCGTATGCTCCACCGAGTCCTCCGAACGATCCTCGCAGTGGTGACACCCAGGCGTTTCTTCCCTCCTTATCAGACACAGGTACCTCCCGAAACTTCCGTGTCCGGTGAGGACCTGCGTCATGCGGTAGGTCAGGACGCCGTGACGCCTATCCAGCCACTCCTCAAAGAGGGGTCTTACCGCCGCGATTGCGGCGTGCCCCTTTTTACTTTTAGTCTTTGAATAGTTTATTTTTAGATTTGTTTTGTTTTATTTTATGAAATAGGTATTAGAGGTTTTGGTAGTGTTTAAATATATTAGTTTACATTTAATTTCTTTATAGTTGAAGCAATAGTGGATACGAAATTAGTTATTTTAGTCTACACTAATATTATAAGAAAACTTTGTTTGTTTGTTTGATTGTAATGAATAGGCTCAAAAACTACTGGACCGATTTTAAAAATTTCTTTCACCATTCGAAAGCTACATTATCCACGAGTAACATAGGCTGTATTTTATTTTGGAGAAAAATAGGGTTGCGTAAGATATTTAGGTTTTTCGGCCACAAGGTGTAAAAAATCAACCAGAAAAGTTACTTATTTTGCGTACGCTGCCTAAAATATAAAAGATAGAACCATAAAATGTTCTAATTAATTGTTGAACTTATAAATCTACAAAAAGTCCGCAACACACTAAATCTATCTATGTCGAGTGTTTGTGATGACTGCGTCGTCGATGTTAGTGTCGGTGTCTGTCAATAGACCTGGAAATCATGTTGCAGACTGTGTCTTTCCTGAGTAGGCTTTTTGCAGCGGTAAACGATATTCACGCGAGCGGAGCCGCGGGCGCCCGCTAGTAAATAATAAATTAATGTAGTGGGTGTAGTAAATACGTATAAGCGATATTGATTTACATTAACACCAGGGATATAGACTGAGAAGTTCTGTATTTCGTAAACATAGCTATAGCAGCCTTGTCAGAAGGGGTAGGCACGTTTAGGCAGTAACGTTTTTAACCTTTGTAAAAAGAAGTAAACAAAAAATGGCCGCTTCTGGTAGCAAACAATTGATGGTCTCCAAGTATTAGCATACAAGAGGCTTGATGTTTATTTTCGTTGTAACTTTGCAGGAAAGCCTGCGTATTGTTCGAAACAACATGTGCAGCACTTTTCCAATTTATGGCTGGATCAGTAACGGGTCGACCGGTATACTTACCTATCCTTGTTTTTTCATATCTCCGGTAAAAGCTCGACTAAAGAAATTGTTAAAAAAATTACTAGTTTCTGGTAAAAGTTCATGTTTAAAAATAAAATTTAATAGATTATATTTTTTTATAAAAATATGCGAGCAATGAAATTGTATAGGTTTCTGAATATAGGCTGGTTACAAAAAACATACAAATATGCATTGCAGACATAAGCCGCGAGTGCCAAATGCTACAATTTGACGCGAAACCCTCGTTTAAGATAAGCGTAAATTAACTGAACGTTAATTTGGCTCGGTTACATTAATTCCTTACTAACGTCGCGTCGTAAAGCAATAACGTGAACGACTCCAAAGCCGTTTAGTACAACAATATTGTAACCTGCGTACCTGTTACCCATGTACCTGTTTCATGTAAGTATTACTAAGTCGGTTCCCGAATATATTATACAAGTTAATGCCCTCGAATCATTGAGCGCAGATGGTTAACAGCTGTACCTACATCTGAAATTAATGGTTAGTGGTAGCTTGCTCTATTTATGTAAGTATATGAAGGCTATTTATGTTATTACAATAAATCTAGCGGTGAAAGTTATACAGAATGTATGCCTATAATCTAACGCTGATATTCTAAGACACGTCTAATGTCAATTACTCAACTCAGCTGAACTCAGTCGTCATGACAAGGGATTGTAAACCGTATTCTTAGCCACAATTGGAGCAAATTCTAAGAACGCTGTCAGAGACTATAGAGATTTGATATATCAAAAAAAGGTAAGAAGCATGCGGGGTCTACGGATAGGGTAAAACTAGGTAATACGCTCTAGTTGACAAAACGCCCCGCCATTTTAGCATTCAAACTTACTGCTCGGACACACGCCAGTGTCACCACTGTTGGCGTACAGTCACGAGCAATGGTATCTAGACACTAAGTAGTATTCAAAAAGGTTTTTCTGCTACCATATTGATTACTAACTACTAACTTTTAGCTTTCCATTAGACTTCTATTTTGGAACCCATACTATAAGGAAATAGGTCTTATTTCAAAGTGGAAACTAGGATTTTACGAGTAATTTGCGTTTGAATTTTGTTAAGTGTATACATGTGATTGCTCGTGACTGTACAACATGGCCGAAGCCGAAGTCCATGATAGGGCGTTTTGACAACTAGAGTGTATTAACTAGTTTCCCCTTAACTAAAAACATGTTTAAATGCCTCTGGGACTTGTGGTTTTAATTCAAAAAGCAAGACAAATAATCATATTTCTTCTTTATTAATAGGACTAAGTGTGCTGTTACAAATCTGGATTTTGAGATAAGCTCGCCTTTGTTATGCTATGCGTGTGAAAAAAAAAGATTGTTATTCTTTTCATTTGAGTCATAGTACGTAGTAATAATAGGAGTTAAAGTGCAGTTTTAAGCCTTTGTCAAACAGACTGGCGTGGCGAATGCGAAGCGTGACGTTTTTATTTGTAATGTATGGAATTGTTTGAATCCAGTCACACAGAAAAGCGAAAGCGATCCGATAGCGTGACAGAACTATCGGACTGACGTCTCGCTTCGGTTCGGTATCGCTTCGGACTCGCGTGTCTGTTTGACAAAGGCATTACAGAATATGTTCTTAACAGATGATTCCGTATGAAAATTATGTCAACATAGGTAAAATATTTCAAACTATGGCAGCTGTCAATGTGTCAGATGAGTGAGGTGGAGTTGGGTCTTCAAGAGATCGACTTGAGCTCAGTGACTAAGAATATTAGCTTAAGGGCATGGCGTTTGATCATTAGTTAACCAATCTGTTAGTAAAAAATGTATAAACATTATTGTAATGTATATACATATTAAACTAACTATTAAGTAAATTCCTTACTTAATAGTTACTTTAACTATTAATTAAACAACTGCAAGATGAAGCCCATTTCTGAGGCAGGTAATAAGAATCAATACATTCGATAAAAGGATAACTAATCTTCATAAAGGTTGCGATGATGTTGTTTTGTTTTTGTGTTGATAATGATGCCTATAGCGGATTATAGTAATGTTTTTCCTCTCCAATGCTGCAAAGAATGGTCCTCGAACTCAGAACCGCCCACAATTTGTTGAAGCTCAATACTTTTGATGCCGTGTGGTTTGGAACGCTTACCAAACACTTTTCATGTTAATCCATAGAGTGGTGTGCATCGTTTGTAACACCACTGAAATGTCAACGTGTAACATGAAAAGTACGTAAGCATAAACCGCAAACCAGTACTCGTACATTCATCCTGTAAATTCGGCTCCGAGTTTCAGCTGAAATCTGTAGAGCGCATAACGCTTCCCTCACGTCTCGTGTAATTCAAAATACCTATAATAATGTTGGTTGAATTGAATTTTTGGTTTCCTGCCATTACATAATTTTAAATATAAATTGTGCATTATTGCTCATATGAGTTGGTTAACAGAAGCTAATCTATTGTGATAGAACTTTATGTAATTTAAATAATTAAATATGTCCCAAACGATTAAAATTTAACTACATGACATAATAATCATAATATCTTGTATCGATATGAACCAAATGGGAATGAGTCACGTCGTAAGCATAAATATTAATATCCGTATTATGTTTTAGTAATCAACGTTGATGTTAGGGTTGATTGCGCATACGCATACAGTGTATCCATATAGGAATTATAATAACCCTTAAGCCGTTGTCAAACAGACAGGCGTGGCGAATGTGAAGCGTGACATTTTTATTTGTAATGTATGGAATTGTTTGAATCCAGTCACATAGAAAAGCGAAAGCGATCCGATAGCGTGACAGAACTATCGGGCTGACGTCTTGCTTCGGTTCGGTATCGCTTCGGACTCACCTGTCTGCTTGACCAAGGCTTTATACGTTTGGAAGGCGATAACAGCGCTTCATAGGGACCACATTATTTCTAGGCTTAAGATCAGTCAATTCTTGGCAACTAAATGTTAACCTTTTTTTGTGGCCGTGCGGTACCGGCAGAGTAGAATAGTAGCCCCCTTTGAACCAGGTGTCGTAAGAGCCGACTGAGTTAGCGGAACCGATTAATAGCGGTATAATCATTCTAACTGACGTAGCTAAAATGGCACAGGGCGAGGATAGGCAGCAACATCCTCGTCGAGAAGCTACGTCTCTGCGATCGCCACCATACGTGCCCAGCGTCGCGATTATGGGCAAATCCCCCTTTTAGGGGAGGCCTATGTACAGCAGTGGACGTTTTAGGGCTGATATGATGATGATATTTCATCGTAAACCTTAAAAAGGTTAAGATGAATGGACGTTTGGTCCTCTATGATTGCTGTATCCCCGTCAGATCGCTGAAAGCTATTTGTCGGATGGTCCATGATCGGACGGCGAGTCACCCATTACTCAGCGTCCACATGTTCAACGGTTTTCCGCGACTCTGACGATGTCATCAGTCCACCTAGTGTGTTAGGTCTACCTACGCTGCTTGTTCTGGCTCATGGTCATCACTTGCTTCATCATCATCGGCGTATAATGTTCTTACTGCTAAAACACAGGCTTCCTCTCTGTGAGAGGGAGTAAACTATAAACCACTACGTGGTGGTCACAGTGCAGGTTGGTAGTGTCACATATTTTCGAATTTTTGGTTCTAGGACTAGGCCCGCCTCCTCCTTCGCGAGCATGACTGCTTCGCAGAAGGAGGCGACCGCTTCCCACTTCGTCTCGCCCCGCAGCATGGCCTCGACCAATGCCGGGCGCGAGAGGTCTCCGCTGAGAGAGCCACTTGCATAAAATGATTCATTTTATAAGATAATTTGCAATTATAAGTTCCGGTAATTTCAAAGAGCAATTCATTCGGCAAGTGACACTATAAAGTTTAAGTAAGGTCTATAAACGTCAACCTTACACTATAGAGTTAATTTAAACCCTTTGTGTACTCATTATACGCAATTTAAACGTATGTAAAATAGGCTTTCATTACATCTGTGTACATTAGGCGCCTATTGTATTAACCCGTTGACCTTAGAGTCAGCTTAATTACGAAGAATTTACGAGTATTGAAGCGGCGCAGCCTAGCCAAATGGAAGTTCGCCCATTGACATCGTAAAGTACGCACATAGGCACATTTATTTAGGCTGTGGTCGCCCTATCTAAATACTACGAAAAACTTTACTAGTAGCAGTCCTATTATTGGTCAGTAATAGCTTAAATTAATAATTATTAACAGTGAAACCTGATTGCGAATTTTAAAAATGCATTCAGTTTCCGAAAATACGATAATGTTGATGGATTCCAAAGCAATCATTGTTTCCAATAAATAATGAATTAATTCTTCGTGTAGGTATGTGTATGGAATTCAACTATGATATGTTTTATTTATTTATAATAAATGTTATGTTTATAAAAAATGCAAATTGAGTCTCAAATGGATTGGGTTTTCGGAACCGGAATGCAATTTGGTTCCGGTCATATTATATTATGCATTCCTAATACAGTATCGAATAAACTAGAAGTTTGATGTTGATCTCCTTGACTTATCGTTTAATAAATGAATACATATAATATGCGATTTGTATGTGTGATTTCGCAGTTGATATTTGCCAAAATCCTGCTGATCATTCCAGCAATAAACAGCGTCTGGATCGTAAATATTCATCAAATAATTATGACAAAAAAAAAAATAGCAGCATCTATAAAATTATAAAATTGTCTTTTGCATATTGATAAGATTAGGATAAAAATAGACATTGTCAATGGGAATCGAAATTCAAACAACACACATCACAATATTACATTATTCAAAATCATATAAACAAGTCATTCAGCTTCCACGTAAACCACTGTAACAAAAAAGGTTTTAAAAGAATTTCTTCCTAAATTATATGCAAAGTGATCTCGAGGGGCGCGGTCAGTACGTGAGGGTTTTTCATTGTCTCTATCTAATTAAAACTTGGAATGAAAAATGAACGCTATGTGTACTGATTACAAAATCAAAAATTAAAAATTCCTCTGCCCATCTTGAGTAAACACATGAATAAGTAGATCCCCGTCACTTAGTTTAAAAGCGCTCTTGCCTCCAGATGGTATTCGCCACATCTGGTTTTTAAACGAGAATGCTTTCAAGGGAATTCTTGTTGAAAGTGGGCATCTATTAATATAATTACAATTCATTTTCGCCTAAAGAAAATCTGTCTACTCATCTTCGGATCAGAACGAATCGTGAAGTTGTGGAAAATATGAGATACTATATTTTTAATGGCAATTTCTGTAATGTTGAGAATTTTAATTAAATAGGACAGGCCGCTAGTTATCAGTAAGGGTCAGTTCACACAGAGACGAGACGCAACGCGACGATACTGGAAATGTGTTACTTTTCGTGTAGTATATCAAGTTATTGACATGACCGTGCATTCGCGTCTCGGTTTGAGGTGGGTTAGTAACTTCAATTTTTTTCTGCACAGTTTGTATCCCTATTATACATATTGAAATTTAAACTCAGTATTTCCATACAATCGTTATGTAGATCAAGAGATAATTTAAATTACTTGTATACCTAAAAAATACAATAATAAGAATATCCTTGTAAAAAGTGAACATGACGTCTATAAAATTACGTCTCTGAGATAATTTAGACGTGTTTACGACTTAAAAAACTATTTGCCAAATTTTTAGAATCAAGATGAATCAACTGCCGGAATTAAACTAAGAACCTGGGAAATCATAGGTCTGATGTTATCCACGTTAAAGGGAGCGACAAATCTGTTTGTTAAAAGATATCTTTATCAAACGCTGGTGCAGATAAATAAGTTGGCACGGAGTTATCTCGGTCGTGACAACAAACTTCGTAGTGCCATCCTAAGTTTGTTTCACAGCATTTGCATCACGGAATTGATAAGTAAAAACAAATTTTGCAAATGGCTTCGACTTAAACCACAAAGAGATTTCGAGACTATTCACTGCAAAAGTTTTCAGAAAAAAAAAAGGATTCACGAAGTGAGCATTTGGCCAGAGATTCACATGTTTATTCTAACTGGGTATAAATAGTTGTATTATCAGGCAATGGTCGCGATTCTATGCCAAAAGCCTTTAAAAGTACTTACCAGTTTGGGGATTGGGCTCAAGGTTCTGATTCCTTTCTCTGTAATCTGTAATGATTTACATAGACCAAGTCATTGACTTTATCGACTTACTGATATGGTTTTTAACCTGTTTAATTTAAGCCATTCAAACCGGTTTTTCCTGAGATACTTAGTTCCCCAGTTTTAGCGATAACTTAATCACATTCATTATTTATTTTCTTTACCCACAACTCGAGCAAACTCAGTTCCACGAGTGTTCAACAATAGGTAGTAAAATTTATGACGCGGAATAAACACGGACGGGGAAAATGAAAAGGCGGATCAGGAAAACAGAAGTCAGTCACAGCCCACAGGATTTAACGGAAGGCCTTTACCAGAAAACCCTCATTAACCAAGCTAAAGTAAAATGAGAAACAGTGGATAACTAATTGAATCGGTACTAATTGCAATCGGAGCGGCCCGGCCCCGCTCCGGTAACACGGTTAAAGCGGGGAACACGGCGGAATATTATATTATTTTCGGAGATATACTTGCAGTCAATTTGCCCCTAACTCCCCAAGACTAACTGAGCAGCTAGGGACATTAAGGCGCATATAACTCGGATTAAAATAGGTAAATTAATTATATCTGCAGTCGCATCGTAAAACTGTGGAGCCTGGGGTGGGGACGATACTTAATTCCCATGATATTTGGAAATTCAAAGAGAGCTCATTATAATACAGGTTGACTTTTTTATAGCAGCATAGCGGTGGTAATAGCGGCTGTCCCAGGGTAATGATGATTGGCTGCCATATTTTTTCATAGAGTCAAATTATTCAAGTGTATCAAAAATGTGGGTTTTTAGTCTGATTTCATTATTCCATAAAAATCTTTATCATCTTTGATAACGTAGAGGGTTGAAAGACTCTTTTTGACGAATTTCCACAAAAAAATAATGTGATTTGTTAAATTAGTATAAATAAACTCCATTAGTATGTGGAACGTGGAGTTGGTCGGCGGTTAAATATCGCGGCCGTCTAGGTATGACGTCACACAGGCCAAAAATAAAACTTCCCAGCCTATCCGCTAACTACCTACTATAGATCTTATTTTGCATGAGAACGTATATTTAGAAATCTAGTTTCGTCACGGTTGGCTGCCTAAAGGGCTAGGCAAAGTTGTACTAACGACATCGTTTGCTGAGAAAGGTATTAGGGATATTACCTTTTCTGGAATACGATTTAGGTAGAATTATCACAAATAATAGTCGAATCTCAGCAAAAACGATCCATCGACGTAGGAAATATGTAGGAGATGTATACATACACTAGTGTTTGTATAAAAATAGATACAGTCCCTCTCATTGTTCCATAGGATGACATCGGCAATACGACATGACTGAAGAGAGAGACCACGAGGCCTAAAAAGACCTTGTATCTGCTTGTAAAATCATATTATAAATTGCGATAAAATGAAGCAAACAATAGAATAGAACATTTAACCTTGACGTTGTTAATATGGTCTTTTTAGAACCCAAGGCGCAAGCTTTTACAGATTCGCGTTCTTTCTAAGATACAAGGCCGTACGGGCAAGTTTCAAATTCTATTCTGCTAGTGCTAAATTAAAAGTTAGTCTTTATTTATTGCTAACAAGTATTAGGTGAACTGCTGCACTCCTTGCTAGATTGCTGAGAAACCTGTTATATTATGGAGTTACTAGCTGTTGACAGCGGCTTCGCCCGCGTGTGTCTCCAAATATTCCCACGGGCACGTAATAATGGGATAGTAAACTACTGGGATGATAAAGTATTCTATTATTTATTATTTATTTAATAAACATAGTACAGCGTTAGCCATTAATACTAAATTAATATATTCTTTCACTCTGTCGTCTCACAAGCGTCTATGTGTTAGTCCAGGTTATAAACTATCTGTGTATCAAGTGTCATCCAAATCCATTCAGTATTTTTAGGGTGAAAGAGTAACAAACACACATACTCACAAAATTTCGAATTTACGGTATTAGTCCTAACAAAATTCATCAAAATCGTATATCAAGGTCGCGGGACTCAGGAATTACCGTAACTCCGGTACGTAAAGGGCTATTGAAAGACACCGTGGATTTTAGTCAGTACGAGTCTGACAGTCCCTCCCGCTCTGCCCTGGGTGGTGTGCTCATTTGATGATTTTACCACGATAAAAAAAATCGTATATCAAAATAGTATCTTACTTCTGGTAAGGTATATTCAAACACATAAAATACGTGTATTCTATGTTTAGCTGTAAATATGTTAAATATAATTCCCACAATCCCATGTCTCAGTGATGTAAACAAAGTGGATACGTCCTGCCTAATCGAATGTCAGTTACCATTTGGCGTGGTTATGGTTACTGGATCTACGTATTTCGTACTACGTTGCGTTGGGACCTCATGTTTCTGACAGGTGATATTCATTGATGTTTTCTAATCATTCCATCCTGAAATTGACGACACATATTTATACAGAAACATTTATCTTGTGATCAGGGTCTTTTGACGTCACGGTTGACTGGTGCAGTGGCTGAGAGATCGGCTGCTGCGCAGCGTGTCTCAGGTTTAATTCCCGGTGGTGCAAATATTTGTATGTGTTGAAGTGTGAATGCAGCCTATGTCGTTTATTTTTTATAATTATTGCCTACTGTTTACTATAGATGTTGCTAACTTGTAACAAATACTTGTTTCGGATCTGGGTGCTTTTTATATGAGTTTCAAAATTTGTAAACGCACCAGCAATACAGGAGAAATTCCTAGTGTGGGCAAAAATAATGGCGTAAGAAATCTTTTATTTTATCCCAATTTGATTTTGAGACGTTAGTGTCTGGGAGAGTCAAAATATATTTATGTATGAATGTATTTTGAATGTAGCACAATACGCACGTAATTGGAATCAAAATAGATCTACCTACCCACGAATCTGTTTTGGGAAAGGTTGGATGGTTAAGGATATTGTTTCAAGTTACATATATATTACAAGGTATTTATTATGTAGAGGGGATTTTTTTTCTATGGTTGTGTGGAAAATCATAAAATTTTCTGCAATAAAAAAATGGGTAGAATGGAAGGGACTAGACTACCTCAAAAACCAATCTATCCGAAAACCAATCCAATTACCATTGGTTTCCAGGGCCGTGGTGCCTTTTTAAAAGAGCCAGCGCGTGACTTAAAAATCTGTTTCAAATGAAACGTCTAGAATAAATTATGACTTGAGTATTTTTCGTTAAAATAAATGGGTATGGGTTTTTTTATTTAAATTCACACAGAGTCATCCTTTATACCTACATTCAGTTTACGAAGAAGAGGTACACAATACTGTCGATTCATGAAAGATCGATGCATCTCAAATATGATTGATATTTATTGAAACAGGTGGAATTCGAACTCGCAATCTTCAATCCCCATCTCCCTACTAATGTTATAAAAGCGAAAGTGTATGTTCTGTTTTCCCGTCAATACGGCGACGTATGAGTCCTCCCACCCAGGGCAGGGCGGGAGGGACTGTCAGACTTGACTATTTAAAATCCACAGCCCTTTACGTACCGGGGTTATGGTAATTTGTGAGTCCCGGCAGGCTCTGGCCCTCTACAGGCCCCGTCACTATGCTGACACTCGAGACGCGCGTGGAACACAACGCGCCGTCGACCCGGGCATGGTCCATGGTCGGACAGCGAGTCGCCCAATGCTCACCGCCCGCATGCCCGTGATGAACTACTGTTAGAGATAGATGAAACCTTAGAGATGGTTAAAGGCTAGATGGGAGCGAAATCCTGCGCAACAACTATGCCGCATATCATTCCTTCCCAGAATTTGATCCTTATTAGCAGCACTATCGAATGGTGTAAAAATACAGGGTGTGATTTTTTACCCAAATACAGCGAGTTCGATTCCTGGCCCGGACTATTGAATTTTATAAAATCCATTGGAGTTTTAGTTTTCGTCAAAATCGGCCTCGAGGCTCATTTCAAGGTTTTTCGATATTCCCCATAGTTTCGGATATAGGCATCCACGCCCTGTTGAAAAATTCACCTGTATATGTAAAGTTAAAATAATTTGTCTATAGGAATAAAGTTACCCTTGTTTCATACATAAATATTTCATCATATCATACACCATTGTGTAATACAAATATGCGGGTAATACATAATATCAACAAAGATCGCGTGAAAGTCTACAATTTGCGAAACAAATTCATTTTGGGCGTTGTTTATACAAGGAGCAATTAAAGGACTCGCACGTTACGTGCATGATTCAATTTTGTGTGAGCGACGCCGCGTTATAACACCCTTAAGAATGAACCCCGCGACTTCCACTTCAACCAGAGACGAACTGGGCCGGTAGACCCTGGGTGGTTAATCACAACACTAGGCTATCGCCGTTCAGAAAAATTTAAAACTAGTTTCAGGAATAGCCTGCTCATGTTCTACCATTTTCAGTTCCTTCTTGTTATACAAACAAATTATCTCAGGCCGTATTATAACATCTTAAACCCAGGCTTGTTCCAGTGAGTGAACGAGATGGGGCTAGACGACTTGTATAGCTCTATCTCTTTCACTCACTGGAACAAGTCTGGTTTTAAGACGTCATAATACGGCCGCTGGTCTAGTTTCCATTTAGGCCTATGGACCAGGCCTAGTTTGGTCACGTCTGCTTTCAGGTGATATCGCATTTCCACTGGTTAATTTCGATTTTTTCCTCTTTTTGTGACGACGCAAGCATGACCTGTGTTTGCGGCCTTTCTTTTTACACCTATAATACACTTCATAAACTACACTGACCCAACCACCCAATGAAATCAGTTTTGACGAGTTGTTGTTCTTGTACTTTTCGTTGGTCACTAACCTTCTTTATTGTCTTTGTCAAACAGATAGGCGAAAGCGAAGCGCTTCCGAAGCGATACCGAACCGAAGCGAGACGTCAGCGAGACGTCAGTCCGATAGTTCTGTCACGCTATCAAATCGCTTTCGCTTTTCTATGTGACTGGAATCAAACAATTCCATACTTTTTTTTTTTATCATGGTAAAATCATCAAATGAGTCCTCCCACCCAGGGCAGGGCGGGAGGGACTGTCAGACTTGAACTGACTAAAATCCACGGTGTCCTTCACGAGCCCTTTACGTACCGGGGTCACGGTAATGGAAAAGTCCCGCGACCCCGGCAGGCTTTGGCCCTCTACAGGCCCCGTCACTATGCTGACACTCCTTGAGGCGCGCGTGGAAAACAACGCGCCGTCGACCCGGGCATGGTCCATGGTCGGGCTGCGAGTCGCCCATTACTCGCCGCCCGCATGCCCGCGCCTTCGGTGGCCGGAGATCGTCTGGCGACGTCCGTCGCCGTGGGCGTCTACCACTGCGGCTGGGGTGGAGGGAGAACGCTGTTCTCTCCCTCACGCGGCGCGCCTCCTCCTTCGCGAGCATGACTGCTTCGCAGAAGGAGGCGACCGCTTCCCACTCCGTCTCGCCCCGCAGCATGGCTTCGACCAATGCCGGGCGCGAGAGGTCTCCGCCTATCGCCGTCGTGAGGACACGGCGGTGCTCTGCCCAAGCGGGGCAGTCCTGCACCGTATGCTCCACCGTGTCCTCCGGACGATCCTCGCAGTGGTGACACCCAGGCGTTTCTTCCCTCCCTATCAGACACAGGAACCTCCCGAAACTTCCGTGTCCGGTGAGGACCTGCGTCATGCGGTAGGTCAGGACGCCGTGACGCCTATCCAGCCACTCATCAAAGAGCTGGACCACTTACTGCCGCGATTGCGGCGTGCCCGAAACAATTCCATACATTACAAATAAAAACGTCACGCTTCGCATTCGTCACGCTTGTCTGTTTGACAAAGACTTATAGGTAGGTACTATGCACAAAACACATTAAAGAAACTATCCGTCTTACCACAAGAAAGCAGCTGTCAAATCGTCAAAGTAAGGTCGAGTCGCCAAAAAGATGTTTGATAAAAGAAAAACTATTGCTTTATTGCCAAAAAAAAAAATAAGTATCGCTGTTAGTTATCAGCGTCATCGTAATTATGGTATTTAACCGAGACATTTATATCATCATCCATCTGATAGAATGGCACGCTCTTTAATAAAAAAGTAATAATATGCAAATAACAATCACTGAACGATTACTGTATTAAATATTATCAATTAAATATTTACCTAGCTAATTTTTTTTTTCATCTTTAGTTTTGAGCGACAGCTGTCAGATGAGGGTCATTGGCGTTCTTATGCTAATTTTAAACGGAACTTAACATAAGTGACAGCAATGGGACATGACAAACTATATGCAAATGCGCTTCAAAGACAAAAATAGAACTTTAAATATTAATTTACTCGACCCTGAAATGTGTAAATAACTTTAAAATCTGCATTAGTATGAATAATGCATTTGAAAGTATATGTGAAATACATAGCGGGGACTATGTGGATTATTTATAAACTGGGTAATGTTGAAAGGCCTTAACCCAAGAGTGCGATCCGTTCCGGCGATCCGATCTGGCGATACAATCCGAACCCATGCGATCTTTGTAAAGGCAGAAAGAGATGCAATCTGACGCCGGCAGTGAGAAAGCACATATGGATATCCATAGGTTACAGAAATCGCATGCGATAGATCATATCGCCGGAACGGATCGCGCTCGGTCGGTAAAAGCCTTAACACGTGGCATGTGACGCTGTTGTCACTGTCAGGATCCACTCCTTGAGAAGGCAGTAATGTTGCACGCACTAACTGGGGTGGAAATGCTTGCCCACGATCCACACGGTGAGCCCTGAAACGGCAGAACAGTATACACGTCTGCTTGCATTCTGCTAAAAAAAAGTTGTCCTAAGAAGCCGTTTCAGCAACGTTGCTAATGTCAGTGTTTCCAAATATTTTTTTTTAAATCTATTGTGGCCATTTTAGGTCCCCTGAATGAAGAAAAGGGTTAGTCAATGAAGTTTGAAAGTCCATTCCCTTTATCTCAGAGCGGGAGGACCTAACCTTAATGAAAAGGTACGTCGGCCTGGAGGGTAGATCAACGTTTTGGTTTACCAAAAATTCTATATATGCTCATCAAAAATGCTTCTATAACCTTTTTTATTCTTTTTTACAATATGAAATTAAATAAATGGCAATTCACCTATCTTTCTATATCTTGATATCTCACTTCTCCTATCTCTTAATTTTTAAGTTCTACATTTCTTTAATTCTTAAGTACTGTCTGAAGAAAGAGACTTTTCCCCAAAAGAAATCCCTGATCTAGGAACCAACGCCAGTCGCAACTCACAAGGTCGTGAACGGGTTGTATTGTTGGTTACAGGTAAGTTAGCTGTCAAACTTGCGTGGAGGTAGGTTTACGGCATTGCGTCATAGTTTAGTTATCATAATACAAGTCTGATAATTATCAAGGTAGTACAGCGATAATGATATACCTTCATACATTTTGGAGTAAATTAATTACTGCAACAGACACTCTTGGATCAAAAGGTGTTTTTTTAATTTATGCGGAAGGAGAATGTACGGAACGTGGCAGAAGGCGTTTTGTTGTTTCTACTTACCCTTTTGAGAAAAAATCGTGAATGTATGTAGAAGAAGTGTATAATACGTGTGTGTTAAAATGTGTTCATGACATACTTTTTAACCGACTTCAATAATAATTGCCCACTAAAGACATGCATTTCACTCGTTAGATTATAGGATTTATCGTGTAGATAATATACAGCTTTTCAAGATAAATTGGGCCTTTGTTTTTAATATTATCTGTTAAATTATTAGATTGCGTCACGCAATTCTTTTTATTTTTTATTTAAAGAAAACGTTGCCCCACACTAGGATATTATCCGGTGTCGTGGGTGCGTCTACAAACATATCAATTCACATAAACAAACGCCCAAACCCGGAACAACTACTTGTAGATCATACAAATATTTGCACCGTGCGGGAATCGAACCCGCGACACGCAGCGCGGCAGTCCAATCGCTCAGCCACTGCACCAACAAAATCAAAATCAAAAGTCATTTATTCAAATTAGGCTGATTTATCAGCACTTTTTGAAGGTCAATTTTTACATAAGACAGTCCCCCAAAGCGCCCCCCCATTCGACACTTCCTAGTGTTTTGGCTGGGAAGAAGAAGTGGCGGAGCAAAAGCCCAAGCAACCGTGTCGTCAAATTGTTAGTAGAATATAATATTGAGCAAATGTGGTGGTGATCAATGCTTGTGCCTGTTCTATTCTGTATGTGAAGCAGCTTTTGTCCAGCTGTGGGATAGTAATTGGTTTGTATTACATAGCATACAAAGATTTGACTGTCACGGGACTGCCTAGGCAATACCATAGCCTTTAAACGCAAAGGGCAATATTTAAGAAACAGGCTGGTGTTTTAGTCAATAAGAGTTTGACAGTATCTTACCACCTAAAAAAAAGGTTTTCCAGTGTAACATTTATTTTATTCTGTAGAACACTTTTCTAAAAAACTGTTAACTGAAAAATTACCCTTATATCAAAGTGAAATGTCGTTTTGACTTTAAAGCCTTTGTCAAACAGACAAGCGTGACGATGCGACTTAAGGCGTTTTTATTTGTAATGTATGGAATTGTTTGAATCCAGTCACATAGAAAAGCGAAAGCGATCCGATAGCGTGACCAAACTATCGGACTGATGTCTCGTATCGGTTCGTTATCGCTTCGGACTGGCCTGTCTGTTGGACAAAGGCGAACAGTTTTTTACACAAGATTTTTATCTTCTTGTGGTAACATACTTTTCAATGAAATCAAGACATTCCGCCACCATGTAGAACTCCTAATGAAATTGGAAACGTCATAGCTGAAGCGTTTTCAGGTCTTCCAATTGAGTGCAGATAGCAGTCTATTCTTCAATACGTCGTCGTATTACGGCTATCTGAGTTTCTGACAATATTGAAAGGAATGCTTTAGGCAGTACATCTGGGTGTCTACTTTCTAAGTCCGTCAACGAAAACACGGGGACGGATACAGATGTACGAACGTAATTAACGTGAAAATAAAATTGCCGACGGATAATACCGCCACGATTGAAGTCATTTTGACACAACGTTAATGTCTATGACATTACATTAAGAAGCATTAAAAAAATGTAGTACCTACCACAAATATCCGCAGGTCATGAGTGGTGGCGCGGAAGGAGCTATCTGTCAAATCGTAATGTCGTTCATTCTTAGTTCGGGCTCGTTGTCAAAACGTCTGTCACTAAGGCCGAAACTACGGGTTTCGAGCTTAGAGATTAGACCTCCTGTGCTGTTACGTCTATTACCGGTAAGCATTGCTGTCGGAAGCTGCGCCGAACAGGACTCAATACTCATCTGTCTGCATCCGGGCTTGTCTCTGCTGTAGCGATGTCGGTACTTGATGATCTAACTTCCGGATGAGATGTAGAAGGGTAAGGTAGGAAACTATGGAAACAATGAAAATTACATAAATAATAAACATAGTACTTGATGAAATTCTAATAACTTTAGAGTTTGGAATGCAAATTAATTGTGAATTATAATTTCTAACTACCAATATAACTCGACAAATATCTATGAAAATAATCTACATCATTCGACAATTTTTCTTACTTAATTATAATACAACAATAATAATAATATACACATAGTCAAGTCGCACTGTTAGGAGGTTTCTTTCTTTGGAGCCCTGACCGCCGGTAGCTTGGACCCTGTTCCCGATACCGGTGAGCCACTTTTATTTATATTATTAAATGTATTTTTTTTTTTTTTTGTAGAAATATTTAAAAATATACTTAGTGAGTGAAAGTGATGAATAAAGGATCAAACATAGACATAGTTAATAAACAAACGATTGTAAAATTAAATTAACATCAAATCAATAATTAATATAATATTATTCAAAAAAAAAAAAAAAACTTTAAAATTAAATAAAAATCGGACATAAATGGAATTGGAACAAATGTCAGATTAAAATAACATACAAAATTATTTAATTTTGATTATTATTAATTTATAAGCCTACCCTCACTTCTGGTGAAGTGACAGCAATGAGCAGCCATCCTGGTGCTGAATTGAGTTAACGTTCGATTACCGAAAGGGAAGTAGGATAGTGTTGCCGTGCACGCTGATGTGTTTACTGTCATTGTATGACCTGCATTTTCGACTACTGTTGTGATTTATAGTGCCTTCTGATTGTACCAGGACAATCGTGTGACATTAATTTGTGTGTGCCTACTATTCGAATCCGGAAAGACTTTCTAGAAGCTTATAGTGACGTCACGTCTAACAACGTGAACCATCGAGCTGCATCAGGTTCTTGATCCAAGCCAGGACAAGGGTTGAGCAAAGGTCAGTGGAGTCAAATTGCATATTTTAGTCAAGGATCGGAATCTTAGCCAGTTTACACCATAAAACCCTCTATAGTCTCATACCTCAACTAATCCTAACTAAAGGCCCTTGTGTTATTCATTCATTCATGTTTTAAGAATTTTGCTACTCAGTATGACATTGCTTTTGGATCATTAACTTAGGCCCACTTGCACCACAAACCACCAAACACTTTTAGCGCTAAACTGATTTAAAACATCGTTCTGTCTCTGTCAACTTCAAACAATTTGACAGGGATACAGTGATATTCTAAAGCAGTTTAGCGCTAAACCCGTTTAGTGATGTGTGGTGCAAGTGGACCTTAGTACCTAAACTTGCGAAAATCATTAAACAGACGAAAAACTTAGAAAATTACTATCGTTTGAGAAGCTTATCACAAAATCGCAAAAAGCCAGACACATTCGAATTTATGAACCTCATAAAATTTAGTTTACTTAGTCTTGAACCAAGATGAAACTCTTCAGTTTTATAGTGAGACTCATAATATCTTCTCGTTATGAATTATTTAAAGTGACAGATGTTAAGTTTAAAACAGCTACATTCAACACTTAACTTGGAGATTTTTCAGAAAGAACTAGTAAATTCTTATTCCGGAGAATTACGCCCAAGAATGCATTTGCTTCCAAGAATCGTGGAGACAGTTTTGTAGAAAAATAATGTAGTGTTTCTCCTTTGGTGTATGCAAAAACGACGAGCTCCCCAGACTCGTGTCTTAGCTTTTATACGATGTACCCACGTTTTTTCACGTTAGCGACGGCCCGCGGCTTTGTCCACGTAGACTATCGTCAAAGGAAATTTTCTCTTTTCCTTCATAGCTTTTACACACTGTTCTGGTAACAAGAATAAAATTGAATTGAGCTTTAGTGTGCCAATAAAACATGTTAGCTTTTGTTTTTCCTCTAATATACGTTTTTTATTCGACTGCTTTTTATATAAGCTTTCTTTGTGGGTAAATTGAGTTATGGATAAAAGTTATCGTTTTCCACTCTCGTTTTGGAGTTGATATGTCTACCCATCTACTCAATCTTGAACTTTCATTTGAAAATATATTTGTTGAGATACGATATTTATTTTTCGTTTATTCGTTTATACATTACGATACGTTTGAATACGACTATACATTGTTTGAAACTGTATAAACAAAAGTATCAAACACAAAACATTTTAAAACCAGCAGTTATTTAAAATGCGGATCTTTAATATTTTATTCAATACGCAGTCAGTCAACAAACAAAAAATAAAAATAGTTTCATCGATGCAAAATAGTTTCATACTCTGTTACATTTCAAAAATTTCAATAAAAGCTTTTAAAAACTAATAAGATATTTATGTATTTCGAAATCACAGACAATGTTACTGTTTTATTTATGAACGCGGAATTAATTTCATGAAAAGCATTGCAAGGCATTTTCAGCCAGTTTCCATAGGGGAATACACTAACGTTGTATTGGAAAGTAATTTCACCTGCGTCTGGTTTGGTTTTTTTTTTCAATTACACGGCTGGTGAAACAAACGCTGTGGTCTAAATTTAATTTTCCAAGCCTTTGCGGCTATTCCCTATGGCTTAAGACAAGTTGTTGACGTTATTATATTACTGCTCCGGACTTATTTCTCTTTTGAAATGAAATAATAATTGGTAAATAAAGCAAGGAACGTTTGAAGGTGAAATTGTTAAAACTAGCAAGGATAATTTAGTACCTACTAATATTACTTTAGAAATAAATGTGCTAAAATGTTGACCTTATAAGGTCAGAGGTCTGTTCTTGTCCTAGTTTTGCTATTTCAGAACTAATTCTCTTGGTAAAATTATCTCGGCAGTCCACATAACATGGCCTACGTTATTAAAATTGCGCGTGCCCCTTTCAACCGCACCCTGTACAATGATTAAACCCTTTTATAAGGACAAAGGAGGTTCCAAGTTCTTTTATCTTTAGTGCTGTCACGGAGAAATGTCCAGGATTAAAGATAAACAAATGACGTTAGATCGTAGTTGATTACTGGAGCCCATCTCTATTCAAAGAAAATGAAATTCGCAGCTGTGCTAAGGATAATATAAAATACTCTAATAATAATACAACATACATTAAAATCAAATTAGTAAAAGCGACCAAACAGTAATTCAATTAAATATAAGTCTATTATTTCTAGTTCTATTTCTCAACTAAAAAAAACGTAGAGAGTTCCAAACTTTGTACTACAATAGAACCAACTTTTAATTGGCTTTTTAACTTTTAGTTGTGTATTTTTCAAGTAGAGCAATGTTTTTTCTTCTAACACAGAAGTCTCATTACAAGTTAGGTTCGCTTCATCACTGTGTATCGAATTATTTTGTGCAACGTTTTTACATTGTGCTTTTAGCTTTTAAGTGCACTTCGCGAGCTGGTTTGTGGGGTAGTTTTAAATAGAATTATTTATACAGAAAGGGAGGTGAAGTAGATGTTCATTCTAGCTAAGTATATAGAGATAACATCAGAAGCTCACGCGATATAATCGCCGGTGCCGGAGTTCACATTGTTGAAGTAATAACGAGCTGGTTTTAATGTTCATAATAGGGTATTTTATTGCATAAATAAATTCAATATATGTTTAGTTCGTCAGTTAGAATATTGAAAAACAATGGACACATATTTTTATTCTTTTTAATCAATAAATATGGTCAAGGATATGGAGAAGGTCAATCCATGAATAAAGCCTTTGTCAAACAGACTGGCGTGGCGAATGCGAAGCGTGACGTTTTTATTTGTAATGTATGGAATTGTTTGAATCCAGTCACATAGAAACGCGAAAGCGATCCGATAGCGTGACAGAACTATCGGACTGACGTCTCGCTTCTGTTCGGTAACGCTTCGCTTTCGCCGGTCTGTTTGACAAAGGCATGAGGTCTTCCAAATTCGGGAGTGGGGGCTTGTGACGTTATAACGCTTGTAAAACTGTACCGACCGAGTGACGATTTGTGATTTTTAGGAGCGTTGTATCTTCGGCAAATTTTGGTTTACGTTACAAAAGAAAAACTACAGGTCTAATATTTTTTTTATAATCTACCTATATTTCGGACTAATACATTTTTTTGAGTAAAATAGCCTATTGTTTGTAGCCGGTTGAAAAAGAGGTAGCTTAATTAATTGCAAGTTTTTAAGAGAATGTAAATCCGGTTTCGGTTCACATACGTTTCGGCATTCGACAGCTTATTTACGAATTGGTCGGCAACTCCGAAAATATCAAATTCTCTAGTAATTGGACTGCGATTGTCAGATGACAGCTGGTCTCTGCAACTGGGGTTTTAAGCCTAATCCGTTAAGAATTAGAGTGAAAAGCTTTCAATTTTAAAAAGATTTTGAATGCTTACAAAAAATGTTGTGTTTTATTTAAATTTTTCCATGATTTATCTAAAAATGGAATCATCAATCTCAAACATGATCATATAAAATGGCCAGCCAGGCTCTGTTCGTAGTATTCATGATACAAAACTGTAATCCCTCCATACGATGTTTTGAAGTTATTCAATACACTCGATACTCGGAAATCTGAAAGCGGATATAGCGGAAATATGGTTTGCGTTTCATCGCGAATACTATGTTAATATTTTTTTTCACAGGAATTGGAAAATATCAAATTGAAATTTTTGTCTGTACACTCGAGTGTGGAGAGATAGGTGGCATAAGCATATAGAAAGAGTTAAACCATAAGGTATGGCCCTTTATATGTCTCCCCTTTAGACGTTGGCAAAAAAACCTATACCACGTGACGAAGCGCTAGCAAGGGACACCGACCAGATGACCACGACGAGAAGTTTCTCGTAAACATATACATTCTCGCCATGTCTCGAAGTTTCTCGCCGAAAGTGTACAGTCACCGAAACACGTTGTCATTTCGACCTATTTCAGCCAAATTGAGGTCAGATTTTAGCCACCCATCGAGAGTCTGAATGTGCTTAGTTCTGACCTCTTTTGGGCCTAATGTATGCACTCACTATTATTCCTACGTGCTTCACTCTGTGGCCAATCTTCACAGTTTCGGGCCAGTATTCCCCAGAGAGACGAAACACATTGTCTTAATTCGTCTCGGGTGTGTGATCACAAACGTAATTAAAGTAATTATATCTTTAGGAATAGGTAACGCTAGAGGCGTTTGAGGCGTTACTGAGGTATTTTCTATTAATGACTATTACTCGCAGCCGGTGTGCGAAAAGACGAGGCGAAAGGATAATGTGATAATGTAATAGGTGTAGCAGTTGGTGTTCTGCAGTTTCCACTTACTCTCATGTGATTGTATGCGTGTGTTATGACAATCACAACGTTTCTTTGCAAGTATAAGTGATGTTATTTTAATTTTCACAGTTATTAGGTTTAAAGAAACTTTATTCTCAATAAAACATACACAAATGTCACTTACTTGAGAACAATAAATTAATGTTAACAATATGAAGGTTCGACTTCACCACTATGTACAGTTTCACAAACACGACCCACCCAACGCATTCATTTCTGTTAGCGTGTTTTACTTGCTGTTAAATACTGGCCGAGCTGAATTTTGAATGCATTGAGTGAGTGTACATTTCTAATACTTGATGGTAATTTATTATACAGTTGCACTCCCTCAAATGTAACCATTTTTTTGCCATAATTGGTTCTAGTTTTAGGTAGCACTATTAGGCTCGGCTCTCTATTCATTATCGTTACCAGTTACATTACGCTGCTGAATCCGAGCTTCTATCATCCAGTGAAATACCATAAACAAATATTCATATAGATAGACTTGCCTTTAATGTAATATCGCTAGCGTTTCATATTACTGTCATTTTTGCTCAACTTTCCCATCAACGGCAAAAATCTCTCATAGGTAATATTGCAATATCATGTCAAAGGTATCTCTTCAGATTTTTATGAAAGTGGACTTTGTGTCCCCGTGTGATGGATCGTATCCGTTTTACATGTATTTATAATCTGTTTACAGTCTCGCGGGATTGCTTTTGTCCCACATTGGTATACGAATAAATAAGTTGAAATGATTTATTTGTCCCCGATAGAGATGTTTTACTTAAATTATGTCCAATGACACATTCGGTTTCCGTATTTGTGCTCATTTAAGCCTTTGTAAAACAGACAGGCGTGGCAAATGCGAAGCGTGACGTTTTTATTTGTAATGTATGGAATTGTTTGAATCCAGTCACATAGAAAAGCGAAAGCGATCCGATAGCGTGTTCGTTATCGCTTCGGACTCGCCTGTCTGTTTGACAAAGGCTTTATTGAAGATACAACAGAGAAGACTGGCTTAAAAGGGTTATATTTGCTACAAAGTTAATTTGCCACAGTTTTTTAAACCTTGTACATTGAAAGTTAATTTCGTTATTGTGAATTCCTGATTTCCCCTTTTTATTTCTTAACGTAGCGAGAGCAAACTAGGATTTTGATTGCGGATTTTTATGCTTTAAAACCTGTAATTAATCTCAGTTTCAAAAGCATATCGGAATGTAACAAAATACAAATTAATAATCACATAGTTCAAAGTAAATACTTTAGTATATGCAACATGATTTTCTACGATACATTTATTATGAAACGAACTTCGTGGCATTCGAGCGCCGACATGCTTTCAGCGTTTCAGCGAGGTTTTACTTTGAATATTTCAAATGTTTCGACTGGACAGCGACACTAACTAACTGATTTAGGCCACTCTGGGCATCGTGTGGTACCCACAGACTAATACGAATTTTTAAATACAGTTTGGCTAACTACACACGCGAGAGGCAAGTTTAAAATTTGTTTTTAAGCCTAGGCATTCTTAAACGGGATTAATGTACTTTAGACCACGTCTAGAACTTTAAGTAACGACAGTTTTGTTAATTTGTTTAGAACTTCTAAGGATGTTTCGGTAACTTGGGTAATTTTATACTAAGTTTTAACAAACTCCTTTTTTCATAATTTTCCTTTTCTCATCCATCACAAAAATCAGAAAATGTACATCTAAAAATATATTATATCACATTTTTTTTTATGTTGAATGGTCAAAGGAAATGTTTTTTTCTGTCAGTCATTAACAGCCTTTAGTTTCTAAATTGCATCAGCTTTGATGTGGCCAGGCTGAGACACCGACCATTAATCGGACAATACTCAATGTCATTACTTTTTGGTGGTATTTCGAAGGTCAAAGTTTACTCCTAAATAATTACAAGTATTAGAAATATGCTTTAAAACATTACAGAATTATTTAGGTATTTCTGTATGTCTTGACTTAATAGTGATGATTATAGTCTCTTTGAAAATGTTTGATTCGAATTATGAAAAGGTTCTAAAGGACCAGGAGACATTTATATAAATATGAAGTTCAGTAATTTGAGAGAAAATAAAAGAACAAATACCCGCTCATAGAGAGTAGACTTATGTTTCAGAAGTGGAGACATTATAGGCTTATTATGCGCTACAAAAGAACGAGAAGATTCAGCAGTGAACATTTCAGGATTTTGGATCAAAACTCCAAAAAACAACCATTTATCAGTTCCCAAGAAACAATAACTTCCCTTTATACTATTTTACCTTTAAGTATAAGTATAAACATGATTCACAACTTTAATTTAGCTGAGTAAATTTTCCAATTGTGCACAAATTTGTTTAGGGCGCGTGGTGGCCGCTGATAAAGAGAAAGTAAAGCTATTTTCACTCGTTTAGCGATTCACCGGTTTATTTAGCGGCACAATGAGGAGGTTGTGCTAAATATTGGGTGTGGTTCTTTCCTATCTTTATAAAATTCGATCTTATTAAATCTACTGTTTTTACAAGTTTTTTTATTTGGATTCATCTGTCTCGTTGTCTGTCTGTTATCAATTCTTGCAACTTAAAGGCAAACTTTCCGGTTTTCGATTGAGTAAAAGTTTGGCACGTATACGTATGTACCTATGTATTGTATATGGCATAACAATGCAGTATTTTGATAACATGGCGCTGATCTGATGATGGAGATGGAAAGTGGCCATAGGAACTTTGAACCAGGAACTCTGAATCATTAGTAACCCAATTGAGTTTGGACTCGTTTAATTCGTAGTTACTTCTATTATAAGTAAAAAACCGGCCAAGTGCGAGTCGGACTCGCCTTTAAAGGGTTCCGTAGCAGCAAGTAACATTATATAAAAGTTGGTTGTAACTTTGAAAGATAAATTGCGGTTTACGATTTATGACGTATTAAAAAAAATGTAAGTTGGTACGCACAATATTGAGTGATTTACCATGTTATTTTAATATCATGGACTTCTTATAGGTTTTCCTATAATCTATAAGGAGAAAACTAATTTCTGTATTTTTTTCAAAATTTTAGGTTCAGTAGTTTCGGAGATAAGGGGGGGGAATGGTCAATTTTCGTCTATTTTCTTGAATAACTTGGAAACTATTTATTTTAAAATTACAAAAAAATACATTTAAGATCTTCTCAACAAGACCTTTCATTTGATATGCCACACGATGCAGTTTTCAGAATTTTTTTTTTTAATTTTCCCCTACCCCCCCAAAAATGACCCCCCATATACAGATTTCATCTGCTCACGTCACACCTCTGTGTTTGGGTCACAGGAATTGATATGTGTACCAAATTTCAACTTAATCGGTCTAATAGATTCGGAGATAATTGACTGTAAGCGACGGACGGACAGACACACGAGTGATCCTATAAGGGTTCCGTTTTTGTATTCAGACGTACGGAACCCTAAAAATTGATGAATGAATGAACTTGAAATTATATATTAATGGTTCCGGTCCTATTGCAGAAAGCTGCAATATTCTCAGGTCTAATTAGTGTGGCATTTACTGGAATATGTTATACAGCAGCGTCGGGCTAACTAGACCAGAAACAAATAAACCTGATGTACTCACTCTTTAGCAGTAGTCCGTAAAGTTACTGAACTAACTTACTTTAAACCATGCAATGCTTATGATCTTAACACGATAACGCCAGAAGCAGGTGTATACACTTATTTCGCTTCTCCTCGCAACGTCAGGAAAACTCCAGTTAGAATAATCTAAGCGTGTCTAAAGTTTCGTACGTGAGGAAACTGGGAGCAGATGCTTTAAAAACTGATTATTTTAGTTCTGTTATCACAGCTGCACCTACAATGAACTTGAATAAAAGAAACTTTTAGAGCATTTATTCCTCGCACGACTTTATTCGATGATAGCATTATTCGTGACCCTACATATCGTGGTTCATCTACAATTTGTTTTGTACAGTTAATCGACAAAAGCTCGTCTGTTTGATTGCTCAATTGTATTATAGCGCGGCAAATGCAATCCTTCGTGAAATGTTCGCAGATTGGGACCCAGTGACAGCGCAGTAATTTGCTGAAAGTATTCTGTAAAAACGTTTATTTCTGTTCGATTAGTTGCAATAAATTGACACATATTTTCTACCTGGAACTGTACCTCTGCGGCGCAAACGTTGCTTCCATAATTCTTCATTACATTTAATGGAATTAATTAATTTCAATTACGAACACTGATGAATTTCATGGAAGTTTAAATTTGTACGAAATTAAATTACACTTTTAATAATTTAGTTATGAAGTATTTGGTGAAATCTCGCACAACGATCGGATTCAGAGCCCCGGCACTTTGTTTGCCTTTTCATGATCGAAAAAACGTCATTGAGAGCCATATTTTTCGTGGAATGTTGATTCGAATCCGAAATGGAGGTCCTCTCCCCTCGTCCCGAATCTAACGATCTACAAATTCAGTGAAGTATTTGTTGAATTTCAATACTTTTACTTTTAGTCTAAAGTGATACTTGGATTAGTCTAAAGTGATACTTGGAATGTTTGAAGAAGACGAAAATAGAGTGATTGGTTTCACTTAAGGATCGTGTAAACAGTTTATAATGGCCACTCACTTAAGTTTTTCAATAAGCTCAATCCAATTTATTCAAATCTTACATTGTGTGATCGGTGGATACAAATATTTGGCAACCATTAAAAGAATTTACCAAAATAATTTACGTTTCGTTGTGCTTGTTGGTCTTTACACAATATTGATGTATGATTCGTTTCAGATTGTTCTTTTACGGGTTAATTTTGTATCTTTTCGAGCTTATTGAACTTACTTACCGTATTACCCACAAGAAGCTTTGCACGATTCTTTGCGATATGTGTCGATGGTATATCACTAGCCATGCGTGACCTAGTATCTTCCAACCAAGGTAAAAGATGGGGTTGTGAATCATTTTTTATTACATTCCGGTACGCTTTCACCTTTAGTGGTGGAGTGTGTGAAAATATCTTCAGTAATGATACGGAGAAAGTAAATAAGGTCCATATTTGTTCGTTTCATATTTCGAGGTACGCGAAGTGCAATACTAGAGTGTGGAGTGTATTGAGCGTCTAAGTTTAGTTTGTCAAGTAAACCTACACTTTGGTTAGCCGTGTGTTTGGCTATGCTATGAATATCACAGTTTATTGACATGCTAACTAGTTTCAAACTGGACAGGTGAGGTAGTTAGCGTTTAGAAGCGAACAAAGGCCCCGCAGGAGTAGGTATTCTCACTACCTCTCCGAGGTTAGGTGAAAACTAGGTACGAGAAAGGTTTTCCAAGAAATATGTAGATATGTAAAACAATAGTGTTGTTCCCAGACAACAAGCCAGGAGGGAAAACTAACACGAACTGATAGGTATCTTAATTAAGTGTTAGTTTACTTGTATATAACGTAGCTATAGGCATATAAGGCATGTAAACTTTTGAACAATAGCCATTCAAATGCTAATTATAACATAATAACTAGTTCTCTAGTAGATATAATACGCTTTATATTGTTAATGAATTTGAAAAAGTGTTGTTCAGCTGTTTAACAATTATTTTTTAAATGATAATTTTATGTTTTTTCCTAGTATAAACTACAGATAAAATAAAGTAGGTACTCCGAAATGTATAGGGGAGCGTGTTTGTCCAGTCTCGCAACTACAAATGCTAAAAAAAAAAAAACTCAAAATGAAAGGAGTTCAAAGCATTTCTGGGAAAAATAAAGATAAACATAAATAAGGTGGGTGGACCATGAAAGGCCATGCTCCTTCGAAGGCCAATTATTAAAATTTCGTAGTTATTGCCATGTGATGACAAATTCCTTCTATCTACATAAACATCCATCGAACTAGAAATCACAGACGCGGCGGCGAATCGCTCGCGCCACTATTTTGGCAGTACGGTCCCTCGCTTCATTCATATCGGAAATCGGCGACGTTAAAATAAGGTGGTGTACCATAGAAGGCCACTCTAACAAATAAACAGTTATTATTCGTTTATTTACTGGATAAATGAAACTAACAAATATTTAAGTAATACTTTGTTTTATTCCGTAATATATAAACCACTTCTTTTTATTGTAGATTGAATCGCTATTTATTAACTTTTAGTGTTAAATGACTGATTTATTATAATGGCCTTCTAAGGAGCCTTGTTCCTAGCAAGGCCATTTGGAAGAGCTTAACAAAACTTAAGTTTAATGAATACTGATTAAAGCTAGGTTAAAAAAAACTGATTTATATGGTACACAATAAAACAAAGTATTATTTGATAATTTGTTTTTTTCATTTATCCAGATAATAAACGAATAAAAAGCGTTTACTCGTTAGAGTGGCCTTCCATGGTCCACCCACCTTAGTAGTATATAAACGTCGAAGTAGTACATAAAATCTATTTGCAATTCTGTGATCAACATCGTAGGACGGAGCTCGATTTACCGAATACTGCTCGACTTGCTACCCGAACGTAGAGTAATCGTGTTAGGCTATGACAAGCCTTCGAATTCGGAGTGGGTTTCTCGTAGTAGGCTGTTAGCCTCTTGGTTTTGCCTAAGGCTACACTGCATTTCGTTACGTCTACATATTCAAAGGAGTTTGTTGAAGACGTATATACGTATGCTCATATGACGTATGACGTTCATATGAACGTCTTGAGGTTTAGTCGGTTCGAATAATTCAATTTATCTTCGAGATGACAAGTCGAAAACAATAGGCATGACGTCAGCATCATTTGGAAATGTAATTAATTCGTTAGTTATGGTATTAAAAAATAATGCATACGTATTTTTTGTTTTTTTTTTAAGCTATACGTATCAAAGCTCGGGAATAGGGACTTCATTTTCTGTAATATTTATTATTGATTTTTTTTTGTTTCGACGCGAAATTGACGCGAACTCCGTTAATTAGTATTGAATTTCTGATTCTGATTTTTTTCTTTTGCTGTTGACTGTATTTACTTACCGCTTAAATAAACAAATCTTCATTTTCTTATGAAAAGCGTACATGAACTTACAATATGGCGCCAAGGTTACCCCATTGTTATTTAAAACGCAAAGTACGTCTCAGAATCCTCAACACTACATCATTAAGATTAGCCAGTATCTGTCTGAATCCCTGAGTACGCAAGTCATTGCGTATGTTAATGAATTAAGCATAACAATGACAACATTCCTACCGTATTGCGAGTTGCGACTACCACAATGAATAAATATGAAGGAAGATTCATGAATTTTTCTCGGATAAAGAAATGATTGCGGCGAGGGAAATGATCTGAGTTTGTATACTTAAACATGAGGACACAGGGGAAAGTATAATTTGTTCCTAATTAAATTAAGCTGCCTGTTATTATTCATGCGTTTTTAATGTTGAAATTTCTCATTATTGTCGATGTAAACAATTAAAACTCAGATGTCAACAATGTCAACATGTTTACGTACATAAAATAACATTATAGCGGCTGTAATTGCCGAAGGGTAAAGCAGAAATGTAGGTACTTCATACGAGTAGTGCATATCGCCAGTTATGTTAAAGTTTCACGTAATAGCAAACTTACATTCCCCTAGTTATGCTAAAGATCCATGTTATGGAAGGGGCGCCTATTGTCTCAAATACAGCCTCTGTAGCTGCTACTGCAACCCTATAACACTTTGCCCGACCGATGAATTGAACCCACTCAACCTCTTGTTAAGTATACATTTTTTAAAAAAAAAAAACGTTGTCCCACTCTAGGAACTTCTCTTGTGTCATGGGTGGGTTTACAAACATATAAACTCACATACACAAACGCCCAGGAGCCGAAGTGAGAGAACTTGTAGATCATACAAATATCTGCTTCGTGCGGGAATCGTACCCGCGACACGCAGCGCAGCAGTCCAATCACTCAGCCACTGCGCTAGCCGTGCCGTCAAATACTGAGTGCATTTTCCAACTAGGCGTGGATGGCCTGTTGAATGGATTATGAAACGTTGTTTTTTTTTCAAAATCCCTGTCCCGATTTCAGGCCAGGAATATCGTTTTTTTTAGCCACCCCGAGTCTCCTTTCAGTATTATTCGCTATTTTTCATAGCTTCGGCCATCTACACTCAGTTGGAATATACATTATAATTACCCTGTATCAAAATAGACATTTCAAAGTCATAGTATGAAAATCTACATAGTTGCAATAATATCACTACAACAAAACCTACACTCTCATATTAAATCCGCCAAGCACAACACCCAAAACTCCGTCCTATGTAAGTAATAATACAGAGTGGTGCAAAAATATGCGGCTCGGTACTCAACCGGACGAGTTAACTTACCGCTGTCGGGTCGAGCTAGCAAGCGCCGGTATATGACCATCGCATTGAGAGAAACCGGACTAGAATCGTGCTACCTGCCCCACGCTATTTATGTACAGCCTCAGACTGAAGAGAATCAATGAAATGAGGAGACAGACAGATTCAAAGAGGAAATAAACTGAAATGTTTTTTGTTTGCATAATATTGGTCTTTGAACCGAATAAACATTAAATATCCTTGACAGGAACTTATGTCCAGATCTCAAGCTTTCAATGCGGAAATAAATATATTTCTATTACTTCCCCTTTTATGCTTTAATTAAAGATTTATTACAAGTATTAAGTATTAATAAAGTGGGGGAGAACATCGGGGAGATATTCGTTAATAGTCGGAGGGCTGCGGTATTGACGACAAGAACTTATATGTCGTGGGTCATGGTTGGGCGCTTGACCCAAATAAACACGACCGAAAAATTCGTGTCCGTCACGGTAGGCTTATACCTACTTTGGAAATTGAATTCCGTGCTCAGCTTCTGTTTATCGTCTGGCGCTGATAGCGGAGGTCATGTGCCAAATATCTCCCATTTTCTTATTACATGTAATATCGGTGTAGGTCCATATTGCTCTGCTACTATTTCTTTGACCTACAGTTCACAGTCACTCAACTTATATAACCGTAATATCACGACTGGATTCTCCGAGAAATGTTAGTTTGGTCGCTTCAAGAACTATTTTATTGGTTGCGAGAATTTCTCTAGATATTTCAGCGCTTTCATATAATGGATGTTCCAGTTAAAATTCCCGAGGGTAATAGGAATTATTCTCTTCTCTGTAATCTCGTTATCAGCTAGGGGTTAAGTTCTGCACCTACAGACTACTGTTTACTATTTTTATTGGATCGTAAAGCAAACGTGTCCTTATGAGATGTTTGCGGTTCTGGGGCCGTACAACTCGACCGTAGCCAATTGACAAGGGCAGCCCTCACTGAAGGGTTACCTGCAAGTGTTTGTACAATCCACACACATACATGAACCGCATCGGTTCAAATTAGAATGTTACACCTATTTATTTTTGGAGTGTGACCCACTTCTCCATTACCCTGAATCTAAGAAGTCATGTACAACATTCTTAATTGAAAAAACTTCAGACTTATGTTGTACAACGTCTGTGTAATATGAATAGATTGGCTATGAGTGGCTGCGCTCGGAATGTAGTTAATTTTGCGGAATGAATGATATACTGTAACAATTTGAAATAATTGAAGTTATGTTTACCGCAAAATTTTGGAATTTATTTTAATAATTAATGTTCGGCATGTGGTAGAATGCGTAATTTAATTACTGATAATAAGTAATTCAATTTGTTCCGCATTTTGGTATCGGTATATACGTATATGCTTTACGTAAGGTACGTACTTAAAAGATAAGCGTTCTGAAGTACCCATTAGTAGGAGAATCGACACAACAAAACATCGATATCAAAAGCCATTTTCATTATTTACATTCAAATACACAATAGGCAGTAATTTAGTTAGGTAATGTTTTGTAAGGAAAGTTATTTTACTTGTTCAGCGTTCAATTCAAACTAATAGAGATACAAATGGATCTATTTACCGCCATTCGTGATTTCGTGATATGAGAATCAGGTTGTTTTGATAATGATCTATCTGTAACTGTAGAAACTGTGTTCAAAATCGTTCTTACACTACTTTTTATTTGTGTTTTGTTATTTTTACTTCTACCAAAGTGATTACTGAAACGATAAAATATCGATTTTAGGTTCACGTAACATCTTAACGATAATAATCACGATTGAAATATATTTATTAAAAAGTAACGTTGCATTAGTGTCTCATAAAGGAAGCCATCGCATTATTATCTACCTATTTCCTGTGCTTCAAAGCAGATGCAACTTCAATCTGTTTTAAGTAGTAAACATTTGCTTATCAGATTATTTCCTAAGCTCCGATCACCGCAGTAGCGTACCCCATTGGAAATAGAAAACAACAAAACGACTTCCATTAACGAGATTAGAGCACTATTTTAAGAGAAAAATGTGAAGCTGCATTTCATTTCAAAATACGAAGGAACCAGTTTAAAATTCACAAATTAAATGTAAATCGCTCCAATTATTATTACAAGCTGTCGCTCCCAGGAACACCTTAAAGTTTTTCGTTACATTAAATCTTAAATGCAATTTCTAATATGCAAAATTGGCCTGGTTCCCAGTTCCCCTCAAGTATTGGGTGATAGACAAAGTTGGTAGCGGATACTTTAAATTGTTTATCTGCTTTGAACATGTTTCTACGTTGGTCTTTACCTATGTATGTGGTTTGAATCGTTTATTACCCGTGGTAATACCAAGCGATCTAGTAGTACCACGGGAAATTTAAATTTGCCCGTGGTAGAACTCGTTTACTATGCCGGGGTCGCGGGACTGTCTACACAATTAACCGTGACCCAGGAATGAAAAGGGCAATTGAAGGAACATGGTAGATTTTAGTCAGTACGAGTCCAAAGTTCCTTTCACTCCACACAGGGCGAGAGGCCTCATATGACCATTTTAAAAACTAAATAAAATAAAATAAAACTTGTGCAAATTAATAAGGTGATGGTATACGGAAGATTATACAGAGAACAGTGAATTGTTAATCTATAATAAGAAGTAAGAGAGTAGTACCACGGGTAAATTTATATTTCCCGTGGCACTACTAGTTTACTATTTATGTATTCAGGTAACAAGATGCACTGGTGAGATTCGTTCACATCATTGTATTTCTAGTTGTATCAACCAGTCTAAGTACGCTCGGCATGTATTTATATCTATAAATATCTCGAAAATATCGACACACGACCCATTGAAAAGTTTCCGTACAATGGACCCAATTACCTAATTGTGAATGCCATATCTCATAAGGAGCAGGCCTTGATATAAAGCTTCTTAATTTTCTTTCATAAAATTTCCCAAAAGTTAAGGTAACAACTCCTCGGGGCCTAATAAAGTACTTTTGAACATATTTAATTATTCCCAACGACAAAAGTACACGATTTTTCGACGAAGTTTATTGAGACATGTTTTCACTCTCTGTCGGGTAATTCAATTTCGAAATATCCCCTAAACTTAGCATTTAGCTTCGAAAAAATTATAAAGAGCTCGTCGCCCCTGAAATGGTGGGTGCCGAGGCAGACTCAAGTGCCCTTATTTGTAATTCAGATGCGGCAGTTGAAAGCGCGCTTTCGTATGCCTGTCGTCGACTTTTAGGCGAATAGGCTCATCTGCGTCCCGCCACAACATCGCGCAACCCACTAATAACCTTTTCATTCACCTTCTGAATAGAAAATTTAACCTCGCGATGTGTTCTGTACATATGTTTCGCCGCACTAAATCTAATGGTTTCAGGGATTTTGTTGGTATTTTTTATACGAATAACTATCATAATCTGTCAATCTTTTTTTTTTGTAATATCGGCTTCTAGTCTAAACCAAATGAACCAAACCATAAAACTATACTTCTGAAAATCTCAGCACAAATAGCTTATATAACAAAATCATTACAACTCGTACTTTTCTTAAAAGACTTCCTCGTACATAATATGCACCACTCGGGTGACAAAACTCTCCGTAGATGAACACACGTACGCAAGTCAAGTGAAGCGAAAGAGAAAGTTTCACGAAAATACTTCTTCACATAAAATACCTGTTTGCTAAAACATGTGAGTGCTGTGTGTGTACACTTTGTGTTTTCCTCCAGACAGCAATTTCTTCTTTGTCCCACTTTATAGAGTCTCCATTCAAATCATCCTACACACTCTGTTATTTACTCTGAGCTCTGGGTTAACTCCAAAGCGGTTTTTTTGGTCGCATGGTATAAAGACCGAAGTGATTACGATACGTTTAAAAAGATTTCCATTTCTATAGCAATGATAACTGGACAAATGGAGTGTTATATAATAAAAAAATCTATTCTACTTAATGTTATTATAATTGGGTTATAACAGACCATTAGGTGAATGAAAAGAAAATTGAATTGCAAAATAACGAGTCTCTTAATCTATGTCTATAGAATGATCATTTTAAAGTAGATGGTTTAAAGTCTGATAATGCAATAACATAATAATTATTCTGGTCGAAATTGGAAAATTGACGTCTCAATTCTAATTTGCCCTTGCAGCTTCGTATGAGTCCATTACTAATGCATGACTAGAAGTATTGATTCGACTATATTTAGATAGGAAGGTTTCTTGTAATGTTTCAGTTCAACTGTTTATTGACTTTTGTTTTGACCTTTCATCATATAGGTATTAAGTAAAGTCATTAATACAGTTTAATGTTTAGTTAAAGTGTCCTCGTTGAAGGATGATGTTAAGAATTAATATTATAGTTCACGGAAGACAAGAGACATTTAGTTAGTTCGAGTTTTGCCGTCCGGAAATCTAATAACACGGTCGAAAACTTTAATCAGAAGTCGGTCGACTTCATGCCGACTTCGTCATTTTAATCCAGCTCTAAGAACAAAATGGCTCCGTTCCCTCACGCTTAGAAATAACCGCCTCCGTTAATGAAAACGGGAAACTAATTTGTTCAGTTTAACAAAATGTTTATTGTTCTGACGGAGATTCTTTTAAATTCCTTTGCGGCTTTGGGAGTACTTACCTTTGTGAAAAATTAATTCCCTGCCCAGTGACCCGGTGAGCTTCAGCTGAGCGCTGTTAGTAACTGAAGATTATCATTATTCTCACTTGACTAATGACTTGTTTCAACTTTTTGGCTGATCTCCTTTACTTTTTCATAGAGTTTCTTATGTTAACATAATTCGTTTTCATTTTTTTTAAAAGCACGGCTTCTTTTTTTAGATGTTTATAACTATCCAATAGTATTTGTTTCTGACTTCCATTTTTTTTATCGTGGTAAAATCATCAAATGAGTCCTTCCACCCTGGGTAGAGCGGGAGGGACTGTCAGACTCGTACTGACTAAAAATCCACGGTGTCCTTCAATAGCCCTTTACGTTCCGGGGTCACGGTAATTCGTACAGTCCCGCGACCCCGGCAGGCTTTGGCCCTCTAGAGGGGGCCCCGTCACTTTGCTGACACTCTTTGAGGCGCGCGTGGAACACAACGCGCCGTCGACCCGGGCATGGTCCTGACTTCCCCTATGTATTATATATTAATACCAATAGGATTCAATGATATCGGTGTATTATACAAGCGATGACGCGTGATATAAAATTTTATTGAAAAAACATAGAGATGTTCTCTTCGGTCGAGGACACACTATCGATTTCGTTTATAAAGGCCACTAAAATAGTAAAATGTTCGAGCATTTCGCAGAATCACTCTGTTTCCATTTAACTGTGATCGAAAAGGCAGAGTGTAAAATTAAATGTTAGGTTTGGAGCTGTCCAGGGTAGAGATAAGGGTTTTATAGAAATAAAACGTATTTTTTTACATTCAGATCATTCGATGACTCTTTATTTACACAGTGATGAGTTGGGTGAAACGTTTAATACAACCAAACGTACAGATCACAGGAAAGTAATGTACTAATTATTACGAAGCTTATAATAAACTTGACTTTATAACTAACATTCTAGATAAACTTGTACGATCTCCGCCCGTCACTGCCGACGCGCCGCACCGAGCGAAGCTTCTCGCACTGACGGGGCACAATAATGTATCGTAATCATCAAAATGTAATAAAATTTAGAATACCAACGATTTCCTAAATGTATTTAAAATTTAAGAAACAATATGTACAACGTTAGACAACAATTTGGTGACACCCGTAACAAAATCTTTAATTCTATGCAGTCAAATCTTTCTAAGGCCGAATGCGTGATGTTAGTAATAGATATTATAATAATTAACAAAGGTCGTGACTTATAGAGAAAGATAAATAATCGTCTTTTTAACAACATATAGGTAACGCATTCAATTATAACAATAATTAAAACATAACATATGACACTTGTACAATTTTGAGACTATTTTCTGTTTAAAACAAATCGTACCTAGTTGTTAAATGCAAGGCATAAAACCTAGGTACACCTAGTCACTAATAAATAAAGTAACATTTCTTTTATGTAACATCATTCCACAGTAATAGCGAACTTCAGACACAGCAATGCTATTTGGATGGATCTTTCTTTTAAAGTTGCGGAAATAAAACTGGACTGGTTTTTGAACACACGCCAAAAAGATATTCGGGAACAACCATTCCATACGAGCTCAGCTTTCTTCGTTCACAACGTACCTACGTACCAATTGAAAACCTGTAATATCTTTATTAATATCTTAACATTTTATTTTTACATTCACCTCTATTGCACATAGCGGACCAAACATTCGAAATGAAATAAAACTAGTCACAATAATGGTTTATTCCTAGAGTTCTAGACTTGTCTCCATTTAATCTACTTACAAATATAAATGACTTGGCAGTGCTGTAACAACTGTATTATAATTCTAATTGTCTGTATGGTAACATGACGGACTTGTTTTCGAATTAATTTTATCGATTTGACTAGATAAATAATATTTGGATATTTTACTTACATTCTAGTGTTTTTTTCACTTGCTTTTCGTTATCATCATAATTTCATGAAAGACAGCTTTTTGCGTGTTTCTGTCGTGTTTGGCAAGTTACTTAATAAGCTAAAGGCGGTGAAATTAAGAAACTGATAATGCATATGTTATATGTTGTAAATATATAATGTATTTGTTGTTCCTAACATGACTTTGGCATCCATTATCACTGGAGTTGAGCCGCTCGTTAATATTACATTGATCAAATATCTTACTAATAATTTCAAAAATGTTTTCTATTCAGATTTCATCATTAAGTACGTTTTATTGTGATATGTGAAACATAATGCTACATTTTATTGAAATTGTAGACTGAAACATGTATTTATAAAATTTACAAGGTACATTTTAGAGGTATTAGATCCAGACGTATAGAGAAGTATATTTTAAAGGGAAATGTGAAAGTTTAAGGTTTACTTTTATATATTTTTTAACATCTATATAAAATCATAGACAGACGGTACATCAAAGTCTTCGATTTCGAGGATATTACTGTGATCTTATAATTTCATTTTTAACATTATCTTCATTTTATTATACACTGAGCAACGATCAATTACATTCAACTATTTAATAACAAGTTTATTCACATCTATGTTGTGTCTCGTGCACACTATGTAGACTCCTACACATAACTTAAAACGAAACAATGCGCACCATGTGGTACAATATATAGTAGTAATTGATTCGCTAGTAAGTTCTGCCGCAGAACGCTCCTCCGACCATCGAACGTACTTAGTCCAGTTAACTAACAATATAAGAACACTTTAATTTCTTATCAATATAAAAGAAATTCACTACGGCGCCATGAGAGTTCTATTCAACATGAAATTCAGCTATTAATCTAATATTTCTATCGAAGATTGCCTTGCGATCAGATGTGTTCGTCCTGTACATCTGCCGAGAGAGAAAAAGATCATTTAGTTAACAATGTATATATCTTCCCTCTATATGCACTATTTCGTAACCACAGCATTAACTTTTGCTTGCTTAAAATCCATTGTTGAAAGTCAACTCTCAAATGATTTGCTATAATAACTAAGTTACAAGCTGCATTTACGAAATCACACATAAGACTGATGATATACAAATATCCATTACCCATATAAGTTCAAATCTACACATTACCTAGCAGGTACATATAAGCTTGTAAAGAAAAGCAAACAAAAGAAACATCAAAGCGAAATAAGAATATATTTTCATAGTAGCAGTAATTTCAAGGAGTTAAGATTAGGAAACAAGTTTGGTAAGGTCAAGAAGTTTGGTGACGGAAGAAAAGATTGTTCAAGGTGAGGTGGAAGTGTCCTTAAGATTTTATTATCTTACCACAACTAAAAGAAATGAAGATGGAACGATCGCAGATAAACTAAACCATCCCTCTTCTTATTCAATGGTACCATTTGAATACATTTTCAGCTTACTTCTTCTCAGACGCTTTATACCCCGATATATTCAGATAAACACAAATATAAGCGCAATTTACATAAAATAAAACAACCATATCAAACATTCATGCAAGGAAATCTCGTTAGTCAGCCTTTACCAACACCTACCATCATTTACCTACTATATACATATTTAATACCTAATGTTACACATTGAACTCAGATACGGCAATGTAAATCAATGGAGTGCATCGTGTACATCATTATGTGTTCAACAGGGTGTACTCCAGAAGGTTAGAAGGTATAAAATATTCGTGAAAGTATATTTTTTTTAGATTCGGTCAGTGCTCAATATTACTACGAGGAATTGGACGTTTATAAAGCACAAACAAGCACCAAGTATAGAGGGCCGGAGAACCGGAGTGCAGTGAGTGTGGGTGACATGCATCTCTGGGTGACAACAGGGGAACTACGGGCTCGGACAACATCTTCAAACTACTTACGTAACTACTAGGAGCAGGGCTCACACGTGGATCATAACATACCTATGTGTATATGCTCCTCACAAACTCTTCCTTTAAATGGTCTTTTTCTCCCCATTACAGACTATCGTGTGTCCTAATCTTCTATTTCTTCTTTACAAATCAACCGAACAGTGTTATTTCAAACATTTTAAATAAATTTAACAAGTGCATCATAACGAGATTTGACTGCATGAATTCCAAAAGCTACGCGTTAAAGTTTATGCAATAAAAATTTGAATACGAGAACAAAATGTAAAATGGACATTATTTATACTTATTCTCTATTAAACCAACCATAAATTTTACATAAAGAAATGTATTCTGTTAACGTTTATATGAGGCTAAAGCTATCTAGATATTTGTGCCAATAAAATAGAAACGTGTCAATTTGAAGAAATTCGTGTGAGTTTATCATGTTTTTTTAATACTTTAAAAATGCATAAAGAACAATCGTTGTAGCGATACTTAATGCTATAGGTTCTCGTCTGTAGAGACACAAATTAATACTAGTAACTAATAGCCTAATGGATTTAGAGAGTAACATCTACTAATCGTAACTTACAATTGAGTATGTAGAAACAATTTATGAGTAGATCTCATAATGCTAAGAGTACCACTAAATCAGTCTAGTAGGAATAGTAGATAGGTTGTTTAGATGTAAAGACACGTGCAACCGTAACAGTACGTGTGAGGTAGAGTAGCTCAGGCCGCGGTCTGACTGATAGCGGGCAACGTAGCGGGAAATAACTTCAACAATATGTACACACGTCAGCACGTCAACTTATTGCCAATTTTAAAATTTTCGCAATCGAACATGAACCTTATTCTGTGATAAAGTTAAAAATCTAGTAAAGACAGTTAGTTTTCGACGTGTTGGCGTCTGTACTATTTCAATATTTATTAAAATCAGGACTCAAACATTACGTATCCAAAAGTTTTTAACAATAAATTTTATATTACGTTATGAAGAAACGATTTCCCTTGAAATTCTTTAATCATTAGTAAAAAATATTTTTTTTTTCAGGCAGACTGCGACCTAATTCGGGGAAAATTTTCCACGTTTCAAATATGTTCGCACACGTGGATCAACTAAGGAGCGAAGCATTTTATAGTTATCAATTAACTAAATTAGACATAAAAATGCGAACATATTTGTAAAATTGTTGATTGGACATAAACTTGGGCATTTGGGGAATAATCTATGCTTATTAAGATAAAACATTAAATTGCAATAACAATGCATCAATAATCGCGAATTACGTTAGAATGCTCGATCACTGACATGAACTGACGTCACATCCGTTATTTATTAACGGAGCCGTCCGGATTTAATAACGCCCACAATTTACTTGAAAGTAATATTTTACTACAAATTACTTCATCCATAATCGAAGCGGTGTGAGACTAAGTAGAGTTGAGGACACACTTGTTTTTTTAGTCGGACAAGGGATTAAAAATGTAATCGTAGATAGGTCATTAATTACTTAATTAAATCTCACAGGTGGAACGTAACATGATCGCAATCAACATATAATCGGACACAACGATAACAAAGGTAACGAAAATATCAACGGAAGGATTTTGGGATTCACAGACTGTCATTTCAGTGGAGAGCATTATTAGGTAGTGCAGGAGAACTGTCGGGTGCGAGCCGAGGCTCAACTCGTGTTACCGGACGATATTAATTAAACACGAGTCGAGCGGTGCAGGCCAGTCACTGGCTCGGGCCCACTCGCCTAATGACCAACCCAGACGTGGGTAATGAGGGTCGACTGTGATTCCACCGGTGATTGACTAATCTCTCCGCCATTCGAATGTATTTCCTTCACCAAAGTGAGCCGTATCCAATGAAATTGAATTATCGATTCAAATTATAACTTCCAGCAGACGTGCAGTTTTATAGGCCGACTTTATAGGCCGTTAAAAAACTAATAGTTCATTAGAAGATCACGGTCTATGAGTGTATGAAAAGTTACGGGACGGGGAGGTAGGGCGTGCTTTATTTTAATTGAGTATTCAGGGTAAACCTTAATATAGTTCTAGTTTATCAAAAATAAGGACAATAGAAAATAGATACAGGTACAAGTTTGATATTAACATAGTGTTTTCTTTCTGTCATATTAAGAGGGCTGAAAGAAATGTAAGTTGGAATTATTAGAGCAGAGTTGTGTTGAGAGAGCTCTGAGTTAGGTGGATGTCTGTCAGGGAGTGTTAGAGGTAGCTCTCAGAGAAGTCAAGGTCAGAGACGGAGGCGCGCGAGGAGCGCGTGTAGTTGGTGGAGGTGCCGTAGTCGGAGGTGGCGGTAGCCAGGTCGGCCAGCACGCCGCCGCCCGTACCTTGCGTCACGCCCGCCGCCGCCGCCTCGCGCTCCGCCAGCTTCTGCTTCAGCACCCGGATCCGCTCCTCCTTCTGCAATTACACTCATGTTACATCATGATATTCCCCCTTTTGCATATTTGCCGGTACATACTGAAAGACTGGCATTAATATCGCCTCGCCTCTCATGCACTAGGTATTTGTGTATGTGTGTTTTTCATTGTTTAATATACTTTCGAAGTTTATGTTGGACGTCACTGACATAGGTGAAATAAAACATCGTAAGGTAGGTAATCTGGATTAATATATCAATTAATTCTAGAGTCATAACAGAGGCCACTGAGTGAAATAGTTTCATCCTTTCTGTGTTCTTTAGTTGCGATTGGTCCATACTGGAACCCTGTATCTTTATGGAAGCATTAACTCCTACATAAAATACTCCTTTATATCTCTTTTACATAAAATCTCGCTTCTAATGTTCGAATGGTTAGGTAAAAATGTACTTAATAGTCAATTTACATTCCACTTGTTAAGTTTTATTCGGATCCAGCCTGTCCCTTGCTCTACTATTTCCCCTCAACGACCCCGTAAGCCCAGGCTCGTAACCACAGGGGTTGTCTTTAGCGTCTGGTTAGAATTTTAAGCCTTTGGCTGGTGGCCTTACTCTCAAGGCACTACCTAGGTGTCTATGCGAGATGCTATTCACAATAAAACTGGTTACGTTTTCTTCCTATGCTAAGGGCACACCCTGTGCTATAAGGGACTAGCTTATTGACATTTGCCGGTGAGAAATTCAGAGTTTGGTTTTAGTTTTGGTTGGTACAGAGAAATTCGTCCGCCCTAAGTTTAGAGCCCAAAGTTTCAGTTACAGTGACTACTTGGCCAACGAGGCAATCTCTTTCTACTTTTTACTTTCTGCGACTCGCTAAAACTTATCTTATTATGCAAGAGCTGTAATTGTGCAACACGGTAAACAATTCTGCTGGAAACCGTTTAAGTTTATTGGAGCGAATTAAATGCTAAAGCAACTTTGACTTCAAGTTTGTATTTCGTAATAGTAGCAGATTTGCGTCTTTGATTCGTACGTATGGCTTATTAAATTTTATTAATTCGCATGTAAATAAAGTTTTTTTTTACTAGTACAAAATAATAAAAAAAGCATACATCATATTTAATTAGTTTGTTATTGCCATTAATGTTAATACAAGAAAAATTCTCACAAGATTGTTTAAGTAGCTGTATAACCAAGATATTTATCGGTGGGTAGAAAAAAACTCCAGTTTACGAATCTTATAATTTAAACTCCAGTTAAGAATATTTTTATTAACAAGTAACTGAAGCTCTTGATGAGATATTTAATCCGAGACCTAACATTACCACAACAACTTGATCTGAGTCTCATTTTAAAAGGTGAATGTACGATAAGCACATTTTGATCAAGATGGTAGATTATTTTCTTTATCCTCTGTGTAAGAAAATTTATGAATAATTCATGTTTATTTAGCTTTTATCTACTCACGTAACCAGAACGTCATCAGAGATAAATAAAGCTAATAACAATTATAATGCTATGATTGATTGTAATTTTAACTGATAAATAGGGCAGGAATTTTAATCAATAATGACGTAGATTGTTTTTTAGTTTAATCAAATATACAGGAAGCAAAAACTTTATGGGTACTCCTTTTTATGAAAATTATGGATTTGTGCAGTTAAAGTTTTTTTAGAGAAAGAATAGCGAAAGCTATTTTTTAATTTTAAACTTCAAATTCAAATGATTTATGGTCGAATTTTGATCACTGGGTGACTACTAGTAAACATTAATATAGGACAGAATGGTTGAAATTACATTATTATATGATGATGATGAACTTCGCGATTATCATCTTACGTCCTGAAAGGGTTACGTATAAAGCTTGCTTGACACTGCGGGTGATACAAAACGTCGTTTTGCAATGTAATGAATCTATGTGTATATGGGTTATGTGTACTTGGTCCCATTCGCACTTCATCCCGTGATCTTAGTAGATCTCATTTTTTATTAATGTGTATCAAGAATATGCATATTATATATCAAACTTTTAAGTAAATTATGCAATTGACAAGTTCTAGTGAATTATTTAAAACGTCCGAAGGTTTAGTTCTACACCCAGAATTGGCCCAAAATAGACACGATTGTTGGTAATAAAGGGAAAGCGCCCTGTCGTGGGACAATAGTGGCTAGAAATATAATATAATAGATTATTCCCATCCTACAATTTATCATACTTGACGATCAGATACCGAAACCACTTTCAGTTTTTTTTGCTTCAAGTCTGTGGCCTGAGAGCACTTTCGGAGTTAACAGTTACGAAGTAAGCTTAGAGAGGTTACCAGAAAAAAACTGTCCTTAGTACAAGACACACGGGGTGCTAAGACAGGAAACCTCCACGTGCGCCCGTAGACTGGAGTTCCCCTTCGGATACGTCCGGGGGGAAGACCAGTTTTTCGGGCCGGTGCACCCTGGGATGCGGGCAAAAACTCTTTTAGGCACTGTGTGCCTAAGGGATCTCTTTGCCCGTATGCGAATAGCCTGTCGGGTGGATGCTCCAACGCGTGTCCCTCTGAACAGCAGAGGGCACAGCAGCGGAGCGGGCTTGCGGACGGTGAGTAATGGGTAAGCTCGCCGTCCGACCAAGGACCAAGCCCGGGTCGGTGGCGCGTCGTGTTTCACGCGTCACCGACGGGGCCCCATACGGGGCCAAATGCCTGCTGGGGTCGCGGCTTTTTTCTTAATCCAGGATACCGCGGCCCCGGAACGTATAAACGTAACGTAAACGCAAACGTAAAGGGCATCCGAAGAAACACGGGTGGATTTCAGTCAGTAAGAGTCTGACAGTCCCTTCCGCCCCGCCCAGGGCGGGAGGGAGGACTCATTAGATGATTTTGCCACCTTAAAAAAAAAAAAAGTACAAGACACACACTTTTTTTTTTTTTTTTTATCGTGGTAAAATCATCAAATGAGTCCTCCCACCCAGGGCAGGGCGGGAGGGACTGTCAGACTTGTACTGACTAAAATCCACGGTGTCCTTCAGTAGCCCTTTACGTACCGGGGTCGCGGTAATCTGTGAGTCCCGCGACCCCGGCAGGCTTTGGCCCTCTACAGGCCCCGTCACTATGCTGACACTCCTTGAGGCGCGCGTGGAACACAACGCGCCGTCGACCCGGGCATGGTCCATGGTCGGACAGCGAGTCGCCCATTACTCGCTGCCCGCATGCCCGCGCCTACGGTGGCCGGAGATCGTCTTGCGACGTCCGTCGCCGTGGGCGTCTACCACTGCGGCTGGGGTGGAGGGAGGACGCTGTCCTCTCCCTCACGCGGCCCGCCTCCTCCTTCGCGAGCATGACTGCTTCGCAGAAGGAGGCGACCGCTTCCCACTCCATCTCGCCCCGCAGCATGGCCTCGACCAATGCCGGGCGCGAGAGGTCTCCGCCTATCGCCGTCGTGAGGACACGGCGGTGCTCTGCCCAAGCGGGGCAGTCCTGCACCGTATGCTCCACCGTGTCCTCCGGACGATCCTCGCAGTGGTGACACCCAGGCGTTTCTTCCCTCCTTATCAGACACAGGAACCTCCCGAAACTTCCGTGTCCGGTGAGGACCTGCGTCATGCGGTAGGTCAGGACGCCGTGACGCCTATCCAGCCACTCCTCAAAGAGGGGTCTTACCGCCGCGATTGCGGCGTGCCCGGACCTCGGTTGCGACAGTCGCTCCCTCCATACTGCCCTGAGATCGCGCCGGAGCTCTTCCCGCCGCGCCTCGACTTGTCGAGGCAGCGGGGATTCGCCCCGGCGCTGCGCCTCCACGCGCCACTCATAGACGCGCTGGAGGGCAGTCGCCTCCAGATCCCAGGGCAGCAATCCGGCAAGAAGGTTGGCCGATTCGCCGGCGATCGTGCGGTATCCTCGGACCATACGGATAGCCATGACCCTCTGGCATGCGACCAGCTTTAGTGGTCACGTCCGAATGCTCAGGGCCCACACGGGGGCCCCGTAGAGGGCCATGGACCGCACGACACCGGCGTATAGCCTCCGGCAGGAGGCGTTTGGCCCGCTGAGATTGGGCAGGAGTCGCCTGAGAGCGGCTGCTGCCCGGTTCAGCTTTGGGGCCAAACGTAGGAAATGCTCCCTAAAGTTCCACCGGCTGTCGAGGACGAGTCCCAGGTACTTCATCGTCCTCCCGACGCCGATGCGAACCCCCTCCACCGTTATGTGGGACTCTGACCGTGGCGCATTCAGACGGCCATGAAAACACATGGCCTCTGTCTTGTGCAGCGCCACGTCGAGTCCCAACTGCCGGATCCTACAAGCGACTGTCGCTACCGCCTGCGTCGCCAGGTCGGCCGCCGCCTGGTGCGACTCTCCCTCCGCCAGAACGAGCGTGTCGTCGGCGTAACATATTACGCCGACGCCGTCAGGGAGGTCGCCGCGCAGCACCCAGTCGTAACCGATGTTCCACAGGAGCGGCCCCAGGACCGATCCCTGTGGAACACCGCACGACATCTCTCGCCGGTTCCATTCTCCCCGGTGACCGGGGTAGATGACGGCTCTGTCCGTCAGGTAGTCCTCGACCACACGACGGAGGTAGGTCGGCACCCGGTGATACCGGAGTGCCTCCCTGATGCAACTCCAGGGCAGGGTGTTGAAGGCATTGGTGATGTCCAATGACACCGCCAAGACAACCCTGCCCCGGGATACCGCATCCCCCGTCGTGAGGGCTCTCACGCGCATGATGGCGTCTACCGTCGAGCGCCCCCTGCGGAAGCCAAACTGGCTCTCCGCAAGGTCCGGGCCCACCCGATTCAGGTGCCCGACGAGGCGGTTTGCAATTACTCTTTCAAAGAGCTTGCCCGCCCCGTCGAGCAGCACGATGGGCCGGAATGCGGACGGAGAGTCCGTAGGGCGCCCGGGCTTCTGGATCAGGACCAGTCTCCCCGTCTTCCAACGAAGCGGGAACTGGCCCCTCTCCAGACATGCGCTAAAGAGCCCCCCCAGTCGAGGCCCGAGAGTCCCCGAGGCCAGGACCCAGGCTTTTCCTGGCAGGCCGTCGGGTCCCGGGGCGGTATTTTTGGCCTTGAGCCGTTGTACCGCCACTCTCAGGTCTACCTCGGTCACCTCTGGAGCGTCGTAGACGTCGTCGTCGCTGTGGTCCGCGTTTACGTCAGCTTCACCGTCAGGCACCGTCGGAGACGGAGCCATGGGCGGGGGAGTATGCTCTCTCCGCGATGGGAACAGGGCGCTCACCACGTCCTCCACGAACTGAGGCTGGAGACTCTGCGTCAAAGGGGGAGCCCAGGGGCGGAGCTTTTCTCTCACCCACTTGTAGGGTCGGCCCCATGGGTCCGCGTCCAGAGTCTCCAGCATCTCCTTGCGGGCCAATTCCTTGGCCCGCCAGATCTCGTCGCGACAAGACACACACTTAGATAAATAAAGGTGGTCATCATCATCATTTCGGCCTATTGCATCCCACTGCTGGACATAGGCCTCTCCCAGGGAGCACCACAGCGCGCAATCTCCCGCCTTTTTAATCCAGCCATTGCCAGCTATCTTCTTCAGTTCATCGGTCCATCATGCCGGGGGGCGTCACACCCTACGTTTACCTACACGTCTCCATTCGAGAATGTTAATAATTAACCTTATTGCTTCGAGAAGCAGGTAATTAACACTGATATTCTAAGAGCCAACTTAAGTCAACAATTGCTCAGCTCGGCTACATTCACTCGTCGTGACAACAGTTCAAAACGTCCACAGAATTGTATTTTTATTCGCAATTAGTTGGAGTATGCGACTCAAAATATTATTATGAAGAGATTTATACTTCACTATTTCTTCTACTACTTGAGATTTTATATGAAAACCTATGAATCAACGGCGTTTCTGTCAATTTATTATAACAATAGCTGTTAATGGGTTTAATGTGTGGCTTGACTTAAGCCGAGTTAGTGGTTAAGAATATGATAAGTCACCTGCATTACGAGGATTCTACCCAATGAAACTTTAAATTATTTTCACTCTGATATCAAAAACCGATTCATTAAAAAAAAAAAAAACAAAAACAATACTACTGAACTATCTAGACTATCGATGAAATTCCAACAAATGGTTTTCGAACTGGCTTAATGAACCTAATTCATGTAGGTATGCAGTAAATTTAACCCTTTATAGGACGGCTCATACAAAGTGGCCAGTAAACTGGACACACACTTCAAGGTGTTTATCTCATAGATTTTTATTTATATATTGAACCTTACGAGTATAAACATTTACGACCCGCAGTTTACTGGCCGTATGATTTTCATGACTTTCTCGAAAAACAGAGATTTTCAGGCCTTTTTTCAAGAACATGTCATTATGATTTACGGCACAGAATACATATTTATCACAAAATATTAAGAATTAGAAAAAAAGTTAGGATGTGCGTTAAAGGGTTAAACTAATTGGCACTATCAAAGATTTATTTGATAATAATCTCACTAATTAGTTTTCAATGGGTTTATTTTGTAAAGCTGTCGTATGACGTTAAAGATAAATGAACACTCGAGTAAAATACCAATTCAGTTGGTTATAATGGTACTAATAGATGAAAATTGCGCATTCTCATTGTTTTGCTCCTTTCATAACCTGCAGGTTGAATTTCATATTCTGAAAATTAGGTTCCAAAGGAGTTAAAATCTCAATTTATAAAGAAACTGTTATTCGAAAAAATTCAGTAGTTTTTTTCGTATTTTTACTGAAGCATTGTGTGGTTGCCAATCAGTCATGTTTTCCTTTCGTACATTCATGAATACGCATCACTTTTTGTTCTCTGTTTTCCAAACGTGATGTGTCAAATAGAAGTAGCACATAGACGCACGAACACTTGGAAAACAACTTGTGAGCTTTAGGCGCCTTCGTGACTTATAAAAACTATACGAATATTTATACAGTTAGGTGAAGGGTGCTTTATTTAACGGAGGATGTGTCGTAGTGACTCTAGACGAGATGAATTAAACATGAAAGTGAACACCTTCTCAGGTGCCAGAGATAAAGCTGTGTAAATACTTTTTTTGGAGGAAGTGTCAAGATTAAGCCTTTTCCTCAGACAGGAATCTCTCGTTTTGAATAATGAGTTTGCGAAAGTAATCCATTATGGATAGGGAGGGTGTTAAACAGGGACTTGTGACTACTAGAAGATGTTATTTGTTTAAATTGCAAAGTAGGAGCGTAAATTCCTGTAATGAAGCATTTATTTTTGATCAGACAACCTACAATTAATTTTAAAATGTCCGGGTGTAATCAGACAACGAAGGTAAATCAAAGATAGGAGATGGACGCACAAATAAGCGTAGTATGTGACAGAAATATGTAAGTAGAGATAAGATAAACGTGTGAGGGGTGCGTGATATGGACACAGGCGCCAAACTTATCGTAACGTAGGTACCTTCACATATAATACGTACGTAGCAATTAGGACTTTCCAAAATACATCTTCAGTGTGCCCAACGAGGTGTATAATTTTGTGAGCAGAAAAAATCGCCGGGAAAGCTAATTAAGATATGGAATCAGGCGTTCCTTTGCGAAAAGCCAATATATTAAAGCCTTTGTCAAACAGACAGGCGTTGCGAATGCGAAGCGTGACGTTTTTATTTGTAATGTATGGAATTGTTTGAATCCAGTCACATAGAAAACCGAAAGCGATCCGATAGCGTGACAGAACTATCAGACTGGCGTCTCGCTTCGGTTTGGTATCGCTTCGGAAATGCTTTGCTTTCGCCTGTCTGTTTGACAAAGGCATAAATGTAACACAAAATGTTTTATGATGACTCCGCGAAAAAGATTCATTCTCAGATGCAGGAAAAACAAATGGACATTGGACATGCATGAAAAGAAAATATTAACACGCCACTTCACGCTATATTCTCAGATGCGAATTTGTTTAAATTTGGATGCAGGTGGCCCTACCATGACATCTTAAAGCGTGAATAGTTCCGCTGTGGGAAAAGGACAGTGCTATACAAGTGGTCTAGCGCCATCTCGTTCCCACAACTCACGCTTTAAGACGTCATGGTAGGGCCACCGCATCCAAATTTAAACAAATTCTTGCTTTTTCTGGATATGCAAATGTTTGTGCATGTGCGAGCCTGTAACCAAGCCTGGATATCTTTCAATATATTATGCATAACATTTAACTCCTAGCCACTTAGATAAAGACTAACATTTTCTTTCGAAGGCAAAATTCGTCCACATTCCATAATATAAAATTCTGTCAATAGTTTGTAATGGACGTGCGGTCCTTTCTAGTAAAGCCGATTGACAGGGTTTCCTACTTACGAAGGATTTTATTTCCCGTACCCGTCAAGGTGAGACCCACATTATTTATGTACGACATTGTGAAGACTCCATTCCGTGATTGCACGCGAGTCCTACATAACAGGTGTATGTATGTAGCTAGTATATACCTGGATTATGCATAAATGTATGTTTGCAAATGCACTTTAAGCAAAACGGTATGGAAACTGGAATATTTTTGGTACATAACTGGAGTTGAAATGTTGAAACGAGGAAAGATACAGTTTCATCGTATAAAAAGAAATATTAGTCAAATAAGTATTTCTAGAAACCTAACATGATTTTCGATGAAAACCTGTAGATTTTATTAGTGTTTCCGCGTATTTCCTTTCAAAAGGGCTGTATTCCTGTGTATTTCCGTCAAAACTGCTGTCAAATCGCCGTTAGCAACACAAAGTTTTACATAGGCGGGATTGTTGTCCAAAAACATGTTGTTGTTAAACACAACTGAAGCGTAAGTAATTGAAATATTATTTACCGTTTACAACCTTTGTAATGTTTATCTGATACGAGCTCGATTTCTTTCAATTCAAATAAGAATATAGAAATGGAAAAGACGTTCCGTATTTCCAAATTAGGTATAGGTAAGAATACATTTTAGAGTATATAGAGCTTTCATGAGTGGGCAAACAGTTGCTCAGTTAGCAACTTTGTTGACTTGTCAAACATTTCACTGTGTAATTTAGCCATGAATAAAACGATATTGTCTGAATAATTATCATGCAACTCTTATAGAAATTTGCTACAAAGAATTGCCAGCTTTATTTCTTCATTTTGATTAGATTCGATCTTGATATTCCCTCCTTCCCCACGTCATAGACGGGAAGGAAGTTTCACTATAATCTAATTTAATCTCGTATCCGAACATAAGAGAGATAGTGTAATATTTATACCTGCGCGATGAGCTTCTGCAATTCTTCGTTTTCCTTGACTAGTTCCCGGTAGCGCTCCTCGTCTGCGGGGGCGGAGCCCGAGCCCGAGCCGCGGCCGCTCTCCGCGCGCTCCGTCGGGTGACGGATCACCTCGATCACCTGTATTACCATATAAACTCTTATTTTAAGCTTACGTTACTTTGCAAAGCGGTTGTAAGTGCATCTGAAATGACATTGAGTAACTACGTACAGTTAGTCAATATTTCGGCTGCGATTCGACTGAGCGGAGCGGAGCAGAGCGGAGACGAGCTGTACCGCGATTCACCAATCACATGGCTGACCACGTGACAAATGTGTATTCAAACCATGTGATTGGTGATTCGCGGCACAGCTCGTCTCCGTTCTGCTTCGCTCCGCCGAAATTTTTTATTTCTGTATTGGTTAAAATGTTATATTGAATTTTAATGCTGTGTAAATCTTTGTGGAAATCAGTGATGTTACAAATTATGGCAAATGTCGATTGTTTTTTTAAATATTTAAAACTGGGGAGGCGAAAATGCGTATCAGGTAGGTATCTGTTTTTTTCTGTAGTTTTGTTTACGGATGTCAGGTTATTCTGCATCCTCAATCTTCATCCCTATCAAGCACATATATGATGAGATATAATCTCAAAGTAAATGTTACTGCTCGTGACATGAGCTAAATTAATACAAATCAAGTCAAAATGAAACCACAGATGATTAAATATTGATTGGGCAGGTGTTGATAATGAAAACCACAAAATATTTGTACTAAATCATACTGCGTAAAATGTTTACTCATTTATCTAATCGTTGTTAATATTAGCGAAGGATTAATAATAATTTACGTTGATTACACATAAGAAGCCATGTGACTAAATGTATTTACATGAATATGCGCCTGCGTGGCTTGTATGTCTACATGTGCGTATGAGGTAAAAATAAATTACAAGTCTAGTCTAAAATCACTGATAAAAGGATAAACAAGATTATTGTTTTTCCCTACGCCACAATATCAATATTATCAAATAATTATTACTACGAATATTGTGCACGGACCAGATGGTCGAGATAATTGTTAGTTACAGAATATTACTTCTGATTGAATGGATATGCACGTTGATTGATTGTAAGGCCAATGTCTTTTTGATAGGTATTTCGTGTGTATTTAGTACTGAACATTTTCAAAACCCGCTAAATGAGCAAAGCGTGTTTTTAAATTAACTCAAAACATTTCATACTTATGTACAAGTTCAGTTAATGTTACTTTTAAATCTAAAATTACCCGCATGATAAAGACGAAAAGCTTTGATTTTACAATTTACATAACTGTTTTTTCATTTTTTGATAATTTTAGGATTTACATACCTAACTGGTCGATTTTTTTCAATTATAAAAGAGATTTCGTTTATCATGGGCTGTATTTTTTTAAACTGCTACCCGTGTGGGTCCGGGTTTAGTTGCTAGACAACAATATTAATTTTATCAACATAACGAAGTCTAGGAAAAATATTGGCTTATCATTGAAAATAGCCCTTAGAATAATATTTACAAAGTAATAATTTTCACCTCTGTCGAACTCTATCAGACAGTAATGTAAATATAGTGCCGTTACAGGCAACGTTAACAACCGACAGAGATATTTTTCTATTTAGACTGCCGCTTCATAATACCGATTATCATGTTAAATCGTGTGAAAGTATCTCAGAGGTAAGCTCGCATTAATTTCAGTAGAGGAGCCCAACTTCTACCGTAAATCACATTTTGGTTTATATTTAAACGACTGAATCAATTCAGCCTTTATAGTCGTAATCTGCGCTCTCAATTTTGAACACCGAGACAAAATGTTCGCTTATGTAATAAGTAAGAATCATTATCTCGCTCATAAAAGTTCTGGAGACTCATTTAGTTTTGGATCTTTTAAGTCGTTTTGGTTTTTCGCGATACGGTCGGGAAAAAGTTTCATTTTTAATCTGCTGGGCGCAGGTTATTCAGAAGAGATTAACTTTTTATTGTGGATAGTTTTTCGAATTTGTATACAATGTGCTATACGCTTTATCTATAGCAGGCAGCCTTTAGTTGGTCAGTGCAAGCTGGGATCTTAATAATTAAATAGGTCACTGTAAATGAGGTCGGGTGTAATATTTAAGAACCAATTTCCTTTAGCAAAGTCCTGAACAAGAAAATATTAGTTGTGACATTGTACGCAGACATTTATTTTAATAGCAAATGTGAGTATTAAGAGCGCTTATTCCGAAAGTTGGCAACGTCGCAAATAGTTGTCAAATATTAACAAGTTTTAATTAATTTGGCAATGGTATGGAAATAAGAAATATGGCTCTGTAGTGCACTAAAAAATGATTAGGTCATGCTATAATTAATTTCGTAACACCAAAAAAATTGTTTTAGATATTAAAAAAGTATTTGGAAACTTTCCAAATGCTTTTTTACACCTGAAACGGTTACAACATCAAATTCAGTGTTTTAATTGCATTCCTATATAAAAAAAATTGTGCACTACAGAGCCATATTTCTTATTTTCATACAGTAAAATTATCAAATTAAATTGAAACTTGTAAATATTTGACAGCTATTTGCGACGTTGCCAACTTTCTGGTTACGCGCCCTTAAGACTTTATAACATTTTAAATAAACGTTGGCTAAGTTTATGATACTCGCGTTTTCGTTTAGATTTCAGATGCAACCGTTATGGTGTTTGCTTGCGACAATAAATTGTATGTTTACCCTTTTAGTTTCTGTGTTTCATTAAAGTGATAGTTACTGAATATCTCTCTCTACTTTCACTATGCTTTATGTATGGTACAATTAAATGAATCTGTAACTAGAATGACATTTGTGTAGTTGAGGAACTTGATGAATAAATAAATTGTAAATTGACCATAAAAAGTATTAAAAACCGTCATTCTTTGCCGACTGCACATAACAGCTGCTTGAAAGATTGTTGTGAAATTTAATCGAATATGTTGATCTTTAAACTATCGTCACAGTGTTCCGTCCTGTTTTCTTCATAGTCTTAAAAAGGGCGTGAAAAAGTTGCAAGCTCAGCAACGCGCAAGCGATATCTCTGGTGTTGCAGGCGTCCAATGACCGCGGTGACCACTTTCTATCAGGCGGGCTTTATGCTTCCTTGTCACTTTTATGATCTAAAAAAGGCTATAACATGGTTCACTGGCGCAGTTTCTCAATCTTCGCTTAACAATACAATCAAGTTCCTCAACTGCCCAAAAATACAACATGATACAACTACAAAGCAGTTACTTCACAACTCACCTACAAAAAAGTAAAAATCGTTTTTTTCTCACCTTACTCACCTTAGGAATAAATATCAGTGCCATGCTAAGGAAACAGCAAAAGACGATGGCTAAAGAGACGAAGGCAAAGGCTGCGTCCTGCTGGCTGGCGATGACGAGGGTCACGGGAGCTGTGATGAGGCAGAGCACCACCACGTTGTAGATACTCATTCCTACGTAGCGAGAGTCGTTGATCTGACGGACCTTCACTGAACGGGTCTCGTATGCAAGGAACAGTCCAAATACTAGAACTAGGCCTTTGTAGCCATACATTACGCCTGGAACAAAGATATGGATGTATAGTTATGTCTGTAATTGCTAGAAGTAGATCTGACGCTTTAGGCTTTCGCATGAATAATTAAAAAAATAAAACTCGAAATCATTAGAAATATTGCTTAAAGTAGTCGTCTTAGACCCGTAAGCTTCTGATCACGAGTTTTCAGGTTTATGTGACGTTATGCAAATGGGGACGTTAATTTAATGGAAAAAAATCCTCGTTCGTAGAGACTAGAGGCGCTTTTTCAATTTCAACTGCCAAATACATAAAATCCATGCTAGGGCCGTGTCAAATCGTGTTCTTACAGTACTTAAAGCAAATTAAAGTATTGGTAAAACTTTCCTAAAATCTTATTAATTGAAATAATAAAACTAAACTATTACGTGCCCATGAGACTGACGGCCTGTTGTACCTATACTTAGCCTTTGGCCAATATAAGTGACAGAGTGACGGAAGGCATCAACATGTCGTTTAGATATCTCTTTAAAGCGTCTGTGATAATTCGGACCCCAAGGCCCTAAAGTTTCAACCCCAAACGGCTCAAAAAATAGGTTAAGTTTACTACATTTACTCCCCTTGAGGTTCTCAACAGCCGCAGCGGGACCGTTAGATTGTTACATTAAACTTTACAATTGTATTTAAATCATGAAGAATGAAACGATATGGCTTTTCCTTATGCGACTAAAGTGGAAGAAGAAACTTCATGATCTACAATCGACAAATTTGAATCATGACCCATTTTAAATCGTTTGAAACCGTCAAAATAACAAAGATCAAGATTCTTAATATGTATAATATACGCAATTGTCGACTTAATTGTATTAGAATATCCGTAAGAAAATAAGCTTATTGTGTTCCTTGAATCCTCGGGTTGGTACAGCGAATTAACTTCCCCGGTCTGGGAATTAAAAACATTTATTTTATCTCGTAAGCTGCATTTGCGGCTTTCAGTCCAAAGGAGGAGTAACACGCACAATTTAAAGAAAAGGTGACATAAACAACATAACAAAGAGACCAGCTGTTATTAACAACTTAAGAAAAACTTAAATTTTCCCCAAGTTACGGGCGCAAATGAGTCGCAGTGGACTTGGAAGAAGATTTATATAATGTAATTTACTGTTTACGGTACTTTAAGTTTTAATCACTTCGTATTAGAGCTCATCTTTTATAATTATTGTTGTTTGCATTAAGGGCCAGCGGTGCTTTCCGTTCATTTTGTAATTAAAAGTTGCTGTTAAATTATACAGCTGTCTCAAGATACCTTTTTTATCGTGGTTAAATCATCAAATGAGTACTACTAAAATCCACGGTGTCCTTCAATAGCCCTTTACTTCCGGAGTCACGGTAATTCGTTAGTTCCGCGACCCCGGCAGGCTTAGGCCCTCTAAGGGCCCCCACTCGTCAGGCTCAGCCCCGTCATTAGGCTGACACTCTTTCTGGCGCGCAGAACACAACGCGCCGTCAACTCGGGCATGGTCCATGATTGGATAGCGAGGCGGCCATTACTCGCCGCCCGTAGTCCCGCGCCTATGGTGGCCGGAGATCATCCTGCGACGTCCGTCGCTATGGGCGTCTACCATTGCGGCTGAGTCGTGAGGTGGACGCTGTTCTCTCCCTCACGCGTCTCGCCTCCTCCTTCGCTATCGTGACTGCTTCGCAGAAGGAGGCGACCGTTTCTCACACCGTATCGCCCCGCAGCATGGCCTCAACTAATGCCGGGCGCGAGAGGTCGCCGCTTATCGCCTTCATGAGGACACGGCGGTGCTCTGCCCAAGTGGGGCAGTCCTGCACCGTATGCTCCGCCGTGTCTTCTGGACGATCCTCACAGTGGTGACACCCAGGCGTTTCTTCCTTCCCCATCCGACGCAGATACTTCTCGAAACTTTCGTGTCAGGTGAGGACCTGCGTCAGTAGGTCAGGACGCCGAGACACATATCCAGCCACTCCTCAATTAGGGGTCTTACCGCCACGATTGCGGCGTGCCCGGTCTTAAGATACCTTTTTTTAGCGTGGTAAAATGATTAAATCCTTCCCCCACCCAGGGCAGAGCGGGAGGGACTGTCAGACTCGTACTGACTAAAATCCACGATGTCGTTCAATAGCCCTTTATGTTCCGGGGACACGGCAATTCGTGAGTCCTGGGACGCGTCCCTAGCAGGCTTTGGGGCCTTAAGATATCTACGTTATTTTTAGATGAAAAATGGGGGTAGAAACTAGGGAGTGTTTTATGTCTAAGTTGTTTCAGTTCAATTCAACAATATTTTTGTTTGTGCAGCGCGCGTCGGAATATTCTAGAGTAAGTGATGCGTGAAAATGAAACGTATCCGTTGTTGAAGGCAAACAGAATACGTTCTACGTCAATGCAAACATGTTCCACAAGCGAGCTTCACTTTAAACATTTAAAAGAATTTGGATACATTTTACAACATTTGTCAAAGTTGTATTTACATGTGAATACAAAATTGGTTGTTCTTAAGGGTTAAAACCGTTTCCTTTCTATTGATTTGTGCAAACTCTCGTTTTTGTACGCCAATAGGTCATAATAGTATTAACATAACATGCCGTACTGAACATGAGCATTCAAAGCATTATAATCACTAGGCTTAGCAAACCGATTAGGAGATTAGACACCTAGCTAGTTTCGGAGTTTGGTTAATAATATTAGTGCATACAGGGAACCTGCTGTCATCCTCATTATGCATAATATATCACCATTACTATGAGCACACGACAGTGTTGTTGCATTCCGCAACTCCGTAACGCAAGAGTCCAGGATATAACCGCAACGCAGCAACATTGCATCACACGCAGGAAACTGGCAGTAAATAATGCGGTGCGGTGCCGCATCATACTCCTTTGTTCTAGCTCTCACAATATGATACCAAGAAATGAAGCGTTTGATCATATTTCCTCGGAACCTGACATCAAAGGGAAATCTTGATTGGAATGGTTTAATAAGCTCCTCTTTTATTAGCATTGTTGTTACAAAATAATCCTAGAGATTAGATACATTTTGTTGGATTCACGAATCCTTTGACGGATTTTATTACTAGACTCGAGTCATTTTTGCTCATATTAGAGTGAGAAAGACTACACTTTTGGCCCCTGTTAGATTGACTGAGCCTTTGAGTTTGTTTAAATTACGACTGCTGACCTTTTTGGCTACATCTCACGCTATCGAAATTACGATTTTCAAACGACACAGACAAGCAGTCTGTGGTTTGCGGTGAACCATATCTCAAATCACATCTCTTAATATATATGAATACGTTGCCAGTATGATTAACCGGTCGTAGACGCGGTTCGGCGGAGGAAGCAAAGTCAATGTACTGGTAGTGCACCGCGTGGGGTGGCGGTAGACGCGTCTAGTCCACGCGGTCGTGCAGTTTCTTGTTAAAATCGCTCAAGATTTAGCCAAAAGGGTTAGCAGTCGCTCATGTATGCCACATAATAATAGTCCTCTTGAGCGATTTCGGCCACGGTGGCCAATCTCAACGGAGATTAGCCATGTGCGCGGGACATATTATAGTGCAAAAGTGCGTGCGCAGGCACAGGTGCACTTTAATAGTTCGATGGGTTGGTAATCGTACACGACCTGAGAGAGATCAGGCGAAAGACCAACAGCTTAACCTGATGTCCGAAACACGGGGGTATTATACGGCCAACTTCAAACTCCGGGCTGCTAGTTACTGAGAAATTCTTTTAGATAAACTCAATAGCACTTTTTTCCCGATCCGGGAATCGGATCCGGGATCCGACGCTTAGCAGTCGCGCTTGCGACCACGACACCAACGGGGCAGTTGCCACATAATATCAGATAATGTTACTAATTTTGTGTCGATTATTAACATGTCAGTTCCCAGCATTCCTTCTCAATAATGACGCGCCTTGTATTGATCGTGAACAATATTAGAAGCCAGACAATCAGCTGTCAATATACGACTATTATTTGATTAGAATTGGTAGCATTATTGCGTAATACCCACTCCGGTAATTACTTTCGCTTGTTCAATATTCATAGATTAGATGAACAGTATTAATTTCCATGTTGTACAAATTCGTCTTTTACTACCCGATATCAAAGTTACTTAACAAAAGATAACTTAACAATGTTAAAGATTTTTAATGTAAAGATGAAGTACCCGGCCCAAGTCAGGCGACTGCTCCACTATTAAAAAGTTGTGAAAGGTCACGTAGGGCTATGTCTATTTAAGTTACAAAGTCTGGCACTTTTTCTTACAAATTGGGTGCTTGACTACTCTAAATTGTGTTTCAAAATCACTTGACCATTACGTAGCCTTTCAAGAATAGTGATATTTGCTCTGCGCTTATACGTACTACATGTTTCAAACCAAATTTTATGCGAATAAACATAATATTTGGTAAATATCACGCATTTTCATATTATATCCAAGTCCATACTCCGGCGCGGCGGGAAGAGCTCCGGCGCGATCTCAGGGCAGTATGGAGGGAGCGACTGTCGCAACCGAGGTCCGGGCACGCCGCAATCGCGGCGGTAAGACCCCTCTTTGAGGAGTGGCTGGATAGGCGTCACGGCGTCCTTACCTTCCGCATGACGCAGGTCCTCACCGGACACGGAAGTTTCGGGAGGTTCCTGTGTCTGATAAGGAGGGAGGAAACGCCTGGGTGTCACCACTGCGAGGACCGTCCTGAGGACACGGTGGAGCATACGGTGCAGGACTGCCCCGCTTGGGCAGAGCACCGCCGTGTCCTCACGACGGCGATAGGCGGAGACCTCTCGCGCCCGGCATTGGTCGAGGCCATGCTGCGGGGCGAGACGGAGTGGGAAGCGGTCGCCTCCTTCTGCGAAGCAGTCATGCTCGCGAAGGAGGAGGCGTGCCGCGTGAGGGAGAGAACAGTGTCCTCCCTCCGACCCACCCGCAGTGGTAGACGCCCACGGCGACGGACGTCGCCAGACGATCTCCGGCCACCGTAGGCGCGGGCATGCGGGCAGCGAGTAATGGGCGACTCGCTGCCCGACCATGGACCATGCCCGGGTCGACGGCGCGTTGTGTTCCACGCGCGCCTCAAGGAGTGTCAGCAAACTGACGGGGCCTGTAGAGGGCCAGAGCCTGCCGGGGTCGCGGGTCTTACCCATCACCGTAACCCCGGTACGTAAAGGGCTCGTGAAGGACACCGTGGATTTTAGTCAGTACAAGTCTGACAGTCCCTCCCGCCCTGCCCTGGGTGGGAGGACTCATTTGATGATTTTACCACGCAAAAAAAAAAAAAAAAAAAAAAAAAAAAAAAAAAAAAAAAAAAAAAGTCCATACTCCGGAGGACACGGTGGAGCATACGGTGCAGAACTGCCCCGCTTGGGCAGAGCACCGCTGTGTCCTCACGACGGCGATAGGCGGAGAACTCTCGTGCCCGGCATTGGTGGAGGCCTTGCTGCGGGGCGAGACGGGGTGGGAAGCGGTGGCCTCCTTCTGCGAAGCAGTCATGCTCGCGAAGGAGGAGGCGGGCCGCGTGAGGGAGAAGACAGCGTCCTCCCTCCACCCCAGCCGCAGTGGTAAACGCTCACGGCGATGGACTTCGGCAGACGATCTCCGGTCACCGTAGGCGCCATGGACCATGTCCGGATCGACGTCGCGTTGTGTTCCACGCGCGCCTCAAAGTGTGTCAGCAAAATAACGGGGCCCCCCTCTAGAGGGTCAAAGCCTGCCGGGGTCACGGGACTCATAAAGGGCTATTGAAGAACACCGTGGATTTTAGTCAGTACGAGTCTGACAGTCCCTCCCACCCTGCTTTGGGTGAGAAGATTCCTTTGATGATTTTACCATGCTAAAGAAAAAGTAAAAGTAAAATAAGAATGTATTACTCAGTGTTAGAAACATCCAGCTGTATGCCATAATATTTTTATAAAAGGTTGTTTCATTTCTAATACATATTGTATTTCCAGTTGTAACAGTTTTTGGCGTATGTCCACGTTTCGTAGTACGAGACGCCACCGGACGTAGTAAGTACGCGTCGGAAGGCACCGAGTAGTTACGTAAGTAACATACAATCTAGATCCTAGAGCTTGGAGTATATGCTGTTAGTAATAAAGCAAGCTCAACATGGCGCCTGCCAGCAGATTTTCATTTGTTTCATAAGATCGTTCATCTGGTTATGATTTTGTTTGTCTGAAGTTATATTTACTTTTTGTCTAAGTAGACTGATGTAATGAGTCTTATATTTCTTTGAAGTTATGTAGTTGCCTCGACGTCTTAGAGATAACTTAAAAAAACTAAATGCATATTTATATCAACACCGAGCTGTAAAACCTAAAAGCCTTTTATAAAAAATAAACCAGTTCCAAAAAATGAACAATAACATTTACTTTTACACAAAAGCTACGTCCCTATAAGTTCTGTTACAGCAAAAAAAAAAACAAGCGCGAGGTGGCAATCACCAAGTACATTCTTCTGTTTTTTTACGGTTAAAGATACGTAATGGAATCAGGCGTTACTTTATGGAAATCCATGACATAAAATGTTACGAAAAATATTTAGGTAGGTATTATATCTCACGGAATTATCATTAATTATTTTTAATAACATAAACTATTTATGAACTATCTTTTATTAAATATAAAGGACAACTCACCAAGCCATACAGTATTATGTTTGCTCTCGCAGTGTTCTAACTCAGGTCGTATATGAACATCGTCGTCATGATGCCTGGGGGCTTCCAACGGGAAGATCTCCACGCGTCGTTCCAGAGGGTCCCTCAGCTGCCAGGCTGTGAGGAGTGCTACATCCACCACCAATAGGCCTCCAACCATTGTGTAGAGTTTCCAGCCGTGGATCCGCTTTTTCTGTCAGAAGATAAGTATGTAAATGAAGATATTCTTACACAATTTGGTATCCAAAGTCGTTGATTTGGAACAAATTCGATAAAAAAAAACAGGAAAATGATGCTTGATGAGATGAGAAAACGCGAAAAAAAAAATTCTTGTAAGTGTCAACTGGCTACTGTCAGCTTTTAAACTGTTTTTGTTACAAAAAAATTGACCACACACTAGGAACTTGTAAGCCATACCAATATTATTTCCTTGTGGGTATGGAACATGAGACACGCAGTGCAGCAATCGAAAATCAAAAAATGAGTCCTCATAAATATGATGATTTTTCACGCCATAAAAAAGTATTTTTAAGATACTGATGAGATATTTTATCAGTTGGCCCCTTTATTTCATCAACTGCCTAGCCTTTTTCCAACTATATTGGGGTCGGCTTCCAGTCAAACCAGATGCAGCTGAATATCAGTATTTTACATGGAGCGACTGCTTGTCGGACCTCCATAACCCAGTAACTGGGTAATACGATACTCCATGGTAAGACTGGTTGTCAGAATTTAGAGCTTCTGACTAACAATAACGACTGTCAAAGATCTACAAATGACAGCCGGGACCAACGGCTTTACGTGCTTTCCGAGGAGGAAACTCGCTTTGACAGATGGTTACCCATCCGCAGACCAACCTCGGCAAGCGCGGCTTAACCCGGAAGATCGGCCTGTGCGGTTGTATTTATTTAGACTGTTGACCTCTTTATTTATGTATCTTAAATCTTTTATTTGTAAGTTTTGGTTTATACCAAAGTGCGATGCTTGAGCATGTCAATGCAAATCATGCTTGAAATAATTATATACCTATTAGACTGTGTAAACTTGTCGTTGTAATAACACAATTAAGATAATTAGTACATTCCGTTAAACTAAATTGTGTTGACATAGTTCATACCGACATCATATAGGTACCTCTATCTAATAATATGATCCTTTGAATCCTATAAACGTATTTATTCCTCATCATTATACTAAAAAGGTGGAAATTCTGTATTCAGAAAAGGAAAATATCACGGATTTTCCAAATCAGAAGTCAACAATACAATATATTTATAGGACGCAACGGGTGGGGCGTGGGCGTCCTATCAGGTTCAAGAAAATAAAAAAATCCCGATATCTCGAAAAGCTTTTGCTTCGAATTTGCTTACAAGGACCTCGTCGGATGTGATCTCAATAAGTCCTATAGGAAAACTTCAGAGGACGCAATGAAGTGCGGAAACAAAAACGCAAACATTCGATATGTAAAGTGACACAAGACGATCTAATTTCCATTGTATTGTGTATTGGGGTTGAAAGGATTCGCTTTTACATTCATGTCTATCGGAACAAGGTCTGTTTCCAGTTAGATGAATGTGACAAATACTTAAGTGACGTTCTGGTAATACGATTACGTCACATTTAATGTAATTTATGTGAACGCTAATACCGGATGAGCGTTACGCGCGTCTGTTTCAAATTAAACCTAATGTAAAAAATAAAAAAGATTTTTCTTTTGGTCTGGGTTAAGTGTGGAGAGAAATGTGATATACACAAAAATAAGTAATGTGACAAGCGACATAAACAAGACAGGATAAAGACGGTAAAATAATATAATACAATTTTTCCTCTCAGTTTATATGTGGTAGGTATCTATTTACATTGCTCGTAAACGTCTGCACGGTCCATAAAAACAGCCACTTAGAATTCTTCTCAAAATCTACACGGGGGTTTGCAAGGAAATTCCAATTACCTTTGTTTCCACTTTAGGTTTAGTGGTGTGGCGATGCACTCTCCATACTTTAGTGAACATGGCGCCGTATGCCATCGAGAAGCCGGTAGCGAGCAGCCAGGCGCGCGCGGCGCACAGCCCTGAGAAGTGCTGCGGCATCACCCAGCGACCGTCCACACCCAGCGCGATAGCCGCGCTCAGGCAGATGCAGCAGCCGCATAACATTACCGTGTTACATGCCGGGTGCGACCATTGTATCACCCTGAACATAAAATATATAGTGTACTCTCTGCAGCATACCAAAACAGAACAAAATTACGACCCAATGTACCAACTTTAACGACTGCAGCATTGGTTTCACGTAATAAAAGCCAAAACAAAGTAAGCGCACAACGGATACTGAATATCGACTTTGACGTTAAAATAGCATGATACTCATGTTCCTTTTCCTTGTGTCATTTTATACTCTTGTGAAATCTTGTTCTATTTTCATTTCCATCGAAGAGGAGTAGGATAATACCGAAAGGAATAAAGTGTAACAAAAATAAAATAAAGACGGCGGTCCTCAACACTATCGGAGTTCCTCTTTGACTGCGTCAGATCATTTACATTCATCTCATCGCAAATTGTTCGTTTGGCATATAAAAATCCGCCGCCGGGGTAAAACAACGATTGGCGAGCAACGCAGTGAGTTGCCAGTTTTTTTACCTAGCTACACTTGTTTTCGATAAATATGAGTTTTGGTTTCCCAGTTACCAGTGGAGAAAATTGCTTATTGGTAAAATTAAGTAGATAGCTTTAGACATGATCTAGAAAGTAATTGAATTCTTCACAGTAACAATTATCAATAAATACCACAACAACGATAGCATTAATTATGTTTGTGTTTTAAAAACCATTTCATTTAAACACGTTCCGAGCATTGAGTAAATTAAGTGGGATGTCTTATCAAGACCCTTGTCAATATCATACACTACCCGATTTCACCAGTGACTTGAGGGTGGGGACTGACGTTGACAAAGGCACTTTAAACCAAGATATATAGGGTTTCTTACCTTCGATGTCTGTGCAAGATGTTGAAGACAATTAGTGCAATGGCGGCGAGGATCCCAGCAATGCAGAGCGCGGTCATGCACGCAAAAAGCGGCAGAGATACCGTCCGTAGCTCGTTAACTACCACCGTACGGTCGGGAGGCACCTTCCCACCTGCCCAAACACAAACCCATTTCATGCTTCAGTAAAACGCGTGTGACGCTCGTAAAACACACATAAAACTATTAGCTATATACAGGAAATGAAGGGAACCGTACCTAAAAGATTTAATCGTTTTTTCCTTTAACTGGTCATTTTTCTCCCGTTCTGCTAACTAAAGATTTTTTGCTGCTTTGACTTTACGACACCAGTAATTCAGCTGTTATAAATACTGAGAACTACGCGCTTTCAGTGCCTTCAGGCAATGTTCCTTTAAAGGAATTAATAACAATTTCTTTTTTTGCTTTCTTGTTTTGTGTGCGGTTTTTCTGCTGAAATGTTTCAGCTCTCCTTTTTGTGTGACTGTATTTTATGTTAAATTGTTGAGAAGGTTTTATATGATGCTAACAAAAAATGTTCGTTTCGAGATACGGATACGTACAGTTTTGGCAATAAACGTGGCAGGGTGTGTATTAAACTGAATATTTATGTTTTTCTAGATAGTTTTTGGAAATGTTCACTTTAAAATATGGATCCTTGTACAAAAACAAAAACTTAGATTTTAACGTTCATAAATAAAGATACAAGAACTTTTACACGAAAAGTTAGAAACATCTGGTTGACCGTGATCTGTTTCTACTCAAAAATGTTTTATCATAGCGTAAAACTTGGAAGCAAGAATCGTCTGAAATTAAATTTATTAGCTACCTTAACCTACGTAGCTACATATTTCTGCTATTTATATGTGTAAAGGATTAATTTTCGAATTGGGCGAAACTATGAAAATAGCAAAATTACTGAAAGGAGTCTCGAGGCCGAATTTGATGAAAACTAAAACTGTACTTATATTTGGATTTTCTAAAAATCAATATTCCTGACCAAAAATCGAACTTATTGATTTCATTGAATGATTTAACACGCTGTTTCTATTATAACACCTTTCGACTGTGTCACTATTTAGGATTACATTCTGAAAGTACATATACGGCAAAATTATTCTTTTCTGTATTTTTTGCTGTTTTTCATAGTGTCGAATTTGTCCATCCACTGGTTTTGTTAAACAGACAAACGTTATACGTACCGACCCACCGCTCTCGTTCAAGCCACGTCAAATTGTCAGCCTGTGTGTCATAGTAGCCAAGCTTCACGTAGTGGTTGTCAGTCAACTGTTCGATCTGAGTCAACGCTATTCGGTCGCCTTGGGACGAGAACGCCACCAGACCCTAAAGGAATGAACAAAATATAAATCAAAGCAATTTGCATGATTTTCACGCTCAGCTTAGGAGGTAAAGAGACGTAGTTGAAATGAAGGTCCATTTATTTAATTTTAGATGCTTTTTTTTTGGGTTCATGTTGCCTTTAGTCAAGAAATTCTTAGTTAGTAAGCGTAGGTAAGAAGCAATTTAGGATATTATCATATTGGGTACCTATCCAACTGCTGAAAGACACCCTAAGTAGATACAATTCGATAAACTGACGCCCGCCCCCTTAGACGGCCTCCTTAGAGCCTACCGGGGTCGCGGGACAGTCTTTTCTGGTAACCTTGACTCTGGAACGTAAAGGAATATTAAAGGACACCAGTTGGATATTGATCAGTACGAATCTGACAGTCGCTCATGTCCCGCCCTTGGCGGGAGGACTCATTTGAAGATCTTATCACATAAAAAAACGTACGTAGTTCGTGGTGTCATATAATTCACGGCTTTCATATAAGATGCCTACTCTAAACTAGCTATTTCTTGTCATTCTAACATTTTAGACAGTTTAATAAAGATATCGAAATGCTGATGCTGCATATTTTTCGGCCAAAACTCTTTTTTGAAGAAGAACACCAAGCCAATAATGAGTCGGAACGCGCACCACAAACGACTTGAGTGTTATGGCTCGCTTATAACTTCTTAACCCTTAAGGTCCAGTTGGTTTGAGCGCCGCCCGACCGCCGCCGCGTACGGACGTCTCCTCGTGTGTGCTCCGTGCCAGTGCTGTGTTCTCCGCTGCGATTTCGTCGTGTCCTGCTGCGACGTGTCAAGAGAGTAGTCAAGACTACTCGAGTAAAAATTGTCCTTTTCAGGACAATTCTTACTCATCCTATTCCCCAAACGTCTCGCGTGTGTTTTTGCCCCTTCAGGGAAAATCCACAGTTTCGTGGTTCTTGGTGGAAACCTTACGGTGCCAACGAAGCCAAGAGGGTGGTGCCCCAATCCATCCCGCCGAACCCCTTCAGGGCGAGGTTAATTTATTGGAGTCGGGAGCTAGGACCTTGGCCTTGGGGGGACTCCTAGTCAAACCTAGTCTCCGGTTTCGTTCACAGCTACACACCTGGTGTCGGTTGGGTGTGTCTACCCCTTCGCACCAGACCCAAATAGGGCCCTGTTGCACATTAAGATTGGCAACAGGTTTACAAGCTTAGGGCACACCGTAGGTACACACCTCCCTGCCATACACAATCCCTCGGCAGGGAGGCTACTCACCCCCGGGCCCACCCACCCGGGGAGTTAGGTTTGTTAGGGTTAGGAATATTCCCCGAGAGCTTCACTCTCATGTCGGCCATTTTAAGCTGACAATATGGACAAACTCGTAAAGTTTGTCGAGACCCTTCTCAAAGACCCTTACCTAAAGGGTAAATATGACTCCGCGTTCGCTGCTCTTAAAGCAGAAAGCGACCTCGAAAACATCACTAATTTTAGTGATGCGCTCGAGAGCCCACTGTCTCCCCCGCCCGCCGAAAAAGGCATCCCCATCAAATCGACCTCAATGTCTGTAAAGACAAAGACCCCCGCCTCTCACGGCCCCTCTCCTAAAACCGCTTCTACAAAAGCGGCCCTCGTCCCTAGTCCTTCTGTCGCAAAAGCGACCTCTGCTCCTACTCCCTCAACATCCAAGCATGTTGTTGAGAAAATGGACACATCCGTGCCCATTTCGGACTCTGAACAGTCCGACTCCGCATCCTCCTCCGATGAGGACTTTACAGTCGTCATCGGAAAGAGGAAACAAGGGAAACACTCCCAAGCCGGCAAGGCGAAGAAACCCCTTGCAGCCCCACCTACCCCCTCTCCTCCGGCCTCCCCTCCGGCCTCTCGTCCGGTTTCCCCCACCCCTCCGGCGGCCCCCGCCAGCCGCCCCTCCAGCCCTATGGCAATCGCTCTCGCGGCTTCTACCAAGAAGCCTAGGCCCCCACCCCCGATTTTCATTCAGGAGAAGTCCAAATGGACAGAAATCTCCAAAATGTGTGCGGATCGAAAGATCCAGTACACAAAAGCGACAAATACCCAACAGGGTATTAAAGTCATTATCCCTACGTCTTCGGACTACAGGGAACTCTCTCGCCTACTCCGTGGAAGGAACGTAGCCTTCCACACATACTCCCTCCCTGAGGAGAAGCCCACCCGTGTGGTGATAAGGCGGATCCCCAAGGAGATCACTACCCAAGACGTCTTAGATGACCTCCTTTCCCAAAACGTCCCCGCCTCTGCCGTCCACCGCCTTCACAAGGCGAGGGGTGGCGAACTATACGACATGGTGTTGGTAGTTTGCGACCCTGTCGAAACCGGTCCCCATCCCATCTTCAAAATTAAATCAGTGTGCTCCCTGACAGGCATTTCTATTGAAAAGCCATTCAAAGCGCACACAGTAGGACGGTGTCACCGCTGTCAGCTATACGGCCACAGTCAGGCCCATTGCTATGCACCACCCAGGTGCGTCAAATGTTTAGGCGGCCACAGCACGGCTGATTGTCCCCGTCCTAAGGACAAGTCCCTCTGCACCGAACCCCCTAGCTGCGTTCTGTGCGGCCAAGTAGGACACCCGGCTAACTACCGCGGTTGCCCCAAAGCCCCCAAATCCGCTTCTCCCAAACTGGCAAAGCGCGCTGCCGCCCGCCAGCAGAGGGAATCCCCATCTGTGAAGATTCCTTCCTCACAGATTCCCGAGAGGCTTAGCCCTCAGCGACCCTCTCCGTGGAACTCATTGAACCACCAAAAGGCCTTCCCAGCCTTAGGTTCAGCGTCCCCAAAACCCACCCCAGGGCTACTCGAAGCCCCCGCCCCCAAACCCGCGGCTCCCGTGACTGCCCCTGCACCTTCGCGCAAGGTCGCTCCAGCAGCCCCGCAAACCATCCCTCCCGCGGTACCCTCCGGCCATGTGCCCAACGTTGACCCTAATGACATGTATGTCTTAATCAATGCCTTTAAAACGGTCCGCAACCACCAAGAGATTTTGAGATCCAAGGCGAGACAATTGGCAGCCCAACTCAGGGCTTCCAATGGTAGCCCCGAGGAGTACTCTAAAATCTTTGACGCTCACCCCGAAGTGGGTGACGCCCTCTTAGCCCTCCACCTTGTTTAGTTAGTCCAATGGCTACTAAAAATAAGAATGTCCTCAAACCGCGATCCCTTAAATTAGGCTTTTTCAATGCCAACGGCATTAGAGGTCAGCGTGACGAAATCGCTACCTTCCTCCGCGATAACCAGTTAGACATCCTTCTCGTTCAGGAGACTTTCCTAAAACCGCACCACCGTGACCCTAAAATTGCCAACTATCAATTAGTTCGCAACGACAGGTCACGCTGTCACAAGGGCGGTACGCTCATCTACTTCAAAAGGACCCTGCACTGCATCCCTCTAATCCCTCCTCCCCTCGAGGTTTCAGTCTGTCGGTTAGGCATGACCGGCCATCAACCCATCACCATCATATCCGCCTATTTTCCCCCTGCCCTCGGCGCAGAGGATCACAATTTACTCACCAAAGACCTCACATCCCTCTTCGGCCTGAGCGACTCCGTCATCATGGCGGGCGACCTCAATGCCAAACATCCCGCTTGGAATAGCACTACTACCACCCCTAGAGGAAAAGGTAGTGTTCAATCTAAGCTCCTCACTAAACTTTGATCCCATCGCTCCTCTTGAGCACACCCATTATCCCGGTGATCCCAACCACCGTCCCGACGTGCTTGACATAGCGCTTCTCAAGAATGTCAACCTCAAGTTGCATTCCATTGAGACGCTACACGAGCTCGACTCTGACCACCGTCCAGTGCTTCTGCACTTAATCCCTCGCTCGGGTCCCTCCGACCCCAGCCAGCCTCCTCCAACCAAAGTGATAACTGACTGGAAGAAAGTAAGCGATAAGCTGAAATCAACCTCGTCACCTCACTTGGACTCTATCCCCGACCACATAGTCTCCGTCGCGGACACGACGGCCGCGATCAACTCGTTTACAGAACACGTGCAATCCGTACTGACGGATTGCTCACGGGAAGTCCCAGAGATGAACGATCATCGCTGGAAACTTCCCGATGACGTACGTGAACTGATAACCGAGAAGAACGCGGCCATCCGTGCCTACAGCAACTTTCCATGCGACTCGAACAAGGCTCACATGCGCAATCTACAGCGTGCTGTAAAGAAACGCATCGCTGAGCTTCGTTCGAACCGCTGGAATGAGATGCTGAGCGATCTCGAGCCCACTCACTTAGCCTTCTGGCAGCTGCAACGGAAGTTGCGTGCCACTGAAGAGGCCACTATGCCTCCCCTCAACCGTCCCGATAAGAGCGTCGCCTTTGACGACTCTGAAAAAGCCGAATGCCTGGCCGACAGTCTGGAATCCCAGTGCTCTCCCAGCACCCAACCGGTAGACAAAAGTCACCTCCTCAAGGTCGACTCTGAAGTCCAACGTAGGACCTCCCTCCCTCCCGTAGAAGACCCTGATGATCCTCTGCCTCCAGTCACTCCAGACCAAGTGCAGGACATCATAAAACGTCTCCGACCCCGGAAAGCTCCCGGGTCGGACGGTATCAATAATAGGGTATTTAAAATCCTCCCCGCCCAGCTCGTTATGTTAATGACCGCCATCTTCAATGGCGCTCTGAGCAACAACATCTTTCCCCAGGCATGGAAAGAGGCCACTGTTATCGGTATCCCTAAGCCAGGCAAGCCCAAGTCTGAGCCCACGAGTTACCGTCCCATCAGTCTCCTGAACGTTCTCGGCAAAATCTACGAGAGACTTATTTATAAGCGCCTCAGAGATTTTGCCGATGCCAAGTGCCTCATTCCTCACGAGCAATACGGCTTCAGGACCGGTCACTCGTGCATCCATCAAGTCCACCGTATAGTCGAGCACATTAGCGCTGGGTTCCAGCGCGGTGCAATGACTGGTGGTCTATTCTTCGACATAGCGAAGGCCTTCGACAAGGTCTGGCACAATGGCTTATTATATAAGCTCTACCAAATGGGTGTGCCAGACCGTCTCGTGCTCATCTTACGAGACTTTTTGTCAGATCGCACATTCCGCTATCGCATCGGGAATGCCCTCTCCTCCCCTCACCCTATCCGAGCCGGTGTCCCTCAAGGCTCAGTCCTCTCGCCCCTCCTATTCACGCTGTTCACTAGCGATATTCCCAAGAGCAAAAAGGCTCAGTTAGCTCTCTTCGCGGACGACACGGCCATGTATTACACTGGCCAAAGTCCAACCGCTATAGCCCAAACCCTCCAATCCGCAGCCAACGCCCTCGGCGACTGGTTCAGGAAATGGAGAATTGAGGTTAATCCTGATAAAAGTCAGGCGGTCCTCTTTAGATCACCGCTCAAAAGACTTCCCCTCCGCCCCCTCAGTCCGATAACCATGTACGGTAAGCCTATCCCTTGGGAGAAGCAAGCCAAGTACTTAGGTGTCATCCTCGACAGTAACCTGTCCTTCCGCGCCCACATAAAAACAGCCCGTAATCGGGCTGCCTTTGCCGTAAGCAGGCTCCACTTCATGATTACAGCGAGAAGCAAATTATCGCTTAAATGCAAAATTCGCCTCTATACCGCTGTAATCCGCCCCATCATGACATATGCCGGTGTCATATTCGCACACTCCAATCCCCGCCACCTTTATAAAATGCAGGTCCTCCAAAACCGTTACCTCAGGAAAGTCACGGGAGCCCCGTTCTATGTCCGCAACGACAGCCTCCACCTCGACCTTAAAATCCCCACTATTCTCCAATTCATGAAACGCCTTTCCAAGCGTTTCTTTGACTCTGCCATCAGGCACCCCAATCCCCTAGTCGCAGCGGCCGCTCGAGACGAACCGTCTCGTATCAGCAAAATTCGCCGACCCAGGCATACTCTTGTCACCCCCGACGACCCCATCACTCTCCTCCAGGAGAGCAGTAGGGAAACTAGCACGCTCAGAAAACATAAGCGTAAACCGATCCCGTCATTCCGTCCTCGCCGCCGAGGACGACCGTCGCGACGTCCGAATCAATGCCCTCCCCGTCCCTCGCAAGAGCCAGCCCGCGATGCTGAGCCGTAGAGTTTTAAAAATCAGTCCCTAAATAATGAACCATTGTGATCCAGCCTGTCCCTTGCTGTCCTCTCTCAGTGACGCCCTAAGCCGAGGTCCGAACCCCACAGGGGGTGCCCTTAGCGTGCGGTCACTTAGTTTGTAGTTTTTATTTAGTTTGTAAGCTCTGGCTGGAGGCCTTAAAGTAATTTAAGGCATCTCTACAGAAAAGTCCGGTTAAGCAGCTCACAACCTCTTCTAGGTTGACCTGCGAGATGCCATTCACAAAAAAAAAAAAAAGTCCAGTTGGTTTTCACCTGTACATATTATTTTTACGTGATAAAATCATCAAATGAGTTCGCCCACCCATGGCAGAGCGGGAGGGACTGTCAGACTCGTACTGACTAAAATCCACGGTGTCCTTCAATAGCCCCTTTACGTTCCGGGGTCACGGTAATTCGTACAGTCCCGCGACCTCGGCAGGCTTTGGCCTTCTAAAGAGGGGGGGGCGTCATTTGCTGACACTCTTTGAGGCGCGCGTGGAACACAACGCGCTGTCGACCCGGGCATGGTCCATGGTCGGACAGTGAGTTGCCCATTACTCACTGTCCGCATGCCCGTACGATGTACAGTAACTGAAATATATTAAGGTAATTCAAGTTATAATGAAAGTTCTTAGTTTCATAAATTAATAATGTTGTAGCTCATTTAACATTGACATGTCTATTTACACAGTTTGAAACTGTTTAAAGTGAAATTGAAATGAGTCAACTTTAACTAGAAATTATGAGATTGAAATTGGAAACCTATTTAACTAGTAGATGAACTCGTTAAATATACATTACATGTCATTATACATGTTGGAAAATAAGTTGAATTACTCTTCTTGTTTTATTAAATAAAACATAATTTGAAATACAAAGTGTCTTCGCCTGTCTATTAGTAAATGAGTTTCTAATTCAAGAATTCCTTTTTTACTTATAATTTTCCGACGTCTATTTACGAAAGCCTACGTATGCCGAGTTTCTATGCCTAAAATGTCCCTAACTATCAAAGTCTATGTCCAGCAATGGACTACGACAGTTAATTACTTGATATATATTTATTTTTAAACTGCGCCCCCAATCCCCCATACTTTGAATTCCTTCTCTATATTGGATACGTTTACAAAATTTTAACACACAAACAGCCCAAACCGGAACAACTATCTGTAGGCCATATACATATTCGTCTCGTGCGGGAATCGAACCCACAATTCGCAGTGCAGCAATTCCTTAGCTATGTCGTTGCCTGCACCAATAATTTTCTTATTGAAGTAGAGTCAGCTGCAAAACTAGTATGAATAAATCCACTACGACCATTTCGACTATGGTGATGAATCGATGATAACTGCTTGAGTTATAGCTTATATCCCGTTACTGCGATGAAATTACTTTCAGTATGGGAAAAATGTCAATGGATGAGGCATTACAGTGAAAAATGACTACTATTTGTTCTCTGATTACTAATAGTTATCTATACATATAATAAATCTGTAGAAGGGTCAATTCTGTACATTGAAAATATTGAAAAAATAAATAACGGGGGGTATTGCTGGATCGATACCAAACCCAAATATGTGATTAAAAAAAAATTGTCTATCTGTCTGTCTGTATATGCAGGCATCACGTGAAAACTAACGGTTCGATTTCGATGAAACTTGGTATAATTATACCTTATTATCCTGGACATAAAACGGGATACTTTTTATACTGAAAAAATACGACCTTTACTATCAAAAAAATACTTACTACAGAACGCGAGCTCAACAGCTTATGTGGCTTAGCCGTATTTGGGTCCAATAGATATTTATAAGATGTCATTGTCAGAGTTACTCAAAATGGAGAAAAAAACCATCCACGCGAAGACCGATATCCGCGCGGACGGAGTCGCAGGCGGAAGCTAGTGTATAATGTATACGTTTCACAGGAAAGATATTACTCATCCATACTTTAACTATGGTTTATGTAGCCATAGTTTTACGATTAATATTACAAAGTTTAAAACATTTTTTTTTGTTTAAATTCCAGTTGGAGTTTAATGACTGTAGAGGAAATAACATTTTTGTTTTCATTGTTCTATTAAACGGTTCGAAAATAACTCCATTAACTGAGGCTTAAATAGTCACAAAGTATAAGTAATTTAATTTATTTTTGTTTCTACGCCATAAAAATATCTTACAATAGAATTTTCCGATATATTTTCATAGAAAGAACGCTACGCAATGTTTTAAAATATCTTGACTAAAATTCACACTTATAGGTACTGCACAAGATCGGCATTTCCATACTTCATTTTTACTAGCCAGGTAACTCCAAAAAAACCTAAAGTTTCGGTACCTATGTGCTTTTGTTGTCTTATGGAGTTTTGTTGAGGTAACACTGATGCAGTGCTTGTAATAATAGGCTTGTGTACCAAAATCTACTAAAAATCTAATTCGTCCATCAGTTAAATTATTTAAAAAAATCTATTTGTCTTTTTTCGTTTGTTTTGGAAGCTTGACGAAAATACGAGTAGGATGCTTTTAAGCCTTTGTCAAACAGACAGGCGTGACGAATGCGAAGTGTGACGTTTTTATTTGTAATGTATGGAATTGTTCGAATCCAGTCACATAGAAAAGCGAAAGCGATCCGATAGAGTGATAGAACTATCGGACTGACGTCTCGCTTCGGTTCGGTATCGCTTCGGAAACGCTTCGCTTTCGCCTGTCTGTTTGATAAAGGCATTAAAAGTCTCAATACGTCATACCATAGTATCATGTGTAGTGCATCTTGACGTAACAAATCCTCACTCTCGAATTTTGATGCGTTTTATCTTGGTAAATATTCACTGACTTAACAAAATAAAAATTACGTGTCCATTATTTTTCTTAACTGTAACTGATGGACTACTTAGAATTGTAATTTATTGATGTACAACTATCCTATCGTGCATCTTTAAAACAACCTAATGTAAGTCTTGTTGTCTGCATTCGTAAATCGCTGACCACTAGCTACTGAACATTTAGCCATAAACATCTATCCAGAGCCGAAGGCTACACGAGTAAAGCTGTGAGCAAAAACTAGTCATAAATAAATTTTATGGCTTTAATTGCAGTCGTTTCATGCTATTGATGTTACCGCAAGTAATGTATTTTATCTATGGAAGGGTATTGTACATTAGGCCTGTTGGTCTAGTGGTTAGTGACCCTGACTGCTATGCCGGAGGTCGTGGGTTCGATTCCCACCCAGGACAAATGTTTGTGTGATGAGCACGATCATTTGTTCTGTGTCTGGGTGTAATTTATCTATAATATGTATGTATTTATAAATATATAAGTATGTTTCTCAGTTGTCTAGTACCCATAAAAAAACCCTGCTTAGCTTGGGACTAGATGGCGTTTGTGATAGTTGTGGAATATTTATTTATTTATTATTTATTTACCTTATCGTTATGTAGGTTTTATCTAGACATGAGTAATTAGTTTATGTTACTATACTAGCAACCCGTCCCGGTTTTGCACGGGTTCTTCGACCTATCTGGCGGATTTTCTGGAAATTACATACAAACCTTGTCCTAGCAATAACAGATAAACAAAAAATTTCTAAAGAATCATCCACAGACACAACAAAAAAAGTATTATCCAATTTGTTGCAGTTGTTCGCAAGTTATGCACGTACAGACAGACAAAAGCTTAAGCCTTTATAATGTAAAGAAGTAGGACACAGGAACAAACCTCTTCTTATGTGAAAACCTTTTCAAAATCATGATTTTTCCCTCAGTAAAGTCCTACATAGTTCCTCCTATAGAGCAAGAAACGCCAAGGTAGAAAATACTCTTTTAAAAATATTTGTTTTTACAATGTTATTGTGTTACAAAACTGGGCCACATAATACCACGCAGCCTGAGTCACGGTTGGTGGATGACAATATTTTATATTTTGGTTTCTTACTTCCTCACGTTGTTTCCTATCACTCTCTGTATCCAAAAGTATAAATAAGACAGATTTGTAATTATTAAAAAAAAATACATACGCAAAAAATTACATACACGTTCTTAAAAAATCTTTCAGTCAGTTTTTCAACGGCACTGACAAAAAGACAGAAATGAAAAACTATGGAATATTATTCTTACACGAAGACGTACTCAGTTACATTAAAAAAAAATACTTCTACGTAATGATCTTGTTAGTTTTTTGTACGAAAAACGTAATTCCCTCTAGGGCAATGAAACTCAAAATGGGAAAAGCGGCTAAACCTCGGAGTACAGACATTAAAAAAACTGCTTAATATTTTCAACGTATATGACACTTTAAAAGATAGCAAGCTGTTTAATATTACAGAGTGTTTTATACCAACATACAACAAAGTACTTTACTTGTTATAGCAAAATTGCTTTTCCATATTATTTTATCCTTACGCGATTTAGAAGCTTTGTTGAGATTTTATGTTGCATCATAATAAAACTTTAGATTCAAGTGAATATATTTTGTAGTATCACTTTCGTGATTTATACGAAGTTAACAAGCGATACGGTACTTAAGATATAGTGCTGAGCAATACTTACCGATACGCCGAGGAATGAAGTGGAGTTTATTGCCTCGTAAATGTCATCGGCAATCTTCTTGTTCGTGTATGTGAAGTTCTTCAGGCTAAGTCCACTTTTCTCCAGTTTCTCCATGGTTTTGTTGAACGCTGAGGGAAAAGAAATAGCTTAACCTTTTTAGAGGATTATGTATTGTCCCTGTTCTTAAGTGTCGACTTTCTGTGTGTAACTGTGAGGGAAAGTATTGCGTAAAAGAAATTATCTCAATGAGTCTTGGTGACAGTTGTTTGAATAGTGGCTCTGACTTAGTTTAACAAAGCTTAGGACCTCACTATGTGGTTAACGAGTCGCGTTTCGTATTCGCTTGCAGTATTAAAGCCTTGCATTGTCGCTTTGGCAATGTATTCAAGCTTCACCAGGCACTGCTACGCTCGTAGCACCGTAGCACGTAGCGCGTAGGCGCGCCTACGGGAGTGTTCCCGTTGGTATTTTAGGCAGAAATATCTGCACGTTTTAATTGCTCGCAGTGTTTCAAATCTTTCTTTTTATACGGTTCATTTCATGCTCGCGCATTTTGATCACCGTGTGTCCTGCAACTTTTGTTACCCTGGGAGAATTTGGGTGAGAGCAGTTTTGAATACCCTTTTAAAATAGGAATAATAGAATTTCATTGTAATTCTCATGATAATATATTATGTTTCATGGTAGTGAAAAGGTTTCACGAGAACATAAATAAAATGGGCGAAAAATGATTGAATTTCGGCACGGTAAGTAATAAAATAAATTGTTTCCGGGCAGACATATGAAATATTTTTGGAGCCGTATTAGTGTACATCCCAGCCATTTCAAAAAACCCTTTGTTCACGGTCATGATTTTGATTCACGGATCAGAATATGAAAAAAACAAAACCGTTCAAGTGTAGGATACCGCGAATAGGTAAATTAATATGGACCGGGAAAATGTTCAAAGAACCAAATTGTTGCGAAAGATAAATGTGAGCTGAAATTGGGTGTCTTGTTCTTTAGGAAAGCTTTTATTTATTTTTGGACTCACTGTAGCTAGCTTTGGCTAAATTTCGCAGTAGAGGACTTTCTCTAGGCTTATCAAGATACGTTTTTGTGCGTGTTTTCAGTTCTACAACTTAGTTTTTCTTTGTCAGAATTTTCTTAAAGTCAATATGTACAAGTTTACTACGGGACCAACCTTAAAATCGCAAAAATCCAGATGTTGCCTACATTTTGACATTTTACTCGGGCACAATTTCACGGCAATTTTAACTATATAATCAAATTTTACATATTCCTCAAAATTTCAACTCGTATCAAAATCTCCCTCTAACTTTATGTTAAACCTTGGCATTTTACAGCATCTTACTACGTATAATCAGCAAAACAATTTTCAAACGCTTTTCCTGTATACTATATGCTGTATGTATGCACTTTTTGGCTGTACGCTACATGCAGCCAAAGGTATGCAAATACATTCAAACTTATAGCAGAACAATAGAAAACCGTTTGAAAATTGCTGCCGGAATACCTAACTGTTTCGCTGACTGTACCTAAGCAAAGATAACTTGTAGTTGTCAATTGTTATGGTGGTGTTCCCCGCGTGGTCCCGCGTACCTAGCTTGTGTCGACACGTAATGTGGTACGTGATGCGAGGCGCCACCTATTGTGCTGCGAGAGCACTACATTTGTTGAATTTTACTACGTAAGTTAGGGCTGCCTTGTTGTGCACTCTTTAGTTCTTTGAACCTGACTATATCAGTTTATGTGCTAAATGTATACTAGCGACATGTTATATGTAAGGGTTGTAGGAGGTGGCGCTTTGTAGTTTCTGCCTACCCCCATGGAAAGAAGGCGTGAATTTGTGTATGTATATCCAGAAGTAAGCAGTAAAGATTTTTTTTCGTTTTGTTAATTGTGGTACTGAAATAAAAATCATAACAGTATTGATGGCTCTGTCGATATTAAGTAATTAAGCCGCTTACAATTTCATTATTCATCAAATTAAACGCTTCTTTCATTTTTCGAAAGATTATCTTTATAGTTATTTTGCGTGTTCGTGATTAACAGAAAATCTAATTCAGCTGCTCTGATACATTATTCATTGCTTATTATTTCCGCATAATTTCGTAGACCTTTATTATGTATCACATAGATTCAGAAAATGGAAATGAACAAAAGAAGAAATACACATTTTTATAAGCCACAAGCAAAACAAAACCACAAAACTGAGCCAAAGTTTTTCTCCTAACTTATTTGTCCATAAAACGGGAGTACGTACCCAGGGCAACGGCCCAAACTGCGTCGTAGGCCAGGGGTGCCTCTTGATAGCCCTCCGGATATCTCTCGCCGTCGATGTCGTAGCCAGCTTCGCGCAAAGCCTCGTTCAGTCGCGATCTGTTTAGATAAAACATTGTTTTTGTTGTACCAAATCAGACGGCCTACTTCAGAAGGAATATAAACCAAGGATTCCGGATCCTTCTTTGATTACGTAGTGTTTTATTTCTACGTTATCATTAGATTGCTGGCGTGTTACAAAAGAGATTGAAAAACATGTTTGAACAAAAATCGTGCTTCTTTTCATTCTTTACAGTCGTGTTTTTTTATATTATCACCCGAAGCTATTCGACATGACGTGTTAATGGCGGCAAAAATAGCTGCCGACAATCACAAATGTCATTGGAAAGGCACAAAAATGCATTTGAATAACATGTCGTGTTCCGTTGACCTAAAATAGCTTTTTGAATTCTATGAATTCATCGTTCTTCACGCTCTAAGTCACGGTACGTTATGAAAAAGGACTGTTAAGCATGGTAGCTCTGCCGTGAATTGAATAAAGCGTGCTTCAACTTGTTCAAAGAGATTTGGATCTATTGAGCTCGCAAAAATATTTCCACTCCATAACCCAGTCTCCTTTATATAATGTGGACGGAGCTAGAAAGCTTTTTTACATAAATATTAATGGCATGTAAATATGTAGATGAATCATTTTGTATTTGTACTAATGTTTCAGTTCATGTTTCATAATAAGGGAAATAAATAACGTCGGTAAAGTTTCTAAGGTCGCAAGAATATGAGTGGTTTCACGATATTACAGTTGCATTGACGTAGTTTACTTATATATGTACGTATATTTCTTTCGCTTAGCAACTACGATGAAAAGCTTATTGCTGTGGAACCTCCGGAGAGAGCCCGCCAGTACTTAGCTTTGTTCATAAGATGTACGGCGGCGCTTTCTTTTACTTTTTCTAAGAAGTGTGCAGCAAAGGATATGAGAGGATTGGGACCGCTGCAACTTTGAAATATTAAGTGCTGCAAATGAACGTTGTTACAGCATATTGCACAAATCCCTAAGGAATACAATGGAACATTATTTTGCGTTCCAACCCATTAATTCTTACCGCACAGGAAAGCCTACATAAGAGGATTTAGTGGGGAATTCCGAGCGGATTATTCTTATCCTAGACCAGCTAGCGACCCAGAGCTCAAAGCTCTTAGCCAAACAGAAACTGATAATACTGTAAATAGTTTGTGTGTCGCACGACTGTTTAAAAGGAATTTTAGATCAAAGTGTTTATTTTTAGCTCAACTTATTGGAATTATTCATAAATACTGATGAAAGTTAAGAGACGTTTAAGAATAAATAAAAATGTTTGGTCAAACAGTCGATAATATTATTATAGTATTTATTTCACTTTATAAACATAACAATATATCCCCGAAATTAAAACTGCACTGAGAGCTAGACGTTGTACCTACTGTATGATTAGGCTCTAATTTGACAATGTAATTATAGTCTGGGAATAACGCCGTGAGTAGTAAATTTCTTAATTTTAAATTACAATTTGTAATAACATTGCAATTTGTAATTTAGCATCTAACAAACTTTAATTACAACTGCTGTTTGTTATAAAAAAAAATTGTTATTCCAATTTGTGATATTTAATTAAAACTGCTGTTTGTTTTTCTTAATAAAAATATCTAGATTTGGGTCCATACAAATGCAGCAAGATGGATAATAGACGCAAAGTGGGAGTAATGACAACTTCCACCGTAGAGTTTAGTAGCTACGTTTTGTAAAAAGAGTCGCTCTAGGTACACGGGGTACCTCATTAAGTGTAAGGGTCGTCTTTCACGCCGTCTGCTATTAGAAGTATTTTCTATTCCATCACAAAGAGCACTCCGATGTAGATATGAGAACAACGTATTATGCGCAGCCTCCACACTTTGTATTTTTTCCACCATTTCGTGCAATTACTATGCTAACGTTCACTGAAGCATACTTTATTATTTGTGGGGACTACAAAGAATATCCCAGAAACAGTAAATTTACGCAGATATAACAATAAAGTGCTGACGCGATTCCGCGATTCGCGATATCGCATATCTCTAGGCATTCTCAACTTGAAGTGTCGCCGCGACGACGAAAGAATAGAATATTTGTTTAACCGTATATAACTTTTATTTGGATTGCATCGCGAAAACGTGTCTCCGCTTTATATATTTACAACAGTTCAAAGGAAATTATAGTCACGCACATGACGGCTGAACGTCTACAAACATAACAAGAATGTCGGAATATTTTGTATGAAAATGGATTTGTTTTTCTTTCTTTTAAGTATTCTGACTGGTTGAATAAATAAATTGAATATTTTATTTATTCTGTCGTAGCAATATTACAAAAGCTCTTTTTTGGGCCTGATCTACGTACTACTGATTTACTCATAAACATTATATCTTACCGGAAATCTTCAGATGTCATCCCGGAGATGGTGGTCTGATTGGAGTTCTGGTTCCACATGAGAGCTTCAGTGGTCAAGTGTCCCTCAGCTGCCTCCCGCATCTGTTCTGGAGTGCAGTCGATGCCTTCTTTCTCCAAATTCGTCTCGAACCAATTGTCTTCGTACCAACCTGACAAAATACATAAACGTTATGTATTTAAATATTTTTAGATTCTGAAATGGCGGAATGAGGTTTGAACTAACTTCGACTTTAATATACACCGCACAGGCACTAGATGGAATGAGTTACTAATTTAAGAACTTTAAGGAACTTTAAAATATTATATAAAATATCATAGTTTAAAATATTGTGTTTAGAAAATAGCCACAGTTTTTACATTCACATTAGGAAAACGAATTAATTTATATAATTACTTAGTACGCAAAGAAGATTTCTTAATCAAACAGAAATCATTACTTAGTTTTGTAGTTGTTAAGTTGGTTTAATCAATTAAGGCTCTATAGATGAAACGTATCAATTTGTATTATTGTTTACAAACTAATTGAATGGGTACAATATGTCCATGTAGCTAGGTACTTTCTCTAGCTCTAACCACAGAGGAACCCTCGGCCTTTCCACTACGTTGACCTTTATGACTTGCACGGTACGGCAATCGAGTCACTGTTTTAAATCTATTTCGCCCCGAAGACAACACGAAAACTTAACAAATATACGAAAATGCTGAAGAAATCTCAGTGGGTTATTCTGGTGATAATGATTGTTTTTTTTTTCTTTTTAATCAGAGATATATACACTTATTAATTGGTAAGCTTATAAGATTAAAATAATTTTTAAATAAGTTTCTCCTTTTGTTTTTTACGTCGTAAAATCATCAAATGAGTCCTCTAACCCAGGGCAGAGCGGGAGGGACTGTCAGATTCGTACTGACTAAAATCCACGGTGTCCTTCAATAGCCCTTTACGTTCCGGGGTCAGGGTAATTCGTACAGACCCGCGACCAAATAAGTTTCTGCTAGCGTAATCGTATAACTGGCATATCATGCTGAAATGCAATTTTACGTAAAGTTTATATTTATTACCGTAACCCTTAGTGTGAAAACACGAATGACCAAATTATCATAATGCCAATTATTTATTCAAAAATAAGCGGGAAATTATTAGCCTTTATTTTGCTTTTACGCCGAGGTTCACCCTCGACCATTATTTATCCCCTTTCTCTATCCATTTCCTTTGTCCTGTTTGTTGGTATAACCTGATGCGAACAAATGTGTGTTTGCTGTGTCATCTCCACTTTGCTTGAAGCGATGTATTTTCATGAAAGTCGAGATAAATGTTTTTGAGTGGCAATATAACTTTTTAATACTTTTTCTAAGATTTCAAATGTGTCATAAAGGAGTCTGATCTGACGGCGGTTTTATTTGTTTGTGACAAATAAGGTTTTTAACAACAATTTCTTTTGTCGTATTTCTTCTGCGACTGGTTTTATGATTATGAGTGTTCTTTTTATCTCAATAGGCCTTTAAACTCACGAATTATTCAAAAATTCCATACACCTTTTTTTTGTTGTTTTTACGTTTAATTTTTTTTTTTGCGAAGTGATTAAACTATATAATAAAACGAGATACACTAACTTTCCTTTTCGGAAGAAATTTTCTAATATTATGATTTATGTTTACTAAGATTTTTTGCGATTTGTAACGGGAAATATGCTCATCATAAAAATTTGCAAGTACGAAGCTCACATCGCCCTCAAGCTGGGGAACGTGTCGATTATTTTTATATGAAGTGATCTCTTAGTGGGCTATTTTATGCCGCAATAAATTTTTATTACGGAAGAGAAAAGATTCTCGGAGCCTATATTAAGGTCAACCGGAAGTTGATAACCTGCCGAACTTGGGCTGACGTGCCTTTGGTAGGACGCCAATAGCCCAGCCGCACAAGTGTATACACTTATCTACTGAGCCTCGAGACTCCCACCTTGAACTAATTTGGACCACTGTTCACGGCGGCAATACATAAATATGCTGACTCCAAACTGAGCAGAATTATAATACCGAGACACGCCCTGCTCATTATTGTGAGTACAACGCTGCCAACGTAGGCGTGAATATACCTCATTATACTAAATCAATGTGAGCTCAGGAGAGGAATGTAAATGTACCTAAATTGGATACATTAATGAGAATTGATTCAGAAGACAATCAGCATCCCAAACAGCCGTCACGGCGGGCTGTGGTACTGCGGCGCGCGGTGGGCTCGGAGTCATGAATACACAAATGGGGGTTTATTGCAACTCCGTTTTCATTATAAAGATTTTAGACTAAATGTTTATACGAGGTCAAAACAAAACATTTATTCTTTGCCAGCCTCATGCTAACCTCCTGTCGTCCCTCAGGATAAGGGCAGATGTGAATAATTTAAATGAAACATATAAATTGACCAGAAACTGCCTTACCAGGGAACGAACTTGGGAAGCTGTTAAACAAACTTTTATATCGCGTTGACATATTAGAACGACCACGCTCTCCGATTTTTCGGCGATTCAGGTTCACTCTAGAATTTCGTTTAAAAAAGCATTTGTTGCAAATTCTACGAGACTAAAGTTTATTTGGAACTACGCTTTGTAATTCTACGAGCCATATTAAAAAGCAATGGTGAAAGTTCTACTAGGTGGGTAGGACAGCTTAGTTTATTTTGTTGTTTATACTTCAAACGAGCTATGTCTAATTACTGCTTTCTGTTTTTGTTTTATTTGTATGTAAACGACTACCTACATGCTCATTAAAATGGGCTTATTAACATATGTATTACGGCAAAACATTGCTAAATTATTTGTTGAAATTGTAATTACTTTCTTGTTTCTCTTTGTCGGCTATTTTTTTATCGTTTACCTAAACGAATAATACATTTACCCGAATAAATTCCCTAGGGACATGTTATGTTTATTAGTATCATTAACTGGGCACCGACCTAGGTGCCGCGTTCACACAAACCTACTGTTTTAAACTACCTTCGGAGAGGGAGTCATTCCTTAAAAAATATCCTTCTTATTTTATTGGACTCTCGAGTGTCGTTAACGGCCGCTCCTCCTCTGTTCTTCACTTTATCTAAGATTTTTTCTCACTTCCATTATGTCGCTGACTGTGGTTTGTCCCAGAGGATTCATCCGGGAAATTCATTAATAAATATCTTAGCCAGATATAAAGAACTTTTGCAGACTAGTAAAAATTATAAAGCAAAGTGAAAGCCACCTAGTATAGTTTAAAAAATACATAGGAAAAATTGTTATTCTTAATTTATGTAAACAAGATAAACTCAATAGCAAACAACATTTCCAAAAATAAATAATAATGCCTCTTAGGTAATACAATTTTTATAACCGTGTTACCGTTTAGATAAGCCTCTTTAGATACACGGCAATTATTTTCCAGACGTAGCTCGAGGTATTATTTTTATACAGACTTAATAAAAAATTATATTATATAGTACATTTTCGTTATTACGTTTTTGGTAAAGCGTCGTATTTCTTTTTATCCTTCTTCATAAACAACGTGTAAATGAGTTGTATCCGCGACCTCGTAAGCCACGACACCAAACGTTGCCACTCTCATATTATTCTCTTCATAATATTGCTCACAATTTATAACGCTTATGACTTACGCGGCCATTGCTCGTTTTAATGGCGTCGTGTTTTATTTAAATTTTCTTATTGCGATATTTTCAGCACGTGTGGAATGAGACCCAGCTAAATGAAGTCACTTGAATAAAATGGCCGGAATTATGAAACTATTCTTTCGTTTTGAAATTTAAAGAGGCTTCAAATATTGCGGCCGACTATTGTTGCCAAAAATTAAGCGGTTTTCTGGATCTGGGCTGAAGTGTGTTATTTATGTTTCGCCCAAATCACATTACACCAGGATTGTTAAACCCGATGCACATAAAACACATTCCTACTTACTGCTCTGGTATCGCATTCCTGATGGTTATGTCACTCTCTGAAACAGTTGGCAACTTAGTTTCATATTTCACTTTCAAAATTCCTTTCGAACGTAAAAGAAACAAAGTAAGAAAAGGTAAAATACGATCTGAACAAAATATACGCTAACGTCGCACTTATTTTTTACCGAATGCAAACGTGTTTTTTTTGCGAAGGCCACCATAAGCCATTTCCGGGAATAAGAATTATAGCGGTGCTAGAACCTTTAACAACGTGGAAATCTAAAGAAATCCTTTAAGATTTTTTCCAGAAAATCAGTATTTTAAACAAAGTTGGAAAAATGTGTTTTGATAAATTGCAGTTCTTAGTCGAATATATTTTACGAGTAGCTTTGAGCGCGCGAGATACTTTATCGGTAAATTTTAAAAGAGCCATAAACTTTCACACTTTTCTAAAGTGGGAACCTCCCTGTGCAGTTTACATTTTAGTGAAAGAATACACAAATTTCGAATAGCTGAAATATTTATGATATTACATCTATCACACACATATGATCTGGTCAGTCCAGCGCATTGGTGATCTGCCTCGAGCTCTGATACCATTCACTTTGCCCTGCACCGCAAGGCGTTTTACGGACGAGTCTCCTCTGTTTGACGCCGAGTTCCCTTAGTATAGAAATGTTTAGTTCGGAATTTGTTCCATGATATGCCAAGCATTCTCCTCGAGCACCACATTTCTAAAGCGTCTATCTTCTTTTTCTCACTTTCCCTAAGTGTCCATGTCTCCGCTCTATGCCTGGACGAGTCGTTCTTTTGTGGCTTTTGTGATGTGTCAGTTTCTCCATATCTTCCCGAGCGTGTGTAATAATACAACTAATGTAATGTAATACAACTTATTAACCCCATAAACACTGTAAATGAGACAGTTTCAGGAGCAGGTTCATTTAAAATTTAATTATACTTAATTGATGCGGGTAGATTCGATTAACACTTGACATGGCAGTTCAAATATTTAGTGACATTTGAACGCAGTTCCCACGCTCACGACACAACACATAACAAAGCGACTGAAACCTGCCTGTTTGTGTAGGCATTTTATGAAATAATAATAATGTCGAGCCGTGTTGGTACTTCCATGAAAAAGGATGATCTTCCGCTTATGTGTCAGTGCCCGGAGACCGAGTTTTTCGGATAATGTTATTTACGGGGTTTACCTCCAAATAACTGAAATCCCTTCACGGGTTCAGCAAATTTAATACAATTTTCATAACATTGTTTCCTGGGTGCGCACATTTTTAGCTCCTTTTGAATTTAAAAAGTGTTTTATTATCACATATGATAAGGGCTACTTTCACTTCACTTTTTTGAAAATTCTATCAATTTTCGTTTTTAGCTGGATGTGGATAATTATTGCTGGAAGAGGTTGCAAGTAATCTTCTTTAAGAATAAATCTGAAAAAAAACAAACAAACAAATCCTTAAAGTTCACTCACTTACCAATAAAAAACCAGACATAAGACTTCCCATAGAGGCGATGTTTGTAGACCTCGCATAGCACGCGCCTGGCCGCGACCACGTAGAACAAGCCGACGATGACGCGCGCGTCCTGCCGCCGCAGGTTCCGCACCGCATCGGCCGGGTCTGACAGGAACGACTGCCGCGTCACGATCTCGATGCCAGCCTTCTTGCAGTGCGCCTCCAAGTCTTCCACAGTCTATAGAATAACTCTAATTAAATAACGAATATCAAAATCGTCAACATCAAAATGTTTATCAAGTTCCCAAATACAAGCACTCTATCGACAGTATTGGCATTACGTTTATTAATGTTTCAGTGGAACCACACGCGTCACTGAGTTCCATTCGGCCTAAATTGAAACCCAAAGTAAATAAATCACAAGTTCAAAAATCACATGTACCAAGTTGACTCGATAGCCTTATTACAAAGGAAATTCGAGTCGAGCTGAATTTTCTTAACTCCTCAAATCCTGTGTATTAAAGTGGCTGCGGAATAAGTGTTTGTATGTAAATTGAATCGTTGAGGGTTTTGCTCCAATCCCCGTCAATACGAACGGAAATGAAAAACCTTTATTATACAAATATTTGGGGCGTCAGTTGTTTTTATGTGCGTGAACTCTAGTAAAAATATTTCTTAACCACGATGAAAGCAAAATAGGAGTGCAAGAACGCTTCAAACCCACTTATGCAGAAAAAACCGGGGCCGCTCTAATTACATTGAAACCAGCGTGAAAGGCCTCGCTCCATTCATTGCGGGTAACTATACACTATACACACCCTTCGTTATGCTCGCGTGAGCTATATAAATACGTGCTTTCACTTGACAAAAACGCCTACAGCCTCAATGCATAAATCTACGGTTACATCATAATATTTCATTTTCACATTCTCTTATAGAACCGGGTCGTTAAAGTTTCAGCTCTCCGTGAATTGAAAGAACTTAAAAAGATTTATTGTAGGACGAAAGCTATGTATTTTATTAAATGTCCACCTCTTTCTCTTAAGAGGAATTAAGGCTAAGTACCTCTTAAAAGGTGGACATTTCGTGAATTTTATTTAGATTAGGCCCAAGTTTTCGACGACATTACATCTATATTAATCACGTCTCTGAATGTTCGTGCATTTATTAAGCTTTTCAAGTACTTTACACTTAATAATTGTGACAAAGTTGGAGAGTTCTAAACAGGTTCATCATAATTTAACGCCGATATAAAATTCAGAGTGAACGTAAAATGAAAAGAGTAATCGTCAAATCGTTGTTTCACATGGTCATAATATGAGTTTTAACAACATTTTTATAATACCGCATAATAACATGGCGCCACATTATTAATGTCTTACTTTTATAACACAAACAAAGGCTCGGAGACACGATAAACAGATAAAAATAAACACGCATGGATCTGAGAGCTACTCATAAATATTCTTAATATAAATATATCTGTTACAGAAAACACTTTCAGTCGACTTCACATGGATTCGTTTATTCCTGCTACGGCCGCGCTGCCTGAATAAATACCGTTCCATCTATGAAAGTATTCGAGAAGATACGAGCCAGTTGGATTCATTAAATACTAGTACTACGTATCATATATTTTCACCCTTTGAATTTCATATTGTGGCTAAAATTGGCGCACAGCGAGATAGGTCGCTAGAGGATGTCGCATAGAGGTAAAAAATGTCCAGTTATGTCCATTTATCATGCAAGACGCATTGTAGTCCTAGCTCACTCGGGGGCGATTATTTTCCTTTTATAACCATTGTTACTTTACACGTTCCGAGAGGGTTTAATACGTCCGGCAATCCTAAACGCCTGTTTACTACTATGGATTGTTAAGTCGTAACACGGGCTATAATGTTTGATATAGGAAAACATTTTAGAAGTAGCAATTACTTTGTTACTTTTAAAACGTTTTCCTACGGTTTTCAAAGATTCATTTATTTTAAGTGTATGTTAGGTACATACTTTAATGATGTGATATTTTTAAGTAATGTTATGTTAATCACTACATAATATCGATGCCTTAGTTCACAATTGCACTAACTACGAAATTTACATTTTTGAGGAGAGAGCTTTAAAGTTTTTTAAGGTTTAGACGAGAACAGTAGAAAATCCAAGTAAAATAACAAAAAAATATGCATATATTCATAAGACTAGTCCTTTTACTCCATCATATCTCAATATTGTAATATTAGTTTAAACGTAACCTTTTCAAAATAGCCAAATAAACATAAAACCCCCCATTTAATACATTTGTGCACTTACTTAATACACTTGCACAATTCGGACTATATCTCAAAACGGTTTAATGTATTTGTGCACTTAAAAAAATTGCCAATCGCCAAAATTGCCTTCCAGTAAAAGTACTTAGCACACTTGTGCATCAAACTTTCTTGATTCTTTTGTACTACCAACACATAATACACTCTTGTAACACTGCTAAAAAGTATGAGCAGATATTGCAAATGTATATAATACGTTTGTGTTTTGAAATTTCTTGCAGTTGAGAAACTTAAAATCAGTTAAAGTATATCTTGATTGGTTTTACAAAAATAAAGACCATTAGTATAATACCACATTCATGGAACATTAAACGATCTCATTTAATACAACTGTGACCCATGTTTTTGGTAGAAAGAGACGGAATAACGGTATTTCGATGCGCGGAAACGAAAGAGCATGACATTTAGTGTGTTTGGCATTAAAAAAGTAAAAATTGAAAATTTTGTAGTTAGTGCAATTGTGAACTAAGGCATCGATATAAAGCAAAGTCGCTTCCCGCTGTCTGTCCCTATGTATGCTTAGATCTTTAAAACTACGCGACGGATTTCGATGCGTTGTTTTTTTTAAGTAGATAGAGTGATTCAAGAGGAAGGTTTATATGTATATAACATGCATAATTTGGTAGAGATTGTACTCGTGCGAAGCCGGGGCGGGTCGCTTGTTAAAATTAAACGCGAGTTTTGTGAACGTCTAAAAAAAATTAGTTACCGAGGAACTGGCAATGATATTATATTTCTGTGAGTTTCTAAAAATAAATTCCCTCATATTTTATTTCCTAAACAAGAGTATTTTATAGCTAAGCCGCGACGCATCAAAAATATTTCCAATATTTCCTACTCTTGGCCCTCGTACATCGTTACAGGGAATACTGCCTTTCTTATTGCCAAAAGTTATATCGAATACTCCGTTTACTGGTTATCGATAGTTGGATCATAGTGCTTTGTCTCATTTATTCTACGACTTTCAGCAATAAAATGCAACCTTTGTGAAGATCTGAAAGTCTCCTCAGCGGTTCCCAATACACGATGAAGTTGAAGCCGTAGTCGATCCGCTGAAGGCCAATCACGAAGATCGTTTGTCAATCGGCAACAAAGCGCTTAGCGTGTCAAACTCCACTCGATGTCGATACGAACAACTGCCGATCGAACAATTTAAGTCACGCAATCGGTGGATACAGCCGACACGATATGGTACCCCCACATAATCACTCGGCGCCATATCACTCCGAATTATCGGCGTGTTCACTGCTCCACAGGTTGAATTATAGAAAGCTAATGTAATGTAAAGATAACATATGTAGCCGACGAAGACGCGTTAGTTTGTAACAATACTAAACAACGAATGTGTTTTCCCTTTGTGTCATCTATCTCGTTTTACAATACCCCAAGCATCGAAATCTATTATGGCGGTTGAAATGGTTCGAAACGGGAGAATAAATTTAAGTTTGCCCATAAAATAGAAACGTTTTATCAAGGGAGACATGGCTGCGGAGACGCAAACTCCGCCCGGTTCGTTGCCGCCACAATTACTTTTCTATTTCTTATGTAAACCTTTATTCTATCTTTTAACGCTTGTTTCATGCACGAGAACAAAGCGGAATTTGCGATTTATCTTGATTATTGATTTTAAAATCGTGGTTTTGGCTTCACTTACTGATATAAAGACTTCTTCTGCTTGCTGTAAAATGGCAATTCTTGACCAGCCGAACTTCTGCATGAGCTTGATTCTCGTTGGGTTGTGTACCGTGGCTGATGGATGCGTCCGGAACAGAGTAGGAAAGCGGGCACGGTCTGAGAGCGCCGGTGATGATGCTCCATAGCATAGCTAAAACAAGAGGGTTGGTTAACAACAAGTTTTTCCAATTCCAAATACCCATTGGTTTCCTATAGACACTCTAAAAATATTGAAGTACTAGACCTAAGCCATGAAGGAAAACTTAAGCTCAAATGATTTCCCTCATTTGATCAAAACAGATTAATGGTTAAAGGAAAGATAATAAATAATAATTGCTCCGCCACCCTCTTTATGGGAATTCATTTTGCACTTGACAGAATTTATGTCACAACCGAACATAATGTGGCGATTTCATAACACATCCAATATTGCTTTGCGTATATTCGTTGGAATCGCGACGCTCCGGATCTCATGGGACTGACAAAATAATATAAGGGTACATTCTCCAGTTCGGTTTGAAAAATGATTCTGTTTGGAGAGGCTCTTATTTACATCTTGAAGACCGAAGTATAAAGCTTATAGTCCGAATAAAAGTTAACACAATTCATTTTACTGGAAAATTCATTTAAAACAGCGGCTCTCTAACATCATCAACTTGTTTAGTAACTTCTTAAACGTTGAACAATCCAATTAATTAATACTCCACTGAAACAGTTATGCAAAAACAAGCGTGACTGAACTCGTTACTTTAAAAACGCTGTTCGCCTATCCAACCCTAATATTCATAAACGGCCCTTCGGATTCACTTGTATACCATTAACCAATCAAAACACGTTATGGCAATGTTCCTAACGCTGACCCTCGTTTATGTGCAGGAAGCTTTTTATATCTTTCACTTCTTTTTCACTTATTGGAATCCGAGCGTATTTTAGACTGTTTTGATTTAAAGCCCGGGCATACAGTTCGCTGAAAAAATAAAGCATTGAGCCTAGAGCTTTCATATAAGAATATTGTAGGCAAATGGTTTGGCATATTTCCAAAAGCTTTGTCTTAATCAGAAATAGTCGGCTCGTGTAGTAATCGTGAATCACGTGTAACCTAACCGAAGGTCATTAAGTTATGACAACTCCTAACTAAGTTATGAAGTTCCAAGCAAACAAAAATTTGTTTCGTATTGTTTAGAACTTGCTAGCTCTGGACTCTTATAATGAATTTATATTTACTAGAAATGTTAGTAAATAATTTTGTGACTTGGCACAAGAAAACTTTATCCCTCGCAGAGAACAAACTTTGAGAAATCTCTGTAATGTGGACATGTGTCAAAAATATATACCCATTCTGAAAACTTCAGGCCCAAAGGTCGGGGTTGGAAAGCGATAAAATTGTTTGAATAAAATATTGTTAGTGCTAAATATTTAAGAGTGTCCCTAAATTATAACTTGTTCAAAACTTATATAGCCTTAAATTGAGTTTGGTAACTCGAAATGTTACAAGATTTGGGTAAGCCGAATATCCCAATAGGGATTTAAGTTGGATGAGAGTTTTAAAAGTAAATAATGTACTTACAACCATGAGGTTCCACATCTTGGCGGCTTCGGCGACGGTGGTGCAGACTGTGGAACAGCCGGCTAGGAGTAGCAGTTTCTGTGGTGGGTTGTACAGTAGGTTGTACATGACGCTCGCGCCCAGGCCTGGCTCGCACTGACAATCATAGTTGACATATGAGTTTAATTGAACCTTGTTTAGCAAACAGTACATACAACAGTATCCTGCTCAGTTTGAAGTGGGTGCGAAGCGCGTAAATGATTTCTTGGTCTACGTTCGTTAACTAACTTAATGAACAAACATTAGAAATAGCTAAGTATGTTCTGTTTCAGCAATTTGAATGTGAATTGTGATTATTTTGGTTAGCCATTTTGAAATGACAAATAGTTTGTTTTCTTATATGTATTTTGACATCTTTATTTGTGTGGTATTATGGCCTGAATCTGCCATTGGTATTTTTGTTACAATATTATAAGGACGAATACAGAATGTGTTGCTTTCCTCTAGAGTTGCGAACAACATTGGTAAAAGTGAATTTGATGTTTGTTACTGATGAGTAGATTATAAAGATACATTAACTGTTAATTAGTATAATGTGCAGACAACAACAAACTGTCTAGTCGGTACATCTCTACTATTCGTATTTAAAGGAGTAAAGATACTCAAACTTCAAAACAATATCACAATTCACCTATTACGGCCATTTAATCTTCTCTCACTCTGAAGGAGGCCCTTAAAACATAAAATAAACAGACCATCGAAATTCGCAAGGAAAAGTATATTCATATTCATGAATGACGCAATTGTTTAGCGTATTACGATTAGTTAATTGGGCTCCGAAGAGGTCCCTGATTGGTCGTAATCAAGGGAGCGAAATAGACCGCGAATCAGAGCGGAGACTTTTTAATTAATTAGTGAACTTGACCACATTACGAGATAAGGGAAAGGTCTACTTAAATATAATTACGGCAGCCCATTTAATCTGATTCGATAACCCTTAGTATGTAGAACCTGCAAGCGTATGCCCGTGATATATCGAGTTTATGTGCCGATGTTTTACTTTCTCGTGAGAGTAAAGTAATTAGGTAGCCAGTAAAAAGCTTTACCCTGTTTCGGAGTTGGGGTTTTTTATTCAATTTTCGATGGCCGATGTTCGACTGGCCCGGGGTTTAACGTAAAAGCCAGGTAAATTAATAGTCGATAGAAAAGTTGAATGGTGAACTACGGAACGCTAGTTTGTGAATACCTATATACGGTTTGTATGGTAGTGTTTCCTGAAATATGTTTTATATATCATAAAATTATAAATATTTGTTAAAAACTGAGTTTTTCCATTTGTCAAAATAGACATGATTTGTACAGAAATACAGCTGATAAAAAAATAATTGTTTTGGTTGTATTTGGATATTCTTAATAGGTTTGGATTTTACTGCTTAAATTACTCAACCCTAAATAATTAGTATTTGATTGATAAAATTATGTATTGACCATATGTTTTTATTAGATATTTTTTATTATATTTGTTTTTATTGTATTTTATTAGATATTTTAAATTACTTCGCTTAATGTCAATCATAAATAAATTAACGGGTGAAGCTGCTGGCGTAGGGGACTTAAAACCGATTTAAAAAATCCTATGTGTTGATCCAGAACATGAACTATGTGTCAATTTAAAGAATAGCAAATATCCAATTATCCAACAATCCTCACAAACTTTCGCATTTGTAATATAAGTCAGACCCTTAGGTTACTCATACAAATAATCAACGATTTGATGTTGCGTTTTATTGTACATGATTATTTATTGTGATATATCATGTATTGTTCCTATTGTTTTGACTATACGGAGGGAATGAGTGGTAGGTAAACTTACCTTCAACCACCACAAGCACTTATAATTTGATTATTTGATAATATTGGGTCACACACAATTTGTTATTCAGTTTTCCCTCCAATAATAGCATCCAAGGGGTTCAAATTCTTTTTTTAAGTTTGAAAAATACGAATGCCTCCAAATTTTTTTTTAAATTTTATAAATATATATGTGTTCTGCCAGAATTGATACCGAATAACCTCTTTTGATAATTATCAACAAATGTGACGTTTAGAATTATGTTGTAGTTCTAAATTCAAATAGATGGAGGCCTTTCATTTGTTAGTGTAGTCGAAATTGTTCAATGAAAACACGGACCCGTCAGAAAGTAGCTCAAATTTTGGAGACGACTATAATAAAATTTTCCCTATTAATTTCAAATTCATGGCTTTAAAAGAAACATTATGAGAAGGATAACAGCTGCCAGTGGTGTTGTCAAATATGAATGAAGGAAAACCCCTGTCGTATCGGTCGGTTCGACTACTGGCTTCATGCACAGTGAGTATACTTTTCTTATGTTCTTTTGTTATATAGATTGACAAATCAATAGCGAAAATACACTGCTGTACCCATAGTATACAAACAGCGCTATATAATTTATTATATTAGGTAGGTATATAATCCTAATTATTATGTAGTTTATAGCATGGGATGGGGTTAATTTAATTTCATGTGTACAACACGGCACGTGAATTACCAAGTTATTTCAAAGATGCCTGGTTTCGGGTGTAATAATGTAACATTTTACGCTCAGTAAATTATTTTCTCATCAAGATGTTATAATGAGAAATTTTATGCTCTATATTAATTTATTCGAAACCGTGTAACGCCCGACCTCAGTCAAGCCTCTTCACTTGCTACCATAACGACTCTTGAGGTTATCCTCAATAATTCCTCCCTATTATGTTATCACTTCCCCTCTTCAAACTCCGTCAGTAATCGCCACGTTATCAACGTCGAACTGATCGGAATCGTCAATTTGGTCCTGAATAGGTATGAATCGATAAAACGGGAAATTACCTTCAACCGGCGCGGAAATTCTATCCAATAAAATTTTCTTCCCGAACCATTCATAAATTCTCAATAATTGAATCTAACGTCAGTTTCAGCCTCTCGGTTACAATATTATAAGCCTATGATTTTTATTCATTTGGATTTATGTGAGCAGTCCACTTCGATTCGAATACGATCCCTTTTTGTTAATTAGAGGGTCCGCAGTCAGCTGGGCGGGACTCCACTTGGTAATCCATTACGTCGGTACTTGTCATTCTGAATGAGGAGCGCGAGGTGACGACACGTTATGCACATTAACTTGATTGGAATTATAATTGGCATTTTCGTAACTTTGCGCTGACGAACTTAAATTGTCTACGTATAATTAAGTTTCACGTTACCAAGTAAATTTATATTATAAGACCCAATTTCAGCAGTAGATTAAATATGAATTTGGAGAGCTTATAATGTCTATCTACGAACGCAACCGAATACTGAAAAAAAACTCATAAATTGTCGCACACAATACACACGTATTGGCACATGAAAGTAATTTATCGACTCCCTTGGTAAATGGATGATTAATGAATGAAACATACCTTGCTATCGTTGCTGTGAATGTATAATTTGAAGCCGGACAATAAATCAGAGCGCGCGTTGACGTCGGCGAGTGCGAGCTCGGCGGCAGGCTTGCAGGCCTGGCCGCCCTGCCAGCCGCCCTCGCCCTCCATGGGGAAGATGCCGCCAATATGGAGGTCCCCATCGCGCCGGCCTTCGCTATAGCCGCCGCCGCCACACCCGCTCAGCCACAGCACCAGCAGCGTCCGCGCGCGCCCGCCGCCCCGACACCGTCGCCGCCACACAACACACTTGGCAACAACGAATAATTGCACTAAGGTCTTCACTAACAACGCTTTAATATCACAATACACTGTTCTAGTTCGTAAACTAAACATATTATTCACATCACTTTTTAATTTGACTAGCGGACGCTTTGAAAAATTAAAGTTCACTCGCACCCGCGGCAGGGAGGCGGCAGCGTTTTGATAAAAACGTGATATCACCCGTAGATATTGTAGACATAGCCTAATAAGCGTTAATTTTTCTATAAAATATGGCATGTAGTGTGCACGGGGGCCCGGGGGGGCGCGCCCCGCCGCCGCGGCCGCAGCGCGACCCTCGGCGCCCTGCAGGGTCATCGCTCGCGGCGGGGACATGCTGTCATTGTTCACCTCTCCTAGCATTTTCCATGCTCTCTCCTGCAACAAACAAACGTCCTCGTTAACATTTGAATTGCAACTTGGTGCACTTTTGAATAGGTAGCTTTTACTTGTAAATTCCAATTCAATTATTTTCGTTTAGTTAACCCGACTACAAGCAAGCTTACACGGTAGAAGGTATTTGTTTGATTGCAAGTCGGTAGTACTTACACATGCGGATGCAATGTGCAGCACAAGTGGTTTAACCAATTTGGTTAAATGAGATGTTAGAATCGTACTCGGGAGAGCGTCATCACGCTTAATTCAACAGACCGCTAGCAGCTAATTTGGGCGTAGAAATGTTCTAAATTCTATTCAAACGGGCATTAAAAACCTTATGAACCGGACATTTTAACCAGTATGTGTTTAATAAATATCTACTGATTGAGATAGAACTGGCTGTACAGTAGTCTGCAATCATAGAATATCATATAAATATAAATTCACGGAATCCTATGTCTTAATCCAGGTCGCGCTTTATACCTGTGCTTTCATCCAAATCCGCGTTCAGCCATTAAGGTCTGAAAAATACAGTTTGTGCCACTACCTGATATCTTATGAGTCATTAACAATACTATTTTAATATAGTTTAATAAATAATACACTACAATTTATTTGTAAACATTCAATATTTGCTTTGAAAACGTAAGGCTTGAGAGATTATTTATTTCCCACAAGAATTAACAAATCGATAGCAAAAAAAGCTTGTAAATTACTTTGTAACGTTCATTTCAGCATTAATATTAAATCTATCTTCGTTTTCTGATATTGGAGTCTTGAAATTCTCCGTCTTTGTCTAAATTGTATAAGTTGAACATTTATTCATATCTCTATATTACAAATATAGCTATCATTCATTGATATCGGAGTGATGTCAGTAATAACGCAAGTTTCAGTTTAATATTGACGTCTGGCGCGGCTTTATAACCACTTAGTCGATAGCTGTAGATCACAATAGCAGACTTCGACGCTGCTATTTGCAAAGAGAGTTCCATTCTCTCGAAATATCGGAGCAGGGAATGACTTTTGCCCGGTTTCTGTGAAAGAAAAAGTAATCGTTCCGCTGAAAAAATATTACCTTTATTGGCTCTTGTTAGCAAACCCAGCGATTGATATTTATAGAAAGCTCGTTCATAAAATGGGCTCTCAATTTATAATTTATTGATTAGTTTTGTTTTTCGGAGGAAGTCTTTCAAAAGGCGGGCCGAATTTTGGAATAAGATCAAGTAGTATGCTTCAATAAACGATCTCACTTGCCACAATCTGGTTTGGATTTTGGTACATTCCTAACTTATTATACTTACCGCATACAATATAGAAGCATATAATTCCACTAGGTAATCAGTGAAGACTTTGTGAATAACCGATTTCAGCTAAATACCAACATACGGGTCGTAACGTATACCCGTTGTGATCAATAAATTACAGAAACCGCGACCTAAGGGACCGAAAAAGGTCACTTTAACGGTATCATAATTGGAATTGCAATACAATTCTTAAAATGGAACGCAATCCTCCAATAATCAGGCAATAGATATAGGATAATTTAATCTTAATTCATACAACGACACTTAGAATGACCTTTTAAGACCCTCTATTCAGTAAGAAATTCTGCCGGCGGATACAAAAAGCCTGATAATAATCGACCCTCTGTAATCGTTCCGCAATGAAATGAGAAGTTAATGATTCGTAGCTTATTCCTTTGTAATACCGGTGCCAATCAATGGAAGGAAATGGACTTCAATTAAAATGACGAGTTTTGCTAAGCAAGACTAACTTAAGTCGGTAGCGTATTTTATTATTTATAAACATTGGAAGATCTGGGATTAAATAAACTGTATGTGTGATATATCAATATTTAGATCTTTTTTTTGGGATGGAAAATCATAGAACATGTCCTCTTGACCTGGATGGGGCAGAAGAGACTGTCACAATCTTACTGACTAAAAACCACACTGTTCCTATGATTGCCGAAAAATGAAACCGACTTTTAAAAAACACATAAAGTGTAAAAGAACACGGCTTCTCAAAAAGTTTTATATTTGAAACTCTTTCAGTGGGTGCAGGCGAAATATTATGTTGTGCGATTGCGTAAAAAATGCATAGATACGTTCTTGCGCTATTCTAAGTCGCCGATAATATCTGTTGTCACTCATTGAAGAGTTCTCTCGATTTCTCCAAGATCCATGTCATTAGATCCTAACCTGATAACCGAAATAGGTCCATGCGCCGCCGTCGTCGAGAAATCGAGGAACATAGACAAAAAAAAATTGGGTTTAAATTCCAACAAATTGAGAACCTTCTCCTTTTTTCGAAGTCGGTTAATAATGCCATTTTTAGCTAAACACGAGACTTAATTGGATAGCTTCTTTAATTCATCAATCTTCTTACAAACATTGAGAGATCGTGAATTAATTTGGTTGTTGAGAAATCAATACTTCTGACCTTTGAACGATATCTACTGAAAGTAAAATTTTCCCAAATGGTACTGTTACAATTTATTTTAACAGGAACAAATAGAATGGTTGAAAATTAACATAACATTATGTCTACATACATATATATGTATGTAGACATAATGAATATACATCCTCAATGTATTCGGCGGAGGCATACTCGTACACCCACATTAAACCAGCTGTTTATAAGTCTCCAGTTCGGGATGGATGAGATCCTGTAGCCTATGGTGACGGCTGTGCGATCCTAATGATGGTGGTAGGCCGCACCAGTACCGCCTGGCTCGCATTCTGTCGGAGTCCAGCGCCAAACAGTTTAAACAATATTCCGTCGGTGCTCAGGAATACCAGTTCCTTCTGGGTAAGCTCGCTTCATCTTTGCCTCTGGGATAGATTGACGCCAAGAACAAACCCATTAAATAAATACAATGTGATACCCTATGTGGAGGCATATTGCCATCAACCGGGTAAAATTCTACAAACAAGATACGAGTATCTAGAAAAAAGATATTTCAAATCGAAAAACTCAATGACACTGATGCTCGACCTAGGAATCAAACCCAGGACCTCAAGCTCAGAACCTCCGACGATAGCATAATTATAAATAGAACATTTAAGATAAAGCCCTTGTTTAAAATTTACTTTAAGAAGATGAAAACCTGCTTGTACTTTTTAGTTCGTATTTGCTTTAACCATTTTTCATAAAACCGGAAGAAATATCAAAAGTAAAGTAAAACTGGACGTTATTTATGATGATTAAAAGTGAAGTTGATTTCAGCATAATTTTATAACTAGGTTTCCTAGGAAGGTGATTATTCTATTAGAAGGTGCTTGTCGCCATAATAAGGTGGTTCCGTAATGAATATTCAATAGAATCGAATTTTCATTACGAATATTAGCACTAAATGGCCGTAGTGTGAACCCGTGGAGTTGTAACACGTTGTGACCTCCGGCAAATCGTGTTCATATGTTGTGTAACGTGGCATTTTAGGTAAAGGGTGAGGTTAACGTTGTTAGGTGCGCGGTGATCAATCAGAGCCGTATCGAGTGCGCGGGCGCGATACGTCGAGTTCGTAATTTAGATATTTACCCAGCCACCTCGACTCACTGGCCGAGTGCCCGCATCCACCCAAATGATATATCACTTCCCGTACATAAACTTGCAACTCTCATCGCGGATGTAAACGGAATAAAACAATACCCTATTACAAACTTTGTCCATCTCACAAATAGTATTTTCAGTGCATTTTAGCTCAGATACGACAGTTAGTGAGTAAATGAAAGTTTCACAACAGAGCGACGTTAAATTCGACATTCTCTGGCAAGTCGACTGTCCGCCTCCGCAATCATTTTTCAAATTGTGTTTTCAAGCTTGTTCCTTCTATAAGCAATATTTCAATTGAGGTCAAAAGGTTTCAATTTATCGTGTAGTGAGTTAGTAATAGGTGAACTTAGTGATAAATAGTCCGTACTAGACACACTATTCTTCATTTTGGGGATCGTTATTTAGAATACCTACTTTAACAGCTTTCAGTAGGGAAATAGCTAATTTCATCTTTATTCGCTTGAATGAAAGTTTCCTTTTATTTGGACATAATCTAATGGACACTATTAGCTTTAATTCAAAGCTACCTTCCTCCCGTGTTTAAAAGAAAAATTGTTATGCGTAAAACGTTCCCATTTCACGGTAAATAAAAGCGGATAAAGTTAGGTATAAAGATTAAGGCTTTTAAAAATAATGGCCGAGATGACGATAAAAAAATGAAAATAAAAAGCTAAATGTTTTTATTTGTTTACATTTAAGATGTTAATCTCTAAGAACACCCTTCTTAATAAGGTTAAACATTGCAACATCAAAACATTGCCTGTTTATTTTTAATTGGCAACCTTTACTAAACCGAAGTACCTATTGCCAACCTAAGTTTCCGGATGTGGTTCGCTGATCAGGCAGTATTATTTAACAAGTTTTGAGGAGTAGCTCAGAATAATGTTTGGTAAATGATCCATAGTTCAGTTCCCTTTCAGTTTTCAGTAACGCCTTAGTTGCTTCTACTGAACCATTTCTTTATTAAGGGTCCTTAAGTAAAATTTTAGTAATGTTAAACAGTAGAAAGTTTTTTTTTCGTGGTAAAATCATCAAATGAGTCCTTTCACCCAGGGCAGAGCGGGAGGGACTGTCAGACTCGTACTGACAAAAATCCACGGTGTCCTTCAATAGCCCTTTACGTTCCGGGGTCACGGTAATTCGTACAGTCACGCGACCCCCGAAACAGTAGAAAGTACGTTAAATAATGAATAAGCGTACTGATCCCAATATATGTCTCTAGGGACATCTTAATAGAATTAGATAAAGCACTTAATGAAAGGCAATAAGCAATCACATGAAGCTTGAAGACCAGTTCGAGTGGTCGGCTGAAGCTAACGCAATCAGGCCGTCATTGCGGCAATTTCCGAGGAAATCACATAAAGAAACCATTCGACCGTTCCGTTCTCGCTTATCGTTACTATTGTCTGTTTATTTTTATTGTTTTGTAACTGGATATCTCATTCATTAGTGTCACTATTTTCTTAAGACAACAATCCCCTAAATAAGATTCGTGACAGGAAAACATAACTTACTCATTATTTTTATCTCTACACATAGTGACACTTTTTCATATTCATTTTCGCGAATAAAATGTACGCTATCTGGCTGTCAGTAACTGGATACAGTCACCAGAATATTTTTGATAACGGCGATCATTACGTTGACACGTTTTTCGCAAGCTGGGCTCTTTGCGTCGACGTAACAACATCCACGCTTCATGTACCAACGTTTTTCTGTTTGTGTATTGACATTTTGCTGACACGAGGTCATAAATGTAATAAAACGTTGGAAAAAAAATACACAACTGAATGAACCTCGAAATCAACCATTTACTTTTATAGAGTACAGCATTCGACTCGGTTCATTTACATTTCGGGGCTCGTTTCGTAACCGAGCTGATTTTCTGTCTAGGAATGGGTATGTGATAAGGCCACATATATACCTCTATATAAACTATGTAAATCGGCGAGTTTTCGAATTCTCGGTACTGAAATACGAGAGGCAGAATTTCTAAAGCACCGCCATCTCGTTTCGATGTATTTCGTGGTACACGATTTCAATTTAGTAACAAGCTCGATTCTTTGTATCCAGGTAGGGGTTTGAAGTTTAATAAATATGTATTCCAATAATTCATCATTTACATTTTGTGGATATTTTTATGCTACGACCTTTCATATTGCGAAGCAAGTACTTTCAATGCGTCTCAGACGAGATGTATATACTCTTACTTATGTTGTGTAATCCTAACAAGGTAACAGGTGAAATACTAAAAGGATCATAAGATACAAGCATAAAAGCATACAAAAGTAAGCTGCAAGTTTTCACATGCCTTTATACGTATCTACCTCCATGTTTGTATATTTTCTCTCATTAGTAAGCACGATGCATACCTAAACATAATTATAATCTTGAATACACGCATCAACACGTAAAATAAACACCCACCGCAATCAGTGTGCCATTGTGCTACATTGAAACGCGACGTAAGAAGACGCTATTTTTATGTAAATAGCGGACTTCGATCTCACTACACATATACAAAACAATAATCTGTTTGGAATTCTGTAGTCAAGCGAAAACAAAAAGAATTTTAGTGATTTGTGAGGGTAGTTAAATTACGTCTTTTTCTCTTTTGTCAAGCGTAACGACGGCTGTCAATGGCGCCAGCTGTCGCTCCTAATGTATTTTAATTTATCTCGTCTGAGATTAATTGATTCTATTTACTGCAAAAATATGCAACGCACACTAACCCTTTTTGTTTGTTTAAAATCTATTTACGTCTGAACTGAATTTAGAAGTTAAAAAATCTTTTATTTAAACTTTTTAAATTAAAAAGCAAATTCTTTTGTCTTAGTTAGGGGCTAACAAACTTTAGCTTTTTCTTGTAAAGCATACTGTTTTGTAAATGGCCGGAGAATTTTTTCACTCTGTTTCCCATTTTTAAAGAATTTATTTCACAGTAAATAAGGCTTGTCGTTGGTCCCTACAAAGGGTGAACACCCCGAGCATTCCAATTTTGGATTCTTACTTGAGCAGCTTTGTATTCGGGAGTTGATGAGGACACATAATTCAGGCGCTTACTAGTGTTTACAGCGGACTGACATACCGGGAAATTAAATCACCGGTTCAAATATTCGGGAATGGGAACGCATATACATTTTCCTATTGAACCTTCGAAATAAGGTATGCCTGTACAATTTGGTAGTTTCGAGTATCAATACCTGTACCAGAATTGATATTGCCAAACAGTTTTGGAGAGTTCGTGAATACCTACTTACATGAGATGAAATCGCAAGTATACGCACGTGTAGTACACGAATGATATTGTGACAACCAACCGAGAACTAAATTAAAGTGAGGTTTTCATAACTATTTTAGGGAAAATATTGATAGCGATAAAATCCAGTACAGATTTAAAAAGGCGTGCCTAATGATAAGTCAAAATATATTTTAAGCATGAGATCTTTGTGAAGAGCTAAAAGAGAGGCACTGTCTATATCTACTCGTCTATCTGTCTGAAGCTCCACAATATTGTAGAAATTAATTCTAGATAGCAAATTCTATCTTGAAATGATTTTATCTTGCCTAAATAGACGCTTCGTGGGTCTCTGCCAATAAAATCGATCCAATATTAGCAATTTCGTGATCGTTAACTAACCAGATTTCTCTGTAAGTTAACCGTGGAGAATATTTGAAATAGTTTATCTAGCCATTTCGAAATCATACCAAACTGTTCGTACTGTTTAAAATAAAGATTTGTTTATGAAGCACTGTTTGCATACGTTATAAAAGCTTGTGATTGTATCAAAGGTTTTAAAGGACATGCCATTTTCAAATATTGATCAGATAACAGGCACATGACAAAAGCGGAGTCCATAATGCATCAACGAAATGAAATCAATGAAATTGTATGTTATCATTCACTTGTTTAAAACGTTCGTGACACGTTGCGCGAGGATGTTTATGAACAATGGCGTCGTAAAAATGTTCAATTTACGATCCGATTACGTCCGACGGGGGTTTGAAACATTAACTGATGTTGGTGCGGGCTCTTAGCTGCGTAAGGCGCGCGCCGCAAAATTGCGGTCGTACCAGGGGCGCGGCAGCCGGGCAGGCGGCAACTGTAGCATAATTAAATTTACCATACCACACCTACAGGTACAAACAAACTTACTTTCTTTGACGAAGGAACTAACTTCGTTTTACAATTGTTTAACACACACAAGAACGAGATCTAAGCCTTTATTGAGTTCATGTTCAAATCCCAACTCTCGATTGTTATTCTTTTCATAACAGGAAAATTCAGATTGAACGAAAGCGGTTTCAGTATATTGGATGGCATCTTTCTGCTTTTTTTCGACCACAAAGAGAGTCGGTGTAGCGCGAATATAATAAATTTTTGGGAATTTATTCTTTTATAAGGTAGATCGTGAATGGAAATGAGCGTTAAACGAGTCGACGTAATGAGGCTAACGAGCAGATCGCGGCACCTATAAGGGCTCTATGACTTTCCTTTATTTCACTTTTAGATTTATGCTTTTCGCGTTTTTATTTTGACAGCTGGATGCTGAATAATTTCTGAGGGTGCTCTCACCTTACAACTGGGACAATGTGCTCGCTAGTGTTTTATTGCCGTCTGTGTCGAGTGCTGGTAATAATGAGCAGTCCACAGGGCCGTACCCCTCTTCTAAAACAGTCCTGTGCGACATAAATAACAAATGGTGTTTGAAAAGACCCATCACAGAACATCTCACGCTATGTCACAACTTTGATTGTATCCATTTAACTTGAGAACTTAACACCGTTAAATATTTAGTGTTCATGTCGTACCGAGGTATATTGTAGCTTCAGAATGTAACTAAAGCCAATCTGTGAAACAAGTATCCTCTAATTACTTTAAGTATACCATGAACTAAGGGATAACTAGCAATTTAGGTGATGAAGGTTTATTTACTGCAAATCATTCCTACGAGCTATTTGAGTACGTAACAAGTCAGATTTATTACATAATATGTCGATATAATGCTGTTTTTAAGAGTATTTCCTAACTTACAAACTGTTGGTCGCGGGACTGTACAAATTAGCGCGACCCCGGAACGTAAAGGGCTATTGAAGGACACCGGGGATTTTAGTCAGTACGAGTCTGTCCCTCCTGCTCTGCCCTGGGTGGGAGGACTCATTTGATGATTTTAACGCGTACAAAAAAAGAACTTACAAACTGTAACGATTTGTTTACATTTAAGTAAATCAGTGCGTCAGTTAATTGTGGAGCAGTTAACAATATCGATAAGGTGTCTGGTGCACAAAGAAATAAACGGTCGTTTGTTCGGGCGGCGTCGAAAGGAAAAGCAATTAGCTAGAATGCAAATAGCAAAATGTATTGTAGTGTTGAACACATTTGCATACGAAGCGACGAGCGGACGGAATTCCGAGGGCCTGGCGCACCCATTCCCTGTATAAGCTTCCGCTCAAAACTTCTATCGTAAAGCTAAAAAACCAATGCTCCGCTCACTGTAATTTCGTTCGGCGAGAACAGGACGCCATTCCAAGTTTGCGTAATTTGTAACGAAAATTGCCCCTGTACAAAAACTAACTTTTGAGAAACTAGAAATACTCGTTATTGTTGATGAAAGGTTACATTTTTAATTACCTTTTACCACATTAACGTTCTTTATGATCACTATAGCGCCAAGCCAGTTAAGAATTCATTTGTTTGCAAGAAAAGTGTTTTCTGCGAAACGTTTACGTTGGGCTATTCCGATTTACGTGGTGCCATTTGGAGGAGTTGTCTAATTAACCTGCCTATTGAACAATTTATTACACAGACCTGGATGTTTCTGTGTAATTTCGGCTCAACCTTATTGACTGTGGTATTACGAATAAATCACTGACGCTGTAATTTGGTTTCGGGTGCCTATATTACAAGCATCTAATATTCATTATAATATACGTATATCTGGTGTTTTTTCGCCACAAAATGAAATGTAATACACCTGTTGCAAGATTAATAAGGATTTTCAGCCGTTTAATTTCCCGATATTTATAACCTAATTCAACAATGATTAACGTTGGGTAATAAAGCATGAATCTTTCTTAACAACCTGTTTTCTGACTCTTAATAAACTAGGTAATAAAAAAGAAAATGTATTTTGCGTTTCAGTTTATTAATGACCATAGTTATTTGTTTTTGTAGCAATTAAAGTCTTCGTTACACAGGAGCATGTAAAATGTAGCAGTGGGTGAAACAATACCGGGTTTATTACAGTGCTCATTACGCTGTATTACCCGATACTTCGTAACAAGGCCCACACTATACGACCTATTGCTTTCTACGCCTTTATTGCAACAAATATTATAACAATTTTCATTTCAATTGTCTTGTGGCGAACTAATTTCGTCTTATATTATCTATGGTAGTACAAACATAACCCATAGTGACAACACTGTGGTTATGTTTGTCTATGCCCGACACACCGCTCATGAGACTTGTCGTTGTCGGTCAAATTACAACAAATTACCAAGTATATTATTAGGCTGTAAAGAATTCACATTATTGTAACGTGGATATATATTCCTACGACCGTCATTGTAACGTGTTATGTTGTGTGTCACTTATTCATAATTCACTTTTGTGGAATCTACAATACATAATATAAACTACTTGGACCGGTCTTTCGTTGTACAAACTGGGCGCTATCCCGCGCCTAAAGTTTCATGAGTTGGGCGGAATAAGCTGATATACTCTATAATTTTATTTCATTACGTTACCATTGAAATAATAATAGTCCTCAGGCAATATATTCAAAAAACTTTTTTTTTTCATAGGAACTGACTTAGAAAACCATCACAAAAATGGATAAAATAACTTTTCTTTCGAAATTCGGTAGCTTTGCTTTTTATTTCATTGACTTTTGCCTTTTAAAAGTTTTTCATTTTATTATTTTTAATTCAGATATTCAATTAAAATCATCGAAGAATCGTCATGTCTGCCATCTGCCATCCAAGTAAGCAATATTGTATACTAAAACCTTCTCCACTCCAGAATATGACGAACACTTCTCTGAAAACTAAGTACATCAAAAATGACTGACAAACATACATACAAACATACGGGACGAACTGCGAACCTCCTTTTTTGAAGTCTTTTAAAAAATAAGCTCCATTACAAATGTTGAAAGTAAAAAATCTCTTGATATATTTCAAGAAGATAACAAAGCCCCCAAATTCGCGGCATATTTCAATTACTTGGGGGCGCGTCCCCGTATGCATGCTATCATGTGTAAATGGCCCCCTAAAATGTTTTTCATGATCCCCTTTATGTCTGCATGTTTGCTTTTATAAAATGGTGTCAAGTTCTTTTTTTAAATAAGATTTACACCTTTTTTTACTTAAAATTATGTTCTTGCCTGTGTCGACGCAGCCTTCATATGATTTTTTTTTAATTTCTATTTTTCTTCAATTTTGATTATGAAGCTTTTTTGCATTAAGTCTATAATTACTTATATTTTTGTTTGAAGATTATAATAAAACTAAACGTATCCTGGGCATTGTAAGGCCCTATTGTCTTACAGTGACCAAGGCCTCAAATAGGTAAAAGACGGCCCTGTCTGTTATCCCCGTTTGTAAACAACATGATGCTGTGATCACGAATCCGCTTACCAATCGCGATGGTTAATATCCCGTAGGATTGTTCGTTGTGTCGCGTCAATAGCCGAGGTCCAAATTCACGTGCGAACATTCATTTTACGGCCGTTTATTACGACCATTAATATTTTATGGCCTGACGTACCACACAATGATTTTAGAGGAGAGTAGTTTGGTCCAATGTTAAAAATGTTCACAAGTTTCTTAGTTAAAATAACGATGTCTTTATGAAATAAATAAGTCTTAACATTAGCAGAGTTGCAGTTGAAGCTTAAATATTATTTAAAAAACATCAAAAGCAGCTGCTGAAGATTGAAATGCCAATAACTATAATTACCTTGAAGGTTTACTGTTAATTAACGATGGCTACTACTGGAATTACAGACTGCAATGGAAACCGTTAATAATTCATTCATTGAATTTTCTTTCAGAATTCCAACTTGGTTGTTTAAATTCCTTCTATCACGGATACTAAAACATTCAAGGCTAGTACTTATCCAGGGGTACGGCAAGTAGTTTGGGAACGGAACGTTTTTTTAAAGCTATAAATTTTGCACGTGATCGTAGCTTGAGTGCTGCTATCACGTGCGGGCGAGCGCTTCGCTAATTAACATGGCCGACCCTCAATTTTCTCCAACATTGCTGAGGTTCTTTTATTCAACATCGAACAAAAAGTGGTTATGAAGAATTCAATAAATCGACGAAGTTTAATATTCCGGAACAAAATGGTATGAACGGAAATGTTCGGGATAGTTCGATGATTAAAAATGGATCATTCGATATGTATTATAGAATACCATAGGTAACCGTGTGCATTTCTTGTTCTTTACTTGATCATAAGTTCGTCTAAAAGTGAGGCAAAAGACCAATATCTAACTCTAAATGACCCTGAAATGATTAAAAAAACGATTGTTGTTTCCACCGTCCTGAGCATAGCGTTGAAAATATAACAGAAGCGTTTTACTTTACTAATTAATTTTAATTTAGTCACATATGTTTGATAGATAGGTATAAACGGCGGTATACCTAAGTTAAGCAAAAATCTTTCAACATAAAATACTTGTAACATTATTGTAGAATTATGTCGAAATGTCTTCAGGTACATTTAAAAAAGTAAAATATATATTTATAAAATTGTCGGTGTTTTCACAGATGAGAAATTCTACACCTTCACCGGAGTCAACCTAATTCATATTCTCTCTCGTAAAAAACTTCATTCAATTGAAGCTCGTGAAGATCGTTACGTTAATTTTGATAACTTTATGGAAACTGAAAGGATTTTTCGCTAGATATGTATATAATTGAATTTATTAGACGGTTTGATGAAAGGTACGTTTTTTGTCGGGAAATTTGACTAACACTAAATTAATTACTACAATGGGTCATTCGTTCTAACTGAACGCTGCGATAAGGAATCATATCCGCGTTCAATTGCTGTCGCTAATTATTGTCAACTCTTCAAAGCAACACACAGTTTGACAAAACTTGGACGCAATTGTATAATGCCCGCGTTCACTTTAAAAACAAATTTGCTAAAAGAGAAGGAGAACAGAATTATCTTATCCTTTTCTTTAGGTCGCGTCTTAACGACATAAGCTTAAAGTTAAGCAAACATCATTATCCTATTAATTAAACTCCAAAGGTGCTTTAAACGTTGTCCTAAATGATATCTACTGCGGCATGAATCGACGCATTAAGTACGGTAGAATCTGCTTCATTTACGTCGGTTAGGCCCATGTTACTCCGGAGCACGTTGTAACTCTGATGGCTTACATTAACTTACGTATAACTTACTGCTTACTTAAGCGTTATGATCTGACTCTAAGTACATACAATTTCACGTCAAAGTGTAATTTGTGGCTGACCTTATGTAGAAACTTGTACATAAAGTTAGTTGTGTTCATTACGAATGTTGAAGGTAACCCGGTCGAGGTAAACTTATTTTGAACGCATTCAAATTAACGTCCCATTTTTGAACCAAGAATCCTTATTAAAGCCGAGAGCTCGCGGCTTTGCCTGCTTTAGTGATACCCTAATAGTAACCCGTTATGTATGTAAAATCGGGATTTTTTCACCTTTTGTAGATCCGGGTAAACATTCCGGGTGAGATTGGAAGTTTTGTTTGCATTTGTTTTTTATTGCGTTGTTTAACGAGTGTTGGTGCAAATTGGAACGGTGGTATTCTATAGGGAGTTTGAACGTGAAACCACGAACGAAGTTTTTAAATTACTTATATATATTTATTACGCTGAGTTATCTTTAAAATAATCTAACTTTATGAAACCTGTGTGCAATACACTCCAGTGCATTTGTCATTATTTAAGTTCTTACTGTGCTGTTCAAATATCAAATATGTTTTTATTTTCAAGTTAAGTTTTACCAATCATCCTGATCTTCAGTTACCGTTGTAATGTCTTAGGTACTATTCGACACAAGTTCTAAGGAACCCGTCAGTGATCTCCGTCCAACTGTCACTTGACGTTTAGCAATAAAATATTTAGTGCAAATTATTTTTATTTATATAATTATTATTTGTATTTGTTAACTTGTTAAAGTTATTTTCATACGAAACTTTTTTACTAAGAGCGTGAGTGTTAAAAAAGCGTGCATGACGTCACAAAACGACGTCAACATACCTTTCACAGACATTTTGCGGAATAGAGACTAATAAGTTACAGCAGAATCGCAAAGGGAACAACTACTTTCATATTAATACACGAGTAAATTCAGTAACAGGCTTCAAGATGTTATGCAATATATATTCTAATTGCTAGCAAGCACGGTGGTGGCGCTTGAATGAGGCACTTTATTATACAATGGTGGGCTTAATACAGGCACTTCATGGTTAATGAATTGGTAACACTTAAGATTCTCTGTGGTGTATTGGTCAAATTATGTTTGGCGGTTCAGTAGCCAGGAGTAGTTTCTTGACAGATTAGCTTGGCTTTTGGACATCTTGTTGAATTTTTAGGAAATAAAAACATACGATTGGCCAATACATATCTTTTTTTCATTTGAGTTTGTTTCGCTCTTGTGCTGTCTATTATATAGTCTATGTCATTATGTGGTGTTTATCATGGAATCAGCTTACATATCAGGATCAGAATCAGGGTTGACATATCGGGACCATTGACAGTTACACACAATGGAGCAAACTCAAAGCGTTTATTTCAAATAAGTAACTGGGACTTTTTAATTGTCAAGGAGTCGGTCAATAACTAAAAAAATACTCACTTAAATGATGTTCCAAGTATTTCCAAGGCGTTGATCTCTATAGAGAACGGGATAGAATATAAATCATATTGGTGGTATTGAAAGGGTTCGATTCTTATTACAGTCATTACGAGTCGATTGTGGATCCATTTGTCAAAATGACAGTCATAAGCTGTTGCGTACACTCTTTTACGCGTAATTCACTGAACCGATTTTGATGAATTTTGGTTCATAGATAGGTGAGGAGCGTGGCTAAATAAAAACAGCCGCTCAGGCCGATCTTCCGGGTTAAGACGCGCTTGCCGAGGTTGGTCTGTGGATGGGCGACCATCCACCAGTTTCCTCCGTGGCTCGGAAAGCACGTAAAGCCGTTGGTCCCGGCTGTCATTTGTAGATCTTTGACAGTAGTTACTGTTAGTCAGAAGCTCTAAAGTCTGACAACCAGTTTTACCATGGAGTATCGTATTACCCAGTTACTGGGTTGTGGATGTCCGACAGGCAGTCGCTCCATGTAAAATACTGATATCCAGCTGCATCTGGTTTGACTGGAAGCCGACCCCAATATAGTTGGGAAAAGGCTAGGCAGATGATGAGATAGGTGGTAGGATAAAAATGTGAGAGAGAATTAGGGAGGTGTGAATTTTATGTACGAAACTTTTATTTTGTCGTCTGATTTGCTTTAAAAGTTGCACTAAATATTGTTTATTGGATGATGACATCTATTCAAACGTGAGCAATACCGCTGGTAACAACTATTTAACAAATAAACTATTTATTCAATTCAATAAGTCACCTAAATATATGTTAACTTTATCGTTGGTTGAAGATTTTTCAGATTGCCAGCTTGCCAGGAGCATTGAATTCCTGAGTCCGATAATTTCCAAGGGAGTTCCTAGCTCGTCTAGGTTATTTATGTGAGGTATGGTGTTTTTTCTGGCGGTGCCCACGGTTGGGGGGTTGGGATGATGGATCTTGCAGCAGACCATGTAGCCCCACGAGCATCCAGCCACACTGACATCCATACGAAACGAGGGACAGTTGTTTATCGTCACACAGATGCCTCCGCGTGCCCAGCAGGTCGAGATTGGAGTACCTATACGAATAAAAATGTGAAAATTTCATAAAATTAAATTTAATATTTATTGCTTCTTTATATGGAAAAGGTGTAACGAGTATTTGAGGACTTCCTAAGCTCCGATTACGAGTATTGTAATATAACAATTGTATGTCAAAAAACTCCATGACAATTAAAATCATGCAATTTTTTTTGACGAGATGCGAGTTTTGCGTATTTATCGGGAAACTAGCACTGATAATGATGTTTGGTGTCTAATTTAGGTTTCTTAACGAGGATTGGGCAATAATAGGTAGGTGTAAACCACATATAACCTCCTCTAGATTCCGCATATAAGGCAATTTATGCACGCCACACATCAGTTCATTTGTCATTACATAAGTTCCTCTTTTGCTGTGTACATAGAACGTCTAACAAATAAGTATTTATTTTCAAGTCACCACGACTTTAAGCCTTTGTCAAACAGACAGGCGTGGCGAATAAGAAGCGAGGCGTTTTTATTTGTAATGTATGGAATTGTTTGAATCCAGTCACATAAAAAAGCGAAAGCGGTCCGATAGCGACCGAACCGATGCGAAGACGTGGCGAAGTCGTATTTGCTCTATTTGACGTCGTTCATAAAAAGTCAGCTAATACAACTGTCACACCTCGGTTCGCTGCACCCAGTTTGACGTCTCGTATCGCTTCGGACTCGGTTCGGTTCGCTATCGCCTGTCAGTTTTACAAAGGCTTTAGTGCCTGGTCGACACTGAAGGGATTTAGAACGAACATCAACTTCAGTAAAGGCAAATGCACTGACGTGTGGCACGCATGGATTACCTTGTACGCGATTTTTTTCTTTTCTTCTTTCTTTCTATATCTAGAGGAGGTAATGTGTGGTTAAACTAACCAAGGGTAGGTTTTTTGTTCATGCCAGGTTTGAATACGTCAACGAAAGTACGTGGTATCTGGTAAGCACTGTGTTCCCCTGGCTTGTGATGTGGTGGGTGGTTCTTTGGTAGTTCGTGTTGTGGTGGCTGGTGTTGTGGCTGCTGGTGTTGTGGCTGCTGGTGTTGTGGTGGCTGGTGTTGTGGTGTCTGGTGTTGTGGTGTCTCGCGTTGTGGCGTTTCTGTATGTACCACCACACCATTCCCTCCTTCCTGACACAGCACATTTGTAACAACTAACATTACAACACCTCTAAACAATAGAAACATGATTTCACTTTACATGCTTAAAGCAAAGCATAAAAACGAAACAATTTAAAATGGAGAAATAAACTATAGACTTTTTAATTAATAAGGAATGACGTTCCATAAACCAACTTATTTTTCGGTTGAATTGTATTATTAATTATTTAGATAACGACATCGTTTTGATTAGTCATGATGTTAATGTTGAATCAAATAAATAAGACGTAGGCGATGGATGCAGTTTACTATAAACAATAATATTTATGGATGTTTTTTTCCTGGTATTACAAACAACAGGGGATTAACCTCCTGAGATTGTGGTATTTCGTGTATATCATGTGGTGCATCTTCGTAATTCACTTCATCATTTTCATTTTCGACCGGCGGCGGTTTCTTCTTTTTCTTTTTCGACTTTTCAGCACTCATTGGGCCTATTACACCTTTGCCACCGAAGTCTCTTGACTGAGACCATGGCATCGGTGGAGGTAAACCTTTGTCAGTCATATCTCTCATTTGGTATTTATTCCACATGAAGCAGCAGACTTCTAGCTTGTCCCTGCAGCCGGCTACTTCAGACAAAGAGCGGTGACCTTCACACATCTTGTGGTGGATGCAAATACCGCCGATTTGCCAACATGGTGTCGATTTCAAAGATCCTGTGGGAAATGCTCATTAAGTAATTCTTTGATATAACATTTTTATGAACATGCTTGGAGAACGGATCGAAGTGTTTTCAAGTTTTGTATAATTTGAGTTATTGAGCCGATATTAATGAAAGACTTGTTGGTGTTTACACAAAACAGAAGCAAGTTTATAACAATCAACGCTCAAGTTTAAGAGTTAATAACTCAAGGTATACTGCCTCGGGTTGTTATGTAGCTCTATGAATCTGTGGACTTTTTATTATGTTTTGGTTCATAACTCTCTGTATTGCTTCTGGAGAGTTAGAAACAAATAAATTAACCTATTTATTTATGCAAATTGAAAACGGTCTCATTAGGTTTCTCGAACTAAGTATTAATAACGCGCGTTCAGCAGAATAATTAATTGCCGAAATTAAATAAGTTACCTTTAGAGATGACTAAAGCTAGAAGTATAGTAATGCCCGATTGCACTTACTACGGCCGGCAGTGAGGGATGCAAGCGCCGTGTGGTATGCAAGGAGCTCGGCTCGAAGGTCCTCATACTCTTCATCAGCCGAAAGATCTACATTGGCATCATTCCTCAAGTCAGTAACCAATTTCCCGCCAAAGTCTTCGCTTGCAGATGAATCTTTTTCTTTTTCCTTATGATGTCTTCGTTTACATATTACCAACGGACATAATATTAAACTGAAGAGTAGCAACCGCAACATATTTCTCATACGCCGCACTTTAGTGGAGGAATTTCATATTTCACCCGATATGGCGTTTTAGAGCGTTTTTATTGAAGTGAAAAAGCATAAATTCAATGATAAGCCACGGCCAGCCAATGGATTTTGCAATCGGAGTGTGGATAAAAAATATGACTTTATGTTAGAGTTTAATATAAAATGAAACAGTTGTGTAGAAAATGAGAATTGCGGATTGTTCCATTATGAGCGTGGTCGTTGTGGCAACAAGTTTTGCTGGGTAGGTTGTAGTTTGGTAGAATTTATTGAAAAGATTGGGATACTCCAAACATTTGCGTTCAGAATGCGCGATACTACAGTGTTACAAAATGAATATCTACGATTTCTGATTGCGCATGTTTTGATTTCTTAAAGATTCACGATCACGTTTTCATGTTTTTCTCAGCTTAAAAGAGAAAAAGTAAGCTTAGAAGGCTATTTGTCGAAACCGAACGCCTTATTGATGAAAATTAATGCTGGTAATTGGGCAAATACCTAAACGATTTTTTATTTTACTGCTTGTCACAAAGCTCAGAGAAAAAGCGGGTCACTGACGGAAATGTCTTCAAAATGTTTTCTGCTCACGAATAAATGATAGATGATATCTTGGCGACGTATTCTGCGGCATGGCTTCCGGCTGCCTAATTACAGCTCGGTCACAAATTGGTAATATCATTAGTCAACATAAACTCTGTTAATGGAAGATGTATAATTATCACTTTAAGGAATCGCCAGACTTCTGAGCCAAAACTTCAATAACGATGACATTAAAAATTATAAAGTAAATGATCGGAACAGTGAGTTTTAATTGAACCATTAATGTAATGTTTGGTGAGTGATGCCGGAACGTGTGATTGGAAATAGCTGGCGCGGTTGTGGCCCTCAGCGATGCAACCGCGCCGTCGCCATTTTCTATGCTATCCGGAAAATGAGAATGTTATTGGTTATACTCTGTTATTACTATTTAAATTGTTCTAGCGTTACATATTGTAAATGTATTCATGAACGGAAAGGTCAACTTTCTTCAAACGTGTTGACCTTTAATTGTGGCCTACCTACAGACCCACAGAGTACGTTAACATAAATATGGCGACATTTGACAACCCTTCTGTATTATTTATTTGTTATTCCGGTCAACTTGGCCGACAGCCTGTCAATATCGCGGCCGGATCCCGTGAACATGCGACACTGCCGGTGATCCTGCTGAATTATTGAACCATCCTCCGCTGAATCAATCGCGGCTCTGAGCGAACCGGACGTCACGACCGGAGCGGACGTCGCGTCGGTCAAAAATGCTTTTTGCAACGTTTGCCTTTCAACTACTTCCAAAGATTTCATCGAATACCCTTTCTACTGGACAACTGATGGGCTTTATATAGCTCTGAAAGATTTCCTAAAGGCGTACATGCTCTACTGTGTGTTCGTCCACGGAAATGTCACTCAGCATTCGAAGCTCCATTCACTTTGAATAGGCGCTTCATAGACAATATCGGTATTCGTGGTATCGAATTTCATTAATCTTCTTAATTAAAACTGAGTTTTGAGGCTTTGGAAATTATGTAGGCTTATGCCTTCGTAATAAACTTTCGTAGGTAATCGACTGACGGTATCACATTTGTGGCTTCTAAAACTTACAACTATACGACAGGTAGATATAGATAACGTTGTCTGTTGACCTTTAACTCAGTAATTGAATAGACATGAGACAGCAAAGTCCTTTGTGGAGCAAGTTGCAATTTCAAGGCGCTCCGTAATGGCTGGCTCTTTGTCCTGCCCATTCTTAAGCGGTCACCCTTGAAGATAGATGGGGATAACTCTAGAGACACGCGTAACAACACTTTGGGCGGTCGAAGGGGTGATGAGAACGGATTACCCACCTATATTGCCCGACGCTGGACAATGTTGCGGTTAACCGCTTTATTTTTTACAAGCGACCCGCCTCTGCTCCGCTTGGGTTTAACGACGTGAGAAGACATCGAGATTTCTTTCTTATACATTTATGTATGTTTTAATATAAATGTGCTATACGCGTGCTTTTGGATTAAATTCTCAAAACCTTAAAAACTGTCTCGGAGACCACGAATAACAACCAAAATAGAATAAATTGGTACACAATAATTATGTAAAGATACATAACAAATATTTATTGCAGCTAGTAATTAGTTTGCCCGGGTCGACGGCGCGTTGTGTTCCACGCGCGCCTCAAGGAGTCTCAGCATAGTGGTCTGTAGCGCCTGTAGAGGGCCAAAGCCTGCCGGGGTCGCGGGACTTACCCATTACCGTGACCCCGGTACGTAAAGGGCTAGTGAAGGACACCGTGGATTTTAGTCAGTACAAGTCTGACAGTCCCTCCCGCCCTGCCCTAGGTGGGAGGACTCATTTGATAATTTTAGCACGATAAAAAAAAAACCCGGTACGTAAAGGGCTATTGAAGGACACCGTGGATTTTAGTCAGTCAAGTCTGACAGTATGAGTGGGAGGACTCATTTGATGATTTTACCACGATAGTAATTAGTTACTAAGCGCTGTCAATATATATGTAAGTATATTAATAAGTATGCAAAAAGAAATACATTGAAGTAAAATAAAGAAAGCAAAGAAATAGAAGATATACTTAATTAACTAGGCGTCCCCAGAGTCAAACTTATCGGGCATCTTTCCAAATACAATGACCATGGTTTATGTTGTAAACCTAGATTCAGTATGTTATTACACTACTTCCAAATATTTAAAAAAAATCTGGTCCAAAGTTGCAGCTCATCATATTTCGAGAATAGCGCAATCCTCTCAAAATCTCATCACAATTTTAAAGCTATTCGTCAAAACAACGCAAATTCCTTTAGACATCCCTTAACGAACTATTTATGAGCTGTTTGCATCTTCAGACAAAGCTTTTGATTAATCGCCAACTGAATGACATTCGCCAAGTCCACCAGGGAGACAAGGACGTAAACAACAAACTTTTACTTAAATCACTCTTGCAGTGCCGCCCCTAATTGCTTCGAGTCAATTCTGACAGCTGATTGGTTGTGCAAAATTAATGGACGAATGGAGTTATCATAATAAATAAATTGTTGTTCTACATCTTTCGTGTTTTAAATGTAGAATTGGCTGAGTTTATTTTAACGGCTCCGGTTTTGAACGGCAATTTTGAAATAAAATATATCCTAATATTCATTGATAGCATGCTTTTTATGGGTGAAGGAATTTTAAAAAATAGAGTAAGGAATTTTAAATAATAGAGTAAGTAGTATAATAATTTTGAGTTTTAACCATGACATACAAAAAATTACTATACCCCGAGGTATAAGCAAGCAAGTAGATATAAACAGTCGTCGACCTACATAAGAAGCCTAAACTTATTATATTATCTACCAAAGTAAATAGATCCTAATTAGATGTCAGCACAACACATACCTATTGCCGAAAATGGAACTGTGTCCGAAATATTTACCTTCATTTGGTCCAAGAAAGTAAACTACAGTATATTATTAGGTGGCCATCATCACATGAAAGTTATAAGGGTCAACTGGGGTAAACAGGGACCACTTATAGAGGAGGTCTAACAACCTACGATATATCCGATACTTTACTACTGTTCATATTTTGTTCAGTAATGATACAATTGGTATTGGTGACTTGCAATTCAATTTGGTCTGCAAAAGAAAAAGACGTGAGGAAAATACGTAATTTATTATTAACTTACGCCTACCTATATCGATTTTAAGACAAATCAAACTTAGCTTAAGTTTAGTCTGAACGTATACTTGTTTGCCCGGCAAAATGTGCTCATAAAATATCCAAATATGTGGAATTTAGAACAGGAAATAGTGATACCACAACCAAAATAAAAGTCCATTTCAGAGTTTAAGTAGAGAATGCAAAATAATACTCATGCACTTATCTAAATGTATCGAAACGGAAATTCTATTTGGCGCCGCAAACGAAAGAACTCTTCAGGGACGGCTTCGAACAACACCTTGCTATGTAAGCGTTCATGAGCATGTGTACTGTCGACCAAAGAGTTTATTTATATGCAGGAAAAACATGCAAGCGATATTCGTCTTTATTACGTGCCAATAGCTTTTCAAACAGAAGAAAACAGGCGCTGTCAAAGTTGAACACAGACAAAATGAGGTAAAAACTTTTTGTTTACTTCCATCCTTTTTTTCTCTGTTGACGTTACATAATGTGGAACATTCCAGAAACGATGCCCTCATGTTACTTTGTAAGTGACGAACTGCGGTTGCTCCCCAAATCTTTGGACCTCAGACATAGCAGCACCCTTCTGTTCTATTTTAAGAACAATGTCAAGGCTTTCTGGGAGATTAAAAACGTTTTCTCCTCTTGGGCATAGATTTATCTTCATATATGGGTGGATATTATTGAGATGGAACGCTCAAAACTTTTTTTACTGAGGACCAATCTTGGACATCAATCTTAATGACTTAGTGTAACCTTTTGAACTTTTTGTTACGCGTCTCGTTTTTTTCGGTTGGAAAATGGTGTGAAAATAATGTGCTAATTTCTTTTGGGATGTTTAATGTCTTGTAAACAGAAGTTATAAAATTATCTTCATAAATGTATTTTTTTCAGTTTTTATAGAAATAAAAACAATGAAAGTTATTCCATTCCAGTGATAAGAATTAAAAAAAAGAAACTGGGAGATCCCAACTTTCTGGGTGTTTATTTTCAGAAACTGAATAGGTACTATACCACTGAAAATCTGCTTAACATTGTATTATTTCATTTCAATTTAAATACAATAAGGTTTGTATTCTGATGTCCTTTTTCAAATACACTATTACTTACCCCTATTTGTATTACATAGATTAAAACCATTAGAAAAGTTAACGTACCCGTACCTGACCTTACTCTAATTTATTTTCCTAAAATAGAAAAAAGCCGGTACACGGAGGTAAAGGCAGCGGAGTCGAGATTCCACGAAATCGGCGAACTTGCATGAAAAGGAATCATGAAAATTCAATAAACGAGGGTTTTGTGTAGAGATCCGGCGATCAGTAGTCTTTGGCGCTCCTCGCCTTGCTCCGTAGTTCGGAACACGTGGTCGTACATACTCATAGGTAACAGATATTCTGTATGGCACAAATGTCGGGCGTTTTATAGCAATGTGGCTTATGTTTAGGTAACCAACCTCTAATGTAGCCAAATATGACTGTACTTTTAAGTAAATAGAGCAACTTCAAAGGCAACTTCATTCATCGAATTTTCGTCGCGAATTAATGAATTAGATGACTGTTCAGAATGATTAGTCTCGGCTCAAATTAGTCAGTCTCTCTATTGTATTCCCGTGGGAGTCGTAAAAGATGACCGAAATAAAAGTCTCTTTCGGAGCTCATGTGTTGAGTTTGCCAATACCTTAATACATAGTAGAACTGCTGAAAAGTTTTAATATATCTTTTATATCCCAGACTTTAAAGGTTCAATAAGTGGTCAAAGGCTGTACAACTGTCAACTCATTTGCAAGTTTGCCGCCAAACAATATATAGGGCTACTTTTTTTGTCCGTTAAGCGAAGTTATACGAACATGAAATTCGGGCAATTGACCCCGAATCTCGTGTTCGTATTAAAGCTTACGAGTCCCTCTTATCGCTAAAAGGACAAGGTATTTTATTATTAAACGCTCTTTGTTAAGTAGACGGTAAGCGGATCCGTAATTTATTATTAATGAGATAAAGATAGGTCTTAAGTAGACCCTCTCAGGGTGCCACTCTCTCCAGTTGGAGTGTCAAATCGATTCAATATTTAAATCAATCTAAAAGCGTCATCCATATTTAAACGTAATAATTATTGAGGATGTAAACGGGCACGGCGAGTGATGTTAAGTGGCAAACTTGTGACAAAGACACTCGCTGGGCTCAAAGGGATGCCGAAGCTAGGCCGACCTTGTGAGGACCAACTCACACATTGTCAGGACCCGAGGACACCCATTATTTATGACATATTCTGTCGTTGTGTACGAGCAAGCATACAAGGTATGGAAATAGAACCTGTGTAAAGTTCTGAAGAAAACCATGTTGTACAACGTTGTTACTAAAACTTCGATATTATATACTTAGTTCATTAAAACTGAATTATGATAAGCTTTCGCTCGTATATTATCAAACGTACTTTCTTATAGCAACACCGAAATTAACACCTGTAACATAATTTAATTAAATAAAGATCCCAACACATTCGGGTGAACCACGAACACATTAGCGGGAGCTACCTACGCACGCATATTTTGACAAACTTCGTGCTAAGTTGTAAACAAAAGCCTCTGAGCGATTCTCATTCGATTAAACAAATAACCACAAAACAAAACATTGTTTAGGATGATATGGATACGGGAAACATTGCCGTGAATTTTAAGCAATTAAACATTTCTACAAATATTTGTTTTCACCCAACAAGCTGAACGCTTTTTTCAATTTTCATGAATGCGTACGTTATATTTTTGTTTAATCCGGATGCCCTCCCTTCTGAAATATGCTGAGACAGCTCATACAAAATGGATCAGACGCCATTTACCTTGTTTTTAGAGTGGACGTATGCGGCGTTTGCCTTTGTTTGCCAACCGTACCACAGCTGTGTTTCACCTGCTTACGTGACACTTGTGAACCGACACACCACCATCGAACTGCATTATGCTGTTTCCACCAACATTCGACACGAACCTATCGATCTAATAATGTTTCGTGAAACATATTTTACCTACAACCTTTTCGATTCGTTATACGTGACGATAATATGAAAAATATTGGACCGTCGCCGTCGATTATGTGAGAACTCGAGTGAATCGTTATTGCTTTCCAATTAGGATCCGCCAATATTTATTATTTCTAACGATCAAATATCTTTTTCCTGAAGTACGAATTAGGTAACCTTTTCATTTTTCCCTTACACAGAAGAACACACACAACCTGGAAATTTTATCCCTTGCGCATATTTGTATAACCTAGTCTAGTCTGTGTACTTTACATTAGAGTGGGGTAACCTCCTTCACCTCTACGTGTACGGGTAACTCTTAGTGTGAAAACATCTCGAGCTCACACCTGTACCTAGTTAGTTTTATCTGCTTCTGAGTACCGCTTAACTATCTATGTGCCGGCTTAGGACTGCTAACAAGCATCGCTTACTTAAAAATGTATGTACAGTAAAGATAACTAACAAAAGCACTCTATTAAAGGGTCGTAACTGTGAATAAACAAAGTAACATAATTATGTGAAACAAAACGTGTGCTGGTCTGAAAATAACTAAAGCGGAGCAACTGCGCAAGATGTCTAAACCAACGAAATTTATTGTAATGAGTTTTGAAATATCATCAAGCAACCATTTATATTTATGGTTGCGGGAAAGGGGTGTTTACCGAGCGGTTTAGGAGAGTAGATACAATTTCAGAGTGTCGCATTTATTGCATAATAACGTCGTTTGCGCATTGGACTGCGTACATTTGTCATCGTCTGCTCCTTGCGCACATATATTACACTTACCTCCGTCCTTATTAAGCCAATGTCACAGTTAAGCCCCGTGCGTTGTCTCGACAACAAAGCTGCAAGGAGGCCACGACACGTAGATGTCATCTGGCATTAGAGAGTAGCTACGATATCTGGATGGATACCTATCCAGGTATCGTATAAACATCCTGCGAGCCATGACCGGCGCAATCAACAAAGATCGTTAGTTAGCATAATACTTCGAAAGAGTCTCTGAACACTTCTGCACACAGCAATTTAATTACAAAGCTATTAAAACTGGTAACATTTTACCTGAAGTTTAATGTACACAAACCCTTATCCGTAAGCATCGACCCTCCGCGCCACGACCATTTGTCTTGCCACAACACTTCGCATTCAACTGTCAAATTCGATGTTCTATTGTTAATAAGGCTTAAGTTCAAGTATAATTAAAACGGAGGAGTTCCCAGTTAACTGACGTAACGAGCTTTCACTTGGAATAAAATAATACGCCCTTTGTGGGTTACGTTCTATAAATTTGTGATGTAAATATGTTGGAATTGCGTCACTTGTTATGAATCATTCTTGTTAATTGAATAAAATAATCAATTTAATTACTCTACTGTACGACTTCGAACAATCCTGTAATTTAAGCATCTTCATTAATGAAAAGTTAATTTAATTTAAGACAACGGTGAATCATAAGTTCCGAGTGGCGTAAATGGCCTATTCTGCCGAGGATGGACGTCTACTATCAGCTGGGTTGTCAGCTAATTTACCTTTATCGAGTTCATCTACCTACAATAAATTGTTAAAGCGTTAAGCAGTTCCCACCTGTAAATATTAGTGGCTTTAACGTTGAACTGTATGCTACGAACGCTCGCAATAATAAAGCACTCGGTGTGCGCCTTGCATGCATGCAATAAAAAAAAAACTTTTGAATGCCTGCAAATATTTAAACAGCGTGCCAGCTCATTTAATATTTATTAAATTGGCCTGCGTATTTTGCTACTTTATGTTAATAATTTAAGGAGCAGGAATGGCGCGTTAAGTGGGAACAAAATATAATCAGTTGAGTTACAAGCTTGTTAGCCTTTTATTATGGGGAAGCCTGGAAGGGTTGTTGTTAAGGCGTTTGTTTTGTGCCCTTAATACGTAGTCCTATGGGATTTGTGGGGTCAAATAAACACGAAATTATTTTGCGGAAACAAGTATTAGCCGCACGGCAGGTGTAGACCCTTGCTTATTTATCAAATTATTTGTTAATGACCTACTCTTTATGGCAATTGCCGGTGCTCTTATGACATAACAGATCGGATATCCGTATGATGGACAAAAATGAAAGGTACTTTATTTCAATTTGTGAAAAAAATCATTCATTTTTGTTAACAATTAATTTTATTTGAAAATCAATTAATTACACTTTAGTAATAGGTAAATTACTAAAAGCTCATCATTTCAGCTGCCGTACTTCAACAATGTAACATTATCGGTGCATAAATTACTTTAAAAATTAAACTCTATTCAAACTGGAACATAATATTGAATTTAATTTTATTGATAGTTAGCAAATTTGTATTTGGAACAGGGGTGGGGTCGTGGGGTTGCCAGCAAACTATGTATAGTCAGCTTTCAGGGATTTCATTAGGGAAATTGTGGAGTAAAATTAGCTGGTAGTATTCAGCAGATACATGGAGCATCAGTATGCATAGCGGGCCACGGCGCACACCGTGAGGTGTCGGCACCACTGATTGCGTTACCACCTGTATTAGCGAATAGGAGTTACTGGACTCCCGCTAATGCGATTTGCGGCTATTCCGTGCGCCAATATTTTGCCGGTCAAGGAAAAGGGAAGGCTTTACAGTACCACTAAACATTAATAAGTTAAGTTTTTCACAGATAGCGATGTCAATGATTATAAAACGTAACGTAACGTTCAGTGTGTCATTCAACTATTAATTATGTACTTCAAATATAATGGATAACCTAAAAATACTATTCGATGAACTGTTTCTGGTATGAAATGGTTGAATGATCAATTTACGTGGTCGACTTTAATGTATTAAAGTTGATATGATCGTTGAAACTTTTTCCATTTAGTGCGGTATGGAGTGGAGTCCGACATTTAATCACACGAAATATTTCAACTTCGGACATAATATTGCGTAGATGAAACATGGACGCCCTTCGTTCCCGGCATATAAGCTTAACGTTGTATCGTCTATAATAATGTTCTTAAGCTGAGAATTGGCTATTGTACTGTACAAAGTTAAGCCAAGTTCGACACTAAATTGAAGAAATTGTTACAGTTTCATAGTTTTATCGTTCATAATACAGTATAAACCTTACGTTTAATACCTGTTAATACGAGATTTCGGGACTTTTGTTAAGCCTCTTAGGCGTTGTGAATATGTATAATATTATAATGAAACTGTCAACGCATAGCTTCGGCGATTACGGATGTAACTCCTTTCGTTTGTGTACTCAAACTGTATCTTTGTTCTGTCGTATTTATTCGGTAAACCCCATTAACGAGGCAATGCAAAGTTAGCAGCCCTTAATCCATGACTTAATGGCCGGGCACTTGGATCGATTAAGCGGCAGCCCTCCTGTATCAGGGCTGATCTCGACTCAAAGCGATCCTTCGTCATGCATTGACGCCTCGTCACCCGACAGTTATAAGTTTCCGCTAAACGTTAAATCTTTACCGGGCCGTGGCAGATACTGTTGGCTGCTGAGTATACAGGGTGATTTTTCCAAGGGGTGTGGATGGCTATATTGCAAACTATGAGGAATATCTAAAAATACTGAAAGGAGTCAAGGCCAATTTTGACGATAACTAAACTGTTCCTGGGCAGGGTTCTTCTTCTAAAACCAATGTTTAAAATTGGCCTTTATTTCTCATAGTTTGGAATGCCTATTGTCTTCCACGTTCAGTTAGAAAATTCACCCTGTATACCACAATGTCACAACGTTTTATGAAGAGAAAATACAACTTTATTTCAGTCGCGTTGGCTGATTAGCGGTTGGTCGGTTAACCGTAGTTTTCTGTAAGTTGTGTTTCGTGTACGGGTTATAAAGTAAAGGTTAACAGAGACATACGTACTTCTATATGTACTAGATGTTTGCGCTAGTAACTGGAGCTACTTGTTGAGTCGCTACTTGCTATTTTTTAACACGCTTTTATTAGCTTGACCTGTATGTATGTATGTATGTATGTATGTATGTATGTAACGGAATCTTTTAACTTCATTTTCACCTACTTCCAGCAGTCTGATTAACTTGAAAATTTGCACAGGGGTCAAGGGCCGGTGACAATACAATAATCTCATAATGTTTATATTAAAATCCTCCTCTAAGGGGGTGAAAAGGGGTGAAAACGTTTGTATGAAAAATCTTATTCCTTGGGTTTATAAACTTGAAACTTAGTACGAATATGAGTATAAGTAAATAAAAAAGATGGGCATTAATAGTTTTTTAAAACTACCCTCCATTGGTAACCTAGACGATGTTAAAGTTTGTATGGAAAAATCAATAAGCGTTAACTGATGAATTTAAAACTCAGTATATATAAATTAGATAAAAAATAATTAAACACGTGTTTTTGGGTTTTTCGAAAATCACCCCCCAAGTTAGTGAAAAGGGGTATTCAAGTTTAAAGGGAAGGATCTAAAATCGCTAAACGTAGAACCTGAATTTTGGACGGTAGGTGCAATTCATTATGTAGGTGATCACTAAGAAGGGATTTTGCGAAAATCTACCTACAAGGGGGTGAAAAGGGGTAAAAACCTTTGTATGTAAAATCTTATCCGTTAGGTTTATAAACTTGAAACTTGGTACAAATATGAGTATAAGTAAATAAAAAAAAGATGGAAATTATTCGTTTTTTAAAACTACCCTCCGTTGGTAATCTAGACGATGTTAAAGTTTGTATGGGAAAATCATAACGCGCTAACCGATAAATTTGAAACTCAGTATATAAAAATTAGATCAAAAATAAAATCAAACACGTGTTTATGGGTTTTTCGAAAATCACCCCCCATATTGATGAAAAGGGGTATTCAAGTTTTAAGGTAAGGATATCAAACGAAAAACGTAGAAAGCTGACTTTTGGATGGTAGTTGCCGATAATTATGTAGGTGAGAATTAAGAAGGGATTTTGTGAAAATCCGCCTCTAAGGGGGTGAAAGGGGTTGACAATCTTGGGTTTATAAATTTGGAACTTGGCAAAAATACGAACGTAAGTAAGTGAAAAAGATTGGCATTATTAGTTCTTTAAAACTACCCTCCTCTGGTGATTTAGATGATGTTAAAGGTTGTATGGGAAAATCATAAAGCGCTAACTGATGAACTCGAAACTCAGTATATAGAAATTAGATCAAAAATAAACAAACACGTGTTTTTGGGGTTTTCGAAAATCACCCCATAAGTTGGTGAAAAAGGGTGATTAAGTTATAAGGGAAGGCCGCTTGCTTCGATAAACCCAAAACTTGGCATAAATAGTTTCTCAATCGAATAAAGGATGCGTAATTATATATATTTCGAAAGTCAACCCCTAGCGGGCGAACATTGGAAAATCAGTTTGTCTACAATAATATTTCGAGTTCGAAGTTAGAAACACGCGCTGACGAAATCGCGGGCGGAGTGCTAGTAAAAAATATAAAATATATTTAGATTAGTGAGCATGTTAACGCCGATGAAAATGTCATTCTCTGTCTTTTGCTGCCGATTGGCCCTCTGCTGCATAAGGCCTGTTCCTCTCTCTGGCTTCTCCCACTTTCAAAAGACAAATTTCCTTATTGCACGCTGCTGACGATTGCTGCGCGATCATCCGTTCTCAATCCTCGAATTTTATAATTGAACGCTGCTACCGAAATAGTGCGCGCGCAACCGCGCTTGCGTATTTTAATTTCTTTATTTCTTTTGTTGTCGTCTTGAGACTAAAAATTCAGAAAATAAATTATAGTTTAAAAAAACTAAAAAAACACGCTTTAATAGCAATCGAACTAAAAAGTAGAAAATAATTTTTAAGTATAAGAGAGTTAGTGTTACTGCAATATAAAATTCAACAATCAATTATCGTAATTAATTTAGAATAAGATTAATATAAATATTAAGATATTAACAAAAATTCAAATAAAGTGAAAAAGCGTGGGGTGCTCAATGATATTTTTGTAATAATTCTGGTATTGCAAACAGTAACTAATAAAATGATCATCACATTCGATATCAAGCACCCCACGCTTTTTCACTTTATTTTAATTTTTGTTAATATCTTAATATTTATATTAATCTTATTCTAAATTAATTACGATAATTGATTGTTGAATTTTATATTGCAGTAACACTAACTCTCTTATACTTAAAAATTATTTTCTACTTTTTAGTTCGATTGCTATTAAAGCGTGTTTTTTTAGTTTTTTTAAACTATAATTTATTTTTTAACCTCATTTTTCACGAAGCTCAAGTGCTGTTCACACAACTGAACCAAAAGTCTATTAGAGTTGTGGACACCTCTTCAGAGGTTATCGCGGTCTAGAAACGTAAACGGCAATTGAAGAAAACTCGAACTTTTCTGACAGTGTCTTTAACTTCACAATGAGCGGAAGAACTCACAATTATGATAGTGTCCTCAAACAAAAAAAAGTACTGTTCACAGTTTGAATATTAATCTGTTAGATTAATATAACTGTACATACTGTAACATAATTTAAACAAACATGATGCAGCTTATTTTTTCTTTTATCATTAAAATGCGAGAAGGATCCAAAGAAAATGATGTTGTAGATCGTAAAAACACCACAAAATAGAAACGGAAAGTCGATTAAGTATTCGATATTGACCCAGTGGAGGCAACGATGTACAAGTATTGGCCACAAAAAGTTAAGGACCCCAGTAAGATATAACGGTTGGCTGTTCAGCAATATTTCTAGAGTATTGCACAGCCTCCCTTGAGATATTTTGATAGAGCGATGAGTAGTCAAGAGCCTATTCGTTTCACATCCATCAAGAGTGTCTGGGACGTCCCAGTTGAGTAGTTACTGAACGTTTACGAACGTAGATTAATATCAGAAAAATTCACTGATGTACGCTACGCATCGAGCTACCAAGAAATACTGGTTTTATATAACCAGTATTTCTTGGTTATGCTTTGTATGATGTTTTCGCACAATAACATTTCATCTTATACTGGTTTTGCGTAGCTTGATATGTAGCCGTTTGTGCGCAACCGCGAGGTATTGCAATCGAGACACATAAAGAGGTGTATCTGTTTCTTCCTTTGAATCTTTTTAGGTGTCTCAGGGAAATGAGACATCTAAAAATAATGATGATATAATATTATGATATGATTTTTTATTAATCTAAAACGATAGCTAAGAAATAATAGATGGATTGAGAAACAAAACGCTAAAGAATGTTGATGCACATTATGAATATATTCCACATCTGTCTCTTATTTCGTTTACAACTGTCGTTTTTTTCGTCGGTCTCATTTAGTAGTAGGACATGTAAAAACATGTTACAATATAAACAATATATCCTGTAATGTAGAAACAATACACCCTTAAATGTAGAAACAATACACCCTGCAATGTACCATACAATAGGCCTTGCATACGCCCGGCTGTTTAAGCAATAGGTGATCCCCTTAGGACCAGTCATTGTAATGGGCTGAAAACCTCATATGTCTGGCAGTATGCACTTTCAGGCTGAATAAAAATGCGTAAATTTGTAATATTTTCACATGTCAGGATAAGGATAAGAAAAATTAAATAAAGGTTTTAAAATCAGGTTCAATATCATAACATCGTCACCGTAAAATTGTCAGTACCGTTAGATTGTGAACCTTAAATAATTATCTTAATTGTGAATTGTAATGTATGTAATTGTAATGTATCGAAGTGAAACCGTCAAATTACAATCTTAAAATTGTCAAATTGTCAACTGTCCAAAGGCTCTCGCTGATTGGTCGGCTTTATAGTAGACCGTTCTGTATCCATAGAGTTAAGAATGAAACACAGGTATCAATCAAATAAAATGAATGCACTTCAAGAATTGTGACATAAAGTATTTCTTAATGACTAAGTTTGCAACTAAAACTTAACTTCTTTGGTCAATCACAGATTAGTTTTACTTCCACAGCAATTATATATAACTAATTCTAAAGCAGAATGTAAATTGATGTCGTGTTGAAAGATTCACCAAAACACTGTTTGTTTACAATCGACAATAAACGATTTAACAAACAAATATGGTGGCGCGGGGCATATGCTGTTCAACCAAACAGCGCGCGAGGTGCGTTCCGTTTCACAATTTGTCGGTTTCACTTCGTTACATTACAATCTACCGAATAAATAAATACGTACGTTAAATTGTAAGCAGTACGTTGAGGTTCAGAATCTTTCGACAGTTTACAATCTCGCGAGATAGATTATAACCTAACGGTATTTACAATTTTACGGTGACATATACATTCTTTTTCCCATATGGGTTCGCAGAAACTATAGAACACCACCTTTTTTGAGGTCTAATAATCATCAAATGAGTCTTCCCGCCCTGTCTGGAGTGTAAGGGACATTTTGACTTATAAACTGGAGTGAGAGGTGGAGGATTTCCTCTCCTTCAGGCATTTCGCCTCCTCCTTCCCTATATACACTATTCTTTCACCTCGTCCACATCCATACATCTGTCATACATTCAAGAATAAAATAATCTAAGGAAAATTGAACCTACTACGAAGGAAAAGGTAACTATTATTACTTTGTAGAGTTAACATCTTAAACTCCACTCGTTAGGAACAGCGACAGAAGCACTTGAGTTTTGTTCAACTTTAAATTGTAGGACATTTTCATTAGAAAACGCTTCCAGACATACTGAAACTGAAATAAAGCTAGGAGGGGAACCTATTCCAAATGGCACCTTTATTTACTTGAGATAAAACACTAAAAGGGTGTTCAATTAAAAGACTTACTATAAATAGGTATTACCTACCTATTTATAGGTATTTCCATATATAGTATGTAATTGTCGATGATATTTACATGGTATGTATGGCTAGTAAAGAGGTGACAAATTATAGATAATTATAAAAAAAAACAGAAGGCATTCTGCGCTGACCGTAAATAAAAAAATTTTTTTTTAAAGTCCAAATTAAAAATACAGGAATTTATAGGTTCTCATTTTCTTTTTTGCTGGCTGTAAGAACAACCGGGTAAAACAAAAATAAGAAAAATAAGTAAAGCCGTCAGTTTACCTTTTATTTAAATTAAATAATTTATGTACAAATAATATTAAGCCGTTCGCTATGTAGTGGGTGTCAGCCCACGATCCGTTACTTGAGAAGGTAACTAGAACATTCCACGAGAGGCAGATATTATGTTACCTACTCTAGTTTCAAGATGTTCTGGCATTTTATAACATTAAAATGTAGGTCTGTTTGTATAATTTTCCGTTTCACAAGGTCACTTAACTGACCTTTCGAAAATGTAACCGAAAGGAAAATTTGTACGTTTTTCCACTTTGACCTTTTAAAACTAAATATAAAAGTAGCCCTCTCATTCTGTTCATTTATTTGTGTGGTGCTGGGTTTACATACATCTGTTTCATAGACTAATTTGTAGAATGCATTATTTTTAAATTCACCTTAAAATGTGTAGAGCTGAGGTCCATAAATATTTCTTATTTTCTCCGGTAGATACAGGGATGCCAATTTGTTACTAAGATCCCTGTAATATCCGATCTAGATATTATGCGATAGCCGGATATAGATACTTTCTTAGTCGTTCAAGTTTTACGGGGAAAATGCGAAAAACATTTACAACCATATACTTGTAAAGTACATAAGTATTTTGTACTTTGGAATTCGCGTTAAGCACCTTTTGACCTAAATGTTTCGCTTTACGGTCAGTTTATAGCTTAATAAACTTCATATTCTTTTATTTTCAGTCCAAAGTGAAGATTTGTAGTGCCCAGCTCACCTGGCGAGATATAATACAGATATTAGTATTCGACCTTGTGGCCAATATTCCTGACATCTTGTCCTTCGACGAGAACAAACAAGATTCATCAAAATGAAAATTTAGTGCTCTGGTGAGCACATTGTTCCTTTGTCAAAATTTAATTGAACTACAGCTCCAATTACATACAGGATCAGATGTTCGAGTTTGTGGTAACTTGCTCAACAGTTGTCGTGAGTCGTCACCACGGGCGCACCTAAGATATCTTATATGCCTGACAGAATTTAATGCTGAAACACGACGCCGATGCTAGAATAGTGCGTAGTGCTGCAGTATTCAACTTCTATGAACAACGTTGGTTAAGTTTTAACTTAAAGCAGGTCTTTTACATGATATTTATTAAAATGTTGCCTCCCCTTGTTGCACGACTCCTCCACGCCCCAAGCTTATCTTGCTTCAGGCAACTCGCATTATTCTTTCAAGAGATACTTCGTGTCTAATTAAGGAAATTGTATTTGAATATAAAACAAAGACCCCGGCAATCTCGTTATTCAGACTTGTGGTGGAGGTATCTTTATGTTTGCGTTATATTAAGAGCTGCATGAATTGCTATTTAAATGTTTGAGTCTTTTAATCTTTCCCGAGACATTTAGTAGAAATTATCTACAGGTATTTGCAGGACGATCTTATATTTTATTTCTCGTCTTTATTGTAAGTAAACATGTACTTAAGTAGGAAATTGCGTGCGGAGTGAGTGTAAGAAATTTGTGGCATGTCAGTGTTAACAAAGCGGTAGTGTTTGAGAGCTTGCTTTTATTTGCTCGTCAGGGACGTTCGGCGGGATCCGAGGGGAACTGAAGTTGCGTGTTCAGGCCTAGTATCGGAGCGAGATAAGATTAAATGGCCCTAAACACCTCTAAATGGTAGTGTCGCTTCCTTTGTGCGGAGATATTGATCCGATTTGATTATTGCAAGTACAAAGCCGTCCTAAGGAATTGGATGGCCACTTATTCATAATCTGCTTCAAATTGCTTGAGGGTTAGTCATCTTGTATTATTTATGACCGTTCCGAGTGCGATCTCTTGTGACTTATTATCATAAAGATTCAGGCCTTTTTACCAATATCGCGGCGTGGAGTGGTGACGATGCTTTATTTTATTTCACCGCATTGTTCACCCTGCGGACTCTAGATAGGGATCCTTTTATACTCACGTATATTATACTACGTATATAAAATCGATAACTTAGTTTAAAGGGAAGGTTGTGTGTGTCCTTACTCATTGTGTCCATGAAAATGCTTATAAATCATTGCTTTATATGGGCCTGGGAAGTTTCGTAAGAAGATTAATACAATGGTTAAAAGGTTTACCTACTTCAGTGACACATACCAACAGTTATGTGAAGGTAACGGCGGGTTTAACAACGTATATATTATGATGGGGGATATGGTTATGAGCTGTGGCAATGTCTCTTTGGAGGCGCTACGTGACATTAACCGGCGATGTTTGTGGCAAGTAATTTATTTAAGAAAGCTCCAGCTAAGAGGCTCTATAAGATAATAAGGAAGTTTGTGAAAGTTATTCAACTGATATATAAAGGGTTAATTGGCCTCCCACCCATTTATCTCCTACCCGCGTCCTATTTATTTGCAAAACGAACAATTAAACCCAACTAAGCTTGGCAGAGGTGATTCCGGAACTAAAACGATAAAATGGATTCATTGGGCCTATTTATTAGCTAGTCACCCTTACCCGACTGTTAGTCTAGTCTGGAACAATTTAAGGGACGCGTACCAGACTGATCCTACCAATTAACGTAATGTATACCTACATTTCTACATAGGCAGATTACCTGTAACAATGACCAAAGAATTAAAAATGTATATATGTAAAGGACTTTCTTTTATATTTAAGCATTTCCAGTCCCAAATACAACAATTACATTCAATTTTAATCATGGTTACAAAGGCTGAGCTCGTGTAAGAAGCTTTTAAGTCCCCCGTGATAGAGTGGAAAGAAAATCTCGTCGGCCACTCGAGGAGTTTCTGAACCGAAAACCGCAATTATACTCCAATTATGAAATCTTGGGATTTTAGAGCTTATTTATTAATTTCTGTCTATTTTATAAATTCAATTTTATATAATGTTGGACTGTATTTAATATAGAAACATGTTTTGTTTTGATTCGTTGTCGCTATTGCTGAGCACTGCGACTTCCTGGGTTCGATTACCAGTTCGAGCAGTGTTATAGAGACATTTCATCAGGAATTCCTCAGTAGGAGCCGCGGTGATTCGTGATTGGTTGCTATTACTATTCATAAATAATATCAATATATACTATGATAGGTTCCCCCTACTACATGGAAACTGACTAAATGTGGGTGTAATAATTAAGTACATCTCTGCCTAACCCTTCGGGGGTCATAGGGGTGATTTTATGTAATGTTGATTTTTAAATTAATTCCATTTTTTTTGTCAATTCAGCCCTCAAGGGTTACTTACGGGATGAAGGGATGGAAGTTTATATAGAAGTTCATTATTTTTGCCGCTGGGAAGTCCCATCGGGCACACCGCTTGTACATACATAATACTTGTATGCCCCGTACCATACCTAAACAACATTACCCGTTTCATTAGTTAATTAATAATTTCTGTCTATTTCTCTATTGCTTACAATTACGAGGTTGTTATGTTTTGGACAGAATCCTGATTACACGCTCCGTTTGTGGACCCACAATTATGGGAAATGTTTACCACAATTCATGATTCGACGAATAATTCTGGCATTAACATCGCTGATATATAAAGGTAATTTCATATATGGCGCTTGTGACCCTTGATAAATAACTTTAATCTCTTTTATTCCCCGGCGTATTTTACTCCCGGGCAAGCTTCGCCCCTCATTATTTAAAAGAAGAGATACGTGAAAGGCTTTATCGATCCATTCAGCTACTTTATTCTGCACATAGAGATTATCGGAAAGACATTTCATATCACTCATTCCTATGGGATGGTACGTAGGGTACGTAATGCGCCCTGCAATCAACTTGTGTAAACCGAACGGTTGCACTTTAAATTGCTTTCCTCTCCTCTCTATTCTAAAACTCGCTGCTTGTCGGCTTGTCGGATATTGTCTTGATCCTTTTGTGGAAAATCGTATAAAGTTTGTAATTTCAAACTCAAATCATTGGACGAAATTGACTTTCCAGACGGAATTTGGTAACTGAAAGTAATTTTAAGTTAAATCAGAGTTGTAGGAAAGGAATGTCGATTGAGATTTATGTTTCAAGACCCGCGTAGCGAATTTTTCAACAGCAACGCAATTTTACTCTGGAATTATTTTATTAGAAAAAGTAGAGATTTACTGTTACCCAAATAAAGTTATTTTATAGAATACATATAGGCGCATCTGCATAAAAATCTAACAAATCTTGTCGTGTAAAACCAAAAAAAAAACAGACCAAAATATACTGCTGCGGAAACAATAGTAGATACGGTTCGTCCATACTTTTATATACACGACTAGGTATATAACATTTTCTTTTTGATAAAGAAAACATTGCCCCACACTAGGAAATTCTCCTGTATCGTGTGTGCGTTTACAAACATAGAAACTCACATAAAAAAACATCCAGACTCGGAACGACTACTTGTTGATTATACAAATATTTGTACAGTGCGGGATCGAACCCGCCACACGCAGCGCAGCATTCGATCGGTCAGCCACTGCGCCAACCGTACCAACAATATTGCAATTGACATATTTAATGAAAACTAACGAACTTGAACAAATAACAAAGGTATATAGGCCTTTGATATTTGTAGGGTGAAATTTCCTCAATTTCATTTCGACAAATTACCGTGAATATTTCGCGATGACAATTCGAATTTCGGTGTTACATCGTCAATACATTCACGATAATGCCTTTGTCAAACAGACAGGCGAGTCCGAAGCGATACCGAACCGAAGCGAGACGTCAGTCTGATATTTCTATGTGACTGGATTCAAACAATTCCATACATTACAAATAAAAACGTCACGCTTCGCATTCGCGATGCCTGTCTGTTTGACAAAGGCTTTAGAGTGCAATTTGTCGGTATATAGTGATGTACGAAGCTATCAAGTTATAACGACGTGGGATCCAATTAGCGTTGTTACCTGTTCACCTGGACACCCTGTACCGGACTGCGAACACCCGATAATTATAAAATTCGACACCGTATTGCTTGTTAATATGATATGTTGTTATAGATTTTAAAGCCACAAAGTAATTTATTGGCATGTTAAACGGGTGTGAAATAGTTATATTATGATTGTGCTTTGGAACAATGGTTTTGGTAATAAATCTTAATGCCTTTGTCAAAGAGACAGGCGAAAACGAAGCGTTTCCGAAGCGATACCGAACCGAAGCGAGACGTCAGTCCGATAGTTCTGTCACGCTATCGGATCGCTTTCGCTTTTCTATGTGATTGGATTCAACCAAATCCATACATTACAAATAAAAACGTCACGCTTCGCATTCATCACTCCTGTCTGTTTGTGAATGTAAATAAAGTGATGGTTACAACATATATGCCTTTTCCTTATTACTTTATTACACGTTTACGATACAATTAACTAACGCGTTAGTTTTCATCATAAAATTTAACAGATCATAAAATTGATCTCTATGTCCTTGTAGGTCTAAAGTTCTACACACAGAACTGGGTTTAATATGACCCACCTTCTTGTATATTTCTTTTTCATTCACAGCTTTGTAAGATCAGTGTAGTAGGTAACTATGTATTTATATCATTCAGCTCAATATATTAAACATATTCAGTGGGGAAATCGCTAAGACATAAATAAAATATACGACAGTACTGGACACATAAGGGATGGATGAAGATTGATCTGCATTTCAAAAAACTAATGGAAACGGGCTGAAAGTTACTTTACTTTTTTTAAGAAGTTTTCACGTAAACCTTTGGTTCGGAATTTTATAAATTTAACTGGGAATGTGATTTCTTTTTTTTTTGCGTGGTGAAATCATCAACTGAGTCCACCAGTCCCACCCAGGGCAGAGCGGGAGGGACTGTCAGACTCGTACTGACTAAAATCCACGGTGTCCTTTAATAGCCCTTTACGTTCCGGGGTCACGGTTATTCGTACAGTCCCACGACCCCGGCAGGCTTTGGCCCTCTAGAGGTGGGCCCCGTCACACTGCTGACACTCTTTGAGGCGCGCGTGGTCATTTTCCATAATGAAAAATTGTACTCTGTGTACTTTTTATCACACAATTATTTATAACTCGCTTCGCACGGCTCTAATTTACTAATGATGTAATTGAGAAGTGAAATTATCATTCACTTTTTCCTGTTAATTACAAATAAAACAAAAAAGTGCTCATTAAAAAAAATCTTTTCTACATTACGTTACTAATGTTGTTATAATTTAATAAGTGTTGAAAGTATTGGACTGCTACAATCTCGCTCTATTTTGTTATTCTACAAAAAACCATATCAAAATAACCACAAAAATCGTTTCTAAAGCTTAAATACCCGAGTTTAGAGCATAACTAATTGGTATGGCGCTAGCGAATCTTCAAATTACACTCAAACTAGAGATTCAGAGGTCTTCAAAGTCACCGCAAGTCAGATGAAACGACAAAGTGAAATCTTAATGTGATTATAACCAGGTTAGCACCAGCGCCAGCGTGGGTCAAATACTAGAAAACGTTTCTTAGACGGTTTGTTAGTTAAATTCGTTATAGCAGATCTTTCTGCAAGAGTTTTTTTTATTATTTTGAAATGTAAATCAAAAACTGATTTTATAATAGTTATGTGTGGAACTTGACACATAACTTTACATGCTATAAAAAAAAAGTCGCATCCCGCTTCTATTCGTTTTTTTTTATATGCAACGCATTTTAATTCGGTTTTCATTAATAGACGATTCAAGAAGAAGGTTTGTTTGCACAGTGCACTTAAATTGCATTTATGCCTGTCTAATATTTACTTGTTGTCAAAAATTAAATGACATCTATGATACTTTTTGTTTTATCCCCAAAAAATGATAAAATTCAATACAATTTTTTAATCTAAAGGATATTTGTATTTTCGGTTCAACTGTCGTTTATTTACATCGCGTACTCGTGCGGTGTCAGTGTAAATGTAAAGTTTCAACTGTCTGAGATAATCTCAGCTGTCTTCCGCCCACTCGCTTTGTTATCCATCCTCATAAAGTACGTACTCGTCTGTCATTTCTGTTCCTTCACTTATTTTGAAATGTCTTAAGTACTGTCCAAGTCACTCGAGATAAATACAGAAACTTGTCATTGTGTGGGTGAAGAAATTGGTCATGTTTTATAGATGATTGCTCTGTGCTAGTTTTGTTTAAGCAAGGCGCGAGGTTGAGACGTCTTATTCCAGAATGAATAGCGGTCGCGCTGAATGCGGAATAGCAGTGCTTGCAGCAAACTGTTTTTTTTTTTGCTGGAAAGGAAACAAAATACTGACGTTCTTTTTATAAATCTTGATTGCTATCGAAAAGATGTTTAGGATGTTTTTACGCTCGCTATTCGAATGGCTATTTTAGTAAATACTTGTACACGTGTACGAACAAAACTAATCAAGTCTGTGTAAGTTATGACCGATACATCTATAACTTTAGTAATAAAACAACTATTAACCATTGTATATCCAAACCCAATTTGCGACAAGAATCTATATCGGCAGTCTTATTGTGGATTACAAGGAGATAATATCTTGTGTCTCTATACTATGTTAGGCATGGATTAGTTTAATGTCCCTGCTCTGGGACCAACTCCATAGATATTGACACAAGGCTTACGTTAGTCCGGTGATTAAATTAAGCCGTGGATAATAAACAGTTACTCAATTAATACTGGCTTGGAGTAATTGCTTGTTCGGTTGGCATCATACAAGAGCAGCGGCTTGAGAGTCATGTAAGATGGCTATCGTGGCTTACTGGCATTTACACGACACGACACGATCACGAAATGCACGTACAACTCTACACAATAACATCGCATTAATATTGTCTCACACCCTTGTAAGGTTACGCCAAAGACGTTGGTAATAATTAATTGGAACCGCAGCCGTCTTGGGGTCAACAGCCACTTGATCGAGGTAAACTGTATACGCAAGGTTCGATTAGGCTCCTGATTCTATTAGTGACAATCCAACTGTGATAATAATTGATCCACGCCATTTTGGGTATCATTTGCTTAATTAGTCAAAGTTACAGAGGCATTATCAGATCCGATAACTGTGCACTAAAAAGGGAGAGTGAGGGAATGATGACATTGCCTTAGTATTAAAGAAAAGTAGACAGGAAACGTTATTCTTTGCAGCACTACTTCTAACATTATTTTATCTACGAGTAAGACTTAGTAACGAATAAAAAAAGCAACAGCGTTCGATTCCGTTCTCGAATGCATATAAATTCAAAAGAAGTGTGGTACCGTTTATTTTATGCATACAAAAGAAGCAATTCCGTTGACTGAAAACTTCAATTTGTCGCTATCGCAGAACTGCATGCTTGAAGTTTTATAGCGCTATAAATCAATAATATCCTAAAATTCCGTAGTTACTGTAAACTTAATTACAAGGTGAATAAAACTCTTTTCCTACTGCACAGAACATTAATCTGAAATCGACTTAACGCGATCCATGTTCAATTTATCGTTGTGTACGTATTGCGGAGTCCTGCAACGAAATTAAAGTAGTGCTGGCCACTGGATCGACAGAAGTAAATCGCCTGCGCAATGCACCGAACAGCGCATTCGTTCTTACTACTCGTACATCAATAATGTCCACTTCGTTCTAAACCATAGCCAATACCGAAAGGTTTTCTAGAAACTAAATTATAGAATAACACAAGCAAACGTAGCCGCAGCGTCGAGGGAAATAGGAAATCGATATGAGAATTAACTTACAGTTTCCCGGTTTGTAAAATTTGCCGTCTTATTATCAGAGATGGGAATTTTTTTTTGTTCAATGATATTATTATGGAAGGATATTTTGTTGCTTAATTACGGCGGTAACAGGTCGTTGATGAGTGTTGGTATGAAAACGGAATAACTAGGAACCTAATATTATGTGTAGAGAGCGCGTGTCGCGACACAATTGTTACAATTTCCTTCGCATCGTGATATGTAGGGACGCTCCAGCGCTCCGGCGGCGGCACTCTGTCCCACGGTAAATACGTGTGTCGCAGCTGCTAGCGTTAATATTTGTCCGCTACGAAACAAAGCCAATATCTGTAAAAGTTTTGGCGCGCCGCACCATTATTTATTCAGAGGCTCTTGTGTTTCTTAAACTTTTCGAGAGCTCCGTCGATATTATAAGGGAGCCAGGTCGGGGCACAATTTGCCGCAATTTCCCTGGAAAATGGATTTTTACAAATATTTTTTTGGGTTCTGCAGTATAGTGGACAAATGAAATTACCATACTTTTGAATTGTGACGAAATAATATGTTTTAGCGTAATGAAACATGTTATTAGCCTGCTGGGATGAACTGACGCCTTCTGTCGACGTCATCAAAGAGAACAGACGACGGATGAATTATGAATTCCCCCCACATAGCGTATCATCAGTCAAAGCTTCTGTTTCAAGAGAACACGAACGCCGACGCGTCCTCCTTTTTTTCAATAACGAAAATTGATAACAGTTCTTCCGCTCTTGATTGAAAAATATCCAAGAAAACTCTATTATAAAAATTCGCTTCAGATATTCCAGTACCTACAATCCTACTATTTTAATTGCATTTGCAACCGGATAGTTTCCCGGAAGCTGAAACTTTGTGTCTATTTTTTTCCTCAATTAATTCCCGGTACAACAACATCCAACACAAAATAATTCTGTTCTAAAATAGAAAGTTAAAATGATAGAGTACCTCCACTACTACACGTCAGTAATGTTATAAAAGGGTTTTTCAGTAAATTCTCTCATGGCATGTTTTTTCCAGAGATATATTGTAAAAGATCGCACAAAAAACGTTGACAAGATTTATACAATCATAATTTTATTCGGTTCCATTATTCAAATGTACCTTATAATATAATACTTACATCAAAGTACATGATTCTGAAATCGAGTATCCTTTACAGAAGCATTTCTATACATGAATGAATATCTTCACAAAAGTTTGAAATGAATATAAAATATTCACATAAGTAAGCAACTGCTTTTCAGTTTATGAACAAACTATGATGAAAGAATTTTTCTTTTCATATTACATTTTAATTTGATTCTATTCAAGTAATTGTACAAATGAACCGAGGTTTTTCCTTTTAGATTCACATGCTGCTATTATACAGACGATCGTTTTTAGGGTTCCGTAGTTAACTAGGAACCCTTATAGTTTCGCCATGTCTGTCTGTCTGTCTGTCCGTCCTCGCTTAATCTCTGTGACCGTTAGCACTATAAAGCTGAAATTTGGTACCAATATGTATATCAATCACGCCGACAAAGTGCAAAAATAAAAATTGGAAAAAAATGTTTTTTTAGGGTAGCCCCCCTATATGTAAAATAGAAAGTGATTTTTTTTTAATTTCAACCCTAACGTGTGATATATCGTTGGATAGGTATTTAAAAATGAATAGGGGTTTACTGAGATCATTTTTTGATGATGTCAATAGTTTCGGAAATAATCGCTCCTAAAGTCAAAAACAATGTGTCCCCCCCCCCTCTAACTTTTGAACCATAAGTTTAGAAAATATGAAAAAAATCTGGAAAGTAGAACTTTATAAGGACTTTCTAGGAAAATTATTTTGAACTTGATGGAAAGAACAGTTTTTGTGCAAAAAAAACAAGAAGGTGGTACAAAATTCCTGGACTAAGTTTGTAGTATAATCAATTATTTAATCATATATACAAGCATTTTTTTTAACTTCGTTTACGTATTTCATTATTCTGAACGTATCTTCTTTCAAACAATAACGGACGGGAAACTACGGAACCCTACACTGAGCGTGGCCTGACACGCTCTTGGCCGGTTTTAATAAGTCTCATCGGCATTTCATAGAAAATTAATAACGGAGAAATAAGCAGAAAAAGTAAGACCTAAATAATAAACAATAGCCAGACAATTTATTATACTCAGAACCTCGGGAATATGAACTACTTATTATTATTATTTAATATTCTTCTTTTCAAACCCCGAATGCAAATATCAAAGTTAAAAATTAATAAAAGGAAAATAGAGAAAAAAGTATAGATCAAAGTTCAAATAAAGAACTTCTGATAAATAAAAGAATAAAGCTGGTGCGGTGTGTTATGACGTCAGCGGCGTGTAACGGGTGCCACACGTTGGTTCGGCTCTCGAATGCAGGCTGGCTGTAAATTTTAGGCTGCCTGCCTAGCTTCACATGAAGACTAAATCAATCGTATTGTAGCCTGTCAATCGAGAACTTTTTGTGTCTTGTCGACAGGTTTTTGAACAGAGGTTCTAGCAAGGGTTTTCACGTTTTTGTGACGAAAAGTAAACAGGAACTTTGACGTTGATTTGATGGAAAAATTGGTTATTCACTAGAGGTACGAGTACTTTTGATTTTCCATACAATAAACGCCACACATACTTTAACCACGCTGTTGTATGTAAAATGCGGAAATATTGTGCTAAGGCCTCAGTCGTCGTATTTGTAAGCTAAAATGAACTTTAAGTATAAAACTGGTGAGTCTGCAAACTCCAATTATTTTAACAATAGGACTAGTTAGAACATCGTGAATAATAAAGCAATATTTAATAGGTTTCAGGGTTGAGGTCAAAATCAAATGATTGACAGAAGCAGAACGATGTTTTAAATTCGTTTAGCGCTGAATGTATTTAGTGATTTGAGGCACAAGTGGGTCTCAGGGTTGCCATTTATCAATATTCTGGGGCTATAAAATGATCACTTTAGCAGAATTATGATAGGAAAATAATTATGTAATGCAATAAAAAAATCCTAAAACTGTCATAGATTGAACATTCATAATAAGAAACTGTGTCCGAGACCATTTTACGAATGAAATATTTATAAATACCAAAGTGGCATTTTTAGGCCGCTGATTTATTCACAATCATCTAAAATGGAACAATAAAAATAAGGTTATAACTGCTAGAGTCTCAGAAAAAAGAGAAGAAAAATTATGATCGAACAGCAACTTGGAATTGGGATCCAAGAGTAACATCCAGACAAGGTAAATAATTACCTCGTATATAACAGAATGGATATCTCCCGATAGAATCACACAAGAAATATTATCCTGTTTCCCCAAAAATACAATGGTAGTACATCTTCAATAAGTACGGATCAGGGATCTTTGTCTTAGAAACATGTTCATGCCATTTTGAATTCCAAAAGGAATATGAAGATCGAATTCTTCCCGTGTTATTGTTCATGCCACAATGAACGAATGACAGAGGGTCTCTGTTGTCTATTATTACACTCGAATTGTGAAAGGTGAGTAAATGGAACGCTAATTTTGTGATTGTAGAGGGTTTCGATGTTTATTATTTCATTGACGTTATGCTTTTTGATAGATTAGAGACGGTTTTGACAAATAAGTATTTACAGAAAAATACTATACTTAATGTAATGAATGAAATTACTAGATACAACTTTAAACATCAAAGGCACTTAAGTTGCTTAGAAGACTGGCAACATTGTGTTGTAGTCTAAGAGTCGGACAGTCCCCTTAGCTTTAGCTAAGCTAGCTGGGTGGGAGAACTTATTTTTGCACACCAAACAATATTCTTAGTAAAGTGACTAAGTAACTTATCTTGTCCAAAAACCAGCTTTTTTAAATTGGCAGTTTTATTAACTTAATTTGAACTTAAATTATCACAACTGTACATTTTTGACAGTCGTATAAACAGCCGTTATAGGGCAATTAACGTAGATTGATTAACAAACAATTAATTTCCTTGAATAAAAAGTAACAAAGCCTTTCTAAGACAGACTCATAAAAATGTATGTCTAAAGTATGCTTGTAATTTTCTCAGTAAGTTCTAACAAGGCGCATTCACAGACAAACTTGCACAAAGAACTCGACTAGTACGATGTCTTGTCGTCCCCGAGTGATGTCTGACCGGCTCACTGTCGGGACAAGCCACTGTCGGGGCAAGACGTCGATTAACAACTGCGCATTTCAACTAACTTGCCCCTGAGAGAATTCAGTTTATATCAACTATGCAGTTCGGCGAACACTTTGGTACCTACTATATTTCAGATCGATACGTTTTTTTTTTTTTATCGTGGTAAAATCATCAAATGAGTCCTCCCACCCAGGGCAGGACGGGAGGGACTGTCAGACTTGTACTGACTAAAATCCACGGTGTCCTTCACTAGCCCTTTACGTACCGGGGTCACGGTAATCCCTTGGTCCCGCGACCCCGGCAGATCGATACGTTAGCGTGAATTTCTACTCAAGAACGGATTCGTATTAAGATTCATATGAACTTGATAGTGTCTCATTCAGAACCGTTTTCAGTAACACTTTTCGATACCTAAGTGTTATTCAAAAACCTGTCAATTGGTCGTACCCAGTGCCAACTGGGTTGTGGACTTGAGGAGGTCAGATAGGCAGTCGCTCCATGTCAAATACTGGTATTCAGCTGTATCTGGTTAAACTTGCCTACTCAGTAAAGATGGGAAAAAGTTGGTCAGATGACGTAGATGACATTTCCGTCTCAACTAGTATTAGTGGTAACCTTTTTAGCTTAAACTCACTATAAAGCCTTTGTCAAACAGACAGGCGTCGCGAATGCGAAGCGTGACGTTTTTGTTTGTAATGTATGGAATTGTTAGAATCCAGTCACATAGAAAAACGAAAGCGATCTGATAGCGTGACAGAACTAATGGACTGACGTCTCGCTTCGGTTGGGTATCGCTTCGGAAACGCCTCGCTTTCGCCTGTCTGTTTGACAAAGGCATAACTGTACTTAGCTAAACTTAGGGTCTACTTAAAGCTATTACTCCACTAAGTAAGCGATACCTGGCAGCGTGTAATGGCCCCTGTCATTAGTTGTATCGAACACACAACAAGTTTGTTGTTACAACTTGAAGTTCAACGACACAGGTGTTGTTGGTTAAGGCAATTTATGGAAGAAGTACGAAATTAATAAGACTAGCTCTCGACTTCGCTTTAGTGAAAAATTCATTGGCACTAGACAATAGAGTTGATTCGGTGGCTTGATGGATGGCTTAGTTGAAACTGATTCAACTATATTTGTACCGACCAGTTAAATTAAAGAAGTTATGGTTGCACTGAATGTAGAACGCGGTTCACGAGCTGCATTTCTGTTTAGTACGCTCCGAACTCAATATTTACGACCAGTTTCTGATTTTTTGGTTTTTTTTTTGTATCGGAAAACGTTCAGTTGTGCTCACCCACTGTTGAAGTTAATAAATAATAGACAGTCGCGATGGTTGGTACGATTGTTGCCGGCCAAATGTATTAAAACAATGCTGCGAGCTCGTGAATCTCACGGTACCACCTATTCATAACTGTTACAATAACTAAGCAAGTTACACCCCACCAAACAATGTTATATCATGCTGCCGCATCTCAGCAATACATACAAGTATCAAAGTTATGATTGCTTTAGTAATATTTATATCCACGCTTATTTTCCCACCTTACCCGGGACCTAGCTGCACTCGTTTTTAAATCCCAACCACGAAACTGGAATAGCTTCCACTGTATTCAAATTAAGTTAGGGTAGCATATAAGGGGTGCTAAGACAGGAAACCTCCACGTGCGCCCGTGGACTGGAGTTCCCCTTCGGATACGTCCGGGGGGAAGACCAGTTTTTCGGGCCGGTGCACCCTGGGATGCGGGCAAAAACTCTTTTAGGCACTGTGTGCCTAAGGGGTCTCTTTGCCCGTATGCGAATAGCCTGTCGGGTGGATGCTCCAACGCGTGTCCCTCTGAACAGCAGAGGGCAAAGCGGCGGAGCGGGCTTGCGGACGGTGAGTAATGGGTAAGCTCGCCGTCCGACCAAGGACCAAGCCCGGGTAGGTGGCGCGTCGTGTTTCACGCGTCACCGACGGGGCCCCTTACGGGGCCAAATGCCTGCTGGGGTCGCGGCTTTTTTCTTAATCCAGGATACCGCGGCCCCGGAACGTAAAGGGCATCCGAAGAAACACGGGTGGATTTTAGTCAGTAAGAGTCTGACAGTCCCTTCCGCCCCGCCCAGGGCGGGAGGACTCATTTGATGATTTTGCCACCCTAAAAAAAAAAAAAAAAAAAAAAAAAAAAAAAAAAAAAAAAAAAAAAAGGGTAGCATATAAAAGAGATTTTCGTTGAGTTGGTGCAGCTCTGCAGCATTGCTCCGGCGCTTTGCGCTGAAACTTCACGCCCAGCATTCAAATGGGATTTTTGAGTCCACACTCACGAAGAGTATGATATTATAATAGTTGCCCATTTAAACGTACAGCAGGCATCCTCGAGTCGCGAACTTTAAAGATAACTTTATTTTAAGTTAAACTTTTTGTCGCAGCTCCTAACGCACCAAGTTTGTAGCGACGAGCTGCAAGAATGTTTCGTGTAATTTCCTAATGAGTTCCCAAATTATCTATCTTTTCTTATCTTATGTATGATAACATGGAGTGATTAATTATACTTTCTTACATAGTTAAGAATCTTCGCCTCCAAAGTAACAAGCTGAAGTAAAATGAATATTGAAAGGTCTGGCTCACAAAATAATCTCGAGGCTGTATTAGGATGAAGCAAATACCGTATTCAAAAATGACATGTGTTTTAATTAAACTTCATATCTATACGATGTCGTATAAGCTTCAGGCGAAGCCTTTGCTCGATGTAAGGTTTACAGTATTAATTAACTATTACAGCGAAGACTTTTTCATTTTGAGTGCGCCGTAAGCAATTTGTTTTCGTTACTTTGAACTTCTCATTACTTACAATGTCTCCTACAAAATTGTACGAGGTCTTTCTATCTTGACTAGCATAATAAACGTTCTCAAAAATAGCTGTACTAAAATTTGAGATAGGTTTTGCCAACCACGTTTCTACGAAATACAAAACGATCAATTTGCTTCAAAACCCCGAAGGGTTAAGCAAATGTGAATGTTACGAAGTATTTTTCATTCACAGTTTGTTAGTTCTAGTATTGTCACATAATGGTCACGTGTTGTCGTGCCCCGCGAGGATGTTGTGGCAAACAACTTTGTTTCTCCCGGGGCTCGCCAATGACGTTGTACAATGCAGTGGTGCTTTGCACCGGTGGTCTAGGAGTCCCTGTCTTATTAAGAATCGAATAAAAACTAGGTACAATTTTAGTGTAGAGAGAAATAACCGTATATTTAGAGAGAAACGGACAAGACACAATCTAACTGGGACGACGCAGCTCACTTCTTTATTTTCACACTTCAAAACGTCACTTTATCATTTACTCCTTTTTCTTTCATATAATTTTTGCGTATTATTTTACTTTAGAATCTCTCTTCATTCATATTTAGAAGGACAAGATACTACTCTACTCCACGAAAGATAGCGGTATAATTAAAGCATTCCGAGAAATTAGTCATTAAACTCCTCATTACCTCAATGTATCATAAAACAAGTAATTCAATCTGTTTCTATTAATGACTAGGTATAATAATACTGTGGTCGATGGATAACTCCAACCATTTTAATAAAGTAAGAGGTACGTAATTTCCATGTGGTTTTCTTCATCATCCGAGTTGCGGATTCATAACAATATGTTTTATATTAAAAAGGAAATTGGATATTCCGACTTTGTTGTGTTGGTTAAGGGAAATGTTCATACCGAACTTACTTTTATTTACGTTTTGAAGCAAAATATGAATTTGATTTATTTGAAGCTCAAAACCTAATGAGTTATTGTTATGTGTTGTAAAATCACCAAAGCAAGTAAAGTTATAAACATAACAGTGAAAACGGCATGCCTTAACAATTCGAAGACATTGACTAACTCGCATTGGACCATGATATCGGATTATTATAGCTCACTTCCTTCATGTCGTAAAGGTCTCTGTGAGAGCATTCTAATGAGCGCATTCTATGAGCTGAATATCATAGCCTGGTCCTTAATGACTAACTAAAAAACGAGCAAGCCTTACAGATTATGATGTGTCACATCTGAAGTTTCGCCTAGGCTTTGGCTTTGGATCCCAAGACAGACCTCGGCCCTCAAGAAGTGTCAGCATAGTGACGGGGCCTGTAGAGGGCCAAAGCCTGCTGGGGTCGCGGGACTAACGAATTACCGTGACCCCGATACGTAAAGGGCTATTGAAGGACACCGTGGATTTTAGTCAGTCAAGTCTGACAGTCCCTCCCGCCCTGCCCTGGGTGGAAGGACTCATTTGATGATTTTACCACGATAAAAAAAATTAAAGACCTCGGCAAGAGTTCTTACCATCTGACGGCTTATTCTACTATTGTGCGCGTTCATTGGTCAATTCAATAGCGCGCTCTTCCGCGCCTGCATTCTGATCTGACCAATCCTGTTTCACTTCCCTCTATCTATTTCCGTTTTAGCAAATCACTCCCAGAAGCGATAGTAAAGATGTTACACATAAAGAAATAGCTACATAGCCTTAATTTCCAGGTATCGTGAAAAACACGACTGCGATACTAGTCCGAAAGCTTTTTGTTCGTAATTCCTGAGCATATAAACGGCTGTTTTCGCTCAGTTTTTGTTGCGAACTTTTTGTGTGTTAGCTCGAAGAAGAAAGCGATATTACATATAATAATAGGTCGCGGAAAGCGAAAGTCATTCCAGCCGTCTGATCACGAAGGTTGCTTTTCATGGGCTTCTATAGGTTACGTTAACTAAAACTTATGGTAATACGAGAAGCGGATTGTTTTAAAATTAATTTTATAGAAGCAGTAAACTAGAAATACGTATTCTTGAATAGATTCGTCGTTTAGATTATTGTATACGGCCATGCATCGTAGGCTTATTAACTGCCTGTATTTTTTTGCCAAGGTCGGCATTACATGACGTTTTTGTTGATCTGCTAAAACATAACCTCTTTTAATCTTGTGATATTGTTCTTGAAGCAATGACATTAGCATCGAAAGATAAGTTCCGAATACATCATAAACTACGTCGTTTGGCCGACTGGTTGGAAATAAATAAATAGCTTGAGTACATTGTTTCATAACAAAAATGTGCGCACATATCTTTGAGTTGCTGGCTCATCGCTTTGCGAACAAAGAAATGGTCTCAGAAATTCTGTTCTTATTCCCTAGTCACTTATTGTGTCAGCAGTTTGACATTTTGTTAATAACGGTGTGTGAGGTAAATATTCAATATTAAAGCCGAAACTCCAATATACCGCCGACCTCGAGTCTTGTACGTGATGAAAATTAACCATCGACCCCGAGGAAATAACTTGGACCTGGTTCTTTGGTATGTTATAAGTGTTGGTAAACTGTTAAGTGCTACTATCGATGGAGTCACTATTTCTCGCAAGTGCGTAGTGCTACTAGAAACTTTACCAAGCACCCTCCATTAAATGCGGCAATATTCGGAACACCACGCCTAGAAACTCGAATCGAAAAGTCGCTACGCGAGACATCGCTACTCGTCGGCCTCGCTCTTAAGGGTTATCAAGAATACAACACTTTCAAAGTAACACGAAGTTTTATAGTTTTTGAAATTGCTTTCCCTTACACAACATAAAGTGGAGCGTCTGCAACTAATACAATACTTAGGTCACATAGTGTCGAGTGGCGTTTAAAGTTACTGCCCTGTCTGTGCGCTGTTGCTTTGTGTTGCCTACAACACCGCCAGCTATGTATGCGACGAGCGTATTATATGGATTTTAAATGGTTACTATAAAACGAATTCTTGGTTTATAGGTACTGTGGTTTTATCATCGTGTTATAGTGTACTTAGATTTTAAAAACATTATTTAACTGTTTTCTGCTTTCGGACTTTAGAGTGGGATCATAAAGTTTATCTTATTCTTTCTGAGCTCGTTTTCACAAACTTTCAGCGACGTCTGGCATTATAATGGCTATTGCGTTCGCATACCGAAGCATTCGCTTGTGATGTAACAATCCAAGACTCAGTGTTTTGCCCTAGCCCTGGAAAGCAAAGGCCAACAAAAAAACAAGGTGAATTTTTTGAAAGGAGAACGTGCGGATCCGCGAGAAGTGGAAGCAGTGCAAAGCCCCCCCCCCCGCCTTTGCCCAGGAATGGAACTGAGAAGGCTATATAAAAACTGTGTTCCTGTCGCTCTCAGGGCCGTAGCACTCATTTGATGGTTTTAAGACACAAAAAATTAATTATTTTACAAATATATAGCAGGCGGAGGACTTGACTGTAATGTAACAATCCAAAATTCGAATTTGTGATGTTCGCAAATAAAAGATTTAAACAATTTGAATCGTTACAGGGACGTCTACTCAACGAATGTGCTTGCCCGTACGAAAGTAATATGAAAATTTTGAGTGAAAATTACTCGTTATTAATTTTGAATTCATAAGTTCTGACAACACTTCGGAAGTCGGAACAACTTACCATTAGTGTCCAATCATGTTGACACCAATTTTTAGTACGTAGTGGTACTAACTAATCTTATGTCAAATTTTGTGAAATTTTGGCCGAAGCTACGCGCGTTTTGCTTAGATAGTAGTACCCGTGGCTGCACAATGTAGTGCTCAATCATCCTTGCTTATTGACGAAATGCTCAAATCTGTTCCATCATAGGCAAGTTTACGGGGCCTGTAGAGGGCCAAAGCCTGCCGGGGTCGCGAAACTCACAAATTACCGTAACCCCGGTACGTAAAGGGCTATTGAAGGACACCGTGGATTTTATTCAGTACAAGTCTGACAGTATGGGTGGGAGGACTCATTTGATGATTATACCACGCCAAAAAATAAAAACATAGGCAAGTGGCTCCAAGTGAAAGCTAACTAAATATAATTTTAGGTACTTTAGTCAGGTCACGGGACTAACGAATTACCGTGACCCCGGTACGTAAAGGGCTATTGAAGGACACCGTGGATTTTAGTCAGTACAAGTCTGACAGTCCCTCCCGCCCTGCCCTGGGTCGGAGGACATTTGATGATTTTACCACACAAAAAAAAAAGGTACTTTAGTCAACTCTCCGCGTTAAAACGAACATTCAAAACAATGCTTTAATTTAGGTATGATGAAAACTGACATTGTGATTATTTACACATTTTTTTGCCAAAGACTCATAGTTTTGCGATTTATCTTTTTCTTCATTTTATTTCTTTGATAATAAACAGGCTTTAGAAAGCTTTTCATGTTGATTTACAGTCAGACAAAATATACTCCATGAAGATTAAAGATAAAGCCTTTTTCTTTTTCAGGATCAAAGGAGACGGCGACGGGAAGGTTTTATTAATTAGCATCCTATACCGACTCGGTTTGTTTTTTTATCAGCTTCAAAGTAGAAAGCATTCTCAATTCGTTTGTACATTTTTTATTAGATTTTTGATAGGAGTATTGTGATACCAACGTTCAAAAGCAATATTTTCGTTGAAAAACGATTAAAAGAAAAACATAACCCGTAAAAAATTCTCCTGTATGAACACAAACGTGGGTGAACACGACATAGAAACACATCCAGACCCCAAACAACTACTTGAATGTCATTCAAATTTTGGCGATCGAACCCACGACACGTTCCGCAGCAATCGACCGCTCAGCCACTGCGCGATCTATCAGTATCAAGTGTTCTAGTTTCGGCTCCATGTTTTATAGTTTCTTCTCCGATATTATTATTTAGAGCAAATATCAAGACTTTTTTTAGCGTGGTAAAAACATCAAATGAGTCCGGGCACCCAGGGCACGGCAGGAAGGACTGTCAGAGTTGTACTGACTAAAATCCACGGTGTCCTTCAATAGCCTTTTACGTTCCGGGGTTATGGTATTCGTTAGACCCACGACCCCGGCAGGCTTTGGCCCTCTAAAGGGGGCCCCGTCATTAAGCTGACACTCTTTGAGGCGTTCGTGGAACACAACGCGCCGTCCATGGTCGGACAGCGATTTGCTATTACTCGCCGCCCGCATGCCTTCCTACTGTGGTCGGAGGTCGTCTTGCGGGCGTCTACCACTGCGGCTGGGGTGGAGGGAGGACGCTGTCCTCTCCCTCAGGCGGCCCGCCTCCTCCTTCACGAGCATGACTGCTTCGCAGAAGGAGGCGACCGCCTCCCACTCTGTCTCGCCCCGCAGCATGGCCTCGACCAATGCCGGGCGCGAGAGGTCTCCGCCTATCGCCGTCGTGAGGACACGGCGGTGCTCTGCCCAAGCGGGGCAGTCCTGCACCGTATGCTCCACTGTGTCCTCCGGACGATCCTCGCAGTGGTGACACCCAGGCGTTTCTTCCCTCCCCATCAGACACAGGAACCTCCCGAAACTTCGGTGTCCGGTCAGGAGCTGCGTCAGGCAGTAGGTCAGGACGCCGTGACGCCTATCCAGCCACTCCTCAAAGAGGTGTCTGACCGCCGCGATTGCGGCGTGCTCAAATATCGAGACTTAACAAAACTGTCGAGTGTTTGAACAAGTTGTACCTAATGGACCGAGTCAAAGTTGGATAGTTCGCGAAAATGAACCGAACACCAGCCCTTGAGAAGTTAGTTAAAGACTAGCGTCAAATTCGTATTTTACACAGAATTTGGAATTATGTAAACGTTGTTAAGAGCTGTTAGCGTCAATCCCCCTTTTCATAAGTAGAAGTCAAGTATCTTTACAGTACTTGCTCATATTCAAATCTGTGCAAACATACTGAGCTGGCTGGCCGTGATTCCTAAAACTAGCGGATCGGCATCGCAGACTACCTACAACCCGCTGTGACAGCTGAGCTATCCTTCCGGCAGTTGTAGGCCTCATCAAGGTCCTGATGGACTACTATGAGGTCTTAAAGCGTGAGTGGTTCCATTCAGGGAACGAGATGGCGTTAGACGACTTGTATAGCTCTGTCTCTTTCCCACAGCTTTAAAACGTTATGGTAGGCCACTTGGCTCGTGAACTCACTACTGTTAGAGTCTGGCGCCAAAGAACATTTAGGGCCTCCGTACACTAGGCGACGCAAGTCTCTAATACCTTACGACTTTGGTATCCAGGTGATTATCGCAATACAAATTCATAGAGGTTAGTACACAAGCACGCGTCAATGGATGGACTTAATCTTACGTCAATTCTTTAACTTCAGTTTCTTCAATGTGAGTTCGCACTATTGTGGGTCTTATTTTTGCTTCTGGGAAAATAAAAACTTGGATAGATCATTCAGTCAGTATGTGAAAATAATCAAGTCTACTAAATGTTGGCCGTCGCGGGACTAACGAATTACCGTGACCCCGGTACGTAAAGGGCTAGTGAAGGACACCGTGGATTTTAGTCAGTACGAGTCTGACAGTCCCTCCCACCCTGCCCCGGATGGGAGGACTCATTTGATGATTTTACCACGATAAAAAAAAAGTCTACTAAATGTTTATTACCAACATGACTTCATGCCTCTAAATTATCAAGAAAAGTACAATGTCTTTTATTTATACATTCAGTTGGATAACTAAATTAAGTAACAAAAATGTAGTTAGTTAACAAGTATGTTTTTCAGTGAATAAAGGACAACTATATGAAATGCATTTAATTGATAAAGACAACATTTAAGTCGCTTTGAAGAAAATTAATGTTGTAACACGTTACTTGTGTCAGAAGTAAACAACATAGGTACTTAATTTAAACCGAAAATATAAATGGTTATATTGTTGTATTATAATAATTAATACCCACAGTTCGGGTGATTTAATTTCATCTGATAACGTTATTAAAATATTTTAAACTTTATTTTATAAAATTATTGTTCACAATAATGTATTTATAGAGACAGGCAATGTAAATTAAGTCAATAAGAGAATGACAGCGAAGCGTAATCTAATTGGATCAAGAGCAGTACGGGTTTTCACAATATTTGACGTAAAAGGTAAAGTTTACTTAAAAGCGTTGCAGTAGCTATCGAACTAAACGAATAAGGAATGGACGCTTTAGCACGAAATGGCGCATAATATGAAACTTCATGCAATATTCAAGAATCAATTTCAGTTTCCGCGAGGCGAGATGTATGAACGCCTAGGTAACACGGTGTGTTTTTTGCAATGAACGGTAAGTATTTATTTATGCTTTACCCGCTACGCCGTAGTTGCAGCCGCTACGCCGTAATTGCAGCCGCTACGCCGTAGCCGCTACGGCTACTAGTGACGCAACTATTTCGAACTTAGGCTAAGAGCTAGCAGGAACTGCCTTCTACTCGCAACGTTCTGCGGTCTTGATCTTCACTTGTTGGCTAAATTGCATTATCCACTTGTGTTCCAAATTCCTTCCAAATACTTCAACCCGTTTCGGCTTAAAGTGTTATACATGGAAATTCTAGTCATAATATTTTAAACTTGTAAAATGAGGATACTCTACCTCCTACATTTTCGAACTTTTGCACATTTTATAAGCTTTCCTGCGTTCCAATATTACTGTTGATATTAAAGATAACGGAGACACTAGCTGTGGGTAACAACACAATGAAAAGCGTGTGTCAGCATTTTTCGCCCGTGGCTACCATCTTTTTTTACCTTTGTACTTGTATAATAATTTAAGAATAACATCTTTTTATAAGAGAAATAACCAAGAAAGAATATGAACCTAATTAAATTATTTGTGAAGATATTTTAGAAACATTTTTGGAAATAATAGACAGGGCACGTGTAAAGGCTTTTACTGTTTACAGAAACGTCTTAATAGTTCAATAATCAATTCTTTATGTATAAACTTTCCTATACTAACAGAGAGAGATAGGTTCCAAGAACAACACAAGTATATATCTACTTAGTATCCAAGGAGCAAACGAAGCCCTCCCCTTAGGAGAGCAAAACTTTTCTGATAACAGAAAGTACGGAACCAAGGAGTATCAACTACGTAACGAACTTAGCGCTATAGGTTACATGAAACTGCCATAGTGGACATAATTGGATTGCTCCTCCTTAAATATGTATCGATCAATCTTATAACCTGATTATATCTTCACTTAGGAATTATATCGAGTCTTGGGGAAAAATGGTTTGGGAACTTCTCCCTTACGTGACGTAAGAGGATTAATAGATTAACACCTTGGAAATAATATAGGGAGATCGGGTTTGTATTACAAAGGTTTTAAGGGTCTCATGCTGGGGCTTAAAATATGTACAATGCTTTGTTTAAATACCTTAGAAGTTTGAATACCTTAATACAAAGCAATACTTGCTGTTGATTAATTAATCGAGGTTTGTTACTTAGAGAAATATCATAATATCCAATCAATCAATCAAGAAAGCTAGAAATAAAACTCAATTATGTTTCAACTATGTCTGGATTTTCTATTCTTGAACAAATTGCAATTCAATTGTTTCATTTGAAAAAGAAAATGTATATTTCTTGCAAGGTGTATATTAACGTGTTCCATTTGCTTCTCATTTACGTTTGACGGCGTAACGTGTAACAACATACTTATTACTCGCCCGGCGGGAACTGTCTACTTGTAAAAAACATTAGCACGCGACTTTTCGTGACTGCAACTTTTTTAATTAGTGTTTTGTCACATTAGCAAAAAGCCCCCTTGATGAGGTTTTTCTTTCCCCACACATTCATTATGGGAGCGTGATTCTGCCATCATAACGCAGATAATTTAATTACGCAGACGTGTTTATAGACACGAGTGACTTTCCACTCATTTAATGAACCACAAACCCCTTAACAACAACGACCGCTTACTCAAACATCATGAACGTATAAATTCAAATTACCGTCGAGACGCGGGAATTGATAGTGGGCCATCCTCCAAATTTAACTCTGCCCAGGGACCGGATACATGCTAAGTCTGTACAAATATTCGTAACTAGCTTCCGCCCGCGACTCCGTCCGCGCGGATGTCGGTCTTCGCGTGGATGGTTTATTTCTCCATTTTGAGTAACTCTGACAATAACATCTTATAAATATCTATTGGACCCAAATACGGCTAAGCCACATAATTAAGGAGATCCCTCTATTGAGCTACTGCTGTTGAGCTCGCGTTCTGTACTGAAAAATAAGATTTTTTTTCTAAGTATTTTTCCAGGATAAAAAAGTATCCTATTTTATGCCCAGGATAATAAGGTATAATTATACCAAGTTTCATCGAAATCGAACCGTTAGTTTTCATGTAATACCTGCACATACAGACAAATAGACAGACAACATTTTTTTTAATCACATATTTGGGTTTGGTATCGATCCAGCAAGACCCCTCGCTATTTATTTTTTCAATATTTTCAATGTACAGAATTGACCCTTCTACAGATTTATTATATGTATAGATAGATATGTATATATACGATGAACCAGCTCATCATTCTACGAAAAAAAAACGAAATTTATTTTATTGGATAAAGTTAAATTGAGTATCTCGGGAATAAGTGCTTGTGAGTTCAGGCGTCTAATTACACATCTCACATATTTTGCCCTACCCGGGTATACAGTAAACAAATCTCCACGAGCAATTTGATCCCGGGATAGCTCTCCCGACACCACAAACCCGCCAGGTCGGGGTAAAGCGTGATGATGAAACCACATTTTGACCTTTTTATAAGAAGGGTAAAAGGGATAGCATGAGGGAAAACAGTATCGATTTAAAGTTCACCTTTCAAAATAACGTATCTTAGCCAAATCTCGATTGTAGATGAATGAAAGAGTATAAAATCCCAGCAAAGCCTTGGCTTTAGGAGTATTTTCGGTAATATAGGAACTACGGACAGAGGTACCGGGAATGATAATAGGGTTGTTTGTCATAATCCTGAACATTATTACAGCCCCTAAAATATTTTGGCGGATAATATTTCTGTTATATTTTTGCTGACGTTATATTTTTACTTAGTATTTTGGCTTCATATTTTGCAACAATGTTTTCTTAAAAATGAGATATTGTAAGCTGGTTTGAGTATTTTATTTTCGTTAAGACAAGAAATATGACTGAATCTAGGATTTAAATCATTGTCTGTGCTAGCTGTTTTGTTGCATAACATTGTATAATATATATTGTAGAAGCCAACTGAGAGAAATGTGTCGCCGCTGTTGTTGCACGGTCCGGAGCCGATGAGCTGCTATATACAGCTCATGCACCGTTGCACCTTTTAAATTCAGCACACTATTGTATGTGTGTTATGAAGTGGCATCAATATTCACATGTATCCCGAATAAGCATTTTATCTACCTGTAAAGATCGGGAACCGTGATAGTACTGCGTAAGGTCGAGCAAGTAAGTGACTGGTTCAGATAAAAGTACAATATATTCAAAGGTGTGATCAGATATTCGCACACTACATCGAATATCAATCATTGTGGATAAAGCCCACTTTCCATACGTTTACGTTGCGCAGGAATTTCACGCTCAGCTTGATAGATGACGCTTGCTATTGCCTTTATCTCTATCCGAGCCCTTTACTTTAGTACGTGGCTACTTAGAAAACCTTCCATACCTTTTACTAACGAGGGTCTGCACATCAAAAGGCTAGTTTCAGAAGCTCGTTCAACTATGGCCAGTAATTCTACGCTATTATAGTACCTACCTCCAAGTTTTTATATCACTATCAAACGAATCAAGTACCTAATCAAGTACAGAATTGTGATTTCACGGCTGGCTAAAGCCGCGCACAACGTGTCGGTTTCGATAGGCATATTACACGCATCATTAAGAAAAGGAGCAAGACACATGACGCGCATAAGAACTTAATACGTACATTTGTAGGGTACGAAATTATGCTGCTTGAGGTGTATAACATATATACGCCACCTAATTATGCGGGAGATTTGAGATCCTTTGAAACTCCCTTTGCATATTGTGACGAAACACACGCACTTATATAATAGGCCCCACTCGAGCTCTCTCTAGCCTATTTTCATTTACCTTGGCCAGTGTGTAATTGTGCGTGCTATGCGGCCATTAATTTTCATTATGGACCTTATTAATACGACAATTTTTACGTAATGAAATATTACATGAGAATCGATGAACGGTCGACTGTCACCTTGGAACGAAAGCGGATATTGATTTTTCGCTATCCACCAATCTTTGCATATTGATTCATGTATCGAAGTAATTACGGGCTATACAAAGTAATATGTTGTGATGTCTATTTAACCTACATTTGCTCATGGCTGTTTTTTCAATTTTGTTTTTTATAGTCAGGATTTTTTATTCGCGATTGAAGGTAGTCGATATAAGTAGTCTTTTTTTTATCGTGGTAAAATCATCAAATGAGTCCTCCCACCCAGGGCAGAGCGGGAGGGCTGTCAGACTCGTACTGACTAAAATCCACGGTTTCCTTCAATAGCCCTTTCCGTTCCGGGGTCACGGTAATTTGTACAGTCCCGCAACCCCGTCACTTTGCTGACACTCTTTGAGGCGCGCGTGGAATACAACGCGTCGTCGACCCGGGCATAGTCCATGGTCGGATAGCGAGTTGCCCATTACTCGCTGCCCGCATGCCCGCGCCTACGGTGGCCGGAGATCGTCAGGCGACGTCCGACGCCGTGGGCGTCTACCACTGCAGCTGGGGTGGAGGGAGGACGCTGTCCTCTCCCTCATGCGGCCCGCCTCCTCCTTCACGAGCATGACCGCTTCGCAGAAGGAGGCGACCGCTTCCCACTCCGTCTCGCCCCGCAGCATGGTCTCGACCAATGCCGGGCGCGAGAGGTCTACGCACGATACAAGTTGATGGAGTAATTTGGTTATTTATGTGTTGCTATAATTAGCAGTACTCTGTATTTCTGTGGGTATCAGCGATTAAGGAATTAATCAGGTGGAAGTACATCAGCAGTCATGTGTGCACTGATACGGTCGTGTTGTGAAAACAGAGATGCCGTAATACAAATGTTTGCCGGTATTTATTCCATGTTTGTGTTAATTTACTAATGAGAATTATAGATTCTAGAGCATAGGTGGAAAACTAGTAAAACTGCTGCAATAGCCGAGGTTATTCTGTGGATGGGTGACCATCTATCATAGCACCTTTCCTCCGTACCTCGGAAAGTACATAAAGTCGTTGGTCCCGGTTAATCTTTGACAGTTCCTATTGTCAGTCAGAAAGTCGAAAGTCTGACTAAAGTGTTACAATATTACCCAGTTACTTGGTTGTGGAAGTCAGATAGGCAGTCGCTCCATCTAAATTACTGATATACTTCGATACATCCGCTTTGAATGGAAGCCGACTCCAGTAAATATGGAAAAAGATGTAATGATATTGAATGTGGATGACCCTTCGGTATCACCCAGAATTAGTAGTAACCCACGTAGCTCTAACTCACTTTAACTATACTTTTTTTATTGTGGTAAAATCATCAAACGGGATCCTCTCAGAGCGGGACAAGAGGGACTGGCAGATTTGTACTAACTAAACTCCACGGTGTCATTCAGTAGTTCTTTACATTCCAGAGTAGTTCCTAATAAGACAGTCCCGCGACCCTGGCAGGCTTTGGCTTTATAAGCGGGAGCCCGTCAGATTACTGACAGCACTTTAAGGCGCGCGTTGCAACCTGGGTATGAGTCGTTCGGAGGGCGAGTCACTCACCATTTTCACTAGACTTAGCTGGTCTACCACGACAGAAAGATGATGATAATGAAGTGGAAAACTATGTCATCATCCAGATACACCTTTTTTCTTTTATTATTGTTCTTTGTACAAAGTATACATATTTCCAATCATTGATTGTTCACGTTAGCAGACAGCAATGTCAAGGAGTATTATACTGCCGAAGTGCTCTTTTAAAAACACGCCCTCTCCATGGTAAGAAAGCCAACATTTCTTTTGTGTCATTTCTTGCCTCCCTTCGCTCGGTTATTTTAAGTGTTTTGTAAAGAATTGGTAAGACCGAACTCTTTCGGAAACTGTCTTTCTGTCACACCCTTTTATCCGGGAGCGTTGTTGTGGCAACTTGAAATTTTGTGCCAGGAAGTATTCGTCGAATTATAAACGTGAGGAGTGAGGTTAAAGAGGGATACATTTTTGAGGAAAATATCTATGTAAGTACAGTCTACGTCAAAACACGATGGGGCGAGTTATTAATATTCAAAGATGTCATGATTTGACACCACGAAAAAAGTGATGGCTTTTTATCATTTTTCGGTAGTATGATAAATTATCTGAGGATTCAAAACTGAAGTTGGGTACTGACATTTTAATTTTCTAAATAAATGTTTAGGTGACTACTAAACAATCCTAAATGTTATTTTATAAAACAAATATGCCAATGTACAGTCACATTTCGACGTGACTTATAAATTCTGCTTCTTAAAGCGAGATGTTCAGTAGAGTAGAGGAACCAATCAGCTTTGAAGTGACAACCCTAAACAAACACTTAAATCCTCCAAGAACACTACAAACAAAGCATAAACATCCTTAGCAACCTAGCTTTACGTTCTTAATTGGCATCTAGCTACGCTTGAACTGACAGATGCATTAGTAACACTAATCACGCACGCTCACTGCACTCAACTACCCGCTTTTTCTTTGAGTCAGATTTCAGTTAACGTAGTTTTGACTTCGGAAACTTACTGGCTTGCTGTCTCGCATACATAAAGGATACATGCCAGTAATTATCGCAGTAAATAATTATGAACTGCAGGAAAGAGGAGCTGTCGGAAGTTGGTCGGAGGAACATTGTAGCTATATGTTGACCTCATCATATAGTGTACAAGTAGGTAAATATGCTTTGTGATGTGGTGAAGGCATTACTATTGGAGTACTATTAATTTTGTTCATTTAAATAATTGGTGAGAGCGTTTATAAAGATCATTCAGATCAATTCATTTATTTAGCTTTACATATTTCGTATTTTTATCCAGAATTCATTTATATTGAAAATCTCTTAGATATTTTAATTATTTATTTATTTTGCAAACGGAATATTTGTCGTATCTGACAGATATGTACAGTCTAAAGTACACAGCGGGATCAAAGTAACTAAGTATACTTAATAAAATTACCCTTTTTTAAAAACAATAATACAGTATTATATTAGTACGTCGTTCATTTCAACCCACAATCATAATGCACATATCTACGCACGCAACCCCCTATCGTCTCGCTCCAAGGGAAAAACCTTATGACGTCACAAACACTAAAAATAAATACAAGCCACGGGGTTGTAAAAGAAATCGTGTTTGAATAAGGAAACGTTAATCGAAGGCTCTATTCGCCTTGACCTCGTTCTGCAGTCCAATGCTACCGTCTACCCCCGGCCTATTCACGTGTGCCCGCTTTTTCAAGGACGCAGTGGTTAAATGTTTCAGTTTCGGTTTCAATGCACGCTAGTTTTGAGGTATGATGTCTGCTACAGCTTGACAGACAGGCACTAATGATAGAAATTTCTATTGTGCTGTGATTTAGTTAATGGATTAGTAATAATCGCAGTCATTAAAGCGGTCGCCATTTTATTTGTTCACCTCCAGTAGATAAAGGCAGGTTTAAACGAAATGGCATACATATTTTGTACGTTGATCTATGGACAGTTAAATGGCAAGAATGTAACGATAATAGTGTCTTAATCGTGCTATTGTTATAAGTTCATTTGGTCTAAAGGTCTTTGTCTACCTTGAGACATTGTTCTGCGATCTATCTTCTAACAAATTTCAATACTAAAACAAACCTTTAGGATATAAATTAACACTCTGTTAAACGGTTCAAACACCATTATTCATTTATGTCTGACTTCACAGAATAATAATATTCTAGAAATAATTTCAGTTTTACCTAGACTTTGGACTTCAGAGTTCGTCGTCTAAAGAAATATAATTTGCTATTCAAAGAAATTTTAGGCAAAAGGTTGGGCAAGCGAAAGTTAGCTTTGATTCTTTATATAATTCAAGTTTGAATGGTCAGCATTAATTCTGAATAAAAATCAGTCATCTACGTCAACGATTTTCTTTTAAACTTTTGCCTTAACGTCACGACTTTCAAAGGCTTCTTAGAAAGCTCGGTATCAAATCAAACTTTCTTGTACGAGTTGGAAATGAATAAAACAATTAAATTTGAATAGAAGTAACCTTGTGTGAAATGAATTTATGTCGCTGACTTTTCAGCATGTAAGTAATCTTAACATACAAAAATCACGGACCATGCTCGTGCATGCTCATCTCCGAAACGACTAAAATATTCTCAATCAAAATCTGTCATAGAGAAACAGGAAGTTTAGGATCCTATAGAAAGCGCCATGCAAAACGTGGACTGCTCGCTATTCCGTTAGTATGATTCAGTAACCAGTTCTCCTAAACTGCTGTACTGGTCGGAGAAGTTACGTCTGTATTGAACTTCTTACAGTAAAGAAATCACTATGTATTATCTATATTGTTTTTTTTATAACGCAACTTTGATCAAGCCTGTCATCATCATCATCAGTGCTGGTTGGTAGATATCACATGTCTTCGAATTTTTCGTCCTAGGATATTGCGTGGCCAGTTTCCTAACGATGTTTCCTTCATCGTTTAGAGATGCAGTAGTGATGATGAAATAAATTATCCAACGAATGCGCCTGACTGGGTTCGTACCTACGACCTTAAGCTCGTAAGTCGGGGCCGATACCACTGGGCCACCACATCAGCAAACAAACAACAGTGTGAAAATATGTGTTGTGGCGTTCATTATACGAAGGAAGTTTGACGTCATAAATTCTGTATTGTGTTTCAGCCCTTGTCAGTACTTACTAGAGCCCTTTTAGTTATGTGACTTTTCACATCGAAAACTCAAAACCAACCTTATAACAATAAAAATAAGGACCACTCTCAACGTCATAGACTTTTCAGTGGAGGCAATCTAAAACTAACTTTTTTTTTGTTGTAAAACTATCTAATCTAATGAGTCCTCCTGCCCTGGTCGGGGCAGACGGAATGATCAGACTCGTACTAACTAAATATCACCCTGTTTCTTTAATTACCTTTTGCGTTCCGGGGCAGCGGTACCCTGTTAAGACAGTCCCACGCTCTAATAACCTCGAAAGTTAATAAGGAGAATTGTGATTTTGACATTTACCAGGTAAAATAAATGTGGAAAGACTACATTTTCAGTAAAATATTGAATGATTGAAGTATTTGAATTGACACGAGTAAACAGCTGGGTATTTTAATTAAAAAGTTTTCATTTAAATGCTTCGATTGAATCTAGAGCCTATATTAATTTTCGTTTTTTATTAATTGTTTACCGTAATCTGAATACAGGTACCTTTAATAATGGTAAATGGTAAATGGTAAGGTTTCTTTTTATGAGCACTAATTGGAATTACATCCAAAATTAATAAAAAAGAGTTTTTCTCTTTCATTTTAAAAAAATTTAATGCGACGTTCGTGATTAACAAAAGTTTTCTGTATTTTTACGACAGTTTCAGCAACAGTTTTGAAAACCCATTCAAACGCTAAGTTACAATTGAAAGAAGTGACGAAGCTCATGTTTTTAACTCCATAAACTGAAGATTTTTTTATACTAAAGCCGTTTTCAACGACTTCAGTATAAAAATAGAAGTTTTATCATCAATTCGGTGAGCATTTAGGTACGTTTATTCCGCAGCCCAGCGGGTAAGTAGGCAAACAATGTGATTGTTAACTCGTTTCCCCGTCTCGCCCCTAAGCTTTTGTTTTGTGTGTTTGTATTGTGCCCACTGTACCCACCCGCCGCCATGATTATTTGCATTTCTTGAACATTCCTTGAACGTTTCCTTTTTAATAATTATAACACACGCGACATTTAATTGTAGGTATTGTATATGAGTCTATACAAATCAACATCATAAACATGTATACATTAACGCCTATACGTGTGCTTTTTAGTCTGTGTGAATTGAATATGTTCAAGTTTGAAGCTAAATCTATACCTAAATTAATTTACAGTAAAACATAAAGTTTGTACCTACCTTTTTTTTACAAAAAATAAGAGTACGTAGGAGTATGAAGGCACAGTTAATGTTTATTATGGAGAAGTACCTAGTGCAGAAAGTTATTCTGTTTTTCTGAGCAAATTTCGAGCACTGGTTTTATTAGGTAATTACTAACTATTATCAGTGACTTTCCCCGCTTGTACCTCGAAAGTAATAGAACTAGAAAAGATTCCCAAAGTTTTACTGACTGAAATCCATTCTGTTTCTTTACATATCCTTTACGTTCCAGGCCCACAGTGCGGTTTTAAGCCAATCCTGCGACCCCAATAGGCTACATATCTACCCAGTCTAGTTTGTAACAAAGATAAATATTGTAATCCTGAAATCAATTTCAACGCTATTAATTTATACGCAGCGCGTAGAGCTGAGTACCTGCTTTAACAATAATTATTCTCAATTAATAAATTAATGAATCACTCCGCGATTGCGTCTAGGAGTGGTGATTAGTAGCTCCCACGCAGATTTATATTGCCGGTGAGTCCTTCATATAATTGGATTGATCGATCAATATAAATTCCAACTTATTAAAACAAAAAGCTGACCTTTTGTGATATTGTATCAGCAAGGCCGATCGATGCTTTTTTATTTCAAACGTTTAACCACACTTTCTGTAATTCCTATATCATCGGTGCGTTTACAACTATTTACCGTTGTTTGACCATTAGTTGAATTAAGAAATAGTTAAAGAATTAGGAAAAAAAATGTATGGGATTTTAACAAATGGTTTGCTCAACTACTCACACAACTGTCCCTTAAACTGACATTAACAAACTGGCAGATCTAAAATAGCTACCCATAGATCATACAAATATTCGTTTCGTATGGAAATCGAACCCGCAAAAAGAAGCGCAACAGCCACTCGCACAGCCACTGCGCAATTTTTATTACTTATAAATATTTACACGTTTGCAAATGTTACAGATTGGATAACATGTACGCCAATGCATATTTTATTACAATATAGCTTTATGCCACCCTACAGACAAGAAACACTGCCATCACATTACTCTTTTCGGGGAAATCTATTTCTGTTGTGACACTTAGACATAAACAATGATGGAAATGAATAAAACTTTGCCAATATCCACGAACATAGTTTCGTCTTTAAGTCCAATATCTGGCAGAGTTTTCAATCTTTATTCCGACGAACATATCATAATAAAATGTATAGAAAGGAGCGTAGAAAAATTGGTTAAGGGTTCCGGGGAAAAATGTAATAACGAGAAAAGGAAAATGGGTACATTCGATATCTACCTGACTACTCAAGAAAATTAATGACAGTGTTTTTATCCAACGTTAGCGTTTCCTAAGTACATAACATATTATCATTCCACCTAACACGGCCCAACTTTGGTATACACTATAATAATATTTTCGTACCAAAAATATTGGCAGAAAGTTTTTATACTCGAAGTTTCAGTATTTTTATGAGTTTTCCGTCAGAGGTATGTTTGAACAAGTTTCCCTGTATAGGTGGATTTGTATGTAACACGTTACACGGGAATAGTTATATAGTTTTTGTATCGTTACAATCTCAACTTCTTTTTATTGCTGTAGAACGACATTTCCTTTTTCCAGACGTGTTATTAGTGTCTAAATTGTATTTTTAGATGGATGGAGAGTACTTCGTAGCGGTCTCCGGTGGCAACAGCACCACAGGCTACCTATAACCTACAATGATGCCTGAGTGATCCCACTGGCAATGGTAAGCTACACCAGAGCCGATGGAGTCTAGGAGGAGGAGTTCCACTTCTTTCTGGGTAAGCTCGCTTTATCTTAGACCTCATCTTTCCTTCTGGACTAGACCGAGGCCAAGAGAAAACACATTTTAAATATAGAAAAGGTCTTCTTTTTCTTCATAGCTCCATACCACTTTGGGTGAGACATTCCGTCCTGGGAGATCGGGAAGGGTAGTTCTTCTCCAATAAGAGTTTTCTGATGTCAGTAGCTACAGCCCTACGTAGCAGATACTTTATGATGAATAGTGCTACCTATCCCGTATCTTTCAATTGGCAAGTAAGTCATTAGTAGTAATTGTTCTGAAACCCATTAATCAGTTCCTACCTGTAGAATCGGCTCCTATCTGAAAACTGTATCAGAGCATGACTGCCAAGTTTAGAAACAATTATGCAAAACAAGATTGGATTAATGGCAATAGACTCGCCCTCTATTATACGAAATTTGAAAAGGGGGCGTATTATTTGCCTCTGTTGGGGGACTTTCGGGGAAGAATCCGTGATGTTATGTTTTTAGAACTTTGCTTCGCTATTATTATCCGTTGATTTTAGTTGACATGAACTAAAAGTAGAGATCGCATGGATGCCGCGTCTTTCAAATGTACGGTCAATAAAAGAAATAAGTATGCAGACGGCAAGTTTGAAAGTTTGAAACGGTTAGGTAGGTAGCATGCAGCAGCCAAAATATTTGACTGTATGTAGCATACAGCCAAACTATTTGGCGGTATGTAGCGTACAGCCAAAGAGTTTGGTACCATAACATTGGAAAATCGCTGAGGAGTGGAATTCAAAGGCGGTGTTTCCTGTTGGCTACAACTTTGGGATCTTTGTCAATAGTGAATAGATTGCCTAGGTGTTTCACCAGCATCCACATCATTGCTTATTATGAGGCGAAATGGTGGTCAAACGCAAGCCGATCATAAATAAATTTAAAAATAAACTTGTCTGCAAACATTCATCTATTTTGTTAACTGTACGTTCTAGCTACTAAAATCTTTCACCTTTGGAAACGGTAGATATAAGGACCGGTAAAACAGAATAAAGAAACATGCAAGAAAAGTCAAACCACAATATTACAGATTTTATTAATCACTAGCTTACGCCCGCGACTCCGTCCGCGCGGATGTCGGTCTTCGCGTGGATGGTTTATTTCTCCATTTTGAGTAACTCTGACAATGACATCTTATAAATATCTATTGGACCCAAATACGGCTAAGCCTATAATAATTAAGGAGATTTGCGGTTCTACAGAACAACGTCTATGAATAAAACTGAAAGATAAGATTTTTTTCTACGTATTTTTCCAGGATAAAAAGTATCCTATTTTATGCCCAGGATAATAAGGTATAATTATACCAGGTTTCATCGAAATCGAACCGTTAGTTTTCACGTGATGCCTGCATATACAGACAGACAGACAAAATTTTTTTTAATCACGTATTTGGGTTTGGTATCGATCCAGCAACACTCCCCGCTATTTATTTTTTCAATATTTTCAATGTACAGAATTGACCCTTCTACAGATTTATTATATTTATAGATATTGAATTTAAGTAAAGTTTTATGTTCATCATCGTGTGATTGGTTAGTCCCTTTTTTTTTTTTTTTTTTTTTTATCGTGGTAAAATCATCAAATGAGTCCTCCCACCCAGGGCAGGGCGGGAGGGACTGTCAGACTTGTACTGACTAAAATCCACGGTGTCCTTCACTAGCCCTTTACGTACCGGGGTCACGGTAATCCCTTGGTCCCGCGACCCCGGCAGGCTTCGGCCCTCTACAGGCCCCGTCGCTATGCTGACACTCTTTGAGGCGCGCGTGGAACACAACGCGCCGTCGACCCGGGCATGGTCCATGGTCGGACAGCGAGTCGCCCATTACTCGCTGCCCGCATGCCCGCGCCTACGGTGGCCGGAGATCGTCTTGCGACGTCCGACGCCGTGGGCGTCTACCACTGCGGCTGGGGTGGAGGGAGGACGCTGTCCTCTCCCTCAGGCGGCCCGCCTCCTCCTTCACGAGCATGACTGCTTCGCAGAAGGAGGCGACCGCTTCCCACTCCGTCTCGCCCCGCAGCATGGCCTCGACCAATGCCGGGCGCGAGAGGTCTCCGCCTATCGTTGGTTAGTCCCTTAAGTTATTTTACCTCAGGTAAGTCAACCCTCTGGAAAGGGTGACCGAATGAACAGGGTAGTTTTTAGTTAGTCAAGCCTGACAGTACATTCTGCTCCACCCAGGGCGGGGAGGACTCATCTCATGATTTTTACACCCAAAAAAAGGCAGGTCAATCAATGCAGAAATCTCTACGAAATAATCATAGGAGTAATTTTATTTTAAAAGAGTAATGAGTAATAGATTATTATTATCATCTTTTCCAATGGACTTAAAAATCAGAGAATACTAAAATTAAGTAATTGCTCTTTTGTACTCTGTGTGGCTTGTGTCCAAGTTGGGGCCGTTTGTAGCCACATTCATACATCAATAAGTTAGTGGCAGGCTGCTCGCGTTGCTGTTACAACTTACACCAAGTGATAAACAATGTTTTTCTTTCATTTTCATTCTGGCTTGTGGGTCGTAGATCTGATAAACATAACAAATTGACTCTCAATCTATACGTTGATTTATAGTCTTTGCAAAAATACGGGAATACTATTTCGGATGGGGACTCGGTCTACCCCATATTTCAATCTCCGTAACTGCTAGCCAAGATCTGGAAAAGTCACCTAGAAAAATGGCGGCCATCACAGCTTGGTTCTGTTCTAACATTTATCAGAGAACTATCTCGAAGCCCGCAGCGAATCAGACGAAAAAGAGGCGGGACAGGTAAGGAAAGGGATTTCGAGTTTTAAATCGAAAGGCCGCCTCCATACTGGTATTGGGAAAATAAGGATGAAGGCGTTACTCGATTAATTGCCTTACAAATTGGATACGAAATTGAGAAAATTGAACGAAAGTTGCCTAAAATGTCACTTTCTTCTATGTCTTAGCAACGTAATATTGGGTTCACGCAAGCACACCACACGTTTTTTTTACAATATTCGAATATTAAACATTAAAATATTGAGGTTTTAACAGTTTTCATTACATTCGTGAAAAAGATGAACAATTTAAGTTGGTTCCGTTTGCTTGTAAAATTGCTATTTGTTTTGCAAGAACGTGTTCATATTTCTATGCACTATGTTATTATGTATATGCTAGCACTCATTCGATATGACGTTATATGCTGGAAAAAAACGTGCAACGCCATGTACAAACGCCGCGTAAACCTAGTATAATGTTATGTAATAAAACCATTCTATCTTTAACATAAAAGGGGCGGCCATCTGTCAAGGGTTACAGCTGAAGTGCAATGTGTTGCACTTTAGTCTTTGTACCCCTCATTTCGCTGACGTCACCGTGTAGAATATAATTCTGAAGAAATATAACGCGATTGTTCAATCAAGTTTTTCTTGGAATAAATGCTCAAAGCATTGCTTGTGATACAGATTGTTCACACATTTTTATCTTTAACTTTATGAATATTGTAATGCAAATAACACCAAGTAACGCCCCTTAGCTTAACGGGTGCAATGCAATCATGACATAACATCGAGATTCAGATATACGTGACAATAGCGCCACCTACCGCGACCAAAAATAATATATTTTCAGAGATTGTCTAATTTTCTAGGAACATAGTGACTGACAATTGATTTATACATACAAAGATGTTAAAATTGTCTGTTTTATGTACATCTGGGCTTGAGTTTAAATAACCAATTTAGATTTAAGTTACAGTACATAGAAATGTCTAAACAAATAAGTTATATGTAAGCTATTGTATTATCTGTGTCTAAGTTTTGGCCACAAAGACACATTTACACAACTATAGTCTTGTTATTCATGTCTGTTGTTCACATAGCGAAACTACAAACAGTAAATCAAGGAAGGGCTGATTACTGAGAGAGCAGTCACAACTCACATAACAAAGCAAGTGTCACATAAACTCAAAGTAGTGCTAAGTGAATAACGCGCGGAGTTAGTGTTATTAGCTTGATGTATTTACTATTCGCTTCCCTCTGCCGATTTTACGACTGAACTAAGTATATTAGTAGGTGCTAACGTATTGTTAACATAATATGTTTATGTATCAACAATGTATTTAAATACTTCACACAAAAAAAAACAAATAAAAATCGTCAGTTAAAAAGTAAAACAAACACTCCACAATTATGTTCATTTACAACAGGCCTGCGTATTTGATATCAGCAATTAACTTAATAACGAGTTCGATAGAGTTGATCAAAAATAGAAATAAATTATCGACAGTAATTATTCGTAGGTCCCAACACATGCCATATCACCGGTTTCCCACTAAAAGTATTTTTGTCACAGTTAATAACGGCGGGGAGTGACGTCATCGTGTAGGGTGACAGTTGGAGGCATGTGAGGCAAACAACACGAAGAGAGAGAAGGGAATGCTGGAGTAGTAGGTAAAGACAACTTGTTAGCTAACAAATTATCGCAGTTAGGAGTCAGTCACGCAATCCGCCCTTTGCCAATTCATCATGTGGACTAGGTGCGTCGGATGCCGTCACTGTGTTCAACAACTCTCTCAAAGGTAACTTTGTGGTTTTCCCACTAATATGAAAGGTCGGGTTAACCGTCTGTTACTATGATAAGGTCGCTGATGATAAAGTTAGCAGACGAGGAGTAAATTACCTCCACGTGTAGCCAAATATACCACATAACTTAGTTACTTCAGCCAACTTTACTTTCCTTTCAAGTCTGTCGTGTTGTATTTGGAAGTTGTTATTTAATTAGCGTGTCCTTTCGTTAACCGAACGCCTGCGAGTGATAATGTATTTTGCTTTAAATATTTTATACAATTTACGTACAATATAATGAGATTTTTGCAAAAAAGTGTAATAATGGTACAGCGACAAATAGAAATAAGTGTCCAAGCAGTCAGAAAAATCTGTGTGTGAAATACGTTATACTTACCGCACCGTTCTCCCAATTTCATGCCGAATAAAAAAACCTCCATTGTCATGATTTATCTGTACATGACAGGCATATATAAATGGAAATGTTGAGTTCTATATGCCCTGTAGTAGTGTAACGGTTAGAAAAATGTTACAACAATAATTCTATTTCTTTACCTCATGTTATTGCGTTTATGTATCACGTCCCGCGCATTACAAATATTCGGTACTCGTACATCTATTGTGTATTTATTTGGGGTTCGCACACAACCTTAAAAATAACTCAGCCCTTAACGTTGAGGGAAACTGAAAGGATTTAGTTTATGTGTGGGTAAACGCATCAGTCAGCCTCTTCGTAAATTATAGCGGCATTTGTTTGGGCCCAACTCGCCATGTTCCGAGGACAGCACGAAATCTGAAAAAATACTGGCTACACGTTCCGGCTGAAACTACACGTACGTTGTAAAGGAAACCTTATGATGTTGTATGACACTCGATTACACGAAAGACCGTTATAAAGTGGCAAATGTTTGCTACGGCTTAGGTAAGCGTTCCAGTAACCAGAATTAATTCTAGTGTGCGATGTTGAACATATTGTGGATAAACTCGGGATTTATTTCATGCTATGTCATGAAGTATCGAAGTACGTGAGAGAGGATGTTTGATTTGCAGTTCCAGGATTACTATTCCTATTTTGTATAAGTCTGGAGGCGGTTAATGCTGTGATTTGTCTATTTAAACTGTATCAGTAAGTTTGTATCAGCTTGCTCATACCGATAATTCAAAAACCCGGTAAACATTTTATAATATAATTAAGCTGGCTACGTTCTACTAACATTATATTTCACTAGACTAATTATATTTGATAACGCATAATTACCGTTGATAACCGCGTAAACTACTAACATTACACAAGCCTTTTACTGCATAAAGCCGGATCGTGTTCCTCTAGGTACACAACCGCAATCCCTTAAGGGAATAGTCTAAAGTACTCTTAAGTACCTCCCACCACGCTGGACACTGAAGTGGTGGAAGTCAACACTCCAAATACAAAGTTTTTCTTTTAAAATATGAGATCCCTCTGAGGACTCACTGTTATTGTTTCAGCGGTAACAAAAACTCGTTTTAATTAACTAAGTTTCAAAACAAACAAACTCCGGAGGCTGCATTTGAAAATATTTGGTATTCCAGTAAGACTCAGGAAAGTAGCACGATTGGTTTAGTAAAACGTAATAATGTTGAGTAAATAAGAGCATTAATGTCGGTCGGGATCGATTGACTGAACATCGTAACCACAAACAATGCCAGCGAAACTAGCTTTGTAGGAAAATTATGAAGATTTGCGTGACAATAAAGACGAATTAGGTCGCATTGACCGACGACGCAAAAATGTAGATGAATTAACCCAATGCTGCCATAAAAATACTTGCGGTAATGAAACGCCCCACAACTCACGGCCTGTAAACAAATGATAATTGTAATTTGACGCTTTCAAACCCGTAACCCCCTCCTCCCCTCTGACTCCTCTCCACCCCGCTTTACCAAACGGCTGCTCTCAGGGTATCCAGTGATCCAGTCACAATGTTAAGCGACCCTTTCAAATTCCCCAAATTTTAATTAAAATGTTGTAAACTTGTATCAGCGGACTCGTCGTATTGTTTCGGCCTTAAGCTTACCATATTTTGAGGTTAATAAGTTAGACCCAACATAAAAATATAGAATATAAAAAAGAACATCTTGTAAATTCAATACTACACTGGATTTTATGAACAGCTTACTTTCGCGGTCTGGATTTCGGGGTCTTGTGTATGAAAACATAAAAATTCAGTCATATTTTTTACTTTATTGCTAAGCGCGCGTTACGAGCTAAGTGAGGAAGTAATCAAGGAAGTTATAAAACTGATTTGAGAATTTCCAAGGTAACTGGGCCACCTATACAAACCGAGTCCGGCGGAGTTTACGTGACATTTCAATTAAACCTCGGATTTCGCTAATGAACTTGCCGTCTCTTGCTGAACTTTGCAAAAACTCCGGCGACCTTTGATTTCAATTGATTTCAGTTCGGCGTACTTTACTTAATCGCTTATACTAAACTGCAGGCATTTTGTTGGTAATATAGATGGACTTTTACTGTTCGCTTATAGAAATCAAACTTATAACCAATCCCAATATTAGGTTCGTCATGAATGAGCAAAATCTGTTCGCATGTTTATTCTGCGCTCAATCAAGCCTCCCCATCACGGCGGATGACAAAGAAACTTTGATCTGAGGAAGCTTACGTCACGGAAACGGGCAAAGACTTCTTTTATCCAGATTCAATGGCAGCTTCCCTTGATATAAGTAATAAAATATTATCTTTGGTTGTTATTCCTTTATGGTTCGACGAACAATTTCGTCGATATAATAATCTTATCAAAACTTCAAAATTATGCTAATGAACCCGAAGCAGAATCAGCGAATCGTAATGGAGAACGCTGATTGGTAGAATTTCCTACTGATGGAACGATGTAGTATTAAGGAAGGAATATTTCGAACGAAATGAAAAGCCTTTCACTGAAATATTTCATCTACAAAATTCATGACTCCATTTAAATACAAAAAAATACTTTACGTCATGTTCAGGGAGTAGGTTCCAAGTAGAATATTATAGTGCAAGCATGAATTTTCTTGTATGTATGAAGTTTTGTATTCGAAACGACTTTACTTGAAGCAAGTTACCGAACCGCATGCTAATTGTCAGAGAAACAAAAATAGCAGACTTTCGATTTAAAAGATACTTAGAACTATAAAGTTGTTATTAAAAATGTTCAATCATCCTCGTGTTCCTTCACAGCAACTAGATAAATTACTGTCTCAAGTTACTAAATTAATAAATGGCTTGCAAGTTATCATTATACTTATCAAATTACTCGAGTGCCTACATAATTACAAAAGGCAGCCTAAATAAACCCTTTTCGTAAACAATATTTAATAACAATGATTAAGCGTTTAGACGTGATTTCGCTCTCAAAAACAAGGAATTTTCCACGCTCCACTTACCCGATGATTTGAATAAATCGAAAGTTGAACCCTTCTTCTGAATTTCCCAATAAAACAAGTTTCTGAATGTGTAACTTCGTAATACTTGTACGTACTTATGTTTTCCAATATAGAGCTAGAATTGAGGACTCAAGATTCTTATGATTTACCTTTAGAAGTATACCAATTAAAGTTCAAAGAAGTAGGTGGTTACTATTTTGTGGAGTTCTGAACTAAAGTAGGTATGTACCTACCTCCCTAAATATACTTTACATATCTCTTGCTCTGTAAGTACACCCTTACACCCCTGAATGCCGGGGTGTATGACTATCATTACAGCATAGGTTTTGGAATTTGAAAAAAGAACTGTCATACTCATACTGCACGAAGAATATTTTTAAAAAGTTTTTTTTTTTTCTCGGTATCGATTAATTACTCGAATCGGAATCTAGACAATTTATTTTATAAAGATTTTATTTTAAATATGGAACTATTTGTTTCCACATCGTATGTTAGATGGAATCGATTTAAAAATCAAACTGGCCAGCAAGATTTGACACGCTTGAAAAATATAACTAATTACTACTCATAAAACTGCCTAACACGAAAACTAAAATTGACCGGTCATTTGTTGTGCATGAAGAATTTGCAAATTATGTTGAAAAATATCAAGCTCTTCGGCCTGAAAACGTGGATACGAATCGTTTTTTTCTTAATTACAGTAAAGGAAAATGCCACTCTGTTAAAAAGGCACGGCGGCTGGAAGTCCACCAAAGTGGCCGAAGGTTATATCGAAGATTCGATGGCAAACAAAAGCAAAATTACTTCTAAAATAACAGAAAATATAAACTTAAAATCACCACGTCAAAGCACATCATCTGAGCCATTTTTTAATGAAGAAAATAGTACCAGTCAACTGCCGCCATTTACGATGCAAGAACCTCAAGTCACTCAAACTCAAGTCTTATCATCACAAACTCATATTCAAACTATAAATATACCTAAAAAGAACGTGACCATATCTCTTACAAATTGTAATAATTTTACTATTAATTTTAATTAAATACACATTTTTTTCTTCTTAATAAATGTTCATTGAAACCTGCTGTCTTGTTGTTTACTTACCTCACAATCGATATGTAAAGCAGAGTATTTATCTCGGGCGTAAGCATCAATTGCATACTCGGGTTATTAGCGCCTTCGCTTCGCTCAGGCGCCAAAAACCTCGTATGCAATTGATGTCATACAGCCCTTGGTTAATAATCTACTAATAAACCCCTAATTACTTGAAAAGTGTATTGTTAAGTTGAAGTTATTTTCTTTTAAAATTATATGCTGTTATTTATATTCCCTTACAAATGAAATAAATAATTTCCATAGAAATTAATGTTAAAAGTATGAAAATTGACATAAGTAGCTATATCGATCAGATCTTTCATTGAGTGGCATTTAATTAGAGTGGCAAACGTTGTTCGCAGTCCAAAGGCAAAGCTCAAATCGGTAAGTTCAATTCTAGTTAGAGTTCTCGCCGGGAGGCGAATCATTAAATATACGGTTATACCTACTTTACATACTGGCAGTAGGTTTATTAAAAAGTCATAAGTTTATGTCAATTGATCTTTTTATTTAAATATAAAGTGATTTAACCATTAATTAAAGAAATAAGCGTTACACGCATCAGTCGTTTGATCAGATTTGACAATCATATTTTCCAGACTCGTTTTATTGACTCTTTGTAATTACTTCTGATATATTTACGAGTATATTGAAATATATATACACAATGTGTATGAGGTTAAATAAATCTGTGGGGAAAAAAACAGTATTTAGAGTTGTAAGTAACAATATATTATTTGTCGTGCTTTTGTCGCCGTATTTGCGTTACCAAATTGTCAATCTAAACCACAGAATATATTAATAACTTGCTCTGAAAACAGTGAGCGGTGAAATATACAAAATTAACCTGCCAGATGTGTTTATAAAGCGGAATTAACTGCTTTCATGATCTCAATTAGGGAGTGTCATAATCAAACCATGCTTTAGTAGGCAAGATGTAACGAATTCTAAGTAATTTGGCATTCCTGTGTGATGTTCCCGCAAGTTTATGAAAACACGTCTCGCTTGAAATCGTCTGAAGTTACAATCTACATATGAAAATAATCCTTAGTGTTAAAATATTGATGTAACGGGACGCAGTCATGTCTGACTGTGCAGAAAACATTTATACCAGCATAAACATCACGCTTGTTCCCCGAAGGGCATGACAGATGTGTTTAGCGTATCTTTATTTTGTTAATACATTACTTAAAAACAGCCTTAGTTTTTCTTTACCAAAAGTCAGCCAACTAGGGCTTGTAGTGCTATTATCTATAAAACTCAGCGCCGCGCCAGCGCTGAAGCTACTGCTTCCACCTCTCGAGTTCAGCCTCTTTTATTGCTTTACAGAAAAAGGTTAATCCTATACCGACTCGTATTGGTTGCGAGAGGTCAATGCCGCCGACCGTCTACATGATGTTATGGCGATGCGCCGCCCAAGTGGGGTAGATCTCAATCTCACTCTACTCCTCCGTCGAACTGGTGAGAACCATCGAACTGGTGAGAACCTGCATCAGACGGAAGGTAAGGATGCTTGAATGTTTTGCCAGCGACTCCTTAATCTTAAAAAAGCAGGCTCTATTCCATTTCGAAAGTTTATGTGAGCACAAATGTATGGGAAAGTCTTCTAGCCGGCTGCATTGCCTGTACGGCAATGATTCGATTCACGATCTTTTCATAAGTGGCTAGTTGTTTATATAAAGTGCGAGTCTATAGCCATAATCTCTGCAGAATTCGAAACACTGAGCTGCTATTGAGTAATCCCTGATGGCACAACCCAATAAGCAATACTGAACAGTGAATCAAATCCGGGATCCTCAGCAGTGTCGTAACTTATTACGACAGTTGCGACCACCAGATCAACGAGACAGTCAGTCACTTGAGAATATTCATACCTAAGTTGTTTCTTGTTATATTTGGGTGTCTAATGCCCGGTGTAGGGTGTCCACACAGCGGGTGCCACACGTACACTCGGGTAATTCCACTTTATTGGGTCCATAGTGCCAACACGTGTACTCTCAGCGGGCATGAATACAGATGACGCACATAAATGCTGTTATTGAAAACGGGGTGAAGTTGCGAGTTTTGAAATTAATTTTAGGCTCTGCTGTAGACGTTATTAGTTTTGTTTGTTATAAAATACGTACGATTATGAAATGTGTGCAGTTGGAAATGGGGCCTAGAAATAAAGGTCAGGAGAACACTTTTACGGTTAACCTTAATTAAAAACAGTCACGACAGACGAGAATAATAAGAAAAGAAAACATGTCAGAACATTAGAGCTAATTCTACTTCAGTACTGTAGTAAAAACACGGGTTGGTAGCATACTGCAATATTTCATAGCTACATTTCGCAGCCAAGTACAACAAAGCTCGGATAACGTCAGGTAACGTTGTACAAAACAATTTGTACACAAATCCGGATTAAAATTCCGTGTAGGGAAGTATAATTAGCTAGAAACTGGAATTAATTTAAGGTGTATGTACGTTAACCGTTGCGGTGCAGCGCGGGCCGGATTAGATGCCGTCGTATGGAAACCGCGGCAACCCTCCACTGCAGCCTGTCTATTTAGCGGAGTGGCGCGCCATGGGTAACTACCAACTAAGTACGTTATACAACGCAGAGAAGGTTAATGATGATGAGGTACCTTGCTATTCACTTTATGCATGCTCTTTTTGCTAGTGGACTAAGCTACCAACTAGTTGCTTTAACAAGGTGACACATTTTAGGGTTTAAATGAACACGTACAGCAACTCTTGTAATCTAATTTCGAGTCAGCTTTCTCACGTTTCCTTGCGACCTTATTCCAAATGAAAATATTAATCTCGACGTGTTCCTAACTTCGCCAAAACGTAATTCAGGCGTCAAAAGCAACAGGATGTTTTTTTCTTCAAGCGTAGTAATGAAAGCGGCGGTATCTCTAATTTCCTACTCATGCTGTGTGTCAACATAAAGATAGCGCGAATATAACTGCACTGATGCGGGCGACGGTAACTCTTCTTCCACCTAGCCTTTTTCCATCTATTTTGGGCTTGGGTTCCAGACTTACTAGATACTGGACTAAACTGTCATCATTATGTGCCTGCTGCAACCATCTGCATACCTACATCTACCAGAGGACCAAGACAACGTGGCATTCTATCAGAAATACCATTGACTTAAGCCACAAAACCTTACGTCAATCCTAATGACAGCCGTTGTCGAAAAACAAAATACTTTGGGAATAATTTGTCGCATGTCGAGGCCTTCAGTAAGTTGGTGTATCTGGTAGTAACACAGATTTTTATTAAATAGAAAAATTAAAGTTCAGGTCGCCTACAGTGATGTCTTAAAGCGTCAGTAGTTCGAGTGTGGGAACGAGATGGCGCTAGACGACTTGTATAGTTCTGTCGCTTTCCCACAGCGGTACCAACGCCTGAAAAGTTCAATCAGAATAGGATATCGAAGTTTAAGACCAGGCGGCAAGTGGGTGTATTTGTTCATAGATAATATGATTATGTAGGGATTTTCAATTATTAAAAAAAAGATGTGTGGTTTGAAGTTACAGATATCTATCTTATTTCAATAATCCCAGTTCACTAAGGAGATTAAATCTCCTCGACATACTTTCACAATATCGATAACTTGCCCTATTTCAGATTGAGCGAAAGAAATCCGATTATTTTATCATATATATGTATGCTAAAATCTCTGGAAATTGAGTGGACATAATACTATTGATCATGTAACTAAGTTACGGGCAAGATATCAGCTGTTTAGCTCAGGGAATTAGGACTTAATAGACCATTGTAATGGTTGAATAGTGAACAATCTCATTGGTTTATTACGACGCCAACGTGACAGCATCGGGGACTTGGTGGTCGGACATGGTGACTGCTAATAGACAATACAGAGAAACCTAAAAAAATATTTTAACGGTCACAGTTGATATTTGTTATTTTTTTTTAATACATTCTCTATCTTGGCAGTATTGGTTAGTCACGTATATATATTAAAAAAAAAAATGTTCTTATGCTGGTTGATCTCGTTTGGGTTAATATAAAACACAGTTTAATTTACGATTCTTTCAAAAGATCAAATATTTCAATGTTAGAAAGAGTTTCGAAATAATATTTGCCAATAACAGGATTTGAATACAAAATAATATATTAACAGAGTTTTCTAAATAGCGACATTTTAATAAACGAATGTTTGCCGATGAACTTTTAACGTGAAGTTAACGAACGCACGCGGGACACGAACTTGATTGATTGATTACAACATTGATTGAAATATAAATAAGTCTACACGAGAGCCAGTTTATCATATCACGTCGACGAGGAAAAAAATTGTGTAAACAAATTATGAGGAAAATCGTTTTGATTGTTTAGAAGTTTCGATGAAGTGGTTAGGTAAAAATGGAAAGATCGATAACTACTGACTCTGTGGCCTGACGAACTCATTACGTATTTACAATATAATAAAAATATCGATTTGGGTTGGCGTTAGTAAGTAGGTACCGGAATTAGATGTGGGGAAATTATAGAATGAGTATAAACGGAAAACTAAGAAGGGGGTGGTTACGTTGATTATGCCAATAATTCCAATCATGATAAAGGTTTCATAGCAGTTGAAACATAAAAAGTATAGGAGATACATGGAGATAGATTTACTTTGCTTGTTTGTAAGATACCTGAAAATAGTGCTATAAGTATTAAATGGGTAATAGGTTATTACATAGCTATTACCTACTAATGATTAATTGTTGATGATGAATGAGGGCTGTACAGAAGTATGGCAGAAAATGCCTATACCAATTGATGGGTGATTGATATGACAAGTTGAAAATATGATGGTAGAGAAAGAGATATTACTTAATTCTTAAAAATGAGGCATATTCTGTCTAGAGAATTATAAGAAAACGACGGAACGAGGAAAGCAAATCGTTTACTGTCGCTTACAAAAGGAGGATGACAATCTGAGTTGCACCATCTTTTTATTTTTGAAAAAGAAAAATATTTAAAGAGATTTTTCTAAAATCCCTTGGACTTCAACTAAACAAAAAGGTATGTATACCGGTATCACACGAATACCAGCGACTGCTTTGAAAAGTGGAATGTGTTTAAAGTGAAAAATGCGGGTACTTTATCATTAAGGCCGCATTTGAAATGCCGCTGGCTAAAATGTTCAAATTCAAAGAATTCAGGCGGCTGAATTAGAAAGTAAGCCGTAAGTAAAGGCTTGTTTTAGAAAGAAATAAACAAAATAAAATGATTTGTAAGTTAGTGCATCATACAAATGTGCAAAAAATGAGTGCTGCTTTGATCATTGTTCGTAGTTCAGGGTTTGTTTTTTTTCCGATACTAGTTATCTGAGTGTAAGATTTTATGGTACCCATTAATTTATAAAAAAGCTGAATAGAATAGAATAGAATAATTGTTTATTTGCACAGAAAGTAGGTACAATATTGAGATGTTGAGAAACAATTGAGTGATCCTTATACTTTCTACCTTAACTAAGGCATGCAAAACAGTCTAATACGACAAATACAGGCATACTTAGCACCGACACACAATACAAACATGTCAAAATAAATTTTTAGTCAAGTATTAAAATTATAATCGTATTAATAAGTATGTCATGATTGAATTATTAGGTACAGAGATGTCAGAATTATTTTAAGTATTTGTCATTTAAAAATTCACAAATCGAGTAATAACATTTATTTGTCAACAAATCTGTCAATTTCTTTTTAAAGACTGGAGTAGTCTGCGTTTTTATTGCATCTGGTATTTTATTAAATATAATCGGGCCCATACAAAACACACTTTTCTTCAATAAGGCGGTGTCATAGTGATCAACATTAAGCATGTTTTTGTATTGTTTCCTTACTGGTCTGTTTCTAGTATCGGATACTTTATTAAAAAGATTCATATTTGATTTTACAAAAACAGCAATTTCTAAAATATAAAGAGATGGGAGTGTTAGTATTTTTAAAGACTTAAACATAGGTACACAGCTATCTGTTACTATTAAATTACACATTGCCCTTATACATCGTTTTTGAGCCTTGAACACCTGTTCTCTCAGGCTACAATTTCCCCAAAATATCAAGCCGAATCTCAAAATCGACGCAACTAACCCATGGTATGCAACTAATCTTGTGGCCATGCTCACTTTTTTAGACAGATTAAGAAGCATGTATGCAGCTACACTTAGTTTTTTGCACACTTCTTCTGCTTGTGGCTTCCAAGTTAGTTGGCTATCTATGATTATTCCAAGAAATTTAGCAACTGTAACTTGGTCAACATTTTGTCCATTATAATATAGATTTAATATTTTTGGTGGAATTCTTTGATAAAAATGCACAACATTAGTTTTTGGTATGTTAATAATCAAATTATTTTTGTCAAGCCAGTGTATTGACAAAAATAATTTGATTACACCTTATTTGGCTGTCACCTCTATTATCCAAAAGGTACAGTAGAGGTATAGGTTGGTTCTGACATTTACCCACATCCACCAATATTGGATCCAATGCGATAAATTGGCCGCCTACCGAAATTTACCCGACCCGGGACTCCAACTTTGACTTGACTAACGAGCCAAATGCAAATTTATGGGCATCCACAATTACATCCATCTGTAAATCTTCAGATATCACTGAAACAATGTTCAAGCCATGAAGGCTTAGGCTCATTACCGGCCGTCATTAAACTGTTTTCATTACCCACATCACAAATACACGAAGGTCATAACCATATCCTCATATAAATACAAATTCTATAGCTCGTCTACAAATAGGGTCGACCTCCACCATAATATAGTTAAGTAAGCATAAAGTTAAGCGACACAGAAAGGTCAGCACGGGACTCTAAAGATTTTGTCATGTCAGCTGTAATCTCGTGTACCGCCCTTTAAAACAAGTGCTGGTTGAAAATTTAATTACTGATCCTTGCACTTGTAAAAGCTTTCGTTATTTTGATTTGAATGAAACTCCTATGGGTATGAAAAGCAGCTCAATTTAACTTCATTTGGCTCCCGAGCTCTGAGCTTGTAAGCCTATCAGCTAGTATTAGCGTCTAAGTAGAAAGGTAGATCTATGTAAGTAATGCTGTAACTCGAGGATGATTGGATCCAACGAGAAACCTAATAACTCGCTCATGCAGTCATAAGATGGAAAATACGATCAAACGCAGGGACGTGATGGATTACCGTCCTCTAGACGTGTGTAGTGTGTTCCTGAGTATCGACAAAGTAACCTTTGACATTACAGATGTGTAGCAAGCCACGCGGACTGACTTGCCGGAGGTGGTGCGATCGTGCACTCACTGCCTCCGTATCCACTGCGCAATATTTTGCTATTCAGCACACAACAACAAACTAGTGCCCTACCATTTTTCAATTTACACGTGACTGGAAACCAGATTAAATACTTGAAAGACGTCGCTTTCAAGTAGGTGAACCGCTACTCAGCTTTTTATGTTCAAAGTGCTCGGCGAGTGTCAAGGTAGTCCGCTCCATATTTATTCATAAGGAGCCCCACGGCGCCCGAGAGACCGCTAAACACCTCACATTACATCCTTTGCTCACTCTTTTGACATATTTACGTTATCGCGTATTAGATAATTCAGGATTAGGTAGCAAAACACTGAATTTTTAATATCTTATACATCTAATGAATAAGAATTTCTTAAAATTGTTAAAATGTTGTTACTATAATACAAAATAATTAAATATACGGACGCCGCCGAAAAAAGCAAAAGTACAACACCGGTCAGGTTTAAATACATACTCACCTGAACCTATGGTAACCTAGTAATTTTGCTGGCAAGCTTTTCAGTTCAAATACCCAAAATTAAAAACATACCCCTTGTACTCATGTAAGCCTGGTTGCTGCTGCGAAAAATTGAATTAGTTATTAGAATTAATAATGTTTAAATAGTTACTTATTATTTCTAGTAGCTCCTTCTTTAACGTGGCATAAATATACTAATACTTATAATTTATTTCGAGTATCCTCAGGGAAAACTATTTTGCCGTGGTCCTGATGAGGTTCTTTCTTTAATTACTTGTTTCCACATTATTTTGTCGAGCGGAACACAATCTTTACGAACGCGCGTCAATAAATTCCAACGTAAGGTACTAGTGTTTTTTGTGAATGAGATAACATTCTCTCCTTTTTTTATACGTGCTGAATACTCAGGTGTTCCCTCTGTAAAGTAAATCTACTCTTTTGTGTACGTTTGTCGTTTTTACTGCTTTGTCTTCAACTTTTGAAAGGGACTATGCTTCTAACGTCGAGCTGAATTATTCCATCCACAATGCAGTTCTTGTTCCACTACGGCGGAAATCAATCAGTAATGTTAATTATGGTGACGTATGCAGTCATCGCACACTCGCCGTAGAAGCCGTTCACCTCGCCGCTGATTTAAATATGCAGACGCTCGTATTGATTGTCTCCAAGAATAACGCCCCTTCCGACGTGGAACCCTGAAACAGGCCGCGCACGGCCAGTCGCGCCACACTCGATACTCAACCTATTTTTATCCGTGTTGTTAATTATAATCTCCGAAAGAGCCTTCATTTGAACAAATCAACCCTAAGCAGAACCTATCACTGAAGAGACAATTAGATCAAATCAAGCTATTCATTACTCTCAAACTACATTTTCAGTTGAATTGGTGCTTATCAACAAAACCTCTGTGTTATTCGACGGCAATTAACGCAATTCCGAATACTTTGTGTGGCTCAGTTACAATAGGGGCGTTTTGTAAAAGGGGCGAGTGTGTTGCCCGAAATAAACGGGCCAGTTAGGAAAGTTATTAACAAGATCATTTATATTGAAACAAAGTTTGCAACCGACTGGAAGAGGTTCTAACGATCTGATATTAGATTTCATTAAAAACTTTTTAATTACAGTTACATAAACAGTTGTAGGTCGCGGTGCAGTTTGGGTTTAATTTACATGCTAAACATTTGCTATATGGCGGTTGATAATTAACCCAGAACTGAAAACCTGAATGAAAACGCAAGCTGCGTTTCAACTAAAAATAGAGTGGTAATTGTCGTCACAATATCGCGAAAGGGCCGTCCTATTCTCAGTTAAAACACATTTTAAATACATATCTGCTTATGGGCAGCTATACAACTGAAACTCAATATGGTATCTGTAGCTTCCCAAAGTACACAGTGAACTTTGTTAAATAAATTAGGTCACAATAGACAAATAACTTGCATAGGTACCACCAGCGCGACCAGGGCTAATGGAGTTGGCTATTATTGTGGAATGGGAAAACATTTACCACCTAACAAGTAGACACTTGTATACCTATAGTACCTATCTAATTTACATTCGATATTTTGCAGTCTGGGTGATAATGATAGTGATACCTATTAGCATAACAATAATATATACATTAATGGGTAAATGAAAGAAAATTATAAAGAAAAAGGGAAATGTACTTATTTGCCTTTACTAAACTTGAATGTTAACTCAATCCACCCGATATTGGCCGAGCATTAAAAAGTTGAATAAAAACAAGTTTTAAAAGCAATGACGGTTCGAAAGTAAAGTTCTTTGTTTAATTTCAGTGAGAAAGCACTTAAAAGTTCCCAAATGAAGAGAAAACTGCGTAACACCGAGGTGCAAAAAGCTTTTCAACTATTGACCCAGATATGAAATTAAACTGCACGTAAATATAAGTCTCACCTGTTTATTGTCTTATATATGTGTGAGATAAAATGTTTTTGTCGAACAAAAAGTATTATTTTTATAATACTTTTTGTTCGACAAATGTTTGTGTGATGAGCACGATCATTTGTTCTGTGTCTGGGTGTAATTTATCTATAATATGTATGTATTTAGAAATATGTAAGTATGTTTATCAGTTGTCTAGTACCCATAACACAAGCTCTGCTTAGCTTGGGACTAGATGGCGTTGTGTGATAGTTGTAAAAAAAAAACAAAAAAAAAATAAAAAAAACAGTTGCCATTTTCTGGTTTTATTTCACTACGACGACTACGAGTGGAAGGGTCCACATTTATCAAAACTCCAAGATATTCTGCTGGTTGTTCGAAAAAAAAATCTTATTTATGGTACACATGTTTTCAATTTTGCACCATCTGAAAATACTCGTAGCAACTTGTACTGCCACAAATTCTTCACTCTTACTAATGAAATATTGTCATTGGTATTTAGTTTGGCGAACGACAGAGATTTTTTCATTCATTAGAATAAGATTGTTCTTAGATTGCTGTTGTCAGATGTGAGTAAAACTAATTGCGAAAGAACTGTAATGAAGAACAAAATAACCAAGTGCCCAAATCTTCTACTGTTTCTGCGTTTCAATAAGATATTTATTACTGCAGTCAATTTAGGTAAAATAGGTACCTACAGAAAAGGCTTTCTATTCAAATTATGTTTATTATTTCTCAGTAACTTGCATATTATAGTAACGTTGCATGTTGTGCATGCCGTGGAAAACATAGAAACTTATAGATTGGGCCCTATTATGAATTATTACAACGAAGCAATCACGATAATTATGTAATTTCAACACGATTCCATATTAATAGATTCATATTTATTACCTACTTGTAGGTCTACTTTTACGGGCAGTCGTTGAAAAAAATAGGCGCTGTTGGTACTAGTGCGAAGCAGAACCAGGTTGCTATAGTATTTACTTACCAAATAAAATTAAAAATACCGAGCAATAACTAAGCTAGCCACATTTATTACCTTCCTACTCCTTGAACTAGTTAAGTAGTTAAAGTTTTCCTGCACTTAAATTTCACTTTGCTTTATCATACTTCAATTTACGAGCCCTGTAAGTAAAACTTTGCTTGATAAAAGCTATGTGCTGCAGAATAATGGGATCACTTACAACGGGTATCTTAATGACTTCTTTACTTAGCTTACCTAACCATTCAAGAGTTTTTGGATACCAATGGCATGGGAGAATTTGCTCCTTGCAGCGAATCGAAGCTGTCAAATTTTCCTAAGAAAGTCCGTCCTATGGACCACTTTTTAGCGCCGTTAATTTTTTCATGGAAGAAAACAACCAGATATTGAGACACTGGTTAGAAAGCATACGTTGCTCATTCATATACTCACCATTGTCATCCGCCTAGCGTTTTCCCTATGTTGGAGTCAGCTTCTAGTAGAAACGAATGCAGGCAAATATTGTTATTATATAATCAGATCAACTTGCCTTTTTTTTCGTTAAAATCATTAAATGAGTCCTCCCAGCCAGTGTAGGGCGGGAGGGAAATCCACGGATATCCTTCAATAGCCCGTTACGTTCCAGGGTTTACGACACCTAAATCTCGTTTTCCAACGATATAAACACGGTTATATCATGGCAATTGGCATTCTAAGAGTTGGTAAATACAAATAAACAAAAATAAACGTGTATCGTTCTACATTATGTTAACAAAAGTAGGACGGCTTACAATTATAGTGATCCTATCTAAATGTTTATTATTCGCTGACAAGCTTCCTATGTCTTAATTGGCACACAAAACGGACTATTTCTATGTTAATGGGAGAAAACTGTGCCGTATCAGCACATTATCTAGGAGAAAATTATTTTTTATTGTTTTTAGTATCATAGGTACACTAAATGGGCCAATTACGGGTGCCATTGCGAAAATTAATATCTATAACCTGTTTCGTTTGTATTAATACAACTTTCATGAGCAAAGGTAACTTTGTAAAACCTAGCCGCGACGCACCCTGAGGGCCTAGACAAACAGCAATCCCTTGTTATCTTTTCTACATTAATTCTAAAAACAATTTGAGCAGGATTGACGTAAGCCTTTCGATAACTTCAAGCTCAATACATTTTTCTGACTTTCCTATCATTTTATCACTGATTGAATGTCACTGTGATAAGCCTTCTGGGTCTTGGAATCTTGCCGAATCAGCAGCAGCAATATCTAATCAGCCTATAAATTATAGTTATAATTTTGGGACATAGGCCTCGCCTCTATGACTCGTCAGGGCTCAATGCGGGTTGGTAGATGTCCATGTCACTGAATTTTCCGTTCGAGGACATACTGGTTTCCTTACAATATTTTCCGTCACCCATTTTGAGAGCAATGGCGATGAAATCAATGCATTAAATTCGAATCTATGACCTACAAATCGTAAGTCAGGGTGATTACGGGACCAACACTGCTCTCTCTTATTCAATTTCATTTGAATGTGCTTGAACAACATGAGTAAGTAGTTCTTTTATAACTCGTAGCAACTCTATTGAAAAAGAATTTTCTATAAAGCTTTTAATTTATTTAAGCTGCGTTTCTGATTTTCCAAGATTTCAATAACGAGATACCTGTTTCATGGAACGTAAGCAGTACGGGTAACAAGGACTTGACTGATCCAATTAGGTACGCAGAAAGGTATCAGTAATAATAAAACTTGTTCTTAGTTGGCCAGGGCCTTCACTTCGGCGGCCGTCCGTCATGGCCGACTTGGTTTTATTGGATGGAGGATAAACTGAAGGATTCTCGTAGGACCCTCAACTCTGGCTTAGTAGGCAAGTTGTCTGGTCAGAGGTCTCTAGGGTATATAAATATATTAGTAGGTAGATTAATGTTCAGTTGTTTAACTAAATCTGAATGTTTCAGACCCTTTTGTACTTTTATTACTTGCGACAATAAATACGTAGGTACCTTAAAATTGTGCCTAGCAAAGTTGTTGTACAAAATCACCGTTTATAACTGATAGCTTATTCATCAATAATTTAAATAAACACTTTTTTGTGTAAGGGGTCTACGTAAATTTTAACGTTCAAAAAATCTCACGATTTTGCGGAATTCTCAAAGGAATTACCTAAGTATGTTGAAAAAATCTTTTTATTTTTATTTTCAGAAAGCAGCTGGTACCTTCTCTAGAAGATTATTATTATCAACTTATTTGAAACCATTATTTTCCTCCACGTTTTACACCCAAGATTTTCTTTTAAGAACGTGGTCTTATCTAAAATGATTACTCTACATAAAATTAATTTTAATAAGCATCAAAAACTGCCAGCGACTGACAATGACAGTAAGTATGAATGTTTTATATTTAAAACGCTTCGTAAATCACGATGTGAGAACAATTTCAGCTGAACAATTGAAATAAATCAGAATTAAAGCCTTGTAAGGAATAAATACGAACGCACCTGATCGCTGGAACACTCAACAATACGTGTTTTAGATTCTTTTGTCCCTCCAAAGTATCGTATCGTGGTGTATTCGACTTATCACGTAAGTAATCTTATCCTGGAAAAAGAAAGCTGTTTTCGTTCGAATTCAGTCTGGCTTTGGATTGCGATTTCGACCGCAGAGTTTGTGGTTTTAATCCCCTTTACCCGTCTTAGTTGTGTCTAAATTCCTTTCTTAGTGCCAAGTCTCAAAATAGACGTTAAAACTGTCTTAGGGGGTTTAAGATAGGCTGCTTGGCTTCGTGGATAAATATTCAGACAGTCAGCCTTTTGCTGTATTTACCTGCCGCTTTCGTAAAATTTTAATTATTTACTTTCTACCATCGTATGATAGCTAGGGAAAGAAATACATCAATATCCGAGAAATTGGGTTGCGGAGGTCAGAAAGCAGTCGCTCCGAGCAAATCAATAAGCCGCATCTGGATCTAGACTATAAGCCGACCCCGGCGAAATTTGGGAAAGGGTGCGATGATAATGATGAATAAGCTAAAGGCACATTGTTGGTGATTGTACACCTTCCATCTTTTGGCTGTGAATTTTATAAGGATTGAGATTCGAAAACAAAAAAATCGTTTCCATTAGTTAAATGTTTATTTTTGCTTGGCTTCTATTTCTCCTTGGCTAGCACATTAACGTACCCCAATCTTTCTCTCTTTCTTTTCTTCTCTGTTTTAATTCGAAAGAATTTATTTAGGTTCGATTTTTAATTTTATCCTAAAAGTGTATTTTCATGATCGAATGATTTTTTTAAAGTTTAATATAGGTTGGCGAGCAGCTGCTGCCGTCTGTACCTAATCAAAGTTTTTATCAGAGTGCCGAACTACAAAAGCCACTGGGGACTGTAGTCCCCATTTCACCGGCGAATTAACAAACGTCAACAGTTAACGCAGCGACGTGACAGGTTTTTTCAGATTTGACAGTTGACAGTAGCTGTCAGTGACGAACGAGTGTGGTGGTCGCACATATATCAGCGTCACACGCACCGTACGCGCCGCATTTTAGAATTTGTTGTATAAAATCATTTGAAACCTCGCACTTATATCCGCGCCGCACACGCCTCATTTCAGAAATGATGCTGGCAGCATTCGAATAATAAAGGAAAAACGCTGATATGATAACGTCAAATAATGAGATGCGTATAATTGTGCGACCCCCTTTTATTTTTTAGCTTTGGCATTTTTTATTCCTAACTTTTTAAGCTCCAACATCCCACTCTGTTTGTCATGCTCTAACTAAATTCTTCGATATTTGATTTCCTTACGGAGAGGTTGCTTTTTAAGATTTTTGTGAAAATAAATGTAATTTATTAAAAAGGAGATTTTTAATAAATGAAAATCATAAATATAAAAATTGAACATATCCTCAAGCAAATCGTAAAAATAAAAACGCGATTCGGAATGATTGGCTCGATAGAAAAAATATGTCATAGATGGCATTTAACCACAATTTTAAATGTTTCAATTTAGAGATTCCATGATGAATTTATACATATAAAACTTGTATCAATAGATGTAAAATAAATATTTACAGCGAATTTTATAATTTTTTCATTATTTTTCTTCAAGGAGAAAAAAAAAACATTTAAATCGTTCGCATTTTTGCACGGGGTGAGGTCGTGCGCACACTGTACTACAACCTCGCTATGTCACTGCTAGGCAAAGGCCTTCCCCAATTCCTTCCATAAACTATTTTCCCGAGCCGCTTAAGAACAGCTTCTTAATTGTTTTATCATACCTAGGTTAATTTTAAAAGGTCACTGTTAGGCCTACACAACAGCCTGCGATCACCCAAAAGTTCTACTAGTTACTATTCAATGTAAAGGAAATTCAAAGGTTTAGCAGGCAAGTCTGATGGTTCAGAAAAATAAACTCAAAAATATACTTTCCAAGACTTTGATAAAAATGTAAATGTTGCTTTACCTCACGTAAGAAAAATAAATGAGCAAAACATTTACTGGAAAAAATGTTCTGGTACCTACTCGATTTTGATATTTCATCCAACAACGCTAAGATAACCTTAGAAAGCCATTTTCATAAGAACTAGGTCTTTATTCAGTTACCAACTTTGTACTATAGATTTAATACCTTTTCATATTAGGTGATACGTATAATCATCAAATGAGTTCACCCGCCCCGCCTTGGGTGGAGCTCATGGGACTGTCAGCCTCATCAGTAGAGGAAATCCTCCTTCGATTGCCTTTTTTGTTCCAGAGTCTCGGTAAACTACATAACCAGTAACGGGACCCCGGCAGGCGTTTGATTCTAAGTGGGTCACGTCATTTTGTTGACACAGCTCCTTGAGTGCCGTCGACACGTGCTTGGTCCTAGCTCGGGCGACAAACTAACCATTATTCACCACCCGCAAGCCAGTGCTTATGACGGCCGAAAATCGCCCCACTGTGAGTAACTTAAATAAAAGGGCCGTCCCCGCTATCGCCTCCGTGAGAACACGGTGTTGCTCTGCCCAAGCGGGGCTTTCTACTGTATGCTCCACCGTGTCCTCTGGGGAGCCCATACACTGGTCACAACCCACCAGATCCTAAACAACAGTGTCCAGTAAGGACCTGCGTCAAGCGGATGGTGGGACGCAGTAGTGCCTCTCCAGTCACTCCTCAAATATTGAATACCTTCGTCAAAGCATGCTGGTTGATTAAATTATGGATCTCTATCTCTCTCATCATCAGCCGCTCAAAAGAAAATTGAGAAGAAACTGGACAGTGTACTTATCGGTTTTTCTGAAAGAAAAATGTCAATTGATTGAGTGACGCCGAAAACGATGCAATGATTCTATAAAATAACTATCTTAGATTTATTTTAGGGACTGTACTAAAATAATATTATACATAGTGACTGACTTCTCATGACCTAGGCCGTGGTGCAATCTTATGATTGAATACCTGAAGACGGATGCCACTTGCGGAACACATGAAAAATGCGCAAACGTAAGTGTATTTGGTTGTCAGTTCGATATTTGCCACTGGAGACTGGTGTGCACGACCTAATCCCCCCTGAGCCCGTGTGAGCACGGCGCCAAATTCGACACTCCGTATTCCCGGGATTTTTGGATGACATCCCGGGCCACCACGTGAAATTTAGCCGACAACCGATGTAGTTTACTGGTTATTGAAAATTGGAACTGAATATATTTTCGAAACATATAGTAGAATATTTTTAAAGTCTATGTTGCTTCTTCGCTTGCTTATTGTAGAATGGATAGTATGGTATAAATGTTTACTTGTTTGATTTACCCGGTACGTAAAGGGCTAGTGAAGGACACCGTGGATTTTAGTCAGTACAAGTCTGACAGTCCCTCCCGCCCTGCCCTGGGTGGGAGGACTCATTTGATGATTTTACCACGATAAAAAAAAAAAAAGTAAGGTAGAGTTTCAGGTACATGAATCGCAGTATTTCTGTTTAGTCTTCATTTCTTATAGTTTTAAAATTAAATCATTTGTTTATGAAGTAGGTCATCATATTTATCTATGGAAATCAGTCAAGCTTTTTTTTTAATGTTGTAAAATCATCAAATGAGTCCTCCCACCCAGGGAGAGACTGTCAGACTCGTACTGACTAAAATCCATGGTGTTCTTCATTAGCCCTTTACGTACTGGGGTCACGGTAAATCAGAAGTCCCGCGACCAAATCAGTCAAGCTTAGTGTTTTTTTTATATAATATACCCCGATACATTATTTATTACTGCATGTAATTACTTAGCTATCTACTTGAACTAATTTGATATTGCTAATCTTTGAAATTTTAGGTTTAGTGCTGTTAGGAAAATGTAATTCGTTGTAAAACATGTTTTGAAATGCTAATTTTCACGTGAATACAAACAACAAGTGAATTCATTATGTCCTTAAATAATTATTAAGAATAAAATTAAGCAATTGCTCAAATATTATTCAAGATCAAATAAAAAACAACCGAAGAGGTACCTCAATGCATTAATGAATCCAGATTCCTAAATTGGAAAAGTTGTTCTTCAAACATTACTAAAATATATATTCCATAGTTTGCTAAACGATTTAAAATTAAACAGTTTCTTAAATATTTTTAACTGTTCAAAACATCCGGTGAGCAGCTGCTGCGGCTGGAGGGGGGGGATCTGGGGCCCAACGTGGGCCCCGGATAGCGCCGCTCATCGCGGCACATATTTCGCTAAATGACTTGGGTGTAGTCGGCTGAACGGAAACTATTAATATTACCACCTGTCGTACCTTTATTGAGCCTCGAACCTCATGGTTTCAGCTCTACAACGTTCCAAAAATATCGATTCACGACGAATCCAGCATGTCGGCCGCCCTCTAGGGCAGACGGCTCCTCTCGCTCTACGTACACATAGGACACAACACGTCAAGCGAGATATCAAAACGGTTTCCCGCCACTAGTATTTTAACACATTATATAGCCATAACGGGAATTTTAACCCTCGGCACCCAAACATAACAATGTCAGCACTGTTTTTTTAGTTTTTTAAATGTTTTACTCAGGATATGATAGTAAAATGGACTAAAAGTTTCATTATGCCGTTAAATTTCGAGGCGGACACCGTACCGACCTCCCACGCTCACTCGACCCGACTGACTGAATTTCCCACATTTCCCGGCGCAAGCCTTCACCCCTTGTAATCGAGCACGTTCGCAAAGATCTAAAGGGTGGATATCTAGATATACCCTCCTCAAAAAATAATAATTATTATTTTCAAAATTTTCAAAATTAAAGTTATAGCAGATAAGCAGGATTTGGTTATTATATAAAATACAGATCATGAGTTTTCTTTTTCTTAGAATTTCGAAAAACGTTTAAGTTAAATGCATGTTCTTTGCAATTTTATTATAACCTTTTTATGAATAAGTCGAATCTCTGAAAAAAAAAACAGATACTGTTTAATCGAATAACACTAGTATATAAATACCGTTACTTGCATAGCATTTTTTGTTATACTTTAACTCTACGTTAATGTGTAAGATACTAAGAACGAATTATACCTGTTTTGAGTGTAAAGTTTAATTCTAAAATATAATAATAGGTGAAATAAAAAGACTGTTTTTTATAAGATCATTCAAAAATGGTTATTAGATTTACCTAAAAATCAATCCTACTATGAAGTTTCAGAACGACATCGACGCTAGCGCCATCGCCATTATCTTTCCACATGACGTTTCGTGAGCGTGTTTCAGTGATATACCTAAGTATTCTAAGCATTTTTTTTGTGTTATCTTGCTTTGACATGTGAACCATAGATCTTGATTTCCTGCTGTCATTTTTGACACAAAATTCTCTAAAGCTGGTGACGTCTTCATTGACGGAATTGTGTCCCTTCTCAAATTCTCAACAAGCAAAACAAGCGAGTCAAACACGATATCTAGTGCCGAAATTGTGATAATTATATGTTTTCTTTCAATAACTTAAAGTTAAGGTTATTTTCTTAAAATGGCACAAGCCGAAGACAATGAACTTCGCGATTTAGTTATAGAAGCTTTAGAGAAAAATGGATCGCTAGCTAAAATACGCGCGTTGCTAAGAGCCAATATTTTTTTAGCTTTTGAAGATGAACGTGAAAACTTAAAACAGAATGTGAATTTAGATAATATCCTTAAATTACCAGAGGGCGTACTAGCTCTATCCGTAGTACATGAGTTTCTAGAGTTTTGTTGTTTGAAGAACACATTATTCGTTTACAAGTCGGAGTCTCGACAAGGTAATGAATACAAATACGAGGGAAAGAAAAAATTAGCCGAGAAAATGAATTTACTGAAATCTGACAATATAAAGGAACCCATCTTGTTCACACTTATTAAAAATATGGTAAAACCACATGAGAAGAAATATTCTGATCCAAATGCTAACTCAAAATATAACAGTCATGAGAAAAGTGATGATAAAAACTACAGGGATGAACAAAACTGTACTTACATACTTCATGAAGACTCACAGAGTAGTACTAACAGTTCTTCCCAGTCTGATAATTCATCTGATGAAAAAAATAAACTACATCTGCGTCTGCAGCTGGATAATTCTGATACTGACACTTCTAGTGACTCTGCACGAGATAAAACAAGTTCAGAATATGTTCCTGGAGACCATATACTTCAAGTGGATAACAGTGGTGTTAACTGTAATAGTTATGTTACAAAAAAATCAAGTGATTGTGTAGATGCAAGAGATCAAACCAAGTTTGTAACTTTTACTAGGCCAAGTAATGAAACTACTTTGTTAATGAGTGAATTAAAATTGACTAATAGTAGTAGTGACTCTACCTCTTATGTAGAATTAAAACCTTTTAATTCATTAGATGAAAAAATGCTCAATACTGCAGGCTTGCCAATTATGGAACCAGTTGCAAAAGCTCAAAGTGAAATAAATATTATGTCAGTGACAAATGTACAGAATGATTCACCATCTACTAAATCTGCTACTTTGAGTGATACGTCACCTGCATCTCTTAAACATGATAATAGTGAAAACAAAATGCTAGAAATCAGTGAGAAAAAATCGCAGGAATCCGGCAAGACTGAAGGGGACACCGCTGAATTCAGTTACGGTGATGACTTTTCAACATCACCAAGTTCTAAGTTTAAAGAAAATGTAGATAAACAATCAAAATCTTCAGGCTCTGCTCAAGATCAAATAGAGAAAAGTTCAAACAAAAATGTCTCTGTGGAAAGTCCACATCAAACCTCACAGAGTTCGCAAAGTTCAGTTTCATTATCTGATGTTGCAGATTTGATAAGTGAAAAAAGTTCCTTAAGTGTTACAAATAATAAATCAAGGCAGTCAGGAACTAGTCAGTCAAAGGGTAAAACAGAAGTTAAACAAAACAAAGTTCATAGTGATGACTCTGGAGACTTCACAGAGTCTCCCGTTCCTTCTCTGTCCAATTTGAGTCTTGACATTCACAGTGACTGAAATAGTCATCACTTAAATACTCCATCTTATCTTTAGGTAGTATAACTTAGTGAGTTGTAGCAATAATACTACATTTACAAAATAAGTTCCTTAAAATACTAAAAAAAAATATTAGAGTTTTGACTTGCTATGTTTCCTAAGCTGTTGGATATTATATACAATGAATGAAGCCTAAACATATATTTTGTGAAATAATTACTAGTGGAAAATTAAATATTCCAGACCTCTGTTGCATTTAAAAGAATATTAAGTAATGTCTGTTTCCTCTATAATATCACATCTAAGTATTTGTAATATATTATTAGTTTTTGGTGATTTTATTTCATTGTGATAATTCAAGTTTATCTCATTGTTAAAAAGTCTAACTAAATTTAAATTCAGAATTTTTGATTAATGATTATCAAGTTTCTTCAACAAAGTCAACGTTATGCAAGAAATACAATTTTGTTGAGGACACATTTTATTGGTAATTTTATTGTCACTCTGAAATCAATTTAGAGCCAGTTGTTTGATCAGTAGTTAAGCAAACCTAAAATCCTATATCTTTTTAACAAATGGTTATAAATGTACAGGATTTAACAAATACTTTTACTACTGATAAAACAACACACCAGACTGTTTAATGCCAATAGTTAATAAATTGCCAAGATTAATGTAAAATGTCTTAGCATCAAAATTCAAGTTTATGTAGCTTGAATAAACTAGGTTGATTCAGGGTTTGATATTGTGTATGGCAACATATCTAAGGTACCTTCATGGTATTATGTTCTGTTTGTGCATGAACTGTTTATTTATGTAAAACAAATCCTATGTTTGACTTATGATTGCAGTTGAAAATGTTCAGTTGTTTAATTATTATTTGTATGATAATCTCCATATTTAAGTAGTGAATGCAACATTAAACAACTAATGGTGCATTTACACTGTGAGCTATTATGATTTTCGTGCGTGTTTGTATGTTTGTTCATTTAAAGCTGCTTCCCTACTTGTAAAAAACTTGCTGACTACAATCACTACATGCCACCTTAAAAAATTTTAGAACCTAAATTGGTCTCAGTAAAACCTGATCATATGTAAGGAGGTACTTATATCGTTTTCATCTTGTACAAAATCCCTTGTAGAACTTTAAAGCAATTTGTAGGGAGATACGATTATTTAAATAGGACCCCTATTAGGAGTTTGAGATGTCGTAGTCCTAAGTGTGGCAGTGAAATTAAAAAAAAACATGTAGAATGTATCCTTAACCTTGTACACCAGTGGTTACTTGTGGGGACGCAGTTTTACCTACTCTTGAGTGCTCCATAGAGTGGACTTTATGAAACTGACCTGCAATTCTTTGTACTACTGCTTGTCAGTGCTTTACTGATATTATTTCTGGTTACAATATGAACTGCCAGTAACAGATACTGGTTTGTTGAAATGGTTGTGCCTTATTTGTATTGGATTCACCAAACAAATGCGATTGTTCCTTTTAGTATTCAATAAATGAAGATTCTAGTCCTAAATGAAATAAAACTGGTTCCGTCCAAATTGCTCCATTATCGTATCTGTTTCTGGTGAAGGTTTGATTACTGTGCTGTACTGTAATTTAAGCACTTGAATAAAAATGCCTCTACCTAATGTGTTGTATTTATTCAATGTCTCTCATGTGAACCGCTTGTAATTTATTTTATCTTATATTGTTAAATACTCTCTCTACTTTACTAGGTAGGTCAATCAAAGACATCAAGATTTTTATAATCAATTTTTATTTCACATTTTCTGTAAAGCATAGATTGTAGATATCACGTTTCACTTATGCACACGAGTCAATCCATACCGAACACTGTAACACAGTTGTTACGCATTTCTATACAAAAGTAACGCTGTTATGATAGATAGCGGTTAGTGTTATCGCATACAAAAAGAAATATATTAAACATATTTACACTTAAATATTTTATATTAGGTACATGAAATTTAATATGAAAATGGTATAAAAATTACACTTTCATATGTTACATACATGTCTCAGTAATACAAATGCGGTTTATATCCTAACTTTGAAAAAATATAACAATAGTAAAAGCCACAATGCTTCATATAAACAGTAAAGATCTAACATTGTAATTACGTCTTAAAAAAATGGAAAATTATCGCTCCAGGCACTGTTATTGATTTCTTATTCACGTATGAGTGGAAATAATATTTTTTTCTCGTATGTAAAAGAAACAAAAACAGTCTTTAAAGAAAGGTTCACATACTCATGCTATCGATATTTGCTAGAATTCACAAATATTGCAGAGTAAAGCCTTCCGAAATGAAAATAAATACCGCTTTTATAATTTTGCGATAAAATATTTAAAAAAAATCAACTAGAAATAATAATAGAATCGCAACTAAAGTAACACTTAGAATAAGTAAATAATAAATATCAATAATGTACATATGGCAAATATTTGGCTTTATATATCATATTTATAATCCACATGTAAGGAACGTCAGTTTAGTTCATACACTGCATGGAATTACTGCTGGTATTACTTTGTTTCAACTACAATACGCAGTGTTGAGAAGCAATATCACAGAATACCAGCGGGTAGTATAAAATCTTAAAGGATAGTGACGTCACAACACAGTCGGGACGAGGTGTCGATATTATAGCTCGTTGCCCATAGAGCTGTCGTGAGTGAGATTCGAATCCATGCTCGCGTTGTCAGAGTCCTGACTTTGGTTTCCGCTGTAGTTTGCCGCTTCTTGAAGTCGCATTAACATGTTCAACTGTAAAATTAAGGAGGGTAGATGAATAAAATTACTTATCAACTTTCGCTAGCTAATTTAAACTGATTTTGTCTAATAGCGTGAAGTCCACCGATTCTTACCAAAGGATCTTGATTGTTGTTCGTGTTGGAATCTTGATTTGATTCTTCAATGCCAATTTCCTCCACCGTGATTGCTCTTAGAGTCTGTAAAAATAGAAATGATTTTATTAGCCACAAAGCTCAGTACTTATCTTTCAGGATAAAATTGTCAGTATGAACCAATATTTTGAACCTAGTTGTTTTGTTAAGGCCATGTTACTGGTCATAAATACCACTGATATATATACTGATATATAGTGATAAAAATAAGAAGCTATACAGGCCGTACTTTCTATTACGTAACTTTACATTTTTCCCATTGTTGAAATTGCGTGATCTTCTAGCCAAGATGAATCAGTTCGACCACAGCTCTTCATAATGTAAGTACCCAAATTCAACATTTTATATGTAACCGATTACAAAGTCTACATAGTTTTGATACTGACATGTGAATGATTGGGTTCCCTCCAGGGGTACGAGGACTTGATGTGCTGCAGCGGGTCGACGGCGGCGTGTCGTCGTCTGCCGTACAACGCGATGCCTTCGCGCACCGCCTCCGATGCGTACGGGACTATGCTGTAGTTCCACACGTCTGCGAACCACGCCTGGGGAGAAAAGGTGAGGTTAAAATAAAATACATAACATCTCCAAAATGGTAAACGCACACATCTCGCTAGTATTTATGTGCTATTGCCAATAACCGGTCGCAACCGGACTGCTAGGTTACTTGCTACTGTCTACTACAATCCAAAAGCCCGACAAATAAATCGCACCAAGCCTCTTGCCCGGCAGTCATGCCTGCAGTTACTAGAGCAACGACTCATCTGCGTGGCACTAAAGTATATATTAAGGACCAGATAGTATTCCATCGACCTTTTTTTTTACGTGGTAAAATCATCAAATGAGTCCTCCCACCCAGGGCAGAGCGGGAGGGACTGTCAGACTCGTACTGATTAAAATCCACGGTGTCCTTCAAAAGCCCTTTACGTTCCGGAGTCACGGTAATTTGTACAGCTACAATTTAACATTCTAGCAGTCCTTTTGCCTAGAAACAAGTGTTTTATGTCTAAGTGAGAACCTTGATTTATCAAAAGAATTCTTACCTGACTAGCTTCCAAATCCATAGGGCACGCAAGGAACAACCTCGGGCCCACAGTGACGTCACTAGACGAGTGTGCCTCTAAAAAGGCATTGAGCGTGGACCATACTCCCGGCAACCATTCAAGTACGGCTGCTAAAGCGGGCTCGCGACGACCCAGCCGCAGTTCCAGGGTGAATAGCTTCCGACGGAGGTACCTGGGAAAATAATAATGGATATTCGACCAATATGTTAAGAAATGGATAATTTAGTTTACCATTGAAATTTTACGGGGATATGAATGATTGGGGTGAGTTTTTTCACTCTTCCTTCTTTTGTTTTTGCAGTCACCTTACCAAATGTCGTTGAAGAAGGGAACTTCTCAAAGAAGCTCTTCTGTGAATGTGAAGCTTATATAGAAACCCATGGTGAGTTTTCTAGAAAAACGGGCAGTAGCTAGGAGGTTAGTAACGTACGTTCATCGATATAAGTATAAGCCGTATTTACTTTCTTTCGTTTCACCATCATGATTGATTAAGTTTGCTGTCTTTTCGGCCTGACGAATACATATAGTCAGATGAATCTGCTTACCTAGCTAAGAATCCTTTGACAGGTTCCATGTGATTGGCTGTCAGGAGCCACCTGAAATTGTGGTGGAGCTGCAAGTTGGTCGTATTGCACGTAGCTTGCGACATGGTACCTGAAACAAAACGTTTCTTATATTCCCAAATTCACACATACCTTAAATTTGTTTTGGTCTAACTGATCTACCTAAAGTATCTGCCTATCTGCTTCACATAACCTACCTTTTTAGTAATAACTTATTACATACGTACTGTTCCGTAATACAGGTTAAAGAACAAGCATGATATTATGGTATTCAGACCCTTAATAGGAATAGGTATGAGGAAAGAGTGGGTACCCAGATTCCATTCACCTATTACTATTCTCTCACGATCTTTTCAATATTAATGAGACAATTATGTCATCTATATTGACGTAAGTCCTAAAAAGGCGTTCCGTAATGTGCCCGTGTCGGCCGTCGGTAGAGTAACAAAGAATATATACATGCGTTATACCAATGACTTTTTTGTAGTATTACACTCTACTACAGTGTTTAAGGCTCCTATATGAAATAACTTTCAAATTCTTGTGTTTTCTTGCATATATTTTAGGCATCGTAAGTGGTGGAGATACTGGAACTTCATGAGCAACTGCGGACATTCTTCTTATTATGGTGATAAAAATTTAACTACTCCGTTGTTCTCTTGGCTGCAAGCAAGTCCGGTGTTTCCAACCTGTACTTGCACATACAATTGGGTAATAATACATCCTGCGCCGATGACAAATCTTTTATTTTTATTTATTAAAGGCTCGTGTTTGACCCCTATCTCGCCTAGTGGTAAGCAATGATGTGGTCTCTGATGATTTTATCTCCACTGAATTCGACGTGATCGGATAGTGGGACTATTACTGAATGGAATTGTCTATCAAAGATGATATACCTCCGTTAGTTAGTTCCAAAGACTTACCAATGATAACAGGCATATTTCTGTTGTCAGGAGGCAGTAGGCCTGCGAAGGCGTCTCCCAAAGCGGAGGCATGCTGCAGGTTGTCCAGTATGACGACGGACGGCAGCGGCGCCTCCTCGCCGGCCGCCGCCGCGCTGCACTGCTCCGCGATGTTGGCGAGGTAGGCGCGCAGCTCGTTGCAGGACTTACGGTCCACGCTGGAAAGGTGGGGAGGTTATTAATTTGTTACTATACGCTATGTGCGAATTTGGTGGTGGGGAGTATCAAATTGAACGCAGCGCGTGATGTGAAAGAGATATGTGAATCAATGGGTGCACCCGCGGAGTGAAGTACGTGTGAAGTTAAGGATGCACCAAAACCTAGCACCCCTGCAGTGAAGTAAGGGTGAAGTTCAATATGCACGACAATCTTTTTATGTACTTTTTATCTTTTAGTTTTTGGTTTTTTTTTTAATAATAAGCCGAAAATATAAGTTTTTAGACTGACATGGTCACTACAACTATTGTTTCGATTTAAAACGGGATATTTAAGTACCAGGTTTATTAATTGTTTTGAGTTTCCGATATTTTGCCACTCTTGCAAGCGCCATGGTGACGGATGAAGTCAGTTCATAATCATAGGAATATCCCGTTTTAAATCTAAATAATTGGGAAGACTTGGCTAATATGGCCCCTAATAATGTAGGTACAGGTTTAAACAGATGAGTTAACGTTTTCTTCAATATGCCAGCAATGTTCAAGTAGGGTTTTAATTGAAGGTGTCTTAACATGCAGTTCCTCAGTAATTCCCGAGAGATTAGGTAAAGGTGGACCAAATAGTACACCCACATTTTGCCAGTTACGTTTTTAGTTCCATCTTGTTAGAAGCGAGCCGAGCGAGGACTCTGGTGGCTTCTGCTGAGAAATTCTTTATGGAAAACTGAGTAAGTAATATTGATGCCCGACCCAGGAATTGAATCCAGAACCTCATGATAAGCAGTCATGATTGCTTCCATTAGGTATCATCAACTAGACAAAATTCGTTTTCTATTATAGACTAATTAATAAAGTTATCAACATTAATTATGCCAGCAGCAGCATTTTGTAATCTATGGAATTTTAACTTGTAGTTCCTATATCGCTATATCTATGAAATGTGAGTAGATAGTTTTTATCGGTGGTTTGGATGCCTACAAGTGCAATAGATAACAATAATGGTGAATCAGTATATTTAACCTAGGGACTTACTATATGTATGTCACGTACACATTATTTATTTTACGTTCAATTTCATTAGAGCGGCTTTAAGCTATCATCTTGTCCTATTTTTCACGAATGTGAGATGTAACTACCCGATGCAGGCCCGTGTGGTGTATTTCGGCCCGCTCCTCACAAATAGGAGACCCGTGTCCCAGAAGAGAAAACATTTTAGGCTAATAATTATGCAACCGAATTCTGAATTTTTGAGTCTACAACAAAATAAACTTTGTCGTTAAACTTCAAATTCGCTACATGCCCAGGAAATATTTAAGGTACTCACTTGAAAGTAGCCACAGCTTCAGCGGGATTCCCTCTACGTTGTGTCTTCTGAACATAAAACTCTGCTAGTTTTGCCGCTAGATATGACTTGCCCGTGCCGCTGGGACCGCACAGGATAATTCGCCGGTGTTCCGATAGCAGGGAAACATATCTGGAGAAAAAATATAGAGATAGAATACCATGGACCTGGCAATACCCCAAATTGCAGGGAAAGGGCAAAAAAAACATGGTTTCTGGATTACACTTACCTATATACAATATTTTTTGGTATAAGACTATCGAACGCCAAGCTTCCAACTCCTTCTAAGCAGATGTACAGCGTATTGACAGTGCCAATGATGTATCCACATGGCAATAACTCCGGAAAACCTATTTCAGGGCCCCGCGTCGCCTCGCCCAGGTGATACGATGTTATTGAGTCGGTGTTCAAACCGAGATTCGTTCCCAAGTCTATTCTAGACAAGTAATCTTTAAAAGTCTTCCTAACTATATAATCTAAGTTCTGCCAAGTTGTCTTGCCAGAAATATAAGTGTAAGCTATGGTGAATTCATTACAGTTTATTGTCGAATCACTATTATAAACGTTCTTATACGAACTACTGTGCGTAGATTTATTGCTTTTAAGGCTATTTGTGTTAGACTTATTTATTTGTGAGAAGTCTTGCGTCTCTGTTTCAGGGCTGCGATTTTGTGACAGTCGCGGCGAGTCGAAACTGGACTGTTTCTCAAAATGATTGTTGTAAGAGCTCGCTGATTGCTTAGCGTAGAATCTGCATTCAGATTCCGTGAGCGTGTCTTGAACTTCTTCGAAATATCTTTGGAATGTCTCCGGTTGTCCTAAATATACGGCTATAGCTATCTTTTTTCCGTCAGTTGTATCTCCTTGACTGTCTGCAACACCTGTTAAACAAACACAATGAGTCGTTAAATGAATCCTTTTGTAACTTGGAAAGTTGGAATAAACAATAGCTGTTGGGTTAAAATTAGACTTACCGATGTCTGAATAGCTCTCCCCTATCGCCAGCTCTCTTGTCTTCGGCGGCGGCAGTACCGTGTTTATATCGTAGTCGCCACTGAGTCGCTCGCCTCCGTTCGCGAATAAATCACTGCTGCCATTCAGTGCTGCTAATAGCGTCTCGCTGTTTTCATTTAGTTCGCATGCGGCCTTATTGCCGTATATGGGCTCGCCCATGCCCGATTTAGGCGAGCCTTTTTTGGAGAAATCCATGGTAGGGGTCGATGACATGCAGTTGAAGTCTAGGTCCAGAGGCTGCGAGTGCATGTCTAGTGTGGCCTGAAATAAAAGTAAAGTAGTTGCTTATATCGAAAATAATTTGTCTTTGATATTCAGTTTATTTCACGTGCATAAAATTATAAAACTGTTATTTTCTACCAATTTTAAACGGTACGCTGAATTTTATCTGCAGCTCTCTAAAATTGTCATGGGCATATGCGTGTGCAGTCGTGTGAAATATGCAGGAAACATTAAAATTGGTGTAATTTGGGTTAATATTTGTTGTACAAAATCGTCACGCGTTAATAACCCTTAAAACAAGGGTGTTGGGGAACATTCCCATAGCGTAACAGGATTATTTGTACAGGTGCACTTTGCACCAGTTGTACTCAAAAGGTAAAGTAAAGTCAGATTATCGAGCCAGTTTATTGCGGAAGTACCACCTTCCCCAATGAATCCATTCCAAACGCAAAAGAATAAGAGAAAGCACAGAATTCAAATATGCACAAATATTTTCTATAAGTACCAACTAAATAATATTACACCAGTCAATTACGCCTATCAATCCAGTCAATTATTCAAATATCTCACCTGATGCATAGTAGCCTGGTCAGCAAGGCTGAATCTCCTTGGGTCCTCAACAGCAGATCCACCAGTTCCCAACGAGCTTTGACTACCAGCCAACGAGCGTGACGTCACCAACCGCTGTAACCTCTCGTTGTTCTGTTTGAGATTCAACATCTCGTTCTGGAAGTGTACCTTGATTTGAGAAGGACATTTCAACGTATTCGTTTAAAAAATCTTTGTGCCAATACTTTATTTTAAAGAGGCATGTGAACATGCTGCGGGGCGAGACGGAGTGGGAAGCGGTCGCCTCCTTCTGCAAAGCAGTCATGCTCGCGAAGGAGGAGGCGTGCCGCGTGAGGGAGAGAACAGTGTCCTCCCTCCGACCCAGCCGCAGTGGTAGACGCCCACGGCGACGGACGTCGCCAGACGATCTCCGGCCACCGTAGGCGCGGGCATGCGGGCAGCGAGTAATGGGCGACTCGCAGCCCGACCTCGCATGCCCGGGTCGACGGCGCGTTGTGTTCCACGCGCGCCTCAAGGAGTGTCAGCACATTGACGGGGCCTGTAGAGGGCCAAAGCCTGCCGGGGACGCGGGACTTACCCATCACCGTAACCCCGGTACGTAAAGGGCTCGTGAAGGACACCGTGGATTTTAGTCACTACAAGTCTGACAGTCCCTCCCGCCCTGCCCTGGGTGGGAGGACTCATTTGACGATTTTACCACGCAAAAAAAAAAAAGAGGCATGTGAAGCAAAAACTTTAATAACATAATATGTACCGTAAAATAAGCGGAAATTGTGTAAGTAAAAAACATTTTTAATGCTGCACTACTCGGTACGAACAAAGTCGAATTTAATTATATATGAGGGGCCGTTTATGAATATTCTGTAGAACACCGACTATAATCAGTACCAAATAGCGCGTTTAATTTGTATAATGGTTACTAGTGGGCCCCTAATGAATACTTACTGTTCTACCTAATATTGAGTAAGTGGATACGGAGTATTCCTTGGGGTGTTTTCACTACCTATTAATGATAATAATCTTAAGGCTATTATTGCTATATTAAGTGGGCTTGTTACTGGCAAAAAGCTATTAATCATTGTTTCAAATATCTTCTATATCTTACCCTCATTTTGATGACGGTGTCCTTCAAGCTTTCAAGTTGATGCGCTGAGCTGAGAGCCTCTAATCGGATATCTGTTAGCACCAAATCCTTTTCTCGTAATTGCCTCTTCAACTCATCAACTAAGCCAGAATCGTCTGGTTTATCTGGAAATAAAATTGAGATCGTAAACCACATCCAGTAATTAAGTGAATTAATTACGATGTAAACTTTAATTGGAATGTTCTTACGATGTTTCTAAAGCTATAAAAGCTTGCACTAATAACTTGAAAGTGGTTTAAAAAGGAAAATCGAATCCATGGTTTAATCTAAGAGATATCAGTAACTTTATTCGCCATTTATAACTTCATGAACCTAGTTGAACTAGGCTTATAAGTTAATTGGTAGATACGGGGTCGTTAGATACAAATGTGCATTTGATTAATAAATGAACAGCACGTTTAACATGGTCGAAAGACACAAGATTAATTTTATTATCTTAGTTTCCGAACGTACTTAGCTTGTTAAAGTCATCCATTGTCCTATGTGCCTCAGCTTACATTAACTTTTAGCCCTCTAGCTTTCTCTCAACCTAATTCGAAGGCTCCATTGTTTGCAGACTAGCTAATTTCCCTTATCTCTCACCTTTGGTCTGGTCTTCCGTCTTGGCCGGCGGGCAGGGCTTGTCTCTAACGTCAAGTGTCTCGTGCGAATGTTCTAGACTGTTCTCGTTGCTTCCCTCGCGGATCGTGTGCGGGTCGTCGTAGTGATGTGATCCCGACGAGCTGTCTTGCGATGACAGTTGCCCGAGGGATGAGTGCTTCGCTGTCTTTGAAATCTTGGCGTTCCGCGAGAAAGCTTTCGTGAATGATGAGCGGAGCTGTTGTGTAACATTGTTTTGTTAGTGTTTTGTTTCTGTTTACTTAATTAAGAGTTCATAGTATTTTAGAATTATTTGACACAGAGGTGCTTGATTATTATCTGAGTGTTTCAAATGAGCCAGCCTCCTGTTCAGTTTCTTTTGTCATAAGAAATGTTAAGCAACAGATACAGATAATGTGTGATTGAATTATTACGTAGTGTACGAGTATGGCGTTGCGTAGATACCTACTGTATTACGAAAATATTTAAATCTAAATAAAAGTAACACTTGTGTCCTGATTATGTAAAATTTCTACAACGGCTTACTTAGAAAATCAATGTTTACATTAAAACACGTCCAATGTAGGGTGCTTGTACTCTGTAGATGTTTATTACATGGTCAATATTAGGCAAACGAAGGTTAATATTTACTTAAGTTTATTCAGTTTGTTGTAGACTTAATGAATAGATAATAACGCAAGTGGATTTAATATACAGAAAATACTTTCTTTTAAAATAAATATGTACATACTTTCATATAAATGTTTCTATTGTAATAGAAATTGGCTGCTAGGGTCTGCTAAACTTCCGCTTTAGAAAAAGTACTTTTTCTTTTATGTGTTACTTACCCATCCCTTCTTCTTGTGCTTCTTATCGTGCGGAGCAGACGAGCCACTGCTGAGGCTGTTGATGCTCGACACGCTGTCGGTGGACAGATGCCGAGTGATGGCACCATTGCCCGTCTGCGCCAGTCGCTGAGGAGATGACTGGGTTTGACTGCCTGGTTCCTACACGACAATTACAACCATTCATTGATTGTACTTCAATTTTCAAGTAAGAATTTCGAAGCTGGTTAACTTATAAGCGGTGTTTAATAATTTAATCTACGTCCCTGAACTTTAGAGATTTCGACAGAAATGGCATTGACTACGCACGAAACGTTATAGACCCGCTGTGTCACGAAACCTGCTCAAATACTATATATTATTTATAAATGTTTTGTATGAATACTAAAATGTAAACGCGTACGGCTTCGGACATTTCAAAATATTATTAAAAACAGCTAATGCAATATTTGAAGCAAATATAAGTGGTAAATAAACGATCGAATGCCAAACATTTGCAGCAGCCTTTGGAAGCTGTATGCTATGTTTATCACTCTCTCTAATTATCATTACTAGGTTTCACAACGATCGTAATTTATGCTTGTATCAATTTGAATAGTTCACAATGTACTTACAGTTAATATTAAGGAGGTAGTAAGTCATGTCACTTGTCTATTCTCGGCGCGTCTCAAATGTGGAACAGGGACGGATCTATTGACGGTCAATTTAATGCAAATGCTATCGTTGCCTTATTTGTTTCTGCTTATTGGACCTCGAACGTCCTGATTTTGATAATGCTACATGTATTTCTATGTACTCGCGTCCCGTACATCGTTCCGTATGTTTGACTACATGCTAATGATGTTGGTCTTATTGCAACGCAAGCCTAGTATAAAGTACATTGATTGATAGATGACATTGGACACCGTACCAAGTTTCAACATTAGAATACAAAATGTAAATGAAGACGTTGCAACATTAGAACGTAATCACATATTCAAACAATCGTTTATTTTTTGTAGCTTTGACATGATAATAGATCGTTAGGAACGATAGAAGCAAAATATGACAAGAATATTTGATTTTCAATGGCTTTCCGATTTAAAATGTCTATAAAGAGGGAAAAATATACATGAGACTACCATATTGCATATACTTTCAATTTCATATCTAAGGGCCGTATTATGACGTCTTAAAACCAGGCTTGTTCCAGTGAGTGAACGAGGTGGCGCTAGACGACTTGTATAGCTCTGTCTCTTTCACTCACTGGAATAAGCCTGGTTTTAAGACGTCATAATACGGCCGCAGGTAGTGCTTATTTAATATTAGGTTGATGGATCATATTTACCGGGCCGGTGACATTAACACCATCCGCCCTAATACCCATGGACTGCATGTGGGCTGTTGTGAGCCCGGCCTGGATTGATTGCTTCCTCAGCAGCTCGATCGTTTGACGCAACTCCGTTAGCTCCGAGTCCTAAAACAAACAAAACGTATGAGACCACATTCAAAGTATAACAACAATAAAACTTATAATTAAAAGAAAGTAATTTGTTTCCGTTGGAACCGGTTGCAGTGCCGGCAGAACGGCTAGTGCCTTGAGGCGTTTCACATACATTATGATGCTAAGTACAGCGATTCGTTGTTTCGTTAACTCAGAGATCTTGTATACGGATATTCAAATTATCTAACCACGGTAGTAAAGTTTTAATGAGTAATAAAATGAAATTAAAGGATGTATGATATAACGATGGAAATTGTTGTTTATTACCTTTCTCTCGGCGGTCGCGGTGAGCTGCTGCAGCCGCTGCGTCATGTTGGACAGACTCTGCTCGAAGGCAGACACCACGTGAGCCTGCAACAACATAAAACATATTGGTTAGTTTGGGGCATCCTGTGCATTTCGCTGCTTCATAAAATTCTCGTTAAAAATACCAAAGATATCAAACAGATATAATGAAGTTAGACAGCAAATATGAAACATAATATAAAAAAACGAGTAATTTTTGATATCACTAAAATAGCGTTACTTGATTGTTTGTGTTACACTTTAAAACGTAAACAAATTCCTAGGGTAATTAACGGGTACCTTACAGCTTCCTCCGGCCAGTTGAACCACATTATAACTGTAATTTCTATTCACTCGGGTTTGTAATCAGAGGCGACCACAAGCCGACTACCGACATAGATCTCTCCATAACTTCGGTTAGTTGCAGGGTGAGATTATTATGTATCCAGCTCGACATCCTTAGCTCGATAATGACACCAATTGCTCTCGAGTCAAGAAACCGGTTAAATGTACCACCTTGACGACAAAATAATTACTTACGTCACATTTTACCTTAGTTACGTCGTAGTAAATATTGGATATAAACATTTTATGAACTGTAAAAGTGACTCATCGAAATAAATTGCTTTATAGGACGGTAACACAGTAAAAGTGGACGTGGGTGTAGCTGGTCACGGGACCCTTTGTTTGCTGCGTTGCAGGAACGCACTCAGCGAAATTAAAACAGGGGTAACGTCCCCGGTCCCTACAAAAGTGTGAATGTAAACACACCTACAACGATAAAGGAATAAATTCATTTGTTCAGAAATTAAATTCCAAGAAGTATTTCTTTTGTTCATTCCGTCCGTGCCATCGTTTAGCTGGAATAAAAGTAAATTCAATTTAAATACTTATATCCTTTTAATAGGACTATACACCTGCCTCAACGCATGTTGCTTAGCCAATTACGATGGCCGAGCGTTATTGATAGATCTCTCCACGAGACACCTTGTACGCGTGCCGAAGTTAACGAGTTTGCATTACCGGCTGCAATTACGGTTCGTGAAACTTTGATCATCAAGGCCTTAACTGATAATTTCTAATATTCCTATTCATCATTGTAATTTACCAGCTATTACCGAAGAGTTCGTATCAATTAAAAGGCACACGCTCAGTCTTATTTATAGATGTTTCCATCTAGTTTTGTCCGGATTCACTTTATGTACCTAAAGCAAGTTTGGTCTTAATAAAATAAGTATTCGTATATCGTAATCTGATATCCTGGAAGAAGAAAATGCGAAAATATCTCATCAGCTAAAGAAAAGAGTGCTGGGGAACCCTCGTTCTCATACTTAAAGCGTCGACCGTTTTGGTGCTGATAAATATCTAGAAATTCTTGTAATAATGACATCCTCAAATGCATTGACATCCTTTGTTCAAATAAAGCAATAAGTTTTCTCAATCATGGTACCATAAAAGCGTATGAGACAGGTGGAAACTAATTATTAATCAACAGCTGCGGAAACAGCCGCGCTTTAAGAACTTAATGACACGATCAAATAGTTGCTAGTCCTCAGTAAGGAAAGAATAATGTCGAGTGTGCCCGTGAGAGTTTTTACTGCGAAATATTTAATGCATCCGTCGGTCTTGCAGAAGCTTTCGCAAATGGACATTGAAATTATCTTCTTATAGACGCAGGTGAATCTTCCAGGTTCCAGTTGTATACAGTTAAATATTCTAATATACAAGCAGATGGCTGGATCATTATTAGAGAACATATTCTAGAGTTGTGTCTATTTTCATTAAAAAAAAAACAGTACACCCGTGCGTTGTTTACTAGGCTTCCGATATTGATGAAATTACTTGGTTTGCGTTAGGTACTGATGAGATAAAAGTATGTCACTTTTATCTTTCATATTTATATTTTATTAACATAAAAATATTCTCCGTTTTCTTTCTAGCTGCTTTTATTTCTGTTACACCAACATGATGTGCGCGAAAATCAAGAAGCAATATCAATATAAAAGCGGAAGGCATATGGGAATTTATGCTTAATAAATAATACTGAACATCTTTGGTAAGAGATTTCGATGCCCAATAACAATATAAACCGAAGTGATTTTATTGAATCGTAAACGCACCAAAATATAGCTTTTACCAGAATATGAAGACATATGGATGGAAGAGATAAAATTCTATCACATAACAACATAATTTGGTAAAACATGTGCTTGGGGACAATACACCCGATAAGAAAATACAAATCGAGTAGGTGTTACCTACACGTCCCTCCGTTAATATTTAAGGCCCACTCGACATCCCACTGGTTTGTTTTACGAGAGATTGGTACAAGACAGGAGATATTATTTGTTCAAGTGCACTCTTCCTTATTCGGTTTGGACATATCTGGGCTGCATGTCGGCGGTCAATTTATTTGAACGGCCGCTCAGAACCGCGGCACTGTCAAATTTAAAAAGGCTTTATTGGAGGTTCTGTATGCACAGTTGCTACGTTTGGAACATGAAGATTAATGTGTTTTTGGTGCGGTTATTTATTTTGTTATTGAAGACAATGGATACATTTGTCGATTTTATAGAATTGTTATTGTTAATAGCTTGAAAGTTAGCTATTGTAGTAAGATTCATAAATTCTAGGATTCTTGATAGCAACGCAAGTTTTTAAACAATACCTCATAAAACAAGTCCTGAGAGAAATGGTATAAGCGGATGCAGTTGCGTTAGGAAAGTGTGCCGTGGTCGTAGTAGCCACCACCTTCACGGACATCTGAAGTTGCGACGCGCAGGCGTTTGGAACGATAGTTATCTCACGCTCGATCCCAATGTACTTATACGTGGTTCTGTACCTACAAACCACTGGAACCGATGGTCGTTAATATTAATAGGAGTGTACACCGTGACTTTATTGGCAGTTAAACTGATTTACCAAGTACTGGACATATTTTTTGTCGTCTTTCAGTTAGCAAAGGTAAACGGTTATATTCAGCAGACTATTTTTTATTTTGCTTTTGATAGTAACAATTACGTACTTTCAACTGAAATGAAGGTTATGGACAGTCACTAAGTTTTAAAGATCATTTCGAATGAATTACACAGTAGATAGACAGTATGTTTAGCCTTCCATTTATGGTAATCATTTAAGTTCAAAAGTGTCTCTTCAAGCGATAACAATAGTTTCGTTATGGATGCCTGTTCCCCACGCTCCCTTGTAAATGTGGAATACTTTGTAGATGAAAAATGATCTTGAACTGGCAAATGGCCATGTAATTTTGATCGGTTTCATTGATTTTTGACTTTCTACGACGACCCGAAAGAAAATAAAAAGTTAAATTAAACTTCTTTCTCTTATACTCTTATCAATTCAATAACATCGCGTAAATTACAGTGAGTCCCAAAAAAATCTGACCCTATATGATAAGATTATTTTGAGATCGTGGGAAAGGATATTATTACAACCCAATGAATGGGATTTGGAGAACGATTAAGTCAGCACCTGACCGTCAGTCAGTATAAAAGAAGACCTTTTTGATAAATATCCTCGGTAGTCAGGTAAGGTTTTTTTGGACGATTATAATTTATAATGGCAAAAGGTTCTCAGCGATTCTGAGCCAGATTTTTTCATTCAAACACCTGTTAACCTGTAAGAAAGTTTGTATTGGAAAGCGATTCGAATCGAAGTATGATTATCTTGATTTCATTTGTAGTCATAGAAAAGTGTCTAGTCATGATTTACATAGTCATAGCCTTGGGCATTCGATTGAGGAAATTAAAGCTGAAAAGCACGTAAATTTTAAAATTTTAAACACGACAGCACACTCCCTGTTTAATCTATTTAAGGGGACGTTACACCCTACCCATGAGATGTCAGGTGAACACGCTACGTCACATTAGTATTCTCCCCTAACTGATATTTCGATTTGATACGCGTGAACTTCCATTGCAGCCTTTTATACCATTCCATTATACATCAGGGAATAAAAACCGCGCCTCCTACATTCTGCTTTCTCTGAGAGAAAAGTGTAAAAAACAAATTCTACAACCAACCTATGTTGTAAGAGTTCTCATAGGAAAGAATAATTCACAATAATTATATAGGTTTTTTTAAAGCATTACTCTTGGCATAACATTTTAAAAAGAGAGAAGGTTCAATCATTTAAAGGTGAATACAAACAAAAAACTCACCTCTTCTAAAATTGGACAGCTTTTGTAGCGGGACTTTTTTAGAGCCAATTCCCACCAAGGCACTGGTGGCTTGGATCGTAGGATTGTTTGACATCCGACTTTTGGATCTTGTGATTCATACAGAGTTCCTAATGTCCTTGAAGATGGCCGTGACGGTGGGTGTTCAGAATCTTCCTCCGCAGGAATTCCTGTTATACACTCGCAGCATTTATGAGGCCTTCTCTGAGGTCTAAAGTCAGCACTGAAGGAATGCCTGTAGTTAAGTCGTTTAGAAAACCCGTTTGTTTCGCTAACAGATCTCTTGAAACCGTTTCTATTACTTTGCAGCGGCATTCTAGGTATCTGTTGCACTTCACTGAGAATACTTGGCTCACTAGGTAAACCCGTATGTTCGTCATTCAACGGTGTATTTGGTTCAGAGTGATAACCTATTCTATTTCGTTGTAAACTGCCGTACATTGGGCTGTCTTTCATATTTGCAGGTTTTAGGTCTATGAATTTTGGCCTTCGTAAATTCAAAGTAGCATATTTCTGTGGAGATCTGTGGAATTTTGATTTATTTGGCAAATCCTTTAATACGTCTTCAGTGTCTGTAGATGGTATCGTGGAATTATCACTGTAACTTGATATAGGCCTGTCGTTATCGGTGAAGTATGAGGAGGATTCCGAGCAATTATCTCGATCGCTGTGACTCCTTCTACAGTCGATGGTGGAACCAGTAAAGTCCGTGCGTACGGAATGCAGCTCGCCGCCATCCTGGTTGGCTACGTGCTGGTCATACGACTGGCGCTCGCCGTTACTCAAGCTCGAGATTCCAATTTTTTCGCCGGCACTGACGTCCTGCTCCGTTGGTAGCTCCAAGCTTTTTAAACGTCTACGAGGCTTTGTGTCTATAGAATCGTAATGAATTTCTTGCCTACCGTTTAAATATTTCACTGGAGAACTGCTTTTTGAATGAGGTGGAGTCACTTTGGCATAAATAGGTTCTGTGAAGCTGAGTCGCGATGGTTTCTCGACAAACGTATTGCTTGTTGATCCATTGTTAACATATTGAACTCCACAGCTGTTCTCTAAGAAATTATTTTTGGATGTCCTGTTTAACGTGAAATACTCGGAGTGTCTTTGAGGTAGATTGCTGGTTTGATTTGGTTCAACTAGATTCCTAATCTTTATCCTGCTTCTAGGTGCTCTAATGGTAGCAAATCCATCATGTATTGGCGAGCCATGATACGTCGGTGATGTGGTCACTGCCATGTCGGAAATATTTCTCATTTTTCTATAACACACACTTTGATTGCTTCCATAGTATTTTAAAGTTGTCCATATTCACTAGTAATAACTCAAAGGTAAACAACAACACAGTGCGAGATGATATAGTAAGTACTGCACTTCTTCCTCCTTATTACCTGGCAAGCGCAAAATTGCAAAATACACGTCTAACTGGCATCTATCGAGTCTTGGTACTTTCATAACTGTAATGTATGTAATCGAAATCATTGGCGGCGGAAAACTTTAAAGGGTAAGGCTTAATCGTGTCTGGTATTTTTTCAAATGACTGGTAAGCTGGTGTTCGAGTCAAGAGTATTCTTGTCATATCTAAGCCACTTGACCCGTAAAGGTACCGAAATAAATATGAATGGGATTTATTTATGGGAATCCATTAAAGTGCCCCACGTCCGGCCCAATAAAATCTTTGTAGATATCTACTCGACAAAGCACATTAATGTTGAATATTAAAAATACGAGTGGCACAGGGCTTACCTAACAGTTAAACTATGAAACTGCAATTAGACAGGTTAAACTAGCAGAAGACGTTGTGTAATTCGGTATTTACGATTTCTGTTCATGTTGTACTACGCACTTATCAGTTGTAAAGTCAAGACGCCTTTTATGATATCCATCAACTTTCTAACTCAATAATAGTACTCGTATGTACTCTCGCGCACTTGATAAGATATAGCCGGTAACAAAAAACATTGATCGAGTTCTTGTCTTGATATCAAATATTTATGAACTCATCTAATGTTTTAGTTAGAAGGCAAATATTATGTCTATTTCAAAACCACTTCATGGAAAAACATCTTGAGTGTTTTTATACGTTTTCTACTTTATGAAAAATATTATTTTGCTATTTTAATAACTAGGTAGATATGTTGGGGAGCAGTGCATCCTGGGAGGTCTAAAACGTAACTATTAAACTCCTCGCGAATATCGTTTTATCTTCAGTTACATCATTTTACAGTTTTACGTTATAACTCATTTTATGATTCTAGAAAATCGATCTGCTTTGTTCTTAGCTTCTTATTACAACGCTACGAAGCGTTTATATAACACATGTACTCGTATGCAAATGTAATGAAGCTAGTTGTTACATTGCGCAGCATCGATTCAATTTTACCGAACACGTTATTCTCGTGTAAGTCTCGTAACCATATAATAAAAAGCAAGTCAGGAACTGTAGAGCGAAGTAATTATAGTAAAGATAAACGATAAGTGTACAAGTTTCAATGAACTTGAACTTCAAAGTTAAATATTTATCTATTAACGACAGTGTTGTGTGTGATTTATAGGCGATGAGTTAGATCATAAAAGCTAGAGTTACGAGTGCTGCATTATTCATCTGCATCACAACACAATAGCGTAACCGACTGCCTATATACGGAGTAATGCTTACACATACTAAGTAGACGTGGTCAACTACCATAGCTGGCTAGTAATTAGTAATAATTTATCACACATTTTTAGGGCTCCGTAGCAATAATTACTATCTATTAGTCATATTATTTTTCAACTTTCCCAACGTCGCGTCCCATTAATCATAAAACGGCATTAACAATAACAACTCCCCATCTACAAATGATTTCGGTAAGAATTTCCAAAATATTGTGAGCCACCTTGTACCCTTGTGAATTTGCATTCAAAACGTGTGGTTACGGTATCAAGAAAGTATAATTTTTGACTTGCATTTTACCGATAAGAGCCACCCAAGTCGTTTACACGTTTTGTAGTAAACTGAAAAGACTGTTAAGTGTTACGATTTGCGAAAGATAAATAAGAGGATATTGTAATTTTATTTAACATAAAACGGTCTGTTTTGGTAACAGACAATAAAAACGGTGCGTTTTTTTAAAGATACGGATACCATTTGTACTGCTTTCTTACTCGTCCATTATAAAGTGTTACGTATTTGTCAAGTTATAAAAAAGGCCAGTCGAGCCTGGTCTTACGCTACTTGTGTAAGCCGTGTTCAAATAAATAATGATAGGTCATGTCGTTATACGGGTTAAGTCATAAATTATGTGGGGGCGATCGCGGGCGCCAATCGAACAAGCAAACGTCTCAGACGAAGGGGAGCACCGGGAACCGTCCCTGCAGCTTTGCATCGTCCGATGTTTTTTTTTGTTATTAAAGTTCTCAAAGTTTAGCATTTTTTCTCGTGTTAAGGGCAAACATGAACACAAATCAGCTAGCGAAAATCGAGTATTTTTAAGAAATCATATTCAGTAGATAGCTTTACTATTTTGGTAAATAATTTTTTTTATCTTAATTTAGATAAAGTACTAGCCCATGATTTGCAAGAAAAAAGTGCGCTTTATGAGTCACTAAGTTAACATAGTCATTAGTAAACCTCATTAACCTCGAACTAGAATGTAACTTACACTGTAAGAAAGGCTAATCCTTTCTTTATCAAAATTTTGAGCATCGTTGCCAGGTAGACTGGGAAGCGGGACAGCATAATGTTTATATACATTTCTCTTTCTAACTAATGCCCTGCACGCCTCTCGTCCGCGTATCAACGACCTGTTTGTTGTGGTGCGTAGCTTTTGCTTGCTGAGGCCGTAGCACGCACCGTATAGTAACAGCATGCAGCGCTCAGCACAATATTTATTTTCATTTCATGGTCATTTCGTAACATTTCAATAACCCTGCCCCAGTGCTCGTTGACTGACGTTTGTAAATAAACTTCGGTGCTATGCAACTGCATAACAATAGTCGTGATTGTAGCATTTTGTATCGATAACGGTACAACTCGATTTGGCATAGAATGAATCGACAGTAATCTATTCATGTGTATCATGTTCTGTCACACGGGAATACTCAATTATTGTAGATTATGATGTTTGTTCTTTGCGGAAACAGCTTTTAGTGGTGTTGTTACTGAGTACGCATAAAGAGTCGGTGTTGTATTTATTTTCTTTATGTCTACCTAAGCAACTCTTTATAAACTTAGGTTAACGTCCTAGCAACTTCTTTGCTTACAAAACGGATAGTTGCATGTGAACTGACTATACACTAATGGCATTTTAATTTGTGTTATTTCATTTCCATTTTACCATACACATTACTACTTTCGTTTTAACTTACTCTACGCATAGCGAAGGTAAGAAGAACACATGAGGCAATGAGATCATGGCTCTAACGGTTCGTATGGCGAGTCTCATTGGCGCCCCGGTAGTGCACATGAGAATCAATTGTTTGGAAAAGCAATAATATCATGATTATTAGCAGCACTCGAACTGGATACCCGTGATTGCATCCAAAGAAAACATAGCAATGCTATGACCCTAATGAGTTGTATGGGAATTGGCCGTTAGTCGATCTATTTTTCACTCATCTGTAGAGACAGCGGTTTCTTTTACGGGATAGGTCGAGTGTCCTTTAGTGAATCATGTTTCCTTTTTCGAATAAATGTAGAAGTCAGCTAATTGCCCATGCCCACTCTTTATTTTGTGTCAAGTAACTATAATAAACATCTATACCGGTTCTCGTTTTATCTCCAGGATTATCTACTTGGTAATGTACATGATTATTTGGTAATCGGTACTATTTTCTCGGGTCGACACACAAATTGTTACGTAAGATAATCAACCAGCAATTTGAAGCAATTTCACGTACAAAACAACACTTAAACCGGAGCAACCAGACTCTATTCGTTATATTGTAAGCCATTCAATTCTAACTTGTGGAAGTTGTAGAAATATAATCTTTGACACTGACACTACCAGTAACTCCGAATAGTAAGATAACCCCAGACGATGTGATAAATAAATTGATATATATAGAAAACTAAGGAAGTTCTCAGAATTAAACATTTTGATATATAAAAACGTTACATAGAAAGTATACGTTTAACAGGTTTTTATGGAAATTATGTGTTAAAATCCAGTCTTTACGTAACAATCATAAACGAATACTAAAATCATACAGTGCGATCATAAAAATGTTGCGCTATTAGAAGAATATAAAATGTTTTGCATAAAATAAAATGGAAAATTATTCAAATGTCATATTCTAACCGCGTATGTTCAATAGCCATTAAAATTTTATGCCATCAATCTTAGAGTAAATCACGCGCAAAAAGGACAATAATGTTAATAGTGATGATCTCAACGGACTGAAGTAATCATTATGCCAGACTTGACCTCTAAACACGTTAGTGTCTTTGCGTAATTCCCTCAGATGATAAGGAAAATAATCTTGTGTTCAATCAGAATATTACGTATAACATATTACATTAAAATACTACTGACAAGGAAAACAAACTGATCATAACTAAATTAAAAACAATAATGAAAACAATATGTACAGGTTCGCTAGTGTATGGTATGATCGTTAAAATTACAGTTTGAAGGCTCAAGGGAAGCATCTGTCGTGCACATGGCTCAGTAGCAAGCCGTTATAAGAGCATACTTGATGGGAAGACATTCAATATCTGCCTACCTACAAGAATGGAATGAACATCGACATCACCCAGTCATCTGTGAGTTTTTTAATTAGGCCCTGAAAACGCGGTCAAGGACCTGAAAGAAGCCGACATGACTATCTATCATCGTAAAATGCAGGGATCTAGTCTGGAAAGTAGGTTGTGACAATATTTCAAAATTACTTCGTTATGGGTTGGTACGTTACACTTAAGATAAGGTATGAGAAAATTATACCGAAACGTGGAATAGATCTGCGTTTTATTTTATTGTGGATTTCGAAATTCCATTGACAAAGTCAATATATTATTATGTTCTAATTATCATAAATATGTGATTTCTAAAGGTAACAACGGCGCTATTCTATCTGGCTGAAATTCGAATAAAAATAACGGACGCGGTTTTAAATAAAGTATGCGATATATTCCAATTGTAGGTAGTAGCTATAGAAGGAATGGTTACTAACCACGAGCACAAGTAGGTACCTACGTAATACAAGAGCAAATTTCACAGACGACGGCCGTAACAAGCAAATATACTGCGTGGGTTGGGCGCATTGTTTGCCTCTCCTGTAAGCCTATATACAATCGTACGTATGTTGTATATGCCACATTAGGTGCCGTAGCACTGGATTTTAAGGGCGCCGGCATGACCTCCGACCTCCATTCTCAGCTATTGTCATGCTAATGATAACTACAGTTATTAATCAACTGTGACGAGAATCAGACAAAAACGATGAAGCTAAATCGATTACAATGTAGAAAGCAACTGTGTATTGTCATCATTGTTGGGTGAATGGAACATGTTATCATATTTTATATTATTGTCGAACTGATAACAAAACTACTGTCATTAAGGTGGGCCGAATGGGGCACTCATACAGTTGAGTCATGGTCACCGTCCATTCGTTGACAATTATTCTCAAGTTTTTGTCGAGTCGAAGGAGACCACCAAGACGCGTTAAATGTTCATTAAGCAGAAAGATGTTTACATTGTGCTGTGTGTTTTAAGCATAAAGATGTTTACAGTTTACTGTAACATGAGCTTGAGCCCTAGCTAATCCACTTTCGAGTAGATGCGCTTGTTACGGCACTTCCTGACTAGATACGGTACAATCCTGGCTTGTAGAGCTTCCTTCCGCACTTGCTATTGAACTCTATACACAGGATAACGGATAAACCACTTAGGGAAGTAGCGACGTGTAGTAGAACACTTCGCTATGAGAAGTTTATACAAACCAGTTTTGAAAATATCGAACCATACGTTATTTTTTGCAAGTCAAGGATGATTGAAGATCTGATATAAGTCACATTACGTGTAGGTACGTATTTTTTGGAAGATTGTAGCAGTCTTCCTGTCAAGGTCGGCGGCGGTTGGAGGTGACGCAACCGTCTCTGAACGGGTTTTGTATTACCACGCGTAATTCATTGATAAAATCCCTTTCGAGGTGAAATGATCGAAGCCTTCGTACTTATTAATGTAGAAGACAAGTTTGAACATACAAATTCGTAAACGTAAGTATATAGATAACCTCAATCCGTTAAATATTATTTCAAGCTGATGATTATTGACTATTTTTGGGATGGTCAATGTATTCAAAACGATTAGCCTATCTTAGATATTACAACACTTAAGCTGTTAATAGCATTTTCGGTTGAAAATGGTTTAAGTAAGTATTAGTATTTGAGATATAATATCTTATGGTATTCAGAACAAGTTTCGATTATCTCTAAATGGTCGAAAGATATTGCGCAGTCTGTCGTGCGACATTACAACAGCATGTTAGAAACGGTCAATAAATACACTAGTCATGACAATGTAGTAGCAATTAAGAACAAATAGCATACAATACGATTTGTAAACTGACAGTTCCATTTCGGTATACTAATTATTTCTTAAGAATGCGTTACGTAGAACCTCATTTGAAAGCTTACTGTAAGCTTTGCAGCGCAGTTTTAATTGTCGTTTTTAATGAACGATCTCAGTTGCAAATACTGTTAATGTTTAAATTTAACTGCTATTTGTAATGGGCCCTATATAGCAATCGAACTTAACAAGAACAAACGCGTGTTAAGGAGCTATTGGCACCAAATGCTTCGTGTCGAAAACACATAAACACTGCATTTCAAAAGGATATAGGGTATACATGACTATCTGAAAAAACTCGATTTCTTTCCTCTTCCTGTGACTCGTACTCCGTGATTACTTAAGTGTACAACTTGAAGCATTGCGGACGATATCAATTAAATAGTGAACAATTAAAATTCGTTCCTTCCTGTTACCGATAAGTTGTAGCAGATTTATATTTCCGATATCATTCTTGACAAGTATTACAGCGGATTTCTTACTTTCGATCTTAGATTACATTAATAAATTAATTAGCTGGAGTTGTTATATCTTTCTCTACCAGTTTTCTTTATTTTTATAGTGTCGTTTGCATTATAATTATTTATATTTTATAGACAAGAGTCTAAAACTGAAGCTGAAAATACAGGCACCTGCAAGTTCATGTTATTTAACGTACATTTTACGAGTTCGTTGTCTTTGTTCTATAAACACTATTTTCAGTTGCGATGCAACCAAACTGTATAAAACATTAAAAGATTATGTTAACATTGGTGGTCGTAAAAGACACATAATATGCAACGACTGGCGAATGATGACCATCTTTATATGGCAAATAACATTTCCTTGTCTAAAAATAAACTCAATATGGGAAGAAAGTGTAAGTAATAAAATAACAATTTGTTTATTAAAATGAAGGTTATTTACTAGGCCATTTAGCTTATTGAACAAATAAATAATGTAGGGGCAGTATCAAGAGATCCCTGGCCAGTCTCCATACGAATTAACCTCAATTGACAGTGTCGAGGAGGCGCTTCGCTGATTGAAGACAGCGAACTGTAGCTGTACCCACCAGTGAGTGCCGCGTTCTGTATTCGATATTTGAATAAATAATTCTATATTTGCAACCGAAGCCGTCCTTGCATTTATGTTTAGAAATAAATAAGATGTTGTTTATGTATCGTGGTTGGTGTAACCATTTCAGTCATATAAAACTATATAGAGATAAGATATAAAACTGCACCAATTTTGGGGCGATAGTAAGACTATGTTATCAGTTATTACCTACAAAAGTATTTTTTATAAAAACATATAAAACATTGGTTTATTAGTTTGTGTTTCCATAGATGGGCAGAGAGACTGTTACCTCAACAAAAAATTACCTAAAGCGTTTAGACTCTTGAGTTAATTGTTCAAGTATATACTCAAAATCCAAAAATGGTCTAACTCAACACCATAAGTAAACATAATCTAGTTTTAAACGTTTAGAACCAGCAAATAAGGAAGAGTCTTTTGAAAATACCGTGCCAGCCTAAGAAGTAGAGCATACTACTTGTTATCAGTACAATATAGTTTGATATACTAACTGGAACAAAGTAAATGAGGTAGACATGTTTGCATAGATTAGTTTAGATTACATAGGGATGCTGCAAGCGATAGCCGCGGAGTTGCGTAAATAGGACGAGAAGCGTTGTCCTGCGGTGACATATGAGCGTCAGGGCCGCGGGCCCACCGCAACCAGCATATAATATACCACATTGATTTATTGTGCCCATAAAAATTCTAAGAACAAACAGAAATAACAATATAAGTTTTTTAAAGCCTCCCATATAAGTACAGAACAAAGACGCTCGCGTACTGCCAATAAAGTAATAATTTATAGTATTTAATGTGTTTTGTACTTAAACTTTTGTTAGGTGCGTGTGTATGACACAAGCTTGATAACGTTTTATCTATGTTAGATTAAAATAAGAATGGTTGCTCAATATTTTGACTGAGTTAGAATTGACGTAGCTAGTCTTATCAATGATACCGTGTAGAAATAGGAACCAATTACTTTTTCCAAGGCAGGAAAACTTGAGGTTGTCCGGTAATTTGCCGGCTACAAAGCAGCTGTTATTTATCGTTGCAATAAAAAAGCGAGAATTATAATCAGCGCGTTTAACTTTTATGTTTATTTTAATTTCACGAGTGTAGTCAACGCGGCTATACAAAACTGCATCCCAGTAAAACACATCAAACGAGATGATAGCAAAGGTTTGACCCCAAATAGAGCCAGATCGGGTATAAAAAGATTTCGGCTCACGTTTGATGTTAACTTTTATCGTTAGCCTCGAGATATACGCAACTCTTTCCAATTGACAAGTTTCATGGCCAGCATTACACGCTCTTACTATTTCTAGAGAAAAATAACGATGTAAGTTGTTGTACAAATAATTATACTCATGGTTATAAAAGCTTGTTTAACATTTCAGCAGTTAAAATTAGTAGCCAGTCAACTCAATTCTTCTCGACCAATATAGTAAAACGTCTGTTGTTACTTTGCAAGTACCCACCCAAGGACAAGTAAAATAGTGGACATAAACAAAATCATCAAAGGGATATTGTTCACTCGAAGCAGGATCTCTGAATAGGGGCTTTCTTACAAACCAGAGTGTAAAAAAGGGACGAAGTTACCTGCTCCATAGAGAAGTCAGATGGTTGAGGCTACAAAGTTGAAACTACCAAAATACTTTGCATTATATTTTTGTTTAAATCAAACTGACTATGTTATAATTAACTTCATAATTTAAGTACATAGGATACATAAGTATTTAATTGATGAACGATTTATAGTTAAACAGAAGTGAAGACCAATTAGAAAACCGCCAATGATTTTCGTTACATTTATAAAGATTGCAGTGTTAATAGTGATCATTAGAATATGATGCATCATTAGAACCATCAAATATGGGCAAGTAATAGATACAAATGTTAGACCCGGATGTCTTGGTAACAAAACAACAAACGATAATCAAACGTGTTTCGCTCATATGGAGTTCAAAAGATGACTGAAAGTACAATATTCCAGTGTAGTCAAGTACCAAAACTCGTAGAGGACGCACTGAAACTATTAATCATGTAGCACTTCTCACTTATATCACTTAATTCACAATGAAAAGCAACAGTTTGTTTATAGGGTCCGTAGTAAAAGAAACGTGCATAAATACGTGGAGCCGACACGCGCGCGACCGCACTCTAACGAGGCTCCGTCTATACTGGCTTGACTGATGGTACCGTGTTTGTGACCGACTGCATTGAATTTAACTGAGTCACGGAACCCAAAGGAACCCGGATCACTGATCAAACCAGTAACACACGGTCTATTGATTACAGACAGGATGGGGACGAGGGATATTTAGGGTGTAGAGAAACAACCACGATGGTGTTAAACGAAATGTCGATTATGTTGATAAAAGCAATAGGGGCTACTAATGTATGAAAGACTAGCCGGCAATTTTACCTCAACGAAATTAATTCTTGTTTAATGTTTCAAGATAAGCCAGATTTTTTATAATTTGAATTATGATAAAAATATAAAAGATAGAGCAGCAAAGAAGGCGGGTCACACACATTTATCTATAGTACGCGGGGCACTTGTTGCGCAAGTGCGACAGGCACTTCTGAAGATTTATGGGCCACAGGCTCGAGTTACACTTGATAACGTCTCTGCGCACGCGGCGACTACGACACAAACATGTTTAAATTTAGTAAAAAGTCAACATTATCACAATAGCGGACTCTAATCTGGATGATACATAAACCGTTAACTTTAAACAAAGTCCAGGAATCGGCATTACGGATGAAGAATAAGGTGCAGGAAGTATAACAAAGAATCTGTACGATTGTTTGCAACTCAAAACGGTACTAAAAAATTGAATTCCAGAGAAGAGAGAGCTTGCCGAATAATTGAAATAATTTTTAACCTCATTTTACATGTGGCAAATATGCATATCCAAAGGGACAAAGGGTGACCTAAAACATCGTCAGAGAAGTTAAAGATTATATAAATGTAAGCCGATGTAGGTCGGAACATTTAAACTTGAGAAAAGTCGGACTTTTAGAATACTTACAAGCAATGGTACACACGACCACACATCAAGCTATACAAAACAAGTTTATGGTGGTCTCGCTTTGTATGATTTTTCGGCACATACAACGGTTAGCTTTTACTGGTTTTGCATAGCTTGATGTGTAGTTGCGTGTACTCTAGAAAATGGAACATAATTATGAGTGAATACTAATTTCCTTTTATCTTTCATATGTGTTTAGAATCGACAGAGAAAATCATGAAATATTTACTAGCTTTAAATGTCTTTCAACTCATTGCTAACAATTAGATTTAAAACGAACATTTCCGCTGTATAAGGCTAGCTATACGCATCACGGATAACGATGTTCTTTTGCTAACATGGCTACGTGCCAACACCTACTACTGTTTGTCAAATCAAACATTAGTTAACAATCATTATTAAGTTGTTTGTCAACTCTTTGTAGAAATCGTTTTAACTACAAACGACAAAATTTAGGCAAAGTCAATAGACAACAAAAATGTTAAACAAGATATATTAGCGTGTTTACGTGAAGGTGGACAAGACATGGCACAGGGACACGTTAACCGACAAAGACCACTAGTACCAACCAGGGTTTGACATTTAAAATAAGATATAAAGTCGATAAGATTATTAGCCGGTTTTTCTCACATTAAAAGTATCGTTAGGACCATATACTTGTTGTTCGAGTTAGTCAACACGAGACTTGAAGATAAAAATATTTTTATAAATAGTTAAGTAATAAAGGTCATAAAAACGAGATGTTTGGTAATTTAGAAAATGCTGTTAACATTAAAAGAACTGTGAAGGCAAGCCAGGGCAAGAACTATCTATATTTAAAATTAAATCGCCATTGAATACAATTGGGATCTCGGGAGTAACCGACCACTTTAACGTGCTTTGACTCTAATGTTAAAACATCAAGAAAAAATCTTATTGCTCAACTGTAATTAGCTCAATAGCGAAGGCATTAATGTCGCTGGGACGCTGAAATAGGTACTAAAGGAAATAGCGTTCTCAATGACACAAGCCACTTTCATGACGTTGAAATGTTTTTTTTTTCCTTTCTTTTATTTGTATCGGTAGGCAAGTCAAAGTCATTAATATGGCATTGAGATGCCACATCATCCACTGTGGCCAAGTCTCGTACGACACAATTGGTACAAAACTAAACAATGGGTGCACAAAACATTGATGGACGTCTTTCGTATTGAATTATGCATGGCGGCGCGATGCTTTAGCGACCAGTTAATTAGAAACAGAAAAAAATCTACTCCACTCATTGAAAAATCCACTTTTTCTTTGTCCAGACGAATTAACTGAACATACGTTGGAACATTAATGAGTTCGATAACCGTTACGTCTCTGATCTTCAACCAAAGAAAATTCATTTATTCGTCCTGCTTTCGTTCAGTGGTGATGCTTTTTGTATTGATTCTACCAAGATTTCTTCGAAGAATCAATTTTTCACTAAATTTTAAACGCATATGTTTAAAAATTAGTGATTAATTATTTGTTTCTGCATGTTCTTAATTAAAGTTCTCATTTCATAATTATTATCCATTATTAACAGGATGCATTTTAAATTTTAATTTACCCAAGTATTATATTGCATGCGTAAAGTCAATTCAGCAATATTTAAAATCAGCAATAAACTCATCATAAAATTAAATTTTAATTGATTGTAACTGGATATTGTACACAATAAAATCGTGAAAACAACCAAAGCAATTTAGTAATAAAGAAGTAGTAGATAATAATTAAGTAATAATCTAATGCCCTCGAGTTTGGAAGGCTAGTTAATAAAAACATTAGAGAGTGCAATAATCTAATTGATATGTCATGTCAATAACATTCCTATCATCGTCAAGATTATTATGACAGCTTCATAGATAAAGCTTACTGATAAACATGTCATGCTAATTAGTGCACTTCTTAACATTCCAAATATGTACAACTACACAATTAGTGAATAATGTGAGTGACAACTCTGACAACCTAATAAAAGGCCCAACCAACTCTGTTAAGTTCTATGATTTGACGGTGATTGACTAAACTCATTTTAATCATATTTTGACTGCCGAATGTTATGTCACGTTTTCAAGAGGACGAAAATTCGTGTAAGCCTTGTTTGCTAGCATTTCTTCATAATTGTCAGGCTTTTTATATCTTATCGAATATGGTTTGAAATCCTATAAGGTGCTAGATAGTCATACAAGATGGTCTTATAATACGTATGTATTTTATCTGGTTTACATCGCCGGCACCAAGTTCAAAGTTGTCACTTGCCATATTCGCTCGCATTTATAGGCACTTTGTCACTTGGCTGTCAAGACGTAAGAGGAGAGCGATACATTTCATGAGTATGCATATCTGCATAAGGAGGTACTTAAGTGAATATCTTGAGATAGATAACTACGAATGCACTTGAAATAATATCTGTCAAAACGTTTCAATTTCTGCAAAGGTTAATTCGTAATAAAGATGTAACCATTCGTCTTTGACTTGGACATCGTATGTTACAGTAGATAGCGGCGGTGGCAGTTGGCATTTGGCATACATTCTTAACGCCCGATATGGAAGGAAACTGGCAAACAGTCGTCTCACGGCCGCACGGACCTCTGATATTATTTACTGACCCCTAACTTGTGACATTCCATCTTAACTTTCTGAAATGGAGTTTAAAGGGCCACAATAGGTTATCGAAAATTATATCCAAAAGTCAAACAATATCAGGAACACCCATAAAAAGAGACGATGGAACAAAAACTCAATGTTTCGAAATGGGTAATATGACCGTTGAGTGAAAGTACGAATCTGTACTTAGGGAGATCTTGTAGTCAACCGCAATGTGATGAAATATGATGACCAGAAAATTGGATCGGTATGAATTACATTGTGACTAAACAAAAACAAGCAGGGCAGCTAAGCATCAGTGAGCATATCAACACAGAGATTGCTTTACAAGGTGGCGACAAGGCATTATTTTGTCTACGAAGATTAAATTTCAATGGTGTAGGTGTGGTAGCAAACACAATGTGACAGCCTGTTATTGAAGTGACACAGACAAAAATCTCTAGTTACATTACCCTATTAATTAGAGGTTCCATTCGAAACAAAAAGTATCTACTTGATGATATAGGTTGAGAATCCTCACTAGAATTATTTTGTTTAGGCTGTAAGAATAGGGTCAATCGGACAAAAACGATGATTAAATTTTACCGTCATAATTGCTCTTTAATTACAGTTGGTGGAACGTACACAAAAATACTTTTTAATATCATTGGTATTTTTAATGTCTTATACGATTTACACATCTATAAACACATTTATGATGTAAATTAATAAGAAAATTGGTACTTACATTAGTTGTGAGTTGTGTGGTCAGCGTGTGTACTTTTTCTTTAGCATCAGCAAGTTCCCTCCTCAATTTCCGGACCTAAAAGAAAATTGACAGGTTCAATTTTGCACAAAAGTAGGTTGTAATAAGCTAGCTTTCATCTTTCATCCAATTAGTTTTTATATTCCATTACTTTATAACTAACGTTCATTTATCGCGGCCAAACCGGGAACTGATTTAGAAATAAGAAGATGTTATGTCATGAGGAAGTTATAATATGAGAAAGATTAGTACGTGACAATTTTCAAAGCAATGGACATGAATTTTTAATTGCGGTTAAGATAAAGCTAGAAAAATAATATGATTGAACATTACATTAGGTACCTCGTGTGCCTGCCTCTCTTCTGAGCCCGCACCGGCAGCCAATGATGAAGCTGTTGACACCAACGATGCTGTGGAACCGTGCACTGTGGACAACAAAGGTAATATTAACATTTTTATCCAAGAAAACTGAACGGACAACAAAGGTTCTATTAACATCTTTATCAAAGAAATCTTAAAGGCTAGACTGATTTACTTATTAAACTTCGTACATTGCACTGATTTATATTAAATTGAATATTTAAAAATGGACTTCCCTTAGTGGTTACCGCAGGGTACTATACTGTGGCCACTGTTAATTTTGAGATGTTAAGGTTACCGGCTTAATCAGATTAAAAGCTGAATTTATCAGTATCGGTTCGTATTTAAACTTTTCGTGCCCTTAGGTATGTTTTAAAAATAGCTACTTTATATGATGTGTGCGATACGGAAATAAAAATTGATACATGCGCATATTCAGACAAAATAAATATTTTCTGTCATTAAAATCTGCATCTGGATATTAAGCATCTATAAAAGCTTTTCGCTTTGATTAATGCACTTTTTAATAACTATGGTCTAATAGATGGCCATCAGTGGCATTAGTCACTTGTGATTCTCGACTCGTTTACTATAAAGGCTAACTCTTATGTTAATGTTCCATTAATGTATCATCGAGAAAATATTCCCAAAACGTTACCGTAAATAAATGTTTTATGTTCGAATTCTGTCTCCGATGCATGCCACATGTTTGCGGTTGCGACATTATGCCATGCCGCGGACATCTGCTTCGTATAAATGATACCAATGACCGGACGATACCAGAGTACCCGTTATTTAGAACAATCTAATTAAAGTGTTGGAGAAAGATATTCATTGCGTAAAAACTTTTTCTTAAATTCGCTTTCATGTTTTGTTTATTTCATTAATACTGCATCAATTTTCTACAGGTTACATATATTTTACTGGACAGAGTTTTTTTACGAAGCAATCATAAGCTGCTGGATAGGTTAGGTGCTAACGTAAAATTATAAATCAATATACTATCTTCAAAGGTCCGTTTAGTTTATGCGTGCATGCTTTTAAATCTACTCCAATCATCAGCTTTCTATCTATGTCTCATTTTACGTGGGGTCAGCACAACACGTTTTCTTCTGTCATTCAATCATGTTGATACTCGTACCATATTTTTTCATTCCTTTTTTTTCATTGTACCTAACAATTTAACATTTGACTTACCTTCATCATTTTTCTTAGGATAATGGTGCGAGTGTCTGGGAGTGTGCATCACATTCCCAGGCTGGTGTGTCGGGCTCAGCGCTGACCTCGGAGACGGTGATGGTGGCTCCGATACGCCGTAGTTAAGACCTACGGCACATAAACAGTTTAGTAAGTACAGCTTTATTCGGTTGACAATCAAAATAAGATAACGACTGGGGATACTCATGCTGTATTTACGCCAAATAAGAATAGACATATTGGGTTTTAGGCAATTTAGAAAATGTGCTGTTTGTTTAATCTCCAAATATTAACTACAGACTCCGATTAAAGTCACAATCGCAATGATTTGAAAGCAGATGAATTTTAACAGAATGATATCATAAGTACGAAGGAAAATTGTACAAACAATCTTATTGTTTTGCCTTTTGTGAGTACCAATTTCTTGCAAGCTATTTTAGTTTGTTCGTGAACGAGACAATACAACAAACAGACTTACGCACTAATTGTATTGTTTACACTGATTAAGATGAATTATGTAAGAATGCACACTACGAGTATGAGCAAGATACGCATTGGCATCGTTCAAAGCCACGTGCAGTAGTGAATATGTAACAACATTCCAGAAGCCATCAATATTAAAAACAAGGCCCTGACATAAATGCTCGTGTGATGAATGATGTAACAGTACTAGATGTAGTAAAATCGATGGGAGCAAAACAATCAATAAAAACATTAGTCACGGACATTGAGAAACATATAACACTTTATGTCCCATAAAATGTTTTTGTTGAAGAATCATAAAACGCGTAGGACATAGACATTAAATCTTACCTTGTCCAGATGGTCCATACTGCACTGGTAAACAGTAATACGGCTCATAATCACTCTCCGAGGATCTTTGCAGCATTGATGGATATAACTTCTCAGATTTTGTTGACCTGCAATAACGTTTCTTGTACAGTACTTGCAAAGAATCGAAGTCTTCACAATCTACGATGAAGCACATTTTGTCTTTGACATAGCTTATTCATTTCGGTGCTCTCAAGCTAGGAATGAATGGAGGTACGGTGTCATTACATGTCGTTGAGCAATTTTGAAATGTGAGGTGCTTTTAGTGAGTGCCTTTCTAGTGTTCATGAGACATTTTGTTGGAAACTGTGAATGTGAAACAAAAGATAATGCGGTTCTATGAATTGCTTGCAATCTTCACCGATTTGTAAATGAAATTAATATTCTGCTAATCTCTTCAGGAAATATAGGTGTTGCACCTTAAGAGATTGCCAAGGAGTACGTAGTATCTCAAGGTCTTCTTGTATCACAGTCATTCCAAGCTTGCTACGCAGAACTCCAGTATATCATGAAAGCCTTTGGCGCACAGTACAACATGACACAGTACAATATTTTGCAGTAGACAAAAGCACGTTGAAAATAAATTGATTCCAAATTACGGTTTTCTTAAACTTTTACTAAAAATATACAGGATTATTTATTAAAGTGGCTGTTTTTCTCTTTTTCATATTATTTTTTTGTTCGTGTAGGTATTGATAATACAAAGTGTGAACAATTGAATACTATTTTGATGTTGATGAGTGAAACATTGCGTACAATGCTTAAATGGAGTGTGTGCACTTATCGAGTAAGTTTTACAGGTACACATCAAAATGTGAATCGAATCATCGAAAAATAATACTGAAATGAGCATGTACAATGGCGTAAATGAAGTGTAAATTATAATAAGAGAAGCCGTGCCTTGTTCAAATCATGCATAAATTGTTTATTGTTTAAATGAAGCGTGCCACCTTGAAGCCAAAACATGAACAAACTTCCAAACGTGTGGCATACCTTGGAAACGTCCTATCTCTGAGGTAGCTAAAAATTTAACCAACAGTAAAGACATTGTCATAATAACCACCCACCGTACAAGTATAAATACATGACAGAAAAGTAAATAAGCATTAATGAATATTAAAGACAGATAGGAAGAGATGTAGGTACACATAAGCATGATTAATGAGAAGGGAAGAATTAAGCTAGATCAGAATGTCGTGTTAATTAGTCAACCCATTTTCAATTTAATGAATGTAACATAAAGCCGATATTTGGTTAAGGACACAAAATCAATAATTGCTTATTTGTTGTAATTATTTATGTAAAGAATCAACAAACATAAGTAAATAAATAGACATGTACTTTTATTATCAATGCCACTGACTTGTTATTGAAATCAGTCATGAGAATAGAAAAATACTTTATTTTTCAACAATAATTGTCATTGAACTAATGACGTTTATTTCCGTTATTTAAAATGCTAATTTGAGGGTTTATAGAATTATATAGAATAATTTATATTTACATTACATTAATCTTGATACCCCAGAGTGTAAAACAACATAATGTATCTCTCTATGGGTGAATTTCACGAATGAAACTGAACTCGATCGAATAAGCCTAACCGCGTTCAAGAGTTGTCAATGTCAACATTTTATAGCAATGATGACATTGACAGTTCTTGAAAGCAGTAGTGAGCTCGTAAGATTCATTCATGAAATTGGCCATTACAGTCAATAGATATTTGGGGGACCCACCTAATACTGTTGCTCCTGTTTAACCTGGAGCCCTGTGCGTCTCGGTGCATGATGAGCTTATTGTGTGTGAGTGAGCTGCGGTGGTGTGAGTTAGGGGAGGAGGTGTGGTTGTGCGCCTGCGCCGAGTGCAGCGACGTGAGCGACTCCATCGACTCGCCCTCGGACAGGCGACCACTCGCTGAGTATGTGTTGCTGAAAAGGGGAAGAGTGATGACGGCACAGAATGGCCAGCTGTACTCCAGTACATCTCAAAAGAGACATTCGATTTTCAAATCATGAAACTCAAGTCAAAAAGAAAATAAAATCGAAAAAATAAAACACTGCCGTGTCTACAACTGGCCATTGAAAATAGGGCTGAAAAAAGCATGTGAACATGATAGAAGAGTTTTGCGTGTCATAGTATTATTTTCAAAGAAAAAAGTTTATTGGAAATATTGTTGTGTTGAGCATAATTTCGTTACCCAATTTTAGATTATTGTATAACCCTTTAGATATAACTAGTATTTTTCTTGTTCTGTGTAAGTAACCCTAGCCCATTGTATGACAGAATAAAAATTACAGAAAAAATAATGACACACAAAATAAGCATACAGAAATAATGAGGGAAATATGGTGATGATAATGACACTTGACAAACATACATATTTGTACACTTACTCTCACAACAACATAAATTAACATTCTAGTAAGAATTTAGCTGGTTACATTTCGTCACTCATGTCCATACAAAAAAACACCCAGCCACATACAACATAAAAACTAAATTAGTATGAACAATAATTACCTGTGTCTTAGCCAAGGTGCATATGGGATCCCGTAGTCAGATTTGACTTCAGAATACGTTTGTGTATCAGAGAGACTGCCGTCACTTATCTTAATACCACCTCTAGGTGCGATCCTGGAAGCCATTGCATGTATTAACTAATGCCAAACATTTGGCAAAAAACACACAATGTAAACCGGAAAATAGCGATTTTGTCTACTCTTCAATGGAAAAACATTTAAAATACAGAAGAATTACACTTTGAGGACTTGAAACAGATTAAAAAGGATATCACGTAAACTGAGATAGATTTAACACTGATTCGAAATTCCCACGATTTTAACTTATACTGATAGGGAATGTTTGCTTACTTGTCAACATTCATGATTGTAACGGCTGATATGTTTTTGTCACTGATTATTTTTTCTTATTTTGAAATATCGTCCGAACATCACGAAATTCTTCTTCGCAATGTGTTTTTACTCAATTATAATGTCAATGGCCAGTACAGAGACGAAATAAGTCACAGTTCAATTAAAGAACACGTCATATTGTACCATAACAAGTTGTCTTTGATTCGTTGAGCAGTCGTATGAAAGTTATCGCCACATTCCCGGATTATAAGTCAATCCTTGTTTGTATTTCCAATTTAAATATTTTAATATCAACGGAATTGTTGGAGCACATAGGTCAAATATCGATAAATTACATACTATTAAAAATTATTTATTCGTTTGTTTTTATCTATTGAATAATAACTCCTTTTACTCAATACGGTCTCAGAATAGATAACCATGTGGAGTAATTAATAACTTTATTAGTACCTACATAATTATATCTTCGGCTGTTTATTTTCAATAGCTTTCAAATAAAAAAAATCTGCAGACAGATTTTATATTTTTTCCTGAATTTCAAACGTACTTAGTACTTGTTATTTTGACTCAGCTCTAGTCCTGTTTTATTTAGGTATAGCCAGTACCGTCCTGTATTTATAATTTCAAGATCATAGTCATTCTCTAGCTCCATAAAGAGAGAGAACGACACATATATGTTCATCTCGTTCTCACTTATATCGACTATCCAGATTATTAGTTAAACTGTTTAATTGCTGATGTCAACGAAACAATTGTCTTATACCAACGGTCCATTTGTTTGGGTTGGAAGTCAGCTGTGAGGTAATTTAATACGGATGACTAGATATTTCTGGATTAAAATGCATATATGACTAAGATGCCAGCTATAATAAAGGGTCCTTTTAATTTGTGTGTTCATTTTATAGTTATCTAAGTAATAAGTATAATGTATTAAAGGATAAACTTCTAAACCTGATCTAGCCGGATCTTTACTGTAGCAAGACGTAATATATTCTTTTAGTAGAAATCAAACAGTTAGTGTTTAGTACTGAAAAGCACAAACATATCAACTATATTGAAATGCGACCTCATGCATTTTATATAAACTCTATCAAACATTGCAGAATTTGCCTTAAAATACAGACACAGTCAGCTCAAACCCCCAATAAATAAGTAGTAAGATTTTTACCTGTGATGATGGAAGAGAGCCGCAAACTCATGAGTCCCAGGCTTGGGCAGGGACTGTGATCCCAGCAACCTCTCCCGGACCGACGCTGAGAGTTGAGCCGCAGCTGTTCCACCCAAAGAAAATGATTTCGGACCGATTCCATTTTCTGCGTAGACGTCAAAATGGAGAATGAATGATATGCAAAGCATAGTTTAAATTTTATGAAGGTAAGCATGCATGACAATTAAATGATAAAACTAAATATTCACTTTTTGAACATCAAAATTACATTGGGCATTCCAATTCTCGCTCTTCTTTTCTTTGTACGCAAAAAAATGACAACCACTTCAAAAAAATGAGTTGAATTAAAATGGATTAGATGGAAGGAACTAGTATTAACTATGTCCCAGCAGTGGGAACATTATAGGCTGATGATGATGAGATATATTATTAACTATTTAGACCGCATTATTTTAGCCGATAAGGTAATAGTTTCATAATAAGTAATTGACAGAGCTTATGCCTGCAATTACGATTTACTTAATGCTTAAATGCTACGTGCATGAGATGAATGTAATTTTGCATGTAAAGTAAATGATATCTTACTGTGAATTTGGAGGTCTTGAGTACATGTTTGTGTACCACCCGACACTTTTACTTTTGTTCTTGGCACAGCAGAAACTTGAGCAGTCCGTCCACCTAAAAGAAATAATTTGAATATATACTATTGTCAATAAATAGTTAAGCATCAACATTTTTCCCGCTTACCATCGTTCGAAATTTCGAATTAGGGTTTTTATTTTCTTAATACATAGATTTATGTTCAGCCAGAAGAAAATAATAAAAAGTATTCGTTATTCCAAATTCAAAAATGTTCAATTAACATATTAGAATTAGAATGCAATTCTAATTTTTTTTTAAACATTGAAATTTTTATTTATAACTTTGTTTTTATTTTTTAACTTTAAACGCTAATCAGTTATTTTACCATGTTGTGGAGGTCCATTAGACTGTTGTGCGGGCTGTTGTGGCACGCCATTTTGTCTCTTCACGTAGCCGAAACTTTGTGGAACCTTCGCTTTACTGGAGGAACAGGTGCTGCCGTTGCCTCCACTTGACACACTAGAGGGGCGAGATCCACCACTGGGAGACTGGAGCTGCTAAAATATTTTTTTTCATTAATAATTTTATTATAACATAACATCCTACTATTTTCTTACTTCTAGCTAATATTGATGTTTATTACTCTATCCCGCAAAAACTACTGAAAGGATTTACATTAAATTTGGTACGCAGTTAATTTATTACCTGAATTAACAAATAGGATAGTTTTTAATCCCGATTTTATCTTCTCGTGGGATATTTCTCGAGTTGTAGCGGGCGAAGCCGGTGGCAACAGCTAGTAATGTATAAATACGTAGTAGAATTTTTTAATATTAAGCGACAAGTTAAGGCATCTGGCGGCCTATATTTGTGCAAATATAAAAAGTCCCTTGACTAATAAAAAGTAGACTATGTTATTGTAGAAAATATTAAAATGTCACGAAGTATAGCATTCCAAGAGGTTAGCCTTTGTAAATAATGTAACAGGACTATTTTTTTTTTGCGGATTTTACCTAAACACCCATTCTGACATGTGAAACCATGTCAAGTCTGCAAAAACAACATGCGTATTAACTCCTTCAATGGTTTTGAAATATTACATTAGGGCTACAATAACGGGAAATGCCGTTAGTGTAGCCCAGCTATTAGAAAGGATTGTTGGGGTTCAACTCTCTTTAGACTTGAAAGTTGACGCTGAGTATGCAAATAAGGCACAGAAGTCTAAATACATTTTCGAGGTAAATGTATTCGTCATGTATGATAAAAACTATGATATGAAATAAATGTGGTATGTACCTGTGATCCTCCACTTCTAGATGAATGTTGACCAGACGAATTGGATGCAGCATACTGAAAAAAAAAAAACAAAAGACCTTAGTATTTCGGCAGGAACAGGTATTAATTAGTATTCTAATACTACGTTATATTATGGCGATAGGGCCTAGTAGACACCTATTTATTTAAACGAAAGACTCCGTTAAAGGTAACTCAAGGATTACTGCCAGACAATAGGCTGCAGTGTCTTTCTATTAACAGATTCGATTATCGCCACTGCATTTGCCAAGTCTGTGTCATAATTTAAAACAATGCTTGCTATCCCTTTAAAGGAGCCCGACAAGCGTCAATGGACTGAATTACCTAGTGCAAGTCTAAAACGGCCACTTAGCAATAAATACAAATAAAAAAATATTCCACAACTATCACACAACGCCATCTAGTCCCAATCTGAAATCCCAAAAGCAGAGCTTGTGTTATGGGTACTAGACGTCTGATAAACATACTTATATATTTCTAAATACATACATATTATAGATAAATTACACCCAGACACAGAACAAATGATCGTGCGTGATTAGAAATATTGCTAGTGGTTAGTGACCGTGACTGCTATGCCGGAGGTCGTGGGTTCGATTCTCACCCAGGACAAATGTTTCGTATGATGAGCACGATCATTTGTTCTGTGTCTGGGTGTAATTTATCTATAATATGTATGTATTTAGAAATATATAAGTATGTTTATCAGTTATCTAGTACCCATAACACAAGCTCTGCTTAGCTTGGGACTAGATGGCGTTGCATGATAGTTGTGGAATATTTATTTATCTTTATTCATTTATTTACAGAAATACTAGCCAAATTGCAAATTCAAAAATTATATCTTAAAAAGTAAATAACATTAATTACCTGTGGATGTGGCGCAATGCCAAGCTGCTGAGCCGCGGTAAGCTTCTCCCGCTTGTGATGTTGAGGCGAATGATGACCAGCACGCCGTTCTCCTTTCCGTCCATGTGATGGACTTGGCGGTGCTTGCGCTGGTTGATTCTGAAATAAAGAGAAAAAAACAAGTTAACAATAAAGAGTTCTAGGATTAATCAAGTCGTGAATGAAATGTTCGTGTGAACAAAATGTGGGTGAAAGTTATAAGAAACACGTTGGAAGTGTAGAAGAGCTACTGTTGTATAGTGTATTGGACGTAATGACAGGAAGACGCAAGTAGAAACAAAAGGTCCGATTTCTGTAATATTTTGAGACAAGCGCTCATAGTACGAGTATCCGCTCATTACAGAAACAGTTTGGTACCCTCATCAAATTACTAACAAGAATTAGACTAAGTAGGGTAGGTAGTAGGTGCATGCTAATAATGATGTGCTTACAGAAGAAAAGTTTAAGCGGTAACTTTTGTTAAACCAGAGCATATAACTATGGTGTGATTACGGCTTCAACCTTTACTACGCACACACCACACGTGTTAAAGAAATATATCTGATAATTACCAGTGGAGGAGCTCCAACTCCTGGAGAGTCTGTGTACTTCTTCCAGGTGGTATCCTGTTGCCCCTGCTGACGCGGCACCGGCGGCTGCCTCTCGGTCTGCTGGCCGCAGTCCGCCTTGCTGCGCGTGCGCCCCACCACGCGGTATACGACTCCACTGCCGCCTTCCATGCCTCTATTGCGACCGCCGCGTCTGAGGAATACATGGGAGCAGGTGTTAAAAAAAAGGTTAGGCAACTAATTTGAAACTAGTCAGAATCGAAAAAGTAACATAAAGGATCCCAAAAGTAGCCACGTTTTGCTATGGTCACTCTGTTTATTCCCAATACCAAGATTTTGCTATGATTTATTTACGAGAAATAACTTTAATTTTAGTAACAATCCAGAAATCTCGTAAAAAAGCTGTATGATGATGTTTATGTCTATTTTTTTTTGCAAACCCATTTTAGGACCGTATTGTACTTTCTGTTTTTTTGCTAAAATGACAATAATCCTTCAAGCGGATTCAACAAAATCCAAGCTCCTGAAATAGAACAGTGTAATCTGCATAATTACAGCAAATCCATATTATCTTTCTCTCACACGATGACGTCAATAAATGATACTCGCGACGAGTACCATTCCACTTAATACATTGGAAGAGCTCCCCATTATATTCACGAAGGTACGAGTCCCTCTGCTTGGAAAAGGCATTAAAGGGTGCCACCGCATTTCCCCTATGCGTGAGTCAGGGTTAAAAGCCTTAAAAGAACCTAGGAGGAAATCGCAGAATTATATACCGAGTCGATAACATTAAAGTTCTACGTAGATTTCAGAACTCACTACAAGTTGCCGTGATTACTAATCCGGGAGCTCTATGACGTAACAGTAACTGTTTTAGCTAGGTTTAAATCTCGTAATAGGCTTAAATGATCAAGAAAAACACCCATTATCACTGCTTAACTCGACTTAACCTCCTTAGTGAGACTCAAGTCTAAAGCGCTTACTAATAGCGTTATTTTAATCAACCATTCACGGTTCGAGCTCTGTCTTATTTTTCTCCAACGATGCTAGTCGCCGGTCTAATTAGATCTCCCCCACTTCATTAGTCACTTGTTTTCTTTTCATCCGTTGTACACAAAGACTTTATTACGGTGCATTTCTTCCCTATCCCTCTACTTTGTTTACCTCCGCTGTACAAAGCCTTTGACCCCTCCGCCATAATCCGCCACAGGTTAGGATTATAGGTTAATCTTCAGCAAGCTCGAGCCTTATCCAGTACTTTTACTTTGTTTTGCTTGACTTATTAGTGGCTATGCATATGTGATATTGTGTTCATACAAGATCAAAGTAGATTGAACGCAGGGTGCCATACAGGCGCGTCTGGTCTGAACAAAGGGATTGAATTGATGGCAACTGATAAAAGGGGAGCTCTATTCTCTTATGGAGACGAGCAACATGTCGCTGCGACCTACTTTTAAAGATGTGTGGGGTTCAGATACAAACATATTACCCCTAAATGTCATAGCACTCAGAGTTCTTAATTAAATTCATTATAATGTACGAAAGTAATTTATTTCTAAATCATGTTTGAAACATGCTAAACATTTTCATTTCGTGAAAGAATTTTATTTAACATTTTAGGTTAACCAGCCATCATTCAAAAACAAAATCAATCTTACTTGTAACGTCGACCAACTTTGTTTTCGATACTTATCTCACCTTTTTACAAAATTGGTTTAGTTAGTACGCAATGCGGCTGATTCCCGATAATGAAGTAAAAACAAAGAAATGAGTTCGTACGTAATTATAACAAGATGAGTGAGCTAGCTAATACTGCGAAAGAACGGGTGTATTCAGTATGATCATTAATCACTCTTTATTGCACTCATTTAGGATCAATGGAGTCTTTATGCTGAAGAATAGAGTTCGTTTATTTTTAAATCGTGTAAGGAGGTCGATACTGGAGTACTTTGATAAGTGAAAGGGCAACACTGAAGAGCAGTGGGGAATCGTCTAAGGCGAGTGATAAATGAAAATATCTACTGTTTTGGTGACAAAGATGTGAGTCTAATCACAAACCATTAATAAAATAACACTTGATTAGACGGCAATTATTGATCCAGCTCTGAATAAATACAAAATTATTACAACTAAAAAGTAATAATTGTTTTACTCTGTCAATCGTAGCAAATATTTAGACATAAAATAACTTCACTCCGATAAGTTTGTTTCGGCTCAACTTCAGCGATATCTTTCCCTACTTAAAAGGGGCCAAAAAATCCTTACCCCGCAATAAAGATTACGAAAACAAGAACAAAAGTACCTACGTCAACTTTTTTAACTTTCCAGTTTTCTCGTGTTCCACTTACAGTAAGTACCACAATTACAAGGAGTGAGAAATACAGCCGTCGGGAAAGAAGAAAATGGTGTCGAGAAAACTGTTCGTCCGTCTTGAAGGCAGGTTAAGCAAACTGTAATCTATTACAGTCAGAGCCAAGCCTTTGCGGTTACAAATGCCGCAGTGTCCTAGTTTATTGCTAACGAGATGCAGTAATCCATTTTGCACTCTATTTTTGGAAAAAAATGTTGTATCGCCCCACTTGAGCGCCCTTCGTGCGCTATTTGCTATATTAAATTTTCGTTCTAACAAACGGATTTTGTATTTTTAATTTTGGAATGCAATACACTGGGCGATCGAGGACCTTTTATTCTGAATTTAAATTCCAGAACGTAAATAGTGATTTCCAAGTATTTCAACCATTTCGTCTCTTTTAGATTTCTTTCTATTCAGCAGTCTATTTATAGAAGCTATCTGAAAAGGTTTCTGGTTCTCGTCTGTAACGGCGAAGGCTACATTAGGTTACCTATTTACGTAAATACTGTTTCCAATGGCATTCAAAGTTCAGATTGGCTTGCGAAATCACGGCTGACATTTCTTTTTACGTTTCTACTCATGCCATTAGGAATAGAAAATATGTATAATATATATAAACGATTTTTTTTTGTATTAAAAAAGTCAGTCCGTAGTGAAAAAATTAATGTGCCAAGTTTTAAAACCTCCAGTTTGCCTGGCATTAAGCCATTCTTGTTACCTTCTTGTTTACCTTTCGTAACCCTCTTGCCAAATTGTAAACTATGACATATAACACGTTAACTTTTAATTTACATTTACAATAGTAACGAAATTAAAACTAAGAGCCGCTTTACTGCGTCATTAATTAGTCGTTTAATTAATTTTGATACAGATTAAACTTGCGTATATTGCCTATAAAACTGAAAACTATTTGAATACCGTTCGACTTTAAAGAGAAAGCGGTACAGTCAGTGGCAAAAGTAGATAAACCTTTACTAATTCTCTACATTGCTTTTCAGCATTTTATTCACCTATCTTCTAGTTATGAATATCTATTTACAGGCTCTTTTATTTTTACTTATATTTATGTTAGACGCCTTTTTACTATGGCATAGGCAGAAACTACCTGCTTTTTGTTGCTAACCCTACCTACCTAGTTTCCACAATATCACATTAAAGTATTTAATGGCGAAACCATGTCAGAGAGAGAGAGAACTTTTGAATTATTTAGCGTAAACGAATTCGCTGTGTAAAAGCATTCCCATTCCCACTTCATGTATTCTTCATATGCGATTTAAGATTGAAGATCGTAAAGTGGAGCGGTTTTTGCTACTTGAGAAGAAACATTTTAATGTAGCGTACACAAGGGTGCTTGCCTGTTGGCACGTTTACAATGTCTCTGCCTATACCTTTTGCAACGGCAAATCTAAAATTATGAGGAATAGAGACAAATACTGATAGAAGTCTCGAGGTTGATTTTGATGAAAACAAACATTGGATTTTTGAATGATCATCAATATTCCTGGGCAGGAATCGGACTATAATGATTTAAAAATTATTATTATTATTATAATTTTATTATAATTATTATTATTATAAAAAAGTGTGTTTGAAATCTTTATGTGCCTTAAATAGGGGAAAATTTATTCAAAATTGATGCATCTTTAACTTCATGCAGCTATCCTTGAATAAGTAGGTACTTTTCTGTTGTTTTGTCGTTTATGCTATTAATTTTGCACTATTTCAATTCGTTGTAACCCGTCAGTGAATTAAAATCCTAATTTAAATGGCTACCAAAGCTAAACCTCGCTTTAGCAAGTTTTCAGGGACACCCCGAAGATCGGTTGGCTCTGGTTCCTTTAAACCCTGCAAACAGAAATAGAAGCCCCGCAAAGCACGGCTTCATCGACCCTGCTCAGATAGGTACACAATTTGATGAGCATTTATCCATTCTGGCAGATATTTTGAGTTTTTGCTTTGATAATAGCTACTTTTCTGGTAGGCGTTTTAACATAAGCCAATTTAAATCCTAAAATTTACCAGCCCAATCATGTCCATAAACACAAATTATGTCTCATCAAAAAACACATTTTCATGTACACTGTCAAAGAGGTAATCTCTTGTTAGTAAAGTCTATTAAACTGTACACGCTATAAAAGACACTCCATAGATCTAAATAGCCACACTTCATGGATTAAACCTGAGGGAGAATACACTGCAATACGCCATCTATACGAGGCAGGGGGAAATAAAATTGTAATCAAGCATCGTCGTGAACACGCGCTTTCTTCCACGACAATTAGTGCCGATAGTGTAGTACATAGGTGTATGTATCCAGTGTAGATAGGGTGTAAAAAGATCTTTAACGAAGCTGAAAGTATTTGTTCATTTCATCATTGTCATCTTTTTGTTCAAGTTTAGGAACAGATATGGCCTGGGAATCTTCTAATTACGGATATATTGAAGGCCAAAAATTCCAACACGTTTTGTCTTATTTTTTTTTTCACGTATTACGTAAACCGGGAATTTTCACTTCAAAAATAAATCATGTCCAGTAATAATTTTGGCGTAGTACTGTTACTAAGTTTGATGCACATAATGGTTGATGGAGGGCTTCAAAAAGTTCTGTGTAGTATCTGTAAGGTACATCGTTAAGTCCCATAGTCCTTTTTTATGCTGAGCTGTTGTGATACTGTGAGCTGTGATACTGTTTATAAGTAGGTATACACAACCACAGTAATCGCAAGGTGCTTTAAAACACCCCCATAGTCTTTTAGCTCCTGAACAACGTTCTTGAATCCACGACAATCAAAACCGGTTGATCATATACGTGTAAGGTGTATGTACCCAAACTAATCGTAACGTAAGGTGCACCAATAACTGTGGTGTTGCCACAGTCCTTTAGCTCCTGAACAACGTTCTTGAATCCACGACAATCAAAACTGATAGAACCTATATACCTATAAGGTGTATGCAGGGACCCACAGTAATCGTAAGGTACACCAATACATCCCCACAGTCAGTCCTTTGGCTGTTGTCATTTGAAACATTGGCGTCTTAATGAAAACTGAGCGCCCGAAGCCCTGCGCTAATGATGACGGATCTCCTGAAAGGAACAGTCTCCTACGTTCTCATTATCTATGAGCCGAGCAGCTCTCTCTCTCATTATTCTCTCGTTCATTCGTTATTTTCGCTGAAATGATGAATGCTCTTTTGTTTTATTTGAATGTGTTCACCGTATGTTTTGTTGGGTCGTAAACATTCGTTTACATTTTTTTTTCAGTGGTAAGTAGATGGGACTTTTGAGTAACTAAGTTTTTATAAATCGTTTTACATACAGATAGAGGCAGGGTTCCTCTGTTAGTAAGATTCGACGCAGAAAATCTTCGAGACTACTCTTCTTTTCTTTCTCTTTTTTCGACTTTTTTTCACAAAATGAAAAGGCTACGTAATTCCTGAGCGGCGAAGGGAATATCTAGAAAATGTTTTCATAGCATAATTTATATTTCATATTTTTTCTATGACGTGATTAAAGCCGCGGGCAACAAATGTTATTCAACAAATGTGTAATCTGTTTGATAGATAGAAAGCAGGCATATACTAGTTATCCCTAATAAGTAGGTACATGTTTAACATCAAAAGTTCCATCCAGTATTGATTAAACACTACAACCAGACATACTCGTCTCCAATTAACACCGAAGTTAATGAACAATTTGAACAATTAAATTAAACACTTAATCTGCATTGAAGTACGTACTTATCGAATTCGAGTGGCGGCGTTAATGATAACAGTAGGTGTTCTATTTAGTTCATTACGTAATACATAATTGTATGTATAGTGTAGAGTACATTATGTAGATAATAAACACGTAAAAGCTTTGAACAGTTTGAACAGCTCATTAACAGCGACAACCTCATTATGAGTCGCTAGAAAATAGTAAAATCATATTTTAATGAGACACATGAAGTGCGTCACTATGCTATTGAATAATGATATTTTGTATTGGATATTTTGTATTTATGAGAACTTGAAATGTACTCTTTTAGTGTACTCAATAAGTAAATCGTTTTTTTTACATATGAATATTTTTATTTTATTATCGAAATAATAATTTTATTAACTAATAACTATAATACAAATATATACAAAAACTAAGATTTCCAAAAATAAGTAACTGTTGAGTAATAAATACTGTTCAAGTTCGCGGAGCAAACTTGGCCAGAATTTTCCCAAAACAGACAGGTTTGGTTCCTTTGACCAGCAATGGGAATCAGCATGGAGTGTTAAAAAAATATAAGTAATTATCATAATGCATTGATTGAAATTTAAAAAATGATGCTGAAGTAAAATATCATAATAAGTATACCTAAATGTTGAACTAATACAAAGACCTTAGTATTTATAAAGCTTATTTTTTTCAACGCTTTGTTCCTTTCATTAAATTACAAAAAAATGATTATTTATTTTAGTTCTAAGACAACTTGGAACACACGGTGGAGCATACGGTGCAGGACTGCCCCGCTTGGGCAGAGCACCGCCGTGTCCTCATGACGGCGATAGGCGGAGACCTCTCGCGCCCGGCATTGGTTGAGGCCATGCTGCGGGGCGAGACGGAGTGGGAAGCGGTCGCCTCCTTCTGCGAAGCAGCCATGCTCGTGAAGGAGGAGGCGGGCCGCCTGAGGGAGAGGACAGCGTCCTCCCTCCACCTCAGCCGCAGTGGTAGACGCCCACGGCGTCGGACGTCGCAAGACGATCTCCGGCCACCGTAGGCGCGGGCATGCGGGCAGCGAGTAATGGGCGACTCGCTGTCCGACCATGGACCATGCCCGGGTCGACGGCGCGTTGTGTTCCACGCGCGCCTCAAAGAGTGTCAGCATAGTGACGGGGCCAGTAGAGGACCAAAGCCTGCCGGGATCGCGGGACCAACGGATTACCGTGAGCCCGGTACGTAAAGGGCTATTGAAGGACACCGTGGATTTTAGTCAGTACAAGTCTGACAGTCCCTCCCGCCCTGCCCTGGGTGGGAGGACTCATTTGATGATTTTACCACGATAAAAAAAAAAGACAACTTGGAACACTTATATTTATCTTTTCATCTCTAGCTGTTGTTCAGTTATTCTGTGAAACTATGCAGCCAGATGAGTTTGAAACTTGCATTTCAAATCTGAATCATGCTGTAAAGCAACATATTGAAATGCCGATAACGAAAGTTGCACAAACAGACGTCGGTGTCGATGCGAACGCTGAAAGCTATTCAAACCTAACCGGATTTCCTCCCGGTGTACCTATTTCAACTTGAATTCACTTTGTTATCAACCAAAGTAAGGCTCTTGGTTGCTTTTATGTTGAAATTGTTGTACGAAAACCGATATAGGTAGAGCTTTTAGTGTTTGTGTCGTATAGTTTTATGTATTTAGTTTTGACTGCAACTTCGCCCGGAAGTCGAAAATCGGATTAAAGGTATCCTATGTGTTAAGGTATAAATTATCAATAAGAATAGAATAGAATAGAATATACTTTATTGTACACCAAAATGAATAAATACACATAATTATATACAATAATTATCTGTGTGCAAATTTCATTAAAATTAATTGAACCGTTTTAGCGTATGAGACGTATAATGATCCATCTATCCTCGTAAACTTTTACATTTTAATAAGATTCGATTATTTACTTAACTAATACAGACAACGTTACCTAGCGTTCGTTCAACGTAATACTTTTGAAGCCAGTAACCGAAAGGCTCAACTTTTTAATTTACTTAAATCTTGTTTCCAAAAAAATAACGTTTTTAACGTAGCAGCGACTACGGCGTAGCAATAACGTAGTACGTAACCCAGTATTATGAACTACTCGTAGCGCTACGAGGGCAAAAGATCAAACTGTTTTGTATATAAAATGCACCTACTTGACCGGGGTTCAATTAAGGAGAGTCTATGATCTCCATTTGTCAACTGTCACTTGAAAATAAAGTTCAGCAATAAATTACTTTTTGCAAATCAATTTTTAAATTTGTACATTATCTTGTGAGAGTTATTTTCATACATTAATTGTTTATTAAAAAGCGTGCAAGTGTTAATACATGGGGTACGTGACGTCACAATATGGCGTCAGCGACACTCCTTAGTTGAACTGCATAGTACAATCCTTTGTTTACCGAAAAATCTGTTTAAAAAATTAACCCGCATTTCTGTAAAAATTTTCCTCATCAAATTATATTTTTTCCTGCGTATTCTGAACACGTAGAGCCACGTAGTTTCAACAAAGAATATGGGTAACTACTCGAATCTACTTAGATACGTATATTATTATAGATACCTTTTTATTTTGTTTCACACTCGAGCTGAAAAGACCTTCGATATTGATTGTCTCGCTTCATTAATTTCGTTCGGTAACGGCGAGGATCTATATGTCCCTGCCTGGAGGCTTACCCTTGTCAAAGTTAAGACTTGTTATACTTATAGAGTTTTCTTGAAACATATGTGGACTTTACACGTTCAAATAAAATGATTTTGTAGGTACATGGAATGGATAGTTGATGTGGGTAGGTACGTATTTGTAGAGACCTACCTAAATAAATAATATTAAAGTTATACGTTTATACAATGATAGTTAATACCTATAACTTCAATAAACCGCAAAGAAAATAATGGTAAACTATGTTTATTTGACTTGAATAAAGCAGACTTGTTATATCCAGAAAATTCAAATCATAATATTTACCCAAATTACGTCGGAACGGCTAAACGAATCTTGATGACAAAGAAATCCGCTTATTCCGGTATGAGTTAGTAGATGATATGAGATAGCAAATTGCATTTAACTACAATACTCACACAGTTATTTTGTTCTGTGACTGTGACTACAAAATCATATTTTTGTATTTTTCTTTTTAAATGTTTTTTTCTTTTGGTAATTCAAAAGTGCCTGTAACTCACTGAATAAAATGTTTTGATTTTGAAAAATAAAAAAAAGTCTTTTTAAAACTTGAAAACCTGCCTACAGAAGCACCATAACTTCCATTCTATATTTCCAATACCAAATTCATTGAATAACGAATGAGAAAACTGTAGAAAGTCGATTGCAACGTGTTAATTATGTACTTGTGAAATACCTGCCGCTGAAGATAACAAGTTATTTCCAACGCTCGACTTCGTCTCATTAAAATTTCAAGGAGCGGAACAAACAGAACGCCATTCGCTTTGCAATATCCGAACGCGGAATTTAAAAGTTTTGCAGCGAGAATAGTTCCTATATTGTTAGGTGCTTTTTCATATTTTCCGCTTGCCGTTTTCCAGCTGTTATAAAAGAAAAAGAGAAAAGAATTAATGACATTTCAGCTACATAACTTCCAAGTTTGTAAAGCGAAGTAAGGGTAGTTAATGTTCGTACATTCTGAAGTAGCTTACTATGTAAGTACTTGGGTATTTTAACATCATGGTTGATTTATTTATCGTGTACCTATTTATATTTGTGCTGGAATAGGATACAATATAGACCAATCAGACATCTACAAATGAAATCATCAATACAGTCAATAGAGTCAATCAACTTTAGCGATCTGCAATCAATGCGCATTTATTGACAGTGTATTGCGAATAAAACGAGTAAATAAAAATACCCAGTTTATGATTCACGGCCAACGTAACCCCTCTAAAATATCGACGGCGGCAATGCATTTGTGTCCTTATAACCCTGCCTAACCATGAGTGCGTGAATCTAAACAAAATAATACCCGGCTTGTTTAAAAAGTCTTCGCCGATCGGGAAAACCTTAATCGGCAACGTACGTCCCGATTCAGTTGGTTAGCCCCCATTTAAGTAGGGGACCAAATTTAATGTAGTGGATTTAAATTTCTCTGATCGCTTTAACTTTCTAAGCGGGTAAGTATTTTTACACGGACTCCTTGCTGTTTTACGGCTTTAGCATTTAAATATTTTGGTTGGATTGTTTTATTTCTTAACCAGTAATAAAATACTGATAACATACCCGCTGCATGTGAACATTATTGCGTACTTACATGCGTTTATAAGCTTTACGAGGAAATATACACATGTATGTTTAAACGTATAGCTATAAAGTAATATACACTCCCTGAAACCTCTAATAATATTGGGAATTCAATGAAATTGAGGAACCCAGTCCGGGGGATCAGGCTAAGGGATTCCCGCCCCGACCAATAACCCTGCAGATGCCGAAGTAATAACCTTACACGGATCAATCGCTTCGGGTTACTAACCGTCTCCTTATTGCACACATTAGAGACATTTACGTAACACTGTTGATTAAAATTACAAAATTAAATATGGAATTATGGACTCCTTTATGCATTGTTTGCTGAAGCTATAAATGATAAGTATGCGATATTGTGCCAGGAATGGTGGCCACATGTGACAAACTAGCGATACATTGACTTCGCCAACCGCCACATGTTTGGAGGGTTATTGCCTTCACGACAATTAACTTGATCATAATGATAAGTTAAATTGGACTAACACTAAAGTAGAGAAGATAAATAATCAAGAATGGCTCACCAAATTAGTTTTATCCATGTTCAGCACAGTTGATTAAAATTGGTAGAAAACTTATTACTCTTCTAAATGTTTTATTATCTATCAAGCACCGTAAGCTTACAGTAACAACGTCTAACGCGAAAAGCAAAGACACATAGCAAGGCAACACTGATCTTATATTAGCGTCCACGAAATTATTATCATTGTTGGCGTATAAAATTACAGCAAATCAAACTTTGTCCGTCAAGCGACCGGTACGCGAGATCAAGTGACAGAAGGCACAACGCATATGGTCCACTACATCGTCTAAGATACACTTATTACTAACACCAATGTTTAAATGGAATAATAACAGTCCACGAGATTAGCGTGTGGCGCGTTGGTTCCGCGATCCTTTGTTAAGTGCGGTCCAGCTCCATGGCGCCAGCTGTGATCGGCGTGCTCGGTTCGACGAGCGCGCGTCTGGCGACGGGACGATCGATGCCGGCAACAGATTTACATTTTCCGTCGAGGAAATCGGGAAAGTTTGTCACGTGCGTGTGTGAGCGCGGGCGGCGAGTACGGCGCGCCCGCACGCCGATAGTGCGCGGCGCCGAGTGCCGCCCGCCCTGCCGCCGCCGCCGCCGTCGCCGCACCGTGCGACCAACCCGCACGCGAGTCTCACCGCCACCGGGACCGCTAACACCACCGGCGACACACCGACACTCACAATATGACATTGAAACCCTCTATCCTCACAGGTTATACCCTACACGCTAATACCTTCATTATTTTAAGCACGATTAGTTCACGAAATGAAAAACAGAGCGTGAGTAATTCGGTTCGAAGCTCATTTGGGTGAAATCGATTGACGATATTATGGGAAAACGCAGAAAAAACATGATAGCATCCAGTCAAAGTACAGACTTTAGGCACAGGCCTAAAAACGTAGGATGTCATGGAGAGCAGTGTCGAAAGTACAGTTTTATGTAGAGATCGTTAAGGTGCCGAATGGTGCGGTACTGTTGGGGGTGGTTAGGGTCGAGGCGGTGGCACCGAGGTGACGTGCGGGGCAGGGGCGGTGTGAGACGTAGGAGTATCGATTTTGGTCACCCCGCCCTCTCCCCTAACGCTGCGACAGTGTGGGTGAACCGTACACTGTATAGTCGTGACTACGAGATCGTCGACTGCACACCGCGGGAAGCAGCGTCCAAATATTAACAAAACACTTTGTTCACACTAGCAGGCTACTAACAGCACTAACACTTCGCAAACTGTCGCAACCAGAACATTTACTTGCCTTTGATTTTAGATTGTTGAGTCACATGCGTTGAATAGGCACTCACAACTTCAAAGTAAGTAGGTACTAGGTTAATAGTGAACTTGAAGAGTACGATTCCCATTTTGAGAGCATGACGTTATTTTGATTAGTTATATTGGTTTTGGATTTAGAGTATAAGATTTAATAGTAAAGGATTATACAACAGTAACACAAAGCTCTCAATACAATGACTTTGAGTCAAACTCAACCAGAATTGTGGTATCATTCCTCCCTAAAATTATTTCTGCATTTAGGACAAAAATCTTTAGGAGGCCAAATTGTTGTTAACAGAGCTTCAACTAACAATGGAGATGAAGGTAATGATGCGAGTGACATACACGTTAGACCATCGTTACATTATGTCGGTGAGTGACGGAAGGCGGGCCGACCACTTGTGGATTGAGGCTCAGACGACGCTATTGGAAAATGGATTTCCTTAACAGTTATATGTTAGGTACATATGTTACTAAAGAGTAATCCATAACATATCAATTCTCCTATCGTGTTAAATCTCCAACAAAAAATTTCAAACCTCCATAAATCAATGAACGAGTTAAATTTTATTTAAAAGGTAGAACCATCTTCATTATATAGTCTGTTCAGAGCTGGATGTCCGTAAAGGCCGTTTGTGCTAGACATCTGGCTAAAGGTTGAATCAATACAACTATTCTACTTGGGCAGTTACAAAAACTTTGTTAGATGAAGAGAATGACGTAGATCTAGGATCACTCGATACCGGTATACTGAGCAGTAAACTGTAGTCATACGCTCTACTGAGTTATAAACAAATTAATAACCCGAACATAAAACAAGTACAATACCTACACCACGATCTACCTACCTATTTAACTAATAATGGTGATGAAATAGATACTGCTGACGATGCTTGCAATTCAGGACTTTCAAAAGAGTAATAAAACTGTATTTAATTCAATAGTACCTAACTCGGGCCCCCTAAAAACCCTAAAAAGCACAGCCATTACCGTGCAATTCCACCACGGCAATGAATCTTACGCCCTAAGGGAGCCTTTTAATTTGTGCGGTACTCGTATTGTGACTCGACGAGATACATCGTCTTTGCGAATCATAAGCAAATACAAAAACAACATAAAATATTTTACAACAGCTTGGTAAGTAGTGCTATGGTGTAAATGTCACCCTTGTTATTGAGACGCCAGGATCCTACCGTGAGTTAAAATGTTTAAAAAATTGTGACACTAAAAATGACAAAAACTAAACTCACCTTTCGTCGAGTTGCTGTAACTGCGAAGGCTGCTGGTAGTTCATACGGCGACCGTACAGCGAAGCGCCACCCTCCGACATGTATCCATCCATTATATCATTGTTACGAGCACACTCCATTTCTCCAAGATTTATACGTCGTAAGCAATCACCGTCAGACATATAACCCGAGGCTATTTCAAGATCACAATAATCTGGGTTAGAAAATCCTGGACCGTAATTTATACGGTCACGCAATCCCATGTTTTCCCTGCCGAAGTTAGCTTTCACCGTATTAGCATGGTGAGGATAACCCGGAATGTTCTTTTGCGTCAAGCCTGAAGTTCTCATCGGCAGTGTCAAGTGACTGTTATACCCTCGTAATAGTGGCCTCATAGGCAATACATTCATCATTGGATTTTCATCGTCGCCAAGGGAGTTGTCACGACAGTGAGAAGGTGTACTTGACCTACTCTCATTTTCCATTCTCTTATTCAATTCTGTCAGTGTTCTGTTGTGATCAAACGTAGGTTTTGGGACCGACCTATCCAGCGGCCTTCTCTGTGCTGCTTCTTTCTCGGAGATTTCAGCTTCGTTTATAACTTCATTAATGTAAGTAGTATTCATGTCCAGTCTTTTATTTGCCGTGTTAGTAGCTGTTTTAGATATTTCAGAACCAGATTCACTGGAAGGACGGTATATAACGCTACTATCACTGGAATTCGAATGTTGCCCTGTAGTACTATGAGTGGAATTTGAATGCGAACTTTCAGACATTTGCGATGTGTGAGTATGACTTCCCGAGTTGATGACAGGCATAGGAGATACTGCCAAAGTCTGTTTTTGTGTTATATCTTTACTTAAATTAGACTGTTCTCTACTGAATGGAAGTGCACTTACGTTATTTGTAGAATTTAAACTAGAATTGCTTTGTATCGGACTTAATTGACTATTTGTACTTTTATGAATAATATGTCTATCATCTTTCGCTATTTTGAAGGTTCCTTTCACAGCAGCAGTAGGTTTAGGGATGCCAGTCTGCGGTCCAAGATTTTGTCCTGATGCTGCTTGGTTTTGGTTTCCTTGAATTGATGGTGGCGATACATTTTCGTGGCTCTGGTGATTTTTGACGTCTGTTCTGCTATCACTTCGTTTTTCACTGAGCCTCATTTGACTTCCAGATAACTTCACCATCTTCGAGTTCGAGTTCCTTGAATGATCATCGATCTGATTTAGTTTGGTGTTACTAATTGATTTAGGAGCAGCCAGTTTGGATTCTTTATCACGAGCAGGAAGCTTCGGGCTATTTCTCGATTTGTCACTGGTTTTACCACTACTTTTATTCAAACTCGTGGAAGATTCTTTAGGGGATTTAGAACTAACTAGCTTAGGTTTAACATTTTTAGCAGACTTGTCTTTTGATAACGTATCGCTCTGTTGCCTTATACTTTTGGGTCCTACTAAATTAGATGATTTGATATGTGAGTTGGGGGTATTGGAAGATTCATTGAGGCTTAAACTGGAGTCGGATCTTTCGCTTTTAGCTGATGAAAAGCCACTGGAAGAACTGGTACGTTTTGAAACTGCAGTGCTTTTGCTGTTTTGTTTTTCATTACTTATTTTATCTTTATTGAAAAGCTTTAACTTATCGAGCATGGAATGCTTTGTAGGTGTTCCATTTTGACTGGACGGTGTCTGAGGGTGTTGCTGTGTTTGCGATATTAATGTCGACGGGATTTTACTACCAGGTGCTAGCAGTGAGGAGTTAGGTCGTGACCTGTAAGCAAAAGGATCAAGATTAGTGGCATTACACAAGTCTCTATTAGAACATATTTATGACGAACGAGAATTTCGATCGCCATGGACATCTACACTGGTCAGTCAGATCCCAAGGATTATTATTGCTTTAAAGCGTCTTGCGGAAGATATCAGTAATATTAAAGACAATATATCTAAATACAAACTATTAAAATCAGCCGTTACAATTTAACTGAAGTGTGGCCGAATTTTAGGTACTTACCTTTCATACTTGAAATCAGAGAATTGGACTATTGCCCAACTTGGAGACTAAGAGTATCCATTCCGTAAACATTACTGACTATATAATGAAGGACTGGAATCTTGGACTGTGAGAAATCGTCCGGTACATGATATACAATATTAGCTTAGAAACAAAAATTTTCTAAAATCATGGCTCCGATCGAAATATCTTTAATTCCGGAATAACAAATACCAAAAAAATAAGGCATCAGTAGAGGATTTTAAAAGATTTGCCCACTAAATTCACCACCTATTTTTGTAATGCAAAAAAATGCAATATATTCAACTCAGAATTCGAACATTGAATTCTACGGTCACTGGTGGCGAAGCTGTAGTAATAACATCATCAAGAATTTCGTCCATCCTTTAACACGAAAACAAACGAAAGAATGCAGACAAAAACCACTTAAACTCTTAAATCACTGAATTAGATAAACAAGCAAAGTTACCCGGATGAAGAAGTTGGCGCTCGCGGTATAAAGCTGACAGCTCCTTGTCCCAGCGGGCTAGTCGAGCGACTGGAACTAGCCGACAAGCCACTCTTGCCACCTGCAATAAAACAATAGCATTCCATCATTGATTACATTAGACATCCGCATCACTCTACATCCAATCAACTTATAAATCACTCAGAACTTGGAAACTATGTCAGTTTTTATCGAATTATTTACAAAGTATAATCTGGCACATCAAGCTGAGTAAATATTATCAATGAAGAGCTAACACTCACTAGATAAGTCTGAGTAAGCTTTTATCGAAAGACACGGGTGGTCTGTACGAGCTGCGCGCGCGACTACTCGCCTACTAACCTGCAGTGAACAGTGCATGCGCTGTACTGCACCCACCAAAAATTATTGAACCCTAACACCCCTTCTACTTCACACAAAGTCCTTCCAAGGCAGGAAACTTCGATTCAATGCAACAGATCACCTAACGCTGGTTCACTACAAATCGATACCATACCGACTAAAATAATTATTCGTGATGTCATTACATTACTTTTCGAATGTATGCGTGTGCGTAAAGTAACCCTAAACAAGGGACATTAATGAGTCAATGGTAGCCATAAATAGCACATATTATTGGTTCCCAGTGGATAGTGAACTGTTTGTTTTGGCATCGAAGTATAGTGTTATGATACTCTACACATGCGGACGGGGAGTAATGGATGACTCGCCGTCCGATCATGTTCCACGCGCGCCTCAAAGAGCTGTCAGCAATCTGACTGGGCCCCCCTTAGAGGGCCAAAGCTAGCGGGGTCGCGGGACTGTCTTATCAGGTAACCGTGACCCTGGAACGTAAAGGCCTATTGAAGGATCACCGTCGATTTTCAATATAAGTCTGGCAGTCCCCTCCCGTCTCGTCCTGGGTGGGAGCTAGGAACTCATTTGACGATTTGTCCACGATAAAAAAATTATATTAAGTCTCTTCATTGGTGAAAGTAAACAAATACGATACTAGGCACATATTACCGACTTAGCAACAGCCCCGATATGGACACTGACTCAGATGGGAATAGCTTTTGTAATTATTGTCTCGTGTGTGTCCTGTAATTATATAAGTAAATGCCTCCGTACTTTCTTTAATAATGACACCTGTGTGATGATTACTTAACACCTACAAAGTAATTATGAGGCAGTCTAAGACTTATGTAAGGTAGTAGCATAAGAATAGTATACACATAGTATTGTATATTTACTTGCATTTTGTTCAGTATACTTAATATTTATAAAAACCGTCCAAGTTCGACTTAAGGGTTCCGAACCATTATCTATCAAACCGGCAAAGAAACTTGTCTGTTGTATGGGAGCCCCTTAAATATTTATTTTATTAATTTTTTTATTATTTGCTGTTATAGCCACCGACAGATACAAATCATCTATCAAAATATGGTTCATGAGATGCAGCCTAGTGACAGACAGACAGAAAACGGAGTCTTAGTAATAGGGTTTAACTTTTGGGTACAGAACCCCAAAAATGTATCAGACTGAGTATTTCTCGTTTACTTAGGTGACAATAGTTTAGTATACACCCTCATTTTAAATCATAAAACACAAAGACTTGAACAAATTATGGTAATCAAATTATGGAACATAAACTTTGTACAGAACCGCCGACAATGGCTACATTCAGGTACTAAGTATGGCATCGCCCGAAGGAAGCGAATCGTTGTAGTGCGCCAAATAACATTGTCAATCAACTGTGGGCCACATCCGTTCTTTATTCGGGACGAGACTATCCATCACTTTAGCAATATGACACACTCAAACTACATGCATATTTTTTCTTTAGGTCCGTGGGTAACATTCGAATTTTTTTTATGAAAATTTCCATTAAAATACACTAAACATTTTTTTTAGCGTGGTATATCATCTAATGAGTCCTCCCACCCAGGGCAGAGCGGGAGGGACTGCCAGACTCGTACTAACTAAAATCCACGGTGTCCTTCAATAGCCCTTTACGTTCTGTGGTTCCGGTAATTCGTGAGTCCCGGGACCAAATATTTAGTTGCATAAACATAAGAACAAAAATGTAGGTTATACGCCACCAAGTCAAAGTTTATTTGACGTATGCCTACTCATGTTAAAATTCAAATTTGTTTAATAAAAACGTTAACAAAACTTACAAAAAAAACTTCAGTCTACCTTCTTATTCACACAAATTCACAAACACAGATTAATTAATCTTCCTAACCAATTAAGAACAAACACACAAAGGTGCATTACTGAATAAACCATAAACACTTCAAACTTTTAAAAGAAATAATTCAAATGTCTATCACTTTTATTCCAGAATCAATTTTAAAATTAGAACGTCAGTGAGCGGCCAGCGTGAGCCGCGGCCATCAACTGAGGATGCATCTGCATCAACCACAGCGCGACATCTAAACGATATCAACGGGCCACGGCGAGTCTCAAGATAACTCGACCTGCGTGAGAATCATATCAATCGTGTTGACATACGAATTTGTGTCGCACAATTTTAAGATATCGGCATTTTAAGATTACAACAAAGTTTTTGAAACGATAAAATAAAAACTGTCGTATTATTTTTATAGGATGTTTTGAATTATTTAATGTAAGTATTTTATAAAACCATTAAAGAGCCTTACCTTACATCTACGTAACTAATTTCAAGGATAATCGTAAAATTAAGTGTAAAACCAATTTTGTTCCAGGACAAACAACAATAAATCTTTTAATGAAAACATCTAAATCCAATAATCCAACCAACCGAGACCTTACGTCGACCCCCAGGCCCCACCGTTGTGCACCCTTTGAACCCTCGCATAAGATGCCCTTGAATATTAGGAGGAGGGGCCTACAAGTGTGTTTTATTTAAATTACTCAAAGAATTCAATAAAAAGGTCTCAAGGTCTACAATACTTATTCAACAAAAAACTATAACAGCGAAAATATAATGAGAAAGTTTTAAAACAACATAAAAACAAAATAGGTAACTGCCAGCCAAAGGATTACTTAGAAGAAAATTAATCCTCATTACTCATCCAAAATAAACACGAAAACAGTGATCTAATAACAAACGTTTATGACTACGATCCTTGATAAGGAAAGTGTAACAAAAAATCTAAAGATAACGAAGGGGACGATTCCCTACACGTGTAGCAGTATTCATCAGCATGTGGGCAAGTTATAAAACGTATGACGTTGGGCACTTATCACCGAGGGTAAGTGAATAAAGTTCGTGTAAACCCTTAGGTATGGCACTCGGGAGTTTATTTTAGGGACCTCTCAGACCTCAGGTGAGTTTACGAGCAACAAATTGGCTTCCGGCGACGGTTTCTGGGAATGAAGCCTGAAGGCCGACTGCAAATTCATATTCCACGGGTTCTGCGAACTTTTGAGATGAAAGTACGTGTCGTACATATGTTAGACCGTATTCAGGTAAATATTTTAAGACCGCTGAAGAAAATGAAGCACCCGCACGCTGTGAGGCGAATGGATGCAATTTACGTTAGCAATCTCGTTTCCAAGACTTGATTGGCATTAGATTTTTATATCGCTTTCTGTGAAAATAGTATCACAGCAGAACTGTTTCTTAATTGACTGTTAAGGTCCTATTTAAGGCTTTAACTAAAATAAACGTTTCCCGAGTAAACGTCGACGTGTTCCCTACATCATTAGTCTCAATTCAGCCTGTTTATCTGTCGAGGCGTTGAGACGAACAGACAAACAGACGCCTCCTACTGAGTGCAGAAGCTAGATATCGACGGGAGCTAAATAAGTAATTGGTTTTAATTCATTCTCAGTGACAAGACGCTTGCACTTAATTCCAATGTCTGGTCTGGACTGCCTGTGTAGTATTCTGTTCATGAATTATTGCGTTGGCTTACTTAAATAATAATTGATCCTAGTGAAGCTTAGGTCTGAAGCCCTTTTTTTTATCGTGGTAAAATCATCAAATGAGTCCTCCAACCCAGGGCAGGGCGGGAGGGACTGTCAGACTTGTACTGACTAAAATCCACGGTGTCCTTCAATAGCCCTTTACGTAGGGTCACGGTAATCCCTTGGTCCCGCGACCACGGCAGACTTTGGCCCTCTACAGGCCCCGTCACTATGCTGACACTCTTTGAGGCGCGCGTTGAACACAACGCGCCGTCGACCCGGGCATGGTCCATGGTCGGACAGCGAGTCGCCCATTACTCGCTGCCCGCATGCCCAGGTCTGAAGCCCTAGCATGACTTTTCATGATTTTGTGACGTAAAGAAAACTGGAACTTTGACGTACATTTTGGTGGAAACATTTAACTCCTCGTTTGTACACTAGTGGCGTTTCTTTTTCATACAATAAGTGTGATAAAGTTGTAGGTATTGGTATGGGCATATTTAGGTATCTTATCTTACCTTCTCTTGAAGCTTGATGCTCTTAAAGACTATACAGAAGCGATAATGTTTGTTTGTTACGCTTTCATGCCTATATTGCTGAACGAATTTTGAAAAATTTTGGTACTGAGTCCGAAGGCGTAAGCAAAAGTTAGTAGGTCAGTATCTTATGAAAGTCTGCAGAAATATCATCAAGCTTTGTATTTATTTAATTACTTTTACAATAGCGACGACACGGCCTTCCTTTCATTGAAAGATTGACTAATAGCTTTGTACCTAGAACCTACACATACGTTGACAATACACGAATTAAACAGCCACTTTATATTTAAATTGCCTTTATGAAAAGGAAGTTGTAAGCGATATTCAAAGTAAGTAGTTAATATTATACGATGACCTGTTTAGTAAGACTCGTTAAATAACTACAAACTAGCTATGTACCTACTTGAATTACAAAGATAGCAGCTGTTGGCCATATTGTCGTTATTGTATGTAGGTACGGTCACTAAAAGAGATAATATGAATCCAGCCAGCAAGTTTTAATCCTTTTTTGTATAAGCTATATGCGTGCTCTTCTGTTGTATGCTACATATAGTTCAAGACGTTACGCAGACATAATGGAATTTACTACACAACTTTGGAAAACCATTTATTTGCTATCTCGATACTTATCTCTTTTGTTGACTGTACTTATTGATAAACCTTTTGTTTTAATGAGTAATAATTAATAAGCTTTGTACTTAATAAAATTATATGGAAATTAAATATATCTAAAATCTAATAATTTTAATTGATTAAACATTTGCCATGTTTGTGGCGGTAAAATCGGCATATATGTTACTAATATTATAAAGCTGATGAGTTTATTTGGCTAAACGCGCTTATCTCGGCCACCGTAGGCGCGGGCATGCGGGCAGCGAGTAATGGGCGACTCGCTGTCCGACCATGGACCATGCCCGGGTCGACGGCGCGTTGTGTTCCACGCGCGCCTCAAAGAGTGTCAGCATAGAGACGGGGCCTGTAGAGGGCCAAAGCCTGCCGGGGTCGCGGGACCAAGGGATTACCGTGACCCCGGTACGTAAAGGGCTAGTGAAGGACACCGTGGATTTTAGTCAGTACAAGTCTGACAGTCCCTCCCGCCCTGCCCTGGGTGGGAGGACTCATTTGATGATTTTACCACGATAAAAAAAAAAAAAAACGCGCTTATCTCAGCAAATACTGATTCGAATTGAAAAATGTTTTTTTTTTTCACAACTATCACACAACGCCATCTAGTCCCAAGCTAAGCAGAGCTTGTGTTATGGGTACTAGACAACTGATAAACATACTTATATATTTCTAAATACATACATGTTATAGATAAATTACACCCAGACACAGAACAAATGATCGTGCTCATCACACAAACATCACTCTACGACCAACAGGAGCCGAGCAGCAGGAGTTAAACCTCCAGGAGGATGTAATAGTTAAATACATCGCTTGTCCTTTAATTGAATTCTGTTTAATTCTTTTATCTTTATACTAGACAGATTACAATTGACATCCTGCCACCAGTAATTGGTATCGCTCACGACATTTACGACTCGTTATTGATTTTCGTCGATCGCCTGTTCTACTATGTATTTCTCTACTAATATAACTGGTTTAATTTGAGAACAATCGATGAATTTCCTACTCGAAAGTTGAAATACATTTCCTGAATTCTACTACTTATTAAGTATTATTTAAAGTTTATGTTTATAAACGGTATAAGTACATAGTGAATTGTAATGCTCTGGTATACTTAAACAACATTGTATCAAAAATGCTGTTTGTTGATTTTCAACGCATTTTTCATTGTAATTGAAGCAATCGCATTTCAGTTTATAAATAAACATCCACATCTTGATCTTGTTCATCAAAACATACGAACTATACAGCTGATACATTTGCTAGTATTATTGAAGTAAAGCCTAGTTCTAAGACTGTGTTTTGTTTATTTATTATTTTCCCAAATTTTGTCAGCGGCTTCACCCGCTCAATACCTGGCCCCCTCTACTAGTGAAAGAAATCTTCATAGAAATATTTTTCTTGAAATCGGTCACATTTTTTTTAGTAAAACATACAAACAAATCTTTCCTCTTTATATTATTTGGAATAGATAAATGCGTGAACATCCAAACCAGTACTTACAGGGTCATACTAGTATATACTATACTGACTACTAAACAGGAAGAAAGTTTACCTTCACCGTTACAATCAATTAACAGAGAACCAGTTTCCCTAACATTTTCATTAACCTTTAACCTATAACAACTGGTTAACAGCACAGAGTTTCATAGATCAAGTACCAGGGCAACATAGATAGTAGGAAGTTGTGTTTACCTGCATGTGACGGAGTGGCGGGCAGTGGTCGCTTGTCGGGCGGGGCGCGGCGAGCGGCAGCGGCGGAAGCGGGCAGCGGGATCGACGTCTGCAGCACCGACACTTGCCTGCAATAACATTCATTGTTGAACAAACATTTAAACCACGAATCAACATACTGATCATGTTAGCTTGTTTTATCAATCAGCTTCAGGAAGTCTATTAATTCTGGTTTGGCTATTTGAAATTCTACTTTAGGCAATTTTTTTTCCAATATTAAAAACAGTCCTTAAGTTTAATTATTCAGTTCAGAAACCAGCAATTAGTCTTAACTTCACTGAAACCATTATCAGTTATAACTGTATCTTAAGATAAGAGACACAGTGAAGTAAGATCATAATCCCTTCAATGAATTATCGCAATTCGTATTACACTCTAGACAACCCGCATACCTTTCATACATTGTGTACGAAATAATATAATCAATAGATACATACATGATTACATCCAATCAATCGATTAACATAAATTAATATAAATAACGTCGTTAATTATTGTTTTATTTCATTCATGCATATAAGCATAAAATAATCAATGGTTTTACGAGTGGAAGGCGATGCGGTTCATTGAGATTGTTGCTACTTGAACCTTACTGTAAAACCAATAAAGTTCAATAGGGGTCAGTAGCTAGTAAAAACGTAAAGTTACAAGCAACAGTGACCACCGATCTGCTCTAGGTGATAACCATCTCTTACTATGTTCTTAAAATATGGAACAAACAGTTGTACGTAGAAATAATGTTTTAACAGAACGGAAAATACTACAGAACTTGGATTTTCCTGAATTTTCATTTGGGTTGTTTTCGTAACACAAAATGCCTTCACTTGACTCCCTTTCCCTTGCCTTGAATAAGTACTCAGCACACCATTATTAATCTATATGCTTCGGTGACATATTTTTTTAACAGAAACTTTTTAATAAATTATAATCTTCAGCAGAAAATCAAAGTGAAGCACTTACGCCTCGGCCTCGGCCAATTGGTCTCTTAAAACAGTACAGAGTAAAGAGGCACGCCATTTTTCTATTTTCCCATTTCATGAAAATTTTACTTCAGATTTTCTTGTAAATTTTTCATGAACCGTAATTATTTAGTCCCCTCTACAATGGTAGAAGGGTAGGTGGTGATATATTTTACCGGGTTTCCGGGTATTAACACCCGTGGCCCATTAAAGAACATCTGAAATGCATTATTTTATTCTTACCTACTCTCTGAGAGGAAAATTCACAAGGGTTGGGGCATTTAGCTTAAAATATGTAGACGGAAATATAAAATCTTAAAATGGAATAAAATGTGTATGTACTCAAAAAGAAAAAAAAATAATGAAATTTGGCTCTCGATACTTGTTATCCATTTAATACACCAATCCCATGAAACAATTTTATCTCAAAATCCACATAGGCGTAGCCACATACATACGCTAGTGATATTGAATTGTAGAATTTTTGTAAAATGCTTTTTCAACATAACAACTACGTAGACAGTTCAAAAGTTCTGCAGTAAGATATAACACAAGTCACCCAGCGACATTTAACATTGTCGCACTATTTCATAAGTAATGACCCGTAACGTAGCAGAAGCTATAAAGTGTGTGTATTTTTAACATCTAAAAATGGCTATGGTTTCATAAAATTCTTTGGCAACTTTCTTCATCATCGTTCTCATAACGAGACTGATACATCTAAGTCTTTTTTAAACAGAGGTCATTATGCAATCGTTTTACTTTTGAGGACTCCTTTATACTGGGGCCACACTAACGAGAAATGCCGTTAATTTTCACGATAATAGACTTGAAATGTTCGTAAAATCATCCATCATCGCGATAATTAACGGCATTTCTCGTTAGTGTGGCCCCAGCATTAGTGAAAAGGTGTAAAAAAACAATTGCAATTTTGTTTTCGTCTCTGTTAGAAAATAAACCAGTACAATCGTCCAGAAAGATACATTATAGAACCAGGACATCTAAGATCAGAACACATAAATAGGAGAGAACCTTTTTAAGGAAATGGTCATACATTAGTAAGGACATACGGCTGTTGGGTCAGTACCCACTACTTAACAAGATAGACTAGGCTAGCCGAATAGGAAAACACGATACGCCCGCTTGAACTGCGCCTAGGCACGAGCGTGCCTCACGAATTCATAATAAACCACCGGCTAAGAAGCTCTCGTTTGCCCCTTACCATTATAGCTTATCGAATAATCAACGTATTATTGAGTCGGTGGTCCACGTTGTTTCCTATTGCAAGATTGTCATGATCATTTTTCAGAAGAACATTTACTTACTTCTAAATTGATCAAGCATTCATTTATCTAAATTTAAATCATTAAATATTGGCACATCACATGTGAAATAAAACAATATTAAGACGTTAATAAAACAAAACGAACAATGTTATTTGATTCCGCTACTGCCCACTAGATGTCGCTTGAAGCAACATCAGCGCATGATCTTACAAACGCGTTTAGTCATGAGAAACTCGAGAAAGTATAGGTAAATGGTAGTTTCATGTGTAAATACTTTATTCTTGTGGTTTGAATTCGCTTTACTGTATAAAAACACTTGCGTCACAAGTATTTTCAAAAAAGAAAAGTAGTTTTTAAATTCTGAGAGCGACTGTACTGAAAAGCTCGTGTTTTCCTTTATTCCCAAACGAGAAAGACAAACAGCAATGTAACAATAGAAAACGCATTAAATCTCTTTCTTTCAAGTACAGATTTCTTTTGTATCGCGGTCTAAAGTTCCACTACGATACATCTTAATCCAATAGTCTGCGGTCTAGACGGCAATTGCTCTTTTTATTCCTGTTTCTTACTATCTACTGACACCCACATAGGTACTACGATCAAAAACCGTTTTACCTTTGATTTACAATACAATAACCTTTATTTTCATTAACATTGGGTACTTAAAGTATGTTAAAAATTTAACAAAGTAAATCGAACTCATTGAAGGGTAAAAATTTTCTAGGATTCTTTTATTTACTTTTCGTGGAATTACAAATCAAGTAAAGAGATGTCAGAGTTAATATTTACAATAGTAGTGGGTAGTTAGCAATGATTAGCTTAGTATTCTGCGAGGCACAGACCAGATTATGTAATAAAAGTTGATTTTTTCAATTAATAAACCGAAACAAAAAGACCAGTTTTCTCACGAAAATCATGAACGAGAAACTTTCCCTTTTAAAAAACAAATACATACTTTGAAAACTTAAGATGTAACTATTCAATGATCGAATAAATCGATACTACATAGACTAAATCCAATAATAAAGTTCGTTAAGTATTAACAATATTTACAACATTATGTATTTGTTACAGTTTACCTACTCACAAATAGAATGCAGGCTTGTTTAGAATGCAGCTAAGTGCTGGCCCTTTGTGCGATCAAAGCTTCGATCGATAACGAGGGCGATATCCAAACAATGAGCATGTGGCGTCGGCTGCGCGCGCGCAACTCGACTCCGTGTCATTTGACAAGCGCCGCCATGCTTTGCGTAACAGATATGAATTTGACACGAGTGGCCGGATAGATAGACTGGCAATAGTGGCGTACTGTGTTTTTATGGTTTAGTAAACATGGTAACAAGTTTTTGGTGTCATGTATATGTTTTATGTGTAAATCGTCACGGACTGAAGAACAAAGTCAAATAATATCTAAGAATATGCAATATAATATTTCCAATATGCTTTTGTAATTCATTTTCCGAGACTCAGTCGAGCTTTATTGTCTCGGAGCATGTCTGGCGGTCGCCACTGTTGATTCTGGTTTTCAGGAATTTAAGTGGTTTGAGAATAGTGCGGTGGGATTGTCCCAAAACAATCGCTTAATCAAACAAAGTTTAAGTTATTAATTGCGGGATTTTTAAAGGGAAATTGTGCTATTAGCACAATTCCCAGTTCCAATGTTTTTTTTTTCAACTCTAGGCTAATAGCAATGTCTCTGATAGACAATATTGTGAGTCTGTAAGAAATAGTAGCGTAACCAAAAATATTTACGCTCCCCTTTTAAGAGCAAACTCGTCAAATCTGAAAGTACAAACGTATATCGCATACTTAGCATGAGAAGGGAACTTTTGTTCAAGGAAGCGTGACTATCATTTCCGAACGACTGACTCTGCTCTAGTTACCGCAATACTTGCAAACTACCCACTATCTAAGCAAACAAGAAAACCTGCCAACCCTAGGGTGAGATTGTATTGTAGTTCCATCTCTTTCTTCATCATCTCAGCCATAGGTCGTCCACTGCTGAACATAGGCCTCCCCTTTAGATCTCCACATATACCGGTTGGAAGCGACCTGCATCCAGCGTCTTCCGGCGACCTTTATAAGGTCGTCTGTCCACCTTGTTGGTGGACGTCCTACGCTGCGCTTGCTAGTCCTTGGTCTCCACTCTAGAACTTTTCGACCCCATCGGCCATCTGCTCTGCGAGCAATATGGCCTGCCCATTGCCACTTCAGCTTGCTAATCCGGTGGGCTATGTCGGTGACTTTAGTTCGTCTACGGATATCCTCATTTCGGATTCGATCACGTAGAGAAACACCGAGCATAGCCCTCTCCATAGCTCGTTGAGCGACTTTGAGCTTTGAGATGAGGCCGATAGTGAAAGACCACGTTTCAGTGCCGTACGTCATCACTGGTAACACACATTGGTTAAAGACTTTCGTCTTGAGGCACTGAGGTATGTCGGACGAAAAGACATTGCGTAGTTTCCCGAACGCTGCCCAACCGAGTTGGATTCGGCGGTTGACCTCTTTCTCGAAGTTGGACCTACCCAATTGGACTACTTGTCCTAAGTAGATATATGAGTCAACAACTTCGAGTACCGAGTTTCCAACAGAGACTGGGGTGGGCACAACATTGGCATTTGACATAATTTTCGTCTTGTCCATGTTCATTTTCAAGCCCACCCGTTGTGAAACTCGGTCGAGGCCATCGAGCATCATGCTGAGTTCCTCCATCGACTTTGCCATGACTACGATGTCGTCGGCAAACCGAAGGTGAGTGATGTATTCGCCGTTGATGTTGATGCCAAGTCCTTGCCATTCCAGGAGCTTGAAGGCGTCTTCCATTGCGGCAGTAAACAGTTTCGGGGAGATAACGTCCCCCTGTCTTACGCCTCTTCTCAATGGAATCGCCTTCGTGCTATGCTCCTGTACTCGGACCGACATGGTGGCGTTATTATACAAACACTTCAATACCTCGATGTACCGATAGTCAATACGGCATCGCTGGAGTGACTCAAGCACAGCCCATGTTTCCACCGAATCGAAGGCTTTCTCATAGTCCACAAACGCTAAGCATAATGGCAAGTTATACTCTTCGGTCTTCTGTATAACTTGCCGCAGCGTATGGATGTGGTCTATGGTACTATAGCCTTTTCGGAAACCGGCTTGTTCGGGAGGCTGGAAGTCATCAAGTCTGTGTTCGAGACGGTTCGTGATAACCCTTGAAAACAGCTTATAAACATGACTCAGAAGCGTGATGGGTCTGTAGTTCTTCAATAGGCTGTTATCACCTTTTTTGAAGAACAGCACCACCTCACCCCTGCTCCACGTTTCAGGCGTTTTGCCCTCGGACAGGACGGAATTAAAGAGTTTCTGGAGGACTTTAAGTACCGGTGTTCCACCCGCTCTCAGAAGCTCTGACGTGATTCCGTCCTCGCCCGGCGCCTTGTTGTTCTTAAGCTGCTTCAGGGCCATCCTAATCTCGTACAGACTGATGTCCGGGATATCTTCGGTATAGTGTCGGGACAGCTTGGCTCTTGGATCTCCTACCAAGCTGTCAACGGGCTTTGCGACCGAAGTGTATAACTGTCCATAGAACCTCTCGATCTCGCCTAAAACCTCTGCTTTGGTCGACGCTATGCTGCCATCCATAATCAATCCATCAATCTCTTTCTTGCTCACTATAATTAGGGGAATGTGCAATGGTGTTACCGTAGAGGAGAATTCTAATTATTATTATTTAGTCAGGTGGGTAAAAGTATTCCATATTTACATCACTGTTTCTAATTTCTTATCATTTTCACTTACCCAGATCCACGTTAACGTAGTTTAAATTGAATTGATTTAAGATTGCCAAGCCTGCCGGGGTCGCGGAACTAACGAATTACCGTGACCCCGGTACGTAAAGGGCTATTGAAGGACACCATGGATTTTAGTCAATACAAGTCTGACAGTCCCTCCCGCCCTGGTCTGGGTGGGAGGAGTCATTTGATGATTTTAATACCACGCTAAAAAAAGTTTAGTCAGTAGTTATTGTCAGTTTTGTGCAATTTTTTCTTGTCTATGTATGCCTCAACCGATCTTACCTACATCTTCTGAACTGTGTTATATTAAAGTATTTTTTCTAAAAAACACCTTTTTGTTTAGCATGTTTGGAAATATATTGCCTAACAGGAAAGGTGTCAGTGTTATAGGGCACATGTTATATGGTACATGGCTTCCGGAGCAAACGGCTCGTTCGGAAATAGAGGCTGTCGTGGGACCCGCACCGCGTGACGTCACGTCCTACCGTTTCACACGACGCGGTCTATTGAGTACCTCTTGAAATTTACAGCTTTGAGCTGTCATTCTCTTTTTGAATTTAGGCTATTAGGAACTTCGATAGTTTTTTCCTACTTGTTATTACGTTTTGCTGCGTTATTGGAGAGTTTAGATAAACTTCACTATTTAACTACAAGTTAAAAATAGCTCCTTAAAATGTTATCCTGAAACATCCAAAAACGAAAAAGATCGTTGATACTGTACTCTTTCTGGAAAGCTTGTGTACTTGGAATTACCATCAAGAAAAAAACAAACATTCTATTTCTACTAAAAATGTAATACAGAGAGCAAGAACTGCACATCGTACGGACACACTTACAAGGCCATATAATCTCATAGCTGTCTCATAATAGCGATTAATATCGCCTACAAAAGGGCGAGTGGAGGGCGACGCACCTCCCAGCCCCTTCTTTGTTTACACACCTCCGCAACTTATAGCAACAACGAGATCTAGAGATCAAAGATTATCCACCATTTTACTTTTACGATATTGATGAAATACTGCCGTAAAACGTGACTTGGAAATTCTTGAAACTCATGTGTATTTTAAGCCTCGTTCCCTAAGTGAAGTGCTCTTTAAAACATCGATCTGAAGATATTGAGTGAACAAAGAGCTTTTGTACTAACCGAAGAAAGACGAAGTCTTGAGAAAATAGGACTCGTTACAGCCAAAGAATGATTCCGCATTCATATTAGAATACGAAATGAAACGCCACGGATACCGTAATTTACTACGCAAAAGGTATAAAAATAAGACATCATTAGGAGGTCTCGAAGGCTTTCATACCGCTTTTATAAAATAAACAGAAAGTTAGTAAACATTGAGTCAAAAGATGGTAACACGAGGCCTCATAATTATGATTTCTCTATTTCATTACTCGAGAGAATTAGCAATTAATTTCAGAGAAAATAATTCCATTCAATCCCTGTCGCTAAGAGGCTTACAAGTAACCTACCATTTCAAAGGCTCCTCCATGGCAACAGTACCAACTAATAATATTTCTATGGTCTACGGGATATTTCCACTACGATACACATACCTCCTGACTTCGGGCGACGTTGGAAGGCTTCTAGATTTCCTGTTCTTGCTGTGCTGCCGATGGTGGCCATGACCGGAGTTGGTATTACCCATCGTTCATTTATTTATTGCTCTTCAAATAATGTAACATTTCGTAGAACAATGAACACAAAACACTGGAGTTGCAATAGACACACATTTTGCACATTTTACGGATGACACTGTTCCCATTATATAGTTTTTCTATAACAAGTATCCCAAGCGGAGTTGTCACGCGAAAAGCTTTTATATTGTGTACCCTCGCATGCTGGAAAACATTTCATATGTAGGTTATTGTCTGTGCTGTGGTTGGCTGGATGAGGGTGTAATAAAAAATCATTCTAGTGATACAGTATATTATGTTTTGATAATATTTTGTAACAAAAGCCTGCATTCACGTTCGACTGTCCTCGCTTTAATGGCAAGCATTAAGACCAAAATTCTGATCACTGTTATGGGTTTGGCGTGACTCAATACCTGTCTATAATTCAGCGAGCCGAACACCACAAATGCCAATGTTCGCCGGCGCTTCGAGCATTGCTGGAATCTCAAAGGTCAGGTCGGTTGAACCGCCACGCCATAACTTACTGACCACGATGCACGACCACTAATATTACCTTTATTATTTGCAAAACCTATTTTTGAATTGCATTTTATTATGACAAAAGAAGTTCAACTTAGGCACACGTTCATATAAATGATTTCTTGTAACAGAATTGATCCACATCAATCACCAATTTAGTTAATAGTAGGATAGAAGGAGGGGACAGAACGATTAGTTATTATTGTCTCTTTGTTCCGAGCTAAGGACAATGGAGAAAAGAGCCTAATTACGAGTGTCGCTCCGAGAGAGTTCAAGGTACATTAACCTTCTTTGACTCTGAAACTTTTTGCTCAAACATTATCTAATGTAATCCCTGGTTGCTAGATGGTCCAAAGAAATGGAAGTAGAGCGGGCACAATGGACGAAGTTGAATAGTCAGTCATCAAGCGAATTTCACTGTAAATAGTCTATTGTGAGTTGTAACTGGAACTGAACGCCAATGCGGTGTTTTGAGCGCATTATCGAAATTATCATAGCGGGTGCAGTGTTGCACCGGGCACTGGCGCGTGCAATATGCTCCTATTCTGTACTCTGCTACGGTAACTTGCTATTTCCATGCTCACGTAACGAGAAAGTTCAGATTAGACTGTTGGTGCTATAAAGAGGAATACAACGGAACCCAGTTTATTTTCCTTTTAAAATTTCGAATGTTAATTAACATAATAGACTTTACATAAGCATTGTAACGATTTAAGTTGCTTAGTCGTGATCTTTATTCATTCATTGTGCGCCCAACGAGCTTTTGTTACTAATTTATACAGCGATTGTTACGACGCTATTATGACACGCCGCAGCTTTGGATGTATAGTTTTCGTGACACGTTCAATGGCTATTTCATTTTCAAAAGTCGTCCATCAATATGAGAATTAAGTTTTTCTGAGTAAAATATATAATCGGGTTTTATAAAAAACGTGTAAGCACACTACGACCAAATAAACATCACAAGGGACTCCAGACGATATTGTGATGTGATATGCGAAGGTACGGAGGTAAATAATTCATGAGCACTTCACTTAAACCCGACGCCTATAAGCCTGACGCCCACTTCACATAATGACAATGGACAAATCGCGTAAAAGAGCGGGGAACGGGGAGGAATGGTGGGGTGATCTCGTGAGATGTCAAATGTCTTTCGTGAAGGATAAATCTAGATTGCTGGGTGATGCATGACTTTACGTTGCTTTAATACAAATCCTTTTTGTGATTTTCGATGTGCGCGATGTTCCAAGAATTCCTTGTGTAGGCCAACTGGTTTATTTCGTCCGTAATGAGCGTGAACTGCATTTGTTTGAGGAACAAAACATTCCATTTGTTGGTATATCAATCATTGTGCTTTCTGCAGATGCCTTTACGTTTTCGAGGAAAGCTAAATGGCTGTTCGGAACTGTGACTAAGAGACTCATTAGACCGGTTTCAGGACATTTAATATTAAAGCCTTTGCCATTTAACAGCAAATTTTACTTTTGTCTCCAGATAAGACCTGGGAAAGCACTACGAATAGCATCTTAGAATTAACTTATGTAGAATGTTAAGTAACATCTGTGAAACAGACTAGCGATGCATACAACTTCTTAGCGATAGCTTAGCGCCTTTGCTTGAACAATGCACTTATCTTGTTACTAAGGTTGCCAACTAACCAACTTATCTTTAACTTAACTCTAACTTAACGTTTTTATGGTTGAATGTTTTGTAAACTACGCTCAAAGGGTTGCTGGGTCAAAGCTCGACTTTGGACGCCAGCATTTCCATTCAATTTTAGTCTAAACTAATTTTGGTTCACTAGTTTAGTTGCCAACCCTGTGTTACAAGCAAATAGAGAATCGCTTTTCGTAGAAGCGAACATCGACAGAGCTTGTACAGCACACAGTTTTATGCAAATTTATGCGCGTACCGTACATACCCGATCGGCCTTCGCTAAGTTCACGTAGCCTAATTGAACCGGGCCAAAGCCTGCTGGGGTCGCGGGACCAAGGGATTACCGTGACCCCGGTACGTAAAGGGCTAGTGAAGGACACCGTGGATTTTAGTCAGTACAAGTCTGACAGTAGGGTGGGAGGACTCATTTGATGATTTTACCACGATAAAAAAAAAAAAAAAAGCCTAATTGAACCACATAAATTGTACGTGGCAACACTGGCTACGCTCTCACGGTGATGTGTTCAGCTTTCAATTAGTTACGTGATTAATTTGATGATAGAGAAGGTTAGATGTCAGGTATTGTAAATTTTATCATCTTTTTAAATGTGTAAAATATAATATGAAATACTCCTTGATGTGTAACCAAGATATTTTAGGTTGTGCACTGTGATTTCACTTAAGTTGTGTTTTTTTTTTGTTTATTTTTTTTTTTGTTTTTATACATATCCAAAACAATAAAAAAGATATTGTAGAAATTTCAGCTTCTTAAACTCATCAAAAGAAAGATAAGGCTAGCAAGGAGGATACTGCTGAGATAAAGAGCAATAATAGAGAAGACAGAAGTATGGACGAAGACATGTTGCGCCTTTTGTGTTCTAGAAGAATAATGTTATGTCAAAAAAATACGTTAGTCAAAGTTAATATCGTGATAAATACTGTAATGAATCGTGGAAATTAATGAATTCTGAGTTATGTTTCATATCTTTCAGTTCATAAAAAACCAAAAAATAATCTTTAACAAAACAGCGACCGTGTCTCTGACCTGTGCTTGCTATTTTAACTGCTATTTTCGTTTATTTAACTCAAGTCACACCCAACAAATCACTGTGTACCTAAGAAGTTTTCCAAGAAGCCGTCCTGAGCTAATTATTACCAACACGCAACATTATATTCTGTAGTTAGACGGCGGCATTTTAACCGCTTGAGTACCATTCACTAAACCAGGCAATCGATTTAATAAATCTAATCAAATCCGTTGATTTATTTTATATGTATCATCTGCATCATTAAAATGTGAATTAATAGTGCTACTAAATTATGCGATGGAGATGATATCTGTAAACATTTAAGTGGTACTTTGACAAACCAAAGATGGAAGATAAAATAATATAACAACCTAACATGGGCGATGATTTGTCTACAAAAAAATCGTCGTAGTGGCGCTCTACAATTTTCGGAGACATCTCTACAACTACTACGAAAATAGAAACGGACATACTAATGCTCAACATTTCTCTGTCACTTTTAGAACGATCAAAAAAGGAGATGGAACATTAAATTATTTATAGAAGTGATGAATCTATCAATCGTTTCCGAGGCGAAGCGCGATGAATCATATTCCCTCCAGAATAATGACCGTAGGTTACTATTCTCTGGTCGTTCAGATATTCAGGGCAATAAATAAGTCAAGTCCAAGGTAAGTGCATGTTACTGGGGACAGATTTATCTCCGTACAGCCGCCAATGGCCCTTGTTTCGTGAGATAATAACAATAAAAGTGATTTGGTGGGACATACGAGCTATTAACCTCATAAGTTCTATATTAGCTGGTATATGACATTTATGGATACAATTTGTATTGGACATTAATAATGTGGACGTTCCGCCCTAGGGTAGATTTTTAATGATCTACAAAATTAGGGACGGAAAACGTTTATGGCATTTTTTATATTTGGATTCCATTAAAACTTACAGAATGTTGATTTTATGATGGGATGCGTTCAAAATGAAATGTACCGCATTTCGGTTTCGGCGTCCGCAAATTCAATATTTGTTTTGAACCGCAAACTGTCTGTGTGGACATTGTGACAACGGGCCGTTGAAAATACCTTCGGGAAATTAAATAATTGCAGATAACACAGTGGGCCAAAGCACTAATAACTTCCTTCATAATTAAGATATAGAGGCTAATTTAGATGCAATATACGACAAATTGCTCGGTGGACGTGTGATAGTGGGCCATTCATTTGCATTCATTGCAGTGCATTGGAGGAACTTTATGCGATCACCCTCATTGATAAACTTCTGTGTTCACGTTCATAAATTATTGCAGGTATCTAATCTGTATTGAACGTGATAAATTACTGTCTCTAACAAGTATATACCTATGTATATTTGTGTAGGTAATTTGTAATAAATCAAATACTATATATTATTTGGTCGACACAAAATCCAGTGCATTCAATTTTATTTTGAATAGAAACGCATCAGGGCCCAGTACAATGGATTGCAAAAGTTGTTATACAAACTCTACCTTGATTAATTTATACCCTCATAGATATAAATACAGCGATTTCATAAAAACTTCTATTGATAAAGGTAAAAGAACTCTAGCAGTTTTAAAATTAGATCCAAAATACTTTAGCAATAAAAGGATATCAAATTCATTGCAGACACATTAAAAGTCGCGAAATATTTGTGCGATGGTGATTCAACAAAAACGTAAAGACTGCTCACATAAAAGCGAATTAATTAAGCCCATACAATAGCTGCTATAAACAGGGTGTTTGTTTGCACGATGGGGGCGTGAGTTGGGGCACACTGGTTTGTGCGTGGTCCAAGTTATGGGAGTCGATTCAATGTCAACGGGGTATGATGCTTGATTACTTTGACCGTTCAAGAACTTGGAATCTAACCATCTAAACTAATATTATAAAGCTGAAGAGTTTTATTAGGTTGAACTCGCTAATCTCAAGAATTCCTGACACGAATTGAAAGAATATTTTTGTTTTGGACAGTCCATTTATCGAGGAGGGCTGTAGTCTTAATAACATCACGCTACGGGCAATGGGAGCCAAGCCGCTGGCAACAGCTAGTTACTTAGTTATAGTATTAGTTATAAACTTAAAAGATATGTTGAACTTCAACCTGTAATATACTCGTAAGTGTAAGGTGAGGAATGAAAGCCAAAATAAATACGATTTTTTATTGTAGATTTATGTCAGTGATGGTAGGTTTTTTTCGAGGTACATTTGTATTTTGAAACTTAATTTTGCGTTGCTCTTAGATTGCTTATTTGTATGGGTCAAACAAAATTCTGTGGCTTTTTTTTTATTTTCAACTTTGTAAAAATGTAATAAGAATCGCTACACCTTACATCTCAAACCAAACGTTACGCAACAAAATCAGCTTTTAATATCATCTGAGTGCCGTTAATAACGTAAAGCCTTTTGTGCGAAATTCCAATGCGAAAAATCTCGCCAGACACGTTCACGGTACGCCTTCATAAAATATATTAAAATATTTATTGTTCGCCGCTTTACCATATTAAGATCTTTTTACATATGTGCGTACATTACTTAGATACTTAAAAAGCTGATTTTCTTTTGTGAGTTTTCCATTACGGATTGGTAGTTTTTATTATGACTGCAACGGAAATTGGTAGTTTTTTTATAAAACTACCATGCAGTTTTGCGTTTCAAATTATTCCGTTGAATTAAAGTCACAGTTTGTTGAATTCAATTGATTTAATAATATAATAATGAGCAATTCGGATTATTAATGCCAATTGGCAATGTGGCACACTAAAAACTTGTAATCAGATTTGCTAGAGACTCATCTTAATCTACTTTACTGTTCTATTTAAGGACGTAAGAACACATTTCGCAATAGATTTCCTCCCATTATTTACTTTAAGATTACATTATTTATTCAGACGCAGACAGTAGAAAAGAAATGAGCGCAATTTTATTTAAAGTTTGCTTTCATATTTTGTCTCTAAACAAAGGGGAGGGAACGGTTGAATTTATGGCACACTTGGATCAGACGCTTTTGCAGATGCCCTTTATTGCTGAAAGAAAAATAAGCGCTATGTTTTGTGCCTGATTGCGGGGTCTTAGCAATATTAAGATAGTTTATAACATAGCATTTATGAAAACTACTTTTTTCAAAATAAGCAACTGCTAAGATTAGTGACGAATGTCTGTTTCCAGGACCAAATTAATGCCCAATAAAAGCTCTTAGCTAGCTTTAGATTTTCAACTTTCCGCAATGGGCGTAGCGTTGTTAATTCTAAACCGTGACTTTATTTAGCAAATACATTTGGGTGTGATTTATTAGGCATTATGAGCATGATTGTGTTTTGCAAACAAAAACCGCGTTTGACGAGTTAATTAACATACTTTAAACGCCATATGTTTTCATTACATAGAAAAAAACTTTTAACGAAATGCAGGAAATGCGGGGCCATCATATATTTTCATTAGCGCGGTACCTGTGGGCTCGAGTTGCCTGCTCACGACACTAAGTCAGATTTATCACGCAGCACCCTCCGCCCTTTTCCAGTGTCATTCAACGACGTGAAAAACTTTCCAAAACTTCTTCAATAGCGTTTACTTGCTCGATAAATTATTGTTTTCCGGAAAGAAAGTCATTTCAAACAATTTATGGAAACATTTTGGCGTACTCAATTTGAATACATATTAACTAGGTTTTTCCTTAATAATAAATTTAATTTGTTCCTCACAAGATGATTATTGATTCTTTAATATTATTCTATGCCTTGTTTAGACGATGGCAGTGACTGGAGCCAGTAGCTCGGAAATTTCGGATCCCAGTCATTGATATATTGATGTAAACGAGATTGACAGTTACTTAGTTTGCTGAAGCTAGCGGCACGATAATAGATAGGAAGGTCAGTCAACCGGACTAACTTGAGGGCTCAAGGTCAGCAGTCTACTGCTGAAAATGGGATGAAGGTTTATGTAAGGCTCCTTCCCACTTAAACCACTAGATCCTCCTTCCCATCAGCTCTTACTGGAGCACGGAGACACATTTGCTCCTCCACAATGACCCCAGCAGGGATCGTATAAACTTGTCGAAATTTAAATTTCGAGACTTGGTACGTGAAACTTTATATTATAAACTTTGCGTTGCAATAATACATATTGGAAATCAGATAGGACTTTCATCCAGCAGATAGTTAAACTCAACGACCTCGTTACAAGTAACAGTGATAGCCAACTATCACAGCACTCGCGCATAACGTTGCGTCGCCTATCAGGACTCATGTGTCAGTAAATTAATTGATTTTAATTATTAAGTACACTATTTGTTTATGTACAAAGCATAAATCTAATAATATTGTATCATTCCACACGTGTTTTTCATTGTTTCCTTATATTGTTATATGCTAAGTTGCTAACTGATAGGCTTTCAACAACAAAGTTCAAATTAATATTAAATCATAAAGTCTGAACTGTACGCCAGAAAGGTTATCACGTTATTGAAAGCTTTAACCAGCACGTGTTCAAAAATATGGCAACTATCCAAACAATACTATCTCGAATAACGATCGGTTCATAATATTGGCTGCACATTACGTAATGAAAGTGATAACAAAGGTTTGGGGTAAACGGAACGCGTATTTTTAGAACAGTGCACGCGCATATGATCGTTCACAAGGGCGCTCGATCACCGGCCCGTTGCCCGCTATTTTATCGATTACTCCGTATGACTGTGAACTATTGTTGTGCTGATGGGGGCCCAGAATCTTTAGGGGAGACCTCCCCTTCGTCCCTATCCCGCCATGATACAAAACAACACTACCACGCCACACTTTAAGAAACAATGAAGCTCTGTGGTAACGACACATTAGAACTCTTCAATATTTGTACTGGAACAATAAACTTTTTACAATAATTACGGACGGAAATACCTCGAAATATTTCTAAGTTTCCAACACGTCGCAGATGTCGTAAAATTTGAATGTTGAGCATTTTAGGGTGTCGCAACGTTTTTATTGTGTGTTCCCCATTTTGGTTTTAGTTCCTCTGGATGCAGAAACTACGGGTGAATTTAGAGGGTCATTCCTTTTAGCGTGACAAAAGGACATTTGTTTATTATTCACTACCGTTACAATTATTCTTTGTGTCCAATTAAATGAACTATGCGGAAGAAAGCTCATAAGCGCGGGCTTAAAACTTCAGCAACAGAACGGAAGATATTTGGGAAAGTTATTGCATAACTAACAGTAACCTGAAACTAAATTCTTTATCAATGGAAATGTAAGATCTATTTGTTACAATAAAAGTTTAAAGTTCTTGTTTATAGTTAGTATTCGTATTATTGCAGTAACCGAATCCAAACGATCATTGGGTTAAACATCACGACTGGAACACGATAACAATAGCCTCAAGCGTGCTAAATATCCGACACCACTTCTCTCGTGCAAAGGTTTTTGTATTGAAATTTATTCCAGTGTTGCATTGCAGTGAACTGCAGCAAGTATGCACGCCTACAGACGTCGGTGGACTTTGAAACTGGTTTCGCGATAAACACACACACAACCTGCGATCAATTTCTACAGAAATCACAAATTCCAATCAACGCCATTATCCTCTCTCTAATATCCGAACGTCCCGAACTGTCTGCCGTAATTAAATGTTCTTTTCATTTCGAATAAGTGTTATTTTATATTCATTCGGCTAATGAACTAAGTTTATACAGAAAATTGTCGTTAAAATCAGCAGTACACTTTACGTAATGTTCTCTTTTCACAATGTTCATTTGCACCAAAATGTTGATGGCAAAGCACGTAAAGCATGAATGTCCGCAGTAATAGAAAACCGAGGTTGCAGTCACAAAGTACACGAGAGCAAACGTGTATTCAGCCTACAGGTCCGTGTTGTTTACAAAAAAACATAGCGTGAACCGCAGCCATGTCACAGAAATAACATTTTTATGATCATTCAAGTCTCTTTCATATAACACGAAATGTTACTTACTAGTAGTGAGGAACGTTAAACCATCAATGTTTCTGTTTATTATTTTCTTCGCGAGCACGCTTACTAACTTTCAAAGTAAAAGCCAAAAGTAGTTTTTGTAACTAAGTGCTTGTAAGAACATATTTAAAGCATCACTTGTTATTCCTCGATTTATAATCATCGTTGTGAAATCGCAACATGCAAATTAAGATCTATAAATTTCAAATATATTTCTGTTTGCCTAACGAATAGCTATTTTATCTAATACTGATCAAGGAGTGGTAAAACAGGCTTTAAGCGCTGCAGCGGCTGGAGTCGTAGCTTCAAGTTAACATATACGTGAAGTACGTACAGGTAATAAGACTGGACTTTGCTTAGCACAATTTACTTTGATTGTATTGAAATGTTCTCGGAAGCGCAAACACCAACACTTCAAGTTTGTTCTGTTGAACCCCGAGCTTGCTTGTTGCTACTAGATTTCCTACTTTGTTATTAAAGTCGTCACTCACACCTGTGTCTAATTAGACTTTGTTATGAAACATTTGTACAGCCACCGTTTTTATAACATCCTTCACCAAAACCGCGGTATCAAGATCTACCCTTATCTTGGCTCATAATTCTTGCGAACAATGTTCCCCACAGCCGTCCAGCTTTCTGTTAGAGCAACACCATTACAGCAGATTTTTTAAGAAAAAAAAAGTGTTTATGAGTAGAAAGATAAAATTAATTATTCCCATTAGATATTTCATTTTCCTCAAAAGAAACAAAAGTTTCCTTTTCAAGTTTGAAGCAAATAATATTCAAAGTGCTGTTACTTATCCCTGAATTTCATATGAGTCTGCCTACAGACTGCACCTTTTTGTGTTGCGATTCTATTTCAAAACGACTGGCTGCAGATACATTAATCACGTTTGCACTGGACTTTAATGGAGTTGAACCAGCTTTATGCATAGATACCTGTTCAATTGGCATAATACGTCTTCTACACTATAACACAGAATAGTATGTAATTGCTTGTTCGAACAAGATTTGCCAACAACTTTATTGATACGTAAAAGGAACGCCATTGGTCATAAAGACCGTGTTTTCAGACGAAGTGTGTCAAGCCCTTTAAGTTTATTATGTTGTAAAAGCTTGCTTTGATAGTAGAAATCTGTTACAAATTGTATATGATTGAATAGGTAGGGCTAGTTCTCGTAAACATGAAATTATAGTCAAATTATTGTCTAGAACTGATTCTTTAGTGTCGGTCAGTTAAGCAAGCTTTTGAACGAAGCGTGGGCGGATTACTAGTACCTAACTTCCTAGAAACTAGAAAGTGGTAAACACTTTCAAAATCAGATATAGATTTGTGTGTTGCATAACCGGATATAGTCCTATGTAATAATATAATTGCGAAAGTGTGTTCTGTGTGTTGAAATTTAGTACATCGATAGATATGACTCTGGAAACGATTACAGGCAATAGCCTGTAATAACAGGGTGGGGACGGCGTGGGAATCCGCGTTAAAAAGATAGTACTGATAACAAAAAGATGGGATCGAGTCGCCACCAAATCATAACACTTATTATAAAAACCTTTACTAAAGTAATAACTTCAAGTTACGGCTTGACAGTTAAATTATAATATAATAACTGAAAGACAAAAACACTTTGACAATCGATCTTTTCAGTAAACTCCCACAGTTGTCTATAAATGATTAACAGCCACTGGAATATTATCTTGTCAACCAAAGTTATTTGCACGAGTGTCATGCGATGTCCATTTAATTACATAGGACAGACAAACACAAACAGATTGTTGTACTAGCAAGAATCAATTATATCTTCATGAGGCTTTATTTAAGTGATTCGCAGTTTATTTCGGAGTTGGCTCGGGACCAGTCGGCCAGACTCGGTTCGTGGGCGGCAGCCACCCGAGATAACCGGGTCCTTCGCCCGCACACTCTCGCGCAACCTCCACAGCATCGCAATAACTTAAAACGTGAACCTTGTTACACTTCACGATGAGACAGCTCTACGAAACACGATCAATGATGGAAGATAAGGAAATCTAAATGTTTACCTTTACTTTAAAGTTTAATACCCTCCGAAGTTTTAACCCTCCAGTTTACGATCATAATGTTTACACTGTTGTTTTGGATAATTCGGTGTTAAGTATGCAACAGGAGTAAACATTGTTTACTTAACCGAGCTCAACTGGTATGACATTAATTCAATGACTTTCTCCATAGAAGTGCCACTCCAATTTATTTCAACCTCTTGACTAATTTGTGAACTCATGTCTCTCCAGATAAATTCTCATTTTCTTTAAGCTCGTGTTAAATCAGAGTACGGAGAAGTGATTCACGCGTGTAAACAAAACGACGAGACGCTCGAATTAACTACAAATACGGCATAAAACGTAAACATGAAAATCATCTCTGGTCGTATTGCGTCCACTTAAACAACTCCGATTAGGACACCGCTTTACTCAGGCTATAAATACACGGCAGCGAGCTTTGCACACCATAAACAATAATCCTTAACACGATTTGTCACAGTCGGGGCGCACTCGCGTCGGTTCAGCGGCGCGCGGCGCGGGCGCGTGCTGTTGGCAGCGCGCGAGAGCGTGCACGCGCGACCATTGCGTCCGCACGACAGACACAACAGTCGTCGAAAGCGCAAGGGCCTTCGCCCCTTCCGAATCCGTGATCGCGCGGCGGGATGCAGCGAATGCTAATACTAAACAGGGCTGTCCGTCAAGCCCGCATCGCTCGTTAAGCTCAACTTGCGCCATGCTCATCCGTTGCTTCGGATTATGGGAAGCAGTTAAATTGCACCATCCTCATTGATTTACTGTCGTATTGACCATTAAAGTGCTAATGATTAAACTTGTTTCTTGTTTACTTGAAGCAGTACCTACCTATTGAGCTTATGCTTTTCAATCCTGAATACGACCTAGTCGATAAGTGTGTGCTAATCGTTAAATGGTCTGTTATTTCGTAGCATTTCTAGTACTATAGGCACAGCCCTGGCTAGAAGATGTATGAAAAACTGACGGCACGGGTGCCATCTGCGCTAGGGAGGGGACCCTTACATTAGCGGGATGACGTTATGCACTCCCAGAAGGGTTCGCGGCTTATCTCGTTAAATCACTCGTGCTGGGCGCTGCGAAATAATTCACAGAGGTGTGTGGTAAACAGTTTCCTATGAGATAACTACGATTACCTTTCGGCAGACATGGTTTTACGGCCGGTTATGTCCGCTACTTGTCGACAATCGCTGAGAAGGGTCCAGAATTATTACCACGGATTGAATTTTATATGAGATGGGTACAGGAAATGATCCTTACACACTTATACTTGTATTCATATCGGTGAATTTAAGTGTCCGCAAATGGCACCTTAAACATTTGTTACCTGTTACGTACGAATTTATGAGAGAAATTAATTTCAATGGATCATAAAGTATCTAGTAATATACGACAATACGCATTATAATCGATATTAATATCTAAAGTCGATGAAAGTAATAATTTATTAAGCTCCTGACTCGATCTCGCATAGCCATTAGTCTATTGTAATAAAATGGGAGGGTGCGTACGCGGCCCTATGGCTATTGCGTCACTTAGAATTCATACTTATCGATTATAATGAATTAATGACGTGAACGTCTAGCACATGAGCTGTTTATTGCAGACTTAATGTTATTAATTTATACTCTGTTCAACGACTATTGAATATATTGATAGATAATAAATTGACGTTAAAGAATATCAGAAAGTAAAATGAGTGATCAAAGAATAAATTAATTGAAGAAAGCTTTTTATGACATAATTGAAGCCTAAAACTAATCTATATGAAATCCTTTATTCATTAATTCTGAAGGCAATAAATACTCATAACTCAACTTAAACCTCTTTTAATAACCGCAGTTTAACATAAACCAATATTATGTTAAACGTTAAAAAGCTCATAAAACTTGGAAATAACGTTGAAAAACAAAATAAATAAAAAAGCATGAACGCCTGCATTGTTTTCGCTGTTTACATGTGTTCGCGACGGAGCCGAGGGAGGTTTGGAAGAACAAACACTATAAAGACAAATATACTGTTGAAAATGTTACGTTGGACTATGAAAGTTATAGAGGAACCCAAGAATTGTATTGCCATTTTTTTACTACGTTTTAGAAGTTAACTTTTTATTTTAACCAATCTAAAATTAAAATTGCTGACATACGGATGTTCTTATTACCTATAGGTTCGATCCTCTGCCTAACCCTTTGGAGATAACAGGCATTTTGTTATTTTTATTAGTTTTTAAATATTGCCCCACACTAGGTAATGTTTATAAAAGTTTCACCGTGAATCAATATGCGTAGCTCTTAGGTAAGAGTAACTTTTATCAGACATATCTATCCATAAAGTACTGCTCGCTCGTTCTTTATTAACAATCAGCACTGAACTTTCACTCAAATATTATAAACAGTGTCTATTTATATCTGCAACTTGCACTGCGGAATACAAATCATGCATTCACGACGCAGAAATCTGCATTGAAATGAATAAACCGACTGATGGAGAGAACTGATACTATATCCTGAATATTTAAACCTATGCGAACAGTAAAACAGAAGCCACAAACCGCATAAACTGGTCTAAACTTTCTATGCATGGAAATAAAGAAAATACAAACAGGGACATATTTCACCCCGCATCACAAGAATTCGCTGCAGTGCGGCCGACTAACGAAACGCACTATTGCGACAATATGTCACAACTTATCTAGAACACAACACATAAATCTATTTCCCCAATTTCTTATAAAATCAATTAAAATAACAGCTGTTCAAAATGTTGAAACAATGCGGAAATGTGTCGGCTCAGTTGAGAATCGACTAATTCCCCTTTCGCTTGTAAAACGGATTAAACTATTCGTGGAACATCTAAAAGTAGAGTGATTTATAATACGAACGTGAGAAAATATGAATTATATTTTTAAAGCGGTGTCGATGGCAGGGGACGACGGAGACAAGTGAGTTAATGTACTGAAACATTATGGTGATATTACACTGTAAACTTTTGTTTTTTAATTTGGATGAGGCTACTAAAAAGTACGACAGTTCGGCCCACATAAATAAGGTGTGTACAACTCTGAAAATGGGACCTGCCATGGTTTTTAAATTTAAATGAAAAGGATTCAATCTTAATTTAATTCTAAATTATTGCGTTTACAATTAATGTTAATAATAATAATAATAATAATATTTATTTGCTTAAAAACACGGTATAAAAAGATCTTACATAAAAATGAGATCATACATGTTTAGCTTAAAAATAAAGCATGCAAAATTGTTAAGTACAAGCAAGTGCAAGATGCAAGTGTTGCATGTTGCTAATATTAGTGTTCTAGGAAATCCTTAATACTATAGAAATTATTCTCCTTCAACCAATTGTACAATTTAAATTTAAATAGTCTACAATTTAATTCTTTCAATGTCTTTGGTAACTTATTAAATACACGTACACACATAGCTACACAGTTTTTATTATACAGGGTGTCCCAAAACTCAACGTCAAGCCGAAACGGGGTGACAGGATTGATCATAACCATCACGAGAAAAATCTGAAAAAAAATCTATCCCATGCAGTTTGAAAATTATGGGCATTTTAAGAAAAACCTAGAAATTTGATCAAACTGTACCATTTTTCGGTTATTGTGGTTATTCTTTTTTATTTTTGTTCATTTGAACTTTGGAAACGTAATCCTAAATAACATTTCTAGAATCTCAATAAAAAATAATGACACAATTGCCTCAAGTTTCCGAGAATTGAGACTATTTGTAAAACTACGAATTTAAAATTTTCAAGATTCGTCGACTTTGACAGGCCCTCCTATAAAAAAAATGTACTAGAGTGCCTTGGCAAGTGGCATTAAAAGTTGGCGCATTTAATCTGAATTCTAAAATGGTACAATACTTGTTAGTTCCATACAATAGGAAAGAGTAAAAAAATTAAAACCTCAAGTAACCCGATTTTTGCTATCACATTTTACTCAGTTAAAATGTTTTTAATTCGCACAAGCTCTAGGTAGGTTCTTAATTTTAAGACAAAATTATGAGAGAGATGGATAATGGGTATGTTTGCCATGAGTGAGCGAGACAGATAGTGACGCCACGCATTGAGACGGAGATGCGTCGTTTAAACGAGTGCGAATGAAACAGATAGATGCTATGGCATCTATCTGTTTCATTCGCACTAGTTTCAGCCAAGCAAATGGCTACGCTACCAGTCCGACACCAACCAGTTAGTACGTTTCGCTCATTCGTCTACTGCGCACGTTCGTATTCGCTTGTGTTGATTTAGTACTGACAACTTTGGCTTCTCTTTTTGGACTTGAATCTTTGTAAATTGGACTTGTTGATAACATACCGGCAACTTTGGCTTCTCTCTGGACTTTTGTGTTGGCATCCTTTTTATCTACCATGCCTACGCGCTACACTTCACAAGAATATGCGAACATGCACCTCATTTATGGGGAATGCAGATGCAACGCAAGTGCCGCCGCTAGACTTTATCGTGAAAGATATCCAAATTTAGAGCGCTACCCGGATCACCGAGTGTTTGTTAATGTGCACCGTTCACTCACAGAGGGCGGCCATTTCCCGAATCAAATACAGGCTGGAGGTAGACCTGTGTTTCCTTTCCAGGAAGAAGTATTGCAAGAGGTCGCAGGTGACCGAAGTATTTCCGTACGTGGAATTGAAGAAAGAACGGGAATACCCAAAAGCACTGCTCATCGTATTTTACAAAGAAACGAAATGCATCCGTTTCACGTACAACGAGTTCAAAGTCTTCTACCTCGAGATTATCAGGAAAGGATTTCTTTTTGTAGAACAATGCTACAGAGGCATAATGAGAATCCCCAATTCATCCAAAAAATTCTCTGGTCCGATGAATCGACATTTAAAAAAGATGGTTACATGAACTTGCACAATTATCACGAGTGGCATGTGGAGAATCCACATTTAATGCGAGAAGATAGATCCCAGTATCGTTTTAAAGTAAACCTGTGGACCGGAATTTTAAACGGTAAAATTATTGGGCCTATTGAACTGCCTGAGAACTTGAATGGAACTAATTACCTACATTTTTTAAGAGAAGATTTACCAACCCTGTTAGAGGACGTACCACTAGCAGATCTTCGCGACATGTGGTTTCAACAAGATGGCTGCCCAGCGCATTTCGCAGTGCAAGTAAGAGATTTCCTTGACCAGGAATATCCGGGAAGGTGGATTGGACGTTCAGGCACTATCTCGTGGCCCGCCCGTTCACCAGATTTAAATCCCCTGGATTTTTTCTATTGGGGAGTTCTCAAAGAAAAAGTTTACTCAAAGCCCATTGAGAACGTAGCCGACCTGCGTGAACGCATTTCTCAAGCAGCTGAGGCGATCAACTCTCGAAGATATGCCCGACTTATAAGTAGATCTTTTTTAAGAAGATGTAGGGCTTGTATTGAGGCTGATGGTAAACAATTTGAACATTTATTGTAATAAAAAATGTTATTTCTCCATCTGACTTTTATTCCAACAAACCTAATTATTTTACAAATTTTACTAACTTTTTTTCACTTTGATAAAAGTGGCGTCACTATCTGTCTCGCTCACTCATGGCAAACATACCCATTATCCATCTCTCTCATAATTTTGTCTTAAAATTAAGAACCTACCTAGAGCTTGTGCGAATTAAAAACATTTTAACTGAGTAAAATGTGATAGCAAAAATCGGGATACTTGAGGTTTTAATTTTTTTACTCTTTTCTATTGTATGGAACTAACAAGTATTGTACCATTTTAGAATTCTGATTAAATGCGCCAACTTTTAATGCCACTTGCCAAGGCACTCTAGTACATTTTTTTTATAGGAGGGCCTGTCAAAGTCGACGAATCTTGAAAATTTTAAATTCGTAGTTTTACAAATAGTCTCAATTCTCGGAAACTTGAGGCAATTGTGTCATTATTTTTTATTGAGATTCTAGAAATGTTATTTAGGATTACGTTTCCAAAGTTCAAATGAACAAAAATAAAAAAGAATAACCACAATAACCGAAAAATGGTACAGTTTGATCAAATTTCTAGGTTTTTCTTAAAATGCCCATAATTTTCAAACTGCATGGGATAGATTTTTTTTCAGATTTTTCTCGTGATGGTTATGATCAATCCTGTCACCCCGTTTCGGCTTGACGTTGAGTTTTGGGACACCCTGTATTTAGTACACCTAGGCAGTTCGTCAAGTACAAGTGTGTATTGGTCACGCCGACTTCGTGAACATACTTCTTCTGCTGTTTTAAATAATTCTTTGTGTTTCTTTACAAACATACACATCTCATAAATATATAACGATGGCAACGGTAGCAAACCAAGCCTTTTAAATATTGGTTTGCACGATTCATCGGACGGAATTCCGTATAAGGCGCGTATACATTTTTTTTGTGCGATAAATGCCCTGTTGTGTTCCGTACTATTTCCCCATGTTATTAGTCCGTACCGCAACGAGGACTCAACGTACGCTCGATAAGACATTACAGCCGTTTTTATATTAGTTACATATTTAATTTTTTTAAGGGCATATACAAATTTATTTATTTTATTGCAGACGTACTGAACCTGCGCCTTCCAGTCTAAATATTCATCCAATACAATACCTAAAAATTTAGTTTGTTCTACATGTTGCAGCGTTATAAAAAACGCTACATTTTTAAATATCACCTTTTTTTATGGTGATTGTCATGCAACCTGTTTTCGGAAGCCTTTAGTCGAAATTTTTCTTTAAGAACTGAATCTTTTTAAGTTAGGAATTGGTTTTTGTTCGAGAAAAAATGAAGATTTTTTTTATGTCAGTTGGATGTGGTTTGTTGCCCGTGACGTGATTTTTTTGGGTGGAAATCACTTTTTGTTAAAAAATGTGAAACATTTTGAATTTAAAGTCGACAACGTTGGTTAAAAAAAATCATATGTGAAATCTTCTGTTTTTTGCCGGAATGGCGTGATCTGAAAATTTTCCTATGTATCGGTAAGTTTTTACAATAGTTTTTCTTCTGCAAATTTGTTTATTGTTCAGTCCGTATTTTTGGTCTCATGCCGCCTGTTTTTTCTTATCTACATTGGGCAGGAGGCGCTGAGTACGGTATCACCTACAACTTTATAAGCTAGCAGTCGGGAGCAACGCTCCACCGCGACCCCGGTGTGGTTGCGTGCAGTCTTTCCGGATCCTGAATTTGTCAGGCTCTTGAGCCGACAAATAAGTCCAAGCGTCAGATCATCGGAGGCCTGGTCCTGTTTTGACCGTGGCTACCAGCACGGTTCTCCGCGGCAGTCCTGCAGCGCGTCTCTCCGTCCCGACAGGATCAAGCTGAGGATTCTTTATTTATTTAAATTAACTGTCTTATTTTTTGCTTTTAATGTTTAAATTGTTATTTTTATGTAAGGCACAGTAATACAACCCCTACACAGGGTATGTACGAGTATTTAGGCAAATAGCATCACTTTTTTTTTCCTTCCGAGGCGTGTTAATTGACATTGGCCAATTAGTTAGTTACCGCTAGGATCGCTCAAATATTTTTTCCTCTGATATTCAGGATTTTGGTTTTTCCTCAGTAAATTAAATAACTATTGATTCGTACATTCTCTGGATAATCTGACATAATTGTATCGTAACCGATTTTTTTTTTTTTTGTGTGTGCGACCTAATTTTATTTAATTCAAAACTTGGTACTTTGATAACCGGGCACAATCGCATCCTAACTGTATTTTTTATTTACTTTTATAATTTTACCTATATCAAAATTATACGTTTTAAATAGGGGAAAGTTGTTTTCTTCAGGTCAGGAAACAAAAGGTCGCTGCGTGTTTAGTTTCTTTTTTGTGTTTAGGTCCAGTTGTACTTGGGGTGCCTATCTTTTTTGCTTAGGATCAAATCGACTTTTAATTCACAGCCGTCGTACTTATTCTAGTTTTATGCGCGTGATTGCCTAGGGTTGTATTAGTTTTATTTACATCATGTCGGAAGAAGGAAATTCCATTGGTGAGACTCCGCATCGTGATAGTCCTATCATCTCTCGACCGCCACCTCCTATTCCACCTAGAGTCTCTTGTGGTTCCAGCCAGTCTATTCTGCCTTCACCTATCAGATCCGATGATGGTCCACCGTTCGTCAAGCAGTTCTCTCTGTCAAAATGGAAAATTTCTTTTGATGGCAACACTTGTGTACGCGATTTTTTTTCCAGTTTGGAAGAATGCAGGGAGGCTGACAACCTAACGGATAGTTATCTCGTTAGGCGTTTTCACGAGGTTTTGTCTGGTATCGCTTTACAATACTATAGGTCCATCCGTCGACCCGGTCTGACGTTTGTGGAGATCAGACAGGCTTTCCTTAAAACATTCGGTTCAGCCGATTTTGAATTCAGGACTGGACAAGAGGTCCGTAATCTTAGGCAGAGACCTGAGCAGTCTGTGAAGGAATTTGTTATTCGAGTGACGTACCTTAATGCCAAACTCGTCAAACCCATTGAGGAATCAGAGTTGGTTGATATTATTACACACAATATGTTACCTAAATACACCCCCTGTTTGTCTATACAGAAGTTTCCTGATTTAAATAGTCTGATTGAGGCCGCTTCGCATTTTGAATCTTTTATTAAAACTCCAAAAGCAGTCGCTAGTCTGGATAGTACTGTTTACCCGACATCTATTTCTGGACACGCTTCCCAGTCTCCAAAACCCCGCCTGAACAAACCCCACCAATGTGAAAGTAAGGTTCAGAGTTGCCCAACCTGCAGTCTGTCTCAACCACACTGTCTTAAGTGTAACAACCTCGGACACTCTTACCGTTCTTGCCCGGAGGTCACTGGCGTGTTATGTTTTAAGTGTCGCACTCCAGGTTTTATAACACGTTATTGTCCTAAGTGCAATCCAAAAAATGCATAAGCCACCGGCGGCACGCTTTTTACCGTACAGTGTCACCGGTGATATCTACTGATTTGTCTGATAATCGACCGTTTATTGAAATTTTATTGTGTAACCAGGTTGTTAAGGCTTTACTTGACTCTGGAGCACAGATGTCGCTTATTAGTGATAGTTTAATACAGAAATTTGGTCTTTCTTTGAACGCGAGTGATGCTTGTCCTCGTGTAATTTCGGCTAATAATTCGCCTATCGATATTCTGGGTACTGTTTATCTCCCAGTTAAGTTTAACGGTACAACTTTTATCCATGAGTTTTTAGTGGCAAGTTCTATGTCGTCCTCCGTGATATTAGGTATTGAATTTTGGAATAAGTTTGGTTTAACGTCCGTCTTTAGTCAAGCTTTTGATAAAAATATTAGTGGTAATATGTACCTCCCGTCTGTTCAGTACTCACCTCCACAAATTTCCTCTGTTAGCGACGTTCGATACGTTCATCCACGCAACGTATTATCACTGGATCAAGAGATGAACCTTCAGCAAGTTATTAATGAGTTTGAAGACATCTCTTCTGAAAAAATAGGTCTGGGAAAAACATCTTGGCTGTCCCATAAAATCAATACAACGGGACCTCCTATCCGCCAAAGATATTATCCTTTATCTCCTGTTAAATTAAAAATTCTCAACGAGGAGATTGATAAAATGCTAGACTTGGGTGTTATTCGTCCCTCTCGTTCCCCATGGGCTAGTCCAGTGGTTATGGTTACAAAAAGTGATGGTTCGGTGCGTTTTTGTGTTGACAGTAGGAAGCTTAATAGTGTGACCATTAGAGATTCGTACCCGCTCCCGCGCATTCATGATATTCTTGATAACCTTCGAGGCGCTAGATACATAAGCTCTCTTGATTTTAGGAGTGCATTTTGGCAGATCCCGCTCGCTGATAGAGAGAGTTGTGAGAAAACCGCTTTTATTGTTCCTCAACGAGGTCTCTTCGAGTTTGTTAGGATGCCATTTGGTCTTACAAATGCTGCTTCTGAGATGCAGCGTCTTACTGATATGATTGTCAATTTTGAATTTACTTCTACCAGCGACGACTACGTTTTCGGGTATGTCGACGATTTGATTCTAGTTTCCAAGGACTTTAATAGTCACCTGGCGCTTCTCAGGAAAGTTCTAGCTCGTCTTAAGAAGGCTGGTTTATCCATCAATCTAAAAAAGTGCGTGTTCTGTAAGAGCGAATTAAAATACTTAGGGTATATTGTAAATGAGAAGGGTCTTCAAACCGATCCCGGTAAACTCGAAGCTATTAGGGATTATCCTACTCCTACTACTGCTAAGTCTTTACGTGGTTTCATTGGAATGTGTTCCTATTACAGGCGTTTTGTGAATGGTTTTTCTACCATAATAGCTCCGCTTACTGCGTTAATTGGTAAGAGAAAAGGTCGTGATCCAATAAGTTGGGACGACGCGGCTGAACGAGCTTTTGTAAAATTAAAAGAAGCTCTGATCGATACCCCTGTTATGGCTTGTCCTGATTTCTCGAAACCATTCATATTGCAGTGTGATGCGTCTGCTGTTGGTCTTGGTTCAGTTTTAACACAAAAGATTGATGATGTAGAGCATCCAATCGCTTATTATTCGCGCCTATTTTCCAAAGCTGAACGTAATTATAGCACTACAGAGCGCGAACTTTTGTCAGTTCTAGATTCTATTAAACATTTTCGGTGCTATTTGGATGGGTTCAAGTTCTCTGTCATAACAGACCATATGGCCCTTAAATGGCTTCTCACTTTGAACAACCCCTCAGGTCGTTTAGCTCGTTGGGCTACTATGATCTCCCAATATACGTTCGATATCATACACCGCAAGGGTTCACAACATATAGTACCAGATGCCCTTTCCAGATTATATGCAAGTCCTGTGTCGTTTGATCAGGGACCTGAACATACTAACGACCGATGGTACAAGAAGGTATTTTTAGGTGCCCGTGATACACCACAAATGTTTCCAGCTTACGCAATTCATAACGGTGTCTTACTAAGACGTATGCCTGTTACTAGTCCCTTGTCTTCCGACCCATGGCGTGTTGTTTTGCCAGCTGAAAAGGTTACTTCTGCGATTTGGGAAGTACATAATAGTTTTCCTTCAATACATCCAGGTGTATCCAAGTCGTACCTAAGACTTAAGGAAACTTTTTATTGGCCTAACATGTACCGTGACGTCGTTAGCACCTTAAGACAATGTGAGGTTTGTAAAGCATATAAGATCGCGAACACGCAACCACGCGGACAGATTTGCTACCCTAAGCAAGTGTCCATGCCCTTGCAGATGATTTCGATTGATGTGATTGGACCGTTACCCATCGCTTATTACGGTTATAGGTACATCATCTCTATGGTTGATGTTTTTTCGAAGTATGTGTGGCTTGTTCCTCTTAAGAGAGTAGACGCCCCACCAACTGTGTTCCCACGTTGTCGTCGTGGTGGGGCTTGCGTGTTTCGATGATCTCTGGGCCCCTGCCGGTAGAGGCACTCGTGCACTCATGCCGGACAGGCTCAGAGGGAGAAACCAGACCAAGAGGGACACACGGGGAAAGGCGCGCCGCCTGGAGGATCGAGCAGTGTTCGAGCTTCTAGGCGGCGCGCGGCCTAATCTCAGAGATTGGGTCAAGAGGGGGAATGGTTTACTTCCGGTATGCGTCTGATCATCAGACGTAACCGTGAAGTGAGCCAGGGGAGGGGAAACGGGGTGTAGGGACAGAGGAACTCACCTCTTTAAAAAAAGTTAAAACAAAATGAAAAAGTGTTTGTCCAACAGACTACCCCAGGCGGGTACCAGCTGCTCCGCAGCTGGAGAATCCCGCACCGGACGCGTCCGGTCAGTCCCACCGTATTCTGGGGGGGACAACAACCACTTTGCACCGGCAGTCGCCGCATTGAGCCAGGGGGGCTCACGCACCCGTGACGTGGAGTCGCTGGATCGGACCAGCACGTCCACGTCACCGGTGCCAAACGAGCGGGCACAGAGTGCCGCTCCGCGGACGGAGATGGCGCTGGTGCTCGGGTCGGAGTCCGACTCGGCATCAGACGCCATGAGCTTCCAGAGCGTAGCTTCTGGAAGCGTAGGGTTGGGGGCAGAGAGGAAAAAGGACTTCCTCAAGCGCCCCCGATCGAAGGAGGACGTGTCGTCCTCGGAGGAGGGCCTTGCCTCGGCCCGAAAGATCCCCACTAGCGTGCGGGGTAAGGGCCGAGGCAAGACTTCGGGGAGGGGGCTTCCCCCCTCTGGAGAGCCCGGAAATAGTCTGGCCTCAGACGAGGCCAGACTGACTGAGGTCGTGGCAGCCGCCATCCTCTCCGTCACCCGGAAGAGGATGAAGGAGACGCGGGGTAAGGCGATCAGTGAGGCCACCGCCTCCATCGTGGCGGCCGCGCTCAGTTGCGGCAGGCTTCCGTCTGCGAGGGACGAAGTGTCCGAGCTGCGGACGGAGGTTGCCCGCCTGACTGCCGCCACGGAGGCTCTCCAGAGGGAGAACGCTGCCCTCAAGGCGGACCTGGCTGGGCTTTCGGGAGGCGATCGGCGGGACGCGCCGCCGCGGGGTCGACAGGAGAAAGGCCAGCCCACACCAGCGGAGAACTCAGTTCTCGACCTGGTGCGACAGGAGCTGGCCGCCTTTCAGCGGCGGTTCTCCGTATTGGAGAGCCGCGTGCTGCGATCCCCATTGGCGGCGTCTTCGTCCTACGCGGCTGCGGCCGCGTCGAAGCCGCCCCCGACTAAGCCATCCACACCAAGGACGGCTGCGGCGAAGACGGCCCCTTCTGGGACGGCCCCGGCAAAGTCTAGCCAGGCAAAACCGGGTCCGTCCAAGCCGACCCCAACCCCGACACCTGCAGGGCCGGCACGGTCGGCTCCAAGTAAGAAGGGAGCCCAAACTGATAGGCAGCAGCCTCCGCCCAAGACTCCCCCGGCCAGCGCCGATTGGCAAGTGGCCGGGGAGAAGAGAAAGGCTGCCGGCGCGGCCAGGGCCAAAAGGCGGAGGGAGAGACGGCGGCGGCAGCGCAAGGAGCGCGGCGTCGCGGCGCGACTGCGCGCCCCTAAGACCGCGGCTGTAGTGATTACGCTGCAGCCGGACGCGGTCAAGAGGGGCGTGTCGTACCGCGACGTGCTCGCGAAAGCGCGGGAGGCGGTGGACCTCACCGAGCTCGGGATCGTCGGGGGCCTCCGTTACCGGGTCACCGCAACGGGGGCTCGGATGCTGGAGGTCCCCGGCGCGACCAGCGGCCCAACCGCTGACGCTCTGGCCGAACGGCTCAGAGCGTCCTTAAATGCGGAGGAGGCCCGAGTCTCCAGACCCACCAAGCGCGCAGACGTGCGCATATTGGGTCTGGATGATTCCGTGACGGTGGAAGACGTGGTGGCCGCCGTTGCCAGGACTGGGGAGTGCCCTCCCGAGCAGGTGAGGGCGGGCGCCCTGCGTCCTGACTTCGCGGGGCTGCAGACCATCACGGTCAGCTGCCCCGTGTCGGCGGCCAAAAAAGTTGAGGGGGGCCGAAGGCTCTTGGTTGGGTGGGTATCTGCGCAGGTGAAACTGCTGGAACCCAGACCTCTGAGGTGCTACAGATGCCAAGTGGGCAACCACGCGGCATGTAACTGCACTTCGGAGGTGGACCGCAGCGACAGGTGTTTCCGCTGCGGTCAGCCCGGTCACAAGGCCGGCTCGTGCACTGCCCCGCCGCACTGCTTCGCATGCGCGGCGGCTGGCAAGCCGGCCGATCACCGGGCTGGGGGCAAGTCCTGCGCCCCTCCCACCAGAGCCAAGGGCAGAGGTAGGCCCTCTGCCACCGTCGTCGCTGCCACACCCGCCGCCGCCGCCGCCACTGCCGCCGCCGCCGCCGTGGCTGTACCCCCGCGAGGGGCCCTGGAGGAGGCTGCAATGGACTCCGATTAATGGCTCCATTGCGCTTCCTCCAGGCGAACATCAACCACTGCGCCGCTGCTCAGGATCTTTTGCTCCAGAGCATGGCGCAGTGGTTGATTAACGTCGCCGTGGTCGCCGAGCCGTACTTTGTCCCGCCCAGGAATGACTGGGTGGCGGACCTGAACGGCTCGGTGACCCTCATCTCGTCGGCCGCCGCCGGTACCCCGCCCCTCGATCGCGTCGAGAGAGGGCGCGGGATCGTCGCAGCACGGTTCGGGGAGATCGCCGTTGTAGGCGTATATTTCTCCCCGAATCGAACTATCGCCGAGTTCCAAGACAGGGAGTCTTGGAACTCGGCGATAGTTCGATTCGGTTCGATCGGAGCTGGGAGACGTCGTCGTCGCCTTCGGATCCCTCCCCACGCTCGTCCTCGGGGACTTCAACGCCAAAAATGTGGCTTGGGGTTCCCGGTTTACGGACAATACGCGGGGCAGGAGTCTCGAACACTGGGCCCTGGCGCAGGGCCTGGTTATCGAGAACCGGGGTTCTGTTCCCACGTGCGTGCGGTGGACGGGGGAGTCGGTGGTGGACGTTACGTTCGCCACCTCCAACCTGTCGCCGCGCGTCACCGACTGGCGCGTTGTAGAGGAGGTGGAGACCTATTCCGACCACCGGTATATCCGGTTTGACGTCTCCGCCCAGACCTCAGACGCGCCGGTCAGACGGAACCCAAGTGGTCCGCGATGGGCGCTGAAGCAGCTGGACCGGGAGCTATTCCTGGAAGCCTCGATCGTGCAGGCCTGGGTGTCACCACCGGACAGGCCTGCCGACATCAACGATGAGGCGGAGTGGTTCCGGGAGGCCATGTCAGAAATCTGCGACGTGGCCATGCCCCGGGTCCGGCAAGGACGCGCCCGGCGTCAGCTGTACTGGTGGTCGCGCGAGCTAGCAGCGCTACGCGAGGCGTGCGTTGCCGCGCGACGCCGGTACACCAGGTTCCGCAGGCGCCGTACTCGACCTCCGGATGCGGCGACTGTAGAGACGGAGCTGCAGGATGGCTACAGGGCAGCGAAGACCGCCCTCCGCGACGAGATCTGGCGGGCCAAGGAATTGGCCCGCAAGGAGATGCTGGAGGCTCTGGACGGGGACCCATGGGGCCGGCCCTACAAGTGGGTGAGAGAAAAGCTCCGCCCCTGGGCTCCCCCGTTGACACAGAGTCTCCAGCCTCAGTTCGTGGAGGACGTGGTGAGCGCCCTGTTCCCGTCGCGGGCGGAGCACACTCCCCCGCCCATGGCTCCGTCTCCGACGGTGCCTGACGCTGTCGCAAACGCGGACTACAGCGACGACGACTTCTACGACGCTCCGGAGGTGACCGAGGTAGACCTGAGAGTGGCGGTACAACGGCTCAAAGCCAAAAATACCGCCCCAGGACCCGACGGCTTGCCAGGAAAAGCCTGGGTCCTGGCCTCGGGGACTCTCGGGCCTCGACTGGGGGGGCTCTTTAGCGCGTGCCTGGAGAGGGGCCAGTTCCCGCTTCGTTGGAAGACGGGGAAACTGGTCCTGATCCAGAAGCCCGGGCGCCCTGCGGACTCTCCGTCCGCATTCCGGCCCATCGTGCTGCTCGACGAGGTGGGCAAGCTCTTTGAAAGAGTAATTGCAAACCGCCTCGTCGGGCACCTGAATCGGGTGGGCCCGGACCTTGCGGAGAGCCAGTTTGGCTTCCGCAGGGGGCGCTCGACGGTGGATGCCATCACGCGCGTGAGGGCCCTCACGACGGGGGAAGCGGTTTCCCGGGGCAGGGTCGTCTTGGGGGTGTCTTTAGACATCTCCAATGCCTTCAACACCCTGCCCTGGAGTTGCATCAGGGAGGCACTCCGGTATCACCGGGTGCCGACCTACCTCCGTCGTATAGTCGAGGACTACCTGACGGACAGAGCCGTCATCTACCCCGGTCACCGGGGAGAGTGGAACCGGCGAGAGATATCGTGCGGTGTTCCACAGGGATCGGTGTTGGGGCCGCTCCTGTGGAACATCGGTTACGACTGGGTGCTGCGCGGCGACCTCCCTGACGGCGTCGGCGTAATTTGTTACGCCGACGACACGCTCGTCCTGGCGAAGGGAGAGTCGCACCAGGCGGCGGCCGACGTGGCGACGCAGGCGGTAGCGACAGTCGCTAATAGGATCCGGCAGTTGGGACTCGACGTGGCGCTGCACAAAACAGAGGCCATGTGTTTTCATGGCCGTCTGAACGCGCCACGTTCAGAGTCCCACATTACGGTGGAGGGGGTTCGCATCGGCGTCGGGAGGACGATGAAGTACCTGGGACTCGTCCTCGACAGCCGGTGGAACTTCAGGGAGCATTTCCTGCATTTGGCCCCAAGGCTGAACCGGGCAGCAGCCGCTCTCAAGCGACTCCTGCCCAATCTCGGCGGGCCAAATGCCTCCTGCCGGAGGCTGTACGCCGGTGTCGTGCGGTCCATGGCCCTCTACGGGGCCCCCGTGTGGGCCCTAAGCATCCGGACGCGACCACTCAAGCTGGTCGCATGCCAGAGGGTCATGGCTATCCGGATGATCCGGGGATACCGCACGATCGCCGGCGAATCGGCCAACCTCCTAGCCGGATTGCTGCCCTGGGATCTGGAGGCGACTGCCCTCCAGCGCGTCTATGAATGGCGCGTGGAGGCGCAGCGTCGGGGCGAATCCCCGCTGCCTCGACAAGTCGAGGCGCGGCGGGAAGAGCTCCGGCGTGATCTCAGGGCAGTATGGAGGGAGCGACTGTCGCAACCGAGGTCCGGGCACGCCGCAATCGCGGCGGTAAGACCCCTCTTTGAGGAGTGGCTGGATAGGCGTCACGGCGTCCTGACCTACCGCATGACGCAGGTCCTCACCGGACACGGAAGTTTCGGGAGGTTCCTGTGTCTGATAGGGAGGGAAGAAACGCCTGGGTGTCACCACTGCGAGGATCGTCCGGAGGACACGGTGGAGCATACGGTGCAGGACTGCCCCGCTTGGGCAGAGCACCGCCGTGTCCTCACGACGGCGATAGGCGGAGACCTCTCGCGCCCGGCATTGGTCGAGGCCATGCTGCGGGGCGAGACGGAGTGGGAAGCGGTCGCCTCCTTCTGCGAAGCAGTCATGCTCGTGAAGGAGGAGGCGGGCCGCCTGAGGGAGAGGACAGCGTCCTCCCTCCACCCCAGCCGCAGTGGTAGACGCCCACGGCGTCGGACGTCGCCAGACGATCTCCGGCCACCGTAGGCGCGGGCATGCGGGCAGCGAGTAATGGGCGACTCGCTGTCCGACCATGGACCATGCCCGGGTCGACGGCGCGTTGTGTTCCACGCGCGCCTCAAAGAGTGTCAGCATAGTGACGGGGCCTGTTGAGGGCCAAAGCCTGCCGGGATCGCGGGACCAAGGGATTACCGTGACCCCGGTACGTAGAGGGCTATTGAAGGACACCGTGGATTTTAGTCAGTACAAGTCTGACAGTCCCTCCCGCCCTGCCCTGGGTGGGAGGACTCATTTGATGATTTTACCACGATAAAAAAAAAAAAAAAAAAAAAAAGAGAGTAGACGCTTTTTCTATTATTAAAGCTTTAGAGTCCGAAATTTTCTTTAACTTCGGCGTTCCTCGTTCTATTTTATGCGATAACGCTACTGTTTTTCGCAGTAGTCAGTTTCTAAATTTCCTCAGATCGTTCCATATTGAATCTCCTACATTTACACCTTATTATACACCCCAAGCGAATACTGTTGAGCGCTATAACCAAAGTGTAGTGACATGCTTAGGGATTTTAGTTGGTGAAAACCAAAGATGTTGGGCTAAGATGTTGCCTAAAGTAAAGCTCTATCTTAACTCATGCGTCAATCTAGCCACAGGCTTCACGCCTAACTTTCTCATGTTTGGTAGAGAAGTGCTAATGGATTCTAGCCGTGCTAGTAGTCAGACTCAAAGCTCTAATTTAGCGGACAGTCGGACTCGTCACGCCTCGAATTTGTCTTCACTTCGTGAGGTTTATGCGAAGGTGGCTGATAATCTTTCTTTGGCTTTCCTCCGTAACTCCCGAGCTTATAACTCCAATCGGTCGGCTATCACTCTAAGTGTTGGTGACACTGTATGGAGACGTAATTTCTCTAGGTCATCTGGAGAAGACTTTTTCTCTGGAAAGCTTGCTCCACGTTTTGTTAAGTGTCGTGTTTTGCAAGTTATTTCTAGGACTACTTATTTACTACAGGACTGTGGTTCCCTACATTCTGGTAGATATCATATTAAAGATATCCTAAAGTAACTTTTTTCCTCTATCTTTTATTTCAAATATTTTGTACGGGACTCAAGCGATTCTATCGCGCTCAGTTTGATCCTTAAAAATTGCCTATGATTACCGTTGGTTCAGTACTAACAATTAATTACAGATGGCAGTTGTTAAACTTTTGTGTTAGGACATCTTTAGTCGAGTTGTCGCTAGCGATTAGTTCCTATAATCGTACATAGATGGCGTTTTTCTAAATTTTATGCTAGTACATTTTCAAGTCGCGTCATAGCTAGTTCTATTATAAATGGCGTGTTGCACATTTTGGTAGGGCGTTTTGTTAATTAATTACTGCACTTAATCTATCCGAAATGATAGTCTTGGACTTAATTTTCTTGTTTCTCTTGGACTTGAAATCCTGTTAGCCTTAGTCCTCCTCTGACTCTAGTTTCTGTGAACCGGAGTCCTTTTGTCTCTTGTCTGTCTTATCTACAACTGAGACTTATCTCTGAGTTCGTGTAGTACTTGATTTGTGTATAGACCCAAGTTATACAAGTGAACTTGTGGCTTTCATAATTTTAGAACTCAGCCATACTGGTGTATCCTTTAGTGATGTGCACGTATCGATAAAATCTATTATCGAAATTTTTTTTATCTTCGATTTGAAACTTTTCCTTAAGTTCGAATGTTACTTGATTTGACTTTAGGCTCAAGTTATTTCTTTAAGCCTGGTTTTTTCCTAAACCTCCCTTTGTCTCCCGTTCCTTGTTTGAACCGGAGTACTACTTAGTCGTTCAAGTTGTATCTTTGAACTTGAACGCTGTTTCTGTTTTTGTATTCTCTAAGACTCACGTTCCTTTGTTCGAACTGTTGTTCATTTGTCTTATGTCCAAGCCTTATTTAGACTTGAGATATTTTTTTTTTTGTCCTTGCTTGTCCTAAGTCTCTTTTATAGACTTATGATGGATTTGTCTGCTGTTGATTTTAAGGCCAAGGTGTTTCTTTGTCCGAAACTGTTAAATATTTTTCAACCGATCACGTTTGTCAACTAGGTGTTATTATTATCCTAGGTTTTATCTTTTTCTTTTGGCTCTTTCAGGTCACTTTGTTGACTTAGTCGTTCTAGTTTGAAGTTAGTTGTATAATTAGATAGCTGCTACTGCACAACTGTTAAGTTAACTTAGTTTTACTTAGATTTAATTTTTCCTTGTTATTTTCTTGACCGGTCAAACTTAGGTTTATTGGACACTTCGTGAGCTTGCACTGATAACGGGTAGATGAGAAACCGGTTACTCATTTATTCTGTATCTGTTGTACTCCGATGTCGTCTATGTTAGGTTTAGCTTAGGTCAATTATTAGGTATAGTGTTTTTGGCTAGTCTAAGTTAATTTCCTCTGCCTTTTTCCCTTCTGCCGGACTTGTGTCTTTTTTTTTCTTGGAAAGGGGGTACTGCAGCGTTATAAAAAACGCTACATTTTTAAATATCACCTTTTTTTTATGGTGATTGTCATGCAACCTGTTTTCGGAAGCCTTTAGTCGAAATTTTTCTTTAAGAACTGAATCTTTTTAAGTTAGGAATTGGTTTTTGTTCGAGAAAAAATGAAGATTTTTTTTATGTCAGTTGGATGTGGTTTGTTGCCCGTGACGTGATTTTTTTGGGTGGAAATCACTTTTTGTTAAAAAATGTGAAACATTTTGAATTTAAAGTCGACAACGTTGGTTAAAAAAAATCATATGTGAAATCTTCTGTTTTTTGCCGGAATGGCGTGATCTGAAAATTTTCCTATGTATCGGTAAGTTTTTACAATAGTTTTTCTTCTGCAAATTTGTTTATTGTTCAGTCCGTATTTTTGGTCTCATGCCGCCTGTTTTTTCTTATCTACATTGGGCAGGAGGCGCTGAGTACGGTATCACCTACAACTTTATAAGCTAGCAGTCGGGAGCAACGCTCCACCGCGACCCCGGTGTGGTTGCGTGCAGTCTTTCCGGATCCTGAATTTGTCAGGCTCTTGAGCCGACAAATAAGTCCAAGCGTCAGATCATCGGAGGCCTGGTCCTGTTTTGACCGTGGCTACCAGCACGGTTCTCCGCGGCAGTCCTGCAGCGCGTCTCTCCGTCCCGACAGGATCAAGCTGAGGATTCTTTATTTATTTAAATTAACTGTCTTATTTTTTGCTTTTAATGTTTAAATTGTTATTTTTATGTAAGGCACAGTAATACAACCCCTACACAGGGTATGTACGAGTATTTAGGCAAATAGCATCACTTTTTTTTTCCTTCCGAGGCGTGTTAATTGACATTGGCCAATTAGTTAGTTACCGCTAGGATCGCTCAAATATTTTTTCCTCTGATATTCAGGATTTTGGTTTTTCCTCAGTAAATTAAATAACTATTGATTCGTACATTCTCTGGATAATCTGACATAATTGTATCGTAACCGAATTTTTTTTTTTTTTGTGTGTGCGACCTAATTTTATTTAATTCAAAACTTGGTACTTTGATAACCGGGCACAATCGCATCCTAACTGTATTTTTTATTTACTTTTACAATTTTACCTATATCAAAATTATACGTTTTAAATAGGGGAAAGTTGTTTTCTTCAAGAATCCCGCTATAATGTGTTATTTTACGTATATCCATTTTTAAATTAAATTTATTATTATGGTGTTTATTAAATTGTATGTATACGGATTTGTCGAGATTTATAGATAGATTATTATTGTTCAGCCAATTAATTAGAGTGTCAATAGTATTATTTATGTCAGTTTCATGGTCAGTAATTGAATTATATTTTTTGTCAGCAGTTACGATTATGGAAATATCATCCGCAAAAAGAAAACATCTGTGTTTAGTTATGTCAACTATGTCATTTATATAGAGAAGAAATAAGATGGGACCCAATATGCTACCTTGGGGCACACCGCGTTTTACACATTGATATTCAGACGTATGCATTATCATGTCTCTATTTTCGTCCAGCTTAGTAACTGCGACACTCTGTTGTCTGTCAGTTAGGTACGACGATATCCATTGATGCGGCAGTCCTCTGATTCCAAGAGCTTCTAATTTTTGTAATAAGTTGGTATGTGTAACAAGATCGAATGCCTTCGATAAGTCAAAGAAAAGCCCCGTTACCAACTGATTTTTGTTTAAACTGCTCAGTATTGTTTTTGAGAGTGAGAATATAGCTAGTGATGTAGATTTACCTTTTTGAAATCCAAATTGTTGTTTCCTTATTATGTTAAATTTACTGCAGTAATTTATTAATCTGTGATACATACATTTCTCGTATATTTTTGAGATGACGGGTATTAATGTAATAGGTCGATAATTGTTTACATAATTTTTATCACCCTTTTTGAACAATGGTTTAATAATGGATAATTTTAGAGCTTTTGGGAATACACCTTGTGAAAATGACAAGTTGATCAAATATGTCAATACTTTACTTATTCCATTGGTACATGTTTTAATTATTCTGGTGTTTAGTTCATCGTAACCTTCAGAACTGGTGTTATTCAATGACAATATCTGTTGCCTCACCTCACTTTCAGACATAGGAGTGAGGAACATCGAGCTAGCAATAATGTTGTCATTGGAACAACTATTTATTTGATTTTGTGCAGGGAAACAGTTTATGAAATGGTTGTTGAAGGCAGAAACTACCCTCTATTATTGCTATCATACTGACACTGTTATAGATCTAGGAGTATCTAAAAAGTTATCTAGTAGAGCATTCCCTTTGTTATTGCACTGGCAGATATAATTATTAACTTTAAGAATATTCGATTCCGGGCGCTGTGCAAGTTTTCATTCGCGTTAGTGAAAAAGAGCATCGTCTTTTACACGTGAAAGTTCGGAGTTTGCTATAGGGGCACGGTGCCGATGCGGGCTGTTAAGTTTCGCAAGAACAGCATGAGCATTGAAAGATTTTAAATTGTATGACAAAGTTTTTCTGCCTTCTTATGAATTAAGTGGTGCTTACTTTAAACACTACGAGCCGAGCACACAGCTTTAAACACGCGGTACCGATATGGTAAATGTTGCTGTTTAGAAATCTCAGGATTTATGTTATATTTAAATTGTTTACATTATAATATATTTCAGGGAAAGGCTCATAAATTCACATAATCTACTCTTTTGATCAATCACTCTGACTATATTCATCACTTTTAGTTTCAACACCAAAATCTCTCAAGAACATTTCAGTTTCACTGTTCAGACATCCTTTCGCCGCTTCAACCGACACCAAGCCTTAAAAGCCGCACGTATTGTCCATTCCTAACAACAGTTGGATTAAACGAAGCATTGAACTCATAAGGCGTAATTTACGAGCAATAAAGAGTGCAGTTTAATAAGTGGATATTTCAACAGGGGCCCGTCAAGTTCGAGCTCGAGCGATCGTAAAACGAACCGTCTTGCTCGAAATGCCCGACTCTGTAAGAGACATTTTCCTATTTCAAAAATTTCGCGAATTGTTTTTCGTGTTCTTGACAGGTTTACTTAAATCAATTTTGGTTGGTTCAGTTTGAAAGTTTCGGAAAGTTTCGAAGCTTTCAGATGTTGCGTTTTGTTTATGTTTTGGGGTTTTGCTAATTTGAATTTAGTTCTGAGTAATGTTTTATATAAATTAAACGTTTTACCGAATTTTGAGAAAACTTCTTTACCAGCATGAATTTAAACAAATACTAAAAGGAGAGAGATATGAACAGGGGTCAAACTGAGCATTAATCTACTACAAACTTAAAAGCACCAAAACCACAGCCCTTACTAGCCACAGTGGATATTTGTGTATGCCATTACCATTAAAGAGCGTAAGAGAATTATGTTTGTTGACGGAATAGACAGACGATAGTGATGAGCGCCACGAGAGATATGTAAACAAACACACCATGACACGCCGCGGCTGCTGACTGAACAAACATAGCCAAACATGCAGGAGCGGACGGCTTTTGGCTTGAAACCGATATGTTTTAAAAGGATCATGACGTTTGCATAAACGATTACGGAATTTGAGAAGAAGATCGTCACTTCTGTAATAAAATATCAAAGGCGATGACAGAAAAGATCACGATTCAATTTTCACAGCCAGGGATCAAAAACACTAAGCAGCAATTAACCGAGACTAAGTTGGGTGTTTATGTTGACAACTCAAGGGGAAATTCGATACGAGCTCTTAAGTTCACACCACCAACCACCATTCCTAACTTCCGTAATTGGCTACTCGAACCCTGGCCCCCTCAGCCCTCGGTAATTGTACACTTGTCGCGGCAGGAGACGGAGCCGACTTGTTATTTAAAATGAACGATGATTCTGTCATCTGTCATGATACCGTTATCTTGGGAATAAGTTTCGAACTTCGCATCGGTTACGATTGATCGCGGTGTCAGGAGTCAGCGCGAATTTGTGTTATTAATTTTAACTGGTTCTTGGTTATTAACTGTTATTATTTATTTATATCCTTTATATCTCCAGGAGTATGTGAGTTATCGATTCCTTTTTCCTTAGAGTTGTTTATTCCTTCGAGATTCCTATGAAATGAGATGCCTTGACAAATATGGGTTATGTATGTAACAAATCCTCAGAGAATTCCATGATATAACATTACCATGATTCAGGAAAACGGCCAGTTATGTGCGGGCTGTTCAGCGTTCATTTGCGATGTCTTTATACCTACTACAAACATTTTCTAAACATCAAACGAAGTAGAAAACTGTCGGTACTGAAACAAACAGGAAGAATGCAGTTACTTCATCAACAATGCATTCTCTTGGGATTCCAATGAATGAAGAGTTATATTTCTTTAAATGAACTTTGAAATATGAATTTCGTAAGTTTATGAATGAGAAACCGGCAAGATAATCTTAAAGATCGAAATCCAGATAAAGAAAGCTCTCCCTAAAAGACATAGAATGGGCCGTAACACCACTATCACAACTGTTGCATCACGTTGAATGTCACTGCGACATTTGATGCGTTACACAATTTACATCATTATACTTAATGATCTGTTTTAAGTGTTTACCCAGGGCACATAAAAGGTATTCAGTCAGTCTCTGCGGGCCCGGGCCCTTACATGGGCCGGCCCGGTAAGGAAAGTGGTCCCATTGTATAAACGTGCCTCCTCGGTTGTTCACCTATGTGAAAAACTGGCAGAATTCTAAATGCGGACCGGTTTTCTTTGGCAAGGAATGCACTCACTTTTGCTTTGATGTTACTTACAAAAAACTGTTTCTTAGAAGGTCCTTTTAACTTAAACTTCTGATTGGTTGTTTTGTTAATCCAAATATTTGAGATTGGAATAGATGGAACTATTTTTAGACGTAAACATTACTGATTTAGAAAACGCTTTCGAGCGCATTAGCTTAAAGACGATAGCGATTAAGTTGAGTTAGCTAAGAGATTAACCTTATCTGTTTTTATCAACAACTTTGGAGGATTTTAATAACAAAACTTCGATCCTGTTTTTTACCTTACTTAAATCTGTATTAAATGAAAAAGATCGGCCGAAAACTTAGACATTGAATTTCTGATTAACTTTAACTCAAATCTTTCTCTTTTCAACTGTCGTAAGTTTCAATGCAGTAGACAATACACATTAAAAACTTATAGACTATTACAAAAACGTTTTTTATCCGTATGAAACAACGCACGTGCTACCCAATGAAGCGGGCGACGCAACAAATGACAAACAATGGCTTGTTAGCTCTTTGTCGTGAGTCAAGTTCGGGTGTCCTGAAGTTCTGACGTGACATCCTCGCATTGTGCTCACAATCAGGGAAGCATTGACCGGCTCGGATGTCAAGGGGGCCTGAGGGCCGTCAGTCGCAGTTAGGTCTGTTTATTAACATGTAAATAGCCCTTTTGGTTCTTGAAGTGGTCGTTGCTACCTGTTGTGTGTTTTATGGAAGAGATTAAATGCTCTATGGAGTCATTTGGGTGTTGAATTGAAAGACTAAGAATGGAATGGGTTGAAATGACAGAGCTGTGCGGGAACAATTTGAGTACATAGACACGCAAAGAAGAAGAATAATGATTGTTTACATTGGTATTGTTGGCGTCTTTAAGACTGGCAATGCTTTAATAGGTAAATGACACTTAAAATCTTGATGTAGCTGAAGGCCGACACTGAGGCTACCATTTACTGCCGATTCGATTTAAATAGCTATCGAGACTAAAGAAAATGAGTCGTCTGAAATACCCTGGATTCTGGCACCACAATGTTCTTTGGATAACATCTTACTGTATAAAATAAACTCTGGGCTCAAAAACACTAACAGTCCAGCATTCCACACAGCGGAGACTGTGGCCACTTAGATACTTCACTTGAACCATTAAATATACAAAGCAGCTTCTTGGAACAAGGCTAAGAAACATCGATTTCACTTCAACGACCACAAAACGTTGCCAAAAGTAATATCCCTGTCCCAAGTTCACATTGCCAAGTGCAGTCTTTGTTTACTAACATAGAACATGAGTAAACCTGCAGCTCATCTCGGCAACTCGCCAATAGAGGGCGCTAGTCAGAAATAGAAATGTCATTGGGCGGCCGTGCGCGAGAATTATAGCTTTCGCCGCGGTAGGCATTTCCGATCTTCCGAAACGCGAGTTGAGCTTTACTATTTTGTGTTTCTGAAAGTTGCACCAAATGTGTAAGTTCTTTAACAAGCTTAAAATAATTATAGGTGAAAGAAAACCGTTAAAATAATATATATTATTTTAGACTATCTACATCTTCATTACACAATGTATCTTCATAGTAGGTTAACAACTTACTATGAAGAGGCAGGTTTATTCTCTGGTACCGTATCTTCTCACGTGAGAAGAAAAGTGTACTTGGTACTTACACCTACGCTACATAATAAGACGACTCCCTAAGTGGTTTAAGCTCGGAAGCAGATTTATTTATAAATGCTTAGCTACGGAGATCGTGCGTCCAAGTTCGGAACTAAAAACAAAAATAGTTTCGAACAGTTGGTGACCTTTGATACACGTTTTTATGTAGATAGAGATATTATAAAAACTTACATAGGAAGGTAAGTTAGAGAAAATAGGAGAATTTACTACTGTAGTTAATTCAGTAGTAAGTTCAACAATCACTGAATTAAGAACTAAAATATTTTCATCTGTATTTCAGTTAATAAACATAACAGCTAGGTAGGTACTGCTTTTCAAATTTTAGGAGACTGCATTCAATTGTAATTAAAATAAAAACTTTTAAAGTTAATTTTACAATGTTGGAAAATATTCGATAAATACTAACGATAAAGTTGTACTCAAATAATCCTATTTTCTTATTAATTATTTAATACCTAAAGATAATAATCAATGTCCAACATATTTAAAAGCACGCATCGCACGTACGATTTAAAATCTTTTAAAAGCGCCACCTAGCGTCGAGTAACCGCATCGCTTGGACAACAACTGTAGCTACGCAGTTTAAAGAACTCCAAGATAGATGGCGTAAGTAGTTAATTGAGATTGTTTAAATTTCATTGCGAATCACAAAAAACACCAATCAAAACTCGTGTAATTCAATGAAAAGAAACTTACCTATTTGCTGTTAACGTCGTCATCTCGACGTTATTGGCGCACGCTGTTAAAATTTCATCGCAACTGCTGCCACCTGTTATGCGTTGTACGGCACTCAGTGAAACATCCTCGCTTGAATTCTTTCCCGCGTTCGAAACATTACCGCTAGATGGCGCTATTCTTTGTTTGGTGGCTTGTTTATGTCTACTGAGCGCAAAAAATAGTGCCAGTACTGCTTTGAGTTTCGCGTCCCGGATGTCCGCAGCTGTTACTTGTTCCAATCCTTGGACTTTTTGTGCGTGAAGGAAGTCCAAACAGCATTGAACGTTTTCCAACTGTAAAGACAGAAAAGGATTCATTAAAATAAGTAAAAAAAAATCAACTAGGATTTATATATACTTGGGCAACTCGCCGTCTGACCATGGATCATGCCCGAGTCGACGGCGCGTTGTATTCCACGCGCGCCTCAAAGAGCGTTAGCAAAAAATGACGGAGTCGCGGGACTTGGGAATTACCGCGGACCGTAAAGGGCTATTGAAGGACACCGTGGATTTTAGTCAGTACAAGTCTGACAGTCCCTCCCGCTCTACCCTGAGTGGGAGGACTCATTTGATGATTTTACCACGCGCAAAAAAAAAAAGTTTTCCATATACTTATTTAATTAATGAGCAAAAAATATACTTATAAAAGGTTATGATTTCTTTTAAATAAACTAAACGGTGTAATACTGTAATCGCAGAACTTATACCTAACCTTCCTCTGTATAATGAATTTGACCTATCTAAACTTGGTATCCAACTAATTAGTTATGTATAGCGATGACTTGTCATGAACCTATAAAATTACATTAGTTACCTAATAAAGCAAACGATAGCTGATAAGTACCAAACGACTCATTATTTCAAGTCATCCATCATCAATTCAAAACAGCGTTCGCTCGTAAAATATCATAAAGATCGACTTGTTAACTACAAAAATGGTATCAGTGCACAAATCCGCAAAAGTAATGTGACCGTATTATTAAAACTATTAATAATTAATAACACGAAGCTTTTACGTGTGTTGTTGCCATTGTCATGCGCGTGGGCATTCGCTTCCGATCTGACACGAGCTGCGTGTCAATGAGTTTATCGCTTTACGATAGTCCTTGAAATATCAAATAGGTGTTTGGGTTTGGCAGTACGTGAACTTATTTCACGGTTTATTTAAGTAATGGTTATCGAATATTCAGTCGATTTGTTAATACTCAATGACTTGACACAGGAAAAACGATTAACCTTTTTTAACGAAATATTTGTGCCGTTGGAAGTCTTTTTGGGAATATAAAATGTTTTGAAAGCACTTTTCCTTTGTATAAAGTTAAAGACTTCAGATAAAATCGATTTGGCAGAATAAATCGCTCTTACCAAATACTTATTTTAATACGTTTTAGGTAAGTTTTTAGGTGTGTACATTTTGGACTAGATTGTTAAACACTTTAAAATTACCTTTAATCGATATCGTATCTCGAAAGACAAAGGGACCACTATTAATGCAATTCGACTGGCAACCTAGTCGGCAGCTGTAGGCTTTCTTTAGCTTTCGTCTTGAGGAAACTTTGCATACAAGTACCCGCCATCACACTCTTACTTATTGCACATGAAATCAACAGGATTCCAAAGTTACAATACAAACATTGTAAACACAAATCAGACAACAAAACTACAAACTTTTGAGGCTTCCAGAATCAATTGGTGACCTCAATGTGACATGTTGAACAGGTAAGAAGCATACATCGCTTGCGCACGTTGCGACACGATTACGGCCGGCGCCGGCCCTTAAAAGGCAAGTCTCCTGAGCTCATAGGTCACCGGCACAACCACTGGCTCCCGAGCCGAGGACCGTCATTGTGGACCTACCCTGGCAAGATCAGGGTTGACTGATGAAAGAAATAAACGATATTGACGAAATTTATCGTAACGTCAGCCGACCTGCTTGACCGGCTTGAAAAGGCGTCCGTGTATATGACTATCAGTGTGTATGACAAGTATACTTCTGATAGATATACATCATCAAGTTTGCCGAACGACGCTTCCAAGGCGCTGCAAAGTCGAATGTAAGGCTTTGCGCGCACAACGAAATTAAATCGTTGCGATTTTTAATCAAATGCGATTTAAAATCGCAACCTAGTTCGTGAAATCACAAACTATTTTTTTCGCAAGCGCGGATTGTAGTACATTTCTGTTCTTGACAGATTGACGATTTTTTTTCGCAACGATTTATTTTCGTAGTGCGCGCTTAGCCTAAACTGAATTATGCAAGGCTGACTTTAGACTGCATAAATTAACCTACAAGGAGTACATCTGCCTGATGAAATTGCTGTTGAATTCATTTGTTTTCTCATTCTAGAATTATCAAAAGCTAGGGGGGGTGTTTTCGACTTGTTGAATTCATTTTATCGGTACTATAGTAATCTAGACTGCATACAGTCTAGCAGTGGTATCAAAATCAATCTCGTACTCCTTTGAATCTCAGTACGTTACTTCAGCTTACGTGTAAAAATCCACACCACCTATGCCTAACAATCTTCAATCTCCTAGTACTGAATGAAAGTTAGTGTTACTTAGGTATCTGATATCTATGCAAAGTGCTGCCGACATGATGTGCGTACTTAAGTCAATAGGTGTTGTGGTTAAGTTTGCATGACAATAGAGTAGTTACCAGCTTGTAATAGTTGAAACTAGAGAGTAACAGTCTGCTGAATCTATTCTGTCTGGATAATACTCTTACCAATGTTAATGAAAAATTCTTGTGGGAAATTTCATATTACTCGTACCATAGACGAGTAGAAAACATCTTGAAATTACTTGTGTGCAATGGAACCCAAATTAAAATCGTAAAACACTGCAAAATATTTTGTCCAAACGAATCATACTGGGCACACCGGCGACCTTACATAGTATTTAGACAAAATTATTATTGTAACATGATTCCACTCTATTGTCAACGACCGATATTTGAGACCAAAAGTAGTGTACCAAAAAACCTTTTGTCAACCCTGTACAGAAAAGTAAAGCAACTTTGTGTTATGGTAACATATCTTACAACTGCTAGTTTGTATCTTTTGTGTTTTCTCGCATCCCACAGGAACAAATGTGGCCCTCCCACGATTTATTCCCTTCGTGACAAAAGAAAAAGAAATATGGCTGATGTTTCATTTAAAACTTGAAGGTACCTACAGCTTCTTGATTGACGTTTAAAAATGAAGTGCCAAGTTTTGCACAAAAATTATGATGGGACTTGACATTGCCACCCAGTTGTAAAAATGTTTGAAGATGCATGCATAATCATATGCTTCGGTTTTGTCATTAATCACCAAGCAATACATGCAAACGCTTCGGAGAAAATTCTTGTGACTTCTCAACATGTTGCTAATGTCAAATATTATAATCAACAGCTTTGCCCGTTTGTTTGGGGATTCTTTAAAACCGTGAGTACTAGAGAGTGTCAAATTCTTGTGCAATCTATTCAGTCGCATGCACATTTATAAATGGGATCTTCATTATTTGTATATCTATTCAAGCCTAGGTTTCAACAGTACCATTCGGATACAGAATCAGATGGATTAAGAAAAAGGTGATGCAACATTACGAAATTGAAGAAGAAAACCAGGCTAGTAGGAGTACACTAATAACGATCTTAAAAAAATATGCGAAGTCCTTGTTCCTAATGGAACAACAAAAAGTTATTAGGCCAACGAGGTCACAATTTACAAAGCTGTCAGAACGAGTAGATTGCAACCATCTACCGCTGACGATTGAAATTGGCTTAGGTACAGAAATAGAATGAGAAAATTGTCTCAATTATGTCACTGCCTTACTTCAATTACGTCGGAAACTGTCAGAGGAAGTGTATTGTTGAAGTTTTTATTGTCAAGTGTCGAGCATTGTGGTATTTTATGGTTGCAAACTTGGATTAGCTAAGTCTTCTTAACTGCTATTGCCAATGTTCCATCAAAATGGTTGAATGGAATTGAGATTCTCGTAGGCAGTATGGTTATGAATCGGTGTGCTTTGCAGTTGTATTTTACATCCTGTGGATAGTGAAACAAGAGAAGCACTTACGAATATGCTCAAAAATAATTCCATAGTAGGTAAAACTATTACCTATATTTCCTTTCTGGTAAACAGGTCTCCTCTCTTCGAGACCTGTTTAACGGAAGAATAATTTGACATCTACCAACCGACACTGAGTTCGCGTGGAGGATTAGGTACAGCCCACGGGACTCTCACAGAGGGAGGACGCTTGTGTCCCAGCAATGGGAACATAAAAGGCGATAATACTATGTATGCACTTGGATGAGTTTGGACCTGTAGGCCAGTGCAGACACCACTAGGTACCTACAATCTCAAAAAACAAAAGAATGGAACACTTGGAATTGATCCGAGATAGCTCCTTAAATAATGGCGAGATTTGAATGAATTTATGTATCAATTTAAAGTTAACAGTTGAACCTTTAGAATGGTACCATTTTTATTATTCTTAACTATGTATTAAGAGTATTAAGTGCTTAAGAAGTACTTAAGTGATTCCATACTTTTGCTCGCGAGTGTATATTTCTATTTACTCTTAAAATGACATCATTTCAATTGATGTTAAAAAATTGCGCTTTTACATAGGTAATCCTAATACAACTTAAACTTTTCGAGCTAAACACGAAACTTTAACTGGCCCTCGGCAATAGAGCTAGCCCATTTCGCTTCATTGACTATTACCTCGCGATAAGATAAGCTAGCCATTTTGTTTTCCTGTAATTTCCCTTATCGCCAAGAAAATGGAGAATTTGCATTAAGTTAAACAGCAAATGTTTTGTGTACACAACGTTTGTTTAGTTTTGTTCAATGAAGTAATATTGGTCTTTAGAATCAGGTATAGACAAAATATTATTACGAGTATATTAATTTTTTGGGGTATAAAAATGATCCGAGTCGTCCCGCCCCGTGTGGAGCGGAATGGAATGTCAGACTCTTACTGGTTAAAAACCACCTTTTATGCTATTTGCCTTCCAGGGCAGCGGTGTCCTTTTAAGACAGTCTCACGGCACATTATTTGCCGCTTTGATAGTAACATCACTAGCAAAGGGGGTTAGTTTTCTTTGAAGCTTACTGTACCTTTTTTTTTAAATCCTCAGGTAATGCTAAACCTAACCTAATCCCTATTCATAATATAAAAAAAAACATCGTCAGTATGTTGTATAATGAAAAAGCTTTAGGTTTTAAAAGGTGTACTTAACAGGTCCTATCAGGGTCGTTTAGCCACGTGAAAAGTCTATTCACTGAAATAGCTTCCCTAAATATGAGAGTAGACCTTGTCAACGTATACGTACCACTAAAACATGACAATAGACCTTACCGCCAGTTTAGCCAGTTTCAGAAGATAGTATAAAGCGTCCCATTATAAAAATAACACCGGATGAAGAAACCGCCACCGGTTTCACAAGTTCTATCTTTATTTCGAAACACTGAAAAGTTATTTTCGTCTCGAAACAGAACTGGGTAACTCTTCCTAAATGAACTATTATTAGAAATGTCGGAATTAATTAATTACATTCTTTTGACTTTTGAGACTTCAGTTGATTCAATTTATGTAACAGATTTTAGTATTACAAGATGTTAAAATCATCTTTTATATCCTTTGTCAATGGAATTATGTCTCATTGGTTTTGAGTTCGATATCCAGGCCGCGCAAAAATGTATTTTCCATTTCCAATTTTTTTTCAAAATGTTGGCATAAAGCTCGCCCTCTATTACATGTGACCTAAACATAAATTCAGACGTATACATCTGTCTTACTCTTAGGGGATTACAGGCATTATGTTATGATTACAAGTTATTTTTGTCAGAAGCTCGAAAGTGTGGCCAAGGGGCATTGTATTACCCAGTTACTGGGCTGTGAACTGAGATTTAATCTCTCCATATAAAGTACCTACCGATATTCAGATCGGTAGGTACTTTATATGGAGAGCGTGAGACGTCCACCTGCAAGGTGGACAGATGATCTGATGAAAATCACAGGATCGCAAGCCGCTTCCAAGCGGTCCTATTGGAAATCTATGGGGGAGGTCTATGATAAAAATAACATATGATAAAAATGAAACCTTAACTTTAAAATCTAGCGCATCTTATTCAGAACTTTGAGAGAATTACAATCATCCTTGATATTTACATATTTGGCAAAAGAATCCAATAAATATAGTCCCTAGCGTCTTCTTCTAGACGTAGCCTTAGTCCACAAACGTGACAAATCTGCCTAACAGCTCACAATCGAATCGTGCGCAGATCAATGGCGCAATTCTAATTGGTCTTCGTTTATCGTACTACAATTAGATTTCACTTTGAAACGAGATACCGTAATACCTGCCTGACCTATTGTGTAAAAAGATTGCTGTAACAATAAATAAATCATACGTATCAAAGCTGCCAGTATCGTCACGCTGTCATTATCATAGAAGTGTAAATTACTTATTCATTGGAAGAGGTTTCATCAAAAGAGATTCTATAGCATCATTTATTCTACCAATACTTCGAAATAGCCTTGAAAATTGATCATCGTTTATTCATTATTACAGCCTATTGCAGTCCATTGCCAGGAGTGAAGCTATGTCCAGACAGACCTATCCCAGGGAGCACCACCTCTCACGATCTCTCCGATTTTTTTTTATTTCTTTTTTTTTCATCCAGCCACTGCCTTCGTCAGGTCATCGGTCCATCTTGGCGGTGAGCGTCCCACCCTACGTTTACCTACGCGCAATTTAAAATGGAGGAACCAAAAGAAATAAAACCTTTTTGCGTGCTCGAGGACTTTACTTATGTTTAATCAAAATAATATTAATTTTATTAATTTGAATTATATTTTAACACGACTTCTTTCACACTTATTTCTACATTTTGGCTTCGCATGAATCAAAAAAATAAATTAAACCATTTCCGTGCTTACTGCCCAACACTTGACATTACAAAATAATTTATTAAAACATTAATTATTTTAAGACTTGTTAATTACATTTATACGCGACTTCTCACACCGATACCATTAATCTTAATAAAGATTTTTAGACCTAGACTTTATTTCGAAACACTGAAAAGTTTATTTTCGTCTCGAAACAGAACTGGATAACTCTTCCTAAATGAGCTATTATTAGAAATGTCGGAATTAATTAATTACATTCTTTTGACTTTTGAGACTTTAGTTGAGTCAATTTATGTAACAGATTTTAGTATTACAAGATGTAAAAATCATCCTTTATATCCTTTCTCAAAGGACGACTTCTCACACCGATACCATTAATCTTTAATATTCACTTATGTATAACCTCATGGGTGGTTGTATTATGCTATGCAGGTCTGTCCCTGTGGTTGGTTTGCGCGAATATGTTAGCGTAATTCTGAATGGCAGCACCGTGTTACGTTGTGGTCACGACTGCGAATGTGTTGCGCCATCATTTCCCATGGGTGTCGTATAAAACGATGAAGACTTGACACGGGATGGTCTGACCAGAAAACCAATGATAACAATGGAGGACAATATTTAACCACAAATTGACCCTCATTATACACTAGCGACCAAAGGAATGTAATCATTAACTTGGAATTGATTAACAGTAAAAACTTTAAAATTATAACTACCAATTTTATTATTCTTAGCTAGTTATTAAATACTCAAGATCGCGCGGAATCGGAGTAAGTGATTTAATAAAAGATTTAAACATTAAGTAATTTAATAAATGCACGGAACAAATATTGCAATGTTTCTAAACGCACCGACGCACGCGGCGTTGTAACAGGTATGGGTTCCTTGATCGGGGCAATATCTTAAAAAATCATGAATTATCGTCATAGGCGGAAATTAATTTCCTTTACTAAGTACTAATAAAATATCAAAGAAACATGACAAAAAAATATAGGATACAGTCAGCAGTAAATTAAACAAGTAGTGACTATGATGATGAATAAAATAAACAAGTTTTATAAAAGTCATAAACGAAATGGAATCGATAAATATCAAAAGTGGCGATAGTAATTGAAGATGACTTTTACAATAAAATGTCGCTATCAATCATCTTCTTAGTTGTCACTGCGGTTTTGTATTCAACTTAACAAAATACCACATTCAGTCATATTTTGTTGAAACGGAAACATTAATATCATACTATTCTATACATATATGTCTTCTCATTTAAGCTTAAACGTTTCATTTACTATAAAAATTGTAAAATGCAACAGTTGGAGCTTGTTTGTTTACCAAAGACAGCAAGTTTTTTTTTGTAATCTGTGAAAACAACCAACACTAACAACAGAAAACCAACAGAAACAATAAACAACCATTTATGATTTATGATGAATAGTGATAGGTATACAAATATTACATTAACTTTGTTTAGGAACAAAACTATAATAAAACTAATAGAAAGTGTTCAATTGTTATCCTTTACTGTATTGGTTTGAAGAAAATATAAATAAATCATTATAGCAACTTCGTGATCGTCGTGGAGACGATTATTGTGCTTATAAATGTTTATGTCCAATTGTCTAGGGTCCATAATAGTGTGCTTTATTTTCTTTATACCACTTTTACCAAACATTTCTTTGTAATAATGTTCAGAATAACAATTATTTATTATGAAAAGTCGAATTTTGAGAAATATTAAATTGTTATGAATTGCGCGTGGAATCTTGTCGTATTGTCGGAACGTAGGTTTTGTCAACCATTCATTAGTTTTCCGTGAATGTAAGAAAGTAAATCTGTACATATAATAAATCTGTAGAAGGATCAATTCTGTACATTGAAAAAATAAATAGCGGGGGGTGTTGCTGGATCGATACCAAACCCAAATATGTGATTAAAAAAATGTTTGTCTGTCTGTCTGTATATGCAGGCATCACGTGAAAACTAACGGTTCGATTTCGATGAAACTTGGTATAATTAAACCTTATTATCCTGGGCATAACATAGGATACTTTTTATCCTGAAAAAAAAATCGTAGAAAAAACAACTTATTTTTCAGTTTTATTCATAGACGTTGTTCTGTAGAACCGGGATCTCCTTAATTATTATAGGCTTAGCCGTATTTGGGTCCAATAGATATTTATAAGATGTCATTGTCAGAGTTACTCAAAATGGAGAAATAAACCATCCACGCGAAGACCGACATCCGCGCGGACAGAGTCGCGGGCGGAAGCTATTTATTAAATAAAAAACCATACTAGGAACCTCACCTGAGTGGGTTACTTGTAGGTCATACAAATATTTGTTCCGTGCGGGTATTGAAGCCGCGACGCGCTGCGTAGCAGTCGATCGCTCAGGCACTACGCCAACCGTGCCATCAAATTATAACAACACATCAATAAAAAAAAATTGTGTGTTTGTTAGATATATGGTGTAATCTTAAATTATCAGAATCCCTGCAATTATACCTTCTACGAGTATGTTTTAGTTTGCATTGGAATCTTTCCCTAAAAATCTCAACTTATTTTGAGACTTGGGAATTAAAATCAATCATGCACCCGATATAGAGACGCCACATGCATCGCTTCTTTCGTAACAATTTTATTACTACAGGTAGTAACTCCTATTATAAACAGAGGAAAGTATTTAAATCCACCGTGCGGCAGCCGCGGCACGCGCCAGGTTGATCGGCACGCCGCAAGGTGAGACCTTTTGCCCTTCGATACGCCAGATAGGCGTAAAAACAAAACAAACTCGTTTTATAGACCTAAATGCGAATGTAGGTTATATGAGAGTTAAAAAGTAGCTGAAATGGTATTACAAATGTGGGCTAGTATGGTTGAGGCAGGGAGGGGACTGCACGGTTTGAAACCACAAGTTCTGTTGTGTTTCTTTATGATAATTATGTGGTTTTCTTGTCATTTTTAGTTTAATCATGTTAGTCTGTAATGTGTGCGTAATAAAGACAATCATCTTTGAGAGTCTATGCTTTGGTAATTCGTATGTGCTACAAAAATTAAGGACTTATGCATTCAAGCTAAGCATGTTATGGAATGGTGGCAGTGGTGGCCCTTGTTTTAGTAATTTATTTCATCACTACTGCTCTCAAAATGGTAAAGAACAACGTCGTGAGGAACAAACCTATCCATAAAAAAACGACGGGTTGCACTCTGGGAGTGCCGGCAGAAGTGAAAACTTGAATAGTAATAAACACACACGAACATTCGCGCAAGCGCCCGTCTTACGAATTTTCGATCAGGTCACGTGTCCTGACGCGATTTTAATATTTTTTACCCATTCCATGATGTGATTATGGTTATGACAGGTGATTTAGACGTTTTATCTTTAGCTTTGAATTTAATACTTGGGTACCCATTTTGTTTTAGCAATTTTTCAATTTATTACTTTTAGGTTCATTATTTTCTATATTAGCGAGGCCATCGCCTACAATCATCAAAATAAACACGTATTTCCTTCCACCCACCACTGCCGGATGACAGGCATCTTTAATTTAAATATTTCAGTTCTAGAACTTTACAGTTTCTATTGTTATATTTTTATTAGCATTAGCTCTCAAGGCCTTATCAATGTACCGCAGATTTATTAGATAAACAATGATGATTGATCATCAATGTCAATCACGATCATAGGTATAATCTGAACGAAGATCTTCCGTGTGTTTCATCTTATTTTATACAGGGCTGTCTTTATTATTGGGCACTACTTGCACAGGGCCCCGCAATCCTTAGGGGGCCTGAGTTTCTATAAATATCAGAACAGGTGCTTCCCAAAAAAACTTCATTAATCCCAAGGGGTATTAAAATTCCAATTATTTTGTGCAATATGTCAATAATTTCTGAAAAATCGATTTACTCACTAGACTCGTTGTCCAAATTAAAATTAAAGTAAAAATAAAAGGTTTTTGGAAAAGTCCAAAACTACGCATACTTTTCTCAAGAAAATCCCTGTCGTGATAAATTAGCATTAGCTCAGTAGAAACGCCAGTTTGGCTTCCGCAAGGGGCGCTCGACGGTGGATGCGATCACGCGCGTGAGAGCCCTCACGACGGGGGATGCGGTTTCCCGGGGCAGGGTCGTCTTGGGGGTGTCTTTAGACATCTCCAATGCCTTCAACACCCTGCCCTGGAGTTGCATCAGGGAGGCACTCCGGTATCACCGGGTGCCGACCTACCTCCGTCGTATAGTCGAGGACTACCTGACGGACAGACCCGTCATCTACCCCGGTCACCGGGGAGAATGGAACCGGCGAGAGATGTCGTGCGGTGTTCCACAGGGATCGGTCTTGGGGCCGCTCCTGTGGAACATCGGTTACGACTGGGTGCTGCGCGGCGACCTCCCTGACGGCGTCGGCGTAATTTGTTACGCCGACGACACGCTCGTCCTGGCGAAGGGAGAGTCGCACCAGGCGGCGGCCGACGTGGCGACGCAGGCGGTAGCGACAGTCGCTGATAGGATCCGGCAGTTGGGACTCGACGTGGCGCTGCACAAAACAGAGGCCATGTGTTTTCATGGCCGTCTGAACGCGCCACGTTCAGAGTCCCACATTACGGTGGAGGAGGTTCGCATCGGCGTCGGGAGGACGATGAAGTACCTGGGACTCGTCCTCGACAGCCGGTGGAACTTCAGGGAGCATTTCCTGCATTTGGCCCCAAGTCTGAACCGGGCAGCAGCCGCTCTCAAGCGGCTCCTGCCCAATCTCGGCGGGCCAAATGCCTCCTGCCGGAGGCTGTACGCCGGTGTCGTGCGGTCCATGGCCCTCTACGGGGCCCCTGTGTGGGCCCTAAGCATCCGGACGCGACCACTCAAGCTGGTCGCATGCCAGAAGGTCATGGCTATCCGGATGATCCGGGGATACCGCACGATCGCCGGCGAATCAGCCAACCTCCTAGCAGGATTGCTGCCCTGGGATCTGGAGGCGACTGCCCTCCAGCGCGTCTATGAATGGCGCGTGGAGGCGCAGCGTCGGGGCGAATCCCCGCTGCCTCGACAAGTCGAGGCACGGCGGGAAGAGCTCCGGCGCGATCTCAGGGCAGTATGGAGGGAGCGACTGTCGCAACCGAGGTCCGGGCACGCCGCAATCGCGGCGGTAAGACCCCTCTTTGAGGAGTGGCTGGATAGGCGTCACGGCGTCCTGACCTACCGCATGACGCAGGTCCTCACCGGACACGGAAGTTTCGGGAGGTTCCTGTGTCTGATAGGGAGGGAAGAAACGCCTGGGTGTCACCACTGCGAGGATCGTCCGGAGGACACGGTGGAGCATACGGTGCAGGACTGCCCCGCTTGGGCAGAGCACCGCCGTGTCCTCACGACGGCGATAGGCGGAGACCTCTCGCGCCCGGCATTGGTCGAGGCCATGCTGTGGGGCGAGACGGAGTGGGAAGCGGTCGCCTCCTTCTGCGAAGCAGTCATGCTCGTGAAGGAGGAGGCGGGCCGCCTGAGGGAGAGGACAGCGTCCTCCCTCCACCCCAGCCGCAGTGGTAGACGCCCACGGCGTCGGACGTCGCAAGACGATCTCCGTCCACCGTATAGGCGCGGGCATGCGGGCAGCGAGTAATGGGCGACTCGCTGTGCGACCATGGACCATGCCCGGGTCGACGGCGCGTTGTGTTCCACGCGCGCCTCAAAGAGTGTCAGCATAGAGACGGGGCCTGTAGTGGGCCAAAGCCTGCCGGGGTCGCGGGACCAAGGGATTACCGTGACCCCGGTACGTAAAGGGCTGGTGGAGGACACCGTGGATTTTGGTCAGTACAAGTCTGACAGTCCCTCCCGCCCTGCCCTGGGTGGGAGGACTCATTTGATGATTTTACCACGATAAAAAAAAAAAAAAGCTCAGTAGAAACACGTTTTATTGACAAAAGTTGCTGAGGTCAGATACAGGAGTTGCTGGAGACCAAGATAACTTCCATGAATCAAATCTCAATGAGCAACGACAAGCAACAATCTGACAAAGCTTCAGCTCGAATAGATCAGATATCGAAATCGAATACAAGTTGCATCGCATTCGCTGAGCGATTTGGCTGCTACACTGTGTGTCGCGATTTCGATTCGCACACGGCCCAAATATTTGTATGACTAGGGCGTTGTTCCGGGTCTGCCTGTTTGTTATTGTGAGTTTAAATATTTGTAAAAGCACCCACGATCTTTAATGTGGAGCAAAGTTTCTTTGAAAACGAAAATACTGTTAAAATCGCTCTGTGCATAAACAAACACACTCTTAAGCCTTTGTCAAACAGACTGGCGTGGCGAATGCGAAGCGTGACGTTTTTATGTGTGATGTATGGAATTGTTTGAATCCAGTCACATAGAAAAGCGAAAGCGATCCGATAGTGTGACAGAACTATCGGACTAACGTCTCGCTTCGGTTCGGTATCGCCTCGGACTCGCTTCGCTTTCGCCTGTCTGTTTGACAAAAGCAGTATAGATTACAACTAGTCAATAAACTCTAGAACATTAGGCACACAGTTCCAAATTCTAGGTCTCTAATAGCTTCTCTATAAGTAATACCTAATGGCTATACAGTTAGGTGAACAGTGCTTCGCGGTATGCAAATAGCTCATTACTTTTGCGGTTGGTAGCGGATTATAAAAGCAAATAAACACTGAAAGGCAAGTGTATTCCGTTACGTGACAGGTCATGGTAGACCGGTAGTGTCGCCATTTTGATGTCAGAATGTGTAATCGGAATTTTGACCTAAGAAAGCTTAAAAATATCAACCGAATATTGATAAATGGGTTAAGAGCGCGTATTCTGAAAGTATAACGGCTACGTCGCAAATACTCAAATATTAACAAGTTTTCATTAATTTGGTAATGTATGGAAATAAGAAATATGGCTCTGTAGTGCACTAAAAAATTGATAAGGAAATGCAAAAATTAATATCGTAACATGGGAACCTTCCAAATGCCTTTTTTACATCTGAAACGGTCACAACATCAAATTCCTCCCACCCAGGGCAGGGCGAGAGGGGCTGTCAGACTTGTACTGACTAAAATCCACGGTGTCCTTCAATAGCCCTTTACGTACCGGGGTCACGGTAATCCCTTGGTCCCGCGACCCCGGCAGGTATGACATATAATAGTTTGCCTTTGAAAGATTATCAACAATTTTTGACACATTAAAATTAATGCGTTGCCAAAGCTAGGTGCATTCTGGCAACACCGTCGGCGTCACAAGTGCATGTGTGTCGAGGCCTTGTCCTGCGACAACTGGCACGCGCCTTATCTGCGTACGCGCATACAAGCGCAAGCGCAATCGTTCGCACCTTCCACCAACCACAACAAGGCATATCTCGTTTTTAAAGGTGAGTAAGCAATCAATGTAAATTGCATTAAAATGAAGATGGTACCAAAAATGTTTTTCCTTTTTTATTTTTTGTGGCTGTTGTTTATTTATAGTTTTTGTGTGTGCTAGTTTTTTCAAGTTCATCTTTTGACCTTTTAGCAGGTAGCAGATAGTGTTAATTAATAGTTAATAGTTTCCTGGAACTAATGTAAATTAACCTACATGATAGTTTTGTGTCTACTCTTAAAGAAATAAATATTGTAGAGCTTTTATAAAAAAATCTGGGCTCTAAATCGAAAATAATTATTTTATTAAAACGTTGTGTTGGTGAATTTTATTAAATATCGTATGAATTTAAAAGCTTGTATCACTCAAGAAATTAATTAAGTTTAATATATCTTTCTTAACAATTTTTCTTTAATTTTCATACATTCATTGAAATAAAAATAGTTTAAATAAACATACCTATTCTTTTTATGACCATGTCAATACAACTTACGATTTGTCAACTACAACTCATAAAGAATCAGACAAGCTATTAAGGGGTACAATAAATCATGATAAACTGTGGGGCTCCTAAAAGTGCGTAGATAACAATTTAGAGCCGTCACGACACGCGGTCACGCGACAAGACATGTTGTAGCCTGTAGGTGAACCACCTGTCATGGCCCGACGTGGCCCAACATGGCCCAGTTTCGAATATGTTCGGAAGCTGACAGTGACAGTTGACCGGGTAAATATTGAGAATCGATGATTAGCACTCAGTTGTCACTTTAGGAGTTAATGGACGGCACGACCCGGGATTATTGTCTTTTTTTTGCTCTCTCTGAGCATTTTTTCATGTTCAGTATATCATTTGACGGCACTGTTAGCCCAGTGGCTGAGCGATTGGACTGCTGCGCTGCGTATAGCGGATTCTATTCCCGCACGGAGCAAATATTTGTATGATCTACAAGTAGTTGCTTCGGGTCTGGGCGTTTGTGTATGTGAGTTTATATGTTTGTAAACGCACCCACGATACAAGAGAAATTCCTAGTTCAAATAAAAAATATATTGGTACTTGTATGTATGGTCAGTGGCTTGTATTGATTTACCTACCTCCCCTTATCGTGCTGTATACAATATGGGTCATGTGATGAAGGGCACGATATGTATGCACTTTCTGTATGAAATTCTTCGTTATGATATTGTTTCACTGACAGTTTGCAGCAAACTCAGAGTTAATTTTTTTAGTATAACATTTAAGAAGTATTTTTAATTTACTTTCTTTACAATACCTATGAGTGTATCAAAAGATGCGATATGATGCATTTAATTAGTGTTGAATTAAAAAGGTTATTAACCCAAACTTCTCTTGATCACACATAGTCACAAATATAGCATTTTTTAAACAATTAATTTTTAATTGAGAACAAATGATATAACTAGAGATTATTGCAATGAAAGAACCGAATTATTCACCAGTGATTGAAGTAATACTATATCATTACCATCTTAGGAGGGTTTCAGATCATCTTCCTCCTTATACTTTCAAGAAACCGTTTATTTTGTATCGTTAATGATATTTTTACTGTTACCAAGTTTCGTCTGGTCTAGAAAGTCTAGTCAACTTCAAAGCTTTTCCTCAAACAGCTTGACATCAAAAGTAAAGCACGTCCGAATGAGCTTACTATGAAATTATTGAAATTTCACGAATTTCTTAGAAACTTTGTTAAAGACTGAAAATATTATGACTTCCGTGTGACTTCAGATAGTGTCATGACAGTACCAGTACAAGCGATATTTATATGTATAGCATTACTTGCATAAAAGTGATAAACCAAAGAAAGGCACCAATGAAAAATGTCCTCAATAAAAAGTATTAGAGTGTTACGGTTATCGCAATTATGAAAACGTTTTTGGAAAATTACAAATGTAAGTCAACCAATTTGGAACCAATAGGACAAAGTAAAGTATAGGCGTTAGTATTGTGATGTCTTGGCCACTACACTTCGACAGTTACGCGGCCGACCTCATCTAAATAGTAAATTACGTCTATGTAACCGACCAGAGGTATGCGAGTTGCCGAAGTGCCAGTCTCACCCATTAACTGCTTTCCCCGCTTATTCCACCGCGCACTTACAGCCTTATACCTTACAACTCATAAATCTGTCGTATGTTACAAATTAGCCCACTTACATTTGGAGCGAGGTGCGTCGGATCCGACGACCGACGGACGGCTGGAACAAATCGGACGGATTGTTTTGTTTCACTCAACAATGTTGCCCTATTGAAGTGCCGTGAGAAATGTACCGACATTTTTCATAAGATTGTTGAATTTGACATGTTTAGTTATTCAAATATTTTAAGTAGCAACACTATTGTTGGTTTCACATTCCGATGGATGGATTTAAACAACGAAGTAAGAGTTAATACTTTAAAATATGCTGCTTGGGAACGACTGCCAAGTGCCTACAGGAGAAATTTAGTAGAACTCAATACAATTATTTCTAATGAAAAGAAAAAGTCGATAGCTGATGAACAATACAAATGCCTGCTTTATCTTTTATTGCTTACAAATTCAGAAACAATAAAACTAATTGGATATGAGCACTAACGCGAAATGCAGAACCTAGTCTCAAAGTTTCACCCCATTTTTGGTCTAACACTAACTCCTAAGCATTGAATTGAATGCAATAAAAGGTCACACTAGTTTCACTATCCGTTCTTGTATGCAGTTAGGATTGCGACCTTTTTGATTCGGAATTATGGGATTATGATGGGCATCGTATAACTTAAATACTCTTGCTGTAAAAAGATTTAATTTTACACCTTTGAAACAGTTCAATTGTACCTTTTCCTTAAGATGATCTCTATTGGAAAATTTAATGCGCAATTCGGCTTTTAATCAAAGAAGATTTGCCTACTAATTAATTCTGTAGAAAGGAATTCAGCACGGGCCTACCATCGAAAACAAAAATATTAAATATCTATAAATACTTTTAATTTCCAATGTCACCGGACCAGATTGCAAAAAAAAACTTACATAATAATATTGTGTGATTTTTATTCATAATGATTTCTACCTTGAAATGTCTAGTATGTCGCCTTAATTATAGATAATCATTTACGTAATCTAGTAATCTACTTGTTTATATATAATTGCATGTAATTACGCAGGTGCTCAATGAACAAGCTCCTTCTAAACAAGGACTGTTTCACTAAACTAACAAGAATTTCCTACATCTCAATTAGTAAGGGTCAGCGTGTCAATAACATGAACTGCATTTAATAAAGACATTGACTATGCAACGCAATATAACCTCTATTATTATTTTATTGCACTACACTTGTGTTTTATTCAACACACAGTAATAACAATCTCCAATAACTTCTGAAACGTTACGTGTAAAGGTCGCGAAGTTGTGGAATATTAATTTACTTAAACTACCTACCCACTAATATGGTAAAATACAAAAATACCTACTCCAACCGCGAGTCAAACTTGGGTTATAATGTAAATAATTCCGCGAATAAATAAAGTTAATGGCGTTATTATTTTTAAAGAACATCTGCGTTATGTTGAAGAACTATGTAAGGAACGTTCTGAAAGACCTCATATAGCTCGGCGCTAACATACAAACGACCTACTAAGAAGAGAATCAACAATGTATTCAGACAATTGAACGACTGTACATCCGCTTACTTTTTACTCTAAAACAAAGAGCTTGTTTAAACATCAATTCTTTGGAGCGATAACTGAGATAATGTGCGCGCACAATCACTAGTCATCCGCGGATGACTAGTGATTGACATGATTCCGATGTATCGATGAATCGAGTCGACCTTGTTCAAGTCCAGGGTCAATCTCGAGCTCGCAGATGCTGCGGACGTCTCCTGATGCAAACTAACTCACTAACACTAAACACATGCTTATAGAAACGAACGTTTTGTTTTACTCGACAGCTGTATCATGTGAAATAATTACACGTTGTTATTTTTGTGAACGGCCGCCAACAGACCGACACGCATACCCGCATTTTTCTGATTATTATTTTATGACATTGCGAAATCGTTATCGGTAATTGGTATACAATTTATTCGGCTATTTCAATTAATATTAATGGTCCTTAAATTCACACGTATTAATGTAAATATAATAAAAATAAAAAAAGACCTTCGCTAACCTGTAGCTTTTTTGTTGTTGCGAAGATTTTGATAATCTCCTAACAAGGGTTGTTTGTATATGACTGTTTGTAAACGCACCCACGAAACAGGAAGAAATCCTAGTTTAGGGCAACAATCGATCAAAGTTTTTCATACTGATCACTGGATGATAATCGAGATGAGAATTTTGTTCCCTCAAAAGACACTCGGATTGTCCCATATTGTGTTTCGTGATTATTGTGGGTAGAATAGGATTTCTCAGCGGACGTGACAATTGTGTCGGCGACGTGACACCGACGATGTGATCTCACCACAAGGCTCTCAAGAATTGACAACTAGATTTGAGATAACATCCAGAATTCAGACTATATTTAATCCAATTGCAGTTTAGCCTATAGCCATCAGTAACGAAAACAGGATACGATAATCAATTCCAATCTATTGTATGTTTATTTTGACGTCCATAATTTTCAATTCGTATCGTGTCAGATTAATAAATTATCACCTGGAAATATTTTGAGACGACCTTCCTAAAACAATAGGACGAACGTGGTTATGCTTTTAAGCGCGTGGAAAACCCATAACAGTGAGAGCCCATTTACATAAAATCAGTCGACATATTTACTCAGTAACCTTACACTATGTGACGAGAGGAAGAGAGCAATGTTTTTGGTGCAATCTGTTTGTTTGATTTGACGTCATGCCACACAACAAGCTATCCCCAATAAAGTACACGATATTAGATAGGCGCCATTCAACTTCTCGTAATCATTCATAAAATATTATCTCTGTAGAATTATGAGACATAATTAAATAACATAAATCACAATATTAAAACCGGATGACTCATAAATAGACTTGGAAACACATAATTCAAGTAGTAATTGATCTATTTTTGTAGTAGGTGCGCTGACTGTGAATTCTTGGTATAAAGATTATTCGGCTCGGTACATTGTTGTGTGTAAGGTTCGCAGAAACCGTAGACCTCTAATTGCGTTCAGCAAAAACATTGACTGACAACAGAACCAGATTGTATGAGCAATACGTTGAGTAAGACTGACTTTTGATGCTGACTCACCTACGCAGAGGTAGTGGTGTTTATTCTATTTCAACTGAGCTGGAAAATAAGGAAAATGTATTTACATAACCCACATACAAGTACTAGAATTTAAATGAGAATGTCTACGAGGCCTGAAACTGTTTATACAAATAGATACTTACGCGAGACCTTCAGCATTAATGAATGAAATATTTTCCTCTATTACCATAATGTGGTTACACTGCTACTCATTCTTAGCAAACAACTGACAGTTAGCGATCCTACCTACATTAATTTAATCTCAGTTCAACGTTCGACTGATCGAAATACATAATGAAATAATAACAAATTGATAAACTTTAACGGTCGTTTACAGATCACTGACTTTACTAGCTGAGAGCACAAAAAAAGTATCGTTCGTATAAACGTTGGCATTAATCACTGTGGCCCACTTGCGTCTGGTTTTGGCAATTATTATGAATATGTAATACATATGTTATGGCTTTTTAGCACCCCGAGGCACAGTACACACGTGTGCGTGAGCTTTCGTGCTGAAACTGGTCTATTAAAACTGATGCAATAAGGGTCAAAGTCTACAAGTTTTATGTGAACTTTACAGGCTGATGTTGCCAATACTGTGAAACTGGTCAATATGTTGTTATAATGTTTTTTATTAACAAGAATTATGTTTTTTTTTAATAGACTCATGAATGTAATGAAGCATTAAAACTTTAAGACAGTTCTTTAAAAAAAAAGAAAACTGTTGCTCATTGAATTCATGGTAACTGTTTGTACGCGTCGTTGTCCCTTCCACTGTGTCGAAGTCAGTAAAACCAGATATTAGCGAAATATGGATTCCAGTTTCAGTTATCCTTAGGCACCCTGATCATAAAAAAAACATTTGTTCTTACATTTTGAAGTGCTTATAAAAAGTCTTATGATGTAAATAAAGCGTAAATCTTTTATTCCACATAAATGATCGATCTCATATGCTTACCAGCTGTCAAAGAATTCACAAAGGTGGCACTACCATCATGAGTAACAGACAATATTATCGTTTCTCTATTGTTTAAACTACGAACAAAAAAATCCTATCCTATGTGTTCATATTCAGGCCCTGACATTAAATCTGCCACTCTTTAAAAGCTGTGTGACAGTTCAAGGCGGTCTGAGAAGTGGCGCCCGCGCATCGCAGTTAGTAAAGAGGGGGAGATATTACTGCAGATCATTTTTACAGCTGTACGCACGATCAAGTGTGATTTATTTGCTCTTATTGTTTTTCTTTCTTTGGTCTGTGATTAACATGGTGTTTTGTTTTTCCTATTAGCGATTAAGAGAGACTTTTGAACTTACTGTTGGTTTTTTTTTCATTTATTTTAAGTATGCCAGTTACAGGCACTTTTGAATTGACAAAAGACAAAAAAGAAATACAAAAAGCTATGGTACTACAGTCACAAGTCATAATAACTGTGAAAGTACTGTAGGTGCCCATTCCAAAGCGTAGATCTCTATGGAGAAGAACGGGCGATTATTATTAACGGTATTTATTTCCTAATACCCGCAATTCAAGTTGTTTTTCATTTAATACTAAGACAAAGTACTGATTCTGAACTGTGATCTTGACAAGAGGAACAGAGGGTCTGAAAACTGATGAAAGTTTTAAATATTTTTATACGCACTAACGACTGCGTCGCGAATTGTAAAAGTCACCAAAAGACGTTAAGAATGGCATGAATAATTGGACCTTGTTGGCTTGACTACGATGGTTTAGGAAGTTGGTGAAGCGTCTGGTACTGAATCAGAAGGTCGGAGGTTCAAGTCTTGCTCGCAATCCACAAAAAAGCTTTATTGAAGGTATAATTATGTATTATAGCCGGGCCACAGTAACGGCATTTCCCGTTGATTTTCGTGATAATAGTCTTAAAATGTTCATATAAACTTCCTTTAAATGCGATAATTAACGGAAGTAAGAAAGTTCCCGTGAGTGTCGCCCTAGTGTAAGGAATCACACTGTCCACAGTGCAGTGTGTTCTTTGGAGTTACTTTTTATGAGGAATGTGTAGGTACAGATTTCAGGTTATGAGAGCAGATAAGGATAAGCCTTAAATACGACTTAATTAGGGACCTTTTTAGAGTAAAGAGATGAAAGTTGGTACTTTGCCAGAAAAATACTTGGTAAACGAGCCATAGTAATTGAATACCCTGTACCGATATTGGGAGCTGAGCAGATAGGTAAACAATCACTTAGCTTAAGTCCTAGGTTGATTAAATAAAACACATCTACCTACTTTTTGGCTTCACCACAGTCGGATACAAAAGAAGGGAAAGAGATACCTACTAATATTATAAATGATAAAGTGTGTTCGTATGTTGAATTTTCACGTCAAAATGGCTGAATCGATTTTGAAGAATTTTAGTACAAAGATCAATGGGATTCTAGAAACGGCTATATGCTATACAGGGGAGGGCAACAGCTAGTGATGTTATAGATTTTAACAAGTAAGTTAGGTAGACAGCTTAGTTCATAGACTGAAATTTTCATATACCTAAATATTTATAAACTAGGTAAAAAAACGTCAGAATAGATACCAGAAGATATATCGTTTTTAGTTACAGTATTACTATTGTCCTATATTTTCTTCACGTCATTGTAATGAAAATTACACTTGGCAAGGTTAGGCACTAGACACCCACTATTTCATGAAAGAAATATAAAGATAGATACTAGCTGCCTCCAGTGGTTTCGCTCGTGGCTTAACTCATTTTTTCCCACGGGAACGTAATAAAGGGATATATGTACCTCTATGCCAAACATCAAAATCTATTCAGCCGTTCTGACATGATCAAGGGACAAAGATTCATCCATCCATATCCATCTTTCATATTTATGTTACTAATCAAGTAAGGATTAATCTACTTTTTTATTTTTAAAATACTCAAGTGAGTCCCGCCCCGGGTGCAGGGACTAACAGACTCGTACTGACTAAAATCCACCGTGTTTCTTCAATAGCCCTCTACGTTCCAGGGTTACGATTACCCGTTTAGAAAACTCCGCGACCCCGGCAGGAGTTTGGCCCTCTATGCGGGTCCGTCAGTTTAACCAAACCAGCTTAACCGTTCCTTACTTGCCCTTTGCCTTTCAGGGACACGGCTGCCATTAGTTGCAGGCGGTCCCAGGACCTCAATATTTATCTACCTAGTACCTTCTTAAGATTTTGTAATAGTGCTTGAACTAGAACTGATTTATTACTTTGAAAGCTCCACATAAGCTAGACCTATGTAGACATATTATGTACTTACACCGAGAGGTCAACCGAGGTTAATGTTCTGCTTTGATTCTAAAAGATAATTTATTTAATTCTTTTTCTAATTAATCTGACCTAAGTCATTAAAAAAATTGTCACTAGATACATTAGGTACTTGTAGGTACTAGGAGAGGGGTCGTGGGACTGTCTAAAGGTGAACGCACACTTATCCGAGCCGAACGCGTCGAACGAATCCAATGAAACGAATTTTAGAATTAATCTCATGAAACCTCGCACACTTCCCCGCATCAAATCGTCCGATATTGTTCTTGATATTGTGCGAGGCCTCCTTGACTTCGATTCGTTCGACGCGTTCGGCTCGAATATTTGTGCGTTCACATTAAACAGGATACCGTGATCCTGGATCGCACTGTGCAACTGAAAGAACGAAGTGGATTTTTAATCACTAAGGGTCGGAAAGTCTCTTCATGTCCACACAGTGTGGAAGGACTCAACAAAAATCACACAAATCGGACCAGAAAACTCGGAGTAATCGGTGTACATACATACAAACAAACCGACTGAATTGAGAACCTACTCCTTTTTGAAGTCGGTAAAAAAAGGGTAGGCACCCACTAGATAGTGTAACAGAAAAGTCTTCTAATTTAAAGTTTCGAATTGAATTGCTCTAAAGAGAAAAAAGTACCGGTTTTAATTAAACTTAGCCACATTATTCTTCCAAAGGCTGTTAAATGAAATTAGTCTGTTCTAGGAGATCTACTATCTGAAGATAGAGTTAACGTGTTGTACCTATTCAATTAAGTTGCAACCCTAATAAAAACGGAATATGATACGAAATTAAATTCAGATAGTTCAGCAAGTAATCTAGAAAAGTTTACAGAAATGTAAGAATTACAAGCCATCGAGGTCGCAGCACTGTCTTAAAAGAGCACCGCGACCCTGGAACGCAAAGTGTATGTAAAGGAACAGGGTGATCTAAGAGTCTGACAGTCCTTTGCCCAGTTCTATACAGGGAGGCAGGTCAAATTTGATGATTATTAAAAAGGCGAAAAAAAATGACGAGCTACTGTTAACTACCTTCAATTAAATCATTATGAAAAAAGCGATAGTTTTATAAATGAAGTACCCCTAAGAAATACCCCCTACATTAATCAAAAAATATCGAAATTACAACTGTTAAAACTAAATAATAAGTACCTATAACGTGACCGACAATTTGTTACGTCGTACGATCTGCAAATCAGGTGATTATTACAAAAACCGGTACCCACCGGAAGATTCAAAAGAATTAAGTAGCTCGACGAACAACAAAACATATAATTTGTAGACATAGTCGCTCGTTAAGCCATGTCTACATCGCAAAACAGTTATTTCAATCAGATTTAAAATAAATAATAAGACTGACCTGTTTTCGTAGCACTAAACGTGAAAAGCTAAAAAGTTTTAATGAAAAAAAAAAACACTTGTCAATATTTCACCACTAATCACTTAATCATCTCACTACACTGATACAATATCACTTCAACACTAGCTCAAAAGCGGTAAAAATAAAATTTAATCGATTGTAAAAAACATCGATACGTCGTCGTACATTGAGTACAAAGTTCGAGTCGTTGGACGCAGCCGTCACAGAGCAAAGCGCGCGAGCGAATGAATGCTCGAGCATGGTACACTGGTTATCGTGATGTGTCGAACTTCGAAGACAGGCAGACGAGGCTGGAACGCGCGGGAAACCTTTTAGCCGGCTAATTAGCACGCGAAATTGGCGAATAAAGTTCATAACCTTAATAAGGAAAATGGGCCTTAAAATGTCCCATAACCGTAACGGTTTAAAGATTGGAACAATGCCGCACTTGTGCATCGTCATGCCGAAGATCAGATGAGATGATTATCTGGAAGTCGCGTCCGGGTGGGTCACGGCCGGTAAACGATTGTGCAAATATGGCTTAGCGTAAAGCTCAATAAAGATGTAAGATTACATTTTGCAGTCACAGATGTTCATGAGAACGCAGGAGAATCGGATAGTTGCAAGAATTAAAAGGGTCCATCATTTTTTATTGCAAAACTTTTTTTTTATATCGCATGGGTTTAGTCTTTACTCTGTGGTCTGATCTGGTCAGAGATGACAAATACAAAGTCTACAATGTCAACAAAAATGGTCCCCCCCGGGTGGAGCCGAAGGGACTGTCAGACTCGTACCGATTTAAATCCACCGTGTTCCTTTAATAACCCTTTACGTTCCGCAATCATGGGTACTTATTTCGACAATCCCGTGACCCATCGGTTTGCTCTTGAGTCTAGTCTAGGTTATAGTTCACAGAGACAAAGTCTACGATGGAGTGACCTTACTCAGAAGAAGCTTGTTCACATAAACTTTGAATCTATTCGGGTTGTATGCATTCGGGAATAATTTGATTTGATTTTAAGTCCCATCAACAGATACATATCTCAGGAACTACTGATTCAAATCCAAACATTATTTTTGTTTTGGATGGTCCATTTATCGAGGAAGACTATAGGCTATATAACATTACGCAGCGACGAATAGGAGCTGAGCAGTGGAGGTGCAACCCCGGGGAACAGTTAGTACTCTTATACAATAAACTTAATAACAGTACCCACCGGTATCCGCGAATCTTGAAAGCTTTTAAGAGGAAACAGCGCACAGCAGCCTGCTCCATGATTGTTACAATACCTGTTCCGTATCAACGCGAGAGATCGCATTATAAACTAGATCAGAATTAAGTTTTAGTCAAACAAGATTTTCTGTAATTTATGATTATGAGTTTTGTATTAGCAGACAGATTAATGTTGGGAGTTATTATGATTGAATGTTTATTTTTAATCAAAATCCTCTTCAGACTATTTTTTACAGTCTTCGTCTGGGGTGAAAGTGAATTTATTCTGTAAAATGAGACGTTAAGATAGTTTTTTGGGGTCGCGTGTGTTGCTGGGTTTGCGGGACTATCTGAACACATAAACTTGACCCAGTAACGTAAAGGTAAGTTGGAAGATCAATGTGATGGATTTGAGTCAGTACAAGACTCACAATCCCTTTCGCTCCACCCAGGGCGAGAGGACTCATTTGATGAGATGAGTTGAATGAGATAAGTTGAATGAGATGAGTTGAATGAGATGAGTTGAATGAGATGAGTTGAATGAGATGAGTTGAATGAGATGGATAAAGAACTGATTTTTGCTGGATATTTATTTCACAAACGCATGATTTCTTTCATTTACCTATATTACATAATAGGTACTTATCAAAGTTTTTTGACCTGACCTATTACAACACAATGACAACAAAAGATATTCTATTGAAGCAAATAAAGTAGCTATTACTTTTATTGCTGCCATGTCAACATACGATATTATTAATAGTGCTATTGTTCTACAACAAAGAAACAAAACACTTCTTCTACTGCCTAACCCTTTGCCTGCCGGGGTCGCGGGACTCTCGAACTACCGTGACCCCGGTACGTAAAGGGCTATTGAAGGACACCGTGGATTTTAGTCAGTATGAGTCTGACAGTCCCTCCCACTCTGCCCTGAGTGGCCGCTCTGCCCTGGGTGGGAGGACTCATGTGATGACTGTACCACGTAATAAAAAAACTGCCTACCCTTTAGGAGGATACAGACCTGGGGTTGCGGTACTGTTTAAACAGGGTAACGAGGCCCTGGAACACAAAGGGCAATTGAAGGAACAAGGTGCTCTTTATGCAGTGCGAGTCTGATAATCTCACCCGTTTTCAAAAAACTTGTTTAGGTATATAGAGCGTGATATGGCGGCACTGATGGCGCAGTGGTCGAAAGATCGACTGCTGGGCTGCGTGTCGTGGATTCTGTTCCCGTTAGGAACAATATTTATGATTTACAAGTTGTTTGTGGTATGTTTTTGGTATATCTGAGTTTAAATGACAAACATTTGTATACGCACACGCAACATAAGTGAAATTTCTCGTGATGGGCAAAGTTTTTATTTAAAAAAATATTAATTTTGCCCTATATTCTGATTGATTCCGCAATACTCAAGTACATGATGTGTGTGGTGATCCAATCACCGTGTTACACCCGTTAACCCATAATAAATCACATGGTGGTAGACAAGCAAACAATCGGTTTGTTTGTCAGTTTCCAGTCATCTCCGCTAACGATCTATCATCAGCGCTGCGCAAAAAACTCTGAACATTCCAACTATTTAACCTTTTTAGGGTACCGTACGTTTCTGTCTGTCTGTCCGTCTTTTACCAGGCTGATATCTCATGAATCGTGATAGTTAGACAGTTGTTTTCACAGATGTTAGTATTTCTGCTGCCACTTTTATATAAAATAATACAAAACAGAATAAAATAAATATTTAAGGGGGGCTCCCATTCAACAATATAATTTTTTTTGCTCGTTTTTGCTCGATTTTTTTTTTGGGAATTTTCACAGAACGGTTATTTTACTATATTCACTTTTATAAATAATTTAATTAAAATAAAACAAATTTTGAGGGAAGCTCTTATAAAAAAAGGCGTTTTTTGCCGTTTTTATAGAAAATGGTACGGATCCCTTCGTTCGCGTCTCCGACTTACACTGGGCTGGCTTTTTTGCTAACATATGTAGTGGGCGATGAAAGCACCCTGGGAGGGCTCACTTAAGCATCTTATTAACTACTTAAAAGGGTGCGTTTATGGCAAATAAAAACGATAGGAAACCTTTTGTTTGTTGTATTTAAATTAAATGTTTTTTTAGGTTTTATTGACAGGATTGTTATTGATGCCTATACACTGATAGCCTTTTAATCGGTTTTTAATTTGTTTCTTTCAACTTCGACTTCCAAAAAAAGAGGTTTTTTTTATTTAGCGACTAGCCATATCACCTTGGTTTCACCCGCTGTTTAGCTGCGTGATGTTATATAGCGTTAAGCCTTCCTCGATAAATGGGCTATCCAACACAATAATATTTTTTCAATTCTAACCAGCAGTTCCTGAGATCAGCGCGTTCAACCAAACAAATTCTTCAGCTTTATAATAGAAGTAGAGATGAGCTCGCGTTTTACCACTACCACATAATTATGTTATTGTTACGGTTACTATTAAACTACGTCACTGGACTTTTGGGCAAAGGTCGCTCCAACGAATTTCAAGTGTTCTAACAATATATTAAAAAAAAAAAACAAATCCAAACATTTTGTAAAAAAAGTAGTTTATTTCAACACATTTTTGCTGACGGTTTCAAACGAGTTGGAGTAATATCGACTGTTCACGCGTTAACAGCTCCCAGTCATAAAAGCTTGGAGTGTAAAAGCCCTTTATTTTCTAATATTCTAATAGCTGCACGGGATCTCGTTTCACATAGTGCTAATATTTCATAGCGAATGTTCCTGGACAATTGAGAGTTCAACACCACACAACAATCGGTAAGGCTCACTGTAGACGATGATACGACCTGGTTGGTCAACAGGTTGGTCAAAACTGATTTTTGCAATACTTTCAAGATGTACGAGTATTACAAGAATTTTAAGAATCAGGCGAAATAGTGGTCGAAAGCGAACATAATTATCGCCAAATTAAAAAAAGACGCGTAGCCTCACAGCATTTCAGTATCTTTCCACAAACACTGACTAATGGTAACCTTTGCTAAATTGCCCGGTCGTCCAATACATAGACACTTAAAAAAATCGATCTACATCCTTACAAAACGACACCGTTGATTATTATGGGCGGCCACCACAAAAATATATTTTTCACCGATTTGTTGGTTGGCCAACAAATTGTAACGTCTACAGGACGCCTAAGCAACGCGTGCGCCGATCGCTTGCCTAGTCGTTGCGCGTTGGTTCGTTTCTTTCAACACTTGCTCAAACAATGCTCTACTTCCGATCTAATGAATGCAAACAAAAGCCCAAGAATGCTGGGCTGGCCAAATAAATTTTATTCTAGGGTTTATTTATTAGGCTTCATAATGATGCTATTTTTGCCACACTGGGCAATGTTGTGTAGAAATTGGTAACACGTGGAACAGATGTGGTTTTTACATGTTAGGGAACATGGAATATTTATGGGTTACATATTTTTGCGTGTATAACAGTTTTATAAGCAATCCCTTTTTTTAATAGCATGTTGCCCCAAAATGCCTGTTTTAGTTCAACTTTTCTTTATTTCGATCGTTTTGCTCACACGAGTGTTAACGTGAAGTAAATAGTTGGATTTCAAAACTGAAAACACCCTTTTATTTTCATTTCAATGTCTAAGCTAAGAATATTTTTTCTAAATATGTATAATTATGATAGACTTACATGATGTGCTTTTCACCGAAAGTGGAACTTGTATTTCCAAAATGTTGTGGTATTTTTGATTAAAATCGAAACCAAAAATAATGCTTACAGATATTATAAATGCGGAGTTGAGCTTGTTTTTTTGGTTAATAACCTAAAGCACTGAACCTATTATGAATAAATACACGTGGAATCCTGGAGTCAGTTAGAGACTTTTGCATAAAACTAAAAAAGAAGGAAAAGTAGGAAGGCGGCGTGCGAAGACGCGGATAAAAGCTAGTTTTGTCCTAATACTAAAATAAATCCACAGTACGTCACAGTGGTTTTATATTACTAAGTAGCTAATGTTTAAGATATGTATATTAAAAAATAGATGCGGTTATATACACTTCAGCGAAATAGATGTTTACTATGAACTTGAAGCATCCCTAAGTGGATTAATTAAGTATGATACTCAAGTTTTCCTGTAACTTATTTTCTAATAACAGGTCACGTTTGTACTCTTTTAATTATGTTGTCCTTTACATAAATAATTAAGAAATGAATAACTGAAAGACTGGAACAAGTACTGACAATATAGGCTGATATAATACATTATAAAAACCTTTAGTGCCAGGCAGTATAAAGGGGATGATAAAGGCTAGTTAGTAAATTAGTTCAGTAACTTCTCTGTTTTTACGTGTGGTCACAATAAAGCGGTATTTTGTCTCCTTCTGTCTAAACCACACGGTACTACTCATATACTTAAAAAGATGCACTGTAACTTCCCTAGCCAACTGACTGATAAAATTGGCAATACTCTAGAAGGAGAACGACTACCTATCTCTTTCCTGTAACAGAAATCTAGGACCCACTCTTCTATTCCTCTCTTTTTAGTTGAGGGGATCGATTATATGCAGATATTGCGCAGTCCATACTTTAAGTCTATGGTCTACTCGTCGGGTGCTGGACATTGCTGGAGTACTCGTAGTTACGAACTCCGTCATGCTCCAAGGTAGTACCAGTATTGACTATTGATTGTATTGATGACATATCCACTATGTTGTTATACGCAAACTGAAGAACTTTTTCCAGAGAACCATCATCATAATCACGAAAAAAACATGTCAGCCTTAATAATTTTTTTTTGTGTATAATTTTCAAATGGTACAAGTGACTAAAATCCACGGACTCATGTGATGATTATACCAGGTAAAAAAAAACCGGTTTGAGTGATGCAAAAGGAACTGTTAGAATTCACTGAGTAAATACCACCCTGTTCCATCAGTTCCCCTGTGCATAACGGGACACGACAGTCCACCTTGAAAGATGACCACACATTTCCAGCACATGCTGTATATAAACGTTGAACCCTTTCCTCGAGAATTAAATTACAGAAAACTCACAATAGCAGCGTTTATCGATTGGTTAGTTCATGTTTAACAACCTGTCAGCTTATCGTAGGGAAACTTTACGACTTATTCTTAGACCCGTGTTATGTTAGTGCCTTAGTGGTCAAATCAGTATTTAGTATTAGACCTATTATAAAATCAACGGCTCCGCAGTTATGGTAGCAAATCATAAAATGTAGGGTTGGTTTAGACTTTGAAGATGGTGGTAATTCTCTTTTTTTTATCGTGGTTAAATCATCAAATGACCACCACCCAGGGCAGAGCGGAAGGGACTGTCAGACTCGTACTGACTAAAATCCACGGTGTCCTTCAATAGTCCTTTACGTTCCGGGACGTTTCCGAAATACAAACTTTGTACAGTTTGAATCGGTTCTAGATGTACGAGTACCTTCTGTAATTTTAGGCATTTTTTAAACATAGTTGAAGATAATTTAAGCAGAGGAAGAACAAAGAAACTATGGACCTTTGGGCTGATGATTGTTGGTTGCCGGCTGTTGAATTAAAGTGTAGTAAAAAAAAATGGAAAAAAAGACTGGCTGTGCTGCCCTTAAATAAATTGGAGCTTGGGTAGGAGAACGATGCTGATTTCATAAGTATTGTGATTATTCTAAATCTCTTTTTTTCACTGGCTCATGACATATTTTTTTTTCCAAAATATTAACTAATAGTTGTTTTGACGTATATTTTTCAAACAAAAAAAAACTATTATCTTGTGTCCTTCTGCCCTCGGGTTATGTAATGGGAATTGATATTATGACGAGTATACGCGGATGTGGTATCCAGTACTTGGCCTCAGCACCGCAACATATCGGGTTGCAATGTAAAAAAATATCTATTGGATGACAATGCCTGCTTTACGTAACATGTCCTTTGTGTATTTTTAAATAATATGTTATTTGCAAAATATTGCTAACTTGATATGATGTTGTTGTTTTATTCTGTGTAAAATATGCTCAGTTTCAGTAGCTCGATCACAAAATTTCAGTACTTTATTTACAGTGTACTTGAAGTATTTACTGCGTTTATTGTATGGAAAAATGGAACAGCGCCTCTAGTGTACGAAGAAGGAACAAATTTTTTCCTTGTAATTAATGTCAAAATTCCAGTTTACTTATACGTCACAAAAACTGGAAATTCATGATAAGGCCTCAGTTGGTCATTTTTAAACCAGATTATGTTTTGTCAGTGATTATATATTTTTCTGTCAAATTCTATCAAGGTTATCAGCTTATCTACGTAGTTTAACTTTAAATAAGTCGCATGCACAATTTCTATTATCCACTAGCTCGTGTCGTGAATTCGCAAATAGTCGCAACAGTACAATAAGGCCGATGCACACGTGCAGTCAAAATTCGTAAGTACACTTTCACACACGCCGGAAACTGGGCGTCGTTTACCCAGAAGGATTCAGGTTTCTGTGCTACCTATCACATTTACACGCCGTTTATGGTGCGGACACTTTGCGTCGGATCGTGTGTACCTGCCCGAATGATTTGTGAACCGATAGCTATTTCTGGTAAACCAAATATTCCTGCGCCGCTTTCATTTTTGTTCCTGAATAATAATAAACAAAATGCGGCGGATATTTGAAAGTGTTGTTTGGACGTAGAATGATTGATTTTATTGGTTATTGGAAAATTAATATGAGGATCGTTAAATTGATGCAGCTTTATGGACTTGCATTAATATTACTTTTTAGTTGGTATATTGAGCTGAGGCTTATTAGTTTTAATATTTGCAAAATAAATTATATTTTGTACATTATCTGAGGCAGATGAGAGACTGTATTAGGCATCTCTAATCCGATTATATGAATTATCAAACGTTTAGATATACATACTATTTTGATTTTGTGGAAAAGAAGATCATGAATCGGATAAGTCTGCTCGATAAGTATTCTTATTTTGAATATTTGCAACGCACATGTTCAGGTTTTTCTTAGCTTAATTTCCACACATCAATTTAAACCGGAGCTTTAAGTGATGAAATTGAAATTGAAACACGCAGTGAATTAGCCTACAACTGCAACAATCAGTAATAGAGATGTGCAAGAATGTAGCCGATGTCCACACTAAATTAATTAAAGCAAATTCTCCAGTCACCATAGCGCGATTACACGAATAATTGATTACAACTGACGCCACTGAGGATTCTGACGTCATCGTCTTATAAATATTATAGACAGACCATCATAAAACCATTAAGGCCTAAGGATTAAGGATTTACTATGTAAATCTCGTTCAAACAAATTGAACGAATGCCGAGCGGTTAAAGAAAGCCGTGCGGCAAATTCTCCGGGTGAACTTGGCCTTATAAAAAGCACATTTCACTATGTTACATTTAAGTCTTCTGATATTTGACTATGAACCATAACTTATGTAAGCTGAAACCGTTTTAGCTTTTACAACTAGGTTTAAAATTCACCTGTTGCATTAAAATCGCGTGCAAAGTGGCAACTTATGGATGCCAATCCACTTTGTTAATTGAATCTGCTTAGAATTACAACTTTTTTTTATAATTTGTGTGTGTGTTTTATCCAGAATACGTTAGATTTTCATCACAGTTTTGTAGCCTCCGTATACACCGCAGTCGAAACGACCCAATATATTAAATACGTACTTAAATTGACCTCTAGGTCTCAATGTAAGGCCCTCATTTGAGGATTAGTCAACCCTATTCGTGGCTAACCAAATCCAAGATAATCTAGGTCCGCTTGCTCTTAATTTAGTCATTCGAATCCCATTCAATTTACTAACCTAACAACGACTTCGGAGATTACTAATTTTCAGTGTGGGAAAATCTTGGGTCAATAACACCTTGAATAGCTAATCCAGAGAGCTTTTTTTTAGTTTCTTCTTTTTCACACCTAGGAGTATGTATACCTATTGTTCAACAAATAATGTAGGTACAGTAAACTCCAATTCTAGAGTCTCAACTACAAACTCTTCCATGACTGCATTGGTAACGTTTTCAGATCAGCGGCTTGCATAATAATTAATCCAGTCACGCCCAGTTTCATCTCGAAATGGTAGATGGGAACTCTCCGACTAGATTTTGACGTTCTAAAAGTTGTCTCAAAAATCTAGTACTATCTTGTGGCTGCGTCGTTAGTTATTCAAGAACATAGTTCACAAAACTCGATGTTCTAACAAAATAGATCTTGATTACTCACCATTTGTTGTGGGTTCCGCGGCTTGCGATGCGCGCGGTGCACCTTCAAGCCAGTCACTCCTTCCAGCACATCAGCCAGCAGCAGACCATCTGCGCAGTCGCGGGCCAACCCGCCGCCCGATGCGCCCGCGCGTCGCCGAGACCGGGCCCGCTCCAGGTAGTGGTTCGCCCAGTCTGTGTAGATCTGTGAAAAAAGGGAACGGTTAGTTGCTACTAGAGAACAAAGAGGGTCAGATTATAGTGGTGTTAAAGGCTGTATTTATTTGATCCAGTCTAATTGATCTGCGGAAAGAGATTTTGGTTGGTTGGTTGGATACAGTCTTATTGATCTGCGGAAGAGTTTGTGGTGAAGAACATATAGGTCAAATTACGAAAGGCTGTATTCTTTGCAGTTCGCTCTTAGAGATAAAAAAAATCACAAAATAAAATCCTCCTCCCAAGTCTGAATTGATATGATTTCTGAACCTCTTCGATTTACTCTTCTAATTAGTTCTGACTGCAACACCTTTGATAATTCTAATCCATAATTAAACAAGTTGGTACATAAGTACCAATAAATGTACATCGAAATAGATGGGTAATTTTAGCACTAAATTAGGGTCATATAAACAGGATAATGAAGAGGAAACTATAACATTAACATTTAATAGTTACCTAACTGCCAATCTTACCTGAGGATTGAATACCCTTTGCGTTGCACATTATAATATTATTACAGGTAATCAAATTAAGTTTTAGTCCTTTTCAAATTAAAAAGAATAATTATTGAGATATGAAGATACTATGTAGTGAATAAAAAACAAAGCATTCAATCATAAGATGGACTTTACAGCAGGGATTAACACTCGGTTTGGCGAACTCCAGGTAAACAACGGCTAAACGATGACTAACAAAGACGCGTAGATAACGTTTTACAGGCCATGAGACGCGAAATTGCTACTAAAATTTTAACGACAATTTCACACACTGTATTCAAGCAAGACGTCTGTTTATGAGAACTTTGTGAGTATGTCGAAACGAGATAAAATATTACAAAGATTCTTTAAAAATACTCTGTAAATCCTGAATCACATTCGTGAATTTTACAGACTTTATGACAGGTTTTCAAGAAGTGCGTTAGGTATGGTCCAGAAAAAAAAACTATTGTAGGTGCTTGAGTTTACGGCATGAGGTCATACATAAGTTAATAAGTGAGTGTTATGCTCGGCGCTATGAATTCTTAAAAGGATTTAGTCATATTCGAGTCAATTTGCAGGAGAATGGGGACAAGTGGAGCAGACGCGCCGCGGCGTCGCCGGCTCAGGGCCACTCGGCCTCAACTACTGGATCATACTAATACCTACGTGTCAATTCCGTGTGATATTCCTCACACTCATCTCACTCTCTAATGGGTTTCGAGGGTGGTCTGTTTAATGACTGTTAATGCTTTCTCGATTAGAATTCGAATTAGAAATATTATGTGCACTTAAATCTTAATACGCCCCATTAGATTTAAACACGACGCGTTGGTTTATAAGAATTTATAGATGCATCTGTTTCTTGAAGATGGAATATTTTGAGAAAGCGTGCCTTACGGCGTCAAGGACTTCGATCTTTATCGGGAATGAAAAATATACATGAACGGTAATATTTTGAGGAAAAATGAAACAGCTAATTTATTGTAAGGTACAAACGACATCCCACGGTAATTTGATTACACGAGTAATTCTATCTTCCGAAGCCTTGCGAAAATGCGTAATCGGCACATTATTGCTTTGCGAATAGATTTTGAATTTTCTTGACATCAAGTTAACGATGTAAAATGTTTGCTATACGCTATGTGCGCGACGTCGAAGGCGTCGCGGTAGACCTCGTAGAAGATGGCAGGATGATCTTGACAATACCAATGACCAGTGGTCCACTTTGGCTCTGGATCGTGAAAACTGGAAGTCATGGGGAGAGGCCTTTGCCCAGCAGTGGGATGATGTAGGCTAGCAGCATCAGTATGTGCGCGACGACAGCGCCTCTTAGTGAATTTTCAAAAGGATTGATTTTCATTAAAAAATACCTAAATGCAAACTAAAAAAGTACTTTAAAGCCCAGTTAGTTCACATCTCTGTCACATTGCGCGCTTCGATTAATAGTCAAGTCCCCGTCTCCAACTTTGCATATAGCGTAGTACTTTTATAATGGGTAACTTAAGTTGCCCAGTCGGACACAGTCGCCCAATCCCTATGAAAATACACGTCCTCATACAATGTAAACCCGCTTGTGTTGTGATGGCAGATACGAGTAGCTTCCAATACTAAAAAGCCATTATCATAAATCAATATTCCCCGATCTTATCAGTTAATCTTGCACGTTAATAGAATAATCATGACAAGATACATTGGAAGGTGTTCAGACGAGTGCAGTTGCTCGTCTCACTCTCGAGTCGTCTTATCACACGGCTGTTTATTCAAATCGGCCCGAATAGCTTTCGATTGTAATAAATCTAGTTGACTGGACATTTTTATCGCCGTGTAGATGCTATATCGGGAATAACTTGTATCCGCTCCTGTCATATGTGGAGTTGGTTTTTCTTTGCGATGCCGACACCTTTATGGAAGTTTCTAGAAATGTGTTGTTTGCATACGGGAGATGTTATTGTTTATTTTGTTACTGTACTTTATTTGTTATTCTCGACAGATTATTTCGTTGATTTAGTGCCTTTGATTCCTAGCTGAGCTGGGATATACTCGTATGTATTGTGAGAGATGTTCAGGACTTCAGGGATTGCGAGGCGATCTCTAGGCACCGCGAGCTTACGGATGGCGAGTCATAGGTAGCTCGTCGTCCTGTGAAGGACCAGCCCCAAGTCTACGGCGTCGTGTTCCACGCGCACCTCAAAGAGCTGTCTGTCACCGCAGTCGTTGAACGCAAACGGCAACTAAAGGAAGAGGTTGGTTTTCAGGCAGTCAAGTCTAATTAATAGTCCCTTCTGCCTCTACATAGGGCGGGAGGACTCATTTAATTATTTTCAAACCAACAAAAAAAATGTGTTAGATTTATAAAAAGGTTTTCGAAAATTACTCAGTAGAGGAATGAAGTCATAATTTGTCCACAATTGATGGCAGTAACTGAGGCTGTATTACCTTTGGGGAACTTAAACATAACTAGCTAAACTTGATGTACTAAAGACACAAGTCTGCTTTACAATTTGAAGATTGCAGGCGCAATGTTATGTGAATGTACTGCTTATCTCTCTGTAGTTAAAGAACGAAAGAAAGAGAAGAAAATAAATCTCAATTAATTGATAGAGCGAGAGACGATGGTGTTAACTGTTTGTAAGGTCGCGGGTTCAAGTTATGTTCCATTGACGTAGGGCGGTGAACCAACACACAAGATTGGTTATAACTGAGAGATGTTAATTTCATTAAATTATTATTATGAGGTGGGGACTGAGTGAGAAAAATCGTATGTAATGTACAGTCCGGAAAACTAATTGTGTAACAAATTAACTATAAAGTATATGTGATTACGATTATTTATTTCTAAAACTACCTATTAGCTACCATTCAGTGGGAGTTGGGTTGCGACCCCACATGAAGTACTCATTTTTAACAGAATTGAATAAGCCATCCCCTTTAAGTTTGTATATACCAAAACCGGACACATTGTATATGTAAATAAGTTCGGTACTTATTTGATCAACCAATACAAGTTTTATGCGGTTTATAAGTACTCGATAAATAAGTTGGTTATGAATAAATCAGTCTGTTAAGGAATCCATTTTCTTGACTGTAAAATAAGGGTTTTCGTGTGTTTAAATATAGAGCTTTAAAATGTAAAGTCTGAACAATACGCTAGCACTAGTAATCCTACTCGTGTATTATCTAGCTCGCCAGTGTCCAGTGCGGCGAGAGCGCTTGTTCTCATATCGCTTTATTGCTCAAAGCTCTCAAACAGCTGGGACCCGCCTTCAGCGGCGAATAAAACTTTACTTCTAATTCTATTTTAACTGAGAACCGGCTCATTTATAGCTTTTATTGCTACTTTAAAAAGACAGCGATCCGATAGAAGTTCTATAAAACAGGTGCAGCAAAATCCTAGAACATAAACGCACGCGTTTGGTTTTAAATATACATATTGTGTACTGCGGTAATGAATCCTTTCACTCATGCAAGCTATCATAATACACAGTTAAACTTTATTTGCGTTGAACAAACGTAATTTACGCTCACAATGTGGCTCGTAAGTTCGGCCGTCCCTAAACCGGGAGCCGGACCAAAATAAACAAATCAAATTCGTTCTCATTCATTGTGTGTATCGTGAATTCCCCGCGCTCCCCTTTCCCGACACGATTGTTTTCATAAACCTGTACGCTGTATAATTTTGTGACTTATTCCTTGAACGTTGGTCGGAAGCTATCGTAAACTTCATATTTACGATCAATAAAGACTGCTTGATGAACTGAGATTAATCATTCCTTGAAGCTGATGATTTTGGCATTGATGTGCATTCACGGAATTGCTATTAGATATTCTAGTGACAGTATGCAATCATACACCATATCTTAGTTGTAGAAAGTATGTATTATACGAAACTTCTTACTATCGTCACGATTCTGTGATATCTCATTTTGCTTTTACTATTGGCACGCTCTGACCATCTCTAGGATGTAATATCGAGCGAAATAGTAGAGAAATGCGGATGTATGCAACGAAGAGATTAAAGAAATATGAGCTGCATTGTTTCAGTGCATGAACATATCTAGATAAAGCTAATACTTATGCATATATCAGCGGTTTAAGGTCAATTTAGTTCAGTTTTCAAACATAGTAAGCACCCTGTATAAACTCAAAGCATTTATTTTAATTCGATAATTACAGACACTTTGTATTGTCAAAAAAAATCTTATAATGAAGCTACACTCCCAGTCACAAGACATGATAACTTTTAAAAGTATTGTAGTTGCCCATTCAATTCGTAGATCTCTTTTGGAGAAGAATGGGAAATGGACCCTTTTAGAAATAAAGATATTATTTATTATAGAATTTTGGATTTATGCTAATCAATAAGATCTTTTGACCAACAATAAAGACATTACTGTACTGAGTGTATCCAATCATCACTATTTATTAAAGTTACCAGTTTATTATTCCACAATAATCTTTTAGAATGTTAATAAGCACTTAACAAATAAATTTAAACTACCCATAAAAATATAAAATTTAATTGATAAGGCGTAACCACTGAGTAATTACTACAAGATATCGTAGGCGTGTCCGTATGTTTTATTGAAAGTGATTTAATACCGAGAAATTAATACATACAATCAAAATATGGTCTCAATTGAGCCGATACAAATTAATTGAGGCTAAGACTTAATGATGGTGGATGGAGTCGTTTGCATATTTTTGACCCGAACCCACGGGCACGGGTCAATTACATGTCATGTTGATTCAACAAGCTCTATAAAGATTTCAATAAAGATAGGAACGATTCTGATCACAAATACAATTTTATTCCAAATTATTAACTTGTGTAGAAAGAAAAATCTGATAATTTCTCTACGTTTAACATGTCTCCCAAAAAATCTCACACTTTAACACGAAATCAACGGTTTTTATAATTTTTAAATAAATCTTATCGTTTATGACAAACGAGTTCAATTTATCTTGCTACCTCAACTAGTGTAGTAAACGACACAACGTAAAGAAAACTTTCGTTCTATGAATCATTCTTGTTGGAACAAAAAGTTAAACATCCGACAGTTAGATCTGCAGTATGACTCCTAGATCGGACGTGGGTTTTTCCGTCTGGGATCGCCCAGATTATGATATGACTCGGATCTCGGATCCCGGGATGATTCCCGCAAATTTTACATTTCAATTTCACCTTTCGGGATAACAATTTTATAATGAAATAACATCTTGCTGTCTGCACTTACCGCGCTATCAATACCTTATCCTTAACGGGCTGGGCAGATATGTAGCTTTCAGCTCTCACTACGTAAGGAAATAGAAAGGCCTTTTTAAGGGCCTACATTGTTATCGCTGCAAGGCTCCCATTTGGATCGTAGCCAGAAATAATTTTGAGGTTCAAAGTTCACAACCGTGTATATGATTTGACTACCTTTTGCCTACTTTGGATGTGCGAATAGTAACACTGGCTAAATTTTCAACTAAAGCCGACTTTAGCCATGATAAAAGTTTCCATGACTATAGAATACGATTCATAAATGTAAATATTTATTGTATGGGTTTGACAGATCCGCATAACAGTAAAATATTGAGATCGATAAACTAAAATCAGGATATAAATCTAGGAGGAAATCATAAAAATGTCTCTGTTTATGTTATTGTTGCAAGCTGCTTGATTGGATTCGGATGTAATTTATTGCGTGGTTGATGTAGATCAGATTGTAATAGTGGTTTTGTCTCTTAAAACGAATAAAATTCTACTTATTTACATTCAAAATTCTCGATTTGACGACCAACTTCAAATGTCAGGATACAAACATTACTTTACAAAGATAGGGTTGTTCCCATTTACGCGACACATAACATTTTATCGATATAACTATCGATAGCTCGTCACGTTAGGTGTGAACTTAAAAGCGTTTAGTACGGAAGCGAAATGAGGTCGCGTGGCTTTTAATATCGCGACCGGGGTGGGACTGAGGTGCGTCGCAACACTGATCTTCTTTGAAGTAAAAAAAAACCGGCCAAGTGCGAGTCGGACTCGCCTTTAAAGGGTTCCGTAGCAGCAAGTAACATTATATAAAAGTTGGTTGTAACTTTGAAAGATAAATTGCGGTTTACGATTTATGACGTATTAAAAAAAAAATGTAAGTTGGTACGCACAATATTGAGTGATTTACCATGTTATTTTAATATCATGGACTTCTTGTAGGTTTTCCTATAATCTATAAGGAGAAAACTAATTTCTGTATTTTTTTCAAAATTTTAGGTTCAGTAGTTTCGGAGATAAGGGGGGGGGAATGGTCAATTTTCGTCTATTTTCTTGAATAACTTGGAAACTATTTATTTTAAAATTACAAAAAAATACATTTAAGATCTTCTCAACAAGACCTTTCATTTGATATGCCACACGATGCAGTTTTCAGATTTTTTTTTTAATTTTCCCCTTCCCCCCCAAAAATGACCCCCCATATACAGATTTCATCTGCTCACGTCACACCTCTGTGTTTGGGTCACAGGAATTGATATGTGTACCCAATTTCAACTTAATCGGTCTAATAGATTCGGAGATAATTGACTGTAAGCGACGGACGGACAGACACACGAGTGATCCTATAAGGGTTCCGTTTTTGTATTCAGACGTACGGAACCCTAAAAATTTATAAACACCGCCTGTTTTTCAACTTGAAAACTGAATGAAAATGTCTGACTTTGATATAGTGTGGGATATAGAAAATTGGTATAAAAATATTTTTGTTTGAATTAAACAATCACATCCTCTCGGAGTCCGGCGTAAAATTGTTTATTTTTTTATCAATTGAAGAACGAACGCTGTGTGCATTATCGTGTAGAATGAAAAGGGTTAAGATTTTCTTTTAAAACTATCGATAGAAAACTATGAGTTTGCAAAAATACAATAATTCATTTCTAAAAAACAAAACATTTTTTTCGTTTTCCCATTTCAAATTATTTACCCGCTCGCGTGACATTGCATTATTTTTCATTGAAAATTCTATCAGTCGGGAATTTTCTTTACAACGATGAGGCTTTGAAGGCATCCTTCACTGTCAAGCAAAAGGTAACGAGGTCAGGAGTCGAGAACATTTTGTAAGGAGTTAGTCAATGAATATTGTTAGTACAATCAGCGCTTTGTTATTTAATTAGCGAGAGGAAAACTTTACGCTAACGTTCTCACGTTATTTTCGCATAATATTCACAAAGTGGAGCAAAGCTTTGTTATATAAATTAGTATGTTAGGTATATTTTACATACAAGCTATGTAAATATATCTTTGAAGTGAATCGTCTACCTCGATCACTAATTTCTGCTGAACAGAAAGGTTCTGATAAGTTTGACTGTCAGGTCGGTCCAGGTGTTATTAGTCCAGTAGCCGCCCGAAGACTGGATTACTGAACGAAAATGTCAAAAGGCGCGCCACCAATTAGTATGACTGACAAAATAGGGTACGGTATAGGTAAGGTTAGATAGGTAGACCTCTGCCAAAACCAATGGGGAATACAAGCGTGATGCTTTTTTGGTATGTTAGCTGGGACAATTCTGTAATTCTAAAGTTAGATTCTTAATGATTTATTTAAGTTTAGAGAATAGCTTGCAGACTGACAACAATTTTGAGTATCATGCTTACGTAAGGACAATTGCTAATAAGGGTCAACTCACACCGAAAGAGAAGCGGCGCGCGAAAGCCCGCGGCGCCGCGAGCATCCGCGCGACTGGTTCGAGTTTCTCATGCGATAATACGAGTGAGTATTATAGTAATGAAAATAAAGTTATAAAGTTAAAATTCATATGACACTAAAACTGCGCCCCACTTCGCTGGGCTTCGACGCTCTTTTGGTGTGAGTTGAGCCTAACAAGCTTCCACATCGTGTAGTTTATTTGAATAGAACTATCAATTCTTATTTTCATCAAAATAATAGGTAAAGGAGGTTTTCATATAAATCACATATAGTAAAATTATCTGTAACTCAATTAAACCGTTACATGATAATACAATGACTCACCACCAAAGTTTAATGAACCCTATCGCTACAGTAATTAATCTAGTCCCAGCTCATAAATCAGTGTTAACATACTCTAGTACACACTAGCTTCTAGCTAATTAGTCTAGTCATTAGTTAATTAAGTCTGCGATGGCCCACCTTACACCGCATGACCGGTTATCTCTGCAGTTGATGACCCTATGACTGCATCGGTGAGCGGAGTTTGCACAGTTGAATTTTGGGCCACAGACATTTTTTACTTCTTTTTTTCTTTTTAGTAAGAAACTTTTTTCTGCAAAGTAGTGATGATAAATGAAGTGGTGGACGCTTGTGAGAGAGGACATCCTCTAACTAGATGTAGATGCTTAGATGAAGTACTACTGAAGAGTTACTTCTAGGCAGCAGAGAGTCTTGGCTGACCAACGGCCAGGTGGGTGACCAATACTCAGAAGATCGTGGATAAAATTGGGTTTTATCCGCAATCTACTGCTAAAAATTAGTATTGTGTGCTGCTATAAGTGAGAAAAATATAGCTAAAAAGGAGGAGGCCTATTCTCAGCATTTCACTCATGATGTTGATATCAATAGTCTCAGCCCCTATCAAATGAAACTTAAACATAGCTCGCGAAATACGGGTGTACTACATGCCTGCGCCTAATCAGAAGGATAACAAACACGATGTTTTATTCTACAATGTTAGTAGATGAAGTATGTTAGTAAATTCACCTGTACAATAGATCTGGTCTGCCGCGTGACGTCATCAGTTGAGCCCTGGATAGATCGTGGGGCTCGAATGCACGTCGGTATCATGATGTCAACACTTCACTAATTTGACAATAAATAGTTTTAAGAAAAATACTTCGGTCCAATTGGAGCACATTTTATTTTCGTTGCACTGTGAAATTGTCAAAACTTTAATGGTTAATTCACACTGAAACGCGCCGCGACGCGACGTGATATAACGATACTGGAAATGTGTACCTATCTTATCGTGTAGTAAATAAAGCTAAATTTTGAGTCGCTCTATTGAAACGCGCGCGCAGTGTCGCGCCTTGGTGTGAATTCACCCTTAAATTAGGTTGAGAGTTGCTCAAGAGTTTTTTGATTTCTGGGAAACATTATGTGGTAATATTTATAAAAACAAAGCAATAATTTTCTCATAGTCAGTAGGATTTTATGTGTACAATAAATCCAGTAAAATTCAGTTAAGCCTTCCGTATTTTTAATTTCCGTGAATTTCAGAGATATGGGGACACAATGATCGATGAAAACCAATTTTCTTAGACCTACGTTGCGTTCCTTATATTTGAGTAAACTGGGCACAGTTGTATACTTGTATAGTGAGTTACAGCTCATGAATGACTGGCCATGCGTCTACGCGGTTGTGCGATAAAGTTCTGAGAATATTTACTCTACGGACGGCGCCGTTGCGCCCACGCATATCACTACGCTGACTACACTGATTCAGAAGAAAAAACTGTAAAATTACTACTTAGAGTAAAATATTATTATACATTTATGTATGAAAGTTTGTGGGAATGGATGGATGTTGATGACGAATGTTTTGTGTTACTTTTTCACGGAAGAACTGAAATTTTATGAAATAAAGTTCATGATTCAAAAAGTTTGAAGCTAGTATTACTCTACGTGTGACTTCACTCAAAATTCATCAGGTCATATTTCACAATTAGGAAATGTTTCACGCCCACAAATCTTCACAACTTTGTAAACAAAAGCACTGTAATATTCATTGCTCTACAAATAAGCTGTGCTGAAGAAATTAGACGGACGCGTGTTGGAATAATGAGTAATCCGTGCCTAAAGTAACATGTAAACGGGGAAAACACTCAACACATTTTCACATTTTCCTCACTCCATTTCATCAGCCGATCATAACAGCTAAATACTTGTAGAATGTAGACGTGTTAGATGAGTTAAGCCGTAAAACGATTCTCACTAATGTTGAATAATATTAACTGTACCATAATAAACGTTTTCACAACTTGTGTGTGCATACGCATAACTTAACTATGTTTTGTATGAAATAGGAATAATTTTCAAAAAAATAATACCACTAAATCATTTCGAATTATAAAAAAACATGACCAAACAATGCTCGCAGTTCCAGAAATAAGTTTTTATTGCACTTTTGTAGTTTTTTTTTTTTCGTTTAGAACCTAAGTGCATTTTCAAATCTAGAATTTTAAACAGAATTCCTTGTAAAAGTTTGTGTCACAATTTTCCTAACACCGTGTGTTCAGCCTATATCAAAAGTAGATTAACCGCCATCGTACAAACTGCAGCATGGAAGCCAAAAGCTTTCTACTTTACGTCGCACTAATAACAAACGTTGGCCATTACAATGGTCCAGGATTAGTAATACGTCGTTGGCCCATTGCCCACTAGTACTGGACCAACTTGTGTGTACTGTTGACTCTTATACTGCAGAATAGCAGGCCATTGACACACTAAATGATTTTAATTCTCGGTAGCAACAGGGTGGTGTTCATCAGAACGTAAGTACATTTAATTTATGTACATTGTACAGTCACTGAGACGACTGATATTGTTAAAATAATACAAGAAGTGTTGATAATTTTCATTTTACGAAGAAAATACCTACCAACACGTTTTACGAACTGAATATTACCGAAATCAAATTATTATAAAATAGGTCCTCAGCCAAAGTTATAATCATTACAAGATTTTAAAAGGTTTCTGTATTCACAATGATTGTAACGGGAATCATGAATCAACCAGTGCAAGCTAATATATGAGAAGAGACAGACTATCGATTCAACAGTCGATAAGCATCATAGACAAATGAAGTGTCGATCACCGTGAGCCGCGAAGCCTCCTCACGACACGGTAAAGATCTTCGCACAGTACACAGACTCGACGTCTCGACTCGAAAACGACATGACATAAACATTAAAAAAAAATGAAATGCTAATAATTATGTTCTTCATTGTAGAATGTTTTATATTTACACGAAAGAAACGTACGGCTTGCGGTCTATCTCGAATATAAGTATCCGTGTTGAAACTCTACTATAAGAAACGCATTTTAAAGCTCACAATTAATGAATTGTGAGCTTTAGAACAATGGTTCTACTGCGAGACATACCAGATTGTAGTCGGCGTCTCTGTAATGTGGGAAGACCTTAACATGACTGGTGCACTAGTGTAGGCGCCTCTCAACAATTATATTAAAATGATACAGTGTTGCACATGCTTGAAACAATGACACAACCCTGCAGTGGGTGGGCTAGTTAATATTTATTTATGTATTACTTTTGTCTTTATGCACTTTAAAGCCCGACGTTGGAAACAGAACTATTATTCAAAATGCTACAAGAAGATTATCTGTAACTAAGATTTAAATAACTCTATAAGCGCCAGCGGCCATAATATCGATGCATTCATATATTTACGAGTAGTAATAAAAGGTATGAGAGCAATTTGATGTTCCCTTTACGTTTGCATCTCAAATGATTACAGTTACAATAAATTAACATATTGATATGATATTCTCAGCGGGCAATAAAGCCACAATAAGGAAAATTAAACTCAAATTGAAGATATTAAAAGCTAATTAGGTGTTTGTTCGTGTTTGGTAATTTGAGGCTGAGATTGGTACTCCCACGGCTGACTGCCTACGTGATATCGACAAAGGTCACGCAATCACTTACCCTCTCCATTTTGGAGTGGGTTTGTGCAAAATTGCAGTGATTTAACGATCTAGTGTTTAAAAATGCAGTGTTAAATTAACTGTTACAAAGTCAGGCACTCAGGCTCTGATCTTATAAAGGTAATTTAGCTTATGGTTCGACTTAGACAAGTTCTACTATTAACCTTACGGTTTGAGAGTGATAGAAGTAAAGACAGTTGGTCGATGATGGCCTTATTATCGACCTAGTACCGAGAAAGGCACCATTGTTTATCTTAGCTAATATTATCTCGAGCAGATCTTAATTAAGAGGAAGTGTGTATACGTAGCATTCTAGTAACACAACAGCTTATAACAAGAAAAGCAACGGAAGAGAAATTGGACACACTTCGTCTTTCACACCTCTTTGAAACTTTCCTACGAATATCATCAACTAGCCTTCATTATACGTGTCAACGAACAGTTATGACAAAGAGAAACAATAAAGGAGATTGAAGACGGCTCCTCCAATGGAAAATCACCATAAAACTGATAAAGTACAATAAACACTCCAAGGCAGTAAACAGACAAATACAAAGGGGTATAAAACTTAAAGAAGCATTGACGCCGTCTTTTACCGTTAACAAATATCTCGTATTTATGTTTTACAATGCATTATGGTATCGTTTAGACCGTTTAAAACTTGCATAAGCTCGTGTAAAGATCATAAAAGGACAGGGACGAATTCAAACAGAGCAATGCCACATATAGAACGAATTTATTTCCAACAAAAGAAAAAACGCTTTTCATTTGTCTATGGTTTTCTATTCTTTTTCCAACGGCAACAGAATGCTTTTTCACGAAGGTTTTTAGCATTTTCTATCTCCATTTTATTCCAAATCCGGTCCTGAAGTGGTCGGTTACGGCAACGCGGCGGGCGGCGCGTCGTTTCAGCTTCGCAGCGTCCGGACCGCATCCCATCCGCGTGTTTATTTACTCGCTTGTCAAAAGTTCGACACACGCTGCTGTATTTATAGTCGTGCGGAAGGTGCGCCCCGGAGCAACGAACTTTTGTGACATAATCATAAAACACGGACATTTAAAGCAACAAACAATATGAGACAACGTCCATTAAAAGAGTTGTAGACCACCGTAAAAGGGTTTATGGTAGGAGCGAAATTATTTACGGATTAACGTGTTTATGATATTTGTTTCAGGGGAAATTTAACAGCGAACTGCAAAATTCGGACTTGAAATGTTAGACATCAACAGCAATATCATGTTCGCAAATAAATGTCAAAGGTCGCTCTTTGTCACCTTTGTTTATACATCCGACATCAGAAAGGTATCGATCGTTTCCAAACTTGGATCGTTCCGTTATTGGATCCGGTATTTGATAAAGGATATATCGGCCTTGCTCGTATTTGGGACACAGATGCGCGGTCTTGCCCCATTGTGACGTGGGCGAGTGCATTCGATTTGTTACGATACTTGTCAAGTGTGCACTCGGCTTTATATCGGCTTACAAACAATAAGCCACGGTTCGCAACACCTCAGTAACTATTTTCTAGTACGCCTAGGTAGGTATGTCCATGAGATTAGATTACACATAGACCGCCGGCGCCATGAAAGATTTGCTGACTTTGATACAGTTTTCACACAAAACTAGTTATGAACTGCGAAATAGAATAGGTGAATGTGATATGATTTGAATTGCTTTATGAATATTTATCAGTTTCTTTTAAAATGCTATTTTTAAGTAAAAAAGGTGTGATAAAGCGGTATGGTTGACCTATTTACATATTAATGGTGCGCAAAACATTCGTGTGCTCTTTAAGATTTGAACACAGTGTAGGTGTAGTAATAAGCGAAGGCGTCTAACGCAAGCTTGAGTCATAGCTTTTGTTTTCATGATCCGACAGCCGACGGAGAACGTCGAGAAAATTATTTTGGAAGTTGTCTAGTCATTAGGAATCGTTACGTTTTGTAACATCCGGGCATCCGTTCGTCCGTCCGGTGATGGCCTACAAGTCATATTATTTTTATTTCATTTTTTACAGTCTATTTTCTTAGAATAATCTTTTACGAGTTTTCGTTGTACCGGTGTTTCATAATGAACCAGACGATTTGAAAGGAAATATTTTTATAGCAATCTTAAAAACATGAGGAAAAGTATAAGGCAACACAATAAAAAAATCGTTGTGGTTTTGCAAAAAAAATTATAGGAAATTCTATTAGTAACTTATGTGAACCTAACGTATTTAGTGTTTTATAATCGCATGGCAACAGATTTTTATTAGAAAGTACTAAATAGAATTCAGAATATCAATTGTAACCCCGACTTACAAACCTCAATGCATACTTAGCAAGAGATGCATAAATCACTCAATTCCAGCTGGTTTTAAACCAAGCGTTCTAAATATAAATGATTCGCAAAAAAAAAGTATTGAGGCATCATGAACTCATTCATTCGATTTCATGCAATTCGTCGAATCTTATAAATAGTAAATACGGTCATGCGCACCAATTTGTACCTATAGGTTTAGTAAAATTCTGATGAATGATTTTCTTGTGTAACAAAAGCTACAACTTTTAGTTATGATCTATTTCATGGCCGCGGGACTCACGAATTACCGTGACTCCGGAACGTAAAGGGCTATTGAAGGACACCCTGGATTTTAGTCAGTACGAGTCTGACAGTCCCTCCCGCTCTGCCCTGAGTGGGAGGATTCATTTGATGATTTTACCACGTTAAAAAAAAACTATTTCATAAAAGTATCAGCTTCTGCGGCTTCACGCACGTAAATTCGTTTACTTTAAAAATATCTTTTCAAATTATAGCCTATTTGTTATTTTGAAGATAAGGCTATTAATATTTAAATATGTTCAGTAGTTTCAGCGTGCAATAATAACAAACAGCTATCCATCGATTCTTATCAACTTTAGCGTTTATTTTATAAAGAGCATTAAATATGATACAAAATTATTAAATCGTATGAATCACTTTTAAAAATTGGTGAATGCAACTTATATTGATGTTCGTGACCGTGCTTGTCAATAAAGAGACGGAGTCATTGCGCCAAATCAGATCAATACCTAATTATTTTTATGTTGTTGCTCTCGGGTCAATGAGCAAAGCAGCTAATTATTTCACTATACATAGTCGTAAAGGAAACAAATAATGATAGGTAGATACACCTATTGTTAGAATACGGGCGCGGCAATCAATGCGAATCAGGAAACATTAAAATTATAACAATATCTACGCATTGTGTACGTTATTACTAGCATTTGTCTGCGGCTTCCCTCGCATTAATTTAGAATTTGACAATCAAATCGTATCGTACCGTACCTACATGTGGCGCCATCTATTATTATACTAACGTTATTATTCTCTTTTTTTTCGGAAACAATATTTTTTTACAATTACCTTACATCGCATGTAAGCAAAATTACAGGTTATAATAATAAGGTTACAAACAAACTAACTTTTGCATATAATATAATACTAGTGAGGATTGTCATATAAGGTTAAGAGGAACTAAAAAGGTATGTTTTTAAGCTTAACTGCCTTCAATTATGGTCAAACCGGATACATTTGGATAAGATCTTTTCCAAAAACGTGTGTCTTGGTAGATGGCGTTTACCGCAACATCATCTGCCTAGCCTTTTTTCCAACTTTATTGTGGTCGGCTTCTATACGAACCGGATGTAGTTGAATATCAGTATTTTTCATGGACAGACTGCCTATTTAACCTCCAAAACCCAGTTACTGGGTAATACGATAACCCTTGGCAAGACTAGTTCTCAGACTTTCGAGCTTCTGACAAATAGAAACGATTGTCAAAGATCTATGTACAAATGACAACTAAGACCAACGGCTTTACGTGTTTTCCGAAGCACAGAGGTAACTCGCTATCTATGATAATTGCTCACCCATCCACAGATCAACCTCGACAAGCGGTGCTTAACCTTAAAATCGACCTGTGTGGCTCTTAGTATTTAGCCATGAACCGAACACATGTACCGCATGCACCTGTTATTTACGTCTGAAGCTTCAAAGTCCCTCAGAGCAGAGCATATAAACCTGATTATGCATGTCTCTGTCATACATTCGATCCGGTTCTACAAATAGCTTTGGTTGTCGTAAATATTAGAGAAACTACTGTTTATTTGGTATGCACCCGACACCAGGCAAACATAAGAGTTATCAGATTTCTATGGACGAAGGACTGAAGGGAGAGAGCTTCGGTATGGTGAAAAACTTGATATAAATAAATAAATATTCCACAACTATCACACAACGCCATCTAGTCCCAAGCTAAGCAGAGCTTGTGTTATGGGTACTAGACAGCTGATAAACATACTTATATATTTCTAAATACATACATATTATAGATAAATTACACCCAGACACAGGACAACTGATCGTGCTCATCACACAAACATTTGTCCTGGGTGGGAATCGAACCCACGACCTCCGGCATAGCAGTCAGGGTCTCTGAACACTAGACCAACAGGCCTGTCAAGAATATGTATAATCTTATAAGATTGCCACCACCCACACAGCCTGAGCCTGCATGGTGTATTGGATTTGGTTAAGTTAAGTTTAAGTTAACTAGTTAGTATAGTTAAATAAGGAGTCGTTTTAGTCATAATTACGAATAATTTTAACGTGAAACTATGACGATATTGTGAAAAAGGTTGTTTCCTACATTTAGACGACATGGGCTAACAAAATGTATGGTCCAGTTATCAAAAACATTCATTTAAATATTTTATATATTAAAATATAATTAAATATGTAAATATGTTACTCTAAAGTTCCTGTGTCCTTGCAGGATTCCTGTCAGGTTCTGGCAAAATTGTTAAACATCTTGAAATATCACATGAATGCAAGTTTCTGAGATTCTTTTTATTAATATTTGGTCACGTAGTAACAATAATTACTTAAGTTACTGGGTTGTGGAGGACCGCTCCATGTAAAAAACTGATATTCAGCTCCATCTGGCTTGACTGGAAGCCGACCCCAATATAGTTGGGGTCGGCTTCCAAAACGGCTAGGCACATGAGATGATGTAGTAAAAATAATTTGTAATGATTAGCGCAATGACCCATAAAAGGATTGTTGTTAACTTCTAAAGCTCACTAACTTTCAGAAACACTCTTAACTCTCATAGGTCTCATAGTCCCAGTAGTGGAAGCGCATCAAGCTGATTATGCGACAATTGTCTCCAAATATACCATGTTCTGCTAAGTGAACACAAGGAGCGGCTGATTGTCAACCAGATAATAGATAATACGCACTATTATTTCATTCGCATCGTAGCTAATGTGTTTTTGATGTTCATTCGCTTTCAAAGGCATTTAAAGCTATTATCATTAGATGCGTACTTAATTGGGCTCGTTAGCCAGTTCAATTGATACCGTAGATCAATTTTCACACATTGTCCAATGTGACTTTCAGTGGTCCTCAATCTGGCATACAATTTAATTGATATTAATCACTCCAAACTTCATGAAAGAAATATAACAACCAATTGTGGGATACTGCTATTAACATAATTAACCACGAATTATTATTTTGGTATGTTTATGTTTCAATATTTTATTCATAGTCCATTATTTTGACTTGAATAACCATTTTAAGTTATTTTAATAATAGTAATTGATTGTTCTGCTTTGACAACAGTAAACAAGATTTTCCACGCAAAGAGTGACGCAATAACTGCAAAAAAAGAAACTTACTGCATTACCAGTGACTTAAAAGTGATGCAACCAGAAAAAAATAAATCCATCTGCCTTAATGAACCACTTGCTAGTGTTGTTGAAACTCAAAGAACAATAGCAACCGATACACATGAATGAATCGATCAATGGGCACAGCACTATATCGAGACGTACATTAGTATATCCTTAATGCAACGAGTGTACTTGATAAAATCCATTTGCTGAAGCAAAAAGCTTAAACACGATTGTGCAATAAATCTTTCTGAATGCACTCACAATCTACATTTGCAATTTATCGAAACGAGAGACGATTCGGAATGTTTGTACTGAAATTTTGCATTTTAACTTTGCAAGCTTTGGCCAAGAAGACTTGCACTCTTCTCTTAAAAGCGGCACGTGAAACTGTTAATGAATTAAGTGACGACAAGTTTAGACTTGCGCAGCTGTGCTTTATGAACTGTGCCCAACTGTCCTTATTTCCATACCTTCTAACCTAGTTCAGAAAAGTACATAATTACAATTTATCAACATATAAACTGAATGTCTCCCAGAAACCAAACACTAGATATAGGATAAAACAAACACTTGGTCCTAAAATCATAGGAGCGTAACAGACTGTCTGCAAAGTACTCGACAGAATTAGCCGTTTGCGAGGGAACCCTTCGCGCGAAAACGGTGTCGTGACATAGAGCACGCGCGTGGATCCGGCGCGCGTGTTCTCTGCGCGCGCGCATGTGACTAACCCGGCGATGCCCGGCCCAGCTTAGCCGAAAGCGATACATACGAAAGCTCTCGACCATTAGAGAGGGACAGTGAGAATAGCCTAAAAGCTCGCAGTTGTCACACAAAGGGAAATTAGAAACAAATCTGTTGATACTCAAAATAATTTAGAGGTGTTGACGATTATATGAAGGCAAAGCTTGGCCGATGCTCAACTGTTGCTTAAGCGTTGCGCGATCAACTTCAGAAATGTGAGATAATTACTGTTTTTAACATGTAGAGGTTTATGTATTGATAGAAAATCAACATAGTTAATTAGGTAACTAGAGCGAATCAGTAAGAGATTAATGAACATTGGAGAACCAACGAGAGCATCCATCCAATAAGTCTAGACGTTTCATTGAGATACGTATAATCACATTTCGCAAGTCTCACGGAGTCACGGCCGAACACAACAATGAGACAACATTAGAAACGTAACCACTCGGTATGAAATGTCCCGATTGACTATTATTCTCTTGCGCACCTTTCCGTGACAAGACCCAGCACCCTCGACCTGTCACCAAACTTAAACTAAAAAAGGCTGCCTTTTGTTATCCTTTGAGGCCCCACGTCCGGGAAACCGACACTTGACCTACCAACGTATTTAGATCTTTTGTGTAAGGGATAAAAGGAAGCGTGACTTATCCTATTCGGGTTCGGGTTAGACAAAAAATAACCTATGAATAAAGACTCCGTATTATCATAAATTTTGTGACACTACACCCTTTTTATTTAGCTTTATTTGATCGTCGGCTTCTTGACTTTTAATGAATCAATCGAAATAAAATTCTCTTTTATTCCATGTGAGTATGTGTGGTCTATATAAATATGCAAATGTGTAAACTTTTAGATCAATCGATAGACTTTTATTGATGCTCTAAATTGAGATGTTTTCTGTTTTAGGCAAAAACAATAGTCGTAAAACCGCATTTAATTTCCGATTGTGAAATAACTAAATTTACGTAACAATTTCAGATGCCTTTGCAGTCTTATAATAAACAAAAGCTGTATTTAAATAAATAAGGAGATTCACTTGTTTATGCGTTCTAATTTTCGACGGTAAAATTTTACAGGTACTCCGGAAATGCCAATGCAATGAGCGATGGAGCTGGGAAATATCAATTTCAAAGCAGATCGATCCAAATACACTTTCTGATTCTATTATTGCTATTGCTCTATTGAATGGTGTATCTGCGTCCTAGTTTCTAGTATAACCCATGGTTTTGGACTCACAGGTGGGTCGCGGAAATGCCGGTCCATTCGACTCTATTTTCATACGTTTTGGTCTCGCCACTAACGCCCGCCTCCGCCCCACATCAATGAACGCTTCGCCCAGCTACTTCTTCGTCCGCCCTACGGTAATATACTGCAACTGAAATGAATTGATACTTTTACTTTTTTTTATATTGAAAATATTCTTCGATCTTCGTTTTCTTTTGCAATTGGTCGTTCATAAAATGTAATTAACTAAACTTATTACCCTCGCTGTTAGAACACTTCGCTTGATCACTCGCTGTCAAGAGCACTTTATTTAAACCTATTTCTTACCTAGCTACCTACACTAACATTATAAGGAGGAATTTGTACGTTTGTTTGTAGAGGATAATATCTAGAAGTTGTTAACTGATATGATTTTTTTTTTTTTTTATCGTGGTAAAATCATCAAATGAGTCCTCCCACCCAGGGCAGGGCGGGAGGGACTGTCAGACTTGTACTGACTAAAATCCACGGTGTCCTTCAATAGCCCTCTACGTACCGGGGTCACGGTAATCCCTTGGTCCCGCGATCCCGGCAGGCTTTGGCCCTCAACAGGCCCAGTCACTATGCTGACACTCTTTGAGGCGCGCGTGGAACACAACGCGCCGTCGACCCGGGCATGGTCCATGGTCGGACAGCGAGTCGCCCATTACTCGCTGCCCGCATGCCCGCGCCTACGGTGGCCGGAGATCGTCTGGCGACGTCCGACGCCGTGGGCGTCTACCACTGCGGCTGGGGTGGAGGGAGGACGCTGTCCTCTCCCTCAGGCGGCCCGCCTCCTCCTTCACGAGCATGACTGCTTCGCAGAAGGAGGCGACCGCTTCCCACTCCGTCTCGCCCCGCAGCATGGCCTCGACCAATGCCGGGCGCGAGAGGTCTCCGCCTATCGCCGTCGTGAGGACACGGCGGTGCTCTGCCCAAGCGGGGCAGTCCTGCACCGTATGCTCCACCGTGTCCTCCGGACGATCCTCGCAGTGGTGACACCCAGGCGTTTCTTCCCTCCCTATCAGACACAGGAACCTCCCGAAACTTCCGTGTCCGGTGAGGACCTGCGTCATGCGGTAGGTCAGGACGCCGTGACGCCTATCCAGCCACTCCTCAAAGAGGGGTCTTACCGCCGCGATTGCGGCGTGCCCGGACCTCGGTTGCGACAGTCGCTCCCTCCATACTGCCCTGAGATCACGCCGGAGCTCTTCCCGCCGCGCCTCGACTTGTCGAGGCAGCGGGGATTCGCCCCGACGCTGCGCCTCCACGCGCCATTCATAGACGCGCTGGAGGGCAGTCGCCTCCAGATCCCAGGGCAGCAATCCGGCTAGGAGGTTGGCCGATTCGCCGGCGATCGTGCGGTATCCCCGGATCATCCGGATAGCCATGACCCTCTGGCATGCGACCAGCTTGAGTGGTCGCGTCCGGATGCTTAGGGCCCACACGGGGGCCCCGTAGAGGGCCATGGACCGCACGACACCGGCGTACAGCCTCCGGCAGGAGGCATTTGGCCCACCGAGATTGGGCAGGAGTCGCTTGAGAGCGGCTGCTGCCCGGTTCAGCCTTGGGGCCAAATGCAGGAAATGCTCCCTGAAGTTCCACCGGCTGTCGAGGACGAGTCCCAGGTACTTCATCGTCCTCCCGACGCCGATGCGAACCCCCTCCACCGTAATGTGGGACTCTGAACGTGGCGCGTTCAGACGGCCATGAAAACACATGGCCTCTGTTTTGTGCAGCGCCACGTCGAGTCCCAACTGCCGGATCCTATTAGCGACTGTCGCTACCGCCTGCGTCGCCACGTCGGCCGCCGCCTGGTGCGACTCTCCCTTCGCCAGGACGAGCGTGTCGTCGGCGTAACAAATTACGCCGACGCCGTCAGGGAGGTCGCCGCGCAGCACCCAGTCGTAACCGATGTTCCACAGGAGCGGCCCCAACACCGATCCCTGTGGAACACCGCACGACATCTCTCGCCGGTTCCACTCTCCCCGGTGACCGGGGTAGATGACGGTAACTGATATGATAAAAATATTTTACTAGTAGAAAGCTGCTTTGCTAAACTATTTGTTAAAACAAAATGTGCTAAAAATTTACAAAAGAACAAATTTATTAATAACTTTATTTTCAAGGTGCATTGTGTGAAACCAGGACGGGTCACTAGTTGGGCATTTATATTTGTATTGCATTAAACTTGAGATGAAATTCGCGCATTCAACAAAAGTATTATACATTCTTTCAAATGTCTAAAATGTATTAATTAAATATAAATATCTAAAAAGATTGCTTCAACTATCAAGACTGTTCACTCTGACTACAGCCACAAATATAAATAGGTGGTCTTATTTTCTTATTTACGACTGTTTCAGTCTTAAACGTGCAACTTTTTATGATAAATTCAGCTTTATTAGCGTCGTCCCTACTCGTGGCTGAGGCGATGCAACTATCTGTCTGAAACTGGGTTTATGTGCGGTATATTTGTGTTTATCACTTTTAATGATTCTTTCTTTATAGGTTGCGACGGGCCTATGCGCTTGCGTCGACTTTATTGCGCAATATACATTTATTAGAGACACTGATTCAGCTGTAATAAACGATTAGTTCTATTAATTATCATACGTTTTATTAATTTATGCAATGATAGATAAAATTAATTATGAATGTTATAAAGAAGAGAGAGGTGTGAAATAACTGTAAGATTAAATAGACGCATAAAATTCTGTTCCGAGAACTATGAAATCGAATTTAATACTTTTTACAACCAATTTCTTTCCAGAATTTTCTCGTAAAACTTTTCAAAATGCTTCTTATAAATTGAAAAACTATAATTGTATGTGTTTCTGTATAATATGAACATAAATTAAAATTTCAAGTTACTGATGTGTATCTTAACTTACAACATCGTAAGTTCACTTCAATAAATAAATACATCATGTGTTATGATTTTATGAACTAAGCTAACATTTAACTCACCGTACAAAACTTACACCGCATCCTGTATGATATTTGTTTATGTAACTTAATGAGGTTTATTAGGTACTTGAACCCTACTCAATATGTACTCTACATCTCTTATGGATACCACTTCACCTACAAATTCTGTTTAAATTACATGAAATCTGTTTATTTTCCTAACTTTTGGCAAGGCCCAGAGCATTGGCAATTTGTCCAATCACGATTAACTCAGCAAATTATAGCTGTTTTTCGGTCTCCGTTTCATGTAAATCCAATTTGAATAGCTCCGCAAATATGCTCAATATTGCTTGCTCAACATGGAAGAGGCATAATGTGACCACACTTTTAGGTTCGAGAGATAATCGGATTAAAAAATACGCCGAAAATTGCATCCCATTATACAGTTCCCGAAACCAATGTACCAGGAGAGCATAAAATTCGAACACGTTTCAATGATCGATAAAAGCCGACATAAGAAGTTTGTGTAAGCTTACTCATGCAGTCTGGGACTCATCCCGATATCAAACCGTTCCAATATTTTGAACTACCCGGAGATAGTCGAGTGAGTCACTCCAGTGAGTCATGTCACCTCACCTCGTCTATGCCTGAATTAACTACGTTACAGGAATATACCAAGACGCGCCTGTTCCTACATTGTGTTGTGCAATATGAGGCTACTAATTTATTAGCATAATAACAGTTTGTTAGTTCCTCGTTCAATATTATGACGTGATCTGTAATTATGAAGGATAATAACTTAGATACTGATCAGTGAATAGTAAATTATGCAGAAAGTAATTTAGCTGAAGTTAGCTTTTTTTTTATCAGAAAGGTGTAGTTGAGGATGATATGACTAGAAAGGAGGTTACTATTGAGATGTCATAGAGAATTGTGAAAGAAGAAGACATGGTGCACTGACCTCGGAAGAATTAGGTTTTTTCTATCTTGTTTAAATCATGAAATAAGTCCTCCCACTCAGGGCGAGCCAGGAAGGACTGTCGGACTAAAAACCACGTTGTCCGTCAATAGCCTTTTACGTTCCAGGGTCACGGTTACCTGATGAGACAGACCCGCAACTCCAGGAAAATATTTGGGATAAGGGCAGATGAATGATGACGATCTATCAGAAAAGTGCGGCCATTTCAAGATGTGCTATAGAATATCAAATGCCAAAACAATCTATGAGATGCCATAATCAGCGTATATCAATATTTCGTAGGTGTCATAAGTAACTGAATGTGAGAAACAGTGAGACTAGATAGATATATAGATACACACGGCCACCAATCAAGCTATGTATAACCAGAATAAGGTGATCGTTCGTTGTACGGGAAGATTATACAAAGCTGGGTCAAGTTATATTGGAAGTGTATGGCTTGATGTGTGGCCGTCTGTTTACCTCTGTTCACCGATTTTCCTTGCGCAAACTCAGAGGCAGCAGGTATATCAAAGCAAGTTTGTAGTAATTGACTTGGTTCCTGTGCCTCGTCCGCGGAGTAAATCGCTTCGTTAGCTAGTGGTTAGCCGACCACATAGGAACTTGATTATAGGTCAATAAAGGGCTATCCGATGGACAAAATGTTAGATTTATTTGTTGTCTCTGGTAGTTGTCGCTGTAGTCGCAGATATAACTGCTTTTAGTTACGTGTCCAATTCGCAAGGAACATCTGTTTTTCAGGGTGAACACTGTTTGTGTATGTAAATTTAAATGTTTTTAAACGCACCCGAGACACAGGAGAAATTCTAGTGTGGGGAAAAATCTTTATCATTTCACGCACAGAACGAACCTCAATAGAGCTCTCTTTTACAAATATCCATTATTTTTTTATTACAATTTCAACAAGACGCATACAGCGCTAATGTGCGAATTTGCAGTGTGTCGACATCTTTAAATCGCTCTGTATTCGTCCCATTGTCGCCAAGGGGCACACAATGGCTCCAAATCTTTTCCTCCTCAATGCTCCAGTTCACAACTGGACTTAATTTATTTTTCATTTCATTCAATTTAGAGAGCAACAAAGGCCCTATATAATCGAGTTGCAGCAATCACAAAGCTATAAATCAAAATAATTCGGTGTGTTCGAAACAATTAAGCGCCTAAAAGGGAGAGGCGGAAAACACGAGCGAACGAATTTGTAGATACCGCATTTTAATTAATTTAGGACACTCTATATTTAAAAGGGCTCGTGAAAGCATATGTGTTGTTCCTACAACTTTAAAAGTCGATGAGTTGAATGAATATTTAATCACATGAACAAAATACAAAACTGTTTAGGATTTATAACAAAAATAATTCCTATGATAAATATATTCAAGCACAGTAGGCAAAATTAGTATTTGTCAACTGACTGTCGCCTGTCTAATCTATATTTATTTACTGGTCGCTGATTGGCTTCTAGCTCTTAGTAGTCTAATAATGTATCATCAATATTAATTTAACATTACACAAATACGGGAAACACTTGTACCATGGGAGATAAGCCACTATATCAATTTGACAACGCTTTGATGGTCCGAAATTGATTGCGGTTTTGATTCAAAGCACGATACGCAACGGTAAGCCAATTAAGCCGGCGGCAAGTCGTAATGAACCGTTAATGACACGTGCGACGAATACCAACAAATTATATAGATCCGTTGCCCTCACTATTTGTGTTAAATTATAAATTAGCAAATAACACACGCAACTGATCGCGATATGGATTAGTCGTGATCGTGAAAGCAGACCGCTAACCACAGTTCCATTTATAATATTTTTCTATGATTTGAAATCCAGTATTGAAACACGATATTTATTATTCAGGTGGTTTATATTCATCTATGAAAACTAGTAGTAAAATTTTTCTTAACTAGCTGATCAGTTTGTTTTCATGATATTATATTAGTATTGGAGTACATTAAATGGTAGTAATCGATGCTATACAAATCCAGTTATAATAATGTAGAATGAGAGTAAATTTTTACTTTACAGCACTTTAAGTCAATAAACATGCAGTCAGTTCCTTATTAGTAATAACAACATCACAGCGTTTAAACGAATCTAATCGAATGCGTGTGGTTTGATGAAGATTGACACGAATTCGGCCGAAAGGGGCCGAGAGGTCCCGAACGTGTTGTAACCGTGATATGCTCGTGCGCAGCTTTATTGCCTGTCCAGCTTCGATCAAGATTATGGGTCCCAATTAAAAATCGTCATATGATACGCCCTGTCAAACCATGAAAGCTGATGAAAGGAATATAAATATTGAACTTAAATTATGTTCTTGCTGTCAAAAAGAATAGAGGATCGGTTACTTTTTAATGGCGCAAGAAAGAATGCGTTGCATATTTTTAATGGTCAAAAGAAGGGACCATGGATTTATTTTAATGAGAAGATAATCCAAGTACAAATACACCTCTCACCGCTTCGAGTGACAGTTTAAGCTTTAACATTTTTATCACTTAGTGATCATAAGTACTGGTTATAAATCCCCATATCCACACGTACCTAATGACATCAACAAATCATACACGGATAAATCGTCTCGGATATAAATCAACATAAACGAACGGGTAGCCTCTCGATTAACAATAATTTCGTTACCAGTTGGAATAAATCTAAATGAACGGACGACGCGCGACGATTCTTAATTGACACGTCGGGTTACTGGACCGCGATGTGCTGTGAAACACGATATCCAGCATGTGTTTACTAATTACAGTGTGACAATCTACAAGTCTATGGATTGGCCTGAAGTATGGCAGCTGAACATTCAAGGATGTCTAGCGGTGAACGACAAAACTGTTCCAAACAGCTGAAACCTATTTCAAATCTTTGTTTCGAAAAACAAATGAAAGAATAACATGATAGTCAAATGTTTTAACTTGTTCACTTTTCAAAACAATACAAAACGCATAGTTTTGTATTGTTTTGAAAAGTGAACAAGCTTTTTAAAAATGTAGGTAATGACTCAATCAACGCACTTTTTTTTATAATGCTGCGCATTTTCATTCCTGCTTCAGTCATCGCGTTTTAAAACAATGGGGGAAACAAAAACTCATTTTCATGGGTTCGTTTTGTTTGCGGTAATGCAAGAGCAACAACGAGAGCTGTGGGATCCCCCTCATAAACTGTTTGGGTAAAAGGATCTCTCATATCGCTTCGGTCGCGGCATTAAGCGGATGCTGCCGATCCGACAGTGCGGAAAAGCCACGGAAAACCAATTTCCACAGGCCGATTCATGCATCGATTTATACAAAATTATGTTAGCCCGCATGTCGCATACTTTATGTTTTGTTTTTTGCATTAAACTCGTTGTGCTGCTTTAATTAAAGGATTTTTAACCGTTATTTCTGCATTCTTATCGGTAATGGGTTTCAGTATTTCGGGTTCAGTTCAACTGAATTGTAAAGCCATATATTTTATGTGGGCTTGTTTAATTGTACCTAAGTACTGAATGTAGCACACATTCAAGACTAATGAGTCAATTGAGACACGCAGGCCGAGGAAAGGATCGAAGATAAAATTTACTACCTTGCTAAAGGGTCAGTAATTTAAATACCTGCGTAAAATAAAACCTAAGCTGCAAATGTGAATGATTCAACGTTCGCATACCGAGCATTTTTGTGGAACATTTTGAGGTATAGCTTCAGGCTTCTCCGCAATCCCACCTGTCCACAATCCGAACATGCCGCAAATAATTTATTCGCTCCTGTTCGGTGAGCGACAGGCCAGGTATGACGTCATAACCGCAAGTTTTTGCTCCCAACTGCATTGTCAATGTTTTTGCTGGCTGACAATATTAACTAACTGACAATTTGATGATCGCTTTTTTCGTGTCATGCGATATTGTTATTTAATTTTGGAACAGCGCTCTTGTTTTTTGTTTACGATCGTTTTCAATCCAGCCTGTATTTTTAATTAGAACCTGTCTAGTGTTTAACGTCACGTATCACTTTTTTTTCTATCGGCTTCGGACAAAGGTATCATTGATTGATTTTATTGTTCCTATTTTGTTTGACAGGTAATAGACACTATTAGTGTATCGGGTATCCGGATTATTCGCCTATTATTTTTTTGCATAAACATGTAGAATGGCAGTTATGAAGTGATCTTGTTATTAAAATACAAGTTTTTGATATAAATTAAGCTTGATAACACAGCATAGCACTGTTTCGTCATATGGATTAGGTATATTAGAGACTGTCTATGCAGATTATCGTAACCCTGAAACGTAAAGGCCAATTGAAGGAACATGTTGGATTTTAGTCAGTAGTTGTAGTTAGTCAGTCTGAGAGTCCTTCCACTCCACCCAAGGTGGGTGGGCGACTCGCTGTCCAACCATGGACCATGCCCGGGTCGACGGCGCGTTGTGTTCCACGCGCGCCTCAAGGAGTGTCAGCATAATGACGGGGCCTGTAGAGGGCCATAGCCTGCCGGGGTCGCGGGACTTTCCCATTATCGTAACCCCGGTACGTAAAGGGCTAGTGAAGGACACCGTGGATTTTAGTCAGTACAAGTCTGACAGTCCCTCCCGTCCTGCCCTGGGTGGGAGGACTCTTTTAATGATTTTACCACGATAAAAAAAAAAGGTGGGTGAATTCATTTGATGATTTTACTGCGTAAAAAAATGAATAATAACTTTGTAGTAAAATTGAAACAGAAGCCACAACATTGACATTGACATTAGTTCATTGTTGAATCACTATTTAAATAATTTATAAATAACAGATTTATATTCTGTTGTTTTCTTCAATGGCGCCAGTGAACAGAAACTACAATGACCACAAAACCGCAACTTCATGTACATTACTGTACATAACACCTCGGCACTTGTTCAGTTGTGGTTTTAATTGATGAAACATTATGTAGTTTTTGTATTTTTCCAATACTTATCTTTGCTTCGTTTTTGCCATCGGACATAACAAAGATGGCCTCAATAATATAGAGACTCGGGTGGGATACTTCACTTAAAAAACCATAACATCAACAATCAAAGTATCAACACCACATAATCAACAGTTTACTCTTAAGACTCAAAGACTCGGTCGCGGGACTCACGAATTACCGTGACCCAGGTACGTAAAGGGCTATTGAAGGACATCGTGGATTTTAGTCATTACGAGTCTGACAGTCCTTCCCGCCCTGCCCTGGGTGGGAGGACTCATGTGAAGATTTTATCACGTAAAAAAAAGGCTTAAAGACTCGGATCCGTAAATTCAGTCGTTACAGACCAACGAAGACAGTAAATCAAAAATTTGGATGAATGGTTAAAAAGATATCAGCATCTTTTTCTTTTGCCATGTGTTTGAGGAAAATAATACATTATTTACACTATTATTGCTGAAAGTCAAGCTGAAAGTTGCTTAGCAACTAAAGGTCTCGACTATATTAAGTGTCACATTCTTATTCATCATTCGCATTTTTTTTAATTCGCCCATCCATCAGCCATGTCAAGATTGAGGCAGTAGTTTGCAAGTGACAGTTCTTTTGTAAGTGATCGACAACTGACATATTGATATTAAATCGTGGTGTCAGTTTTGACGGTTCTTATTGACGGTGATTCATCATTATGTCATCATTTTTTGTTCTGTAGCAAAAGAATACCTATACCTTACATCTACAATTATCATTTTCATTTTCATTTTAATTGTGCCAGTTACTCAGTGGCCCGAAAGTTTGACAAACAGTCTTTCCATTATCTGGTTAAAGACTGGAAGCAGACACTAACATAGCCAGGAACAGCTAGGTAGATGATGATAGATAATTAGAAGTAAAGATTTTTGTGGAAAGATAATTCGAGTGCGCACAGGACTTGAACCTGCAACCTTTCGATTCAGTACACCGGACGCTTTACCAACTAAGCCCCTGTCCGCTCTTAATTTTTTCTTTCCACAAAAATCTTTGCGATTAACGACGCGCCCGTCAAAAAAAAAACATATAGGTAATTTATAATTACCGTAATTCCGGAACGTAAAGGGCTATTAAAAGACACCGTGGATTTTAGTCGTAGAGTCTGATAGTCCCTTACGCTCTTCCCTGGGTTGTAGGACTCATTTGATGATTTTACCACGATAATAAAAATATAGAGTAGGTAATTTATAGCTGAACCTGTAACATTTACATAAATATTGATATTAATTTCTCTAAAATTCAATAAAACATTCGAATCATCACAGCATTCAATTGATGGCCCTCTTTAAGAAAAACAAATTGATTCATTGTCAACAATGCTGTGTGGTCTGTTCTCACACAACAAAATGCTAATAGCCATATAATTTCCCACCCACTTGGCTGATCCCACAGATTCCTACAAAGGCGCTCATGATTCATCCCGGGTCCAGGAATCGTGTGATTTATACCTAATTTTACACGTCTTCAGTACTTTCGAACGCCAACACGTACGAAGATAATAATTCTCATCACTGGATAGGTACTTCATTGATATTCAATTTGTTACAAGAAAACATAACACTCTCGCTGGACCCTATCATAATCTATGAGGTATTCACGTTTGTTAGAGCAACGATTTTTAGAGCACCAAAGTTTAGACTTTAGAGTAAAGATTGCATTCCCATTAGAGCACCTACGGCGCGGTATCTTGTAGTGATGGGGCTATACTATTCGTCAGTCTAAAATTCTATTGTTGTAGTATTTTGCATGCTACTCCCCTGATGCCATTCATCCAACTGCGACAAAAAATTGTAACAACAAGTAAAAAATGCCGCATCATCGGATTAAATTGCCATAATATACTCGTAGGTGCATGGGGTTGTAGATCATATCTTTTTGGTTGCTACGTGTAGTAAAGCCCTGTTCCGATCAAAATTGTAGCTTGTAGCATACATTATAATATTCACAAGCCTCCCAGACATACATTTTCACAGAAATTCTTAAATTAAATACTCGCTACCAACTCACATAAAACTAAAAAACAAAAACGCATCGACATTCATAGTAGGGCCGCGCGCCGTGGAATGCTTAAGAGCGGCGAGATCCCCTCGTCTTTCCGTTGCGCCCTAACTACTTCCTTTGTATAATTAGCTGGCTAATAAGTCTCTCAGTGAAATATTCAGTGAGTCGGGGCTTTCCTCCGCGGATCGTGAATGGAGCTGTCAATAGCGATTACAGAACCTCTCGATATTAATTCCGTGGGGAATGTGTCCTGAAAAAGTATCGATGTTTCCTGAGTGAGTCTGAGGTTATCCTTGCGACGTTGTTTTTTCTTTTGCCATTAATAAAATTGGTGTTCTTTTGTATTACTGTCACTGATTTTCTGCGAAATTGTACCTATTACGGGATTGGAAGTAGCGGTAAGCAAAATAACTTCTTTGCAATCGCTTTTTTTGCCACAACAGAAAGGTTTTACGCTAAACAATTACAGCAGAAGACGATAATTGGTTTTGAAATGCTTTTGTTGATTTTCAATACAGTTGTCAGAAATTTATATTTATTACCCGAAAATATTAGCAACTAGCTTCCGCCCGCGACTCCGTCCGCGCGGATGTCGGTCTTCGCGTGGATGGTTTATTTCTCCGTTTTGAGTAACTCTGACAATGAAATCTTATAAATATCTATTGGACCCAAATACGGCTAAGCCTATAATAATTAAGGAGCTCGCGGTTCTACAGAACAACGTCCATGAATAAAACTGAAAAATAAGATTTATTTTCTACGTATTTTTTCAGGATAAAAAGTATCCCATTTTATGCCCAGAATAATAAGGTATAATTATACCAAGTTTCATCGAAATCGAACCGTTAGTTTTCACGTGATGCCTGCATATACAGACAGACAGACAGACAAACATTTTTTAATCACATATTTGGGTTTGGTATCGATCCAGCAACACACCCCCCGCTATTTATTTTTTCAATATTTTCAATGTACAGAGTTGACCCTTCTACAGATTTATTATATGTATAGATAAAGTAGTAGAGTACCTAGTTCATAAAATGACTTTTTAATACAAAGTTCTTTAGACCATATAATATCCTATATAAGTGTGCGGAACATTATTACATTACATTATAAATTGGCTCCTAGAAAGAAATATGTTTATTTGGAAATCTTCATACATAATAAAAATAAGACGCATCTACTCCCTCTAACGGATAAACAAGTGCACTAAAGTCAGCAATATATCTTCCTTGCAGCAAGTAATCGCGGGTAATAAATCTAAATTCACATACAATTTCCTTTATTACACATACATCATTCGTAGCACTTCACTGAACAAATAGGTGTATTTCAGAAGGGTGCATTACTGATGCACTCCTTGCGAAGGTAAACAAAGCCGATGGGGAATGGTCACTCTATAGAGATATTATTGTTTCCGAATTCCGCAGTTAGTTCACTAATGAACGAAACTGATAGAGAAATATTATTGGAAATAGGGGACAAGGGGACATCATTATTTTGGTTATTTATTTTTGAAAATGGATTAATGAACGAAATGTAGAAATAAGAAGTACTAGTTGTTGCCAGCAGCTTTGCCCCTTTGTACGTAATATCGGGATAAACGGTAATGATATCTTATGTGTTATTAGATATAGATTATAGTCTATCTCTAAGCCACAATGATTGAATAACACACATATTTATCGATCCATCCATCTACACTTTCACAATTATAATACATATTAGTAAAGGTACAAAAGGGTTTTAGAATATCTAGAATTTTATCCAATTACACAGAGTTTTGAGTTCTTTGATTGAATCTTTAATTATTCCAGGATTGAAAGAAAGCTTTTCTTAACCATAAACCTCCAACTGGATTGACAGGTCACAACAACGCCCTAAACTTTCGAGTCTTCATAAACAAAGTTCGCTCAAGATTTTCTATATATACCTCTGCCTTCTACATTTAATAAGTGCGTATAATTACCATCGAGCTTGATATGAGCCCTATCATAATGTCATTGGCTCGTACCTTGTGGCCCGTGGCTCGTGACAGTGGGTTCGATTCCTCATACATATTCAGGGGTCCCCCTCGCGTGCTTCTAATGAACCTGACTGTACAATGTGACAAAGTAGTGATATGCAGAAGTTTCACTTCATACAACGTATGGAAACAAACACAGAAGGCAATTTATTAAGTCATCGTGTAAACATGCGATGTTTTTTTTTAAATTAATGGTCCTAGAAATAATAAAAAATCACGTGTACAATTTGGTTAAGTTCAATCTTGCTGATTTCAAATTTTTGTGAATGTTTTTACTGTGCATTGTTATTTCCGGTTTAATAAATAATAGTTTTGGGCCAAATATGTGGCGCCTGGGGCGTGTTTACCTGTTATGCTGGGGTCAGCACAATATCCCATGGTAAATGGGACAAAGGCAGCAATGATCATGGTTATATCCTTCGTTAGTATGTGCATACGTTTTATTATATATACAGATACCCAAGCTCATGTATGAATCACGTGTCGATATTACAATGTCGTATCTATGACTAATAGATCTATGATCGTAGAAATGTGATATCTCATTATACCCCATAGAGAGAAACTCGTCGTCACCGTTGTATGAGAGATATTTTGAGATCACGCTACAGATGCGAGCAGCACACCAACCTACTAAAATCTGTCAAATTTTCCCAACTGAACATGAACGTTCTTCCTTTGCAATAAAGTTGAAAATCTTATAAAGAATTTTCTCCTTCCATCAAAACTTGCTTGTCTGTTATTGCTCGTTGTATGGAGCAGGCCTTCTGTATGTTCCTGTATATTTATGCTGACTGAGTGTAGAATCTATTGTCAGTTGCAGGTTGAAATCCTTTTGTTGTCAACAAATTAGATTTGTACGTGAACGCTTTTGTTGATGGTGCAGGTTGTTTACCTGTGTTGTGAGGTTAATTTTTTGCGGACATTTTTATTTATGTGGTTCCGTGTTTGATGTTGTTTTTTTATTATTTAAGGGTTAAATATTTTCTTTAACTTATTTTAACGCTACACTGTTGTAAACAGGGCTGTTTGAATAACTTTTATGTTTAGGATAATACTTTTTATGGAATTTAATTGAAGTTTATTTATTACACCCATCACCCATGCTGTTGTATAATAAATGCTTCTAAAATATCCGCTGTTATTTCACAATAAAAACATTAAGATACCAAATAATTCTCTTCTATATTTTTCCCGTTGCAACCCAATAAGACAAACGACCCCAATCACCCGCGTAACCTACCTGCGACATTTTCCTAATGTTGCCACTAAAAAGGAAAATTATACTCGCATTACACTGATATAAAAGGCTATCGGTGTGTTCATCTCTCCCCACTTTTCCGGCTAGCGAGAGAATAGGAAAAATGTTAGCGAAGAGTGAAGACGGGGGTGGCGGACCGACTAATGCGCCTGATATTATTATTGTGGCCAAAACGACGGAACGAATCTGGCAATATTCGTCGTCGTGGTAAATTAGAGATCGAAAATCGTTTGTGATGATTTTGATATTTTGTTATGATTGGTGAATGCAATAGGGTTATTATCTAATCTATAAGAAAAAATACGGTAACAAGGAGAAAATATGTACACAGTAATTACTTTTTTTTACGTGGTAAAATCATCAAATGAGTCCTCCCATACAGGGCAGTGCGGGAGGGACTGTCAGACTCGTACTAACTCGTATCCACGGTCCGTCAATAGCCCTTTACGTTCCGGGGTCACGGTATTTCGTACAGTCCCGCGACCACACACACAGTAATGACTAAGAATTTTTAATTAATTAAGTAAGTAGTTACCAACCCATATGATTCAATAATTGTAGGTTGAAAGTAGCTTATTGTGTTTTTTCGTCAGTCAAGTTTCTTTAACACATTTTTGTTTATTTGAATAAGAAAACTGTTGCCAATTTATTGGATTCTAAAAGTTTTCCTTCGTTGTTCGGCTTCCCTCAGTATCACCTGAGGGCGCGTTTAGATTGAAATTTTCATTTTCTTCTTAAAAACAACCTCCCCTCACCGACCCTGCCACCCTGTTAACCACTGACGAACAGATTTGCATGCACAATTTCCACTTTTGAACTTTTTACAACAGCTTACCTTTCTAAAGACGTTAAAAGTACACGAAAAGTTAAGATTTATTGATATTTAAAATTCCATTAAATAGAAAAAATATTTACTGCTCCGGCTGTTTATTGTTTCAAGGAAAATGCAGCTAATTATGAAAATTAAAAAGAAAAATTACCTCTATTGTGGTTTTTCCAGACTCCTGCCATTTCATCAGGTGTTCGCCTTTCAATGACCACCCGGGAGCGTAGCTGATGAGTCCCCCCGCGCCCGCTGCACCCCCTGGCGGCGCGGGAGACGCTCTCGAGGTAACTACCTCACTTGTCTCCGTTTTCGACTTCTTGGGGCTCGTCTGAAGCCGGAAAAAGCTGCGTCCGTGAGTTTTGCAACTTTTCGAGGGGGAGAAGAAAAATGAGCTCTTCTTAGGCGATTTTTCTCTCTCGTCGCTCGATTTAGACGTTGATGCGGCTGTTTCCGCGGCTGGCGCATCTTGAATGTCGCTATCAATTGTATTCCCGCTGCCACTCGGCTTGGGTCCCGAACTCTCATCAGCGACGAACAACAAGGTTCTTTGTACAAATGGCGTCGCTTTATTGTAGAATTCATGAGGTTCGGGTACTTTGAAGCTGGAAGGGATGGTCGTTCGATGTGTCTTTGAGAAGCGTCGTTCCATGTATTTTCTTGCCATATCATGCCATGCACTTCTGTATTCATTACTCTTCTACGTCTAGGGTCATTAAAATACCTATATTACTTCTTCAGCAATGGTAATCACATCAAATTAGAGCCTGCTATATCGATAGCGATTTCTCGATTATCATTATTGAATCCTGATTCATATCCGTCTCACGAAAAAAAGGTAAACATCAAGGCAAAATAAACCGAGCAGAATAAATCTATGGCGTCCCCTCGAGTTTGCAAGATAGGCGGGAGTTATCCGTAAACTATACGGATCCCCCACCTGGCGGGAGAGAACCCTAACATTTACTGGATAAGACTTCGTGATGTCTAGAAATGGTAACAATTTGTCACTTCTACTTGCACATAGGTGAGATTGTGGAGATAGTGGAAAACAATACATCTTACTTATCGATAGATGTTAAGACAAAGGATTTTAAAATAGGATCTATTTTAAAAAATAATATATGTATAAAGAATATTTATTCCGCATTCATCCATGTTTAAACCATATCATATTTCTACATTTTTGTACACACATTTAGGCTCACCTACTCTTTATACTCTGTATAAATCTAGCCCTAAAAATAAAAGTCAACGCACCTGCAGCAATGGGTGGTCTAAAACCCGGAACTCAATATTCCACCGTAAAAATAACTAATTCTCTTTCATCTCGTTTCCAGTAATTCTATTAGACGGCAGCGGTCTCGTTCGGCGACGGGTTGCAATTTTCACGCGGAGGTTTCTACGCCCTATCGATCGCGTGCGTGGGTAAACATTGCCGCCCTAGCCTTATTGCAAATTATTTTCGTACACTTACTTTGTAACTTAAATCTTTAGGAATAAAGTTTAAAATACCTTGCGTCAGTTGCTTCAGTAAATTTGTTCAAAGTCTTCAGTCTTTAAAATCTTTTGTAAAAAAAATGTTTGTTGTATTTTCCGGGGTTTTTTTACCAGAATTATAAGGTTTGACTGAGAAAGACCAGCCTTGAGAAATTGAAACTGGTAATTTAAGCCCAGTAATGACACAAATTTAGCAGGATTGATTAATTTCCTGAATGTTCCTGCTTTGTTTTCGTGTGTATATTTTCGTAAACAAAGGAAACGTGAAATAACGTTCGTAGTGAAAGTAAAACACGTAACCCTCTCTGTTTAGTCAGCACGCACCGCACTTCACGGCAATCAAACTGACACGCTTTGAGTGAAATGTAAATTTATATATTTTCACACTAATTCGAATGTCAGGAAAACGGAACGCTCGTTTCTGTGGAGGCGTATATGTATTGTTATTATTTGTAAAGTTTAAGTTTCCGAATGTGAAAAAGGTGTAAGTAATTAATATTTCAAAGAATCCGTTAGAAAATATGACTTTTAATTTCATGTTTTTTCCGATATACGTTAAAATTTCCGTAGTTAAAAACTATTTATCAATCAAACTACAAATATCTATTAAAAAAATATGGTATAGTAAGTGTTTCATTCCGATTTCATCACAATTAGGAAGCATTTCATTAACCAAGGCATAAACATTCGAAAATCTAAATATTTACCTTGATATTTTTTTCAAGGTGTTATTTTAGATCAAATAAATCATCATGAACAGCCAAATTAAATATAATCTCCATCAAATCACATAAAATCTACGTGAGCACATCAAATGAACATAAAAGTATTTTGTCGATGGCAATGAAAGCAGAAAGTCATAACTTTTCACATTTAATTTATAATATTCATAAATGTAAAGTAGATAGGCAGTTTACGAGCTATAAACACAGTTTTATGTATAAATAATAACGCGTAAAATATCTTGTACATAATTGATAAGTAAGGAAAAATGTTAACGAGGTTGCAAATAAAATATTGAATTTTGCCTACCTTAACTCTTATGCCTATTACTGAATGCCTAAGACAGAAATTGTGATTATCATAATGTATGCAAGTGCAATATAAAGTGCAACTATCTCTATGGATATGAATATTACTTTTATATGACATACATTGCAAAACACGAATTATCTGAATACACATATTTATTCACAGCCTAGAAGATTTCCTAGAAAATTTGAGATTTCAGTTAGTGCCAAACCTGGTCAGATTTAAACCGTGATTTGGACATTTTACTTCACTTTTACTCAAAGTAGAGTAATTAAACTGATTCAATCTCAAGCATTTCTTTGATGCTTGAGATTCAAGCATAACCATTAGTCTATCATTTACGGCTTACAGGTCAGTCCACGGTAGTAGGCCGGTCTATATCGGTCGGTTACCGTTCGGTAAGAGTCGTGACTCCGATTATCTGTATCGGGACAGGAGGTCAATCGCCTATAAGCCGACCCGATGCCTGACCCCGGCGTGTTATTGTCGCCCTTACAGACTTACCGCCACGCTTTACGACAATTACCGTTAACTTAAACGTTTTTGGATCATAATAGATTTTGTGAGGATAAAGCTATTTGGAAGTTCGAAAATAGAATTCAACACAAGAATACACCGATGCAAGTATTGTTTCTTATTAGAAATGAAATATTACAAGTCTTCTTTATGCAATAAACGATGACGTCTACATGCTTTCTAGTTTTTAAAATTGACTGAATTTTGTTATATTTCCTGACGAAAGCCTAAGTATTTAAATAAATAATGATGCCTTCCGAATTCTAAATTATTCAGTTCAACAAACCTAGTAATACCCGAAACTTTATCACACACAAAATTGTCTCGATTCTGAGACAACATTCGATCAGTAGATACGAAGACCCCCGGATTTCTTAGTTCCACAAGAAATTGCGCCCCTTTCCCCAATGTCCCCAGTTTCTTTGTAAATAGCTTTCCGATTCCACCTCCGAAGCATCGAAGCTCGGGGGGAGTTATTACATTTCGATGACATGACGAATTCGGGATGACACACGAGGGGTCGCACTTGACCCGACGATACAACAGTCGTAAAAATGTTATATTTACTCGCAAACTCAAGACGTTATATTAACCCCTTGCGTTTTTATTTGAAATTGACGAATTGTTAAGAATGCTTCACTTTTTTTAAAGTCAAATGTCGTCTTTAAGTTAGGCATGAGAAAATGCGGTTGTCGATTTTAACGACACTTTAATGTAGTAATTAAACGACTATGGAGAGAAGGCAATTAAGGCATTCTTTCTTAAACGTGTCTGCAGTGCGTAGGATTACCTGTCCAAATATGTATAGCAGAAAGGTTCTCTACAAGACTAACAGTATAAATTACTTGACAAAGTTATATAAGGTTATGTAATAGTAGACTTGCAACTTGTAACTACACCGTACTAAGCTCGAAACCTTACACTAACTACAGGCTACAACAGCTACATCAACTACGAACAGGGTTAATACGCATACAACAATCTGTGCACTGTACACCACAACAGTAAACGAGCATTGAGATAAGATCGGTTACTCCAATATAATCATCAAAAAATACCTCCAAACTCATACCCTAAAATCATTAAGATACAAAGGTATTTCCAATGTCTAAGCCGACAGTTCAATAACCCTCATACTGTACCACACATTAAGTAGTTGTCAACAAAATAAATAGAAATAATGGCCAGGCTACAACTACACGGTCGGCATCAGAAATAGACTTCTCCCCATGTGCTTCGCGCGAACTTGACAATCTACCCGCATGTTTATTTTTAACACTATCTTATTGTATTCGGAAATACTCGGAAATGCTCGGAAACGGTTGCACGTCTTTGAAGATTTGTTACGATCTATTTCACGGGCGGCTGATCCTCGCTGTGTTATGTGTAACATGGTATAAACCAATTACTTTGCTCCAATCATGTGTTAACATCAATGGTGAACGATCTGCATTAGAATTTACGTTGATCGCGTAATTCGCTGGAAGTTCGCACGCAACAAACAGCATTCGAATTGTCGAGCAAATATTTTAAGGATTTTACTATCAAACTGATAAATAAACACTCAACCATAAAACATTACATGAGACTACTACCGGCATTAAAACTGTTTTGTTTTAGAGCTGGGACAAAAAAACAGAGATAACTACACAGTTCTAGTTTTAAGTAAGTTTGGGTTAAACTATTCCGCTTATAAATATCCAAATCTTATTACGATAGAGTCACCGCAACGGTGAAATATTGTTACCTCACTCTAAATGACTTTCAAAATTCGCCTCCCACACAAGTTAAGTGCGTTCCACAAAATGTACATTGTAAGTAAAACTTATAACCACATGAGGCACGCGTCGACCGACTTAATTAAGTCGTCGCCTCAAGTAAAACCGAATTAAGTTTCACGGAACTTGAGGGACGTGTCGCGGCCAGAACTCCGCGGTGACTCGGCTAGGTAACCCCGGAACACACGAGATAGCTTTCGGCCGGGTAAAGTTAGATAGACAATACCTTTTAGACATCTTGATAGACTATGTAGTGTCTAGACGTAGTTCTAGATAGACGCGACATAAAGCAGAAGCTATTTTCAATTGTAGTCCTTATTCGATTGTTTTTGCTAAATGTCTAGTAGTCATCTTGTCTTAATCTCTGAACCAAGAAGTGTCTTAATTGCCTAAAGTAAGGCAACAGTTATAACAAAGATTTGTCCTTTTCCATCATAATTACAACAAGGCACAAGTTACAATCTAAAGAAAAGCTGGTGGCTTTCTGAACATTGAATGAAGCCACTCAGAGTACCTGACAACGTAATCCCTAAACCCAGTTACTCGCACAAAATTTCAAACTGACAATACCACTTCACCTGCAGTTTTCAAACTAATCTCAGCTGCAAGTTTGCTACTACCCAATTTAGTTTCCCGAAAATGCCTTCACTGTCCGAAACTCATCCGTAGCAGCTTTGTGTCGTGGAAAATGGACGAAATGGACGAAGCTATGCGCTCGTGTGTCCCCGGCTTTAGGCGGCTCGACTCGGCGAGTATGAGTTATTGTTCTGGCACTAGGTAAGTAGGATCAGTGTGATTTATGTACGATTATCTGGGAAACTATTTTAAGGATATGAATGTAACTTACAAGGACGCACGTTGGTATGGAAATAGGTAATTGATTTTTTAGAGACGGAAATCCTTACGGATAAACCCCTATTTTTATCCGACGTACCTAAGAAAAAGGAGAACGTTTCCAATTCGACCTGTATGTTTGTTTGTCCGGGATTTTCTTCTGTTAGCCTGAACCGATTTTGATGCGGCTTTCAGAAAAGTGTTTCTCATTTTCATGAACACTGAAAGAATTCTCTTGGGCCGGTTTTTTCTAGATGACTTTCTTTCCGTAAACTTCGAAATCATTTGTTTTTTATTTGATTTTGCAGCATTTTTGCTAGTTTGAACGAATTTCATATTCGGAATGAAGTTATTGCCAATACAAGAACAACAGAAAATTACAAACAGTTTCGATGGATCTGACTATAAAACTTGATAACTTATGATATTATTTTGACTAAGTTGAAGAACTCAGTTCCACATGCAATCCTCGTGCAAACAGACACGTAAAGCTCATCAGTAATCCAGGCAATCATTTTCATTTCACATAGTCACAGGCGCAGGCCGCTCAGGTCCAAAGCAATCCGTTCACACATGTAAGCGTGTAATTTATACGCGCACGTAGAGGCATTACTTCAAATCAACACGTGATTAAAATGCAAATGGCCGCCCTTTGCCGGACGCGGTGGCCAACGGCCAATTATATGATTATTTACTACGAACAAGGGGATAAGTTAGCAAGGCTTTGTCTGTGGACGTAGACTGGCAGATTGTAGGCCCGATTTTTGGCACCCCTTAGAAAGTTATGCTATTTAAAATCTTAGGTCGAAATCGCCCAATTCGCCATATCAGACACTGTCTAAGCAAGGTTTTACAGATTTATGCGAATTTGAAACTGACCCCTGAAGTCGTTCTATTGTTACTTCTCAGAGCGATAATCGAATAAAAAACACTTATCTCATTTACTTTCTAAAATGTCGTTCTAAATGGTATGTGTTTATACCTATGTAAAAGTTTTTTTTGAAAAGCAGCTTATTTTTTTTACAGATTTATAAACGGTAAAACGTTTCGAATATTTTTCTATGAGATGTATTTTTTGTTAAAAATGTTACCGTTACACAAAGCCAGTTATTTCACAAAGCCAATTATTTCAGTCATGTTGCCGAAAAAGCACAAAAAATCCGGGCCGAAAGTACAGGCACGGACTAAAGCACTTTTGCCCGCCATGATAAAACAGAACACCATCCCTGTTACCCGTTAATCCCTACACATGCATACCACACACGGTACAATGGTGTTCAAAAGGTCATTGGAGCGGTATCAGTCGATCCTAAATATCTATACGGCTAATGAGTCGTCCCTTTCACTGTCCGGAACTGTGTGGCGTCTCACATCCGCTTCTTGTTTATATTGAAGCGTCTTTCCTAGAACACGCTCTAGGAGCATTTGATTGAGTTTTTATTTGAAAGGACATCAAAGGTGGTTTTTAGAAAGCTATTGTTTACCGTTTAAAGGGAACTTTAATTAATTTTCGGTTTTGGAGCTATTTTAGCGCTTTTGTTGTTTTATTCGTTCTGTCTATACAATATTTTTTGTTGATGATCTAAAGCTATTGCTCCGAAGTCTCTATAACCATCAAAATTCCTAACAATCATCAACCAGACGTAATTTCAAAAGCAATAAATCATTTAATCTAAATTATTTCAACCACACAACAATATCACAACAATATTATCGGTCACGGCAACACTAAATTAATTAATTAAATAAATAATAATCGGGACAATATAATACGGTGCGGGTTGCGTGCGTACGGATTAGGGCAGTTACAGACGAGACGCAGTGCGGGTGCTAATCCCCTGTGACAAGTGCCTGATGGAACCTTACACGACATATGTATATCGGTTAGGATTTACATTAATTTTGGGCATCGGGGACGTTGGGTTTATCCACCTATCTAAATTTTGCGATTTAGTCATTTGGAATACAATATAAAAGTGTTTTTAGAGGATTATGTAGTTTTAAGAAAAGTATAATCGATATAACGACATATACTACACATTTATATTATTAGCATCATTTTTAAACTAAGTTTAGTGTAAAGAAACTTAAAAGACGGTAGTTTACATAGTAAATCTAAAATCATCACAGATTATTCCATCTTAGAGGAGATGTTTATTGATTCTGCTTTTTAACCTGCAATTATAAATACAAGTGTAACATTAATCCTAACATCTATCCCATGTTTCCAGTCTCCATTAGGGTTGTAAAAAACACACATAAAGCATCATATGCTTATCTTCCCACGAAAACAGTTGAAAACGAAATGGGTCATGAGCGATGAGCTTGCAATCGATCCCTACTCATTCATTATCGTTATCTCCTCACTCAATATCTATAATGGCTTCCTCAATAGATTATGGCCAATATTGGTCTGTTTGTAAATAGCCTTTTTTTTCGTGGTAAAATCATCAAATGAGTCCTCCCACCCAGGGCAGGGCAGGAGGGACTCGTACTGACTAAAATCCACGGTGTCCTTCACTAGCCCTTTACGTACCGGGGTCACGGTAATTCGTACAGTTCCGCGACCCCGTTTGTAAATAGCCTTACAATTTTTTTAAGTGATCTATACTAATGTTATGAATTTGGATGTAACTCGGTTATTCAATAGAATTTATACAAATATCTACCACCTTAACGGCTCAACAGTTCAACAGGAACGTAAAGGGCTATTGAAGTATACCGTGGATTTTAGTCACTGCGAGTCTGACAGTCCCTCCCGCTCTGCCCTGGGTGGGAGGACTCATTTGAAGATTTTGCCACGATAAAAAAAGGGTACAATCGGAGACATAGCATCTAACATTAAAAAGTATCAATACGTTACATTCAAAAAGAAAATATAAATATTTTAAAGTTCCAAATATATTCATAAAAATAATAACATTTAAATTGAACACGGCAAGTAAACTGTTCTCCGAATAAAATTAATGAATGTAAATAAAAACGTAGTAAGTAACACCCACGCTTTGTCGCCGTAGCGTAACTTTGACCTTAATCAAATATTACTCATAGTTCGTAGACCCCGCCTTTGACTTATATTTTAACGGTACACTCTTCGTCAAATGAGTGGCTTATATTAATAAATGAGACGGACATAAGTTTGGAGACAATAAATTGAGAAATGGTATTAGAGCTTAAGCTCTGTCCGCATAAAGTTTATGATGATCAGACAATTTGATGTGTCTGATAAAAGGCAGTAAAATTTCATCTTAACATTTCATAATCAACCACAATTGAGACAGCAAAGTTATAACAAATATTACTATAGAAAGATAGCTTAAATGGTCTTTAGAGGTATCTGCTTAATCCATACGTACTTCCAAGCGTGACTTCCAATAACGACACAAAAATATTTTAAGTGAACGAAAACATTCGGTGTTGACAATGCAGCTTAATTAAAAGCTGCACAATAGTCATTCCCGCCAATTTAAACCATCGAGTTTCTCGTCCAATTTTCGTAATGGTTAAAACAGCTATAAATAAAAATGACGAGACATTTGAGGCGATAGTCAATTATTTCGTCAATCGACGTTTGTTTTTGTAATGGCAACATTAATTTTAAAATGGAACGCGGCAATCCAAGCCCAATTAAAACTTCAGTATCTCATTAATTTTAAAGTTAAGCCTAATGTACATTGAAAGATTACAGTAATGATATTAAGTTCGATATAAATTATCTCCACAATCCTCCCTCGCAATTTGTAAAGAAATATCTCCGAATTAAACGAGAAATACCGAAGTACTGGCAAAGTTGGCCAATCTGTGATAAATGAGAGTTGGAAACTTGTACCTATTGGGGGACTAACTGAAGGTAAAGAAAAGTAATTTATTGTTTACTTCTCTCAAGTGTTTAGCAACAATAACGTATCGAGAAATCGCTAAAGAAATGTCAAAAATCCAGACTCTTTATCATACCTTGCTAAAAATTCGACTACAGTAAATTGACTACAAAAATGACACCTAAAATACTGAGTTCGTTATCTATTCAAAATCCGGTACACAAACTACCCTAACCACTTCACGCTACACAAAACTACAGAAAAAACACTCGAAAACTAAACTATCACTAATTACTGTCCTTACGATTATAACGGAACTAATTTAAAATGTTTATTTGTTATGAAATTCGCGATAGGTACGCGTTCCCGCCTAAATGCGAAGGCTTTTGATTCGGGCGGGCGGTCGTCCTGCTCGCAGGGCGCTCGGCACGCGACTGGGGCGGATCGATCCCGCCTTCCCGCCCTGCTTGCCGGCACAGCCAGCCACGTCCCGCGGGGATGCAGATGCAAGCGGGATCATAAGGCTGCTGGATGTGACAGTGCTTAGAGACCTAACGGAACCCAGTGTTCCGGTTGATTGAAGTTCTATGTGCGTATGAGCAATACGGTATGCGTACCTTGAATTAAAATAGATTCCAAGTATCTATATGAATGTAAATGATGCTGTGACGTCTGATATGAGAGAATCGAAGAAGAAAAACTGTTGTGCCGACTGCAAGTAAATTGTGATAAGGGCAGGTGACGCTGAATCAAGGTGTAGGCATCGTATTCTTGATAATTGCTTTATTTTTGTTAACATTGAGCAGGCCCCAATTAGACGATTGACCTGATGACAAAAAAAAACTTATGGGTTATACTGGATGAAGAAGGCAGAGCACAGGTCATTATTGCGCTGTTTGGGTGAGGCTTATATTCAATAGTGATAATCAATAATCAGATGTTGGGTACTTACATATCTAACCAATTGGTAGGTCATATCTGACTCTAGTAACCAGGAACACACTGTCACAAACAGCCAAAGTTCCACCCACCGAGCCTGCCACATCCAGCCCCCATACATCCACACAAATACAAATTGAATAACTCACAGAAGATCCACGTATTCGGATCTAAAGTGCGACGGGCCATCTATTTGAGGTGGTTGTCCCTTTGAGCGCTGGATTGAGTTACTCAAAGTGCGACCGAACTCATTCGATCGTTGCGACAAGCGACATGACAGCGACTTTTTGCATATCTGGCATGTAAGCCCTTTGATTTTCCTTGATAGGAACTTTTTTTTATAAGTACCTTATAAAGTAGCTACCTCTTTAAAAGTGATTTGAAATTCGAACTGGAGTTTGTAAATCTTCGCATCATATGCAAACGCTTTTTGAAAATAAGGCCTTTCGTGTACAACGCGAGGTCTCTCAACTCTGATACCTTTGGTATCTAGGCGACTACCGCCATTCAAATTATATTTTAATCTCGGCGATGCGTGCCTATGTACGAACCTCTATAATTCATTTGCTAACGTGAATGCGTTTTTATTCAATAGTATTATAACATTTCTGACGATATTATGAAATTAAGCCCTAACAGCAGTACGTTTAAGAATTATTCTTAAAATTTAAAAATTACTATTTCTAGTTAAGGTGACGCAATCCAAGTCATTGTCAACAACTAGGTAGCTGAATGTGCTGAGTCAACTAGGAATGAGTGTGCTCGAATTTAAAGTTCAACTATGAGTACAAACTTTATTATTAGACAAGAGTTCTAAAATTTCTCTATTCTGTGAGTAATCGTGATCTATTTTTCCAGAACTTGAAAAGTGAAAACAAGTATTTCCACAATAAACTAGCCATGATCCCATTGAATTTATTATCGGTAAAAATAGATAGGGAACTTTCATGTAAAATTTTATCTTCTATTCAACTTCTTTATCGTAAGTTGAATAATCGAAAATTCTTATTTAGTGCTTATATAAATATATAAATAAATATGTACAGCTTTGGGCAAGAGTTCAAGCTTGTTTTGTGGGCATAAATTAATTAAATAAAATGCGAGCGAAAACATTTTGGACTAACTAGAATATAAATGTATGCAAAAATACACTACATTCTAATGAAATATTCACCTGCATGAACCTACTGGAAGTTTGCATGCAGCTTTATCTTCACATACGGTTCGTATTTATGGAAATTCATTTGACAAAGTCCCCTTGCGAACTTCAAGTCGATACCTCAAAGGATTGTTTTCAAGCTTTCAGCAAAACGTTTCCATTTCATTTTCCGATACGTTACTTTTTACCTGCTTCGAAATTTAAAACGTCATTTGTTTGGATAAAAAAGAAATAAGACATTTGTGACGTACAGTTAGGTTGAGGCGAGGAGGCTGAAATTATTGTTTTTCAGGTTTTTACCATCCTCGTAATATCAATGATATCTATAATACGACCACTATATAGTTGACGTTTTGTAACACACGTAAATAAACAAAAATTATACGAAAATGAACAAAATAAAGTTATCGAAAGTTAATTTAATATTATTAAAAAAAATATTATAAGGTGCCAAAAGGTGGTCATTGTTGTCACCCTTATTATGATCGCATAGTACCTAGGAATATACTTCTTCTAAGTAACATTTCTGATGTCCATATCTCTCCGAGAAATAAAAACAATTCGTTAAAAAAGAAATGTAATGGATCATTGTGCATCCAAGCCATACCTAAGCACAAACTTTGTAGTCATCAGAACCACTCTTAAGTTCATTACTATACCAAACGTGTGTGATTTGGTGCCATAGACGCGCAGTTTGACTGATTGAGCCATTTTTAGTCGACGCGGAGGAAGGGCAGCCGCCACTCCCGGAATAGCACGATCATACTAATTATCACCCCCGTCATCTGTCACTAGGACGGGGGATCTAGATAAATTCGGTGGCAATTTATATGAAATTCTACACCGAATTCATACTTCTGTAGGTACGAATAGATGCTATAATTGTAAGTGTCTCTAAAGCTTTTTATGGAAAGAAAAATTCGACTGCGAGCACGATTTTCAGTCGAATATTTTTTTCCATATAAAAGATTTACAATTCGCGACAGTCAAAGTTATTATTTATTGTAACCATACAAGGTTTTTTACATCCAGCGATTTTAAATAAGAAGTGAAAAAATATAAATTCTCGTGTACGAGTGGTAACCGCAGCGTTGATTTGAAATTATAAACAAAAAAAAAACAAAATGATAAACATATGTGTGTATGGTCATAAAATCTGGGCGAACATCTAAGCAAGCGTTTTAATTTGCGTTGAAACAAATGCTGCTCATTAAATTCAGATGTACGATGAAATATTGGAGCTGTGATTCGACGCAGCACATCGCGGATCGCAGACTTACTCTTGTTGGTTTCATATAAATGCAAAGGTATTTTCAACTGCGAAAATACCGCGGCATCTTGTGAATTGCATTTTGCAAATGGCGGCCAGACAAAAAAAAATATGTTTGTAGTTACGGCGACTAAAATCTTGAACTTTTTAACATACCTATTTATGTAACTTATAATAAAGGTAAACTATTTTTGCTAATTCTTTTTTAACATCATATTAAAAAGGACTGGGAAAGTTATTTCCAATACAATACACCGAAATTAAAAGATAACATAAATAATTTACGGAAAAAGAAAGAATAAAATGAACGCTTCCGTAAAAATAAAAACAACACGGTTAAATTTACTTTTAACCCCATTAAGGGGTAACCTGGGATTCTATTTCAAAATTCTGTAAACCCCTTCGAGTGAAGTGAAAATAATTAAGTCGGCTTTAAGTCATCAGTAGCTTATTTGTTCTGCTTAATTAGTGAGAGAGACGCGTTTTAGCCGACAATATGGCGCGACGTCTTTCAACCAATCTCTTTCAATTTCATCACAAAATCCAAAGTCTTTGAATCAAACTTCAAACCACCTGAACGAGCATCTCATTCTTTCTCGGTCATTAAACTAATTAAACGTCTTTATATCACCTTAAATAGACTTATATGTATAAAAAAGACAAGTTAAAATTATATGTCACCCCATTAAAGATGTGAAACAACGGTCTGTCGCCCAAACCGGCCATAACTCAAGCTGAAGGAAAATAATTTACGACGCCTAATCCCTAGCAGCCAGAATAAATTCCAGACAGGATACGGACATTACAGCCCTTTATATGAGCCGTTAAGTTTTTTAAATAAACTGAAACAATTGAGATGTATTACTGCTGACACCTGTCTAGGATAAAAATAATGGAAATAGTTGGGGAACTAACTTATGATAGGATCAGGAGGAACGTAAAATATGTGGTTTAAAATAAGGATCAGACGATCTTTAAATACAAAAATGAATAAAATACAATTCTCTCATAAAATACGATTCCTCAGCGAGTAGCATTAAAAACACAACCTTGCAATATGATCATCGTAATCATATAGATGCAATAAAATTCGGAAGCAATTTGATACTTTGGCAACTATCCATACACATAGCTGAAATGTTGAAATATTCTCATTTATTTAGCGTCATCAAGTTTTCATTCAGCAACGATAGCAAAAAAAAAACTCATTCATTTTCACCCCCAAACTGCAATTTTATTAAAAACAAACTTAAAGTTTATCTTTTTTTTCTTGCATTTACTTTTTTTCTTTCTTACAAAGAGCAAGCACAAATTAACGTCACCTGACGGTTCAGAATTTCAGGGGTCGCGGGACTGCCTAAGCAGGTAACACTGGAACGTAAAGAGCAATTGAAGGAACACGGTAAATTATAGTCAGTACGAGTGTGACAGCTCCCTTCTGTTCCACCCAGGGAGCGAAAATTCATTTGATATTTTGCTAAAAAAATTAAATAAGGACTTCCTTTATACTTGGTCCTTTACTGAAGACATAAGAACCAAGTACAAAGTACCGTCAAATGACGATTCAGGCCTTCAGGGGGTAATGTTTAATAATGCATCCAGCTTTACATATTTACGGGGGCTGCGGTGCACAAACTCATACGTTATTAACGCACACAAGATGTAGTGCGTTGCAGACACTTTTCTAATTGTGCCCATAAGATTAATGTCTGGGTTATTCGTTAAAATGAGACGGTATAACTTATGGTTGGGTTGGGTGCAGTTCTTAGGGAGTCAGACATGCGCAAACATTGCAGGTTGGTTGATTTAGTTGGAACATTTTTGTACCTATTGCTTGTCAGAAAGCATTTGAAATATACCTAATACAAGAGGTACTGTAAACAACTCAATTACACATCTAAATATCTACTAGGATGAACAAATTTTGGAAACTGCTATAAGCTTTATTAGATAATTGTTCTGAGCATTGATTGATTGATTAATTGAACATTGATAAATTCTATCCTCCTACCCTGTGTGGAAACAACTGACGTGTCGTGTCGGTCTTAACTGACTGAAAACTAAAACTTGCCTTCATTTCCTTAAGGACCTACATATTACACAGCCTTTGAATTGAACTCAAGAATACAACGCTTTATGTGTATTCATTGCGGCGTGTAGAAATTCTCACCTCCTAATTTAGAAAGATCTTATTAACAGCGAGAAAGTTGGAGGTAAAGATAATTTATTGCGTGGGCATACAACTTTGTTAAGTTTCCGTGTTCAATTTACGAGTTTTGAGTACTTTAAGCAAGTAATATGTTAAGCGGTAATTATTCCATTACAAAAGAATGTTCGGGTGAAAATATTAAGTCGAAAATAGTCCTAATACCTACTGTTGGGCGACTCGCTGTCCGACCATGAACCATGCCCGGGTCGACGGCGCGTTGTGTTCCACGCGCGCCTCAAACAGTGTCAGCATAGTGACGGGGCCTGTAGAGGGCCAAAGCCTGCCAGGGTCGCGGGACTAACGAATTACCGTGACCCCGGTAGGTAAAGGGCTATTGAAGGACACCGTGGATTTTAATCAGTACAAGTCTGACAGTCCCTCCCGCCCTGCCCTGGGAGGGAGGACTCATTTGATGATTTTACCACGATAAAAAAAAATACCTACTGTTGATGCACTATTTACCAAAATAACAAATACACTAGTATAAAGATAAAAATAAATGTTTAATTTAAAAACAGATGACATACTAAATTGAAACGTAAAACTCTCCAAAACATAAATCGACTTACCTCCTCAGTAAATCAATTCTCTAGTCACTTACAAACAAGTCCATCTCTTCACAATGACGGCAACATATGAGTGAATGCGTGAGCCGTCCCGGCGTTTAGAATATTTACGATCGTCCCGACTGATATATGAACCCGCACTTCCGTTGAATCTTTCTTTTGGGTAAATAGATGGCGAGGATATTTTTTTAAGCAAATACGCGCATAGTTTTGTAAAGTAAGAGTTATGTATGACATTGCCATAACGGAGTAGAGCACTTACATAATAATATGGAGAAAAAGGAGAATGGAATCACTGTGTTTTTTTTTTCTGAAATAAACTTTTCGCTCCAGCTTGGTGTTGCACAATGAGTGTTAGCTGTATGAAAAGACACAATATAAGTGCATTGACCCTGAAATTAAATCTGAAAGTTCAATAACCAAAAAATTAAAGAGCGAAAGTAAAAGTAAACGAAAATTTAAATGCTGTCTGACTAGCCAAAGTTGTTTCAATTGAAACGAAGAGATACAAAAACATTGATTCTACGAACATTCTCCAAAGAGAATATTAATTCTGATTGCAATTTCTGTGTGTAATCCCAGTTGGACCTGCCCACAGCTCAAGTCTGCCGCGGGGCATGTTTCATAGTATCCGGGGAGTATCCCGGATACTGGAGCAATACAACAGCGAGCAATCCATTTGTATTTTACACATGCAAACATACAAACAGATACGATACGTTATAAATTAATTACATGCTATGAAGGATCTGTAAACAAATAATTTGAACATCTGCTTACAAGCGTTCAGTTAATTTATGAACATTCAGACAATACTTGTTGTTTAGCAGGATCATTACTGCAGTGGTAGACGCCCACGGCGACAGACGTCGGCAGACGATCTCCGGCCACCGTAGGCGCGGGCATGCGGGCGGCGAGTAATGGGCGACTCGCTGTCCAACCATGGACCATGCCCGGGTCGACGGCGCGTTGTGTTCCACGCGCGCCTCAAGGAGTGTCAGCATAGTGACGGGGCCCCCTGTAGAGGACCAAAGCCTGCCGGGGTCGCGGGACTCACGAATTACCGTGACCCCGGTACGTAAAGGGCTATTGAAGGACAGCGTGGATTTTAGTCAGTCAAGTCTGACAGTAGACGCTTGGTGGTCTAAGGGGAGGCCTTTGCTCAGCAATGGCCGTCTTCGCGCTGATGATAATTGTGATTTCAAGCCGATACGACAATATTCAATCAGAAGAATGGCTCCATATTTAGCGATATGTCTATTGTTGAATATTGAGACATCATACTTTGCAGGTGTTAAAATCTCATGGTTGGGGCGAAAGGGACTGTCAGACTATTACTGACTGAAAATCCACCCCATTCCTTCAGTTTTCCTTGACGATCCAGGATCAAGATTACCATCACAGGGCCATCATACTGATGTCCCGATATTTATAGTCATTTACCAAAATTCATAGCAGCTGTTAGTTTAACGACTAAACTTATAGGTAAATCGAAGACGTTTTACAAAATCTAACACTATCTTCTTTTGTATGTTTATGATGAAAAACAGGCACGCTTTGACATAGCTTTTGTGTATTACCCAATCATCTTTCAAAGAGCAAAATACATCATTTTGTTGACAACTCTAAATAATACGGGTCTGCGTTGATAGTTACATTGCGCCGCCCTCACTCAATCGAGAAATAGCCTCTTTGGGGGCCAAGATTTGTCCGGATGGAGCTTTGACGATGCCACAGATGAATGAATTTTTAGTATTGACAGATACAAATATAAAACTAGGCAGTTTAGTTTCGTGTTTATAAGCTATCGTATAGCTTTTATTGCGGGCTTTGAGCGCGGCGACCGCATCAAGAAATTCCGTAACGAAAACAAACCTAACACTGTCACTGTCACATCTGTCATGTCAACGTGAATGAATAAAATTTTAATGAATGATTTTTTTTTGATGTTTCACTTGATTGACGTAGCTGACCATAGCCTAATTAGTAAAGTAACTTCCCATGGAGCAACGACGGGATGATATTCTCATTAAATTTTCACGGTAGGCCATAATTTGTTCCTTTTTTTTTCATGAATAAAATAAACAAATAATTATAATTGCATAAGTTGATAAAATATGCTATGCAATAGCTTTACCACGGCAGTCTCCGAGTCCCACACGTATTTTTTTTTATAAAGACGCCAAATTAAAAGCTAAGCTGTGTATGATACTCAATTCAATTCCATGTTTGCCTTTTCCTTCCTAGGTCATTTGAAATAGACTTCAAGTCCAACCAATTGTAGCTAAATACCAGTATTCGACATGAAGATACTGCTTATCTGACCTTCACAACTCACTTATTGGGTTACAAATTCTTTAATATCAAAGATACATCATCATTCATCCCAGAATATCAAAGATATTAAGATAAGATAATTAAGATATCGTAGACCAAAAAAAATATCATTACCTACTTGGAAACTTACGAAATATCGAAATTATTTGAAACGTTCATACACTTTACTTTTAAAAAGTCTACAACAGATTGCACAATACAAAATAAAATAGTATGGGATGCCAACAGGGAGTCTCACCAGCTTTAATTAGCCTGATTAATACTACTTCAGTATTCTTTTACCCACCTCAAGATTCTACCACAAGAGAGACCTCATTTAAAGGTCCCATGTCTATTCGATCTGCAGTCTACGTTGAGCAGTAATTAGGTTAGAGCCCCGCGCGTGAGCGGAGTCCCAACGAGTGGCAGTACCCCAGCCCGCGGCCACACTTTGATTTCACACTGCTTTTACTGCCCTCACTGCCGACAGCACACTGCCGAGAACGCTACACGAGCAAATTGTCCAAACATTTTGCAACTTGTACCTTTTAACAGCTGCTGAAAATTGTTTCATGTGTTTTTGTTGGAAATGTTTGTTTGTTTTGGTTCTGAGTCTATGCTTTTGAGAGGGAAAGTTGAGATTGCGAGTTATGTTTCAGTAGAAGTTCATTGGGACTGCTGGGTTACTTACATTAGGTATTCAGTATATTTGTAGTTCTTTTTCATTACCTGTGTTTGCTACACACATTAAAATGTAAAAATATAGTTTTTTTTTAGAGGCAGCAGGTATTTTACACTCATTTTTTTTTTTTTGGTAAAATCATCAAATGAGTCCTCCCACCCAGGGCAGAGCGGGAGAGACTCTCTGACTCGTACTGACTTAAATCCACGGTATCCTTCAATAGCCCTTTACGTTACGGGGTCACGGTAATTCGTGAGACCCGCGACCACATTTTATACTCATAGTAACATTTTGAAATCACCTGTCATAATCGAATGTATGCGTTGTAGGTCATCTTATACTTATTGTATATTTTCATGATTAAAATATCTATTTAATAACAGCTTCATTGTACACTTCGATTGGGAAAATTTTAAAGATTGGAATGAGTGTATAATTTGATTCATCAAGTATGAAACTTAATTTAATTTTTAATAACTAATATAACTATGTTTATGAATCTAAAGCAGTGAATTATGTTATGAGTTGGATGTCCGACGGAGGGTTAGCCTAGTGATTTTTAATACAGGTTTTACCTACCACCATAGATATAAAAAACAAAGACCAGTCTCTGTGAAATCATGACTTGGCTCTTTACTGTGTACCTATTATTGTGATGAGAGAAATAAAACAATTAAAAAAAAACGTTGGAGTGATCCAGTCTGCACTATCGAGCCAATTATCTGTAGTCTTAGTACCTATTTATAAGTTACCTACATAAGTATGGGTTATAGATTGACTATCGTAATTGTTACTTAACAAAGATTATAGTAATCAAAATTCCTTATCTACCTCCTTATACGGAGCCGTGCCTCTTTTCAGTCAAAATTAAGTGATATAACATTTTCAGAAGCGGTGTAAGCGTAAGAGCGTATACCCGTTTATGTGGAGAGCCCTTGCGGGGAGAGGCGGGCTCCTCGAGCAACACGAGTGTTTGTGCTCCTTGCCCACGCTCCCTTTATCACTCATTAGCGTATAACCCGGGATAAAGATACATCTTAAAATTTTTGTCGGTGGTAAGGATTGACGGAGTACTTCATTTTATGGAAACTGCTTGAAACGCTAAGGAAAATATGTAGCTTATAGGTTGAAAATGTACTCTCAACAAAACAACGTAACAAAAGTAACGTAGAAGTGATAACTACACACTCATTAAATAAATATTCCACCCAACTTGGGTATCTCATACTCAGAAAGAAATCAATAAAATGGTACTTTTTAGTGACAGGCTTTTTCTATGTTCTAAATTAGGCAAAAAAAAACCTTAATTTCAAGCCTCTTTTGAACAGTTTGAAGCTAAACCATAATTCGTAAGCAGTATTTTCAAATCGATGCAATGTTATCGATATGCCAAACTCGAATCGCAATTCCACGTCACAACACCATCAACAGAATTCTATCACGAACCGACCGAAACGTCATTCATAACAAACTCCTGCGTCGCGAATCATAGGGGCAATGAAACATAAAATCACACACGAGTGAACCTAAGTTCGAACATGTTCCTAGGCATAAAACATTTATTTATTCATCGCATGCAGTGTCAGTAATCAGGCAGGTGATTCCCACAAGTCGCCAGTATCGAATGCGATTTGACTGGCGATTGCACATTAAATTACAAATAGGACCACGAATGCATCCTTAGGCCTACTTACAGCACCGTTACACTTCTGACATTTTAATTCTATGATGGGTGCCCCTTTCTATTCAGGGTGTGTTTTTATGCGAAAAAATAGCAGCTCCCTGCCTTTTTTCAAGTAATGCAGACATAGAACATGTGATTCCATAGTAAAAGCTGATCATTTTTATGAGTACTACACATCCTTAAAGTAAGCAACATTTAGGCAAACACCCTGTATATTATTTGTATACAATGTTACAGAACTTGGTCGTGTCGTGACGTATTGCTATTGTTTTCAAACACAATTTGCATTTGCAATTATTGCATCAGGTATTGCTTTGAAAGCGGCTTTCGATGCTATCTACAAAGCAGTGAAACTGTGCCAGATTGTATCGTATAAAGAGTTCCGCTAGGAATTCTCCGCTATAGAGTCGGGTAATCTGGACGAAATGTTATAAATAATATAGGAGACTGGAGACCTATCAATTTTATAACAACGCTTAATTTTTTTTTTTGAAGGTTGAACCAAGAGACATGAGATAAAGTCTTGATACCACTGCTTACGTTCATTCAAGAGAAAAAGTTTAACAATACAATTGGGTACCTACCCGATGTGAAATGGTCCAGTAAATAAAACATAAAAAGAATTGTTATCACACAACCCACACCATAAAACACTTCTCCCCTGACAGCCAACATAAAGGGACGATCGAAAAATGACGCTAATGATAGCATCTATCGGCTCACATCATCAAACACAAACAATAACGACCAGCCAGTGGACAATCGCTAGCGACGCTGTAATTACCCAAACATACACAAACTACGCCGATTACAAAAGTCAGCCCCGAGCACACGCCGCCACTCCGTTCATTATTTTCGCTAAATGGGCCCATTTGTAAATTAACTGCACGATTGCTTCCGAATAAAGCGCCAGTGTGAAGCGATATATCTCACGACAAAGTGCTGCTAAACAAATGAAAGGGATTTGTGCGTAAACAAAATGTGCGAACAGCGCCACCTAGTAGGCAGTAGCTGAACTACGATGACAAGTGGCCACGTGGTTGGTAAGATTTCAACAAAAATCTACTTATTAGCATTTATTAATACTATTTGTTTTTCTAATAATATTTCACAAATAATAGCAACCCTAAATTTGTTTTTGGTAGAGTGTACTTGTAAGTGTGTACTTTTGCTATTCGCCAATAGATGGCGCTACAAGTTGCCCCACGTTTGAATGGAAACGATCAAAAGTTTTCCTAAAAGGCAAAGATTTTCTTCTAAAGACTCATTAAAAAGATAAACTGCTATCATTACGAAAGTAAATGAAGAAAGTAAAACTAGAATAACGAGATTCTGTATAAAATAACGTTAACATTTTTTATTAAATTGTTACCTGGCTAAATTATTCCTTTAAAAAAAGAGATCGTAACAACCCATGTTATAGCAATTTGCAGGCAGTAAACACGGAAACAACAGTATTTAACAAACAGCAGCGGCCGGCTACAAAAAAAAACCACGCTACAGACCGGGGCGTGTTGTTGAAAACTGTTGCCATGAAAAATGACCTTTTCCAGCAAAATAAAATAAATTGTATCTCTGAGATCTTTGGCTGCAAGAAAAATAGCTTCACATTTTTCAATTTCGGCACATCGTTGGAATGGCCATGCGATTTTAAATAGTTATACAACCGTCCGCATTGAAGTATTTTTGATAAATAAAGAAACGAAACGCACCTGAATTTGTTCAGCAGCTTTTTTCGCCAACCCAGGATCCAAGATAGTGATATCGAAGTCATTTGCACATTTCTTCGCTGCCTCACTAAATGCAGCTGCGTTGACATAGTACGCCGATCCCTTTTCACTCGATTCCACCGGAGAGTTCGGAGACAATATTCCACTGTCTGTATCACTAACGTTTGCCGATTTCCGGACTAGACCGGAGTTTTCACCGCCTGGAGACTTTAGTGGGATCCGAGATTTGTCACCAGTTGGGGACTTCAAAGGAATCCGGGATTGTCTCGACCCGTCCGGAGCAAATCCGGTGGTTGGATCGAATATAACATAGTTGTCTTTGTCGCACCTCACTTTATTATTCACTGTCACTGTATATTTTTTATTAGGGCTTAGATTTAGAAAAGGATCTTCGGTATTAATAGGACTTTCAGGTATTATGGACTGTATCTTAGGTGATATCTTTGGTACTGATTTTCCGTCTATAGTCCGCCTTATCACAGTATCATTGGTAAACTTTAATCGCACATATTCATTAGATATTGTTCGTCTAACTGGTGATGATAGTAAAGGCGACGGCTTACACTCTTGTAAATTAGTTTTGTTTTGAAATAAATTGATCTTTGGTTTATCCATTGTTCTGACTGGTGTAAAAGGTAACTTTAGCTTAGTTGTAATTTTTTTCTTTTGACTTGTGCTTAAATCTATACTACCCTTTACAGTACTTTTATACACTGGTAACACACTTGACTTCTCTTGAACTTTCAAAGGTTCTTTGGCTAATTTTGAACTTGATTTGCCTATGTCAAAAGGTTTGTTTAATTTCTTTATTGGTGCGGGCGTTTTAAGTCTTCTGTCTTTGATCTTTTTATCGGGGGAAACATTGGCAGGAGCAATATCATGTTTCTCGTTAATAGATAAAGTCTCTTGTTTGATAAAAGTTTTGCTACGATCACGTAGGAGTGTTTCATTTTGTGCTACTTCAAACAAATCGTTATGATCGCTAGGGTTTCCAAAGATACTATCTATAATGATATCTACTTCGCTAGATTCAGAGTTGCTTTTAGAAGATCTGTTCTCATTTATTATGCACGATATTCTTTCTTCTATATCAATGAGCGAATCTGATTTGTCGGTATCATCTATACTTCGTGAAGTACAACTGCCGGAGTCTGACGGCGTTTGTACTTCAAATATTGCATCATGAGTTGGAACAGATTGTTTTCCTGAATTTTCTGGACAGGAGGATCGTCTTCGTTTAACAGTTCCTGTTTCAGTAGATGGTAAATCCCAGTCTGACACTTGCACGGCACACTGCGCCCCACTATTTTTAGAACGTCTTGGGCTTGTCATTATAGTAATATCTCATGGTTATAGCACTATCTACATTAATTTATCACTTGTCGTTCACTGTACGTGTATCTGTAATGTTGGAACATCGTCGGCTTGTAATTGTCAATAGAATTCATATTTAATGTACGGCATACGAGCAGTACGATCGTTAGTGGAATCAAACACGAACGGGTATCGGGCTCGATTGTTATCTAATTACAAACTTGACGCTAGCGCACATGGGACCCGGTATCTATGTTATTTTCTCTAATGGAACCATTTGTTTTCTATCCTGTGACACGGAAGGGGGTTAGTTTTGATAATTCTTGGTGGTATTTATTTTATAATATTGAGTTAGTTTCCTATTTTAATAAAATAATGCCCTATGAGTTAACGCCTGGAGGAAGGCAGATTTCAAATACAAAACACGGTCGGTCTATAAATGCAAAAAGCAAAACCAAAAATTGAATCCAGCTAAAATCCTTACATTCTTTTTCAGTTTTAGCAGCTAGAAAACTCGGTAAAAATGCTTCAATTTAATCAGCAAGTTGTGCAGGTAGACATAAAGTAGTAACAGTACGTTTTATCTCTTAGACATGAACGTTTAGCTGTAGGTCGGCGGCCGGTGGTGGCGGAAGGTAGTTTTTATGTTCCGTCCGGGACCAAGGCCCGAGTCGCCGCCTCCTTGGATCGCCGGCAGCCGTACGTGCGCCTTGGGAGAAAGTTACGTGGTCCTGTATTATGCAGGCTGGTTGAAATTCAACATTTTTATTATATTCTGTCTCTAGAGTGAAGCTTAGTTGTTTTTGTTTTGTTCCTTCATTTACGGTGTTGTGTTGTTGTTGATCTTTGCTAATAAAACATAAATCTTTATTCGAAATACAATTATATTGAGACTGGTAGGTTTCTGCAGTAAACCATAAGGGCATAATCCAGAAACAAAAATAAAACCACGACAAAAATAATGAACTTTCCTGACGCCACAGTGCAGAACGTCAGAACTACTTACAATAAAGTAAAACGGAATGAACTTACGAAGTTGGTGGGATTCTGACAAATTGCCCCCAAGTGTCCCCTCACTAACCTAATTACCCGATAAGTTAAAGCAATAAATAACGAAGGGAAGGACTTACTTTAGCCGCAGCAGTTGAAACTACAATAGTTGTACGTGGCTAGTTAAGACCGGTGCACATTAGCGAGGTGGAACAGTAACCGAAGTTCGTTTAAACGGTGTTCAAGAGCAGTTTAAGCATGTTGCGTCTTACTACTTGGCAGTACAACAAACCTACAGTGCTACAAACATCATTTGCTTCTCAGATGCGGTTAAATGGGGAGTTCAGTTCATAATGTGTGACTTTTTCTTGTGAAATGTGTTGAAGGAACAAGATGAGCGATTATGTAATCATGCGTTTAAAGATATTTGAGCAGGTATAGAAGGTATTCCAAACATGTTATAGGCAATACCAATCTTTGGACGTTATACTTAACCACACAATATGCACCTGTGTTTGACAATCTACAATCTACATGCTTCGGTTCGCGGTCAAGATAACCAGTGGTCTTGAACATCGTGACCACAATCGGCTTGATTTCTGGTACAGTTTGCTTGTCTGCCGTTGCGCATTTTCATCACTATAGTGGATTTTGTGGCTGCAGAACATTTGTGTATATTTGAATTTCCCACTTCTATTTACCCTATCGCTTTGCATAGGGTAGAACCTGTCTATATTAAACACTGACTATTTTTTTTTATTGATTTTATAGACAAAAATAGAGAAAAATTATAACAGCAATGGTAAATTGAATGTGGAGCATTTTAGGTATATTAAAAAGGACTATGATGGTGCATAGAGCTACGTACTTTTTATGTTATCTCTGAACGATTTAGAGACACAACAACAACAACTTACAAAAAATAAGTTTCAAGAACTTTCACAGAAAGAACTCTGGTCAAAACCCATACAAACTTTAAACACGAATCCCAAAGTATAGAAATACGTACGTGGAGTGTAGACCTAATATATTTATCAACTGCCAGTCATCTTCCCATTAGATCACTCAGGCAGCATGCCATCGTTAATATATCAGTGACAATACAACGTACTATGACATAAAAACCACTGGTCAAGTTACATACATAACCAAAAAAAACGAACGAAACGAACTTTAAACACGAATACCAAAGCATACACGTACGTAGAGTGTAAACCAAATGTATTTATCAACTGCCAGCAGTCTCCACTAGATCACTTAGTGTGCCTTCGTCAATATGTCAGTAATAGTACGGGATACTCCATATTGTCTTCGCAAAGCAAGTTTATCGGCCGTTGTCCGTCCCAAAGCCATGAAATTTATTGGAACAACACATCCCCTCTATACCGGGAACAAACTTTCTAATTTGTTGGCTCGGTGCAGTCAGGGCTGCTAATATTGGATCCCTGGATTCATTTTCCAGACGAAACTAATTGATAACTTTGTACGGAGTGTTTATGTGGAGAATTGAACTTATTGGTTTAGTTAGGAAGAAAATGGATGTTAGTTAGTGTTTTTTTGTTGTTCTAGGGTTTATTATTGTTGAAATTTTGACTGGCCTGTTGGTCTAGTGGTTAGTGATCCTGACTGCTATGCCGGAGGTCGTGGGTTCGATTCCCACCCAGGACAAATGTTTGTGTGATGAGCACGATCATTTGTTCTGTGTCTGGGTGTTATTTTTCTATAATATGTATGTATTTAGAAATATATAAGTATGTTTATCAGTTGTCTAGTACCCATAACACAAGCTCTGCTTAGCTTGGGACTAGATGGCGTTGTGTGATAGTTGTGGAATATTTATTTATTATTTATTTATTAATTATACTGTTATCTGCTTAATTCAAATCTTGTTACATGAGGTACAAGAAAATAAAAATACTATACTACTGTTTCAGGGTATGCGGGCGGCGAGTAATGGGCGACTCGCTGTCCGATAATGACCATGCCCGGGTCGACGGCGCATTGTGTTCCACGCGCGCCTCAAAGACTGTCGGCACAATGACGGGGCCCCCCTTAGAGGTCCAAAACCTGAAGTGGTCGCGGGATTAATGAATACTGTGACCCCAGAACGTAAAGGGATATTGAAGCACACCGTGGATTTTTGTCAATAAATGTCAGACAGTCCCTCTTGCCCTACCCTGGATGGGAGGACTCATTTGATAATAGTACCAAGCCAAAAAAAAAATTACTACTGTTTCAAATGGATGTAGTTTAGTTTTGCAATGCACGAAAATGTAATTTTCCTTAAAAAAACATAGCTAATGAAATGTGGGTAACCTATCAGGTTTACCTTACCTGCCTTATTCCTTGGAGATTGACATTTGATATAATTGGTACTATATTTGATTATTTTTTGCTTAGTTAATATTGATTTAATTGACTTTTGATTAAATTGACATTTAATTTGATATAATTGGTACTAGATTAGGATTATTTGCTTGGGTGATATTGATTTAATTGACATTTGATTTCGTTTAATTCACGATATTTGGACAAGGTTGTTCTTGAGATTTTGTGGTTGGACATATAAACAGTCTTTTGATTGAGGATATTATGTATTTGTTCTTTTCTTGTTTGCCTATTTTTTGTGATTACGAGTATTGTTTTTTATTTTGTATTGAACTATTGATTAATAATTAATTATAATTTAATTTGATATAATTGGTACCTACTAGATTTGGATTATTTGCTTGGTTGATATTGATAAAATTACGAGTATTGTTTTATTATGTATTGATATTTAATTTTTTATGTATATTTTATTGTAAATTCTAACACAATGTAAATTGTTAAGTGAATAAATGAATGAATGAAAATGATTGCAGGCGTGATTACTTACTTAGATTACGATTATTTAGACTGTTCATTAAGTTAGGAATTAATACTGTTTACTGATATCAAAATCAGTAGTTCCTATCTTTTATCATGCAAAAACATATAACAATTTGCCTATCTTCCTTTCAAAGCACCACATCACCTCAAAAAAGTAAATCAATACAAGAATTCAAAACGATAGACGTCTTCTAAAAACAGTCTAATATGCTATCATTATCGCCCTCCCCTTTTTCAGACCATTCATAACTTTTCAGCGAAGTGTTTATGGTGTCCATATTTTGTAAGGTTGGTAGCCCTGCAGACGGTGCAGTCTATTTACCCGTGCTTGGCTGGCACGTGCCCTTTGCTTTGAACTAAAGTTTACTATTCAAGTTTGTGCAGTTGCATACCCTGTGAACTTGGAAGTTTGTTTCTTAAACTTGACTTGTGATTGGATTATGTAGATGTGTTTCTATTTCGATTGGTGATTGTCTTACATTTGCCATTGAGTTTTAGCGAGAGACGAACAATTTTTTTTTATATTAAGAAAAACTTCTCATTTGTCTAGACAGCTACATAAATAACCTGGATAAGGGCTAAAGTAATCAAGGGAGATTTCTCGTGATTTATTTACTCAAATATTTACTACTTAGGTAATCTACCGGCCTCAACATTCCTAATGTAAATAAATAAGTAGAAATAAAATGAGATACGAGGCAATTACTTTAAAACACCTGAGCGGTACAAATTAGCAACATTTGCACAAAATCAATCCAGGAATAACAAAAACACGCCAAAATTAAGGAAAAACAGACCATCTAATTTACGGGTCCCATAAAACGAGGCTAACGTATACTGTTTCAAATATTTCTTATCGTCGCGTTCCGACTCCCCCGTGAGCAAAAACAGGAACTTTAACTGCAGGACGGGCCCCGATCCCGTTCGTCTTAAGTGATTTACAGGCGCACTGCGACCTGCCTCCGAACAACCTTCAAGGGGAGAGCCTCCTTGAACCGGGTTACTAGACTTATCGCGCAAATGTTTCTACCCGTCCCTTTTCTTTATACAAACCCCGAGAAGGACAGAATATTTTAAGGCTGCAATAGAAATTTGAACGGTGTACGCCCCAACAATATCCGCCTAAATGGGTCAGGAAGGCGAAGTTTACGTCGCATTTCAGCATTAGGGAAACCGAAATGCAATAAAATCCGGCAATAGAGGCGGAATTAGAAAATTATACCGAAGGAGGTTCGAGCTTCGACCTCCAAAAAGGGGCTCATGAACTTTAAGGCTATGATTAGGTATATTAAATTATTTTCGCGAACTCACTCATGCTCTTTATATGGAGATTAAATTTCCCACTGTATGCATTATTTCTCATAAACCCTTGCTTTATAATTTGTTTTATGGCTCGTGCAAAATTGACTTCATTTTGCTAAAGCTATTTGGGGCTTGATGGAAAGCAGAATATTCCTTTACATAACCTGATCTTCATCAGGTTATGTAAAGGATCTTCATCTTACTATTACGACCAATTATATCGAGTCCTAAACCCAATCCCACAAACCTTTAATCAAACAAATTAATTACTTAACTAACCTATTCCAAACAGCGGTCACAACTACAAACGCGAGATTAAACCAAACAAACTAATATAAGGCCAGAAACAAACTGTCCGATGCCCTTTTCAACAATAATAAAAGCGAATATGCTGTGTACACTGGGGTTGCATCGTACACAATTTAGCGTGGCATTAACACAGCAATATTTTGTCGGAAAGAAATATTATTTGCATTCGTAATGCTGGGGTGGGCCTGTTGGGAATGGGGTGTGCATTCCTGCACTACAGTGCACTTGTCTTTGCTTAGGGTACGCACACATGAGCGCGGACACATACGTCATACGTAGAAAGGTCGCACCTATAGTGGAGAACTTTCGGACTTACTTTTCCTGTAACGTTGACGTCACTTTCAACAACGTAATAAAAGTCATGTGCTACGAATAAATAAGATTGCTACGCGCTTCTAATTTTAGTTTCCTCGTAGCGAAACATTTTCGTAGACTTTTTCGTAGATCCCTTCGAAACGCCTACAAACAATTACGAAGATTGAATCACTTTAAAATACATCTTATAATCCGGTACTCTGCAAGTACAAACATCTTTAAAAGCATTAGAGCGTATAAAGGGTGTGTGTCAAACAGCAATAGTTGCACACAACCCCACGTACTTAGCCACCCACACATAAATGCATTTGTTGCAATGCAGGGGAATTTTCGATTAAATATTTAGATTAGATTTTTCGTGATCCATTTATCATGGTTTAATTGTGTTGGGGTGATGGCTCTTACTCTGATGAAAGCGGTCATAGTTCCTAAAGATTTGTTTTGCAATCCTTTGATATGATAATGTAATAAGAAAACGGAGGACCTCACTCCCTTTAGAGTTGGATGTCTTTGAATTGTATTAGGTACTTTTGTATTAACATTACTCGTAGATTCGCTCTTTTATATTCAGTACTGAGAATAATAGCTATTATCCTCGTAGACAAAGCCTGGAATGGTAATATAAGCTATTATTTTTCTTTCAAGATGTTGGCACACAATAGAGTGTAATCTAGCAAATGAAGTCATGTTCACACAAGCTAGGTTCTCAAATAAGAAATCTACTTAATCCGTAATTCCGTATAACTTTCTAATATAGAACCAGATTGTTCTCGGAGACAATATTAACGTTATTTATGACTAGCAACCCGCTCTGACTTCGCACAAGTTTAAACTTTCAATCTACCCGCCGGTAATTCCGAAAATTTTCTTTCATACAGGCCTTGTCCCGATCATAAGCAACTAGAAATTAGGCGTGTACAGACAGGCTAAAGCTGGAAATTAATGATAATTTAAATCGATTGTAAAAAACAAACGACCAAATTTGAAAAAAAAAATCTCCAATCAGAAACAGCCGTCAAAAACAAAGGAACGGGATTTATATTGAGACAATATTAACTTCGGGCAATTAACAGACTGTTTTATACTATGTAAAAATGATGATCAATATAACTGAAAAGTAAGCCATTTTACCGACATTATTCATTACTTACAAGTTTAATAACCAAAGATCTCAGCAATTAGACGTCTTAATAGCATACACATAATTGCTCATTGAATTCCAGAGAGCAGTCCAGACAATTCGCAATATATATGAATTATGAAGTAGATGCACCTCGTCCGGTTGTCCCATGCGGACGTGGAAGCATGTACGCATAATTGTGTCCGAGTATTTACCGTACACTGCCGACAGACAGACCTGCAGGCGACCATTAGTATAGCTATGTGCGTAACTGGTGACATTATGTTCACAGTCAGTCATTTGGATGTTGGCTGTATTAATTAATATTGATTAATTGAGCGCCGATAACGATGCGTTTTTATGCAGATTTTCTTAAGGCATAGATGATTCATATATTCGGTTTTTAAGTGAATAAAGTAGAATAGATAAACAAGTGTGTATCAAAAGCAAAGATAAATGTGAAGGAAAAGAGTCCACCTCTACATTTGCATTGCTGGAGTGTAAAAATCGCCACCCCAACCTGGGTAGAGCGGAAGGGTCCAACAGACTCTCCATCTAACTAAGAACCACCATAATATACACATGGCCTTTGTGTAATGTGTTCCAAGAGCTTAGAGAGTTCCGCAAATCAATATTTTCCCCGTCTCGGTATTTGTACCAAAAATCGGTGTGTGGCCAAAAATTACGAGTACTAACTCTAACACAGTGCTTTAATTTACAACTAAAGACCAGGAAAACATTGTTTATCAAAAATCGGGGAAATAACTCAATTCCGATGAAAAGCTCATTCGAAATCAATACTTTCCAAACTCGTTTACGAAAGAATTACTCGCGGTTTAACTCAAAAACAAAACAATAACGGTAAACGTCAATTTTCATTTAACATCCATTTCAATGCTGCCAATCACAAATGACGCTTTTGGCTGAATATAATTATTGCCTTTGCCAACAAAGCTTGGAACACACGTTCCATTACTAAGGGATCACCATTGCAAGCTCGCAACGACCATAAAAACCGTAAAACCGTATTTTCCTTATTATGTGCTCTCCTAATATGTTTAGCTTGTTTACCGTGTGTTTTTGTGAAACAATGTTTTTTACTTAACCTTTCGTATTTGATCGTGAAATATTGTGGTTTACTTCGTGTGTACTGTTGCTGAAACATTTTGTAATGAAGTTATGACTTATAGGAATTTAAAACTGTCAGATTTTTCTCAAAAGGTTTTGTGTTGCTTTCAAGAAAAAAAAAACTGAAAAGCTTTGAGTTTAAATAATCACTCTTAATTACAAATCAAAACACCCAGTAGGTACTTTCTACAATGCCTTATAAATATGTTACTTATTTTATACATTGAGACATGACACGAATCTTTTGAAAAAATTACAAAAATTCTTTTGCACGAACATTAGTATGTCCTCCATAAACTGTCTACGAAAGCACGTATTTAAATACCTGCTAAAAGTAAAACTTAGCCAATCATTCATCCTCAACTTACTATGTAAGGTAAGAATCCACAGAAACATGAGCCAACATAAGTTATTCCAAAGTATGCCCCAACTCTTCAGCTCATAAGTCTGGCCGTGCCAGCGTGGCGTGCGAGCGTGCAAAAGCGTGCGGGAGTGCCAGAGGACCTCCCGATCCCTCCTAAACCTCTTTTCTATTTATATGCAGATTCCATGACCGACCATAAGTTATCCGAACACCGGATCATACCCTTAATGATACTCGGATAAATGGAAATGGTACTACGTTGGGGTGAATTTTTACACATTTGGAACTTTGTCATAATAAGTGCGTCAAGTCAAGAGTCAACGGTTTGGAATTAATTAATGCGGGGCGACATCTTGTTTTATTATTGAAATGTGAAGGGATTAGTCGGATTAATATCTGTAGTGGTTGTCTATACGTAGATGTGGCGAATTATGGGCATGGGCGCATTATGGCTGTGCTTTTTAATGCGCATATTTATGTGTAATTTTATGAGTCTGTATGTATTAATTTATTTAATGGACTCTTATGGTTTAGAATATAATAATCGATGAATCAGGACTCTCCTTTTGTTACTAAATAAATAAACATCCGGTAACGTGCTCAGAAGACTAGCAGCATTGCTACGTTGAATGGCAATGATTTGGCCAACGAAAGAATCAGCTCCTTTTCTTTTCGTCGTAAAGTCATCAAATGAGTCCTCCCACCCAAGGAAGGACTGTCGGACTTGTACTGACTAAAATCGAAAGAGTCAGTCCTCTGGTCACGCGGAGTGTCGAGTAGACGGTAAGAGATTTCTTGCATTCTGACCCCATGGCCCGATCTTTCACGAGCATACTTCTATGGTGACACTATAAAAGTAACAACGGTATAGAAAAGTTGAAAATGACAAATACTCGTAACAAAAGGAACCGAAACTTATATCGGTAACTGTGATACAGGAAACAAAAACTGAAAGAAGAAGAAAGTGTAAGATTCTGTAGAATCGGACGTGCTTCCTATTTCGAAAATCTTCAATGAATTATAGAAAGGTTAGCAACCCTGACCAGGAATGCTGAATAAACGAGCTCAACAAATATCGTTGTTCAGTTTTCGTACCTCTAGTTTGTCTTATCTTAGCTTATACTTAATACGACAAGTTTTATAGTAAACTACACTACACAGTATTATGTTACTGCTTTCAAGTTTATCAACTTAGTTAAGCTTTACAGGTTTAGGAGCTCAGTTTTACAACCCGGGTTCTTCGGGTAAAAAAAAACTTGTAAAATATTTACATTGACATATCTTTTTTTACTATCTCATTTCTTTTTGTGGATGTCGTAAAGGGTTATTTAGTTAAATATATAAAGCCAGTATATACCATAATATCTTGCCTTTTTTCGTCGATGGTTTTGAGGTGAATCGCATTTTATCCGTTAGTTTTTAAAGCTCATATCTATGAAATAGAAAGCGACTTTATTGCTAATATTGTCTTTTACTGGGCACAAATTTAGACAGCGGACAACATCAGTGGTACAACGATTACGAAAGCTATACCTACAGGGTGAACTTTCCAACTGGGCGTGGATGGCCAAATCCGGAATATCGAAAACTAAAACTGCATAATTTTAATTATTTTTAATCAAAATTCCGGTCAAGAAATTAAACCCGTTGATTTTGGAAAAAAACAGCCTGTACTATTTATTACATCATTTCATAGTGCGGCTGATGAAGCTCAAATTCTAGAAAGTATAATTATATATTGCAAACCTAATGTCGAATTATAAAAAATCTGTTTTATGTACACTATACTGTACATAACTAAGTGTGTATAGTGTGTATCAAGATGAGTACTTCAACTGTGACTCGCTAAGAATGTTAGGTAATTTTCGATCTAGACTTCTCTAGTGGAAAATTACTCCACATAGTTCTAACATTCCAACATTCACTCGGTGCCAAGATGTCTGGACTCTCAGTCACCTTGACCTCTCGTAGACAGATAAATAATTGTTAGAGGCTTTCTCCTAAGATAAATATTTAGGCAAAAATATGGTTGCATTATAGTCTCTTTTTTGTGGTAGACAGTCGGACTCCGTAATGGCTACTTCTTGCCTTCTGAATGCCAGAATCATTGAAAAATATGTAAGGCCAAACATTTTTTATTGGCTAGCAATATTGATATTCGTTAGGCTTTGAAAAATTACCATTGTCATTTATTATAGCTCTTTATACTGTATTCGTTTTAACAAAAAATATAATAACTAGTAAAACATAATATTTTCATCACATTGAATAAATTCTACTCTTCAAAATATAATCAAGTGCCTTAACCAACGTAACGTATAAACTTAATTAAAAATACATGCTGCGTTACTTCAACTTAAATCTATTAAACGGATAATTATAAAATCTTACATGGAAAATTGTGGTTGAAAATAGCTTACTGAGTAAGCAGAATTTTGATTAAATTAAACGATATTAAGAAGGGGAGACGCGTTTGAGGGAAAATAATGAAAATATTGCCCGGGGTAATCGGTGTGCTTCGATTATAAGATCGGGAGCCCGTCTACGTACTTTATTATTTTCTCTTTCGTAAAACAATAAAACCTTCTTGCCCTAAATCAGGAAATGTAATCATGAATACTGGCTAGATGATTTCATTTTTAATTTGGGGGAAAAAGTGCTGTGTTTTTTTTCTTTATAATGGAAACAAATGCCCAATAATATGCGTGACCATAGAGAGGAGATGGTACTAAAATTTTGATGACATTTTTTTTTTATACGACCGACATCAAAAGACTAAAAATATTTTTTTTATATGTCATAAAGAAAAATAAGGTCTACATTAATAAGATGCTTCTTCTAGAGTAATCTAGAAGTTTAAGTACAAAGAAATCAACAAATATTATCGCGCGACACAAGAGAGGGGATTACTTCCTCGTATTTCTCCGTATTAATTAGGATCATACTCGTATCTTATTAAAATATCTAGTAGGAACTAACGAGTATCGATATTTTCCTTCGTCTACATTCAGTACCTATTACAGTATACATAGTAGTAGTTACAAAGTATATTTTCCCGGAGTTTTTAGGTTTTTATCTATGCAATGTCATTAGCGATAGTATTATCGATTTTAAAAGGACAGAATAGATTAGTATTTTTTTATTGTTACACTTATAAAATATGCTACATTACCCACCAGTAACATGTATTTTATTTTCAAGGTCTAGTTATAATTAGTCCCGTTCACACGTCCGATTAAAAAGCAAGGGGTCATCAAATTACTCACTGTCCCTTTGTACTGTCACTGACGTTGATATGCGACTATATGCACACAAGTAACTTAGTACTAAGCAATATGCAAATACTGGTCCGACCATCAATCCTGAACGTCGGACACAAGATAAATAGTGGCTCTGACACTTGCACATTGCTGCAGCCATGTTGAACGGGGCAAGCGTTCACATTTTTAACTAAGCGAACCGAAATTGTGACGTCATTTGTCACTATCGGCGGTTTAATGGGCACGCATGTGTTTTGTTTCAACGTTCGATTAATTTGGACCTATTGGGACATTTATTTGTGTTTCAGGTTTATTAATTGTCTGGTTAAAAATATTAATTTTATGATATTTTTACTAGACAATCTCCCGATGTCGCTAGCAAAATTATAATCGGCTTTCTTTTTTCATGTGCATAAAGTTTTAATAAAACTAAACAAATAAAAATTTAACACTATTAGCTGATTTTAACTTCGTTTAGTTAATATCTGTCGAGTATAGACACTAGTCAGCTCTTGGATGCCGTTTCATTGATAGAACGCGCTTCTTTTTTTTCTTTTTAGGACTTAGTGAGCATTATTTCAAAGGTTCATTGTAAAATTGTTTCTTTAAATATTTTCCAAGCAGTGAGACTACAAAATACAACCCTAGAGAATATCCTACAAGGACTAAAGTAGCAAAGCAGACCATTTCCTATCGTTTAACAGAAGTGAACCGTTACATTGCATGTTTAGTATATGGGTTCACTTTGTTCACAGCTGCAGTAGCGGGTTACGTATGCAAAATATTGCTTTTCTCAGTAAAATGTTACTCTCGGCTCCCTTGCGTAACTACCATACTCTGTATATCCCTAAGCTAAATTGTTTATGCCAGTACGGATACTCTCGGGCACGCCGCAAACGCGGCGGTAAGACCCCTCTTTGAGGAGTGGCTGGATAGGCGTCACGGCGTCCTTACCTACCGCATGACGCAGGTCCTCACCGGACACGGGAGTTTCGGGAGGTTCCTGTGTCTGATAAGGAGGGAAGAAACGCCTGGGTGTCACCACTGCGAAGATCGTCCGGAGGACACGGTGGAGCATACAGTGCAGGACTGCCCCGCTTGGGCAGAGCACCGCCGTGTCCTCACGACGGCGATAGGCGGAGACCTCTCGCGCCCGGCATTGGTCGAGGCCATGCTGCGGGGCGAGACGGAGTGGGAAGCGGTCGCCTCCTTCTGCAAAGCAGTCATGCTCGCGAAGGAGGAGGCGGGCCGCCTGAGGGAGAGGACAGCGTCCTCCCTCCACCCCAGCCGCAGTGGTAGACGCCCACGGTGTCGGACGTCGAAAGACGATCTCCGGCCACCGTAGGCGCGGGCATGCGGGCGGCGAGTAATGGGCGACTCGCTGTCCGACCATGGACCATGCCCGGGTCGACGGCGCGTTGTGTTCCACGCGCGCCTCAAGGAGTGTCAGCATAGTGACGGGGCCTGTAGAGGGCCATAGCCTGCCGGGGTCGCGGGACTTTCACATTACCGTGACCCCGGTACGTAAAGGGCTAGTGTAGGACACCGTGGATTTTAGTCAGTACAAGTCTGACAGTCCCTCCCGCCCTGCCCTGGGTAGGAGGACTCATTTGATGATTTTACCACGATAAAAAAAAAAAGTACGGATACTCTACTTTTTTTTTTTTTTTTTTTTTTTTTATCGTGGTAAAATCATCAAATGAGTCCTCCCACCCAGGGCAGGGCGGGAGGGACTGTCAGACTTGTACTGACTAAAATCCACGGTGTCCTTCACTAGCCCTTTACGTACCGGGGTCACGGTAATCCCTTGGTCCCGCGACCCCAGCAGGCTTTGGCCCTCTACAGGCCCCGTCACTATGCTGACACTCTTTGAGGCGCGCGTGGAACACAACGCGCCGTCGACCCGGGCATGGTCCATGGTCGGACAGCGAGTCGCCCATTACTCGCCGCCCGCATGCCCGCGACGGATACTCTACTGGAGAAAATAAACTTTGCTAAGTTCAACTTCAGGGGAAAACTTTCAGATTGAGTGGGTGCGTCTCGTCCTATCACATAAATAGCGTCTTCTTCCATTTATCGATCATAAATTACTACTTCAGGAACGAAAAACACTTAAAAATGTATTTCACATTATATTTCCCCTCTGTACGTTTGTAATGTTTTTGCAAAAATTGGTCGTGGAATCGATCAGTATGTGCAAGTTCCAGAGGATGGATTGATGGATCTTTGTTACCCTTCCTCATAAACACGGCAGAACAGATTTAGATGAAATATGGCTTGCAAATAGTTTATAGCCTCAATTAGCACATATTCCCATTAATCCTAAAATTATGTTTCGTGTAATAATTTGCGATTAGGTACCAAGCGGATGAAGCCGCGGGCAAAAAGCTAGTACGTAAGTCATTTTTATTATTTAGCTACATGCGAGAAATTTCATCCATAAACTATATGTATATAACCGAAATCATTTCAAAATCACACTTATATCGTCCCTAAACTCAACTTTAGATGGCATTAACTTAATTTAATACCCCAATTATTGAGTGAAAATTCGGGCATCCGTGAAAGGTCAAACAAGGGGCAGGTATCGGTAAGCTAGGCTGTAACTCAACAGGTATTACCGTGATCCTGAATGACCGGTGCCCGGCCGCGAATTAACATGGCGTCCGGACCATCCAGAGTTGTCCGGGGTCGGTCGGACGGACGATACGATTTATGGGTCCGTTAATGACCCCACGCTATGATAACTGCTTATTTATGAACTGATACAGCAGGAGATTATACTATATTAGTTAGGGTAGTTTTGTTTATATGTGATGGTGATATCAACACTGTTTATTTAGATGTTAATTTGACGGAAATGACAAACAATTTGGTTTCTCAAAAATAACCTGAATTTTAGTCGAATTTTAAACTTGGTTGAATAAATCCTAAATTTAAATTGACTGTAGCTTTTTTACAAATTTATTACAATTATAGAATTTAAATATTTTAGAAAGTATTTATTTAAAAATATATAAATTGAAGAAAAATCAACAAACGTGGCTGCTTTTGTACCTGATTTAAATATTTTTAAACATACCCCCGAAACAAGAAAAGCTATTTCTAGTGCAAGGCATTGTATTTAAATAAATGCAAATATTTAAGAAGCTATAAACTTATTTCTTTTAAGCATCACCTGTAACTATTTGTTTATCCTATTCTATATAATTCTTCAGCTACAATATTATCTTTAGTTACAGCAAGACCCCTAACTAGCTATTTACACAACGTGCTTACAACCAGTATCTTGCCGCGAGCGGAAACCTGAAACTTATCTGTGAAGATGTTATCGCTCGTTATGTTGCTGTTCTCACAATGTACAGTCACGACCATTAACAACGTACACTCAAAAGTAAAAGATTTTTTTAATCCCTTAAGAGTATCGTTTAGAAAATTCTACACAAATGTTCGAATTTCGAAATTATTCAATCATATATTTTGTAGATTTTTAATTTAAAATAATTTATGACAATGCTCAGACACACGGCATCCTTATTGACGATTCGGCAAAAAACACGTATGTTCACATTTAATTTCAAATACAATTTGTAATTGTGAAAGAATAAGACCATTTTTTGATACAAGTGAAGACGCGGCCATTTAAAAAATATAATCATGAGAAAAGACGAATCGAGCCGTAACGCTTTAAATTTAATGATCGTGACTGTACTAACAATATGTACTTACTACGTTACCGCCTTTCATGTTTCGAATCAATTAAATTACAACACTACGGATTAGTGATGTAACTATGAAGTAATTACAAGGAATTATGTGTTGTAGTAACATTCTTTTGGTACTCTTTGGGTTCTTTAATTTGTAAGAAAAGTAAGAGTAAATAACGTTGAATTGAAATCTTATACAATACAACTGTAGACTTAAATTGCAGTTTAATACAGTGCATTTGTAAGTAAAAAAATTTAAGTATTCCTAAAAGAAACTGAACCTATGCTCATCGAAAAACACATTGAGTAGAATTTATAAAATTACATTAAATATATTCAATTTCTTAAATACGGCACTATCATGAAGATACTCCTTGAACTATCAAATACAGCATTATAGAGCAAGACATTAACCGTTCTCATAGAAATAAACAGTTCGTGAGTATAATGTGTGAAAAGAAAATATTTCAGATATAATACGGAACATAAGTAAAATTCAACATGAATCACTTTTTCTCCCCAACCATTGAATGCTAACAATTTAATTAGACCAATTAAATGTTTTTTATTCGTAAAAATGCAGAATATTTCTTAGAAATTCGCATTATAAGTGCGTGAAAGCAGGCAATTGCTGTAAGTGGAGAATTTTCAGTGCATTCCAATTTAGTTCGGAAAATGCAAGTTTGCCTTCGAGTGTTTTCCGCTCTGAGTCTCAATTGGCCACAATTAGAGATAACTTTCTACTTCTTCAGGTACTAACTAGCTTTAACTTTCAGGATTTAATTTATTGGGTACTTTGTATGGTAAAGTAAGATGAACATTGAACACGCTGTAATTAATGGGGTAATGAAAATTCACGGGAAGATTGCGTAGAAAATTGATAACTGAACAACAGTAATTGCTGATTACTGAGAGGAGGCCTGTGTCCCAGCAGTGGGAATACAATGATGATGATGAATTGTTGATAAGGGATTTTCTTCGGGATATGTTTGTGTATGTTTCGCGACTGTGGTGCAGGTGAGCTTAAAGTGATGAAATATTGGAAAGGGAAAAGAAATGAAGAGATGAGTATAAAGTTCCTTCTGAGATATAATCTCCCCAATATCTTTTACTTTTTTACCTGTTTTATTTAGTTTATTCATTTTACAATCATATTAATTACATTTTTAAATATTTTAAATAAAAAAAGTAAACAATATAAAGCATTTAAAAATATAAAAATAGAGATCCGCCGGTATGGGAGCAGGGTCCAAGCTACCGGTGGTTAGGGCTCCAGAGACAGGAACCTCCTCACAATGCGAGCCGTATCGAGGAGCACTGCCTTCTGAATCAGGCCCTTGATCCAACCACCTAGGGAGAGCCTCGATAAGTGTTCGTCGAGGCTCTTGGCTATCAGGCCATTGGCCGTAACGACTATCGGCACAATGATAGCCGAGCTCACATTCCACATATCGAATACCTCGCGCGCTAAGTCGAGATATTTGATTTGTTTCTCTTTCTCAGCCTTCATGAGGTTCTCGTCATGAGGAATGGTAACATCGATTATCATTACGTGGCGCGCTGATCTGTCTATCACTACTATGTCAGGCTTATTGGCGACAATAGTCCTGTCTGTAATGATAGGCAGATCCCAGTACAGCGTGACATGGTCTTTCTCGAGAACTGGGTCGGGCACATACTTGTAATACGGTACCTCAGAGTCCACAAGCTTGTATTTCAAAGCAAGTTGCTGGTGAATAATCCTGGCCACTAGGTTATGCCTATGCAAGTACTCGCCGTTAGCAAGACGAGAACAACCAGAGATAATATGTCTGATCGATATATCGTATGATCACCCAGACGGTGGCATGCCCGACACACGTCAACCGTCCCGTCTTTCATAATATGTCTCCGGTAGTTGTTCGTCAAGATAACTTCGTCCATAATTGCACAGACAAAACCTTCAGTTTCCCCGAAGAGGTCACCGAAACGTAGCCAAGACACGGACGCTAGAAAATCTACATCGGGCCCATGAAGAGCCCGGTAGAAGCGTCCGTGTAGCTCCTTGCCTTGCCATACCTCCTTGCGGTCTTCGGTACTGAGTACCACAAGTTTGTGCCAGTTCTCTTTAGCCATGGACAGCGGGGTGAGTCCCTTGTCCACTGTGACCACATCTCGGTGCATACCCACTTCCATTTTCAAAAAATATTCTCTGAGACTGCACACCTCGCGGTTGTGGAGGGTCTTAGCGTTTAAAAAGCCTCGACCCCCACATTTCCTCGGGATGTACAGTCTCATGACTGATGATCGTGGGTGATGCATCCGGTTTGCGGTCAGCAGTGTGCGGACCCGTCTATCCAAGGCGTCGAGTTCAGTCTGAGTCCATTTAAGTATGCCGAAAGAGTACATTAAAACCGGCATGACCCAACCGTTGAAGGCGCGCACCTTGTTTCCGCCTGAAAGAAAGCTATTTAAAACCTTCTTGAGGCGTCTGAAGAAGCGCTCCCTCAACGATTGTTTCATGTCCGATACATCAATGCCAAGCGCTTCCGACATACCCAAATACTTATAGGTTTCGGATGAGGAGAGGGATCTAAGGTGTATGGAATCTGAAAGTTGAATTCCTTCAGATTCCATAATCTCCCCTCGCTTTACATGCATGACTGCACATTTGTCCACACCAAATTCCATCCTGATGGCACTACTAAAAGTTTCAGTTACCTTCAGTAGCTCCATCAGTTGCAATTTGCTGGGGGCAAAGAGTTTGAGATCATCCATGTATAGAAGGTGAGATATAACCTGGCCACCTCTCCTCAACCGATAGCCTAGACCTGAATCCTCCAGCAATGTGCTTAGAGGATTCAGGGCTAAGCAGAACCAAAGTGGACTCAAACTGTCGCCCTGGAATATTCCCCGCTTGATCCATACAGGTTCATCGTTCGCCTGGATCTGTCGACACCCTGGATAGCGAAGGACCGTTCTCCACTGCCCCATACACGACTCAAGGAAGGCGCGTAGAGTTGCATCTATCTTGTACAACTCTAACACCCTTATGAGCCATGTATGTGGCACCGAGTCGTAGGCCTTCTTATAATCTATCCAGCATGTGGACAGATTTTTTCTTTATGTTTATCTATTGTCACATACTGCATCACGTGCTGGGGTGGTGCAGCAAAAACTATACTAAAACCACTTGAGGTCGCACACAGAGCGGTATTAAAAGTAGCTACTTCTAGACCTATCTTGTTCCCTACTGACTTATTGTACAGTAGTTGCAATGTACTTAACGTTCGACAGCATTTCATTTTACAAACAATTCTTAAACAACACCGTCAAACCCCTCTTAAAAAAGTAACAAAACGTAGGAAAGACCTAGTCTGTATTATTCCACAAGTGCTCACATCCTTTGCAAACAAATTTTTTCACTACCTTGGTCCAGCACTGTATAATAAAATGAACAAAATTTGTCTGATCTACGGGCTATCTTATTTTAACTGTAAAAAGACTTTACGGACATTTCTACAAAACAAAACATATGACGAAACCGAAAAGTACATCAGTGGGTAACAATGACAAACACACACACTCACACACACACACACACACGCACACTCACACACACTAACACTCATGCACACACATATTCACGCACACATACACTCAAACTTTCTCTCTCGCTCTCACACACACACACACACATACTTACATGATAAATATACTGATTGTTTATATTTATATTCAATTGTTAAATTGTTGTAATATTCAATAGTCTAGTTCATTATAACATTCTAAGGGACAGGGGCTGTTTTCCTTAATACAGGTTATCCTATAACGTAGCTAGGAAAGCAGAACTTCACCCACCTGATTGTAATTGTTTTGTTATAAATTTATATGTAGTTTACTTTGTATATGTGCAACAATCCTCTTTTATGAAATAAATTTATTATTATTATTTATTTTGCGAGATCGATGAACCTGTTGGCTTATGGCCATGTCAATGAGGAGTAACTCCTTGGTACCACGGGACCCGTTCCTACATCCATTTTGAGAGGCAGACATAATGGAATTATTATTTATATGTGCATTAATTTTTACTCTCAAAATGGATGTGAGAAGTTTATAGACCGTCGACAAACACGTGATCGGTCTATAATTCTTGGGTTCCGCAGTACCACCGGCTTTATAGAGAAGGTGGGTAACCCCTGTTGTTAGGAACTGTGGTAGCGACCCAGACTCTAAGGATGACTGGAATTGAGATACCAGACAAGTGTGTGAACTATTCAACCATTTTAGCCAAAAGTTGTGCAGTCCGTCCGGTCCCGGGGATTTCCAATTCGGTAACGAACGGACCGCTCTTGCTACATCTAATGGCGTAATGGATATAGGTTCCATTTCTGGTATAGTTTCACACACCACGCATCCAATCAGCCTCAGTATGACTGACGGGTACCGACCAGATGCTGCGCCAGAATGTACTCGTGGCGTTATCATCCGGGCGACACACGTCAGTCATGTTTTGTTCAGGTCGCTCCCAAGCTCTGTATACCCACCTCTCATCGCGCTGGAACATGCGATTCTGCGAATACCGATCAACCCGCCGCTTATACCGACGAATACGGCTTGCCCATGCATAAACTTTCTGCTTCAGGAAGTCAATGCGCTCTGTGACACGGGTCATGTATTCTTGAGGACTTATTCCAGTCCCCGAGAATGCCCGCCTCACAAAGCGCATCACACGTGGTCGTGTATTTCCCTCCCTGAAGCAGTATAGTTTGCCGATAAGTACCCTGGCCCCATCGATACGTCGCTCGATCCCGCTCTGCCAGGCTGGTACGGTTGGCTTAGGTCGTTTAGCTTCGTCAGAAATTGGGAATTTGACGTTAGCTAAACGACATGCCGCGACAGCCCCACAGTACAGGATCGAGTGAGTATCGACAAGATCCTCGCTGCTCTCAAAAAATTCTTAAGCAGCGAGTTCAAGGCACTCACCAGCGCCCTATTTTTTTTAAGCATGGGTAACCGTGGTAGTCGGGGTCTAAGTGCAGCGGGAATTGAACGATACTCACAAAGCGCATCCTCCAACGCACTCCTCAATCGCTCGTTGCACTGGCTACTTACCGTGGCAACCGCATCATCCTCCTCCACAACAGAAGAAATAACAGACCGTGGCGGAACTCTTTTTACAGACACGGACGCCGTTGGTGGTGGTGGAGTTAAGATGATACGGTTGCTTAGTACTTCTGAGCGTAGCCTATCAAGTGCGGAGTCGTCCAACATGTGATTACGTTGGATGACCCGCACCTGATCCGACAGTCGTTGGGCCGTGACGTTTAGGGTTGGTTCAAGTACCTGGAAAAGAGACAGCATCCTAACACGGTACGCAGTGAGATTAGTTCCTCCCTCTGTAGACCCATAGTATGCGCGCATGACAATCTCATTTATGGACTGAGTCCATAAATGAGAATGTTTTATTATTATTAATATACAAAGATTTATATTCAATTTTCGACGAAACCTCAAACTATCTTAATCACTTTTCAATTAATACTTCCCTAAGTATGATGTGTTTACAAGGCATTTAAATCAGTCATACGCCTTTTCTGACTTGTCTGAAGATAGCTACTAATAGGTCCACACATTACGATCCACCCGTGACACGCATAATAACTGAAGACAGGCGTGCGTGCAAAACACCAATTAAAGGTACTCGTAATTAAAACAGGATATATTTTACGACCCTTGAGACAACATGGCGCTGGGTAAGCAGTGAACGATAATTTACGATCGTCCTTGATTTCAACCCCTAACTTCCGCAGTTTTAGGGTTCAAACTGTTTGACCGAGTTCCTGAATTTATGTGAACGTAACGTGTCTAATAAAAGGGCCTCCTCGCATTAACGGAATATCTCGTGCCGCCATGATGGGTTTAGTTGTCCCAAATGTGTGATAGAGGAATTATGCGAACGGGTTTGTAGGTAGCGTCGGTGCTAGCTGGTCAACTGTAGAAAATGGTTCACTGTGCGAATTAATAGATACAAACACAATAGAAAGAAGAGTATATTTGTAAGTTTAGCAAATTGTATAAATAACGATAGACTCTCTTATCTGTTCTGATTAGCCATTTTATTATTATAATTCCTGTATTCATTTTTTATCTTATCACACATTTTACATACTACCAATTTTAGGAAAAGATGACAGTCATTTCGTCTTTTACGAGCTTAGTCCTAAATCATCAATAAATAACAGCAATAATTTAATAAACTATTCACGACAAAATTACGAGTAGCCTCGATTCTAAAACCCGAGAAGCACGACTTCCAACTTATTTATTAACTTACTTACAAACTCCAAATCGTAACGACTCACGAAACAGGTGGACAATATGAAACATTCAGTAAACGACTTCCAAGTCTTCCATGACACGATAAACAGTCATTGAGACAGTATCGATTTACCATCAGAAAGTCGAGCCGTTAATTTTTAACGAGGTTGTCGCAGCTCCCTAATTCATTCCGATTATGCCGATATTATTAATCGATTACCAATTGTCATCGAAATGCAACTCAACACTGTGCGACCTGAACAGAATCTTAATTAGGTGTAATGCTTTTTCAAGTAACCTCTGTGCGTAGATATAGTACATCGAGCTTTCAAAGACCTGTTTTGTCTTAAGAATATGCTTAATTGGGGCATATTTTAAGTATATTTTCCTGCAAATAGGCTTAAAATTAAACAGGGCACAGCAACAAACATATATCATCATAATCTTTCTGCCTGTATCCCATTTTACTTGGGGTCGACACAACACGTTTTCTTCTTCCTTTTTAGTCTTCACGGCATCTTTTTCTCTTTTTTCTTCCATTCAGACCTTAAGTTCTTCCAATCCTTATCATATTAAATTAAGATTCAGAAACACAACTGATAACAACTTCTCATTTGTTAAGGTTTAATTTAGACGGCACGTTTAGGGCAGTGGCTGAGGAATTGGACTACTGCGCTGCGTGTCGCGGGTTCGACTCCCGCACGGAACAAATTTTTGTATGATCTACAAGTAGTTGTTTCGGGTCTGGGCGTTAGTGTATGTGAATTTATATGTTTGTAAAAGCACCCACGACACAGGAGAAATTCCTAGTGTGGGGCGACGTTAAAAAAAACATAATTTGCTTAAAGCTTTATTTGCGGTGGTCTGCGGTACTCTCGCTTCTCTCGTGTCGTGACCAACTTGGTTAAATGACAGACTTTTGATTATAAGTGAATTAACAACACAATTATTATTCAAGAACTCGCCCCGGAGTCTTGGAGTAGCCAAATTACTTAAGTTTTAATTTGATACAAAAACCTGACGTGAAAATTGGATGAACTGCAAGATTTTGTTGCAAAAAGATTGCTTTTGTAGCCTTTTAAAGTTTAAACATAAATATGGTTAAATAACGTACATACTTAAATATTTTCTTAATGTAATTGTATATCTCTTTGTAATTTCATTAAATAAAGAAAGAATTTGCATTATACTAAAATTAAAATATTTACAAAAATGACTAAATTAAAACTAAAATTGATAACTGAACAAAAATTTCTAGTGTGAGTTTACCGGCGTTCCTGTCCTCTGTCCACAGCACTGAAACCTTAACCAGGAAGATTTTAAGTCTCTCCCTGGTTGACTCTGAAGTGCCGTGCTTGACCGATGCGGAGAACGCCTGGAAAATGACTTGCCCGGATTCAGATCGACCCGTGAACCCATCTTCCCAGAGCCAGTGGGATGAGCCGCTCTGCAGGTTGGTACGGTATAATCTTATTAATACGTCAACCAATTCTGTGGAGCGTGCCCGCCTGCTGGCTGTGGGAGAGTGGGAGTCGGGTCTATGGCTTCAGGCACTACCGTCACCCAACATAGGTACCATGCTGGGTGACGAAACCTTCCGGATCGCTGCATGCCTGCGTCTGGGCGCTCCTTGCGGAGCTCCACATCGTTGTCAGTGTGGTGAAGGCGTCGACTGCCTCGGGCACCATGGCCTTTCCTGCAGCAAGAGTGCAGGTCGGCTAGCACGGCACGCTAGTTTAAATGACATTATCCGTCGTGCTCTTGTCACCGCCGGGGTGCCAGCCGTCTTAGAACCCAGTGGCTTGGCGCGCGACGATGGGAAGATACCAGATGGGATGACTATAATGCCATGGAAGTTGGGTAGACCTTTGGTGTGGGATGCAACATGTGTCGACACCCTTGCGCCATCCCACCTTCCTGGTACTGCATGCTGTGCTGGTGCGGCTGCTGCAAGTGCCGAAAACCTCAAGCGGCGCAAATACACTGGCTTAACTTTTAGCTATGTATTTGAGCCTTTTGGGGTTGAAACACTGGGGCCGTGGGGTCCGAGTGCCCACAAACTTTTCAAAGACATCGCCAAGCGTATAGTCGACGCCTCGCGTGACCAGAGGGCTGGCCTATTTCTTGGTCAAAGGATCAGCATTGCCATCCAACGTGGCAATGCCGCCAGCGTTCTGGGCACTTTCCCCATTGACAGCGATGTGGACGAATTTTTTGACGCCCTATAAATTTTAGTTTTAATTTAGTCATTTTTGTAAATATTTTAATCTTAATGTAATTGTCTATGAAGTCTACGGGCTTTTAATAAGAATATTAGACCAATTGCAAGTTACCTATATTTTATTCAAGATTGTATTTTATATTGTAGGTAAGTATTTTAAAAAGACCCAATTTAACTCAAAAGTAACTCAATTTATTTTAACGAAGCCTCGTTTTGTTTCACAAAAAACGCTAACAAACCCTTTACCTGCCAAAGAATAACAAAACTCAAGTAAAAGAACGCGCATTTCTTAATTGTCACAAAATATCCATATACCATTTTAATGGTATTTGCGTGTACGGGTTGGCGTAATGTGCCTTTGACAATGTTACGTGAAGGACGGAGCTCTGGATTCAACCCTGTGCCTGCTGCGCTCCTCAATAAATAACACCAAAGGGTTTCTACACGCGTCTAATGCTATTTGCTCACGCGACGACAACTTGACACAACTTTCTGCAGCCGATGATGTACAGTACTGCTTTAAAGAGTTTTATTATGGTGCTTTACCAAAAAGGTGAGCTATCTATTGCTATTTGAATTTCGAATTGTCAGTTAATTCTTCTGTTACGAAACTTATTTTTTATTTATGCGAAATGTCACTTATTCTTTATGATTTAAGTTTCTCAGTCGTCGTTCGAACTTTGCTCACGGCACAGTGTGTGATAACTGCTAATACAATAATTTAAAAAAAACTTGTTAAATGCGCTAAATAATTAAATATTTATAGTTCATCATATTGGCTAACTTCAGTGTCAAGTGGTGAAATAAAGTGTTAATAATAATAATTAATATTTAGACCAAAATTCAATCAAAAAGTGAATAAACTACTGACTAATAAGTGCTTGTATGTGGGTAATTTACCAAATCGTTGCGCACGAGAACAAAGGAACTCGGAATTAATAACTATCGGTTCATTCACCCAACCATTAACAGCTGCAAGTGGTCACAAATTTGAAACGAATTATCAAAGCACGCTTGGTCGAGTGGCGGGCGCAGGACTTTTTGTCCTACATTGAGCAGCGCAGCGTGGCTCTGGTTCGGATCCCGCAAACTGCAAAACTTTTAGTAGTTTATCAAGATTTGTAATTTGTCTGTTTCGTTTCTTATTACGATAAATAATCATAACCTGATTTCAACAAAATGATTCGTTCACCTGATAATAAGTTTCATTCTGATACGGACCTTCACTTGTCTTCTGGAACTAGCGATGAATCAAATGTCGCGACCCGTAAACGCAAACAACCGGAGTCAGAATGGTCGCAAGCAATTAAGGTACTGGCTGCGGAGTTCAAAAATACGCTCAACGAATGGAGACGTGATTTGGAAGGCGGCATTAACAAGATATGTGATAACGTTGCTTCAATTAAAAGCGACCTGGCGACAATTGCGCAAGTCACAGTAGAAATTAAAAAGGACATTCAATCTCTACGTACCGAGCAATCAATAATAAAGCAAAGTGTCTCCGACTTAGACACAAAGTATAAAGATCTTACACTTGAAATAAACGATCTCAAAAATTCGATCCAATTCGTCAGTGATGACCAGTCCGATGTTTCAAATAAAGTTGCCAACTTCAGTAAACTTGTTGACCAGTACACCGAATCAAGGAATACCATACAGGAAGTTGCTGCTAAAATCGACTCTTTGGAGCAGAGTGCCCGGAATTGTAACATTGAAATATGTAACGTCCCTGAAAGGCGTAATGAAGACCTGGTTACGCTTATGATAAGCATTGGTTCTGCCATAAATTGCAACATAAAACAGAGTGACATAATATCAATTCACCGCGTTCCACATGCACATCGAGATAACAAGAAACCCAAGAATATTATCGTAAAAATGACTACACGTATATTACGGGATAATATTCTCAGCGCGCATCGCTTAAAGAAGGGTCTAAACACTGAACAAATTGGTTTGTCAGGTACTTCTTTCCCTGTTTATATGCACGAACATCTTACTTTGAAAAACAAAAATTTATTTCGTGAGTGCCGCGATGCTGCAAAAGCGAATAATTACCAGTTTGTATGGGTCAAACACGGAACAATTCTCGTGCGTGAAAAAGAAGGAGCTAAATCATTTGCAATTAAATATCACGAAGACATCGCTAAAATTAAGCGTGGCTCTGTGTCCGAAATCACAGTTTAAGGATATCCTCGTAAATGGCAATGATTGTTTTTATAATACGAGTGTGACAAGATCTATATATTCATTTTGGTTCTATGTAATCAACATATTATCTCATAGTCATTCATTAATGTTCGTTATTATTAGTATATTTAGTTATAGCGTATGGGCAAATACCTGTATTTATATTTACATTTGTATGTTGGTTCTGACAGCATTGGCAAACTTTACTGTCCTTATAAAATTTCTCACTGTTGTTTTGTTACAGATAATGTATAGGTTAATAATTGAAATAATGTTTAAAATATGTCGTCGATATTCAGATGTTCAATATTTCGGTAAAAATTATATAATAGAACTGTTATGCAGTCCTTTTTATACTCTAAGTATTTGGTTGTGGAGATATTTGTTAGTATTTAGATATGTCTTAAAGAATTATGTACTAGTATTTAACTTTTCCTTACTAAACATCAAACATCTCAAAAATAATATTATACGCTTCGTTCGTTATCTCATTGTTGTGAAATTGAAACTTGTAATGCTGGCCTATTATTATTATGTTGTACAGCTTCCTACTTGAATGGCGGATAATTTGGTCGTTTATTATCAAAATTGTCGTGGGATTCGCACTAAACTGCAAATGTTATACATGAACATACTGTCAAATTGTTACGATATTTTAATACTCACGGAAACCTGGTTAACACCTGAAATATCTGATAACGAGTTCATTGATTCCCGGTATGTGGTATATCGATGTGATCGAGATCGTACTGCCACAAATAAAAAGGACGGAGGGGGTGTCCTTGTAGCTGTGTTGAAGTGTTTGCGTTCAGTTAGAATTGTTACTCGATTTTCTCTAGAAGCGAACATGGAACACGTCCTACTAAAATTTCCCAGCCCAACTAAGGGAATGATCCAAATCATAGGTGCGGCTTATATTCCACCTAGGACACCTGAATCAGTTTTCTTACAATATTTCGATCTCCTACAACCTATACTTGCTGACACTAATGTTGAACAATTTTATATTCTTGGTGATTACAACCTGCCTGATATTGATTGGACTCCGTGTAATAATCACGTGTCATTGTCAGGGGTAATATGTAGTGGCAACTCCTCTACTTGTGCGCATCTTGGTGCATTTTTGTCTTACCTTAATGCTTGTCAATACAACACTACCAGGAATGCGAATGGAAAATTATTAGACCTGGCCATAAGTAATAATGTATGTTCTGTTATTCCCGCCACCGACTATCTACTGCAACTTGACAATTACCACCCACCTTTCTGTGTTTTAATACCATACAAATTGCTGCATTCAACTCTGATCCGAAAGTCCATCAAAAGATTTAATTATTATAAAGCTGATTACGAGAAAATAAATGAGGAATTAAGTAAAATTAATTGGTACGAGCAGATCGGGTTGACACAATCTATAGATGAAGCAGTTGCTAGTTTTTATAACATAATTTTTAGCTTAATAAAATCCTACGTGCCTCTAGTTAATTCAAAATCCCCGAAATTTCCGGTGTGGTTTTCACCATCTCTGGTACATATGTTTAAAAATAAGGCAAAGGCGTGGGTGAAATGGAAAGTATATCGCAATATCTCTGACTATGAGCAGTTCTCACTGTACAGATCTAGATTTAATATTGAATGCAAAAACTGCTACAAAAAATATATGGAGTCTGTTGAGGATAGCATTCGTAACAATGTAAAATATTTTTGGACCTATGTTACTAATCGGAAGTCTTGTGGTGGCGTCCCTTCAAACATGAAATACCAAGACAGGGTTTCTGACGACCCTGAAGAAATTTGTAACTTCTTTTCTGCTTTTTTTGAGTCTGTTTATGAAAAATCGTCCACGATAAATGTACCGTTGAGTGAGAATTCTACTGAGCATAATTGCCTATTTAATAAGATAGAGTTGAGCACGACTCAGATATTGAGGGCACTCAAATCTTTAGACGTCGCAAAGGGTCCGGGTCCTGATGGTCTCCCAGTTAGTTTTCTTAAAGCTACTGCTGAAAATATTTGCGCTCCCATAAGTATTTTATTTAATAAGTCACTGGCGCAGGGAATTTTCCCGGAGATATGGAAGAGTGCGAATATAACACCAATTTATAAATCTGGCTCTAGGCAGGATGTGGAGAACTATCGTCCCATATCCATTATGTCAGCCTTGCCGAAGCTATTCGAGAGATTAGTCCACGATTCAATTTACCCTGTTCTTCATCACAATGTGATACAGCAACAACACGGATTTGTCAAAAAACGATCAACAACAACTAATTTAATAGCATTTATGGATTATCTTTTTAATAATATGGACTCTCGTATTCAAGTGGACGCCATCTACACTGACTTTCGAAAAGCTTTCGACAAGGTTGACCATGAGTTGCTACTGGAAAAAATTTCGTTTAATGGCATACGTGGTGATTTGCTCCGGTGGTTCTCTTCATATGTTACGAACAGAACTCAAAGGGTTGTAATTAATGGTTTCAGATCAAGTACTGCGGTAAGCGTAACTTCTGGCGTGCCTCAAGGCTCGATTTTAGGACCCCTTCTATTTATTTTATTTATAAACGACATCAGCACTTGTTTTATAAATTCTAAAATCCTGCTTTACGCTGATGATCTCAAGGTTTACCGGCCCGTTACAAAACTTGAAGATAGTAGATTATTACAGGAAGATTTAGATCGCTTTGGTGAATATTGCAGGCGTAACAAACTACAACTGAGTATTCCTAAGTGCTCTTGTATCAGTTTCACGAAAAACAAGAATGCTTTTAAGTACCCTTATTCTCTGGACAAAAGTATATTATCAAGGGTGTCACTAGTTCGTGATCTTGGGATTCTGCTTGACGATAGACTTCACCTAGATGCCCACATTAATAAAATTGTTAATAATGCATTTCGATTGTACGGCTTCGTGATGAGATCTGCAAAGGAGTTTGTACGACCCTCCACTTATTTATACCTGTATAAGTCTTTAATAAGATCTCAGCTAGAGTATGCAGTACCAGTGTGGAATCCCTTTTACAATAAATACTCTGAACTTATAGAAACTGTTCAAAAAAAATTTCTAAAAGCCATGCATTATCGTTGTTTTCACACAACAGTGTCATATGATCATTTACTCAAAAAATATAAATTGATTGATTTGAAGTCTAGACGTACGCTCCTAGAGACTGTATTTTTGTTTGACTTGTGTAATAATGTTTATGATTGTATTGATGTACAGAATAAAATTTGTTACATTGTGCCTAGAACAACAGTATGCCGAGAGGTTCGCACGAGGCCAACTTTTGCTGTAAGCTCTTGTCGAAGTAACGCAGGTTTGCGAGCACCTCTGCGTCGACTTACTAGCAATTACAACAAACACTTTCCGCATGTTGATATGTTTTGTTTGTCAGTTGGTAAATTTAAAAATATTATTATTAATACAATTACTCAATAGAAAAAAAAAAGAAAATTATTATTAATTGGATAATTTATTGTAGCTTTTGGATTTATATCGCATAGTTAGCAAATAAAACCGTTTAATGTATTTTGTGGAAAATGCTATTGGTAACACATTTGCTCATACTAACTTGTATTTTTATCATATATATAAAATGTAATGTGCACTGTTTATTTTCCCAAATAAATAAAATAAATAAATAAATTAAGGTACTATTTTGCTTTAAAGAGGTTTTATGATAATTCATGATCGATAAAAGAGAGCTATATTTAAAAAAAATATCATTTGAACTTCGAATGTCATAAAATTTGAATAAAAAAAATAGTCTGTCACACAACTTGTTTCTAAGTTAATGCAGAATGTCACGTATCACCTAGTTTATCACATAAAGACATATTATGTATTCTATGATTTACGATTGTAACACAAGGATTTATCAAAGTCACACAACATGGGGGCCAATCTTTCCTTATTCAGTTTCCCTATTATGTTGTGGTTGTACGACTTCAAAATAATTCGCTGTAATAATAGAATATGTATTTTGGGATAGGAATATTCCTTAACCTTATTATTATTGGATTTAATTAAATGGCATATTGTTGTATTCAATATAGATTTACAAATTTCTGTTTAACCAATTTATCCTGCAGGTGTACGCCTGCATTACAATTGTCATTTGAACAGCAATCTTTGTAGATTGCTGAGTGAGCTCGGAAATTAAAATTACATACATAATAGATGAACTAACTACTTGATAACCTAGTTCCACTAAGTACAAATAACTAAGTTGCCTAACACAATCGGCTTCCATACACAATTTGAATTTGGAATCTATTTTGTCTAGAAAACACAACATACAAACAAAATTGTCATTCAATGCTGCCTTCGCACAGAAAAATGCTGCCTTTGAACGAAACGAAGTCCTGGCCAAAAAGACATAAACTAGGCATCATTACCATTCTCAATTTAAACGATTGCCAAGAAAAACAACAATGGCTGATGTACGAGTACCTTCGTACTGGTGGAGAATCGAGACTGGGCTTTGAATCTCTTTGGTATGCTTGTCAGGTGCAATAGCAATTTTACCGAGCTCAGTCGTCCCGGCCTACGGTTGGGGCCAGACAGCCTGTTTGAGAAACGGTTAGCTGAAACCTTTACTTTTATTGCTTTCTCTACTGAAACGGCCCTTTTCTATCTTCGGGTAATGTGTTTTTCACGTTTATTGGACATTTTTATTGATTAGGTACGGGTAATATGGGTCGGTCGGCTTTCGTTTTAAAAGGAAAAGTTTTTAATGGCTTACCGAAGCTACTTTAAGTTAATTCCTACACTCGATTAGTACAAATACTGTAAGTATAAAAAAACGAAAGGTTTTCGAATCTAACCTTAGTCCAACCTCTAGGGCGTCACTATTTCTAAGTCCTAAAGTAACTAGATAGGTCCCTATGCATGTTTGCACTAAAAGCGAAGTACTCTGATGGTACTTGGTCGTACTAACACAATATTCGCTATTAGTTTGGAATATCGATTTTATAGATGCCGCCAAAACGTTCCCTACCCTTGGAAGCGTATTGTGCAAACACCATTCACGTCATCATTATGAATATTTATTTTACTCGATATAGTTGTTTTGCGTAATCGCTTCAGTGCATCGTTTTCGCCGATGCGACGAGTTTATTGCATTTGTCGTCGGCTGCATACAGAACAGAATTCAGCCAATACCTGAGTTATAACGCACGTACGATCGAGATCGGATTGTTGCGATATTTCTTTAAAATGTTTCAATTGAAAATGTTGCATGGAATCCATACATTGCGTGATGTGCAGAAACTATACATACATGTCATTTCATCCATTTTTATTTTATCTGAACCTAAAACTAGTGTTTATTTTTTATTTATTTTATCGTCAGAGTTCTGCTTTTGATGTTTTTTCCAGACTGTTGTAAAACTTCTTTAACTAAAATACTTGTTCAAATAAATAACATTTCTGTCACGATCACTATCTTTGAGAACTGACTAATTTTATAAATGTGTTTCATTTTGTTATTGCGAAACGGCAATACATTTCGATGAGTCCTTTAATTTATTAATTTGAAACGTTTGCCTACCTGCACAGATAGGTTAGTGTGTCAAATAACCTGGAATGGAACGTATTATACTTTTTTATCCCGGTAATACCATCTCAAAAGATCATTTCCGTGAGCAAACCCGCTGGCAAATGCCAGTGATATAGTAAAAGTCGCAGCTAAGTACAGGAGATTGCGCGGGGGAGCAATAAAGTGCGCGGACAATTTGTTTAATCAAAAACAAATGTAGCTAGTAGGCCTGCGGAACCCCCGGGCCCCACCGGCGGGTTGTAACGCGACACTCTTTTGTTTTTGTTCCGACATCTGCCACACCAACGCAGATTTGTCATGTTAGATAATATTAGCATTAAAACAAAATCTTTAATGATTTACTTTATTTTGAGTTTTCTCCCCTCTTTCTTTTGAGCGAATAAAATATCTGACAATATTCAAAAGTTTCTGTTGTGATATTTTTAAGAAAGGTAAAAGTTTACATGAGATTTGACAGCTTAATTAATTCAAATAACTTTTAGAAAATGAATAAAGCCGTAAAAACGCTGTCAGTATCAAAATTACCGTCGCCGTAAGGGTAGTTTTATACAGAAGCAGGTTGTCAGTACAGACAGGTCGGTACGTATCGGTACTGGTCGGCGCAAGAAAAATAGATACATGATATATATTATGTACTTACGATTGCAAAAGAAAACATGGGTCGCAATTGTTCTTTATTAAATCACCTTAATTCAAAATGTATAAAAACATATTTTGAATGAATATTTAATACTAGGAAGATAAAATCTGTCGACAAAACCTACGTGTCCAACATTAAAATCAACCAAAGCTCTGGAAGTTCAAACTTTCATCTGAAAAGCAAACTTAGTTTCTCACCGCTATTGGAAGACCTTACTCAGGTAATCGGATTTGCCAACCTTTCAGAGTTTCAGAGAAATCCACGGTGTCCTTCAATAGACCTTTACGTTACAGGGACACGGTTATCTGATACGACAGTCTCGCGACCATGGTATCATATTGTGGTGGTCGTAAAACAGAAACCTAAAGCAAAGTTTTCATTGTAAGGGCTCATTGACACATGAGATGTCATTGAGTATTCGCCAGAAAATACATGACGCATGGATCTGGACCTGCTTTACATTGTATACGGAATCGTGTTATTACACGATTCTTAAATTTCTTAACATTAAAGCACCCCAACAGAAAAGATCGACATCATCTTATAATTACAAACATCCTCCATACGTCTGAATGTGCCCAAAAATATCGTTTTTCCACCTAATGTACTATATCTCCAACGATTTAGTCGCCACATCTCCTTTGAGCCTTCAGCTTATTAAAATAGGACTACCTGATATAATAAATAAATATTAAATTTCCTACGCACATATTTGTTTTTCTGAAAAGAAAAGCTCGTCTTGACGAATGTTACTAAAGCCTCCGACTCACAGCCTCAAGTTCTACACTTTCGTGTTTAAGAACTTTGAAGGCGTTGATTGCACAAAAGCGAAGCATGTGACGAGTTTCTGTAACTAGCGCAGAAAAAAACAATATCATCGCAACACCCATATTGGTATTCTACGAACGACTTTTCCAAAGTTTTACCTTGCCATCAGCGTGAAACTGTTTAACAAGATAATATCTTAAAGATTTAACTTACTGTGACAACATTACAAAAACTACATCTCGCCACACCACAGTTACCCCAGCTTCCGACTTAAGACATCTTACTTCTCCTCAAACTTTCGTCTATCTAGGAAAGTTAAGAAGTTGATTATTATTACAAAGATGAAATTTGCTACTTGCAATGTTAAATAAAAACTTTTGATATTGATTTTTGCAACTTTTCAAAACCAAGAACTATCTAAATAAACGGTCAAGTTTGTGCAATTTCCACAAATATTGTAGCAAAACAAAAATATTATTCTAGAGACCACTTTTGAAAGGTTTATATTCCAATCTCCATGAAAACTAGTTTATATAAGAAAACACTATATTAAACTTCCTAGTACAACACTACTACTCGTCACCACAGTCGTTGAGCTTCTCATTACTCCCAACTTCTCCAATGTACAAACTTGCCTCTTTCTAAAAGAATAGTCGTGGCGTTGATTGCACAAAAGCGGAGCATGTGACGAGTTTCCGTAACTTGCACAAATATTGTCACAGCACAACATTGTTATTCGTCGCACGACGCGTGGGCACGTCTCGAGCCAATAATTTCATGTGACTCATCTCGCTACAGTCTCGCGGTGAAGAATATCAAATAAGTACGAGGATTTCGTATCAGTTTCAGAGGGCTATGTATTACGTGGGCTTGGATACTTGGTAATTACTTATCTGATATTATATAATAAATAATAAGTGTGTGCATGTTCAGAATAGGTAGTCTTTTTTTATTACGTGGTAAAATCATCCAATAAGTCTTCCCACCCTGGACTGTCAGACTTTTACCGACTAAAAGTCCTCTACGTTCCAGGGTCACGGTTGTCTGTTAAGACAGTCTCGCGCAGACACTTACGTATTATGTATTATACGTATACTTTTGAAGCATTATGCATTATTAAGTTTTGTAAAAAATTTACAGTTTTCCAGTCAATATTTCTTTGAAAATGCACCATTCACTTGAACAAGTCGATCATTATCTTCTATGGCAAGAAATTTATCTGTTTAGAAACGTTTCGAAAAGCAATTAGTTATATTTTCATAACAATAACCTAATTTATTATCTCTTAACTCGTGGTAACACGTAATTAATCGTTTTCCGCAGGTGCTTAGTTAATTACCGCAGTATACATTACAAACTAATTAATTAATGAGCTCGTTTGATCAACTTCACATAGTAAGCCGGTTGAATTTCCACGGTTCCTGAGCACCCGGTGAGTCACAAGCGTGGCCAGTCATCTATCATAATACGATTAAGTCCTAGTGACTTGCCTCTTTACTACACTATGCTATAGGTTCCAACTGCCCCATTCACTTTGATAACTTCCCCTTTTTCCTTAAACAAAGTCACGACAGAAACATATTACCTCTCCAACATATCTATGAAATCCAATATCATAAAACAGAAAACTGCAAGCCCTGAAAATATCCCTTCAGCCCATTTAAGCCGTAAAAGGGAATGGAAAAGTTTTTTCTAAGGAAATATGACGTACATAAATATGAGCTACGGACGATGTTCCGACATTACGGTGGAATCTTTTGAAAAACTTTTTAATTTATACCCGATCCATGCGGCAGTTAATCCAAAGATCACGTGAACTCACGTGTCAAACACAAACACACAGTTAGCACAGTTATGTTGTATGGGAGGTTTATCACTTGTCATGTATATGTGTGGAACACGTGCATTACGTTGTTGACACATTTACCGGTATGTATAAACAAGTGGCGATCGCGGGGTGAGACTGCGGCGCGCGAGGCGTCTCGTGTGTCGGAGCGCGCGGGGCGCACTGCCGCCCTTCGCCGGAAAAACAAGTTTTCATGCAGCCTCCCCTGCCCCCCTCCCACCACAGGATGCGCACTTGCACTGCCTTCGTCTTATCTTTTCGGGGAAAACATGTTTTGTTATACCAAGGTTACTCTCGCCTTTGTTTACGGAAATTGCATCAGTTTCGGTTTTATGAAGCAAACTAGGTGAGAAAACAACCGGCTTCTGTGGGGTGCGACTTGCAAGATGAAAAGACTTTGTGTTTCATTTAAAAGCTTTTGAGAACCTAATAAACTTGTAATGAATAGCATGGCGACTTCAGCGATTGTTTGCATCTTGTAGTCGGATGAGTTCTAGTAAGACTAGGAAAAGGAAATGAGCTTTATTATGTGTATAAATAATTTATGTTATTTTAAATAGCATGGTGGTTTGTTTCATTAACGCAGTGATATATATTTTGACGAACCATAATTATATGATTTTATAGAAATTAAATTGTTTTAATATAATGATGTATTGTATTTATGTTTTATTTAATTAAGTCTTCTTCTCTTCTTCTTATCGTATGGTTAATGAACAACCTGGTGTCAGAGTTTAAGCCGCCCGTAGGCCTCTGACATGGCTTCACACACCGTTGAAAAATCTCAGGTGTGCTGGTTTCCTCACGATGTTTTTTCCTTCACCGTTTTTAGCAAGTGATAATTAATTTATAATACGCACATGAATTCTAAAAGACATTGGTGCGTGCCGGGGTTCGAACCTGCAACCTCTGACTTGGCAGTCCAACGGTCGTACCACTCGGCTATCACCGCTTTATTTAATTAAGTAATTTAATTATAAGGCTAAAAATTTATTCATAAATTCTATGAGAGGATTGATATTGATAAGGTTCGATTATGTTTGCTTGCATGACAAATATGTATAATTAGATCACGGCAACTGTAAAATGTATTTTTCAGTGTCATATGTCTAATTTTGTAACAAATAATAATTTTGAAGTAAATTTTAAATAGTCTATATATAATTAACCTAAACTTGCCTTGTGTACCATATGGACTGATTTAGTTCGTTTTTCATATTATTATTATATCTTTATTAAATTAATCCTTGTCACGAGAAAATCACCCATTAACACACCTGTCCCTAAACCAGTAACATTAACGTTCCACATTAAACACAATACACACATAACTCACCTGTTTGCGTATCAGCAGTTATTTATGTGTTCAGGGACATCGCGATAACTGTTCGTCGAAGATTCTTGCAAAGGGCTGCTACGGCGTAGCTTCCTGCCTACGAAGCGCCTACGAACCTGCCGTGTCGTAGACACTGTCGCAGTTTCTTGTACGTAGATCACTTGTACTTTCCGGCTGCATGTTTAAAGTACAGACGATAACGTAGACTTTTTTGATCACTTTGATGAATGAATGTATGCATCGCGTAGACGAAAGTTGAATGGACTCGTAGCGACTGTACTACGTGAGTGTTAGTAAGGGTACTAAGTTTGAACGTACTTTTTAATGTTGTTTGTAGTAAGTTTTTACTTGAGTGTACTAGCGAATGCTGTAACTTTGATGTTAATAGTTTTTCTAAATCTTGGATATTAAATGTAAAGTTAGGAAGCTTCTCGCATCTGATACTATCGAATAAGTGTTTTGTCATTATTTGTCTTGCTCTCTGATAAACAAAAACATTAATTTCTCGAAACATCTTTGTATTTTTTATGGAATAAATAACACAAATTAAAATATTTTATTGTGTTTTTATCCTAACAAACATAATCATTTATTCATTTGCGAATACAAATTGCAGTTATAAAAAAACAATATCTTTTAGCCATATTTTGTTTGTTGAAGTGCTCATTTTCAAAATGTATTCTTTCGTCAATCATTAACACCAACTCACTATTTTCCCCAGGCTTTCCTCTTTCCATCTGCCATAGACAGCATAAACCAAATTGCTAATAAAACTAGACGTAATCGTATTACAGTTAACTCGACTGCAAAACAAAAGAGAAGCGAGTCGAGGCGAGCTATAAAATAAACTATCCCGAAGTCCGGGGTCCAGTCACGTACCTCCCAATAACTCCAACTGACATCTTCAAGTAGGGGAATGGCTTTTTGATCTTGTTCTAAACTTCTAAGACACGAGATCTGCGCACAAAGGGATGTACCGAACAGTTGTGCAAACGAATATATTTTGTGCAATATTTCATGGAAAGTTTTGCTTAGTTGCGAATATCAGACGTTGTAACTCTGATACGAAAAGTATTTCGTAAGGTATTGAACATCATAAGATCGGAACTCAAAGGTATGGAATATATTTTGCACTGCGTGCAATATTTTGTGGAAAGTTTTTGCACGATCGTGGTTTGGTATTGAGATAAGCGTTTGTAAGTCCGAGAATATGTAGGAGGTATAAGCTCTCGATACTAGTTTAGTCTCTCAGCTACCGCTCAGCATAAGTTGTTTTGAAGTTTGAGCTGCGTGCAAGCAATGTTTCACGTATCTTTAGATATATGTATTACTGTCACAACATAAGGCTTGCCAAATAAACTTATTTCCTTTCTTTCTTCTCTTTCTTCTACTTGTATATTACCATCCGAAAGTTCACTCTGAGACTACCACATATTTACCACACACTAAATTCCATGAAATATTTGAGGCAACAAACTCTTAATTTATTAACCTCGTCACACTTGTAAGAACATCCTAAAACAAAAAAAAACCGACGTCACTTTGAAACTGTCACCTCCACTTATAAAAAAAAATCCCACCCCTAATTGAAGTGGTACCACAACGCTCATCCATTTTTACGCATCGGCGCTTGTTTAAATTACAAGAGAACAGTGCACTCGGCCCTACGCCACTGAGTAGTTGTATACAGAAAGCCAAATACAAAGCTCGCACTCAACGATGCTCGTATAAGTACGACGAGCTGAAGTGGATGATCATATTGATCGACGGACCAATCACTAATGTCGAGACCACTTAAATGGAGTGAAAATCACGTATCGGCAAGTGTAATGATATACACGTTTACTGAGGACCTAAAAACGTAAGGAAGGCAGACTGGAGGCTAGAGTTGTGTTGTGCAACTTGGGAGAGGTGTATGTCCGGCAGTGAACTAGTTGATAACTGAATTATATTACGAGTACAAACGCCCTGGCATTTAGGGATTTCTTTCGTATGAGATCTTCGTATGCATGTTAGCATATAATCTTGCGATCTTTAAGAGTGAATAGTTTACTTCTAGACAAGCAAGCTGCATTGTCGACTACATCATTGCTTACTATCAGGCGAGATGGTGATCAAACGCGAACCTATCTACACTTACACGAATATTCTAAAGAGGAAAGATTTGTATTTTTGTGTGTATGTTTGCAATGATTAAGCTCAAAAACTACTGTGCCGATTTCAAGTTTTTTCAACATTCACCCTGATTAACATATCGACCCGTGCGAAACGGGTACAGGGCGCTAGTCATAAATAAAATTGAAAATAAAACGTATCTATGTCACTGTGTCTCTTTACGCTCCATATATAAAGTGCGCCTTCTGTTCCAATCTATTCCGTGGAGGCCCATGAAAGCAGAACAAACCAACCCTCAGTGACTTGCACTTTGAATGCACATTTTAATGGGTTTGTTTTCAAAAAGGCCTGTAGGTACTTTAATTGCACTGAACTATTTCAAACATATTTAGGATACACGTGGCTTATATAGGAGTGCTCTTGTTTTAGAGAGAATTGTATGGTTGTTTCTAGTTTAATTGAAGTTAGGTAACAATATGACTATATTTGAAGAATTTATATCACAAAAAATAGGTGTTTATGGAATTTCAATGCACATACCCACGATACAAAAGAAATTCTTAGTGTGGGGTTTTTAAAAAGATAAAAGACAATTTCCTCCTTTTTGTCAGATGAAGTGGACTGAACACCACGTGGGCCACCACATAAGCCGGGTACTGCAAGTTGTTAAACAAACTTTCATTAGTTTAGTTAAATTGCAACAAAGATTTTGTTCCACAACACAACTTCAACACGTGTTACTATTGAAGTGAGTTATAAAATATTTCCACAGCAATAAAATATTGATTTCACCCGAATGGTGCAGTGTCGGCACGTCTGGCTTTTACCTAGACTGTGAACGTTGGATCTATGGGATACATTTTCCAGGGCCTATGAGTTCGAGAATGAATTAGAGAATTGTAGAAACTTGGTTTGTTTGCACCACAACTACCATGAGGCATCTTATGAATAACATTATTTTGTTCATACAAACCATTCATTAACTCACTCATTTTCCACGGGGCTAGAGAACATCAGTCGCTACGATCCTCACATTTTCCATTCGCCTCATCCACGTTCATACATGGCATACATACCAGCAAGCCAGTTGCTAGTACAATTGTTACCCAACATTATATGACCCGTCTTACACGGCAGAATTATGTAAAAATGGGTCAAGTAATGCTGGCCACGACAACGATCTTTGATTAAAAAATATAAAATAATGCTTTAAACGCGTTTAGTCATTTGCAGAGTAAATGGGCCTTTATGCATGTTTTTTTATTTAGCCAATAACATCAAATGTATCCGACAATAGTTATCAGTTACAAGCGTTCACTTTTATTGCGGGACCACTATATCGGCGGCGGGTGTAAGTTCTAATGCATGCACTTCGGATAGGGGCCGGCCCCCGGCTTGAGATACAACACTACGACGCATTGTATCGGCTGGTTATTCTGCAACATCAATGACTGGAATAAGCATTAATTAAAATGAGAATATTTAAATATTATATTTAAAAGATAATCTGGAAGATAATGCTATCAGTGATTGAATTTTGCATCCAGGGAAATAAGAAATAAGTTGTGTAAAATTTTATTACACAATATCATGGAGAGTATATAAGAATTTATATTCTAACTACCTATCTATGTAATATATTTATATATTATTTTAGGCTTGCGTTTGGCCACCATACACATAGACACAATATTAAAATGAATGTAGCTTTAAAATATAACAATAAATAAAACGACCGACTTGTTTTTTTCTTCTTACATAATTGTTTTTCTTTTTTAGCAAGGCTTACAAATTACAAGACATTGTTTTATAGTCCCTAGGCATCGGGAACCCAATCAAGTAAAAGCTTCCAAAGCTTTATAAGTGATAAGAAGAACATTTTATTTTGATTTTTTAACAGAAGAAATAGGAATCGCTTTACTACGATGACTGTATTTTACCTTTGTGGACCATAAACTGAAACATTTATAATTTACTAGCACTTTGCCCGCGACTTCGTCCGCGTGGGTTACGTACTTTCCTAATTCCCCCTTTTCACCCCCTTAAAGGTTAAATTTCCAAAAACCCCTTCTTAGTGCTCCCCTACGTTATAATAGGAAGCCGTGTGCAAAATTTCACATTCCTAGCCCCAGTAGTTTCGGCTGTACGTTGATATGTCAGTCAGTCAGTTCTCCTTTTATATATATAGATAGAAGATAGAAGATAGATAGAAGATAGAAGATTTTAAACAGATCTGTCATATACTTATTTCTTGGAAATAGGTGTCATTGTGATTTTGACAGACTTAACAATGTCACCTCTAACAGCAATTTATGTTACATTGCGGGATTGTTTCGAAGTGTTTCACAGCCCTGGAAGGCAAACGGCTATTACGGCGACTAAACGGCGCTCCATCCAAAGTGGGAGAATTCATAAGAAGATTACAAAAGATTAAAAATAAAAAGAATCAGTTACAAGTACCGGTAAACGGGGTTACTTTGAATCATGGGGTAAATTTGATAGAAACTACTTATCGACATAAAATTGCAAATTGCGTAAGACGGAACAACTTTTAGTAGATTTTTTTTTCGGATTACAAATATGGTAAACTGTCACAATCCTTTTTGTGGGTGCGCTGGTGATGGCACGTCGTTTCGTGCAAAAAATTTATGTTTTTTATCAATACCTTTTCTTTCTGTTTTTCTACAGTTTATTGGGGCTACTTTCAGATTCTATGTTAAAAACGGGGAGTTCCAAAGTAACCCCAGAATCATTTTACCTTTTATCACATTGTTTTATTTATTTTTCTAAAAACTACGCATTATTTTTGTTCTTTTTTTACTTTTACAGAGAGAACTATAAAAACCGATAATTACCTATTTTTTAATTTTTTTTAGAACCTCACATTAAAAAATTACAGTCAGTTAAAGTTCAAAATTAATCAAAGTAACCTCAGTTTACGGTATTTTTTTGTAAACTATTTAGTTCAATTATACTTATTACGTTTTGTGTACTTGAGACTATTTAAAAAGTTAAAAATAAAATCGTTGTAATTTTGACAATAGGCAAAAAAGAAACACAAAACGCACTACAAATAGTCGGACACGCTCAGATAGGCGCAGTGCAAAAAGTTGCAGAATGTAGTTGTCGTGGAGTCGTGGCGGCGATCATAAATTGCTTGAGTTTGATTAAGGCGGCGCGGGCGCGATCTTGCAGCGGCAGCGCCCCTGCACTGTGCACCGGTGCATCGTGATAGAGGGTGTGTTCAAATGCCACCCTCGTTTAAAGTGTCACATTTATAGCTATTTAAAAAGTTATTGTCTTGCTGCATTCTATGTTGGATAAACTAAATAAATTGTTGTTGTACAAAGTTTTAATGTGATTTATCTTAACAAGATAAAAATGGGCATAAAACTAAGGCAAAAAATCTATCATCCTTATTTTAAACTAAATGGGCATATTTTAAAGACAACTTTTAATTAGAGGTTAACATTTAGCACTCGACACACTTTCTACATAACGCATATACATTTATATCTCCCACTTTCCTTTGAGGACGCCTCTGCAAGATCGTTAGCTGCCTAAGAAATAATTAAAAAGACTTGTCGTTGCCATTTAGACTAAACATCTAATAAAAACAGATTACTAACTATTTAAAAACAATAATTCAAACTGTAACCTTAACCAATAACAAAAGGCAATTAAAACTTCTGGAAATTATTATTTTAATAAAATTCCCAATTCTAATTGGTTTTGGAGCACCCTGTGAATAAACTTCGCCACATTGCCATCTACTTTTGGGATTACCGTTGTAAGAAGGGGATCGTTTATTTCCTTTCTATACTTATGGTTCCAAAAGTTTTCCAACGGCTTCCATTTTAAAGTTCAAACTTAATAAATAGGTTAAATGTTCAGTATGAAGGAGTTATTTTAATACATGTTATTAAGACTAGGTTTTGCCAGCGGTTTTAGCTGCGCGTTATTCGAAAATTTTCCAACAGGAACGTCTTACAAAAGGCCTATGTTCTATTCCCAACTATAATATATGTACATACATCCATTCGCAAAAAAAAACGCATTTGAAATAGTAGTGAGATGTCTGTCTGTCTTAGAGTAATAAGGTTATGAAATGTTAATAATAAATAATTACTTTAATAGATGATTAGTAATCAAAAAAACAGAGGAATAATTAACACGACTTTTAAACGAAAATTCAGGTCCACTGTATGTTAATAGCAACACTTAAGCTGTAAAACCCTTCGTCACATTGTAAATTTAATGTCAGCATATTCAAATTATTTTACGACATGTGTACGAACTATAAAATGTTTGCGTTGTAAACTAAAGGTTTAAGTGCTCCGCTCAGACCTCGCTCCATGAGATGAATCAGCGAATATTTAAGGTGGAAATTACAAACATGAGACAATACCATTATGTTCTTTTTCCTTTCTTTTATTGTTCCTTTTAAATAGTATTAGTGTAAACTTTCTGGGTACATCGCTTTCACATTATTTATTTCAAATACATGTTATCCAAAAATTGTTACACATTTTTAAAAGAGTAAGTATGGAATTTCTTACCCTCTCTTCTCCATGCGAACCTACCTTACGAATGGGTGTAGAATTGATCCTATCCCATCCCATTTCCTTTAATTTTAATAGTCGACGTTCAAAAGGCATTAAGTCCTCCGGTGTACAGTGTTGTGAATGAAGTTTAATAACTTAATAAAAAGTGCCTCTTTGATAGCTTAATTTAAATAACATATTTTATTTTGAGTAAATTTTATTATTAGGTAAAATCATACAATTCGCAAGGAGGTCAGTAGCAGCTAGATTAGAGTAGCCGGGGACCGAATGAAATAGTGTGCGATTGGAAAGATATACGTCCAGGAGTGGCAGAACGCGATGATGATACATTAATATAGACAAGCACTTGATTCAAACCAAGGAAAGCTCTTAAAATGATCCAATACGTACACAAGATATGTTTAAGTAGGCATGACAATATGACTCAACTTACTCAGCCTTAAAAAAACCCAAAACAAAAATGTTTACGAAACGACGACAGATGGCAATTTAATCCCCAAAAGTTTGAGCACCCCTGGAGTATCGTGTGAATAATCGCACGGAGCAATGTTGGGATTTGATGAAAGAATCCGGGAAGTCCCGGGGGTCGAGATGACGTCATCGATACCACCTCCAGCGCCTTTCCACATTCATCTGAGGGTGTATTAGCTGCGACGATTAACTCTTATCGTAAGAGAATCTGAATTTGGAAGGGAAATAATTAGGTATGACTTCGGTAACCTTTGTAGATAGCTTAACTTACGTATAGTAAGGAGGTCTGTTAACTGGTCCTGTTACACGAGGATTAGTAGACTATTTGAGAGTTGCTTAAAAGGTCTTAATTGTTTTAACCATTTGTTAAAAAAGTATATGAGATTTTAACAATAGTTAATTTAATGAAGTTTGAATTTGAATGAGCGCCTAAAGTGTATAAAACTACTACTCCTTAAAATATAGGCGTTCCACATATTTCTACAAATAAAGAATCTTAATACAATTTACATATATGCCACATACCAATGGCTATATTTATATATATATATATATATATATATATTTATGACAAACAATATTCATATTTGCACATTTAAGCTGTATGTTCCACTAATTGGATGCCTAAAGTGGTACATCAGTAATAAAAAGAAAATACACTAAAGACAAAATAATTGGAGAAGAACAATAAAATACACAATCTTACATAAAATTACAATTTCCTAGAAAGAATATCATCTTTCTTTCTCTTTTCTTTTAAACTCCAACATTTCGCATAATTGGACGACAGTTGAGCATAAAAACTAAAAAAAGAATGTTAAGCTGTCCTTTGACCTCAAGATTTGTTGGAGATTGCAGTAGTCCGCAGCAAGTTTATTTTAGACGTCCCAGTTCTAACTGACCCCTTTACGCTCCTACGTGTATTTATTTACACCGGAGATAGCAGTGAAGATAGTCAATTAGCTACATATAACCTGATGTGACGTTTGCTGAGGAGATGCTTTCCCTTCCTTATTTAAGAAAAAAAAAAATACATTAGTATGAAAAAATGTAATTGGATAGACGATTACATAAAGAAATTTGCCAGGCAGGAATTAAATTATCATCTTAATAAATCTTTGAACAAAGAAGATTGTCTCATACGTCTAATGCTATGAAAATGACGATTACACACAGTGTTTGTGTTTAAAATATAAAAAGTTGCATAATCCCTAAAAACTTTAAATCTGGAATGTCACGAAACTCCACATCTGTTCTCTTAATCACAAGGCTACTCGTACTTTCACATCATAATGCAGTTAAAAAGCTAGTGACGGCAGGCCGCAGCAGGTCATCGCAGTACCGTGATTTAGGGCGGCGCGACGCACTGCCGGGGGTTGGAGCAAGAGGTGAGGAGGGGGTAGGTCCAGTGAGATTAACCATCGCCTGTTAATTACGACAAATGGTCATTGAACGACGAATAATGGTACGGGGTCAATTTTATCGGCCTGCAGTGTAGCGTTGTAACAAGTGTGACCGTCGACCAATCAGTGCGGAGCTGTGTGATGACAGCTGTCATGTAATTGGTGGTAATTGTCTGTGTCTTGTGGTTTTAGTTAATTATGTGTAGTTCTGCTATGGGCTGCTTTGATTGGCTGGTAAACGAAATTATTACTGAGACTGGCTCATTATACCCGAAAAAGAAATACTTATTAGTACCCTTTGATCTTTTGCACATGAAAATAATAAGTACTATTCATATACCCACTCCATTTTGTAGTTTCTGCCTTCCCCTATTGGAATAAATGTAGTACCTACCTGTTTAAATATGACTAAAAACTAATCCGAATGAATTAGAAAAATTGCTGTCAGAGTATTTAGTTTATCTGGAAACTTGTAATCATATTATATTTATTTTCCAATGTTATTATGGGTATCTTCTAAAATAAACCAGCTAAACCCTCTTAACCAACTTTTACAAAACTATTAAAACAGCCCGCCCTCACACTAAAAACGGCGGTAAATAATTCCGCCATCTAGTATCGAATAGCGGCAATAAAAATAGTGACCGGCACAATCACGGGCAATAAATTGCTTCAATTCAAGATAGAGGGCGCACTCATTTGTTTTTACCTCTCAGGAAGGTTTGAGATTTTTTGTAAAATGTCAGTGTGCCCGATAGGATTTTCTATCAATAAAAATGAAGAACTTCCTTCCATTCAAACTTATGTGGAGTAAGGTCACGCAGTTCCAATAAAACTGGTATGCACTTTAACGTGTATTGAAGACGCGCTTGATTCTTACCAACAATAAATTGTAAATAATTTCACTAGTCGTACCGTATTCAACCTATACAATTGTACCTAAACTGCTTGATTAATTAACCACAAGTTATGTAGTAAGCACAGCCTAACCTCAGTTAACGTTGCCCACGTTATTACCAATGGGAACTATAAGATACGACTAAAGGGATTAAATCAGGAAGTCCACCTGCAGTGAGCTAATGACTGTACTGCCATTATTATCAATCGGACGAACGTGCCCACCTGCCATTATGGCTCTGCCTCCCAAATTCACTGAAGCGGATTAGGAGAGAACTATAGACATAGGCATACCTACAAAATGTACATAAATAGGAGTGACGCAAAAGGAATGAGAGAGACTTCTGATCCCTTTTTTTCTGGTGGAAAAATAATCAAACGAGTCCTCCCGACTATTAGGCTCTTGCTAACTAAAATCCACCCTATTCCTTCAAATGCCCTTTGCTTTCCAGGGCTGCTGTAAGCTGCTTAGTCAGTCCCACGTAGGCCACCGATCCTACAGTTTGTTTCAGCACTACCAACGAGAGCTAGAGCTAAACAGTATATGTTAAGAAACTGCGTGGCTCTCGAACGCACGGCAATTGTAGGAATATGATATGTTTCCGTCAGTAAGGGAACATGGGGGCAGGGACGTGGGGTATGATTTTGCAAGCGGCCATTAACAAATGGCGTCCTGATGACGCTTGCGCTAAGTTAGCGTTGCCTAAAGTTGGCCGTAAGTGTGTGTGTCCCCATTATACCCCGCGTCCCCTTCTTATACACTGTTCCCCTAATTAGTACATAGTCTGACAAGCCATTTCATGGTTACTCAACCAATCAAAAACTGAACCACCGACTAAATTAATGTTAACAAACAATACGCTGTCTCGCTGATCACTCTCTGAAGCAGGAGATAATCGAAAATTCGAGAATATCTCAAAAGTAGTTAATGCTAAGCTCATGTCGAGTGCCATCATCTCTCCAAAGTACGCAGTCAATACGGAGAGCACGGTCGCCAGTTCAGTTGCTAAGGCTTCGGAAAGCTCTCAGGGATCGTAAACCTTCTTTCCGCAGTTTAATCTTTCGGAAAATTTGAATTCAGATAAAGGCTCGTCGCGAGAGACGCAAAAGCCTTTAATTAACTTCGGACATAAATTTTCATTGCAATTCAGTCTTTAATGTTGATATTCAGCTTTTAAAAAACACGTTTGTGTTTTTAGGATTTGGTGTTTTAAAATTTTGAATTGCTCTTTTTCGTAATGTTTTATTATTAAACTAGCTTCCGCCCGCGACTCCGTCCGCGCGGATGTCGGTCTTTGCGTGGATGGTTTATTTCCCCATTTTGAGTAACTCTGACAATGACATCTTATAAATATTACGGCGCTGAATCCACTGCGGGTAATGCAACGTGTGTTCGCGGTTCTACAGAACAACGTCTATGAATAAAACTGAAAAATAAGATTTTTTTTCTACGTATATTTCCAGGATAAAAAGTATCCTATGTTATGCCCAGGATAATAAGGAATAATTATACCAAGTTTCATCGAAATCGAACCGTTAGTTTTCACGTGATGCCTGCACAAACAAACAGACAGACAAAAATTTTTTTAATCATATATTTGGGTTTGGTATCAATCCAGCAACACCCCCCGCTATTTATTTTTTCAATATTTTCAATGTACAGAATTGACCCTTCTACAGATTGATTATATGCATAGATTATCAATCAATTAAATTATCAGCCCAAACTTTTTATTTAATAATTTAGCTAAACTAGGAATCATTGTCGGTTTTAGCATTGTTGACCTATCTGTACACACGTTCAAACACATAAGTACTCTAAGAACGTTTAAAAATCATTTAAAAATACGTTTCCTGAGCTTGGCTTTCACAATATAAAAGTTTACAAAAGTAGGTGAAATAAATTGTTCACGGGCGATCGTTTTCCTCTATCGTCACCTACGTATAGAGATGGAGTGAAAGAAAATAGGGCGAGTGCTCCCGGGGCCCGTAAACCTGCGCCGGTTTATCTTTCGGAAAATTTGTATTCGGATTAAGGACCGACCCCCTGGAATCTATGCCAACGTTAACTAAAGCACCCTTGGAACTCAAGCTAACTGACACTCTCCGAAAGAAGACAAAAATGTAAACAAAAAAGTAATTAAAAGCTATTAATAATTAAGATCGTATTATAATACATAATTAGAATGGAGAACGCCGAAAAAATCTGAGAAAATAAATAAATAGAAAACGTCTCAAGGGAGGGTCGTGTCCAAGTTTATTTATATACGACACGGTCTGAAAACCCCGACAAAGCTGAAAAGGTACGCATATGCGGAACCACAAAAGCGGAAAATTCGATTTTCTGGCCCGCGTCTCTTAATGCGCCGTGGTCCACACATTAGGCCCAACCCTTGCCGCAACGGAAACAGTTCGTTAATCAAATTCACTAAACCAATCTCCGATACAGATAGCGAAATCACAATATATTGCTTCGAACCCTGATAAAACAATCCGGCGAAGGAAATTGCTGGCCACTAGATTGACCGCCTTTTTCGCTATGGTCGCCACAAAAAGGGTCAAAGAAAACTATAGCAGACCCGAATTGAAGATGTTTATTAGTATTTACAGAAGGGTTTGGTTTTATCAAACTTTATAACATAGATCCTGAGAGCCCCAATTACGGAGCTAGGTCTAAGAGCTTTGGGAAGGCAGCCAATACCTACATATCTTAGACAGAAAACGAGGAATATAAAACTTTCCATCTTATGCTTATTGTTTTGGGTTTCAGATCAGATATTGCTTGGATTTAGGAAAACGAACTAATTTAGTCGATGACGAAATAGAAACGGTAAAAAAAAATCTTTTGCTTTATTTTCCCAATATATTTTGCAAAATAACATATGGGAAAAAAAGTAGGAAACAATAAAGGCAATATGGGTGTGCAGAAACTACTTTCTCACAATAACTTCGGGGTAATCGCAGTCCGATACAGGCGCGGAGTCGGCGGCAGATGTTGGGGCAATGTGGGTCGGGTGCTGATAAATGTTGCGAGCCGGGAATATCGGAAGCCCGGGGGAACGTCGGACTGCCGCGGCTTCCACGCTGCGATAACGCGCGAATTAAACCACGCCGCTTTTAAAGGCGCTAACGACTGGTGTTCTGCATTATCTGGCTCGTAAAGCATTGGGTCTGTGCTCAGTATTATCGACTGTTACTTAGAGACAGAGATGTATATTTTTAGATTTGCTGATTATTTTGCATGCGGACTATTTGCTTTTCTCTTTCCATTTTCGTTTACATCAATGGTATCAATTATGACTAAGTGCACTTAGAGACTAGAGTTGTATTTTTTTGAATTTGTTGATTATTTTCATTATAGGGAGGTTCTGCTTTCACGTTATTCATTATGGCACCAATTCAGATTAAAAATGAACTTGCATTTTAGTTTCTTATTTTATTTCCTTGTCTTATTCAATGCAGAACATCTGTTTTTTTTTAATTTACTACCTAAGATCATTAAATTTTCATGGATGTGTAAAAAACTGAAGCAGTCACCCCAACACCACAAAATCTGACACCAACAAGAGATCAAGTGACTCCTCTCACGTAGCGGGCGTCGCACACATTCGGTTAAAGGCCACTAATAGTTAGTTAAGTGTCGGTAGTTCCCATTGACCCGCTCAACGCATTGAGCAGCCGGATAAGCGCTGAGCCCTGTACCGCATTAATAAAGGTAAGTGCGCCCGTGTTGCTTAATGTGTCGTTATGACCCGTCCTGAAAAACTTCTTCTATACCCCTGATACTTCCTCAAACAACCAAATTCAAAAGCTATTTTAGCAGCAATAAGACCCAAAATTGAAGCACATTCATTTAAGCCACGTTTACGGGCAACCATGAAGGACCTGCAATTTTAGCGCTTTATTTTGGCAACTCAAAATAAACTTTATTACTGTTGGTGATAGTACACATTGGCCTGTAAGCGGTGTTTCGATCGCAGCGAAAGTCCATTGTACAAAACATGAGTCTGCGCTGAAAACTACGAGCGCCGGTGAAAGTGCTACCGACGCGTAATGTTAACACCCATGAATTCAGAAAGCTGAATTTATTATAGCATTGTTTTCATTATTGTATGCAGTCTGGGCTGTTTTCTGAAATATTGCAAAGAATTAATATTTTATGTACATTTTTTGTCTACTGTTTTCAGGAGTTTTTATATTTCATAAAAAGAGTTCTATAAGCACACCATGCTGAATTATGTACTCGTAATAACTGATCCTTATGGTTTTCTACACAACTAACTTTTGCTGGTTGTGTTCTAAATTTTCAAGTTAAGAAAAAAAAGAAAAGATAGTTTATGTCTGCCCAAATATCACAAAATAGTCTTTGAAATAGTCCAACATCAGACCTCCATAAAGTAAAATCAGGATAAATAGTCATTCATTGGCCCACAACACAAAAAGTGTTTCCCTACAAACGGATTAGTCTCTCTCGACCTAGATTTTCTATACCAGCAAAAAAGGAACGCGTCCCGGAGAGGCAGCCAACCTTAGCCGAGTGGCTAACGTGGGGACTAAACAAGTTTGGCCTAAAAACCGCGGCTATTTGAGCTACGAGGCAAGAATATTTTAGAGGTGAGGCCTAAACGAATAATATTTTGTTTTCACGTAGTTTTGTAAACCCTGTACTTATTAAATCTAAGACAAATTCTATAAAATTTAACTTCCCGCGGACTACTTGCAGAAAAGTGTTAGCCTCCCCCTCACTTCAATCTCTTGGTATAATTAGGTAAATAGGCAACTTGGGTTTTTCTGTCGCAATTTTGCTTCTTTTCTAAAAAAAATAAAAGAAGGCTGTACGCATCAGGGATCGAGGGACTGTCTAAACAAGTAGCCGGGAACCTGGAACGTTAAGAGCTATTGAAAACACCGCTAATTTTAGTTATTTTCAATACGAGTTTAACAGTCCCTTCCACTACATCCAGGGCGGGAGTACTGAAAAAGATTGTGCTACATAGCTAAGCTGTGATGTCTCGATGCGTTATGGAGCATTACTTACACATTGTCGTTATAAAAACTAACTTAAGTTAGCTTAGTGCCGCCAGATCAATAGTGTCCCTACTTTTAGACTGTTGAAACATTCAGGTTCTATTTAAATCCAGTACCTGTATCGTCTCATCGTAGGAGTAGTTGCGGCTCGAGGCCGCTGTGCTCATCTCACCGGCGCGCGCACGACTGCGGCGACATCTGAAATAACATCAACATGTTCAACATAACTGTGTACTACACGTAAACAGACCACTATCAACATAAACAATGCCTTCGTAATGTTCAACTATCTATGACCAAAATATAGAACCGTAGCGATGAATTCATTGTAAGGAAACAGATAGCTACCAAAACATATTTTTATGTATAAACGTCGAGTTTTTCAGCCTTCTTAGGCAGCTACTTCGGACTCATTGTTTGTGTTATTTTTTGTAGGTTAAGGAGACTAAAACATACATTATACAAATTGGACTCATAGTTACGTTTGAACGAAAATAATAATTCTAGAACCAGCATTCCGAAACAACTCAACTGCAACTTTTGTAACCGATAGCAACTCGATTAAATTTACCTTCATCCTTCCGTCCGCGAAGAAGAGGTAAAGATAACATCCCAATCTCAATAACCCAAAAATTAATATGCAAAACCGCACACGCAAAGTCTTAAAGAAGTGAGTGCAAATTATTTAATAGAAGCACGCCAGCTGTTGGTCTGAAGTTGGTGGAACTTGTCCGGGTTGCTCATGAATAATTAAAAGCGGGAATAGGGGCGATAACTCACGGCCCGTGCCCGGATGCTCACAAAATAACACTTCTGTTGAGGAAACGCCGCTTTTTATGACTTAATTAGATACATCTCGGCCCAAGAGACGGGAGACGTGCTATGCGGAACCGTGTGTTCGCGTCGCAGCCGAAATTAACTTAACAAGGGTAAGTAATAAAAATGCTGCGTCATTCCAAGTTGGATTATGGCGACGTCACGGTGTACGCACCGGCTTTTGTTCTCCAAGTGGGTCGCATCAATTTGGTGGTACCATACAACTGTAGGTAATGCTACCAAGTTTTAAGTAGCCATATAATGAGTAATGACGGAAACGTGTCTAGGTGTACGGTTTGTTTACACCTCTATAAGCAGTGCGAAAGAAAAGCCACTGAGTTAGAAGGACGAAACATGTCTCCGTCAGCATAAGGGACATCTAGGTGCCGTTAATAAAAGTAAACTTACATTACAGGATCAACACCAAATACTATAAGCACACAATAGGTAAACTTATGCAATATCATCATCATATCAGCCGTAGAACGTCCATTGCTAAACACAGGCCTCCCCTATCTAACTTATGCACATTATCTATACTATAATAAATCTGTAGAAGGGTCAATTCTGTACATTGAAAATATTGAACAAATAAATAGCGGGGGGTGTTGCTGGATCGATACCAAACCCAAATATATGATTTAAAAAAATTTTGTCTGTCTGTCTGTCTGTCTGTTTGTGCAGGCATCACGTGAAAACTAACGGTTCGATTTCGATGAAACTTGGTATAATTATTCCTTATTATCCTGGGCATAACATATGATACTTTTTATCCTGGAAAAATACGTAGAAAAAAAAATCTTATTTATCAGTTTTATTCATAGACGTTGTTCTGTAGAACCGCGAACACACGTTGCATTACCCGCAGTGGATTCAGCGCCGTAATATTTATAAGATGTCAGAGTTACTCAAAATGGGGAAATAAACCATCCACGCGAAGACCGACATCCGCGCGGACGGAGTCGCGGGCGGAAGCTAGTCACTAATAAATACTTCAAAATACTTCTAGCAGTAAGTAAAAATAAAATGAAGCTGTTGGATTTTTAATTGTTGCGCTGAGCCGTTGTGAATTCAACAACGGCTCAGCGCAACAACTTAAAAATCCAACATGTTTAAAATTGTCGTAACATACTACGCAGACCACAACGTTAAGTCTCATCGCCCAATAGAACTATTCTTTTTATCTCCAACATTTTCAAACGGCTGACTTCCCTCGAACAACCGCTTTAGTTAGCCATCTAATGGACCGAACCAACCACTATCAGGCTCAGACACATATTTATAAAGTTGAAATTATCTAAAGTGCAGCTCCGGAGAGTTTCACCACAGAATGTAATAAGGAATCCTGCAAACGAATTTTCCAGTTATCAGCTAGCATAAATGTTTAATTTTGATTCTTGTGGCTTCATGTGCTTCACGAGTTTGTCTAGAATGTTTGACTGGAACTAGGATTGTTTCAGAAACTTTGAAAGGACTTTTCACAGCTATGTCAATAACTAATGAAGTTGTAAAGGGTCATTGTGTCTATTTGAGGAGATTATTCAGTTCGATTACGTAAAAAAAATGTTTTCATTTCGATCTATGTGGGTGATGATTATGATTGTTATGATATGATTATATTTTCCATGCACATTTCAAAAAAATATCATATTATGATTTCTTCTACTTTGTAATACTTTTTGTTGGTTTGTTTATATGACTCAGCAGAGAATTCCTAGTGTTTTATAAACAAAAATAAAATTATAAAATAAAAACTACAATTATTAAAAGTAAAATCCATAAAAGTAATGCTGAAAACATCTGTAAGGCAAATAAATATTTGTTCGAAGTCTGGTTTAAGATTTTTTTTGTATCGGACATTGAAAGAGGAACGATAAAATGTAGCAATCTATTTTACGAGCACAAATCTGGCGACTGCCGACAATAATCGCAAAAACTCCTATAAATACCTAAGTGCCTCCGCTGAAGCCTTATCGTAACTTCGATGGAATATCTGAACAAACTTTCAGGTTCCGAGCTCATTTCATATTCGCTAAGTTATTTAGAGAAGTCAAAGATAACATTAGAATTTGTGAATGCCGAATTTTCGTAATCTGCTTAATTTGTGATTTTTGCTGAATTCTAGACTTTAATAAATTAGATACCTATCTGATAAATTTGACTTCACACCGTGAGTTTAATTTGTTACGATCTTTGCGAATGTCTGTGAAAACTGGAGATTATTGAGTTGATTTGATATCAACACGTTGCTTCACAGGTTACATGATTGCTCACCCAGATCAACAATGCCATTGTAGATACATTTGAAAACACTATGGTCGCAGTAAATTGAACCCTACTCTAGTGTAGAAAGTACAGACACCGCCGGCAGGTCAACCTACCCGAATCTGTAAATTTTCCCAATCGACTATAATACTAGTACCTTCCACTATTGTGATAAGGTTGAAATTCTATTGAAGAAATTTGACAGATTGAGGTGTGTTGATGTGCTAGCGTCTGTACATCCTTTAACATTTGCGTTCTTCTAACTACTTCAGAATGTTCGACTATTTTTTGAATTGCTATGCATTAATTACATTATTGTTAGGTTTATTCCAGAAAACCCCACTGTCAATTTTTGTGGGTACTGATTTGACCTCGTCTTGATTTATTTCAACAACATTACTGCGTTTTCATTATGACAGATTGTTGAATCACATGTTTGCCGCTTGCAACTAAGGCGCTCAGTGTCCTTTTTTTTTAGCGTGGTAAAATCATCAAATGAGTCCTCCCACCGAGGGCAGAGCGGGTGGGACGGCAATAGCTCTTTACGTTCCGGGGTCACGATAATTCGTGAGTCCTGCGACCCCGGCTGGCTTTGGCCCTCTAGAGGGGGGCCCCGTCATTTTGCTGACACTCTTTGAGGTGCGCGTGGAACACAACGCGCCGTCGACCAAGGCTCTCAGTATCCTTAGATCCACTTTTAGACTTCTAAAGCTAAGCATGTAGGAAAATTAAACCCAAAATTATTTTATAAGCTCTCATTACTTAGTATGTGAGGCCTTAACTAGACATCGCGGGACTGTCTAAACAAGTAAACGTGACCCTGGAACATAAAGGGCTATTGAAGGCACACCGTGGATTTTAGTCAGTACGAGTTGGACAGTCCTTTCTACTCCGCCCAAAACGGGAGGTCTCATTTGATGACTTTACCACGACAAAAAAAGGACTTAAACGTTATTCTTTTAAACGACCTAAACATTATTCTCTTAAACAGAAAAAAGAGAAATCTAATTAAAATATTCTCCTTTAGTCCTGATGCATTTCTTATTTTCTTTAAATGCTCATACATTCACATGAGATGCCATAAGATGCGGTGCGTGCCAGCATCCCGGAGGTGATATGAAAAAAGTGTGTGTGTCGGCATCGATCCAGAGCGTTTGTGATTCGCGTCACGGTGTGCAGGCCTACAGCGCCGTAGCCATGGCAACGAACTGAGCGGGCATACCGCACAACTAAATACTATTTTGGACAATTTAAGGTGATTCCTTAGTAGTAGCCCACGAAATTCAAATATTTTTGTTTTTTTTGCAATTTACATATCAATGACAAGTTGTAACTTGATTCTCACATAGATTTGGTCAAAATTGGTAAAATTTCCGAAATCTAATTTATTTTGACCAAAACAATGTTAGAGCGAATGGAGCGGGGTGCTAAGACAGGAAACCTCCACGTGCGCCCGTGGACTGGAGTTCCCTTTCGGATACGTCCGGGGGGAAGACCAGTTTTTCGGGCCGGTGCACCCTGGGATGCGGGCAAAAACTCTTTTAGGCACTGTGTGCCTAAGGGGTCTCTTTGCCCGTATGCGAATAGCCTGTCGGGTGGATGCTCCAACGCGTGTCCCTCTGAACAGCAGAGGGCACAGCGGCGGAGCGGGCTTGCGGACGGTGAGTAATGGGTAAGATCGCCGTCCGACCAAGGACCAAGCCCGGGTCGGTGGCGCGTCGTGTTTCACGCGTCACCGACGGGGCCCCTTTCGGGGTCAAATGCCTGCTGGGGTCGCGGCTTTTTTTCTTAATCCAGGATACCGCGGCCCCGGAACGTAAAGGGCATCCGAAGAAACACGGGTGGATTTTAGTCAGTAAGAGTCTGACAGTCCCTTCCGCCCCGCCCAGGGCGGGAGGACTCATTTAATGATTTTGCCACCCTAAAAAAAAAAGAGCGAATGGAGCGAATGTTTTGATCATTATAATATTTAAAATTTTACTTGTTAGTGTTGCAAATCATGCTTTGATCAAGCTACAACTTGTCACTGATATGCAAATTGCAAAAAATACAAGAAAATTTAAATTTCGCGGGCTACTACGAAGGAATCACCTTAATAATAGTTTTAGAAGTAGGAAGGTGTAATTTTAAGAAGCTGCTTTTTTTTAAGTTGTGACAGTTTAGAACTGGGAAACGATTTTTGTTCTATAGGTCAGTAGAACTGAACTCACTTTTTTTTGGGGTCGTATAATCATCAAACGAGAACGCCGGTATTTACAATGACAATAGTGCAAACTATTGTCACGTGCTGAATAAATTTAAACAGGTCTTAGGTAAAAGCCTCCAGTTATTTGATCAGCAATTTTTTATTAATTTAAAATAGTTTGTTCAACAAACGATCTGATAACTTCATCTGGTTGCGGGTTGCATTTCTCTATTTCGAAATAAACTTCTAAATAACCATTTAATTTTCTTTTTATTTGTCTGCAAATATTCGAAAAGTTTAGCTCATTTTTCAACAATGTTGACTTTTCCCACTTCAACAAACGATTCGTTATAAAAAAGGCTCAAAACCATAGCAGACGGCATGCAGACGATACCGCAGACGGTACCCAATGTCAAGTGTGAACTTATCGCCAGGACCATGAAATTCAGATGTAAGTACAGTCAGTAAAAGAGATAGGCATGCTAACAGCAAGCTTTGTGTGTTATAATTATAAGATTCAACGTGTCTGCATCCCAAACTCTTTTGGCCGCATGTAGCATACAACCAAAAAGTATGCACACACTCACACAGCATATACATAATATGATTTAAAAAAACAATATTAAAGCGTTTATTTCAATCAGGCCAGTCATAGGCACTTTTGAATTGTCAAATTACAAAAAAAAAACTACAAAAAGAATTATGGTACTCACAAGACATATTAACTGTAAAAGTACTGTAGATGTCCATTCCAAGGCTTCGACCTCTATGATGAGATGAGATACAGGAAAACTATTTTAATCTTGCTGCCTACATACATAATCCTTTTGCTGGCTGTATCTTCGCAACCTAAGTTAAGTACCTTACTGCCGAAGTTTGGAAACTAGGCACGAAGTAAGGTACTTAATTATTTTTGGAAAATTTATTAGAAAGTCCTTACAACGGACTTAGGTTAGTTAATATATCTGGAGAAATGTGGGTGTACTAAATACTATTTGGTCTAAATGTCTTTGCCTAATGCCGTTAGGAATTACGGGAGAGATATTATGATTCTTAGATAGTACTTAATTGATGGTACCTATCTTAACTTGGTTTGTGTAATTCAGGCAGCATTTTCATTGACTTCTGTTATTTATTTATCACGCAACATAATTATCAGTATAGTGTTTCAAATTTATTTTGTCATACGTAGCCGAAAGTAACACCTTCATTTTGATATTTCAATGGAATTTCCACAAACGTTTTCACATTATAATTAACAATACCGCTTTACTGACAAAGTCATTCAACCATCTGTGCAGGAAGTACTTCTATTTGCATCATCATCATCGCCCAGCCTTTCCCAAATACGTTGGAGTCTACTTCCTTTTGAACTGGATTAAGCTGAATATCAGCATTTTATATGGAGCGACTGCCCGACCTCCACAACCCAATAACTAGGTAACACGATACTTGTTGTTATTACTGGTTGACAGACTTTAACCGTCTTATTCCAAAACGCCGACTAAATATAGTACTAGGATTAGTTCTAGGTTTAAACCATGGACTAAGAAAAACCTTATTATAAAATGAAGTTTATCTCTAATCCTTGTACTATCTATGGTACTAAAGATAAACCCGCGAGACCCCTAGTTTAACTTTGGTACTATTGTCAAATGTCAATTTCTACAAAAAGTTGAGGTTACCGTGGCTATAATTTTCTGGGTTTAGTGTTTATAAATCGTTGAAAAATGGATATTAATATGATTGACTTGATGGACTTAGAAGATATGGAGATGCTTGAGACTTCTCGTCGATCTGCGATACGTCGTCATCGTGGAAAACCATTTTTATTGAGTGACGAAGATTTTTAATACAAATATAGGTTCACATAACGAGAAGAAGAAGAAGAGAAGAGAGTATGAGAAGATTCAACATGAAATGCCCTGTGTCTCCTAAAATAAAACTTCAATTGGTTTCTTTTGAACTACCCACCACTCATCAAAAAAGCAACCGTCAAAGATTATGGACTATCAGACCATAGGGCAATTCATATTCAATTAAACGTAAATTATTATTTATCAAATGACTACAACAAAACTTGGTATACCGAAAAAAGATTATTTACAAATAAAAATGTTGAATGTTTTAAAAAATCATTAAAATTGGAAAACTGGGAAATTGTGCTAGATAAAAATAACAGTGTTCACAAAAACTACGAATCCTTCATCACAATAATAAAACAAAATCTAAATAAAAATATTCCATTGCAACAAATAAAAATAAACTCTAAACCAAAGAAAACATGGCTTACTAAAGGCCTCAAAAAATCATGTGAACATAAGAGAGTATTAAGAACTATTTTTAATGAAACCAAAAGTTGTGTTATAAAGAAAAATTATAAATTATATAGTAAAATATTAAAATCGACTATAAGAAAATCAAAACAACTGACATATATTAAACAAATGCAAAAATCTGACAACAAGGTGAAAACAATGTGGAATATAATTAACACTAAAACAGGAAAGACAAAAATGAACACACGTAAAAACATATCACTTGAGATTGATAATGAAGAAATAAAATGCCCGTCTAATGTAGCCAATAGGTTTAACGAATTCTTTGCGACTGTGGGGCAAAACCAAATATCTACCTCGACTAACAATATCGGGAAACCTGTGATCAACCCCTCTGTTTGTTCTATGTACTTACGCCCCGTAGATCAAAAGGAAATAGTAAATATAATAAGGTCAACCAAAAACAAACATAGCTGTGGCATCGATGACATTCCACCAATTTTATTGAAACAATGCGCAATAGAATTTTCCATCCCTTTAATGTTTCTAATCAATCAAAGCTTTCAAGACGGCCAATTTCCAGACGCACTCAAAGTAGCTTTAGTAAAACCAGTACATAAAAAAGGTGACAAACATATCCCAAGCAATTATAGACCCATAGCTCTGCTACCAACCTTTTCCAAAATATTTGAAAAGGCTATGTGCAATCAGCTATACAAATTCTTAGAAAAGTTTAATATTCTTGATAATGCGCAAAATGGATTTAGAAAAAATAGATCAACAACACTGGCAGTTTATAAATATGTTCAGCAAGCGCTACAACATATAAACGATAAACAATATGTAATTGGGCTATTACTAGACATGACAAAAGCATATGACAAGGTTCTATATGATATCTTACTGACTAAACTACATGGCTGCGGTGTACGAGGACCAGCTTATTCGTGGTTCCACTCATACTTACAAAATAGAAGACAAATAGTACAAATTGAAAATTATGATCATAAGAAAAGCCAGATCAAAACCATTAGATCACATGAAAGACAAATTACTTGCTCAATCCCACAAGGAAGTGTATTAGGATGCCCACTATTTTTAATCTATATTAATGACCTCCCTAAAATATTAGATACTAAAAACGCTTTACCAGTATTATTTGCAGACGACATCTCAATATTGATCAAGTGTGAAAATGTAACTAACCCTAACCTTCAAATACATGATACGCTTCAAACTGTTGATACTTGGCTCCAAATACATAATTTAGAAATTAATAGTAACAAAACGAAACTAATACAATTCAGATCATACAAAAAACCACCTCTAAATCTAAAAACAACATTCAGGAACACGCAAATAGAAGAAGTTAATACATTTAATCTACTTGGCATAAATATTGACACACACATTAACTGGAAATCACACGTAGAACATATAAAAACAAAGCTATCCAGATTCTCTTATGCTCTCTTTCAAATTAAACAAAGTACCGACACACAAACAGCTATGGCTGCGTACTACGCATACGCATCCTCGTGGCTGCGATATGGCGTCATGCTATGGGGAAATAGTGTTAACGTGGATGAACTATTCATAACCCAAAAGAAATGCATAAGAATTCTAGCCCAAATAGACAATACGGAGAGCTGCAAACCATACTTCATAAAATTTCAGATTCTAACTCTGCCGTCAATGTATATACTTGACATTTGCCTATTTGTCTTTAAAAATATCAATAAATTTACTAAAATAGAAGATACACATAACATCAATACTCGACATAAAAAGAGGTTATGCGCCCCACCCTCAAGAATTAAAATGTTAAGCAATAGTCCACATTATATGGCAATAAAAATATACAATAAATTGCCCAACAAATTTAAAACCGAAAAGTCAGTAACTTTATTCCAAAAAAGGCTAAAATTTTTCCTAATCCAAAAGTGCTTCTACTCAGTACAAGAATATTTAGAGTCTAACTTAGTATAACTACTACCTCTCGTGTACAAAAGTGGAGATCTGTCCTATACAAACAATAAGATTCAAGTTGACATGAATATGAATAGATATTGTATTGAATTATTAATTTTTAATCTCTATTGACATTTGGTTTTAAAATTACTTAATTTATATATTATTTACTATACTTATATTTCTAAACTTAAATTGAACATGACTGTAATAAAATTATTCATTTAAATTAAACTGCAAAATAAGAAAACCATAATGCAATAATAATGTAAAATGCATGAAATTTATGATAAAGATGAAATTTGCAACGCTTGTAAAAGGCTGCTAAGTCAAAAGTACCTACTAACATAAGATGACACCAACATGTAAACACTTAGTTCGCAAATAAACGCTTTGACTTTGACTTTGACTTTTGTTGCTTCATCTAGCATCACAACACACAACACAACATCTTACTACTGATAGAAATGTATAGGTTTGTGTGGCTGAATGAGTGGATGGTTTATTACTCTTTCACACAAAAATTGCAATACGGTACACATTTTATGTCCTAGATCAACACATATGGATACTTTTAATTTCGTCATCATGATCCTGCGGGATATCCTGACATACTTATCCCAAACATACTTTACTCAGGCATACACTAGTAATATTAACATTACTAAAGAAGGCGAAATTATTAAAAAGAAGCTACTGTTCTGTTATAAAACTTCTAAATCATTCCAAAAATAATTAGGTATTGAACTTGTCATGGTTTCATTTGACGCGCGAGAATGTTACGTTTCATTACGCGTTTTAGATGTTATATTAATAAAGAATCCAACATTAAATAATGTGCTCAAAAAATCAAACTGACGGTATGGTAACGGTACGGTAGACGGTAGGTTCTAATAGTTACGACTGTCCAAGACCTACAAATCACAGCCGGGACCACCTGAAAAGTCACGAAATCTGTCTTTAAACGGCTTTAAAAATAATTACCTCGATGCTTCAACTCGATTAAAGGAAAAATAAATATTATAAGGAAAAACACGCAATAACCCAATGGCGATCGATTCCATTAGATTAGTTGGTCACCTGTCACCAATGCGGTACTGTAATTATAAAGCCATCAACCAGGGGGCGTATGATGTTGACTGTGGAGCGCGAAGCGTGCCCCGTACAACGGTGCAACCCATATGGCAAGCAAGTGTTACATTGGCAACATTCATGTTGGTTTTTGTAATGTTTTATAGAACCAACACAAATTTATTGGTAGAAAAACGACGTTGAACTCCATGCATACCTAAACCTTTCGCGGGACTGTGTAACAGGAAACCGAGACCACGGAACGTAAAAGACTGTTGACGGACCACCGTGGATTTTAGTCAGTACGAGTCTGACAGTCCCATTCGCTCCTAATAATCAATTGGCCATTACCACGTAAAAATACTCCATTTTCAGATTCATTATCCAATATCATGAATCAAAATGTTTCCGTGGGATATTTACAGTCCTCCCACGAACGAAATTGTGCACAAAAAATAGTCTTAGTGCAACTTATATGGTGCTTCCCTACCTAGTGAAGCATCATAAATGTCTTTTTTTTCATAAAATTGCGCGCACGCAACGCACCCCTCCCAATCTTCCCTGTCGAAGCTATTGAACTATTAATAGCGACAGGACGCCCGCGCCGCCTTCCTGCTTCACCAATTAAACTTTAGACACTTGTTTACCTTACTAGTGGTTTTGAACCGTGCACTCGGTAGCAAATGAACGGTCAATGAACCCCAGCTATAAACTGCAGCTGATGAAAGAAAACTTTGATGACTCGGTTTTATGTTCTCACTAATTTGGTGGAGTTGGAGCTTTGTGCGGTACTGTGGCAGGTAATAGGTTTCGACTGTGTTGGTTTTCACACAAAAACATCAATTTATATACCTACCTTTATATCGAAACGGGATACAATGTAGGGAATTTAAATAAGTGGCAAACTAGGTGTTGTTTTCAACTGTACCGTCTTTTGTTTGGTTATTATAACTAGCGACTAATTATATTACTAACTAGCGACCCGCCCCGGCTCCGCACAGTTGCGATCTCTACTATATTATGCATGTTATATACATACAAACCTTCCTCCTGAATCATTATATCTATTAAAAACCGCATCAAAATCCGTTGCGTAGTTTTGAAGATATAAGCATACATAGGGACAGACAGACAGCGGAAAGCGACTTTGTTTTATACTATGTAGTGATAGTGAAGAACCTTCCAATAATGGATGAATCTCCAATTTCTCCTACCTCCAGGTAGGTACAACCGTTCCACCGAGATTTATCCATTTACCACATGGACCTATAAAAGACAGGCTCTGTCCTACAGTCATGTCTAAATTACTAAATTTCGACAGCAAGATAAAAGTTGAGTTTCAGATAGATAAAATACACTTTATTGTACAAAAAATTGCTCCAAAAAAAGGTTTTACAATATCTCTAATTCTATGGTTACAACAGCGGTCTTAGCTCACTAAACTAAACTCTTAAATTAAAAATATACCTACCCAGTATGCAAATCTATATTGCCTGGTGCCGGTTAAAATGAAAATCCCAAACCGATCACTTTAACTATAACAGTTTTTAGACATTTTTACTTTTGGCAGTTTAAAAATTTTAATGTTGCAAGTCTTCCGCTTACCAAATCGGAATTTAAAGAAACTCATGATGGTAGCTTATTATTAGATGCCTAAACAACAAGGAAAAACTGCTATCCACCTATTTCTGTAACCTTTCCGAGTCTTGACCTGACTGAGTTGCATGTCCATAACGAAACATGTTTTGTTGATAAAAGAATTGCCGCTAAAACATAGATAGTAAGTGGGTAGGTACTATAGTTAGGCTTCTATAGGTAAGTTACACGGATAAGGGTACAATTTCTCGCGCGGAAACGTAGACATAAATTAAAATACGTTATTTCAAAAATTCTCACCCCTTTTGTCATCGCTTGAGAGAACACCACATCTCTGATTTCACTAACACCTTGTCTAAACACGACATAAAACTGTGACACCGGTAGCATAAGAGTTATGTTTTACTTAACCTTAGGGATTGAATCATAACTGGAGCACGTCTGTCACAACAACATAATAACCAAACATTAAAACTACTACAATCCGAATAAGCGTCTCAAACTATTGGATTATCACTTGCATACAATGTTTATATTACCAGCTGGTTTTACGTAACGAGCCAAACACCGCCCTACAGGCAGGGAACACCGAAAACTGAACTCTGAAAGATGTTGTAGGTATACGCATTTTACCGCCTATAGAAATGTATGAAGGTGGCATATTCTAAAAAGCACGCCATCTATTGTCTAATAGCAGAACTTATTTTATAACGTGTTGGTGTGTAGTCCTGACATCTATTTTCAACATTTAAAACTACATTTTCATTGTGAGATCACTAGATGGCAGCAGGATACACTTGTTTTATTACTTCTACAAAACAAAAACTCAAAATACGCAGTGAAAATAGTAATAAGTAGACAATTTTTTTTTTAAATATTTTATTGTAAAGAAATGCAAACACAACATTTAAGAATATTGTTTTTTTTTGATAATTATGATTATTTATGATTATTTAACATACGTGCAATATGGCAACTCCAATCATAAGCTGTCAATTATTGTCAATGTCAAAATGTTGACATTGTCAAACATGTGATTGGTTTTTGTTTTTTTTTACGTTCAAAATAGAAAATTTTAAAAGAAAACTCAATAAATATAACATAATTAAAAATTACTAAAAGTTTTCTACTGCCCAATCACCATGGTCAGAGTATGGAAACTAGGGTTGATGAGTTACGACACGGCACTGAAGATTCAAACGGCTCTAGCTAGGAAGCACTTGGACAATGTGATGAAGGGTCAAGAGAGTAAGATCGACACTCTGCTGCTCGTAGAACACAAGCCGGTCTTCACGGTTGGTAAGTAGACTGACAAATTTCTATAAATTTAACATAACCTATCAATTCATTGCCTTTCAAAAATCTCTTAAATATTAAACAGATGAAGCGTTCCTTTGAAAAAAATCCGCAAAAAAGTGAAACTATCACGATTTTTGGTCTAGTTTTCACATGCTGCTGATTACAAGTATCTTCCTTGGTCAGTGAGTCGTCTTAGGGGCGGAGTAGGAGGAACTATTATGGAGCTACTCTAAACTATCTATTATTTTCTAGGCATCAGAGATACTACGCCGAATGAAGAGATTCTGAGACTGCGTGGTCTAGGAGCAGAATTTAGAAAGACAAACCGTGGTGGACTCATAACATTTCACGGCCCTGGTCAACTGGTTGTATACCCTATTCTTAACTTAAAGAACTTTAAAACCAGTGTCAAATGGTATGTTGAAAGCTTAGAAGAGACTGTCATCAAGGTCTGCGATGAGTTCGGTAAGAAACCTTTAATAGGTATGCAATTTTTTTTCCATACTTCCACTTCCCAGTTAATTTTATTTTTCCATCGCAGGAATAAAAGGCAGCAGATCACCATACACAGGAGTGTGGGTGGATGATAATAAAATAGCAGCCATAGGCATCCATGCATCCAGGTATGTCACTACTCATGGCATCTCACTCAACTGTAACAATGATCTGTCCTGGTTTAAGAATATTGATCCTTGTGGCATACAAGATAAAGGTGTTACTTCATTTACCCAAGAAACAGGTGTACAATGCACTGTTGATAAAATAACACCTATTTTTCTAAAATGCTTTACCAAAGTTTTTGACTGTAATACTGAAGAAATTGATGTACCGTCTCAACAAGAGATTTTAAACAGTATTTACAATAATCTACTAATACAGAGTGTGGTTTCATAGAAACACATATTTTGTTAAAATATTGTTTTTTTTTTTAAGTTTGGATATCTGAATTGTTGGAATCTATAGGATCTAGTGACAGTGTAATTATTTATTATAAATTTACTGTTTTGCTGATGGTTAAAATATGGTTTTAAATAAAAAAAATGTAAATTTGTACAGTTTATTTCATTTCTTATTAAAATGAATAGTAAATAAATAGATAATTTTAAAATTAATTTAAATAAATAAAGAGAAATCTCAAGTTGGGTTAAGAGAAACAGAATTTTGACAGATTTGTGCCCCATACACAGGAGTACAAAGTGTTTGTAACATATTTCTTCAAAACCCAACTGAAAGTTCCAAAGTCATACTAAGCATTTTAGCACAAAGTCAATAAGGTAACAGTATATTTACAAATTGTTTAGTTTTGTTTTCATAATATAAATTGTTTACCTCAAACTGTAGATGTAATATAATAAATATGATTAACATAGTGTTACAAAAAATGCAAATAGTTGTGACTATTATTACTCTTATCATAATGAATTATCCTATAATCTAAAATTACTGTAGTTCGTTCAGAATAATCCCCTAAAATTAAATCTAGATGAATAGCAACCTTAATCATTTTTCAGGGATTATTCCAAACATTATTTTGTAACTACTGATATGATGAGTACTCAAAAATTGTACAAAAACTGGTCATCTAACTTAAACATCGTAATAAATGCATTGTCTTATACTGTTAAAATTATCTAATTAAATGCAATAATTACCCTTTAAACTGCAGTAATAAGGGAACAAAAGAAAGATTTTATATGGTGATTTTATCTACTCATACACCTACTTAAAATTAATAAATGCTTCTAAATGCAATAAATTATTCCTAAATTAAATGCAAATCACGCGGTGGTTACAACAATCATACCGAACATTAGGCGTCAAAATCTTTTCCCGAATTTATACACCACGAAAATATTCACGGAACTAAAACTAAATGGACGGATAGTGTCTGAGAATACGTTTAATGTTGTGTTCGTCAGTCATTTGTATCACATGTTCGTCAATACAAGACAAGCATTGGAACGATACTGTCCCTAGTGTGTCAAGACCAACGTGAACATAGCCTCTAATGTAAATGCGTTTACGACATATGCTTGGGCGGTGCGAGCCACTTGCGCATATAGTAGCAGAAGATGGTGGCGATGTACAGCAGCACCAGTAGAGCACACGCCACTCCTAGCAGCAGCACGGACGCCTTGCTGGGGCACGGTTCCACGATCGTCACTGTTTTTTCTGGAGAAGAAGGACGTGGGCTCAATATCATCGTGATAGGGAAAAGTTAAAGAAGAAAAGTATGCAAATCCAATCGATAATTACCTCCAAAGTTGGCTTCAGACGCCACACCACCTGGCTTGTCAGAGCGTAGGAAGTCTGTGCTCTGTCGTTCATCACCGAAGTCCAACACGAGGATCTCCTGCGAGATGTTCATATCCTCCTCCTGATTGTGCGCCTCACTGGTCTCGTTGTGGGGCAACGAACGCTTCTTTCTGCCCCAAGACTCCAAAGAATCGCGACCCCATTCGCACACCGCCTAGAAACATTTAAATGTTAAATGAAGTGTCATTTGCATTATTTCAGCGTGACTAATTGAATTAACCGTTGCTAATAGTTAGATAGGTATTTGAAATTAAAAAAAATGCGGACACCCATTCCATTAATCTTGTTGATGAGTTACTCACCGGCTCGCAAGGTCCGAGACAGTACTTGACGTTACATTGGAAGATGACTCCGTAAGACTCAGTGAACCTAAAGGCTTCGTACACAGATTGGAGAGCATTGCCGTCGGGAGTGAACGCCGGGAAAATCGATGGGTCCAGGGGACATCTAAGGGAAACAGATGGGTTACAACACTGTTGTCAAAGTAATAATAACATCTATAAAAGTATACGAAATCTACAAACCCTTCATCATCAATAATCGGGAAAGTGCTCTTAGAATCCTTGGCCATAGCGACACAGCTGCGGGCGAAAATGCCATAAGGAGCTGAAAGATAATAGAAAATCGTTAGAAACGGTATTTGTATTAATGTCGAATAGATAATATTGCTGTTATAAGTGCTTACTGTCTTCGGGGATCTCGATGCGGAAAGTAAGCCTGTCTCCAATGCGAACCGTCTCGACCTCGCGTTGGCGCGCGTCCAAGATGCGGATGCGTGGTGGCGGTGCTTCCGGCGCGGCAGTGATGGAGATCATCTCCGGGTCTCTGTCACATGAATAAAATATTAAAACCTTGTTGCTTCAGGAAATTCGTAGGCCCAGCAAGTACGTGTGCTACTTAAATATGCATTTTAAAATTGTTTATGGCTTTAAATTTCAACATCCATAACGCCTGGGTATCGTCATGTATGCTACAGTGCCATAATGCTGCCCTATTCACGACGATTGAGATACTATCAGGCTTTTCTAAATTCATTAGAATACGTATGAACAGATGGTCGTGTTAAATTACTCATCACGTCCAACAGCCGTATCTTGCTGATGTGAATCTAATTGTTACGTGTTTACAATGCAGCAACGATATTAGGTCGATGGAATTTCAAATTGTCTTGGCATGAAGGCATGTCGAAACAGCTCCCGTTTTTCATATTACTGTAACATATCACGTAACTTGTCTCTTGACGCGGCCGAATAACTTATACGGTAAATTCTCTAGCTTTGCATTTTTGCGGTACCTTACTTCATGAATGAATAGTATTCAAAAACCAGCTCACGATAAAATGTACTGATACTATGTGAACGTTCCACTGACCTGATTGGTACCATTCCAAATGTGATGTTCTTCGAACTCATGTCATATGTGCACTTAACTTTGTAGATCTTGTCCGCTTTCGTCATCACTACGCTGTGGTGTTGCAGTACAACCGTGTTTGAATATACTCCGGTCTAAAAAGATAACATTTCATGTCATGTGACTCTATCTTGGACTTTTTCCCAGTTTATAACGTCATCAAGCGAATGTTAAAAAAAGTAAAATATAAAAACAATAATACTCACGACGCTCTGCGTGTTGCAGTCCTGCCCAGCCATGGTGAGGTCAAGTCGGAACAGGTCACTGTTGACGACGTCAATGTTGCAGGTCTCTGAACGTCCCAAAGCATAGATACGTCCATTGAACGGCTTGTTAGTACGCACTTGGACTGCAATCCTTGTGTCCTTGCAAAGCACCGATACTGTAACGTCGAAATAAGTTAATCTAGATAACAAATTACTTTTTGGACATTCATAAAATAATAGTAATTTTATATGGAGATGTACCATCGTAGCAAGTTCCAGTTTTATCGCAGTTGGCATCGTTCCTCGTCAAGTTGCTCGTCATTGTCGGGTCTTGCTGGTGCTCAATCGTTACCGGGAGCTCTCCGGGAGGGTTCGCGTTGCTAGGCGGCTCTGCAACAAAACAGCAAAATGTAAAATACATGTTGAAAATTCTACGACTAAATTGAAACCCAAGAATGAGGCAAATTACAGTGTCGTTGCGTAATAAGGCCTAATAAATGCATGAATCCCGGGTGCACGTTTGTACGCATGGCGAACCCCTGATTAGGCAGAGGCAACCGTACGTGCGCTGCGTACATTATAATAATCGAATCAAGATTGCTACAAGGTACTGCGGTGTACACGGTGGTTCTAAATGCAACCTACCCGTGTATCGGACCTAGTTGGTGCAATTACCGACCCCTAGGCACCTGTGTTTAGATATTCTGGGTTTTCACACGCAATCAGTAAAATGTAGTTGTTGAAAGTTCTCTTGATCTGGAATCTATTGTTTGCTTTTAATTTGTTGTTTAAATATAATAATGGGAGTTGATAACTCCCATTTTTTCTGATTTACGATCGCTTAATATCCCAAGCAATATATTTTAAGTACGACAGAAATAGACAATTTTCCAGATTCAAAACTTAGTCATTTCCATTCACAATTTCAGCAGAAGCGGTAGCACCTTAAAATAGTTTTCACTCAACAACAGTAGAGAAATCAAAACGGGCGGCGCTCGGCGTTTGAACCGTTCCGAATCAATTCGTTAGCAGTGCCAATGTCTGGATACGTTCACGACCGTCGCCCCGCCAATAATAAGGTGACGTAAACAAGATTTGGGCCGTTGACCTAAGTGTTGGACAAAGGAGAATCGCCCACGGCTTATCCATCGCCAAACGCCAAACCATTGGCCGGATATGGACTATAGAACTTAGAAAGGAGAGTGAAAACATTGTGGAGCTGAACTTGGGGAAATGGAAATTGTTATGCTCTCTGGACTGAAGATGATACCCCTGATACCATCCAAAACGACTATAATGATGCACTTCTAAAGAGATGCTCTTGAATCTATTGAAACTAACTGGGACCTACATCAAATTCTAGCATAGAGAAAAGCTCATATTCTGCCGGGAAAAGCGTTTTCAAGGGCAATAGACCCATAAATAATCATGCAGTTTAGATAGCCACGTGGTTACCTACTAAGAAATTGAGAAATTCTATTTGAACAAAAGAGTAATTGAAATGAAAGTCGTTATAGCCGGTCATGGCACATATAAATACTATAAATCAATTTCATAGCTATTTTATGTCTAAACTATAAAACTAAACAATTTAGTGTTCGTAAGAACTTGTTTATACGAGTAAAACCTGAATAAAATTCGAACCGCTAGTAATTTACGAAGGTGATCATATTCAGCAAAAGCCGGCGTCGATTCCAACTGTCTATCGTAATTTACATGTTGAGGCCATCATTACGTTAATGACACCCCTTATAGTCTATGAATAGATGTGCCTACAATATTACTGTTTGGAACACATGAAGATGATTTATGAGATACGTCGAGACAATCGAGGAGACGCGAGACGTGTCGCGGCTTAAAAGTATAAACTCACTTGTTTGTGTCTTTATGATTTAGTGCTATGTAAATCATTGGTTATCTTCACGAGTGAAATATCCTTTAAGCATTCCTAATTACAATTTCATAGCTGCATAAATGAATAAGTTTTAGTTTATAAATCTTTCCATTCCTTCCTCGGATCGTGCCTGTTTCCGAGTCGACGGAGTCGATGACACTGCTGCAACAACGGCCAGCATATTTGCAACGCTTCAACGACTTATAAAAAACTTATCAACAACTTCCCACGCTCGCCTTAACTAATGTTCTGCTTAAACAAAGCGTACGCAGGCATTACATGTTTAATATACGATTATGTACGAATATGGAATATTAAAATGTTATTATACATAATCTAGAAGGCTGAGAACATCAGACAAATTAGAGACAAGTCTATATTGTTGAACATAATTTTTGATCTCATGTAGTAATCAGATTCGATCTTGCAAGTACGTATCGAATTATCAAGGAATTTATTTCTGATGGCAGAATTTCAGCAGCAGTTAAGATTCTCTTCAATTTCCGAATATCAACAATTTCTCCGAATCACCTACATTTCGTAAGTAGGCTTCACCTCGTTTTTTGTAGGAACTTGGTTTTACCAAAAAAAGATGAGATCCGAAGTTGTTTTCCTTTTTTCGTTTGTGGCTAAATTTGTTCACAGCTTGTCGCTAGATTAGGTTGAGATTAGACGTGGCCGCGTTCAGTGAGACTCCAGTCGTTTTATAAGAACAAAATAACTTTGATAGCAATCAGAGACCACTTTGTATGTTCTGATAACAAATCAGAAGAACCAGTGTAGGCATTCATTTCTCGATTAGGTCCGTAAGAATTTCTAGCAAAATCTCCATTCATTTCCCTTCAAAGCAACGTAAATATTTATATCTATAGAAGCGTCATTTCATTAATGTAAAAACGCCATACAATATCATAGCCAAGACCAGAAAAAGTGTGATATTGAGCCTACAGCGGTCGCGTGTTCGGAAGTGTCCGCTTAAGGATATAACGGTCCCACTGGATATCAAGACAGGGTTCCGTATGCAATCTTGTTACTGAGAAGCAATGCCGTTATCCCTCCACTAGATTGCCGATGCCAGTAATAAACTTGTTTACCCATTTACTCATAAATTCACTGTCTGCCCGGGACAACCTGCCGAACTCAATAGATAAGTAAGTGTCTTGCATCGTTTAAATAGAAAGTGTGCCCATACATCAAAACGAACATATTCATTTGTATATTAACTACCAGCATTAATCTCTAATGCAGTGTGCCAATTTTCCAAACAGCATTCAAACCAGCGAAGCAACATTTCAAAACTAGAAATATTCATAGAACGTTTAAAAGTGAATAAATTTTCATGAACGAGTGTATTTGACAGTAACACTGTATTTTCAATTTGTCTAAATCGTTGCATAAATTCAATTAAGTATTCGATTAGTAGCATGCGGTGCGCGGGCGCTGACCCTCGTAGCCGCATGTATCCGCGCGCGGGCAAGGCCGCCCAAGGCCGTTATACCCGTACTACTGCTGTTATAAACGATGCGCTACAAATTAATAACTGACATTTTAATTTGCATTTACTTTGACTGATACTCGTCTATAAAACCAGTGGTGGACCGCGATGAAAGACCGGAAAAACTTCGAAGAAAATATAAATACAACAAGCCCGATCCTTGCACTTAAATAGAAATTCTAATGAATTTCTACATAATGATAGGTATGCCTACAATAGATATACTTACCTTGCGTCTCCAACTAATTGACAATTCCATTAGTCATTAAATCTCGGTGTGTGGCTTTCTAGTGGTTGTGCCATTTCCTCGTTATACGATCTCTGTACTTGATTTTCTTAATGGTTAATGTACTAATTTATATTCATAATTGGAAGGAAATGCGAAAATATTACATGCAATATTATTTAATTAAAATACTCAGAGCTTTTTTTAATGTTTTGTGGCAGAGCCATATTTCCCGTGTTCTATATCCGTCACGTCCATTATCTGAGATTTAGGGCTGCACGACGCCGGAGCCGAGTTCACGGGCGCCACAAAAAATTCTATTCAATTTGTGTATGACCACCGTTATGAGAGCACGCACGACCGCCGCCGCGGCCGCCTCCGCGCCGCTCCCGCATACAATACCACTCTCTTTGTTAGTTTTTGCACCAAAATGCAGCGACTGTTATCATGACTCGGCACATTCTGTCATTGTAAACATAAGTAACGAAATTATGCTAACGTATCATCAACAGCGCTGCGGCTATTCACTGTGAATACACCAATTACAATACTAAATAGATACCGTCGAACAAGGTTCCGCTTGATCAGTTCTGTAATGAATATCACTTTTATCGAATATATTAGTGTAGCCGCGTGCATCCGACGAGAAGCGTTTTTACTGTAGTAAATCAGTTTATTGATATCGTGATGTAACGACAATAGACTCTAAACGTTCCTAATTTATATTGAACTTCGGCGCATCATAACATTTCTGACAGCGTTTGTACGGTGCAAGTATTTCAGAAACCTATTTATAACAAGTTTCCCGTAATTTGTACGGTATTATAACAGTTCCTTATTTCGATCATCAGATAACCTCGGATCTGTGTAATTATGTTTAGTCTATTATAGAGGAGGAAATGCAAGGGATCGAGTTTCATGTAACGGTATCTGTGCGGGAAAATATCTTGAGTAGCTGATTATATTATGTGTGTTTTGCCCTATACAATGAACGGCAGCCGCCTGATGCCAATCTTAATGCCATAACACGGCTTTACGTAATCAAGTAGCAAGCATCCCGCTCGCTTATAGCGGAACACCACCTTTCAGCTTCGCTTTGAAATTATCCTTAACAAGGTATTTGCAGTTACTATTAGTTACCCACCAGATAACTTCACCCAGAGCTCCAAACCACGTTTTATAACAGCCTCCGTGATGAGTTAAATGAAGAACATCAATAAAAGTGAATACCCGTCTACTGTCTTCATCCGAAAGTTACAAGCTATGTAGTCACGATCTATTCCTTATAACAACATAGCAGAGCATTATTTTCTCTTAACAGCCAGCATCATCTCCCGTACTCGTAGTTGCAAATCGATTGTATCGGTTCGATCGAGGCCAGTCAACTCGATTAAAGTACATCGAACGCTTTTGACCCTGACCCTGCAGCATGCGGCGTGGCGTGAGATATGGACTCGCCAGTGTTTACGTCTTGTTAGGGGCTGAGTTCGAGTACTGCAAGATTCATGCACTTAACTTGTCGAAAACTACACACTAACGCTTTTAGAAGGAAATGCAGTTACGTTCCCCTCATAGAAAATGCATCAGCACATTTATCTAAACTTGTTTAGAAGTATAAATCTGTAGATGTCAGTAGAGCTGGTATTGATGTGCCGATCAAGTTAAGTTTATGAGGATTACCTACATTTTATTTTAATGCTAATACAATCTCTAACAGTTAAATACTTTGCCGTAATGCAGTACGGTGGTTGATTCATGTCGTGGGCTCACACCATTCTGTTTCAGTTTTTAATCAGATAAAGTGGCAAAAACAATCTGTATTGTGTGTAGACATTTCTCACGACTACCGTAGGTGAGAAGTTATTCATCATTCCACCGGAGCCGCTGAGCAACGTCTGACAATTAACTTCCGTTGCTTTAGCGTTCACTAATGGCGTTATTATCGAGATTTGCATCGCTTTATTGTTTAAAAAATATTGATGATAAGTCCTTTGTACTTTTAATCCGCGGTTAAAACTTATCACCACGCCTGGTTGTACGTCTTGATGGCAGAAACTTTAGTTAGTTAACCAAATGAGTTATATTAATGAAGTAACATCGTTATCTAGCAGATAGTATGCAGTATCAATCTGGCGCGTCGTCGTAAAACATGATCATGACGTTAGCAAATACATATCCCGTTGGCTACTAACGAGCCCCAGTAATAGCATATATTGTGAATAAAAACTCCTCAGAGTTATTGGGAACTGGAGTGATCGGGCAGTTTTCCTTCGACGGAAACTGGAGCCGTTACAAACGGACTACACGCCGATTGTGAAAGTATGCATCGTACGTAGAAATCAGTATTATACATCTCCATTAATCGTTTTATGTTTTAAAGAGACCGTAAAACAAATTTCTTATTATTTTATGCCAAATCTAAGTAAGTAATCTCGAAGCACTAAGTCGGTCACCGCAAATCACCGCTACTAATGTCGCACCACATTTCCTAAACAATAACAGATCTCGGAAATAAAAAAAGAAATCGCATGCTTTTGTTGGAAAGCAATACTTTTTTATCCAATTTAATGGCAAAACGACATAAAAATAAGACAAAAATCGCTGATAATTTCCAGCTTTCTACTAAAGCGCGTTAATGTCGGCGGACGCGTAACTGTATCGGACGTTGCACGTTGCGCTGATTACGTTCTTTACAAAAAACCGTTCGCATGCCTGCCAATGTGTTATTATTGAGCTGTATGCATACGCGTTATATCGACATACGTGTGATCTTGTATTACTATGCCACGCTTAGTCGCATATCCAAGACGGTGGACATATTCCATTCGCGTTTTACCCGACTACCAAAGAAGGATTATTCTAAGTTACCGTTTGTAAGTAGAAACAATGAGCCCATTGATCAATATGTATATAATTCAGCGTTAGAGCAACTTAATTGCATTTTTTTCTCATCACTAGCCTAATACGTCATCTCGCTCGTGTCTTCCGCTTCCTTAGCTTTCAGAATAAAAAGCTCGCTCGTAAATGAACTTGATTTATGTTATTCGGCTAGTCTACCGCTAATTGTAAGTGATAGCTTCTCTTTTATTTGCAAGATCGTTTTTGCTTAAAATTACCGAAGTAGTGAACAAATGATAGCATGCTGGCTGCACACGTAAAATATAAACTGAAGTCTTTAAATAGAATTAAAAAGAAACGGAAAATTATCTCAGAAAGTTTAACAATTTGGTACCTCTACTTCGGCTCTTAAGCGAATGAAGGTAATGGTTAACCATTCCCGTTAACTTTAGTTTAGAGGAAAAAAAAGAAACAAGACAAAATTATATTGGCAGAATATAGGAATGTAGTAATTATTGAGTTAATAACGTAAACGTTTACGCCAATCACTTTACAGACTACTTACGACAGTTTCTCACATCATTATCGCGAAATACTTGGCTGCAAACAGCACTGCCAACCATATACAGGGACAGTTTATCCAGTTTATTCGTTCTAGGAAAATTAAAGTGACATACAAATTGCTTTCACGTACTTAACGTATGCCTGTATGGACTACACGAAGGTGATGCGTGAGAAATATTAATCATATCCTCTTTGCGAATTTAATAGCGTATTAACGTCAACATACATCGCAATTTTATATTTTACGATGATGACTTTGACAGTACAATGGAGTCAGATTCCATGAAGACTACTGTTAGTCTTTTAAATAATGCAGAAGCTCAAACGTAACCAAGTAACGAAGTGGTAACGTGTGTTATTTACATTTGACCGCGTCGCTGCCCGCGAGGGTGAACGCACGTACAGCCGGCCAGTGTACCAGCCACAAGGCTCTAATTGTAGGCGATTATTGCAAGGTGTCATTAGGAAGGCCGACATTCGTACTCCACTTTCTTATCTAAGACATATTCCATTTATACAAACTGCCGTTCTATGATTTACATTCGCACGAATATTAACATGATGATTTACTTACAACTTGTAACGATCCTACTTTAATAGTATTAAAGCTGCGCGTTTGAAGCTGTCCGTATCGTGTTCGCAATCTAAACTAAGTAGTTTATGTAAATACATAGATAAGGTTCGAGATGTTGAATAAAATATAACGATGGTCGATCGTATCGAGAGCTCTCCGTCATGGCGGTGACTGAGCTCCTCCCACAGAAAATATGGCGCTATCAACAGAGAGTACTAACAATAAATACGTCGGCAAAATATACCGGCCGCGATCTCTTCCGTAATTCGGTTCTGGATGGCCGGCTTCCGCTAAATGCACCAAATAATAAGTGTATTCCCCTAGTGCCTGCCTGCGAATAACAAATTGTATGTGTTCCCGTCAAACTTAAGTATATATATTGCCACAGTTCCACTTTCTACGTAAATTGCATTCTTTATGACACCATGGTCACTGAAATGTAACGAAATGTTCTTATACTTTTTAAAAATTGCACCTATAGACCGTATTCTCCATCCAAAATTGAACACAGACCGATATTTAAAAGATACTTCATAAAACAAACCCTTTTACACTACTTTTTCAATTACACCGCTTCTGACTATTTCCAAGTATATAATTTTAAATTAATATGAAATAGGTAGTCGTCTACAAAAATGTATGCGTTCATTATTACTCGCATCTTTTAAGATGATTGAGGCGCCGACCAGATAGAGCGCCACGATCATGTAATTATGTATTGCCCATATGAAGTCATTACAAGATTTTAATTTAAAACCTAGTATTATTTTCCCATTATCAATGAGCGACCAACCGTAATAATGCGCTAAAAATATAAATAAAACATTAATGTCACCCTGTTCTACAGTTTTTTGAGCCGTTCGAAGTGGTTTATTCAGTTTTTAGAGGACTACAATTTACTTCGGCGTGTACCTGATGTATCTCGGCGCCCGCGCACCTAGGAGCAAGTTTAAATAAAACAATGTTGTTATCGTTATAGCTTCGGCCCAGACTTCGAACTGGGTTAGTGTTGCAAAATACATGCTAAAGATTTATGTATTTCCATTTACCTTCTTGAAAATAGGACCATAAGAAAGTTAACGATACTCGTAGAATTGCTCGCCCTATCGGTGCAATTACAATAACACAGCAGCGCCCGACGTTCATTTATTTTAGCAGCATTTTTAGAGAAAAACATGAGTTAATATTTTTCCACCATCACCAGAGAAATAACAAAAAGGCACTCACTCTCGCAGAAGTTTTCGAAGTATTTTCCGATGGGTTCTCCATCATCGATGAGCGGTCTCTCGGCGTTCAGGTAGGCCGAGGGTCCATCAGGCAGGGTGTGGTGATCCAGGTGGTACAGCCTGCAGTTGTACGCGGCCGAGTGAGGGGGACCCATGTACAGATACGAACGACACAGGAACTCGGATTCTATTTCGCATGCGAGACGGCAAGCAGCTTCGGATGTCACCTGACCGAATACAAAATAGATGGCCATATTAAAGATAACATCGATGAGTGATTCATGATCGTTTATTCGTTGTAGCACCTACGCGATTGGTACTTGATTTATTTAACACCTGTAGTTTGTAGCGGAGAAAGAAAATACATAATGTTGACAATAAAAACGCGATGACAACTTATGCGCGATCCAATGGAAAGAATAAACTACGTAAGTAACCTGTATCTACTAACTTGGATCATTTTATATTTATCAAGATACCTGGAGGCTGGATTCTGTACACTCATAAAATCATTTGTATCCATAACAAGAAGCCATATATCAGTGTCGTAACTTTATAAGTTACTGCATCCGAAAGTAAAGTTAATTGCAACGTCTTCCTTCTTGATTATACTATACAAGTGCACACGATTTAACCTCTGCCACTTCTCGTTAAACCTCTGGGACGCGGAAAAGGACGGTCTTGAGGTCGTAACCTATATAGGCGACAAGTTAAATTTGTTAGCGACGATCGCTTATGTGAGAGTATTCTGCATTCGTGTAAAGAGAGCCGAGATTGAAATCATAAAGCCATCTCAAGATGGCATCGCAGAAACCAATAAAGATATAATAAAACACAGTCCATATTTCTCCCTTTATCCGACTCAAACGTTAATAGGAGGTTGTCAGCAGCGTGCCTTTTTCATTTTGCATATCATGTTACAAATAGGGCCTCGGAGTATTAATTGCAACATCACAATTACTGGGGAAAAGTGAATCTTGCTGCGAATGATATAGAGTTTTAATTGTGGAGTAGGTTACCTGTAGCTCCTTGTCGGTGTAGTAGTGTAGGCCGGCGTACTGCGCCACCTTGTCCTCTGCCACGCCGACGCGCGGCGCCGTGAACACTCGCTGTCCCTTGCACGCTTGCGACGCCTTCAGGCACAAGTTCTGCACGACCACACACCGACCAAATCACGTCAAATAACACACAACAATGGTAATAACGTTAACTGAACACATGTTTATTTTCACGAGCGTTCAAACGGACCGCATTACTATTGTGATTGCTTTCTCTGAAGCGGGCCGAAGCGCCACTTCGAGTCATTTAAAGCTGGTACGAAATAAATGAGCTAGCTGGGTAAGTACTAGCTCGACTGTTTTCTTGTATCTCGTATTATAAAATATGATACTGAATTGAGATAGCGAATGTGAATTTTATTTTATATGATGTCAGGTTAAAGTGCTTGAATAATCTGGACGTCTCATTGTAGTGAAATATTGCAGTACCTATATTATTTAAATATTGACTGGTTCTGTTTCAAATGTGCTTACTTAGTAACAAAGTGGGAACTCGTTAGTTTTAAGTGAGTTTGTGTAAAATAAATGAGTGTTTTGTGGCGTGTAATGTGTTTTACCTCGAAGTAGTCGGTGCCGGGCGTGTCCACGAGCTGTACGAAGTGTTGCGCCGTGCGCCGGTCCGAGTCGCTGAGCGAACAACGCATGCTGCCGTACTCATACTCAGCAGAACGACACGGGAACTTTTTCTAAACAAAATATAGATTCAATTGTAAGTATTTAACAGATACTTTGTTCCGTTAATAAGTATGCGTACGACGTTAAATAATAATTAATTCATTACAAATAATGATTACAGATTACCTCTACATGTTGCAAGGAATACTTAATTAATCAGACAAAAATTTCAAACCCCACTATAAGTACTTGTTTACTTGCCAATTAAATTAACTGACCAATTACAGTCCTCTATAATCAATTGTTCATATTTAATGTGCAGTTTAGCAAAAATGCATCTACTATGTAAATAGCTCTTGAAGAGCAACTTATCCGTAAATGAAAAGATTACAATGTACGGATCACAGACTCATGTTTACAAAGATGGCTCCTTATTGTATCAATTTATATAATAACAGCTCGTTTAAAAGCTTGATACAATGTCGACTGCATTACATTGTTCAAAGATTTTCAATAACTTTGTTGTCGAGACTATATTAAAGGAACCCCTATCATTTCGTTAGTATCTGGAATGCCACTACAAGTAGGGCGAAACTATAAATATAAATTGAATAGATAAACACTAAATTGCAGTGTGGAGGCGACGCCGATGTTTTCTTAAAGCCTCGTAGATAACCGAGCAATGCGACACGCCCTGAAAGACAACTAACGGTGAGGGAATAATCTATGACTATGAGATGCGACCTCAAAAATCAAAATCTCAATGCCCCAAAATTTTGGGAAGTATTTAATATTCTATATCTGCATATAATCGTGTAGTAAGGGAACAGTGTATAAGAATGGGACGCGCGGTATGATGGGAAAACACACACTTAAGGCAAACTTAACACAATATTAACGTAGCGCAAGCGCCAACAGGACGCCATTTGTTAATGGCCGCTTGCAAATGGCGTCCTGTTGTCGCTTGCGCTACATTAGTGTTGTGTTAAGTTTTGGCTTAAGTGTATTGTATGTCGCCATTATACCTCGCGTGCCCTTCTTATACACTGTTCTCCTATTTAGGTAAACCTATAACAATTCGGAATGCAGTACAGCAGATATCAACAGACATACATATCCGTTACAATTTGAAAACGTCAGCAACGTCGAACACGATTGAAAGATAGGGAGAAGCTGGTTTAGAAGAAATAGAAAATATACGCTACCTCGTTAAGACAGGCGGCGAGACAGGCTTCCTTAGTGGAGGTGTAGATGACAGAGTTGTCGAGGCCGCGGAGCGCCTTGCCGGGCACTCGCTCGAAGGCCCAGGGCCTCAGGCACACGCTCTCCGTGCGCACTTGCAGCTTCACCATGTAGTACGTGTTCACCGACCGCTGTACCAACAACCAACATTAATCTCACGTCGCACCTCACCCTATCATTATCGATAATGCATTCAGATAAAGTCCATTATGAATTGAAATACGACTGACTTTCGCACAAAATGATCTCTCTTCTAATAAAACTAATAAACAATGCGTATTGCTAGCAGCCGTTGTTTATCGGCATCTACATATTTTCACTTCAATTTCATTCGTTGAAAATAAACAAAGAGCAGCCGGCGCGAACCGCATCGTTTCACATCGTATATTTATTAGCGGCATCGTTCATTAGGCCTGAAAGCGATTAAACTGTCTAACGTTTAGCTGAACAGTTACCTACAATGTGGTGTGGCTGGCTGGCTGGCCAGTTAGCTTCCCTGGGACTCGTTGACCGATTTAATCTGAATTGTTAATCCAATCTCTGCATCGGTCGGCTAATTGGCAGTACTGAGGGAATGCCGGTAGATAACCGAGATAAATTTATTTGGCTATTAGATACGTAAACTGTTATCTATTACACCGCGAAGGTCCAAACAAAACATGTCTTGTAGATTATGATGATAGTAAACAAGACAAGCAGTAAAAGTAGGTTTAGAATGGAGTACTTTAAACGTTGGTTAGACAAGTACTTCAATTAAGCCGAGAAATGGTAGATTCCATTGGAATCAATTCTATTTCCTATGTGGTTATTGTCAGTCGTATCTTTGCTGAATGGGCTGTATCTATAGCAAAATCTAACATTCAATCGTGGACGTGTACATACCTGAGGAGTGGCCATAGGGTTGTTGGCCTGAGTGTCGTTCTGCAGCAGACATCTCGTCTCTTGCACCGGTGTCAGCGGGTTCAGTACAAAGCTGTAACAAACGTGTCCATTATATCACTTGAACTTTTAACGACCTGTCGAGAATCATTACCATACTAGAGGCAAAAACAGTGACGCAATTTTAAAGAATTTACTACAGAAAGCAATTAACTACCTATTTAACAGTAAATCTACAAAACCTGTTAACGATATGAATTACAAACACACGTCAAAATACTGGATGGTAATGTTTCGCAAAACTGCTCTAAAGCGTCTAATTGTAATTTATCTTAACCGTTTTCTTTATACATTCCCATTGTAACCGGCACTAACTGTTGTTTTATTCCTACCGTTTGCAGTTAATCTCGCGAACATAGCGATACGGTCGTTTTTCAATAGGAGAGAGTTATTTGTACCTACGGTTCTTCACCTGTAAAACGGCCCAAATTATTTCATTAGTTACGTTCATTCGCCTATCTCTGCAGGATACGAATAGCACAAAGAAACCGTTGTACACCAAGCTGGAACTAAATATCCACCGGTTCTCTTAGAAATGTTAGGAAAGTTCAGCAACCACATTTTAGACGCAATCAATTTAAAATTGATTTTCATTGCTAGAATATATTCTTCATGCATTTACCTCGTTATTGGAATGATTTGTACGGTTGAAATTAAATGCTGTAACTATTCGTATTAAAATTGATTGACAAAAATATGGGACGAAAATTGTGATAACCGTACCCAAAGTATTTCTTTGTAAAAACTGCGTATACGGTGTCGTTGGCGATTTTCATGACGAATCTTTTGATATCTCATTCAACGAAATCCATTCAACTGTCTCGGCTCAACGTGGGAATAAAAACTAAAATACGAACAATTTTCATTAAAAAAAAATAACATTATGGTTTTAGCGTGAACGTGCTAAGTGCCCATAGAGTAAATATTGATGAAATATCTATTAGTATGATAGGCAAACGTCACGGTAGGTTTTAGTAAACCGTTATTTATTTAGTAACAATTTACACAATAAAATGAATCGTGTTTGCCAACGGCTCTACAGTAATTGAAGAAGCATTTTATTTTAATTACTTCAAGTTAAAGGATTTTTTTTATGTGGATGGTAAAAAGCGGCAATTGTCGGGCGGCACGTAGGCGGATAGATTTTTTAGTTAGACGTCTAGATAGACCATTGCACCAGGAAGTGTCAGGCGGCCAGAGAGTAGAATGTACAGGTAACGATAGCGGGACCGCGAATACCAAACAATTTGGTGTAGAAAGGTGTTGCCACTCCTTCTTTGGCGTGCTAATTCCCATAAATGTAGTTTAATTAAGACATCACTCACATTTTCCACTAGAAAGTTGTCATGTAATTCAAACTTATATTCCTTTACAGAAATTAAAATAAAAACATAGCTTTGGTATAATGTGGACGCACTCAAAAGAATTCCTTGAGAAAGATCACGTTATAAAAAAAAACTCATCATAATAAAATAATCATTATTATGCCGGCCTCATTTTATCAAACTTCTTTACGTTGTAAAGACGATGATATCTTTACATCTCAGTTTAATCTCCTTCAGGATGCAAACTCTCAATAAAAACGGTAGAACATCGTCGATTGGACGCCATTTTTTAATACTTTTATTGTAGTACTTGAGTACGAGTAGAAAGGGCACTTAAACACTAATAATACCCTTCCAGAGATAATAATATCCATACGTATTGTAGTAAAAATACTTTTAAGAAACCGCCACTCAAGTTCCAACCACGTTTTAACCGATTTGAAAAAAGGAAGAGGTTTCGTTCTAAAATTAGCTGCAAGGAACCTTTTAATGAGTTAAAATGGAGCTGCTATATTCATTATCTCAATAGCAGATAAGTCATGTTAGAATCAACAGTGTCTAGATGTTATTTATTTATATTACGTATGGAGTCCAATTAATTTTAACCATGAAGTGACTACTAACTGGTTCTTAAAATTTCTAGATATCTACCTAATACTATAAAAAGGTGAAGTTCGTTTTACAGTTTGTTTGTACAAAGTAATCTCTAGAAGTAATTACCCGATTCGGAAAAATCTTTGACCAGAAACAGAAAACTTAATTTTTCCTGAATGAGTTAATATTTTTTATAAGCTATATTTTTTTTCATTCGCTCGGATGAAGTCTCGAATACTAGTGGGAAAATAAAGGTATTGATATGATATTATATATTATATTCTTCTATCTGAAAATTACCTTAAAAATTAAAATACTTTATTTTTCTACAAAGATAACTTGCTTGTTGAATTAAAAGAAATAATCCATTCTGGTATTCCATGTTTTTTTATTTATTTGATTTGAAATACGAGAACGTTTATATCATTTTAATATTCATTGTCAATTAACCGAAGTTACCGTCGTAGTAGAAAATCTTGTAGGCAATTTCATATAGGAATTATAAATTCAGTATTATAAATGACTGTCCCCGATTAGGGACACTTTACACATTCCGATTTAATCGATATAAAATCTCGTTAATATGCGAATAGAAGCAGTGTCGTATATTGACTCTAACTGATCAGCCTTTTCTTAATAACTATAATTAACGCAAACACAATTTATTACTTGTCGTGTTAAATTTAAAGTTCTCTACATTTCCGTTTCCGGCTGACAATGAGAAACCTCTTTAATACCGAAATCGTCTCGATTTCGAAACACATAAATGTGGGGTAAAGTCAAATAAAAGAATTATTACGATCGTCTATTAATTAATGACTGGAGATTTGTAGAAAATAATAATGTACACACGCAGTTAAAAATATCTGGACCGACATTTTACAATTAATTCCAAATATATTTTAGAAAGTCTATCTAACGGATGCCGATGCAATGCAGTGTATTCTCGAAGAAAGGGTGTTAATGTTCTGACCATTCAGTTTATTACGTGCGACCATACCAATAAAAGTGACACTGAGAATGTTACACTTCCTTGCTGAATAACGGAGCTTACCGTTCCATGCAATATTTCGTGCTATAATAACCTGAGCTTCGAGATTGTTCGCCTTATTAATGCGCTTGCACCTACAGTCTACACGCTATGATGGGCCGTTACAAAATACCTCTTATTTATAAAATCAATCCAGAGGTATCCAGACTTATCTTGCATAGCTATCTGGTTAATCCAGTTTCCTCTGAGTGCTATTAAAATCACCGTTCGGTTTGAGGGTAAAAACGTACTCTTATTAAGCATTTATCAAACTAACAATTAAATCTACTGGACTTTCGCTATTTTCGAGACACAGTGGTGCAAGAACAACTCTTACTTACTCGACCATTATATCTTCGAGTCTTAAATTTTTATCTAAACGCAATTCTCAATCTTAATCGTTCAATCCACAGCCCAAAACAATATAATAACAACCATTTGAAAGCTCGACTCTGACAAATTGCCACGCTTTACTTAATAAATTATTGTTTATGCACCTACTTGTAAACAAAGAATTCATATAAAAAACGTTATGATTAATGCGTCGATAGAGCCCTTAAACTAATGACATTGCATTTCGCTTCGGTTTCAAAACAGACGTAATAAATCTTCCGAAGAGTAATTAAACGGATAGTCTGGCCTCAGAACTGTGAACTGATTTAGAATTCATCATAGATAAGTGCAGGTGTGGTTCTCGTCTGTGAATATGTATAAGAGTGTGTGCGGTTTGACAATTAATCATTAAGTATTGCACAGTAATAAGGCTGAAATTTCTGTAACAATACAGATGAAACAGTAATTCGATTGGTCTTAGTTACGTGTGCATTAGTATGCAAGTATCGCTTACGCTTTTCCTAAGCTGCGTGTAAAATTACAAGCGATAGCCGCATGAGATATGCAGATGCTGCCTTATGGGAAAGTAGGTGGTGTTTGATTTACAGATTACAGCAGTCCGTAATTAGTAAGTGACAGATGGTATCACACTTGACGTTTAATGCTGTCCAAATTAATCTTATAAGATGTGTAATTATATAACTTAATTAAATAATAATTTAGCCTTAAATTCTCAAAATGTATGGTTTCCTCACATTGCATTAACTTCAGTAATATTTTCAGTATGTTCTCTGAGCAATTACGAAGATCAACAAACCGGTTCTAAGTCCCAGATCGCTAGTTCATTGCCTAACGTAATGACGAGTTATACATTTGTGCCAAGGGCTTACAAGGACGTCAATCAAGCCGGCTCGGGTAATAGCAGAGAGAAGTAAGCGTTATTTTTAGAAGCAAAGACTAATGTGCATCATGTCACGTTGATTATTTAATTTTAGAGCTCGCTGGTATTGAATATATCGAAGGCTGGTATACCGCGGGCGACGGATATCTCGATCATGTACGTGACAGCAAGTTGTCTCACAGATCGCACACTTTTGATTACAGTGGGAGTCAAAGTTACCGTTTAATTCGAATCAAACGAGAATTCTTTTAACTACATAGTTACTCGTATCATCAAATAAAACTACAAAGTGCCTCATCAAGTTCGATAAATATCGCACGGTTATCTCCAATCTTTATACCGACATAATAAAATAAATACAGCATATCAAAGGTGGTACAAACTGTACTATCAATTACATCGGCGTATAATCCAAACCGCAGCGAATACAAATTGCGCATATTACAACGTATTTATAGAAATTACAAACGTCCTAACATCATTACAGCGTGGAGGTTATTATGGGCGCACTAGTATCAAGTAGTATTTACGTTTATTACACAAATTGGTCGGATCTGACCGATCATCGGATCGGCGCGGTCCGTTACACGAAGCCGGCGCCCGCGCACCCAGCGCATCAATCACTCGCCTACCAGTGCTGATATAGTAGACTTAATATTGGCATAATACAGTATTTCAACTAAGAACAAAATTTATGAATCGGCTATATTTCACGTACAAATGATCTACACGAATTTTAATAAACTTCAGGTAACAGCTAAGTCAAAACTTGAGAGTAATTTAGTCAGTTAGTGTCTGACAGTCCCTTTTGCTCCAGCACGTGACTTTTTATAGTTTGCTGTTCCCTAAAATTTGACGACATATGTAAACGTTTTAAGTGGGTAATGTCACAAAAAATATTGTATATACCGGTAATTACACTCGCCCAAGTTTAATTTCACAAAAGGGGAGTCCCCCTTTTGTGAGTTGCACTACCAGTTATCTTTATACTGTGGCGTACTGTCGGTCGGCTTGTGAAAACTGTGAAGCATCCCGCGAAACATATACGTACATACATTTCATTACTCTATGCAGAAGTTGTGATGGGTTAGATTAATGACACGTTATCTCTCATGACTAATGTGTTATTTGTAAACACGCTGCTCTGACAAATCTTTTTGAACTTCAATGATCTTTCTCATGTCATGTTTTATCGCAGATCAATCGATGCTACCTTGAAAACTGTTAAAGAAGTACGCTCATGATCATACTCCACAGGAGCCAACTAATTAATGGACTCAATTAAATTAATATTGTAAATCAATTTATTTTAAGTTTCTTTTGGGAACCCAAATACCGAATTGAAATATTTAACCTCACGGAGAAATCACATGAATCTGTTTTTACTTTTTATTTAATGGTACCTAATGTAGAAATATCAACAACACAATTAGTCGTCTAAGTTTGTCATTTTCAAAAGTTACAGTTGGCAGAAGGTTTCTAGAATTTTTCTAAGTATTTGAAATATTCGTCACATCGTGCTCGTAAAGACTTCTCAAGATTTTAATCAAAACTTGACAACATCAGATAGAGGAGGTCGTGATCTGGTCATTTTGGATATTTGATCCAAGATGTCAAGATCGTTTGTGGTTTGGACAAGCAGAATGGTCGGTCGCCGAGCGGTTGCTCCCGAATACCGTAAAACGTTTCCAAGCAGAGTCAGTGGCACCACCGCGGTAAACAGTTACCGATTGTTAAAATCGCATTCGTCCCATTCTTTTGTCAGATCGGTGGATCGCTATTTCTTTGGACGGATCGATTCGAGATACGTACACATTACTAACTCACAATGGTAGATAAGAAGCGCGGGAAAGTTCCGTCTCGTTTAATTGAATACCGAATTGATTTTCGATCGATCCCGTTCAAATTGATTTCGAGGAATCTAACTAGCGTTTTAATACTGTTACGCAGTTCATTTCAGTCTAATACAATTAGAGTTTTTGCAGTGCACGCAGACAGCTATGATAATGAACGCGACATGGACGAAACAGCGCGATGAGAACCCTACACAATAAATAAATTTCCTAACACTTTCCTGTACTGTCAACTGCTGCATCGCATACCAGACTAGAAATTGTTCCATTAGTGCTTCATTGGCTATACATTGTGCGAGAGAATGGAATGCATACAAATGTACTTATGGTTGTTTGCTCCAAATTCTACCAGACGACTGCCACAGTGTGAATCGGAACAGACAGACAATAACTATAAATTAATATAATGCTTTCGAAACCGCCAATAGTCATGAAAACTATCGGGCGTGCTTGTGTTGCTGGCAGTAATACCCATTGAAGACGTATGCGATCACTTTTACTGTTATCCAATTTGGAACGCGGCGAGGTCGGTTTCCGCTTTTACACGGTTTGTGGCTATGCCCGAGACACATTGTTATTAGTCGGCAGCGTGTCGCCGGGCCGACCCGAACCGATCCGAACCGAACCGGGCCGAGCCAGGACGTGTGGCAGACTGACACACATCCCGCTCACCGTGAACTCACTACATCATGTAAATTACGTGAACTGCCGCCGACCTCACGAATCCAGGAGTTATAGTTTAACTGTAACCGCGCAGATTTAGGATTCTGATTATGCACGTAGCCACTTCTGTATGTGTGTCGTGCCCTACCTTTCATTTTTGGCATTCAAAACGGAAAAACTGAGATTACACTGTGAGATGTTAGATTAGCTCCGTAGCGCCTACATACCGAGAACAACTGGCTCTAAGTTATGCCAAACAAAACATAAACAACAACAGAAAGTAAGTAATCTGTTTTCGTATTACTTTCTGCAACCTCAACTGACTTTTCAATACAGTCATTGGCATGCGTGGTGCGTTGAAGCGATCGCGGAGGTCGACACGGTACACTTCTGCCAGATTTCTCCACCCCGCGATACAGAATCGCCGCTGAATTAGTGAATCTTTACGTCAATCAGATCTTAATCTGTATCAGTATAACATTGGGGTCAGGAGCATCTAAATCTGAGATAACACAAACACATTGACTTTTATTTGTTTCGTGATCACTCGGACTGACGAGTCATCACGTTTGAAGTCGTTAGATGCGAATTTCTCTCAACTGGGTCAGATTTATGAATTGATATTATTGACATTATCTTGCCGGTAGTAATTGATATATAATTAATATTAATCGGTAGAGCGGTACCGCTTTATCTCAGCTCGGGTTTTAATAAGCTGCCTTGTAAGGGGTAATTGTATTTGGCCGTATTTGGTTGGTAGGAAATGGTGTTCTAATTAATAGATGTTCTGTACCTGAACGAGGCTGCCTGGCAGTCAGGTTCCTCGCGGCACCAGCCCTGGCACTCGTACAGGGACAGGTTGCGCACTGTGTAGTACGCTGTGCCGGCGAAGTCTACATCCGTTAGCTTCTCGAATGCCGTTCGACCTGAAACAAATAAGGATGTTATTTACTACACTATTACATTTTCTCTATTCAATATTTTAGAAAGTCGGGTTTCAGATATAACATTTTGCTGTTCCTTAATTTCATTATTTTTACTTTCTAAAAATAAAATATTTTAATGTTTTGGTATCTTATTCTAAAGGTGCTGATAAATAAGCATTCACTTGTAATGGGCATTCTTGAGAATGTTACATTACAGAAAAACAAACGAGAGTGTTTTAGCGAGCATTCTAACGAACGTTCTGGCGAGCTTTTCCCCGTGCAGACTGTCAAGTTCATGAATATACATATGTTGACGACCATCTACTAGAGCGTGCGCTAGAAAGATCGTGAAAATATTCGCAGCGATGTTTGGCGACAAAGTAAAAAATGGTGATTGCTCGTTGTCTGTGAGAAGGGAATGTTCAAGTCTATCAGCATTATTAAGTAAAAGGTTCCAACATGATAACAAAATTTTTAAAATGAGAATTGGAAAACAGCAATTAATCAAGATAATAAGGGTATTACTGAGATACTCACTTATTACAAATGTGGCCTGCAATAACAGTAGCGCCAGCTGCGCTAAGCGCAGCCCGTCACCCTTCATGCCGATAGAACAACCTGAAATTAACGAAAATATTAGCACATTATACTTATAAACCACTAGCAGTCTTATATACTGGTAAACTTAAATGTCTTCTCTTAAATTGTCAATTTTAAACAAACATACAAAAAAAATATGGTTTCGCATCAATACAAATAAACACACAGTAAGAATCACATTAAAAATTCGTTCAGAAAGTAGCGATTTACATTCATTATTTTCCTCAAGTACCCATTGTTTGTCCAATAAAAGACTAGTAAAGAAAAATAAACTCAAACTACTTTTACTGAAGAAACGATATCATGCATAATAACTTCAATAGCATTCTATGTGCATTCCATTGAAAAACCGTGACTGTATTTCTATGGATTCTCTCGTTAGTGTCTTAATATATTATGGCATAAAATTCCCTTAATGCCCTTGCATGTCAGATCCATATCCCGGAGCAAGGTTCTCAAACAATCCGCTTTCTACGAGTGCTACGCGGTTTGCATAAATGTGCTACGGCGTAGCACTTTTTGCACTAACAAAAGACTGAGACGCGTAGTAATATTTTTTTTGTAATATTTTATTTTTTATTATGTATTTTCAAAGCGTACAAATAGATCGATTTGACATCAATACAATACATAAGTAAAATCGAAAGTTGGTTAAAATTACAACTGTAATAATAAACCGATGATTGGCAGATGAAGGCATTCGTTCTTTATAGAGGAAGTGCAATCATATAAGCAATAACTTACTAATTTAGCAACTCAATGTACCGAGTAATTCGTTACAGATATATCATTTTAAATACGTGCGTATCGCTTCTATTAGGTATATTTGATATTTCACCTACATTTGAGATACTGAATAGACTTATTATAGTGAAATTTATTTTTAGACAGGATGTAATTCAATATTATTGATTAAAAATGAAAGTCGAAAAGTAATGTGGTTTTCGGCGATCGATGAGCCATGTCTATTATTTGTAAGTGTGTGTCTATGTACGAGTATTATATAGTCTATTATATGCGCTTGCGCCGATCGCGTCGCGATTGTTTGCAGCTCGCGCTTTGTGACTGTCGATACGCCGAATGCAGGTCAAGATCAACACTGCGCACTGCATGGACCCATGAAAGCTAATAGGAAAGTCAGTGACACGAATTTTCATTTACTTTTTTGCATCGCAATATCGCTTTCACTAGACTTTTTTATCAAGTACAATGAATGACCATTTGTAAACGAGAAAGTACAACTATTGTTATATAGTAGGTACTCTCTAGTTTCGCGACAGCTGAAATAATTTCTTATGTATCCTCAATGAATGAAACAACTTTCAATCGATTGATTATGTCTCTGCTCAGTTAAACGAGTTCAATATTATTTAAATTGCAAGTTATAAAGCACTCGAACTCTTTTTATTCGCGATTGAAGCAATCAAGGAACGGAAATCTTTAGAGCCCGGTGTCATAAACTTTGTAATATAAATTGTACTTCAACAAGTGCCGCTATTTTAATTAAGTCATGCGTGAACCTTGGTTCTGAAATGTGGTTGTACACTTTGACTAAGTTAATCTGATAAACGATGATTGCATGTTAATCGAACAAGACAGTCATCGATTGCGTTCAAAAATTGCAAATACAAAAAAGATTTATGAAAACCACTTAAAATATGAGTAAAAACGCTTGCATAAAAATACTTGGCTCTCAAAAACGAAAACTCATTACCATTTCAATATTCTTTGGCGTGTGAATGTGAACACCAGCACTCGGTACATGGCGTTCGCTGTTCAATATGTACAAGTAATTGCACTTAGATACCGTTTGTCTAAGTACTCTTACAGCTCAACTATTATGTGGAGTGAGTCTCAAAATTCACCGGAAGAGGTGACTTCGCGGTACTGATTCTAAAACTTTAACGAACCACAAACAATTCAACGGTATTGCGGTAATGACAATTTGTCCTCTTGGTACAGTGAGCGTGAAGCAACAAAGTGCTCGCATTCCGCGCACTCCAGCGCAGATGGGAGCTCCTAACGTTTACACGCATTACGGGTATTACACACATTGCACCGCATTAACGTTCCCAGCAAATCTTTTTAATGTTTGCGAACTAAAATATGAACTTAATGTGACAAATTACGTTGGTAAGTATGACTGATGACGACAAGATAAAAACCTTAACGAGCATTTAGACTTTAATACCGTATTAAACATACTAATACACGCCCACGACCTACTTGCAGGTTTATTAACATCATAAACTCCTTTTAATTAACATACAAGAAGAGTTAACTTGACTCATTTAATATATGCATAAATATTGGATTGAGAACGTTTGACTGAATAAAGTATTAAAGTTAATAAATCTTTCCTTTCGATCTGCGTTCATTTACGACCAGATCATTAATCTGTTTCAAGGAAAATTCTCGCTGAAATAGTGAAGATCTAATATTCCTTGAGGTCATAAAACTCTACTCATTATTAGCACTAACTATTTCAACAGTACCTACATAACACGTGACTAATATTTCAAAGAAACAGCACTAGCTAAAGCCAAAATGTTGCATGCATATTCAAGAGAGCGACAACCAGGAACATTTCTCCGATAGTGGAAATGCCGCACTGAACAACAAAAGCTCCTTTTCATAACCTATTCAAATCGCATAACGACAGCCAAAGGTCCTTAGCCTTTAACATAAAGAAGTGAAACAATGTTCCCGCTGACATTTATGGCGGTCATATATGGGAGAACAACGGAGGGAGTCTGAGATACAGTTAGTTCACCTATAACACCATGAGTATAGCCCAGATGCCCCGAGAGCGGAACATTGCTCCAATCTTGGTCACTTGGCACAATAAACCGTAAAGGCTGACGCTTATTTGGGCGGCACGCACCATATATTCTGCGAAAATTATCCTACATAACTTTCCTAGGTGATTTTTGTATGAACAGTCCTACGCATCACGCTTTTCTATGCCGAGACGGCTATAATGTGCGCGTAGCTTTATTGTTCAGTATTATAAGTAGGTGTGAGGTTTCGGAGGTTATGTTTATGTTACGCGCGTTAATGGCGGCGCCATGCGAGGTTTTTTCTATTTTTTTAGTTCACGCTGTGGTGAGTCAGCGTCGTTAATATAGTGTTCCTAACGGTTGATGTATGAAAGTGTAAGATTTTTGGTTTGAAAAAACTTGTTTGGATGACTTCATTACTGAGCACCCAAATCAAGATTCTATATCCATGTTATTTCCTAAAAAGAGGAAATGTAATCTTAACCAATCTTATCAAAATCTCTTCACTTTTATAGCTAAATTGACATTAATGTGTTGTAGAAAAACGTTTTAGTGAAATATGTATCTAATTAGTAACGGAAGCTGTAAAAAGGCACCCACGGCGACATTCAACATGAACAGTTACACTTGACGCTTGGCCCCGTAACACTAGAGTGCACTCGGCTTACGAGGTGGTTACAAAGATCATGCATGAGACAACATGGTGCCGTTAAGCATGCACTACTAACAATTATTACGCACAGGTGATGCGATCACGTGATCCATATGTCACATAATGAACGTAACAGTTAGATTACGAGCGAGTCTCGACAGCGCGGCGGCGCGGGCGCAGCCACCGTGCTGTGTGCGCACAAATTGCCCAATTTAACGGTGAACTCAACTCCGCGATGTTCACGTACCTCTCCGCATTACTATCATCGCTCACTAAGCTTCGGAACGCTAACTAGGAACACTTAAATAACGCTGTAATCTGTCCGTAGTTTAGAGCGACAGATCAGTGAACAGTACTCTTAATAACAGACTTTTATTACGGGAGATATTTCTATAATTAAACGGATAATTATCTCCTAAGTTGCTTCTTGGATGTTTGAAAGTACATTGAAAGGAACTGTTCACTAGACTAATTGTTAGAGGTTTATGTTAACTTGCCATTTTTAAAACTAAGACTTTACTTGGCAACTTAAAGATTAGGATCTAACAAACTATACAAAACACTTTGTTGCTTGATTATAATTAGTTTTATGATTCTGGTTCGTTAACTTTATTTAATGGATAATACCTTGAAAATATGCTTTCATCAATGGCTGTAAAGTTGCTTGTCAGAGATTTTTATGTCTTCTCAATATCGTATCGCAAGAAATCTATTCTCACTTTATTGGTCTCAGACACTTTAAGGGACCTATAAAATCAGTGTATTATAGTGTTCACATTCTTGTTTGTAGTGATTAAAAGTTCTCACCGTCGTAAAATGAAATAAGACCTCACTTGTGAACAGGTGAAGTAAGTAATAACTGAAATAGTTTCCACACTGTCGATGGCTATGCACAAGAGACGTAGTTAGAATACTATATTGTGCACCTTTTTTTTTTTTTATCGTGGTAAAATCATCAAATGAGTCCTCCCACCCAGGGCAGGGCGGGAGGGACTGTCAGACTTGTACTGACTAAAATCCACGGTGTCCTTCACTAGCCCTTTACGTACCGGGGTCACGGTAATCCCTTGGTCCCGCGACCCCGGCAGGCTTTGGCCCTCTACAGGCCCCGTCACTATGCTGACACTCTTTGAGGCGCGCGTGGAACACAACGCGCCGTCGACCCGGGCATGGTCCATGGTCGGACAGCGAGTCGCCCATTACTCGCTGCCCGCATGCCCGCGCCTACGGTGGCCGGAGATCGTCTCGCGACGTCCGACGCCGTGGGCGTCTACCACTGCATATTGTGCACCTTGCTAAAATTATTTCTAAAAAAAAAAAAAAAAACAATCAATTTCAATTTAAACATTTAGTTTTTTTTTTACTATTTTAATATTTATAAATATTTTAAGCTTTTTTGTGAGGATTTACATCGTGTTTTTAATTCGTAAATCTGTGCCTCTGGCAGCCGGTATTGGCCATCCCCTAGCTACGACCCTGGCTATGGACAGGAATGTTTAATCAAGTGATAGAAAACCCAAGTTTTTGCTTCAACACCCTAATTATAAAGTAATGAACCGTGGTTCGCCTGGAAGGATTTTTCATTAAACACACAATGGCATTGTATTCCCACACCGGCCTCTGAATGGATCAGTAGCCGCCAATCTCCAATACGACAGCATATAATCATTCTCATTGATGCTTTATACAATGAAATTACAGTTCATATTTCCTGTTATTTCTGCACTTATTAACACTGGATCTACATTTATAGAATCAATGTAAAGTTCATTACGACATTGTAGACAGATTCTCACGATTGAAGCTCTGGTATACATGTTTAAGTCATCAGAAATAATGTAATCTAGTTTTAATTGAGGGAAATTACTATACTTAAGATCACTCTACTGTTCGTGTATTGTATAATAAAGATGGGTTTCTTTCTATTGTCATAAAACTTATGTTTATGTTTGCTAAATTGTAAACATTTGAATAATTATAAAAAAATATGATTACACCTCGTAAATTCGAATGGCACATCGACACCCGCTAATTAAGGCGAAGAAGGACACATTAATCAACAGCCAAACTACAATATTTATAATGATTATAATATCTAATTAAACAGAAAGCACCGGTTGACCCAATGCCCACAATTGTCAAATCATGTTCCTAATAGGCAGGCGTGCTCATCAAAACTTGGTAAGTGGCTGTGGAGAACAATCAGTGGCTTAGTGTAAGATACTGAGTCATGGCGCATACGCATTTATTCGGAGTGAGAAATAAACGGTTCCTTAATTATATATCATGATTACGAGCACATACAATCACACATATTCAAATTTTGGGGACCTACTAACCTCGTAAGAATTGCGGGCAGATTTATGCAAGTCAACACTAATTATAAACACAATGCAATAAATATGAAGAAAAATGTCGTTTTAAGAGACAGAACATTAACTGTCTAGTAATCTAGATAAGAACGGCTAGCCGGATATTGAAGAGGCATTAATGTGTAAATCGCTATTAACCCCATATTAAGCTTATAATAAATTAAACTAAGCACTTTTATGAGAGTGAAACAACTTATTCCTTTAATTGACCGAGTTAACTAGCACACAGTCATTAAAGCGTAAAGACATCATTCTGTAATTGCCTATATTCAAATGGTGTGTCGTGTCTTTATATACTTCTGTTTAATAAATGGTCATAGAACAGTTACCGACATAATCTCATATGTCCGTGCTGGGGTCACTAGAGAGCCAATCTTTGTACGGCACGAACAAAAAGGCCAGTCACACAAGTCTAGCATTACGATCTTTTGATGTTCGGCGGCGGGGTCAGAGGCGCACGTGCCTACCCGCCTACTTTCAGCATCAGATAAGCTCACGTAAATAATAAGTGCATATCTTGCAATCACCGTAAAAAAAAACATTTTGTAGCGGTCCGAATTTCGACGATCGCGGCCGATCTCAGCTTCAAAGATAACAAGATCCAAAAAAAAAAGTTATTTTTTAAGCACACAAATTGAGTGTTTTTTAGGAATTTAATTTCAGTTTTCTAGAAAATTGTAAATTGTGTGCAGTTTTTGTAGGGCCATAAAAACGGTTTTTTAAATTGAAACCATAAAGTTGGCAGTTATGATGACTACGTGATTGTGAAAAGAAAAGTGTCGGAAAACGGGGACAAACGATTGTTTTGTCTCCGTAAAGTACGATTACTCCGAGGGCGGACCGAATCGGACAGTATAAATCCGTATGTCACTAGTAGCAGTCACGTCACAATGGGCCGAACTTGACCGAGCGCTAACGGTACCGCGCCGGCGCACCGAGACGCGAGACAATGCGTGTGAGCACACCGACAGGTTGCTCGCCTGACCCAATTATCTGCACCAACTGGGCCATCTGTTTTCGAATGCGTGTGAAATTCTTATACTTCTGTACTTTCACGCATGTATAAATGTTTCTGAAGGCAATTACGCGGCATTAAGGACTTTTAAGGCGGTATTGAACTACTTTTCTTTTCCTTTTCGTATTTTATGAACTAAGTAAAGAGGTTCATATAACCAGTGATATACAGAACAGGACCAAACATATTGAACACTTAACGTAAGCATGTCGAACAAGAAGATATGCGTGTCTAAAGCCATAATTCTTCTCTCGCCAACAAATATTTGTACTCGTAGCCCAGTAACAAGATAACCCTTTATAGTGGTATTCATAGAAACAAACTTGCTTTGCTAGTTATTCAGCTGGCGATTAAATATTTCATGTCTAACAAATGGTCCGGGATCGAGACAGGACTTGTTCCTATACTGAACCTATTTGCGAATAAATAGCGCATTCCTTTGCCGGTGTTTCTTAAACGTGCATTCTGTATTTAGCTCGTTTGCATCGCACCTCCATAATTTGAGAATTCCTTTTATTTGAACTTGCTGCCGGAGCAGGGTTGGCGAATGTCTGTTATTTTATAGGAATTGCACACACACTAATCTTGAAACATTTCCTAAACATATTTAAATAAGTAGTCATTTGAAATTCTCTACCAAGACGGTATTCTCAACATTATATTTTATTCTTGCAAATAGTACAAGTACAATCATTAATCACGCACAGCGGCTATGGATAGACCACTGACAGTATAATTTATTCCTTTTATCACTTTCTCTGAGAGTTTTCCTTTCCAACACCATTTATCATCATCTTGGCCCTGTTTCATGTAACTAGGTGTCGATGTCGGTACAATATGTTTTGTACTTAAATTCTCCCTTATCAAACATCACGCAGTCATGAGTCAATCATTTTCTTCTCTTCATATCATTCAACACATTATCCATCCATACTCTCTTTGGCATATCTCTATCTCTCTCAGTTGCATATTCCTTATTTGACCATTCCATTACCAGCAGAACCATCTCTCGATCCCTGTTCTAGCAAATATCAGGAGCAACCCTACAAGTGTCCAGGGATCGCGTGTTTATCTAAGCGAGCAGGCGGCACTCGACCGCGCCGTGTCGCTGTCGACCCGACGACTTGTACAAGCCGCGCTGTCCTATCTGCGGACCACGCGGCAAGCGACAGCGGTGAATAAGATAAAAGCAATTATAGCCTCATCTGCATACAATGAGGTTTTAATTAGGAATAATAAAGCTTTAATATGTGAAACGCATGGTGAATTATAGGCTACAATCCACTTCCTCCCACAAAGAGTAGACCCAGCAAGAGAACATTTTAGGCTGATTTTGCTTAAGTGAAGCTGGTGTGAAAGTAAATGCCATTTTAAATGTGTTTAATATCAATTCGCAAAGCCAAAAAAAAACTGATTGTTGTTTCGACTAAACACGTGATCATGATGAGTTTATAAATCGTATTTTTTGCGGTCTAAAGAAAGAGAAATCTTACAATTTAGTGGCTGTATAAATCATATCGTGTTGAATGGAATAAAAACGTATAAAAAAGTGCCATTAAGATTGTAGTGCGAGGTCAGAGATTCCTAATCGATTGTCAATCACCGCGCTCAACACTTCACGATCAAAACATACACAAATACTGTAATGAACATTTATCAGCCTTTCAAATAAACTCGTCGAAAGTCATTAATTAATTGAAGATAGAATCTCTTCGTAATAGAGCTGATGGCAAGTAAACGCAACATACTTTTGGCCCATAATATAGTTTTAATTAACTTTTACTCGGGCTTATCTTTAACTTCAAAGTAAGCTCTTAGGGCAAGCAGTAATAAATGCACGATGTCGTTAAGAGGCGCCGCGACTGGCGGGGCTGGTCGTGAAACTACAGTAAACAGGCTGATGTAGAACCGATCGCGATGTGCGGTGGAAAGCTTCGCCGAAGTCCGGAATCCGGAGTTCGGACCCACAGAGAAAAGCGCCCGCGCAGTTGCCGTGTGGTTTCATAAACATTCGCGTTTATCGACGAACTAAATGGGTTAGAGAAAAGGTATTGCGATGAATTAATTTTACGAAGAAAATTGCATTTCTAATATGTCATGTGGACAGATCAGATATTTACCAATGTTTAACAAATCAAAAAGGCATGGATGGAAGTAGTTAAGTATGGGCCTCTAGATGTTTGTCTTGCGCTTGGCTAGTCACAGTAGGACCCCTTAAGTTATTGCATGCTTAAGCTTGAGAGCTTAAGGCCTTAAGTATGCGGAGTGAGGTAGCTGGAAGTGAATAAGGTTTAAGACCAGAGATAACAATAGCGAGCGTCTATTTCAGTACACTATCTACACGGCAGAGTAAAGTTTATGACAAGGTACGTAAGACTATGAAAATGCCTTGCTTGTAAACTACTGCGCTATTTATTAATTTAACATATTTTTTATTAATAATAATTTAACATTATATTGTATACGTTCAAACGTTTTCAGTTTTTAGATTAGATTTATGGAGACTATAAATAATCATGATGCGAAAAATCTCAATCGGTTTAAAAGCATTGAATGCGCGAGCAAAGTAACGATGTTATCTAAATCATAGTAATGCGCATTCACACGGCAATCATCTCTCGTAAAGCTAAACATTCGAATACACAACAATTATCGCTATCAATAATAAAACATTCTCCTCAATTTATTTCGAATTAGAAAGTTTGAGAGCTAAGTAAAAGTTTTCAAACATAAGCTAGCCCGAGAAGCAAAACCAAAAACATTTTTTATTTGTTACTGAAGATTGTGGAGAGAAAAGTATTGACAAAACGACCGTAACGAAATGTAAATTTATGTTCCGACAGCGCTTACAGGCATTCAAAGCTACAGCCTTCCGCCGCAATAGCTAACAGGGAAGCGGAGAGTAATGACTGGAATCCATGCAAACCTCACCGCAGACCCTCTGCGTACGCGCACTTGAACCTTTATTTATTTGATCCAATGAAAGAAACATCATTACCTCTCCCTTTTAATTGTTCTATCCGCGTTCTAACATGAAACTGAAGTTCCTTACGAGGAACACAGATGTATATAGACCAGTTTTCTCACACGATATAGTTGACTACTCCTGAGAAATGTCAAAGCACATTAATACGACACCGACTCACAATGAAGCTAATAGACAGTCATTTAAATGGTAGCTCCGCCTCCGCTAACTGTACCGAGTGGTGATATCGACCGCATTATCACAAATGCGGCGTGTTTACAGACATTGTGTGTGTCAATTATGATATTGGCCATTATATGGCATTACCGTACCATTTCACTGGAAACACTTTATAGGAATCGGTCGCTAAGTGCAGAATTTCACCGACCTCGGGCAAACTGCGTGTAGCAAAGCGCTGCCTGTCACTCATGCTTACAGAAGTTAGCGTGTTACATCTCAATAGCCACTTATTTGCATACAGAGGAACCCTATTAGCTGTCGACTTCTACGCTGCGGTTTATACACGTTTCTTATATCGCTATACACATATACCTATCTAAGAATTGCCTACTTTTGACTACACTGCCACAAATAGTGGTAAGAACAAAACTTTCATCCGGTGAAAGATCTCACGTACCAATTGTATCTTATAGACGAATGTAATTGAAATTCAAAACCGTTCTTTTTCAAAATAGTTTATTTGCCATCTTCCGCTTTCACACGAATGCTTTACGAACTAAATTATATCTTACATCTGTCGATGTCCATTTTATTTTCTTTCAATCACAATAACAAAGGAATCACCTGTGCAAATTCAATATCGATAAATCATGCAATCAATGGGAGCCGTGTTTCGCCGCCCACGCCGCGCACGCTCTAAACGTCCAGCCTAACAATGGCCGCGATATGTAATTTACTGTCCTCTTATTCATTGTACAGCGACGTGGCCAAGGAGTCAGGGCAGTTCTTATTATGATGGTCCAGACATAAGTTCCTAGGAAATATGCATTCTTGTCTCGTTCAGAACGAGTCGAACACTTGATGTGGCAAAAACAGTCGGGAGGAGTTCACAGACGTCTCACGGGCCGCCCATTGTCGCTACCATGTATACCACCGTGTCAACGCTACTCTCTAATCATGACTAATTGACATTTGTATCGTCTTCAGCTGTCTCTTTCAACAGGTAAGCTGTAGTCAAACTTAAAAAAAATACAATAAGAAAACAACTTACTGGTTCTGTGTAGAAGAGATTAGTTTCCTCCGAGTTCGAGTCAGGACACAAATCCTGTAACAAATGAGTATTTATGTTAACAATCGGATTACGTGACCCATTACTATTAGACCCAGTCGCTCGTTCAAGTGACAAGCAAGTTATAAACAAACATCTCATTAATATGCAAAGCCCAGCTCTACATTCGCGTAACCATATTAAACTTAACTTCCGTTAAATACACAGAGAACACATGTAGATATAGTCAAGGCTGTGCAATATTTATTTTTCTTCACAAAGTTTGGCGTCTAATTGGTGCAAAATCAACACGAACACTTTCTACGTTCCAAATTCCGAATTGAGCTGTCAATGATAAACAATCATGAGTAAACGATATAATCCACCAAATGGCTCGTAAAGTCGTGCACAAGCATTAATATTCATATTAAGAAGTGGCTGAGGAATAAAAGAGTTATTTATACTGTGGCGACTGCGAAGTGGCGCGGTGGTATAGTCCTGAGCGGGCGCAGGCGAGGATGGCCGGGCTGGCGCCTGCGTGTGAGTAACGATGTGACATCCGCTCCGACTGCCCGCGGCCCGCGATCGCCACAAGGATTTTAACACCCCATTAATCTTGCACAAAGTGAAATTGCAACATTTCCTCTTCCGCACATTAAAAAATACATTAACCACAGCTTGTGCCAGGAAACTGGTTTAATCATTTTATTATTTATCTAAATTTAAAACTGCTTCCACAAAATGCTTAACTAATCTTAATTTGTTGAATGATCTCATTTGCATATCCAAATATTATAAATTACTATTTAAGAAGTTATTCAACTTGTCAGTAACGGGATATTTTTTGTGTAAATCTTTCACTTTTATGTTATAAAAATTTTAATATAGTTTTATCGCTCTATCTTGCCACCAAATAGGCCTTCATTTCACACATTAAAGGAAACTGTAACGGTCAGGAGTGAAAGTATTTACAATATTGTATGTTTGTGACACTAATTACCATTTTATAGTAGTTTATTAGAAGAATACAAATTATAGCTATAATGGCCCTATTAAATAAACATATAAGTTGTTGATATCGAGCTTTGATCTAACGTCCCCTCGACTATTACTTTTTCATAGATAGCTCTCATATCGTCCAGTTAATAGGCTGGATGCAATTTCTTAGCAGCCTTAGGACAATAGATACGGCCAAGGATAAATGCTAGCCAATGTAAGCATCGTAAATAAACCACGACACGGCACGATGTGGTCGTTTTCTTTGTAGAAGCTTAGAAAAGAGCGTTAGAACGAACCACATCGCTGGGGGCGTTCGTGCTTTGCTGCGCGGGCGCAAAATGGAAAAATAAATTCGCATTGAAATGGTTTCTATCGATTGTCGGTTAAGTCGGTTCCCCTTTATCCGCAGCTGATCGCACTAGACAATGTGGTGGTGGGTGCGGATGAGACGCGGGGCGCGGGACGGAGTGGCGGGTGCGCGCGGGGCGGGGCAGGGGCGCAAGCGCATGACCGCGCAGGGCGCAATGACCTTGTGCGCGCATTCCACCCGCTCTTTCGAAGGCACCCGCGGTCCTCCAGGCTCTCCCGGCTCTATTCTAGTCTCCTATAAACTACCTAAACACGTCGTACTACAAAACGCTCGGTTGTTATCTACATTGTCTGAATTGAATGGAGTTAAAAAGATAAAGACGATTGCACAATATGAAGAATCGTTTAAGCGAATTTACATTCTATTTCATCTTGAGAATTCGCAAGTAAAATATAACTTTGTATTTACAAAAGTAATACTGACATACTAGCAACAGAGCTTCTACAATCGTACATGAACGAAACTAGGTTAATAACCTTTGAGAAAACATCAAGACGAGCATAGTAGAAGCAAACAAGCTGAGCAAACATGGAAAAAATGTTCCCATCAATACGCATATAGACGCGACGCGCGGATAGCTTGTCGTTATTAGAAAAATAGTTTACTACGAACTAGTAGTTGTAAAAAATAATAGTAACCTCGGAGGATGCTGCAGAACATCATTTAAGCAATATCTTGCATCTGAACGTAATGTCGAATCGTTTAAAAAGTGTATGACTTCCGTTTTTTTGCTGGATCATTGATATGCATGAGTGCGCATGTGTCTTATGGCAATCAATGCACTTTTTATGTTTTTGTTTTTAGTTTATGTGGGAAGCAAAATAACTGGTAACCAACCGATCGGAAATATCAATAGGTAAGTTAGTCATCATCTGCGTAGCCTTTTCCCGACTATATTGGGCTCAACCTTCATCACTATTTTACATAGAGCAACTGCCAATCTGACTCCACAGTCCAGTAACTGAGTAATACGATACCCTTTGACAAGACTGCTTCTCAGACTTTCGAGCTTTTGACTAAAAGTAACGACTGTTGAAGATCTTCAAATGACAGCCAGGACCACCGGCTTAATGTGCTCTCCGAGCCATGCAGGAAATTCGAAATGATAGATGAGCGAGCACCCATCCACAGATCAACCTCGCCAAGCGCGGCTTAGCCTTGAGGATCGACCAGAGGGGCTAGTATTATTTTGATCCCAACTTCTTCACTATGTAAGTTAGTCGTCTGAGGCCCAACCACGACTCATCACGTTTCTAGGGCTTTAAGTAAACGAGAGCTAGAAAAAGATCGTACCTCGTCCGTACATACATGCCGTAAATACGAGTACTTCAAGAACGCTGTAGATAAATGAAATACGGGAATCTTGTGCGACTGACTCAGTTCAAATTAAAGTACTTGCTTCATTGGAGTTGCAACCATTACGAATTATGACCATAACTATTAATTAATGGCAGAAGTCACGCTTTAAAATTCAATTAAACGCTCCGACAATTCTTGGAATCTTTTTAAGTTAGTTCTAACAAGTTAGGCACAGGTTGCGACGGTCTGAAAATTGATCTAGTACACTAGATCACTAGATTTAAGTTGTTGTGACGACACCTAGACGGAAAATAACGGGTTTGGTGCCAAATAATCAGAAAACATCGAGTTAGCGTCACAGTAACCGTTCAGTTTACTCGCAATGGCTTTAAAGTTAAACTACCGACAGACAAAATGTCCACAAAGCGTGACAAACATGTTTAAGTACGTAATGAGTGCACTTGGGTGTGTTCACTCCTAAAAAACCTACGCAAATGTTTGTTTTAATGCGGATCTAATTCAGGATAACACAAAGAAATAAAAAGCACACACTTTTTTTACAGTTTTGTTGTTGATTCAAACATTCCAAAGTCTCCATTGTTTAAGCGTGTATTCTTTATTTTAAAAGAAACACCACAAAATAACCTCAATAAGCAAGCAAAATATGTAACCTTTCAACTGAACGATACTATATATCGACGGTAGAAAGCGATTTTGTCGTATCTCGAAAAATGGGAATTTCTTTTTATTTCATTTTTGTATTCAGAAAAAAAAATGTAATAATCTTATCAATGTTTTCCTAAGACGTTTTTTTATTATGATACGACGTTGATTTTTTCTTAACTTCTTAACGAATTTTTAAATAGTTTTTTGGCACTGGTGTAAAGTTCAACTTTTCGAGATAATACAAGATTGCTTTCTTGCGTCGATATATACATTTCATAGTACTCCTTACTAACCTTACATCTTCAATTCCTTACAATTCTAGGTTAAAACCCATCAGCGTACCATTCTTCACCAAAATTATTCCAGTCTTTTTTGCATGTTATATGTAGTAATAAACAGACTAACTATAACACTTATAATATTATTAGCTGTTGCCAACGGCTTCACCCGCGTGTTACTCGAAAATTATCCCATGGGAACGTAATACATGAGCAATAAACTATCCCCGAGCCAAACATCAAGATCTGTTCAGCCATTCTGACGTGATTGACTAACAAACAATTATAGTCAGATTTCGAAAACAGTAGACCACAAAATACAATCAATCTAGCCTACAAATTCAAATAGATCATCACACTGCACATAAATATCTCGATATATACTACAATCTACATTTTTATGACACACAACCGGCACTATTAATAAGCCGCCGGCGACCGGTCTACGTTACGTCAATTACGCATCATGTATAATTGCTGGACAAGACCGGACTGCCTTATATAGAACATACAACATGGGCATTGCATAAGTTATGACGCCATTTTTATTTTACTTGTACCTAGCACCAAGTTTTTGCCATCAGATGCTGTAGTGTTTAATGTAATGGTTTAATACTTTAATCTTTTAATTAGATTTTTTATTTTTGGCGTGAGATGGTTCAATTAATATTGCAAATATAGCTAAAAATAGTGGGGTGGGTGGGATCTCCTAGCGGTCCATCCCTGGCAATGGCACCATAGGATATTAGGGTGACGGCTGAACGAATCCAATTGCCGGTGGTAAACTTCACTAAGGCTCGAGGCCATCAACCTGTCGGAGTTCGGCACCAAACAGTTTTGACTGTGTTGGTCGATGCGCAGGAGTTCGAGTTTCTTCTAGGTGAGCTCGCTCCATCTTAGGTTTCGATGTTGATTTTGGATTAGATTGAGGCCAAGAATGATCTCAATTTTTTATTTTTTTAAATGAGTGTAAAAATAAATATGTTGTTGTAAAATACTGGTTTCGTCAAAAAAGCTAAAATACTATAACGTATGTTTTAATTTACATAAACACGAGATTTGCAAATTTAAAATATGTGCCTTTTAAATCAATCAGAAACTGTGCCATATGGAAAATAAAATGTAAATTAATATTAAGGTGTCACTAAAATATTCGGATTATTCATGATTATTGTAATACAAGATTTATACTAATAGGTTTCAGTTGTATAATTATTTCTTTAATTTTATGCACCTGGCCACAAGTGTCTATTTGAATAGTATTAGTATATAAGGCATACTAAAGCTGTCATAGAGTGTACTAACGAAGATAATATTTTCTAATGAGCACATTTTACGTGGTAGTAGTGCAGATACCTTCAATTTCACGATTAGTTAGAAAACTAGTAAAGCACTAGAAGCTATTCTTTATTGGTATGATTATTCTCTAAAAAAGAATTCTTTATATTTGGTGTGTTACCGACAAACACAATATATTCCTAACTAAATAACATATTTACCCTTTCAAATAATTAAAAAAATAATCTAAACACAACTGGTTTTAGAAGATTTTCACCAGGTATAGTATGGCATTAGCAAGGCATTAAGAACAGTTAATCTTACCAGTTTATAACATGAATTTTAATCGACCCGAAAAATGTCCACTAATCGTCGGCCTCGCCGCATTGTCAACCCTACTTTGTCTGAAAAACAACGGTACTTTCATAAACTTTTTGTGTTTTCTGGCAACAAAAAGGCGTGCGATTCTATCCACTAACTGTACTCAGTTGTTCCCGCTCTATGAAGACATTGCAAGCGCATCTTCTCAACGCTAATCCATGGGAAATTCGCCCATAAACCGGTGTAAATGTACGTAAATACCGTACAATTACACGTATTTTAAACTGAATAATAAAGCAAGATAATTAGCTATGGTAACACTGTCTAATTTAAACTATGGTCATTGTTCTATCTTGAGACTTCTATTGCATTAAATTGTATTATTTCATCTGCACGTTGTTGGGAATATTTTAATTTTTCGGACATCGGTCGTTAATTCCGAGGTATTCCAAAAATTTTTAATTAGAAGCACGAAACAGAGCCATTACAATGAAGTTCCGTCGTCATAATTAACGGACTGTAAACGTAATCTATAGAATACTCTCGCGTACATTGCCGCAGCAAATGATCCTTGGTAATTGCAGAATAATGCTAATTACTTCTAATTTTAGCCCATTCCATTGCCTTTCAACACCCACAGCTGACCATATCAAGGGAAATGGATGGTAAGTATAATATGGGAAACAATAGCTTCATAACTTACTGCCATGTAAATTCGAGACATCCTCTAAGAGACGCCATATGTATATGAAGAGACTTTTTAATCTCGCATGGTATCAACACATTGTATGCAAAAGAATAAAAGTACATTCTTAGGCAGGTGTGAAGAAGATCGCTTGATTACGGAATGTGCAAATGGAAAACATAACTGTATCGATGTGGTTACGATAGAATCTGTGAATAAACCACATTTATATGACATTATGTACAGTTACGTCGCTCTCAGTATGCTAATGTCACCGCTTTAAGTAACCATTTGTGACTGTTAAGTGATTTTCTTTATGCCTCTAAAGAATATTATGACAGTTTCATAAAAAGCATTTTGACCATTAAGTAATTCTTAAAATAGTTGTAACAATGAATAGATTTGTTATTTCATGAATGTGTTTGGTAACTTTTGTGTGGGACTTGAATTTACGTACATCTCATCTGTCATCTATTTTACTAAGATTGAACTATTTAGGTACATTCAGTTTTTCAAACTATACAATCAATTACCGTTCAACGAGACAATGCTGCCAGTATTCTGGGCACGGTTCCGGATGACAACGATGTGGAGGAGTACCTTGATGCCCAAGCGCTTAAGGGTTTTATAGTTTAGTTAATGATTTAGTTTATGGGCTCTTACAGTTTTTTGTTCTCTAAATTATAAGTTTAGTTATTATCTTTATATTATTTCTGACAAATAATAGTAATGAGTATTACGATCAAGTTCAGTACTGTGGAAATGCTTGAAATCTAACAAGTTTCTAGTTGCCTGTTATAGCAAACAATAACTAGTAACAGTATTTTGGTTCTTGTCGGAACATTCAAAAGAAAGTAATAAAAAAAGCGAGCAAGTGTCATAACATTTATCTACATGTCATCGGTCATCTGTCCAGCTCAACTGCGGAACGTATTGCATAAATGTATGTAGGAACGCGGACTGTTACCGACTCCGGCTGTCCGCACTATCTCAGTATCAGTATAATGTAATACGATCACATCGCTCGGTCACTCTTTGTGGCGCTATCTCCCATCTCCGCCGCGTTGCCTAGGACGCGTGGACTGACTGTCAACAGGACGTACACGTCAACAATTTGACAGTGACAGCGCCTTTATGTCCCAGTACTAAAAGAAGTTTTCATAAATCAAGTTTTACTTCTGACTGTGGTGGACTGTACTCTGTCATGGAAGCCAGCCAGACCCGTTAACATTCTTTTCGCAAACAACTGACTATCGACACAGTCCGATACGCCATTATACCAAATTTTACGCCTATAATTACAAATTAGAGGCCAACGAGTACCGATATAACAAAAGTGTTTGTAGTAGGTTAACACAATTATTTTCCTTTCCTTGTGTGTCCGTATCGCAATGCGATCGGTTAGTTATGTCATTATAAAAAGTGGTACTTACCATTTAACCGACTTTTTACTATACATCTAAAATAACGGTGCTCAAATTGACCTTTACTTATTGTGTTTTGATTAAAATGGGTGTTCTTCATCAGTAATAGCTTTTTAAATCACTGGGAAAGCTAGTTTATATTGTTTTCGAGAAATATGAGGTTAATCTAAATAGAGATAATAAGATTCACAGGAAAATGATTTACGTTTCATAAGTTCTAAATTGTTCGTAGTAAACAGAACGCGTTGATGTCTTTTGTATTGACGCTGTGCCGTAGCAATTTCTGTTTTCGTAGCGCGTCATTTACGACGTATTAAATTAGCTTTGAATAATGATATCAAATTTAATGGTGTCATCTTTAGTATCCCTTATAAAGAAAATTAACTAGATTCAGCTAACGCGATACTAATCGGCACATTTTCTCTTTTAGTTCATCATCAGTAATAGAACTTTCTTTTGATCATATCATTTTACTAACTGCGATTTCCTCCTATTAGAAGGTAGAAAGTGTCGTGTCTGATTTTGTCATAGAGTGGTAATGTCCAGTAGAGAAATTATCAAACAATTGCGAGTCGACGTGACTTATTTGGCCGTCGACAACGATCGTTGACAGCGTGGATAATGTTATCGCATTGTTTTCTCAGCGAACCAGAAGCGGCGAAGCGATCCCGATCGGAGGCGTGCGGGGACCATCGGGAACTGAGGGACGCGGGGGCGGGAGTCACCGACCGACTAGAACGACGTCGTCCCCACAATTATTATGTAATAAAAAATAATAAGTACGGCTTCGAATACGACCGCATACCTACTGAGATTACGAGGAAGGAAACTTAACGATTCTATCCCGCGATGTGCACTTTGATTTATTTGCCTTTACTTCGAGAGACGCATTTTACTTCATATTTTACGATAGCTGTATTTCTATTTAGTTGTCCGAAACATGCAATAACTCTATCGATTTATATCGTTATTTCCGCCTATACACGATCTCCAGATCATTCAACCCTGCGGAAAGTTATGCGTCCGCACCAGTACGTGGGGTTCTAAGTTACTCAGGCAAGTTACGCATGTAATAAACTTGCCATAGAAGGCAGCCTGATAAAAATCCTTACTGAATTATTCAGCATTTAGGAAAACCGAATATCTGAATCTTTCCTTGATATTTATTGAACATGGAGGTAATAAACTCGTACTAATAACCAGAGATAGGAGTAGGACAATTTATTTGCTTTAATTTGACGGAATCAAGAAACGTGTGAATAATCCCTTACTTTATTTTATCAACAAATTTTCGGGACTCAAAAATCATTCCATGATTTATCACGTAGGTATAATCCGCATGTTTCTCACTACCTTAAAGTTTGAGCAAATACACTATAAGTACCTATTCTTGTTTCTGCTTACAACCCACATCATTCAGTTACAAAGAAAAACTTTTTTTTAAATCCACTAACTGTAAAGCAAGTGCTAATCCCCAGACACAAAACGAACATTTATCACTTAGCATGTTTAGTTACTTCAGACGACTATCAATTAACTCTAAGTAACAATTAAGTGAATGCCTAAACATCATTAGTCTGTGGGAGTTTCAGCTCTCGGGATATCCATTTAGTTGTTAGAAAAAGCGAGCATAAATCCACATCATCTTAAATAATACTATTAAGAGATTTAGCTGTCCAAAATGTAAGGACAGGGTCTCAAAACTAATAATTACATTAAAAAAAAATACAAGTTTCCCAGTGTAAACTGTAGGTACACTAAGGAGCAAACGCATGGAATTCCTTACTTGGCATTGAACTGGCTCTTTAAATAATGGCATGATTTGAATGAATGTATCAAATTAAAGTTGACCGTTTTTCAACATTTAAAATTGTACAATTTTTATTATTCTTATCTAATTATTAAGTACTCAAGATCGCGCGGAATCGCAGTAAGTGATTCCATACTTTTGCTCGTGAGTGTAGATTAACTATAGACAACTCAGAGGACAGACATTTCAAATCAAAATTCAAAGTCAAACATTCAAAGTTATCTACGATCACATCGCATCATGTCTTTGTCCGTCGATCACAGATCCGACCGACCGATCACCGACGCGTTCCGCTTCATTTGCATCACAAACGGACTCAACACGGCTATGATCTGTTACATCATCGGATAATTATGATGTTATGATTTTAAATCTAATAATGCCATAACACATCAACACTTCTGTATTTAATGCCAATATCACAATAGACAAATATTTGCCAAGTGATGTTTATGTATGAGGTTATATTGCGATACTGTCTAAAAGAATATTGTGGCCCTGCAAAAGGCATTTGAAGACAGGGTGGATTTTTAGTCAATAGGAGTCTGACAGTCCACCCAAGGTTGGAGAACTGACAGACCAAAAAACCTACCAGCCCAAAAAAGGCCTCCAATCATAATAAAATCAACCTACGATTTTTCCATTTTTTGGAATAAATACTTCTCTTCATTAGAGCAAGTGGGCCGTTAATTTTCACACGGATTTACTGAAGGTTTTCTCAGCTATTAATCGCTCAAAAGTCCAGACTGGTTTTCTGATACATGATGCTGCTGAGTTTCTCATTCAAGAATCCAATAACCCATTTGCACAACTCGGACAGCAAATTCAGAACCGTCCGAACGCTACACTAAAGTCCCGTTTTTTTTGTACGTGGTAATATCATCAAATGAGTCCTACCTCCCAGGGCAGAGCGGGAGGGACTGTAAGACTCGTACTGACTAAAATCCACGGTGTCCTTCAATAGCCCTTTACGTTCCGGGGTCACGGTAATTCGTACAGTCTCCCGGACTAAAGTACCGATATGATATCAGTTAGTGATATGACATTATAAATGTCCATAATCCGACACAATGCTTCGTCCCGACTTGCGTGTGTCGTCACTTAATTATCATAATATAATGTGACAGGCATCGAGACTACTGTTTCAACGAATAAATGTTTTAGGCCAACCTTTGGTTAACAAATCTACAGATAATATATTACTAGCGTAAAATCTAATGGACTTTATTTAGAACAGATCTTACCGCAGCTATGTTTTGCTTGAGTGAACATTCAGCTCTTCCAATATCAGGTTTAAGATCTGTCAAGTGTCTTCCTCAATTTAAAATTCCTGCCTAGTAATCTCAGGCACATAATTATGTAAAACGTGAGAACATGAAGAAATCTGGCCTTTAAGGATTTTACTAAAGTGCAAAAACTAGATTGGAGAACCAGATATTTACCCTCGAAGCTAAATTACAGGAATCTTTATGCTATAAATATTCACAGTTCAAACGCATCTTGGAACACTTGCCACCCCAACTGGCTAAGGTAAGACTAGACTTGCGATGATCTAAAGCTAGATAACAATACACGTTTATTTCTGAACTTGACCACTTTATTATAAAATGCTCATAATGATCTCGTTAAGGGATCTCAACATTATCACTCAATATCTTTATTCAGCGAGATAATTAGTTATTCAGTGTGCTATGTGAGGCGGTCTTTAATGAGTTCGAACCGATAACGCTTTATAATTATTTATATCGGTGTTTAAACTCGAGCAAGCTTCGGAATCTACGTTATCTTTACGATTTATGAGATTTCTCACTACGTATAGAAATAATACAACTTAATGTACCCAAAGAGGTTTAAGGAATTCAATTATCGTATTACATTCTGCGGCAAATTACCCCTTGAGGCATTATTAAGCATTTTAAAAATGTTCCCCACAGGATTACACCAAATCCAAAATTCAAATATAAAATATCGCAATTGACAGAGCATATCGGCTCTTTAATAAGCATAAAGAATTCGTAGTTACAGTCTATAGGGGGCATAGAACAAACTATGAATTCCTAGGCCTAGAAAAACCTCACATTTCTTCCTGGGGCTCAACCCATGAACTAGATGGTCTTGGGTTGGACTCGGCAACCGCGCTTAATACCAGACCGGTGTTTAGAGTTCTTCGAAAATATAGCAGTAGTAATTTATTCCAGTGATGTTAGTGTGTGACCAGCCGTCACGGTCGAGGGCGGCTGGTTGTCGTGTGCCGTGGAAGTTGGCCGCGCCACCACCGGTCTCCGCCTGGCGACGCCGCCGGCATGCTTCCCAACCTGACACGCACCACTAACCACCGGCAGCGGCCGCCGTGTGACCGTCACACTACCCCACTTAACAGAGAAAATACACTTGCCATATAAAACAAATCAACACAAATCAAGGTTTATGTATCTCCAGTCAACCGTAGCTACCATTTCTCTTGCTATCAAAAACCGATTAATCTGCTACCTTTTGTGCAGCAACAAACACATCGAGGTCACGAAATCGAATAGGTTAATTTTTATTAGTTCAAGCAACCGGGCATAAACGCATATTCGTGGCGTGTGCACTTTCTCGCTTATTCATCAGCTTAGTGGGTCGCGGTTCAACGGCGACGTGTGCCCACGACTCACGCGCTTCTCACCGCACGGGACGCCAAATAGACCTATCCATTACACCTTTTAAAGATATTACAGTCATGTTTCAACATATTGGCAGAACATAAGAATTGAATATTAAACTGGGCGGCTTTTCAAATCGGCTTTTTTGTAGCCAGACAGAAGAGAAGAATGTTTACCTAATTTTACTCCTTCTGATTCAGAGATCGGTCTACTGCAAAAATGTGCTTAAAGCAAATCAGCAACTTTCCTTATTACTTTTCTCGCTGCCAACACTCATATATTGCATTATCCATTCAGGACAGTTTATTGAGCTCCGAACACAGGGAACTACTTACATAAATGAACTGACTGTATTAGAGAAACTAGACCATGTTTCAAGTACTTTGAACTAACATAAGTGATCCGAATGAAGGTATCGTTTCTATTCACGATTCGACCAAAAACATAAAATTGGTATTATGTATGTGTTCCATTTAGAACGACACGCCCACGCTTGCTAAACCACTCGTGTCATTCGACAAACGAATAAAGTGGAATGTGAAAAATTTCGTGTAACTGTTCTGTGGCAGGCCGGGCTTAGAATGAGATGCATACGATAATGTCCGCGAGTTGCTCTTAGCACAAGTGTGACGTGATGATACCACGCACAGAAATAAACTCCACCATGCATACGTCAGCATTATCAAAGTAATCTCGTTTCAAGTTTTTTAATCAGACTCACAGGTACCGGTGCGCTTACAGATGAGTTTATCATTAGACACCATACACGTTTAATCAAATGAGAGATCGTCTCGTCTGCCCTATTATGTTTTTGTAAAAATAAATTAGATTGCGGCGTGGGTAACTAAAAGAAACTCTTAACATTTAATCAAGTCGATTTTCTACACCTGCTTTTCAATGCAATTTGTAGAAAGATATTAGAATAAGTACGTAGATAATAATTGAAAAACATTTCTCAATTTAAGGATTCAAACAGGCTATGATTAAAAATTATATTGCAATTTAGCGTAACATTGCAATTTCAATAAAAATATTTTTAGCATTTCTTTCTCATTTTATGGTAGCCGACTAATGGTTCGGTAATTTTGTGAAAACGGATAAATAAATTGCTGCAGACAAAGTTACATGCTCTCAGCAAGCACGAACGGCGATTACCTCTGAGGTTTTTTTGAGTAGAAGGAATAATTTTCTTTTTCATATGCGATCATAAGGCGCGATTGAATTACACGGGTGTTAGAGAACATTCGGCGCGGATTTGCGCACGTGAGGTGTCGTGCGCCCGCGCCGATGTTCTGCACGAACACCGCGCACAGATTGATGAACCGCGCTTTTTTTGACTTATTAAATAATAAATACTTTTTACTCATCCATAAAGTATTCGCAACATTTTACAACAAAAGTCAAAACTGTTCAGATACTGATTGATGAATGATGTATTGTTACGGTCTACATATCAAGTGCGTTATCGATCAATCTCGCATTTTGCTAAAATGATAGATCATGAGTCTTTACATATTTTTTTGTTTCTCTTAACCTTTTTGTACAAATCGTGACATACGCGACCACACAACATAACTTTATCATCAATTACCGCGACCGTCAGACTGGACAATCGTAGAATGCTGCTGTTATTAGATGTAACTGTAAAACTGAGGTGTAATGAGCCACAACAAATCTCAAATAAAATGTGAAACATTACGGAATTGTAAGATTGTGGGTCGGCTGGGCCGGCAGGAGGGCACTAGGTCGGGGGAAAGTAGTGGGGCCTTATGTACGCCTGCACGGTGCATGCCGACGCAATTACATCCACGGAACCCATGTTCAAGTTACGTTCCAGGTGAAATTGACACCTGAATAACCACAGCGACTACGTGTTACCAAAAGAATGACTTGAACTTTCAACATGTTCAAACTAAGGTAAAAACTGAAACTACAAAACTTTCTTCACAAACAGGAGCGAGATTATGCGCATGCATTTCAAAGCCCTTTGCTTATAATGCACGCTTTTTGTTCTGGCATGGCCATCATGTAAATATGAGCCGTTGTTCCACGAAGCGTCGCTACCTAACATGCATAATACATAATGCCTATAATTTACACCTTACATCAGCTCGGAACGCCAATTTAGAAATCGCATATGACACCAATAGCCTACCTTGACAATAAACTTGTACATACATACAACAACATTACCCCCTTTTTTTTTTTTTTTTTATCGTGGTAAAATCATCAAATGAGTCCTCCCACCCAGGGCAGGGCGGGAGGGACTGTCAGACTTGTACTGACTAAGATCCACGGTGTCCTTCACTAGCCCTTTACGTACCGGGGTCACGGTAATCCCCTTGGTCCCGCGACCCCGGCAGGCTTTGGCCCTCTACAGGCCCCGTCACTATGCTGACACTCTTTGAGGCGCGCGTGGAACACAACGCGCCGTCGACCCGGGCATGGTCCATGGTCGGACAGCGAGTCGCCCATTACTCGCTGCCCGCATGCCCGCGCCTACGGTGGCCGGAGATCGTCTTGCGACGTCCGACGCCGTGGGCGTCTACCACTGCGGCTGGGGTGGAGGGAGGACGCTGTCCTCTCCCTCAGGCGGCCCGCCTCCTCCTTCACGAGCATGACTGCTTCGCAGAAGGAGGCGACCGCTTCCCACTTGGCCTCGACCAATGCCGGGCGCGAGAGGTCTCCGCCTATCGCCGTCGTGAGGACACGGCGGTGCTCTGCCCAAGCGGGGCAGTCCTGCACCGTATGCTCCACCGTGTCCTCCGGACGATCCTCGCAGTGGTGACACCCAGGCGTTTCTTCCCTCCCTATCAGACACAGGAACCTCCCGAAACTTCCGTGTCCGGTGAGGACCTGCGTCATGCGGTAGGTCAGGACGCCGTGACGCCTATCCAGCCACTCCTCAAAGAGGGGTCTTACCGCCGCGATTGCGGCGTGCCCGAACATTACCCCCTTGGGAGGGAAATTGCTGACCTCTGGCAGATACGTCTGGAGATTATGCACGTACCTACTGCTTTATACCATCCGCCATCGATTTATTGAACAGACATTATACTTTGCTTTTACCATCGTATCTAACAGCATCAGAATCGCTTAGCAGTTTATGAGTAACGGTGACACTTAACCTGTACTTGTCTTGCATGGTTTTATGTGAAGAATTTGATTACCTACTACTTCTTGTACCGTTTGAAACTAAAATATTCGATTAAAATGCGAAAAATTCGTATAGCGAGCTTGCTATGCGACATAGTTACTTGTACTATAATTTCTTTCTTAGCACTTTTTTACGGACAGTAAATTGTAGCCTGGTTTTATAGTTGAGTCATTTAAACTTCCTAGATATCATTCTCACCATAAAAGCATATTACTTCAACCTCATCTACATCTGCCTGTCAAAAGTCCTGCCCTGTTTGCATGTATGAGTATCCAAAATTATAAAGCCCAGCGCAGTGACCACAGCTTATTATAGTCGATCGATCAATCAACAATGAAATATAAACAAAACAAGCACAAAGCGATTAATCTTCTAAGAAGACATAGGTAATTGGTACGAAAAAAACAATCGGACATAGACCTCGCCAAACCAATAGTGGCTCCATACACTCATGAGTTTTCAATAGAATAAATGAATGAAATCATAATGTCATTCAATTTGAAAAATGAGGCATTTGCTCTACTTTCACATGTATAGTTATGTTAAAATAATATTGATGAATAAGCCTACAAAATACTCCTATAAACAAAAGATATTTTCAAGAGAAACAATTTTGTATTCACTTAATTTGAAAGTGAAAAATAGCTGAAAACAAACGCTACAATTTAAATTGAAAACTCATTTTCACGCCTACACTTTAAGTCACTATACTTAAAACACTATTAGATTAAACAAACAAATTGGTATAATTTTAGTCATATCTAATACATAATGAGCATAATGTATGGTCTTAAGTGGGCCGATCGACGTTTTGGGCGGCGCGGGCGCACCCGGTCAAGGCCGCTTGCACTTGCTCGCAAAAAACCGTCCAACTGGTTGTGTGCCCACGCATGCGGTTATCATACTCGTGTTTTTTGCGACCATATTCATATCTACGTAACTATGTACCGGGCCGTTGCTCGCTTACCAGTTTTTGCAACAGTATGCTTTATTAAACCTGTCAACTTAAGCCTCTTAAGTTTTCTAATCACCAAAATGGCTACTAGTCAACGCAATTTGAATTTTTTGATTTATCTGCAGAAACTCGACGACGATAAACATGTTCGCAATTTATTTTATTTATTCTTCTATCTAACTCATCAACTTCTGTGTTCTATTTGTATAGAAGGCATTTGCATAATGGCCACCTACGTTAGTCACCGGGTACACTTTGCGACCACGACAAATAACATACATAGCCATCATCATTAAGTGGTGTGTTGAAGGCTCCGAGTACATGATTCAGTGCGGACGATGCGCCGATGTAGTGAGCAAAGTCAATGTCGCGGGTCAAGGAATCCACACCTTCAAGTGACTAAGAGGCAGGCTTTTTTGCTATCATCTAATTCCACTTTATCTCTAAAAATAAAAAGGTGGGTAAATCATATTTTTTCATTATCACCAGTTCACCCAGACGCTGTTATTAAATTTTAATAACGAGCATCCTGTGCCCGTCGACGAGTAAGTGTAACCTGTTTACACATACGAACAAGTCTTAGAACAAGCAGATGTGATGTAGCTGCAACTTCGTTTTTTGTCGTTCCCAAATGATTTACTTATAATTTTGAAATGTACACAAATTGCCAGGACTTTTTTGTTTTAATTAAGTGTTAACGCTTCAGCTAAGTGCTTCCGGAGTCAAGGAAACGTCCTTGAATTTTGCTGAGTTTAATTGAATCTCTAGCGTCCATTACTTCTAATTGTTATATAAGAATAACTATAGAAACGTAAGTGTGTTTATTTAAACTCGGTTTTGTCTATTTCATTCGTTTAGGGTTGATATAAACAAATTCGAGTTTACGTTTCGGATTCGTGTAGAATTTTGACTCGTTTGGGATTCACTTAGGACTGATTTAAACAAATTCAAGAAAAGTATAAACACAATCAGATTTTCTAATTTGCTTTGGAGGCTTCACCCCAATCAGATATGTAAACAACGACAAAAATGCGAAGCGCAAAATTCAGCTGGTCTTACAAAATACTGTTTTTTATGGTGTACGTATTTTGCAATACCTATGGGTATCTGGGTATCTGAACTGAAGTCAATAGCTTCTAGTGTCACAAGCTAACATTTTACTAGATTGATGATCCCGGTTCATCCATAAAACATAATTTGGTCGCCCGATACTAATGCAGTTTTTACAACCCATCCTCCAGTTTCATTTCTTCTACCAGTTTTTACCTGTCTTTACTTTTTACCATTACTATAACAAAAAACTAAAAGTAATAAAATAATGGAACACATCTGCACATAAACGAAGAAGATTCGAGATTAACTTTTACTTTACGACTTTTACTTTTTATCCTGTATGTCGGAGGCGAAATCCAATCCGAAGTCCATTTTATTCTTGGCAAAAAGTAGTAAAACAATGGTGGACCGAGGCGAGGCTGGTATCTCACGCAAGTGCACATAATGGGGGAAGGGTCCGACGTCTCCTTCTCGTAATTCCCCCGTAATGACGGTAATCATTTTATCATCTTCGTACCAATAACGTGCGTTTACCTAGTGCAATGGGGTTACGTCGCCAGTCGCCAGGACCGTGCGAATAAATGATAGATGACAGTCCGCATGTAATTTAGTTATTACGAATAGCTTGCCGGTATTATTTCACAATATTGCTGGACTCTCTCGGTGCTTTGCCGCGGTTAGGTTTATGCGTGAAATGTCGAAATAAGGTATGATCGATATGATGTTGAGGACCTGCTGCTCTTCCGGGTATATTTTTTTTTACTGAAATTACCGACAGTTCAATAACTTGGCGAGCTACAGCTAAATTATATGTTGTGTAAGTTTGATGTGGGATTTTTGCAACCCTGTTGTTACGTTTTTTAACGTGTAATAAACCTCGGAAGGAGAGTTTCTGTACTTTATGCTGTGCGTTCTATGTTACGGTCAGTGTTCTTACCATAACAATTATGTTTTATGCATTTTATCGGCATTGTTCAGCAGCTTTATAAGCTGGTTCTTAGTTTTTTAATCTTCAGGCTATAAAATTTAAAAAAGAACTAACTTATATTTGACGGCTTTGAATGCGCGCGCTTGTCTCGCAGTTTCTATGCGCGAGTGTTGTAGCTGTCATATTTAGAGCAGTAACTCATTTCTTTCTTATTCCTGTTTTTTCTCTAACTCGTTTGTAATTACCAATATTGCGTGTAGCCGAGTGTATTTTAAACGCTTTTGGATAATACAATAATACCCATCTAGCTAATTGCATTGTGGTATTTCAGTGTTGAAATAGACACCACCAAAACTATTTTTGCGCATTCGTGTGAAAGTGTTCCAAAATAATTTATGATTTTTACATAAACATCTTCACGGTCATTTCGATTATTATCCTTGGTTATTAAGAATACGGTATTTTATATAAAGTTTTCAAACAAAAAATAAAATATCTTATTGACATATACAAACAGTTACTTAACAGTAAGTTAATCAGTTTAATGTTGCTCTCCTTTACTTACCACTGTCAACATTTTCAGCCCACTTTTCCACTTCTGATTCCGTCATTGCAAGCAATTGACTAATATTTTCTCTTAGCAACTAAAAATTAAATAAAGTCATAAAATACCTGAGTACAGCGGCACGCTTCACTTTCTTCAACAGTGTCACGTAATTAATGTTCAAGTGTTCACAAAACTGAACTGTGTCCGGGAACTATGCGAGCACTCGACCAGAACGGACGCACCGGCTAATGAATGGGAACTAGAGACCGGCGCGGTTGCGGGCCGGAGACGGGGCGCGTGCAGACAACAGACACGCAGCCGACCAAGCGTCTCAAACGGAATGAAATGGTGAAGAAGACGCCACGGTCTTATATAGACGTGGTCGTAACCTGACGCCGGATAACGGACTCCCGCCGACGGACGTGCCACTCGACTATAGATCGTTCTGCGCGCACGCAAGAGACACATTCGAACTCTAATCACAACCCTTCCCAATGTAACAGATAGATCGAATTTTCAATAAAGCGCCCCGAGCTTAACACTGCAATTTGCCAGCGTTGGCGCTCGAACCTAGGTACCCGCACCCAAACGAGACGACAGGACAACGGAACTCTAAATGGCATCAGGGTGTGGCATCGGTGCCAATCTATCTGGATGATTTTCTCGTGAAAGAATGCCTTGAATGTTTTACGAGCATAGTATAAAGTATAAAATTTTACACTTGTATTCTTTTCATAAAAGAGCTTGACAGAGCTGTCACTAGGAATATTAAAGAAAAAACATGGGAACAAAACAAAACATGTATTTCATACTAATAAAATAAACTAGTTTAAAATAAGCAATGCAAGTAAAACCACAAACATGTTCTCAAAAATACAAGGTTAACTTAGAAACTCAGGAAAACCTTTGATTAGCAATAAAACAATAACAATTAAAGGCAAGAATACAATAACAATTGGCATATTACTCTTATCAGTTAGGAAAAACATTTCATCACTCTCAAAACCGTAAAGAAAAATATCGTGAAGAACGAGGAACATTATAGGCCGATCGTGCCACACATTGAACACGGACTTAGTTCCCAAGCAAAATCATACAAAAGAAAAATGAAGTCCTCATCCAATATAACCACTGAAACATTACCAGCTCCTAACCATAGGTCCTATCTCCTCAAAGCTCATTCAAATAGAACCATATCAAATCGTGATCTCGATTGCAAATGATCCTGGCACTAGGTCATTAGTTTCCATCATTTCTATGGGTGCTGTAGGAGACAACTACATGGAATTACATCAGTCAGATGAGCAATTGAGCACTTAATCATTTATAATGCCACGGCAATCACTAATTTGCTCATTAAACGTATGTTTTTATTACTCTATACCTCTAGGCCATTTGTGTAGTCTATGCTGAATTTTTATATCTAGCTCTGTAATAGAAATTCGCCGACAAAAATAAATAAGATTTAAGTTTTTGTTTTTTAAAACAGGTATTTCGTGAAAAAAGTTAAGGTTGGCAACTTTCGAAAAGTTTAATTAATTCTTGAATACTTAAAAATTATATCATTTCAGGAAACACATCAAACAATATGAAACCTAAATTAAAAACTAAATAAGTCTACTCTTAGTGTATCCAACATAAATGTACTTTCAGTTTTTATGTACCCTTTTAAAACTCCAGAAACTTTTTTTTATCGTGGTGATATCATCAAATGAGTCCTCCCACCTAGGTCAGAGCGGGAGGGACTGTCAGACTCGTACTGACTACAAAGAGCCCTTCCGCCTTAGCCCCGTTCCGGGGTCACGGTAATTCGTAAGTCCTGCGACCCAGGCAGGCTTTAGCCCTCGAGAGGGGGGCCCCGTCATTTTGCTGACACTCTTTGAAGCGCGCGTGGAACACAACGCGGCGTACCCGGACCTGGTCCATGGTCGGAGAGTGAGTTGCCCATAACTCGCTGCCCGCATGCCCGCTCCTACGGTGGCCAGAGATCGTCTACCGACGGTCGTCGACGTGGGCGTCTACCACTGCGGCTGGGGTGGAGGGAGGACGCTGTCCTCTCTCTTACATGGCCCGCCTCCTCCTTCGCGCACAAGACTGCTTCGTTGAAGGAGGCGACCACTTCCCACTCCGTCTCGCACCGCAGCATGGCCTCGACCAGTGCCGGGCGGGGCGAGAGGTCTCCGCCTATCGCCGTAGCAAGGCGGCGGTGCTCTGCCCAAGCGGTATGCTTCACCGTGTCCTCCGCGCGATCCTCGCAGTGGTGACACCCAGGCGTTTCTTCCCTCCTTATCCACAGGTACCTCCCGAAACTTCCGTGTCCGGTGAGGACCTGCGTCATGCGATAGGCGCCTATCCAGCCACTCCTCAAAGAGGGGTCTTACACCCCTCTTTGAGGAGTGGCTGGATAGGCGTCACGGCTTCCTGACTGTCAAAACTATTGGGCTGCAGGATGGCGGTCGCCAACCATGCAGCACTGGGAAGGCCCGCCATCCGTTCAGTGGAATCGTTCAGCTGTTACCGCGTAGCCTGCAGAGCCACTGCCGGGATGGACTGGCGGTGAGTACCACCGACCCCTGTCATACCCACGCCTAAATATAATCTCTGGTATGACCTCGTCGGAACGAGAGAATAACCGAACTGTGTACATGGGTACTGTATATCGAGAAATATGTCGGGTTTAAGAAACACATATTTACATTAAAAAATTCTCAACTTGATACGGTGAGTGTCTGAACATCCCGAATAATTTGATACAATTTAACTTTTTCAAAAATAATTGAAAAATAATACCGCTTTGCAAAAAATCTAAAGCCTGGGCGCATGCACTAAATAAAATCATATTAAACTATTGATAGATATTACTGTTTCTTAAATTACAAACGGTTGGTCGTAATCGCAGCTATCTTTGCAGATGGACAGATAAACCAGCCGCTGCGTAGGCATTGTAATAACTTAAGATTATGATAGTTCAAATAATACATTACTAAAATTATTACATTTCGAATAACAACCATCAGACAATAAATTGTGAAGAACTTTCATTTTTCGATCAAAAATTCAAATCAATAACAATTTTATTATAAAAAATCGAGGTCTTCTTCAATGCACGTACGAAATTGGATACAATAAAAACTCATAGATGGTTCCGTCTTTTAACGAATAGTTGTCACTTAAAAGCTTTGTTGCAAATAAAAACAAATGTAAATGCGCAGGCGCCGTTTTTAATCTCACTTCCTGCGGTTTCCCAAAGGAGGATTTAAGGCCAGCGCTGAAGTTGGTACAGCAGTGAAAGTTAATGTTGATACGCATTGGCTCGCTCATTATCTGTGCGATGAAAATCTTAAATTACACTGCACATACCATGTTTTGATCTATTTTTATTTGTGTAAGATTCAATTACTCGACTCCTAATGACGTACTCCGCCGTAGGCTTCGGATAAGAAAATAACATCTTGTCTCTGCTGCCGTGTAATGAGTGCGCTCTACGGCAAAAGAAAACAATTATCTACATGATGAGAATTTTTAATAATTTAATATTTTATTGCTTTATTCGTTTAAGCCCGTATTGCATGTCAAAACTTAAGTAGTAAAAGAGAAAAGTTAAAGAGGAACACATCAACTACAAATCACTTGGAAACTGACATGACGAGCGCATTTATTAACTTTTTGTGCAGATCAGAATAGCAGATTATTGGATAGTATTTAAATAATAGCCCATTCAACGATCGATGGTTAGTTAAATTATATTGATAGATGCGCATAGACTGTAGGTAATTGATTTGAAAGATAGCTAGCTCTAACGAAACTGACTTTAGCTATGGGGTGGAATGTTTGACCTAGAATTTGATACAAAGTATCTAATAATAAAGGTAACCGTCATCTTGATTAAACTCAGGAGCATTTCTCTTCAGTCTTGTCTCATGATTCATAAACCAACTTAAGGAGTAATGTCATGTTCATAGTTACCTATTCAAAATATTTTAATGAGTCACTTGTGAATATTCATTTTTGCGTTATTATTTTCTTGTTAAAGATTTACTTCACTTTAACCTTTCGGCGCGTTATTTACACCCGGGTGTACATAAGCCGCCCCAGCGCCTTACGTACACACGTCTGTCTGTACGTAACAGACAGTCGCTCATTGGACGTTGATTTTTTTTTCAAGAATCTTGTACACATACCCTTAGGCGAATGCTATACGTATGATCCATATTGTGATCCGTCCATTAAAATTGTCGGATTACGATGGAAAGAAGTCGGTGGCTTTGTTATTTTTTATTTCATTGACTATGGCCACCGACTTCCGAAAAAAGTTTTAACTTTTTTTGTTTGGTTTTGAAGTGGTTTCCTTTTTTTTTCAAAAAGTTTTTTTTACCCTTTTTAGTTTAGATATTCAAAAAAAAATTCGTATAAACGCCGTCTTTGAAAATCCAAGTAAGCAACAAAACCAGATATGTGCGGGCAACATCATCCAGATATCCTTAATTGTTATATACCCAAACCTTTCCCAGAATGTCACGAACAGTTTTCTGAAAACCGCATCAAAATCGGTTCAGCTAAACGCAAGATAATCGCGAACAAACAAACAATCGACTTCTACAAAATCTCTTCGAAAATCTACAATCCAAGTAAGCAAAAACGGATCCATGCGGGCAACGTCACGGGATATCGATAACGAACACTTTTCAAAAAACCTCACCAAAATCGGCCAAACGCGAGATAATCGCGGACAAAATACATACATACTACACACAAACATACAGGTCGAACTGAGAACCTAGCTTTTTTTTTAAAGTCGGTTAACAAAAAGCGATCATACAGTAATTTCAACCAATAACAATATTGATATTACGTTCATACTGCACATACATTACAGATATGCACATAATCACAATATAATCCAAAATTACAATACTTGAATAGAGTAGTCCCATTAAATACAGTATCAGTATGAACGGTGTCATAGGAGCAATTTTCCAAATGATTTTAATGCTCATTGCTCGTGATGTGGGTTATTGTGCTAATGCGAGCACTTAATCCATTACGACACGATCTCGCATTAGAGAACGTCAGGGAAGCCATGATAGCAAGTGCTTCTTACATGCGATTTTCACTTATATGTGACAATGATTTCATGTCGCTTAGACCACCTATACGCTGTGAGAGCGATGGAAGCGCTTCCTAGTGATCATATTATTTGGGGACATAAGATCTGCAAATTCTTGCCTACTAGATATTTTAATAATTATTTTCGGCTTGCTTTTGATTAAAAAATATATAAAACTAAAACTATACTTAAATGATTGTGTGGTGCATATATTAAACTTGGCAGTACGCCACTCCGCGGATGTCTCCCGTTAATTCACATCTCTGTCACATCGCGCGCTACGATCGTTAGATCGTCACCACTATCGACTTCGCACATAGCGTATAGGGCATTCGTGAAGATACGAGAAAGTTTACACTCCGTCAAACTCTAATCAAAGGTAGTAAATTTGATGCAATATTTCCCTTAAAATCATTAAATAATTCTTATATAAGTAAAGTTGGACATGTTCTTAGGTTAGTTGAGAAACCAGCCAGAGAAAATTAATTAAAAAGTAAGACAATTGTACGTATCACAAAACCGCAAAAATCAGTACCGTACAGATTTACGATAAACCAACCAGATGTCCATCACGTTATACAGTTTATACTGCAACAAAAAATATGATGCTTCAGGCCTTCGGGCTTTGCAGAGATATAAAATCCCTGCAATAAGAGTCAGGGGCTCTTTTTATGTAATGAAAGCTGTAACACAAAAACAGCTTTGATAAAAAAGGACTAACGAAAATATTTCGAAGTATCTATGCTATAAATGGGAATGCAATCAAAGCCATGTCAGATTAACAATCGAATACTTTTAATGAAGGTCAGTGCCACTTTATTTTCGGCTGCATTTGAGACCTAGGATCCGGCTCAGGCCAAATTAATAACAGTGAAAAAGAAGGTTGTACATAAATTGAATTGCCGCCATCATTCTTTTTTTATAAAAAGAACGTCACTCGGAATAATCACGAACAATTGACGTTATAATTTATGTCCTAATTAAAAACTGTCGGCTCAGTAACCTTCATTCGATTATTTCGCTTCGTTTCCGCAGCTTTTATTTGTAGTTCGACAGATGAAGAGGAGTTTTTGCCTACGATCAGCTCGTCAATAGATCTGGGTCGTTCGTTCAATCTTCTATAATACACAGCACTTTTACTTCGCAAATAGATCTGTATTCATTTTTACTTATGAATAACACTCCAGTTATAATTTTTCTATTCAGTTATTTACAATCTAACACTACATCTTTCTTTTTTACTAATATTGAATTTTGAATCTGAAATTTTTACACATCTCGTAGATAACTAATAATAGTCACCTCGTAAAAAATTATAAACAGGAAAAGTCTAACTCCTCTCATGTTTTTTAAAGTACGTGAATTGTCTCCCGAAAAGTTTATTAGGTTTAAATATACCTTCGACGTACACATCTACTCAGCGTGTTTTATTTCAAGATTAATTATATTCCATGCATTACGACATACGACGACAAGTGCACCTGTGCAGTCGCAGGCGCTGGAGGAAGGCGCGCTATGCGCCGGCGCAGGCTAATCGTCGCGTAACGGTGGCGAACTGTAAAGCTCGCCACGGACCGCGGGCCGCGTGCTAAATTTGCCGAAACACCGCGGTCTCTAGCGGGAAAATCTTAAATCACTCTAAATTCGTGTCGATGCCCGCCCATGACAATATACGGAATATCTTACCCATGACACCATCAAAAGCGTCATGTTTGAGGAACTTCTATCTTAGGCATCACGGCCATTACTAAAACCAATATGTTGAGCCCACTGTAACCTTATCCGTCTTTTAATTTCACTTACAACTGGCCAATGTCCTCTTAACCTTAATCATGAAAAGCTTTATATAGTGTTTTAAATGGCTTTATAGGTACCATTTACAGATTACAGAATCTAGATGGTGTAGCCCACGTGCCTACATAAGAGCTGGTAATTATAAAGTACTCGAATAAAAATCCACGTAGTGAAAGAAAAAGTCAGCCATAGAAAACAATTACCTATTTAAATGAATGATAAAAAATGTTTCAGCATAGAAGTTACTCTCACTTGCTGAAGAAATTTGCAACTACATCTCAGGTTAAAGACCAGACGATGAGGCGAGACTAATTGTTATTGTTTTGAACAAAACTGCATTTGGCACTGCCTGTCGCTTATTTACATTAGTCGAATCAAGCGGAACTCAAGCGAAGTGTTACTGATTTGGAGAAATTATGAATGCAAGCGATTGATAGTCTGAGACCTCTCACATCCTGTATCGAAGGATGGTGTGACAGACAGTATGGATATGATATGGCTGTCTAGCCAGTGCCAGTTACGGTGACTCACTCTATGGTATGGAAATTGGAATATGTAGGTACCCATAACTAACAACAAACATTGTTAAAAAACGTTAAAACAATATTGTATTTCAGGTTAAAGAAAGTATATAAGTCGTTGGCAAGTTGGCGAAACATAGTTTTCTAAATCCATTTAGCATTGAGCTTTCAAGTTCATAAGCTATGACGAATGTGAACAGTGCAATGTATAGCAATTTATTTAAAAATATTCCTTACATCATGCCATAAAATTCCGAAGCTGAGTTCATCATTCTGATCCTGACATTAGCAAGAACATAACAGATATTAATTACGACAAGTTCGCGTGTTAGTAACGACGCATTCTGTTACCGCAACAATGAAGAATTATTACTTCAATCCAATCATGTCACGCCAACAAACTATGAGATTTATCCCATTACGGTACTAACTGATAGATTCTCTATTCTTCACACCTATTTGTACTTTAATCATTAACATTTTCATAAGAACAAATAAGTCTCAGCTAGTTAATTAAAATTTCATAATACGTGTCGTCGATATTTAATACCGTTTTGAAGAAAATGCTAGGTCACACTCATTTGACGTATAAAGTTTTACAAACTTTCGTTTAACTGTCAGACTCACTTCCAACTGTTGGTGTACGCCCAACAATCAACACTTTAAAATAATAAACTATTTATTAACTTCACACTCTACTTAAGGCCGCCCAGTTTTACTCGAACCAAAGTATCCGTGACTCTTCCACAAACAAAGGGTCATTAGCGAAAATGTCCGATTCAACAATAGAACAAGCGAAACGGGAAATTGATGATTCCCTGGTTCTGAGCGCATTTTGTATGCGACGCATCGGGCTGTCGTTCCAGGATCCCAAAAGCGGGACAGCTTATTTGCGTCAGCAGCTGATGCTCATAGCTTCCGTCTGCGGTATTTGCTACCACGTGTTCAGTGAAATCGCCTTCATAGGTCTCACGTTGGCGAATTCGCCACGAGTCGAGGATGTCGTTCCACTTTTCCATACTTTTGGCTACGGTGCTTTAAGTAAGTAACTATGTACAAGTATACATTGTGTTAGTTTGACTATTTGTCTGTGTTCGAACTACTTTCGAGAACTGTTTCACAGGATGCGGTTTTAGCTATTTTATAAAGTGTAATCTTAAGAGAGTAAAAGATATTAAGCACAATTGGAATGAAGCGTGAAGTTAAGTCTATTCATAATGCGACACGCAAAGGTGTCTGTCTGGTGTCTACAGAGGCGTCTGTTACATTTATTTCTTTTCTATTATTTCAACTCATCTATTTTCTGTCCCAATAATGTACATAACGTTTCCTAGGTATTGCGAAAGTATTTGTTCTGTGGTACAAAAAAGACGTATTCCGTCAGTTGCTGAATGAGCTGGCAGGTATATGGCCGATGCCTCCGCTGGAAGAGGAAGCGCAGATCATTAAGAACAAGAGTCTCGCCGCTCTCCGCATCACTCACCGATGTAAGTGTGTTTACGATAAAACGTAACATTCTTTACTTTGCAATTTGAAGTGCGAACACATGAAAATCCGGCCCCTTTGGATATGAAGAAGAATTGACATTCAATCTAAATCAGATTAAATGTTGCCACAATATGCATCAAATTGTTATCAATCACGGAAAGAAACAAGGTCTAGATCGCTTTCTCAAAATGACTCATTTAAGTTAATATGAGTCACTTATGAAAACAGGTTGTGTTAAAACCATTTTATAAAGGCTTTAAGAGAAACGAGCCCGCCTCATTAACATTAAAACCAGAGTGATGTGCAAATTAAACCCTTTTTGTTGGAACTCGAATGTATTTTGCTGAATGGCAATTCCTCAAAAAATGTTTTATTAATTTCTTCTCAGGGTATTTCTTCATGAACGTATCCGGGGTCTGGTTCTACAATTTAACTCCGATCGTCATCTATCTGTATGGCCTGATTCAAGGCAAGGACGATAAGATAGGCTATGTCTGGTCGTCATGGTACCCGTTTGATAAACACCAAGCGGTTGCACACGTCGCCGTTTATCTGTTTGAAATATTCGCTGGTAAGATTAGCTTCAGTATACATAAATAATAAATTTATTTTTAGTCTTATTTACATAGAATTCAGGGCAGTTAAGTCATTTCTAGGTCTTACTGCTAACTTCCGTGAAGGACTAGTTATTATAATATGGTGCAGTTATCAAACTCGTAAGATAGTCCGTTAACCGTGGTTGAAGCGAGCGCCTTGTTCAATGTCAATTATTTTAGATGTGGAACAGTGTAAGTTCACAGCATCACATGCATTCTTCCTATAGCAAATAACAGTAGTCAACTAAATTACATTACCAATATAAAGTGAATTAAAGCAATTTGAAACACCATAATCTCCTAAAAGGTTACCCCATGCTTGTGACACATTTAAAGTGCACTTTCCTCGTAATACAGTGACCTCTACCACCATTTTAATAGCACTTAATAACTTAATCGAATCTTTCGCCTTAAGATCTTGTTCTCAAAGCAAAAAACGCCAAAATAATAGTACCCGTAATCATTTCTACGAAGAAATGTTTCTTTTATTGACATAGAGAGAGTGAAAGTCCTGATAATATAGAATCATCTTGAGGCTCCTATTATCTCATTGAGAGCTACGTCTTCGTCCGTAGTAAAGTGGCAATTAATCCATTTTAAACATTTGATTGTATACTTCAGGCACCTAAGAGTGACGGTGTGAACGCGACCGCGTGATGGACTCTAAACAAATATCGTTCAGCTGTTAGCGCCCAAAAATAGATGTTATTTTTTCTGCAGGGTGTTAATATACTTGAGTCATGATATGCTCTACTTAGGTCAAATATAAGAACAATAGCTAGTAGTAGGTTAACAACTACATTGGATACTGTTCTACATTTTAGTGTGATAGACAGATATTCATATTAGTAAGTTACTGCGATCCCAAATAAATCACGGTCTAATTTTTTTGTGTAAAATATTTGCTTTGCACACACCTTTGTAAATGCAAGAAAAGTATGTTACCCTACAGCTATTGTTCTTAAGTCGCGAGCCTGTCTTATCGGGAAACTGTGGCCTTGGAACGTAAAGGGCCACTGAAAGATCAGGGTAAATTTGTAATTAGTTAAGAATCTGACAGTCAACGAGAAGGAAGAAAGAAGTCTTTGGTGATTTTACTACGCCAAAAAAATAAAGATGTGTAGATTATGTATAATCTGACTGTATTCAGTATACAAGTAGATTCTACATATACGCAAAAATTAAAATAAATATTTTTTTTCTAGGTCAAACTTGCGTCTGGATTATGGTCAGCACAGACCTCTTATTCTCGGCAATGGCCAGTCATATTAGTATACTGTTACGCCTGCTAAAGCGCCGGCTAGAGTCTGTGGGGACAGTAGACAGTGATGACCACTTTCAAGAAATACTGGAGGACATCAAGTTGCATCAACGGCTTATAACGTGAGATTTCTAAATCATTCACACTAATTTTATAAATTCGATAGTACTTCTGTGTATCTTTTACCTTTTAATTGAATAGTTTCCGAAATGAAATCGCCATATAGATAGACTATGACCTTTTTTTTTTATCGTGGTAAAATCATCAAATGAGTCCTCCCACCCAGGGCAGGGCAGGAGGGACTGTCAGACTTGTACTGACTAAAATCCACGGTGTAATTCAATAGCCCTTTACGTACCGGGGCCACGGTAATCCCTTGGTCCCGCGACCCCGGCAGGCGGATAGACCATGACCTAGGGAAATTATCGGGATTAAAAGTAAATGCCGTAGTTCGTAAGTAGTTCATTTCCAGGGTTTATCTACTACTTCCACCCAGGTGTAACCGCGAGCGACAACAAGTTAATCCGAATTACCCCTCAATTATAAATTATAACAAGCAGTTCAGTATGTTATACCAAGTTAATTTACCACTGCTGCCCTGGGATCTGGAGGCGACTGCCCTCCAGCGCGTCTACGAATGGCGCGTGGAGGTGCAGCGCCGGGGCGAATCCCCGCTGCCTCGACAGGTCGAGGCGCGGCGGGAAGAGCTCCGGCGCGATCTCAGGGCAGTATGGAGGGAGCGACTGTCGCAACCGAGGTCCGGGCACGCCGCAATCGCGGCGGTAAGACCCCTCTTTGAGGAGTGGCTGGATAGGCGTCACGGCGTCCTTACCTTCCGCATGACGCAGGTCCTCACCGGACACGGAAGTTTCGGGAGGTTCCTGTGTCTGATAAGGAGGGAGGAAACGCCTGGGTGTCACCACTGCGAGGACCGTCCTGAGGACACGGTGGAGCATACGGTGCAGGACTGCCCCGCTTGGGCAGAGCACCGCCGTGTCCTCACGACGGCGATAGGCGGAGACCTCTCGCGCCCGGCATTGGTCGAGGCCATGCTGCGGGGCGAGACGGAGTGGGAAGCGATCGCCTCCTTCTGCGAAGCAGTCATGCTCGCGAAGGAGGAGGCGTGCCGCGTGAGGGAGAGAACAGTGTCCTCCCTCCGACCCACCCGCAGTGGTAGACGCCCACGGCGACGGACGTCGCCAGACGATCTCCGGCCACCGTAGGCGCGGGCATGCGGGCAGCGAGTAATGGGCGACTCGCTGCCCGACCATGGACCATGCCCGGGTCGACGGCGCGTTGTGTTCCACGCGCGCCTCAAGGAGTGTCAGCAAACTGACGGGGCCTGTAGAGGGCCAGAGCCTGCCGGGGTCGCGGGTCTTACCCATCACCGTAACCCCGGTACGTAAAGGGCTCGTGAAGGACACCGTGGATTTTAGTCAGTACAAGTCTGACAGTCCCTCCCGCCCTGCCCTGGGTGGGAGGACTCATTTGATGATTTTACCACGCAAAAAAAAAAAAAAAAAAGTTAATTTACCACAGCACCACGTTTAAATACTCGTTTACGAAAGTTTAGCCGGCCAAATCGTGTTCTTGGGCCAAAAGAATCCAACCGTTCAGAACACATTATGAATTTCTTTCGTTTTACCGTAGCTTCTGCTTCACTTGCGCAAGTATCTTTTTTGTAGGCCTTTTGAGACGTGATTTATATAAAAAAAGTTACTTCGAAAACCTCAAAAGATTATTTAGAGTATTGTACCTATTTTTTTCCGTATTCCAGATACTGCAACGATTTGGAAAACGCTTTCTCCTTATCGAATTTCGTGAATGTTGTGTTGAGTTCGGTCAATATCTGCTGCGTAGTTTTCGTCATTGTGGTCAGTATTACAAGCGTTTTATTCATAGTATACCTAGAAATAGGCTATTGTGTTCAACCGTGGTCGAGTGGTGAGGTATTTCCAAATTTTCACGCTTTGCAAAAAAATTACTGACTTAAAATACATTGAGCAGAACTGAAACAGCATTGGCCCCTTTGTCGTTCTAATCGTTTATGTTTTTGATGACATATATTTCCGAAAAGAAGAGCCCCTTAGATTACATTACACGCAGACTACATTAGCACATAACAAAATAGCGGGACAAGTTCGACGTTACTACTAAACATACAATGGAACTAATATTTAATTCAACTACATACATATAAGACAGGGCCTTTGCCCAGCAGTGGGGTAATATAAGCCATTTTTTATTTTTCTTTCTTTTTATAAAACGTGACCCCACACTGGGAATTTCTTCCTGTATCGTGGGTGCGTTTACAAACATAAAAAGTCACATACACAAACACCTAGACTCGAAAAACAAACTACTTATAGATCATACAAATATTTGCTACGTGTAAGAATCGAACCCGCGACACACTGCGTAGCAGTCGATCACTCAACCACTGCGCGAACTGTGTGCTATTTAGTGGGCTAGTTCTTAATAGTATTTCTAAATTATTATAATCACTTGCACGCCTTTTCAGCTTCTAGAACCGCTAATGGCCATCAGTAACAAACTGTTTTTGGGTTCAGCTCTAATTCAAATCGGAATGCTGTGTTGGTACGCGGACGATATTTTCCATGCGGTTAGTGAACTTTTTATTTATTTATGAAATAAACTTTTGGTAATACTTCTTTCCATTTCTTTAATGTAACATATGACCGAAATGGATGTGCAATTATCTGCATCTAAAAAACATGGTAATTTAAGAAATTTCCTTGAATTTGAAAGATTGTAAACTTTGAATTCGTTGAATCCTGCGTACTGTGTACGAGTAATTGGGAATTCCAATTAAGGATGAAAAAGAAATCACGTATGGCATACTTTTCGTGATGATGATCACGAATTTTAAGCACATTGAGTACGCAAATGATGTTCGGACAAGAAGTTCGTTTATAAACAACTACTACTGACAAGTTGTATTTTTTACTTACGCTGTGTTCTTGTATGGAATAGTTGTTTTCTTTTTTATTAATACACTTTTTTAGGTTTTAACAATTTAAAACAAAACTTATACTGTCACTTACGAGATATCTTCCGCGATTATTTATTTTGGGCCCCCTATATTTTGACGCTATTGCAAGCGCCATGATCGCGGGTTGACTGGAGAATGCGGGTGGATGAAAATAAAATAAACTGTTAGGAGAAATCTTTCTACCCTCTTTCTTTGTCTGTTGCTACGCCCACTACTAAAACGTAGTATAAGTTTTGTTTTTTGATAGTTCTAGCGAAGGGTTAGGATTGTAGATTTAAAGCCTTCAAGAAAAAGAACACGTTCTGAATTTTCTTCAGTAGTCAAAATAATTTGAAATAAAATTTATAAAATCCAAACGAAAATCAACTCTAGTACCTACAACATAACAGCATTCCTCCCAGCCCTTATGTTAATAAACGTATTTCTTGTAGAACGCCGATATAGCTTCAGCGGCGTACAATAGTGATTGGTACCGTACTAACCCCCGGTGTCGCCGCGCCCTGCTTTTCCTTATTCAGAGGTCAGTAACTACATACAAAAAACATTATTCAATATCTAATTAACTATTGAACTCTGAGCCAAAGAAAGAAATACTTTAGTAATGAGAGAACAAAACATTCATGTGCAGTTTATAACTATGAAGACAGTGACGAATTTTCGACCACAAGTAACATCCTTTAGATTCCGCATTGAGGCCGCCTATACGTGTCACATACCAACCAATGCATTTGCCATTGGTGTGTATTAGTTTGTGTTCGTTCTTGATCTCCTCAGTGTCAACCATACATGACGTTCTATGTAGACAGATTTTTTTTAGCGTGGTAAAATCATCAAATAAGTCCTCCCACCCAGGGCAGAATGAGAGCACTGTAAGACTCTTACTGACTCTAAACTAAAATACTAAAATCCACAGTGTCCTTCAATAGCTCTTTGCGTTCCAGGGTCACGGTAATTCGGAAGTCTCGCGACCCCGGCAGGTAAAGCCTGCCGGGGCCCTCTAAAGGGGAGCGTAAATGTAGACAGCGTAAGAAAAACTTAATGCACTGTAGATGACGTGTGGCGCGCATAGTTTACCTTCTATGCAGAATCTAGAGGAGGTTAAATGTGCGATTCTTAGCTTAATTTGAATTTATTATTTTATTTTATTTACTTTCTCTTTTACACAATATATCAATGATTGTTTCAGAGCTCAAAAACCAATTGCGTTCACAGCAATGGGTTTTACTAACATTAGTCTCGTGACATATTCATCGGTAAGTGGTATTAAATTTTTGGGTCAACCCAAATGGGTTTTGGAATATTATTCATTGGAATATAATTGAAATAAATAAAAATATTGAAAGAATAAATATATATATAAATTAATTTAGAAATTTGGTACAAATCTTATATGATTTTAAGAATAACTAATATAAGTTATTATTAAGAACCTACACATTTTTCAAAACGTTAATGCAGCTACAAATTGTAGACTCAATATAACATTATACATAGACAAGTATTCTAAAGACCAAGTTACAAATTGGCTTCTATGTTACACCAGCAACTTATTAACATCTTGTTTTTTTTTTTTATCGTGGTAAAATCATTAAATGAGTCCTACCACCCAGGGCAGAGCGGGAGGGACTGTCAGATTCGTACTGAATAAAATCCACGGTGTCCTTCAATAGCCCTTTATGTTCCGGGGCCCCAGCAGGCTTTGGCCTTCTAAAGGGGGCCGCCATTTTGCTGGCACACTTTGAGGCGCGCGTGAAACACAACGCGCCGTCGACCCTATTAACATATTGCTAGGATAACTTTGATACTTAGTATTGAAAGTTAAATGTTAGAAACAACACGAATAGTTTAGTTTCCGAACAACAGTCCAAGAATGGAAATAAGAAACTTATTGGGTGTGTGACCGTGCTCATCACGCAGGTTCTGTGTGGGCTACACAGTGATGTCAGCATCGTTCGAAAACAACATCGTAAAGAAAAATAATGTCAAAGAAGTAAAAGTTCAACGAAACAAACTTTTTAATAATCTGACATGGTCACTAACATTATAATTACAAATTAAAACGGGACAAGTGCTTTTATCCTTGACCATGGCTCTCGCAACAGTACCCAATTATCAGAAACTTGAAACAAATAACATACATGTTAAATATCCCACTTTAATTTGTAATGATAATAATATTTACAATTTATAATATAACCTTATATTTTTTTACAAAAAAAGAGTACTTCTTATTTGCTACCAACGCTTAATAATTTATACATAACTAAATAGTTTATACATTTTTACTCAGAACTTTATCATTACATTCAGACTGTATATTTAATTAATTATTCTTTGCAGATTCTTTCGAAATCATACTCATACTTCGCATTACTGTACACGATGTACAGTGAAAATTAGATGCTGCATAATACAACTAACATTTAAAATAGACACATAATGTAGATAAAGTTGTAGATGTATAGATAAAAACAGTATCAATAGATGTCGTTTCCCGTATTACTGCACAGAGTTATCTTAGAGATATTACTAACCTCCTTGGGAATTCATATCTACAATTAAACATAGGCAAGATAAATAGGTATGCTGGCATTGTGCCAAGGAGGGAATGCTAATAGAGATAGATTGTTTATGGTTGACCTCAGAGGAAAAAGAAGTGTCAGAAGAATTGTCGAATTTCCGTGTGAGTATTTCACATATTTCATATTTCTTTAAAAAAAAATCGATGGCATAAATGGTTGAATAACGCGGCTTTGACCTACTCAGTGTGTGAACTTAATGATATATATGTAGTGTACAGAAATAATAAGGTAATATAACAAGGTCTAACTAATTCCAAATAAGAGTAAGATTCTCTAAATAAAAACAAATCACGAATCAGTTACAGTAGTTTCTAAGCATCACACGTAGCGTACGATCTGATGGCTTCCGCTGCATGGCTCTGATAAAATGTCCCGAATGGAAAAACGACCCAAGTCTCAGGTATCAGAGAAAACAGATTCTATTGAGTATCTAACATTGCCAGCAACACCAGGGTATGAGAATAGACCCATATCAAGTAGATACCCCAGAACAATGCATAAATCTGATCACAATTATCAAAAGGATAAAGATCAAAGTCCTTCAAAGACTTCTATCCAAGATACTAACAAACTTTACTCGCAAAGAAAGGCTTACTCGGTACCAAAGTTCCATCATGGACCATTTGCAAACAGAACGATGAGTTATAATGTGATGGAGAATAAACCATCTCTTCAATGTCGCAAGTCGAAAGAGAAGTCATCAAAATGTTCTTCAAAGATGTACGCAAAACTAGAATCGGTAAAAATATGTTTTAATTTTATAAACTGCTGTTAGTAGAATACTTTATTAGAACTGCTTAGTCCCTAACTAAAAATAATTAATTTTAAAATAAAGTAGTGAACCAGAACCATGATACCTGTGCTGTGACCAAATATGGTAATGATGTACATTACCATATTTGATGTGAATTAACATAATTGATGATTTTTATTATTTTAAATGTACTTTATCTGTAATAGACCAGTGAAGATAACACCGAAGAACGCATACACTTACCGAAACTTCAACCATGTGAAGCGGAATTCTTACAACTCATATCCGAAGATGACGTCGACGAAGTTCAAAAAATAATAGAAAGGAATCCAAACCTGAATGTAAACTGCACGAATTTTCAGGTTAAACACCCAGTTAATTTAATTCAAGTGCAGTTATGCGTAAATATTCAATAAATATAACAATAACACCTTTTTACTTTGTAGGGAGTGTCGGCGCTCCAAATAGCTGTGCAAAACAGATCTCAAGCGATGGCTGAGTTTCTCTTGAAGCTTCCTTGCTTGGAAATTGGTGACTGTGTGTTGCAGGCTGTCCGATACAACAATATTAAAATATTGGGTAAAGATAACCTCGTTCTTGCTTTCTCTTGGCTTTTATGAACATTTATGTATTTAAAAATAGGTTGTTTGTGTTTACAGTAATGTTGTTGGAGGCTCAGAGTAAGATCTCGCCGGGGTTGGAGTTCGCGGGGGCGACACACTCGGCCGACTTCCCCGCGCATGTGAGCCCGCTTGTTCTTGCAGCTCAAATGGGACACTATGAGATAGTCTCGCTACTGATCGATAGGGGACACAAAATAACCCGTCCTCACTTAGCTAACTGTATGTGTGTTTGTTGCAGGTGAGTTCTATAGGAACAGCTACACATCAATTGATCGTGATCTACATTTGACTTAAGATATTAATACATTGTATTTTCAAAACTTGACAAAATAATGATGCTCTCAGATATTTAAAAAAATGATAATTTAATTTATCTCAATATAATTATGATCCCGTTGCTGAACCAAATATTTCGGCCGTTTTTATTATGAATTACGTAGTTATAAAAACATATAAACATGTAAATAGTAATAAAATGATTACAAATTGGCTGTAATTAAGCAGCCACTTCGAAGTTAATTCGACAGTTAAGAACCTGAATAATATCTTTATTGACTAAGGCCATAATTGACAGTTCCTTTTTTGATTGCAGAAATAAAATATTTTTTATTGATTTAAAATAACAATGAAACGAGGATATAATTTGAATCGCGATGTAGTGATGTTAATATAAAAATAGAAGGTGACATTCAAATCAGTGCCCACGCGCAACAGTTAAATTTAGCTTTTTAAAACCGTTCATATTATTAACAAATGCATTCTTTTCCAAAGGAATGTTTATATGAACAATGACCCGCTGCACGAAGGTAGTTTCCGCCTGTCGGTGTACCGTGCCATCGCCTCCCCAGTTTACATGGTGCACTTCTCTTCGGACCCCATCTTGGCTGCTTTCTCTCTGGCAGCCGAATTGGCTGAAAATGCTGCCGCCTGCAGGCACTTCGCCGCAGCCTATCTGCAGGTAGCTGATGATGTCAGCGCGTTCGCCGTTGATCTTTTAGGTGATAATATGTTACCTATACTTGAATAAAAACTTTTTGAAGTAATACAAAATTCTCTCTTCAAATAGAACCCTCCCATTTCCTTTTCTGATATTGTCAGATATCGTGCAACCAGCAAAACGAAGCGAAAACATCGTTTAAGAGTTCCTTGATAAGGAAACGATATATTCTTATCTTCCCCCGGAAATGAACAAGTGTACGTCAAACGCTACAACATTGCCATGATGCCCAACTTTGCCTTCTTTGTTTCAAAGCACGACGCGCGAAATTTATTGGAGATAACCGTCACTCGACGTCCATCCGTGGACCACGTGTCGACAGTTGGACGCCGCGTTATCACCAATAAACGTCTTGCGTAGTGCGTTGAAACAAAGAAGGCAAAGTTGGGTATCATGGCAAAGTTGCAGCGTTTGACCGGTACCAAGTCTTAGCGACAACAGTCAGAAGTATGCTGTCAAAAATAAGCTTTGAATAATCAGTTTTCTCTTTACCAAAAACTGAAACTTGACAACAGCTTTAATGAGTACCTAAATCTTAGGCCATAATAAAAAAGACTATGTTCAAATCTGTTATCTGAACCAATTTACATAGGATGCTGTCGTACCTCGGAAGAAGTGGAATTTATTCTGAAGCAGACATCAGGTGGCAAAGGACGGCGGCACTTTGTATTGCCTCGTTTGCTAATGGCCGTCGACTTGAGGCAAAAAGAATTCGTCGCACACCCTAACACTCAAACGGTAATACTAAAATAATAACGGTAAAACTTTAAAACAATCCGTCTATGAACATCATCATTCATAACAGCCTTTCCCACTGTTGGGACAAAAGCCTCCTCTCTGTGAGAGGGAGTGGGCCGTAATCCAACACGGTGGCCAAGTGCGAGTTGGTAGATGTAGTCGAATTTTTAATTCTAGGACAAGCCGGTTTCTTCACGCTGTTTTCCTTCACCGTTTTGAGAACAGTGGTGATAAATTAAACAAAGTAATGCGCCTGCCTAGCTTCGCACACACGACCTACAAATCGTAAGTCGGGACCAATATCACTGGGCCATGACTGCTCTATCTTTACGTATAAACAAACCTTTAAATAATCCAACAAATGGATAAAGCCATGTCATTAATTAACTTGTCAAATTAATTTAACCTCATTATAAAAGAAATTCCCAGGTATTGGAATCATACTGGCTCGGCGACTGGCATAGTTGGAGAACCAAGCCAGTACTCTTTAAAGCTTTCACAGTTCTGAGTCGAGTCCTCATAACACCAATCATTCTCATTGTTTGCATGGTAAGCATGATCATTTAATTTCGTTTTTATTCGTAGTCACTCGTTAAATGTATGTCTACATAACAGCACGCTATTTTTTCCCTCGAAATCAATCCTTCACTTCTTTGCAGACAATAGTTATTTATAGATCTCAGAATACCACCTAAATATTATGTTATTAGTGAAACCCGCAATAGGGAAGTCTGGAGCTACCGAGTGCAATTTGAGGCTACTGAAAATGTGCTGCTGTTGTAACCGCATCGTGACTAAATTGACGAATTAAGTATTTAAACAAACTCAGTCGATGTCAAAGCCGATGATATAATTGGTAAGAGTGTTTTAGGTAGCGCCTCGCCACAACCTCGTAGGACACTGGCAGATTCCGCTGAACAAACTGATCACACACGTCTCCGCATATTTCGTATTCCTTGCCCTGGTCTTCTTTATTTCATATCAAGATAAACTGATTCAGAAGCGAGGACCTCCGAACACAGGTTCGCGATTTACTTTCTAATGACGCTGATGAGATGCTTTGTCAAGATTATCATAATTAATTGCACACGATATCGCAGTGAGCTTGATAACGTATCATTATAATGTGGTGCACAGTTAAGTTGTTGAGTAGCACATTATGCTTATATCTTTATTTATCAGTCTATGTATATACGGAACAGTTACTACTTTATGAGGAAAAAGTCTATCTGTAGGTGAAGTAGATTAATGTGCAAACCTCTTTTTTAATACAAATCCACCGTGGCTGTGTACCTACATAGACGTGAAATGCTACATACTAACTTTAAATATAACACTTTATAATTTTAACTAGGGCACCATTAACAACGGTGAAATTAAATGAAAGTCCTAAGAAACCTGGATTTTTTAAATATTTATCACTATTCTGTCCAAAACCAAAATCCGTCACGAGTCAGCGTTTTGATCAAAACGCCATAAGCATTGATTAAAACGCTCGTCAAACGCCTCATCTATATTATCTAAAAAAGTAGGCCGTCTCGCCCTGCATTCGAACAGCAATAAACTGTTATTATATTTTAATTGAATGCATCACCACGAGCATTCAAATAGAACCATCTAGACCAACATCATCATCACTTTTTGACGTGGTAGGTGCGGAGGCGCCGGTTATCTTGTACGTCTGTGGCTACGCCTGGTCCGCCCTACGGATGTGCCTGATGCAGGGCCCACATCGGTATTTCAGCAAGATGTGGAACTGGACCGAGATCATTATGCTCATGCTGTTCGGATTTACGTTCGTCTTCTGGATCCTCGCTGCCATTGATGTTGCAATTAATAATGAAGAGTTTTTAGGTAACACATAACTTTTCTCTCATTAACTGTGAACTGAGTCTTTTTCCCTTCAAGGGAAACCCTCCTCGATACTTTTTATTTACCATCAACGTCTAAAATTACCATTATTATGCACTGATATCATTAACCATATCAAAAACACTTCAGAAAAAATATAACTCGTTTATTTACATACCTCCGTAGAATATTCATACTCAAGAATATTAAACCAGTGAATCTACTGCTGTAGCCACTACTTAGCGTAATTACTTGATGGCAAAACACCGCACAGTGCGAGTAGATATTTCTGGCACTTGTGCTCTGGCCCTAAGTAGCAAATAGTTACACAAGATAAGATAAGCCAAGCATAATATAATTCAGTAGGAGTCCATACAAATACATATGCACTTAGAATTCGCATACCTTATAGTGTGTGGCATTGTATGTAACATCTAATTTGCAACAGAATATTGAATGTGACCTTTAAAATGTACAGAACGCAAATATTGGAACCAGCACGACCCAACTCTATTAGCCGAGGGCACGTTCTGCCTGGCGACTATATTCGCTTTCTTCCGACTTATGTTCCTGTGCCAGTTGAACTACCATCTAGGGCCGCTGCAGGTATGTTGATTTTACATTTAAATGCCGCATTGATTCTATGTAAGAATGCCCTCGTTAGAAAATGTTGCAAACATACCTTTATTCAAATTAGATCTCCTTCTTTGGCTTTACTGTTTCAAGAGCCCTCTCTATACAAACATGTAACATTGAACAAGTTATATTAGTTCTACATCGGCCGAACAGCCTCGCCACATGGAAGCAATCGATGCGCACTTGAAGTGCTCACCACAAATACTGTTATTTTACAGGTATCGTTAGGGAAAATGACTATCGACATTTACAAGTACATCTTAATATTCGCAATCATTATAAGCGCTTTTACTGCCGGCCTCGCGAGGTTCTACCAATACTACGATGGAATGGTATACGAAGACGAATTCGGAATGAAAACAGTACAGGTAAACAAGCAAAAATAATTGACCTGAATAGCCTAATACTATTCAGGTCAACACAGTGCGCTATTTAACTTTATATTGTAACTATCATATTAAACTCGAACCCGTGGTGACAGTAACGGGGTTTAATAGTCATTACAATCTTCCACATGTCATTTTGAAACAGAAGTTAACATAGTAGGTTAATGCCGAATAAAAATTTTCATGGCGTAAGTAACTACTTCTAAACAAGCGAGACAGTTAAGGTTTACGGGATTTTTATTTAAAAGAGTATATGTTTATACGTTCCTGCATTTTATTCGTATTCCTGAGGTTAAGGTCAGATCTGCATGTATCTTGATTAGCCTGACCAAAACCATAGTAAAATAAGGCGTTGGCGTTATAGCGGAACTTACGACCTCTTTCCAACATTGTAGACAAGTTTAAAGTTCATCCGATTTACTACATCGACTGCACATTGGAGCCCCTGTCTCCCATTTTACATTGTTAGCTGTAAAGTAAGTAAAGTGGCAGTAGCGACAAGCCATAAACCCAAAAGTACCTAAGTTTACTCTATGGTAAGAGCTTCTGCATTCAATCATTAGTTCACATTGTCTGCAGCTTATTTCACGGATCATTGCAACTTACAAAGAAACGTTTACTGTTACTTTACATTAGTTGTTGAACAAAAACCGGATGATCTGCCTATATAAAACATTTACGTTGGTTCCCATGACTCATGAGGTGCTTTTGTTATCAAAATAAACTGCTTTTTACATAAAATTAACTGATGATGTTGCATTGAACCCTGGAACACTGCCTCATTACAGTGGCCTGCGTCGCGTCGTATAAAAGTTTATCAATAAGGAAGTCTTAGTAGCAGCCTATATCTTATTTTGTCTCTGGTCAATGACAATACATGAAAATTGATTGCTGGTGAAAACATACCCCCTTTTCTTTTTTTTTTCGTGGTAAAATCATCTTGTGGACGGGAGGGACTCATTTGATGATATACTCTCTTGATGACTGTCATACTTGTGCTGACTAAAATCCACGGTGATCCTTCAATAGCCCTTTACGTTCCAAGGTCACGGTTACCTGATGAGACAGTCCCGCGACCCCGGCAGGCCTCGGCCCTCTAAGGCCCCGACAGAAACCAAACATTCTTAAACTCACTATTTCCCTCGGGGGTAGAAAGTAACTATAAATTGCCACCTGATCCTCGTGCATCTGGCCAGCTTGTGACTAGTAACGAATAAGTTCTTCTTTTAACACCCGCTGGCCAATTACACCACTTTTTAATACTTGCAAATATAAATAAAAATAAAAAATACAAACACAAGTATCTATATGATGCCGGGGTCGCGGGACTCATGAATTACCTTGGCCCCGGTACGTTAAGGGCTATTGAAGGACACCGTAGATTTTAGTCAGTCAAGTCTGACAGTCTCTCTCGCCCTGCCCTGGGTGGGAGGATTCATTTGATGATTTACCACGATAAAAAAAGTATGTATATGATACTTGTTTGATTTGTTTTTTTACTTACCCTTTTCAGGTGTCTTCGTTCACAAGCTTCACCGACACTTTGAACACCTTGTTCTGGGCTCTTTTCTGTATGGCCCCTCTAGAGAGTGCTGACGTGGTGTTGGAAAACACACGCGATCCGAGAAGCCTGGAAAAGTTCCACGAGAATAGGCACTCGTATACCGAACGTATTGGATACTTTTGTTTTGGATGTAAGTCACTCAGAAGTGAAGGTAGTTACAGTTTTATTTTTTGTATTCTCGAACAAATGTATTTGCGGCGTGAAGAGGCGATGGGCGTCGGTGATCCATGGTCAAGCGTGGTATACGTGTTACCTAGATATCAACGAAATTCTTAACGTGAAATTTATATGTCCCATATCAAGGCTGCCTACTCAATGCATAAAAATTTATAAACTTACTCCGAATTTTGACTATCACTTGAAACTCGCGGGCGTGCGGGCAGCGAGTAATGGGCGACTCGCTGTCCGACCATGGACCATGCCCGGGTCGACGGGCGGCGCGTGTTGTTCCACGCGCGCCTCAAAGAGTGTCAGCATAGTGACGGGGCCTGTAGAGGGCCAAAGCCTGCCGGGGTCGCGGGACCAAGGGATTACCGTGACCCCGGTACGTAAAGGGCTAGTGAAGGATACCGTGGATTTTAGTCAGTACAAGTCTGACAGTCCCTCCCGCCCTGCCCTGGGTGGGAGGACTCATTTGATGATTTTACCACGATAAAAAAAAAATCACTTGAAACTAGAGTAGTCTACTACCAAATTAGACACACTGCATCTGCTCTAAAATCCCCTAAACTGGTCCCCGCTGATTGGTGGTTCGTTGGCCCCCAATATTGTTCTGACCAATTATAGTGCTTTTATTGGACCTTCCTTCTTATTAGTTTCGCTTTTAAACCAATAAAAGTTGCCGACATTCTCTACTTAATACTTACTTATTTGTGTATGAGGATTATATTAATATTATAAGCGATCTGTGATTTCATATAAATATTTCTAGGAATGAATTGTCGCTAAAATATACTTTGAAGAATTCAATAAACTTAAGTTTAATTACAGGTTTCGAAGTAATATCCGTAATAGTCGTACTAAACATGCTCATAGCAACCATGTCCAATACTTTTCAAAGAGTCAACGACAACGTGGACATCGAGTGGACTTTCGGAAAAACTGAGGTAAGTTTACAATATTCCTGCATTCTTTATTACATAATAGAACTTCCATTCAAATCGTCAACTGAAGAATTTCACTGTTTTCAATGATTTAATAGTAGGTAATATTGGTATTTTCTAATGTCCCATTTTCAAGGAAATTTCAGTAAGTCCAAATGAAACAAAACGCAATCTAATACAAAAGAGAAAAAAAATGCTATCGTAAAATTTCACAACTTTTATAACCTAAACCGCTAGTATTTCTAAATATGGTAATGGAAATAAGCCCTTGCAATACTATATTATAAGGGCCTACAACGAATAAACATTTAGGAAGCAAATAAGTCACTCCCCTTAGCTTCTTGAGGAGGTTACTAAGAGGTACTGTTATGTACTCATTCCCTAGGCAAAGCTAATCGAAAACTCAGCATTGGCATCAATGAGGATGACTGTGCAAACATACTAGACGTGCGAATGCTAATTAAAGGTGAACATTACTTCTGAAATGCAAACCTTTGAGGCAGCTGCCGCACAGTTTTGCGACATAATTTCCTTAGGCACCTCGTAATTAGGTAACTTGGGCAGAAATTGAATGATACGCACATACTTAATATTGCTGGCGTATATAAAATCAATTTACAATCAGCAGACTTGCTAACTTTTCTTTTCAAACGTTCTTACGATAGGATCCTTTAGTAAATTGCCGTTTTGCCGCGCATTGTCAAGAATTATGCTTATAGATACGTGTACCTACTAATCAAACATTTCGTAAATTGCCTTACAAAGCTTGAGTGCTGCAAATGCCCATGTACCCATAAAAAGTCCAGGTTAACGAACTCGTGGGTGGTCTCAGGCTAGCAATAAAACTTTATAGTTAGGTACTTTACTTGTACAAGTTCAGGTCAGTTAGGCTTAGTGTATCTACGGGTTACGGGCCACTTATGTCTGCACTATATTATTGATATAGGTACTAATAAGGAAATTGTAGTCACACCTGAATACTGAAACAACGAGCCACCCTATTAAAAAAAGAGAGTGATATGCAGAATAAGAGCTAAGAATTTAATAACAATACAAGCACCAGCATTTTAACAACTATATAGCTAGACCTTAGTCACCCATTAGTCAACGAAATTTACAAAGCGTAATTAAAATATTTAAGAATACGATTCTGAAGAATTATTTGATACTTACATCTGATAACCCTAATTAAGTTATAAAAACTACAATTTAAAAAGGATTCAATTAAAGTATCTTTACGTGATTTCAAGGACATTTTTTTTTTTTTTTTTTTTAGCGTGGTAAAATCATCAAATTAGTCCTCCCACCCAGGGCAGGGCGGGAGGGACTGTCAGACTTGTACTGACTAAAATCCACGGTGTCCTTCACGAGCCCTTTACGTACCGGGGTTACGGTGATGGGTAAGACCCGCGACCCCGGCAGGCTCTGGCCCTCTACAGGCCCCGTCAGTTTGCTGACACTCCTTGAGGCGCGCGTGGAACACAACGCGCCGTCGACCCGGGCATGGTCCATGGTCGGGCAGCGAGTCGCCCATTACTCGCTGCCCGCATGCCCGCGCCTACGGTGGCCGGAGATCGTCTGGCGACGTCCGTCGCCGTGGGCGTCTACCACTGCGGGTGGGTCGGAGGGAGGACACTGTTCTCTCCCTCACGCGGCACGCCTCCTCCTTCGCGAGCATGACTGCTTCGCAGAAGGAGGCGACCGCTTCCCACTCCGTCTCGCCCCGCAGCATGGCCTCGACCAATGCCGGGCGCGAGAGGTCTCCGCCTATCGCCGTCGTGAGGACACGGCGATGCTCTGCCCAAGCGGGGCAGTCCTGCACCGTATGCTCCACCGTGTCCTCAGGACGGTCCTCGCAGTGGTGACACCCAGGCGTTTCCTCCCTCCTTATCAGACACAGGAACCTCCCGAAACTTCCGTGTCCGGTGAGGACCTGCGCCATGCGGAAGGTAAGGACGCCGTGACGCCTATCCAGCCACTCCTCAAAGAGGGGTCTTACCGCCGCGATTGCGGCGTGCCCGGATTTCAAGGACATAATGGAGAATTTGAAAATCAGTGGCCACCATGGTAAATGGATGCCTAAATTACTCTAGATAACAAAACTTGATTTAAATTACATTTTTTCAGGTTTATATAGACTACATGCTTCAGACAACTCTACCATCGCCGTTCAACTTGATCCCCACAGCTTCAGGGATGGGGAACGTATTGGAATGGTTCCGTTGCAGATTCAGCCGTCTACCAGGGGTGTACGCCCGGTGGTCTCCTCAATACTGCTGTTACATTGTGCGTGTTTCATTATGCTAATAGACCCTTCAATTTAAGCGTCATTTAAACGATGGAAGAAATTGCATGCGAGTTGCAAGCAAGTTTGACTACAAAGCAGACTAATAATTGACAATAAATTCAGTTGATCGAACAAATACAGCAATCTAGTCAAACTTAAATGCGGCTTTAGAGTGCAGCCACAAACGAAAGCAGGAAAAAATGACAGTGTTTTTTTCACACGTTCAGGCTACAGGGTAGACGGCGCCAGAGGGCTGTCATGTGGCGGAAGTGTATTAGTTAGAAGAGTAAATTATCCTGTTGCGAAAGCATTTATATTTACCTAACTTACCAATTAACTTTGCCACTCGCATCCGGCTGTGCCGCCGGTGTTGGCTATCCGACTATAGTGCGTGAAAAGCCACGAAAGGTATAATTTCTGTTTCCGCAAGTTGTATCCAGCGTCAATAAAAGTTAAATGAGGAAAAGATCTTCGTTTGCTCGCACATGATACCGTTTCATCATGATTCCCATAAAACGTGGTAACGCTACCGGCAATAAATACCCGTATCAATGAATCGATGAACATTTTACTTAATTCAAACAGACAATGGGACATTAATATCTTGTGCCCCGTTTCTGAATAATTTTAGCATAACTCACTTTTTCTAGTCGTATCGGTGTTACGATCGCAGGTGTGGCTACAGGCGTGAGTTTTTGAGTTCAATTACCACTACTTACCTACCAGGAAATATATCTGGGGTAAACAATAGGCAGTACAAGCCAACGCTACCGTTTCAACCGGTGGCATAGCAGGATAATCACTTTATAGCAGCATTAGATTAGGTAAAACTCTATCTACAGACAAGTTTAAGAAAGTACAATAGGCAATCATTTGAAGTAAATAATAAGCAATTACTATCACTTCCGTTCGTTTATGCAGGTAGTTATTTGCGTGTGAACCGGAACATTTATTGCTAATTATTTGTGCATTAGGAACGTGATGTGGAGGCGTCTGTGCAGAGAGAGTATCCGGCGTTGATGTCGGTGCTCGTGCAGCGATACTTCAGAGACAAAGACTGCTCGCAGATGAGTGCGCACAGGCTCGAGGCAGAACTTGCGGCTATGCACAAGAACCTCGCCGGTATTAGGATTCAACGAACTCACAATTTGCTCTAAACTAGGTTCAATCTAGCCCAGAAGCTCAAACTGAAAGATGAGACTTTTTTTACGCGATGTAATCATCAAATGTGTCCTCCCGCCCTTTGTATAGCAGAAGGGACTATCAGACTCGTACTAAAATAAAATATTCCTTCAATGGTCCTTAACGTTCAAGGGCAAGGGTTTGACAGCCCCTTGAGGCGCGCGTAGAATACGACTCTCGATCCATGATCGGACGATAAGTCACCCATTACTCGCCGTCCGTTTGCCGTGCGTACGGTGGCCGGCGATCGCCTCGAGACTTCCGTTGTCGTGGGCGTTTCCTGCGTCTCGATACCAATGCCAGGCGCGAGAAGTCGCCGCCGCCTTAAGCAAAGATGAGACCTAAGTTGTAGAAAGCTCATCCAGAAGAAACTGTAACTATAATTCACTGCTGTACCAAATAGCAGTAAAATAAATTCAAATGCTTGAAATGTATTCTATAATAATTTTATTATTAGTTTTTATTAAAAGCGTCAAATATTGTAAAAGTAATAATTTTTCTATAATGTTGAATTATAGTGTTCGTGCTAAGTAAATAAAAAAAAAATGTTTTTTTTTATTAATAAAAGTCATGAATATACTGCATAATAATGTTTTAATAAAAGTATTTATAACGTTGAATATAATATATTATTTACAACTTAATTAACTAATTTGACATGGATACAGACATTGATATATATATTTATGAGTTCTCTTACACTGATAATATACAATAATGTTACAATGATTAAGGTACTGCTTGCCGAAATATTTTTAACGTTACCACTGCACTGCTTCTGTCGCCTCAGAGATAAAGCGACGAAAGTAGTATCAACATTGGACGGGCGGAAATGCTCAAAAAGTACGGTTTGTTCACGACCGCTGTGTTAAAAGTCCGGTTAAGCAGCCCACAACCTCTTCTAGGTTGACCTGCGAGATGCCATAAACAAAAATCAAAAAAAAACGACCGCTGTGAGCGGTAAATAAGCGCGGGGCGTTGAGCGGTATGATGTAATGTTTGAAACACGCCACAGACGCTGCCAGTGACAAATTCGCGTACTTACAAAGTAACTTATGTCTTATACGCGCCACTCGTCGCTCTGCTTGAACCAATGTCGTGAACAGGCCCTTAAAATTAATTTAGACTATGCAAGAAATTGCATACGACTAGCGTTACATAGACTCAAAAAATACCGCAATGTAGTCAAACTTGCATGCAAGTTCTTGCATTGTCTAAATGGGGCTTAAGTAACTTTCCATCTTTTTTTTTTCTTAACTTCAAAATCCACATATATTACCGTCAAATAGTACCCAAAAAAATTGTAATTAAAAAAAACATTTAGCCCTTTTTAAACTTCACTGTTCCATCTTGAGCCGTTGAGTAAAGAAATACCGGGTCGATGAATGTGACCACACTCATAGAGACCGTTATTCAATAACACTGTCATCACTATACACGACCTCCGCTCATAGACAATCCCAAGCACATCCACGGTTCGGGCTGGTCGGCCTCCGATCACATGCGCACAGAGAACTTGCCCGCTTTAGTCACGTATTTGACACCCTTGAAGGGCTTGTACTTGGCGCCATACATGTCCAGGCGGCTGACTCTGAGCCCGCTGACTGCTAGCTGAGGTATCGTGAAGTGCACGTTGATGCTTGGGTTTGCACCTGATGTATCTGCGCCTGATTGTACTGATACCTGTTGAAAACGTTACTGTACTTAGTAAATTGCATATGTTCGATTGTCAAGATATGGACTTGGAGAGTTAAGATATGGACATGGAAAAAAAATTAAGGTTGGGGTAGGTTGATGTGCTGTCGTCTGTACTTATGAATGAATTAAATAGTCGCAAGAAGATAGTACTGTCTGTACATTGTTCCTCAATGCCAGTCAATGGCCTTTATTAGCTGGCGTTCTGGCTTTTTACTTACCGTTCCAAAATGACAACACAACAAAAAAGCGCGAGCGCAGATTTCAAGCCTATGTCCAAATGTCTTACAAACAGAAAAAGTAAAAGGAGACCAACTTCTACCTCTTAAAAGGTCAGATGGCATCATTTTTTTCGGACCAGGAGTGTCTTGTAACTCGTTACACAATTAAATTCATACACTCATACTCACAGATCCTCTAATATTCGGCAGTTTCGGCAGTTCAATGCGTCCTATATCCCATAACAGAACTTTACTGACCGGATCATACGAGTATTTGCCTTGATTTGCGGTGAGAGAGCAATTCAACACGCACTTCGGCATACAGATCTCTAAGGATACATCTGCAAAATATAAAGAGTATTAAAGTATAATCCTAACTAATACATTAAATGCGAAAGTAAGTTTGTTTGTTACAATCCGACGCGCCGCTTATCCTTAAACGACCCCTTACTCACGACCTTGCCGCTGTGAGAGATGACTTAGCGAGGGGCGGACGACCGGTAAGTCCAAATGTATAGAAGTGTTTATAGTTAGATCGCCACGACACCTCGTCAGTGCCGAATTCGCGTACTTACTCGTACGAAGTAACTAATGTCTTATTCGCGCCGCCCATCGCTCCGCTTACCGCTTAAACCAAAGTCGTGAACTGGCTGTCACACTGTCATTGCTTTTACCCTGTGGCTACCACGAACCGGAAGACGCAGCTTTGGCAGACCGCGAACTAGGTGGACCGACAACAGCGTCAGTAGCGGGCAAAACCGTTGATGCAAGTGGCAGATTGTCGTTCAGAGTTGGTTGACAGATTGTTCTTAACACGAATACTAGATCAAAAGTATATGAACCATATCCTTACTTTCTAAATTCCGTCCCATAGTTTGCTTAGGCCCGACCGTGAGGTCTAACCGTCCCTGGTCGCCATTAGACCGCAGCGTGAGGCTGTGTCGCACATACATTGGTATCGCCACTACGCTTTGGGATCCAATGTGATACGACATGAGGCGGAAGTTACCGTCCGGTGGAATGAATGATAGTATTCTTTCAGACTGGAAAAGAAGAAATTAATTAGGTACAACGTAAACACAATTGGGTGTGAGACTCCTTTGAGTACTTATTTTTTGATATTTCACATAGTTTCGGATCTGGTTATCCACGACATCTTGAAAAATAAGCTCTTTAAACTTTTACTACCGCCAACAAACATCAAAAATCGAACCTATTTCGCAACTAAAAACGAGTTGATTGCTTTAGTACTCTCTAGCACATTTTTTGAGGGAGAAAAAATTCAACAGGTTATCTTTTTCACGCAAAATAGATGACCCGAACTAGGGTGAAGTTACCTCGTTGATATTAAGACGGATGCCACATAAGAGATATTTGAAGCAATCAAAGTATGCAATATAAATTCTCTCGTAATTAACTTACCTCCCATCTTTTAAATCTCACACAAGGATGGAATGATACATCGTCGAATAGACGTGGATTTACAAACGTTAGGGTCAAATCTGGCATTCCACTTAATTTTATACAGCAATCAATCTGAAAACAAAATTAAAGAGTTATGCAACACAATTTCCAATGACTTTCTATTTCATTTTTTCTTTTCCTGTTTTTGTAGATAACTTACATAACCCTGTATCTCCGCGGAGACGGTAGCACCACTCTTATCAATAATGGCGTCAACTTCTTCAACAACATCGAAGTAAGCCTCATTGTTGGCGTACTTGACGCCCGAACGACGCCATGGCACGTTCGATAGCTGCCCAGAAGGCAATATTGAGGAAACACTGAAAATAAAATTCAGAATGAATAAATTACGAACATTTCTCGAGTGGGTAGACAAAAACTACAGATTGCCACCTGCTGCTAATTTTAGATACTCTTTTGCAATAAACAAAACTTAAACAACCACAGTATTTCTAATGACTTTCATGAGAATACAGTTGGACAGGAATAAAGTCTATAGATTGGAGGAGATGGCCCAAGATTAAAAAACAAAAAGCAGTTTGGAGGTTGATTTTTGCATAAACCCATCACAAGCTTGTTAGATATATCCTGATTAGCATTACAAGTCATCTCATCTTTACTCATAAGAGTTCTAGAGTTTTATAATACTCACTTAGATTTCCCAGTAACAGTATTGGCAATAGTCCTTAAAATATTTGGAGGTTTTATCAATTCCTTTAGAATATTGCTCTCTGTAGCCAGAGGGAAGCCATTGTCAAGCATCTCATCTAACAACTGAAAAGATAATTATTTAATTAGGACAATGAAATAAAGTAATTATAATATGTATGTACTGCATCTAGTAAAGTTATACCTCATATACAACTACATAGTTTTCCTTAATTATAGTCTCTGTGCAGTCTGAAAAGTAGTCCTGAAAAGAAAATGGAAACATGATAAATGCTTAGTCATTCTATAAAAAAATTATATTACATTTAAACAGCTGAACAAATGCAGCATTTTTTATTTATTAGCAAAGGTTGGTAACCAAGACAAGAAATGGATTGATCTACTGAATGGTGATTAAATTACTACAGAAAAAAACTACCCCAATAAAATATACTATAGTGAGAATTGCTCCAAAATTCCTGCCCACCTGCATGGTTCTATCATATTTGTTTATATCTTTTATTGACAAACTGTTGACATTAGAATAATCACCATAAAGCAATTTTTGGAGTTCTAAATCGCTATTCATGAACTTCATAGTAGAACTATAAGCCCAGGTTGCATGAGAAGTAAAAACGATGACCATTTTAAAGCTCACTTACTTGGAATGTATCAACAACTCTATGCAGGAACTCAATCACAAACAGTGGAGCAACTTCTTGCATGCACACAGCTACCAGAGCCACACCTCCTCTCTGGATTGATATCAAATAGTGATGGGGGGCGGCCAGTACTGGAGGAACATCCTAGAAACACAATATTTTCTATCATTACTGCCCACCAAATAGTAATTTCCTCCTCAAAGTGTACACACGCGTGTACAGTGGGCAGTAATGGGTTAAACAGGAAAAGATTAGGATGATGACACTTAAAACAGGATATTGGCCATGTTTATGCACATAGTTCCAATATTTTGGCAATATTGCTAGTGCCATGATCACTAGAATTTCACGCAAACTCATAAGACTACTATAGGCTTGAAATTGCCAAAATACAATGAGCCAAAGGGGTGATCCAGTCTTTGAAAGAATGGTCAGTGGGTCACCTTAGACACTTCATGAATGCCCATGAAGTGTTTTTTTTTATACTTTTATAATCTAATATGATAACTTTGCTTACATTAGGAGATGCCCTCTGTGCCTCCAAATAGTAGTCACATACTGATCTTGGTACAACACTCCGCCAATGCTTTTCAAGAAATACGTCCCTGTACAAAATAACAAAGCATTAATTGCAAGGAGAATAAGGGCATAAAGGTGAGATAGGTGACATAAAGATAAAATCTATCTGTGAGAATAATAATTATGCTTCTATTGGACATATAGATCTGTCTTCCCTATGTTAACTGATGGGTACAGACGCCAGCACATCAAACTCCACAATCTGTCAAATTTCGTTACTAGATTTTCAACCATAACACAATACCGGAAGGTTAATGTTCGATTGATAAAATTTGACAGATTCGCGTAGGTTGACCTGCTGGCGTCTGAACAAGTAAACAAATATAATTAAAGTTCCAAGTAGAATCGTTAGTACTAAAAAACTGCTTCAGCTAAGGTAAAACTCGTTAATTTAAAGGCAATATTCTGCATCTTCTTTAAATACCTACCCAGACGGGTTTATTATAAACAAACTGTGAATCATTGTAGCCTTTCCACTACAAACGAATAATTTATTTTTACTGAGTTTCCACTGTTTTCAATGTTTCAAATAAGAGAAAGTCTTCACTTCAATTCTTCGACATTTCTCCAGTTTCTCCAAAATATCCACTTGAAGTTAAACTTCACAGTGACAGTCCGCTTGACGATTTGACATTTTGAGAAAATGTCAAAATATGTCGAGTTGTCTAATAGTGGTGCCTGAGATAATTTTATGAGAAATCGATATCACCTAAGACGAGAATCCCATTTTTTATCATAGTCACATCTAGTATAAGATCTTATATATTCTAAGTATTCTAACGGCGCGGTGGTTCTAATACTGATAACTTCTAGACGACATGTACGCACACTCACAGAGAAGTGTGAGAAATGACAAATTTAGCGCGACCAAATACTTTATATTTCTGTATGAAAAATCCGCATAAAAATATTTAAGTCTAATACAAAATATATGCAGAGTACATTCCAGCGAGCATCCGAATTTTTCTGGTAGTTTCTTACATTTTACGATCGCGTTACTAGATAGATCATTAAGTGCCCGCGGATCATATGCCTGAGCACATAATGACTTAGCCACTTCAACGATCAGCCGGCGACACACATTTGGATTAGAATTATTAGCAGAGCTATCACAATTTTCGTGGGTCAGGGGCTACAACTTTATGTGGATTAAGTAGAGCATAAACTGAAAATGTCGATTATAAATTAATCGAAATTTTAGAAGCATCAGGCAGCACTAGCAATCAATAAATGACAATTCATTTCCAACTGTCATATCTAATCTGTGCAACTGTGTGTGCATTGTTTTTTTATGCCATGAATTTGTACACGTGGTTTTCATCCACAATGTTTCCACCACACATGAAAACATTCATGAAAAACCTACCCATTCTTCGATGTTAAAATAAACTCCTTCTTTTCTAATACGGAGAAATTAAAACCATGGTTAACCATGTTAGCCTGGACTTCATAGGCCAGGTCTAAACCAAGGTTTATTTAATTTTTTTTAATAAGACTGCTCAAGATTAATCTACTTTGACTGATACCTTCATTGCTTCCTAGCTTCGGATTTGATTAGAGCCTTATTTCTGACGTTTCCTTGGATGTAATGTAGCACTTGAAATCCTTATCTACAATCACAGAATAAAATGATAAAATAAAAAGAGATTATAAAAGGATTATTTTTACAAATACTATAATTATTATATTCAGTTAATGTGCCAAACAAGACTAAACATTGTTGGCAACAATAATAATATTGTAGTCTTTTACAAAGCAAAATAAATATTTTAATCATAGAATAGGATTACTTTTAATTTAAATTCATGTCAGGTTCTTTATTTTATAAAAAGTATTGCCATAGTGGCCTATGCCCAAATGATTGAGCGAAGAGCAGTCTTGATAAATAATTGATTAGAAATAGCTGTTTTAGAAACCACCACAGAACTTAAAAAACACTAAGATATTCAAGAAAAACATTAGATATGAGAGAAAAATAAATAAAACGAAGTTTTCAGACTTTTTTTTTATTGAGACATGTCTTAAAATATAAGTTTTAACGGTTGGATTTAGCAACACGCTCCAACTCATCCTTCTTCTTGATGGCGTAAGAGTTTGATGAGCCCTTTGCTGCGTTTATGAGCTCATCAGCAACACACTCCGCGATTGTCTTAATGTTTCTGAATGCAGCCTCACGTGCACCAGTGCACAGCAACCAAATGGCTTGGTTCACACGACGCAGAGGAGAAACATCCACAGCTTGACGACGCACAGTACCAGCACGACCAATCCTAGTAGAATCTTCTCGGGGTCCTGAGTTGATGATAGCTGTCACAAGCACTTGCAGAGGGTTCTCACCAGTTAGCAAGTGAATGATTTCGAAGGCGTGCTTCACAATTCGAACTGCCATGAGTTTCTTGCCGTTGTTGCGGCCGTGCATCATAAGGGAGTTGGTCAGACGCTCAACGATAGGGCACTGAGCCTTACGGAATCGTTTATGTGCGTACCTGCCAGCAGAGTGGGGCAAGTATTTTGCGTACTTCTCCTTGACGGAGATGTAATCCTGCAGAGACATGTCAGACACCTGGACATCATAGCAACTCCACCTTCCGAACAATTTGATTTCGGGAATGTCAGCAGCAAGCGGCAGCGGCGCGCTGTCAACAGCCATGCTGCCGCCTTCGACAGTATCATCATTCCAGTTTTCCTCAGCCATTATGATTGCCTACAAATAAACATAAACATATTATAATCTATCACAATTCACAAAACTAACTAAAAGTTCACTTTAATTTAACAAAATACATACTTTTTCAAGCTAAATAGCGATTCTAACCTCGCGTTGTCAAAAGAACACGAGAAAAAGGAAGTTGGTTACGGTTTGAAGGTTGGCATCACCACTTTGGTGTTACAATATTGTAAAAAGCAAAATTTTAAACATTGACAAAGCTTGTTCTAGACAGATGTAATCTAGCATCTAACAAAAACGCTTGATTGATTGATTTATGCCATCCATATAGAAGCAGATATAATCCAAATAGGACCACAGTTCGAATGGAATTCAAGTTCTCTCCAAGGTGACCTCAGTAGTATTATCGGCCTTACATTCATGTTCGCATGAGCTCATCCATACGCACTCGTCCTAACGAGCCTTATTTATACACCCGGTATAAATAAGGCTCGTAAGGGTGTTTGCCATTGGTTTAAAAAGATGGACTGCACCTTCGTCATCCATCCAACTATCAGTTATAATTATCCCCTCTAGAAAGAGTAGACTTTTAAGCAAATAACTGTTTTCCTCTTTTTCTAAAGACTGTGGTCAATTTTAGGCAAATACTGATCAGTCCACGTTGTATATCTATGGTGTTTGCAGACATGACAGTTGTTGGTATAAAAGCCTTGAAGCCATGCCAGAAACATTACAATAAAAAGCAGCTGACAAGTTGACAGTTGATAATAATTGACAAGATCTTGACATTTTGTCCCACTGAGAAAACTGTCAAGATTATTCACATTCATTTTCATTCGGTGATTGGTGATTGTGGTGGCTCTTGAAATTCGCCGCAATAAGCGATAATAATAATTATTAAATAATCCACCCGTTCCAATTTATTAAATTCCAATTGGTCGGTTTTAGTTAAGTGCAGTGCCCGTCACATCTTACAGTCATCAAGTATAATCTAAAATACTAGTAAACTGGTTTTATTCGTTAGGTTAAGATTTATTTCCGTAACTGGACAAAGTTCGATATGGCTGCGTTGAAAACGAAAAATCTGAAACTCTTAACGAAGTTCGTGCCTAGATACTATCCACAAGTAACGGCAGTAAGAAACCTTAATCTGCAAGAGTTCCACAGCAAGGATTTGTTAAGAAAGCATCAAGTGTCGGTACAAGACTTCCGAGTACTTGATTCTAAACTAGACACTAAAGCACTAGCAGATTTTAAGGCTGATGAATACGTTGTTAAAGCACAGATCCTTGCCGGTGGTCGCGGTAAGGGTCACTTTGATAATGGCTTCAAAGGGGGTGTTCATCTTACCAAAAACCGTGATGAAGTTTTGAAATTAGCAAAGAGTATGATTGGGCATAAGTTGATTACGAAACAAACCCCCAAAGATGGAATATTAGTAGACAAGGTCATGGTGGCAGAAAGTGTCAATATTAAGCGAGAGACATACTTCAGTATTGTGCTGGAGCGGTCTTACAATGGTGCTGCAATAGTGGCGTCTCCTGCTGGAGGTATGGACATAGAAGCAGTAGCTGAAAAGACTCCCCACTTGTTGAAAACTGTGCCTGTTGATATATATGAGGGCATCACAGATAAGTTAGCCAATGAGATTGCAGAATTTTTGGAATTCAAAGGACCATTGAAGGCCAAATGTGCTGAAGAACTTAAAAAGCTGTGGGGTCTATTTAGTAAGGTATCATAAAAATTGTAATATTAAAAAAGAAAAATTGTTAGTGGCCTGTTTTGTAAACACTTATTTTCTTATTAAAGTTTTAACTTTTACTTCCAGGTGGATGCTACCCAGCTGGAGATCAATCCTCTGGTTGAAACTGATGATGGGCGAGTGATCTCTGTGGATGCCAAGATCAACTTTGATGACAATGCTATGTTCAGGCAAAAGGAGATTTTCGCTCTGGACGATCTATCAGAGAGTGATCCTAAAGAAGTTAGTAATTAATTTATTTGTAAAGGCTTACCAGGAACTAATGAAGACTCAATAGAAGTAATGTCTGTGCCTCATTTTCTAGCTTACTAAAGGCTATTATCCAGATCCCAGCTAACTGATGTACTATTATATGCAGTGCATGCTAGAACTATGTGTAAAGTAAATATATAGGTATATAAACATGACATTGTTCAATCAGTGTTCATAATCGCTAGTACTTGAGTGTTGGTTAAAAAAGGTTAAATGATGTTAATTTTTCTGAACTCCTTGGCATGATTGTTACCTAACTTCAGTAACCTACTCCTACTAAACTCAAATATACTTGCATGTTATACTTATCATTGTTCAATGTAAATAATGGGTATTTGTTTATCTCCACTGTTATCTCAGTAACCTCTGTTTATCACATATTTTTCTTTATTTTCAACTTGTGATAATATTTGGGTGAGATAATGTTGTAACCACATGCAATAGCAGGGTGATTTTGCTAAGGGATAAGAAACACTTAAATCCACTTGATAAAAATAAGTATATTTTTTGAGATAAAAATGAATCCGATAAAAAATGCAATACAAAACTAAATAATTATGTAATTTATTTGTTGTCCTAGCTCTCAAAATGTTGATAGTCTAAGGTCTATATTACAGAACATCACTCAATACTTAAAGCGTTACTTAAAACTAGATTCAAGCTATTTGATTGGTTGAAACTAGTATTAAGTAACCCTTAAGTCTTGAGGGATGTTCTGTAATATAGACCCAAGTTAGTAACTTGAACAATAAAAGCAAATTCATGGTACAATATTTTTTACTTGATACTATAGAATTAAGTAAAATCAATCCCATCTTTTTCTTTTAAGTTAAATATTTGTGTTCAAAAGTGCCTCTTTGATAGCCTAATTGAAATAAATGTTTTGACTTTGACTTTTCATAATAAATAAATACACTTAGTTGTTTTAGACTAGAAATTCTTAATCTTTTTCAGAGAGAGGCAGCTTCACATAACCTTGTGTACATTGATATGGATGGCAGCATTGGATGTATGGTCAATGGTGCTGGACTAGCCATGGCCACTATGGACATCATCACATTGAATGGTGGAAGGGCTGCAAACTTCTTAGATCTTGGCGGTGGTGTTGGACCAAAACAAGTTTCAGCTGCTCTGAAGATATTGGAATCAGACTCAAAAGTAAAGACTGTCTTCGTCAATGTGTTTGGTGGTAAGCTATCTTATGTAACTTTGTTTTTCAAAGATCTTATCTTACTGATCTTACTTAACATGATAAATGTGAAAGTTGGTGAGTATGCATATGTGTGTTTTACTCATTCACACCAAAACTACTGACAGGATTTGGATAAAATTTGGCACACAGTTTATAACTTGGATTAACATTTAACTTTTTATCCCAGTATAATGTGCCCCTAGGATAATTCTAGAAATACACGCGGACGAAGCTACTGGAAACAGCTCTTTTTTTTTATCGTGGTAAAATCATCAAATGAGCCCTCCCACCCAGGGCAGGGCGGGAGGGACTGTCAGACTTGTACTGACTAAAATCCACGGTGTCCTTCAATAGCCCTTTACGTATCGGGGTCACGGTAATCCCTTGGTCCCGCGACCACTGGAAACAGCTAAGGAGACGTACAAATATTACACTACATTATTTTTTGCAGGTATTGTCAACTGTGCTACAATTGCTCAGGGTATTATCACAGCATGCAGGGAGAACCTTCCGAAATACCCTCTTATTGTCAGACTACAGGGTACTAATGCTGACACTGCACAAAAACTGCTTCAGGAATCTGGTCTACCACTTACAATCATCAAGGATGTTGATCAGGCAGCGAAAACTGCTGTTCAAATGGCACACTAAAATGAAAGAATTGTATTGACAATTCATTGATTTACATTCAAACAAATCACTAACACATTAAATGGGCTGTATCCGAATTATTTTACTATGTCACCTTATGTCATGTGGATGTGTAATCCACTTGTTATTAATGTGCATTACAAGCTCTCTAAAAATGTGTTCAAATCTATTTCTATAGATGCAGATAGATTTCAGTGAAAAGGGTAGTTTACTAGTAAGTATTACCAACTTCTAAATAAAATGTACTTACATATTTGTAAATATTAAAAACATAACCTATAAGATTTGACAATTAAATGCTTATGAAAAGCTCCCAGTTGAGCTCTAAACAGCAAAAAAAAAACGTAAATTCCCAATACAAGCTCTGACACTGACTCAGAAATAAATTAAGACTGAATTTTTGTTCTAACTTGCTAACAAAAAAATATTTTAATCTAAATGTAAATCAAATGTCTTGCCATGAATTTATTGTTAATGTTTTGCATATAGTTTATAAATATATAGAGTAAAAGAAACAGCTTTTGTTTAATTTTATAAATTACAAATGAAATCCGTTTAGAAAAAATGCATAACTTTATTTTAAACAATTTATGTACTACTGTAAATAATTCCATATGGGATCCTAATATTATCTAGCGAAATAGATTAATTTTTCTTCCTTGGGTTGTTGAGTCACTTTTACCAATGGACATGTTGGATTGGATTTCTTCATAGAGAGGAAGGTTAGCGAGTCTACCACGTGCGGCTACTGCTGGCTTTGAACTCAACATCCGTTGTGCAACGCGAATTATATCATCAGCTGTTATTTTTTCTGCAATAATAAAAAAATGTTGTTTCTACTCAAATTGTTTGTGACTTCAAAATGAGTTTTCCTGACGTGAAAGTATAATTACTTACCAATTTCATTGATAAAGAACGAGGGTGGCTTCCTCTTGCCAGTCGCAAGCACTTGTCGGCCAACATCTTCGAACACAACTGGTCTAGCTTCTAAATTCATCAATAACATTGACTGCAACTGGGTTTTTGCTCTCTGAAATTAAAAATAAAACTGGTTTGGTTAGCTTATTCATTATATAATCATTAATTTCGTCATCCAAGTTCATTCAACTGTTAGTATATTCTAAAGTGTGGCAACCATGAAACACGTAATTGTACTAGCTGTTCCCCGCGGTTTCACCTATACTGCTCTGCTCCTATTGGTCATTGTGTCTGGGTGTAATTTATCTATAATATGTATGTATTTAGAAATATATAAGTATGTTTATCAGTTGTCTAGTACCCATAACACAAGCTCTGCTTAGCTTGGGACTAGATGGCGTTGTGTGATAGTTGTGGAATATTTATTTATTATTTATTTATTTATTATAGCATGATAATATATAGCCTTCGTCTATACATGCAATATCCGACAAGTATATTTTTTCAATTCGAACTAGTAGTTCCTGAGATTAACGCGTTCAATCAAACCTCTTCTGCTTTATAATATTAGTATAGATATCATGTCAGAAAATGCTAACCTAAGACTAAGGCCAGGATTCCAGCAAAGCGAAAACGAGAGATGTGTTTGAATAACCAATCAGATTTCCACCGAAGGTAAGCGGAGAGGGGATATGGATTTGTGATTGGTTATTCAAACACATCTCTCGTCTCCGCATTGGTGGAGTCCTGGCCTTAGTCTTAGGTTAGGTTTAAGCTTATTCAAATTAATATATCTTACCCGCAACTCATTTTCTCCAACTTTGCCGGCCATGTTAGCGAGTTCCCGAGCGATAACTAGCGTCGTGTCATAAATGCGGTTAGGAGGTGATGCGGCGTGTATACAGAAGAGTCCTGTGTCGCCGTACGCATGGTTGTACGCTGTGGCGTTGAACATCCAATGATATCTGAAAATATAATGGTCTTGTTAAAAAAAAAAACCCGTCACAGAAATGCACCTTGAGAGATGGACAAGATCCTCACTCACTGGACCCTAATGAGGCAAAGACTGTGTGGGAATTTGATAAGTTGGCAGGGCAAACATAGCCAGATACTTACACAAGACTTCAGAAAACTTCCCGGTTGCGGGACTTACGAATTACCGTGACCCCGAAACGTAAAGGGCTATTGAAGGACACCGTGGATTTTAGTCAGTACGAGTCTGACAGTCCCTCCCGCTCTGCCCTGGGTGGGAGGACTCATTTGATGATTTTACCATGGTAAACAAAAAAGACTTCTTAAGGGTTTCAGTCAGGTTTGGATAGAGATCAAAGAGAAAGGCAGGCTTACCTGCAGTGAGACGCAATATAGACTCACAAAAAGTAATATAATATTTCTGAATGTCTTTGATTACAATAGTTGTGTACCTGTTCAGGACATTAGTGTATAGCCGTGTGTACATTCCCTTTCCGGGACCACCAGCTGAGAATGAGCCTCCTCCACCCATCATCATGTTCAACACACATGTTGGCACAAAATCGGGATCACTGTGTGAACAACCTGCAAAAAAAATTAAAGTAAAAACAGTAGCACAAAATAATGATAATTTTTCTTATTCTTAAAAATGTTTTCAAAGATCTCCACACAATGGGTGCCGGGAGATGGAAGGCGCCGCCGAGGCCGACCCAGAAAAAGGTGGAGAGACGACCTAGACGCATACCATAAGGGCTGGTTCGAAGTGGCCCAGGAGAAGAGTTTCTGGAAGGAATTGGGGGAGGCCTTTGCTCAGCAGTGGGGCAGTGCAGGCTAATTTAAAAAAAAAAAAATTCTTTAAATTAGTAAATTGTTACATTGATAAGTGATACTTACTTTCTAAACCAATAACAACATGAGACAGTTCTGGCAGATCAGATCCAGGATAGAGAGGGATTTCACAGTCATCCTGAAATATTATTCATTTATTATAGGCGTGCACCAAAAAAAATTAATTAGTGCGTCAGTTAGATTGACTCGCACTTTTTCTTCTGTTACACAAACAAAAACTGACGAAGATAAGACGTTTTTAAAATATATAATACGTCAAACCGTGGTTTCATTTTGTGTCCTGACGTCACTAGAGAGAGAGAGTGGGGGCTCTCGAATTTTGATACGATTTATCTTCGTAAATATTCACTGATTTAATAAAAGAAAAATACGTGTTATTATTTTCCAAAATTCTGAGTGACTACTAATTAGATTTGCAATTTATATTTAAAAAACTACTATTTTAATAAACTAGCCTATTTATAAAAAAAAAATTAAATATAATTAAAATTTTTATAATTAAAATAATATTAAAATTTTATTATGTGGTTGTTTAATTTACCTGCTGCATTCCTCCAGTATATTGTGCAATTGAAGAGTCAACTTTAGGTTTGAATGTATGAAGTTTATCATCATGCCAAGTAGGCTTTGCCTCCACAAAATATTTCTGTACGTACTCCACAAATGGCTCATGATCGACCTAGAGATTAAGCAAATTATTATAATTTTCCGTAAAAAATATATCTTTCTTTTTTTATGTGCGACATCTTTCTTAGGGATACTTCACACCAAGAGGCGACAAAATCAACTTTATTTACTACACGAAAAGACATTTCCAGTATCGTCGGGTCACATCTTGTCTCGGTGTAAACTGATCAGTGGAAATGATTTCGTGAAATATAACGGAAGTGTGACACAGATCGAGCGCCGCTCTTAGATTTGACCGATGAGCGCGGGCTGTTATAGAGTGAGCCTATATTTGGATTGGTTACCAAAATTAAGCAACTCTGGCTGAGTTCTGTCTGTGGTTAAGTCTACTGCCTCAAAGTAAAAAAAAAGTCAAAGACAAACTTGTGTTGCTTATTACCAAGATTTTACACAGCTTTTTTTTGTTTTTTGGCAACCTCTATTATTAATAGATTATCTTACCCCCACAGCTGCAACAACCATTCTATCAGGTGTATAATGATTTTTGAGATAGTTCAGAATTATATGCCGGTCTATTTTGTTGACATTTTCATTTGGACAAATCTTTGGAAGTCCCAGAGTGTTGCCTCTGTAAGCAGCCTGTAAAAGAACAATAACATCAGCCAGTACAATGAAAGTAACCTAAAGTTTTGTATTACGATGTAGAAAACTCATCATTGATATGATACAATGGGAAAATTGGATGGACCCAAATCTAATTACATAGCAAACTGAGTTTTAGCTTAGCATTAGTTCACTCACACTTCATTAAAAAATAAACCTTATTAGCATTCCATTAATGTTTGGAATCATATTATAATTTGATCATAGTCTTCTATAGAAATATGCAACTCAGCTATATTCTATTATTGGTATAAAGTTGAATTTAAAACTATTAGTATAATGTTGAATTTTATACTATTAGTATAAAGTTATGTTTTATTTTCCGATGATACATAACTAGGCTAAGCATGAGCTAAGACTAAGTTCTCTTTGGGTCTAAGTACTGAAAGAAAAGAGCCATTTTTTCTAGAGTGGAACAATAACCATATCTTTTCTTTTCTGATCATAATAAAATTATTAATAATTAAGGCAGAAACCAGCATGCCTATTTTATAAAATAAATTCTAATCTGATATTGTGTAGACATACCATATGGATCATGTCCATCAGTATGGTCTCTTGCTCAGGCCTCATGGAGAGGGTCTCTAGTTCAAATGCAACAGCTTGTCTGGCTGCTTCAATCTCCTCCATGGTCAGTTGAGGTCTCAGTGTCACTTCTGCTAGAACCTGGAACATTGAATTAAAATGGAGTAAATTCCGACATCCATTTTTTGAATCAATGAAGTGTTAAATTAATTTACTCTATGTATACACTATATTCCATAATAATATTTTAAAAAAATCTATTTGATTTAACAGGTCTTTTCAGTATTATTTGTTAAATTGCATAGTTTCATTCTGAAAGTAAAAACGAAATAAGAATTCTTTTACCTGAGTGACAGCATCCAAGCCTCTAGAATCAGCGCTGGTGGCATAAACAGTGGTATCCCGAGAACCTTGACAGTCACAGATGCCTCCATGTCTCTCAAGCTCTCTGTGCATGACATCACGAGTGGCATACTTGTGTGTGGCCTAAAATGTAACACAACATTTATTAATATTATATTCTTGATATTAACGCAGCTTGTCAAATCAAAACAAATAACATTATAAATACTTACACCAAAGCTAAGCTTTTCAAGAAAATGGCAAATACCATTGGGGTAGGCAACTTCATACCTTGGACCAGAGTCAATGACCACTGAAAACATAATGACATTATTAGCAAGTCTTACCAAAGAGGTAAAAAAAAATTAAAGTATTTAACCCCATTCACAATATTATCAGTATATTTTGTATGTATATGTAATTTAAGAAAAGTTAAGTAATATAATAATTTAAGTAATATACTAATACCTTATATTATAAATGTGAAAATTAGATTATATTCACAATATTTAGATAACTGTACAATAAAACTTGTTTGAATGATTAAGTATTAAAATAATGCTACTTACCACCAGCAGTGCAAAATTGACCAAATTTTTTTTCTGATGCCACTCGCAGTCCATTGCTGAGTACAGTGACTTCTGTGAGAGCATCTTCAGTCTCTGCTGAGGAGTAAGTAACTGGGGGCAGGACCATTGGTTCAGACAATGGTGGCAAAGGTGTAACATTGCCCCTGTTCACCACTGGTGCAGTTGAGTTCACATCCTGACTGTAGTTCTTTACGGTCCATCTACTTGTATTTAGTCTGTAAAATGTACAATGACAATGATGCAATAAAACAAAGTATTAAGACTCATTCCAATAACTTTTAATGTACTGAGATAAGAAACGATCCGTTGAATCAAGTGTGTATTATTGACAAGTAGTTGTAGTTTTACCCCTAAATGGCAATTTATAATGATTAAACTTACCCATTCTTCAAAGAAAATAACCTAGTGAATATATTTTTCATTTCCTTAGCATGCGCCATCCTCGCAGGGATTTAACACAGAATGTTTGAAACAGAAGTTGTCGGTTTGTAATGTTATAGTTACAGAAAAACCAAAATTTCTTCTATAACTTCGGTGAAAATAGTGGAAATGGTAAATGGACGATGGATCAACCCCTCATGACATTGACAGTCAGTTCAGTGACACTAAAGAGTTTTTTCTATCGCTCAGTTGCCAGTAGTAAATCCAAAATCACCTAATTTTCTAGGGTGTTTTTTTTATGGTCCAGTCGTGATTCCATTTTAGCCCAAAACGCAAAAGAGCTTAAAAAGAGCTATATAAGACCAAAAAATATATTGAAAATCATATATTTGATAAAAAGTATCGCGTTTCAAGTGGCGATACGCGAATAAATACAACAAACTATTGACACAGACTACATAAGAGCGCGTATTCTGAAAGTTGGTAACCTCGCAAATAGTTGCCAATTTTTTTTGACCTGTTTTGTCCCACTGCTGGGCAAACATTAACAAGCTTTAATTAATTTGGCAATGTTAATGTATGGAAATAAGAAATATGGATTTGTAGTTCACGAAAAAAATGATTAAAGAATGCAATAATTAAGAAAGAAAGTTCTTCATTTTTAGAGGCTGGTTCGCCTATTGAAATAATATCTAGCATTTTTACCTCATGTAGTTCAATGCTCCTTTTTGACCATGGCTCTTGGTCTATAGTTATCTAACAATATATTTTTATAAAAATGTTATGTTGGTTTGTGTACGCTTCAAAAAGTCTAAAAGTTCTGCACCGATTGAGCTGAAATTTTAGCATGATAGAAATAGATAAAAACAATCCTTGATGCATAATCCGCATCAAGGATTGTTTTTATCTATTTTTTGTATCAGTTTCTGATTTCTCAACCACTCAATCACAATGTGCCACAGTGAAGCGTGGCAGGGTACAGCTACTTTATTTATAAATTTAAATGTTGTTATCGTTGGAGAAATAGCCTGTCCTTATCATTTTGCACTCATCCTAGTAAACCGTAGTAACCGACCAATCACTATTGCATACTGTCACAGGCCCCGTCTTGCGTGTCTTTGAAGGTAGGTAAAAAAGTCACGCAGCGAATTACGATCGCTGACTTTGAATGCATAGTGGCCATTTTCTGAATTTGAACGTGCGTAAACAACAACGCAAACATCTTACTACCGATCTTAATATGACCTAGCGTACGTACCTACGCATTCAACATGCTGACATAAGGTGAGTGAGAGTGATGTCAGGTTTGATATTCGTAGAGACGGAGCGGGTGCGAAACGGCAACCGACCACACCAATGTGGTCCCCGCATTTACTTGCAGTTTCAATTGTTTTTTTCTTTTTCTATAGAGTTTGGTCAATGTAAGGCTGCTTTTGATCAGTCCAACCCTCATATCTATTGACTTCTCTAGCCAACTGACACTACTGACAGATGATCACTCACTGGTCACTGTCATACTGACACTGACTGTTATTCGGTCGGTCGAGTTGGAGTTGTTGATTTGTTCTTTTTATTAAAAGCTGTTTAATTTTTTCTATGTAGAATGAGCATATCAAAAGAAGTTAATACTCAAGCATGCATATTATTGTACAGCAATTATGGATACTTTCACAAAATAGTAATTTAAAAAAGTTGACCGTAGCAATTTATTAAAAAAATATTTTCTTCGTTGGTGGGATATTATGTATTCATTGTAATTTATCTTCTCCCAAATCATTTGAATTTAAAATTAGTGTAACTGTGTATGCGGACTCTTTGCCGTGAGCAGCTATTGTAAAACGCAAAATGACTTACAAGTTATTGAGAAGAGTTTTTAGTTCCTCATCTGCAACTTACAATAAACGACATCAAGTATGTATCGTTGGTGCTGGACCTGCAGGATTCTATGCAGCAATGCATCTTACTAAGAAACTGGAGTCTGTAAATATTGATATATTGGAGAAGCTTCCTGTACCTTTTGGACTTATTAGGTTTGTTTAATTTAATAACTCATAGCAATATTATTTTATCAATATTTATAATTCTGAAGTCGCTTGAAGGTAGTAGGTATTCTTATAAAATTGCTGAAAAAAAAATGTAGTCAGCTAAGTAAACATACAAAACTTGTGCATAAAATTACCTTAACAAATAGAAAATAATCTTGTTTTATACAATCAATTTTTCATACTCTAGATATGGAGTGGCTCCAGATCATCCAGAAGTGAAAAATGTAATAAATCAGTTCACTAAGGTGGCCCAACAACCCAATGTAAATTTCTATGGAAATATAACTTTGGGTAAAGATGTGAATCTTCTGCAGTTGAGACAACATTATGATGCAGTGCTTTTGGTAAATTCTCTTAATTTCTTAAATAAATATATCCCTGCCACATCTTCATGACATAATAAATAATTTCAATCTTTTCAGACTTATGGTGCAGAAAAAGACAAGACACTTGACATAGAAAATGAAGATGCAACCAATGTAATTGCGGCACGCAACTTTGTAGGGTGGTATAATGGACTCCCTTCTGACAAAGATTTAAAGGTAAGTAATTAGTAATAAATGTGGTTATGCAAGAATTATGTTATTTTAATAAGATTTCTAAAATTCACTTCTTACAGGTTGATTTGTCCTGTAGAACTGCAGCTATTCTTGGGCAAGGAAATGTTGCATTAGATGTTGCTAGAATTTTACTAACTCCTATTGATGAACTGAGAAAAACTGACATAACTGAACATGCTCTTAGTGTTTTAGTTGAATCAAAACTAAAAGAAATATATTTAGTTGGTAGAAGAGGACCTTTACAAGTTGCTTTTACTATTAAAGAACTACGAGAGCAACTTAAATTGAAAAATTGTAGAACAATATGGAATGAAAATGACTTTGCTGATGTGCACAAAGTAGTTCCTGATCTACCTCGTCCTAGAAAGAGATTGACTGAACTAATGTTAAAATCTTTAAGTGAGAAGCAAACAATGACTGATGATAGTAATATCAAATATTTTAAACCAGTATTCTTCAGAAGCCCAACTAAGTTCTTAGTTGATGACAAGAAGCAACTGATTGGAATTGAATTAAGATGGAACAAACTTGTTGGTGAAAGTTTGGAGGACCAAAAATGTGTACCTACTGATGACAAAGAAATACTAAATTGTAATTTAGCATTCAGAAGTATAGGTTACAAAAGTGTTCAAGCGGACAAAGACTTGATACTGAAACATGGCTATGTAGTTAATGATAAGGGCATTGTTGAAGATGCATCTTCAAATTTAGCAACACTCTATGTGGCAGGATGGCTGGGCACTGGGCCAGTTGGTGTAATATTACACACAATGGGGAATGCATTCCAAGTTGCTAAAATAATACATGAAAATTTGAATAATATTGATGGCCAAAATAAAGGTGGCTTTGAAGAAATAAAAAAAATAATAAATGCAAACAGCGGAAATGTTATAGATTGGAATGGATGGGAGAAAATAGATAAATTTGAAAAGGAACAAGGCAAAAAGCTAGGTAAGCCACGTGAAAAAATATGCAGTGTAGAAAAAATGGTAGAAATTGCTAAAATATAAAAGTTAATATTTAATTTGTAAGAATAGTATCTATAAATCAAAGAAGGGTAGTTAATAAATGAAATAAGTATAGGTCTGTTCTTTTTTTATATTATTAAAAAACGTTTTGAATAAAGTATATTGTAATTAAAATGCATTTTTATTATCACACAAGTACTTGTAACATTAGCCTCTGCCCCTGACTTTAACTAGCCGTGGTTTCACCTGACTTTAACTCCCGTCGGTCGGCTCTTGCTAGTCGTAGCGTTATGTTATATTATGATAAAATATTTTCTTAGCATCCTGCTCACTGCAATGTTCAAAGAAGAACTGGCACAGGACAAGTTAACTGGTGATGGTGCCTAGGCACTGCTAGGCACGCACCTGTCACTGCGTAATAAGATACTACAAACATGCAATGGATTGAGCTACGGCTAGGCTGGAACCTAAATATTCTTGGCTAAAAAGACATTGATCAAGATCGTGTTTTGCAGCATTTACTTTTTTTACATTTGTCAAAATCAAGATGTCATTGTTCTTAGAGATGTAACTAGCCGAAATTTCAATAGCTTAGCTAGCCGGCTATTGGTTGTGGAATAGCCAGCTAGCTAGCCAGCTATTTTGGCTACTTGGCTATTGAACAGTAATGACTATTAGCGTTAGCGACGCAGCGACTCAGCGCCGGTGAAGCTAGGTCCTTAGCTAGGACTTAAGTAACTCAGCATCAACTACACGATCCGAATTCAACCCTGTTCGCGCCAAAAGGTCCAGATGATTATAGATTTCGTTTAATTTTATTTTTACTTTTTTAATCATTAAAAGAAATAACTTCCCCTAATTTGTCTTAATATCAAAAATACTAATTATCAGATCTTACTTCTTGTGTTTACTTTTATATCTGACGGTAACAAACTACTTTTCCAATAATCGCTTTTCGTAAATTCGTTTATTAAATGAACGAAAGTATAATACTATCTCTTTATCTAATCTATTTTGTGAGAAAGAGATGTACGATACGAATCAAGGTCGCACTCATGTAGCGCATTGAGCGCGCACACAGCTATCGGCTATTCTGGCTACTCACGCTACCCGGCTACCGAATACCGGGGCGGCTACAAAACGTAGCAGTTAGCTGTACTCTGTAGCGGCTACGCAGCTACCGGCTATGTCATAACCTGACGGTTATCTAGCCAACCAATAGCCACTAGCTAGCTATCGTGTTGACGGATATCATAGCCGTAGCTATATTGCTCATAGCCGGTATTTGGCTAGTTATGGCTATAGCTACCCATCGCTAATTGTTCTGCTGTGCTCTGCTGTCTGTCAAATTGTGTTGACGAATGAAAGTATGGTATTCTACTAAGAATTTGTATTTTTATCACAGACCTCAATTACTTAATACGTAATAATAGTGATTGTGCTAGGCTACCAGTTCATAGCTTTTGGTAAAATATCGATTTGATGCGAAAGGTGAGAAACAGCTGAAATATTAATAGTTTCGTGACCTAACCTCAAAAAAAAATAACTTAGGTCAGAATGTCCAACGAAATTAAAATAGGTGATTATATTATCATCCAGAAACAAAACTATAAAAAACTACACAAATTTAATAAGTCTGATTCGACTATTAGCTTGGGAAAAGACACTATCAATTTGAAAGGATTAGAGGGTTCCCCATATTTCTCAGTATTTAAATTGGTTCCTAAAACAAGTAAAAAGAATAAAGAATTTACAATAGAACTGGCAGATGAAGCAGTAAAATTAAAAGATGAAATTGATATTAAAGTATCTGGAAATGACAATAGAAATATACTTGATGATGGACGCTCACAAAAGTTATCAGCAGCTGATATAGAGACACTAAAATGTGATTCCAACAAAGCATCTGATATTGTTGAAACATTGATTAGTAATTCAAACACATTTCACAATAAAACTGAATTTTCTCAAGACAAGTATTTGAGGAAAAAGGAGAAAAAATATTTTGAATATTTTCAGGTCTTAAAACCAAATCTTCGAATCATTAGTGAAATTATGTACAAACTAGAACCTAATAAGATTCAAAACTTAAGGATTGATACATTGTCACAAATTATAACAACAGTTAATATTCATTGTGAAGGGAACCATCTGTTGTATGATTCAGGATCCAATGGCTTAGTGGCTGCTGCATTATTAAGTGTAATTGGGCAAAACACAAATGGCAAATTAATACACATGCATCCTGGTAATATGTCACAGAAACAAGCGCTGCTAGCCATGAATTTTCCTGAAGAGCAGATGAACAGATGCATTTCAGTTAATGTGTATTCTGCACTCAGACAATTTTATCAAGGATGTGACACAAATAACGCAACAGATTCAGCCAAGGAAACCAATGACATTAAAGGAAATCCTTTGAAAAGGAAAAATGATGATAAAACTGAAGAGAATGAATCTAAAAGAACTAAAAATGATACTGAGAATAAGCCTAGTGAAAATGACAAGACTGACCCAAGTACTGAGGCCCCAAGAGAAAATAAAAAGCCAAAATGGCATTTTGACAATCTAGCTGCCTCAGAATTACTGCATAAAAAATTGGATTCTTTAGTGATAGCATGTAAAGAAGACCCACAGAATATTTTCAATGAATTAGTAACATTTGTGAAACCAGGCAGGCCTTTTGTCATATACTACAATGTAGCAGAGCCATTGCAGCAGTTGTATATGTCAATGAAGGCACAAAGTAATGTTGCCGCTCTGAAGCTATCATGCAACTGGATGAGAAATTATCAGGTGAGAATATCTACTGTTGAAAAAAAAAGTATGGCAAAGACCATCAAGCTATTATTCAAAAGATATGTAGGTATGAGGTATAAAGATAAAAAATATTTAGTTGATAACATCTCAAGCTTTTCCGTTTGTGAGTGGGCCCGATAGCAAAGCTGGCAGATAGAGGCGAGGCAAATAACATAGCCATGGGATATTGAATCATTTGTATGTGATGTTCCTTGCAATTATCACAACTGCATTATCAATTCACTACTTCATGCTCTTGCACTATGTATACAAGACAACCAAGTACAAGTTAATAGAATTTGTTGTTCTTTTATGAATCTTTTAATTGATAATATAATGATCATTACTTACTTTTTTATAGGTACTGCCAGATAGAACACATCCAGAAGTTATGATGAATGCTTCAAGTGGATTCTTGTTAAGTGGTTATGTTCTTAGTAAATAAAAATGTAGCTAAAATTGTTTTTAAAGGAAATATAAATAAAATAAAATACAACTTTTTATAAATTTATTTATTTCTCTCATTTACTCAATGAACATATCATGTCTAAATGCATTATAAAATTTTATGAATCACTATGACTGACATGCAATGAATTGCGACTGTATTTTTAGATACATTATTTTATCTTTTGAATTTCCCGTGTATTTTTAGTTGATATCTTACATAATTTATATTCATACTTAGTCCACATTAAAAATTGGGGTATCTATCTAGGCAACTCTGATCATGTATAAATCACAACAGTAAATTTCTTTATAAAATTTCATAAAATTGTGGAATACAAAACCACCAAATACAAAATGGAAACATACATGGAACAATCACTAGGTATCAAGTTATGATATCTTTCAACACACTGTGATGAAAACTACAGTGTCACATCATCATACTGTGGAGGAATGTATTTCAGTCTAATGTGGGTTGCATTTGGTGTTGCTCAGTGATATATTAACACTATATTAATGAAAAATAACTTAATTGATAGTAAAAAAAATCATTATATATTCGAGAGGAACATTGATTGCTGCGACCTGCGTGAACTATGATAAATATAAGCGCAATAATGAAATGAATTTGGCACTTATCTAATTATAAATAAGTTAGGCTTCAGCTTCTACGTTGCTAAGCAAGTGGCTGTTAGATTAAACTCTATGAACTGCTTGTGTTGATGCATGTTGTGCTGCAACAGGGACCAATCTTGTTTAATCAATACAACCATTTTCAATCATAAGGATAATTATTTTTCACGCCACAACCTACTTTATACTCGACTACTAGGCTCATAACACTAATTTATTCTCATTGCCAATCGTTTTTAAATCTGCCAATTGTGGCAACAATGGCTAGATCGTTGTATCCGCGACATTTCTCATAGAAACATCATTGATATTGATAAGATATAAATACCAAAAGGTGTGTCCACACAACAATCAGTAGATTGTTTGTTTTGTGTCATGGACATGTTCTTCATAGACTTAACTACATTTATAAAAATGTTATCGCTGTCGCTAGCACCATTTTTGCAGTTTAATTTTACCATCAAATCAAAGATTACACTCTGTCTTAAGTGGTCACTGTTTGATTTGTTGCTACAAGAGGGGAATGTTGATCAAGAAATGAATGATATGATTATGATATGATAGAAGCAATAGCATTGAATATACGCCTACAAGCAATTCATATTATACAAAAAATATTATAATTAACTTGCGCTCTACACTTGTAAATATGAATTCATTCAAATAATTAAATAAGATATATTACTCGTATATTACAGAATGTTATCGTTAAATAAAAATATCCGTTTTAAATATTATAATTTCTTTAAATCTAAAGTTCAATCTAAAACTGAATAGCTTAAAAAGCGGTAAGAGAAATCTAGAGATCTTTAGAATTGTCAGTTTGATTCAACAAGCGAAATATAACATTATAATAGTACTCACTGGCTGACAAAGACGCGAAAAAAATACAAAAGCAGTTGAGCAGCCGCATTTCAAAATTTTAAGGGTTGTGTTGAACCTCCGCCAATGTATTGCTACATTTTTAATTTTGGGAATATACTAACACTATACAATAACAGCAGAAAAATTCCCGCCGATTGTTCTAACCCATATTATATTTCGCTGAATGGAAATCATTTAAGAATTTGTCTTACTATATAAGATAACACAATAATTCAAAACCAAAACAATAATACTGCACCGGAGTTCGCACCAAACAATATATAAATACACAAACTATTTATGCATGCAGTATCTTTAAGTAAAATATGTTAAATAATAACTTTGGTATTGGTGTTAACATATCGAAAGGCATACATCGCTGTGTTAAGAACAGCACTAAACGCTGAAGCCGTAGCGTAGATTCAAATGAGCTCAAGTCTCGGCTAGGGCGGTAACACGTCGTCACAAGGGCGCCGACACCGATTGACGGCGATTTTCGCCCAGCTATGACGAGTCCTCGTCGTACCACGTGCGGAAGTCGCAGCTTTCGTCATAATCATCCTGTCAATAATAAACGTTTCGTTCTAACTGTACTTCAATTAAACATTACTAAACAAACCAGCAATTAATCGTTAAAGTATGATATGCGCAATACACTAAAAAACAGTAGTGATTAATGGGTACTAGTGTAATAACTAACCGCCATCCAAGCATGGTCGAGTACGTCTTCGGCAGCGAAGCGCAGTTCGGGCTGAGGACGCAACATGTTAGCCACGAGGTCGATGGCGCCCGCAGACACGCGCTCCCAATGCGGCGCGGGAAACTCCAAACGAGCCGACAAAATAGCGTCGAACAACTTCTCTTGATCGCCGTCAGGAGACGAAAACGGAGGGAAACCACACAGTAAGATGTATAGGATAACGCCAGCGGCCCAAACATCGATCTGTAATAAAATAGAAAGAAAATTTAACATTAAAATTATGATATGCCTCGATGAAGACGATCTTGACCTAAGTATTGCAAATCAAATTACTTAATAGTTCAAGTTCACACGACAGTCAAGAATAGTGGGAAAAAATCTTTATCTTAATCTCCAACAACTACTTTTACATAACGCTTCAATGGTACCTAATGTATTGTTTAATATAACGTGAACGGCACTTTTCCGAGTATTATGTATTTGTCCCAATCGTTCACCCCTCGAGTGGGAAAAAGCCGACAGATATGGATCCAGCTTATTTATTTTCTACACAAACCAGCCATTTATTCCTCAGTTATTTTCATTTTCGATCATGGATTGCCCCTTATCGATTGTTACCTACTAAAACGTGTATTGTTCCTCAAACGTGCGTATTACCTCATAAAACTCGGAAACACTGTTAATGAGTGGGACACAAATTCCCAGTCATTAACTAGTGTTATTAACGAGCAGGAATAATCGTATCTAACGATGTTGAGCTTTTATTCCCTTTAATACCTTTAATCCATATCCAGTCTCGAGCAGTATTTCAGGCGCTACGTATGTAGGAGTGCCGCAAACTGCGTGTAATGGCCGCCATACTTCCACAGCCAGGCCAAAATCAGCCAGCTTCAGGCCGCGTATGCTGCCGTCTGAACCGACTTCCACCTGAAAACAACCACGTTACATAATTATTTCAGTATCATCTACAAGGTCAAACTAAACAAGAGAAACTCCATAAACATGATGGATAATGATACCAGTGGCAGTAGGTTCATACAAGCCGAAAATGTTCATCCAGATTGTAACATCATGTTTGGAATTACGTTCTCTAATTTAATTTGAATCTGTATCATCAATATTTTACTAAGAAAATTTAATTAGAATGTCATACATTTTCAAAAAAAAAAATGGACTGACATACGACACTTAAATATCACAATAGGTCACGCCGTTGTTTTAAGGGCGTTATGACATCGCGAGCCCCATTCCCAAGTTTTGATGAGTATTACCTTCGTCAATATTCATTGATTTCCACTTTAATCTATTTTTCAATACTCTCAACTGACGGACTAAATAGATTTACAATTTATTTATACTGTCAACTAGCCTATTCTTATTTAGAATATGAAGTATGTAATGAAATAAATATACAAATGAATTGAATTATGATGCATAGTAGAGTGTTTAATTTTCAAGGTTTGTTAGTTGATAGCTTACCAATAGATTTTCGGGTTTGATGTCACGATGCACTATAGAAAGCGAGTGTAGATATGCGATAGCAGATGTTAAGTGGCCGATTAGCAAACGCGCTTGGGGCTCAGAGAATTTGGAAGCGGCCGCGATACTATCAAACAAGTCTCCACCTAAAAATATAAATAACGATCAAGTGGAATGAGGATAATAAAGCCATGTTCTATTAGATATCATTGAAGAATTGTTAATGATGAAATGACAGATTACAAGACCATTATACAGCTATAGATACACACCGCTGACCAACTCCATTACAAGGAATAACCACTCAGGACTATCCTGTTCCTCGATAAGAGAGACAATTCGTGGATGGCACAGCTTCCTCATGACTCGAACCTGAAGATAAAAGTAATTCTGTTATAACATCACGAATAACTAGCAATATCAATAAATAAGAAGTTCGTTGGCATAACATCAAAGGTCTAAGAGTACGCGGCGCTGCAAAATATTATCTCTACTCTATAAACAGCTGCAAAATGCGTCACACATACTTTTCAAACTATTCGTTAATAGATTTTTGCTAAAAATATTGCAATGACAGTAATGTAAAACTGATGAAGATTGGAGACATAGCTAAAAGTTGTTGGTAAGAAATTTGTTTATAATTACCTCTGCCTCCACATAGTGTTCTTTTCCCTTGCACTTGGCCTTATCAATAACTTTGAGAGCGTATTCCTTCCCGCTGGTCTTGTCTTTACATATCCGTACAACAGCGAAGTTGCCGTCACCTAGTATCGATACGACAAATGGTACGATAATGATATAGAAAGTATTGCTGGTAAATATAGAAAAAATAAAAACCGGTCAAGGCGAATCAATCGTTTAGTTTTAATTAAGATGAAGAAAAGAAGTGGATACATAAATTCTATTTTTAGTAAATTATTACAGAAAACGAAACGCGTGGTGATTAGTTACTGCTTACGATAAAATCAATACCTAGTATACTAAGTAGAAAAACAGCAAAGAATGCGCATTGTGATTGAATTCCCTGACCGGAATTTGAACAACACAAGACAAGTACACATTGAAAATATTAAGAAGTGAATAACAGGTACGAAAATTAAAAATGGATGTTGAATAATTTTTTTTTTTAATTACCTATGATTCTGCCAACGCTGTATTTGAGTCTCAAAGGCTGTGGTAGTAGAGGGCCTGCAGATTCATCTGCGGCATCCCCAGCAGCGCCTGCGCCGGCTTCACTGGCTGCGCGCGCTGCTCCCCCGCCTGCCTTCACTGGCATACGCGGTTTAGGACCCGCCCTAAGAGGTGAACACGCATGTTTAATCGATAATTACGTCATGTTGGAATCAGCTGCTAAAACTTTTTCGCAATATGCTTAGCTGTTCTGGATTTTTATTGATTTATTATGAGTGTTAAGGATAATTATGTGAAAATCTCGATCTTCAAGAAATAAAATAAATAAAAATCATAATTTACATACCTTGAATTTCTTGATATAGGAGTTTTTCTACATTGTAGCACAGCCTTATTTTCTTCGAATTCCAATTCAAAATCTTCTTGGTTAACTCTGAGAACAATATTGAGAAGTTAGTTACATAACTAGAATGTTCCCTTTAAAAAATGCTTTATTATAAGTTATTTGGTTTTTCAACCATGGGGGTACCTTTCATTTCCATATGCAAAGAACACATCTTCAACTTCAAAGAATTGGTTTAATGCTGTGACTACGGAGCCAGTCCTCGTGAAGACCTTTCGGACACAACCTGTGTCTAATTTAACACATTCAGTAATTGCGGCTAGTGCGTGTTCCAAAGTGGGGCTGTTTCGTTTGTTTAATAACAATCTGCACACCTGTGGATAAAAATTGTTGTGAACTATACATAGGTTTTTGACATAGTACGTAATTTAACATTATAATGTAACTGCATATTTTCCTGTTATTTGACGTACTATAAAAGCCAGATTTTCTATGTAGCGTAGGTATACATTGATTCATAATGAATAGATTTATCATGGCTTACAAATGCTCAGGAATATAGTCTCATTTTGTAATCAGAGTGTGACACATTATTGTGAGTAAATTGATAAATGAAGTTGATATTTCACCTTTCGTGGCTTCACTCCATTTCTAATAATAGTAACTATGCGTGGTCGGACTACATTGTCCCCAGCTGGACTAACTCGTGCTGTCCCGTTGCCAGTAGTACTACTACCATTTGCCTGAAATAATTTTATTTTTATTCTATTATGGAATCAAGGAAACTTATCATAATTATGCTTACACAAAAGAGCATGAGGCAGACAGTGCCTGATTTATTTTCAATATACTGTACCTGCAAATACCGGGACAATCTGTTATTAGCCCTTGCTGGGGATGGACTTGAGCTGTCACTCAGGGACTCTGGCCCACTCAGTCTGAAAGATTGAGGGGTCACTGCACTGGCTTCATAATCTAGACGTTTGAAGGGCTCACCAAATCCACTACAAACATATGACTGTCCATCTTCTAGATCATCCAGTTTGCCTATCTGTAAAAAATTTATGAAAAACTGTTAATTGTACACATAATTTATTTGTATATGCCTTATGGCAGGCTTTTTCAATTTTATTATTAATATTATAGCTGTCAGCTGTCCGCTGTCCCACTGCTGGGCAAAGGCCTCCCCCCATTCCTTCCAACTAGTGTTGGGTTAATAGCCGGATGCTTTGAGTTATTATCGATTATAATCCATTAATAGCCATTAATAGCCGTGCAATGGCTAATAACCCTGCTATTAATGTTTTGTTAAAAAATGAATGTTTTTTTTTTGTTTTATTGTAAAATCTGTGAGTGTGAATACAAATTGGGTGCGTGTACGCAGTTTGATTCAATGTAGTGTTATTCTTTTTATTTATTTTAAGTTTTTATATATGAAAAAGTGTTAATAATGTAATAAATTCACCTTTTTCGGGAAATTCAGTTTTGTTAATTTAGAGTTCCAATACTATAAACACCATGATTACTATAGACACATCGCTTTGTGATTTAACCATCTACCTAGTTAATTGCTTGACTTAACAAAGCCAGCTAAATATGTACCTAGATATATGTATACTTTTTTTTTTGGCGTGGTGAAATCATCAAATGAGTCCTCTCACCCAGGGCAGAGCGGGAGGGACTGTCAGACTCGTACTGACTGAAATCCACGGTATCATTCAATGGCCCTTTACGTCCCGGGGTCACGGTACGGCGACCCCGGCAGGCTTTGGCCCTCTAAAGAGTCTCAGCATAATGACGGGGCGGGGGCCCCGTCATTATGCTGACACTCTTTGAGGCGCGCGTGGAACACAACGCGCCGTCAACCCGGGCGTAGTCCATGGTCGGACAGCCAGTCGCCCATTACTCGCCGCTTGCATGTCCGCGCTTACGGTGGCCGGAGATCGTCTGCCGACGTCCGTCGCCATTGGCGGCTACCACTGCGGCTGGGGTGGAGGGAGGACGCTGTCCTCTCCCTCTCGCGGCCCGCCTCCTCCTTCGCGAGTATGACTGCTTCGTAGAAATAGGCGACCGCTTCTCATTCCGTCTCGCCCCGCAGCATGGCTTCGACCAATGCCGGGCGCGAGAGGTCTTCGCCTAACACCGTCGCAACAGGCCGGTGCTCTGCCTAAGCGGGCAGTCCTGCACCGTATGATCTATCGTGTTCTCCGGGCGATCCTCGCAGTGGTGACACCCAGGCGTTTGTTCCCTCCTTATCCGACACAGGTACCTCTCAAATCTTCCGTGTCCGGTGAGGACCTGCGTCATGCGGTAGGTCAGGACGCCGTGACGCCACTCCTCCAAGAGATCCTCCTGAGATCGCGACGGAGCTCTCGGTCGAGGAAGCGAGGATTCGCCCCGGCGAAGCGCCTCTACGCGCCACTCATAGAAGCGCTGGAGGGCAGTCGCGTTCAGATCCCAGGGCAGGAATCCGGCAAGGAGGTTGAATGATTCGCCGGCGATCGTGCGGTCCCCTCGGATCATCCGGATAGCCATGCGGCTTTGCTGATCGCGTCTGCATGCTTAGGGCCCACACGGGGGCCCCATAGAGGGCCATGGACCGCACGACACCGGCGTACAGAGTCCGGCAGGAGGCCTTTGGCCCGCTGATATTGGGCAGGAGTCGCCTGAGGGCGGCTGCTGCCCGGTTCAGCTTTGGGGCCAAATGCAAGAAATGCTCCCTGAAGTTCCACTGGCTGTCGAGGTCGAGTCCCAGGTACTTCATCGTCCTCCTGACGCTGATGCGAACCCCTCCCAACGTTATGTGGGACTCTGACCGTGGCGCGTTCAGACGGCTATGAAAACACATGCCCTCTGTTTTGTGCAGCGCCACTTTGAGTCCCAACTGCCGGATCCTATCAGCGACTGTACACACCGCACGACATCTCTCGCTGTTTCCATTCTCCCCGGTGACCCGGGTAGATGACGGCTCTGTCCGTCAGGTAGTCCTTGACTATGCGACAGAGATAGGTCGGCACCCAGTGATACAGGAGAGCTTCCCTGATGTAACACCAGGGCAGAGTGTTGAAGGCGTTGGTGATGTCTAAACACATCGCCAAGACGACTCTGCCCCGGAATACCGCATCCCCCGTCGTGAGGGCTTTCACGCACATGATGGCGTCCACTGTAGAGCGCCCCCTGCGGAAGCTAAACTCTGGATGGTCCGGACTCACCCGATTCAGGTGCCCGACGAGGCGGTTTGCAATTACTCTTTCAAAGAGCTTGCCCACCTCGTCGAGCAGCACGATGCGCCGGAATACAGACGGAGAGTCTGCAGGGCGCCCGGCGTTCTAGATGAGGACCAGTTTCCCCGGCTTCACACGAAGCGGGAACGGCCCCTCACCAAGCATGCGCTAAAGAGCCCCCCAAGAGTCACCGAGGCCAGGACCCAGGCTTTTCCAGGCAGGCCGTCGGGTCCTGGAGCACGTGTATGTATACTTACAAATAAATTTTTACCGATACGTTAAAATGTAAGGTACATTGGAAGTTACTTATTAGCTCTTTTCTGTCAGTACGACGTAGGTAAATTATAAACAATCGAAAATACCCGAGTGGTTAGTAGGTAATGTGCATCCCCGCACCACGTTTCTCGTGCTATCTCTTTCTAGCGCTAATATTTATTGGTGCCAGAAGGAGATACATGAACATGAATCAGTACGTCGACTGATATGTTTCGGTGAAGAAATACTTTTTCGCCTTTTTCGCGTGTTCCTGGTTTGTGTTTATAATCATAAAATGGTAAGGCCTAAGAACAATCTCATGAGGAAGAAAGATGATGAAAATGAAGTCTAATCTGACAGTCCTAAACCTGAAAACCATGAAGGGAAAGTTTCAAACACTAAAATAACATTAATAGCAGGGTTATCATCCAAAATGGCTATTAACCGGCTATTAACTGCTATTAATCGATTATTAGCCAAATGATATTAACCGGATTATTATCATTGCCCAACACTACTTCCAACATTCACAACTTTTTTAATATGATCAAGATATTGTAATTACTTAAAAATTGAGTATAAATATGAAGAAAACTTACTTTCCTACCCTCAAGTGAATATATTGCCCTCACACCACTTGGCAGAGTTACATTGTCAACTAAAACCCTTGTTAAATCTGCTGTGAGACTATCAAAGGACCTGTAATTAAAAAATATATTATACAACTGGATATGTCAGCACATCAAAACTTATTAGAATCTATTAAAGGCAATTTTTTTTAATTGATATTAAAATTGAATTTGTAAAGTGATGGTGCTAACAAATATCATATTAGTTAGCTGTTAGAAGTTTTGCACTAGAAATCATGTTGATTTGCATGTATTGTACCTACTAAAACATCTGTGATAATTCTTTAAGTGGAATTCAGTTCAATGTGAATCAGTTATTAATTATACTGACAGAAGGAAGGCAACATGCGCACTTCTTTGAGAACTAATAATTAGCATTTATTTGAAATCAGAGTCAGTAGGATATTTATACATCATGGGAAGGAAAGGCAAAATTACAATCAACCAATTATTATCATAGCATCCTGTACAACCTTGATAGTATAATTGTTGCTTATTTTACTGATTACAACAAGTGTGCAATCAACATGAACTAGACTTCATAGGTTACTAGCATAGTGTGGATGTTATTATTGTTATATAACTACAATTATCCATATTATTTTATATTTAACTGCATAGTTATCTATTTAAAAACACCTTATTGATTTAATTTTTATTTGAAGATTTATTCAGTTCACTATAATGATAAAAGATAATCAAAAGAGAATAATAATAAAGCAATATGTTTACAAATTATACTTAGTCATAATAATATACTTCCTAACTACTTGACTTTCTTATGACAGCTGTGTGCACTTTATCACACAAACAGCTAGTTAATTAATTTGTAAACAATATCAACTAATTAGAATAATAAAGTGTGGCTCTATGTCACCATGCAATGATAAATAGGCATTTTAGAATCACATAAATCAGGTGAATTACACAAAAACACATAGCTACACTGTTGCTAACATGCAATCACCTGGTGTCAATAATTGAACATTGCTTCATAATTCACAATTGAACTGTAACTACTTGCATAAATACTTTACAGACATATATACTTTAGAATATTCAGCTATAGGTATGTACAAAAGTGAAAGTGCTCTAAACATTTTCTAACTAGACATTTTTCAATGTTTTCTTAAGTATTGTAGATATATTACAAACCTGTATCTCTCTGGCAAGACTGGAATTATAACTCCTGAATAGAACTTATCACCATTTCGAAAAAATCTGACTCGTTTTGCTTTCCGCGCGGCTGGCGTTCGGAGGAGTACGTTACGTCGGTTCGTCCTAGTTTTCATAATTTCCATGTCGCTAAAGTCCTTTTCCAGCTCACATACGGAGCTCGATCGGCTGCCACTACGGCTCAAGTTATTCTCCATCTAAAATGTAATAAAAGCTAGATCAGTCACAAATTGGAGCAGCATAACGGATCATCTTTACAACACGATCTAACCCTCACCTTCTTTTCCTTTCGGTTCAACGAACTATTATATTTATGTAATGAAGGAACAGGAAGTCATCACTTTTAGTACTTTCTCATTTTGCACTATGAAAAGTGAAAAATATACAGGTAATGAAATTAGAATAATAATTTCTGTAAAACTCATGAATCACACAGAAATCAGCGCAGACAGACAGACCAATCAAACGAACGAACGACTATGAACAAAATTGATTGATATGAAGAGTTGAACAATTTTTGAATGAAGTCATGAATGAATGTTGTTTTTTTTTTTGCTTATTACCGTCTTCCTAGGTTAAGCTCGCTTCCCACGACGCTTCGCTCAACGATGAAAACCCCATGTCTATCTTCTAGTTAAGCCACGTCCGCAGAGGCAACTTAGCAAGTAGCTTAGTATAACGAACGTTCTAACATTTCTGCGAACGACCGCACTGCGCGCTTGACGCCTAGTTAGTCGCATAACGTGTATTGAGGTAAAAAACGTGTTGGTTTTATGCCACAAGTCGCGAGGCATTTTAGAAGAATCGAATGGATAAAATAGTCATCAGTATTAAAAGAGAACCTCTGTGGAATCCAGCTAATGGAGTCCATAAAAATGCAGTTGTCCTAAAGAAACTATAGGAAGAGGTAGAAAAAAATGTTTAGTACTAAAAAAAGTTATTTATTTATTTATGATGCGATGATAATATTTTTACAATGAGCTGTGAATGTATCATGACGTATTATATTTTCAAGCAATGAGTTGTTCTGCCGGGACGATAAGGCTGTGAAATAGAATATTTTAAAGATGAATTTTCTTTAAGTAGCAGTTTTAGACCTATTTTTCAAAGTGACATCTCGTCAACGTGCCGACAAACAAATGACCAAGGCACCTTGCAACCCACCACGCAAACTACCTCTCAGTGCGGCCATCGTGTATCCCAGCAAGCCACCTGCCTGTGCGGACGTTGCCTTATGGTGCAAAAAATATCTTGCACCATAAGGCAACGTCAGCACATTGTTTTTGACCTTTTGGTGAGTTTTAGGTGAAATTTTATGCTTAAGGTTGTGTTCACAGTATTCATTGAGGAGAATGGAAGAAAAAAACGTATTGCGCCGACCCCAAGTAAAATGGGATAAGGACAGGAAGATGATGAAGGTTGTCTTCACAGTCTTTCTAAATCTGACACGACTAGCACTTTGCCCGCGACTTCGTCCGCGTGGGTTACGAACTTTCCTAATTCCCCCTTTTCACCCCCTTAAAGGTTAAATTTCCAAAAACCCCTTCTTAGTGCTCCCCTACATTATAATAGGAAGCCGTGTGCAAAATTTCACATTCCTAGCCCCAGTAGTTTCGGCTGTACGTTGATATGTCAGTCAGTCAGTTCTCCTTTTATATATACAGATGACAGCGAGCCTAATATATCATTGCCATCTAGATCTATGCATAAAGTCCGGCCAACTGTACACATTTACAAATAAAAAGAACGTTTCATCCTAAAGCCCAGAAGCCATGCCAGAAAATTAAAAAAAAAACTAATTTAAGTAGATGGCACAAAAGCCCAGAATCTATGACAAAAATATTAAAAGTATAACAAATTAACTAGCCACGAAAAACAGGTGACGCATTTATCAATTTCGTTTTATGTCAAAAGTGCAGACAAAGAGTGTGATTATTTTGTAATTTTCCACGTTTTTATAAATTTCTGTGTAAAATGTCATCGAGAAAAAAGGTACTGCTGAAGGTAATCATCCTTGGCGATAGCGGGGTAGGCAAAACTTCGCTTATGAATCAGTTTGTCAACAAGAAATTTTCCAACCAGTACAAGGCAACAATAGGCGCAGATTTTCTCACGAAAGAGGTAATCGTAGATGATCGAATCGTCACAATGCAGATTTGGGATACTGCTGGTCAAGAGCGATTCCAATCCTTAGGAGTGGCGTTTTATCGTGGGGCGGATTGTTGCGTCTTGGTGTTTGACGTAACTGCCCCCAACACGTTCAAGTCCTTGGAAAGTTGGAGGGACGAATTCTTGATACAAGCCTCGCCACGAGACCCTGATAACTTCCCATTCGTCATTCTGGGCAACAAGGTGGACCTGGACAATCGCGCTGTTTCAGCTAAGCGTGCACAACAATGGTGTCAAAGTAAAAATGATATTCCCTACTTTGAAACAAGTGCCAAAGAAGCTGTCAATGTGGAGCTTGCATTCCAAACCATAGCTCGGAATGCTTTGGCCCAGGAAACAGAAGCAGAGCTGTACAACGAGTTCCCTGATCAAATCAAGCTCAATGCCAATGACAACAGTCGTAACAGGGATGGTGACAACTGTGCTTGCTAGGCCCTAAGAGGTACGCTTCAGTGATGGCAATTTATTAGTCTCAGATTATATAAAGTAAACATACATTAAAGTATAATAATATTCTGTAAGTAATGTTTCCTTTTATAACATGTAAAAATGTATAAAAATAAATGTACCACATTCACACATACTAAATTAATTGGTTTGATAAGCACTTTTAATTAACAAAACAATTATACATTGTTTTAAAACAATGTTTGTATAACTTGGTTTTTAATAAGTACAATACTATTTTTTTGATTATTTTTGGCACCTTTGGCAAAAATCTCAAGTTTATTAGTTTCTGTCCAAAGATTTAACTGATTAAAGGAGTGGTCTAATATAATCTACATTAAAATTAATAATATTATCAGTATAATAGACTAGTTGGGATATGTATTTGTTCAATGTTACAATAGTTGAAGTAACCATATCTATCAGTTATTCTGGCATCTAATGAAGTTTCTTTTGCTTTATTGAATGGCTTTGATTTTTGTACTATTCTTGTTATTATTGAAAATTTATATAATAAAACAATGTTATTATTAAACATTTATTGTGTAATAAAGCTCATTGTTTTAATTACTTTTTAAAGACATTCTAAATTATACAGCTATTTATGATTGTGACACAATACATTAATGACAAAGTTATTTTATTTGTTAGAAGTGGGCTATGGATTAGTGTATACCAAAATTATATATTAATGTATCTAACAACAACACGAAGAAAATACTGTAAGGTATGTTTCTTCTCTGAGTCATACAAAATTATATTCTTTTGTTTGAAATGATAAGATAATGAGTTCACTATTTGTTGGTAATATTGTAGCACATTTTCATTTCTGGTAAAAGCAAAGTGTGTAAATTGATTTAAATTTGTAAAAAATTATAATTTAACTAAAATTAATTATTTCTTTGTTTTTGACTGAAGAAGCAATGTGCTAAAATATTCAGTAATAGCAAACAAAAGCCATAAAAATATATATTTAATATAGTTAAAAAATATAATTTTGTATGAAAATGATGAAGTTCATACCACATAACATTCATGATATATTAAATGTGATATTTTAAGTTGAATTCTTTGTTAAAGTATGTCAATTGTTATTTGTTCAGTTGCCTTTTGGCAAAAAGAAACTGAAATATACAGTATTGAAGTGAAAATTCGACCACCTGCTGTGGCTTCTTCATTGCTCTGTCAGCCATAATTGGATTAACACAATGGAAACCAGATAGAGTTTGAACAGAGTTTATGCAACAATAAACATTTCTGTATATATTTGGATTTTAAATATTAGTTATAAGTAGTTAATGGTAACATTATATTATAAAATAACATGTTATTACTCAGCACTATTCAATATAAGTTGTGGGTTATGAGACCAAAAACAGTAAGGCCCATATAACAGAACCTCACTCAATACTCAAGCATTACTTAAAATGAGATTCAAGCAATTTGATTGGTTTGAAACTAGTTTTAAGTAATGCTTGAGTTTTGAGGTGCATTCTGTAATACAGAAGATAAGAAAAAATTAAATTCCTACAAAACAAAAGGAAAAATATCATTTGAATATGTTACAAGGCTTGTTGGTTTCATATGTAGTGGGACAAGTTGCTTTAAAGCTACACCTAAGGCAAGAAACAGCTTTTTAGAGTTGTAGATAATTAAAGCGTTTGTACTGTGTGTCACTGCTGTCATTTCAATGTTACCCTTTACATCATGGAGTCTATTGAATGAAGACAACTACTTTACATACTATTAATGTTTTTATCATGAACCTCGCTTATTATGTTCATCACCTACATGACCTTGCCTTTTATTTCAATACTTATATAATTAGTGATCAATATGATTCTCACGTGTTTTTACATTGCTTATTTTTAATTATAATAGTATGTAAAATTAAATTACCTACAACAAAATATAAATTAAGATCTAGTTATAATAAAGAAAGGTAACAAACGATGTACGCTGTAATAATGGTTGCTTTTAATTTTATATTAATAAATATTAAAAAACATTCTGTTCTTTTGTAATTGTATAGCCCCTTTTATACGTGGTTAAATCATATAAGTCCTCCTGTCCTGGTTGGAGCAGAGACTATCAGACCATAGTCAGACTGTGTAGCCCTTTACTTTCCAGGGTCACAGTACCTAACCTGTTAAGACAGTCCTGCGACCAATTTTATAGCTCTAAAACGGTTCATCTGAAGGCCAAATCTAAATACTTCCGGTGCATCGCTAACTTACTCATACGCATACTTTAGAAGATCCCCTCAAGTGGGCCCTACCTACTATACCTACTCGTATTTGAAATGTTTAGTCATTACAATAAGTGTCGGACTCAAATATCAACTAGTATGTACCTACTGTAGCTGTCGAATTGATGAGACGTGAATTATACGGGGGTTTACCTATTACAAAGCTGTTTTGCATTCAGTGATGTCATTAACCTTTTAAGCGCTTGGCTAAATATCACTTGCCGTGCCCCTAGCGCCCGGCTACGAATCGTGCATTCCTCTTCTCCTCTCTTTCTGCTCCTTTTAAGCTCCGATTTGTAAAATATCATGGTGTACAATAAAAGGTATTCTATTTGTCTATCTACATAAATAGAGAGATATAGAATAGATGCAATAAAATCGAAAAAAACAACAAAAATCGTGAATATTCTCTGTCGGATAAATACGACACGGGCGATAGGGGCACGGAAATGTTTGTCGTATATATACGACTCTGGCGGTTAAAGGGTTAAAATTCCAACGAAAAAAAAAAGTATACTTAATGGCTTTCAATACCCAAGGACATAGAAGAACACCCACCATAATTTTCTTTTTTGTCGTTTAGGTTTGCGGGTAGATTATATATTGTAATGGGGTTGGCTCAGATCAAAAATTTTACCTATTTTTTGATCTGAGGGGGTTGGGGACTAGTTTTTACTCATCATCACAGAACCGCCTATATTATTATTTGGAAGGAGTTTTCTTATCATGAACTATTGAGTCAGTAGTTACTTACAAAAAAAAAGGAATAAAAAAAAAAATAGAATAGAAAGTATCCATTTTCACAAGCGCAATAACGCCATCTGTCGTCTATAACATGTTAATTTTTCATGAATACATCACAAAACTGTTGTCAACGCCATCTATCATGGAATAGCGGCACTAGAACAAATATTTTGAATTTTTGATGGTAATTTTAACACTGATTTCCGGTGGTCCTAAATAAAGTAGGTACACACCGGTAAGATCCGAGGGAGAATTTTTATTCCAGTGAACTACTAGGTTTCAAATTACAATAAATTATTACAATTCCGTTCAAAATTTCAATAGATATAAACTCCGACACAGCAGAATTTTGTTAAAAATCGTTTTTTTTTGGATTGTCATAAAAATTAAAGACGAGACTAAAATTGTAGATCTTAAAATTACCCATCTACGAAATACATAGGTACTTAATCGACTTATAAAACAACTAAAAATCTAAAATAACTTTTATTTTGGAAGTCGGTAGTCAGGGAAATAAAAAACTAAGTCACATAATAACATGATCCTACGAGTATTTGCACTGATTGCGTTACTACAACTGATGCTCCATGATTAAGCACTACTGATGATGAATCGTTCAAAGACAAAAGTTATAAATGACCTAGCTATAGCACTAAAAGTTGTGTTGTTATTTCGATGAATGATGATGAATGTTGTTATTTTGAAGTCCGTTATTTTGATGATTATGTTATCATTCATACACCTACGTCAGATTGAATTGAATTCGCAATATTTTCTAAAACTTGAATCGCTGATGTGGTTAATAAAACTGCTATGAACCATGAAGCAGTGGGTGCCAGAAGACAGGCATTGTTGCTGGTAAATGGACCTAGAAAACGCTATCGTGAAGGCTAGGGATGCAAAATTTCTAATTTTTTTGGATTGGATTTGAAATATTATGTTTTAAAAAGAAAAAAGTTTATTGCAAGTTTTCTATTTTAGTGGCCATCCACTAACATAGAAAATTAAAAAGCGTGTAATCATTTTTAAACGTAAAAAGAAATAGTTGTATAAAAGTACTCGATCGCGTCAGCCATTTACAGTGTAAACGCGCTTTATATTTCCGATAACCATTACATATAATCGGACGATTAATTCAAGGGGGCTGTCCGTAACAAGCGGTTGAAAAACCAAAAACGAAAAGACCATAGGAGCAATTAAAACTAATTAGACGGAACGTTGATTGCTAATAGGGAACGAGTAGGTGTTACGTTTTTTTTTTACAACTTCAGGACTCGTTCATTTCCTAATGCCATGCTCAAATTGTCAGATTATTGAGATATACTAGACTCTTCTGAACGTAATTAATCTACCTTTTCTTAATCTGACGAGCTCGAGTCTTTCTGAGGCTCTATTTTTTTTTACTAATCTGACGGGTCCCCAACATACCATATGAAGGGTTCATACTTGGTAGAGGTACATTAAAGGGTGCAAGGATTCTTCCCTATATAGTTATCTGATACGCTTGAGTCACTGCAAAAATCCCTTCTTGGGCTGCCCTACTATTGTTGTCGGCGGATACCGCTGCAACTTCTTTTTTTTTGTCCGCTAAATCATCAATTGAGTCCTTCCGTCCTATGTGGAGGTACTGTCAGACTTGTATCTTGTATTGACTTAAATCCATCGTGTTTCTTCAATATTCGTATCCCTTTACGATCCAGAGTCAGAGTTTCCCGTTTTCAGTTCCGCGACCCCGGCAAGCTTTTGGCTCTATATGGGACCCAGTCAGATTGCTAACAGTTCTTTTAGGTGCGCGTGGAACACGACGCGCCGTCGACCCGGTCGCCAGGGTAGCACTGCAGTCTGCAGCCAGAGACGTGTTTTTATGCGAGATTGACCAGAAAAGCTGCACTTAGGAAAGAATGGAGGGTTATGGAGGAGACCTTTTTGCCCAGCAGTAAGAAAAAAACAGTTAAAAAAAACACGAACATTACACGCTTACCTTGCATTACTCGTACTCGTAAATGCAGTTCTTATCTAATCTTGGCTTTAGATTGTGTCATCGCCATCACCAGCATATCGTTTACAACTACGCAGTTTATCCTAGGTGACTTCCAGGAAAAATGTTTCTTATTAAGGAGTCTTTGTACCTACAAAGATGGATTAATTTATATGTTATCTGCGTTATTACAGTAACATCCTGGGTTTCTATCCTACTGTTCCAATTTCATGACGTCAGCACACGAGGTTGTCGACGTGCGGAACATGAGCTCTACAAATGTCTCCAATTAAATATGGTGGGTAAGAAATCAACCTATCGATAATAATAACCATTACGGTCAATGGCCTCATAGTTAAATAGCCTCTGAGCGTCCATTAACATTTCAGAAGGAGGTTCTCATAAGGCAGCTCACATGTGATATGGATCAAATAATAGAATTAAAACATAAAGCTGACGAGTTTATTTGGTGGAACGCGCTAATCTCAGGAACTACTGTTTCGAATTGAAAAAATATATTTGTGTTGGATAGTCCATTTATTGAAGGAGGTTACGGCCAATAGGAGCTGAGCAGCGTGTGAAACCGCGGGGAACAGCTAGTTCTAAAATATACAAGACACGTGCTTGGGAAATTATTTTTTGCTTAAATTGGATAGTCGGTACTTGAAAATGTGTTTTTCCTTAGCCTATGTGTAAAGCTACAGCTGGTTATAAGACTAGTTTCAATTTCAAGAGCAATTAATTTTTTCAAGCCTCTAGGGATAAAAGGTGGACCAAAATAAATAAAATGACAGGATATCTGATCACATTGTGGGCAAGAATTACAATGTGATAAGAAAAATTAAACGTGACAAAAGATTTATGAACAACTTGCATGAATTCTTCATTTTTTCAACGACTTCAGAAGCTCGGAACTGTTTCGTTGGTCCCAAAAGACTGCTGTGCAAGAGGTCCAAGGTTAGATTCCTAGGGCAGGCTACGAATGATTGAATGTTATCGACAGGTTTTTTCATTATTTCCCACGGAGTATGGGTTGATTGTGCCTAGTTGACGACACTTCTGGCTCTCTCCCGGGCTTGTAGATATTATTTTTATGACCTAATTAGGAACTTAGATATCGTAAGTATTTCGGGGTTTAAAGTTGGTAAAATTTGTGTTATAAAACAAGTATTTCTTTCAATTACGGCAAACGTAAAAGGAAGGGTATGTATATGAAATATATAACATATATCCTAATCATCATCACCTGTCGGAAGACGTCCTCTGCTACACATAGGCCTCCCCCTTGGACCGCCACACCGAACGACAATTCGCCACTTGCACCCATCGGTTGCCAGCATATTTTGTAATGACGTGTGACAAAAAAATCCTGGTTCAATTCCCGGGTTGGGCAGTGTTACTGGGCTTTTCCATTAGGAATATCTCAGTGGCAACTTGGGGGTCTGGCCATGTGCCCACTTGATGGCAATAGACTTTCCCTCTATTTTATTTTATTCGCTCTCACGTGGGATTTACCATAACTGGTGAACTGTGGGTGTACTTTAGGTACACCGCTATCCAATCCTAAGGGATAACAGGTGTGCTGTTATGTATGACGGTAAAAAAAAGTGCGAGAAAAGTTAAATCAATGTCTGGGTTGTACATTTTTATAGAAGCGAAAAGCGTGGCTGGCATAAAAAAAGCCCCATATCTAGGACTTGGTTATTGTAGCCTAGCACCATATCCCAGCTTATCTTAGCCCTATAGTTCAGGATATTGTTGATATTAACGTCAGTACCATTCATTACATAATATGTACTCAATGCTAGGATTACTTATCATTGCAGATAGAATAATTTTCTATGTTTCTGGTCTCTCTGTGTTGTGAAGGGTTATCACTACTGGCAGACTTGGAACGCCAATGAAAACCCTAATCAATCAAACTACATTATTTAGTAGGTGTCAAACTTCTTGAAAATTCAGTGCGTAGAAAAAAAAATAGGAATGGTGGGTCAGGTCGAGATTTTCAAAAAATCAGTAAAACCTAACTCGAAAATATGAAAAGTACCGGAACCTTTAAAACTTGTAATCATGGGGGTGATTCGCATATCCCACGAGAGACATCTGTATAATTTACCTAAATAGGCAGTGAGTGCATATGATTTACAAAACATATTTGACTGGCTTTTGCCTAACACAGATCTCTTCTTTTTCTCCCCCTTCAAGGTTTATGCAAAATATGTAGTATTATATTTTATGTTTCATTTATCCGTATACAAAAAAAATATCAAAATGGGTTCATTTTGATTCTGTGGTTCAAAATCCAAACTAACAGACGAATTCACTTTTGTATCTACAAAATATTTAGAACTGTTTAGTGAATTTCAGTGTCTAGGGAATAAATTACTGCCAGATGATTTTAAAGAAACAGAACATATAGAAGAGCCTCTTACCTGCTACGCTTCACCTACTAAAACATGAAGTTATAAAGTACGACCAAATAAAGAACAAAGTGGTGCCTGTTGCAAATCACGCTGCATCCAAACATGATGTGTGTGACAGTGTACAGTTTATGCAGGCGACGGTTTCACGTTACTTTGGCATTCGCTGGAGTCATTCATGTATTGGCACTCAGAAGAATAACGGCTTTAGCCAGCCTGCGCATGCGGGGGGGCAGGGGCGGGGCCGCGGGGTGTGGCTCGCCGTTTCAGCCGGCTTCGTTGATCGCTCGTAAAATTCAGTCTTTCTTGTGACATGAAAGGGTGCGATCCTTCACACGTAACACGGTGCTTCGAGCAATGCATCAACATGAACAAACGCCAGGGAATGCATGTAATGGTGAGTATTTACAAAATATCTTTCATTGTAATTGATCTTATCATTTTTCTCTTTCAAGAAAGGTTTTGTTTCTAATTTTGAACTAACAAGTGGAGGAGTTGTATTTCACAATTCCCGGTACAGATCTAATTGCTCATGTTATTTAATTCCATTAAAAGAACTGTAACTGAGTTGTGTCTTTTCAGTTAAAAGTGATTTAGAATAATTGCAATGAATAAATAAATTTTATTAATATGTGTTTAATATTATGGATTTGAGTGTTGATTTTGTAACACATAAAATAATAAGTATTCAGGTTAACTAATTAACTTGCACTTAGTGGAATTCAAAAATATCTAAAGATTTTGACAGTCGATAGCAGGGTGCGCCGTTTAATATCTACGCTATATCAGATTAATCTAATTATATTAAATCTTATCTATTAAAAAAAAAAAACAATATTATCAGATGACCATTTTGTGTTTGTAGTGAGTAGAAAAATCTAGGTATAGGAACCTTCCTATTCTACCTAATTTCGTACCTATCAGACTAAACATGCGAATTGCGATCTTGTTTATTTTACCGTCTTTTTTAGTTTAGTTTTAGTTGCATTTGAAAAAGTCAGAAGTAACCTAATTTAACATAAACGAAACAAACTGCTAACTACGAAATGTATTATTCGTATTGCATCATTCGACTACGAGGAAAAAGTGCAAGCAAATAGCTAGTAGTAGGAAATATCGCTTCGGTATCCTTTTTTGTCAATTTTGCCATACATTACCTTGTTGAATCATAGTTGCGATTAAAAGTTGATATAGCAATATCGTCAGATAATTAAGTACAATTATTAAAAGAACAATTTGGAAAATTTAGTAAAAACTATCTCCATGCTTTTATTTTCTTCTTTCTACAGTGTATTTACCTTTTTCTAATGAAACCTCCGCGAAGGTCAAAGTCAACCACAAATTGGTGGTAACTGTTGACGTAGCTAATAGACTATCTTAATGACCTCTTTGAAATCGGATTGAGTGGGAAACAGTTAGTTAAAGATATTTGTCACGAAATGAGACTATAACACTGGAGTTCGATTATCATTGCTTTAAAAAAATAGTTCTTCATCTTCATTCAGAAGTACAACTAGTCCCCTCCTAATGCGCTGTCTCTGTCCTTCTAATGTTTGGGTATCTTTCTGCCAAATTTGCCATTTAATAAAAAAAACAAACAGGCAGTTTCTTACTTTTAAATCGACTGTTATTTGTACTTTGACCAGTCTAAATAGCTTCATAAAAATAGAAAGGAACTATCATCATTACTGACTTTCAAGTAACTGACTTGACTTTAAATATACTCTCATTCTTAACTACGTCGTGATTATCAAGGCTTAATTTCCCTTCGTCTTTATGATAGAGAACGATAATAAAATTAGGCAAAATCAAACTTATACAAATATAATATTTCTTTATTTAGACTTTCAGCTGCGTGAAAGAAGGCCCGTAGATTACTTTTCTGAAAAGCTAGTATCGTAGAATGTCTAATACTTAATTCAAAATTACATAACAGTTTAAAGGTGTCGCACGCTGCAAAGAGCTGTCAGCAAACTGACGGGGCACTGTCATAGGGCCAAACGCCTACCGGGGCCGCGGGACAGACTTTAAAGGACATCGTGACCCTGGAACGCAATGAAACAGGGTGGACTCTTAACCAGTAAGAGTCTGACAGTCTTTTACGCTTCACCCAGGATGGGAGGACTCATTTGATGATCTTACCATGATAAAAAAAAAGTAATGAAAATTCAACTAAAAAAAGCAGTTTTTAATTTCACGCTTACGTATTTTAATTCAAATATACTCAATAAATTATATTAGTTTATTATATGTATAGATACTATTTGTTTACATACTACATTTAAATACTAAAATTAAAAGTAAAATATTTACAAAAATGACTTAATTAAAACTAAAATTAAAAAATAAATTGAATTTCAAGATAACGTATTTAAAAACTTACTCAATTTTCAAATTCGCGGCACACATTCTAGCTTCATATTTGCACGCTAGTATTACATGACAATGTAACAAAGACCGTTTCAAAATGAGCCTTACGTTATTATTAGCTGAAAATAAATTGACATCGTCAGTCAATCGACATTCCCATTTATGGTCATTGCCCCAATTGTGCCGTTGCTATGGTCTTCGAGATGTGAAATTAGTATCTATGGTTTATTTGAGAGTAGCTCTCTTGTAGTAATTGTATTTGTTTTTGCATTTGGAAGTTAGGTAAAATGTCTTCTGACATAGCAGCGGTATGGACGGATTTGTGGCGTCTTTTAATTTTTAGGGTTACGTACCCTACGGGACCCTATTACTAAGACTTCGGTATCCGTCTGTCACCTACCTGTATCTCATGAATCTTGATAGTTAGACAGTTGAAATTTTCACAGATGATGTATTTCTGTTGCCGCTTTATCTTCAAATACTAAAAAAAATAATTAAGGGAGCTCCCATACAACAAACGTATTTTTTATTATTATTAGGTTTAGGTACATTTGTATAAGTTGGTTTAAATACTTAGTACTTAGTTGCAAAAACTTGCAACAGGTGTGGTAAGTTCGTGTGACACGCTAGTTTTGATTGTATTTCTTACATGTCTGTCATCCCTGAATAGTTTAGTTCGAAATCGGTTTTTTTTTTTATAGACAACTTTAAATATTTAAATAGGTTTTTTTAATGCGAAGATTAATTTTACCTTTTAGTATTTTTTACAGGTTATTTATAATATGGTTGATCAATAACGGATACAATAGGTAATTTGAGAGCATCAAAAAATTGCAAATTTAAGCAGTCCGTCAGCTACAATTTGAAAACAAGGAAAAAAAAAGAAAGACATTTATTTTTTCTTTCCTTAAAACAATGCATATTTACAAAGATATAACGCATCAAATTTCGAGAATCAGTCGTGACGTCAGAAACAAGTAAAAACTGTACTTGCTTCTGACGTTTTGCCCATTTTAAAATGTCGTATCTTCGCCAAGTTTGGTTTACGTAACAAAAAAAATATGTGTTAAATTTTTTTTGATAATCCAACTAGCGGACTAATTAGATTTTTTCAGTCAAATACCTATTATGACTTGTTGAAAATTATGTAAAGTCATGAAATCCCAATCATGGTTTTATCTTACGAGTATTACGGAAAAGAATACAACAGAAAAATATTTATTTGATATTGGAAACACACAGATGTAATAAAAAAATAAAAATTAAAAATACAATAATAATTTTGTTGAGCATGTCCACACCAAAAGGGTTACCAACTCAGCATTTGCTGGGCGAAAGACACCGCGTTGGTTTTCACTTGGTAACCTTCTGTGACACACGGACAAGGGTAGGCAAATAAAATAAACATTGAGGAAAATACAGTGTATTAAATAATGTAATAAGATAATATTAAAAAGTGTTATAGGTAGTATAAAAACGAGTGCGCTAAAATAAAGGTGTAGCAAAACATAGTTTTTCATATAACAGTCACATTAACCATCCAGTTATCAAATACCCTTCTTCACTTCTACCTAGTAAAAGTAAATACAAGCTTACTTTAATAATGGCAATGCCACGTTTGTATTCCCTACAGAGTTGAACTAGCAAGGTGACCTGTTTGAACGTTCAGTTGAACAGACACGCCTTATACTCCTAAAACCTAGCGAAGTCCTAACTCATACTTCATAATTAAGCATTCCTTCTGGCTGGACTGTAGCGCCATGTTTCGTATTTACAACCTTTTATTTTTCGTGTCTCGTTATTAATTCTTTTATACTTTGATTATTTGAGGAAATTTTTTTTTTCACACAACGCCATCTAGTCCCAAGCTAAGCAGAGCTTGTGTTATGGGTACTAGACAACTGATAAACATACTTATATATTTCTAAATGCATACATATTATAGATAAATTACACCCAGACACAGAACAAATGATCGTGCTCATCACACAAACATTTGTCCTGGGTGGGAATCGAACCCACGACCTCCGGCATAGCAGTCAGGGTCACTAACCACTAGACCATCAGGCCTATCAACAAAAAAAATCTTTTTAATATTATAAACGCGGATGTTTGCGAGGACGGTTGTATGGATGTTACCAATGTTTTTTACTCTTTCACGCAAAAACTGTTATACCGATTTGTAGGAAATTAGGTACACAGATAACCTGGATTAACACATAGGATAGTTTTTATTCCCATTTTATTTTCTCGCGAGATAGTTTTAGAATTTTAGTGGGTTTGGAAACCGCCTATTTTCATCCAAATGCTTTCAGTATTTTTCGTGAAAGAGTCACAAACAAACACCATTCATCAAAACAAACTTTAATGTTTTTATTATTAGTAGGATTCTCTGTCGATTCGTGTTCCTAAAAATGTTCAACAATTATGCAAAAGGGTTCAGCTTACGATCGTAAGATAGCTGAGTGTGTTGTAACTTAATTTTGAACCAGCCGATGGAACTAATATTTTGCACACCATTGGTTCTCATGGCAATATTTTTTATGGTATACACAACTTGATGCTATACAGTCAGAATTGCCTACTCACGAGGGAATTTCTCAAAGGTTAAAGGCATGACACTTTTTTTTACGTGGCAAAATCATCAAATGAGTCCTCCCACCCAGGGCAGAGCGGGAGGGACTGTCAGACTCGTACTGACTAAAATTCACGGTTTCCTTCAATAGCCCTTTACGTGTCAGGTTCACGGTAATTCGTACAGTCCCGCGACCCCGGCAAAAGCATGATACTAGCTTAATATTTTTAAAGCGTTCAATTTTAATAAATTAATATACTTTTCTTCCTACATCCTTTTCATTTTAATAAAAGCTTGTAATGCTGAATAAATTTTTTTTATTGACTATTCTGCCTAGCTTCATAGCTTGGTTAGCAGTAGCGATGGCGGCGAAAAATAATATAGTAGGAATTGGTGCAGACGTACCTAGTCATATACGTTATGTGTTGATATGTTTTAAATAGTACATGTCTATTGATCACGTTATAATAGCACTCGAGCCAAATGGGCAACGACGCTAAATTAAAATTATTAGTATTATTTATTACTATTGTGTTCATGAAAGGGATTGGAATGTGGATGCACCTGTATTCATATTAAATGTTGTGTTAATGTGTGTGTGTGTGTGTGTGCTGTTCCTTCTTTCAATTCCATTAAAGCTATTTAATGATCACGTGCTACATGTGCTAATGGAGTATTTGACTAATTAATGTTATTGTCTCTAATGTCTTTATTAGTCGGGACGTTGACGCTTTTATTGTGACCAAATGCTTAGCATATTCGTAAACAGAAGCTTACGAAATATAAATTGTTAGTACAGCTTATTGAAATCCTCGTTGTGAGTACTATACAGCTGAAAACGAATTCTACACGTAACGTACCGTAATGGAATAATTTGACAGCGACTTACATTAAGGTACGTACTACGTTATAATTATGGGTATTTCTGAATAGAAATACGTATAAAATAGTAGCTATTATAGCTAAATAGCTACTAAAACATTACTACGAAGCTAAATAGCTACTAAAAAACTACGCTTTTTATTGCCGTGAAGAAGAGCGTAGCAGAGATGTTACAGGGCCTGATTAACTCGTAGCAGGCGTAGCGTGTAAGAGAGCGTAGCAGATGCGTAGTATCCTTGTAGCAGGGTTGTAAGAGAACAAGCGTAATACTATGCATGGTATGCTTAGTACCCGATTCGTAGTAGACGAGCGTAGCAGATGCATATACTCGTAGGCCGTAGCAGACTTGTAGAAGAACAGAACAATTTCGTAGTAAATTCGTAGCAGGGCCCGTAGCGGTGTCATAGTTCAACGTAGCAGAGGTTAAGCATATTCGTAGCAAAAGAATAGATTTGTAGGAGACAGTAGCAGATGTGTGAGTACATTCGTAGGAGAGCGTAGAAGATACGTAGTATACTAGCAGCATCTGCGTAGTACTTTCGTAACAGAGTCAGACGCGTATCAGACGCAGTAGCAGTCACACGTGAGTTGTTGAGTAACGGATTTATTCAGTCACTATTAACATTTTAAGCAAATTTAAGAGCTCAAACTCAATGTAGCTTGATTTTTATGACTTAATCCTGATGACGCGACACCTAAACATTTTACAGTTTTTGATAAGTGGGCTCTCAAATGATAGGTGTTTATCAATACCGGCCAAAGTCGTATGATATCAGAGTTCGTATCATCGACCATTGCTGGTCTACATTGTGTGTGCATTGTTGACTATTAAGTCTGCCGCCTTTCGTGATATGGAGAAACATGTGGGTCTTCAAAAAGGTAGGTTTAGTCTAGATACTTTACTGATTGTCTTCTTTCCTTTAAATCTTGCTATCTAGACACGCGGTAGAGTGTCAAGCCAAGTTCTGGCGGACATCACCGTGTGTTTATTTATACGGTGTCGCTTCATTCGTTTTAGGAACTAAATTTTAGTTGATATGACACATGTAACATTAAATTGTAACTAGTTAAATAATGTTTTTTTGGGACTAGAGTCAATCATGATATTTAAAGTAGGTATTTATAGGTATGACGTTCGTAGACTTGCTGTAATAATTTAAGTATTTAAAATAGAGGCAGAAATCACACTATTATATTGCTTGCTTCAGAAAGATTATAACCAAAAGCATGGCGCCTACCTCACAAAAAAGAACCTAATAATTTTGTGTAATCATGATTCGACACGCTATCAAAGATAACCCTTATCATAACAGCAATGATTACTCATAAGTTAGAAGAATCGATGGCTATCAGCGGTATTTATCTTTATAGCTATAAATCTATTGCATTTAAGTCCTTAATCCGTTACAATAGAATTGATAATGCTTATCTATCGATAATAGATGTCTATGAAATGATATATATGAAGGATGGAAGTGTAATTATGCACATTGATTAAGGTGATATAGTTTTATTTCTATGTATCAGTAGATAGATGAATTTAGTAGCCTCAAGGTCGACTGAAGGAATAATTTGAATTTTTCGTGAAATCATTAATGTTAGGTACCTATTTCTAATTTCTTAAAATGTCCTCTCTTAAATTGCTGTGACTGTCATTAGTTTTACATTAAAGGTAGTTACTTGCTTTTTCTTGTCTATCTCAGTCGTATTTGACGCCTGAAGAAAACATTTTTTTCATTTGCCAACTGATGAAACTAATTTATTTTTAGGGTTCCGCACCCAAAGGGTAAACGGGACTCTATTACTAAGACTCCGCTGATCAACTGTCTGTCCGTTTATCACCGGCCTGTATCTCATGAACCGTGATAGTGCGACACTTGAATTTTTCACAGATGATGTCAATGGGAATATCATTGTATAATGTATTTACGTTGTCGTTATAACAACAAATACTGAAAAACAGAAATAACCAGATTTGTGGGCGCTCTTATACAACAGTCATGATTATTTACCGTTTTTATATATTTACATTGTACGGAACTCTTTGTGCGTGTGTCCGAATCGCAGTTGGCCGTTTTTTTATTGCTGTGGAAGTTGGAAGTCATCCATTTTATATTCCTAGATACTCTTACTCTTTACTACTTTTCCGGCCTATTTTAGTTAATAAGTTAAGTTAATAAAGTGGTTTTACTGTTCATCATAACGTAAGCATGTAGGCTTGTGCTACGATTTACGAACTCTCACAGTACTACTCCTTATAAATAAGTACTAGGGTACTTAGCCAAAGTAGTTCAGCTAATGAGGAGAAGTACTCCACCCGGTAATTTTCCACATAGACCTTTATTTTCTATTCAAAATCTTAACGAGATAACTTTTATTTTGGGTACAATTAATTATTTTCTTTTTCTATTCTGAAGAGTTTAGAGCAACAGTTTGTTTTAACTAAATGGTCGATGAAATATTTAATTATAGAGAGACTGTTGAGATTTTTCGTGATTGAACTTCTTTCAGAATGATTTTTCAGAAATACTTTTATAGAGGCATGAAAAGTTATTACAGTTTAACAAAGAGTTGTAATTTGTTTTTGTGTATCATCAAGGTTTCAGCTACATTATAAAATAAAATGGTTGTATCTAAGCGTATATTGGAATTTCATTAAATAAAGAAAGAATTTGCATTATACTATAATTAAAATATTTACAAAAATGACTAAATTAAAACTAAAATTTATAGGGCGTCAAAAAATTCGTCCACATCGCTGTCAATGGGGAAAGTGCCCAGAACGCTGGCGGCATTGCCACGTTGGATGGCAAAATAAAATAAAATAAATAAATATTCCACAACTATCACACAACGCCATCTAGTCCCAAGCTAAGCAGAGCTTGTGTTATGGGTACTAGACAACTGATAAATATACTTATATATTTCTAAATACATACATATTATAGATAAATTACACCCAGACACAGAACAAATGATCATGCTCATCACACAAACATTTGTCCTGGGTGGGAATCGAACCCACGACCTCCGGCATAGCAGTCAGGGTCACTAACCACTAGACCAATTATCGGGAGATATTAATGGTCCTCCTTTTAAACATACACGTGGCAAACTAATATAACATGATACAGCTATTGTTATTTGACCAAAGTGTTGTATAGCTTTTTATATAACAAAAAGTCCTCTCGAGTTTCAGCGTCGATCCCGATCGACCTTGGATGAAGGACATTTCAATCTGTTGCTAGGGCTGACCCTGAATGCAAACTGTGCGTGACAGTCATCTCGAGAGTGGAATTTCGTGACAGAGGTAAGTACAAAGTATACCTACTCTCACGAAATTCTATGTCCTTTCACATTGACATTTTCATTATGATAGAATCAGCAAAACACGTCAAACACCTACGCTCCCTAGTACTCGAAGACGTTTGGAAGTCATTGTGACGCATGCGTGGAATATATTGATTAGTACGGACCACGGCACTACGCTGATTTCGCTCTCATCGTGCTCTCGGAGATTCTCTCTGTCTAAAACTTTCGAAGTTTAGATAAGAGACGTAACCTTCAACATGAATTATAACGATGGTGAGGCGACCTTGACTAGGTAGCAGTGCGCTGCGAACATTAGTTAGGCTCATGAATGTATGAAACGAGTGCTTTATGGACAGTCATTAGCTATATATAGCAGCTTCGTATTAATTGGTCTAAAGTAGCCCTATTATTGAGTGTGCGGAAAACTTTGTGTTACATTATTAACGGACTCTAAAGTACTTGTTTAGTGTACTAATGTAAGATGTACGAGTTGTTCTAAAGTAATGCTTCCAGAATACGTGTGTTCTGCTGCTGTAGGCCATGTCACATGACATCGTTCGCAATCTCAGAATAACTGACCGTCGCGTCTAATTATAATACGGATCTCTGTGTTCTTTTATATCCACACAAATTGAGATAGCTGAAAAAGATAGTTTAGAAATATTATTTGCCATATTAAGAACTAAGAAGGTGGCTAGATGAGGTAGCTATGGTTTAGAAATCGTTCTTTTTCAGTTGAATAAACCACCAAGCTACATTGATATCGGGTTCAGTAATAACGTAATGTGTTAACTAACACTGAGAACAATGCGTGATACAAGCAAGTTTACGAGAGAGAAAAGTTGCTTTCTTCGTTTTGTCGCACATTGAAAACTAGTTTTAGATAAAAAAATACAGAATAATGTTCTTAAAATATACTACTCCTATTTGGATGAGCTCTACTTACTATTTTATTAATTAAGCCACCGAGATATTTGATTCTTGTGGTTTTGTGAAGTAGGTAGTACTTGCATGTCACATAATATAGTATAGTTTTTTTTTTTTAAACCCGTGTTTGCAAAATGGAAAACGCTTATAAAAATTTTTACTATGTTACCTAATTACATACGTACGTATTGAAGAGGCTGATAACTTTTTCATATCTTTATGGCTTAAACGAATTCACATGGAAATAGGTAGACCATGACCTGGGTTACGACATAGGATTTTTCCCTGTGTGAAAAATTTAGATCTCCACTCGAGTGATGTTGAGGAACATAGATAGTATAGCTATGTAATAGGTAAGTAGGTATGTCAAGAATATGTTGATTCAATAAATTGCTTGTTTTTCTTTGAATCGTATTGTGTCACGTATTACCTAGATTAGGCTTCGCACATCTAATGATATTCTTTGCAAACTAAGCATATTCGCTAAATAATGTTGAATCTAACACGTTTTATTTCGTGTTAAATATATAAATTGGTGTTTACATTAACCTTTTATTATGATTCGGTATGCAAATAATTTTATACACTAGATGTCTAAAAAAATGTGTTTTATTTAAATTATGTAATTAGCTAAGAATATCTGCAGCCGTAATGATAAATTATATGTTTTACTAATAATTGAATTTACTTTTTCTAGTCTTGTTAACAAATTTTAAATATACAATACAGATACTTGTCACCATCGTTTTCCTGGCCATTTATTTCCGTAATTTGATGACAGACCTATCTAATGAAAATTTTAAGAGATTTGACATCTGAACCCTTCAAATACCAAGTTTATTTAATTTTTACTTACGGCAGAGTTCGTAAGTATGTTGTTTTTAAATAAACCTTGAAAGGTACAAAACTAATATTAAATGTATAATATTTTATTCTCGTTTTGGCACTGTTTTCTACGTAAATTTTAAATTATTCCTTGACTGATTTTTCTTTAGAGAAGAGTAAAGTTATTCATTGAGGAACTCCGTGACACCAAAACATATTTTTTGTTACGGTCATATTTTTGGCATACCTAACTGTTTATTTTCAGTGATTTACTTACGAGTATTACGACACAAACTTTTTGCGTTCGTGTGAATAACAGAACTTTTAATAGGCAATCAAAACAAAGTCAAATAGGCATTTTCCGTATACATAGGTGTATATGTATAGGTTCTTATATGGTAGGTACGCAGGAGAACGTGTTGAAGGTCACTTGAAGGACACAGGCGACACAATGTCTGAATGTTTTCTGTCACAGCCAGAGTTCATTTACCTCCAGCCAGTAAGTCAGACCTGTGTAAAATTCAATTTAAGTATTGTGTACGGACATTTATTTATGGAGTTACGTGAGGCATTCGAATATACATTTGTTTGTTTCTTCGAGTTTGTGTGGATAGGACAGGGGTTCCCAAACTGCGTCGCGACGCCCTGGTGCGTCGTAGAGAGTACAGAGGGGCGCCGTGAGACGCGAGGGTCGACCATTCTCCGACTTGATTAAGCGTGGAGCCAAAATTCTATGTGTATAAATTATTCAGCAGAAAGAAGGATAGTCTCATTGATCTCTTTTGCAGCAACAAACCCAGATTCACGTGCTCTGAATTCGTGGAGTTCGGAACCAGGTATTATTGTTTTATTATTCACCTGGCATCAACTAGCTAGGGCGCCGTGAAAAAATTCTAAACCTGTATGTGCGCCGCGAGCTCAAAAAGTTTAGGATCTCCTGGGATATGACATTCAAATTGCGTTCAAGAAAATTGTTTTTCTCGCTATAGATTATCCTCGCTTATAATTTAAGAGGTCCGTTTTCACCCGTTGCTCGGCTCTTATCGGTCGTAGCGTGATCTTCTATATCAGGGGTGGCCAACTTGATTAGACATAAGATCTACTGTTTACTAACGAAACCCTGTGCGATCTACCAATTAGGTACATACTTCTTGAAATCTTAAATGAAACAGCATGGTTTAACAGAACAGTTTTAGGAGTTCCTTTTCATATCACATGTGAGATTGTTTCCTTTTTACTTAAAACTTTGGAATGGAAGTCTGAGTTGATGATGTTTTATCAACATAATATAGGTCCACGATCGACTGGACTAATAGTCGCGATCGACCGGTCGATCGCAATCGACCGGTTGGCCACCCCTGTTCTATATGCTCTGTGCATATAGCATTCCTCAATAAATAGACCAACCAACATAAAAATATTTTTTCAAAATTAAGCAGCAGTTCCTGAGATTAGCGCGTTCAACTAAATAAACTCTACAGCTTTATAATATTGTACAGTAATAGTATATAGATACAGAATACTCTGATCTAAATTAAGTTAAGCTCTAAGACAGTTGCATCAATTTGTAGTACTATATATTAATTATGGCTTCTTGCCAAGTCATATTCATGAAATTATGAACTAATCGTTATTCACTGAATTGCTATTTGCTAATGAAACTGTAATTTTCAAACGTTTCCGTCTCATTTTCTGTCCATATAACCAGGGCTAGATAATTCAGGGCCAATGAATTTATTCATAGTTCATAATAATTATAAAAATATTCGTTTACATAACGTAGAAATAAAACCAATTACAAACAGTTAACTGTGAATGTAAAAGTTTTAAAATTACATTTTTATGGTATTAATGACGTTTTTGTATCAACATACACATGACGTGCGTGAAATGTGGTAGGTAGTACTAAATTACAACTAGGTACGTGAATACAGACATGCGATGATACCAAATCAATAAAAAACTTCCCACAGTTGCTTCTCAAATAATACCTACAACATTCTATATTCTGCTCTACTTTACGCTTATTTCTGCCCATGGTAGTAACTATATATAAGCCAGACTATACGTAGTCATATATTGGTACTCCATTTTCAAAGACATTTTTTCCTATGTAACAAACGCTAAATATTTCTGCGTCACATAATTTACGACCAGTATAGTTTGCATGGATATCGAATCCATGACAGCTGTATTACGATGGTGTAGGGTTGAAAATTGTTTGCGATTAAGGGATGAAAGTGCATATAGTCTGGGCTCTGCAATAAGATGCTTGGTACTCGGCTGGTATGTGTGATAATCTTAACGTGTGCCAAAGAATCGCCGGCGTCGCATCAGACCGGTCGTCTAAATGAGCTTTGTTTGTCTTAAGATTTATAAGCCAACCACAGCACAATTTAGAGCGGCAAGGTTTACAAACATTTATATTTTTATTGAAATGGCGTAAAGCTATTTAACCTGGGTGTGCTGTGAGACAGATTTAGAGGCTGGGAATAAAGCAAAATAAACAGTATTACCAGAAAACATTCATCACGGTCTCGAGCGAACATTTATAGAGTAATTGAAATATTTCTCTAAATTTTATTACCTAGGATTTATTCACCGAGATAAAACTGAACATGATCCTTATTATTATTTACGTGAATATGTATTTTGGTTCCAAAATGAATAAATTATGTGCTATGTTACTTAGTATTCGTTATGTGAATAAAACGTTTCGGAGTAAATGGATGCCAATTTAAACTGAAATCTCATCTAGACTACAAGCAACATTATGGTGATATATTGCGTTACTCAATATTTTCATTTACAACAGACGCTTGACTGTCCCGTTTCTAAACAAATAAAGTCGTTGATCACGAGACGGCCTGCATAACAGTGAATTCGCTGAACTATGTGATTCACTGCAAGAATTTCACCTTCAAGTAAATTAATTACTTGAGCCGTGTTCTGATATTGGTTTATTTTAATGCTAGGCCGATAAGAAATTCTCAATTTAGGTATTTACAGTGATTACACGAGTGGAGTTTGTTAGAGAAGCCTTAGTGAGTGGTGGTGGGTCGCAATCCGCGCCGGCAATTGCGTCATCATTAGTTGATGGACTCAATCGTTCCTATTTTTCCTTCTAACTTGTTTTTCTCCACGGAGACATACATAACGAGTAAGTCGTAAATTATGTTCGAAGGTGTAGGCTAGCCTTTTTCGTGTCCTATTTCTTTTTTATTTGCCATTTCCATGATAATGAGGTCTCTTGATATTCTACTCTTATTCTCAGTGATTCTTTGAGAATTCGACCCGAACTAGTTACTGGTACCTATGCGTGCACGAGGGTCAAGTCTGAAGGTCAACTAAAAAACAATGTTAAATCTGTTAACCTTTGACATTCTATAACAACTTTCATCGAAACTAAATCTGGAAGTAAACAAAATGTGGGAATGATACGTCACATTGTTTACTAAATTGGTCATAATGTGACAAGTGCAGAGATGTGGATACGGCTAGATATCAAATCTCGTGGCCATTGATCGGTGGGCGGGCGCGCGGCGGCGGCAGGGCGGGCGGCGCCCACGTGCTCGCTCACGCCCGGAATAGACAGTTCGTCCCGAGCAACTGCTCTCAACTCACATCTCTCTGGCTCCAAAAAGTTTTTTACATTTACACAGACATCGTTAACTAAAAAAGGTTATTTTTAACATAAAACATTTTTCAAGTCAATCCAAATTGTGATACTAAATATATTTAAGTAATTAGAAGGTTGTTAAATAGAATTTGTCGATTATTTAAATAAATTTTAAACTACCTCGTGTTCGAGTAGCAAAGGTCGTGTTGTGGACGTAAGCAATATTCGCAATACTCGTAATAATCGTTCAGTCACGTCGTGCATGGTGTGTGATATTGGGACCGGTGTGATACAAGTGCAGTGACATTGACTGGGGAAGGATATCCGTGGGTGCGATTCAGTAATCGTGTTATTTTGAACACGTTGGAATTTTGGCGGTGGATAGTGTATCAGTGGGTTGATATAATCGTTGGTGGTCGGCGCCGGCGCCGAGCGGGGGAGTGTTGGTGAGCCACGCGCATGTGCGATGCGATGCGAGATAAACTGGCCGCGCTTTTGCGGAGCTCGGTGCAGGCGCCAGCGCACCACAACGGCGACAAGCTGCACAATGATGCGTTCGGACCAGTGCTTGTGTTCACAGATGAAGGTGAAATGTTTTACTGATCATAATCATTTTTTTTTAAATTAGCGTTTGTTGTTCCACAGCTCGGCAAAGGCCTCCTCCATATTATTTTTTTTCTAGCGCCACCTCGGATAAATTCAAACTACTTAATATTACAAAGAGAAAAGATTTGATTTTTTGCATGTTCGTTTGAAAGGCTAAATTAATAAATTGGTATTTAAAATTTTGTCACTAGTATAAAACTAGATACTATTATCAGCTGTATTTTATTTTCAAAAATGAAGATGATGATTTTTTTTTATAATTTTCTAGTCAGCACATTTTACTTTGATCATTTTGTTCATATACTGACTGGAAACCCACAAAAAAATGTATGAGATAACGCCATGAAGGTGAATACTAAAACGAAAGTGCATTATTCAGTATTCTATAAATACAATTAAATAAATTAATAAAACAGTACTTCGAATGTAATTTATTTTCTTTTAATCTACTATGTAAATGATGTTATAATTTATCTGTAAATGTAACGTCTAATATTTTGAAAACACTGTATGAGTTGTGTAAATTTCTTGAGGTATGCTTTGATTGATTGGTACAATAAAGTACATGAAATGTTATTGTTTCAGTAAATTGTTCTGCCGTGCCACTTATAATGTTAACAGAAATCTTTTACATACATTTCTAGACTGCAATATCTGGCTGGCGCCATAATTCTAAAGAAAGTTAGGTACTTGATGTTTTTTCTCTTGAACAAAAATAGTAGAACTAAGTACATCATATACATTTTAAGACAGTATAACTGTATATATTAGTTAAATTAGACAATAGAAAAATTAATCGTATTTATTAATTGTGTCAATCGTGTTATTTATTTCGTGATTTTATATAGCCTATAGCCTTCCTCGATAAATGGACTATCCAACACGAAAATATTTTTTAGATCGGTCCAGTAGTTTCGGAGCCTATTCAATACAAACAAACAATCAAATCTTTTCTCTTTATAATATTAATAAGTATAAATTTGTAGCAGCTTTTACTTCAGGCCGGTCGTTAAACTTTCATGTCCTAAATATGTGTCGGTCATTAACAAGTAAATTGAATGACAAATGTCAGACATCAGACAATTCATCTAGATCTGTTTCAAAAGTCTTATTTTTTTTACGATTAACAAGGCTATAAAAGTAAAAAAGGTAAGTATAGGTTAAAAGTTCTCGTTAAAAAATAAATGTTTGATTCCGGCACGTCAATCATAAATCAAAGGAATATTTATCTTCTCTGATGTTCGTCAAAATCTTCTATTGAAAATTACCTACATCGGCCTTACTGGCATTTTAAAGTTTAACACTTTGTCCAGTGTACAAGTCCAACTAATACGTAAAGTATCGATTTATTGGGCACAGTTATTCTCGTAGCACGTAGGCAAGGCCGCAACATTTAGTTGAGTCGTTCCACAACGTTAACATTATCACTGACAGTTTTCTCACCCACCTAGCACTGAAATAAAGAAAATCACTTGCATTTTACATTTAATACTGTACGTATATGTTGTTACAACAATAAATATTTTGTTTATTTTACAAACATTCGACTATTTACTGTTTACACAATAAAAATCAAGAACTGCAGCTACAGAGCACTTTTTAATGGGAATTGAGAGCTTCTCGGTATTCTTGATTAACATTAACAATAAGAAGACACTCGTTAACAAACATAGGTATAAAATGTTACAGTAAATTACTGAAAATTGTTCTAATGAATACGTTCCCATTCGGTATTGTCATGCTCTTGTTAATAATGTAAAGTGTCCCTAAACCCAGTTTGATTTATATCCGATCCAGTACGGATAAAGTCGTTCACGTGCTTGACTCGCCCCAATAAATAGTTAATCAACCGTAGATCTTCCACAAAATCAAGATTAGAAAGACCCAAAAGTCCATAGATATCCCACACTTACTGCCGACTTCATGGTCAATGTCAATGCCCTTCAGGGGACGCCCGGGCAAATACGACAAATGTCCAATGAAACGATTGTCAATTTTATTTTAAGTTTTTCTTATTTCATTATCAGAAAAAAGACTGCCCACGTATATAATGTATAGATCGAGACATTATTGCCTCGCCCCATCAATTAGCTTGTTACAAATCCAACCAATTAAATTTTCTAACACAGTTGTCCGACTGTTACTTTCAACCTGATTGAGAAAGAGATTTACAAATCAATTAAAACTTTCTTGAATGAATGAAGAATGTGGAAATTTATTTTTGAAAAAGTATTTTTTGAGCGCACTTAGAGACCAGTTTGACGCTTTAAAATGGCACTGTTCGATAAATATTTAGACAGATTATTGAGCGCAATGTGATGAATAATTATTATATCCTCCTGTTACGATGAATACGAAGCTCGTGGCAGCGCCGGCTTTTGCGTCATACTATGTGGTGATAAATCTTTTTGTCCAAAATATTTCTCGTCTGGAACGATACACTATTATTGTATTGAAACAAAACCACCTCCCTAGTGAAGTATTTTGCTAGATAAATACAAATTGTTCTTTGTAGGAAATCCTAATTTCCTAACTAATATTATAAATGCGAAAGTAACTCTGTCTGTCTGTCTTTTCTTCACGCCTAAACTACTGAACCGATTTATGTGAAATTTGGTACATACATAGTTTGGACTATTGCACGCGAACGAAGTCGCGGTCAAAAGCTAGTATTAAATAAGTGCACTCTCTTTTAACGGTGACAATATGTTGTTTGTAACGCTTGAGATCTCACCTATTTGATATTTATTATCTTTGTACCAATTAGCTAACAAGCTAACTGTTCAATTTAAGTGTTCATGCCACTTGAAAAGGTTCCAATTTCATTAAAGAATATTTACAAAGTTATCCTGTCCGTTACTAACACTTTGTCTATGCAAATATGTGTCCAAGTAAATTGTTACTTACATAATAAATATTATGTACCCTTTGTTTTCCTAGGAGTCGTGTGATGAAGTTATGTATGTTGTCACAACAAAGTTCTATGTATTAGCTTTTGTACATATAGGAGTAATATTAGCGTAGCCTTCGAGATTGGATAATGTTTACAATTTGAGATTAAAGCTGACCTTACGATAAACATCTTTTATATCGCACGTTTTGTCCTTCCAACATTTAAAGATTAGTATTTATATGTAGGTAGTGGAAATTTTCCAATAAACTGGTCGACAAAATATTTTGAAAACTCAGCAACGTGAAAGCCTTGTTCAAAGAGCGCCACAGATTGTTTAAATCAGTTATGTACTCAACTAACAACTCATTTACAAATATCGAACAAGATTTGCATTTGAGTTAATAGGGAAAATACGCGATTGTTTAAAATACAATCAAATAAAAAATAAATAGTTATGTTATGGCTGTGATGACGACAGAGATCTAATGCTAAGTAATTGAATGAAATAGAATGTTATTATTATAAATAAACTCTTGAATGAAATGAAAATAAGGTAAATCGTAAAATAGGTAGTTAGTTAGAAGTTGGTGTACGTGCTACCCTGCACACGGAGTGTTTTGGTTACACTGTGTCCGGTATGTCATGTGATACGCTGGTAGCGTCATCAAAATGGAAACTGGAGCTTAAGTTAGCTGAATCAGAGACTTGAACTACACTGTTACATGTGCCCCAAGGCTCTCACTGTTAATGTTATATCATATCGAATTCAAAACAGTTTTCGGCTTTATTTATGTTGAGTTACAATTTGAAAATAATATGTACTTATCTTTTCCGAAAAATTCAAGCTCACGTTTTAAAAAAAATCTTGATTGGAAGCTATAAAATTTTGAAATATATTAATACTTAAATGATGGACAGTCAGCCAGCACATCTTTTTTAACGACTGATGTCGAAATTACCTACTTTGATTCAATCTAGATCAAAGCTGTAATAAATCCAATGCTTATAACCGTAACTGTTTGCGTTTCCAATATGATTGAACTGAGACATTAGGGATAATTGTATTGATGAGATATGAGGGCTTGAGTGGTCCGTCTGTGCTCATCGACACATAATCGTTTCTCCGTAATAACATTACCGATAAGATCATTTGAATGATGCTCCGTGTAAGTGCGTCACAAAGGTGATAGTATACTATGCAGGATTATCGGTGCAAGGCTTACGAACGTATATCAAAATACCTATTGCAACAAGGTAGAGGACACTTTTCTGTCAGCAAATTTAAAGTGTTGGCATTAAAAGACACTCATTTACAGTAATTAAGATTGGCAAATTGTCTAACGTTCCGCATGTTGATTACATTGTCAAAGCTTTATTGCTTTGTTTTTTTGACTCAAGATAATTGACCCTTGTTTTTGGTTATGTGCTTTTACGACGACAAATGTCCTTCGATGAACAAAACAAACAGTTTTTTCTTGTGTTTATTTTAGATGTGTTGTCGGTCCAATTGATCATAACTTATTTAATAAATAGATGGTTATCAATAAATAAGTATAGGTACTTTGCATGCACACACAATTGGTACCGCAATGTCCACGTGTATGTGACTGGCAGTTTTTTCATAAATCAATACCAATGCGCCCTTGAATCGATTCATTTTTTCCCAGATATAATAAAACTACCACTTTATAAAACATTTCATTTAAACGCTGTTGATTGTTTTCTTCAACAAAAGAAACTTATGTTACTTACTGTGCTCGCCGAGGTAGGTCTGTGGATGGGTGACCATCTATCAAAGGGAGGTTCCTCTGTGCCTTGGAAAGTACATGAAGCCATTGGTTCCGGCTGTCATTTGTAGATCTTTGACAGTCGTTACTATTAGTCAAAAGCTCCAAAGTCTGACAACCAGTCTTACCATGGAGTGTTACCAGTTACTAAGTTGTGGAGGTCCGACAGGCAGTCCCTCTATGTAATATACAGCTGCTTACATACACACACATATCCAGCTGCATCTCATCCCATCCCAAAAAGGCTAGGCAGATAATGATTCATTATCGAGTTCGTTTGTTTTCAAAAAGTGTATTGTTTGTGAACACGTTCATTTTGCAATATTGGTTAACTTTGTATGAAACAATCGGCAATCGCCATTATTTTTATTGTCGTTAGTCTCAAGAAACATTACGACGTAGTTCTTATTTTTCAGTTTGATGGCCTTCGGGAATTAAATTCTTTCTACAACTGAAATAGCTCTCTGAATAGTCGACATAAGTGGGAAAGGATCATAAAATTCTATCATTTTATTAACAAATTTTATTTCAACGCATTACTTGATCGTCCACGTAACAATGCTAAAGTCTCATTATTAGTGATTTACTGGCTATTTTGGCAGCTAAAATTGCGATTACGTCGGGTATCCAACTGTAGAATATTCTCACACTTAATTTATACTGCCTGTGTGACATCGATGGGCGTGACTGTCACTATTTCAGGCTTTAGCACTAGAAATTTTAGTAGACGCAAAGTTCTGAATTACGTTCTATTTAAAACAGAACAGTTACAGAATACGTCTAATCCGCATTGTTATTTTATAGTAGGTGTAATTGAATGGTTGCCAAAATATCTAATTTAATTACATGAATGATTATGTTTTTATTTCTAAGATTTTTTGAACGAAACAGTGGCAATCATGTGATTAACAGTGATTGATATGTTTAAATCACGGCATGTATTACACAAAGCTCAAAGTTATAGACTTAAAGTTCTACTAACCAAAACTCTAAAAGAATATGTAGACTTTCTGAAACACTAGGTAGGTACCAGGCATTTTAGATGATAAATAAATACTTACTTTAAAAAATTTAAGGTCTAGCCTGTCCCAGTCAGTAATCCTTTGTCTAGGTAGACATTTTGATTAAATATTTACTAGTTGTGGAAAAATAATGTAAAGGTTCTGTAATATGTATTTCAGTTATATTGTATTATTTATTAAAAGAACAGCGATATCACTTTTTCTGTAATGGCCAATACAGTTCGCGATTTTTGTACTCATTATTTTGAATGGTTGTCTACTCGTATAAGCAGCACTAGACAATAATTTCAATTAGGCTTGTTAGACAAGTGTCTTAGATCTTGTCAAAACTTGAGTTCTATTAATGGAGTTTCTAAGAAACTATACTAAGAGGCACCGTTATACCGGCTTTACGCTCAAGAAATCACGTAGACATTCCTTTTATCACGATTTTGGAGGCAAGTGCGAAACCGATGACTAATCATTTTAGCTGTAAAAATAAATTAGCATACTTTCCCTTATCAAATTGTAAGTGCGTACTTACCTAAGCTTGTAGGTATTTAATTTAGGTAATCAAATTGAATGTTGTAATGTCCAGGTTAATTGTGTCATGCCTTTAGTATAAACAGGACATCGAGTGACAAATTCAGCTGGGTTTTACACGGCAAATGTTTATTTTACTCATCTTCCTTAAAATAAAATAATTCTTGACACCGTCTGCGTTCTACCTCGGCACACGCTCATCAAATATATATCAGTTTATTGGAAATAGTCCTTCAAATATAACGTGTCTTGCGGTTTCAAGTATACTTAGTGTAGTAATAAAATATAATAGCAATAAGCACTTACGTATTACAGTTCCTATATTTATTATTTTTGCAACGTGGTTTTTATCTTCGGTAACATAAAACTTAATCAAATAAAATTGATAATAGTGATTGCGTGCGGATACATAAACTTTTATGGATTTGGAAAAGAAAAAAAATGGTATGTGTCGATTTTTTTACAATGTTTTTGGACAGTTACAGGAAAAGTGAAATTTTTTCCTTGTGCAGTTTGTGGTATTGTTTGTTGTTATAAATAATGATATATTAGTTTAAGTATATTTTTGAAGCAAGTAAATATTTATTTAATAAATAGATACTTGTGTTCATCAAAGTACATTTAGATGCGTGCTACGATAATGCTACGTCTGTGGAAAAGTAATCGATTTACATTATTGTGAATCAGCGTTTTGTGCCTGTTGGTACCTACATAGTTAACACTTTTAATAATTGTGCTAATTTGTTACAAATTATACCTACTAGAGATGGCCCCGCAAATTACCACGTATTCTGTAAAAAAAATCTTGTCCATTCTTACAATACTTTATATAACAGGACACCTGAGGTATTATCACACGGTTTCTGTACTTTATTAACAGCGTACCTACTTAAAGTATTTACAGCGTTTATTATATTTAAAACTAGCTTCCGCCCGCGACTCCGTCCGCGCGGATGTCGGTCTTCGCGTGGATGGTTTATTTCTCCATTTTGAGTAACTCTGACAATGAAATCTTATAAATATTACGGCGCAGAATCCACTGCGGGTAATGCAAAGTGTGTTCGCGGTTCTACAGAACAACGTCTTTGAATAAAACTGAAAAATAAGATACCAGACGTATTTTTCCAGGATAACAAAAAACTTTTTCAAAAAAAAAATGTAACCGCCTTCAAAAAGAACCACAAAAATGGGTAAAATACATTTTTTTTTGAAAAAGTTTTTTATTTTTCTCTTTTTAGTTTAAATATTCAACCCAAATTCTTGCCAAATACATATAATATAATCCGTAGCACTGGTAATAACATCCCTCATGTACACAATAAGCTAATAAAATTCCCTATCTCAAAAACTACTGAACCGATTTTGATGAAACTTTCAGTATTCCTTAAGTGGAACGATACCTAGCACAAAAAAAAGAATTATTTAAATCGGATGTGTAGTTCCGGAGATATGCGAACAATGAATCAGTCGATGCCTACTCCTTACTGTTAAGGAGTTGTACCTTCCATCATCAGCTCAGCTACATAAGATGATGATCACCATACGCAAGTACTTGAATTACTTCATAAGATTTACGAAAAACGATGCGTGAGCCTATAAAATTTGAGGGTTGCCCTCGATTTCTCCAAGATCCAATCATCAGATCCTGATTTGGTGACAATAGGACCACACGGGAAGCACCAGCTTTCAAACAAAAAAAGAATCATGAAAATCGGTTCACCCAGTCGGTCGTTATGCGGTAAGAAAATTAAAAAAAAATACAGTCGAATTGATAACCTCCTCCTTATTTTGAAGTCGGTTAAAAAGTATCCTATGTTATGCCCAGGATAATAAGGAATAATTATACCAAGTTTCATCGAAATCGAACCGTTAGTTTTCACGTGATGCCTGCACAAACAGACAGACAGACAGACAGACAAAAATTTTTTTAATCATATATTTGGGTTTGGTATCGATCCAGCAACACGCCCCGCTATTTATTTTTTCAATATTTTCAATGTACAGAATTGAACCTTCTACAGATTTATTATATGTATAGATGAAAAAGCGCCTCTAGTTTACAAACGAGGAATAATAAAGAAAATTAAATTAAAGTCAAAGTTCCCGTTTACTTTACGACTCATAAACGTGAAAAGTCATGTAAGGGCTTTAATCGGTTTAATTTTTGGAAAATGTTCATAACAAAATTATTGTTTACAATCCTGTTCATTATGATTTAATTAAAAATAACAATAATGTTCAAAAAGGGCGGTAATTATCAAAAAAATTCTTAAACAAACATACATTTAGTTATGTTTACATTCATAAGACTAGACCTCACAATTTAAAAAGTTAGTTACGATCTAGCGCGGGCAGCCTACGGCGTAGACCCTCATTGCATTACTGACGTATCCGGTTACTGCACCATAATTTGTCTACGTCTACGGTCTACGACAGACACTACGCCATAGGCCGTAAATTCTCGAACTCGTTTACGGTCTATGAACGATAGGCGCCGCCAGCTGTTGCATAAAGACCATCAATTTTAACAACTACACTCGGCAATAATTTCCCAAATATACCAAGATAATTATATTTTGTTTGATTGTCCACAGGGAGCGCACGCGAAGGCGGATTGGTATGGCGCGGGTGCTCAGCAGAGTGCGACGCAGAAGACGGCGCGGCGGGTGCGCTCACCGACGGCAACGCCAACCCAGGAGACAAGGTACACCATCCACCACGACACACCACACGTAACTACGAAACAGATACACCACAAGCTCTTTAAGTAGGTACGTTGGGTATTTCCTTTTTTGACGCCTGTCTAAAAAGACAAGGTAGGATACACAACTCAAAAGTGGAGAGTGCTCTGTTATAAGAGATAACAGAGGGCTCAAATACTAGGAACTTAAAAGTATTTGAGAAGTATTAATATTTTACGAAACCTTGAAACTTTGCAGCCGTAAAAAGGCTTCAGCACTATACACCTGTTCAGTAAAGACTACATTTCCTTGAAATAAACATTAAACTACATCGTACAATAACCCAACATTAGCTCACCTGACACACTCTCCTACTCAAAGACCTATAAAAACAAACACATCTTAAAACGGAGTGGAAAACTAACACCCACAGTTAATAGCCTAGATCCTTGAAACGAACCTGTCTTGAAAATTAAGTGTTCTCTCTTAATCTGCTGAACACCAGCGATAAAAGCTTTTCAATATAAAGACACGAAATTGTATAAAAGCAATTTAGCCATAAAAGCTTGACACTTGAAAGAAAAATCAAAACCTTATTTCCGAGTGTTTTTGACAATCGGTACGCTATAGGCTTCTGGTTATTATTAACTTGCTGCCGTTTAGCTGGGTCATAAACTTACCTGTTTACGATGCTAGTATCGATTCGATTTATAAATGCATACTCGTAGGCAGGACTTATCTGTTTGTATTGCACCTATGTGGATTTAGTGACGTACGTAGCTATGGTTTGGCTCATAAACTACTCCTAATAAAGGGCCATCATTTAAACGACTTACCATTTATTGATCTCAGCATCGATCTCAGGGAGATGCAATGGAAAATTCTATAACCTTTTCTACAATAAATTCTTGAATCTGTTGTGAAGTAGCAAACCTTATTTGAATAAAATGTTTGGCCGAGGACATTCCTGGGAGGAATGACAAATTCAATAAGGCTTTCAGTGTTTACAATGTTCTTCTACGTCATTGTAAATCTTCTTAGCGGCAATGTCGCAAGTTCAATGTATTTACAAAGTTTTGCATTAAACCAGATTATGTTACTATTTGACGACGTGATCTTTTCCTTGAAAAATTTTGCGTGGGACGTTTTTATCCGCCCACTGCATGTGGTGTGGCCTTAATATCTTTTAGAAAACTATTCTAACAGCATGTATGTTCTCATGAAGTTGCGTAAGTGCACTCTAGTTTAGTTTAGTGTTATAGCATTTAGGAAAATTGTAAAATGAGAGAAAATGGGTAAAATGTTTGATCACTTGACTACTTTGTACTTTTATTTTAACCGAAATATTTTTCTTTTCAGAAATACTTTTGTACAGCGTTAACCTTTCCGGTTTTGTTGTTTTAACATTGTTTTTAATTGGATTACGCAGTTGGAGGGGTCGGACGCAGCTCCGGACGACCCTGTTCACCTCAAGAGACGGGTGGGACTCTTCAGTGGGGTGGCTCTAATCGTCGGCACTATGATCGGTATGACGTCTTTACTCACTACCTATAGGTACCTAGAACTGCCTTTCACTAATCCAACTCTGATTTATATTCAAATACCTATATTATTTTGTTGAGGAAAATGTATATTAGACTGTGTTCAGGTATTCCCCTACCCAAGTTATTGTTAGATTCTAATATATTCTGTTGAAAGCGGCCCGACCCAAACCTTTTGTCACTGGAGAAAGCAGGCAATTATTCGGCTCGCAGCAGTACTCTAGAATATTTTAATCAAGGGTTCCAGTTCATATAGAGTCGAGAGACTATAAAAACTTTATTCAAAGTCAGATTTAGTAATAATAAAACTTTTTGCTGAACTTTAATGGCCATTAGTGTTTTAAATTAACAGTTACCTACAATTGCTTACAACTAGGTATTTCCTAACAAATATTAACTTCGCCTACAAAAGAAGAGCCTTTTGCAAATGTTATGGTAACCGCGACATGTAAATAATTCATCACGTGATTGTTTATTTCATGTTACCGTCACACGTGCTTACCGCACCAGCGTCACGGGCTTTTGGCTCGCCGAAAAAATGTTCAGATGTGCATCTGGCTCAAGATAAACATTTACTTACGCAAGATTCGTCATTAATTATAATAATCCAAATAAATTATAATTAGTTCCCGTAACATTGAAATAAATACGACGGGCACCAGAAGAATGATTATGCGATGCCTGGTTTAGCCGCTGTGGTTACACTATAGGTACCTATCTTCTTTTTAACTCAATTTTCTGTAACTGTGATCTTTTTAGGAAAATATAGACCAAGTTTACCACTATAATTTGAATACAAAACGAGATATTTAACATGTTGCACCATGAGCAATAGTGCCTAAATATCAGAAACTCAAAGTAAATGTTGAACATGGTAAATATCCCCCTCTAAGTTCATAGCACAGTATGTATTAGTGACCATGTCAGTTTAAAAACTTGTGTCAACTACATCACTGTTGTATAGACGAGTCATGCGTCTCGTACCTAACTTCTTTTATACAACGTGGAACTCAGCTTGTTGATAGTAATAGGCTTCGGGCCAACAATCTGTCATTGTTTTAGAGGATTGTTCTTTGAATCCCACGCGTCGACACAGGACGTAGCGCCAACGTAGGTGCCAAAGTGCTAACCACGTGTCGATATAACTCATGAAACAATACAGAGTGCTTTGAAAAACAATACAATAAAAAAACCACACTCTTGAAGTCATGGAGTAGATGTGTTTTATCTCCAATGGGCGCAGTTGGCGTCAAGGAAAATTTTCAGTGGTAGAATTAAAACTCATAAACTCGTTAGAAAGGTGAAGTTTTTAATGACGATAATTAAATATCAATGTACCTAGTTTCCAAAACCTATTAGTTTCAGACACGTTTCACGTTACGTTAACGTTTTAAAAGAAGGTAAAGGGAAGGAAAGATAGGTTAACAAGATGTGGATTCTGTAAGCCAAAAGATAAGTAGATACTAAATTAGGTATAGGGATTCTTCGCCCGCGACTTCTTTCACGAGGATGTCGTATTTTTTTCATATGATTTTCTTTTTTTTTTCATTTTTGAAAAGTCTACTACATTCAAAGTTTCGAGTAAATCGGATGAAATTTAAATGATTTTCATACAAAGTTTCATCGTATTTATAAACCCCTCATTGTATGAATTTTCTAAAATCCGTTCTTAGTGCACACTAAAAACAAACGATGTGCATTTAAAAGGAACTTGTGTAAAACATGTTTTTAGACCCAGCGATTTCAGCTGAGCGTTGATCGATGTGTCAGTCCGCCAGTCAGTTTTTCTATTATACATACAGATGTGTGCAATAAATTGGATAATGTAAAGCTTTGATTATTTTTACAGGTTCAGGAATATTCGTCTCGCCCTCTGGGCTTTTGGAGCGCACCGGCTCAGTGGGCATTAGCTTCATCATTTGGATGGCATGTGGCCTGCTCTCGCTGCTTGGTAAGTGGCACTTAAAACAATAAGTAGTATTCACTGATCAGTCGCGTGACCGCCTGACGTGTACTTCAATCAGCGAATTGGTTAACTGCCTCAACAAGCAATTGTATTTCTATCGGGAAGTTAAATATAACATTATAACGTACGGAGCTGCGAACTGATGAGATTGTAAATTGATAGATAAGAGAATCCTTTCAACTTTGTACCTACTTGTTGTCGGCTTCAGTAATAGATTCAATTTTATATTGACATTGCCATAATTGCTTTGCTAGTTTTGCTGTAGTTGGCTGAAGCTAATCGTGATCTGTTGCACGTAGGTATTTGTTTCGTTGACTCAGCGTGCTGTTGTAATTATTACCCATGACTACATGAGTTCATGGACATTAATTGAGTTTATTTTTCAATCTCTATACCTATGCTATTGTTTATTAATGATTATTTATCTAAATTAGGAGCGCTCGCGTACGCGGAGTTGGGAACGATGAACACGTCGTCAGGCGCTGAGTACGCCTACTTTATGGATGCGTTCGGAGGACCTCCCGCATTTCTGTTTTCATGGGTAATTAAATCAAATCAAGACAAAATAATTAACCACAAAAAACATGGTACTAAACTATGCTTTCCTTATTGCAGGTATCGACATTAGTACTGAAACCATCACAGATGGCCATAATATGTCTGAGTTTTGCAAAATATGCAGTGGAGCCGTTCGTATCAGAATGTGAGCCGCCGGTTAGCCTCGTCAAACTTGTCGCGGTCATTTCTATTGGTACGTGAACGATAACGAGCACCATACAATTATATAGTCTTCAATAAGCTTGATTAAAGTTCGAAATAGACGAATACAAATTGATATATAGCTAGTGCTAATTGAAGTCAATAAGATGTCGTCCGTTGGAAGCCATAAAAAGTCGAGTCTAAATTAGAATTTTTCTTTTGCAGTGATGATATTAGCGGTTAATTGCTACAGCGTCAATTTAGCTACGAATGTACAGAACATTTTCACGGCAGCTAAACTGGTGGCGATTGCTATCATCGTGGGCGGCGGAGCTTATAAGTTAATATTAGGTAATGCATCTATGTCACATGAGCAAAGCCCATGTTCTCACTCAAGAGCTTTTACCCATCATCATCTGAAACTAAAAATAACGACGCGTTGGAGTCAGTTTCTGGGCTGATCAGATGCGATTGAATATCGGAAAAATACCTTTTTACCGCCTACAATTTGCATTGAAAGGAAAAAACTAACACACCCAAAAAAAAAGTTCATTATCAAATGAATCACCGTAACTAGTCACCTAATTCAAGCTCAACGTATCCATTACCTACCTTTTTCATTATCCTAATGGGTTGTAAATATTTGTCCAAACACTGATGGTTGGTTGTTCGATATGGTGCAGGTAATACGCGACATTTACAGGAGCCCAACTTCGCAAGTAGCACGGCCACGCTGGGTAACATTGCTACAGCATTCTACACTGGCCTTTGGGCATATGACGGTTGGAATAACCTGAACTATGTCACTGAGGAAATTAAGAATCCATCCAAGTAAGTGATTATTATTCTTTTGGTAAACTTTATTTAGGTCAGACATCTTAGTTTCCCTTCGTTTCTGATTCAATTGTTATACTCGCCCACAATGCAATCAGAACCCCTGACGTGTTATTTATTTAGGTCTGCCTATCCCTAGTGGCTTGAGAAATTAATTTCTTTTCAAATTGAAACAATTTAGTAACGAGATGTGGCCTTGTAACCTACAGGGCAACAACATTTTCTATGTTCCATCTAATTATCCGAAGAAATAAAACCTTGTTTAGGAAAAAAATGATAAATAGGTAGAATCTACTAATTAATCGTTGTACTAAAATTTTAGAAACTTACCGCTGAGCATAATAATCGGCATCCCTCTGGTGACGCTGTGCTACGCGCTGGTGAACGTGTCGTACCTCGCCGTCATGTCGGTCAGTGAGATGGCTGACAGCGAGGCGGTAGCCGTCACCTTCGGGAACCGACTCCTGGGACCGATGGCCTGGCTGATGCCGCTCGCTGTCACTATCTCCACATTTGGTTCTGCTAACGGCACACTGTTTGTCGCGGGAAGGTACGTAACTACGACCTTTAACAATGAAGCTATTGACTGTGCCTTTCCACTCAGTATTCATATTTAATCTAAGTTTTTTATTCAAGTATTGAGTCTTCGTTTGTTTGTTCAGGTTGTGTTTCGCAGCGTCAAGGGAAGGTCATTTACTGGACATCTTATCGTACGTTCATGTTCGTCGTTTCACTCCAGCTCCTGGTTTGATATTCCATGTAAGTTATTACTGGCATTTTAGCGTAATAAGAATCGTTTATGTGTTTTGTAGTTATATACTTATAATTATGTTTTTTTTTTGTGTTGTTTCAGTCTCTCATAGCAGTAGCGATGGTGCTGTACGGAACAATAGACTCCTTGATTGATTTCTTCTCTTTCACTGCCTGGATCTTCTACGGTGGCGCGATGCTTGCCCTGATCGTCATGAGGCGTACTAAGCCGCATGCACCCAGACCATACAAGGTAAGAACTTTTTGAAGTTATGTTATCAATCTCATGTAATGAGGCACTCCTCTTTGCTTTACAAAGGACATTTTCAGTGATAGTCTCCAAAAGACGCCTATTTTATCACCCTTAAGAGATGAAACAGAGTTGATTGGCAAATAAGTTCCAAGAGAGGTTTTTATTTTTGGGGTGGGAATCATCAAATGAGTGGCCCCATTTTAGAATGAAGCCGAAGGGACTCTCAGATCTCCATCCTGTTTCTTCAATTGCTTTTTGCATTCCTAGTCCTCAGACATTCCCGCAAACCCGTTTTATTTCAATCCTGAGTTCCCAATAGTTTTACGTATTATTTGTATAGGTGCCGATAATAATCCCGTACGTGGTGCTGCTGGTGTCGACGTACCTGGTGGTGGCGCCGATCGTGGACAAGCCGCAGTGGGAGTACCTCTATGCCACTGCCTTCATATGCGCCGGCGGATTGGTGTATGTGCCTTTCGTCAAGTGGGGCTACTCTTTGCCGTTTATGGGTAAGAATTTATAAGTATTCTTTATTGGCATAAAGTGTGGTATACAAAAGGTGTTATATAATATTTAAGCGCAGGACACATTCTGCCATAACAATATTATGCAATACTGTGTACTTGTGTACTGGTTTTGCCCCCAAGGGGTGCCCACAGAACTTGATAAGTAATACATCTAGGACCTTAAATATTAAAGATAAACTCTGGTGTTAGCAACTAGACTTATCCCAGTTGTAACGTCCCCACTATTGGTCTTGTTCTTTTCTGACTAATTTCGCTGCCGGTTCCAAGGCAGTTCAATTCATTCTTCAAGATTTTCGAGCTTCCTTCAAGATTTTCGAGCTTCCTTCAAGATTTTCGAGCTTCATTGCTTCGGTACTTTACTGGTGGTAGCCATTGTTGATTCCGGCCTACTGTAGCTGCAGTAGTTTAGGAATAGCGCATCGGGCTTATACCACAAAAATAAACTAATAGATGTTGAATTGTGTTCCAGATAAAATAACAGTTTTCCTGCAAATGGTGCTGGAGGTAGTGCCAACATCAACAACCTTCGAATATTAGAAAGAAGTCGGAGCTGGACTTTAAAGAAGCAATTGTGACAAAATTACTCTGTCGATTTATTGTACCATATCTAAGTATTATTTGGATTTCGTACTACTTTTGGTCCTGTTTCACCTACCTACAAGAAAGTTTAAAAGGGTAATGTTAACAAAAATATAAATATATTTTGTAACTAAAGACCTCAATTTCTTGGAGGCGGTGATGTACCTAGTTACTTAATTAAAATTTGATATAATTTTTGACTGATAGGTATGTTCCTTATCCAAAATGATTGCCCACAATATTGTGTAAATGCAATAACTGTAAAATATAATTGTGTAATATCGTGTTATATTAATGACTTAAAAATTACATGGTATTTTAATGTTGTTGCAGCGTAAAGCTTTTTACACTTTTCATTTTGAATTTTAAGAAAAAGAATGTTGTACTTATGAAATATATTTGGTAATAATGCAGTGTTTAAAAATGTGAAAGCCAAACGGCAATATTTTTTGCTATAACGTAGGTTGTAAAGACGTCGTTCATTTCATTAGTTTGCACGAATCATTCCTATGGGGGACATGCATTTCGAGGTGTAAACGCTGCGCCATGTTGGATTGTAGGCGATCATGATAACAGTAGACAATATCGATCGCGGCGTGTGAAGTGAGGGTTAAGGATAATGGTTCAACTACACAATACTCGTGCTAGCCTATTACGTTTATGCTCCATAGCTTTACGTCAGCGTTGGGACACTTGAACTATGTCAATGGCCCACCTATCACAATAGGTATACTTGGGTACTAACTACATGCATTATTTTACTATACTTTGTTAGGAACTTCTTTCAAAGTGCTCCAGTCGATTGATAGTCGAGCTCGGCTAAGTTTTAAGTTGGCCGTGTGTGTGCCCTTAAGCGTTTTTATGATAATGTAACACAGTTTAGAGGTTTTTTAGATGTAAGTCTGCTATTATAGTTACTTAGTCAAGGATATTTTGCATGAATTATCCTTAATTCTCAACTACGCAACGGGTAGTAAGAATTATCTATCATAGGTGGTATGCAGTAGTTCTCGATAAGACTCGAGCCCTGTTCGCATCACTATGAGTGATTGTGCTAAACTCATAGTTTGTAACTCATCGACTCATTCATAGCCAACCTTAGAAGTAATGGAGTAGCAATGTGTTTTATTTTGATAATATACATATTTAATTATATTGGGTTTGCATTAAGTGTAATTCTTACAGGGGTTAATTATTAGTTTTGACGTACCTATTCGTTTACGGTGCCGATACGCTAGGATTTTACCCAAGAAAACAAGTACTTATCTGTAGAGTGCCACTTTGTACAATCAATGTAATGCTAATGTGTTAAACTAAATGTCAATAATCTCAATCGCTGATTGTACAAGAATGGTTCGAAAGGCGGCACAAAAGGCTAACATTATTTACGTTTATGACGGAAAAAATCTCATAGATCTTGGGCGGATAATTTATCCCTTTTGAAAGACTAAAGTGTGTTATCAACAATAGTTTTAAAATGTTTCAATGGTTGATGTTTGCGACCGGTAAAATTTGGTCCTATCATTCCTTACCGGGGCGAGCGATACCAGCGACTTTTTATTGAAGATATTTTTATATTTATTGATTGTATTTTATGAATTGTTTTTATTACTTATTAATTTGAGAATCTTACAATTTAGGTACATTACAATGAATTAGATTTTTTTTATAAAGCTAAGTTGCCCAATCGTTTGGTTCCATTGATCTAGTAGTTTGGATATTTTTAAGAGTACATAATTTTTATATTTACTAATACTAAGTAAATACGGGCACACAGAAAGTACACACCTAACGATGTGATATTGTTATGGGTAAAAACTAATGGTTTTATTTTTGTGTACAGAAAATATCATTAAAAACATACATATACTTACATAATATAAATGTGTGTACTTATCTCTGAAAGAGATCAGAATTATTTATTGTTATATACTACCATTGAAATGAAATTTTAAATAAAGACAAATAAACCAATTATTGTTTCTTTTAACTATTACCTACTAATGGGACCTAGTCTAAAGTGTGGCTGTGTGTGTAAATAATAGTCAATTTATGTTCAACAATTTATTGTTGTCAATAAACAAAGATCACAGATCTTTGAACAGTTCTATACCATTTGAAATATTTTGGCGATACAGCTACATTAATCAAGAGTAGGTAGGTGGGCACGAGTTAAAAAGAACACAGAAAACGGAAAACAAAACTGGTTAATAAAATAATACATAATAACGAACCTACTTTATATTATTGTCTATGTGATGATCATCACTCTACAAAGCCATTAAAGAGGGATTGTATTGTATAGGTAGTCAAAAATCGTACTATAGTACTAAATATACTTTATTTACATTTTTAACATTCAACATAATATCCACTCGCATATAAATATTTGCTAGCTATTCAATGGAGACTGTGTACATATTTACGTAAAATATTTGCCAGTACATATTGCACATAGTAAAAAAATGTGCGGTCACATTGGGAACTATAAAATATTACATGGTGTTACTACCATACTGTCCAATAAGTATATTGTTAACTATAAAATTAGAAAGTGTATACAAACTTTCATATTACAATAACCAACTGGTTATACCCTACTCAACATACTAATATCAGTTCTCTATGCAAATTGGCCAAAATATTTCTTAAATGGTATGAATTGACTTAGATTCGCTTTGCTTTGAAGGCATTCTGATATTCACATGGCATTATAATATACTATTAGATAAAATTATATAGCTACAATGGACTTAGAACCTAAGGTGCGGTTTATTCTTCATCATGTGCCTGAAACAATGAGAATGTGTGGATTAAACAATCAACAAAGTTATGAAGAAATGACTATGTTTACACAGCAGTTTCATAACAAGGTGAGGAATGAAGGAGAACCTATGAATGTATATTTATACTACACCTGCATGGAAAGTACATTGATACTTTATCAAATTTAAGGTAGAAAGTACGTCATTGCATATCGAACAAATATGCGGGGAGAAAACGCATCTGAGCGGGAGAGAAAAGTGTATGAAAATCCATTTCTTACGTGGTTTTCTTTTTTAATTTTGGGTAAGACTATGCGCCGGTAACCTAAATATCAAAAGCCAAAAAGTTTTTACAGTGAGTTTTTATCTCCAAGTTCGCAAAATGACACTGGCCACTAGCTTTGTGTTGGATGGTGTCGGGCTGGCAGTGCGACCCTGCGGCGGCCGGCTATACAATTTGAAAAAAGAACATGAAAATTGCAGACGCCATTGGCGCCATTTTCAATTTGTGTGTTTTTTGAGGATTCAGTTTTCGTAGAAAGTAAAATAAAAATGATAAGTAGTGATAGTGATGATGAAAAATTTTTCCTCGTAGGTGTAGTATAAAGCACTATGTATCACTCGAGAGAAAGTGCGATTCCCGATCTCGGGTATTTTAAAGCCCTCCCCTACGGGTCGGGCTTCAAACGACACCCTCGACGGTAATCGGTCACTTTCTCCTCTTGGTGAACAATGTACTATTTCAATACTAATGGATAGAAGCCTCGACAGGAACTTGAAACTAGACAGACAATAAGCAATAAACAACCCATAGCATTTACAAATAGAAAATCGGTTTTGTAGCCGCATTAACATCCGACGTCAAAACTTGAGATGAATTTACGTATGTATAGTAATTGACCGAATTAATAGGAAGTTCGAAAATAGGAAATACCCTTTTTATTGAGTAACAAAAGAGTACTTGAGTTATTTTTTATTTGTAATGAAGATATTAAGGTTTTCTTTGGTAAACCATAGAAACGACTTCCCCTAAAGTTGTCCTGTTTAATTCCTTCCCCTAAAAAAGGTGTTATGTGGTTTACTAATTACCTCTAGGCGAGCATTACTTTGGATAAAGTAAATCAGTAATACGTACTTGTCGAGTGTTTCCCAAAAGCCGAGTAGAACGGCGCGGTCGAGATGCCGTTTGGTGCGACTGAGGTTAAGCACAGTCACAGCCCAGCGAGCCACGTTAGCATCCAACTTCATCTCGTCGTACTTCAAGTGGAAAGCACATACTGGGGAAAGAAATAGATACATTATAACTTAATCTGTTAAATAGATTATGCTACAAGATTCCAACACTTAGATAGTCAGCCTTTAATGTTCCCACAAATGAGCAAATACCTCCTCAAAGTGAGTTGTCCAATACAAAAGATGCAAGTTCAATATAGATTGTCATATAGCTTCATTTTTTTAGTTTTTAGGACATCACTTTCTCATACTAGGGCTACATTAACGGGAAATGCCGTTAATTATCGCGTTAAGGGACATTTATCCGAACATTTAAAGACTATTATCGTAAAAATCAACGGTAAATGCACTTTATAGCGTGGTAACGGAACGCAGCCGGTTGCGCGCAATTAAGCTATTCTATCCTATCATCCTTGTTACCCCAACCCATACGTTAGTGTGGCCCGGCTAGCACTATCAATTTACTCTACAGACTTTTCAGATTTAGGCATGCGAGAAGCGGCTTAATTAATTCTGATATCAGAAGTTGGCCACATCCTTAAACGAATAAGTTCAATTGACGATTTCTAGTACAGTCAACACCAAAAGTGGATGATCAAAATCAGAAACTAAATACTTATTCACGGAGTTCGCGACAGAACTGTGTAGATGAACTAGTAGTAAATGTATGGTGAATTATAATCACATACTTTTGAATCCCTTCGACGTCACACAGTTCTGACGCTCTTCTTCTCTTCTCTTTACTATTGGATTCCTGATTTTGATCATCTACTTTTACTGTTGACTGTACAAACTATTTTGACACTTTAATTACTTCAGTCATTGAACTCAATTGGGGCCAAATCATCAACACTAGCAGGGTTACTTAAATAAAACTGCATACACTGCAAACTCACTGTTAGCAAATATTTGGACAGGGTTGCCATCCCAAGGCCACCCTTTGAACTGCCAAGCTGGTCCCTGAACAAAGACGGCGACCACGCGGTCCCATTCTGCAGCTGAAAGTCTCCCTGGATTGTCTACTACGCGGTAAGGCACCTGGAAAGTAAGTAAATATATGAATGTGAATGGTAATTTGAGTGGTGAAATAGTCCACAGGTACACTTGCACTCGTTTCTGAAACCGGCACCAATCAATACCATTCGCTAGCGACTTGTTCATACTAGAAACCTGTATATTTATGCAAGCACTGTGTTATAGGAGAGACCTACCGTCATAGTGGTTGCATTGTTTGGCAAGTCCCCACTGGGTCCTTTCCTTCTTTGCAACAGGACTTCATTTTCACGTGCTACACCTTCAGCCTTCTTTTGCTCCACAGTAACAAATCTGAAAGCAATGTCAAAATGTTAATAACTTTATTATCACACCATCATCACTGATAAATTAAAATAAAAAAGGGAATTTACTGAAATCGGATACCTATTCCTTTATCAAAACGACTTAAAACTTTGCGTCATCGATTGCTTCAAGTCGCGACCTGCATTATTAAGTTTAATTTGTTTTGACACTGATAACTATCAGCAAATCTTCGAGTGACTAATTAATGCGTCCAGAGCTTTAAATAGAAATAGCCTGACTGCACCAAAACTACACATGGAAATAAAACAACCCCTATAAAGCTTTAAGAGGAACAGTAGGTACAATGTTTTTAACAAATTCTAAAGCCATTTAGAGACTTGCAGTACTTACTATCAATGATGAAGGACTTACTTAAGATCCTGCAGTGTATCCTTAACATTATACATGGTTAAGAGCGAGGTGGTGGCTGCGGGTATGATAATGATGGGTGTGCGTGATGGCCGCTTGCCACCCGCGCCTGCAGGCGGCCGCGCCGCTGTCACGGGGAGAAGCTCGCGGCGACCTGGTGTGCTGCCACCCATTGATCCATTTTCTGGTCGTGACAAAATTAAATATTAGCAATTAGAGATCCCAGAGCGGGAGTGGGACGTATTTGCCAAGTAGTTGGAGTAGACTAGAGTAGTACACATTAGTTCATGATCACCTGCATTAGTTTGCCAACTACTTTTTCCCAAGAGTGTTGTGGTCAGCTTTCGGGTCTATCCAGATGAAGCTGAATACCAGTATTTTAAATGGAGCAACTTAACTATCTAACCTCCAAGACCAAGAGAGAGAATTATCTCTCTCTTGGTCTTGGAGGTTAGATAGTTAGGTAGGATAGTTAGGATAGTTAGGTGGTTAGGTAGTTTGACATCAAGTCATACCAAGGGTATTGTATTAACAATACCCTTGGTATGACTTGATGTCAAACTTTGGGGCCACTGACTGAAGATCGTCAAATGACAGTCCTAGCTGTAATTTGTGGTTTAATATGCTTTCCCAAGCATAGAGTGAGGCATAACATAGTATTAAAATATCAAGGAATAAACCAATAATCGTCTTTGATACCTTTAACATGTAGGCAAAAACAACAGCAATGTATACTATTTACGCCAGATGAATTATAAAATATTCTTAAGTGATCTAGAACACTCGGGCACGCAGCAATCGCGGTTGTAAGACCCCTCTTTGAGGAGTGGCTGAATAGGCGTCACGGCGTCCTGATCTACCGCATGATGCAGGTCCTCACCGGACACGGAAGTTTCGAGAGGTACCTGTGTCGGATATTAAGGGAAGAAAAGCCTGGGTGTCACCATTGCGAGGATTGCCCGGAGGACACGTTGCCGGGGGGGCAACGTCTCTAGAGGGCCAAAGCCTGCCGGGGTTGCGGGACTCACGAATTACCGTGACCCCGGAACGTAAAGAGCTATTGAAGGACACCGTGGATTTTAGTCACTACGAGTCTGACAGTCCCTCCCGCTCTACCCTGGGTGGGAGCACTCATTTGACGATTTTAACACGATAAAGAAAAAAAAGTGATCTAGAACACTGGAACAATACTTACGCGGCATTTGCCGGGGATGGTTTGGTGTTTGCGGAGCACGTGCAGCGGCTGGAGCGCTTGGCCCCTCTGTCACCGACTTCAGTGTCATACCATGATAGGTACCCATGGTATCGATTTTGAAGCCCTCCGTTTCTAAAATAAAACAAACATAGATGAAAGAGGAACTTACATATTAACAAAGTGTTTACTCTAAAAATTCATATGACTGCGTGAATGGTGGAGAAATTACTAGGAGATATGACTTACCTTCTTTTTGTCTAATAAACCTTTCCTGATCGTATCTGTTGTACTGTGTTTGCTGTTGGGGCAGTGAAGTGGGCTGCGGCATCACGATAGGCTGTGGCCGTGGCGCCCCTGGCCGGCCTTCCTCGCGCGCACGAATACTACCCAGGAGAGCCAAAATACTCTTTGCAAACATCTGGAAACGTTCGAAGTTAATTAATCAATACGAAATAAAATTACGTAATTAGTACACAAACTTGATGTGTAAAATCTGTCCTCTCGATTTTTCGCGGAGTGATAAATAAAGTGAGATGCAAAGAAAATGTATGATAGGAAATCGGGGAAGAGCGTGTTTTTTGATTTGACCAAAGAGCACGCCCAGTGGGAGTTGGCCGTAGTTGTTAGCAACTCTTGTCGAGCTCTGTCTTTTTGATAGGTGACCAAAGTAAAGCAACAGTTGCTGAGGTCAGTCTCGAGGATTGGTGACCAAAGATAAGCAGTGAGATGTCAGATGTTATACATCATAGCGACTACTGTAATACTTGCTCGTTTTTGCAGTAACTATTAGCTGTTTAAAACTGGTAGCTGTATTACTCACTTTTCCATTACTCTGTAATACTGTTGTCCTAGTACGCCATTGTCTTTCTCGGCTGATAATATCTTTGGTAAGATCTACATCGTAGTCGAGAATAGCTCTGAAGTCTGATCCAACGACACCCAGTGTGTCTGAATAATCGTTACTCTTGATTGTAGTCCTCTTTTTAGCCAGACGTTTAGCTTTAATTGCAGCGATCTTCTCCACAGACATAGCCTCCGATAAGGACCTTGATTAAAATAAATATATTTGTAATACAGTTGGCAATTTTTTTCTTATACCAAAATATTGAATTTTTATACATTTGGAATTGATAACTGAAACTGGAGTCTTTGAATAGGTTGGTTTGCAGCTCATATTTGGAACTAAATGCATGTCCGTAGTGACGGCGCATCGCAGATCGAATGTGGAGTGTAAGAATTTGCGGATAAGGGGCAGTGTGCTGACAATATCTCCTGACTAATTGTAGATTGTGCATATTAGTTGTGCATTGGAGATAATTTATCAGTATGTACAATAATGAATGGTGTGGAATATTTATTTAGGAGTTGTAGGTTGTGGCCACAGTCAACCACATTCACCTTGCCTGGCTTTTTTCCCAACTATGCTGGGTTCGGCTGTTAGTCTAACCAGATGCAGCTGTATATCATTATTTTTCATGGATCGACAATGACATGTAGATCCAAAACTCAGTAGTACTTGGTAATACAACAAACCATGGTAACACTGGTTGTCCGACTTTCAGCCTATTGGCTACCTGTCTACTGTCACAGACTTACAAAGCCGAGAACAACGGCTTAACGTACTTGTCGAAGCGCGAAGGAAACTCGTAAACACCGACCGACCGACCGATCGACAGCTGTTATTACTTAGCCGCGAACTCCTCCGCAAGGCACATGACTTTCTGTAATATATTATATCACTACTACTCCAAACTGTGAAAGAAAACATTGTGAGGAACCCAACATTTCCTAAAAACTGAGCATATTTTTATCCAGACTTGTCCAATACAATCAATCTCTAAATTAAATCCCAAACTCTCCCTAAGAGAAAATGGTTTTGAAGATTTTTGCATTTGCATTTTAATATTATGTCAAAATCATGATGTTGTATATTTTTTGTGTCTTAATGTCCTCTATCTAAATATAATAACTCTTATTGCGCACCGCGATTCTGAAAAAAAAAATGGTGGGCAGCCTAGGTCGAAATGGATGTACAGAAGCTACCACAACCTGTCAATTTTTTTAATTATTATATTACATTACGATTTTCAACCTTATTACAATAGTGGAAGGTTAATATTCAATTGGTAAAATTTGAGATTCGGGAAGGTTGACCTGCTGTAGAATTATGAAAATCTCTTGTATGGTTTTTAAAAGATAACAGTAGGACTGTTATGTTTTAAAAACAAGCAAGTTGTTGAAATATTTTACCACTTTGTATGTTTTATTAAATCCTATTTTTTAACATAACCAGAAATGTAGATCTTTTTATGTATTTGTTTTATTATTGTGAATGTAAGGATGAAACCTTTTTTGCAGAGTATATTGATTATCTGACAGTTTGAGTACTTATGTGGTCTAATCAGCTATCTCAGATACCTGCAGGGTCCTCACATGACTAAATCAATATAATGCGAGGACTATAAGTGACCTCTTTGTTTCAGCTGTTTCTTTTCAGAGTAGTCAGGCATGAAACACTGGCCGAAATTAGTTTTTCTAGGTGTAACTTAAAATAAATATCATTTATCATTCCAAATGTGCAAAATAAATATTATTCTAAATGTGTGAAGTACCATCACTCAAGATACAGAATGTATTTGAATCAAATCATGAGGTTATTATTCAATTTAGTTCAATGATTAAATTCATTTCACATGTTTTCTTATTGAAATTACAGTAGTTTAGTTGAAATATAATAGTTAATTGATAGTTAAAAAATCGTTTGTCTGTAAAGTCGGTTTACTGACAATAGTTGACCGTGACAACGTCATAGGAAAATACTGATGGAATGGTTGCATTTATCAAAAGAAAATTTAAAAATAGTTCTGTTAACTTATTGTTATAGTTTTGTCAATTACAGCATAACCTACAATTGCTGCACTAGCGGACCAATGCTATTTATTTAAATGATGAAAGCATGAATATGCGACAATATATTTAATATCGAACTCTCTTGCTTCCACTTCAAGCCTTAAATGGAACGCCTCAGAGCGAGGTAACGCCGCATGAGTCATGTTTTTTCATGCATGCTGCCAGCCAGCTTCATCGAATAAGAAGACGTTGTCATGTCAAAAATATCTTTTATTTTGTACTACACATATTACAAGCATACAAATTTAATTTTTTCTTTGCTTACTTGATATTATCAACTGTAACCGATGCTTCCTTTGGGGCATCCAGTCGAGCAGCCAGTTGTTCACGTACTTTCTGCACATGAGTTTCCTCAATACGAGGCTTCTTCGCTGCAGATTCACCACCATCATGGTCATGAGTACGTTTGACCTACAAGCAAATGGTTTCGTAGAGTTTTATTCATATTTCAGCACTATGCTAACAATTTTATAGTTAATCCTTTACCTGTGTTGGTATCTCTAATGGTGCACTTTTATCAATAGATGCACAAGTAGCTGTTTGACCTTTCAAGTATGCCAATAATTCTTTACGATCTGGACGACGGACAGCAGGTATGTTCGCAGCCTGTAGAAAATTAGATAGTCACTGCATATTCATGATGGGAGAGTTTCACACAAGAAGTTGCTGTACTTACAGCTGCTTGTCTGACGTAAACAGGATGCGTCAATTGTATATTTTTAAGGATGAAAAGGAGACATTCCAATGTATAATATTCCTTGTCGTTGCCTTCTTTCCCGGACCTACAATAATGAATTATTTGTTATGAAATCAGTTATATCGTGGCAAATCTTAGTATGTTAAAAATAAACTCAGGTGATACATACCCCCACATAAGATAGTTAGTTTTGACATTTTTGGGCCACGAGAATTCTCCAAATATAATTTGATTATCACGTTCAATTATTTCTTTTTTGTTTACGTTGTATTGTCGAAGTAAACTCAGCGGGTCGGCCATGATTACCTACTCCTACTTCATTCACTGCCGTTTTCGTTTTGTATTTTATCGATTGTAAATCGTAATTTAGTTATACAGGACGGTAAATAATATGTAACACAAAACGTATTAAAATTGTGAGGTAAAATAATTAAACATCGCGTTCATATTCTAAGCACAAATCAGGACACTGATAGCTGATACACATCAACACACACACATTCTGAATTTCTGACACAATTCCGCCATTGACCACAGACTGCCACGGAATCACAGACAGATAAAAAATAATTTGCACTGAAAGAAATAAACTTATTTATAGTCGCTTTTCAACGTCTAGGGTCATTAGCGACCACAGTTAACAATATATTTATTCACATACATACATTAGGAATTTAGGATACATTGAAAAAGTTTCCGGATCATATTTTCTGTCTGATAGTGTGCTGGGTGCGCATCCGGCGAGTAAATTTTCTGACAGAAATAAGCAGAATTTTTCTGATAGTTTCAAAAGGTGGATACAGACTTTACGGGGCTTAGGCAGCGAACATCGCAGCAACGAATGCCTTGGCTTGAGGCGTGTGGGTCGAAAAAATTTACCAACACATGCTTGGGTCGAGCCATCGCCCATCTTCACTGTTTAGGGAAACTGAAGGTTTTGCCTGTGCTGTAATGGACGAAGTTGTGATGACGAATAACTACCGGAAAATACATTGTGAAGGATGGTACGGTTGACATATGTCGGGCATGCCACCGTCCGGGAGAATCAATCCGACAAATTATTTCTGGGTGTTCTCGTCTGGCTTACCTACGGTGAATATTTGCATAGACACAACTTCGTTGCCAGGATTATCCACCAGCATCTTGCTTGGAAGTTCAACTTTGTGGAATCGGAAGTGCTGTACTATTTAAATGTTTTTAATTTCTTTTTTGTAAAAATGTAAAAAAAATGTAACCAATAAGTTAAAAGATGAATATAGAAATGGAAGGTTTATTTGATTTCTACCGGGTCGTACACTCAGAGGACATGGTATGTATTTGACATAATATTTTGTATAGGAGGAGGCAGAATTTCTGCAGAAGGCGCAGTCCATCTTTTAAGTCTATGGTAATGATTTGTTACCTGTAACCACCCTGTCACACCTATTATTAAACGCTCTTACAGAAAACTAATTTTTAGTTTACTTTTATTTAGCCCCATTCACTCGACCGGTTTTTTAGGGCTATAAAAAAGCGTCGAAAAAAGTATTTAAACACAAACAGCACTGCCATGCCATCTAGTGGAAAATATTAGTATTATTTTTATGGTATTCTCTATAATTTGGATAGGTGGCGGTAACAGCAACGAATTATAAATTGTTTTCTAAACATGGCTGCCGGTCGAGTCTAATGATATTTTTTGTGAATTCTGCCCTATTAACTATTTAAATCAAATAAAACTTTGCTATCGGTGTTAATATGACATAGCAGTAACAGTTTAAATAAAATGACTTCCACTCCAAAGACTGACAAATGCGGACAAGGTAAGTTATTTCTAACATAATGCTTTTCATTCTGTAGTAATCTAACATAGTTTTTGTTCATCTGTTTTTCTAGTTCTATTTATATTTGCTAACTCAATCTATATGAAATTGAATCACATAACTTTCGTAAATTAAATTTTAATTGTAGTTTTAAAATTAAATATAAGCCGAGGTAACTTTTACAGCTAAAAGAGGCAGCTAGTATACAAATCTTACGTGCCTACCTACTGTTCGTGTACAAACTTTCAATTCAATGTTATTCTGTAATTTTGTTCTCAAAGACAATTTACTTAGTGTGTGAAATTCATAGAGCAGTTTTGCTCGGAAACTTTCTGACTGTTCTGTTACAGAGCAGTGTTAATCAGAGTCCGAATTTCATCTTAAAATATTATCAATGGGAATCATAAATAAAACCTGCCCTCGTTAGACTTTTTTTGACGACGTTGACGCTACACGCGATCACAAAGTTATTAAACTCTGCCCATCAAATAATTCCCATGCCCATCATTAGCTGGATAAACAAATTGTAATTTTGATTGATTTATCTAACTTTCAAAAACAATCTAAAAATATACAAGTTACATCGCAGAAATTATTTAGATTTATGTTAGAAATAGTCAAATCTATGTGTGTGTGTCATGATTAAGAACACACAGGTAATAACTTAATTTATCAGGAATTAATCACATTGAAGTGTGTCACATTGAAAGCCAATGACACATTGTTGTGATACCATGAAATAAATAAAACATTTGATGATTTATGATCAAGAGTTAACTTCAACTTAAAATTGTAACTTAATTACTGTGATAATTAAGTTAATATTCACCGAGAAAAGTTTTTGACATTAATTTTTTTGCAGTGACTGCTGAATCTGAAAGAATTCATATTTTCAAAATATAGGTTTAATTACTGAAAACTTTTTGGCTGAAACCACCAGGTTTGACTGTACTCTTGAAGTGTTTAATTATGTGTCTAACCCATTGGGAAATACAGACCTGACAAAAGAGAATTTTATTTGTATAGACAAAACTCTTACAAAAGCAAACATCTCGCGATTTTGTATATGTATAAATGCAAACAGTACAAGGAAATATTAGAAGGAATGTTATAATAACAATATTATTTTCCCATTAATGGTGAGATGACATATAACTATCACTCCAAAACCTCTTTAGTATAGCTAATGTTGGTACTCAGTGCTCAAAGCTAATTTTATACAGAATTATGTCTCGAGTTGTTATCAACTCGACACATTTTTAACATATTTTATAGAAAAGAGGTTATCCTCTTTAACTAAACTGATTTAAAGTTCAAACAATATTACTTAATTATTTTTCTATAATAATTAATAGACACAACTAACTGCTGTTAATACTTAAGTTAATACTTGGGCTGTCAATTCTTGAGGCAGTTGAGTGTGGATTTTGGCTACAACATTTTCAATGTTAGGTTTAAAAACCAACAAGTAATTACATAGTGTATAATGTCTTACCTGACCTAATATTGGCCAGTCAGTGGTTGAGATCCAGCCAAAATTCACATTCTTTTCCATATTATTATTATAAATTTTATTTGTGCAGAATTTCATACTCTGGGCTCAGGCTTCCACGCACTAATAGAAAAATGGCTAATGGAAAAACGCCCATTGAATGCTCAAAAAATAGTATTATTGAAATGCCTTTTTTACCGTGGTAAAATCAACAAATGAGTCCTCCCACCCAGGGCAGAGCGGGAGGGACTGTCAGACTCGTACTGATTGAAATCCACGGTGTCCTTCAATAGCACTTTACGTTCCTGGGTCACGGTAATTCGTGAGTCCCGCGACCATTATTGAAATGCCTGGAACATAATTTGAGACTTTGTTTGGACTAGTTGAACATTTCAAAACTCCCAACTGTTGCCTTTGAGCCAGGAGACAGAAGGTCTCGATTTTCGCTTATAACCCAGAAACTGCGCTCTCACGACTGTCAAAAGATAGCCCATTAAAGCTACAAGTTTTACTTCAGTGGCAAGTTTTTCAACATTTTGTATAGTTTTTCGAGTACTGTAAAAAAACACTATTTTCGCCCTTTCTGATTTGCGTAGTTATTTCTGTGGTGGCCAGATGTCCAGAAAACAGCAGTGCTCTCTTTTCAGACCATTCCTCTAACACCGCCAAGTACAAAAGTGAGGTAAAACCTGCATCTTCAGGTGGTATGGGGCTTCAGTGAAAGCGATCGCCCTCATTACCCACAGGAGATCCTTGAAATCGGTGGCCACCACGCCTGATATCTCTTGTCCATATAGATAAGATAGCACCTAAACAGCATTGGAATGTCAAGGAAATGAGTGGAAAAAACTGGTCAAATGCTAGACTGACTCGCACACGAAGGGCTTGGTGAAATTCCCTTAAATATTTATTTAAAAATGAATATATGACTAACTATTCTATGAATATTTCAAGCTTCTACCTGTTATCAATATCGAGCAAAAAAATCACGTTTGTTTATGGGAGCTCTCATAATAGGCTATTTTACTCAATACATTTTATTAGTTCGAAATATAAATTATAAAAAAATATTAGACCAGTATTTTTTCTTTTCTCACGGTAACCAAAATTGACGAAGATGCAACGCTTCTAAAAATCACAAAACGTCACTCGGTCGGTACAATTTTGCAAGCGTCATCACTTCACAAGCCTCCACTCCCAAATTCGGAAGCATTTTAACTTTGTTAATATTCATGATAAAAAAAAAGAAGAGTCCGTTATTTTACAATATTCTGACTACACAGATTTTCAATTTATTTATGCAGTAAAATACCCTAGGTATTATGTTTGCATTTGTTGTTATAGCTGCAACAGAAATAGATCATCTGTGAAAATTTCAACTGTCTAAATATCACGGTTAATGACATACATTAATACACACACACATAATATGGCTGGTGACAGACGGACAGACAACCAGATGGATAACGCAGTCTTAGTAATAGGGTCCCGTTTTACCCTTTGAGTACGGAACCCTAAAAAACGAGAGATACGTCAAACGCGAACCCACCATTCAATAAAAAATCTGCTAGACTGCTATTTTTTATATTTTTTATTGTTTTTTATTTCTTTTTTTGTAAATTATTTAAAAATGTAACAAAGCAGTGAAAAGATGAATAAAGAAAACCAATTTATTCACTTTGACACTATCTTCGATTTTCACCACGAATGACCCCATATTAAGTACAACGAAAGGACTAATAGTGTCTGGCCAGCTGTATATGCTAATTCTCGGCTGGCAAAATGATAATGAATCTGACAATCGAGAGCGACGGTGAGACACTTTTTCGCGCTTGAGTTCGAAATTTGTGTCGTGGTAGTGGTTTTTAAAAACAAGAATAAATTCTAAATAAGGGAAAAGGCGTGAGCATATCAAAACATTTAGAGTTAATTTTGAATAAAATTAAGAATAGTTTTGTGATAGGTACAGTAAAAGTTGATTTCTCCAAGTTCCGCTCTGGTATTTTCCTCCTATGTGATGTAAAATGTACAAAAACGTTTTATTCATCGTCCATGTCGAACCTATAAAAGACTTCGTTCAACACCGACTATGATGAGATGATAATCCTAACTGAAAACCGTAACGGAATCGCGTATTCTTAATGGAGCTATTAAAATGAGACATTCCTGTGTCGAACGATACTGGCAGAGACGCGAGGTTTTTGAGTACCGCAACTTGTAATATTTCTGAGGTTTAACCGTTCAATAAATATGTTATTCTACTTTCTAGTATTAAAGTTAAATAAAATAAAAAAACAAGAAGTTATTTTGTACAAATTACTTTTTGTTATTTATTACCTAAACTAATATCCTGTTTCTTTTTCTCTGGCTGAAAGTATTTTTTTACTATATTGATGAAATTGTAAAAGTTCAAATTAACAAACCTATTATTACATACTTGTGTAATTTATATCAATCGTCGGGATTCTATAGGTAAACCTCTAATTGGTAAGTGTTAAAAATTGTCCACCCAGCAACCGCTACAATGACCAAAATTTCTGTGCTTGTTCATCAATCCACTATGTGTTTTTTCTGCAGAAAGGAAGACACCATCAACAGGTATCTTCTATCGAACAAGGTCAATTTAATCCACGTGCACAGGCTTCGCCGCTTCTGGCTGTTCTCAAAATTTGAAGTCAAATCTGAACACAGGCACATGTATTGGCTCCCTAAAAATGCACTGTAGATTAGAAATTATTAATTGCTTCTAGTCACGTACAGCAAAAAATGTGTTAGCCGTGTAGACATTGTATAAATGGGACATTAATTGATAGTTTGGTGTCGCACTGTGCCACAGTTTGCAACTCAACTTTTTAGTAAATCGATGATAGATTCTTGTGTCTGTTATAAACAAAGAACATAATGTAGTCCGTGTGCATAGACTAGGATAGCGAAGCAGTCACGGACGCAGCCTGGACGTGATTGCGGTCATACAACCTCGTTTCGCTCATAAGAGAACAACGTTCAGCGACTGTTATTTCCTGTAACCGTTGCAATTAAAATAAATGTTTTGGTTTCCAGGCTTCACGGTTCATTGTTATGAGAAGAATACGGGATAGTTCAAATGACAACGATTTTGTCGCGACTGTAAAGTCTGCTAACGGGTTTTTTTGTCAATCTAGCAATGTTAATTTTTCAGACACTATACTAGTATTTCCAAGTACCTATGTAATAGTATGTCAACTCTAATCTAAGGATTTTTCTTGTCATTTAAAAGATCAATGACTCCATGCAATGTTGGTAACACTGTTTTGTGGTTCAACGTAACTTATGGTTTGTAATACTATTGAGAAGGGGAAATCCCCCTCATAAGTTGTTACTATTGAGGTTCGAACTTCATAAGTTGACCTCCATTTCTTGTGGCCTGTGGTTGCCACGTTACGAGTAGAACATGTAATTCCTTTTAAAAATTAATTAAATAACAGTTCTTCCGCAACTGATCGAGTAAACCTAGTAAAGCTACGTTTATTTATTAGTTTCTATTTCCGTGCATCATCATTACATCATCATAGTCTATAAAAACATATAGTACGTAACTACCCAAAGAAGTGTTACGTTGACGCAAATTTTATTCGCATAATGTGTACTGTACCTCAACAGTTACCCGAGCTATTTCATAATGCTCTTCTGAATATAGAGACCCGTTATATGGAACCCATTTGCACTTGCCACATGTTACCTCCATTACAAAGCTATTCACATAGCGTCTTCTATGCAAATGTGTGTTTAAGTGCGCCAATTCAATTCTCTTCGGTGACTCTTGATTGATGTTGCTGGTGGTTCTCATATTGTACAATTTTGGTAGGATACTACAACGGGATAACTGTTATTCATATTTTGATGAAAGTGAAAGGAAAGATAAACTGACAAAGTTTCTAACATTTTTTGCTACTGTAGCGTTTAATTGTTTAATTGACGGTATTGTTGGAATGCCATAGGATTTTAAACGAACAATTAAATAAAATTACACTCCACGAATCTCGCGTTATTAAAATAATGTATCAGTGTCAGGCGTTTCGAGTTTTATTTTACGTACGAACAATTTTTTTTGTTAATTCAACTAATTAGTGTTGGTGCAGAAGGTAATCCCTTCCGCACCTATGATGAAAATGTTCTCTGACAACTTTTTTAGACCTATGCTATCCTGCTTAAGTGTATCAAGTTACATTAAAATTCGGTTCTATCATTTGTAAAAATAAGGAATGTTTGTATGAAATGCCGTACGGCGTACACGCTCTGAATCTGTAACTTTTCGCCTAGACAAAGGTTAAATCTCGCTATTTCCTCTTCTTTTTGTATCAAAGTCGGAATATTAATTAAAATAAATATGCTTGGCCGTTTCGTGCAAACAATACCGAGATTGTTGCCTAAAATAACGATATTATTGTTTTTCCAGTCTTAAATATTTTATTATGCCCCTGAGATAGAAGTACGGTTCGTCTCGGCTATGTATTTACGCAATTATAATAGTATGGTGTTGCCACAACGTACGTAGTGATCGTGCGCTCGATTTCGCAGTATTTCATTAATATTTCATTACAAATATGAAGCTTAGTTATCTTTAATTTCTTTAGTATTAAAGAACGTGGCATATCGTTTATTGAAAACGTGCATTTGTACAAAATGGAGTAGGTTAAATTTTAAAATGAATGTTTCCGAAATATAAATGGTAATTCTGCAGTAGTGCAGCATAAACGTGAGAACTTGCGTGTGGATTACTATATGCCAATTGTGGCCAATTACATACACGAAATGACAAAATGGCTGTCGAAAGGATTTTGACCTTCAAATGTTAAATATAAATCTGTTTTTTGTGGTCTAAAATACGCTATAATATTCAAATGTTCTGTGTTAATTAAATACTTTAAAAAAAGGTAATATTATACATATATCTTCTTACCGTTGAATCGAGCCATTACTTTGCACTGTAGTTTATTGTGGGATTGATAGGCTACTTTTTTTTTTTTTTTTTTGCGTGGTAAAATCATCAAATGAGTCCTCCCACCCAGGGCAGGGCGGGAGGGACTGTCAGACTTGTACTGACTAAAATCCACGGTGTCCTTCACGAGCCCTTTACGTACCGGGGTTACGGTGATGGGTAAGTCCCGCGACCCCGGCAGGCTCTGGCCCTCTACAGGCCCCGTCAATGTGCTGACACTCCTTGAGGCGCGCGTGGAACACAACGCGCCGTCGACCCGGGCATGGTCCATGGTCGGACAGCAAGTCGCCCATTACTCGCTGCCCGCATGCCCGCGCCTACGGTGGCCGGAGATCGTCCTGTGACGTCCGACGCCGTGGGCGTCTACCACTGCGGCTGGGATGGAGGGAGGACGCTGTCCTCTCCCTCAGGCGGCCCGCCTCCTCCTTCACGAGCATGACTGCTTCGCAGAAGGAGGCGACCGCTTCCCACTCCGTCTCGCCCCGCAGCATGGCCTCGACCAATGCCGGGCGCGAGAGGTCTCCGCCTATCGCCGTCGTGAGGACACGGCGGTGCTCTGCCCAAGCGGGGCAGTCCTGCACCGTATGCTCCACCGTGTCCTCCGGACGATCCTCGCAGTGGTGACACCCAGGCGTTTCTTCCCTCCCTATCAGACACAGGAACCTCCCGAAACTTCCGTGTCCGGTGAGGACCTGCGTCATGCGGAAGGTAAGGACGCCGTGACGCCTATCCAGCCACTCCTCAAAGAGGGGTCTTACCGCCGCGATTGCGGCGTGCCCGGACCTCGGTTGCGACAGTCGCTCCCTCCATACTGCCCTGAATTGATAGGCTACTTAACGCCAAAAACAACAAATGTGTTTAACATCTCATGTATTGTTTTTATTTTATTCTAAATGCATGGAGGAAAAAAGTTGTGTGGCTTAAAATAAAACGTATATTTTTTTTTTTTCCAAATTATTGATTTCCAATCATTACTACAGGTATTCTCTCAGGCGCTCGTGATGTGCAAGCCTTATTGTAACACCACAATAAAAATAAAAATTATAATGGCAAAAATATTGCGGTTTTCTTCTAACCATTGTCGTAAACTAGCTTGCTTTTTTGTAAATGAGGGCTTGGAATGACGAGGGGGGAACTGCGGAGGACAAGTCTGATAAGCTAAACTTTCTTGTTCTTTGTGCATTTTATAAGCCCTTTGAAGGATGATATAAGAAAATTCGAATAGTTCCCATTATTTTGATGAATGCAACCCGTTATGCTTATGGGGTAGTATTCATCGTGGTTAACATACTGCCACTAGTTTCGTTAGTTGTCGCTGGTGGGTCACAGCTCCGAACAAAATGACCGTTTACCTTTATCCAATACAGAGATCGGAGGCAGGAAGTTATGCGATCATTATAAATTGTATAAAATTAACGATAATGATTTGTATTTGAGCAAAAGTTTTGCAAGCTTGCAACCTCGAATTGCAGCGTAATTCGCTTTAACATTACGGTTTTTTATTGTGAAGAGTCGTGATGAGATGGTCGTCACCGCAGACGCAATGTTATCTTAACCATCACGATGTGGCGGAATGAACCTAGATTGTATAATGTTAAATGGAATCGAATTAAATAAGAATGCCAAAATACTGTTGCAACCTTAAATAACAACAGCACATAATACGCTGTTATAGGTGATGGTCAAATGTGAATTCATTACAAGCAATGATATCGAGCTCGCGCACGCAATAATTCAATGCTAACGGACGACGGCGTACCTTATATTATCTTGAGTGTAATGATCAGGCTGCAATCTACCTTATAGAAGTATATGATCCCGTTAGCTAGGTATCACGACCGCGGCTAGTTTATTGGAAAGTGAGTTACATGGACCGTGGCCGGTGGCCGAGTGCGCGTGCGCCCGTGTGCCTGTTGTCGGAAGAAAACCCTAATCCGACCGTTAAAGCAATAAATATATTTTTTTTTGTACAATTCTTAATTACTAGAAAATATAAAGTATCTTTCATATTTCTGGTCTATTTATTATCATAATTTTTATATGCATGTAATGAATTTTCCGCAGTCATAACTTCAGTTACAGATTTGTATGAAAGAGTATCATTGCGGTTATTTATTTGTTCCGTTGCTTCCATTATTTTATTTTGTGTTTACCATGTTGGCTGGCAATTGGCATGCCCATTGTGTAACTGTTATTTTGCTCTATGTACACTGAGTTTTGGGATGTATTCATCAACGCTGGAAATGTCATTCATCTCATTTCTAAAGCGATTTAGGCACCTATTTCGTTTAAAGAAAATTGAAATTAAGTGATACTTAATTTTTTATATAATATGAGGCCAGACTCTTCGCTACCTTCATAATTAAGTTATGCGGTACTTGTTTATGTTTAATTACTGGATTAATCATTATAATTTTATTTGCCTCAATGTAATGTTTATTTTGTGTAACTGATCGAAGATGTGTAAATAAAGCCTGAAGGCACTGACAGGTATGCGGATTCCATTTTTGTGTACACACTTAAAAATCTTGCTTTGGTCATTATTGCATAATATAAGAGAAAACGACTGTTCCGTCTGTTGTATGATGTAAAGTTGTAAAGCCTACTAGAGTATAACCAATTATAACTTTCTTTGCCAAACTCGTCATAATATGATATTTTTGAGTATTCATTACAACATGCACTTAATTGAGAACACATCAATCACGATTAATTATTCAGGCCAATCCTGCATTACATAATTAATTTTGTCAGTGGTCTACATTTATTGTATGTCAGAGACAATTTACGACGTGAGACTGCAAGAAAAGAAGAGATTACGATTGTTATGCAATGAGCACGTATTAGCGTAGGAATGGTGTATGTTGTTAGGACAGGTGTGCATTGGTTAGACGTCGGAGATGTGCGGCGGTGGCTGCACTTTCACTCTCGTCGGTGTGACAGCACCGGGGTACCGGTCACAGGCTGGCAGTGGTGCCGCGCCTGTGCTCGCCGCCGCCGGCTGCGCCGCCCAGCTCCGCGACCGATCGACACCCTGTGTCAATACTATGGTCCGCTGCGCATGAGCTCGCTCACTCGTTGCTCTGCTGAATATCGAGATCGTGTTGTGAAAAAGCGCACAGATATTTTTAGATTAGGTGTTGTTCGGTCGTGTGTTGTTACAACAAATTATGTGGTGTAACCCAATCATTTCCAATTTATTGAATGTAAATTCAGTGTTTATTCAAATATGTTAAAGTGAAAACTATAGTATCCAAAATCAGGCGTTCATTTTGCAGAGAAAGTATAAACTGTACTGTTTTGATTTGGTTACTTTCTTAAATAATAAAACAAGCATTTAATTAATTAATTACAAATTTGTACTTAGTGCGCGAGTGTTGGGAATTGAGAAGCGACTCGTGACTACTCGTGAGTTACGTTCATGAACCAAATAATATTATTGTGCTAATGTTAAATCGGTTTTATTGCGCTCGAATTTGTGATGTCAAGGTTGACAGTGGACGCTGGACATCAGTCAATGTGGAACAAACGCGCGTGATACTCATATTATGACGGCCGTCACCATCTACACCGACGACGGGCACATACTGTAAATAAATAGTGATCTAATTGTATCTTCCAACGTATTTGCTATTTCTGTGTCTGACCGTACCCTCATACAGACATATTAATGTCGAGTCAATATAAAGCCATGTATTAAATGCCAATATTTTCACAAAATGGTGAAACTTAATAGAAGTACATTGCCCACTTTCTTGGATTTCTAGAGGGCCCTCCTTTTCACCGCGGCTCTAGCATCCGCTTCGTTGCTTGCGATCACCGGTTACTGTGGAAATATCCGCAATGTGTGACCCCAACTAGTAACGAACCAGTCGTCAAAGTTATCGGAGAAAAGTACAGAAATTGCGTGTTAATCTTTACTCGGAAAATACTGTTTCATAGTCCGATTGAGAATAGTAAAGTGATAAAAGGATAAAATAAAAATTAAGAAGAAAAATGCCTCATTACGACGAAAGTTTCATCCACGACGACAACCTAAATCAAAGAAGAAATAAAAGAAGCTATCATGTTTACAAAAATGGTTTAACTCCCCTGAAGTTGATAGAAACAAGTGATATGCTTCAGGCTCTAGAAGAAAGAGGATCATCGGTAATTAAAAACAATATTAGAAATATAAAGTGCCGTGGAAATCGGTATAAACCGGTAGTGCAGAATGGATTACAAAGTACCAACCCAATGAAATATAAAACCCCCGATATTATCGTAGATCACAGTCCACGAATGACTGTTTTCGACCCCAATAAATATTACGACCTAAGAAACAATAATGTGTATTCCCTTACACCTTGCAAAAGTTTTGACAATTTGACGTTGAAACCGTCGAAGCAAAACTATATTTATAAAAATAAAATAAGAAACGGGAGTAGTCTTCAAAACTTGGTGGATGACGGACAGTTGAAGCACTTTGCTTCTTCTTTGGACGATCGGGACACATCAGTATCACGTAGAGAAGACGCTAGGAAGTCGTATTCCGTAGTAGATGCCCAAAGTCGACCAGCGCATTGCCGTACTTCTCTAAATACTCCCGCGCCAGGACCAGGAGTATACCGCCAAATAAACAACGAGGGCAATTCTGACAGAAAAGGTACCAAATAAATATCCTATCATTAATTAACAGTGTAATTAAGACTAATACTTTAAGTGTGCAACCTATTAGTATTTAAGAAATTGGTTTGCGTTCTTTAACTAACGTAAATATTACGTCTTTATTGATAAAACGACCACTAAAGTAAAGTAACACTCATGTGTCTCAGGCAGTCTCTGAGTTGAAAGTTGTTTCTGTCGTCGAAAGAGTTATCCACAAGGAATTTATACAAGCGAAACGGAAGAGAAGTAGCTGCCAAGCTTTCGATTTTTCTTCCTTGTTCGTATCTTTGCAGTTTGTAAACAGGTAGTGCATCTAATGAAATGCTAGATATTGTGTAACGAGACTTAAGAGACGCGGGAACTGCACCATTGTGTCTATTGTTATCATAATGTTAAGGCCGTTGACAAAAAAAATGACTAATGACTAAACAATGCTACTACGCTACTCGTATTGCTATTTATTAAATGATGTGTATTGTCACATTAACATAATTCATTGTAAGATATCTTAACTTTACTAACCGGGTTAAAACGATTAATATAATTTCCTAATGAGAATTTAATGTTTTATTTGGAATATAACTTATCAAAACAACTTTCGATTTGGAAGACTCACTCATAAGGTCAGTGAGTTTCCTGATGATTGTTGAATAGAGAATCTCACTTATTTGCATGATAATTATGTAAGTTTGGACTTTCGTTAAAAATAATTTTAAATTAATTTTTTATATATTTCAATAAAAAAAAAATTAGTGCGACTGAATATAAGCTTGCCTGCCTTGTCCACTGACCAGAAATGACAATTCAGGACGCACCCATTACACCTTGTTTTAATACGCTCAGGGGCTCCCGTATAATACAGCACATATTTGAATTAATTTTCATTGCACACCTTGTAGGGTAATTTCTACTTTTTTGATACGTATTCTAACCCTTCTTACAATTTAAAGACAGTCTTCTATTTAATATTTACTTTAGTGATTAGACCACAATGTCATGGTCCATAGATCATGCTGGCGATTTACTGAGATGTCTGTGCCAAATTCCAAATTTGTGCTTTGGTGTGAGTAGAGAGATAGCAGCTGGATCAGTTGAATAAGAATAACCTGAATAACCCTGGATAGAGTTAAATGGCGAACTATTAACGCCGCCCTATGTTCAGAAGTAGACTGATGTACGCTAATGAAAAAATTCACACACTAACAATATTTTTGCAAATTTTGGCACGGAATATTATAAACAAAGTAGTACCACATGAGCCACATCACATCCAATAAATTATACAAGGCACGCGATGTAAATGCAAGAGATTAATCTACTCGGTCATGAATAAAATATAAGTGTCCTAGATGTTGCGAATGTCAGTAATACTAAAGATGCTATTTCAATGCTGTTTTCATTACGTTTTTTTAATCTGAATAAATCTTCAATGAAATAATATAAACATGAGTTTTTCCGTCGCGCCGATGCTAAAAGATTCGTCGTCTGTGATCTTGTACGCATAAGGGACTACGTTGACAGGACAGGCGTGTTATACTGAAGTCGCATGCTAAGTAGGACTTAATACAGAGTGTGTGTGCACTGTGCTGGTGATGTGTTATGTATGACGCACTCGGGCTTGGGAAGCGAGTATGTACCGCGGCGTCCGTCTGTCGCGGACGGTGCGACTCGCAAGTGCGGAGGTTCACTGGTTCAGTCGACGCCAGTCGTCACAGCGACTTTGGGCGCGTCCTCCTGTCGCCTTCGCGTTTATTTATAAACTCACGCGTCATCGGCATTATAATTGATAAACTGATGTTTACTACGTTATTCTCCCGTTTATTGTGACCCTAAGTTCAATTTCTATACTTGTACTATATTTGATGTTGTGGATAGAGGAGACCTGTTCTGCGTCATACAGCAGAAACTGCAATCTTTTGAGGTATTTTTTCAGTTATTTTGTTTTATCACCTTTATTATGAATTATTTCTATATTGCAATTGCTTATTTCCGTAAGTTTTTGTTGCAGCATGAACTATCATTAATTCTCCAAAAATGTATATTGTTACAAACTAAATATGCAATATTTTCCTGTTAAAGACTAACTTATTTAGTATGTAGGTGTCTTCCTGCTTCTGAAGGAAAAATATACAATAAACACTAACACAAAAAAACGATAAAGGTACTCTGACTTTAGTTCAAATAATTATTATGTTAGTACTCAACATAGTACCTAACATCTTTTAATTATTATCAAAGTTGAAAGAAATAATTTCTGATTAGGGTTCCTTTCGGATCACTGTAAGCCTGTCTGGCAGAGAAAAAGTGCTTACCCAATTGTATGGTTTTTCATGGTGCTTATGCGGACACTGATACAGGACCCCAATGTTAGCAAAACAGTAAAACAATACAAGAAGTGGAACCACCAAAGTGATTCCATGGCAATTGTTAAATTTTGAATATTTCATTTTCATGAAATCATATTACCGCTATTTTAGTTTCAAATGCAGATTGCAAAAAGTACTTAAGGATAACTTGTTGATCTATAAAATTTTCCCCATTGGTTTTATGTGCAATACAAGGTATACGTACTTGTTCATAAAATTCTTATTAGATGTCGTCATCACTTTAATAAAGTAAGTATTACAGGCAAAAGTTTAAGGACCCTTTTGAACATTAAATTTGTTAATTTTGGATGTTGTCGTAGGTATAACAAGACTATAGACGCTCATTTTAATGATTAAATAATTAAAAAAAGAACAAAATATTAAAAAAATAACATGTTCAATATTCGTTTAGCCTCCAGTGGACAAGTTCTTTATATATTTTTTAGAGAATGTCATTAAATTTGTACTTCCGGAAATAGTTTTAAGGCCAGATCCAATAAAACATATCAAGTACCTATCTTACACAGTAATGCCTAAATTATCTTAAAAAATATAATGGTATTCTGATTGGTTATTTTTCAAGTTGTTAACAAAGGTCCAAATACAAGGTGTTTTCTTATGATCAATGTCAGAATGACGCAACTGTATGACTGTATCGTGTGTAAGGCCATATAAATAAATGTTAATGTTTACGTTATTTTTTGTTTATCCAGCCATAATAGTAGTTGTACCAATGTTAGATAATTTCACATTATACTGATTCTCGAATAGAAGCTTGTTGTTTAAAGCCCAAATCAATGTGTCGGATGAAGTGTAACTCGAGGTAGGACTTAATCATTCTGTAGTAGACTTGGACCTGAGATTGCTCTAGCATCCAATTCCGTTCTTGGAACACGAATTTAAGCCATGCTGCGTGTACAAGTAGAGACTTTTGGTGGGGACATATAGGCAGCATTTTGAGATGAAAAATAATAATTGTTTGCGGTCGCGTAGAAAATAAATCCAATGTTTGCCAACTGTTGTACTTCCTCTAAATTGATTACAGTCGTAATTTGTACTAATTAATTCAATAAAATTACAGAGAACGAATCCGGCAGCGAGGGGAGCTCGGGACACCGCGGGTCGTTGCGCGGCGCCAACAAGTTGGCGAGGCGCGCACGCTCATTCAAGGACGACCTGCTCGAGCGCATCTCTAACATGCGCTCACCGGCGCAACAGCATCACCGGCCGCATCTCTCCTCAAATATCAGGTCAACATACGTGCACATCCGCTTCTATGATAACACGCCATGTTTCCGTGCATTATGATACATCCCAAAAGAGTCAAGCGTGATTTGGACACGCCCGTCGCACAGACCTTCGTACCTTATTAAGCACATGCTCCAAATACGCTTCATTAATCTATTTCTGAACAATAAGTACGTGATAGTATCTCAATCACATACTAATATTATTATTTTAATGTTTTAGTAGCTAAATCCAGTAGGTGAGGAACTAGCCTGTAAGACACAAACGTTATCTTTACGAACTGCAGATGTTTTGTTGATTACATCTTATGGTGTACTCTCCTTATCTAGTAACTTGTTTACATTGCAATGAAATCTTTGTGTATTACTTCTTATCTATATTGATAAATTTACATACATAACTCTCCTATCTTTCGACTGATAGCGACAAGAAAGTGTCGCTCATACGACCACAGTATTATCTTTGCCACTAGTGCAGGAACAATGTTATTGTGTTAAGTTTTATCATATTTTTTATTGAAGTAGTCACGTAAATAGTTGTGTAGTGTCGTAATATCTAAAAGAAGTCATATAATTTCGTAAAAAATAACTAGTCTAACTATTGGGCTGGTTATTAGCGTGGACATTGCACTAAATGTGGCATTAATTATGAGTCATGAGCGCGACCCGCTGCTGTCGGACTCATTAGTACATTGTCCGCTGAAATCTCATTAGTTTAGTGCGTGCAATGTTAAGTGATTACATTTTAATGTCCGCGCGGGCTGTCAGCGTGACCGAATCACTTTTTATTTATTGAACGGCTGGTGGACACTAGTTTTTGTTTTGTCTCAGTGAGGCTGTTTGAAAGTAGTTCGCCAACCAAGAAGTTTAAGAAGCAAAAGTAGTGCTGTGGAGTGTTCTTAACGATTAAGAAGTCGAAGCCAAGATATGATGTCAAACGCGCTAAGATCGCCTGTCGGCGGATGGTTTCACAAGCGAACAAATAAACTTCATCGGAGATTTGTTAACAATGGAAAACGGTACGAATTGAATCTTGTGCCTTGTCATGTACAAAAATTATTTAAAAAAAAGTAGTGCAAATAACTTCGTAATAAGAATTCTCTAGAATATATTTAATTAATTAAGGGGCGTAATCGATGTAACATTGGTACACAAAGTAAACACAGGCAAGATAAAGAATATCAAAAAACAAACACAATAGATGATGACTCGATAAAACATATTAATCATTAACGACGCCTCACAATACACAGCTGTAATATTGCGTAGGTCATAGAATTCGAATCGGGACAAATAACACTTGTTTCACAATAAAAATGACAAAATAAATAGGTATAGATACTATTATACCTACTGAGAAAATATTACCCGAAAGATATCTTAAAATATTACCTACTTGGAGTAGGCTTACTGCGTGACATTATCACAATGAATCGCATTATTTTAATATTTGACAATTTACCAAATATCAAATATTTACACTACATTGGCTCGCAAATATTTATGTACAGACGCCAGCAGGTCAACCTACCCTAATCTGTCAAATATTACTAACTAGCTTTTGCCCGCGACTTCGTTCGCGTGGAATAGTGACTTCCGGCAAATTTTGTCAGGAATTTGACAGGCTAGGTTGATGTGCTTGGCGTCTGTACAATTGAATCCTTACAAGTAATATTTTGAACCTTATGCAAACTATTGATTGTTAGGGTATGGGCAAGCAATAAATCTAATAAGGTTGGCGCACCGAACAAGTATTAGTATGGCCTGCAGGTAGTTGTTCCGGGTCTGGGTGTTTGTGTATATGAGTTTCTATGTTAGTTAAAGGCACCCAAGACCAAGGAGAAATTCCTATTGTGGGGCAAATCTCTTATATTTTTTTAGCTCACACTGTCCCACTGCTGGGCAAAGGCCTCCCCTAAGTTTTTCGTCCAGTTGTCTTGTCTAACGCTACTTACACTAGTTATTACAATATTTAATTGTCAGAAAATCTTAGGAAAATATACCCATGGTGTCTACTAGTTTTCCGAAGTAGTATCTAGTATATATATATAGTAAGTATCTAGATGTAGCATTTTTTCTGACATGTTTATTTGCTAGATAAACACCAGACGAAAATCACGAGTTTCCACATCATCATCTATGAAAAAAACCCAAACATTAAACACATGATTTCTCTTAAAATAAAATCTTTTTTCGTAGTAGTAAAAATAAACACATAATTATGCTCAAGCCGCGTGACCTTAATACCTAGCAATTAAAAAACTATATCAGGCGTATAGTCTATATTGTTTTTAGTTGAACTCGCATGAGTAAGGTGAACCGGGACCTCCTACTTGAATATCAAATATGGCTCAGCTTTGTATTCGCGCACAGGTGTGGGCTTGCATGCTAAGCAGATTCTTTTGCAACGCATACCAAGCAATGACATTTTAAATGATCATTTATATATTATAATAGATAGTACTCACATTGATTGAATAAAGAAGTGGTTTATTTTTGGTTTCATTGAATGAAACTTTGTGTCGTTAAATTCGTAAGTCGTAAACTAGAGTTACGTTCCGATTAATTTTATTCGGTCTTTTAAGTTTTTATTTTTATTTTGGCTATATCTTGGCCTGGCCTTCACATGTCAAGTTAACTATTGCTTCATCATGATTAGCCTATAATGTTCCCACTGCTGGGACACTGAGTAGGCTATAATCCACAATGAGGGCCCAGTGCGGGATGGTAGAAGTCACATATCTTCCAATTTTTGGTTCTAGGGCATGCCGGTTTCCTCACGATGTTTTCCTTTACCGTTTTGAGAACAGTGGTGATTAAATCAATTATACAAAATAATGCGCCTGGCGGGGTTCAAACCCACGACCTACAACTCGTAAGGGACCGACACCACTGTGCCACCACTACCCTCGGTGCAAGCTCAAGCAACTATTGCTTGCTTGCTATCAATAAAACTACTAATGGTTTTATTTGTTTCTGTTACAGCAGATCGCACTCGCCACTTAGCCCGAAAATTCGGAATATGGCTAAAAATCTCAATAACACCGCTGAGGAGGGGGAAGTAACACCTGCCAAAGAACTCGAACGGCTAGTCAAAGAGGTCAGTTATAGTCGCCACAACGAAGTAAACACCTCACCGGCTATTCTGTACATACATTTTATCTTAACACGTCTATTGTCCGCAGGTTACGTTCGGCTTAAAACACTTCTCGGATGTTATTACAAAGGGGAAACTGGAAATGCTCCCCGACAATGGCACTATTGTTTTTGAATCAATTGCAAATATACATAAAGGTAAATAATTTGCATGATTTTAATTTACTTATTGCAGACAGACCTAACAAAATCTTTCCTGCTTTTTGATATAAATAGAAACCCATAAGTTTTTTTATTAATGTAAGCGAGAACCTATTAAAATAAATTCAGGAGTCGAAGTAGTTAATTTTGTAATATTACATTTCAGCAATAAAACCATACTGCAGCCGATCGCCACAACTGACAAGTGCCGTAAAGCGCCTCTGTGCGGCATTAGCAATGCTCATACGACTGTGCGACGAGATCACGGCGTTGAGTTTGCGAGCTGATGCCAGTAACGAGGAACTAGATACTTCGGCTGAGGCGTTGTCTCCAGAGTACGTCAGCTCCGTAGTGAAGGGGGTGACGGGAGCCGTGGAGGAGGTGTCGGCGCTGGCGCAGCAACACATGACGCGGCCCGCGCTCTCCCCACGCCCCGCACTCGTCTCGCCGCGGTCTTCAACACAAAGGAATTCCTTGCCAGGTGCGTTATTCATTTCTGTTGAAACGCTACCATACATAATAGAGCCTCCATTACAAAACCACTCTGATGGAACTAATCAGTTCCGCCAATTAAATACAACGGCTAAATTCTTACCTATCATTTAGCTGTACATAAATAATTGTAGCTGCAAAACCAACAATCTTTCGCTGTAAACAATTATTTCTTTGATCATGCTTATCTTTAGTTTTCATTTTAGATTTAATCTTAAAATAAACAGATGTTACTGTGGGAAAAATAAAACGTAAAACAAATAATGTGTGTGTTACGTAAACAATTAGTAAGCATACTATTACGTCTTTTGTAGATATCCCGTTGACGCCCAAGGAGCGGTCGTTGCTGACAGGAGAGGGGGGCTCCGAGAACAGCGGCGTGCGCGCCTCGCACTCGTCCGAGTCCGTGCTGGACGCGCCCGACTCACCGCCACCCAAGCCAGCCAGGCCCAACCGGTCAGTACCTAACATCCAATTCAATGTTACTAGCCATTTTAAATTCAACCTAAAATTATTTGCATAAAGTTGATATTAGAACATGTCAATCCCAAATAAAGATTTGAATAGGCTTTACACTTTTACTTCAACTTAACGTAGCCGCGCCAACAAACACTACTCAAATGTGTCGACTTCGTGAAAGTCACTGACAATAGCACATACAGTATTGATGGATGGCGTAAAATTTAATGGCGACACTATAACACTTTCAAAGTGTTGCGGCACCGTTAGCTGTAGGTGCTATGGAACACAGGACGCAAATTTTAATTACTGTATTGGGGTTATTGAATTGCGTGTCTTCAACTGTGCGCATGTTAATACTACTTAATACTTAATATAAAATTAGTGGGATAGTACGTAACTCTTGATTTAATAGTTATAATCTTAACCAATAGGCTATTAAAAAAAGATATCGTCAGTGAGAGTGCAATGTGTGTTTGCAGGAAAATCGAGTTGGCCCCACCCCTGCCGCCTAAGCGTAAGTCAGCGAACGACAACTCCCTCCTGGCTCACTCTATTGATAGGTTAGTTGACCGTTCAACTGGGTTGCGGTTCGAAAGCTTGTTAACATTTTACGTACTTAGATACATTCATGTTTTAAATGATGATTTAGAATAATTGTATAGTTTACTTTGCAAAAAGTTTTTAAAGGTTGCCAGAATTTTTAATTTAGCAACAATGTTAAAGTACCTTTTTAAATTTACAGACTGTCCCTGCAATCTCATAGTAGTGGTTCGCTGGATTCCATGCTGAACGTGTCCAATGATGAGGAGAGGAACGCGCACGACTCCACTAATCACGACCACGTGTTTGCTCCGCCTAACTCTGAATTAGTTGGTCAGTACAGCATTTACTTGTAAATTTTATAACAATTGTAACGGTGTAACCAGAACGGGTGGACGATGTTCTGAAAATCTCGGGTAGGGCTAGTTAAGACTCGCGCTGGTAAGGGAAAAAGATGAGGCCTGTCCTTACCACTAGGCTGCCAATGTTTTGTTTTTTTTTTTGTGGAAAAATCATCTAATGAGTCTTCCCGCCCTGGGGGAGCGGAAACGACTGACGGAGTCTTACTAACTAAAAACATCACATGCGTTTCAGGGCCGCGGTGCCCTTTTCAAACAATCTCGCGACCTGCGAATGTTGAATGATGTAATCTAGAACAGGGTGGATCTATGCTGATCGTCATTTCATCATCAATTTATGTAATATACACCATAAAACACTACGATGTATTCGATTAACTGAATTCTGGTTTCACCCTTTGATTTCTGGTTAATAACGCTTTCTCTTGCTTAGAAAGTCAACCATGCGAGACGGGTTTAGTTTATGTACTTGAGTACCCATGGTTGTATCGCCAATAACTGTACACATTATACGGCAGTCTTGCCTTACAACTGTCCATTTTCATGAACGAATAATCTCTCACCTACTATTTCAAAGATTTGTTGTTAAAATTCTATAGAAAATGAATCCATTCATGGACCTTTTAAGTTGATTCCTTAACTTTATGAATAAGAGGGTTGACTCAATTGTAGAGGTGGACTTAGTACTTAGTACGTTAATTAAGCTGTCATTGTTTTACTAAGAACGTATTCGTAATAAAAGGTAATTACGTTATAGGCATGTGCAGTTGCAACAACGTCAATGAGATGCGCGCCTCTGTGGAGTCACAGGAGTCGCACATGAACTCGATTCATGCGCACGCCAATTCTAACCATAATCGGTAAGTCATAATATAATAATTACGTAATGTAGCCATATTAGTTACGTCGTGTTTAAAGTCCAGGAAATGCGGTCTCAAGTAGAGGTGCTTTAAAAAAAACTGATATTATAAATAATAGTACGAACTGCTTAGAAGGTCTAGTCCAAAAGTAGTGAACTTTTTCTCAATATAATAAAAGTTATTGGTTAAATTTGTTGTTACGCGCAAATCTCCTAAACGGCTGAATACATTTCGCTTATTCTTGTGTTTGTTATTTTCGTTGTTATCAAGACAAGGATTATAAGAATGAGAATCTTACTCTGCTTTTTATTTTATTCATTAGAAAAATTGCATCCGTGTCAATCACTTTGCTAGTTTTATAATAGGATAATTAACATAACACATACAATTTTCCTTTCTGAATAAGTCTGGTCAATGTTCATCTCTGACATACTTACATTTACTGTCCTTAATTATGTATAAGGGGAATATTAAAGGTAAATCTATTTGCGTATCAATTGTGTTGTATGATTTTCCAAAGTTTCTCCAATGAGTCCGGGTTTGTGTCAGTCGGCCATGCGGAGATGTCGGCTGAACACAGTTTCACATCTTCGTTCTCATCACACCACTACACTAGCCATACGGACAGGTAACTTCCTTTGTATCACCTCTATAATACTCGTTTGCCAATCTTTTCTACTGTTTGTTTGTTTGCACATCAGTTTTTAATACACCTCTATTATTACATTTTAATTATCACTCTTTTCTCTTCTTCATGTTTCTGGTTTCTGTGTTTTTTAAAACATTTAATATACTTTGAATGTGATGGGAAAAAAATAACATTTAAAATGATTAAATTAAATGTTATTCTGACTTTCATTGACCAATCATAGCAAAGTATATTAAATATCTCAAGTATCATGCTTTCTGTTATTGTTTTTGCAGTATTTTTAACAGTACAGACTGTGTGACCGAAATGAAGTGCACAGTACAAAGCTTTGAGAGCCGCATGAATGTAACCAATATGAACAGTATAACCACGCACCATTCTTCAAAGTGAGTGTTTCTATGTTTTACCACACACAACACCTTTCTTTCCTGTAGTTTTATAAGAACTTAGTGGATTGGCTTGTTTTGGTTTTGTACATGTGATTAAATCCAATTAAAATAGTTTTAAAATTAACTCGCATACACCAATTATAAATGTTAAACATATTCCATTCTTGGCACAAACATAAATAATCAGCACTGATACAATCTCGTTAACTTGGTGAGCACAGTGGTTTTACCTACAATTTAACATACTTTGGTACATTAATTATGTTAGTCAAAACAAAACATCGCAACACGGTATAAATTACATCACCAAGGACGCACCGCGGACTAACCAATTTAGTTGTTTATTTTCGTAACTTAGTTTTTTGCTGGACAGACTGGCGAGCATCACATCAGACGAGAACGAGACGCCGCCGGAGCTGCCCGTCAAGACGCGCCGCAACATTCGTGTCGACGTGCAACAACATTTCCCAACTGTCGAAATCAGGTGATTAGCACACACAACCTTGACGCCTATCGCCGTCTGTCGTAAACAAGAGGTGTAGTGTGTTCAACGTTCATGGTGAATAATGTATTGCGTGTGGCAGACCTATGCCGGTGTGCTCGCTGCACGGCGAGGCGCGGCCGCACACGCTGGCCGTACATCAGCCTCCGCGCCCGCCGCCGCTGCCGCTCAAGAAGAAACACAGTCAGTATACTTTGTGTTCAGCTTTTTATAATCCTTAAAAAATAAACTATAAACTACTTGACCTAGTTTTGGTGGCGGAACGAAATTGATCGTTTGTTAAAACAGATTAATATAACTATTTATTTCAATTGCTAACTTCAACTTTTTGGGAATGCCTGCATAAGATATCCACAGTTAATAACAATAATGGGTGTAAATATTCTACGGTCGATAAAAGAAAACTGAATGTATTCTGTACACTGTCACATTGTCAATGGCACTATTCATGTTTGTATGTTATCTTAAACAAGTATTGTTTTCATTTGTATGTGATCTATGAGAAAAATGCTTCAAATATTCACTCAATGGTTCTGTGACTTTCTTAAAGAATCCTTTGGTCATTGTTTCTTGGGTGCTATGGTATATGAATGATAATGTTATGTGTGGGGGCTATAACGGCATGTTTGTCTGTTGTGCCGGTGCGGCGCGGCAGTGTTCCAAAGCGTCGCGTACAGCGGTGAGTGGATCTATGCATGTAACGCGCTATTTAGCTCCAAAATAAAACATCCGTTTCTTTAATGACGCAAGCATACGTGTTTCATTACGTTTAGACATAAAGGCTTACTCCAAGAACGGACATGTTGGAGACTCATCAGACGTGCTTTAACAGTCAACAAGCTTTTTGTCACTTACACTAGCAAAAAACCGCCAATTTCACTCGTTGTTTGAAGGCTCTACCATTAATAAATATTCAAAACTTTATGGTCCATATTTTCTTTTAAAGTGATATGGTAATAAAGAATTGCTATCTTGGTGGATGCCTTGCTTGCTTTCCACCTGCGAAATGACTACGTTTGTACACAAATAAGCTTCAGCAGCTTACAAAGGTTGGTTGACGACAGCGGAACTCGGTTCTTGCCGTAGTTAATTATCACCAGAGATGAGGAATGTATTTAGCGCTTCATTACGACCATGTGTTATTGCTGTTTCATGTTTTAATATGTCTGTTATTCTACGGAAAACACATTTTCACCTTCGCTCTTAGTGTATCAGATCATCTTTTGACTAACTGTAAGGTGTATTGTAATTAAACAAAAATCGATAAAAAATAACTATTGATGATAAGATTAATTTTATGTTTGTAAAATGTTATTTTCGTTCTTCAAATCATATAAAAAAAATCAAGTGAGACACTGTTTAATTGGAATACGCCTTGTGATATCATAGTAAACTGTATTATAACTGATGTGATTATCTGTTTAGTCATGGCGTACATGGAGATGTTTGGTAACTGCAGTCACCCACCGAACGCTCCCGGAGCCGCTGCACCACCGGACATGTTCCGTCACTCCATACACACATACAATGTAGCCAGGTAATTATAAAATAACTTAACACTTATCTATTCAATACCTAAGCACATTTTTGCAACAAAAATATTATGGCGGTGCTTTGTTTATTTCAAAACCATGACGTTTGAATTCGTTTAGCAAATGTTTTACAGTTGTTTGTTATGTTGCAACTGAATCTTTAATGTTCGTTAGGCCGCGCAATAAACATCAGTCAAAGTTTCTACCCATTATTTTAATGTCCATTGTGCAATGAATGTATCTTGACGATTATGAGATGAGTGGTTAATGGGTATAAACTTTTCTTTAATTTACATTTATAACCTTTTCGTTATAGTGCCAAACAACTCGGGGACGGCGCCATAAGCATGCAACGTCAACAAGTACAACGATCTATTGCGCAGTCGTTCACTGTACAGCACTTTGGAAATCCACCAATGAGGTATGAGAACTAAGAATTTATTTTTCTTTTTACTAACGTGAAACAGTCCAATTTTACGCTATTTACTTAATTTACACAATTAAAACGATAGCAATTCGTTCTGCAAAAAATGTGAAATCTTTTTTTCGAAATCGCCACTAAAATACCATGATTATTGCACACCAAAATGAATAGAGGCGATTTTATAGAATTTTACAGGGCTCGGCGCCTGACCTGGTGTTATCATCCCATTCTCATCAAAATGCGCGTGACTTTGAGCAATTTTTGCCATTCCTAATAGTTTCGTATGTGGAAAATTCATGCTGCGTGTTTATTAATGCTGTTTTGTTCTGTAGCAGTGGCTCGGAAGACAGCGTGAACATGATCACTTCGAGTGGCACTAGTCCCATCCCTTTGGAGCCACCGCCGGCTCTGCCGCCTAAGATGAACAAGAGCAAACAGGTGACTACTACATTATTTATAGTATTTTTAAATATAAAATGTATGTTTCAGCACATAAACTTAATAGTTACTTGAACGTCAGAGAGTATGTGCACGGTTTAAATTCCTTATTCAGTATGAATTGCGAATGAAATTCGTTATTCAAAATTAAATTCGTAGTATGGAATATTCTATATATCTTGTAGTGCCCCAGGATTGTAATTAGATTGATAAAAAGAGAAAGCAAACACAATAAATATCTACCAATTTCACATTTATTTGTATTAGCTTACTAGCTTAGTTTATCATTATTAATGAATACTTTTATCTGTTTTTATAGCTCTCAGTGAATTCGAGCAACGAGTTACTGCCTCCCCCGTCGCCGCGGCCGTCGTCACACAACAGCTCTACTGATGAAACTGTGTTGAATAATGTAAGTTTTTATCAGTTTTACTAGTCCCTGCGTGGCTTCTTAGGGTCCTATGGTGATAAAAAATATTTTTGTATGATCTAACACAACAATAATTTTAATATTTGAACCAGTAGTTCCTGATTAATGCTTTCCAACAAATAGAATTAACTTTCTCACTTTCAAATGTATAGTATTCTTCTTTTATATATATACATTGATAGATGACCAAGATAAGTTTTAGGCACTTGTTAGATAATTTTATTTTCATTTTTTGTGCCGTTAAGTAGTATCTATACGAGTATATTTACACTGAACTAGTCTCTAATGAATATTTAATTGCTCAAAATGATTGCGTCTTGTTTCAGAATTCCGATGAATCATTTACAAGTACCACGGCACCCGCACCAGGAAAGTTCCCGCTTGAGGACGAATTAGAAATGCTTGTGCAACAACCACCGACGCCGTCGCCTGTGCCTTCACAGGTAATACATCAGTACAATTCTTTAATCACCACAACCGTGTCAAGAAGGGGAAAAACGTAACATATTTGTATTTTGAACAGAGGAGCGAAGGCAGCACGGAGCCCGCCGCGGCCACTACGGAGACGAACAGCGAGCCTCCGCCAGCTGACCCGGACGACATCATCCTGCAGACTGACATCAGCTCGTGGCTGGTGCTGAAGGGACCCAGCAAGGACGGCCCGGACGTGCGCGGCGGACAGCCAGACGCACTCATCGTACTCGCCACCAAAGCCACCAAAGGTCGGTCATCTGTTCAAATCATATGGATGGGATCATTACTTTAATTGACCATTAACATTATCATCCTGAGTGATAAAGATTACATTTAAATTCCTAATTCATCTCTCAAATTCATTAATATGGTGGTTATAGGCATGTATGCATTTTGGGTACTGGATATCATACAACTAAAGACAATACAGAATAATCAATTTATACTAATATTATAAAACCGAAGATTTTGTTTGTTTCGAACATCACGCTACGAGCATTAGGAGCCGAGTAGCGGCAGTGAAACCGCGGGTAACAGCAAGTTTAAGACTATAAATGAAACCACCTTCATAAAATCTGTAACTATACCTTTATCTAAGTCATGTCTTATCATTGCTTCTAACCTCTCAACTCTCATGCTTTCACTTTACAGAAACGGACGAGTGTAAGTGGTTGAACCATTCTTTAATATGGGGCTGGAAGTCTTGCTGGTTTTTATTTTTACTAATGTTTGGAAGCTTTTTGAATGTTGCTTCATGTAGCCTTGGAAGTGTGTTCTGAGTGATATTGATGCTTCTGCACTACTTTAAAACACGTGAAAATAACTCACTAATTAGCTATAGCACACAGCTCTGATTATATGGATGTATCGTCTTTTGTTGAATTTGTGTCAGATTCAACAAAATACGCGAGATACATTTTGTTATTGTGTGTGTTGGCTAATCTTAGCCACACAAACTTAGTTTACAAATGTGTCACTAAAACATAACACAAAGCTTTAGATGTAGTTAAGTGCAAATAAAATTCTGCATTGGCTTAGCACCGCAATTTTATAGTAACATATGTTTTTGACGATCCAATTTATTTAAAGCCATGAATGGTTCAATTTGTTACTTTTAGTTTTACTAAAAAATATGTTACCAGCTTTTATTCTGCTTAAACGATTACTACACATTTTGAGTGTCCTTGAAAATGTATCTTTCGATCGATAATAACAAAATAATAGGCGCTCACAATTTGGTAGTAAAAATATAATTAGAAGTTACAGGTAAATGCTGGAGTCCGAGTCACATTTTCATATGCCACAAGGGTCTTCAACCCATAAAAGAGACACTTTCTCTGTATAAATCTGTAATCGTGATTTCTTACCCAATACTGGAACTACACTGGAAACACTGTATTTTGATTGTTGCGGATTCGTGAAAATGTTCATATTGAAATGCGAATATATATCCGTCAGAAGAGTGACTGTAGACTCCATCATTACCTGCAACCATGTGTGACGTGCGTACTGACGATGGCTGTGTGTGCAGACTTCACGTACCAGGAGGCGTTCCTGGCCACGTACCGCACGTGGGTGTCCCCGGGCGGGCTGCTGGCGCGGCTGGTGCGGCGCGCGCATCACTTCCGGCCGCGCCCGCACGAGCTGCGCTCCACGCTGTGCCTGCTCACGCGCGTCGTGGCCGACCTCACGTGAGTACTCCACAACCGACATCATTCTGCTAATCGTGATTTCACTGAATATGCACAAGCACGTAACAATAAAATGGACAGACGAAAGTCGGAAACATAACTAGCGAATAGGTTTTCTTTCAGTACATCTCTGCCTAGCCATTTAGACGTTAAAGGCTTCGAAAAACTCCATAATCTTTATATAATAATTGTACAAGAGTTGAACAGCTTTGTCGATCTGCCAAAATATCAGATGATCAGTGACGAATCGAAATAATCTTTATCTACACTTTAGGCCAGATTGTAATAAAACTTCATCTCGCTCTAAATCGATTGATAAAAACGGCAGTCGAAAACAAATATAACGAAAGTTATAAATGCTCGACGTTTAAATGTTATTTTGTTTCACCTTAGGATGTCCGATTTGGATTGCCCGCTTATGCAGGAGATAATGGAGTTTATTTATTGGCTCGTGGATGCCGAGGAACTGATCATAGCGAAGGCGCTCAGGCAGATTCTAGTCGACAAGCAGAAACAGCTGCATTTCCAACAGGTGAGTTCAGTCGCGCAATAACAGTTAGATTCAGTTTAGGTAATATACGTTATTACGTTTACGTAGTTAATTATTATAATTTTCTGAACTCTTAAATGACTTGAGATTTAATTTATTTTCATTTTTATATTATGTCCACGTTAACTGACGCATACGATGCAACTAAAGCTATTCAATGCACCTTTTTACAGACAAACAACAGATACGAGTACGAAAATCCATGCTTCGGTAGCGTATCGACGCGTCGTGACACTCTGCTCGACTTCAAAGCGACGGAGCTAGCCGAACAGATGACGTTGTTGGACGCCGCGCTGTTCGTGCACCTCACCACCGCTGAGGTGCTGCTGTGGCCGCGCGACCAGTGTGAGGAGAGGGCTCCCAACCTCACGCGGTTCACGGAACACTTCAACAAGATGAGCTATTGGGCACGGTCTAGGATTTTGGAACAGGTTCGTAGAGTCAAATAAGTTGCGAGCTTTATCGATGTCTGTGCTAAAGACTTATTTTCTTATAATAAGATTTGGGCAAACAACAATAAAAGACGAAAAAAGATCTGGAGAATTACTACTATCAGTCAGGATTTTAGTATGCCAGTCTGTTAGAAAAGTACTATATCTGGTGTATAGCAGAACATTCTCCCTTAAAAAGCATTTCATACGTATTAATAAAATACCGTCTGTTCACAGGAGGAAGCTCGAGAGCGAGAGAAGTACGCCAGCAAGTTCTTGAAGGTTATGAAGGCTTTACGCAAGATGAACAACTTCAACTCGTACTTAGCCCTGGTGTCTGCGCTGGACTCTCCGCCCGTGCGGCGCCTGGGCTGGCCGCGCTCCATCGCGGACACTCTGCACGACTACTGCACCATCATCGACTCGTCCTCCTCCTTCCGCGCCTACCGGCAAGCGCTGGCCGAAACACAGCCGCCTTGTATACCGTACATGTACGTTTTATGAAATATTATTTACTGCATATAAAGCATCTAAATAGCCCGACGATTTTTACTTTTTGTGCGTTAATATTTTGTCCTCATGACGGTTACCGGAAACCGCTTATGGAAATTAGACTTTCGGCCAAAGTGTAACCTATTGCTGTGACACGCTGCCAAGGTCCTATAATTGTTTCCAATATGGATTATCCTGCTGTTTTAATATGATGTAAAACATGACTAACATTATTATTTAATTCTTTGCAGCGGTCTAGTCCTTCAAGATCTGACTTTCGTCCATATCGGAAATCCGGACCTCCTACCGGAAGGCTGCATCAACTTCACCAAGAGGTGGCAACAATACCACATCATGGAAAATATGAAGAGATTTCATAAAGAGTGCGTAATTCATATTTTGATTATTTTACTCTGTACAGTTATTATCTTCGTCAATAAAATCTTCTTAAAACTGCTAATTGAGTTAAACTGTTCATTCAAAAACTTCATACTTTTTTTTGCAGGCAGTACAAGTTTAAGAAGAACGAGCGTATCTTGGCGATGTTCAACGAGTTTGACGACGTGCTGAGTGAGGAGGCGATGTGGCAAGTGTCCGAGAGCATCAAGCCGCGCGGCGGACGAGCGCGGCCCGCGCAGCACACCGCGCAGGAGGCCGCCTGACCGAGAGTGCGCCTGCTTATCGGTACGGATCCGTCATCTCTACAGACCCTAGATAGACGCTATACCTTAACTTAAGCTTCGATCGATAAAAATGAACATACTCAATTTAAATCACGGCGACTATTCGCTACGAATAGCCTGTCACATACAGCAAATACTTGCGGCGAGTAGGCATTCACAATGATTAGTCGCTGTGTGTGACCGAAGCTTTAGTGAGGCCTTTCGCAGCGTACTTCTCACCGGCAAAAAATCCACTCTGCGATTCACCAGGTTAACACATCCTTTCCTTTTGCAGGTAAATTTTGAATCCAAAGAAAATGAAGACGGAATAGGAAATTAAACGAGTCGCTTGAATTGTATGTCGAGGAGATGTATTAATTTAGAGAAATTGTGATTATCTGTCCTAAAAAGGCCTAATTAATATTAGTGTATTTATTAATTGTGCGATTTTCTCGACTGTGATTGAACCGAGTGCGAGTGTGACGCGTGAACAGGTCGATGCGACGAGGATTGAGGTTACGCGCTTACGGTTACAACGCTTTTCATGTGCAACAAATGATAATAATCGAGTAAATATTATTTCTATCAGTATTTAAATCGAATAACTGTCTTCTATTACATATCAGCATGTGACTTGCATAGTGTACTAATGGTGAAACGAGCGACGCCTTGGGTGTTTAGAGTAAAGTCCTTGAACCATCTCGTTGTTGTATTTGCCATTGATGTCATTATATACATTATTGAGTAAGCCAGCTTCGGAAGTTAGCTTTCTATACATCGAATTAGAGGAAACTTTTTGAAGTCTTAGGAATGGTAGCAGAACTACTGTTTATCATAGTGACTTAGTCGATATTAAGCATTTCGAGTGTATTCATTTTTAAAGTCGTTTACTGTTCACCATGTTTGAATAACATAATTTTAACGCGTAAGTAAGTACCTATAGGAAATGGGACAGTTCATTTTAGTTTTAGTGGAAAGTTCAATGTGCATGCTTCAAATCTCAATTTGTGTCAGGGGCTTCCATAAATATAAATGGAGTGAAAAGTTTTAAAAACCATAAGTAATATTATGACCTGTCATGAAGTTTTAAAATAAATACATTATATTTTTGTAAACATTTGTATTAAAATATACTCCTTCATAGCAAAGCGTTACTACATTAACATATCATTTTTAAATGTGTGCCAAACTATGAAACCAACAGAAATGTCCCATTTCTATACTTAGTACAAGTAATTACTTAATAAGTACCTAAGCGAAAATGTTACGTATCTTAAATTTGTAGAAATGCTCGAATGGTACAAAATTGCAACAAAGACACACATTTAAGTATACTTTGCTTTTCGCAGAAAGCAAGTAACGAAGAGATCAATGTAATTAATATCTTGAAACATTATTAGGCCATAATTGACCGTCGATGGGAAATACTACTTATAGGGAGTCTATTAGAAGTTTGTAAACGCGTTGAAATGCTAATACAATACTTAACTTCAATAGTTTATGATAAGTAGTCCATACTTTAATACGAGATCAGTCTCTTATATTTTTATGAAAAAAGATGACGCTGTTCAATTGCGTCGATGCCATTCATTCTTGTTGAAGTATTACTGTTAATGCAATATTTTTGTGCATGCTCTTAAAGTATTCATATGAATTTGATGCATATTTTATTTTTGATATTCAAAAACGTTTTCCTATAGGTTGCTACCTGCAAGGAAGCTAACGATTAACATACTTTTGAGATGTATACTTGTTTACATTATTCTTCAGTGTTTGCGTAATTTTACTATAATGTAAGATTTAGATACAACGCTGCTAGCTCTGAAGCTACACGTAGCTAGGTATTGTACGAAACTTTGGATAAATATTTAAATTCACTTGATAGTCTCATGTTCACAGTAATCGCATTTTTTAAATAGATAATGATAGGTCAAATTCGAATAGTGTAATATAATCAACGTTTAATTTGCCTTAAGACGATCGAGTCTTCAGTGAAATAGCAATAAAATTTAAATGTTGTTAGAATTGCTGCACAATTTGTGATACTAATCATGTAGCGTGCCGCTTACTACTCAGTCTTATTGACGTCCTGTACGCGTAGGCAATTGTATTAGAGGAATATTAGTAGTAAGCGTAATAAACCCCAATATGATAGTGTTGCTGAGGTGTGCGAGTGCACGTATGTTACGTTGACGATTGTTGCCGAGCTGCCTCGTTTGTTGCGACTTGCGATTGTACGCGCAATATGTGTAATCGAGCTACAACAAAGTATCACTGTAACTGTATCAATAGTCAAGATTTGAAACTAGCAATACCATTTTTACTACAGGCTAAGAATAAAAAAATGTATTTGCATCGATCAGGTAGTTCGTATTTTCAAAAGGAACATAATGTTCCATGCAATAATAACTAGACCAATATTTAGAATGTTTTACAGTGCTTTACTGAATTATGTGCTGATATTGTATTTTGTATGTAAAATATTTTGATTGATAGTTAAGTTAATAGTGTACGTTACCATTCTTTATCTGGTATTATTATTTATTTAGTGTATTATGAAAATACGGAGCGATTAACGGATATAATTATTATCTAAAGTATATTAAAGACTGCCTAAATTAATTATTCTCTGTATTTGATGTGTAAATTAGAGAAATATTTAAAATGTCCCATTATGTCACCAAAGGATATCTTTAGGGTGGAATTGTATCAAAGTTAATCACTGATTTCCGCAACAACTTGCTTGTAGGTAAAGCTATAATACAATGATATTGTGTATCCAATGTATATTGAAATCTAACTTTGATGCAATCACTCGGATGTAAGATTTCTAATCGCAAAGCAATGTAGCCTTGGCTTAATTTAACAATACACAATAATAAATAATTTGTCACAATGTTCATATTTATTACATACACATTAAAGTATTCATAAGAAGTATAAAGATCACATTATAGTGAACAGCGTACATATTTTTGTTGTATTAGCAAGTTCAGTATTACGTTAAAGAAATGCCATAATCTTATGAATTGAATTAAATATTTGTATATTTTTATCTTTTTTGGGACCGTTTTTTATGTTTAATTCTTACTTTAAGTAAAGTTTTGTTTTATTACGAGTATATACCTTTTATTATACTTTATTGTATGTAAATTGATTGAGTTAGTTGGTTAAAAGTAATCAAAACCGCAGGTGTGTACAGTAAAATTTTGTGTGTCAAGTTCTTTTTGTAACTATTTTGTAAAATAAATATAGCACTTTATTTACAACACTTCATCATTTTCTTTAAAACTACAACCCTTTTAATTTTTTCCCAGTCCTAGGCATAATGTTCTTGTATTCTTGCTATGATCGACGGGCTTGGTGTTCTCATAAATTGGCGTTCTGCGAGCTTATTTCGCTAACAGGAATAGAAGAGGAAGATAAAACTCCAAAAGAAATAAAATAGATTTATTTATCAAAGAAAGAAATAAATAAATATTCCACAACTATCACACAACGCCATCTAGTCCCAAGCAAAGCAGAGCTTGTGTTATGGGTACTAGACAACTGATAAACATACTTATATATTTTTAAATACATACATATTATAGATAAATAAATATGAATAATGTTATCGATAAATATGTACAATGTACATACAAAAAGATCAAGTGTGATTAGATAAATAATTATTTTGTAACATTATTCATAATAAATCTATATAATGATTATCAAAAATAAGAAGGCTTTGCGCTCAGCAAAATACTGTATTATGATTTCTAGTGGTCTCCTGAAAAGAGAACAGAGAGTAAAATTTAGATTTTGAAAAGGTCGCTGGAACAGTTTTGTCAACATAATGTTATCGATAAATTTGATTTATCCTATAACACCTCTATTCCAGTTTTTTATTTAACGCCATCTACCGTGTAATAGTTGAAATATGATTAGATGAATTATTTGATTGTATTTTTTCTATTCGAAGCTTGATCGCGCTACTGACGTTCGACATCAAAAATGTTGTATTACAATTTTCGCAATGCCCGCTCTATGATTGTTTTAAATCTCTTTGCTTTAGTTATTATTTTATGTAGGTATAAAAAAATGTCTTAATGTTACTTACCTTGAATGTTTATTTTGATCGGACTAATGTAAAAAAAAAACGACGGGTTGCACTATGGGAGTGCCGGCAGAAGTGAAAACTTGAATAGTAATAACACACACGAACATTCGCGCAAGCGCCCTGTGCCGTCTTACGAATTTTCGATCAGGTCACGTGTCCTGACGCGAGTTAACATTTTTTACCCATTCCAAAAAAGTGCACAACGCCGCTAAAGAAGTTTTCACTTCAAAAACTATCAAAATCATTACACACGATTCGGTAGGCAAATTAAAAGGTCAAGGATAAGGAAAGGAAAAGGCTCCTAGAAAAAAGGAGTGAAGCGAGCTCACGATGCTTCCTTACTGATTTCCCGTTAGTACACAATGGTCCCGAACCCACTATAGACTTCAAATATATACATATATCCGTCAAATTTTGAATTCGTGCTAGCTATCTTCATACAAACGGCTCAAGTTACCTACGTTTCGAATTCAATACGAAGACGATACAAAACTTACAATCATGTTGTATTTGTTCGTGCTCTGAAAATTAGTTCAATTTACGCACACCAGAGGCGCTGTTCAAGTTCCCATACAAAATGCTCTCGTTGACGATACGAATGTTTTTTCGGTAGTGATTCGTGCTAGGGGTACAGCTCTTACAAAAGTTGGAAACCTGTTTTGATCTTAGCCATGAAACAATTCTTGTAGCTTTTTGAGATAAAAAATAATTAATGTGGCGGGAGCCACTAATTAGTTTTTCTGCTTATAATTCTTATGCAAGTAAAAATATTACCTACATGTTTTAATTCCTTTACACCAATATAAAATACTCATTGTTGTTATTTAATTCCTGTTATTATGTTAGTTAAACTTGCATGACTCATATTAAAGTTATTCTTAACCCTTATCACAGGTGTGTCTATTTAATGGAGTTACTTTTTTTTCCAATTCCTTGGAAATATTAGGTACAGCGACACATTAAAGTCAACCGCTTGACTCATGTAAAGAATAGGACAGAAATAGAAAATTTAATGAAGTTCATGCGCTTTGCGTACTTATAATATTATCAGTCTATTGCCGTCCACTGCTGAACGTAAGCCAGTCCGCATCCATCCACTGGCAGCCACATTCTTCAAATCATCGACCCAACTTGAAGCAGCGCGTCCTACTTCACGTTTGCCCATTCGCGTTGTCCAATCTTTTTTTTTCGTGGTAATATCATCAAATGAGTCCTCCCACCCAGGGCAGGGCGGGAGGGACTGCCAGACTTGTACTGACTAAAATCCACTGTGTCCTTCACTAGCCGTAGCACGTACCGGGGTCACGGTAATTCGTAAGTCCCGCGACCGCGTTCTCCACTCTAGCACATGTTTGCTCCATCCACCGTCTGTTCGTCTATAGATATGATACTTTAACAACGAAACTTAAACATTTAAAACTACCAAGGGGCCGTTCAAGTATTACGTAAGCACTATGGGGGGGCGGGGGGGGGTCTTTGCTATGTTTATTTTGGATGACATGGGGTGTAGGGGAGTCTAGATGATCATTACGTCAGCGGTAGTTATTTTTTTTTACACGCATGGCAACCCTCACATTGTCTTTGCTTGAAAACGAAACGCATTTTCGGGGATTCCCACAATAATTTAATACGTTTAGGCCTCAGATCAAAAAAAATAGGCAGATAGAACGTGCGCGAACAACAAAGTGAAGCCAGATTTTATTTTAGTGTGCGCGGCAAATATGGCGCGCCGTGTACGAACACGTGCATCTGTGTGCGTTTACGGTTGCCAGATATTGAGAAATACTCCCACATTTTGTTCAGTTAAATTGTTCTCAAATATTGTACTACTATTTTTTTAATTAGAAACGCGATTTTGTTTTATGGTTATACCCAGAGAGCAAAAGCGTGTAGTATTTATTATTTAACAGAATAATAATAAGGAATAAAAGTTGATATGCGTAATTACTTACTACCTTTTTAATTAATTTATATCAGACCATCATATCATATCAGAGAATATAACACTTTTTATAACGCTTTTTGGTTATTTGTTTATAACGCAAAATTTTGAAGGAAGCCATTCATTATCCTGCCTGCTTTGGCAAATAATAGTTACCCATTTATCGCGTAAAACCGGATCCGTGGGCAATCTGCAAAAACATAATTCGAATAATTGTAGTATAACCAGTGGCGAAGACCTAATTTAAAAGGGTGTGGGGGGGAGGCTGGCATGTTACACTATGTACAAAATTAAAACGATTTATCGGCCAATAGAAAATGCCCTACCAGCTCTACTCACGATACTGCTTGCATTGCAACTAATAATTCGAAAATGAAAAATATCACTAATGAAAGTATGGAAACCTCTAAATGTCACATGGCAAAGCCTAATTGTTGCAATTAGATACTAAAAGTAATAATAAAATATTTCATAAACCCCAATAAGTCTTGAAATATAAAAATTTTAAAGCGCAGTACACCGCACGCGGAACTAAAAGTAAACGACTAAACGTACATCAAATAATAAAATAATAATAAATACAGGTACTATAGATTGCGACCGTGCAGTTGTATTGACGAATTTGATCGATATTTTTTATGCACAATACACATTCCCCTAATTCAGGGTAATTTACCCGTCATAGACTAGCAACACAGACGATTTACTGTTGAGGTTTTGTGTTTCAAGTGAGCCGAAAATATTTTATGGAAAATAAATACCAAAACAATAAAAATAACAAGAGTTACCTGTGGAAAGATATTCCATCTTGTTTTCTTTCTTTTTGTGGACAACTTTTGCAGTGTTTATATACACAAGACGGCATGTTTTGGCTTAAAATGGCAAATCACTAGTGACGTGTGAGCGAGACGATGCGTAGCTTGGTACATGCCGTGGTATCTTAGAACAAACGGCACGGTACGCTGTAAGCACTGCCATCTATTAGCCGCTTCAAGAAAAGAAAGGCTGCTTGTAATTTTATAAAAGGATTATTACTAGATGGCACTATGAAAAAACGATGACACTATAATGACGTTGACATTTGACTTGATTTGACATTGACACTGTTTTGAATTTTTCACAAGATTTTTTCGGTTGGTGTGTATGCGCCTATGCTGTTAATTTTCTTGTATTTTCGTGTTTTCTCGCTTTTGTTTTCCTAGAGTACGTGTAGTTGAACTTCGTTCCTCCGGCTTTACTTTAACCGATAAGTTTAAGATGGCTCAAAGGTCCTGTTGTGTTCCCGGCTGTTCCATGAAACTTGGAGGCGGTAAGTTATCTCAGTCTGAGTATATTTTTTATTCGTATCACCGGCAATGTGTAAAATTTCGACATTTTATAGAATTCCCGTTTTCCGGCTTAGAATAACATTATTCCTTACGTATTAAGTAACTGGTACCTACTTAAAAGTTGTATTAGTTCAAAGTTACTACCTACTTCTATTGCTGAAATTACCCACCTATGTACTTGTAATTCTTACCGATTTATTCCTACTATTATTATTATAAATGTGAAAGTGTGGGTGTTTGGATTTTTGGATGTTTGTTACTCAATCAACCAAAAACTGCTGAACGGATTTGGATGTAATTTGGTACCCAGATAGTTTATAACCGTGATTAAAACAGGATACTTTTTATCCCAGTATGACGTTCCCGTGGGATAATTACCCAACTTCACACGGGCATAAGCTAGTATGTAATTGAACAACAAACATACTACTTAGCCAATTCTCACATTCTTATTATTCTTCGTCTGCTTAGTGATGGGAGATTACTCCATGGAAACCTGTTTCCTGGATTAAAAATGTCCTTTAAGTTAATCCAGGTCATGGTGTACCTGTGTTCGCCCGAACCTATTCAGCTGTTGAAGTGTGGTTGAGTAACGAATATCTAAACATAATATAATTATGTCAGTAGTATTATGTGTTTGATTCCAGACCACTCATTATTTTTACTAAACCAAGATACAAGTTTATTTTATAATGGAACAAAAAACAGTGTTACATTTTCTTTTCTTTTTTATGTTTGATGAACATCTTGTAACAAGTTCTTAATTATCATGTTTTAGGAATGCCGTTGCATCGGTTTCCAAATCCAAACAATCCTGCTCAAATAGAACGTTTTCGCACTTGGGTAATGAAAATTGGAGGAGATATTATTGGAGAAAATAATGAATTTATATATAATAACAGAAAAGTGTGTCATAAACATTTTGAAGAAGTTTACACATTTCCAAATATGAAACTAACTGCACTGGCAATTCCAACACTTGAAATTCCAGGTAAAATTTGTTAATTTTTAAAACACTATACCTACTCTTTTTATTGATGGTAAAAAGTAAAGGTAAATAATGTAACAATGTCTTGTTTTGTGAAATACTAAGCAATTTAAAAATTGAAACTTACTTCATGAAGAAGTTTTTTAAGCAGATTAATATTACGCAGTCTTATTATTAGAAATTGTGTCTGAAAATATTATATTTTCATAAAAGTAGATGTATGGTCTTTAAATTTTGATTGATGATGATAACGGCTTTCTATGAATAAATCCTTTTATCCCAAAAGGTTGTGTTCATCCCTATTAATAATAACTCTATAAATTTCAGGTGTACATGTTGGTGAGCACAGGCATATTGAACTGCCATCTACGGCAATTCAAATGACGAGAACCTCCTCTTCCAGACCCATTCCCATCAACACAGATTTATCTTCGAGGCCAGGTAAATGATTCACTACGTAAACTTTTAATGGAAATTTATAATAACAGAAAGCATCAAGGCCTCCTAAGTGAAATTATTGTGAGGGTTTTATAATTTTAATAAAATACTTAATATTATTTGTGAAATATAAAGGTTTAGGCGAGTTTAGCGATTTTTGGCAGGGGTAAATCTTACCTATTATATTATATTTGCTTCACTGCCACTGACATGCTAATGTTGACTGTATCTGTGAGTATGAAATGTTGCGTTTGGCTAGAGCAGTCAAAAAGAAAACAATACAAAAATAGTTCTATACCTATAGATTACAGGTAAATTTATAACAAATCTATGGTCTTAAAATAACATGGTAAATCTCCAATCAACATGTTTTCATCAACTATAAGTTATGTTTTTTCTTGAAATAAATTCACCCCAACTATGGAACCCTTGTTTTTTCTTGAAATAAATTCACCCCAACTATGGAACCCTTCATTATGCATTGTCTAATACGCACTTGCCGGTTTTTTCTTTAAATTATACTTATATTAAAAGCTGAAAAGTTTGTTTGTTTGGTTGAACACGCTAATCTCAGCAACTACTGGATCGAAATGAAAAATTATTTTTATGCTGGATAGTCCATTTATCGAGGAAGGCTATAGGCTATATAACATCACGGTACGACCTTTAGGGGCTGAGCAGCGGGTGACACCGCGGGGAACAGCTAGTTAAATATATAAATAATTAGTTAAATATTTTACAGTGGTACAGAACCCTTCGTGTCCGACTCCGACTCGCACTTTTCTTTAATAATTAATAAACAACCCAATGTTAATTTATGTTTATTATGTTCTTACAGTCATGAATATTGAACTACCATCTACTTCAGTTCAAATAAAGACAGCCTCAGCCAGACCAGTTCAAATGGACACAGATATATCTTCGAGGCCAGGTAAATATTATACAGTAGTCCAAAGATAGTGTCGACCAATTTTGCTGATAGATTTTTCGCAGTTGGTAATCGATAAAAAATACAATTTTTTAATTTGGTTTTGCTATTGTGATTACAGTAATGAATATTGAAATGCCATCTGCTTTACTTCAAATGGAGATGGCCTCTACCAGACCAGTTCAAATGGACACAGAAGTATCTTCAAATCCAGGTAAATAAAAAACAAAATAATTATTAAAATACTATAAGTAGAATGCCTCATTTATCTAGTAGCAAGCGCGACTGCTGAGCATTAGGTCCCAGGTTCGATTCCCAGATCGGGCAAAGTGTTATTGGGTTTTTTTAAAGGAATTTCTCAGTAGCAGCCACGGAGTCCGGATTTGTGCCCAGTTGATGGCAATAGGTTCGCCGCCTAATACATGGGACATAAACATAACTCGCGAAATGTGGGTGTACTATTAGGTACTTACACCTCTGCCTAACCAGCCGGGGATTACAGGCGTGATGTTATGTACTATGAGCAATGAATATTGATGTAACACTTGTAAACAAATAATGATGTTCAAAATAAATATTCTATACATACTGTATAATAATATTTTAAACTAGCTTCTACCCGCAAATTTTTCGTTCTCGTTTGCGTGATGTTTAGGCCCCGACCAACCGCGTCGCATCCCACCGCCCGGACAAAAATGTGATAGCTCAGTTAATAAACATGATGTAATAAATTTAATTTATAGCCTATAGCAGTCAGGAATATTGTAGCTTCCTACCAGAAGAAAACATATTTGGAATTGAATAATTTGTTCCAGAGATTACCCCTACATACAAACAATCAAGCAAATTTTACCAATATAATATTAGTATAGTTAATACCCAATGCATAACTTTGTTTTTATTTTTCAGGTCGTTATAAGATTTCCATACCTTTGACTGCAACAGAAAAGAAGCTGAAAGACATAATATCTGAAGTCAAATCAAAATTGCGCAAAGCTCGCAATACAAACAAAAAGCTAAAAATGGAAATAATGATGGCAGAAAAAATTATGAAATCATCTGCCTATCAAATGGTGAAAGAAAAAATGACACCAGCAGCTCAGACATTTTTCGCAATGCAGATCAAGCAGTTTGCAAAGAAACCTGCAGGGAGGCGTTTTACTCTAGATGAGAAAGTTCTCTGTTTATCTTTATACAAGCCTTCCCCTAGAGCATACCGAATACTAAGTCAAATGTGCATACTTCCCAAGCGAAAAACTTTGGAGAAATTGCTTTGCAAAATAAATCTAGAGCCAGGATTCAACGAAATAATATATAAACATTTAAAAAAAAAAGTAGAAAAAATGCCCGCCCGTCACAAGTATTGCTGCCTGATTTTTGACGAAATGGCCATAGCACCTAATTTATACTATGACAAAACCACTGATATTATCCACGGTTTTCTTGATAATGGTGAAGAGAGATCAATGACATTCTGTGACCATGTGTGTGTTTTCATGATAAGGGGTATTTGTAAAAAATACAAACAACCCATATCATTTTCATTCTGCAAAGGAAGCACTAAAACGGCAGATTTATGCAAGGAAATAAAACATATCATTCATTCTTTAAATGAAATTGGGTTAAATGTGGTTGCTACAGTGTGTGACCAAGGAGCCACCAATATGGCTGCACTTAACCTTTTGATGAAGGCAACTGAAGGAGACTATTTAAGGTGTGGCAAAAATTATCCTGGAGGCTTTTTTGAGATAAATTCAAAAAAAATATACCCAATTTATGACCCACCTCATCTCATGAAGGGCGTTAGAAATAACCTGCTTACCAAAGATTTAAAATTCAAAGAAGATGGTAAAATAAAGTTAGCTTCCTGGTCACACATAGAAGCTTTATATAAACGAGGACCAAGATACAGAGGAGTCAAGCTTATGCAAAAGTTAACAGCTCAGCATGTATATCCACAGCTAATACCAAAAATGAGAGTCAAACACTGCACACAAGTGTTTAGCAATACAGTTGGCCTGACTATGGGGTACATGGCAGGTTTGTAACATTGAACATTTTTACTAACAGTATTTGACTTAAATTCTGTGATAATTTTATCAAGCTTTATTGGTGTTTTAAGTGAGAATACTAAACATAGGTTTTGGGAGGTGGAATTTCCAAAAAATATTTTTAGTGTCTGCTTTGATAGTAAAGGAACTTACTGTAAAAAAAATATAATCATTTGTAGCTTCAGTAGTAGGCTCTGCGTTAGTGATACGTTAATTAAACCATACTGGTTTAGGTGGCGCTCTGTGGTTTCTGCCTATCCCTATGGGAAATAGGCGTGAGTTTATGTATGTATGTTAAACCTTAGTCTGGCCAAATCGTTAGTGAATCTTTCATTATTGATGGAAAAAATCAAAGTTAATTAAAAACTTTTTCTTTTCAGATGAAGGGAGACTCCCGAAAAAAAGTATGGACACAGCCGATCTCATCCTATTTTTTGATAAATTGTTCGATTCTGTCAATGGCAATTTCCATAGACCTGACATAGGAAAAATTTATAGATGTGCTGTAACTCGGCAATCTCCACATCACAGATTGTGGTATAGAAGTTTACCAATATTGAAATCCATGACGTTCATCACAAAAACTGGTCACAGAGCAACTGTGCCGTCTTTAACGAGTTGGGTAAAAACTATCGAAGCTTTTCTCGCCTTGACAAAGGATTTGCATTCTGCAGGTTTGAAATCGATACTGCTGCGCCATATTAATCAAGACCCCTTAGAAAATTTCTTTGGGGCAATAAGAGCACATGGTCTCCGCAATAATATGCCAAGTGCTCACGCTTTTATTCACGCTTATAAATCGTTACTGATATGTAATATTACATCATACAAATCGGTTGGGGCAAATTGTGAAGAAGACAATTTTGAATTGTTACATTCATTAAAAAATTTTAACTGAAAACCAGCCTCAACCAGATAAAATTAATGTTAACTATGAAATAGCGGAGGAGCACTTATGCATAGGGGACGCAGATGTAGAAAATTTATTATCAAATCCCGAAAACAAAGAAAAATGTGCAGCAGTAGCATACTGTAGCGGGTGGCTCATCTATCTTTTAAAAAAAAATATTTTTATGGATTGTCAAACCTGCAGACATGATTTCGAGTCTGAAGAAATCCAAGACTATCATAAATATATTAAAATTAAAGAATATGATAGCACAAAAACTTGGCTTTCTTACCCAAGTCGTGAAGCATTTTCATTTTTTTTTAATTCAGAAAATATTGTTACAGAAGTCCTAAAGACAAAATGTCATAGCAAAAATATAAAAGCTTATTTAGAACTTGTGTTAACAATAAATATCAACTACAATTTTATAACATGCAACAATCATAGAAATTTATCTATAAAATTTATGATAAAAAAACTAATTTTGTTCTTCCTAAATAATTGGTGCAAGGATATGAACCAGATAATATCTGGAAAAACCACGTTTTTTGATGAAAGTGATGAGATGAAAGTGGCAGCTCATAATTATTATGTAACACATAAAACCAGAAATAAAAACTAGTAACCTATCATATTGTTTCTTTTTCCCTTTAAGAAAAATGTCATGCACTGTTTTCATGATTTGTGTCACCCTGAAATCACAAATTTATGAAAACAATGCAATAACAATAATATCTATAAAAGCTGGGTACCCTAGTAAGGCTGCACTATACCTATATGTATCTATGTAGTGCAGTGGCTTTAGTTCATGAAGCAACCACTACACGGCAGCACTTTCGCGACCTCGAGCGAAGCCGAAGTTACCCATCTATAATAGTATATTAATCTATGGCTTGGTACTGTCGCGAGTTTGTATTATCCTTTGATTTTGTATTATCTTCGGTTGACACACTCGCGTGTTCTGAGCGCTCTATCTGCCTATTTTTTTTGATCTGAGGTTTAGGCACTCGCTTTCAACGACCATACAGCATGTAGACGCCTAATAACAGGCAACGCTGTCAACACATAGGGAGAATAAGTAAATCTTATATGGGTCATCACTCACCAAGTTTCGAATTAGTTTTGTCAACTCCTGTGAGCCGTAAACACTTCTGCACAACAAATAAGTATTATAAAAAAAACAATACATTAATTGAAAAATGTTTACGTAAGCATGGGGGGAGGGGGTAAGAGCTTTGCTTACTTTTGCTCACAAGGGGGACGGGGGGTAAATATATGTAATAAATCTGCTTACGTAATACTTGAACGGCCCCCAAGAGGTGTTACCCGTGGTTTATTAAAATCCTCCGGTTCTGCTATGCTATTCTCAATAAGAAATCACATCGATGGACTGTTAGACAACCAAAAAAATGTGAACGTCGGTATTCTAAATACGAGTAGAATACCGACGTTCACATTTTTTTGCTTGTCCAGTCAATGGGGACAAAAAAGAGGCTTTGACTTGCATTAAATGGTGTAGTTTTTTTTTTATTTATATTGCTTAGGTATATGCTACTCATGAAAATGTAAGTTTTCGACCTCGAGGGGTGTCTGCGTTAGCTGCCATCTTTGATTGAAGGGGCCAAAATTTTTCCTTTTTCGGATAATCAAATAGACAGAATACTCTTTATAATGCACACTATACAAATCAAGCAATTTTGCATCAGTATCGCAAGCAAGAAGAACGAACAAATGTGCAAGATTCGACCAGAGGCCTAGCATTACTTAAAGTGTGGATTTTTTAAAACAGGGGCGTTGTTGGTTCCCACTTAAAAAGTCTGGAAATTGTATTGAAAAAACAAGATTACCCGGAGATGAACGCCCTTATGAACCATGCAGCTCTTTAGGTACCTGCGTGAGTTTCGATGCGCCCGGCCGTAAATAATCCATAATGTTGGTTGAATGTGCTATTTAAAAAAAAACTCATTTATGACTTCACGGCTTTTTAAATTAAAATTAATAAAACCATGTCTGATGAAATTTAAACACAGAGTCATTGAGTCAAAATCAGACTAACCATCTTATATTTTACCTACCTAGCTTGCTAGCGGCCTATGAAGGAGATGGCGGAATGAGCAGCTATGTTATTGTCTATGAGAATTCCATGGTTGGACTCTACCATGCATGTGCTTTTCGACGAGACGTCTTTGAAATCGCTAAAACTTGCAGCGCGGGCGCTTACCGCTTGCGCTGTACGATTGCATACTGTCGCTGTCAGTAGCATTTTTTTTTTATCGTGGTAATGTCATCAAATGAGTCCCCCTCCCAGGGAAGAGCGGAAGGGACTGTCAGACTTGATTGACTAAAATACACGGTGTCCTTCAATAGCCCTTTACGTACCGGGGTCACGGTAATTCGTAAGTCCCGCGACCCCGGCAGGCTTTGGCCCTCTACAGGCCCCGTAGTGAAAACTTTAGTCCCAGCATAGCGTGAGCGCAGCGCCGTCACAAGGCTGTGTTTATAGAGAATAGCACTGTTGGACTCACTTTCGAAGGATTGGCCTATGATCGTATTAGATCGCGAAAGGTGGTAGGAGGGAACCGAAGCCTTTGGTCGCCGCCGTGGGCCAACATAGGCTTTATACTTCAGAAAATCGGAATATTTTTTCAGTTTTCAGGTGTTAACACCGAGTCCTGAAAACTTAACCATATATTTTAGGGTACCTCGTTTTAGCTGGGTCAGGTATGTACGTAAAAGTAACTACGAGTACTATTATAGGTTTTTTTTTTATTGTGGTAAAATCATCAAATGAGTCCTCCCACCCAGGGCAGGGCGGCAGGGACTGTCAGACTTGTACTGACTAAAATCCACGGTGTCCTTCACTAGCCCTTTACGTACTAGGGACACGGTAATCCCTTGGTCCCGCGACCCCAGCAGGCTTTGGCCCTCTACAGCCGCAGTATGGCCTCGACCAATGACGGGCGCGAGAGGTCTCCGCCAATCGCCGTCGTGAGGACACGGCGGTGCTCTGCCCAAGCGGGGCAGTCCTGCACCGTATGCTCCACCGTGTCCTCCGGACGATCTTCGCAGTGGTGACACCCAGGCGTTTCCTCCCTCCTTATCAGACACAGGAACCTCCCGAAACATCCGTGTCCGGTGAGGACCTGCGTCATGGAGTATGTAAGGACGCCGTGACGCCTATCCAGCCACTCCTCAAGGAGGGGTCTTACCGCCGCGATTGCGGCGTGCCCGAACCTCGGTTGCGACAGTCGCTCCCTCCATACTGCCCTGAGATCGCGCCGGAGCTCTTCCCGCCGCGCCTCGACTTGTCAGAGAGGCAGCGGGGATTCGCCCCGGCGCTGCGCCTCCACGTTCATAGACGCGCTGGAGGGCAGTCGCCTCCAGATCCCAGGGCAGCAATCCGGCAAGGAGGTTGGCCGATTCGCCGGCAATCGTGCGGTATCCCCGGATCATCCGGATAGCCATGACCCTCTGGCATGCGACCAACTTGAGTGGTCGCGTCCGGATGCTTAGGGCCCACACAGGGGCCCCGTAGAGGGCCATGGACCGCACGACACCGGCGTACAGCCTCCGGCAGGAGGCGTTTGGCCCGCCGAGATTGGGCAGGAGCCGCTTGAGAGCGGCTGCTGCCCGGTTCAGCCTTGGGGCCAAATGCAGGAAATGTTCCCTGAAGTTCCAGCGGCTGTCGAGGACGAGTCCCAGGTACTTCATCGTCCTCCCGACGCCGATGCGAACCCCCTCCGCCGTTATGTGGGACTCGGACCGCGGCACGTTCAAACGGCCATGAAAGCACATGGCCTCTGTTTTGTGCAGTGCCACGTCGAGTCCCAACTGCCGGATCCTGTTAGCGACTGTCGCAACCGCTTGCGTCGCCACGTCGGCCGCCGCCTGGTGCGAAATTACGCCGACGCCGTCAGGGAGGTCGCCGCGCAGCACCCAGTCGTAACCGATGTTCCACAGGAGCGGCCCCAAGACCGATCCCTGTGGAACACCGCACGACATCTCTCGCCGGTTCCACTCTCCCCGGTGAAAGGGGTAGATGACGGCTCTGTCCGTCAGGTAGTCCTCGACTATACGACGGAGGTAGGTCGGCACCCGGTGATACCGGAGTGCCTCCCTGATGCAACTCCAGGGCAGGGTGTTAAAGGCATTGGCGATGTCCAATGACACCGCCAAGACGACCCTGCCCCGGGGTCCCGTAAACCCCGTCGTGAGGGCTCTCACGCGCATGATTGCGTCCACCGTCGAGCGCCCCCTCCGGAAGCCAAACTGGCTCTCCGAGAGGTCCGGGCCCACCCGATTCAGGTGCCCGACGAGGCGGTCTGCAATAACTCTTTCAAAGAGTTTGCCCACCTCGTCGAGCAGCACGATGGGCCGGAATGCGGACGGAGAGTCCGCAGGGCGCCCGGGCTTCAGGATCAGGACCAGTTTCCCCGTCTTCCAACGAAGCGGAAACTGGCCCCTCTCCAGGCATGCGCTAAAGAGCCCCCCCAGTCGAGGCCCGAGAGTCCCCGAGGCCAGGACCCAGGCTTTTCCTGGCAGACTATTATAGGTTTAGGGTATAAAATTCAATTGAAATAAAAAAGACCAAAACTATGAATAAAATACAAGTTTATTGTTCGTAGGTCGAAAAGCTACAACATAAATAATACTATTGATCTTTGGCAATACAAACCTAGCATATTTTATTCAATGCGATATGTACCTTATAGTGGCAGCAAAGTTGATGGAACAAACTATGAGTAATGCCGTGAGTTTAACTGTATTCAATAATCCATTTTTAATAATTATCTAGATGACAATAGATAATGTGTGAAGAAATTTTTGTTAAAGTATCGACGCAAGAAAGCAATCTTGTAGTATCTCGAAAAGTTGAACTTTACACCAGTGCCAAAAAACTATTTAAAAAAATCGTTAAGAAGTTAAGAAAAAGTCAACGTCGTATCATAATAAAAAAACGTCTTAGGAAAACATTGATAAGATTATTATATATTTTTTTCTGAATACAAAAATGAAATAAAAAGAAATTCCCATTTTTTTTCGAGATACCACAAAATCGCTTTCTACCGTCGGTATATACTTTGAAAGTATTAAATATTCTCTTTATACAGACTACACACTAAACCCGTTCACTCCTATAGGTACTCCTACTAGTACCTAAGTACTGCTGTCAGTAACTACAAAGTAAAAGAGTGGATAGATATATTTTTAGTTCGTTCCTGTCATTTTAATAGATCTCTTATTCATGAAGCCACACATTCTAATTGAATACTCAACTACCTATTAATAATCTAATTTACAGACACTAGGTACCGAATATCAAACTCTTCCTAAGATGTTTTCTTTTGTTTATGATCTTTATTTACCGGCTTTGAAAAAAGGAGATTCTGAACTCGTCGGAATATTTTTTTTTCTGTTTTTTCCCCTATTTCTCGATTATGCCTGGACCGATTTGGAAAATTCTTCTTATGCTCGAAAGGGTATACTTCTCAGATGGTCCCATACAAATCAGGTCTGGATCTAATGAGGGGATATTGTTAAATAAGTTGAAGGAACTCTTCAATAAATTTCCGCAAATCAACGGCGATTGCTGCTATCACTTATCTATGCATTGTTTACCCAATCAAAAAGTTATTACGTACTATTGGAGGTCGATGGCACAAAAGTAAAGAATAAAAAATAAAAGAAAAAATAAAAGAAATAAAGTCAACGACTTCAAATAATAACTTTTAATTTAAAAGTTATTTTACACTCGGTTTCTTTTTTTTAAGGTTTTTTGTTTTACCTTTTTTAGTTGCAAGCGTAATATTTTGTTGTGTGATTGCGAAAACAATGCAAAGTCAAGTCGGTTTCCTTTTTTATTCAAAATGCTTTTTATTTTGCAGTTACTTTTTAAAATGTATAGGTACTCAAACTTAGCAGTGTCCTCATGAGTGCACACCAGGGTTCTTTAGCGATAACTCGAGTGGCGAAATAAAAACCACTCAATTTCGTAAGTAAACGCGTTAAAAGATAACCTGACTATCTAATTAGGTGATCGATTGTGATGTCCCGTTGTTATACTACTGTAAGTAGGAGCAGTTCACGTTTAAAAAGGCGTGGAGAAATGTGACGATGTTCAGTGCATTCGTAGTTCATATAAGTTGGCGGTCGAAGCGTAACAAAAGTATTTTAATATGAAACTGTTTCATAATGTCATATTGATAGTTTTAAGTACAATCTTAGTTTCTTCCACAGCTGCACCACTTTGGGAGGACGAGAATGTCCAGAATTACGGTAAATATTAACTATCCTTCATCGTAAATCGTTCTTAATTAAAAATTGCATGTTATTGTTACGTTTTCCTCAGTTTAAGTAGGTACCTACTATTATTATTTTTGTAATGGTCTGTGGATGTGATGTGAACCTTTGTTAGCGGAGCTTGTTTCGTTGCTAGCACTGATGCTTTCTCTGTCAATCGGATATGGGTGCAGCGGATTATGGGTCCGCTCCGCATTCCACATCGGAAGACCATGTATCAAATTTGTAACTTACTTTGCACAGCCCATCGCAGATGAATATCGAGCAAAAACAAACAGCTTCGAACCGATTAATTAATATTGATAGTCTGCAGGTCTAAAACGGCCACTTTATGCAATATTTCTAATGATCAATTTCGTGCATTTCCAACAACGTTATTGACTTTTCATTCACGAAGCGAATCATTTAGGATATTACTAATAATTTGGCTGCTTTAGACCAGTGGGTCTCAAACAAACCAGCAGCAATAAACCAGCCAGCCAGACAGCCATCTAAACTAGTGGGTTTAGATGGCTGTCTGGCTGGCTGGTTTGTTGCTCATTGTTTTTCTGATAAAAATAAATGATTTGATGTCCAATGATTTCGGTTTAGGTGAGTTTGGAGAGCACTTCGAGGGTGACATGTTGCTGACAAAAGCCCAAAGAGAAGCAATAACCGAGGCTGTAGACCCTAACAGTCGCAACGGACTTCGGGACGTTGCCAAGCGCTGGCCGAAACGCAAGGTCGTGTATTATATCGAAGAAGAACACTTTGGTTGGTATTTGCATCATATTTCTAGTTTATGGAGCATTCCTAGATGCGATTAGCAACGAATACAACGAACGCAACATCTTTACATAGTACAAAACAAAGTTGCTTCCCTCCTGTGCGTACACGCTTAGATCTTTCGAACTACGCAACGGATTTCATGAACAGACAGACTGATTCAAGAGGGAGATACAAAAAAAGTTGCACCCGTTGCGTGAGAAGTCGGGCCGGGTCGCTAGTGTTGTATCATGTCCTCGCCCGATATCATTTTATTTTTCGTAGAATAATTATAATCGCCAAGACGCCTTGTCCTATAAAATTTCTTCATCATCAACCTATAAATGTTACACTACTGGGACACAGGACTCCTCTCTTGGAGAGGGAGTGGGTCATAATCCACCACGCGGGCCTAGTGAGAGTTGGTTTAAATTTTGTTGTCATACACGTACTAATAAATTATACTCAATTTCATTTAAGCTTCCCTATTTTACCACACCTCTGGTGGGGGAGCCCCATTTATTTTGTAGCTAGGCTCTGTTCCACACCTATAAGGATATTTTTTCTCATATGGACATTTCTGTGCCGTGATTCAATAATCACTCAAACTTCAAACAATGGCGGAATAACGGAGTAGGTAACCGCTCCGTTATCCACTACTATGGCGTGAATACTAAGTAGGTAGGCAGTTGCCTGGCGCTGCAGGCTGTCATAAACAATGACATTGATCACGTAACACAAACAATGGGTACCTAGGTACAAAGCTTTTGAGACCATGTCGTACCTATGTTGGTACATAATAGAATAGAATGGCTTTCTTTTGACGACATCCCGATTAGAACAACATTTTACGTTTTAGTATTTTTATATTAATTTTAACTTTATGATTTTGGGTTTACTTTGAATCTCAGTTCGCCGCCAGTTTTACAATCGTACTAGTATCATAAATGCGAATGTTTGTTATATTAATTCATATCATATATAATTTTCGAATTGTAGCAGAGGAAGTCTCTGGCAACTGCTCTAGTATTTACAAATTGTAGTATTAATGATGAAGTAAAGTCATCACAGAACACGTTAAAACGGTATTAATCGTACGCTACGCGTTACTAAATGGCATAGTAGTTACCAATGTATCTACTACGCATGATACGTATTACTAATCAATTAAATTACTAATCAGTGGTCAGTGTTAGTAATCTGTTGTTATTGATTTTTTTTGTATTTGTAGCACTTCCTGTATTAAACAATGACTCATATTATAGATGTGTCATGCATGATTAATTATTTCGTGTCCCACTTTCAACCGCGCAATAGTTTCCTGAAAAATCGCGTCGTCATATAAGTCTCATCGTCAACGAAGTCTACTTTTACTTAAAAAAAAAAACTAGGTAATACACCCCAGTTGACAAATGCCGCATCATTCCGTTTATTGCCCGTGGTAGACAGTCCAGCGTCCCCGGCATAGTAAAAATTAAAATTTCCCGTGATACTACTAGATCGCTGGTTAGCACTGGTAGTACAATGGGTAGTGGGCAATAAACGCATCATTCTAGCACTTTTTACTGCTCGGAACGCGAGTACTGTTGGCGTATAACATGGCTGAGGCCGAGGGCCACGTTGAAGAATGACGGGGTGTTTTGTCAACTAAGGCGTATTACCTAGTATTTCCCCACATAAACAACTTTTTATGAAACAGATGAGGAGCAAGTGCAGAAGATTGAGGATGCTCTAGCTGATATTGCGAACAAATCGTGCATCACATTTCACCGAAGAGAAAATGAAGACGAACATGCTGTTCTAATACATGTGAATATCTGTCTTTCATTTCATGCTTAGGTACAGAAGCCAGCACATCAATCTTTCCCAATCGAACGTGAACCATCTTCTTTTATAATAAAGTTAGAAAATGTGTTGAAGAATTTTGAAGGATCTGGGAACCCTTGATGTGCTGACGTCTGTACATATCATAGTTCACATGCAAATCTTTCAAGGTCGATCTCGCCTCATTTAGTTTCAAAGTGTTTTCTTTAAATATTATTGAATACATTTAGAACAGCTAAATATGCCATGACTACATTAATACTAGTTACTCCTTTCATTCTGTCTTCTAACGGAACCGCAAAAGCATTTTAACAGCAAACTAGTCCAATCCAGGTTTGGTGAATGGAAAATGTCCAATATTATGAATAAATCAACTTCATTGTCATATTAGCTGAAAGTCATTCATACTGGGATACAGGGGTTTCTATTATGGTAGTGAGACTGTATTTAAAGGCCACCGCGAAGGAACAGGTTGGATGTTTTAGTCAGAAAGGCTCGGTTACCACCAAAGCGGAGTCTTAGGAGCGTAGACGAGAGATGTGTTTTTAATAACCAATCAGATCTCCACATCTCGCTCAGCTTCAGTGGTTTGATCGGTTATTCAAGAAACATCTCCGCTCCTCTCCGCTTTAGTGGAAACCGGGCCTAAGAATTAGATAGTCCTTTCCACTCCAGGGCGAAAGGACTTATTTGATGATCTTACCAACTCAAAAAAAAGTGTTCTTCCAACATTAGAATATCGATCTGATCCTTTTTTCTTACATCCAACAAATTCTTCACCTTCAGTCATTTTGTGGATATGCAAATTCACATTTCCATTTCATTCTGTTTCCAGGGCAACATGAGTGGCTGCTACTCAAACGTGGGCTACAGCACTCCGAATGAGGAGGAAGAAGTTCGGCAAGTGCTGCACCTGGCAAAAGGCTGTTTCAAACACGGCACCATTGTACATGAGATGCTGCATACCCTCGGCTTCTATCACATGCAGAGCACTTATGATAGGGATGACTTTGTTACCATTCAGTGGGAAAATATTAAGCCTGGTGAGAAATTCTTGCAAAAAAAAAAGACGAACATGACCATTAACAATGTCAAATCTAGATGTTTTTAAAATTTTGTTTCTAAAAATTTCTAAAAAAAAAGAATTGTGTCCGCGTCCTGCGGCAAATTCATGCCACTACATTTTTTTTTTATGAAATTTGATGTATAAACAAAGTAATGACAATATTTAGTAGGTATATCAGTCGTTGCGCGGACTCTATCAGTCTCAAATGTGACACACGGAGAGCTCGAGTCTGTTAACTTTGTACCTAGATCTTATGACTGATCATAACGTAACACTATCACACCTGCAATACAAGAAGGGTACTACAGAGGTGTACCTAAAAGTACACCCATATTTAGTCGCTTTTGTTTTAGTCCCATGTAGATAGACTATATTGCTATAAACCGGACGAAAGTCCAGACTCTAACCTGACGCCTGAGAAATCCTATAACATTGATGTCTAACTGGAAATCGCATCTAGGATTTTATACAAGAGCGAGGCAGTCGAAGACATGACCAATCATTACATCCAAATAGCTAGTTTCGTTACTTTTCTACACCGTCTACAGTCATTCAGACTTTTTAGAATATCCTAAAAAATGAGGTACAGGTCAATGATTTGATCTATGAAACCGTACAATTGGAGTAATGTTGCAATGTTGACATCTTGCAGGTCATGAACATAATTTCGCAAAGTACAACAATGACACAGTGACAGATTTCGGCGTACCGTATGACTACGATAGTGTGATGCACTACCCGGAGAAAGCATTCTCTGTGAATGGCAATAAAACCATTATTCCATTGAAGGTAAAGTTGCCTACTTTTTAACTTAAAATTGGAACAAGTTCTTTTTTACAGTTATGGTGGAGGTTTTAACCGGCCCGTTATTAGTTTATTTGTTTCTTTTCTTTGAGTACTTGATACATTTATCAATTCGTTAAATTCAAACGCTAGGTCAAGTCATAATAGGAATAGGACACAAAATAACGTTTCTGAATATTATAATGAATTGCAAGCGTTTTGTCTGTACCTACATACAAAATGGATAGGACACTGTTGTTTAAAAAAAAGGACGGATTGCACTCTGGGAGTGCCGGCAAAAGTGAAAACTTGAATAGTAATAACACACACGAACATTCGCGCAAGCGCCCTGCGCCGTCTTACGAATTTTTGATCAGGTCACGTGTCCTGACGCGAGTTTAACATTTTTTACCCATTCCAAAAAAGTGCATAACGCCGCTAAAGAAGTTTTCACTTCAAAATAGACAGTCTTGATTGCTCAATTTTCAGATCAAAGAGTTATATTACATTTTTGAGAAATAAAAACTTACTTTACAAAATAGCGTGTTACAACTCAACTGCATCGTACATAAATTGACACACTTACCCAACACACTTTATTGTATAATTCTAGGAAAATGTGACCATTGGCCAAAGAGACGGACTATCTCCAAGCGATATATTGAAGCTGAACAAAATGTATTGTGAAGAAACCGATGATATGGAAATATTACTGATTGACAATATTGATGGCGATAAATTGGTTGTGATTGTTGATGAAATGGATGATTAATTGTTAATTAAACACTTAAATAGGATAAAAAAGTGCTGTTTAAATTGTATGATTAAGTGTGAAATAAAACGCTTGTTAACGTAATTGTGTTTTATTCTTTGTTTAAGGCGAGGGACAGACACATCGCACCCACTGGTACAGGCTACCAGTTAAACCTCGTCTTAATCATTATTAAACAAGCAAGTTTTTAAATGCCGAGGCAGTTTTGGTAGTCCATTTTTTGTGCTAAATGTTTTAAAGTTACAAGTCATGTTTCGTGAAACTTAAAAGTTTTTGGAAAAAGTGCCAATTTATAAATTATGGTACCTCCTGTAGTTTTGCAGTAATGATGCCTAGAAGTAACTAAACACAATTTATGGTTTTAAAATAGATACTAATTTTACTCTAATTGCGAATTTATCAAAAAAAAAATATTTTCTTAAAACACACTCATAGACTTTTAAGTAGGTCTAATTAGGGCTCTGCCGCAGAAATATTTTTACTGAAAATAGTCTCAACTATCATCCTGTTTAGTCCGTCCTTAAGTTTTCCGTATATGATTACTTCCTGGAATTTGATTCTTGTTAGTAAGACTATCGAATGGTGTAATACAGGTTGTAATTGTTTTTCCAAAATCAACGCGTTCGGTTCCTAGCTAGGAATAGTGACTTTCGGCAAAATCAGTCTATAGACACCTCAGATATTCCTCATAGTTTCGGATAATTATAGCCATCTACGCCTAGTTAATTCACCCTGTATACTTAAGTAAACAAAAAAAAAGTCACTCTCTTATTAGAACAAGCTGAATCCACAAGGTTTAGCAACCTTGCTACACAAGTGTCACTTGCAATGTATCAGTTTCAGTTTAGTGTGTCAATTGGTGCAGAACACTTCAACAATGGGTGCACTTTAGATTAATCGCAAAATCTTTTCGTCTTTGTTAAATAGGTATTGTAGAATAGAATCGAAAGTAGGATTTTAATAGAGTCGGCGGAGATAGCTTACTTTTTATAATCGGAATTTAAATTACTTGGAAAATATTTTTTACAAATATTTACTTACTACTTCGATCAATAATAGCTAGTAGTATCATTAGTACCTAGTACTATTATTGATCTTGTATCGTTTTTTAAAACTTATGGGAAATTGAGATATAAGCGAAAAAACAAAAAATAGTACCTGCAACCCCCCCCCCCTCCTCCATAACTAGTCCAAACAAAGTTACGTAGTCAAAAATTGTGTTCCAAAAATTTCCCTCTATACGAGTACCTTGTTTTTAGCATTCGTTAACTGGGCTAAGACTAAATTGCGTAAAATAAAGTAAGTTACAATGGGCCAAGTAAGGGTGTAAATAATATATAAAGCTAAGTATTATAGACAGAATTTCACAGAAGTCACCTTGAAAGATTAGGCATGGCTGAAAATCTTGCCTTTAAAAACTTTTAACATCCAAAAAATTAGTATTCGAAAATTTTAATTGTTAGGCCCGCATCGATTGAGTGGATAAGATACTTTCAAAATAGTGATTGATACAATCAATATCTTACTATTATTTTATCGTAATTACTAGTCATAGTCACGGTCAATTTTATTTACGACATCGACCTCATTTCATACAAGGACGCTAAAATAAAATAAAATATCCGATAGTTTTTGCATTCTTGAAATTACACCCGCACTGACAATGGCATTGAAGATTGCAGAACGCTCTGCAAGAACCGATAATAGTTTATTTGTATTGTATAATGTCTTCCGAGTCCAACTAATCAAGAGTGATCTCTTGTTTTGCTCTGATGAATTTGTCGTAATTATTACGACGCTGTGATTGGATGAGTTATGGAGAAAAAACCTCCATTCTTACCGGCTTCACGCTTCGTTAACTTAATGTTCCAGAAAATTATCTGCGGGATAAAATATAACAGTACCTATTCTGTTGCTTCGTTGCCAGGTACTGAGGACTCTGATACTTAGGTACCATCAGGGTCCTTAGTACCATTAAGGTAGAATATACCCTTGTAATAATGATGGCCACTCATACTGATTTGGAGTATTTGTTTTTAGTGCTGTGACGCTTTGGTTATGAAGATTCCCCTACCCGTGTATACCTATACAGTCATGTCTAGTCCAATAATGAATGTATTTTTAAAGGATGAAGAAAAAATATACTTACTTTTGAAATATCTTTTCATCGAATGTTGTTTCAGGTGTAAAATATTGTTTCAACAAAGGGAAATATTTATCTGATTGCATGTCAATACTTATTTCACCGGAACGGCCGACTGTTACTTTCCCTTTACTATTTCACTCATTCAATTACAAAAATGGCAAGTTGGTGTTATTGTTGGAGGACGCAAACGTTAAGAATAACTGGAGCCAGCAAATGTAGCAACTCTGTGTTGCACGAGTTATGGGTGGCGGCGTGGAGTGCTGCCGCTGTCACCAGGCAGCGCCCGCGCTGACGCAAGCGGCGCCGGCGCAGTTGCGGCCTACCACCTTGTGAAATGGTCGTATCCGAAGCTATATTAAACCTCGCCCCACCCCGGCGGGTTTTGTCCTATACAAAAAATCGCGCGGGACTGGAGTAGACCAGCAGCTCAAGTCATTATCATTAATACAAATTCAAAATATTTATAAACGCAATATAAGTACCGTTAATATGACACACTTTTTTCGGATACATCGTGTGAGTTAAGTTTACAAAAAAGCGAAATCAATATCGCATGCATTTATGAATATTAAGTAATTGAAATCAGGCGAAGATTCTATAGTTATCATGGGACGGACAAAGTTATCGGTGGTGCTCATAATCTTCTGTGCGGTCAAGTGTTTGTCGATGACTTATGACGAACTGGAGGATTTTGCGGAGCACCTCAAGAAGACTTCGCAGTTGAGTCCAACTTTGAAAAGTAAGTGTCTCTTATTTTTCTCATTTTCTATAGTTGCTTAACCAGTTTAAATTAGATTTACTACAAAAAAAAATAAGTATAAAAGTTTAATAAATCAGTTTTTTCGGAATAGGAATTTAAGACTTCAGTGTATTTTAAGTATTAAGATACCTATCATTCCTATCTAATTTAGTAGATCTAAAAGGTGAATAACAACAGTGCATATCCTAATTCACGCATTTGGCTAGACTTTCTATCAGGCTGCTGGTAAAGTTCTAAATCACCTCAAGTCTCTTCAAGTGTTTCCTATGATAGTAAGTAAACAATGTATATTCTTGAACTACGCATTGATTTGTTTACTTTTGTATCGACTTATTCCCGACTGTAGGTACGATCAGAGTAATCATTGAAAATGTTCAAGTTCACAATTCGCGAAACTGCAGTTTAGCAAAAAGTTGAATTCTATACCGGTTCAAAATTGTTGAAAATGAAAGTGGTCAATTGCATTATCATGTTCAGTTTGCTTTTTCTGTTGGCCAACTATCACATGGTCTGTGCAATAATAAATTGTTTCATTTTACTACCAAGCATTTGTAGCGTGTGTTGTTAGCAGTTACACGCTGTAACTGCTAGTTAATAAGCTTCAAAATATTAAAGTTATCCACATTACGTTAAATTTTATTAGTTCCGATTCTACATCATAATGTGGTTTACTGTCGGACCACACTTACAAGTTGATTGGTAATAGGGACTAATCCTAAAGAAAGAAGTTGCCTAGAACATTTCAATATTAATAGCTAATTGCGATATTGAATTGATATCCTTTTTGCTACTTCATTATACAGAAGGTGTAGATCCCGACGTCGACTATGATGACGAAGAAGTGGTGTCTGACCACGCTTGGGAGGAGAGTGGCAAATTCGAAGGTGATCTGATCCTGAACGAGCGCCAGCGGAGGCTTATCGTCGAGGATGTTGCCGAGGGTCTCGCTCGGAACGGCATCAGAGACGGGGCTAAGAGGTGGCCTAATAATGAAGTCATCGTTTACATCCAAGTAGAACATTTCAGTAAGTACATTATATTGTGTTTCTACAAGCTTTTTATTTAGTTTCGTCCCGTCGTCCGTCTGTAATCAAATCTCACTTCCTGATTTTCAATTGCGCTGAAATTTTGCAAAGCGTAAAAATGCAATGCTGGCATAGGAACTCTATAATGAAACGATGCAATCCCGTCGAGTTTTAAAATGTTTTTATAAACTTACGAGCATTTTAATATCAGTTTGCATTTTTTTTATTGATAAAATTAAGTCATATTTTTTAACTGTAACGGTAACATTGGCAGGCGACAGCCTCACCCTCTAATGGTGTCCAGCAGGGAATAATGCTCAATAAATGGAATTAATGTGGCTCTTATATCATTTTACAGCTAGCGATCAATTGCAAGCTATCGAAAGTGGTATAGAGGACCTTGCACGCGCGTCTTGTGTCAAATTCCGTCCGTACAGGAAAGGAGATCGTGATGCAGTCGTCATACAGGTATGAAGTACCAGCTTATTAAGAGTTAGCATTATAGGTACCATACCGGTAGGTCTTTTGTGCTTTTTAAGAATGTAGATAGCGATTACACTAAAATCCGAGTACAATAAAGTCAAAAATTTAATTGAAAATGTATCTACTCTTAGGCCGGGCGCACTTTGCACACGAAATTTGGATCGTACGTAAAATGTAAACATATGTGGTGGTACGAATTAAATTTTTCAAGACCGCGTTTTCATAATTATGTTAGCACGAATGATTCCGACCTTACAAGAATTATGGGACCAGAAAACAATCCGAACTTGATTATTATTCTTCGAGCTTCAAAGAGCACTTCAGAAGTTCGATATTACCGGAAAACTACCTGTTTGACGGAAAAAACGGATTCATCGTACGCCTTTAATTTGTACGAGGATCATAGGTTTATGTAATTACCATACAAAGTGCGCCCAACTTTATACCACAAGTTCGTGGACAGAACTTATAAGGTGGGTGGACCATGAAAGGCCATGCTCCTTCGAAGGCCAATTATTAAAATTTCGTAGTTATTGCCATGTGATGACAAATTCCTTCTATCTACATAAACATCCATCGAACTAGAAATCACAGACGCGGCGGCGAATCGCTCGCGCCACTATTTTGGCAGTACGGTCCCTCGCTTCATTGATATCGGAAATCGGCGACATTAAAATAAGGTGGTGTACCATAGAAGGCCACTCTAACAAATAAACAGTTATTATTCGTTTATTTACTGGATAAATGAAACTAACAAATATTTAAGTAATACTTTGTTTTATTCCGTAATATATAAACCACTTCTTTTTATTGTAGATTTAATCGCTATTTATTAACTTTTAGTGTTAAATGACTGATTTATTGTAATGGCCTTCTAAAGAGCCTTGTTCCGAGCAAGGTCATTTGGAAGAGCTTAACAAAACTTAAGTTTAATGAATACTGATTAAAGCTAGGTTAAAAAAAAGTGATTTATATGGTACACAATAAAACAAAGTATTATTTGATAATTTGTTTTTTTTTTCATTTATCCAGTTAATAAACGAATAAAAAGCGTTTACTCGTTATAGTGGCCTTCCATGGTCCACCCACCTTATTTCAATTTTGTAATATACGAGTAGTACTGTTTTTTTAAATATTTTAACTCAATCACTCCTATCATGAAATCTCAATGGATATCAGAAAACGCACAAATGCTCTTCTGTTGCAGGGTAGTCGACGGGGTTGTTTTTCTCAAGTGGGCTACCAGGGTGGGTACCAAGTGCTGAACCTGTCAGGTCGGCACCCAGTTGGTCGCGGCTGCTTCCGACATGGCACGGTCGTGCATGAGCTGCTGCATACTCTTGGCTTCTTCCACATGCAGAGCAGCCCCGACAGAGATGACTATGTCAACATTATTTGGGCCAATATAGTACAACGTAAGTAATTGCTTTTTCATTGCATACTAAATTGGTAAACACTTACGATTTTTGTTACAAATATGTACTGTGCTAATGTCAGCGACTGGCGACAAGCCTGTCACGAACGCTACACAATGCGAATGTCAATTAACCCCGCCTGTCTAAGCAATAAAATTACGGTGTGAAGTAAATTCGATTTCTATTGAAAGTTTCTATGTATGTTAACAGAAACTAAGTCGCATTTTTGTAGTCGAGAAAATAAACGTCCAAACGGTGTTCGCTTCTGAGTCGATATTTGTTTGTTTGCAGCGGCGAGGCATAACTTTCGCAAATACAACTCGTTCTCCGTGTCAGACTTCGGCGTGGGGTACGACTACGACAGTGTCCTGCATTACAGCCGACGAGCTTTCTCCTCCAACGGTCAGGACACGATTGTTCCAAAACAGGTGATTGAGTTATTTTAGTAAAGTTATTTAAAACCATTAATATACAGTCATTATGTATGTATATGTGTGATTTAAATACCTACCCGTATACTTTTTCTACATTTACATAGCAGCTTTTTTCATAAAAAACAAAAAGCAAGGCCTGTAGTGCTTATCTATTATAATTTTTTTTTTCCGTCCAGGGTGGGGCTGAAATCGGTCAAAGAGTAGGATTATCAGATAAAGATATACAAAAATTGAACAAAATGTATTGTGACGCTGATTCGGACAGCGGCCAAGCAGATGAAGCGCCTCCAAAAAAGACCGTCACTAAGAAAAAGAAGGGGAAGAATAAACCATTTGAAGGTCACGGGATTGGATATCACCAAGGTAAAGCTGTGGCTATCAAAATATTACCAGCAGCTGAAACATATAAGTTACCTGACGTACCCAGTTTTCATGTGTTTGATTATTTTAGTAAAGAGCCGCAAATCCTGTCGACGTCGGAAAACGAAGGCTTTCGTATTGGTAAAGAAATAGCGTATTCCTACAGTCCACCTGAACCCATGCAACTCCATCAAATGTTACCAGTAAGCCATTCAGCAGTTAATTTTGACACCATGACAGAATTTAAACCGGATCAGAATGAAGATAACCACCAAGGGACAAATGATGGCCTTGCAGACGTTAAAGAAACAAATAGTAAAGATGAGAAGCAATTAAATCAGCCTCAATCGGCTGTTGATATTTCTACAGATGAACATTCTAGTCCACCAGATGCAAAAGAAGTTGATGCAGACTTAACAGATGCATTTGATAGATTATCTAAGATAATAAGAATACACGTGTATCCCTCTCAGACACCAGATCTGAGTGTTTATAAACTAAATGGTCACTATACTAATAACTATGATACTCCGATAATGAAGCAGTTAAATCCTTTGCCAACTGAAGCAAACAAACCTGAAGAAAATGAGATGAAATCTGCCATTAGATTTATCAATAATATGTACGAGGAAAAATATGAACAAAAGAGAAAGATTGTACAGGATGAACCGTTGAAACTTGTGGAAAATGACGAAGACGATGCATCTCCGTGGCACAAAAATTATGAAAAAGAATATTATGATTCTGTGCCACATTATAAACCACTAGAACATTATCGAGAAGTAGATGAATATACAAGTTTACACTCTCCAAAAATACGTAAGGAGGAAAAGAAAACCGATAGTGAAGACGACTGGTATCAAAAGTTTATTCGACACTACCCTGATCATGACTATCATGATTATTCAAAGGACAGTTCGGAAGGACCAACGGAGGAAGAGCATGCGAAAGAAAATATTTATAGTTCTTCAATTCCAAAAAGAACTACTGATCATTCTGATTACCGATTACCAGCAAAAATTACTAAAAGCTGGTACAATGACGAGAGTCACGATGATAGATAAGTTGGATACCATGATTATTTTTTTAAGTACCTAGATGGTAAGGATTTGTTAAGATATTGTACAGTTTGATTTAATTTTTATAAATAAAAATGTATTATACGATTACAAGTTGATTTCCTTTATTCGTTTTTTTTTCAATGTTTTATCAAGTTGATCATTATTAAGCTAGGTACCATTGTTCTGAGGAGTGGCTGGATAGGCGTCACGGCGTCCTGACCTACCGCATGACGCAGGTCCTCACCGGACACGGAAGTTTCAGGAGGTTCCTGTGTCTGATGCAGGACTGCCCCGCTTGGGCAGAGCACCGCCGTGTCCTCACGACGGCGATAGGCGGAGACCTCTCGAGCCCGACATTGGTCGAGGCCATGCTGCGGGGCGAGACGGAGTGGGAAGCGGTCGCCTCCTTCTGCGAAGCAGTCATGCTCGTGAAGGAGGAGGCGGGCCGCCTGAGGGAGAGGACAGCGTCCTCCCTCCACCCCAGCCGCAGTGGTAGACGCCCACGGCGTCGGACGTCGCAAGACGATCTCCGGCCACCGTAGGCGTGCATGCCCGCGCCTAATGGGCGACTTGCTGTCCGACCATGGACCATGCCCGGGTCGACGGCGCGTTGTGTTCCACGCGCGCCTCAAAGAGTGTCAGCATAGTGACGGGGCCTGTAGAGGGCCAAAGCCTGCCGGGGTCGCGGGACCAAGGGATTACCTTGACCCCGGTACGTAAAGGGCTATTGAAGGACACCGTGGATTTTAGTCAGTACAAGTCTGGCAGTCCCTCCCGCTCTGCCCTGGGTGGGAGGACTCATTTGATGATTTCACCACGATAAAAAAAAGGTACCATTGTCTTAATTTTATGTCCGTTACCAAAAAATATTGAAAAAAAAAGTTTATTCGACACTACCCTGATCATGACTATCATGATTATTCAAAGGACAGTTCGGAAGGACCAACGGATGAAGAGCATGCGAAAGAAAATATTTATAGTTCTTCAATTCCAAAAAGAACTGATCATTCTGATTTCCGTTTACCAGCAAAAATTACTTAAGGCTAAAAATGTGCCTGTGCTACGTTGCTATGATTATCTTTCACATTTTCGCAGCACAGCTGCATAGCACATCTTGTGTTGAAAAGCACCCTATAATCCTTCTAATATTATAAAGTTATGTGAAAAATTATTCCGTTTTCACGTCAAAACGGCTGAATAGACTTTCATGAATTTTGGCCCAAATATAGTTATAGAGCCGAGTCTGACGGCTAGTTTATTATTTTACGAACAACCGTCCGTCTGTCCTAGTTTGGGTGCTCGCAACGTTGACTTTTAAATTTATGTTATCTTTAAAGAATTTAGGCCACGTTCGAACTGGCATGACCTTTTTCGGTGAGACAACTTAGTTCAGCTGAACTAAGTTGTCTCCAAGTTGTGTTGAAGCTCCAAGATATGCCTGGGTTTCTGGTTTTTCACGGCAGAGCATTCGTCATCGACAGAGGTCTAGGTACCCTGCCTTAGCAGAGACAACACTGATTACTCAAGGAGGCTATAAGCCGCGGTGACTTCAACGGGTGACGTCATTTGTATGAAGCAGTAATGCAAGCGAATTTGGACCATTCGAGTCAACAACGGCGCGTTGTGTTCAAGAAGCTAGGGACCAATAGGAACATTTCACAAAATCACTCCCACACAGAAGCGAAAGGAAAGAAAGATGTAACATAAACCATCCCACAGAGATATTTCTTTCTAAAGGGTGGTCAAACATTTAAATATTTTTGTTCAGGTAACACGAAAATTATAAAATTAATTTATTGAAAATTAGGATAGTGGAGATTCTATTCAGAGGCAGTCCATTCTTTATATCTATACTTGTAATGTAATTCCTAATTATGATTAACAATTTGTATGTCCTCAGTTGCAGTAAACATAATAGAATCCTCTAAATATTTTTTTTGTTTAATCGATCTTAAGGAATATCTTATGCGTCAACCGGAACAATTTTATGTGATATTGTCAATGTCAATGCTGTTATTGTCAATCTGTCAGTGTCACAAGTTGCCTCTTCAAAACATTCTTGTCAATTCTTAGTACTGTTGATTGATTATTTACTATTGTTTTTGGTTTATTTGTCATATTTGCCTGATAATGAGGTGGAAGCTATGATAATACTTTCTACGTAAGATTGTAGCATAATTCTTTTGCAATGAATATTCAAAGTCGGTGACGATTGTGAAGTTTGTTAACAAATTATACGTATTGTTTAATGGGTTGTGCTGTGTCGTGCGTCAACCGAGCGACGATGTCGTTGTTTGGGAGACAAAATAATGATAATAATGAAGCTCGAGCCAGACTAGAAAGGAAGTTATACATTGCTAAAGAGTCGCCTGAACCTGATTTTGACCTGTCCGAGTGTGAGCTGCGCCAAGTACCGTCCGGTACATTTTCAATATGCAAGGTTTACAGGAAAGAACGTTTGTATTTGTACAATAACAGATTACAGTCATTGGAAGAAGGAGGTCTGTTGTCAGATTTATACCTTCTCCAGGTCATAAATCTTAGCAGTAATAAATTTTCACAGCTACCTAGTGATATTAGATATTTGGTAAACTTGACTGAGCTCTACATTCAAGATAATCAAATTAAAACCTTACCCGATAGTATACAGTTTATGCAATCATTAAAAATATTAGATGCATCAAATAATAAGCTGCAAAGTCTGACACCATCAGTAGGTAAGTTGAAGAATCTAAGAAAACTGAACCTCACTGAAAATAGAGATTTATATGAACTCTGTCCAGAACTATGTTTAGCTACTAATTTGATAACACTTATGATAAATGGAGAACAGTATTTATTCCCTCCATCAGATATTGCCACTCAGGATACTGCAGAAATCATGAAATTTTTGTGTGGTAAAATGAACATAGATTATTACCCTCCAATATCCATCGAACAAGATATGCCTACAGTTCAAGTTCCAACCATAGTTTTGGATCCATTTGCAAGAAGCAATACACTTACTTGGGAGGAACAAGAAGCTGCCATCATAGAACAAGAACGTAGGTTACATAAAGCAGCAAAAGAACAAAGAGAAAAGCTATTAACTACATTTATACAAGAACAGACAGAGCTAGACAATGAGATAGCCAAAGTTCACAGTGGGAGAGAAATAGAAAGGCAAAACCTGATCAAAGCTATGAAAGAAGATGAAAAGGAAATTGAATGTCTAGTTAAGAACTTCATTCAGTCCGTAAATTTAAAGCCAGAAGTAATACAACAACAACTTGCATATGAACAAGCTGAACATGATAGACTACTTGAAATCACTCGACAAAATTATGATAATATTAAAAAGGCTGATGTTTTAAGAGCAATGGAAAAGCTTATAGAAGAAGACTACTCAATGAGGCATTCCAAGAAACATTATGAAGATTCTGTGAATAATATGAAACAAAGTGTGCTCTTACAAGATTTAGAAGTAAGTGAGAAATTAACACAATTATTGAATGCCAAAGATCAGTCACGCACAGCATTAGTTGGACAACTTCTGGAAGATCAGGACGTTCAAATGGCAATGGTGGCATCACTGTTAGAAAAAACTGATGCTAGAACCTGGAGTCTTAACCAAGAAATCGCATTGATTTCTTCACATTTAGCACGCCTTAGTGTTATTGAACAAGAAAAGAAGAAAATGCAAATATCTTATAATTATAATGAGTTGCTTCAACAGAGGGTTCAAATGGTTTATTTATTAGATGATCTTTTTGGTCAACAGAATAAAAGACGAAAACAGCTTGTTGATACTTTGAGGGAAATGGATGATGAGAAAAATAAATCTAATGATTTTTGGTTAAGAAATTATCAAAAGTTAATCAACTCAGCACCAAGAACTTTACTGGAGATAGGGAAAAATTTAGACCCAGTATTGGCAAACTATTTATTACAGGAAGGGGTTATACACTGTCTGCCATTCTTGGTTAATTTCTTATTTTCTGAAGAACCCTTGCTGAACATCACCCCGGAAGAACTAAAGGAGTGTGGTGTTTCATTGAACACTGACAGAGAGGGTATAATCAGAGCAATTAACTCCTACGTAGCAGCTAAAAGTCAAAACCACAACTTTGAACTATCTGTTGCACCGAGTGCTCCAACTGATGAAGAGCTTGCTGAAGAACAGCAATGCACAGGAGTGGTGACAACTAGCCAATCTGATGATACAACAGAGGCAGAGTGTGTCATTTGTATGGAGGTAAAGAGTGAAGTAGTATTTGTACCATGTGGACATATGTGTTGCTGTAACCCATGTGCAGGCAAAGGAATATTGAACTGTCCTATGTGTAGGTGTACCATAGAAAGGATAATCAAAGTTATGATTGCATGATGATTGAAAAATAAGGTAAATAACTTTATAATAATAATAAATTATTATTTATGACAGTAGTAGAATAATGGTGTTTCTTGTTGCCAGGATGCAAACCATTTAATGTGTACTTATTTCTTTTATGTCTATTTCAGGATGCCCAATCTGCAGACAAACAAAGAAACTCAGCATTTACTACAAAATTTTCCAACATCAAGTTGTCCTTCATTTTTGTAAGTTAATCAATCATTTGTTTATCTATGACTAGTGAAGTGACAATCTGTGGGTGTATTCTGTGTACCGAATACCTAAAACTTCTGGGAAAACAGGCATATTCATGAGTCATCTATGACCTCATTTCTAAAGCTTCATTGTGATTAGTTGATCAATTAAGCTTTTTATGCCAACAGCTTTGCATTATATTAAACAACTTAAAATATTAAGAATGTTTCAACTCTAGTTGTGAATGTTTTCGTATATGTCTGTATTCATTGAAACTAATCTGAGTGTGTTGTTATTTGACATGTTTTTAAAATCTGGCAGGGAAAAACCAAAACCGTTAAGTATCATGCTAGAATTCACGTGATTTTATTATGAAAAATCCGAATTCGATTTTCTTAGGAATAAATCGGAGGATTCGATTTACCTAAGTACCCAATATTCAAATCTTGTTCATATTATTGGAATACCCTGTATAATCTAGGTTTCCATGAAGTTTCTTATCCATAAAACACAAGTTTTAGGAACAACATACTTTTGTTTAATTAAACGGTAGGTATATTATTATATTTGACCAGTTTTAAGATAATTATGTTCATATACTTTTTTTGCATTTAAGAAACATACATTAGTTTTGAACAATTTATTTTGTAATGTTCAGAAAAATGATGTTATCCTTTAGCTTAACTACCAAATTATTGTTAATCAAGTAAAGAAGACTGGACCCACAACATGCCTATGTGTATATGGAATTAAATTGTTAATGTAATTTAAATACACACTAGTCACTACAATATAACACATCAATTTGGTCCACCAGGTGTTATAACATAAAATATTTCAGGTTTAAAATGTCAAAATATCTTGTAAATTATTATCAGCTACCGGCTGTGACTTTGTAATGAGAGTCAATCTAAAAGATTGTGCCTTCTAGTTAATGCCTGTGTCAAGATGGGATTTGTTTCCATCAATTTTCTACTATAATAGTTCATGCAATGAACAAGTTTTATCATTATTGATGCTTCTAAATGATGAAAGAAAATACTTGCAAGGGCTGTGCCAATTGGATCATGAAAAAGTTCTAGTTCTAGTGTAAAATATTTCCTATATCTTTGTCCATAAAACGCTCATTTATTCTTTAAATAAGTCATAATGTTGTATTATAAATATATTTACTAATATATGGCTTTTTTATATTATTAAGTTTGATTGGTTGTATATTTCAAAAAGTATTGTTTTTTTTAGCCAAAGCACGTTATAATACATTGTATAAACGAAATTAGATTGTAAGCAAATAAACCATGGTATAGTTGATGCCCATCACTATCGCACGTCGTCAGTTGACTTTTATGCCGTTGACGTAAAGTCTAAGTTGCAATGATTGGCGAGTGTCTGTGGAATGCAACAACTGTAAAGTACTGTACTGTAAATTGGATAACATACAGTAACACACGCAATAAGATGCAAATAATATGAGTTATCGATGTAAGGTCAATAAAATAAGTAATTTAGATGAGCTAGATTAGGGAGGATTATTACAAAATGGTGGCGTTCAGTATTTTCCCGAACGGCGGAGGGTTATCATGTTATGAGAGAGCTCGTGGCAGCCGGTGCTGCCTGTGCTATCAACAGAGGTTCACCCATGGGTACTGGTAGGAGGCATCGTTCTTCGGAAAGCACCTGGTGCCTACCTCTGGAGCCGACGCCCGTTGGTCACCTATATGTATAGTAACTGCCCCAACAATGCGGCGCAGCATACTCTGAAAGAGTGCCCAGTTTGTTATCATGTTATGAGAGAGCTCCTGGCAGCCGGTGCTGCCTGTGCTATCAACAGAGGTTCACACATGGGTACTGGCAGGAGTCAATGTTCTTCGGAAAGCACCTGGTGCCTACCTCTGGAGCCGACACCCGTTGGTCACCGATATGTATAGTAACTGTCCCAACAACGCGGCGCAGCACACTCTGAAAGAGTGCCCAGTTTGGGCATTGTGTCCAAGTGACTGCGGCATGTGACGCACGTTCTATAAGATTACGAGGAGCTCGTTGACGATGTTTTAATTTCAACTTTATTTTCTAGAATGTAAAGATTAAAATCCACTAAAGACAAATCTTACCTTCAGCGTTGCCGTGGCGTTGAGTCTGTAATAAATTTCCAAAAAACCATCTGGAATACCGTGTACAGTTAAAATAGGTACAGAAATGCCTTTGTATTTATAAGAAAATTGGCTTTGTATTGAAAAGTTCTCAGAAAAAACGTATAAAAATATTGAATACATTATGAATAATATGAGTCCGATTTAATGTTTACATTTTGGGTAAAATAAACTAAAATTACATTGCTGACCGGTATGAAATTTTACCAGCATGATTCCTGCCACAAATTTTTAATTCTCAAAATTATTACATTGATGCGTTATCAATGTAATAACTTTTAGACAAAAATGCATCGTCGGCGTGTAATACCACAATATGCCTTAGAATATCAGAATAAAAGATAATAGAATTAAAATTAAAGTCCGACAACTTAAAATAAATAATGCATACATTTGTAATCAGTAGTCTAAAATAATTGTTACTTTTTAGGTAAGATATGTAAAATGGAAGCTTTAGCAAAAAAAAAAATGAGAACACCCATAGATTCTTCCAATAAGCGTTAAAGACTAATTATTATAATAAACACACTAACATAGTTGTTTAAAAATACACATAAATAAATAGGTTTCAAAGAATTGAAACATACATTTCTATCAATTTGCCAGTTTAGTAATAGTATGTAATAAAGATTTTGTATTGTAATGGATTTTAGTTTAAATAGTAAATATAAATTTTAAATACTAAGATTATCATACTCACATGGGGTAACTGACCATATAATACATATTGTTATGAAATATATTGGAACAAATTAAGACTACATAATAGCAATAAAATTCTAAAATAAGAATTGTTACAATAATGCACAAAATGTTTGCAGTTAAGTGTATGATTTAAAAATAAATACCGCATCATTAATAAAATTTTAAAGAACGGTGTCGGTGTCCCGTGCCTCTTTTTATAAAAATAAAGTTCTTAAGTATGCAAATAATAATACAAAAGAGGACTCCTAATGTTTAAATATAAATCTCATAGGAAATATTCCAATTTTCCGTTTGTCACTCGTTTTTAAGACTATCCGACAGATGGCGTAAGTGAGAGCAAAAATACCTTGTACTTGTTCTTTCACAGTTTATTTACCGATAGCTGTTATGTTGGCTAAACTTTTTAAGAGTGAAAATTATGTTGTAGAGACTATAATACGCCATGACTACAGTCCTTCTGACGCAGCGCTAGTGTCTATGTCGTTTTTTGATTTGCAGTGGTCGTGGTACAGTCTCATCAGGTAACCGGGACCCTGGAACGTAAAGGGCTATTGAAGGATCACCGTGGATTTTAGTCAGTACAAAAAAAAAACGGTTGGCCCAGTGGCTTAATGATCAACTGTGTTCGCCGGTTCGATCATCGTACCTAACAAATATTTGTATGATCCGTAAGTAGTTGTTCCGGGTCTGGGTGTTTGTGTTTGTGAGTTTCTATGTTTGTAAATGCTCCCACAATACAGGAGGAATTCCTAGTGTCGGGCAAGGTTTAAAAAAAGAAATAAACAAATTACGTAAAAAAAAAATGTAGAGCCACGAATTTCTCGCATGATTTGAGTCGTGGCGCGGGTCTATATAATCCTTCAAAATTCAGGTTAGCCAACATAATAACTAGGAATAAATAAAATGTGAAAAAGCTACACGGTAAACCCGGATAAGCATGACCTTTCGGGTACGTGAACCAATACATCATAATTGACCAAAATATTGTATTTACATTTCTCAATCAACTGCATCTACTTTAATTTCAGATTATTAATTGCTGATGAAACAAGCTTTCTGGGCAGTGCAATACGTTGCAGAATTAAAATTGTTTGTCGAGACTACGATAGTCATATCACACGTCATATTTATTTTAATACAGTGAATCAGACATGACGTGGATATGACAATCTTAGTCATAAATATGTAGTTAAGTACATATTGCCCGTATTCATGAAAATGCGCTGTAGGATTTTCAACTTTCAGCGCAGAACCGAGTGGTGAAAATCCTTCGCCATGTTTTAAATTAGTTGTCCTGACCTAGAGCTAGTGACAACGGGCATTACTCTTTATTGTATATTATTAACCCATTACTTTAGGGTCAATTAATATCGAGACGCGACGCTATGCGCAAATTTCAATAGAGCGGCTCAAAATCTAACTTTATTTACTACATGAAATGATACACTTTTCCAGTATCGTCACATCGCGTCGCTTCATGTCGCGTCGCGTCTCGGTGTGTACTGACCCTTACTTTAGTTTTAATTACATACGTTGCCATAATGATGTTCGGGTATGCCTTGTGAATAATTTAATTTAGAAATCAGACTGGTGCTGATTATTTATTTTCTTTTATGTGTGAAAACAGAACTTTTATTTAGCTTTTATCATAGTATTAGTAATGTAGTCTTTAAAATATATCTACATACATATTGCAGTACCCGGCCGTATAGATGGCATTAAAAACAAATTTCTTTTTCGAGTGTCATCTCTGAAAACTTCAATTTCTGCTCCTCTAGACAAGCGGTAAGCAATAAAGCGTAAACGTAGTCTTTAATAGATTTTCAACTCTATGCGTGTGTATAAAGTTGAAAATGTATTAAACATTACTTAGCGTTTTTGTTTATCGCTTACCACTTGTCTATAGGGCTTCAAGTGTCATATTAACGACCGGGTTCTGTATATAAATTATACGTATATTTACCCACCTTTTTCCATTTAATCTTTTTGTCGTTATTCCCTAAAATAATATGCTTTGAGTGTGTTGTTTGATACTTGAGCACACAAGATATTGCATTTGTTAAGGATGTAAGTTGAGCATGCCTTCACGTGATTGATATTGAACACCTGATATTCACGCGGATACGTTTATAAACGTGCTGTGAAATTATTTTCCTACTTTTTAAATTGTTAACACTTATTTATGAAAAATATATGAGTTATAGCACACAACGCTTTTTTTTAACATCTTGCGAAATTGTTACTTGAAAATGAACCGTTTCCCATGAAAGCTACACATACAGATACCAACATACATAAAAGAAAATCGATCACTTTGAAAAATCGAAAGCGTACCGTATATACCGTAACAAAAAGTTACGGTATATCTATATCATGATGTCTTCTTTTTAGATTCTTTATTAAAAAAAAAATAGATTTCAAAAATATAAAACAGTTCAATTGTTTTTCCGTAAAATTAAAAAAAAAACAGCTTATGGTAGTGATCACAACCTTTTTTTGATGTGTGTATCTAAGTACCACCTCTTTGTCTCATGAACGATGAGAGAGGTTTATCTTCGTTAAAAATATAATCTAAAACATTAGATTTATCAATCTGGCAGGTCGCGACAGTATCAAGTTGATATGAGCATTAGATTTATCTACGAACCCCAGTGCTCTGAAATAATAGCCCTTTGTTACATGCGACGCGACCTATAATAATGGAGTTTACACGCAAATAGCAATTACGACGAAGCCTTTCATGTCAACCCTCATTCCCTCCAGAAACATGAAGGCAATTTTCTAATAAAGGTAAAGAGCTGTTCCAAAATATTTGGCGAAAGATCTTTATTACCTTTGAATCAGATTTCTTGCAAAATACGATGTGCTTATATAATTCGCTATTCACAACCAGACGTTATTTAAGTACGCAAATGGCACATGCCATCTAAGGATCAGTTTAGAAAGGCTACAATTTAAATGCTCATTAATAATTCTTTTTGTACACCAACATGGATAAATGCCATCCATACCAAGATTTTAGGGACACCCCGAAGTTCGGTTTGGTTAGGTTCCTTTAAACACTGCAAATAGAATAGAAGCCCCGCTAAGCGGGGCTTCGTCGACCCGGCTTAGGTCAATTTTTTATGATTATTTTCTACAGAAAATGGGTTAATTTCTACAATACTTTATGATACATATTTTTGGTTTTAAAATAGGTAGTTTTCTGGTAGACGTTTAAACAAAAGCCGCCCCTCGAGAACCTTTTTGGTGACGAAAAAGAACATTTTGCCTACGTCAATATTTTCTATATTTTGTCGACGAATTTTGGCACGAAGGTTTGATGGCAGTTCTCCTACGAGTCAACAGAGGTAGAATAAATAATGGCCACATTTTTATTCAGCTCATGTCCTGCTGAGGGCGTCAACAACGCAATGTCGAAGTGGCGGGTGTAGATGTTGTTTTATATAAGTGGAGGGAAAGCACACTCAAATACAATTGTGCCTATTATTTTTTACGGTAGAGTCAAACTTTTATCTCTGCTTGCCTAAGAATTCGACAGGAATAGCAATGAGTGGGTGTAGAAATGTAGACAGATCATGATGAGTCTTCAGAGTAGATATCTAAGTTGTTTAGCAAATAAAGTAGCTGATCATAAATATTTAAAGTAGTCTGAATGTATCTAACCTTGTACCCAAGAACGAATTTGTTCAGCGGCGTGTCGGAGTAATTTTATGTAAATAACCTTACCTACTTATAATATGGAGTAGGTAAGAGGCGCATCCCGCATGGGCTCGTTATATAAACGTCAGTCTCGAGATCTGAGCCATACCCGAGGAAATTGAATCGAAGCAGCTTACGTACCAATATCAGTAATGAAACTGAAACCGGAAGCGTTGCGCACATCCCTCTCCCTGCGCCTCCCCCCAAATGTTTATGATTTTGTTGATATCGCACGTGCGTATAGCGTAACTTTACATGAGTCGTGTTCCCAGCAATCGCAAACTATGGTGTGCGTTTAATATTACGATATCTCCGTGTTTAAAGCATTTCATAGTTTCGAGGATCAATCACAACGACGGCACGTTTGGCGCAGTGACAGAACGATCGACTGCTGCGTGCGTGTCCCGTGTCCCGGGATCGATCTCTGCAGTGAATAAATATTTGTATGGTCTGCAAGTAGTTGTTCTGGGTCTGGGTGTTTGTATACGTGAGTTTCTATAAACGCACCCACTATACAAGAGAAATGCTTAGTGTGGGGCAAAAAAAAAACCACGAATGCAATCGTAACAGAATAACAAATCAAATAAAAAAAATGTGCATATCGTATCTAATTATTTTTCACACATGCCATACCCACATAAATAAGATCCATGAGCTATTGTTCTCAACATACAACTCGTGGCATCCTAATATGGTCATATCACATAATCTTGATGAATGCCTACCGTCCCGTAATTTTTTCATAATGTAGATAAAATTACGCTAACATTTCGTAGCACCGTAGCACGCGTAGACCGCGTAGCAATATTTTACTAATTATGATGCGCATTTTAGAATTCCGTTTTCAAAGAATTATTACGAAAGGCAAAAGTAAAGAAAACATTTTATTACAGATTTTAATTTTTATTATTTGACGTTAAGAATCTTACTTTTTACTAATCCTACTTCCTACTAATATTATAAACGTGATAGTTTGGATGGATATTTGTTACTCTTTCACACAAAAACCACTGAACGGGTTTTTTTTTATCGTGGCAAAATCATCAAATGCGTCCTCCCACCCAGGGCAGGACGGGAGGGACTGTCAGACTTGACTGACTAAAATCCACGGTGTCCTTCAATAGCCGTTTACGTACCGGGGTCACGGTAATTTGTGAGTCCCGCGACCACTGAACGGATTTGTGTGAAAATTGGTATACAAATAGATTGTAACCTGGATTAGCACAAAATATAGTTATTTTATCTCGATTTTATATACTCATGAGAGTGATAACGGGCGAAGCCGCTGGCAAAACTTTTTTTTTTTACGTGGTAATATCATCAAATGTGTCCTCCCACCCAGGGCAGAGCGGGAGGGACTGTCAGACTCGTACTGACTGAAATCCACGGTGTCCTTCAATAGCCCTTTACGTTTTTACGTTCCGGGGTCACGGTAATTCGGACAGTCCCGCGACCCGCTGGCAAAGCTAGCATTTTAAAAGTGTAAGTTTGTGAGAATGGATGTATGGGTGTTTGTTACTCTTTCACTCAAAAACTACTGAACGGATTTGGATGTCACGTTTATAGGATAGTTATTTTTATCCCTATTTTGTTTCCCGTTGGATAATTTTCGAGTTTTAGCGGGTGAAACCGCTGGCGATTGCTAGCTATTGTTATAAGGAAAAGGTAACTCGATTTTATGAATAGGTATGAAGAGATCGGCTTTAATCCGATGTTACGGGTGTTCCGATAAAGTGAACAGTGGGTATCTAAAGTCTTTTGGATACGATATATTGTACTCTACTAAGCCGGGTTCATACGGGCTGGGATATTACTTCTTAGAGATAGGTGTCGCAGTAAACGAATACCGCCCTTACACCTTTGGCATAAGGGTTTTTCGCCTGGCCTTGTATTAAGCAACTAAGGAATTTCCCATTGGCGACCAATGGATTGAAATATAATTTTAATAAATATATAAAGTTTCTAGTTTATCTGGGTGTATTTTGCGACCGTCGTAACATCAAAGATGTTTCCAGTAACTTGGGTTCGGTTCGGTGTTTGACTTGGAAATAACTTTATGTGTAAACCTTGTATGGTTGGCTTTTTTTTTAGCGTGGTAAAATCATCAAATGAGTCCTCCCACCCAGTGCAAGGCAGGAGGGACTGTCAGATTGTACTGACTAAAATCCACGGTGTCCTTGAATAGCCCTTTACGTTCCAGGATCACGGTATTCGTTATTCCCGCGACCAGGTAGTGGTTCGTGTGGAAGATTTTATTACATGGTTCCGCACAAGTGTCGTAACGTTCGCGATGTACTTATAGTGTTAATATGTTAATTTTGTAGGTCTGTAGGTAACCGCTACATCGATGATGGTGATGGACATTATCTACTCCCAATAGATATGGCCTAACTAGATAACGGTTAGAGAATTAGAATAATTTCTTAAGTATTCTTATCTTTTATCATATTCAAATATGTACTAATATTCAATCAGTTTGATGTCGATATTTCATTTATTTTTTCTTATAGTAACAAAAAAAATATAGTAGTCAAAAAAATTATATTGTATACGTCACATTGTCATCACTCGGTTGGTATAATTTTACAAGCATTATGACGTCACAAGCCCCCACTCTCGAATTTCGAAGCGGTTTATCTTTGTTAATATTGATTGATTTAAAAAAAGAAAAAAGTGCATTATTTGTCAATATTCTAACTGACGGACTAAACATAATTTCAGTTTATTTATGCAGTAAACTTCTCTAATATAACGTTCTTCAGTAATAAGTAGATTAACATTCTCCTCCGTAACTAAATATCAATCAGTGTGCCACATCTCGCTAATACCAACGTATATCAACACGCTGTAATTATCAGCCAGGATGCAATCAAATGGCAATCGTATCTGAATATATTTTGGCTTAGCTGGCTAAAGAGATTACGTCACAGTCCTACATAACATCGATTTGCATGTAAATGAAGCTTGTTAATTTTGGTGTAGTGTCTTGAGCAGAATATACGCCTGTTTTGGTTTTACCAAATATCGGTAATTTCTGACGGTAATGTTAATAGCTGTATTTATAAAAGGGATTAACTGTTATTCATCTGTTTTTTGACTATTTTCCAATTTATTTTTTTCACTATGAACAATTTAAGCACCTATTTTATAAACTCACCAATTTTTAATTCCACTCTCTTGAGTTAATATCGAAGCAAAGAATATACGTCCTCCTATTTAATTATTAAAAGAAAAACAAATACCTATATAGACATACTACATTTAAAAACTAAAATTAAAAGTAAAATATTTACAAAAATGACAAAATTGAAACTAAAATTAAAAATTTACAGGGCGTCAAAAAATTGTAAGTTGCTAAAATCATCAAATGATTCCTCCCATTCTGACTAAAATCCACGATGATATTTCAATTGCCCTTTACGGTCCAGGATCGCGGTGCCCTGATGAGACAGTTCCGCGACCCCGGCAGGCTTTAGGTTGCTGACAGCTCTTTGAGCCACGTGGAAAGACGCGCCTCAGCGGGGATGAAACCACAGAGAACAGCTAGTATTTAAATATTTGTAATAAATAACGCTTAAAAAGATAGATAGAATATAAAAATATAAGAAAAATAAAATGGATCCCAAAAATAATATCTTCATGAAACATTTCAAGCTTTCAGGACGTCCGCTCTTGTACTACGAGTATACTTAATTTAATTTGTCAAGAGATGAAAGAATATTATGATCCGTCGTTGTCTTCTTTCTCTCGCTTTGAGTCTTCAACGCCTTTTTTGCATAATACACTTGTTTTATAAAATGTAGAGTGACAGAAAATTTGGGGCTTATAGGATTTTTTTAAAGCTTGCTCTTTACCATCCTTGGGCAAAGATCTCCTTCCACTCCTTCCACAGATCGCAAACCCTCGCAAGCCTCCTTCCAGATCTGGGAGTCTTATCCAGTTCGTCCCGCCATCTCCTTCTTGGCCTGTCATGACTCCGCCTCTCTGTCTCAGAGCACCAGTATAGTCCTCGCTGCTCGGTTCCTATTGGTCTTAGCGCGATGTCCAATTATCCTTTCTCGATAATTGGACTATCTAACACAAATATATATAAAATAATTACTGAATTCGAACCAGTACTTTCTGAGATTAGCGCGTTCATCCAAACAAAAACACAAACTCTTCAGCTTTATAGTATTAGGAGTAGTATAGATTAGATGGGTATATTTCGAGAGAAAATAACGATGGCGTTCGTAAACATTACTTGCTTTCAAGCTTTAGGTTCACAATGTAAACAATTTTATTAAGGGCCTAAAAAGGTGTAGGAAAACATGGCAAGAACCCGACACGTTAATAATAAATTCCTAGGGTGCGTAGTTCCGTGAAAAGGCGATAGGTGGCGCCGCTGCCCCGGACTCCCGGTAGGAATGTAAGGTCTATGTTATGGCGTTGTGTATGTTTTCGGATTTTCTTTAAACAGGCGTGTTTTTGTTGTTTTAGAAGAAATATTTTTAGCCATGTTAAAACAAACTGCAGTGTAATTATATAAGTATATTTACATAAAATGACGACATTTTTCAATGAGGTGCGTAGAAACTACAGTACCTAGTACCTACCTGCTACGATCCATAAATATTTCTTTCGCCTTCTTGTCTGATGTGTTGTTAGAAATAAGATGCCAGGAATAGTGATTTTGTCAAATATTCGGCTAGGCTCTCAGCTCAGCCGAAACGCTGAATATCCGGCAGTAGAATATTCGGCGACACTTGAAAAATCTGCAAAAATACCTTTTTCTTGTAAAAGATGATGCTGATTGGGCACCATTTAATAAAGGATCACCTTTTCTTCGGTTCTCTTTTTTTCATGATTTGGTATTCGGTATTCGGCTAACTTTGGATATTAATATTCAAATATATATTGGGTACCTAGCTATGTTAGTAATGAATACAAACCCTTTGCAGAACTTTAAAAATATTCTGAAAGGCCACTTTCCAAAAATAGACTGTTTGAAAGCGCTCTCAGAGTTTGGAGTACCTATCAAAATACGTTATGATGAATATTAATTTCGAAAGTCAATAAAACTTCTGTGAATTGGATCGAAACGAGTATTAAAATAATCCTTTTAACTACTTCTGAAACATTTGTAAAGTTTTCTCTCGAAATTCAGCAACCTTGCTTATGTGAGCTTTAGTTATTACAAAATTTAACAGTGAGATACTATAACTTGTATGTTTATACAGGGTTATTTGTAAAACATTAACAACCTTTAATGGGGTGAAAGTACTTATTTTACACAACTTTTGTACAAAATGAAATATTTTTCCGTTGACAATATATGGTGAAAACAATATATGATTGGTTTCATAGTAAAAGTTGTTTATAACTACATATACTTTCAGCCCATGGAAGGTTGTTAATGTATTACAAATAACCCTGTATGTAATGTGGAGTTTGTGTTATATTCGTTGGTACATGTATATTCAATTATGAGGACGGGTAAATTGAAATGTTATTCGAAGGTTGAAGGACACTCATTAGTATGTATATTTTGTTCCCGATTTAGTTTCCAAACACGTAAACAAATGTACCTATAATTTTGGAAAAACAACTTTAAAACCCGCATAATTTTAATTATACGTTTAATTTGCGATACATCTTGAAATATTCTGTGACTTTTTCAGAGTAGGTATTTGTTATTCTGAAAACAGTTTAATGTACAGTTGTATAACGTTGATATTCGTTAAAGAGGAAACACCACCAATTTGAAACAAAAACTTGAACAGACATGGGTTCTGTAATTCAGCTAGCACCCGGGGGCTTCCCTAGGGAACTGAGATTAGTGAAAATACCGAGGTCGTATTTGTATATGTTTCAACATATAGCAATACATTGAAATACATAGTTTTTGGTAGGTACACTCACTAGAATATAAGAAACATCATAATCCAAATACTAAGTACGTAATATCATGACATAAAAAGAAATAAAAGAGTAGTTAACAATAATTATTCTAACAATTTAACATTAAATGCGTCTGCAATTCAATTGCGATATTTCATTAATGTTAAATTGTTAAGTTAGAGTTATTATTGTTAACTTCCCTTTTTTAATTTCTTTTTATGTCGTTGTTTAAATTTAACTTCACCCTATGTTTCAACCAAAAAAATTGTACGCCATACCTAGATGGCAAAAGATGCAGCTACCTCAACTTTTATTAATAAGACCAGTATATTGATACCACTCATGTTTTTACAAATAAATATATCTATATTTTTTAATATCTACCTATAGATATAATACGGTATACGTGGTATACTTAAATAATTACAATTATAACTATTCGTTTGTTAAATGAACAACACTACAAATATAAAAAGTAAATATAATGAAATTGTCATATTATTTCGCCCACGCCGTCGGTCGTTGCCAGACGATCTCCGGCCACCTAGGCGCGGGCATGCGGGCAGCGAGTAATCGGCAACTCGCTGTCCGACCATGGACCGTGCCCGGGTTGACGGCGCGTTGTGTTCCACGCGCGCCTCAAAGAGTGTCAGCAGAGAGACGGGGCCCCCTCTAGAGGGCCAAAGCCTGCCGGGGTCGCGGGACTGTATGAATTACCGTGACCCCGGAACGTAAAGGGCTATTGAAGGACAGCGTGGATTTTAGTCAGTACGAGTCTGACAGTTCCTCCCGCTCTGCCCTGGGAGGACTCATTTCATGATTTTACCACGATAAAAAAAAAAAACTGTCATATTATATATCTTCGAAGGTCAAATGTGAATCTATACTAATATTATGAAGCGCCAATTTCAGGAAATACTGGTTCAATACGAGCCGAGTGGGGAACGAGAAACGTAGGTTTATACAAGCAATAAAACTTCGAGCGTTTTTTTCTTCACTTTATTACCCTGGATCTCAGATATATTAAGTTGTATTTTTTTATATCAAGTGGTATCTTAAACATTATACAGAAACATTTCAGCGTCAAGTAAAGGATTAACAGATAACTTGAATAATTTTACTTGCAAATTTCTGTTTAATCCGGGAGTCTTAGCCAAAGCCACGGTGCACGTACACATCGAGCTATTCAAATATTTAAAACCAGTTTATTATGGTCACACTTTGTGTGATTTGCTCGTGCATAGAACGTTCAGCTTATACCTACTAGTTTTCTATAGCTTGATATGTAGCCGAGTGTACATAATGTTAACATCAGGTAAGTAGGTAAGTATCTAGTTTATGTTTGTATCGTCAACGGGTGTCGTTAATTAAATAATTCCAACCACAGTTTCGCTTGCGTCGGATACAGAACCTCGCGGAATATGTCACCTGCTTAGCTAAACTTTTTGAGTACGAAATGAGATTAACATTTCTGTATAAATATATGTACAGAATTAGGTCTGGATTTCAATTTATCAAAATTACTGATAAAAAAAAGTTTAAAATTAAAATTATATTTTGAATTAATATCTTTATAACACGACCATGTAGACGATAATTTGATAGTCAAATCAAACGGTTATCTGGGATTAATTTATTTTAATTGTCTTGAACTAACTATATTAGTAATTTTCCACAGCACAATATAACTCCGGCCACCGTAGGCGCGGGCATGCGGGCAGCGAGTAATGGGCGACTTGCTGTCCGACCATGGACTATGCCCGGGTCGACGGCGCGTTGTGTTCCACGCGCGCCTCAAAGAGTGTCAGCATAGTGACGGGGCCTGTAGAGGGCCAAATCCTGCCGGGGTCGCGGGACTAACGATTTACCGTGACCCCGGTACGTAAAGGGCTATTGAAGGACACCGTGGATTTTAGTCAGTACAAGTCTGACAGTCCCTCCCGCCCTGCCCTGGGTGGGAGGACTCATTTGATGATTTTACCACGATAAAAAAAAACACAATATACCTAAACAAACATATTGCGAATACTAGCCCAAACATATAAATTGATATAACTGCCGTCATATTTCCACTGGATCTTTTATTCATAACTTGGTACAGTACGACACAATTTAGAAGTTCCATCAGTATATGTCAGGAAACGGCCAAATTTAAATCTAAGAGTAAAGCCACTCTTAAATACCTAAAGCCTGCCCGGGTCGCGGGACTGTCTCATCAGGTAACCTGGAACGTAAAGGGCTATTGAAGGAGCACAGTTGATTTAAGTCAGTACAAGTCTGGCAGTCCCTCTCGTGGGAGGGCTCATTTGAAGATTTTATCACGATAAAAAAAAGAGTGCAGCCTTATTTATCTACACGGTACAAGAAATGGCATGGAACATTGTGGACAATTAATGGACCATGAATTCAGTTGATGAAACAAATATCGCAATGAAGTCAAACTTGCAAGTTTTTGCAGTGTCTAAATGAGGCTTTAAGGTCTTAGCACACTATAAAATTCATACCGACGATGCTGCTGTGCAGTTGCGGTACCGGTTTAGTGTGCCATGATCTTAACTGTGTTGATTCGCATAAGATCATTAATTTTACTCTCAGCATGTTGACACCGGCTTCCAGTCTGACTTGATGCAGCTGAATAACCAGAAGATTAGCATTACATGAGCTTGCTGAAACTGAGCAACTTCCTGTGTAGTTCAAAGATTTTAAAAAGACCAGTTTTCATAGTAGTTCCAGTATACATTTGGCCAAGTTCGAGTAGGAATTGAAATTGTACATGGAAGAGTTGCTCAGTTTGACAGCCGTTAATATACCTAATAGACGTGTTGACCACATCAATAAATTGCAAATTTAATTAGACCGTCATCTAGAATTTCAAGATAATGGACACGTATTTTTTATTCATGAAATCAATACATATTTACGAACATATAGCGTATCAAAATATGAGCTCGTGAAGTTAGAAGCAAGCAAAAACTGTACTTGCTGTGACTTATCGGCAATTTTAAAAGTGTATAATTTTGATTTACGTAACAAAAGAAAAAATACGTATCAAATATATTTGATAATCTAACTGACTGGACTTATTAGATTTTATCACTCAAATACCGTATTTTGCTCAAAAGAATCAAATGCATGCTGTTTCATAGACCCATTTGCGGACAGACTTTATCAAACGCAGTTTAATTCTGGATTGATTTATGGGGCTGTTACTATTTAGCCACGACGAATGTAGCCATGTGTTATACCGACGAAACTTCAAAGTTGTGTCGAACTGTTTTGTGCCCAATATCTAGATATGTACGTAGGTTTACCGCTTCGTCCATGTTGCAGGTGCATTGAAAGAGCCTATTGGAATATTTCCTCTCTTTGATGTTGCACCAATCACAACAAGACGTAGGCTTTTTTTACCGCTCTTTCACTCTTTGACTAAGATAGCCATTGAAGAACCCATCTCACTACTCCCATACCACTGATATCAGAATCAACAGTGACAACCACCAGAAAAACGCCGAGACAATGTATACGACGTGTCCCGGAGAATGAATTTACCTGACTTGGATCCTGCAACGGAATAATGTAGCACTTTTCTGCTTGGTTTCTAAGAACATCAACGTCACACTCCCTCATCCATCATTTTATTTTTCTTACTAGGCAGCTATCTATTTTATTTTTATCACCTAAGTAACTTTTCTGAAGACAAATATACTTTATGTAGACCTTTAGAGACAAAGTTACTTTATATGTGATTAAACACAGCTATTCTATTCAACGTTCTCCTTCATATTAAGGTGCTGGATCATCGAGAGCATTCACCTGTAACGTAACGTTACAGATTCGAGCATCACATCGAATATTACAATGCGCATCTTGTGATGATACAACTTGTAACAACAATGCACTCCATTTGTTATAAGATGTGTCCTGCGGGCCACACGTTACATAACACGCGAATGTCAATCAGGGAGGTGGTACTGTTTTGTAATGCTAAAAGTCAAATCTGAAATGTTACATTACACGCGAATGCTCTTGGTGAAGGAGCACCTTTAAGATAGCGCAAGCACCTAACACAGTCCAAGTAGTTAAGTCAGACTAGTACAGTTTGGCTATTAAGGTTCCAAGTGGCACCCACATTATTATACATATTTCATGAAATGTCTGTGGAGGACTTGGCCAAGTTGTTTCTACATAACTACCTTCATAATGTACCTAGGTACAGTATACAAGGCAAGTTTATTTATAGTGTAGTTAACAGTTACTTTACCGGCTCGGTTACGCACTACAACTTTTGGGTCCATGCACCTTTTTGAGGTCTCTAGTTTACGCAACTGTGAACGTTTTAACTTCTACTGAATTACCTATTTAAGGCAATTAATATGTGTTTAGTAGTTTAATGGAAGTTACAAGTATGTGGTACGGGATATGGCGCGTGGAACCAATTTGTTGGTGGCAAAACTTTGTGGTGTTTTCTTGTTATTTAACACATTGGTGACTCGGTATCGAAATTAGTGTCAAGGAAAACTTTAAAGACTTAAAGATGCAAATTACGATTAGATTTGCAAAAAGGTCAATCTACTTACATGCAGATTTAAATGCTTGTTATAACATTATCATTATTTAGGTGACAGATGCTCATAACTTGGTAAATCCGTCCTTAACTTATGTAATAGAAAATATAACTTATAAGTAATGTGAATGCCATATAATTCGGCACAAAAACGTCGACCACGCTTTATGGTGAAGCTTGGCGACGTTTCTGTCGCCGTTCCTTTTTATGAAACGTCTATTAATGTCCGGACTTTGGAAATATATTTTATATAGGTTGACTTATTTGACCTCACATTTCCTTCACGATGTTTACTTCCGCCGGAAAGCGAGTGACAAATGTTTTTAGGGAGTTTGGTAAGCCGGGATCGATACAGGGTCAGCTATTCAGGCGGCTGCCTCCTGCCGACCAGCCAGGGAGCCAGGGTCACTCCAATGTGAATAAACTATTGCTGACGTAACCGCTAAGTCCTTTGAAAAGTAACCAAGTAGAAGCTTTCTGGAAATGTATGAAGATATCTAAGTGGTATTACGAGTACTTTACTCGTATTTATTTATTTGTTACCTAGCGACCCGCCCGTGACAGTTTTAATTACTATAACATAAAGTGTACATTGCGGTTTTTGTGAATTCACTCAGAGAACAAGTAAATATGTCAATGTTTTCTACTACATCATTAAGTACACGTAAGGTACGCGTCATTGGGGCTTTACTCAGTAGATTGATCCTACCACTGGGGACCGCCTATTGTTCAGTGTTAGTAATAAATGTTTTACTTAGTAAGTTTGAATTATGTTTACTATAAGAACCAAAGAGATTATCTTGACAGGGTTGCGGGAATGATTACCTACTTAATGCACCGCGGCGCTGAAAACCAAAGGGCTATTATAGGAAGAGGGTGAGTTTTAGTCAGTTCAAGTCTGACAATCCTTCCGGTCCACAGTCCTCCGAGAGTGAGAGTTTTATGGTTTCCTAGTCTGCCGGGTTCGCAGGACTGTCTTATAATGTAACCGTGACCCTGAAACGCAAGGGTGTATCGAAGGACACCGTGGATTTTAGTCAGTCCAAATCTGACAGTCCCTCCCGCCCCGCTCTCATTTAATGCTTTCACCACGATAAAAATAAGATATCCTAGTTAAATAATACGCCTTAAACAACTTACATATAAGTAAATAATATCGAATCAGATTAATTGTATACAGTACTAAATCGAAGATATAAATACCGTGTTACGTATCCCAGATTTGTCAGCTCAACATAATCAATAGTTAACCCTCTAACGCGGGATCTACGAGGGCAGACGTTAACAATTCGTCAGTGGAAGTAATCCATTCAATTAGTTCAGGATTAGTCGATTGGAGGATTACCCCAGTTAGTGTCGATAGTTTCAGCTTCACTTACAACTACCTAACACAACTCTCTGCAAACAGCCTCTGATGTTGTTTCATTATATTAGTTTACCTAGTTAATTATGTTGTGTGAGCAAATATGACACTGTCTTGGTCTGTTGGTTTTGTGATAGTTAGGAACCTATTGTTCTATTTAGATATTATTGGGGAGTTGGGTTTCTGGAGTATGATTTTATACTCCAGAAACCCATCCCCAAATCAAGACCATTGTTATTAGCAAATTGGACTCTATGTTAAACCTGGTAGTGGATAAAGATGTTTTGTTCCTGCGAAATAAAGTGTACGACAATTTCCAGGATAGTTTAAGATTGATATGCTCATAATTTTTAAGGATTTAAAAAAGGCGTTCGCGAGTTGTGGAAAAATAATAGATCTACGAAAGAAGAAAATACATTTTCTCCATAATGTACCAACCAAGACTGAAAATACGTATTTTCGTCAGAAAACGATCTCCTGAATAAGCATTTAAATAAATTCAAACTTTTTCCTAGCAATTTGATCAGCAATGTTGGCGGAAACATTTGGTTCGATAAAATTGGAGGCGTAATGAGGCGTGCTAATGTGAAGGCTTATCCTCACCGTTTACGGAGAATATAAAAACTGGCTACGAATGTATGCGAGGGACGGAGGGGCTTACCTTATGGATTAATGGTATACGTTTTGTTTTTTACCTACTTTGCAGGTGAATTATAGCTTTTATTCCAATGTTCAGAACGTTCCAGATAAAAGGAGGATGGTAATATAAGTTCCAAATACTTTATTCATGAGTCCTGTGTCGCGTGACTTAAGAAGCTGTAAATAGATAGCGTTCTCATTATCTCCTTTCGAACATCTCAATGCTGTCGTTAACTGTGTTTACATTTCATTTATCTTTGGTTTATTTAGTCATGTTACACAAGATGGATTAAAGCTGTTTGTTGCTAATGGGAGCAAGTTGTGAGGACGCTTCTAGTGCGACACGGAACTTGAACTAATGTTGAGAACTTTGCCGTCCGTCGGATATTTGTAACTACTGTTTTGTATCCTACATTTGACGTGTACGAGTTTAAACAAGTTAGTCTAACTTGTAGAATATTAATATCCTTTACACATACCCCTATTTCAAGTTTCAAACAATCCAGTTGCAGGAAAGTTTACCTACTTTAAAGAAAATATTTAACGAGTGTCAAATACAGAAGTTAGGTGAGTGAAAACTCTGACAGGGCTCACTTTCCTGACTGACAATTTAATTGGCAACTTAGAAGAATACGAAATTAAATCGAAAACTCTTTAATGAAATGAAATATCCACTACACATTTTTCCACACAAAATGCTGACGCACTTTTAGAAGATGAGAATAATTTATTAAACTTTCATAAAATTAAACGTGAACTGAGAGCTCGAATATTTGGAGATGTAAGGCGGTTTCAAAGAGATTTTGAGAGATAGCGGGTAATTGATATCAATTAGGGTTGCGCTGGTGGCGGCTCGCCGCGGGCCCGATCACAATAGACTATCGTGGCCAAGAAATAGCCTCGGGAAATGCGTCCTTTTCACTCATCGAGATCGTCGAATTTATCTGAATTGTTTATGGGGAGCTTGGTTAATTCTGCTGCTATTATATGTTAAATAGAAGCTTAAGAAGCGTCGGGTTTCATTTTTTTAAACATTGCCCTACACTAGGAATTTCTCCTGTGTCGTGGGTGCGTTTACAATCATATAAACTTACGTACACAAACGCCCAGACCCGAAACAATTACTTGTAGATTATACAAATTTTTGCTCCGTGCGGGAACCGAACCCGCGACACGCAGCGCAGCAGTCCAATCGCTCAGCCACTGCGCCAACCGTGCCGTCAAAAAAATATATTTTGGTACAACTGATAAATGAGACTTGTGATCAGTCCCCAGTCGAGTGGAAGTTTGTGAGTAATCATTCATGAGGGACGCATCCGTTACCGAACACTAATGAAGACGGTAGTTCTGTCCTTTGTGGCGTTGTCCTCCTACACGCCGGTAACTAACACATATTTATTTTTATTTTACTCTCATAGCAAGTACGCACGCCAAGAACACGCCACGCTAGCGTCACGCCTCGTCAAGCGCTGTTTGTCAAAGCCTTAACTGTCATCGTGTTTAGTGAAGTGCACGGGGCTCACCCACTGGTGTCGCTCATATTCTGTTAATGGGAGATTAAACTGCGGAAGGGGCAGTGGGTCTCGTGAATATGGGGAGGGTAGTTAAGGAGTTTTAACGACTGAGGACTTAGCGAGCCCGGGGAGCTGTGCTTCACGTAACTCTGGAGGAAGTTTGCAAATGTTCCTTTAGTGTTAGCGCATGTCGATTATGACGCGGTCGTTCAAGAAAACTTCATGATTGTTAAGTTTTTGGGTTAATGTATACGAACAAAATGGCTCAACATCATTAAAATTGTAATGAATGACGGTGATGAGTGTAGTAAAGTATTTTTTAATACAGTTGCATGAAAATTGACATTTTATGGGGGAGTTTTCTGTGCGTAAAATGCAATTTCTCGCACTAGTTAAATAAAAAACCGTACTACCAACATAATAAATTAATATGGGCTCTCTATGCAACCAAAGAGACTTTAGTCTAATCTTTTTTCATTTTTACTAAAGTATTAATTCAATATTTTTTTCTTCGTTACAAGACTGATAATAATCATGCAAAAAAAAAATGAAATTTGTTATTTGTTATTTATTTGTTCAAATAATAAAGCAATATTAGTATCGACATAAACAAAACATTGGCTGTATGAGTACACTGCCTTTGCGTATGATGACAAAAAATATACATGGCGCCATTTTCGTAAAATTTTCTACGCTAAGTGAAGTTAATTTTTTATTATTAAATTTTTTATTTCTTCGCAACTGTATTAAAAATAGTTGTTCAATACACGTGCGAATCTGTCTTTACAACTCGTTCCAGCTATTGACCCTCGCCTACGGCTCGGCTCAAAAGTTGGAACTCGTTCATAAAGACAGACTTCTCGCACTTGTATCGAAAATAACTATATCCACTGCATACAAACACCAAAAAAAATTGCAATTGACTTTGAAATTTTTCTTTTTAGATTCTTTATTTAAAAAATATGGATTTAGAATATAAAACAATAAAACAGTTCAATTGTTTTTCCTTAAAATGTACCTATAAAAAAATTATCTGAAATGCTAGTGATCACAACCTTTTTTTGATGTGAACTTGAACTTTCCTATAAAGATTTTTATAAGTCCAAAAAGTATATTTTAGATAATAATTACAATGAATCTCCTAGATTTGATAAAGGGGTTTGCAACTTTTACTAGGGACCTTGGCATCAATTTTTTTTTCTTTCGCCAGTGATTAAATTTTGGGCACAATTAGACTACTACCTAAGAAGATCATAGAAATAAAAATTAATTTTCTAAACCGTAACCAACCAGAGATATGACGGATTTTATTTTGTTCTAATCAGGAGTTATTTTTTGTAGAAATCCATAGATTTATTGATGTACTATCTTTTGCCCTTGGCTTTGCCCACCCCAACCACTTTTATGTATAGCCTATAACCGTCTCTAGAGTCCCATCTATCTCTGTGCCAAAATTCATCAACATCGGTTCAGCCATTATGACGTAAAAACGGAACATACCTAAATACTTATTTTCGTGTTTGTAGTAGTGTATTTTAATGAGTACAGGTGCTGTCATTTATTAAAGAGTTCCCTCTTGATTTCTCCAAGATTCCGTCATGAGATCCTGACCTAGTAACCATGGGACCATGTGTTAAGATACCCTTTCAAACAAAAGAAGAATTTCCCAAATTGGTGCAGGCGTCATTGAGAAATAATGGAACATACAGTTCCGACGAATTGTGAACCTCCTCCTTTTTTGAAGTCGGTTAAAAAGATCTTAACATTGTTATAAACAAACCACTCATTATTCCTCGTAAACCTACTAGTATTACAAATACGAAAATAAGTATTTAGGTATGTTCTGTCTGACGTCAAAACAGCTGAACAGATGTTGATGAATTTTGGTACAGAGATAGATGGGACTCTAGAGATGGTTATAGGTTATACATAAAAGTGGTTGGGGTGGGCAAAGCCAAGGGCAAAAGCTAGCACATCAATAAATCTATGGATTCCTACAAAAAATACTACTGATTAGAACAAAATAAAATCCGTGATATCTCTGGTTGGTTACGGTTTAGAATTTTTTTATTATTTTTAACGAAGTTTTTAGGTTGTGATCTACTAATGACCAACATTTCATTACTGGCGAAAGAAAAAAAATTTTGATGCCAAAAAGTTGCATACCCTTTTAACCCTTTCTCAGCCTTACAATCGAATTTAGTCTTAAAACAAATTCATAGAGATAAAAGATTTCAATTAAGCTTTTATTTTGTTTAAACATTATCTTGATTGTAACTGGTATTGAAATAAAGACAAATAAAAGTACATTCTGATGGTAATACAAAGCTTTTCTTTGTTTATGTTATTTTTGAAATAGAACAACAAAACATTTTAATGAAATTTAAAGGTTATTGACGTGACCTTTGTTATTTACGAACTGAGAAAGAAATTTTATTTAGCTAAATGAAGATTGATTTAAATAAATATTTAAAAGGTCACCGTCAAAAACAGAACAAAGCCTAAGTTCTTGTTTTGACGGTCGCTTGAGGGCTTAAACCTTACCTATGTTTTTATGTGAAAATATTCTCCTTTTAAGATTTCTATTTTATTCACTTTAAATCGTGAATATCTGGCGTGAATATCCTAAATCCTAATTAAAAATAGGTAATGTAAATGCTAAAGTAGTATGCTTTTTTGTTTAGTGATAATTCTGAATGATTTTAATCATTGAAATCTTAATTGCTACATAATAATAATTTGTCAAGTTTACAGAGACTACATACCTTTACCTTTCCACCTTTCATCTCCAAACAGTTTATACTGTGTAATATCGATGCGCAGAAGTTCTTTCTGGGTCTACTCCATTCATTCCGCCTCAACTATACCGTGACCCTGGAACGTAAAGGGCTATTGATAGACACCGTCGATTTAAGTTATTACAAGTCTGACAGTCACTCCCATCCTGCCCTGGGAGGGTTTTATTTGATAAACATACCTCTAAAAAAAGGAAAAAAGGGCCTCGATTTTACTTCTGGTGCAGATTGAGGCCAAAAGAAATAATACTCGTAAATTTAAAAACTTAAAAAAAAACCAAGTCCAATTACGCACGAAGGGTTTCGTGTCATTATGTGTATAAACAAGCAAAAAAAAAATTCGTTTGTTGTACAGGAGCCCCATTACATATTTATTATATTCTATTTTTTAGAATTTGTTATTTTAGCGACAACAGAAATACATAATTTGTGAAAATTTCAACTATCTATCAGTTTATGAGATACCTACACCTACAGTCTGGTGACACACGTAAAGACAGATAGATTGACAGAGAGTCTTAAGCCTTTGTCAAACAGACAGGCGTGACGAATGCGAAGCGAGACGTTTTTATTTGTAATGTATGGAATTGTTTGAATCCAGTCACATAGAAAAGCGAAAGCGATCCGATAGCGTGACAGAACTATCGGACTGACGTCTCGCTTCGGTTCGGTATCGCTTCGGAAACGCTTCGCTTTCGCCTGTCTGTTTGACAAAGGCATTAGTTATAGATCCTCTTTTATCATTTAGGTACGGAACCATAAAAAAGAATAATATCTATTTACAATATCTACTTATAAAAAACGACAACGACACTATATTAAAAGTAAACCAGCTTTTACTTACGTTTAAATAAATCAACTTTAGAACAGCCCCCGGCTTAGCTTTATAAACTTGAATATCCCGGGTTATCCAGTTGCTTATCCCCTGTTCGTTACGTTAAAACTCACTGATACTAACAAGCAATGACTGGGTGCGTTCCAGTGCCTAACTTTTAACTGGCTCCCTAACTACTGTAGTTACAAAAAAGGTTTGTGTAACTGTGGCGTATGTACAGGCTACAGCGCTGCGAACTATGTAGCTATTACAGCAACAGAGTTTCCGTGTATTTTAATTATTTTCTCTCTCTTTCGTGTGTGGATATGGCCACCCCTTATATCTGACTCAATAAAGGTGCCTCTGATATGGCTTTAGATTTATTGATAACTAGCTGCTGCCCGCGACGTCGTCTGCGTGAATGCGTTGAATGTTCACCCGACTTCTTAATAATATTCGTGCCAAATTTGAAGTACACAAACAAAAGTTCATAACCTGGATTAACACATAGGATAGTTTTTATCAAGATTTTATGTTCCTGTGTGATAATTTTTGGGCGAAGCCTCTGTAACAAGTATATACATATTATATCCAAAAACTAGTACTAATAAATACAAATTCTCATGTTTCTCTAGAACATGCACAACCGGGGTTGCGGACTCACAAATTACCGTGACCCCGGTACGTAAAGGGCTATTGCAGGACACCGTGGATTTTAGTCAGTCAAGTCTGACAGTCCGGAGGACTCATTAGATGATTTTACCACAAGAAAAAAAAAAGAACATGCACAACATGGAATTTTCCTTTGAAAAACTCGATTCAATAACATAGCTTTCATAGCAATACATACCTTTTGGTAGCATTTTCTTTTTTTTTTCTATTGCGTTAACTACACAAAAGGAATCCTTAAAATTATTTCGTTCAATATCCATTAACTTACTCTTTGTATAATAGAAATTCGATGTCTCAAGTGGTACTCGTATTCGTTGCTACGCTATTTGTTCCTAAGTGGCTATGGAGATACTTGTACGTATCTATTGGTAATTGATTTTCATTAAAACTAACTAGTTAGTTTGTTAGTTCGAGTATCTAATTCGGCTCCCAAATTAGGGACTAAATCGATAGGTACTCTTACAGGGTACTCAGTTACGATGGTAATTTTTACATTAAATTAAATTATAACTAGCTGTTCCGTGCCCCGGGTCGACGGCGCTTTGTGTTCCACGCGCGCCTTAAAAAGTGTCAGCAAAAATGACGGGGCCATTCTAGAGGGCTAAAGCCTGCCGGGGTCGCGGGGCTTATGAATTACCGTGACCCCGGAATGTAAAGGGCTATTATTGAAGGAAACCTTTGATTTTAGTCAGTACGAATCTGATAGTCCCTCCTGCTCTGCCCTGGGTAGGAGGAATTCATTTAATGATTTTAAGACGAAAAAAAAAGCTGTTCCGTTTGGGTTCGCCCGCTGCTCAGTCTATTGGTCGTTACGTGATTTTGTATAGCCTCTTCTTTGATAAACCCTCTTCTTCCTTGATAAATTGGCTATCCAAAACGAAAACTTTTTTCTAATTTGATTCAGTAGTTCCTGACATAAGTTCGTTCAACCAAACAAACTCTTCAGCCTTAGAATATCAAGTATAGATTTATGAAAAAACTAATTTGTTTTCAGAGAAACAAAAAGATTCGTTCATTGATTTACGTTAAAAGAACAAAACAAAATACATGCCTGGATTTAGAAGAGAGTTCGAGAAAACTTTGAATCTAAATACATAATACTCGTATATTCAAGAAGCACTGTTACCTACATTTATATATTCTTTATCTTATATTGAAGGTAGGTTGTATTAACATTTAAACATTTATTGTAGGTTATTTAATTTTGAAGTAGTTACATTAAATCTGTTGCAAGTCCTTACTATTTCGGAGGAAAAACAGTATTCACAGAATAAAGTTAAAAAATAAAAGCTGTAGCCAGCCAAGTCCCGACGTTACACAAAGCGACGAAATTCTTACATTCGCGACACACTACGAACATTCTTATGAAATATATCACGAATTCTTACACAAAACTTTTGTGTTACTAAAACAGAAACATAAAATCAGAGAAATGGTGTGTCAACAAAGTAATAACGCGTCCTATATTAAAATCGCGCGCTTAAAACACATGCGTCGTATCTACAAGGAGCAGCGTAAGTACCAGGATACCAGAAACTCTAAAGCGTTTACTGCAGACTTTATGCAAAGTTTGGGGCCTTGTCGGTAACTTTCTTTTGACACTTCTCCCTAAATATTCGCCAAGACCGGGAGGTTCAATCGAAAGTTGCCGTCGTCGAAGAAAATGTTCGCACGCAATTTTATATCGATATTATTTTCTTTGGGTGTTGTGCTGCGGAAGTGTGACGTCACGCTGACGGCTACGTCATCAATGAATAACGTTAAATTGATATGCTGAAAGAAGCGAAAAGGAGCGTGAATAATGGCCGCGTATCCGGATAAGATTTATAAGCTTTGTACTGATTTGGATACTGTATTTTTTGTATGTGTTCATGTATTGTGTAACATGAACACATCAACAATTTGCTGCTCAATGCAGATTAATGTTGTAGCAGCAGCGGTGAGGTAGGTGAAAACGGTTTTTGGTATTTAGACTGTGTTGAGGATTTTTGTGAATAAAAAAAAACGATGCGTTGGCTTTAACGAACAAATTCAGTATGTTGCCATCTTGATTGTACGAGTACAAAATTCAAGGAAGAGGGGTGAGGGGAACAATATTTTTCAAAACCAATCGTGGTCGAGATTTTGTATGACGTAGCGCATAGTATCAATTATTGCTGCGAGATGTCGCTGTTAGTCCTCTATGGGCATTTATGATTGAGTTCACAACAAATGTTAAGAATTAATTTCTTTGATATATTTGTCTAAGATATCGGATATTCAATATTTAAATATTGAATTAAAATGAAAATGGCTAGAATCTGAGTCTCTATCATGACTTTTTCCGTCTTTGAGACGCAAAGTAAATTGGGACTTTGATATTAATTTTAAAGAAAACAATAGTTCCTCGTTCCTACACTAGAGGCGCATCTTTGATTTTTTCATACAATATACGCAGAAAGCACTTCAATGAGTCCTCCCACCCAGGGCAGAGCAGGAGGGACTGTCAGACTTGTACTATCTAAAATTCAGGGTGTCCTTCAATAGCCATTTACGTTCCGGGGTCACGGTAATTCGTAAGTCCCGCGACCACTTCAAGTACGCCTTAAATAAAATACTGAAATCAATGTTGTAAGGCCTTCGAACGATGGAATTCTACTACAGGAGTAAATGTAATAAAAACATTCAATATCGGTCTCCATAATTCGACAAAAACCTTCCTAACACAATCAATTTGCATGAAAGGTATTAAAAACTTTAACTTGAAACCTATATAGGCCAATGCAGCTATAAACTAAAACTTTATGTTCTTTTAGACGAGTATCCGAACGAGAAGTTCTGCGGTTTTCAATTTATTTTTGAGCCAAGTAAGCTGCTCTACATACGAGTATGGATGTCGAAGAAAATCTTATAAATGAATCTTACGTATATGAAAATACTAGGTGTTGTCTGTGGCTTCACCCGAGTGCCACTAGAAAAGTATCCGATCCGCGGTACAGAATACTTAATACCTTTGTCAAATAGACAGGCGAGTTCGAAGCGATAATGAACCGATACGAGACGTCAGTACGATAGTTCTATTATGCTATCGGATCGCTTTCGCTTTTCTATGTGACTGGATTCAAACAATTCCATATATAACAAATAAAAACGTCTCGCTTCGCATTCGTCACGCCTATCTGTTTGACAAAGGCTTAATAGTAGTACGTGTCCGCGAGTGATACTGCTGGGTACGTAAACCAAGTAACAACGGTAACGATATCTGTTACATGCTGTGCCTGTTTCTGAGTCAAATTTCATCAAAATCCGTTCAGCCTTTCGTGATTGGGTGTCAGCTGGTAATGTGCCCTAGAGACTGGCGGTGTTGCCTCTTTCTAAAAGCCAGCCTTTGGGTCACGGGAATACATATTACTTGTTACATGTCTAATTTACGTATATAAGTCTAAATACATAATCATACCGACCATTTAACAAACCATTCAGGTTTTAAAACCTTTTAGGGGAACAGTGTATAAGACGGGGACGCGAGGAATGATGAGAAATCACACACTTAAGGCCAACTTAACACAATACTAACGTAGCGATACGCCAACAGGTTTGTTAATGGCCGCTTGAAAATGACGTCCTGATGGCGCTTCCGCTACGTTAGTGTTGTGTTAAGTATGCCCAAAGAGCGTATATCCCCATTATACATCGCGTCCCCGTCTTATACACTGTTCCCCTACATGATTTAACAATACATAACCGCTTTCGTACAATGGACGCTGGGCGTTAGTTTGAAGTAAAATTAATAGCTTAGCCGGCGTGAAAGCGCTTTGGTTCACGATCGACCTCGACTGTGCGACTAACGAAATTGAGTATCGGAAATAGGATTAGATTAAAGTCTTTTATAACTGCAACTGTGACCCCAGATTGGATTCTGTTTTATTTCAACGCCATTCAGTTATTTAACCTCTGGGTTTTTACTGTGATTGTCTTTTGTGTAGTTTTTTCAGTATTTTTATAGTTAGTCCAGTTTCAGCACCTATTTTTGAGTACCAAAGTATTACCATTGTTTTTTTTTTTCGTGGTAAAATCATCACATGAGTCCCCCCACCCAGGGCAGAGCGGGAGGGACTGTCAGACTCGACCTGACTAATATCCACAGTGTCCTCTTCAATAGCCCTTTACGTTCTGGGGTCACGGTAATTCGTGAGTCCTCGGCGGCAGGCTTTGGCCCTCTACAGGGACCCCCGTCACTAAAGTATTACCATAGAGCACCACCACCACCAAGTCAAAGAAAATCATCGCAAGGAAACCACAATCGATGGGAAATGTAAACAAGCAGCATTGATTATTGAACCCACCATTTGGATTTCTGCCGCTCTCATGAAGTGGAGGCTTATAAACAGTAGTCTACTGCTGCTAAATTGAAAACCTTAATGCCTTCGTCAAACAGACAGGCGAAAGCGAAGCGTTTCCGAAGCGATACCGAACCGAAGCGAGACGTCAGTCCGATAGTTCTGTCACGCTATCGGATCGCTTTCGCTTTTCTATGTGACTGGATTCAAACAATTCCATACATTACAAATAAAAACGCCTCGCTTCGCATTCGTCAAGCATGTCTGTTTGATAAAGGCTTTAGGGCCAGTTTCTCATTAAATAAGCTATTTATTTGTTTTTTTTTTAATTATAATTTTTAACAAATGGTTAAAAAATTATAGGATTTAACAAATAATTCGTTTAAGCAATGATCAAACAACGCGGCTCAATCCAAAAAAAAAACCATCAATTTAACACTATTTTAATCTAATATTTTTAAAGCTGACAACCTTGTCTCGACCTTCGTCTGGATTTTTCAGCAAATCGCATTATACCTAAATATCTTTACGCAGCATTATTACCTTCGTTCAAAAAGAATAGAGAATTTATTCAAACCTTTATAAATTTTCTTTAATGTATAAGTCATGCTAAAAATCAAATATTTGTTTAACATTATTCCCGCTAGCTATCCCGAAAATATTTAAGAAAAATGTTAAAGCCAGTCCTTTCGTACAAATTGGTAACTTCAACAAATTATAAATTAAATGCAAAAAAGAAATAAGTGGTTTTCAAGATAAATTGCGACTGAAGTATATTATTATAAAAATTATAATATTTTCCTTATGATTCATAAAATTGTGTAATAATTTATTATAGTCTCGCTGAGGTATATGCAAATGGAACATGTCCCGACCGCGGATATTGTAGCGTCAACGTAACAGTGTCGGACGATCTTTCATTTCCGGAGTTAACAATGCATCTTTGTCAACTATATTACCTACTCAGAATTAATGTCTGTCAACAGTATACCAGTAGTAGAAGAGGGATCATTTCTGCGGTTCCACAGGTTACTGTAAAAAGTTCGATTCTCAATTTAGGTAAAATATTATTGAAATTTCCCAGCAAAAGTTTTTAGTAGCAACCAGAGTGTTTTAATTTGTGCCCGATTTATGGCAAAAAACTTGCCTTGCATTGCTTCATGGGATTTAAATATAACTGGTATTCGGTATACCTTTTTTGAGTAGTGAAAGTAGGTACGAGATTCCCAAATACCTGAAAAAGAGTAAATCTCATAAGACATTATCTGGATTAGATGTCTAAATAAAATAACATTATAACCTGCGATATCTAACAGCAAATCTTTGCTCAAGGCTAGGCACCAGGGTAGGTAATCAAGGCGAAAAGAGATATCAAATAAATATTCGGAAAGCGGTACTTAGGCTTTCTTTGGAAAAAATAGTAGCTTTCAACAAGAAAATCACATTATTTTCCTCTTTATTTTACAAAGAATATTTGTGTTGCCTAATCAACCATTGTTCTTGTTATATGTAATAAACTTAGGTAGAATATTCAGTGTTCTGACTCCGTTAGACAAGAGTTGTAACCCCGTAATATCCGTATTTCGATAAAACAGTTATTATGTCTGTAATGGAATTTACTATTTGTTTTTCTAAATATTCTCATACAAATAGTTTTTCTCCTACCTAGAATTTGATCAAATTAAATTGTAGCAAAAGTGCACACCAACTTATATTTATCATTCTTATTTTACATTTATTCTGAAATAAAACTTAATAATTCAGCAATAACGTTAAAAAAATGTCATAAATTAATGCTTTATTTCTTTCTTGAATTAGTCACTATTTGAAAATTCATTCAAGAATTGAATTAAATTCGTTTTAGGACATCTATGTTTAGAGCAACGATTGTATTCCCGTTTCAGCACCTAAGTATCAATATTTTGACGAGTTCCTCAATCGGAAACGTAAATATTATTCAAATCTATTTACATTAGAGCACCTACGGTAGCTTCTATTGATGGGGTGCTAAACATTTGAGCTAAGCATTAGTTTGAGCTAAGCTTTTAAGGCACCTAGCCATAAAAGTTTAGCTCAAACGGGAATTCCTCACTGTCGGGCATGATTATGTTTTTTTGGATACGAATTTTTGGTTTACGAGGTCAGTGTCACGTCGTTTGGAGGGCCACTGGCGTTAATGAGAAAGCTAGGCAGATAGTGATCATGTCAGTGACGTCACGGCCTGGACGTTAATAATGTACGAAACAATGGGCCGACGGAAAATTAGAGGGACCGAAATAGTTGGTACAGACTGTACCCATTATTTTCACACAGTCATGAGTAGTAATGTGTTTAAAATTAGCAAACATCAAAACCAATTTGCTCGAGGGGTCATTTCAGTGTTTTTATTTTTATTTTATTTAAAACTATTAAAAGAAATTGTGTTTGTTGTAAAATATTACTGTACTAACATATTATAATAATGTCTTGCTTTTGTGAATTAGGATTGTAATTACAAGTACTAGTATCTACAGCAGAGTATTTATGACAGGCCTGTTGGTCTAGTGGTTAGTGACCCTGACTGCTATGCCGGAGGTCGTGGGTTCGATTCCCACCCAGGACAAATGTTTGTGTGATGAGCATGATCATTTGTTCTGTGTCTGGGTGTAATTTATCTATAATATGTATGTATTTAGAAATATATAAGTATGTTTATCAGTTGTCTAGTACCCATAACACAAGCGCTGCTTAGCTTGGGGCTAGATGGCGTTGTGTGATAGTTGTGGAATATTTATTTATTTATTATTTATTTATGGAATTTAACCAATACAATAAACCACTGATCAGGTGACCCTGAAATTTTGTGACGTTGTCAGATGTACAGAAACAGACAAAGGGTACCTTTTCATCCCGAAAAAAAGTACAGTTCCTGAGGATAACAATAAAAACTTTTATTTGGTAATAGATGGCGTCACGTATAGCCGAATTAATTCGAGAGAGACCGCGGGCAAAAGCTAGTTAATAATTTCAAAAGAAATGAAATGGAGTAGGTAAGCTCTCTTACTTAGATCAATATACGTCCCACTAGTACCTTATTAACCCGTAAATGAATAAATTAAAACCACAAAATGTTTCTTTGTGTTCCAAGGTCCGACTATTTGAAAGCAAATACCCCTAAAACAGGTAAATATAATTGCAAAGGCTCTTGGTAATGTAATATAATGCTTTCAGGAAAAGGCCCGCATTCCTGTAGTGAACAGGTGGGCCTTTTTTTCCTCGACTCTCCCATAATAATTGTAAAGTTTGACAGGCCTGTTGGTCTAGTGGTTGGTGACCCTGACTGCTATGCTGGAGGTCGTGGGTTCGATTCCCACCCAGGACAAATGTTTGTGTGATGAGCACGATCATTTGTTCTGTGTCTGGGTGTAATTTATCTATAATATGTATGTATTTAGAAATATATAAGTATGTTTATCAGTTGTCTAGTACCCATAACACAAGCTCTGCTTAGCTTGGGACTAGATGGCGTTGTGTGATAGTTGTGGAATATTTATTTATTTATTTATTTATTTAAAGTTCACGTTTTTTCACCCTCCGAGAAAATTCCAAAAAGAATTGGTAAGGCTTCGCTTTGTTGGCAGGTGTATATCACGTAATTTGATGTGGTTGATACCTACTAGGAAGTGCAAATGAAAAACTAGGGGTGAATACCGATACGGTGTAGTGTTGACGAAGTCCTTGAATTCCTTTGACATATAAGAGATGGTAATATTGTGCTGGAAAATCTGAGAACGAGCAGTCGCCGAAAACTGTACTGTGACTTTAAATAAATAACGAAAACGTAAACAATAGTGTAATATGATATTTTTCAACGACGGAGAATAGAGAAATATGGAAGAAGAAAGACGTATAATGGGGCAATAAGGAGAAAAATTCTGAAACCCAATGAGGCTTCGATCCATAAACTATATTTTAGGGACATCTCCAAAGTAGGTCTATAGTGTCCAAAAAGACGCAATGTTAAAAACTTCGAATGAAATAGTAGCATGTAAAATTGGTACGTACTTTCCAAACTTTCCAAAACAACTCCTGAAAGAGAAGAAAATAAAAGAATGGGTAAACTTATGAGAAAATTTTCTCAAAACGTATTACGTAAAGTCAGGGGCGACTTGTAGAAATAATGACATCGACAGGCCACCCAAGTTTTTTAATATTGAACTTTTTTACCGAACAAAGTCGCCAAATATGAAAAGCGCCTTCGGGTAATAAATCATTTATACTGTTTGAAATTCAAAATTCGCGTTCGTTGACTTTTAAATGTTCAATATTAACTGTTGCTTTAAATATTTAATGTGGACTCACGATAAATAGCTTTTGTAAAGTGTTAATGCACTTTCTCGAAATTATACACAAGAGCGAGTGGAATTTTCATGACTTTAGCGTTTATTCACCTGGGGATTTATTATTTTCTTTTCTTATTCAGACGCATATGTTACCTATTATAAAAAAAAGTAAAACTTGAAATAAAGTAAATATCTATAGTATATAAGTCATTGATACCCAAAACTTTGTAATATTTTGTATTTTTCCATTGTTTTTCATGAATACAATAATAATATTGACTAACAAAAACAAAAACGAAACTGAAATAAACGAAATATTCCTTTTATACAAAAACCAAGCCATTTCCTTTGATAACATTCCCTTCAAGTTTTGCGTTACGTTCCAGAACCTTTGAAAACAAAGCTAAGTAATTTTAAGAAAGAACGTAAAGAAACCGCTGTGTTCGCAAGGGTTCGTAATACGAATTGAGAAGAGTCAATTTTATAAAACACTAGGAAGATTGTAGGTCAGCAGTAAGTCGACAATCTGTGTAGGACACCTATTCTGGTGTTACAGCTGTAATTTGCTTGAGTGGGGATGGAACGTGTCGGTCATTCGATTAGTGTGGTGTACGAACGTTCACCAGCGTCCACATACTCGTCCCCGTGCGCACAGCTTACACTGTTCACTTTCCACGTAAACGCTGAATCCGACAGCCTCGTTCAAATGTGCAGGAAATTATACCTTTTCATTTCCCGCAAATAGTCGTAACATTTTGCCTCTTTGCCGAGATTTGATGTATTACTGCGGAAAATCAAAGTAAATACTCGTAAGAATGAACACATTTCCCACAATCCCAACTCTCATAAGTGTATTAAGGTCAACATTAATATACTTTCTAATTTAAATTCTCTCTATTCCCTTTAGTCTAAATTATTGTTTATCCAGAACTTTGGCGTGAGAAACATACTGATTATTGTTTAGTTTCCACCAAGTTAGTATCTAAGGACGAGTTTATAGCTTTGCGAATTAGTTACGAATTGAAAATGTCTAGTGGTTGGATCGGTGGGGTGTCACGTGGTGCCCTTCGTTATAGGCCGTCGCTAATTAAGAAGTTTCCCCTTCGATCGGCGCAAATTTTATTACATCAGGGCTGTCCCAAAAAGCTTGTAAAATTAAATTAGTTCAAATGATGAATCGGATTTCCTATTTTAAGGTTGAGATGGTTGCCGTACTGAGAAATTCTCACTCTATAGGTCGTTACAGTGCTTACTTACTTATTACAATATTTAATTGCTACCTTTATCTCCATGTTTGCTAAGGTGGTACTGAGGCACTGACATTATTATAATTAATATAAATAATTACATTATGGTAATAACTTTAGTAAGTTGTTGTGGCCGAACAATCCCCATTTTACAAACTCGTACCTACAGTTTACCGGTCACTGGTAATTATGTTGATCGAATAAATTGGAAAATTAATTATATTATGAAAACTCTACTTAATATCGAAATTTAAACTGATACCATTAAATTGAGGGTATGATTATGAGTGAGTACGAGTCGCAAAACCGTAAAGCGTGGCATGAAACGACATGAGCCCAGCAGACGTTGAAATTACACTGATATTACGTCGATGAGTTTGTAAATACGATGATTTTCATTACTATGTTTTCTTATTTAATTGGGGAATTTAAATTAAGCTGGGTATTAACCAGTTAATGAGCAATTATGATTCTACTAAATTTGTTATTGGAATTTGATATGAGTACATAAATATGATTTCTATGAAATGTGTCTACCAACTCATGGTAGCACAATTGTTAAGACAATAGTTTAAGTTTACTTAAGGTTGATTTGAACACAAGGTATGATAAACCAACTCAATGAAGTCACCGAAAAAATTAAGATTATTCCGAAAAGTGTATTTGATAGGTACGTACAATCGATCGAAATTTAAAACCCACCATAGGCTTATTTTCTTACAAATATTCAAATATATCCATGCATATTTCCGTAAACAAAGTCAAATTGGGTCACGGTTCTTTGTCGATTTTATGTGTCACTTTTTGGAAATGCTCACAATATTTAGGTATTTTCCAAACGTATTCTAAAGTAAATAGTGGGGTTGCAAACAGTGAATCGTTTAAAACGCAATTGAGAGGAAGTGATTTAATTGAGCCACACTAGGTGATGTGTTCAGGACTCGATTTATAGTAATGAACGGGGTTAAACCTTGTAAAGCGACCACCTTTCTTATAATTTTAATGATGTTGCAGTTATAACATTATAGTTCTGAAATTAAAAATGAAATTCGCAAAATGGTATATTCCATCGTAGTCTTTTTCATCTTTGACTAAAGCACTTCGATAAAAAAAAAGCGGTTCATATTATGATTCAGCTAAGTGGCCCTTTTACTCGACTGCGCCAGAAGGAGTGTTATGTTCTTCGAGAGTACGTATATGTATGTATATTTCTACGGCTTGATGGATTTTAGCTAGATGGATGTCGTTATATTCGTCTTAATGAGAGTTACACATTACACGTTTTCTTTTTTCCTTTGATCCCAAAACGAACAAAATGCATAGATCAACGCGGTGTAAACGCATACGCAACGGCAACGCAACAACTTAGTGCTAATTTTTAAGACGTTCTCGCGTTTTTAGGCCCTTACAAGTTACACCGATATTTTATTTTCTTACTTCGTTGTAATATTTCTCATGTCGGTAATTTACTTGAAGCTCCGGATTAATAAAGCGCTCTTTATCTAAGAGGGACTCTTAAGTGTCTACTTGATGTTTTCTGAGATAAATGATTTTATTCAATTACATTTTTTATCGTTGGAAAAAATATATAATTCAGATGTTTCACAGTTTTTCTTGTATTTAGCGATCGTAATATATTATGATTTAAAATTTACAAGTAACAGTCGAAATTGACATCTTAACAGTGTTTCTACATAAACCGTGTTCATAAACGAGTTTTCAAATTATGTGACGTAAAGTAAACGGGAATTTTGACGTTAATGTGATGCAACAAAGGCGCTTTTTTCATTTTCACGTCGTTTTCGTTCGTCGTTTTCAAACTAACGTAATAACATAATACTTCAAGTACTACAAGTTAGGGAACCAAGTTAAAATTTAGTTAATGATTTCCTCTCAAGAGATAATTAGTAGACTACATGGGGTAGTCTACTAATTATCGCTTGAGAGGAAATTGGTCAGGTAAATCTATCACTGGCTCCCGGGCCATACGCTGTACGGTAAAATACGGAAATCTTGTGCTAAGGCCTGTGATAAATAAATGCAGCTTTATTATTGTAGTATGCGTATCACATCCACAAAAGAGAGAGAACGAATACCGCTTTAATCATATTTTGACACTACCATTCATTTGAAGCTACCTGTTAAAAGCTTACAGTACAATTTGCTTTGATTGATAGAGTAGCCCATTTATCAATGTCGTTTGCGGAATCAGCGAAATAAAGCTATTGGCTAGGGAACTTGGGAGTATTCCTCCTGTTTTATGAGCCGCTTCATTTTAAGATCCCGTGGTTTAATGTGTAATGGATGGATATAAATCACGGCTATACGGTGCTACTTAGGTACTTAGTAAAGTTTCTGTAAGGGTTTTACTTACCTTTATTACTTTCGGTTTAGGTAGCAACTAAATTGTTTTTATGGAAGAAATTTGAAGTCTTTAAACCAAAGGGGACCTTTGCCCCAAACGTCAATAAAAAAAGTTCTAAAACACTGACAAACAGACTAAATCTGACAGTCCCTCCCGCCCTGCCCTGGGTGGGAGGACTCATTTGATGATTTTACCACGATAAAAAAAAAGGAACACTTTTTTTATGTATCGTTGTAAAATCATCAAATGAGTACCCAGGGCAGCGCGGGAGGGACTGTCAGACTCGTACTGACTAAAATCCACGGTGTCCTTCAATAGTCATTTACGTGCCGGGGTCACGGTAAATCATAAGTCCCACGACCCCGACAGGCTTTGGGCTTCTAGGCCCCCTCATTTTGCTGACACTCTTTGAGACGCGCGTGGAACACAACGCGCCGTCGACCCGGGCATGGTCCATGGTATGACAGCAAGTTGAAATTTTACACCCCTAAAAGAGAACAACGTCTTGTTTGTTTATTGTTCGTGCGCCTGATGGTTTCACCATAGCAGCAACTTGCGTTTGTCACCAAAACTATTTATTAGCAGTAGTAATTAGTAATTATTGTATGATTCGACAATTTTTCTTCACTTGCTATACTTAACTCGTGTAGTTAACACCGAATTAAAAGTTATATATTCTTGTTCGAGTATTTTCCTGGATTTATTCCACCAGCATCCCCTGTTCCCGCACATGGTCCGTAACGAGCCTGATGACCCATAATATAAAGAAGATCAGCGGATTTAATTGAAGAGGAATTAAGGATTAAATTCTCCACCGTGACGTGGAGGTTATTCGCCGGTGGAATGGATTGAGTTCGATCAAGTGGTTTAGCGGTGCATAGTATTTTATATAACTGATATCGTCACCCAACACTCAGGTAGTATTTAAATAAAATTATATATCAGGTCAGTATTATTTATTTTACTACTTATTGTATTAGTTTGATCGTTAGAATCATTAGGTACTTTGTTACATTGTGATTAGTATTTTATTAACAGCAAATCTTAAGTTTATAATCATACGCATCGCAGTATAGTTAGCTTATTTGCTACATTATTTAAACTTAATTTATATAAAGCTGTAACTAATTCACATAATTTTATATCTACTCAGTAGAAGTTGATATAATTGGTAGCAGGTATTTTGACATAATACAAATAATTTTGAGTGTTAGATATTAGTGCAAGTCATTGTTAAAAATCGTAAAAGTTATTAGTTATTACAATCATTCAATTAGTTATAGTAATCAGTTTATGTATTAAATAAGGATTAGTAATTAGTTGTGCTTATTTATTAGCTAGTTAGCATCAAGTTTACAACATTAAAAATTGTAGGTAATTTTACGAGTACAATTATATTTGGTATATTATATACTTATTTTAGCTTTATATAATTGTTAATTATTTTGTAGGTTCTGTGTTGCTTTGCAATAGCATTTAGACAGTGTATAACACAGTTAGGGGTGCATAAAGTCATACTGTTGCCGTTTTTTAATTGTATTCCTGTATCAATTCCAGGTTGACGACACTCGTCTCCCAGTATGTCCGAGGAAAGGGATTTAGTTAAAAAGCGAGGCAGCTTCAAGGGTCGCTTGACTGCTTTCGTCACCTTCCTGGACTCACTCAAGGACAAAGTATTAAGTACTTGTGATGTGTCCGAGTTGCAGTTGCGCATGGGTAAGATGGAGTCGTTGTACGAACAGTATGATGAGGTGCAGTTACGTCTGGAATGTATTGTAGACGATCTCAAGGTACAATATTCCGAGCGTTCTGAGTTCGAGTCTCTTTATTATAAATCGTTGTCCAGAGCGCAAACCATTCTCAACGAGAGTAATAAAGATAATAAGTCGATGGAAAGCTGTAAAAGTACACTTGCTAGTATACACAAACCAGTGAAATTACCAACGATACAATTACCAAAGTTTAGCGGTTCATATTGCAATTGGCTAGAATTTCGTGACACCTTTACTAGCCTAATTCACAGCAACGACGAAATTGATGAAGTCAACAAGTTCCATTACTTGAGAGCCTCTCTTGAGGGAACTGCTGCCATAGTCATCAAATCAATTGAGTTTTCTTCGAGCAATTACTCTGTGGCATGGAGGTTGTTACTTGATCGATTTGACAACAAACGATTATTAGCGCAAAATCATATGTCCGCATTATATCACATTGAGGCGGTTTCAAAGGAATCGTCTGTTGCTCTCAAAGGTTTAATCGATCAATTAAATAAGGACTTGCGAGCATTAGAGTCGTTAGGTGAGCCTGTAACGCACTGGGACACATTTTTGATATACCACGTCACTCAAAAGATTGATCAAAGGACCTATCGTGAATGGGAGGAATTTAAAGGTCGGATTGACAAGGAAAGTTCAATTACGTTTGAAATGTTCATGCAATTCCTTCGTACTCGAGCCGATTTGATCGAGAACCTAGAACGACCTCGAAATAATCATTCCCAAACAGCAGCTAAATCAGGTCCTAAGATCAAATCGATGGTAGCTAATCAGCCTATTAATAGTTCCAGCACCGAATCAGCTTCTAAAGTATGTCCTAAATGTAATAGTAACGATCACATATTAAGTAATTGTCCACAGTTTCTCGCATTGAGCAATGATGCTCGTCTTAAACTCCTACCCACTTATAAGATTTGTTTTAACTGTTTTCGTTCGGGTCACTTCGCTAACAAATGTAAAAAACCCGGTTGTAAACTATGCAAACGTAGGCATAACACACTAGTTCACACTGATTTTAAAGATACTATAGCGAATACACTTAGTGGTAATTCGTCTAATAATAACTTGTCTGCATCGTCCGTACCGTCTACTACCACAGATACAAATAACGTTGCTTTGTCAGCACATATTGCATCTTCCCGAGGTCATAAGCAGCGTGATGTTTTGTTATCGACCGCCTTGATCAAACTGCGGGATCACACTGGCTGTGTGCATCTCGTTCGCACGGTTCTTGACAGCGGTAGTACTTCGTCATTTATAACGGAACGGTTATGTAAAAATTATAGTTAAAAAAAACTAAAAAAACACGCTTTAATAGCAATCGAACTAAAAAGTAGAAAATAATTTTTAAGTATAAGAGAGTTTATGTTACTGCAACATAAAATCCAACAATCAATTATCACAATTAACTTAGAATAAGATTAATATAAATATTAAGATATTAACAAAAATTCAAATAAAGTGAAAAAGCGTGGGGTGCTTGATATCAAATGTAATGATCATTTTATTAGTTACTGTTTGCAATATCAGAATTATTATAAAAATATCATTGAGCACCCCACGCTTTTTCACTTTATTTGAATTTTTGTTAATATCTTAATATTTATATTAATCTTATTCTAAGTTAATTATGATAATAATTGATTGTTGGATTTTATGTTGCAGTAACATAAACTCTCTTATACTTAAAAATTATTTTCTACTTTTTAGTTCGATTGCTATTAAAGCGTGTTTTTTTAGTTTTTTTTAACTATAATTTATTTTCTGAATTTTTAGTCTCAAGACGACAATAAAAAAATTAAAATACGCAAGCGCGGATGCGCGCGCACTATTACGGTAGCAGTGACTAATTATAAAATTCGAGGATTGAGAACGGATGATCGCGCAGCAATCGTCAGCAGCGACCAATAAAGAAATTTGTCTTTTGAAAGTGAAAGAAGCCAGAGAGAGGAACAGGCCGTATGCAGCAGAGAGCCAATCGGCAGCAAAAGACAGAGAATGACATTTACAACAGCGATAACATGCTCACTAAGCTAAATATATTTTTACTATCACTCCGCCCGCGACTTCGTCAGCGCGTGTTTCTAACTTCGAACCCGAAATCTCCCGCTAGGGGTTGATTTTTGAAATATAGATAATTACGCATCCTTATTCGATTGGGAAACTATTTATGCCAAGTTTTGGGTTTGTCGAAGCAAGCAGGCTTCCCTTAAAACTTAATCACCCTTTTTCACACCAACTTAGAGGGTGATTTTCGAAAACCCCAAAAACACGTGTTTGATTATTTTTTATCTAATTTTTATATACTGAGTTTAAAATTTATCGGTTAGCGCGTTATGATTTTCCCACACAAACTTTAACATCGTCTAGATTACCAAAGGAGGGTAGTTTTAAAAAACGAATAATTCCCATCTTTTTTATTTAGTTTTACTCATATTCGTACCAAGTTTCAAGTTTATAAACCTAACGGATAAAATTTTACATACAAAGGTTTTTACCCCTTTTCACCCCCTTATAGGTAGATTTTCGCAAAATCCCTTCTTAGTGATCACCTACATAATGAATCGCACCTACCGTCCAAAATTCAGGTTCTACGTTTAGCTATTTTAGATCCCTCCCTTTAAAGTTGAATACCCCTTTTCACTAACTTGAGGGGTGATTTTCGAAAATCCCAACAACACGTGTTTAATTATTTTTGATCTAATTTATAGATACTGAGTTTTAAATTCATCAGTTAGCGCTTTATGATTTTCCCATACAAACTTTAACATCGTCTAGGTTACCAAAGGAGGGTAGTTTTAAAAAACTATTAATGTCCATCTTTTTTATTTAGTTTTACTCATATTCGTACCAAGTTTCAAGTTTATAAACCTAACGGATAAAATTTTACATACAAAGGTTTTTACCCCTTTTCACCCCCTTATAGGTAGATTTTCGCAAAATCCCTTCTTAGTGATCACCTACATAATGAATCGCACCTACCGTCCAAAATTCAGGTTCTACGTTTAGCTATTTTAGATCCCTCCCTTTAAAGTTGAATACCCCTTTTCACTAACTTGAGGGGTGATTTTCGAAAATCCCAACAACACGTGTTTAATTATTTTTGATCTAATTTATAGATACTGAGTTTTAAATTCATCAGTTAGCGCTTTATGATTTTCCCATACAAACTTTAACATCGTCTAGGTTACCAAAGGAGGGTAGTTTTAAAAAACTATTAATGTCCATCTTTTTTATTTACTTATACTCATATTCGTACTAAGTTTCAAGTGTATAAACCTAAAGAATAAGATTTTTCATACAAACATTTTCACCCCTTTTCACCCCCTTAGAGGAGGATTTTAATATAAAATTTATGAGATTATTGTATTGTCATCGGCCCTTGACCCCTGTGCAAATTTTCAAGTTAATCAGACTGCTGGAAGTGGGTGAAAATGAAGTTAAAAGATTCCGTTACATACATACATACATACATACATACATACATACAGGTCAAGCTAATAAAAGCGTGTTAAAAAACTTAACTTAGTCACTAGCCAGGTAAATAGATCCATACTTGGTATAAACAACGTTACTTCGCACGTAGGCAAAACATGTCGAGTTAAGATGACGTCATTAGATGATAGTTTTAGTTTCGAACTTCATTGTTTTGTTTTGCCATTTATCACGAGTGAGGTACCGTGTCGTGAAATTAATATTTCTGATTTCGATCTACCTTCGAACATCACTTTGGCTGATCCTACTTTTTATAAACCCGCTGATGTCGATTTATTAATCGGCGCTGACCTGTTTTGGGAATTATTAGGATCGCAAAGATTAAAATTAGGTACCGGAAAGCCAATATTATATGAAACCCGTTTAGGATGGATAGTTTCCGGTCCAATTAGTCAATACTGTTCATTACTCGCTAATGATTTAAAATGTAATTTTTCTAAAACTGCATCCGATGATGATATTAATTGGGATAAAATTAGAACCGATTTGACAAGGTTTTGGCATTTAGAAGAATTAAAATCTCCTAATTCATATTATATGCCAGAAGAAAAATCATGTGAGGATCACTTTGTTAAAAATACGACACGATTGTCTGATGGTCGTTTTTGTGTGCGTATACCCCTTAAGAAGGATCCTTCGGTTCTGGGAGATTCTTATAAGAAAGCTACACACTGTTTCGTTTCATTAGAGCGTAGATTAAGTAATAAGCGTGAATTTGGAAAAATGTATCATGATTTTATGTCAGAATATGAGTCGCTTGGTCATATGACCAAAATTAATAAACCTGACTTGTGTTTAGGTTACTTTATTCCGCATCACGGAATCTTACGCGAGTCGAGCAGCACGACCAAGCTTCGTGTTGTCTTTAACGCAAGCTGTCCTACTTTGACCGGAGTGTCCTTTAATGACCTACAGATGGTTGGACCAACTGTACAGGACGATCTATTGTCTATACTTCTTCGTTTCAGATTCCACAAATACGTCTTGTCTGCAGATGTGGAAAAGATGTATAGACAAATAGTTGTTCACCCGTCAGATAGGCAGTTGCAACGGATTGTTTGGCGTCATAACAGCTGTGAGCCTATTAATGTTTATGGGTTAAACACTGTCACGTACGGTACGGCTAGCGCACCGTACCTCGCGACACGGTGTATTAAACAAATAGGACTCGACTGTAAGGACCCCAAAATATCTGAAATCATTAGGCACGACTTTTATGTCGATGATTTACTGTCCGGGGGTAATGATTTAGACGAGGTAAGATACATCCGCACTGAAGTCACTAGGGCACTCGCGTCAGCATGTATGCCATTGAGGAAATGGAGGTCCAATCATCCTAAATTGGTGTTGGATGCTGTTCCTGCCTCAGGCAACTTGCCTGCCTCTGGTGACTTGCCTGCCTCACGTGACTTGCCTGCTTCGGTTGACTTAGATATTGCATCTCGACACGAGCCTGACAAGTTACTTGGTCTGGGTTGGTATGTCGCTTCCGATGAGTTAGGGTTTCCTATAAGTCTGAGCAAGTCAACGGCTGGGCACACTAAGCGTGATTTGTTATCCGTGATTGCGAGAATTTTTGATCCCTTAGGTTTATTATGTCCTATTGTTGTAACCATGAAGGTTTTATTACAGCAAATGTGGTTAGATAAATTGTCATGGGACCAACCACTGCCTGATGGGATAAAAAACCACTGGGATCACATAGTTAAGTCACTGCCGTTTTTACCTCATTTCCGTATTCCGCGAATTGTAGTTTGTAATTTATATCAGGAGTTAGAACTACATATTTTCTCAGATGCATCTGAATCCGCATACGGTGCTTGCGTCTACGTTCGCAGCATTAATGATGAGGGTAAATATTCGGTTTCTTTGTTAATGGCTAAGAGCCGAGTGGCTCCTATAAAGCCCACAACAATCCCGCGACTGGAGTTGTGTGGTGCGGTAGTTGGCTCTCAGTTCACTCAGAGTGGAGATCAATCGCGTCTATTGTTGGACTGATTCAACCATCGTCCTGGGATGGTTACAGATGATGCCTACCAAACTTCAGCCGTTTGTGCGCAACCGCGTTGCTGAAGTTTTGGATAAGGCGGGTAACTGTACCTGGAGACACGTTCCAACAGACAAAAACCCAGCAGACCTAATATCTCGTGGTGTGGATATTAGTGTTCTGCAGGGTTTGGATCTGTGGTGGTCTGGACCAGACTTCCTGAAACTTGACCCGTCTGAGTGGCCTTCTAAAGTCAACTGTTTGGAACTAAAGACATTACCAGAGACTCGACCTAATGTAGTTTTAAATGCCGTTATTAATGATGCGAAAAGTGACGCTTTCATTGAATTTAGCCGTTTTTCTAATTATTCACGTCTTGTTCGTTCCGTAGCTTATATGTTAAGATTCATTAAATCATGTAGGAAACAGTACCCAAAAAATATTTTTTTGTCTCAAGATGAGTTACAAGAGGCACTTAATGTTATTATTATTAAAAGTCAGGCTGATTCATTTGCTGAGTATGAGTTGCTTTTTAATAAAAGGAGCTTACCTAAAAAGAGCGCCCTTCTAAAGTTTAACGTTTATTTAGATGGTAAAAACATAATGCGGGTAGGAGGACGACTCGAAAATTCTAGTTTTGATTTTAATAAAAAACACCCTATATTATTACAGTCCACACATCATTTTACTAAATTATTATTTAATTTTGAGCATAGACGATTGATGCACGCTGGCCCACAGTTACTATTAGCTTCCATTAGGGAATCTTACTGGCCAATAGGAGGTCGCAACTTGGCAAAGGTTTGTTTTCACAAGTGTGTTTTATGTCGCCGTATAAAGGGACAGGTAGTTACTCCTATAATGGGTAACTTACCACAAGAACGCCTTCGTCCAGGTTATCCCTTTGAGAGTACGGGAGTCGATTATGCCGGGCCTATTATGTGTGCTAGTCGTCAAGGTCGCGGATGCAGGCTAGTAAAGGTGTATGTCGCAATTTTCATATGTTTCACGACCAAAGCCATTCATTTGGAACTCGTTGGCGATTTAACTAGCAATAGTTATTTACTAGCTTTGCATCGATTTATTGCTCGAAGAGGTAAACCCGTTGACATTTTTTCCGACAACGGTACCTCATTTGTCGGTGCGTACAATGACCTTTCAAATTTTTTAAAGGAAAATAGTTTGTCCTTGGGTGAAAGTACAGCTAACGATGGAATAAAATTTCATTTTATCCCTGCGTATACCCCGCACTTCGGTGGCCTCTGGGAGGCGGGTGTAAAGTCAACAAAGTACCACCTTCGAAGAGTGTTGGGAAATTGTAATCTGACTTTTGAGGAGCTGTACACTGCACTAACTAAGATAGAAGCCATCTTGAACTCTCGTCCACTGACGCCGTTGTCTTCGGACCCTGCTGACTACACACCGCTCACGCCGGGTCATTTTCTTGTTGGGCGGCCTCTTACTTCCTTGCCGCAACCTGAGTATAAAGATCGCTCTGCCAACCATCTGTCTCGCTTCCAACGGATTGAACAACTCCGCCAACATTTTTGGAGCAGATGGAGCAAGGAGTATGTGGCGGAATTACAGCTGCGGACTAAATGGCGTTCCTGCAAGGATGGGTTGAAGCTGAACTCCTTAGTCGTGATTAAAGAGGATAATCTTCCTCCGTTGAAATGGAGACTTGGCCGTATTGTAGCAGTTCACCCAGGAACAGATGGCATCGCTCGTGTGGCTGATATTCAGACGTCCACTGGCATCGTACGAAGGGCATTCAACCGAATCTGCCCATTGCCTGTGACTTCGGAATCTGGTTGAAATCGTTGCTTTCAACGCCCGGGGGCATGTTCGTGCGCCTGATGGTTTCACCATAGCAGCAACTTGCGTTTGTCACCAAAACTATTTATTAGCAGTAGTAATTAGTAATTATTGTATGATTCGACAATTTTTCTTCACTTGCTATACTTAACTCGTGTAGTTAACACCGAATTAAAAGTTATATATTCTTGTTCGAGTATTTTCCTGGATTTATTCCACCAGCATCCCCTGTTCCCGCACATTTATAGACTTACGTAACACGAGAAATAACTTTGAACAGTATTAAACAAACAAATATATGATCAAAGGTAATTACCAAAATAATAATGGCGGTTGTGTGATACCAACACATGTAAATTTTAAAAAGCCTCGTAAGCTTCGTCCCAGAATCTATTAAGTCGGAAATGACGCCGGTGGTCACTTTCATTTTTTATCAATTACCATTTTGGCGTTAGCCTAATGTCATAATAATGTCATTGAAGAGTACGCTTGTGAAGCAATTTATGAAGAAAATTGTAATTTAAACGTGAATAAATAAGATACGCAAGTAAAATACTTACTTGTTTGAAATTTGAGCCTAAATCTAACCAAAGTAGTAGTTAATGAGGAGTGGAAAATGTTGAGTTAAAATGTCTTATTTTATTGTGTCGAATTTATTTTGGGAAATATTTACCTAATATAAATACGTACTAACATACACGCCTGTAATTACCTATATTTCACCAGTTACGCAATACAGATATAATTATGATGAAAAACTTTCACATTAAGACCTATGCAAATTATATATTATTTTCTTTTTACAATTTCATTTCAATTACACCTCGTCGGTTCAAATTGCTACTACTTGCATAAAGTCAGTTTAAGTCGAATATTACAGTTGAAATCTAGAACTTGCAAACAACTTGCAAAGTGAGGGAGAGAGCGTAAGCTGATGAAAACACTCGAGGCTTCGCGCTTGATGGCGGGCGTCGCGCTTGGATCGTCTGTTCGTAGTAGCTCGTAGCTCTATGATTGGCGCAGGACTTCGTGGTACAGGCCGCTACAGCTACTAAGATTCACGAACTAGGGATAGCATGAAAGCCGTTGGAAATATTCCTCTTCTATCGAGTCAAAAACTATCATAAATTACAAGCGTTCATAGAGCGTTTAGTCATCGTTTCTTTGCTGAGCAGCCAAATATACCTACTCGAGAATAGTGCCTATGGAGTACCGAAGGTACCTACCCAAGTGTCCAGTCCGGTGCAGCCTGGATTACAGACTAGACACTCCGATAGTCCAGTCTGTAATACCATTTTGTTGTCCCCAATGTGTAGGACATACGAGTAAATGAAGATTCCTAGAAAAAAGAGATCCAAATATACCAGCTAGACCCAAAGATATCTCTTGGCATCTTGAAAAAGAAATACCTTCGCGCAACGCACCGTACCTATATTATCCTTTTCATAATTTACTTCTCAAAGCAATGTTCTAAGTCTAACCCACCAACGTTATGAAGTTAAATTAAATTCATTAGTCCGTTGATAGTTGCAGCGCTTCAAACTTGTAGGAGTTGTAGGCAGACGCTGTTTGAACGACTCTTCTGTGTGTAGTTAGAGGCGCGCTCAGCGCTGCAGATAAGTCGACATCAGCTCAAGTACTATCGTGCGAGAAACGTTGGCTGACTTGTTCAAACCTAGTCTGTCTCCCGACTGGAATAGTTCTCGACGTTTCGAGTTCACTCCAGTCTCAAGCCCCACACGGAAACAGTTACTTCTTTTGTTTCAAGCTTCGGTTATGAACGTTTAAAACTTTCAAGATTCGAACAAATAGTTAAATAGACCCAAGTCTAGATGGACTATTTGATCAGGCAGTTGACCTATTGTCTAAAGAGGGTAATATAAGAGCCACTAGTGGTCAGCGGTGACAATCTGTTATGAGGGTCTAACAACATTATGTCACATTATGTAGATGAGCTTACTTGTGACTTGCCTCGTGTGGTATACGCTGGGGATACTAACATTTTCCTGTTTCAGGAGAAAATGAATAACTATTTATATTCAGTTGTGGCCAGAACTAGGAAATAAGTACCAAAATACAATATTAATACTAAGAAAATAGCATTGGTAATAGGTAAACAAATCAGATAGTCTAAAGATGAGCCCGTGTTTAATTGCTATTATACATGATATAGAGACGTTTACGATTACTAATTGGGGTTACATAACGAAACATCCTTCCGCAAAACCCGAGCACAGTACACACGAGTACAAAAATAATGAGAAAAATCAAGTTACCTCGTTACTTGACACTATCGCCGCGGGCAAAACAAGTGAGGAAATGAAAGAGCGAGCAAATACCAAATAAAACGAAATAGGTTTGACAGAGTATATCACAAAATTGATCCAACATTCTATACCGTACCGTAACCCAACAATGGCGCCCGGAAAATTGGAGTGTTGCCATTTTTTAAAACAAAATGTCAACTAGCAAGACGAGCCCTGATTCGTGCAATGATATTAAATTTTACCTGAGACTTGATTTATGGAACGCTGGGGAGAGGCAATTTCCTTTGCGGAAGCGTTGCCATGGTGACATGTTGTTCCCGGGCTCCAGCGAGGAATCTTGAAAATATGACCCTAATGTGTTGGTGTTATTGTTACGTGTTTTTATGTTCTCTTTTTCGGGCACCATAAGAAGTTTATAACATCGTGTAGACTCGCCTTATGACCCGGTTTGTGCAAGAACAAAAATAAATGTCGCAGTGTTGCCAACGGGCCAATAAATGATTGCTATGAACGGCGACTACTTTATTTTATGTTTAAGAATTTTTCTCGGTTACACGCTACTCAGAACTTTGGTCTAGTTACGTTTTTCTCAAAGTGTAGGGCAAAGTTGAAACCTTAGAATATTTAAACTGAGGCGAGTTTTATTCGATTGTATAAGTATTGAAAAGAACACGTGAGCGTACGTGATTATTTTTCATGTGAATAAACCTGTGTTAAAATTGTTAAGCTTTAACTAAATATATTTAAAAAAAGGAGAAGGGCCAATAGCTATACCTTACTTATTTTTTAACATATTTTTGTTAAAATCTCATCAAGAAAGATTAATAATAATTTTAACATAGTATCTCCCTCTCTCTCTACTTTACATATCCACAACGAAAATCCAATAAGATTAATACGAGCATTATGTCCCACACTTAATGTATCATGTTTCGGGTCTCATCTTTTTGTCATTAGTCGCACAATGGCGTACGATATGAGCTCTCGACACACAATTAATATTGCACGCAATAATAAAGGATGACTTTTCTCGACGGTGACGTGACGAAGATCCCGCCCTTACTCAGCCTAGAGTATAAATGTGTGAGTATTAAGTTTCTATTAGACTTTGCTCAAGTGTGTCCTCATTATATAAGGATTGTAACCCTAGGTAAGCATATTTGAACCAAACTTATTGCTGTTTTGACTCAAGTGTTCCTTACAACGCCTTTATTGGTGTTTAAGTTTTATGAAGTTAAGGAAGGTAATTAGTTAAGTGCCTCTTGCACGGTAGATACTCGTAGTATCAGGAAATCCCGGTAAGTACGTTAACTAGTATTAGAGAACAGTGCTGATCCAGTGGTATCGGCCCCGACTTACGAGTTGTAGGTCGTGGATTGGATCCCTGGCAATTTATTTCATCACCGCAGCTCGTGAGGAAACCGGCATGTGATGATTATTGTCCACTCGCTCCCACGTAGAGGAGGCCTGTGTCCCAGCAGTGGGAACATTTATAGGCTGATGTTAATGATGATGATAAGTCACTAGACGCTTTAAGTGTCATGGAAAAAGTAGAGCAATATGGAGAGTAGGGGGACGCCGCTCAGACAAGGACAAGACATTTTTAGGATTCACTTTGGTGAAAGTGCTGTTCAGCCATCCTAATCTTTCCGGGCTCCGGATTCTTTATTAGTACCAGGGGGTTTATTAGGTTTATTTTATTTAATATCTACACTAGCGAGCAATCACTTAGAGGTACTTGAAGTTGATCCGTTATAGCTCCCTAAATAATGGCAAAAAAGTTAACAGATAAAGTTTTTAATGGTATCACTTTTACTTAAGTATTCTTATATAAGTTCGCACGGTATCTATACTTACTCGCGAGTCGTGTGAATTATGTATTTGACATTATTATTTAATTTCGGTTCAATATTTAAACTAAAAAGGGTGAAATAAAAAAAATAGTACAGTAAGATAAGACGAGGAAAGCAGCTAATAAATTTAAAGTCTTCTTGAATCTTCACAAAATCGTCACGAAAATAAAAATTGAATGAAATCATTAGAGTCGTGAAAGTAATTACTGGCACATTGTTTTATTAAAGTAAACGAATAAACTTTCCTTATAATTTATCAGCCTTACTTTCCGCCGAAATACGAGAACATTTTCGGAGAAATTGGAAAAAGAAAAACGTTACTAAAATATAATGTTTTATCCGAACTGTGTCCGGGACTCGAGCAGTTTAAAAATAGAAAATAAAATACATAGTAACATACTCGTATAATAATATTACAAAATTATAATTATTTTTTATTTATTTAAACGTTTTTGCGAAATACGGTGAACTTCTGCCCAATCTGACAAAATTATTTAATAGATTTCCAACTTTATCACAAAAACGTAAGTTTATGTTCGATTGGTGAAATTTGACAGATTGGGGTAGATTTTTTTTTCGTGTTAAAATCATCAAATGAGTCCTCCCACCCAGGGCAGGGCGGGAGGGACTGTCAGACTTGTACTGACTAAAATCCACGGTGTCCTTCACTAGCCCTTTACGTACCGGGGTCACGGTAATTCGTAAGTCCCGCGACCCCGGCAGATTGGGGTAGATTGATAAGTTTGCGTTTGTCTCTCTTTCTTTGAAGATTTTAAACCTTATCACAATAGTGGAAGGTTAATGTTGGATTGGTAAAATTTAACAGATTCTGGAAGGTCGACTTTCTGGCGTCTGTACAGTGGACATAAGCAATTAATATACCAATAAACAGTACGTTATGAAAAAGGTGATGTTAAAGTCCGCCAAACTACGTTCTCCAAAAGAAAATTTAACATAAGCAAAGCATTGCTATTCAATTTCCTTTACAGTTTTATGTGGAAATGGTATTTTCTATTTGTTCTTGTTCGTACGTGTATTCCCGTGCGCTCGGTCGCTCACAGGGACGAGAAATATCAAATTCTTTGAGTCGTAGCCGCCTTCGTGAACGCTATGGAGTCCTGTTGTGCACTTACAAACGGGAAATAATGTCTCACAGTGCATATTTTAAGACTTTATTTCAAAGACTCTCCATTGCTTTTGTTCTTGAAAGGTGAGTGGACTCAAAGTGTAGTGTTCCTTTAGTGGAAAAGTGAATAAGGAATTTGAATTACCATCGTTTTACGGGATATAATTTTCAGAAACATTTAAAAGGAGCTGAGAAATCTGCTTTTTATTTTGTTTAATAAATTGTGGGTACCTACTACTGTTAAGTGATCACATTTTTTTCATCACCAGGACTATTTTTTTTTTACGTGGTAATATCATCATACGAATCCCGCACATATTGGAAGAGACGGCACTGGCTAAAATCCACAGTCTTCCCTCTAAGAGCATTTTACGTTACAGGGTCATTAGGGGAACAGTGTATAAGACGGGGACGCGAGGTATAATGGGGCCACAAACTCTTTAGGCATACTTAACACAACACTAACGCAGCTTAAGCGCCATCAGGATGTCATTTGCAAGCGGCCATTAACAAATGACGTCCAGTTAAAAGGCCACAGGAAGTGTATGATTTCCCATCATACCTCGCGTCCCCGTCTTATACACTGTTCCCCTACCTGTTTATACAACCCCGTGACCTCACCGACAGGGCTCTGATAGCTTAGTTAGCTAAGCGTTTGGACTACTTATCCAGAAGTACGCAAGCTGCTTGCTGCTTGCGTGCTTGCTTACTGCTTGGTATGAAATCAGTGAAATTTTATTTTCTTAAAAGTCTTTAAGATTCGATACAAATATAAAAATTTGACACAATATCCTGAGCACTGAAATAATGTTAAACATTACTAAAGTAACCAGGTTTACTTATTTAGCACACGTACATATTGAGTGAGGTCTGTGTTATGCAAAACTGAACTGAAATTCCACGTGGATTTAGTTTTCGCCTTTCAAAATGTGCAGGCATTGCATGTACGATATATGTGGAGATGAGAGCGAGTGCCCCGTCAAATACCAAGCTTTGGCTTGTCTGTCAGGCTCGAGAATTTCGTTATATTTCGTGCAAAATGATATTTCGTAAAACGTGGATTTAACATGACTTATTTTCAGTGAATGATCTGATAGATTACTACTATAATAAACGGGAAATTTTTGTAATGAATGCTTGTTACTTATTCTCTTTTTTTAACTATAGTTACGCGTTTGAACACAATCTCGACTGATGGTAAGCGATGACGTGGTCGACAGTGGAGCACGGTTACCTAGAAGTAACCTTTGCACTCTTGACTTGAAGACCCCAATGTTGTAGGTATTCTGATACCTCATACCTAAAACAGACCCAGGCAGGGAATGCAAAAATTACAGATGTTAAAGCTTTATACGGATTATAAATAGAATTATTATCATATAGGTTATTTACGAGTACTACACCGAGTACTACCGAGAGTTAGATCCCGTGGGACAATTATCCACCAATTATTCCACACAGCCGAAGTTGCAAGAATAACCTACCAATGCTTCAGGTTTTTATAGAGTGCGATACTTTATATCTGTTAAAGGTCGGTCACGGTTTATATTTTTTTAAATTGTACTAGGAATTTTTCCTGTTTCGTGGGTGCGTTTACAAACGTACACAAACACTCAGATCCGGAATAACTACTTGTAAGTCATACAAATATTTATTCCGTGCAAGAATCGAACCCGCGACACGCTGCGCAGCAGTCCAATCGCTCAGCCACTGCGCTAACCATACCGTCAATTGTTTTAAAAATCACGTATAATGCCATAAAAACCTTTCAAAATCACCCACAGACAGTTGTAATTCATCACATACACCGATATCACGTTATAGCTCTCATGATATCCTGAATGGAGCGTAACACAGTCATTGCATTTATTTACATTTTATTAAGGGATACAAATAAAAATTTACATGCAAATTAAATTAAAATATGAAATACGTTTCAGTTACTGTCGTGTTGCTTTTAACCATGCTTTTTACTTTCAGTAAAAGCTTTAGTGAATTTTATTGACTTGTTCAGTTCTTTATTTTAGGTTTTATTTATTAAATTATGATCAAAATCTACTTTGATACTTTGTCAAACAAACAGGCGAATCCGAAGCGATAATGAACCGATCCGAGACGTCAGTCCGATAGTTCGGTCACGCTATAGGATCGCTTTCGCATTTCTATGTGACTGGATTCAAACAATTCCATACGTTGCAAATAAAAACGTCACACTTCGCATTCGCCACGCCTGTCTGTTTGACAAAATCTTTATTTCCTCCTTCGGCACTATAAAATATAAGAATCTTTTCTCTTTAGCATGTATGCGTCTGAAGTTCAAGACAGTAAGGAAACATTTCTCAACACTAATACGTTTCCTTCTTTCTTTCTTATTATTTCTATTTTATTTCAAGGCTTTCATTCTTCACTGACACGCTATAGAGTGCTTGTTGTTAATGATACGAATGAAGAGCTTTACCGAATAAAAATATTACTGCGCATTGCTAAAACCAGAATTGAATTTCGGCCCAGAGAGAATAGGCGTTATTTATTCCGTATAATTATTCCGGATGGATATATTATGTTTTTATGCTAGAAATTGGTAGTTACTTATAAGTACAGACAGCGCCACGACGACGACGACACGATGTTACTATCCCCTTGAAAGCATCTGCGCTTTCAATGTTGGTAGACACATGGTGACACGGCGCGTTGTGTTCTACGCGCGCCTCAAAGAGTGTCAGCAAAAATGACGGTGCCCCCATCTAGAGGACCAAAGCCTGTCGGGGTCGCGGGAATTTTGATTTACCGTGACCCCGGTACGTAAAGGGCTATTGAAGGACACCGTGGATTTTAGTCAGAACGAGTCTGACAGTCCCTCCTGCTCTGCCCTGGGTGGGAGGACTCATTTGTTGATTTTACCACGTTATAAAAAGCCCCATGGTGACGCTGTCTGTACCTGGTGGATTGCATCAGATCGGAAAGCATGTATAGTTGTTAGTCACGGCTGTCATTTTTAGATTTTTAACAGTCGTTACTGTTAGTTTGAACTTTTTTAAAGTAAATATAACAACGTTTTTGGAGAGACAACCTTGATAAGTTTTCTATATAGTCTGGAATAGAAGTTCACTAGCAAACTGGCACAAAATTTAATCTACAACTTATTCACATACGAGTACAAGTAAAATCGCTGGGTACATGAAACGCGAATATAATCAAAAGTCATGACGAATTCACTCACAAATAAATACAACATCAAAGACCAAATTATATAGCATATTGTGGAAATTGAATACCCTATTCATAGGTGCTACGTATCGCCTCAATTTGCATGAAATGAATTACTTAGCGGCGTTGTCAAAGGGCTCGCTAGGAAAGCTCGCTGATTGGTGTATAATGTATGTATGCTACCGTCAACATCGTTTGTTAAACATAAACCGATGTCTGTTCTTTGTAGGCGGAGTGTATGTACGTTGGTACTCAATCAAACAGTACCTGGGGTGTGTGTTCGGAGCTTATTCGGGTGCGCTCAAACAAGATGAGAGCGTGGTCTGAACCACATCTGTCACTTACAATATAACGTTTACTGACAGAAAGGATTGGGTAAAATGTCTGCCCAATCCTTGGGTTACGGACATGTCTTAAGAGGTTACCGCGGCTCTGGAATGCAATAAAGGGTTTTAGGTAGTTAGAGAGCCAAAGCCTGCTGGAGTCGTGGGACGAATTACCGTGACCCCGGGCTATTGAAAGACACCGTGAATTGTAGTCAGTACGAGTGTGATTGTCCCTCCCGCTCTGCCCTGAGTGGGAGGACTCATTTCATGATTTTACCACGATAAAAAAAGGGTTTTTGGTAGTACGAGTCACTTGGTGATTTTCCAACATAAAAAAAAAAAGAATTGGCAACGTGTATGTGTGTACTTTGCCAGGTATTGAATGTCCTACATGAAGTTGTTCCAGGGCTAGGTGTTTGTTCTATGAGTTTATATGTTTGTAAAAGCACTCACGATACAGGAGAAATTCCTAGTATGTAGCTACGTGCAAACAAAAATTAGAAAAAAGTAAGTTCCGTTCTCATAACGAAGTAAACTGCCGAGTCTATATATTAAGGTTACTACTAGCTTCCGCCCGCGACTCCGTCCGCCGATGTCGGTCTTCGCGTGGATGGTTTATTTCTCCATTTTGAGTAACTCTGACAATGACATCTTATAAATATCTATTGGACCCAAATGCGGCTAAGCCTATAATAATTAAGGAGATTCGCGGTTCTACAGAACAACGTCTATGAATAAAACTGAAAAATAAGATATTTTTTTTTCTACGTATTTTTCCAGGATAAAAAGTATCCTATTTTATGCCCAGGATAATAAGGTATAATTATACCAAGTTTCATCGAAATCGAACCGTTAGTTTTCACGTGATGCCTGCATATACAGACAGACAGACAGACAGACAAAAAATTTTTTAATCACATATTTGGGTTTGGTATCGATCCAGCAACACCCCCGCTATTTATTTTTTCAATATTTTCAATGTACAGAATTGACCCTTCTACAGATTTATTATATGTATAGATTCCTGAAATGTTTTTACTGTTTGTCCTCCCATGAATAATCAAAGCCGTAGCGGTATCAAAGACACACTATACCATAATAAACCTTCCTATTCCCTTTGTACCACACCAATTTCCATCACGCCGCTCAAATACAAAAGGGCACATGTAATATTTCCCATATTACAATAAAGGCTATATGCATAGGACCCCGGGATAGAAGCCCCGTCATACATCACCCCGGCTCTAATAATATTAGGAACAATAAGGGCGTCATATGTCCATAATGATGGCATGACTCCGGGGAAACTAAACGTACTATCATCTAAACGATTCTATATAGTAAAGAATGAATGGACCTTCTTTGATTTTGAACGATTCTGAGGCCTGAATTCTTGAGCTGATGTCGGTTGCGTGTTTTAGTGAGAAATAACTGTGTAGTACGCGCCGCAGACGTCAGCGTCGCAGTATGGTGTGTTAGTTGAACACAATGTATATTCTTACGCCCGATTGACGTATGCGGAATTCAAGACTAATCCCTTTGTCAAACAGACAGGCGTGGCGAATGCGAAGCGTAACATTTTTATTTGTAATGTATGGAATTGTTTGAATCCATTCACATAGAAAAGCAAAAGCGATCCGATAACGTGACCGAACTGTCGCACTGACGTCTCGTATCGGTTCGGTATCGCTTCCAACTCGCCTGTCTGCTTGACCAAGGCTTAAGGGTTGGTTTTAGGAACAAAATATTTAAGGCCATGCATGCAAAATATCTTAACTTAATAAATATATCTATTTGTTAAGACGGAGTAAAAATCAAAGAATAAATCTTAAATAAAAAAGCTCAATAAGCTTCGTAACAATTGTAACAAAATTTTGTAACACAAGGAACGCGTATACATAATCACGGTATCAAAATAACAAAGAGATGAAATCCTTACAAATGTACAGTAATTCTGAGAAGTATATAACATCATTACGCTATGTATGCTTCAAGAAACATGTACGAAACTTTACTAAAATAATAAAGCCCGGTGGGCATTTGAAAGAACAAAAGACTACCCTAATAAGTTTCCTAAGGTTTCAGAGATCATTGTGGAGGTTTTATTAAAAGCGTTGTAAGCCACAAAAATTCGCTCGAAATGTTTTTAATTAAGCCACTGAAACATTTGCCGAAATTAAACAGCTCTACTGTTGTAAAAGCCTCCTTTATTATATAACTTTATATTTGTACTTTGTTTTCAAAAGCCTTGATTTTTTTTTATTTAATCTTTTGTGAAGTAAGGATAACAATTCATAATTATATGATAACATTTTTCATTACGTTGCTTTTCGGAATATGTTGTATGTTCCCTTTTGCTTCCAAAATGTATTTTTGAAAACTTGCTAAAAAAATTGTGGCTATTGTGAATATAAAGTTTTTAGCTCCGACAACTACTCTAATTCTATTAGCAGACATATTTTTTTGTTAAATTAGCTTGACATTATTCATAAGTATTTGGATGGCTAATATTATTATAATTATTTCTGTTCTCAAGAAACTAGATAGAAAATACTTTAGGACGCAAAAAATTGAGACTCAAATTCAATAGTATTGGTAAGTAAATATTCAATTTCCCATAGGAATGAGTGAGTCGATATTATGTGCAGGTAAATTGCATTTACTATGCCAACCCCTCAGTCCTACACGCGAAGAGAGCGTAGAAACGGGTTTTTCGGCGGATGAATAGACAGAATGTAGAAATGTTTCTTTCGTCCTACGCTTGGTGGTGTTTAAAATGTAAAAAGTAACTGTTCCTATTCTTCAGTTGTCTGGTCCCACTTTGTCTATTCTTGGTAGGATAGAGATCGCGCGTGCTGCACGTTTTTCCAACCGTACCTGCTGTTCCCCTAGTAGATATAAAATACCTATAGAGTACAACACTCTAAACCTCGCGATAAGCAAGTCTTGTCAATAATAAATATTATTGTTTCATTGATAAAAACGTGCGGCTGGCGTGGAAAGGAAAACTTTCCAAGAAAAATCAACAGAAATTTCAAAATTTTCTCCCTTGTTTGTTATTTGTCTTGTTCAAACTGTAGGTACGTTTCCAATAAAAAAGTGTTGCTAGTGTTGTGCCAGAAATGTTGGAGCATGTTTGAAGCAAAGGGTGAGAGAGAGAACAGTTGAACGGCACAGTTTCATTTTTTTACGGCAAGCGGCAACTTACTTCGAGCATTGCCGCATGCCGTGTTAACAAAACACCAATTGTTCCCCGCCGGACCAGTGAAATATGAGGGAAACGATAAAGTTTAAATTGCTCTTGTTCCATCTCTATATTATTTATTGTGACGTCTGTGACGCCGCGATTGGCTCTTGTATATTATGCTGGAACTTCAAAGTAGTTATTGTGTCTCCGAAAATAGAAAACAGCTGGTGTTGTGGTATTATTTTGGGAACAGCTTGCCTTTAATGGTTTCATTTTCTAATGTATTTTGAATTTAGATAGTTGTTTTAATATTTACATTTAGAAGACTCAACAAATTAGGTTCTATTTTAGTCTTGAAATAAAAGACAAGGCCCAGCCTGTCTTCAGCTTAAGTGATGTCAATTTATTGTTTCTTTTTTCACTCTGTTATGAGCCACTCAACTCAAATACCCGTAAGCATACAAACAATATACATAATAGATTGTATAAATAATACCCACTCAATAAAAGTGCCCTCCCCACAGCCAAAAAATAAAATCGTGTGACGACTATAGAAGCCATTACTTTGATGTTTATTTCAAAGGGCGACCTTCCTTTTCATATATCTAATACTTGTGTGTTGACGATAAGAATTGTGTGGTGATTACCTATTCCGATAAACAATAACATTAATAAAATACGAGTTGCATATCAAAACTTTTCACTTTTAATATAATTGCATTTTGTAGAGATAAAATTATTCTACTAAATAGTTGTGCTGCATATTGAAAATGTCTTAGGTATGTACAATAAATAATTGAAAACGTACCTTAAACTTTATACTGGGCATGGAAATAATAAGTACTACCTAAGATTCCACGCTCAGCTATATTGTGCATTTGGCAGAATCACGTATTTCACTGCTAATTTAAAAAAAGAAATACCGGTGAGGAAAAGAAAAGCTCAAAGTGTAATCAAAAGAGAAAATATTATGGCCGTAGCCAAACGAGAAGATTCCGTACACAATGAACATGACATTTAATAATATTGTCTACATCGATTACTCAGAGGTTAGGATGATTATTTTTTTTTTGCTCGATACAGTATACCTGCCATTCGGTCCCATAAAATTTTCATTCAGTTTGGTTCAGTAGTTTTTATTTTATGAGCATTTTTAGCTTATTGTTTACATGGGCGATGTTATTACCGGTGCACATGTAAGAAAATTATGTATTTGACAATAATTTGGGTTGAATATTTAAACTAAAAAGGATAAAATAAAAACTGAAAAAAATGTAACCGACTTCAAAAACAACCACAAAAAAGTTTAAAATAACCTACAAAATAACTTTTCTTTCGAAAGTAGTTGGCACTTTTATGCCACCGACTCTCAATAAAAATCGTTGTTGTGGTTGTTTTTGAAGTCGGTTACATTGTTTTTTGAAAAAGTTTTTTATTAACGGGGTTTCATATTTCTAATGTACCTACTTATTTATTAATGATAAAAAATATTATTAATCATTTATATATGATCACATCTCTTGCAATCTTTAATGCATGTCCAATCGAGTAATACGTCGCCGCTGTAATGTGATGATATTATAATATGAATTATTTCTGATGTGATAATCATATTGCTATTTGAATAATATTAATCGCTAGTGTCGAAACTCGAAGTGATCAGGGTTTCTCAATTCTTAAGTATCAGTAAGACGATAATTAATCAATTGTCAATCACACTGGAAAATGATTGACATCCAATAAGTTCAGATTGCCACGCTGTGGTTCATCTATTTATCATCAAACGATCGCTACCTCGTCCAAACTCAGCCTGTGATCGTTTCCATTTCGTTTACAATGTAAACAATTTGCTAAAATGTTTATAAAAAGAGTTTTTAAATAATGTAACTGAATAATCCTACTATCCTCTCTTACTAATATAAATGTTAAAGTTCGTTTGGATGGATGGATGTTTTTTGCTCTCTTACGCAAAAACTATTGAACGGATTTAGATGACATTTGTACATAAACAATTTATAATCTGGACAGTTTTCATTCCGATTTTCTCGTAGGATAATTTTCGAGTTGTAGCGGGAGAAACCGTTGGCAACGGCTAGTTGATTAAAAATAAATAAGGGTTGCTCTATTTAGATTTTTCGTTTTGCGGTTCCTGGAAAAGTGCTTTGTCGACTGTAAATTGTATGAGGAATGAAAGGTCGAGACTCCAAGAAATAATGACGAAAATATCCAGGGTTTGTATTAAGTGCTCAGTGCGTAACTCCTTGGTGCTCTGACCGGAGCATAAAACTATAAATTCCAACCGCAAATAAGTGAGTTAGAATTATGAGTCGCTGCCCACAGAAGTCCACAGAGCAGGACTTTATTTATATTCTCTAAAACCACTGTTACTTTATACGAGCGTCTCAACTATGTAATAATTTGTAGTGTAATCTTATTATTGAGTTATTTTAACAGCGAAAAGCGGACTTGGGACTGAGATTATGACTTTATGGACTGTTGCTGTGATGTTTATGGCTGTGGTAATGGCCGTCGCACAAGCCGCGGGAACAGTGTATTTAATGGGCTGTAAATGAAAAATGGCGCAATTGTCGTGACGTAGTTGCCAAGGGCACCGTGTCTCCTCAGGGGCCGATGTATGGTCATTGTGTCTTTTATCGTCCGTATGTGTTCGTCTGACGCCGGCACCGAGCTGTTACGGTACTTAATTTACAGATTTTACTGCCGTTCGGGGTGAACAAAAGGTCCAATTTTCACCACCGTACGTGATAAAATCTTCCATGATTGAATCAGTTAATGCAAAAAATCTGTATTATTTGTGTTAATTGAAAATATTTTTTTGGTAAATGTGCAAATGAGGATTGTATCTACCCACTTAATCTGCAGGTAATTTTGTGGCTAAACGCTACTTCTGGAGTAGCTGCGTCACTAGCTGTTATTTTTGCGGACGATATGATGAAAATAACTTCTTTATTTATTTTCTTTACTTATTATACGAGTATACATTTTTAAATATTTTTACAAAAACAAAACAAAAAAATAACTTAATCGTCCGCATTTATCAAAAAATGCGTACAAAATATATTCCCAATAGATATTTTTTTAAATAATATAAACAAATATAACGCCGTTATTATACGAGTCTGCTATATTTATTTATGATTTTGTTATATTTATCTTTTCGATACCTGTGTAGGACGGTAGCTATTTGTTTTGGACGACAACAAACACAATAACTCGCTCTGAACCATTTGCGTTCTAAAACAAATAGAAAAATATAAGGTGGAATTTCTGAATCAAAACAAAGAGCAATATATCCCTGGAAGAGATACGGCGGCGGGGGTCAATCGATTACCTTACACATCGTTGTGACAAATAGTTCCATTTGCCGTTTCCAGATGGCGGGGGCTGCCTTTTATTCTCTAACCATTGCCGACGGCCATTTCATATTTCGTAACAAGAAAAAGGATTTCTCGTCCAGCTTCCAATTGGAATCACGATTGCTCAAAGGAATCATTTCGTTACGATACACAGTTGCTTTCAGACGTTTTACTGGAAAATAATAATCGAATAAAGCTCCACAACTTTGCAAAAACAGGTTGTTTTCCTGGATCTCGTAGAAAGGAAAATCTATTGAGCGTAACTAAATAGTTCTACTTTGTGAGCGTTGCATCTGTTGCAAGATTACTGCATATTTAAGAAACTAATTTACTGTGAACGTGGATGCGACTAAAGAAGTTTATAAGTATTGTAGTCGCGCTTTCAAATTTTTATATACCCCACGGGTAAAAGGCGTTTTACTGTGTTGTATAAATCAATAATTTGGGTTAGTTTTATACCGAAACTACGGCAGTTGGTAACCTTCAAAGGGTATCAATGTCCCTTGACTACAGTGTGCCCCAATCCCGGGATCTCCGTCTGTTTTCCCCTGATAAAAACGCCAGTTGATCGACAAGTATTACGAACAAAGGTACGATAAAAGCTTACCTATATTTGCTTCGACAGTTGGATAGACAGATAAAGTGTCAATGGGATTGTGTGCGGTGGCTGGATACGGATCCCAAAAAAACTTAGGATCCATTGATTGTGTGGAACAACAAAAGCTTTTATAAGACAACTCGTTGCGGGGTTGAAATACTTTTCACTCCGAATTGAGAAATTGGGATGAGTAAAACTTCACGCTTATGAAAGCATCACAAGTGAACAGCGTTTGTCTTTCCAAAAATTAATATTTCCCAATATAAAAAGGGCTATTTTGGGGCCAAAACCAATTTTTCTTTCGGAACAACAAATGAGATAAGTTTTCAATTCTATCCTGTGGTATTTTACCACACGGATCTGAGAATAAATTAGGTGTAGTTGTCACCTTCGCTGCTCCCGTTAATTAACCTAGCGCGATACACGAGGGAACACTGCGGCTTAAATTCATTAGTGTTTGAGGTTTACACAGTCAACGTCAAGCAATTGGAAAAAAAAAAGCCAAAATGTTAAAGGCGTGAGCGGACATTTCCACTGGGAGCCGACAGCCAACGGGTTTACTTTCCTTTATTTGTCGACTTTCTTTGAGAATAATCTTTTTTCAACGTCAGACGTGTTGTATGGAAAACTTTATAATTAAAGAACTGTTGAAAGGTCCCGGGTTTGGAAAGGAAAGTGTTCCAAACTTAAAATTGTATCAAGTTCGTCTATTCAATGAAGAAAGTTCATCTTTTGAAAGAACTCTTCGGTTGAGTTGCCGGCTTATATGGGCATACTAATCAAAAAGTAATGACGCAAATAAGGCATTGTATAAGTAATTGATGTTAATTAACTGAATGGCAACTAAGAAACTTCATTGTGTTTAATTAATGCGTTGAAAAGTTTAAAAGTCTTCTGTGCCCCATTAGCCCATTTAGAAGTTGTCTTTTAACTTTGTAAATTGGAGTTCGCAAGCATTAAGGTGGAAATTTGAGAGGATAGAATGTTTATGTTGAGTATTCGAGCTGATAGCGTTATGACTTCTGACTCTCAGCATGTCATTTGTTTCAATTTGAAAGTGAATTCTAACTTTCGGTTTGTAGGAAAGTTATAATCAATGGCGTAACCTTGTTATATTGATTTTCGTAAAATTACTTCCATTTGTATATTAATAGCTTTAATTTGTCACCAAATAAATCTTATTGCTTCTGGCGCTAACTATGATTGTAGGTAATTTATGCATTCGAGACCAAACAGAAATGCTACGAATACATGATGTACAACAGCAATATAAACACTAGGACACATAATTAATGTCCTGGCAAGAAACAGAGCAGATAACATCAGGTTAAATTAAATTCTACGAGACTAAATTTAACTAGAACCAGTGCAGGCATGAACGGGATTACCATGTAAATATTTGTGCCTAAGCCTAGTACTCACGAGATGAAGCAACGCGATGCAACATCGCGGGAGTCTCGACAAAATAATAGGGCATGAATAGACATATTTGGTAATTGATGTAGCCTCTATAGCATTATTTAGCAATAAAAACTCCTTTCATTCGAATAGTCGGGCGAAGGTTACGGTAAACAATGAGTATGCCCTTGACATTGTCTCGCGATTAGATCTCGATGTGTGTACATCTTTCATACTTTACATTTTCTAGATACGTTTTAGTTAATCACTTGTTTATGCCCGCGGGGAATACCTCACGGGATTATACAAAAAAAAAAAACCTTTGTGTTAGTCCAAACTATCCAAAAATATCTGTGTACATTTCATGCAATTCCTTTAATAGTTTTTGACAGTAAGAGCAGCATACGCATAAGCACTGATATCTATATATGTATCTATATTCTGTTTTCGCAAGTTATAATGGTAGATTTGATTTCGCTAAGAAAGTATATTTTCTATTGATTTAAACTAACGAGAAAATGATTGGGGGAATTATGTGATTTCCACTACAAAGCGGATTGAGAGAAATTGCTAGTTAGTTAGGTTTGCAAATTGGGTGATTGTAGCGTACCTAATTTACTAAAAGCACTGTCGTTATTTAGGTACAAATACCGATAATGTTTGTCAGTGAATCTACCGCTTTACTAAACAAGCGGCAAACGATAAACGCAAACGGTATTTAATAGATTTTCAACTTTGTAGTCTAGGGTATAAAATTAAAAATATTTTGTAGACTACTTGAAGAGGCGGCAGTAAACGTGTGCCCGCGTGACTCTACCCACACAAAAAAAAACAACTTGGAATGAGAAAAGAACATGCATAGTAACACACTTATTTCGTCTTTTTTCATATCTGATTGATTTTGTTGTGGATTAAAAACAGTTAAATTAATTCTCCGAGACTTTGAACATCGGCCTAGGCGCCACTATTGATATAGTTTTTCAGGAGTTGCAGTGGTTTGGGAATAGTGAAGAAAAGTAGCAAATTTGTAATAGGTTTTACACACCATTTTTTTTTACTTATTATGGTGTACCTATAGAGTCCGTAATTAGTAGTAATACGTTATCACGCACAAAATTCCAGAACACCTCTATATTGATAAATGTTTTAGTCAGAAGAAACACAAAAAAAGATACATTAAAGGAAACGGTAATTGATGGAAGACAACCTAGATGTGTCAACAAACATACATATCCCACCTTTAGAATTAAAGTGGCCTAACTAAAAATTTTAAGAAAATGACCTTTATGCATCGAACAACTTATAAACATGTATTCTATTGGTTTATTAAAAAGAAACCAGCACTTCTAGCCCAGAAAAGGAAAAACGCACTGTTTCCGTCTCTTTCAAATCACGCTCTTTCCCCGCGTCACTCGGTATTGAATTAATAAATAAAATTTCCCAAAAAACTGGAATTTTGGATTACGGCACTTCTATTCTAAAGGTGCGATATATCTTTTATACATAAAAGACTGATGGGTAATATAAATATTTTCCTTTACCTTTATAAATCAATACCTATGCCTACGGCGTACTACGCTTAGATAATTGTATTGTTGCCCAAGATCAGAGTCGAACTAGACCGAAGTAGCTGGGGCCCGGGTTATCGGCATTCAGTGTCAATACGTTAAAATGTTTTATTCTTTTGAACAACGTTACCCCACACTAACAATTTCTCCTGTGATGTGGGTGCATTTACAAACATAGAAACTAACATACACAAACACAGACCCGGAACAACCACTTTTTTACATAGTTTTTTCAAATATTTGTTCTGTGCGGAGATCAAACCCGCGACAGGCTGCGCAGAAATTGGTCGCTCAACCTGTTCATAAAAACAAAGGTTACAAAAACAAACATGGACAGAGTCGTACTAGTATCAGGGCTGACCTGCTCAGGCTCAGGATTTTTTTCTATAATTGGCTATTTAATTGAAATATTATAATTAGTACGTCACTTAGATTATCAAAAAAAATTCGACCTGTATTTTTTCTTTTGTTTCGTAAACAAAAATTGACGGAGATACGATACTTTCAAAATTGGAAATACGTCACAATTCAGTAAAATTTCTACTGAATTCTGACGTCACGAGCCCCCACTCTCGAGTTTTGATGCGTTGTATTTTGGTGAATATTCATTGATTTTACAAAAGAAAAAATACGTGTCCGTTATTTTTTTTAAATCTAAATGACAGACTAATTATATATTTTGTAATTTATAGCTACTGTCAAATAGCCAATTGTATTATTGTATTGTACGTAGTATTTTATCTAGTTTACACCCAGCCTGTGCGGGTCCCCGATCCTGCCAACCGTCTAGCGCCCCCACTAGTTAGCCTCTTGATGGCCCGCGCATACTTGGACCCAGCAGCCCATCTGCCCACGATCTAGCTTATTATTTATGATTATTTCGTGGCTTGATTGGAAATGTTTAGTCTACCTTAGTTGTAATCTAACTAGGATTAGGCACTCATTAGAAGAATGGACAAAAAAGAAACTGGTCAAGACGCATTCGCGTACGATCGGTTCCGTAGTACCAAAAATATATTTATATATTTTGAAGCCAATGTACCATCAATCATCGACATAGTAGCTATTTCAGGAACCCCCAGATCACATTCATATTTATATAACAGTAATATATGCTTTGATATTTCTTTCAACATTCACTTATATGTACGGAGGTTGGACCTTCGTACATGTAAATAAACTCTTATTATTTTTATAGTATAATATCACTTGACTTATGTGTAGCAGTTCTCCAATATAATTTTCTCAGAGTAAATGGCTGTGAAATACGAACGAACGAAGTTAAAGACGGACAGGACGAATCTATAAGGGTTCCGTTTTGTGCCGTTTAGCTATGGAACTCTAAAAAAGAATAATGAATCCAATTTCGGATATAATTGTTATAAATGAAGGTATATAAGCTAGTATTTCACTAATGACGAAGGTTTCTGTAGTATCTATCTACTACAAAAGCTGATCAGAAATAATAGTCACGAATATTTGTGTAATTTGGTCCCCATTCGAAAACCGTACTCCATTATGACATTTTCGTGGCCGTGTGCGGTCATTGTTTAACGATAATTGCTTACCTACAAGTATGTTCAATGTACAATGTATCTGTTACTGTAAACGCCCAAACTACGGTAAATTCTAAGATTTTCCGGTAAACCCTTTACCATTGCTTGTATTGGTAAAAGTCCGAACTATTCCATTCAGTGACAATTTTGTTATAATGTCAATGTATAACGCTTGTAGGTTGACGGAGTCCTGCAGCACGGGGCTCCTTTTTCTGTCTGCAGGGTTTAAAAAAACCTAATCAAACCGAACCTTTTTTTTAATACGTGGTAGAATCATCCAATGAGTCTTCCCGAACCGAACCTTGTGATGCTCTTGACGTCTAACTACGTACATTTAACAGCTGATATTGGTAAAACTAGTCGGTATATTCCAAATTGTCTTAGTAAAAACCCGGAAAAAACATAATTTCATTTAAGATTCTAACATACACCAAACCATATCGGTAAATCCTAGGATTTACTGGTAAAACTTAAAATTGACTACTATACGCGCTTTCACAGTGACGTAACCTAACGAATAGCAACAGGGGCGCCACACGTTTGTTGAATCTTTGTTCAAAATGTTTACAAACCTCCTCCCTCCCCTCCATACCGACATCGTGATACAAGTAGGGGAATAGTGTATAAGACGGGGATGCGAGGTATGATGGGAAATCAATTAAGGCAAACTTAACTCAATACTAACGTAGCGCAAGCGCCAACAGGACGCCATTTGTTAATAGCCGCTTGCAAAGGACGTCCTGATGGCGCTTGCGCTACGTTAGTGTCGTCTTAAGTATGCCTAAAGAGTGTATGTCCCCATTATACCTCGCGTCCCCGTCTTATACACTGTTCCCCTATTAATCATTTGCTTAGTCTTTTCCCAACTACGAGTATATTGGGGTCGGTTTCTTTTTACCAATAAAAAGAATAATAGTCATTAGACAGTTCCGTAACCCCGGCAAGCGTTTAGCCCTGTGGTGGTGCCGTTAGTTTAAAGATCGACTCATGCGTTTGTTAATACTTTACCACGAGCTACTCCTAAATGTTAACAAGAACGTCCTTTAAATGCTACCAAGTAACGTCGTGATACAAGTATTATGACGTAATAATTTGGGACGTTTCACTAATTCAAGAGAGGCAAGCCGACTCCTGGGTATTAATGTTGCACAAAGTAATTAGCCGGAAGAGCTTTACAAATGGTCTTGGCACCACCTTTATTTGGGTTTGAGCATGTTATGTTACATATTAAGGGAAGCATTGTTTGTACAATGACAAATTAAGAACGGTTAAAATTATGTTCAAGTTACAATGTCCTTTGTATTAAAGAAAAGTCCACTTTATAAATGTAAAAATAAATAAAAAGACTGTTTTTAATAAACCGGTTCATTTTCACGACGAAAAAATCAGGTAATAAAGATTGTTTAAAAAAAATGCCAACTTTTGCAAACATTTCGTTTTTCTTAGCTAATTATTTCCCTGAAAACCTTCCCTACATTGATTTTATCAACGTACAATAGAATACAATGAATAGGGATAGGTTGATTACCTACCGTTCCGTTACATTCTCTGTGCTATTCTAAATGAATCGTGTAATCAACCACGAACGCAGGTGAATACCTAATTCGTTTTGATTTCAGTAGTCAGACATCGTTGACCCATTTCTTCAGCGCCCAATCACGGGCCGAATTCAATTTCGTCCACTTTTATTCGCTACGAAAATCTTGAAAGATACCACAGGAAATAAGAGAAACCCTATTATTATATCTCTTTTATTACGAAAGTTATTGGTGTGTTACTCGTTCATCCAAAAACAGGATATTGGTACTTCGGAAATAGAGAATAGTGGTTGCATCGAGACACAATCACACAACTAAAGAGCCTTTTATTGTAATAAAAAGTATTTTACTAGCAGACGGAAATTGTAGGATAAATATACATTTGGAATATGTTAAAGGCTGTACAGAAACCGAGGTTCTGTTCGCGTGGGCGTGCAGTGCCATTAACCACGTTGCTCGTGCTAGCAGTTGTAAAGATAAATTGTCGCAAGTAAATTCTATTGCAAGTATAATATGTGGCGGTGTCCGTGTCCCTGGCTGTCCGGAGTGTCCGTTGCCAGTTAACTGGCAGTTTGCGCGGCCGCTAACACCACAACAATATAAACGTGGCCGCGCCCGTCCTAATGTGTGAACATATACCAAATGAAAGTTGAATTGCTACGAAGGTACGGAGATGCTTTCCCTAATGTGCTGTTTATAGTTCTAACACCAGTTTAGGGGCGCACAGCGTGTCGCATTCCTTCGTGAATTTATTTTTAATGTCATTTCGAGCTGGTAGGTTGCGGTCGCCCGGGGGAAAATGTCTGCTGTAAAAACAAAAGAAAAGCGCTGGTAGAGATAATGTTATGGTTCCGTTATACAATGGCGAATGTGGAACATTTGTGGATATCTGTGGAGCTACTTACTGTGTTATACAGTTAGCATTGGGTTGATTGCAGCTTATGTGTTCTCTTGCATGTTGTCTATTGAGATGTCGTATATAATATGTAGAGTTAACCTAAGTCGTGATCGTAACTGTGTTCATGTATTAATAGGTCAGAGACAACCACAGTTCATTATAAATTGTTAGATGTTGGTAAGTCGAATACAAAGTTTTAATGTTTCAAGGCAATCTCTGATGAGATAAGAAATATGTAGATACCATTATTCGTATTATGTGAACCCATTGACAGTTCTAGTTCAATGGCGCCAACACTCATGATAGCCATTTCCACATAAATCAAGTCATTGTCTATGTTTTATAACAAACTCGTACAATGTGGAATAACGTGCCTCTCACGTTATTTTCCTCCATCATTTACGTCAAGTTACATAAAGAAAATTTAATGCGAGCGAATGTCTTTAATCATCGGCTCTAATTAAAATTGATTACGAACGTTCCGATATATCAGGTTTAAATGGAAACTGTTATAGGCACATTATGTAGGCATTTATGTTGAAGAGAGGATGAGGAGTTGGTACGTGAGAAGGATAATATTGTCATTTCAGATTACCGTCGCTCAGCTACTTGGCTTGAGGGCCGGGCTCGTGAGCGTCGGCATTATGCAATAAAAAGACTTTAATATTGCCATTTTGCAGGCAATTTAAACTCCAATTTTGTGATGGCACCTTACTGTACAATACCGTCTTTACGTTTTATTGCGTTTAAAGTTTGTTTTCGACTTAATTAGTTTTCTGATAATGTCAACTACTCTAAAGATATAAAACAAATAATAAGAACGAACAGCTTTTTATGTTTTTTGTTTTATGAGACTGAATTTATTGGGTTTGTAGATTTAATTTAAGAAATTAATAAAAATGAAAATTCTGCTGGCAGTCAGTTACTGTTGTGTCAACGCTATAATTTTGTTTTATGTTTAACAAGAATAACGAATTCTGTGTGTGCCTTTCTATGGCACCGCAGGACTATTTAAGTCCTGCGGTGGATATAATTTAACAAATTATAAGAAAAAATCTATAAAATTTGTCGATTGAGGCAAACATTTTTTTTTTATTGGATTTATACACACTTCGTGTTGTGTCACTTGGATCATTAGATTATTAAATAACTATGAGAGCTACATTCTTTTAATTTTTTAACATATACGCATGTAAATAACCTTATCTTCGTCGCCTGTGAAATAAATATCATGATGGCATGAAAAAAAATTATAGATTTCGAATTTATAATAGTATTAATTCCCATTTTGAAATCACTCTTGTCCAAGAGCTTATGTCCGTACATTAAGTTCAGAGTTTCCGCTGAAGCGCTGGAAGAAGCACCACGTTTAATAACGGCATTATAAACTTAGCGATTTAAGCACCTAATATGTTGGTAAACTTGGTTTGGTCTCAGCTTTGTGCCGCTAGCGTTGCCAATGGCCAGGCATTGATATAACGGCCGCATTTATAACGTTGGCTCATGTAAGTGTACTTAGTTTGTTTTTCGAATTACCAAATAAACTAGAAGTTTGGCAAGTTTGTGTTGAGGGATTTTATTAACATTTTCTTTCACGTATTTTATTATAAGTCCGTTGTCAGTCAGTATTCTGTACTGTAATCAAAGCAAATTTCAAGTTTTTGACACAATTTTGCACGCATATATATGTACATCGTGACAACACAATATTATGATGACATATGGAGCTGATCTGATGATGGAGGATTTCATGGACTGAAAGTACTTATGGTTAAAATAATCCATTTTGTATAAAACATCAGGTGGCCTACCAAGACGAACGAGATGGCGCTAGACGACTTCTATAGCTCTGTCACTTTCCCACAACTACTCACGCTTTAAGACGACATGGCCACCTGAATTGTTTTTTGATTTTTCAGGTTTGGTTTTATAGTAAAATTGTTTATAACCATAAGTACATTCAGCCCTTGGTCGCGGGACTAACAAATTACCGTGACCCCGGTACGTAAAGGGCTATTGAAGGACACCGTGGATTTTAGTCAGTACAAGTCTAACAGTCCCTCCCGCCCTGCCCTGGGAGGACTCATTTGATGATATTACCACGATAAAAAAAGTGCTTTCAGACCATGAAAGGTTGTTAATGTTTTACAAATAACCCTGTATAAACTAGTAGTTTATTTAATCTTCCATTTGTCTATCTCTATCATACACATTTAAACCAGTTTAGTAAGTCTTATTTACATTTAATTCCGGGCACAGCTTCAGTGGCGCAACGGTAAATAATGGTTGTTAAACATATTATCCATGTACACAACGCCTTGGTAGAAGAACAAGCAACTCTGTCCTGAGGGAAGGTGTCGGATGGTCAACATACTCGTGTCATCCACTGAGACAGGGCCGAATTTATCATTTTGGGGGCCCCGGGCACATTAGGATGATAGGGCCCCTATAATTTTGATTAAGATTTTTTCTTGTTCCAACTGACAAAAGATTTATGTTTGAATTGCAATGAAAGACAGGCCTGTTGGTCTAGTGGTTAGTGACCCTGACTGCTATGCCGGAGGTCGTGGGTTCGATTCCCACCCAGGGCAAATGTTTGTGTGATGAGCACGATCATTTGTTCTGTGTCTGGGTGTAATTTATCAATAATATGTATGTATTTAGAAATATATAAGTATGTTTATCAGTTGTCTAGTACCCATAACACAAGCTCTGCTTAGCTTGGGACTAGATGGCGTTGTGTGATAGTTGTGGAATATTTAAAAAAAAAATATTAACACGAGCACAAATATATTTAGATTTGAAAATGGGCAATTTTACTAGGCAGGGCTTTTACTGACTTATGCAGTTCAATTATGAAGTAAAGTTTACTAACGCCATATTGTGACGTCATACACCCCTTTTTAACACTTGCACGCTCTTAAATCTACCATTAACATATAACTCTAACCAGATAATAAAGATTTTAACAAAATATTTTATTGCTAAACGTTATTTTCAAGTGACAGTTGACATATGAAGGTCATTGACACCTTCCTTCGTAGTTGAACTGCATACTACATGATATTGACATCATGCACTCGTGATAGATCCTCTTTAGGATTACTTAAATCAAGAATGGTCTATTTAAAAAAAAAAGTGAGCATAGGATAGGAATACCTCATTGGATAGATATTGATCGATGAATATCTCACTTGCTTTCATTAAGTTATAAGCGAAAGTTAGGTCGATATGCCCATCGGCGACGTTGTAATTGTGTTCTTATTAGATAATACGTACCAGATCATAATATCGAAAACCATTATCTGATTGGGCCTGCGGGCAGAACTTTGTTACGTTCATACTTCACGTGACGTTCTAATTAAAATGAAAGGTAGATGTTTTGTTACATTATTATAGGCAAAATTGATATATTGGTACATTTTGGTCTGTACTAATCCGTACTAGTAGAGTTATTTGTTTTTATTTTGGAAGTAATTTCTGCAAATAGTGATGGTCGGAGCTACATTAGTCCTGAATGCCATAAGGCCATGGTCTATAAATTATATTATCATACAATTCCACGGGTGTGCAGCACAAATGTTTGCTCTCAGTGTTGAAATCCCCCATAATGATGTGATGTGCATACTGTGAACCCAAAGATTCAAGAACCGATTCGAATTCGATGAAGTAATCAAGAGAAGGAGGACAATACACCACACCTAGAACAGTTTTTGCTCCTTTGACACAAACCTCGAGGAAAAGAAACTCAGCTGAATTATGAAGGGAAGAAGTGGCAAGAATTTTAAAAGGAAAATCAGCGCGGAGGTAAATTGCAACACCACCCCCTCTCTTACCGATTCGATCATTCCGCAAAAGAACGAAACCGGGAAGAGAGTAAGTGGTCGACAGAAGTTCAGGTTTGAGCCAAGTCTCCGAAATCAGGACGGCATGGACATTGCCTCTCGAGAAAGTTTCATACAGCTCGTTGTGGTGACTCGGGATACTTTGTGCGTTTATATGACAGACATTGAACAATCGACCGAGATCTTGGTTGAATGTTTGACGCAAAAGATCACCGAGAGTATCTTGAATCGAGCAGAAACTGTTATCACTAGAAGAGGCGGCAGAATCGTTGGCAGAATAAAAAGATAAATTGTCAAAAGGTGTTATCATAACAATATAAATATAAATTAAATATAATAATTATTATAAAGAAGGAGAACTACACAAACTACAAGTAAGACGCTTGCATCTCTGCACCACCCGCCAGCTAACATTTCAAAACAAAAAGACAACAGAGAAACTAACACAACTAAACAGAATTAAAAAAAAAAAAAAAGTTAATCAAATGAAAACAAAACAGTGCAAATATAAACAAAAAGATAAATCCAGTTATGTTTCAATTCTAATGTAACACGGTATTTGGAACGCAAAACATTAATATGGTATTTGGATCTTGAATATAATTTCCGAACGAACCAAACGTCACTGCGACAGCGTTAATGTCACAGTGACGTTCGTATTCTCAATGTTGTGAAACCTACATTTTAGAAAACAAGAAATAAAGTTGGGGCCTTGGGGGTAAAGTAAATTTTCGGTCAGTGGGTCGTCCCAAAGGCGGACCACCCACTTAAAATGTGCAAAGAAAATCGATACAAATACCGTGCTATAGATCAAAATGAAAGTAAACAAAGGCCATATAATCACCAGTAAAAGATAGCATAAACTAAGGTAAGAAAATCATGAGCAATGGTTAATTAAACAAAAAAATTTGGAAAAATGTGAGAAGAGGTACCATAATTAACGCTTTTTGTTTTTCAGGCCATCTCCAGTGACTTCAACCCCGGGATACTTCTCCAGCAGTGGACTCAATTCCTGAAGCGACGTGATCTTTTGTTTACTTCCGTCAGGTGCTTTAATAATGATAACGCCGTCCTGAGTCCAACATGACCGCATACCGAAGTGAACCCGCGCCTTCCCGAAAATGGACTGTCGGGTCTTTGTGAGGAACTCCTTGACGGAAACAGCTGTTCCCTTCAGCCTTGTCTTTGCTCTCCAAACCGCCGATTTGTCCTCGTAGTTGGAGAACTTAACAAGGATAGGCCTGTGATGGTCCTTATTGGCTGTGCCGAGTCTGTGGCAGACCTTAACAGAAGTAGCAGTGATGGATTGTAGGGCCAGCTTCTTATTCAACACCTCCAAAATGGCCTTACTGCTGTCCTCCCCATCAACCTCGGGCACACCCTGGAAGATAAGTGCTTTCCGCCGATGTCGGGTCTCCAAGCCATCAACCTGTCTGGCACACTCGCTGATCTGATTCCGAAGAAGACTCAGCATGCTGAAGATCAATTCCCTGAAGGAACGAAACTCTTCAGCTATCCTCGCCACGGTGTCCTTAGCGGGTCCAGCACATTGAATCTGTGCCTCCAATTCATCCATCTTCTTAAGAAAGCTGTCTTCCAGGCACTTCTGAGCAGATACTATTTCGTCAAGTTGAGACATAGTTGATTCAGTGTCAGTGTATAGTGCAAGTGCAATGATGAGCTGGCAGGTGGTGTACAAATATATCTACAGTCACATAAAAGTGCTGCAAACGTGAGTACTTGCTGTATATATGTTACACAACAAAAATATACTTAAAAAAAATTAAAATACTACAAAATACTATTTTATATATTAAATTAATAATTACTATACGTCTGTGTTTTTTTCACACCTACCCGCGAATCGAAATATTAATATATTATATTATTATAATGTAAGCCCTTATTGTTGTTTTGAACTGAAAGTTGGAGAATTGTGTGTTGGAAATAAAGAATTATTATTATTATTATAAAATTACACCCAGACACAGAACAAATGATCGTGCTCATCACACAAACATAAGTCCTGATTGGGAATCGAACCCACGACCTCCGGCATAGCAGTCAGGGTCACTAACCACTAGACCAACAGGCCTGTCAATATCAATCTTTGGTAATGGTTTCAGAAATAACAAGGATGTGCATTGGTATCTAATCTGGTTCATTCTAGCGTTTTGATCCAAGCAGTAAGTGAAGGTCGCGGGACTCACGAATTACCGTGACCCCGGTACGAAAGGGCTATTGAAGGACACCGTGGATTTTAGTCAGTACGAGTCTGACAGTCCCTCCCGCTCTGCTCTGGGTGGGGGACTCATGTGATGATTTTACCACGTAAAAAAAAAGCAGTGAGTGGAGCAGCGTGCAATGCGAATAAGACATTAATTACTTTGTAAGTAAGCGAATTCGGTACTGACGATACCTGGTGGCGTGTTTCAAACATTTGTGTACATTTTATCTTACTGTTAATCACCCCGCGCAATGTCACCGCTCACAGCAAGTTCGTGAACGAGAGGTTACGAGCTTCAAATTCTGCCAGATAAATAATTTTATTCCTCAGCAGAACCGCGAAAACAAATTTCAAAAATAACGAATTGAAAAAAGGCAATAAGCATCCGGTGGTTTCTCTCTGAATGTATTACTGGCAAATGATCACGTTTTTGTTCTCCTTTTTTATATTCTAACGATAAAATTGGCCCGGGATACCGGAAGCAATCGCATGAAAGACTCCCGGATTACAATATCGGCAGGTGAGATGAATACGGTGGGAAGCAATAAGGAACTTTCTCGCATTACTCGGGGGCCTGGCGGCGACGCGTGAAACGACACTGGGGTCTACTCTCAGCCCGTCAACGAAAATACAGGCCCGTACGAAAGTAGGTACCTCGAAACTTTTGATTGAAACCCACTCTTTATTAGTTCTGAATTCATAAGTTTTAACAACACATCGGGAGTCGGGACAACTGTCCAGTCTTATTCTCACCGATTTTTAGTTCGTACCACTAACTAACCTTACGTTAGTTGTTGATTAAAATTAAGAAATACCCAAAATGTTGGCCGAAGCTACGGGTTTATGAACGTTTCGTGCTTAAATAGTAGTACCCCTGCACTGTAAACTCGCAACTTGATTCTGCCACCGGGTTCGCGCCTACCACAATGTTTTGTTTCCATTGATAAACTGTTATTGGCTGCACAGCACACAGAGTAAAACTTTGACGTTTCACAACCCCCGGGCATGGGCACTTGTGTGCTTGTCGGGTTTCGCAGCGACATGTTGACCCGAGCCGTTTTTTCAATCGTCGAGAGCTGTTGTTCTCGAAGCGACGAGAGAATCGATTAATTTCAAGTGCTGCTGTGAGTGACAAATAGTCACCACTAGTAATTACTTGCGACCATTCTGTTAGTTTTAGATGCTAAACGGGATGCGAGTTTTGAGCTTAACAACAAATTGAATGCTATTATGCGAGGAGCTCGAGCTTTAATTCAAAATCAATTTCAGTACAACATCGACTATGAACGGCTGGTTAGGCATAATCATCGATTTGTCTAAAGAGCAGAAAGGCTTATTCGCAAAATGGCAACCCAGTCGCAAAAGGACGAGTTCTCAATATAAAAAAAATATATATAATTCTTGTAAATCGGTATAAGATTTTTTCGCCTGAAATGAAATAACTTATTAAATCAAACAGTAGAAATCTTTTATTTTTACGAATATACTTTCAATTGTATAAAATTTTTCAATTAGGCATTTGTGAATTTGCCTTTTTGATAATTGGCCATTTTGAGACTGATGCTTTAAGAATTTTCAAATTTTGAAACTTGTATTTTCGCGACTTGGTTATCATTCTGCGAATTTAGTTTTCTGTGGCTAAACCATCCATTTGGTATGTTCAGTATCCCATGTATCCTAATGGTTTAACACAAATTCGGTAGCCGTAAAACCGTAAACCGTCCACGTACTGGACTAATTGCTGTAGATTGATCGCTGTGCACGAGTGTCGTCCGAATTTTGCAACAATGCCGTCCATTCCGAGGTTTATTCGTCTATAATTCAGAGATAGGTTTTGGTAGCTGCTGGCAGACTAATGGTCGGACCGTCGCACTTCGTTATTCAATTTGAATACATCCCGAGGACAACTAAACAAACGGAGACACAACGAACGACGTGTCAGTTTGTTGCTCCGTTTGTTACTCGTTAATCGGTCGTGGTAAAACTGACCCAATTTTTTTTACGTAGTAAAATCATTCAGTGGGTCCTCCCATCCCAAGGTGGAGTGGACAGGACTGTCAGACTTGTACCAACTAAGCAGTAGTAGACTAGTCCTTAACGTTCCAGGGACACGGTTACAGAATGACGGGGCCCCCCTAGAGGGCCAAAGCCTGTCGGGGTCGCGGGAGTAATGAATTACCGTGACCCCAGAACGTAAAGGGCTATTGAAGGACACCTTGGATTTTAGTCAATACTAGTCTGACAGTCCCTCCCGCCCTGCTCTGGAAGGACTCATTTGATGATTTTACCACATAAAAAAAGGGTCCCTGTTACCTGATAAGATAAAGATTTGCGTATTGAGTAATAAGATAGTCCCGCGACCCCAGCTGAACTGTTAACTTTGAATTTGATTTGTTATTGTGAGTCTAGTATGTTTAAGATATTCATGCCTTCTTCCTGGCTAGAAACTACATGACATCATCATCTGCCTAGCCTTTTCCCAACTATATTGGGGTCGGCTTCCAGTCAAACCAGATGCAGCTGGATATTAGTATTTTACATGGAGCGACTGCCTGTCGGACCTCCACAACCCTATAACTGGGTTATACGATACCCCATGGTAAGACTGGTTGTCAGACTTTAAAGCTTCTGACTAACAGTAACGACTGTCAAAGATCTACAAATGACAACCGGGACCAACGGCTTTACGAGCTTTCCGAGGCACGGAGGAAACTCGCTACGACAGATGGACACCCATCCACAGACCAACCTCGGCAAGGGCGGCTTAACCCGGAAGATGGGCCTGTGCGGCTGTATTTATTTTAAAACTACAGGACATAACTGCTATAAACTTCTTTTATTTTTTTGACGTGCAAAATCATCATGTGACGCCTCCCAACCTCGGTGGAGAAGAAGGGACTGTCTGCCTCCTAGCCCCTTCAGTTTTGCTGATACTACCCTGAATCGTGCGTGAAACACATCACCAAATTGCCTTCAGCCAGGGATCCTTTACCAGGCCTGATGAGCTACCTATTACTCCTGCTAAAAACTTGCTAAAAATGTTTACATATCTACTTCACAGTAGGCTGTGGCAAAGCTGAAGTGGGGGTGGGCTGGTCATATCTGCTGCAGAACAGACGAAAGTTGGAGTAGGAAGGTTCTCGAATGGAGACCGCGCGTAGGTAAACGAAGGGGGGGCCGCTCCCCGGCAAGATGGACCGATGACCTGAAGAAGGTAGCTGGCAGTGGCTGGATGAAAAAAGCGGGAGGTCATGCGCTGTGGCGCTCCCTTTTTTTTATCGTGGTAAAATCATCAAATGAGTCCTCCCACCCAGGGCAGAGCGGAAGGGACTGTCAGACTCGTACTGACTAAAATCCACGGTGTCCTTCAATAGCCCTTTACGTTCCGGGGTCACGGTAATTCGTGAGTCCTGTGACCCCGGCAGGCTTAACTGTGGCGTTCCATGGGGTAAGATTAAGTCCAGTCCAGTGTAGAATAGAGTAGAATATACTTTATTGTACTGCTATAGGCTGAAATGATGATCTACTTCTTTTGCTACATCCAAGTTATTCATAGCTCTGTAATACCTTTCAGTAAGTATTAGCAATTATTTTCAGTCGAGTATAGCTCAGTGTTGTGTTGTCATTAAGGCCCTGCCACAATGTCGTTAAGCATCTCCTAGACTAGTGCGTAATATTAATTTCAGCGTTACAAGCACGCATGTAATGTCTATCATATACGGTCCAAATAGGCATTAGAGGGACGTAATACTAAATTAACTTGCACAGGCGGCCTTTATCGCCTCGCCTCCTACTAATAACTTGCGGTCTCAAACGGTGACGTCTCGCAAGTGGCTATTGGCTGTAGCAAGCGAAATTGCTTATTGCCTGCCAACCGACACCTATCACCACAACTACCTATATTACTAAGATCTTGAGTAGTGAGAAGTGACAGTTTTCACTAAATAGCTTTGAAATTAGAACTACCAAGTCAATTGACCTAATAATACTCGTATTATAAAGCTGAAGAGATTGTTTGGTTAACGCGCTAATCTCAGGAACTACTGGTTTGAATTTAAAAATTATTTTTGTGTTGGATAGTGAGCTGAGCAGTGGATAAAACCGCGGGTACAAGCTAAAAGAGATAAGAGTCAAGTATGCGGGAGCTGATGTTGCTTTGCACCACACGAACAATGTTGTCGCAACGCAAAGACGCTGTTAATAAAAAAGTCCAATATCATAATCAATACTACAAAATTACTTATCGTCTGCCAACCGACACCTATCTTTGCCTCTTATATTTCTCTTCTACTTATATTACCAAGACCTTGGGTGGTGAAAAGTGACAGTTTCCACTGAATAGTTATAAAATTATGCCTTTGTCAAAGAGACCGGCGAAGGCGAAGCGGGCCCGAAGCGATACCGAACCGAAGCGAGACGTCAGTCCGATAGTTCTGTCACGCTATCGCATCGCTTTCGCGTTTCTATGTGACTGGATTCAAACAATTCCATACATTACAAATAAAAACGTCACGCTTCGCATTCGCCGCACCACTCTGTTTGACATAGGCTTTAGAGCTGCCACGTCAATTAGAGATAACAGTCAAGCCACACGGACGCAGATGATGCTTTGCGTCAGTCATTGTAACGCTATGATTTCAACAAACTAAGTGCCACACGAGCAATGCGGTATCGCAACGCCATGACGCCTTTAACGTTGTAGTACGTTGGTGCGTTTTAAAATATTTCTAATATTATTGACGTATGAAAGAGGAAGTCATGCTGCGCCGACGCCAAATGAATCAGGACGAGTCTGATGCGTACGTGTTGCGTCGTCACACGTTACATGTACACTTTCAACGCATTATGTGCCTTGTCGTTCTGGTTTACATGTGAAATGACACGGCGTCACTGTTCAGGCTTCGCGTCGTGCGTGGCGTTCGATAGCGCGGGAACACATCGTCTGGCATCTCTCTAAGTAGAAACTAGCCCAGTGAACCAGCAAGTTGAAGTGGCAGTGGGGACCCCATTGACTAACTACTACTAAGAGCACGCAGAACTGATGACCGCTAGGGCCGTCAGGTTCTCACTGGCAAGCGCAGCGTAGGACGTATCCACATACAAGGTGGATAGACGATCTGATGAAGACCACATTATCGTGCTGGAAGCAAGCCGCTTCCAACCATTCCTATTGGAATCTATCGGGGAGGCCTGCGGCTGATATGAAGATGAAATGTATAACATTAAGTAAATATTAAAGAAACGAGTGTTTTCAATTTTAATATCGAAGTATATGATTATTTACTTTACGTTTATGTCGCGTACTCGTGCTACCGCCTCTGGTGCTACTGTGTTTGGGGTCTAAATATAACCTACGTACTTATTTGCCTAGCTAGGCTTCTATTGAACTTCGTCGTCTATATCGGATTATATCTTTACTTCTTGGAACAAATTCAACTCGTACTTGAGCCGCGCATCCATAAAATATGAAGATATTGTTTCAATTTCAATTTAACGTTAAATTGAAACAATATCTATACTTTGATGAAACTCAAATACATTATTCAGTATATAAATAAATCTTATAATATACAGGGTGTCCCAAAACTCAACGTCAAGCCGAAACGGGGTGACAGGATTGATCATAACCATCACGAGAAAAATCTGAAAAAAAATCTATCCCATGCAGTTTGAAAATTATGGGCATTTTAAGAAAAACCTAGAAATTTGATCAAACTGTACCATTTTTCGGTTATTGTGGTTATTCTTTTTTATTTTTATTCATTTGAACTTTGGAAACGTAATCCTAAATAACATTTCTAGAATCCCAATAAAAAATAATGACACAATTGCCTCAAGTTTCCGAGAATTGAGACTATTTGTTAAACTACGAATTTAAAATTTTCAAGATTCGTCGATTTTGACAGGCCCTCCTATAAAAAAAATGTACTAGAATGCCTTGGCAAGTGGCATTAAAAGTTGGCGCATTTAATCAGAATTCTAAAATGGTACAATACTTGTTAGTTCCATACAATAGAAAAGAGTAAAAAAATTAAAACCTCAAGTAACCCGATTTTTGCTATCACATTTTACTCAGTTAAAATGTTTTTAATTCGCACAAGCTCTAGGTAGCTCTCGGTAGGTTCTTAATTTTAAGACAAAATGATGAGAGAGATGGATAATGGGTATGTTTGCCATGAGTGAGCGAGACAGATAGTGACGCCACTTTTACCAAAGTGAAAAAAAGTTAGTAAAATTAGTAAAATAATTAGGTTTGTTGGAATAAAAGTCAGATAGAGAAATAACATTTTTTATTACAATAAATGTTCAAATTGTTTACCATCAGCCTCAATACAAGCCCTACATCTTCTTAAAAAAAATCTACTTGTAAGTCGGGCATATCTTCGAGAGTTGATCGCCTCAGCTGCTTGAGAAATGCGTTCACGCAGGTCGGCCACGTTCTCAATGGGCTTTGAGTAAACTTTTTCTTTGAGAACTCTCCAATAGAAAAAATCCAGGGGATTTAAATCTGGTTAACGGGCGGGCCACGAGATAGTGCCTGAACGTCCAATCCACCTTCCCGGATATTCCTGGTCAAGCAAATCTCTTACTTGCACTGCGAAATGCGCTGGGCAGCCATCTTGTTGAAACCACATGTCGCGAAGATCTGCTAGTGGTACGTCCTAACTAACTTTTTTTCACTTTGGTAAAAGTGGCGTCACTATCTGTCTCGCTCACTCATGGCAAACATACCCATTATCCATCTCTCTCATCATTTTGTCTTAAAATTAAGAACCTACCGAGAGCTACCTAGAGCTTGTGCGAATTAAAAACATTTTAACTGAGTAAAATGTGATAGCAAAAATCGGGTTACTTGAGGTTTTAATTTTTTTACTCTTTTCTATTGTATGGAACTAACAAGTATTGTACCATTTTAGAATTCTGATTAAATGCGCCAACTTTTAATGCCACTTGCCAAGGCATTCTAGTACATTTTTTTTATAGGAGGGCCTGTCAAAATCGACGAATCTTGAAAATTTTAAATTCGTAGTTTAACAAATAGTCTCAATTCTCGGAAACTTGAGGCAATTGTGTCATTATTTTTTATTGGGATTCTAGAAATGTTATTTAGGATTACGTTTCCAAAGTTCAAATGAATAAAAATAAAAAAGAATAACCACAATAACCGAAAAATGGTACAGTTTGATCAAATTTCTAGGTTTTTCTTAAAATGCCCATAATTTTCAAACTGCATGGGATAGATTTTTTTTCAGATTTTTCTCGTGATGGTTATGATCAATCCTGTCACCCCGTTTCGGCTTGACGTTGAGTTTTGGGACACCCTGTATAATATAATAAATCTTCAAAGAAATATATTTAAAAGCTATCAAGCAAAATTATATATTTTATTCAGAATATATATCGCCAGCTTCCATCTATTTCGTTAAATAAAACTTAAGAATAACTTGACATAAAGTAAGTTCGCAAAACCGTTGAGGTGTACAGATAGCTGTTTTTTCTTTCGCTCTCACCTAGAACTTCGAAAAAAAGCTTTTATAACAAGTTGCTTATCTTTCCCTTTCTTTCGTTGCCAAGATAAACGTCAATTCACAAATCACATAAACTTTTCTCAAGTCCTTGAATGATCGCGACTGGAAGAGCTCGAAGTTTTTCAATACTTCAGCATGAGCTACATTGATCGTGAAAAGGCCGTTAATTATTATTTATTTATATTTAAGTCAACAAGGACCAATTACAAATTATAAAATAATACAATCAAACAGAGTCACAATTTAATATAAAATACAATTCAAAATAATTAAAATAACATTTCCATATTAGCCCGTACGTGTACCATGTCACAGTGATACACGTACTGTCGCTGGGCGAAGGCTCTCAGGATACTGTTCGGGCTGACCAGGGCACCAGGGATCTGCACCGCTTGCGCATGGTAGTGTGAAAACAATCCACGCGCGTTTCGGCAAACATCCCCGACGCGCTACAGAAGCGAGGCAGCCCCAACAGCACCCTGAACGTATTATTGTATTATTTATTCAAACTGTGCGTAGACCCTGCGTAGAGACCGCGTAGCAACCACATAGCAACGACGTAGAAGCAGCGTATCTTAGCAACGTACTGCCTATACCTATAAAAGTAGATGCAGACGATTTAAATACAATTTTAAAGTTTTTTAATTGCTTAAATACTAATGAAGTGAAATAATCGACATAATAAATAGTAACTACAGTTCGGCGTCACAAAAGTCCGCAGTGCAGAACCGGGACAGGACTGGTCACGTTTGTCGCCACTCAAAGGTATGCCAAGTGAAACAATTGTGTCCAACATTTGCACACGAACCTACGAAGTGTCTATCAAGGGCAAACATTCATTAGTTTATCTAACCTTTAAGCCTTTGCCAAACAGACGGGCGTAACGAATGCGAAAAGCGTGACGTTTTTATTTGTAATGTATGGAATTGTTTGAATCCAGTCACGTAGAAAAGCGAAAGCGATTCGATAGCGTGACAGAACTATCGGACTGACGTCCCGCTTCGGTTCGTTATCGCTTCGGAAACGCTTCGCTTTCGCCTGTCTGTTTGACAAAGGCATTAGAAAAATATTGAGTGGTAGAAAACTATAGCACTTTGTATGACTTTAACAGTTCTTATGGTAAAGTAAATACAGACCTTCATGTACTATGTATTTTCTTCTTTATTGTGAGTGCTTCGTAAGCAAAAATCTTAAGATAAAAAGGCGTGTTGCATCAAAATTGGTCTAAGATAGTAATTATATTTAGTTCCGAAAAACGATCTGAAGACGCGGTAATCACAAAAGAGTTGTCTATTATTTCGGATTGGGCTCAACTAGCCACAGATAGAAAAGGAGGGGAGACCTTTGCCCTTTTTTTCACGTGGTAAAATTATCAAATGAGTCCTCCACCTGGATAGAGCGGAACGGACTATCAGACTCGTACTGATTAAAATCTACGGTGCTCCTTCAAAAACCCTTTACGTTCCAGGGTAACGGTTATTTTGTTACCTTTACTCTGCAGAAGGAGGCATCAGTCTCATAACTAAAACAAAATGTGGAGAACGAATTCAATTAGACCATACACAATGTTGTGTTCTAATATACTTTAAGGTGATAAATGTCATCTTAAGGTATATGGACAAAACATTACCATTACATTATACATAACATTAACAATATACGATGTGTGACCTTAATTATAAAATTTAGACAAGAACATACATCGTACAATGTTAATTACATATTGTATTGAACCAGTATTGTGGTTGTAATACAACAAACAGTATGATAATATTGTTCCTGATATAATTAGCTAACGTCAATAGGTAATACTGCTAAGTACCTTAGAGTGAGACAAGCTTTTGTGAAGCTAACAGCGATTTCCGTTTAGAGGTAATATAATTACTGGCATAGTGCTGCATTAGCATTAATTGGATGCTGTAACCAGATTATATCAGCCTGTTAAGTGCGTCTCTTCTCATTATTAATCACATTTATATCGATATTTCCATCAAAACGTAATTTAGTTAAAGATCTCGTAAATTATCGTTTTAAATATGAAAAGCAGAAGATAATTTATAAAACGGCGTTATAATTCCTTTCCTAAAAGCCTCTTCAAATCTTAGGGAGGCGCGTTACCATAATCTTAGCTATTAGACAACCCCTTAAAATATACTGACTGGCATTATTTTAATGAATTTTGAATGAGCTGGTGTCAATCATTATGTTAAAATCTAAGGCATTTCAGTATAAACGAACATAATAATTAACTGATGACTTGTTTTTGTGTTCGAACTAAAATATTCAATGAAGAGTGAAATATCGCGTTCGTTTCAAATAAATCAGTAACTGTTAAAATAGTAATGTACACTTCTGAAGAAAAGAACGATACGTTCGCAAGAAATGTCGGTTTTAAACTCCGACTGCGCTGCACTTGGAAGCTGCGGAAAATTGTTTTTGGCACTTTCTTAAAATGGTGGGTGGCACAACGAACTTACAAGGAGAGGACAAAACGAAAAGTTTAAAGGAAAATATTCGCGAAGGTACGGAGTCCCGTACCATGTTGCATCGAAATAAAAAAAATGCTTTTAATAGACGACGACGCATAAAGTCGCATGGTATATACGAGTATGATAAATGGTTAGTCTTGCGCGAGACTTTTTGGTGCTAAAAATGTTCACTGTCCTTTAGACAAACTGTTCCTTTGTGAGCTTTCATATTTTCAATATATGAATGACCACATTAATCTATTTTATAAATACGTCTGAGCATAAACTAAACGAAACTCGCTGAATCCTAATCCGCAAACGTTTGGTGCCACAATACGTATAATGGGACGGTTCAAAGGAATTAAATTATCTGTGTAACGTTCCGTGAATTTTCCACTTGTTAAAAGAGACCGCTGTTCATAACGAAACCAAACGTAAGCATGAAATTAATTCATTCGTTTCATACAATGAGGCTTATACGCGGATTTTCAACTGGGTTCTGCTCTATTAATAGACAGGGAAGCTGTTGAGTTTTATTTAAACTTCACCAATTTTCACAACTAGGTAAATAAGAGTACCTTTCTTTTATTTTGTTAATAATTAATTAGATAACTAATTATTTTAATGTGATGCATGGTTGGCGCTGTGGCTGGGCATTTTGTTTCTTTTGCTTTTTTTAAAAAAACATGGCCCCACTAGGAATTTCTCCTGTGTCGTGGGTGCATTTACAAACATATAAACTCACATACACAAACGCCCAGACCCGGAACAACTACTTGCAGAATATAAAAATATTTGCTCCGTGTGGGAATCGAACACGCAGCGCATCAGTCCAATTGCTCAGCCACTGAGCTACCTGTAACGACTGTCAAAGACCTGACAGGCGAGAAAAGTGGCTTAAATTGCTTTCCGAGTCATGGAGGAAGCGTAGTATGCTTATGATCCTTAGACCAAGTGGCAAGCGCGGCTTATATTGGCATGTTGCTGTTACTAAGTCATTAGATCCTTTTCTTTATAACAATGCTTTCCAACACCCATTATGTAATTTCCATACCTACTGCGAAATATCTACAAGTGCCATTTTGATATATGCTGCCGAAAATCTACTAATAACAGCCGGGACCAGAGATTGACGTGATTTCCCAGTTTCAGAGGGTCTGTTTATTCATTCCATCGCACTCGCAAACATTACAAACCAATATCAGAGGATCTTGAAAGCCGCTCATGTGTGAAAGAGATAAAGATACAGTTAGCACTATTCGGACCCTAAACGCTTTATTGTAGTTACTCTCAGGCTCTCCATCACTATAAAGATGTTGATTGGAAAACCGAATTGTCGACGCGCCGTGACCCGGAAACAATAAAAACTTTACGGGCGCGCTTCGGCAGCAGTCGGGCCCCGCTAGGTGGCGTTGCGGCCTGTTGTCCTTTTTACGACCAGATTACGGGAAGATTAAATAAAAAACAGAATTCCCGAGCTCATCGCCATTTTTAAAAGGTTCTGTGGACGCTCGTAAAAGTTAGTTCAACTTTATTTACAGCTGAGTTTGTCCGTGTGCGCTAAAGTGGACACTGTTGTTTTAAACTCTCGATATAGTTTGTTCTACATCTGTTTAAATAATTTATGGATTTTGTTCGGTGTTGCCAGTGACCCGGTCTGCTACTTTTTACGGCATTGTCGTTACTGAAACAGTAGGATGAAAATACATGATGTTAAAGCGGTACTTTATCTCTTGATTTATATTGCTGTACAGACACAAACCGTTTAGTTTTTCAATGTATTTGTAGCTGAAATGTATAGAAATAAGATCCGAGAGTGCTCGTAAGTACGTAAGTATTCATAGTTTTATTTTACTAAAGAAATATGGAAAACTTACTGATTTTACCTCTGAAAAAAAGCCTTTTTCAGGCGGGTAGAGTAACCACAGTGTAATTATTATAACGAAAGGCATAGTGATTTCTGGCCCTAAAATGGGTCCAAGTGAAGAGTTTAAAGAGCATTCTACGTTGAAGTGTAGCTACGAGTATTATAGCATCTATACGGCTGTAGCGGATTTTTATCGTTGTATTTTTCATACTCAAATTTACTACTACAAATAGAGACAGCAGCTCATCAGTTTAGAGACAAAACCTGCCTATAAGTTGAATATGTTCCTTTTAGGTTCCCGTCAAATAAATACAAAAGTGCGGTCAAAGCTAAAATACGAACCGCAAGACGAATTTGTGTTTCCAAAAACGTTTAGGACGCCAATATCCACCGGCAAAGGCCGGACTACGTACGACGCCATTTTATATTTCTCGTCACGAATCAACCCTTACAATACGTGACTTTATGAAGGTAGCTACGTTTTCAGCCGTGTACTATTGGATCATCGCAAAAAACTGGGACCTTGGCGTGCCCTCGAGGCCTCGATTAACTTTCGCAGTTTTGCGCGCTGACCGCCAACAGGCACCTGCTTTCGATGAATGAAATTGCTTTACTGAGATTAATGAAGTTATGTACTATTTATAAATTGCTTCAATTGGTTACACTTAATATAATGTCTGTATTTCTCGATATCTTGGAAAGACATGCGAAGTGTTATGCACTATTGTGACTACTGAGAACAACACTAATATTCTAAAACCCGTCTTATGCCTTTGTCAAACAGACTGGCGTGGCAAATGCGAAGCGTGACGTTTTATTTGTAATGTATGGAATTGTTTGAATCCAGTCACATAGAAAAGCGAAAGAGATCTGATAGCGTGACAGAACTATCGGACTGACGTCTCGCTTCTGTTCGGTATCGCTTCGGAAACGCTACGCTTTCGCCTGTCTGTTTGACAAAGGCATTATGTCGATTGCTCAAATTAGATAAATATAGTCATCATGACAACAGTACTAAAAATGCTCATCATCAATCGCTTTCTTAGCCGCTATTGGCACATACTTGAAGGCAGAACAATCCACATGAAAATTCTCCAATCTTTTCTATTAATCTGCATAACAAACAATAGCGGTCAGTGTGTTTAATGTAAACCCAGCCCAGGTTTGAGGCCAGTTAAGCTTGACTTGAGCTGAGTACAGCAGTGACTAAGAATAAGAATCTAAACGGAAAAATGCACATGTATGCTCAAAAGAGTTTTCGAACTAAACCAAAAAATCTACTGAAATAACAAACAAAGATGTCATACATTTTTTTTAAACACGTTACACTAGGAATTTCTTCCTGTATCGTGGGTGCGTTTACAAACATATAAACTCATATAAATAAACACTCAGACCCGCAGCTACTTGCAGATCATACAAATGTTTGTTCAGTGCGGGGATCGAATCCGCGACATGCTGCGCTACAGTCACAAGATTGAACAAATTTTACTTGATAAAGTACTAAATGCCCAAGTTATAAGTAGCTCTGCTTTGTAAATACTCCATTGCTAATTTTAAATACTCTTGCTCACTCTGAATTATTACGCCTGACTAATGTTGCTCATTTTGCATGAACGTAGCTACTAATTTAACTGCCTGAGTTTAACGTTTATTGTTGAAATATGCATGAATACTCATTAGCTTGTGGGGATGATAACTTATTTAGGAGTAGCAGCGTTTTGTTATGTTGTTGCAAACTTTTAATATTGCTGCACTGCGTTTGACATAATGTATACTATTTTTTTATAAACGTTTGGGAATTAGGAATCTCCTGTATCGTGGGGGCGTTTACAAACATTTAAACTCTCACACACAAACACCCAGCACCAAGCGGAATTGAACCCGCTACCTGCAGCGCTTGGCTTAGTCACTGCACCAACCCTGCCGTGAAATAATTTTCATTATTCGTAATTCAAAATTATCATGTAAACACATCACTCATAGACTAGCTTCTATTCTTTCTCAACGCTCGGCATTCCAAAGACAAAGAATCGTTACTTTTTGTTGCCAAACAGTTTGCACTAAGCAGGCGGTTGTACAGTGAGGGGGAGGGTATATTAACCTTTATTCAAATAAAGGTATATATATTACCACATCGTGTTTTTTTAAATAATGCACTCTAACTTTTAATACGGTAACACTAAAGGTATAAATATCACATATTTATAATCTATAATAATTTGTTTATCTATTTTATTTCATTTGTCAACCCGTCAACGTCATTTGTCACTATAAGGTAATGTCAAAATTGACTCAACGGTTTTGTTGTGAAAAAAGTCGAGTTTTTGGCGGGTGTTTTCAGAAATTTTAAAAGTTTGTTCAAGAAAAAATCTGGTAAGTACTTTTTCGACGCAAATTCCAAAACTATAACATATTTTGACTAATCTCACGTGTTAGCAGCATTTGCAATTGACTTATTCATATAATTTAGATGTTTCAAATATGTGGTAAATACCTTACCCTTGTCCGATCCCACTTTGAAAAATATCAGATTATCTATATAAAAATCGGTTGTCTTTTTGTATATTTTTTTTTGGACTGCAAAAAGCTAAATAATTATTTTGAGAAGTTCATATAAAGTTCTTACGTAACGTGTCAATTAATACTTTGTTTATTTCAGATATTAATTATGTCAAAGAAAATAAATTTAATATGTAATATGCAATACTAATATGCAATACTAAAATGCAATACTAATAAAAAAATATTAAAAAATTAAAATGTTTCATTTCCAAAATATAAAATAAATATTATAAGTAGAACCAAGAGGAAGTCACTAGTCAAGAAATTAAAATTAAACCGTAACGGACAATGGTAACAATTTTACCACCAACATCAAAAATTTTGTAGTCATGAACGGATAATGGTAAATTATTTACCACCAGAAAAACTACCCCATCCCCTATTCTTTTTTAAATTTTGATTTAAAATATGAAATCAGTGACCCTCAATTACCTAAAATACAACGCAACCTTTAAAAAAAAATGCATACCGGCTCGCGTTTGTTTAAGGGTTAACCTAACATTATCGCAATATTTCGAGCTGCATCATGGCTTGGCAAGGTTGTTAGCATTCAATACCAGTTCCGCGTCCACTCTGACATTGTAGTGCAAGTACGTGGCCTTTTTATACTCACAAAATAGCTTCCACATTTTTATTGAGACGTAAACTTACCTGCATTTTATACCGTGCAATATTTTAGTGAAAATGCAGATATGTTAATATATGCATTCACTTGATTGCATTTGTCATCAATTTTAAAGCCCTCGCGACTGTTATTCGTTTCTAGGACTAACAACATGTCTATGTGATTGATTTAAGCACACATATCGATCATGGACTGTGTGGAATCCAATGAATATCAATGGAAAATACAATAGAAGCGTGAGAAGCCAGAGATTTTAAAGTATCGCAGCACGAGATAATACTATACCAAAAACTGACGCAACATAAAAATACATTGTTTTAAAGCACAATTTCTGAGGCTAATTAAAAACATCAAGACAAAATTAATCCAGTTTGAGTGCGATATATTACCTCGTCAATTAATAAACCGACCACGACACAAAACAAATGAAAAGGAAATAGATTTCATACGATATGCGCGAGGATGTATCCCAGCCGTAACAGCGAATTCGTGTGAAACTAGAACAATGGACGTGAGATTAGAACTACGTACCCGAATAAACTAAATATGTAAATAATATTTATACGAGAACAGTGGCGTAGCTAGGCCAAAAAGGGGGCCCCGTATCAAAACCTGTTTGGGGCCCTTCTAATCTAAGTGTTTAGTTTGCAGAATAAAGACAGCATTCTGACTCGTAACGTAACTAATGCTATTACTGATGTCGTTAAGAGAATTTAGAAGGGAGCTAAAAAATCGAGAATAATAATAATAAATTCATTTAATAATAAATTCATTTATTGACATAAGTAATTACAAATACAATAATGAATTCCCTAACACCTACGCTAGTAAAAACTGTGTTGCAGGTGTTAGTGTCTTCCCCTGAATAAAGTGACAAAACTTTATGTCTGACAGAATTATTTTAGCAAAAAAAAAACAAAAAACAAAAAGGATAGAAATAAAAATAAAAATACAGAAGCTAATAAACGATAAAGTTAAATATCAAGCGTGCTGCCATGGGTGTGTATGTGTATGGTGTGTGTATATGTATGTGTGGGTGTGTCTGTATGTGTGGGTGTGTCTGTATGTGTGAGACTGTATTTGTGTATGATGGTAAGATACATTAAGTTTTCACAACATTTTCTACTTCATTATAATCTAAAGTCTTTAGCCAATTAAATATGACAATTTTAAATTCATTGTTGTTAAACTTGTTTAATTTCAGAATTTTATTACATTTATTATAGGTATGCGGAGCTAGATAACAATAGTACTTTCTAGCATATTTTGATTTGGTACGAGGTACAGGGTAGTGCTCTACGCGCTTACGTGATATGGGTAGGTAAGGTACAACTTGTTTGTGGTATCTTCTTAGTATTTCGTATAAGAATATCTTTCTAACAGATAAGACTCCTGCCAGTTCATACACTGAGGATGTAGGATGTCGATATGGTAAGTATAAAAGTACCTTAAGGACCATACGCTGTGCCCGCTCGACTCCAATCATGTGAGTTTTTGCCGCACCTCCCCAAGCGCATATGCAATATCTAATAATGCATTCGCACAGAGCTCGGTAAGTTTGTACAAGAAGAATATTGTTTGCTACTGTGCGCAAGTTTTTAAATATATATACTAGTTTTCTAATTCTAGCCATAGTCAACGATATATGCATAGTCCAGGCAAGTTGATCATCTAGCGTTACTCCCAAATATTTCACAGTGGTTACCTGGGATAATGTTGCACAGTCACAGCTGGTATGGATCTCTCCTCTATTGCAAGGGAATGTATGTATTTTGAAATTGTGAGATTCAGTAGGTTTCCCCACAGATGTTTTACTAAAGCATACATACTTCGTCTTGCTAGTGTTTAGCGATAGGAGGCTATTCTCTAACCAGGTGGTCACTTTCGCTAAGCCGGCCTCAGCTAGTTCGTATACAATGTCCCAGGTGTGACCATGAAAGATCAAAACCGTGTCGTCGGCAAACATTAGTAGATCCATATGAGGCAGGGTGGCAGCCATCTTGCATAGACTATTTATATAGATGAGGAATAATGTAGGTCCCAACGTGCTGCCCTGGGGAACGCCATATTTGCACATGGAATCAGTACTTTCATAGCCAGCTACTCTAACGCGCTGGGACCTATCCGTCATATAGTCCTTAAACCAGTCCAACGCAAGCCCCCTTATACCAACGTTTTCCAAACGCATCATTAGTATCTTGACAGACACGGTATCAAAAGCTTTTTGGAGGTCTAAAAAGACCCCAAGACATTTCTCTCCCCCATCTAGACAAGATACAAGAGTTGATGTCAATTCCAAAACTGCATCCTCGGTTGACTTTTTCTCTCGGAACCCAAATTGAAAGTCGCTTAGTAGTTTGTTACTTTCTAGGTATTTCATAACTCTCCTATTGACAACTTTTTCTAGGATCTTGGACAACACTGATAGAAGAGAGATGGGGCGATAGTTGCTTGGCTCATCCTTGTTTCCAGATTTAAAAATAGGGCAGACAACCGCCTTTTTAAAAATTGACGGGAACCTGCCAGTTGACAGGCTAAGATTGCACATGTATGTTATGGGTACTGCAAGAGAATCAATATTTTGTTTTATAATTTCCGGTGTAATTTTATCTCTTCCGGGCGCAGCGTGCGATCTTAGCCCTAGAATAATACCCCTCACCTCACAGGGATCTGTAGGCATAAAGGACATAGAGTTTGTAGGTGAGGAGGTATCCGTGTTAGCTACTTGCGAAAGTTCCTGTTCAGATCTATTCATCCTAGCCAGTAACTCATTAGCTAATGCTTCTCCAACTCCAGTGAAGAAGTTATTGACCCTACCCAGAGACTGTGTAGGTGAGGTGTCAATATCCAATAGTTCAACAATGGGTTCTTTGTTTTTCTTTATGTCACAGACTTCTTTAATCACTTCCCATGTCATTTTTATATTACCTTTGTTTATCTTTAGTTTTTCTTGATAATATTGTTTTTTTAAGGTTTTTATGATAAAATTACACATATTTCTGTATTTTTGATATTTTATTTGTAGGAGCATGTTGTCTGGTGTCTTTACTGCGGTTTTGTGTAGTCTGTCTCTCGTTCTTATAGATTTGACTACTCCTTTTGTTATCCATGGTTTTAATGGCCTATATCTATTCGATTTTTTGATAACACTAGTATTATTCGTAATAATATTCGTTAGTTTTGTCGTTAGAATTTCCGATGCAATATTGATATCAGTAGATGTATAAAGATTTTCCCAAGACTCTTCAGTAAGTAGTTTTGTTATCATGTCATAGTCTATCGTTTCTTTGTGGTACATGACACTTTTTTTATGTATTTTAGAGCTATTAATAAGTAAGAGTATTGGGCAGTGGTCCGTTATAGGCTGTTCAAAAACTGCTGTTTTCCAATGGTATGAGCATTTAATCATGAAATGATCAATGCATGTTTTGATGCGAGTAGGTTTGTCAATGCCTGGTCGCAATCCATGCATAGCCATCAGATTTAGGTACTCTTGGGCTATACCAGACCGGTTTTCTGCTAAAATGTCAATGTTTATGTCTGCGGTAAAAATTACGTTCTTTGATCGACATTTACATAGTATACTATCCAGTGATTCCAAATAAAGATTTATATTTTTAAAACTCGGTGGCCTATAGGAACAAATAATTGTGTAGTTAGGCTTAATAGTGACAATTAAGCAATTTCCTTCAGTAATCTTAGGCTCATATACACTAGCCACAATATCGCTGCGTACATAAACCACCACACCATCGTTTTGGTTTAAGCTAGTCTGAGTCCAATATTTGTCATACTCATTCATATTTGGTGGCGGATTATTCAAATTTGTCCAGCACTCGGACAAAACAATAATATCTATACGCATACTGAGTGCGGAAATAAAAGATACCAGAAGGTCAAAATTACAGTTAATACTTCTAATGTTAATGCTAATTATTGTCATTGTACTACGCGTTTGAAGAGTATAGTCTAATAGTTCCGGGCAAATACTGGTGTCATTAATATATATACATTCAATTGGGTCAGCCAAGTCTATTTGTTCTGTTATGTTTATTTTAGCGTTATGATCGAAAATAAAAAATTAAAATGGAATTGTATCAACGTCAAGAACAGTGCCATTCATAATACGAGTGCATAGATACTCGTAATACCTTGTAATACTTCTGTAATGTGGAAAATGTAATAAAACAAATGTAAATATGTGTGTATAAAACTGATGTAATGTGTTATTTGAAATGTGATTGCTATTAGTTATTAAGTGTAATGATTGTGTGTATTGTGTAAATAGGAATGTAGTGTTGACATGCACGTATAAAAATATAAAAATCAGAAGAGAAAAACTTAAAACTATGTTAAACACTGAAATGTGTACAAGGTATGCAGGTTTCAGACAAACTATCATTTTTTCAGGTCGGGCGCGTTGTTGGATGATCATCAATGTCTTTAGTCATTTCACTTGTTGCTTCAGACCTTCGAAATCGGATTCGTGTGTTATTCTCTTTGCCGGCGCTCCGTCTTCCTTTTTTATATACACTTTGCCATGCGACGTCCAGTGATACGCGTATGCGTTTAGCTTCGCAAATTCCCTTGCCTGATAGAACAGCCTCTTAGCTTTAGTGGTAAGGCTCTCAGAGATAAATATAGGACTGCTTCCCGCTATTTTGATGTGTGCGCTGTTTAGTCGGTTGATCGTAGCTCATTTATGTTAACAACATATAACTTATTTGAAAATTGAGCTATTTTAGCAGTTCGATAATTGGAGCTTTTTGGCCGCGATAAGTTTTCATTTAAGAGCAACATTTTTTGTTTTTATTTTTTTTTCCGTACGTCGAGGGCCCTGAACACTTGGGGGCCCTTGAAACTTGGGGGCCTTATAATTGAAACGGCTGATACGGCGGTAGCTACGCCTCTGTACGAGAAACACAATAGTGGTACCAAGTTCTGACGGAGGCTCGACCTGTGCGGAAATAATGTCATTACATTTTGGAACTGACAAAGGTAAGGAGTTATCTTGTTTTCCAACAAATATTTTCATTTAACAAATAATATAATGAGATAGCAGAATCCAATAAGTCAGAAACTGTTATCTGATTTTGGTTAAGTAGGTACTTTATTTTGTTTAGTAAGAATCTAAGAATTTCGCATTTCGCATTGAGAGAAGCGAAAATAAGATTAGGTATAAATCTATGTTTAGAATCTCCCAAAACATTTTAAAGCTCTTTTCAGGGTCAATAAATACTTAATTTTATAAAGAAAGTAAACGTTGAAAAAAATTATTAACTGTTAGTTATGATTAGGAATTCATCTGGAATTATCAAAAGGTAAAATGGCCACCGTGTAATCAGAAACTCCTTAAACCACAATTGGCTTGATAATGAGTGGAGAAGCAAAACCGAAATGCCAAATTGATGGCACGGTTGGCGCAGTGGATGAGCGATAGACTGCTGCGCAGCATGTGGCGGGTTCGATCCCCGCACTGAAAACATATTTTTATGACCTACAAGTAGTTACTCCGGGTCTGGGTGTTCGTGTATGTTTGTAAACGCACAAAAAATGCATTAATTAAACAGCTTATTGACTTTTTAGAGAAGACATTCAAGCATGAATTTCGAGTGTGAAAAACGTCTACAAAGAAGTCTGATAATTCCATGTTCCCTATATTCTGTTGTACATTTTTTTTTGTTTTATAGAAAGAAAGAAAATAAATGGTATATTAAAATAAAACAGAGTAAGATTCTGAGTGTGCTTTCTTGAGTTGACTGACGGATCCGACTTACACTTGAGTGGATTATATTTAAACAAAGTCTTTGATCTTTGCTATTCCCTCTGGCATCGCAAGACAAGATTTCTTTTGCAAGCATATTGACCACAATCTTTCTTTTTTTTACATCTTTTACGCCATTTAATTTAGCTTTTTACGGACAAATGATTGGGATCAAGACAGTAACCGAGCGGGTTATTACTTTATTCAGCAGATAATCTTCCCATTATTGTACATCATCTGCCTAGCCTTTTCCCAACTATATTGGGGTCAGCTTCCAGTCAAACCAGATGCAGCTGGATATCAGTATTTTACGTGGAGCGACTGCCTGTCGGACCTCCACAACCCAGTAACTGTGTAATACGATACCTAGACTGGTTGTCATACTTTAAAGCATCTGACTAACAGTAACTACTGTCAAAGATCTACAAATGACAGCCGGATCCAATGGCTTTACATGCTTTCCGAGCTACGGAGGAAACTCGCTATGACAGATGGTCACCCATCCACAGACCAACCTCGGCAAGCGCGGCTTAACCCGGAAGATCGGCCTGTGCGGCTGTATTCCTATTATTGTACGCTAGTTAAATATTCGTGTATTGTGTTCAAGTTGTTTACAGCTTAAAAATAGGTTCCGATGGACACTTTTTTTTTCACTTTTTTCCTCCCACCCCGGGCAGGGCGGGAGGGACTGTCAGAATTGACTGACTAAAATCCACGGTGTCCTTCAATAGCCCTTCATGTACCAGGGGTACGGTAATTTCTGAGTCCCGCAACCCCGGCAGGCTTTGGCCCTCTACAGGCCCCGTCACTAAGCTGACACTCCTTGAGGCGCGGGTGGAACACAACGCGCCGTCGACCCGGGCATGGTCCATGGTGGAGAGCGAGTCGCCCATTACTCGCCGCCCGCATGCCCGCGCCTACGGTGGCCGGACACTTGACAAATTAACCTACAATGCTATTTTTTTGGAGCGACAAGTCAAATTGGACCTTCCACTCTGGATGGACTGGATAAGATTGCCTATGTGTACTCCACAAACACGTAACTGGGTAATACGATACCCTTTGGAAAGAGTGTTTTACAGACTTCCGATCTTCTGACTACCGGTAACAAATGTTAAATAAGTTAAATACCAACGGCTTTTAAATGCTTTCCGAGGTATGAAGGAAACTCGCTATGATAGACTGTGCAGCTGTAATTATTTGTCCATGACCTCCTCATCAGTTATGATAAAGTGAACCCTGCTACCTAAATCATACTAAAATATTAAACAATTCGCAACACCAATGCTTTACGGTCTAAAAAGCTGAAAGTTCAACATTTTAAAGTGACGTCACATATAATGACCGCTAATTAAGGCTAGCCACCCACAGCATTAATTATTTGTCGCAACAGCAAGTAGTGTTGTAACCAGTAACCAGTAACAGTGCTGTGCTGAATAAACAATGATGCTTAATGCTAGTCCGTCCGACCCAATTACTGATCATTTGTAAACAGGTCCTTAATCAGAATTGAACATTGCTTCATCGTAGAAGAATGTTTGTGTTCTTTCTGTTTTGTTGTTGTTTTTGTTTTATATTAATGTCTAATGTGTTGTTTACCTAAAAGTGAGAAATGTACGGTTTTTTTTTTTTAATTATTTATACGTTTTTGAGAGATAAAACTGAATATATAGACTCTATGTTACGGAGGGTTGCAAACTTTAACAGTAATTTTAACTTATCATTCTTCTAAGTTACAGTGTAATGTGTCTTCTTCTAAGTAAGCTCACTCCATAGGCTTCATCTCTATCACTCATGGCATAAACTAGAGTCAAGAGCAAACCTTGCTAAATTAAAAAAGAGTACTACTGTTCCTCTCTTATGTGATATATATATTTATTTAAATATGTATTTTGTTTATCTATTATAGTATTTGTATGTATTTTTATTGCTATATTATATGAATTTAGGTTAAGTTATTCACATATACATTTCTCTTCTCTTTCTCCTTTAGACAGTCTGCTGGCAGAAATTTCTAAAGAAATAAGCAGTACCTTTGTACATAAATAGTTAAAATAATATGTAAGAATTAAAAAAAAAAATAAGCGAAACGGAAATTTTATTTGCCATTCTACTCTTTGCCGGTCGTACCAGCCCCTTAATTTAAGAATGAATATTTTTGTTTACATAGACAAGCTATTTCTCTATTAATAAAAAATGTTTAATTTGAAATCGTGAATTCAGCCATTCTGTCTTCACAAATCTTTTAAATCCAAATCGATATTTCCTGGGAACTGCCGCGGTTGGGGTCATAACTTAAGCCTGGAAGTGAATAATACTGACAACTGGCCATTGCCTTTCAGCTTTATAGTAGAAAATCCTCTCTTCGAAATCAACGGAACGATAACCATTACTCTCCGGAAAAAATCATCGCGAGTGAAAATTTCGGCAACACTGAAATTGTTAGACCACATCCTAACTAAAGCGATTGTCGCATTTTTTTTTAGATTTTATTTCTTGCCAATAGACACTTTTTTATCCTTTCCGAACAAATGAGTCATGCCCGACCAAACCTTCGGCATCGGCCAAATTATGCCAAAAAATGAACTTTGGGACCAAGTTGGCCGAAGTTTTGGCCAACGCTGAAAATTTCTATTTTTGTAAAACAGTTTTTTTTTGTGAGACAATTTTAATCATCTCGTTGGATCATTCATACTCGTACAGTCAACATACATTATAATTTCAAATTATAAAAAATCATTACTTAAATTGGGATTAAATCATTTGTTTAACTGAATATGTTACGGTAAATAAACCCTCAATTTTGGCTACAGAAGAAGGTATCAACATTGAATATTTGGTAACTGTTCAATTTCAATGCTAAAGCTAATAAAATATTATACTGAAGTCAGTAATAATTCACATTTTATGATATTCAAGGTCCCTTTTATCCTTTTTTTGTGTAGGTAGAGCCAAATAGAATAATTTTACGAACTAGCAAATATTTTAATTTGTGAATAAAATCTGCGCCTTTTTATTTGCGGCCAAAGAAAATACATAAAAGGTAACCTTCGACTTCAATCACAAAGAGGTAATAAAATATAAGAAACGTGGATTGAATATAGAGCAGAAGAAATGAAGTCTGCGGTTGGGGAATTGAAACTACCAGTCTCCCTGAAAAGAGCGCAAAAGTCAAAGTTTACTTAATCATAGAGAATATCCTTCATTATGAAATCTAAATTGAATTGCGAAATTCAACGAGTAATTTGAGTAATCGTACAGTTTTAGCTACAGCTAGCTATCGGTTTGCGGATAAAACTCACTGAGCGGCGAAAATTCAAATCGAGAACGCACAGTTACGGTGCGGGGATTATACGCCATAGACTATACTAGCCAAAATTAATGATTTGGGATCTTCTGTTTACCCAAAATATTAAATTCGGAATTTGAATATGTAACTATTAATTGTGCTGTTAAAACGGAGATAACAAGGGGTTATGTTTAATTAGAGTATAATTCACCTTAAATAGATCCTTGTACAGTTAATATTTACTTCGTGCCGGGGTAACTACATAAATAATAATGCTGAAACAATCAAATATTTCCGATTGCCTGAGGCGCACGCATATTACTTACTACGTTATGGGAATGAGAGAAACACACGCACAATGCGAACTTGTGTGGAAAAAGACATTTACCTTGCAAGCCTACCCATTCATATGACAATTAGAACGTTTTTGTTGTTTCCGTTTTACACATAATAAAATGCTTGTGCAATGAGATATACCTTTCAAATAATTCACAAAGGCAAAGCACGGTCTTAAGTTAGAACTATCAAGACTCGAGTTCGGGTTTTCCTGTGAGGCTGTGTTGCGTCTGTCTCGCTCTAGCAGCTACGTTTATGGAGCTATAAATGTTCTGTCTCGTTCTAACTTGAGAAGGCTTGCGCGGAAAGAGAATGTGGGTAACGAACGACCTTTTGCCGTTATGGGCAAGCAGTGCGGCCCGTGCGTTCACCGGGAGTGGTACATTTGGCTGCGGCCACACTAGATCGCGACGACAGACTGACAAGCTGAAAAAAAAATTACGTAAATATTACAACACTCACGCATTGATTATGAAACGTCTGTAACTGTAAGGCCGAGTCCTGGACATCCCTACGTAACAGTGTGCATGGTGCGTCCGCGTTCAGTTTGATTGTGCGATCCTGTTTGACCCTGGTGATTTTATTTTATTATATTGTTTTGTAACCTTCTCCCGTGGTGTTCATTGTATCGTCCATTTCTGTGTTTCTGTTGTGATTTATTTCTGTATCTTTGGATTGTCACTGGAGTTGTTGGTAAGTTCATTTATTTTTATTTTATTAGCTTTATAATATTTTTATTTGTATATTTTCTTCTTCGTGCTCATTTCATTATCATTGATTACATTTCTGTTAAAAAAAGACACTATTATTTTATATTTAAGATTTATTATATATTTCTTATATAAATGTTCAGTAGAGTTGCTGCATGGTTGTTTCTACCCAAGTAACCTAAAAATATACGTATTTAGAGAAGCTTTTGGAAAGTCGAGCATGTCACACGTGTTTTTGGTTATGTTACGTGGTTTTCTCAGCTGAGTAATCGTAGTTGCCCACTGTCCTTTATATCGTAGATACTATTAATTTTTCTGTAATAGTTTTCGTTATCATTTCATTTATGTTATGTTTTATTGACACTCAGATCAATATTCGAATGAATTAAAATAAACAAATAAATACGAGTACCTTCATAGGTATAGGTGTCCTGTCAAACCAGGGTTCGTTTGTCTGATCTGTTTGTTAAAAATAACAATATACATCATGTTCAAAATCTACGTTTAATGGACAAGATGATGAATTAGGAACCATCATCATCATTATCTGCGTAGCCAGCTGCTCTTTACATAGAGTGACTGCCTATCTGACTTGTGTACAACCTAGTTGGATTATTGGCGTAATAATATTTTGAAGCGTAAAGAAGTTACGAGGGGTTAAAACTAATACAAGAACCTACTTAGGTTCTGTCGTAGTTACATTCTACGAAAGAAATATCTTGGCAAGGCATACAATATCGAAAAGGGGTTTGGTTTTTTAAGATCTTTTTAATTGTTTTGTTACTAAATAATAATTAAAAAATATTGAATCAATAGATCTCTTAATAGAAATATCTTTTTTTTTGACCATTCAGTGACATCCACACATCCGCCGAAAGATATAAGTTTGGCAATGATACAATAGGCGTGATCAACGCTATTGAACGGGAACAAGATTTATCTCGAATTCTTTTTGAGAATTCGCCAACAGGAAACTCAATTACCTACTTGGGTATTGATCCTAGGACCCCGATGATGAAGCTACTGTTATTGCAATTGCCGGACCAACGAGGCTGTCCTTGTAAAAGTCCTTGATTGGTTACAATTATTTGAAATCCATGGATAGTTAAGAAATAAAATAGTGTGAAGAGAGAATGACACCGTCTACCGTCTTCGAATGTAACTTAACACCAACGTTTACGGGAAAATAGACACTAAGGTATCCATGCTATTTTGCAGGAAAGTATACTTGGCACTAGCTACTTCAAAGGGGCTACTGAGACAACATAATGTTCACACTTCCTCTTGAAATTTTTGGTCTTTAGGACTTCAAACGTTGGCCAAAAACTCCCCAGCGTCGGCGGCGCAATAAAAATTTGACTTCGTGTTTTTGGGCACAAATACGCACTTGTCGAGGTTGTTTTGTGGATGGGTGACTACTATACTAGCGAGTTCGTGCTTGGTCTTGGCTGCCATTAGTATATCTTTGGCAGTCGTTACTGTTACTCAGAATCTCGAAAGTCTGATAACCAGCCTTGCGTACCGTATCAACCAGTAACTGAGTTGTGTGGAAGTTAGTCGTTCCATGTAAAGTACTGATATTCAGATGCATCCAGTTAGACTGGAAGCCAAACTCAACATATTTGGGAAAAGGCTAGGCAGATGATGATGTCTTGGGGCACAAAGAGCTAATTAAGAAGGCCACACATGCATTCTCACCCATGGCAGAATGAAACAATTGAGTATAAAGTAGAATCATAAAGGATCAAAGTTGGTATATTACTGCGTACAGCTTTGCAGGTCATCAATGAGAGGCATCAGGCCACTTTTATTCTTATATGGAATCCAGAAGACAGCACTCCTACTTCATACCATAAAGGTCACAAACAAGTATACAGCCTGCCACATGGAAAGCGGTTACCGTAGCGTATAGACGCCTTAAACATCAGAGGTCAAGCGCTTGAGCGTTACCTACTAAATTAGGAAGGAATGTTGTGCTGCTGTCCATCCTCCTGATACAATCAGGGACATACTACTTTTTAATCTTTTACCAAAATTTTATAACTCACAGCCTCTAATCATACATTTCATCGACACAGTTTGTGAACATAAAACAAATAGCTATAGAAGATACAGAAAAAAAAATAAAGCAAAGGAGGCGTTGATATAATTCTATTTATTCAATTTGTTATCAAAGGCTGCTTCATAGCTTTTTAGCTTTTCGTTTGACGTAGTTTTAACAACTTTAATCCAATCTGATACTCAAAATTTTACAAAATTGTCAGCCATGTATGTAGCTAGTAGTATTACAAACTACGAAGTTGATGATGTAATGGGTAGCTCGCCGTCCGACCAAGGACCAGACCCGAGCCGCCTCGAGGAGGTGCCAACAAACTGATGGAGCTCTCGTAGGGCGAAACACCTAAAGGGGTCGTTAGACTGTCTAAACATCCGCCCTTTTTCGACAGTCCCACGATCAGCCCTTGGAACGTTAAGGTCTAATGGAGGAACAGGGTGTTAGTGTGCAAATTTTAGTCTGTTCAGTAAGAGTCTGACAGTCCCACAGTTAGAATCAAATAAGTAGATATAAGGTTCCAAAACATTTTTATTTGCGATACAAAGAAACGTATAAGCCAGAATATTAATAATGCTGTAGCATCGTAAAGAAATGAAATGAACTTACATTTAACCTTTATCTAAATTATTGCTGAGGACGTCTGAGATTTCTCACCAAAACGAAGATATATTTATTTTATTCCGATGACACACCTACTCATTTCGGCAAACAAGTAAAAGAAGTTTGGAAATCCCTGAATATATAACACGATTTCGTTATAAATATGTCTAGAGTCAGTTTCTCGATAGGTACGATCGTGTATATCCATACAAATACAATAAAGCTGACGAATTTGTATTACCGCGCTAATCTCTGGAACATCCGGTTGGATTTGAAAATATATTTTGCATATATTAGCTAAATTTTTGTGTATTTAACATTCGACTCGGAGCCGGCAATAAGTCAAAAGCGTTACATTTACGTTACGTTACAATGTAGCAGAAATAATTGCGATCCTGCTAAATAAGATTTATTTATAATTAACGATAGATAAACAGAATTTAAACAAAACAATGATTAATTAAGCCTTTTAAAACCTTTTACTTCATTCTGTTGCTAAAATGGCCTTTGTTTTTATACAACGTTGGTACAATAAGTTGAAATGAACCAGTTTATCCATTATGGCTAATAGAATGTTAATGCAAAATGCATAAACCTAATAGTTTTTTTGTTAAAACCTTTTAATCTTTCACTCGAAGAATAGAATTTGAAAAAAATAAATTTGCTTTTAGCATTATTAAGCTTCTTTAATTAAAAGAACGTGCAAATAGTATCAAATAAATGCATTTTTGTATTAAGTGGTTTGTGTAGTTAGAAAGTCTGCAAGGACCCGTGATCCTACCTATTCACTACCCGGCTTGGACAAACCCGACAAGCCTGGGGGTCTAATCTTTAAGCACGAAACCCGTGGTTTCAGCTTTATATACGGGCTTTTTCAACGCCCTGTTACATTGAGTCCGAACTACGAATGAATGATATGACAATTTGACAGATAGCTCCTTAGACTCCGTGCCACCACTCATGACCTGCGGAAAACTCGTGGTTCTAAATATTATTAATGCATTTTAATGTAATGTCATAGACACTACCATGGACGAATAATACCGTCGCGGCAAAAGGACTTCAGTCGTGGCTGTATTATTCTTTCGCAGATATTGACGTAAGTTTCGTTCGTTCATCCGTATCCGTGTTTTCGTTAACGGGCTTAGACAGTAGACCCCTGCTCCGACGGGGCAAGAGTACGTCGAGGGTTGAATCGCACACGCCAGCTTGACTACATGGCCAGTCAGAGCCTGGGTAAACGTATATTCACACCAGAATGCTCAACAAAAAGTTAATATTTGTTACACGTTTGATCTTTGATCAGTTCTTGCGAGTAGATCATTGCACTCTTTCCGCATTTTTCGTAATTCGAGGTAGTCAGGGGAAGATCCCTAAAACTGGCCCTCTAAGAGGTCTTCTTCTGACTACATTGCAGCCGGCCTGCCGGGGTCGCTAGTCTGTTTTATCAAGTAACCATGACCCTGGAATGTAAAGGATTATTGAAGGCTCGCCGTGGGTTTTAGTTAGTAACGAGTCTGACAGCCCCTTCCGTCCCGCCCTGGGTGGGGACTCACTTGATGATTTTACAACGTTAAAAAAAGGTAGTCAGAAGAGCATAAGAAATTTTCGTCAGCAAATAGAAGATTGTTTAACAAATTCTTTCCAATGACGATATTTTTCATAACCAACCTCTGAAAGCGGAAATGTTTTTGTAAATAATATTTGTTCTTTAAAATCAATACTTTATGCAAATACTATAATGTAAAAAGACAAAGGAAAGTACACGATTTTTATACAAATATTGTCTTCTTTTCTAAAAAAATCACTGGTAATAGACAACGAAAATTGTTTGTTAACTGCCAGCAAGTTTTCTCCACATCATTATCAATCATTGCTTCAAAGGTTTCACAACGCAATCACATAGTTATTTTTTATCTAATGATATACGTACGTTCAAAATGACAGTTTGATTCGTCATTGACTGTGGTTGTTGGAGCAGTTTCAAGGGAAATCATTATTTATGCTGTAAGTAGAACGTGCTTCAATCATTACATTACTCCAATATATTAAATGCGGATTGTAAATTGTAATGTTATTTTCACTAGACACCGCGCGGTTGAGCGGTGATGCGGATCTGATCTTACATTGGCTTGTATGAAATCCGTCGATGCAAACACGCGTACACCGCCCGACCGCGCGGACAAACAGTGTTAGCTTTCACCATATTTACCATAGACTTAAAAGGATGTACTGCGCCTTCCCTAGCCAACTGATAGATGAAATTGGCCCCTCTAGAAAGAGAAGAAAACAATTATTTGCACATACTTAAAAGCAAATAATTACTTTCATCTCTTTCTAGAGAGTATGGTCAATTTTAGGCAGCTATTGCTCAATCCATCCTTTTAAGTTTTTGGTTATCTCATACGTACCCGGCTCTTTCTGATTCTTTAAGATTTTTGTAGAATCGGGATTATGTCTTGTAAATAGTTTCTTTGCCATAATTATAAATGACATCATCATCGAAAGTCTTGTTCTATTCAAAGCTAAGTTCTCTTCTCACATTATTTCCCGTGTTACCTTTTTTTTAATCGTGTCATCAAATGAGTCCTCCCAAACGGGACTGTCAGACTCGTAGTTAATAAAATCCAAGGTGTTCATTTAATAGCTAGCTAGTCCCACGGCACTGGCAGGCTTTAGCCCTCTAAGGGGGCCCCTTTAGATTGCTGACAGCTCTTAGAGGCGTGCATGGGACACGATGCGCCGTCGACTCGGGCTTAGTCCATGATCGACGGCAAGTCACTCATTACCCGCGATCCGCATACCCGCGTTCCCGTATTACCCTAGTTTTAAGTCTGATTTCGTCTTGCTCAGTAACCTATGCCATGGGCTCATCCATCTGGAAAAAAGGCCTAACTGGAAAGTAGGGACCCGTGGTCCTTTGTCCTTTATCCTGTCATGTAACTATTGATCTTGCCATATCATGTGCACATATTTTTCATCATGTTTCACTTCATCTGGCTCTATTAGAGACTACGGACCTCAAGCGTTAACATTTCATTTCCGACCCTGATTTTACTCAGTCGCTTCGTTAGGATAACTACCCATAATAATATGGGACATTTGCGTGTCATTTAATTCAGTCGAGTCACAATGTAAAATAGCTATCATTAAAATTAACTGCATGTTCCCTTTTGCAACAAATAGAATTTCTGGCTTCATCAAGGATTATAGTATTAGTTTTGCACGACTGTATACGACCATATCTGTCATATTTTGACTATTACTTTAGTTTAATCTACAACGATTTCATTCAGTAAGTCACTCGACTATTTGCCTTAAAGGATAATTCAATAAACCGTTTGAGACGCTCGAGTTCAGCTGCAAAAGCTAAGTCAAGTCTTTGTTGGTCACTTAGACGTTTTCTGCTAGATAGAACTTCGCACATTTCTGCTTCAGGAATTGTAAAGCGACGCATTCTTTACTTAACTATCTTTATTCCGCTCAAGTGGACACCGGACGGTTCTCGATTCAATCTCGTTCCTTCTTCATTCTCCAACATTACACTTAATTACATTAGTTACCGTGTACTTTTTCTCCTATTTGGTGGTTTCTACTAATGACGACGAAATTAGACGCTTCTCTTTGTGTTTCCCGACATCATTTTGTATTTACATCGAGCAATGTTGCGGGTCCTAATTTATCTATGCTTAGATATTGTATTTCATTTGCTGACCCGCTCCGATCTCGGGTTTTAAAGCTCGTTTATTCTCAACACGTTATGTATCATTTTAACCTTTGTAGAATAGATTTAAAATATACATAAAATAGGTATTCTTAAGCTTTTAGAGATTAGCATACTTGTCTAGACTTATCTATTTCGTAAACAGTAAGGTTGTTTTTCTAACAACAAACTATCTTTATGCAAATCCTCCCTTACACATTAGAGATCACACACGCTTTAGTATGTCAAACACCTTCTCTGTGTCTCGACTTAGGTGTCAGTCAAACTTTGCTTGAACTTGCCTTCCTGTTACCAATATAATATGATACTGACGTATAATATCACAAATTAATAGTTCAGAAGGCCTACTCTATATTAGCGAAAACAGCCACGTAAACATAGACAAGACATGTATGGAGATCTCAATTAATGTCCGTTGCAAATGAGCTTGCGCTCTTTTTATGTGTAACGTGTCTATGTGTGCGTGCGTTTTCAGTCGATCTATGGAATAGACCTTCTGTATAAGTAGTTTGTGTTAGTGACTTTAGAGAATATATACGTAGTATATAATGCTATAATTCGGACAAGCATGTTAGCTCTAGTTCTAGAGTACAATGCGGATAAGACATGACTTATCAGCGTGTCCATTGTTCTAGCGATTAAGTGTTGTTCAATTAGATGAAGTGGTGTCTACGAGTAATCAAAATTACCCGATTAAGATGATAATGAGAAGATCTCAAATTGATTTGGTACACATAACTGCACACATAATTGGGCAAGTTAGCAACAAATTAAAGAAAGACCTTTTTCTTGAGGAGGCTTCACACAAAAGAAATCTCAATTATCTTTCAATTGATTGCTCTAGGTAGGTATTGTAGAAAAACAAAGCCATTGTTTCTAAGCCGACAAGTGAATGTCATACACATAAGGTTATTTTATTAGACAACAGTTGGGTGTCATGACATTGAAGGAATCGAGGTGTGGGCAGAAATATAGGATTCTCTATTCGAATGAGTCACAATAGTATTGGAAACTTAATCGAGGTCGGTCAACATCCGCCTCCAATGCACTATACACATAATTTTTCATTACATTAGCTAGGGTTGAATTTAAGGAGCCGCAGCGACGATTAAAGTAGCGCATTGCAAACTTAAAAATTGGAATTGACAGTTATGTAGGAGACAAGTATAATTATGACAAAAGGATAATTCAGAATTGCTTAGATGTCGCAGCTCTATAATATCAAACTACAATGTACAAACACGTTTCTAAGCATAATATTTTTTATTTTAAAGGTAAGGACGTTAATATTTTAAGGCAGGCCATTGCCCCACGATGCCCACCCCTAGCGACGGCCCTGAACGGAGGTAGGGACCTATGTACGCACTAATCAAGCAAAGAGATCACGCACAAGAACTAAAGTCTTCGAAAAAAGTAAGGATAAATGCGGTGACTACACTTACGTGCAAGTTTTATGAATCACTTTAGTGTATGTTTAAAGGTAAGGATGTATCTTAGCTATCTCACGTGAAAGTTATACTTGGTATCTCACGAAAAAGTACTTGAGGGCAAAAAATTTACAATTTTTCGTATAGTACTTAAATCTGCCATTTGAATAGCCGTTACAGGTAGCTTACAGAAGCCCAAAAATCTGAGATCCAGCCTTATCAAAAAGAATGGCTGTTCGGTCAAAGCATCAGTCATTTATGCGTTTAATTAGAATGGAATCCGGTCCCATAATCATAGGAAAAAGACTCGATAGAACGTACAGTTTACTTATACATATATTAAAATTTCTTCTTAAATGTTTAGCTCCCAATGCTAAATTAATATTTAAACTTATCTCACCGCAATCAATTTAGTTTAATTCTCATTACCTACATTCCGCCTATTGTTTAGCCACGCGCGTACATACCTACCGTTTGTAATCAAAATTAAGCACGAGGTATTCCAATAACCGTTGTTTCAGCTCTTGATTGCAAATTAGTTGAGGAACAAACATTAATTCTCTTCTATTTAGTGGAATTAAAGCTAATTTCCGAGTTGACGCAAATAGCACCCCCGGAGGGGATAACTTTACTAGGATAACGTCAAACTTGCTGTTTTCGCGTTGATTCTCAAACTAGTTTGGGCACCTGCTTTAACACGACCTTGGAAATGTAAATTAAGTTGGTATGACATTTTGCCAACAAAGGTAATGCGATGTAGGTTAATGGGAAATTCATTAACTGTTTCCAATTTAGCAATATTGTTTATCGGGTATTCATTGAGCATTATACTGTAAACACGACATAATGTATCGGTGTTGCTCTTGTTTTCCTAAAAAAGGGCAATAATGTACCCAGGACTTTAGTAATTCCTAACATGAATGAAAAAAAGCGTCGATGAAGTTTCTTGCCCAATCTCATTTTTGACAGCAGTACCGACTGTACCTCGTGTCTCTATATACATCGTATTACTATTGCAAAGTGTCTTTAAAGGCTCTATTCGAAAAAAGGGCTTGAATTATACATGGTTACAAAGCGATCCTAACAGTAATTACCACCATTAAGAAAACAGTAAAAATCGTCGTCTAAAAGTTTTTAAGATCCTAATCAAGTCTCACAAAAGGCAATTAAAAATTAAATGTTCAAAAGATAAGCAGTCAAATTAGTTACAAAAACTAAACGTACGTGGTGTTACATGACCATGTATTTTTTATTTGTTCTCTCAAGCTCGGAGCACATTGTACATACATTGCGCACAAAAGTTCACCATGTTTGTTTTCCGCAAAGCTTGTACTTGTGGGCAAACAGATAAAGCTTTTATTGTATAGTGTAGCTAGGGTTTCCCAAACTTATTCAGCTTACTTCTTACTTCGTACTATCACCAGTTTTAGTATTTGTATTTTTTCGCGGCGCCATAATTAGTCGATACCAGGATGACAATGTTGCCTAGTTGAAAACTCAACCAAGTGGTATAAATTCAACACTTTATCAATATTACTAATAACAATGTTGCTAAAATTCTCAAGCAATGGCGTATTATTGATTAAGAACAATTTTAGAAACGTTCATATAGTTACGTAACGTTCAAATAGTATTGTAACGACGATAAACTGGCGATTTGAGACTCGCTGATCGGAATACGTGAATCTGAGTTCAAAGAGACTATTGGTATTCTTTCCCCTAGACTTAGTGCATAGAAATAATTTGCGTGGCTGAATCCACCCAAATTCAATCCGCGGAAGGGCCAACATGGTTTCATGGCCCCTTTCGTTCTCTCTACGGCTTATCACGGGTCCGTCGCCGCGTACAGTTTGGGAACCCCTGGTGTAGCCAGTATTTACAGCTTACCACAAACAGCAATTGTTGTTAAGAGTTTGTCACCCTTACATTTGATATATAATATAAAAATATACGTTTGAAGTGTGGAGTGGCGTTTCGAATAACAATGGTATTTTCCAACTACAACTTGAAATTCTTTTAAAATGTATCCAGTAATTCTTCAAGCTTCTTATAAAAGCTTAACACATGTCTTGTATTGTTAATTTTCTGAATAACCTTCTCCCATTGTTTCATCTTTATACCTTATATGAGTAACTAAATAAAAGTCTTCATAAAGACAATATAAACACGCGACCTTGTTCACTATAATTAGTATGTAATAGACACTTATTCCCTTGGAGAAGATATGCCACAACAATATGACGCAACGTGTCTGTGCCTTCAAAGTGATTGCATAAGGTCGTTCAGTGACACAAGTTTGTCTTAGCAATAGGGTTTAAAATTCCTTCGAGTGTCTGTCATATAAACAGGTTGAGAATGAGTCAAATATGGTGATGCGTCCTTTCTCACATTTTTGGAGCGTCTTTAGTCCTGAATCAGGTTTTAAAGACATAGTCACCCTAAATTCGTTGTTTTTATGAACATTTTTGCTGTTATGTGTAGTCGTTGCCAAACAAATTATCATCAGCGTTTATCAACAACAAAAAAATACTTATGGAAATGATGATTCACAGTTTCCCTTTATAGTGAAGTGAGTTAAAAACCGAGAATCCGTTATTCTAACAGTTATTTTACGTGTTTAACTCGGGTTTCGTAAAAGTATTCGGAATTAGTTTAAACTTCATACGGTATTTGGAATTTAGAGGGTCATTTTTAAACCAAATAACCAATTTGATCATAGTTTCGTAGGTAGATAATCCAAATAAATAAAATACTGTCTTCTATTCTTTAAGTAAACTAAGATTTATAGTGACAATGCTACTGTAAGAGCTAAGCATCTTCCAGCGAATTATTCGCTCAATTTGCTCCACACTCCGCTTCTCGGTGGAAACTTAGGCGTCTGGCGTCACCGTAGCGGAGCCGAGATTTCACTACGCACGCGATACGCTGCGAAAGTCACGAATAACTCTGGAACAGTCGGAACCAATTAGTCGGTAAATAGGTCTACTACAATGGAATAGACGTCGCGACTAATACATCATATTTCTTGTCACGTATTAGGTTACCGTTCCTTTGTTACGTGAGCCACTTTCAGTCAGTGAATAGAGCCGAAGGACCGGGATGTGAGCTGAATATGATTAATAATAACTTACGCATAAATATTAACTGTGAATGGTTTGATTGAAGCGGTTTTATGTGCGCATTTCTCAATGTCCGTTTATATGGGACGTAGTACACTTTGTGGTGCTCGTAAATTAAAGTGACCCAGCTATCGACTGCTCTAGAAGTGCTCCAACTAAGTTGCACGAAGTGTACAAATTATACGATGCACTTAAGGTACATATTAAACTGAACGTTATGTAAAACAAGTCCATGTGCCACTGCTCAAATTAATGTTCTACAAATATAAGAATGTTTTCTCTCATTCCTAATGGAAAGTTACATTTCTTTGATATCCAAATTTAATAAACATGTTTTAAGGTAAAATATTCATTTAATGTTCGTCTGTTACTTTAGGTCGCTTTTAAGTTAACTTGATTTAGTCAGTCAGTCTTGTGAGTGATTTCTTTTGAAGTAGTATAGAGTAGAATTCCTCTAAAACCACAGGCATGAAAGAAAAACAAAAGAAAACAAAATAGCACTTATTAAATTACTACTGAATGGGCGCGTGTGTATATGGGATTATTCAAATGATAATAACAAACGTTAATTTCAAAATATTTCAAATTTATTCGACAAGTTGCCTAAATATTAATCAGAGTGCATAATTTATACAAAGAGTAATGTAAAAATGTGTTTAACACGTTCCGGTAAGTAAGCTAAGTTACGTTAATTTATGTGAAATTATAACTCGGCCTTTATACGTTGGTACTTGTAAAACAAACAAGCATTACAAGTTTTAAGGAGTCTAATAAATCTGAACAAATGGCTGGGAATGTAACCCGTGTTTGCACACGTACTAAACCAGTTTATCTTGACCTCGCTTTATATGACCTTTCCGCACAATCAACGGTCAGCTTACACTGGTTTTGTATAGCTTGATGTGTAACAGTGTGTAGGTACACAAGTTATGATGTTGAATACGGTCGACTTTTTTTTTGCGTTAGACCCAATCGACCAATCCGTATGTTTGCCATTTAGTAAAAGGCTGTTTTTTGGACTTTTCTATTTTCATCCCAACAAAAAGTATAGGCTGACATTTCACAAAAAAACTAGGTTTTTTTTTCTAGATTTTCTGTTGAGATCAATTTACAACTTTTGAAAAGAAACACAGATACAGATTGGCTGGAAGAGATCTCTTTAATGAGATAAGCTCATCTTTATGAACAAAATGTTAGTTCATTCTAATAAAAACTTTACTCTGGGATATCTCAAAAAACAGCATTAGGTATTTTTCTAGATTTATTCATTTTCTGTTGAGAAAAATTTACAACCTTTGAAATGAAACACAGGTACAGGTTGGCTGGAAGAGATCTCTTTCAAGAGATAAGCTCACCTTTGTGAACAAAATTTTAATGTAATATTTTGCACACAAAAGTAAGAATACATTAAGGAAGGCCACACTTTTTCAGAAAAAAACGTCACAACACAATTTTCGCGAAGAAAATCGAATAAAGGCTAGTACCTTAATAGAGTATTGTGTACATAAGTAGGTATGGTGTGTTCCCCGCCGTCTTTGACACCGTTTATTCAATCTGTCTAATCTGACTGGGCTAGTCTAGGGAAGTAACATGCCTTTGAGACCTCGAAGCTCTCTCGGATAAGCTAAGAACATCAAAGTGGTTGTTGTTGTGAGAAAATTCCCTTTGTATCGGTATTCAGTGACTACTGCACTATTTTACAAGTATTAGTTTCTATATCAAAGTAAAACTAAACAGATGTTCTAAAACGTAAAGAAATTAGTTACTTTTGATGACTTCATAAGTCAAGTTCTGAGCTATGTATATTTAATTAAAATGAAGTTACTGAGCAATTATTTAAAACTTAATTATTTCCAGTTTGCCAACCAAAAATTTAAGTAAGAAGCCTAAAGTTGTATCTACGCCAGCATTTCTTCAACCCTTTAATTAAACTAAATTCCGTAAAAATGTTAACATTAATTTTACGTTCTTGCCTTTTTAGAGTAGCTCGGCCTCACGCAGTGTCATTGGCTCGAATCCAAGATGTCTCGCCAAGGTTCAAAGGCATGGAACAAGTATTTTTTGTCTGGGGTATAATGCTATCATTCTCCTTGAGATAAGGCAATAAACGCCACTTGAATGCAAAGCTCATTTATTTGCGGAAGACACTGCAGTGGACTCCTTTTTAATTTCCCCACAGAGGATTTGGCACCACTCAATTATTTTTAAGCCGTATTTTGGGGCAAGTTCCAGCGAGAACTTATTTAAATTGGGGCCCTTTATGGTCGTTACTTAACCTCTTATGATTTGAGAATATTTACTCTAATTACCTAAATTAACTAGCTTTTAATAGGTACTCATTGCAAAAGAATACACTGGTAAATTATAAGTAATGTTATCTTGCCGTTTATTATTTTTATCCACTCATGAAAATAGAAAATATTCAGCAGATTCTTGTTACGTAAAGGTTTATTTACTTGCAGAATCAGAAATGTTTAAACTTTTCCCAACTCGCGTCAAAGCAACTTCGACCATTGAAAACGGTTTGAAACGGGTTCACACTTTACGCTTCATCTTTCGGTAAAATTGACTGACTTTGTATCCTCTTATCTCTGACCCTCACAGTTTTTCCATGAAAAGGGGCAATTTGAAGTCCAAACTTGACAACAAAGTCGAAAATATAAATATTGTCTAGAAAATATTTCATAGAAAATTAAAAAGGACTGTAACGAATCAAGACTTTCCATTATATATTATAATAAGTTGAGGGCCTGGGGCCACGCGGCTAGCGTCGTATGTAAGAACACTTCCTCCCCTGACAGCATCTTGAATCTTTTTGTTTTGTTTGCGACATCGCCGGCTCCCCCGAGGACATCAATCCGTCGTGTTCGGGATGAAACTTGGCTCACGCTAAACATTAACTAAATTTTCTTCTGGAATAACGGTGTACATACTGAAGAGTCGTGTTTTCGGGCCCGACGACCCCAATAATAAAACTTTTTCCCTTTTTTTTTGTATTTTGCGTACGAGCGCACCTCCTGCGCCAGCTTGCCTATTGCCTAATCGCCATTCATAATATTGATGGAAACTCAGTGAAGACTGAATTTATACAGAACCTTTCACCTTCGTATTGTGAGGTACTCGTATTACTGTGACCTGTGACTCTTATGTAATAATATAATGGAAATCGAGGGTCCTATATGTTGTGTGACGAAAGGAATTTACACAATTTACCCAAGGTATAATTTGTATAGCGCGCGAATCACAAAATTGTGGAAAAGCGATGGTTTAATAAAATGTCCCCTTCGACCGACGCGTAGAATCTCCGCGTGAGAAAGTAACACTTGTGTTTCACAGATTTCTAATGCAAATATCAATAGATGGTTAACAAATACTTTCTAACTCGTCTGTTTACTTTCACCGCTAATTATGGAATCGGCCCTAAAATATTTAACGTGTGATACTATCGTTTATAAATCATAATAATTAATAATATATAATCCGTCATGCATAACCGAGTGGTATGAAAATGATGTAACAGTGTGGTCGTTCAATTTCATTATGCGCGTGCATATTATAAATAAGTCATGGAAATAATATGCCACATTATGCCACTTACAATTCATATTGACCAAAAACATACAAATTGCATTTCGTTCGAGGCCTGATTTAAACAAATGCCGTCATTCTTTTGGCCAATAACTAAGGCAGTGTTGTGAAAGATTCGTTTTGTAAAAATACGGTTTTTCATAAGCGTGTAAACACATTTTGATTGCGCATTCCACGTCGGCATCACATGTAATAACAATTATGTAAATAGCAGAATGAAGCAATTAAACCCATGTAGTTTGATTTTTTTTTTTTCGTAAAAAGCTGCTAGGGTTGTGCTTTTAATTAATTGTGGTTGGCACTTTTAAATTATACTTTGTCTCTGTCGTCTAGACTAGAGTCAAGTAAACCCATCTAAAACAAAAAATAAATGTGTTTTTAATTTATTTCTTTGCAACACTTATGCTATCGTTTTATTTTAAAAAGAACCGTGTTACAATTTTAAAGGTTATGGAAAAAACAACTTTGACTATAATGTATAAATCGTATCATTGTACATTTATCTTTTATAAGTCTTGTTCAAAATATTCTTTATTGCACGAAAATGTCGGATTTTGCCCAGCAGAGCGGCGACGCGGTGACATGTGACACCAGTGCTGTCAAGATTAGCATTTTGTTGGGGCCGGGCAGCCCTATCCACGGGCAGGCGACATCGGCATGCGGGGAATGTGACCGCAACGTAATGCCTTATGCTCACGACTGCGGGGCGGGCCGCGGGGTCGGCAGAACTTCGCACTCTGCCGCGTCCAACCCACGCAATGCCGACTCACTGCACGGCAAAACCCATGAATCATTCACGCATCCACGGATAAAACTGTTTTTTCTCCTTTTGTTGTGGGTCCCTACGTTTTTTCAGTCGTTTTTCGACAACCGTTCAACCATAAGCGTTTAAGACGAATGGTATCGTTAAATCAAAGTAAAGCTGTTGTAAAAAAACTCTATTAGATACACATATTTTTCCGTGTTTATGAAATATTCAATGTGTATCATACTGGGCAGTTACTTTTTATAATAACTACCACACGTTTCTATACAAAAACTTACAGTACGTGTTAGTAGTATGTTTGCGCTAGATACCACATCGTTCACGCTTGATTTCTTAACCGCTTGAATTTCAACATGGTTAGATAAGTGACTGGCATTCATAAATATATAGCTAGATATCTGATTTTGCAGTGTACCGTGGGCCGTTAATTATATCTAGCTTAGGTAGGCCAGGTACAGTAATCAGTTACCTTATCCAGTATTGTTATGTTCTCCACTTATTTCTTGTAGCTTGACTAAGCACTAGGTACTTCGGTGTTACGTACGGGACCATATCTTTGTTACGGTATATACTTACTTGCAATATGTACCAACATCAAGATTAGTTTTGTGTGGTTTTGTTTTTAGCGATAGAATCGCGATTGACCACTATCTCACCTGTTGGTAAGTGATGATGTGGTCAACGGTGAAGCACGCTAGTCTCGCCTATCAATGTCATTTTAAATGAAGATTATTATCAAACAAGATAATAAAAGTAAATTTTTGAAAGTCAATACTGTAGACTAGCTTAAGTTTTAATAGCCATTTTTAAACCAAAGCAATATAACTTTTAAGAACTAACAAGAAAAATTGAGCTTACATTTTGAGCTACATATTACTTCCGTCTTGCTTCGTATATGAAAATATCTTACTTGTAGGTAGTTTTTGCGATCCGCGCCGGAGAGGCCCGGCCTGGGACAATATTGAAATTCCCTCGCCCGCTCTATCGATAAATATTGAGAATTCGCTATATTGTAGGTACATTTAAACTGAATCATATGTAGGTTGTCTATTTCGGAAATTATTGAAGCGCACGTTTTGCCGGATAGAAATAGCTTTTCGCTGACTTTTAAGGAAAAGTGTTCCTGAAATTTTGTTTATAAAACTGTTAATTCGGATTAAACAACGTCCACGGCTGTCTTACCCGAGAGACGAATAAAAAGTACGCTTTTCCTTTTGCACTGTTCCTTCAACTGCCCTTTGCATTCTGGGACCGAGGTAACCTTTTCATTAAGACATTCCTGGGACCCCGGATACTAAACTCATAATATATATAAGTCACCGATATCTATAATTGCCTTTAGAGATTGATCTTAAATTATTTTGTACCGATCACATTTCAATTTGTCTTACCAAAGACTTTTATTACTGAATTCCTAGGCAGTTAATATTTTTCTGTAATAGGAAACTGCTTTCAATCAAACCAAGAAATAGATTCTCAATTACTCCAAAAGTAATTAAACTGTTACTTCAAAAATAGTCCTTAAAATATTTGTTCCTTTTAAGAATTCGACTCAAAACAATTCGCTAAACATTACACAACAAAAACACAAACTTTCTCTTACACTTGATCAGATTAAACGTTTAGCAGTGATTCACGGAAATAAAGATTATAATCGTTCAACGTGTTGTACACGTTTAGATCTGAAGATACTTACAAGTTGCTGACATTTGTTGACTAGGAAATTGAACCTTATCTACACAAGTTGTAATAAAACTGCAAGTGACATGAACTTGCCCGGTACTTCTAGTTTTAGGATATATAAACTTGGTCGGGTACGTTTACACTTTACCCGATGTACTTTTAGAAGTGAGACTACAAATTGCACTTTTCATTTGTTTTTAATCTAGCTAGACGATGTTTATTGCTATTCCATGGCCTTTTTACTTTCCTCTACTTGATTTACTAACTAGCGGCCCGTCCCGGCTTCGCACGGGTGATCTTTGTTACTCAGGGTGAATGTAGCTTTCTAATGGTGCAAAAATTTTTGAAATTTGCACAGTAATTTTTGTGTTTATTCATTACAAACATACACACACAGACACAAAAATACACATCTTTCGTGGCTTCTTATGTGGCTTATCTGTTCAGCCAGTTCCTTAATAAAATTCTAGTCATCATTTAGCTTTTTTCTTTACTTTAACCCTTTTCCTTACTAAGATGCAGTGGGGCTCCGATGTAAGTGCATGCTTCCAGTCTAAATGCAAGTTGGTTGAATTCAAGTATGGAGCGTCTGCCTTCCACAATCTAGTTAGGGTAAGACGTGTCCCCCTTAGTGCCCATTTGCCTTCTGAATACACTACCTATAACGTCTGTCAATACACTAAAATTACTTCCTTTCAAGATTTAGAGAAGCCTTGGTATTGCCTTGAGTTACTCATGTTAATATTACGTACTGACCTCATCATCTGCCAAGCCTTATCCCAACTATATTGGGGTCGGCTTCCAGTCGAACCAGAGAATTTTACACGGAGCGACTGCCTATCGGACCTCCACAACCCAGTAACTGGATAATACGATACCCCATGGTAAGATTGGTTGTCAGAATTTAGAGCTTCCGACTAATAGCAACGAGTTTCAAAGATCTACAAGTGACAGCCTCAGCAAGCTCCTATATAATACTAAAAAGCTTTAAGTAGTCATCATTCCGGAGATTCAAAGGGTAAAGAGTTTTGTAAAAGAAAATCTCCATTATCAAAGTAAATAGTGCAGGAAACATGTTAAAATTCAAGTTAGTTTCAAGCAAGATGAAAGTGTGACTTAACAGAATCTTATAGCTACTTACAGGATAAGTAAAGTTGAAGAAGTTGCGACACAAAAACGGCTCATAATGAAATATGCTTTGTAGGTGAGTGAGGCAATTTTCGTCGCTGCCGGCTGCACCGTCTATATTACAGCGTGTCACTTATTAAAGCTTCTTCAAAATGTTACCTGCTTTCTCGGGTTGAATAGTTATTTTAATTTAAAACTTAATAAACTGTACTGAAAAGGATTTAGTCAGTGAATAAAGAGAAGAGACTTTATGAACACTTGGTTTTTAAGGACAATGTTACTAACTTTTACGTGTCTGATCGAAATGAGGATTTTAATTTTTTTAACAATATTATATCATTAATTCTTTGTACTACTACTATTGCTACTTTAAACTATTAAGCTGACGCAACGTTTTTACTACTACTTACTTATTGTTAAATTTTTCTGCTATCCGTGTGGACGAGGTATTCCTCGTAGCGCTCCCGTTTTGAAACGCTCCCATCTAAGCGCTCCCGTTTTGTTCCTCCAAGCGCTCCCAAAAGGAGCGCTTCGAGGAACGATTAAAAATATTAAAATTTATTTCCTCGAAGCGCTCCCACGTTTAAAAATAGGGAAAAGCATGAAGTAAACGTAATGAATTATATCGATAATGCTTGCGATAACAACAAAACGTAATTTTAGGTAAACACAAGTTCAGGCAATGCTCGGCTGGGTTCGTGTCAATTCGGTAAACGCGACTTTCTAGGATACATTGGGGAAGCGGGGTTACGGTTTGTATGTGTGTGTGCAGGATTCACGCGCCGCATCTTTAACTCTTAGTTAAGCAGTTAGTATCGCTATTTTTGGCAAAAAATAATTATAAAATTGTTTTAACCATTTTATCAATCGCATAGGTAGCATCACCGTTGAGCGCAATACGTGACTGGGTCCCGGCTCAGAGCAGGTGATTTTAGTCAGTATGTGGTTTTAGTCAGTAAGAATCTGACACTCTCTCGCCCCGCCTAGGACAAGGAAAGTCATTTCTACCATTGACGTAAACGATAGACAACTCATTGCCTCATTTCTACGAAAAACTTCCGACAAAACATTGAGGTGTGCGGGTAGGGGTGTAGTATTTTTTTTTTTATCGTGGTAAAATCATCAAATGAGTCCTCCCACCCAGGGCAGGGCGGGAGGGACTGTCAGACTTGTACTGACTAAAATCCACGGTGTCCTTCACTAGCCCTTTACGTACCGGGGTCACGGTAATGGGTAAGTCCCGCGACCCCGGCAGGCTTTGGCCCTCTATAGGCCCCGTCACTATGCTGACACTCCTTGAGGCGCGCGTGGAACACAACACGCCGTCGAACCGGGTATGGTCCATGATCGGGCTGCGAGTCGCCCATTACTCGCCGCCCGCATGCCCGCGCCTACGGTGGCCGGAGATCGTCTTGCGATGTCCGACGCCGTGGGCGTCTACCACTGCGGCTGGGGTGGAGGGAGGTCGCTGTTCTCTCCCTCACGCGGCCCGCCTCCTCCTTCGCGAGCATGACTGCTTCGCAGAAGGAGGCGACCGCTTCCCACTCCGTCTCGCCCCGCAGCATGGCCTCGACTAATGCCGGGCAAGAGAGGGCTCCACCTATCGCCGTCGTTAGGACACGGCGGTGCTCTGCCCAAGCGGGGCAGTCCTGCACCGTATGCTCCACCGTGTCCTCCGGACGATCGTCGCAGTGGTGACACCCAGGCGTTTCTTCCCTCCTTATCAGACACAGGTACCTCCCAAAACTTCCGTGTCCGGTGAGGACCTGCGTCGTGCGGTAGGTAAGGACGCCGTGACGCCTATCCAGCCACTCCTCAAGGAGGGGTCTTACCGCCGCGATTGCGGCGTGCCCGAGGGGTGTAGTAATGGGAAACATAATGGAGAGAAATCATAAGCTTTCAAAACAATAAAAAATATGAATAGGTGCATTTGTGCGCGGGCATGCGGGGCAGCGAGTAATGGGCGACTCGCTGTCCGACCATGGACCATGCCCGGGTCGATGGCGCGTTGTGTTCCACGCGCGCCTCAAAGAGACGGGGCCTGTAGAGGGCCAAAGCCTGCCGGGGTCGCAGGACTAACGAATTACCGTGACCCCGGTACGTAAAGGTCTAGTGAAGGACACCGTGGATTTTAGTCAGTACGAGTCTGACAGTCCCTCCCGCCCTGCCTTGGGTAGGAGGACTCATTTGATGATTTTACCAAGAAAAAAAAATAGGTGCATATGACGGCAGATTATATTCATCTATTTGGTGGATTAAAGGATTTACATTAAAACAAAAAATAAAATAAAATTACCAAACCCGTGCGAAGCCGGGACGGGCCGCTATTTGAATATTATAACAAAGTGTTCTACTTATTACCTACCTAGTTATTATCGATAATTTCAGTTATTATAGTCCCATCTCTATCCGAAAGTTAATCATGGGAGCGCTTAGAGGAAATAAATTTTAATATTTTTAATCGTTCCTCGAAGCGCTCCTTTTGGGAGCGCTTCGAGGAACAAAACGGGAGCGCTTAGATGGGAGCGTTTCAAAACGGGAGCGCTACGAGGAATACCTCTGTGGACGAGGTATTCCTCGTAGCGCTCCCGTTTTGAAACGCTCCCATCTAAGCGCTCCCGTTTTGTTCCTCCAAGCGCTCCCAAAAGGAGCGCTTCGAGGAACGATTAAAAATATTAAAATTTATTTCCTCGAAGCGCTCCCACGTTTAAAAATAGGGAAAAGCATGAAGTAAACGTAATGAATTATATCGATAATGCTTGCGATAACAACAAAACGTAATTTTAGGTAAACACAAGTTCAGGCAATGCTCGGCTGGGTTCGTGTCAATTCGGTAAACGCGACTTTCTAGGATACATTGGGGAAGCGGGGTTACGGTTTGTATGTGTGTGTGCAGGATTCACGCGCCGCATCTTTAACTCTTAGTTAAGCAGTTAGTATCGCTATTTTTGGCAAAAAATAATTATAAAATTGTTTTAACCATTTTATCAATCGCATAGGTAGCATCACCGTTGAGCGCAATACGTGACTGGGTCCCGGCTCAGAGCAGGTGATTTTAGTCAGTATGTGGTTTTAGTCAGTAAGAATCTGACACTCTCTCGCCCCGCCTAGGACAAGGAAAGTCATTTCTACCATTGACGTAAACGATAGACAACTCATTGCCTCATTTCTACGAAAAACTTCCGACAAAACATTGAGGTGTGCGGGTAGGGGTGTAGTATTTTTTTTTTTATCGTGGTAAAATCATCAAATGAGTCCTCCCACCCAGGGCAGGGCGGGAGGGACTGTCAGACTTGTACTGACTAAAATCCACGGTGTCCTTCACTAGCCCTTTACGTACCGGGGTCACGGTAATGGGTAAGTCCCGCGACCCCGGCAGGCTTTGGCCCTCTATAGGCCCCGTCACTATGCTGACACTCCTTGAGGCGCGCGTGGAACACAACACGCCGTCGAACCGGGTATGGTCCATGATCGGGCTGCGAGTCGCCCATTACTCGCCGCCCGCATGCCCGCGCCTACGGTGGCCGGAGATCGTCTTGCGATGTCCGACGCCGTGGGCGTCTACCACTGCGGCTGGGGTGGAGGGAGGTCGCTGTTCTCTCCCTCACGCGGCCCGCCTCCTCCTTCGCGAGCATGACTGCTTCGCAGAAGGAGGCGACCGCTTCCCACTCCGTCTCGCCCCGCAGCATGGCCTCGACTAATGCCGGGCAAGAGAGGGCTCCACCTATCGCCGTCGTTAGGACACGGCGGTGCTCTGCCCAAGCGGGGCAGTCCTGCACCGTATGCTCCACCGTGTCCTCCGGACGATCGTCGCAGTGGTGACACCCAGGCGTTTCTTCCCTCCTTATCAGACACAGGTACCTCCCAAAACTTCCGTGTCCGGTGAGGACCTGCGTCGTGCGGTAGGTAAGGACGCCGTGACGCCTATCCAGCCACTCCTCAAGGAGGGGTCTTACCGCCGCGATTGCGGCGTGCCCGAGGGGTGTAGTAATGGGAAACATAATGGAGAGAAATCATAAGCTTTCAAAACAATAAAAAATATGAATAGGTGCATTTGTGCGCGGGCATGCGGGGCAGCGAGTAATGGGCGACTCGCTGTCCGACCATGGACCATGCCCGGGTCGATGGCGCGTTGTGTTCCACGCGCGCCTCAAAGAGACGGGGCCTGTAGAGGGCCAAAGCCTGCCGGGGTCGCAGGACTAACGAATTACCGTGACCCCGGTACGTAAAGGTCTAGTGAAGGACACCGTGGATTTTAGTCAGTACGAGTCTGACAGTCCCTCCCGCCCTGCCTTGGGTAGGAGGACTCATTTGATGATTTTACCAAGAAAAAAAAATAGGTGCATATGACGGCAGATTATATTCATCTATTTGGTGGATTAAAGGATTTACATTAAAACAAAAAATAAAATAAAATTACCAAACCCGTGCGAAGCCGGGACGGGCCGCTATTTGAATATTATAACAAAGTGTTCTACTTATTACCTACCTAGTTATTATCGATAATTTCAGTTATTATAGTCCCATCTCTATCCGAAAGTTAATCATGGGAGCGCTTAGAGGAAATAAATTTTAATATTTTTAATCGTTCCTCGAAGCGCTCCTTTTGGGAGCGCTTCGAGGAACAAAACGGGAGCGCTTAGATGGGAGCGTTTCAAAACGGGAGCGCTACGAGGAATACCTCGTGTGGACAATAGCAATGTGACGAATTTACTTTTTTTTGACGAATTATATTTATTTATTATGTTATCAATATCAACACATAGGAAATATAATTGTTTAGAAACATTTTATTATTTTTGTGGCAAATGTACACTAGACGTTCGCGGGACTTACGAATCACCGTGACCCCGGTTAAGGTTCTATTGAAGGGCACCGTGGATTTTAGTCAGTCTAGTCTGACATATTTATTTATTTTTAATATGTTATTTCTAATAAAAATAAAATAATAACGTGTAAAAAGTTTTAATTTTAATTAAATTAGTAGAGCAAATGAAATGAGTCTGGAAAATTTTCGACAACATGCACACACATGGTAGCTTTGAATCCAATGTAAATTGATCACTTAAAATATTTGTACTTATTAAATGTTACAATATTAAAAAAAAATGCTTCTCATTGCTATGCTCGAGTTGTAGTCCGAGGTCAATGTAGTATTATTAGTAGAGCTTGACGTTAAAGCGTTAAGTAAGAAGTCCTTGAAACTATTCCAATTCATAGTTTTCCGATTGTTCATACCTTCCTTTAAGTGCAATCGATTAGTTGTGTTTTATCGTGCAGCTGATAATGCTTTCCTGATTTTATTTATTTCTGTTTGTGTGGCTTTATTCTCAACGCGTTTTTTTTTTCCACTAAGAATTTCTCCTGTGTTGTGGGTGCGTTTACAAACATAGAAACTCACATACACAAACACTCAGACCAGGAACAACTACTTACCAATCAAACAAATATTTTGCTCCGTGTGGGGATCAAACCCGCGACACCCTGCGCAGCTGTCAATCGCTTAGCGATTGCGTCAACTGTGTCGTCAAAATTGACGGTTAATCTATAAAATAATTCAGAACTTAGAGAATCACGACCGCCTATATCAATGTATCTATTTTAGACTAGAAAATCACTCGTATAATGTTTAAAACTACCTAGATATTGAAATATTAAGTTTGTCTTTGCCGTGTCTTCTAATTCAACAAATTAATTTCATTTCTGTTAAGTTATTTTCAAGTCTTGAATCCAGGTAATTTTGTTCAAAAACCAATTAAACTTGGAAGCTACAGGCTCAACTTAAGTGACTTCCTAAGCTCTGACTTAGATTGCTATTGTGTACCTAATTGAGTTTTGAAATAACAAGTTTGATCTTCCACGGAACCACATCATAAAGAGAGATGAGATAACTGCCGGTAACGTAACATCATTATGTAGTTAAAAGTTCTGCACTATTTATTTCTTTTACTTTGAAACTCTTGCTTCTCTCTCGCCGAGATTAAGTAAAGTTGGAGATTTATTAGATAGAGTAACAATCAAGTACTTCTACTTATTTCATTCGTGCGAACATTTAAGTTTCTCACGACGAACTATAAACTTTGCAGCTGATACCTTAATTCGATAACCCTTTATTGGAACTGACTGACGATAAAAACGATTACTTGTCTTGTCATATACGACTTAAATTATTCTGCTTTTGTACAAATAAGCGATTAAAGTTCAGGCAGTGTTCCCAGTGACTCAGTCTCAGGCATCGACTTTGGAAATACTAGTACGAAATTAGACTTAGATGACGTAACCACCGCGCCTTCTCGTGCAATGTACTGATGATCTCAGGGTCAAACAATGCTTAGTAAAATAAACATATTTGACATATTTGCAGTCAAACTATATCCTGCTTCGTGTACGGTCACAAGCGAATAATTAATATGAAAAATGTACCTCGTGGGATTATTTGCCAGCGTCAAATTAACAGCAGCAACGACCATGCTGTGATTCGCGAATAATTGGATAGGACACAGCTGCTGCACACCGGAATTTCCTCGTTCATTGTCAAGCGTTTCCCATTAAAGCCGGTGTAGCGTCCCCATGACGAATCGAGAAATTCACAAAGAGCAGAGTCCGTGGGCCGAGAGCCGAGCGCCCTCAGTTCGCTACAGACACTCTTCAGTTCTGTTAATGACATTGGAAATCGACCGGGTGACTGTACGATTTTTCGGTGCCTTTAATTTAGTGGAACGCTCCAAATATTTCCGTTTGTTAAATAAATTATTATTCTGCGTGAAAAAATAGCATTGGTTTTTGAGACAGCCAGAACAAGTTATAGATCGATATCACTTTTTTTGTGACTATATTTAGGACATCGTTCCGAGTGGTATTGGATGTCATTCAAATTCAATTATTTATCGGGTTTGAAGGACATATTCGTTATGATTTTTCCTGGACTGCCATATCTATTTTTATCTAGAATAATTGAAGTCGATGATACGACATGCTTAATAATTTTTGACTCTTCGGAATGTTAATCCATTTAATGTATAAATAGGTATTTTTTTGAAAAGTATGTTACTAAACTGGAACATTTTGTTTTTGTTCTCGTCTGTGGTGAAGAACTTTTCTAAACTTATTGTATATTCTCTCCTACACAGTCTGTAGACATAAAGAACACATTAAACGTATTCTGTATAAAATAAACCTCACGTTAATTTTTACTCTATTGGAAGATATTTTCCCAACGCCTACGCGATGTTAATTTTGGGGAATATCTAATAAGTATGATAATGATGTTGTTTCAAAGTTAATAGAAAATCAGGTTTTTAGAAAATTTGTTAAAGTAGCAGATTTAAATAAATATGTTACTATAGCTATAAAAAATAAAAATGTAAATTCATTTTTACTTGTTATAGCTTTTATAACCATAAAAGGTATTGTCGAAATTTGTCTGTAATAAAACGAAAAGTCTTACAATATTGTGCAGATATATTGAATGTAGCATAGGTAATCAAGCGAGCTACAAATTAATATGCAAAATACCTATATTCCGAAACAAGTCATACAAGTTTCTAATATTGCCAAAGCATAATCGCCGCGAATGCGCAGAGCAGTGTTGATAAACAAGTTTAGATCACGAATCACGCGCAGGTATGGCATGTGAACGGCGACAAGGCGTGGTGGGCCGAGGTCGTCGAGTGCTCAAGTCTGAAAGTGCGACCACTCGGTAGCCGCAGGAACTAACTAGCATCTAGGTGGACCACAGAGTAATGTAGTCGAGAAGGCTAAATGACTCGTGTAATCGTGTTGGCTTCCTTCGTCGTAGGTGCAAAGAATCCAAAACAAAATACTTACACTATTGGATAAAATGAACAGATCGTTAGACGTCCTAAAAATCGCAAATAAAATCTAGTTACGACTAGCAAAGTTCAGGCGAACATAGCACAAAAGGGAGAATATACACATCAGAGGATGGAACAGCGCTGCGATTGAATGAATGAATGTTCGTGGTGTGAATGAAAATCGCTAAGCCATTTGTGAGATTAGCGCTTTCAAAGTAAACAGATGATGAATGACTTGCTTGTAAATTATGTAGTTGTGTGGGATGACTGCTCTATATATTATTTCCTCTTCCTACACACTTAACTCACAATTATTGAAGCGTTAAAAGTTCTTGGCAACCTCAACACGCACGGTTTAATTAAAAATATAAATAAGTCGAACTGCCAATTGCATAAATTAATATGGCATGTTATTGTTTATTTATTTGACAATAGGGACAGAGGCGGATTTAATACCATGGGTATTTTCTACCTGTCGATCTTTGGATTTTTAATGTAATCAATATTGTTCCAATCGAGGGTTCAATATCAGTGATCAAGACAAAAGAGCACGGAGATTAGTATAAGAAAAGAGAAAGAGAGAGAGAGGGAGAAGACAGGCTATGGCTGATGATAGCTGTTTCGAGTGCACCAGCTCGCTTTTATTTCATAGTTGAACTTCTATAATTGACTATACTCTGTGGCAGACTGAACTAGTTGCTACGGACCAACCATACTACTAATTGTAGTGTCAAGGAGTGGAAGAATTTTTTAGAAAATATGTGATTATCAGTATTGCCGTGTTTAAACAGAAAGTATTTTGCTTTAAGGTGTGTTCGAGAGCTAAGAATAATATTTAAAAGCGGTAATAATTTATGAAATATTACTAGTTAACAAACCTGCTAGTGAAATTGGCAGAAAAGAAATAAAATACACAGTGCTAACTGGTTTTTAGAAACAGATAAATAAGCTATCTGCAGCACAAAGTCTGATGAAGATAATATGGATTACACAAGTTTTATGAATTGTATAATATTTGATCAAGATCTACAAGGAATCTATTCGAGGAAAGAAATAAATTAATATCGCTTGTTTCAACATTACTTAACATTTCTCAATTTTAACGACAAAATTCATGGAACAGCTCTTAAAAGAAGTATTTTATGATTTCTTCTTGTATTATTTTTAAAACTATCTAGTTAATCTAGTACTATATGGCTGTAGGCGGTTCCCAGGTACACACAGTTCGTCGAAATGCCTGTGTTGAATTCTGCATGACTAAAAAGGTTTGGGTCGTCAAAGCCTGAGGCGAGTCGCCGCAAAGTGCGTCAAATATTTACAAAATAATCGAAAGTTGTAGGCGAAGTTTTATTCCTTAACACTTCTGAGTAGAAGGAGACTTTATAAAAACCTTTTTCGATTTGTAGGTTATATTTCAATTTAAACTTTAATTTAGAAAAAGGAATCGACTAAACACTTTGGGCTAAGAAAAGAAAACGTACTTTATTTACGCCTCCATTTAAATTTACCAAAAGTAAATAGAATTTACGTTTAGTTAAACTTAACTTAACTTAGATGTTAGAAAAACGTTACACCAGTAAAGCATATTGACTTTTCCCTTTTCCTCCAACTATAAAAATGAGAGCGAATAAAGCAGCATTCAGTCGCGTTCAAGATCGATTGCATCCGGGAAGCGAAGGAATGTAAAACACAAGCGAAGTATTTATGTGACGGCTTTTACGAAGCCCCGCGTATTTGTTTGTTGTTTTGTTTTCGTTGATGGGCTCATGCAGATCAGAAGGGAAGGCAACCCTCCCTTTTAGGCTCTTTGTACACAAGGCGACCAAACTTTGGTACTCGACATTTTGAGGCTCTTTACGACTGCTACATTAAGCTCTGGTCATACTGAAGCGACGCCCTTGCGGTATACTGACTGTTTTAATGATAGGGAAGTCATGCCATAGAAGTTTTTTGCCTCAGTCGAAACTAGCAAATTGTCCCGTATTCCACACGGGATTCGCTAGAGTATATAGATCTTTATTACACACATTTTGTCGACAAAACTCTAACCAAGGACCTATATCGTTTTCGCAGTATTTTCTTTGGTATCATTTGCCGGTTCAAACGACATCCAAAATACTGAACGGTGGCTTTTGTGAGGCAACCGCTCGAGGCATAACGAATATTAGTTCACGTTTATCTCCGCCAAACATTGCCCTATAGGTAGAAAGAGGCCAAAAAAGAACAGTGAATAAACCGGAGCAACTTTATGGTTGCACGATAAACCGTGACGTGATTTCGTCACAGAAATAATTAATTTGGAGATGGCTAGAAAACATTTACGAGCAAAAAAGATAGAACAAACAGGTTTTTATCATTTTCTTTGTTTCATACGTAAAGGTTTACTATCTATGAACTCAAGTCTTATATGTCTATCAAGTATGGCGTATCTCGAAAGAGATTACTGTAGGTAATACGTTTATTCTTTGTAAAAGAAATTCCTGCATAAATAAGGCACGACAAAGCAAGGTCGAACGATCTCTGATATGTGGACATGATCTCACTTTTTTTTTCACCCTCTGATTTTTCTGACGTAAAAACATTTGCATCTAATTGCTTTAATAGCCGTTTAATATATGTAATTATAGGAACTAGGAAGAATTGATTTGATGACAAAGAATTTAAACAGTCAATTAACTCATTAAGATATTAATTTTAATGGAAGGTTAAGTTCCGTAAAAACTTGCTATTTTCTGTTGATAAATGGAACAAGTTGTTTTGCTCTTGTAGACGTTTTTGCTGCGTTACAAATTGCTGGAAAATCTGAACTACATTCTTCAATGCTTTTAGTGTTTTTCTAATATTTATCGAAGCAAATAACGTAGCGAAAGCGTGGTTATATCCGCAGTGAAGTTTGAATTGAACCTAGCGAGTGGAATTATCCGTTTAAAGATAATCTAGGTTTATAAGATACAACAAAACAATTATACTTAGTTACTTGTACTTTAGTTATTTACCCAATAACGAGGAAATGGTATAAAAACTTTTGAATTACAATCAGACACATAAGTAGGCGTCACGTTTACATATTAAGTAATAAAATACCTGCAACTTATTATTGATTTACAAAGTCGCCGACTTCGTAACAATTGAAACCGCCCTAATACGATTTGGTTGTTAGTTAACCGACGGTTACCTATTTTAAATCTAAGTTAAGAAGCTAAACGGTATTTTCACAGGCCACCCAGCGAATTTAGCCAGAAATATTTTCGACGCTCTTGGAGAAATGGCAAAAGATTTATAACGATTTTCGTCGCCGACAGCAAGTTGCCGAGGCGGATATAAAAGTTTCTTATGCGGTGCTATAACTCTAAAACTTAGCTAATATTCAAGTCGTAATAAATTGCCGAGATAATGTTCTTTACAGATTTCATTAGAGGGATCATGAAGGCTCTGAAATCGTAATAGATTCCACGAAACTCATTACGTTTAATACTAAGAAGTAATATTAAATGCATCCCTCCTAATAATGTAATTCCGTCCCCCAATTTTGATTTATACAGTTCTTCGTTATTAGATTTTATATAAGGCTTTACTTTTATCATTCTTACAGTAATTATATCGTTTTTGTTGTAGTTAATTGGAAGTTCATTATTTTCATCAAGGCCTGCCTATTAATTAATATCAAAAAGGATTTACTCCTCAAGCAGAAATCCCACGCTTAAAAATGAAAATGATTTCATTTCTTTAGGTTTACTATTGTGAAAATTAATTGGTTTGTTGTTAAAAGCTGAATCAAAATCGCTACGTGAGTTAGCTCGATCAAAAACCTAGAAGACAGAGCGTGGCAACACTGAATGGGCGCTTTCATATCGGAGTGAATTCAATGAATGGATCCCAGTATTGCAGAGGTTATTCCACTAATTGGAGGAGGGAAACGTTAATTTGATAACTCTGCGTACATTTACATAATTTGCGGTAATAACAGCTCGATGGTCGATATTCGCTGCCATCGCGACGTGATTTCGTCAAACAAACGAGCTCCGCCGAAATTCCACACAGCTGCCAACTCTTGTAACATTATGTCTGTTTAATGTGTTCGCTATTATGGCATTTATTATTTTGACGCTAAAGCTGAAAATAGCACGCATACTAGTTATCGCGATCCCTGTTTTGTATTGGATAATGACAAAATTTGCCTTTTGACGTTGTACACAATTTGCAAATATTAGGTCCCTTAGTTGATGGTCGAATAAACTTGGTTAGTTTGGATAATTGAGTAGCTGTCGTTCGCAGGCACAACTACGATTTAGTTTTGTCGAAGCCTTTAAAGTTGGGCTTGTCCGAAATAGATGGGTCGGATAATCTAAAATTGTTATTGGTTATCAATTTGCTTTCATGAATTTTAATCAAACTTTCGTAATGGAAATTATGAACTTTTGCAAAGTTCAATTGAATATGTTTCGGACACAGGTTATATGATTACATTCATGATATTTACATATGTAAACGTATAATTAACATAAACAAGATATGCAGGCAAAAACTAAACATGTTTGCATGTTGTACACAATACCTATTCATGATAATTGATTATGTTCATAACCTTTTTATTTACCTTATATATAATCTTAGAAGCTATGTCAAATAATTGATTTATTAAAGTTAGATTGCAGCCCACTCTCACAGAGAGATAGCCAGTGTCCCAGCCGTGGGCACAATATAGGCTGAAGCTATATTATGCTATGTCATATAGCCGAGGCTTATACGTTTTACCCATGGTTTAAAACTCCTTGGTACCGTTCCATTTCCGTAGTCGTGTCTGGCTGGATACATTACTTTTTTTATCGTCAGTGTACATATAGTTCTTTTTTCTCTCTGGTCGTGTCGTTTTTGTGAGGGTCCGCTTTGCAAGGACGTTGCAGAACCGGTCGCCATCTGTTGCCGCGTCATCGCCTAATTCCTAATTTGAAGTTGCTTTTAAAGAATTTGGTTCTGAGTGTTTAAAAAGACCACTTTGTCAAATATATAAAAAAGTGGCCTGAATAATGTACTCAGTTCAAGCCGTATTGTGTATGTAAAATGTGTGTATGTTTAAAATTATATTTTTACGAATTGAGATTTTAGACTCCCAAATCATGGTTCGATTCCAGTGTAATAAATAAAAGTTTCTGAAGATCATTCGGGGTCTATTTCTTGATTTAGCTTTTAATCTTTTTTGAGGTATTGTATGTATATTTGGGAATTAAATAAACTGAATAAATCAAATCTAACTTTTTAAAGTAAGTAATAGGTACTTTATGTAAAGGTTTATAAGGAAGGATGGAAGGATGAATGTTTGTTACTCTTTCACACAAAAACTACTGAACGGATTTGGATGAAATTTAAAACCTCGATAGGATGCTATTTTATCCCGTTATCATAATACGATTGTGTAATACAATTTTCGAGTAACACGCGGGCTAAGACGAAGGAAGAAAAAAGTAATTTGTACAAAATCAATATACCTACGTTAATATCTATATTTGTACGCGAATCAAAACAATATTTATTTAATTAAAACACAGTGGGTTTTCGCCTCGTATTAATAAATATGACCAATAAATGTGATGCTGTCGTATCTGGTCGGTTTCGTCCAGAAGGTGATCAAGTGACATTTAGTTTTTCTTCCGCGATTCGGACAGTCGCAATTTAGTACTCATCGTGGGATATTTGCATAAACCGGTCCTTGCAGCCATCTTGGTTTTTTGTAACACGTTTTTTGCACAGGTGAACATTCTTTTCATATCCGCACACGAAACTTTAATTTGTTTATTAGATAGTATCGGTTTTGCTTGTTTTTTATATAGCTTCTTAATAGACATAGGAATTAACGTAAAAGATTAATTAATTTATTATGTTTTTAATTGGTCGTGTTTGAGGAATTATTCAATTTCTAGTTTTTAATATACTACGCAAATTAGTTGAGTACGTGTTTTATAACTACACGTCCGTAGTTTTGTTACTTTGACGGCACGGTCATCAGTGAATGTGAATTTAGGGGCACATTTCCGTAATACAAGTTACTTGTATATAAGTTAAAAATCATATATTGACAGGCCTGTTGGTCTAGTGGTTAGTGACCCTGACTGCTATGCCGGAGGTCGTGGGTTCGATTCCCACCCAGGACAAATGTTTGTGTGATGAGCACGATCATTTGTTCTGTGTCTGGGTGTAATTTATCTATAATATGTATGTATTTAGAAATATATAAGTATGTTTATCAGTTGTCTAGTACCCATAACACAAGCTCTGCTTAGCTTGGGACTAGATGGCGTTGTGTGATAGTTGTGGAATATTTATTATTATTTATTATTATATACCTGCATGCAGGTTACAAGTAGGTGGCTTGAACTTGTACATTTTGTTTCAAGTGACGTGCAAGTTGATCGCGCAACCACTTTTTACCTACTCTATTGGGAACTTCGCGTGTATACAAGAAAAAAAATATTAAAAATGTGACGTTGTACTTGTATGCAGGACTTGCCTAATGGAAAAGTGCCTGAAATATTTATAAACGGGTCCCTTTTTGATTAATCCTAGTGTGGGGCAAAATTTATTAATCAATAAAAAAACCAGTTTTTTACCCCACACTAGGAATTTCTCCTGTGTCGTGGGTGCGTTTACAAACATATAAACTCACATACACAAACACCTAGACCCGGAACAACTACTTACAGATCATACAAATATTTGTTCCGTGCGGTAATCGAACCCGCGGCACGCAGCGCAGCAGTCTTATTGCTCAGCCACTGCGCCAAACGTGCCGTCAAAGTTTCTAGGGTATTTATTTGAGTAGAGATTAATATTAAGATAATAATCTTGAAAATAAATATTCTCAAGATGTGTGAAGCACATGTCGCAACATCAAGTCATTCAAAAGACATCAACGCGTTAGTCATCAGAAACTTTTAATAGAAATAATTGTTTTATTACTATTGCTTACAAATAATTATTAATTTACTTTACTTACTACCAGTTACTTTTAGGGTCAACTCATGGCTATAATTAAATTAATTCTCTACGCAGTTGCGTTATGACATAATTTTTTAAACCGCACCTAGAGGCCGTTTTTTTATTTAATATCGGACGAAATTACTAAATTATTTAAATTATTCAATACAATTTAATACTATACATTGATATTATTATACGCATTAACGTATGCGTCGCGAATGTCAATGATTTTCTATGGAAAAAATATCTGCTCGTGGTTTTTCTCGTGAATTTTTCTTTCCATAGAAATATTATAATTATACATTTAATTGAATTTGATGAGAAGGCTGGATCATTTAGCTGATCGGATCGACGATGCATTATTAGTACATTAATTAAAATTGTCGAAGGAAGTAAAAAAAACTCGCAATTAAGATTTTTTGTTAAAAAACATCTGAAATATTTAGTAAAGTCTCGGAAACCATTATGAGATTTTTGACCTTCTAAGAACATTTTGTGTGTATAATTAAAACATGGCAATTTAAGTAAATGGTTATTATTAAATTGTTTGTGCAAGAATGCTTTCTCATATTTCACATGGTTTCTTTTGGAACAGTTGAAATACAATAGTACCAATCTTTAGCGAAACTTTTCTAAAACATATCCGTTTTAGGAACAGGCTCACGATAAAAGAGTTTGCATTTCGTTTCATTGAAAACGCGGATCCATACAAACATTCTTGCGAAACCACCAAACAGCCACGAGGAAACATTTTTGTTATTCAAATTCGGTATTTCTTCGTACACAGAAATACCGATGACGGTCGAAGAAGGCCGAGAGAGGCCGAAGCATTGGCCCGAGTAGCCAAGCTAGTGAAAGTGAATCGAGGGCGATGGAGGGGACTGGGGGAAGGGGGGCAGCTGGTATAGAGAGGGGGAGGGGGCACAAGGTTGCGAACCGGCTGCACCAACTCTAGACATGCCAAACAACGCATTGAGTAATAAGTAATAAGCGTTGCGTTAGCTGCCTTAATGATTTGGTGATGTATGGTGCCATTGTGATGTTGAGACACTCAGGTTTCCTATTCAGATAACATAGAACAAGGTTAATTGTTTTGCATCCAAATTACATGCTGTTTCAGTGTAGTCTGTTCGTATATAATCAGTAATTATGATTGCGTTAAAGATATAATTACATAAAACATCTTCAGGCTTGTCTGGTTACGTGAGCACTTCATGGTTCCTCGTCAAAGATGCTTGAAAATTGCTCGGAATAGTAATACATCCTCAATTGGACGAAAAGTTAATATTTTAGTGGATTTTGGCGATAGAAGTTCCGGCCATCGCACCAGATCCCACTCCTTTGTCATGATTCCGAATTAGACCAAGTTGGCACTGCGTAGGTTTAGTTTTCAAGAATCGGTGGCCCTGAGTTAAAGAAAACAAGATTGTCACGTCACAAATAAAGTAATACAGAATAATATCTATTCACAACAGTCTATCGATACTTGGATCCACTAGACTTATATGGATTGATGACTTTTACATATTCAACTAGCAGTTTTTGCAATGCATTCACGAAGCAAAGCTAGCAGAACGCTGCAAGCAAATACAGTATACATGTTAATATAACTCGGTCAGATACTTGACCACTCCAAACTTGGCAGGCGTTCACGTCAATACTCGAATTTGAAAGCATGCGCTTGCCAAATGAACTGGCCAATTTTTGTACACTGCCAATTTATTTTGGACTTAATTATAAAAGAGTTAAAGTGTAAAATGTGATTGGTTTGCGGTTGAGGTGATCGAGCTCAATGGCTACGATCACACAAAATAATCCCATTGAGTAACGAACATTATCGGCGCGCACCAGTAACTGTACTCGCCTGTGAAATAATATGATTGGCGTTACTTCAAAAGCGAGAATTTATTACGCTCCAGTTATGTGTGTTCGTGTGCATTGAAACGTGTCTCGTTGCGTTATTTTTGCCGCAGTTGAGAAATATTATAATTTAATATTGAGAAAAATTACGAAAATTGAGCCAGGATTCCATTCTTCGGCGGTAGAAACCAGTCGAGCATTAACATTCCGCAAAGCTGACGCTGAGATACGGAGATTACTGAAATATCAAGAAACAAGTGCAGTCAGATGTAAAGATGATTCGGAATAAGTTAGTAATACAGTAGTACATAATCTGTATGAAAAAAGACGCCACAAGCTGCTTAAATTCTCAGGCTATAATTACACAAACAGTAAAAACCAGATGAATCCTTGCTATCAACGTTGGTTTATCTTAAATCAACGTAGCCCCGAGTTTCGGCCTGACGTCTACAGATAAGTGTATTTTTTTCAAGCCATTAATCACATTTTTCATTACGAGGAGCTCGCGATGACCTGGCAAAGGTTGGATCCTTTTCTTGAAGACCCGAGACTAGAGTCATGTTATTAACGTCGAGGTTATAAAACTACAGAGATTCTAGACAAACATAGTATGTTTTTATAAAATTTGCTGGCAGTGAGGTGGTTAGGGGTTGGCATTAGTGGTCAAAGCTACTTCGGTGGAATACTAATTCATCAGGGCAGCGGTTTGCGATGTAACAAACTCAGCGAGGGATTAATCTGATTTATAGTTTTTTCACATTCAACATAACATTCGTATCTCACCACCCGCAGCAAATAACTGTTTTTTGTAGAAAACAGTTATGTGATGAGAGTAATACAGTGTAATAGACTCGAGTATTTTAATACTCAAATTCCTTTCAGAGAATTTGCCTAAAGCACGTAAGCTTTTCGCTCGTTTGAAGCTCGAAAACTGTCTTTGAGGCAAGATTACTTTGAAAATCATTTAAGAGCCTATTTCCTGGAGCTAACGCGGACCAATTTACTTGTAATTTAAATGAGAAGACAAACTACTGAAGCGTCTAGTTATTCTTTCATTAACATAGGAATTCACAGTCAACAATGAAGAGTATTTCCTACTAGTTTGTTACTCTCTGCATAATTATACTGTCCCATTAAAACTTTATGATCAAGCTTATTTTGAAGCATATAGCGAATTGTAGAAGGATCTACCTTTCTAAAAAAGTAATTTAGAGAATTTCATTTTGTCAAAGTTAATTAAAGAAACAAATTTTACGACTCTCTTACTCCCTTAAAATTTAACTTAATATTTATTTAAGGTCAGCCACAGTTGTTTGTTTGAGCAAGTTTTGTGTCCGTCGATGGGCTATTGACGATCGAAAGTGTAGACAAGCTTCGCAAAATAGGCCACTCGATGTAACCCGATGAAAGTGGGACAAAGCGCTAAGAAATCCGGGCGCGAACCTCCATAAACCATTTATTATAAAAACTTACTAAGTGTGCAGACGGCCTTTACTTTTATAGCCTAAAGTATTTTATATTTACTACTATCCCTCGAGCAATAAAACTGATTGATTATTATTTTATCAGATTACTCCAAAAAGGCGAGGTCGGAGTAATGCGGGGTAGAAATTGAGCTCAATAATAAATAAAAAGAGAACCTGCTGTTCTTAGCCAAATTATTCAAACCGAGATGCTGGCTATCAATATTCTTTTTTGATATTTAAAAAATCGACGTTTCAAAAAGAGAAGAACTGAAATAGCTATCTTGATCACTTAAACGTAAATCATAGAATAGCTCATGTAACTCAATTAAGCATAAATACATTACCTAACTGTTTACTTTTCTTTTTCAAGCATATTAGAATTTTTTAAACGTTTTTACACTTTCATATGGTGTAAGCCCTCAATGCCCTAGCATAGGTAATCAAGTAAATTGATTAGAAATCGTCAAATAAATGGGGAACCAAAAAAATAAACACGAGACCATGGAAACAAAAATTCATTGAAATGTATTGTTTTTATCACCAATAAGGCGCAAAGGCCACTGGTGCTAAACATTTATCACTTTGGGCGTATATTGTGTACGTATTTATGAGAGAATCGTGATTTATTTACGAGTATATGGCGTATTTAGTGTCAAATAGACCTTCATAGAGTTGTTAGCACGATATTGTGCCTTGAAACAGTCGAGGGTTGACCGAAACTCCGTGTCCTTTGAGAGCCTTTGGGTCGACATTGTCATATATTATGTAAAGGTTCGATTGAGAAATATGTGTGGTCTTGGCTACTTTAGAAATGCGAATTAGTTTTGATGAAGGCGCTGTGACTCGGTGACCTTAAGTTCGTGATCTTGGCTTTCACTTTGAGGTTTATTTGTACCTCTCGAAGCTATACTAGAGGTATTCTATGTCTCAATCAATATTGTAAAGAGAAGAAGATTTATCACTTTGTATGTTTGTTTGTAATGGACAAACTCAAAAACTACTTGAAGTATTTTTAAAGATATTTCGCCTATCTAATGGTTTTTTTTTAATCGTCGTAAAATCATCAAATCAAATCAAAACTGTCAGAATCATACTGACTAAAATCCACGGTTTTCCTTTAATAGCCTTTTACGTTCTGAGATCACGGTTACCTGTTAAGGCAGTTCCACAACCCATTTATTAAAAAAATCTAGGCCAGTACCTACTGGTCGCGGGACTTACGAATTACCGTGACCCCGGTACGTAAAGGGCTTTTGAAGGACACCGTGGATTTTAGTCAGTCAAGTCTGACAGTCCCTCCCGCCCTGCCCTGGGTGGGAGGACTCATTTGATGATTTTACAACGCTAAAAAAAATGCCAGTAGGTACTAATATGGTGTTCAATGTACATTTGTTAAAAACTTTTGTATGTTTTTTTTTTCTATATGTGTGAATATTGATTGAGAAATGATTGCCTATCATACATTTAATTGAAACTTTTCATAATGCCTTTACGTAAGTGTTGTGGTCATTTAAAATATCAATCGTTATTGTATCGAAATGAAATATATTTGTTAATATTTTAACACCAATATACCTCTTAAGTAATCACTCGTTAAACTTGTTATTTTATATTTGGAAACTTATTGATTAAACTGTTAACGCCAATCAATGGCACGTATCATAACAAGGTTTTATGCTTTGCAATATTATTGTTAACACTCGAACACTCGAAAGAATTACATCGGAAATCGCATAGTTTATTATTGTTGCTGACCTCCGCGTTAATGTGGCGTTTTGTAGAAATCGTTAGTAAAATGATGTATTTAGTTAGGATCCTATCCATTAAGATGTTTGTATAGTTTGTAAGTCGATGGTGGCGACTATCAAAACAGCGGTGTGCAAAACGGGGCGCAACCGCGGAGTGAAGTACGTGTCAAGTTTAATATGTACCACAACCTTTTAAACCACTCTTTTTGGCTTTTTAACCGACTTCAAAAAAGGAGGAGGTTATCAATTCGAGTCCGTTTTAAGTAATTCTTTTTTAATCTTGTATGAAAAACAAATCGAAGATGTTTATCAAAATATCTACTTGGGAAGATTTGGCAGATCTTATGGCCCCCAATAATGTGAAGAGCTGTAATCGCGCACTAAGCGTATTAAATGTACATGGGCTTAGCATACTCATACGCGTCGGCAATGAGGCGCGGGTCGCGTCGGCCATGAGAATGTGACGCTAGTGTTGTAACACACACAATAGCCCACAATAGGGGCAATTTAAGTTCGCCTCAGACACGCTCGGACTCCCCATTTGCATGCGAGAACGCTTTACAACAACGCACATGCAATTAACTTGCGTACTACTCGTCTACACTTCCCAATATTTAACTTAATCGACATTTTAAGTAAAGTGTGAATGAAAATTTCACCGCCCACGTCCGAAATTGTGAAATTCGTATAACAACTTTTAATATACTTAGTTCGTTAAAAGGTCGCGGTGCAATTTAAAATTTTTCTTTCACTTTTTAAGGTGGGCAATTACGTAGGTTAAATTGCTATTATGAACGAGTTTCAACAACTTCGTGAATAAGTACTTTTAACTTTAAATAATTAATTGGCATAAGGTAAAATGGAAAAGTTTGTATTTAAGAAGTTTATTAGGCAAAATAAGATTTCGTGGTAATAAATTACCTACCCAAAGCACCTCGGATCGTCGGATTTAGCGGAATATAAAAAACTAAAAAAGGTGTTATGCGCGAATGTAAATTCAAGCGACCAAACAAAGAATTTAATTCCTTTACGACCTTGATATGGCCTGATGGCTCATCGAAGTGTTCCGTAGAAGCAGACAGGTCCGGTTTATTAATTGTAAATTGTTGAACACAGCGCCTACGAAATTAGGAGATGATGTCAAACAATGTGACGTACCAACAAACCGGCCGACAGATGAGGATTCTGTCTGAGACAATTGTGTTGCTGTCACATTCTAGCGGGAAATTATCCCTGATTGAAATTAGCATGACGATAGCAATGGTTTTGGGCTTTTACATCCATTATTTTGAGTTTTTTTTTTGACTGATTAAATTCTGGTCGGTTTAGTATTTCTCTTAGTACTTTTTTTAAATCTCTTTATCAAATACATGTAGAAAATAACGAGTAGGTACCCAACCGTTTATGTTATTTTAAAATAAAGAAAAACGTACAAGTACTCAAACTACTTACAACTTGAATTTGCATAAATAAAACTTTTAATTCATTCTTTAATTAAAACTAAAAACCTTTTTTCAAAGAACTAGTAAGTCATAAAGCTTCATTTAGACATTACAAGAAATTGCATGTGAGGTTGCATGCAACTTTTGCGGTATCTATGTTGAGCATTTTCACGAGCATTCTAGCGAGCTTTTTGCTCAGCTGCCTTTTAAGTCTGACATCCCTTCATGAAGAAAAAAAAAATTACAACCGTCTCATCGACTAGAGCGTTCGCTAGGGAGATCGTGAAAATGCTCGTAGCGATGTTTGGTGCTGTTCGTTGTTCCGTTCAGAAAAGTTAAAAACGGCGAATGCTCGATGTTCTGTTACAACTGAATGGTCAAGTCTATCGGCACCTTTAAGCTACAGAATACACAACAACATACTCACTCCTACATATGTCTCTCGTGTCATTAAGATCTCACCTGTGCGGATTGTGTCTATTAAAGGTCAAATAATTTACATATTGTTCAACGTGACTTTGAGCATTTTGTTACTATTTTTGTCAAACTGGTCAGTGTGGTCATAAAATAAAATGCCTTGCTTTTTATTAAGCCTATTAGATGTAGACGATAATTATATGTAATTTACACTTAGGTTCACTACTTTAAAGTAAAAGTTTAACTCGCTGGCGTATAGATAATTGAAAAAAAAAGAATTATTTAGAGAAAATATTCACATTTATTTAAGTGAATAGACAAATATACACCCATTGATTTATTTTAAGGAGTGAGGTTCTACATTAAATAAATAATAAAATTACATGTAAATAAGCGTAAAAAAAATGAAAACGAAATACGAACAGAATTACGAAGTTCCCTATTAAAATTATTTGATAGGCAGCCATCTTGTAATACGATAGATTTAGCAACCATTTTGTAGCCAGCAGCCGCACAAGTTTTCATTTTCTTATTATCAACATTACCATAACAGATCGGCATTAAATAATTCGTAATTCAAACACAAAGTAATATTCATGAACATTGAGACAGTAACGAAATATGAATTTGTTATTTCGCATAATTTATTCTGAAAATAAATTATCCGGAGAATATAAGTTATAATAAAGTAATCAGAAGGAAGGCGATACTTAATTATTTTAACCCTGACATAGATAGATTCGAGATTGCATTTGGCAATGAGTTAATCTAGTATGTCGCTCGTTGGACATTCATTACCATAGAATTTCTAGAATTGGCACAAAATTGGCCTTCTGTATTCCTAAAAATCAATGACAGATGCGGTAGAAATCCAATCAAAATTGTAATTCTTTGGTAACCAAATCAAGTTATTGAAGTTCAACAATTTTATGATTGAAAACCAATCCTAACTTTTCCATTATATCTTGAAACAAAGACAATATTGAAATGGTGTAGGTATAACGAGACTCCTAAAACGCAATTAGAACTTCATTGCACCGAGTCGCCTCTTCAAGTTAGTTATTCTTGCAATATAATGAAATCCAATTGGTATAAAGCATTTAAACGTCACCTTGACAGGTACAACTTGGCAAAATTTCGAGTGAATTAAAGTTTTTGGCATTGAGACTTTCAAAAGTGATGAACTTGATGACTTAAGACGATTAATTATTAATACGACGAGTCATTATTAATACTAACGTCACCGTTGGCAATCTATACTCGAATTATAAAGTTAAAGAGTGTGTTTCATTTGGTTGAACATGCTTATCTCAGGAACTATGTACCTACTGGTTCGAATTGAAAAGTTAATTTAGTTAGATAGGGTTTACACTGCCAGTGGGGACTTTAGTCCCCAAACTAATTAATTGCGAAAATTTTGCAAAAAAATTAGGTAATTAGATCCGGTGTTTTATCGGTTTTTTATCAGTATTTTTAATGTTGAATTGAAATAGCACGCGTAGTTTCAGAATACCAGGTGATTTCATTAAATTTGACAGCTGTCAGATATCAAAATTGACATTGACAATTAGACATGGCATTCAAATCCCTAGTAAATGTATCGAGAAAGACTACAGGCTCTATAAAATCACGCTACGACTAATAGAACCCAAGAACCTGGGATAAAACCACGGGGAACAGCTATATTAAATAAACAATAGAGTGTTTTTTCTTTCAACGTTACTCATTTTCTTCTAAGATTAATTTTCTTCTTTCGGAGTAATTTCGTACCTGTCAGATGGATCTCATTAAACTCATACAAAATAATATGAATACACGAGGGAGACTTTATTCAAAAATCTTCAGGTCTAAGTTTTCTAATCACACGCTTTGACATAAACTCTCGTCAATTTCGTCGTCTAGAGACTTTCTATTGTTATTTCTCGAGTTATTTTGTTGATTACGTGAATTATTAGTGAGACATTAACGCATCACCGTGTATCGGGCTATGTGTTCGAGAAACTGTCCGTCGAGCCGGAACGCGCCGCTTTCTCGACTCGGCCGGCGTACGCCGTAAACGCGCAGCGTTTATACTCTATACGTGATGCGAAGTGACGTCACTCCACGTTTCACTACCTCCGGCAATAGGGACCTAGATGTTGAACCACCAGAAGTGACACTAATCACTGTAATCAGCCAATGACTCTATAGATTAAGCTAGTGTTTGGCGATTCATGTGGTTTTACTGAATTTGTGATAATTATGTACGGACGATACCTGTATACTTATTACTCTATTTGAAGTCTCTCTGAAATGTAATCTGTCCTGCCACTTCACTTGCAATTAAACAGTATCTTCTCAAAAAAACAATTAACACAAATATTGATAGTCCCCAAAGATTTCACAATGAGCACATACACGCGACTTAATCAATTGAGACTTGATCTAGGTCTTATACAGACACTGATTAGCCGTACCTGGATTAGGGTCGACATAAGGACGTTACGACTTACTAAGCTATCTGATACTAACAGGGTGCGACTGAAAAAATCTAATTAGTCTATCAGATAGATTAACAAGAAATTTTTGAAACGTATTTTTGCTTCTTAACACTTAGAATTACCATTACGTTACTAGCAAGTACCGTTTTTACTTGCTTCTGACGTCACGAGCCCTCACTTTCTAATTTTGATGCATTGATGTAACAAAAGAAAAAATATGTGTGTCTATTTTTTTCCAAATTCTAGCTGACGGACTAAGTAGATTTGCTATTTTATTAGCACTAGAGATTTCGACTTGACATATATTTCGATAAGAGGACAATTTAAAATTACCTACTAGACTCTAATATAGTATGAAACAGTAACGTATCTTATGTTTAAGAAACCGTTATGCATATACAATAAAAGGTAAGTACGAAAGTAGTGCGAAGTGCGTCGTTCCTTCGGGACCAAGAAACCTGCGTAAATAACAAGACATAATATTCCTCCCGAGTACAATTTAACAAAGACACCACCGTGAATACAGCTAGAAGATAAATATAATTTATTAAACACAACATTTATAATGTCACTTGCAACTCTCCTGGGTAGACGGAAATTGATATTTTCCGGTTTTTAATGCTGGTCGTTAAGGGTCAGTTTACACCGAGACGCGACGCGACGACATGTGACGCTTCGATAGATATGTATCTTTTTGGGAAGAATATGTTTGATTTTAAGCAGTGTAGCGCTTTGTCGCGTCATCGGGTAAATGTGTATATTTACGTAAAAAAGAAAATAAAGATTGTAATATTGATTATTTTCATTCCGCTTTTGTTTACACATTTGTTTTTTTATTTTTTTTTGTTTGCACATTTTTTTTAAAAAACTGTAAGATATAAAAGAGCGGCGCCTCCTAGCATGAGACTAAATCAACTGTCTTGATTATTTTTTCGTGCTATTAATAAAGATTTTAAATAGCTATATTGAAAAGTGCGCGCAGCGTCGCGTCTCAGTGTATTTTGACCCTAAACCGAGTGCCTCACTGGAATGTTTTCCGTCCGGTCGCTCCTTGTTCGTTCCGACACCTCTATACTTGCTTTTAACCAATTAACTTGAAGGTAAGAACAGCTTCAATAACAACTTATTAATGAGTTGACGCAGAACCATCCAAACTGTTTATTTTGACGGCTCTAGTAACTGGAAACGATTGAGTTGGCTACCTATTGACTTGCCACCTTATTCAGAAACTAAGCCATATCCCCGATAGGTGTTTTAGCACCCCGGAGGCTTCAAACAAAATCCTTTAAAGCGTCGGACTGATGAATCAAGATCCCAAACTGAAGCAAATCATAACATCAAAGGCGGCGTAGTGACAGTTGATATCGGCCATCTTTGTGGTCACGTCCGGGCCCGTTCATGTTTCGTAACTTGGGACTCGGCGGGAACTTGACAGTGAGACCGTGTGACAGTGTCTTCTGTCTGACAATGCTCTAATAATCTTCAACAGTATCGCTGTTGGTCGGTTGTAGGTGAACCTATTCTAAAGTTTGCTCGCCACCTGACACCTCGTCTCGGAATCACTGATTGGATACCACTTAGTTTTGGGGTTTATTGATTGTGAACGCTTTAGAGTTGGGTCGTAGTTAACTTAACATAATTATGTAATAACAAATAGTGTTGTAGTTGTTGTGTTTTAAGACGTGTAATTGAGTAAGGAAAAATAGTACCACTAGCATGTTGAATGGCGCATCCAGCAACTATACAGAATTCACTTTTTTTATTAAGAAACCTGTACACGCAATTATAATATTTTTTTCATAAAACTGTTAACCCACTTGAGCACCACATGTGGCAAATGATAGTTTTCTTTTACTTTAAAGTTTCTGATGGTTGGGCACTTATTGAAAACGGTCATCAATAGAACAATGTATTTAAGTAAGAACAATGTAGTAACGCTTGTTTTTTTTGTTTTAGATGTGACAGTGCTACCGGCATGGCGTAGCGAAGACTTCCAATTTCTCCACTGCCTAGCATGGCTTTCTCCAAACGTCGGGACACTTCAAATGAACTCTAAAGTGGACATTCAAGTGGTGTGTGTGACGGTATCAATGACTCGGTGAAAATTAATCACAACAATGGGGAGGCGACGTTGGAGATTAGTGACGATCACGGCGTTCTTGCTGTACGTTATAAAAGACACGCAGTGTCAAGGTGAGTGTTAATCTGTTCGGTGCAAACAACTTGTTCTCGTGTTCGACATTAAGTAACAGTGTGCGGTTGATGTGTAGTAGGGCTGTGCACACATGTAGCATGATCAAAGTTGGCTTATCCTCTATTATATGTATTACTATCTTATTCGTTGCTTTTATAAATGCGAAAGTTTGGATAAATGAATGGTTCTTACTCTTTTACACAAAAAATGCTGAACGGATTTGGCATAAAAACTGTTCATAAACTGGACAGAATGTCTTTTATCCCAATATCATGTTGTGTAATATAATTAATATCAATATCACATGTGTATTGCTATTACATAAATTCTCCCTGAAAATTATTCTTAAAACAGACTTTTACAAACTAATTTATGTATGAAAGAGATTGATTATAAAATCAAGTTTAATCGATGTATTTGGAGCGCCATGAATTAGTAATGTACTCTTTGAATTTCCAAGTGACATAATTTGCTCAGGTAAACAAAGACCACACTGTCGTGTAGGTGGAAAAAGAAATTGTTATGTACGAAGATAACATTGGCTCGCTCCAGCAGAATAAGGTTATTTGAAAAACAGGGTATACGGGAAAGGTCTCGAGTCAAGATAACAAGTATAACCTAGATACACAAAGAGACAATAAAGACAGAAATGCCGTAAAATGACATAAAAATGGCGTGCAAGCGAAGCGTGGGCGGACAATGCAACAAGCACCCACGTGCGAGTCACTGCTGTTCTATTTATTTATTATTCACTAGCGACCCGTCCCGTCTCCGCACGGATGCAATCTCTACTATATTATGAATGTTATCATCACTACATAGTATAAAACAAAGTCGAATCCTGCCGTCTGTCCCTTAGGTCTTTAAAACTACGCAACGGATTATGATGAGGTTTTTTTTAATAGAGTGATTCAAGAGGAAGGTTTATATGTATACTAGCGACCCGCCCCGGCTCCGCACGGGTGCAATCTCTACTATATTATGTATGTTTTATACATATAAACCTTCCTCTTGAATCACTCTATCCAAAAAAAACCGTATGAAAATCCGTACATGGGGACAGACAGCGGGAAGCGACTTTGTTTTATACTATGTAGTGATAGTGAAGCGCTAGGTCGTGAATAGCAACAGCCTGTGATCGACTTCAAGTTGCTCTTAAATAGATTTCTTGCCTTTTTCGAATTTCGAAAATATAAAAATAAACATGAAAATATCAACATAGCGCAGCAGGCTCGCTACTACGCGCCTCTGCTTTTGCTTTTTTTCCATCAGGTGGCCCCATAATAAATGGGTCACCTATTTCTTGATATGTCTATAGACAAATCTTTTATGTATAGTTTTTGCTATAGAACATTTCAAATCTGCTTAGTACTTATTGCGATAAGATTTTTATATAAAAACTGTCAGCAAATTGTATCTTTTCCCTGATATTTTGACGGCCGCTCTGTAATTACGACATGCCTTTTGACGTTAAATATGATTGAGTCTCGTTGATTTTCTTCTGATCAAAAGCAACTAAGTATGTATTTGTTTCGTAGCATGTACTGCCTGGTCGCGGGTCTTACGAATTACCGTGACCCCGGTACGTAAAGGGCTAGTGAAGGACACCGTGGATTTTAGTCAGTACAAGTCTGTCAGTCCCTCCCGCCCTGCCCTAGGTGTGACTTTACTCAATTGATGATTTTACCACGATATAAAAAAAAAGTATGTACTGCCTAATTTATGACATTTTTAATAAAGTATTGTATAAGACATTCAAGAAAATGTTTAATAGAGACAGTAAAATATAAGGAAAACTAAGAAAATACTGCGGTAAAGCTGAATATATTTCTCGTTACTTCAGCAATTTTCTTTCTACAGATTTCCATTTCTTGTCTTGACAAATAATTTATTACCATTGCTGCTTTAGAAGCTGTGGCAGAGCACGAAAAATATTGAAATCAACTATTATAAATCTCGGAAATTCAACACAATATTGCAACCATTATTAAAATCTGACGTTTAGAATGTTTTGATTAACAATACAGTAATTGATTGTTAAATTAATGAAACAAAATTGTGCATGTCCACAATTCCATTTGAATATTGTCATGTTTTTGCATGAAATGAACGCATTCGTTAGTAAAATTAATCGGATCCAGCTCAATGTTAAAATGTAGGTCAATTATTTTAGTGTTTCCGGTAAATTGAAATGTAAGGTCTGTGAAACCTTGGTACGGATATTACGTTGTTCAAGGATATGCGTCTGATCTTGTTTTATACTAAATGCACTTCAGAACAGCATTGGAACATCTGATAAAACCCACTTTTCTAACAAATATCTATATAAAATATTTGATGTTGCAATCCTTTGAAACAGCTTGACTGATTTTAATGTTCGACACGAATTCTGATTCACTTAACGCTAATAAGAATTTATTAGCGTTATTTATTTTATACAAAATTGATTTGAAACGTAAACAACTTTTCACGTTATACAGCCGATACCCGGGTCGACGGCGCGTTGTGTTCCACGCGCGCCTCAAAGAGTGTCAGCAAAATGACGGGGCCCCTCTGGAGGGCCAAAACCTGCCGGGGTCGCAGGACTCACAAATTACCGTGACCCGGTACTTAAAGGGCTATTGAAGGACACTGTGGATTTTAGTCAGTATGAGTCTGACAGTCCCTTCCACTCTGCCCTGGGTGGGAGGACTAATTTGATGATTTTACCACGACAAAAAAAAATACGGCCGATACGATACAAAATGAGATGTACATACAATTATTAAAAAAAAAAAAAAATTATATACAATTCGAAATAGTGTACCTACTTCATTATTGCTGACGTTTTTGAGACGCTAAGCTCGTAACTTAGTTTTTTTTTACACCAATGTATTGCAAAGACAAAAGAGGGCAGATACCAGGACAGGAATAGTGCTCGAGTTTTGTTAAAACCTCTTCAAATTGTTATTAAAGCCGGAGATTTGGAGATAAGACGTACTTCGGACAGGCGCCGGCCGAAGTTGGACACTTCTGACATCCCCCAGTGGCGGACTTACGATCAACGTTTGATTGAATATTAATTAGTTGACATTCTTAGAAATAATTTTCCTTTAATTATACAGGATATTGCGGTTTGATGGCGCTCTGTTTCTAAACTTGAAATTGTTGAAAACTTGGTCAACTTTTCCCGCGTTATGGTTACAAATAATTCTTATTATAAAATCATTTCATTTAACATTTTATTTTTATTAAAGGCTACAAAATTCGGAATCGACCTATTTCAAAAGTATTGCCTTTTCACGCCTAGAGAACTGAACCAATCATAATGAAATTTTTCATTGTCAAGAAAAGGACATATAGTGTCCTTTCACTCCAAAAAAATAACCACTAATTCTGAAGAAAAGTACAGTAGCGTTACTTTTGATAATAAATGTCACCGCCCACGTCGCACGGTGGGCTGAAATCAAGCTCTAATGGACTTAGGGATTCACGAAAATTGATAAGCAATTAAAAAAAAAATAAAGACGGCTTGGCGATCTACCACAAAATACAAGAAATTTTTCTTCTGCGATTTTTGTATATACTTAATATTTTAAAAGTTATAACGATTTGAATTTATTTTTGTATGGAGAAATTTGATTTTATATGAATAACTTTTAATTCTCAAGAGTTCTCAAATAACCGCTTTCGGTATTCGATTGCGCTATTTTTTAGGCAAATTATCCGATATAGCACTTGCTTCGATTTTCTTCGATTTTGGAGAAAATTGTTTTTCATTCCCTTTTCCACACCACCTTTGAGGTAGAGAACTAAGCGCGTTTTTTTTTATCAGTGGTGTCTCCAGGAGGCCTAATCCACTCATACGCACACTCACAAACTCACTCACAAACACACGCACTCACAAAATTATCACTTAGACAATTTCATCAGATTCAGATTCGTTCTCTAAATGTTCCACATTAACAAATTTTCCCGCTCATCATCTTCAAATGTTGTAGATAAAAGAAGCATGGCTTTCGCTTCTTCTGAAAATGGTTTGTGTTTCCGTATCATTTTATGACGTTTTGATGATATATACTAACTGGGTCTGAACTAATTATTAAATTATTGAAAATATCCTCATTATTAGCTCTTCTGCAGACTTTCCTTGAATGGTGTTGGCGATATCGCCTAAAGTCTTTATTTCTAGATTCAGCCGCTTCTTCATTAATCGCTAATTTCTGTTTCCTTCAATTCATTTATCTCCGTTTCAATTTCGGTTTTCTCTCTTAAAATCGTTGATTTATTCTCTTTTTCAAACTTGAAAAATATTGGACGACACCAATATGCAGAATTTGGTGAGTCGTTTTCCCAGATAATTTGTTCCTCAGAAATATTTTTTATTGGTACTAAACTACCCATAAAAATACTTGAATCATATGTCGAAGCACTGTCCACTTTGTCCTCCGTTGTCATTTTTTGCTTATAGTTTGCTTGATTCGAGGCACCATCCATTCCCCATTTGCTTATCATTGTCAACTCCTTAAAGTCTGCGCTATCAATATTGATTGCTTTGAATAATATCCTTTTGGTGGTTATATCTAATAGACGCTGCAATTTTATTCCAGCAGTTTTATCTGTTAAGGTGATATCATCTTTTGGCGGGAAGCATTCTTGTTTTGCATTTTGCACCTTGTAGTAGGAAGGGAACATGTCGACATTTTTCTCTTTGATACTTTTTCTTAAAGTATTATATTGTCACTTTGTTAACTTAAGGGACAAAACAAGTCCCAAAGCTTCATCTGGAGTAAATTTAGGTTTTTCATTTTTACCTAAAAGACTATCTTTCGCTTTTTGCACATCCTGTGGATTTTTAAGTAGGTGTTCGAGGATTTCAGATATTCCTTGATTACCATCCTCTCGTAATTTCATAATGTATGCATGAGATATTTCCTCTGTAGTCATATTTGTATGAATATGTTCTGTACGTCTCTTTTTTTGCTTAGGTCCTAATTCACAAAATGGTTTTCTTGGACTTACATTCGTTGACGTGGCAGTAGACACTTTTGCTGGAGATTCATGTTCACTTGATGTACTAGGAACAGAGTCTTGGTTTCTTTCAAATGCACTTACAATGAAATCAGGCCACTTTATTTCCGATGATAACCATTCACTATTATTGTTGCTGAACAATTCCTCTTTGCTATGAGCATTTTGCCGTCTCCTTTGCAGATTATAGCAATATTTTGCACAAAACGCTTTTACCGCTTTATCGTTTTCAGCACTTAACACAGTGGGGACTAATCTAGATTTAATAGCACTATATAAAACACTATTATTTTTAAAACTTCCACTTTCCTTTAATAGCACAACAATATCAATATTTGACAACAAATCGAACATTTTTACGTAATAAATAGTATTAGTATTCCGAAAATGTGAGATAGGATAGTGCGTTTATTACGATGTGTAACAACGTACTGAGGATGGTTGTTTTTCAAATGTAATCGTATCATTTTTTACCTGCTATTCATCATCCAATCACATAATGACACGTCATCATTTTGCTGCGCTCAATGGACGATGCGCTAATGAGGGTCACGGCACTATTGAGTATTGTTAAAAACAAATGACGTAATAAGGGTGATGTAGAATGTTTACCAATAATTTGTTTTTTGCTATATTTCTGTAATACAATATTAAAACATGTCAGATTAAACCAAAAACCGATTAATATTTCATACAAAGTTTAGGGGTCTATAACTCGAAAAATACTAAGTATAAAAAAATTACATATAACAAAAAATATTTGTATTAGTACATAAAATTCAAAAATACTCATTTTAATCCTTAAGTCCCCACTTGACGATTCCAGCCCACCGTGCGTCGTACAGAATTCAAAATTAAAGCGGGCGTAGCCCCGGACAAGTGCTAGTGTTATATAGAAATATCAGCTATAATTTCGAACCTAGACAGTCTTATTGTCTAGTACATGAAACTAAAACCTTCTCAGTTCTATAATTGAATTTTTCGACTATCAATTCCAAGTTATTGCCGAGTATTGGAATAGTTTTCTATAAATTGCGACAGTCTCTATCATATGAGACCTAATACTATGATCGGCTTACACGAGAAGACGACACAAATATCGGACCCATCTCAATTTGAAATCTAAAAATTCTACGAAAATAACTGTTTCCAAAACTGATATGTACTTTTATAGTGCAAGTTCTTGTGAAAAGAATCTGAATAAAATAAATTTACTTAAGTACTTTAAGATTGAGTTTGGCATCAGTTTTGAGTGGGTGGAAAGTAATTAAAACATTAAGTAATTAATGAGTTCAGAAAATCAATTTCTCCAACTTCACAATTCACGGTCAGTCGCCACAATTCACCGCTTTTAGGCCCGGTTTCCACTAACGCGGAGAGGTGCGGAGACGAGAGGGGATCTGTTTTAAATGACCACTCAAACCACATCTCCTCTCCGTTTAGCTTCTGTGGAAATCTGATTGGTTATACACAAAGAGAATTAAAACCACTTGAGAGCTCATAGAGCGATTTCGCCTAGGCACACGATTCACCAGCGCGGGCCGGGGACCGGGGGATGGCGTCTTCCCCCGTTCCTCGGCCCACGGTAGTTCTGATTGGCTGATGCAACAATGTCAGTAAGAATAGTGATAACAAGTAAATCCAGCAACAATAATATCGATATCGATAAAATCGATGGCAATTAAGTCTTCTTTTGTTTTTTTCAATGTTGATTTGTATGTAGAGAAATAAATGAAGATTAAACGAAAAATAATATCCTTTATTTGTTATTCTTACTTATTTACTCCATTTCTAAAAAAAAAAATATAAAAATATTTATTTAAATTTAGACAACTCAAACCCAAAATTATTTATTTCAAATAGACCATTTACAGGCACTTTTGAACTGTCAAAATTGAAGCTAATTTGCACGTTCCAAAGCGTATTTTTTATTTACCATTAGAAATTATCGATTAAATAATTTATCAACAATGTTTTAAGTTGTCACATCACTTCAGCACACAGCACAAAGTACTTATGGATAGAAAGAGATAGACTTATCTAATATTCTAGTGAAAGTAAAGGACTTTTCAAAAGACATCAACGCGGTATCCCAAAAGACATCAACGCGTAATCCTTTTTTCGTAACCAACCAGTTTAGCTTGAGCCCTCTAATTACCAATAATGTAAATAAATATAAACTTATTTTACTTACCGATGAAAACTTATACCATCTTTTTTATAACTAGATGTTTTAGATGATTTCCCGCACCATTTAATTGCACAGGTACTCATTTTTGCTTCGGTTTTATTCGATAAATGTTTTTTTAGGTTCCAAAATTAAGGAATGTGCACAGATCCAACAACTGGTCAGTACTAAAACATTCATTCGTATCGGGATCTCATATAAGTGCTATTCCATTGATGTGTCGTGAGCCTGAGTCGCCCGTATGAGCGGTCAAGTGGCTATATTGTCATTGGTTATACATAACACATCTTCGTCTCCGCTCCTCTCCGCTTTCCTGGAAAAAAACAACATTGTAAAGCAACGTAACTCTTGTTGCTAATAACAATTTACAATAAAACGTGATGAAGTCGACAACACAAAAATACGGGAGAGACAAAGAAATGAATTTCCTAGTTCATTTCAAGTTACTACTATAACATAAATTAAATAGACTGAGCGAAAAACATACCTTAGTTTAATGTACCATAAAACATGAACGGGGCTTTATAACTACCAACTTTGTTGTAATAGGTACATTCTAATGGTATACCAATGTAAAATCAACGTCAGTAAAGATTTTTCGAGAGACTCAGCCGTCCAATATTCTAACCCCTCGTTCCCTCGTTTTCACCAACAAATGAACATGTTAAATAAAATAAAAATAAACTTATAGAATATTATTGTTAAGATATAATTATTTGTTTTAAACATGTATTGAGACTGTTTCAAACATTCAACTCCTCGCTTTCATCAAGGTTTTGAAACATGTATTCTACAAGTTTTGTATACGTCGCAGGATAATATGATAAACAGAATTTTCGCAAAAATTGCTAATAACAGAACCAAACTTTGGGGTGTCCCCAAATCGTTGCTAAAGCATGAGTATACAACATTTCATAGATGTCTAAAACAAGTTGTATACAAAACCTGCGTGAAACGGATATACAATGATAAATCTATTTTGAAACCAAGATGTCACATGTATCTTCCACACAATCTGTCACGCTCTGAGCTTATTTTGGAACGTAGGTGGTCTCTAGGATAGTCTTCTAAATGTAAAGCTATCTTAAATAATTCCAGCCTCACCAGTGAGCGTTGGTTGGTGCCCAATTAAATTCGACATTTCGGTTCCATTTTTAATTCCCTAATGGAAAAGTTACCGTGTCTGGTCTGTTTTAGTCAATAAATATAGGCAAGATGACTTAAAAATCCAATAAGTCCGTGAGTTGGATCATCAAATTTTTATTTTTTTTTTGTAAAGATAGCCAAAAATGAGAAGATATGACTTTTAAAATAACAATACGTCATTTCTAAGTATATTTTTTCAGTAGCATTCGAGTTTTAATCTGTTTTATTTTTGTTAAAAAACAAAAAAACGTGTCCATTCTTTTTCAGAACTATTACTGGCGGAATAATTAGTTTTTTTGATATTTTCTTGAACATTATGCCTATTGATATTTCGAAAGACTCTTTATGTGACACCACACCGGTGTATAAAACTATGGCCGTGTGGGCTTGAAACATCTCTTATTCAAAGGTTTGCAGAGGTGCGTACGTGAGGGCCCTACTTAATTAGGGATCAAGTGGCTCAATGTGGAGCCCTCTCATATACTACACAAAGTATGTGGATCAAAATATTTTGCGTATGTTGCTCATATATCTAAAATTCCCACGCGAGCAGAATATTAATTTGACGCTATTTACATTTTTATGATTCGTCTTAGTCCTTGTTTGCACGGGCGACGTAAATGGTTAAAAATCTGTTGGGTTTATTTTCAATGATCGACTCAATAGCTAGACTTTTTACAAAAAATTAGTTAAAATCGCACGTGCGTTCAAGCCTAACATTTCATTTCCACCCGAATAAAATATCAAAGCTTCGGTAAATATCATATCATTTACAAAGATCGATTGAGTCGAGTAAATATGTATGTATTTTGGTTCACATTTTCCCCGTTCTGTGTACCTGTCCAAGCTAATTTCACTCGATTGAACCTACATCAAATTTTTGACAAGCTTATTACTTGTGCTTTGCTCTCAGTTACCTGTCATTTCCTAAACGGTGTTGGAAAATATCAAGCGAAAATATTTGTGCGGGAAAAGTCAGAAGCGGTCGCTAGTGTGAATATAATGAAACAGTAATTTAGCAAAACTTCTCTCAGACTTTGTTTCTTCTCGCATTAATTCTAAATTGTATTTTGATTTATTCTTTGTTACCGACATTCTGAAGTATGGAAACTTTAATAATTTTACGTTGCTTATACTCTGGTAATGGAAAATCATTAAATAAAGAAATCTTATTTGAAAAACTCGTCGATGCATAATGTCTTTCTCCTCTTCTTGCAATTCACGAAGTTTTGTCGACAGTAGTTTGCCCTGTTGAAAGATATTCAAATCAGTTCAATATTTACTAACATTGAAAGGAACAAACAAACTCATAAACTTGCGCTGGTTATTTCTACTTTCGTAGCAATAGTTGAAGTTGACTCTTATTGACTAGCATTTTTGGTATTGTTCTGTCTAGACAAAAATCAATATGTATCTACCGGAGGTATTTTCAGCTTTGAATAATAATGTCTGAACTGCGTCACTTAGAACTGCTGCTCACTGGAGACTAATGGTTCACGACTACTTTGTAAGTATGCGAATTCACCATGGGCGGCCCTCGTGGCGTGTTTCAAACATTTCTATACATTGATCTTCTGCTCACCGCCCCTCGCTAAAGCCTTTGTCAAACAGACAGGCGTGACGAATGCCAAGCGAGGCGTTTTTATTGGCATAATCGCTCATGCCTTTGTCAAACAGACAGGTGAAAGCGAAGCGAGTCCGAAGCGATAACGAACCGATACGAGACGTCAGTCCGAAAGTTCTGTCACGCTATCGTACCGCTTTCGCTTTTCTATGTGACTGGATTCAAACAATTCCATACATTACAAATAAAAACGCCTCGCTTCGCATTCGTCACGCCTGTCTGTTTGACAAAGGCTTCACAGCGTCATGAACGGGCCGTGACTTTTTGTTTCTCTGTCCAGTGCTATGAAGATGGATGCGCTGATTGTGGTAATAAATAAGTTTCTAGCGGCTACACTTCATACATTCGATTAGGAAACGAGTCTCCGCGACAGAAAGTCACCAGTGAGCAGCTAATCTTAGGCCTCAATAGCCATTATGCCAAGAAATATAAACGGGAGTACTAAATGGACTTTTACATAAATCTTGAGCGTTTTAAATACTTTTTGAATCCAACCTTTTTGCTGCTCCAAGTAAACGGACCAACTGCACTTAACTTTTTCTCGTTGGTACACCAAAGACTTTCCCCGATATATTAAAAACATCCTTTCACGTAAATGAAAAGAAACGGCAAATAGAAAAGCGGAGCTCGCGTTAAATGTCGCTAATTATTATACTGAACCCTCCCATCAGGAGTTCTGCTAATGATAGTTACTTTTCCTTTTTGAAGGTTCCGTAGATGAACGGCCCCGAGCAATTAAACCTTTTCCGTATAAGGTACTCCTTTTCCCCTTCATTAGGGGGCCATTAAAGAGGCGGTAATTCGAACGGGTAAGTTACATTAATATTACAAAACGGTAAAACTACGCAAATGTTGTTTGCCACACAGGTGTACCTGCTAAATATTATACCAACTTTTCGCCTCCGCCTCGCTTAAGGGGAACTTTTCTATCCTATAAAAGTTGATGCGCTTCCTTTTTGTTGTTACTTACATTATCTTTAATACAATGAGGATAGGCGAGTTTTTTAACAAGGTTCCATCATAAAAAGTAAATGTAAGGTAAAGAGAGACGCTGTACTTAGGATCTTATCTTTGCCAAAATGGTTAAACTGCTTTTGGTCAGACGAAAAATACATGTAAGGAATAGTTATTTTAGCATTAGACACGTTCAGCACATTCACGCGTTACTTATTTAATATTCTGTTAGCATAAAATAAAAATAATTAGGTACAAGATTTCCATTAAACTTCGCGGTTCAAGAAACTGAAATCTCTCGCAGAATTTTTATGGTATTTAAGTAGGACGATGTACAGTCAGTCGCTAGATTTTATATAAAAACGCGAGATGCATACGGTCTATTTGCGAGAACTAATAACGGTGCTCTGTGCTATGCTCGGATTGCCTAGTTTGCATACTAACTGCCTCGTCTGGACCACATAGCGTATATCTGTTAGTGTGAAAGATTCATAACTTGATCTAGTCTGGAACGACTACATGATAGGTAATCTAAATTATTCTCCCGTCGAGGTCGACGTCGACATTAATCTAATAGAGCCGCAAGCTCTTTTCTACGTGTAATTGGGGGATTGTGCAAAATTAACTCGAATACATATACTGGTTTCACTTTATATGTATTTGGACAAGATTAATCCCTGGTGTTAATTTGAATATATAATGCTTTCCGGTCGACCATATCTATGCTTAATACTATAAAGCTGAAGAGTTGGTTTGTTTGTTTGGTTGAACTTTTCTCAGGAACTACTGGGTTGAATTTGAAAAGTCTTTTTGTGTTAGATAGTCCGTTTATCGAGGAAGGCTATATGCTATTAAACATCACTCTACGTCCATAATGAGTCGAACAGTCGGTGAAACCACGCGGAACAGCTAGTTTTACTTATACAACTACTTAAGTGAAATATGTAGCCCTTAAAGACGCGTTATCTTTTAGGCACTCCATTAAATCTCTTTATAATTAACTACAGAGCTATCACTTTCATCAATACGAAGTTTTCGGTAACGTCTGGGTGTTTAGACTTGACGTGTTTAGAATGTTCGAATGAAATAAGACATGTTTGCATGTTGGTTTATCTTAATTATAATGTAAAGAAGTAAAATTCTAAATTCTGCTTGATCACACGTGATAGACTACCAAACATTTTTTGGTCAACCATTTATTTACGTAGATTAACCAACGTCCTCTAAAACGATTAAATAGCAGGGAACAAGCTACAGTGACGTAAGCAAATTGCTAAAATGTTGCCATAATGAACCTTTAAAAGGGATAAATGGGTTTAGAGCACAATTTTACAAATTGCTGCAAGATTTTGTGGGAGACTTCTAATGTTAAATGATATTAGACTATGGCGCTAGTGATAAAGTTGTGATCGTACGGCGCAGCAGTATGCTCCAGGGATTACACTTCGTCAGACTATGATCCAGTTCCAAAGCCCCCGGGCACCCGAGCACTGAGGAGGGACTAATCCAGTTTCCACGTTACGAGTTCATTGGGGGCGCACTTTTTGAAACTAATGTTCGGGATAATCGTCTACAACGTTTGGGGGTTTCGGTCCTAATATTATTATAACAAACTGAAAATGAAGTTGTTTTACCTCCAGACCCATTTAAGTAAACATGAACCTATTTAAAATTTTGGGTCGTCACGTGAATATTAAAATGTACTCATCGACTTCAGTTACATCGTTTAGTTAAAGTCACTTTAACTAAACGATGACATTCTCTGTAGAGAAAACAAAACATATACAACCTGTTTTTATTTTATCTCGTAAAAAAATTCCATGCAAACATTTTACGGTGGAAATAAAAAGTGAAATGTTTACCTTTAAGCGCGCTACACATCGGGCCAGCGGTATTACAAAGAGCTTTTAAGCCCTTTCCGCACACGTCACGTGCAGACCGGCCTTAGCCGACGCGTGTGCCTGCCTAATTACCTGCGATTTACGACGTGTGCCCCTCCCCTAATATTAATTACAACATATTGTTCTAATGGAAGTTGTTTTTTGGACCCCAGTGACCTTCTAATGAAAGTTCAAAATGTTTGAGAAAAGACTGGACTAATTTTTTGGTGGTATGTTATCATTAAGTAATTTTTTTGTCGAGCTTAAATATTCTTCTAATGCCTTTGGGTTTATTGGATAAAGTGGGTGAGATTTTACGAACAGGTACTAGACCTAGATTTTATGAACTTCTTAATTTTACAAATCCTAAACGGTGTCCCAACTTTGTGGCTCCCACTAGCTAAAAGATCCTCAACAAACATAGATTTTGAGGTGAAGGATAGGTGAGATTAGTGGGACCATAACATAACACATTCAGTCCCAAATGCCTCGTAAATCCTGGTCGTTTTCATACAGACGAGTTAATTTTTCATGTGTGTCTCAGCCAAACATTTTTACTGTACATAGCGTAGGCGTATCAGGGTTAATGAAGAGTTCCCTGATGCTGTCGACCTATCTAAATGTAGACATCCTTTGATCCTCATTTGATCCTAGATAGCTTCATGTTAATAATGTTGTTTTGATACGTTGGCCTCATTAAACGAGTGTTGCAAACAAAATTATACTTGACCTTAATTTTATTTTTTTATTATTTTTATGCTGGGGTTTTATAAATAGAAGGTCGTCGGTATATTTAAAGGGTAGTTTCGAATGTGGCCTGATATTTTGAGTTTTCTTCTGCTTCATTATCATCGTTAGCAGACTTGTTCAGAACAATACAGTTAAATTCATTTTCCGGAACACGTCCAGGTCTATTTTCTCGGCGTTTTTCTGGTGTACACCGCTGTTGATTCCTGGAATCCTTTTTCCTGTTCTGCCATATTTTACTCGCATCCTTCTGAATATCGCTTACTCTTTCTTCTGCTGGCTTTCTAGAACTAGCTGAAACTGGATACTTTTAATTCTAAATAACAAACCAAATCAACCTACCATCGTCAACATAAGAGTGATTTGGCCGTAATACTGAAAGAAATAACGTTTACTCCAAATAAATATTCTAGGCGTCTCGACATTTTACCTAAGACCATAATTCTCTTATATTAATTAAACCGGTACACCTACATCACTTCCCTTTGTTACCTAATACACATAGGTATCAATCACTTGATCAAAATGTGAGAGTACCTCATATGAATAACCGCTGTCAGTAGGGTTACCACATCTCTAGATAAGAAAAATAAAATAAATAGTCTATTCAAAATTAATTAACACAAAGTATTGTATTGCTAAACTATATTTTCAAGTCTCGTTGATAGATGACGGTCATTGACACATTCTTCATAGTTAAACTGCATAATAAATCACGTTTTTGAGAGTATTCGAAAAATTCGAGAAAAATTTGGAACTGTCAATGGCAATCAGGCCTCTTTTCCGGACTTTTAAGTGTTCCATCTGGTAACCCTAGCTGTGAGTGAGTTCCTACAGACAGGGAGTGGGACACGGTGCGGGGTGCGGGGTGCGGGGTTGCCATGACGATGCGTGTACTTGACATGTGTTTGTTTTACAGAAAGCCCTTTCATTCTACCGTGAGCCGGCAACTTTGTTGCTACGGCTGTTAGCAATTAGAATAATATTATCGGTTAAAGTTTTGTTTATTGAAACCTTACTACCAATAATTTTAGGAATAGATGGATCGATAGTTGTTTTACACATTGATTACTGAACGAATTTGGTTGTCCATATAATATTAGTTTCTGTAAATCCATCGCTGGTTCTTTACTGTGCATTGAAATTATTCGATACGTCTGATTTAACACTCAAGAAATGATTGCACATGGCGAATGTTCCAGTGCAAAGTACACAATAAATATATTGTGATAGACTTATAATTCAACAAGATTGAGTGACTATCTACTACCTAGTAAAGGTTCCATAATTAGACTTGTTAATTTTAAAAAAAAAACAATCAAACTTAACCCTATTCCTCTAAACGATTTATCACACACAGAAAAGACAAAGTAATATATTTACTTCAACCCCTCACATACATCCCTTATAACCAATTCGTTTCATTCTGTATTCATAAAGGAAAGTTTTGAAGGGTCCAAACACCTACTACTCCTGCTACTTAGGTCGGTATTGCAATTCCGCTCTCATAATCAACCTCGGCGCATAAACATTGACATGAGCGATAAAACCACGAAACTCGGCCACTCTCAGGGGAAATTCCAGTTTCTTGCGACCTAAGAGTTAATCAGAAAATATATTGGAGGTACTGTGAATGTTACAGTATTTCTTTTATCAGGTACACCTTGCCTGTCGATTTTGTGCCTTTTTGAGCAAGGGCTGATGTTTGAAAAGGATGAAATTAAGTTGAAATTGGCCCAAAGATTAAGCTCCAGATAAGTATATGATTTATGTGCGCCCTTTTCACTTTTGTGACTTGTTTAAGTTATATTTTCTACCTGACAACGACAGAGATTAGCTCTTTTTGGAGTTTTTTTTTTTTTTTTTTTTTTTGCGTGGTAAAATCATCAAATGAGTCCTCCCACCCAGGGCAGGGCGGGAGGGACTGTCAGACTTGTACTGACTAAAATCCACGGTGTCCTTCACGAGCCCTTTACGTACCGGGGTCACGGTAATCCCTTGGTCCCGCGACCCCAGCAGGCTTTGGCCCTCTACAGGCCCCGTCACTATGCTGACACTCCTTGAGGCGCGCGTGGAACACAACGCGCCGTCGACCCGGGCATGGTCCATGGTCGGACAGCAAGTCGCCCATTACTCGCTGCCCGCATGCCCGCGCCTACGGTGGCCGGAGATCGTCCTGTGACGTCCGACGCCGTGGGCGTCTACCACTGCGGCTGGGATGGAGGGAGGACGCTGTCCTCTCCCTCAGGCGGCCCGCCTCCTCCTTCACGAGCATGACTGCTTCGCAGAAGGAGGCGACCGCTTCCCACTCCGTCTCGCCCCGCAGCATGGCCTCGACCAATGCCGGGCGCGAGAGGTCTCCGCCTATCGCCGTCGTGAGGACACGGCGGTGCTCTGCCCAAGCGGGGCAGTCCTGCACCGTATGCTCCACCGTGTCCTCCGGACGATCCTCGCAGTGGTGACACCCAGGCGTTTCTTCCCTCCCTATCAGACACAGGAACCTCCCGAAACTTCCGTGTCCGGTGAGGACCTGCGTCATGCGGAAGGTAAGGACGCCGTGACGCCTATCCAGCCACTCCTCAAAGAGGGGTCTTACCGCCGCGATTGCGGCGTGCCCGGACCTCGGTTGCGACAGTCGCTCCCTCCATACTGCCCTGAGATCGCGCCGGAGCTCTTCCCGCCGCGCCTCGACCTGTCGAGGCAGCGGGGATTCGCCCCGGCGCTGCGCCTCCACGCGCCATTCGTAGACGCGCTGGAGGGCAGTCGCCTCCAGATCCCAGGGCAGCAATCCTGCTAGGAGGTTGGCTGATTCGCCGGCGATCGTGCGGTATCCCCGGATCATCCGGATAGCCATGACCCTCTGGCATGCGACCAGCTTGAGTGGTCGCGTCCGGATGCTTAGGGCCCACACAGGGGCCCCGTAGAGGGCCATGGACCGCACGACACCGGCGTACAGCCTCCGGCAGGAGGCGTTTGGCCCGCCGAGATTGGGCAGGAGTCGCCTGAGGGCGCCTGCTGCCCGGTTCAGCTTTGGGGCCAAACGTAGGAAGTGCTCCCTAAAGTTCCACCGGCTGTCGAGGACGAGTCCCAGGTACTTCATCGTCCTCCCGACGCCGATGCGAACCCCCTCCACCGTAATGTGGGACTCTGAACGTGGCGCGTTCAGACGGCCATGAAAGCACATGGCCTCTGTTTTATGCAGCGCCACGTCGAGTCCCAACTGCCGGATTCTTTGAGCGACTGTCGCCACCGCTTGCGTCGCCAGGTCGGCCGCCGCCTGGTGCGACTCTCCCTCCGCCAGGACGAGCGTGTCGTCGGCGTAACATATTACGCCGACGCCGTCAGGGAGTTCGCCGCGCAGCACCCAGTCGTAGCCGATGTTCCACAGGAGCGGCCCCAAGACCGATCCCTGTGGAACACCGCACGACATCTCTCGCCGGTTCCACTCTCCCCGGTGACCGGGGTAGATGACGGCCCTGTCCGTCAGGTAGTCCTCGACTGTGCGACGGAGGTAGGTCGGCACCCGGTGATACCGGAGTGCCTCCCTGATGCAACTCCAGGGCAGGGTGTTGAAGGCGTTGGTGATGTCCAAGGACACCGCCAAGACGACCCTGCCCCGGGATACCGCATCCCCCGTCGTGAGGGCTCTCACGCGCATGATCGCGTCCACCGTCGAGCGCCCCCTCCGGAAGCCAAACTGGCTCTCCGAGAGGTCCGGGCCCACCCGATTCAGGTGCCCGACGAGGCGGTCTGCAATTACTCTTTCAAAGAGCTTGCCCACCTCGTCGAGCAGCACGATGGGCCGGAATGCGGACGGAGAGTCCGCAGGGCGCCCGGGCTTCTGGATCAGGACCAGTTTCCCCGTCTTCCAACGAAGCGGGAACCGGCCCCTCTCCAGGCATGCGCTAAAGAGCCCCCCCAGTCGAGGCCCGAGAGTCCCCGAGGCCAGGACCCAGGCTTTTCCTGGCAGGCCGTCGGGTCCTGGGGCGGTATTTTTGGCCTTGAGCCGTTGTACCGCCACTCTCAGGTCTACCTCGGTCACCTCTGGAGCATCGTAGACATCGTCGTCGCTGTGGTCCGCGTTTGCGTCAGCTTCACCGTCGGATTCCGTCGGAGACGGAGCCATGGGCGGGGGAGTATGCTCTCCCCGCGATGGGAACAGGGCGCTCACCACGTCCTCCGCGAACTGAGGCTGGAGACTCTGCGTCAACGGGGGAGCCCAGGGGCGGAGCTTCTCTCTCACCCACTTATAGGGTCGGCCCCATGGGTCCCCGTCCAGGGTCTCCAGCATCTCCTTGCGGGCCAATTCCTTGGCCCGCCAGATCTCGTCGCGGAGGGCGGTCTTCGCTGCCCTGTAGCCCTCGTACAGCTCCGCCTCTACGGTCGCCGCATCCGGAGGTCGGGTGCGGCGCCTGCGGAATCTGGTGTACCGGCGTCGCGCGGCCACGCACGCCTCGCGCAGCGATGTAAGCTCGCGCGACCACCAGTACAGCTGACGCCGGGCGCGTCCTTGCCGGACCCGGGGCATGGCCATGTCACAGATCTCCGACATGGCCTCCCGGAACCACTCCGCCTCGTCGTTTATGTCGGCAGGCCTGTCCGGTGGTGACACCCAGGCCTGCACGATCGAGGCTTCCAGGAATAGCTCCCGGTCCAGCTGCTTCAGCGCCCATCGCGGACCACTTGGGTTCCGTCGGACCGGCGCGTCTGAGGTCTGGGCGGAGACGTCGAACCGGATATACCGGTGATCGGAGTAGGTCTCCACCTCCTCTACAACGCGCCAGTCGGTGACGCGCGGCGACAGGGCGGCGCTGGCGAACGTAACGTCCACCACCGACTCGCCCCTCCACCGCACGCACGTGGGGACAGAACCCTGGTTCTCGATGACCAGGCCCTGCGCCAGGGCCCAGTACTCGAGCATCCTACCCCGCGTATAGTCCGTGGCCCGGGAACCCCAAGCCACATTTTTGGCGTTGAAGTCCCCGAGGACGAGCGCGGGGAGGGAACCGTATGCGACGACGATGTCTCCTAGCTCCGATAGGGAGTCGCGGAACTCGGCGATAGTTCGGTTCGGGGAGAAGTAAACGCCTATTACAGCGATCTCCCCGAACCGTGCTGCGGCGATCCCGTGCCCTCTCTCGACGCGATCTAGGGGCGGGGTACCGGCGGCGGCCGACGAAATTAGGGTCACCGAGCCGTCCAGGTCCGCCACCCAGTCATTTCTGGGCGGGACAAAGTACGGCTCGGCGACCACGGCGACATTAATCAACCACTGCGCCATGCTCTGGAGCAGGAGATCCTGAGCAGCGGCGCAGTGGTTGATGTTCGCCTGGAGGAAGCGCAACGGAGCCATTAATTGGAGTCCATTGCGGCCTCCTCCAGGGCCCTCTGCGAGGGCGCAGCCACGGCGGCAGCGGCAGAAGCGGCGGCGGCGGCGGCAGCGGCGGCGGCGGCGGCAGCAGGAGCTGCGGCGGCGGCGGGGACGGCGGTGGCAGAGGGCCTACCTCTGCTCCTGGTTTTGGCGGGGGGCGCGCAGGCCTTGCCCCCTGCCCGGTGATCGGCCGGCTTGCCAGCCGCCGCACATGCGAAGCAGTGCGGCGGGGCGGAACACGAGCCGGCCTTGTGACCGGGCTGACCGCAGCGGAAGCAATTGTCGCTGCGGTCGACCTCCGAGGTGCACACGCATGCCGCGTGGTTTCCCACTTGGCAGCGGAAGCACCTCAGAGGCCTGGGCTCCAGCAGTTTCACCTGCGCGGACACCCAGCCAACCAGGAGCCTTCGGCTCTCCTCTATCTTTTTGGCCGCCGGTACGGGGCAGCTGACTGTGGTGGTCAGCAGCCCCCCGACGCCAGGGCGAAGGATGCCTGCCTTGACCTGGTCGGCAGGGCATTCCCCAGCCCTGGCAACGGCGGCCACGACGTCCCCCTCCGAGACTGAGTCGTCCAGACCCATAACGCGCAAGTCAGCGCGCTTAATGGGCCTGGACACTCGGGCGTCCTCCGCGTCTAGGGACGCTCTGAGCCTTTCGGCCAGAGCGTCAGCGGTAGGGCCGCTGTCCGCGCCGGGGATCGACAGGAGTCTGGCCCCCGTCGCGGTGACGTGCACCCGGAGGCCCCCGTCGACTCCCAGCTCCCGGAGGTCCACCGCCTCCCTCGCCTTTGCGAACACGTCGCGGTACGTCACGCCCCTCTTGACCGCTTCCGGCTGTAGAGTGATTACTACAGCCGCGGTCTTGGGGGCGCGGAGTCTAGCCGCGACGGTTCGCCTCTTGCGCTGTCGCTGCCGCCGTCTCTGCTTCTTCTTGGTAGCCTTCTCTCCAGCCACCTGCCATTCGGCGTCGGCTGGAGGAGGCTGCGAGGGCTGTGGAGACAGCCGGTTCGCCGCCGCCGCCGGGGCAATCTTCTTTGCCGCCGTGGTGGGCTTAGGAGCTGCCGCCGCCGCCGGGATCTCCCTCACCGGGGCCGCCCTTGTCGGCGCCTTTTTTGCCGCCGCGGCTCTACCCGGGGGCTGTTTGGGCGGCGCCGGAGGCTTCGCCGCGGCCCGCTTCTCCGGGGCCGGCTTAGGCGGCGCGGAGGCCGCAGCAGCCGCGTATGAGGTCGCCGCGAGCGGGGGGCGCAGGATGCGGCCTTCTAGCACCGCGAAGCGCTGATTGAAGGCCGCTAATTCCTGCCGCACCAGATTTAGGACAGCGCTGCTGTCCTCCGCTGGCGCGGGCAGGGCCTGCGGCTCCTTACCCCACTTCTGCGGGACCTCCTCCCGGCGGCCTGCCTTCCGCAGTCCGGCCAGCTCCGTCTTTAGATGGAGGTTCTCCTTCTGGAGAACCTCTATTGCAGCCGTCAAACGGGCGACCTCCGCCCGCATTTGGGACATTTCGTCCGCTGTCGTCGGTGATGCGGGCGGAGCCTGGCCGAGGCTAGCCGCTGCCACTGCCGCCATGATCGTGGCCGTGGCCGCTCCCGCGGCCCGGTCCTTGGTGGCCCTTTTCCCCGGCTTGTTAGAGGCCAGTGAGCGGACGGCGGCCCTGATGGTCTCCTCTAGGGAGGGCTCCGCGCTGCCTCTTCCTCCGGTCCTGCCTCGGCCTTTACCCCGCACACTGGTGGGGATCTTCCGGCCCGAGGCAGGCTCATCGTCGTCGGACGACGAATGGGGCCGCTTGAGGAAGCGTTTCCTCCTCTCGGCGGCCCCCTTTCCTCCGCGCCCAGAGCCAGGACTCTGAGCGCTCATGGCGTCTGACGCGCTGTCGGACTCCGACCTCGAGGTGGGCGTCAGCACCATGCTCTTCTCACTTTGAGCGGCACTCTGTGCCCGCTCCGTCGGTGCCGGTGAGGCGGACGTGCTGGACAGGTCCAGCGACTCCACCTCACGGGCACGTGAGCCTCCCTGGCTCTCTGCGGCGACTGCCGGTTGTTGGGGGGGGGGGGATTTTTTATCAACCATATAGTTCCCACGAGTGTGGGGGATATAAAAGGTCCACCTGAGCAGAGACCCCTGTACTCAGGTAAGCCTACGTCTTGCGACATTTATTACTCGCCAGGGGGTCGGCCGGTACCCTGGCGAGGGTAGCACTAGCGACTGATTTGTTCAAAAGAACTCCCGTCAGCCATACATCTCCTCGCGGTGCTCCGCCGCTTGAGATTCGGGGTGACTTTTTATAGAGGTTTTCTACCTCGCGGCCCGGGCGGTTAAGCCAAGGCCCTCGACCCCCGTCGAAAGTCAGAGACGTGATCCTGACAATCTTCGGGGCTACGAGATTATAGCGGTGGCAAGAGGAGGTGGGAGTGCAATACCTCCTCCTGCCTGCCCGGCGGCAGGGTAAGTGCACGCCGTGCCCGCTCTTGCTCCAACCACTGTGCCCTCTGCTGAGCAGAGGGACACGTGGTGGAGCGACGCGACAGGACATTGGCATACGGGCAAGGAGACCCCTTGTAGGGGAGTACTTGCCCGCATCCCGGGGCGCACCGTCCCGAGAATCTGGGCTTCCCCCCGGACGTATCCGGAAAGGAACTTCCAGCCTCGGGCACTCGAGGAGGTTTCCTGTCCTTAGCACCCCCTCTTTTTGGAGTTAGCAAAAAGAAAAGCGACGAATGAATTTAAAGAATCCAATATTTCTTTCACTGAAACCAATCTTGTATAACATCGAGTTTCGCTTCTTATCAGAATTTTCTCCGAGCTCTGACAGCCGTATAAAAGAAAAGCAAGAATACAATACATCAAAATTTATTCTAATCCATCAGTTTGCCGGAGTATATTTAGGGTTGGTAATTTGTTCTGATAAAAATACGAAATTTTTCCGGGAGCCGCGAGGTCAGGCGGCAATCAGTTATTATAATCCGCCCCATTGCCAAATATTCGTATAAAAGGAATGCAGTAATAACACTCCGTTGACTTCAAAGCATAATACATTTTGTCTCACAATAGAAATTCTTTTTTGTGGAATAATGAATTCAGCAATCTTTGTAAAGCGACAGCAAATGAAGGTAGCTTTATAAAGGAATGTCGTAGGCAAGTAAAGAAACAATTCTGTGTACCCATACGACTGAAACGCTTAGGTAGCGTAATTTGAAATGCGAATAAAACCGTTCGCCAATTTACATCGAACATGAAAATGCTCTTTTACCCATATTTACTTTACTTCCAATGGCACTCCTGACTCCCATAATATTAAATTTAAAAACGCCGAGCTTAGAGGCGTGCTCTAAACTGTAATCGGAACATAAATCTCTTTAATTTGCTTTGAATTTTCCTTCAGCTTGATATAAACGATGGATCTTTAAATTTTCAGACAAATGGTGGGGACATTAGTAGGCTGATTTTAAATGGTAGTTAATTTATTTGAGTTATGCATTTCTCGGTTACGATATAAGCAAGTAGAGCAATTACTTAACATAATATTAATTTTAATAAAGTTAGTTAGCTTACCTTGAACTTTTCTCGACACAAAAATGTAGACATTAAAATTACTAAATGTCGAGATAATTTTAGGTAAATATACGAAACACTTTTGGCAAGTAACAAGGGACCTTTATTGCTATAAGTTGTTGAAAGTACCCTTAAAATGGGTACGAGGTATATATTACGTAAGCAGGCCTGAAAGTTTCCACGGCTGAAGAGTCCTTGTAGTTTATGAGTTATTCGGCTGATCGATTTCCTATTAAGCCTACGATACTCCCAGTTGGGCCCTGATGAACACGGCCGCCATTCTTAATTAGGGATATGATCTACAAGAAAGTAATTTCCTCAAGATAATCTTTCCGAACGATATGAAGGGCGAAACCAAAAATGAGATAAACTGGAGAAGTCATAAAATGTGATTAGAGTTCGCGGTCTGCTTGGAGATATTGTTTTGGATTGTAGACTCGAAATAACTATGTACGTAAGTCATATAGAAGAGTTTCAAGTTCAGGGGTACTACTACCGAAATACGGTACCCATAGCTTCGGCCGATGTTTCGGTCGTTTTAAATTCTTTATGACTTACAGACATAAGATTAGTTAGTGATAAGAACTAAAAATTGGTGACAACATGATTGGACAGTTGTCCCGTTTGTCCCGAATTCTTTAATTTGCTTTTTCAGAACTAGTCAGGTGTAGAGTTCACTCGAAAGTTTCGAGTTACTTTCGTGCGGGCCCGTAGTTTTGTTGACATACTGAGAGAGTAGACCCCCGGATACAAAGAGAAGAGGTTACGCCAGAAAAATAAGTTCTAGTACAGACGCCAACAGGTCAACCTACCCGAATGTGTCAAATTTTACCAATGGAACATTAACCTTGCCCGGGTCGACGGCGCGTTGTGTTCCACGCGCGCCTCAAGGAGTGTCAGCATAGTGACGGGGCCTGTAGAGGGCCAAAGCCTGCTGGGGTCGCGGGACCAAGGGATTACCGTGACCCTAGTACGTAAAGGGCTAGTGAAGGACACCGTGGATTTTAGTCAGTACAAGTCTGACAGTCCCTGTCGCCCTGCCCTGGGTGGGAGGACTCATTTGATGATTTTACCACGATAAAAAAAAAATGGAACATTAACCTTCCTTTATTGTGATAAGGTTGAAAATCTACTACAGAAATTGGACAGATTGTGGTAGGTTGATGTGCTGGCGTCTGCATAATCATGACTCTAGCTACTTTAATAACCGTTACATAACTGAAAATAATTTCTTCTGCCCAAATTACACTTTTTCATTATAAATATTGAAGCCTACTACAGCGATACTTGGAAAATCTTAGCAAAAAATTTTGAAGCCTTTATTAAGGAGGGTTAATTAGGAATGGCATGTACCTTCATAATTGGCTCAACCAATTTTAATTAAGTGCTGACCTATATAATTTTTAACTCAAGTACCTCTTTCTCGCTGATAACGTCATCTAGGGTTTAGAAAAACATAGCACGTTTAAAATATTAGACAGAATTATGAATCAGAAAATTGACCAGCCATTTTAACATCAAATATTCTTTTTCCTTTGAGGGTGCAGAACCTAAAGTTTGCCCACTACTAATCCTTACATACTCCTTTCGCCTCACCCACGTTCATACATCTGGTTATAGAAGCTCACCGGTTGCGACGTTTTTGGGTTGTGAAAATCATTAAAATTTCCACCAGCCCGGACCGGACGCGGGCATGCGGGTGGCGAGTAATGGGCGACTCGCTGTCCGACCATGGACCATGCCCGGGTCGACGGCGCGTTGTGTTCCACGCGCGCCTCAAGGAGTGTCAGCATAGTGACGGGGCCCCCTGTAGAGCGCCAAAGCCTGCCGAGGTCGCAGGACTCACGAATTACCGTGACCCCGGTACGTAAAGGGCTATTGAAGGACATCGTGGATTTTAGTCAGTACGAGTCTGACAGTCCCTCCCGCTCTGCCCTGGGTGGGAAGACTCATGTGATGATTTTACCACGTAAAAAAAACAAAAAAGCCCGGACCGGAAGGGACCTTCCCATGCCCTTTGCGTACCACGGCCGCACTGTACTGCTTAGACAGCTCCGCAAACGCATCAACTTAACGAAGTTCCAATTCTATACGCTAACACTTGATAAAGACCTTTTGAGTACATAACCTGACAACTTCTTCTTCTTCACTTAGGTGGCGGACTATGGCGTCTTAAAGCAAGCGAGAGTAATTCCAGTGTGGGAACGAGGTGGCGCTAGACATGTATAGCTCCGTCTCTTTCCCACACTGGAATTCTAGTCTAGTCATGGTAGGCCAGCAGGTCTTCTTAAACTGCAGTATTTATAACAAGGTCAAAAGAAAATGGCAGGAAAGTCCTGAAATATTCGCAACATACATATTCGTGTTACAAAGAGACCGTAAATTTATTCCACGATAGAGAATGTCCATTCATCACTGTATTAATCGTTTCGTAGTCCCGCACGTAGTGGCTATAAATCCCGTTGGTTATTGTACCTTCGGCCTTATTATGCTTTAATGTGAACTGGGTTAACCATAGTATAAGCAGTGTGCGCGATGACAGCGCCACCTAGTGAGCACATTATTTCGGGACTTATAAGATCTGCTTATTCAAGCCGAATAAATATTTTGATAAACAGTTTTGCCTTTGTCAAACAGACAGGCGAAAGCGAAGCGTTTCCGAAGCGATACGTCAGTCCGATAGTTCTGTCACGCTATCGGATCACTTTCGCTTTTCTATGTGACTGGATTCAAACAATTCCATACATTAAAAATAAAAACGTCACGCTTCGCATTCGCCACGCCAGTCTGTTTGACAAAGGCTTTTCGGTTTGTTTCTTTATAAAAATTAAGTAAAACCTAAAATAGAACTTAAAAAGTTTTGGTGTATATTAAACTTGACACACGACACTCCCGAGAGTCCCCAGTTAATTCATATTTCGGTTACATCTCGCGCTGCAATCGATTTAATAGTCGTCATAACTGACTTCGTATATAGCGTAGCGTAGCGTATATAGCATATTGCTATCCTAATTACTACGTGATACTATATTAAACTCACAACATTTTTTTTTTTGGATTGTAAAATCTTCAAATGGGTCCTCCCCCATCTAGAAGGGAACTGCCAGACTTGATTGACTAAAAAATTCTGTTCCTTAAATTCCTTACGTTTCAGAGCCGTCGTAACCTGTTCTGACAGACGGTCCAGCTCAAAATCATTACACTTAGGAGACAAATTGGAGATGGATGGCTATATGTGGGCCATTATTTATACCAACGAAAATCTTCTTGATATTTTCCAGTCCTTTTACATCCTCAGATTATTGACATATAGCATAATCAGTCTTCATATAATGTTCCAAAATTTCGTCCCAATAAGAGCGACAATATGCCATGTTGTAACTTTTCATAAACATATTATTGTTTTACTAATAAAGTGAAGTTTCAAACAAATAACTGAGACGCTATTTACTAAACATGTATGAAATTATGACGAAGCAGACTTAGCCCGCTATCCGCATTAGCTGACACAACAATACCCTTCACTCACAAAATTGTATTAAAGCCAACTATAACAAAAATTCATACAAAACAAACTCCGAAGCCATTACGATATTGTTTTTCCCCAATTTCCCACAAGTGAGGAGTTGTTTTGTACACTAACTTGGTTTATGGACGTATAATAGGATTACTTTTCACTCACTTTTATTAATCTGATTATTTATTATACGCCCTGTGGTTTGTGATGTATCATTCAATAACTTTCTTATGGACTGAGGAACAGTTAATGTGACTGCTTAGACGGAACTTTGTTGATTTATTGGCAACTAGCTTTTGCCCGCGACTTCGTTCGCGTGGAATAGTGACTTCCGGCAGATTTTTGTTTTTTTTTGTAATAAAAACTATCCTATGTCCTTTCTCAAGTTCCAAACTATGTCTGTACCAAATTTCACACAAATCGGTTCAGTAGTTTAGGCGTGAAGAAAAGACAGACAGACAGACAGACAGAAAGACAGACAGAGTTACTTTCGCATTTATAATATTAGTTTGGATTACAAGTGAAAGGTGTCAGAACATCGTAACATATGTAATCCCAAAGGGGTTTAGTTGAGGTGCCTTAAGTGGTACTCCCAGATTTCGCCATTTATGTTAGAGTACAATGTTATAAGGGATTGCCTTTAGCGCTCAACCGGTCACAAATACAACTCTCCGTAGCTACTGATGCGAAAATCCTGATGGATTTCCATCACATCATGGTTAATATTATTACTCATTCAACGATCACTAACATAATTGACGGCATGACGGCACGGTTAACGCAGTGGCTAAGCGATTTGAGTGTTGCGCTGCGTGTCGCGGGTTGGATTCCCGCACGGTTGTTCCGTCCATATTTGTATGACGTACTAGTAGTTGTTCCGGATCTGGGTGGTTGTGTATGTGAGTTTCTATGTTTATAAACGCACCCACGACACAGGAGAAATTCCTAGTGTGGGGCAACAAAAAAAAAACATTAAGCACCAAAACATAATATTGTTCTTATTCTTTATTGTACACACATATAATTAAAATAACATATAACAAAATTATAATATAAGTTTAATATTAGTAATAGTGTTTTTATTTTATTAGTAGTAGTGTGTTTACTCGAAAATCATTCCACGGAAATGGAATACCGGAATAAACAGTAATGTATTATCTCTGAGCTAATTTTCATCAAGATGCGTTCTGTTGCATTTAGTTAGATTCCGTATTTGCAAAATTCTGCAAACACAATATAATGCATAAAAGCCATAACGGAGCGGCTTTTAACATAACTAGTTAATTTCCATTTTGAGCAGTACATCAACGTCATGTAGATTTGATACATCACGTTGTACCGTTCATGATTCGCGTTACATTTGAAATATTCCTCATTTTAAGTCACTACTATCTCATCGTGAATTTAAGTTATATATTTAGGTTTTGTTCTATTCACTAATACTAATTAGTAAATGCTTTGGGTTCCAACATTATACGCCCGATTCGCTAATCTGGATAAACTTTAGGGTACATTACAAATACTTGTGTTTGATGATTTATGTGATGTCAATAAAAGTTAGTAAACGTTTATAAAAACGGCTTTTCCCCAACTTCATGTTAAAGCCATCTATAGTTTTATCAGGCAGCAACGCGTGCTATAAAAATTATGCTGCATTTAAAGTTTCAATATTTTATTCTAGAGATTTAAATTCCCTCAACCACCATTCTTTGTATCTGCATGCACATGTGACTGTAAAAGCTCGAACTGCGATAACACCTAAGACTTTCTAGTAAAACATAAGATTTAACTTTTCTTAATGGTAAATGTCTAAAAAGATTTGCGATTCGAACTTTTACCACCATTCACTTGGTCAATTTTAGGATTTACATACAATGTTATAAAAAATCATGTCATAACGTGGTTCAGGTAGACGTAGCTCCGCTGCGCGGTGTTTTATTTCCGCGTGTAAGGTTTAAAGGAACCTAACCAAACCGAACCTCGGGATGCCCAAGAGTTGTTAAAGAATTACTCATTGTTTTGTTCCTAAAACTAACATCTGACAACGGCAAAACCTAAAATATACTGAATTCGAACGGTAAAAGCCCGAAAATATAGTCCCATTTTCAGAAATATTTACATGTACCAACTCATGTCGGTAAATCCTAAGACTTACTCTTAAATATTAAGATTTACCATAACTCGAGGTTTGCCAGTAGCACATACATTCCTCACATTGCTTACGATTACTTCGCCGCAAAGCTTAATTTTCCATGCCAACAATTTTATATTCTTTCTACATTGCAAAACATTTGAAACGTATTATAGAGAATTTATATATACAATACAAATACAAATACAAATACGTTTATTGGTTCAAAAAGTATTAGGCTACAACAATAATACTCTGTCACTTAAAATAGGATTCCCTGTGCTATAAGTGACAGAAGGAATCGCGGTATAATATATTTATAAGCTGCAAGCACTGAATCATTGATAAGAATACGAATATTAATTTTATTTTGTTTCTTTGTTTCAGATGCTAACTACTACTTATCACCGGTAGAAAAAAGTTTTGCTCAAGTTCAACCGCCTTTATTTCCGAACACTCGCCCATCTTCTTTTTTCGAACATGGGGACAATTACAGAGTTGCGCCAACTGTGCAGCAACCGCTCTACAATGAGGGGCAAGGCAGGTTTCCTAGCCCTAACTACAACCAAAATCCGACACCTTTTCAATTGCCAACGGGCAGGAGTCAAGCCGGAACACAGTATTATGTAAACCAACCCGAATTTAGTGCACAACGATCAAGGTTCAGGCCGGCTTTACCGTACAATTTCCAATTTGTACACCCGGCTTCAACAAAAAGGCCCGATGTGCCACCACAGATACATTCTGTAGCGTATCAAAATGATCCTTCAAAACCAGAAACATTCTTAGGTCAAATTACTTTAAACAATCCTGATATTGACTACTTACAAAATAACAGGTTCAAAAACATGCCATTTGACGGCAACAGCCTAAAGAGCAACGGACAGAGCGGTCACATTCCACACGATGAAGATACCGATAATGACAACCAAGACTTATTTGACCATCACAGGGTGACCACTTATAATCCTCATAAACTTGCAATCAAACAAAGACTGAATAAACCTAATACTCCACGATTCCCTCAATTAGATTCACCATCTTTAAATGAAAACACCAACTCTCAAAATACACCAATCAACGCATTTAACAGTAATAACAATTTCAATGCACCCAAAACAAACGCTAACTTATATCAGAGTCCTTCCACTGAATATAAAGGACTCCTGGACATAGAACCTTTACTCGAAGATGATATAAGCGATATAAGTTCATTTAGAGAGCTAATGAAGAATACTCAAGGGTCTTATGATGTGGAAGTAATTAAATCCAATCAAACGCAATCTGAATCTACTGATGACAGTAAACCTGACGCAAGTTCTATGAATGCAGACAACTATCCAAGAACAGGTACAGCTAAACCAACAACCACAACTACTTCTACAACGACAACAACTACTACCACTACGGAGAGTAGTATTAATTCTGAAGAAGATCATGAAAGTGGCGACCCAGAAGATGAAGGCGAGTATGTGGAATATTACGATGATGTTGAAAGTACTGAAGTAAAACAAACTACTCAAAGACCACATTCAACGGAACATGCTACCGACATCTATGATGAAGAATACGACACAACTGAAGAACCTGAAAATCATACAGAAGTAGCCAAAACAAACAATACGGAATCTTTTGATGTCCTTGTAATGAAACCCGAAAACACGATGGTTAAAGATGATAATTTCAAACATTTTGTAGATACCACTGTAATAGATCAAACTGAACACAAACAAAGCAATGAAGAAAAAGAAAGTCCTGACGCTGACTATAGTGGACCCAGTTCAGAAGAAGATGTTACGTCCATAGAAACACCATCAATTCTTGGACAAGAAGTTGTGTCTGTAGTTACCACTAAAAGTGTAGTTAATGGGACTATATCTGTTCCAGACGTTACTTATGCACCAAGTACTACCAAGCTAAATTCACCTTCAGAAAATACTTCACCTACCAACAACCAGATGAATGATGCCTCTGTTCCTGTAACAACTGAGAACTGGATTGTAGTTGCATCAGTACAAACAAGTAGAAGTGTTTCAGGTGCTCGTTTCTTACCATTCCCTACTGTGGAACAAGATGAAAAGAAACAAGTGTTAGCAGAGGACGATGAAGAGGAAGATGAAGATAACGTGGAATCTGTGACAAAAGATCCAAGACAAGAAACAAGTGGTCTAATTAATACTGCGTCATCTACTGAAAATATTAATGATAAATTGGATAGTATTCAATCAGAACTGTCGAGTGCAGTATTATCGGGATCGCTAAATAATGATAATAAGAATATTGAATTATTAACTGAATCCACTACTGAAAGTACAACAACAACCACAACTACAACCACTACTACCACTACCCCTGCACCTATAAAAGTATTTACGTTAAAGAGCACTACGTCTCCTTCCGTAACGGAAAGGTCATCTCCAGATCCACTGCCAGTGCAAATCAAGAAATTCGCTCATCGTACATCTACGTCTACTACACCTAAGCCGAAGAAAAAGCCTTCCTTTGTGACTGTGATGGATGACATAGGTGCACTCTTGCCTGCTGGTTATAAACCAAGACATTCGTATAAAGACAAACGAACCAGCACCACCACCACTACTACTACAACTACAACTACTAGTGCACCAGAGACATATAGTGAAGTCCCCCTCATCATTAATGGAACACAGGGTCGGTCATCCGGTATCAGCGCGAAGAATAAGGTTATTGTATTAGATTATAAATCTTTACTTCCTAAGGAATATAATCCTAAAGAAAATAAACCCCAAGAAAAATTACAAAAGGATGATCTTAGCAAATTGTTGCCATCGAATTATAAACCCCCAAGCACAGAGAGTTCAGAAGCGAAACCAGTTCCAGAATTAGATATTTCTGCTCTCTTACCCAAAGGGTTTAAGTTGAATACTACGGTTACAGAAAAACCAAAAGTTGAACTCAAATTACCAGCAAATGCTGTACCGATAGACGTATCAGCTTTATTGCCACCAGGGTTTAAATTAAATGACACAGAAAAAGAAGCTCCAATTATTAAGCTCAAAGTTGCTGACATTGCAAGTCTATTGCCACCTGGATTTAAATTGAATGAAACTATTGAAGAAGAGCCAGCACAGCCGCCGCCGCCGCCACCACCCAGTAGTACCACCAAAGCTCCCGGAGGCATGATTAAACTTGTATTCCCCTCAAGACCGGGCGGTAAAGTACAAAGAAAAACAACTACTGCTAAACCACTGGGGCCTGTTCCAGATTCACCAAAAATACAGAAGGGTTGGCCTACACGGTAATTTCCGTTTTTAATCCTGTCTAATTTTAAAGTAGTTACAGATAATTTTTTGCAAAATAATGACTAACTACTAAATCTTTTCAGAGCTTCAACTGAATTCACTGGTTGGCCATCGCCGTCTACAACACCATTTTCTATAGAAAAACTTCTAGAAGCTCAACGAAATGCCACTGCTACCAGTCCACTGCCAGAATTTAGTACTGAAGCAACGACACGACGCGCGACCACGACAACGACTACGCCAGTGCCCCCTCCACCGACCACTCCAGGATTGTGTAAAAAAGAGTGTGACATCGCTGCCACTATAAAAATTGTTTCAGGTACTTACTTATTTATGTTCTTTATTTGTGTGATCCAAAAATCTTCTAAACATAAAATTAGCAATCATTCTCAACAAGATTAAGAATAATACATAGTTAACTATGTTTTACTGTTTTAGGAGTTAAATGGATACCCGAATTATTAGATCACAATACCGTAGAATGGAAACGACTTGCCACAGATGTAAAGGAAGAGGTGAGTTTTAAATTAAAACTTAAAGACTAATTTATGTGCGAACAAATCAGATTGCTTCAGCTTTGAAATGATTAAACAAAACTTTTCTATATTTCAGTTAAATTCCGTCTATTCGAAATCAGACTATCTAAGCAAATGGTACAAGGGTATTAGAATTGATGGGTTCAGTGAAGGCTCAGTTCTTGTTGACTACTTCATTGAGCTCAAAGAGGTAGAAGAAAGAGTCGACACATTGGATTTGAAGAAAATGTTCCACAAATCTCTTCACGACGCAAAGCCTGGTTCTGTGATTGTAACTGTGACAGAAGCACCCAATGATGATGATGATGATGATTTTGATCCAGACGTGATGTTAGGTGATCAACCTGATGAAGACAGGATGAAGAAGAGCAATGAGAAAATGACTAAGACCATTGATAAGTCTGCTGGAAAATTAGAGATCGGAAAGTTCGTTATGGATCCTGCTTACACCGAGTTTATAGGTGTGTAAGCTATTCCCATTGATATAGTTTCAATAACATATTTTTTTGAAAATTACTGACTATTGATTTCTTTGTTTTGTATAGTTTTACCAAAGCGCGAGGCGCCTACGCCAGTGGCTCCCGAAGAAGAATCCTTCCTGCCTCAATGGGGTATCGCTGTGATCGTGATTGCGCTCGCTTCTCTTCTGTTTGTTGTAATATTTGGAGTGACAGTAGTAAGTGAACCGAACCCAAACTAACCGACTGACTGTCACCTGAACTAGATGGAAAGGTGTAGGCAGATTTCTGCATTTATTACTAGGTATAAATATAATCTTTTTGTGTTTCCAGTTGGTTAATCGACAGAAGAGTGCAAAAGCGAAACAGCCAATACCTCTCAGTGAAGAAATGCTTCGCGATTTGGATAAGAGTCATATGGGAGGCTTTGATGACGTGCATCCAGTGAAAGAACGTGAATTGCCGTATCTCCCTTCGGGCAAGGTAAAATGACATCTAATCCAATATTTAAAACTGTTAATTATTTTCTTAACTCGTTGTCTTAATTATAATTTTATTTGTACAGCGTATGTCAACTGCCTTCATCGAGCAATTGGCTTATCCTAACCCGGGTGACTCGTGGCGGTCAGAGTGGACACCGCAGCTCCAGAAATACATGCAGCATTACACGCCTGACTCAGGACGCGGCTCGCAGATCTACGGGCCCGTTGGAAATGCTTATGGGTACGAATTGTGATTTTATTTTAATCCTATAAGATACTTTTTCGACGAAGACCCGTCCCTACTCAGTTATTTATAAAACTCGCATGAAAAATACGACAGGTGCGAGCCGGCTTACCGGATAAATAAGTATCGTCCGATACTGTAGAATTTTTATATCGTTCGTCCAACTTTCCCTGAAATACGCTAGAGACGCCTAAGCTTACTTTTACCGCAAACTTTTTCCGCAGCGAAACCCTGCCTTACATGTTTCATGGAAAACCGATGCTGCTTGTTTCATGGCAAAACTTTGTCTGCCGGAGCAGGCTCGGCCAAGTTTTAAATGTGGGAACATATTATGTATGTTAATAGACGTGTGTTATGTCGACAGATACGGCGGAGGTTCGCAGCTGTACGGGCAGACGGGTGGCGGCTCCCAAGGGTACGGTTACACGGGCGAGTACCCGCGCTCGCACTACTCGCGCCGCCGCTCCGACTACGACAGCAACTTCTAGACCCCTCTAGAAATATATTCGCCTACTGAGACTTGACACAATCTTGACAATATCTCCTTTTAATCTCGAACCCTAATTTATAATACTCGAATAGAACGTTTCATTCATTCTGTGTAGATTAGTCATTAACTTCAAAACATTCTGTAACAGGTTGTGAAATAATTTTATCATTATGAAACCGAACATTATTAGATCGAAATTAGACTCGTGTTTCTGAATTTATATACGATACGACTTTACATTTTGCATGATATTTTTAGCAGCTTTTAGTCCGGCCTATTTAGGACTTACAGTGCCAACCCAGATGGTTATGTCGCGTTTGATATTTATTTTGTAAACAACAATAATTCTGTAATTAAAAAATAGTTATTAAATGGAAATTATCTGCCAAAATATTAACTATTTACGACTGATTGTGAGATGTAAATAAGTAGAATAAGAACTCACCAATATTTTAAGTGGAGACTAATAGGTGAGGCTACGAAGTACTTGTGTAGATATCTCTCCGCATACCTATATTTGCTCAGAACCTGTAGTGGATTGTGCCGTGGCCCGTGTGTGAGCGTGAAACGCCTCTTTGTGCCAAATGTTCGTGCGTCTGTGTGTGCGTGTAAATATAACATAATATTCCTTTCGTATAGAGACATTAACGTTAGCAGGTATAGATATTGGACCACCATTGCACAGGCCGCCATTCCGCGCCGCGAGCGCTTGGTTGCGAACTATTTACGCGGAATGCCGTGTGGTTCCCATTTTCAGAATAAATCATATTTATTCTCACATTTTTATTCATACTCAGTGTCATTGGAAACGCATTAGGTTAACGATCTTCATGTATGAAATTCATAATCTTAAGAATGTAATTGATGATCGTCAATTTTTAATTATTGCAAAAATCGTCAAACAGGTTCACAAAGACGTTAAATTGTAATTTAAATATAATTAGCGATTAGCTACTTAATTAAATAACAACCCTAATTAGTGTGGAAGTTTTAAAAACTTGGATTTACTTGAATGTGTCAAAATGATGAATTTCGTCAGATATATTATATTAATTGTATTTGTAAATTCCTCGAGTAACGAGCGTCACGGTCATTATGTACCTACCAATTAGATTAAGTATAGTAATTGCATGAATTCGTGTATATAAAACAATTTTTGTACATGTAGATTTTAATTTAATTATTGATTAGTTAGTGACAAAGTAAACCATTAAGATCCTGAATATAGATAAATATATAATGTACACGGTTGTTTCATTTCATAAGCAAGAAAATTTGAATTTCGATGAATTAAATAATAAATGGAATGCCCTATTTATGCCAATAATTTCAAACAAATTTTTCCATATAAAATAATTAGCAATTAAATATGATGAATGTGTTTTGCGGCATTACATTACATAGTATCAGTATTTGAATAGAAGATTATTCCAATAATCACTACAATGAAAAGTTACCGGGTAACCAAAAGCCATGAATTACTTAGTTTTGATTTTATTTATTTGCACTGTAGCACTAATGGAAAACCAATAAAATATTTTTCTGATTACCTACAATTTAATTTTTTATCAGTTAACAGGTAATTCACATCCCATAAAACGAATGTGGGTGCAAAAGGTAGCTCGCCGTCCGATAAAGATCACGCCCGAGTCGCCAAAGACCTGTAAACAAACTGACGGGGTCCGATAGGATCCGTTGTCCGCCAGGGTTGTGATCGTAGTTACCATAGCCCTGGAACACAAAGGACAATTGTGGGAACAGGGTGGGTTTTAGTCAGTATTCCATTCCTTCCACTCCAAGCGAGAGAGAATTATTTTCATGATTTGCCGCACAATATGCCGCAGATGATAATAAACTAATGAGCACGTAGAAAACAACGAAATCAAAAGTAAAGAACAGTCACTATGTCAAATATTTTGTTTCTGAAAAGTCCCCAGTTCCAACATAAGGCTGATCCCACATTTGGCGTGCGCGATCCTCGGGCGAGCGAGTAGCGCGAGCGCCGCGTGTGCGGCGCGCGCGCGCTGCGCGAGTGTCGGGTGTTGCCGCCGTGTGACGTGTATGCAGCGTGCGCGCAACGCGCGCGCGGCGCGCTCGCGACGCTCGATTCGCGTTCTTACCCCTTCGCCCGCTATCCCCGCCGCCCGCCGCCGACGCCCGGGTTAAACGCCAAGGCGAGCGCCGCGCGCACGCCTTGGCGTTACACACGTGTTACACACGTTACACACGTCACACGGCGACAACACCCGACGCTCGCGCAGCGCGCGCGCAACGCGCACGTGGCACTCGCGCTACTCGCACGCCCGAGGATCGCGCACGCCAAATGTGGGATCAGCCTAAGTAGTCTGCTTCGTAGCAGAACAGTGTATAAGACGGGGACACGAGGTATAATGGGGACATACACTCTTTAGGCATACTTAACACAACACTAACGTAGCGCAAGCGCCATCAGGACGTCATTTGGAAGACGCCTTAAGTATGTGATTTCCCATCATACATTGCGTCCCCGTCTTATACACTGTTCCCCTACAAAAGGGGACCCCAGTCTCCGAAACCTTACGACTTTGTTGTCCATTGACGCGTGACTGTAAACGAACCTCTGTGGATTTGTGTTGCGATAGTCGCCTGGATACCAAAGTCATAAGGTATCGGAGATTTGCATCGCCTTGTGTACGAAGGGGCTAAGACGATTTAACACTTCTCACCCCCTTTACAAGTTGTGCGGGCACTATAAACTTTACCTTTGCAGACCCAGCAAGGTTTTTCCCAGAGGTAAGCAGTGCCATAAACACAAATATCTATATCTATAGCCCGTCGATAACTTTATAAGGTCCAATGATAAAGAGAACGACCCTCCGAGTCCCAAAGGAGGAGGAAATTTTAGGACAGACGCTCCCCGTAGTTAGACGTCCATACTTTTACACCTATGTCATGGAAATTTTAACTGATGGTGATAGGCAAAAGGGATGCCACAATTGAACGTCGATAAAAAGCCATGGAATTGTCGTTTATTGGGTAACGTCTCGGCCTAGGAAACCGTTGAACATTTTTCTCGAGGAAAATATACATCTGTGTGTCCTTTTTTGCGAATACAAAGCTAAAGCAGAACCCTCAAAGACTGTAAAGATCTTCAGATTACTTTCAAAAGCGTAAGAAAAAATAAATCGCCTGAATTTGCACGTTTAAGACTTGATAATCTTTTTGACTTTCGCTAACAAAGACACATAAAATATGTAGCAGCAACGAACGATTGAAATCTGAAGATAAGTCTGATAGGCGTATGTCGACGGATTATGTTCTTAAAATTCCATGAATATTAAAACGTATGAAAGCTGCAGCCGAGTACGCCTGCTAAGTCTCAACTCCACATAATCTTTATTAACCAAGGTAGAAGGGCGTGTAAATCCCACGCACCCATATTCTGTAGATGTTAGGCAGGTACGTATTATATTATTACGAGGGGTCTCAGAAACCCTTACGAAATAACAAACATATTGCATATTAATTAATACAGAAAGGAACACAGCTGTTTGAAGTATAAACTGGTAGCGGCATGAAGGCAATCATTCATATTGTTGCAAGTAATATCCACTGGATAAAAGTTTCATTCAATTTGACTTTATTCTGCAACACGAGAAAAATAATCCGCTGAAAGCTACCGGTTTTTTATTTAAATTATATTTCAGTTAAACCAAGCTCTGTGTGTTATTCGTAATACAATAAAACATTCAATTTAAATACTATGATAGAGCAGATATTATTTTGACGATTCTTTTAATTTGTGTTGCGATAGTCAATACAGTATTATTAGTCTTACATATTGATAGCCGAGTGGTACGACCGTTGGACTGCCAAGTCAGAGGTTGCAGGTTCGAACCCCGGCACGCACCAATGTCTTTTAGAATTCATGTGCGTATTATAAATTAATTATCACTTGCTAAAAACGGTGAAGGAAAACATCGTGAGGAAACCAGCACACCTGAGATTTTTCAACGGTGTGTGAAGCCATGTCAGAGGCCTACGGGCGGCTTAAACTCTGACACCAGGTTGTTCATCAACCATACGATAAGAAGAAGAAGAAGTCTTACATATTTATGCAGATCAAACAAACTTGCGAGTTTCGAAAGCTTTGCAAATGTCTGCCAAGGAGTTTATACAACACAAACTTCAAAATTTGGAGCATTTGAACTTAGATCTCATCACTTATAAAAGCTTTACTGAGCTTCGCAACCCGCATTAATACAAATTCCCCCTTTTCGATTCGAGTTGGGGTTTCCCGGTATTATGGAGACATGTTGAGAAGGGGCCGGAATTATTCGCATTGCGATGGAAATAAAAACTAGTCGGAATGTTTGTTTAGGGAGAGCGAAGTCGCGGCTGTATCAATATCACATTTATTCCTACAGATCCCTACCTGGTATGCAAGGTTTTCCTATTATCTTGGAATACCACTTATATGTCTCTTTTTCAATATTGTGTTTACATAAACCCTTGTTTATTTACTGGCTCATGCACGCGTGTTACGTGACGGTGTAACACAGAAAACGTCGATATTACGATTCGGTGTCACAATCGAATTGCTGATTCGCTGACACCATTCATTGATTGTTGCACATCGCGGCAATGCATTTCCACGAGGCGTCGACGCAGCATTTTTCACAAACGTGGGACCAATTTGCAACACTGTTTTCCACACTTCGTCATTCTTGGTACAACCATCGACCAATTGTCACCTAAATTTAGCCTTAAGCATTATTGTAATTTTATTTCTAATAAATTAATTAAAAGTAATTGGTTTTTTTTGCATCCTCCGGCTTCAGCCTTCGTAATTGGCGCAGTCGGTAGGATACTCGCGGGCCGGTTCGCGAGAGTAATTGCTAGGATCGAGAATAAGATCGCGACTCGCGGGTCACCCGGGTGGCTTCTAAGCACCATACCAGAGTATCCGGATCTACAGAAGCTGCGGCCAGGAGGTGTATCAAGACATAGATACCGCAGAGAGACCAGTTATGTGTATGTAAGTACTCTAGAATAGTTCTTGAGTTGCTTTCCCGTATCCTTAGTGTGTTAATATAAAAATCCAAGATTTTCCATCCCAGGCAATCAAGGACCCTTAGGTTAGATAGATCTTCCAGATCAGATTTAATTGATTCATTTAGACAACTAAGTAGTAGTGAGCCACCAAGAGAAATGGCAGCCATAGATGAAATATATAAGGCCTTACGCATAGTTCCCGAATTCGACGGTAACACTAATGTTTTAACCAGGTTTATTAAGCTGTGTGATCAATTAGTTCAAGCTTATGTGTCAAATGAACCAGGGCGTGAATTAATAAACTTAGCACTTCTAAATGGTATCCTTAATAAGGTCACCGGACCTGCAGCTCGTTTGATTAACACCAATGGTGTACCGGAGAACTGGGAAGGCATACGCAGTTCATTAGTGAATAACTTTTCCGACCAACGCGATGAGACCTCGCTCTATAACGACATGGCATTATTAACTCAAGGTTCTTCCACACCTCAGGAGTTTTATGAAAAGTGTCAAACTTTATTTTCGACAATTATGACTTATGTCACATTACATGAAACTGTTCAAAGTACAATAGACTCGAAACGTTCCCTGTATAAAAAACTAACTCTCCAATCATATCTGCGAGGCCTTCGTGATCCCCTAGGTTCACGTATTAGATGCATGCGACCGGACACGATTGAGAAAGCGCTAGAGTTCGTCCATGAGGAAATGAACACTCTTTATCTACAACAACGCAATGAACAAATACCGGGTAAGAAGCCCCAACCTCAGCTACCAATTACTTCGATCAAACCTTTCATTCCTGTCATACCGCACGCTGCTGCACCTATGCAGAGGCAATTCAATTTTAACATGCCCGGTCCCTCTCGTCCAAATATACCTATGCCATTTCCACCGCAACGTCCACCGCAAATGTGGCGACCAAGTTTTAACCAACAGTTACACCAGCATGGGCCGTCGCGCACGCAACAGTTATTTGGGGCGCGTCCTTCCAATTACAATCCACAAAATAATACATCCGGGAATCAATTCAACAAGCCGAATACAAGCGATACACCAAAACCAATGAGTGGTGTATCCCATTTTGTGCCAAAACCAATGCCATTCCGTGGTAATGATTGGTTTAGGCAGGGGAATCCACCCCCTTCTAATTATTTTAAGAGCAGAGAAATGAATTTTAACGAATGTTACGAATATCCCGATATGTTTGAGCCTTTTTACGAAAATAACTTTGAACAGTATCTGTATGATTTTTACGGACAGCCTGATTATTCTTATTATGACGCATTGATGAACCAGCAAGTAGCTTCATACCCAGATGAAAATCATACAATTCCTGAGGAGAAATCCGTCACGAAATCATCGTCTCCTAGCCAGGAAAATTTTCAGAAGAGTCCGGGTACAAGCGAATTAAAATAGAGGTCAATTTACAAACGCAACGTTACCTACCCTACATAGCTATTTCAGATCCACCGTTAAAATTACTTATTGATACGGGCGCCAACCAATCCTTCATTAGTCCTGAAGCTGTAAAAAAAAATTACTCACACCTACCATGGAATTACGATCCTTTTGAAGTGACCAATGTGCATGCCACTAGCCGTAATGATTATTCTATTAACTTGCCTTGTTTTCAGGAATTCAATGACAGTAACGATTTAACGTTTTATATTTACAGATTTCATGATTATTTTGATGGATTGATCGGTTTAGATCTATTGAATAAATGGGAATCGAATATTGATCTTAAAAATAATAAATTAGTTACAAAAAATGCAGTTAATCCGATAGCAATGTATAATTCGCGTAATTGCAATTTATATGAAGACATTATCCCAGCAAATTCGTCTAAGTTAGTCAAAGTCCCAGTTAATATACGAGATGGCGATGCTATAATTCCCGATCAGATAATATCAAATTGTTGCATAAACGAGTGTATTACGAGCGTCAAAAATAATCGTGGTTATCTAGAAATTTTCAATCCAACTTGTAATGACTTAATATTTTCTATGGACCAACCCGTTAAAGCAGAGACATATAATATGGAATGCACTCAACAATCACCTAGATCCCGCGTAGATGAAGTATTATCTCGGTTACGCACTGATCACATGAATGAAGAGGAGCGAGTAAATTTAAAGTCTCTGGTTTCAGAGTACGCCGATATATTTTACATCGAAGGCGAACCACTCACCTTCACCAATAAAATAAAACACAGTATTCGTACTACGGATGAAGTACCAGTTCATACTAAAACCTATAGATACCCTTTTATACACCGCCAGGAAGTGCGCAGTCAAATTTCAAAAATGCTAGAACAGGGAATTATCCGTCCCTCAGAATCGGCTTGGAGCTCGCCCATCTGGGTAGTCCCAAAGAAAGCTGATGCATCCGGTAAAGTCAAATGGCGAATTGTAGTAGATTTCAGGAAGGTCAATGAAAAAACAATTGACGATAAGTACCCCATTCCCAACATTACAGATGTTTTAGATAAATTAGGAAATTGTCAGTACTTCACAACTCTTGACCTAGCTAGTGGATTCTATCAGGTAGAAATGAATCCAAATGATATATCCAAAACTGCATTCAATGTAGAACATGGCCATTTTGAGTTCCTACGCATGCCGATGGGACTCAAAAACTCACCATCAACTTTCCAAAGAGTCATGGACAATGTCCTCAGGGACCTCCAAAATTCTATCTGTCTAGTCTATTTAGATGATATAATCGTGTTTAGCACCAGTTTACAGGAACATATAGTAAATTTAGAAAGGGTTTTTAAAAGACTCAGGGACTCTAACTTTAAAATCCAAATGGACAAGTCTGAATTTCTAAAATTAGAAACGGCTTATCTTGGACACATAATCAGTAAAGACGGCATCAAACCGAACCCCGATAAAATTGCAGCTATCCAAAAGTTCCCACTACCTAGAACCGCCACAGAAATTAAAAGATTTTTAGGGTTACTAGGGTACTACAGGAAGTTCATCCCTGACTTCGCTAAAATCACTAAGCCGATGACACAATGTTTAAAAAAGGGGTCAAAAATAACATGCGACGACGTCAACTATGTTAACTGTTTCGAAAAATGTAAAACGTTGTTAACCAATGATCCGATATTACAATATCCCGATTTTAATAAAGATTTCCTACTTACAACAGATGCGTCAAATTTAGCAATAGGAGCAATACTCTCACAAGGCCCAATAGGGTCAGATAAACCCATAGCCTATGCTTCGCGCACATTGAACACTAGCGAGATCAATTATAGCACAATAGAAAAGGAGCTTTTAGCTATAGTCTGGGCAACCAAATATTTTCGGCCATATTTATTCGGACGTAAATTCAAAATTATTACGGATCATAAACCGCTACAATGGATTATGAGTTTAAAAGAACCTAGTTCGAGGTTAACTCGTTGGAGACTTAAGCTTAGTGAATATAATTATTCGGTAGTCTACAAGCAGGGTAAAAGCAACACAAATGCAGATGCCTTGTCTCGAATCGAAATTTACAACGAAGAAACAAGCTCTGTCGTAGTTAACGTATCTGAGAGACCACCTTCTCTAGTAGGCTCCTCCACGCTCACAGCTCATACCAGTGCCGAAAATCCGATATTAGAAATACCAATTTCAGACGAACCCTTAAATAAATTTAATAGGCAAATATGTTTTACGGTGGTAGGCGATATAAAGAAGCGCCCGGCAGTTTCTAAGCCATTCGAAACTCATACCCGCACCTCCATTCAACTCTCCGAATCTAACCTAGAACAAGACATAATAAATGCGATTAAAGAATTCGCAAATCCGAAAGTTAAGACAGGTATTATAATACATCCCCCATTAGCAATGTATAAAATAGTCCCAATAATTCAAGAAAAGTTCAGAAGCTCTGCTATGAATCTTGTCCTAACAAAAGTCGAAGTAGAAAATATAAAAGAATACCTGAGACAACAGGAGATCATTCAGAAATACCACGAAGGCAAAACTAATCATCGCGGTATAACTGAGTGTTACCTAGCCTTATCTCATAAATACTATTGGCCAAAGATGAAGGAACAAATTTCAAAATATATAAGCGAATGTAATATATGCGGGCAGGCCAAATATGACCGAAACCCGATTAAACAAAGATTTTGCATAGTTCCACCACCTTCAAAACCTTTTGATACCGTTCACCTTGACTTATTCACGGCCCAAAGCGAGAAATATCTGACTATAATCGATGCTTTTTCTAAATATGCTCAAGCATATCATCTTAGAGATGGCACAGCAGTTAGCGTAGTTCAAGCTTTCCTAAAGTTCTGCTCTCATCATGGCGTTCCGATATCAATAGTTACAGATCAAGGACCTGAATTTACCAACCAATTATTTACTGAATTTACCCGTGTTCAAAAAATTCAACACCATAAAACTCTGGCTCATACTCCCAATGATAACGGAATGGTAGAGCGCTTGCACTCCACTTTACTAGAACATTTGAGAATTTTAAAATTACAGAATCGTAATGAACCAGTTGTTAATCTTATGACATACGCTATATTGGCATATAACAGTAGTATACACAGCTTCACGAAATGCAGACCACTTGAAGTAGTTACCGGTCATACAGACCCTCGGGATCCCTTAGACATAGATTTATCTGTGCACTTGCTTCAACAATACGTGCAAGAACATCGAGATAAGGTGTCTAGGGTATATGAGGCCATTAACAAAACATCTTTACATAACCGAACAGAACTAATAGAAAATAGGAATAAGGATAGAGAGCCTGAAAAGGAATACGAGCCAGACCAACAAGTATTCGTTAAAAACCCATTAGCTAGCAGACAGAAACTTGCACCCCGTTACACACATGACACGGTATTAGCCGACCTGCCAATTCACATATACACGAAAAAGAAGCGGGGTCCCGTTGCCAAATCACGTCTTAAAAGAACACCTAACATGAAACAATTGTTGCAGAATACCACTGACGATATTGCTCCACCTGGTCCGAGCGGAGGACATATTACTTGAGCCCCTGGAAGACGGACCCGGATTACTTCCCTTTAAATTGGGAACTACAAAAATTGTGTCTCACTATCATTCTTTTCTCCTTCATATAGATCTAGAAGATATTCAATCCAAGGTTGATTTAGTTAAGGTACAATTAAAAGAATTTAGGCCAGTAATTAATAATAAAACATTGTCACTTTTTGAACCCCATATTAGTTACCTAGGGGACAAGCTTGAAAAGATATCCCGGCAGCTAGAAAGCTTTAACCCTAGTCGAGCCAAACGAGGACTCATTGACGGATTAGGGTCAGTTATCAAAAGCATATCAGGCAACCTAGATTACACAGATGCAATAAAATATAATAATGCCATCCAAGTTCTCGAAGGTAACGATAATAAATTGGAAACGGAACTAAACCGTCACATAAGCTTAACTAAAGAATGGATGTTAGAACACTCCAATGTGTTAAAAAATATAGTGGACAACCAGAACATAATTGCTGATAAACTCAACGAAATTATAAAACAGGATGTGTCCACACAGGCAGACTTAGTTACATTTGCCCATTTGGCACAGCACCTACTAATTTTAAATGATAACATAGAGACGTTATCAGACGAGTTAAATAAGATAGAACTTATGATAGCTTTCATGCGTACATCTAGTACCACACATTCTGCGATTAGCTTAGGTAATCTTAGAAATATGATAAGAAAATTAGAATTATTATATTCAAAAGATGAGATCATTGACATAGATCTTCGGGAGTACTATAACATTTTAAAGTTAGGATCATATTATATGGATAAGAAAATAGTTATAGTAATAAAGGTACCAATTGCTTTGCCAAAAACCTATATCCTATACAAGTTGTCCATTATTCCCAACAAAAATAATATGGCCCTTATCCCTACCTCACCTTACATAGCAATTCAGGGATTATATTCTATGTACATAGAGACAGAATGTCCGAAGTTAAACTCATGGTACCTCTGCGAAGAGAAAATTGGATACAAAATTACAGAAAAACCAGATTGCGTACAGCAGCTCATCACTAAACAGCATATCAACTCCTGTACCTTAACACCGGTCGTTCTACAAAAGCAAGCTCTGGAACAACTTGATGAGAAACACTACACGTTAAGCTTCCCTATCCCAGCTAAAGTACAGATGTCCTGTGGACAGGAACAGTTTAAAACACTACAAGGAAGTTACTTAGCTACGATACCGCAAGACTGTCTGATAAAAACTACAGAATTCACCATCGCTAACATCGACAACCGAATTAAGGGACATGTTCTCAGAATCCAGACAGCATTGGACCAAAATACTACAACAGGAATTAGAGGACCATTAGTACAGCTCAATTCTATTAATCTTGAGAGCCTTCATGAGAGTTACAAGAAAGTTTCAGTGCAGCCGTCAGTAAAACTTGACAAGATTTCCGATAGAAGCATTTATCATACCACCATACCTGTATACCTAATACTACTAGCTGCAGTCATATTAACCATTGCCCTAACATACCGGTGGTATTGGTTAGGAAATAAAACCAAGAAGGTCAACTCTACACCCATAGAGATGGAGGCGACCCAGGACATATCTGAAGTGGAACCGAGAAGGAACATTCATCCAGCTGAAATAAAGATAGACTCCAGTCATCTTACACCAACATTTTTAACAACTGTTAACAAATAGTTGCTGTTCTAAGGGGGGAGGTGTTACGTGACGGTGTAACACAGAAAACGTCGATATTACGATTCGGTGTCACAATCGAATTGCTGATTCGCTGACACCATTCATTGATTGTTGCACATCGCGGCAATGCATTTCCACGAGGCGTCGACGCAGCATTTTTCACAAACGTGGGACCAATTTGCAACACTGTTTTCCACACTTCGTCATTCTTGGTACAACCATCGACCAATTGTCACCTAAATTTAGCCTTAAGCATTATTGTAATTTTATTTCTAATAAATTAATTAAAAGTAATTGGTTTTTTTTGCATCCTCCGGCTTCAGCCTTCGTAATTCGCGCCCTTGAATAAGTATTTTTATTTTATTTTATACGTATCAATCTAATTCATTAATTTTTATCAACGTTATTTGAAATGAAATGAAAAATAAAAAAATCCTAGAGGAACCGAACCCTCTAAGATTTTAAAATGGCTCTTAAAAATAATAATCGTCTGATAAAGATATTACAAGGGAAGAGTAGGTATTAAAACAATAAAGTATTATTTATTAGCTTTTTTAACCGATATCTTAACAATAGAGCGTTTGAGGGATGAATCTGTCGGAAGTGGTCGTTGATCGGTTACCTAAAGGCTGAGGTCAGGCAAAGGTTGACTTGACCATTAGCATAGCAAATACGACCATTTTGAGATAATGTCCCTTTGTAAAGTGAATTCATTTCAACTGTGATATATAGTTACTAATATTCGTCAATGTACAAATGTTCAATAGCCACCATCCTGTCGGAGTCCAACGCCAAACAGATTTTAAGGTGTTCTATCGGTGCGTAGGAGTTCCAGTACCTCTTAGGTAAACTCGCTCAATCTTAGGTCACATTTCTGCTTCTAGGCTAGATTGTAAACTAAAAAAAAATGTAGGTATATCCTCATTAGTTAATACGGAGTACGTCCACTTTTTTTTTTCGTTGTGGATTTCAGAACCTTAAAACTTGGGAACGCGGGACTGTCTAAACTGGTAATCGTAACTCTTGAACGTAAAGGGCTAATAAAGGAACACAGAGGATTTTAGTCAGTACAAATCTGACAGTCCCTTGCTATTCACCTCACCCAGAGTGGTTGTACTCATTTGATGATTTTCACAAAAAAAAGAGCCTAAAATCTTTTACTTTTATCCTAAAAAAAAGAGGCGTGACAGGGTCTATAGAGGGCCAAAGCCTGCCGGGGTTGCGGGACTTACAAATTACCGTTAAAAAAGTAAAAGTAAAAGGTTATTGACGGACACCGTGGATTTTAGTCAGTCAAGTCTGACAGTCCCTCTCGCCCTGCCCTGGGTGGGAGGACTCATTTGACGATTTTAACAAGATAAAAAAGAGGTTTTTGAAATCTAGAAGCTTTCACGTCTTGTAAGAAAAAGAATACATAGAAATTAATTATTCAAAGTTTCTTATTTTACTGTCTCTTCTAGCTCCGGATGTCTCAGGAAGAAGAACGCTTTGAAATGAATAAAAGCTCTCCATATTGGCATTTATATACTATCGGTGCATGCACGTATCAAGCGGAATGTCGACATACTTGGATAATATGGAATCGTAGATAACACAAAATCATGGAAGCATGCAAGCAATGCTATGTTCCTCGCCATCGGTTGCTTCAACTATTTGTCCAATACAACCCGTATTCAATATTTTATACCGACTGGTATCTATTTATTCGTGAAATTTCTTCATATTTAAGGTTATCAATACATTCCATTTTATCAACTTTTAGATTTCATGAATCTATTTCAATTGAAACTATGAATCGCTTAAATAATCGTGGCTTGAAATAAAAGCTGTAAACATCGGGAAGCATAGATAATTAGCTTTTTTTCAAACTTAAAAAATAGTGAAGGTTTTTCCTCCTTTTTCGTTAATCGTACATTGACTGAACAAAATTAATACGAACATCGAACCAATAACTCTGCTTAAAGCAATTTTATTATAATCCACAGCATTAACCTCGTCGAAAAGCTTCCACAAACAAATTGATATGCAGAAACACGTGCGCCATATGTTTCACAAACTTCTTTGTTTGCTATCAGCCTAACAAAATTGTAGACGGCTAGGCCTTGAAGTTTCTCACCCTCAAACTCGAAAGAGTTTTCTTTATAATAACACTTAATTGTAATAATACTAATGATTAAAATTTTCTTAGTATTCTGCACAAATTTGATAAAATTACAATCCCCAAGCGAGAGTTGGATTTGGCTTTTTGAACCGGATTCGATTCCTGCACGGAACAAATATTTGTATGTTCTACAACTTCTACAAGTAGTTGTTCCGGGTCTGGCTGTCTGTGTATGTGATGTGAGTATAAATGTTTATAATCGCACACACGGCACAGGAAACAAATCGTAGTGTTATTCTTTTTTTTCAAGTGAAAACTTCTTTAGCGGCGTTGTGCACTTTTTTTGGAATGGGTAAAAAATGTTAAACTTGCGTCAGGACACGTGACCTGATCGAAAATTCGTAAGACGGCGCAGGGCGCTTGTGCGAATGTTCGTGTGTGTTTATTACTATTCAAGTTTTCACTTCTGCCGGCACTCCCAAAGTGCCACCCGTCGTTTTTTAATCTCTTTTGTAAATTCTTCGTTTAAAGTGTCTTTGTAAGTATATCTCTAGTAATATGCGATAAGCATGACTCAACTGAATTTATTACTCTGGGTTAGTTACAACCTACCCTTGCTAGGCATGTAGGCGTGACGTTTCAGAAACAACAGAACGAATACATTCGAAATTATTTATGTATACTTTAAAAGGCACCGCATTCGATTCCATACATATTTTACCGACAGTCCGACATAAAATATGTAATATTAAAATCATTCGACTGTTTTTTCCGATAAATAATGTTTCAGTGCATCATAAAAGTTGTAAAATACTGAATAATGGTTCGTTAAAGATTTATAGCTTTGTTGCATTAAATCGGGACAATACTTATATTTTAATGACGTGCTAAATTTAATTTTCGAATATATAACACTGTAAATATTCCTCATTTTATATCACATTTACAACTCTGGGCAATTTCATTGGGAATGCACTAAAATTTTCAATATATGAAATTGAAAATACTAGTGCAAAAGCACACTGAATTTATTGGGAAATGTATATTGCCTAAAATAGGCAGAAAGTAAAATCGATGTTTCAATATTGGTTCAGTGAAAATAAGGTACAATCTACTTTTCTATATGTTTTGGAAACGGCACTGTAACGACTTTCTGGATATTAATCCCTAAGAGATGAATCAAACTATTTCCCAAAAACAATTTAATCACAGATGAAATCGAGTGATAAAGCTAGTGCCAACATAATGGGCTATTTCAAATGAGTAACAGCAAGCAGTCGCCATGTTCGTCGATGTGGCCATTCCGGGCTGTTTTTCCTCGGAAAACTTCATCAAGTGCCATTACCAGTTAGTAAAGTGCAGTAAAAGTGAGTAAAGTACTCATTAGTCATGGCTGTGTTGAGATTTAGAAGTTGGCGGTTCAAGTGCCCATTCAAAGTTGAAATGCCTAGGCTGCATGCGGCGTAAATTAACTTAATCACGGTAAGTATTGCTCTTTTTGCAGACTTTTACCTTTTGATCGAATAATTTTACCTTTGATGTCTTACGAAGTAATTAGCCTATCATGTTTGGACTGTAGGTGTAGGGATACAAGCCTTATTTCTTGGAATGAAAGTGGGCTTAACCACGTGACATCTAGTGGGCTTGTTAAATTTTACCCGTTTTTTTGTGTGTTTTAAGAGTGAACGAAGACTTGAAGAGTCTTCTTTTTAAAACTTTTTTTTATCATGGTAAAATCATCAAATGAGTCCTTCCACCCAGGCCAAGACGGGAGCGACCTGGTATGATAGTCCCCCGACTCCGACAGGTTTTGGCACTCTATGGAGCGGGGCCGTCAGATTGCTGATAGCTCTTTGAGGCGCGCGTGGAACACGACCCGCTGTCGACGATCGATCGGACGGCAAGTCACCCATTACTCGCCGTCCGCATTACCTTCCTTTTATATCTTAAAGACGTAAAGCTATGTAAAAATAAAATTCCTCAAAGAAACTGCAAAAGTACGAATAACGAAGTTTACCATTCATGCTGAAAGGTTATTTGTATCTAGAGGATCCACATTCAATTAGAGGTTTATAACCGACGCAAATAGACGCTGACATATTGGTAACTTAGTTTCGTGAAACGAACATGCCAAAAAAGATTAAAGCGCGATTTTTCCTACTTTTAAAGCTTTGAAATTGCAGAGGGGAAGGCAATTAGCAACTCGGTGATACGGAAACTAAAGAGAGTCGCAATAGTATCATTATTTGGTTTTTAAACCTACGAAAAAAAGAAGCAGGTTCTCAATTCTACATTTACAATTATAAAAAACAATGTGTCTACGATTATTTGAAGCGAAGAATTGAGCTAAGTTGATCTTCGCTGATGGTTTCTTTGGCGCCGCCTCAAAATTATTTTTTTGATTTTTAGTTAGATCTTTAAAAGGTTTTATTGAAAATCTGGAATAGGTAGGTAGGTAGTGGTTGGGCTTGGCAATAGCTTTGGGCTTTTGTGACTGGTTGGCAAATTAACTGAAAAAATGAATCTTTTGATTTCACAAACTAATTATTATTTTAATAAAATTTGATCTAAACGCTCGGCAGCGAGAGAAGCCAAGTTAGTGCAAAATGAACTCGCGCAGCAGCCGTGCCGAGTGTATTACTTACAAATTATAAGGGCCCATGTTCAAATCCTGTTGTTTATAAACGTTAACAAATGGTTTCCAGAGTCTATCTGCGGATGGGTGATAAAGGTACACTAACAGTTTTAAGATGTTTCTGTGGATGGGTGATCAAGGTAAAGCAACGGTTCTTAACGTTTGACTGTGGATGGATAATTAAATGTTAGCAAGATCTGTGGATGGGTGATGTAAACAGCACAAAAAGAAAACAATTCAAATAAAATTTATTGGCTAAACATTTCAAAGTTTTCTACAGTACCTGTTTAGATCTCAGTTCTATTGTTGGTGAAGTTGACTAGGCTTGCTCTTAATTAATATGGCTAATAAACTTGGCTTTCATTTTCAAATTTATGTTTTAGATCTTAATTCCCTTTGTTACATCCCCCATTTTTAACTGGGGGTTAAAATCAGAGTACAAAATGCTTTGCCATCACCCGGTTAACCTTAAATCAGACAATGAGTAAATTTACTGTCAACGCCTGTATACACAGCACACAACGATTCCCTTAAATCACGGGTCTGCTGACACATTCCATTTGTGTTCATTCCGAGATCATGCGGGCGGAGATTTATTGTTTACCGATAAATATAGTAACGTAAGAAAACTTTACCTCAACGAAGGTACGATAAACCAGCTCTAAAAAGAAAGTATACCTTCGCGGAAACGTTTAGGTACTGATCTGTTTGCATACTCAAGGACGTCTTTCCCGTGGGGCACTCTGGGCTTACGTCAACTTGTCAAAGGCTCCGTGACCCTTGCGGGCTGAAAGTTGCTGTAAGCATCTCAATAACTTCCGGGGTTGCGGGACTCACAAATTACCGCTACCCCGGTACGTAAAGGGCTATTGAAGGACACTGTGGATTTTAGTCAGTCAAGTCTGACAGTCCCTCCCGCCCTGCCCTGGGTGGGGGGACTTATTTGATGATTTTACCACGAAAAAAAGAAAAAAAAGCATCTCAATAACTTCGTCTTTAATAGTACATTTTTATTGTACTCTGAATATTCTGCCTTAGAAAACCTAACGTAACCGAAGCGGTGCGCTAATGAATTCGATCCGCTGAGGGCGAGCCTAGCATCCTACACGTGCCACAGTTCTAAAGTGCCCCAGGCCCTCAATAAGTAAAAGGCCCTGGGCATACCTATGTTCTTTCAAAGTGGTTGCTCTGACAACACCACACAATAAGCAAAGGGGATAATAAAAGGCGACCGACGCCATAACACTTTCCATTACACTAGGAACATTCATAATAGGTTTTCTAAGAACCGTGGAATAATCTGGAGCCAGCCATGGTGTATATAAGTTGACAATAAGGGTGGCAACAGTTGTGAAAGAGAAATTGACGAAGGCAGAATATCAATTAATTTTGCATAAGTTATAGTGTTTTGTCAATGATTTAAATCGTTAGATGTGGCTTTACGTTGAAACGAGCAAAGAAATGCTTGCACTAAATACTGGACTTTTTTATCACGGTAAAACCAGCAAATGAGTTCCACCTCGCCTCCACGCAGGCACAGACGGAAGGAACTGACAGACCCGTACTGAATAAAATCCACGGTGTCCTTCAATAACCCCTTATGTCTCAGTGTCACAGTTACCTGTTAAAACAGGCCAACGTGGATACGTTCTAAAGGTTCGTTTCTAAAGGTTGAAGAAAAGGAAGAAGGATTTCTTCTTTTTCTTCAACCTTTAGCCACCCAATGATGAGCGTGGATCTCTTTTGAATTTCTCCATTTTTGAAGGTTACCACGCATCTGTCTTGTTATGGTAGATTCCTTTTTTTAGTAAATGTGGAAAAGACTATTCTAATGTCATTGTCAGGTAATGACTTGGTCGGTTTCGACGTGATACGGTGAATCTAACAATCCAAATCTTTGTCTTTTATAATTGTATAGGCATAGAAATATACGAGTAGGTAACTAGTTACAAATTGCCAACTGTTGAGATGGTACTAAGTCTATATTTGATTTAATTAAACTATTTTACTATGGGAGCTTATTAAAGTCTAGTTGGTGTAAAGTTTAACAATGTTTAGATAGAATATTACACTTTATTGTCTACCAAAATTGTTACACAATTTTACAGCCTAGATTTTTTTTAATGCTACTTATTTGTTACAGCAACTAGTGCTGGTTTTTGTTATTGTTTTAACTAAGGCCCATATAACAGATCGCCACTCAATACTCAAGTTACTTAAAAATAGTTTCATCCAATCAAATCTAGTTTTAAGTAATGCTTGACTGACGTTCTGTAATACGGGACTAAGAGTCACAATCACAATGAGTAACTTTTATTTTCATTTAACTTGCTCTATCAAATAACACAGCTATTGCATGCAAGTATTTATTAAGGGACAACCACGCTCAAGTTACTTTTTAAAACAGAATTTGCAACAGCATACCAAGTTATAGCAAAATCAGCAATTATTACTCAATGTTATTTTACACAATATTGTTCTACAAAAAGGAATTTTAATGGAGCTGCATTTGAAAATGACATTCATTTAAATATTCATCATTCAATTAAGCAAAGAACACGAATACTCATTCCAAAACAACAATTCACTAAGTTCAAATAGTTCCTTAATAATGTTAGTCTCTCAGTTTTAACAATCGCCTCAGTCCGTGGACGCCTGACGCCATTGCAGAGCGAAAAGCAAGATTAAAGATACAGGCGCTTCGAAGTCCAAACAAGCAAAAAATAAAAAATAAACGCTAAGCGTGTCTCCAGTCAGCTTAGAGCTATTAACGTTTACTACTTCTCTTGTAAAAATGCTACTTTAAATAGTTAAAAATGAACTTTTATGGAGGTAAATTTGAGAAGTTTTTAAATACTGGCAGGTTAGATTTTTATTGTGCACTAGCTTCCGCCCGCGACTCCGTCCGCGCGGATGTCGGTCTTCGCGTGGATGGTTTATTTCTCCATTTTGAGTAACTCTGACAATGACATCTTATAAATATCTATTGGACCCAAATACGGCTGACCCTATAATAATTAAGAAGATTCGCGGTTCTACAGAACAACGTCTATGAATAAAACTGAAAAATAAGATTTTTTTTTCTACGTATTTTTCCAGGATAAAAGTATCCCATTTTATGCCCAGGATAATAAGGTATGATTATACCAAGTTTCATCGAAATCGAACCGTTAGTTTTCACGTGATGCCTGCATATACAGACAGACAGACAGACAAAAACTTTTTAATCACATATTTGTGTTTGGTATCGATCCAACAACACCCCCCGCTATTTATTTTTTCAATATTTCCAATGTACAGAATTGACCCTTCTACAGATTTATTATATGTATAGATTGTAACTAGACTGTTGCGTTGTATATTGGTTGTTAGTAAAACTCCTGAGCATAATAGTATAATCAGCCTATAATATTAAAATACAAATGTAATCCTATCGTCAACTTCATATATTTTCATCCGCTTCCCATAAAATGGTACAGCTTTGCTACTTTCGACCTTAAAGATTTATTGTATCTGTTGTTTCTACATAGCTAGCTTCAGCGTAAACAGTTAATAAAGATTTATCGAAAATTCCAGATAATTCTTCAATAAATTCTAAGAGCCACAATAGAAAATAATAATTGGTCTAGAATAATGGCTATGAATTTTAGAGATAAAGCAAATAGCGAGCTCTAGAACTTATTGTGAAATGAAAATAAATACGGAATAATTACCAATTCATTTTATTCGGAAAAACAGAAGAAAGAATAAATGTTTTAAATTTTTTTAACGTGGTATAATCATCAAATGAGTCCTCCCAGAACAGAACGGTAGGGACTGTCAGACTCGTACTGACTAAATTCCACGGTGTTCTTCAATAGCCCTTTACGTTCTGGAGTCACGGTAATTCGTGAGTCCCGCGACGCCGGTAGGCTTTGGCCCTCTACAGGGGGGTCTCGTCACTATGCTGACACTCCTTGGGGTGCGCGTAGAACTCAACGCGCCGTCGACCCGTCGAGCATGGCGCCTACGGTGGCCGAAGATTGTCTGCCGGACAGCGAGTCGCCTATTACTCGCCGCCCGCTTGCCCACTCGCCGCGCGCAAATATAGGACAAAAAATTACTCTGGTATTGTTTCTACAACCACGAGTTGACGTCAAACCGGATCGATTTCAACGATGAATAAGAACGTGATTTCGTCAATGAAAACCGAGTTTTTGCTCTTAATTGAGTTTACGTTTCCAATTTTGATTTTACCAAGCTCAGTTTAAGCAAAAACCGAGGTTAACACTGTCAACATAAAAACATAATTATTCTCCAAAAGCTGTCTGTCTGTATGTGATTGGGCTTTCACATCATATTTTTTACTTAGTTCATTATTATTTATCTTCGTTTTATTTTTCCCTAATACTACGAGTTCAGGTAGGGGGAAAATCGTAATCTAAAATGGAGCATGGCTGGTAACGTAATTATTGAAGACAAATTGAAGGCAAAACAATTGCGTAATGGGTTCCAAATACCCAGAAGATGGTGGGTCGATGTAACAGAGCAAGAAACTGCTACAGATACGTCGATGGAACACCTGTTTGAAAAGCAGTGTACTACTAACAGTGTACTACTAATAAAACTAAATAACTCTTTAGGGGCATTCGTTTGGGCACGCGGGCTGCTAGTGATGGGTGTCTCGCCGTCTAATCATGAACCATGCCCATCGCCGTGTTCCACGCGTGCCTCATAGAGCTGAAAACAATCTGACGCCACCCCCCCCCCCCCTTCCTAGACGGCCAAAGCCTGCTGGGGATGCAGGGCTGCCTCATTAGGTAACCGTGACCCTGGAAAGTAAATATCTATTGATTTAAGTCAGTACAAGTCTGACAGTAAATCAGTGGGAAGACTTATTTTATGATTTTACCATGATAAAATGGCACTCGTTTTAATTTTTATTTAGCTGGACGAAGATCATTAAATCCTAAAACTAGTGGTCACAGCACTGCTGCACATGGGGTTCATCTTGCGATTGAAAATGTTAATGGTTTTTTTTCCTACAGGGACTTTTTAATAGCAGTCACAGAGTTTTAATATATTTACATGGTAAGTACTTTAATATGACGTCGGCAGACGATCTCCGGCCACCGTAGGCGCGGCGAGTAACAGGCGACTCACTGTCCGACCATGGGCCATGCCCGGGTCGACGGCGCGTTGTGTTCCACGCGCGCCTCAAGGAGGTCAGCATAGTGACGGGGCCTGTAGAGGGCCAAAGCCTGCCGGGGTCGCGGGACTCACAAATTACCACGACCCCGGTACTTAAAGGGCTATTGAAAGACACCGTGGATTTTAGTCAGTCAAGTCTGACAGTCCCTCCCACCCTGCCCTGGGTGGGAGGATTCATTTGATGATTTTACCACGCTAAAAAAAAGTATTTTAATATGATTGGCGAAATGTGGGTGTACTACTAAGTACACCTCCACCTAACCTGTCAGAGATTTTAAGCATGGAGTTGAAAAGCACATTAGCGTGGGCGTTACCGTATCTGCCTATTATTGAAATCGTAGCCATTTTGTCAGCATCACTGGATTCCACAGGCTTTGTATCCAAAAGGTGACCGTCCGATGAGTTTCGTTATAATTAATTTTAAACCCTTTGAGAGAATCCCGGTATTCCCACTTATAGTGAAATTGCGATTATTTGACACGTAAATATTTACGGGCGAAAGGATTTTGAGGGTTAGGCGTTTAGAGAAATTGTATTTAAAATGGACAAAGGGTTAATTGAAATATCCATCTTAATTCGGGAAGGTACAACCAAAGGTATAAAATTAGTCTAGGGGGGATAATAATAGATCCTACTACGGTTTGTTATGAAGCTTTTAAATAAGTACTAGCTGCTCCCCGTGGTTTCACCCTCGCCGCTCGGCTTTTGTAGGTCGTATCATGATTTTTTAGGTAATAGCCTTCCTCCATAAATGGACAATCCAACATCCAATTAGTAGTTCCTGTGATTAGCGCATTAAACCAAACAAACAAAATAGGCTATTTTACTCAAAAAATGCAATTAGTCCGAAAGATATAGTATCAAAAAATATTACACCCGTATTCTTTCTTTTGTTCCGTGAACCAAAATTGACGAAGATACAACGCTTCTAAGAATCACAAAACGTCACTTGGTCGGTACAATTTTACAGGAGTTCATAACGCCTGTAAAATTATACAACACACACCTTTGTCAATATCCATTAAATAAATAAAAAAAAATACGTGTTCATTATTTTTCAATACTCTGAGTGACGGACTAAAAAGATTATCAGTTTATTTATGCAGTAAAATACCCTATTATAAGTAAAGATATTTATTGCTGCAGTGGCTTGTACAATAATTAAAAAAATAATTTGGTTAATACGTTTTTTTTTCCTTTGACTTTTCCTTGTCCAAAATATACCTAATTAGGTCGGCTTAACAAAGTTGAGGGGCCTGTCACCTGCCTAATTAAAGTGTGCTCTTGCGAAATTATATGAGAAATTCCTTGCGGCACGTACGTCGCCATAATTACTGTTAAGCTATCCACACTCTCCGGATCCTATAATGGAATAATAATACTCGTTGTGGAGCGTGACTTGGCTCCTAATTCCCGTGGTGCTAGTCCTAAAGGCAGAAACACTAGAGACGGCACAGCGCCAGTGCCCTCAAGCTTTCCCTCAATTAATCTGTCATGTTTTTCTTGGAGTAACACAAACTATTCGTTAGGGTCATAATAATTGGCATGCGGACGGTGAGTAATGAGCGACTCGGTGTCCAATCATGAAAAATGCCCGGGTTGACAACGCGTCGTGTTCCACGCGCACCTCAAAGAGGTGTCAGCAATATGACGGGGCCCCTTAGAGGGCCAAAGTCTACAGGGGTCGCGACACCGACACCGTGTATTTTTGTATATAATCCGTCCCGTCCTGCTTGTGTGTGGGAGGACTCATTTGATATTAACAAAAAAAAATTGGTTCAGCAATCAGCATGCACACTTTTTCTTATTGCCAAAGCTGTAATTGGGGCTGTGGGCTTTATAATCAAGTGGTAAGTTCATCATAATGTGATTTATTGTTCGATTAAGCAGCGGACAACCTCTAAGGTTGACCTGCAAGATGAAAGTCATGAAAAAAATAGCCTCTATCCTCTGTCTTGCGGACCAAATGTAAAAAAAATGTTAAAGATAAATGCCACATTTGTCCTCTCGTAGTGAAACTGAAAGTAGGCGTTACAAAGCTTAAATAAAGCCTACAAATAATACAGCTTCACACTCGTGACCTTTTATTTGCGCCAATACACATGCCATATCTAGTCCTGACGTGTCTAAAGATTATGTTACATGTGCGTATTTGTACACATTTCTCTAAATTTAGTTTAATTTCGAAATTCGTCTTGAATACCCGTAAATTTACGAGTATATTCATTAGATATATTGTCTCCTGAGTCATCTTACAGATTGCGACTACCTTCTTAGAGGGTGAGTACACTCTCCAGCAAAATAGTATGGATAATTTAGTGTCTATTTTCCCGTGTATTTTTGAGTTAAGTCACACGCGTACGCAGTGTAGTGTACACTGTAATATTCATGGGCTTTTGCAGCTCACTGTAGAGTCTGGTCCTGTCATTGAATAATCTTAGTCGATGACTCAGCTCAAGTCTAACTCGACACGTCCCAACTCTGCCTCATTAGACTCATTGACAGCTACGTTTTGTTACACATTTGCTAAAACACATTACTCGAGAGTTTTCAAATGGAATCATCTGTCAAATGTAATTCAAATCATCTGTCAATTGCGGCTAAGAATATCTACGAGTTTTGGACGTTTGACCCTGAGTCTGAGTCTACCTGAACTGAGCAATTGACTCAAGAGGGATTTCGGAATATGAGTGTTAGTTGCGAACTTGTTAAGGTTGTTATTAGACCCGTGTGCGTGGAATTGAAATGTTTTATGTATCACATTAATTTACTTCACTAACTAGTCAAGTTTATGCAAAGTTAGTTGTTACTTAACGAACATTTCTACAAGTTCATTAGAAAATTATTTACTCGTACGTATAATTTGAATGAATTGAGAATTCAAAGCGTAACAGTATTTTCTGGAATACCCGTTTCATGTTTTTAGACGCCGAGGGTAATAATCTGCCACCTTCCCCTTATTTAAGGCCCCTAAACTGTCTCACAACCCCAGGGAAAAAGATTATGAGGTCGACAAAAATCTACAGTAGATTAAATCGTGCTATCGGCAATTTTCGTTCAAAAACCTTCCCTTTTTTGCCTCAATTTTATTTAAGCGTCGTATTTTGTGTTTACACACAATCAGTGGCGTGGCAAAACAAGCAGAACATATGTTTTTTATAAATATATATATCTGTAGAGGATTGTAATTTGAAATCTTATTTGCTTTGTTACTTCTCGATCATTATTCGTCTACAAGCCTCAGTAAAACGTGTAAAACAGTTTGTTAAGTAAAATAATTTAATCTGTTTTTTAAATTAACGTTGAATTTATTGGAAATCTATCAGGAGATACGAGTATCTCCACAAATAACATCTTCAGTTATCACAATACAGTTTAAAAAAACAACTGTATTTAAGGCTATAAAAACGTAATCAATGTTTTATTTTTATATAAGTTTATAAATTTTATTTTTTCTTTAAACCTTATGTTTTTATCCATATATTTACGCCAGGCTGTGTATATTAAAATATCACATAATCGAATTGTCAAGGTAGGTAATAGAGCGTAATTATCATCTAATTGGCAGATCTATTTCGTAGCAGTAAAGGCTATTTTGTAACTCAAGCATTACATACTGCCCCTACTGTTCTATTCAGTTCAGTTAATTTTACTCCGTCAAAAAGTCAAAACGTCACTGTCATAATATCATTTTATCATCATTTTAAAGAGATTGCTACTTGGTTTTTGCCTGTCTGTCAAATATTAGTTTCCTCCTCTTTTTGCCAAAAAGTTATCTTTATTCCCTCTACACTATGGTTGATATTCAATTGCAGCTTTCAAACAGAAAATAAATGTGAATTATCTGTATAGACATGAAGTCGATAGGTATTGTTACGAGGCACAGATTTCATTCGCAGCTCGTATTGTCACTCGATCTTAATTGACACGAATAAAATGCGAACGTGCCTCTGAATTATCACACGGACGCGTAAATTTTAATTGCGAGAATAAAAATATTAATTAAAATCGCTCAACGTATTCGGACAGGTGAACCCTTCTCATAGCCTTCATTTTGTGTAGGATTTTATAATTCTACATAACCTTTATTTTATCTATATATATAAAAATGTTATGTTGGTTAGTGTACGCTTCAAAAACTCAAAAAGTTCTGGACCGATTGAGCTGAAATTTTAGCATGATATATAATCCGCATCAAGGATTGTTTTTATCTATTTTTGGCATCAGTCACATATCCGCAACCGCGAAAAAACAGTTTTTTGTGCAGCTAGTGTAGTATATATGATTAGACTGAAAGCCGACCCAAGCAAAGCGGAGAAAGGGCTCGACAAATGATATATGTGTTTATCTTACTCCTTTTTACTCTACTTGAGGTCTTTTAAAGGACTTACAGTGAACTCAAGTATCTTCTTCATAAAAGGGTCGAGACGATTTTGGTTTACTTTTTTTCATGAAAGCAATATAAAATGAAAGTGATAGCCCTTCAAATAATATTTAAGATATACTCACTCATGTGAATTTAAGAGTCTATAAATACTTTTTATGAACGCAATAACGGTTTTAGAGATTAAAATTATCATGGAAAATCTGACTCTATTTTTTTAAAAGCAGGGTATTTCATTGCGGCGGGAGATTTAGGTGAAATTAATTGTACAGTAACGGGCATCCAGCCGCAACATACATTTTCCATCAGGGGGATTCGCCCCAAGAACACCCCCGGGTGGGATCTAAATGAACAATTGAAAGGGAACTAAACTCTTTGTGTATGTACCCGTTGTTGTTCCTCAATACGAGTATTTGTGTCCGTTCAGTGTTCGTACAATGTAATGAAAATGTATCCTGAATATTTTATGGATTGAAAAAAACTGTTGTATATGTGTCAACTTTATTCAGGTTAACGATTGTTCTAGATACGTGTCAGCTTATTTCAGATTTACTAGTATTGTTCTGATTGTGAAAGCTTAGCTGAAAAAAAAATATTACGCTTTTAAAACCTATCGCTCTCAAGTAATATTTTCACTACTATTTATTTTACCTTGTATGACTAAAATGAATGGTTGAAAATAGTTGGTCCCGGCTGTGATTTGTAGATCTTTGACAGTCGTTACTGTTAGTCAGAAGCTCTAAAGTTTGATAACCAGTCTTACCATGGGGTATCGTATTACCCAGTTACTGGGTTGTGCAGGTCCGACAGGAAGTCGTTCCGTGTAAAATGCTGATATTCAGCTGCATCTGGTTCGACTGGAAGCCGACCCCAATATAGTTGGGAAAAGGCTAGGCAGATGATGGGTAAAATAAAATAGTCTGTATAGTCTTCAATCAAATTGTTCCTATTAAAATCATGACAGATGTCAGATGATGGATTGTTAGTTTCTTTTTAATTTTTATATAGCCCCATAGCGGTTGGTCGCGGGACTTACGAATTACCGTGACCCCGGTACGTAAAGGGCTAGTGAAGGACACCGTGGATTTTAGTCAGTGCGAGTCTGACAGCCCCTCCCACCCTGCCCTGGGTGGGAGGCCTCATTTGATGATTTTACCACGCTAAAAAAAAGCCCCGTAGCGGTCTAACTTCCTCTTCCCGCACATCTTATTACCTTTTATTATTATAATATCAGCTCATAATGTCCCACTGCTGGGCTAATGCTACTCCCACATTTAAAAATCACAAATAAACAATACATAAATAACTCCCAACAATTAAATTCATGTTTATTAAGACAACACAATTAATTAAGACTTAAAGGTGTTACAATATTTCAAAACAAAACCTACTACTAATTAACTACAACGCTGATGAACGATAACTATTATGACGCCTGAGATGACGCTTAATTATAACCAAACTTTACAAGATAAGCGGGAAGAGCGGAATACTAACAACATGGAGTGACAACTGTTACTTTATTCTAAACAGATATTTACGTTTATGAAAGATGTCTAAATACAAGGAATGTTCCATTAAAGTATTCTGTCGTGAATCTGCTGACCGAAAAATGTCTCTTCTAATTTGAGGGCAGACAATAGCTAGGAATTAAGTATTTGAACACCAATAAATTGATATACTTTTTATAGGCTGTCAAAACGCGATTGTCGCATAGATTTTGTAAAGCGAAAGCAACTTGTGATGTCACTAAATAGACAATATTTTTAAATAAATATCGCCACGATTTTAGAGGTTTTTTCTGGTTTAAATCCTGCTCGCGGTTTGAATTTTACCTTCCATGGTAAAAGTAATTCATCCATTCAATGATCTTACTATTTATTGATTTAAGACCTAGAATTTTTTCAGTAAACAGTTTTTTGATAATTAATCGGGCTTTCGGCCTATAATACGGTGTAGTTTTAAACAAATTGTGTTTTGGAATTATTGGCCAGTGGAATCAAATACCAAATTGAATTTTATCTGTAAATAAGTTTTATTATGGCGAGATAACTAAGTAGGAATTTATAAACTAGTTAAATATTCATCAAAATTGCAAGGTTGTAATAACTGTTTGTTTCCATGAAATGTTTGTGGCACTCCTCCATCAAAACAAACTTCAACATTGTTTCAAACACAAACTTCCACAACATAAAAGGCTTCACTTGCTTTAAAACAAGTTATTTGGCCAATTATGTCGACAAACATGATTGTAGTGGAACTGTTATTATTCATAAAGCTTCGTGGTACAAAGGGAACAAAAAGGCTGTTTCAGTACAAAACAATAAGTAACCGCGTGCGGGCGACAGTCGCGCGGCAAATTGTTCAGGGGAGCGATTAAATGCCTGGAAATTGTTTCGCAACAATGGTGGTGACACGGTTGCTAAGGACGCCATTAAATCTTTTATCTTGTTTGACAACGAACATTGTCAATGAGTTTGAAATGCAGCAGAGCTGCACTGAAATGGGCATGGTGACAGCGTTAATGAATTGCAAATCTAATTAATCCTTCAGTTAGAATTTTGGAAAATAATGGGCCTGTTTCTTACACGAATATTTACAAAGATAAAACGCATCAAAACTCAAGAGCGGGGGCTCGTGATGTCAGAACCACATGGTTCTGACGTCACGACCCCCGCTCTTGAGTTTGGCCATACGTTTGGACAATTTTAAAAGCTACATATATATCAGGCGCTTTCACATTAGACGATAACGATATCGGTGGGATTTGGACGATATGATAGTGTCGCATCGTAACCGTTAGCGTCTAATGGAAAACGCCGATCTTCTTTAATTTTGATTTGCGAAACAAAAGAAAAACTACAATCATAAATTGATAATCTAACTGATGGATTAATCGTATTTTTTATCGTGGTAGATTCATTAAATGAGTCCACCCACCCAGAGCGGTGCGAGAGGGACTTTTGGATTTGTACTGGCTAAAATCCACAGTGATCCTTTACGTTCCAGGGTCCCGGTTACCTGATGAGACAGTCTCGCGAGCCTGGTAGGCTTTAACACCTCTCCAGTCTTACCACCGCGTTCGAGGCGTGCCTGTTGTATTTTGTTTGTGTTCCAGTTATTATACTGCACTTAGATTGGCTGATTGATGAAGATCGGTTGTCTTACATTGATTTGCACACATATACATACACTCAACATCATTATTTTTCTATTTAGCATACAAAAAACCTACTCTACTCACAATCATAGAACGTAGAGATACCGAAGTATATCAACAGACGTTTCCCGCAATTTTACAGTTCTTTTGATGAATAATATTAAAGTTTTCAAATGCCTTTCAGAAGCAGATGAATGAAAAGGCTAAAAGAAAAATTAACATCTCCGTAAAATGACGTTCTTCGTTGAAAACTTTCATTAATTGAATTTAAAAGTTACTGAAGTATTATGATAGAGTTGAATAATCGCTTCAGCGGGTTGTAAAATGGACTAGAACAAGATGAGGTAAGTACTAGTTACTACAAGAAGGTACGAGTATCTACACCAAAAGGCCAAAGAGTATAACATATATTCTTAATTAGTTCACGTTTTGATTTCTATTTAATTAATTTAATCTTCTAGAGATCCGAGGAAGGCCCCGAAGAAGATGGCAGGACGAACTGAATTGGTTCCGTCAGAACTGGAAGGAGCACTCGCAAGATGTGAATCCTTTCTACAGTTTAATTTAAAAATTATAAAAATCATCAATTTATTTTAATAAGCCAATACCAGTGAACCATACAACTTATGTATATATATTGACAGGCCTGTTGGTCTAGTGGTTAGTGACCCTGACTGCTATGCCGGAGGTTGTGGGTTCGATTCCCACCCAGGACAAATGTTTGTGTGATGAGCACGATCATTTGTTCTGTCTCTGGGTGTCATTTATCTATAATATGTATGTATTTAGAAATATATAAGTATGTTTATCAGTTGTCTAGTACCCATAACACAAGCTCTGCTTAGCTTGGGACTAGACGGCGTTGTGTGATAGTTGTGGAATATTTATTTATTATTTATTATTATTATTATATTCGACGAAACCTTCAATGTACTCGTATATACATAAGTACAAATATCTGCTACTCTCTCTAAAGCTTAATAAAATATTATGTTTATCGTTTCAGAAACGTTAAGAAGCTTTACTTTTATTTACTGAGGTAAACAAACGCTGGATTAAAATTCGTGTACACTAGCGAGCAGAAGTATGGAGTCACTTACTTGGAAGAAATCCGGGATAGCTCTGGAGGTGGTGGCGCGGACTCTAAGGAGCTATCTCCCAAATTGTAATACTATTCATTCTTAGTTCGGGTGCGATGTCACCGGGCGTTAGTCTGTAACCAAGTCCGAAACTACGGGTTTCATACTTAAATATTAGACACCCTGGTCGGTGATCGGACGGCGTGCTACCAAAGCCACGATTCCCAAGACACGGAGAAAAGCTCCCACAACATCTTCTAATACAACTTTATCTCAAAACGCAATTAACCTTTCACCAAAGCCATGAATATTTTACGTAGTTACATGAAGCTGAAAAAATACTCGGAAAAGATACTCCGCACTTTTCTTCTTTAAAAAAGAACTCAATTTGGATTGGAGAAAAATATGAAAGGGATCAACATCAATTGTAAGAAAAGAAAAGTTTTTTTATATCGCGACAGACATTTCGGAACGATATAAATTTCTGTATTTACATACCAATGGCTCTGAGGCGGAGATACCCAATTTGGAATCTGAAAAACATTCCGATATTGTCCCAATTTCGAGAGCTTACTTTAAAAGAACCCATTTCTACTTTAATGTTCAGGTTATTTAAGCGATAAGGAAAAGAATAAGTTAGAGTAGTTCTTTTAATTACTGGAAAATTGTAAAGCATTAATAGATTCATATTCCAATTTGTAAATAGTGCATTGTGCTGATGTACCATCCAACCTTCACATTCTGCCGATTCTGTTAGCTAGAGCATTATCACGAGATTATTGCATTTTATTTACAGCGTAGGTACTTGAAGTATTTACTGCGTTTTTTTTTTATTTAGGACGTAGATATTCGCATGTGAAAAGTGATCAGTTCAAATAAATCTGACTATCTGAATTACACTCTTGCACTCATGGTAATAAATGCCTCTTTGAGAAGTAGCTGGAAGGACGCTCCTCCTTACCTTCCACCTTTCCTCATGATACAATCGTGTCCAAAAACAAAACAAAAGAAAAACGATATGATCCGTATACGATTGTTTCATGAGGTTCCTGTGTCGAATTTACTAGTAAATAGAAAAGAAAAACATATACAGGAATTGTATGAGCTACATATACTGTAAAAAATGAATCAAAGCACAAGATCATATCAATACGACGATAACTTTCTTGTCAAAAGTTACTCGAGCTCGACTCATACTCATTACTGTAACTTTTATGTTTATTAGCTTTCCAGTCGAGTTTGTGTCGATTCGAGAATTGTTGAAAAGGCGTTATTGGATGTGAATACTGTTAGATCATGAATCCAGACATTTTATTATCAGAAAATAGTTTATTTTACTTCATAGAATTTGAGTTTCAAAGTAAAGTTCTGGCGATCAATTAATTATACAAAGGGAAACAGTGTATAAGACAGAGGTATAATGGGGACATACACTCTTTAGGCATACTTAACACAACACTAACGTAGCGCAAGCGCTATCAGGACGTCATTTTCAAGCAGCCATTAACAAATGGCGTCCTCTTAGCGCTTGCGCTACGTTTGTATTGTGTTAAGTTTGCCTTAAAGCCTTTGTCAAACAGACTAGCGTGGCGAATACGAACCGTGACGTTTTTATTTGTAATGTATGGAATTGTTTGAATCCAGTCACATAGAAAAGCGAAAGCGATCCGATAGCATGACAGAACTATCGGACTGACGTCTCGCTTCGGTTCGGTATCGCCTCGGACTCGCTTCGCTTTCGCCTGTCTGTTTGACAAAGGCATAAGTGTCTGATTTCCCATCATAACTCGCGTCCCCGTCTTTACACTGTTCCCCTATTTGTGATAAGATATCATATTTATCATGTAATAAGGGTCGGTCAATAATCGTCATGCCTAGGGATTTTAATCTATTTAAACGAAATATTATCCCATGCCCATGACCAATTGAACAGTGTCATTGTGACATGATTATTTTTAAATTTTAATTTTACAAAAAAAGTTTTTATTAATATTATATTTGTACATAATAACACAGTATGTATTACATTTTGCCAGCTAAATAAATATTTTTATATTTATCACAACAACGTTTAAATTTTCTTGAAGAAAATAAAGCAGTCCTAATTACATTAAAAAACTAATGAATTTCTTCACAGAATAGACCGAAATAAAATTGCTATTTAATTTTGAAGCTTTAAATTGGTCTCAAAATAAACTTCAACGCAATGTGGTTAATTATTTTCTTTCCAAGCGCCCGAATTTTAATTAAAAAGCTAGCCTATTTAGTTGTAATATTGAAAATATTATCTAATTAGTTTTTCATTACCAATCTTGTTTTGATAACTTTAATAAACTCGCCATAGATATTTAGTTTTTTTTTTTATAAAATAGCAAAAAAAGTTAATTCTAGGTCTGAATTCTATCTAAAAGTATTTAACTTTGATATATTGTATGCTCACTCGTTTACATGTTAAATGTGATCTACCAAATTAACATTATATGCTTTAATGCTTGTAAATTCATTACCGTAAACTGAGGTTACTTTGATCAATTTTGAACTTTAATTGACCGTATTTTTTGAATGTGAGGTTCTAAAAAAATATAAAAAAGGTAAATATCAGTTTTAAAAGTATTGATAAAAAAATAAACTATAATGCACGAAACAACGTGTCATCACCAGCGCACCCACAAAAAGGATTGTGACAGTTTACCATTGTATAATCCGAAAAAAAAACCCGTTTTACGCAATTTGCAATTTTATGTCGATAAGAAGTTTCTATCAAATTAATTTGATAGAAACTTCTTATTTTGATCACATTTACCGGTACCTATAAAATAATATTGACAGTAATAACTTGTCTAAAAATCAACGCAATGAATAACCTACTATTAAAAAATGACGTTATTGGAGATAATATCTACCAATGAGCATAAAACAAAGAAGCATAACTACGTTCACAAACAATAGCTTTTTGTCAGAAATATCTAAAATATAAATATTTTTCTTGTTCTGTTCCATCAATGAATTGACGTCATAAATCTGTGTGAAGTCACAAAAACACGACATGATTCGCGTTGTTGTTAGCATAAGAGTACATAGCAGCGTCAACGTCCAACATGCTCAACACAGACAAATGAACGCAGTTACATCAAAATGTATAAAAGAATATTAAATTCCACTGTAGTTTGTTGCATGTATAATATATCTGAAATGTCAACAGTAAAAGTGAGTATGAAACTGAATTTTAATTTCAGCAAAATATCTTGAATTTTTATTTTATCACACATTCTTTGTCATGCAGTCTCTCTCTCTCTCTCTTGATCTCCAACAGAAACAAAATGTACGTAATCTAAACTCAAAAGAAAGCTAATAAATAGATACGCAGCCCCAACAAAAGATATCTTTTGATGGACATCACAACAACTGGGCCTACAAACGGGATGCGCGAAAAACATTTTTCCGTGTTTTCCTTTTTAATCTTGGAAGCCAAACGGGGGAAAGCTCGAAACGACCATTAATCAGATGTCAACACACATGTTCCCCTATTGAATGAGGCGTTCTCTGAACTTACGTAAACCGCCTGAAAAGATAGTCGGCAAAGAGAAATGTGTCACTTTGACCCGATAGCGAATCTTTCAATTGTAGAAGCGTATTGTTCCGGGGACATCGCGGTGTACAAAATATGCGTAGCATTGTTGGTGGGATGTATTCACTTGTTTAAATCACGAGCGATGTTTTTTTATATTCACCGTCGTGATGCAGTATTTTTTAATAACTAAGTCGAATTTGACATGCAAAATCTGGAATGCAAGTTCGATTAAATTACGGTATTTGTTTGATTAGCTGAATGCATTATCCATTAATAGTCGGCAATGTAATCAAACTTGCAAGCAAATTCATGTCTAAACAGAGCTTAACCTTTTTTAGGGTGGTTTAAATCATATATGTAATGAGTCCTCCAGCACGAGGTGAAGCGGAAACCCTGTCGGGATCTTACTAACTAAATACCTGTTTTTTCAGTTGCACTTTGCGTTTCAGGTTCACGATGCCCTTCTAAAACAGTCCCAAGATCCTGAACTTATCGAACACCTATCTTGAAAATTCTTAAAAACTTCAAGTTGACAGAAAATATAAAGATCCAGGTCCAATCGTATTCCAGTAAGCCGATCAAATAAAGATAAGGAGCGGCACTAGGGTGGGTAAAAACAAAGTACGCAAGTAGTTATCATGTAGGTCGCGACCTGTAGAAGTTGTCTCACTTGTTCAACCTATCTTTTACTGCGTCCACAATAAACTTAATTGGCACAAACAAAAGCTGTAGCATCACTTACGTAAATAAACTTGGGGTTGTAGAAATTGGACTCACGTTCTGCGGTTACTATATGAGTATAAGGAAATAAGTTTCTCGGAATTGGTTGACTACCGACTCTAAAACGTGCATGTCAAATGACAATTTTACAACTTAGACAAGATTTATTTTTCCTTCTGTTTCTTCTAAGTAAACGTTTATCAGACCACAAAGATTATCAATAAAACATTAAAGATATTAAATTCCGGTAACAAATACCTCGGAATCTATCCGGATAGGGCCGGACGTGTGCGGATAACGAGCGTCGATTATTAGCCGGGATTTGTCAAGTCGAGATTGTTTTGTCGGCCCCTGAATTTCGGTTCGCGTCGTCTTGCTATGTGCAGATAAATCCTTCGGATATTGCCATTTTGTGAGAATAGACAGGTGCGAAAATAAAAAGGTAGCTACGTTTTTGAGTGCCATTAGAAGGCGCTGCTGGCTTTCCTCGGGGAGCTGGGGTGGATCGAATAACTTCTTTCCCACCCGCACGCAAAATACGCGCATTTGACGTGGAGTTGCGGATACCAGCCCGTTATACAATACAATATACAATACAAAATACGTTTTGAGTGTGCCTTAAAAATTTAAAACCGTTTAGAACGTAGCGATGCACTTGAGTAAACGGTGTGCGTGCTCACAGCGCGTGCTAATGACCAAATTATTGGGAGCCATAAGATCTGCCAATTCTTGCCAACTATGTTGATAAATATTTTCAGTTTCTTTTTCAATAAAAATAAAATAAAACCAAAAAAGTACTCAAACTAATTGTGGTGCATATTAAACTTGCCACTTACTTCACTCCGCGCATGCGCCCCTTAATGCATATATCTGCCACATCACGCGCTGCGATCCATTTGATAGGACCTAGCACCGACTTTGCACATAGCGTTACTCATACATTGAGGACATCACTTACAGTAGTGCGGCAACCCTTGAATTGTTATTATATTGTACATATTTGTAAAGATAAAATTTCAATTAAAATTCATACGAATAGTAGCAAAATAATTACGAAACAAATTGTTTCTAAAATATAATGTTTCAGAACATGGTCCCCGGATGATATTTCCAATCTCATTAAAAGCCCCACGCTCGCAGGTAGCCAATACTTCAGGAATACAAAGTAGGCAATTTATGACCAAAAACTCGGAACTTAGATTGTGTTATTTATCAAGAACAAGGCCGAGTTTGCTTACAAAAAACTAAGCATCGAGGGACACGAACTAAGGTAGCAAAGTTTTCGAAAAGAGATAATTTATTTTTGTCTTTAAATTAATTTGTTTTTAGCTGCTAGTATTAAAAAAATAAATAGGTACTCTACGAGATACACATTCCTTTAAAACTCCGCACCTTAAAAAAACTGAAAACAGTTACTTTTTTTTTATCGTGGTAAAATCATCAAATGAGTCCTCCCACCTAGGGCAGAGCGGGAGGGACTGTCAGACTCGTACTGACTAAAATCCACCATGTCCTTCAATAGCCCTTTACGTTCCGGGGTCACGGCTCTAGAGGGCGGCCCCGTCATTTTGCTGACACTCTTTGAGGCGCGCGTGGAACATAACGCGCCGTCGCGTCGACCCGAGTATGGTCCATGGTCGGACAGCCAGTTGCCCATTACTCGCTGCCCGCAGGCCGCCTACGGTGACCGGAGATCGTCTGCCAAAGTCCGTCGCCGTGGGCGTCTACCACTGCGGCTGGGATGGAGGGATGACGCTATCCTCTCCCTCACGCGGCCACCCTCCTCCTTCGCGAGCATGACTGCTTCGCAGAAGAAGAATTACTTAGAAAAAAAAAAGTTCCTTTCGTTGTAACATCATTATCCCGATAAAACGCATGCAGGAAGTGATTGCGCCGGAAGTAGGGTTATGTGTTTTTATGTGTAGGTATTACAACCATTTTCCATGGACCGATTTCCACATACAGGGATTCCACCAATTAAAGCGTTTTTGCCAACATTTTTCAACATCATTTTTCGACGTAGGTATTTCAACGCACTGATTGGACTCGCACGCAACGCACTTTAAATAAACCAATCTAAAAAAATGCATTTTTTGTTCGGTAAAATCGACCAATTTTTTTTATAAATTACAAGCATAAAAAAAATGTGACAAAGGCTTTACCAATTTTCAATAACATCGATATTTTAAAAACGTTGCACTTTTCGATTAAATTACATCGGAAACATCAATCGCTTTTACCGTCGATAACGTCGAAAACGATACCGTCTCCGTATTTGACAGATTCCACAGAGCGTATACGGATAAAAGATATATCAGTGAATAACGACCTATATCGAGATATAATTTGTGTCCCCGAAAGGTCTTTTATTTCCGAAATAGCAACGACCCCTCTATAAGAATTGACAAATGTCATACACAACGTTTTTGTTTCTTTCGGGACAGGATCGTCGGTGGCAAATGGATGCGCTTGAACAAGATAAATAACTACACTTCACGAAAAGAGAAGCTGTGGTTTACGACAAGATTTCGAAAATCGATTGATAATGTCATAATCCTATGAATATGACATAGTCAGGTTTCCTAAAGCTCCAAGTTTATACTGTTACAAATTTTAAATTAGAAATTTTACTGTTTTCCTGAACAATGTTATTTTCCATTAGTACTATAAAACGGGATATTTGCCTTATTTTGATTGTAAAATAAGTTCTGTTTTATCGGAAACTCAAAACAAATAATTTAATGGAAAATTTTCCAATTTAAAATACAGTTGAGTGTAAAAACTTACATTTATACGTTTAACACTGTTATTTAACGGTTTTACTGTGAGTATATTACCCTGTTTCATATACAGTGAATTCCAAATGTTATTACTTTACAAGCCAGGTTGTTTCCACATAGGCACCTACCATCTCAATGAAACACACATACATATTTAATCAGCAAACAGCCACAATGCGGCTCCTGTGAACATAAATATTTAAAGTTCAACCAGAATTATTTAAATCTACTGGAGATTTAGCCAGGCTTCCTTGAGTTTTCTGGTTGGCCTCTCATCCATGAATGCAGTGGGGAAATCATTCCACGCGTCGAAAAAATTACGAATTCTTCTCGAGATAAAACATTTCCTTTGGGGGCTTTCCGACAGAGGTCATGATTGGAATTCGACTAACCACCACATAATCAGGTCATGTGTTTCAATTTGTATGTATCTATATTGTTTATTTACTTATGCGTTGACCATTGCTGGTGAAGTATTCATTCAGAGGAAATTGACTTTTCTGTTACGGTAAAGCACTCATGTAAAGAGGATCTAGACAATTTGGGAAAGACCGATAAAATGAAAGGTAAATTAGTGCCGCCATGCCGTGTCGAATTATTTGCCGATTTGATCATGAGCATGTGTAGGTATTACTATTGATCCACCTCGGCGTCGCACAGGCAATTTGAGAAAAATGTAGTCACACACATTGGTTACATATTTTTCTCTCGCTGATAACGTAACTTTCAATAGGTAAAACAATGTTAGTAGCTTTTTAATTATCCGTTAAAAACAAAAAAAAAATAACATTTCCTCCATTATATTATTAGTTTAGATAGATACAATTGCCAAGTCGCCAGTCCTTAGTAGGCCGATATATATCAAAAGTTGCGAAGTCGCGGTAATTTTTTTTAACGTGGTAAATTCATCAAATGAGTCCTCCCACCCAGGGCAGAGCAGGAGGGACTGTCAGACTCGTACTTACTAAAATCCACGGTGTCCTTCAATAGCCCTTTACGTTCCAGGGTCACGGTAATTCGTGAATCCCGCGATCGAGGTCGTGGTCGCGTCACGCGGCGCGTTGCCGCAGGACGCCCTGCCAAGAGAGGTGAACCCAATTGTAGTACGTTTAGATTGGAAGTTACATTGGCATCTTGCGCCAGCGCGCGCCACGCGCGCGCGGTTTTCGACGCGGCGGGCGGCGAAGCACCCTTAAGTGCCACAAAAATATAAACTCTAAATGTACTAGGGTAAGGACACGACGGGCCGTGACAAGTGCGACAAGAGCGCGCGCGGCGCGCGTCACGCGCCGTGTTGCCGCAGGACCACGCCCTGCCAAGAGAGGTGAACTCAATTGTAGTACGTTTAGAGTGGAAATTACCTTAGTCGCTTGTGTAACGCCGCGACAAAACCATGCACAATTAATTATAAATTAAATAAATTCCATCCAACAATTCAACAAATCCTGCCGCAAGCCGTCGCAATAATAATATCAGAAACGCGATGTGCCGCGCCGCTTCAGAGTGAACAGATGTGGGTGTTTTCATAGAAAATGGACTAAGTAGGTTTTTTCAACAATCGCCACGCGCGGATAACCGCGTGTGTCTGCAGGAGGCTTTAATACCAAATAACATATAAAAACCGGCCAACTGCGAGACGGACTTGCGAAGGATTCTGTACCAAAATCTATGAAACGGAAAAAATACTTCTACTTTACTTTATCAATTACCAGCAAAAATTAACAAAAAAATCACGTTTGTAATTGAAGCCGGGTTAAATATTTAATTTATTTGTTTTTTTTTTAATATGTAATGTTATAGCAGCATACATCTGTAAAAATTTATCGAACTTTTTTTTTTAAAAAAAACGTTGCCCCGCACTAGGAATTTGTCCTGTGTCGTGAGTGCGTTTAAAAACACATAAACTCACATATTTGCTCCGTGCGGTTCATGAGATACATCCTGGTGACAGAAGGACAGACTGACGCATATCAAAGTCTTGATAATAGGATACCGTTTTACCTTTTGGGTATGGAATCCTAAACGGAAAAACTGTTGTTCAATTTCACAAAAATATAAATATTGTAGCAAAAGAAATCTCGGGTTTCGGCAAAGGTTTACAGAACGCCATAGGCGTAATTTTGTTTTTATATGCAAAGGTCCATATCAGGAGGAAGAAATCCTGTTTTATGTCCCGTAAACAATTGAACAGGTAAAAAAGGTATAATATGTTTGTCTATGATATTATCTTGTCAGGTTAATAGACCATAAAGGTAAGATATAAATACACGTAGTAGGGTAAAACAGAAATTATTGTGGTCTCTTTGATAGCTTTCGCAAAAAGCAAATTACATATATTTTCTGGAACCCCATTGAATACAAAAAGAACCTTTCAAGACATATATCTAAACAAACACATCTAATTTGTACTATTTGGAGAAAGATTGGCTATTTCCGGTACAATTTATTTGGGTAGAGTTGAATATATTTGGGCCTCTAAGGCTGTAATCGATATACCTTCGTTTGTTACTCAATCACTTCTCGTGGACGGCAAGGAAACTTTGCACAAAGGACACAGACGTCACACAAAGACACGTTTTGACCTCCAAAAGGATAAATAGTTCCATTGGAACATTAACCTAATCCAGTTACAAAGAAATTAGTTACGTGAAACTTGCTATTATACGAGAAGTTAAGCACAAAGGTTTCCAGTCAACTATCCAATAACATTGTTAAAGTTTATAAAATCCTTAATGATACCTTTCAAAATAACTCAGAATATTGCTGTAAACTGAAATAATTACTTGACAAACAAGCCAGCTACTGTCTAAATTCATTAACAGGCATCGCCAGCGAAATAAATTCCTGAAAATCTGTTTGTTGTACAAATAACCAACCTGAATTGAATTTATTTTTCGTAGATGACGACGGCGGAGTGACCTTGCCAAATTAATATAACAAGCTATTTATAACCAGCAATAAGTGGGGACTTAAGAACTGGAAAATCAATGAGTAAGGTGGCGATCCAATAAACATCACGGAGGAGGCCCAACACTAAACTTAATTACGTTGTTTTCTGTCGAAGTTGGTTAATCTCAATAGACCAGTTTGAGTGGCCCTGCTGGGCGCCAATGAGGCCGCGTTTTTGTTTGGCTTCTTAATGAAGAGGGAAGATTATTGTAAAAGTTTGACACTGTCAGCCTGAACTTCAAACACTTTCGGTATTCATTAGACAACACAAAAGAAGTTGGCTGACAAGGTGTCGACACCGACCGACTTATGAAATAATAATGTTCGTAACAGCCATCGACGGACTCCGAAAGAATAATAACAGTGACTTTCACAATAAAGGACCAGGTGCGAATACTTCCAAGATATTATTATGGACAAATAACTTGAAATATTTCCTTTTCATTACGAATCAAGAATTCAATGGTTCGGACTCGTGATATCTTTCTATTGAGTTTCTTCAAAAGCAAAAAAGTAACACCTGTTACAATTTTCGTTTTTCCCGGATAGTAGATACAAAAATAAATCAACCGTACGTCATCTAAACATGAAAAATATTTCCAGTTCTCTTAAGATTTTATGTAATATCCAAAACGACTTGACGGATTTTCTTCTAAATACCTAAAATTTTAGCATACCTAAAGAAATGTATCAAATTCTTTGAAGTTTCAAAGAGCTTTACGAATATTATTAATTTTGTTTACTTTTGTGGCAGTGTTTGCGAGTATGACTAAGGTATATTTTTAAGTTATGTTTTTGTCTTCAGCCTAATTTTAATTCTATCACAATATTTGACGAATGTCATTCTGTAGCCCCGCTATACCGTGAGACTTTTTACGTAAAATTTTACTAATAATATTATACTAAGGTAAATCATAAACATTTAACCACAGTGCACAACATTACACCTTCTACCTCGGTCTTTAGACAAAATACAATCAACAAACATAATAAAAAGGATCAAAGCCCTGACTTCTGCAAACAGTAGACCACACTAAGCCCGCATGCCACTATAAAACATCTGACTGTCGGGAACTTTACGACCAGAGTCAATACTCAAATCGTACCACAAACCGAAACTTTTGTATGTTCTCTAAATTAGTACGTTCTCAGTACGCAAATAGGTGTGGTAGTCCGTAGTACATCATCAGGCGTAGACAAGTGATACTAACGAGCCTTTAAACACGGTTCGTTAGACAAGCCCGAGTACCTACGGACTGTAAAGTAGAAACATGCTTTTAGAGGTTAGGGCTGCCACTGTGCTTTTTTTTGTTGAATTTATCAAGCAACTTTTACTAAAAATCTCTAGCAAGCTAGATGATAGTTGAAATTATAGAAGTTTGGTTAAAGTAAGTGGTTGAATTTAAAGAGTTTATCATTTTAAAAATGCATACTACACAGTTTCATTTAAGAAGTCGTTGGCAACCCTAAAAGTTGAAAGGAGAGGTTGGGATGATAAATGCAAGGATAAATGACTGTAGATACGTTTTCGCTGAAAAATATTCGGTTTGAAACACTTGGCTCCCTCGAGGCTCATCATACAAGAATAATAGCTAACAATGCAATGAAGCAGAGATTTGACTGACGCTCTCTTCATATTTCAGAATCTAGAGTAGATTTTAAGTACAACTGCGTAACTGAACTGAAAAATACATTCGTTTATGTTTTATTTGGCAAAAAGTCGGTAGGTACTTGTACTGTACTTGTATAGCTTCTTTTGTGAATGTACAAAAACAAATAGGGAAATATTGTTGACTGCACGTTTGGCGCAGTCGCTGACCAATTGACTGCTCGGTGTTTCGCGGATTTCATTTCCGTTTGGAATTAATATTTATATGATCTACAAGTAGCTGTTTCGGGTTTGGGTATTTGACTGACTGTAATATGTGAGTTTACATTTTTGTAAACGCATCCACACTACAGAAGTAATTCCTACTGCTAAAAAAGTTTTCATTTGAAAGCAAAAGTTTTTTTTTTTTTAATAAAAATAATATTGTATGGCCATAGCAGACGATAAATCGAAAGGTTTTGCATTTATCCTCAAATAACGATAAAATCATGAACCTTACAAGTCTTATTTACTTTTATTTACTTGTAACCAAACGAGCATAGATACAGGCTGTTGCGAAGATAATATGAAAGCTTTATTATATTACGTATATGAAATACAGTATTCATATCGTCTGATTCCTCTACAAGGTTTCACAAAATGGATACAGATAGATCGGAATGAGCACTCAGACCAAATAACTTTTTATTTCCGTTCCAACAAAGTGAATAACTTCCAAAATTGATATTTGATTAAAACGTTTGTGTGCGGATTTTTATAACAAAATTTTATTTTAACGTCGGCCACAAAATGGTAAATGGGAAAATTCTATTTGTAAACGTATTTTTATAAATTTCACTTGACAAAGCTTTTGGTCGTGGGCGTATGTTTTGACGTCAGATTATAATTTCGCTATGTTCTGAAAATAGATAGAGAAAGCCTCATAGCATTTATTTATTATTCAATTAAGTAATAAAATATTATGACGTAGTTCTACATATATGTAACCTCAAAGTCGAACAATTTTAGTAATTGAAAAGGAGGACAGAATTCACTACAAAGATAATAAAGATTCGTGCACGAGCACACAAACTCCTACAACTCCTATATCTCAGCTGAATGCAATCAGTGAAATGACTCACAATCCTGGAGCGAGTCAATATCAGTTCGTACGCTCCATACATTAGCCGTGGCCGTTTGCGACGGAACTTAAGCGGGGACTTAATGTAAAGGCAGTCGTCAGACACCCCCCTTTGTCTATAAAACAAAGGATATGAAGTCGGTCGTGTAAACTTAAGTGTTCTCTTGTAATTAAATTTTAAGACACTTTTCATCCGACTTTAAGGTCTATTTTCCCTCATCTTTGCTGATAAATTTTCTTTTACTTCTTAATCTTTAGTACTGAGGACGGGGAAGCCTCGTCAATGCGGTCTCCTTAATTCGCATTTTGATGAAAAGAGGCCTGAAACCTTTAAAGGACAACTCTTTGTTTGCGAATCCATTTCATTAGTCATTGGTGCAAGTACGAAGGGGGAAGTGAGGGAGGAAGGATTAAAATGGAACTTAAGGAAAAACTCAGATCTAAAGAACGCCTTTAATTAAAGCGAAATTTTATTTAAACTACGCATAACTAATTACAATTTAGAAAAACTTTTTTGATTTTGTAGGTTGTTGAATCTTTACTTTTTTACGCTTGTCAAATTTTAAAGAAAAAAGGGCTAACATTTTTTATTAAACTGCCATAGTAATACCTAGAAATCGTTCTCTTCGCGTAGAAGCTGATCGTGAGGACACGAGACTTTACATGCCTACTAATGAACATTTCTCTTCACATCTTAGTATATCATACCGCATTCAGCGCAAAATAATCGCTCCAAAAGTTCTCAATTATGAAAAAAACAATAAAATTCACAGACGTTTTATTTCTCTTTACATCAATCTAATTTAAAATTAAATGAGTGATAAAATAATCCAAAATCTGGCAATTGTTCTAACTTACAATCATTTGAGAACAATAAAAGACATACAATTACGCACACATCGCACTAACTGACGAATAACCTTAAAAGCCGCCAAATGTGATTTACTTACAAATGAAATTTATTCTACGTTCGCGTTTCTTGCCAATGAATGATATAATAAATCTGTCATTATGCAAATACATGTTTATTATTGAACAATGTGCACCGTGAAAATTCAACGCTGATAGGCTCCGATTTTACGTGCGAGGCTGAATACACGTCGGAAACGTGAACGATTTATGAACACACAATGTACGTCACTTACCGATGCTTTTATCTACGTTAGCAAACATTCAAACTCATACCAGTCTGCATAAAAACACTTAAATATTCTCACATGTATACCCTGTGTGTGCGAAAGTGCGCTGATCACGTTATTGGTGGTCATTATATCTGCAAATTCTTGGCAACTAAATGTTTTGATAAACATTTTCGAATTGTTCTTTATTAAACATTAAATAAAACTCAAAAGAGTATTTCAAATATTGTGGTGTGCCCCTTAATTCACATCTCTACCACATCGTGCGCTGCGTTCGATTTGATAGTCCGTCACAAAATATATTTCGCCGTAAAAATACAAATCAGAGTCAATTTATGTAAGTGCATTAGGATAATTGCGCGAGTGTCATCTTGTCACCTAATCCAAACAAACAGAGTGTCTGTCGAGCCAGGCCGGGGGGGGCGTAAGGAACTGAACATTATTTAAATTGGGCCAATTTTTACGCCTACCTCTAAATGGAAACGTGACTCGTTTCAGAAACAATTTGTAAACAACATAGCGCTCGCATAATTTGATGACTTATCTCAGCTTCAAGAGCGAGAAAACTCAGCATTGATGAAAGAAAGAATATTCCTTAACATTTCATAAGTATTTTTTCAACAAAACTTCGCTTGTCTAAGCGTCTTCCTTTGTCGATGTGTAATTCAACATTTGAAGCACTCTCAGCTCAAACTTGTATTAAAATGATTGAAACTCGTATGTTACTTCTGATGGGGTCCAATACTTTTTGTATTATCTTCCAGCTTAAGGCCATTCGTGGAAAATTCGCTGAAAATTCGTTGGCTAAAGTCGTATTCTTGTCTCGCATTCCCGCTTCGCTTTATTTATTTCCGGCACACTTTCTCTCGAATGAATCGTGGAGGGAAAAACAGTTCTCAGAGCTTAGTCTAATCTTGTACGTGTAGCGCAACACGAGCTCACTTACTGAGAGATTTACGAAAATTGCCGACCCATGAATATCGCGTTGTGCTCCCCGTACGATATGACGTCTCGCTCTTTGAAATGTCTATGCCTCGCTCAGTATTCATAAGTACCGGTAAATATGCTCCAAGGCTTTTGCAAATACAAATAAACGAATAAGATAGTGTAACCCACGATCCCATTTGGCTTTCGACTTTTTCTCCAAAGTTGCTTAAGGGATTGCATCAACATAAACATGGTAAGAGAAAAAAAGGAACAAAAGGGGAACGAAGCTGTAAATTCGGTTTATGGTGATAAAAAAGACATCATCACGCTGTGAGTCTTGGGTGTAATGTGGTGTCATCAGAAGCGACGCTATGAATGCGCGGCATTTCATGTATTCGAGTTACGTTGGAAGATCGTCATGGAAACAACGTGACAGGTGGCGCCGCCTGCCACGATTCTCAGAGCGCTTTCAGATTTCAAAATAACGATATCCGGTCCTCTTTGTTGGAGGTAAGTATTTATATTTTCTTCTGAATCTGTTTCTATATTTCGCGTGACTGTAACATAAAAGACGAAGATAAAGTTGTCCTTTATATTTCACGATGAAAGACAATTCCTTGGCTGAAAATTGGATGAAACAAAAAAACCGAGTTCTTTTTTAATGTCACCAACATCAATTGGGTTCTATTGATAGCCATATCTTCTGGGAACAAGCTTACTGTTTTCAGCAGATAATAATACAAAAGGAAAAAAAAATACACAATAATTCCGCCTGTGAAACCCACGTCAAATTATACTAAGCACGGTGTTTTGACAATAACTAAACTGCCTTTTCATAATTTCGCCGTCAAAACTCCGCACCGCTCCTTACTCGCAGTTAAACAATTTGAAGTAATTTCCCGTAACTTGTGCTCGTAAGTCGGTTAGTTAGACAACAAAGCCTTGCAGCGCTGACTGCATCCGACTCGACATAATATAAAGCGGAGTATTCACCAGGCGAGAAACCGACAAATGTTCACAAACGCGCCCTGCATGTGACACCGCCATTCGTGGACCGGACATTGCACTTTAGCACATTTATTTGTATTTGGTTATGTTCTGGACTCTGACACAAAAGTGAAAAATTACAAATAACAGACGATAGCTTGAAGTTACTTATAGTTTTGAGAATTAGATTTTAATTAAAATATCTAGAATCTTAGTTGTGAGTATACCTGCGACATAATTGAGAATTTCGTTTTGAAATACTCACACGCGAATTCAATATTTACAAGCGACTACAACATATCTATGTTGCCGAAAATGTATGATATCTAGGAATTGTTTACAATTCTTATGAAATGTATGCAATTCCGAAGCTACATATTTGGGAAATGTATAAAAAAGGTGCCCAAAGTTGTTGGTGCTTTTGAAAATAGACGCCGCGGTTCGATTTAGTTAGGTTTCACACATTTCCGATTTTAGAAATTACAAACATTTCCTAGGAATTGTAAACAATGATGTATTACATGCATTTCCGATAACATCAATAAGTGCAAAGACGTACAATATCTTTCCTACTATAGATCTTTTCCCAGATTTATAGACCAATAGATATAACATTCAAAAATACATATTCGCAGCTGCTACGAAAAGTGCCTACCTCCCATCCATTAGGCGGCTGAAATTCAGTACGACGGGTGCATATAAGCTAGTGGTGAATGCACGTCCTAACAAAGTGGATATTCAAATCACGCGACAAGTTCCAAGTCCGTTGGATAAAGTTTTAAACTTATGTGCAATTGTATTCTTTATGTTTCACTCACTAAGGATTTGAATAATGCGCCATGTAAATAACGAAACATTAAAACAAAGCTTTTTGAAAATCATGTTAGTTAAAAGTTACAGAATCTGTTTTTTTTTATATATATAAACACAGATACTTCATGAAGTTAAACTCTTACGCAATAATCTACTAAATGGGCACGCATCGGTAAGTAGCAGGTCGCCTGATGCATTAATCGCTTCTTCGATGATTTGGAGGGGCTCCTGTGGCGGCGGTGATCTCTCGTCAATTGGCCCTGGTCCAGTCCATTATTATCAGAACGATACAGAGCGAAGGGGCAGTGTAAAGCAGTCACCTCCTTCTACGAAGCAGTAATACGAGCAAAGGCGAGGCGAAACGCGAGAAGGAGAGGAAAAAAGAGGAGAAAACCGATTTAAGAATCTCTGAAATGCGAAGGACAACTAAAGGAAAAGGGTGGTTTTTAGTCAGTTATGTCTGACAGTCCCATCCGCTCCATCCAGAATACAGAGCCGAAGAGCTCTTGTGATGACTGCCGGACCAAAAAAAACATTCTCTCAATTAAGTTACTAAGACATTTGTCTGTGGTCGCGGGACGTATGAGGTCGCGGGACTTATGATTTACCGTGACCAGGGTACGTAAAGGGCTATTGAAGGACACCGTGGATTTTAGTCAGTACAAGTCTGACAGTCCTTCTCGCTCTGCTCTGGGTGGGAGGACTCATTTGATGACTTTACCACGTAAATCATCAAATGAAAAAAAAGAACAAAAAAAAGACATTTGTCTGTACAGACACAAATTAAATAATATATTCTTCTTTCGTTTAGTAGTTTAATGTGGCTAACTGTTGAGAATGCTTAACATACAGCTACTGCTACATTTTGAATCACCACCCGTAACATTGTCTCAGGTTCAATTAAAATCTGCCTGTTTTGAACATAGTCAATGTAACTGTGCTCAACAGGATTACAAAATCACAGGAACCGATTTCAATTAACGAACAGCCTGATAATTACTTGGATCTGTGTTTGGCACTATATTATAATTGCGTCTGTGTTTGAGGTAGGACGTGGCTTGGACAGGTTTTATTAGAACAGAACAGAACATTTTGTTTTGCACGACCTCCATTCTATTGCTTCGACAATTTCATAACAAACTTATCACGTTTTTATGACGTAAACTAAACGGAAACGCGTTAATTTGGTGGAAAGAATTAGTTCCTCATTCATATACTAGAGGCGCTTTATCATTTTCCATACAATAAACACCGTAAATACTGCAACTACGTTGTAATTAAAATACGGTAATATTGTGCTACGGCCTCAGTTTGGATTCTGACAATCATGCTTATAAAGACTGATGCAGCTACAAAGTATTACGTTTACATAGAACGTGAATTTCTATAGGTATAGGAGTCAAATTGGCATCAGAGTAAAGTGCTGAAAACTATGTTAAAGGGTGCGGTAGAGATTTTACGGAACGATTTAGATCTTTTCTGCATGCTAAGAAAAATAGTAGCAACTAGTAACATTTTTCACTTAATTCGTAAATCTTTTAAAATGAATAGTTACAGCTAAACTTTAAACAGGCTACGATGGAACCGAAACGTTCTTTCGTTTTAAAACAATTTGTTTAGTGAGTGCACACAATATATTTTAGTGGCGTTGCCGTTCCGAGAGTCGCAACTGTTGGACAAACAAAAACACACTCAGTTCGAGCTCGAGAGCGTCCGCCTGATTGATGACTCCGCTGCCGACTTTTTTCGATGACATTATCTTCTCGATGAAATCGTGAAATAAGTTTAATGGTGCGAATGTACTTTTTCCATTACGTTCGTTCCTCTTTAATCGTTTTGATTCGGATTATTGATTTGAGGAAAATCGCTTTCCATTTTCTTGGGTTGGTATAGCCCTGAATTTTTTTACGTAATATTTGAACTCAAAAAATATTATATTGAAGCATAAGCTTAATCTATTATTAAAAATTAACTTAACTTTAACATAATATTCATAGCCTATAAAACCAGCTTATCTATACTCTATACTATATAATAAATCTGTAGAAGGGTCAATTCTGTACATTGAAAATATTGAAAAAATAAATAGCGGGGGGTGTTGCTGGATCGATACCAAACCCAAATATATGATTAAAAAAATTTTTGTCTGTCTGTCTGTCTGTCTGTTTGTGCAGGCATCACGTGAAAACTAACGGTTCGATTTCGATGAAACTTGGTATAATTATTCCTTATTATCCTGGGCATAACATAGGATACTTTTTAACCGACTTCAAAAAAGGAGGAGGTTATCTTTTTTTTAATTTTGTTACCGCATAACGACCGACTGGGTGAACCGATTTTCATGATTCTTTTTTTGTTTGAAAGCTGGTGCTTCCCGTGTGGTCCCATTGTCACCAAATCAGGATCTGATGATTGGATCTTGGAGAAATCGAGGGCAACCCTCAAATTTTATAGGCTCACCCATCGTTTTTCGTAAATCTTATGAAGTAATTTAAGTACTTGCGTATAGAAATCATGATTTTATGTAGCTGAGCTGATGATGGAAGGTACAACTCCTTAACAGTAGTTTGTTACCGCATAACGACCGACTTCGTGAACCGATTTTCATGATTCTTTTTTGTTTGAAAGCTGGTGCTTCCCGTGTGGTCCCATTGTCACCAAATCAGGATCTGATGATTGGTTCTTGGAGAAATCGAGGGCAACCCTCAAATTTTATAGGCCCACGCATCGTTTTTCGTAAATCTTATGAAGTCATTCAAGTACTTGCGTATGGTAATCATCATCCTTATGTAGCTGAGCTGATGATGGAAGGTACAACTCCTTAACAGTAAGGAGTAGGCATCGACTGATTCATTGTTCGCGAATCTCCGGAACTACACATCCGATTTAAATAATTCTTTTTTTTTGTGCTAGGTATCGTTCCACTTAGGGAAAACTGAAAGTTTCATCAAAATCGGTTCAGTAGTTTTTGAGATAGGGAATTTTATTAGCTTATTGTGTACATGAGGGATGTTATTACCAGTGCTACGGATTATATTATATGTATTTGGCAAGAATTTGGGTTGAATATTTAAACTAAAAAGAGAAAAATAAAAAACTTTTTCAAAAAAAAATGTAACCGCCTTCAAAGTCGTCGGCAAAAAATAAACAATGAAATAAAAATAACAAAGCCATCGACTTCCGAAATAAAAGTTATTTTGTAGATTATTTTACCCTTTTTTGTGGTTCTTTTTGAAGGCGGTTACATATTTTTTTGAAAAAGTTTTTTATTATCCTGGAAAAATACGTAGAAAAAAAAAACTTATTTTTCAGTTTTATTCATAGACGTTGTTCTGTAGAACTGCGAACACACGTTGCATTACCCGCAGTGGATTCAGCGCCGTAATATTTATAAGATTTCATTGTCAGAGTTACTCAAAATGGAGAAATAAACCATCAGACCGACATCCGCGCGGACGGAGTCGCGGGCGGAAGCTAGTCTCGACTAAAATTCATGTATCAAAATTGAGAACAAACACAATACACACACATAATCCTTATTCCATTTTGAACCAACTTTCAGTTTCCGTGTTTCGGCGCCGAGAGCCCAGCTGCTATTACGCACAGTTACGACGGATTTTACGATCGGCCCAAAAGCCACATCTCTTTGTACACTTCCGCGGCGGATAGCGGCTCCTACCGCGCCCACAAAAAACCCTTCGACAAACATCCGCAGTCGTATCGAATTCCGCCCGACTTTTGTCAATCACGCCTCAGACTTAGATAAGATTTTAAAATCGTCTTTGAGAACCGCTTGCCGCCGCTTTGTTCCTCCGCCGTTCCTCATTCTTATTTATGAGATCGAGGTCACATTGGAAAACGGCAGCTATATGGCTTTTCTCAGCTTAGATTTATTTTGGATAAATTGCTTCTACCTTGTGCTATATTTTACCCCGACACGAAAAAATAAAAACTGTCAGGTGAAACAGCGGCAATCAATTTTCTGGCGCGATATGATCAAAGTCTATTCCATTCAATTTCACGTAGTGACTTAGCCGACCGTCATCTCTTCTACTACATAAAATCGAATGTAGCCTTTACAGAAAAGAAGAAATGTTTTGCAAAAAGATATCGTTGCGATTTTACGAACGTCCGTCAGATCATAAGTGAGTGGAGTCAAAGGTTTTCGGTTATGTAGCGTTGCCTTTGTCATTGGAAGTGAAAATTTGTTTTGAAATCTGATGTAAGCGGGGTTGGTATCCGGTGGTCGTGACGTGTAGGTCGTCGGCTAGTAACATCGCGTCAGGCGACACTGACAAATCGTCGGCGGCGACAACCGGCGCCCCGGATCCGGATCGCGGCCGCCATCCGGCGCGCGGTGGAGCCGCTTGACACCTGTCACACCGCAGCCGATTTCAAATTAACCGCTCTCATCTACATACATTAGCTCGCAACTTGTCTCACACTCATATTAACACGACACAGCCATTGGCTCAACTGACAGTGGAGATGGCTCACTTCTAGATAAGTGATAAGGACAGGCTCACTCTGCAAATTGCCGATCCTAATCATTTTTATTTGAGTCGTATTGAGTACCATAGACTAGATTACAAAGGTTTTACAAATTAATCTTGCCTATATGATTGCCACTAAGATTAATATTATTAAACTTACGGTACCTCATCACGTACAGAGCGGTGCGGGTAGTCGTACACAAAATTCAAACTTTCGATCTACTTATAACTGTATGAGTAACATTTTACAAATTAATAAAACAAGACAGCTTAATTGGAAAGTAATAAAACTCCAAATTAAACGAAAATAGCGCAATGCGATAATATTGCTTGTGTTGTGTGGGTCTTGATTGCTTCCTATACAAACTCATTATGAATATTAATTAGAAAATATCCTTTGATACGATTATTTTATAACAGCGTTCCGAATAATATCCGTTTAAGCTGCGTGGTTTCGAGAAATAATAACAGTTTATTGAAAGCTCAACAATAAAATTAATCCATTATACGAAATTAAGCAATCATTTTCAATTTACATAAATGTGAATGTGTAATATTCAAACATTGGAGTATAAGTACGTTTTGTGCTTAATTAAATAAAAGGGAAATAATAAATCGCAGAACCAATTTGCATTATCGCATAGATCTGTGAAATCGAAGAAAAAAAAGCGCAATTACAGAGTTATCTCCTCTCATTTCGTTAGCGGCTCGTTGTCGAAATGTTGTACAGTTCCGCGAATATTTTTTCCCGGAGAGCCTGCGAAAGTTCCATTCGTTCACAATGTTCAAGAAATAAAAATAAATTACATTGATAGGGTTGGCTTAAAACAATTGTCACCACTGAAAAAGGGAAAGTGATAATTTTATAATCTGCGCGGGGCCGGACGCGTTGATGGCACTTCCATTATCTAAATAGCCAGGTTTAATTAAATTCCCTTCGTTGTGCTGAAAGAATAATTTTGTTTTAACACCTCTACACTGAATGTTATGACAAGTTTGTTATCTTATACATGTAGTACTGATAACACGTAAAACTTTAACCATATTATTATTATTGTTCAGTAAAACATCTAATGCCTTTATTGGAAAAACAAATAGCAGAACAATGATTTTGCAGTAAGTGTATTTATGTAGTTTTAAAATATTTTTTAATATTATAAACCAATATTTAAATATTCTGAATCCCTACTTTAGTTGTCAAACAGTTAATACTTCGAAAAGTAAGCAATCTTATCATATATTCTACACAAAATTGTCTAGTAAATAAGTTATGAAATACTCTGTTCTCATTTATATACCCTTCTAAACAGTATCTTCATAATATCCGCGAATCTATTTAAATACCGATGAGTACCTACTGTTTTCATTATAAAGTCCGTAATTCCCATTTTCCCTCATAATGAATTCGTGAAAAGGCGACAAGAGACAAACCCTCGTCACATTCATACATGATATTTGTCATATCGCTGCCTTGACCACGTCCTCTATTGTATCCTAAAACATCGTCAGAATTGTAATTCGTATCGTGAACAATACCGTACAGAAAATGTGAAATTATATATTTTTAAATTCTCCATTTAATGAAACATTTTCAGGAGATTTTTTCAAAGATATCGTTTTACTGGGCACTGGATTCTTATTCACGTTTTTGTGACCTAAAGTAGACGGAGAATTTGACTGAAAAATTAGTTCCTCGTTCATACATAGTGGGGCTTTTTCAAATTTTACATACATATTAACATCATAATACTTCATGTACTCTGTATGGTAAAATACGAAATTCTTGTGCTATTCTGCTCTGTACTTTCCTTCACATGTGTGCACAGTAACTGAATCAGCAACTCAGTAACGTATAGTTCGACGTAAGTACATACCAGGTCCTTTTAATCAAATATCGGGTACCGGAAGTTGTGTAATACGACCCTTGTCAAATACCTTCGATCTATCACCTCATAAGCACACAGTAAGTCAGTGCGGCCCGGCGATACGTTTCCATAAAGTAAACTGCGTCTGCGCGTGGCTTAACCCTACGAATATAAATTATCCCGGCCGAAATCGTGTCTCCACATAATTTTCGCTTTAATGTTCTATTATTTAAAAAAAAAACGGCTGATATATTGACAATAAATTCAAATTTTAAAAATAAAATAATTTTATTGAAATACAAACAAATTGGTAGTAATTGCTCCCCGGCTCGATTTTTCACATAAAAGGAAAATAGGTTTTTGTACATATTCCTAGCTTAAAAATTCGTTAAATTAAAAAAACAATGGTACCATAATACTTAAATAAAAGTTACAAGCATTGTAAATCATCCAACCGCATCATAATTCTTACTTAATTGGGGGCTCCATAACATCGGCTAACTATCCCCCTTTTAACATTAAAGCGTGCCAAAAACGCGTCTAATAGCGCTAAACGATAATGAAAACCTACGAAGGGATCCATTGAAGAGCACATAAAGGGCCGACTACACCCGATGGATAATTTAGTGGTAGAACAATAATTTGCCGCCGCCATTTGTAAAGAGAGCCATTCGAGCGCGGACCGCTTTGCTCGCTCCACTCGTAAACAGACGTAATAAACGCTAATGTATCCGCACAATGTTTTTAATATCGGAAATAATGTTTTATGCTCGTCCTAGTTTTTCACGATATCGATACTAAGCTCTATTTAACTTAAATTTAAGTCTATTTTCCATTGGGGGCCAGACAGAGTATTACCTGCTCCAGTTAATGTAAGAGATTCTGGAGGTCAAATAGGTAGTCGCTCCAAGCGTAGTATAACACAGTAGAAACGGACTTTTTTCGACGAAAGAATAGACCAAACGTTCGAGTACATCGAGTATAAACGGCAACACTACTTACTTAGCTATCATGTCTACCATTAAGTCGATTTGTTTATTATTTGTTACAAGATAAAGGCAGACTTAAATAAAAAAAATCATAACATGAGTATTAGTGTAATTACACAATAGTCCTAAGCATGGCGAAGCTAAAAAATCTATTCTTTTCCATACTCGGGCAAAAAGCTGTAGAATTGTATAGAAATTACTTTATCTATTCTTGATTTCTTGGTAGAATAGAGTGCTAGTCGAATTGGATAGAATTGGTCATGCAACTCATGCCTACCAATTCAGCATTCGACTACTGTAGTAGCCGACCCTAAAAAAGTTGCAAAAAGGCTAGGTACAGATAGATGACAATGTTCAAGCTGAACAACCAACTCGAATCCGAGAATTCGATTCTTTAATGGTAAAATATTGTCGTCAGAAAATAATGGAGGCTATGCGCCGTTCTCAAGATAATACGAAAGTAATTAAATTGAATACAGTTAAATGGTCTCATTAAGAATAAGGGGCTCATTGTGGCCAGATGATAATTAAAAGAATATCAAGAGACGAATAGGTATTATTCTTTCAGTTTACTTGAGAACAAAGCAAGTTTGACGGCACGGTTAGCGCAGTGGCTAAGCGATTGGACTGCGGCGCTGCGTGTCGCGGGTTCGATTCCCGCACGGAACAAATATTTGTACGACCTACAAGTAATTGTTCCGGGTCTGGGTGTTTGTGTATGTGAGTTTCTATGTTTGTAAACGCACCCACGACACAGGAGAAATTCCTAGTGAGGGGAAACGTTTTTTAAAAAAAAAAAAAAAAAAAAAAAAAAGAAATAATTTAACGATATTGCGTAATTCTGGTTTATAATTAGGAGACTAGCATATCGTAAACCAATGATCCGTACAAATTGAACTTTTTTTTATTTTAGAACGAAATTACCAACCAAAGAAGAAAGATTAAAAAAAAGATTTTACCTTATTTACAGTATCAATGTTGAAATTCGCTTCCTTAAGCTATAAAAAATAATTCGGATCCAATCGGTTCCTTCCGGTAAGCATTGAAGCAGTAATCGTTTCCGTTATCGATAACCTTTAAAAATGTAAAGGCCAAAAATTCGGCAGGCTTACTTGCTTTTTGGAATTTTATATTTATGACTTTTTTTTCAGAACCTTTAGGTAAAAAATTCTCAGTCGTTTTAAAAACCTTTAACTTAAGCTTTAACTTAACATTCGCAGGCATCAGAAGTATCCCTTATAATAATTTTATTCGCGATCACTTACAATAGTGCCGATATATCAGAAAATCAAAATAAATAAATAATTTAATTGGAAAATATCCCATTTTAAGTAAAGATGGAAGTTTTAGTGACCATGCCAGATTAAAAACTTAGAAATAGCCAAGAAATAACAACCAGAATTTCCCCTGTTTAGGGAAAATCTACGTTGTGTTTCCATTTCTCGGAAACATCGCTAGGCCTTACCCTATACTACAAGTCGCACTCTAAAACGCATTTGACGCTCGTTTTTTATGCAGCTGTTAGGTGAAAACAAGGCTTTTTGTGTTTACTGACTTTTCACATTATGCGTACTCCAGTGTAGATGTTGATATCACAGAACATCAATAACGCCATAAAGTCCTTGCGTGGAAATCTCGTAGCGCCTCGTAGATCTTGCGTAGCACTACGTAGACCTTGCGTAGCGCAGCGTAGACCTTACGTAGCGCTAGCGCCGCGAAGCCCTCGCGTAGCGCAGGGCTAGCCCGATATACCGCGTTTTGTTTTGGGCTGTGTGCTGCCTAGGGCTGAGCAGACACAATGTCAAAACATATTACACTACGCTGTCACGAAGACGCAACCATAACACTAAACTAGTCTCGAAAAATTTGTCCTTCAAAGAAACATTGTAGTCTTTTCGTTTAACTACTTAAAATGAACAACAATGATTATTTTTGGCTACAAATGAAAAGTATTCTAGGCCTCATTATTAGTTAATTTAAAGCGTAATTATTAAACCCAGATGCATCAATTAGTAAGAAACACACGCGCAATGCATGCATAAAAAAACCTTAACTCTCCACTTCGTCATCTGACAAAATAACATCAAAAATGTTTACATTGTTAAGAATTTACGTGTGCATACATAATATAACAGCCATACCGTCATCTGAGTATGTTGATGTATTTTGACACGGGCCTAATATACCGGGACAAGGAACAATTTCCCGCGTCCTAAGTACTCTAATAAAGTGATTGATTGAACACGATTACCCTTCAGGATAATACACAGCTGAACGTGCCAGAACGAATTGAAAAACAACAGATCACAGTATTTTTGGGAAATGCCGATTGTTTTATTGCTTATTCGATTGCGGTACGTTATTGCATCTACATTGCTTGCCTTTTATCCGCTTTTTCAATTACGTGGTTTCAGTTGCGACGACTTTTTATTTCATGTTTCATTTCGCTGTTAGATTGTAGCTTTTTTGAGGAAGGATATTTTTTATAAGATATTTTTTTCCTTGAATTTTCTATCAATATTACCAGTACCTGTTTCTTTTCAATAATGGAAAATTCGTCGCAAGAGAAAAAATTAAAATAATTCATAAATTGTTTCCTGTTTCCGCCAGGGATGACAACATTATTTCTTTCAATGTATTTTTCACCTTTGTAAATGTAAAGGAAGGTAAATTACTGTCCCACAATTAAAAATTACATAACATCACTTCTTTACTGGGAGGTGCGAGCAGAGATATAGCACAAAGTCTTACAAAAATATAATAAAATGTAAAAGAGGTAATAACCATAGCAAGTTGTAGTCGTAACATGTTTTATTTATCCGACTATCATAAGGACGATGTAGGGCAGTTTTGCCAGCTATGAAAAACTTGGTGAACGATCGCGAACAATAACACTTTACTAACCTCTGCGGTAGTTTATGAGGCAGGAGACAAACTGTAAGTTTTATGAGTACGAGTATGACATAATATTTGACAGGCCTGTTGGTCTAGTGGTTAGTAACCCTGACTGCTATGCCGGAGGTCGTGGGTTCGATTCCCACCCAGGACAAATGTTTGTGTGATGAGCACGATCACTTGTTCTGTGTCTGGGTGTAATTTATCTATAATATGTATGTATTTAGAAATATATAAGTATGTTTATCAGTTGTCTAGTGCCCATAACACAAGCTCTGCTTAGCTTGGGACTAGATGGCGTTGTGTGATAGTTGTGGAATATAAAAATATAATATAAAAAATAATTCATTTGGTTCAAATAAAACAATTATTGCTCTGCAATTTCTGGCAAAATATAATGAAACAATGGTTTTCAAAGTACTGGGAAGACAGTTCTTTTACGAAATCCAAATTAGCAATCTGTTTACCTGTGTTTGTGGTCTGTGCGACCACGATAAGAACAAAACTATGATGACGCCATATTGTGACGCCATTCTACCACTTGCATTCTTTGAAATAGGCAATAATACTTTGAAAATAATATAAACAATACAATAACAGTAAATTAGATAATAAGTAAATTGTATTATTTGCACAAAGTATTTTTTTCTTCTTAACGCAATTTCCAAGTGTCACTTGGAAATTGCGTTAAGAAAAAATAACACACTAGATACAGGTCATTGATGTTTTCGTTCTTATCGTGGTCGAAAATTCATGCGTTTGATTTCCAAATGCTTCGCATCGTCACTAGATTCTCTTATTTGTATATTAAGAAAATCTACTTAAGAAGACGGACCTTTGGATGAAAATTACATTAAGAATATTTTAAATTTAACTATTATAACTACCCCACAGACGTTGTGCACAGGTCCTACCCAAATCGAATTCAATATTCCGGAAAACTTTTCCAATTTTTCTTACCTTATAAACTTTTCCGAAAGGTACGAAGTTTATAAAAACAAAAAAAAAAACAAAGGTATTTGTTAAAAAAAGATTAACGTGTGCGTAGGTATGTGTGTACATAAACATAAACGAATCAAAACACGAACAAACCAAAATTATTACATTATTTATATTTTCAGCTTTGTTAAATAGTCAATATGTCAACGCTTGAATGAAATAATCAGTTTAGGATTAATTTTATTTAACATGCACGACCGGTCCACCGGAATCGTTTTAAATTATTCATGACTTTGTTTTGTATGCTATTCATCAACATGCATATTTTATAAAGCTTAAATATTTGCAATGACAGTTCTACATCATAATTCAAACAAGCTTTTATTTTTGTTGTCATTACGGGTTGTAAAAGCAAAAAGCCGTAAAGCCAATCTAAAGTCTACTTAAAAACTTTAGAATCGAGTGAAGCTATCAACGCAAAAGCCAATCACAATAACGTCGCAGATCCGCTAGGTAAACTCCTTGAACTAACCCGGGATAACACTTGTATAAATAGAGCCGGAACACAAGCCGGATTTATTTTTAAATCAGATTATAGTTTCAATTTGACTAAACTAGAGCTCTGTTTCAGCAAAATAGAGCACGCTGTACTGCGCTTAGCATTTGCATCCTCATTAGAATATTTCTCTTAACACCCCTCAGCTCTAATGTACAAGGAAATTTTGAATTCCCTCTCATGTTATAGATACCGTGGCCGTATTTATAATTTAATTGGTCGTTGCCATAAATTAATGCAATGGATTTAGTGAAAGCTTGTATGTACATGGCCTTACATATGCATGTATGCAAATTACTTAAATCCAAATGAGACGAAGGTAAACGTATATGTCCGTACTGCAGCTGTATTGTCCCGCAAGTACACAACAATCATAAAATTAATTATTTTAAATAGTATTTTCAAAGCCGCTTTCTGAAAAAGATGTTAATTATGTAGCATTAAGAAAACAAACATTAATTACTAAAGCGCAGAGCCTCCTCGAGTAACATTTAAACATATTTTATAATCAGAGCAAGGTAAATGGAAGAGGAAAAGCCTGCATATAATATTTTTCCGAGATTATGTCGCAGTTAACAAAACATTCAGAGCTTAAAGCTCACTAACAGGAAAAAGTTTTTAGCGAAAAAATGTAGTACAAATTGCTACGTTCAAGTGTAGTTATTACCCCATTACAGTGAGTGACTGCGCCGCGCCGCCCCCCGCGCCCTCGTTCCCCTCACCCGCCAAAGTAGCGGAGATTGAAGGAATAAATCTCACAAACTATGGTTACAGTGCATTGCGGCATGAGCTCAACTCATTGCGGGACACCGCAATTGCTCAAGTTTCGGCTGTTTCACTTTGTAGAAGAATTTCATTGTCAGCCGCGAACCGCAACTTCATTCCCGAGGCACTTCCTCATCTAAGTAATTATTACGAATGAATGAACATAGCCTGTAGTACCTACTGATTGTCAAGCAACAACCGAGTTCTTATGTGTACGATTATAACAAAACTCATCCTACTAATATTATAAAAGTGTAAATTTGTTTGTATGGATGTTTGTTACTCTTTCACACAAAAACTACTGAACCGATTTGGTTAAAAGGTGCACAGATTTATCTATATATATAAAAGGAGAACTGACTGACTGACATATCAACGTACAGCCGAAACTACTGGGGCTAGGAATGTGAAATTTTGCACACGGCTTTCTATTATAATGTAGGGGAGCACTAAGAAGGGGTTTTTGGAAATTTAACCTTTAAGGGGGTAAAAAGGGGGAATTAGGAAAGTACGTAACCCACGCGGACGAAGTCGCGGGCAAAGTGCTAGTATATAATAATCTGGATTAACACATAGGATAGTTTTTATCCTGATTTACTCGTGGGATAATTTTCTAATTTACCGGTAAAACCGCTGACATTACATATATTTTTACCCGACTGCGCCAGAAGGAGGGTTATGTTTTTTTACTTATAATATGGCCCACTGCTAGACGTGCACGTCCACGTGTTTTTCATCCTATCCTCTCTTCTTTGTGCTATTTCTGACCATTGCAGTAAAATTAATCATTTGAAAATTGTGCATAAAATGAAATTATTTTATTACTGAAATGAAAAAAGAAAACCAGCGCCATTTAAATCCGAGCGTACGGTACGAGAAACAATGGATGATTAATGGCAAGCATGCATTTTTATGTTTTCTCCTCCAGCATTTAACCCTCTTCGTTATGTTTGTTTCTAATTTTAGTGCTACAGTAGTAGAAATGAAGGCGTCTACAATTAAAGCATTAAACTCATGACATTTTACGGAAACAGTATCGAGCTTCGCCAATATACGTATAGAATGGGCCATACATTGGCGCGCAATCACCAATCCGCTGCGAGCCTGTTGTTCCTGGCTCCACGCCAAATTCTATTTCTATAATTTTCAGTTCCGTTTAATGTTAGTTTGTTCGTTATTACCACTATCTTATCGCATTTTGATTAAAAATATAAAATTTAATGTAGTTTGAGGGGACAATTTAGTAATTAGAAACCTTAAATTAAGACTATAGTGGGTACATACAAGTCTTTGCGCGGACTTTAATTGGATTTAGAGATATTATCTGGAGCTTTGAAACTGGTTTAAATACCGCGCTGCGTCAAGAAACAGAGCTATCAGAACTTTAATTTGTTTCTCTAAGCATTTATTGTCCTATAATTTGTAAGAGTGCCTTGCAAAGTTCGGCTAGTTAGTTTCTAAACATATAAGTATATACGAGTAGGTACGCAAGCTTCTTACTGAAAGCGATGTCATCAACTTTTTTTGTAGGTAGGTACGACAATGCCCTCAAACCAGTGGAATACGTGTATTTAAAAATGGTATAAGTACTACCAAACCATTATATAAATTAATGGTGTTTCAATACTCCTAACACCAGTATTTCCACGAGCAACCAACTACAGAAACTTCATAAATACCGTTTGAATTAAATATACATTAACGCCTCCGCCTCGTGAAATCCAATACCAAGGCACATAGCAACCTAAATAAACATTAGGAGTCCGCCAAATCTCGGTTGACTAAACAATTCATCAGTCACATTAGAATCGATCTATATTTAGCAGTGCTGAGGGAAAATCACCGTACATCCAGCGAATAATTATGACCCGCCCCGTGATTCATGATGACAGAATACCCCGAAGGGAGTAATAGATTAGGAATTGGAAACCTATCCGGATCAATGCTTGAGATGCTTAAATCAATTATTTTGACGTATTGTAATTTAATTGGATAGATTTAGTGACCTCCGATATGTAAAATATAGTTTTTTTTTAAGCTATTGCATAGCTTTTGTCGCGGGCTTTGAGCGCGGCAACCGAATCAAGAAATTCCGTAATGAAAATAAACCTAAGACTGTCACTGTCACATCTGTCATGTCAACGTGAAAGAATACAATTTTAATGAATGATTTTTTTTGAGTTACTTCCCATGCAGCAACAATGGAATGATATTCTCGTTAAATATTGGCAATATTTATTTTCTTAATTTAATAAATAAAATAAATAAATAATTATAATTGAATAAGTTTGTAAAAAATGCTATGCAATAGCTTTACCGCGGCAGTCCCCGAGTGCCACACATATATTTTTTTTAATCTTTCTAACGCTCTAAGGTTTGCTGTAAGAAAACCCAATTCTGGGTTAAGCTCGCTTTTATACATAACTTACCCTTATGAGAAGTGTTATTTAATTATAGTGTGTGCAATAAAGAATATTAATAATTTAAAACTTAGTAATTGTTGCATCAGGTGATATTGAACATTAAAAAAAATGCGAAAGGAAAAGAAAGTTTCTACGTTGACAGTAAACCTTGTTATGAAAATATCACAGGCAACAATACCACAGTGCCAATGTAAACATCACAGCAAGTGCACTATCATTAGCTAACAAGTAGCCGTGCTTCTGACAGCTAGCAGTCCTCGGTAAACACGTAGCTTTGAAACATGCTAGCCGAGCACATTCCTTTTACAACGCAGACGTACACCGAGAAAGGATCACAAATTCTACCATAAGTGGGGCAAAAAAGGATAAAATGCGTTTTCACGGAAGGAGGGACGGACTAAATAGCAAAACCATTTGTGCGATGAGTTCAGTACTTGCACACCTACCTGAATTTAGAAGAGTAGCGTCCCGGGAGGTTTAAGTTGGATTCGCCTCGCATTTATCATACTACACACTTCATACATCATATTCCTCATCGCTTCGTCCAGGACCGTAATATCAGAAAGGATTTAGAAGTGACTTCTCGCTAGCGCTATGTTACATACAACTTTAGGTTTTAACGTCGAGAAAAAACGGTAACGACGAAAAACTTTTAAGTAATTACTTACTTAAACTTTTTTTTTTCTTCTCTTAATTATGATTGAAAGAGCTTTTTGTGCCTTGCCTTTTATTTTAACCAAGACTTAAGTTCTACAAAGTAAAACACTTGCTGAAAATTTACTTACAGTTAGATGAGCATGACTTTAAATATAAAGACCTCAATTCAGCAGCTTTCGCAGTCTTAACACGGTATGCTTATCTTAAGAAATTACAATATACTTAAACTATAAAGAGACTTTTTTTTATCGTGGTAATATCATCACGTGAGTCCTCCCACCCAGGGCAGAGCGGGAGGGACTGTCAGACTCATACTGACTAAAATCGACAGTGTCCTTCAATAGCCCTTCACGTTCCGGGGTCACGGTCATTCGTGAGTCCCGCGACCCCGGCAGGCTTTGTCCCTCTACAGGGGGCCCGTCAAACTATAAAGGGACTTGATAGAATTTTACCAAATCTAAAGCATGGTGCTATGCATAAATGTAAATGAATCTACTTCCTAAATGTTTAGCCACACCAAAGTTAATTTTAACACAGATTTTATCGGATCATTTTCAACTCTTCAGTAGTTCTATTTGTTACAGATTTTCGGTATTTGTCATGTGACAGGATCAGCGTTACCGCGACACCAACCAATCCCCACGAAAATTGTTTCCGACTGAACTGTCAGCGACTGATAAACAATTACCGGACACGTCGTGCCGCACCACCGCCACTGCCAGTGAATATAACTGATAGAATCATTAATTAGTATGATATATAAGGATATCGTTAAGACTTCATAAGTTTTCAGTATGCCAAAAGTGCCACATCCAAAATTTAATTAAAATTACTTAGATTAACACAATTAATTTATGAACTAACAAAACATTGAAGTTTGACTAAGATTGTTCTCGTTTGTTTTGTGCCCAACTCGATCGCGCAAACAACTCGAGAACCTTCATCTATTCGAAGATATTATCAATTTATTCTTGTGTTCTTCTGGTCGTTGTCTTAGTAATTATGAACTCAAAACCAATCTAGACGTCGTCGTTACGGCCTCTCGATCAAAAGAAGAATATTAATTGAAATTAAGATGCCCAGACGAGCTTTAATAAGATTATATCGTTTAGTTAAATAATAGATACTGAAATAGTTTTATTGATCTTAAATATGTAACAATTTTTGTCGTTGAAGTGATCGAATCGACTAAAACAACGTATTTTTTGTCGATAGTGCTCCGTTTCGTGGCCACTGACCGCACTCCGACTTTTTTTTTTTTTTTTTTATCGTGGTAAAATCATCAAATGAGTCCTCCCACCCAGGGCAGGGCGGGAGGGACTGTCAGACTTGTACTGACTAAAATCCACGGTGTCCTTCAATAGCCCTTTACGTACCGGGGTCACGGTAATCCCTTGGTCCCGCGACCCCGGCAGGCTTTGACCCTCTACAGGCCCCGTCGCTATGCTGACACTCTTTGAGGCGCGCGTGGAACTCAACGCGCCGTCGATCCGGGCATGGTCCATGGTCGGACAGCGAGTCGCCCATTACTCGTTGCCCGCATGCCCGCGCCTACGGTGGCCGGAGATCGTCTTGCGACGTCCGACGCCGTGGGCGTCTACCACTGCGGCTGGGGTGGAGGGAGGACGCCGTCCTCTCCCTCAGGCGGCCCGCCTCCTCCTTCACGAGCATGACTGCTTCGCAGAAGGAGGCGACCGCCCCCCACTCCGTCTCGCCCCGCAGCATGGCCTCGACCAATGCCGGGCGCGAGAGGTCTCCGCCTATCGCCGTCGTGAGGACACGGCGGTGCTCTGCCCAAGCGGGGCAGTCCTGCACCGTATGCTCCACCGTGTCCTCCGGACGATCCTCGCAGTGGTGGCACCCAGGCGTTTCTTCCCTCCCTATCAGACACAGGAACCTCCCGAAACTTCCGTGTCCGGTGAGGACCTGCGTCATGCGGTAGGTCAGGACGCCGTGACGCCTATCCAGCCACTCCTCAAAGAGGGGTCTTACCGCCGCCATTGCGGCGTGCCCGACCGCACTCCGACTAGGACAGGTTAGGTTAGAAGGCAAGTACACATATAAGGATATACGGTACCGTCCCTTTCGAGGTTCATTCTTTCTAAACAACCAAGAAGTAGGAAGCCCCGTCAAGCGGGGCTCCGTCCATCGTGTCCCATTTCGTATTAACTCACCCGGAGCGCCCCAAATCATTATTACAACAAAAATACGTTGTTCTCGCCGATCAGCCTGACTTTGCACATCATGAAGTGCCGAAAATCAATGACAGACATTATCAGTAAAAATTCACATTATAATGGCAGTGCCTATTCTCATTGAGAATGTTACAAATTCGAAAAGCGTACCCAATTCATCGAAGCATTAACTGGAAACGCGCATTATTGTTCGCTTCGCCAGACCTCACGACGGAGCCGGAGAGAGCTTGATATGATCGCCAAATATTGAATAAAGATATGTGTCCTATATCGGTCCGATAATATATCGGACTTTACGACGAATAGATATATCTTTAGGGAAAACATTAGGTGAATCAAAATTCCATTTATGACGATAGAAAAACACCGAAGAAACCTTTTATCTACGACAAGTGACCCACACTTGCTTCGAACGGTTTTATGACTTCATAAAACATAAGAATGTCTTTCTTTTTTTAAATAAATGTATTTATTTGTTTATTTTCATGACATATTTTTGAATAATAACTATAAGTGATGATATAACTATTTTTCTCGTAAAAAAAATCAATAAAAACACAAGTAAGTAAATGACAAAATCTAAAAATAAGTATACCTATTACCTAGTATACCTATTTATTGCTGAAATTAAGTTGTCATAATATTCAAATTCATACTCATCCAACTGTAACAGAACTACTGGCGATTTAATCAGTCACATAGACCCGAAAATTTACCTAAATCATATTACAACACATGTATATGAAAGCCAGTCATGAAAGCTGTAAAGCTGTGAAAACAAACTAGATTCCGATTATAAGGGAAACTATAAATGGCGAGGTTTAGATTAAATTGTATGCTTACATAGTGACCAGTCTGTTTGGTTACAATTGTAACATGTTATTGACCGCTGCAGGCAAATAGTTGTGTGTGCGTTTTCAATCCCTGTTCCGATCATGGTTTGTTTGAGACTGTGTCTTCAAAACGGAAGTAGTTTAGCAATTATAGTATTTATAATATTCGTCATAGAGTGTATTTCTTGAATTAGGTCTGCAATTATAGGAATTATTTTTTGTATGTAAAAGCAGAAGTCAAATAAACCGGACAAGTCGTACTCGCGTACGAAATGTTTCATACCATTTAAATACTTTACCATTTAAATATTTTAATATGTATTTTTTTTGCGGCAACATAAATACATCATCTGTGATCACAATCTATCTATCATGGTTCATGAGATACAGCCTGGTGACAGACCTAGTAGTTAGTAATTAATAGGGCCCCGTTTTATCTTTTGGGTACGGAACCCTAAAAATAACGTTTTGACAACTGCTCCGTCTTATTAAATAGACATTAAAACAGAAACTGAAACTCGATCCCCGGGAAAAGTTTTGTGGCATGTATTTACATAATACAATAAGAATTTTCCTTTTTCTTCCTCGAAAGAATATTTTGACGAACCACAAACGATAACCAAGTTAAATTGAATAACAATTTTTCCATAAAAACACATTAATTCTTTTATTTTTCTTAAAATACAATGCAAACATATAACTTCTACATCTACATGAAATAGAGGTTTCACCGTCAGCAAAAAAAAACGACCACCATCTCATAATGAGAAAGAACTAGTAGAACACTAATTAACTAGCTCGAGGTCAGTACTTGCACATCAAAGTAAAGTATGAATGAGGAAGACTCACAACTACATACATATGTAACAGAAACACATAACTAGGTGGTCGTACTACATGGTCGTTCATATTCGCTGGATATTTGATCTGTTCGGGAACATCTTCATATTTTCTCCCTATCTCATGTATCAGTTTGGAATATATTCTTTTCTATCGAAATCAGTTGGGATACGGACGCGAATACCCGAATCTAATTTAGAACGATTGATGTGACGCTTGGGAAGGACGTCCTAACCGCCGAGCCACAATTAGTCCGTTACACTTAATTGCATCGATATTTCTTTACCAACAATCGATAAATGAGATGAATATCAGGCAATTTATAAGACTATTATAAGTACGGCAATAGCTTTCGAGAAGATCATATAAATATGAGATTAAGCGAAATTACTTTCGTTGTGATAGAATAACTATGCTTATGTCACATAGGACCAACGTCAGTTATAAGACTATTTCTATAATACTATACTATATAAGATATTTATATGAATGATGATCAATATAAAATTTTGATGGATGGACAGAAAGCTGAAGGCCATTGTATGAGGAATCATATTATGAAAGAGAAAAAGAATAAAATGATGGTATAACGATTTATGGGGGGCAATGAAATATATGTTGCGCTAATCCAGGTAGGTAACATGGAAACAGAAGGCAGGTAGATGATACCAGTGTTGCGGGAATGCCAGGGTTTCAGAAATACCAGGATTGCAGAAATACTAGGTTTGCAGAAATACCAGGATTAACGCAACGGGTTATTGAAGGAACAGAGTGGATTTTAGTCGGTATGAGTCTGATAGTCCCTTGTGTAAACCCAAATGGGAGAACTCATTCGAAGATTTTCGTCACAAAAGAAAAGTAAAGATAATATTAAATTCTTAGCATTTGATACAGCCATAAAATTTACCTATATATGCAAAAATTTACCTAAATATGGAAATCATTGCGGCGATTATCAATCACATTTCTGGTCGGATTCAATTAGAATTAACGGATAGCTCTCTGTTGATGAGCAATCACTTGATTAGTCATGCATTTCCCATTATTAGCTCGAGAACTAATCTACAGTTGTAGTAGAGATGGGTAGTATTTAAAAAATAATAATATAATTACTTCGTCCCCTAATTCTGTAGTGTATTTTCAACAAACAAAAGACGGTTGGCTAACCAACCGTCTTTTGTTTGTTGAAAATACACTAACACTAACGTTCCAATCCAAATTGAAACCATTACTATAATAATGTGAATAAATGAAAGCCATAAAGAATGGACCGTCGCGTCGACATAAAATAAGACAAAATGGAAGTAAAATATTGAAATTTTTTATTTATTTCCCAAAATGGACCGAATTAAAAATGTTTAGAATGTGGGCCAAAACTTAGGTCCGAAATGAAAAAAAATCACTTTTAATTTCAAACGAAATTAAATGAGTTGACTTTCAAATGTAATGTCATGTATAACGTCTTTACTGTTACTTGTTTCTATGTGTTAAATTGTGTAGTTTATATCAATCACTAATGGTAGACTTACGAAGTACAAGTAGGTACGCAAAAGCTGCCATAGTAACATAATTGGAAGAGATTCATATTAATAACTTTGACATGCGCATATATATTTTATACTTAGTTGCTTACAAGTGTATGTATGTGCGCCTTTGGGACCGCTCGTTAAAACTTTACGGCTGATCTGATCCATATCCACTAATGATGTGCAGAATCGAACAGAACGCGTCATTATTATGAAAAAAAATTAACGTATTTTCCTTAAACAATATTTATATTTTACAAGAAATGAAAAAATAAATACAATAAATACGAGTAAACTTAAGCTCCTTGCTTACGGAACTCGTAATTCGTTTCCTCCACTAGACATTTATGGGGCAGAAAAAACAAACGGGCAGTCTTTCCATTATTCGATTTCCTTTCACTTCCATATAAATTCCGAAATAAGTTATAGCTGCGTTTTAAAATGGGTCGAAGTTTTCCTTGTTGGTCCCAGTAGCGAGGGGTATAGAATTGCGAGAACTGTGAGGACATTTATAAAACAATATATCTAAGTGATAGCGGGGCACAATATATACGCAGTGAGAGCGAAGTGTTCAAGCGTGGCCAGAGATTGCAACGGACGCTTTTCACTATATCCAGCGGAGCGCGAAAACGCCAGCGATAGCGCGCGGCACGCCCCGCTCCCGATACACCTAGTGCTGCGCGATTAGCATACTAAACCCGGACACAGGGCTTTAGACACGTGACGTCACTTACAGCTGAAAGAGAATTGTTATGACAACATGAAACCTTGTTTCAGATGAGTTTAGCAGTTAAAATAAAAGTCGTCATAACTACTTTATGTGGTAGACGCATAAAATTATGAAACACGTAGAAGCAACTAGGTAATTGAAGTAGGCAGTAGATTTTATCTCTCATTTTAGTTGATGTTACTACGGCGTAGCACATTTGTAACACCTCGTAGCAAGTTAAAGCAGCTTCGCTCATCTAGGCGTTATGTTAACCAGGGAGAGTATCATTTAAGAAAAGAAAGAAGTAAATACATATTAACGGGAAGTTGAAGAAAATCGTGGGTTAATTGATAATTATGTACTGAAAAACTAATTATCATGCACAATCTAGAGGCCAATAGATTGCGCATGATATTAAAGATTCATCTTTTTAATTGCATTTTATAGTAGTAGGAAAATCCCGTATTTACTCCGGAACAACACACATCACTAAAACGATTCACCCAACAAGCTATGCCACAGTTATGCGCTTTTTGTTTTGTAATACGCTAGCCTGTGTATCGTACCTACATGTATCGCGTTTCGCCTATAAATCCACAGAATATATCAAATTCGAACTTGTAACGTATTGAATGAAAAACAGAATTTCAAAATTTGCCATTGTTTTGGCCAGTTTTGTTGTGTTCCGGTTGAAATGCGAAATATAGAGAGTTTAAAATGTTGTTTTTTCTATAAACAACAGCCGGATTTCATGTCACATGTTGTGAGCACACGTGCTGTGGTTACCTGTCGGTCAGATTTTGCACTGACAGTATAAAATAAACGTTCGTTTGAAATACTAGTCTCTATTTTGCTTGATTGAATTATGGACGGTAAAAAAGCTTCTTCAGCCTTTGCTCATATTGTCATTTGTGTTATTTTATATCTATTATTATTTGAAACTGACAATAAACTACGTGTGTCTCATTGCACAGTAAGTTATACATGTATGAGCACCTGTTTGTCGACATTTATGAGTGCCCCTCATGGGTCAAAATAAAAATATTTCATTTTGATTTCGAATCCATGGGATATAATAACACAATGCATATTAAATACTACGAGCACTATTCAGCTTCCATATTCACGCAATAAATCTAGGAGCACAATGAAACCGGATCAAAGAAAGGCATACCTCAATACACAAGTCAATGCATAATCTTTCCATTACCCCATTGTTCAGTGAATTAATATTCCACTGACAGTGCGCGCACTCCGGGGCAGTTCTATTACTATTTAATCTAGGCTATTATTTACTCGGCCAAGATACGACGAGCTCAGGTGGACCACTTCGCTAAGTTACACCCTTACACCTTAATATCTAAACGGGATGCAAAATTGAAGCATGACCCACAAAACAGTAGCCAGGAGGCAGTTAAATCTATACTATAATAAATCTGTAGAAGGGTCAATTCTGTACATTGAAAATATTGAAAAAATAAATAGCGGGGATGTTGCTGGATCGATACCAAACCCAAATATATGATTTAAAAAAATTTTGTCTGTCTGTCTGTTTGTGCAGGCATCACGTGAAAACTAATGGTTCGATTTCGATGAAACTTGGTATAATTATTCCTTATTATCCTGGGCATAACATAGGATACTTTTTATCCTGGAAAAATACGTAGAAAAAAAAACTTATTTTTCAGTTTTATTCATAGACGTTGTTCTGTAGAACCGCGAACACACGTTGCATTACCCGCAGTGGATTCAGCGCCGTAATTTTTATAAGATGTCATTGTCAGAGTTACTCAAAATGGGGAAATAAACCATCCACGTGAAGACCGACATCCGCGCGGACGGAGTCGCGGGCGGAAACTAGTTAAACATAAATTTTGCGAACCGCAACATCATACCGATATAAACAGATACACGAGGTCACGCGTGTTATAAATAGAATTAACGAGGAAATTATATTTAGCTTTGTGATATTTGTGTCCTGTACCATTGATATTATTTTATTAAAATATTTTAACAAAGGCCTTTTTGACATTAAAGCCAATTCCCTGCTCAAAAATAGAACTTATTCAACCTTATCGTATTTAATTTTTAGGTCAATCATCCAAAAAATATATGTCTGGTAGATTGAAGAATACAGATCATTTTCTGGTATTCATCTGAGAATTGCTGATTTAATATCTAGATTATTGTAACTTGATGTGTGATCTAGGCGTGAAAATCAGAAATCGGCATGACATCGTGCAAGTCATAGGTTAAGTTCATCAAACATACAAACTGCTGGAAACACGATTTTCTGTATATAGCCGGTGATACTTAAAAAACAAAGTACAGAGAAGTACAGAACAGTAAGAAATAATTATGAATTCATATGCAAGACATACATTTGAAGGCAACAACCGTTTAACTTTCCTTTTAACTTCGACTAAGAATTGAAGAATATTTAAGTTGAACTCAACTTAGACGTTCGTTATAACAGTATTACTTACAATGTGTGTAGTATACCTACTTATATGTGCTACCATTGAAACTCATAAATGTAAACAAAGATACAGTATAGGTAATAAAGTCGCTCTAAATAATGTGTCGTCTGATGCCCATCCATTAATGGACTTCATCTTCGATAGACCTTTTGACGTACTAATACATCGATGGACATTGAAGAGGGTCGCACATCGGCCATTGTGGAAAGGTAACACGACCATCTTACCTTCTCTTAGAACAATCTTGTCGCATTTTATGAACAAACTGAAGAAGGCTGTATAATTTTGACGTAAGAAAATAAGCAGTGAGATAGCGAACGAGATTGCTCTTAATAAACTCTGATGACGGAGAGAACTGAAACGTAATCTCACTGAAATATCACTGACTGCTCCGAGAATATAAAATAGATACATATACACAGTTATCGTATCGGACGATAAATGATTCAGGGAAGAAAGGGTCCTCCTATTTATGATTTTCCTACGTGTAGAAAATTCTGGATCCGCCGATATAAGTAATTCTTGTACCGCTCAAATATATAGCACAATTTCCTGTTAGATTCGACGGACGATAGTACTATTATCTACACTTTTTTTCTGACAACGTATGAAATATGTTACAATATTAAGGACGAAGCTTTGGCAATGCAAATAAATTGGGATCGTGGAATCTGTGCCAAATAGTTTTTCATACTACATACAATATTTACGGATACCGTTGTTATTTATGTTTTTTAACTAGCAATTCAGGATTCAAACAGCTTTCAAACACCAATTACCTATACAAAGTCAAATGAGAATATTAAACTAATTAATAAAATACTATACCTACTAGCATTTAAACATGAGACCCTGCTTTATATTACACGATTGCCATAGGATACCTACATAATGCGCTATTACAACGCGCAAAATTCATGAATTCCCTGCAGGCCTTGTGTTTACAGCCGTTAGATCCACGTTTACCGCACGCTACAGCATGCACACACGTGGACCAAAGCCCCTTGTTACTACACATCCTTTGTGCAAGCCATTATCAACACACCAAAATTCTCTACGAGCGACTTCGTTGCTCTCCTATTAAGTCCAACGATCCCCCGGTCAGTTTGCTGTAATCCTAAGCTGTAAACAGAAAGCCTCACGCCCACAACGATCTTAGCCAGCACTTAATATAGAATATCAGATGAGGGGCGCCACCGCTGATTATAATCGAGTGACTGTCAATCCGGTTGCTATTTCATGACGAGGATTTATGGAGCGAAGGCTCGATATCAGCAGTAAATTATTTACCGTCCGTCGATCTCGCCCGGCACTCGTGATTAATGCTCTCCAGTAATGTAAAAACGTACTATGATACGACGATCGTAACAATTTAAGGATGTTATTACTACGAGGATATTAAAAATTTAATTTCTGCTCATAATTCCTTGAGCACATATCGTAACATCACGTTTTATTGCGCGCGCTGTAAAACCGCTACAGATATATGACAACATTAACTCACTTTTAAGCTACGTAGCACCTATTCAATTGCTAATAACGCGTATTCACGTAACGTGTGATTAATTTTAACAGCTTTCGAGGAAATACGATTATACCGTGCTTGTTTCCCATAATATCTGCGTGGAACGCACTTTATGCCAGAAAATGGCCGTTCAAACCTAAAAGTCATTAAGTAATTATGAGGTAAGATAACAATCATGAATAATAAAGGCCTTAGAAACACACAATTGTGTGACTCATTTAATAGGTCATACAAAATGCTTAATTTATTGAGACCACTTACCACTGGTAATCTGGTAACAATCATTCGTGACGGACAGGCTAATCCTCACAAAATGTAACATGCCTGTTGGAGAGCTGGTGAATTTCCGAGGCCAGTATTATCGGAGCGGAAGCTGCAGTCACAGTGACAAGCATGCGGCTAGCCGCGACACGCTTCACCCCGGGGACGTTTTAATTAGCCCTCTAACAGGGTCGGAACTATCGCTAACTGTCCTCTAACACTAGATAAATGTAGTTTCTAGGTACGTACTCTAAAGACAACTGAGAAATCACTCCGGGCAACGTTAGAAAAACTAAGATCCTTTTCGAGTATAACATAATATACTTTACTTAATGGAATTGTAACAATAGGCCTAACTTCTAACTTTGTTTAACTCAAAAACTAGTCACAAGTGGCCAATGATTGCGGTACAAGTTCTATTCATACATCCCCATGAATAATTTATATAAGGTTGAAACTACTCAAAAGTTCCACCACTTCCAGGTCGAAGTTGCTGTGGGATACTTAAAGCGGATAACTAGATGACCTGCTCTCGAACTACAAAAGTTCCTTTTCAATTCGTAAAGTTAAAATTTGAACTTCCTAAAAGCAATTCAAAAAATCTGAAGCCTCGCTGTTCACTGACAACGCGAACGAAGTTTCGTCACAGATTAAAAAAGTTTTAAAGTGTTCCCGACTATTTCCCCTTGGCGATTTTTTTAAGATGCTAAAGTTTACACCAAGAAAAGAGGTGTAAAGAAAGTGTAAACAGAAGTATGCAGACACTTTTGTCGCCGTAGCTTCATTTGTGCTTTGAAACTGTTAAATGCCCCGAAAGCACAAAAGTTGTCTGTGCAGCAACATCTACTGAAATAAGTTCTAGAAACTCGACACTATCTCAAAATAAGTTAGATAGTTGTTTTACTTTCCTATATCAAAGAGATGCAATTTAAATTGAAGTTGTTACTTTCGAGCCCAGACGCGAAACTTTCCTCTTGAAGCTGACATAACCTACTGTTAATCGTGAATCATCTACCAACAGTAAATTGTTCTACGGATAGAAGCTACCTGCACGGAAACTAAAAATGTTCACGTATTCAATATGTGGGTACGATAATAATTTAAAAGTGTTCATAAGGCAGTTTAAATGCATGTCGGGCACTATATGGTTATATCTCAAGCGGCCGCCCCGCCCGACTGCACAGTAACTGGCCTTTAAAATGTAAATTTAAATTACGAGCAATGTTGCTGAACTTCCCCGGATCCCTCGGTGTAGATAATTAAAACAAGGCACGAACTAGAACATTAGCTAACATTAATCGACGTTAAAAATCTTGAGAAAATCCCAATCAGAAGCCCGTAAGTGCTTCGAAGGTAAGAAGTGGTTCCGTAGCAACTGTCTAAAGTATGTTTCAACTTTGCTGGTGTTAGTGTTAAGCTTTTAGCTACGCTAATCTTGATGAACAGGGCTTAGAACTATTTTGAGGTGTAACTTTTCCTAATGTTATAATTAACTAAGTGTTTGGGAAAATAGCTATAACTTGAGAACACAAAAGATAAAAACTGGTTATGAATACATACTCGTATAACGACATAAAATGTCTAATATTATATTTACGGGATTTAGTCCCAAACCTCTTTTATTCGTGTTTTGTTTTTCTACTTTATTTAGTTTATTGTACAGAAACACGCAAACAAAAAGGCTTCATATAATAAAAACATACGAGAACAATGTTGGTAGATTTTCATTGTAGAGAGCGTTGTGTTTATATACACTAGTGTTCGTACAGCGATGTTTTAGTAATTTTAGTTAGTAACAAACCCACCGACTGAGGAGGTCATTCCGTGCTCCCTGGTTGCAAACTCTAACAACATTACCGAGGAATATTAACAATATTGCAAGTCCGGCATGGTCTGACACGGCGTGGCCACCAGGTGACCTGAACTATGCATATTACTACGGCAGACTATCCTTTGAAACTAAAACTGAACTATGAGCACAATTTGTTACTGTACCTAAGTTGAATATAATAATGCCAACCAGCTAGGCACCTAGTTTTCTTGCTTATTCTGTTTATTACGTATATTTTAATTTTTTACGCAGTAATGAGATTTTAATTCATCTGTATCCAATGCAGCAGTAACGGAGTTAGCGTGAACCATTTTAATTTTACAGCCAATTTCATTGAGATTCTATTAGGCACCTTGTTTATTACAATAACGAGTTAAATTACTTAAATTAGTTTTTTCATTGTAATTTATCATCATATCTAAAAATATTTCAGGCTGTTTTACCAAATCTTCGTGTTTACTTGTGTCTTGAGGGGTAAGCAACATTTCGGCTTAACGACTCACCGAGTATCAATCATTGATGTGACAACCTGACACTCCATGTTTCACGTCACAACTATGATTCGTGCCCAACATGACAGGTTGTGGTACCTCCTACCTTTTACGACACCAAACACATCGGCTTTTTACGATGATTATATTTACTTCATCTCGATACTTTTCTTCGCGGCAATATCATATTAGTAATGTATGAACAAATTATTATCTTTATACTCGGTAAAATTTTCAACAGCATTTTTTACACTGAAAGGAAAAACGAAGAGATATATCAAACCGACTTTGATTAATATAAAGGATGTTTGCGCGCCGTGATATCAACCAGGTGTCTCCAACCAAATTAAATTTCTGTCGCAGGAAAAGAGGGCGAATGTAACTTATACACGTCATAACAAAAAAAGTTACATTATTAGGTACGTTTCAAATAGCCTTCAAATGTTCATATTTGCCTAAAAACTTGATAATGATGGTACTGCCGAGAGTTGTAAGATTTTCTTTTAGATAAATAAATATACATGGAATATATTTTCCATTTCCTCATTCATTTATATGTAGGTTGTATTCAGAGTTCGTGAATATAAAAATCTATTTATGTAATAAATCTTTATGAAAACAGATTATAAAGTGAGCTTAAATGTCAATGAAAGTTATGTCCTAATTATCTCTACGGTTTACCAACCGCTATAGTTGAATACATTAATTATGTATGCGATATAAACGCGATACACCTACTCGTAATAGCTTACACCTAATGTCGTAAACATGACATAATGTAATGTTAATAATGTTAATGATCCCTGGCGTAGACTTGTAACCATGCTTGTTCACCCCCTGGGGATTGTGCCAAAGCACTGCATCAAACCATCTTTACTGTAACGCGTTTATAACAGAAATATATTGCCTACATTACTGCTTCTGCTTCACAAATTAGCCTAGCATTTTGTTTTTAAAAATCCTAATACTAAATGTGATTGTGATTACTATAGGTACGCATAGATACAGTTTGCCGTATTATTTATGCCTCTAAAGCACCTTTGAAACATTAATCATGACCCTTAACTTTAGAACCCATATTATGAAAAGAACCGAATAGCTGTCTTCCATCCAAATAGTTGAACGCAGCGTAGGTGCCCAAGTTATTGTCGGGTTGAGAATTATTGTTCCCTCCCACCGCTAAATTGTATTAGGACGCTTTTATGCGCAAAACTTTCACATTCAGAGAAAGCATTGTTCTGCAAATTGATGTTCCAGACTTGCACTCACGTTTATCATTGAATATTCTGGGGTAGATCTAACTTGTTCTTACAAATCGACATCACAAATGCACCTTGTTAGTTTCTTACGGACACGATATCTTTTCCAAGAAACCGAGGTAACGAGAGCTATTCCAGTTGATTAACCGATAAGTTGGAACAATTAGAAGTGGGAAAGGGATAATGTACGAAGATGTTTGATAACGTGTTGGTATATCTTACAAATAGGGTGCTTCAGACTTGTTTGCTACCTAATAATTAATGAGAGTCTAAAACGGCCACCTAGCAATTTCCCAAATGATTCGCCTTCGTGAATGAATAGCCAGTGGCGTTTTGGGAAATGCACGAATTTCCAGTAATTTCCAGCAACGTCATTGGCTATTCTGGTATTATTCATTCACAAAGTGAATCATTTGGTATATTGCTACGTGGCCGTTTTATACCCTCTGTTCTTAAATATACCACACTCCTTATTTTTTGGTTACACGTAATAATGTCCTATCTAATACACTCATAAATTAAAACAATATAAAGAAGAAACCCACAGTATATTCGGGGTAATAAATAAGTGGAAAATGTGAGCAGTTTTATCGCGGATCCGGAATTTAGGACACAATATAGTTTCGGTCGAACTCGCTTTTTTGGCTGATTCAGCACAGTTTGGCTAAATCATTTTCCTTTCAATTTTCCTTTTACATTAATGATAGCCATCAGAAAAAAAAAAAGTGTGTACTTGCCATTTTATACCTGTCACTGAATATAGTACTGCTTACGTATGTATGCCAAAATTATCTATACATATAATAAATCTGTAGAAGGGTCAATTCTGTATATTGAAAATATTGAAAAAATAAATAGCGGGGGTGTTGCTGGATCGATACCAAACCCAAATATGTGATTAAAAAAATTTTTGTCTGTCTGTCTGTCTGTCTGTCTGTATATGCAGGCATCACGTGAAAACTAACGGTTAGATTTCGATGAAACTTGGTACAATCATACATTATTATCCTGGGCATAAAATAGGATACTTTTTATCCTGGAAAAATACGTAGAAAAAAAAACTTATTTTTCAGTTTTATCTACAGAACGCGAGCTCAGCAGCAGTAGCTCAATAGAGGGATCTCCTTAATTGTTATAGGCTTAGCCGTATTTGGTCCAATAGATATTTATAAGATGTCATTGTCAGAGTTACTCAAAATGGAGAAATAAACTATCCACGCGAAACCGACATCCGCGCGGACGGAGTCGCGGGCGGAAGCTAGTTAATAATATATTACCAGTATTTTATAGAAAGTTTTTTTCACTGCGACACAAAAACATCAAGTAAAATGAAATAAAACAATGTCCATTCGACCCGTAAAATTGGGTTAAACCCTGAAAATAAATAAAGTCCATCGAACTAGACTACGATAAGCAGTGGGCGTATTCATCCTAGCTTATAACCTTTTATAGGAGGATAAACTGGATCCAACTGGGCTAAGTACTTCATAAAGGTCAACATCAAAATGTTGAATCATTTGGGGTTCTGACTCGACTTTAATTTAATTAAAATAATAATTATTGGAATTATTAAATAATTTAGTTCCTACAAAGGTCGTTAAAACAATAGATATTGATATTGTTAAACAGGATTGAAAACGTTATGAAAATATGATTAGAATTTGCTATATCCTACGTAAAGGCCGATTCATATTCTTTTTAATATGGATTCGATCTAACTTTAATAGGTACGGACAGATCTTATTCCGCTAATAAATTCAGATTTATTGACAGTATTTCCATACTTCCACTCTATTTTATTTCACGGGTAAAAGATACCTGATTTGGTTAAGTCAGCCCCAGCAAAACATTTGTTTAGAGTAATTTAGAAAATTCGCGGCGTGAGTGACGGGGTATAAGTCGCGAATGCCAGTGATTCTTCAGATAAACAACTGAAGAACATAGTTCCAGAGGTGCGTTAGATCGCTTTTCAGATAGTTTTACAAAAGTTTAGCCTCTTACATGTATACCTGTACCACTTTAATGCGGGCTGTTTCGAACGACTCACCCGCATGTTTATTCGCTTGACAATTGAGATAAACTTTGACGAAATTCTGCAGTAGGTAGTAGAGAAATGGCGTGCTAACATTGAAAACAAGTAAAACAATTTCAAATTATACAGTTGAAATCCTTTAACGTAATGTTACAAATAGAAGTATTTTTCTTTTACATTTTAGGGAAAAAAATCATACTAATAGCTAAAGTTACTTTGGCAGCACCTACAATATTTTCACGTTTCTGCCGTGCTTACCTTTTACCCCTTTTAAAGGTATAAAGGTTTGGTATTCGAATGAATTTTACGAAGATTTCGTGAAAAGGTGTTCAAAACATTTTTATTAAAGTGAACATTGAATACCAAGTAGTACAATTAGAATTTTGAGAGATATTACCTATTGATTGTTTTTTTGCTGAACTTGGCAGTGAGAAGTGCCTCTTGAGGAGACGTTTGAAATCCAATAGCGATAGGAGTTAAGAAATAGTCAAACAAGACATCAAAGTCAAAGTTATAACAATAATAAAACGACTTGAAATGTTATGAAAAACATTTAGTTGGATGCAGGATGCAAGGAATAAGAGCGGGAATGTGGATGCGTGAAATTGTTCTCACTTTTCCGCATGTGCATTTGCGTGAGAGTGGGAGAGATGCACTGCATCCTGCATCCGAGCCTGGATTTTCGTCGTGCAGAATTAGTTAATGTTGATTAATTGCATTTCTGTGAAACTTACCAACGAAATACTCACGAACAAGTCCAACAGTAGACCCATAACCTAATTATCTCTTTTTTTTATCGTGGTAAAATCATCAAATGAGTCCACCCACCCTTACTGTCAGACTTGTACTGACTAAAAACCACGGTGTCCTTCACTAGCCCTTTACGTACCGGGGTCACGGTAATGGGTAAGTCCCGCGACCCTTGCAGGCTTTTGCCCTCTACAGGCCCCGTCACTATGCTGACACTCCCTGAGGCGCGCGTGGAACACAACGCGCCATCGACTCGCTCTTAATGCGAATATCCGCAATTTTGAATAATAATGCTCATAAGCGCCTGATTGAGAAGGCAGTACATCTGGACACGGCGCGTATTGTTAGAAGGTTCCTCTCTCAGGAGCCCTGACGGCCAACAGCACGGACCCTGTTGCCGATGCTGGTGGACTGCTATTTTTTATATTTTTAAAGCCTTTGTCAAACAGACAGGCGTGGCGAATTTGAAGCGAGGCGTTTTTATTAGTAATGTATGGAATTATTTGAATCCAGTCACATATAAAAACGAAAGCGATCCGATAACGTGACCGAACCGATGCGAAGACATGGCGAAGGCTGTATTTGCTCTGTTTGACGTCATTCATAAAAAGCCAGCTAATACAACTGCTACGCCTCGGTTCGCTGCACCCAGTTTGACGTCTCGGTCCGGTTCCCTATCGCCTGTCTGTTTGACAAAGGCTTCAATGTATTTTATTGCTTTTTTTGTAAAAATATTTAAAAAGTAGCAAAGATAATATCTTTGTTAATTTTCACTTATTGGCTCATAAAACTCTCTTAACTTTTCCGACATCAACATAAAATGAAAGCGGAAAAGTTCTATAGGTTTTCTTTCGCTATATTGTTAAACATCCCACATTTTAATCTTTTCTTTACTGATCTAGCCAGATACAGACGCTATTATTTTTTTAATGTTATTCTAGTACGAAATTTAATTAAAACTCGGAATTGGCCTTTTAAATTAACGAGCGCAGTATCGGCTCCAAGACCGCTCGTATAATAAAATTATCATTATATTCGTAACAGCTACTAACAGGCAAGTATTTCGAATTAAACTGCTAAACTTAATATAGAACAAATTGCATAAATTTATATTGCCCGAATTCAGTAAAACGTTATAAATTAAAAGTCAGTTCAAAAGGGTAAGTTCTTTTTTCTCAATTAATTTCCTTTTGTGTTCTTATAGAGTGGTCTCTTTACATAAAAACTTTACGAAAAAAGTTTTAGAAGTTTTGTTTTTATTTTTTACCCTTTTTGGTGGTTACACTATGTTGTTTAGCAGTCACGGTTGATTTGCTGTGATTTATTGAAAATTTCCCTCGATTTTTCCAAGATCAGATTACCATTCGAATTACCATGACCCCGGAACGTAAAGGGTTATTGAAGGATACCGTGGATTTTAGTCAGTCTGACAGTCCCTCCCGCTCTGCCCTGGGTGGGAGGACTCATTTGATGACTTTACCACGTAAAAAAAATGATCAAATTACCACTATCTGATCAGATCCATACCATTGGAACAACTGGAAAGTATGGAAAGTAAACCGACTTGAGATATTATTTTTTGTACAGAGACCATATCACAATATTTCTGTATTTTACTTACAGCGTACTATTGTATGAAACATGAAAAAACGCCACTACTGTATGTACGTAGAACAAATATTTTCCATAAAATTAACGTCATAATTCCCGTTCTTTACGTCACAAAAACGTATAAACTCGTGATAAAAAAAAATCTATTTCAAAAGCGCACAGTGCACTTTTGCGGCAAAACACTGAATGGGAAACTAGGCAAACATCACGGGCACCTTTTGGAGGATTTATGAGCCCGTTGGCTAATTTGGCCCTGAAAACCGCGGGCTGTAAATCGAAGCGGACGGGAGCATTAATCACGAGACCGAGGATTTAAGCTCGCTCCACGATTTAACGCCCGGTCATTGCGAATATCAATGCAGAAACTATCGTAACGGTTTATACGTGTTACGTGGGTATATACTGTGATTGAGCAGTCGGCTACATGCCTTGTTAATATTAACGTCAATTAGGATTTATGCCTTTGTCAAATAGACAGGCGAGTCCAAAGCGATAACGAACCGATACGAGACGTCAGTCCGATAGTTCTGTCACGCTATCCGATCGCTTTCGCTTTTCTATGTGACTGGATTCAAACAATTCCATACATTACAAATAAAAACGCCTTTATAGATGTTTCTTTCTTATTTTAAAAGTGTATACCTTGTATACAATGTATTTGTTGGTTTTTATGTGTTGTATAATTATGTTGTTTCTACACATGCGTTGCAAATCGTTAAGCTTTATTTTAATTTGTCGTTGTTGTACCTCTTTTATTTTAAATCTTTATCACAATTAATTAAATCACACATCTTAATCAGAGTTTAAAACATTTTTCCATGGGCAGATTACCATTAAATTCGAAATTCAGGGTATCATCATAAATAATTAGCATACATCATATCAAAGAGGTAAATAATTAATTAGAAACATACAAAAACCTTCCAGATTCAATATTACGATTCGTCTTGCTCTAAAGTGCTACTATATTTTTCGTAAATTCTTCTCACGACATCTTTTAAGTTAATTTTGTGAGAGCCCTCACTACCATCATCAGATACATCAACATTTGCTCTACGTCTCATATGATGCTCTTCGTCTAATAATCTCAGGGATTTCATGACTGCTACATTCTGCATGAACAGGAGTCCCGACGGATTTTGGTAGCATTTTCCAAGCGGATGTATGGTCACATCTGCATCAGAAATACATTGATACTGAAAAAAATGGTAATAACATCATATTTAAGAACAATATGAGTAGCCAAGCCTTTGCCCAGCAGTGGGACAGTAAGTAATAGCTGTAACAGAAATTTGATATGATCATAATCCCAGAGTCGCAGATTTGTTTTTTTTTTTCGTGGTAATATCATCAAATGAGTCCTCCCACCCAGGGCAGAGCGGGAGGGACTGTCAGACTCGTACTGACTAAAATCCACGGTGTCCTTCAATAGCCCTTGACGTTCCGGGGTCACGGTAATACGTAATTAATATTACTCTAACAAATATGACTTCAGCTAAAGTAGATGTTTAAGGCCCAAGCAATAATGGGGCCCACAAAGAGAGCTAAAGCCTGCCGGGGTCGCGGGACTTTCTAAATAAGTAACCGTACTCTAGAACGTAAAGGACTATTGAATGGACACCGTGGATTTTCGTCAGTACGAGTTTGACAGGCCGTTTCGCTCCACCCAGGGCGGTAGGACTGATTTGATGATATTACCACGCTAAAAAGAAGGAAGACGGGACTATCACTGGGATAGCGGGACGGTCTTAAAAGGGCATCATGTCTCTGGAACGCAAAGTAAAACCAAAGGCACAAAGTGGATTTTTAGTCATTCTGACAGTCCATTCCGCTCTACCCTAGACGGAAGGACTCATTCGATGATTATAACACCTCAAAACAAAATTTCATCCTCTTTTCGAATTATTGTTAGTAATTAAATTTTTATTGAGGAGCTCGTGGCTAAATAAATACAACCGCACAGCCCGATCTTCCGGGTTAAGCCGCGCTTGCCGAGGTTGGTCTGTGGATGGGTGACCATCTGTCATAGCGAGTTTCCTCTGTGCCTCGGAAAGCACGTAAAGCCGTTGGTCCCGGCTGTCATTTGTAGATCTTTGACAGTCGTTACTGTTAGTCAGAAGCTCTAAAGTCTGACAACCAGCCTTATTATGGGGTATCGTATTACCCAGTTACTGGGTTGTGGAGGTCCGACAGGCAGTCGTAGCCGACCCCAATATAGTTGGGAAAAGGCTAGGCAGATGAAATTAAATAATTATTGTAGTTTACACCTTGTATAAACTGTTGATACTTACTAACTCCAGTAGTACAGGAGAACAAGTCAATATGACAATGGTTTATCATAGTTCTGAATACTCCGGATAGCATGTTTCTCTTCCAGATCTGCGCACACGCAGGCTGGTAGGCGTCAGTGCAGTACGTTGGGCAAGAGTGGTTGCAAACCTGATGAGCCCCTACTATAGTGAAGTCAGCCATACGACGAACCTCATCCTGGTTCTCATCGGATTTGGACATATTCTTCCTTAGTGTCGAGACACATAATTCCAAGTCTACTTGATAAACGTCTACAAGTTTAAATGTTTTTGTTATAAACAGCTAAGAATTAAAATCGAGAGACGTGTTCTTCAACATTCCTCACCAAATGAGAGTTTTTCACAAAAACATATTTTTCCAATAATTTTTAAACGCGTTAACGCATGCAACGCGCATCGTAAAAAAAAACGAAAATGAAACGAGTTGAAAAAAATCAAATGAGGGATTAGAGGATTTCAGCTTGCAAGTGTGAGTTGCGATGGCCTAATTAGTAATGCGTCTGGAGTACTTATCCAGAAGACGCAGGTTCAAATCCCACTTGCAACTGAATTTATATTTCCCCAAAAATCTTATTTTTACAATTTCTATACATAGCTTTGGGCAGGTTGGTAAGGCACATAAAAAGTTAGGATCAAGATAAGACAAGAAATACTCATAAAACTTGAAGCCCTCCCCCAATATCGGTTCCAATTTGGGAATAGGTATGGAAATCTCGGCATAAAATCTACCAACAAAGTCGTTTCTGTCTCCGAATACAATTGAATACTAACTCGATTATCCTATAAAATATGAATTGTTAATATATTTAACGAACCTACAAAAGATTCCTGTTCACACGCCGCTTTCTTCATATAGCATATATTTTGATATATCAATTTTATACGAGTGCCGTCGTTTAGCTCCGCTATTCCACAAACTTCGTCAAAAATATTCGAACATATTATGTTGTCACAATTTTCTCCCAATATCGAGATTATCAACACTGAAGATAAGTAGAGCAGACAGTTATTTGTTAAGTATCCTCGCAAATCATTTTTATTAAATCTAATTTTTATCACAGCAGTTCTACATATTATTACGGATTCTTTTCACTCATCATCTATTGAAGCAGCATCAAATCAAGTCTTATTAAGTCCCAAAAATATTCTACATAAAAGTCGTATGAATTAATTTGATAGAAAAGTATAAAAGCAGAATACGTGGAAATATTAAATTATATATTTCATTAAAATTTTCGTGCAGACCTGCTGGGTTTTATGCAGAATCGCTACTAAGGAATAAGTATTATTATTATGGCATCATTTGGAAAATAGCAAAGAGTGGGTTTATTAAATTGATATACTTACTCATCAAAATATATGAAATAATATTTTTCAGATTCATTTCAGCTAATAACGCTGGCTATGGTACACCGTCACGCTAGTCAGCGCGTAGGCTCGAGTCGCCGTGTTATTGGAATTACTTTTTAATGTTCGCACAAGAGATTTACGTTATAAAATTTAATTAAATTCGCAATTCGTCACTGTGATAACACATTTATCTTTGGATGGGAATTTCGGGACACGATTTTGTGTCGTTAGTGCGTTCGTATTTATTTTGCGAGAGTAGGAAATTATTCTGTCGTATAGGGTGGTTCTAAATGGGCAAGGACGTGCTGATTTATGGCTGGACGTTAACTTTGGAGGCCGGGATATTAGCGGCGAGTGATTGCCGCGTCGCGTCGCGTCTTCGTCGAGCACCCTAGCCACCAAGCTATTCCACTTCACTAATTTTCGATGCTCATTTAATAGGCGTGCTGTGATTTGGGACGACATTGATATGCCGCATCATTACAATTTAACTATTTGTCCGTTTACTTGACGGTTTAGGGTTGCCAAGTTATCCAAGAACTGTTTATGTGATCTTATTTCGAATTTATCATCAGACCAAGACCAACTTGCTGTATTTTATTAACTGCTCGTATATTTGCTTATTAAATAACTTAAAGAATGCCACTGATACGAGTACCAAAATCAACACGGCACTAAGATGAGATGAATGCGTATCATTGAGTGTTAGGAAAACTGAACTTAAAACAATAAATATTGATGGCCACAAAATCGTCTTCCATCTAAAAATCGAACTACCTCCTCATTTTTAGGGCTGTCATTATAATATTTAAGCCAATCGCTACATTACTATTTATTATATTTTTACATTTATCGGTTATTGCAAAAATAACGGTAAATCAGATTCGACTTTACGATAAATATTTTATTTATTATTAGGTATTAGGTATGGTACTTAAAATTTTATATTAAATACAACACAGGGCTTAAAATATAAAACTCCATGTAATCGTTAAATAAGATTAACGTTTATTATAGTTCTTGTAATTTCTGGCGGCATTTTATAGATTCTCATTACAGTGAAATGAAGCTGTCCATAATTTATGATCTTTAAAATGAAAATGTTTTTCGTGCTCTTGAACCATACTTTGTTCAAGGCGTCTCTGAAATTTTATTAAAATATATCTTTATAAAAGTCATAAAAAGTGACTGCGTAGCAAGGAGCGAAGACACCTCGGTGTATAAATGGAATTGAAATGTATAGCTAGGCTTGTTGAAAGTAAGCCTTTATTCTTACTTAAAAATGGTAACGTGATAATAAGTTGCGCAAGTTAATCTACATCTAAAATACGAGTATGTTTCTTTTACTCACTCTAAATGTTTTGAACAATATTTTATCATTTTATGTTACAGTGATTGATAAAATTAACAACAACAATAACATTACATGATAACATTAACAGACTTTAATTCTTATGCTGCATAATTGAATCCTGACTGTATGAAGTGTACAACAGTGTGAAGTATGAATATGCAGTCGTTAAGATCTGTAACAATAAATATGCTATGAAATTCCTGTAAATAATGAAATTCAAGCCTCTTCATTTAATTCTAAATATATGCATTTTAATGTGAACCTCTATCCAAACTATCCAAACTAATATTATAAATGCGAAAGTAACTCTGTCTGTCTGTCTGTCTGTCTGTCTGTCTGTCTGTCTGTCTGTCTGTCTGTCTTTTCTTCACGCCTTAACTACTGAACCGATTTGTGTGAAATTTGGTACAGTCATAGTTTGGAACTTGAGAAAGGACATAGGATAGTTTTTATTACAGAAAAATAAAAATAAAAAATAAAATTTATTAAATGCTTTAACGAAGTATAGATAATTCCTTAAATTATTGATAGATGGCGGTGATCGCGCAATGGTGTCGATCGTTACACGAGTTCGGTTCATGTTATTGTTTTAATTCATCGGAAAAAAGTAAATAAATAGTAAAAAGGTATGAAAAAAATAATATCAATATAATAAAACTTTAAGTACAAAGAAAATGCCCGAACGGAGTAACGCCATCTATCGATAAGGTAACCGAGTTGTCAAACTCGGATACCTTATCGATAGATGGCGTTGGGATCGAAATAGGTCGCGACATGGACGATAGATGCCGTTGGGGTCGCAATAGATCGCGCTATGGTTTCATTACACGCATTTTGTTGGGTTAACGAAACGACCGACCACGAAAGTACCGAGCGCTTCGGTACTTTCGTGGAAAAAATGTAGTGTCGGTTGTATGATAGTTTATGTGGATTGCTCCTGTTTCGTAAATTTTAAATTGGTTCCGTTCTATAATTGGTGTTCCTGTGATGCTTATGAGAAACCTAGATCCACCAAGACTATATAACGGCATACGGTTACAAATAACCTATTTAGGACGGAATGTCATTAAAGCCGTTATTATGACTGGGATGGCAAAAGGCGAAACTTTCATTATTCCCCGCATTCCCATCATTCCAATTGATTTGCCAGTCCAATTCAAAAGAGTTCAGTTTTCGCAAACGCTAAAAGTTGCGGGGGTACATCTTGAAAAAGACTGTTTCTCCCATGGACAACTCTACGTTGCGTGCTCAAGAGTGTCGAAACCACAAAACCTTTATATTTTTGCAAAGGATGGCAATACTAAAAACGTACCTATACAGAAATGTCTTGGTGTTAGAAACTTACATAATCTCTAAAGCCTAAAATAATAGAAAAATTGTCAAGGGAGAAACAGTCTTTTTTCGTTTTGAACTGAAATGTCAAATCAGTAGAATGATGGGAAAATAAGGGAAAAATAACATTTTCGCCTTTTTCGATAGGCATAACGGCTTTAATGCCCTAAGGGAGTATGCATCTCTTAAATTCAAACGCAGAGCTCATTATGTTGATTTTTGAAGAGTTCCCTAGAATATCTTCCACATTTCATTTTTGAAAAGATCCCGCAAGATCGGGAACTATTTGGGTAAAACCAAAAATCTGCTGGAAGTCACTATTCCACGCGAACGAAGTCGCGGGCAAAAGCTAGTAAACAAATATTTAAAATGCCTTTACTTTTCAGTTGACATATTTATTATTTAAAAAAAAGTCCAAAAAATGTGATTGTGAAGCATAATTCGTATCTTACAAGCATTATACTATTGAAATTATCTTTTATACAACTGTAAATATATTTTAAACAAAGCATTGCTTTTATGTGATTTTTATCTAACAAAAAAAGTGTCATAGAAAATACTCACAGAACTGTATGTGGTCATTGTAATAGATCGGAATTTGAGCGCTGTGAAGTACAAAGGCCTCTGTGACCTGCAAACAGAACTCACTTTAACATTCACAATTTTATACGCGAATAAACGAGTATTTCATGTAAGCGGATTTGGCTCTACGTACCAAATACCACGTGAAAACATAAATATACGTTAAATAAATGTACCCACTTGGTTCAAGTACCTACTATCTACGACTACTTTACACGTCTTTTAGAACTTGTCATTTGCTACGTAATGGGGCATTTACACGGGTCGATTTTTCCGGCGACTTAGTTGTGCGACCCATCGTGCGGTGAAAATCGGCCATCTTAATGACAGTTCGACTGGTTTTTTACTACTAATGCTTGCAAGTGACTGGTGCCTAGTCGTCCGGCTAGCTGCACGGCTAGACACCAGGTAAATCGGCCGAAAATTGACATGTGTAAATGCTCCATTATAAACATAGACAGTCAATCTTTAGCTTGTCTCTCTGATTGAGCAAATAAGATCGGCATTTGTTTAGTCGCTTTGATAAATTCACTAATACAAAAGCTGAGTCTTCATTAGGTGAACAATGCTTCCAGTTGGCTTGCCTACAGACAACATGGAGGGTACACGCAGCGCCAATATACGCAATTTACTCGTGTCTACTCGTTCACTTATCGTCTGATTTGGCAAAATTTACACTCGCTACGTCAGCACCGGAAAAAATACTACGTAACGCTAGCTAAAACTCGAAGTCTTTGGGACCGAGAACTAACAATGTAGTACTTTTTATTTGTATCATCATGTAAAGTCATTTAAAAAACTATCAATTCGAGACTACCAAAAGCTTCAATCACTACCATTTCTCATAATGCACTGATAGCAACTGAGTTTGCCTCCTTTACCAAATCTTTTCCAGCGCTTTAAAAATAATTTACTAGGTACAGCATTGAGTTGAAGACCGATTCGCCGCTCAGAGTCAGTAGCTCACTGTTCGCGTTATGAGAACACTTTGCTTAACCAAACACTAATTCAGTAAGATTATATTATTAAGCATTTATTACTAAGTACATGTCTGCTAATAGCCAGGCCACACTAACATCATTTTCTGATAAGTCTTATGTTGTATTTGTTCATCTAAACGTCTATAAACGCGATAATCGACGGCATTTCCCGTTAAGTGTAAGAACTAACTGTGTGTAAAACATAGTGTCAAAAAATAGTCAACTTCAAACGATGCTGCAGACATGAGTCATTAAATAAAAAAGCAAAATAAAGCTACTTGCAAAATTAAATCAAATAACGTACCGTCGGAGTACCACGAGCATCGCACGTCGGCTTCTTGTGTTGCTTTTATACCATCCGCTTTCATACACCGCGTCGGCTACACCTATGCTCTGTGAGATTCATTGAAAACACACTCAAATATATTTCCGCGTCTGATGCAGTTTGCATGTAAGCTATTACACTGAAGTGCTCAAACAAAAAGTGCAGGAAAAAGTTACATGTTTATTCAAGTTAATTTACATATCACTGTGTGCTTTTGTTGTTTTAGGGAAATGTTTGCTTTTCTATGTGAAATATTTAAATTGGACTGGTGTAGTTTATTTCAATTGTATAATAGTTATTTATGCAACTGTTGTATAATCAGGGGTATTAAAACACGAATGTGGGTTTATCACACGAGGCGTAGCCGAGTGTGATAATAGTATCACATGAGTGTTTTAATACCTAATTATAACGGTTGCATACAAGACTTTATCTACAATCATGCTGTGAATCCTCTATAAAAGATTCTCATAACATACCATATTCGCATACCATATTCGAGTGAAAAAATGGCGGAATATAACACGATAAGACGAGTTGTTCTTTTTTCAAAATTTTAGCGATCTGGTGGTGAAAATGTCATTGCATGAGAATGTTCTTTTTTTGAAATTCATTATAACACGCGTTTGGATGATATAATGATCATTATATCATTGAGTGTTTTAATGTTGGCAATAAGCTAATTGTTATAGGTTCTTTTATAGAGGATTAATAGCATGATAGTAGATAAAAATATTTCAATATGTTAGTGTACCGCATAAATAAATTGAAAACATTTTTAGCCTGTCAGTTAGAGTATTGAAAAATAATGTGAACCTATTTTTTTAAATCAATTTTAAGAGTATATTGATAAAGGTAAAACGCTTCGAAATATGGGAGTGGGGGCTTGTGACGTCATATCGCCTGTAAAATTATGCCGACTGAGTGATATTTGTGATTTTTAAAAGCGTTGTATTCGTCTATTTTGGTTTATACAACAAAAGAAAAAATACGGGTCAAATATTAGTATTTTTTGACTATCTATGTTTCGGACAGATTAAATTTTTGAGTAAAATAGCCTATTGAGCAAATTGTTTTAAAAGCTGCTCACCGCTCTATAAATATCGTCTGCATACCAGCAAACTATGAACATCTGAGTTAACGCAGCTCCAAGGTAAAACTTATTGCTCATTTCCATCCAAGGATCCAGAAACTGTAATAGAAGAAGTATTCTGTAGTAAAAGTACAATACATCATTAAACTTTATGGTTTTGATACTTACCACAATAGTGAACATAACACAACAAATGTTTACTGAACTCAGCAGTACATTGATTAGGTTTACTACTGAAAACGCGTCCTCCAAATCATTGATATACCTAGAAAGTGAAATGATGATACAATTATTATAAATAAATATCAGTTATAAAAATAACTGATATTTATTTTGAAAATAGGCTTTAGCCAACACTTTTATATGTCAAAACCCTTTTTTATAATTATGTAGTTGAGACCGGTGTTTCGTGCCTGACTACTCTGAGAAGAAACAGCCGAATCAAACTCAGAGGTCATCATGTCATTTAAAGTCCAGTATTTTTTTTTTTAGGGTGGCGAAATCATCATATGAGTCCTCCCACAAGGGACTGTCAGACTCTTACTGACTAAAATCCACCCGTGTTTCTTCGGATGCCCTTTACGTTCCGGGGCCGCGGTATCCTGGATTAAGCGCGACCCCAGCAGGCATTTGGCCCCGCAAGGGGCCCAATTGGACCCGGGCATGGTCCTTGGTCGGACGGCGAGCTTACCCATTACTCACCGTCCGCAAGCCCGCTCCGCCGCTGTGCCCTCTGCTATTCAGAGGGAGACGCGTTGGAGCGTCCACCCGACAGGCTATTCGCATACGGGCAAAGAGACCCCTTAGGCACTGTGTGCCTAAGGGGAAGAAGGAAGAGTTTTTGCCCGCATCCCAGGGTGCACCGGCCCGAAAAACTGGTCTTCCCCCCCGACGTATCCGAGAGGGAACTCCAGTCCACGGGCGCACGTGGAGGTTTCCTGTCTTAGCATCCCAAAGTCCAGACATTAAATTGACTAAGTCATGCGAGGATCCTGCACGTTTGTTTATTTGTGTCCGAGATAATCTTATTGAAGAATGAACCACACAGATTTGAGTGGAGATCATTTGTCAGTTATCGTGTAGCTCGACTCATAACTCAAGGAGCTCAACCAACCCTTTCATATATACGTATTGATTATGCAGCTGAAAGATGGACATCATTGTAGCATCCCTGACCATTTGCCCAGTCCTTTGTTTCACATCCAGCGGAGTGTAGCAACCTTCACTACATCATCGCATTGGTCCATCTTAATTTAACTAATGCCGATGCAAGTAAAATATATAGAGAATAAAAATATTCAGAAAGATATGCGTCCTTCCCAATATTGCTACGCTTCATCCAGTAAAAATGTTCCTGATCCAGTTCCTGGGAACTTTCTAGTTACAGGACTGCCCAAAAAAGGAGTGTTAATACAAGTATTAAATATTAATAATTATAATGTTATTTTAAATACTTTCAAAATCTGTGTACTATTCAATGCATGGTCTCGGGACTGTACGTATTACCGTGACCCCGGCACGTAAAGGGCTATTGAAGGACACCGTGGATTTAAGTCAGTACGAGTCTGACATCCCGCTCTGCCCTGGATGGGAGGACTCATTTTATGATATAACCACGAAAAAAAAAGACTATTCAATGCATAAGACAATATAATGTTTTGAGTGTGTTACATTAAACCACACCAAAAAAACAGTTACTTTCATAAATATAATGTTGCTTTCCAACAATAATTTTGCCATGTGTTACTTAGCTTCGGGTCGACGGCGCGTCGTGTTCCATGCGCGCCTTAAGGAGTGTCAGCATAGTGACGGGGCCTGTAGAGGGCCAAAGCCTGCCGAGGTCGCGGGACTAACGAATTACCGTGATCCCGGTACGTATAGGGCTATTGAAGGACACCGTGAATTTTAGTCAGTCAAGTCTCACAGTCCCTCCCGCCCTGCCCTGGGTGGGAGGACTCATTTGATGATTTTACCACGATAAAAAAAAAGGTCAGAGGTGACAAACACAAAGTCTACGATCTTTTACAGCTCGTGAAGCCTCGTATGTCTTCCTCACCTGATGAGCCTCTGGTGTATTTTAACAACCTCGACGATATCCTGGTAACAGTCAGTGCTTCCAGTTTCCAATGAGTTTTTACTATCAACGGTACCCAGATGGCGTATTTGATCCTGCAGTAACCGTAGAAGCATGCTGATGTGGCTAGCCATCGTCATAAATAGGAGGTCGGAACCTAGCATACAACACACTGATATGCATCCTGGAAAAATAGAAGCAAACTTTTAAACTGGCATGGTCTATCACAATCATTAGAATTTAAAACGGGATATTGGTCTAGGTAAGTTCACCGTTTACAGGGTCGCAAGATCATCTAAGCAGGTTACCGTGAACGAAGAAAGCAATTGGAGGAGCGACTGTCGGACTCACTGACTAAAATCCAGCGTGGATTTTAGTCAGTGATTCCGACAGTCGCTTCCGCTCCACCTAGGCCGGGAGGACTCATTTGATGATATTACCATCCAATAAATGTTTTACCTAATGTACTACTAAATAAAATGTAAGCTCCTTAAACAAAAGCAGAAAGGCTCTAATGCCTTTGTCAAACAGACCGGCGAAAGCGAAGCGTTTCCGAAGCGATATCGAACCTAAGCGAGACGTCAGTCCGATAGTTCTATCACGCTATCGGATCGCTTTCGCGTTTCTATGTGACTGGATTCAAACAATTCCATAAATTATAAATAAAAACGTCACGCTTCGCATTCGTAACGCCTGTCTGTTTGACAAGGGCTTATATGATTCACAACTAATTCTAATAATTATTGTGATCAATTTGTACCAAAACGAACCCATACTCTCAATTAGGTATGGTACCTACTCATACCTCCTAGTTACGGATATAAATTAATGTTGTTTTTATACTTTTCATTTGTTATACTTTTCATTCATTTTCTTTTTACCTTGCAGCTACAATAAACAAAATAATAATGAAACCAACTACAAACCTGAGCACGTTTCAAAAACGTACACTACACCGTGCATGACTGGCTTGGTTTTATCAAAAGGATACGCCATCTGCCACACGTAGCCGAGCGCTGACGGAATGCCACGTATCTTACGGTACGCGAGCACTGCGATCGGCGTCAAGTTGTACAGCCACACGCCTAAGACATTCCAAAAGGCGTACACTGAAAAAGATCGTTAAAAAGCAACTTCAATGCGATTCACTGTCTGGAAGGAAACTTTGAAGAAGCGAAGCGTTTGTGGTTTGCTAAAGCAAAATCTTGCAGCTGAAGGTAAAGATAAAAGATTTTCTCAATTTTTGAACTTTTGAAAACACTTTGAGATTTTTTTCGTACTATTTGTTTTACTTTGCTTATAAGTTCCCGCAAAAGTAATAGGGGCACTTCGGATGAACAATGATTTTTACAATACGTACGGTATTTTCATTTAGTTATAGGTAAACACAAACTATCTGCGAACTGCTTGTCCCCAAACCTAAGCCTTTTTTACAACCTTTACAAATGAAGTGGCCTCAAATATTACCACTAGCTGCAGCCAGCGGCTTCGCCCACGTGTATGTCGAAAATTATACCATAGAAAAGATATCCTGAGTGATATTCCAGGTTATTTACCTGTCTCTGTACCGGATTTCATCCAAATCCGTTCAGCTATTCTGACGTAATTGAGTTACAAACATTCATCCATCCATTGATTGATGATGATGGTGGATGATGGATTGTGCTAGTTAACGAATTAACACATTTATATACAAAGATATAACTTACTCAGTTGTCTGCGTCTCAGTACAGAGAGGCTGTTCGTCTTGATCTCGACCCCCTCCTTGATAGAAACAGGCCATATCTCAGCCAGCTCAACCACCAGTTGCCTGAATGTATGTCTCTTGTACCAGATCGTTACCAATTTGCCAAAACCTGGAATTCAAACCGGTTACTTCGATACCGTTTCGGAAGCCCAATTTAATTTTTTTTAATTAAAAATTAAAATTTTTGTAAAGCTTGCATGCAAATTCTTGCATGTCTAAATTGGGTTTTATGACAAGAAAGGACAGACTTTTGGTACATAGATGTATATGTTATTGTGTATGCCGTAGTCAGTACCATATAAATTATATTTATTTCTTTCTAATATAGCTTTTTACTCGTTCACAATTGTTGTGAAAAAGCATTTTAAAAATATACGATTATGTAAAAAATAATAATATCAAATAATAGGTAAAAATAATCTGAATTCGAATTGTATACAGGAGATTGAAAAGGGGTCAAAATATACATAAAATAACATTCCTTACTTTGTGTACTTCGAACGCCCCGATTTGACGACGGTCATCATTTTACTTAGCCTTTACAATTTAAATACTACTAACTCATTCCGTCTGACTTTGTCCTGTAAGAGCTCTTAGCAAAAGTACCGTTCAAATGAGGGACAAGTACCGAAATGTATTTTGCTTTTTCTATTCCCACTTTGAGATACAAATAGTCCTTTAATAAACTTTAATGGCACAGTTGACGCAATGGCTTAGCGATGGGTTATGAGTCTTGAGTTTAATTCCCACACAGGACAAATATTCATTGTAAGGGGATTTTTGAGGAAAGAAAAATTCAGCTGCGAGTGGGATTTGAACCCGCTTCTTCTGAGTAAGTAATGCAGACGCCTTGCCAATTAGGCTACCGCAACTCACACTCAAAAACTGAATCTTCTGTTTCCTCGTTTGAACGTTTTACGTTTTTTTTTCCTCAAGAATTATCTTTACAATAATAATAAATAGTTTTGAACGCATTAACGCATGTGACGCGACATGCGTTAATGCATTTAAAAATATTTAATAAATATTCATTCGCCTACAGTTAGTGTTCCGGATCTCTGGCTATTGGTAATTGTGGGTTTAAAGGTTTGTAACACCCTTAAACCCACAATTACAAAAAACAAAAATGAAGTGTAGACTTGTTATTACACTGTCGTTGTAAGTTCTTGGTTTGTCGTCAATAAACGAAAGCTTTAATATGCGAATACAAAAATTGCAAAGACTCAACGTCTCTTAGATTTCCTTATTAGCAACATCGTTTTCATTTTCCAACATTTTCGAACACTTAACACGACGGTTAGGTTAATAATATTGTACCACGAAGAACTTTACCTAAGCCTTTATCTTTGTCTTTTAAAATTTATTTGAATACGTAACTAATTATGTAGGTTTCGTAAATTATGTAGGTAGACGTGGACCATACATTAACGACCTTCAAAGTCTTTAATAACCAGGTAGAAAGTTCCTCGGAAAGTTGTTCCGTCACTCCCACACTGAATCTTCCAAACATTTTTCTACATTCAACAAAAATAAATGATTCTCTTTCAACGGAAATAGATACTTCACTACATAGTATAAAACAAAGTCGCTTCCCGCTGTCTGTCTGTCCCTATGTATACTTAGATCTTTAAAACTACGCAACGGATTTTGATGCGGTTTTTTAAATTGATAGAGTGATTCAAAAGGAATGTATATATACACACATCAACATAATCTAGGGATATTTTATATTTCATCAAATATCTAAAAATCTATGAAGAATTTTCTCATATAGTAAATGGAAGAATGATAGGTTATTTTAAGGTGTACAGTAAAAAATAAAAAACATTTCGTGATTTTTTTGTTTTAAATAGAAATGTTAGTTATTTTAATCGCCGTAGCAAATTAATATGGTAAAAAACTTCATTTCTTCTTATAAAGCTATTAATTTTAATGAAAATTTAAAAAATCTTATTAAGTCTAATTATTAATAATCAGTTTTGCCACCTCTTACATTAATTACACATCAACATCGATTGTTCATGCTTAAAGTTAGATTGTCAATGTCTTGCTGCGGTATGAGGTCCCATGTTCTTTGCAAGTGGTCGTAAAGTTGTTGTTGTGTCGTCAAATTTGGCGGGAAATCTCTCAAAGCTTTTCGTTGTAACATGTCCCAGGCATGCTCGATAGGATTTAAGTCGGGCGACTGTGCAAGCCAATCCAAAACTTGAATATCGTGGTCTCGGAGAGCGGCCGACACCGGCCGCGCCGTATGGGAAGGAGTATTATCGTGCATGAGTAGAAATTTCTGGCCCATTTGAATTCTGTGTGGGTCAATAACAGGCTCCACTACCTCCTCGTGGTATTTTTGTGCAGTCATGCTACCTTGGATCCAAATGAGCTGGGTTCGTCCGCCAAGACGAATTCCTGCCCACACCATGATTGTCTCGCCTTGGTATGAGTGGACCTCCTGAGGGTGCCTTAGACGGCTAACTGTCCCTGGAGTTCTCCAAACGCGTGTTCTTCGTGATTCCAGATGAAACCCAAACCGGGACTCGTCGGTGAACAGCACCAAAGACCGTTGTTCGTCACTCCATGGTAAATGCTCCCGAGCCCACGAAAGCCGCCGACCGCGATTGCCACGTCGCTATGCTGGAACACGTAGCGGTCTTCGAGCATGAAGACCAACTTCATGCAACCTCCTTCGCACGGTTTGGTCGCTTACCAGCAGCTGGTGGTCCTCCTGGAGCCTTTGTACTAGTTGCATCGCTGTGATATTGGGTTGTCTTCTAGCAGTTATTTGGAAAAATCGATCCTGTCTCTGCGTAGTAACGCGATATCTACCCGTGTGCCGTTCAGCTACATCCCTAATACTGCGATAACGTGACCACAACCTTGATATCACGTTTTGGCTGGTGTGTAGGGCCTCAGCAACGAAGCGTTAAATAGCACCATTTTATAGCATGACCACGGCTCGTAACATTTCATCTCGACTCAAATGACGACGTGACATGACTCCTAAAGCTCACACGACACGTTAAATTAAAAAAGAATACCAATCTAATCCCTGTTCATTAATTAATATTAATAAAACAATTTTAATTTTCCGTAACATAACGAATCACTAACAATTTTGCCACCGTATTTTCTTTTTTCTTTTTTTTTAATATTTATTCTTTAAATTTTGAAAATAGAATAAATGAGGTTTCAATCTGTATACAAACTTTTTATGAAAACTAAAAAGATTTTAAACTAAACAATCGTAAATAATTTACGATTAAGATATCCCTAGATTCTGTTGATGTGTGTATATAAAACATACATAATGTAGTAGAGATTGCCGTGCGGAACCGGGACGGGTCGCTAGTGGAGAAATATTATAACGTTAAAGTTGGAAAATGTTAGTTACTGGTATTAAATTATTCATTCTCTACCACCATTTCCGGCTCTTTCTTACCAAGACTGCTTATAAAATTAATTTTAGGGTCAACTACCGTAAGATACGGTGGAGCAAACGGAGGTCTGCCCTGCTTGGGCGGAGCACTACCGTGTCTTCACGGAGTTGCTAGGCGGCGACAACCTCTCACGTCTGGCCCTAGTGCGAACTATGTTACCGAGCGAGGAGGAATAGGAGCAGTCACCTCCTTCTGCAATGCAGTAATGCTAGGGTAGAAGGAGGCGAAAGGCGTAAGGAAAAGGCAGAATCCTCCTCTTCAAGTCCCAGCCATGGGAGACGCTTAGGGCGTACAGTATATTTAAAGGCTGTCTAGATGATTTCGCTATAAGCGATAAAATCACCGTTATACCCATGTAATTGGTAATATTGATGTACAGACGCCAGCACTTCAACCTACCTCAATCTTTCAAATGTCTTTAACAGATTTTCAACCTTAGCACAATAATGGAAGGTTAATGTTCGATAGGTAAAAGGAAAATGACCACGACAATATGGACCACAGTACAGAGTTGCGTCAATTCCAAAGTTGTTTTAGATGGTTTATAAATTAACCTAATAACCATCTTCAATTGCCATTTTGGAATCAAAACCCGCATTTCCAAGTTTTTTTAGAAAACGTAACTTAACCTCAAAATAGAAATATCCGTCGTGTATAGAGGTAAGTTTATAGGTCGTAGTTTGGAGAGCAGATTAATTAGCATATCTGATGGGATAGAGACTTAAATAAATCAGTACCTTGCCTTTATATTTCCTGTTAAAACAGTTACAAATACAAAAAAAAGGAGAGCTGTAAAAAAAACATTGACATTGGACTTTTTGACAATGACAATTCAATTTGAGACACCAACACCAATGTTGCCACTTTAGATTTTAAATGAAAATCGATTACTAGAATAAATACACTCGACACATAATTATTTCAAATGACTGATTTAGTTCTATAATCATTAATTTATTAAAAAAGTTCGATTTATATCAAACCGAAGCAATATAATTAAAAAAAAAATCAATGCAATCATTCATAGTATCGTTAGCCAACAAAGTGAAATTGCTTTAAAAAGTTTTGAAAGCAAAACAATACGACTACTGTGTGTGTGAAATACTAATTATTTCACACCACAGTAGTATCATCTCGTTTTATTTATTTATATTAATATACTGAGGTTAGCATTTATTTATATCACAGTGGTTCATCAAATTAATACTATATTACATACTATTTATAAAAAAGTATTTACATAACTAAAACTAGAAATTTAAGAATAAAACTGAATGATTAATATACTTATATGAATTTGTAATCGTATACAAAAAGAAAATCGATTGGAGTTGTCAATATATTTACTTATTTTGATTATGGCAATACTTTACCGTAAGAATAGCCGGCAGTAGGTAATTCATTTTATCAAGACAATTTCATAACTTATTCGGCCTTATTCCAAAAACTAAATAAACCTTGGTTTAAACCTGGTCTATTAAGTCCAGGCTTATCTGCAGAGCCATGGTTTAAATTTGACCGTATTACAAAACTAAGATAAAACGTCGACTTTAGTACCGCCATTTCAACGATTTTCTAAACAATTACTTAAATCCGAAATGAGTAATAACAATTAAATCTACCTTGTTTCAATCCATTTTGGGTGAAAATAACACAAAAACTACAACACAATGAAAAATTTGCTATGAGAAACTTTGACATACCTTTGACAGCTACTACTGTTAGACCATGGTTTATCGCAAAACCACGATTTGTAATAACGTTTGTGTAAACCTTAGTTTAACGAGATATAAACCTGGGTTTTTAGTTAAAGCCCTTTTTGTAATAAGACGGATTAAGTTTACAAAATAAACCCCTATACAAAATTGGCATTCTAATTGCAGAATGACTTTAAAAATAAAGAAAATAATTGTAATATAATTTTTATCTTGATGCATGAGAAAAACCAGTACCATTGATGGTCATGATCCTTTGACAGATTCGGGTAGGTTGACCTGCTGGCGTCTGTACAATAAAGTTCGAAGTATCTATCTAGCGCTAGACTGACAAACACTAAAAATTTGAGAATTCTTAATGTTACACTCTGAGGGGTCAAATACGTTCGTTTTTAAGGTGGGTCAGAAACTATTATTCCAAAACGTTTTTTAACAACCCTTAACCATGTAGCATTAACAGATATATTTTAATGTGTTAAATAACACATACCTCATCCCAATGACATAATTACTGCCAAATACATCACGATAATGTGCTATTAAGACATTGAATACTCACTCATAGTGTCGTATCCAGCGATGTGTAAATAGCTGCCGACAAATTCCTCTATAGTGGCGGTATGAATTACTTGTCCAGCAACATACGCTATCTCACCACCCAGCATCAGAACCAACAAAGACGACGATACTATGAACAACAAATAACTTCTTATACGGTAAAAGAAGGTTTTCGGTGCAGCGTCTAAGAAGGAAAGGCCTATGGTGCGAATACAAAAATTGCAAAGATTTAGAGTTTCATGGATCTCTTCCCGAGCAACTGCTTTTTCTTCGTCCGACATTTTCGAGCACTGTATAAGACGAGCGGGGAAATACTGCGTCGAAAACACAAAACAGTAATAAAACAGAACAAGTTAACCATACATTAGCGACCATTAAAGTTCGTCCTAATAACCAGGTAAGAACAGATTTTTGGGTAACAAACGGCAAACTTTTCTTTTCCATTCACCCTCGTAAAGTTTTGTTTTTCTTTATATAATTATTATAATATATATAGCGGACAAGTACATTATCAAATTAATAAATTAAGGAGCCAACGGCCACTATATATTATTATGTTCATAAGGAATAGTACCTTATTGTAATTAAAAGTAAGTAGTGACGAAGTTTACTTTAAGCGTATATTGACAATTAGACTCACTTGCGAATTTATTCGATTAGAAAGTTTTTAAAGCAATTTTTTTGCTGGAAAAGTAGCTTGCTTTGTTATCCGAGGAGCTAGCAAATGGAAATAGAGATGTCAGTAAGTGCTCATTCATGCTCCAAACAATTCCAGAATAGTTCTGGATAGGAACACATTCTGTTCTGGAAGACATTCTTCAAATAATCAAAATCGTAATAGGTCTATCATTACGAGACCTCGAAATGAAATACCATTTGAAATTATCCAGAAAAACAGTATCTATAGAAAAACCGTAAACAAAATAGTAGAACGCTATTCACGTCGACACCGTATTATAAACCAATTACCATTTCAGTGTTACAGTCTGCTTGATTTCTGACTTAATTACTTATTCCAATTTCGCCGCAAACGATGTCAACTGCAATCATTGAATTCATCATGTATAATGGTGACCAACTCGGCTGATCTGCATCGGTAAAACGATTCCAGTAATGCTTCCTGAAACATCGAAGTTCTTCATAAACTGGTTAAATGCGGAGATGTAATTAAAACGTGACTCTGAGGCAATGCAATTAGCATGGAACACGCATGTTTTATTAACTTACGAATAGATAAACGTCATGAAAAATTTCAATAGTCTCTTGTTCTCGGAAACAGTTTCGTCTAAATTCTTTTTCTTTTTTGTGCAAAATTTCACTTACTGGGAACCACGGAATGAGATCAAAACTTCAAAGATATTTTAATTTCGGTTATCAATAAAAAGGAACTGCTTTCTCGTATAATGGTTATAAACATTCCGAAAAATTGGAACGGATGTATATGATGGCTATAACCAGTAATCCTTATTACGCAGTTCTACGGAAACAAATGGGATTTTTTTCGAGCCGAGATCTACTTAAATTCTCAGTTTTAATATAATAAGTTTAATATTATTATTATAGAGAAAAAACCGGCCAAGTGCGAGTCGGACTCGCGCACCGAGGGTTCCGTACAAACCTGCAAGGTCGACTGGAAGTACCCTTTAGGTTTTGATTCCCTTGCGAGTACTTGCGAGTTTCAAAATATGCAGCTTAAATTGCTGTTTCTTTTGATTGCGTTGACATAGAAGTTTGATTTTGTTACAGCTTAAAGGTATTATAGACCTGAGTATTTGGTATGAATTTCAATTTAATACCTCTACGCGTTTATGAGGAAATGGGTAGTAAGTTTAAAATTATTAAAAAATATATATTATGTGATGTAACTAAAAATTTATGGTTTTCGTAATTTTTTCTTTATCTATGCTATAAGACGTTGCTTCGTACCAAATTTCAAGATTCTGAGTTCACGGGAAGCACCTTGTAGGTTTTGATTCCCTTGCAAGTGTCGAAAATTTGCGGCATAAACGGCTGTATCTTTTGATTGCGTTGGCTTAGAAGTTTGATTTTTTCACAGCTTCAAGGGACAGTAGACTTGAGTAATTGATATAAATTTTAGCTTCATACCTCCACGCGTTCCTGAGAAAAAGGGTCTTGACAGACGGACGGACAGACAGACGGACAACAAAGTGATCCTATAAGGGTTCCGTTTTTTTCCTTTTGAGGTACGGAACCCTAAAAATACAAAATGAATATGGTCACATTTATTGGGAAAACGAACTAGGAAGGTAACTGCAGGAAGCGATAGTAGCAGCAAGTTTTGAGTGAAATTGTGAACTACTCTCAAGTCCAACGTACATTATTAGTTGCAAGAGGCAACACCTCCCGTCTCCACGTCGGACGCCCAACTAAAATTACATTTCGTGCAACGCTACATGCAGCTACAAGCAACTTGTCGCCAAGCACACCGTTTTCCTTTGAGGTGAACAAGTTTGGATATTAATAAAGTTGTGGTTTAGACACCTTCCTGATATTAAGTATGTTAGTTACCCAAGTAATGAAACTGATAATCTTACTGAACAAGAACATAACAACAGATAATAGCTTCAGTTAACCAACGATAATTCCAAACTATAGAATTACTAGCTTTTGCCCGCGGCTTCGCTCGCGTAGAATTTGGTCTGCGTCATTAAGTTACGTGACATTTTTAGGGTTCCGTACGTCTGAATACAAAAACGGAACCCTTATAGGATCACTCGTGTGTCTGTCCGTCCGTCGCTTACAGTCAATTATCTCCGAATCTATTAGACCGATTAAGTTGAAATTTGGTACACATATCAATTCCTGTGACCCAAACACAGAGGTGTGACGTGAGCAGATGAAATCTGTATTTTGGGGGGTCATTTTTGGGGGGGAAGGGGAAAACAAAAAAAAAATTCTGAAAACTGCATCGTGTGGCATATCAAATGAAAGGTCTTGTTGAGAAGATCTTAAATGTATTTTTTTGTAATTTTAAAATAAATAGTTTCCAAGTTATTCAAGAAAATAGACGAAAATTGACCATTCCCCCCCCTTATCTCCGAAACTGCTGAACCTAAAATTTTGAAAAAAATACAGAAATTAGTTTTCTCCTTATAGATTATAGGAAAACCTATAAGAAGTCCATGATATTAAAATAACATGGTAAATCACTCAATATTGTGCGTACCAACTTACATTTTTTTTTAATACGTCATAAATCGTAAACCGCAATTTATCTTTCAAAGTTACAACCAACTTTTATATAATGTTACTTGCTGGTACGGAACCCTTTAAAGGCGAGTCCGACTCGCACTTGGCCGGTTTTTTTTAATACTTATATTTTTTTATGTAACTTCACATCGTACATTACTTCAAAATTAGTTTCCATACAATCTTTGAACACCTATACCTAATATTTAGAGGGAATCTCTTGAGGGTGGAATTATTTCAGATATTTCCTTTCTAAGTGCTCATTATTTTAGAGGGCCGAAGCCTGCCGGGGTCGCGGGACTTACGAATTACCGTGACCCCGGCACGTAAAGGGCTATTGAAGGACACCGTAGATTTTAGTCAGTCAAATCTGACAGTCCCTCCCGCCCTGCCCTGGGTGGGAGGACTCATTTGATGATTTTACCACGATAAAAAAATAATAATAATAGAACTCTGCAAATTTCAAAATTCTACCAGTGGTTTCTTCATCAATCTTTACCTGTATGGTGTGTTTATAAAAAGTAGCCCTATGTCCTTCCCCGGGCTTGAGATTATCCTATCCAGCACAAACGGATTACTAAACACTGACTAATAAACAGGTCGGACCAATGTTACTTGCATTTAATCACTACATAGTATAAAACAAAGTAGCTTTCTTTGTCCCGTGTAACGATCGAACTCGTGTAACGATCGACATCATTGCGCGATCACCGCCATCTATCGAGCATAATGACCACTCGACATAAAATACTAATAGAATTATCTATACTCCGTTCATCATCTGCCTAGCGTTTTTCCCAACTATATTGAGGTCGGCTTCCAGTCAAACCAGACGCAGCTGGATATCACTATTTTACATGGAGCGACTGCCTGTCGGACCTCCACAACCCAGTAACTGGGTAATACGATACCCCATGGTAAGATTGGCTGTCAGACTTTAGAGCTTCTGACAGTAACGACTGTCAAAGATCTTCAAATGACAGCCGGGACCAACGGCTTTACGTGCTTTCCGAGTGCTTTTTACCCATCCACAGACAAACCTCGGCAAGCGCAGCTTAACCCGTAAAAATATAAAAAACGAAAAATAAAAATCTTTTTAAAAAAAATATGTAACTGCCTTCAAAAAGAACCACAAAAAAGGGCAAATAAAAACAATGAAATAAAAAATAACAAAGCCATCGACTTCCGAAATAAAAGTTATTTTGTAGATTATTTTACCCTTTTTTGTGGTTCTTTTTGAAGGCGGTTACATTTTTTTTTGAAAAAGTTTTTTATTTTTCGTTTTTTAGTTAAAATATTCAACCCAAATTCTTCCCAAATACATATAATATAATCCGTAGCACTGGTAATAACATCCCTCATGTACACTATAAGCTAATAACATTCCCTATCTCAAAAACTACTGAACCGATTTTGATGAAACTTGCAGTATTCCCTAAGTTGAACGATACCTAGCACAAAAAATATAATTATTTAAATCGGACGTGAAGTTCCGGAGATATGCGAACAATGAATCAGTCGATGCCTACTCCTTACTGTTAAGGAGTTGTACCTTCCATCATCAGCTCAGCTACATAAGATAATGATTACCATACGCAAGTACTTATATAACTTCATAAGATTTACGAAAAACGATGCGTGGGCCTATACAATTTGAGGGTTGCCCTCGATTTCTCCAAGATCCAATCATCAGATCCTGATTTGGTGACAATGGGACCACACGGAAAGCACCAGCTTTCAAACAAAAAAAGAATTATGAAAATCGGTTCACCCAGTCGGTCGTTATGCGGTAACAAACTACTGTTAAGGAGTTGTACCTTCCATCATCAGCTCAGCTACATAAAATGATGATCACTATACGCAAGTACTTAAATTACTTCATAAGATTTACGAAAAACGATGGGTGAGCCTGTAAAATTTGAGGGTTGCCCTCGATTTCTCCAAGATCCAATCATCAGATCCTGATTATGTTACAATGGGATCATACGAGAAGCACCAGCTTTCAAACAAAAAAAGAATCATGAAAATCGGCTCACCCAATCGGTCGTAATGCGGTAACAAACATTTAAAAAAAATACAGTCCTCCTTTTTTGAAGTCGGTTAAAAACTATCCTATGTCCTTTCTCAAGTTCCAAACTATGTCTGTACCAAATTTAACACTAATCGGTTCAGTAGTTTAAGCGTGAAGAAAAGACAGACAGACAGACAAACAGACAGACAGAGTTACTTTCGCATTTATAATATTAGTTAGGATTAGGATAGAAAGAACAACTTATAACCCAAAAGCCGCCTATAAAGGTTTCGCAACAAAGTATACCAACTATAAATTGGTTGACATCCTATTTACACTACATATCGGCTCCGAAGTTTGTTTAGGCGCAGAATGTAAACAAACTATCGACCTCAAATCCTCGAAGTGAAGCACGGCAGCTCACCTGTCCCCGGGATTATTCAAGTCCCGCATTTAGCTGGCTTTACGGGATTACGGGACGACGCGGGATCTCTTGAAAGTAAGCAGCCGGATGCTCGTTTATCCACTGACAGATCTTTACTTTGTTTTACTTTTCAAGTCACGCAATGCAAGAATTTTCCCTTGATGACCATCGTAGTACCACTATGTAGTTACATTTCTTACAAAGTCAAAAAAATGCAAACGATTTTGTTTAGCCTGTCTAAATGCCAACCAGAAATGCACCTAATTTACTACCAATAAACTCGAAATACCTAATTGAAATGGATAAATACTGAGTGTGTTCATAAATTAAGTTATATCAAAGAAGTTCTGTTGCAGGACCTCTATTTCTGAATTCACAAAGAGCTCACTTCTCTTGGATTATTAGATATAGTCTAAATAATATCTGGTGAGCATTTGTCTATTTTGGTAAGAAAAAACAATATGAATACAAAACTATATAGCGGGTCCAAAAATCTAATTTATCAACATCATAATATGCATTACGATGAAATTCATAAAATGGAATATTCTATTGCTCAAGCAACATGTTAAACCTGCCAAACAGTTTTTGAGGAAATGTATTATTCTTCTTCTTTTCATTGACATACTTTTTAAGGATAATATACACTACACTACATTATATTCACTTCAAACTTAAAATAGTATCATACATTTTCTCTAATCAGTACATTCATACAGAATTTCAATCACATGCAACATGAGTGCTGCAGGAATCTCATTGGCTTTGCACTTGCAGTAAAGCTCACCAGCTAGACGGAAAAATGTAGGGGCTCTGTGCAGCTTATCTCTTTACGACGACCGGCAAGGGAAGCCTGCTAGACATTTTAAAGGATTACACTACTTGTGTACTCCACTGAGACCTTATTTTTAAATCTTTATAAAATCCTACTAGAGGAAGGTGTCAACTCTGTGCTGAAATGCATTAAGAAAATTGTTCAAACTATGAATGTAAAATAAGTTCATGTTTTTGCATTTTAAAATGTAATGAACGCGAAACATAACCCTACTTTGAGTATTAGATTATACTTGATAAATATTCTCAAGGCGAATGCAACTCAACTTTAATTCTGTTGTAATTTTGGCTAACCACACAGCAACCCCAAATCGGTGGTAAGCTGTTGTTTATATAGGACAACTTAGCACAACCTACCAACTCACAGATGTAAGATTTTACGTTGATAAAGCACCATGTAACTGATTCACATGAAATGAACGTACTAGGTAAAATAAATACTTATCCTTTTTTTGGTACATAAAATAAACATGGCATAAAAAGTGTAAAAGCTGACAGCGGCTGTCAAAAGCAGAAAAATACATAATTTGCAAATAAAATCTCTTTGTATGTCTTCCCAAATTACCTATTTATGCATGCCACGAATTGCAGCGCACTGAGGCCATGACCATTAGCGGAGATCCGAAGATATCTTAATAACGAGACGGGCGTCGCACCAGCCGGTGAACCAAAACAGCTTCGTACGAGCTACCCGCTTAATTAAATATCTTGCGACCTAAATAGTTCTTACTTCTAGTTTCAGAAATATCTAACAAAGAATTTTCTTTTATTGTTTTTCATTTAAACTTTTCCAACAATTGAAATAGGTGCTTTGTGCTTTTTCAATTAGGCGAGCCATTCACTTGAATTAAAAACATTGTTGCAGAAACGTTCTTAATTATACTCTGTAATGTAAAATTATTAACATCTTTTTAAACGAGGTAATATAACATTGGTATCCCAATGTTATTTTACCTCGGTTAAAAAGATGAAACAAATAGAGGATAGTATGAATTAAGGGAGCTTAAAAATATCAAGGGCGATGTCTGGTGCCCGTCGAGTGCAGCGGCTGGCCACTGCCGCGGCTTGGCCGCTCCCGTCGCCGTCTCCACTTCAATTTGCGCCCAGCCGCACTCCCAACAGAATTCAATTACGAGTACATGAATTGATGGGATATGGCCAGTAAAACAATAATTACTAGGTTCAGCAGAGTTTATTAATTTAAATATACGCAGTGGTTGTGAGCCGTCGCGAGTACCGAGCAAGAGAGAGGGCGACCTACGTGTGCGAAAGAGAAAGCAGTCATTTTAAAAACTTAAACACAGGCAAGGGTCTAACGCTATACAGCCAACACTCCCACGAAATGACAACTTTCTATTCCTTTACACACTGTTTATACCTACACTTAAAAATGATTATGTAAATACATAGCTTGGTTTACACAACACCTAAACTTTTTCTCAAATACATAAATTGAAACTTACTTATCGGCTTTGTCAAAATGTCAGCAATTTGTTCTTTAGTGTTTACATAGTGTACACTTATACTTTTATCATTAAATTTTTCTCTAACAAAATGCAATTTTATATCAAAGTGTTTACTTCTCTTATGTAAACTTTCATTCTTAATTAACTTTATGGCACTCTGGTTGTCTATAAACAAAGCAACAGTTTCATTAAATTTACACAATTCATTTAGTAAATATTTAAGCCAAATAATTTCTCTTGTTGCATTACAGGCTGAAATATATTCTGCCTCACAGGTAGACAATGCTACATAACTTTGCTTCTGACTTGCCCAAGTTACAGCACTATTATTTATCATTGTTACATAACCACTGGTTGATCTACGTGAGTCTATATCAGAACCAAAGTCAGCATCACAGTATGCTTCTATATTTAAAGTTTCACAACGTGTATACAAAATACCTAAGTCTTTGGTACCCTTTAAATACTTCAAAATTCTCAACACAGCATTATAATGTGATTGATCATGACATTCAATGTACCTACTTACAATATTTACTGCCAACATTATATCTGGTCTACAGACTATTGCAAGAAACATGAGTGCACCTACCATCTGACGATACAATATTTTGTTTTCAGGAAATTCAGGTCTACACAATTTTATATTTGGGTCAGCAGGCACTGAAACCTGACGACAATCTTTCAATTGAAATTTGTTCAACAATGACTCAATATATTTTCTTTGATGTACTAAAATTGAATTTTCACTTATGTCTATTTGCATACCAACAAAACATTTTACATTTTCAGTAACTACAATTTGAAACTTTTCCTGTAACTCGGATAGAAATCTATTCATTAATGTGTTACTTTTACAAAACAGAAGTCCGTCATCTACATACAAAAGTAAATACATTACATCACTGTATTTATTTGATATAAATGCACATTTATCTACTTCACAAGCTGTAAAACCAAAATCTCTCAATATTTCAGTTACAGTTTGATTCCAGCACCTTGGTGCTTGCTTAAGACCATATAGTGACTTCTTTAATTTACAAACTTTATCACTTGCATTTAAACTTGGAGGAGGGGACATATAAATTTCCTCAGAAATTGCACCATATAAAAATGCAGTTTTAACATCAAATTGTTTAACATTAAGTTTCAAATGGGTAACTAGTGACAACATGACTCTAATGGTATCATACCTTACTGTAGGTGAAAATGTTTCAGAATAATCTATGTCTTTTATTTGTGAAAACCCTTTTGCACAAAGTCTAGATTTAAATCGAATAGAACCATCTGAATTTTCTTTCACACGAAATACCCATTTACATCCTATGGGTTTCTTACCAGTAGGTAAACTCACAAGCTCCCACGTTTCATTTTCTTTGTGAGCTTCCAGCTCTTCGTTGATTGATTTTGTCCACTGCTCTGCATCCGGAGATACCATGGCTTCCTGGAATGTTGTTGGGACTTCACAATCTGCTATCAATGCCTCTGCTATATAGGTCATTGTGTCTTCCTCTGGGTGTTCCGAGCACTCTTCCGAAGACTGCTTACCCAGGGCTTTATTCAGGAAATTTTCAAATACATTCTTGTCAAATAGGGACTTACTACCATGTTGGCTCCTGCTTGACGTCGACGACTTACCACCACTGCTGGTGGCACCTCCGAACACCTTGGCATCACGCTGAGGACTCATCACAGCATGCGTCGCGGCCTGCGGAGTTGGAAGTGCACGGGTCTCCTTGGCATCACACGATGGGCTACACTCCACCATATGCATCGGGGCCTGCGGAGTCTCCTTGGCATCATACACGGTGCTGACCGGTGTATGCATCGAGGCCTGCGGAGAGTATCCTGCTTCTGCTCCCTTCTCTGATAGTGGACACACCAAGCTATCTTCATCATCTAGGGGCAGCTGGAACAAGCTCTCCTCAACTCTTCGTTCATCACAGATAGTACTTTCATCGAATATTACATCTCGAGATATCTCCACTTTCTTGGTACGCAGATCCATCAATCTATAGTTGTTCGAGTTATTGTCATAACCTACAAGTGTCATTTTCATACTTTTCGGCTGAAGTTTATTGCGTTTCTCCTTGGGCACATGAACGTAGGCTGTGCAGCCAAATGTCCTGAGATGAGAAAGGTTAGGCTTTCTTCCAACCCATTTTTCAAATGGAGTTATGCCATCTCTTTCTTTTCTATTGTACAAATAAGCTGCAGTGTTCACCGCTTCTGCCCAGAGACTTGCAGGTAACTTGCTGTCGAAGAGCATTGCACGCGCAGATTCCATCAGTGTCCTGTTCATTCTCTCACTACAACCATTTTGTTGAGGGGTATAGGGAGCTGTCCGACACAACTGAATTCCATGTTCTGATGCAAACTGCTTCATCCGACTGCTTGTGTATTCACAACCGTTGTCTGAGTGAAGGGCACTGAGCCTGACACCTTGACTGAGTATTTGCTTATAATAGTCTTTGAAGCACTCAAAAACTTCACTCTTTTTAGATAAAAAGTACACCTTACAGTACCTTGTTGCTTGATCAATGAAGGTCACAAAATATCTTCTGCCACTTATTGACCTGACAGGCATGGGTCCACAAATGTCACTATACACCTTTGCTCCAGCAAGGTTAGCACTTCCTTTTGATGGTTTAAAGGGTAAACGGTGCTGTTTCCCTAATATACGCGGTTCGCAGAGAAAACTGTCTATTTCTTCTACTTTCATACCTGGTATAAGTCCACTTTGCACCATTTCTCGTATAGTTTGCACACTGATGTGTCCAAGACGCCTATGCCACAGTTCAATGTCACATACATTCGCCTCTTGAGATATTTTAACACTGAATTGCATTTTATATAAGTTATTGTTGCTACTTTTGTTTGCGACCGCAACTAACATTCCCGAACTATCGTATATTTTAGCACTGGATTGTTTTTTCACTATTTTAAAACCTTTTGAGGTTATAACACCTTCTGAGAACAAGTTCTTACATAGTTTTGGCACAAAGTAAACATCGTTTATAGTAGACTCGTACCATTGTCCATCGAGTAGTTTGTTTACATTTATTGTCCCTTTCCCACACACTTGTAACTCAGTTCCATTGCCGATACGCACTGTTGATTTGAAGGGAATTAAGTTCGCAAAACATTCTCGAGCACAGCACATATGTACGGAGGCTCCACTGTCCAATATCCACACGTATTTACTATCAATATTTTTGTTATTATCACTGACGAACGCAGATTTTTGAGACGGTGACGCATGAGTGCGGCCCGAGCGCTTACTCGCTGGCGCCGGCATGACAGTGGCAGTGACGGGAACACTTTGTTTACAATCACGCGCATAGTGTCCGCGTTTTGAACACTTGAAGCATTTTGCTCGGGAACGTGTGTTCTGCTTGTTTTTATTTTGTTGTGTTGAAACTAAAGCAGCGGGTTCTTGCTCTTCAGCACGGTTTAAACTTGCTTCCTCATCTATCAGTCGAGCTGTCAAATTGATTATTGTCTGTCTCTTTTCGTCCAGTGACAACCATGCTTGACGTAGGTTTCGATATCTGTCGGGTAACGATCCCAATATTTTGGTTATCACGCTTATCTCCGAAACCAATTCACCAGCATCTCGAAGTTGTTGTGCGATATTTTCGATTTTTGTTATATGTTTAGCAATCGAATCGCCTTCCGCCATCTTTATGTTGTGGAACTTTTCCAATAATAACATTTTCGTATTTTCACTTTTCTGCTCGTAAATGGATTCCAATTTAATCATCATTTGCTTTGCAGTAGTACACGTTTCAACCAAACTAATTAGAGACATATCGAGTCCTGATGCTATTATGAACATCGCTTGCGAATCCGCTTGACGCCATTGTTCAAGCACGGACAAACTTCCTTCTGTCTTCACATCGTTTGTGTTGTCGTCACTTTTCTCCTCAGTGAGATGATTGCTCAATCCTTTTGCTCTTAACGCGCAGTTAATCATGAACTTCCATTGGCGGAATCCTTGACCGTCGAAACGCCGGGCAGCAACGTGCGAAGCGAGGTCCATCTTTCCTGCACTTTTCTTTGTCTAGCAACGACCGCGTGGCTGACAAATCTTTGGATTAGATTAACGCGAAATATACTTTCGATTGACTCGCGACTTCACTTGTGCAAGATACTGGGCCCATAACCTGATGGGATATGGCCAGTAAAACAATAATTACTAGGTTCAGCAGAGTTTATTAATTTAAATATACGCAGTGGTTGTGAGCCGTCGCGAGTACCGAGCAAGAGAGAGGGCGACCTACGTGTGCGAAAGAGAAAGCAGTCATTTTAAAAACTTAAACACAGGCAAGGGTCTAACGCTATACAGCCAACATGAATAAACATTTCTTTTTCCTTTGCACGACAACTTCGTTCAGATACGTATCGAGTGTAAGTGGAAAACTGTAATTGAGTGAAAAAACCTGGGCACGCTTAAAATATCACTTCACTGTTCACATTTTTACCACAGATATTTTTATGACTGTTTCATATACAGCCAAAACATTTTGAAATAAGCTTCGTGTGTGAAAATATTTTGATAAAAGCACAATAAGAAAATATAAGGTCGTTTATACCTCAATAAAACCAACGATCCAATACACCAGGAAAACAATAACCTGGTGTTTCACACTGAAGTAGACATATGGGAAATGGACAAAAAATATATTCGGGCGGAACCGGTGGAATTCTAAAGCAATCCATTACGTGAAGCAAAAGCAAATCCCGACGAACGATGCGCTATAAATCTACAGTCGATGACAGATCTCGCGCGCGCGCAGCACTGCCACACTGCCTTTAACACTTTATATGAAAATGTTAAATTGAACTTGATTTACAACAACGCCGTAAGTCATGTCGTCGTATTTGCATAACGTGTGTACTGCAGCATATCCTGTATTTATGCCTGAGGCATTTTATTTATATTAACTGGTAACGCTGGAAGTCTTCATAGTGTGTTATTTTCGTCGTAAGTCATAGATAGGAGTAGAATATAGATACTGAAACGACAGTGACGTAATTATAAATTTATTTACCTGACGACGAAGGACTTGAAACACCTCTCAAACTGTTTTATAATGTATGAATAAATCCAAGTCCAGAGAACTGAGCCGTGTCGTCTATTTCTCAGCTGACTAAGCAATGAGAAAATCGTGATAACCGATGCCAAGTTTGTCGCCTTTGAACTTGCTGAATTCAGAATATCATTGTGGTAAGACGTTCCCTCTCAAGGCCTTGTACGGATGTTTCAGAATATCATTATAAAGTTACCGATATATTCTTAAGTAACACTACGAATGAGTATTTTAATGATTAGTTAGTTAATACTGTGGGCTTAAAAATCACAATATGGTCCGCGCCACAACTCAAGTCCTTTTGACGCGGCGCTAGTGTCTATGTCATTACATATTGTATTTTTTTTAATTGCATTCATTAAAATATGGTACCACTTTCCGCAGGTCATGAGTGGTGGCGCGAATTTACTCAACAATTTGACAACTTCAAGGCACACAAACCTACAGAAATCTCACACTAACGTAGCAGCCACTTCATCGTAACCAGAAGCTAATGGCATTCGAGCGTTGGTACTCAGTGCTCACTTAATTATGTCACTAGTGAACGAGTTGCGAGCCACATGTTGCGAATACCCCACCATGCTCACGGTACGCCACTAGCCACTACTCGCTAAGTGTGGTAATAAAGAACATTCTGCTTCAAGCAGACTTAATTCCCTTCGCCGATAATTATAAAGTTTTGCTAGAACAAACTTTCCAGTTATACTTACACACATATTCAGTTTCTTCCTGGAGTATTAATAGGTTTCATTGATGGAAACTGATATGAGAATCATCCTGCAAAAAAAAAATGTACTTTAATTTATATTCGAGGGTTTTTAAAATACTTATTGGATTTTATATATAATAATAACCTCGATTTACAAAATCTAATGAATCTGGGGGCACGGCAGTGCCTCAGCCAAGTCTCGAGCAAAACGGGCACAACCGTACCATCTTTTCTCGATGCGATTCGCGGCTGTTTCGCCCCCCCTATATCTTCGACGTGGACAAAGCTAGGAGTTTAGGTTTTCGGTGAATAATAGTAGGCATTAGAACAAGCTGTTACGTTGTTTTTTTGTACCTGGCTGTTTACCTGACAACATATAGCGAGTCCATTACGGAGTTTCTTAGGTTATCACTTTTTCACAACGATTCACTTTTCTAATTAACTTTTTAAACAGTTTTACAATATTAATTAAATCAAAACAAAAGTTTACTTGTTTACTTTTCACTTGACATTACATCAGACGTCAATTATGACAGTTCAAGGCGCCATCTGGCGATTCGCCGATTAACGATTATAAAATAATCGATATTTTTAACTAATAGTTTGCAAATCATAGAAAATATAAAATACCTGATTTAGCAAACCTAAATAATTATAAGATCACGGAAATAAAAAAATATTAATAAAATGAAATACCCGTGAACGGAAGTGATTTAGTTTTTTCAATATGGACTTTTTTCTCGAACATTCTAAAGCAGCGAAACATTTATTATCTGTGAAGTTTTTGCGTGAATTGTCTGTGACAGAATGTTGTCACAGAAAAATGTCAATTTTGCCTAATTAATATTCAGGGGTAATTGTTATTGTTAATTACGAGGAATTATAAATTGGACCACGAAATCGTATGGATTTAATTTAGTGAAATGGCTTTAGGCTTAAACACGTGACGTTGGACAGTTTTTTGTGAGTTTGGTGTATTTTTGAGGAATTGAGTGTTTTCCTTGGAGTGTTTGTAATTGGTAACCAAGAGAGATTCTCCCTGGACTTGGGTAAAGTGAATTTCTTGGGCACCCGAATTCTGCCTTGATTTCCGGCCGACGCGCCAGTGATGGTTAGTCGTCACATTCTGCCCGAGCCGGCTTCCAGTCACCATCAAACTTATTTACTTTTTGGCGAAGGTGAGTTCTTTTATTGTAACGGTGTCTGAGGTTGTTCGGTGAGCTCTTCCCCGGTTGTTGAGAGAATATAGTCGTAACTCGTGAAAACTTATTGCAGGATTCTTAATTGCGCCAGGAATGCGCAATTAACGGATTTGTTGTTCGGGATTCCTGTTCTGACCAGCGACCAGGATCGGAGCGTTCCGCTTCAGCCGCCGTTGATGTGTCTTCCTTCAGAGTGAACTGTGAGTATTAAACATCGCTATTTACTGAAGATAGGCCGTAGGTGTTTTCTCGGTGTCTACCACAGTGTTAATTTATAGGTTATTCGTGGACCCCGTGGTGACGTGGCGGATGCCACGCTGGAGCGGTATTTGAATGGAGAACCTGATGTCCATTACATGCTCAGGCTACTTGATTTCCCCGCTCGGTCCCGTTAAGGAAAGCAATTTGGTTCCACGTATATTATTGGGTCTCCGTATGGCAAATTACAGGAAGGCAGCTTGAGAAGCTCGTCCCGCCGCCAGGATCCAGCAGGCCGTTGGGGCCTGGACGCGGGACCCGTTGCTCGGGCTCGCCTGAAGCCACCTGCGGAGCCAGCGGCACAGCGAGCGGCACGGTTGCGAAGCCCGCAGGCGGTCGCGCCGTGCGAGACGGTTTTTTTTTTTAACTCCTTTTTTTTTACTCCTTATTTTTTTTTATATTTTAATCCGGCTCCCGTTGTAAACCGGAGCCTGTAAACCGGTCTATATTATACCGGGTCTGGATGTCGGTGTTCCACCGATTTTCAAATTGAGGATCTTGGGCTAGTTCTTCATTCACCCGGATGTAGGGTGAACATCTTCAGCTTCAGGATCCGGGACTCTCCCAGTCCCTGGCGCCCATTTGTTAATTTTAATTTGAATTTAAATGGAACGTTCTAGTTTGGATATAATTTAACTTTTAACTTTTTCTCGGAACAGTACTCGGCAGGTTTATCTCCAACTTCCCACGCCCATAGCTCTTTCCGTTAAAGTATAAACTGGCTAGCCACCTTTAGTTAAAACTAAGATCTTAATTTAATTTTCTCGACCTACTTGTCATAACTACTAAACAATAAATGTCACATCAAATTTATTATGTATAATAATAAACCAGTTTTTATATAATTTGTTGTTTCCTTATAGTTGTTTCCCCAACCGAGAGGGAGAAAATATTTTGTGTAACAAAGCTTAAGTTCGAAATTACATGCCAATAGAATTAATAGTTTAGGAGTTACGGTCGATCAAAGTTACACCATTTTGTCACTCACTGACTCACTGACTCACTGACTCACTGACTCACTGACTCACTGACCGATCATCAAAAATCTAAGGTACTTCTAGCAGACTTAGAAACTTCAAAATTTGCACCAAGATAGGTCATTAGCCACATATAAAGGAAAAATTATAAAAACATTAAAAAATAATATACCATAGAAAACAATTTTATATTTGCGGTTTGGCAAGAACATTATGTATGGATTTTGACTGCATTGTTAACTTTGTTCGTTGTTTTAAGTATTCAATTGGATGAATAAATACATAGAATAGAAAAGAATAATATAAATGTAATACATAGACTATAATTAATACATAAAGTTCATTATTCATTAAATTAATAAAGCTAAAACTCCATTGTATTGCGATAAATTTCGATTGTATGCGCGCTCGATAGATGGCGTTGTACCTGTCTGAATCGCGCTATGGTTTCGTTACCGAGCGCAGTATAAGTAGTACTTTAAAATAATTCGATAATTTTCATTTGATAGCGCCATCTACCTTTGAAAAACCATTTCGAAACTAAAAAAATATTGTAGCTATATTCGGAGAACTTAAGTTAGCCGGATTAGATAGTAGATTTATTATTGTTACTGAAACAGTTATTTAGGCAAATAGTTTATTAATATAACATAGACATAGTTACAATATCTAGTTTTATTGTATAATTATAATATAAAGAAAACTATTGATACAATTACTAAATGTTGATTTATAACTACAAAATAATTTGAATAGGACTTGGCTTCTATGAGATCTCAAAACTTTTTACGATGGAAAGACTGCATCGAGAGACTTGGCATTTTTTTACATTTAATGTTTTTGGTGGGTAGATATTGTAAATCGAGGTATTGTAATGCAATGTATTCCATTGCATTTACAACGAATTTTTAGCTTAAAATGAATGTGAACTGTTTATTTTTCACATTTTCTGTCGTCGCAAAGGAATCGATCAACGACATAAAATTCTAGTTTCTTAAAATCTGATGTCATAATCGAATCTGACTGGTAATTAAGTTGGTAACTACATTTCTCTGATTTCCCTCCACTGTAAGTAAATAGAACAGACAACATTTAGTGTGTCTGCGGCTTATACGACCACAGACTACATAGACATACTTTGTACTATACTCAAGTATCTTACCACCATTGTACTCTGATTCTGAAATACCGCGTAGGTACTTCAATATCCTAATAAAACCCGAGTAAAGCCCTCACAGCCAACGAGTTAATTTACTTCAGTAATAATGTTTACCTTTTTACGGGTAGATGCCTTCTTTCAAGCCATTTTTAAGCGCCGGTCGCTTTTACAACTTTTGCGTAAACTCTAAGTCGGTTAGATGCTCTGAGTTACATGCCTTGACTTTATGTTGATACCCTTTTTCTTTTCTTATTTTAAAAGGTTTTACTAAACAGCACAGCGAATAAGACTCGTTATTGCAGAAAATACTTTTCACCCCGCCAATTCTATTAGCTGTCAAAATTAGTTTTTTTTTAATCAACCATAGAGAAAATAACTCACACATTTTTATTTCGATTTGGAACACAAAAATGAAAAGTGTGAGAAATGTTCATTTATTAATAAGCCATACAGATAACCGAATACATAATTATGCTATATTCCCTTTATGTCGAGTCCCGTTATGTCGAGCCGAAAACCTTGTCTCGCTTCTATTACTTTACCACGCTTTAATTACCTTTATGTCGAGTTTAATAATATCATATTTTAGAAGTACAGTCACGTCCAATGAAATGCACATGACAGCTCGGGACTTGCTGGCACCCCGACTCGGACAATTTAGGTTAGAAGAGGATGGCGGGGTCTGAAAGACCCCGCCATCCTCTTCGTGGTTATTTTTTTTTAAACCACCCAGAAGTAGGAGCCCCGCGAAGCGGGGCTCCGTCGACATGCTGTTTAACATTTGCAACAATAGTGATGATTATACTGTGATTTATTTAGATTAAGATTAGATATACCTATATATGAAAATAAGTAATAGAACAAATAATAAAACAATGTTTTTATGCCATTGGCTTTTAATTTACATCCCTGACTGTACCTGTTCACCAAACTCGACATAAAGGTAATAGAAAGCGTAAAATATCAATACTTTGGAGAACAATAGACTTCCAGGCTCGACATAACGGGACTCGACATAAAGGGAATAAATCATAATTATCATCTAACACTCAGTTTTTTATTCATTTTTCATAAAAAACAATCAATATTAGGCCACCAAAGCAGAAAAAAATATTTGAGCAGCCATTAAAATACTAAAAAATAAACATAAAAAAGTATTATTATATGGCTTTACATGTTTTTTTCTAAAATTCAAACCAGTTACATAGTTTAAAAATATATTAAAAAAGGTTTGTCAGTGACTTTAGTGCTTATCATGAATCAATAAAAAGGTTTTATATTTTTGTATGTTCCGTACATTTATTATTTTAACAGAATCGAACTACAGAAACCCCTGAAGACATAGATGTATCGTAGTCACAGAATCCCAATCAAACGTGCACTCGGTTGATTGTGCTGTCTCCGGGTATTCGTATTTCCTAAAGAAACAATACAAAATGGTTTCGCTGTTATGGGTGTATTCTCTGCATTTTCATTGTATCTCACTGGAGTCTACTGCAGCGTATCGCTGGCAGTAAATCGTTCTCTTCAACGATCGGTAGGTAACTTTTACGCGATGCCATAAATCCTCCTCTAATCGACGCGTTCATTTCTCATTGCTACGCTAACGATCGATTCCTTCATTTAAATCTGCCCTTGTCTGTGCCATAGTCCAAAACCTACTTACGCCCTCTTTTTTTCCATCGTCTCCACTTTAATTAGAAATGGGTTCCCAGTTAATTTCCTTTTTATGGAGCTCGAGGCGATATCAATCTTTTAACATTCGTTGATTAGCTCAAGGTTGATTACATGTATTTACTGTTGTTTTTATCTTAAGAAGTGCTTAGAATTAAGATTCTTTTATTTTTTATAGCTATATCTTAGCCGAAATATCTTTTATTATTACTGTAATGTAATACTTATGAAAAAGATCATGTTTCGTTCTGAAACGAAAACGATTCGATGATAAAAGCGTACAAATATATCTTCGATAACACAATAACATTGAAATCTCAGTTCGGAAAAAATCAAATTATCGCAGATCTGCGCACTGTTGTGTATTTATTCGGACCCTTTCAAGGAATCGCGTTAAGTCGCCTACTCACTTATATCTTGTGTCGTTTCGTAGATACGTCCTTCTAACGAGAACAATTACAAAGATGCCGTAGAGGACGAGTCACTTGCGACTTATTGAAATAGGGACGCTCTAATAGTTATTTATTATGCACGGCTGCAATAGTACATTTTTATCCAAGGGGTGAAAGTTACTTATTTAAGTCCCAAGACGGGGTTTGGCGCCCGTAACGTAGTGAGGCCGCTAATAGTTCGAAGGAGTAAATAAGTAGTTCACCCGAGGTAAACACTGTGATTTTCGTTACGAATACGAGAAAAGTAAAAATAAGAACATAAATTATTAGATAAAGAAAAAAATATTGTTGAACGGATTGTCGCTTTCCCGCTTATTTTGTATTTTCTTTTTTTTTTGTCCTGTGGTCGTCCAGCTATATACAGCCCGTATTTTTCATGTTCACAATTAAAAAGATAGCAAAGATTTTGTCGAAATCTATGTTATTTTAGAAAAATAGTTGAAACTGAAATATATGAAAAGCACAGTGTTTACCTACCACGGGTAAATTACTTATTTAGTCCCTCGAACTATTAGCGCCCTCACTACGTTACGGGCGCCAAACCCCGTCTCGGGACTGAAATAAGTAACTTTCACCCCTCGGATAACAATGTACTTGTCCTTTCCATGGCCCACTCCTCAAAATTCCAGAGTGTTGTATTTTACCGAAGCTTTTTATTGACCCTGCCAGACAATAAGCGAACATCAAACGGAGCAATATACTCCGATATCAATGGATGGGTTCTGTGTACAGAATGTGAGAATGAATATACATAATTATTTGTTGTTTTCTCTCTTGTTCCTTTGTAGAAACATCTAAGTGTGGGAAGGAAGCATGAACATAGAACATTTTCTTTATTTCTATGAAACATTATCTTTTTTACAAATAAAGAAAGAACATTTTCTAATTAGCGTAAATAAAATAAAGAAAAAGCCAGCTATAAATACGAAAGTGAGGTTGTTTGTTTGTTACGCTTTCACTCCTGTACTGCTGAACCAATTTTAATGGATTTTGGTACAGATATAGATGGAAGCCTACCCCGATGTTTTCGGCTACTTCTTTTGTTTAAATCTGGAAGATTTATTATGCGGTAGATGAATTTCGAATGAAACTTCTTAGTATGTCATCTCATTTTGCAAAAGAGTTATTTACAGAATTGATTGACAAAATCTAGAGAAATCACTGAACAAAATCACGAGCAAAAGCTAGTTTCACACAAGAAAGAGTTTTGTACTTAGTTACAAAATACCTCTTAACACAAACCGACTGCGGAATAACTCCACGACGATGAGCAATAGCAACGCAGCAGCCACCTGTGAACAAATAATGGCGTGCTGTGTGGTTTATTACAGCAATATTGTCGCAGTATTATCGTTGCGGCGGATATTATGTCCGACCAGCAGGACGTTCAGCTACGGCCATTCGTATAATGGTCAAGTTGTACATAATTTACACTTCCGTGTGCTTATACGTCGGCTATCGAGGTCTTAAATGTAGATAAAGAAACTCTTTGGTGGTTATCTTTATGTTAGAAACGAGTTGATAGTCGAGAATCCGCGCCACCACTCATGACCTTTAGACGCGGTAGTAGTGTCTATGTTATTACATCCAATTGTATTAAAAAATGTAGTACCACTAATTTTCGCAGGACTTAAGTCGTGGTCGCGGGACTCACGAATTAAACTCAAACTCAAACATTTATTGCATTCATGTGGTGTTACAAGATGTTGAACAATTTTGCCAGGACCTGTCATGAACCCTGCAAGGACACAGCAACTTCAAAATGAATATAAAAGTTATGAATATTTAAGCAATAAATGTAAACATTTATACTGCGACCCCGGTACGTAAAGGGCTATTGAAGGACACCGTGGACAGTCCCTCCCGCTCTGCCCTGGGTGGGAGGACTCATTTGATGATTTTACCACAATAAAAAAAGGACTTAAGTCGTGGCGCGGACTTTACATTGTCCTACTCTAAATTCGGAAGGTTCTCAACAAATTTCAACAAACCGCGATCGTTCGACGGAGTATAAAACCTTAGACACAGCATTTACGTCAGTCATATTTCGCATCATGACCCGGTAACCTCTCTCACCACTTCTGTTGTACGTGCTCCACTAAAATTACACGAACTCCCGATCTGAGGTTTTATTTTAGCAAAACGTCCTTTATTTAAATGTGAGCAAATCCCCGACGGACTACGAGAACGAAATTAAATAGTCTCAAACCTCTAAAGTTTTTTAACCTTTTTAATGAAGGAGATACTTTGAATTGTTCTGGGAATTATTTGACAATTTGCTTAACGCTTAGCTAGAAACTTCAAGTAGATATTTATGCTAGCTTCATACTATATAAGTAAGTTATACTTGACCAACACTCCCTGCCTACACATAAGCATAGTTAGTCTTATATGAAGGCACAACTGGCTCGGCCCCTCCGTATGTGAAAATGATGACGTACGCCCCATATATTTGCATCTTAAAAGAGCAAAAGTTTACCCATACGAACGGCTGAGTTTTATAAAGGTTCGTAACGCTTAGGATACACTTTGGCAAATGTGGGCGTGTGGGCAATGAAAACAGACGAGATATAATGTCTTACACGTACCACATTAAATTGTTCTAATTATATCGTCATGCAATTCAGCGTAACCACGACACGAATGTTGTTGTGAAAACACAGCAAGTACACAGCAGGTACGCTAATAATTTCGACAATCATCTTAAATATGAGTGTGATAACGACGGCAAATTGACAGTGTTTTAGTGCTGTCTCACAGTCACGTTTGCGTTGAGATACTTGTATAACTAAAGAGACGAAAATTGACGCAACATCGTGAGTGCGTTCTGGGCTCAATAGACGCATAGTCGCGACCCGCGGGAGAGTGGTGAGCGTAAAAAGTTGTTCTACCAGCTTTATCACGTTCATGCCGCGCCCCTTCTGCGTCCGCACAAGTTATTATAATCTGATGACCCATTCAAATGAAAGCTGTACCCGGGAGAGCCTGGATACATATAAAGCTGTGAAAATCTTGCGGGCACCCCGTGGGAGAACAATCGAGTGCCTGTCCCTCCTAAGATAGGCACGTGTGTGATTTGGGCTTCATTGTACTACGTTATAAAAGGTTTCTTTTTGTGTATTATGAAAACCCAAAGCCCTTTCCTTAAGCGCTTTGGAAAGAAAGCCCCAACTCGGCCCAAGTGCTTTTACAGGCGAGAATATCGAATAGATGTTATTATGCCGCAAGTCCCTCCTCTATGAATGCATGTCATCATGAAAAATTTATCACAAACTCTTTACGTAACCTACGGAACGTAGTATTATTGTGTACGCAAAAGTGTGCGAGAAAAATCTGAGAATGACATTTTGTAGCATTTCACGAATATCAGTATCGTACTTACTTAGGTACAACTTACTGAAAATTGTACATATTTTTCAGTGTACTACACTGTTAATCATAGGAAACCCTCAATTCAAAAAAGTGTTTAAGAGCAAAGGCAAGTTTATATTTCACCTCAAGCGAGGTGTCGCGTTGTCTGCTGGCGGCAGCGGGCGTGAAAGCGCTCCGTTTAAATAAAATAAAATCAAACGCTGCAGTTTTAAAGGCTTCCGCGACTCGTGAACGACGGAAATGCCTGCAGCGTCACATTGTTGTTCATTTTTTAAATATCTTTCTTTTCTCCAAGTTTTCTTTCGACGCGTACAATTTCAAGTTTTCCTGGAATGTAACAAGTAAAATTCTTCATTTGAAAAAACTTTGAAAACAAAGAAAAATGCAGCAATAAAATATTATTACAATTCAGATAGAATTTTATAAAATTAACATAAAGTCCGTTAAAAATACATACCATCCAAGTATCTACATAAACCGCAGGTATAATTACTAGTTAGGTAGTCTGATTAATTATTTAGGGTTTTCATTAGTTCGGATTGCACCACTAATTAGTAATGTGATTGCAGTGCTGTTACAGCGTAGGCGGAGACGTAGCACATAGACATCATGTGGCTAGGCCGAATATGCCAAATCCCCTGACGTCACCACTACGGCTGAGTATCTTATATATATAAAAGGAGAACTGACTGACTGACATATCAACGTACAGCCGAAACTACTGGGGCTAGGAATGTGAAATTTTGCACACGGCTTCCTATTATAATGTAGGGGAGCACTAAGAAGGGGTTTTTGGAAATTTAACCTTTAAGGGGGTGAAAAGGGGGAATTAGGAAAGTACGTAACCCACGCGTACGAAGTCGCGGGAAAAGTGCTAGTTCAGTATAAAACTAGTGCATATTTCATTCAAAAATATATGCGGGAGCTAAAAATTCAAAATTTATTATCTTTTTATAATAAGTCCTAAGAATACAATGAAAGAACATGTTTAACCATTGTAAAATAAACATATGAATTATGTTGTTCACGTCGCCCACTTGGAAGGGCCTTCGCATATAATTAACAATTAATTGGGGAAACGCTAACATTGGCAAATTGTATAATCACGCCTCTCGTAAAAATAAAGCGTGAATATGTAATAAGTACGACTGACTTAATTTAAAATATAAAAATTATATTTCCATGTTTCTATGCTCTTCAATTCTAAGGAAATATGCATGAAGATAAATTTATCAAAATAAACAAGAGAGTATTAATTTATGTATTTTTAACTATCTCACTGCCTATGCTAAGCCATATAGGTAAATAATAAAATAAAAACTCGACCAAAACGGTCACGGGACTGTCAAATCAGAAACCCGCGTCTCTGGAACGCAAAAGGGAAAGAACAAGGTGTTTTTTTGTTCAGTAAGAGTCTGACAGTACCTTTTCCAAGGGTCCCAGGTTCCCAGGGAGGACTCATGTGATGATTTTTATCTCCACCATCGCAAAAACATTAGAATGAAATTATCGTTATACTCAATAACATTCGTCTTTTTTATTATTCAATAAAGTTCTGTCACAAAGTACGAATAAGATTCGCATTCATTTCATTAGTGTACCTTTTATGTTCGATTTTAATACCAGGAGAGTCAAATAGAATTACGAAGAAAATGGACGGTGGAACTTATATAAAGTATGTTTATAATTTTATTATGGTTAATTTACTGAGCAATGTATTATTTCCGTACCAGGCGTGAATAAGTCGACTTACTTATTATAACATATTTTTTTAGTAGTAGTAGTAGTAAGAGAGATAATCAAAAATTCATATGTTTGCTATGTGCGGTAAAACAGACCTATCGACTTAGTCATTTATTCAACCTGTAAATAAGTCGACTTTCAACCTATTCACGCCTTGCGCGGATTTATTGTATTTTATTATGTGTTTAACAAAGCTTTATTTGCTGATATAGGTATGTAGTTTACATATTCTATGCTAAAGCTATAAGTATAAAATATAAGAAATGTAATAGAAAATAGTCGTGTAAATGCAAATAAATATACTAGATAAGTGATACTATACAATTACATACTACAGAATTAGGTCAGTAAGAATGAATTTGAATCTATCACAGAACTCACAACAGAACATTTTGTAAACGTAGGTTTGAAAAACCAATCTCACATGAGAAGGTACAGCAAGATCACGAAGGCATACAGACCAAATTTATTTAATATCTTTAGAAAATGTTGATGAAACGAACACTCTTTTGTTGGAAACTTAAGGACAAAATAGACTTTAGCGAATATTCCAAGAAGTGCCATAAAGACTTTGGTAAATCCCAAAAACCTCGCTGCTAAGACTGAGATGAAAAATAAAACAGAGCACTCACAAAAATATAATTTACGAAAGAAGAGAGGCGTCGTAATGAAGGTTAGCAAATGTAATTAGTATCTGGGTAAAAAATTTGTCGCCTCTAGAGACTACTTAGTGTTAATTCAAGAGCACTAAGGACCCTTATAACGGTTGCCGAGTTGTGAAGCCCCGCAAAATATTTAAATGTGAATTAGAAATGTGTATTTTTAATGACATGAAGATTTATGTTGGGTAGGGATGGAAGCCGAGGTGAAAAAACATATTGTGAAGCCGTGAAATAGGTAGTCTACACCTACTTTACGCCCACTTTCTATGTTTAAAAGAAGCCTTTTTAGCCTAAACCTTACGGCAAGTTCATGACCATGCCGCTGTAAGCGGTGACTTAGCGTGGGGCGGCAAGCGGTAAGATAATATATATGTATAGAAATTTTTAAAACACGGTACGAGGCGCCGCCAGTTGCGAATTCACGCACTTACAAAATAACTTATTCGCGTCGCCCATCACTCCGCTTACCTCTTAGACCAAAGTCGCGAACGGGTCGTTACATATGTAGTTCTTTTTAGAATCTTTTTAAAGATACGTAATTTCATTCGTTTGTCATTCTACGGACGGAAATGAGTTTCTCATTCGCATTGGCTTTTTGTAGCGCGAGCCCTCAGTCTCCTGCCGAGATTTTTTTTCCCTCTGTACACTCATTACGACGGAATTTCCAATCGATTGAAGACAAGCCGAGCAAATATACAATTTGTAGGTATTTGTAATGACTTTGTACAACCACAAATAAATTGCTGCAGAAAATTCAAATCAAAAAATTATATTTTTAGCATTAAGGTTGGATTTATTTTTTATATGGAAGACGTGCGTACCTTTATGATTACCGAATTTTTCGCTTTGATGTGTTTCCTTATTCGCTCTTTATTTGGAAGGCGAGACGCTGAGTAACCAAAGACAGAAGATACATCAAATCAAAACAAATCGATAATTCATCATCAACTGTTTAAATAAAGTCTACTGTAGAGTTTCGAATGTTATATACATAGAAAATGTCGAATATGTTAAGTATATCTCCAACCTAAAGGGTTTTCCAAAAACTCCTAACATTAAAGCAATAACATAAAGTAGGTAATATAGAGCCTTTCTAATATGTAAATCTTCAACAAGTAGATGTGCTATATTCGACCCACCCTACAGGATTCTTCAAACTTAAAATTTTTGTTAAAGAGCGAATAATTGCACACACTCACACTTAAACCCTTATACCCTAAAACATCTAAGATCACGGGACTGTCGCCAGGGTCGAAAGACTGTCTCCAGGGTCGCGGGACTATCTCCAATGTCTAAATAGTGTCTCCAGGGTCGCAGGACCCTGGAACGTAAAGGGCTATTGAAAGACCACAGTGGATTTTAGTCAGTATAAGTCTAGCAGTATGAGTGGGTGGACTCATTTGATGATATTGCCACGATAGAAAATAAACATGCGAAGATATCCTAATAAGCATCCAGTGTTCCGACCTACATGTATAAAAAAGTACACTCGAACTATGTCTTCAGTCTCCCTGAAAATAATATTGAATCGTTGAAATATGCACAGATGAATATTTACTTATCTTGCAAGTTAAACATTGAACTTCGTACATAAGGTAAGTACTTACTAAGCAAACGTATCAAAGGCAACGTTTCGAAGTCAGCACTTACCTACTTTGTTCACTTACCATGAGTTGGCCAGGCGATATCAGTTGATGCTAACTATTGTTCATGAACTTAACTAAATATTGATTGGCTACTGGAAAATAGATTTCTTGCAATTTTACATAGCAGAGCCAGCAAATAAAATTGGAATTAATTCACATATTCTAATAGTGGTTGTAATTTCCTATAACTAAAGAAAGAAACAAAAATAAAAAAAATATTTAGGGCTAATGTGTGCTACTGGTCGTTAGTTTTGTGTAGCTCATCCCACCATCGTCTGCCGCGACGCCTTCTGGCTGTGTCAGGGCTACACATAGTGGTTATTTTGGCCCGTTCAACATGCAAGTTCTTGCATTTTCTAAATGGGGCATTAAAATTTCATTAAGAATTCATATTAGCAAGAAATTATCTCTGGACTTGCAAGAATGCCATTGCAAGTAGTTGTACTTGCGCAAATTCCAGACGCAACCGTGCGAAGCGCATCGCAACTCCGCAAGAAGTTAACAAGCCGAGATCGTCTAGATAGCGCACGCAGCTTCACCACGCCGCCGCGCTGACTGGCAGAATGGAAATACAAGCACACTTCAAAACTCCACGCCAAGAACACCTGACTTTATCTTTAAGAAAAAGGTTTTACTGATTTTTTTTATTTGTTTGTGCCTACTTCTGTAAAAAGTCTTGAGCCAAAAAAAATAAAATAATCAAAAAACTGAAATAAAATAAAACATCATAGAATCCTGTGAATTTAAACCTATGAGTTGTCATTACTTGGAACCGCTCGGTGTTACGGCTTATCAGGGTCAGCCCTCATAGTCTAGATAGCGTTTGACAGCTGTGCCCTAACCTACGCTGACCCCTCCCTCATAGGCCTGGCTTGTCGAACTTGCCGGAAACGTGTGTCGCATTTCATGAGATCTAAATGTAAACTAGACCAGATAGTTCGTTTATGAATACAATTAGAGAGAAATGAAACAGAACAAATTGGAAAATGGTTGAAATTGAGTAAGACGTCCCCAAAATTGCTTTTGATTTCTAAGCGGCGATAACCTGGCTGGGCGCGAGCGAACAACTTTGGTCAATGTATAGCCGGTTGGTAATTTGGCTTATTGGCTTCACATCTCAGTCACAAGTGATATTTCTTCTTGATTTCTCTATTTTATAAAATTATATACTTAGTACTTAGACAATTATGGGGCTCATAGATAAGTTTGAAGCGAGTCTAACCGTTTTTAAAGTTTACAAAAAATAAACTAGTCAAGAAATAATCGAGTTGTCAAGAAGGTGATGTCAACTGACAGTTACATATTTGATAGACATATTTTGAGAAATGGTTTACTTCTACTAAAATGAAATAAATACATTATCAAATGCTCGTTCTATTGACCTGCCATGGTTCTGACATGGCGACATATGACCGAAGTCTTTATAATTATAGCATTTACACATCAAGCGTCGTCACTCAGAATTGCCCCGTCATCGAGTCCTCAAGATTGGAGAGCAATAGAAATACTGGCAGAACAGCACCCGTTCATAGTCGGCCTGTTGAGCGGCACCAGAGATTATATCTGTACGGGTAGTATCATCAGCAAGCGGTCGGTACTCACGTCAGGCAGCTGCGTGTCCTCCGGTCCTAAATATGTCCTAATAACTGCAGCATTGTACAACAAAAAAATGAATAACAAGACTTTATTTGATGTAGCCTATACGAAGCTGCACGGCGACTACATGTTCGATGTGCAGGTGATGGACCCCAATGTCACTCGGATGCACAGCAATATAGGCTTAGTGTTCGTGAAGCGGCCGGTATTGGAAGTTTTTGTTATTGCAGCTGATATAGGACACTATTACGCTTCAGAATTAAAGGACAAAAGACTATTAGCAGTTGGTTATGGAAGACTTGATACGTCTGATATGGTAGCATTACAGTATCAAGCGTACCATCAGACCCCGTGCACGAACCCTAAGTGGTACTATTGCGTGTGCGGCATCGAGTATTCAACGTACACGAAGACCTATACTTACGAGTTCGGTACAGGAGCGCCGGTACTGTACGGTCACGAAGTCGTGGGCATCGCTGCTACTCCTTGTGGAACCCTTTCAATGAAAAACTTGGGAATTAAATACAACATATTTACTGTAATCGGGCCTTATCTGCCATGGATAGAAAAATCACAAAGTAATACAAGATTAGCGCACACGTATGCTCTTAATCGCACCACCGGCCTGCAAACAAATCCATTATTTAAACTCTTTTGTTTATTGTTAGTGATTAGTAAAGCACTTTTATGAAATAATGAGATTTTTCCTATTCATCAAATGATGCCTCAAGGAGTGTCAGCATAGTGACGGGGCCCCCTGTAGAGGGCCAAAGCCTGCCGGGGTCGCGGGACTCACGAATTACCGTGACCCCGGTACGTAAAGGGCTACTGAAGGACAACGTGGATTTTAGTCAGTCAAGTCTGACAGTCCCTCTCGCCCTGCCCTGGGTGGGAGGACTCATTTGATGATTTTACCACGATAAAAAAAAAACAAATGAAAACTAAAATGGGTAAATTAGCACGAGTTTGTGATACTGAGTCACTGTTCGCTAATATTGGAGCGTAAATTAGCGTATATTACAATCTAGAACTAGTTGCGATGATAAACAACACAATGGTATGAAATAAAAAAGTCGTACGATGCGTTAGCGGCTCATATATTGTTTGATCGAGATCCTGTAAGTACGTCATGTTCTGATAATATTTCAAACTAGTCGTAGTTTTAAGATAGCTACTTTGTCAGGGCCTATTTTAATATGTCGAAAGTGCATTGCACTTGTATAATAATATTGTTATCGTATCAACACGTATTATAAATGCTGCAGTGGTGCTCTTTTGCTACACATTATAGTGAAGTCTTAAAGAAGATTGAAGTGTATTGTATTCATTTCAATACCAATATCAGTGTTAAAAGGTAAATTATATGATTTTAATCTGTAGTAACAGAATTCTTAACGTCCAACAAAATTTACACTAACATTCTATATTTACAAATAGGTACTTTTTTAATTAAAGCTTATTAATAGGTCTTTACCTATGAAATTGCCGTTTTGTATGAAAAAATTTAAACGATTTTTTTCATGTATTTTTTATTTGTATTAATCGAATTAATCACCCATGCAATCAATGCATCTTTGCCAACGCAGTGGCAGTTTATTAATGCCCTTCTTAAATAAATCAGCTGGACGGGAGGCAACAAATTCTTCAAAGGCATTTTGTAAAGTTTGTAAGGACTATTGAAGGACACCGTGGATTTTAGTCTGTACGAGTCTGACAGTCCCTCCCGCTCTGCCCTGGGTGGGAAGACTTTGTTTTGAAGATTTTACCACGTTAAAAAAAAACTGGAAAAGTAGTAGTCTGTAGGCGCAAGGTCTGGTGAGTAGGGCGGACGACGGAGAGCTTCCAACCCCAGTTCTTGCAACTTGGAGACCGTCTGCTGTGCAGTATGAGGTCGCGCGTTGTCCTGCAGGAGCAGCGGACACGAGCGATTGACCAATGCTGGTTGGAGATGTGCCAGCTTCTCCATCGTTGTGTTCAGTTCTTCACAGTACACATCTGCAGTAATGCCTACCCGTTTGGTAAGAAGCTGTGATGAATCACACCTGCGCTAGACCACCAAACTGTGACCATCACTTTTCTAGGGGTAAGTTTTCGTTTAGGGCATTGTTTAGGTGCTGAATTGCTGCATTTTTCATCGCAGGTAACAAAGCGGTTCAAAATTCCTTCATTTGTGTGTCTGTTGAGCAATGCAAGGCACGTCTCGACGCGTACTTCGCGCTGGCGATCATTGAGTTCGTAGGGCACCCATTTGTTAATCTTTTTTACCTTGCCAATTTAACGCAAATGGACCAATATTGTTTTGACGCTAACGTCGAAAGCTGCTGCTAATTCAGCCTTAGATTGTGTATCATCAGCTTCCACAATCGCCTTTAGTTCGTCATTGTCGACCAAAGTCTTCAGACGACCGCAAAGTTAATTTTTCAGGTCGAAATTTCCAGAACAGAAGCGAGCAAACCAATGACAAACAGGTGGTGCGTTGGTTTGTAGTGTTAGCTCCGTAAACGTCGTTGATGTTGCGTGCCGCTTGTGCCGCGTTGCTGCTACCGCGGTACTCATATTCCATAATTACTCGAATTTATAACGTATCCATGATGACGAAAAAGATTGAAATGCGATGAAAATGTAACACTAATCAAAAACAAATGACTACTTTAACTACTTTTGGGAAAAAAAACCATGTTTAAAATAAAATAAATTTGAAATTAGAATTCTTAGCCAAACAAAAAGTATTTTAATTTAAAATGGCCAGTACTGCAGACCGACAATTTCATAGGTAAAGACCTAATATTATTGATATCGTATAAGATCACAAACACAACAACTTATCGCGATAACTACATAAAACCACATAGTTGTGAGATGATGTAGTGAAAAAAATGCTCTAAAACAATAATTTTAACCTTTGACTCTGAGTCCCTGCTGATAAGCCGCTATACATTTTAGTCTCCAGTGAGTTATCTCATAGCGTCAGATGTGTCTGTGAAGATTTTGTTTTGTGTTGGTGACTGTGTCTAAATATTAAATGAAAATGAATTTTTGTAAGGTGTTAGTGAGAAAAATGAGCCAACAGAAGAAATGGCAGCCGTTAAAGAAGGTCGGCATCATCGGCGTGCCCTTCGAGAAGGGACAGAAGAAATACGGAGTAAGCGTGGCGCCTGCCGCGATGCGGTACGCTGGTCTCATAGAACAACTTAGTGAAATAGGTAATATTCTGTTTCTGTATAATAGAATAGTCTTAATTCTAAAGGATCTTTAGGGCACATGTACCACAAGTGTCCAATAGGTAACTAAAACAAGTTTTAGAAAAGTGACCGGTATTTGAATCATAATTAAGAAGTACAAGATAGTAGAACATCACGTTCTGGAAAAACTGAAATTAAAGTTATTTTTTCTCCTTGTTATGTCTTTGGGATATTTTATAAGATCACTGTTAAAACAATTACCTACTTATTTAATTGATAAATTTTTTTATACCGTAAATAAACCGATAGAAAAAGGATAGAAACATGATCACAATTTATTACCAACTATCGTTGAAATTCAGACGGTCTCGACGTGAAAGATTATGGAGACATCGAGACGCCAGGCATCAAAGAGGTGAAGATGGAAAACATGGCACACTTGGCACTGGTGTCGGCCTGTAACAAGAAGCTGTCACAAAAGGTCAGCGAGGTCCTCAGGGACGACAGGATAGCTGTCACCATAGGCGGCGATCACTCCATCGGAGTCGGTAAGGGAACTAATAATACCTACCTAACCTAATAGACTTTTTTTTTTTTTTTTTTTTTTTTTTTTTTTCGTGGTAAAATCATCAAATGAGTCCTCCCACCCAGGGCAGGGCGGGAGGGACTGTCAGACTTGTACTGACTAAAATCCACGGTGTCCTTCAATAGCCCTTTACGTACCGGGGTCACGGTAATCCCTTGGTCCCGCGACCCCGGCAGGCTTTGGCCCTCTACAGGCCCCGTCACTATGCTGACACTCTTTGAGGCGCGCGTGGAACACAACGCGCCGTCGACCCGGGCATGGTCCATGGTCGGACAGCGAGTCGCCCATTACTCGTTGCCCGCATGCCCGCGCCTACGGTGGCCGGAGATCGTCTTGCGACGTCCGACGCCGTGGGCGTCTACCGCTGCGGCTGGGGTGGAGGGAGGACGCTGTTCTCTCCCTCAGGCGGCCCGCCTCCTCCTTCACGAGCATGACTGCTTCGCAGAAGGAGGCGACCGCCTCCCACTCCGTCTCGCCCCGCAGCATGGCCTCGACCAATGCCGGGCGCGAGAGGTCTCCGCCTATCGCCGTCGTAAGGACACGGCGGTGCTCTGCCCAAGCGGGGCAGTCCTGCACCGTATGCTCCACCGTGTCCTCCGGACGATCCTCGCAGTGGTGACACCCAGGCGTTTCTTCCCTCCCTATCAGACACAGGAACCTCCCGAAACTTCCGTGTCCGGTGAGGACCTGCGTCATGCGGTAGGTCAGGACGCCGTGACGCCTATCCAGCCACTCCTCAAAGAGGGGTCTTACCGCCGCGATAACCTAATAGCCTATAATGAAGTGTGGAATTATAATTTTATCAAGATTCAAATAATTTCATCTCATTACATCAAAAAAACAATTTGTTTTTTTTTTCGAAATGAAAATTCATGTTAATAAATTATAACAATCTATACTGAAATTATAAAGCTAAAGAATTTGAACGCTTTAATCTAAGGAACTACCGGCAAGTTAAAAAAATATTTTGTTGGATAGTCCATTTATCGAGGAATGCTATAGGCTATATAACATCACGCTACCACTAATAGGAGACGAGTAAAGGGGTGGGGTTGAGTACCATAAATATATACTACGTGTATTTACATTAATTGTACGTGTATTTAAATTCGCAATCATATAATGCAATTTGAATTCTGGAGCAACTCAATTTAGATCGCCATCGAGGCGCTAAGAAGACGAACACCCAATATTTATTTAGGACACTCAAATTGATTCTGTATTTTTCCGTTTCAGGCACAGTCGACGGCCACTACAAAGTTAACAATGACATGATCCTCATTTGGGTAGACGCTCATGCAGATATCAATACTAACAAGACTTCGGGTTCAGGATCCGTGCACGGAATGCCAGTCGCTCTTTTAGTCAAAGAATTCAATCATTACTGGCCTTATTTACCAACAATGGACTGGCAACAACCCTTGTAAGAAAATTCAGTGTTATACTAAGCTTTCTTCTTTGGAATCGCGAATAAAACTGGTTCCTTCATCCTGATCACAAGATACGAGTATCTAAACGTAGTAGGTATTATGTCTAACTTTTGGTTACAAAGCGATGATTCAGCACATTTAAGCTATCCTATTCTTATATATCGTTTTTAGATCCCTCGCTAGATATTGCAAGTAACATAATATCATTAACATTACAAGTAACTGTCCGGTGACCTCCCGCCAATTTCTGAAGATGACTCTATAAAGTAGAAAGTAGAAAAATAAAGTATAATTGTCTCCTTTCAGATTCTCCATAAAGAGCTTAGGATACATAGGTCTCCGGTCCGTGGATCATTACGAAAGGCTTGCCATAGAAAAGTACAATGTACCCACATTTGCAATGGAAGATGTTGACGAGTAAGTTTAAAATAAACAAGTTTCAAGTTCTACAAGTAAATAACTGTGGCCTGAGAACACAAGGGTAAATTAAAGTATCTAATGAATTGCCAATGGCGTTGCAGGAAATGCACAAACCCGCAACGCCATTGGAGATTCATTCACGAAGGTGAATGATTTGAGTTATTTGTTAAGTGGCCGTTTTAGACCCTCTGATCTCCGCAAAACGTAGTGGAAAACTATATAAACCAAAAAAGAAATATTGATATTTACCTGTGCCCCATACAAAAATCATTGTGTCTGTGAAGATTCGATAGCTGTTCCAATTTAACGCAGTATACCTCTTCCATGCTCGTGAAGGAGGAGGCGGGCCGCCTGAGGGAGAGGACAGCGTCCTCCCTCCATCCCAGCCGCAGTGGTAGACGCCCACGGCGTCGGACGTCACAGGACGATCTCCGGCCACCGTAGGCGCGGGCATGCGGGCAGCGAGTAATGGGCGACTTGCTGTCCGACCATGGACCATGCCCGGGTCGACGGCGCGTTGTGTTCCACGCGCGCCTCAAAGAGTGTCAGCAAATTGACGGGGCCTGTAGAGGGCCAGAGCCTGCCGGGGTCGCGGGACTTACCCATCACCGTAACCCCGGTACGTAAAGGGCTCGTGAAGGACACCGTGGATTTTAGTCAGTACAAGTCTGACAGTCCCTCCCGCCCTGCCCTGGGTGGGAGGACTCATTTGATGATTTTACCACGCAAAAAAAAAAAAAAAAAAAAAAAAGTATACCTCTTCCAGGCATGGCATTAAGAACTCAATTGAACATGTGCTCAAGCGACTGGACCCTGAAGGCCGCAGACCCATCCACGTGAGCTTCGACATCGATTCTTTAGACGCATTAGAAGCGCCCAGCACCGGCACACCAGGTTTGTACATTTTTTGTTTAGCAATTATTTCGACTTATTATCAAGAACGGTCAAGTGTCCTCCAGGATTTTAAACATTGAAATAAAACAGAAGACCGTGGTATTTTGTTGGAATCATCAGTACTTACACGAAAGATTCTTTCTGTGCAACTCCTCCAATTAGGATGGTAGGAGGTTCTTTGTTGATTCAGTGTCCGATCTATACCACATTTCCACATTTTGAGGTGATTTAAAAAAGTATTTAATAGCCTCCTAATTCCAAAACCCCATTACTATTTCCTGCTTTTCGATTGTCCTATAAGTTAGTATATGTGAAAAACTGATTTTGCACACTGTACTGTTAATATGTAGGATCTTGTACGAATTCAGAACCTATGTGGTATTTTACAGTTCGGGGAGGACTATCACTTCGTGAAGCCATCAATATGATGGAGATAGTGCACAAAACTGGCCGGCTGCGAGCTGTAGACCTCGTCGAAATCAACCCTGCTCTAGGCAACGAGACGGACAGAAAACAGACCATTGAAGCTGGCATGTGCGTTCTGAAGGCAGCCCTAGGCTTCTCGAGAAGAGGCACTACCCTCCGAGGGGTGTTGGACCTGCCCATCCAGGACCCTGAACCTTAGAAAGTTAGAAAACACGACTGACTAGCACGTAAACTATGACATACCTACTTATATTGTTAATACGCTTTGTGTATTAACAAAATACCTATTTATTATAACTTACTATCTGTTCTCCGTGGTTTCAGCCCGTCTGCTCGGCTGGTATTGGTCATAGCGTGATGTTTTATATCTTAGTGCCTTCCTCGATAAATGGTCTATCCAATACAAAAATCAATTCCGGCGAGTAGTTTCTGTGGTCGGCACGTTCCACCAAACAAACAAACTCTTCGGCATTATAATAAAAGTATAGAGTACAGATTTACTTCCGTTTAAGCAATGTGTAATTAAATAATTGAAAACTGGTCCCAATACTACTCATGTTTGTGAATATTTAGCAGAGATTTGTTACTAAATCTACTGGGTATGTTTACGTTCGCTTCACTTAACTGTAAAAAAACAGCAGATTTTTTCGCAACCGATACCGGACCGATATCTACAATGAAATGTGCACCATCATTATTACAATAAAATTTTCCCAAAATTTCAGAAGTCTGCAAAGCCGAACTGTACCTATATTTTTTCTTCCAGTGAGGCCGTTTCCATTATACGAGTTACTTGCATACAAGTTGCAAATTGTAAGTAACTTGAACAAACCTGCATACAAGTTACAAGTTGGTAGTTTGAAGTGTAGATTGTGTTTTTTTTTTCAATTCAAATAAGTTGAATACCAGTGAGTCACGTTATACTTGTTTGCAAGACCTGTCTAACGGAAACGCGCCTTAAACACAAATTACCCATAAGTTCAATAGAGATAGTGAAGTAGATCGGTACAGCCAACAACAAAAGTCCATCAACACTTCACTTTTTTTGGACATAATTAATTAATTAAAGATCGAAATTAATATTTAAAGATCCGAAACTCCCAATTCTTGGTCAGTGGGTCGTCTTAGGTTCTTGTATCTACGGTTAAAATAAAACAAACTATTAAGATAGACCAAAAGCAGCGATGACAAACGACTTGTGTTGCTGCATGTTTGACGTCCAAGATTATGATAGAGTCCGCGCCACCACTCATGACCTACGGAAAATTCGTGGTACTACATTTTACTAATGCAAGTTTTTTTTTCTTTGGCAATGAGTTACTTGACTACTCTGCCAGCGTCATGTGGCGCGAATGCAAGTTGATGTAATGACATTTAGACACTACACTAGCGCCACGTCAGAAGGATTTCGATCGTGGCGCATTCTCTAGGGATATTACAATGCACTTGGTGACTGAAATGTTCGTGTAGAATATTGAATACGCGACGGTGTAGTACCTACCAGTGACTCACAATAAAGTATTAAATACAAGTCTACGTTTTATTGCTAACGATCTAACCATTAAAGAGCCAAGTTAAAATCAGCGTAACGGTCTCTAGAATTGAAATCATAAACCGTATTTTATAGGTTGTTCCATTGTGTTGGCTAGACAGTCATGGTATTTAATTTTATTAATGTCCCTTCCAACATGATTGTGATTCTGGTGAGTAGATGAGGAGGGTTGTATAGAATCTAGGGTTCCGTATTAGAATGGGAAAACCGCGTCGCTGTGCTTATTATGGAAAATAAGCCAACGATGCTTTTGATAGTTAGTTACACACACACTTCAATACATGTGTGTAAAACAAAATCGCTTCCCGCTGTCTGTTTGTCCCTATGTATGCTTAGATCTTTAAAACTACGCAACGGATTTCAATGCGGTTTTTTTTAATAGAGTGATTCAAGAGGAAGGTTTATAATAATATGTATATAACATGCATATTATAATAGCGATTGCACCCGTGCGGAGCCGGGGCGGGTCGCTAGTAGATTGTAAAATATCCAGATGCAACCCATGTTAAAAAAAAAGTAACGTTTTAGTGAACCCACTTTTTTATAAATGTGTGGGTGAGCGCCACGCACATTTTTAAATGTTTTCCTTAGAGATGTTCACTTGTTTTACGTGGGAATCGAACGAAGCGCTACCGGGCTAATTTTTCTATCGTATTTTTGGCACTGGGAAAAAAAACCACTCTATGGAGCCCAACGGGCAGGAAGGAAACGTCAACGCGGCAGGCCCAGGAGATGGCGAGATGAGCTGGACTCAGTTTTAAAGGGTTGGCCTACAATTGCATTACATCGCGAGAGAAGGAAGGACGAAGGGAGGCCTTTGTGAGTGTGAGTGGGACAACGTAGGCTCATAATAATAATAATTTTTGGCTTCAATTCTCAGTGGTCTATTAGAAATCTGGATATTATTTATAATCTAAGTTTCCACAACTTACTTTTGTGAATCGGTTCGGCAGTAATAACAGTAGGACGTTTATTTCAAAGAGATTGCCTGAAATCTAAAATAACATTATACCTGTTATTCCAAGCTGTCGATATGGCCCGAGGAATAAATTATTGTACGAAAGGCCACACCACAGTGGCAAAACCATGACCTTGAGCAGAACTAGTAATATGTGCTGTTATATTACTCGATCTCCGGTGGAATCAACCACTCGTTTGAAGAGCACAAACCCTGCCTGAAACATTTTTCCCGTCTCCCAACCTCCCCCATTTTTTAAAATAATAAACGACGACAATATGGACGCCAAGCGCACACACCACACTTCGCTAGGACAGTTAGTTTAAAATAATTATAATTTCAACTTTTACAGATTCTAAGTTTGATTACGGTAGCAAATTGTTTGAAACCAAAATCAGACAACGAAATAAATGATGACATAAAAGCAATATTCAATAAATACTTGAAAAAAGTCCCCGATATAGAATCACGCTACGTTATCAACGACAAGTTATCGAGCGTGATAAATCACTATTTTAAAGGGAAGATATCTTCATTACCCTTGTTCAAGATAAGCTTGAAGATTGATAGAAATCCAGTGAAGATTCCATGGACTTTAGATACACCAGAGATGCAAAAAGGCGATATTGTAGGGCATAAATCCAAGTCGGCCGACAAAGATAGTATTGATAAGCATGTTAGGCAGTACAAATTAGTTAAGTTATCCGCTGCTAAAACATCGACTGAGAAGCCCGATACAACGACGTTATCTTCAACCCACGAGCAGACCACCAGAACATCACCTCCGAAAGGATCACAATAAAACAAAACTTTATTGTTTGGTTTTTTATTTCTATTGCTCTTTTTATATAATAAGTATTTACGTAATAACAGTTTACCACATAATCAACATAACGTGTTGAAGTTTGTCAGTGTATTCTATTTACATGGCTCATAATAACATATTCCAATTAATTAAATCAGCATACGAGGAACATTAGGATAAACAAACATTTATGTTCGTTTATGGACTTCTATGGTAACACAATCTGTAGCAGTTGTGATTAACTAGTTATCTAAGTATTAATAATTCACTGTTTTGTGCGTACCTATTTAATTTATTAACTGAACATGAAGATATTAACAATAAAAACTCGCTCATACTACAAAAAAGTAAACAAAATATAAGAACACCTGTTTCCGACTTTATCGAATATTAAAATTAATTAATAATAATTAATCACAACAACGACACTGTATAAGACAGATTTTAGAAAACTTATGTGAACACGTGAAAGATACTTTTAAAATTGATCTGAAAATATTTATTTTGTTTGTTTTTTCTTTACTTGCAACCCAGAAACATGACAAAGTCATAATGGCGTAACAACAGGTTTAATAACAATATACTTTATTCAACCCAAACTTATTGTTAATTCTACGTTTTAACATTAACATTGCATTCCTCACTCATTAGTACATAATGGCAGACTGTTTATCTCCTTATTTAGAGCACCAACAAAAACATTGATAATAAATTATGAACTATACATAATTAATAGTAGTACCGGGGCTGTCGCGACACCCGCGAGTGGTTTATTCCACTGTCTTGAGCTGGGACTAAGTGGACATTAACATTTTAATCATCAACTTGTGCCACTGATGGGGCAAAGTGGAATACTCTCACAGCGTCGCAAGCGCACTTTAAACATTACAGAGAAATTTAGGTACGCTACGTATCATTAAATTCGATGTTTCAATAACAGTCAAAAATTCAAATAAAATAGCCACTATTCTACAAAAAAGCTTTTTTTAAAAGTCGAACACTTTATATTCGGTTTCTTACTTACGAAGTCATTTTCAGCGGTACTTCATAAGTCAACTAAATATTGAGGATGGGAAGAACATGAAAGGTGATAAGAGTATGCCAAGTTTTTAGAATATTTATTATTTTTATTAGAATCAAATTGAAACTGCATCTGGTTTTAAATGAGAAAATGTACCTTGAAGATATTGCTATAAGTCAGATATTACAATGCATAAAAACCGACTGAAAATGTTATAGGATCGACCATAAATGTTTTGTAAATTACTGAACTGATAACAAATGGAATGAATAGGATCAACTAGTGTGCCAAATTAAATTAAAATGTCTAATGTAACAGTAATTCATAGATAAACACTAGTTCAATATTGTACTAGAAGTTGACTTGAGCTCTGTAATGTTTTTGGAACTTATTGTTTTTGAGGGACATCTTCATCTGCCATTTCGCCTGCACACGTTTCATGAAGTGGATGTCACGTGCTTTCCTGTAATAAAATACGAATTTTTAGAAATTATGTAGGCCCTTGCAGAGTAAATGCTACTGCTTGTACATTTGTACAGCTTATATTAGCGTCTAAAAATCACAAGACAGAGAATAACGCTTTAAATAATATTTAATGCATTTTGGCCTAAGTACCACCATGTAGGATAAATTACTAGTATGGGGTAATGTTTAAAAACATCACAGATTTCTTTTTAAAATAATGTTCGCGCTAACTGCGTTCAGTGATTTGCGGTTCGAGTGAGCCATAAATCATATAATATGATAAAACACTAGTTTCTTTTTTTTTGTGTGTTGTAATAACGCGCTCCTTAAATTATTGAAATAATGAACAAAGTCAATGAAGTCCGTAAATTTTCCTTGTAAGTCCGATGTATGTATATAGGACGACACTATTCCTCCCTTGATGCCTGTCACTCCACCGCCGCCATTTTGACCCGCCAATAAACTTTGTGCTGTCCGGACGTGTTTCATTATGTGCTCCTGCAAAATATTTCTAGATAGCCTAGATCACCTGGATTAGGCTTGGACTTATCAGAAAGGAGCTAAGGAGCTAAACTTACTTTGCAGCTAAAGCCTGTTCTTTAGGCGCCCAGCCGAGGGCACGGTAGACACCAAGTAACCTGTGCAATTTGCGGTCCGATTTCTTCACTAAAGCTTGACTATTTGTACTCAAGTTTTGTTTGTAGTATCTGAAATCAAATTGAAAATTCATAAGTAAAGGTTTTAGACATAATGGTAACACAGTACAACATTATTGTTGGATTTTTCTTTTGTACATTTGATAGGTGTGAGAATACTACTTTTTGAAATAAATAAATAGTGTTTGACGCCCAGCGAAGTGGCTATGGATTAGCTAGTGTACATATAAAAATGTTATAATTATCAAATGATAAGATTGATTGATTGATTTATTGTAGTGTATTGTAGGTGGTCATGGGTAGGTATCTTTCATGTCTAATGAATATGACGGAAATTTTCTTTGATAAGAATTATCACAGAACATCATTATACGTCATAACCATAACAAGTTATGTAATCGGAAAGAAAATATCAACATTGATTTATTTGATATGCAAATCATTTACTTCCAATCAATTTTCCGATGCGAAGGTCATAATAATATCCTTTAAAACCGCGCACGTGGAAGGCGCAAGCCTTGAATTCAATTGCGTGTAAATAAACTACGCAATATATATAATTACTGTATAAGTACTGTATCAGACTGATTTTATTTAAAAGAACACTGGTCAGCTACAAACAGCATGATACAGGATACATTTCTGATGTAATAATAGATTTTTTTTATGTTTTTGTAACGTTTCACATGCTGCTTTTCAGACAAAATAAGGTCTTTTTTTCTAAATAAGTTCAAATTAAATTAATTATCAAAACACATACTTTATGGGGTATTGTCATGATACTTCATTATTAAAGGACAGTCATCCATAACCATCGCATTTGCTTTGAATTACAACCGAACTTACTTCATAAGAGATCGATGGCCGACGACGACGCCGGAAGGTAGCACCAGTTGGAAGTCATCACCCTGGAGTGCTGTAGGGCCTTCTACTTCTTCATCAACCTCCATGCCTTCCTCACCTTCTTCCTCTTTATGGTCTGGGTATGAAGAGCTGTAATGTAAACACAAACATTATTTGTAGATTTGTTTTGCGGTAAAGGTTTTTTAATCACATTACAATGTTGTTTTGTTAGTCCAATATGCGACCTAATTGCCTAATATGTACCTAATATCATGTCTCTATGGCAATATACAAATAACACATAGTATTCTTGTCATCTTGATATACAAAGCATTAAGTATGGCGAGAGTTGACGAGTGAATAAGCTTATACAAGTGAATTTGTGCAAGAGACGCCTCAGTGCATTGTGTAAGCCTAGCTATCACAAGCTTAAAATACAGTAGCTCTGAAACCTTATTATGAAATTGTGTTTTCATATACCTGTAGTCATAAAAATCTGCATACTCTGCCAAAGCAAGGCCTTCATGCAACATCTTGCAATGTCCTTTATCTATCATATGGCCCCGGACTGCTTCCATAGAGTAGAATGTTTTGCCTGTATCATTGCACCAGAGGCACATGTAACCTTGTGATATCTGTTGAACATAAATAAAAAAAAATTACTTACATTAGAAATGACAGAGACAAATTATTTAAAGAATTTCATATTGTCATTCTTATTTATTAGCACATACATATACATTTCTAGCACTAATAAGTTATGATGTGAGAATATTACATCAGATTTGTTGGGTAGTGTGAATTACATAATTTTACTTTACATACTGTATGATTCAACAAATACAAACATGTTTATGTTGACAACTATAACTATATGTGGGGTAAAAACAGAGTAGAAAAAATACATCTCATCCTTTTTACATGATGAGTAAAAGTAAAAACAATCTAAAAAAGAAGTGTCTCACTTTTTCTCCCAAATACAAAAGAAGTTCTTTCATGTTGATACAGTATTCCACATCAGGTATGAAGAATGAATGGGCCTCAGACATGTGCTTGAGATTCTTGACCATGTTCTTACTGTGGTGACCGCAGAACAGACAGTCTCGAGGCTTGATCAGGGAGTCACTGCCCCTGATTCGACATTCCTCCCACTCGTCCGAGTCAAGCTGAAAGTAAAATCATTATTTTATAGTCATCATAAATTTTTCATGAACTAAACTTAGCCAGTATTATATAACTATATAAAAGTAAAGTCCTCGTCATAACCATGAATCATGGAATATTATGCATATAAGAAGAATCCTTTATTCATTTTTACACTTATAAATTACATTTTTAAATATTTTTCCAAAAATAATATAAAACATTTAAAAATATAAAAAATAGCAGTCCCAAGCATCGGGAACAGGGTCCAGGCTGCCAGTGGTCAGGGCTCCTGAGAGAGGAACCTCCTAACAATACGTGCTGTGTCCAGAAGTACTGCCTTCTGAATCCAGTGCTTGATCCAGCTGCCAAGCGAGAGCCTTCTCAGAGGCTCTTGGCAATTAAGCCATTGGCAGACACGACTATCAGCACAAAGACTGCCGTATTTACATCCCACATGACAAGAACCTTGGGAGCCAATAAATAATAATACACCAGCTAGTTCATAATTAGAATTATTATTAACTAGCTGTTGTTAGTGGCTTCAACAGCTATTAATCGAAAATTATCCCACAGGAACATAAAATTGTTATAAAAACTATCCCATATAATAATCCAGGTTATAAAATATCTGTGTACCAAATGTCGTCCAAATCTGTTAAGTGGATCAAAATTTCACGTTTATAATAATAGTAGGCTAGGATAATTATAAATTTGTCTGATAAGAATCACTCTGCCAAGTCATGGTTGTCTTCATGTGTGTCAAGATTTTTAGGACTTTACTACTTAGTTGGTAACTATAAATATTTGTGAATAATGAAATACTTTTTCACAATATAATGCAATAATTTTTTAAATTATCAGTTAGATAATTAACCTCTAAAGTCATGAACTTATGGGAAACATACCTCTTCAATTTCAGAATCTGTTTCAATATCCTCATTGCCAGAATCATTTGCAGTTACCACAACAAACTTGCCTGGTTGATTAGAACCAACTGCACTGGAAGCATTCGCACTAGAAGCATTTGCACTGGACTCAACCTTCACAAAACTGTCCGTATCTGAATTACCACTGTGCTCCTCTTCCTTATTCTCAATATATCTCTCCTGAGATAATTTGTGCTTCTTACTGTTCAAGTGATTATCAAAAGCATTCTTTGTGTTGAATAACTTGGAGCAATACTTGCAGTACTGTGATTCATCACGATTTAAGTTCTGGCTCTGTTCTCTGTGTTCCTTAGCCCGCAGTTCAAACTCTTCAAGGGTAACAGGCGGTATTGAAGCAACTTTCCTTTTCAAATTATACCTGTGCCAGTCCTCTTTATAATGTTCACGTTGTAATTCAGGCGTTTTGAACATCACCTGGCAGGTTATACAAGTAAAAGTGTCTGGCATTGTAACTTACTTCTTTTAATTCTCAACTAGCAGTAATCACAGCCAAATGAACACTGGAATCGATTTCACGTAATTAATTGGTTATATTAAAATAAGAAATTATAGGAACGGTGATAAAATTGATTAAAGCGAACAAAAAACGTTCAAGTACGTCGCACATACATAAGGCCCATTAGTGATGCACACTATAACACCTTCCACAATGCCACCACACACCACTTTTCAATAGTCGATTATTTTCATCTGTTCAATAATTACATTAGACTCTAATGTAATATTTGGACGGACAAGTGTGAAAATATAACAACAGCATTTTTTACCTAGATATTTCTGTACAATCGGAATTTAATAGTAAATTAAATAAATTAAATAAATAAATTTTCCACAACTATCACACAACGTTTCCGTAACGCATTTGACATATTGGCATAAAGCTGTCAGAAACATTCCAAAAAAAAAAAAGGACATTGACATTGGTTTTCAGTTGCCAGTGGAAATTATTTTCCACCAAAAAGCATTTCCTTAATTTTTGGATATTTATTTCGGATAGTATCAAATTCAAAACTGTTAAATCAATAAATGGTGCTATAATAGATTCTTACTTATTATTAATAAAAAACTGGCCATGATATAAAAAGAAAAGAATTTAGAATACTATGTTTTTTTTATTTTTTTTATCATGGTAAAATTATCAAATGAGTCCTCCCACCCAGGGCAGGGCGGGAGGGACTGTCAGACTTGTACTGACTAAAATCCACGGTGTCCTTCAATAGCCCTTTACGTACCGGGGTCACGGTAATCCTTTGGTCCCGCGACCCCGGCAGGCTTTGGCCCTCTACAGGCCCCGTCATTATGCTGACACTCCTTGAGGCGCGCGTGGAACACATCGCGCCGTCGACCCGGGCATGGTCCATGGTCGGACAGCGAGTCGCCCATTACTCGCCGCTCGCATAGAATACTATGTTAGGCCTAAGATTGGTTGTTGACACTGACAATGACAGCTGTTTGCTAGTGACACTGACTGACAGACAGAAAGGAAAGAATCCATAAAATAGTCAACTGTGTTGGTTGTTGTAAAGTTATTTAAAAATAAAATAAACTATATTGAAACGTTATTCCGACCGGAATCATTGACCTCTTATCACTGTGGTGGTATAATACATTGTATAGAAAGAAGCCCAAAGCGTCAGGATGTTGGAAACTGATGAAGTTGATGATGATTTCTTTACTCCAATAGCTGGGTAAGTTTTAATTTTTGTTACCAATTTTTGTGGTCGCCTGTGGTGAAGTGAATATGATTAATTTATTAAAATTTCTCTGGTTGATTTCATTGTGTTTTAATATAAGATTATTTATCTTTTAAGCACTTCTCTGTCCAATATATTTGGAAATGTAACAAAAAATAATGAAGGAAAAGCAAATGAATCATTAAAATATATTCCTCCGAAGCCTACTAGCATTCTACCAAAGCCAGAACAAAGCAAAACTACAGAATGTATATATGCCTGTGCTCTTGTTGGTCATCAGTGGTAAGTCGATATGTGTGATGAAATTAGCACTGACATTTCGTTTATTAACATACCATTTACATTCCTAAGATAAAAGTAATACTGTAATTTAAATCACAATGAAATGAATTAATATTTATGTGTTGCACCATTTTTATGATAACTTTGTCAGTTCAGTCTCATAGAATACAATTTCAAGTTACAGTCCTATCACATCTTGGTTATCATAATAATAACTTACCCTTTTCTAATTTCAGGTTTAACAATATCTATTTGTCAAAAGGAAAACTAGGTTTTGCCATTGTTAAGATTCTGAATTCTGGTGCTCATAATATTGTACTATATGACTCCAATAAAATGACCCTGTCATATACCATTATTTCCCCTAATTTAGAGGTCATCATCAAAAATGACTCTTACATTTCTTATTATGATAATGTTGGAGTATATTGGAGTTTGTATGGTACAAAAGATGAAGTGAAAAAAATCACAGACCATTTAACTAGTTTTGAAGTAAACATCAAGTATTCATCTTACACTGATCAAGGCCCACCGGAACCTGCAAATGTGGAAATTAAGACAGATGTCATGTCTATAGAAAATAAGAAAATTGATAAAGGAAGTGATACTGATTCTTCAGTTAACAAAAAAACCAAGGCTTCTATTTTGAATCGAATGGCCAATATGGGTCATTCAGTTCTACCAACTCGAACTCTACCTGCTGAAAAAACTAGTGATTCATCAGACACAATGGAAACTGAGGCCCATCCGAAAACTGTGAGACACAAACCAGTGAAAAATAATATTAAGAAGAATAATTTGGAAAACATGTCTGAACAAATAACTGAATCACATCAGAGAACAATAGTGCCAAAAACAGAATCCATAGGAAACATTCCATTATATGCATCACATGCTGGGCAGTTATTACCTATGACTAGCACCAATATCATTACAGGTCCTAGTAATGAGATGGGTATGTTTATTACAGAACAAAGAATAAGTAACAGTGAGTTAAGAATAAATATGAATAGGATAACAGACAAAGTGGATGCAGTTTTGGACAAAATGAATCATTTTCAACAAAAACAAAATACAAATGTACAAACAGATATACTGATGAAATTGCTGGCAGAATATGAAAATAAAATTAAAGTATATGAAGAATTACTTAAGTCTAGAAGCGATAAAAAAATTGAAAGTGTAACTACATCTATACATAATGATAATCAAGTTGAAATATTAAAGAACAAAATCTCTGAATTAGAAAATGAAAATCAGGAGAAAAGCAAAGAAATATTAAAACTTCAGGATGAAAATAAACTTATGAAGTCTAAGAATGCTGAAGAAAGACTTGAACAAGTAAATAATGAAGGTTTATTACTAACAAAAATAAGTAATTTGGAAAACGATTATAAAGGAAAAGAGAAGGAACTAGCAGAAATCCAAAACAAATATGAAATCTTAGTCTCTAATGGAAGTTCTAGTAATGATAATATTAGTGATAAGGTGAAGAATATAATGAATGATACATTTCAAACCATATCTGTTAATTTTGATAACAATGAAAGTTATACAGGTGAAACTGTCAAAAAAATTGTAGCAACAGTAATAAAAAAAATAACTATACAAACACTAAGTGAATTATAATATAATTTATTATGGATTGTTTGGTCTTATTGGGCTGATTCCAGTGTTTCCATGTAGCCATTAAGTAACAGTCCTTCCATGTTTATTATTGTAAAAAAGACTTGTTTGATTGTATAACATTATTTAAAAATTTAGGGATGTAAAGGTTAGACTACATAAGGATCAATGTATGAGATGTTGTAACTGTTATATAAACTACAATGTCTCAAAAACAAATTAAACTTATGAAAAGATTTGGACTATTTTATTTTAAAAGAAATGATAACTATGAATGGTCCCCATAATTAAATCGTCATGGCGAAAACTATCCAACTGAACCATGTTTTAATGAAATTATTCTGCTGCGCTGGTCCCCAGGCATCAGCATAAATAATGCCGCCATTAAGGCATCATAATCGACATAAACTATAACTTGAGAGGGCCTCTAGATAACAGGTCACTTTTTTCTTTTACTAATAAACGATAGCATGGCTATATCGATGATTACTTTTGGTTTTGCTCAGGTTTGAACATCTCGAATTGAATTAGGAAGCTTTTACCGCATTCTGCTGTCCTTTAATTTTGACCAGTGAGTACTAAAAACTAGATTGCGGTTTTGTGACTTGTCCATAGGATCTTCAGTTGTCGTTATGAAATTGCCAAGACTTGGCTGATTTGCACAGCTCTATCGGCCCATAAACAAAAGTTTGTCAAAATAATTGTAAATGTCTGTCGATGTCAGCCAAGTGTCATGAGCCTGAGCCTTGGCCTGCCTCAGAGACTTGAAAAAGACCAATTTAGTTAATTGCAGAAAAATTGATTGTTTTTAATCATCACTGTAATATTTTTGAGACAGACTTTTAATTGTATTTCTCTCTTTTACACAAGTTCTATTTATAAAACATGGACGATTTACGCCAATCTCTAAACCAATATGAAGAACAGGTATAATAAACACAGTATCTGAACATGTTTTCCAAGAAAGTCAAAATTAACAAGTTTCTTTTAATTCCAGCTGACAATGGTCAACTTAACACTTGAAAGTGTAAATGATTCAACTGAAAGAGAATCCCTATTAGCCTTGCAGTCAGATTTGCAACAACTAATCCAACTGACTAGAGAGAACTTGGAAGCACTGGTTCCTAAAGACACTCAGCCAGTTGAGGCACAAGCTGCTGAACCAAAAGATGAATTGGACGATGAATATGCTTTGTTTATGGTAAATACATAATTATTATCATTATTCTCATACAGTTATTAAGTTGATAAGAGCTGTGTGCTTATTTTGAACTTTTGGTTCGTTTCAGCAAGAAATGGCTAAAAGCGGGGCATATGAAGAGAGTAAAGAAGACAAATCTGAAAACTCTAAAGATACTGCTGATGATGATAGTGATATAGAGGTAATTTTCATAATCACAAATCTTACTAAATTGACACAGAAAGTTAATAATAATGACTGAAGGCAGTCTTGCCAAGCTAGTTATGTTCAGTCTCAATTACTGTGTTGTCTGCATATTACAAAAAACATGTTTTACTTAATTATCTCATAGGATGAGTTGTCTTCACTGCTGGGCATGAAGTGTGCAGTGTATCACACACACAAGTGGGGTGGCCAGCCCGGGCTCTACAATGCTATGGTCAGTGCTGTCATGCCCCGACAAGATGAGGACCAATTCCAAGACCTTCTAGTTAGTACTTATGATTTGTTTAATTTGTTTATTTTTGGAAGAAAAAGAAGAAAAGCACCTGCCATAAATATAGTTTTATATATTATACTATATATTTGATTTTTAAGGTTTTTTAGTTAAAACACAACCTTGTTGATCTATTAACTTTTACCTCATTTTATTGTTGTGAACAGTCTGTTCCGAAATAAAGTCATATTTTTTTTTTGTGGTAACTGACCTTTTCTCTAACAATAATATGCTTTATCAATATATTTAGGAATTGAAGGAAAAGTACTTTTACATATTAAATAACAAAATTTTTCTTAAAATTGCAGGTCCGTGTCTTGTTCACTCATCCAACACATGCTGAGATGTTACCGTGTCCATTCTTTTTGGACGGTGAATGTAAATTCAGTGATGAACAATGTAGGTGAGTCATATCATCAGTCAATGCTTTCAACATTGATCTCATTTTATGTTAATGCTATAATTCTAAATAATTTATATTACAGATATTCCCATGGTGCTTTAGTACAATTATCAAATTTAAAAGAAGCAATAGAACCTGATTTTAGTTCACTTAAAGTAGGTAGTAGAATATTGATGAAACTGAAACCACCGGATAATGAGGTAAATAATTATGCTTTTAGAAGGTTACAGTCTATATACAGATCTGTTTTAATTGTACTATACACAACTAAAGAGATATCGTCATTTTAATCACACGCGCCGTTATCGCGCGGCACCCTAAAGGGATTATTGTCAGAACAAGGTTTTGCAAAATCTACCAGACTAGTCGAAAATTTGAACCCATCAAATGGGTGGGCCACTAGTTATATACAACCCTAACCTAATACATAAATTAAATGATGATTACAGGAAATAGGTTTAGCAACTAAATCAACTGAGAAGTATCACTTATGGCATAGAGCAGTAATAAGAAGTATAGATTTAGAGAAGAGAACCTGTTCAGTAAAGTTAGAGCATGGTGTCCACACAGGGGAGAAGAGAAAAAAAGGAGCTGATGAGTACATAGTGAAAATTGAGGAAATTTTTCCATTGAATGGTAAGTGTATTTCATTCAGTTTTTGTCCCATCTGCTTTATACAAGGTCCCACCTTGGATATTGGACTCATTTGACAAATAATAAGATGGCATTTATTCTGTTGTAGTTACACTTTTATGACTTAAACTTTTTTTACTTTTCATGAAGCTGAAAATGAAGAAAGTGATGACTCTGATGACAGTTTAAGTGATACAGAATATCCACAATGCAAAACGAAATGTGAAGAACCAGTTGTTGATAATCAAGCACTTCTGGTTCAAAGAAGTCTTCAAAACCAAAATATCACCCCTATAGGACAATGGGAGCAACATACTAGAGTGAGTATGTATTAAAGTTTATTACATTTAAATATAACTACTAAAATAAAAAATTCACTTGACTAAAAATTATTATTTCGTTTCAGGGTATTGGTTCCAAAATAATGTTTGCAATGGGCTATGTTGCGGGGACTGGGCTCGGCGCAGCAAGCGACGGTCGTGTGAAGCCGGTTGAAGCTCGCGTTCTACCTGTAGGGAAGAGTCTCGACCAGTGTATGGCTATCTCAGAGAAACATGCGGCTCAAGACCCATTAAAGGTAACATACTTTTCGTGGACATAGCCAATATTTCTTACAGTAGATAAACACAAATGGTCGCGGGACTGTACGAATTACCGTGACCCCGGAACGTAAAGGGCTATTGAAGAACACCATGGATTTTAGTCAGTACGAGTCTGACAGTCCCTCCCGCTCTGCCCTGGGTGGGAGGACTCATTTGATGATTTTACCACGATAAAAAAAGATAAACACAAATAGACACATAGATTTTTGTTGATAAGTACATTATTTCATTGTTTATAGGTAGAGCAAAAGTTGAAAAGGTTGCAGAAGAAAGAAGAAGAACGTAACAAAAGAGCTTACGAGCGAGAAAAAGAGAGAGAAAGACGAAATGTCTTCAATTTCCTTAATAAAACTTTAGGGGATAAGACCGAAACAGACAATGAGCCGGAAACCTCTCTACATGTAAAGCAGTCTTCAAGTAAAGACTTGAATATTGAGCAATTTAAAATAACAGAAGATAAAAAAAGAATAGAAAGGGAGATAGTAAAACTGAACAGTTCATTGGTCAGACATGCATCTGGATCAAATGGTCACAGAAATATTAATATGCAGATTGCTGAGAAAAATAAAGAACTAAACAATCTTGTGCAGAAAGAAAAGCAAATATCAAAAGAGCAAGAACACAGAAAAGACAAACAGAAAATGACTGTTTTTTAACGTAAGAGTTAACTTAGAATAATATTAATTTTAAGTATTAAAAAAGATAATTGCTATCAATAAATTATGAAATAAGATACTCGTAGTCTTATTTGATATTATTTTGGGTGACAGAACACAATCTTGTTCTTTTTCATGGACAGACTAGTGAAAACCATACGTTTTTAATGTTTAACAATAGTTTTGGTTAACTCAATTTAGTATAATTTTCATTCATAAAATGCAACGAATTATTCTTGCGCCAAAGCATTGTCCACATTAGTCGCGGTTAGCGCTGCCAAGCGTCCAGATAAAGCCGACCCTAACATAAAGCCTGACTGTGTCCGTCAGGCTTTTTGGTAGCGTGTCCAGCTTTTATTGGGTTTTTTAAATTTGATCTGTTTAGTTGAACCGAGCCTTGCTTTAGTTAGTAACTTACCTATCAAATTTTAATTAAAGAAGGCAGTGTCTTAGATATGAAAATAAATATCGGTCAAGTAGCAACCATGTCACTAACATGGAACGCCTTTTGGGGTTTCCAGATGCAGTTTAAAAATCAGATGTCCATATCCTATCCTAAAAGTCGGGTTTATTATTATTAATCATTTATTTTATACCTGGCTAATGAAAAATGGCGGGCATTACATTGAGTCTTTAACTAGCTAATGTGACGTCTGCCTTCACCCTCTATGTATAGGGGTATGCCATGCGATAACATAATTATTACTCACCAATACAATGGGGTCAAAAGTTTGTATCATACGGTGATTAATGTTCCGCCACTATAGTAGTAGAAAGAGTCGGTGTCAATGTAGTAGATGCCAGTTGGCAACAACAATAAAACACATGGATAATTACAAATTTCTATATTTACATATGTGTTGTTTAGTTTAAAATAAGCGTACATGGCATAAAATTACAATTAATATATGACATATTTTTCTATAAATTAGATATTTGTACTATCAATCAATATTAACAAAGTACTTAAAATGTTAATGGGCGCGTGTGACTAGCAAATAATATTTGCTGAATTTTATAATTACGAATTAAATTTTAGTGACAGTGGGTCAAATATGTTACCACTAAACTACTCAATATTATAGCTTATACCTAAATTAGGTATGGAATTGTGGCTTTAATTACCTAATTTCATCATAATCCACTTGCAAGCATTAACTCTGCTGATTAGATATTTTAGAAAAGGTACAATTTATTATAATTAAAAAAAAATGAGTATAAGATGTTAATTATTATAAAATTTAACTTTGCATTGCCATAATTCAAATAATAACTACTAAAACCTCTTAAAATTGCTACATGAGCAAGTTATTTGTACTTTTCTTCAATCAGTTTCATATAGTGCTGATGTCTACGTAAGCATTCGTCAATGCAATATGTTGCTTCTAACAAGATTTTAAAAGAAATTGGCTAATAGACCCACTGTGCGAAGTTCCCAGGACTACTAGGTTACTGAATCAAATCCAATGTCAGCCCCAATACATCATGATCAACATAACACTGTGCATTCATCACGTTTATAGGTAAAGGTTAAAGTTGAATGTCAGAAGCTAAAACAAGTTCCAACAACAATTGACTCGCTCTTATATGTCTATCATACTCTTTCTAAATAAGGCACTAAGAAAGGCACAAGTCATAGCAGAAGGAGCAAATTGATTTTAGACCATTTTCATCATCTTCTGATGTGGGACTTCGAGTCCTTTACCTATAAGGTTTCATGTGCACACCTGACATGACAATATCCCTCCAATCGCGCTAACATGTGACTGCTACCTGTACCTGTGTTTGCAACAATACTAATATGTATAGTTATCATCTAATTATATGCTTATGCATTGAAAGTTCACTATAAAAATTTCCTAGACAAATTCATCACAGAGATTTGTTATATCCTCATCAAGATAACCTTATTACCGTCACCATCCATTCTCGCTCATACATTCATTGAATTAAAATTATTTTAATATCTATATATTATTACATTAGATAATGCAATAGAGAGTGATGAAATAAAAAGAGAGACATTCTTTGTACTAAACTAACGTCTTGAAATTAATAAGTACACTCTTATGAGACTCTTCGCCACGCAAGTAAAAATAATTACCCTATGATTGTTTTATGATGAATTACATTTGTGATGTCTTTATTACGTGAGTTGTGATTAGCCGCTTCTGGAAGCATCGCAATGAAATAACGAAAACGAAATCAAATCGCGATCACAACTAATGTGACAATGCTTGAGATGAGATTCGCTTCAACTGGCGTTGTGTTCAATTACTCTATTATTACAATAAGAAGCGGCGAACTTTATGATTAGCAGGCGGCTGTCACTGCTGCCTGAATTAAAATGATTCCGATATATCGATAATAATCGATATTCGGGTTATAACACAGTTATCATCCATACATCAATAGATTTAAAGTATGTGAGTCCCGGGGACTGTCTCTTATTGATGCTATAGCGTTGCTCGGAGCCGGCTGACGACGCACTGCATCGTTGAGTCCACGTTATCAAACACGGGCACTCCCGACCGCTTCGCTAAGTCTGAGAGGTAGTGACGGCCCCGGTTGTAGTCCTTGACAGCTGCTTCACTATACTGTAAAGAAAGTATGATCTCATTAGCATTGCGAAACTTATATGAACAGGTAAGTAGGTAGCACGTTTGCTGGGGATGATAAGACAAACAATAAACGTAAGCAAGAGTGACGACATAGCTTCACATTAAGGTGCTAATAGTCAATAAGTGCTCTTGTTGGGGCTTCAGATTGCTCAATGAAACTCCCGTTTTCGAGGTAAGGTGGTATATTCCAGGATAAAAGTATTTTTACAATTATTAATATGCGGAGCGAAAGGTTGTTGCTACGATGACAATTTTGATGTGTAGGTAAAAAAAATGTAGGTGGAAGAATAAAAGTCACAATATCTGTTAAAAGTACGGCGCGCGCCTAGCCTCCTTGAATAGCAGTGTGCGACACAAACACTGCACTGCACGACACTTTACGCAGGCGTAAACAGCTCTAAGTGAATGAGTATTGTCGAAACAAATCACCAACAATGTGACTTTAACATCATTGACATAAGGTTTGAATTACAATGACACGTGAAGTGCAACCACGAAATATTACTTAGTTGTATCAATCATAACCAGAGTTGCTAAGATACTAGGTTCAACTTACACCATGTGCCTGCTGCGGGTCCATGGGCTGCACTAAGAGCACGGTGTTGGCCGGCCTCAGGCCCATGTAGTGCGCGGCCAGGACCATCGCCGCGAAGCACGGAGAGTCTGCACTCATGGCAAACACTAGCACGCGGGAACCCAGTAACAAATCCTCGTCGTATGTTCCTGTAATGAACGTAATCGTTAGTAGACTGGAAAAAGGCAGAGGTCGAAAATAACAGATGAAAGCAGGAACATCAAAGCTGGCTAATAATAAGTGTCTAAAGGTGAGCTGCTGTGACTCATAGTACATGGCCTCTGTAATTCCTGTTGGTTGTCATCGCAGATTTTGGCGTACAAGAGAGTTGAAAATAGAATGATGATGTAGCCCTGACAACGAAATAGGCCCCGACGGACTGTCTCAGTTGATTTTATTCGCAGCAATAAAACAAGCTGCTAAAATATGACAACACAGGCAAATGTAGCAAGTGATACCAAAAATAAATGCGGTCACAGCTAAGTTACCTTTGAAGGGCTGCGGCGTAACATCTTCCGTGACAGTATAGAAATCAGACGCACTGAGTCGATCATTTCGGTCGGCTCTATCTTCAGGCGTGCGATCTCTGAGTTGTACGTCATCGGGTAGTTCTAGCGTGGTACTGGAGGGACGCGGCTTCTTGTCGCGGCGCGGGGACTCGGGGTGCGCGGGCGCAGTGCGACGCGCGGGCGTCGAGAACATGCGCGTGTAGTCGTTGGCGCGAGGGACTACGTATGTGAAGTCTTCCCTTCGTAGGACTTCTTCCGGTCGGGTGGTGTTGATCTGAAGAAGAATGCATTTCTTTTATCTAGGTCGCCCAAAATGAAAGCGTGTCGAATTAGACACGCTGGACTTTTCACAGTCAACTATTGCTTTTAATTGCAGTTTGGTTCAATCAGTGAACCGCTTTCGTAAGTACTTTAGCAAGGTAGAAGATTCTGGCATTGGTGACATTTTTATTTACCGGGAAGGTCCCGCCGAGGTAGACATCATGCGTGGGCGCACCCAGCATGGCAGGCAGTCGTTCCAGACGTCGCTCGGTGCCCGGCGTGAACACCGAGTCCCCGGACACTCCCGCGGCCCCCGCCAGCCCCGCGGCCCCCGCCAGCCCCGCGGCCCCCGCCAGCCCCGCGGCCCCCGCCAGCCCCGCAGCCCCCGCGGCCCCTGCTCCTGCACTGTCAGGTGCTGGCCGGTGACCACCGTTCTGGAAAAAAAAGTAACCGATAAGTAAGATACGCAATATTTCGTGGTCTACTAGTACTTGACGGGAATCTCCTAAACCCCATGAATTTCACAGAGACCATTGTATCAATATCATAAGAAAAAAAGTGAAATTCTCTAAAAGTAGCTAGTCAAAACATGCGACTGCGGTTCAGGTGAAAATCGCAAAAGGTGAAAAATGTCCAGTCATGGTTTACTAGAATGTCTTTTCACTTTTATGTTAATCAATATAAATATGGATAAATGAGGATATTTTGTTTAAACTGACATATTCAGTAATACTAGCATCACTAATAAATTAAACATTACATTCTTATTCTGTACCTTAGGAATGAATAAACCAAGCTTTTTCCCGTAAGCCTTAAGCCTAGGGTTGACAAGCCTGAGCCCGTTGTTTGCATCTCTGGAAGCAGGTTCATGTACTAGCGTCTCACTGAGCAAGACTCCCTTCGTCTCTGCCTCCGTGCCATTTCGACTTTGAGACTCTGTAAGTAAAGAACATTCATATGATATACAGTGTCAGGTAAGGGGGGCCATCTTTCATATTTACAGCAGCCACAAATTATGAAAAAAAAACTACAGATGATTGAATTGTCCTTGTTTGAGAATTTTCAAATGAGTGTGAAAGTATAGCTCCTAGCTACATATTATGGAATAGGCACATCAAGCTTGACTATGAACAGCATGAATGTGTTTTATTCGCTAATTTGTTTATTAATAAAATACATTATACAAAAAAGATTGCAAGCATTTAACCTCTCGGGCGATTTATAATTGAAAATTATAAAAATCAACGTCCAATGAGCGACTGTCTGTTATGTACAGACGTGTGTACGTAAGGCGCTGGGGCGTTTTCGCTTATGTACACCCGGGTGTACGTAACGCGCCCGAGAGGTTAAACATTGAAATTATCAATAAACAATTGCCATACAATTTTGAGAGATGTGATCAAAAAAAATAAGTTCATGAAGCAACACAAGCTAGCATAAAATTGAAAATATTAAGCGCAAGTGACACCCAAAATAATGAAAATGATAAGTGTATGATACAAGTGGAGCGTGGGACGGCTGTTACGTACACAAACGACTTAGCTAAGTCGTGGGTAGACGTTGAATGCAAGCGGCTCAAAAACCATTCTTTATGAAAGTGCGACGAACATCCGGATGTGGACGCGTGGCAGATGACATGATGATGATGATATAAAGTGAGTAGTGCGCACACGCACCGGGAGTGGGCGGGGACGGCGGGGAGAGGTAGGCGCGCAGCGAGCGGAACGCGCGGCGCACGCGCGACGCCACGCTCTCGCTCGCCGCCGCCGCCGCGCGCGGGCTACTGCGCCCTTCAACAAACACCACCCCTTACCACACACCCGCCACCCAAATAATTTTTATCCAATATACCAATTCAACCTTTCCTAACAGAGACTCGTAAAAACACTGACAATTCTGCCGGTTTATATGTTTCCATAACAAATCGTCCATGTCAAATGCAGCAATAAATCGAAAGCCACAAACAACATAAAAAGCTTATGGCACATTAAAATAAGTTTATAGACGGTACACTAGCAGAAAATGACAGCACTTTAACGAGCGCTTCGGACATAAATTAGGAACCGTACTGACCTGCGTCGGCTGCGAGTTCAGCTACGGCGGCGCAGAACGTCTCGAAGTCGACAGGGTCGGCCGCGGGCGGCAGGCAGCGCTCGGCGAGTTCACGAGGGGCTCTTGTGGCATCCATGAGCGCGTCGAGGGCGCGCGCGCGAGATAGACGCGCGTTCCTACCGCCGGCCGCGTCGTAGGCGCGTTTGAGGCGCAGGATGGTGTGCCCGAGCGAGTGTCGCGGGTGCGTGCGCGCGCCGCGCAGCACAGCTCGTGCGCAGCGCAGTGCGGCGGGGATGTCGGTGAAGGCGGGCAGGCCGCGCCGCTCCACTGCCTCCTGCAGTGTCGCCCGCGCGCGAGACAACTCCACGTACTCGCTGCAGTTAAAAAAATCATTTTATTACACTTTACATTCTGTATACAAATTGACACAATAAAAGAACATGCAAGCAACGATCGATGCGCGTGATCTTACTTCATGGGTCTGTCGTCACTACTTACTGACGTCAATACTTAACGAGATGATCGTGTTTCTACCTTTATCGACTGTAACGAATGCTTTGACGTGCTTCTGATTGTAAAATTTTGTAGGTAAGTGACAATCTGTTTATTTTGGTAGTACGAGAAGAATCACATTTATCTATACAATGTATGTAGTCGTTTGACGTGTCCAATACAAAACAGGTTATATTTGCCCCTCAGTGGTAAGTAAATCGTCATCAGATAAGGCCTCTTTTCGGAGAATTTGACACCAGGAAAATGATAGACATGGTGATGACAAACGGCTATCGCTCATCAACTTCAAAGACATGAATCATCCATAACCTAATCCTCGTGATGACGATCGACTGATGACAAATTAATCATTCAGTTTATTGCTAGCTAAACTTTTTGTTCTCCTTTACGATTGCTAATAAATAAATAAATAAATAAAGTTGATACGATTTTCTACCATAGACGCGGTAGAAAATCGTATGGCACTTCACTTCTAGTCTAAAAAACTGTTTTTTCCAACCCTGGGGGGACTCTGGAAACGGTTGCAGGATATACTTTTTAGCATAAAACCTGACAGAGGAAAAGTGGGGTTCTTAGGGGCTAGCGACGTCGCGAGCAAAAGCTAGTGTGGTAATAAAATACTGACTGGTCCGATATAGTCTCGTGTCCGATGTTCTGGTGGCGCTTGTAGGGCCGCAGCACCAGCAGCAGGTCGCGCGGCGCGGCGGCCAGGTGCGCGGCCTCCACGCACGCGGCCACGGCGCGCGTCTCGCTGTCCAGCACGAACAAAAGTGCGCGCGCCGCCGCCTTCGCGCGGTGCTCCACTTCCATCAACTCCGTCGACCAGTCATCCACTTGCTGTAGAATGGACAAAGCATCATTAGCATAGCCCGGAGAATCTACCTAAGATTCATTTTATGTACTTGTATCAGGAACTGTCAGAAATCATAACATGGATGAGCCTTTTGCCCGGGATTTCATTTTAGTATTTACGGGATTATTAACCGATTTCTCTGAAACTTGTAATAAAGATGGCTTAAACCCTGGATTAACACATAAATTATATTTCAACCTGAAAATTTTTAAAGTTTCCACCGGAATAACTATAATTCTACTTTTTTTAATTGCACGCGTGCGAAGCCGCAGGCAACAGGGTGCTTTAATGTCAGTAATTTAATGCAGTAACAATTTAATACCGGAATCCCGGAGGCATGTCCATATTAATGTTTACGTTTCATGTTATTGATCCGAAATCAATCAACCGAATACGATGAATACGCCATTACGTTATACGTTCATTTCACATTCATCGATCATGGATTATACCTTGTTGAAACTAGTGACAACTGGGCAAGAAAGAAATCGAATAAATTAAAACTTAAAACACGGGCCGGAATATGCGTGGTCATGGTGCTTCTTACGACAACAGTGCTAAAATATAGAAACTCAAAACTAATAGTAAAGATGGTTAAAATCCCGTTTTAAGATCTATTGAAATAAAAGACAGAAACCTCAAATCAGCAGTAGGCGGAACGAGGCTGCCAATGATGGCGTCTGAGGTATCTTGTAAGGTTCGGTCAAACCGCAATTTATATGAAGATTTGGAACTCTAACTAGTTTTTCTTTTGGTGAAAAAAGTAATAATGTGTTTTTCTATTAGGTATAATATTATGGTGGGCAGGTACTGAGGAGCAGTTCAAAATGCTTACATTAAGCATGAATTATATTCTTTATCTAATATTAATTAGCCGTCTGGGCCACTTGCAGCTAACATGCATTTAGGTACATACTTATGTACCGTCCTGTTTGAGTGCCTACGTAGCAGAAATATGGGTAAACCAATATCGTAAAACACTTCGGCTACGTACGAATGTTCAGCTAAAAAGTAAGTGGGTATGACGCAAGCACATGATTTCATGTGTATTTAGAAACCGTTTACATTTGAAGAGATATCTATTACGTTAGTGTGATAGATGTTTTAATAGGACGTGTCATATCTAATTACCTAAATCATGTTTATCGAGAGCACGTTTCATTCAAAGAAGCTGTCAAACAAAATATAGGCGTTATCATTCGCACTATCTGCTATTAAACTGGAGAATGGTCTTCATGTGAACAATATTTTTAATGGTAATGTATGTACGTAAGCCCAGTTAATTCTGTCCATAGATTCATTATCTGAGGCCTTTTAAAGTTGTCTTCTGATGTTATTATAATAACAAATAACGTTATGAATATTAATGATCGCCTACACCTTATTGTTATATTAATTGTACCTAATTATAGTTTGTTTAAATATTTTACGAATGAAAAACAAACTAGTTTACGAATTCAATTTGCAAATTGATAACGTCATCCTCAGTTATTAATATTTATTTTAGCTGATAAACTTGAGTGAAAGCACTGAGTACTTATTAAAAAAAATAAAGATAAACATATTTTTTCTCAGTCTAGAATTGTTATATTTACTTTTTAGAATAACCGCGTAATATTGTCAATTATTGATGAGAAGCACTTGTCTATCGCTCTGTTCACTTTATAACTCAACCATAAATATTACGCGGGATCAGTGTCTATTAACAAATTAGTCAATTTATTAAAGCTGCGCGTGTCGTACCATAACCATGTGACTAGCTCAATATGGTACATATCTTTCATGTAATTTAAATTGGACACGAGCCGACAATCAACAGCTGACCTGACAGGTTTTCATTTTCAATAATGTTCAATTGACTTTATATCACGTCATAAATGGCAAACAATGTTCGATTGTTTATAGACATCGCTGTAATGGCTTATTGGAGGTGACTTTGATCTAAGAACGCTAAAAAGGAACATTTGAAGGCACTTATCACATTATATAGGTACCTACTCTATCTGTGAAATGCGTCATCTCTATTTACATTTCAGCATGTAAAGCCATGCACGGTTAAAATAAAATTATAAAACACATTTAATTTAATATTCTATAAAGTGAGAGCTCGCTAGTTATCAATTTATCTGTGGACATTACACACATTCATGTTGAAGTGACAGCAGCTTGATAGCTGTCAACATCCTACCTACATAGACGCGTAAAATATTATCGTGGCATTTAATTACGAACTTTCTACATTTATTAGGTAATCTTAGACAGTATTGACTTAGGAAACGAAACATCGTGAAGATATCTCGAAAATGATTAATTAATCAATACCGATCTCTTCTCTGTTTGAAAACAAGCATTTTTCTTGTAAGTCTACATAATTGAAGTGTTATGATAAAAGTGTAAAACTCACCGGGTTAAAATAGGTAATGCCCATCTTCTTCAGCATCGGAATGGCTATGTCCGATCTCCAAGTAGTAGGGTTGCAGGATCCGCCCAGGAACACCTCGCAAGGCGGAGGGGGCGCCTCGCTGCCTGCGCAACACCAGACGTCAAACATTGTCATAACATACATTAGGCACAAATAAGAACACATAGGGAATTCGAATAGAGGATGGACTGTGTGATAACTGCTGAATACATGCATTTCTTTTAGCCGGAAATTATCATTTCTGTATTTGCCATTTTTTTTAATCAAATTCTAGAACATCCGCTTGTTTTACAAGTGCTTTTAAATAAGCATCGATTTCCAATCTATTCTAGCTGATGTACACATAACTTCTTTTCACGTGGTTATCAACCCACGCGTTTCATTGCAAACACCATGTCTAACGCACTGTCTACGTCAACAACATGAATAATTCCATAGATATTGTATGAAGGACGAAACAATCAATCACCATGTGAACAGTATTTGATGTGTTCTTTGAGACACAACTCATAATAGGATGAGTTGACCCTATTTCTAAGATGGGCTCGAGGCACGCAAAAGAACTACTGTTAATTGTTAACAATTGTACTGCGGTTGGACACGCAAGCAATGAGCTCAAACCAAAGCGGTTTGTTACTATTTGTTAGAGATTCATAAGTGGCCTATAGAAACCGGTTCCTTATGTTTTATACATGACGTCGGATCTACGTAGAAACTAAATCTATATCCAATAACAATTCACGAAACCTTGGCGCCAACACTTATTATACGCGATACAAAGAGCTAAGAGGCATACCGAAAATAGAGATATCCAATTAATATGTAAATGTAGTGTATCTGCATGATAATAATTGCATGCATTGATCATGATCATGACGGTTGATAGCAAGAGGTACATACGGCGAGGATTAGAAAGCATCACGGCAAGGCGAGTGCCGGCGCTGGGTTCGTTCAACCAGCGATACTCATCGTCAATGATTGATGAGTATCGACCTATCGACTGTGTGGGCTGCACATATGTAGGCCGACCACCGTACTACATTAAACACCTACTTGCATAGCATACTCGTAGATTAATGACTACCATAAAAGGTCGGACATTCGGCCGAGACAAAAAAAACTTGAAAAATAACATTATTATGGTCGATACTACTTTTGATCACATTACGTAAGCATGACCAATTAATTAACGAATAATGGTTTTTTAAATCTTGTACCTATTTCCTATTGACAAGAAATTTTAATTATCATTCATCCCGTGGTGTACTTAGACTATTTTTGTAGCACATGCGACCAGTGAAGATATATTTATTAAATGAAAAAAGAAATACTATTTTACAAATACATAACATACTCGTACACTCAAATTAACTTGGGCAGCTTTCAGTAAGTTTTTCTTGAATTCTGCATAATTCCTTAAACTTTTCAATCTTATTTCAAAGATCTATTATTTTCTAGCTTCCCGGTCATTACGATTACTTACAATTATTATAGTTGATAGTTATTTATGATATTGAAATGGTATCAACACACTCCGGGATGAAAACAGTTAAATCTACACGGTGTAGTATATCAAATTGATAAACCTACTTGATAATGCTAATATTAATTTAGTTTTTATTGCACAAAACATTGAATACAATACAGAACGACACGCACAGGTAAGTTTTCATTCATGTTTACACTGCAGTTTATAAAAGTGGCCAACCAAACACATCATCCAATTCGGGATCTTCGTTCAATGCCAAAACGAAAACGTAAACACAACGCCAGATCAACAAACGCACTAACATCGACTGCTACGCCCGCACACAGAACACAGATTTGAATAGAATGTCCCTGAATTGTCACTACTTTAACGTGAACTCACGACACATGTACCAAAATCCACAGTGTACACAGCCATCCTCTGTCACTTGGTCAAATATATGATACAAAACAATGTAGGAGAGAAATCATGTATACATTTAAATTAGAGAAGGAATTAATTTTAAATATATTATGAAAGATTAAGTAAACACTGCGTCGTGAAACACACTTTTTCATTGATGAAAGTAGTAAAGAAGTATGTAAGAAACGCACAGGGCACAATCATTGTGGTCGGCGGCATGGTTGCGGATGTATCGTGCAGACTGCCGTGCACGCTGTCCACCCGCGAACGGTCGGCGGCCAACTGGCGTTCGTTCGCAACTTACATCTACGCCCAAGTACTAGCCAATTCCGCATTTTAAAATATTCCGTTATTTCTATAGCACTACAAAGACATAGCACAAAGACTCATGGTGTTGATGTTGACCATAACTCATCCGCAAACCTGTATTTTTCATCTCATCCACAAATGATCATAATGAGCGTATGTCATCATTCAAAGAATCAAAAGACGGTTACTTACATTAAAGTCGAGTCATATTATTTATTTTTTAGATGATAGATTGGATTGGATATGAATACAACTGAAAGCCTTAATGAAATCCAATGCAAAATACGAAGATTATAGGAATCAGAACAAGCTATCCATACTACTTCTCTTCCCTTCATTATGAGAGTTAACATTTAACTTAACTGTTACTTCAAGGGCAATTAATCGGATACTTAGATAAAATTGCATAATAGTAGACTAAAAGGGGGTCTAAAATTCGATAAATAATTTTGGAGTCGTACAAACATCTCTGTAGAAAATAAAGAAAAAATAGTATTGTTTATTTGTTCTCAAGAAGTCGTCATTTAACAGAATATTTCTTCCGGGAGATAAGGAAGTTGACGCAGTATCGCTTCATCGTTTGTTTACGTTAGGTATATCTGTAGTTGTAGTAGTGAGATGTCATCTGTATTATGTTTTCGTAGCATTTAGCGGCCGAATTCGTGGGCGCGTAGTACACTGAGCGGAGCATCGCGCCCTCGCTTCCGTACTCTGTTTATAGTATGTACGGAAGAGCCTGGGAGGCCACGCATCATATTTACTTACTGATCTCTGCCTTTTACGAATTACCGTGCGAAAGCGGAACTTCTTTCCGATAAGTATTACGAGGATCACATCTAAGCGGTAGCGCTTAATACTATTTCACTCCATAATCATGAAAATCAAACTCTCAACTTTCACTAATGTTCCGAAGATAGGTAAAGAGGTTTATGACTGACATTTTAAAGCTTCTGAAGCTTAATTTAGTTGTCTCTAATATTACACATTAGTCAGATGCGCTGGGAGATTGACGTAAATCCAAGCATTACATATGCGGGTGCAAATAGGAGCGAACGTACAATGACTGTAGCATAGGGCAATCGCATTAATAGCAGAACAATTAAAAACATAGATATACGCAATAAGTGATGACCACATGTCCCACGAATGTGAGTTAGTTCCTATTTGTTATTATGAATATGAACATCATCGCTGTCATCTAACTGTGTGTTTAGCGAAGCGAGTACGTAACTGATGATAAGCTCCTGATTGATATGTAGATGTAAATTATTATTTTTTTGAAGTCTTTGATAATCACTGTCTGTAATATATTTGATCTATTATAAGTGGTACTCAAATAATTTATGTGCGATATTCACCCGATCCTCCTACATATGTACAACAGATTTAAAAAAATCTTTCCTGCGATGTAGAAATATTTAAACTGAGGCGATAAAATAAAACAATAAATAAGGTATTATTCGATAAAATAGTTTTCAAGTGCGTTCTACTTGAAAAGGGTGATTTAAGATGTGTTTATTTTCGATAAGTATCGACCAATCGAATATCAGTAATTCAGCAGCTATCAAACCCTGATAACAGATAGAATAGCGTGGGAAGTGGACGGCGACACAGAATTTATAGTGTATGAGATATTGTTGCGTAGCCATAGGGACTACCAATGTGTATTTCTGGATTGGTACCGTGCGGAAAGTTTAGTCACCATTTGTTTCATCACGGGACGATCGACCTTCCGCAGCACGAGTGTGCATCCTGAAGTGGGGATGAGAGCACAAAATGAAGCTAAAAAATATTATTGGCAAAAAACTTTCCGCAAAGTCAGCCAGGTAGCCATTTCAGTAACTTCGTGACGGGCCAAAATAAGGTAACTTTACTTTTAATATAAAACCGGTGTTTTTGTACTAAGATTAAAGCAAAAGTTCTTGTTCTTACCGTTTACATTTTTACAAATGTTGTCCTTGTCTACGTTCCATTGTGGCGACTCAGGTTTGTTCGAACTCCTGCGAATGAAAACTGAAATTAGAAATAAACAAAATCGATGAACTTGCGTAGGAGTTTCCACATGATAGTGCAATGAATGATGCAGACATTCAATGAAATCATTTGTGAAGGGTGAACTGTATAATTATACAAAAGATGACCTTATATAGGAGACTTCTTGCATGACAAATATCTTATTGTTAGGCATGTAAGGGTCAACGCACGCGTCATGCGTAGTCCCAGCCCTCAGTTCAAGACCGAGGAAAAGGAGACCGATCATTTTTACGTCACCGGTAAAATTAACCTGATTCATGTCGTGTCTGTGCAGACAATAAGGACGTTGCTTGGCTCTTTAATTATGTCGTAGTAGGTATTTACAATATAACACTAACTGGGGTATTTTACTGGTTTGAATTCCTGTGTTAATTTAATTGTTAGGTGTGAAACTATTTCCTCTTTAATTCCACATTTTACTACTAAAACAATGAATTCACAGAAGGTACAGTTAGCGCAAACTAACAACTGGTCTAAGTGCAGGAATAATACCATAAGTTAATGTTACTGTTTAAACTACAGTTGAGGCAAACTAGAATGTAGTCCGTTCTCAATCTGCTGAATTTCTAAAATACATATAAAAAGAGACAAGTTTTCTTCATGGGATTCCATTAGATTTCAAAGCTCAGGCTTATCGTGAAAATGTACGAGTTATTGAACTTATTGACAAGGAAAAGTGAATTTTCATTTTCACTAAGAAGAGACAAATATCTTTGGCGAAAGATCTGGAACAACCTGGGGCGGAAGGAAATAATGTGGGTCGAAACGGTTAATTAGCAGAAACTGACTAACGACTGACTAATTCTGTAACAACCATGTGTCCGTCGCGTCACAAGGGCCGAGTGACTAAAATTATTTTCTAAAGAACTTCAAAGAACCCGAGGTGAAAAATACATTGTTTGAGAATGGGACATGGGAGACCATCAACTCCCAAAATAATATTTGTGGATCTCCACACAAATATTTTTTTCTGACGAGTCTCTAGTAGCTAAACGTGAGTGAGTCGAGGAAATGGATACGGTATATTTCTAAATTAGTTTAAATACATATATTTGCCGGTACTTATGTAGTTTTTGTGAAGTCGGTACATAAATAAAATGGGCAAACTGGTAGGTCTTTCACGTTTAATTTTTAAATAAAATTTAAAGTAGAAACAAATGGATCACTTACTGCCTGGCTTGCCTCGAACACCGACGCAGTTCAGCTGCGAACACGCAGAATTCTCCGAATGTGAGAGTGAGCGACTTGCGGCGGGCACACTGCCGCGCGCAGACCAGCATTTCGAATACTAAAACAATAACAATTCAGTTAAATAATAAACAAATACAATTCCTGGGGTGGGGGAATAGTTGCATGACATCAACTAATACTCATCATAGACTATTGAGGAAAAGTAACTTCTATTCTTATAACTTAGGAGTAGGTACCTATTTTTTATTTACATAGATTTTGTGGATACAATAATAGGTTCTAAAGTAGGTATAGGTATATATTTATGCGCGTACACGGACGCTACGGATGCTACGTATCTCATTATGTAAATTTAATGTCCCAGATGATAAAGCAGTAGTCATACCAAATTCTTGTTATAAAATAAACTTTACAAAGAAACTTAATGATTCAGATCACATTTCTGATTTTTTTATCAAAACTCAAATTATGTTATTGTTTAGTGGTGAGTTACGATTTCTTAAGATCCGTCATTATTTCGTACTAAATGAGATTTGTAATCTACTACTACCAGCCGGACAACATTAAAATACAAATTAAATGTGTCTAATTTAATTTACAACGAACCCACGCGAGACGAGACTCTTTTGAATTCAAATAATTAATTAATAAGTACTTTGCACAGTCACGTCATCTCACGAGGGCGATGAGGATTAAAGTCCAAATAATTTAGATATTAATAACTGTTTTATATAAATATTAGTATTGTATATTTGGAATGCAAGGTATGTATTCCCCCTACAAGTATATCCTTCCTTAAAGTGACTAACTAGTTAGACGGAGTCTTTGGCTGTTTTGTAAATTATTTAAAGCCTTATACGGCTTCAACAACAACAGCGTAATGATGCGATCAGGATTTTTAATTTGTATAGTTTTCAATATAATGCACTGGCATGAAACCGGTTGCTATTTACAACGAGTTCAACTACGAGGATAACAAAGACAATTATCTAGTTATACACTCACCTAACGACTCATACCTATTTACATACATACAATGAACGAGAACAATTATCCCATTTTATAAATATATTATACTGACACTTCAATAAACAATATTTTATGCAATGAAAATGCTGCTTAGTGCAAGATTTAGGTATTCCGACTGACGAAGTCGTTTGTAAAATCATCTAGTGAGAAGCTCATAATTTTGCGGTCTTTAGGTATAGGTCATCCTTAAGCTTTGCTTACTTACTACACACCTGAAAAAGTTAAATATTTTAAATGATACTAAACTTTTCCAGCATAGTAACCAGAACAAAAACTTCAAAAAGTACTGAAACGAGATAAGTTGACTTGCCTGAAAATGAGGGAACATTCTATTCCAAGTGATGTACATTTCACACACTCAACAAACACACATTATGCTATTTTCACATACACTATGCCTTGTTTTCTAGAGAACTAGTAAAAGCCATCTGCGACAAAGTAGAAAGTAAAATAATACAATAATGGGGCGTAACCGGATGGTTCATATGGGGCACTTGCCAAAAAACATCTTTGAGAATACAAATGGCGTCAAAAACCGTGTCGGTCCATTAGTTTTGTCGGTAGACATGAATGCTAGACAAGAAAAACAAAAATTCAACTCATAGCACAATTCAAGATTCAACCTAACCTATCGGACCCGCGCCTGCTAACACCGTGGATTTTAGTCAGTACAAGTCTGATAGGCCCTCCCGCTCTGCCCTGGGTGGGAGGACTCATTTGATGATTTTACCACGCTAAAAAAAAAACCTATCGGACCCAGGTATGAAGATACAGTATACTTTTTCAATCTTCATCAAAACACAATTACGCTAAACGCTGTCGCCAATGGCATGTAGTATGTCCAATATAGTCAGACACACGATACCTCAATCAATAATTTTAGGCTTAGTGTCAACATATCTCAAGGTTTTACGAGCAGCAACTCAATATTGACACGCAATAAAAAAAATATGAGTGTGTGTAAAGACGCATTAATCTCATAAAGAATGAAAGGACGTTGTCGGACGTCCGTGTGAAGCCTGTAATAAACAGTCGGCGAATCAAACGTGGAGTCATGAACTCATTCGGCGGCAATTGGTCATCAGTGAGCAATAACGGTGAGATCACTGGACGCGCACGCGCACACCTGCCGCAATAACAATAGCGGATAATGCGGATATCTACCGTAATTAAACACGTAGTATCCGATTCCAAGCGTAAAATAACGATTACGTTATAATTGTTATGATTGCCATTAAACCATTTTAATTATATCACGATTTTGGGCGTCGACAATAGACCACAAAGATCGGGGTTGGAATCTTCTTGGTAAGGAATGGCAAGAACTGAGTACTTTTGTTACAAATTAGATATAAAGGATAACAATTATTTGTGGTTCGATTAACCCGGAAACATGATTGAAATCAAATCATTGCATGCTTCAATGCAGTGGCAGTGGGTGCTCAGCTAGGTAATTCAAATAAGAAAGTTGGTTATTTTGTTACCGTGTCAGGGTAGAGAAGTTATTCCAACTTTGTTTTCTTAGCTATCCTAAATTATCCGTAGCTGCTAAAAAAGAGCAAAAAAGTATCCGAAATAAGTGCAAAGAAACTGTTACAGACTTACAGTACCAAATATTGCGTGACTTACAGAATCTAGGCATCACGCATTCGTTCTAAAACCTAGAAGAAAACGTAAACGAATGACCCAGTTTCAGAGGAACAATTATAATGGACAAGTGTCGTTGAAGTAATCACGCTAATTTTGAAATAATTGTGGGTAAAAAGGCTGCTGTTGGGATATGACTTCGTCAAACAAACTTTTTAATTTTTTTAATACATATTTTTCCCGTCTAAAATAAAGTCGCTGAAGTCGTATCGCATAGTTATTATACTTTTTTAGCTGTGTTCGTAATTATCAGGAAAGGTTTCTCGGTACAGATTTCAGGGTAGATATCCACTGGGTAAGTTGTTTGAACCCGTACGTAGCCGGTGTCAGGCGCTAGTTTTTAATATTAGGATAAAGGATTATCATCAAACTAACCCATTGATAGATAACCTAGATTACTTCCTCAATATTTAATATTTTAAATGGTTTATGTGTCGCAGTAAAACTTTATCAAAGAGTTGTCCTAAAAGCTTGTACTAAGACGTTAATTGTCCTCCACTTCGTCCTTAAAAGATTGATTGATTAGCAAATGACGACATTGATAATTTTGATACGAGATAATACAAAAATTATAATTCATTGCGATATGCAAAGTTAAGTTTGATTCCACCTAAAGATCCTTATCATTCCAAGAGCTCGGGGAATTAAACGATATCTAGTGCCATTTTACATAAAAAGGATAAAGATTACTATTGGGAATCACCTAGATTGTTTTTATTGGTATTCACGTAGGCGCACACTGTTGGAAAACGACTTTCATTTTAAAATGTTTAGCAAGTGAGTTAATTTGCTCGACTGTTTCATATATACATAATATTATTACAAAATAAATTAATTTAGGTATGTTTGTACGCGCACACCTTCCGAACATGTGCACCAAATTGGATAATCTTATTTGTTGGTTATTGCTAGGACAGTTTTGATGTATGAAAGTTTACGGAAAATCCACCGGGTAGGTCGAAAATTTAAACCGGGAAATGTCGGGGCGAGCCGTTAGTTGCATTTTAAATAATCTTAAAGCTTAGAAAGTATGTATTTTGTGCATTTATCAGGTACCGAAAGGTTAGTTGTAATTCCAAGTGATCGCCGACAATTTCAGATACATTTAGTATGAAACAATGTTTCACAAAGACATTGTAGATCAAAATGTGTGTTTGTTAGTGGTCATTAACCGTGTGACCTGCGAGTTGATTGCAGTTGTTAGATTTATGGCCGCTAAATATACAAAAGGGGCGAAGCTTAACGTGGCAAGCCCGTAAATTGTTTTATATGACAGATATTAATCGTAGAACACATTTGTTCTGTTGCGATATCATCGCCGCCTTAAGATGTCTGCTCGTTGCATTGATATATTGGTCAATATTCATTAAAAATGTATCAATGTCAAATTCCTAGATCGGAATCCAGAAGAGCACCAGTACAGGTCAGTACAATTCACGGTATTAGTCGGACGTATGCCCCAATGCCCATGCATGACCTCTGAAGGGCTGCTACGCAGACCTTAGCGCAAGCGTAGCTACCATATGCTGCGTAGAAGCCACGTAGAGGCTCTACGCTGCACTACGAGGTCCCGTAGACACAGCGTAGCACAAGCGTAGGCACAGCGGCTACGCCATACATAACGTAGGCGCGCTACGTAGCAGGAGTGCAAACGCCATTTTATCGCTATTTCGATGAGAAAACACTAGTGTTAGTTAATTACTGCCATAAATTTAACAATGGGTTTTAAAAAGGTCGCACATATTGTGTAAAAATGTGTATCTTAATAACGCATCCTAAAAATCTATCTTAATAATGATTTTAGAGCGCTTTTACATAGGAGTGGAACTGGTGGCATGTGTTTAAATAGCTTCCATAGGCATATTTAAAGATATCTAAAATATGGAGATTGAAATATAGTGGAACTAAGTTATAAAGCAGGCTATCGAAATACTTAGAGATATAAGTATTCAATATTACATTCAATAGGTATATTGTGCTGTGCGGAACTTTAAAATCTATTGTTGTTTTTGCGATAGTTTAGTACACTAAACGAGTACCTAGAGTATTATCTACCATTAGTTAACGAATAAGCGAGTCATCGATATTTCGGGTAGTTTTACGCCGTATTTGAAATGTGTTTGAGTCAACAAGTAACTACTCATAATAAACACAAGATAACAATCCATACTTTGAAGTAACCGTAGTACCTGTCAGTATATTTATTTTAAAAGTTTATAACACGTTTATTCTTTAATTGCAGATAAATTATAAAATGCATAAAATAAGTACTATTATGATCTTTATCTGTGCAGTTATGCAGTACTAACTGTTGCAATACATCATACAGGGCAATTAACTGGCAACAAGCAAGTATGATTGGCAACACGCGGAACTTAAATGTGTAATTTTTGCTGGCGTATTGACATTTACTGTTGAATCAGCCTGATGATGATGATGTCACCGCGGGGTCTCTTGTCCAATAGGTGAGCCGTCATCAAAGCGTATCAATCATTAGGCACTATGTATCTAGCTATATATCAAATCATAATCACTCCACAATAGACTACTCCTGACCTAAGTTTTATTCACGTTCTGTTCCGAAAAAAAAAAAACAATGTATTATATTCATGCGTAGATACTCAGCATTTTTGATAACATAATATTATGTACTAGCTGCTGCCCGCGACGTCGTTTGCGTGAATGCGTTGAAGAAATAAAGGTTCACCGCTCGTTCCCCATAGGTCATATCGTGATAATAAGCCTATATGTTGACCCGACCTCTAATAATATTCGTGCCGAATTTGTAGTAAATCCATACAGTACTGTTTGAATTTATCCCGGACATACATACAAACATACAAAAATTCTAAAAACTATGTTTTTGGCTTCAGCATCGATTGTAGATCACTACCCAAGTATTCTTTTAAAACATATTCAATGTACAGTTTTGAATTTCCTACCATTTTGTTATACATATATTATGTATATTTTCCGTGTACTATGTGTACAATGATATCATATTCTAACATAGCTACTAAGTATAGCTATAGTACCTATGTAAGACGGGAACCAAGATAATGGATCACGGTTATTGACACAACTGGTGAGAGATCACTAAGGTTTTTATTAATGTTATTAGTTAATTACATTAATCAGATTGAATTCATTAGAATACATATGTTTATGTAAACAGATTTGAGCTTTATATTTATATATACGCCAAAGATTAATAGTTCTATAAATTATATCCTGTCCATCATTACTTGGATGGATTGAAATATTACAGTTCGAGTAGAAACTTATTTATCCAAATGAAGGATACGTTAGTGCCTTCGCAAGGGCAACTGGAATGTCCTTGTGATAGCAGAAATTGAAAAAATTGGATAACATCGTTTAGCATCAGATAACGAGTTATGAAGTAATATTGTTACTAATCGCTAAAGTAGGAAAAATTATCTTGTTAAACATACAGGGTACGCAACAGTTTGATAACTAAAGCAGGGCAATGGGAGACTCAATTTGTATCGATTTATCCATAACTACCCAACTTTACCTGATTAGAACAATTTTGGTACAAATGAGATTTTGAACTATACAATAATATGAATCTAGTCTATTGTTATAACATTCGCTTTTTTATTCGTTAAAGCTTCCGTTTTCTACGTAAAGTTCGCACCCCAGAGCGCTTGAGGAGGATGATAGTAATAGGCTTTCCACTGTAAATCGAGAAACTTCACTGTAGGTACATGAAAAACGATTATTAATCTATTAACAAATAGTCAATCACTGAATAAATATTTGCTGACGTCACCGTTATCACTGCCAAGCTACAAATTTATCGTCAACTAGTGATAAACTCTATCTTGTTAGCTACTTATTCATTGGAAATAAATGCCAAAACAATAATAAATGGCGGTGATGTCATTGCGTCACTGTGGGCAGCGTGTATAAGGCACTTCCTTTATTATACTAATAATCCCTTGATAGCAAAGTTTTACCTACAATTTAATTGAAACGCGTATAAGCTTTGTCACGTAGATTGTTGGAGGTATGCTTTCACGGTTATCTTACTCCGTAAATCAATTATTATTATCATTTAAGATAACGGTTGCAAAAACGAGAAAACACATCGTTTAAATAATAGAACTATAAGGCAGTTTGGGCAAGATTAGGTTCACAGAACTTTATAATATGGCAATCGATTTCCGTATCTAAGTAAATAATATAAAGCTACGCGTTTGTCAACTTAATACCCGTGTTTATATCCCAGGGAAAACCGGAAGTCAAACTTATAATTCCGAGGCAGTAAAATAACTGCTACAGTTATTCCATGGCTAGCGAGTTAATTGTTAATCATTCTTAATGACTCTGTAGTGTCGTTATTTACTTGATGTAATTAGGCCGTTTCTTTACCTACACATATGTGACGGGATAACCAAGAAATCTGTCAGTGTTATAAATAAGCATTAGCTAATAGGTTAAATGGTAAAGTTATTGTTTGCTTTGACTACAAATCGATGACTTCTTTATCGTCAACCGCAATAAACCAGACTGGTCAGACATTTATGGAGGACCTCTATTTCCGATTTACGAGTAGCATATGGGTACGAGGACTTGCTTGTTCACAAGAAATTTGGCAATAAGCATGAAATCGCCCATATATTTTGAAGAAGCGTGGTGATCAATGTTACTACCTTTTCTGGATGAGAAGAGACCCTTGCCCAGCAGTGGAACAGTAATAGATGGGTATTATTTAAAGGTCCTTACCCTGAGTCTTAGTAGGGTATAGTTCGATGTCGTTGAAAAGGCTCTGCACGCGGTCGGCAGAGGCCGGCTCGTCGGGCGGGCCCACACGGCACTCCCATGCACTCGCTACCTCCCTGTAACAACAACAAACATTCATTCACAAACTGATATGTGCTCTACCTTATCTGATACTCCTGTAATGCTGATTTTATCTAACATAACCATTAATAACCTACCTACCACTCGATAAAGTTAGTATCACCATTCTGAAATGCAATCAAGCTTTGTATCGAATATTTAATTAAATAAAGAGATATGATGATCTAATCTACTTTTGTCGCATTCAATAAATAACTACGACTTTATTATCACAAAACCAATATGAAATAAAATAGGCTTATAATAAATGTGCCTAAGTGACACATATGAATCAGGCTGCGCGAGTCTACGTGTTTCAAATGTTGGTGTTAACTGAAGAACAAAGATAAGCCAACACTATAAATATTGTTAGATACCTAATCAGCTGGGTAAGTCATTCATGTGACGCCATACCATACACACTATGTACGAGTATATTTTACTCACATTTACTACTACGCGCTACTCTTGCAATAATATGATTAATGTTAGTAATATAACCACAACCCCATCAAAGTCATCGATAGAATTATGCTTCGATCAATAATAGCTTATTGATCGAAGATATAATGACAATAATTATCTGTATAATTAGTACATTTATGTGCTACGTACTATACCTAAGTACCGATATAATAGTTTTCAGAGAACAAGCCAAATTAAATAAACAATACATTTAATTTGAAGCAGTGTGAAACTGGTTGGCACAATGTTGGAATTGTTTCGCAAACCTCATTTTAGAACAAAAGCTCTTTTTTTGTAACGACTTAGATAAAACCAAAAACTGGAATAAAATCTTAGAAGTCTATCACAGAAGTATTGTGTCAATCAAACACATCATATCAATTGGACAAAACATTATAATTAGCATACCTAGTTTTCATGGGAACTTAATGAACTCCACACCCACGCTGAGATATCAAAGTACCGCTAGTAGACGTTACACAAACTAAACCTACGCAATAATAAAGATGTGGGAAGGCGAGACAGCTTTTAGTTCTGTTGCATCAGCACCACACTTCTTCGATCCCGAATGAATGCGCAGCCGTAAACAAAGATCTCTGGCGGGCGGCAGACAGAACATCAACTAAGGGTGTTGGGTTACCTTTATAAGGCGATAGCGCCCGCGATACCGAATGTTCCCACGTGAAACAAACAGGTTAACTTGCAAATAAATAACATGTATACTTTGGGGTACTTACTTATTGGTTTATTAAGGACATAATAATCAAACATGAATAGTTTCTCTTACAAAGCTACGCTGCTACGGCTAAGCTACGCTACAATTTTCGTTTGTGAATATTGGCCACTTATTCAATTCACAATAAGTTAGTACGTGATACCATCTGCACTTATGCAGAAATTTGATTTATTTTTTTAATGACTTATGTCTCACTCACAATAGGTACTAATTGTATTTTCAACTTACGAATACTCAAATGAAAATCCATATTTACATGAATCCGGACAAGTTAAAATCACTTTTAAATAGACTACATTGAATAAAATTAAGATTACACTCGAAAATGAAAACTTCATTATTTTCTGAGTATCACCGAAGACGGATACTAAAACATACGCCCTCTGGGCGGCGCCTAAGTATGTACTGAATTCGAATAAGACAAATTGTACATACTTAACTGAGCTACTGATGTAGTGAATAATCTTTTCGCAGTACCGTTAGCGTGTTTCGCATCCAGTAGACTTCTCGATATTGACCCTAGCGATAACCGGTCGATAAATATTATAACAACGACAATTTTCCTTTTCCTAAAACCAAATTAAATATAATTGGTTAGGTAATAAGCAGCTATTTATAAGTATGTATTGTTCCGTTAGGATAATTTAAATGATTCATTATTAGAATATTACACAATATTTATCTATACTATAATAAATCTGTAGAAGGGTCAATTCTGTACATTGAAAATATTGAAAAAATAAATAGCGGGGGGTGTTGCTGGATCGATACCAAACCCAAATATATGATTAAAAAAATTTTTGCTGTCTGTCTGTCTGTTTGTGCAGGCATCACGTGAAAACTAACGGTTCGATTTCGATGAAACTTGGTATAATTATTCCTTATTATCCTGGGCATAACATAGGATACTTTTTATCCTGAAAAAATACGTAGAAAAAAAAATCTTATTTTTAAGTTTTATTCATAGACGTTGTTCTGTAGAACCGCGAACACACGTTGCACGTTTATTTATTTATTACCCGCAGTGGATTCAGCGCCGTAATATTTATAAGATGTCATTATCAGAGTTACTCAAAATGGGGAAATAAACCATCCACGCGAAGACCGACATCCGCGCGGACGGAGTCGCGGGCGGAAGCTAGTTTACATAATATAAAATAGGGCATTACTGCGAGCAATTGGAATGTAAACGTATACCACATCCCTACTTATTATTTGTAGAAAACCACATACGTTATTTAAGAGTATATTTGTATTGCTTGCCTGATGAGATAACCCAGATTCGATTTATTTTCATAAGGTCTTGGGTAACGTAGGTATAGTGGTTGACATGTCGTTAAAGAATTGGTTGGATATTTTAAAGGAAATTACTCTAGTACTCGTAGGTAGCAGTTCTGAATAGTAGCACGTAGTAGTTAGTTCTGTGGATTTGATGTCATAAAGAAATATCCCTAGTGGATTGCAACAGGAGTTTTCTAGACCTCATGATGACATGAGTAATAAGCGGTAGGCAATTATTGAACGTTAAGTTGACCATTCCATTACTCATAATGACATTTCATTGTCAGCGCCTTCAAACAAAATGGTTAGGTCCATGAGTAACCCTCAATCATTCAATTACATTATACGTTCTAAGAAGACAAATAGAGGTAGGTCGCCGAAAGCTTCTGATTAATACTGTTACTTCGACCGTATTACGAGACCGTTCTACAATGTTCCCCAAGTTTATACAAAATACTCGAAGGTTCCACTACTTTCAATGTTCTTAATGTTTCGAATTAAAAAGTTTTTGGAACGTTTCACTCGGTAGAACTCCTAGGATATTTCTAGAACGTTCTACTATAGACTATTTCGAAACTTCTATCACATTCTAGAATTTTCTGGTATGACCAGTTCGTGTATAAATAGCATGAATCTCTAGCGAGTCCGACAGTCTTAAGTTTGACTAGCGAACGAGAACGATACAAATATAATTAAAAAGACTTATAATATTGCGGTTAAAACGTGAATAGTGATCAGTACACAATCGTTATTCCATTTACCCCGGGGGGTACTTCCTGGGGGCTGGATGAAACCAATTCTAATTAATTTATCCCGTAAACATAACGTAACAATATGTATGTAGTTAAATCCAATTTTATCATATATTTTATCATATATTTTATCATATCTATTTTATCAACATATAAGAAAATTTCATGATAAAATACTTACATTTTTATATCGAGTCATCAAAGTTCTCTAATTCAGAAATCTAAAAAAAATTAAAGGAAAGTTAAATTAAATTTATCAATAGACGACAATTTTCTCGAAATTTGTTGTTACTAAATCTAGTACTTTTTTAAATAATCGGTAATCTTCTTGTTTCGCGTCTTCGAACTTTGTCAAATGTAACCGCTTAGACGCTGGGTAGACGTTGCGTAAACGCTGTCTAGACGCTGTGTGTGAAGCGTAGACACTGTGCAGACATAGCGTAGACGATATGCGCAGTTTTTGGTCAACTGACTAGACTGTCTTCAGTTATTTCCATAGTAATTGCATTATCAAGTCTATGAGAAAATATGATGTACACTTACAAACGGGTCTAATAAGGTATTTACTGGACTAAAATCCAATTCAAAGAACTTTATCAGATGTTGAAAAGGCGCTTAAAACATTTGTATCTTTACGTCAGTTTAAGAGGTCACTGACCGCTCTGTCATCTGACAATTTTTTGGCTGCACCAGGATTTCGTGCGCGCACGGTTTATACACTACAGTAAATCAGCAAAAGCTTCCGTTACGTTATTCTAATAATATTCCGCAACAGATATTCAGTTTTGCTTCCATTCATGTCGATTATAATCACAGCCAATTGAAAGATCTAAACTTCCGTAAACTTTTTGTTTCTATAACCTAGCTCAATGTTAGATCGTTAGGTACAGAATAATGTACCTAACGTTATGATTAATACGTTTTTTTCCAATATAGCACGGCTTTAGATTGCCTCCAACTTTGTCCTTATTTTTTCAACATTTCAAAACGGAGCTATAATGACATTCAACAATACCGATACCGATAGTAAACTACAAACGAAAAGCGCGTGCGACCGAGTTGAGTGCTTACAAAAATATACCATGACATCATGGTGTGCGAGTGAGACGCGCTGTTCGGTCTCGTTCACACTGGCACGCTTATAAATACACGAGTGCATTTACTCCATTCGTGTTCGATTATGTATGTTCGATTTGGCAGTCGACATTAAATAGCGATTAAGAGATGGTTTAACAGAACAAGGTCGATGAAAACGACTCAAGTTATTTACCACACAGCAGTTGTTGCTACAAAATAAAAAAAATGGTCATGCCCCATTTCCGGACGGATAACGGAGTTAACGACTGCTTGTTGTTTTGTTCTGCTATGAAGTGTGAGATCATGTATGCCAAATTAGATTTTATTATAATGAATAGCTTTAGGTACTACTTTATTTTTTTGCTGCGCAATAAAATTGGCTTTCGAGGGAACTCATTTATGGTAAGTTAATTAATATTTACATCTAAAAAACGAACGGTTTCACTAACTCCTAGATAAATATTAGAAAATCAAGCTATTACAATAACATCGTAGAAACCTGTTTGTTACAATAGGTAGGTAATTGATGAGTACTTCACACGTACTATGTACTTATCTTACTACGTATGTATTGTATATATATGTCTACAATAACAATGACTGAGTAAATAGCTTTGCAGTTCCAATGTAAATTTCAATCATAATGTGAGCTCATAAATTAACATTATTAAAATATTTGAGCATATATGAACTGTACTTACTACGTGACGTCACAGACAGTATCTTCTGTCTATAGTACCTACGCGACATAAATGCTGGAAGCATAATGGCTATGCATGACTAAAAAAGCTTTTGGAGCTGACGTCATTTTAAGTTGTTGACCCGAGTTCCCATGTATCACTCATTGTATGAATCCACCTTTGTGCTTGGAAATTGAGCACCTGTACAGAACGTAACAGGTATTGGACACTTCACAAACTCCATAGTATTCGCAATTACATAATATACTAAAAAACTAAGAGATACAATGTACAATGATGTTGTTGTTTGGTTCATATAAAAGGAATTCCTTGAACGATTCTAGATTTTGACTTATCCGGAAGTTTGGAAGAAACTGTAAGATGATCACTAAACCACTTTAACACCTGCCAGCTTTTGCACGTGACTTCGCCCGCCCCTATTGCCTCAAATCTTTCTTCTTTATAATATTCGTGTAAATTAGATTTCATCAAATCCTAGTCATTTATTCCAAACCACTACATGCGTATTCATAACTCGGAACGGTCATAAACTTAAAGAATATAATAATATACCCAATACATAAAAGATAACATGACAAATGACGATGATGTCATATCTAATTTCTATAATGTTTATATTTCCATTAAGAAGACGTACAACTGCAACAAAACTAAAAAAACTAGAAATGCTAATGAGATAGATTACTTGGAATCATAACCTGAATATTTAGACAATCATAGAAATTACTGATAAATACTAAGAAGTGTGATTCAGAGTAATAGACAGAAGGTAAATAAATAATGATCAAATTATTGTTTGCACAAAATGTCGAAATAATTGTCACTGCACAAGGATGTGGTTATGCACGATTTCAAATGTCACTTCGAACAGATGAGGACATCGATCACTCCGCAAAAACACACGTGTGTAGTCATAAAAATAAATATAATCCGAGTCTAAATCAACAATTGGTGTAGCACTGTAATTAACGACATCACCTCCACCCCGCGACCTGGGTAAACAACTCACCATGATGTCATGCATTGCTGATGTTGTTGACCTAACCACAAGACTCGCGCCTGTTGTTCCACCAATCATGTGTTTCAACTTCGGATTGCCAAAAGTTGATTCAAAGATTTGATTTTACAATGACTGCGAACATTTATGACATAATTTATGTGCTTTATTGAATTGATCATTAAGGAAGTCAATGTTTTAGCATCGCCAACAAGTTACACTGTTTTGTTGGACATAATGTTTAGATCTATTAACCTAGTAATAAACTCATATTGTGTCTCACCTGGCTAATGTTCCCTTCCATTTGATTAAACCGTTGGATTTATTCGTTGTCTGGTCCTCAATTATTTCACATTTCATGGGTTGGGGCGGTTCGAAGGTAGTAGCATGCAGAGGTGGTGCGCATGCAAGCGGCTCCATCCGACAAGAGATAGCCGCCCGTTTAGGCGGCGTTGCTCGCGGGTATGTGTGGTGGCGAGCGCTGCTGATGGCGGCTGGCTCACCACGCCTCTGTTTAGGTAATGTCCTGGCACATAATGCACTGGCTGCATTCTTCAGATGGGATCGAAATCTGCTGTTGTTACTTGTTACACTTAGTACGCCGCCCTCCATCTTCATCTCCCCGACCACAATACTTTCACTGTACAAAATGTATGTTTGAATCCATGGTGGTATTTAACCACTTCATCACTCTATTTATCACCTTTTTGAATCCATGTTAGTCTATTTTGTCAACACTTAACACTTCTGTTTCAAATTTCAATTCTGTCGAGAGTTAGCGCCGTCCATCTCATTGAAGTCAACCTTCTACACAAAGAGACGTCCAATTACTATGGTGGAACTTTATCGAACCATAATATTTTAGCCAATATATCTTTTAGCCTCATTAAAATTGAGCATTTAGCATATTCATCAATTCATTATGTTACAAGTTTCAAATAAAACATATCAAAACGACTTTTTAACAAATAATAGTCTACAACCATTATTATTAAGTTGACATTTCTCCTCTTGCATAATCAGTCACCATAAATTCAAAACAAGTGACAAAATATAAACCAATAGATTGACTTTATTTTCAATAATATTTTTTAAATTTCTTAGGTATATTAGCCATCCAAAAGATACATAAACGTGCCCGAAATTAGCTAGGCAGGCTTCATAAAACGGGAGTTAATTTGTCCATAATTATTAATTTCGGGCGATATGATTCCTCCTACATTCCTAAACATTGGTGGTGCAAGTGCTTGTGCTTGAACGTAGATATTATATTTTCTTTCCATAATAAAATGATATTAAAAACTAATCTATATTCTGGTAATCAAAACTTAAATTACGTTCTCGTTTGTAATTTCTTAAACAATACAGATCCTATTGGGAACATTCTACTAATAAAGAAGGCGCGTTCGTGTAAGCAATAGATCACGGCAGACATATAAATAAACTGATCAGGTTAACATTCTCACACGCACACTGAGATCCTGCTCTCATTTAAAATTAAAATAATGTGAGGTGGGATTCAGTTTTGCAAGTCATCGAAGGACTACGTCATCTCAATTAGTTCATTATCTCGTATAACTTGACCTTAATCTATAAAAGCTAAAAGGTATTGCAATTAAGTATAATTCGATGACTAAATATGATATTATTTATGTGCCTAGCCACCTACACGTCACTAACGAACGGTAAAGCAAATTAGTTCGCTAGCAAAATGAGTGGCGATGCGGTCTACTTGGCGAGATGCATGTTCGACTGCATTGCGGCATCGATTTCGTACAAGATCGTCGTGAACGTCATTGCGAAGATTTTCTACATCGTTTTAGAGCGAGTTTGCAAAAATCATTAGGTATATTTTAGGATTGACTCCCAAAAAAAAAAACTATCGCTATACAGTAGATTTAAAGAACTTCTACTGTATGGTTAGATTTTTACTTAATGATATGAAAGGATCACGATTTAGCGGAAGGCTTTACGGTGGAACCGCAGGCCTGCAAAAGGTTGGTGGGGGGAGCGGTCGTGGGTGCGCTGACATCACCGCCGGAGCCAGCCGGTCTTACATCACCGTCGACTGCCTCCCACTGGGTACCGCCTGCGCGCCCGCACCTCCCCCCTCATCTTTTACACATATTAAAAATCGATAACCGTACACGCACAGGATTTATTTTTCTTTTACACATTTCATTAATTCCAAGCTTACCACAATGTGTAATAATTTGATCAATAATACAATGTATTTAAAGGATGCTCTGGTTCAACACACAGTTCAGAGAGTCCGTAACATCAGTTGTCTTTGGAATAATTAATTAAGTACTATACAACAGAACCATTGATGCAATATTTTTCAAGAAAAAGGAAACCCTTTATTTATTACTACACTGTTCAGCACAGATCAAATCACGCCCATGACATCTGCTAATTTCATAACAATTTAGCATTCATTAATACTATTGTACCCTTTATTAACTAGTTAATAAGCATCATCGGCGGTTGTATTAGAAGACTAACTAGGAAAAATAATGTAAATAATATAATCCTTCTTGGAAGACGAAGATGACAGAACAATCAAATAAATTGTACAGAACGTCACGATGTGGTTACCCCCCTTGAAAGTTACTTTAGCTTAGTTATATTTTAGCATTTCTGATTGAATTATATCATAAATAGTGTAACAACAGAAGAGAATTTGGCTTGTAGTACAAATAAAAAACAGAGATGATGCCAAATTTCAATAATGGCAAAAGTAACCTACTACAGTTTGTGAAGAAAGAACACAATAACTGCATTGTATGCATGTGTTCGCTATTGAGTACACCAGTGAGCTAATAGTTTACTATTAGAGGTGATACGGTTACTACTATGTTCCTATTAACTTCAGTGGATCCTTTGATCACAACTGTGCACAATCATGTTTTATGTATGGTACAGTTGATGAAACGTAAAGCACTATGCATCCCCACATTTCCCACGGCAATGATGTCAAATTGGTTTATCAATCACGGCGGGACGGATGCGGTGCGGAGCCGTCGGCCTGCCGCCGCCACCGTACGTGGGTGGTGTGTTCTGTAGTGCGTACAAGCCGTTGAATTCACGACACGATGTTAATCGACCGGCGAGATGCGCACAGCTATTTGATACATACAAAAAGATGCTCACTTTATACTTAAACTCTATATTAATCTAAAAGACGAGCATGTTTGCTGCAACGCATATCAGATTTTAGACACGGAAAAAATATAGCTATTTCCAAACCGTTAGGTGTTAACAATTGGTATAATAGCTTAAACAGGTTTAACGGCATCTCGTGGTGTGCACGCGGATGTGGCCGGTAATTTAAGAACGATTGTGCCGAGTCGTAGCGAAGAGGCTAAGTATTGTCCATTGATCGTCAACAATAGAGGTCCGAGGTCAGACTTTTGTAGCTCATTGATTGTGTTCTCATCTAAAGAACGACTTCAGAACATCCTCGCAATCTTTGCATAGTAATGTCAACTAACAAGCGGATGAATAGGCAATCCGGTCTACAGTATAATAAAGCTGTTTGAACATCTTCAAGAGGGTATTTTTATTTTTTAGCATCTATTGTCCTAATTTTATAATTTAGGGTGGCGAACCACTTAAAACTGTAGTTCTTTTTTAAATTTAATTGTGATATGAGCTTAATGGATGACATTCTTATTACTTACCACTGCCTGTGCAGCTACCGCTTGTTACAGGATAGAGAGGAGAAAAAAAAACACCTGTTCAAAATTCACTCTATCTGACTGCAAGTTGGAGCTTCAAGGGTAGCGAAAACCTTAAGGGCACGCAATACAGTCATGAGAAGAAAATCTACTTTCGCTTTATAGGGACTGAGACGGAACCAGATAATATTATTATTTTTACCAAGATAGATTCATGCCACAACAATCAAGTCGCGTAGGTATGTTGAAACCTCTAGCACTCTCCGTTTATAGATCTTGTTAGAGATATAGGTCCATATTGTACCATAAATGTCAAAGGACGACTAACTAATCCATGTGCTTATTAGCTAAGCGTTCAGATTTAGGTATACGACCTCCACTTGGCACATGGAGCGCCTATCTCATACGATGTATATCTCGAAATAGAATGCTTATAAGTATTCCGGATTCTGTTTGTAGCCATATGAGGTATTTCTATTAGTCATACAGTATAATGATGTGGTTTGATTTATTTATTTGCCAGTGAGCAAGAATGAAGCAGGAAATTGGTGTTAGCTGGTAAACATAGGGGAGCTAGTTGAAATCATAATTCGTGGCATTACACGAATTATGCATAAATTAATATTTATCTTATCGTAAAAATGTCGCATTTTAAATAACCTTCTACGTATTCTGAATTCATCATGTAGGTACTATCGCATGTGAAATTATTTCAAGGTAACATAATATTTGGACGAATAATAATGTGCCTAATTTGTTTATAATGAATTAGTGATAAAATCGATAGTCGTGGCTAGTAGGTGCCTAATCTAAATGATGTGTGATGTGGAATAAGTGCTGTATCAATTCATTTTTTCATAATCTTGAAATATCTTTTGGCATAATAATGATTACTGTTCCAATCCAAGTTTGTACCGATGAGTTGTTTCCTCATATTAATTACATAGTTTCCAAAGAAAACTGAACCGTGGTTGTTCCACTGTGACGGAGGTACATTTTAATATTACAAACTCGTACATGTATGAGCAACTTTAACAAAAAACAGGCACATGACCAATGAAGTCATCGTTGTCGGTGTCGACGTTCGTCATCAAAACCAGCAGCTTGGAATTAGACAACCGTTGCAAATCAAAATGTACCGAAGAAATATCAAGGAAAAGAAAATACATTAAATTAGAAGGTTGTAGGTATTTTTACTAAAGTAGTATACATACTTCTGAACTAATATAGTAAAGGGAAAAGATTTGATATTTTGTTTATTTTTTATTGGATAAACTCAAACACTATTAAACCAATTTTAAAAATATTTCCCTTTTAGAAAGCTATAATATAATCAGCTTGTTACTTAACCAAACCAAGGCGAGACACTAGTCATTAAAAATTAAATAAAAATAAATAAACGCGTGTTATTTGTTTTCATGAAGTGGACTCTCTTTCTGTCTTGTTCACGGTCACTGCAGTGCAAACAAAAAGTTCAGAAAGTTTCGCGAGTTGAATGTTTTTGAATTGAGAACTTATCAAACTCTATAACAGCATGAGTATTGCTTTTTATTATTATTCAAAAACATTCTACAGGAATTTGGAGTTACATTTCTAAGAGGACGTAGTTTTTTTTTAGATGTCTAGGGTTAGTATAAATTAATAAAAAGAAGTTTGTGAGGTCGCAACTGTTGTCCTGCGACCGCTAACTTTTCTGTGCGACCAATATTTTTCCAGATAAATACCACCTGCACCCGGTTTTCCAAGATGGCGGCCGAGGGACAAGGGTGCTACCCTTAAGCTTGCTCCTGGTTAAGTGTAAAGTTAAATAAACGTGTATTTAACTTTACACTTGACATCTAAGTAATTTCAATAGACAGTTTCTTACCTTGTACCTTGTGTAAAGGCAAAGAAGAGCTCGTCAAATTATTATAACTTGAAGTTCTCAATATCAGAATTGAGTCAAAGGGGCTTATTCTAATGATGAAATTAACAAATAAGCTATTGTACCTAAACAAATTAGGTCATTTATTTAATGGGAAAATCTATTAATGACGATATCGCTTATCTCTTAGATAAAGTTCTAGCAGTCTGCTTATCGTTATTTTTTTCTATTATCTATATTTTTTTTCTTTTTGATACTTTTTTATTTAATTTCAGCCCAGTGTGTTTGGATAAACTTCATTTATTTATTTATTAATAAATAAAGGTAAACCAAATGTATTTAAACTTCAATGTCAGATTTTGTCAACAAGGTACGCACTCCTACCCAGCAATTTCGTGAAGGCTATATTTTCTACAATACAAAAAAAAACAAATTCATACTGTCTCAATTATAATTACAGGTAGGGACCTAATCTGGCCTGTAAGTAATATCATAAATGGTTTTGCAACAAGTGAATATTAGTCATTTACAGTGTAGAATGGGAACCTAGTACTCATTAAATAGTTTTGGTTTGATTCTTGAGTTTTCCTGAACTAGTCGAAGTAGCATAAAGTATAATTTCTCTCTTTATATCTCTAGTATTATCTAGAGAAGATATTACGGAAAACACTTTCTAAAAAATGTCTGACAATAAGAAAATAGATATTATGTGGGATTAAAAGTTCTACTACATACTTCGAATAACTGTTATCATTCGGTTTGTATTGTATAAATAGTAGTTGGTAGTTATACAACTTAAGAAATGAAATGTTTTTGAAAGGTAAGAGAATGTTATTTAGAAATATGTTTATTGCCCGAAGAAATTGGTACTCATCTACCAGATAAAGTAGGTGTTGTATGGCTGCAATTTATTTTACGAATTGAGTTGGTCATTCAACTCCGACAGAATTCTATGGCAAAACGTAATTACTACAATTTTTATTATATTATTAAATGACCTCCAAATTGTTTTAAATTGCTACAACTAGTAAACAATTGCAACGACTTAAGATTGATTTTGACATTTTAAAAGTTTTTGCAATTCGTGATTTTTTTGTACTAAGAACTGGTTGAATTATGAGTTCAACAAATGTTCTTAATTGTGTACATGATTCAAGACATGTATATGAGCATCCCAGCAGAGGTTTTATAACAAACTATTCATACATAAAAATGTCAGATATCTCACACTACACTACTTGTGTACTAATGTATGTAGGCATAGACTTATGTACATAACAGAGATATGATAGGTAATACTCCTGATGATATTGTTGTAATATATTGAATATCAGTTATCGGTAGTAAGTGTCCCTGCCAACAGCTTGTAGTTTCTATTGTTTGGAGAAACTTGTATAGGTATTATGTTCCTTAATATAGTGCCTAAAATATACTGTAAAGTTTTATTAATATTATTTAAGTAAATGTAACCGCAGAACTACTTCCTTGTATGATTATGAATAATGTAACAACATGGTCATCATACATATTAATATATATAATTGACGATAAATAATAACAAAACTAGATATATTTGGAACCTCAAAATAAATGAATGCAGAGAACTGGTAAAAATGAAACATTATGATAGTCAAGTCTTTGGTGCCTTGCCAAACTTTGGTCAAATGAACGTCATCGTAACCAAATAGTTGAAAGTAAGCTTTTTCAACAAGTAAGAGTGTCTTAATTATGTATTATGTTTTTAATACCCACGGACATAGTGACGAGTCAGCAGCACTTGCACCACCCAATTCTCATAAAAGCCTTACATATCCCTCACCACAATTCGATAACGAGCGAAATACAAGTATCAGTAAATATACAGTATGCTATCCATTACTGACATACATAACAAAAAGTATGTTTCTAGTTGTATTCACCCGTATAAGCTAAACATAGCTATGGCAGTTTTCCACTAGTGTAATTATATGTTCATAAATCAGTTTTACACAACGTCACTGCAAATAAACTGGCATGTTTGTTCAATTAGCGAAATTTTAAAAACTTGAGCGTTATGTGGGCGCGCATATACCACGCGGCGGAGCTGATCGCGCAGCACTGGTGACCGGCGAACGATAGCGACACTCCGACCCTACGGCTGGTACCACGAAACCGGTGACGCGACGCACTAGCGCAACAGCATCGCAAACAACGAGTTCCGTGCCCGATCGCGGCCCCATCGCGGCTACTACTGATTGTAGGTGCCAGCGACGCTAAACAAGCGTGCTTACCATGCGAGCATTGTATTGTGGCTTCAGCGGCCGAAGCTGATAACAACCTGCGTATACTTACACTTATATCTGATTCTATACAACACATTCGCTAAGTACTAACTTTAGCTATATATGTATGTATTTAATTAGACAGTTGATAAGCAAGTACGTTTGTCCTTTCATAGTGTAAATTTACAACGTATTAATGAAAAACAAACAAACAGAAATTAAAACAAAATGAGACAAAGCTCGTGAAAAACCAACGATACTTTCGAACCCCCGAAACCATGAAACATAGTCTGAAAATGACAAAATTGTTTAAATATTTTCTTATGTACCGTTCTTCTTGCAACACCTGAACGCAAACTATTGCCACATCAGATTAGAAGGACATTACTATTGAAATAACGACTATGTAAGCGAGTAGCAGTAAACTCCAATGTCAAAGTATAATAAAAAATATCAGCGCTCTATTGAAGACAGAGTGCGGAAATTGTGAAGTGTAACTTTTTATGTGAAATTAATTGGGAGTTTTAAACCTTACCTTCCACTTAATTGCAACAAAAAATCCTTAAAAAAGAATACCAAGACAACTTTTTATCTAACCGGATGGATCAACGTGCCACTCTGTAATTTATATCAGTAACTATTATTCAATTGTTTGAATATTTACTACGAGTGAATTATTGGCGCGTGAGCCTCTTTCAGCATCCTCATCAAATTAGTGTCAGTGCAGGGTCAATAGTCCTGGTCAAGTGTCCGCTACACGATTTGTATTGACATAATTATTGCCTACTCATCGTCTGTGCAATAGATCTCATGTTTTGAAATTGTAATAGTTCACCTTTTACCAAATTAAATACAATGTTCCTCAGGGTACTATTCTAAGACCGCGTTTGAAATGCCACAGAAATAAATGAAAAACGCCATGATCACGATGTAAGAATGGTTATGCAATAAGCACCGCTGCATGAACTGCACGTTCAATTTTACTGTTAGTTTTATAAACACAACCACGGAATATCAACAGCTCATAAAAACCAAAATATCCGTTTATAGTGAACTGTTTGACAAGTTTTCGGTGACTGTAAATGAAATATCAATGTAACGTGTTTCCACGTCTGATCAAAACAAAAATTGGCATCTGCATAGCTTCCTTCAAAAAATACATATTTAATTTTAAGACTTTTTTTTAGAATAACATTACGGAACTACACATTCACGTCATAATTCTTCTCTTTGCCAAATTTTCTGTCCATGCTATTATAATGTACAGACGCCAGCAGGCCAACCTACCCAAATCTGTCATTACTAATCAAACATTAACCTTCCACAATTTTTATAAGGTTGAAAATCTATTAAAGAAATTTGACAGTTTGTAGTAGCTCGATGTGCTGGCGTCTGTACGTATTCATTTATAATAATGCAGAAAGTAGCCAGAATTATTTGAGAAGGCACCTTTATTAAGCTTTATTATAATGAACAGGTAGGTACGACCCTGAAATCAAATAATTTTAATATGGGAAAGCCGAGTTGAATGAGACTGCCTTGTCAAAAATACAGTTTTACTAAAAACAAGAAGTGAGAGTGTGGCACGTGAAATAGTGTTTATTTCCGGAAGTGTTTTATATTTTGTAGTTTTTTATTACTAAAATTCGAATAAGTAAGTGAAAAATCACAATAAAAATTGACATGATACCTTACTTCGTACAGGTTTTAATTTTCTGATTTTTTGAGTAAACAATCATGATTCAAAGAACGCAGATGCATTGCCCAAGGCACTAACACAACATCCGTTGTCGGACAATGACCAAAATAAAGTTGATCGCAGCACATTGCGGGGAGCATGCTGCTATATTTTGGCAAGTCGACCAGTGCGTGTCGCGGGCGCCTGATGGCATCATCGCTATGGAGGATCGTGACGTCACCGCGCCTTTTCCAAACGTGGCCGCCAGACAAAAATAGTCCCCGCCCCGCTACCGACCGCGGCCCCTCGCCTCGTCACCGACCGAATTAGCGAGCGAAGCGGTCGGCATTCAGCACCGGCAGCGAACAGCCATGCCAACCCAACAAAGACAGTCCATTTACATGTTTACAGGGTGGCTGTTGACCGCAGGCGTACTGGCGAACATGTATACAAAGATGTAGATAACAACAATGATTTTGCCTAATGCAGTCCTGTTGTTCATTTTCTTTAAACTTATGCTTTTTCTTGTTTTCCCAGTACTTTTGGATGTACATAAAAAACTTCGCATTGGGACTTAAAAGAGCTCTTTATTGTCCACCCGACACGATGTAATATTTCTAATTCTTTGGTATAACTTTTGAAATCCATTAAACACAAGACGTATAGTAGTATGGATAACTTTTAAAAAGATTAATGTAGTCTCCCCGCCTAATTGCCTACCACTACCAATATACTTGTTTTTCTCTTTCGATCGTTCAATACGTTAATGGCTGACTTAATATGTTGTTATTGTGGACGTTTTTGGACCAATATGGTGAAGCTTTGAAGCTTAGTAATATGTATTACACCCTCGGAGCTGCCACCCACGTACACTTGATGTAATCAGTTATTTAAAAAGGTAGTGTGGCTTACCCCACATCATCAGTAAGTGGGTGACTGACACTATGGGGGCAAGTTAATAGTGATGGTTTTTTTTTAATTCCTTAACCTTATCACAGCAATATGAATATGAATAAAGTTATGGATATGTCCCTCACAGCTAAATGGACTGTAAACCTTTAAATGACAGACACTATTTGGGGATAAGCTTATATCTAGCAGAGGATTGTGATAAATTGACTTGTTTGATTGACTAAACAGGATTATTGTTAGGATTTGAAGGTAACAGCAATTTTTGCAATGTTCAAAACGAGTAGAGATGCTATTCAACAAATAATATTCAGATATGGCAGAGACCTATGGGGTTTCCAGATGCGGCTAAATTAACTCTGACACCGGAGCGTGACTACATCTTCAAATGAAAATAAAGAAAGAATTAATTTTGACTAGGGACTTGGCAACCGAACGCCTCGAAGAGAACTGGATAATCGGTACCCAGTCGTCACTCTTGATTATAGACTCATTTATCCAATTTGCATTTCAGGGTGGAGATCTCGGGCATGCCGCCATCGCGGCATTAAGACCCTTCTTTGAGGAGTGGCTGAAGAGGCATCAAGGCGTCCTCACCTTCCGCTTGACACAAGTCCTTACCGGGCACGGATGTTTCGGGAAGTTCCTGTGTCGTATTGGAAAGGAAGAAACGTCTGGGTGTCACCACTGAGAGGATCACCCGGAAGACACGTTGGAGCATACAGTGCAGGACAGCACCCCGCTTGGCCAGAGCACCGCCGTGTCCTCATGGATAGGCAGCGACCTCTCGCACCCGGCCTTGGCCGAGACCATGCTGCGGGGCGAGACGGAATGGGAAGCGGTCGCCTCCTTCAGCGAAGCAGTCATGCTAGCAAAGGAGGAAGCGGGACGCGTGAGGGAGAGGACAACAATCACCTCACGACCGGGTCGACGGCGCATCGTGCTGCACACGCATCTCAAATGACTGCCAGGGTCCCGGAAGTATCTAAGCAGGTGACGGTGGGTAGTAAAGAGCAATTCAAGGAACACTGTGATTTTAGCCAGTAACTTTAGATAAATGCTTCACACATTAGCTTCGAAGAAAGCTAATTCTTGTAAAATAACTAGTTGCCCGTAGCTTCGCCCAGTTTCAAAATTTTCACTTTCCCGGTGTATTTTACATTCTTTCATACTTAGCCCTATTCTGAAAATAACGACAACAACAACGGTTGCACACCCGCTGCTTGTCTCCTATTGGGTTGATGATATATTATTCAAAAGTTCCTGTGACAAGCGTGTGCAACCAAACAAACAAAGCAGCTTCAGAAACCTCGACGTTTGACTTGATTACTGAAGGAGACTTTCCTTATCCTGAATTCATGAAACTTATAGTTTGAAAAACGCATGATTGTTCCAATAGGTCTGGTAGGATAAGAACCAAAAGAACGAAACGAGATTTTAGTGACAGTTATTACTAATTTAGAACAGTTCTAAAGCAGGATTTGACAAAATACGAAAAGCATAGTGAAGTATTTCATAACTATGTAAATATTAAATTATAAGGAAAATATAAGGGCAACTCTTGCGACTCATACTTAGCGTAGTATCTATGTATAGTAATGTGTCAGTATTTCTTTTGTCATATCAACTTGTAAGTAGTAATGTTAACCCGTTTTGCATGTTCGAACAACGTGAACAATATTAGTCCTCTTTCCGGTTCCATCCGTCATCCTTATTTCTGTTTGCTTGTGGAAGGCTCCAGTCTTTGTTTCTACTAAATCATAGCATTTCTTCTCATACTCGTATTTTTTTTTTTTACAAACCCACCACACTTTTCCCAGACCACTACAACTCCTGAAAGCCAGAATCAACAGTGGCATCCACCAGAAAAGCGCCGAGACAATGAAGCTCGACGTGTCCTGGAGAATGAATTTACCAGTCTTGGATCCTGCAACGAAATTAATCAGAAAAGAATAGTGGAAGAGTAGGAAATTTATATACGTTTTCTCATCTTCGTATACTGTCAATTGTAGAACATTTTGAGTAATTCTTAGTAAGGTACAAACATCAGCAAGAAGCAAACATGAGAATGAAACCAAATATCACGACATTGAATCGGTTTGTTGATAGAAACACTTAATACACATTGGTACTGGTATTCCTCATTCTTACTTGCACACGTTTTTATTTCTCGAGTTTCAGCGGTACGTTCGGTTACCTCATTTTTCAAATTATCCTATGTAAGCTCCAAATCGCGGTCAATCTATTGACTCGGTCATTTATCTAACTTTAGATTATGTAAATGTATGTTTTCAGAGACTTAACATGCACCATAATGCCTTTTTCATAATGAAAAGTAGCCTCAAGTAGGCCGTCACGACGATTGCAATCAAATAGGTGGAGAAGGTACCGACAACAGAAAATAATGGTCTCTACATCAACGCCCTAAGAATGAGGCCATGTGGAATGATAAGATATCGCTGCAATCGGTGTAAATAATTATATTAAAATGTGGAATGTGTTTTAAAGACGTTTTGCTAAGCCATTCATTGCTGAAAACGCGCGCGACAGTGAATCGGTTCCGAGAAACCTACTCGCGTTTCCTGGAAGCGCTACTATGGCCGCACACATTTGCAAACTGCTGCGTAGTCAATATTGCACACATAGTCGCCCACGGCCCTGATAACGCGCTGCCGTGACGACTTGACGAGACGTATCGGTGCTCCCATTAACCAACCAACTCGTATTGCGTGCTCAGCTCGGCTTACACCCAATCAAACAATTTGTTGCACTGCAGTTACGACGCAAGCAGGAATCAACCGTGCCAACGCGAAAAATAATACAAATAGGTGCGACATATCACGGCCACCAACTTTATGATATTTTGGGGGCTGATTGCAATGAAAATGCATGCAGACTTACACAACAAACTTGGACAGCAATAATGATATGAAATCACAATTTTTACAAAAAATATAATAGATAGCTGCAAGCTACATCACGTGTAAATATAACCTATAGCTCAGTTGTGCGTCAACGTAATTAGCAACGTACTGTAAGAGAGTATAAAGATATTGTAAAGATCTAGTTATTGACAGCCATTGCCAATAATGTGAGCTCAATAAAATGATCGCAGAGCATCGGGGTCAGCGGCGAGATGCCAACGGTCAATAATGATGGCTTGACATCCGAACTGAATAGCAATCAATCAATTAAACTCTTATTTTACTGCCAAGAATATTTTGTTTGTGTTGCTCGTCGGACGTAACTCGTTAATTTATATGGTAATGTTTATGTCTAAATGAAGAACTGATATCATTAAAAGAGCATTTCTATTTACACAGCATACGTATTTTGAAGACCTCGTGAAATCTTTATCAGCACAATTTTACCATTGCTTTCCTCAGGTTACAAGAAAATGTTGAAGTAGTAGTACCAATACGATGATGGCAAATTGAGTAGCATTTCAAAAGAATTTGGTGATAAACTGTGGCTATGAAATCCACAAATGATCAAACTTTCGCTGTATAACATAATTATACTTTCAGTGCTTACATTAACTTCTCTACTTTCAGGGTCTGCCAGATTTTTTACATTACATATTTGAGGATGCAGAGTGTTCTACTGACAAACTATGATTATATATGAACATAATTTCAAGATAATGCAATTTCTCGTCAGTAAAAATAAAGAGTATTTTAAAAACTCACTTGGTGAGGCTGGAGGTAGCATCGCAGCGCGCGGCGGCGGCGGCGGCCCGGCGCTCCGCAGCCGCGTCTACCATGCCTCTGCATCACCGCGATGGGCATCACTTGCGAGTCGCGCCACCTCGCCACCTCGCCCCGTCACCTCACCACCACCCACCACACCGCCACTACCACACTGACATCACAATGTACATATAGAACCCTCACAACCTGCCTGCCTGACACCTGATCACTTGAGGTTGCTATTCAATACGATACTATCGTGTGGGGTTTCAAGATAAAGTTATACTTCGCTTATAATGACGATGGCAAGGCTACATCCAGAAACATAAATGACCTGAAACAAAGAAAAACGTCATTATTACTTTTTTTGCACAAATAAAGTAATTTGGGATAAAATATACATATCTAATTTGTTCTCTCATTTATTACAAAAACTAAAAATTGAGTTTTGCTTGGTGGGACCGATAACTGAAAAGTGGTTTGGAAATTGGTTGTCTTGCCTGAACCCAGTTATACCCATGCCCAATGCTCATGCAGCATTGGGCATGAGTTAGTGGGTGAGGAGAAAAGTTTCGATTGATGTAAACGACTAATAAAGAGATTAGAGTAGAATAATTAATTTCTCTGTGAAAGATGATATGGCTGGAAAGAAGTGACAAGGCGACGCCGGCGATTGATTAAACCAGAGGCAAAACTAGTACTTAACAATACGTTTCTTGAGTAGAACTACTGGGAAGTAATAGTTTCACTAGTTCTACTATTCGGGAATAAATCAAACGTAGTACTAGTGAGAATCTAAAATCCCATTAGTACTCCCGTATAACTATCGATTTGTGTAATAGTGAGAAAAAAGACACATTAGTTCTACGATTTTGTAACACCTAAAATTGTTAGATTATTGTAATATCCCATCAGTTCTACCGTTAAACTGTTTAGAACAAATGGGAACAAACCACCGTAGGACGTCCACTGCTGAACATAGGCCACCCCCCTAATATTTCCAATAGGACCGGTTGGAAGCGGCTTGCATCCAGCGCGATCCTGTGATTTTCATCAGATAATCTGTCCACCTTGCAGGTGGACGTCACACGCTGCGGTTGATCTCTTTCTTTAAGTTAGACCAGCCTAATGCGACGGTTTGTCGAAGATAGACATATTCGGCCTTATTACAAAAACTAAATAAACCTTGGTTTAAACCTGGTCTATCAAGTCCAGGCTTATCTGCAGAGCCATGGTTTAAATTTGTCCGTATTACAAAACTAAGATAAAACGTCGACTTTAGTACTGCCATTTGAACGATTGTCTAAACAATTAAATCCACAATGAGTAATAACAATTAAATCTACCTTGTTTCAATCCATTTTGGGTGAAAATAACACAAAAACTACAACACAATGAAAAATTTGCTATGAGAAACTTTGACATACTTTTGACAGCTACTACTGTTAGACCACGGTTTATCGCAAAACCACGATTTGTAATAATGTTTGTGTAAACCGTAGTTTTACAAGATTAAACCTGGGTTTTTAGTTAAACCCCTTTTTTGTAATAAGGCGGACCGAGTCAACAACTTCTAGAACCGTGTTTCCAACTGACAATGGGGTGGGCACAACATGGCCATTGCACATTACCTTTGTCTTGTCCATGTTAATTTTAAGACCCACCTGTTGGGAAACTCGACTGAGGTCGCCGAGCATCGTGCTGATATCTTCAATCGATTTTGCCTGCTCTGTTTTGTGAAGGTTGAATTAAAGCTCCTCTGACTTTTGAGGTATCGGAACCTTTCTTATTTCGGATATGCTATTTAGATTTTAGAATTCATAACTCGCCTCCACTGCTCGCGCGGCTCTCCTTGTTTTAAGATTACTTGGTTCCCATTGATATATAAAAACCCTATCAATGTTGGTTCCCCAAGTCATCTATATTAAATGTGATAGTCGGCGACAGCAGTTTTGCGAGCCTTTTAGGCTCTTTCAGGTCCCGCTCTTCGGACACCATAAGTATAATATGTGTATAGAGATTAATTTAAAGTTTAAATAGTTTTCTTAATAGAAGTTGTCCTCGGGGAGGGTTTGAAGAGTGGCTGGATAGGCGTCACGGCGTCCTGACCTACCGCATGACGCAGGTCCTCACCGGACACGGCAGTTTCGAGAGGTTCCTGTGTCTGATAGGGAGGGAAGAAACGCCTGGGTGTCACCACTGCGAGGATCGTCCGGAGGACACGGTGGAGCATACGGTGCAGGACTGCCCCGCTTGGGCAGAGTAGGGAAAGGATCGCGGGAAGCGATCGCCTCTTTCTGCGAAGCAGTCATGCTCGTGAAGGAGGAGGCGGGCCGCCTGAGGGAGAGGCCAGCGTCCTCCCTCCACCCCAGCCGCAGTGGTAGACGCCCACGGCGTCGGACGTCGCAAGAAGATCTCCGGCCACTGTAGGCGCGGGCATGCGGGCAGCGAGTAATGGGCGACTCGCTGTCCGACCATGGACCATGCCCGGGTCGACGGCGCGTTGTGTTCCACGCGCGCCTCAAAGAGTGTCAGCATAGTGACGGGGCCTGTAGAGGGCCAAAGCCTGCCGGGGTCGCGGGACTAACGGATTACCGTGACCCCGGTACGTAAAGGGCTATTGAAGGACACCGTGGATTTTAGTCAGTACAAGTCTGACAGTCCCTCCCACCCTGCCCTGGGTGGGAGGACTGATTTGATGGTTTTACCACGATAAAAAAAAAGAATAGTAGTTGTCCTGGTTTACTGACTGTTAACAATCTTGTGGTCACCGTTATCAAATTATTATTTTCTCTGGGCGCGAGGACCCTTCAGGTGCGAAACAGGGGGATTAAGGTCTGCGTCACCCCCGCCTAGCTACGCCACTGGTTCCAGCGGCCTGTCTACATAATTATCTTCTAACCTCAGTTGGACATCGCCGACGGGCGTCGGCCTGGTTAAGAGACGAATGGAGTTTCCTTTTTGGTAAAATCCCATCGCACTATTCCCAAACAACAATGAAGGATGATGAAATCAAGAAGAATGGATTATACTGTCTTTGATCCCGCAACGAAATTAATTAGAATAGAATATCAGAGGAATAGCAAAACACGTAATTTCCACTTCCCTCATATCAAGCAGGAAACGGTAGGTAGGATAGGAGGCGCGCGCAGGCTGGGTCCTAAGTCTTGCGACCTAAATGTAAACTGAATCAGATAGTTCATTCATACAATTAGAGGGAAAAGAAATAAAAAATCTAAAAATGGTTGAATCTAAGCCATCCCTGAAAGTGAGTTTTTTTTTTAAAGGCGATAACCCGGGGTTATGGGGAGGCACCCAGAAAACCCTTCCAGCCCCTTACCAAGAGGACACGGTGGAGCATACGATGCAGGACTGCCCCGCTTGGGCAGAGCACCGCCGTGTCCTCACGACGGCGATAGGCGGAGACCTCTCGCGCCCGGCATTGGTCGAGGCCATGCTGCGGGGCGAAACGGAGTGGGAAGCGATCGCCTCCTTAGTCTCCTTAGTCCTCCCTAGTCAGTACAAGTCTGACAGTCCCTCCCGCCCTGCCCTGGGTGGGAGGACTCATTTGATGATTTTACCACGATAAAAAAAGCCCCTTACCAATCGATTTCCTCGTGACCTAAACTTCATATTTGGCCTGTTCTAAATTCCATTCTGTTTACTGCATTGAAGTTCAATTCCACTAATGTCAGGCCTCAAATTTAGATATCGGGTACTGAAGACAGAATTGAAAAAAAAAAACAAAAAACTTTATCTAATAAAAGAAACCGACTTCAAAATCAAACAAAAAACCGTGAAATAGCTTTTCGAAAAGTCACGGTTTTTTGTTTGATTTTGAAGTCGGTTTCTTTTTTACGAAATGTTTTTTATTTTAATTTACCCTTTTTAGTTCAGATATTCAACAAAAGTCGTATAATCGGCGGCTTTGAAAATCTACAATCCAAGTAAGCACAAAAAACGGATCCATGCGGATATCCATTAGTGCTATATACTAAAACCTTCTCCGTAATGTAACGAACACTTCTCCGAAAACCAGAAAAGTGTTCGTTATATGATCTGATCATTATCGGTTCAGCCAAACGCGAGATAATCTCGAACAAACATAGAATCGACTATGAAAATCTACAAACCAAGTAAGAAAAAAATTCCCTATCTCAAAAACTACTCAACCGATTTCGATGAAACTTGCAGTATTCCCTAAGTTGAACAATACTTAGTACAACAAAAAGACACATAAAGTAAGAATAATTTAAATCGGACTGGTAGTTCCGGAGATATGCGAACATAAAAACATACATACACTTTTGAAACTAGTTCAGACTAACATAATTACACGAAAACTGGGGAGTTCTGGAAATATTACATAATTACGGGTAAGCAACTACAGCAACGCGGCAGTTCCGCTGACCTTCCTCTTCTGCTTTTTGAATATTTAATTATGTAGGTTTCGACTTTTTGGCCCGTCAAGTTACTAGACATTCGATTAAAGAACTATCGTTATTATTGTTGCTATGTAATTACAAACTTCGTAATTAATCTTAATCTTGATAAAGACATAAAGGATGGGTAGCCTACCCATCGTTTATGTTATTAGGAGAAATGGGTACATGATGAGACAACTGAAGTAATCACTACACTAAGTAAGTACCAGAAGTAGAGTCTCTAGTATAGTGGGCTGAGATATTAAACAGTTAGATACCTTTTTTATTGTGGATATATCATCAAATAAGTCCTCTAAACCAGGGCGGGATGGGACTGACTAAAATCCACGGTGATACTTCAAAAGTCCTTTACGTTCTAGGGTTTCGTTTACCTGATGAGATAGTCCCGCGACCCCGGCAGGCTTTGGCCCTCCAAGGCTGGGCCTCGTCAGACTGCTAACCGCTATTTGACCCTCGCCCGAAAAACGTCGCGCCGTCTACCCGAGTATGGTCCATCATCGGATGGGGCGAGTCACCCATTACTCGCCTTCGGTGGCCAGAATTCGGTTAGTGACGTCCGTTGCCGTGGGCGTCTCACGCGGCCGCTGGGACGTGAAGAGGAGGCTGTCCCTCACACGTTCCGCCTCCTCCTTCACTAGCATTGCTGCTTCGCAGAAGGAGGCGACTGCTTCCCATTCCGTCTCGCAGCATGGCCTAACCAATCGCCGGGCGCGAGAGGTTTCAGCCTATCGCCTCCGTGAGGAGGACCTGCAGAAGGTGAGGACACCGAGGCTCCTCTCCAGCCACTCATCAAAGAGGGGCTTAAAGCCGGGATTGCCCGACAGTTAAATACCCAAGTAGGTATTTTACTCATCAATACTTTTACAAAGGGCAATAAATTCCCAATAATCATAAAGTATCTACATAGGGAGGAGGGAGGGAGGAGCTTGCGGCTAAACAAAACCCGACGCACAGGTCAATCTACTAGGTAAAGCAGCGCTTGCCGATGTAGGTCAGTGGATGGGTGAACATCTACCATTGCAAGTTACCTCCGTGCCTCTACACGTGCCTTGGAAAGCACGTAACTGATGGTCACGTGTCATTTGTAGATCTTTGACAGTCGTAGCTGTAAGTCAGAAGCTCAAAAGATTGACACCCAGTTTTACCGTGGAGTATTTTACCCAGATAATGAGTTGTGTAGTTCAGATAGGCAATCGCTCCATGGAAATGGAAGATGTATTTGGGAAAAGACTAGGCAGATGATAATAATATTCTACTAGGTAAAATACTATCATCCAACCTACCTCTTGAAAAATTAAAATATTGTTTTTTAAAGGGGTTACCCTCATAGCCAGCACAGGCTTCACAAACTATTGCTTTACCCTTACAACAATATTATCAAGATGGTAGGTAAATTGTATGAAAAAAATAAAAAGATAGTCAATTACAAACTTCGGAATATTTAGTTTCTATATAATTTATGAAGGTAAATACCGAATAATTTTTTGTACTAATTAAAGAACAGGTACCGATTCTACTCAGCGGTCTGAACATCAAGTTGTTGACGAAACTTATTAAGCATAGCAATGAAGTGTAAGCCAATAGTACAATTTTATGTATGAGATCATCGATATGTTTATACAGCAAATGTAATAAATAAAAATATGACTCACCCGTTTTATACAGAAAGACCGTGTAGGTTATCATTATCACTATTGATGAACGTCACACACAATACATTGAACACACACGTCGTCACAAATCGCCCACACTTGAACATTTCCGAGTTTTTCAATGAACACTAAACAATTTAACTAACCAATATCATTTTAGATACAACAAATGTAACTAATTTCTACTACAGACAATATCATATAGGATTTGAGAGAAAGAGAAGCAACGCTAAAAAACAACAAATTCTTAGTATTGAATTTCCGTAAATTTAACGAGTGCTGCCATCTCTGTGTTATAATGAACAACATTTAGTGATGAAATGGAAAACACAGCCATTTGACATTTGCTGTTATGCTTGAAAAGAGGTGATAACATGAATGTTTTAAAAATCAAAAGCGATATATTTGTGAACAATTATTTTATAATTCAATTCATATACATTTAAAAAAATGGATCAAATGAGAAAAAAAATTTGGCTCCCATAATATTGGATTCTAATAATTTTTCGTATAATAGAACTGCAAATTAAACGTCGCTCCAAGGCTACTGCGTTTATACAAGTACAACTTTTTTTGTGACAATGTCTGCATCTGTTGATTAAAATTTGAAACATAATAAGCTTCTAAACAAGGTCAACAGTTTTCATCAACTCGTAGTGAACGAAAATAATTAAAAATAAGTGTGTATTATGTCCATACATTCAAAAATCGTACATTTTATGTGTCATCACCAAATATTCAAGTACAAGTGTCCGCGAAAATGATCTGTACTTTGTTTTTCGCAATCACAACGTTACATGAACATGGATGACCTAAAATGCGAATATGTGAAGAAAAAAAGATGTTTGGGACTCACAAGAAGTGTAAACTGAAGTAATTATAATGTTTCGCACATCGATTATCGACAATCATTTGCCTTTTCATGCCATCGCTTAACGATCGGTGAATTGCTTGGTCACAAAAGTGAAAATGTGATGTGTCAAACTGATTGTTTACCTCGCGGACAGGTGAGTGGTTTGTAGAAGTGGTACGCGAGGGCGGCGGGAGGCGGGCGGTATGTCTGATCGATCAAGTCCCGTGAACGGCGGTTACGAGGCCGCAAGGCTCACCGTCCGCAAGGACCTCTTCCCAGAGGTCCGTCTATCCAAGCTGGCGACTGATGGCTCTGGTGCTGACTCCGACCAAGAAGAAGTCGAGTCAGGCTCTGGTGTTAAGCTGGAGACTGATTTCGAGCAGAGTATAGACGAAATCGCCAGTCATAAGGCGCAAGTAGCTAATGGGGCACTGCCGTGTCCTACGCGGCCACGACACAGGAAGCACAAGCACCACTCCCGACAGAGTTCGCAATCGTCAACTGTGAATGGCTATCTTCCTCCAAAAAGCAAAAGGAGAAAAGACTCATTAAAAGATTCATCATATAGAACACATTCTAAACATAGTGTTGTGTCACAAGTGAAAGGTGGTAAAAACTTGAATTTAGTGAGTAGTAGTGAGTGCCAGGAGGATGACGACGACGACGACGAGGAGGCCGACGAGGAGGAGGAGGAGGAAGTGGAAGAAGAAGAGGATGCTGAAGATAGTGAAAGTTCAGAGGATGAACAGCTCAAGCGCAATTCAAAGTTACCGTTAATGCCCCGACAAAGTGGTAAACCATACAGTCATGAACTTAGTCAATTATCAACAAAAAAGAGTAAAAAGGACTCTAGAGAGCATAGAACTCATGCAATTATACCATGTAGTGGCAAGCCAAGGTCTATGTTGGACATTCGCAGCTCACGTAGTAAAAAGAAATCAAAGAAGTCGGAGAGTGCAGCACCCACATATCGAAGCCAGATAGTGGATACTAACTCTATGAAGATTAAGATAAGGAGAACAAGTGCTCATGAAACTGTAAGTAGATGCTTTATTTTTCTGTAGGTCCCATCTATGAATGGCTAGCGACTTTACTTGATGATCTTACTTGAACTGATTACTATTACTACATATTACTTTTTCAACAACATACTATTAATAAATGTTGTTGTTTTTCGACATTTTACTACTACTCTTTACTATTTTGTGTACTAAACACAAAGTAGTATTAAGATTTGGGGGATTTAATAATAGTGAATGTTAATTCCACAGTAATACAAAATATTTTCTCATTGTTGTAATCACAAAACTACAGTTTATTATTTCACTTTCTTTTGTAGACAAAGTAACACCTCTACTTAAATATCAATCATTGTTGCAATCTGCTCAATCAATAGCTGATACATAAACTGCTTTATTTGTTCACAATGCATCGAGAACAAGAGTTTCAAAGTGCATTTTAGTGAGCTACACTTTCCATTCTCAGCTGTTACTTGTTTCCAAGTTGTTATACCTAACTTGTTTTGGGCAGGTTACATAAACATTGTATTAATATATATAAAAACACACAAATTGTATTAATTTTATTTAAAGAAACTTTATCTATTCATCAGAAAGAATAATGAATGACTATAAAGAAAGAATAAATCCTTCAATATAAAGCTAATTTATGTATTGATACTGATAAGGTAATTTGTTGTAAAGTAACTGCTTGCTAATGGATATTCCCCAAGGAATAAATAGAAACAGCTGACACACATGTCTTTGCAGTATATTTGTTTATTACTGCAACATACAGTGTTTTTATAAATATTTTATAATATATACTATTAAAGGAACCTCTTAATTTGGGGCAATTTGTAACAATCTCAAAGTACATAAAGGACAGACAGAAATTTTATGAGACCAAACAAGTACACCTTAATTTAGATATTTTCTTTTATTAAAAAGCTTATACTTAGAGATCCCAAACAGCAGTTCTATATTCCTCTATGGGGTGTAATAAAAATTTACAATATACGCCAAAACATTTAACCAGTTATATTTGATGTATGTTAATATTTAAAGTAATATCCCATAATTAAATTAGTATCCTTTATTTACTATAGGCACTCTTACATGATACTACAAAATTTACAACATGCAATATACATCTGTGTGTTCAAGTGATAATATAAGAAGCGGAAGCATTTTAGAGTGAATTGTTGCTTGGGAATCCAAAGAGTAATAAAATTCAATAATCTTGACTTAGCTGTAATGGATATGATTGGTAGTTACAGCAATAACTTTCATACTCTAGGTATAATTTTGCATGTTATATATGTGTAATATTAATGAAAAAAAAAACATGGAATAAAAGCAAAATCTTCAAGTAATTTAAAAAACTAAAAGAAACAGTTTTACTCACAAAATATAGTGTGTTATTTTTTTTAGACTTGTTAGATATTTCTATTGTTATGCAGTGTCTAAATGAGAAATAACAGCTTTAAGTTTCATCTGCTGCACCCCTAGTAAAAAAATTAATAACTGATTGGGGAAAGTAAAAAACTAGCTGCATAGCAACTCAATTATGTCCAGTTTTACAAGTGAACATCTTCAGAATGAGTTTATTTACTATTGGAGTTATTATCACTTAATTACCACTTTATTTTGTACCAACAACAATGCAGCCAAGGGTGCTACTCGGACGCGCTTTGACCTTAAAACTAGTGAGTTCGTTTTTATAACAATTTAAATATTTTTCTTTTAATTATGTTTTAGTTAATAATTCTTAAAATTGTGAAACAGAGAATGTATATACTATAAACTTAATTTTCGTTTTCTTGAAACCTTTGGGTGTTACATAAACCAAGGTCAATCTATTTCAAAATTTTCTCCATAGTAAAAGTTGCCCAAAACTAGGAGTACAATGACCCCTCAACTGGTTTATGGAAAACAAAACTTAAGGTTGTGTGTAAACATAGCTTGTATTGTCATTAATTCATTTCCTACCTTATCATAAAATGGCTGGGCATGCCGCAATCGTGGCGATAAGACCTCTCTGAGGATTGGCTGGAGAGGCGCCACGGTGTCCTCACCTTCCGCCTGACGCAGGTCCTCACCGGACACGGATGTTTCGGGAGGTTCCTGTGGCTGATTGGAAAGGAAGAAACGCCTGGGTGTTCACCTCTGCGAGAATCGCCTGGAGGACACGGTGGAGTATACGGTGCAGATCTGCTCCGCTTGGGCAGAGCACCGCCGTGTCCTCACGTCGGTGGTGAAAGGCGGCGACCTCTCGCGCCCGGCATTGGTTGAGGCCATGTTGCCGGCCGAGATGGAATAGGAAGCAGTCGCCTGCTGCGAAGCAGTCATGCTAGTAAATGAGGAGGCGTGATGTGAGGGTGAGGACATCCTCCACCTCACGACCTCAGTCGCCGCAGGGACGCCCACGGCAACGGACGTCGTGAAGCGATTTCCAGCCACCTTAGGCGCGGGCATGCGGACGGCGAGTAATGAGTTACACTCGCCGTACGATAATGGACCATGCCCGTGTCGACGGCGAGTCGTGTGCCACGCGTGCACACGACTCGCCGTCGGAGAGCCGACAGAGCTGTCAGCAAACTGACGGGGCCTCCTTTAGGGGGCCAAAGCCTGCCGCGGTTGCGGGACTGTCTCACCAGGTGACCGTGACCCTGGAACGTAAAGGGCTATTGAAGGATTATCGTGATTTTAGTCAGTACTGTACTGTACAGTCCCTCTAACCCTACCCTGGGTGGGAGGACTCATTTGATGATTTTACCATGATAATAAAAAAAAACATTAAATTGCCACAAGCAATACAGTAGTTTTCAGTTTTTCAAACCATTGCGTTTTAAGGTTTTATTTGTTAGGCCTATACTGATTCTGGGACCTTTGCTTCTAGTCATTATACTCTGTTTATTAAATGAAACAGGAAGAGTGATAAAGAAATAGGGTGATGTTGTTCAGGCCATCTTTGCTATATTTTTTTATTTGTTAATCCAGATTTTTTTTTAGTTTAGTAATGTAAATTATCAGGTAACCATGAGGGTGAGCATGGATACCTTAATTAGGTACCAGATGTTACATTGCATATAATTACACATGCTTGTTGCTGGTCTCTACATTTTGTACACCACACACAAATACAACACTTGCTATTGTAACCGCTGGGCCATTTAAGTAGTCCTACTATTTATTACATCAATTATTAGTAGTTATAAGTATAAATCCTGTTTATTTTGATAACATGCATAACGTAATAATCACATCACATTTTGCTAGTTTATTCAAGTCCCATATTATATCAGCAGTCCAAAATCTGCACTCCTGCATACTAAGTACTGATAAATTTTGTTAGAGTAATATATGAATGCGTTTTCCTTGTCCTGGGGATCGAACCCAGTACTCGCTCAACAATCGTACTTGCGGCCTGTACTGTACTGTGCCACCGAGGCTCCGCGGCCATTTACCACTTAACATTTTTTTATTATGTTGTTTCACCATTAATTCATTAGAGAATTTTCCTTTCCACATAAATCGATTTTATAGTATAACAGTAGTTACAAGTTGTACATAGTTCCACATTTAATATTTAAAGCTAATATCACAGGTAACACCAACGCCAACATCGGTTGCCGATATTGGCCAAAGGAAATCTAAGAAGAAGCGGGCGGCTTCACCAGCTAGCGTGAGCTCTGGTGAGGAGTATGACCCGTCGCGTGGTGACACTGCTGCCGCCATGAGCGTCGCCGCGCCAAAGCCGCGCCACCCGCGTCCCAAGACTCCTAAGCCTAAGAAAGCAACCAGTTCTAAAAGTAAGCAAAGTAAGTACATTCTCATCATAGTCTATTATAAACTTCTTTACTATTTCTAAGCATTGAAGACTTTCCCAAATAGCGCCACAAGTAGCATCGGATCTACCTCAGTTGCATGTTTGTATTTGATAACCGCCAGGAGATAACAAGATAGCGTAGCATTTATATACCACCGTCATATACTTGTTAGTATTTTCGGTCTCGATTCCTAAGGCGTTATGATATGCTTTTGTAAGAAACTTGGTAACGTAAATTACCTTGCAGCCTATTATTACTTTTAAAAGCGCAAAACTTTCACAAACACCTACCTACCTATCTGCATACATTGTATTGATAAGCAGCAATCTTCATTAACATATCTTAACTATTCAATGTTACATTTTTGCAGAGAAAAGTGAAAAGACTGAAAGAACTAGAATTAGTGGATCTGAAAGTAAAGAGACTGGACCACAAAGTCCTTGGGGACATTCTATGCCTAAGGAGATTCTATTAAAGATATTTGAATATGTTGTGGCCTCTCAGGGCACATTGCCTTCTGTGATCAGGTAAAAATTTTAGTGAATCTTTACTAGCAATGTATACCGCTTGTATATTCACTTAAAACTCACTCTTTTACTCTTCTTTTCAGAATCGGTAGAGTATGTAAGTTATGGCACAGCGTGAGCTGTAGACCAGAATTGTGGAAGAATGTAGACCTTGCGCAATACACTAGTGAAAAATGTAAAACAGATTACAAACTGGTGTGGCTCCTGGAAAACCGGTTGCCGCAATGTCAAATCTTAAATATTGGTAAGTGAATCATTGAGCTGGTTTACTTTTTTGTGTGAAACATTTACGAAAAGAGTATTCATATCTTTTTCATATTCCGTGTGGATTAACATACCTAGGCGGAAATGATAGCCGACTTGACAAAATTATTTTATTTGTTACAAAATAAAAGATACTCAATACTTAATTATTTATTGCATCCATATGTTACAGAGATGATAAAAACAAGTTAAAGATACAATATGGACCCTGTCGGGCACGCAAAAATTAGGAGAGAGAAAGAGGGCTGAATAGCAATTTAATCAAATCAATATTATTATAAATTTGTAGATTGTATCATGTAGGAGATGTAATGCTGTTGACAAAAGCATTTCTCAAGGAGTACACTACGATAATACGAAACATTTTATTCCGAATTTCACAAAAACGAATTTCAAAATACCTATTTTCATAATTCCGAAAGATCAATATTACTAACGTTTAAAATTACTCTTTTCAAAATACCGAGTTTCAATAATGATTTTTCGAAACATCAAAAACTCGAATGCAGATTAATTACAATTCCGAAAATTTAATTACGCTCGCTCTTGCATCCTTAGTCTTATTGCTGATTACCACCTACTAAAGAAGCTCGACGGAGCCCCGCTTCGCGCGGCTCCTATTTCTGTTTTCTAGGTTTGAAGTAATCTAATACGAAGGGAATGGCGGGGTCTGAGAGTCCCCTCCGTCCTCTTCGAACCTAACCTGTCCGAGTCGGGGTGCCCTAAGTCCCGAGCTCGCTCCTCTGTCTCTTGCATCTTTAGTCAAATTGCTCATTACCACCTACCAAGGTAGCTCGACGGATCTTACGCAGGCTTAAACAATCTAGGAGTAGGGTAGACAAAACCACGTGGAGCCGGTCTGCAGCGATTCGTTTCTGTTACTGACTTGTAGAAAGGGATCAGTTTATTCGGAGTTTTGAAAATCGGAATATTATTCGCAAAATCGGAAAATGTACAAATCGGATATAGGAATTTCGGTAAAATAAACTTCGTGATTCTTAATAATAGATACTGTAATTTTTAGGTATTAGGATAATCGGAATATCGAAATTCGGAATAAAATATTTCGGAGTATTTGGATGTTCCCCTAAACAACATCGATTACTTATCAACCATTGGACGATTATTGTTGATCATAGGTCTCCCTCAAGCACTGTTACAATGACTAGTCAGTTAATCTAGAGAATTCCCATCTTAATCAATACGTTAATCTGCCTTGTAACTCATTGGTTAACATTTTTAAACGTTTTCCATTTAATTCTATAGCTCAGTGGAAAGTGAGCAACGTGTCGTGGGTGCTAGCCTGCGTCGCCGACTACTGCCCTCAGTTGGTGGAACTGAGTGTCGCCGGCTGGAGCCGCATCACCTCCGAGCAACTCTTCGACCTCATGCAGGCCTTGCCTAAACTACAAAGGATCGATTTATCGTTGACGGTATGATGCATTTTTTTTTTAACTTTGCCCCACACTAGGTGTCTCTCTGTCGTGGGTGCGTTTTACAAACATAGAAACTCACATACATATTGGTCCATGTAGGTTGTAGTAGGTACTTCATGTAGTAGTTATTAATTGGCCAAGATTTATACCGCAGTAAACCTTTTACCTATTGGAGTAGGTAAAGCCTACAGAACAACACATACTAAAGATGGTCATTCGCGCGCACCGATTGCGTTGTTAAAATACGTAAGTATCGTCTTACAGATGCACATAATTATTGTTATGTATGATTGATAGGGATTTACCGAAACATTTTGTTATTGAGTACCATTTAAATACAAACGAAACCGAAAACCGAAACAAAAATTTAATACTCTATGCAATTGCATCTAGTATGTCACTATAGAGTGACGGCTCACGTTTGGTTTGTGCAGTGGCTGAGCCACTGGCTACACCTGTGTGTTGCGGGTTCGTTCCCACGGAATAAAAAACTTATGGCATACAGGTCGTTTTTTCGGGCCTAGCTGCTTGGTTTTATGAGTTTAAATGTTTTTAAACGGGAGGTCAGACGGACTATTATTTATGTAATCAAACAATAATTTGAAATGTTTTTGTTGCAGTCTGAAACGGGCGGTTCGAACTCTTGCATGGCAGCCGCTTCGATGACGCGCATCGCGGAGAACTTCGGCGCGAGACTGACGCATCTCACGTTGGCGAATAACAAGTTCATAGCCATGCCGCAGATACTGCAGTCGATAGCGGTATGTTCCTTTATCGTACTTACATCTGTCAATATAATTGATTATAGATTAACGGGGAACTGGGCCTTTCACTTCGTCGAAATTTCGGAGGGACAATGCGCTATGCGGCCCTTTAACATCATATTTTAATAATGAGTAGTTGATATAATGCCTTATGAGATTGAGTCTCAGAAAATGGTCGAAATTATCAGATTTTTTAAGGCACAAATACGTTCCAGAATAAATGCTTCAATGAAGGGTGAAACTGCAGTCAAAATATAACAATATACGAAAATATGTATCAAAAAGGAAAAGTGTAGTTAATTTGTAATATGATATCTATTACATTGACAATACTTAATTGCAAAATTGTGTATGTAGTTAAGTAGAATTAAATATGTACTTCAACAACATCAACATCTCCATCTGTCATACATTGGGAAAGACCCAACTGTGTTGGGGGTCGGCTTCCAGACTTATCGGATACCTATAGTACAGTACTTTACATGGAGCATCTTCTTCTCTGACCTCCGCAACCTAGTTATTGTATACCAGGTTTAAGGGGAATTACCATGATAGTTATCTTGATAATAAAAAACAACAGTATCAACGTCACTTCACGTGTATTCAAACGCGATTTACCGCTTCGGCGCGTTTCCAAACACGATAAGCGTTAAATTATAAAAAAAAAACGGTCACTAACTATTTGAAAGGCAGAATTTTGTGTATTTTCGTCTTGAACTTTGGTAATTTATATTTTCTCTATTAAGGACCAGCTTGATAGTTATGAAAATGCTGAAAACTTAATACAGTTTGATATGAATTTGAGTGCGTTATTGAATCTTGTAACATACATTTTTGAACCGGTCTCTAAAGTAAAATGTGTGTATTTCCAGAGTCACTGCGTGAACCTAGAAGTGCTGGATATATCTGGAACTCTGGCCGCGTCGCATCCGGCGGCCGTGCCGCTGGAGGCGCTGCAGAAGGGCTGTCCCAAGATGAGGGTGTTCCGGGCGGCCAACTCACAGCTAGTGCTGGCTAATGCTTCCACTTCGCAACAGGTTTGTGATTGATTCATACTCGATCTGGTAATAATAATAACTTTTTGTATGAAATTAATTGTCAATAATCTCGGATAATAAGAATGTTATAAATTTTTGAACTAAATGCTAACATTTTAGACCTTATAATAACATTTTTTGTTTACAGATGGAATGCAAAGGCTGGCCTCTGCTTGAGGAACTATCAATAGCGGGCGAGGCGGCGACTGAGCGCGTTGGAGTGGGCGAGTACCGGCTGGGGGACGACGCACTGGCGCGGCTGGTGCGCGGGGCCACGCGCCTGCGCCTGCTGGACCTGCGCGGCCTGCAGCGCCTCACTGACTCCGGCCTCGTCAGGGTGCCCGCCTGGGACCTGCAGCATCTCTTCCTTGGTGGTAAGATACGCATGACCTTACTGTCGACGCACTGGCGCGGCTGGTGCGCGGGGCCACGCGCCTGCGCCTGCTGGACCTGCGCGGCCTGCAGCGCCTCACTGACTCCGGCCTCGTCAGGGTGCCCGCCTGGGACCTGCAGCATCTCTTCCTTGGTGGTAAGATACGCATGACCTTACTGTCGGCGCAGGGGCGACCTTATTCCTAGCGATCCATCCCTGTTTCGGACAGGTGCTATTTCTAGAGAGACTCTCGCGAGACTCCTTTCAGCATTTTTCGATATTCCCCATAGTTTCGAATATATACATTAACGTCCTGCTGAAAAAATCACCCTGTATACACAGGTGTCCCTAGAAGTGTGGATCAAATTGAACAGAGTCATGGAAGAGTTTATTTCCAATCTTTAAACCTCCGAAACATGGTGTTATTTTTTACAGTTTAAAAGTTGTAAACAGTTTTTGTATCAATAGCGACTGCGCTTTCACCGTCGCTCTATCTTCCAGATATATCGTATGTGGAACACGACATGACAAATCTTTCTGATACGTTCGAATTACTACATTGATGTGAATGTTGCGTGCAGGTTGCAACGTGACCCGGCAAAGCAGCGCGTGCCTGGAGCTGATCTGCGAGAAGTGGTCGCACAGCTTGCTGGAGCTGGACCTGTCGTGGGCCTCGGCTGCGCGCGTACTGGACGACGCCGTGGCCGCGCTCGCTGACTCGCCCGACTCCAAGCTCAAGTAAGTCATTCACACTCCGTCATTAGAGAACCGGGAGTATGTTGACCCGGAACCATGCTGTTAACTGCCGGCTTAACTGTTATATTCACAATCATATTTTATAACAATAACCCTATTATTCCAGAATACTCAACTTGTGTGGTTCATCAGTCTCCTTGGAACCCATAAAGAAAATTCTTCTCAAATGTCCTCATCTTGAATCCATAAACCTTAGCTCTTGTCGCGCTCTTCCAAGAGGAATGAAACGTCTGTACACGGGCAAGGAAATACAAGACCTCAAAGATAGTTTAGATCCGGAAAAAATTAAAGCCAAAGAAAAGAAAGAAGAGGAAAGTGCTAAGACAAAGAAAGGTGTCAAAAAGTCGGCAGCTGACTCCAAAACTGATTCGGAAAAACAAGAGACGTCTGCGGAAGTTTCCGATAAATCTGATGTCAAAACTGAATCGCCATCTGCAAAAGATACCACTTCTTCTATTGTGTTTCAAGAACCAAAAAGCTTTTCAGACTTACCTTCAGCTGTTGCAGATAAGCAATCGGCTTCAAAGAGGACTCCAGTAAGATCTTCTCCAGATAGTAAAACACTTGAAAGAAAATCCGGCAAAGAAATGATAGCTACAGTACCTGAAGGGAAAAGGTCAACAAGGGGAACCACACCTAAACTACTAAGTCCTGCTACACAGTTAAGACCAGATTCTTCTTCCACGCCTAGATCCGATCCCGTTAAAGACCTTGGAAGTCCCCATTTCAGTCCAGTTGCAAAACCAGACAGTCAAGTACAAAATAGCCCAGATGTCCAGACAGAGTTATTGAATCAAAACCCAAAGAGCAGTAACTCATGGAATCTTGGACAATTTAAAACCACTCCCACGCATAAGTCTGAAGCCAGTCCTTTAAGTAGGTTAGAAAGTCACAGTAAATTAAAACATGGTAAAGTTATAGAGCAATGTAGTCCAACCACCTCTCACGATAATAAACCTAGTCCTGAAACCCATAGTATCAAACAAGATAATATGAAGAATCCGAATAGTTGGAATTATGGTAATTATAGTCCTATGCCCCGCCAAGACACTCAATTCTCTTCTCAAAGGAGTCCTTATTCAGCTCAACCGAGTCCTGCTCAACCTAGCCCTTACTCTACACAGCCCAGTCCGTACTCGACTCAGCCGAGCCCATACTCTTCACAACCTAGTCCCTATTCAGCCCAACCGAGCCCAGATACAAGTCAAATTATTAAACCCGAGTTGCAAAAGACTAATGCTTGGAACAGTGGAAACTACAGTCCTATGCCTAAACATCACCCACCATTTTCACCTCATCCATCAACCCATGCTAGTCCTGACCCAGGAGTTGGTTTAAAAAGCGATAATCTTAGAAGCAATCCTAATAAAACTCCGGGACATAGTCCAATGTCGCGACAAGACCGCATACATCAAAGCCCTTATTCACCCCGACCAAGTGTAGATGTGAACTATAGTAACAAAAAGAGCCCCGGAGTAGGTAACTACAGCCCTATGATGCGGCCAGATTGTCACTTACCGAGTCCGGATAGGGTATCCACCGCAAGACCTACAATAGGTGGAAGGCAACAAGATATGTACGGAAGAACTGTAAATAAAGCTCCCGAAATGCATAATATGCACAGTAGTGCACCACAGCCCGAGATTCTGAATTCCTGGGGAATGGACAGATTTAATCAGATCAGTAACGCCAACACTACTTCGTCCATCGAGTCTCTGGTGTGGGGAGCGTCCTCATTCAGCACAGAGCCGGCTCCGTTGCCGCCGCGAGTGGACAACATTCCCGCCATGCTCAACACGCCATCGCCACAGACGTGGCCCGGTTTACCCTCCTTCGACACTAGTGTTCAAAGACCTAATGACGATTTAAGTGATCCGTGGACTTTTGGACAATTCCGTGAACAGCCGCACCATGTGCACAATACGTTTGTAGATCATAACAGTTTCGACTTGAGTGCTCACTTAGGGAATCAGGCGCACTCGTTACAGAACTACTTGGACGATAACTTCCCAGAAACGTCTCGCGTAGAATGACGCTCTTGCCCGCCTTGATTAAAGTAACTCGAATGAAACTGAATGTTGTTATGGACAAAGTATATTATTTGATAAAATACCTTCTTCGGGGGGGTTATAGGGTGATGTTGTATTTAATAATGATTGAACAATTATATTATAGACATTGTAAATAAGATTTATTTAGTTAGAATTAAGAGTAATGAAGCTAGGAATGCATTAATGTTATTTTGCAGCCGATAGTTTATGAAATGATATAAAAGATAAGAAAATTATAATTATTAAGGATAGTAAAAATTCATCCATCGACTTAGATATTGTTGGATTATACTCATGAGTTAGATTTTAAAATGAGTCTTTATTTTGAAATGCCAAAACCTGTTTCACTGAGGCCAAAATTAATTTATTTCTGTCCGTTTTGTTTACTTTTATGAAATGATTTTTTTTTTCGAATTTTTATAGTATATTTCAACGAAAGGTTTATTAAAAAAAACGTTTTGTCTTCGTTTTACTTTTGATCCAATCATTGCAATAGCATAAAAACATTCCGTTTTATACTGTCTGTAAAATTGTTTACGTATAACACTGTTTTACCTTAAAAATTACCGACACCCTAAACATTTACTTATTTATTTGTGTTGTTAGATATTTTAGAAATTGTTGTGTTAACAATGAATGAAGAAAAGTTTTATTGTTGACGTGCTTTAGATTAGGCCATAAATATAGGTATAAAGTTTACATAATTTGGTTAAAACTCAAATAATGAAGAAAATACCGCGATGAGTATCTGATGGTGTTAGATATAACACAAGATTCTGAAGTAGATAACTAGTTGCATGTCTTTATTATATAATATGTCCACAATGTTGTTAAAACTTTGCAAGCTCTATCCAACTATCTTTTACTACGGAAACTTTACAAAAAAAAACTGTTGGCAAATAGCATGTCAATTTATCTGATTGGTGCTTGTCATTTTAGTCATCGAAAAAGATTTCTAACAAGACAGACTCCGCATACCTGAGAGTCAAATTTTCATTCAGTTACTCTGAATTTAAGACATCTTGTAAATTGCATAGAGCTTAGTTTCCCTTACTTCACAAAAACAAAGTGATATCTATTCTAACCACTGCACTGTTGAGGTATTTGTGTTATAGATTTATAATGAAATTTTAGGGTCAACTACATCTATCACCATAGCATCGCACTTTCTATATCAAATCTATTCTCTATCCTTCTCTGCTGCTCAAAACCAAATTAATGGCGATGGCATGATGTCGCAAGTAATCGCGCGCGGTAGTTTTAAATAAATAAATAATCAATCCAGTATCTAAGTTTTGCGAATTCCCAGCCGCAGTGGTAGACGCCCACGGCGTCGGACGTCGCAAGACGATCTCCGGCCACCGTAGGCGCGGGCATGCGGGGAGCGAGTAATGGGCGACTCGCTGTCCGACCATGGACCATGCCCGGGTCGACGGCGCGTTGTGTTCCACGCGCGCCTCAAAGAGTGTCAGCATAGTGACGGGGCCTGTAGAAGGCCAAAGCCTGCCGGGATCGCGGGACCTAGGGATTACCGTGACCCCGGTACGTAAAGGGCTGTTGAAGGACACCGTGGATTTTAGTCAGTACAAGTCTGACAGTCCCTCCCGCTCTGCCCTGGGTGGGAGGACTCATTTGATGATTTTACCACGATAAAAAAAAAAAAAGTTTTGCGAATTCGTTTTTTCTTAATGTTAAGACATTATGGTTTTGTATTTCGTGCAAGATCGCTCTCGCTTCTACGATCCTATCCATTTTCAAGTACACTATTGTAATCTTTGCTATCCTTCTCGTAGTTGGAACTTCAATACAGTATAGTTCCAACTGCGATAGAAGAAAGCGACAGCAGAGTAGCTTTCCACCGCGCTATCGCATTCGACACGCTGCACCAACGTGATCGCTCATAGGGCATAAAATGCGAAACCGTGCTGATAGATGTGGTTCAACCCTACCTATGTGAACTGGTGCAGCTAATAATTATTCTAGATATTGTGAAGTACTTGTGTTATTATGTTGCATACTTGAGTTACATAATTACACTCAGCATCATTAATTCATCCATATTATTAACACAAACTCAAGTTTCTTATTTTGTGAGAATGTCTGGCCTCATATTAAATATTTCTTGCAATCATAATTAACAATCTCTGCTGTTAAATCGAACGTTTGCTGTTTTAATTGCATCAGCTTGTTGTTTTGATTATACGTGAATAAATGATGCTGTTTTGTTATTCTACATGTGCTTATTATTCATTATTACTTTCTATTGCATTTTAAGTTTTCGGAAAAAAATACTGATTGATTTAGATCAACCCATGCATTATAATGTCAGGTTTAGGATTTATTATATTTGGTTGTTATTAGTTTCATTGTCGAAGTAGCATCATGGTTTTTACAAAGATTTATTTCCAAAAATATAAATGTTGCAATAAAGCGGCGCGGATCTAGGGTTGCAGCACCCATCTTCAAATTGGTATGAATCTCAATAAACACCTCCATACTTATATTCAGGATGAGAAAATCATGAATAGAGTATTACAATATAATTAAATTCTAGATCCAGCAGTCCATAATTTAACTCAAAATCATGCTTGTTCTTCTAATATCATTTTATATTTTTATACTTTTATCAGTAACGATAATGAAGTTAGATTTTATAGGAAATCTATCAAAATATCAAATCTTAATATTTATTTTAAAATTAAAGCCAAGTACAAAGTGCTTTTTTATGAATGATAATATGTATATTATACTGCATAGGTACATACTTCATGTTGTATTTAAAGAGACCGTTAAAACCACCAAATATTGTTTCCAATACCTACATTAGCCTTATAAATGCCTAACTTTTAACGGAAGAGATATTTTATAGTTTTATTAACTTATTAAAAATGAAAAATTATTATCTTCTATACATAGAATGTATAAATATAATATTAGGTAAATATTATGTTAAATAATCGTGTACTATAGTATGTATAAAATAAAGTTGACTAATATCTGTAAGTTCTGTTATGTAGAGATTTTTGTTTGTAATATTGTTACACTACGAACGGACTTCTTACAGGTGGTCCAATTTTTATAATCTAACCAATAAAATATCGATGTGGTTGTACATTTACATTTTGAATAGAATGTATTATTTATTAAACTCTTTTGTTGAGAAACATCATCCCAACTGTTTTATCCGCATATCCCGCTTTCGATTTGATGTCACTGTCAAATACTCAGGCACCATAAAAACTATAAAATCCCTTCCCAAAGCAATACCACGTTTTTAATCTAGAAGATCATTCAACAACTGATACAAGTAGAAAATGGGTTATTAATATTCAGGGGTCGAAACTAGTCAGTAAAATCAGTAAAAGTCAGTTTTTTTTAGCATGGTCAGTAAAAGTCAGTTTTTTGAGAAAATGGTCAGTTTTTTCAGTTTTTTGAGATCAACACATAAATTGCTCCATATATTTTTTTGGAACCTTATTAATTACTAGCACTTTGCCCGCGACTTCGTTCGCGTGGGTTACGTACTTTCCTTCTTCCCCCTTTTCACCCCCTTAAAGGTTAAATTTCCAAAAACCCCTTCTTAGTGCTCCCCTACATTATAATAGGAAGCCGTGTGCAAAATTTCACATTCCTAGCTCCAGTAGTTTCGGCTGTACGTTGATATGTCAGTCAGTCAGTTCTCCTTTTATATATATAACTAGCTTCCGCCCGCGACTCCGTCCGCGCGGATGTCGGTCTTCGCGTGGATGGTTTATTTCTCCATTTTGAGTAACTCTGACAATGAAATTTAATAAATATTACGGCGCTGAATCCACTACGGGTAATGCAACGTGTGTTCGTGGTTCTACAGAACAACGTCTATGAATAAAACTGAAAAATAAGTTTTTTTTTCTACGTATTTTTCCAGGATAACAAAAAACTTTTTCAAAAAAAAATGTAACCGCCTTCAAAAAGAACCACAAATAAGGGTAAAATAATCAACAAAATAACTTTTATTTCGGAAGTCGATGGCTTTGTTATTTTTTATTTCATTGTTTATTTTTTGCCACCGACTTCCGAAATAAAAGTTATTTTGTAGATTATTTTACCCTTTTTTGTGGTTCTTTTTGAAGGCGGTTACACTTTTTTTTGAAAAAGTTTTTTATTTTTCTCTTTTTAGTTTAAATATTCAACCCAAATTCTTGCCAAATACATATAATATAATCCGTAGCACTGGTAATAACATCTCTCATGTACACAATAAGCTAATAAAATTCCCTATCTCAAAAACTACTAAACCGATTTTGATGAAACTTTCAGTGTTCCCTAAGTGGAACGATACCTAGCACAAAAAAAAAGAATTATTTAAATCGGATGTGTAGTTCCGGATGTGGAGATATGCGAACAATGAATCAGTCGATGCCTGCTCCTTACTGTTAAGGAGTTGTACCTTCCATCATCAGCTCAGCTACATAAGATGATGATTACCAAACGCAAGTACTTGAATTACTTCATAAGATTTACGAAAAACGATGCGTGGGCCTATAAAATTTGAGGGTTGCCCTCTATTTCTCCAAGATCCAATCATCAGATCCTGATTTGGTGACAATGGGACCACACGGGAAGCACCAGCTTTCAAACAAAAAAAGAATCATGAAAATCGGTTAACTCAGTCGGTCGTTATGCGGTAACAAAATTAAAAAAAATACAGTCGAATTGATACCCTCCTCCTTATTTTGAAGTCGGTTAAAAAGTATCCTATGTTACGCCCAGGATAATAAGGGATAATTATACCAAGTTTCATCGAAATCGAACCGTTAGTTTTCACGTGATGCCTGCACAAACAGACAGACAGACAGACAGACAGACAGACAGACAGACAAAAATTTTTTTAATCATATATTTGGGTTTGGTATCGATCCAGCAACACCCCCCGCTATTTATTTTTTCAATATTTTCAATGTACAGAATTGACCCTTCTACAGATTTATTATAGTATAGATAAATATATATACACACATCAAAAGTGTCTAGGGATCAACATATATTTTTGCAATAACTTTTCTCCTGATTGATATTAATTAAAAAATTTTTTAAGGATTCATCAAATAAAGTGTTTTCGTTTGTCACAGTAACGATAAACCAAGTCACCTTTGCATTAATAAAGAAATTTGCCATTTTCCTAATGAAGGGATTTTTGACATTTGAACCACTAACACAAAAGTTCGAAAAAAAGACTGAAATAACAGTTTTCTTTAAAATTTTATTGGGTCACTTAAACAATTAATAATCCGTGTTTCTACCGCGAACACTAACAACACAAGAACATCGGTTTGGCATACTCAAAATGAGTTCATCCAAATCACGCTGTGGAATGGCCGCCCATGTTCGTTGCAACAACAAAAAAAGGTCTTCTTGCGACTGGATACCCTCCATATTCGGCAGAGCTCTTCTCTGTAGCATATCCCATGCATGCTCAATCGGATTCAAGTCTGGCGACTGAGCAGGCCAGGGCAGGACATTGATGTTAGCTGCGGCGAGAGTCTGTCTTACAACTCTTGCGGTGTGCGGTCGTGCATTATCATGCATTAACTGAAATAAGGGACCGATTTGCACTTGTAGAGGAACGATGACGTCTGATACAATCGTCTCAGCATAAATTTGATCGTTGAGGTTGCCTCTGATCCAAATCAACTCAGTTCTTCCGCCGATCCAAATACCCGCCCATACCATGATGGTTCCACCACTATAAGGATGGACTCTGATGAGTCTCGTTTTGGTATGAGACCGGATACAAGACGTATACGACACTGGAGAAGCCCTGGACGCCAACAGCGATTAAAATCCTGCCAGGAAGTCCATCCTTATAGTGGTGGAACCATCATGGTATGGACGGGTATTTGGATCGGCGGAAGAACTGAGTTGATTTGGATCAGAGGCAACCTCAACGCTCAAATTTTTTATATCATATCATTTTAAATATACAATTAGATTGTGTCAACAAAAAACAAATTGCTAGTCATTTCTAATTTTCTTAGCCAGGCCCAGTGATGGTTTGAGGGCAACTAACAGCTGATGCTCTATTATGATGTCTTGTGATTATTCCACATGAAACTTTTATTTTAAGTTAGTTCAGATGGTCAGTAAAAGTCAGTTTTTTTAGATTTCTGGTCAGTAAAATCAGTATTTTTGAACACTGAACCTGTTTCGACCCCTGAATATTGGAAAAGGATAAAAAACATGAAGTAGAACTTAACAAACAACGATTTGGCGAGACTGTGTATTTTGGATAGTAAGGGTTACAACTAACCCTCTGGCTAACTAAGCTGGCTTCTGCCAACTGATTACCAGTAATAGTGTCGTCTCCGTCTCCTATCCTGCTCTTTTAGCCCAAAAACACATGCAGCCAACGCGACACCCCTTTGCTGCCACCGCCAATGCCGTAGAGGTAGTGAAGTTTTGGACTAATACAATATAGGAACGACACGAAGAAGTAAGAGTTGACGGTTGGTTTGGTTAATTCATGCCGCCACTGCGACACAATGGGGAAAAATCGGCGGTGAAAAGAACAGCTAACTATTATTTTTATGTACACAGTTTTGTTAACAGGTAATCAAACTGTCCCAACGAAAACGAGTTGGCGAGCAGCAAGTGTGTAGTTCTAGTTTTGTCGCTGGGCTATCAGTGTGCAACGGGCTAGTACTCGAATTACTTGTTAGGCTACGCAAAACTACCCGTGGTTAGTCTCGTCGCTCTGACTTCTGATTTCCTTCTCGCAGTTCTGAGCGCCTCGCGAGCATTGCTGAGCGAGTATCTTTGAAGTTATTGTCGCTCAGCGACAAGAGCGAGTCCTAATGGAAGCGCGACCTTATACTGGAAAACCGCCCGGTAATCAAATCAAAGCATCCAACATGTTCAAACAATTTATTTGGACAACAAGCATACATAATTATATAACGTGATAAAATATTTTATGCTGTAACGAGGTATGTTCAAATTTTAACTTATTATTTTTAACATTATACAAAAATTGCATTGCACGTATTCAATCGACATTGTTACAAGTCGGAGGGTAGTGTCAAAAGGGATATGTAACCGTAAAAAGGCCATAATATTTATGTCTATAAATCTCCTAAACAATCTCAAATCGATGCCAATATTTCCTGAATCCAAAAAAAGGGAATCCTTTTTGGAAATTCAAGTTTAGAGAATAGAACGCAGCGCGCGCAGGCAGCATAGAGGCTTAATTATGAAGTGAATGTTCTGGAGCAAGTATTACAGATGCGGGGAGTTTCAATTCAAGCGTCAAATTCTAAATTAACGCGAAAAGCCGCCAGAAGCTAGTATATTAGTAATTTGGCAATTCATCTTTTCCAAATCCGTAACAATCATTGTTTGCGCCCTTTGGTTGCTAAACCATTCCAAATTACGCAGTTATAAAAATAATAAGTACTGCATTCTATTCTGCACATCGCATAGAATGTAAACTAATTTTAAAATGCCAAATTCACGTATTTTAATTTTGAGATTCCTAAAATTATGCGTAAATAACGATTTTTATGTAGAAGTCAAGCCAGTCTAAAATATTTGTATAAACTGGAAATAATAAAAAAAAAACTGTGGCTTTATGCATTTCTTTGTCATTATCAGACTAATGTTTATAAAATAACGATTATAATCTTAACATAAATAGACACTTTCAAAAAAGCCAAGAAAATACGGCGAATGGAATGTAGAAATTCGAAAGATTATCTAAGTAGGTATATGTTAAATGCTGTCATATTCCTCGTAATTGAACTCAGTCGCCGGTGTAGGTCCCAGTAAGTCTTGCTGAGGATTAGTAGACTTCTTGTCACTTTTAGATTTCTTATGTTTATGCTTTCTTTCTTTTTTCTCTGATTTTTCATTATAATCTCCTCTATCTTTGTCCTTTGATTTCTTTTTCTTGTGTTTTTTCTCCTGTAACAAAAAAAACATACACTTAAATTTCACGATTCATGAACATAGTTAATTTATTACACATGTTGAGAAAAAAATAATAGTCTACCTTTTCAACAGGTTCCTTAGCAGTGTCCGGATCTTCACCGCCTGAAACCAATTTATGGAGACAATTTCAAAGAAAAATGTTTGTTTATTGTTACAATATGATCAAATTCAAGTCATAGCTAACCTTCAGGGGATCTTCTTGCACTAGTATCCCCAGCCCAGAGCGGGAAGTCGTTATCCATCGGCATTTGTACGTCAATGTGACGACTGTTATCAAATATAGGCATACTTCCTATATCTACACTGTCAATATCAACATCTTCATCCATTGTAACACGATTCATCATTTTGTCAAGTTGAATAGTATCTTCAGCTTGATTTGTTCTTGATGTGAATTCAGTTGACGACTTTGTCTCGGGCCGTGATGTCAATTCTGTTGATGACTTTGTCTCTGCTCTTGATATTAATTCTGTTGATAATTTTGTCTCTGCTCTAATATCTACTGACGAACTAAAGTCGAAGTCTAAATCTTCCTGATCAATCGTCACTTTGGGATTAGTAATATTCTCATCGTCACTGAAATAATAATGCATACTTAGAACATTAATCATCTGTTTAGCTTATAAACTTAAAAAAGGAATGTAACCTACCTTTCAGAATCATAATTTACATCTTGATTAGAGCCAGATATTGCAGGAAGGTCTTCCAAAAAGCTGCTATCTAATGTTCCAGCATAAAACTCATCCAGGCATCCAGATGAGGCTGATATATTGGTGCCGGAGGGCGTACTTTGCCCGCTAAAATGAATAATATTTTTTTAAGAACATGTGTGACTGATTCTATCTCGAGCATTCTGGAAAGTGAACAAGGTTAAGGAAAAGTTTGGCGATGGCGTCGTGAGTAAAAATCGCCTTTAGAAGCAACCACTTTTAAAAATTTAAAACGGCCATTACCTGTCTTGTTGTGGCAGTCGATGTGGCGTCACTTCCATGCTTACTTGAGTTTTAGGCCTTGTTAACTCTGAACTAACATAATGACTTTGTGTAACTTGAGTTGGTGTTTTCAATCCATTGCCAGCTAGTGACTGTGCTACCTGCAGTGGTGATGGTTTAAAATATAGAACAGGTTTAAAAGGTACATAGTAAGAAAGAGAATTTATATAAACTTACAAGGGGGTTCACATTTGGGGGCACAATAGGTTTGCCTGCGCCAAGTACAATGCTGGGGGAACGATCACTAACAGGTCGAGGTTCCGCCTGACCTGCACTCTGCCGTCGTTTATTTGCAAGACGATCCACAAACAAGTTGTAGTGGGACTCTTCTGAATTCTGAAAAAGAGATGGACTTAACCAAGTCTACTTCTACAACTTTAAAACATAATTATTGCTAAGGAAATATAATTTCTTTCCTGTACCAAAAAAAGATATTTTTAAAAAGACTGATTAAGATGGTGATAGATCTTAGCATACATAGAACCTAGGTAAGGAGCCCTTAAATAGAGGTTTTAATAAAACACTTACCTGGAAGTCATCAAGTTCTTTTTCAGTCTCTTCAGCATCTCTCTGGTTTCGCTGCAGTTGTTCTAACAAGCTAGTTTTCTGTAGTCTTAAAAATGGCACATTCAGGAATTTATGGAGCAATCTTAGTCCGAAACCATTTCTCATTGAAGACTCAGCATAACGCACTGGCGCAGTTCTAAGAATGTGAATAATTTATTACTTTTATCATAGGTCTCTGTTCTTGCAATCCCTACAACAATGATTCTACACATCACTAGTTTAAAATGTCATAAGGATGTTTTTTTTTTAATCTGTGTTCCACTCTAGGAATTCTCGCTGTGTTGTGTGTGGACCAAATACACCCTGGGTAAAAAACACCCAGTGTTTACAAACATGGAAACTCAAAAACACACAGACCCAGAACAACTACTAGGTCACAAAAATATTTGTTCCGTGCGGGAATCCGATGCGGGAAAATCCACGACATGCCGACACACAGCCGGTAGCTAAGCCATTGCAATAACTGTGCCCTCAAACACAATGCGCAATTTGCGCTTGTATTTTATTCTCAAGTTTGCTGAGCCAAATGTTGCAAATCTCTGTAGATAATGGAAAATAGACACTGGCTTCTCTACCATACCTGATAAGTTTGGCATGGTGAAGAGCTTGTTCAATATGGTGGGGGTGAACTTGTCTATGATGCTGCATGTCACAATGGTTCCCTAGCACCACTACTGGTATATCTGCAGGCACTTGGGACAGCTCCTTCACCACATAGTCAAAGGTCCTGGAAGAAAATTGTGCGTAAGTAATTCAGTACAGATTGCAGAAAGGCAAAGACAAAAACTATGTACTTTTTATTGAAGAAACATTGCCCCACACCAGGAATTCCTTGTGTTGTGGAAGTTTACAATTAATAGCCCTTGGCTAATGTTAGATTTACCTGAGCACATTCTACTCAAGCAATAATTAGTAAAATGCCTCATTAACAGTTTTATCATAAAGATTTGTGGATGTCATCTGTGGTTCTATGAGTGGGATAAGCAGCAGTAGCATCTCAAATGGTTTGTGAGGCTACCACTCTGGCATTTTCAGTTTTTTAAAAGTGATATTATACAAAAACGTGTGAATACTTTATAATAATAATATGTGAATTTTTAGGGGTGTTAAGAACCTCAAACAGATTTTAGTAGATTTATTTGTTTGTTCATTTAGAGCCCATTCGCACAAGCGCTTTTTTTTCAGGTGTTATAAAAGCTTGTGAGTTTAAACAAAAAAGGTAAATTGAACACACTGCCCAGCACTTAAAATCAAATACAGTTCGAAAATACTTTCTACTTTGTAATAAACATACATACCATGGTTTTGTTATATCAAGCATCAGTATCACACCATTAGCATTTTTGTATACATCTAAGAATGTGGCATCAAGAACGGGTGTTTCATAGCCTTCTTCAGCAGCTGCTGCAGCAGACTGGTTCTCCAGTTTTAGCCCGAGAGGTGGTTTTTTCTTTGTGCGACCTTTATCGACTACTTCCCATACCTCTACCTTAAATGTAATCATCAACCAAATTAAAACCACTTTCAATAAATACACAAAAATAAATAGATCTCCTACTTTTTGACAAGCATATTAGCCGTCTTCAAAGAGGATGTTCTATTTTTTTTTATATGTTCTCCAATTACTCCTAGGTTCTGTGTGATTTATGTGATTCTTGATGCAGCATACTTGCAATTTGGTACAATTTTTTTCAGTTACATTGCAATTTTGGTTTTACATTTAGCACTTCTAATTTGCTTGGACAATGTTATTACTGTTACTAGCAAATAAATTCTAGTTTGTTTAATTTTTTGGTAGTTTTTTTTATATATTAATCATTATATAGTGTGGAGTTAGGTGGTTTGTTGATGGCAATATGCAAATCATAAATCAATACTCTAGCAGACTTTGTAATTATTGTGTTACCTGTTAATACTTTCACTCATGGTAGGTATATAGTTATGATAAGTGCCTCATTCTGAGTGTAGGGTTGTAGATTCAATTCTCGGGTAGGCAAAAAGTGTAATTGAAGTTTTCTATTAGAACTTCTCAGTAGCAGACCAGAATTTGGAAGTTGGCAGTATAATACCACCGTACCTCAGAAAACACGATAAGCCGTTTGTTTAAATTAGTCGGGAGGGCTATTATTATTAATATTATTGCTTTCACTCACTTTAACTATGTAATCTGTATTTTTATATGTCCAGTGTATGGGGGCAACTTGTATTTGATCAGTTGGTGCATATTCTTCGATAAATGGTCCACCTTGAAGACGCTGCAATAGGCACGATTTGCCAACGTTTCTGTCGCCTTTTATCAGTATTTTCACTACAATCAATAAATTCCAGTTATGGTAGTGAACGAAACATATGGTAGCAGGAATGCCACACATTGACACAAATAACTTACTATTAAAATGAACTCCTTTAGAAAACTTTTTTTGCAGAGAAGAAGACATGGGCAAAGGAGCTGGACAGCGATCATCGCCGCTTCTAGCTAGTTTTTTGAGAGCAGAAAACATTGTTAATTCTTTTTTCCGATGTTTAACTAGCAGTCATTGTAGCATGTCAAGTAAAATGTAAATAAACCACAACACTACGCTGCAATAAAAATAAACAAATGTCAACTAGTGTTCAATAGTGATACAAAATATGGGTGAAAAAAAATATCAATACAAATACAAAACACTCGACTGTGCATTCGACAGACAGCAAGCGAGGTCACCATAGACTTTTTTTTTTGGTTCTTTTCGTCCCTCTTTGGGACAGGCAAAGGGAGCTGAGCCCATACAGCCAAGTCTGATTTAGTTTTCTTTTTTCCTTCTGATTCTTCTATTCATTCTTGTCTTTCTATGTATATCATGGAAAAGGCCGAAACCATGTCTTCTTTATTTAATGTCTTCAATGTCCAATAGTCAGGCCGAAGCCAAGTCTTATTTTTTTTCAATGTCTTCAATGTCCAATAGTCAGGCCGAAGCCAAGTCTTATTTTTTTCAAATTTCTTCAATTACCAATAGTTAGGCGTAAGCCAAGTCTTCTTTTAATATATTCAAGTTCAATACCATTTGTTAGGCTGGAGCCAAGTCTTCTTTCATGTTTTATTTAATAGTATCTCAATATCCAGTAATTTTATGTCAAAAGTGTGGTAGTTGTCAAATTCAAATTTCATCAACAGTTGATACAATAAAATCGTAAATTGGTAAAAAACAATCTTTTTTCCTCAAAAGTTGCTGAAGCGAGCGCGGGATATCTTCAGCATTTTCATAAATACCTAGCAGGCGATCAACTAAAATGATCCTTTGAAGAGCAAAATTAGGACAATCAAATACAATGTGATCCAATGTTTGTATAGCAGAATTACAATAATCACAAATTGGGGAAGACAAAATGCCAATTCTAAACAGATGTGCATTAAATCGACAGTGACCTAGCCGTAGACGACAAATCGTTGTATAAAACTTTCTGTTCCGATGGATATTTCCTCCTGTAAACCAAGGAGAAGAAATCTTTGTTTTAATTTCAGCTAGCCACTTTCCTTTGGTTTCAACTACATGCTGCCAGAAATTGTGAAATTCACGTGCCAGTTGTGATTTAAAATAAGTCAACACATCTGAATTTGGAATGGGATTATGCAAAATTGGACATTCCTGATAATGATTAACTATGAATTTAGCCAGGTAATCAACTTGTTCATTCCCAACTACCCCGATATGTGAAGGAGTCCAGAAAAGGACGATATCTTTGAACTTATGTAAATTATTATATTTTTCTCTGATATTATAAATTATGTAACTTGTTTTTGCATTACAACTGGGATTTTCTAGTGCTCTCAATACACTCATACTATCAGTGATAATGATCCATTTATTTTCTTGCCTAGACTCAATATACTCTAAAGCACTGAGTATTGCCATAGCCTCTGCTGTATACACAGTTGCTACTGAAGATAACCTATTTCCAAACCCGCTTCGAGACTGAACATCATAAATAGCCATAGATACAGCATTATCATTTTTAGAGCCATCTGTGTACAATTGATTGTAACCATTCCATTCCTCAAGCATTCTATAAACATCCTCTTTAAACTTCAAAGATTCATTAATAACTATTTTAAATGGACAATATTTTGATTCATAGGAATATAAATAACAAGGCCAAATGAAGCTAGAAAAATAATTTTGATTAGAACAATCTTTTAAAATTTCAGATAAACCTTGTACTAGAAAAGGGGGATTGGTCCCATTAATAGCCTTCTTTAACTGCAATAGAAGAGGATGATCACTGATAGAAGAAATCTTAATGAAGAATTTTGTTCTGAGATAATTGAATCTAATTATCAATGGAGGCAAACTACATTCGACTTGCATTGACACTATAGGTGTTGAACACATAGCTCCCAAAATGATACGTAAGCATCTATTTTGCAGTTTTTCTAGTTTTTCTACTAGTCTTTGTACACCACTATAGCAAAAAAATGCATATTCAAAGTGACTTCTTACTAAGGACTTATATAAAATCAGTAATGTCCCTGGATCGGCGCCCCAATAAGTGCCAGCGAGAGATTTCAAAATATTGCAAGCTTTTAATGCTCTGTTTGCCAAGTAATCAACATACACATTCCATTTAAAATTACTGAGAAAAGTAACACCTAAAAATTTTATGGAACTATCAACTAACATGAGGCTATTATTGTAATAAATTTTAATACTAGCAGAACCTACAACATTTTTGGAAAAGACAACAACCTTACTTTTCTCATTGCTGACCTCCAAACTGAGACATTCAAAATAATGTCCCAATTTTTCCAAGCTAGCATTAAGTTTTGTTTCGATGCTATTAAGGTTTTCTCCTGAACAATATACAACCAAATCATCAGCAAATTGTAAATTACAGACATCACTACCTAAGACATTATTTAATCTAGAAATATATAAAATAAATAAAAGAGGGCTTAATATTCCACCTTGAGAAACTCCTCTATAAGAATACCTAGGTCCTATTAATTGATTATTGACTTTTACATACAGTTTACGTTCATTTAAAAACTCAAAAATCCAACTTACTATTTTTTCAGGAACATTTAGTGAAAGGAGAATGGATGACAATGTACTTAAATTTACATTATTAAAAGCACCAACAATATCAAAGAAAACACATCCCAACATTTTATGCTCGACAAGAGCACTGTGTATATCCAGAGATAAATGACTAAGACTTTCCCGAGCAGAACGACCACAACGAAAGCCAAATTGATTGTAAGGTAGTAGACTATTACTTTCAATGTAAAATATCAAACGTTGTTTTAGGAGCTGTTCAAATATTTTACCAACACACGAACTTAGAGTAATAGGACGATATGAGTCAGCGCTGTTAGGGTCTTTACCCTGTTTCAGGATAGGTATTAAACAATCTGTTTTCCATTCTTCAGGAATAATAGAACAATGCCAAAGTGAATTCAAAATATTTAAAAATATAGACAAACTGTGTGAATTTAATAATTTGAACATTTTGTATGAGAGCCAATCTAAGCCACATGCCGAATCTCTTCTTGATCTTAAAGCAGATTTTAGCTCTTCAATAGAAAAAGTTTCCACCATGAAATTATTTGTGCAATTTTGTAAGTTATTGTGACTAACTATGTAGAAATTTTGAACTGAATCAGGAGTATACTTATGCAGAAATTGAGAGATCCATTCATAACTAGAAAACAAACTGCTATTTGAAGAAACATTTTTTAACTTCCTCATTTTTGCCCAAACTTGACTCATTGGAGTGAGTCTATTAATAGAATTACAAAACTCTAACCAACATGCACGACGCTCCTGTCGTAGGATACGTTTTTTTCGGGCTTGCATATGTTTGAAACTTATAAAATTGTCTAGAGAAGGATTTGATTTAAATAAGACATATGCTTGCTTACAATCTTGTACAGCTCTAGTACACTTCTCGTTCCACCAAGGGAGTCGAAGCTTCCTCCTAGATCTGCGAGAGTCACAAGTGGTATTGTTTTTATTAAAACTGATTACTGACTTCTGAACTGCATGCAGGATTATTGAACAGAAATTATTATATGTATCAATATGACTCAAGTTATTATACTGAAAACTTTCCATCATGTCATTTACAATCTTTTTATAAATTGACCAATCAACTAATTTCAGGTTACAATGAAGAGGAATATTTGAAACATTGGAAGGATCCACATCATTAGCAGTATCTATAACATATTTTGTAATGGTAGGCAAATGATAGCTGCCTATAGAATCCTGATAAACCTGCCATTCACAAGACAAAGCCAAGGAAGAAGAAACCATAGTTAAATCAAGACCATTTGGTCTCCATAGATGAGACCCTACAGTAGTTGGCTGACCATCATTTAAGAGTATCAAGTCATTTTCATCCATGGAATTCATTATAGCTCTGCCACGAGAGTCGTCACTACAACAACCCCAAAAAGTGTGATGGGCATTAAAGTCCCCAGCAATTATCAATGGTTTAGGTATACTATTTATTAGTGAATCAAATTTGTTCTTTTCAAAAGTAGGACTGCAATTTCCAGGACTGTAAAAACTAACTACTGAAATGTATTTGTTATTAACTTTAATTTTAATTGCAATATTTTGAATAGAATCGTCAAAATATGTGTCTAATAATCTAAATTCAATACCATTACATATAAATATAGCAACACCATTGTGATCATTACCACAATCATTCCTAACTGTGGTATAGCCACGAATGTTGTATTGTATGTGTGGTTTTAACCATGTTTCTGAAACTAAAGCTAAATGTATGTCATTATTATAGAGAAACTGCTGAAACTGTAGTTTATTACTTAGCAAACTTTGTGCATTCCACTGAGCAATATTTAAAATTTTGTTAGTGAATTTTATATTATAATATTTTTACCTTTAATAGTCTCTCTAATAGCAGATGTTATAGTTTGTGTACAAATGCTTTCATTTTGCGTTTTATTTAACCTAATCAAGTTAACAATAGATTCTGTCAGCAAACTTAATGCTGTGCTATTAGACAACATCAAGTTTATTATATCTGTTGAATGTTCCGATTTGTTCGGTGATGGGAAATTAACTTTATTAAATAAGTCCGAAAAAGGGGTTTTCAATGTATTTCTGCTTTCAGCAATCTTTCTTTTCTTAATGGGACATTGGCCAGATATGGACAGATGATTACCTTTGCAATGAACACATACAGCTTTTTCAGCAGGTATAGAGCACTCCTTGAAGGAATGACCCTCAGTACATACTGAGCATCTTTGCGAATTTTTACAAAATTTGGCTAAATGCCCAAAACGTAAGCAACGGAAACACTGCTTGACTGGTGGAATATAGGGCAGTACTGGAAGCCGCCACATCTTAATATGAACGTACTCTGGTAAAGATGTAGATGAAGCGAAAGTAATAACTATAGTTTGTGTAGGCTGTAGTTCAGATGAGCTACCTACTCTAACTTTTTTCATTATTCTTCTAACGCTTATAATTTTTTTTGAACTTGATATTGCCTTAAAAATTTTTTTGTTTGACATATCCGTAGGTACTGACGTGATAACTCCAGACAATTCTGTCGTTCCAGCCGGAATCGACGCTTTGATCGACTGTTCTCTCAGAAAAGTAACATTATCCAAGAATGAATTGGCTAAATTCGGGCGATCAAAAACTACGCCGATTTTGTATCTGTTAATTTTTTTCAAGTATTTTATCCCTTTAACAAATCTAGTGAAGCATCCACTTAGGTACATCATATCTCTTTGGCCTATTGGTTGTTCTTCATTTGTGCTCTCGATAAATACAATAAAGTCATACCCAGCTACGGCATCCTCAGGGTACCTGCGACTGTAGTCTGTAACCCTATACGGGGCATACTTCTCTGCAGCCTTTTCTTCCGCAGTGCAGGAGTCAACGTAGTCAGACTCACTTGTCTCCGAAGATGAATCCGTAAGACCAGTGACAATTTCTTCACCAGGATCTTGTTTAGGTTTTTTTCTTTTCTTAGGCATCTTAAATCTTGTAAGAACTACTTGTTTTATAAACTAAGTTAATCGTCAGCAGAATAAAAACAGGAAAATATGTACAAATTAAATTAAAATTGAAATAAAATTTCAAGAAGTAAAAAAAAGACCGCGTATTATTTCACAGTTCCCGCGCTCTTCAAGGTCACCATAGACTATATACTATAAGAGGTCACCACAAAGTCCACAGACTGCATAGATGTACATAGACAATAGACACTAGTTCCTTAGATTAAAGTAAGGACTGCGCAACAGCCATAGACTATATACTATAAACTGAGGCAACAGCAGCCTAAACTTGACCCCACTAACTAGAAAGTGAGGAACTGGAGAACTGGTGGGGGCTGAGTCAATGATGATAGTCTGACTTAATATGGACTACATTGTCCCTAGCTAACTGACAGACAAAATTTGCCATTCTTCTATCTCTTTCCTGTAACAGAAATATAGGATCCGCTAAACGATTCCTCTCTTTCTAGTTGTGGGGTCAATTTTAGGTAGCAAGTGCGCAGTCCATACTTTAAGGCTATGCACAGATCATAATCATAATCATAAATCTTTATTTATCTACACATTAAGAAATTACAGGCACTAGTTAACTTGTAGAATGTTAAATAGAAAAAGGTGTCTGAAATAGGAAGATCCTGTGTTACAGATCACCTCACCAAATTAGATAGGACATAATTTCAACAGTAGTTATGTTATGATCTCACTTGAGATATGAAGACTGTAGTTATTTACACAGCTATCCACGCCACCACACATTTTTTAAGCATGGTGGTTTAAAAAACATAACTTAAGTACTATAAAAACATCACATCAAGCTACCACAATCTGTCAAATTTTTGTAATAGTTTTTAAACTTTATCACAAAACTACTTCGATCAATTGGCTATTTGACAGTAGTTATAAATTACAAATATAATTAGCCCGTCATTTAGAGTTTAAAACAATAACGGACACGTATTTTTTCTTTTGTAAAATCAATGAATATTCACCAAAATACAACGCATCAAAACTCGAGAGTGGGGCTCGTGACGTCAGAATTCAGTAGAAATTGTACTGAATTGTGACGTATTGCCAATTTTGAAAGCATCGTATCTCCGTCAATTTTCGTTTACGAAACAAAAGAAAAAATACGGATCGAATATTTTTTGATAATCTAAGTGACGGACTTATTATCATTTTTCAGTCAAATAGCCAATTATTAATCAAAGTAAAACTAGAATTTTCACGTTCGATTGGCAAAATTCGACAGATTGGATAGGTGACCTTGAATTAAAAATTTGCTATTTTTTTAAATTTGCTGTTTGCCATTTCTTCCCAGAATTTGATCCTTGTCCATGCGACAAAACTGCCAGCACAGTCATAGGCATAGCCACCCATGGGATCAGGGTGGGGCAGCGGTCTAAAATGTCCTGTGACATAGTCTGCATGGATCTGCTATTGCTTGTGGATGACGCATTTTCGATGATATTGATTATACAGACTCTTGGATCAATTTTTGTTGAATAACTGCACTAAACAGAGAAAATAAAAAGCTTTTTTTTAAACAAACTTATTTTTTTAATATCATGTTATATAACTCAAAACTCTTACTACTAAAAGTTAAACATCATCATACAAAAAGTTTAATATTCGTTGTAGGAAGACAGTCATTCTTTAATAAATAATTACAAATTTTCTGCTTCACTATTTATGGCTTTCATATTTAATGTACATTTGTCTAGCTTACAAACTAAAAGGGTGTTAGTGTGAATGATTAAAACTACTAAGTACACATAAATATTATTTTAGTCCCACTTTGATTTCTTCTTTTCAAAATATTCTTTTCCATCTTTGTCAACAGTAGCATAGTATCCCATTGATTCATATTTTGTTCTCATATAAGCCATGTAACCAAGGGCGAAAGTAAAACATGCAGCTCCTATAGTCATAACAACAATATTCTGGAACAAATCATATATTAAAGTTAACCCCCAGATGACTGTACCTTTTATAAGACAATCACGCAGATGTGGACTATGAAATTTGGCATAGTTGAAAGTTTATATAAAATGGAAAAGGAGTGAAAATAGCTAACATAATTTTTTATTCAAACATGAAAAAAAATATTCTGACCATTTTTCCACTACTGGACGACCACTAGTCATAATAAATATTAGTCGTAGGGATTTTAAGACATAATAAAACATTCTTAGCAATGATTGAAATAATACATTGTAAATATTGTCACAGTTATATAAAGATTATAGGTTATATTTTCAACTTACAGGCTTCGCATAAAGTTCAAAATTGATAACCCGAAAGGCTGTTGTCGATCTCATTGACCGAATCCCATCTCCAGGCTTTTCTTGTTTATTTTGGGAAGGTGGCTCCATGGTTATCTGTTGGAGTAAATTCTTGATAATTGGCAGGTAGCCTGGTAGTACTTGTTGATATTTATTACTTCTATGTCTTTCTAGTTCATCGCGTATTTCGAATCTCGAATATGCTAAATGATTCTAGGGAAGTGAAAAAGCACTCTCTAGTCTTGATAATAATCACCTTTCAAGAAAAAAATATGCAATAAATTGCAGATTAGTTTGACACATTGACAGTTAATGACAGTTGACATTGACACATTTGACGTTTTGTCACCAAAGAGCATGGAAGTTTTTTTTTGGAATTATTCTGGCATGGCATGGCTTCAAAGTAATTCAAAGCCTTCATGCCAAGAACGTGGAAGCCGTCCATGAAACTAAAGTGGGTGATAGACACGTGAGCAAGTACGCGTGCAACGTACGTGTTGTACGTATGGCTCGACGAGCTTACTCGCATGTGCGTCATCGTTAGATTTACCTGTCAGTTGGAGTTGGCTAGGGAAGGTGCAATCCATTTACCTATATGTAAAAGTACTCTGTGAATCCATTCTTAAGCCGCCAATCGCACAAACGCTTTTATTCCGTCGTTAAAAAAGCGCTGACGTGTGAACAGATACATGGAAATGAATTTGTTTTATTTCAGTGCTTTTGTAACGCCCGTTAAAAAAGCATTTGTGAGAATGGGGGCTAAAGTGAACAAAGATAACTCCAAAAGACTTGTATGCTTTTAACTTATTTTGTCTATTGATTTGAAAATTAGAAAAAGATGACAAGACGCCAACAGGTCTCTATGGTTTTTGGCTACCCATGGCGATAAGTTGTCAAAAAAATTAATAATTTTCGGAATATTCTGAAAATGTTGATTATTATTCTGTAATTACTTGTTAAGTTTCAATGTTTTTCAATTTTATATCACATTAAAGTTTAATTCTTTGTAAAATGGAGTCGGATTCTGCACTTCACGCTGATGTTCCTGATGGCGCGGAAGTGTTGCCTTTAGAAGAAAATCAGGCCGGAGATGCTATCGATGCTTCTGATGGCAATGTAACAAGTAACGATGAAGCCGCTGCCGCCGAAGAATCAGGTAATCTTGAATAATGAGGTGTATGTTTTTATACATTCTATCTAAGATCTTGTTAGAAGCGACACCGTTATTTTTATTTGCATTTTGGTGAAACTTTCTTGGCAATAACACTTATATATTAGATTTAGTGTTTATGCCCAATTAAATTTGATCATCAAATTCAATTTAGATAATATTATAGCAGCAAATGGGGGCCCTACTAGTAGCAGTGATGGCCTGGATATTGATGCTGCGGCACAGTTGGCAGAAGGTGAAGAACCACAGGCTGAGCAAGGTAAAAGATATTCCCTCTTTTTATACATCATATTTGTATCGATGCTGCCTGCCTTCAGAGAATGATTCAAGAAAGAAGATAAATGTAAACAGTGTGTTTAACTAGGGTTGCCCTAGTTCCTTTTTGTCCTAGTTCAGAGGACATCTGGGGAGTGTCCTCTGAACTAGGACTAGGGGAGCTAGTAGCACTAGTTTTTTCAAACAGGGTTGGAGATGTAACCCTATGTCTAAGTCATCATCAGAGGTTGGTAGAGTTATTTTAGTACTTGCATCGAAATGCCGATATTAATATAGATCTTCCCAGGAGTTCTAATAGACAATCCCATGTGGACAACAGTATTACAAATAAATAATAATAAAAACTTCAGAGATAGATTAGATCATTAGACAAATAAAACAAAGATAATTAACATGCAATTTTATAAGTATTTAACCCATTACCGCCCACCAAATAGTAATTTCTTCCTCAAAGCGTACACACGCGTGTACACTGGGCGGTAATAAATATGCAACTTTTTGGCATCAAAATTTTTTTTCTTTCGCCGGTAATGAAATGTTGGTCACTAGTAGACCACAAACTAAGAACTTCGTAAAAAATAATAAAATAAATCTAAACCGTAACCAACCAGAGATATAATTTACTTTATTTTGTTCTAATCGGGAGTACACCACTCCTGATTTGAACAAAATTAAAACCGTCATATCTCTGGTTGGTTACGGTTTAGAAACTTAATTTTTTTTTTCTATGGACTCCTTAGGTAGTAGTCTAATTGTGCCCAAAATTTAATCACTGGCGAAAAAAAAAATTGATGCCAAGGTCCTACTAAACTTTGCATGGGCCTTTATTCAGACATATGTCGTTGATGGAAATTTTGTCACACATGCAGTGGTTTAAATTGTGTAAAAGTATACAACTTTTTTAATTTAATAAATTGTGGAATTTTTCTGCTCTTTAAAAGTAAACCTGGGATTTGGGGCATATCCACTTAATTCTTTTGGTGTATGAAATCAGTGTAACAACATGAATATCTCTTATATACTCTTATAACATAGATAGAACTGTAAATTTGTAGAAAATTGTAAACTAACATTTTAACCAAAATATGTATCCCTTACTACTCAAATTATGGGGACAGAGAAGACAAACATTTGGTAAATTAAATGTTTAGGAGTGCAGAAAGCTATCAATTTTTCAAACCTACAGTTAAATTGATGACCCACACTTAACACAACATTAACATAGGAAAGTTCATGTTCATTGGGAAAATTTAACAGATTAGGGTAGGTGGATGTGCTTTTTTAAATAAATAATAAGAAAATTTCTCTGTAGTTGGCTGACTTTTCTTTAACCTTTATTTTTATTTGTAGCAAACCCTGAAGCCGAGGCTGAAGCTGAAGCAGAGGAGGAGATGGACATTGATGATACTACTACAGGAACTGTTGGAGACGAGTCTGCCTACATTGGAGATAACTGTTTGTCCACACCTGTAAGAAACTGTTAAATACTGGCTTTCGCCTGCTGTCTTCAGATTGCAATCACTCATTCCAATGGCAATTGGTCATACTGAATAATATTCAATCACTAAAGATTTGTCTCATAATGCTCTGTTTTTGGTTTGTTAAGGAGACTGAGAGCCATCTGGATCCAATGATGAAAGATCAAAGCTTAGATGAGGCTGAAGGTCTAGCTGGAGCAGCTGAGGAGTCTCCAGATCAGTCCATCAGCTCTGCAATGCCCACTGACAGCGGAGTTGGTGAAGGGGATGGTGCACCCATTGTGCAAGATGGTATGAACGTTAACTTTATTGTTAGTGAATAATTCATATATAGTTTTAGGCCCGCATTACAGAATGTCAATCAAAAGTTAAGCAATACTTTAAAAATTATATTAAATCTATTAGATATGTTGAAACTAGAATTGAGTGCCATTCTGTAATACAGAATTTACACATCTACTTCAACCACCTAGCCTATTGCAGTATACTGCAGGATATGAGTCTCCCAAAAAATCTGCACCACAAAATCCTGTCATACTGTCCACACCCAGTTTTACCTAGTCATGTCTTGAAGATATATTTGAATTTGCAGATGAATCAAGTACAATGGACGAAGACATGGGTGGTGGCGAGGGTGTCGCGAGCAGCGACGACGTCAACGACATCAGCAGTGCAGCACAGGACGTCCTCAGCACTGGCATTAGGTATATGTTTTCAGCAAAATATAACTATCATATAGTGTGATATGTTGTGGTGGTAATTTGGCTATAATACTAGTGTAGATTTTAAACTAACATTGAAAGTAATTTATAATTGTTCCCAGTTCAAGCACAGCAGAGGGTGGTGCTGATATAACAAGCAGTGGTCAAACGGAAGCATCTCTCATATCCTCCACTGCCAATGGACCTGCAGTCTTACACTCATTCTCTCTTGCACCTCAACAGCATCAACCTAATGAGTTAGTATTGCATTAATTGGAGAAAGATTTTCCAAAAACAAAAAAAAGATTCCATGCTTTTTTCTAGTCCAATAACTATTTTATTACTCAATGGTCATTGAAATTTCTTATTTTAGATTTAGCGACGCGGACACGTCCGAAATGGAAGGTGCCGCCGACACGATGCCAACAGTAAGCGAATCTATGCCACTGCTCACCATGACTGCAAATGGTTCTGCATTACTTTCACCTACTTTGCTACCAGGTAATATTTATTCATATAAAAATATAGAACTCTAGTTTTTGTTGAGCCATCCTCCAAGTATTATTGTTAAATCAACCCATGGTGATTGGTGTCCTGTTGCTAGGCAAAGGCTTCTCAGTCTTTTCACTTTCCGCAACTGACTGGTTCAATCTTTCAAAAAATGTAGTTAAAAAGTTTGATTAATGGCTTGCACTAGTTTAATGCTTAAATGTACAAACACAGGATGTATTTATGAAAGTATTGTTGATGCTTTGTTTCAGGAGAGGAAGGAGGCGCGGGCGTATCATCGTCGGTGGCCGCAGAAGGCAGCGAAGGCACTAGCGAGGGCGAGGGCGCGGTGAGCAGCTCGGTGGCGGGCGGGAACAACGGCGCGCCGCCGCTGCCGCCCGCCGACGCCGCGCACGCGCTGGCCACGCTCGCCAGCGCCGCGCTGCACCACCAGCACGAGCAGGTACACAACACGAACTACTCTGTTGACCTACTATTTATCACACAAAACTACCTACCGTTGTGTCACTATTAATGCCACTGCAACAATATTCAAGCTTGATCTGTTCATCGCGGCAAACATCATAGGCCATGCTCTCTTTATATTAGCACATTATTTTTGTGATTGTAATACATGATATCATGGCGTTGTAGACCTGGCTATAAGATTTCGAAACCCAAGTGATTTCGAAAAAAAATATTATTTATCAATATGATTTATTTTATGGCTCTTGGTGCTCCCCATAGGCTCTAAACTTGTCACTACATATTATTTTAAAGCCTTTTTTTACACTTTTGAAGGCAGAGTCAGAGGAGCCGAAACAACCTGACGAAGATGCGTGGTACACTGTCGGAATCGTGAAAGGGAACTCTTTTACGGTAATTATTTCATTTAAAGTTCAATAACTAAGTGTAAGAATGAAGAGCAAACTCTTTTTTTATTAAGTTTTAATTTGCATTTTTACAACACTGAATTAGGCCATTGTTTTTGTAAAAATGCCAATTTGGTATAAATTGCTAGTTACACAATAAAATTTCTGAAAGGATTTCCAAACAGTTCTGCAGAACTTTTTCAACATTTTAACGCTCCTGTTAGACATGTACTGGATGTTATATTTATTTATGATTCACATTTCGTACTAATTTATTTGATTAAAATTCAAGGTTCAAAACTACATCTCTGATCCCAATGTGGACTTGTCCAATTTATCTCTGGACAATTTACCAGACTTGACTGGGTTACCTACAACAGCGCTTGAACACGGGACAGCTTACAAATTCAGGATTGCTGCAATTAATTCTTGTGGACGCGGCGAGTATAGTGAAGTGAGTATACCTGCCATGTTTCTTTATTGTAGTGTGATTAATATACACATTACTTCTATATTCATCTTGATACTATTTCTTTTTTTCATAGGAATCTGCATTTAAAACATGTTTACCTGGTTTTCCTGGTGCACCATCAGCCATCAAAATTTCCAAATCAGTAGAAGGTGCACATTTGTCGTGGGAACCGCCACAAGTAGCCGCTGAAGGAATTTTTGAATACTCTGTGTACCTAGCTGTGAGATCTACTACACCATCAAAGGTATTTTTTTGTTTTTTTTTTTTTGTACTTTAAAATTACAGCTTTATAGAAAGAAAGAAGAAACTGTTGTTATTTCTTACTCCTTACCCAAGAAGTCCAAGAACTAACAATGATTTTGTTTTTAGGAGCCAACGAAATCACAACTAGCGTTCGTACGTGTATACTGCGGCAAGTCGAACACGTGCGTGGTACCGCAAGCTTCGCTCAGTGCTGCGCACGTGGACTCATCCACCAAGCCAGCCATCATATTCCGCATCGCCGCACGAAACGAGAAAGGATACGGCCCGGCCACTCAAGTCAGGTGGTTGCAAGGTATGTCTCAAAGCTTTTAGAAATAATTTTACTTTTTACGATAAGTTTTGTTATAAGGTCCTACTTTATTAGTCCGTCTAGGAGGGAGTTGAGGAAATCTTAGAGGAGAACTTCTAGGTAGGCAGGTTCTGTGACATAGGCCTGGAACAGACGACACACAATTTACTGCATTAGTTCTGTATGTGGGAATTATCAATAAGTTAATACTAAATAATTAAAGCATTCGTCGTGAATTTCAAAGATTTTCTGTGGGAAGAAAAATTTGAACCGCGAGTGCGGTACGTTCTAGGCGTTATTTGTATTGCGATTGAAGAATTCGACGCTTGTAGGTAAGAACCTCGGTGGATGGTTGTTAAGAGTGTCGCAGGCTCAAACCCACGCGCAGTTAGAATTTTTCTTTCCACAGAAATTTTCATCAATAAATTATTGTATTGCTGTATAGAGAAAGTAGAGTTTTAGCAAGGTAAAAAATGTCACGTAAAAGGTTCGCGCAAAAACAAATGTAGTTTATGAAAGGTTTATGCTTGTATACATGCAATATTTTTTTTTTTTTGAGGCCCTTTATCTCTCACTTGTTATAACTTTTTAAATTGACATGGTAACACCACAACACTACTGTTAGAGCTCTATGAGGATTTATTTCGTGAAATGGGACGCAAAGGTGTGACAAGAAGCCAGGGATGTGCGCGCTATATGATTTGACCAAGGGGCGCGCGTGGTGGTAAAGTTGGCCATCAGACCAGACAGATCTACGTTTGGGTGGGTGACCAAGATTAAGCGGCTGTCCGGCTGCGGCCACGGTCAGCCGTGGACCAAAGTTAAACATCTGTTCTTGAGGTCAGTCTGTGCATGGGTTAAGTATAAGTAACCGTTATCGAGACCAATCTGAATGGGTGACCAAAGTTAAGCAAAACTTCCCAAAGTCTATTTTTGAATGTGCGACTAACCGATGAGATGTCAGATGTCACAGGTGGCGTGTTTTTCATCAGACATACATACCCATGCATGCTTGGTTAATTAGAAACTGAGTAATATAATAGATAGATAAAAGATTTATTAATAGAATAGCAGTCATTATTATGTTAGTTTTGAATAGGTAATCTGACTTAATTCGATCACTTTTGGAAAACGTGCCATTTCTACCTATCCTATTGTACCAAAATATACTTTAACATTTTGGGATATATTTTTAATTGATTACATTACGGCAGTACTCCAGAAATTGTTAGGCAACGTTTGCACAACCATGTGTACACTACAGGTACTGTCGCAAATAATCAAACGACTAACAGTAGCGGAGAGAGAGGGTCCAAGAACTCGCCGCCCGCGCATTCCAACGTGGACCATTAGCTGCCCAGCCAGATTCGTCGTCGCCGTCGGTAAGCTACGTAGATAGCCGTTGTAAATGCACCTTTTCTGGATTATTTTCATTTCATTATTCATCATCTCGTGTCGATAATGATACTCGCCGCGATTTTCTATTTTATTATTCTGTTTCATTCTTTTACATTTTTTATTTTTATTTTGATGGACCAGGACTAATGAAGTAGGACCTTGTGTTTTGTTTTTTTTTGCATGTACTTGTAACCAATTCTTTCTGAGGCGGCTGTCGTACTTTCCAGAATGTTGTAGTAGTATAGAAATTGAACGTTTATACTTAAGGGGAAAGAGCCTATTCTGAGATAATAGTTTTTGATTTCGGGAAAATATAACTATATACATAGGTACTGATAAAGAGGACCTTTTATAATTATGTTTTTCACCAAGTATTTTGTTCAGACGCTAGCACATCTACCTCCCTTAAACTGTATTTTTTCCCTATCAAACGTGAACCTTCTTTTCCCTCAATAAAGTTGAAATCTATTAAAGTTTCAAATATTGGGGATAGGTTGATATGCTGTCGTTTTACGTATTTTTTATTTGTTTTCTTTTCTAAAGAGTATTCTTAGAAAAGAAGATATCTTTTTAAGAGACAAAAACCGTACAACTTTATTTTGTTACATATTTGCAGTGTAATATTGTGTTTTGGCAGTTCAGCAACTCTCATTGTTTTGAATTGTTTATCTCTTGTTAAAATGACGATGTAATTGTCAATGGAGAAAATATTTTGTGCAACAATTGGACTACATTGTTTTAGCTACACATTTCTTTTTGTGGGGAGATAATGTGGTGGACTATTGCATTGTTGGTGAAAAGTTGTGCATCATTCGTTCCTGAAACATTTAATGGGAAACTGGATTTTTAAATGAAAATACTTTTCATTAACTTGTTTTCTTTTATACAGATATAAAATCTACGGGCGTGAAGAGACAAGGTGAAGGGAGGTTACCTGGTGCATCACCTTCCAAACAACCGAAGCAAATGTTGCACTAAGTGTTGAGTTTGAGACAGTTTTTAGACGTTTAATATAGACCAATACTTTAGTTTGTACAGGACTACAGATTTTTCAACAAGTTTTGTTTAAATCAAGGTTAGTACCTAGCTAACTATGTTATTTAGCGTAAGAGTCACCATTGAGAGTGAAATCTCATTTTGTCGATTTTATGAGCCGACATCTTTCACCTATCAATCATTATACACGTTTTGATTTTGCCTCTTCCCTCTAGCTAGTATTAATAATGTTGATTGTAAACTATAATTTTATGGACTCTATACCGTTGTCACGTCAGGCGGTAATAATAGACTGATTGATGTATTAGACGCAATGAGATGGATTGCTAAATATGGAAATGTTATACACATATCTGTGGAATATAAATATGGAAATAATGACTTTATTTTTTTATCGACCCAGGATTTATTTATACCTTAAATGAAATGGAAAAGATAAAATAGGGTTCTTGAGCCAATTTCACTACACACTCGCTTTAACTTATGTTTCTAGAATGAATTATAGTTGACAATTTGAGATATCTATACTTGTTCAAGAGTAGTGAAATTGGCTGTTAAGGATAAAAAATATACGTGAATTCCATTTGGCTTTTAATACTTAATTACATATTATTGAGTACACTATACATTTGTTTCATTGCTATAAAATGCTATCTATTCAAAACTCCGGTAGGCATTCCAAAAGAAAATAAAAATACAAATTATTATTATTATTCATATCTTTCGTTTTATAGAAAATTTCCTATATTCAAGATATTTGCGTTTTATCATGATATTAAAGCAGTATCACTAGATTTATTATTTGGACAAGTTATAATTTTTTTATTGTGATATAGGTTCGCCTGACACTTGTAGACAGTGTAGAACCTTGGTTACTGAAAAGAAGAAAACATTATTTTTATAAGTAATTCCAAATTAAATATAGTATTTAATATAATTCAGAAACAAATCCTTACCAATGAAGTAGTTCCGAAGAGTTTGTACCATCCTATGACGATATTAGAAAGGTTTAGGTCATCGAGCATGATCTGCGCCACGCCCATGAACACCTTTTTACCCTCTATACGTCCATAATCGCCCCACACTGTTACCTGTTAGTGCAAAAAAAAAATTGTATTAGCTTTTGGATACAAATGTATTAAAATACGAGCTACAAAATCGTCTTGGACTGTGAATCCGGCGTGCATGTAAAGTCGCTTTATGGATTTTACGTACGCCTGGGGGTAACGAAGTTGATGTCTTGGAGTTCCTCACGATAATAGGCAGCATGTGGCTTGTGTTTATTGTAAAAACAGATGGCAAACATTGGTGTTATTTACTTAATACAAAAAAAAAAAACTAACCCAACAAGATAGGTAATGTGTTATCCATCATTCAAGTGTCGTGATTATGGAAAATAATGATAATCCAGGATTGAAAATACAAACATAAATTCACTTCAAAGAGTTCAAAATAAAATAATTAAAATTCTATTCCATTATCCTTATCTTACTCCAACAAAGACCTTATACGAAAAAACTAAACTATAAAATATAAAACAGCTATATATTTACTACACCTGCATCCTTATTAAAAACATAACCGCTAATTCAATACAAACTAACATACAAATAAAGAAAAAAACAATGTCATATAACCTGAGAAATAGACATAAAAACACACTCGAAGTTATCAGCGCGCGTACTAATTACGGTAGAAAGACCATATTGTTTGAGGGAGCACAGCTGTTCTATGCATTAGCGGACGACATTAAAGAATGCGATAACATAAATGTATTTAAAAGTAAGCTTAAAAAACATGTTTCTACATTGTAATTTCTAATACTCTGGAGGAAATTGTACTGTATTTTCATACTTATTAACTCTGTATCTCATTATAAGTGGACTGTAAGTTCTTATGAGAATAAATTTCTTTAAACCGAAAACCAATAGACGAGCTCACCTGTAATACGCAACCTTTGAAGTTTTCTCTAAAGGTAAGCGTTTGTTGGTAGAGTGGGTCGAGTGTCCGGCGCGCCGTGCTCGTCTTGGCTTTAGCGATGCAGCGCTTGCCGCTCACTAGGTACACTTTAATATACGGTGCAGGCAGGGTTCGTCTTCCTGGCTGCGATACCAGGCCTCGGGCACGGATTACCTCCACCTGAAACAGCGTCAAGTACTGGAAACTGGAACTTAAAAAAAAAACCTGAGATATTAAATGGCTAGCAACAAATGTCTCATCTTCACTTGGCTCGAGACAAGAACCAGTCACTGCTAACGTCGCTCCTGTGTAACGGCTACGGTCCGTAACCTTTTCACGAACACTAGACTGACGCCAGTTTGGCATTAAACCCAAAACATGATGATGAATCGACATGTCAAGAAGTTAGCGGTATGATACTATTTTCTATGTCAGTTTTTATGTTTTTTTTGTGTACTTCATCAGAAATGTGCATTAACCTCAAGGAATCCTTTCTGGTAACACATAGACAGTTGCACGTCGCCCTGCGTCGGCGCACCTAGCAACTGTCGTCCGACCAGTTGTCCTGGGCCTAAGCCATCGATGAAGTCCGACAGGCCGCCGCCGTCTGAGCCAGAGCCTCTCATACCAGGAGACCATCTAAAACAGGTATCACATTATAGTTTAAACATGTAACTTTTCCAACGCTAAACGAATGCTATCATTTTGAACAGGTTAGATATGTCCATTATCTACAAATCGAAATTTTACACCGCACCACTTGATTAGGTGCCTTCGATTTGGGTAATATTTTAAGTAAGTAAAACCTACTTTACATACCTAGTAGGTACTTTATTATGTAATGAATAAAATTAATTTACAAGAATGATTAAGTATTGAAATAAATGCAATTTGAAATTATTTTAAAACAAGGTGTAGTTATGTAACACATAAAAGGTAAATGTATGTAATGTAGTATATAAAAATGTTGACCAGCAAGTCTAAAATGGCCATTTTATCAACATTGCTTATATCAAAATGGTGCTAAATTTATTATTTATCAATTATCTATTCTATCGCTTGAGCATTAGAATAGAATATTCCATGTTACGAATTTTGTACAAAATTTATTGCGATAAAATTCGTAATTCTATTCTAATGGTCAAGCAATAGAGTACATAATTGATCAAGACCAACATTGATATTAGCAATGCTGCTGATTTGGCCAATTTAGATCCCCAGATTTATAGCCACTACCAAAGGAATAGTTTAAAAAATAAAATACAACATTTACAACATTGATACAATAGTGAAGAAGAGGGCGGTAGTCGTTTGGATGCATCGATTGGTAAAGGCAGAGCACGTGGATTCCAGGTACTAGTTTCTATTCAAGTATCAAGACATCTAACTAGTAGATGTAATTGTGTAAAGGTGCAAGAAACGCTAGAGAATGGTCTGCATCTATAAGTAGAGAGGTAGTAGATTTAAAGTGGATTAAAGATTAAATCTATGAAGGTAATGTTTAAGAAAATAATAGTAATGAAGTTTGGTACATAATCCATTTCTATTCTAACTTCGCATCTGTCATTCTACATTTTCATTTCACTCACTTTAAATCTGTGATGTTTAAAGTTTCTGATTACCCATAACCAACCTGTTTTCTTCAGTGTAATTATAGAAACTGTTGTCTAATTCCTATAGACCCACGTAGAAACAAAGTAGGTATGTGTTAGGCTTTAGCCACCCTATGCATGAAGTATAGAAAATGACAATAAGTGAGTATTCTGGTGAGACATGCATGATTGTTGATGTAGGTATGTGTGTACATAGATCAGACAAAAGTTCGTGTAACAGACCAAAAAAATAAGTGCATACATCAGAGGCTTTCAGGCAACATTTATCATTCAATCACAGTTGTGCATCATGAATGCAGGAACGCTTCGTTCTCGACCGACGACTTCGTCTCTGCTGCATATTACTGAAAATGTTAACCACAGTCGCGCACGAAGGGCGGGAGACAGGAGATTAATGTAGCTGACTCATGTTACCTAATTAACGAGTGGGTGCGATGCCTATGCAAGAGAAGACACGTGCGTGCTGAACAGAAAATATGAGTGAAACACACCGATATAACTGGAATCATGCTTTGACAAGACGAAAGGCACACAGAGAGGGGCAAAGTATGTAGAAGACGAGCAACATCGAGGCGCACATACAAAAATGTAACTCGGCAGGCAGCTGGCGAACTGCGGCTTAAAACGGAGCGGGCGAGCGCGACTTACGAGGATCCCTCCGAGCTAGATATGGACACGAGGCTGGTGGCGCACACCTCGTGCGAGCGCTTGAAGGCGGTGGTGGTGGTGCCGGAGCGCTTGCGCCGCGCGCCGCCGCCGCCCTCTGTGCGAGACACGCGCGCTGTCGCACAGTCGCGAACACCGGCGCAACATACATTTATTACCCGTCTTAAAGCACATTACACTACTTAGTTTGAATACCTTTGCGAAATATTGCGTCCATTTTGAATAACGGAGTTATACGTATTTAAAAAATTAAGGAATGTTCTAGTTGTTCAATACAAATTATTTCACATAGGTATATTATTTGATATTTAGTGAGCTACAGTTGTGTTTTCCATTTTACAGTAGCTTATTTTATCGAACTATGTGCAGTTATTTACATAGGTATGTATCATTATGTAGCTAGTCTAGGTAGATAAGTAGATATTTGTATAAATTTTTTGGATAGCCAATCAATTAGTTAGATATTAGTAATAAGAAAACGCAGAAAACAGAATGATACAGAATTATAGACATATAATTAGCATACGACAAAACATGGGACGACTTAAACACTCAAGTAATAAATTGAATTGGTAGTTCTTCTATGTCTACTAAGACAAATACTTCATCTCAGGAACTGTAGTTTCGGTATTTTCAAAGGGGGGTACAATATTTTTGACAGTTAATTTCCATTTTATTAACACATTTACCAAATAAAGCTCTACATTAGCTGACTTACATAAGCGACATAGCACATTTATTGTTTCATGGCTGTAACATGCTGTGTTTTATAATTAACCATAATTATTAAGTATGTTAATGCAGATGGCCTCTCTGTCGTTTCTCGGTGACCTTCGTTACATGGATTAGTAATACGCGAGTGAGCTACCGCCCCGGGCGAGATCACTATTGTGTCAACGTCGTCGGTGCTAAGCACCGCGAACCTGTCTTCGTCGTTCTCGCTGGAGGCTGAAGAGGCCCGCGAAACACCACCCATGCCAGCTCGCATTTCGGGCCCCACTTCCTCGCTCCGTTGCACCGTGAATGAATTTTTTCCACGTTTACCAAAACCTAACCTCCGTTTCCGTCCTGCGATTATGGTACCAACACTTGAATTGTTTACTAAATTGAAATAAATATAAACCTTTGTTAACATTCAAAGGCCCAATATGTATTCAAGGAATGAGTCAATAATATCTATAATGATATGATGTGATTCACCTGTAGCTGACAATTGCGATGTGGAATTGCTCTTTTTGCCCATACCAGGACCGAAGTAGTCCCGAGGTTCCGCCTTTAGTAGCACATCGTCGCTGGCAGGTTCCAGCTCGCCTGCGCCACCAAGAGCAGTGTCGCTGAGACTGCCGTCTTTGGTAAAAGTTACACCTTATTTTTAAATGTTAGTTGTTGGTTTCAAGGCACTTTTCTAATATCTTATTAATTACCTGCTTTTTCGTCTGGTGGCACATCTGCGTTGCTCAAACTTCGAGTAAATTGTCCGCGCCGCGACTCTCGTCTCTCTAGGGGTTGTTGTTGTTGACTGCTGCCATTGCCACGTCCGTTCTCTCGACCACCATAATCATTACTGCGTTTTGAATTCCGGCGATGCGGTGGTTTTTCATGTTTTTTCGCCGATTGTTTTTTATAAAGGTTCATATCACGTCGTGAAGATTTTGATTCAGGTGCCAGATGTGTTGATTGAGGCGTAGCGCAGGCAGTCGGTTCGTCCGCGGTAGAGGGATCCATCGCCGCATCATGAATGTTTTGATGAGTGTCATCAAGTGGCAGGTGTGAGGCGACGGGAGTGAGCGCACGACGGGGCGAGCCGAGGTTCGAGGGAGAAAGAGCAACAGACAAAGAATTAGCCATAATACTAAATCCTCGATCTAAATGATATGTCGCTGCTAAAGAATACGACCGGGTTCGAGCTTTCTTAATAATGGAAGGTAAAGGTTTTTTGAAAGAAAAGTCGATACTGGATTGCGGGGAAAGGGAGTTGGGTGAACGATATTCTTGGAAGGTGGGAACTTCGTTTATACTAACGGTGTTGACATTCTTTTTTTTATTTTCTAATTCAGAACCAGTAGGTGAGTCCAAAGTATTTTTCGAAGTAATACTCATTCTTTTAAACATGTTTTTAATCTGATCGGGCGTTGATAGCTCTTGTGGTGAACTTGAACGTAAGGATTTCAGTACAACTAATGAGTCAGAATTTCGCCTTCGTTCAATTTTAAGTTTGTCTTTTTTATCAGTATTGTGAGCACTTATATCATCTTTCGGATTATTGGTTGGCTCTTTAATTTTATTAACGTCCAACGACTTCGATTGATTAGGACTTTTTTGGTCATAATTGGTTTTCAAATCAAGTGATAGTAATTTTTTTCGACTAATGTTAGATGTAATAGGATTCAAATCGGTAAGGGTTATCGTTTGACGAGAATCCGATGAGTCGAATGACTGGGTTTTATTTGATTCCATTTTTTCTGAGTCTAAATTGTTTTGATTCTCGACATTCACGTGTACTGTAATTTCAGCTTCGCTACCATAGCTGTCGCAACCGTAAAATTGAGAATTGACTTCTTCTTTTTGTATGTAATCACCAGTACTATTACTTATTGCAAGATTATGTTTAGCGTTTTCATTTCTGTTAACATTCGGAATTTCAGGAAGTGATCTTATCCGCGGATTAGGTAAACTTTCTACGTTGGGGAGTCTTCTTCGTCTAATTTCTTTACTTACATGTGGATGATAATTATCAACCGCTAGACTAAAAGACTTATCCGACTGCCAGATACTATTTTCAGGTTGAACTTGCACTCTTTTTCTGCTAGGATGCATAAATATTTTAGCGTGTGTTGGCACTGGCCCATAGTATACATTCGCAGGTATTGCTCTTTGCTCTTTATTTATAGATATACTTGTCATAAGAGCTGGTCTCATTTCACGAGAAAGAGTCAAGTGAAAAATGTAATCTTTTTTGTTTTCAGTAATTTTATATGTATTTGTGTATACAGGGTATTCAGGGCAACTGTGACTTCGTTCATAAGCGTGCCGGTGAGAGCGTTCGCGAGTGCAGGAGCCGGCGGAGCGGCTGCGAGCGAGGATGCGGCGCAGGCGGCGGGACGAGCGCGCGCGGTGCGGCGTCGTCGGGGGAGGGTCGGTCCGTGCGCGCAGGCGACGCCGCACCGCGCGCTCGGCGCCCGCCGGGATACTGATGCACGGCAGTAGCCGGGGACGGGGATCAGTACGGCGGTATCGGTACGGTTGAGGAACAGGGGTAGCACTATCGCAAGAAGAAGATGTACTGTGAGGAGGGAGGATTCGCTTCCGGCTGGAAAGTTATGTCAATAATAACTTTTGATTTATTTCTTCAAATTTAATTTAGTAGGAGAAAACGCCAACAATTATATTTTTAGGTACGTATTCTGCGTTAGATAGGTTTCGGGTATAAGTGCGCGGCGTCGTACCTGAGCATCCTGGTGGGTCGCGGTCGCTCGGACTGCGTGCTGAAGGCGCTGGACGTGACGGAGGCCACGGACTCCAGGTCAGAGTCCTGCGCGGCGGTGTCGGGCGACAGGCGACGGCGCGGCGCCCAGCCCCCCGCGCCCGCGCCCCCTCCGCTGCGCGCCGCCAGCTCGGAGTCGGACAGTCCTGCGTAATGTCTTTCCCACCCTACATTATAATTGCTCACACTGATATACAAGTTTAATTATTTGTATCATTAAAGTTAGCTGTTTCTCTATTATGTGCGTTCGTGAAATACTACTTTCTGTTGATAAATATACCAATTTATACGTCATTTATTAAACCGATACTTGATAAGGATTGCTAATGTAAGCGTTTAAACACATAATCTGCACATATTTCAATCACACAGCTGGTCATCATGATCTCTGTTTTTATCGAGTGGACATTAACTTTATTTATTTAAAGGGTGGTGTAGGTTTACTTCTGTGTTACATTCAAGAATTGGGACAGGATGGTACGTGGCACAGTGTGAAGTGTTGTTAAAGCTGACCATACACGCGATGGCGTGCCTGACAGGGACACTCTGGTGGTGTATAGACCATGCATACTTGCATAGACTGTGGTCAAGGATACAAGGATGCTCTTTATTGTTGTGGACTTTCTGTCAGGCACACCGGTAGATGCACGGGCACATTATAGAGTGGCGGCAGGTTATTGGGACAGGGCAGCGTGTATTGACCTTGTGGCGTGCTGCGGTACGTGAGTGTGGCGCCAATGTGATGCGGGGCGATCCACTTACGTTCCTCAAGGTCCGCCGACACTTGCGCGCGCACTGCTCTCTGCCCACCCTGCGGAAATATCACATATTAAGCGAATTGTTTGCTTGAATTTTTAGGGAAGAGTGAAGTTCCTTGATGTTCCCTTAACTTAAAAAGCCCACTTCCAGCTTTTGCTTAAAAGTTCTAGTCGAGTGGTTTTATGTTCTAATTTCGATACAGGATTTTAAATTTCGTTCGTCATTTACTGCATACATGTTGCTACTGTTATTTTTGTTGTAGACTTAATTATTAGTTCGTCTTTTTACAAGCTTTTATTTAACTTGCAATGTTTGTATGTTTGTTTAGATCAAATCTTGCAAGTCAAATTAGAATCACTTCTAATTACTCAATCGATCTGAAACTTGGTGTTAATATGGAACCCCGATGACAATGCAATAATATGGTGACAGCGACCTGGTGGTGCAGCCAGGATCGTCTGCTCACGAGAGAACTCCTCAATGGTTAATAGTACACAACTAAAACTTGAAATATATATGGAAACCTGGTAACAATGCAATAATATGATAAGTGCGATCTGGTGGTGCAGCCAGGATCGTCTGCTCACGAGAGAACTCCTCAATGGTTAATAGTACACAATTAAAACTTGAAATATATATGGAAACCCGGTAACAATGCAATAATATGATAAGTGCGATCTGGTGGTGCAGTCAGGATCGTCTGCTCACGAGAGAACTCCTCAATGGTTAATAGTACACAACTAAAACTTGAAATATATATGGAAACCCGGTAACAATGCAATAATATGATAAGTGCGATCTGGTGGTGCAGCCAGGATCGTCTGCTCACGAGAGAACTCCTCAATGGTTAATAGTACACAACTAAAACTTGAAATATATATGGAAACCCGGTAACAATGCAATAATATGATGATAACAACCTGTTGGTGCAGCCAGGGACATCTGCTTACGAGAGAACTCCTCAATGGTTAATAGTACCGAGCTATAACATTGAACATAATATATGGCAACCCAAATAATAATACAATAATATGGTGACAGTGTCTTGGTCGTGCAGCCAGGATCAGCTGCTCCCGATAGAATATGGTCACAACGACAATGAAATCTATTTAGGCTATTAATAAAATTAATTATTATATTAATCTATTTTGTCGTGCCCTGGGATCTGGAGGCGACTGCCCTCCAGCGCGTCTATGAGTGGCGCGTGGAGGCGCAGCGTCGGGGCGAATCCCCGTTGCCTCGACAAGTCGAGGCGCGGCGGAAAGAGCTCCAGCGTGATCTCAGGGCAGTATGGAGGGAGCGACTGTCGCAACCGAGGTCCGGGCACGCCGCAATCGCGGCGGTAAGACCCCTCTTTGAGGAGTGGCTGGATAGGCGTCACGGCGTCCTGACCTACCGCATGACGCAGGTCCTCACCGGACACGAAAGTTTCGGGAGGTTCCTGTGTCTGATAGGGAGGGAAGAAACGCCTGGGTGTCACCACTGCGAGGATCGCCCGGAGGACACGGTGGAGCATACGGTGCAGGACTGCCCCGCTTGGGCAAAGCACCGCCGTGTCCTCACGACGGCGATAGGCGGAGACCTCTCGCGCCCGGCATTGGTCGAGACCATGCTGCGGGGCGAGACGGAGTGGGAAGCGGTCGCCTCCTTCTGCGAAGCAGTAATGCTCGTGAAGGAGGAGGCGGGCCGCGTGAGGCAGAGGACAGCGTCCTCCCTCCACTCCGGCCGCAGTGGTAGACGCCCACGGCGTCGGAAGTCGCCAGACGATCTCCGGCCACCGTAGGCGTGGGTATTCGGGCAGCGAGTAATGGGCGACTCGCTGTCCAACCATGGACCATGCCCGGGTCGACGGCGCGTTGTGTTCCACGCGCGCCTCAAAGAGTGTCAGCATAGTGACGGGGCCTGTAGAGGGCCATAGCCTGCCGGGGTCGCGGGACTAACGGATTACCGTGACCCCGGTACGTAAAGGGCTATTGAAGGACACCGTGGATTTTAGTCAGTACAAGTCTGACAGTCCCTCCCGCCCTGCTCTGGGTGGGAGGACTCATTTGATGATTATATCACGATAAAAAAAAAAACTATTTTGTCGTCTATTTAGGCTCAAAGCTCTTCGCTGCTGGCCAAGCATACGTGGCATTAAGTAGAGTCAAATCGCTAGAAGGTCTACTTATTGAAGAACTTGACTGTACGAAATTAACAGGTAAACGACCATGCAACAATGACGCACTAAATGAAATGGAAAGACTGCGAAATATGTCCAACGAAAACTAAAAATTTAAAAATAAAATAACAGTAAAAAAACAATTTTAAAAACAAGCTTTTATTTAAATGCTCTAAAAAGGACAAAATAAACTTTAAATTAAATCAAACATATAACTTAAGTATAATATAAAAGCTTGTCGCGAGATTTACTTGTCACACACAAATAATTCAACGACAAAATGTATGTATCATAACATACTTTACACAGGTAAATCTCGCGACAAGCTTTTATATTATACTTAAGTTATATGTTTGATTTAATTTAAAGTTTATTTTGTCCTTTTTAGAGCATTTAAATAAAAGCTTGTTTTTAAAATTGTTTTTTTACTGTTATTTTATTAATTTTCTGCTCTGTTTACATAATAACGTGTGTAGGTTCGGATTCAATATACTGGATTATTGATGATTCAGCCCAGGACTGTGTAAGAGACACTTAAAATCTTGTCCTGCGATTGTTCTTTACAGAAACCCATTGGCGCTACTGCGGTACTAAAACTCTTCATCTTTTTCAACTCGAAATGTAAAAACTGTCAGAATTATAACAGCTTTCAGTATTTTTTATTTAGGACACTTCTGAGAAGAAGTAGCAAAAATGCCATTTCAGTGTTTGCTACCTGGTGATGTGGTATTTGTGGCAGTTGTCTTTTCTTGGGACTGGTGGTGGGCGTGGCCGTAGCCGAGCGTGACTGGAAGCGCGGCGCGTACGCGTGTGTCGGCAGCCGCGAGCCGTCACCTCGTTCCTCGTTCACTGCAATATCAATCACATTGTTTTTTCATCCACGCATCTCGCCTACAAATATTTACAAAAGGTACATGCCATTGGAATTTGATTTTTATTCATATTGATATTAGTAAATAGATTCTTATCAAACAAAATATTCTTCGAAACATTCAGATCAAGTAGATCAATCTTACGAAGGTTGCCTTTGAAAGATAAATCATTCATTAGGTTATTACATTAAGAGTGACATGCAATTATTAAACATGATATGGATAACATTTATATATTTATGAATTAGTGCGATGTATTCATGGATTTGCTTGAGTATGTATTAACTTGTTTTTTAACTTGAAATTGCAGAATCCAGAATACAACGCACAACAAACACCCATAATGGATAGCGTGCTCATATCAGGTAGATAAGGACGAGGTCAGCGGAAGATGCATGAAACAAAATCAAAGTGGAGAGAGCTAGGAGGTGAAACAGTAAGTGGCAGTAAAGTGGTGATGAGCGGACGCGGCGAAAGAACGTGCGTGTCTCGACGACAGTGTTCCGTGCGGGGTCGGGGCCCGCTGTCATTGCGACGTCCACGGACCAATCGGAAAAGAGTTCGGAGCACCGACGGAGTCTCGTGTCGGCGTCCGAGGTGATTGGTGGGCGGAGTCCGCGGGCGCCGGGGCGGCACCTGAGTAGCGCCAGGGGTCGCGGTCCGCGGGCGGCGACAGCGAGCGGCGCGGCGACTTGCTGCGCGCGCGCGCCGGCCGCGCCACGCCGGCCGCCGACTGCGAGCGCGCCACGCTGTACCCGCCGCTCTACGGACACGACACCACGTTAGACCACGAGCAAGTGTCCGCTCGGTACTAGCTCAACACAAGCGTTCTCATCGATAAGCCTGTATCTAAATAAAATGTCATGTAGGCAACTATATGCTTTACTTTTCAATTAGTTAATGAATGCTGCTACGGCTACGCAGTGTTCTAAGACGATATAGAAAACGTGTACGGTGGTTTATTATTTGTTGTTATACCTGTTGCTAAGACATTACTATGTGTCCTGTAGTTGTCATGCTTGGAATTCAACTTACCTATGACAGTCGTTACAAGTCATGTAATATTATTGGGCTAGCATGCGCCTCTGGATTATTGTTGATTATTTGTCGTTGCAATCATTTGTCCTCCTCAGAGGTATACTAAAATTCCTCAGGCATATTGTATCTGGAAGTCATGCAAATAACCATATTTATTGTTTACCATGTGGGAATCGAACCCGTAAAACAGAAACCTCATAATGCGGTCGAGTAGATAAACATCAGTCAGTAGAAGGGTACGTGAGAGAATCCGGACAACTCACGCGTTCTCTGTTCATGCCGGCGCGCACGCGGCCTGCCGGGGACATGTCGCGGCGGCTGGAGCGCGTGCCGTCCATGTCCATCCGCTGTAAAGAGCACATAACCACCAAACTATCAACTGAATTGAAATTACATAAAATTATGTTTGGGACCACCAATTATTTGCCATGATTTTAACCACTGCAACTCCTGAAAGTCTGTATCAATAGCAGTGTAGGGCGTAGTTAACTACTATTTTGTGATCTGATTACTAACTACGATTAAAAGTAGTTAACTACATGTAGTTGACTTGGAATGATTTAAGCTATCACCTTTTGTGTTTCTTAAATAATAGGGTTTGCCACCAAAATAGTAAATTTGTCACCAAAATGTAGTCACCAAACAATATAAAATCAATTCCACAATAAATCACGGAGATAAGTATACGTGATTGCAACTACAATTTGTAGTTAGTAGGTAATATTTTTAACTACTAACTACATTTTGTAGTTAGACTACACTTTTATAATATTAGTTTTGTAATTATTAATTTTCACGGATCCTAAATTGTGAGCTGTATGTATTATTATTATTAAATTAATTTATTTTAGGTAAATTATACCCATTTTCAAAAACAAATTAAAAATAAGGCAACAAAATAAATACATGATGAATTAATTACATAAAAGAAAGTCAAATAAAAAAAATACGGATGCGCTCAGTAATGCGGCAGCCCCATCGCATTTTTTGTTATACTGAACGCTCAGACCATTGTATGCCCTCTGCGCGTAGATAACCCAAAGACTGCACGTCTAGAATAACTGGAAGCTTGATGAAGCGTCGAATGAATTTGATTCGTGTATAGTCATCGTGTATTGACGGGCCTGTTGGTCTAGTGGTTAGTGACCCTGACTGCTATGCCGGAGGTCGTGGGTTCGATTCCCACCCAGGACAAATGTTTGTGTGATGAGCTCGATCATTTGTTCTGTGTCTGGGTGTAATTTATCTATAATATGTATGTATTTAGAAATATATAAGTATGTTTATCAGTTGTCTAGTACCCATAACACAAGTTCTGCTTAGCTTGGGACTAGATGGCGTTGTGTGATAGTTGTGTAATATTTATTATTTATTATTATATTTATAGTGCAAATCTTCGGGCCAACATATTGCATCGAATAATCAACGCCCTACGCTCACATCCCTAAGATCTCCAGAGACCCACTGACCCAGATACGTAAACCTTTTTTTTTTTTTTTTTTTTTTTTTTAACGTGTGGAAATCCTCATGGACTTCCTCCGCCTGGGGAAGGCGGAGGGGCATGTCAGACTCGACTGACTAAAACCACACGGTGTCCTCTACTGCCTTTAGCCGGGGGTGCGGGCCCACTTGCGCATTCACCGCTCCCCGGCAGGCCTTGACCCGACTACATCGCCGGGTCCCTCTCCTCGGTGCGGCCGTTCACCAACGGCCGCACCTCTCTTCGAGTGGCGACGAAGGACACGTCGCCGCCAACTCGGGCCTGTATCTGGTCGGGCGGCTGACTGCCCCAAGTCAGCCGCCCGCAGGCTACCTCTCATGGAGGACGCAGATCGGTTTGCGCCCGGCGGCGCCCGGTGCGTCTGCGGGAGCTGAGAGGGATGGAAATGCGCTCCCTTTCCCTCTCCGCCGTCTCCTTCGCGAGCATCACTTCCTCGCAGAAGGCGACGGCCCCTTCCCACGCACTCTCGCTTCCGACCATGGCCTCGACGACAGTCGAAAGCGAGAGATCGCTCCCGCCGATCGCCGCGATCAGATCACGGCGCTGCGACGCCCACGCTGAGCATTCCTCCAGCGTGTGCTGCGCCGTGTCTTCCGGGCAACCGTCGCAGTGGTGGCACACGGGCGTCTGCTCCGGACCTATGCGATGCAGATACTTTCCGAAGCAACCGTGTCCGGAAAGTATCTGCGTCAGTCGGAAGGTTAGAGCGCCGTGCCTCCTGCCGATCCACGCCTCCATGACGGGCCTTACCGCCGCAATAGCGGCGTGCCCCCAGATACGTAAACCTGGTAACTTGTTTTAGTGGATTCCCGTAAACTTTCCCATTTTTATTTTTTACCAGCCTTAAATACGAGTATTTAACTTTTTGCTACATTATAAACCGTTGACATATCTAAAGCAGGCTAATCATAGTCCCAATAAGTATAGGTGATGTTAGGCCACCCTCACCCCACATTTCAGTCTGTACTTATCAGACAATGAACCTGCCCACCTAACACAATTGAACTGATTGTTATACCAGTATCGCAGTGTTGATATAACTTCCATATTCTATTTGTTCCCCTTGTAAATATTTCCCATAGCAAGTCATAGGCCACCAGATCAAACGCCTTAGAAAGATCCAGGAAACAAGCATTGACAGGCATATACTGTAATAGACAGCTACTTACATCGTGCGGTGGTGGCGGACTGGAGCTGGACGCGAGGCTCGACAGCGAGTGATGACGGCGCAGATCGCACTCGCTGGGCGTGTCGGAGTCCGACAGCCGCGACGTTGACGTCGACGGCGGCGACAGGTGCTCGCCGTCCGCCTCGTCTTCACGATACCGCTGGTGAGTTGTCAATTGGTCAGTTATAAGTATACCCAGCTCCAACAGTCTACAATTTAATTAAACAACGTATTTCGCCGGTTTCAAGTATTATGGGACAAGGGTAGATGACTAAGACTTGATCGTCGCAGTCGCTGTTAGATAAGATTAAAAAAACGAATTTTATAGGTTTTCTCTTGTCCTTAAATACAAAAGTCGTGTCAATTTATAAACAAAAAAGTAAACAGACTTTCTTAAAATACATCGTGAAAATGTGTATCCCTCTTTGAATAAATTACGAAGCTTTACTCAACCTTAACAATGTTTCCGTATATAAACTTTAAACACATATTTAATAACTAACACTCCACCCGCGACTTCGTCCACGTAATATTCGAATTTGCTTTAGTCAATTTCTACTCCCGGCCACCCTCTTTATGGGATACTTCTGGAAAATCAAAATCCAACAAAAAATCTATCAATCTGCAATATCCGTTCTTAGGTAGCACCTACGACCTCAAAATAACCCCAATGCAAAAATTGAGACTCCCTGTCAACTCCAAAACAACACCCCGGGGTCGAATCTCACAACACCCTCACTTAGCGAAAACCTATGTCCAAAATAGAAGCCCCTTGCAAAATTTGAGACCTCCAGCTATCAACACCAAAGTCAACTTACGGGTCAAATTTCGTAAAATCCCGCCTTTGTGAGCTTACGTCTTAAAATGACCCCCCATGCAAGAAACTCCTAGGATTTGTAGCAGCTAAGTTTCATACAAACTATCAACCCTAAAAACAGGGGGTCGAATTTCTTAAAATCATGTCCTGGTGTGCATTTACGTCTTAAAAAAAACCTCCTTGCTAAATTTGAGTCTCCAAACCATGAACCCCAAAAACAATTCCTTAGGGGTCGAATTTCGCTAAATACGGTCTTGGTTTGCATTGACGTCTTAAAAGAACCCCTTGCATAACTACTACTTTTAGGAACGAAGTTTCATACAAAATATCAACCCCAAAACAAATTCTTAGGGGTCGAATTGCGCAAAATCCGTTCTTAGAGGACGCCTACGTTATAAAAGGAATCAGTCAGTCAGTCAGTTTTGAATTTTATATGTAAAGATACACAAATAAATGACTTACGCTGAAACTTCCCATCTCCTCATGTGGCTTCAAGGTGTACCAAGTAGGTTCGTGGTTCATAACTATGTTGTCTAAATCCAGTAATACTTCTCCAAGGAAATCGTTTGGGCCGTAGCGATTTAAGTCCCACACGGTTACCTTGAATAAAACATGTTCTTTTAAAAAATATTCCAATGTATTACCAGCTATTATATTGCATTTGTAGTTGAGTTTCCTTTTTGCATTTCTGGTAAATGTGTGTGGCATTTTCTCAATCTATGAGGAATTAGAAATTTCAAAAAAAATATTAAGTATGTTGTTTTAAACCCCTATATTTAGTATACTCGTATTTCTTGGATCATGTAGGTATATCTTTCTGTAAAGTAGCCGAAGTATTTACCTCCAACGTTCTCCTTTTTATATCCGTGATACGAATTCCACAGTAGATAAAATTTTGATTCCATCGTGGTTCTAAAGTGTTCGCCAAGGTTTTCGTTCGTCGTTTACTCTTCTCGCTTTTGTCTGGTAGTAGGAAAATTTTTGCATACGGACACCTAGGAGACCCGTCGGCGCGGGGCGTGAGACCGCTGGCCGACACCACAGTGACACACAGCTGAGTAGCGGTCACGTCGAAGTATATCTTGAGCTGTATTTACAAAAACATACTTCTGTATCAGTCACAAGTTCTATCGATTGCTACACGATAGCAAGGCTAATTGTCTTGTTTCCCAGCAAACAACGTATTTGCGAAAGCTGCTCACTGCAGATGGGCAATTTGACCTAGTTAAGTTTTTGTTACAAAACCTCAATAAAAACGAGTAAGCTGGGGATTGGAATTGCGCCAGATTAATAACATAGGCCAGCCCCTGGAACTTCGCCCGATTACTGTGACTGGTTCGCTCTCTTTAACAATTGGAACTTTTGCTACATGAGTGGAGTGGGATGGAGTGTTATGCGTACCCAATTTCATAAAAACGGGTCACAGTCCTATTTTTTGATGTAATCTTTATCCTACACTTACGGATAATACTCATAAATTGAATGTATCAGCACACTTGTAAGCGGCATCCAACAAATACCTTTTTTTATCGTGATAAAATCATCAAAAGCTTCTTCCCACCCCGGGCAGAGCGGGAGGGACTGTCAGACTCGTACTGACCAAAATCCAGGGTGTCCTTCAATAGCCCTTAACGTTCCGGGGTCATGGTAATTCGTAAGTCCCGCGCCCATCCAGCTAAAAATCATACTAGGCCATATTACTAAGAGCAATCACAAACCTGGATACGTCCAGCAACGTTTGCGTTGTGATGATTGTACCGAGGGGTGCGGCGCCGCGAGTGCACGTCGGGAGACCCCGGCGATGTGACGAGTACGCTCGGCTTCTCACAACCGCCCATTACTTCCGTGTATACTTCTGCGGACGTAGAACGAACTTAATTCTTTACAGAAACATGTTGTAGCAAAGCTCTAATCATTTGATTTAAATTGGTCAGAATTTCAACTGACAATACATCAAGTTGTATTGAACTCATGAACACCAAATAACTCCCTAATTGAAAATAATTATCGAACAACTTAATTACGATTGTTACTGAATATTGATATTGGAAGGCTTAAGCCGCGTCCTATAAGCTTCGAGGGTACCTTTGTGGGTTCTCCACGGCAGTGCGGGGTTGCGTGTGGCAGTGAGTGGTCGCGACACCACCAGCTCCACGTGCAGGTCGTGTTTACTGTCGGCTACCACCGCCGCCACCTCGTCCGCACTGCGTCCCTGCAGTGGCACGCCGTTCCATTGCAGTACTTCGTCACCTGAATATTATGGATAGTTGTAAAAATATCGAAATAACCACAAGGTACAAAAGTACCTTGGAAGTTGTTAAACTTTATATAAATAAAGTTAAACAAGTTCCAATGTTTCTTAAAGATTAAGATAATGCTTCGTAACTTCTACGGACCAATTTAAAATATTGAACGTACCTATCCTAAGTTGTCCTTCTAGGTCAGCGATGGATCCTTTCTTTACTTTTTCCACCACTGCGACTCTCGTGCCGTCTGGTAGCAGCTTGCCGCCCACCACCTTCAGGCCTAGGATGGCTGCTGAGGAGTGTGAGCTGCCTTCCACGACGCTCTTCCGCAGCACCATGTGACCGATCATACGCGTTCCGTCCGCCGACACCTGCCAGCTCAGCGGGAACTGTCCACAACACTACCATGTTAATTTTTCCATCGTTGGTACTCAAACTAAAAAGCTAAATATATTACATTCTTACTGTTTTATTAAGTTGTTCATTACAAGACAAACAGCTACTCCATGAAGCTTTAACACCGTGTAATTTACAAGAAAGTGCACACTCAACACACAGGATGTAATGCATGCTCGCCAATGCAATCATGCCACAGCCAATAATATTCATCGAAATCAACATAAACACATTAAACACGCCTTCTACTTTTTCTTCGTATGAAATTAATATTTAAAGTGGTCTATACAATCAAGTATTCTACTAGCGTATAAACTTTTGTGTAAAATATGTAAAAGTTATCTATAAGGCCTAATTGTTGTACAGATGGGAAAACGTGAATTTCATATTTGCTAGTCAAGTACGCTGAACGAAATAAAGACATTTTTCATAAAAAACTATAACAACTGAAGTATCTGTAAACAATTCCTAAATATTATGCATAATCAAACCGCAAACTGAACTAATAGATACATGGTTTCTATTTTGAAGCAACTAACCGACACAATGTGAAGCGGTCTGTACCTTAGGGCAATCGCCTCTGTTTGAATCCTCACTGGAGGTGAAGGTGCTAGAGGTATCGATTCCCGAGTCTTTGGTAGCGGAGTCCTGGCTGGTCTGGCGCTCGGGCTCCCAGCGCAGCGCGGCCCAGTCGTGCGGAGCGCCCGACGCGTCGCGTCCTCCGCGCGGGAATGTCGCGGCACCCTCGTGCCCGTCAAAGCGAACGGTCTTTTTTCTCCTCTCAGTGAACCGTCTATTGTCTGAGGAGTCTTCCCACAAATAGGCACTCTTATATACAGCTCGATCTGGGCGCGGGCCCTCTTCTGGTGCATACGGGCGTAGGTACGCTCCTTCGCCATCGTCGCGGGCCCGCCACCGACAATCGGTCACAGAATCGAAACTGCGTCCGCCTGAAGGCCCGGTTCTCGCCACGTCGTATGGACGAGCCTCTGCCTCGTAATCGGCCGGCGAATGATTAATCAAATTGTAATAATTGTTGGCAGCCACGTTGGCGCTACGCAGATGCGGGTGCCGAACTGGAGCACATGCCTCTAGTTGTCCTAAGAATGATATCGAATGAGTAACAACGTTTGCCTGTACAAGGCATCTTGTCATCGGCCGCGTCCGTTCTTGTTATGGACCCACGCGCATGTACGCGCCCGGAACCAAAATTCATTAAGATAATTCAGGATTCCTATCTTATTATTCCACACGACGTTTGTAAAAAGGTTTACTAAACGTTTAATATGATTATTGTATAAACTAAAACTGCGTGTTTCTCCGGTTTAAAATAAAGTAATCGAAAGCGGTGAACATCACGCACAAGCGGAAAGAATGTGTCAAACTTATCCGAGTAAGACAGTAAACAGCAACAATAAAATAAAGTACACGACCACAAACAATTCTAACGGATTTATAGTAAAAAATATGAACAAGTACACTTCTTTTCGCCCAAGCATGCGTTTGTTTGAACCATAAATTGAGTGCAGAAGCTTCTTACTAATAGTTCATAATGGTAAAGATAAAATATCACAATTTTTGGTTCAAACAAAAGAAAATCGTAAAATGGGAAGAGCATTAACTGATTAATTTTAACTGATGCAAACTCTTCAATTATGTTGGTTGAAAATGATAGAAATAAGTGAATGCTCTTCTTAAGATAGGTTTGAAGACGGATGTCTTCGAAGAGATAGGACGTTATTAACAGCCATCACAATTGGTCCACCAGAGAAAGAAGTGTTATACGCAACAGTAATACTGATCATCACAACTAAACTTCAGCAATATAATTACAACGCATAATTGGATAAGTTCCCGACAAAACTCGCCCTCTCACCGATAAGAATTTATTCATTTTGTCGTTTAACATCGTCTGACGCTGGCTTCTGGAACTCTCGGAACTGCTCTTATCATTATTTGTACCTGCGAACAGGGGATGGCGTGGTGAGGGCCACTCGTCGCCAGATCGCAGGCGCCAGGCGGTAAGGCTCGCGGGTGGCCGGCCGGTCCGTGGTACCGGGCGCGTACATAGGGCATAGTGCTAACAAGCGAAACGTACGCGGCGGCATACGATTAAATGTACAGTTACAGTGACCCAGCTCCAAACCTAGCACCACACTGATTCTCCTGTGTGCGAGGTTTGAAGCTTTAACTTGAAGTTCTCTGAAAATAAGACTGAGCAAACAAGTGTTTATGTCTTGAATTGTAATAATATTCAGGCTCTAAAATGTTACAATGGAACACGATTATAATAGACTACATGATTCAACGTGATGGAATACATATATGGATACAGATAAGTTTAGGTGCTCAACACTATCAGTTTCAGTGAGAAATATAATACTTAGATAACTAACAGTCACAATTACCTGAGGCTACTTAGATTAATGAACACCTCGCACGGAACACCTTAACTTGATCATTGCGTAATGCCAGAGATGAACATGACAAACATTATGTATACGGTTCAAGTACATGTACCTACTTAATGTGTTTGTGGTGTAGTGTTGTGTGTAGGGTATATAAACAAAATTAGCTTGGATGGAAGGGATCTTGTAGTGTTACAAGTGAAAGGATCAGGTGATGGGTGTTAGGCCAGCGTGCATACTTACCGCGATCGCGATACTCGTCGTTCTCATCGGACACACACTCCGGAACTTCATCATCTGACGAGGAAGACCGAGGCGGGAGGAGGGGGTGTGACGGCGTGAGCGGCAACAACTGGGAGGGGGGAGGCACCCCCGATTCGACCACCCCGTATGCAGCCTTTTGTCTCGGGTGTACTAGATGCGGATGTGTTCTAGCTAACCCTTCAAGTTCCCCGTAACACCTCTGCTCCTGTTGGCTGTATTGCCGCCGAAGAGCGCTGCCTGATCTCTGAAGTGGGAGATTTTCTTTCTCCGCAGCACTATGTGCCCTCTCTAGTTTCGGTCGTTTATCGAATGACCCGTCAGGCTGTGGTGGTAGAGGTAGACCTCTGAGATCATTTTCCATGCGCCATAGCATAGAATCCTGTCCAGCACTTTTGTGGATCCATTGTCCAGTTTTAGATAATAATTCTTGTTTCTTGCGGCACAATATACATACCCAAATAACCTGCAACAGAGGAAACTAATGTAATCATTGTTGCGATTATTATGACCTTTATATTTCCTTTGATTTTTAGATTATTTATTTACTAGCTTTTGCCCGCGACTTCGTTCGCGTAGAATAGTGACTTCCGGCAGATTTTTGGTTTTACCCACATACGAGTAGTTCCCGATCTCGCGAGATCTCTTCAAAAATTAATAATTTTTATTTTTTGTAATAAAAACTATCCTATGTCCTTTCTCAAGTTCCAAAATATGTCTGTACCAAATTTCACACAAATCAGTTCAGTAGTTTAGGCGTGAAGAAACGACAGACAGACAGACAGAGTTACTTTCGCATTAATAATATTAGTTTGGATTTACACTCCATGTATAATAATTGTGGGACATAAGGCGGACTTAAAGCCGCAAGGCATTATGCCAGGCAACCCCCAGTCTGATAATGTGTATGTTACCATAAAATTAATATCAGAGTATTCCAATTTGTCATCATACAAGTCAAGAAAAAACTGAAGCATCAATCTTATTGTTGTCCTTCTGACCTTGTTAGAACGTAGAGTAACTTTTCCCCCGCATCTGGCGCAGCACCTGACCCGGCAATAGTGGCACGAGTGGCCGACGCCGTCAGCGAACTTGGTTTTGAGGCAGATGTGGCAGGTGGCCGCGAGCTCTACTCCAGCCGCGCGGTGCATTTCATTGCGAGTCCGGATCGTCTGCTCCAGCACTGTGACTTCATCTTGCTTACGTCTGCGGTAAAGTTAAATATAAGATCCAATTTGTTTTTATCCAAAATTCTTGGTTGTCACCACCACATAACATCAGCAATTTCCAAGAATTAAATAAAAACAATTGTAGCGGAGGAGAGGAATATCGTGATAGTATATTTATTTTTTCTTCAGCAAGTGAAGTGAGTGATCAATAGGTATCTCTAAGAATGTGGCGAACTTTTAGCATGTAGCACCGATTACAGTTTCTGAAGTAGTATGCAGCACTCTCTTAAAAATACTCCAATTTAAAATGAATTTGGTTTTGATAAAATTATTTATATCATCTCGATAAAAGGTAACTTGGTCTTGCTTTTATCCCAATCGTTTGGGAGAGCACTGTTTTATTTCATACTTCCGTCTATCCTTACTTATTATTCCGTTATATCCGTCTTTCCTCTTACACTCGATCCATTTATCGTTTTGACCTTTGCACAAAATCAGACGTCACTATTTAAACAAGAAGCAAAAGCAGAACAAAGGTCAGTTGAAGAGAATCTAAAGATTGGATGAGAAAGGAACCGTTTCAGTGTACAGTAAGTCTGCGATATCACAATAATACTTGACTTTCATCTTTTACCAAAGAAACAAACTGTAAAAAAAACTAAACTACTTTGTTTCTGTAGTTTGGAAAATGACATTATCTACATAGTTAATCAAAAATACTTTAGAACAGTACGAAATTTCTTTTGAATTAGTTTCGCAACTTGAAATAGACTGCGAATAGTAATTAGAAAACAATTTAATACTACCTTTTCTATTATGTGACTAAATAATAAATATCTTATCCAAAATGTAAGCTATCTCTTATGTAGGTCAAAAAGTAGGTCAGATAAATAATTTGCAAAATGCTGCCTATGCATTAAGGCGAATTTCAGCTTATTCGTTTTTTTCAGCACCTCTATTCAATTAAGCACAACATATTGTACCATACCAGTTTGCGTATCTTTGAAACGTTAACTCGATAAAATATATTCCGTTATAGATACTCCGTTGTGCAATATAACGCCTCACTTGATATTGATTAATTTTAATCGCGAAAGAAAATGTCGTACAGTTAGTAAATAGGTATCGTATGTCTGAGAAAAAGGCGTAATTAAATTATTGAATTATAACTTATTATGATGCGTCATTAAATCCACTGCATGTTTAATGCGACACTCCACACGCGCGACAATAAGCCTTGTCCCTGCCATAACGGCAGCAGGAACACTTAGGAAATTATGTAAAGCATTAGAGAAAAGTATTGAAATAAAGAAGAGAAGCATTAGTAAAACTGTTTATCTAAACTACGTTAATACTGAACCGAACTTATGTACACGGCCTCGCACGGGATAGGTTTGTGTTCGAAATCAGGAACTGAGCAGGACCGAACAACACAATAGCAGCGACGGCAGTATGCAGTGAAGAGTATGCAATAGTAATTACAAATACCATCCGGGTAGAACAATGGTTAGGGCTAGGATCACGGCACTTTCACGAATAACAGTGGTGCAGTACGTCGAATGTGGCTAGGTGAGACGGGAGGGGTGCGGGTGGCAGGGGACGCGGGCGCACCTCATGATCTCGTGCTCGCGCTGCTCCTCTTGTCGCTGCCGCATCATTACTCCTTCGATGATGGCGCGCTCCTCGGGCGTGAGGTGTGACAGGTCCGGCATGTCGGCCATGGCGGGCGGCGACCGCGTGCGGGGCGCGGGCCCGCCGCGTGCTGCGGTGCTGTGCCCGCGGCGCGAGCTCGGCGCCACTCCACTCGGAGGTTTATTTAATAATGCCGGGCGGGCCAATGGCGCGCCGCCGTGCTCTGACGTCAGCGCGGCTATTGATCGTGGCGGCAGGGAGCGCCAGCCGCCCCCCGCCACCCCGGCACCCGCGCCCCGCGACACCACGTACATGCGTGCGCATATCAACTATGCAACGATCTATGTACACATCTGTACCCACCAGCTGCTTACATCTAATAATTAATTTTGAGATTCAAATGTTTCAAGGAGGTATCGGTATTTAATAGCTTAGATAAAACAGGACAATAGTTATCGCAGTACACGTATGAATTATGCTTAGAGTGTATTTTTCTGAAATCGCTGTTTGCCTATGACACCGTCCTTGAGTTTCATTTGCTAAATTATTACAGATCATACAACTCTAGGAGTAGCTTGTTTCAGTTGTGCGATAACGCTTACCTTAGGGTTTAATTAATATACTTTATAAAATTAATATACTTATATCTTCAACATCATTCAGTGATCACGAAGACCGCCTCAACAGGAATAAGTTGAGAAGTGTCCGGTAAAAGCTCCGTCGATTTTCGTTCCACTCGGATCTCATAGATGCCACTATCGTTTTCGGTCAGAAATTCCACAGTTTCGTTCTTGGGAAAAATAAATACATGAAATCATGTAAGTTGAAGTCGTAGCAGGCGCGTTGTCGATGTTAGCTACGTCGTAGGCAGCGGTGTGGGCATTGCCGTAGCAGGCGCGTCGTAGATGCTAGTTACGTCGTAGGCAGTTGTATGAGCATTGCCGTAGCAGGCGCGTAGTCGATGCTAGCTACGTCGTAGGCAGCGGTGTGGGCATTGCCGTAGCAGGCGCGTAGTCGATGCTAGCTACGCCGTAGGCAGCGGTGTGGGCATTGCCGTAGCAGGCGCGTAGTCGATGCTAGCTACGTCGTAGGCAGTGGTGTGGGGTGGGCATTGCCGTAGCAGGCGCGTGGTCGATGCTAGCTACGTCGTAGGCAGTCGTGTAGGCATGGCCGTAGCAGGCGCGTAGTCAATGCTTGCTACGTCGTAGGCAGCAATGTGAGCTTCGTCGTAACTGGCGCTTAGTTGGTGAAAGTCATGTCGTAGGCAGCAATCGCAAAAAGCGTCGCCGTAGCAAGTATGTAGTTGATGACAACTACAGTCGTAGTCTGTGATGTTAACCTCTCCGTGCCAGGCGTGTTTTGGAAGAGTGCTACGTCACGTCGCCGTTGGAGATAGCAGGGTGGGCTTTGCGTAGCAAGCGCTAGTAGCGCTGCCGGCGCGGCAAAGGCAGCTTTGTGCGCTTCGCACGGAGAGAACAGCGTCCTCCCTCCACCCCTGCCGCAGTGGTAGACGCCCACGGCGACGGACGTCGGCAGACGATCTCCGGCCACCGTAGGCGCGGGCAGCGAGTAATGGGCAACTCACTGTCCGACCATGGACCATGCCCGGGTCGACGGCGCGTTGTGATCCACTCGCGCCTCAAAGAGAAAATGTGTATTTGTAAGATACCTATAAGTAGTTGTTCCGGATCTGGTTGTGTATGTGAGTTTATATGATTTTAAGCACAGCCGCCACGACATAGGAGAATTAGCTGTTCCCAGTAGAAGTATGGCCCAAAGGCAACATGGCGAAAAATGGATATTAAAAAAAAAATGCAATCTGTACAAATCAAACGGAAGATTTCTTATGGGGATTGTATTTTTTTTATATTGTTATTCAAGAAAGTAGATAATAAATTTAATGTTCATCTCCGAAAATATATCGTCATTCTGATAATAGATTTTTACCTATAGATTACAGAAAAATCTAGAAGAAGTTCATAATCTATACATATAATAAATCTGTAGAAGGGTCAATTCTGTACATTGAAAATATTGAAAAAATTAATAGCGGGGGGTGTTGCTGGATCGATACCAAACAAATTTTTGTCTGTCTGTCTGTATCTGCAGGCATCACGTGAAAACTATCGGTTCGATTTCGATGAAACTTGGTATAATTATACCTTATTATCCTGGGCATAAAATGGGATACTTTATCCTGGAAAAATACGAAGAAAAAAAATCTTATTTTTCAGTTTTATCTACAGAACTCGAGCTCAACAGCAGTAGCTCAATAGAGGGATCTCCTTAATTATTATAGGATTAGCCGTATTTGGGTCCAATAGATATTTATAAGATGTCATTGTCAGAGTTACTCAAAATGGAGAAATAAACCATCCACGCGAAGACCGACATCCGCGCGGACGGAGTCGCTGGCGGAAGCTAGTCTTAAAATAACATTGTGATCGCAGAGTAATCAACTACGGAACACTTCATTGTGCGTGTTCCGGCACGGACTTGTTCGGGAATCGACGCTGCTTCAATGTTTTAATCGGTAATTACCTCTATTGGTCTAGGTTCTTCAACCTAAAATCGTCCTAGCAGTTAAAATTCGCATCGGTTAAACTAAATCAACCATCTTACTATTGACATTAAAGAAGAACACGTTTTTACTTATATTCCGCTCATTTCTTTGAAATAAGTTTATTCAACTAAGCTCGCCTCCTCTCCTCCTTCTGCGACTGCTTCATGCTCGCGAAGGAGCGGGCCAAAGCCTGTAAGGGTCGCGGGCCTTATGAATTACCGTTTCCCCGGAACGTAAAGGGCTATTGAAGGACACCGTGAATTTTAGTCAGTACGCGTCTGACAGTCCCTCCCCCTCTGCCCAGAGTGGGAAGACTCATTTGATGACCCTCATAAACAGTAGGTACTGTACATTTTATTTCTAATGCAAAAGGGGTCTAATAATACAAAGCTGACTAAAATCAACGGTGATCCTTCTATAGTCCTTTACGTTCCAGGGTCACTGTTACCTGATGAGAGCCCGTAGGCGGACGGCGGGTAATAGGCGACTCGAAGTCCGATCATGGACCATGCCGCGTATCTCAAAGAGCTGTCAGCAATCTAACGGGGCCCCCCTTAGTGGCCGCGGCCCCGGAACGTAAAGGGCTATTGAAGGACATCGTGGATTTTAGTCAGTACAAGGACGGACTAGGACTCATTGAATGATTTAACAAAGTAAAAAAAAATTACGAAAGTTTCCATTCTCTTTATTCATCTTGCATAAAAAGGCAGAGGTCTAAAAAAAATGGACATTTTAATGTTCACAACTATATTTAATCACAGTCCAATTGCGGAGGCGTACATTCTCCCGGTAGATGGTTTACACAAGGGTTGTGGAATAAACTTTTAATACCTTTTCTACCCCATGGGAACCTTTTAGTACGTCTTCGCATGTATTCATAGTCGCGACATTCTCCTTTTTCATGAGGTTCGTGACCCAACGCGTGAATAGCTTGAAGGATTATAAGCGGAACACAAATGAAGAAAAATAAGTTTCTATATTTTTTCCAAACATTCTTGCCAGGAAATCTTGGACAGCACGGATTTGGTGGAATGGGGCCGGGGCGACAATCACACGGCGGACAAATGGGTCGGCATGGCTGGCACGGGCACGGGTAGCAGACGCAGCGTGGAGGCGGCCGCGGAGGACAACAGCACCCACTGCAACATCTGACAGTATTGCGGACGGAGCTCAAGCTCATATTAACATACAGATTTTTAAATTTTTTGTTTTGTTTTAGTTCACTTACATTTTATTCACGGAAAATTTTGTTGTTCAAACGTGTGTCTTATGAAATTTTATTATTATTTAATTAATTTAATGATCTTGAACAGTCTGACATAATGTAATTTCTTCTGATTTGTTTAGAGTTGACAGGCCTTCTTCTTTTCAAGCTGAATTAAAAATCATCAAATAAGTTTTTATTCAATAAAGTTAGTACTGCCATCTTCGAAGCTTTTAGCAAACAAAATACTGAATCTACAAAGGACACCACGGTGGCATGCCCGACATTAATAATTATGTCAACCGTACCATCCTTCACAATGTATTTCCGGTAATTATTCGTCATCATAACTTAGTCCATTATTGTACAGACAAAACCTTCGGTTTCCCCAAACAGGTCACCGAAACACACACATCGGGCAATGTAATGCCCGGTAAAAGCATCCGTGAAGCGCCTTGCTCTGTCATACCTCCTTGCGATCATTAGTGTCTAGTACTCTAGGTTTGCGCCAGTTCTTGTTAGCCAAGGAGAGCGGAGTAAGACCCTTGTCCATTGCGACCACATCTCGGTGCATCCCCACGTCGTTTCCCAGGAAATATTAAGCCACGACCCCCGCACTTCCGCGGGATATTTAGTCTCATCACCGACGACCGTGGGTGATGCATCCGATTTGCTGTCAGCAGTGAACGGTCTCTCCTATCCAGGGCGTCAAGTTCCGTCTGAGTCCATTTGAGTATGCCGAAAGAATACATCAACACCGGCATGACCCAACCGTTGAAAGAGCGCACCTTATTGCCACCTGACAAAAGACTGTTTAACACTTTATTCAGATTCCTTAATCTCCCCTCGCTTCACATGCATGACTGCACATTTGTCCACACCAAATTCCATCCTGATTGCACTACTAAAAGTTTCAGTTACGTTCAGTAGCCCCATCAGTTGCAATTTGCTGGGGGTAAAGAGTTTGAGATCATCCATGTATGGAAGGTGAGATATGACCTGGCCTCCTCTCATCAACCGATAGCCTAGACATGAATCCTTCAGCAATGTGCTTAGAGGATTCACGGCTAAGCAGAACCAAAGTGGACTCAAACTGTCGCCCTGGAATATTCCCCGCTTGATCCATACAGGTTCATTGTTCGCCTTTTTGTCGACATCCTGAATAGCGAAGCACTGTTCTCCATTGCCTCATACATGACTCAAGGAAGGCGCGTAGAGTTGCATCTATCTTGGACAAATCCAACATCCTCATGAGCCATGTATGTGGCACCGAGTCGTAGGCTTTCTTACAATCTATCTAGCATGTGGACAAATCCTTGCGAGATCGATGAACCTGTTGGCTTATGGCCATGTCTATGAGGCTCCTAGTACCACGGGACCCGTTCCGACATCCATTTTGAGAGCTGGACATAATATTGTTTTGGTCAATGTGTGTTGTAATTTTTACTCTCAAAATGGATGTAAGAAGTTTATAGACCGTCGATAAACATGTGATCGGTCTATAATTCTAGGGTTCCGCGGTACTACCAGCCTTATGAAGCAGGTGGGTAATACCAACTGTTAGAAACTGTGGAAGCGACCCACATTCTAAGGCCGATAGCTTTTCTGTCTATAACACCGGTACCGCGTCTAAAGACGTTATATAATATCTCTATTTTAATACGGTATTTAAATAAGACTGCCACTACAGCGTAGACTATCGTTCTCGCAATGAAGGAAGAGCAAAGGTTTGATGAAACTTTGTAGCTGATTGATTGACTGTTTTTCTTGGAAATATTGATTATGGCTGCGTTCAAGGATTCGCGACGCGTCTGGCAGAGAAGACATGTCTAGATTAAATTATTTGTTTTCAACAAAAAAATTAGTCCGATCAATGAGGATGTTTGTTGTATGAAGACTTCTAAAAATTCCTCCGGCACATCATTATTTGATTGAATTGTCATCAAATAATGACGTTTAAAAAAGGAAAAAGTTTTGGATTACATAATAAACCTATGTAATTAAGGATAAGACATCACATACAAAAATAAAAATCGGATGAGCAAGTTTTCACTAGACGTTAGAGCGCCATAAATATTTATGGCGCTCATAAATAGTTAATTTGTGACAATGAAATTGAAAATTTGTTGGATTTTTATACTTACCTATTCTAACTAATACATTTTTATAAGTACAATTTACAGATAGTATTTGATGTTGAGGAATTTTTCACAGGGAGTTACTTATAAGCAATTTTCATCAAGTTTTGGTCTTCTTCTAAAAAAAAATGTTGGACTATTGCATCTGTAATTATCTAACTACTGTATCACCTTCTTTCATCACATTCCAAATATCAGCGCCGGAGGATTTTTTCGGGTCACTTAAGCCTCGTTGATTAAATAACCACCTGCCTATGTCATGCGATTGTCCTGCTGTTGCCGCACGTGAGTACAGAGTTTAATGGTCAAAGACAAGCTGCAATCTTCATCGTAGCCCGCGAAATCTAAATTTTCTATTATGTTTTACAATTTGCACATCAAGTTGTAACTTGGTCAAAATATGATTTGCGACAGTAACAAGTATAATCTACATATATAAAAGAACAGGGTATGGTCGTAAGACTCAACTACAGCCGAAACCGCACACGCAGAAAATTGAATTTTGTACAGCAGTTGCACTTATGTAGGGGGGGGGGGGAGGGTAAGGTGAAAAGGGGTGAAAACTTTTGTATGAAAAATCTTATTCCTTGGGTTTATACATTTTAAACTTTCCATGAATAAGAACACAAGTAAATAAAAAAGATTGTCACTATGATTTTTTTAAAACTACCCTCCATTGGTAATCTAGACGAACGGAGGGATTTTGCGGATTTTGAAAGGGGTGAAAACCTTTATATGTAAAATATAAGATTTTACATATAAATATAAGATTTTACATATAAAGGTTTTCACCCTTAGGCTTATAAACTTGAAACTTGGTACGAATTAAGGTATAAGTAAATAAAAAAGATGGGCATCATTCGTGTTTTAAAACTACCCTCCATTGGTAATCAAGACGATGTTAAAGTTTGTATGGGAAAATCATAACGCGCTAACCGATGAATTTGAAACTCAGAATACAGAAATAAGATACATATATTTTTGGGTTTTTTCGAAAATCATCCCCCAAATTCGTGAAAAGGGGTGATTATATTTTAAGGGAAGGATTTTACTGATTGCTTCGATAAACTTGGTATAAATAATCTCTCAATCGAATAAAGTATGCGTTTATCTATATTTCAAAAATCAACCCCCTAGCGGAGTGCAAATCGAAAAATCAGTTTGTATGAAATATTTTATTCCTTTTGTTTAGTTAGAATCTTAAAGCCAAACCAAAACTGTTTCTCTTTTAGTAATTTAGGATTGCAGATGGGTTATTCGGCTTAATTATGAAAACCTACAATAAAATGAAGTCACATTTTGCGATCTTAGAGGGTTTCTTCAATGTGAAAGTTTTTTTTAAAGTTTCAATGTTAGATGGATACATTTTTAAAATTTTCCAAAAGTATCCAATAAGGTACACGGTGGAGCATACGGTGCAGGACTGCCCCGCTTGGGCAGAGCACCGCCGTGTCCTCACGACGGCGATAAGCGGAGACCTCTCGCGCCCGGCATTGGTCGAGGCGATGCTGCCGGGCGAGACGGAGTGGGAAGCGGTCAACTCCTTCTGCGAAGCAGTCATGCTCGCGAAGGAGGAGGCGGGCCGCGTGAGGGAGAGAACAGCGACCTCCCTCCACCCCAGCCGCAGTGGTAGACGCCTACGGCGTCGAACGTCGCAAGACGATCTCCGGCCACCGTAGGCGCGGGCATGCGGGCGGCGAGTAATGGGCGACTCGCAGCCCAAGGACCATGCCCGGGTCGGCGGCGCGTTGTGTTCCACGCGCGCCTCAAGGAGTGTCAGCATAGTGACGGGGCCTGTAGAGGGCCAAAGCCTATTGGGGTCGCGGGACTTACGAATTACCGTGACCCCGGTACGTAAAGGGCTATTGAAGGACACCGTGGATTTTAGTCAGTACTAGTCTGAGAGTCCTTCCCGCCCTGCCCTGTGTGGGAGGACTAATTTGATGATTTTACCACGAAAAAAAAAGTATCCAATAAGGTTTAAATTTACTGAGTTCGGAGTTCGAAACCAGCGCAGACGAAGTCGCGGGTGGAGTGCTAGTTTTAATTATAAGAATGATCAAAACATTCGCTCCATTCGCTCTCACATAGATTTGGTAAATATTGGTAAAATTTCCGAAAACTATTAAACTTATTTAAAAAAACACAAGATAATTTGAATTTCGCGGGCGGGAGGTACTTCGAAGGAATCACCTTAAAGTGACTTTGACGTTCGTGAAATATTGAGTTTAAGGCTTAAACTCAATATTTCACGAACGTCAAAGTCAAACTATGAGTTTGACATTGACGTATACAATTTATAAATAAACAAAACATTTTGGTGTTTGTTATCAAATAGTAATTATTACTTTGAATATTGAAAATCATTAACGTGCGTAACGTCCATACCGTAAAACTGGATTATATTTGGTACTATGTTTAAAGAATGTCGAAATGCGAGTATTGTAGTTTTTGCTGACTTCAAGAATGTGTCTATACGATAAGATAATTTAAATACGTAGGATTGGTCAATAGTTATCTCTAAAAAGTATTTGTTTACTTTGAAAACTATGTCCTTTTATACATATTGTCAGTTTTCATAGATAAAGATGTGGAATCTACCTTGTATTATTGGTGCGTCGTAGTTTTTTTTTTACTTTATTATTTACTTGTTATGTTCAGAGCTACTTTTATGGTAACTTATAACCTTGAACACTTTTTGCCTTGAATGTGGAGGGCATCCCCTCCCAATTGGAGTGAGTCATGTGGCGACGGTGAGGCCGGCTGCCCGGCGATTCGGCGCCACACCGGCAAATGATGTCAGAAACATTCCGGTAGTGTTTGTGTGCGGTCGCCGTCAGTATAAGTTCTAAGCTATTTACATATTGTTTTTATTCTTCCAGTATTTTTGCTTTCGCTACTACAAGCTAACAATACCACTGAAAACATGGATTCAAAGGCCCTTTCTTCTTCTATTGCCCATTTTTCAGCCAAGTTCTGTGATGTAAGTAATCATTTGATGATAACTATTGATTTTACTTCTACCTCTCATTATCATATATTTTTAGTATAATACATAATAGAATATCTTTTATGACATTTCATTTTTAATGAAAAAATATATATATAATGATGGGTTTTGCAAATCTTGTAGTACCTACATGTTTGTAATGTCAATCTATTTTTAAAATATATGTTTGGACATAAAAACCGATTGATTGAGCTTTTTATAGACCATCTTATCATATTCTTGTGTTTTTGTTATTTGTGATTGTTGCAAATCCAATTTTACACCTTTTTATTTACTTAATAGGGCTGTAAAGTAATGTACCATGTATTTTTACATTACTTTCTGTGTTAACAAAATATGACTACATTTTGATGTGGATGCATCATATGTATTTTTTCTTATTATTCGGATATTCAACATTGCAGTGACAGACTAGTTTGAGAATACAATAAATGTACACAATCATAACATTTAATCAATTTTCAACTAAGTGATTTTTGTAATTCTGACATGATAAACATATCACTACTTTGATAGTAAGTGATTGAGATATTTTTACAATTTAATATTAGTAACAAATCAGTGTTCATTAATATAAACTATCTAAATTGGTGTTTGTAGTTAATTGCTTGATCATGATCATATCAGCCTTAGGATGTCCACCGCTGAACATGGCCTTTGTAGTATCCTCTATAGATTTTCAATGAACATTAACACTCATTCAATAGAAAAACCAACTGAAGGGTGTAAGCAGTTGGTGTGTGTGTATGACCGAATATGTGTGATGCGGCGAAAGGAGTATGTAAGGATTGTAGCAGGTGGCGCTCTGTAGTTTCTGTCTACCCCCATGGGAAGAAGGCGTGAGTTTATGTATGTATGAAAGGTGTAAGGAGTGGAGTGGTCTTAATCTCATGCAAAATTGCAGCTCAGAAGCATCCCATTATTTTCATAAATTAATATGTCAATAAGTTCCTGAATATGCCAAATGTATTGATTCCTCAGGAACTAGAGAAAGGCAAAAGTGTGGTGTCATCCCCCTTGTCAGCAGAGTTTGTACTAGCTCTACTGAGTTTGGGCACAACCGATCCTGCTCATTCTGAACTCCTTACAACGCTTGGAATCCCAGATGACGATTCTGTAAGTATTAAAAATATACAACATTTATATAAATAAAATTAACAGCTAAATAACAATTAACGTCACATATGGCTGTTTGTTGTACTAAATACGGTTTACTAGGAAAAAATAACATTTAATAAAAATGAAACCCAGCCTAGAGGGAAAAGCTTACTTTTTTCATTAATTCAATGTATGTTCTATAGTAGTTAAATAAAATAAAAGTGACCAATAATTATTATCTTTCCATTAGTCATAACATATTTGACCAGATTATTAGAATCTGTTTTTAGAAATACATTTATTTATCATGCAGTTGTAGTCATTGCTAGAGTATCTCTTTCACAATGTTGACTGATGATTCATTTTCCATTTCAGATTCGTTCCTCATTCACTGAAATATCATCAAAGTTGAGATCTTTGAAGGGGGTCACACTAAAAGTAGCAAATAAGGTGTATGTACAGGAGGGCCCTTATGACCTGGAGCCTTCATTGAAAGAAGATGCAGTTAAAGTGTTTAATGCTGGTATAGAGAAGATGGACTTCAGTAAGGCGGCAGCTGCTGTTAAAGTCATCAACGAATGGGTAGGTAGTGTTGTAGTGATTCGTAAAATTCGATATTTATATTCAATCTCAATTCGAATACCATTCATTTGTTTTTGACGGCTGCTTCTGATTGGATCTTAAAGACTGATAGTCAAATTTGGTTGTTGATTGATTACAGGCGAAAATCCAACCGAAGATAGCAACCAAGTTAGATTATTAATTTCCAGCATTAGTCTCTTGCATATGAACTGCATGCTTACTCTTTGAAAAAAATTTTTTATGGTTGTCTTTGCAGGTTGAAAGCCAGACTAACAACAAAATTAAAGAGCTGCTGAGCTCCGACAGTGTAGACGGCGATACTCGTCTAGTTCTGATTAACGCTCTCTACTTCAAAGTAAGTAATATTCTCATTAATGTATGGGTATTACCATATTTCATTTATATTAATTGCTTGTCATGTATCTTTCTAGGGAACATGGAAGAAGCAGTTTGATCCTGCTAACACAGTGGAGCTTCCATTCCACATTACGTCCAACTCCACTGTAAACATACCTATGATGTATAGAGAAGATAATTTTTTGTATGGTGAGAGCGCTGGCCTTCAGGCTCAGGTATAAATATAGAATAGAACAAACACTCATGATATGTGCAATGTAATTCACACATTCAAAATAGAAAAGATAACGTAACGCTCGCATTCTTTAATAATTATACTGATGTCTGATCAATTGTCAGAATGAGTCATTAATCCGGAGTAGTCGTGAATTCATCTTGGTAGCGTAAATGGCTTATTGGATAGTTAACAATTTTTGTTGAAGAAATTTTTTCGCTTTTTTTGTTGAGGAAAAATATGTATCGGTCCTTGAGTAGTGTATGCCTATACTATTTAAACTGATAACAATGCATGACCCTCACTTATATTGGTTCGAGGCGCTACCATAAAATTGTTTTCATGTTCCAGCTTTTACAAATGCATTACAAAGGCGAAGAAACGTCGATGGTTGTTGTGTTACCTAATGAAATCGAAGGTCTCAACGGTGTTTTGTCCAAACTGGCTTCTGGTTATGATCTCATGTCTGAGTTGGACAGGATGCGTCAAACTAAAGTAGAAGTTACGTTACCCAAGTTCAAGATTGAAACAGAAATCGATCTTGGTGAACTGCTTCCCAAGGTTTGTTTTTTAAATATTACTTGTTTTATATTGAAATGCCCGTGGGTTTACTCGCGTCATGTTTGGATTTTTTTGAAGGAAAGAGGTCCGACAACGACTCTCGGGAATAATTTTCGCAATTCGATGAGATCTACTTATACTTACCCGTACATTATTACCTCAGCCAAGCTTGATTACCTCTTTTAAATATTAATATAGATCTAATATTATCGCAGAAGAATGGGCCACAAATACTTGGACCTGTTTATTACCTAATTGTTTGCGACAACAGCTTATCTAGGATAAATGAAGGTCGCATATATTGTCAGTAACGACAATTTTAAAATGGGAACTGCGCGGGTGTCTTGAAATGAAATCTGTAATGTTCAATTGTTTGTTCTAGCTCGGAATACAAGCGATCTTCGACAAAGGAAATTCGGGCCTGACCAAGCTTTTGAATGTTGATGAACCTCTATTTGTATCGAAGGCAGTACAGAAAGCCTTTATTGAAGTGAACGAGGAAGGTGCGGAGGCGGCCGCGGCCACCGGTAAGCGTCATTATATTAATAATCAAATCCTACATAATATCTTAATAGACATTTACTTTTACGAAGCACATCCTACCTAATTATTTTATCTATTATTTTATTACTAACATGAAATTCATCATATGGGAATTATTTAACATTGGTCAGTGATATGATTACAAGAATTGATAACAGATTTTTCATGATTGATTAGTGACTGGGCAGGGCAGATTATTTTCGTTTTGTGTTCTATTCTGTAGATATTTATAAGGTAGGTATATAATTATAAAAAATTACGATACAGCTTTGGCAATTGCATTTTTCAATTGAGCCTATTTATTTGGGTTCATACATTTTCTGTTTACGAAAAAAAAATGCAGTAAATGTGTGTAAAATAATGACACTGCACATTTTCCTAATATTTGAAAAAACAGTTATCTGATAAGCCTAAAAATCGAACTAATTCTGCGTCCCGATATTTTTGTGTTCGTTTACTAAGTTCTTAAAAAAACACAAATCGAGTGCAGGGATCTAGGTCCATGCTTGTCAAGCTATTTTGGAATTATTTACATGAAAAATAAAACTTGAACATACTACCACCATGCTCGGTGAATAAGAAGCATGATTATGAACATCGGATTATATGAATTTGCATGTTTGAAAACGCAATATTTGCAGCGGTATTGCATATTTTGAGACTTTTTCATGCATTATGCATACCGATTTAATTAGGAATGTTATATTGTTTGAGAACAATGGCTATTTATTATAATAAACCTGATCTTTTCTTCTAAAAAAGTTAATGCGTTTATCAACGACACGGGCCAAGTTCTGTCTGGAGACGTTTGAACAGAAATGGAGCCTAATTTCAAGCTTTGTTCAGTAACGTCAGCTGACGAAAAAATCCTTTTCAACATATTTATACTGAATGACAAACGCCCAAGTTTGATCCAGTAAAATACATAGTTGTGTATTGTTACAAGAATTACAATTATGAGTGTACAATGTACATACTTGTAATAATTTCGAATATTAATCTATTTTTAACGCGCATATTTGAATAAATATTTGAGAATTTTGATAATGCATATAACCCGATGTTTATTACTAATGCATTTATTAAATGACCTCTAGTTTTTTGTTTTATCTTTCACTTACTAACTGAAGACATTTTCAACAACAAGTTCTTTCTCGCTTACTCGGTTTGCTTTGAATACAACACAAGACTAGCTATGTACTATCTACCTTAAATCTATCTACTTTAACCTTGTGTGGTGTGGCCATCTATTAGTTTGTAACGCATTGTGGTGTGGTGTTGAATGCTGTGCTGTCGTGGATCGTTTGACGTGTCGTGGTGTGTGGGTGTGCAGCTATGGTGACGCGTCGCTCGCGCTCTGTGCCGACGGCTTTCGAGGCAAACCGGCCGGCGCTGTGGCTGGTGCTCGCTGGGCGGCACGTGGCGGTGCTGGCCAGCTTCCGGCCCGCCTCCCCCGCCTCCCCCCGCGATGAACTATAGTGGTGTGTGTGGCGCAGGCATGGTGGTAATGCTGCGCTGTGCTTGGCCGCAGTCGCCGCGCTTCCGCGCTGATCGCCCATTCCTCTACCTGCTGGTTGGATCCCATCGCACCCTGCTCTTCATTGGAGCATATCGCGGCAACAACTAGCGTGTACGAGTACCAACGTCGTTCTACGCACTTAGCACAAATCACTCAATAATAAATAATCAACTTCGTTCTGTCTACAACTGATTTTCATATGAAATAATGCTAGATATCAATGATCTAGTTTCATTAATATAGAAAATATAATAATATCTGTTATAGACAGTATTTCAATTAGATCACACGCTAACACATATGCACGGTGTTACCAAACATACAAGAATGTTGAACGCGCTTATATTTTTTAATATCTTAAAGTTTTTATTTCTAACTAGTAATTTCAAATATATATATTCCTATATGAGTAGCATTCCTATATAAATAAATACAAAAACAAACTATTACTTGAACTGAATTAAATAGTTTACGGTATGATAAATAACTAATTAACACCGTGTATAATAAGTACAGATGAAAACCAATTACAAAAACATTATAATTTGTTGTACAAAATTAATAAGTAAGAATTTATTAAACGTTTAACTGTTTTAATATATATGTATTTTTTATTATTTTCTCTAAAAATATAAGGTTGTTTTGATAGCCTCACTTATACTAGCGTTAAGCTTTTTTGTGGATAAAAAATCGATTTCGAGCAGGACTTGGACCTGTGATCTACTGATTCAATAAACTAGACGCCTTACCAACTAGGCATCGCAATTATGCTCGTGATCTTCATTTTTCATTCCATTCAATTCCAAATTCCAAATAACGTCTTTGGTGACGGCATCAGCGCCATCTATTTTAGAAGTGTCAAACTACTACTCCAAAACGTTGACATTACAGCGAAGTCAATTTTGTAAGGTAACAGATGAAGTCCTCTACACAAAATATTACTTGTTATACAACGTGTCCCAGAAATCAACGTCAAGCCGAAAACGGGCAATAGGCCAAGTCATGACAGTTATTAAAAAAATATATTTAAAAAAATCTTGGTCATATCCTTTTCAAATTATATGGATTCAAAAATAAATCTCAAAAAGTGACACCCTGTGTGTGATGATCTTTCAAGTCCTGTTACTACAAATATTAACTTTTCGTCTGTATTTTTTCTGTGACGTAACCATGAATAACCCTTCTGTCAGGTACTACGATCTGTCTTCCCGCATTTTTGGATTTTCCACGTGCCATTCGTGCAAATTGTGGAGGTTCATTTTACCGTCCTTTTTAAATGTTGATTCATCTGACCATAGAATTTAAAAAAAAATCGCGGATCCTCTCGAACATTTAATATAAACTTGGTAAATCTGTTTAATTAAAAATTATAACTAAAGAAATCCAACAACTGAATTTAATTTCAAACGCATCTAAAACTAACATATTATTTTTTTTCCTCGATTAAGAGGTAGCAATTAGTAAGTGGCATACCATTTTGAAATCCAGACTAAACGCGCCATCTTTTAAAGTAACTTGCCAAAACAGTGTAGTACTTTTTTTTACACCACACGCGGTAAAAGTTGGATGATGTAATAATTTTGAATTCAATGTTGGGCACAAATCTAGCATTTTATTTAAAACTGAGGTAGTTATGTTTTAACTTATAACTGTAATTTACAGAATAATTATTCATAGTTACGTCGCAGAAATAATACAGACGAAAAGTTAATATTTGTAGTAACAGGACTTTAAAGATCATCACAGGGTGTCACTTTTTGAGATTTAATTTTGAATCCATATAATTTGAAAAGTACATGACCAAGATTTTTTTTTAAATATTTTTTTAATAACTGTCACGACCTATTACCCGTTTTCGGCTTGACGTTGATTTCTGGGACACGTTGTATACTCATTATCGCCTGCGCCGCGAATAAGCTTTTTTATGGAAAGAAAAATTCGATTGCGAGCAGGACTTGAACCTGCGACCTCTCTGATTCTAAACTAGGCCTAGTTGGTTAAGTGTCTGGTAATTGTTTCTTTTTTACTTTGAACTGTTTATTCATTCAATAATTTTATATTAGGCCGTCCGCTAGCAAAGGCGCGTGCTCGCGAACGCGAGATTCTTTTAAAAATATTAGGTGTGCACTTTGGCTATGACAGCGATAGGCGGCGACCTCTCGCGCCAGCATTGGTCGAGGCCATGCTGCAGGTGAGACGGAATGGAAAGCGGTCGCCTCCTTCTGCGAAGCAGTCATGCTAGCGAAGGAGGAGGCGGGACGCGTAAGGGAGAGGACAGCATCTACCTTACAACCCAGCCGCAGTGGTAGACGCCCAAGGCGACAGACGTCGCTAGACGATCTCCGGCCACCGTAGCCGCGGGCATGCGGGCGACTCGCTGTCCGGCGATGGATCCTGCCCGGCGCGTTGTGTCCACGCGCGCCTCAAAGAGAGTCAGAGCCGCGGGACTAACGAATTACCTTGACCCCGGTACGTAAAGGGCTGTTGAAGGACACCGTGGATTTTAGTCAGTACAAGTCTGACAGTCCCTCCCGCTCTGCCCTGGGTGTGAGGACTCATTTGATGATTTTACCACGATAAAAAAAAAAAGCCTTTATAGCGTCCCCATTCTGGGCAAAGACCTAGCTAGCCATTCTTCTTTCAATCTCGACAGATACAAAAAAAATGGAAAGTATGCTGTCAAAAAGTGATAGAAGCATTCATACCTCTTTCTCTATGTTATCTTCTCTCTCTATTGGCGAACATTTAAGTATTATAATTTATAGTATTTCGGCAATTCAATTCAGTTTCTGTTTTCGATGCTGGAGCGCTTCGTGGCTGATCTGCTATTCTAAGTTACCATTCATATATCTTTTTATAGGGGCAGTTAATTTATAGGCACATATTGAAAGAATCGTTTAGGAATAAAATTACTATTAGTAAGTGAGTATTTTAAATCACAATATCATAATTATGTCGTACTATATTAAAGCGTTTGTATCATTCATTGCAGCTGCAATTGCGTTAAAGTATTCCTCGCGTCCATCCAAGCCCAAGAAGCGTCGCTTCAGGGCTGACCATCCGTTCATCGTGACAATCCTCGTGGAGGGAGTTATTTACTTCATGTCCTTGTACCACGGGGACACGGAACGGGTGCCAAAGACCTTAAGTCCTCTTCGTCAAATCCTAAACAAGGCCAAAAAAATTGCTCATGTGCGACTGTAAGCGGCGGTTTTTAGTTAGAGGCCCGTAGTGTGGACCTTGCTGCCACATTAGCATCCAGTTAATGCTTTATTTAGGTATAACTAAATAGAATTTTGCGGCAGTGGCGTAGGTTTTCCTGATAGGGCCCATCAATTTTAAAAAGCGAGAAAGTAAGTAATTTCTGGACCACGGTAAGTCAAGCATGAAAAGCAAGCATAGTGAGCTCTATAATTTGAGTTTTTTGACGTTCGAAGAGTCAAACTATATAGCTATATTCAGATATGGTTATCTCAAGAAAAAAACCCCTATAGGATCACTTTGTAGTCTTTCAAAAAAAGATAGCTAGACACTAACTAACAGTGCCCCCAATTTAGCCATCACCATCAAAACAACATCTTCATTTTTCAATATTACCTTTTTAACGTTTCACATGGCACGTCATACCACTTATTACGGATTATCAGACTAAACTAGGCTCCGCTGTTTCGACCATTTAATACACGATAACTTTTGGTAGCCTTTATAGCGTCCCCATTCTGGGCAAAGACCTAGCCATTCTTCTTTCAATCTCGACAGATACAAACAAAAATGGAAAGTATGCTGTCAAAAAGTGATAGAAACATTCATACCTCTTTCTCTATGTTATCTTCTCTATCTATTGGCGAACATTTAAGTATTATAATTTATTTCGGCAATTCAATTCAGTTTTCTGTTTTCGAGGCTGGAGCGCTTCGTGGCTGATCTGCCATTCTAAGTTACCATTCATATATCTTTTTATAGTTACTTTATTGACACATATTGAAAGAATCGTTTAGGACTAAAATTATATATAAAATAAGTGAGTATTTAAAATTACTATATCATATATATATATATATATATATATATATTAAAGCGTTTGTATCATTAATTGCAGCTAAAATTGCGATACGTTATTCCTCGCGGCCATCCAAGCCCAAGAAGCGTCGCTTCAGGGCTGACCATCCGTTCATCGTGACAATCCTCGTGGAGGGAGTTATTTACTTCATGTCCTTGTACCACGGGGACGCGGAACGGGTGCCAAAGACCTTAAGTCCTCTTCGTCAAATTCTAAACAGCTAAAAATTTTTATTTGTAACAAAAACGGCCGTTTATGTTTAGAATGCACGATTTAGCTAAACAGCTATATTTCAAGTGTTGACAATGTGTGTTATAAAATTACGTTATTGCCTTTTCTACAGTAATTAAAGACCACATTTTGTATTTTTGATTCTATTTACGAGTTATGAATTTTTTTCGATTGGCGGCGCTAGTGGACTGTAAGAGGCCTCTTAAAGCGTTTGTATCATTAATTGCAGCTGCAATTGCGTTAAAGTATTCCTCGCGTCCATCCAAGCCCAAGAAGCGTCGCTTCAGGGCTGACCATCCGTTCATCGTGACAATCCTCGTGGAGGGAGTTATTTACTTCATGTCCTTGTACCACGGGGACGCGGAACGGGTGCCAAAGACCTTAAGTCCTCTTCGTCAAATTCTAAACAAGGCCAAAAAAATTGCTCATGTGCGACTGTAAGCGGCGGTTTTTAGTTAGAGGCCCGTAGTGTGGACCTTGCTGCCACATTAGAACCCAGTTAATGCTTTATTTAGGTATAACTAAATAGAATTTTGCGGCAGTGGCGTAGGTTTTCCTGATAGGGGCCATCAATTTTAAAAAGCGAGAAAGCAAGTAATTTCTGGACCACGGTAAGTCAAGCTTTCAAGACATCAAATAAATACTAACTATAATTAACTACCTACATTTTAAACTAAGATTGGGAATATTTAAATTAAATTGTCATAATCTTTTCGGAGACATAACAACGACAATCGAGTTATTTATAAAAGACCAAGTTTTTAAACATCTCTAAGTCCGTATGAATAGTTGAAAGAAAATAATAATAATAATAATAATAATCTTTATTGGAACAGAATGACATTTTACAAACTAATATTGTGTACGTAAATAGCTACATTAGTTACAAAACTGTGTCACAGCTATTAACGCCCACCTCCAGTGGGTAGACAGCGGCGTTCCAATATCCAGAGATGTGAACAAAAATTAAATTAAAAATAGAAAAAAAAAAAAAAAGTTGGTAAACAATTAAAATATAAACAGTTTAAAACAGCAAAATACAAGAATAAAATAGGTAGGTGTGTAATGGTTGTGGGAGTGTTTTATGTAAGTGTTGTGCGTGTCTGTGGGGGCAAGTGCAGAGTGTGCTCGCGGAACCTGCTCACGAGCGCACTCTGTGCTATGTGTGTTTGGTGTGTATGTGTACGGAAGTATGATCTTTACGGTTTGACTAGAATCTCCAACTCTTCGTATGTAAGGGTTTGGAGCCAGTTATTAGTATTTCTTTTGCAATCCCGGAGTGTACATGGGTAAATGGTGAGCACTTTATTCACTCTATTATAAAGCACGGAACTGCAGAAAATGAACTGGCGGCGGACAATTTCCAATTTAGTACATGGTGTCGGACAAACTCTGTCAATTCTACGTTTTCGCGTACTAAACCCAGGGTCATAAGACAAGTTTGAATGCTTCCTCAACACTGTACTTAGTACAAAAGAGTGCCTTATTCTAGGTAGCTTCCATAGCGTGTACAGTTCGTTAGTAGGGAAACGGTAGGGTTTGAAGGCCATCACCTTAAGGACAGCCCTCTGCGCTCTCTCCAGACGCAGCAGAAGACATTTACCAGCACCACCCCAGGCCGAAATGCAGTAAGTCACAATGGAATGGGCAAGAGCAAAGTACACAGTTCTCAGGGTAGTGAAATTGGCAGAGGTCCTTAGATTTTTAAAAACAAAAATTAATTTTCTTACCCTAGAGACCAGTGAATTGATTTGCTCACTCCATGTCAGTGTGTCATCAACCCAAACACCAAGATATTTTATTGATTCTGTACGAACAACCTCAGGACAAACACAGGTGGCAGACATTACTGTATGGCACGCATGAGCTGTCAGACGGAAGGGTGGGGCTGGTTGTGATGCTTTCCTTGGACTAAAAGTGATAAACCTGGTTTTATCCAAGTTGAGGGTGAGCAAATTCTGTGTTAGCCACCCCATTGTAACTCTCAAGGCTGACTCTGCTCGAAGCCGAGCCTCGTTCCAGTCACCACCACGAACAACGACAACAGTGTCATCAGCGTAAGCAATTATTTTGGAGTATCTCAGATTAAGTTTACAGAGCTCGTTTATATAAACTAGAAAAAGGGTAGGTCCTAAGACACTACCTTGCGGGACTCCGTAGGTGAGGAATGCTTCCTTACTGGCGTGGTTGTTTATACTGACAATTTGTGACCGACCTCTAAGGTAACTCTCAAATAAACCAAGCGGCAGGCCTCTTATTCCAATTCTCTCTAGTTTACTGAGAAGAAGGGGGACAGAGACAGTGTCAAATGCTTTAGAAAGATCAAGAAAGATAGCTAAAGAAAGATCAGGCACTGGAAGAAAAAGGAGGCACTGGTGTCTTCTTTTGTGATGTTTAAATTTCTCTTTGGAATTAGACGTTCGTTCATAAACATTTCAACTTCTAAGCTCGTGGGCTTCATTCAGATTTGCCGCTCCGGGCTTGATACGGTTAGTCCGCCACTGCCGTGTATAAACAGTGGACAATAATTGGCTATTGACTCAATATAGGGTGTGAAATAAATGTTATATGAACTAAAAGAGGACTATTTCATTTAATAAACCTTTTTGTTAAGAATTTTATTGTTCCGTCCGTTAATTTCATTTCTTTGCTCCTTTTTTTGTTCATATATTTTACTTATGCTCCCTCTACAAGTTTTCTGTTGATCGACTCCATTGTTTTAATTTTATTTTAAGTAGGTACAGGCTGCGTATTTTTTTTCTGGGTTTGTATTACCCAGATTAAAAAAAAAAGATGATGCGAGCCGCTCGAGATGCAGGACAGAACTGACTCACGACAAGTATGGCGTTGAAGCGTAAAGTTAAGGAGAATCACGAGTATAAATCAGCCATTTAGCAATATTCCTAATGGTTCACTTTGAAAATGAACAATAGCAGACGTTCGCTGGAAATTCACTCTTGAATAACTACGAATTTTGTTAAGTGACCGTGTTAGACCAGCCGGTAGGCACCTCTTTGTGAAAAGTGTCCATCGAAACAGGTTAACAAAGGGCCACCATTATTGAACGTGTTAAGGCGGATACTTTTACGGCACCTACTTTATGAAGAAAGTGGATAATGGTGAATTGCATATTAGCCAGCCGCAGTGGTAGACGCCCATCGCGACCGACGTCGCAAGACGATCTTCGGCCACCGTAGGCGCGGGTATGCGGGCGGCGAGTAATGGGCGACTCGCTGCCTGACCATGGACCATGCCCGGGTCGACGGCGCAATGTGTTCCACGCGCGCCTCAAAGAGTGTCAGCACGATGACGGACCCTGCCGGGGTCGCGGGACTAACGAATACCGCGACCCCGGAACGTAAAGGCAAAGTTATACTACCCTTTAACACGGCAAGAAAAGTCAATATAATCTAGTAATGCTTACTTTTATTTCGTTTTTTTTATTACTAAACAATCAAAGCTAAACAACTACAATTACTTAAAACTTCGAAGATGTAGCATTGAAAAAGTTTAAAAGAACAGCTTCGATTGTTTGTTCATATTGAGTGAATGTATGAGAGAATAACAAAAGGTCGTCAGAAGCAGTTGTAAGCAGAAATGCCAGGAGGTGTCATCCTAGAATAAACTTTTTAATGATGTTCTGTACACCGCCACTGCTGGACAAGGCAATCTCTCTGCGAGAGGTAGTGGGCGTATTCTGCGTAACACACAAGCCCAGTGCTGGTTGGCAGATGTCCTAGAATTTTTGGTTCTAGGACATACCGGTTTCATCGCGATGTTTTACTTCACCGTTTTGAGAACAGTGGTAAAAGAAATGCCTGGGTAGCCTGACTGGATTCAAACTCACGACTGAGAACTCTTAAGTCGTATCCGTTACTCACTGACAGGAGAATATTACCCAATATCAATAAACCGAAAAGAGAATGTGAGGATTGCATCACGTGATGTTTACATTACAACTAATCTTATACATACCAAACATACATCTAATCATGTTACAGTATTGTTAATTTAACTGCTTGTCGGTCTGCTTAAGGCAATGTATAATTGTGTTGTCTTTGGTAATGGAAATGTGTAAAAAAGTGTTCTTTCAAATTCGTTATGCATCTCGTATTGTACCTATTACAGCTATGGGCATCATGATGTGTTCTGCGATGTTGAACCCACCACCCGTCCCCCGTTTCGTCGCAGACCGCCCCTTCCTGGTGTCGATCGTAGTTGGCAAGGTTCCTCATTTCATGGCGACCTACTGCGGCAACGAATAATGATGTACCATGACATAGGACTTTTAAAAAATTTGCACCAAAATTTTATATACATATTTGGAAATTAAATTAAATCTGTTGAATTTGCCTTTGGTTTTGATTGTCATGTCTTATTTCTCAACTAAATATTTTTCTAAACATTTGACATAAAACACTTTTACTTTAAGTACCAAAAACAATAATAAATAGTATTTTAACTAAACCTTGACACTAACAGTGAACTAAATATTTTATAAATAGATATAGGCATTACGCCTGCGTCGCGAATTTCAAAGATTTTCTGTGGTCATCTGGTACAACATTGATTTTTTGACTGTAATGTCAACGTGTGACAAATTTCGACGCTTGTAGGTGGACCTCGGTGGCTCGGTTGGCAAGTGCGTCGGATGAACTGAATCCGCAGGTTGCAAATTCAAATAGGTACTGCTCGCGGTTCGTATTTTTCATTCCACAGAAAATCTTTTGATATTCCTGTACTTTGTCAATTCAGTGTCATACAATTATATTGAGAATGCTGCCTTGAAACTTTGCTCGTCTGCAGAGTTAAAAAAAAAAAAAAAACAAAAAATTAACTTTACGGCGGCTAAGCTAAATTTCTTAAAGGGGTTTGAAGATTTTGGCCCTATCTGACGCCCGCCATTTTGTTTTTTTTTTTCAGTATCGCGGTGGACATCTATAGTTATATAGGTATTTAAATAGAGGACACATAGACAAACAAAATATATAATGGACTTAATGTGTTAAAGCGTCCGGTTTCACAATTGTTCGAAATAAAAGTATTATTCTACGTGGGGTCTACGTAACACGGTTTCTTCTTTCATTCTCCCGATTGGACGTCGCGCCATCGTTCACTTCTTTTTCTTTTATATCATTTCTAATACAATACATCCATATTTTCTTTGGTCTTCATCTTCTTCCCATTTATCTACATTCTTTCTGATCATTCTCTTAGTCACATGTGTATTATCCCTCCTTATCACCTTTCCGTACCAAGACAGATTTATTTGTAGCGACAATATTCGCTTGGGTAGCTACACCTGCGTCAATTCAGTGTCGTCCAGACTTTGAAGCGGTAACAAACTGGACAACGATGCATAGCGTCAACGCGACACGAATCTTCGCCCGCTAATGTAGCCCCACCATTAGAGCATTTAAGGATAAGCGGCAACAATTGACGAACAATTGCCTGCGCCGCCCGACGCGTCGCGTGTCCTTGAACGAGGCCTAAGCATAACTGAATGAAATTTTTATGGGACCAAATGTATACTTGCATAAATAATAATCACACTAATCGGATTAGAAACCTCGGAGTAATCGGTGTACAGTACATACATACATCAGAAAAAATACTGACCTAATTGCAAACTTCCTCCTTTTTGAAGCCGGTTAAAAAAAAAGTTTTCTAACAAAGTTTTCAGTGTCTCTTATGGATGCGTATTTCCCATTGGCCAAATTAAAAGAATCACTCTGTTTGTGAATTGCATACTCGTTGCATAGGTTGCACTCCACAATGTAACAACATCCTGTTTCTTTATTGTAGTACCTATCTACTAACTGCCAGATAAGTTAATTATTACTAAAATATGATCTAGAAATATAAGCTTACTTTTTTGTCACATCACATCACGTATTTCACGTATAAACTAACATTAGTTGTTGTTTAGATTTAGTTTTTTAACAGTTTTGTGTTCAAGTGCTTGTCGCCCCGCTTAGGCGGTGAATTCTTCTGTTGCTCTGGTGATGGAACTGGTGACGTCTCAAAACTCGTGTTGCAGCTTGTATTGTATTTCAGCTATGGGCATCATGCTGTATTCTGCGATCATAAACGAACCACCCGTCCCCCGTTTCGTCGCAGACCGCCCCTTCCTGGTGTCGATCGTAGTTGGCAAGGTTCCTCATTTCATGGCGACCTACTGCGGCAACGAATAATGTTGCACCATGACATAGGACTTAAATAAATGGCACCAACATTTTATTAAGTATGAAACTAATTGGAGATATGTATGTATCTCAAACTACGTAAATAAAATAAAAGCTGTTGACTTTTGGTTTTGATTCTCATGTGATATCCCTAAACATAATTATCTAAATATAATCCTGAAAATAATTTCGTAGTCTTCAATAGAACCTTTTTTTTCGATAGGTCTTACGTAAGATCACAATAATTTGCCAAGTTAAAAATATACTTTGAAAAAGCATTCATCCGCGCGAGGGTCGTGGTTCGCTCGGATGCGTATAGTTCAACGATTTCCGTTCCATGTATTAGAGATGTAGAAGTGGCAGAATAAATTTTAAACATGAATTGTTACTTTGAAAAATAAACATTAAAACAAACCAACTGGTAGGTAAATTCATTTTTTACTTTAGATTCTTACGTAGGTAATGCGACTTATTCGACCTAATCCTATTTTTTATAGGGTCAATACTAGCGAAAATAGTCTTCAATACATAGTGTAAAGCCGGCGCCACACATAGCTTCACTTTTTTGAACACTTCTTTGAAGACTTTGCAGAGCTTTGAAAACATATTTGAACACATATTTTTTGAACCTGCCACACATGCTTTGCAAATACTTTTCTCCACAGTTGGCTACTAGACAACAAAGACAATGGACTACGATTTTGTGGACGCAGTGTGCCTTTATTATTTATGCGCAAATAATTATTTAATTCATTTGCAACAAAATTTAAGAAAACGTCCGAGAAGAAGGCGCGAGTGGATTGTGAGGCAAGTGTGGCAGGGTACGCAAACGAGTGAATACAGTCAACTTTGAACGCTTTGATGTGCGTTAAAAAACCGACACCGAATGGCAAATTGCAAATGTGTGTTCAAACTTTGAACACATATGCAAAGTCTCGTGCTACACATAGCAATCAAATAAGTGTTCAAATAAGTGAAGCTATGTGTGGCGCCGGCTTAAAACAAAATCGTTTTTTTAATAAATAGAGTGATCCAAGGGGAAGGTTTATATGAATCAAACATGCATGATATAGTAGAGATTGCACCCGTGCGGAGAAAGGGGCGGGTCGCTACTATCAATTGTTTTCTCTGTTTGTCGCCGCGTTTGACGCCAGGGTGGACGCCCGACGCAACGCGTTTTCTTGAAGGCCGTACTTAGTGGCAGGTACTAAGCTACTAGGTACCTAATCGTTGTTGGTTTGAGTTATGCATTTGATTGAAGTACTCGTTAACTTGATGTGGTTAGCTGTGTGCTTCTTTATTTGGCTTATAATGCAAGTTTTTTTGTTGATAATATGTAGCTAAATGTGGTCTTGGAATCTGCGGTTATTCGAAAAAATCATGACATGCCTCCTGATTGGCTACCTGCTGTATTCCAGCGTTTGGAATTGCTGCGTTTTCTGCCATGCTGAACACCCCGCCAGTACCCAGCTTCGTAGCTGACCGGCCTTTCCTGGTAGCCATCCTTGTTGAAAAAACTCTTCACTTCGTCGCAGCGTACTGTGGAAATGAAAATTAACAATGTCATTTTTACACAGCTACCTTCTATTTGTAATTTCGCGCCAATTTGATACTCACACTGTTAATTTATGTTAATTGAAATATAAAATTATAAAAATAATTATTAATTTCATTATAAGTATGGGAAGGAAAATATCTGCGCAGCAAAAGTGGATCAAAACTTATAAAATATAGACTATTTATAAACTGTACGAAGAAATGTTACATTAATTTGATAAATTTCTACTGTCCAGAATTTGCTTTCCGATACATTAAAAACATCCTTACATTAAACTTAGTCAAATATAATCATACATATTCCTGGTAATTTCTTCGTTCATACAAATTGTCATCGTCTTCCTGTCCTATTCTACTTGGGGTCTACGCAACACGCTTTCTTCTTTCATTATCCCCTGTTAAACGTAACGGCATAATTTCTCCTTTTTCTTTCATATATTTTTTATATAGGGGGGGGGGGGGGAGGGCAAGACGCCTGTGAGAGGAGAGAGATATGTATCTCATCCGACGGAAATAAAATTAAAACGGCTGAATTTACTTTTGGTTTGATTCTCATGTCATATCCCTAATCCTATAAATAATTTCGAGCCATTCAATAAAACTCTACGTTTTTTATCAGTCAAAAACACATTTTCCATTTTATTATAATTTATTTTGCAGCAATTATTGTCTCGGGCACGCCGCAATCGCGGCGGTAAGACCCCTCTTTGAGGAGTGGCTGGATAGGCGTCACGGCGTCCTTACCTTCCGCATAACGCAGGTCCTCACCGGACACGGAAGTTTCGGGAGGTTCCTGTGTCTGATAGGGAGGGAAGAAACGCCTGGGTCTCACCACTGCGAGGATCGTCTGGAGGACACGGTGGAGCATACGGCGCAGGACTGCCCCGCTTGGGCAGAGCACCGCCGTGTCCTCACGACGGCGATAGGCGGAGACCTCTCGCGCCCGGCATTGGTCGAGGCCATGCTGCGGGGCGAGACGGAGTGGGAAGCGGTCGCCTCCTTCTGCGAAGCAGTCATGCTCGTGAAGGAGGAGGCGGGCCGCCTGAGGGAGAGGACAGCGTCCTCCCTCCATCCCAGCCGCAGTGGTAGACGCCCACGGCGTCGGACGTCACAGGACGATCTCCGGCCACCGTAGGCGCGGGCATGCGGGCAGCGAGTAATGGGCGACTTGCTGTCCGACCATGGACCATGCCCGGGTCGACGGCGCGTTGTGTTCCACGCGCGCCTCAAAGAGTGTCAGCATATTGACGGGGCCTGTAGAGGGCCAAAGCCTGCCGGGGTCGCGGGACTTACCCATTACCGTGACCCCGGTACGTAAAGGGCTTGTGAAGGACACCGTGGATTTTAGTCAGTACAAGTCTGACAGTCCCTCCCGCCCTGCCCTGGGTGGGAGGACTCATTTGATGATTTTACCACGCAAAAAAAAAAAAGCAATTATTGTCTATAAATTTTCTATGTGACCAATTAATAGTTTACCAGATAAATACTCCCTGCACCCCTTTTTCCAAGATGGAGGCCTCGAAACCATGGACTGCGCCCTCACAAACTTGAATTTAAGTTTTTCACAAACCCCCAAAAACCATCTTAAATTGCTTTGCTGACAAATAAAACCCTAAATAAGTTAAGTACTTAATTTAATTAATTTCAATAAAAAATGAGTATCGCGCAGGATACGAGACAAAAATGGCTTATGAAAAGTGTGTTGACTAACTTGTATGTCGGTTTATAGTGACGCGAATAAACGCATGACTTCTTATTAAGGATGTCGGCTAAAAAGTGCACGACCCGTACAAGTGCATGGACCGTGCGTCTTTTAGCGGACGACCGCGCGCTGTGTTCGCCTTAGTGTGGCCAGGATTCCTGATTCTCATTTATTAATTTGGATGTTCAACTCAGAATTAGAATTATATGAAGTGAAAAAAGTGTGAGTTTTTTTTGTATCTGTATTTTAATTGCTTAAAAACGAGCTAAAGTATGGAACCTGAAATTAATTGGCATTGATCTGGGATAGCTCCCTAAGTAATGACGTAATTTTAATGAATTAGAAAGTGAACAGTTAAACCTTTATAATGGTACCATTTTTATTATTCTTATTAGTTGTACTTTAGATCGCGCGGAATCGAAGTGATTCCATGCTTTTGCTCGCCAGTATAGTATTAAGGTGCTCCCGCGAAGCAATTATAAGTATAGGAAATTGCATAGCATTTGTTATTCAACTTTTTTCTTACCATTTTGTAGCAAATGTTACACACTGTTGTAAAATGTTGACGTGTTACACAATGATTCATAACGTTATATAACTGCTGTGTGGGAGCAACTTTACGTTAGTATCCAGTTAGTTATTCTGCTACCAGTAGTTACAGGTATTTTATGTTATGTACCCTTCTACAAACTTTATGTATTTATAATTCTGACGCCGAATAATTGTGAAATATAGACTATATTTATGGAATGGACGTATGTTCTTAAAAATGCTTACTAAAAGTATTACTAACCAACATTTCAGGTTTCACACCCACCGAGATTTGTTTGATAGAGAGTGTTGTTCCCGACCCTTGCTTCGTCGCAGACCACCCCTTCCTGGTGTTGATCATAGCTGGAAAGGTTCCTCATTTCACGGCGACGTACTGGGGCAGTGAATGATGCCCCTCTCCTTTATTTACACTGGGTTTTTAAATAAGTGCCCCCCAGTAAAAATATATCTACATAATTAAATAATAAAACTGTTGAATTTACTTTCGCTTTTAATTTAATTTAAATGTCTAGTTCTAGAACTACATATTTAGGTACACACACAATTGATAGGTTTTAAAAAGGTCTTAAAATAATACCTTTGTCGTCTTACTTTTATGGAACCTGGAGTTTTAAGTTAATTCCAAATAGTCCCGTCAATCTAGACATTTAATTAAGTTACATTCATTAACATCCAGCTGAAAGTGAGTAAAATTGTTCGAAACATAATAGAAGGACAACATTTGAGAATTCCCAATCATTCCAGTTTTTTTTCTTTTTTTTTGGAAAGCTTACCGTTTACGTGACAATCGCGAAAAACTCACTTAACCCAACGTTGACTTGAATAAATGAAGTACACAAGTACTGGTACATTTATTAGGAATTCTCCAATGTAGTTTTTTATTACGTTTTGAACAATTCACTCATTTCCAGGCGGTTGTTAATTAATGTACCTTCTTTTTTGGCCTAATTTGACCAGACCAAAAGTTTACAGGAACCTAAAAAAACTGTTATACAGTACTAGTTCGTCGACTTGAATTTTATTGTTTTCTCGGTAGAAAGTTGTTTTGTATCGCTTTTTTGAGTCCGTAGTTTATGAGTCCTTCCGCCTTAGGTGTAGCAGTCTGCCTGACTTTTACCGATTACAAATCTATGTTATTTATATGCTCAAGCATTTTTTTTAAATTTGTGTTGATATCTAAGAGGGTCAGAAACTATCTCAAAATTGACTTCGAGGCAGGATTGCAGGATTTCAAAATGAGAAAGGTCGTGTAGGTACTGTTAAATAGCATATTTTATTTTGCTGTTTGAAATCCTGCATAGAAATGCATGATTTCTGATACTGATAAGTTGTCATAAACACATCTGCGGCCATATTATGACGGCTTCAAACCAGGCTTTTTCCAGTGAGTGAAAGAGACAGAGCTATACAAGTCATCTAGCGCCACCTCGTTCACTCACTGGAACAAGCCTGGTTTTAAGACGTCAAGATCGGGCCCTGGAGGCATCATGAGAACTCAATAAGTCCAGGATTTTCATACCTACATAAGTATACACATATCAAAAAAAGTTTACGTTCACTTTGAAAAATCTAAATCTTTTTTGTTGCGGTGCATTATGATTATTTTTAGATTCTTTATTTAAAAATATAGATTTAGAATATGAAGCAATAAAACAGTTCTATTGTTTTCCAACAACATTAAAAATAAATATATAAGCTAATGCTAGTGATCACAAACTTTTTTGATGTTGCTGCATATACGATGCCAGCACTGGCAAGATTGAGCAACATTATTTTGTGGCCGGTCCTTGTAGCCAAATAAAAGTTTAACGAGCCATTATCCTTAGAACACCTACACTCTACAGCTATTTGAATGTCGTGACCATAATCATACTTGGCCCCGCTGACCTAATTACGCTTCTACACAAAATTACTCAGTTCGATGAGGTCACTACGAGTATATTACTATCGGTGGTTCAAATGTAATTTGCGAATGTTTAATATGATTAAACGTTATACCGACCTGAGGGCCTAAAAAGGGCTACTGGCAAAGAAATAGATAGGTAATTTTACTTTGATCGCAGTTCATTTTATGGTTTTACTAAAGTGGTATTTTAAGAACTCAGTAGTCGCGTCTGCGACCACTGGTTCCTCAATCCCATATTTAGTACTTAGGCAGGTCCTTCTCTTCTGAAAAAAAAATCTATATTATTTGAAACATTTGCAGCGGCCGGCATAGTGAAATTATGTGAAGATAATAGCAGAGAGTTCTTCGCGAGTAATCCACTAATGTTCTTCGTTGAGCGAAAGAAATACTTACTGTTTGTGGGTACTTTTAGAGGTGAAGCTCAAGAAGGATGGATGGAGGACACTCAAGGAGTGCATGTTAAACCACACGCTTGTGCGATGACGTAGGTAAAGTTAACAACTTTACGTTTTTTTTTTACACCTTGACTTAATTCTAGGTCAGGGGTATCAAAGTCGACGATGGAGCGAGCTCAGAAGAAGCATGTTCACTCTAACTTTGAAGAGATTAGGGTTGTATGCGTTCGAAAACACAGACGCAAGCAGATAGCCTCAGTCCTTTGCTGAGCGCATAATAAAAGCCGTTTGGAAACGCTTAGTGCGGCAAGATATGGATGATAATTTGTCGAGCATCTAGATGTGCGATGATGATAGAAGGGGCCCTAAAATTGTTTCGCTGTCCACCATCGGTGACATCTGGAATCATCGAAAACATTTATTTAGGTCGCATTAATATAATCCGGTCCTATTGTAGTAAATAAATAAATTAAAGCAGTCCTGAAGATACGAGTGCAAAATCATATCAGCTATTTAGAATTTCTTTGACCACCATACGAAGTCATCGCAAATTCGATTGTGTTGTTGGATTATCTTCACGCTCATAATCAATAAATGTTGGATTAATTACATCTGCGTACAAGACGTTATACCACGCTATACATTTGAAGAAGTCATGCTTACAGGCACAATGTTGGTAAATACGTCTGACAACTTCACAACTGGATCATAGTAATAGAAAGATAGACAGACAGGACAGTACGGCTGTCATCACCAATAAGGCTTAGTAATTATTTAGGTATTGCTTAGAGTTGTGAGGGCGGTCAGTATCCCTACTTATAAAGGCAGATTTACACAGCAAAATATTTGTATGACCTACAAGTTGGGTCTGGATGTTTGTGTATATGTGAGATTCTATGTTTGTAATCGCGCCCACGATTAAGGAGAAATTCCTAGTGTGAGGCAAAGTTTCTAAAAGAAAGAAATCAAAGTACTTGCTTAATTACTTACCGAGCGGTGTTCACACGTGGTTTTTACTTAGATACTTACAGATGTGTAAATCGGCCTTAATAACCAACTGACTGTTTCCAACTACTGGGTATGAGGTACACACAGCTAAACATCAAACTATCATAACCAGTTTATCTTGGCCTCGCTTTGTATATTTTTTCCACACAATGACCGGTCAACATATACTGATTTTCCATTGTTTGGTGTGCAGGCGTTTGTAAAGACGCACACCAACCTACCAATCTGTCAAATTTCTTTAATAGATTTTCAACCTTATCACAATAGTGGAAGATTAATGTTTGATGTGGTAGATTGACCTGCTGGTGTCTGTACATTATTACATATTTTCATTATGAATGAAAATTCTATAATTTATTACAATTTTGTAGGTCTTACTCATGCGTACACCGTGCTCGTCTACTTGAATGGCTGACATACATATTGCTTCAAAGCTGCAATGAAGACTTGATAATATAGTCCGGTGTTAGATTGTTGTGGGTATACAAAGTATGTAATTAAAAAATGGCTAGTAGCCAGCTGTTATTTTCGTTTCACACTATCGATATTCCAACAGAAGTAGCTTCTTACAGATAGAACGCCTATAACTAGGACACTCAATAAATACTTCGAGTTGTTGCCAAAATTGGAAGATTCCAGGCTAAAAGTCATATAATATATTTTATCAATTCCATACATGATATGGAGGTTTCGTGTAAAGTTGGAGAGCTATGTCGTCTGTACTGTGTGAGCTATGTCAGTAGATTCGTATAGGTTGGATTGATGTCAGAAGCAGACCAATATGATAAAAGCATATTATAGGAGACAGCTCTTTTAGCACATAGCCCCGGGCATGGTACTAGCACAGTATCATTCGCAAGCCCGCTGTCCGCAAGCCCGCGCCTACGATGACCGGAAGTCGCCTGACATCGTCCGATGGCTTTGGCGTCTCCTGCCACGGCGGCTGGGTTGTCAGGGAGAGGATGTCTTATCCCTCACATATCTCGTCGTCACCTTCACTGATTACTTCTTCGCAGAAGGAGGTGACCTGCTTTCTTTTCTTCTCGCCCCGTGGCCTGAACCAATGCCGCCGGAAACATATTGGCATAAATGATTGTACTAACTCGTAGTTATACAACAGTGTATAGAAACATGCCGTTTGCTTCGACGACTGTAATAATTTAACGTTCGTCTCACTGATTCTTATTGTGTTTGAATGAAGTGGTTTATCGATTAATACTGGATTAATTACTCTCATTAATACAGCGTTAAGTCCTTACTTAGTTTAGTCTGATGCGGAACTGACTGTATTTAATACAGTTATGGTAGAGTGCCCACAGTATGGTCGTAACTCTCGGTTCGTGCAGTATTTATGAGCTATCTCGTGTTACCTTCATCATCTGGTCGTGATTTTATTGTGATAATCATGTGCTGACACCTGTCTCGCAAATTAAATACAGGTTCACAGATACAATTATTGCTATTATACTATTCATAGACAACTTTAGGTATTGCTTTAATGGAAGATCATTATTTTTCAGTTGATACCGACACGTCTAAATTCGAAATATGGAAGCATAACTATATATTTTGATGACTACTTGAGACTAAATGTTACTGAATAATTGATCGGATGCTTGAAATTAGATATGATTCAAGTATGTGCGTTAGTTATATTCTTCTCTCAAATTAGTTTACAGCCTGTAAAAACTAACGAAATACCGATTTATAATCGTCGGCATGTAAGCCAAATCATGCCTCGCTCGCTCCTACCGAGTATTGAGAAGTTTTGTTTTGTTAACAACAAATGGATAGAATGCGCAGCAATAAACAATTTTTATAAAAAAATGAACAGTATCAGCAGGAAAATAATTGGTGACAAAGTTTTACCACATTATGATCCGGGATCTAATACCAAAATGAGGGAGTTATACTTGAACAGAAAATCCCATTTGTCCGAGCCATTACCGATATTCAAGTCTTACATGCAAAATCCTACCGTCATGTTGAACATAAGGCCGTATATAAATTTACCTGGCACACTACCTATTAAGCCATACCCAATTAATCGTCCGGGACTTCCAAATCAACTGCCGAGGCCTGACGTGAAGCACAATATGAATTCCGCATGGAACACACCCCTACACCCGCATACTGTTAACGTATTAAGTTCACCGGCACAACCGACACAGGTTAATAGTTCGAGTATTGTTTCTCACAACCGATTGAAGCCGCTAGTAACGATGACGACGGCTATTTCTGGCGTTTCGCAACCAATAAGTACAGTTCATAAAAACTTGTCAGCCATTAACAAATTTACCCAGAGTCTAGATGACCTCGAACGTCGATTTTATAAGGTGAGTCTAAACCTCATTAATTTATTAGTTATCACATAAGCAACATTTAGGTATAACCAGCGGCCACTTACACATCTCAGGCTGTATGTTGGTCGTGAGGTTCAGAAAATGGTCAATAAATCAACACATTGAGTCACCAGTAACACACAGGGTCCCTATATAAAGTAGCTTGGTCACGCATGAGAAAAAAAAAATTATGATTTCCTCCAGGGCCACGTTGATAATCAAAATGCAGTGTGAAATGAGTTAGTCTTGAGAATTCTTCAGATTCATAATGTTCACTAAATCTCAGCCAGCTTGCTATCATGAGTTCTACTGAAATTGAGAAAATTAAAAAGGCCCGTCATCAGCATATTAGTAATTCGTGTTTTTGAAAAATATTGTTTTCGCAGGAACGTCAATAATCATTTATGTTCACAAACACAGATTCATGATTAAAATCGAATTTCACTAAGTCACTTTATTTTTTGAGAGTAGTGGTGTACCTTTTTTTTACGTGGTAAAATCATCACATGATGAGGGCAGGGCGGGAGGGACTGTCAGACTCGTACTGACTAAAATCCACGGTGTCCTTCAATAGCCCTTTACGTACCGGGGTAATTCGTGAGTCCCGCGACCTAGTGTAATTATGGAACCATATCAAGAATCCACCAATGGAATCTATTATTACACTAAAGGCCTATTAAACGACATCGTTTAATAAATAAACAGAACAATACAATTACTTTAAATAATAACTGAGGTGCTGTGACCAAAGTGGACTTACAATCGTGAAACACATTGATTTGTTTGTTATTGAAACTAGCTCCAATGCAAGGCAATAGATTAATCGACCGCACTGTATGGTTATCAGTATCGGTGTGATTATACAATTTGAATTCAGTGTACTGTATTATCAATTGGAATTGAAATATTGTTCAGTCCGTTCATAATCTGATAATTGCCCGGAGTTGAAATATTGTTTTATGTAGTTCATGTAGTCATGGTCCTCCGCTTAGGTATCATTAAAATCAAATCATGATTCATCGTTAGATATTATAACTATAAGTAGGTATATATTTTTAAAAGAAATTTATTATATTGACGACTATCGCGTGTAATATATTGAACTTTCACAAAAAAGTTCTTCAGACTAATGAAGATCCCATTTAGACCGTAATTTCCAGACCATAAAACAAGTTCACGGCATTGTTGCAGATAACATTCACGAAGCTAACAACTATAAGTCCTGTAGACAGACAAGAGAATGGAATGAGCTTCGTCCAATCTGGCTTCTTTTTACTTCTGACCCTGATGGCTCTCTGGACGGACGTCGATTCTGTAACTAGGACTCAAATCGACCAATCCATTGGATTGAATATTTCTGAGATGGTATTTTTTCTCTCTATCTACATACCTACATAAATACTTTTAATTTGAGGTCACCGTCGGTAATCAGTACAGTAATCTAGTGTATGTAACAAAAGCAATCAGACTAAGTTGCCTGGTAAGTGCCAAACAACATTAAGGGACTAAAGGAACTAGTCTACTGCTAGGTGGGTACACTCATCGATCTGTTTGTTCATAGTGGTGATTATGGTTATTTCGTAGTCAACTCCTAATAATAGATCAAAGTTGACAGTAACACAACTAATCATTTTAGCAAAAGGAGGACTGGAAATTAAGTTCCCTTTAAAATCGCCATCGCCACGCAAAGGATCTCTAGGGCTTTAAAAAGTGTTGTTTTATTTCACGATATAGTCTCGGTATTACTAAAAGTATGTCACTAATTTTCAGTCTATAAAGGACACTTTTCATCCTAAATAGTATAGGTATTTGGTGTCTTCCGAGACTAGCATAATAAATTTGCTTACCAGGATAGCGTTGGTCTTGTGAGACATTTCATAACCACGTTGCCGAATTCATCGGACAAACTGAAATTGCGGCAGTCAACACGTCTGATGCTGTGGCCAGGGAAGATTGCAAGCCCGCTGTTACAAGAGGGCGCAGCCTTAGCGCTCAAGCTTCAAGTAGAGCGGTTCAACGGCACAGAAACATCGGACACCATCGCTGATTTTCTCAATAAAAAGGTAAAGAAACATTTAGGATTTTCGAAGTAAATATTATAGGATACTTGTGTCCTCCCAATAACAGAAGTTTGTACTCTCTGTATTATTTTTTCAACAAAAGTAGTTAGATGAAGTAATTACACCTGCTACACTTTTAATCTCTTAAAAAGTAGGTTCGTTGGACAGATTTATAATGAATAGAAACATTAAGGTGGAAATGGACTCTGGTGGTGCGATTCACGACACGTTCGACGAGGATGACGTGTCGGGGGGCGTGACCGCGGTACTGGTGAGCACGCTGTACGTGCGCGGGCGCTGGAGGGCCGCCCCCACCGTGCTCAACGGTACCATGCGCTTCCACGACGCCGACGACGCACCCCGCCGGACTGTGCGCATGATGAGGATCAACGACGTCATGAGCTATGCAGACTTAAGAGATTGGGATGCACAGGTTAGTCACCAAACTTCGCATCTAATTTAAAACCATTTTTATTGTAGTATCTGTTTTTGTAGGTACACAATTACACATAATTAAAAAATGGGAATTAATGATGTTATCGTCTCCTACACAAAGTGTTAAAGATATTCATATTGAAAGAAGAAAGAAAAAATTTACTTAGTTATCACGGGGAATGTAAGTGCCAATGAGCACAATGTAAATGAATATAACCACCACCAAGTTGAGTCTGTTCAGTATGTGAGCAAACTGTATCCAGTCGATGGTCGGAGAGGGCTTGTCAGCAGTAATATCTGAACTATGGCCAGTCAGCTCTTTAGTATCCATAGCGTCACTTGGGTCGAATTCGGTGAAAACCACGTATTTACCAGGACCATTAGCCACCAATCGGTTTACTGTCACAACAAAACCAGGCGCTGGCATCTTGCGTCGTCTCAAAAACATTAAAAAGATTGTTTCTATGATCCCAATCAGTGTCACTATCATCGAATCACGAAGGAAAAGTAATATTATCGGCGTGTCCGCACTGTGTTTTGGAATATCGTACCCAATTTCGGTAAGAAACATAAAATGCCCATACAAACTGAAGCAGATCAACATTAGTCGAGTGTTATCCTTAGCATCCATTGAAAGAGCGATCAAAGTGAGCATTACTATGACGACGGAGGGCACCACCACGATAGCGGCTGGTCCTGCTGCAATTCTCTTCAAAATAAATGTATATTTTAACATTGGGTATGTGCTGTTAGGACAACAGCTGTACTTTCCTGGCAAACGTTCATTTACCACTTTCAACAATTTCCAACCTGGACCATCTTGGAAGTCGTCCTTCACAACAGGTTGCTTTGCATAAAAAGTAAAATTGACTTGTTCCCCTGTGTTCATCCAGGATCCGAAATATAATGTGCAGTTTTGTACATCGTACGGCCAGCTCCGCAGTGACGTGCGGCAGATCCCGGAGTGCGCCACGTGAGGCACGCACGTGACCGTGCCGTTGCTCCCCAACAAGCAAGTCGTGTAGATGGAATCTGACTGGTACATTGAAGCATCCGCGTTGAACAACGCCATCCTCGGTGTCCAGATCTCGTGGCTTTCCATTTGTGTTTCTTGTATATTACCATAATCTTCTGGCCTCCAAGTTAAAAGTTCGTCTTGCCACGTCATTGCTACCCAACTGTGAAGTGAGAACGTTTCTTCTAAAGCATCGAAGCTTATATATTTTATCGCAAAGCGCACTTTCACAGTTACAGTTTGTTTGTGATCCTTCACTGGTCGGAAATCATAATTATACGCACAGAGTAAATCCTTGTGGAGCTTCGCTTCGTTATGAGTGACTTCTTCGCGATCTGGAGGACAGTCACACGTGACGAGACGCCCAGTGAGCGCCAGCAGCGCACAGAGCGCAAATAGAGTACCGCGCGCCGCCATGAGCGAAGCCACAATGTGGGTCTCATCAGCAGAAACCAGCACATTTTCGATGGAAACTTAATACCATGAGCCGCCCCCTGCGATAAATGTTGATATCCGCCATTAGCATGGGACAGCTGCGAATGTTACCACTTGTTATTTTTAGTGTTATCTGTCTACGAGTTCGTACCAATTTATTGGGGACTAGCGCCCCGCCCTGGCTTCCAAAATAATTTGAAAATTAAACATAGCATATGTCAATGAAAAATAATGAAGCTTTCTACTGGCGAAATATTTTTAAAAATCGGTACAGGAGTTCCAGAGATTACTTCCTACAAACAAACTCACAAACCAACTTAATCTTTACCTCTTTACTAAAAAATAATAAATATACATATGTACATGCTACATTTGCTAGATACGCGGCGTAGCGCTACACGGCTAATCACCAACGTAGCCGTGTAGTGCTACGGCGCTACGAAAGCAAGCCATCATGGCAATACAATTTACGTAATAAATAGCCATGTAACTTGTAGCGTAGCGCCTAATGTTCTTTAGTTCATTTTAGCAAGCTGATAATGTAAAGTACCCTCTACCCGACGTAATTAACATCAAGCAGTACAATATTGGTATAACATTGAAACAGCTCTATTATAATTAACCTACACATGCGTAAGATTCAAATTCACCATGCGTTCGCCGGTTTTATTAACAGTAGGTATTCATAATATTTTACGAAATGTCGTTTTTAATCGTTACATATATTTTTGGGACATGATCGTTTATAGGTACTCTTAGAACACTGCTCCCCTAGCCAAGAAAACTCCCTGTAGTTTTTAGTATATTTTTAACTTGACGGCACAGTTAGCATAGAGGCTGACCGATGAAATATTTGTGTGACCTACAAGAAGTTGTTCCGGGTCTGGTGTATTTGTGTAGGTATGTTAGTTTATATGTTTGTAAACGCACCCACAACGTCGGCGAAACTCCAAAAGAAAGCAATATAAAAAAATAGAACATTAAGTTGAAAATGTATGAAACATTACAGAGCGTTTTCGTTTGTTCGATAGTCTTTAACAGATTTTCAACTTTAGGCTTTAAAGAATAAAGTTCCGTCATTCGCCAAAAAAAAAATACTAACCTTTATAATTACAGGCCTTAGAAATTTCGTATGCAACACCGGGCCTCACTCTCCTGATGTTGATCCCGCGCGGTAACTCTCTGAAGGCGCTGGTGGACCATGTCAGCAACACAAGCATTGGACATATAACAGAGAAGATGAGAACCATGAGGGTGGCCGCCACTATACCAATCTACACTTTGCGCATGACACTACTGTTGCCCAACAAGTTGCAGGCCGTATGACTATATTTTTTTATTGATTTTTTTCGTTTATCAGTCATTGTAAGTAAAATTGCTCAACCAGTTCTAACCTTCAATCTTTCACCATCAAAAATTAATTTGATGGATAAACTTAGTTCGTTGTTCGTACACTCGAGGCGCTTTTTCATTTTCTATATAATTTACCTCGTAATCGTAATACTTCAAGTACGCAGCACGGTCAAACGTAAATTCATGCAAGAGCCTCTGTTCACGTCTGGGGATGTATTTCATTACGTACTAATCAAAATCCTGGTTAACAGTTAGGTATAGCAAGTCTTGTCGACACCAGCAATGTGACTGAAGCCAGCTCCCTGAAGCTATCCCATGCTGTGCAGCGGATCATGTTCTGGGCAGAGCCTGGAAGGAATGCGTATAAAGATGACGGTGAGTACCTACATCCTACATAGTATGGTAATATCACGCCTGCAATCCCCGAAGGATCAGGCAGAGATGGCCTAGCTGTGTCTCCGTTTGTCCAGAGACCTGCGGGTCGAAAACGCCTATTTTAAGGAATATGTCTAATAATTCACTTCGTGCATTTCCAGCAACTTCATTGACTATGTTAGGTTATTCTTTCACGAATACGTGGTTTTCCACCCGCTGATAGTTAATTACTCATATTTCACCAATTATGTTCAAGTCCCATGTGATAGAGGGCGAGCCTATTGACATAAACCGGAGACAATTCATTGACTACCATCAGCTGATATAGTGGTCAGACGCGAACCTATAACTAAATACAAAAATCCATATTAAAAACTCTAATGGAAAACCCAATAACACTGCCCGACGGCGACGTAGGAATCGGACTCTCATGCTCAGCAGTCACAAGAACGAGGAAGTCAAGTCATTATGTTTAGTTATATTCACTCTTCTTCCTCATACTCTGTTAGCCGTGTTTATCGTACACGTTCAATTAAATTAGCTTAGTTTTATGATTTTGGGAGATAACGACAAAAGATAAGTAGAAAAGAGGATTTTAGGTTCTTATACGACTAAATTAACGATCTGGGTATAAAACAAAACTAAAACTATACCAAGATGTTTTTTTTTTCAACAGCATGTCTGGTTTTCCCCGAATAGTAAGAAAGAGTACTCTAATGTAATCCACTTCCATATTTCGCGTCTGAAGTGGATAGAAAATACCTATGCGACGTGTCTAGACAAACGGACCGCACGCCAGACAGTTATTTCTATACTTACAATTTGATTTTATTGTCGGAGTATATCACAACCCGTAGACCACTGAATAATAGAAACATTTATTTTGCTTAAGGTCGAAGACAAAACTTGTTGCTTCAGTATCATAAATCATTTTACTTTGTCACTTTCTCTATTTTTCCATCGACAAATTTAATAATAATATATGAGATGTTAATAAAGATTTTATTATTTTAATTCAGTCTGGCTTCATGTAGGTAATAAGTATACTGATATTCAGCTGCATCCGGTTAGATAGGAAAAGCCCAGACATATAGGAGTGTAATAAAAAACTCTTCATATGTTTTTGAACGGACGGGACGAATCAAGGGTTGTGTAAAAAAAATGTACTATCATATTTCCCCACGAATATTATTATGTTTCATACTCCTACTTAGTTTCCTAGAATCGTAGAAAACTTAGTACATACAATCCTGAAAGCTTTGGTACTTGTTCTACTTAAAAATTACAATATTATGATTTTCTATTACGTATACTATTAGGTATATTGTCAAACTTTACCCTTTAGATTTTTTATAGGTTCCAAAAAAAAAGTTAATTTAGGTACTAACATAATATAATTAATAGTGGTCAACGTGTTCAGCTACGAGTATTAATACATGCTCATACATTTAGGTACCCAGTTTTAGATAAGCCAACAATCAATTAACTATTATCTCGAACGATATCGCATTGCGGGTGAATGTGTTTATTCTGATAGGTAAATAATATTGATTATGTATATTTTCAGGTATCGAGTGGGATCAAGTTCCAGAGTTAGAAGTCGTTGTGGACAGACCCTACATATTTTTTGTTCGCTGGCGCAATGTTACCCTTATAAATGGAAATTTTGTACTGTGATTAATACAAAGAATAGAGAAGTAACACAAAAAACATTCGTATTTTTTCTAAATAAAGTAGGTACGCAACTCATAAGTCATTCGAGTATTCAGTCATTTTTTACACCCTTCCCTTGGCAGCGAAAGTAAGCAACATCCCCTATACGAACTTACAAAAACACACTGACAGTGTTGCGATAATTGTTCAAATTAAAACCTAATAAATCAGAAATTATTGCTGACGTAACCACCATCTAGATGTCCAAACATAGCCCCCGCCTCCATGTCATCAAAACGAAACGAACCAATGACCGCTCTTCTTTGCTGCCTACGTTATACCCGAATGACCCATTTAAAATATAGGACACGATGCGGCTGATGTTAGTCACCTCTCTTCATTTGATGTAGGTTTCTGGTTTTATGCTGTCTTGTGGGGTTGCCCTGTGGCTCACAGAGCAGCTGTCCGTAGGTGAGGACCGCGATCCCGCTGCGGTGGAATATGGCGCTCAGTTCTGGAGTGCTGGGCCAGTAGGGGGCGCGGGCGAACGCCGCACGGTGGGCTGGAATCGTCAAGTGGGGACTTAAGGATTAAAATGAGTATTTTTGAATTTTATGTACTAATACAAATATTTTTTGTTATATGTAATTTTTTTATACTTAGTATTTTTCGAGTTATAGACCCCTAAACTTTGTATGAAATATTAATCGGTTTTTGGTTTAATCTGACATGTTTTAATATTGTATTACAGAAATATAGCAAAAAACAAATTATTGGTAAACATTCTACATCACCCTTATTACGTCATTTGTTTTTAACAATACTCAATAGTGCCGTGACCCTCATTAGCGCATCGTCCATTGAGCGCAGCAAAATGATGACGTGTCATTATGTGATTGGATGATGAATAGCAGGTAAAAAATGATACGATTACATTTGAAAAACAACCATCCTCAGTACGTTGTTACACATCGTAATAAACGCACTATCCTATCTCACATTTTCGGAATACTAATACTATTTATTACGTAAAAATGTTCGATTTGTTGTCAAATATTGATATTGTTGTGCTATTAAAGGAAAGTGGAAGTTTTAAAAATAATAGTGTTTTATATAGTGCTATTAAATCTAGATTAGTCCCCACTGTGTTTAGTGCTGAAAACGATAAAGCGGTAAAAGCGTTTTGTGCAAAATATTGCTATAATCTGCAAAGGAGACGGCAAAATGCTCATAGCAAAGAGGAATTGTTCAGCAACAATAATAGTGAATGGTTATCATCGGAAATAAAGTGGCCTGATTTCATTGTAAGTGCATTTGAAAGAAACCAAGACTCTGTTCCTAGTACATCAAGTGAACATGAATCTCCAGCAAAAGTGTCTACTGCCACGTCAACGAATGTAAGTCCAAGAAAACCATTTTGTGAATTAGGACCTAAGCAAAAAAAGAGACGTACAGAACATATTCATACAAATATGACTACAGAGGAAATATCTCATGCATACATTATGAAATTACGAGAGGATGGTAATCAAGGAATATCTGAAATCCTCGAACACCTACTTAAAAATCCACAGGATGTGCAAAAAGCGAAAGATAGTCTTTTAGGTAAAAATGAAAAACCTAAATTTACTCCAGATGAAGCTTTGGGACTTGTTTTGTCCCTTAAGTTAACAAAGTGACAATATAATACTTTAAGAAAAAGTATCAAAGAGAAAAATGTCGACATGTTCCCTTCCTACTACAAGGTGCAAAATGCAAAACAAGAATGCTTCCCGCCAAAAGATGATATCACCTTAACAGATAAAACTGCTGGAATAAAATTGCAGCGTCTATTAGATATAACCACCAAAAGGATATTATTCAAAGCAATCAATATTGATAGCGCAGACTTTAAGGAGTTGACAATGATAAGCAAATGGGGAATGGATGGTGCCTCGAATCAAGCAAACTATAAGCAAAAAATGACAACGGAGGACAAAGTGGACAGTGCTTCGACATATGATTCAAGTATTTTTATGGGTAGTTTAGTACCAATAAAAAATATTTCTGAGGAACAAATTATCTGGGAAAACGACTCACCAAATTCTGCATATTGGTGTCGTCCAATATTTTTCAAGTTTGAAAAAGAGAATAAATCAACGATTTTAAGAGAGAAAACCGAAATTGAAACGGAGATAAATGAATTGAAGGAAACAGAAATTAGCGATTAATGAAGAAGCGGCTGAATCTAGAAATAAAGACTTTAGGCGATATCGCCAACACCATTCAAGGAAAGTCTGCAGAAGAGCTAATAATGAGGATATTTTCAATAATTTAATAATTAGTTCAGACCCAGTTAGTATATATCATCAAAACGTCATAAAATGATACGGAAACACAAACCATTTTCAGAAGAAGCGAAAGCCATGCTTCTTTTATCTACAACATTTGAAGATGATGAGCGGGAAAATTTGTTAATGTGGAACATTTAGAGAACGAATCTGAATCTGATGAAATTGTCTAAGTGATAATTTTGTGAGTGCGTGTGTTTGTGAGTGAGTTTGTGAGTGTGCGTATGAGTGGATTAGGCCTCCTGGAGACACCACTGATAAAAAAAAACGCGCTTAGTTCTCTACCTCAAAGGTGGTGTGGAAAAGGGAATGAAAAACAATTTTCTCCAAAATCGAAGAAAATCGAAGCAAGTGCTATATCGGATAATTTGCCTAAAAAATAGCGCAATCGAATACCGAAAGCGGTTATTTGAGAACTCTTGAGAATTAAAAGTTATTCATATAAAATCAAATTTCTCCATACAAAAATAAATTCAAATCGTTATAACTTTTAAAATATTAAGTATATACAAAAATCGCAGAAGAAAAATTTCTTGTATTTTGTGGTAGATCGCCAAGCCGTCTTTATTTTTTTTTTAATTGCTTATCAATTTTCGTGAATCCCTAAGTCCATTAGAGCTTGATTTCAGCCCACCGTGCGCCGCAGCCGTGTCGCCATAGCAGTCACGGATTATCAGCACTTCATTCCCACGACGACCGAATATCGCCCACTGGTCTGCACTCTGGTCTAATAACGTGTAATTACCTGCTTACAGAGTTCATGAGTCAATTGTAGATCTAATTTTAATGCGAAAACAAAACTTAAAAGTTCTGTAGCCGTGTTTATATAGAAATATTAGGGGATTTACTTAAAATATAATTTTACTATCAAAATACCTAGTAGTGATGGTTTAAAATTCTTTTTACAGCCGATAAGTCAAGCTGGTATCAGCATATCTGGAAGTTTATACTTAGATAACACCCACCTAAGTACTTATCTTGCACATTACCAATGTCCTGTTTAGTCTTAGATATCTTTAAGTAGTAAGTAGAGGTACTAATGTAGGTAGATAATGGTTGCTTTACCAAATTCTTTCTCCATGATAATTATATTTTCCATGAGTCCTGATTCCGAGCCGTTGCCCATCAAAAAGTGTTTACCCAATGGCGTCTGCACTTGCAACAGGCAAAGATTCCATTCCACGCGTCCACCGAAGTCACCATACTTCATTATGTATTGCTCTCGTTCCTAAATACACAATACACATAATTTAGTACAAAAAAACCGCAAGGACTCGCTGATAACGTAGGTAACACGTAACTCATCAATCTCTATAACATTCAAATAGATCAGGAATGGATTCGTCTATTTTTTTTTCTAATTTCCGAATGAAGGAAGAGAAAGAACGTAAGGTTTTTTTTTGTGAATGAGTATAGAATAAAATCATATTACAGGAAACTGGTTGTTGTCCGCTGGCTGCAACTGCATGTCGTTCGTACGGTCGTACCTGATCCTACGGAAACGTTAATACCAGGATAAAAAGCCAACTTTAGGCAAGTCATGGTTTGCATGAGTACCAGACAAAAGTTACTATTACATTAATATTAGTATATGGATAGTGGATATTTTGATTAGGGTTAGGTTATGTGCAATACCAAAATCTAAAAGTGATAATTAGTTTACATCAGCTGTTGTAGTCAATATGAAATAAGTACCAATTCCATAGTAGCTCTAACATTAAACTTAAAACAGTCGACACCCTTCGGCTGCGTGTAGACTGTCATCCAGCTTCCAACCACGTCTTGAACGTTTAAACTATGACCCTTTTTATATAAGGGGCAAATGTCATACTTCGATATATTACGCGTTTGCACTAGATTATCACCACTTGCCACAAACAAGATGGCTAAAATAATTATAAGCTTAATATTCATTATTTCAATATAACTCGTTTGCTCAAGAAGCCTGCTTCACGATTAGTAAAGATTGGTACACGAACATCATTAAGGTGCTTGATTTAAGAATATCTTATTAAATCAATATTTAAATTATCTTAACGACACATCGTTGAAATTTGATTTAAGATTACCAAACAAATGAATATAATAAAAAATATTTAATGATTCACATGAAGTACCTACTCCGATGGTGTCTTTAATTTACATTACCTGCCAGTAATCCATAATATGCACCGGTATAGTCAGCTTATCCTTCGTATCTCATATGATGATATATTAGTATAACCAAATTACTAGCAACAGAGATGTCAGAAAATTGTATAATTGGATATATCTAAGTGTTGTGGTTAATGTCTATTGAATATGATTATTTAGTAATAAGGTCTTATTGATGTGTAATATTATATTTTATTTACATAATCAGTACGTAATATAAATATCAAGATAAATTGGGTACAGTGTCATATATGCGCTAACAGCCAATAACAATCTAGAAGCAAATGCAATATATGCAGGAAGCCCTGGACGAAATATTAATAGAGTATTATTTCGATTAGTTATAAATATGCAGTTTACATAATCATCTACAACCGTTTTCCACAATACATGATTTATTTAACTATTCATAATCTCATAACCACGACGTATCTTTGATTACTATTCATTAATTCTTATTATGTGTGAAACATGGATATAGCCACACATAATTATCTACATTAACATACAGGTAAATTGATTACTTTATATGGCTTTAAAAAAATCACTAAATTAAAACATGCAGTAACCATCACCAAAATAAAAATAAAAACTTAAATACGGCAAGAGTTGAATGACATACCGATAAAATTTATAAAATCATCATTGATCAATAAAAACAATGTTACGATGTATAATATATTTTTAAAAGCGAAAATTATAAACAGTCGTAATAAACGTATAAAAAATATTTGATATAATGAACAATAACTTTATTTAGGCTTACATCTGTACCTATGTTCATTGCTGGTGATTATACAAGTACGTTCCTCTTTTCTCTTACAAATAATGTTAGACTAGTTGTAAATACTTCATGTGTATTTTGGAATACTGCTTCCTGGAAACAAGAAAAAAGAAAAATTAAAATTATTACGAGTGTTCAAAGAATAGGATGATTTAGTGAGCGAGAAAGTACCTAAGCTAACAACTAAAACGAGAGGTATCGGATATTTCAATAATAGAATTTACGTTTCTTATGTAGATTTTTATTTCAATTGAAAGTTTATAAGTGTAGTTACATTTTAACATTCTTATTTCTTGACATTGTCGTTATAAATACTCGTTGACTAGTACCATAACTTTATAATAATACACATTAGACATAACAAGGGTATTCCATCTTGATGGTCGCAGCTGTACTGCTGCGTGAGCCAGTGGAACATTCATGATCTTTTTAATCATTTTCAAACGGTTACAACAACTACAATATTTTACAGTATCACACACATTTGAATCTAATGCAATATAGGTCATATTTTTAGTTTAAAAGTTAACAGTGTAATATTAAAAATGTGTAGCATAAGTATTCATGTAAATAATTAAGCTGCCGTAACCGGCGGTGATTTACAAAGTGGATCTTAACTTCATTGTCTAGCATTATCATAATATTATAACAAACGATCGATTTCATATTCTTACCTATATTAGCATATTTTAACAAGCCAGAGAAGATTAAATAATTCAATGGAATAAATAAGTAATAGATATTGGAATATGAATGAGGGTGGAAAAAAGGGTGCTACAAGTATACAATTAGCACAATTGAATAAGTTCACGTTACAGACACGTTATGTAAGTTCACATGAGCACATTAGGTACCAAATAACAACTGGATTTCGCGTTATAAATATTGGTATGCAATTAAAAGTGAAAACTTAAATTAATTGGATATTTCCCTCGGATTCCGATAAACATCACCAAAACTAACATCGCATTGATAAAAAACTTATTAAAGCTCACAAATTAATCTTTTACTATTCGGTCAGCAATTAACTAACGCTTTCAAGCAATAACAATTGTGTTGACAAGCAATAACAGTTTGTGTTGACATTTTCGAAAGAAGATTGAAAAAACGCGTCGAATACTCCTAGTCTTAAGACTCGAATTGAATTGTAGTAATTTCTACTTCCTTACAAATTACCTCATAAGTTTCATTTTGGTCGACAACTAGATATTTATGCTAAAAATAATTTAGCTTATCAAAATCACTAAAACACTCCAACATAGGCATCAGGAGGCGAATTAAAAAAAAACTACATTTACAATACATTGGTAATTTCAATAAATCAAGCCAAATAGGTACAATACTACGACATAAATCTAAAATATACAAGTTGCTAAAAATGACGAAAATGAATGACGATTATGAATACATATATATATATACCTATGGTAGTTAAAACGGGATTAGTACTTACACCAAATTACACCATTATAGTGAATAGTATCTATCTATTATGTAAAATGTCCTAAATGTAACCATGCCAAAAGCCAAGAAAATCTAGGCCAGCTATATAACTACCATACCACCAAATATAAGTTGCGTAAATACACTTTCAATCTTTTTTTTTTGTGGAAATTAATGTTGCCGTTTAGACGCACCTTTACTCAAACACACCGCTGCATCTTTTCAAGCTTTCAGCCTTAATGTAATATGGGAGTTAAGGCTGCCGATCGTCTTGAACAGAGACTGTGGAGTGCAGGGTGGTATCTGACCCTGCGATGGCCGGTTTTCAAAACGATTCTTGTCGTTGTATTCAGGGGAACCGAATCCAAAGAAGTATGTTGTCATGCATAAAAATGGTGAACATCACTATGGCTTTTGTTTCCGTATAGCAGAAAAATTAAGAAGAAAAATAGCAACGCCCGCCACCTAATCTAATTTTAGTTAAGCCAGTGCACAACAGAATAGAATCATAATGATGCTATTTAGGTCTAAATTAATCTGAATGTTAAAACCCAAGTGCGGGAGATGCTTTTGTTGAGTAAGTTTCGGAAGAGGATGATGATATAACGATCTAATTTGGTTGCTTTGTATGATTACATTTAGTACAATCTACGAGCTTCCAAACCAACAATTACATTTATAATATCTTAGTGGACATAGCGAGCTCGCGACTAAAATCAACTACCGTATTAATATTACAGTGCCTCCTATATCAAAAAGTTCTCTACTTACCGGTCGACAAAAGTGTTTTAATGAATGAGATCACTATTAGAGGTTCCAAATGCAGGCCATGTTTGTAATTTTTGACTTAATTGATGACATCTTACATCCCAACAATAGAAGTTCCTTTCTGTTTAATGATAATAATAGGTCAATTGACTATGTTTACAACACTTAAAGGTACTAGGTTGGAATGTTAGTTTAAAATGTTGCAAGATTCTATAAAATAATTATGTTTTTGAATCATTCCTAGTTCGCATCTTTAGACCTCAGTGTAGGTAGGTATATTTTAGATTAACTTGACAGTTTACCTACGCAAATGAGATGCACGAAATTAAGCTACTATACTCACTACTTCAAACAAATTCCATTTCAAATTTGACATATTGATACACTGTATTCTAATCATTTATTTATTAAAGGCTGGCTACAGTGCTTCACAGCCAATGTGTCGTTGTATGAGGATAATGGCTGGCATACATTGAGTACCTACACTCTAAGTTAGTCAGGTGAACACTATGTATACACTGACGGTCGGTTAATGCATTTCGGTGAAGGACTGTAACCGACCTTAGTAAGAAAGCGTGAAGATGTAATAAAAACTAGTTCTTCATTTTTGCCTTAATCACAGCGCGCACATATTAGATGCTTTGCTAACGTGAGTTTGGAGAACCAAGAGGTGATATTGATCATAAGTGACATAAAATATCGTCCAGTAATGATAATCGTAAAGCTGGTAATCCCCGAGAATCGAATTGTATTACAACTATTATTATTACTACAGCGACGAAGTAGATTAGGGTGAGTTGTTCAATCATTAGGTAATCAAACTATTTGTTAAAATCCTATACAATTTTAAATCATTTTCAAATGAAGTTTAGGATTTTAACTAATATTGTTAGTTTAACTAATAATCAACAACAGGCCCTTAATCAGTGTTAAATATCTGGCAATATCTCATGTATTAGGTTTAGTTTAGTTTAGTCATTAAATCATCAATTTAATAAATAGTGTGACAAACCCGTCAAGAGCCTCTGGGTAAAGGACATCCATGAGGAGGTCAACACGAGAAACAATGCATACAAGATTTGATGCTAGATAACCAACCTTGTTGTTTCACATGTAACTTTATCTACAGAAACTTGCTTATATTTTTGTAATCAAGACATTTCAACAATGCATATTTTTGTTTAAGCTTTGATATTATTAACTCAAATACTGAATGATAAAGAGGTGCTGCTTTTTAACTTTTTGAGGGATTCAGGACATTTGAAAATAAAGAATTATATTGGATCTTCAGTGGCAAAAATTAAATGGTGTTAATTAACTGTCAAAAACAAATTAAAACTTGAATTAATTTCAATTTGCTTCTCATACATTAAGCACCATTTAAACTAAGCTACTGTCAACCTGAGTGTATGTATAATAGCATTATTTTCACCTCTTTACAATTTAATAATCTTAAAAATTTCTAAGTTAATTTTTCAATAAAATAGGTTCCATTAATAGCCATTTCTATAAAGAAAGTATCATCAATCATAAACTCAAAGTCTTAACCTGAAATGATTCTACCACAAGCTTTAAATAATAGTGGTACATAACAAACATGATAATTGTCTAATATTGGGCATTATTCGATACTGATTTTTTGCCACTAATGAATTCCGATAAAACTGTCAATCTCATTTTGTCATTCAATCTCCAATTGACTACAACTATCAGTTCAAAAACTAGCTTTAATGTTAGTTTTAAGACCAAATTGAAGTATTTCAAGATAGTTTTAATCAATATGCTTTATTTTAATAGCTATTATATGAATTTAATAATGCAAGACTAGTGGGAAAAGACCAGTACCAACCCTACATATGTGTGTCCAATAATTAAGATACAACACTTGAGTTTGAGTCCTCAATAATGTATTGTGTAATGGGCTGGTGATCAAAACTTCATGCCAAAAGTGTATTTTTTTATACTTTGACCAATATACATAACTATTTGATGATCTATTTTAAATAATAAAAATACATATGTGTTTTACTAACACTATGTATGTTATGTCACAGTAATTAAAATTTAAGTTTTTTTACTCATTTAAATCATACAAAGTTCATAAATTAACATTACTTCTAAACAGATTGAATGTAGTTTAGTTAGCTAAATATGAACATGAAATACAGATGTCAGCACATCTACCCTTATCTGTAATAGGTTTTCAACATTTTCACAATAAAAGAGGATTCTTATTCAATTGGCATTTTTTTAAAGATTGCAGTAGGTTGATGTGGTGGCATCTGTACTTAATAAAACTGACACTGGACTGGATATTTGAAAATATTTTCTTTTAAGTTAGTTTCAATGCATACTTCCTAGGGATCCAAAAGATGGATGGTGATTCTGTAGGGATCCAAATAATTATTATTGATGTAGGTCCTTTTAGTATAATAAACATTAATTTTAAATGATGTGGCTTGAAGTGTTAGATAGTTCAAAAATTTTCCTTCTTCATTCATAAAGAAATTGTAAATAAGAAATAAGGTTTTTTTCATAATACGAGCAAATATTAGATTTAGGTAAATTGTGTACCACACCAATGAGTTTATGACCTATTGTTGACATGTTCTGACAAAGATTTTCGCATTGTTTTTCATAAAAAATTCATTCAAGTCTCAATACAAAGAAATCTAAATATTTGCTTGTACTATTACAAAACCTTTTGTAGTTTCCAATAATCATTCTTTGCCGGAAAATGAGGATATCCCCGCAAAAATAAATAATTATATGTACCTATCTCACATCTGATTCTAAAACCTCACTAACTTTCAAAGGTACCATTAACAACAAGCCTGCATATTATACTTTGTAGAAAAACAAGTATATCAATATGTTTAAATAATTATTATATATATGAACTTTTACAGTTAACTACTTGGACACAAAACTTGTTGATATTTTATATTATAAATAAAGTATTGTATTTAGCTAAATGAAATGAAGCAGGAGTTTATGAATATTCCTTTTTAGTCTTATTATATAACAATATAATGATCAAATATATATATATAAATCTTACTTGTATCTAATGATTAAATATTTGCATAGAGAGTATAGTTATTTCCTGACAACCAATCATTTTTTTTTGCTTTTAAATGTGATCTACTAACATAATACAGAATGATAAACTCACTGAATCTACATCTATTTTGTTAGTAACCTGTAATATAACCGAAAATTATTTTGAAAATACTTATAGGTACTTAAATAAGGGGTTGACAATTTGATGAAGTACTGTTTTTGCTAGTTTAATTTGAAATTCCATAATTGACCCCACCTGTGTTCAAACCGGTGTTTTCCGAGGCCCCAGCCGGACCAGGAGCGGGTGCTGGCATGGCGATAGGAGGCGCCTGGTCTCCCTTGGGGCGGCCTTCTCCACCCGGCTGCACGGTCACGGTGTGCACGCCGTCTGAGTCATCCCTTTCCAGCGTGTGATAATCTCCGGACTCCTCCGGAGGACGCGGCTTGCACTTTCCGCAGCAGCAGTTGCAGCAACAGCACAGACAGCAGCAGAAGTAGCATCCGGTCAAAATGCCGCATACAATAAACAGGGCCTTACACCAAGTACTTGTCACTACGAAATAGGCGTTGACATTTTCTTCTCCGAATTGCTCAGCGATATACAGCCCGAGAGATCCATAATTATCATATATGTTCCGTTTCGTAGCATCACTTAAAATCGTATGTGCACGGTTTACTTCTTTAAATTTATCGGCAGCTTCAGGATTGTTAGGATTTTTATCGGGATGATATTTTAACGCTAATTTCCGATAGCTTTTCTTGACATCATCTTGTGTAGCAGTTTTTGGGACCTGTAGTATTTGATACAGGCTGTCCCCCGCAGTCGAAAGTTTCCTTTTATCCATATTTATAGTCCAATTTAGTAAACGGTTATAGATAACGTGAACCAGAAAAAAATGCAAAACTACGACAATCCCTGAAGAATTTACGAATTACGATAACACCACAGATAACAAGAACATCGCACTTTCACGTTAGTATTGCTAGGCATGAAAACAAGGGCGGAGTGGAACGGTTCTATGCAATAGAGCGAGGCCGTGGAAGCAATCATCCCTTTTTTAACTGACTGCCAAGCAAGGGTTAATTATTTTAATTCAGCTTTTTTTTTCACTTTAGCTGACTGGTGGAAAATATAATTAAAAAAATACGTGTGGCACTCGGGGACTGCCGCGGTAAAACTATTGAATAGCAATTTTAAAAAACAAGAAAAAATTATCGCCTACTCTGAATATTTAACGAGAATATCCATTTATTTAAAATGTTTGTGGTGCACTACTGTAATAAAGAAAAATATAATGAAAATATTAGTGGCTCTTTTATATACAGGATTCCCAGGTCTCACTTCCAAACTGGGTCTTTTCAACAGGTTATGGGTTATGGGCCCAGCACGCTTCCACTGCGCCACTCTGCTTTGTTGTAGGAGAATTTTAAAGGCTTAATTGTAAAAACCTCTTTTTGTAGCTGACCGTTTAGAATGAGTGCGAAAAAGTAAATTTCCTTAATGACGGATGTTTTTATGACTGTCAAAGTCCGCCGAACTGAAAAGACGTTAGATGATACCGGGTGTTAGGTAGTTTCGTTCGATTTTATTGTCGTTACAGATTTTCTTGATTCGGTCGCTGCGCTCAGAGCCCGCGATAAAAGCAATACAATAACTTAAAAATGCCTGTTCATTGCATCTATAAACAGAGTTTGTCTAGGCTAGTCACTGGATGGAATTTCGAGTCAAATGCTGAAAACATAGTTCGTGATAAAAACTAAAACAGCGTTATTGGATTTAAAAAGCAATATTTTTAGATTTGACCAATATTGGTAAATTAAACTGAAAAGTAACTTGTATTACACAAATCTAAGCTTGAGCGATGCAAGTCTTACTGGAAAGGAATAAATGGTGACCTGTCTTCGATTCCTCTACTTCCTCTACTAGTTGAGTGGGGTCAAATTTAGGAAGTCTATTGCACAGTCCACACTTTAAGTCTATGTTTCTGGAAGGAAAGAAAAATACCAAAAAAAAAAGTCTATGTTTCATCCCGTATGTCAATCTCGCAAATCCTATTTAAACCTTAAAAAAATGTACTGGGCCTTCCTTAGCCAACTGACAGATAAAACTGGCTATACTCTAGAAGGAGAACCACTACTTATATATATATTTTTTTAACAAAAATATAGGACCCGCTCTTCGATTCCTCCTGATTCCTCCCTTTCTAGTTGAGTGGGGTCAATTTAGGTAGGTATTGCGCAGTCCATACTTTAAGTTTATGGGTCCATCCTTTTGAATCTATGCCTGAGGGTCAAACCCGTCAATGACGTCAATGTCAAAGTTTATGTTTATGTCAATGTGAAATTTTCATTTTCATGAAATTTTAAAAAGTACATAGAAAGTTCGACCAGTAATTGAGAAATTAACAAAAGGCATTAAAGAAGAGAAATAAAAATACTTTAATTCTACGAATCAAAAAACGAACTGGGTTCAGACAATCTATGAGCCAAGCAAGAGTCAATCCAGTTTAAGATCATGGTCATGTATCTAATAAGTTTGGTTAATAAATCTGGTTAAGCCGAATTTGACCAAACTATTCGTTCACTGGAATCAATAAAATAGTTCGTTAGTTGGCATTTTAGAATATGAGGATTCAGTCAATGGGTAATTTGCGTGGTTTATTTAAATTGTACCAAGATGTGTTACGTAGACGTCCATACTTGGTACAAGCAGTTCAGACTGGAGCTCTGATGGGGTCGGGTGATTTAATCAGTCAGACCATAATTGAACATAAATCTATCACAAATGTAGATTATAAGAGAACACTAAAGTTTTCTTCTATAGGCTTTTTTGTAGGGGTAAGTGTTTCATTTCTATTTCTCAAGACATATAATGTATCGCTTAAGGCCACCACCGTCAGTTCGCGATCCGTTCTAGCGATGCGATCTCTGTAACCTATGGATATTGTATTGTATAACGGGCTAGTATCCACAACTCGACGTCAAATGCGCGTATTTTGCGTTCGGAACCTATGGATATAGTTCATATGTGTTTTCTCACTGTTAGCATCAGATTGCATTGCGTTCTGCCTTTAAAGAGATTGCATGGGTCCACTAAAATCCATGGTGTTCCTTCAATGGTCCTTTGTGTTCCAGGGTGATGGTTACCTGTTTAGACAGTCCTGTGGCATTTGGCCCTCTAGGGGGCCGGCCAGGTGCATCTTTATCTAATATTTTTAAAGTTCAGATTATTTTCTAGAATGTGGGTAGTACTAAATAAGCATAAACAAAAAATAATGTATAATATTACCATATTATACATTATATTTTGTTTATGCAAAACCCCCATACACCTGTCTATATGTGTAAAGAATCTATAAAATTTCAAAACTGTTATGATAACACCTTTTTATCATTTTAGGGTCCTGCTTTGCGTGTTTGGTATGGAGCATTACACAAGTATGTAGGTTCCAGTGGCACAACTGTTGCTTTGAAAAAAATGTTCATCGATCAGATTGTTTTTGCACCACTATTTTTATTTGCTATCTTAAGTGCAGTGGCTTTTATGCAGGGTAAGGACTATGATAACATTATGAGTGATATACAAGCAAATTACAAAGATGTTTTAAAAACAAACTATTTACTTTGGCCATGGGTACAAATAGTAAATTTTACATTTGTTCCCCTCCAATATCAAGTTTTATTAGTCCAAGTAGTTGCTCTGTTCTGGAACACATACTTATCATGGAAAACTAATAAAAAAATCAGTGATTGAACAGCAGTTGTATTAAAATAAAACAAATTACTATTTATCATGTATTAAGTTCAATTACTTTTAGATAATATTTTTGTATAAAGCATATTAGTTAACATTGTGTTCTGTTAAAATGAGCAATCTCAAAATAATGTTTAGTAAGCATATTATTTTCTTCTTTGCCTATTAAATAATGAAATAGCAAAAGTACATGTGTTTTACTTAACTTTTTTTTTTACCTGTGGATATCCTCATTGACTTCCTCCGCCTGAGGAAGACGGAGGGGCATGTCAGACTCGACTGACTAAAACCACACGGTGTCCTCTACTGCCTTAAGCCGGGGATGCGCTCCACAATCACCGCTCCCCGGCAGGCCTTGACCCGACTACATCGCCGGGTCCCTCTCCTTCGTGTGGCGACTCAGGACACGTCGCCGCCATCTCGGGCCTGTATCTGTTCAGGCGGGTGACTGCTCCAAGTCGCAGGCTACCTCTCATGGAGGTCGCAGATCGGTTTGCGCCCGTCGGTGCCGGGTGCGTCTGCTACGGGAGCTAAGAGGGATAGATAATCTCTCCCTCTCCTTCTCCGCTGTCTCCATCGCGAGCATAACTTCCTCGCAGAAGGCGACGGCCCCTTCCCACGCACTCGCTTCCGACCATGGCCGTAACGATAGTCGGAAGCGAGAGATCGCTCCCGCTGATCGCCGCGATCAGATCACGGCGCTGCGATGCCCACGCTAAAACATTCCCCGAGCGTGTTCTGTGCCGTGTTTTCCGGGCAACCGTCGCAGTGGTGGCACACGGGCGTCTGCTCCCGACCTATGCGACACAGATACTTTCCGAAGCAAAAAAATTAGAGTGTAGTTCGGGAAATTAGTTAAAGTAATACAGCGATGTTTGTTATAACACCAAGCTGGAACAATTTTTACCCGACTACGGCAAAGCCAAAAGGAGGGTTATGATTTTGACCGGTATGTATGTTTGTACTCGTATTTATGTTTGCTTGTTCCCTCATAACTTCTAAACTTCTTATCATTACATGACAAATGAGGTGTCGTTAGAAGCGTCTAGTCGTCCAGTTGTCCGCTGGTTATAGGGTAGGTGACGTGTCACCAAATTCAATACAGCGCCCTCTAGGGAATGTAAAGTCGAACTGAACTGAAAATCGCAGGGTCGACATGGGTATCAAATGAAAAGGCTTAGCTAATTTAATTTGAGTGAATTTCAAGTGCACTTAGCATTTGAAATTCAATCAAATTAAATTAACGGCGCCGGCGCGGCGGCGCCCTGCACGGTGTACAGGACTCATATTCAATAATTTTGTGCGCAGTGTTAATATTGCATATATTTGAAAAGGATTGTTACTTAGATATTTTTTTTGTGATTATTTTTTATTTGTGATTCCAAACAATTCCTCAAGTTTCTTGCAGTAAATTTTTTAACATCTTATAGCGGATGGTCGAATAGGTACTTCCTGCTCGTAGAGGCAAAGGCAGTCCGGCTTATTTCAATACAAACAGACACTTCAATTTTATTTATATATGTAGGTATGTAAGATATGATAAAATCATTCATAATTAAGTGGATAATTGGTGAATCCCAACTCCCGTAATAAAATAATGCAACGAAAGAAAGTTAGTTAAAACCCTGTAAATCCTGCTATCTTTTCTTGTATTTACAAAAGGGGGTATGGAACATTTTTGGCATCATCTTTTTGGGGTATCCTGTACACGTAAAGTGGGGATTTTTTTCTATCGTAGGTACCCCATAGTGTGACCGTGGGGTATGTCATTGGATAGGTCTTTAAATACATTGAGGAGTTGTGAAAATAGGGATCCATTAGTAAAATATTAAGCTTTATAGTGCTATTTTTGAATAGACCTGCGTGTTCCCCCCGTCTACTGGCTAAACGGTTTTGTCTAAGTTTGTGAAAAAAGTCATGGTAGTAGAAATACGAATTATATTAAACCAACTTATAAAATGGACTTTGATAACATATTTTCCTAAACATAATGTATAGGTAACCCAATTTTTTTTCAATTGCAATACATTTGTTTTTTATTATTCATCCCAGACTACCTACACTTGACTTTGTGCGTTCTCCGACACGCACTTCACCGGTTTTATTACGTGGTTAAATCATCAAATGAGTCCGCCCGCCCTGGGTGGAGCGTAAGGGATTGCCATAACTATAACTCTTACTATTAAAATTAACGTGTTGCTTCAATATCCCTTTACGGTCACCTGTTTAGAAACCCCCCGAACCCGGGAGTCGAGGACCCTGCTTTCCATTCCGTCTCGCCCGAAGCATGACCTCAACCAATATAACGGGCGCGAGAGGTCGCCACGGCCAACACGGCGGTGCTTTGCCTAAGCAGGGCAGATCTCCGCCATGTGCCTCCGTGCGATCCTCACAGTGGTGACACCCAGGCGTTTCTTCCCGCCCAATCCGACACAGGAATCTGCCGAAACATCCATGTTCGCTTAGGAGCGGTCACCTACGTGATACGGAAGGTGCAGACGCCTCGGCGCCCCTCCAGCCACTGCCTAGGCACGGGGGTATCATACCGCCAACTTCCATACCCTGCCTGACTGCTAGTTACTGATAAATTCTAATAGAAAAACCCAATAGCACTTTTTGCCCGACCCTGAAATCGAACCCAGCAATCCTGGGTGTGTGGTTCTGACGAGAACCACATTCAAAGAAGCCGGAGAGCATCGTAAAAACTGGGAAAAAACAAGTGCCCTAAAGAAAGCGCTGTAAAAACTAGAAAAATGTGGAAGAAATACACCCATAACATAAATTGTAGTATTTAAAAAAAAAAGATTTATTTTGTAGTCCTGGTTTCCTATTATATCAGAAGTCCGCTAAAAAATTTAACTTCATTAGCAAACAGATGTCAATGACGTAAGACATTTTTAGCTTTAAAAAAAAACAACGAATGACGGAAGACAAGGCGGTAAGGTCGAAAGACCATAGCCTGCCTAATACTGAGCGAATTAAAAAAAAAACACGTCACTTCAATGTCAATGTCATTTGTCAAAAACATAACCTAACATTTAGGTTTTTAAATCGGTGATTTTAATGTCATTCGGTAGGTGTAGTTCTGTGGTATTGGAAGGAAGTATCGCATTTGCAATCGCTTTTCGGTCTTTTCGACGTACAGTCAGTTTAGTACCTCAGTTCTGCGTGACGCTCACGAGCCAGGTAATCTGAAACTTATTTAATATTTACTAAATTTTCCTTACTACCGCACATAGCCGGTCACAATTTTATTATGTCTAATTAGTATGTATTAAAGTTTGACCGGTCGAAACCGCACAATCGTGTCTTACGTCAAGGTCACTTTTTCACATTCTGTGTTAATAATTATGTTTATTTATCATTACCTACTTGATTTAAGTCTAATTCTTAAAGTAGTTATTTTATCATTTACTTAGAAAGTAAAGGTTTTTAGGTAACAATAACAATATAAATTGAAGAATTACCACTACTATTTAAACTGGATTATGCATGGACTCAGTACTTATTTAAAAACACGTTTTTAGTAGATAAGGCTGGCTGTTCATCTATGGTTTTATAAACCCCACAACAACATCGTGAATCCTACAGTTGGTCAGCTGTAAATGTGGTGAATGTCAAGCATATGTCATTTTTTATCTGAAAATATTTATCAGCGTAATTTGAACATTTCCTTCAACAAAAAATTTGAATATTATTATTTCATATTTCAGAAAATAAGAATGGAAGGTTTATCATTGGTTTCTTCAAATAAGATATTTGGGGGTTATCAGAAGGTTTACTCCCATGAGTCTTCTGAACTAAAATGTAAGATGAACTTTTCTGTATACATGCCACCCCAGGCTGAGGGTGGGGATGTCAAGTTGCCAGTCATATTCTACCTCTCAGGATTGACTTGCAGTGAACAGAATTTCATCACTAAATCAGGGTTCCAAAGGTAAACAAAATTAAAATATTAACTGTTTCTTTACATTCTGAGCTTTTGTCTTAATTTTTAGTCATTGGTCACCTTATTAGAAAACAAGTGATTTGATCCTCTCTTTTAGCTTTTTTTGTATTAGTGATGTAACAAATGTTTGTTTTTCACATTCATAAATGTGAATATTCAACTTCAATATTCATGAATGCGAACTTTCAAATTATATGCATGCAAAATGATAGACAGTTGAATGAATTAAGTTACATATCTATTTTATGTAACTTAATTCATTCAACACAAAATTTATTCAACATGTTTAGACTGGAGCTGGTTTCTTTATACAGTTCACCGGAACAGGCATGGATAAAGAACTTATAAAAATAAATATATATCTAATAATATATAAATAATAATTTAAAAGTTTTTAAAAAAGAAATTGATGCAATGTCGCGCCTGTTATTCCTGAAGGGTTAGGTAGAGGTGTACCTAATTGTACACCCACATTCCGCCAGTAATGTTTCTACATACCATGTGATATGGGGTGAGCCTATTGTCATCAACTAAGCATATATCCAGCGCCATTTACTATTACTAAAAAAACCATGAGAAAAAAATTGCTTGACCTAGACAGATGGGCCAACAAGGCAATCAAAATAAATTTACCTTGTTTTTCTTGACTTTACATTTTATTAAACCTAAATAATTCTCAGAAAAAATAAGTTTTTTTTTTACAAATTGACTTAGATATGGTTGATTATTTTTACTACCTAATTTGAATAGACATTTTAAGCTCTTTTTTTCTCATAAATGCCTAATTATATAGTATTTCTTTAATGTAACTGGGTGGTAGGTCTCATTTGATGACTTTATCACGATAAAAAGAAATTTAGTAATTTTTGTTGCAATTCTGTTAGTATTTAAATTGGAACTAACAGAACTATTTCCTTTTATTTGTCTACTTCAAGACTATTCCGTTTCGGAAATTTTCCATATTCAAATGCGAATATCAAAAAACATGCGAATATTTGCGAATGCGAATATTCGTTACATCACTATTTTGTATACGTAAGTTACAAAGTCATACAAGGCTCATTTCATTAGTGGCCACTATTTGGCTAATGAAATGAACCTTATGTAAACAGCACTAATGTAATGAGCCTTATATTGTCAATGTTGGTGATGTCATGTCTAGTTCCACCAATGGGTAGAGTAGTCACCATTTTCAGCCCCTCCTTGCCTTTTAGTAATTAATATCTTAATAAAAGCAATATTATTTGGTTTATTATTCTAGGTGTAAATACCTACCTATATGGATACAGTATAACATTATTCTAGCTCATTAAAAAGACATTACAAATGTTTATATTGGCTTTTTGAACTTGTGCAGATTACAAAACTGTATGTGTGGTAATTACAACCATAATTTGGCTAATTATTGTCCTTATCAAACATATTAAGAACTTTATCAACCAGCCATTATAAAATTTGTTTTCCTTAATAATGTTACCTAATACTTTATGTATAAATATTTTAACAAGAATATTTTTGGACCATGAAATGCTTACATAGACATAAAAATATTCTACAGGTATGCAGCAGAGCATGGCATCATTGTTGTGGGCCCAGACACATCCCCCAGAGGTGTGAAGATTCCTGGTGATGATGATTCCTGGGACTTTGGAGTAGGTGCTGGATTTTACCTTGATGCCACTAAAGAGCCATGGTCAACTAATTATAGAATGGGCAGTTATGTTAATAAGGAATTGTATGAATTAGTGCTGCAAGCTTTTGGCAATGTGGTTGATGCTGAGAGGATTGGCATTATGGGACACAGGTATGTCCAATAAATTATCATTTTAATGTATTAGAATGGAAAAAACTTTAGTCTTTTAACATTTTATGCTACACATGTTGTGGGTGGGTTTATAATTTAAATGAACTACATATAAACCAACATTTAACATGTAAGTAAATCTTTAAAAACGAAATATTTTTACAGCATGGGAGGTCATGGAGCTTTAGTATCCATCCTTAGAAACCCTGGCTTGTACAAGTCAGTGAGTGCTTTTGCACCTATCTGCAACCCTGTGCAGTGTCCATGGGGTGTAAAAGGATTCACTGGATATTTGGGAGACGACAAATCTAAATGGGCTGAGTGGGATGCAACAGAGCTTGTCAAGAAATATGATGGACCTCCACTTACTTTACTTCTTGATCAGGTAATATTTCAAGATTCACTTACTTTTCGTTTTGAGCAAATAACATTTCTAAAAACAAAAAAAAAAAACAAATATTTCAAAAGTGATTTGATACTTTTAGTGAATACTAGTTTATAGCATAGTGAATGCTTAAATTTTTATGCTTATCGTTGATTTTGTAAAAATTCGCCTCCATCTTGCAATATAAATTGAGCCTTTCTTTTTAAGAGCTAAGAATTTAAGTTGTGTGCTACTGTCTGTGTTCACAACATACTTACATTTTTTTAAATTATAATTCTCATCGCGAGGATTGGTAATTGTCTTTCGGGTGACGTAAGTCTTCCATGAAATAAATAAATAAAGAACTTATTCCTTTGCTTTGGGACAACCAAACATAATATTCAATTTTGTCTTTTTTTTTTCAGGGTTCTAGTGACCAATTTTACGTGGCGAAGCAATTACTTCCTGAAAACTTGGTGGAAGCGTGCCGATCGGTTGGTGTGCCAGTCATACTTAATTTACGCGAAGGTTATGACCATTCGTACTATCATATATCCACGTACATCGGCGAACATTTCGACTTTCACGCTAAAATACTGAAGGCCTAATTAAGAGAAACCATTATTGTCAATATTTTGAAATGGATTTTTAATCATATTTGTTTTATTTTTACAGTAAAGTTGTTATTTGTACATAAATACATTTATCTCTTTATTTATTCTTAGTTCAATTATGTTTATACCTCGGCACAACCTCAAGCAGTTGTAGTAAATGGATTTGGATGTATTCAGTATTATTTTTCTTTTTCTACTAAAATGTTTACCTTCTGAAACCACTTATGATTTTATCAAAGCCGAAAAACTGCACCTTTAGATTTACCATAGGTGTTGATTTGATTTAGTTATAAGCGTAAGACACCAATTTTTGTATATAAACACATGTATTTGTTGATTTTTACACTTATTTCGCCACGTTAAGAAAAAACATTCAAATCTGTTCACTACTACCAGGTTACTTTATTTTTCATTTTAGTAATTAATAATTTGTACTGGACCAACTACAATCTTTAAAGATCTGTAATCAATAACGCCATTAAAAACAAAATTATTTTTTCAAACATTAAAATATAATCTGTCAGGTTACATTTTTAATATTTTCTTAACAAAAATTGTTACACTATTTATTTGCTAGATCGTCAAGTTGCTACCTTCCCGTATCGTTTTTCCTAAGAGTATGGTAATACTGTAGGAATTTATCTCTGTTTCCCCATATGCTAGTGGTACCCCAGTGACACCAAGCCCTGAAAATGAAATTAACACTGTTAGGAAAAGCTATGATAAAACAGCTTGTATTCACACTACCAGATGTACCAGTGATACCTCTTCAATGCCCAAGTATTATTGAAATACTGGAATTACAAAGTTCAATTTGGATACAAGAATTCAGATATTTAGGGCTATAAAATGAACTCATTCATTTTTAATTTAAAATGCAAAATAATTTTAATGCATGGCATGATCATTTACGAAATTAAATTAAGCCTTCTGCCACATGTTTTAAATAGTAAACCTACCTTTGGCAACCGTTATAGTATTAAGCTTTTTCACTTTTTCCGTTTTAACATTCTCGTACACACACTGTTTTAAACAATATTTCAGTGTTATTACTCTATTTTACAGTTGTGTTTATCAATGGAATACTGTAAGTGTCATACTCACATTCCAAACAAAGCACCACCAAGATGTGCTGCATGGTCAAAGAATTTCCATCCGAATACTACTCCAGCTAAGTCGACGCTCATTATGACCTTTATAGCCTGTAACATAAAGATTAAAATATTAATTCATATAGGTAAACTTATGAAAGATCGGTATCAATCATCATTAATGTAAAATGTAAATGTTATGTTACCGTGCCAGCAGCAAATGTGTACATAGGCAGGAATATTATGCTCAGCCTTGTGTCAGGATACTGCACACATACATATGCCAAAACTGACATTATTGCCCCTGACTGAAACAATTAAAAGACAAACAAATTTTTAACAAAGATCGCAAAGAGAATGTTACTCCACACAAGGCCCATTTCGCCCAATCGGTCGTCTCGTGTCTTGTCTACACTTGTGGAGTCGAGGGTAGGGTTCACGTCCGCGGGAACACATAATAAACAAAGCGCCCTAGTGGGCCCCGCGACAGGTACTTTTGTGTATATTGTCGTTTTATTCCTTAGCTGTCAGCAAGCTGGCGGGGCCCCCATAAAGGGCCAAAGCCAGCGGGGTCGCGGTACCGTGTTATGAGGTAACCGTGTCCCGGGACCGTAAAGGGCTATTGAAGGTACACTGAATAAAAGTCAGTAAGAACCTGACAGCTCCTCCTGTCCCACCCTAGTGGGAGGACTCATTTGATGATTAAAATGTTAAAAAAAAATCAAATGGTTGTTTACATGACATGTACGGACGCCAGCACATAAATGTACTTATGTAATACACACCTATGTCAATTTTTCCCAATCGATTATAAACTTTCTGCTTTTGTGATAAAGTTGATAACCTGTTCAAGATTAGTGTTTCTGGGTTCAAGACATTACATTAAACAAAATATATGTTTTTAAAAGTATACTTACGGCACCTAGACTGAGACCGGGCTGGTTAAGGAGAACCTTGTAAACGAAACTGGCAAAGCTGCTCATCACACCAGCACTCAAGTACATGGCCACGAATTGTTCCTTGCCTAATGCAGATACTGCAGCTGTTTGGAGATATGTATATCTCTACATTAGTATCATAAGAAACCATTTCATCTTTTCAAGGCATGTAATTACAAACATTTGCAATGTCAAGTCTATTAAAAATATATTATTCATTTTCACTTTTATTTCATTTGTTTCAATATCAGACCAATAACTAAAAATTTATTCAGGTTCAATCTTATAGTTACAAAAAAGGCATTTTGACAATTTACAGTATCAATAATTTGCAAATCTATTTAGTCCGTCAGTTAGAGTTTTCATAAATAGTGGATAAGTGTTTTTTCTTTTTTTTTATCAATTCATTCAAGATATAACGCATCAAAGTTCGAGAGTACAAGTAAATACTGTACTTGCTTGTGACGTAGTGGCAGTTTTAAAAGCGTCGTATCTTCGTCAATTTTGGTATACGTAAAAGACTGACCGGCCCATGTCAATTATTTTTTTTAATAATCTTACTGACGGAATAATTAGATTTTTTCAGTTAAATACTCAATTAATTTATTTAAACAAAAGGAGAACTCACCAGGCATGAAGCTGTATAGAACATACATATTTGCTGCCAAGTGCATTGCTGAATAGTGGCTGAAGGTAGACAACAACATTGGAAGACATCTAGAACCTGTATTTGAAATTAAAATAATTCAATTAAAACTATTAATAATAATAGTCCTCATGGCGGTCAATCTCAGCAGAGATTAGTCATCGGCGCGGGAGATATAGTGCACAATCCAGTCCAGACAGCGTGTGCGCAGTCTGACGGGAGTGATGGGACGGCAATCCGACACGACCGGAGCGAGATCAACCTCAGGAGAACGGCTTACCGTGCTTTCCGAGACACGGGAGTATCATAGCACCTACTTCCAAATTCCGAGCTGCTAGTTACTGAGAAATTTTAATATAAAAACTCAAAAGCACTTTTTTGTCTGACCCGGGAATCGATCCCAGGACCCCAGTCCCCATGCTCAGGGGTCATGTTTTTGCCCACGAGAACAATACTATACACACACCAGGTCTACAATAATCTTGCTGGGGTCACGGGACCATCTGTAAAGGTAACCGTGACGTCGGAACGCAAAGGGGTACTGAAGGACCAGGGAGAGATATGATAATGATATGAGACACAGCCAGAGAAAGACAGACAGCAGTCTTAGTAAGAGGGTCCCATTTTACCCTTTTGAGCAAAGAACCCTAAAAATTGCTTGTCTCCAAGTTACATGAACCATGTAAACCAAATAACTTATAAATTCATTTAAAACAAATAAAACTTACTTCCTGATGGGTTTGAACAGAAGTATTTGATCATATAGGGCTGCAGAGCCCTCACTCTCCAGGCACCAAACACTAATAGATTAGCAGCCAATATTGGGAAGAATACTTTCTCACTATCTCTTAGTGACCTCCACCATTTAGTCACCGGACCAGGTTCTGCTTTTTGCTGTAACACAATATGGCATAAAGGGTTTTTGCTCCACACTAGGAATTTCTCCTGTGTCATGGGTGCTTTTACAAACATAGAAAATCACATAAACAAACATTATTTTTGTTATTTGTCATGATATATATCCTAGTTTTTTTTTATAGAATGGAGTAAAAAATATGTGTTGCGCCGACTCCAAGTAAAATGGGATAAGGGCAGGAAGATGATGATGATTTATTTAAATCGCCTTTTAATGATATTTTACCATAGATTAACTAAAAACTTAAATATGTGTCAGGCCAATGTTCTTACTAAAGAAGGTTCCTACAATTTTAATGTTTTTCTTCAATATATTGATGATTTGTTTTTTTTTAATTTAAGTCTAGCAATACTATTTTTAAAGTATGATACTTACAAGTTGTGTCCTATATTTTCTTTGTTGAGCACTTAGCCAGGCTCCTGGTTTTTTAATAAATGCTGAAGCATGTGAACGTAGAGTCTCATATTCCCATATCACACAGCCAGTTAGACTAACAGTAGATACCTAGAAATTATACCAAATATTTATAGATATCTTAAATTCTCACTGGAAAACAAGAATGTTTATGAAATTATAATTAATTCAAATAGCTTTAAAACATCACAGAACTGCAGACCACCAAGTAAAGAAACAAGTACCAAAATTTGTGGCACTGAAATAGCATTAAACACAAAAGGTCTGTCACAAACTATCCTCAGATTTTTTTTTAACCCTTTGCGTGCCAGCAACGAGATAACTCGTAGTGCGGGATTTCACCATGGTGCCGACTACGACTACGACTATATTCCTAGATTTTGTAGGTCCTTCTACACAAAAAAAACGTGTTGCTTCCTGTTTTCCCGCCAAATTACGAAAGAATACCATTTTCTTTGCCAAATACGAGTATAGCCGTATACGAACATACTCGTAGTCGGCACGCAAAGGGTTAAATTAATCTTTTGGTAATAGTTTGTGCCTTAGGTAGAAATCAAGGTGGCCAACACATTCAAGTGTTGAACACAACGCCTTTTTACAATTACTGGTAATGGTGGGTAAATGGCATTGGAAAAAAATGTGTTGTAAGTTTTTATATGCTTGAAATTTACCCCTGAAAAAATCATCCTGAAATTTAGTATATTATTATTATACATTGTCTGATGTATCAGACATGGTACATATCATTACAAAGTACTTTCCCGAAATAAATAACATTATCAATTATATCTGTTCACATGATAATATTTGCGCCACATTCACGATCCGAATTGATTTTAAATAATAAATAACGCGAGCGAAAGCAGCGGACAAAAGATAATTATTAATAGATAAATCACATTCTCACCCCAATAGTAAAAAATAAGGGTTTCCACAGCGATCTAGCATATAATGGTCCGGATTCTATTTGTATTTGTGATAAAGGATCGGGCTCGAGTGTCGTCCTTCGACCGCCGCGCCGACTGTTGTGAATCGAGTTACGGACCACAAGGCGCAGGTTGCCGGGGCTACCACGGCCTGGCTGGAGGAGCGACGACTTACTGAAATTTGCAAACGTATTATTAAACTCTAAATAACCATAAATTTAACCTAGAATATACATGTAATGATCCAACTTTTCTTACCAATTATTCGTCATCTCGGCCGCACACCATACATTTCTGAGGAACATTATATTGTTTTTTTTTTGTTAAAGAATAATCTGTTACATTATTAGAAACCCAACGTAATTATTTTGTATGTTATGCAAATGTATTACAAAACATTTAGGAAAAATTTCAAATCAAATAGCTTTTTGACAACAGACTGACAATCACACTGACAATGACAACTTGACAAATACTTTTAAAAATGACATTGACACAAGGACCTATAGACAATCGGGACTAGGAGCGTATGGGGGCAACGGGTTTAACGGGTTTTAAAAAAGCGCTGTGTTGAAACGAAAATGTACATTGAACTTAAATGTTACTGCCCAGCACTTAATATCAAATACAGTTCGATAAACAGGCACCGCGATTTAAAAGCTCGATTTAAGTCGAGTCGTAGCTGCACTCTGAGGCGGACGTTGCGACACGTTGCATAATAATAAATATTAATATCGTATAGCGCGGCGCAAGCCGACGCTCGAAAATTTGTTGACATGAGTGACAAACTTGTGCCAAATGAACTGCTGGCGTTCCTGCAGCAGAAACTGGATGTGATGGACGAGGTGTCCGCCATCCAGATCTGTGTATCGAACTTCAGCGAGGACGACATTGCTGCTGCGAAGCTGCTGCTGTTCCGGTCGCTTAATAAAGTCGACCAAATGGTGACCCGTCGGCGCGACGGGACGAAGAAAAGTGTGCAAGATATCATCACGCTTCTGAAGGCTACCGACCCAGACGACGTGCCGACATTTGTGGTGAGGGATCTGAACAAGTTACCTCCAGTCACATTCGACCACGTCGACGTTACGAGCCTGTTGAAGGACATTGTTTCTTTGAAGGCAAGTCTAACTGATGTACAGAGGAAGTTGGAGACATCCCAGATCACCGTCGCGGACCTGCGCTCAGAACTCGATGAGTTGCGCAACTCTGTGGCGTTAATTGGGTCACCAGCGGCGCGTGTAAATACACGCCGAGGTGGCTGCCTCGATACGTCGGTCACGAGTTTTGCGTCAGCAGTTTTGTCGCCGGCGCCGATTGCTGAGTCAGCGTTGCGCGCTTCATATGTGCCTCGTTGCCCTGTTCCCGCCAACGCAGCTCCTCCCCGCAGCGCTGCACGACCGATGCGACCTTCAAACTCGTTGGTCACCCTACCTGCTCCCCCTGCAAAGCCCGTGCCTTTAAAGGAAACAGAACGGGATGATGACGGCTTTGTGACGGTGCAAAGGAGGAAGCGCCGCCAGAAAAGCTGTAAGAATCGCTGCGGCAAGGCTCCCATAGAGCCCAACGAGAAACTACGCGCTGCGAAGCCGAACACTCCGGTGTATATTTCGCGTCTCCATTACACCACTGACGCGGAAGACATCGTGAAGTACGTGCGCCAAAGGCTGAAATACTCGCCGAGAGTGCAGCTGCTGGAGTCGCATCGCAACGTCAATTTTAAAGCGTTTGTGGTGCGCGTACCAACATGCTACCTGCCTCAGGTGATGGAAGAAAGCTTTTGGCCACAGGATGTGGTATTCCGCCGCTTTCGTGGACAAGTGCCGCCAGAACGCACAAAGAGTTAGTGCAACTTTAGTGCTACTAACATAGTTTTTAAGTTATATTGACTAACACAATTGTTATTAAATGTATGTATACTTAGGTTAAGGTATTTATCTATGGGTCTTTGTTACCTGAAAATAAATGGTTTATTATTATATATTATATTATATATTATTATTATTATATATTATTATATATATATAAAAGCGCTGCCGTGTGAACAGATACATTAGAACACATGTTGTATTTCGGCGCTTTTTTAACGCACAGTAAAAAAGCGCGTACGGATGGGGGCTTAGTCTCCATCTTGTCTATAGCCTTCATACGCATGATCGTTTTTTACCGGCCTGTGCCGGCGTTAAAGAAGCGATGATTTGAAACATTTTTTTATTTGGTAAAATCTTCAAATGAGTCCTCCCACCCATAGCAGAGTGGGAGGGACTGTCGGACTGGTTTTGACAGGCCTGTTGGTTTAGTGGTTAGTGACCCTGACTGCTATGCAGGAGGTCGTGGGTTCGATTCCCACCTAGGACAAATGTTTGTGTGATGAGCACAATCATTTGTTCTGTGTCTGGGTGTAATTTATCTATAATATGTATGTATTTAGAAATATATAAGTATGTTTATCAGTTGTCTAGTACCCATAACACAAGCTCTGCTTAGCTTGGGACTAGATGGCGTTGTGTGATAGTTGTCGAATATTAAAAAAAAAAAAAAAAAAAAAAAAATCCACGGTGTCCTTCAATAGCCCTTTACGTTCCGGGGTCACGGTTTTCGTACAGTCCCGCGACCCCGGATGATTTGGAACATAGGGGTGAATTGAACTTAAATGACACGGCTCAACACTTAAAATTAAATAGGTACAGTTCGAAAAATAGCGCCACTATTTAAAGGGGCTGACGTGTGAACAGATATAAATATGCGAATGAAATTGTTCTATTTCGGCGCTTTTTTAACGTCCATAAAAAAAGCGCTCGTGCTAATGGGGGCTTAGAAGTCTATGCAAGTAATTGTTTTCCTCTTTTATTTTTATGGGATAATTTTTATCTGTCAGTTGACTATGGAAACCTCAGTCCATCTACAAAAGAAGCCGTTACCCCAGTACTGTGGCTCTGGTGACGTAACGACGATTCTTTGTTGAACTACCTACATGAACTGTACTCTTTGGTACCTACCAGAAAACAAAAAGTCATATTAAAAAAATATGAAATTTAATTTAAAAATACTCGTACTACTCGTAGCTTATGGCCAGTTTAAATAACACTGCTTAGCATACTGCCTGCACTGCTGTCGGTATTGTCCAAAAAATATAGGTATTGTTGGAATTACGACCCTTGTTGCTAAGCCAAATGTTGATAATTCAATCATCATAATAAAATACAGCGTTGAGCTAGCGTAGGTGTCGCGTAATGTTATTAGAGAATTAAGAATGTAACGATTGTAGGAATATTTAGGAACATAACCTACCATACTACTGTAATTTTGACTTCAGTTATTACCAAATCAGTACTGGTGCAGTTGTAAAGTTACTTATTGTTATGCGCTCTGTGGCAGTTGTAGTAGGTGCGTTACTTTGTTTCTGAGGGTCTAAAACGGCTGTTCTAGTTTATTCATTCACGAAGTGAATCATTTGGAATATTGCTATGTGGCCTTCTTAGACCCTCTGATATGTCAATTTGTTTGTCATTGTTTGTTCGTACCTACATACAAGTCGTTGCACATAAAGTAATAAATTTACCGTGTTATCAGTGCAAGATTAAAGCCGGTACATACTGCAAAGTGCTAAGGTCGGAGATTACCATAAAAATGTCGCGTTTAGACCTGGTGATATTTGGAGCCACTGGCTTCACAGGCAAGCAGGCTGTGATTCACATGGTAAAGTTTGCCAAGAAATATGAACTAGCATCTTGGGGAGTCGCTGGCCGCTCGGAGTCGAAACTTGGTGCCTTAATAAGTGAAGTTTCCAAGATAACAGGGTCAGATCTGTCCAGTGTCAAGGTCATAGTAGCGGACATAGGTGACGAGAAGTCTCTCAGAGATATGTGCGTTCAAACAAAAATGGTAGTGAACTGCTGCGGCCCTTATCGTTTATATGGAGAGCCTGTTGTTAAAGCTGCGGTAGAGAACAAGACTAACTATGTAGATGTTTCTGGTGAACCACAGTTCATGGAGTTAATGCAGCTGCGGTATGACGAGCAAGCGCGCGAAGCTGGGGTGTTCATCGTCAGCGCCTGTGGGTGGGACAGCATCCCATGCGACATGGGCGTCATTTTCTTGAAACAGAACTTCGCTGGCACTCTCAATTCAGTTGAGTCCTATCTAAAGACATACATACCACCAGAAATTGAAGCACAGTCACGTGAACGAGGCATGGTCAACTATGGCACTTGGGAGTCACTTGTTTATAGCATTACTCACCAGAACGAGCTACCAGCTCTGAGAAAGAAGCTGTACCCAGAACCTCTGCCACATTTGAAGCCTAAACTGGAAAGACAAAAGTTACAGAAGATAGATAAAAATTGGTATCTACCATTTCTTGGGGCTGATGAATCAGTGGTTTATCGCACACAGCGCTACTTATATCACAAGGAACAGCAGCGACCAATACAGTTCAGAGCATATTTTAATTCAGGCAGTCTGGCACAATCAATTTTCTTCATTTTTGGAGCAATTTTACTTTTAATTATGACAAAATTCTCATTTACAAGGAATATTTTGCTCAAATATCCGAGGATTTGTTCTTTAGGGCTTGTTACTAGGGAGGGTCCAGCTGACAATGTAATGAATAATACCCAGTTCACCTTTGAGCTTGTGGGGAAGGGATGGGAGAGTGGCTCTGATGTGGAGAATACAAAGCCAAATAAGACTGTTGTTGCTAAAGTGAGTGGTACAAACCCAGGCTATGGTGCCACTGTGGTAGCACTTCTGATGGCGGCACACACCATTCTTAAGGAGAGAGAGAACTTGCCTGTGGGAGGTGGGGTTTACACTCCAGGTGTTGTTTTCAAAGATACCAAAATTATCCAAAAACTCATTGAAAATGACCTGAAATATGAAATTGTTGAAAGCAAATAAATTGTATCTTGTGATTATTTAAACCTAGAGAAGCTAAATATTTTTTTACTTGAGATGCTGTCTTAAAAGTTAACTATTTTATGTTGATAAAAAGTCTTGATTTTGTTTCATTTTAAAGGTTAAAAGTTCTGAATTGTACATTCTTATCCTTATTCAAAAGCAAATTGGTGATGGTCATGGTACTACTTAAAATTGATAATTATTGATTAAATTTTAATATAAAACATAATTTATACATATGAGTATACCTATTGATGTAATTGAATTTTTTGTATTTCAATAAATGTTGATCATTATCATTATGCAGTTTTTTTTTTATCTTCTATATATCTACTAGCTGTACCCTGCCCCGCTTCGCTGTGGCACAAAAAACTGTTTTTTCAACAAAAAAAAAAAATAGATAAAACAATCCTTGATGCGGATTATATATCATGCTAAAATTTCTTCTCATGTGACTGCGTCATTACGACTGCGGTTGTCAGCGAGTGTTATCCTCGCTTCCGGTAGATGGCGCGGTCACTGGTACAGAGCTGATCGTTAAAAAAACTGTTTTTTCGCGGTTGCGGATATGTGACTGATGCAAAAAATAGATAAAAACAATCCTTGATGCGGATTTCATATCATGCTAAAGTTTCAGCTCAATCAGTGCAGTACTTTTTGAGTTTTTAAAGCATACACAAACCAACATAACATTTTTATATATATAGATATTCTATATATATTATATTATTATTATATATATAAAAGGAGAACTGACTGACTGACATATCAACGTACAGCCGAAACTACTGGGGCTAGGAATGTGAAATTTTGCACATCATCATCATCATCATCTCAGCCATAGGACGTCCATTGCTGAACATAGGCCTCCCCTTTAGATCTCCACATATACCGGTTGGAAGCGACCTGCATCCAGCGTCTTCCGGCGACCTTTATAAGGTCGTCTGTCCACCTTGTTGGTGGACGTCCTACGCTGGGCTTGCTAGTCCGTGGTCTCCACTCCAGCACTTTTCGACCCCATCGGCCATCTGCTCTGCGAGCAATATGGCCTGCCCATTGCCACTTCAGCCTGCTAATCCGGTGGGCTATGTCGGTGACTTTAGTTCGTCTACGGATCTCCTCATTTCGGATTCGATCACGTAGAGAAACACCGAGCATAGCTCTCTCCATAGCTCGTTGAGCGACTTTGAGCTTTGAGATGAGGCCGATAGTGAAAGACCACGTTTCGGTGCCGTAAGTTATCACTGGTAACACACATTGGTTAAAGACTTTCGTCTTGAGGCACTGAGGTATGTCGGACGAAAAGACATTGCGTAGTTTCCCGAACGCTGCCCAACCGAAACCGAAACCGAAATTTTGCACACAGCTTCCTATTATAATGTAGGGGAGCACTAAGAAGGGGTTTTTGGAAATTTAACCTTTAAGGGGGTGAAAAGGGGGAATTTTGTTTGTATGGAAAATCTTCTATCGATTGAAAAATCAGCCTTCGAATTTTTTAGAGGAAAGTACGTAACCCACGCGGACGAAGTCGCGGGCGAAGTGCTAGTATATATATTATCTATATATATAAAAGGAGAACTGACTGACTGACATATCAACGTACAGCCGAAACTACTGGGGCTAGGAATGTGAAATTTTGCACACGGCTTCCTATTATAATGTAGGGGAGCACTAAGAAGGGGTTTTTGGAAATTTAGCCTTTAAGGGGGTGAAAAGGGGGAATTAGGAAAGTGCGTAACCCACGCGGACGAAGTCGCGGGAAAAGTGCTAGTTATTATATATTATATATATAAAAGGAGAACTGACTGACTGACATATCAACGTACAGCCGAAACTACTGGGGCTAGGAATGTGAAATTTTGCACACGGCTTCCTATTATAATGTAGGGGAGCACTAAGAAGGGGTTTTTGGAAATTTAACCTTTCAGGGGGTGAAAAGGGGGAATTAGGAAAGTACGTAACCCACGCGGACGAAGTCGCGGGAAAAGTGCTAGTCTACATATAATGAAATGGTATGAAAATCAAAACTGTACATTTTTTTTAAAGAATACTTGGGTTGTGATCTACAATCGATACCGAAACCAAAAATTTAGTTTTTAGAATTTTTGTCTGTATGTATGTCCAGGATAAACTCAAAAAGTACTGCATGGATTTACTTCAAATTTTGCACGATTAAGAAGTCGGGTCAACATATAGGCTACATATTATCATGCTATCACCTATGGGGAATGAGCAGTGAACCTTTATTTCTTCAATGCAGTCGACGTCGCGGGCAGCAGCTAGTACCTGATATAGCAGAGTTTATATAGAGACCTTACTTTCAACTTGAGTAGGTATCTTAACAATGACAGCATGCAGGACTTGAGCTCTGTTTTAACATTACATCTACATCTGTAGGTATCCGCAGGGGTAGGTAGGTGTCGCCGTTTTGACGTAAAAACGGAACAAGGCATACAAAAACACATACTTTCGCATTTCGAGTAGTAGGCATGTATTGCAATAACAGGGTACACTACGATAATACGAAAAACTTTATTCCAAAATTCACAAATACAAATTTCAAAATACCGATTTTCATAATTCCAAATGGTTCAAAAATCCTAATATACTCCGATTGATCATTATTCCTATTTTCATAATTCTGAAATATCAATATTCCTAACGTTTAAAATTACTCCTCTCAAAATACCGAGTTTCAATAGATTGAATAACAAAAATTCCGACTTAATTTTTCGTAACATAAAGAACTCAAATTACGATTTAAAAAACCGATTAATTAGATTTCCGAAAATTTAATTACGCTTGCATCCTTAGTTTTATTGCGGATTACCACCTATCAAGGTAGATCGACGGAGCCCGCTTTGCGGGGGGCTCCTATTTCTGTTTGTAAGGTTTTAAGTAACCTAACACGAGGGGGTTGACGGGGTCTTTCAGACCGCGCCATCCCCTTCGAACCTAAGCTGTCCGAGTCGGGGTGCCCCAAGGCCCGAGCTCGCTTCGCTCGCTCTTGCATCCTTAGTCAAATTGCTCATTACCGCTTACCAAGGTAGCTTGACGGAGCCTACGCAGGCTTAAATATCAATCTAGGAGTAGGGTACGCAATACCACGTGGAGCCGGTTTGCAGCGATTCGTTTCTGTTACTGACTTGTAGAATGGGACAGTTCTTTCGGAGTATTGAAAATCGGAATATCGTTTTTCAGAACGAGAACCCATCGAGCATTACATTATTCGAATATGTGAAAATTGGAAACAGAACAAATCGGATATAGCACTTTCGGTCAAATAAATTTCGTGATTCTTAATGATAGATATTGTAGTTTTTAGGTATCAGAATATTGAAATTCGGAAAATATATTTATTGCGGGAACACCCAATCCCGCAATAACAACGTATTGCTCAGTTCAGTCGACTAGTTGTTCTGCTCTAATCTAAATAGTTAACTAAGCCGTGCAGAAGATTGAACGATCCGAGGTCATTCACACCTTTCTTGTAACTATGTGAACATCCTTTTCGCTTAACAATACTAGGTACGTACATACTCCTGCAGAGTTAGAACCGTGTTGTTCCCGTGTTGGAATTTTTGTAGGGACTGTCAGACTTGTACTGACTAAAATCCACGGTGTCTTTCAATAGCCCTTTACGTACTGGGGTCACGGTTATTCGTTAGTCCCGCGACCCCGGCAGGCTTTGGCCCTCTACAGGCCCCGTCACTATGCTGACACTCTTTGAGGCGCGCGTGGAACACAACGCGCCGTCGACTCGGGCATGGTCCATGGTCGGACAGCGAGTCGCCCATTTCTCGCTGCCTGCATGCCCGCGCCTACGGTGGCCGTCGATCGTCTGGCGACGTCCGACGCCGTGGGCGTCTACCTAGGCATCGATCGATCGATCTAGGGAGGACGCTGTCCTCTGCCTCACGCGGCACGCCTCCTGCTTCACGAGCATGACTGCTTCGCAGAAGGAGGCGACCGCTTCTCACTCCGTCTCGCCCCGCAGCATGGCCTCGACCAATGCAGGGCGCAAGAGGTCTCCGCGTATAGCCGTCGTGAGGACACGGCGGTGCTCTGCCCAAGCGGGGAAGTCCTGCACCGTATGCTCCACCGTGTCCTCCGGACGATCCTCGCAGTGGTGACACCCAGGCGTTTCTTCCCTCCCTATCAGACACAAGAACCTCCCGAAACTTCCGTGTCCCGTGGGGACCCGCGTCATGCGGTAGGTCAGGACGCCGTGACGCCTATCCAGCCACTCCTCAAAGAGGGGTCTTACCGCCGCGATTGCGGCGTGCCCGATCGCGGACACACATGCAATCGTCTTTGAAAATCTACAATCCAAGTAAGCGAAAACTTCCCTATTTCAAAAACTACTGAACCGATTTTGATGAAACTTGCAGTAGGTATTCCCTAAGTTGAACAATACCTAGTACAACACGAATTTCTTAAATCGGACTTGTAGTTCCGGAGATATGCGAACCAACCAACGAAACTGCTGGAAGAATATCAACTCTGTACAGTAACGTAGGGTTTTTTGTTTTTACGTGGTAAAATCATCAAATGAGTCCTCCCACCCAGGGCAGAGCGGGAGGGACTGTCAGACTTGTACTGACTAAAATCCACGGTGTCCTTCAATAGCCCTTTACGTTCCGGGGTCACAGTAATTCGAATAAAAGAATACTTTCATCACGTCCATCAATAGGTTTGCTATCTTCTATGTGCTCTATATTCTGGCCGAACGCGACCTTCAGGTGCCAGTTTAGATCCTAGAGCTGGTCATTGAACTTTAACTACCTACTAAAAAAATGGGAACTACTGGGACTATTGAGAGAACAAATACAGACTTCACTGTTCAGCATAATACAATCAAGGACTGCCCCGAGACTTGTGACGTACAATAATCTTAATTCTAAATAGCCACTATTCACAAATATATCACACCTACCTAATACTAGGGTCCTAGCTACAATGACATTAGCTGTTTGCATAAGTAAGTCACCTACAACAAGCATTCTAACACAAGCGCCTACAATTTGTAAACAGCAAACCTGACACACAGACCTTCGTGTGATTATGATGTTACTTGTAGGCGTTTTCGGGTTTCATTTGAGCGTTACAGCGTAAATTGGTTTCCAGGAGACGACGAGCATCGTTAAGTAACTAAATCTAGAGAACGCAGTTTTCCTGGTGTTATCTTTATATGCTTTCAAGTTCAAATATCTGAAGATTTGAGGATCAATGGCAGATGCAATACAATGCGGTCAGTGGCAACGGAGATTCACTGGCCATTTGAGTTGGTTATAAATTAGGCGCTAACGTAAGTGGAGAAAAATGTAGAGTCACTAAATTACTGAAAAATGGAAGCAAAACGATATGTTTTTGATAAATGCTAACGGTAGCTCCGACAATCATAGGTGCTGCTCAGATTTATTTAAAGGCATAAGTATCATTTACCTACATATAGCAATATAAAAGTGAAAAGGTCAATCTTTACAATTGCTACAGAAGATTGCCGGAATCTGATCCTTATATGCAAATTTTAATTGGTTACCATCGGTTTAACCAAGCCGGTTCCCTAGCGGAATACAGATCGAAACGTTAAGGGTTCTTTTGCTATGGAACAAACAATTTTATTGTGTTCGCGTCTGAATAGGGGGGTTGGAGTGGGGTGGCTAGTGTCCTTCGCGCATGCTCCATTCAGTCGGCGACCCGGTGCGACCCTCTTCAACTTCAGTCCACACCTGAGGAGCTCAAGGCGAACCCTCGTGCTTCTTCATTACAAACGATTTTAGGACTATAAAATCCTACCTTTTCCAAAGTAAGTGATAACGTTTTTCTTATATTGAAACATGTATGATTATGTAAATTATCGAAAGTGTTGCGCCCAATTAGATTTTCATGGTGGTGACATGGTGATTAGTACATATCGACACGTGTTATACGATAGATGTGACATGAGCTGACACTTTAAAAATATACAGCGATGATGGAAAGTAAAGACGCATGTGACGCATGCGACGTTATTCTTTTAAAAGAAAAACTAAATAATGTGTCGGTGTTTACGTTGGTCGCTATGTAGCAGTGATCCTTAATTTCAGTGTGATTTTAATAAATCAAATGGCGTCGAATCGGTATCGTGAAAAATGTGGACAACCATTTTGGATGCTAGCTGTAATTTATTTTATGTGATAAATGGACTGAGAATGAATGTCTACTAGGATAGAGACGGCCATGTTCCTCTCCTATTTGAATCGTATAAGAAGATCAATATTGTAATAGTCACTTCTGAAGAAAAGGTTATGATCTATGTTCAGTGTAAGATCTTAATATAATCTTCTTCGGAAATCTATGTACGATTTCAGCTTATCATTATTTTTAATTATTTTACAGAAATGATGAAGCCGAAATTAACAAGCCATCGTCATCTATACGAAATACTTTTTAAACATCAAACATTGTGACGCACAACCACCACATAAGTTTCGAATTACTTTATTTCTAAATATTTAAAAATGTATAACTAGTTAAAAGATTGCTTTTGAAGTCGTAACTAATTAATATCTACTTATAATTAAATCTTTAGCTCTTACATATTCTATAGTTATTTTTCTATAAAGGAATGGAAATTCGACTGTTTAAAGTTACGAAGGGATTGTTTTCAACAAGTGTTAAGGAATTAATATAGATATAGAGCCAAGCTTATTGTTAAATATGGTAATATTTGCGTTTGGTTAGGTGCTACAGATATGTTCTTTTATAACAAAATTGATTAGTGAAATTAGATAACCGGAAAAGCATAATAATGGAACCGTTTTCTGATGATTTGCTATGGATTGTGGTTAGTGGGTTTGTGGTGGCGTTCGTATTGGCTTTCGGCATTGGTGCTAACGATGTGGCCAACTCATTCGGCACCAGCGTCGGCTCCAAGGTGCTGACGCTCACGCAGGCTTGCATACTGGCCACTATCTTCGAGATCGCTGGTGCAGTGCTTATAGGTGAGTCAAAATGGCTTAATTTTATTGAAAACACTACAGAAAAATACACTCATTGACTAATTCTAAATTACCTGGCTTAATTACGTACTTAAAATTGAATTGAACTTATTTACTGTCTACGTTTTGTGGGCTGTTTTGTAAGTAATAGTTACTAATTCTTAGTAAAACGGTTACGTTGTACTAAGAATCCAAGTCATTACTTGAGTTAGTAACGATTTTCCTGGATGCCTGTGTATCTAACAGATGAGTCACAAGGAAATAATCTAGAAAATAATGTAACCAAATTGAAACATCACTTCCAGTAATGAAAAACATACGAGCGTCGGGGCCACATTGAAAGTTTAAATATGTGTAAAATCAAATAACTATAATACGCACGCACTTTATTCAATCATTTTATTATCATACTTTTCAGTAATCTTACTAGTCAATTGATTATGGCGCGAAGATGTATAGCCTATAACTTTACTATCCAACACCAAAAGATTTTTTCAATTTAAGTTTTTAGTAGCTTCTGAGATGTTCACACAAAAACTACTGAACGGGTTTGGATGAAATTTGGTACACAGATAGTTTACAACCCGGATTAACACACATAATATTTAGTTTAGAGATTATCCCGAATTTATGTTCCCGTAGGATCATTTTTGAGTTGTAGGGGGCGAAGCTGCTGGCAACAGCTGTTAGTCTATAACTGTTACTGCTCATCTCCACAGGATATAAGGTATCGGACACAATGCGCAAAGGCATTTTGGACGTGTCTTTATATGCTGACGGCGGCGAGAAGTTGTTGGCTTGTGGTTGCCTGTCGGCGCTGATATCCGGCGCCATCTGGCTGATCGTGGCCACGGCGCTGCGGCTGCCTGTCTCTGGAACCCATTCTATGGTGGGGGCTACTGTGGGCTTCACGCTTACTGCAAAAGGCCCCATCGGTGTGCGCTGGTCTACACTGGGAGCTATTGGTAAGACATTCCTTTTTTTCGGGAAAGACCGATCAAGCGTGAATCGGTGTGACATTCTTCCATCATAGCGGAATATCTCTTTTATTTATATCTTTTATCTTTATTTGTCAAAACTAATTAAAGTGGTTTTATTTTATTTTTGAAGTCAAGAGCTAAAGCTATTCAGAGGTAACCCCGTAATTTCGAAAGCATAACATGTTTTTACTTACATAAATTATGACAGAGACAAAATTACAGAGAGACTCATGAAAATACGCTGGGGTTGTTTGATATCTTTGGATTTATGGCCCATTTGCCTGATTATTCAACATTCGTACTTACGACTATAGTTCGATGTTTTTCAGTTCAAGGTTAAAGCTATTCAAATGATTTGCGGGGATTTTTATTGCAGTGGAGTACGAGTATCAAAACCAATTTTAAGTGGCAACATATTGTGATTAAATGTTCTTTGCTGGTATATGTAGTAGGTAGCTTTTATATCTTCTGGTATCTTGATATTAATCTAGATAGCGTTATTAAGGTAGCCCACTGAAACTGAAAACCTCCTCGTGTTCTGCGAAAGCTATTAACACGAGTATTATGTTCAACATGGGTATGTTGGCTCTCGCCAGGTACTTGTGTTTCATTATAATGGCAGTAATTCGGAGCGTCTGTGCTTCTTAACCTTGTACTTAATTGTGTCCGATCATAAAGGGTATTTACTTAGTCTCTCACACGGTCTTAGGAAGCGGCGGCATGGCATTGAATTCCCGGGTTCAATTAAAAAGAACGAAGTACTTACGTACATTTACGTAACGTTATTGTACTTCTTTGAGTAGTTAATTGATCAGAAAGATGATATGTTACTCAAACTTGGAAGAAGAATTGACCTCATAAGTCTGCTGCGTAGCCGTCGTAGCACTGCTTCGTAAAGCCTTGTAGACCTTCGTAGACACTAACTTCGTAGACATCTAATCTATTATCCTTCTTCTTCAGTGGCGTCGTGGTTCATATCGCCGGCGCTCAGCGGTACTGCATCAGCCCTCTTGTATTGGTTTGTGCGCCGGTTCATCCTGAGATCAACGCAACCCGTCAAAGCTGGTCTCCGGGCGTTACCATTCTTCTACGGGGCCACCGTGTTCGTGAACGTGCTGAGCGTGGTGCATGATGGACCTAAGCGTAAGCTCGTTCTTAAAAAAAATGCATAATTAAAGCTCGAAGATCATAGGCGAAGTATTTATTGTTCATTTAATTTGGAATTCGTAGCGCTTTCGTAGCAATGTGCTACGAGGTTACGACTTCTAGAAATTTATGGAAAATCTTATATTCTAGATTTTATGACACTGCTCTATTGAATCAAATGAACTATCAGATAGCATGTTCAGCCAAAACACGTGGACGTGAATTTTCCTTTGTTAAAATTATAAAAAAATTTCGTTATACTTCCAGTTCTGGCAATGGACAACATCCCTCTGTGGCTAGCTCTAGTGAGTTCGATGGCGGTGGGCGCGCTAGTTGCGGTGTGCGTACGCGCATTCCTTGTGCCCTACTACAAGCGACGGCTTGTCGCGCCTCCGGTCAACTTTTCGCTTGGATTATCCAATGGTGGGTAATTTTGTTTTCAATTAAGGAAGATTTATCTTCTGATTAGTATCAGTTTATTGTTGACAAATATCCCAAAATATAGTTTTTACAATAAAATTTCAGAAACCACTCCCGCCAATACTCCAACACACTCCAATAAGAGCAGCGTCGCACAACGTCCAACCTCTCTTCTGTCAGAAGACGGCAAAGTGCTCGAAGCTATTGCGGAGAGTGCGGAGATGGTTACCCTGAGTGACGCAGATAAGACCTCCGTCGGGGTGATGAACGCCAGAAACCGCGCACTCCTAGCCACCATGGACGACTGCAGCATACTGTCCAGGAGTCTCAGTCCACCGAACAAGTCTCGGTTACAACTCATAGATGCGGATCCTCAGATTAACACTTTGAAGTATATAGACGAGACGTTGAGTTGTTGTAAAAGTTTGGACTCTACGCAAATGGCCGGCATGGGCGAGAGCTACGACTCCAGGAACGGCTTCCTAGGCGACTCGTGTGACACGATAGCGCGCGGGGAGTTCGACAGGCTGGCGGCCACGAGGGCCACACACTGCGTGGAATTTGATACACCTCCGCCACGACTTGATAAGGTGAGCTTATCTTGTAATTGTTTCATGTGCTGTTTTGTCTCGCATATTGACACGAGTACATGAAACAGTCATGCAAAATTCAATTAAAAGCCTTTTCATAACAGTTTGTTATATTTTTGTATTAATAAGGAGTTAAAATATATAACGAATAGCTAAAAGGGCTGAACGGATGTTTGGCACACAGTTCATAACCTGGATTAACACAGAATAACTTTTATCCCGATCTTCATTTCTATGGGATAAGTTTATAAAAGCCTGTATGTCATAAAGATAGTCTGTCGCTCTCCAGGTTCCAGACGGTGGAAGTGCTTGGAGCGTTGAGCGGTGTGCGGCCGGTGAGGTGGCTAGTCGCGCGGCTGGCATAACACCCAACTCCAGCGCCGCGCCGCTACTGCGCGCCGTCTCCCCGCCGGCTGTGCCCGCTCCCCCGCCTCCACCTGAAGAGCTGCGGCTGTTCTCCTTCTTGCAGGTCCTCACCGCCACGTTTGGTGCGTTTGCACACGGTGGCAATGATGTCAGGTAAGAAATAGACATTCAGTTAGTGTTCTTGTATTGAAACGTTTTTGAGGAATTGTAATGTATAGAAAAAAGCACGATCATTTTATCCGCAGTAACGCGATCGGACCCCTGGTGGCTCTTTGGCTTCTATACTCGGAGGGGGGCGCTCACTCCCGCGCGGAGACTCCTCTCGCTATCCTAGTGTTCGGCGGCGTGGGCATCGCCATGGGGCTGTGGCTTTGGGGCCGCCGCGTCATCCGCACTGTCGGGGAAGACCTCACCAGCATCACACCTGACACGTGAGTCGAGTTCCTACTTCCTATTTATTGAAACAAAGAAGCAAAAAAAGAGAGATAAGGTAAAACCAGGCAGGGCCATCTTTCTAATGGGCACATTGCGCCCTATCCCGTAAGTATCAGTTACTATCGATTTATGTGGATAACCCAACTTATTCTGAGGGTTACAATTGTTTTTAGCTCGCTACGCTCATTTCTGCATCTTACATTCCTATGATTCTTTAGTTTTTCTACATAAGTCGTAGATATATTTTTCTATGAATAGTCAAAAGGAAACTTCGAAAATCAAATATCCCAGGCAGTGTGGGGTCCATTGTCTTACATAAAGTGCCCAGGGCATGTAATATGAAAGATTTCCCCCTTCAAGGACTTTTTCATCTGGTGTCGGGATACGGGACTTTTTCCTAATCAGTGAGTTCGAAATGAAGCACCTAATATTTTTGGCATACAGGGGCTTCACCATCGAGCTCGGGGCTGCACTCACCGTCCTGGTGGCCAGTAAAGCCGGACTGCCGGTGTCCACCACGCACTGTAAGGTTGGCTCTGTCGTCTGCATCGGCTATTTCTCAGACAAGCCTGTCGATTGGAGTTTATTTCGGTAAGATGTTAATACATTTTTTTTAATTTTCTGCATTTTATTTTATTGCTCAGTTTTTAACTGGCTACATTAATTTATACAAATCAAAAAAAAAAGGTCTCCAACGGTCGTGACTGCAAGCAGATGAGCTCGCGGGCAGATAATCTATCATTTACAGTCAGAGAGCATTCATTGGATGAATGTTTAAAGTAATGATTCATCTTCATTTATCCATAACTGCCTATGGGGATTACCTTACGTCCATTACTTTTATCAACATGTAATAGCCGAGTACATGTAATATCAGCAGTGATAGCCGAGTGGTACGACCGTTAGACTGCCAAGTCAAAGGTTGCAGGTTCGAACCCCGGCACGCACCAATGTCTTTTAGAATTCATGTGCGTATTATAAATTAATTATCACTTGCTAAAAACGGTGAAGGAAAACATCGTGAGGAAACCAGCACACCTGAGAGATTTTTCAACGGTGTGTGAAGCCATGTCAGAGGCCTACGGGCGGTTTAAACTCTGACACCAGGTTGTTCATCAACCATACGATAAGAAGAAGAAGAAGAAGAAGAACATGTAATGATCTGCTTCGTCCAACAGGAACATAATATTCGCGTGGGTGGTGACTGTTCCTGCCGTCGCGGGTGTCGCAGCTCTGGCCATGTTGGCTCTAGAAGCGTTCGTCGTATAGATTACCTTACTGATCCATTGATGTGTAATGTTATTACTAACTAGAAACTTACAATAATTCACAACTGTCTAGATTTCCTTCACTGGTTTGAGACAAACTCGATGTGTAGCCACGTCGGCATCAATTATATGAATAATTTTACGGAATTTAAATTTAATTGACTATAGAGTGAATCACATAGTTTTTATTCGTTAATGTATTAGCCGTTATTTCAGCTCAAGTGAAACTAAGCTACTAACAAACAATTAACAAAAAGCGAATTTGAACACCGTTACGAGATGCATACGATACGATAAAAAGTAGGTAAGATGTGAGCGTTTTCTATGAAAAATAGCTAGAATTTGAGATTTCGGGGATCAAGTGGTAATGCAGGGAGAGTTAGTTGGTGGATATGCGATAGTTATTTATATTGAGTCCCTCATGAATATTGATTGAATTTAAATTGAGTGAGGCGTGGCTTCAATCAGTTAATCATAATATACCGTGTCCTCTGTGGCGTTGCAAAGATTAAGGAAAATTCAAATAAATATGATTCTCAACTTAATAATAATCCAAGTATAATCTTAATAGATGTTCACGAGTAATATTGTGTTTCCTACTTGTTAAACTTACTACAGCGTAATAGTTGTTAGACTAAAAACTACTGTTTAGTCTTAAGACTTATTGGATTTCATCTCTGCACTTTTTCCGATACAAGTACCTACCAAGTTTTTAATTTATATCTTGTAAGTATGTGTACTTAATAGATGGTCTGTGATTAAATATCTAGTTAGCGATACTCACATAGTTACAAGTTTAAAATGAATCTGATTGTATACTATATGGCATGTAATAAAATTTATGAATTGGACATTTTTAAACCATATAGATAAACCGGAAAGTCTTTACAAAGACTTTCATTGTTATATTGGAATTGTTTTATGATTCCCTTTGTAAGATATTTGCTAAGAGATTTGTAAGAATTGGCAAAATGTAATTTTGTTGGAAACATTATAATTAATGTGAATCCAAAGTGTCTTTGTGGGACGTGTATTAGTTTAAGTTACAAGCCAAAGTAAGGATGTTATGTATGAGTTGCTAGTGTGAAGTTTTGCGAATATTTGAAAACGTTGTAAAAGCTCTGGAAGCGTAGGTAATGAAAGCCTTTTACTTCTGTAGGTACCTGATTGTACTGGACACACGCGCTCTCGGAGCTGGCGCAAGTGCCAGTCTTTAAGGGGCATATACATCAATCGATTTGTGGGTCGATTTCGCCGCAAGGCTTTATCGGCCGAAAAATCAACCGGTGTAAATCGCCCATTACTTGCCTGCAAGCTATGATTGTACCAGTTGCACTGGCCTATTAATTAATATTACGAGCGGTATGTATTTTTCACGTAAATAGAGGACTGACTATTAGGTGTAGAATGGGCTTAGAAGGGTGACTGCAAACTGTAATAATTGATTTTTATTATTATCCATTTACTTACGTATAGCTACACAATATTGACAACTTATCTTTATGTTTTTAAAATTTTCGCATAAATGTAAACTTTAATCTGTTTCCGTTTTACCAATAAGGCATGCCTATTATATGCTATAAATAACATACCATGACATACCTACTTAACCGATGAATACTATCGTATGTTGTTATTGGTATTTGCTATTATTTAGAACAGTACCAAGAATATTCACTTAATTTTCCTTAGTCAATAAACATGTACCTACCTACATATTTTATTACTAAACAGACTTTCAGTTAGATACAAGCAGTTGTTACCGTTTATATGAAATGTCAATTGTGCTGTGCTGTTGTTTGTACGACAGTTGACAAATTTTTATTTTTTCAGGTTTTTTTTTAACAACTTCATTGTTATGTACGATTGAAAGCCTGCTTCGTACATTTTGTTACAAAAGTGAGTCAATCTGCCTGTCTTAATATGAAAATTTTATAAAATACGAAAGTGTTACATCCGTTTTGCATTGCGTTTTATAAACAAGTTAATGTCGCATATGAATTTGAACCTAAGTAACAATAGGATATTATTGTTGAATAAACATAGTTGAAAATACCGTGTTTTATTTTGCTCGATCCTTTTCATTGCCGTACAAAGTACCGTACCGTTTCACAAGATTTGTATTTTGTTACGGCGTACTTGAAGTATTTACTGCAAATATTGGATGTAAAATTAAAAAAGCGCCTCGTGTGCGCATGATGTAATTTTTTCCTTCAAATTAACGTCTAAGTTCCAGTTAACTTTAAGTCACAGAAACGTGAAAAGGGGCCTCGGATTGGACAAAATTACATCACGTAAGTTATAACTTCATCATCATCATCAGCTTAGCCTTTCCCCAATAATGTTGGGACCGACTTCCAGTCTATCCAGATGCTATTTACAAGCAATTTTACATGAAGTGACTGCCTGTCTGACTTCCACAAACCAGGTAGGACTTGGATATCTCTTGGTAATATTTTAGACATCTTAGCCTTGAAATGTTCACTATGATGAAAGTTTTCTTATTTCTCCTTGAGTGGTGTTGGTTACTCGGCAAAAATACAACCGAACTCACGGCAGCGCATCTAATCACTGTGGTTATTCACTTTGACTAATCTCATAATGTTGATGTCGTCGTAAATCAATATTCACCACACCCACTCTAGAGAGCCAAAGCCTATCGGGGTCGAGGGACTTACGGATTACCGTGACCCCGGAACTCCCGCTCTGCCCTGGGTGGGAGGACTCATTTCATGATTTTACCTCATTGTTTCGGATAGGAACCTCAATATCAAGATGCAAGTGGACTAGTACAACATTTGGAGACAAAATAAGCTAAAAACTAATTGATATTATGAAAAAAAAAGAGCCAAGACCAACATACCAAAAGTCAGAATCACATCTGAAATAACTTTTAAAATCATCAAATGAGTCCTCTCGTCCAGAGTCACGGGTCACGGTTATCAGTTTTGACAGCTCCGCGATTCCAGGTAGTTTCGCGACCCCGGACAGTTTCGCGACCTCGGTTAGTCCAGTGACCCCAGGAGATATCACGGATATTTTTGAAAACACGCACTATTTGCAAATAAAAAATAAAAAAATCTGTAAATCCCAACGAACTAAATCTACAATGCGGGTAATACAAATAAGAGAAAAAATACGTTTAGTTTTTACCCGACTACGGCAAACCCAAAAGGAGGGTTATGATTTTGGTCAGTATGTATGTATTCGAGTATGTGTCATGATTAAAAAAAATTATCTTATAATTTTAAAATCACGACGTATAAATTTTATTATCAGAGATTCTGAACACATTAGCAACGCTGAAAATGGTGAAGAATCTAAATCTGTCGTTTTTGTATGTTGATCAGTTGGATGGGTTGTTTTATAATAAGTATATAATTGGCAATTTAGCAAAAGTGCTGCCCTATAACCCGCTATCGCAGTTTTATTCATAATTCTGTATTTATAAAAACAACTGACGTTCACTGTAGGTAGCTACTAAGTAATCTGTGACTTTAGTGTCACGCGTAAAATACGCCCACTTAAACATGTATTTGTTATCTGGGGAATTCCCTGAACTGTAAACTGATTAACATTTACTCATCTAAATGCTGATCTACTTTGCACTAATTCTTACGAGTAGAAAGAAAAATAATGATCAATTTTCGGAATTTTGGAATGCTTTATAATATCTTTAAGATTTATTTATTATTTGATGGTGTCTTTTATCTTAATTATATTCCCAATTCCTCATCATCATCATCAGCCTGTAATGTTCCCACTGTTGGGACAGAGGTCTCCACTCTGTGAGAGGAAATGGGCCATAAACACTACGTGGGCCCAGTAAGGGTTGGTAAAAATCACACGTCTTCGAATTTTTGGTTCTAAAATATGCCGGTTTCCTCACGATGTTTTCCTTCTCCGTTTTGAGAGCAGAGTGGTGGTGAAATAAATTACTACACAAAATAATGCGGCTCGCTAGATTCGAACTCATAACCCAATTCCTCAGCGTCGTCATAAATAGAGATAATGTCAAGGGCAGACTATACGGCTACGAACACCAGTTGACTTGTACGAGCCATAGGCAATTCCATCTAGTTAGGACTTCCCGTTATTAAAGTATATTTAGCACTACTAACTCTTACCTATGGATGGTAGTTTCAAATAATTCTTGACAAAAATTGATAAGCGAGCTGGCTAGCACGTTTCTTATGTAGAAAGTATCTAAGCATATAGGAGAGAAAGTTGGAGAGAGTCTCTTGCAAAGTGGGAATGTTAATGCTTAGCTTAGAACGAGGGTGAGTAAAGGGCGACTCGCTGTCCGATCATGAACCATGTCGGGTTGACAGCGCCTCGTGTTCTACGCACGCCTCAAAGAGCTGTCAGCACAATGATGGGGCCCTCTTAGAGGGCCAAAGCCTGCCAGGGTCGCGGGACTATCGAGTAACTGTGGCCCCGGAACGTAAAGGACTATTGAAGGACACCGTGGATTTTAGTCAGTACAAGTCTGACAGTCCCTCCTGCCCTGCCATTGGTGGGAGGATTCATTTGATGATTTTACCACGCTAAGAAAGAAAAAAAGTTTAAAAAAGGTACAACATTAAATGAGGTAGTTTTACAACTAACACAACACTAGGTGTGTAATTAATGGTCGCGGGACTGTACGAATTACCGTGACCCCGGAACGTAAAGGGCTATTGAAGGACACCGTGGATTTTAGTCAGTACGAGTCTGACAGTCCCTCCCGCTCTGCCCTGGGTGGGAGGACTCATTTGATGATTTTACTACGAAAAAAAAAAGGTGTGTAAGTAATACGTAAATAATAATAGAACCTTTTATTATTACGTATTACATTAAATAGTGTTATGTAAACTATTTTAATAACCGCAACACACAGTTTGACCTTGGCTACCAAGTTTAGTTGAATATCTTTTAGTAAGCTGAATTTGTTATGGTGGATGCACACTCAATGACATCATTATCAGGAATAACAACACTTATAATCATTCGGTAAAGTCCGGACGAGTTCGGAGCCACTCGTTCCAGACGCTTTTTTTATTTAGGCGCCGGGGCTTTGTTCTAAAGAACTTTGTTGATCGACCATTCGGACCATTTGCAGCTTGTGCGTCAGACGGACAGCTAGTGGTCGCTTCGTGAGTCTAATCAAATTGTTAGTCCGGTTTGGATCAGTGTCGTAAACAAAAATTTAATTTAAGAAACCAGTTTATTCTCAATTTGGATCAATGCAGAGGTAAGATGAGTTTTGTAATTGTATAAATTAACGCTTTTAAATCCTCTAACCTTGATTTTTGTGACTGTGAACGAACGAGTTCAACGGTGTTTGTTTTTTAGACACTCCTTAATATGCAGGCCACGTTTTGCATGTGCGCGAATATTTTAAGTTGATATTTCATGATAGGTGCAAACATTAGGAGACGGAGAATTTTATTCTCAAATATTTTTTGTACGTAGAATATCTTAATTCTAGCTATCACTAGATGGATAATGTTGTATCTAGTTCTTATTTGAATACAATGAACATTTTACCATATGTTAATGAAAGTGCTCTCGAAGGCTGAACATAAGTAATTAGCTAATTTATAATGTTATATTCTATCGCCCGTTCGCGCTATATTATCTTTTTTTTTTGGCGTTCTTTCTGTATTTTTTTTCTTTTTGCTCGGCGGATGGTAGCGTATTGTTACATAGTCTAACCTAATCTTACCTTATACAAACACTGCCTCTATTTAAACAGAATTTAAAAAGTAGCTCATTAGTTCTCGAGATTACCCATAACATACAAACAAACAAACCTCTTTAAAAAAAATATTAGTATTGAAGACAGCTGTTGCGAACTCCTTCGTCCGCATGTCACTTGAAAATGATCCCATGGAAACATACATAACTGTAGATACCTAATTAATCATTATACTAATTTTCATCCAGATTTCTTCAGCCGTTCTGGCATGATTGACAAAAAAAAAACCGTACAATATTAAGTCACACTGCTCGTAGAAACATTCCAGCTAGATGGACGGACGTTCTTATTTAACTGGCTGACGCAGATTGTTTGCATAAGTACTAGGGCAACGGTTCCCACCTGCCGGGTCATGACCCTGTACCGGGCCATCAAAATAAAATATCGGGTCACAGGCCTTTTTACGTGTTATTTTACCTAATGAGTTAACTAGCTTTTAAGCCCAGCTTTGTTTAATAGTATTAAGTGGGTCACGAAGAGGCAGCGTGATAAATTACCTGCCCATGGCAGAACAATATTTGGAAAACACTTAGGGAATTGCGAACCGGCTTATTGGTTTTTCAAGGAATTTTCGAGACTGGGTTTTACCCTACTGTTTTTACGTAATTAATTCACTAAACTATAAGTAGGTACCTACTACTTCGAATAATAATAAAAATAAATAGGGGTTATTTGCTTACTAATTAAAATATACTTATTTACGTATGTAAAGAGGAGTATTTCTAGGAGATCTTAATTAATCAATCTGATCAATAGCTAAGAATTCGAACTTTTTAATGTCGAACATTATTTCTCTCGTTTTCTGTGAGAGTGCTTTTGTGAAATGGGATGGAAGTGTGAAGCAGGAAGCCAGTGGAACGCGAGGTTTTTGATTTGACCAAGAGCACACGTGGTGGTTGAGTTGGACGTCAGATGGTAGCAACTTTTGCCGAGGTCTTTCTTTGGGCGGGTGATCAACGTTAAGTGGTGAGATATCAGATGTTACACATCTTAGGCAACTGCTGTAACACTCTCTCCTTTTTAACTTATTTTCACAATATTGAGTTCAATTTCAAACTAAAATAATAATGTCTTCATTTTCCTTCTTACTCCACTCGGCTTGTTAAACGAAACCGGATGTGAGCAAATTCCACAAAAGGAATGAAACGCACTCTTATCCTGTAACTTTTGCACGCGTGGGCCTGTGCGTAGGTCCATCGGACTTTTGATTGGAATACGCGTAATTGGTGGGGTCATAATAGATACTAAACATAACTTAAAGTTTTAGGGTCGTTTATTTTTAATATGTATTTTTTTGTAACGAAGTCAGTTTAATTTCTAATTCTATAAGTACTATTAAACGAGCCATATTAGTATATTTCCATAGGCAAAAAAAATATCTAGCTGAGTCCCATGTCTGGGAAAATTCGTTTCCTCCCTATTTTGACGCATAAATGTTTACACATCCAATATGGTTCTTCATTTCTTTGCTCGACGCTAGCACCTCAGTGGCCTAGTTTTAGCGGTGACTACTGCTGATGAGTTCTCTGATCTGCTGTGAGCCTTTCCTTTGGCTGAGAGCTTACATTGCTTTTTTCATTACTGATTTGTATCCTAGAGATGGTAAAAGGAATAGAGGAAGGCAAGGGAAGAGATGGAAGGATGAGTTAAAGTTAACAGGTGGTTCCAACTGGAGAAGAGTAGCCCGAGTTAGAAAGTAGGTAATGGAAGATGCTAGAGAAGGCCATGAAAGAAAGTACACAGAACTGAGAGAAAATCCTTTAAGGAAAAAAAGAAAAATCTAAAAGTTCAGGATAACAGGCTCATTGATTTTTTTTTAGGTTATTTCCTTTATATTTCACCCGACCTGAGATCGGTCCACTAGCTGCTAGAAATTAGGTGTCATCATGATTTTGAACTCAAACTGCTTGCATTGTAGGAACCACGTTTATGGAAGTAATGTGATATTGTAACGTTAATGCATGTTTGTTATCTATGGAAATACATATGAGAGGTTCGGTCTCAAATGAAACTAGTAAATAACATAAGTATTTATTACTGTGTATCAGTGTTGATCACATTCTGTCGTTACTTTTTTATTCAAGGTTATATTTATTATAGCAGGTCTGTTTTTTCTCGCAAATGATCATATCTGTGCATATTATCTGCTGTTGGTCGTCATCTGTCACCGTCGTTATCATTATGTGTGTACACTCTGTAATTATTGTTTCACCTAAATAAGAACAGTTCAATGATAAGCGCACCATGAGAATGGATTTAGTATTTTTGTAAGGGACTATTTTTCAGTACCTACGTAATTATATATTGGTGGCCAGAAGAAGTTACAAAAAAAAGAAAATATATTTGTTGCTCGAAAAGTACAATTTGATTTAGAACAGGATGTCAATTGCGTTGATTAAATTTAAAAAGACAGTTCCCAATTAAATGTAGACTGTAGTATTAAAAAATTAAAAGAAGGACATCGTTAACCTTTTAAGCGCTTGGCTAAATATCAATTGCCGTGCCCCTAGCGCCCGGCTACAAATCGTGCTTTCCTCTTCTCCTCTCTTTCTGCACCTTTTAAGCTCCGATTTGTAAAATATCGTGGTGTACAATAAAAAGTATTCTATCTGTCTATCTATATAAATAGAGAGATATAGAATAGATGCAATAAAATCGAACAAAATAACAAAAATCGTGAATATTCTCTGTCGGATAAATACGAAACAGGCGATAGGGGCACGGAAATGTTTGTCGGATATACATATACGACTCTGGCGGTTAAAGGGTTAAATAATCCACACCATAGTATGTAATTAAAAATAACGAACAATAACGTCCAGTGCCTGAACAGGAAACCTATTAAAACTCTTCTATAGGCCAATGACGTCAACCATCTAGACTCAAGGATATTCTATTCGCGGTACCTATATAATAAAACATAGCTGTCCAAAAGAACTACTACAGAATCATATAGTACTGAATATTTAATATTGACGCCTATGTGGAACGTTTTTTTTTTATCGTGGTAGAATCATCAAATGAGTCCTCCCACCCAGGGCCGGGCGGGAGGGACTGTCAGACTTGTACTGACTAAAATCCACGGTGTCCTTCAATAGCCCTTTACGTACCGGGGTCATGGTAATCCGTTAGTCCCGCGACCCCGGCCTATGTGGAACTAAGGAAATAGTAGGTTGTTATCTGTGGGTGGCATGAATGTAAGGCCACCAGACTAGGTACAAAAAGTTAATTAGCTAAGTAAGCCGACTCCATGATAACATACGTAGTATGTAGGTACTTATTCCTGGAAATATTTATGTATGGATTGTTTACTGTTGACTTGTGTTATCGATGTTGTCTTCTGCGGTCTGCCACCTTTAAAATATAATAATTATCATCATCATATTAATAAATAATAATAATAATAAATAAATATTCCACAACTATCACACAACGCCATCTAGTACCAAGCTAAGCAGAGCTTGTGTTATGGGTACTAGACAACTGATAAACATTCTTATATATTTCTAAATACATACATATTATAGATAAGTTACACCCAGACACAGAACAAATGATCGTGCTCATCACACAAACATTTGTCTTGGGTGGGAATCGAACCCACGACCTCCGGCATAGCAGTCAGGGTCACTAACCACTAGATGTCATTATTAGCCGTGAGATGTCCACTACTCAACATAGGCCTCCACATAGATCTCCAATAAGATCGGTAGGAAGCGCCTTGCATCCAGCGCGATCCTGTGATCTTTATCAGATCGTCTGTAGAACTTGCAGGTGGACTTCCTACTATTCGTTTGCTGGTGCGTGGTTTCCATTCGACCCTTACGAACATTATGTCCCCATCGGCCATATTTTTTTAAATTCTTTATAACTTTGCCTCACACTAGGAATTTCTCCTGTATCGTGGGTGCGTGGTCGCGGGACTGTGCGAATTACCGTGACCCCGGAACGTACAGGGCTATTGAAAGACACCGTGGATTTTAGTCAGTACGAGTCTGACAGTCCCTCCCGCTCTGCCCTGGGTGGAAGGACTCATTTGACGATTTTACCACGATAAAAATCGTGTGTGCGTTTACAAACATAGAAACTCACATACACAAACATCCCGAACCGGAACAACTACCTGCAGGTCATACAAATATTTGTTTCGTGCGGGAATCGAACCCGCGACACTCAACCACTGCGCCAACCGTACCGTGTTGCGCGTGCGTGCTGTGTGCCGACCCACTGCCACTTCAACTCGCTAATTCGCTGGGCTATGTCGGCAACTTTGGTTCGTCTACGAATCTCCTCATTTCTGATTCGATCACCTAGAGGGACTCCGAACAAAGCCCTCTCCATAACTCGTTGGGCTATCTTGAACTTACTAAACTTAATACTAAAGAGTATATAACGTTACCATAAACTAATACTTTGTTTTTTGTTACAGGCCGGAAAACGACGGACTTCCTCTGTACCCTGCGGAGTACGAGAATCAAGCCCAGGTTCGTCAATATTGCAGTAGTTTTATAACAGATGTTCATCTCGGTTATAACTTTTTGAGTGTAAAGTTTTATATCGTTAACATGAAACAGATTGTATTTAATTTGCATTGTTTTCATACAGATAAAGAAGATATACCCCAAGGCTCCTGCAATCCAACAGATGCAAGAAACAGGCCCGATGCCAGCAGCTCCAGCGGTAACCATACATTACATTCATTACCATAAACCTAGTAAAGCATCATTGTAACTCCTCACGGAGGCGGTAGGTGGCGGCGACCTCTCGCGCCCGAAATTGGTTGAGGCTAGGCATGCATGGGTGAGGGGGAAGCAGTCACCTCTTTCTGTGAAGCAGTAATGCTAGCGAAGGAGGAAGTGAGTCAGGGCCGGAGGACTAATTTGATGATTTTACCACATAAAAAAGCAAAAAAGGGAGCATTGTAACCAACTTTTACTACGGGACCGACTCTGAAATCGCAAAGATAGCGTCCGATATTTAATTGCTTGTATCAGAAATTCAATACTGAATGTTAATAAGGCAATGTTGCGAATGTTAACACACTATTGTTCGAAAACGAGGACGACCTAGATATTCTTTTTAGGAGGTAGCCTAGTAACTGCGACCAACTACGATTTATAGCGGTAAAAATCATGAATAGTCGTGAGTAATGTGAAAAGATATGTATATTATAGTCTCAAAGTCAAAGACGGAGTCGAAATCGTGTTGCTTATTTTTATCGTCAATGTATGTTCGTCAGATGTGCGGTCGTCCTTGCAAATATTATTAGAAACGATTGAAATATTCACGATTTTAAGGTATAGGGAGAGAAAATTGATATCATTATATTTCTTCTAAACTAAGATCCGATACAGCGATAGGCGGCGACCTTCTCGCGCCCGGCATTGGTCGAGGCCATGCTGCGGGGCGAGACGGAGTGGGAAGCGGTCGCCTCTTTCTGCGAAGCAGTCATGTTAGCGAAGGAGAAGGCAGGACGCGTGAGATAGAGGACAGCGTCCACCTCACAACTCAGCCGCAGTGGTAGACGCCCACGGCGACCGACGTCGCAAGACGATCTCCGGCCACCGCACCGTTTAGTTAGCAGTTAGCATACAAATTACAGAGGATTACTTTTTCTATTTGAAGCATATTTTCATAAATAGATTGTTGGATGTGACGTAGTGACGGAGCTAATAGTAGAGTTTTTTCAGCGACCTCTGCTGGGTCCGGAGAACACGGTGACGACCTGTCAGTTTTGCCACGCATCGGTTAAGACTGCGGTCAAGTTTACGACCACATCGCGCACGCATATGGCTGCCGCACTCTGGGGAATTCTATGGTATGTACTTGCAAACTGCATTTCAAGCTGAGGAGGTTGGTTGGTTGGACGCGTTAATCTCAGGAAATACTAGTACGAATTGAAAAAAAAAGTATTGGATAGCCCATTGATCAAGAAGGCTTTAGGCTATATAACATGACACTACGATCAATATGAGTCGCGCAGCGGGTGTAACCGCGGGCAACAGCTAGTACATCATAAATTATGTTATAGCAGAAAGCTACGCTTTACTGCGCTTACGCTATAATAACAAAAGATATTATGTACTGATTATTTTCGCCGTTCAATCGGAGCAACTTTCAATCAATAAGTTTTACGCGGCAACAATATTGTGCCAGCTAATACTAACGTATTTGTTTATTTTTTCCAGTTGTTTGTGCTGCGTTCCGTATGGTGCTGAATCAGCCAAGAATTCCGACCACTACTGCCCTAACTGTCAGAAGTACCTCGGCACTTATGTCAAGTAAAACCAACAGTGCACTCCATTTATTGTTTTTTTTTAATACGTACACTTGTCTTTTTATAGAATCTAGGCCTCATCCTGAGCTTCTCAAACACGTTTTGCACGATTCATCTGTGCTCAAAATAAACAAATACAAAAATTGCGCAAGAGTTTTTGCGCGATGTTTATTTCACATCTTTGCAAGATGGTTTCTAGGCCATTGACAGTTATGATGATAAATTCCAAGAAAGAACTTGTTATTCAATTTATTTAAATCTTCTTAACGTAAAGATAGATATATGTTGTGAAACATTATATTTAAATGTATTTTTGGTGTTACAATGAAGCGTAAAAATGTGATAAGAATTAATGTTTAAAAACGTTGGCATAAAAATACAGAGATGACTGATTTTGATGTAGTGTGGGACCGATTATACTCGTATTTGTATGTACATACTAGGGAAATCTGCATATAAACTATATCTACTGCATTTACTTTAAATTTTTGTAATGGCTGGCCTAAAAGGCACAGAAAATTAAATCTTTTTGCGATATTTATTCCATATGTCTCGAATCTTACGATTTTTATAATACAATTATGTGATAATTTATCTAAGTACACGCATTACGAAATTTAATGATGTGCCATAATTTCCATTAGTATATGTAGATGTACTTACTACAATATTTAAATTCATCATACATACTCTACAGTTTTAAAATGATTTGTGGTTATAACATTTTTTTTTCTAAACAACAAAAATGCATTGAAAATGTTAGTTAATTAACGAAATCTTGAATTTCGGTAAAAAAATGAATCTATGTGCTCTTTAGTATCTATTGGTGATATTATGTCATATATGTGTAAGCCATTTACTTATTTTTAAATAAAGCATTTAATGTCAATTGTGTTTAATATAACAACAACAGTGATGACCTAATAAAACTCCAAATTGTATATGATATTATATTTTTGTTTTGTATATTACAATTAAAATCTTATCAAATTATTAAAATTATTAAATTACAAGAAACTCTTATTGATAAAAATAAAGCAACTAAAGAAAACATACGTTCAGTCGTATGCGCCGGAGTGTTCATGCGACATATTGGTTGGTGAGCGCACGCAGTAACCTTGCGCGGCGTATGGCGGCGGCTTCTCTCTGTATGTCCTCGCTGTTGTTCGCGTTGAGCTCGAGCGCGCCCGCCGCCCGCACGGCGCGCGCCCGCCGCCCCCCCTCCCCGCGCCGCGCGTGCAGGGCCACGCCCACCTCCAGCAGTGTGCCGTCCCAGATGCAGCCGTAGTAGCCGTCCATAGCGTCAGCCGCCGTGCCAGTCTGAGGAAGCGAAAAACGCTTTAATCTCACAAATTAGACACTTTTATGACAACTTTTATTTAAAAAAAAAAGAGAAAACATCGTGTCGGTTTAATAGTTTTTGAACGCGCTAATCTCAAGAACTAGGTACCTTATGGGTCAATTTTTTTTCTTTATTTTGGATAGTCCATTTATCGAGGAAGACTAGGCTATATAACATTACGACACGACCAATACGAGTCGAGCAGCGGGGGTGAAACATAAACAATTGCGCCAACCATGCCATCAACGAATCAGATAAGTTAACATAATAAGTTTATTGTATCTAGCCAAAGCCTGCGGGGTCGCAGGACTTACGAATTACCGTGACCCCGGAACGTAGAGTTATTGAAGGAAACCGTGGACTTTAGTCAGTACGAGTCTGACAGTCCCTCCCGCTTTGCCCTGGGTGGAAGGACTGATTTATGATTTTACCACGCTAAAAAAAACCTACCTTTTCTGCAAGGCACTTGAAGGCTGTAGTATAGTCAGGTTCATCAGGCAGCTGGCACAAAGCCGCGGCCTGGGTGGGCGCGTTGAGTGCCTGGCAGCACCGCGCCGCACGCCGCGCTATGCTGGGCTCGTCGGGCGCGCGCTTGGCGAAGTGCCACGAGCCGGCCGCCGCGCCGCACAGGTAGCGACGTAGGGCGGCGCCCCAACGACTCTCTGCCATCTCCACGTCGCCGTATAGACGGAGCCTGATGAAGAAGAGAATCAGTTTTATTAGCTGGTGGCCTAAGGCTGTGGGAAAGAGACAGAGCTATACAAGTCGTCTAGCGCCATCTCGTTCCCTGAGCGGAACCACACACGCTTTAAGACGTTATGGTAGGCCACCTGGTTAATGAATAACGTCTTAACTATTATAAATTATAAAGCTGAAGAGTCTGTTTGTTTGCTTGTACGCGCTAATATCAGGAATTACTGGTTCGAATTAAAAATTCTTTGTGTGTTGGATAGTGCATGTGTCGAGGAAGGATATAGATTATATAACCTTGTGCTGCAACCTACAGGAGCGGCGCAGCAGGGGTGCAACCACGGGGAAGAATTAGATTAATATAAAATGACTCACTAATGAGATCTATCGTCGCACTAGTCCCGATTTTACGCACTTGGAAATTTTGTTGTTTAGAAAAACGCATTCTATAATATTTGGAACTTACCATGAAGTATTATAAGGATACAGCTTCAAACTCCTTTCAAGAAGATCCGTTAGAGATTCCAGGACGAATTTAGCATTATAGTTATTGACATTCGATATGTTATTCGGCCAGAGATTGGTGTAGTCCACAACAAGTTCTAAGGAGTTGTCATCTATCAGAACATTGTGTATTCTGGCGAGGAGTGAAAGCATCACGCTGACAGCCAGGGGTTCTCTCAGGGTGGATAGGAAGCCATTGAAAGCGTTTCTTGCTTCGGAGACGCCGGGAGCTTCGCGGGAGTGCGTGGGGTTTCCACCTGCCGACCTCTTGACTGGTACGGCGCCAGTGCAGTATATAGCCAAGACTAAAAGAGAGGGAAGGTAGATAAGTTTTTATTCTTCCACCATATATAATCGATTTGCCCTAAAACTATACAACTTGTTAAACAATGAGTGCTGAACGATATGGTTTTTATTGTCTAGCCATTTATTGAACACCAAATAAATAAATAAAATAAATATTGAAAACATTATGGGTATAGGTACTCTTTGTCTAGATATAAGTGTTGCAAGTAAAGAACTTGAGTCACTATGACTTATAATTTTTTAAATCAGGTTGAAATTATAATGACTAACGCCCGCAGGATAGAATAACTGAAGAAAACAGCAGAAGAAGGCTTTATATGTTACTGCTGCAGACTTAAATAAGAACTAACATATTCTTCGTAGCGGTTATTTTCGACATACTCAGTGGGTCCGAAAACATACAAATACTTTTTTACCTGAGAATAATGATCAGAACAAAAAAAGAAATATCCAATTTGGTGCAGTGTTTGGGAAGTTATGCGGGTTCAAAGCGACTATCTTTTATACTATGTAAAGATGTAATTTAGTATCATTATCACGTACCATATTCCCACAATGGCCTGGGGAACTTCCGCGTGCCTTTCCCTCGCTGCAGCTCGAAGCAGGCGGCACACAGAGCGGCGGCGACTTCACCCGGCCCCGTGGTGCCGCCCACTCCCTCCCACTCACACGCGTTCAGCAGACAGATCCAACACGCTTCAATCACCTACAGATTAACAGAAGTTATTGTTAAAAAAAAAATTGGAAAATCTAAATACAAGATTAGCAAAGGTCTAATATATTAGGTTACCTTGAGGTTTTCATATTAATAATAATCGGCCACAATGACTTAGCTTAACGGGCAATCTACTTGTAGCAATAAAGTATAGTATTAAAAATAAACATTGTAGCTCTCACCTGTGGCCTAGGAACAACGCCATCATTAGAGTTGACAGCAGCAATACAAGCTTTGCATTTATTCGCCAACGCTGTCAAATTGATGCGGTGGTGTGGCCATTCGCTCAACACTACATTTATTTGTAGCAGCAACACCTCCCAGGACAGATGTCGACACAAGCGATATAGGTTGGGATCATTGCCGCCGCCTAGTTGACTGCGAGCTTCGCCTTCTAGTACCGAGAGTAACGATAAAGCTGCGCGGGAGCATCCCGCCTCCGCTCTCGCTCGCGCCGCTCCTGACACCACATAACCAAAGTCTTGTAAGAATCCTCTCGGTAAAGATATTAAGGCATTACACAACTCTCCTGCCGGCTTCCAAGACGGGCTTATCTTCCACAATGGCGTTGCTGGGGCCATCATAGCCAACTTTACCAAACACATTCGAACTTCGTCTGCCGTCGAAGCTTCAATAAGACGCTTCTTCAATCTACCCATCTCTAATTCTGGCACAGACTTAAAGTCAAAATCAGGAGTTTCCCAATCGTCTGTAAGTAATTCTCGAGGTATATCCATATTCTCGTCGTCAATGTTGACGGGATCATTGAGAATGGTCTTCAATTGCTCATCAGAAATTAACTTCTTCCTTATAATCTCTGCTGATTCACCAATGTGTTTTTTCAAATATTCATCGATTCTATCAATTGGAAGTCTACACTGCGATGTTGCTAGATGTAGGTAAAATGTTCTTAAATTTTCCCAGTCAGCTTCTGATAGATCAGACATTAAAACAGGGGCTAGTGCCCAGAACAAAAGATCAAAAAATTTGATGCCAACCGTTTTGAATTTGTTCAGGAAGTCTTGATGAGTAGATGGCAGTCCACCTTCTAAGGCGTATCTGACGGCATTCAACGCCGACACTCTGTTCAACAAGTCTCGCGCTACAGTGAAGGCTCCACTTGAAGCAGAACCTTGAATATCAAGCTCAGCAACTTGTCTGTGTATCATTGGGATCTCCCGCCTCAAGTTATCAGCTTGCAGAACTGCAATGATTCCAGTATAATGATTAGCTATGGAATCCTGAAGTTTTTGTAGCAGTGACGGTTCCTCATTTAACAGTTCGTAGCCCAAATTCAATGCTCTTATGTATCCTAAGATATCATCTTTTGCCATACTTGCATAGTAAAACTCTCCCCAGGGCATCACTCTGTGCGGGCCATATCCATAGATTGATGTTTCTCTCTCTAGCAGATTTGAGTTTTCTCTGCAGCCCAGAATGTGTTTCTTGGCTATGCTATGTTGGCCATAGAAGAAATAATTGCAACAAAGGTCAAAATGAATTTGCATGGCAAGTTCATGCTGGCTGATCAGAACATTGCCAGCATTCCAGTTATGGTTCATATCATATGAGTCTTCAGTGAGATGAACAAAAGTTTCACTCACAGGGACTTTTATCTTTTTAGATTCTTTACGACCAGTACTTGATGTTGGTTCATAGTATGATAGTATCTCATCTAGGAACATAATACTTTGCAAGCGAGCAGTTTCACACATTCGCAATATTTTCTCGAAGTTTTGATTTATGGGAGTGTAGGCACTGTCGAGTTGCATGCCGGGTCTGTATTAATAAAAAAAAGACTATGAGGACTAGAGGAGACATTATAATCATTCGTTTAAGGCATTTAAAATGGTTATTAACGTCATTATCAATTTCAAAAAGTAACAACGAGATATTTTAACTTTTTTAAAGCAATTTGACTATCTGTTTTGTATTCGAATAAATAGGCCAGAAATTCAACTTTCACATAAAACTTAGTACTTACATGTGAATGTAGGACATTTTGTTTGACTTGGCATAGAGTGCTGCCTTTACAGGAAACCTGACTATCCACCTGTGGTATAAAATCAGTGCAAACTGGACCTGTGGCTGCTGCAGCAACTCTGCTGGTATTTCCTGACGGAAGAGATGAAACTTTTATTATATTATGAAAGAAAAAAACTCAATCAATGATCAACTTAATTATTAAAATATTAGTTACGAAATTAAACCTTATACAGACTTTTTCATGTTTTTGTGTGGCTTTTTTATTTTTAATATTTATGTTGGATATAAAAAAAAGGTATGTAAATATGATAATTGTTTTTGAAGCCACTATGCTCAAAATCCACATAAATAACTCTTCTTTTAGGGTCAAAGTATCCTCCAATTAATAATACAAGATTGATTTGTGTTTTATTTTTTACCTGAGGTGGCACAGCAAAGGCAGCATCAGTAGACATATAAACCAGATCCTGCATTAACTGTTGCTGAATCTGGGGAGGCAGTTTATTCTCAAATATATCTGAAATTTAATGTTGAAAGATTTATTTGTTTGAAAATTCATAGATTCAAATTTTAAGTTAAAATAAAACAGATAGTACAGAGGGTAGCTTTTTTTTATCGTGTTAAAATCATCAAATAAGTCCTCCCACCCAGGGCAGAGCGGGAGGGACTGTCAGACTCATACTGACTAAAATCCATGGTGTCCTTCAATAGCCCTTACATTCCAGGGTCACGGTAATTCATAGTCTCGCAACCGCACAGGGGGTAGCTGCTAGTGTAAGAAGTACTTAATCAGGCTTATAAAGTTATGCCTCACCTAAATTCCAATGTAAAGTTGAAGCAACTTTCAGAGCAAGGATCTTCAGGGCAAGCTGTTTCCTAGTGAATTGTGCCAGTGCTGGAGTGGTGGCCAGCGGAGGCGTTGGTGGAGCATCCACATCTACCACACGCTCACTGGTTGGCTTGGAAGTACTATTCTTGGTATCAACTGACAGGAACTCTTCGATTAATTCACATGCCGAAGGTTCTGCAAATAATCACACCGGTAGATGATAAGTAGTCTTTCAGTTTAGCAGAACTGGTTAAGAGCTTATGCAAACAGAGAAACACAGAAGAAAACTGTTTTATCAGTAGATGGATCAAAATATCAATCTGCCAAGTATTATTTTTAGTTGATTCTTTACTTACAACAAGTAAATAAAACTCATGGTGGTCTATAACTGCCTATAATATCAGTTAGTATTCATTACAATATTTACAATTACATACTTTTCGTTTATTATTGACATGCAGTAAATACTCAATATCAGTAAATACTCTTACCTGGATTGGGTTTGCTGAGATGCTTTTTCAGCAAATTTGGGTCTAGAAGAAACTCAAACCATAGTATTGTATCTGGAGAGATAGGCACAGTGCCTGGACGTAACAGGTCTACGTCCATTCTGAGTTATTTACGTAAAGTATTAAACCAAATTGATCATTTCACTAATAATTACAAAGATAGTGTTACATTTCTGTATCTATGTTACAAAATTTCTATTTTGTTTGTATTATTCTTATGATAAACGAAGGTGACGAGACGAGACGCACCGCATCACAAATTGTTTGCTATTTGACAGTGACAGCAAATGTCAAAAACAGATGACAGCTTTCAGTTATTGCCATTAAGTAAAAAAGTTAAATATTTCCGTTTTTTCGTCTATATATCGACGGCTCCTAAGTATACTGAGTCAACTATACTTCTAATAACTTTACAGGAACGCGATAAGAAGATTCGAATGGTTATATTTAAATTGTTAATACAACCAAGAAAAAATAATTAATCATATTGAATTAAATATAATAAAGCGTCTCATTTGTACAAAATAAATTTCATATTATTTTATTAATTTATGAGATAATGTAGATAGACTAGTATACGGCGATTAATTGTTTCTTAAAAATGGATCAAGTACCACTTATATTTTTATACGTCGCATTATTGAATCTACGCTATGGGGAGAAATTACTTTACAAGTGTGGCGAAAAACATTTTTATTTACTTATTGGATTTTTTATATATTATACTGTCTGTCATGGATTCATATTTTGTTAAAATATAATAAGTTGACTCACTGTACATGGACATAATTTTAAAAGATTACAATACGAGATTGAGTCAAGTGTGAAATATAAAATAGTTAAAACAATCAAAAACGCCTTTAATGTTTAATATTTTAATCAAAGACATCTCAAAATAGTGTTGGTAACATTAATACAACTTTAGGATATCTATAAAATTAACAAAAAATAACAAAAATCCACAAAACTACCAATAAAAATAAAACTTAAATTGCTCTAGTCTTAGTAGCAGTAATAATAAAAATACAAAATATTGAATGTATCAATTGCAAGTTTCTGTAAAATAGGAGAATTATTTATGAATTGTTTGAAATCACTATCATTTAAGAACAATAGTAATCTTTCTTAATGTTTTAAAGAAAATCACAATTCTTAATATCCTTATGCTTAGTATTTATTGCCGAGAATAAAATCAGTCTCGAAATTAATTTATGAGCTAAGTACTTAATAATTACCTGCGAAAAAAATCAATCTAGACAAAGGAAAAAGACAAATTAATTATTCTGAATCGCTTTCATTTCTATTGCTGTCAGTCTCTAAACTAGAAAAAAACAAGTGATATTCCTTAAGTATCACTAATTTGTTGCATATGTCTATTAAATCTTTGTGTTTATTCTTATCTATTGGGATTGGTCTGTTGTAAGCTGGGCGAAGATCACGAAAATCTATATTAGGGACAGTTTGATTATGTGTTGCTTTAGGTTTATTAGCACAGTCAATACAGTTATAAGAATCTTCGATGTAACTAGTTTTAAAAAATACAATGTAAGGATTTTCTGGCTCAATCTATATTTCAGTGACTTTATTCCATTTCATCTTAGATCACAGGCAAAACTCCAGTTGGTGACATTTGTAAGCATTGTTTTGAAGTCCATCACAATATCTTGGGACACTTCGGTGACCTTATAAGGTTCATCGTCGGTTTTAGCAAATTAAAACGCCATGTACCATTGGGCAGGCGTATATAATATTTTGTCTTTCGTCTGTCTTTCTATTAGTGAATGCATACTGTCTCCCTAGTTTTGGGTGTGATCAACAATCAGAAAACGATGACTAATTTTTTTTTTGAATTTATAACTAAAATAAACATCCATCATATACATTAAAAAAATGATTCTGTTCCGATTCTGACCACCGCAGTTATCAGACCAGAATCGGTAATCTTTTATACCTGCCATAACTGTTTGTTCAATAAATTTAAAACACAGCTAGCAATTTCATTTGCTCCTCTTTTAGCAATTTGTTGGTGCCAGGCAAAGCAATAACCCTGGTCACGAGATTTTCCAAATTACCGTGACCCCGGAATGTAAAGAGCTATTGAAGGACACCATGGATTTTAGTCAGTACGAGTCTGACAGTGCTTTCAACTGTCTTGCTAAATCTTTTCGCTTCAGGTGTTCTGCTTCTTGTTTTTATTTATATAAATTATTGATTTTTCGAGACCTAGTACTCATCACCACTTTCTATACAATTATGATTCTAAATTTAAATAAAAATAACACAAGAAAAGCAACAACTTCTTGATAACAAAAAGCACACAAAAACGTCCGCACTGTTTCGCCGTTTGAACTTGCACCGAAATGAGCGCATTCGCGACCCGCGTATATTGGTAGGCAACACTTTACTCAGTATACTAAGTGCAAAATAAATTAATGACTACACTTGATCCAGTATACGCCATTTTATTTTAGTTATTTATAAAGATATGTTTTTTTTTCTTTTACAGGTAAATAGAAAATGATTTAATTTTTGTTAATACACAAAAAAGTGAAATTCTCAAAATATGTTAGTTGACTCAGTATACTTAGGAGCCGTCGATATGATGAATTAAATTCTTTTTTAAAAGGTACTCTAAGCTACAAAGATTTTAATCTCGACAATGACAACAATGTCTATAATGACCGAAATTAATATTATATCTGAATTCAAATCCTGATCCGTTTTCTGTGACAACTGTTGTGATTGCGTTGTCTCAGATTGGCAAATTCGGCCAGATTTTTCTGGCCGAATTTGCCGCAAACGCAATTGTTCCAAATCTTGATCAAGATTGGGAACAATTTCTGAAATAAGAGAAATTTTCTTTCTGTTCAGGTGGTGCAAATTCAGAATTTATCATGAAAAGGAAGTGAGGTGTTAGGCGGGTACTTCTAATCATTTTAAATTTTAGTCAATGTTGTAAATACTTGCCGTATTTACAACTCTCTTGCTACCATAACATTTATCTCAGAATAAAACGAAATAAAGATATGCTTGTTTAATTTCATTTGTTTTCTTTTTCGAAAACTTTCATATTTATAAAGCATTTTGATTTTTGAGTCAAAAGCCACACCTAGGAGCATTCTATAGAACACATACTTAGGTATCCAGGTATCTTTGTAATTAGGTGCTCACCTAAGATAATGGCCTGTTTGATTTATAGCCTGACTGTTATCTATTCGATAACCAATATCGGACGCTTCTTTGATAAATATCAACGCGTTGGCACACAAATTATTTTCGTAAAACAGTGGTTGATCATTCAAATACTAGATCGAATAAAAATATTAGTACCGATATAAATACGTTGCGTGTTTATCAATTAATTAATCTTGGCTAAATAGTTCTTGCATTAGTAGTTTGTAAAGCAATCAAACATTCATAAAGTGTGCGTGGTGGATTTATCAGTAGTGACACTTGAACGTTATCACTCGCGGGGCATTTTCTAAACAACAAGTAAGTTCATGTTATTTACTTTGTTATTTTTCTTAACTAATAAAACGCATGATATCATTATTACCTACTTTGATTTAGGTCAGCTCTATCAAATGAAAATAAAAATTAATTCGTGTAATTACTTTACTGCCACGATAATAATTAAGTTTTGGTTTTTCCTTTATATTTTGCACGTTGTTGGAGTTTCTAAACATTGCACAATACCTAGTAAAAAGTAGGTACCCGATTTATTTTTCAGTAGTATTTATTTTTAATGACAATCGATAGCGTTTACTGTACAACTTTAACTCATACCTATTAGCTATTTTTAGTTAGTCAGTAAACATACTATGTAGCTACCTAATTGTTGCAAGACCTGCATCATTTTACTTGGTTAATAAGCGTATGAATAATTACGAAGTCTACCACTAACATGACTGAAAGAATTAGATTCTGCTTCAAATTTTTCAGTTTATTCAGGCAGGGATTAACATCGCTGGTCTGAATTAGATAGTCGTCATTCTATCTAATTTAGACACCTGATGTAAATCCCTTGATACCCCATGATCAATGAGAACTGTAGTAAAATCGAAATCGAAATTTGTGGTAATAGAAAAAGTAGTATTTTTTGGGGGTTTTGACTTCTGTTGCTTTAGTTCGCTGGTCATCTCATAAGCTGGCATTATTTGCTGATTTTTTGTAAATCTGCAGTGGAGTCCAACGCATATCACCCTATAGAGAATGCTGCGGGCATCGAGATGGAACTGCTGCAGGTCGGTTCTGAGCCGGTCGGCATGCGGTGCCCCTATTGCTACGAGGATGTCATGACCAAAGCCCATTACAAAAATTCAAAATTGACGCACATCATTGCTTTGATTCTTGGCATATTCTTTTGGTGAGTATTTTCACTATCATTCTTCTTTTCGTGTCTTGAAGTTTCTATGTTATTTACTTAAGTAGACCTAAATACATCTATCATATCATCTTGTTACTGCTACTTAGAAATAAAGGGTTTAACACCATTCAATGCAAATTACCCTCGACATCAGATTGAGGCATTGGCGCTACACTAATCTGTTAATTCAATTACTGCTGTCCTCCTTATTAAACCTTCGCTATTGCACTAATTAAAAATATTCGATTTCAATATCATGCATGCACATATTGTTGGAATCTTAGACTCGAAAAAATTTACCATAATTTTGGTAAAATTTGTCTTTTATAAAAACCAATGTTCAAGTTTTCGTCGATTATACCGATAATTTGGAGACAAAAGCAATATATCAATATTGCGCAAGCAGCATTTGAAAAGGTTTGTAGTGCATCTAATTAAGAAGTAAGCATAATGTCGTGGCACTAGTTCAGATACTCAGGTGAAGTGAGGTGTACGTCAGGGTTGTATTCTTGATCTCATTCTAATCAAAGTATGTATTTTCCTAGTTCAAAGTTAAGTTTAAGTTATTAGTATGACACCACGGCTTTGTTATATCGGAAATATCGTACTGCGATAAAAAGTATGTATGTATGTTCTGGGTTAAGTCCCAGACAGCCCTTAGGTCAGGAGAAGGGTCAACTAGTCGTCTTATTACTTACTTGATCAAAAATTTGCCTTATGATTAAGGATAACGATGACTGATAAGTGATAAACGAAGGATTTTGAGAAATTAGAAACTATATTGGATTGATTGTAGACAAAAATGAAAATATGTATTCGGACTCAAGCGGCATGCTTTTCCTTTTTAAGTATGAAAGTAATTTCCCTTATATTTTTTACTAGCTGTTGTCAGCAGTTTCTTCCACAGCACAAAGCCTTCCTTAATAAATGGGCTTTCCATCAAAAAATATTTTTTTAATTCGAATCCCTAGTTCCTGAGATTAGGGCTTTCAACCATATAATGCTATATTCCCTTTTAGCTTTTAATGTATGTAGTTAAACTGCTTCTGTAAAAATAAAAGAAAATACTTGTGTGTTTACAGGTGGCTGTGTTGCTGCATACTTCCGTACATCACGAACAGATGGAAGAACGTGGAACATTACTGTCCGAACTGTCGTCGGTATCTTGGCTTGTATACTAGACGATCTGCTACATTATTGTGAGGTAGTTTCTACCCTTTGTTTGTATTTACACTTTTATTAGTTGTATGGTCCTGATATATTTTTATATATCCCTCTTCTGTATTCTGCGAGGGATTATGCAGCGGTGTAGCGTATTCTATAGCCACATCTCGCCAGTTAATGCGATACCAGCCGACTTACAGTTACGATTGTAGATTTTAGGTAGTAGATAAACGTATAATTTGCTTTTACATAATTTCTCATCTGCACTTTATCCATGTATGTAGAGTTTCATAGTAGGCAAATGAAAGACGTAATCAGCCATGGAAAAAATCGATACTTAGGTTTTTTTTTAATTAAGCATTTTAGTGTAGCCAGAACGTGACGTAAGTAATAAAGTTGCCTATTGCGGTTTTATGAAAAACTATTAGGTACTCGTACTTGGCTGATTAGAAACAGGAAACTTATGCCTTTTGTATAGTACAGTTCAGAAATGTAAAGTTAGTACATCAGGCGGGAAATCTGATTTAATCAATAGGTATGTTGAATGCTAAGATTAATTTGTGCATCTATGCTTAGCTGATAAATACATGAGCTTATTCCGTATTTAACTATTAAGGAGAAAAAAATAAATTATTCTTGTAAAACTATTAATTTATTTTATTATAAGTAGGTAGAAATCGTACAAAAGACCCCTGAAAAAGTATATCACAGAATTAAACATACAACATTTTATTTGATGACATTGTCAGCGAAACTATTTTTAAATAACTTATATATATATATAAAATATACTTATAGCTAGCACATAAAATAAATTATAAATTCGACAAGCATTTGGTCAAACGTGATCAAATACATAATAATTATATTATTTACTTCACATTAACTTAAACTTATGTGTCTTAAATTTTGAAGGCATTAAGATTTTAATAATTAATTTTAAATATGTATTTGCATAATTACATCATTGTGTTTAGGTAAAAACTTCGTACTTAAGTGGGTATATTTGAAATTTGCTTTGTCATTCTAGTATTGAAACCGGGTATACGTGCAATTTATCTAGAGTTGTAGTAACAATAGTGCTTGAAATAGTTTTATGTGTTAATAAAAAAAAACTTTATGACAAGTTTAATGACAATGAATATATTTCTTTAGACCATTTCGATTTGTTTTTTATAAAGCCCTGTACATACTAAATTATTGTTATTTATTTAACTATAAAATAGAGGTACTTAATATACGTCTTCGAGTGCAAGAAAGACATCAAATTATCTGGCAGAATGGGTTGCTTACCCTAGATAGGAGAATTGAGATACATTACATGAGATTGTGTGTTGTGACACGTAAAACACCACCTTCTTATTATATTTTCTTTCATAATAAAACCATTTAAAATATGGAAGATTTGATGAGAAACGATAGTGGAAGCCGATTAAGATCACGATGGAGTATAGGAACCGATGAATGCCTTGCATTGGGGACAGTAGTGGTTGGCAGTCTTGCAAGACCTCATGCAGTACGGCACAAAGCATCCGCAGCAGCATCTGTGAAAATTCAAGTTATTATCAATCATATTTCTATGAGAATTAAGTTCCTTTTTAAGCTCCAACGCAAAACCGGGGTGTTATAAGTTTGACGTGACCGATTTTGATGATTTTTTATTCTAAAGCTAATGTGCTGGACAATGTTCTTAGAATACAATAGAAAAAATACAGAATAGAAAAATATTGATTTGATAGGAATTGTACTTTACTTAACTTTAATTTTATTTTACTTTTGTCTTACATTCTGTGGTTAGAATCACTGTTACTACTTTTAATTACTCTGTGCGCGTATGTTTTTGATGAATCATCATACGGATTGCCTATTGTAATGATTGTTCGCTAATTAATAGAACAAGAGTTGATCTCCATATAAAGAATACATACGCAATTTCATTTGAATATTCCGAGTAAATTATTTATTCTTTAGGTATGCGTAAGGTGTTGAACAAAGTACGTGAGCATTTATTCTTTTACTAGCTTGTGCCATCTAGAATTCTCTCATATCTCTAATATAACTGTCTCAGGGTCCCTCCCACCTAATCGGTCACGCCGCAATCGCGGCAAATACTCCTCTTTGAGGAGAAGAATGGAAAACAGTCACGTTCTTCTGCGAAGCAGTAATGCTAGCAAAGGCGGAGGCAGAATGCGTGAGGGAGGGGACAGCCTCCACCTCACGCCAAAGCCACCGCGGTAGACGCCCACGGCAACTGACGCCGCGCGGCAATTTCCGGCGAGTAATGGGTGACTCGCCGTCAGATAATGGACCAGTTCCACGCGCGCCTCAAAGAGCTGTCAGCAATCTGTCGCCCCCCTCCATAGGGGGCCAAACCCAAGCTCGGGTCGCGAGACTAAACAGCTAACTGTGACTCTGGAACGTAAGGAGCTATTGAAGGAACACCGTGAATTTTAGTCAGTAGGTACAAGTCTGACAGTCCCTTCCGCGCCGCATCTAAGGCAAGAGGATTCTAAAGGAGGAGAAAAAAAGGGTCCCACCTAACTATTAGATTCATCAAAATCGGTTCAGCGATATAGGAGTGAAACTTTCTTTCGCATTATCAGATAGGTGTATTATATTTTTCAAAGACATTTTGTTTGCTATTTCATAGCTATTTCCTAATTTTACGCATGACCATGACAGTGTCATGTTGACATCAGAGATGCCAAGGAGGATTTTAGGTCTTTCTTATCAGTACACATACACAAAGTCATCACCGGATTCTTTGGCCTCGTAAACACGTTATTATAACCGTTATCAGTGTCTAATAATAAAACTATTAGGTGATGTAGCTGTCAATTAACTTTTAAAATTTGATGTTGGTGTTGCGAAATAATTTATTAACAAGTAGTTGGTAATTTTAGTCTAGTAACAATGCTGTATACCACCCAATACATAAAACAACGTTTCTAATGAATTAATAACCATTAATCATACAAGCACGGAAACTTGTTACGAAATGTGTCTACCGAAAACTAGTTCTTTGCGTCATAAACTGATGATTTGAGGTAGAAACAAAAGTTGTTTTTAATGTGCCAGTCGAAAAATCTAAATCTAACAAGAAAGAGTTGGTTCTTTATCAGTTGACCACAAACAGACGAATAATATTGACATTTATATACCTATTTGAATACAGTAGTTGTTCTTGTGAATAGAGAATACATTATCTTATCGTTAAATAACATAAATTCTAGCTTACCCAGCTAAAACGCACAGCGCTGCTGAAACTATGTGTGTGCGATTGTTGGGGACGTATTCTACTGTGGTCACGATGGATTTGTTGCAAGTTGGGCAGGTGGTGCCTGAGGGTCCAGGGCCCATCTTCGCTGGACGGGCTCCAGGCACGGCTGGTGGTGTCGTGATGACAGTGGTACGTGGCCCTGCGGTCGGTGGGGCCACAAAGCCTGCCGGTGGTGGAGGGTTGTCACCGAAGTACGATGGTGGCGGCGCAGGGTTTGGCCTCGCCGGTTCGTATGGCGGTGGGAGCCCCATTTTGTTTTCCACTGAAATATAACAAAATGAATAACTTAGTTCTGTTGTCATATTCTATTTTGCGAAATTATTGTTGCGGTATTCGTGACGAACGGGCGTATCATCAGTTGTATAAACATTGCTGGGAGTCAAATATGATGCAAGTCATGCAAATGACGGGCTATTCGGGTCAAGATACATTTTCTAAGGCAGACTGTCCATTTTTTAGCTAAGCAAGTTATTACTCATCGCGTTAACATTGGGATCACCCAAACCCAAAATAGGAGGTGCTAAAAGTATAATAACTTGATTCGATACCTATATTTCAGTTGCTAAGTGAAGCTGCAAAGCATTTTGGTCGTCTTATCCACTCACTGAATGACTCATAGCATTTATTATAGAATTCATGAATGCGAGACGGTTCAAACTGTAATCGATTTAGAAGTCGTGATTTTACAAAGATTGTGATTTTGGAGGCGTTCTTTCGTATCGTGTGTTTTTAACCATTTTTTTTACACTAGACCTTTGAACTACCTTTATACTATGACAGATGTAGGCATCTTCATTCCATTAGTCAGTTTTGTTATTGACTTTTAATAGGTAGGTATAAATAAGTAATGAAAGTTGAAGGAAAACGTTCTGAGATTTACAAATAACATTAACTAATCCATTTGATGGAACATTACAGTCCTTCTTGGAGCCCGATGTAGGAAGCAGAAAGTACAATGAGTAAAATATGCGTGATTAACATATAACACGAGGTTAACGCGAATGTGATGATAAGGTGTTGTATTGTCCGTTCGTCTGATATTGTTCGTTTTAGCTCCGTCAGCTTGCGACGGTTATGATGAAATTACAACAGACTGGCGATATTCAGGGCGTGACTATACTGCACAGCTACAAGGCTTTACAAACGGAAAGTGATAACCGGAGCTGCCTGGAATTATAAGCAATAATTTGCGATATAATAGAACCTCATTATTCAAGCACTAGCCGCGTACTGAACAATGATTAACTACTCATTAGGCACGAAATGATTTTTTTACTTTTATGTAAAGCCGCCTAGCCGTCGCGGTTTTAAAAATAGAAACAATTTTTCGTAATGTCGAATAGTGGGTAGGTAGCCTAGTGCATTTGTTATCTAAAGATGATAAGAGTTTGTTTACATTGACAAAGATGGGATAAGAGAAAAAAATTAAAGCATTTTCAAATTTTGTTTAGTTTATTAACATAAGAACCATTATATTACCTTTATAGTAGAAACTTAACTTGTTTTAGTGATCGGTTAATATTGGTGAGCATTATAACTAGGAAGAGTTTCAAAATTCTTCCTTTTTTGTTTTACTGCGATTGAAACTGTGTTCGGGTTTTTACGGTAGGTACTGTATATCTCTAAAACCAGTTTACTTACTTGTGGCGTCCATAGTGTGATGAAATTTAACCTTCGGCCGATTTCTTAATCCCTTATTTGTTTATTACAGTCGCACAACACTATAAACTTGTTACCGTCCTTGTTTAGAGACCAATGTTCTTAATATAAGAATCCTACTTATTTAACACAATAAAGAAAAAAAATCTGGTTCGAGTATCGTCTACGTTGTGATCTTGCGCGGTTTACGCTGTGAGTGAATGCACTCAAAGAGTGCGCGGGCGCATTACGTCACGCCGGAGGGACAGAGACCTCCCGCGATCTCTCACAAACGAGGGAGATAGAAGATGTATCGTCACGCAACTTGTTGTTTACGTTGTACAAACTTACACGTTTACCGCCTAATTACAATAGCAATTAATGCGCCATTCAATGGTAACAAAGCCTATGTTTATCCGTATGTCACATCAGAGGAGGACCGCACCACTTGGCAACTGCATGGGATTTGCAAGGTATTGTCTAGCGCCAGCATTGTTGATGCGGAATGGATCGTTAAACTTACCTATTTGGTATGCGCAGGCATTCAGCAATTGACATCAACAATGGACCACCCACAAGGACACATTGAGTCGATAATATATGTTTTATCTTAGCAGAGTTCACTCAATGAGGAAAATAAGTAGATAGACTGCAAAAATTGGTTCTCAATGCATTGGTATCACTTCAAGTTACAACAGATATAGAGATTTTTTTTCCTCAGGCGCTTGACAACGGTCTCGCTTTGTGATTTCTTTGAAAGCGATGAGACGAAGACGTGCACTCGAAGACTTAGGGTTGCATAATCACTTTTGAAGGCAGCTAAGTGTGACCAGTTGGACATTTTACGTTTACAAAACGGACACAAAGGGTAGATCCAGTCGTATTTAAGCATCTGACTTATTGTAATGTTCCTCGTTCTCTACTTTTTGGACATCTGCTGCTTTTTATTTGCCGTTTACGAAAATCACCCTTACTTTTGACTAGATCACGCCACCAGTATTTGCAGTGTAGTTATATTTAATGATTTTTGACCATGATGATACTCGTTCTTAATCTTTTTGATAGAAAACATAAACAACCTCTTTTAGGTTAAAATCAGCATGATCTTGGCCAGCTATGCTATTCCCTATAAGAAATCACATCGCTGGAGTCTACGATGTACTCTTGAACGAGGCGGCTTTGAGATTGTGATCGTGCAGCGTAAGCGGTGAGCGCTAAAGCGTCGCTGTTAGTAGCTCATTGAATAGTAAACTTTAGTGCCAGTGTGGCGTGAGCGCTGTGGCCGCGCTATTACAAGGCTGTGCTTGTAGTGAATAGCATACTGTTCTCATAATGGAGGCCGCCACTCGTGACCTTTTTTTTTTTCGTGGTAAAATCATCAAATGAGTCCTCCCACCCAGGGCCAGGGCAGAACGGGAGGGACTGTCAGACTCGTACTGACTAAAATCCACGGTGTCCGTCAATAGCCCTTTACGTTCCGGGGTCACGGTAATTCGTACAGTCCCGCGAACCCTGCAGGCTTTGGCCCCATCATTTTGCTGACACTCTTTGAGGCGCGCGTGGAACACAACGCGCCGTCGACCCGGGCTTGGTCAATGGTCGGACAGCGAGTTGCCCATTACTCGCTGCCCGCATTCCCGCGCCTTTGGTGGCCGGAGATCGTCTGGCGACGTCTGTCGCCGTGGGCGTCTACCACTGCCGCTGGGGTGGAAGGAGGTCGCTGTCCTCTGCCTCACGTGGCCCGCCTCCTCCTTCACGAGCATGACTGCTTCGCAGAAGGAGGCGACCGCTTCCCACTCCGTCTCGACCACTCATGACCTACGGAAAATGCGAGGTACTACATACATTTTTTAATGCAATTTGATGTAATGACATAGACACTAGCACTAAAAGGTCATGAGTGGTGGCTCGGACTCTTTACCAACCAAAGAAAATCCTCATGCAACAACCCTACTGGTTGATTATAATAAAAAGTCACTGCGCAGGGGGACTGCACGTATCACTGTCATTACGGAGTACATTCTTGGGAAAGGCCTACCCTAGTAAGCTTACCATTAGCTGTTCATGATGCGCGTCGAATGTTCCGAAACTACATGACAACATTGCATTACGACGAGTGTTTTTATATTATTGATGTATCATTTTATCTGCAACTGGGTATTTTTGACAGTTGTCACAGCTGGCGCAGTGGCTGAGCGGTTGATTGCTGCGCGTTGAGTCCTGGGTTCAATTTCCGCACGTATGATTTAAAAGTAGTTGCTGCGGGTGTTGCTGTGTATGTGAGATCAAATGTTCGTAAAAGCACCTTTCCTAGTGTTGGGCAACGATTTATTTAAATATAGAAATTAGATATAAATAAGGTTTATTTATTTTATTTTATCCTTTATTTCAGGCAACTAAAGGCGCATAAGACACAATACACATATAAATATAAAATAATAATAAACTAATACATATTTTAAACAATATACTTAAAAACTGTGCACACGAAGTGACGGCGTCGTGTTACGCGAGGTGTCGCGTAGCCGGCCTCGGAATCGCCGATACAGCACACCTTTCGGCTAAAACTCTTCCTTGAGAAAGGTCGCCAAATTTTGGGTTGGAACGCGCACCACAAACGAATTAAAGTTGGTATTATGGCGCGCCTCCAACTTCTCCACCCTCAAGTTCCAGTTGGTCTTCACCCGTATGTACTCGACGATGTCCTCAGTCTTCGTAGAGTGGTGTAAACGGGACACGTACAGCTGCGTCGACGGTACTGCAGGACGTAGCAGCATGTTGGGTCCTGCCAGCGCTGTCCCGCACTGGTTTTGCTGGTGGCCTTTTTGCAAATCATGCGGTTTAAACAGCTAGAAATCATTCGGTTTCAACTATGTGATAACGACTAGATTCTACAGTAATATCAGGTGTCAGTTTTGCCCTACAATTGTAATTTCTCTTGTGTCGTTTGGCGTTTACAAACATATAAACTTACATACACAAACACCCAGACCCGGAACTACTACACGTAGATCATAAAAATACCTGTTCCTGCAGGGATCGAACCCGCGACACGCTGACCAGCAGTCGATTGCTCAGTCACTGCGCTAACCGTGCCGTCAATTGTTTACTTCGGGCGAATATATCATAATGATACAGACGGTGTCTCCTAACTGGTGGGCTTATGCACACCGATGTTGACAATGCTTTCGTACTTTACATTCTCTCCACCACAAGGCTCTCAGCATTAAAGCCTTTGTCAAACTAACAGGCGATAGGGAACCGAACCGAGTCCGAAGCGATAACGAAGCGATACGAAACGTCAAACTGGGTGCAGCGAACCGAGGCGTGACAGTTGTATTAGCTGAATTTTTATGAAATACGTCAAACAGAGCAAACACGCCTTCGCTGCGTCTTCGCATCGGTTCGGTCACGCTATCGAATCGCTTTCGCTTTTCTATGTGACTGGATTCAAACAATTCCATACATTACAAATAAAAACGCCTAGCTTCGTATTCGCCACGCCTGTTTGTTTGACAAAGGCTTAACAGTTCTTCACAAAGGCTTAGAAGTTGCTGGATACGAACAATCTTTGGTTATAGGACATGCTGGTTTCCTCGTGATGTTTTCATTTACGGCCTGTTCACGATCTTGTCCTTGTGAGCGATGACTTAGCGCGGGACGGCGAGCGGTAAGAGGTGTTTGAAACACGACATGAGGCGCTGCCTGTAGCGAATTCCCGGACTAACAAAGTTATTAATGTCTTATTCGCTCCCCATCGCACCGCTTACCGTTTAGACTGAAGTCTTGAACGGGCCGTTAAAGTTTAGAGTTGGTATTGAATAGAGTACAGACGCCAGCACATCAACCTACCTCAATCTGTCAAATGTTATTTAATAGATTTTCAACCTTAACACAATAGTGGAAAGTTAATGTTCGATTCGGGTAGGTTGACCTGCTGGCGTCTGTACATTAACCCCTACTATATTTTTTGCTCGTGGCTAAATAATAACAGGCATACAGGTTGATCTTTGGTCTGTGGATGAGTGACTGTCTATCATTGCGAGTTTCCTACTTGCCTCAAAAAGCACGTAAAGCTGTTGGCAAGTTGTTGTTGACTGTTAGTTGGGAAAAGGCTTTTTTTTATCGTGGTAAAGTCATCAAATGAGTCCTCCCACCCAGGGCAGGGCGGGAGGGACTGTCACACTTGTACTGACTAAAATCCACGGTGTTCTTCACTAGCCCTTTACGTACCGGGGTCATATAGTGACGGACATAGGGCACCTTTCTTTGTAAAGAAAAGTACTGTTCCCGATGAACAATAACGGTTATATAAGAACGATTGTCAAATTATAACTAAACGCGAGAGAATGTAACTTAAAAACGATCTTTCTATCCCGAATTAAGTAAAAGGGCACAGGCCGTTTTTGAATTTGGCGCCACTTATTTGTTTTGTATTTTTTCAGTATAGGTACAGCTAAAAATAAAAGAAAAACCATATATGTAACGCCAATTTTAACTTCATAAAACCACCATTACATATTAGCAAACACACCATTAATTATGCATATGCATATAATCCGGTCTCTATTCTTCAGCATTCGACATGGGTACCCTTTCTGCTACAATAGAGACAACAGGGATGTGAAATAACGAGGATGGTAATGAATGGTTCGGCTGCCGGAGTGCCGGGTACCACGGTGAAGTAAATATTATAAAACCAGTAAGTACAAAAGTTTCGCATATCGACGATGAAGAGTCAATATATAATATCTAACATTTTGGCCATTTTTGTTTTATTGCATTATTTATTGTAGAATAGAGTAATGCACATGCTGGCAAAGATCTTAGGTCTGTTTCTTATTAATTTTGCAAGATAAACAATTATTGCAATATATACTAAGTGGTGTTACGTCATTTACGATGGCAACAAATACTAATAAAATCTATCTAAAATATATCTAAAAACTAATAAAATCATTGATTAATATATTAATATTGTAGTCATAAGCATAATGTTGTAGTCAGTTTACATAAAACATTTAAAAAATCAAATATACTAAAAAAATTATTAAACGGACTTGAAACGTTTTTTACGCCTCCTGTAAAGTTGTGTTTTTGTAGTTATTATTTATTGACTCTTCATCGTCGATATATGGTTATCTGTGCCGCAGTGTGGCAGCCGAATTGTGTGAAAAGACCCTTACAGTGTGTGGTATAGAAATTTATTTATACTCATTTTCTCAATTGGTGTTAGTGTTACTGTTTTTTTGTTCTAAATCGGTCTATCGTAGATACAGGTCAGTAGAACCTAAAGTTTTACCACTTAATGGTTAGGGTAGATCTCTCAAGAGACAGCGATAACATTAACTAAAATTTCTGCGGGCACAATGATACTGCCTTTTTTAAAACGGTTGGGAAAAACATTTTCATATTTTCACATTTTTTTAAAACAGTAATACGAAAAAAATAACATGAAACAATATAACGCCATCTATGAATACTTCATGTCAACAGTTGCTACTAATACTTTGTAGTTAGCTGTTGGGCGGGCGGAAAATTCTGTGTGTCACGAGAGGGCGGCAGCGGCGGCGGGCGGAACCTAAGGGTGCGCGCGCACCATTACATAACGGTAGCGGAGGCTTTGCGGGCGCGCGCAGCGGCGGGTGCGGGGCGCGGGGCGATCGATGCGCGCCCGGGGGGAGTCAGTCGAGCGGCGAGCGAGCGACATGGCGGCGCGCCCACCCCGCGCGGCGGCCCCGCGGCCCGGGCCGCGCGAGTAGGTCGCCATGCGCGATGCGGTATGAGGCAGCGCCGCGCCCGGCGGGCCGGCCCCCGCTAGCGGCGCCGCCCCCGCCATGCGAGCGCCGCCGCTGCTGCTGCTGCTGCTGATGGCGGCCGCGGGCCTGGCCGTGAGTCCGCTCGCGCGCCTCAACCCCTGGCTGAGCGCGTGCGACCTGGAGGAGGAGGGCGCGGGCAGCGTGCGCGAGTGCGGGGGCGCGGCGTGCGGCGGCGGCGGCGGCGCGCCCGACGCGCTGACGGAGCGCGACGTGCCGCACCTGTGCGCGCTGGGTGTCGGTGCACGCGCGCGGCGCCTCGCCGAGCTGCGGCTGCGCGCGTGCTGCGAGCGCTCGCCCGCGTCCGCGCTGGACCGCGGCGCGCGCGCCGACGTGCTCGCCGGCGGGGAGCGCTGCGAGCGCGCGCTGCACGACCTCCTCGGTCTCGACGCTATGGTTGCGCGCGTGCACTGCGATTTCGTCGACATCCTCAGAAGATACGATTGCGACCAGCCCTACTCCGTGCACACGTGTCACGAGTGCCAGGTGAGTGTCACCATGAGACGACACCGTGCGACCCCTCAGCCTGTGTCTGTTCCCCTGTGTAGAAACGTTTACAGTGCTCGCAGCAACAACAGAACCAATCAAACTCATCTTTGAAGTTAACTGATCCATGTAGACTGAAGTGTTTATGGTCCTAAGAGTAGCAAACGTTCGCTAATCAAGGGATGTCTGCCGCTTAGTGTATTAGTTCTGAAATTATGCGGAGGTTATCATGATTTTCACGTGATTTAATCTCAGTTCTCCTAAAAAGATCATAGTAGTGGTAAATCACTGGCTCATTGCGTGAAAACTCCCCCGGATAGACGATTATATGCGTGTATCGATCCAGTTGGGCAAGACACGTTTCTTAACCTAAGTATAGTGCGGGAGAGCTGGAGGTCGCGTGGAGGCTGGCTGGTGTCAGTGTGGGTGATGGATCCGCCGCCCGACCATTTGTCAGCGCGTAGTGCGGCTGACAGGCGGCCGCAGCCACGCCATTATGTGTGTCTGCGAATGAAAACCTACAGACAACTAGCAATTGGAAACTGTATACGAACATTAATACGTTTACGAACATGATTTACATTGTTTATGCAGGCGTTCGTTGTAATTAATTTACATAGGAACGTTCTAACATAAATATTATAAACAAATAGACATGACAACCATGATATTACCATCACATGCAAAATCATAAAAAATATAGTCCCATATACATCCAATATTCATTCAGCCTACCATAAAGTCGTGTTAGGACAATTTATTATCATCCCACAGCTACTCGTATTATGTAGGAGTCTCTTCATAAATACGTAGGATGTCAAGATCCATACACTCTCAGATATAATATATTGTGTGTTAATGCAGGGTTAATGCGGGCGCCAGATACACGCCCCTGTCACTAGTGTAGTGCTTGAGGAGGAGGCTCCAACTGGGGTGAAACTGGTTAATCCCTCACTGAGATAACGTAGATCGGTGCTTCCGATACTGTCGCACAAAACCGACCAATTAAATTCAGGGAAACGTGAATGATTGCTGTCATAAATGATTCGATTCACCGGTAAGTAATAGCCAGTAGTAAGTAAGAAAAAAAAAATCTGGGAAAAGTTATTGCACTGTCGTGGTCGTGTGTCAATGTTGTATATGTATTGAAACAAAGAATATTAACTAATTGGGTTAGATCCTAATTGAAATGACTAATAATAGTGGTCTACTTAATAGAATACCTATCTGAAAGTTCTTTCCAATAACGGCCATACTGGATAACGTCATTCTATGATTCATAGATAGTAAACACATCATGAACCGGCCATTCAGTAGCAATATGACATAGAATAGATACATATCTAGTACAAATGGACGGACGATTCGTTCAATCACGGAAATTCTACGGCTTATTTAATTAAGGTTGATCTGTGATGGCTCTTTTATGTTTTCATTTATCTTTGTGACATAAATATAAGATACACAAGAGATATGTAAACAGTAATCTGGGAGTAAGTACCTACCTAGTTTACGAAAGAGTTTTCGAAGGCGGTTAACAACAGCTAAGAATGTTCTCGTAACACCTCTCAATATTATTTACAGTAAACCCAGGATATGAATCAATAATACATGCATCTTAATAAATGTTTGCACCTTCACTTATATTGAAGGCAATCCTTTTATAACAACCAGACTTCCGAACGTTACGCAACGCTTGAAGATCTTTAGCAAACCTATATTTAAAAAAGGTTTGAACGTTTAGTTGTAGGAGGTAATCTACTAAACTACTCATTTCATATTCATTGACAGAAAATTGAACTATCTACTAACGAGAGCTATAAGCTTCCTCGCGAAATCGCGGGCAGAAGCTTGTATACTTGCTAAATCATTCAGCTAAACGGTTTTGTATGAAGTATTGTCATAATGAATAACAGATGAGGCGCATATTATTTTCCAACATGGCTTTGTTGATATATAAATACTTAATGGTCAAACAGCCTGGTTTTACTCCAACATTTGTGAGAGCACACATTTATAAAACAAACCTAACTGAAGACCATGTCCGTATGAAGGCGAACATGGAACGAGACTTTTACTGAAAAAAAATAACAGCTCATCGGTCATTTTAGAATGAAACCTTAAAGTGCTGATAGACTTGAGCATTTTGAGCATATTTTCGTAACAGAATACCGAATATTTGCTGATTTTCAAGTCGAACTGAACAACGAACAGAGACAAACGTTGCTACGAACATTAACCTGATCTTTCTAACGCTCTCCTAGGCAATGCTAGTCAGACTTGACGGTCGACTCAGCAAAAAGCTCGCAGTATTTAGTGTCATTTTGTTAGAATGCTCGCCAGAACGCTTGTTAGAATGGTCGCTAAAACGCTCTTGTTATTTGTCTATAATTTAACATTTGCAGACATGCTCATTACAACTAAATCCAAGGCTTAAGTTGCCTTCAGATTATAAGCTAAAACGAGGCCTCTACCAACTATAAGATCTCCATAAATATATAAAATTAACTACTAGCTATTGTCAGCAGCTTCGCCCACGTAGAATTCAGATGATGTATACCACAGGGATGTAATATCGGTATAAACGGTAGATATACTATGTATTATTCCAGACTATAATTTTACCTCTGAACCAAATTTCATCAAGATCTGTTTAGCTGTTCTGATGGGATTGAGCAACAAACCATTCATCCATCCAGACATTCAAACTATCATACAATATTAGTTGGATTACTGATAACTTGCGTCGATAATCCAATGGTGTCAACTGCAGCTGCAGAGTTTTATTGGCTAGTCACCATAAGGAATTCATTTATAGCAGTAACAGAGACTGGATTTGTTTGAATGACATGGGAATTTGACGGCACGGTTAGCGCTGTGGCCGAGCGATTGGACTGCTGCGCAGCGTGTCGTGGGTTCGATCCCCGCACGGAACAAATATTTGTATGACCTACAAGTAGTTGTTCCGGGTCTGGGTCTTTGTGTATGTGTGTTTCTATGTTTGTACCCACGACAGAGGACTAATTGCTAGTGTGGAGCAATGTTTGAAAAAAATTAAAAGAATTACACATACTGGCGAAATTTGGGTGTTTTGTTGGATAAACTTTTGTTATATCCTTCAGGGACGGGGGCTATAAGCGTCATGTTGTATTGTATTGTTTACCACGACTGCCCAGAAAAGGTTTTATTCCAGAAATCCTCACCAGATTGTTATTTTTTTTCAGAATTCGCTACTACGTTGAAATTATTTAATAGTGGGTATCTCTGGAAAAATGTAACAATCCCCACTGCTGGGGATTTGTAAGTGGGGATTTTTGGAAATAGCGAAAAAAAGAAGTGTTGCCTCTACTAATATTATCATCAGCCTTATCCCAACTATGTTGTGGTCGGCTTCCAGTCGAACCAGATGCACCTGAATATCAGTATTTAACATGGAGCGACTGCCTATCGGACCTCCAGAACCCAGTAACTGGGCAAGAGCTGTCTAATAGTAACGACTGTCAAAGATCTATAAATGACAGCCGGGACCAACTTGCTCCTACTAATAGATGTCGATGAACGAAGATACATACATAAATATTAATCGTATGTATATGCACATGGTCGCTCCATAAACAACTTTTCAAAAGATCTTCTTTATTGAGTGTAAGTAGTTTTGGGTCGGTTTACTTTTATTCGCTATTTCTTTCACTTCCTTTAGCAGCATAGTATTTAATTTTCCTTAATTCTTTTTTTTATTGCTTTGGCCCTCATTTGGTTATTTCACTTTATTTAATTGATAATATAACTATAACTTGATCTATCATACGCAAAAAGCAAAATTAACCATGCTTTATCACCTTAAAATATTTACATCTGTGATTTGTGTCATATTAAATGATTATCAAGTTTCCTTTACAAGATACGTTTTCAAAGATGTTTCCCTTTTTTTATCGTGGTTAAATCATCAAATGAGTCCTCCCACCTAGCGCAGAGCGGGAGGGACTGTCAGACTCGTACTGACTAAAATCCACGGTGCCCTTTACGTTCCGGGCTCGCGGTAATTCGTAAGTCCCGCGACCCCGGCAGGCTTTGGCCCTCTAGAGGGGGTCCCGTTATTTTGCTGACACTCTTTGAGGAGCGTTTAGACCACAAAGCGCCGTCGACCCTTGCATGGTCCATGGTCGGACAGCCTAAAAGATGTTTCTCTACAAATGATTTGAATTTTCTTGCTCGTTCTAGTCTTTTTCAAGTATAGGGACAACATTATCTGTTCCACAAAGCTTGGTGATCATACCAATACCTCACAATGCCCCCAGGACCATCTATCTATCAGGTTAGCATTAGGGGAACGTTCCGCTGTAGAGCTTTATGAGTTGATAGGAATAATGGCTACCTCGTGCAGCTGATTTGAATTTACGTTGTGTTCGAAAAACAAACTACATTTAAGATACTAAAAAAAAAAGAAAAAAAGAGAATTAATCAAAATGTTAATGCAACTTTATTAAAGATCTTTAAGAATCTCTTGGGATATATTATAAAGAGAGGTTTTGACATTATTTCAGAACCCAGAACCTTTTTTTGAGAAAACCTTATAATTAAACTGACTTCCCTTGAAACCCTTCGAGAAAATGTGAAGAATGCCTTTAAAACTAGAAAAAAACATGTTTTTTATTTTTAAAATTTTATTGTGCTAATTCCAGCTAGTATGTGTCCGTAAGGTTTTATGTTGATTGGATTAATGTTAAAATTGGGCTTAGCGTCAAATACTTGGAATAAAATGCAATATAAGATTTTTAACTTGTTTATATTTAACATCTTAGATATATCATGATGTTAATGTTCAGTTGAAGTAATCATTTACAAAAGGTGATACAATGATAGTCTGCTGCTGTCAATTTTTATTGTCTATGAAGAAAAATATATCTGTTAATTTAGTTAAGAATAAAAATAAAGAAAAATGACGTATGTGGTTCCTTCATAATTTGAGAGATTATTCGAAAGGTTAGTCTAGACGAGAAGTATTATTATTGTAATTTATGGCTGCAAAATGTTTTACGGCAATGGACAGCTATTACAGTCAGATTTAAGCAAGCGTGTCTTGGTCTTGTCACACAATTTTGGTATGGTCTATGTATATTTTTTTAGGGTCCATTGATTTTTCAAAGATATTGCTTAGATATCCGGCAAAACGAGTATTTTAGCCAGGTTTTACTGGAAAAATATTGTTCGTTTAATACTACTACCTTTAATAGTATTATTTTGCTAATGACATAAAACACTACCAATGAAAATTATAAACAAAACCAGTCCGCTTAGCTGGTAGGTACGTCGATACCAAAGCACTGACCACTGTTATAACTTTATTTTCTTTTAAGTTACGTTTATTAGAAGGTGGTTGTCAAAGGATTGCCTGAAGGTGGCGTGTCGGTAGCCATTTCCTCTTAGCAGCGATGTCACCTGCAGTTGAAACATCTGAAAGCTTTCAACCGTTTGCCACTCCGTTAACCTTACCTATTTTTATTTTATCTGTAAAGTAATAAAATTCCGGGAAGTAAGTGGTTGGATTTGTTTCGCTGAGAGGATATTTAAATATAGACCGCCTTATTACAAAAAGGGGTTTAACTAAAAACCCAGGTTTAATCTTGTAAAACTACGGTTTAAACAAAGATTATTACAAATCGTGGTTTTGCGATAAACCATGGTCTAACAGTAGTAGCTGTCAAAGGTATGTCAAAGTTTCTCATAGCAAATTTTTCATTGTGTTGTAGTTTTTGTGTTATTTTCACCCAAAATGGATTGAAACAAGGTAGATTTAATTGTTATTACTCATTGTGGATTTAATTGCATAGACAATCGTTCAAATGGCGGTACTAAAGTCGACGTTTTATCTTAGTTTTGTAATACGGACAAATTTAAACCATGGCTCTGCAGATAAGCCTGGACTTGATAGACCAGGTTTAAACCAAGGTTTATTTAGTTTTTGTAATAAGGCCGAAAATGTTTTATTTTTTTAAAGTATGGTTTGACGTTTGTGTCTTGACTGTGACTGTTTGAGGATTGTTTCTGAAAGTTGCGTATGATAATTTACGTAGATATAGTAATTATAAGAGTTATGGTTTCGTATCTTCTTTCTATGGTCTGTTTCTATAAGGATCATGCGTTTATTTCTGTTTTTCAAAGCTCATTTATAATAATTTTACATTGACATGTTCACATCCATAAAAATATCTATTTTTTCTGATATTATATGAATTGTCCTAAACTTTATTATATAAATTCAGTCAGAAACTTAAAACGCTATAAAGAAAACTGTTTTGGAGGTAAATTTTTAAGAATATGCCCCGTTTGTAGATGGGGTCCATTTATTACATACCAAGTTTTCTCCGAGTCTAGGAAAGCATACCACCATTCTCTTCACCAAAGTCAGAGTCATTTGTAAATCTTTAACAGTCTTGCAGGTATTCAGTGGCCGGAAAGTCTACCAACCAGCTTTAAAAAGGAATTACTCAGTACTAACTATTGTGGAAGTCAAATGGGCAATCGATCCATGTAAAATACTGGGGTTCACCTGCATACGGTTAGACAGGAAGCTGACCCCAACATGTTTCACAAGATTACACAGATAAACATTTAATAATAACAGTTGTGTGTAACAACTCTGTAATGTATTAGTTCCTGTTAGTATTTTAACAACCAAATTAACACGAATAGTTTATTTTTTCCTATAACCAAATAACACGTATCTGTAGTTTATGTTTTCCTTCGGCAAAGCTTTTTGTAATTTTTAATATCTACAACACTAATATCTTTACTAACACTAAAGGTTGATTTGTTTTGATTTACGCATTAGAAAGCAAAACAGTGAAAGAAACCATTTCAGCAATCACTAGGCGAGACCAAAGTTACAAAACCGATTCGCCCGAGCCGGTGCGTAATGGTTAGGCAATTGTAGCAACTTGCATAGCAACAGATTTGTGGCAATAAACAATAAAGTTTAACTGTGTTCATTTATGTTTAAAAAACAATGTTTGAGGACACTAGACACAAGGTCGCGGGTCTGTCTAAGTAGATTACCGTGATCCTGGAACGTATAGGGAAATTGAAGGAATGATTTAGGTGCAGAGTAGCTAAAAGCCTAATTTCCAAAATAGCCTATTCTTGAAAGGCCTAATTCTCAAAATGCCACATTTTATGGAAGCTTCATTCTGAAGGAAGAAGGAATATGGTGGATTGTAGTCAGTACGAGTCGAGTACGAGGGTGAACCGGACACATTTGATGATTTTACTACCAAAAAAAGGACACTTGAGACAAAATGTGTATTTGAAGTTTACAAATAGCGTACAGACAGACAAATAATTAAACGGGTGTGGTTAACTTAGGTGTTTCCTCCATGCCTCATAAAGCACGAGGCCATAATCCCGGCTGATATTTGTAGACCTTCGACAGTCGTTACAGCTAGAAAACGACAAATCTTACTAAGAGGCATCTTAATATTCAGTACCAACTGGGTTGTACAGGTCAGATAGGCGGCCGCTTCATGTAAAATAAAATGGGTATGGGGCAATGGGCCGCGTCGTCGACCCGTGCATGGCCACGACCAATGCCAGGCGCGAGAGGTCGTCACCTGTTGTCGACGTGAGGACACGGCGGTGCTCTGCCCAAGCAGGGCAGTCCTGCATCGTATGCTCCACCGTGTCCTCCGGGCGATCCTAGCAGTGGTGACATCCAGGTGTTTCTTCATTCCCCATCCGACACAGGTACCTCCCGAAACTTCCGTGTCCGGTGAGGACCTGCGTCAGATGGTAGGTGAGGACGCCTGGACGTCTATTCAGCCACTCCTCAAAGAGGGGTCTTACCGCCGCGATTGCGGCGTGCCCGCCTATCGCTGGCTAGAGGCTAGATTGGAAGCTGAACCCAAGATACTTGGGAAAAGGCTAGGCAGATGATGATGGTTACATAGGACATGCTAATGTTCGATTACCTGGCAAGGCATGCTGATTGATATTAGTTATAACTAGTGCCAGGTTAAGACTACTTGACACTGGTTTCAGGGGCCTATCGACCTGTTTATGGAAATAATTATTGCAACATAACCAAGGCATTTTTTTATTTATGCAATTTTTAATATGGATATTGGTGTACCCAGCCCTTTTGTTTCAAGGAATGTTTTGTAGGTTGTTAAATATTAAAAGTACGTAGTTAAGATTAAGAAATTTAGCATAGCCTACTGTTAAATTTTGTGCACTTGATTTGAGATGTTTTTTGCGCCCTTTCATAGGCGCTGTACTTAACTAGTCAATTTTAAACAGCCCCGCCACTTTTGTGCTAGTAACATTTTGTCAGTCCTCTTTATTGTGCCCCTGACACGTAATGCCCTAAGTAATCGCTTAATTTGCTTATAGGTTAATCCAAAATTGGTTAAAACCGGTTTAAGTAATTGACGAAACTAGTTTTATTCAATAAAGGTGTCAGACACACATAGCAATTAGTGTTAAAAGTTGCTTTAGTCGTGGGACTAAAAAGAGTGTCCGTTTTATTTTATATAAATGTATTTCCCTTTAAGGATTACCCCTGTATATGAAAATACTGTTTGTATGAATATTATATGTATTTTACACGACATCTATCAAAGCTAGACGTCTCGCAGCGATAGAACCGTATTGTTGATTGATAGCAATTTTGTTTATCTTTGCTACCGACTCATACCACTCATGTTTACTGTAGGTAAGTTATCTACTACTTATCTGTCGGGTCCCCACAGTGGGCCAAGGCCTCCCGAGGTCACCGGACTGCCTAAACAGGTAACCGTTACTGGAACGTAAAGGGCTATTGAGCGAACACCGTGGATTTTAGTCAATACGAGTCTGACAGTCCGTACCGCTCTACCCAGGCTGGGAGGACTCATTCGATGATTTTACTACGATAAAAAAAAGATACCTTATATCTACTATTATTTTTTATCTACATATTTTAGTCAGCGGTAGATCATAGTCTATTAGCTTCTAAAACCCGATGATTTCTCTCTCATTTCTACGTTGCTTTTAAAATCGTCCGATTTCATTCACTCTTTAGCCAGATTATTGTTTACTTGTAAATAATATTATAGTTCGTAGTCTTTCAATTTAATTTTTATTTTTACAAGCCGAAAATCGTCAAATAAGCATTCTGTATAACAAACATATAATTAATGCATTTTTTTTAACGTGGTTAAATCATCAAATATGTCCTCGCACCCAAGGCAGAGCGGGAGGGACTGTCAGACTCGTACTGACTAAAATCCACGGTGTCCTTCAATAGCCCTTTACGTTCCGGGGTCATGGTAATTCGTGAGTCCCGCGACCCCGGCAGGATTTGGCCCTCTACAGGCGGGGGCCGTAACTATGCTGACACTCCTTGAGGCTTGATCGTCTGCCAACGTCCGTCGTGGTGTGCGCCTACCACTGCGGCTGGGTTGAAGGGAGAACATTGTCCTCTTCCTCATGTTTATTAATAATGCATGGAAATATTTCTGGGAATCTGCTTTTTTATGGCGTGTAAAATAATGTTATACTAAGGTTGGGCTCAACGTAAGACAAGGAAACATTATAAACGGATCATGGAGTTATTTAAAGTATAGTAAAACATCCAAATCTTGTATTAAAAAAAGTGCGAATGAAAATTTAGTTTAAAAGATACCTGTATACCTTGTCACGACCAACATAATGTATTAATGACGGGAAGAACACGCGGATTTCAGCTTCTATTTAGATCCATTATAAACATAATAATAATTTTAGCCAAAAAACTTCTCCTCTACAGTACATTGATGGCATTGCGACGTTGAATGACTAGTGTCTAAAATAAATCAAAATTGTTCATGTATATATGTGATAGTCTGTATATCCGAGAAGCTTGCTATTGTAATAGATTGCACTATTGATTAATTTATCGCCAAATAATTTAAAATAAACTAATAAATTGTCAAATCTTCTCAACAATATTCTTAACAGGTAATGTGCCCAAGAGATTGGTGGCATTGCCATGTTGGATGGCAAGCATATAAACTGTGTTAAAGCGTTAATTTTGGCAACCAAAATAGTCTATGTTCCTGCAATAAATCGCATTATAAACTTAATGTCTAACATCCTTCTTGAAAAATTCACCATGTGTCTATATGATCATACATGGTGTGAAAACCACGACATTGTTGTCACACTCGGCACCATGGTTGACAAAGTTCCAGAACAAAATTCTCTTCATGATCATAATTCATGTTTGTTTGTTCGTCTGGTGGGAGAGTGCAGGTGTTTTCCCTGAATTAATTTAATATGTCAGGTAGCAATCCCGGCCCACCCTGTGTAATCACGAACACAACGGCTACATATCCATTCTCGTGCCATTGTTTTGACGCTAATGATTTAACGTGAGTGTTAAGTTTCTTACTATTTGTTATCGTGTTTTATGTGTTATTTTCCGTTGAGTATTTAATTAGGACGTTGGGAAAGAGGAGTTTGGATTCGTGGATAGTTTGGTTTTGTTTCCAAGTCAAGTAAAAGTACTTTGTACAGTCACAATTAAAAATCTTTCATTTTAACCAAGGCTTTCACTAACATATTTGTGATTCAGGCATAGATTTTATATTTATTAATCATAGCGCCCATAGTAACAAGCGTACTTAGGTTATTTTGTAACGTAGGTAGTAACTGTCAGATAACTCGTTTGATAAGCTCATTGCTTAACAACATAGGGTCACACTATTAACTGAACCGAACCAAAGCAAGTGCAAATCGTCGGGTATTTTTTAAAGAATAATGTTTACAGGCTACGTGTTGCTAATTTTTAAATGGTAGGCACTTCGTTTTTATTGATTGGGTTTATTCAAAATATGTAGTGGCATTTTTTCGGTTCAAATCCGGCTCGAAGGACCACGTAGAGATTACAGGTTGGGATGTTAAATGATAGACTGAGATGCTCACAGAAAACTATGTATTGTTAAAAATGTTACAATTTTAAAGTCATTAGATAAATTTAAAGTATGTCATCCTCATGTAAATACGCAAGGCGAAAGAGGCAAACCTAATTTTTCACATGATTTAAACGTGTTATCATTTACTTTTAAGTCAATTCAATGGTGAAACACATTACGTTTTTATTCATTTGATAATTTTGCGGTATTTTCCCTAATGGTATACGTCGTTGGTATATTCATAATGACAGCTAAATGTATAAATAAAAAAACAACAAGATGTATTCATACACATTTTTAGAACTTATTTATGTGGTAATCAATTGAGGTCACTATTATTATTGTAGTCTAAAGGAAAAGCGCAAACAGGGCAACAAGTTTTTATTAAAAATAGACAATGGAAATTAACAATTTAAGAGAATATTTAATAAATAAGTATATACAATGCTTCTGTGTACAACTGTACACGTTATGTTTCGATAAAACATAACATTAGGTAATATTACTACCTACTTCTGTTTTGCATGTCGATGGACTCAAACTATGTATATTTGATCATCTGCTCTAATGTTTGCTTTTTTATATTCTACACACTACACGAATAAAAGTAAACATGGTTTGAAAATTACTGAAATCTATTCATACTTCTTATTTTAATTTTACGTTTGATGTTGGATTAACTAACATCATCATCATCATTATCCCATTCTACTTAGGGTCAGTGTATTACATTTTCTCTAAATCAACAAAATGCTGCTATAATAAATCTCTTTCTTGAAACTTGTTTTAAATTATAAAGTAAATAAATTGTATTCTTCAAAAAGTTTAGACGTTTTTCAAACACTATTACACGTCTTTTTTCAAACTAGATAAGGTTCATGTTTTGTCCCTTATTCTGAGAAGAAATAGCCGAAACAAACTCAAAGGTCACTATTAAACTCAGACTAATTTAACTGTTAGTAATAAATCCCTTACAAACAGTATCACAATCATTTAATTCATAGTGGCAGGGGTTGCGACTTTCGAGCTGTCATGCGACGTCCGCATCGGTGTGTGCCTGCCCGGAACCGGCAGTTGTTACGAGCTCTATAGTGGGCGGATACCTTTTGTCGACCGTCTTCAGTCTCACATTGCTCAATACAGAGCTTTATATATTTTTAGACGTTTAAATTTAATATCTCAGTGGTTTATAATGGAGAAATCTTAGAAAATTAAGGAGAGGTTCGTAATTTTTATTATATCTTATTTTAGTGCTTCATACGTGATGTCCCGTCGTAAAAAATTGGAATCAGTGTTACTCTACACGAGGATACAACATTTGTAATTTTAATATTAGTGTAGGTAGTTTAATTACATAATTTAAACAATATTATAGCAATACCAAAATATATTTTACTGACATCCCTTGATTTATAATGTTAATACATAAAATATTCAGAGTTTTGAGCGAACTCCTTCCCACTCGGTCTGTAATTGAAGCTTGCTTGCCGACTCGATACTTATGTTGTAGACGTACATTCGTAAGGTTAGATAAGTCGTCTCGAGTGCCGAAATCACCTAAAAGCAAAGTACGGTCGCGGGGGCCGGCTCCGAATGAAGTTTCATTCAAAAACATGCCTCGGATTGAGGTTAAGTGGCGGTGCGCATGCGTGTGGACCGCGCAGGCGTCCTGCGCTGCTGTCTCGCAATGATTTCACCTACCTTCCGTAGCATTTTGAATTTTACATATGTTCACTCTTGTCACAGATATCGCCAATTTATTTTTAATATAGTTCTAGCTTTGTGTCCATGTCACGTTATGGATACTATCACTAGCTTGCAAATGAAACGATGTCACGACTGTGGATAACCTGCGTCGACTGCTGGCCTTTATGTTGTGTTTGAATATTGTCAAGTGTTCGCGTGAATATGGACTTGAGTTGCCGTGTTAATGATGTGAGACACATAATCATCATCATTAACCGTGGTAATTAATTTCTTAATTTAAATAACACTTAACAATAAAAAATACAGCTGCTTTAGGTACAAAATGACAAGCTTTGAAATCCGCAATCGGAAGTGAAGACAAGAATGACATAGAAATCTTACAGCCAAACCCTTAATTAGTTAAGTCTGTCAATTCCGCGGATTTAATAGATTAACGTGAAAAAAATGGGTCCCAAAACATTAGTCATCGACACCTAACCAAAGATTCGAGTGGTACTGTATCCGAGATAAAGGGAACAAAAGGCAGGGAAATTACGGTTCCAAACCTTTAGGAGCGAAGTTCTGTGAAGCCTTCATTAAAATCTGCGCTTATGTAATTAGATATACTTACGGCTCTCAGTTTCCATACATGAATTAGCCGCGAGAGAGGTTTCCTTGCCGTATCAGGTCACGATATTCATACATGCGAGATGTCGAATGATGGGATGAACTAAAAAGTTACGAAACGTAGAAAAAGGAGTTTACCATAATTAAAAGTGCTCTTTTCACATAATATATTGACTCCTGATGCAGCCATTTAGTTTAATTGTTGTTATCAGAAGAAGATTTCACTAGTGATATAAAACTATTACCTGGTGGTAACATTTAACTTTAAAAGATCCACCATACCACCGGGATACGGCGGGTCTTTTTTTATTTTTAGCGTTGTAAAATTATCAAATGAGTCCTACCACCCAGGGCAGGGCGGGAGGGACTGTCAGACTTTACTGACTAAAATCCACGGTGTCCTTCAATAACCCTTTACGTACCGGGGTCACGGTAATTCTTAGACCCGCGACCGAGGGTACGGTGGGTCTGCAGTGATTTTTTTTTCTGTGATCTCGCGTATGAACACTATCTCGCCTGACAGTACGCGACTAACATTTCTATTTTGTTTTTTCTAATAATTTTATTAGTGTTTATATCCTTTGAATAATATAGATGCAGTCACTGCCAACCATGGAAGTCTCTACAGTAGGTACCTATGAAGGGATATCTGACTAATCATAAAGTAGGGATGCAGTCCCTCAGATCGTCTTGACTTATGTTTATTTGTACCAAAACTTGAGCTATTTTCATACTAAAGAACGCCAGAACGCCAACGGCGAAAAGAGTAGGGAAATAATTCTTTTGACAGTAATTTTGACCACCTGACACTGCGCCGGACGTACTTGAGTATCGTCTCTCGCCGGGGCGGATCTTCAATGAAATGCAATAGTGGATCTCGCTTCTGTATATTTTAAAATAATATTCCTACAATTTAAGTAGCATATTTTAGTTTGCAAAGTAACCTCGAATCATTGAATCTAGTTGTATTCGTAATTGCGAGGACAAGGTTTGTGTGAAAGAAAAAATTTTTTTGAAATCACTTTTAATATTTTTTGTGTACAATTATAATAACTAAACTTTTATCACTTTCGTTTAAACTCACATACACCCAGAACAACTACTTGTAGACCATCCACATGTTTGTGACGTGCGGGACACGCACATGCGTCACGTAACGCAGCAGTGAACCGTGTCGTCGAATTGTCGTGTCGTCGTATTGAACTTTTGTCGTACATTCCTGGTGCTTGTCGGATAGATGAATGATAAATTATATCTGGTAGAAGTCTCGGAAACTTCATGTTACTACGTCGGTTCCTCAAATAAGAAATGTCAATGTCAGTGCACGACACTTGTGTCTACGTCGCGATTGCACATTCTGACAACTGATTCTGTCGCTACCTTCAGAACTGCTATTAAATATGTATATCGTGTTCTACATTAAATTTGTCACTCTTAAACTACACACTTTGTCTTTATGCCATAGATAGACTAAACTGTTATTAGTCTACTAACTTCACTAATGCTAAAAGTTTAAAGGCTAACTCAGTTTTTAATAGCTAAATTAGTCCATGCTTCTAAAAGAATGTTTCATATTAAGAATGAAAGGGTTAAAAAATATTTAGACAGTAAACATTGGATGCATAAATTCAGCGTTTAGCGTAAAACGCATACGAACATTATATGTACAGTTATCACAAAATAAGAAAACAGGTAGGTACGCCAAAATTCCGTCGAATAAAAAAAAAAAAACCGTCCAAGTGCGAGTCGGACTCGCGCACCGAGGGTTCCGTACAAACCTGCAAGGTCGACTGGAAGTACCCTTTAGGTTTTGATTCCCTTGCGAGTACTTGCGAGTTTCAAAATATGCAGCTTAAATTGCTGTTTCTTTTGATTGCGTTGACATAGAAGTTTGATTTTGTTACAGCTTAAAGGTATTATAGACCTGAGTATTTGGTATGAATTTCAATTTAATACCTCTACGCGTTTATGAGGAAATGGGTAGTAAGTTTAAAATTATTAAAAAATATATATTATGTGATGTAACTAAAAATTTATGGTTTTCGTAATTTTTTCTTTATCTATGCTATAAGACGTTGCTTCGTACCAAATTTCAAGATTCTGAGTTCACGGGAAGCACCCTGTAGGTTTTGATTCCCTTGCAAGTGTCGAAAATTTGCGGCATAAACGGCTGTATCTTTTGATTGCGTTGGCTTAGAAGTTTGATTTTTTCACAGCTTCAAGGGACAGTAGACCTTAGTAATTGATATAAATTTCAGCTTCATACCTCCACGCGTTCCTGAGAAAAAGGGTCTTGACAGACGGACGGACAGACAGACGGGCAGACGGACAACAAAGTGATCCTATAAGGGTTCCGTTTTTTTCCTTTTGAGGTACGGAACCCTAAAAACAAAATAAACGAAGGTCCAAACTTTATCCCACGGTGCGAATTGAAGGGTTAACCACGGGTCACATTTATTTGATTGTAGGAGTAACTAAGAACACTCGATCGGTATGATTGGCGTTCAGTAAAAAGGTCCAGGAGTTTTTTTTTTATTTTTTTTATCGTGGTAAAACCATCAAGTGAGTCCTCCCACCCAGGGCAGGGCGGGAGGGACTGTCAGACTTGTACTGACTAAAATCCACGGTGTCCTTCAATAGCCCTTTACGTACTAGGGTCACGGTAATCCCTTGGCCCCGCGACCCCGGCAGGCTTGGGCCCTCTACAGGCCCCGTCACTATGCTGACACTCTTTGAGGCGCGCGTGGAACACAACGCGCCGTCGACCCGGGCATGGTCCATGGTCGGACAGCGAGTCGCCCATTACTCGCTGCCCGCATGCCCGCGCAAGGTCCAGTAGTGGAATAAACTTCCCCTTTAGTAGTAAGTAAGTCGGGTCGGCGCGGCCCGTCTCCGGCGCTCCGCCGCCCTGACCTACTTGCATTACGACCCACATTTACTCACACATTCGGGAATTTTAATATGACTTGTCACCATTGAGGCAGACTCGTAATATAGAAGTAATATAACATAACACGATAGTTCTGTTATATGGATTTTAGTTGTGCTAACCCGATAAGAAGAGGATATGCACACGCAGTTCATTTATTTTCCCATGTGTGCTGTTAGAATGTATAGAGTACAACGGTCTTGAGATCAAGCCTGTGATACTGCCTAATTCTGCGACTTTTAAGAATATAAGGATGTCAAATAAGGTATTCATATTCAAATCACTTTATGTTTGCGGTTTGTGGAAACTCATCGTACTTTATAACTGCACTGAGTTTTAAAGTGCAGGTATTATTGGGTTTCCACATAATTACTATTAAAGTAACTTCTGCTATAGTATTTTTTTATAACGAGAAAGGTTAAGAAACATTTATCTTTTCACTAACTTTCTTAGTAGAAACACAAAAAGTAAAGTAGCTCTTCTTAAATGTGAAGTGAAGAGTCACTCTGGGCTTGTTTGCATACGCGAGCATACGGGAACTTCTCCTCAAATTAGTGCTCTTGTAATACTCGCCCCTAAAATATTAACTCTATACGTTTAGCGTTGCCAACTTACACACACAAGTGTACGGTACATTACTTGAACAAATACCTGTGTTGTGGCAAGTTTGGGCGGCTATTAGTCCATATTAAACGCATTGTGTAGGGTGGTTACGGGCTGCCAGAATTCCTGATTGTGATCTTTATTGCTGGGATGTAAGTGAGTCGTAATTTATATAGCGTACGGAGACTTTGTGGTGCGCGTAAGACCATAAAATAATTACGCTACATTAATCATATCCAAGCGGCATTTTATGGGGTACAATAGAAAATACAGTCGTATTTTCATATGGATTATAATCAGCGTGTGATTATGAACTGGTAACGTAAAATTGTGAAAATTCACACCAATGATCATGGAAAGTCCCATCCAATGAAAGCCGTAGTAAAGTAAATAATCCGTCAGCTTGTCGCTGTATTGTGATGCAAGCCACTCAGTGCGCCGGGCCTGCCGAACTGCGTCAACGCGTTTACATAGTCATGTTTTATTAATGCGATGCATAAATTACTTTGTGCAACGTTCGTTTAGTGAGGAAATTACCGAGCCTCACTCTTAGTGGAATACTTTGCAGGGATTCCATATTGACACGAGACCGCGCCGCTTTGATTGTTAAATTAAACTAGTATGGCTTCGTAGGGCTTCCCGCACATGATGGGTTGATGTTTTCAAGACAATTGTTATCGAGTTGTTGTTGTTCAAGTTTTCAAGAACTTGTGAGCGATTGAATACGACTGTTGAGTTTGAAAACTTTAATTGTTTCCAAAGTTTTCTTTTGCACAGTATTCTTTTTGTTTATTTGGCTTCATAAGCATTCATTATTCTCAACTTTACATTGGTTACAGAGTCCTGTAAACAAACTGAAGTACCAAAACAGCACACTGTCTTCCACACTCTGAATAAAACCAATGACTATGACGAGCACTTCAAAGTGTATGTTGCTCGATGGCAGCATTAGTTTAGGTCGTGAGAATACGCCAAACTCGTGCGAGTCAAAACGGCTTACGATAATTCGTAGTAAAGCGTGCGGGCTCCGATGAACTACTATAAATCAATATACGAGTAATTACCGGGCAGATCGGACCTTGAAATTCACGTGCATACGTATGAGCGCATTCGTAGTATACGGCTGTGCGTTGGGTTCAAGGACCACCGTTCAATATATCTATATGCTTTTGCAAGTCTGAAACAACCTGCGATATAATATAAGCTTTTTTTAATTTTAATTATTTCATCATCATCCTCTGCCCAGCATTTTTCCCGACCCTGTTGGCTGGCTTCCAGTCTAACTGAATGCTGAGTGAATTTTAGTATTTCACGTGAAACTACTGCCTCTACTATTGTTGATATTTGTATGTAATTAAGATATACGTACCTGACCCACGTCAACATGTCATTCAGCATCTCATTCGCTGACCTTACTGAATCAATTCTAAAAAAGATGTATAAATTCCATTCAGTTCTATGTATTTATTTAAGTAGGCCAATTACACGCACTTTAAAATTACCAAAAAAAATGTATTAAAAATATTTTTGGTGTTACAGTCCCAGTCACAAGACAATAATAACTGTGAAAGGACTATAGATGCCCATTACAAAATAAGTACTTATCGTCTTTGGTAGTACTAGTGAACGTCTCGATCATGGCATGTCTTAGGCCGTATACAGAAAGAAAGCTGGAAACTTATAAGCGCTTACCGGCGCTTGACAGCGCTGGTAACCCGCGCAGGAAAACATATGAACGCGCGCCAATAAGCACTGAACGGTGCCGAAAAGTTCCGACAAGCTGGTCAGCGCTGGGCGCTGCTATCTAAAATTAATAAACAACTTGCTTGGTCTGCTTCAATCTGCTTCTTTTGTGTAGAACGGACCAGCGCTGTCAAGCGCCGGTAAGCGCTTATAAGTTTCCAGCTTTCTTTCTGTATACGGTCTTAGGAGCGTTCACCCAAATACAGGTGTAGCCTTTTGTCCTTCAATTGTTGGCTTGCTTAGAAATTCCCAATAGATAACTGGGAAGCGAAACTATGACCCCTTCAGCAATCGACAAACTATGTAAATGTTTCAGTATTAGGTAAATATTAATTATGTTATGTATGGTATACTCACTATTGATAATGACAAAGAATAACAGCACTACACGTGAGCAAACACTGTTCACCGTCCATTAATTTAATGAAGTGCACTTTAAACGTATTAACTAAAAATACCACAAAGTGTGTCCGTACTTTAATATTAACGACCACTATTTGTGTTTAAACTATAGTCAGGAAGGTTTTATTATTTTATAGAGTGCCGTTTTAAAATATGAGTCTATTGAAATTAATTATTATTTATTTTACAGTGTAATGTGTTATTCATTACATTTAGATACAAACACGGCTAAATGAGATTGTGTAATATTAATTTATGTATGTATTTGCTCTTTTAATTATTTAAATGAGTTTATTGTTATTTTTTTGCCTATTTATCAGGATGATTGAAAATGATTTTCAATAAGTATTTTAAAATCTCCATACTAAACTATTAAATTTATATTACAAATTGTGAACAAATGAAAAATAAAAATAATATAATTCAAGTTTTAAACGATGGTGGACCATTCACATTTTTTGTCAATAATCCCGTAGAACCCTAAAAACTTTACGTTGAAAACAAAGACTAACAGAGCTGTATGTAACATGAGCTAAGTTGCCGAAAGTTTCTCGTTATAATTAGAGGGTGGCAGGTCGCGAAAATTAATACCCTCTCTTTTTGCGGCGGCAGCGAGTTGCGACCCGGCCATCTTAAAACGTATAACATGTTCCCTCGCATCATTGTTGTGTTTAATTACCGTCTGAAATTGCAACAAATTATATCTGTATCTACTATGTTGCAGAGTATATGTGTTTCTATAATATGTTACAATAAGTTGGCAAGGTTGGTCGTAGCGAATCTACGAACAATGTAGTACAATATTTCTCGTAGCACTTCGTAGCCTCGTAGACCCAGGCGTAGAATGAATCACTTCGTTTTGTAAAATAATGTTCTGACCTGCATCTGTGAGTATATTAATGTAATTTTATGAACTACATTCTAAGCTACGTGAAGTGCCTGCCGGGGTCGCGGGACTCACGAATTACCGTGGCCCTGGTACGTAAATGGCTATTGAAGGACACCGTGGATTTTAGTCAGTACGAATCTGACAGTCCCTCCCGCTCTGCCCTGGGTGGGAGGACTCATAAGATGATTTTACTACGGAAAAAAAACTACGTCTAGTATGTGTTTATTAGTTATAAGTTTGATTACTGACGAGAAAAATTTATAAGATACAAAAAGCAGACAACCCAGTACAGAGTTCATAAAAGACACAAGGTGACATCAAATACTTAATGACACGTTATAAAAATTGACAAAACGCTGTTAAATTAAACGGCCCCGACAGTTTACAATATTTGCTAAAATCGAGTTAACGACGTCCCCTCTCGAATGGCGGGCTGATAAAATATAATTGCTTTATATTTTCCGTGGCAAGCGATATGTGAAAATGGGTGGCGCTGGTAAAAACGAAGCAATTATGTAACAACGTCAGCGAATTAGTGTTTGTGTTGGCGTGAAGCCAAGTGCACGCGGCGCTCGGGTGCAGCACGACTGCGGCGCGCCGCGGATCTGTGACCGGCGGGCTGCGGCGCGAATATATGGCGGGACGATCAAATTAACATTTCATACAGCTTGTATCAGAAAAACGTGTTTTTATTTAAGAGTGTAATACTGATCATCAAATTGAACATATTTTTCTATGAGAACAGCTATTCCAAACTTTTCAATTTCTTTTTGACCCCTGATCCATTTGGGGTAAAAATAATCAAGTGTTGATATACTCGTACTTTTCCTCTGATGAAGTTGGTTAGTTTGATACATAATTAAAGATATGCCTTTTTTCCATGAGGTAGGCTGAAACTACTGAACGCTACCTGCTCTGATTCTAACATACTGTTTTCGCCTCGCTCATGTTCATTTTCATCTGGTCATACAAGTTCGTCGATTGGGAGTACTACGTATACAACATTATTTTTTGTTTATGCGAAACCCGATACACCTGTCTAGTATTTTTGTGTAAAGAACCTATGTACAAAATTTTAAAACCGTATCATAAAAGATCACAAGGTTATAAGTTTGTATATTAACTGGTTATCCGTTCAAAAATATGCTCATTTCGCGGTACAGCCGCGTAAACCGCGTCTCCTGTGTTTTACACTCGTTATAATAGCTTGGCAATAGGTACCTAACCGTACGGTGATTGTATTGTAATTAACTGGTAATAAAATTTAAATAAAATATGTTTCAAAAAAAATATAACATGGTGTAAAAATTATTGGAATCGAATCAGTTACTGATTCTGAACAAACCATATTCAGGTTTCGCATATACTAAAAATAATGTTTATTTAATTATTTTTTGGGGCAACTCAACACATAAAGACATAATTTTTAAGGCACAAAAAAGATGCATAAGATCAATGTGTGGTTTAAAAAGTGATGAAAGTTGTGTACCAGTCTTTAAATCGCTGAAGATACTTACTTTGCCATCATTGTATTTATACGAAATAAGTGTCTTTGTTAAGACAAATATGGAATTATTCGATAGAGTGTCAACGGTACGAGATGTAACTATTCGTAGCCAATATGTAAACTGTCTTAATAATCAGCGTTGCAAGACTGCTTTAGTAAGGAAGAGCGTATTAGGCATGGCACCACGCATTTATAATAAGTTACCAGATGCTATGAAGAATCTTAATAACACACAGTTTAAGGTAAAATTGAAAAGAATGTTGATTGAAAAATGTTATTACACAATTGATGAATTTTTGAATGACGAATTAATGTAAACTTTGTATTAATATTATTATTTTCTTTTTTCATATAATTTTGACTAGAATGACGTTTTTTATTGTATTTATGGCTAATGTGACATTTCAAATTTGACTTTTATTTTTTATTATTTTGTAACTTCTTTTTGACATTAGTATTCTTTTTATTTTCATCTTTGACATAATAAATAATTATTTCATTTACTGCATATCCTCAAAATATTTGTACGCCTCTTGGCATAGCATAGCGACCATGTGAAATAAAATATAAGAACTATGTATCTGCACCTATGTTACACAAATAAAAAATTGATTGATTGATTGATTGATTGAATGTTGTATACCTGATAGTTAACTATAACTAGAACCAATAAGGCTAGTGTTTCCTTCTTGGCGTTGCTAATCACATCTGCGTTATGTTATCTGCCTTCCACTCATCTTCAAACAAAAGAGATCGTTTAAGCATATTATTTGTTTATTTTATAGTCCGTACTAAATATGACTTTATCTTTCTGATACATGCTGTATAATATTTATGTATCGCTGCACCCTGTCGGCTTTCACACGCCGTCAGCTGGAAAAGGTACATCCATCTGTCACTTTGATCATCAATGTCAAACACACACAGCGATGATCAAAAGGGTAGTGTTCATTGCTTTAGCCTAATTTCGTTGGTATTGTGTCGTTTGGGCATAACGAGAAGAAAACTCAATGTACAATATACAAAATGTGTATTGTAACGGATTAATATGGGTTTGCCCGACAACCTGTCCTCTCAAAGTTGGTGGGACGTACCGCTTTGCAGTATTATACGGAATACCCTGTTAAATACGTCAACTAATACTGTGGAGCGTGCCCGTCTGTTGACTGTGGTCTGACTGGCTTATGGTTTCTGGCACTCCTGTTATTCACCATTGCATAGATACCATGATGGATGATGCTTCATTACGGTTCACTTCTGGCTTTCGCTTAGGCGCGGGGAGGACTCATTTGATGATTTTACCAAGAAAAACAGAGGAGACCTTTCAATCTTCTTACAGAATAAAATTACGTTTCATTTCGGTAGACAAAGGCACCTAAGCCTATAGTATAGATACTGTCAGAAAATCTACCTATCTTTTTCCAAACTATTTTGGGGCCTTCCCCGAGAAAGTTTGGAAAAAGATAGGCAGATGTTTGCTTTGCCCTTCTGTCTTCCACAACCCCGTTTGTACTCGATTGGTAGTACTAATTAGACTTAAGGACTACTGACTGTTACGACTGTCAAAAGGACTAACGGTTTGAGGTGCTCTCCGAGACAGAGAAAACTTGGTATGAAATGGTTGTTCGCCAGTCCAGAAACCAACCTCGGCAAGCGCGGCTTAACCTTGCAGATTCACTTGTGCGGCTATTAATATTTAGCTACAAGCTGCTTTGTGGCATATTATCTACAATATGTATTTTTCTCGGGTTAACTTTCAACTCATGCGGGATGATAAACAAGTGCTTTGTTTTTATTCTTACCTGATTATCAAGGCTATTAGATTAGAAAATTGTGTGCGATGTAAATAATGCTTGTTTCTTTCATCATACCCATTTTCTACTTGAACAGTTACAGTAGAAATGTAATTGGTTTAAGTGACGTGTTGTTGGTTAACTTGTTTAAAAACTTAAGATTCGCTGAACTAAATAATAGTCAAATTTCTTTAACGCCCATATAGTAAGTGTAAGTGAGGCTCATCAAATGTTGCAACAATCTAATTTTTTTAATTTTTTTTTACCACAATTTTAACCTTCTCAGACGGACAAAACAAAAAGTGAGTTAATTTTCAAGGCGAATTTAATATCGCCACAAATTCACAGCTCTTGCAATTTTACCCATCGTTAGGGAGGATTGACTGGGTTTATATTAGTCTCTTATAACCAATCGCTAAGACTGTTCAGATTGATCAGGTTAAAACAATCATCTATCCATGCTAGCACGTTAAAAGCTTCTTCGCGCATTTTTATACCACACTGGCAATGGTGTCACTCACATTTTATTATTAAGAAGACATAAAATTCTCTCGATTGAACATCGATAAGTGAATAAATCGAGTAGTGAACTAGAGTGATAATCTATGGCGCGTGGTTGAACAGCTTACAACCATCCGCCCGCGCCCGTCGCGCTCCTCTAATTGGTAGCTTAATGTACCAAACCATGTGTAATGTCAACATAATTGGAACGGCCCACTTGTGCTATACACTGATTATGAGCGGTCGTTAGCGCTCGTCGTTCTTTTCTTCGATATTTTCGGGTTGAATGGTCTAGCGATTTCATTGATTGCTCGAATCTTTAGAACACAGTTCTACTATATTGGAATCTTTAATAAAAGCCTCTTTTGTTTTCATGGGACGTCGTAGTTCGTCTACAATAAATGAGTTAAAGACAATGCAATTACCTACGTGAAAATACTCGTAAAAACAGATAACTACAAATGTGTTTCCATTGAAAAAAGGAACGTTCGTAGGTTTATCAACACATCGTTTGTTCATTGAGGACCATATTTTTAAATAAGAAAATTATCAAAAGGTCAAACTAAGGTCAATAAATTGTGATAGAAATACTTCACTTATAAATCTTTGGAACAAGTTTTCCTGTGAAGATTTAATGACGGAAAATTTCCCTTCTGTATGTAGGCGAGATGTATCGCTGTAGCTGTAACAGATACTATCAGTTTCTCAATATTACATTACGGCACAATTACTGGCTTTTATCCCACACGTTCCTCCTTCAATGTATGTATGTACCACGTTTATATTCCTACCCACAAACGGCCGTGCTAAACTTGAACGGTGACCGCGAATTAATCGCTAACATTTGACACTATATTTATATTGTGGGTGACGTTATTACTCGTAGTAAACAGGTGTTGAATATTTTCGTTATTGTATTAATGAATGATGCCAAAAACCAATAAATTAAATAGTAAAGCTGTTCATTCATGTTGTAGGCATTATTTATTTCCAAATATCAATTTTAGAGAGCAGCTTGAATTGTTGAGTTAAGCTGGTGTATATCACACACATAGACCTCGGGTACGAGTGTGTGCGGCCGGCGGGCGCGTGGCTCGCCCGCTCTCGTGCACGCGCCACTTCTTCACGGTAAAAGAAACACTTGAAATTCGTCTACGCCGCTCGCCTCGCCTACTTTACTTTAGGCCCCGTTCAATTTAGAGCCGGCTCGAGTTAGCTAGTCACGTTTCGATTTTTCTTACATACTTTCCTATACACTCTCGTGCTCACTTGTGCACTGAAAATGTACGACCATCACATTCAATACGGTCATTGTTTCATCCCGCGAGCCCTCTACAGCCAACTCTATTAATTAAGTCAGACTGATGTTGCTTTGATTCGTTTAGAACAAGCACTTCGGACCGCGTCGATGTAAACAGTAGCAATCTCTAAAAAAGTTTTATGTTCATAATTCATATTCCGACGATAATTCAACGTGGTAGCTGGAAATAACGAGATATAAATAAATTTCAGTAGAACACCCATTTTTAGTATTAAAAATCAAATAATGTTATCTAGTAACAGCCTAGCCAGCCATGTTTATTGTACTTTGCATCCATCGCACAGTCCAGAATTAAGCATGCAATCATACATTATGTGTGCGTTACCCCCGTTTCGCACTTTACCGGTAACATTAAATAGGCCATCGTTCTGTTTGAGTTGAAATCATAAAAGTTGTTCTCGTCTATTAATCCGTGGCGCGGGTGTGGGCGCGGGGCGGCGGGGGCCGGGTGGCGCCGATCAAACAGGCCGGGGAATCAATATGGCCGCCGCCCAGCTGATCCGTGACCTCCGCATCCCGCGGCCCCCGCGCCCCACACCCGCGCACCCCCGCCGCCTGCTTGACGCTTCTCTTTGCAAGTTTTCTCATGACGATCTCGTTGTTGCTTACTGACTATGCTTATACCGCACTTATATCCTCTTATTATTTTATAATGGGGAATTAAATTGTAAAAAAATCTTGTGTTTCATATCAATAATGCTTATTATTTTTTGGTCATTCAGAGTTTTTTTTAGTGTGGTAGGATCATCAAATGAGTCCTCCCACCCAGGGCAGAGCAGGAGGGACTGTCAGACTTATACTGACTAAAATCCACGGTGTCCTTCAATAGCCCTTTACGTTCCGGGATCACGGTATTCGTTAGTCCCGCGACTGGTCATTCAGACTTATAGTAATAAATCTTTCTATTCATTTGCGATAAAAGTTTTACATAGAATGCAAATATAAATACACCACTTAATTGCTTTACACACTAAAAATAAGTTAAAATTCAATTTTCGTGACATAAGTAAAAGAAACATCATAATTAATTTTCATATAAACCATTAATCAAAACGAATGTGCGCGTCGTAGCAATTTGCTACGAGTGCTACGAAAGCTACGAAAAAGGGTTACGATTGTGCTACGGCTCTCTTTAAAAATATTTAAATGTAGACTGGATACTGCAGGTATAGGGAGGTGGGGGAGGGTGCGGAGGTACGCTTTGAGTCTAGTGTAACCGTTCCAGGAATTTCAGCAGCGATGATTCGCCGGCCGGTGCATTGAATGAAGGTCATGTGCTCAATGAACGCTAGATACGTTAGGTAGGTAAGTACTGAAAAATAACGTAGTTACACTGGCTTCCAGGAATCGGTTGACTTTGGTTATCTAGAAAGCATGAGTCAGTCTATATCATGTGTGGATGCTTCATATATTTCACAGCTAGCATACACACATCAAAAAAGTTTGCGGTTACGGTAGATTATATTATGATTTCTTCTGCTTTTTGATTTTTATTTAAATAATATAGGTTTAGAATAGTAACCAATGAAACACTTCAATAGTTTTACCATAAATTAAAAAAAAATTGGCAGCTTATGCTAGTGATCGATAACTTTTTTGGTGTGTAGGTAAACTTTTTTACATTCATTGTATAAATGTATGACGATACATTTATTATTATTGAGGAGCTCGTGGCTAAATAATTACAGCCGCACAGGCCGATCTTCTGGGTTAAGCACGCGCTTGCCGAGGTTGGTCTGTGGATGGGTGACCATCTATCACAGCGGGTTTCCTCCATGCCTCGGAAAACACGTGAGGACGTTCTTTCGGGCTGTCATTTGTAGATCTTTGACAGACGTCACTGTTAGTCAGAAGCTCTAAAGTCTGACAACCAGTCTTACCATGGGGTATCGTATGACCAAGTTACTGGGTTGTGGAGATCCGACAGGCAGTCGTTCCATGTAAAATACTGATATCCAGCTGCAACTGGTTTGACTGGAAACCGACTCCAATATAGTTGGGAAAAGGCTAGGCAGATGATGTATAAATGTATGATGATGATACATATCAGAAAGTTGGTAATTGTTAAGTTATTTTACACATTTTCTATCTAGCCTTTTCTAAACTATGTTGGAGTCGATAGGACAGCGTCCTCCCTCCACCCCAGCCGCAGTGGTAGACGCCCACGGCGTCGGACGTCGCAAGACGATCTCCGGCCACCGTAGGAACGGGCATGAGGGCAGCTGAACCATGCCCGGGTCGACGGCGCGTTGTGTTCCACGCGCGCCTCAAAGAGTGTCAGCATAGTGACGGGGCCTGTAGAGGGCCAAAGCCTGCCGGGGTCGCGGAACCAAGGGATTACCGTGACCCCGGTACGTAAAGGGCTATTGAAGGACACCGTGGATTTTAGTCAGTACAAGTCTGACAGTCCCTACCGCCCTGCCCTGGGTGGGAGTACTCATTTGATGATTTTACCACGATAAAAAAAAAAAATGTTGGAATCGACTCCCAGACCGCTTATCTGACCTCGACAATTCAGTTACTGGGCAATATGATACGGTATTGGTTGTCAGACTTACATACATCTGACTAACAGTAATGACTGTGAAAGATCTACAAATGACTGACGGGATCGACGACATTTACTTGCTACCCGAGACACGGCAGCAACTTGCTATAATATACTCGTATGTATGGTGGACAATATATGGACAATTGGTCACCCATCCACTGACCGACCTCGGCAAACGTTCAGCCTGGAAGATCGACCCGTGTGGTAGTTTTTATTTAGACACGAGTCAGTTATTATTATACAGATATCGAATTCTAATAGCCAGCATTTTCGTTTTTTCAGAGGGGCGGAAGGGTCAGGCTCGTTCTGGATAAAATCCAGCGCATTCTTTCAATTGGCCTTTACGTTCTAAGGTCATGGTAACCTGTTCAGACAGTGCCGTAAGCCCGGCAGACGTTTGGCCCTTTATGGGGACACGGTTAATAATATCCAGCATTAGGTACCTAATCAAATTATCAATCAGCATTTTACATGGAATAATCAATGATAAGCTTCACTTTTGTTCGGAAACCTTGAATCATATGTGAAGTAGAGTGAAGTAATGATGTCTAGTACGTACGTTATTTTGTTAGATACTCCAGTCCCCTGATTTTACGAGAGGCAATTATGAATGAGCGTTGAAGCGTAAGACGATTAACAAGGTTAGTTTGTAAAGTGCGGTTAATTAAAAGTTATGACTGAAACGGACGGCTGCATCGCTCCATAACCGTCCTCTCGGTTATAAAAGTTGATGCTGGTGTACGCACATAATGACGGTATGATGATAATATGTTTACTCCGAAATAAGGGTTAACAATCACTGTTATAGCCTTAAAACTAGAGTATAATACAAGCACTGAATTGTTAGTGGCGCGCTCATGAACGAATTACAGCTCATTTGCTTTCAAGCCATGTCGGAGCTGTCGAATGCTGACTCGATGATTGGGCGACATTATTGTTTCCCTATTAGCAACACCAAACTGATCAACTCTGAAAATGTATATGTGCGGACGTTTGATTTCCATGATTGTTTGAACATCGACACTATACATATATGATGAATGATACGGAAAGTCCACAGTAACTGCTAACTCATTCAGATTATATATTTCCACTCGAGTTCAACGTTTTACCATTCAACTTCAAACTAAGCTTCTTCATTCACTCTTATCACTGCGTTCAACTTTTAAAATTGATGTTTTTCTTCCATTCAGTTGACGACTTTAGTTTTAAAATGTGTTTTCAAGCGAAGTAGAAATGGTTTTACGATGGCTGGCACACTTAGATAATAAGTCTTCTCTGGGAGGTGGCATGTTTTCTATTTTTTTCAAGATATTCCTATTCAAGATTTAGTATGCGTTATTAAACACAAAGCGATATCAGCGAAGCGGATTTCTTTTTAAATATTTCTCGGTATCGAGTGTTGGGTTCAAAAAGTATCTGACGGCGTGCGGGACGTCTCAATGGATTGAATTACGCGGGATGGTGGGTAATCGATATGATACCTATTTATTAGGGTGATTGTAAGAGAGCTTGCGTGTGTGTGGCTTGGTCGGGCCCCTGGGGACTACACGCGTGACCGGCGACACGTGCCCGCTACCTGCCTGTGCCGGTGTACTGCTAGAATGGCTAAACAAGTGTTTTTCCTTGAAGTAGCTAAGATAAGATTTTCAGTGAAAAGTTAAGAAAAGGCAGACCAATGTATATTCCAATGATGTATGTTTAAACGCCTGTTGTTATATTTCCGCATTCAATTGTTTACACGAAAAAGTGACGTAACCGGAGACATGTAGCTAATTAATTAATTGCTATTACATCAAACAGACTTTCTCGAATGCCACTTAAATACAGAACGGAGTATCAAATCGGTATCTGTATCCGTAGTATCGTAATTAACCCTAATAACATCTATTATTCCAATCAAAAACTTTTGGCCGCGCCTTGTGTAAGAAACAAATTGGTACAGCCGTGATTTGCAGCTAGGCACCGCCGCCGTCCCTAGTTAACTTGAAATTCTCTTGAAGCGGAGGAGCGAACGGTTTAAATGCAAATAAGATTACAATTAGATATTTAGATCCTCTCACAACCCACTTATTTTGAAACAAGGTTTTTAATACCCGCCTTGTTTAATTAAGCATTTCATAGAGAAGACTGAAAGACGAGGATTCGTTGAAAACTGGTTTCGTTTAGAAGGATGCTTTCACATTACACACACACACACACGTCATATTGTATAAATATTTTTCTTTCTTTTGTTCTTATGACATCAACTTTAGATCATATATTATATCTCATGATAACATATTATATTTCATTAGCCGACTGGCCTCAATAATTGAATCCTTAGCAATGTATCAGGGCAATGCAGGAACGAGTTGTGGTACATAATTATAACAGAACGTATCGTTGTATAGTGCAGGAGTGCGGTAATACGCCTCGCGAAGTATGTGTCGGTTGCGTCGGCGAGGCCCTCGTGTCGTAATAACGCTGGAGTTCTCTCGAGGCACAATGCCTCGGCCGGATTACTCGTCAAACGGCTTGAGATGTCGAAATTCATAAAACTCACCTTTTTTGATAAGAGCTCGAGAGGCTCGTCGCGATGCCGCTCTCAACAACCTACACCGAATTGATTTCCATCCCTGTTTTATGTTTATTGCTATTTTTATTTTTACTATAGCAACATGTGTTTCGAATGTTTCGATGATCCCGTTACTTAGGTTTATGGAGAAGTTACTGTTAGGTTTTTTTCAGAGCAATATTTCTGCTGATAACCAAAGTAAAAATATAGGGAGTAATGTGAAAGTACTCATATTTTCTTAGGCTTATCGCTTGGTGTTCTGCTTGTCTTAGTTATAAATATCTTTGGCACCTGAATGTGTTAGTATGCAGTTCTAAGACAAGAAACTATTTTTTCATTCTTCTTTTAAGTAAAAATAATAATAATATAACTTTTTTTTTCGTCAAAACCTATGGAACTGTCAAATTAGGCAAAGAAAGGATATATATATATTCGATAACTTATATGAAACCCAAACTGTTAAAGTGATGTTTACATTGACATCCTTTTGCAATAGCTTCCAGCTGCATTCAATTTTGTTTACGAAACAGAGCAATACTACTACTGACATTCCTGGTAGCAACGAACAGCTGACCTATATCAATCTGGCGCAAGATACCGACTCCGACTCGATACACTCAAGTTCAAAGCTCGTACAAATACCTCGAATTATCTGTGATTCAACCGATACATTCTGTATATACTGAACATGCATTCAGTAAATTCCTGGATGTGAGAGGGCAATCCCTAAAGCAGCAACACCGGTCACAACCCGCTTGACCCAAAAACCCGGTGGAGTGGCGCGGAGCGAACGATCGCGCCGATAGCGCGCGACTCGCCGCGTCGAAGCCTCAGCACTAACACATGACAACCGCATTGGCTCGTCGACCCACTCGACAACACACCTACATGTCTACTTTATTAATTAACAAGATACACTTACAAAGGCTTCTGCTGCATGTACTCTGCGATGTATGGCGAGGCCGGAATGCTATTAGTTTGGAGCTAAAGTCTGTTGCGAGGCTTTTGCGAAGCTTTGCATTTAAAACCAATGTGTAGTGCAAGAATTTGATATACTTATTTTAAAATCTGTACAAACTAAACAGCAATGAGCTTTATTTATTGTTTAGATTCTCAAATGTAAACTTATTTAATTCCCTTATCTCCATTTTCTTCAGTAATACTGTCCTATTTGACCTACGAACAATTAATTAATTTAATCACACCTACGGTTTACCCACATTGTCATTGTCATGATAATCACGACCTTGCATGGAGATATAGCGTTCTATAACAGGGCTACATAAACGTTATGTTTATAGTGTTAATTCTGTGAACACGACGTGACAAGCGACGGCTCGCCCATCCGCCTGACCAACATACTCTGTCTGCACTTTAGTAATTAACAGAATACAATTACAAAGGAATGTCTATTACAGTGTATCAGTTTCATCGCCGCCTCGAACTCGGCTTTGAGCTCCGGCTCCGTGCTTATTACATGATTAATTAATAGGGCTACTTTGTCTTTGATATACCTAATCAAGGTATCAGACATAGCAGGTAATACGGGGATTAGGCACGAATTGTGACACGGGTACGTGTGCTTTGAAGGCGTATTTTACACCTTGTCAGACGGTCTTCCAATAAGTGATATTTGAAAGCATGTTGGTATTTTATTTTTTAATATCCTTTGTTAAATAATAGCTGATACTCGTCAGAAAAATGAAATACTAAAATAAAACCAACTGTCAAAGATTTTCACAAACCGAGGTTCTGAAGATTGGTAGTAGATTCCCGTCGGAAAAATAGTGATTATTCAAATTGGAAGCAAAGTAATTGCCCGAGCTTTAAAACTAGTTCAGGTATTGTTTGACAATTTGTGTAAAAATATTCAATTCACTGTAGTGGGTTATTAGAATGAGGAATAGTAGAACAACACTGTTTTTAAATAGGTCAAAGATTTTCGGTGAAATTCGTAGTGACTGAGAAAGAAATTTCCATCCACATGGATACTGATCTGCCGGGGTCGCGGGACTGTCTCATCAGATAACCGTGACCCTGGAACGTAAAGGGCTATTGAAGAATCACCGTGGATTTTAGTCAGTACGTGTCTGACAGTCCCGTCCCGCCCTGGGCGGGAGGACTCATTTGATGATTTTAACACGATAATAAAAAAAAAAACATGGGTACTGATGATACGAATATGTATGCCAACATTTTATATATCAGGCAAAACATACACCTGTATAGTAAAAACAGTGATATCCACAAATTTAACACAAGGAATAAGCACAAACTACGTGCTCCCTTTCATCGGCTTCACAAGGTGCATAATTCATTCGTTGGGGTTGGTATAACCTTTTATAACAAGTTACCATCCTCTTTTCTAGATTTGCCGTTTAACGTTTTTAAAGCAAAAGTAAAAGCTAATCTCTGTGCCAAAGCATATTATTCTGTAAGAGATTATTTAGATGATAAGCATAGTTGGTCGCTGTGTTGAACACAAGACATTGTTCATGTTCTTTTAACATAATTAGCTAGCTGACACGGTTATAGGACTCAACAGCATACACCTCTCATACAACTCTGTATTATTATTGTATTTTACATGAGTTTTAATTCGTTCTTTTTCTGTGTGTGTCTTTTATCTTTATTACGACAGTCGTAGGGTATCATTTAGTACTATTGTCGGAGCTGATGAAGATTGTAAACTATCGTTGCGTTGTATAGAGTCAATCTTTCTAGTATTATATAGTTTCACCGGAAGCATTGTGTGAGTACCGTGTACTTTATAGCTTTCAATGAGTAGATACCCACGTCTTTTAATGACTTGAATGACCCTGGCAGTTGAGATTATGTCATGCTCACTCAAATGTCTCGCTGATGGTGGCGCGTGTGTCGGATCACTTAGTTCCCTTCAAAATGGTTGAGCTGAGTGATGCTGATGCATGTGTCATGTTCGTGAACGGGCGCTGTCAGTCGTGACTGGTCATCTCTTAGCAGCCGCGGTTTATTTTAATTGTTTATAATTTTATTGAATTGTCTTTTTTTATATGAATTTCCTATGGACACTTTACTTGCTACATCGTTCTCACATAATGTACCATCTCAAGATGAATGATGTAACAAAGGTTCTGTTATAATTTTGGCGATTGAAAAAGAGTGTCCATGGAGTTTCTTGCCCGTTCTTCTCCATAGAGATCTACGCTTTGGAATGGGCATCTACAGTACTTTCACAAGTTTTTATGTCTTGTGACTGGGACTGTAGCACCGTAACTATTTTTAAACTGTTTTATTTTACTTTTGTCTCTTGACAATTCAAAAGTGCCTGTAAATGGCCTACTTGAAATAAATGATTTGATTTTGATTTTGATTGATTTTATGATTTTTGACGTTGCTTGTACCTAGTGTATTGACAAAACAAGAAATTAAGATATTGATACAATATTTTGATCCGAGTAGGAACATTTATTTAAGGGCAATCCTCAATAAAGCCTTTGTCAAACTGACAGGCGATAACAAACCGGACCGAGTTCGAAGCGATAACGAACCGATACGAGACGTCAAACTGCATGCAGCGAACCGAGGCGTGACAGTTGTATTAGCTGACTTTTTATGAACGACTTCAAATAGAGCAAATACGCCTTCGCCACGTCTTCGCATCGGTTCGGTCAAGCTATCGGATCGCTTTCGCTTTTCTATGTGACTGGATTCAAACAATTAAATACATTACAAATAAAATCGCCTCGCTTCGTATTCGCCACGCCTGTCTGTTTGACAAAGGCCTCAGCGCTCTATTGCATAACTACCTATTCCTATGTTTTTCCTTTGGTACGATTCATTCATACTCAACCCGACGCGACGTGTATCACTGTCTTCATTTGAACCTGCTCATGATGTTTACGGTAACGTTACCGTTTAACAACATAAAAATGCAAATCTTTTAATTACTTAGTTTCCGATAGGAGCGACGCTTATGTTTGTTCGAATGAAGCACGTACTTATTTTATAGGCACTTTAAGGTTTTATGTTATCGATAGATTTTTATCACGGTAGCTATTGGTTTATTAATATTACAAGCGATTAAGCGTGTATTACATGGTTTATATTTCGTTACTTACACTCGTATCTACCAAGCCGGGCCTGGTGTTTTTTTTAAACGTTGCCCCTCACTAGGAATTATTTCTATATCGTGCGTTTATAAACATATACACTCGAATACACAAACACTCAGACCCGGAACAACTACTTATAGATCATATAAACATTTGTTCCATGCGGGAATCGAACCCACGACACTCTGCGCAGCAGTTGATTGCTCAGCCACTGCGATAAACAGTTGTTTTACATAAACTATAACCACACCACACACAAAACCACACGAAATAAATATAGTGTCGAATTCCCACGGACCACATTTTGCTGTAATGACACACTGATGGACCACATGTTGTCGTCAGTATCGACAACGTGAGTGGCATACTGACCACATCGCAGTCACGTCGCAACCACAACGGAGCCGTAAGCGAAATCGTGACCTAAGACAAAAAAACAAAGAGAAATCGTAACCACATTTTGCCGGGTGCATTAACACATAAACACTGCTTGATCACCTTTCTGTCACTGCGATGTGGTGTGGTTACAGTACCTACGTATGAATGAGCGCCAAGTTATTGACTCAGCGCGTGAAGGCGCATCGCCGGGGGAATTCCCGCTGCCTCGACTAGTCGAGGCGCGGCGGGAAGAGCTCCGGCGCGAGATCATGGCAGTATGGAGGGAGCGACTGTCGCAACCGAGGTCCGGTACGCCGCAATCGCGGCGGTAACACCCCTCTTTGAGGAGTGGCTGGATAGGCGTTACGGCGTCCTGAGCGCATGACGCAGGTCCTCACCGGACACGGAAGTTTCGGGAGGTACCTGTGTCGGATAAGGAAGGAAGAAACGCCTGGGTGTCACCTCTGCGAAGATCGCCCGGATGGCACGGTGGAGCATACAGTGCAGGACTGCCCCGCTTGAGCAGAGCACCGCCGTGTCCTCACGACGGCGATAGGCGGCGACCTTTCGGCCCGACTTTTGTCGAGGCCATGCTGCAGGGCGTCACGGAATGGCAAGCGATCGCCTCCTTCTGCGAAGCAGTCATGCTAGCGAAGGATGAGGCTCGACGCGTGAGGGAGAGGACAGCGTAAATGACTTTACCACGATAAAAAAAAAGTCAATGACTCAGCTAAGCTAGACTCAAGCATAGTGACGGGGCCTGAAGAGGGCCAGAGCCTGCCGGGGTCGCGGTACTTACGAATTACCGTGACCCCGGTACGTAAAGGGCTAGTGAAGGACACCGTGGATTTTAGTCAGTGCGAGTCTGACAGTCCCTCCCGCCCTGCCCTGGGTGGGAGGACTCATTTGATGATTTTACCACGATAAAAAAAATAAAAATGGTTCTAAAAGCCTACCAAATCGTTGTTTTAGCCACAATTTGCAGATCCTCGAATATGACATTTGCTTATGTTTTTTTTTTTACTTGGGCCCTTTTTCATAATACGATAACGGTATCGACACGACGTCGGTAGTTTCATTAATTAATAGGGTAAATGAGCGAGAGGGGGAGATATACTAGTGTCGTGTCGTTACCGTGATCGTCTAATGTGAAAGCGCCCAAAAATCAATTTCTAAATAAGATATAGCCGTCAATGTGTCTAATGAGGCTTTAGAGATTAAGCTTGACTTGACATTCGAGTTAGCCACTAAATTACCAGTTTAACTGTTTAAACTGCCCTTTGTAGTCACAGATCTTACATGCCAACCGCAGTCTTCGAAATATTTGTTTTGTTCGCCCTTGAATTTCACTTATCGTTAATTTACTTGAAAACGCCGCTTGTTCTAGTTAAACTAGGTAACTAATATTCGGTTTTAAGACTCGATAAGAATATTTTCGTTGTAAATTTTGTTTCGGCTCTCCTGTAATTATCTTTAGGTAATTGTAGGTGTTGCTGTCTTCAAGTTGTTGCTTAATCACTGTATCTCTTTAAAGTGCGTTGATTAAAAAGTATTTGGTGTAAGAAATGTTGACTGTAATTATAATTAAACATTGATAGCAGAGGCTCTAGTACTTACGAGTGAGTTTTTTTTTATGCGGTAAAATCATCGAATGAGTCCTCCCACCCAGTGCAGAGCGGGAGGGACTGTCAGACTCGTACCGACTAAAATCCACGGTGTCCTTCAAACGGTAATTCGTACAGTCCCGCGACCCCGGCAGGCAACCTACGAGTGAGATAAACGTAAAGTTCGATTTTAAAATCCTTGTTTTTCCATATTCATCATCATCATCAGCCTCTAATGTTCCCATTGCTGGGACACAGGCCACCTCTCTGTGAGAGGGAGTGGGTCAATTCATCACGCGGGTCCTGTGCGAGTTGATAGATGTACATACGTCTTCGAATTTGGTGAATACCTAAATGCTAATGTGATTTTAAAAATCGGCGAATTGACTTGACGTTATGACGAACTTGTGCTTAGACCCTCTTTTTATTGCTCGCCAAATATCGTCAGAAAATAACCTGTCGCCCCAAAATCTAGTCATCAATCATACTAGTCAAGGTGTTGTTACTAAAATAATTGTAAATAGAAGAATCTGCTAACTGATTCGCTGTTACGAAGCGGCTTTATCAGAAGTACTGAAGGCTTTATTCCGTGCACATTCTCATAACCACATTCATAAGTCATAACATAATAATTCCGATATCACAGCTGTAATAAGTACGAGCTCCGACCGCTAACGCCTCCAACTTCGAAGAAGATGGATTCGACCCCCAGATCGAGAAAAAGTATAATTGAGTTTTACTGTAAGAAAATTTCTCGATTACGGCCCGGAATTGGAACTGTGCCCAATAAATAACGATAGGCGTGCCTTCTATCACATTGAGACCTAATACCGACATTGGAAAACTGGGTTATATGCGATAGTACCCTTCTAACTATTCCGCCGGGAATTATAGGGGAAAATGAAAGATCACTTCAATGAAAAATCAAGATTTGATGTTCGCATTAAAGTTTTATATCCGTTTGTGCTTTATGAAAAAAGATGGGGAAGATTAACTTCATAAGTCGTTGGTACGGAGTTTTATATACTTATGTGTCCTTTTTGAATCACACCATAAATGTTGTAATAGTTTTTAAATTTTATATTCATGCGTTGTAGACGACGTTCTTTGACAACAATAACAAAGATGTTTTTATTTAAAGCCTGAATAGATAAACAATTAAGTACACAACTATTTACTTCCACGTTAATTCATATTTTATCATACATGTTTTGTTTACAGCTTTCAATCAATCAAGAAACTCAATAAGCATGTAAATCACGCGTAAATGTAGGAATTATATTGCTACTTTTATATAGATCAGATTCAAGGGGTTCAATTTTATATTAGCGAGCGATTGTTATCTGCGAGTTTTCAATAAACATGTCAAGAAGACATATGGTGTGTACGGGCGCGCCCGGCCCGCTCGGCCGACAGCCTGCGATGTCCTCGCAGCCTCCGCCGGAGGGGGACGCGGGGGAGCGGGGCCGATGACCTGCCCTTCATCCCTCACCTCACTTCCCCCGCAACCCCTAAAATACATGAATGTCAACCTTAAAACCACGCTCTTAAAGATAATTTTCCTCAATTGCAAGTACATAAGGGAAGGTTTATCGGAAAAATTGTCATGCGCCATTCGCAATAGTATTTCGAGTGAGTTTGTTGTAAATTATTTCGTCAAAACCGTCTGTTTGGATATAAGCTTTGACTTCCATTATGTTGATTTTATGGGAGAATAAAATTAGATGGTGGAAATTTTACTATTGTTATATTTGGAAACGTTGTTTATTTTAATCAATATGCTTTAATTGGACCTCAGTGGTCGTCAGTTGGAACAACAATAGATTTTATAAAAACAATAGAATAAAAAACATTTTAACCGACTTGCACAACTTTTATTATTAACATGCACCTCAAGAACTCCACCATAGACTAAAGTCGACACACAATATTCCAATAGAACCAGACACGTCTAAAACGCCACATTTCACACGAAGTCAGTGGCATCTGACCTTCACAAACTACCGGCGTCCCACGGTTCGGTTGTCAATGTTCGGGCTGTCAGTTATCCGCATGAAAGCCGGGATCGATGTGGCTTAACATGTTCCGGCCGTCGAGGTGCCACGATTACATGCGTAAACCAACGTCCACCCATTCAAGACTTGACCGTACCAATATTGCTTGACCGCGGGAGAAAATTGATCAGTTTCGTAGCTCGTAGCCCGTAGCCCGTAGCCGTAGCAATTGGCTACGAGGACTACTACAGTCAAGTAACTGAATATTGTTACGTATTTTATTTTTGGCTTTAATGAGTTTTTGGCCCTCAAACCTGTAAATATTCAAATATATAAATAGCCTAATAAATACACAAATTACATACCATCACGCATAAAGCCCCTGTAGGGTTGATCAGAGTTTATCTAATAATAGTACACCTACATTTTGGTTTATTATGTTTGAATCCCATATTACATTGGCAAACCTATTTTTATTAACCGAGCAAACACTTTGTGACTGCCATTGAGATATTATTGAGGAAGAACACCAAAAAGACTACTCTCAAGCTAAGAATTGAATCCAAGACTTCACGCTTACGTCCACAAAACCTGCGAGGAGGACAAGCACGAAATAAATCACGTACCATATTTGGTAACTTTAAAAAATACTATAAGACTAAACTGTCTAGCTTTTTAGAAACATTTCCTGATTAGGTCACGGAACTGTACGAATTACCGTGACCCCGGAACGTAAAGGGCAATTGAAGCACACCGTGGATTTTAGTCAGTACGAGTCTGACAGTCCCTCCCGCTCTGCCCTGGGTGGGAGGACTCATTTGATGATTTTACCACGTAAAAAAAAACATTTCCTGATTAAAATATTCGTTAATTAATGATTAAAGTCTCGTAAAGGCCACCATGTGAGTTGGCAGCGAGCTAAACTGTGCAGCAACTAGGAAGCGGTCGTATATGGTAATGGTATCATTTCGCGAAACAATCTGCTAACTTCGCAATACTTTGGCGGTTGGACTTGTCTGCAGTTTTGCCTGCAGTATAATGAGTGGCACAGCTACTCTGCTGTGCAGCCAATTTGCTGATTGTATTGGTTTCATGTAATAGGTACGTTACCTAGTTTCGAACATATTTAAAAGTCCCGTGACCGATTCAGTTAATAACCTGTTCGGAAATGTAAAATCGCTATAAATACCTTTCTTTCTGTATTCCAGTATATACCTAGCTAGTAATACTGAAATATACCGGTTTTATTTTACCGATTGTTCGAGTCCACTAGTTTTTGCTTTAAAGTTATACAATTGATACAATCTTTCTTGTAAAAAACTACAGTATCATTCAAAGTGAAACATAGGGTCCCACTCTCCCTAAATTAAATAATTGTTAATTTTAAATCCAAATTTCGCTGGCACCCTTGCATGCACCCATAGTTGCAGTTTGTTTTGTTATTCTGTTATCGGCAGTGGTTATCGCGATCGATAGAGGTGGTTATATGTTGGTGGCCACGTGCACCGGTCGTGCAAGCCCTGCCCCCCGCGGCCCGCGCCCCGCCCGCAACGTGACAGGCCCGCCACGTGAATTACGCTTTCACGATTAATCTAACCGCTATGGGCTTCTTTCATGCCTAGCTTTGTCGGCCGTCCGTCACCGCCAGCGTACTTACCCACTTTTCCAATAACATCTTAAGGAAATTTTACAGTGTTTTCCTCAATCAAATAATTTACAATTGCCTGTTTATACCGATATTGTCAGACATCGGACTTAATTACTTGGTAACCCAGAAATTATTCCATTTTCTGGGTTACCAAGCCAACTACCGTTAAAGTGGGGGTTACCAATCTTTTATAAAAAAGTTATAAGTTTCATTGTAGAGGTCGCGGGACTTACGAATTACCATGACCCCGGTACGTACAGGGCTAGTGAAGGACACCGTGGATTTTAGTCAGTACAAGTCTGACAGTCCGTCCCGCCCTGCCCTGGGTGGGAGGACTCATTTGATGATTTTACCACGAAAAAAAAAAGTTTCATTGTAGAGAAATTTGGTTGGTACTACTCCTTTATTCATAATTTTAGAACGGAAAAAGACGAATCAGGAATATGATTATTGATTAAAAGGAGTTATAAGAGTAACCAACATTATCAACAATAATCGTCTCAAATATCGGTGTTTAGTGTTACAATGCACCCATCGCACTAACCAGTTATCCGTAATTAAAGGCAATCCTGGCATAGTTAGCTTCTACTTCCTATTAATTTACAAACTGCAAACATCTAGACAACAAGCAAACATACACAATTTCCTGCAAACGCCAAGTAGAAATAGCTTACGGCAGGCTTACGGAAAGAACCAAAATAGTGTGAAACACATTAGACGGGATCGGTGTTACGTCATGTGGCTGCCGTGTCGGGCTGTCAAAGTAGCATCGTGATATCCATTTGTGCTGTTGTGTCTAGGAGTCGGAGCAAGTTGCCCACTCGACGTGGGAAATGTGGTGCATATTTGATGGCTGGCAACCGTCGGCGCGCGCATCAACAATTTACGTCGTCGCTTACCTAACCGAGCCCGAGGCGATGCTTAACTACTCGACGCCCGAGTTGTCGATCGATGTTACCGTTTAAATCTGAATTAAGCTTCTCTGATGAAGTGTGCTGCATTGTTTGAGTACAGCTGCTCCTCGGAGACACTCGCCTGCAATATTCAAGGCGTGTGATTAATCACGGCGGCCACAGTCGCAAGCTTGCCTTCTAAACGTTTAATTTTGATCGTTGTTAATTTCACAAGCGATTTGTGCCGGTTAAATGGAGGGAATCGATCCACAAGTCGTTGATTGAGATGTTAGTGGGAAGTTTGCCTATGGTGTTATGATATGCCCCATTCTCCCGCGCCAAGAGGCGCCCGACCGACACCACGTGGGTTGCATTCACAATAGGATTTCCGAACATGCGTGGAATTATATACGAGAATAAGTGAAATCTATCACCGTCACACTTGTAATCTTCTCAGAAGCTATAATATAATATGTGTATTATAATAAGAAAGCAGTTAAGCGAGTTACATTATGAAACAGTTGGAATATTTACATAGCAAAATTGATCGCCCTGACTCGCATCTATGGGGCAATTCTAATCGAAATGATAACGATTAAAACAATTCATAAAAAATACTGAATCATTCAGGTTTTAAAAGCCTCTGAATTTATTAAAAATCTTTCAGTTTAACATAGTTAATAATTCAGATGGCCGGGAAGTGATAAAAGACGGCTTCGATTATCAAACCTGTATTTTTAAAGCATCATCCTTTAGATAATCACGAAAGTAGACATTGTCATAATAGAGTATAAAAAATATTGTATTAAATCGACGAACCATAATTGGAGTTGAAATACATAATTTGATGTTAATGACACACGATATACTCGTAGTAGCCGAGAAACAATTTAATGACTTGCATTATTAAATTGCGTAGCTTCAAGTGAGGACATATTTATTTTAATAAAGCTCCCGGGAGAATTTCCTCTGTGAGAGAGTGCGACACTGGGTTTAGCTGATAGTGATGTGCCAACAATTTTAGGCCGATTAACTAATTACTGAATATTCCGCGTTTGGCAAACGTTCATTATTTAGTACACTACATTGTCATAGCTGGGTTGTATTGATGCTGTGATTCTTGATAATCTAAAATAAGGTTGTCTGCTATATTTATATATTTTTGGTAAATTGAAAGATCTCGTGGTTAAATAATAACAGCTGCACAGAAGTGTATCTTCAAGGTTAAGCCAAGCTTGGCGATATTGGTCTATGCATGGGTGACCATCTATCACATCTTGTTTCCATCGTACCTAGGAAAGCGTGTAAAGCTATTGGCTTCGGCTGTCACTTGTAGATGTTTGACAGTTGTTACTGAAGCTCAGTATCAGTCAAGCTCACAAGTCTGACAACCAATCGTCCCAAGGGGAAGGAGTATTGCCCAGTTCCTTGGTTGTGGAGATCAGATAAGCAGTCGTTCCATGTGAAATACTGATATTCAGATGCATATTTTTAGACTCAAATCCGACTAAAAATTGCTGTTATAATAATGTAAATGTTAGAATTTCAACAAAAACTACATTAAATATTCTCACAGCTTTCAAAAAAGTCACTATTTTGTTAGAAAGAGAAGGCTGTAATCCTCTACGCGGTAGATTGGTGCCAATGTCAAAATATCTGTTTTAAATAATGATGATTATTCTTAAAGATATTTTCCTAAATAGCTGCATTCCTTAAGGTACCATTAACCTGTCTAGCTGAGTACGGCCTATCTGTCAGATAGCCACCATCTGGTCGGTGTGAACCCGGCCCTTATGTTCGTAAATCTAAGTAGATATAAACAAAGTATCGCTCATCAACAACTTGACTAACTATTGAAACTACTTTCTTATAGAAGTGGACCGCTAAAGCTGAGGTTATTTAAACTTTTAATGAAAATTGCTTACAAAGATTTATTTATTAGTTTATATTATACTTGTATAACTAATTCTGGTTAAGAAAGGGCACTAGCTGCTCTCGGCTCCTCGTGCCCCGCTCCCCGCAGACGCTGTCGCCCTCCGGTCGTCGCAGTGACTAACGGTGCTACGTTTTGTCGCCCACAGCTGTATCGTAACTGGTGCCCAAGTCTACTATTTTTAAAAATTCGTCATTCTAAGACTATTCATCCTTGTCATTTAGCTCAAAGTTTGTAATCTGCAAAATTCATAAATCAATCATTGGTCGATCAATGGTCTCGTAATATATGACATTGGAACATTTGTTCATACCAGATTTGATTTATATATATTTTTACATAATATTTATTATCTCATGTTATAAGCACCGCAGTGGTAGACGTCCACGGCGACAGACGTTGCCAGACGATCTTCGGTCACCGTAGGCGCGGGCATGCGGGCAGCGAATAATGGGCAAATCGCTGTCCGACCATGGACCATGCCCGGGTCGACGGTGCGTTGTGTTCCACGCGCGCCTCAAAGTGTGTCAGCAGAGTGACGGGGCCCCCCTCTAGAGGGCCAAAGCCTGCCGGGGTCGCGGGACTGTACGAATTACCGTGACCCCGGAACGTAAAGGGCTATTGAAGGACACCGTGGACAGTACGAGTCTGACAGTGCCTCCCGCTCTGCCCTGGGTGGGAGAACTCATGTGATGACTTTACCTCGTAAAAAAAAAGTGCTATTTGCAATCTAAAGTACTAAGATTTTCATAAAAACCAAAAAATTAATGTTTGAGTTTACCATTCTATGCCATTTCTTTCAATGGAGTGTCATTGGTTGACCATTGGAAAGTCATAATGATGCCATAATATAATAGACTACTAGACTAGTCAAAATCAACAATTATGAAATTAATGATAGAGCATTCTGACACTACTGTACTAGCAGACTTGAGGACCTGGACGTTGCTATGTTGCTAGTGTTTTATAACATCCCGATTCTTTGATCGAATAGTAGAGGTAGATCGAGTAGTAGGATTAGATTTTATATTCTTTTTTTACATCGACATAATTTTTTAAATATATTTTCAAATTATTCAACAATTTAACGATTACATACAGACTATAAATAAAAACTTACTAGTGATATGTACAAAAAAAAGAAAACAAAAACATTCAAAGGGCGTCAAAAAATACGTCCACATCGCTGTCAACGGGAACAGTGCCCAGAACGCTGGCAGTATTGCCATGCCGTTGTATGGCAATGCTGATTCGTTGACCTAGGAATAGGCCAGCCCTCTGGTCACCTGAAGAGTCCACTAATCGCCTGGCAGTGTCCTTAAAAACGTTGTGAGCACTCGGACCCCATGGCCCCAGAGTTTCAACACCCAACGGCTCAAACACATAGCTACTAGTTAAGCCAATGTATTTTCGCCGTTTTGAGTTTTCAGCACCTGCAGCAGCAGCACCAGCTCAACAAGCTGATTTTTTTAAAATTGTGTCAATTAAAACATTATTATATTCCCGTAACCCGCATTCTACATCGACACTAACGTGTTTAAAAGTCATTATTAATGTTTAGTATAGAGTGAACCCACCCCGTCTTATAATTGCGAAGGTATTTCACTGAGACAGTTGCCGTACTTTTGTTTATAATTAATTCAGTCAAGTTTCAGCTTAGAGACGCCTCCTCTCGTCTCGAGGACCCAAAGTACTGGTATGACTTATTTATTCACTTTCGGCGTATATTTCACGAAACTTTCACTTACGCACACTTATTTTATTTTAACAGTCTGGGAGGATTATGACAGACTCGTTGCCGTAGAGGCTTTGCAAGTGATGAGTAGCGTTTTTTTTTTGTTTGACAAGATAGTTAATGGGTTATTGGGCTCTTTTACTAAAGATTTGGGCTAGCGTTGTGTGCAATTTTTGCGGTTCACCCCACGCTGTTCCCACCACTAAAAGCGAATATCGCGAATATCTACACCTTCTACATATAGGTATGTTAAACGATATCAAGATGTTGTCTTGTTATATAAGTTTTTCTTATTTCATTTTCTATAAGTTGGTTTGGGGCCGGTATCTATATTATCTGTTGAGATAAAGAAAGAGTACGGCTTGCAGTCGCGGCGCCAGACCTAACTATACATGTATTGGGATAGGTTATGATTACTTTGATATTGAACTCGTTTATTTATAGGACTTCTAAATGATGTCAATAGACGTAAGCCATATAACAGAATAAGTTCAGATAGCAATAAAGCGCGCTCGTTCACAAAAGTCACATCATAAAATGTTATATTGGTTTCTGCATATCTCTCACAAACTGCAAATAAAATATCGTCAGTTTGCAGAAAAGGAAACCAGAACATGAATTCGATTTACGCGGCCATTGCATCTGTCTTGTTGAAAGTAACCGTTTCGATAGTGGAGTTAACAAATTGTTACAAATGGCGTGGGCCGGGTTCGTTCGACGGGCGGAACCGGCGCACAATAACATCTGCCGGCGGCGGTGGCGGCGCCTATTCACCCAAGAGGTTGCGGATGCGGCCCGGCGCGATGGATACGATGCGATGCGACGCGAGCCCGCCGCACCTCACCGCAGTCTACCCCGTCGTAGCCAACCGTAGCGCTATTGCTTCAGGCGTAGCAACATTTTTCCTCTCTCAATTCCAATATCGTTGCCGAGTATTTTAAAAATAATGACTTCCTCGCATGGAGTATTTCAAGTTTTGCGCTTAGCTAAACAATGTTTTTTTTCAACAATATACATTCAAGAATTTAAACAAATAATGACCCGACTCTTGGTTTTCAGTGGTTTGACGTTTAGGTAGAGGCATTAAATAAGATTTATTGGTGAGTAAAATCAATGCAGCATACCGATAAAAATAAGAATATGTAATGGCAATTAAGATCTTTAACGCGAACATTAACAAAATCGTTCTCAATAAGTAACTAATACTGTTCAGTTGATACTCCGAAAAACCGGCACGTTTTAATGTCAAACTCAGGATCGAGTTCATTAATTTTAAGAAAGAAAAACTTTTTGTTTTCCTCAAATAATAGAACGAGGCCTTTTCTTAAACCCAAGGCTATTTGTTTTCTATTGAAGTAACTGTGGGGAAAATATTAGGGAGACACAACTTCTTTTTTTAAGTAACGATTTTAGAAAAGAGGTTGACTGAATAACAATTTTTTGGTAATGTTTTCGTTTTGTTTGTATTATGTTAACAGTTTTATTTCACTGAAGTACTCAAATTAATCTTTCTTTAGATAAGAGTAACATAAAACTGAATTAAAAAGACAAATACCAACGATTTCCTCACGTTGGATATCCTCCAAGAACAAGTAGTAGTTGGACGGCGCGGCCCGCGATAAAGGACGGATACAAATACATGTTTTGTTTTAAACGGCTTATCTTAGTTCCGAGTGGTTCCGACTACTTCCGACTGGTGCCGAGGCGGTGCGGCGCAGGTAACGGAAACAAAATGTCTGATCAACCGAGGCCGGGATAACGCGATAAGAGGATTACTCCATGCCAGGAGACTACTGTTTGTTTGCTGTCTGTTTATTTTGTTAATTTTGCTCTTTATTCAGAAATGCTTGCTATTAATCTATGTCTTTTTGTCTCATTTGTACACTTTCTCCGTTTGGAGTTTTTTTTTTGGGTCAAACCCACCACACTGTTCCCTAACCACTGCAACTCCTGTAAGCCAGAATCAACAGTGGCAACCAACCAGAAAAGCGCCGAGACAATGAAGCTCGACGTGTCCCGAAGAATGAATTTACCTGTCTTGGATCCTGCAACGAAATTAATCAGAAAAGAATAGTGGAGGAGTAGGAATACGTTTGCGGATTGTGTACGTTACTTCCTTTTTTTACTTGATTTCTGGGTTACGTTCATGGAGTCTTGAATCATACATTATTACTCAAGTAATGATTACCCAGTCATTTGTAAAGTCTCATGAACGAACAAGAACCAACTTTAAACACACTAATTTCATCTATGAGGGTCTTGAAATGCCGTACCTTCATTTGTAAATATTTTGCTTCAACAAGGGCAAAATAAGGAATGTTTTTGGATGGAAATCGGTTACCAGCACCCTCTGTGCCGAATTGCCTCAAACTGTGGTTACTAAATAAATGGCCCGGATCAGTGTAAGCTGAAAAAGTAATGGCACTTTAGAGGATTTTAGTTAAAACTGATTTAATTCAAAATTTCAGTCGATTTAAATAAGAAAATGTTCAGAATAAATAATAGAGTCAAATCGATAAGATCTGTACTGATCTGCTTTTTTATATAAAACTAGCAACCAACCCCGGCTCCGCACGGGTATAATCTCTACTATATTATGCATATTACATATATATAAACCTTCCACTTGAATCACTCTATCTTTTATAAAAAACTGCATCAAAATCCGTTGCGTAGTTTTAAAGATCTAAGCATACATAGGGACAGACAGACAGACAGCGGGAAGCGACTTTGTTTTAACTATGTAGTGATAGTAATACAGGATCTTATATAATTATTGAGCATTTTACTTTCGTTATACTTTTCTGGTTCCTCTATAATAGAGAGATCTTTTTAAAACTACCATTAGTGTTAGTGAAGTCAGTTTATAATAAATCGAATCATATCTATCTAATAAAATCTAATCTAATCATAATAATCATTAGTCTAAGTTAACTATAAATCTGTTTGCCCCGACGCATGCTACACTGATAAATACAATATCGTAGCTAATTTTTGAGCTGACATAATGTAAAATAATAATCAATTTAAAATACGAACGGATTTACAAATATCTCCATTAAAAGTGTGTCCTAATAAAATACGATTATGAATAGATACATTTCTCAGCGGGTTGGATGCTTAGCTTTTTGGCGGCACCGCTAATGGTGGCCCATAATATGAGCGGAGCATGATTTGATAACCGTGAGTCGACACTTGTCCGGCCGCCTCATCCATCAGCCGTGTCTGTTATAATTCCTACTAATACATTACACACCTTTTGGTGGAAATATTTTTTACTCTGCTGGCCTAGTTTTCTCAATTAAAGTGGATAAAGGGTGTTTCGCAGGGTTACAGTGTTTTTAGGGTTTATTTTTTACAGAGTAAAGTTTTTCTGTAGATGGTTGTATTTTCAAGCAGTTCATTTTCTTAAAAATCGGAAATAAGTTAGTTTTAATGATGTCACTGAAACTAACTTTAGGAATATTTATTATGGCATGCAGCAGTGCTGAAATATGGGAAAATCAAAACAAAGAATGTAGGTCGAATGTCTAATTTTAAGTGCTAATGAAACCATGATAAGTTTTGTAAAGTTCATCTGTTTTGAAGTTAGTAAAAGGCACAACAGTATTTTGTTAAGTCAATATTCCACAATATAGGTTTTTTTTAAATGTAGAATTTTCCAGTTAACTTTCAAAAACAATTCATGTCATTTTACCACTGAGTACGATGTTCATATCTTGCAAGAGAGCTCCGTTCCTCTTACCATATCTTTAAATCTCGGAATGGAGAGAAAATATTTTACTCAAGACATACGTATTGCTCCAGTTACAAAACTAAGAGTCCCCATAGGTATCGTAAATATCCGAAATTCAGTTCAAGATATTTTTATATGATTTCCAACGGTTTATGTATTTAATTTTAAATAATATGTTTCTTTTGTACTGTTTTTATTGTATCATCACACGATTGCATCAGCACGAATATTTTATGTGAGCAATTGACTTCCGCGCTGCGTGTGGCGGGTTCGATTCCTGCATGGAGCTATTAATATTAGTATGATCTATAAGTAGTTGTTCCGGGTCTAGGCGTAACGAAAAATTTCTAGTGTGGTGCCAAGTTTAAAAAACAGAGTGTTTTGTAATCGACCACGTGGGCTGAGTGCGGGTTATAAGAATGTTACATGTCTTCAAGTTTTGGCTCTAGGGTATGATGGTTTCCTCACGATGTTTTTCTTTACCGTTTTGAGAGCGTTGTGGTGAAATAAATAACACGAAGTTATGTGCCTACTTTTTTAACGTATTAAAGTCATCAAACGAATCCTCCCACCCTACTGTCACACTCGTACTGTCTAAAATCCACGGTTTTTCTTCAATAGCCCTTTAAACACGATAGTTGAACCTAAAACGTTTTCTTTACAACATTCTTAATTCCGATAAAAAATTATGTACGCTCTTACAAGATCACGTCATCAATTTAAGCAATGTAGTAGAATGTAGTTCGTATAAATTATCATAGATGAAAATAAATTCTTTTTTTTTTGTATCGTGGCAAAATCATCAAATGAGTCCTCCCACCCAGGGCAGAGCAGGACCCCGGCAGGCTTTGGCCCTCTAGACGGGGGCCCCGTCATTTCGCTGACACTCTTTGAGGCGCGCGTGGAACACAACACGCCGTCGACCCGGGCATGGTCCATGGTCGGACAGCGAGTTGCCCATTACTCGCTGCCCGCATGCCCGCCTACGGTGGCCGGAGGTCGTCTGCCGACGAGGACGCTGTCCTCTCCCTCACGCGGCCCGCCTCCTCCTTCGCGAGCATGACTGCTTCGCTGAAGGAGGCGACCGCTTCCCACTCCGTCTCATATAAAGAAGGTTTAGGCAAAATGTTCTAATGGATGTCTCCTTCCTTTTGAAATCATTGGTTCCGACCCATCGGGTCGCGCAACTGTCTGATCAGTTGCCTGCGTGGGTTAGAATTCCAACCCACGATCTTATAATTTGTAAGTTACTCTGCTCGGTTTTTATTGCAGTAACTCAAAGTCCAAGCTATTAGTTTAACAACACTGATTATTCTCGGTAAAGTGTGAAACCTGTAAAGTTTTTGCATAACTTTGTATGAGGTTAAGTTCTGCATAATTTCCTTCGCGGAATTGTGCAGTTTTCATACAAACAAGTTTTTATTGTGAATTTTCTGAGAATAGTGTTCGTGCCTTATTTTGTAATGTGGTTTCAGAATGTACTTAATTAGTTACTAAGTAGGTAAGTAATTTAAAATCACATCCTTTTTTCCGAGATCGCGGGACAGTCTCATTAGGTAACGGTGGCCCTGGAACGTAAAGAGATATTGAAGGATCAACGTGGATTTTAGTCAGTACAAGTCTGACAGACCCTCATGAAAGAAGATCCTTATGAAAAGCCTTACCCTGAGCCGAGAATTGTGCATAATGCACATTCTCAGTGGTAGTGCTTGCGAATCGCAATGTGGATGTGTTCAAAATGTAATAAGCGACCACGATAAGAAAGAAAATGTCAATGACCTCCATGTGTCAAGAGACATAAATTACGTTTAGCAAAAAGTACTTTGTGCAAATGAATTTTCGATTAACATTAGTTTTTGATTATATTTACTTTATTATAGTTCCTTTATTCATTTTTTTTCCTATCTGTTTACATTTTTAAATATTTTTACAAAAAAGAAATAAAAAAAAAACATTTAAAAATATAAAAAAATAGTGGTCCACCAACATCGGGAACAGGGTCCAAGGTGCCGGTGGTTAGGGCTCTAGAGAGAGGAACCTCCTCACAATGCGCGCCGTGTCCAAAAGAACTGCTTTCTGCATCAAGCCCTTGAGCCAGCTGCACAACGAGAGCCTCTTGAGGTGTTGGTCGAGGCTCTTCGCAATGAGTCCATTGACCGAAACGACTATCGGTACAATGACTGCTGAGTCCACGTTCCACATGTCGACGATCTCGTGAGCTAAATCAAGATACTTGATTTTTTTATCATTTTCAGCTTTCACGAGATTTTCGTCATGAGGGACAGTGATATCAACAATCATTGCACGGCGCTCTCGGCGATCTACCACCACAATATCAGGCTTATTGGCTACAATAGTCCTGTCAGTGATGATAGATTGATCCCAATACAATATGGCATGACCGTTTTCAAGAACTGGGTCGGGCACATACCTGTAGTATGGTACTTCAGAATCCACAAGGTTGTACTGCAGGGCAAGTTGCTGGTGGATAATCCTAGCTACTAGATTGTGTCTGTGCAAGTACTCGCCGTTAGCAAGACGAGAACAACCGGAAACAATGTGTCTGATCGACTCACCGGGACGGTGGCATGCCCGACAGATGTCAACCGTACCGTCCTTGACAATATATTTCCGGTAATTGTTCGTCATGATAACTTCATCCATAATTGCACAGACAAAACCTTTGGTTTCCCCGAAGAGGTCACCGAAACGTAGCCAGGCCACAGACGCCAAAAGGTCTACGTCAGGTCCGTGAAGGGCCCGGTAAAACCGTCCGTGTAGCTCCTTGCTCTGCCATACCTCCTTGCGATCATTAGTATCCAATACCACAGGTTTGCGCCAGTTCTCGTTAGCCAAGGAGAGCGGGGTAAGGCCTTTATCCACTGAGACTACATCTCGATGCATCCCCACGTCGGCTTCAAGGAAGAATTCCCTGAGACTGCATACCTCACGGTTGTGCAAGGTCTTAGCATTGAGGAAGCCACGACCTCCACACTTCCGCGGGATATACAGTCTCATTACCGATGACCGTGGGTGATGCATCCGATTTGCAGTCAGCAGTGTTCGGACCTTTCTATCTAGGGCGTCAAGTTCCGTCTGAGTCCATTTGAGTATGCCGAAAGAATACATCAAAACCGGCATGACCCAACTATTGAAGGCGCGCACCTTATTTCCGCCTGATAAAAGACTATTTAACACTTTATTCAGGCGGCCAAAGAAGCGCTCCTTCAACGATTGCTTCATGCCAGCTACATTGATGCCCAATGATTCCGACATACCCAAATACTTATAGGTTTCGGTTGCTGATAGGGATCTAAGGTTTATGGAATCTGAGAGTTGGGTGCTCACAGATTCCACAATCCCCCCTCGTTTTACATGCATGACCGCACATTTGTCCACACCAAATTCCATCATAATGGCGCTACTGAAGGTTTCAGTAATCTTCAGTAGCCCAATCAGCTGCGAATGAGTGGGGGCAAAGAGTTTCAGGTCATCCATATAAAGGAGGTGAGATATAACCTGACCGCCTCTCCTCAACCGATAGCCTAGACCTGAATCCTCCAGCAGTGTGCTAAGAGGATTCAGGGCTAAGCAAAACCAAAGCGGACTCAAACTGTCACCCTGGAATATTCCTCGCTCAATCCTAATCGGTTCATCGTTCCCAAGAATCTGCCGACGTCCTGGATAGAGAAGGACCGTCCTCCATTGCCGCATACATGACAACAAGAAGGTGCGAAGTGTTGCATTTATTTTATACAACTCCAACACCCTCATGAGCCACGCATGCGGTACAGAGTCATAGGCCTTCTTATAATCTATCCAACACGTCGACAAGTCCCTCCGGGATCGACGAACCTGTTGGCTTACGGCCATGTCAATAAGGAGCAGCTCTTTAGTACCGCGGGACCAATTCCTACATCCATTCTGAGAGGCAGACATAACAGAATTGCTATCAATATGATAAGAAATTTTTGCTCTCAGAATGGATGTCAGAACTTTATAGACCGTCGGTAAACATGTAATTGGTCTATAGTTCTTTGGTTCCGCGGTACTACCTGATTTATAGAGCAGGTGGGTAACTCCAGTGGTAAAAAACAATGGTAGCGACCCTGTCTCTAAAGATGACTGAAATTGTGAAGCTAAGCAAGCGTGCGACCTTCGTAGCCATTTAATCCAAAAATTATGCAGTCCGTCCGGCCCTGGAGATTTCCAGTTGGGTAACGGACGGACTGCATGGGCCACGTCAAGTGAAGTTATAGAAATGGCTCCCATTTCTGGGATTGAGTCACACGCTCGCTCAACCACATGCATCCAGTCACCCTCAGTATGACCAACGGGCACCGACCGAATACTTCGCCAAAAAGCACTAATAGCTTCATTATCTGGCAGGCGCTCGTCAGTCACACTCTGATTAAGAATGGGTCGCTCCCATGATCTGTATACCCACCTTTCATCACTTTGGAACATGCGATTCTGAGTGTACCGATCCACTCTTCGCTTATACCGGCGGATACGGTTTGCCCATGCATAAACTTTCTGCTTCAGGAAATCAATGCGCTCTGTGACGCGGGACAAATAATCTCGAGAAGTGATTCCAGTTCCCGAGAATGCCCGCTTCACAAAGCGCATCACCCTTGGGCGTGTATTTCCCTCCCTGAAGCAGATGAGCTTCCCAATGAGCACCCTGGCCTCATTGATACGACGCTCAATCCTGCATTGCCAGGCTGGTACGGCAGGTTTCGGTCGTGCAGCTCTGTCAGTGTTTGGAAATTTAACATGAGCTACACGACATGCCGCGATAGCCGTACAATACAAGATTGAGTGTGTATCGCAAAGGTCTGCGCTGCTTTCAATAAAATCTGGTAGCAACGCATCCAGGGCACACACTAGTGCTCTGTTTTTTTTATTCATGGGCAAACGTGGTAGCCGCGGTCTAAGGTCAGGCGATGTAATATATATTTACTTTTGTTATTATCATGTTAATTTAATTTTCCTGATACGATTTTTGTTTATTTAAGAACGCGCAAGTATTAGAAAAGCGTGCTTGACGTTACAATATGGCGTCATCACAGTTTCGTTCTTATTGATGTCGAAGCCGAAGAAGTAGAATATTATCCTACTAATATTATGGATGGATGGATAGATGGATGTTTCTTGTTACTCTTTCATGCAAAAACCACGGCATGGATTTGAATGTTTGGTCCATAGATAGTTTATAACCTTAGTTAACCTGAGTTACGGAAACATAAAATCGGGATAAAACCTAACCCACATAGGTTTAATCCCGATTTTATATTCCCGTGGAATAATTTTCGAGTTGTATAATGTAGCCGCAATGAACTAATGCGGTCTAAACCGCCGACAATGCCGCTGTATCATTCTCCAGTAGACGTCGCTGTAGGCTATAATCATTGTATTTATTATCAGTAATCCCGCCATAATGAATGGGCATCTAGTGCCAAGTGTACGCCAGTTAATGGTAATAGAAGCTTATCACTGGGAGAGTTGTGTAGTGCCTACCGATAATGTACAGGATCAGTATTTAGGAACAGAAAAAAAGGAACTGTTTTTTTTTGTAATTACGTAAGATTATAAACCGCCCTGGCTTCGGACAGGTTAAATTTCAAATAATATAGCTTTCTGCTGGTGAAAGATTATTTTGAATCAGAGCAGTAGTTATAGAGAACACTTCCTACAAACAGACTCACAAACTTATTTTACCTCTTTGTTATATTAGTTTCGATATAATGCGTCCATTGGACGAATGTAGACTATCAATGAATCTATAAACTCAGGCTATCACAGTCCACTGTTAGACACATGCGTCTCTCAGGCTGCGCCACATCACCCTGTTCGCCGTCTTCCGCATCCTGTCTATCACACACACCTTATGGTTAACAACTTAAGGTCGAAATTATCGATCATATTCCCTTTAAATTAAAGTTTAAATGAAAACATGGATACAATTTTAAATGCCTTTAAAGTTTTAAAGAAAATGAATTTAAAGTTTTTGCTTTACATATTAATATTTCTATAACTGACCTGCACAAGCCATCCTAACCTATCAGCGATAACTCAACGATAATATTAGTTTAAGGCCCTATTTCAAATGACTGTAACCACCTAAATTGTGATAACGCATTTCACTCGACCGACCACCCCATCTTAATACGCGAGTTATGTGTGTACAGTCAGAGACACTGGCTTTTAGTTCGTAATGTATTTATCATAGCGAGTGAGTCATCACCATTGGCCGCCAGTGTACAATATAGATGCGGCTGTTAATCGGTTTGCGAGGTCACTGGGCCGATAACCGAACTGACTTGTACGAAAAGCTATTAATCGCTAATGCTTTCATAATAAAATCATCTTCTTATGTTGACATAAAGTATGTGGGGATGACACACGGACTGCTAATGCCATGGTTATAAAGTTGGCCAGTCAAATAGGATAGTTTCTAGCGACGTATCGTTAAATAAAATAGCTATATACTGACGTCTAAATCAAAGTATGCACTATCTAGCCAGGTTCATTTTGTTTCAGTCAAATAAGCAACTTACTGTGCTCTTTTATAATAATTGCTTGTTTTGCCTGAATTAAAAATCGTTTTAAATTTTTGTTTTCTTTTGTAAATAAACGATATGTTCTTGTTTATATAATATATCTACGAGTAATATTATGATAAAGGCAAATGTTTGAAGGGATGGATGGTTGTTTGTTACTCAATCACCAATGCTTGTTGGTTATCAAGTTCACGGACACTAAACACACACTGAAAAAAGCTTGATGAAAGACTCAGACATATTTTGGAATATCGCTTTTTTTTTATCGTGGTAAAATCATCAAATGAGTCCTCCCACCCAGGGCAGGGCGGGAGGGACTGTCAGACTTGTACTGACTAAAATCCACGGTGTCCTTCAATAGCCCTTTACGTACTAGGGTCACGGTAATCCCTTGGTCCCGCGACCCCGGCAGGCTTTGGCCCTCTACAGGCCCCGTCACTATGCTGACATTCTTTGAGGCGCGCGTGGAACACAACGCGCCGTCAACCCGGGCATGGTCCACGGTCGGACAGCGAGTCGCCCATTACTTGCTGCCCGCATGCCCGCGCCTACGGTGGCCGGAGATCGTCCTGCGACGTCCGACGCCGTGGGTGTCTACCACTGCGGCTGGGGTGGAGGGAGGACGCTGTCCTCTCCCTCAGGCGGCCCGCCTCCTCCTTCACGAGCATGACTGCTTCGCAGAAGGAGGCGACCGCTTCCCACTCCGTCTCGCCCCGCAGCATGGCCTCGACCAATGCCGGGCGCGGGAGGTCTCCGCCTATCGCCGTCGTGAAGACACGGCGGTGCTCTGCCCAAGCGGGGCAGTCCTGCACCGTATGCTCCACCGTGTCCTCCGGACGATCCTCGCAGTGGTGACACCCAGGCGTTTCTTCCCTCCCTATCAGACACAGGAACCTCCCGAAACTTCCGTGTCCGGTGAGGACCTGCGTCATGCGGTAGGTCAGGACGCCGTGACGCCTATCCAGCCACTCCTCAAAGAGGGGTCTTACCGCCGCGATTGCGGCGTGCCCGTTGGAATATCGCTTAGGATATTTCTTTCATACCATTTCTTTGGTGCGCGGGGGCGTAGTTGGCAAAAACTAGTTAAGCGATTGTAGTAATTAGATGGGTGGTGGTTCCATGTAAAATACTGGTATCCAACTGCAACCGATTTACAGAAATCGGACACCAACATATGTACTTTAAAAAGGCTAGCCAGATAATAATATATGTTTACTTTACTAATAAAGTGATAAACCAACAACTTCGCGATGTTATACGGAAAATTGTATCAGAAAAGGCGAATTAAATGGCGGCATTAATCTTCTACAACCTTTCCGGTGGAGGAGGAAAAAAATTCAGAAAATGTCAGTTCAGATATCATATCAGAGTAGCGAAAAATAACGGCTTCCATTTAGTAGATTTTGGGCTTGAGTACTGGTAAACCGAGAATTGATGGAAAAGCCACCGCGAGAACGAAATTTCCATATTGCACTACCATGTCGACCGCAGTCATGCTATTGTTGATAGATGAATTACTAGATACATACTATGGGACTGCTCACTACTTGCTCATGTACTATGGCAAGTGGTCAAAAAGCCCCAATATACAAATATTTTATAATAATATTATAACATACTAGGGTAACTACTAACTCTGTAATGTAGTATAATGTACAATTTATTACAAAGTGTTTTTTTTTTCATTTATCAAGTTATTAGCAGATAATCTGTTTCAAATATAGGTAAAATATTCCACAATACTCGTAATTTAATTTTAGGGCCAGCGTTGACGACAATATTGATTATTATAATGAATTTTCTGAGCAGTCGAATTTGCCTGTCTGTGTATGTTGATCACTAGGTAACTGCTTGAGCAATCCGTGAATGCGCGACCCAACTGCCTATCACGGGACACTTCGAAGCACTTTCGTAGCTCCAAGACGAATACAACATTTATGTCACCAAATTAATCATACAAAGATTTCGTGTTCGAGCCTCAATATCACTTACAAGACAATAATTTACTGTGTTACAATTTATACATTTTTTTGTAAATATGTTTTAGACATAATTTATTGTTAACAAGTGTAGCCCCTCGTAGCACCTCGTAGCACTTCGTAGCTCCACGTCTGTAAATCATGCAGAGTATGGCGCCATCAACATATCATTACTAAGCTTCAAATTAAGATAAGATACTTTGAAATAATTAATTGTCTTTGAATAAATTGTCAAATCTCATAGCACTTCGTAGCATTTCGTAGCAGCTACTTTGTGAGTTACACAGAAGCTGGAAAATATTGCTCGCAGGTCTTAATCATATCGCGTATTTCATACACACAAACAAAAATAAACCCCCGACGAAGGGTGAATATACAACTATCATAAGTAAGTCACCGTAAGTTTTGTCTTGGCTTATTTAAAGGTAATAGTATAAACAGAAAGCACACATGGATGCGGTTATCGAGCGACACATCGCGCCCACTCTATGATTGATTGGATATAGGGTTGGAGGCACGTCGGCCCCCCTGCCCCTCCCTCCTTTCTGGGTGCCCCCTCGGCCCCGCGGCGTTGGATCGAGGCTCCGACGCCCGCTGAGACGACGTTGCTTGACATGATGTTCATTTGTTCTGATTTGTTAGACACCCGGGCACACCGCGCGCCGCAACAGCCAACATTACGTGATTAGAAAATATTATTATGATGTACCTCCCGGGATACGCACCGGATAGTGCGTGCGTCTATTGTTGTAGCTTTGCTATATCGAGTATTTTTCTATACTGTACCATTTTTAATAACTTTTTGGCCCTTTAAGTGCGTTGCTATGCTAAGCGTGTCTGAATAAAAATAGACATCCGCTGATCATTAAACACGCAAGCACTTTGCTTATATTAAAAGTGGTTGCGTGATATGCAAAGGTTTTAATTTTTTGATAGCCACTGCTGTCTAAATTTGGCTAATAGATACATTAAATCCCTATAAATAGATCAACTACATCGGATTCTTATCCAAGGAGAGGCATAAGAAACTAAATATTTCCATTTCTCCTAAAAAAAAATTCTTGTCCAAAAATCCTTACATTTATGTTTTGCTGCTCACATCAAACTCCTTTGGAAAATGTTTAGCTGCAGTATCAACTTGCTGATAGATGAACGAATACTCGTAAAAAGGCATTGTATTGGATATTAAGCGATTGGGGTTCGTTAATTGGGGCATCCCCGTCTAACGTGCAACATCAATTATGCGGTACAACGAGGACATTACACCTTTACGTCGCGCGTTAACGGTTACACAATATTTGTATTACATTATACGTAATGTCATTAGTGTTTTGTGTATTAATTACGTCGATTAGGGTGAGGTTAATTAAGTTTTAAATGCGGATAAAGCCTATGTAGTGTACAACATAATTATTTAGTCGATTCTTTACCTTACAGTTGCGAAGTTCAGCCTTCTTGTAGAATGTTTTGCTGTAGCTAAGTAATTATATTGAAGTTTCTGGCAGATCACATTACAATATGAAACACTGATTTCTTTTTTCATGTACATGTGAAAGAAAAATTGAATAAATAACTGTAGAACGCTTTACCAATTCCCTTATAAGAAAACACACTACCTACATTATGTATCCTACAGTCGGGTCGTGTGATTCGTATGTGTCGACGGAATCAGTTATAAACTACACTATTTACTGCCGATCCCTATTGCCTGTATCAATCCATATCACCCTTCTATCTAGTTCTCCCATTGTCCCGCGCGCCTGAAAGCTTACTTGATTTACGATGACTGTTTGTTCCACGTTCTAGCTTCTCTAGTTTCGCAATAACACTACAGATCTGCTTACCTTCCATACATGCGCCGCTTAGACTTGATAACTAATTAATCACTAGCTTAGTGAGCGTGATTTCCCGCGGGAATGAAAAATGCTGTCACGATAAAAGTGAGAAGGGTCTAACCGTGCCACTAGCTGTCACCGCGACCGCTTGCACGATCCTAACTATAAGTTTAGAAGCACTACAGATTATAATCTAGAATGAGAGGAAGACGATCCTTTTTTTGATAGTTTAGTTATACCAATCAAATATTTCAAGCGACACCGAATAATATAAGAAGAATATTGTGACTTATCTAGAGGCGGATCTCGTGACATAATTGTGGGTACGGTTTTGGGATTTTCTATAATTTCGGTCGAAGATATAGGACTAAAGCATCTAAGAGAAGATTATCAAAAAAGTGATATTTCAAAATCACTGTACCTATATTTTGTATATCGTCAAAACTACTCTAATATCATAAAGAGTTGCTAGTGAGTGACATCGCCTAGTTTAATCAGATTCAGGGCTGATACTCGCGGCCACAGCGCATATCTCTACATCTATTGGATCGTCGATTACCGCTCCGTCTTCCGATTTGTAATCGCTACGCTGGATCTTTGTGCCCGCGGATCTATGTCGCGTAGCACTTTAAACTATCTTATATGACTCAAATCATCAAACCGTTCCTCCGTCCATTATTTTCTTCATAGGATAAGTACACTGGTTGCGGGACTAACGAATTACCGTGACTCTGGAACGTAAAGGGCTATTGAAGGACACCGTGGAATTTAGTCAGTACAAGTCTGACAGTCCCTCCCGCTCTGCCTTGGGACGATTAATGCTCTTGATGATTTTACCATGGTGAAAAAACAAAAAAAAAAGAATGCGCACACTGATAAACTTATTTGGTACTCGTTGAGTTTCATTGCCTTGGCGTTTTTCTATTGTTCGCCACTGTTGATTCTGGATTTCGTATTTTGCAGTTGACGGGAATAGTATTGGCTTGTCTTAAAAAAATGTCTCTGACTGAAGGACACTCGTGAAGTACGAGTGTTGAAACAAAATTTTGTGATATTTACTATGTGATGTACGAGCAGTGATTAACAAAAACATTGTCAAACGTGTGTTTCAGGAGACTTATCGACGTTGGGCGTGCAGTACAATGGTGCCACTGTGGGTGGAAGAAGGGGCAGAAGAGGGCAGCGAAGAGACGGGCAGGTCGCGGCGCGCGCCAGCCGAGCACGCGGCACGCTGGCACGCGCGGCACTTGGAGCGCGTGGGACACCTGGACAGACGGCGCGGCGGCGCGGGCGGCGCGGGCGGCGTGGTGGGCCGATGGGTGCGCGCCGCCGCTGCGGGCCCCGGTCGGCCCATCGTCCGCCTCAAGCCGTGCCTGTCCGTCTGCCAGCTCGTCGAGCAACACTGCCCCTACTTCCTGCCGGCGGATCGTGCGCCCGCATACCCAACACAGTACGCCGGCGAGCCTACGTTCCTATGTCTCGGTGAGTTTTTATTACTTTCATAGTTTTGCTGATTAAAGTTCAACCCAAATTATAGTTATCTAGATTCAAGGTTTTGCTCTGGATACAGAGTCTACGAGTATTATGTCACAATTTTATGTTAATATTACTGTATTATCATTGTGCATAGCTAAAACTATTCCAGATTTCCATGATGTAGAAGTAAGTACTGTAAATAAAACTTTGCTGTGGTAGAAGCAGCTTCTATTGCCCTTTCGATCTAAATACTGAAACTTTGTCTAAGTTAATGTATGAAGAATATCTTATGTAGAATATCTTATGAAGAATATCGTATGTTTTTCTTATTTTGACTGTTTAAAACGTTGACTTAATAAGTAATATTCATGCTAATATTTTTGTATTAAGAAATTTGACACGAACTAAATAGAAAGAATAACCAATCTCAAAATATTTGTAGAGATTCACGAGCTTTCTGCACGCTCAAATACGTGGAATGATCAACGAGGTTCAAGATTAGGCGCAATTAGCCTTCCGCTATGACTTGGCCGTAGTTCAAAACGATAGAGCACAAAGCAAACACTACCTCTGGCGAGTTGCACGCTACTTTATTTTTCTTTGTGCTCGTAGAAGTCTTTGTCTCTGACCAATTGTTGCTTTGCACTTTTCAGTTTAACTTTTCTACTTTAAATTCTGGCATCAGTTAAGGAATCTGATAAGTTCATTTATTTGCTTGTGAAGTAAAATCAGTTATTCTGTTAATGAACATGAGATGGAATTCATTGGTAGTTGATTATTCCTCATTTGTACGGTGTCTCAGATTGATACGGTTCATCTAATACATAGCGACGGCTGATTTCAGACCCGCGCATTCCGGAGACGGGTGCGCAGGCGAACAAGTCCAACTACGGTCGGGACGAGTGCTGCTACTGGTACTGCGAGGGCAGGCTGTGCTACCGGTGCGAGCTGCGGCTGAGCGAGGCGGTGCGGCCGGACGCGGAGCGCTGCCCGCCTGTGGAGGAGCGCGGCGCCGGCTGCTCCGTGCCGTACACGGTGGCGGTCGCCGGCGCCGCGCCCCCGCGCCCCCCCGCACCTGCGCTGCTCGCGCTGCTGTTGCTCGGCCTGGCCGCGCATGCACGGACCCACTGGACCGCCCCCACACGTTTAGTGAAAGTGCGCGATTCGAGGTTATAGTTTTACGTTCACGTGCGTCGCATCCGCGCGTCCCGCGATCGCCGGCCAGCGATCGGAACCTCTGTTAGTGCAGAACTTATTATAATAAATAGCGTGCGGTTACGAGGCCGACGAGGGACAGCCGCGGCGGCGGGGCGCGCGCCGCCGCACCGCCGCCGCCCGCTACACACACTCTAACTTAATATTTGTGTCCGCTCGTTGGTTACACCCGAAACATGGAAACACCAAATGTTCACTCATGAATTAATTTATGCATTTATCTCGTAAGCGCTGTTTGCCGATGTTCCGGCCAATATGTTAATATTTTTGGCACAATTTGTAAACAAAGATGACATGTTTTGCGTTAAGCGAAGATGCTGCGTATATTTTACATAGTGTTTTACAGTTACATTGTTCATAAGGCACACAGTTTGAGTTCTGTATGCTGATCTAGTTTGTGTACCTTCATGGATAAAAGCAATATTTTACATGAAATTGTTAAGAAGCATAACTCCATAAAGGTCGCTCATGAAGTTCCAATCAGTGTACGTGTACATACATAGGTTCAGATGTACCAAGCGTACTTTGTGTTAGGTATCGTGTGATGATACTTTTATACTACATTATTATGTAGACCAGACACCTGATGCAATAAAATACTTATATATTTCATACGCGCCATAATCGCAAGCTTTGACAGATTGAGATTCTCAGCATCCTCATTCGCCGTGGGAGAAAGAGTAGGCCTCACGTCTGGGATCTCTGACCGTACCTTAGTTTGTACCTCCGACGCACAAAGTTAACGCGACAAGTTTCGGGAACATGATCCGGACGAGAGAACTCTACTCTTTTGAACATGTGACAATAGGTAGGTATACTCGTACTGGAGGATGGTTTCTTAGAGAGTTATTTTTGTAATGTTGCACTAGTGCAGCGGCGCGAGCGCACGTCGCGGCGGAAGAGCTCGCACAGCACAGCTTAGCTCGCCCCGCGCAGAGTACGAGAGCGCGAGCAGCAGCGCGGCCGCCGCGACGTGCCCGCCCGTGCGTACGTCAACGCCTAATTAATAGTGATTACATGATTATGTATAAATGAAATAATATAGGATTAATAAAGTAGTTGTTGTTTTGTAAGAAGTAAAATATTATGAATAATGCATATAATGAAAGTTATATGTAATATATTCCGTCTTATGATCTAATAACATTTTGGTAATACAGAATGGTTGAAAATGATTTTTATATGAATTGATTTTTAATATATATTATTGTATATGTATATCGTGTCGACTATTGATAATGGTAAATGACCTTCATCGTATTGTTGTTTCAACATTTATAGGTAACAACATTTGTTAGTTTTGTTTTATTTTTGAAGAATATTAGAAGAGTATCGTTAAACATTATGTGATGAAAAAAACATAATTTAATGGTTATTAAGACTTTATTGAATGAACATTTGTTGAGAATATTGCCCTCGGAAGGCATGTAGTTGTTGTATTCAAATAAATGATAATAATATTAAGTAAGTTATTTTTTACGTTTTTATCGTGTGTACATATGTCAAAAACGGTTTGTTGTTTCCACTCCCATACTTAATCGTCGTCACCGAAGGTGCTAAAGGTCTATTAACGCTTCTTAAGACTTGGTTTGTATCAACTTCAATATGAGCTGATCTGTTTGTCTGTCTGTGTGATGTACGCGGGCAGCCCCGCGGCTCGAGCCTGTACTGATGCCTCCATTCACATCACTCGATGTTTACATAACTTCGTCTACAAGCCTAACAACTATTTTCATAGTATTTGCATGTGAAAATGTCCCTTCAGTAAAGAGCTCACTAGACTAGGAATATTAGAAAGTGTGAGCAAGTCGTGACAATAGATCAGTGAGTCGTTATTGTTTCAGTCGAGTATGTTGTTCGCTCGTGCTCCTCAGTGCCTTCACTCTGAAGTGAACGCGTCATGCGCCTCGCAGCCGTGCTCATTGCGCTCATTGCGCTCACAGTGCTCTCTGCGCTCACTGCGCTCAGTGCTGTTACTGAGCTTCAAGTCTCGCAAGTGTCGGACATTCGCACTACATAACTGAATGCGCGCATACCTACCCGTTTGTTTTAGCTAAATGCATCGGTTCAACACTCGTTGTATTGCCTTCATCACGTCAACGCTGTGACAGGGAAGGGTAGCGTAGTCTCCATCGCATCGTCATTACATTTGGTAACCGCAGTTGAGAGTAAAATGTTGAAAATCATAGTGTTAGTCTCTTCAAGAGAGTTTATAGTAGGTATTAGAGTTCGAGAGATGTTAACAATAAAAGTTTGCGATCGATTGTTTGCAATTATTGACTACAGATATTGTACACTTAAATTGAAATTCATGTCAAGAAGTGATAAATTCACAAATATAAATAAACTTTAATTTCATAATGTAATCTAAGAATCTAACTAGAATATCTTAATAGGGGAAGTTTCTGGTAAATTCATTTCAGGGAGTCAGGTCTTTATGCACATAAATTTATTAAAATAAACAGCAACATTTTGCGAGTTGATTGTTGCCCTACTGCGTAGGCGCTCTTTCACGGTATCTACGTGTATCTATCTATTTATAAATTAAATTATCAAAATGTCTAAAATTTAGTAATAGAAAATGAATTACTAGAGCATAATTAATTGGATCAATTTCGAGCACTCGTTAAAACTTACACATTGACCGTGCATTTCTTCTTGTGAGTGTTGCCACTCCACACTATCGATGTCTTCACTCGTTCACTTTATTAGAGTAGATAGTGAAAGACCAAAAGAGAGGAGTTCGGTTCGGATGTTAAGTACTGTTACTTTGATTTGTCATCTTGTTCAATAACGACAATCACCCCGCAACCCTACATGCTACGATGACAATTTGCTACAAATATGATACAGCACACATGTTTTGTGATAAGTAAACTACCTTTAATCAATAAACAACACGAGCGCAACGAATAATATCAGTTTATGACAGTCACCGTCTGTTCCTGAAACAGTTTTGATGCAGGCATCGAATCAGCAATAATTCAAAGAAGATTTCAGACACTGAAGCCCGTGACGTGAGACGAGCGGTTACGACCGGTGCACACGCACTGCACGCGGCGCACTACACACGTGCACACACACGCGCACTCTCGCACGCACACACACACAACGTGCCATTCTCTCTAGGTTTAGTGTAACGGGTGTATTCTTAATATTTCGTTAAAAGTTTGGTGATAGTGTATACATTATGTTTTGAAATAATATACGTATGTTTTGATGTACATAAATAAAGTGTAAATGTTTAACGCACAAATAATATGACGACAAGCTGATGTAAAGCAGTGTACGAAAACGTATGTATTTAGCTGTAAAATGTAACTGGAAAGTAAAGATTAGGAAATAATGAACGTAGGAACTTCCATGCTCCGTCTGCTGCCGGGACTTTGTTCGTTTGTCTGCCATATCGTTCTCTCGCTGGCGTTCCGTTATCCTCCACTCTGTGCTCGGTTGCGTTCCACCCTCGCGGTGGACAGCGGACCATACCTCAAGTCCATTTCAATGTAAATTATTCGATAATCAGGAATTAACTAGTTGTACTGTTCTATATGTTAAGTCCCTCACGTTAGGTTGCGCGGCAACTCAGTTGACTGTCACACACACGCACAAAACAAACAGAAGTATAGGCTTTCGGGGTCGTCCATCGATGGTTAAGCATTCTAAATGTGTATTTACGTACATTATTATTCCCAAAAGTACATATAGTGTAATATGTAAGCAAAACACCAAATCGTAGCCTTTACATTTTCAGCAGTTATCCACGACATAGCAAGTAATAAACAAATCAATGTACGGAACGTTCTACATTATTTCAATCACTGTGATATGTACTTGAATACATAAAACAATGTTATATTCAGCCAGTACTGATATGTACTAATACATATTATGTATTCATAGTCGTTCGATGAAATATTCCGTAATGGTGATGTTCAAAATATTTTATACAAATTACGATTATTATTATTTTCGATGACTGCCAGTAGCTGTCACTATGCTTAGGGGTATTAAAAGTAAGATATGGCTCGCCTGTGGTATTAAAATAAATGTAAAGACAGAGTTTTTACTTCATTAAACCGAGTTCCTAGTTTGAATCACATTAACTAAACCAAATAAAGTACTAGAGCTGTGAAAAAGACAGTTGCACACCAGAGTAATGTACATCAGATCATCAGGCTTAACGTGTTCATATATTATTGTAATACCACATCCGAATCTTAAGAAACAACGAATATGATTCACGTTTGAAGATTTTGTAATGCATATTATCGATTTCATTTACTTTTGTATAAGTACAGTAAACTAATGTCAATGAATTATGCGGATTTTGAGTTTCTGTGTTATATAGTAAGCATCGGACATAAAAATACGGAAAAGAATGGTCATTTTTATTTGAGTTGTCACTCTGACATTGAGCGAATCCTCTGAAGAAGTATTGTGATTGAAATCGGGTAACGATACGGTTACCGACCACAAGTGACACGATAAGATATATGGCCTTCAGTTGTATAGGCAGGAGTTAAGTAAATTAAGACACATTTGAAAATGTATCAAGTCTTATGAAGTTATAGTGTAACAATACATAATACATATAAATAGATTTAACAATTTGTACGTTACTTTAAACTGAAAGTTCATAAGTAAGCGATTCATGTTTCAACCCCGAAAGTTTCTCTTTAGAGTACCTTGTCTAAATTAAATCGTTGGGTAACGTTACTTTTATTTTTTCATTCAATCAAGTTTGTTTATAATACAAATATGTAGATAAATCAAAGTATTTCTTTGGAATTTCACAGAAAAATAATATATTAAATATATTATCCTGGCTGTTTATAGGGTACACGGGTAGGCAGGTAATAAGACTTAGATAGTGTTCTATTACAAACAATTGATTATAACATGCAAGAAGTCAATTACTTTTGTGGATGTTAACATCCGAGGCCTTGGTATGGGCAAGCAGCTGATATATATACTTAATTATAGTACTGGATAGAACTTTGAATGAAATATGCGAAATAAGTTAAACAAAGGTTTTCCCGATCTTGTACTTTGTGAAAGTTCAGTTCAATTTACAATATGGCCTGAAAAGAGATTGATATTGTGAAATAATAAAAATAAATTACATAACTAAATTTCTTGAAATTTATAGTTGATGATTAAAAAAAATATTTTCTTTTCACTGTTTTTATTAAAATTAAATGAGTATATTTCTATTTCGGTTTCAAAAAAAAATGTCGGTCGCATCTTTAGCTCGTGAGAGGTAATTAATATTTGATAACATTACGCATTACATTAACTTTGTGTACTTGTCCAAGTAAGCTCGCCGCAATACTTTGACAGGGACTTTCAGTTAACTCACGAACTTGGGAAGCGTTTTCAAATTAACTCAATCCCAGTATGAATGTCATTTAAACCAAGCAGAAAGTGCCTATTTGATTAAATTTCCTTAATTATTCCTAATTCTAATAGTAAAATCTACGGAACATATGTTAATGAAAATTTTGAAATTTTTTGAATTGCATATTAAATAAATTGTTAAATATCTGCCGACCCGTGTACAAACACCACATTGTTGTAAGAGACGTCGCATGTCTGTATTTAATACACGTTTAGAAACATAGACGAATCTTGTGCTGTTGGAAGTGACGAAGAGTAAAAGGCTGCGATCTATCTACATAATTGTCTCATTGAAAGATCTGTTCATAAATTAGTATAAATATAATGAATGTCATTAGTGTTATTTCCATTAAAAGTAAATGTTTTGTGTTAATTTGATAGCGTTACGTTGGCTCTAGGTGAGACTTGTAGCCGTTCATCCGACTGTACCGTTTAGTTACACTTTAAGTACGTTTTCTACTGTTTACACTGAACGTGTGGTTGCGTGTTCGTATTTAGTTCTAACGTATTCTGTACAGAATCGCATCGGTCTCATTTATTCCTGATAAGTTCTAGATCATATAAATATATGTATGATTATGAGGACTTTAAAAGCACTTGATATACAGAAGTTGAATGTTTATGTTTAATATCGTTTTGATAAAACTATGTAGTTAGGATTGCACTGTTGATGAAAAGTACATTAAAATAATTGTCGATCTGTCATCAGGACTGCTTAAACATAATTTTAATCTCTATAAATAATATCATTAAAAAGCCTAATTCATAGTGAGAAAGGTAGTGTAGAATAAAATCTTAACTCATAATGATAACAAGGGTAAGCACGTCTGGGGCGAGCGCGGCGCGCAGCGCGGGCGCGGGCGCGTCGTGGCGCCTTCTCTCTCACGCGGGCTCAGATATATTGATATGATCTAGGATGTGTTTGTAGGTGTTTCTCGAGTAGTGATCGTGTAATAAGTCTTATGTTATGCCTTCTAAATGATTATAAACTGTTAGTGTGCGACGAGGGCTCGCGGGTGGCGGCACTGCGGCCGCTACGCCGCCTACGTCGTAGCTCCGTAGGCGCTGCGTAGCGGCCGCAAAGTGCGTCATGGGCCGCGCCGCCGTCGCATGTAGACATCGTTCGACACTCGAAGTAAGATTAATCACGTTCGAATAATCGTAGACAGATTTTGAAATTTAATATTATTTGCATTTTCCTAAGAGTTAGAACGATTGAGACAGTAGGTCGCACGACCGTGTTATGATGAATTGTGAAGATGTTTATTAAAAAAATGCGTTTATGAAAATGGAATAAAAACGAAAAATATTGTCATATTTAAAACTGTAATTAATAACTTAAGAAGAATTATTGGGAAAACAGAAAAACGTTAAATAAACCGATTAAAAATACAAACGTGTGTCTCATTTCTCCCTGAGGAGTTTAGGTTTGAAATGAAAAGCAGAAACGTGGTCTCTTTAAATATTTTAATATAAAAATCGTCGCTTACGTCAATATCACACACGAGCTTACATCATCTATTTATCTTAAGTATAAAAACTATGACTTCGCATTAAATTATCGTTCTCGCAGTATAAAAAAAGGCGCACTCGTCATCACAGCAGCGCATTCGCTATACACAATATACCGAACGCGTCCAAGCACACAGCACACCATCACAGTCAGTGCCGCGGTCCGCGCGGCGCGGGTCATGGGCCCGAGGGCCTGGGGGCCTGGGGCCTGAGGGCCCGGGGCCCGGCGGGGCCGGCAGGCGCTAGGCGCGCGTGTTCAGCACTTGCGTCACGAGCGCCGCCAGTGTCGCTAGCGACAGCGGCGTCAGCAGGCCGCTCGCACCGCTGTGCCCGCTGTTGTTACCGGAATCCGACCCATCTGTACACACAACAAATTATGCTTAAGACGAACTACAACTGTTCATGGAGACGTCCACTTATCCCATCACTTGACCATGAATACAGGAATGAATCCACTGTATTATTGGACCATTTTAATGAATTAATTCTTTCCTGCTAGGGAGTGGGACAAGTGAACGCCATCATGCTGTCGTGCTATCGTGCTATGTGAGGTTTAAGAACCTTACATTAAGTGACAACATAATAAACATGTGCATTAAGACATTGGACACATGACAAAACGAGAACACAAATGTAAAATGTGCGAATGTCAAATACTGTGAATTCCATTTCCCTTTTTATGAAGACAACTTACATACTCGATCAAAGAACCAACAGCAAACGCTCAGACTAGAGTTATTGCATTTCATGATTGCGCATGTGTTATTGATTTTAAACTTTATTTCAAAGTTTTAGAACTCACGTGACACGCGATTCTAGATTAAAAAATATAAGAAATGGAGTTGACAGTAAGAAAACATAATGAAATTAAAATAAACCTACAGATGCGGATGAGTGAAGACGCGGCGGAGGTGGTGAAAGCCTCCTATATAACGTCGGCTCGGGGCCGCGAGTGAACCTCATGTTACAGTCTAGCGCCTGAAGACTGAACGCTCACCACTGAAACATCAACTTGCCTTTAGCAACATTACTTTAGTTCCCCGACACCGGTACCACTAATATGTACAACTACTTCTAACTACTACACCATAATAATATCTAATTTTTAACATATTTACAGTTTTTTTTCTTTGATGCCTTCTTTTCTCTTTCAATGCATATTTACTATTCAGGAAATTACAACAAAAAAAGAAATGGTATACGAACTTATGGTTTTCCTTGGTCAAAATTTAACTGCTGCTTGACTTGTAATTTTATTATGTAAATTAATAGTACAATTATATATTTTAATATTTTATGAATAGTATTTATGTAACGAACAGCATCACCGTAAATTCGACTACAAACATGCAATAAACTACTTCTATTCTTATTTTGAAATTCTCCGTTCGAAAAGTTTTCCATTAACCGTTTACCACTAATGTCATTCCGCTTGTCTATGGTATTATTTTTATCAAATAAATCTACATAGATGTTAAAGTATAAACTCGCTGATTCACAGTGAGTCAGAGTCATGCTTCACGCTTATGTTAGTCACAAAACTAATCTATTCAAATCTATGGACATGAATGAATATGTCAACTATAATTATTACACTCAGTGTCTTCATGCAACTGTTGTAATTATTTTTTATCTGTATTACGTGTATCGGCAATCTAGAGAACTGTCGAGTTTATGTCGGGACTATTATAGTTCATAACCCTCTCTATAGTTTTGCTGTAGTCGGGTAATATAATAATTACTCGGGTAATAAAATCGTTATTTTATTTCACAATTAATAAGTTATCCATTTTTTAACGTTGTTATTGTTACGTATTAAAATCTGTGATATTCAGTGCTAATAAAACCAAATCAAACGTGTTTTTTTCTGGTGAACGCGGTTCAAAAATTGATCTTACACTGACAACTCTTCGTCGAACCGACGAAAATAATCGATGCTATCGATTAAATGTTCAACACGATTATGTTTACTTTATGCCTGGATACTCCTGGAAACCGATGAGTTCTTAATTACAATATTTTTATTTAATTTGTTTACCTATCACCATTTTGTGAAACCGTTTAAAACCGTGGTCAAACTAGTTGTGTAGTTCCTATTTACTATAACTTAAGTTAGTTCCTAAACCAAAGTCAAAGTTTACCCAGATCCCAAGATGATAAGTAGACTAGATAAGTCGTTATATGAACCAAAATCATTATTTCTTAGGTAGATAAATACTTTAGGCTGCTGAGGACTACCTTATGAAAAAATTGGCTGTTTAGCCTTTTTAGATAAGACTGGCTATCTACTATCTAGGGGAGACTAAAAGTTCTCGCTATGACACTCCAAGATAGATCAAATGCGAGTATGCAGTTACCATAAATAGATTTATCTACCTAAGAGCATGAACAAGTTAAAATTAAAGTAAGTATAGAAAGCAAAGCGTTATAAAAAATGTACAAAGCTATAAAAGTTGGCGTGATCCTCCACCACACGCAAGCACTTACTACTACCATGCATATAACATGCAAGTGAAATGAAAGTAACGTACAGGCAGCGCGTGACAAGCTCGCCGGTACTAAAATCACCGCTTATTTTCTATAATCTCACTGGTATTCTTATATTGTATATGTAACTAATTGAGTCTTTGTAATTTCTCTATGTACAATATTCAGGAACACTCCACCGAGGCTATTTCCTGAACCAGAAGAACGATCTGGGAGCGGATGATTTTACACCTAGAAACAAAACACACACAAACATGGACACGTGAACACGCCCCAGCCACCGATATTTAATTGATATTACAACACGGTGACTGATTGTTGTTGGTGACGTTACAACTATGTGATTAAAAACAGACACAATTTGAAATGTTGGTGCAAACACTGAACAAAAATAGTGAAATTTAAATGGACACATTTTTGGTATTCTGTATTTGCCGAATCGACTAAAGTTATTTTTCTAATGTTAAATATCTCGAAATCGAATTGCTTAGGTACGGGTTTTTGGATTTAATGAAACTTCTTTGTTAGTTACCATTAGTCTATTATCGTGATCGATTCAGCAAACATTTTCCATTTTCAAAAATGTAAAAATATATTTAAAACTGCTTTACTTAATTTGGTGCTATTGCTAATAAATTAACTGTGCTTGCATTGCAAAGTGAGACTAAATTATATATTTTAACCGAAAACATTGCACAATTCGACTGCGTTGTAAAAACTGCGGCAAAATAAGTGGAAAGAGTGAAACTTTGATGTTGCCGCAGTTGTTAACAACAGCAGGTAGAAACGGATGCGCCCAGAAGCCGCGAAGTCGTCGAGGTCGGACCGGCCACCGTCAGCCACTGCATTTATTCAGCAAACCACAACACAGGCAACACCTCTTAGTATTAGTTATATTGCGGCCATACAAGCAGTATGCTCAATTTTATTAGTATTAAACTAAGCTGACTGGATTAAGTCACCTAGTATCAAGGTTATCTGCCTCCATAACACAACTTAGCAGTTAATAAAGCTGAAAATTAGTTAGTTTCTACTTAGTTAATCGATTAGCAAATGAAAAATCTATGTAATTGAGTTAGTACATGAAAACCTTTACCGAAATTAATGTAGAAGGTTATAAGAAATTAAATTGGGTTATAACAAAATCAATAAAGAAGTATAAGGTATTGATTAAATTCAGTTGGTTCTATAACTACATACAGTAAATTATTTGGACAACAGGTTTACGAGAAGGGTTTACAAAACATCTAATAGACAGACATCGACATAGACACAAGAGCAAACATGGAACAGTGGAGTCGACGAGTGGTTCGTCCCTTCCGTCATTTATTAATGAGTGGTCAGCTCTCTTTATCATGGTCAAGGGAGTGTTAATTAAGGTTGATGTGTTATTAACCCTGAGGGGGTTGTTTTATATTGAACTTTATAGTACCTTAGTTCAAAACACAGCAGTGTTACAACAAGGAAAATTGTTCAGTCACGTCCTATTCACGCGGCATCACTGCGTGTATGTACCTACTGTCAAATTATATTATTATACAGAAGCAGACATTAAATCATTTCCTGTACGTACTTTTTATTCATAGATATTTATTTTAAAAGTACAGGTTTCATCATAAATATAATCTTGAGTCCAAACGAAACGGTCAGTGCATTTGTTTGGATTCGCGTTGAAGTCTTTTGTTGCTTTTAAAACCAGCACCTACCATGAAAGTAATTGTATGCAAATGATGGTATTTAAGCTGGAAGCCAGCCCCAAGTCTGTTGGGAACAGGCTAGACTATGATGGCATTTGAGTTAAAGCCTTTTGGCAACCATAACAGACAAATAAAGCTATTTTAACAAAACTTTGTTGTTGACCGGTACACAGTCGTGATCAACTTTTGAAAGTCATCATTGTCTTTTGTCACAGTCGTCAGCGTCTCAGAACGTCATTGGTCACGTTGTGACGTCACAGTCGCGCGGTCTGGGTGTCCGCCTACCTGCGTCGAACAGAATGTCTCCGACATCTTCATCATCGTCGATGTTGGCGTCGGACAGGCGTGCGTTACCTCCCACAGTGCCACGCGGCGCACTACTGCAGCCAAGCCACCAGAATGCTGTCGACCGCGGGAATGCTGGGCTGTCTGAGTCCACCTGAACATAAATATTATTTTTATTAGAAGGCATTAAAGACAGGTTTGATGACTTTCGAAAAATACCAGCAAGAAAGGATAGATGAACGAGCTCTATCTGTGTTAGTGGTAACATTACATAATACCAAAATTAATAACTATTTTTCTTTCCATATTTCACCAGCTAAAGGTAGCAATCATTATTACTCAAAACGTAATTTATTATTTCACAGTTTATATCACAATGGAGTTCAAAGATGTTGGTGATGATGTTGGTCAGTTGTTTGAAGCAATTCTTTTTCAGATACAAGGTACACATAGTATATCTAGCATTTAAAATTTTAATCTCTATTTGTATCTAACGGTACTTACACTGAAAGTTCTATCGTTAAACCGCCAGTACGATCCTCCCTTGAAGAAGTACGTGTAACCATTGGTATACTGTAGGGCAGCATCAATGCCATCAGGAATGCCTTCCCAGTTGGAGAGAGGCTTAGGGTAGGTAGCCTTGACGGGCGGCCTCTGAGACGGGTCGAAACGCCAGAATTTCGAGCCTTTGTAGAAGTAGATCTTGCCGTTACCAGACCAAACTAGAGCAGCGTCAATGTTGTCTGGGATACCGGTGAAACCTTAAACAAAGAGTAACAAATTGATACAATATTTAACTTACCTTCATAAGATCGAATCATCAACATGAACTATTTTAATTCCTGTCACCAAATAAACAATCGTAAGGTTACCTTCACTAATGTCTTTGGGATAATCTCCATCGACCTTCTGTCCGTTGTACCTCCAATATTTGGAGCCTTTGAAGAAGTAAGTCTTGCCGTTCTTGTAGGTGAATGCGGCATCAATGTTGCCGGGCAGACCGGGCCATGCGCGGGAGATCAGGCGCGGGTAGCCGGATGCGACGCCGTCCTCTGTGAGCCTCCAATAGTGCTCGCCTGAAAACGAAGGGAAAAGGTTTAGTTAATCTGGTGCCCAGGATTTTTATTTACACTTCTTCTGTTACACTTGTTCTTACACTTAACTAACTTTCGAAGAAAGTGCCGCTTAATCTCGAACAGTTTCACTTAAGAAGCTTCGCAAGCAAAAATCAAGTACAAAAAAGTTATACTAGTCTCATTTCCATACCTTTGAATATGAAAGTGCCACCGTCCGCAGAGTTGAAGATGGTGTCAAACTTAGGGTCCCCACAGAGGGCAGGATCCTCAGCTGAGGGTTGCTGCGTGGTTGCGCGGGGCACAGAGGGCGCTGCCGGCACGGGGCCACCGATGTCCGTTTGAGACTTGTGACCGTAGAGAGCCTGGGGATCATAGACAATGTTATTGATATTTTTTTGGTTTGTGGGAGGAATTTCTAATTTCGTTATTTCTAGCCTTTTTGGAACTAGATATAAGTGCTGTTTTTGAATGGTTTGTCAGCCGTAGATCATCAGAAGTCATGAAGATCGAAGTGGTGGTGAGAGAGCAACTTGTCACTGAGTTAATAATTACTAAAAAGAAAAACTTAAAGTATTTAAATAGAGAACTCAAACTCGAAGTAGCAATTTCAATTATATATTTCAGACACATTTGAAATACCAAAAAATAATAATAAAGCGGACCTTTTTGTAACCTACCAGTAACTTAATTTTAAAATAAATCAGTATTTACCTGAATTCCCTGAATGTCATCCTGGTCAAGCTGGAAGGCGGGGTCATATCCTCTGTAGAAGGGAGCCATAAGTGCTGAGCGCACATCGCTGTGCGACAACCCTAGTGAGTGACCGAACTCGTGCGCTGCCACCTGCGAACATTACAATATGTTGAATGGAAAAAACAATAAATTGTAAATTCGAATTGGAAAAAAAACGTCTTTTGTTTTGGTCGGTTAAATTAATTTGTCTTATGAAGTTACTTATACAGCTATTGTTTATGTAAAAACTAGATTAAATTTCACATAATTTGGATTATTCAAATTATGTATTTTCTAACATCAAACAGCTTTCAAACATTAACTAATAATAAAAAGTTTTTTATACTAAAAACTTTCCTATACTTTCTTATTTTTTAATAACATCAAAATCACTCCACATGATTCAAACAAATAGCTGAATTAGCTCCATAATTACCTGGAACAGATTGGTTCCCCTCCTTGAGTTGATGGTCCACATCTCAGCGTCATCAAAGTGAGCATCTCCTCCGTACACCTGCGCAAACGAGCGAATGAGGAAAATCAACATTATTACTTGATGAATCAATAATAATTGTCATATTGTTATAAAACCTTAGCGGCGTACAATTCTCAGTAGATAATTATAGTGATTGATTTTGCAATAACTCATTTTCATTTTGTTGAGTGCATAAGAATGGTGTTTGTGGGGTTAATAGTCAACCACATCAACCACAAACCACACTTATCACAAAAAGGAAGGTTCACGTTTGATTCGGAAAATTTAACAGATAGGATGAGTGTCTGTGAATTCTCTCATTTTTATTGTAATTCTGTATCAATTTAATTGCAGCTTTGTTGATTGTCCATTGCAATTTTTTACATAATTTTAATTTTGTACAAGACTTTCTGTGGTGGTTTTCTTCGTAATAAAAATAAACACTTAATACTATAATACAAGTAATAACGCAAATAAAGACTAGACTATCTAACAATGTTCCAAAAACACAGATACTGGCTCAGCAACAGTTCCACATGATTTCTTGTGTCAACTGTGTCCGCTTAAAAATGGATAAAGAAAGCTAACGTTTACATTTATTATTAACATTTAGTCGCGTGAGTTAAAGCCAGTTAGAAACAGAGAAATATCAACTTCTTACTGTACAAATATCTTCTTTCACCGTAATATATGCAAAACCTACTAAAAATAAAAGTCTATGTTCCGTGTTCCCATTGTTAAGCGACAGCTCCGGAATAAAATGAATGGAATGTACAGTGAATGGAATGAACAGTGATGGGGCGTACATTGTAGTAAACACAGCAAATATAATAATTTGTTTCGCACAATAAAACGTTTTATTATCCCATTATCAGGACAAAGAAACTTTCACTATTTAGGCGACAATCTGTTACATCCGTTATGTGTATTTGTAACTACATAATGGGTCATTCTATTTTGTTGTAAGTTCACGTATAACGTGATAACATGGATATGAATTGTTTGTTCATAATCCAGTTTTTTTTTATAAAAATGTCGCACAGACTTTGCAAGATAAAAAATGAATAACGTTTTCTGAACAGTCAATGAACCTTATTGTTTTTACTAAAAAAAAACCTAGATCAACATTTCGTCAGGTACTCTGCGATTAGCATCGTCACTTATAACGAAACGAATAAAAAACTGTCCTGGACAAACTATTATAATTCCAATTGTTCATTGCGACACGGCCTGAATAGTAAAATACCATTTGCCTAAATGCTTATTATTGTGGTCACAAATAGCTTTGCACTTGTTGTAAAGGTGCGCCGTTATGTACTAAAACATCTGTATATTAAAAAAAAAATGGTATATCGTAAGATGAAAATCATGAATGACCGTTAAGAGTACTTACAGGGAAGTAGGCATGCGCAAGAGTGCCACCAGGACCGTCGAAAGGATCGCCGTCTCCGTGCTCTCCCTTCTCGAACCTAGAGGAAAGATAAATAACGTTAAAAACCTGTACAGTGTTAAGAAAACCAATTAACACAGCATATTGCGACAAACTATGACGTCGCAGTGACAGCCATTAGTAATAAAACGACTTCCAATCAATGAACATCATGAATCAAAAGTAACTTGCATTACAAAGTACAAGTAGTTACGCGTTCAACGCTCAATGACAACCATTCACGTTACGCAACAAAGATTACCCGCGGATTGTGACCAAAAACCTATTATGAGTGATTCAAATAACCCTACGTACAATACGGCACGGCCACTGCCACTGGCATGATTTCAATATCGGTGCACAGATCTAAACGATGCGCGGGCATCGGCGTTACCACGAAACATTCATTTTATTCTAACTTCGTTGCGCACGAACAGTATTTTAATTTTTCGAATAAACTTTCGATTAAAATTACAATGCGAAATTGAACAGAAAGTCGCAGAACCAAAATTACAGATTACTTAACTCCAGAGTTACTTTAGCAATGTTTTGTAGTTTTCTGGTCTCAATGCCAAATGTTGAAATTTTTATCAATTTAGCCATAATGTGTATATGGGCGAAACTGATATACGAAACCAAATAACTTGACTCGTTCATTTGTAATTATGCAACTTTCAATTCAATTTGTGTAAACCTCAAAATAATGTTGATAATAACCGATGGATTGGATAATGGAAAATTGACATGCAATCTCAAATCTGAAAACTAATGTTACATAATATGGTGAACTTGCCTGATTTCAATGTGGACTTGTCCGGACCGCTTCTGTGTGAAGGTGAGATCTGTGTAGTCCGACCACACTGAGAAGGCTTTGGCAAGTTCAGCGTCAACTTCAGCACGGTTCAGCTTAGATGGATACTTAGAGATCCTGTAGGTAAGGTTCTTGACACGCCACCTTGAACCTACACAAACAATACGCATAAATATTTACAAGCAGTTCACAGAATATGACTGTTTGTTGAGGTTGATCATGGTCTTGTTCAAATAGTTAATTCATTTAAACAACAATGACAATAAATAATATTTGGATGTCGGAGCACTCACCCTGCAGCGCGTATCTCTTGGCCCGACTCTCCCCGAAGCCCACTTTGTCTCGCACGCCGCACCTTGGCAATGACATTACTTTTGTTGTTTCCTCGTCTAATTCACCTGTAAGCGAACGTAAACAAATTACATTAAAGATTATGTCTATGTGATTTGCGCCATGACTAATATCTTTGTTCTTACTACCATGGCAGTTTAGTATCAAGTTGAATTTCAATTATTATCCCATTTACATCGTTAAACACTGCGGAGTGTCAAAGGACAAACATAGATTTTTTTGTAACGTACGATGACAAGGAAGTAATTACAGAATCACATCGACCAAAACCGCACACGGAAAACGATGAATAATGAGGAACCATGGCCACAACAACCGCAGATCAGCTGTGAGTTGGAATTCACAGGCGCGATCGATTTAAATTCATAGTTACGGGGAATAACAATGTACTTAAATTTTATAGGACATAAGGAAAACTACTCACACTTAATATCTATATAGCAGGAAGAGGAATTAATGAATGCGTCGTTAATATAAACATACATTTACGTAGATGATGCTCCATGTTTCAGGTAGCTTACAATCCTTCCTGACATAATTGTAGTCAGTCCTAAGTGGACGTCATCATTAAATCTTTAAAGGCATCATAACGTATGTTTGTGACAAGTTCGTCCGAACTCGTGCAGTGACCGATAATGAATTATTTATTTATATGTGCCGTCTGTGCGTTATTTGCTTACATAACAACAGTGCCTTCAGTCATAGTCAAGACCAATAAACTACTTCTCGTATCAAGGCACGTACGTGTACGAAGAGCCGAGCTGCCGAGCTGTCGAGCTCAGCCCACGTTCTAGCGTGTTTAAATAGATGGTTGTAGAGATCGTACACTTATAAATTGCTTCGTGGATGTGTGTGATTGTAATAACTGTGATGAGGACCAAGGCTGCCCGACCAACTGTACAAAACTAACGACCGGCTAATTGAAGGGCTATCGTAAAAAAAATATGGTTTGCAAATAAAAGATTTACAATTTAAAGCTTATGCTACTGTTATAGATTGTCTATCATAAAGGCTTCAGATCCGCTCTAGAAAATAAAGAAAAAAATAGTCATTAAGGCATCTTAGCTGGCTACTAGCCAACTGACAACCCTGATGAAATGATAGCTTAGCAGATAGATAGTTTCAGTTGGAATTACCGTTTTTGCAAGGTCAGGATGTTACGGATGTAGGCTAACATCACATTAATTATGTCAACCTTTGTAATCCAAGAAATGCTGGGTCACTTGCACTTATCTAGGCATATATCATTGTTACCGCCCTTTATTACATAAGCGGTTAATAAACGATGCAGTCTAACATAGGAATTGATTGATGGTATTTTCAAGACAATTATCATAATTGATTTAAACGAGTCTTTTAAGATGGATAGAATTATAATTTATGAGAAATAATTGTAATTAATGAGACAGTCATACATTATCTTTTTATGATTTTTGTATGTGTTGATAGATAGCAATGTTTTTTTATTGTTTGTTTGAAAATGATGTGATAAATGGAATAATATTTTCCCACAAATCTGTCGATACCAACTAACTAAAGTAACAGATCGTAATCATGGTTTACGCAAACAGTTTTACATTAAAATTGCAACAAATCTAGATTGCAGTTTTCTTGAACCACAATTGATTGTCTTTTAATCAAAGTTTAATAGTCCGTGAATATTTGAGGACGGCGACACCTTCGCACAACATTTACTAAACTGAATCATTTATTTTAGACATTATTTGCTCAGGACACTATTTAAAACATATAACTGTCAGCAAGAGTCATAAAATAAACACATTATTCACTATTCCACCTACAACATATGTACATAGTCACCATAATGTATTGACACCCTAATGAATTAAATGCGTAAAAATAAATACTTATCTCATGAATTTGGACTCATTCATAAGATCATTTTGAAAAAATTGCTGCTAATAAAGTAAAAATAAAGACTGCTTTTACTTTAACAAGACTATGCCCTCCATGGACGAATAAATTATCCTTTTCCAACATTTTTGTAAACATAAATGATAAATGTACGAGGCGGTAGTAAATTGTGAAATAATAACAGGCTTTCAACTGATAAGCCGATGTAGTTATAGATAGGCTTACCTGTAGCGTTCAGGCCAGCAAAGCTCTGGAACTCGGCGATAGCTCGGCGCCACGAACTCTCGTCCATGATGTGCCCACTCGACGGATTCCTCACAGAGGGATTTAGATACCCGTATTGCGCTAAGTACATCTGAAAGTAGACATCCCCTTCAGTCTGCCATATCCACGTTAGGAGTAGGCCTCTGTTCTCATACGAAAGATGTCTAGCTACTTGTTAAATTGTGCTCAGTTTCAGCGTGTGCTTAAGCATTCATTGGTGCTTGTCTAATGTGAATTAGGTTCTAAGTGCAGTTCTAAACTTCAATCGAATGAAAACAGAGATCCTTTGAATTGTAGTAATAAACCATAGAGCTAATAGCTCTATATTACCAACACAAAAAGTTACGTTCTAAATTACTTAGGCGTTGAAATGGATTTCCCTAGAATTTTATTTAGGAACATTATTAACGAAATATGGTACAATTTTGTTTTAATGCGAAGACATTGTAGTGACGTGGTCTAAGCTATTAATTTGCTTGTAGAGCTCTCGTTTATCTCGTGCAAGTACTAACTGACGTTATATTATCTCACCCGACCGCAAGGTTACCCAGCCATTGTTTATTGTCAACGCGCTTGATAACATGAAGCACGTCGTTAGACAAATACATGGATAAGAAGATAATTTCTTATCCGACATGTAACTTAGTTTATTCCATAATTTCGCAAGCGATAATCTCACTATTGATGATTTATAATTCTATTACATATAACTTAGTTAGTGATGAGCTTAAGGGTCAATGTTTTAAGTTGAGTATGGAAAGAAAAGTTTCGTATTTCGTTAGAGGGTTGTATTCGATTGTTGCGTATAAGGAGACATGGCGACCTTGGGCAGTGGCGGTGCGCGTGCGACGCATCTCAATGCGCGCGCATATCTCCGCAAGCGATGCACGGCGCGAGCGCCTGCAGGCTCTTTGTTCCCCCTCACGCCGGGGAATACTCACAACAATGTCGCTGTTAATCCCGCAGTCAATACCCCCAAAAGCCCGTGTTTACTATTGTCTGTCCAATGCGTCTCATGCCGCCAGAATATTAAACATATTTTCAAAGATATCTTCTATTTGTTAAGCAAATCAAACGTACGTTTTACAGATATCATCACGAATGAGTGATTGACCTTAGGATATAATATATACCTAGAGGTACTGGCGTTTCATATTTTATTGCTCAGTATTTCATTTGTTCGTGTCTCTATTTTTAAAAGTTTAATGGTGTAAAAAGCTCTCTTATATACCCATTACATAATGTATTCATCGTTTTATTATGGAACCCAACGCATTTATATTTAGAATGCAAATAAATCAATGTTAAGGTATGTTGATGACTAACCGCGAGAGAATCGGTCAGATTTTGGGTGCGCTGGGCCAGGCCGTTGACACCGTGGCACAAAGTTGCAGACCATTGTTTGTTACACAAACCAAAACGAACCAAACCGCACGACTTGTACGTCTCAACTCGTACCAATGTAAATATTGAAGCCTGCCATTTGGTCTACATATCGTATCGGTAACAATGTTCCCGAGCAAAACTATTGTTCCTTACATGTAAGAATTCTTTGGAAACACGCGGTGTCTCGAGTATTGTCGAGAAACTACAAAAAGTAGCGTCTCGCCGGTAAAGCATATTTATCTTAAGCTTATAAGTGAAAGGAATAAGAGCGACCTGCATGGTAGTGGAAGGATTATTGATGGAGGCGTTTCAATAATGGATTCGTATGAGCATATCGGGGTCAGTGTGTCCCCATGAGTAACGGGTACTGTCGGAGTCTGCGCCGGCGCTGATCTCACGGCGCAGCCTGCGGAGTGGTGCTCCACAGACCTACTTAACTCATGCAAATTTCTGTAGCCTCAGGGGACGTCCAACGGCACGTATAACGCATCATTGCTGACTAACAATGCAAATTGGAAAAAATAACTCTGTCAAGATATTTGACATCTCAAACAACTACTTGAGGAACATAATGCAGGAGACGGTAATGCCTGTCAAACCCTGCTCAGTACAAACTGGTTTTAAAAGCAATCATTTTTTGAAAGTTTATCGATTTAAACCGTTACAGGTAATACTCGTTTCTGTGTATTTTCAATACCTCAATGCTTTGCAGGTAATAACAGTGGTACCTGCAATTTGCGCTTAATTATTTCAAGACTAAACCAACATTCTTTTCTTTTTAAAAATATAATATGAGCACATTCCAACAATATGTCGGTACACATTCGAACTGTTAATCGCAAACTTAAACAGCTGAACGTGAACACACTTCATGTGGACATTAAGGATGTCAAATATGTTATGCCGGTTATTTCCAATTGAAGTAACGGGTCGGCGACGATTAACGGCTTTTTCAATAGAAAGGATTACGCAGGTACGTGTCGAAGACTGAATTAAAATGGCCAAAACCACGTGGTACTGAGTCATCAGTTAATGTTTTTGCGTTTACTATATGCATGAGCTTTGAATGACCCGTCTGTTTGAATTAATGAAGTTTACAGAGCTTATTGCTACTACAGATGATTTTGTATTGCGTAATTTTTTATACAAGGACGTTTTAACATGGAAATAAATTGCAATAAACGTGTGAATGCTACCCACACTGAAAATTGCTTTTATAAAAAAATGGCATATCGCCTTTAATAATTTGGTCTACTATTCGTTTTTGGCAGCAGGTTATGTATCTTGTACCTACTAGGTTAATAAATCAGTCAAAGCGATAAACAAGAAGGTGGGCAAAACAACAGATCACACTTTTAGAAAATACTTGCAATTATGAAGACACTAACAATAAGTTGCGCACTGCGACAATTGTCGAGTAAACAGAAATCTTTTTTCAAAAGAATCACCTGTGTCATTGACCTACTTCTTTTTTTTTATAAAATGAGTCACATATTCCTCTGTTAAAAGAAATATAGACGTAGTTATTCATTACTAAGCCTAATCTTAGTCATATTATATTAGTAATGTCCACTTCCTGTTCCTGACCTACCTTTTGTTTATTTAATATGTCATTGTATTAGGTTTTGTCCTTACATGTTGTGATAACGACTTATTTTATCAAAGATAGGAATAGAGGCTGTCCTTCAACTTTCATGGTCTTTAACGCCTTGCCCTACCAAGACGTTAGTTATTAGGACCGAGATTAGTAAATGGCAAAAAAAACAAGAGTTTGTTTCGTTATATCAATAACCTCCATAACACTTACTCACTAGACAAACAGATGTAAACGGTACTTATGTTCAGACGAGACGGATCAGTCACTAACCCAAATCGCCCACATCAACAAAAATTACTCATACTCCTAACTTCATTGTTAGACGATAGCGAAAATTTTACGTCTTTAAGATCGCATGCAAATACGCAATAAAGACAACCAATAAAGCAAATATAATAATTACATTAGCATACGAAGTTACGTAACATAATGAAGTATTATAATTGTTATTAGTATTCAGAGAGGCACGACAAAAAGGGAGCAATACTAACATGTGCAGAACTCTATAGCCCGATTATCTATAGCAAAGCGATTTCAATGTAAACTATGCGGGCATTTAATGACACCTATGTATGATTGCGTACTTCGTTCATTGTTGGATAACCGCTGACATTGGCTCGGATTCACGTGGAACCGTCATTAAATTGCCCCTCCGGTATTATGGCAAAATTGAGAGCCGTCCATACAGTGCCATAATGTATTATGTAACAATAAATCACCTTTAATTTGCATTACAATTGCTTTAGATTATGTTAAAACAGGAATGTTCAATTAATGATGATTGTGCTATCAAGTAACTATGATGACGTTAAACATTTGTTTTAAAAAATAGATTTATTTTTATGTTAAAATCTTGGTCTAAAACACCAAAATGACACAAAAGTAATCTCAAAATTATACAGATGTACGAATATAAGCCAACGTGATGTCACAGGTGGAAAGGAAAACAATGTTATCATCTGTGACCCTACCAAATAAAGCCAAGCTATTAATTCCAGTCCTAGATCCTCACAGGTGAGAACGATAGCTTAGCTATCAAATTTAACCTCACCAAATAAAGACAGTCCCTATAAAGTCAGAAGCATGTGGTACACAAATATAACAGGTTGCTCATTACAGCTATCACAATGACCAGCTAATCATAATCAGAGTGCTTAATTGGAGTTGTTGTAAATATGCTTCAGCTGTCACGCGAGTATCTTCCAGGAAATGCATCAGATAGCATATTCGCAGGAACGATACACGTGCAGGTATTCGTCAACACTTCCCTCTATGTGTAATAGCGAAGCATGTGCCCAATATGCTGTGATGGCGTCTATACCGCCGGGTGATAGACGCTTTGTTTTACAAAGATAGAACACATCACGTGCTAACTGTACCGTGATTGACTTTTCGTGTAGCTGGCAATTAATAACTAATTCAACCTGTAATAGTGAAGCATGTGCCCAATATGCTGTGATGGCGTCAATACCGCCTGGTGATAGACGCTTTGTTTTACAGAGATAGAACAAATCTCGTGCTAACTGTACCGATATTGAATTTTCGTGTAACTGGCAATTAATAACTCATCCAACCTGTTAAATAGACATTTGAAAAAAGAAATCGGCTGTTAGGTGTTGTCTCAAACCTACTTACCTTCGTTTTTCCAGTAAATGTACCGCAACGTGTTTTTTGTATGAATTATTTAATTTATCAAAAGTAAATACTAGATAAGATAGTGTGTGTGCATTAATCCTGAGAAGTCTAAGCAGGCTGAAAATAAATAAATATAGGTAGTGCATTTATCTTGTTACAATGCTAACGACCCGCGCCGCCCACGACACTTATATTGCAGCACCTCTGCACCACATAAAATCTGTTATTATAATCACGCGTTGAAATCCTCTGCCACTTTTTTATATAGGATGAATAAAAACCGAGATGTGACTAAAACACAGAACGAAGGCTGTTGCACAAATATTTTGTTTATGAGCTAATTTAAGGGTAAGGTACCTTAGTCAACAAAAGTAAGAAAAATAAAATAATAAAAAAGTAAGATCAAATATTTAAATTGTTGCAAGTATGTGTTCAAAGACTTGTTTTCTCATTACACTATATTTTATTCATATCATCAAATTAAAAGTATGTATATGTAACACGCAGTTGCATACATTAGATCAAATCACAAGTGCACTCGTTCTATAAACCACGTGGGGATTCATAAGGTGATATGTTTTCACGACTGCGCCAACAAATACGCGTGGACTATATTAATTTTAATATTGTTTTTACATAGTTTATTTACTTAACATGATCTAGTTATTTATCCCCTATTTATCTTACTTCTGCGTATTAAAATGTCACATGTGATAAACATATCAATATTTATGCATCATGTAAGGAATCATCCTTAATAAATAATCTATGAAACTCGATCGCAAAAGCAAAGAAGTAAATGACAGTTACTAATTATGTAATTACAGTCTGTGCTCGTTAATTATTTCACAATGTTGACAATAACATTGAGTACCTACATCGTAAACGGATCGGGGAAAATAGTTTTTTTTCTGTAGGTAATAAAATTGTCATTCAATTCAAATCAGATATATTTGTTTACATTTTTTTACATAGACAACTATGTAAACTTTTCTGTAAAATGTTTACATGAATATAATAAGAAGGCGGTGAGCTTTGTATACCTGTCGTCTCTATAATAATTACTGATATATATTTTCCTGAGAACGTGAACTGTTTCAAGAATGTCGATAAAATACGACATAAACAAAATAAACACGAGAATCCCATACATTTTCTATTTAAAATACACACGTTGAAGATAAATGGCTCCCATACAAACATAAGATGAATATTTAATTTTAACTGACGCCTGTTTTAAGTTAAAACAACATGTTTGTTTGTTCATCCTGTCATCTATTTATGTTAATAAATCACATTGGTATGCAATTTAATTGCCTTTTTGCGTTATATTTTTATTTACTATTTACCTGGATTTTCAGAATAGGTAAACAAAAACAATGGTAGACAACAATTAATAACGTATAACAATTTTTCTTTTTTACTTATTTTATTTTATATAGGTAAGCCAAATATAATTTGAAGTAGTTAAGCATTTAGATTTATTTTAACCTGCGGTTTCACAAACTTAAGCCTGTAGGTATGCCTAGTAAAATATTGCTTGATACACTGCGGTTTGCGATAAGCGCATCAAAGCTGCGCCCGCACCGCTGACCGCACTCATTCTCGCGCACGCGCAGCTAGATAATTACCTCGTAATTAGTTTCAATTACGTTGCGATTGACGAAAGATTAAAATAGAATTTATCGCGTGTGAAACCTCACTTTTCCGTAGTAGAATGTAGAAAATGTTTTTTGCGGTAACGTTAGCCCGCCCTTTGTGTGTGCAGCCTCACGTTTGTCACGTGGACCACGGCACATTGTCTTACTTTTCAAATATAATAGACTATGATCTGATGATTGCTTGCCAATCATCGACACCCTACACGTGTATCACGTCATGGTTTTTAAATAGATAGGAGCAGCCTAATGGGCAGGATTCTTTTAGTACCAAAGAATGTGCACCTCGAGCGACTGCATTCCAAACAATTCTGAGAACAGATAGATTACATGGCATCAAGTCAAATGCTTGACCTTATCATATTATAGGATAATACCTATAAGACATTATTGTGGAATCTCTAGTACGTATCACACTTTGCAAAAAGAATGTTAGCACCAATTTTACTCCTCAGCTAATTTACATTCCACAGCCCTTTTATTAAATTCCTGCGTTTTTTTTTTGTAATTTATTCAACGCTGATGCTCAAAGGTAAGGAATTATCCTTTTTAGCTGGATAACTGGCTACAAAACGAACCTCTTTGATGAATAAATGACACGTGTAAGTAGTTATTTTTACTATTGAACAGGCATAATTTAAGCCACCTGTTAGATGAATATTAAAAAAAAAAACAACGTAATTTAATTAATCATTTGACGGCCATGAATCATAAATTCAGACAATAATAAATAAGAACACTAAATATTTTAAAGTCGTTAATAGAACGTAGATCCATAAAGCATGTATGAACATGGTTTAGTATCATAGTGAGATCAAATAAATGGTAGCAATCAGATGGAGTGACGACGTCGTGAACAATAAGCAGTAGCGATCAGAGGACGGTGGCCGTGGCGCGCGTGCCGAAGGTCGTCGGTCGCTTCCTGCGTGCGTGATGTGCATGCGCACCGACCCGACATCACCACCCATCATCCATCACCCACCAACCACTCATCACTCACTCATAACTGCTATACCCGAAAGATAAAGGGTACCTAATAGTAGACCCACATTTCACCACTTATGTTAATATCCCACACGTAATTGGGAGCAAGCCTATTGCAATCAATCAAGCACGAATCCAGTCTGCTAAATCTGTGGCTGCTACTGAGAAACTATTATTGGAAAAACCACAGTAAAAAATTTGCCTGGTCTGGGAATCGAAGCCAGGACCTCTTGCTCAGCAGCCGTATTTTAGAACACTACACTAACGAGGCAGTCATCACTCACTCATCTCCACAATGCCTACATGCGGTACATAGCAATCCCGTTACCCAAGAAGCAGTCCGTTCAGATTACGGTAACACAGAGGTGACCCGGTTGCTTTTTGTCTCCGCAGGACACAAGCCATTGTCCAACCATAACACACAACCAACATTTATGTCATCGACATTCTTTACCGTATTCAACGAACATCGCTTAGCTTTATCTTTGAAGATAATATTTATCTGTTTTTATTCCGCACAAAATCTTAAAAATAGGCTAGTTACTGCCTATCTTTTAAGAGATCTGGCGACATCTCACAGTTCGTCATCGTCTTTTTTGTCATCATATTCTGCGAAATCCTAAAAAAATATTTATTTCCCAGGATTGTGAATCGTGACCAGGTTTAAAAGACTCGCGGTCGGTGGCATTGTACGTTAAAAATATTTTGTTTTTCATCACGTTGATCTCATGAGCCTGGTAGTCGGCAGGCTCCGGCCTGATCTTGTGAGATACGCGTTTCCCGAAACGCATAATAAGGAGGCGGTCGACACCTTGTTGACAGTTAGATATGCACAAGGCATTTAAACTAGCACAACATACTCTAAACAGGCTACTGCGGAGATGATATAACAACAAAATGTCATAATCTCTTTAATAAACATTGAAACATCAATAAAACCTAAGTGAGGCACGTTGGCGATTATGTTTCATCAGTTCATTGTTCTAAACATTCAAAGGAAATTTTCCAAGAGATGTCCCCTCGTCGAGTGGGACACGCGTCGAATTTTTATATCGCATTAATCGAATCGAGTAGGAATGATAAAAACAAAGAACATCACAGGTTCTTGGCACTTTCTGGCTCGGCTATTGTTCTCTGGAGGAGCCTTAGACAGGAGAATGACCCTCTTTATATGGAGACGTTTATCATAACAGTACCTGTTTCAAATGACAGGAAATGCCTGGCCTATTACAATGTGTCGACCATAACATCTTAGGTTTATCACGTGGGTAAAGTACAATGACCTATAAATTAAGGCCGAAAATGCCTGCATTACATACTGCCTTACAAAAATACTATATCGTGACTCAATTCGATGCTCGACGCATGTCATTTGTCTGTCCGGAGCCGTATCCTAGTAACGAGCACTGAATTTCAATATTTCGTGCACCGCTCGTTACAGCCCGAACATTTGTTGGTTTCATGATGTTTCTATGTAATTTATGTGATATTCCATTGTAGGTATAGAATTTAATATGGGATAATTTGACACGGAACTGTTATGACGCATGACATTTTTTACCATCATGTTGTGACTCCACACTCGTTCAGTTACATTGTCGGCGTTATTATGAATCCCGTATCAATAAAACGCAATGCTTTGTACTCTACAAGAGCAACGGCTGTTATTGTTGCTTACCTCATTCATTGATAATCAAATATCACTTGTTCGTAACTCGAAACGGAGGCTTCTCATTCAATTCTCTCCACTAAGTATAATTATTTTTCTCTCTACTCATAGAGAGGAAAATAATTATACTTAGTGTTAAAAGATTGGACCTTTGGACCTTGTCCAAGATCCTATTTAATTTGATCCAAACATACTTGTATTTTGCACAGTCATTTTTGAGATTGAAATTAGTATGAGCAATTAAGTGGCTATTTAATTGAAATATTATTAAAAGAATCTTGCTAATTAGCGAACATTTTAACATTATACAGCCCAACTGAAACCCGAGGTTTTATTATTAACTTCTATTAATTTTTTAACAGACAACATTTCGATGTCTCCTAACAATACTTACTACGAGCAATTCAGGTGTTAAAAAGCGGTCGCCTTTTATAGCAGAATTTTAAATGTGAATAATTACCTTAAGTTTGCTATACGACTAGAAGCGGGTTAGTGGGCCGCATATTAACCTTGACATAACGGCGGCTATTTTATACAGTTTTAGACCTTATCGTTGGTATGATTAGATTATAGTTCGGCTACTCGCAATTTATAATTACCCATGTTTTATGTCTGTTATAATGTGGATATGGATCGACCACCAGAGCAGAGATTGGATGCGGAAAGGACATCTATGTAAAGGATCTGGTCCAGGAGTGGATTACAATTGGTACGCAGTTTGACCGTGAGAATCATCTACTTACCTATAGTGAAGTTTTGTCCAAGAATGTTAAGGAAATGCACACAATTCATGCTGCATCTTATGTTCCAAGACTTTGGCGAGACTCCATCACAAAACGTGATCTGCTTTCAAACTGGTAACATCTCGCTATAACTTTCCTTTGCTGACCTCAATAGTTATGTCATTCCTAGGTATTCCTATTTATGCAAGCAAGTGTACAGAATGTAAATAATTTTGCTGATTCATATTAAGAGGTCTAAGATCATCATTTGTTTTATTTTGTATACCTAAATCAATTAATAAGTGTTGTGGACTTGTGGTTTCCGCGGTTTCAGTCAATCAAGTACGGTACTTACTTTAGTTGCTTTTCTATGACTCGAACTACCTTTCTCCTAGAGCGGTAACAACCTTACCTTGTCCTACAGAGGACATAAATGGCTAATTTTGTATAGCTTTAATTAGCCTGTTATTACATAACTTACTTGACTTAAACATAACTGGAGAAATGTGTGTGAGCGGGACTTTAACAATAACTAAAAAAGGAAGAAGCATCATGCATAAATATTGTCTTTGTCTTTAAAAGATTAAAACAGCAAGCCTGAACAACCAATTATGACTGAATAAATATTATAATAACACTCATTTATATTCCAACAAGTAATTTATTTAATATTGATATTGAATTCAAGACAGCTTACTAGAAATTATTAGCAATATATGACTGTAATAGGAATGTCTACTTATGCGGCATTAAGTTGTGACTCGTATAAGGATGTAGTTACGAGACATCGGGCAGCGGGTAGCGAAGCGGGTAGCGGAGCGAGAGCTTTGTCTTTATGACTTTGACTATGCGAAGTTTTATCTGTTGTCAATATTGTAGAAAAGCAACTAAACCTAGGTGCTTAAGAGAATTTAAAATTAAGCTTAGATATTTTAGCATCTAACAATTCTAACATGAGATGATACAGCATAAACCAAAACGCAAAAAAAAAATATTAGAATAATTAATCTATATGTTGGTGCTCATGGGCTATCAAAAGCTTTCTTAAAAGTTTGTCCGTGTTTCTATTATATTTCAGTAAACTTTAAGTTCTTTCACAAACTGTCCCTGCCACGCTATTCGCTGGCTCATAACCCCAGCCTTAATATGTAAAGCGGTGCGTGCGGCCGGTCGCTGTGCTCTATGACCTAGAACTTGGCGGCTAGCGAGCTCAACCACTCGTCATGTGACTCAGACGATTCCGAGAAACTGTGAGATTTTTTTATTTACGTCTATCCTCTAGAAACCCGTAGAAGCAACATTTCTTAGTGCATTATGAGTCAGGCCGATTAGAAGTTAATGCACTGTCCCTTTTGTGAGTAAACCTTTTTATTGACTAGGTATTTTACACAAATGTTAACGGCATGTTGGATTACTATGCCTAATATACACATAAGAGAACTAAGAGTCATCGAATTGTTCATTTGAGAAATGTATTTTCCGAAAGTTCTGAGTTTTCGGAACTATGAGTGTTTCTGCGTGTGTGAGAAAATAACGCACTTTATAATATCAATAACAATCAACTGATTGGAGAATGCTAGTATTTTCAAAAGAAAATAAGATCTTAAGAGTCTTTCATGACTTTTTTCTTAGTAAACTAAAGCAATGTAGGTTAACGATGCTCCATCATTTAATCAAACTGATAAGTTAACAATTTTAGTTTTTAGTTTAATTTCTGACCTGTCGCATTAGGACAAACTGCCCTGTAATGATAGGTTAAGTTGATGAAGAAATAAAGAAAAAAGTAAAAAAAAACTTTATGTCAGTGTTGCCAGCCACTTACTTGTTCTTACGTACAAAAGCTAAGCAAATAAAATTAACTTCTTACTTTCTCCACCATGTATCTACAAGTAACAATAGTCTGTTTCATAAAGTCGTCGCTGCTCTCATTTAGAACCATATACAGTGTCACGTATGCACATCTTATCAACCAAAATGACTTTATCTTAAAAAAAAACCGGCCAAGTGCGAGTCGGACTCGCGCACCGAGGGTTCCGTACAAACCTGCAAGGTTTACAAAGTTCGTTCATTACGACAATCGAGTCATAACTATGGTATTATTTTTTTCACGGGTTAAAGGCAATTAGATCTAAGTATTTGATATGAATTTCAACTTGATAGCTCTACGCGTTCATGAGGAAAAAAGTAATAAGTTTATATATTTTGTAATGTAACTAAAAATTTAAGGTTTTCGGAATTTTTCCTTTATGTGTGCTATAAAACGTTGCTTCATGCCAAATTTCAAGATTCTAGGTCGACTGGAAGTACCCTTTAGGTTTTGATTCCCTTGCGAGTACTTGCGAGTTTCAAAATATGCAGCTTAAATTGCTGTTTCTTTTGATTGCGTTGACATAGAAGTTTGATTTTGTTACAGCTTAAAGGTATTATAGACCTGAGTATTTGGTATGAATTTCAATTTAATACCTCTACGCGTTTATGAGGAAATGGGTAGTAAGTTTAAAATTATTAAAAAATATATATTATGTGATGTAACTAAAAATTTATGGTTTTCGTAATTTTTTCTTTATCTATGCTATAAGACGTTGCTTCGTACCAAATTTCAAGATTCTGAGTTCACGGGAAGCACCCTGTAGGTTTTGATTCCCTTGCAAGTGTCGAAAATTTGCGGCATAAACGGCTGTATCTTTTGATTGCGTTGGCTTAGAAGTTTGATTTTTTCACAGCTTCAAGGGACAGTAGACTTGAGTAATTGATATAAATTTCAGCTTCATACCTCCACGCGTTCCTGAGAAAAAGACGGACGGACGGACAACAAAGTGATCCTATAAGGGTTCCGTTTTTTTCCTTTTGAGGCACGGAACCCTAAAAACGTCACAAACAGACATCTTGATAACTCCTCTAGATTTGCAATAGCAATTTGGGCAAACAAACTCAACAAACAATGAATGTTTGACAAACCTACTCTTAACAAAGAATCAACACTATTTAAAAATAAATATAAAAGAAGGTAGTGTCAGACCGGACTCGGAAAAAGGATGTTGATTCTATGATTAATAAAATTTATAGCCATTGATTCATCAACAACATTAGCGTATTTTACAAATACTACAAAACTGACGTAATGCCCATTGAAAAAGTATAATGACCAATATCTTGCTACACCCATACACACACACACTCAACACACATGTCTTACATGGTGCGCGTGAGTCATGATCCGAGTTAAACAAACGAAATGAGAAGACAAACAAATTGTTCTAGTGACGAAGCGAAAGGCGAGCCACTTATCTCGGCTGGACTACCTCGATTTATGAATGAACACGTTACTACGAACACCTACGAGAGTGTTACTCTACCTAGTATCATTGTATGGGAGTCAGATTCAATTTGATTCAGAAGCGCCGGTGAACGGCGTTCCGAGAAAAGTTGAGTCAGCGACCACTATGCGCACCTACGTATCGTTTCCGATTCCGATGATAATAATTATCGATTATGTACAGGATGTGGAGGAAATCCGTAACACAATAAATACCTAAGAAACAACACTTACAAGAACTTTGTCAAATCTGTTCGATGCTATCATTATCTACAAGTGATTAACCGAGATATTCAATTATATGCATTTACAAAGAAAAATCCATTTCAACGCCAATATTTCTAAATTATTGCGCTAAAAGAAGCAAAAAATGGACGGTTCGATTTGCGAACGTTTTTCTTTTTATGCAAAAACATTTAATGGACTTACCATCGCGTTGTCTGCATTGCCGAAGGCTGGCGCGGCGCTACTCCTGGTCAGGAAGACCAGGGCCACCGTCGCCGTCCACAATATCCTCAGACTACTCCTCAAACTGACGAACGCCATGTTCTCTGATATTCTTACTCTTCTATTAGATATGCTCATTTGATATTTCCTTATACTATTATTTTGTAAAAATTATCTAAAGGACGGAATAATTGTCATTACTCTTTTGTCGTTGTCTTAAACTATTTGGTTTTTAAGTATAGTATAGTAAAGTCGTCGATATGTTCGAGCACCACGATGATATGTTATCTGAAACAAAGAATTAATAACGATTATTATCGGGACATGTGAACAACCTAACCGTTTACGTCAACGCTTTGGGAGTTAAATTGCATTCGCGAATATAATACAACAGATAAGTTTATCCTAATTTCTTTGAAAACCGCAGATTAGGTACTGATTAACAGTCATATATTACTCATACAATATAGGCATTTATATTTTATTTATAGTCGCAATCTTTAGGTTAGAGGTTTTTGTAGAGGTCGTCTCTGCGTCATATCCTCGACAACATTAATTGCTGTGAGTCAGTTGTCAGCCAGCATCTGTGCACTTATGTAAGTTGTTTCTGGATTATCAAGACACGAGCTAAATACATAATCATTTGTTTTGTAAATATAATACAGACATTGAAATGATTACTCATACAAGTAGTTAGTTAAAAGCTACAATTTTTTTTTACATTTCTGTGACGAAACTGATCTTGAAATATGTAATATGAGTATGCAATACCTGTAATTAACTTCCAAGCATAAACACACAATATACTTTAACATCGCCTCAAAATAATAATCATCACTATCTATTGTGATGAAAATGATAGCGCCTAACTAATCAATAGATATGTTTGCACTTGCATTAAAGTCACTCATAGAAATAGATCCACAAATCACACATCGGTGTATGACCCACATATTTCCGAAGTGAGTTACCAATAGGCTTGTCAACAAACACCTAGCATTATCTTTGTTAATGATAAATAGTTTGTAGCCAGCGCTATATAGTAGGTATGGAGGAACACAATGTGGGGAACTGATTAGATATTCAGTCGTAACACGTCCGTGTACTCAAGAGATTTGTGATTCATCGTGGATTTAATCATTTGTTATAACAAAGCAGATGATTGTGGCTATTTGACAGTAGCTATAAATCTATCTATACTATAATAAATCTGTAGAAGGGTCAATTCTGTACATTGAAAATATTGAAAAAATAAATAGCGGGGGGTGTTGCTGGATCGATACCAAACCCAAATATATTATTTAAAAAAAATTTGTCTGTCTGTCTGTCGGTCTGTCTGTCTGTCTGTCTGTTTGTGCAGGCATCACGTGAAAACTAACGGTTCGATTTCGATGAAACTTGATATAATTATTCCTTATTATCCTGGGCATAACATAGGATACTTTTTATCCTGGAAAAATACGTAGAAAATAGTAGATTATTAACCAAGGGGATAAAGCAGTGTCTTCTGTCGCGGGTGACGATTTAAATCGCGAGCGTAACGAAGGACTCGAGGTTTACTCCCGAGCGTAGCGAGGGTGTTAAAAACTTAAATCACGAGCGAAGCGAGGGATTTAAGACGAGTCCTGAGTGTAGCGAGGGATTTAAGTTCACCCAAGACTAAGACAGCTTTATCACCGAGGAAAATACTCTACTTTTCGTACCATTTGCGAAAAAATGAACTCAATAATAATATGAGATAAGCATTTATCAAAATAATGACAATTAAAAGTAAAAGTTAACATTCGAAACATTGGTCCAATTATTGATAGAGAGAGTTACATTTTTGTTTGGTACATTTATTGTCGATGAGTTAATTTGAGTATATCTCTGTTCTTGCGTCTGAGGAACTTGCGTTTCATTTGATTTAACATCGTTACGCATTTTTAGAACATTAACTTATTTATAAAAATAAAATAAACTCAAGGTTTTATTTGAAGAAAACAAAAACGCGGCAAATTCCTAGACTAAATTTTTTTTGTCGGAAAAGCAAAGGCATCAAGCTCATACGGCCTCTTCGGTTTTCGTAATTTTGTTTAATAATCATAACTGCATAATAATGATCATTATATCATTGAGTGTTTTAATGTTGGCGATAAGCTAATTGTTATAGGTTCTTTTATAGAGGATTAATAGCATGATAGTAGATAAATACGTATTCCTTTTTCAAAAAGATGTGTAATGCTTTATATACAAACTCAATGGTGTAAACACAGATGTAGTTCAGTATAAATTTCGGTAAGTATTCCAAATTTAAATCACATTCTCTCCCTAGAGGATGAATGAAATTCAGTACAACATTCTCTCCCTGTTTTTAACAGTTATGTTCGATTTTTGAAGCATAGAATGTCACTTTTTTGAGCAAGTGGTACGAAAAAAATCTTATTTTTCAGTTTTATTCATAGACGTTGTTCTGTAGAACCGCGAACACACGTTGCATTACCAGCGATTCAGCGCCGTAATATTTATAAGATGTCATTGTCATAGTTACTCAAAATGGGGAAATAAACCATCCACGCGAAGACCACATCCGCGCGGACGGAGTCGCGGGCGGAAGCTAGTTACAAATATAATTAGTCCGTTAAATAGAGTTTAAAAAAATAACGGACACCTATTTTTTCTTTTGTAAAATCAATGAATATTCACCAAAATACAACGCATCAAAACTCGAGAGTTGGGGCTCGTGACGTCAGAATTCAGTAGAAATTGTACTGAATTGTGACGTATTGCCAATTTTGAAAGCATCGTATCTCGCTCAATTTTGGTTTACGAAACAAAAGAAAAAATACGGATCGAATATTTTTTGATAATCTAAGTGACGGACTAATTATAATTTTTCAGTCAAATAGCCAATTATGCAAGTGATTTTTTATCACTAGTTTTTTTTTTATCTGCAACCGATTGGAAGGCAAGAGAACCTTCTAACCTTTTCCTTTGTGGTATTCACTCCAGTCAATCTCGCATTAATTCATTTTCGTCCTCTAGGCCATATTTAGAGTATTTCAAAAATTCCTTCATAATCTTCCTTTAAAGTTACCTCTACAGGGATATACCTAACCTAATCAGACTAGTCTAGTCTAAAAAAATGTCATATATTAAGAATCTTTATTTAAGCTCTTTTCACGAAAATTACGCATACAGTGGAATATGAACTTTTTGTAGGGCTAAAGTTTATGGAGAAAAGTGCAGAAGTATTTAAAAAAATATGTATAATAATGTACCTATAATTTACTCTAACTTTAGTACCAGTTAAGAAGTATATTATTAACTAGTACTAAACGTGTATGGTACTCTACAAGAGCCCTCTTGAGAGTTGACACTTAATTGCGTCCGCCACACCTTAGACTACTTACGACTTCGATTTAATATTTAAAACCTCTTTTTTAATTTATAAACTAGCTGTTGCTTGCTATTTAGTATCTTTGTTTTTTGTATTTATTTGTTTTGACCTCTACAAACCTGAACTTTAAGAATGTACCCAAATATACTCGGATCTTTTTACATGCAAAATACAAGTAGATTTTTTTCCAATGAAGTTAATAAATCTATGAACTTTAGTAATTACTTGTTCGGCAGACCAGTCTGTTCGAAGGATGCATAAAAAAGTACTTTACATAGCTACTCGTATACTCGTGTTTTTTATCCTTATACACTGTTACTAACAGTAGTATGTTTCCGGGTGTTTATACGTATATGCGCAAAAAGACCACAAAAATTGCTGCCTTCTACAACCTTCTAATTGATAATATCTTTAATAACCTATATGTTTTAGTATGCTATTGCATCCGGTTGTATTGGTTACCAATCTATTAAAAAGCTTATTGGAAGGTGTTGATTAAGTGACAGAAAACTAACTTCAAATGCTACATTATATCACTCCTAAGATTCATCCAATAATCTATGGCAAAGAGGTGATATATCCGTCAGGTCAATCTCTACGGCCGAAACCGAAAGCGCGGATTTAGCAGAAGTGTCGCCAGCAATGTTCCGCTCGCCGGAGCGTGACGGCGCGGAGGTGACGCTGCGCCCGCGCCGGTTTCACCGACATTGGATTCGAACCTCTTACCTAATATCATTTACTCCAACATTTTTTTTGTATAGCATCCAATCTTTTCAGTTATCTTTGTGAAATTGATTATATTTAATTACTGTTTAATCGATCCGACCCCGACAATAAAATTGCAACTGATAACCCGAACTGTGTAAACATGATGTCAAGCTAAATCATGTAATTGATGGATTAGTTCAAGCGTTCCACGTCCAGGACACTTGCTTAACTTAGATTACTTAAGGTACTTAATCGTTAATGCAGTTAGTAGTAGATAAGAATAGGTAAATAAGTTGAATTAAGCCTGAACTATGCCTAGGACAGCATTATTATGACCACGACTCTTTTTGTTTTCTTTTCTTTTTTATAACTTCATTTAATATTTAGTAAGTACATGGACAATGGTGTGGGTTGCATGTTTGACAAATCCTAGCTTAAATATTTACCTGTATTGTAACTGTTTTTTATTCCTGGCAAATAAATAAAAAAATAGGGTAATCCAAAGTTAGCTGTCGGGAATAAACCATTGGTGTTGTGCTCGGTGATCGAAATTCAGTAACCATAATTGTATAAATAAGCTAAGAAATTGGAAAAGAAAATATTTGTTTGCACTTCCTCACCACATAAATGTTCAGTGACTGCACGCTCCGTCACCGCAGAAATTAACAAAAAAAACCCTACAAAGACATCGCGTTAAGTATAATATACATAAATAATTTATTATAATTACAATCCTTCTTTCTTCTTCTTTGTCAGTCAGATAAAAACAATAAGGAAATTAATTTGTGAGAATTATTTGTTTACAAATCAAAATAAGATGTTTTGTTCATGATCAGCATTAGTATACATAATATTACGTAAATGATCAAGTGTTTTCCTCGTTTTGACCACAAATTGTTTAAATGTCTGTAAAGTTTTTCATTAAATAACTACGTCATTTCAAACAAGTTTCAGAGAATTTGTAGGACAAATGATTGACAAAGTGATTTTCAGCCATATATATGGACGTATGAAGTATTTTCTGGAAACATATTGGTAATACCACAATAATACAAACTTACTTATTTTTATTGAAATGATGATTCATCTTATAATACGTTAGCAAGTTTGATATTTTAATACATATGTAGAATTTTTATTTTCGATTTCAAAAACAAAAATATTTAATATGTGATATGTTTTTAATGTTTTAGATATCATTATCGTTTATAGTAAAAGGTAATTTATGTATTTACTGGTGACCCTGATAGTTGACGGGAGTAAATATACAGGGTTCTTTGTAAAACATTAAGAAACACCTAATTTGTTTATAAACATAAATACTTTCAGCGCATGAAAAGTTTTTAATGTTTTACATATAGCCCTGTATAGTACAAATCCTCGGAAACTTGTTCAAGCAAAAGAGGTGTCAAATAAAATCACCTTCCTCGTTTGAACATAGAGAAAGGAGTATGGAAGTATCGTGCCAGGTTGTGTTCTATAGCCTTATGTGATAAAGGTGCGTGCGGTGTGATAAAGGAGTTTATCTATGTCTGCGTATGTAAGATCTCATTGTCAAAATAGTAATAAACCAATCACATACATTTTATGGTAGCACATAATTTTATGTGCTACCATAAAATCAACACGGAATTTCGCTTGCCTACAAAGCCTTTAAAGTTCGCGATTGACATCATCAGTTCATTGTACATGCGCCGAGATGACGGCGACTGGGATTCTGAGATGCATCTCAATGAGAGCGCATGCGTGGTGTGGTCCCGCCTGACGTGCGCCCGCGCCGCTTCGCATTGACACGGCATTGGAATGCTTCCTGCTTCCGGATCCTCGCGGGCAATACTAATAACTTATCATTATCGAGATGTCATGCTACTAGCTAGTGTTGTATTTGCAATATAGTTGAAGTGGAAATATCTCTATAATTAATTTACTCTTTCTTGTACAATGGTGATACATAAGGCGAACTTAATATCGCATGGTATTATCAACCAGTCAACCTTTCAAAAGGTCAGGAGATGCCCATGGAATAGGCACAAAAAGCAGGTGTCTTGTGCTCCTACGCCTATGTGATAGCTAATAGTGAGCACTGGGCTTTTGAATCCGATTCTCAAGTTAGGTTAAGAGTATTTGGTTCTACCATCAGTCATTATTTAAGAGAATACCGGAGTAGAAGCACCTATTTTCCCCTTGCTTGCAATAGATAGTCTCAGGAATCACGAATTACCGTGACCCCGGAACGTAAACGGCTATTGAAGGACACCGTGGATTTTAGTCAGTACGAGTCTGACAGTCTCTCCCGCTCTGCCCTGGGTGGGAGGACTCATTTGATGAATTTATCACGTTAAAAAAAAATTGCTTGCAATAGGTAAAGCTCCTGTTACATAATATGGATTAGAACTAATTGTTGATGTGTGTATTATTCCTAGACCAGTGGGCAATGTCAATAATTCCCTACTAATGATCCTCAAAGTACCTTCCATGTCCATTTTCCTTGTCATCCATCCGAGTTATATGAAACAGTAACGAATGGTGGAAACTGCCGCACGGAGGCATGAGTCAAACAATGTTTTGGTTGAATAAGCCTCAGGGTCACCAGTGACTCCACATCACCCTTACGTACGTCAATTATAGAGAACAGAAACCATTCTGAACATTAGTAATGTACGGCTCAGTCGCTTAGGTCATAATTAAAATCTGTGGTTTATGCAAACGCATTTGCATTTTGCATATTACCTTTTTGCATATATTTTTCTAACTCACGTAAGAATAAAGGTAATGATTTCCTCGATGGACACTTGCACATTTGTATGCGTCGGATTCCGTGATTGTATAATTGAGTTTTATTAAACAAATAAGTCGTAAATAATACTCTTTTTTTTAACGTGGTAAAATCATCAAATGAGTCCTCCCACCCAGGCCAGAGCGGTAGGGACTGTCAGACTCGTACTGACTAAAATCCACGGTGTCCTTCAATAGCCCTTTACGTAACGGGGTCCCGGTAAATCATAAGTCTCGCGACCCCTTACGACCAAGTAATACCCTTACTTGTAATATAATGACATTACGTTCTTTACTAATATTACAACGCTGAAGAGTATGTTTGGTTGAACGCACTAATCTCAGGAACTACTGGTTCGAATTGCAAAAATCTTATTGTGTTGGATAGTCCATTTATCGAGGAAGTCTATAGGCTATATAACATTAAGCTACGAACAATAGGAGACCTGCAGCGGGGTTGAAACCACGGGGAACAGCTAGTTGTTTAATAAATCTTTGAGTCAAAGCCTTCACGAAGCGAACAAAGACAAACTTTTCAATAAATATTTATAAAACTTAATTAGAGCTTTGGTTAGTTAAGTTAAAAACGATTATGATCGGGATTGTGTTCTATGGTAATTAATAAACTTTACATATTAGTGAATGAACTTATAATGTTTTGTTCTTTTTACAAGGTTGGCGAGTCCTGTTTATCTTCAAAACTGAAAAATAAAATGGTAACAAATAACTAAAGAAAGCAGCTCGAGGTTAAAACAGACGGAGAAAGGTTGTTTCTGTGCTTTAACATTGAATTTAGTAGCGACCACATGTATAATTAATGTGCCCATGCTTTCCAACGTTTCGTGTCAAGTTCGGCGGCCCTACAGGCTACAGTGACTCACTGCGGTCGCAGTAAGTACTAACTAAACGAAAATGTTTGTTTACTATTTAGAGCACTCTTGCTATCTACTTTATTATTTTGAAAAGGTTAAAATTGTCATAATGAGGACCTGTCGTATTGATTAACTTGGTCAGTTACCTTTATATTTTTTATGATTCATAGTTCCTTAGCAGTGATTTAAAATATGACCAACGTACATTATCTTACGACCTTCAAATATAAAAAAATACAAATGAAGATGGACAATAATGGTAAGTGTTTAAACGAAAGTATAGCGTGTGACATTTATGACACATAAACACAAATTACCAACCTTGCAACAAGTAGAAACCAAAACTTAACCAAACTAGAAACAGATGAGTCCGTTAAGAAAGTTATTAAACATTAACAGAAGTAACATAATTGGGAACTTTAAACTCAAATATAGCGAAGCCCTTCGAAAAACACGACTTCTGATAGCATTGCATTATCAATCATTCAATTATGGAGTTATCAATACGTGCTTCATTTAACAAGCACAGTAAACTAAAGGAATGTTTAAAGAATGAGTTCATACAGATCTTAGTGTTATCAGGTAGATAATGTTTACGTCCTTATCCACCAAAATTATCTGATAAGAGGAGCGGCACGCACGCTTCACCTCTTTCTTTCAAACACCTATCTTTTAATGTTTTGTTGGATGTTAGCATCTACAAATATTTTAAAAAGAAAGTGACTTTTTACATCAGCCAGAAGTAATCTTAGTAGACTTATCACATGACAACAGTTTGATAAAAGTTATATTAGGTATTGAGAGCGTAGATAAGGTTACGTTCAGAAAAATGAAGTTTGATTTTCATGAAGATTTTCTTACGCATAAACAAACATTACGCCAGTTATTCAATAACAAATTGATAGTTTAACAAACTTATCAGCAAACACGAGTTAAGAGGCAGAGGTCAACGTAGTTGTGAATAAAAGGTGTTCCTAGTATTAGGATAGCCGATAGACGGTAGTTTACTACGGCGGAGCTAGTGTACCGTATCATTACGACAATGTCAACTGGTGGCCGTGACACCAAACCGGCAATACTCCAAATCACCAGATTTCAAATATTGCACAGATTTCAAAGACTTCGTGAATTAACTGCTCAAAGGTGAAGGGATCACGTGAAACTGTTGGTTCCATTTAGTTATCTGTATGGAAACGTTACTCACTCTGTGATGTTATCACATTCATGAATGGTTTTAAGGTCGAGGTACAACCTTATGTGGTCCATGTTATGCTCTATGTCTTACAGGCTTGTTTGTTAGTTTTTCATAACAAATGATCATCATTATGATAACGAGCAATAAAAATAACTTTAAGTATGACGTGCGGTAATCAATGTATCAAGCGATCTGTCCTTTGTCCGTCTAATCACACGTGTGGTACAAACAACACGGAAATTTATAAACTAACCTGTTAGACTGGTCCAGTGCGAAGTTCACGCAATCCTCACTACTTGAAACGTTGTAGTCTTCGTTCCACTAGTGCGATCACGTCTCGTACCTCTACTACTACCGAAATTTGTTAAATATCGATAAAAAATAGAGTCTATTCATGTATAAACAACAATCACAAGGCACTCTCAAGTCACCGAAAGTCCCGCTTTGTTCACTTTTTTCTTTGCAATTGCACGAAATTTCAAAGAAAATGTGTTCGTTTGTGGCGGGAACGGCTGCGATCGTTGCGCCACCGCGTGACACGACCTACCGCAGACCGCGAATTGGGCAGAGTGTGCGCCGCGCCGCCGCGCACGGCTTATAATGCGCGCGCCCCACCGCTCCCGCCCGCCGCGAAGCCTCCGCCCGCCCCTACGAACTGCAACTTTACAGGAAAACTTTATGCGCTTTCGTTGAATACTTTAACTTGTTTTTTATTGCAATCACTTTCCAGTTTCCTCAAATTTTACCTGACATGCATGCATTATGAAGATGCATCACAGGAATTCGCAAAGTTTTATAACATCTTCATTTTAGTATTACTCACTAACGTATACTTCATTCCAACATAATATTGTGCCTAAATAACTTTAATCTAATGTAACAGGAAACTGTTCTGTAAGAAAAGCAATATCAATACTCCTGAAAACGCATCCTATGTCACTTCAGTAGATGTGCTCTGTAGACTATCATATCTTTCTATAGGTATATGGCTTCTGACTTGTGGCTGCATAATATTATCAATTAACTTGAGTGAATTGTTGACACCATTTTACTGAACTTGATGATGATTTTACTAATTGTGTACGTACGTGTAAATGTTTACATTTTCCTGTTGAAAACTGCAAGAAAAACGATCAAATTATAATTGAATTATCACCTAATTGAAAACAATGGATAGAGAAAATGTTAGACATAGTTACTCTAATTACACGTCGTTACATGCGACGCAGGATAAAAGGAAAATCACTGCTAAGGACTTAAGACGAGCTCAATTACATAAGTAAGAATCGTGCAACAATTTTGCCACGTTCCTTCATAATAATTTATAGGAAATATCGATATTTTCCGTTGACACAATTTTTCGGAAAACTTTAATTGGGGTACTTCTTCATTTCTTAATTGGCACTACAAAACAATTAAAGGACAGTTTATTATACCTACAGCATCATCATTAGAAAATAATAAGGAAAAATACACTGGTTATTTTACATTTCTGGGAGCGCGTGTATCGAGTAAAGCTTAATTGCTATTAAAGTATCTATAGTTTACATTATACCCAGTTGTAACGTTATATAAGGAAGTACAAAGTTCAGGAATTCAAACTAGTTCAAATGATTGTTCAAAACCCGCTGAAGACTTTCCGCTGGAAAATTATTTCACATGAATATGTCAAGCCATATCTCAAACAAACTAGGAACCGCAATTATTAATGTATTAGACCTCAATAATTACGTTCATTATTATAATAAATGAATGCATAAGCGGAATCGCTGGTTCTTAGTATACATTTGATGGTTTCTTGTGATACAATTTACATGGTGAAATCCCTATAATGTACATAAATCACTTGGTATACATTGGTCTACAAGTGCTATGACTAATGCAGTTCAAGTGGCTACCGATACTGAAGTAAACATTTTTTTATTTATCGTGTTTTTATTGCACACATTTGTCTGATATAATATTTACACATCAGAATGATAGTGTATTTGAGCGTCAGAGGAAGTTGCACGGAACTGAGGTGTTTATCAATGAATTATTGTTCACGGTAGGCATTGCATCAGTGCGGGCATGCGGACGGGCGGCGAGTAATGGGTGACTCGTCGTCCGACCATGGACCATGCCCGGGTCGACGGCACGTCGTGTTCCACGTGAGTCTCAAAGAGCTTTCAGCCATCTGACGGAGCCCCCATAAAGGTTCAAACGCCTGCCGGGGTCGCGGAAATGTCCTCACATAATAATACAATGAATGATATCTGTATATCTTGACGAGTTTCAACTCTAGAACCGAACGGGAAAATAGGGATGAATGTTAAGACGATGAAAAGTGTCTGGGATTTTCTGATAGAAAATTGTTCGTTTTCTTTTACTGAGTGCTCGTAGTTGGCACAGCGCCAGGATCAAATAAGTGATAATCGGAACTTGATACACATACATTCACGAACAATAGGCACATACGCACAACATTATGTACTCCACCCTTTTCGAGACACGCGCTACTCGTAACAATTACGTTAAAACGTGTCTCCATACTTATAATAAGACCATTGACTCTTTAATAACGGAATTAAATCAATTCGTAATATTGTGAAGCTATTGCACCATAAGTAGATGAATATTCAACATTGTTTACAACGCGTGCAGTGCGCGTCTGTACCAAGACGTGCTACACCCTGTATCGTTGCATGATCTGCTTGATACGGAACCTTGGTGGTTCACAGCGACATTTCCTACCTTGAAGTTATGTTAAAATGGATTAAAACTTCCCAATGTTAACTAGAAATACTCCCATACAATCTAAGTACCGTTTCCGGCCTGGATAAAATAAGTATTTTCTTTTTCAAAATCTTGAGTTTCATTCGGGCTTTTTCAGAAATTAATTGGTGCTTTAATGACTCGTTTTATTAATTTTACCGCGTGGAAAAACCGGAAAATTTAAATTAAATTGGACCAACGCATATTAACCACATAGACATAGGTAACGTTCCTGTCGCAGTCGGGTAAAATAAAGCGATATCTGAATACGATATCAACTGATTCATGCACATAAAAGAAATGAATGTCCATATAAATTCATTGCCCAACCACATTCTAGGTACTATCAGCTATTGTACCCCTTTTCCCCGTAATCAGTAACCTATCGATACAGGTAACGAGGTATACGTACGTGGTGCCTGCTGTTCATCGTTCATGACAATACCGACCTTGGGAAGACCTGCGATGACAAAGCTATTGTTTGCTGTGTGGTGACTAAAGCTCGAGGGTGGTGGCTGGTGGTGGCTTCCCTTAGCCGTGGTGAGTCGGTGAGGTGAAGGTCGTACATACGGTATTGTAGTGGCATCGTGGTCATAACAGGCAATGCCGCCTTTGATGCCGCGCCAACTTTCTTTGTTACAATGAAGTGGCAGTATTGTTTATTGTGTCACCTAGCTTCGCGAAGGTTTAGACTATTTACATGTTCCTTATGTTTTGCTGATAGTACGTCGTTATTGTAAAGTTATGATATTGTTACATCTTATCTAGGAGCTTTTGAAGGTCGCGGGACTGTACGAATTACCGTGACCCCGGAACGTAAAGGGCTATTGAAGGACACCGTGGATTTAGTCAATACGAGTCTGACAGTCCCTCCCGCTCTGCCCTGGGTGGGAGGATTCATTTCATAATTTTACCACGTTAATAAAAAAAGGAGCTTTTGTAGGGCATAAGGAAGACAAGAGTATGAACATGATTTCCTTCCAAATTTTCATGTTTAGTGGGTATACTTCGGTTTTATTACCATGTCTTTGAACTTAATAGGAATTTAAAAAAATAGGTGTAAATGCTATTGAATTTAATATCTATTCAGTAAATCACATATGAATAGTATTTCAAAGTTTTAAAATTACTAAGATGCACAATTGCACACACGAAATCCTTTTCCTTATTTAATGCTTTTTGTAAACTAGGTACTTGAGCGCTCTGCAGGTACTTTTGCCATCAAAATTCTGAAAAACGATTTCTAAAAATGCGTAATGCCTCTAGATATTCATGACATTCGACGAAATATTCTAATAACCATGAAAAACGTAGACATTCCTCAAGGCGACCACACTAAAGCAGAAATGAGTTCGTTCTGGGAAACCAGCGCCGAATAAACCAGGCTACGAATCTACGATCGGGCCCGATTACGATGGAGGTCGGTGATTCAATCCACCCTGGTATTTTATGGTTACTAGACAATAGGTAGAGGTTTACCGTATTACAATTTTGATTTCCTTCCCTTAAAATTTGAGTAATAGCCCCAATGTTACCTATATTATGTTCATTCATTTCTTTGTGTGGTTGAAGGCGTCAAACCAATATTTAAGTTTCCAAATGACTAACTAAGTAAATTTTCAATTGTTTTGATAAGACCATTCTCAGATCCCAAGCGCATATTTTGAACATAAATTTAGATTATGCTCTTTGCCTTACAAGGAAACTTACGGAAAGAAAAAAAAAGCTTTCTTAGACGTCGCGTGGGGATTTTTTAAATGCAAATAAAACAGTTTGAAAAACAGAAGGTAAGCATACAGTATGTGTTGTCGGAAACGCTAAGTGTACTTATTCATCTTGGCTAGGACGTAACTCAAGTGTCGGCTGCCAAAGGCGACATTTTATAGTAATATACTGCCAGGATTATTTTCCCAACAAGGTTAAAACAAAACCTACATCTCATTAATTAAAGTCCTATGATAAACCAACATAAAATGAGTCTAATTGTCTCTTTCATCTTCGATGACATAATAAACAACATAACAATAGCGTAACATTAGTTCCCAGATCACCATTAAAGTAGGCATAAACATACTCATTAAATTTTATGGCTTTGCTTGGTATTATAATTACATAATCTTGTGGAAGAACTCTTCAACGTCAAGACTAGGCTAGTTTATGTCGGAATTCAAATATTTTATTAAAGTATACTTTTTCGATGAGGAGGAGCTCTTAGCGAAATATACAATATACTTAAATTGATGTTAATGTGAATAATTGAAAGTGGTTAATAACTTTTCAACATTCATTAATAATTACCACATGATTTGATAAAATGCTTATAACATTGAAATTCATCACTTTTAGCAGTTAATAATTCACTACTCTCGTCAGTAAAAGTAATTAATCAAAACAACTTGAAGTTATTTGTCCAGTAGGTACTGAAGTAAGCGCACGCCGCGATTGCGGCGGTAAGACCCCTCTTTGAGGAGTGGCTGACGTGACGTGACGCCGTGGATAGGCGTCACGGCGTCCTGACCTACCGCATGACGCAGGTCCTCACCAGACATGGAAGTTTCGGAAGGTACCTGTGTCTGATAAGAAAGGAAGAAACGCCTAGGTGTCACCACTGCGAGGATCGTCCGGAGGACACGGTGGAGCATACGGTGCAGGACTGCCCTGCTTGGGCAGAGCCCTGAAGAAAAAGTCTTAGAGTCTTCTCTGACCACTCATTTGTCGTAAAAACGACTTGGGGCCGCCGCTTCGACTTGGACAGGTTAGGTTAGAAGGGGCTGCCGGAGTCTGTAAGACCCCAGAAGTAAGAGCACCGCTAAGCGGTGATCGATCGACGTTGTTTTTCAAAGAGTTATCACATTTCTCGGTACTGAGATTAAATTATGAAAAATCACCGGTAAATGTAATTAATTTCTTACTTTTACCTCGACTTTCTGGTATTATTATTATTAATATAATTATTGAGAATTATTAATAATTTTAAATTTATCACATTTTCACTTTTCAAAAAACGTTGCCCCTTTGCATTTATAAAACATTATACTCACCTAAACAAACACCCAGACCAAGAACAACTACTTGACACCGTAACACGCAGCGTATCAATCGAACTCCGCAGTCGTTAACTCTCAGCCAGACAGCTCCAACCATGCCGTCAAATGATGAAGATGATGATTTTACTGTACAGTTATGTTAGCAAATAACGAAGGAACACAAAAGAAAAGACCTGCGTCATAAGGTAGATAATCGTAATTATGATATTTCAATAAAAGGCGTTAATTGCTTAGTTCCTGCGTTGCTCAATCGCATGTCCCATCGGAGATAACGCTCTCAACTGGGCCCTCTCTCTCTGATTGAATAGAATGGTTCTTGTTGACAGTGATTGAGTGTTGATGACAATGTAACTAATAATTTTCTAATACGTTTTATTACGTTCTCATGTCATAGTCTTTAAACAATCTGAAAGCTTTTTGAATGGCTTATAGCTTACAGTTTTGGGAACTTCAACATTACTCTAATAAATTGTTTTTGTGCGTGTGACCTACTCATGAAGTATGGGAGATATCGAACTTATTTGTTTTTGCAGTTCCATGAAAAGTCTATAAAGCACTTAAGTATCTATCGTTCTGAGTACTTAAATGACGAGTACCTAAGTAAGCTGCGGCCGGAAAAGCTGTTTTTTTCTCTCATGGTGAAAATAAAATTTTCAATGATAATTCTTCGCCTTAGGAGCAAGGCTGTCAAACTCGTATGATTAAAAAAATCCTGGTTTCTTGAGTAGTGGCCGAGACCCAGTCTGGCTTTAGTTGCCTTGGACCCATTTATTCCCATCTGAACCACTCTCTACCCAACCAAGAACAGTCAAAGTCATTTCTATAAAATTCTACATGTTTTTTGCCGAATTATGTCACGCCCTAAGTACAGACGACTGAAGAATAGAAGCATTAATTTTCTACATTTTAAAAGTGGAAGTCGGTGAGAAAAAAGTCAAGGAAATAGGTAACAATGTAACCGACTTACAATAACGATACTAACATACACCTTTTGCTTCGTCCACGTTCATACATCTAGTCATGATCGGATTTGACCTTTCTTTTACTTGTATTGTAGCTTAAATTGCGCTGCTGTACTAAAGGACTTGTCTCAGCGTCATCTATCCATCAATCTCAGCAATGAAATAATACATATGCATGCATATACCTATCGTAAACAAAAGCAAACAGTAATAAATGTAGCCGCAGCAGCGCTCTCATTCGTCTTCTTTAACGGCTGCGCTAGACTTTACAGCGTGGGACACATTCCGAACGTGTGTAGCGTTCCGTGGACGACTAGTAAGCTCGGTTGCAATGCCATTCATTCTGGCAAGCTGACTATCGGCGAAGAATTTTTACTTATAAGATAAATGCTTTATGAGAAAGTGGTATGTCTATGGGGGATACAATAAAACAGGTTGCATATTGAATAAAATGTTATTTATTAACTCTATGGAAAATTAATTCAATTAATAAAAACTGATATTTCAATCCGAATTGTTTGTCTCAGTGACCTTTTAACGAGTTCATGTTACTGTATCAGGTCTCAAATTATGCAGCAATGTTCGCAGTGGAAGCAGTTTGGCAAGAGATCCGTAGCTATTGCCAAGTGCGACCAGCATTCGGAACTGATGCGATTCACCCGCCTCGTGACACCAACGACCTTCCACTGCCAAGTCGATGAACTTCCATTTAAAAATCGCTTTAATTGTAACCGTAAATATTTAACTAACAATGATAAATCAATTTTTAAAGAAAATACTGCATTGTTTGGAGAATTATGCGGGGCAACGTGAGTAAGATTGTTACCTACTTTAAACAGAGCAGCTATGATTCACTGTCTAAACAAACAAGTTTAAAAGAAACACATTTGAACCTAAGGTGGGGATTGAGGTTGAATTAAACCACAAATTAGTCGCTTGCGCATCATCAATTTGACGCAGGTCTTTTGAACCTTTCTAAACTTTCTAGTTAACAGTAAGTGCAAATGCGCAAAAAACGTAAGTTAGATATACTTACATAGATATGGAATTCGGTTCGATCGTATTAGTCAACCGTCGAGTACAAAAAATACATTCACCGAATTCTTGCACGAATTGAAGGTTTTTCAACTCGAAGCTTTGTCTTCATTACACCGCGTTCTGACTCGACTTTAAAGTTCACACAATTACGAGTACAGTATCCGAAACGTGATATACCACGCCCTTCAAATAACGATTCATTTAATGAAATCAATATTTTTCAGGTTTTTTACTCAATAAAACTTATACATTTGTTCTAAAGTATGTGTTAGTCAGGATAATGTCTCAGTGAATTTGTGAAACGACCACAAACAGAACTACAGTAGTAAATGATGCAACGATGATTCGAATTCAAAACGAAGTGTGCCGAGAATGCGTGAAACAAAACGATGCTTTACAACTTGAAAAATATTTTAAATTGTTATCACAAAGCTCGTAAATCCCGCATACCAATAAAATAAATCGCGTAAGTTAAATGTTAACTCATAAAATAGACAAAATACCAGTTAAGCTTAATACATATTATTCTAAACTAGCTTCCGCCCGCGACTCCGTCCGCGCGGATGTCGGTCTTCGCGTGGATGGTTTATTTCTCCATTTTGAGTAACTCTGACAATGACATCTTATAAATATCTATTGGACCCAAATACGGCTAAGCCTATAATAAATTAAGGAGATTCGCGGTTCTACAGAACAACGTCTATGAATAAAACTGAAAAATAAGATTTTTTTTCTACGTATTTTCCCAGGATAAAAAGTATCCTATTTTATACCCAGGATAATAAGGTATAATTATACCAAGTTTCATCGAAATCGAACCGTTAGTTTTCACGTGATGCCTGCATATACAGACAGACAAAATTTTTTTTAATCACATATTTGGGTTTGGTATAGATCCAGCAACACCCCCCGCTATTTATTTTTTCAATATTTTCAATGTACAGAATTGACCCTTCTACAGATTTATTATATGTATAGATTCCTCGGAATCGCTGCATGTCATCGTAACTTACATTACATTGCAAGTTAATATATCAACTTACATTGTTAATCTAAGTAGCATTATTCACGTGTTATGACTATTATTTTATGATACATAGTCCGCTAGAAATAAGAGCAAGTGATAACTAAGTGAGTACTTTGCTTTGTCGCGTGCGCAGTATTCCGCACATAAATCAAAGGTTTTCCATTAGGGTAATTAAGTTAATGAAAGCTATTTACACAACGATTAGATTCGCCACAGTTTCCTGCAATAACGTGTAAAAGAAAAATTATAGTTTAAAAAAACTAAAAAAACACGCTTTAATAGCAATCGAACTAAAAAGTAGAAAATAATTTTTAAGTATAAGAGAGTTTGTGTTACTGCAATATAAAATCCAACAATCAATTATCATAATTAACTTAGAATAAGATTAATATAAATATTAAGATATTAACAAAAAATGAAATAAAGTGAAAAAGCGTGGGGTGCTCAATGATATTTTTATAATAATTCTGATATTGCAAACAGTAACAAATAAAATGATCATCACATTCGATATCAAGCACCCCACGCTTTTTCACTTTATTTGATTTTTTGTTAATATCTTAATATTTATATTAATCTTATTCTAAGTTAATTATGATAATTGATTGTTGGATTTTATATTGCAGTAACACAAACTCTCTTATACTTAAAAATTATTTTCTACTTTTTAGTTCGATTGCTATTAAAGCGTGTTTTTTTAGTTTTTTTAAACTATAATTTATTTTCTGAATTTTTAGTCTCAAGACGACAATAAAAGAAATTAAAATACGCAAGCGCGGATGTGCGCGCACTATATCGGTAGCAGTGACTAATTATAAAATTCGAGGATTGAGAACGGATGATCGCGCAGCAATCGTCAGCATCCGCCAAATTAAGAAATTTCTCTTTTGAAAGTGGGAGAAGCCAGAGGAGAACAGGCCGTATGCAGCAGAGAGCCAATCGGCAGCAAAAGACAGAGAATGACATTTTCATCGGCGATAACATGCTCACTAATCTAAACATATTTTTTACTATCACTCCGCCCGCCGCAAGACGATCTCCGGCCACCGTAGGCGCGGGCATGCGGGTAGCGAGTAATGGGCGACTTGCTGTCCGACCATGGACCATGCCCGGGTCGACGGCGCGTTGTGTTCCACGCGCGCCTCAAAGAGTGTCAGCATAGTGACGGGGCCTGTAAAGGGCCAAAGCCTGCCGGGGTCGCGGGACCAACGGATTACCGTGACCCCGGTACGTAAAGGGCTATTGAAGGACACCGTGGATTTTAGTCAGAACAAGTCTGACAGTCCTTCCCGCCCTGCCCTGGGTGGGAGGACTCATTTGATGATTTTAACACGATAAAAAAAAAAAAACACTCCGCCCGCGACTTCGTCAGCGCGTATTTCTAACTTCGAACCCGAAATATTATTGAAGACAAACTGATTTTACAATGTTCGCCCGCTAGGGGTTGATTTTTGAAATATAGATAATTACGCATCCTTTATTCGATTGGGAAACTATTTATGCCAAGTTTTGGGTTTGTCGAAGCAAGCAGCCTTCCCTTAAAACTTAATCACCCTTTTTCACCAACTTAGAGGGTGATTTTCGAAAACCCCAAAAACACGTGTTTGATTATTTTTTATCTAATTTTTATATACTGAGTTTAAAATTTATCGGTTAGCGCGTTATGGTTTTCCCACACAAACTTTAACATCGTCTAGATTACCAAAGGAGGGTAGTTTTCAAAAACGAATAATTCCCATCTTTTTTATTTACTTTTACTCATATTCGTACCAAGTTTCAAGTTTATAAACCTAACGGATAAGATTTTACATACAAAGGTTTTTACCCCTTTTCACCCCCTTATAGGTAGATTTTCGCAAAATCCCTTCTTAGTGGTCACCTACATAATGAATCGAACCTACCGTCCAAAATTCAGGTTCTACGTTTAGCGATTTTAGATCCTTCCCTTTAAACTTGAATACCCCTTTTCACTAACTTGAGGGGTGATTTTCGAAAAACCCAAAAACACGTGTTTAATTATTTTTGATCTAATTTATATATACTGAGTTTTAAATTCATCAGTTAGCGCTTTATGATTTTCCCATACAAACTTTAACATCGTGTAGGTTACCAATGGAGGGTAGTTTTAAAAAACTATTAATGTCCATCTTTTTCATTTACTTATACTCTTATTCTTACTAAGTTTCAAGTGTATAAACCTAAGGAATAAGATTTTTCATACAAAAAATTTCACCCCTTTTCACCCCCTTAGGGGAGGATTTTAATATAAAATTTATGAGATTATTAAATTTTCAAGTTAATCAGACTGCTGGAAGTAGGTGAAAATGAAGTTAAAAGATTCCGTTACATACATACATACATACATACAGGTCAAGCTAATAAAAGCGTGTTAAAAAAAAACATTTATTAGTTCTTAAATATACGTTTACCTACGGGTAACCAAAACACGGATGACCCGGAAACCTTCATACAAAAGGTTGGTATGTACGTTTTGTGCGTCGTCTTACTGCAACAAAGGAGGCTGGAAAATTTGTGAAGACTGAAACTGTAAATTCAGTAACAGTTGAGTTACATAAAGAGCTGAATTGTGCTTTCCGGGCGTGAATCACACTGCGCCGTTAGAGTACTTTTTTTATAGTGGTAAAATCATCAAATAAGTCCTCCCACCCAGGGCAGAATGGGTGGGACTGTCAGAATCGTACTGACTAGTCCACGGTCTCCTTCAATAGCCTTTTACGTTCCGGGGTCACGATACCGATCACTGTTAGCATACTTTACGCGAACAATTACTTACCAGCTAAATATGTAATTTATTACAAAAAATATTTGGAAAAAGTGAAGTTATTCCAGTCTATTTCCACGTATTTATTTCTTGTGATTTTATTTAACCAAAACAAAATTTACGATACAACAATTTGATAAAACTAGACTAAACTATTACAAAGTATCGAAAATATCTTTTTCAACGCTATGAGCTGCTAATGTGCTTAAAAGACTGGCGGCGTTGTAACTTCGTTGTAAGGCAATGCTTAGCCTTTGGCCAAGATAAAAGCCAGCCAAGTCATTTAGATATGTCTTTAAAGGGGCTGTTAGTGCTCGTCCTCACATGTCAGGGGTGGAGTTCATTCGGGCTTATGATGAGTAAGATTCCTCTTTGAGGAGGAGGGAATTGGGCGGGAAGTCACTCCTGGGTGTCACAACTTTGCGAAGAAGTGAAATTTCACTAACACGTGGTCAACTTTCGCTAGTCTAACTAAGTAACTTCTTGGCTCAAAACTCCCCCAAGACAGAGGTAAATAACTCGGATAATGTAATAGTTTTAAGTAATTTAATTACAATCATTACATTACAGATTTTCATTTAATTGCAATCTTTAGGCATTTGTTGGCCACTTTCCGTGAGTATCTACACGAAAAGTGGTCATAACTTTTAAATGGTAAAAATAGCGCCCTATGTCTTAGTTTTACTTCTATTCATCATCATCTTCCTGCCCTTATCCCATCTTACTTGGGGTCGGCGCAACACGTTTTTTTCTTCCATTCTCCTCTATTAAACGTCACAGTATCATTTACTCCTTTTTCTTCCATATCATTCCTTAGACAATCCATCCATCTTTTCTTTGGCCTTCCTCTTCCTCTCCATTCATCAACATTCATACTTATCACTCTCTTAGTCACATGAGTGTCATCCCTCCTCATCACATGTCCATACCAAGACAGACGATTCCCTTTCATTTTTTCTGTAACAGGCGCCACTTTCATACTTCCCCTTATAAACTCATTCCTTACTTTATCCATTCTTGTCACTCCACACATCCATCTTAATATTCTCATCTCCGCTACGTGCAATCGTTTCTCATCCATCTTTTTCACAACCCAGCATTGTTTTACTTCTATTATAGATTGGAAATGACAATTTGTGCTGGGCATGGTAGGATATAATAAATTGGAAGTAAGAAGGGAAGTAGCTATCGCCACTTATGTATTTAAAATTTTGCGTGGTAAATTACATAACCCGGGCGTTTTAAACAAGTTGGGGTTGTGTGTACCAGATGGGTACGTGGGACGGCGGAGGCGGCCGCCGCTGCTGAGGGAACCGCCCGCTCGTACCAACCTGCTGCAGCATGCGCCGCTGACGCGAACGTTGCGTACACTCAATATGATATCACAACGGATTGACTGTTTCGATTGTACTTTGAGTGAATTCACACGGGCTGCTTTTTGTATAGTAGCTTCAGGTTTGTAAATAATATAATATTTTTATATGTTTGTAATAATAATAATATGATACCTATAATCATAACTACAACTACGCTTACAGGCTTAACCTAATATGTACAATAGTATTAGGTTAAGCCTGTGATGATAGCTGTATGTATGTGTTTAAATAAATAATGATAAAGTTCAATATGATTCACTTCCACAAATCCCGTATATAGGTTTTAGCGACTATGTAAAAGTCAACTTTAAACTTTATATTACAAATTAGACGGCCCGGTTAGTGGATGAGCGATCGACTAGTGTGCAGCGTGTCGCGGGTTCGTTCCCCGTAGTTAAGAAATATTTGTATGACCTACAAGTAGTTGTTCCGAGTCAGGGGGTTTCTGTGTGTGGCTTTATAAGTTTGTAAACGCACCCACAACAGAGGAGAAATTTATAGAGTGGGGAAACGTTTACAAAACATCAAATGCATATTTCTCAGGTGTGACAAATCTATATATTCAACTCTATAACTTTAAATGAACAAGTACTAAATAGATATTATAAAATTGAAAAAGCGAATCATCGTTTATATTTTAATGCATTTATTTATATAATAAGGAGCCTAGCTATAATTATACTTTAACTTCATCTGTTTACATTAAAAAGTACCTAAATGCGGTCATGCGGATGGGAATTCTTTAAGATTATGGGAAGGAAAAAAGAGTGATTTTTTTTTTCAGAAAAATCATAAAATTGCATTCACTTGCTTTGTATGTAACAAATCTGATGTGTATACATAAAACCGTGGTTAAAAAAAAAACTAAAAAATGTGGTCATACAGATAGATATTCCTTAAAATTATGGGTTGGAAAAACGAGTAAGGATTTCTTTTTAATCAGAGCGTTTTTTCCTGGCAACATTTCAACGAAAGCCACAAAACACGCAATGACGTAAGAAGTTGCTTTTCTATACAAAAAATTGTAATTTCAATATTTAAAAAAATACTACGCTATTATACCTCCTAATAAATATAAAAACCATACAATAATATTAATTAAATCTAAATATTTACAAAAAATAAATGTCTGAAGGTTGAGGCAGATGCATACCCTAATGGTACACCCACATTTCATTAGTCTGTTATGTTAGGTCCCTAACTTAATAGAGGGCGACCCTAATCCTTTCAACTGGTAATAAATCCAAACTCTTTAGCTGCTAATGAGTAATCACAAATTGAAAAACCCAATAACACTGATGCTCGACTTCTAATCAAGACCCAGCTCAAAAGTCGCTTACCACGACTAGACCAGGTAGGTAATTATTCTTATACTTTTGGGGTGGTAAAATCATCAAATGAGACCTGCCGGCCTGAATGGGACTGTCAGACTCAGACTGACTAATAATCCATTCTGTTCCTTGGGTTGCCCTTTGTGCTCCAGGCCGCTGTATCCTGCTTAAACAGTCTTGAAACCCCGGCAAGATTTTGGCCCTTTCGGGGCCTGTCACCTTGCTGACAGCTCCATGGCGCGCGTATCTCGACTGAACGTTGAGCTTCCTATTACTCGCCGTAAGCAAGCCCGCACATATAGATAATACCTACAATAAAATTCTTGGTAACAAAGCAGATCAATTATACACTCATAAGTGCCTATATATTTCTTTTCCCGAATCACATCTGTGCCACATAAAACATACCGGTTTTATTAGAATGACTCATCGATCAAAGATCGTTCCTAACCGGTCCCAGCACACTTGGTAATTGGGTTAACTGGGTTTTCCTAAAAAACATCAACATATGAATTAATTTAAATATTATATTGTAAAATTTTAAAACTCACTGTCATCTTTCCGGAAAGGTGTTGATACGCAGTTCAATGTATCTAAACTGTCATTATATTTAGGGCACAGCGCGTGAGTCACTGCCATCTTTCTAAGTGACTGCTCTTAAAGCGTGCGGCCAAATTGAATAGATTGGTCTCACACACCCCACTTTGATTGATGCATCATCGTTCTCTACACTGTGGGCTGAATAAAAACACCAAAGGAAATAAACACAGACAGTCAGACACACCTTTCTGTCCAAATAGGCATGTTGATCAAATGCAAATTGAAAAATACTGGATACGATTTTTTCCTTTCGTTGAATTAAGACATTTGTAAAGATATAACGCATCGAGATTCGAGAGTAGGGGCTCATGACGTTCGAAGCAAGTACAAACAGTACTTGCTCGTAACGTATTGGTAATTTTAAAAGTGTTCTCTCTTCTTAACAAGAAAAATACGTATCAAATATTTTTTGATACCTAGTAAATGAACCTAGTTTGCCCAACTTATCAGACACTTTAGCATTCATTTGTAATAGTACATCGAGCATTCGCCTTTTTTAATTTTGTCGAACTAAATAACGATTAGAGCCACGAACATTTCCTAGATCTTTCTAGCGAACGCTCCAATCAATGGTCGTCGAATGTTTGCTTCGGACTTAATAGTCGGCTGGGCAAAAAGCTCGCCAGAATCCTCGTTTAGCTAAAATGCTCTCGTTTGTTTTTCTGTTATGTAACATTCACAAGAATGCTCAAAACAAGAGCATGGTCGAGTTTATCAACAGCTTAATAAGAATACACCCTCATTTTGTCAACTACTTAGGTTAGACACGAGAAAATAAATCAACGTCGAGTAATTTAGATGTTCTCAGGAACGAGTCTAGTTAATTTAAGGTATTCTTTACTATAGTATGACTAACACCAGCTTCACTATATTATTTTTACCTACAATTTAAACATAGTAGATTAAGAGTCACTCCTCCGGTAAGCCCACATTCCAGTGTAACGTGTACCTTTACTCTGACATAATAGACCACCGACAAACTATGATTAATTCACTATTTTTAATTCAGAATAATAATTAATTATAACAACAGGATTAAATCGGGGAAGTACATTTGAATATCTAGTTTTAATAGTGAATAGAGTATTTAACCGGAAGAGGTATGTGTCACACGAAAGAGTAGAAAAAAAATAGTATTTGCAGATGACGGTTTGACTAAACCAACGACTATAGGGTCTCTATAACCTATAATCAGCTTTTCAGTGTGTTTTATTTATGTCAATCAAACAATATTATAATGTGCATCATTCTGCGAAAGAATGCGATCAAGCGGATCATCAAGACAAAAACAGTATTCAAATAAGGTTCAATGCCAGATGAATCGCAACTAAGGTAAGCTCAAGAAAAATTTTTGGGTGGGCTGGCGGTCTCCGAGTTTTGGATAGCTTACCGTCCGATCAGGGACCATGCCCGAGGCTTACAGTCCCTTCCGGTCCACCCAGGACGGAAGGACTCATTTGATGATTTTTCAACCTTAAAACAAGTCTTTCCGAAATGATATAGCCCTCTGGGCTGGTTCACCCGCTCTAGGAAAACATACATAAACATATTTCAGCTGAGTAATATTTACTATTGGAGAAATATCTTCTCAAAGATTGAATTGACACAACGACTGATACTGTGATATTGTTATCGACTAATACTACATTCTGTAATAATAATTTATAATAAGTTTACACCACGATGGCTTAAGCGTTGTTGCTAAATATGAAGTTCGGAGTTTGATTTCCACCTCGTACACTAACCTATTTTCGAATTAGCAAAATGTAAGTATATTGGGAATATAATTGGGAATTTCAGACCTAATGAATTTGTATAATTAACACAATTATTTATATTTATTTCGTCAATTTACCTTTTTCCTATTTCTATTTGCTGTCCTATATTCCCTCATAATTTTAACTAATACCTATAAGGTAAATCCTCTTCCTGTAGTGTACGCTCACAATTAATAGTTTTATGGGATTTGTGGTTTGGATTTAACGAGAACCGAAGTGACACCGATGAGACTGTCCTATAAAATCAAAACAGAAGTCCTAATGGAAATAGATAGAAGCCGCGTCTCGTGCGTCAATGAGCACTTGACCACCTAAAAAAATCTCAAGTGATTCAGACCAATTGTAACAAATGAATCACACACGACCCAATTAGTGACCATTTTCGTTTGCGTATTTTACAAGAGTGTCCAGGCAATGAGTGGATACAGGATAAAAAGTATATAATACTTATCCTTATTATTATTTACAAAATACTACTTTGAATTACCCTTCTTGACACAATTACGCAATTAGGTTACGTTATTATGTGGTAGAGAACTACAATAATTTCCCCACATCACATTTGTCACGTGACTAAAGTGTGGTTTGGTCCCCAAATATGATAACGGAAGACCCTAACAGTTACCACCAAATTCGCTTGCGGTTATATTTGTGTAAAAATAAATTAAGAAAAAAATATTATATGATATCCTTTAGTAGATATTGATGAGGCTGACGCATAATTTCGTATCCATAAGTTGATATTTATTATTGGATGCACATGTCTCCGGTAGAACAAAGCTTTGAAACCTTCACAGGTTGCCAAGGGCATACTCAGTACTTAGTCTTAGTACCTACATTATTATAATTAATTGCACTTCCTTAGCTTATGTTTGCAGTACTATAGTGCTTAGCCAAATGTTACAATACATCATCATTCTTTGTTATTGTGTTTGCCTTAATCTTCACGTAATTAAAAAGACAATCATAACAGGACTATAGCTCATCCAGTTTTTTACACCACGTATACCAAACAAACATAAAATTAGATATAGAGTAAGAGGTAAGGACAAAAGTCATTCACTAACACGAGTAGTGAGTCACCGGTAAACATAGTAGATAATAGCGGTGAACCGGACCGGTTCTCCGCCGGAGATCTTCGAAAATGGACCGCACATATTCTGGGAACATCATCGCCAAAAAACATGTGGATAAGCACTCACAAATACAAAGAACTTGCAGGATCATTTTGTACAAATAACAATGGAATCTGCCAGGTATTCAAGTTATCACATTAAGTAAACAAATTGTGTAAATATATGTTATTGAGCACATGAATACTAGTAGTATTCGCTATTGCTGGACGGCGGCCAGTGCTGGGGTGTTCTAGGCACATATCCAGCGCTTCCTAGTACACTGACAGCATTACCTTCATATCTTTACGGAATACCTAGTACCTTAGTGCAGTTGGGATGTATCACATTAGCACTCACCGCGCCAGCCGCATACAACTACACTATTCTGCGAATTAACCAGAGGCAATGACCTAAGGACACAGAAGGCTACCACCACTGTCAAAGTACAACCCACGAGGAAAATAAATTCTGCTTAATATCATTGTAATTAAACTATGCAAGATACCGACCGCTACACGCTCATTATCAAAATGTCCGGTATTTTGGTACTAGTGTGTGGAATATAAACTTGGTTATTACAAAATTAAGATTCATGTGTTGTAGTTCGCGGACTTTGTACGAATCCATGGAGATGAACAACGAAGGAGGAAGCGCTAGACCATGACCGCAGCTGCGACACGCACGGTACGTAAAACAGTTGACGAACTATAACTGGTCGATAACTGTCGAGCCAGTCGATATCGTTGTGATATGTCGTTCATTACTCCAGCTATTTTTGCATGCAACAGGTACGTTGACCATAGCAATCGGGTGCACGTCGGGACATCGTCGCAGTATCCGCCGGTACCGAATCGCCGGCAGGGCAAGGCCGCTGGAACTTTGCTTGTACGAGGTGTGTTTGCCTGCTCCGCATCGGACATGGCGCGCTAATTCCGCGCGCTCACGCTGAATCACTAATCATGGCGAGGCAGCAAGCCAATCAGTATTCCGGTGGCACCCGCGCCCGCTCCGTACGCTAGCAAATCGCTAAAAATACAAGATGGACAAGGGCACTTCATGGCCGATATGACCTTACCTGAATCACATAAAACAGCTATGTGAATTACATATTTACTTCCTGAACTTCCATACTCCTAATTAACTTTGTCTACCCACCTATTTAGTTAGGGTAAGTCCTAGGAAAATCGCCAGAACTATTAAGATTGATGTTCGTCTAAGTTTACTTCTAATGTACTAACTGTTCCCCCTTGCACACGCTGCTCGGCTCCTATTGGTCGTAGCGTGATTTTATACAGCAAACAGTCTTCCTCGATAAATAGACTATCCGACACAAAACAGTACATTGTTATCCAAGGGGTGAAAGTTACTTATTTAGTGCCGAGACGGGTTTGGCGCCCGTAATGTAGTGACGGCGCTAATAGTTCGAGGGATTTAATAAGTAATTTACCCGAGGTAAACACTGTGCTTTTCATTACAAATACAAGTAAAGTAAAAATAATGACATAAATTATTAGCTCAAGAAAAATTAGTGTTGATCGCATTGTGGCTTTCCCGCTCATTTTGTTTTTTTATTTAAGTAAGTATTTGTTTTTTCCTGTGGTCGACCAAAGGACAAAACACACACAGCTGTACAGCCATTGTTTTTCATGTTCATTATTAAAAAAAACGGCAACGATTTTGCCGCAATGTATGTTATTTTAAAGAAATAGTTAAAACTGAATTTTATTAACGTCATAATTTGTAAGTAATTTTTATTTTTATTTCGTTGTAATTTAGTGGCTGTATAAAAAGTTATAACATGGTTCAATAGAAATGTCAAAATAGAACTATTTTGATTTTCCTAAGCTTGGCAGCTGTCAGTCGAAAGCGATTCTCCTGCAATGGATAACTTTCAAATCGCTCATCAGGCATTTAATGACCTACTTTCAGAGTATGGGTAATGAAAAAGAATTTTTCAGTTTAAACCTGCGGTTTCCGAGATTAACACGTTCAACCAAACATACTCTTTAGCTTTATGATTCGAGTATATATTCCACAAATATCACACAACGCCATCTAGTCTCAAGCTAAGCAGAGCTTGTGTTATGGGTACTAGACACCTGATAAACATACTTATATATTTCTAAATACATAAATACTATAGATAAATTACACCTAGACACAGAACAAATGATCGTTGCTCATCACACAAACATTTGTCCTGGGTGGGAATCGAACCCACGACCTCCGGCATAGCACTCAGGGTCACTAACCACTAGACCAACAGTATTAAAGTAAAACTAGCTGTTGCCTATGGCTTCGCTCGTTAATTTGGTATTTGACAATTAGTTCGGCGACATATGGCGCCACCTATTGTCATAGGAATGTTACTGTTGTTTTTCTCCGGAACAGCACGGTTTTTCTGTAAGTTTTTTTTTTACACCTAACCACTTATAACAAAATTTCAGAATGGTTGGTTTAGTAATTTTGGCGTGAAAAGGTAACAAACAAACAAACTTACTTTCGCATTTATAATATTAAGTGAAGATGAAGGTATAAATGAAATACAACTGCAATAATTTGTATAAATGCTTTATTTAACCCTAGTTATACCTATACACATTTACATTACATACGATATGCATTGCATAAAAGTATTGTCTTGCTCTACCAACATCAATTTTGACAAAATTCAACATATCTGTTTGATTTTAATACATAAAACAAACAATTAAGATATTATTATACTTAACACGACTAAAAAGCTGTTCCAATCAGATTAATTGCTGACAAATAAGTAGTAGCTTCGACACATACGTATATATTTTCCTGTAATGTCAATAAGTTAACACTAAGCATCTTAAAGTTATAATTATAGTACAGGAAGACATCTTGTTTAGTGTAGTCCAATAGCCAAGAGGGAGGGAGAGTGAGGGCTCATGCCAATTTTAAAAGTTTCGTATCTTCGTAAATTTCGGTTTACTACGTAAAACATGTTATTATAATATGGCATATACAAATATAACTAATTATACACGTGCACATCAAACAAAAATAATTAAGCTCAACATGTTAAATGTTGAGCTTAATTATTTATAACTATTTTGGCAACACTTTATCACATACAGTAGGTAACTCAAAAATGCTGACAACATTACACTCAAAACGGAATATTTACAAGTTACAACAAAGGCATATTTACATTCATTCCTTTTGAAAACACATCGGGAGTAAAAATCTGATCGTTTTGTCATATATTTTTGGTTTGGGCTCCAATCGTCCATTGGTTATACAGACTATAAAACGCCCAAAACCACGGCCGAAACTACGGGACTAGCACTTAAGAGTATAGAGTCCAAGCCCCTACTCACGGACAAGTAATACTACTAAATCCAGGTATTTCAATAAACCCTTGTTGGAAGACTTCTATATCCTTATTTACGCGCATGCGCTCTGCGAGGGTCTTCTCATGCGCGAGTGGGTGCCAGGCGCCAAGAGTGCACGCAGCGTCGTCGTGAGAGGCGTGGTAGTGGCACCGGCGAGTCGCGCGCGCACTCGGCACGTACTCAAACATGCGCACGCGTTGACAACGGTGCAACGCGAACCATAGACCTGGAAACGTAGATAGATACTTAACGAGCTTATCATTATTATTAAACATAATGCCTACTGTGTCTGTATGTCTAAGCGCGATAAATTCACAATTTCCGAAAAGATTTTCAAACGGTTTTCAGGTTTTACGTTAAGTTTAAACCTTACTGGTTCAAATATCTTGAAGATGCCGGAAAAAATACGCTGTATGGGTACCTAACGGACGATTCACTACACCGGGCCAGGACCGGGCCGGGCCGGGCACGGTCCACCATTGTGGTATACTTTTTGTTTGAAGTGATTCATGCTTGCGGCCCGGACGGGGCACGGCCCGGTCCTGGCCCTCTGCTACGTGCGAAAGGGCAGTGGTTCGACATTATTTGAGCTAGTGTCAAAACCTAATTGATGTACGTGTTACGGGCAAATTGATAAGTCCGGGAACTATTAATAATAACCGGTCTGTATTCATAATGCCCGACTCAATTGGGCAATGTGATTAAAACAGCATGATTAATCAAGTTTCCCGGCAATTATGAATAATGCCCACCGTATCTTGGGCAAAGTAATAAAAAAAGGTGAACTGTAGTGTTTTTGTTTATTAAATGAAATCAACCTTACAAAATTTTCATGAAAAGCTAACAAAAAATCGGGGCTCCGTTGAGCTACCTTGGTAGGCGGTAATCAGCAATTTGACTAAGGGTGCAAGAGCGAGCGAAGCAAGCTCGGGACTTGGCACCCCGATTCGGACAGGTTAGGTTCGAAGGGGATGTTGTGTGTGTTAGGTTACTTTAAACCTTGCAAACAGAAATAGGAGCCCCGCTAAACGGGGCTCCGTCGACCTACCTTCATAGGCGGTAATTGCAAGGCACGGCCGCGGTCCAATTTATCACATTGCCGGGCTACAAGTACGGAATTATTCATACTGCCCGGTCCAAGTGATAAATTCAAGCTATTTTTAACAGTTACACATGGACTACGGGCCGTCGGGCATTATTAATAATGGCCGGTCCTTATTAATAATGCCCAGTTAATCACGTTGTCCATAATGTTATGGGCAACGTGATTACCGACCGACCGATCTATGCTTGCTATTTAAGAGACGTACATACGTATCTTAAAAAGCAAGCATAGATCGGTCGGTCGGTCAGCTTTAAAATAAACTTTACTTAACTCTAAACTTCAAAATAAGATCTTTTGAAAAGAGAGAATTGATTATTTTCATTTCATTTCCTTGACTGCTTTATTTTTCTTGATTACTCTTTGAGAAGCTCCTACTGTTAACAATTTTATCTTTGACAGTAAAATGTTTTGGAAGTTATCCATTTAACAGTGAGAAAACTAGTTAACAGTCAAGAATCGAGTTTAGATTTTTTTTCTAAAACCTACCCATAAATCCTGATGAAGGCGGATTTCTTCGCAGCCTGTAAGGGGACGTGTCTTGTAACACCGACCACAAAGACCACAGCACTTGGGGGTTCAGCAAATGTACATCTGCATTGTGATTCTGGTCTAGAAACCTAGAAAAAAAACCGCTCTTAATAATGGACTGGACTAAGGCTAAGTTGTTTGTTCAATTTTGTTTTTTTACGTTGTAAAGTCATCAAATGAGTACCCACCCAGGGCAGAGCGGGAGGGACTGTCAGACTCGTACTGACTAAAATCCATGGTGTTCTTTAGTAGCCTTTTACGTTCCGGGGTCACCGTAATTCGTGAGTCCCGCGACCACCATTAGTATCGCTTGCAAACATAAAACTAGTTTAACTAGTTCTAGTCAAGTTGTACTTACTTCTTATAAACAGGAAACAGAGGATAATCAGGATAGTGGTACCAGTCTTCTAGTGTTGATGAGTAGTTCGCCGGATCCCAAATGAGAATAGACACATTCCGAAACAACGGCTCCTCCAAGAAATTGAATTCAGGTTTAGCTACCACCTGAAACCGAATAAAAAAAAACTCTTTGGTTTTCATAACATTATTATTTTGTAACTGGTTATTTACACACAAAAAAATAAATGTGAAGCCATTAAATACTTCTTTTTTTTTCTATAGTGAATTTTTCTATAGTGAATGGCTGCACTACTTTTTTCTTGTAATTCAGCCAGCATTCTATTGTTGCAATATACAACCTCTTTAAGAATAAGACGCAAGATTTAAAGTAATTGATTTAAAAAAATCGAAGAAGGTTAGCATATGCAAGCGGCGACGGAAATTTAATGCGGCTAGACGGTTGTGTAACTTGAAAATAATTATGCTTAGCCGAAACCATGCCGAAACATTTCGTCTATGTCTAACCTAAGACTTAATTTATTTGTTGAGATGAGTTTATAACTTATTTTATTATTTACATATAAAGCTGACTCTTCATTAAATAATTTGCAAAAAGCTTAAACTTTAATTGTACACAAATTAATTGTACACAAATTAAATTAGTCATAGTTATTGTTCATATTATTATACAATCGAAATAATCCAGCCAGCGGTGAGAGTCATGTTAGGTTTCGAAAACCGAAAATGGTATAAGTCAGCGATGATCTTATTTTCATCTGTGAAGTGTCTTTTACATAACATGGAATACCAGTTACTGGTGATTCGACGTAAAAAAAAACGGCGGATTGCACTCTGGGAGTGCCGGCAGAAGTGAAAACTTGAATAGTAATAAACACACACGAACATTCGCGCAAGCGCCCTGCGCAGTCTTACGAATTTTCGATCAGGTCACGTGTCCTGACGCGAGTTTAAAATTTTTTACCCATTTCAAAAAAAGTGCACAACGCCGCTAAAGAAGTCTTCACTTCAAAAATAGGATGCCATTAAAGTTTTTTATAAATTATGTTTTTTTTTTATAAAAGGTGTTCAGCCAAATTGGCCAAGCATAATAACTTGATGCAACCTTTTTTTTTATATCCTTATGCATGTTTATGTAATAATTATGGATTTCAATATTGTTTCAAATGCTTTTTTATGATTAAATCCAGCTTTATAAGTTTTATTTTTAAACTTACCAACCTACCTGTGAATTAAGCACTCTGAAAGTGGTCTTGGAACCGACACTCTCCGTATAATTTTCTGTGGGTGCGTTGTTGAATCTCAATACCATGTCGTGCGAATCTGTCAACATAAATAAGTTAATTTGTGAGTGTGTCCGCCATGGTGTGTGACCTCATTTAATAAAGTCTGCTCCTACGTACAAAAAACGTCCCTTCGCGAAGCCATCAATGGCGTCAATCCATAATATTAAAAAAAAGTACCGCTGCGTAAATGGTTACTCAGATATTTTTTTCTATGAGAAATCTAGAATTTACCCATTTATTAACGTAATACATTAAAAAAATTAAATGTAATCGTCTAAACATATTCTTAAACATTCGGACCGTAATAAAATGATTAGTAAATAAAGCACAAAAGTCAATTTATAGCTATTTACCTAATGTCTAGTCTAGGTAACTGCCTAACATTACGTCATAAATTAATATTGGGCTTTTTTATTCATAATAATAAATAAATACCTCACCGAGCATTTCCCGCTGAATAACTCATGCACACGTACAAAATTAGGTAATGTGGTAGAAACCAGTCATTGACTAAGCCTACATAAACCTACTAACGTGCATCATATAGTATTAATTTAATTATTTCCTTCATGTTAACAAAAACAATTAAACAGTATTGACGTCAAACAACTTGACAAATAAAAATGGTTTATGACCACCAATTGTGCTCATCTGGCATGCGGACGGCGAGTAATAGTTGACTCGCCGTCGCTCATGGACAATGCCCGGGTCAACGGCACGTCGTATTCCACACGAGCCTCAAAGAGCTTCCAGCAATTTAACGGGGTCAAAGAGTGTCAGCATAATGACGGGGCCTGTAGAGGGCCATAGCCTGCCGGGGTCGCGGGACCAAGGGATTACCGTTTTAAGCAATATTAAGCAATTTAACGGGGACCCACTTTGAGGCCCGAAGCCTGCCAGGGTCGTGGGGCTTGCTCGCGCTGTTGTGTTGCTGCATTTTGTGACCTTGGAAAGTAAAGGGCTATTGAAGGATCACCGTGAATTTTAATCAGTACTAGTCTGACAGTCTCTCTCGTACTCCCGTCCCGGCCTGGGTGAGAGTACTCATTTGAAGATTTTAACACGACAAAAAAAGGGCATTGTCATAATAGTTGTAATTCGTACAAGGCCTTTCCTCTTGTAATTCATACAATAACTATTGCATCAATTCTTTACGATTTTTAAATAACATTAGGTATCAGACCTTGTGAATTGTTTCGCTCCATTTCAACAATTTTGAAACATTCATAGACAATAAAATAGAAATTATTTTTTCTTTGTGTTGATTCATTATACTACGTTGAAGACATTACACTACTTATCTACGGTGCCTAATAGAGGCTTCAAATCAAAGCTAGCAGCATAAATTTTGGTCTCTACGAGGTCCATAATTTTGTTCTAGAAATGAAGATGAAATGAATACAGATAGCCTACATTGGTATATGTTTCAATATTTTGTAGCCTGAGCATTCGCTAATAATATAATTAAAACTTGTTACACGTAATCTAAACTTCCGTGCATTCAAGCGTTTTTCCCGATTGTGCCAGAAGGGGGGTGATTAAATATAGCGGTTCACAACTTCGTCGTGTGAATCACCAATCAATTCATTCATAAAAACAAATTAAATAGTGTCAAATACCCAATTTTGTCGATGGAACGCTGACTGGTGGAACAACAGACTTCTAACAAACTAGGAAAAAGAACTACCAGTTTGTGATAAGAGAGTAATGTCGTTCTATGTAGGCGAGAATACAAGCTAGACAGGTTGCAGCGGCAGACAGGTTGGGAATAGGGTATTTTACTGCATAAATAAATTGAAAATCTGTTCAGTCCGTCAGTTAGAATACTGAAAAATAATGGACACATATTTTCTGTTTTTTTTTTAAATCAACGAATTATGACAAAGCACATCATTAGCCCCCACTCCCGAATTTGGAAGCGTTTTACGCTTCCAAATTCGGGAGTGGGGGCTAATGACGTCATAACGCTTGTAAAATTGTATTGAGTATTGTACCGAGTGACGTTTCGTGATTTTTAGAAGCGTTGTACGAGTATCTTTATCAATTTTGGTTTACGTAACAAAAGAAAAAAACGGACCAATATTTTTTTTTAGTAAAATAGCCTATAGTGCGGCAGGGTTGTCCCAAAACCTTCGAAAGAAAAAGAGAGAAAGAAGAAGTCATCCATATAAAATATAAATACAATCTTCCGCACACAGCCGCGCGCCCATCTGTCGTCATGCCCCTTACATATAAGAAAGCGGAACAATAGAAGTAAACAACGAGATTGATAATAAAGGACCTGATAATTACAGCTATTCTTCAACCGTAATGAGGTAAACGGTTACTTTTTCTGCCATACACTGAGTTATTGGCGGATGTTTGTATATAGAAATAATACAAGGTATTATAAAGTATAGGTAGGTCGGGCACGCCGCTATCGCGGCGGTAAGACCCCTCTTTGAGGAGTGGCTGGATAGGCGTCACGGCATCCTCACCTACCGCATGACGCAGGTCCTCATCGGACACAGAAGTTTCGAGAGGTCCATGTGTCTGATAAGGAGGAAAGAAACGCCTGGGTGTCACCACTGCGAGGATCGTCCGAAGGACACGGTGGAGCATACGGGGCAGTATAGTGTCAGTATAGTGACGGGGCCTGTAGTGGTCCAAAGCCTGCCGGGGTCGCGGGACTAACAAATTACCGTGACCCCGGTACGTAAAGGGCTACTGATAGACACCGTGGATTTTAGTCAGTACGAGTCTGACAGACCCTCCCGCTCTGCCCTGCTCTCATTATCTCTCTCGCAATATGATCGAATTGCGAGACCAATCTGTAAGCTTCGTTCATTGTGTCGTTTTAAACATTTGGTCTTTTTCTTGTTTCAAAGTAAATTATTCACACTAAACCAATGTACTATTCTGGAGAGCGCGTTATTGACATCGTCAGTTACAGTCTGTTGCCGTTACTAGCCGAGGTTCAACTGCATCCGGTAAAACTAGACCCCGACTCCAAAATATTTGAGAAAATGCTAAGGCGATAATTTAAAACTCCATTATTTATTATTTAATTGGCAAGTCAGATTATAACGTGGCATTAGAAAACTGTAACTATTATGCTACAACTTACTATGACAACCCATTTATAAATAAAAATCAAGAATGTAAGTATTTATGGAGATCAGTAGGGCTGGTTCACACTTCGAAAGCAAAGGAAAATGCCGAGGCATTACTTTAATGGAAAATAAAACTGTTCAATAATGTATGTGGTGCGGACTGGTGCAGAACTATATTGTTTATCACAATTACAGGGTCCTTCCCTACAAACAAAATCGTAATAAGTCTTTACATTGCATTAATCAATAAGAAATCTTAATCGCAACTTTTACATTACCATTACGATTTTGACATGAACTCAAAATAAAAAGAATTGAAACAATATAGGTACCTATATACCTAATAAAAAAATATAGGTACAAGTAATATTTCAGATGCAAGACATTTGCTTTCCTTTTTAAGTATTTTTTTAAGGTTTTTGTATCTGCACAGCATCATCTTCAAAGTTTGAACATTTATAATATTATATTTGTTAACATTTATAATATTTACAAATTACCACCATAGTTTGTCTATGAAAACATTCCCTTGGACCGTTACTGCCAACATTATAATATAATATCAGCAATATAATGGTTGAGAGGAGCGCGGGAAGCTCCTTATTGCCGGCGTATTGTATGTTGGAAGCACACAATGGTACAACATGAATTATGCACGCCCTTTACGCGCGGGTTGTTGACACCACGCGAACAATACCACACGTCCTCCTGGACAGCTTTTCTTTCATTGCTGCATAAAATAACTATAGTTAGAACAACCTTGCTCACGAACTTACGGTATCTTAATGTGCCTTTTTATTTATCGTCATTTTTCTTAAAAGAAACCATTTCTAACTGATAAATCTAAATTAGTGTAAAACTTTGGCGGAATAAGGCAGTTTCGGCGTTTGAAGTCCAACCTTTTACATAAATCACAAACCTCCCACTGTGTTTTGCACTTTCTTTACTGCTCGCCATAAGATAAATTACAAAGAAAAATTAGATGGCCGATTACTTAGTATCAACATAAACATTATTACTGTAGTTACGATTTGTACCTTGATAGCCTCAACTTGACGCAAATACAAAGAAATCTTGACTTAGATGGTAGGTGTATTATCAGCCATCAAACATAATAATCATGGGCCATAGTATCATGTGTGTAGGTACTTAAAGGGTACCTACCTCAATTTTGTTGTTTCGTATTTGAGCATGGATCACGAAGAGAATTTTTAAGGACAAAAATATGCAAAGCATCAAATCGCTGCTGTAATCTCCCAAGAACAAAAATAACTCAAAACAAGATGAGCTTGAACTCGAGAAACGAGAGGGTTTGGCACCTTGGACCATATATTTCCATGTTATTGTGCCACTCCCTTTCTTGAAGCACAGCTTGCCGTCGATAAGACGAATTTCAAGGAAGCTTCGTCAAAAAAGCAATCCCACCACTCAGTTTCCAGAAATAAGCTATTTAACTTTATATTACCCTCGAATTTCTTTGAAATACGATTCATCTTTTTCGCTTTCCTGTGACTACATTGCCGTAGACTCTCCGACGACTTCACAGGTTGTTATTTTTCCTGCATACGTTAGTACCTAACATTTGGTTTTGCGGTAGTCAATAAACACTGATTTCTGGCTCTGCTGGCGTAGCTATAAATTGCATGTATGTATCTCAAGTTCGACTTGGCTTTTAACCAGCTTTGTCTGCTTGGACTGCAAAGTTAGTTAGTTGGTCACATTGTAGGTAATGCAATTGTCGGTTAGTTTCTTCTGGTCCGCTGGTTCTGCCCCGTCAATAGGATAGATGGGAATAATACATTTCGATAAACTGGTAATAATCAAGTGGGGAAAGATTGTAATTGCATTCGAGGCGTAATATTAGCAGCCAAGGCCTTGGTGAAGCTGACAAGGGGCCGAAAACAGCATAGCAGAATAAATGCCCACGTGTATTGAACGACGTTTTTTAATAAACTTCTACAAAGGCAGATTTTTTCTACTCCTCCACTATTCTTTTCTGATTAATTTCGTTGCAGGATCCAAGACAGGTAAATTCATTCTCCGGGATTCGTCGAGCTTCATTGTCTCGGCGCTTTTCTGGTGGTTGCCACTGTTGATTCTGGCTTTCAGGATTTGCAGTGGTTTGGGAATAGTGTGATGGATTTGATCCAAAAAAAGTGTCAGATTTGAGGAAGACGTGTATTGAAAAAAATATATCATCGTGGCCGCTATTGTTGCCAACTCGCCATATCGGCATGTAACAGGGTGGGTGGCAAAGGATAACGGGATGGATTGAAAATATAGTTTCATTGATCCCACTAAAATCTTCATAAATCTTGCATCCCAAATTGATACAAGAGTAAGCAAAGCGAGCTCTTTTTTTTTACGTGGTCTTCTTCTTCTTATCATATGGTTGATGAACAACCTGGTGTCAGAGTTTAAACCGCCCGTAGGCCTCTGACATGGCTTCACACACCGTTGAAAAATCTCTCAGGTGTGCTGGTTTCCTCACGATGTTTTCCTTCACCGTTTTTAGCAAGTGATAATTAATTTATAATACGCACATGAATTCTAAAAGACATTGGTGCGTGCCGGGGTTCGAACCTGCAACCTTTGACTTGGCAGTCCAATGGTCGTACCACTCGGTACGACCATTGGACCACCATGAGTCCTCCCACCCGGGGCAGAGCGGGAGGGACTGTCAGACTCGTATTGATTAAAACCCACAGTGTCCTTCAATAGCCCTTTACGTACCGGGGTCACGGTAAATCTTAAGTCCTGCGACCCAAGCAAAGCGAGCTCTTGGAACTTAAGAGACCCCGACTCGGAAAGGTTAGCGATTGTGGGTACCTATTTAGAGGCTGGTCAGGTTAGGAAAAATAATACCTACTATCAAGTATTGTTGGTCTGATTAAAAAATCCGAGACGTGTCCTCAATTTATCTATACATATAAATTAAATTGGAGTGTCTGTTTGTAATATTGAAATAACCATTTTTTACTACATGCATATGAATATATATATACAGTACATACACCAAAATAGGTTTTTTTTTTCAATTTTTGTCTGTCCGTCTGTCTGTTTATAACAGCTTATCTCAGAAATGGCTGGACCGATTTATGATTGAGGAAAGATTTGATTGTTTGTTTGTATTGAATGGGCTCCGAAACTACTGGACCGATTTCGGAAAAATCTTCACCAGTTGAAAGCTGCTTTGGTCCTGAGTGACACAGGCAAAAAGGCGAGGGGTGTGCGGTTGAAGCCGCTGGCAAAAGCTAGATTGTAACAAACTGGATTGATTGATTGATTGATACCTGTGTAGAGTACTTTACGTCCTGCCTAAGTGCCTACCTATGTAAAGGTAAACAGTAAGCAATTCTTTAATAAACAATAAGTAAAGATGTCCTTACACGTGTCACCCCACTCGGAAGCATGTGTCATTGTCTGTTCCACGTCTGGGCTATAAAGTTATCAGCAGATTTTCGAGAAAGGACAAAGACATGTGGTTACTCAGTGACTAACGCAAATGCAATAAAATAATAATATTATTCGTTGCAATGTAGTGAATCATATTTTTTTTAACATTTTACATTTAGCATGCATATTCAGGTGATCAAAAAGACGTAAAAAATACACTTTGTAAATGAATTAAGTGATGTGAATGACATAAGCACCAAAATAGAAATAGGTAGGTATCTCGTATATTTTTGCGGTTAAAGGGATATTTAAAAACATGTTAATTTATGTTAATAAACAAACAATACTTGGATTTTCCGGTGCGCACGCGTTGTTATTACAGACAGACGAGCAGCGCAGGCGCCGGCGCCACCGGGCAAGCCTATCATAGTTCTACAATCGAATCAGCATATCGAAGTCCTGCGATCCTGAGTAAAACATAGATATTGACATGAATAAATCAAAGGGTGATAACCAGAGGTCGGAGTTAGGTAGAGTTTTTTTAGTAATTGCATCGACAATCTCGTGTGGCAAACAGTATTACAAATAAATAATAATAATAAAAACATCAGAGATAGATTAGACAAATAAATTGTGTAAAAGTAAATAACTTTTTTTTTAATAAATCAGGGGAATTTTCTGCTCTTTAAAAGTAATTCCGGAATTTGGGGCAAATCCATTTTATTCTTTCGCTACATGAAATCAGTGTAAGTACATGAATAACTGTACCTAATTCCGACCTATGGTGATAACAGATTGCACGTAAGTATAACAAGTAAAGCAGCCATTTGAGTGTCAATAGCCTAGACTTGCAACTTAGGGTTTACTATAAAAACCGACATACACCAGAAAACCAATAATAAAGAAAATTGGATGTTAGTCCGCGCCATGACAGAAGTCCTACGGCAAATTCGTTTTACTACATTTTTTAATGCAATTTGTTGTATTGACATCATAGGCTCTAGCGCCGCGTAAAAAGGACTTCATCAGTTGTGGCGCGGGCTCAACGTTACGTCACACGTACTTTTGCGTGGGTGTCAATAACTTTACACATTTTTAAATCAAAATAGAGTAATACCTTTTTTATCGTGGTAAAATCATCAAACGAGACCCTCCCGTTCTGCCCTGGGTGGGAACCCATGAGGAGGGACTGTCAGAATTGTACTGACTAAAATCCACGGTGACCTTCAATAGCCCTTTACGTTTCGGGTTCACGGTAATTCGTTAGTCCCGCGACCATCGAGTAAATAAAAAAACCTACCGCTATTTATTAATTAGTATGTTTAAGGGCTTAGCGTGTATGCGAAATATTCATACAAGTCCTTTCGAAAATGTTCAGAGACTTTTCGAAAATGTTCTCTGAAAACTTTTTAGTTTACTTTTAAGTTTCGGACTCTTATTTTTTTAAAGAAATGCCGTTCCGTGTACACACTACTATACTTATACAAAAAAAAATATTTATTCTGGAACACCTAAACACACAAATATAAAATACGTAGTGAATGTATATTTAAGTAATTGAATACATAGTGGACTGGACACCTGCATCATAACATTACCATACTTATTGGCATCAGCATACTTACTGACTTAATAATGTAGTTATTTAATCTGTTGCACTGAGTAATCAGTGAAGCCCCGTGAACAATAAATACTGTAATTCGCATACGATTTGGGCCGTTCGGCGAAGAGGCCGGGCTTCGCATGTCAATGCGTTCCACAAAGCGAAGATCCGATGCGATAAGTGGCACAATACCCGGTCGATCACCTACCAGTACTGACCATGCATACACACATTATAAAGTGCATAGATAATTAAAAAGGTAATGGTGAATTATCTATGGATGAACTGTTTCTTAAATTATTATTTTCATGTGAATTAATTTGCTGTAGAGAAACTCAATAACATTAAGTATTGAGTTCTACATAATTATTTCTGTTTTAGAAACGATTACCTAAACGTCGTCGTGTACGTTCTTATTTAAGACAGAAGGCCCTAATCTTAATGCTCCGTCAAAAAAATAGGCAGACAGAGGGCTCATTTCCCATTTCTACCATAGCTAATGAGTCAAACAAATAATAAAGCTGTAGGTATAACTAAAAGCACATTTGGGGCGATAACTGTAAATGGACTTGCGACTTAGTAAGCATCCTTACGACTCGGAATACTCATATCGCGGACGACTCATGTGCACTGTGAATCATCAAATCAAGTTTGCTGCAAACACCGCCTTAGAAGCTTTTGGAATAGGTATTTTACTAATAGAAAAATACCTACATCCAACACAATTAGCTAACATACTCAATAAGCCAGAACTGTAGGTGACCCGCTAGCGAGCGAGGAGTCTACAAAGTTGGTAAATTGACATGTACTTAACGGATTCTATTTGCTAAGGGTAACAGAAGAGTTTGCAATTTATTATTTTTTACATACGTACAACAGAATTCTACCTAATTGTAGGTTGGTACAGTTATGTAGAGTGTAGGTGCAGACTACATGGCAGAGTGTATTTTTTGTCTAAGTAAATTTCCTGGGAAATAACGCATATTTCAATGCAGTTTTTCAATAAACTTCCAACGAGAGTCTTAGTAGATAAGTAAATAGTGTAGGAATTCAATATTTGGCTTACCTATGAATTTTCCTAATCCCGAGCCAAGCAAAGCCCCAGCGCTTGTTACAACTGCACAATTATTATAATGACGTCCCTCCTGCAGCGGTGCTCTTGGTATCTTAAACCCAAGCTTTGCAAATGGATGATCACCAGCTGTCACAGTCCGTAACTTCACACTTTTAAGAGCACACATCACCTCGTCTCTAGAACTTGTCTTACGATTGTTACTGTTATATTTAACATCATATGTGTTGTGAGCGTCTAAACCCGATGTAAACACTTTGCTCGCCTCCATTAGGACTCTATGAAACTCTTTTAGCAGCAGCTCCTTGAATTCCGCGGTTTGTTCTTCACATTCCGTTGATAATAAATCGTCGCAAACATATTTATCACTGTCGAACTCTAGTAACGGCCGATGTATGTTCGGAAACCTGGGACTGCCGTTGCTTTTTCTTATAATGTTATTGGACGGAAGTACATATGAACCAGCAGTCTTATTAGACATTTGACTTGACCTGCCACTGCTCCAGTAACCACCGACGGCTGATCTCCGATTTTTTCGAAGTAAATCGATTGTTAAAGAAGAGTTAAATGGTAACTTAAGTTGTTTTTCCGCTGCGTACTTATCCTGGTAATTCATTGTTTTAGGTGGGTTATCTGACGTTCTGCTTGAATTTCTTTGCTTTTCGTCGTACATCCAGTACTGATACCAAATTAGATATAAGTATCCACACATACCAAAGCAGAGAATGTTAATAAATATCCAAACCGACATCGCCGCAGCTCTCATGACTGTTGTAATACTTAAACCACACACTGAATTTAATTTCGATAGCAACACCACACAAGATAATTGCCTAAGAAAGCAGTTAACTGTAATCTAACGATGAACATAAAATCACAACCGTAAAATAGAAGAACTGTTTCGGCTGAATCTGTATTCGCTGGGCGGAGTGTGATCAGCTGATAGGGCGCGCTCTGCGCTTGCGTGTAATCGGCTCCGAATGCCGCAGCGCCCTTTGTCTTATTATTGTAGTGGGTTCATGGGGTTGAACCTAATAAAAAGCGCGAAAAAAAAACAAATAAATCAAAATCTTTTGGGGGCCTAGCTACTACGTTGACGTTGTTATTACTTTTCATCTTGCGGGCACCATGAAATCCAGACTTCAATGACTTTTATTCCCAAATGATTTGCTGAAAATGCACAAAATATACTCGCCAAGTTATGCTAGTTTAAAAACTTTTAGCTTCTGACCCCATAAAATGATGAATCAACATTGCTAAGATGGGATTTGGTCCCAAAAAGATCTTTGAGGAATATCGAAACCTTTTACGTTTAAAAGATTATTTAAAGAGTGGAAAAAATAATTCAGACGGGATTTACACTTAATTAAAAATTAAATTAACTAAATTTCTTAATAGAAATTCCTTATATTACACTAATATCAACTTGTGGCGCCTGTGTACGCGATATCATGTTTAATAAGTCGCTCAGGGGCGCCACAATTTGCTATTAGTATTACATTAGGAATTTGTAAAATATTCTTGCGTCGGACGAGGTTACTAAAATAAGGTACACCAAGAAAACACGCATGTTTAAAAATGTCCGGCTTGTTTCCATCCTGCTACTCCCCAGCCAGGTCTGCGTTTTGTGTTTAGGGATAATAGAAGAAGTGTTAGACAAGTTTTCAGCATGCTTGAAGTACCTATCGCTCTCGGGCCATTTTGGGTTCTCCGCGTAGCTGAGTTTTACATTACGGCGTCGGTTTTACATTGGCAATAGGTTTTATTTTGTTAGTACTTTACAAATAAGAAAACAATGTCATCTTTTTCACGGGTTTATTTTCAAAATAGTATTTCTTAGAAAGCAGATCTGATAAAAGCGGTTTTCACAACCTGAAGGATTTATTCTATTGCATTAAGTATTGTTATTGAGTAAAATTAATAGGATGGTAAGTGAATTACATAGTTTTGTAACTACTGTGCTTTAGTACTGATAACTTCAATAAATACCCACAAGGTAAAAACTTTAAAACTAGACTTACTTAATAATTGGTTCACTTATGTACCTTGTACTGGATATGGCATAGTTATAGCATAGAATGATACTGAAAATGTTGGTATCAATATAATTCAATCAATGACAGTAATGATTCAATCGATAACAGTTTTCAACTGTCAAGATAACCTGTAAGAGTTGCTTGCATCACAATTTAATTGCAGGAACCGACCATAATTAATATTGTACAAATGTACAGCGACCGATAATTTGCTAGTTTCGGCTTCATAGCGTTATCGCCGTCCCACGACGCACTAGCTACAACCACAACGAACGAAGAACAAGTGACTAATAACACATTACTGGGTCTATTTAGCCGATCGGCCTGCCGTGCGGCGAAATATGACTCTTAATGACATTTCGGCTAGTTTTGTACTACAAAATTTTGCAATCGATGCGATTCATGTCTAGTCACACGATTAGTCACCCTATTAAGTACTCTGAGAGAGTCAGTAAAAAATCTATTTCTTATTCGCCACGAAACCGAAACTAGCAAAATTTTCTCCTTCTAAAGGTGCAATATTTATTGCCCGTTCCTGTAATTAAGTTGTGATGCAAGCAGGTCTAAAATTATACATTGTCATGCATGTAGCCTATACCTTTAAATTAATAAAAAAAAAACAATGTCAATATTTTACCTAATTATTACTCTAGATATATTTTTTTTATTAAGTGGTTATTTTTATGATTGAGATTATTTATAGCTATAATACACACATCAAAAGTGTCTAGGGATCAACATATATTTTTGCAATAACTTTTCTCCTGATTGATATTAATTAAATTTTTTTTTAAGGATTCATCAAATAAAGTGTTTTCGTTTGTCACAGTAACGATAAACCAAGTCACCTTTGCATTAATAAAGAAATTTGCCATTTTCCTAATAAAGGGATTTTTGACATTTGAACCACTAACACAAAAGTTCGAAAAAAAGACTGAAATAACAGTTTTCTTTAAAATTTTATTGGGTAACTTAAACAATTAATAATCCGTGTTTCTACCGCGAACACTAACAACACAAGAACATCGGTTTGGCATACTCAAAATGAGTTCATCCAAATCACGCTGTGGAATGGCCGCCCATGTTCGTTGCAACAACAAAAAAAGGTCTTCTTGCGATTGGATACCCTCCATATTCGGCAGAGCTCTTCTCTGTAGCATATCCCATGCATGCTCAATCGGATTCAAGTCTGGCGACTGAGCAGGCCAGGGCAGGACATTGATGTTAGCTGCGGCGAGAGTCTGTCTTACAACTCTTGCGGTGTGCGGTCGTGCATTATCATGCATTAACTGAAATAAGGGACCGATTTGCACTTGTAGAGGAACGATGACGTCTGATACAATCGTCTCAGCATAAATTTGAGCGTTGAGGTTGCCTCTGATCCAAATCAACTCAGTTCTTCCGCCGATCCAAATACCCGCCCATACCATGATGGTTCCACCACTATAAGGATGGACTTCCTGGCAGGATTTTAATCGCTGTTGGCGTCCAGGGCTTCTCCAGTGTCGTATACGTCTTGTATCCGGTCTCATACCAAAACGAGACTCATCAGAAAAGCACACGAAACGCCATTGTTCTTCTGCCCAATTTCTGTGTTCAAGAGCCCATTGATATCGAATCCTACGATTGTGCATTGCTATAGGTGGTACCCGTAGCGGTCTTCGGGAATGAAGGTTCACTTCATGCAAGCGGTTTCTGACTGTTTGGTCGCTAATTAAGTTCCCTGAAGAGTGATGAAGCCTCACGGCTAACATCATGGCGGTTATTGTTGGAGCTCTTCGAGTTAAGATTTGAATGTATCGGTCTTGTCTCCGTGTGGTGCAGCGATACCGTCCTCCATGGTGCTCAGCCACGGTACCAGTGCTTCGGTAACGTGTCCAAAGTCGACTGATAATACTCTGACTTGTATTCAGAGCTAAAGCCACAGTACGTTGCCGGGAACCAGCTTCTATCATTCCCACGGCTCTGAGCATTTCTTCCCTGCTTAAATGACGTCGCCGCTCCATAATAACGTTGGTTTTAATCAGTAGTAGGGACACAGTAGCACTAATAATGTCTTCAATGCGTTGTATGTTTTTATAGGGAAAATATTGACAGCTGATTTTCATCTTTTACTCGAATTTGATTCACAGTTCCTGATTCAAATTATGAAATGCACCAAAAAGGATCCATATAAATTTATAAAATCATAAATTTATTACAAAGCCACATCTCAATCTCAAGAAATCCGCATAAAAATGCTTGATCCCTAGACACTTTTGATGTGTGTACATGTTTTTTAATTATTTTTGATTAGATTCTAATTTAGGAGATGAAAAATATTAAATTGACAGTCATTAATACGAGAAGGTTTATACATACATTTACATTATTACCAAATTATTTTGTACGATTGCAATATCAATTCTACTTTAAGTATATTCAATCAGTCTACTTAGACAATAAATATTTAGTTAACAATATTCAGACTAGATAATAAAAAATGTAATTTAATTGGAAAGAAATACCATTACATTTCCTATCACAAATCTTATTCAATGTATTATTAATTTCGTATAAAAAATATTCACGGAATGGAGAAGCGCGGCTCAACTTTGTGTACAGTACTCCCAAATTAATAAGGCACATGCAAATCTTCGCTAATTGTCGTATTCGCGGAAACACCCGAATCATTGAATCGGAGAGAGCCCTAAACAATGCACTTGCATTTTGCACCTTGTTCGAAAGAAACAGTAGTCAATGTCAAATGTCGAATCATGTGAAACAATTGAAAACAATTCGGGCGGTCGGCGGCTGTCGCCGGTCAGTCAAAGGTCCGTCAGTCGTCTTAATATATTGGTGGTGACTGCACGTGTTCTCTCTGTGTGGAATTATATAGAGCTGCTATTACACACCCTTTTTGGTTTTGTTTTCAAAGGTGAATTCGTTTTCCTCGCTATTTACTTACATCGAATCAATTTCGTTACTGATAAATCAACATTTATCTCTTTTAGCACAAAACACATAATTCTTCTAAATTATGCATGAAGAAAATGCACTTAACCACTCTATATACATATCGTCTTCCGACACTCGGGGAATACGACCGTTGCCGAACAGTGACGAAGATTTCTATGTGCATTATTAATTTTGGAGTACTGTACATTATTACAGAAACCATTTTTGCTCATATTTAAAAGATATCAGGCGTTGAATATTACCCTTAGTTTCAGTTTTTGCCTCTTCACTCCTACCAGCCTGCTGTAATTCCATAATATAAGGCCGTGTTTTCACCTGCAAGTAAACTCGCGCAAGTCTTGCACGAGTTTCTTGCAATAACGTTTACATATAATATCAATTCCTGCAATTTATACATGCAATTACTGTCTCGCGAGAAACTCGCAGATGTGACTGTCGCTACTTATCGCAGGGATGTTTACACATGAGAACTAATGGATATCGCGAAAACTAAGACAATCAATGTAGTATCATGCCGGGAAGACGCGTCCGTCTAGCAGCTGCAACAACAATTTTGTTATCAAGGAATAAAAAAAGATCTACTTGGGTTCGACAGTGGATTTTGAGACGACATGAAGCTGGTGCTTACCATAATTTATTGAAGGAACTACAGATAGAACATGCTCAACAATATTTCAATTTTGTTCGTATGACCGCAGTCGATTTAGAAGTGTTATTACTAAATGTTATAAAAAAACGAGAAACTCATTTCCGAGATTCGATATCACCGAAGGAAAGGCTTCTTTTGACGCTTCGATTTTTAGCCTACGGTATGTATATATTCCGACTCGAAAAAAAAATATAGCCAAATTTAGGACCTCCTGTTCTCAATTAGGCTGTATTTTTTTAATGAATTTTATTTTATTTGAAAACTTTCACAGGATAATATTTATTTTGAAGCGCACTGACATCTTTTTGTAACTATATTTGGTGAACATTTGTCTTTTTTTTCAGGGGATTCCTACCATTCATTGATGTATTTATTTAGAATTCCCGTATGCACTATATCAAACATTGTTCCTGAAGTATGCAAGGCTTTGTACAATACTCTCTACGAGGAATGTTTAAAAGTAAGTAAAAACAAGTGTTTTAACTTACTTCTAAACATTTTTCAACAATAAACTGTCGCGAGTGCAAGAAATATACGGAACTAAACGGATAAGCTACGAGTACTGTCACGAGATGACGCAAACACGTTTAGACATGTTATTAATTGCTTGTGCGACAACTCGCAGGAAATGACTGGCAAACTGTCGCGAGCGTACTTGCTATGTAATTTACATTTGCAAGTTGCTGTCGGACAGACTGTCGGACATTTCTCGCGGAAGTTTACTTGCAGGTGAAAACACGGCCTTTTTTTTTTTTTTTTTTTTTTTTTTTTTTATCGTGGTAAAATCATCAAATGAGTCCTCCCACCCAGGGCAGGGCGGGAGGGACTGTCAGACTTGTACTGACTAAAATCCACGGTGTCCTTCAATAGCCCTTTACGTACCGGGGTCACGGTAATCCCTTGGTCCCGCGACCCCGGCAGGCTTTGGCCCTCTACAGGCCCCGTCACTATGCTGACACTCTTTGAGGCGCGCGTGGAACACAACGCGCCGTCGACCCGGGCATGGTCCATGGTCGGACAGCGAGTCGCCCATTACTCGTTGCCCGCATGCCCGCGCCTACGGTGGCCGGAGATCGTCTTGCGACGTCCGACGCCGCGGGCGTCTACCGCTGCGGCTGGGGTGGAGGGAGGACGCTGTCCTCTCCCTCAGGCGGCCCGCCTCCTCCTTCACGAGCATGACTGCTTCGCAGAAGGAGGCGACCGCCTCCCACTCCGTCTCGCCCCGCAGCATGGCCTCGACCAATGCCGGGCGCGAGAGGTCTCCGCCTATCGCCGTCGTAAGGACACGGCGGTGCTCTGCCCAAGCGGGGCAGTCCTGCACCGTATGCTCCACCGTGTCCTCCGGACGATCCTCGCAGTGGTGACACCCAGGCGTTTCTTCCCTCCCTATCAGACACAGGAACCTCCCGAAACTTCCGTGTCCGGTGAGGACCTGCGTCATGCGGTAGGTCAGGACGCCGTGACGCCTATCCAGCCACTCCTCAAAGAGGGGTCTTACCGCCGCGATTGCGGCGTGCCCGGACCTCGGTTGCGACAGTCGCTCCCTCCATGCTGCCCTGAGATCACGCCGGAGCTCTTCCCGCCGCGCCTCGACTTGTCGAGGCAGCGGGGATTCGCCCCGACGCCGCGCCTCCACGCGCCACTCATAGACGCGCTGGAGGGCAGTCGCCTCCAGATCCCAGGGCAGCAATCCGGCAAGGAGGTTGGCCGATTCGCCGGCGATCGTGCGGTATCCCCGGATCATCCGGATGGCCATGACCCTCTGGCATGCGACCAGCTTAAGTGGTCGCGTCCGGATGCTTAGGGCCCACACGGGGGCCCCGTAGAGGGCCATGGACCGCACGACACCGGCGTACAGCCTCCGGCAGGAGGCATTTGGCCCGCCGAGATTGGGCAGGAGCCGCTTGAGAGCGGCTGCTGCCCGGTTCAGCCTTGGGGCCAAATGCAGGAAGTGCTCCCTGAAGTTCCACCGGCTGTCGAGGACGAGTCCCAGGTACTTCATCGTCCTCCCGAGAAAACACGGCCTTAGGCCGTGTTTCGGTTCACCCAGTCGGGTGAACCGATTTTCATGATTCTTTTTTTGTTTGAAAGCTGGTGCTTCCCGTGTGGTCCCATTGTCACCAAATCAGGATCTGATGATTGGATCTTGGAGAAATCGAGGACAACCCTCAAATTTAATAGGCCCACGCATCGTTTTTCGTAAATCTTATGAAGTAATTTAAGTACTTGCGTATGGTAATCATTATCTTATGTAGCTGAGCTGATGATGGAAGGTACAACTCCTTAACAGTAAGGAGTAGGCATCGACTGATTCATTGTTCGCATATCTCCGGAACTTCACGTCCAATTTATTTATTTTTTTGTGCTAGGTATCGTTCAACTTAGGGAATACTGCAAGTTTCATCAAAATCGGTTCAGTAGTTTTTGAGATAGGGAATTTTATTAGCTTATTGTGTACATGAGGGATGTTATTACCAGTGCTACGGATTATATTATAGTGATTAAATGCAAGTAACATTGGTCCGACCTGTTTATTAGTCAGTGTTTAGTAATCCGTTTGTGCTGGATAGGATATTCTCAAGCCCGGGGAAGGACATAGGGCTACTTTTTATAAACACACCATACAGGTAAAGATTGATGAAGAAACCACTGGTAGAATTTCGAAATTTGCAGAGTTCTGTTATTATTATTTTTTTATCGTGGTAAAATCATCAAATGAGTCCTCCCACCCAGGGCAGGGCGGGAGGGACTGTCAGACTTGACTGACTAAAATCTACGGTGTCCTTCAATAGCCCTTTACGTACCGGGGTCACGGTAATTCGTAAGTCCCGCGACCCCGGCAGGCTTTGGCCCTCTAAAATAATGAGCACTTAGAAAAGAATTTAGATAGTTCCACCCTCAAGAGATTCCCTCTAAATATTAGGTATAGGTGTTCAAAGATTGTATGGAAACTAATTTTGAAGTTAGAAATTTGGGATGTACGATATGAAGTTACATAAAAAAATATAAGTATTAAAAAAAAATGTCACGTAACTTAATGGGGCAGACCAAATTCTACGCGAGCGAAGCCGCGGGCAAAAGCTAGTTCTAAATAAATACATCAATGAATGGTAGGAATCCCCTGAAAAAAAAAAGACAAATGTTCACCAAATATAGTTACAAAAAGATGTCAGTGCGCTTCAAAATAAATATTATCCTGCGAAAGTTTTCAAATAAAATAAAATTCATTAAAAAAATACAGCCTAATTGAGAACAGGCGGTCCTAAATTTGGCTATATTTTTTTTCGAGTCGGAATATTTACATACCGGAGGCTAAAAATCGCAGCGTCAAAAGAAGCCTTTCCTTCGGTGATATCGAATCTCGGAAATGAGTTTCTCGTTTTTTTATAACATGCCCAATTTTTAGTAATAACACTTCTAAATCGACTGCGGTCATACAAACAAAATTGAAATATTGTTGAGCATCTTCTATCTGTAGTTCCTTCAATAAATTATGGTAAGCACCAGCTTCATGTCGTCTCAAAATTCACTGTAGAACCCAAGTAGATCTTTTTTTATTCCTTGATAACAAAATTGTTATTGCAGCTGCTAGACGGACGCGTCTTCTCGGCATGATACTACATTGATTGTCATAGTTTTCGCGACATCCATTAGTTCTCATGTGTAAACATCCCTGCGATAAGTAGCGATAGTATGATCTCCGAGTTTCTCGCGAGACAGTAATTGCATGTATAAATTGCAGGAATTGATATTATATGTAAACGTTATTGCAAGAAACTCGTGCAAGACTTGCGCGAGTTTACTTGCAGGTGAAAACACGGCCTAATGGTAACTTTAAGATCGCAGAGAATTGAGGCCGTACCAAAAATTTATGAACCTATTCCAGATATTGAAATAGCTATTTCAGTTAATTTAAGCTGTGGGCGCGAAATTAAAATGAAGCGATAACACTTTCTTTTTTCTTTCACTATGTTTATAAACATTAAAATTCACTGAATTTAGAACCTGGAACTATCTATAGACCAAACAAATATTTTTCGGGGCGAGTAACTGAACTGGAACGACACGCAGCAGCCAGTATGCCGACTTGCCGACATTCATTGCGAAAATACTCCATAGAGTATTTAGAATCCAGTAATTCCGTGGTAGGTGTCAGTAGCATTGTTCAATGTGGGTTGTTGTTCCATCTGTTGTAAGGTGGAGGTTCCGGCGTGGCGTCGCGTCGCGCCAGAAGAGTCGAGTAGTGCAAGAGAGGAACCATCGCTCCGCCAAGCACCATGGCACCGAATGTCGGCTTATGCACTAACCTATAAAACAATATTTTGTAGGAATTCATTATGTTTATTTGATAGTATGTTTACATTTTGACAAAGTTTTTATCAAGTTCACACGCGTCACACTGAATTTTGTTGCTTTTTCGTCCGTTTTTTGTGGTGTTTAGATATATTTTTTTATTAAAAGCAGTCAAGTCTGAATTAATAAGTCAAATGATACAGCCAGATAAACACAAGTGCAACAAAAAAAAAACGTAAAATACCAAAGTCCAAAACCGACCGTATTCGCGACTTAATTCAATTCAATTCAAATTCTTTATTTCGAGCTAGTAACTCATATTAAGAGGTTAGTAACATTGTTCTTAAAAGTAGTGTTAGTAAACAACACGAGACGGAGACACATGTAACTGACAGCAGTGGGTTATACTTGTGTACTTAAGAACACAAAAAATATCAATCTCGTAATAAAAGAAAATGTTTAATACTTACCAAGGTATTGCAATGATGAATAACGTATATGAAAAAGACAGGACCAAATTCACCCAAAACCTTGAGCACCGCCTTAAATTACTCGATATCCACTGGCATTGTAAAACTGAAACAGAATAAACAGCTTATAGGTGTTGGCGTAAGGTTGACGTTCAATTAACAATAGAACAAATGCAGCAGCGCGTTTTGTGAAATTGTCAAATAGTATAAAGTCTCAAACTACAGACTGTTAAGGAATAAAGCACGCCAAATCACCATCCAAGGGTAGGGGAGCAAGTATTTTTAAAATATATTTAATAATAGACTTTAAAGTGAGTGACATAAGCTTCTAATTACTAGTCCAAAGGAATAACATGCATATTACTACATTTAAAATGTAATCACTTACACAATGTCAGCCAATCAGGATGCAAAGTCATGGCAGAAGCAAAAACTTGTACAAATCCCAGCAGTCTATATTTCCATGTGTGCAGGTTCGCATCTCGTCTCTCCAGATCATGGAGTTGCTTCAAACTGTAGGAACCTTTGCGCAGCAGACAGATAGGATCAGCAGTGGGGAATCTAGTTGGACTATAAGCCAGGAGGTTACCGCCTTCTACCACACCTACGGCTGTGTACTGCAAAGGACAACAGACTTTGTTTTTTTATTTACCAATAGGCTCGCGTCTGACCACTATCTCGATTGTAAGCGAAGGTGTGGTCGTCGGTCAAGCACACTTGCGTAGACGTAACCTATTCCCTGTTAACTTAAAGACCCCAAGATTGTAGCAATCAGGAAACACAAACTCTGGCAGGGAATTCCACTCCTTAGCTGTGGGCACGATAAAAATATTGGCAAGATGTTTTGTATGTTAGGGAGGGATGTCCATGTACTGATGGCACATTGCTGTCATCTTGTAGTCTGATGATGGAAAGGGGCAGACGGAAACAAATTGTGTAAAATCATAGGAAAAAACTTTTCTAATTATGTTTAATGTATCCTTGTAAAGCCAGCATAGGACACTACTTCAAGTATAAAACTTACAATATCATCTTCACGCCCCGCGTAAGAGAAGTGAATGCGAAGATCTCCTACTTCATGTTCCAGAGCACTCTCACCGTGGTAGTAGAACCCAGAATGTAGCTTGATATCACTTCGCTCTGGTCTTGAGTCAGACCAGATCTCATAGTAGTCATTCACTTTACGTTTCACATCAATACCTGGAAGTGAAAATTCAGTCGCTTAAATCTTTGAAAATCTAATAATGCAATTATCAGTCATATTAAAGTGAGTCATAGAATAATACTGTGTCATACATGAATTGTATGTGTAATTCAGGGTAATAAAGTAGTATTGATTACCAAAATCCAATCTCTGAGGAATAAGGTGGCCCATGCCCAGTTTCGAAAATTCAATATTCCTAGCTAATAATACCTATTGAATATAGTAGTGATTGCACCCGTGCGGAGCCGGGGCGGGTCGCTAGTTTATAGTAAAAAGAATTAACAAAAACTTGTAAATACCTAAGTAAACCCATCCAATCTTAACATTGTCTGCAATGTGTGTCTCGCTGAACATGGGCATGGAAGGAGGGTTTTGATGGCCCGGTCTTATGTAAAACTGTGAGGACTCCACCACATAGTCCCGCCAGTCTTTGTGATACCAATATGTCTTACGAGACTCATCAGCGGGTTCACTCAAGAAAGCCTCCTGCTCTCTGAAAATTGAAGATACAGTTTTAGTTGAAGTCATAAATGAGAAAGTGAGTTTATTTGTTGTAACACTTTCATGTCTAAATAAACAATTGGACTAATTATGTTGTGTTTTGTATAGAGATAACATCCTGAAAACAGTCATAGAGAAAAGCCAGTTATTTATACTGTTGATTAAAATTTAAGAAAAAGACTAAATAAACTTCATTCAAAGCTTTGAAATGACTAAACTAGTGCAGTGTATTAGCTATCTTCTTGAACAAAAAAAATGATCCTTTTTGGCACTCATTAACACTTACGTAGCTTCTTCAATCCATTGATACATCTGCACTCTCTTCCTCAACTTAACTGCTTGTACTTGTATATTGTAGTCTGGTTCTGATATTGGTTCTAGTATCCTCAAGGGGCCCACAATATGAACTACACGGCCTTCGTATCGCGCCGCTTCGTCACCAGTATGAACGTCAATACTCTCAGCTGCCGACACCAGTTCTTCTAACATCAAATTGCTCTGAATTGTTTGACTCTGAAAATAACAATAAAAATATCATAAAAATCCGTGGTACTAAAACCTTAGTTCTATACAGGCTGAAAAAACTTGCTTACCTCTGCCCATAACAGAAAGTATGTAACACCAGAAAATAAAATAAGACTCAGAATAGTGGTGAGCCAAGTTTGTTTAAAGTGGTTTCTAACTGCTGTCCAGTCCATCTGAAAATATTCACTGTATTAAGTACTGGAAAGGGTAGTTACAGAGAGCAATACATTTACTTTTGTAGTGTAAATAAAACATAATATAATGAATAATAACAAAAACTAACCTTCAACCGCAAGTTTTAACTTATATCTTTAGTCTAAAACATTAGAGCACTATTTTGCTAGTGGAACTGGTTTAACGTAGAGTATTTACTGAATTAGTCATTTATTGCATCATTTATTTTGTAAAATTGTGAAATAAAACACGTAAACTGCTTTTTTGCGAGTTTATTTCCCTACCTAGCCATAACAATTGTCAATTTTGTTTGACATTAGCATTTGGGAGATCGATTTGATTGACACTTGGTGGGGCTTTTTCATGAGGAATTAACAACGAATTTTCGCGATGATGGATTTTCCTACGTGAATATATAAATGAAAACTGTTAAATCGAAAATGAACGGCATTTTTAACACCGAATCTCCGTTTGAAACGAGCCATAACGAACCTTACAAATAAAAAAAGTAAAAAACTGTCAATGTCACTGTCAGAGTCATAGTGACAGTTGACATTATAAAACAGTGTGTTTGTTATTATTTACGTTTGTAAAACTGAAAATACGATTAAGTCTGAATTAAGAGGACAATAGATTTCAGATCTGTAATATGCGGTCGTCTATCAAAAGGCTGCGATATTTAAGCGGTGGTGGTTTACATTTCTTTTATTTTTCTCAAGTTCCGTTCCGAAAATACCATCACAATTTACCTATTTTGGATTTCTACAAGAAAACTACAGGTTATCAACTCATAATAATTAAGACATAGTTATTACCGACATTGGGTGGCTTTTAAAAACTTACAATGTTACTCAAATATTTATTGTTCAACACCATAAACAATAACTAGGTTAGGCTTAGGTAGGGTTAGGTTTTCTATTCAAGAAGTGCAATGAATTTCTTTATCTATAGTAGTAAGCTATGCCATGATAAAAAGACAAGGAATATTATGTCTTAACACAACACAGAACTTCAAGTTTCATCATAGATCATAATATTTCCTTCTATTTAATTTTTTCTTCAAATAGGTGAATCAATATCTGAAGACCACCTAACAATCCTAAAGAAAAGACACCCGCATATAGACGAGGTAACTCATGACCGTTTGCAGTGCACCCTGCAAATACTCCAGAAGTTCGGAATCACGGCTGAAGAGGCATGCCGGAATCTCCATGTGTTCAGCATGAACCCGATTACTATGGACAACTATGGAGAAATACTTAGAGAGTGTGGATTTATTAGTGTTTCTGCTAAACATATCATAAAGTGAGTATAGTAAAAGATTTAGAACAAAATATGAATATTTGTTTAAAACATTATAATTGTTAAATAGTTTATTACCTAGAATTTTTATACTATATTGCTCACAACAGAAACTGTAAGATTAAGAACATATGAAATGGATAATAATTTAATTGTGCATAAAAATTCTACTTTCAGATACCACACTCTTGTAAAGTCAAGAACAATAGCACGGCTGAAAAAAGAAGGCCTGCTTCCAGCAGACTTTAAAATGGAACAAACAATATTAGACAAGTTCCAAGAATGGCCGGCCAGTAGTAAGACTTTACACAACTTCTCTGATGCAGATACTTCTATATGTAAGTTAATTTAAAACTTTTCAGCTGAAAACATAAAAAATCTAGTATATAAATTGAAACAAAAATCTAAAACATACAGTAAAAGATAGATGGCGCCACATAGGTGGGCCTAAAAAGTGGTGGTGTTTGAACCTGTAGGCATACTCTGAGGGCTAGTTCCAGGTGCCCCAGAACTCAAATGTTTAAGATCCTTCTTTTACATTTTAAATATAAGTTGCTACTTGACTTGACTTATTATACAAAACTTTAATTTCAGTGACAATACGCTTAAATGTACTAGAAAGATTCCTCCATTGGAAGCTCTCTGTAACACCAGAAGAATTTCACAAGTACTGTAAAAATTACCTGCCTCTAAAACACAAGCCTATGTCGGACATACAAGACGCTATCAACATAGCACAAAATGATATAAAGTTTGATAAAGCAGGCATCAGAAGAAATGGCTTTGTCATTTCAGCTGATCCATTACATACCAAACTTATTTTAGAAAATGTTGGCACACTGGCTGGAATGGATATCAGAGACGCTTTGAAAATAGAACCTGCAATATTGAAAAATAATTACAATTCTTTGATAGAAGTTCGTGATATTTTGGAGGTTACATTTTGATTTAGCTACTAAGAAAACAAGGAAATACTATTAGATCTTATTTTTTAATTGAATACCAAAACTTGCGTAACATTGCGCTAACTTATCAATAAGTAAATAATTTTTTTAATGAATTTTTATTGAATTAAAAAATTGCTTGAATCTTTTCTCGTTCTCTGAAAATTTCCGAAAAATTATTCTTTTACACAAAATTTCAGGAGTATGGAATATCCGTGGAAGCCCAAAGGCGGTGTCTGAAGGTGTACTGCATGCGACCAGAGACTGTCCGGGAGCGACTAGAAGAGCTTAGAAGTTCAAAAGAGTACCAAGTGTTATCTACAAATCCTAGGGTGAGAAATGTTTATTTTGTTATTGGAAATTGGAACTTATGTTTAAAGATATCAAGTTTTTTTTTAATTGGCATAATTACTGTTAAAGTGAGCAAGATATAAATAATAAAAACTGTACCCTATGTCCAAAGCAAAAGAGTATTATTCATAATTACAATATTTACATTATTCTCTTGCAATCTCCAGATTCTGCTTCTAGTTATACACAAAAAGAAAATGCAGAACCGTCTTACGAAGATAGAGTCTGCAAAAAAGCAATGTTACAGCTTGAACCATTTAGTATCGTCTTCAAAGGTGTTCAACAAGTGAGTTATACATTTTATCATTATCAATTGATTGTTTATGGATTTTTTTTTTCCCATTGGTACAGTGAGCATTCAAAAGTGGTTCACATATTGTCTAGGTAGTACCTGGTAGGTATTGCCCCCAGTAATATGATCTATAGTGTGCTACGTCATTTGTTTCGGTAGCTGGTACCAATATCGAAGTATTGTTTGGATTATCTAACATATTAACCTCTCGGGCGATTTATAATTGACAATGATAAAAATCAACGTCCAATGAGCGACTCTCTGTTATGAACAGACGTGTGTACGTAAGGCGCTGGGGCGTTTTCGCTTATGTACACCCGGGTGTACGTAACGCGCCCGAGAGGTTAAATGAAGTAGATGTGCCGATCACACTTTTTTGGATGTTAAAATCATCAAATGACCCTTCCATATATAAAAATCCACCCTGTTCCTTCGGTTGCCCTTTACGTTTCAGGGCCACGGTATCCTGCTTAGACAGTGATTAGTATCCCGTGAGCCGAATCATAACTGTGGCCTGACCTTTCCTACCAACGACCGATTTACCATTCAATACGTTTACCGGGACTCAAACAAACATTTACTTGTAACTTTGTTATATCTTCAGTAAAAAGTTAATTCTGTAAAGTTTTTCCATTCACCCACAGCTACATCAACAGTTTCGGTGACAAAGTGTGCGGGAGGGACATAGCCATATTAATATCTTCGTCGCTCAACACCCTGCCGGGCCACAACAATGGCGACCACGCGGCCCTCGTCACCGGCGTACTAAACCAACTGAGGAAGCACAAGTACTGGCTACATGTGGCCATGAACGTTATCGACGAAAATATACAGCTCCTCAGAAATAAATTCGACGATCGAGTTATTTTTAATAACTGTGTGATACTCCTATATCCTGTGTAAGTATAGTTTCGTTTTTAATTCCACTATGTAGCTCAAGTTAAAAATAAAAATACGAGCGACCTATCGTATCGGGTCCAAAACGGGGACCTTTCGAGCTGAAATCAACCATTTGAATTCACAATATTTTCATTAAATTGTTAGCGGTTTCGGAGATTAGCATGTTCGGTCTTAGTGAATCATTTTTATATTACTATTTTATATTGCCTTCTATATTTTGGAGGAGTTCACATAGATAGAATATATATTATTATTCCATTCTTAACATCTTATGGTGACGTTATCTTGTATACTGAATCAGAATTATCAACTCGTAATAAGTCGTTCGACCTATATCGAGGTCACATAATTGATAAAATTTTCCTTTTATTTCCAGTTCCGAAGTGAAATACTACATAGAGAGCCTGCTACGTATACGCAGAGGACAGGAATCGAATACAGCGATTTCTAAAGAGGACCTGAATTATAACAACGTTAATTTCAACAGCTTGACAGACGATCAGATCTTGAGCCTGGTGTTGTATACTATAGAAAAAAAGTACCATTTCAGTGGTGATGGCATTTGGGCACGCCAGGACGGGGTTAGGGTGGTGACACAAACGAACTGACGGTATTCTGACTCGTGGACGGTCAATGGTCACGCGAGGAGGAAGTCTAAATCCCTAATTTTGTCAAATGCTAATTGATTTAATGCTAATTTCATTTTCTGTACTTTTCTCTTAATTTTTAATAGTTCGTGCTTAAAAATTTACATTAACTAACGCGTGGGGTGCGTGACAATTTGGCCAAATAAATGAACACAAAATCCATATAACATCACGAATTTGCTTGATACTTTATCAAGGGACACTTGTTTTTATGCAGCTAACGGAAACTACAGCGCTCACATTTCAGAATTTAATAAGTTATACTTTGAAGATGCAATGGGGTGTGTATCACCCCACGCGACTAATTAAGGATTAAATCCTTAGCAGTTTACTATTTTATGGAATGTTTGACTTTCTGCCAGAAGGGACTACATAATTATGTTCGGAAACGTGGATTTTAATCAATTCAAGTCTGACAGTTGCTCCTGCTCTGCCCTGGGTGGGAGGACTCATTTGATGATAAACCCCGATTAAAAAAAATATATTTTGTATTCATTTGGCCTGTTACGTCAACTGAAACATAGTTTTCAAAATTATGTTTTCTATGCACTCGATCGAAAAGTAGGTAAACAAATGCTTTACTTTCATGATATTTCGTTAAAGTAATTTACACGATTATCTCACCCCTTTTCAAATATTATAAAACAAAAATCATTTTATAATAGGTTGTACATAATTGTATCTTCCGTGTACATAAATGTAAAATGTAAATACAAATAGTACTTTTTACGTGTAATTAAAATAAAAAACTCACTTTAAGCACATTCGTATTATAATTTCTCATCTTCCTTATTATTAAAATATTACAAAATGTCTAGCTTATTGCTCTCTTAGCTTAATATTAACTTAATGTAAATGCTCCTTTAATCTAATGCACATGCAGAGGACATAAGTTCTTTTATATAACTATTTATTATGTATTATATACCCTGCCATAAATATAATATTCAAGAACGTTAGCTGAGATTAATATTTGGTATAATTTTTGGTACTTAGTTATTAAGAAAGTAGTGTGATATAAATTTGTTTGCCTTAAAACAAAAACTATATTTTCTACGTCGCGCCATCGGTCTGCTTAAAAGATAATGAAGCCAATAAATGGAATACTCTGTCAAAAATTGTCTGCATAATTCAAGCAGATTCATTTGGGATATGTTATCCCAAATATTTTAAAATATAATAATTACTTACTCTAAAGACATAAAATAACAAAGAAATGTTAAAGGACAGCTATTCATTAACTAAAAGTATAAAAAGAAAGCTAATTGCTACATGATATTACTTAGATAGAATATTAATTAAAGCATTCACCATGAATAACCACTTTTACACCATGTAATATTCTACCATATTGATTGTTAAAATATATTCAATGCTTAATAGAATTATAAGAGAACTTCAGAGAACTGCCTTAAATTTTAAGCTGTTATCAGACCCTTCACTCGACTGAATATTCATTTTTGTTTCATTTCACATTCACAAGTCACGAACGAATTAGGTAAGTATAGGAATGAATTTTCTAAATTAAAATCAAAACATTATTTCAAGCATGCCAGTTACAGGCTATTTTGAATTGTCAAAAATAAGAAAAATATTTAAAAAATGCTTCTTCAATCTGGTAGGCAAGTAAGTTACCGAATGCAGGCAACATCACTAGAAATAAAAATAATATACATTCCTACCTACAGTGACTTCCTACGGTTGTCCACCTGATACTATAATTCAGCTCGAAGGACCATCTTAACTCGTACCCGAAGGACTGATGTTTAATTCATTTTCTATTCAGATGGTTCCTATCTAGTGAAAGATCACAATGAGCAAAGAATCATCAGATAACAGCTTTTATATTCTAACTCGTATTATATAAAATAACTGAAGCCGAATGACCATCTCGTTATTTTAAGTAGTTGGGTCCGATGCAACGAATTATCCTAAATGCAACTGAGCACCGAATGCATTGTCCTCGTCATGTCATTGACCTGCTGCGGACTGGGGTCGACCCAGGAGTGGCATCACGAAGGCAATCTCTTACGTATCTACAGATCAGTATGCGCATAAGCTTATATGGCTTGTTTTGTCTTAAGGTGGGTTTACGCTTAGGGGCTGTGCACGAGCCGAGCACAAATTCGTGTAGAGTGAACCGGCTCACAAACCTCGAACCAGTGTGCTTTAAGCGTTCGGATCGTGCTCTGCCTTCGGATTCGCGTTCGGTTTGAGTAATTGTTGTAGGGTCGTTGTCGTTGTACGTCCACACTTGACACCGCGAGTTGTGCGCTTCAGCTTGTACTCAGCTCCTTAACGTAGACCCACATTTAGAATTCATGGATGGGGTTTTACCATTGTTTGGGGTTCGCATTGAAAAATAAATCCGACTGATCAAGCGCTCATATTCATAAACGTTTGGTGGTAAAGTATTTCTACAAGCGAGATCAACATAGACAAACACAGATCGAAATCAAATCTAAAGTTTTGTGAAAACGGGTCCGAATTGGATTCCTACTTATAAAATTTTGTTTAGATAAACTGCGCAATAAGAAACAGAAATAAGTTGATATTAAAATAAATAAAAATAATAAACTATTCTAACTAATTCGAACTACCCAACTCTATGTCTAAGTAAGCACCTATTGGATGCTACGCCCTTGTTCAGGCGACTTACTAATTAAAAATTTTTTGGCACAAGCTGTTCACGTTTTTAACTTATTTACAAAGTACTATCTAACGTGTTTTTCTAAAACTTACCTACTTACTTAAACTAATAGAATGGAGAAAGTAATGTATACCACTAAACAAAGAACTTAGAATTATAAAAAGATGCAAGTATCAACGATATAATTTGGTATAACAATTGATAACAGGCACTGTCAAGATAAGGCACAAGGAATGCAAGAGAAGCGAAGTCTACGAGTATTTTACTCAATTAAATGTTTCAACTACCCGTCGAAGTGCTAATAAAATGGATTTAAAAAAAAAATGTTGTATACATCTCAATATAAGAATCCTGATTCTCAAAAGCACCAAAACGGATAGCATGAAAAAGTTACTACAATTAAAATAATACTCTTACCATTTTTATGAGCGCTCTGAAGTTAGCACACAACATGCACACCCAACCCTCGCTTCTGATTGGTTACTGTTACTTTGTAACTTCAGACCGGCCACAAATGTAGAGTTGTTCTAAGTAATCATAGTTAACTTATATTACACAAAACCTACAAACAATTTAAACGTTACAGAGGCACATTTGTTTAAGTCTAATTAAATTTAAATAAGTAAATATTTACATTTATTGCAAAGACTTTAAAATGCGTCATAATTTATAACTACAAAATGTAAAAAAAATACCTACCTACTTTAATACCAATCGCTTACTAATAGATTGTAATTTGGTATTATATTTTTCAATACATAATACTTATGCCTATTTTATTGTAGTAACACATAATATTCTAATTATTATCCACTTTATACGAACTCATTACTGAAGCAATATACGTATCCAGTAAATTAATTCATATAAAATATGGATGACATCAAGCATGCACTTCTTTTGAAAAATGAGAACAAAACAATGATGGGGAAGCGGTATCTTCACCATCTACCCATCTTCTACATTCCTAACTAATACTCCCTTTCGAAATTATTCTGGCTAAGTACACTAACGCTAGGATAATTTCGAAAAGGAGTATTTCAATTCAAAAAAGGAGGCAGCGCGGTGTACGCCTGGCCGGTGCTGGGCTCCATCTTAACTACGACGGGCTGCGTGAGGTCGGCGTGTCGCTCCATGTCGTAGTGCTTGTCGTGCGACACAAGCGCGCACTTATCGTAGTCGTCGGGCGGCGCGGCGTACCGCGGTGGCTCATCCTGCAGCGCGCACGCCGAGTACTTGTCTTCGTGTTCGTGCGAACGGTACTCCAGCTTGTCGTCGTGCGCATGCGCTTCCATTTGTGGTGAGTGCGCCGCCATCATCGGGTAGTCGCGCACGCCCAGTGGCGGCGGACTGCCCTCTCCGTACTCGTAGGAGTGCCGCGGCGCGAACATCTGCCCGTCGTGTCCGTTGAGGACAGTCGTGTAAGAGTACGCAGCTGGCTGGGCGTTGAAGCCGGGGTATCCACCGCTGCCAGATGATAATAAATGATGCGAAGAGAGTTCATAGGAGTGCTGATACGACCAGGAGTCAGACGGGGCTGGCAGGCTGTTCTGCGGGAACGCTGGCAGGTTGCCACCGATGCCGGAGAAGCCGCCGCCTAATGTAGTAGAACTTGGTGAACTGGAACCGATGTACCCTGTTTTGCGTGGAGGCTCTCGTTTACGCCATTTTGCTCTTCGGTTTTGGAACCAAACCTTGAAAGAAAAACAGAATTAATGTCATGGTACACTATATCTACAACAGAAAACTAATATTCAACATAAGTCTCTGATATAGCTTCAACATGATCGAAATAGTTTACCAACCTGTACTCGTGATTCAGACAAGTTAAGTTTCAGCGCCAGTTCTTCTCGTGCGAACACGTCGGGGTAGGGCGCGCGCTCGAACGCTCGCTCCAGCTCCTCCAGTTGATACGCAGTAAATGTAGTCCTGTGAAAGAAAAGAATTCGTTAAAAACACGATAAAGACATTTAAGAAAATAAGGACTTGAGAAATTAAAACCAACGCAATGCAAATTAAGATTTCAGCTTGTTGTGAGAAGTCTTCCCAGGGGAAGGTAGTCATGGCGTGTTTTTAATCGACCCCATCATTTTAATACTAACTTGATATACTCTCAATTATAAATTCACGAATAAATATATTCTTATCTGTCATTGACGAGCACATCTACCATCTGACGCGTGCAGTATGGCTGCGGGCCGCACGCGCAGAAATTGATTGAGCGTGAAACGAAATTCACCCCCGTTGCGCGCGAGCACCTCTAATTGCCTGCCAATTGACTTTAAACTTTATAGTGGCGTCGTGTTATTAATTGTTACACCACATTTTCATTTGATATTTTTTACAACACATCATTGTGCCTGTCATCGGGACACTTATTAAAAACATGGAATACTGGACATGCCAATAAAAGGAATGATTGTTGGCATATCCGCTATCACATACATATTCGCAGTGTATGATACGAGAAATCATACGTTACAGTAATAAACCGGAATAAACGTAAAGTTACATAAAACTAAAAGTTTTCAAGATTGCCAACGTACACGTAAAACCAATAAGCTACACTTCGAATTATTTAATGGCCGTTGTAAATGTTTAGAGATGGACTACATAATTGTTCCGTACGTATCTTCAGAGCGATCATTGAGCTGGTGTTGCAACTACATTCATTAAGCGCTGTACCCTCCATTCAAGAGATGGCGAGATAAGGCAATTGACTCCCCGCGGTCATACGGGTAATTAATCTGAACGATACATGTCGCCTTTGTAGTTTTATAGAAGTTATTGCAAGATGCCTGCATCAAGTGTTGTTGCTAAGAAAGGGGTGCCGCTGAAGCTTTTGTCTCGATCATAAGGGTGTCGACCCGTTATGAGTTTTATTTTCACGCTTATTACTTATCTATGAAATCTTAAAATTATTTGTAAAGAATAAATGTTATTTGTGATTTCGTCCCTTATCGATATTATTTCTTAAAGCGTCTTATACTCGTACTTCTTTACAGAAAAAAATAGTACCTCGCGTTAAACATTTTTTAAGGAATCTAAATACTGCCTGCCGGGGTCGCGTACCGTTACCCCTGTACGTAAAGGGCTAGTGAAGGACACCGTGGATTTTAGTCAGTACAAGTCTGGCAGTCCCTCCCGCTCTGCCCTGGGTCCGAGAGTCATTTGATGATTTCACCACTCTAAATGACTATCCGAAAGTGCAAAAAATTCTGATTAACTATAAACTTAAAACTCATGTTACACATAATTTAAAAAAAATAGGAAAATTGCAACCATTATGAAGTGAAAAGCGTTTCTAACATAGTACAAACAGTTTGCTCTACACAATCGTAATAGAGAAAATGAACAACTTTTACTATTCAAAGGGAAAAATCCCTTTTGGGCTAAATAGACGTAAATTGTATGGAAAATGAAAAAGCTCGCCTAGAGTACGACCGAGGAATCTTTTTTTGTTCCCAAATAAACGGCATAGGCCCCGTGTACGTTACGTCACAAAAACGTGAAAACTTGTGATAAGGCCATTGGTCATACAACTCGAAAAAATGTGGGTGGGAGGACTCATTTGATGATTTTACCACGATAAAAAAAAGGAACCTAAGTACTGCAAAAGTGTTATATGATTTATATTTACACCTTGCACTCTTTCTACTGAATACAAGCAGTAATTACTATGTAGGTTGGTCGCGGGACTGTACGAATTACCGTGACCGCGGAACGTAAAGGGCTATTGAAGGATACCGTGGATTTTAGTCAGTGCGAGTTTGACAGTCCCTCCCACTCTCCCCTGGGTGGGAGGACTCATTTGATGATTTTACCACGTAAAAAAAAATGTAGGTTTACCTATAATATACATACCAAGATAGAGAAAAATAACTCAGTAATATAAATATGCGGCAATCCTAAACCTACTCTAATAGATCTGTATTATTTCAAAAACGTAAACAACTCATAAACCACCACCCAGCCATATGGTTTTATCACGTATTAAAAATCATCGTATTAGTTATGCAAATAATTAATAAAACAGGGGTGGTTTGATACCGTACAGTTATGCGGGGAGGGTGCGCGTGCGCCGCTCACCTGTGACAGCGGCGCGTGCCGATGCATGTGGATCAATTTATAATAACTAGTAGTCTCCAAATTCTGGCCGAAATATGTAGAAAGTAGGGATAATCTTAAATTTTCAAACCGCATTAGAACTTACTGACAGAACTTATTACTGGAATTTTAATAATTAAACAAAAAAAATACGACTGGAAAAAGAGGAGACCATTACCCAAGGCATATACCAGAAAGAGGCCAAAACAAGTTTAATTCGAATAAACCCTTTTACTGTATTTGTCTTGGACGTAACAGTCTTAAAAAAACTTCGTAGGAAATCATCTTGAAGAAATCGGTGTCGGTTGGCAACTAGGAATTGGCACTTTAGAACCAATTTCAAAGACCTGTCACATCTACCAACCAGGTCTGGAACCGCATGTTGATTTATGGCTCACTCTCTCTTCTCTTACAGCGAAGATGCCTCATACCCTAGCAGTAGATCTCTATTGGCAGATTATGATTACACATCACTAGTTGAATTATAAGATGAAAATTATACACTCTTGAAGTGATAAGTAGAATAAAGAAGCAAGAATAAGTTTTATTTGACGTTAATTCGTGAAGCAAAAAGCTATTTAAAAATGACTTAAAATAAAAAATTAACAAAGAAATTTAAAAACTGAAGAGAAATTACAAAATGCTGTGCTGTGTTCCTCACGGCTGCGCCAAAAACGTTCTTTTCAGCATTGATGCCAGACAGATGAAACTGACGCTGGTATTGGTAGCTGGATAAGTTTAATTCCTAAAAGTATTTTTTACGTTATAAATACGTTGCCCCACACTAAGAAGTTCTCATATGTCGTTAGTTCTCGGGTTTACAAACATATAAACTTACATACAGAAACACCCAGACCCGGAACAACTACTTGTAGATCATATAAAATTTTGACCAGGGCGGGAATCGAACCAGCAAATCGCAGTACAGCAGTCCAATCGCTCAGCCACTACGCCAACCGTTCCGTCAATTCCATTGCTAACCTACACCGATTATAGAGGGCCAAAGCCTGCCGGGGTCGCGGGACTAACGAATTACCGTGACCTCGGTACGTAAAGGGCTATTGAAGGACACCGTGGATTTTAGTCAGTACAAGTCTGACAGTCCTCCCGCCCTGCCCTGGGTGGACTCATTTGATGATTTTACCACGATAAAAAGAAAAAAAAAACCTACACCGATTCCACTATGCTTGCAAAATTCATCTTCTTGGTAGCTAATTAAACGCAAGGTTTTTAATTGAATGATTAAATTTTAGCATTACGAAATCTTGGTCATCTGAAGATTTTCTTTGTGAAGCATTTACGTATATTTTTTTCATTTAGGTCGGTGATAAGCATTCAGAAGTCGTCTGGTAATATTTGCTACACCGTCGCAATATTATTTTTTGCTAACTTCTTTTAATTGATTAATTACCAGATTGATGACCCTTTACCAAGCTTAATTTCGACATCATGTTCCTTCTGCTATTATTATACTATTTATTTAAAGTTGTCGTAATGTATCTTCTTGCATACAATACTACTCTTTTGACCATCACCTCCAAATCAACCCCAATTATGACATTTGTGACAGATACGAGTATTATGTTTGGGCTTTCCTATCCATATCTCTACTTGGATTTTCTCCTACTAACAGAGCCATTCACACTCTTACTTATTTCATGTTACTCGTTCCTCACCAAAAGCCTCTACCATGGCACATTTGAAATGGTATGGACTTGTCTTAACAACGCAGTACCAATCAAAAACATACTCTTCATTGTATCTCCTAGTTTTTTTCCTTCTCTCCATGTAGCAAAATGCTCTTATGAAAAATGGGGCAAGACAATATCAAACTATACATAGTATGACATTCAAAACGAGCAAATAGATTACTAGAACATAATTATAACATTTAAGAAACTTACATTTTTAATCTTATGAATTACTACGCCGTAGCAAACCGCTACGAAAGAACTACGAAGATGATTCGTAGCGGGTGCTCTACGAACAAGTGCTACAAGACATTCTTCGTAGCAAATAGAAAATTCGTAGCCACGTAGGTTATCTTTGCCGTAGTAATTTATAACTGCTTTCATAACTGAGTAAGTATTTATTATGCGTAGTCTTTGATATTTTTATGTAAGTATGAGAGCTGGAAGATGAGACGAACGAAAATCCAAAAAAGTGGGTACAAACCTTGTTTTCTTCTTCTTTATTCCGTTGTTGTCGCTCTTCTTCTTGTCACTCTTCTTGGAAGTGGCGGGTGGAGGGGGCGGCGGGTGAGGCGTGGGCGCAGCCTCCACGGCCTGCAGCATCAGCGGCTCATCCTTGCGCTTGTGTTCGGCGGCGGGGGCGAAGGCCGGCAGCTCGTCGCGGTACAGCTCTCCGATGTCGCCCACAACCACCGCCACATGCCGCTCCTTGCCGAACTCGCCGAACATGTGGTCGTCGAATGGCCCCTGCTCCATGTGCGGCGCCGGCTCGAAGGCGCACTCGTAGCGCGGCGCGGCCCCGGGTCCCTCGCACACGTACATGTAGCCGTCGGCGGCGGGCGGCGGCTGGCCCGCTACCTCGGCGCGCACCTCGCTCGGCTCCGTCGCGCCGCTGCTCAGCTGCTCAGCTCGACCACCGAACCGAACCAACACACAGATTTATCTATCTACTCCGATATTAAACAATTTGACTTCATTTAACGAAACCCCCGGGATCGACGAACGCTCGCGCCGTTCGTATCCTCGTGTCCGTCCCGGTTAAATGGCTTTAATCAACTTTAACGAACTAACCGAATTTGCTCTACGGTTGGTCAATTTATATTACCATAATACGTTGCCCGACGTAGGTTTTAAACCAATGAGTAGCGCGTCCGAGAGAGACGATAGCGCGTGAGGTAGTGCCATTGTGACTCGTAGTGTGGGGACGGAGGGGACAGTTTTGAGTACGTGGAGCGGGCGCTTAGGACGGTGGCGCGAGCGAGTTGACAAGCCAATAGCGGCGCAGTGCAGCCACTCCCCCGGCGCCGCGCTCCGCACCCTGCGGCTACCCTCGCGTGGCTGCTGCGGGCGCGCGCGGCCGCTCCGCCGTCGTCGGCGCACCATGCGGGATTCCCACAAGCTCTCCCGATATTTGTTTGTATCGGTTCTATTGTAGGGCTCGAACGCCCACATCATTATTTTGAAAGTCCATAATACTTTATTGTAAATCCGTATCAACACCACTCATATGTCTCTTTCATGATTTATAGCCGTGGGAATGACATTACACATTTATATCAAACAATAATACCATGATAATTTTCAGTATCCTGTGATACCTGTAGGTGACAAGTGAAGAAAAACGTCTTCAGTTCCAGTTGAAATATATGATTAACGAATACCGTATTTTAATTAGCAACCTGTTTGGTGTTATAGAAGTACATCACCCCATTCGAGCAATTATAAATATTGTTACACCAAAATTGATCCTAAAAATCACAAATGTTTATAGTTTGGTCGATGGAACAAACTCGCGCGGATGCAGCTGATGAGTGCGCGCTGCGGCGAGACAGCGCACGCGGACTGATGCCGATCGACGACACCATCGCTTAATTATTAATTAACAGTTATTGCTATTATTAATAAAACATTCGCCCTGACTATTGGCACTTAGATTAGCGCCGAGGGAGTAATGGCGCATTTCAACAATTTCGGTTGTTATTTAATTGAAGTCAATTTAGATGATCAGAGTCTATTTAGGTTGGTGCTGGCGCTCGCCAGCGGGATCTCTGCTTCATTGGGCTTATTGGTGACTTTCAGACAACACGAATTGCACTCGCTGATGCACTTCTCGTCGCATTTGCAGTTTGTTAGGCTTAAAACAAATGGGTCACGGTCAAACAAAGTCTCTGAGTGGGTCGGGAGTCACAAGATCCATGTTATAGTGTTCTAGTGCATTGGTTTGATAGAAGAATTTAGTTAAAACAAGGATAGTGTTTTGTGCAACAAAACTGTGATGATTGTGTAGTGCGGAAACCAAAGTGGCAAGTGTTACAACGATAGTCGTTGCGTGCTCTGTTCAAGGATTCTGTGTTGTCGGAACGCATCGGAACATTTCGTGCCGCCTGAAATTAAGCGCTACTTACGTAGGCGCCCGAACTGCTCACGATTAAACTTTACAGCATTTCTATACCGTAAAAATCGTAAGCTTAAGTCGTAAGTAGATGCAGGCATGCATTGCAGGTATGTTATTTTACTCTTAGTGTGTAAATAATACAATGCTATTGAAAAGTATTTCTTTTAAAACTTGACTTAGTAAAGTTATTAGTGACAATTTCAAAAATATTTTTATACAAGTGAAATAAACAGTACCTACCTACTAATTTTTGTACCATTAGAATGAGAGAGTCAATGAGAATCTGAAGTGTGCTTTTTAATTTATATTAAAGTTAATATAAATTAAAAAGCACACTTCAGATTATCGTCCTTTCGTCGATATATCGACTTACCGATCTCTGCTAGCTAGTAAAGGCTAAACTTTCAAAACTATTGACTGAATAAACATTCGAGGCGTAAATCCACCCGAGACGAGCGGCGCGGCAACGGCGACGCGACGGTAAACGGCAACGATTGTACTGTTTTCCCGAAAATGGTACGAGCGTCAAATAGATAAAATATATCAAACAAAATAGACTCTCTATCTATTTTTAGAAAAATAATGCAATTTAACAATAATAAATAAATTTTAGAGCACACATCTTATTGTTTCATGTTTAAAAACGAAATGACAATAACCCAGCTTAAGAACTTGTCTAAAACAAATATACAATTTTCAGTAACCTTCAGAAATAGAAGGTTTTTAAATTAATAAAAAGGAACTTTAACTAGCTTTTAGTAAAAATATTAATTACTTCTATACTTCTTTATTTTGCTTTTTACAATTCTATCCCCAGTCGGTAAAGCTATGTAAATGACTAGCAAGACCTTTTATCTTTTTTATCGACTCGCTGTCCGATCATGGACCATGCCCGGGTCGACGGAGCATTGTGTTCCACGCGCCTTGGTTTGGTTTGCGCCTGGCAGCAAACCAAAGCCTACCGGGATCGCGGGACTACCGAATTACCGTGACCCTGGAACGTAAAGGTTTATTGAAGGACACCGTGGATTTTAGTCAGTACAAGTCTGGCAGTCCCTCCTGCTCTGCCCTGGGTCCGAGACTCATTTGATGATTTTACCACTCTAAATGACTATCCGAAAGTGCAAAAAATTCTGATTAACTATAAACTTTAAAATCATATTACACATAATTTTGAATAAATAGGAAAATTGCAACCATTGTGAAGTGAAAAGCGTTTCTAACACAGTACTAACAAATCCTTTCTGTATTATTGTGTGATTTGTTCAACAAAAACGTAATAGAGAAAATTAACAACTTTTACTATGAAGGGAAAAATCCCTTCTGGGCTAAATAGCCGTACAACATACTGGAAGTATTACGACGTAAATTGTATGGAAAATGAAAAAGCTCGTCTAGAGTACGAACGAGGAATCTTTTTTTTTGTTGTCTAATAAACGTATGTTACGTCACAAAAACGCATAAACTTGTGATAATGCGTTGGTCATACAACTTGAAAAAATGTGGGGAAGAGTTCTTTTTATGTACTTTTTCATTTTTCTGGAACAGTCCGGTTTAAGATCACCCTGTAATGATTGGAGATACAATCCGTGGTCCGTCAATTTTATTTTAGTTTTTTAGTATTTTGTTGTAAATATCTAGTTTTTATTCTTCTATTAATGTAAATACTTTTAATTAGTACTGTTTTATAATTTGTTTTGTAATAAAGTTATATCCACGATCTAGTTATCCGTGGTCTAGTCATTATTCATTACATACTTATTACTATTTGTAAAGTTTTTTTTTAACAATAATCTGATGCAAATGAAGAAAGGCATGTTACCATGCAACCTGGGACACACGTTGAGATTTTTTCATTCATTAAAAAAAACTTTTAAGATATATTTTAAACTTATAAAGCTGCCGCACATTCTCGTCTTACCTGTATCTAAACTGAGCAGAGACAGACATGAACGCATGTATGTACTCGTATACATGGATAATGCTTGGAAGAATGCTTTAGTAAATTATTAGGAAAACTGTGATAGAATTAGAAAACTTTTTTTGGAAAAATGAGTGTTAATCTTCTGTACAAAAACTCATTTAAAAATCGACTTTGATATTGTGGATTGCACAAAATAAAATCAACACTTAAAATGTATGAAATCTACGGTGGAGGTGGATGGTTCCTATCTGCACGCATTGCTCACTCGTTGCTCACTAATGCCTTTGTCAAACAGACTGGAGAAAGCGAAGCGTTTCCAAAGCGATACGTCAGTCCAATAATTCTGTCACGCTATCGGATCGCTTTCGCGTTTCTATGTGAATGGATTCAAACAATTCCATACATTACAAATAACAACGTCACGCTTCGCATTCGCCACGCCAGTCTGTTTGACAAAGGCTTAAATGTCGTCACTGTAAATTAAGTTTGCGAGAGAATTCGCAAAGCTTGAGAAAATCTCAGAGTTTTTCAATGGAAATCAGGGTTTTCTCCGGACTTTTAAATAGTCTATCTGGTAACCCCAGTACAGTTCGGATAAGGATAGGCAGATTAAGCTGTTGCCCCACCGGCTTCGCTTATATAGTAGGAATATTTGGCTTCGCTTATATAGTAGGAATACCAAATACAGAGCCATTTAAATGCAGAAGATTTAAACAGCGAACAATGTTGACAAACTGGCATGTACTAGCAAAACGGCCCGGCATCGCACAAGTGCAATATATAATTAGGGAAATACAATTTAATGAAAATATAAAAATCACCTGTTAATTTAGAAAACAACGTAGGGTTCTGCTAAATTGGTCGAGTTATCCTAATGTTATGCTCGGTCAATGTCGTATACATGTAGCAATGGATTTATAAATAAACTAGCTTCCGCCCGCGACTCCGTCCGCGTGGATGTCGGTCTTCGCGTGGATGGTTTATTTCTCCATTTTGAGTAACTCTGACAATGACATCTTATAAATATCTATTGGACCCAAATACGGCTAAGCCTATAATAATTAAGGAGACCACCCCTCTTTTGAGCTACTGCTGTTGAGCTCACGTTCTGTAGTAAGTATTTTTTTCATAGTAATTCCGACCTTGATAAGTAGCATGTATTAGTAAATTACTGACAGACGGTTCAAGCCAAATCCGACTTTTGGCGCTACAGGTTACAGCGCTGAATCCACTGCGGGTAATGCAACGTGTGTTCGCGGTTCTACAGAACAACGTCTATGAATAAAACTGAAAAAATAAGATTTTTTTTCTACGTATTTTCCGGGATAAAAAGTGTCCTATTTTATGCCCAGGATAATAAGGTATAATTATACCAAGTTCATCGAAATCGAACCGTTAGTTTTCACGTGATGCCTGCACATACAGACAGACAGACGAAAAATTATTTTATTCACATATTTGGGTTTGGTATCGATCCAGCAACACCCCCGCTATTTATTTATTCAATATTTTCAATGTACAGAATTGACCCTTCTACAGATTTATTATATGTATAGATAGCTTCCGCCCGCGACTCCGTCCGCGCGGACGTCGGTCTTCGCGTGGATGGTTTATTTCTCCATTTTGAGTAACTCTGACAATGACATCTTATAAATATCAATTGGACCCAAATACTTCTAAGCCTATAATAATTAAGGGGATTCGCGGTTCTACTGAACAACGTCAATGAATAAAACTGAAAAATAAGATTTTTTTTTCCATGTATTTTTCCAGGATAAAAAGTATCCTATTTTATGCCCAGGATAATAAGGTATAATTATACCAAGTTTCATCGAAATCGATCCGTTAGTTTTCACGTGATGCCTGCATACAGACAAAAAAAAATTTAATCACATATTTGGGTTTGGTATAGATCCAGCAACACCCCCCGCTATTTATTTTTTCAATATTTCCAATGTACAGAATTGACCCTTCTACAGATTTGTTATATGTATAGATAATAATAATAAACATGTGAATAAATAACCATACACGAATATACTGAAACAAAATCCATACTTCGTACTGCTATTGACAATAATTTCCTGATGGAAACATTAGATATCCGACCCGGCTAAACATCGCTAATAGCCAAATAAGTAGCCGGTAGATAATGTCTAAATAATCTCTGATAACAGAACTTTTTTTTTTTTTTTTGCGTGGTAAAATCATCAAATGAGTCCTCCCACCCAGGGCAGGGCGGGAGGGACTGTCAGACTTGTACTGACTAAAATCCACGGTGTCCTTCACGAGCCCTTTACGTACCGGGGTTACGGTGATGGGTAAGTCCCGCGACCCCGGCAGGCTCTGGCCCTCTACAGGCCCCGTCAATGTGCTGACACTCCTTGAGGCGCGCGTGGAACACAACGCGCCGTCGACCCGGGCATGGTCCATGGTCGGACAGCAAGTCGCCCATTACTCGCTGCCCGCATGCCCGCGCCTACGGTGGCCGGAGATCGTCCTGTGACGTCCGACGCCGTGGGCGTCTACCACTGCGGCTGGGATGGAGGGAGGACGCTGTCCTCTCCCTCAGGCGGCCCGCCTCCTCCTTCACGAGCATGACTGCTTCGCAGAAGGAGGCGACCGCTTCCCACTCCGTCTCGCCCCGCAGCATGGCCTCGACCAATGCCGGGCGCGAGAGGTCTCCGCCTATCGCCGTCGTGAGGACACGGCGGTGCTCTGCCCAAGCGGGGCAGTCCTGCACCGTATGCTCCACCGTGTCCTCCGGACGATCCTCGCAGTGGTGACACCCAGGCGTTTCTTCCCTCCCTATCAGACACAGGAACCTCCCGAAACTTCCGTGTCCGGTGAGGACCTGCGTCATGCGGAAGGTAAGAACGCCGTGACGCCTATCCAGCCACTCCTCAAAGAGGGGTCTTACCGCCGCGATTGCGGCGTGCCCGGACCTCGGTGGCGACAGTCGCTCCCTCCATACTGCCCTGAGATCGCGCCGGAGCTCTTCCCGCCGCGCCTCGACCTGTCGAGGCAGCGGGGATTCGCCCCGGCGCTGCGCCTCCACGCGCCATTCGTAGACGCGCTGGAGGGCAGTCGCCTCCAGATCCCAGGGCAGCAATCCTGCTAGGAGGTTGGCTGATTCGCCGGCGATCGTGCGGTATCCCCGGATCATCCGGATAGCCATGACCCTCTGGCATGCGACCAGCTTGAGTGGTCGCGTCCGGATGCTTAGGGCCCACACAGGGGCCCCGTAGAGGGCCATGGACCGCACGACACCGGCGTACAGCCTCCGGCAGGAGGCGTTTGGCCCGCCGAGATTGGGCAGGAGTCGCCTGAGGGCGCCTGCTGCCCGGTTCAGCTTTGGGGCCAAACGTAGGAAGTGCTCCCTAAAGTTCCACCGGCTGTCGAGGACGAGTCCCAGGTACTTCATCGTCCTCCCGACGCCGATGCGAACCCCCTCCACCGTAATGTGGGACTCTGAACGTGGCGCGTTCAGACGGCCATGAAAGCACATGGCCTCTGTTTTATGCAGCGCCACGTCGAGTCCCAACTGCCGGATTCTTTGAGCGACTGTCGCCACCGCTTGCGTCGCCAGGTCGGTCGCCGCCTGGTGCGACTCTCCCTCCGCCAGGACGAGCGTGTCGTCGGCGTAACATATTACGCCGACGCCGTCAGGGAGGTCGCCGCGCAGCACCCAGTCGTAGCCGATGTTCCACAGGAGCGGCCCCAAGACCGATCCCTGTGGAACACCGCACGACATCTCTCGCCGGTTCCACTCTCCCCGGTGACCGGGGTAGATGACGGCCCTGTCCGTCAGGTAGTCCTCGACTGTGCGACGGAGGTAGGTCGGCACCCGGTGATACCGGAGTGCCTCCCTGATGCAACTCCAGGGCAGGGTGTTGAAGGCGTTGGTGATGTCCAAGGACACCGCCAAGACGACCCTGCCCCGGGATACCGCATCCCCCGTCGTGAGGGCTCTCACGCGCATGATGGCGTCCACCGTCGAGCGCCCCCTCCGGAAGCCAAACTGGCTCTCCGAGAGGTCCGGGCCCACCCGATTCAGGTGCCCGACGAGGCGGTCTGCAATTGATAACAGAACTTGAAGTAAATATCCTAAGCAGTCTTCTTTAGCAGTTGAGCTACTTACAGCGACTCCTTTCGAAATTCTTAAATGCTAAAGTAGTTTGGCAGTTCTTAACTCTTCAAAAATGATGACTTCTTTACATTTTTAATCGTATACATGCTGTTATCGATGTTTCAAATTAGAATATCGAGCCGTTACCTACGTTTAAACTCATAAATGGATGAAAGTAGTTTTTACGTCTAAGTCAAATTTTTGTAATGTAATCGATCATCGTCATCCGAATTTTGTTGCACCTCTTCTAAACGAATCTAGCTTATTCGTCGGTAGGCATAGAAATAGTCACCAAGATATTCAATAGTAAGGCCATGAAACACCCTCCTAAAACTATTCCATGGCAACAATATACATACTGACGAGATACTCGGGCATGTAACCCACGAATCCTTCGTTTAATTTCATGTATACACAGTTTATGTAGTCAATTACTATGTAAATATTCTTGGTAAATAGGAGCACGCTAGGAAAAGGCCAGGATGATGTGGTTGTGAGTCATGTGACAGGCGGCGCGTAGGCGCTTCACATAAAATCTCTCTGGCGACGGAGTACAACGCAGAATCTGCCGCCCGCTCAATTGGACCCAATTGCTTTAATTGATTTCAATTGAAATGACCTCGCGCACCGGCTCTCGGCTCCCGCTCCTAGTCTGACACTTTTACATCTATCTTTTTTGGAACTGACATAAAAGCTCTAAGATAAATTTCATTGCCCCAATAAAATGAGCCATTCGTTTGTCACTGCAATATCCTGTACATTTTATGTTTTGAGTCTATGTATTGAAGTAATAACTGACTTCAGTAAATGTCACTTTATTTTTAATAGCTGTTATTTATACCTATTGTAAGGTCCTTACGTCTCTTACCACCAGCTGCCAGCGTAGATTGCCATGAGACTAACGGGTTCTGTTCGCATGAGGTGTCGATTGAAATAAAAGAGATGCTTCCGTCTTCTCAGCTATTTAATATTGGTGCACACTTCAATACGTAAGTCCAGGATCACAGCACTTGTCAAGCTTCCTTACAATGTTAGGTTATAGATATAACACTTACTTCAGGTACAACATACAACCATCTATCCAGGTCGAACCGTGGATATGTAACGCAGACAGCATTCGCAGCCTGTGTGATTTGTAGAATATAACACGTGGCTTGGAACCAGAGCTTGTCCTAGCTTACTTCATAATCATGTACCAAGCGTTGAGAAGACGTCTTTTTATTTATTTAATTTAATTTAAAATTAATGGATGGATGGAACCCTGAGAACAATATCAGAAAGAAATCCGTGAGCATTTCAATACACCTTCATGGCGGGTGATGCCATGTAATTCTAACAAAATAGGAAATAATTATGGATACATACGCATATGCGGTTCCTTTAAATTAGTGCATTTTCATTTTAGCCGCTGTACCACGCCTTGTCCGCGTCATGAATTATTTAATTAAATTTTTGTTTTCCCTTTAACAATCCGCGTCTTAATCGCGTGTCCAGGTTCCAAGAAAAAAGGAAGCCAAACCAAAAGTTGAATGTCATCCTATTAAACCTCGCTCAGACCAGCTTCTAGGCTTTTACCTTGTAAACCATGCGTTATTTATAATTAAACTTAATTCAACTGAAATCTATCACAATTAATTATTTGAATTTTATCTATGTACTTATTATATTTTATTTAAAATTATAGTATCGAGAAAATAAATATGTTACTCTCTAACGCCATCTATTATCACTATTGCACAATTAACTGTAACTATTTACTATTAGTTCGCGTTTTTGTCAATAGAGGGCGCTACCCGTCTAAAATAATCGATAACTACTTTTATACTTGTTACAATACATCTTTCCCCAGTTAAAAAAATTTTTGCTGAGAAAAAAATTTTTTTTTTTATCATGTGTATTGAAAGCTCGAAATCATCCTATTGAAAACTGAGACAGTCTGAAACCAAATGCCTTAGACTTACAGACTAAATTGCTAAATGCTAATGGCTAGTAGCACAATTCCGAAACAAAACCTATTTTGGCAAATTCGTACATTGATTGCTCCTGCCTTAAACTATCTACTAAACTAATATAATAATAAGCGTCTGTCTGCCTATCTATATATAGCACGTAGCTACTCTCTGCAGACATCAACGAATTAACTAATTTTTATTAACTAGTCATGCCTTAGTCTAATTAATTTCCTAATTAAGTTAAGTTTTAAGTTAAATAAACACTATCCTTGAAACCTAGATAAGTGTTATCTACAAAGCATTAAGCCAAAATATAGGCAAATACTTATTTAAGTTTTTAAATTTATTAAGTAAACCCTATCTCCAATTGATGTAGATAGGTGTTTTATTAAGTATTAAGTTATAAAGTATAGGTTTATTATACTTGGTAGTTTTTAAGTAAACACTATCTTTAATTAATGTAGATATGTGTTTTATTAAGTGTTAAGTGGTGACACTTTTAAGTCCCATTCGAATACTACTAAGTTTAACAATTATTGTGTTTCCTTTCATACATCTGCAAACATTCCTTATTAATAAAATTGGTATACCTATTTAATTTTGAAAAAAAAAAAAAAAACCTTTTACCCTACCAACATGCATCCATCCCTCTTCAAGTTAAATATTTGCACGTATATTGCTAATTTCGTGCAAATATTGGATTAGCAACAACAATGTATAAAACTAGGAGTCTTCATATTTTAAGATGTCTTTAATGTGAAATTTACCTAAATCTTTGTCCTGCATGTCCTTTAAGCTATACACTACAGGGGAGTGTTTCTTTGAAATAACACATCTTATAAAGCGCGGTGCTAGCTTTGAAGTAAAGTTTTTACTAGCATCCGACAAAGTAAATGTTCTTTTATAGACTATTTGACCTACATTAAATTCTAAAGGTCGCTTTCTTAAGTCATAGTGCTTTTTATTTTTATCGTGCACAAGTTTCAAGTTTTTACTAACCTCCTGGAAAATGGATTTTAGTTCTTTTAAGTTATCACCATGAATTCTAGGGTCTACAGTTGATAGATCTGAATCAGGCTGTGGCACTTCAGAGTCTATATGTAATTTACCATCTACAAACATCTCTCTTCCATGTACAAGAAAGTAAGGTGAGAATTTAGATGACTCATTAACTGAGGTGTTCAGTGCACACTGAATTTCTGGTATGTGATTGTCCCACTGCCTGTGATTTGTTTTCACATATGAGGCAATCGCATACAGAACATTTCTAATGGCTCTTTCTGCCTGATTAACCTGCGGGTGATACCTAGGATTATAGTAAATATTAGGCACATTATATTTGCACATTAAATCTCTAAATTGTTTTGAAATGAATTGCGGACCATTGTCTACATAGACAAATTTCGGTATCCCATGCACCAGAAACACTTTTTCTTCCAGAATTTTAACAATAGCATTGCCTGTTGCGTTCCGTATAGGAAACAACATAACATACTTACTAATATAGTCTGAACATACTAAGAGATTTGTGTTCCTTTTAGTGGACACAGGAAAGGGTCCTAACAAATCGCAACAAATAGCTTCAAATGGTTTTGTAACCTGTTTAGGGTTACCCATTAAACCAGGTCTCGATGAATTTACCGGCTTGTACTCTTTACAAGTTTGACACTTATTAACGTAATTTTCGACATCTTTATACATATTTTTCCAAAAATAATGTAATGCTAATCTTTTATGAGTTTTAAATATACCAAAGTGGGCGCCTGTGGGATCATCATGAAATTGTTTTAATAGAGGTCCCACACCATCACTGGGAATCACTTGTTTCCAAGTGAATTGTGATGTTAAATTATATTTATTTTTTGAATGTCGAAATAGTTTACCATCTTTAAGAGAATAATTTGGAAATTTATGGGGAAACTTTTCACAATTTTCTACCATTTTTAAATACCATTTATCCTGGATATTGTCAGATATGTCCAATGATTCAATTTTAATTCTTGAGAGTGCATCCGGTAAAACCATCTCTTTACCCTTCCTATGAACGATATTAAAATCAAATTGGCTTAAGCGAATACTCCACCGAGCTAACCTGCCTGTGGGATTCTTTAATTTATAAAACCATTGTAGTGATGCATGATCAGTGACTATATTACATTTTTGACCCTCTACATACATTCTAAATTGCTCTAAAGCAAACAAGACTGCTAATAATTCACGTTCTGTAGTAGTGTAATTAACCTCGTGCTTATTAAGTAATCTACTACAGAATGCAACAGGATGGTCAAAACTGTCATATGACTGTGTCAGCACGGCACCAATAGCATATGCTGAGGCATCACATTGAATTGAAAATGGTAAATTAAAATCTGGACATTTAAGAATTGGAGCTGAGACTAAATTTGATTTTAATTTATTAAAAGCCTCTTCTGCTTCCTCTGTCCATTCAAAGTTTACATTCTTACAAGTTAATTTACTAAGTGGTCTACTAAATTTTAGAAAAATCCTGTATGAATCTACGGTACCAATTTATTCTTAAGTTCGATTAATTCCGGTGATTTATCTTTCACACATGAAATTCTCATCAAGTAATATTGCGAAAGAGCTAATATTCGCTTAACAGTGGAGCTATCTCCCTCGGTTAAATCCCTATGTAATATGCACAGCTCTTCGATTGGTTCCAAGCATATGCGTACCTCTTCTGCGCTTACTGGCGTTGCATAATCCTCTGGTTTAATGCTGCCTCTCCTAAACAAGCCACACAGACTGCGATACCGCCTGCGAAGCACATCCCTGGTCGCCTTTACATCTGTGGATATATTAAAATATTTAAGCTCATGTAATAATTCTTCTTTACGAAGATAGTCAATCCAGATTGTCTTATCCATATTGAATTTAAAATATTTAAACAGTCTTTGATAAGTATTTTGAATCCAATTTTTAAGTTAAGTGAATGTAAATAGTAATTTTACATTAATCAAGGTGAATTAAATTAAATTAGAGTCGATCCATTCAAGTAGTTGCACAAGTTTACAATGTTAACATGACATGTGGCATAACCTTACTTTTTAACACAAAGTGTTGATGTTTATAAGTTGTATGACTTTATATAAATCAAGAGGAGTCTATACATTTAAGCTTTACTACATCAATAATGTGGAAAGATTTACCTTTTAATAAAAATGTTAACATGTGCTATCAACTAATTCTGAAAACTCAAATTCAGAAAAATGTACTAAGTTAAATGACTCTAATTACTAAACACTAAGTTAAATCAAATTAAGTTAGATCAAGCTCTTAATCTTGAAGTGAAGATTTCAATCTGACCTCATGCGACACGTTGGGCGTCCAATTGTAAGGTCCTTACGTCTCTTACCACCAGCTGCCAGCGTAGATTGCCATGAGACTAACGGGTTCTGTTCGCATGAGGTGTCGATTGAAATAAAAGAGATGCTTCCGTCTTCTCAGCTATTTAATATTGGTGCACACTTCAATACGTAAGTCCAGGATCACAGCACTTGTCAAGCTTCCTTACAATGTTAGGTTATAGATATAACACTTACTTCAGGTACAACATACAACCATCTATCCAGGTCGAACCGTGGATATGTAACGCAGACAGCATTCGCAGCCTGTGTGATTTGTAGAATATAACACGTGGCTTGGAACCAGAGCTTGTCCTAGCTTACTTCATAATCATGTACCAAGCGTTGAGAAGACGTCTTTTTATTTATTTAATTTAATTTAAAATTAATGGATGGATGGAACCCTGAGAACAATATCAGAAAGAAATCCGTGAGCATTTCAATACACCTTCATGGCGGGTGATGCCATGTAATTCTAACAAAATAGGAAATAATTATGGATACATACGCATATGCGGTTCCTTTAAATTAGTGCATTTTCATTTTAGCCGCTGTACCACGCCTTGTCCGCGTCATGAATTATTTAATTAAATTTTTGTTTTCCCTTTAACAATCCGCGTCTTAATCGCGTGTCCAGGTTCCAAGAAAAAAGGAAGCCAAACCAAAAGTTGAATGTCATCCTATTAAACCTCGCTCAGACCAGCTTCTAGGCTTTTACCTTGTAAACCATGCGTTATTTATAATTAAACTTAATTCAACTGAAATCTATCACAATTAATTATTTGAATTTTATCTATGTACTTATTATATTTTATTTAAAATTATAGTATCGAGAAAATAAATATGTTACTCTCTAACGCCATCTATTATCACTATTGCACAATTAACTGTAACTATTTACTATTAGTTCGCGTTTTTGTCAATAGAGGGCGCTACCCGTCTAAAATAATCGATAACTACTTTTATACTTGTTACACTATTGTATTACAAGACTTGATAATAATAAATAATTCTAAAACATTTGAAGAATCTGAGAAATATCTACCTACTACAACTCAGCATTCCTTCGAGCCATCGATTTCCACTAATCATATTGTTTAACAATTCATAAAAAACATAAATTCTAGATCATTTATATATATTTTTGTGTACATAAGTACACAAACCAGAAATTAAGATGAACAACCGCTTTATGAATAGCAGTGCATTACATTTTCGTTCAATTTTAGACTCTACAAAAAGTATCACTCAACTTAGAAACATTTTAATTTTCTGTTCTACTATGATATTTGCATTGAATCATTGACGTCTTGCAGGAAAATATAAGCAGCATCAGAACGCCTCTATGACGCATTTGATGATAAAGAAAAATATTCATTGTGATGATGCATCGTGAGAAAAAAATAAGAAATTTAGATGGATGTTGAGACTTTCGATGGTTATATTGGTGAGATTCTTTAGAAGACTCATTATAAACTCTACGAGTATCCAGGACACTCAACCACAAAACCTCAAAGAACGACAAGAATATTTACAAAAGTCATTGTAAACATGTTCTTAAGGAGACAATAGAGATATACTTTACGTTAAAGAAACATACACAAACATACATCCATCCCAACTTTTCGTTTAATATAATAACATAATATATATTACATAATATAATAACATAATATATATTCCTAAAAATACAAGTTAAAGAGCAGAAACATGTTTGAACCTAATTCATTATTCAAATTCAGAACAACGACAGTAGGTATACACGATGACGGAATGGCATTAAAAAGACATCACACATTTTGGCACGTGTTCTATCCGGTGCACAATTGGGCTTAATTAGGAAATAGCGGCGCGGGCGCAGACGCCGCCATGCCGACCATCTTCAACCGACGCACGACGTCAGCTGTACTCGTAAATAATTACATTTTAAATACATCAAAAAGTATTTATTAAATTCAATAATAGTATATAAATAATAAAACTATTCACTAAGTATGTGTCAATTCGATTACCCGCCTTTTCTTTCCTATTGTAAATAACAACTACTTATATTATTGTAAGTAACGATCATGTAACAATAACAAATTCATCATACTTTAAAATTATTTTAAAAGCTATATAAAATCTAAAATAAGAATGTGAAAAGAGTACTTTAACGCAAATTAACCTGCTGTGTCTTCTTTTTGGACTTCTTAGATTTGCTCTTACCGCCGCCCCAGAAGTAGGATTTAAATTCCCTATTACCTGTACTGGTGCTTGGTTCATCAACATTGCCATTTGAATTCGATTCGTCTAAGTGATGATTTCTGCTACTTCCGTAAACAACGCTCCGCCGAGGACGCTGGTCAGCTGCACCTCCATGTTCTTCTTCCAGGATCTCGTCATCACTAACATGAATAGTCGTCATTTCTTCCTCGAATCTTAATTTCTTCTTAAGGCCTTCATTTTTTTTATTACTTGTTTCGCCACTGGTTGCTGTTAGACTTTCAGAGAGTTGTACAGTCATGCTGTGGTCAAAGTCAAGACATTGGATCTCCTTCTCTTCTGTATTAGAAAGTGGATGCATAGTTTGAATTTCAGCATACTTTGAAACTGGAATCTCTGACATTTGCATTGAAACCGACCTAGCTCGTTTGAAAAAATTTAGGATACTTAATTCGTCCGAAGTTTCTCTCACTATCGTTGTTCCTATATCTAGAAATGATTTTCTATCAATTTCTCTTGGTTTTCCTTCGTAATGAGCCACTACATCTTCGCTGTCTGAATCAACTTTAATCATTTGCTCCTTTATAAAGTGTTGATTCATTACAATATCTAAACTTGGCCCTGTTTGAACTGCGGCATCGACCGTAAAAGTAGTTCCCATTCGTCCTAATTCAACTTCAGCAAATGAGAAGAACCGTCGCTCTCCGGGGTCCATCACATCATATTCTCCATCAATGATTTGATCGCCTAAAATCTGTGACTGTTTTTTCTGACGTTTGCATCGTAAGCATTTCATCCATCTAGTAATAAAGGAGCCGACAGCCTTTTTCGTCTGTATTTGCATATCTGTGCATTCCATATAATCATGCATGGCGGTGCCTCGGTAAAAATCTTTTGGATCTTCGGTATCATGTGGTGATCGCATGATAGGATCCAAGTACAAACTGAAAACAAATATCAAGCTATTAGTTATTTAATATGGAATAAATAATATGTCATGTTGTAAAAAGATTTGCTGATACATTTGAGAACACGACAAACACTTGATACCGTTACTTTTATATGTATTATGCAAACAGTGTATACTATACAACTTTGTGAACAACGGTTAAGAAGAATAGCCTAAATAATATTATATTGTAACTAAACTGACCGATTTAATTATGAAAGATCGTTATCGTTATTTTACACAATGACTCAAAAAAATCTGAATCGATTCGGAGGAAATTTAATAGTGGATAATTTTTATCCCAGTTCTGTCTCGTAGGATGTATCAAAATAACGCGGACAAATCTCTCGTAACTAGTTTTTAAATATTAAAATCAACCTACATATTTTCCGCAGCATCAGTGTATATGAAGAAGGCGTCGGAGACTTTGGGCACACATCGCTTAAGCCAGTAGTGCACGGTGTACAACATGGTAAGCAGCACTGCTAGGAACGTGACAGCTGCTAGATAGACGTTATGCTGGAGCCTTGCCGAACCCCCGCACTTCAAATGGTCTTCGTCGTATATGTCTGAAGCAATAGCAGGTTGTTGAGTCACTAATCACGGGCTAGTTACTTTATTAAAAAAAAAAAACGGGAATAAATCAAATCACAAGAAAATATTAGACCAAACGTTACGTGGTTATGCAGATGGAGGAAAGCCCTCACTGAATGGTTACCGAGAGGTGGTGGAAGAATTACTGTTGTCAGACCAACGCCAAGGTCCAGATGGGTGGGCGGTATTCAGATGATCTCGTGTGAAATTGGTTAAGGCTTGCGCAGGTCAAATAACCCGTTAGAGAATAGAGGAGGCCTCTCTGCAGGCCTTTAATGCCACTTGTGTAACCATGGTGTTATTCTATAAAAGATGGGGCAATTACTGTCGTATCCTGCGTGCTCTGAGTCGCGGAGGGCGTGGAACAAAAAAGGCAACAGAAGGAACAGGGTGAACTTTTAGTCAATAAGAGTCTACCAGTACTTTCTGCTCCACCTAGGGTGGGAGGACTCATTTGATGATTTTACCATACAAAAAAATCCTGAGTAGAAGAACTAATGAACGTTTCTGAGGACGCCAAACCGTAGCCGAGTAATACGCCGACACGCTAATACGAAGCTTTACCGTATTTGCCGCAGTTGGGCACGCCGTCGCAGGCGCAGAGCGCGTCGATGCAAACGCGCGCGCCGGATACCTGGCACTCGAGGTTCGCGGCCGCACAGCGTGCCTCGCTCGTCAGCAGCGTGCGCGCAGGCGTCATTACCACAGTCATGCGCTCCAGCTGCATACAAATAAATACTTAATAGTTAGTAAATACCTACTAACTTGTAGTCAGTCGAACGATCTCCGACGGCTGTACTTTACTGCTGCCGTTTACCTAGATTTATTATTTGAAACATAGCTGTTGCCTGAGGCTCACTCGCCCCTCCCCCTACCGTCTCTACGGTCCCATTCATCTCTATCCTCCATCTCACTAAAATTGATTAAATTTGATTGAACCGTTTGGACGTCGAAACAAACATACATGCTTGGCATTTGTAATAGATATAAGTAGGAATTAAATAAGAATGAACAATAAAAAATGAACTAACAGTAAAGTTGTTGATAGCGAGCACGAGCCTGGAAGAGTTGAAGAGGAAGGTGTGTCCGGCAGCCGCCTCATCAAAGTCACAGATGTTGAACAGCGCCGGGCCCAGGTACTGGCGCAGGTAGCGGAGCGCCACGCGGTCGTGGACCTGAGTGAAGAAGCAGACAATCCTAGTTATCTATATATATAAAAGAACAGGGTATGGTTTTAAAACTCGACTACAGCCGAAACCGCTAAACGCAAAAATTTGAATTTTAGACAGCAGTTACTCTAGCATATAGGGGAACAATAAGATGGGATTTTGCGAAAATTCTCCTCTGATGGGGTGAAACAGGGTGAAAATTGTTGTATGAAAAATCTTATTCCTTGGGTTTATACATTTATAACTTGCCGCTTATAAGAACGCAAGTAAAGAAAAAAGATTATTTTCCCTTGAAAGGGTTGTAGACGGGTTATTGGGCTTAATTATGAAAATCTACAATCAAATGAAATCACTATGGTACAGATTTTGTGAAATTTGACCTTAGAGGGTTTCTTCAATGTGGAAGATTTTTTTAAAAGTTACAATATTAGTTGGATACATTTTTTTATTTTTTAAAAGTATCCACAAGGGAGCGGGCATTAAAATTCACTGAATTCGAAGTTAGAAAAACGCGCAAACGAAGTCGCGGGCGAAGTGCTAGTATATTCATACAACTTCATTAGAAACAGTAGTTTGTTTCAGGCTTTCAATTGGTTCCACATTTTAAAATAACTATATGTTTGCATCTAATTGATATTGGCCGGACGAAATATGTGCATGGCCAATAGGTAATTGTTCTGATTCGTATAGTCCGCGCCACCTGCGGAAAATTCGAGGTACTTTTTTTTATTGTAATGTCATAGACTGTAAAAAAGAAAGACTGGATTCGTGGCGCGGACTATAATGTAAATATTCTAACTAATGTGGGAAAAAAACAATGTTTAAAGTAACCTCACCTCATCCTCTTGCAGTTCAATAAGCTGCTGGAACTCCTGCACATCGGATATCTTATCTGCGCGCTGGGTGGACGAGGTGTCGTCCTTCATGACTGGCACGTGGTGTGGCTTGGCGAACTCTATCGGGATGGCGTGCATGTAACGCTTCTTACGCCGAAGCCCATCGCTTTCATTTACATGTAAGTATGTTAATATTTAAACTGAGATGGTCACTAACACTACCATTAGAATTAAAAAATAAAACGGGGTATTTACCATCTTTACTATGTGTCTTGAGTTCCCCATATTTCGGCAATGACTCAAAATAAATAAGAAACATAGTAAATATCCCGTTTTAAATTCTAATGAAATCATAATCACAACGCAGTTCCAGTGCGGTTTGGAAATAACCTTCCAAAGCCATAAGAAGCCTTAAAAAGCACTAGGATAATACTGACAGGCTAAAGAGATACTTTTAGGCCACCTGTGACCCTCCAAACTGCACTAGCCCTGCATGGCCGATGCCCCCACACGGAAAAGAGGCCTGTATTCTAGTCTAGACACATTTCTTCGTTTCTTTCTTTCTTTCTTTGTAACATTATCTTACACAAATTCCACTGTCCAGTCTGCCTCTTGTTTTAAGGTCATTAAGAGCTGCCGTTCAATGGAAACTTTTTGTCGCAGTGACTTTTTATCACCCACTCGAATGTACTGGTCACTTGAAAAAAGTCACTGTAGTCAACGCAGACTCAAATTTCGTCATAGTCACCAGTCACCAGTGTGCGGCTGGTCATACATACACTGACCATAAGAACTTGTTGTAACACAAAACTCTATCATCTAAATCAACTTCTTTTTTTTATAATTTCACAAGGTACCTTAATGGCAACAGCGTTGCGCTTAGTGCCTGATGTTCATCACCCACACTCGATGTGATGGATTGGTTCAGCACGACGGCCATTAAAGACGCTGCTTGCACCATGTTCTCCCAGGATTCATGGTCTACTAGAGTCATAGGTAAGACGCTAAAAAAGCAAAAAATAAACATGTGGACCAAGGCATACATATTCATCTCAAGTAAAGGAAATAGACCACAATCTTACGAGCAGGCGATCGCTTATTAATATTTCATTTCTTGAACTGCAATCTATGTGTAATCCTAATAAATTATCTTGTAGACACTGTCCAAGATTTTAAGTGGTTCTTATTGGTTCTATTCATCCATCTGGATTCTAACTGTTGCTAGCGGCTTCGCCCGCGTCTGTGTCGAAAATTATCCCACGAGATCATAATAAATCATTATTGCAGATAGTAACTCATCTCTATACCAAAGTCCATCAAGATTCGTTCAACCGTTCTTACGTGAAAGAGTAAAAAAAAACCATCCATCCATCTTTAAAAATGCTACCAAACTTTCACATCACATCATTTTCCCTCCTTTGCTAAATACAACATAACATCATCATCACCCGTTTTCGCTAGTTACGAGTATGTTAAGTCCCACGTTATAGGGTGTGAGCTTAGTGACATCAACCGGGCAAATCCAAAGTCCGTACTTCGGAATTCCTGATGGAATATCCCAATAACATTTTGTCCGACCGGGGAATCGAACCAAGGACCTCTAGCTCAGCAGTTGCTACGGCGCATTGTGTTCCACGCGCGCCTCAAGGAGTGTCAGCATAGTGACGGGGCCTGTAGAGGGCCAAAGCCTGCCAGGATCGCGGGACTAACGAATTACCGTGACCCCGGTACGTAGAGGGCTATTGAAGGACACCTTGGATTTTAGTCAGTACAAGTCTGACAGTATGGGTAGGAGGACTCATTTGATGATTTTACGCGAAAAAAAAAAAGAAAAGACTAGACAGTACAGAAGAGTACTTAAATTTTACAATTAATGTAAGTAACATACTGTTCTGACGAAGCAGCAGTAGTGGTAGTACCACTCACTTCTGACGCTAAAGTGTTCGGATAAACTATTATAGGACTTTTCTCCATTTTATTGTTTCGCTGTGTAAAAGTTTCCGTATTGACTATTATAGGAGTTTTCTCCATTTCATTGTTTTGTTGTGTAGCTGAAAATAAATTAACACATTTTTATTTTTTGAATTATGATTTATTTCACTTTTTTACTGTTGTGTATGTTTATGCCGAAATATGTACGAAACGATGTAAAGACATTAATGATGGGCCACTGGAAAACTATAAACTGTTTAGTGTTAATTGTTGCTATAAATATTGTACTGGAAGCTTTCTTTAGGCAATTGAGTCAAAAGCCTGATTCAGAAAGCAGTAGGTACTTCTTGAGACAGCTACTATTTTATATATTTTAAAATGTTTTAATTTTTTTTTTTGTTTTTAATCTGGAGAAAGCTGCAGAAAGGGAAGAGTGAGAGAAGGCTATGGGGGAGACCTAAGCCTAGTAGCGACACACAAACCCACCACACTATTCCCAAACCACTGCAACTCCTGAAAGCCAGAATAACATATAAGTTTAATAAAAAGGCACGTTAACACTGCTATGAAACTACTATTGGTTATGTAAATACTTGGTAATATAAGATTAGGTATACCGTTTACCAAAACTCGGTCTACGTCTAAATCTGGAGGCAATAAAGGTCCACTCTTCAGAACTTCAACAATCACAGTATCATTGTTATCCGTAGCCTGCATTGAATTGAACGATTCATTCGCGTTTTGTGACGAACCCACGGATGATTCAACTTCTTCGTCTTCAAAATAATTCGTCCTGTACCTAAATATTGGTGTGTATTAGTTAAAAATAAAGTTTTTACTCTTTTATGTCTGGTGTTTCATTTGAAATAGAACTCTAATTCAAACAAAATCGAAATTACTTAGTAAGGCAGGTCCGAAAAGAATAATATCATATATTTCATGAATCACTACCCTTTTTTTTTATCGTGGTAAAATCATCAAATGAGTCCTCCCACCCAGGGCAGGGCGGGAGGGACTGTCAAACTTGTACTGACTAAAATCCACGGTGTCCTTCAATAGCCCTTTACGTACCGGGGTCACGGTAATCCCTTGGTCCCGCGACCCCGGCAGGCTTTGGCCCTCTACAGGCCCCGTCACTATGCTGACACTCTTTGAGGCGCGCGTGGAACACAACGCGCCGTCGACCCGGGCATGGTCCATGGTCGGACAGCGAGTCGCCCATTACTCGCTGCCCGCATGCCCGCGCCTACGGTGACCGGAGATCGTCTTGCGACGTCCGACGCCGTGGGCGTCTACCACTGCGGCTGGGGTTGAGGGAGGACGCTGTCCTCTCCCTCAGGCGGCCCGCCTCCTCCTTCACAAGCATGACTGCTTCGCAGAAGGAGGCGACCGCTTCCCACTCCGTCTCGCCCCGCAGCATGGCCTCGACCAATGCCGGGCGCGAGAGGTCTCCGCCTATCGCCGTCGTGAGGACACGGTGGTGCTCTGCCCAAGCGGGGCAGTCCTGCACCGTATGCTCCACCGTGTCCTCCGGACGATCCAGTGGTGACACCCAGGCGTTTCTTTCCTCCCTATCAGACACAGGAACCTCCCGAAACTTCCGTATCCGGTGAGGACCTGCGTCATGCGGTAGGTCAGGACGCCGTGACGCCTATCCAGCCACTCCTCAAAGAGGGACCTTACCGCCGCGATTGCGGCGTGCCCGGAATCACTACCCTACTGTAAACGGCTGTAACAAATGAAATATATACAACACTGGGCCTTATGGCCATGCTGCGGGGCGAGACGGAGTGGGAAGCGGTCGCCTCCTTCTGCTAATTAGTCATGCTCGAGAAGGAGGAGGCGGGCCGCGTGAGAGAGAGGACAGCGTCCTCCCTCCACCCCAGCCGCAGTGGTAGACGCCTGTGGCGACGGACGTCGCCAGACTATCTCTAGCCACCGTAGGCGCAGGCATGCAGGCGGCGAGTAATGGGCGACTCGCTGTCCGACCATGGACCATGCCCGGGTCGACGGCGCGTTGTTTTCCACGCGTGCCTAAAGGAGTGTCAGCATAGTGACGGGGCCCCCCTCTAGAGGGCCAAAGCCTGCCGGACTTGCGGGACTTATGAATTACGGACCTGGAACGTAAAGGGCTACTGAAGGTCACCGTGGATTTTAGTCAGTACGAGTCTGATAATTCCTCCCGCCCTGCCCTGTGTGGGAGGACTCATTTCATGATTTTACTAAGACAAAAAAAAGGTACCTACATAAGCACTTACGAGCTTTGAAAAAGTCAGCGTTCAGCCGAGTGTTTACTGAATTACTCGTATGAGAATTATTATAATACCTTCTCAAAGAAACGAGATATATGGTGAATAATTACACCAAGAATTAAAAATGCATTATACAATACCTTAATACCTACATTCCTAGCAAATTCGAGATATGATACCTGTAGCTGGCTGAGGGTTGTCTCCACGTGATGGAGTCAGTTCTGTACTTGTTGGAGACACGTCGGACCGGGCTCACGGGACGTCGAGTGTGCGACGAGGTGTTTGACACCAGATATACTGAGGAAAGGCAAGGCACTTACTTTTTTTTACGTTGCCCCAAACTAAGGCCGCCGTATTACATAACGTATATAAAGACTAAAACGTTATTTAAAACTAGTTTCAACCAATCAAATGGTTTGGATCTTGTTTAACTAATGCTTGAATATTAAGCGACATTCTGTATGTAATACGAAGAATTTCTCCTATACCGTGGGTGTGTTTACAAACATAGGAACTTACAAACACACAGATCAGGAATAAATGCTTGTTGGTCATACAAATATTTGACCCGCGACACACTGCGCAACAGTTGATCACTCAGCAACGGTGCCAACCATGCCACCACATATATTAATTACTAGCTTTTGCCCGCGACTTCGTTCGCGTGTAATAGAGAAAACTATCCTATGTCCTTTCTCAAGTTCCAAACTATGTCTGTACCAAATTTCACACAAATCGTTTCAGTAGTTTAGGCGTGAAGAAAAGACAGACAGACAGACAGAGTTACTTTCGCATTTATAATATTAGTTTGGATAATTAAAATCTTGAAACAGTGACTGATCTATAACTTATGTAGAAAAAGAAAGATTTTAGAGAAGATTTTGCTTTTAAACGGTTTTCAGTTTATCAGCAACACTTTAATCACAGAACCATACTCGTTCTATGATTTTGAATTACTGCGTTGTTAAGATAGGCAGTTGTTCCATGTAAAATACTGATATTCAGGTGCACCTGGATAGACTTCCATCATTCAGATATCCGGAAGACCAACATAGATGGGAAAAGACTCGGCAGAATTATGTAGTAAGTTCAGATGATGCACATAGGCAATGAACGCACATAAAATATCTATGCAGTAACACCAAGTACCTACCAACCAAATTAGTAAGTGCGAACTGATGCCAACAGATATTACAAGAATGACTGTATCAATTAAAAAGTCGTTCATATTATGAATGAACCTCTACCTACATATGAACTTCAAGTGAATGAACTGACACATTGAGGTTTTAATGTAATAATCTGTGGGCTTCGCGACTGATTCCAATGTAACAAGTGAGTCATTTATTTTGCAGTCCTTTGGCAGCTGTAAGTTTGATGAGACAGGTTCGATTCAAAGAAATGATTCTTTCATTAGAAAATTTCGGGAAATTCTCAGTAGCAACCTGATTACGGAATCGATGGTATAAATCAAACCTTACAAGTAAAGAATTTCAAAGCATTGAAAACATAACATCACGCCGGTAATCACAAAAGGAATAGACAGATAATGTTCCTTTTTTACACCCATATTTCACCAGTTATGTAATAGGTGTGAGCCTATGGTTGCCACTGAGAAATTTCTGACGGCAAAATACAATAAAACTGATTGCCAATCTGGGAATCGAACTCAAAAGAACCCAGCAATCGCGTTTATGACTTGTTGACCAACGAGGCAGTCCAATGCATGAAATGCAAAATTGTTACTGGGTTACATTAAGAATTTCCCAGTACCAACCACGGAGTCGGGATCTGTGCCCGGTTGATGGCAGTCGGCTCGCCCCCTATTACGTGACTTAAACATAACTGGCGAAATGTGGGTTGTGATGTTAACTTTTAATCACCAACATACCTGTCGTGATCTTAATCTATATGGGGTTGGCGAACCGCAGTGAATTTTCCATTATCACACGTATTTTTTTACCGTTAGGTACTTTTTCTTAATCATTTTAGTATTTTTAATGTAATAGGTATACTTCTAATATTTAAACATAATACTAAACTACGTGTTGTTAATAAATAATGTCCTGCGTAACTATACTGACCACTTTCATTATATCCAATTTTAGCAAGCCCTTGCAGAAGATCCTGAACGTCTTTGTCAATTTTCACTTTAATTGTTGGATCTTCGTCTTTAGTTTTGCTGAGGTTTTTCAAAATGGCATCCACTATTTCATAAGGATTTGATTTTGGCGAAGATTTTGGAAAAAAATCGTTTGATTTTGAACCAAATGTGACTTTTTCTTCTGGAGCGTATGACCTGAAAATCAATATGTATGATACAGGAAAATGAAATAGTTACCGAAAAACGTTCAAAAGAGGGAATAGAGGATTTTAGCTTGCAAGTGTGAGTTGCGATGGCCTAATTAGTAAGGCGTCTGGAGTACTTATCCAGAAGACGCAGGTTCAAATCCCACTTGCAACTGAATTTTTCTTTCCTCAAAAATCTTCTTTTCATGAAATAGGTAGTAAAAATTGTAGCTAAGTATTTAAACACAAAATTTAAATACTTACGTCCTATGGAAGAAGGCTTGTTTTTCAGCAAACAATTTCTTGTTTTTCTTGAAATCTAATCTGCTGTTAAGATTGTATTTATATTTCCCACGTTCTTTTTTCTTAGTAGAAAGGCGCAGTAGAGGGAATGACAATCTGGAACATGTGAAACATTTTTCCAATTAACGGCCTTTAACAATTCAATCAGCTACCTCAATAATATATTGTTGCCGGCGCTCCACGGGGCACTTTGAAATGTCAAACTGTATTCAACATTATACTCATTGAAATATTATCCAAAATCAACTAAACTATTTCACCTGGGGTCCGGCGTGAAGATGTCGGCATTCAAGTTGAACTCGTATCTTGGCGCGACTGGTACGTCCTCGTCGTTAGTGCGCTGGGCGATCACATCATCAGATATCGCGAACTGCACCAGAGGCAGAACCTTAGTCTTGTAGTCCATATCAGGCCTGAAAATGCAACAGATAGTTCATCATTTATTCTAATAACGGGGCGTCTCCAGCGATGAAATTTTCATTATGGAACACGCGCATAGACACATGAAAAAAAGTTTGTAAAAGCTTGATAATTTTAAGCAACGAATATTTTTTTATAACTTTTAGAAAAACAATTGAACTTTTTTTTGTTTTGTATTCTAAATCTATATTTTTAAATAAAGAATATAAAAACAAGAAGTAATCCTAATATATTCTACCGTAACAAAAAAAGATTTCGATTTTCAAAGTGTGTGTAATTTGTAATTATGTATGTTATATACTAATTCTCGCGTCGCAAGTCGCAATTCATTGTGAGAAATCGTGATGGAATGTTCTTAAAAGTTGCAGAACTTATTCCTTTGTAAGAAGGATCCCGTACCCAAATGGTAAAACGGGACCCTATAACTCTATAACTAAGACTCCACTGACCGTCTGTCTGTCTGTCCGTCTGTGTCCAGGCTATATCTCATGAGCCGTGATAGTTAAACAGTTGAAATTTTCATAAATGATATATTTCTGCTGCCACTATAATTAGAAATACTGAAAAACATAATAAAATAAATATTTAAGGGTGAAATTCTCCTATACAACAGACTGTTAAAACTGTTTTTTTTTTGTCGTTTTTATACATAATGGCACGGAACCCATGCGCGCCTCGCACTTGGCCGGTTTTTCCACAACTATTCTAATAATTTTCTTTTGAGAAGCATTTCAATTAATATATATAATAATAGTAATGATGACAAATAGGGTACCTACTTAGGTTTGACATCAATCATCTTATCGAAAGTTTCCTCTTCATCAAACGAGGTACTTTCTTGCTGTACTCCGGGCACCAGAACACCAGACACGTTGACGATAGGAATCTCTACAACGAACTCATTCTCCCGTTTCGTAGTCTCCCTCGTCGATTCTTCCAAGCTCATCGTTGTAGAAAGTGTTGTCCTCCGTGTAGTAGTTCTTTGAGATAGAAAATCAAATGATGTTGCATCAAATTCCCCTTCAAATTAACTGAATTGACCTACCTTTACTAAGCTCATTTTATTCAACAATTTGACGACACGGTTAGCGCAGTGTTAGAGCAATAGACCGTGGCGTCTGTTCTTGTGGAATCATTAACAGTACCGGCGATAAATATTGCGTATGCCACACACTACCTATGTGACTTTACATCACTGGTTCAACGTTTGTTGTGACTGTTAAGCGATTCATGCGAAAGAGATAACGCTCTACGAAGCCGAAACTAGCCGATTTTCTCTTTCTAAATGTCGACGTGCAATATTTATGACCGTTTATATCTCCGTACCTCTTCGTGGTGGTGGTAGTGGTTGTCGGCTGCGTTGTTTTTAAAGTGTAATGTTGGCTTTCTTTCGTTTTTGCCTCCACCTTGATCACAGTATCCGGCAAGGCACCCCAGTACCCTCCAAAAGTCTCCCCTATCTCATACACTAGCAGCTGATTGTTACTTTCGCGACAGGATTCTATCAAGCTGTTGCCAGACATTAGTTGAATCACCAGTATTATGTTACTGCCCATTTCTGTCCTGTCAATAATGTAAAACAATAATAATTCAGTTATATTCAAATCTCTTTACATAATTATCGTAACATTATCGTCATCTAGACATTTTAACTTAAGAGCGCGTATTCTGAAAGTTGGCAATGTCGCAAATAGTTGTCAAATATTAAGAAGTTTTAATTAATTTAGCAATGTTACTGTATGGAAATAAGAAATATGGCTCTGTAGTGCACTGAAAATCTGATAATGGAATGCAATAATTAATATGTTTTTAGATGTAAAAAAGGCATTTGGGAACTTTCCAAATGCATTTATATACCTGAAACGGTTACAACATCAAATTCAGTGTTTTAATTGCATTCCTATATCATTTTTTTTTTGTGCACTACAGAGCCATATTTCTTATTTTCATACAGTAAGTTTGCCAAATTAATTAAAACTTGTAAATATTCGACAGCTATTTGCGACGTCGCCAACTTTCAGAACACGCGCTCTTAAGTTAAAATAATAGTTTTGGAATAAAAAGTACCTATTTACGACAAGTATTTTCAAAATTTGATAACTTTTTTAGAGAATAATTATGCTGCCAATTAAATTATACTATCTTGCATATTATATAACATGACTAAAAAATAAATTAATTAAAATTTGAACCTGCAAATTGAACTTAAAATAACGAATATTGAAGCGCCCTTTTCTATAATGTCAGGCATAATTTTTGCACTATCAATAATCTGACGGGAGGACCCCGTAAAGGGCCAAACGCCTGCCGTGGTCGGGGACTGTCTACACAAGATAACCGTGACTCTGGAACGTAAAAGGCTATTGAAGAAGCACCATCAGTAGGAGTCTTACAGTCACTTCCGTTCCACTCAGGTATGGAACACTCATTGATATTTATTCATATTCATATCTTTGACAGACGTTAACCAAAAATCGTGAACCAAAAGTCTGACAATTTGAAATAACATTTACGACGCTACTGCATTCGCTAACTTACTGAAAAGATACTTGCATTTTATACAAACCTAACACTAACAAAACAACTGTATGGCAGTTCCAGTCTAGAGAAGTGCAGGATCTGTGAGTACGCATCCACGACTTGTCTGCCGAGGAACACTGACGGCATGACGCGTCGCCGGCAATACTCTGACATATCCTTCTGATAGACGAACTTGCGAACTATTATAGCTAAATCCACTTCCTGCTTTATAAACAATAAAAGGACAACTAACAATCTCATACAATACGACATATTTGTTATAATTATTAGTTTTTTTTACCGTTTCACAATAGATTAAACGTGCCGTAGCCTAGTAGATACTTCAGTACCTTATTCAAAGATAACTAAGAATGTGTGTGACAACTATTGAAGTATGTGCCAATTCATTACCCAGCATATAGAAAGTTAAAGATTAACTTTCTTGAACTCAAGCCGTCACGAATACCGCTTATCTTTTCACCGAAATAACTATTTATTTCGGTGAAAACTTCAGCTTGAGTCATCAGTTGAAATTCTTGTTGAGATGAAATCACCGAAATTAAAATTAAAAGATACAAATATTCGTATGACCAATTGATGTTTTTATCAACGTGGTACGCGTATATAAAGTCGGTTAATTCATGTTAATAACGTTTGGAGCCCGAAGAGTCCGTGAACAATATTTTTTGCAAAGAAAAATCAGGGAAGTACCTACCAACGAAAAATCGACCTAGAAAAATTATACTTCACCCAGAATAATAATTACATCTGATATGAACATGGTTTATGAAGTTGCGGGTCTAACTTGAACATGGTCGTCTCCCTTGCGTTTTTAAACTGCTTTGATGCGATGCGGTGCGGGTCACGCGACCCCTATCATTGTCCCGGCCGGCGCACGACGTCGTCACGCCACTTCATTTTTATAAAAAAAAAACCCATATTATAGAGGGTAATCAGGCATTATGTATAGGCTCCTATATTTGTTCGCGACTTAGGTAGGACGTTTTCCAACTAAACAATTTTAAGAAAAGCCGTTTTTAGGTAGTTGTATTACTTTATTACTTTACCCGTTACCTGATTAAGTTCATCGATTTGCAGGTTTTATCGAGCACAGTAGCTTCGGGACATACATACATATCCGTGTCAGATTAGACAGGAGGAAACGGCCGGGAGACACCACTCATTGTACGCGCCCGGCATTGGTTGAGGCCATGCTGCCGGCGAGGGAAATGGGAAGCAGTCACCTCTTTCCGCGATACAGTAATGCTAGCGAAAGAGTAGGTGGAATACATGAGGGACTGGACATACTTCCCTTCACGACCCAGCCTCAGGAGACGCCCAGTACGGCATCGCGTGACGATTTCCGGCCACCGTAGGCACGGACTTCAGGGTGACAGGTACTAAAAGAGTAGCTCACCGCTTGATCAAGGACCAGGCCTCGGACGAGTAGTATTTCGCATGCGCCTTAATTATCTGTCAGCAAACTGACGGAACCCCCATAGAGCCAAACGCCTTCTGGGGTTGCGATTTCTCGATTATCTAAGTAGGAGGGCTATAGAAAGAACAGAGTCAAATGAGTACTCCCACTCAGGGTAAGACAGGAGGGACTGTCAGACTTGTACTGACTAAAATCCACGGTGTTCTTCAATAGCCCTTTACGTTCCGGGTTCACAGTTACCTAATAAGACCGTCTCGCGACCCCGGCAGGTTTTGGCCCTCTAAGACCCCCGTCATATTGCTGACAGCTCTTTGCAGTTACCGACCGTTCGACGCGCCGTCGACCCGGGGGACAGAACAGGGTGGATTTTTAATCAGTAAAAGTCTGACAATCGTTTCCTTCGGTGTTCCTAAACCTATTTTTCTTAAGCTAAAAGCAAAAATAGGTAAATCGTACGTTAGTTCAAGTCAACCAGACTTTTTGCTGTATACGCAAATTGCTTTTATAGCCATTTTGCATTCATAGACGCTTTGCAATTTGGGTTTTCTGATTAATACTCGCTCTATGGTCCTATATCAACCGTTTCGAGAATATCAGCGTTATCTTTCAAAATAGGTGAAATTTTCGATATGGTAACAAACTAAAACAGCTGATTGTCAAAATCATCAAATGTCAATGTCGGCTGTTAACTGTCATCAAACATCAAACCAAATTGAAGAATCAAGAATCGAACGAAGACCAATTTTGATCACTGTTAAACCATAGGATTTATTTTCAGATAAATGACATAAAAATAATATAAAAAATATGGCAATTGCAGAGTATATAGCTTCTCTTGCTCAAAATCCTTATTTCGGCGCTGGTTTTGGATTATTTGGCATCGGTGCTGGTGCAGCAATATTACGAAGAGGTGTACAGACGTCTGTAATACTATTTCGCAGGCATTGTATGATCACTCTTGAAGTTCCATGTAGAGACAAGTCGTACCAATGGCTGCTGCAGTGGATAACTCATAAAGGTGCCAGACAAACTCAGCACTTGAGTGTAGAAACATCTTTCCTCCAAAAAGACACTGGCCAAATAAAAACCAAATATGACTTCATTCCTAGTGTCGGTCAACATTTTTTCAGGTAAACCTTGTTTCCATAACAGTTATTTTGTTTTGTAGTTTTAAGATTACAAAGCTAAAGTTATGTATTCCAGGTATGGTGGCACATGGATCAAAGTAGACCGCACAAGAGAACAACATACGTTAGATCTTCATATGGGTGTTCCATGGGAGACTGTAACTTTAACAGCATTTGGAAGAAATAAAGAGTTATATTTTAACATTTTAGAAGAAGGTAAAATAAGTTTTAATTTAGTAATATTACATATGTGTTACATAATTTATTTTGCTTTTACATTGGTGCTCCTTTTCCTTTATTTTCTAAACAAGACATTATTTTGAATTACAGCTAGAACAATGGCACTAAAACAACATGAAGGAATGACAGTTATGTACACAGCTATGGGGTCTGAATGGCGTCCATTTGGCCACCCAAGGAGGAGGCGTCCACTTCACAGTGTGGTACTGCGTGCTGGCTTGGCAGACAAAATCCTTGAAGACTGCTTGGATTTCATCAACAGTCCCCACTGGTATACTGACAGAGGTATCCCTTATCGGAGAGGTAAATAATTACCAAACTACTGGTTGCACACTCTCTAAACCCTTTTTTTTATATAATAAATTATCTAAATAATTTTTCATTGACATAATATAGTTGTTCCCTGTGCTCAGCCCATAAAGGTTGTAGTGTAATGTTGAATAGTCTCTAACCATACTAATGAATATAGCTATCATAGTTATACAAAAATGTTTTTTCAAATCTAACTGGTAGTTCCGAAAATATGAAAAAAGATAAATTTGCATTGAAACATACAAACTTTTCAGCTTTATTACAAGAATATTTCATTTAAAAAATAAATAAAAAATGTGTACTGTTAACAAACATGTTGAATTTCAGGCTATTTGCTGTATGGCCCACCTGGATGTGGAAAGTCTTCATTCATTATGGCATTAGCAGGAGAATTGGAATACAACATATGTGTACTGAATTTATCTGAAAGAGGACTCACTGATGACAGGCTAAATCACCTTCTTAGGTAAGTATTGACTAAATTGTAGTCAAGAAAATTACAGTAAATAGACAATAAAAAAGTTGATGACCTTTATTGTGTATGGGGTATTGTCTATGGGCTTTTTCCAGCTGTGAAACAGAACATAAGCTTATCAATAAAAATAAGCTTTTGCTCAGCAGACCCCATTTATATATGAATATAACCAGTACATAATATACTATGTAGCATCTGCCTCTAGCTTTTCCCAACTATGTTGGGGACTACTTCCCAACATAGTTGAGAAAAGCTAGAGGCAGACAGTCCAACCAAGATTTTACATGGATTGACTACCTATGTGACCTCCACAAGTTTGTATTAGGCACCAATTTGTACCATATTACCCACTTAGTACTGGGTAATATAAACACTTTGTAAAACTGGTTATGAGACTTGTACAAACCAACCAACTTATCTGTTCCGGTAATGGTGTCGCTAGTGGAGAATTAGGTGTTGAAATTAATGACGTTTTCAAATTGACAGCTCTAGCAACACTGGTGCAGTGCCAAACCAAAATTTGCAAGTACAGTTTTAATTGCTTCTGACGTGACGAGCTCCCTCCAGATGACACTCGAATTTTGATGCGTTATATCTTTTTTTTTTTCGTGGTTAAATCAGTTTCAGTTGAGTCCTCCCACCCAGGGCAGGGCGGGAGGGACTGCCAGACTTGTACTGACTAAAATCCATGGTGTCCTTCATTAGCCCTTTACGTACCGGGGTTACGGTAATTTGCGAGTCCCGCGACCCCGGCACATGCGTTATATCTTTGTAAATATGCATTGATTTTATCAAAGAAAAACACGTATCCATTGCTTTTAAAAACTGTAATTGATGAAATATATATATTTTTGTTTAAACATTGGACAACACCACACTAGGAATTTCTCCTGTATCGTGGGTGCGTTTACAAACATAGAAACTCGCATACACAAACACCCGGAACAACTACTTGTAGGTCATACAAATGTTTCCTATCAACATGCGTATTGAAGAGCACCCTAAGGGCCTTAGCAAGCGCGGCTTTACTTTTAATTTCGACACATGCGATTGCTATAATCGACGGACTTTTTTTTTTCTATCATGAGATATGATAAATAAGAAAATTTCTTTTTTTTTCAGTGTTGCGCCGCAGCAGTCAATAATATTACTAGAAGACGTTGATGCTGCCTTTGTCTCCCGGGAAGATACCGCTGCACAAAAGTCGGCTTACGAAGGTCTTAATCGCGTAACATTCAGTGGACTCCTCAATTGCCTTGACGGTGTTGCTTCTACTGAAGCCAGAATAGTTTTTATGACTACTAATTATCTTGAAAGGTAAGATGGCTATACTTATCAACAATGTACCTACCTACTGTTTTATTAGTTTACACCTTGTTACCCAATGTTTAATCATAGTATCCTCATAGTACCAAACAAATTACATATCAGCAACGAAATCTTAATGCTTAGCATCACAATTTAGAATATTATTAGCCACGAATTTTCGATTACAATATAGGAAAACCCTGTTTCCGCTAGTCGGCCAATAACCTGCAATGGTACAATTAATTTTTATTTTTCAGGTTAGATCCTGCTCTAATTAGACCAGGCAGAGTAGATTTAAAAGAGTTCGTAGGATATTGCGATCAAGAGCAAATAGAGCTCATGTTTTTAAGATTTTACAAAGGAGACAAGGCGCCGGAACATGCGAAAACATTTGCAAGAAGGTATGTTTATAATTTTGCTTAATAGCTATTGTTATTTTTTACATGTTAATATTTTAAGTATGGTTTATTTTGTATTGTTTAGAGTTCTCGAGCAGAAGAAAGTGGTGAGCCCAGCCCAAATTCAAGGGTACTTCATGTTCCACAAGCATTCGCCTCCAGAAGAAGTTTTATTAGATGTTGAAACTATATGGACTCTTTAAAATTGTTTCACGACGTTAGATATAGGTAATAGAAAAAAAAACAAATAAATATCTACTGTTCTTTTATTGTTAATTATATAATAATATTATTTATAACATACATTATGTTATCTTGAGTTTTCAATGTTCGGTGAGTTATAGTTTTATAAACTATGGCATACAAACGTGACTACGAATAAACGACTCAGGCGCAAAATGTCGCTTTCGCAAAATGTCTACTGGTAGTAAAATGTCTCTTTCGCAAAATTATGCTTTCGCAGAATGACTTCTTCTCAAAAGGTCGCTTTCTGACAATGCCTCTTTCGCAGAATATCTCTTTCGCAAAATGTCGCGTTAGTAACTTAGAAAAAAGTTAGCCAGGTTTAAAAGAAAGATTGTTTTTTTTCCATTTCTTATTCTTGGTCGATTCTTTTCTGGTCTTTGTTATTATTATGGCAACGTTGTAAATTCGATGTTTTGGAGTGAAAAAAAAAATCGAATCCAAGGAATCGAATTCCTAGTTTACAATTTCTGGTATAGTGGTATAGTATGTGAAACATCTATACCTACATGTAATACAACTGTGTCTGTACATTGAATATATTTAAAAAAAAATAGTTGAATAAACAACCTTTCTTTTAAACCTGGTAACTTTTTGCGAATGCGACATTCTGCGCCTGAGCTGAATAAACAATTTATGTAAAAACGACGGGTTGCACTCTGGGAGTGCCGGCAGAAGTGAAAACTTCAATAGTATTCAACACACACGAACATTCGCGCAAGCGCCCTGCGCCGTCTTACGAATTTTCGATCAGGTCACGTGTCCTGACGCGAGTTTAACATTTTCTACCCATTCCAAAAAAAGTGCACAACGCCGCTAAAGAAGTTTTCACTTCAAAAAAAAAAAGTAACGAATATGTCCGTCAATTTTTATGGTTAAACGGATGAAATTGGGCAGATGGATGGACCATAATCTGAATTAGGACATATCATACTTTTTAATCCCATTAGAACGTTCTTGTGCACAGATACGAGAGACACCAATCAGCACGAGAGCGAAGCTGCGGGCATAAGCCATTTATTTTTATTTTTTAGCGTGGTAAAATCATCAAGAGTCCTCCCACCCTGGGCAGAGCGGGAGGAACTTACAGGCTCGTACTGACTAAAATCCACGGTGTCCTTCAATAGCCCTTTACGTTCCGGGGTCAAATTCGTGAGTCCCGCGACCCCGGACGGACAAAAGCCATAACATAAAATACTTATAGTATCTACCTAACGAACGGCTTAAGTTCAATTGCCAATATAACCAAATGAAACAATTTAAAGGACCTACAACGGCCACTACGCAGAAAAATTAAAATAAGAACAAAATATTGCTATCTGCTACCCGCTGCAAACTGCTTAACTTTCAGCGCATAGAGTGGCACCAGAGCAATGAAGTTTCGCAACGCTACGAAAGAGCCACTGCATCACAGGTTTTTAAAAAATAAAGTTTTTTTTATGTATTATAAACAATATTGTCCTGCATACGGCGTCGCCAATCCGGCGTCGCAATGTACGGACTACGCATCGTGTGAGAGAGTGATGTGCCTCTCTGTAGTAACAATGTTTGCAATAGGTTCGACCTTACATATCGTGTCAGCCCCGGCCCGGGAGACCGGGGCCGAGCTTGTCAGAGACTTTATCAACTCATTTGCGTAATAATAAAAACCTAGGTTGTTAAAGCATACCTAGTACACTAGATATGCTTAAAATAACGTAGAACATATATACAGACACATTTATTATAACTGAGTATGATAACAAACATAAAATTTATATGCATTTTCCTCTCTCGCATAATGAAGATCTAACAAGATCTTATCGCAAAATTCCAATGAGAACAAAAATTTGCGCTCTCAAAATGTACTTACAACAAAAATAAATCTCATCAAAAACGGTTCATTGCTGATCAATAGCTGTAGCTTATGTTTGAAGCAAAGTATCACAGAAATAAGATAACAAACCAATCGCTTCGCCGTTATACAAAAGTACAAAAAAAATTAGGTGAAGAGCGAAATCGAGTATAAACAAAGAGTCATCGACATTTCGAAATCATCTTCCAATGATGAATCCTTATTCGTATACATTTTCCTTTTTAATGACTGTAACTATCTTCATCTTCAATGGCTGTCTCTTAATATTCGTCGTCTATAACATCATAAAAATTTTGAATTGCATCAGCTTATTTGAAGAAAGTTGTTGGACATGCTTGGATCCTAGCAATGGTGAGAAGGTCCTTTATGCCTGAATAGTCGCTCAACACACATTTCATGGAGTGTGCAGTGGAACTGCACAATTTGATTCCGTCTGGCCTTTTCCATCATCGAATTACAAGACGTACGCAAAGGCGGGGACCCTGCGTACAAAGCGTTTTGAAAATGTTTGAAGCACACGGAACGTTGCGGCGCCGCATGGAAATGATTCACCGTATACGGATTTTGCGCAGTGAGGCACGTGTTCTTTACTTTTTTATGTTAATCCTCGATTCCGCTCCGCATCTTATTAACTAAACATAAATATGAAAATCGATTCCTTAGGAGTGATCTCCAAACAAAATAACACTTAACCACTAACTTCAAAAGGCTTACGACATTTGATTGATTTTAGCAAGCAAAAGAAATTATTTGTTAAATCAAATGTCTCTTGACCAAACTTTCGAGCATTCTGTAATACTTTGCTGCTTACGTCTCCACGATATGTTTGAAGTATTTCCCATTGCCAATTAGCAGATATTTTTGTTATATCTATAACATCCTGATTTCTATCTCTAACTTGCAAGCAAAACTTATTATTATAACATAATAATGCTAGACAGAGTATCACCGTCGAATCTTTTAGGTTTTCTTGCTTGAATACAACTTTAAATCGGATAAGACAAATAAATTGGTTTGATAGATCTTTTGGATCTAATAAAAATAAATTATGTAACTGCAAAAGATTCTTTACATACTGTATGGGTGATTCTGTTTTTGTGTTCGGAAAATCAGTTGTATCCAGTATTACATACTCTGCTTTAGTATTTGATCTTACTGAACTAGGCATTGGTTGATATGCGATTTCATTACTAAGTGTTGATAGTTGTACAATTTGTATTGGTGGGCTGGTAACTAGCAGCTGCGGTGCAATATTCGGAACATAAACATTGATCGAATTTTGATGCGGCCAAACATGTGGTATTTGACCTACAAACATGTTGCTGGTAGTACTAACAGTTGTGGCTTGTTCTTTCATTCTATCTAAAGTTCTTACAGACATTAGCTCTGATGCTGGTTTCACTTTAATTCTTGGAGTAGCAGGTGTTTCTATATTATTAACCTCTTCAGAGGTAGCAGTATTTTTTATGTCTTGAGTCTGTTCTTTACTTGGAATTGATGCCAAGGAAGTAGTAGAAGTAATTATAGGTAAGCGAAAGTTATTATCATCAGTACTATCGCTTATACTTTGCTGTTCACCTATATTAGATATTTCTTCATACCCAATACTTTGCTGAGAAACAGTTTTATTAGATTTTCCTTCATTGCCTATAAGTGGCTGTGCAACTATATTATTAGATCCCGCTTCACTGCCTACATTTTGGTGTGAAACTATTTTATTAGATCTTGCTTCATTGCCTATTTTCTTTGGCAGTTTTTTGGGGTTTGCCACTGGGTTTGCATTTAACAGTTTTTTAGAATCCGAAGTATTTGCTTTACTATCTACAAATGACAACGTGGCCGGCATTGCGTCCAACTGAGCCTGAGTGTTGATTTGCTTAAATGGCTTACTTGCGTCGAAGTTTGTTTTTAATAAACCTATAGCAAGCTTTGCGTCTGCAAGTTCATTATTCACTTGAATATTACTTAAAGTTTTGCTAGCAACTATTGATTTAGATGATTTCGATTGAGGCACTTCAGATACGCTTATCCATCCAAGATCATCATCTGAGTTAAGGTCACCGCGCAACATTGTTAAGATTCGTATGTAGTTTGTGTCTTTAGGATGCGACGACCGTGCTTTAGCAATCCACACAATATCAAGACTTTTATGCTCCATATACCGAAGTAAGCCTGTACAACTAAAACCCTGTTTATTGATAGTTTTTCTTCCTATGCTTAACAATTTATGTTTTAGCTGAGATTCATTGCTGATTTGAACTTTATCTTTTTTCTTGTCTTGGTTAATATTACATAACATATCAACTTCTACAGAATCATTTTTCTTGTGATATGAATTAACACACATGGCTATAATGCCATGTATTATTTTATAATCGCCAAGTTTGGCCTCAATGGGTTGCTTAACCTTTCCACTCTTCTCTAATTTCCCTTGTTCAAACTCACTGTCAGATGAATCATCAATGTTTATGCATTGATCATTATTTACTGGTGTTTCAATACAATTTCGAGCTATACTTTTAGAATCCTCTTCATCAGATAATATTTTGTTACCGTTTCTTGCTATAACAACCGTTTCATTGGAACTTCTCGATATTAGACGTCTTTTTCTTTGAGTTGGTTTAAATGCAATTCTTTCCTCGTCATCTGAAGACTCTGGACTAAGACAATTGTTTTCATCTTTTTTTTCAAGTACATTACTCTTGCTGTGGTTAGTAATACCATCATCATCTTTTGAATAAATGGTATAGAAGGAAGAGTTACCAAATGCAATAATTTTATTGCTACTATGAACTACCATTTTACTCATTCCTGTTAAATTGGGTTTGTTATCAATTTTGGTTAAACTTACTTTACATTGTCTGTTGAACATATTTTTGTATTTCTCTCTGAGAAGGTCATGGCTACGGTTATGAATCGTGAAAGATTTTGTACTCGACCAAAAACTATTGCAAAGCTTACATCCTATCAGTTTCATGAAATCTGTCTGCCATGACATTGAACTTTTACCTCTATGCTTTGACGATTTCTTTTTTTGAGTTTTTGAAGTTTGGAATGATTTATCCGATTCTGTATCACTAGATGAAGATTGTAGTGACAGTCTTTTCCTCTTTTTCTTTTTAGAGGTACATGGTTCCGGTGTTGTCTCGGTGTTTGATTTGTTTGGTTCCACGGTTTCGGGGACTTGTTGGCTTGAACTGACGGTGTCTTGTTGTTGGTTGACACAGAATTCCTGAAGAAGAAAAAAACATTTAGTTTTTATTATGCTACATATTTTCCATTTTCTAATGGTTGTAGAAAAGGACTCCTTAACTGAAATCATTAAATTGAAAATAACAACTCAATTATTAAAATTGTTTTATTATAGAATGCGCACTTTAATACCTCTGAATTTGAACTATTACATCATAGACTAAAGATCACGATGCGGGGGCGCCTTCAACGTAAACCACAATAAAATGGTCTGAAGAGAAGGCAAGTTCTAAAAACTAACTCAAAGCAGAAATAGTACAGTTTCTGAGGTAACCCTGAATTATTTTTAATTTAATAGATCATGTTTGGCCTGAAAACTGACGGCTACATTTTTTTTACGGATTCAGAGGGCGTTTTATTGATTGATTATAAAAATAAAGTTATTAATATCACGAGCAAACACACTGCTATGTAATATAAAAATAATGATGATGAATGAAAATGGACTCGAGGTGTGCTCCATTTGCAAGGCAACGCACTATTAACAAAATATTCTGTTGGCTGGCTTACTTAAGTGAGATTTCGAAACTTCTAACCATTCACCCTAAATCTATGTTTGAAGATAGCTTCATGGAAAGATTTCACTGATGGCGAATAAGTGAAGTCGCCTGTTTGAAGGCTTTGACAATTTTTTTTTGTCAATGATATCAATAAAATATTTTAAAGAATTAAAAAGTGTGCTATAGTTAATGGCGAATACCTATATTGAAAAGAAAAAATATTTCCTTTTCTGGCAACTTTTGGACATCCCCTCGTACAAGGCAACACAGTGGAGAACAACAGAGTTATTTTTAATTTATACAGGGGGAATTTTCAACTGGATGTGGATGACTATATCCAAAACTATGAGTAAAATCGAAAAATACTGAAAGAAATATCCAGCCAGATTCTGCCGAAAACTAAAACTGCATCATTAGTCAGTAAAATCATTGAACTAGGTCCGGGATCTAACTTGCTGATTTTCTAAAATAAAACACAGGCTATATTATTACATCATCAGTTAGAATAAGGATCGAATTCTGTTAAGTAATTATATATAAACATAAGGAATTAGCAGGTTTTCAACATATGGTGGGGCCGTGGTGTGAGGAAAAGGTATGAGGAACTTACATCTTTTTTTAACACCTTGTTTCTCAAGTTAGTTTGCTTCTCACAGTATGCTGTTTTTATTGTGTGGAACTTGTTTAAGATCTCTTTACACTTCGTACATATAAGTTGTGGAAGACCATCAAAAGGCTCGACCTGAAATCAGATATTAAATTGTCAGGAATAATATAGTAATGTATCTACTCAAGTAAAAAATGGATAGGTATACACTTTAGAAAATCCTTTGATAGATAGTCTAGATAAAATCTGGGCATTGAAAACTTTTTTGAAAAATGAAATTACTTACATTTATATCAAAGCAATATTTAATTTGCTGCTGCACACTGGGTACTATCTGGTACTGCCCTAAATCTTCCAGACATAACCGACATGTGACAAAAAGCTTAGGGTCCACTTGTATTAATTCATCCATGATGCTATGCATGATGTTTCTGTAAACAAAATAGTTTAATTAAGTATATTAGGTAAGAGATATGATCAATACAAATATTACAAAATACAAATTATTTAGGAACCTACTTTGCATTTACCCTTTGTGTCTAAGCCAAGTGTAAGGCCAATGAATCAATTATTGTAAAATAAGACAGATACTAGTATGTCTTACAAAATCGTGGAAAGCAGCTAGAAATTTTGATCAGTGGGCCGTCTTATGGGTGGATATCTAAAAGTTCAGAAGAATCAGCCAAAACATCAAGTTATTTACAAGTTTCAAGAAAATTACCATAGCCAGTAAATTATAAGCTTAATAATAGGCAAGATAGATGAGCTTTCTAAAAACACACAAAATATAACAATATTGGAATGAGTAGTCAGTAAAATGATTTAAACACGCTTCTTCGTTCAGTGGGTCATCGCTTACATGCATATTTAGGTACATTCACAATAGTTCTAGGTGGAGGAATCACCGGATTAAACGCTCAGCGGGCGAGCTGAACATTATTGTTTTTCCCGCCAAAGTATCTAGTATCATGGTCATGAGTTCATGATATGATAAAATAATACTACTGAACCCCGTGGACCTACTATCAAACCAAACACCGAAAAACAATAATTGCTCAGACGAACAACAGCTGTTATTCTTCTGTTTCACTCACCCTAAAAAAACAGGTGCTCATTTCATCACAACAGTCAGTTACACAAAGCAACCAAATAACAAAACAAGATGCATGATTTCACATAGCTAAAGGAATTATTAAATGTTGGTAAATTAAAAGTTAATACGAGAATATGTTATCAGAACACCACATAACACAACAAAATTGCAAAAATTTTAAAACAAGGTTATGTTGTTCGTCATTGCGCGAAACGACCACAATTTTTGTTTCATTCATCGATATTGTTCTCTCTTGGTTGGTTTGGCCTCGCCCAATACGAAATAGAAAAAGCTCATTGGATTACAAACAGGATACAGTTAAGTCCTGGTACGCCATCTGTTGTCGAATAGCAAAACTACATCAACAATACAACTCTGTCATCTTGTGGCTGTTGTGTCGGGTCAAACAATGTTCAGTAGTACAATCTACCTAATTTACACAACTTCGAATAGATGGAGATATTCGAAAGGAAAAATGAACCCAAATAAGTCTTTATATATATTGGTGTCTGTCTAAGGCCGCTATCCCACTGGCGTTTTACGAGCGTTGGCGTCTCTCCAACGTCGGGTCTGCGCAACGTTGACGCTGAGCAGATCTGACTTTGACGTCGCGATTTTCTAATTGCAAGCGTTCGCCTTGCGACATCCGTAGGAGAGTAACCCTTCATGTTACCCTACACGTAGTCCCTAGGTGGTGCTAATCAAGTTACATCAACTGGTGGTAGGTGTCAGCCGAAGGCTTGCGACCAACCGCCGAGCAAAATCGTACCGCCAAGCGGCATTTCCGCATTCCGGTACGCTGCTCGGGGTAGCCACAAGAGCAGAGATAGTCGTTTCACTGCTGGCTAGCCGGTCTGATTCGCGCTGTTATGGACGGATCGGAAAACTAGTCGTGGAGGGTAGCGAGTTCCGAGGCACGGTACGCCGCTGGCCGACCGCAGGTAGTAGGGGGCCCAAGTAGTGTGCCAGCCACACACGAAAGACTTCCCCGCCAACTGTCGCAAAATCCCGGGATGCGCCATCGTGCTGGTTGGCAACCAGACGAGAGTGCTCGATGGGCATATCTGATATATACCCTAGGTTTACCCTGGAGCACAAATTCAACCCACGCGCTGGTGTATGAATGTATGCCCGCGACGACATCTGCTATCAGCGTCTCCGTGACCTTGAAGAATGCATCTTGTCAGTGCTTTGGGCACTGGTGGATTGGAAAATTATCTATGCCTGTGTCTACCGATCGGATACCGGTGACCTGAAGACAACCAGGCTCATACAGTACCTGGGAGAGACGGCTTATGTAGCTCACCAACGGTACCCTTCCGCCCAACTGGTATTACTGGGGGACTTCAATTCCTACCACCAGGACTGGCTCTACCCTTTCCAGTACACTGTCCATGCTGGTGGAGAGATGCGAAATCTTTTGCTGTCGCTCCATTTGAACCAGCTGGTCCAGGGGGCAACGAGGGTGCCAGATGTTGTGTCACATACACCCAACTGCTAGAACTGACTACAGATCCAGACCAATTCTCAGAGTCGATTTCGTCACCTTTGGGTAATTCCGACCACTGTCTGGTGAAGACTGTTTCCGTCTATACCCCGCCCGATCCCAGCCTTAAAGGCACTAGGCGGATTTGGCGGTACAAGTCAGCAGATTGGGATGGGATGCGATCTTTCTTCGCATGCTATCTTTAGCGGCCCACTTGCTTCTCTTCGGGCGATCCATCTCTATGTGCTGACGCCGTAACGGATGTGTTACGACAGGGGATGGAATACTATATTCCATTGTCAGACGTGGCAGTGTCCAGCGTTGCCCGACCATGGTGCCGAGTGTAACCGTGGTAACATGGCTAAACACAAGGTGTTCCTGGCATGGGTCGACGCTTGAGTTCACAAGGCAAATGATGTGACTCAAAAGAAGAAAGCCTTCAAGAGGGCTGCCAAGTCTTGCAAAAAGGTGATGAGAAAGGTTCGATTTGACCATATTAGCAGAATCAAAAACAAACTTGTTTCATACCTGCTGGGAGCAAAGCATTTTGGTCCCTGGCTAAGTCAATCGAGTCAAACTTCTGTCGCCCCTCTCTACCACCACTGCTGAGACCCGACGGGTCACTGCTCACTCTGCTGAGGATAAGGCAAACTGATTTGCCTCTCTTTTTGCGGAATCTTCGCGTCTGAACTCAGATGGCGAGTATATTCGCATCGTCAGAAGGAGCTCTGTAGGGTGCTGCGTACCTTCGATGTGAATAAAGCCAGTGGCCCCGACGGAATCTCAGCAATTGTACTTAAAATTTGTGCGCCTGAATTGTGTCCTCATCCTGTCACGCCTATACCGCCTTTCACAAGCGACCGGAAAAGCAAGCTAACGTCTAGCCTGTACCCGGGGAACTACAAACCCATCTTGGTCACGTCCGTCCTTTGTAAGAGTATGAAACGTGTGCTGTGGAGTCTGTCTCCGAATGGGGTGAATCCATTTAAGTCAGGTTCAACGCTTCTAAGACTCAGGCGTGTCTTTTTTCCACAAAAGGATCCAACTCCACCCGGCTCCATCTTTCCGAGGTGTGATCGTACCGATAACGGACCATCGTTCGTTGGACGTTGACATCAACCCTCAATTTTCGTCCATTCATTGAGGCAGAGGCTCAGTAGGCCGCAAAAAAATTGGGGATCCTCTCCAAGGTGAGAAGGTACTTCATGCCTGAACAGATGCTTAACTTGTATAAAGCGCAAGTTCGATCATGCATGGAGTACTGCTCTCACCTTGACCTTGACGGCGGTTAGCGCAGCGGTTGAGCGATTGGACTGGTGCGCTGCGTGTCGCGGGTTCGATTCCCGCAAGGAGCAAATATTTGTATGATTTACAAGTAGTTGTTCCGGGTCTGGGCGTTTGTATATCGCCACCCCCGGAGAATAAAATGGTAATAGCAAAATCACTACTTTTCAGGAAAAATAAAAAACTGATTTTCGATTATATCTTGCCAACTAATTTGTGTAGAGAAACGAGAAATAGGACAATGGTAGCTAATTTTTTATGCTTTATAATGCTTTTAAAGAAGTTTTACTAAGGTTATTTGAACTAAAGATATTTCGAATTTAAAAAGATACTAAAATTCTTGTACTGTTTTAGTTTATTAATATACACTTACAATTTTAATCGCGGCAATTACCAGAACCTATGAATATTGCAATATTACATTACAATAATATTCATTGAAAAATGGATGCCAGATTAATGGAAAACAAGATCATTTGCAATTTTATTCTAGTTAATTTTCAATTTGCATAATTAGGTAACAGAAACTTAAACTTTTATTCTAGGGTCATAATTAAATTAATTATCTTACAGGTCATTTAATGAATTAATTAAAATGTATTATTACGAGAACAAAATGGTAATAGCGTTAACAATTTATTTTATCTATTTATTTTCCGAGAATCCTATTGTAAAAGTATTTGGCATATATTTTATAAAGAAACTTTTTTACCAATACTATGATACATTATTTTTCGGGTAGAAAATTGATGATGAATATTATTGCAATATTTTATAACTTTTTAAATACAGGCAGGACATTCACGAAAAAAATTGTGTAGATGTATTAGGCACCGTAGACCTCAAATATGACATAACACTAAATCTATGGTAATGACGGTTATCATTTTGTTCTCCGGGGGTGGCGATATGTGAGTTTATATGTTTGTAAACACACCCACGACACAGGAGAAATTCCTAGAGTGGGGCAACGTTTTTTAAAAAAACAAACAAAAGCAAAACCTCTGAGATGGATCCGCCAAATACCAACTAGATGCACTTAATTCAATAGATAAACGGGCCAAGAGGCTTATCGGTAACGATGCTCTGGTTGATTCTAAGCTCCAGAGCCAACGACTTGAATTGTTGACTTGAATCGATTGAACATCGACGCCGAGTTGCCAGCCTGTCGGTTTTTATCGGTTACATTTCGGAGAGTGTGCGATGAAACTGCACAACTTGATTCCACCTGGCCCTTTTCATCATCATGGGACTTCCGCCATCGTTATATGGTGGTCATCCCTCCGGTACGTACAAAGCGTTTTGCCAATACTTTTATTCGTATACGTCAGCGTAGCACACTACGCTGACGCCGTCAGGGAGATCGCCACGCAGCACCCAGTCGAACCGCATATCCCACAGGAGCAGCCCCAGAACCGATCCCCGTGGGACACCGCACGACTTTTCTCGCCGGTTCCGCTCTCCCCGGTGACCGGGATATATGACGACCCTGTCCGCCAAATAAAGCTCAACAACGCGACGGAGGTAGGTCGGTACCTGGTGGTACCGGAATACATCCCACGTCGTGGGGGCCCTCTTCTATGTGACATGATTAAACATGATTTAAACGTACCTTACGTTTAAATCATGTTGGACGTAATGGGCCAAACTAGCATCACACTCTCCGGGCAGTAAACAGTTTTGATCGCTGACTCATTCTGCAGGTGAGAAGGCAAATTTATTTGCATCTATCTTTGTTCAACCGCCTACTGTACCTCAATGTGCCTCTTGGATGCTGGAAGTCGCAGTTTATACCTACTGAAGAGGCTCGAAGAGTACTCAGCAGTAGGCTATAGAAACGGGAAATGCCGGTCCCAAATATCCCGTGATTTCTTGGTTCTTACAGTAAATGAAAAGAACCGGGATATCCGATAGAGAACCGGGATTTTCGGGACTCTAAAAAACACATTTAAACTTGTAAATTATTTTATAGAACAAAAAATTTAATTGGATGTAAGTTATTTATTCACTTAGTGTTTGTTTACGGGATAACAAGTTCAGGTACAGGTGTGGATGACAGAGAAGAAATCTTTCTAATGTACTGTCTATATCTCGAAAGCCTTGCACTGGGTCTCAAGACGAAAGTCTACTCAGCAAACTTCCTGATTTTGGCATCTCAGTTGATTTTTGTAGCTGGATATCACTTTCCTTGTGAACGATCAATCATAGTAATCGTTGATGGCTGATCCTCTACGCTTAAGGTTATTGATTCCGGAGTTCGACAGCTGTCTGTTTTCTCTGCAACTCTTATTCTGCTGCACATTTTATACCCACTTCAGCCTGGTGTTGTTGGATAGTTAGATAACAGTACTGTTTCAGAGATATACTTGCCAACTGCAAAAACCAGTGGGGACGAAGTTCATTGCTTCAGAGAGTTCAGTTTGGTAGAGCGAACAGACTTGATGCTTACTCTCCTAGTGAGCGAACAAGAAACTTATCTCTTTTAGCGCCACCAACACACAGGCGCATAATTCCTCTATGAAGTAGAAGCAGATCAAAACTACATCCTTTATGGAGTCATTTCGACCAACTCCTACTTTTCCGGGTACATTGTTTCTGTAACTAATCACCTCGAGCTTCTGGGCTTGGAACTGACATCCAATAACAACTCCGGTGCCAATATTGAGCACAAAGCCCAAACTGTGGCTAAAAAACTAGGCATCCTGAATAGAGTGAAGCCATACTTAACGCCCACTTCGGCATGAAGTAGTGCAGCAACCTAACCCAACTAAATCTTTGGGATGACTCACTTAAATACCAACTTACTGCACTTGACCCAATGGAACGCAGAGCTTCTTAGCATCTAGATGAACTGCGAGTTTCCATCCATCCCTAGTTGCCATTCCACTAATTCGCACTAAGCGGTTCCAAACATCTTTCATATTGCGCATGCCAAAATAGTAGAACTCACTACCTGCGTCTGTATTCCCGAAGACACATTTCGAATTTTGTCAAAGTTTGAGCGAATACACTTACTTACGATCTCTTATATAGAAAAGAGGCAAGAGCAAACCCATGTCAAACAAAAATAAAAAATATAACACTCCTTTTTTTAGGGAATCGTGTAAAAATAGGTCTCGTTTATTTATGAGGCCGACGATTTCAGTTGGTTGTATGATTTTAATCAGAATAAATACTATGCCTTCAAGTTATCTTACTCTTTTCATGAAAAAAATACATTTTGTCCCGAAAGTCCCGTAAATCCCGGGATTCCCCGTTTCCTTGGAGACCTGTCCCGAAAATCTCGGTCCGAATGTCCGGATTCCTTACTCAGCAATCTAGACGTTAACAAGGAAAGCGAGCCTTATAATTGTAATTCCAACGAGAGTATTAAAGCAGTGTGCACTTGAACTACAAAACAAAACGCTTGTTCCTCTACTCTTTCTTGAAAAAAGGGGGACTATCAGGCTCGTACTGACTAAAAATCTACGGCGTTCCTTCAATAGCCCTTTACGTTCCAGGGTCATGGTTACCTGATGAGATAGTCAGGGGCGTCAGATTGCCGACAGCTCTTGCATCGTGAAACACGACGGCCCATCGACCCGATTATGATCTATGATGGCAAGTCACACGGACGGCGAACGGAGATTCGCCCCGGCGTTGCGCCTGCACACGCCACTCATAGAAGTGCTGGAGGGCTTTCACCTCCAGGTACCATGGCAGCGTGTTGAAAGCGTTAGTGATGTCAATTGATACTGCCAAAACGGCCCTGCCCCCGGGATACCGCATCCCCCGTCGTGAGATGGCGTCCACCTTCGAGCGGCCCCTGCGGAAGCCAAACTAGCTTTCCGCAAGGACCGGCACCCCCGCATCAGGTGCCAGGCGAGGCCGTTTGCAATTACTCTTTTAAACAGCTTGCCCACCTCGTCGAGCAGAGTGAACAAAGCAAACGACATTATCACAGAAGTCGCAAAGGCCTAGCACGTGAGTGTTGCGCGATGTCTCCTTGATACGTCCCTTAATTAAAACAAGTTTTAAACTGTTCAAGTTTTGTAATTATAGACGAATTTTTAGCATCTCTCCCCCCCACCTCGTTTACAAAATTATGCAACACTCTTCCACCTCCTCTACGCTTGTGTTAACATTGGTAGGGTTGCTACTTTCATTCGAATGAAAATCTACGAAAATTTGCAAAAAAAAAAAAGGATAAATATTGCCAACGTAACCATTATCCGGTCGCGGGACTTATGATTTACCATGACCCCGGTACGTAAAGGGCTACTGAAGGACACCGTGGATTTTAGTCAGTACGAGTCTGACAGACCCTCCCGCTCTGCCCTGGGTGGCAGGATTCATTTGATGATTTTACCACGTAAAATAAAACCTTACCGTTATCCAGACGCCACTGCCATGTCATCATAAATAGCAAAGCAGAGACCTCCCAACCCCCTTCAGTGCGTAATACGTGATAATTGAATAACCCATAAAGCACTATATTATTTGATTCCTGCATGCATTAAGAGCCTTCAAAAATTACAACATCATAAATTTTATTATTGTTCATAAACTTCATATTATGATATATGAAGTTTATGAACAACAATACAATTTATAAAGTTAGATACTCGTATAGTATAGCTAAAGATTTTGTTCCAAAATGTAAGTCTTCAGATTTCATATTTAGAAAACCACGCCCTCTGTTGTTAGGAAAAGAGTAACATGATTTTAATATAGATGGCGCTCATTTAAAAAACGAAACTTTCAAAAATTAGCAATAGTTGATAGTATTTCTACATCAGTTTACAGCTTCACTATACAATATGTTCTCTAAAAACAACATTACTTACGAATTTTTGATCGTCCATTATTTTAATACACTTCCTTGGTAACTCCCGTCATTGCAAATATTGTTGTTAGTGCTCTCAGTTCTTCATCCAATCCCCAATAATTATCTTGCTCAAACAGAGCAGTTTACTTCTAGCCTCTTGAGAAATTTACTCCCACACACTCTTCATACGTATCTACAGAACAATTCTACAAATTATCTACAGACGGATCCTGCTCGTGGCCACTCGCGTGTGATGACAACAGTGAACAGATTGCGAGAATGAAAAATAATCATTACTTGCACCGGAAACTACTAGCGCCACGGTAATAAACGTAAACTTTGAAATAGCTTTGTTCCAGAATATTCTACGTAATTTATGCCATCTAGCGGGCAATAGCTCAAGTACTAAAAGAAAACCACCTCCGTCCATACAATAGATGGAGCTTATACATGGTTTCTATGAAGATACAAGGTCAGAACCCTGTGCCGGAGCCATGTAAAAAATAAGGGTCAGACAGATTTTGTTTCTATTGAATATTCAGATTTGATTCTATTATTTGACATCAACTCGGTTGCCAAGAGGCAACAGAGTTGATGTCGTGTACGTTACTCCAGCAAGAAAGTATCTCCTAGAGTTATATGAGTAGAACGTATAGTTTGTGCCTTATCTGCTGTAAATGTGCCTCCACATAAAAAATGTGTGCCCCCCGACGTTTCGAAAAAAAATGGAAAAAACGATTCTTGCTGGGGTAACGTTTTTCTAGCAGGAAAATTCTAAACGAATGATCGGAGAGAGAAAAACTGTGCATGGCCAGATAGCTTATATGTGTGCCAAAAAGTGCCCCCAAAAATAAAATCTGTGCCCCTTCAGATTTTCGAGATATTGCATTTCCTGCTGGAGTAACGTTTTGATGAATAGTATATCTCTAAAACCATTGCATGTGCCCCTGTAGAATAAACATACGCGAGTAGCTCTTAATGTGTGCCCCTTTGTGCCCCAATTAGATTTTAGAAAATATTTATAGTTTTCAAGTTATCGCGGTTTTATGAAAACCCGAAAAAACATCGCAGCGCCTAAATGAGACAAGGCATAACTTCGCTGAAAACTGTATTCGGTCCTTCTTGACGCTAATAATAACCATACAAAGTTTCAAAAATGTTCATGCATGCGTTTTTGAATAATCTTGCTAAAAGTAAAAACGATGGTGTCATAACTTTGACGGCAAAATACAAGGAACTGGCACAATCCCAGATGTGTAGGTGTAAACCAAAATCATGTGCCTTTAGTAAAAAATATATGGTGAAAAATTTGAGCTTCAAATGTTACGCATTAAGTAAATATAAACAAAAAACCAAAATATGTAAACAACGGCTGGTTATCCGACCAAATCTGAATGACTACTAAAAAGCGACGGATTCATACATATCGATGACCTTCTTTATTGGACGTATTATACCTAAGCTGTTGTCCGCACAGTCGCGTTCAAAAGTTTTGAGGGCTAATTAAAAAATATATTAAATGCACCTTGTGACTATATAAATGAAACAGGTTGTTGATGTGGAAATTATTATTTTTATTCCCTTAATTTTAATTCTTAAAGTAATTATTGCATCAAATCACAGATCAAATTTCCTACCTATAATGTAGTCTAGTTCTTTAAATCACAGATCAGTTTTTCATAGCCTAACATAATTATAATTAGTAAATTTGCATCACAAAAAATCACAGATCAATATTAAGTTTATGAATAATGTTGTGTAAAAAAAAAATTAAAATTTGAATTTATATTATTAATATATTATATTAATAATATAATTTATAAATATATAATATATTATTATAAATATATTAATTATAAATGCTGAATTTGATCATTAAACCTGCATTTTAGCTAAAATACAGGTATGTCACAAAACAGTTTGGTCACGATTTTGAGCATGTTAGTCACATGTACATTTTATTTGAAAATGGCTCTTATAAATGTACTTAATCATGTGTAATAACTTTATTTTATTAGTTATTACTTTTCTACTTCAGTGTACTCAGGCACAACAAGTGTGAACCGGTTAGTGAGTAAAGTAAAGAAGGTCATCGATATGTATGAATCCGTCGCTTTTTAGTAGTCATTCAGATTTGGTCGGATAACCAGCCGTTGTTTACATATTTTGGTTTTTTGTTTATATTTACTTAATGCGTAACATTTGAAGCTCAATATTTTCACCATATATTTCTTACTAAAGGCACATGATTTTGGTTTACACCTACACATCTGGGATTGTGCCAGTTCCTTGTATTTTGCCGTCAAAGTTATGACACCATCGTTTTTACTTTTAGCAAGATTATTCAAAAACGCATGCATGAACATTTTTGAAACTTTGTATGGTTATTATTAGCGTCAAGAAGGACCGAATACAGTTTTCAGCGAAGTTATGCCTTGTCTCATTTAGGCGCTGCGATGTTTTTTCGGGTTTTCATAAAACCGCGATAACTTGAAAACTATAAATATTTTCTAAAATCTAATTGGGGCACAAAGGGGCACACATTAAGAGCTACTCGCGTATATTTATTCTACAGGGGCACATGCAATGGTTTTAGAGATATACTATTCATCAAAACGTTACTCCAGCAGGAAATGCAATATCTCGAAAATCTGAAGGGGCACAGCTTTTATTTTTGGGGGCACATTTTGGCACACATATAAGCTATCTGGCCATGCACAGTTTTTCTCTCTCCGATCATTCGTTTAGAATTTTCCTGCTAGAAAAACGTTACCCCAGCAAGAATCGTTTTTTCCATTTTTTTTCGAAACGTCAGGGGGCACACATTTTTTATGTGGGGGCACATTTACAGCAGATAAGGCACAAACTATACGTTCTACTCATATAACTCTAGGAGATACTTTCTTGCTGGAGTAACGTACACGTTGATGTCGGCTAAAGATAAAGTCACACTCCGACGAGACGCGACGCTGCGCGCATTTTTCAATAGAGCTACTCAAAATCTAACTTTATTTACTACACGAAAAGATACACCATTCGTAACGCAGCGCTGCGTTTTAATTGTAACTGAAAATCTAACTTAATTTACAACCTACACGAAAAGATACACATTTGCAGTATCGTTGTATCACGTCGCGTCTCGATGTGGACTGACCGTAAGGGAGCTTACCTATGACGCAACGCAACGCAACTCATGCGATATCGAGTCGATTGCCGATTCAGTGTCCGTCACCCCAGCCAGATGTTGTCGAAAATGGTCATTTGAATCGTATAGATAATTAGTTGTGCGGCTTCTGTAATTGTTGCGCTTATAGTTTTTTAATTATTTCACAAAAACATTTCCTGCTGGCGTAACGTTACTCCAGCCAGACCTTTTTCTTTTTAATGGGAATATTTAAATAAATACTAGCTATATAATTAGTTGTCTAGATGAAGTAAATGTTGTGCCTTGTTTTGTATTCGTTCTTTCTTCGGTTGCAAAGTTATTCGAGATTTTGCTGGGGTAACGTTTTTGGTTTTGCTAGATCTTTGAAACGGTTAAGCGGATTCTTATCATATTTTGTACAAGACTTCTTAGGAATAAGTTTAAATTAGTTGTGAAATAAAAAAACCAAAATAATACATAGCTTAAAGGTTATTTTATTAAATAGAAAAACACTTCAATTGGTCTCAGCACTCTCAATAAGAGGTCTAAAGACTTACTTTAAACATTATTTTGAAGCTTGTAACTGCCTTCAAATGTATGTGAAGTTTCATTAATATCCTGTAAGTATTTAACAAGTAATGATGATATTCAGTTCTTCACGAGCACGGTCTTGATGCGCGCGGTGTTATTTGGCCACTGGATTGGATATATGAACTGATTATGTCAATTATTAGTTGTTTAGTTCAGTTGTATATCAGTAAAATTTCAGCTCAGTACATTGGATATTTAATGAGATAATACGATTAAAGTCATCAGGAAGTGAATGACCGTGGTAACCCGACCAAGTTTAGGTGGTTACGAAAAAGCGTCTTTAGACCTCTTATTGAGAGTTAAAGTAAGTCTTTAGACCTCTTATTGAGAGTGCTGGGACCAATTGAAGTGTTTTTCTATTTAATTAAATAACCTTTAAGCTATGTATTATTTTGGTTTTTTTATAGCACAACTAATTTAAACTTATTCCTAAGAAGTCTTGTGCACAATATGATAAGAATCCGCTTAACCGTTTCAAAGATCTAGCAAAACCAAAAACGTTACCCCAGCAAAATCTCGAAAACTTTGCAACCGAAGAAAGAACGAATACAAAACAAGACACAACATTTACTTCATCTAGACAACTAATTTTATAGCTAGTATTTATTTTAATATTCCCATTAGAAAGAAAAAGTTCTGGCTGGAGTAACGTTACGCCAGCAGGAAATGTTTTTGTGAAATAATTAAAAAACTATAAGCGCAACAAATTTAAAAATGTGCGCAACAATTACAGAAGCCGCACAACTAATTATCTATACGATTCAAATGACCATTTTCGACAACATCTGGCTGTGTGCGTTCGCGCAGCGGAATGATGTTAAATTTTAAGATTTTAATTATGCAGATATTTAGTGTATGACGTCGTATAATTGTGTATGGTAAAAAAAAAATTGTGCACGCAGCCATTGTGGAGAAATTCACCAAAAACTGATTCCGCTGGGCGAACGTTGTCCTAGCGGAACTTTTTTTAATCCATAGCCTTTAGAAGAAAAGAGATGTGTCCAAAAATTAGTGTGTATTTGTGTGTAATTGTGTATGTATGAATAAAATTAGAGCATGCATAAACTTCGGAGATATTCAAGTTTCCGCTACGCGAACGTTTGGCCATTAGCTAGTTTTCATATAAAGCGCTTACATAGAGAGTTGTAGATTTTTACATACGTTGTTTTGAAATTGTTTATATTTGTTTAAAAAACAGATTTAGAAAAAATCGTAGGGCTTAAAAGATAAAAATATAAACGTTACATACGCTTATTAGGTCTTAGTTCTTAAAGTATGCACTTTGGGGTCTAGATTTTCACGTTTATACAAACCTTGTAAGTGTCTGCAACATGTTACCAAGTATCAATGCTGTTCCGTTAGTAATTAAAGAGTTATAGGACAATTTACCATGAATAGATCACTGTTTATAAAGCAGTCAAATATGACGACGTTCTAAAGGAATTGCATGGTAAAATTTATGCCAATAATTAGTTTATTCATTCAACTATTCACATGCAAAATTTCATGTCATTGAATTCAGTAATTAAAGAAAAACAATTATAATACTGACGAAGCATCGAAAACCTACATAACCCGACCAAGTTCGGATGGCTACAAAAAAGCGGCCGTGCAATATATTTAGGTAACATCCCAAAATTTACAGTATAATATTAATAAAATTTTATTAATATTATACTGTAAATTAATAAAAGTTCCGCCAGGACAACGTTCGCCCAGCGGAATCAGTTTTTGGTGATTTTCTCCACAATGGCTGCGTGCACAAATTTTTTTTTACCATACACAATTATACGACGTCATACACTAAATATCTGCATAATTAAAATCTTAAAATTTAACAACATTCCGCTGCGCGAACACACACCATCTGGCTGGGGTAACGGACACGTTTCGTAGCGCCTCAGAATATTTTTCCCTGGACTTCCAAAAATAATTCAAAATTAGCCGAATCGGTCGAGACTAACAAACCGCAATTGATTTTTATATTAAATTACCCTTTGGGTACGGAACCCTAATAACGATCAGCTGATGATATAGTTGTTGTGATTAATGCGACAGCTGGGGAAACTGACTCTGGTTCGGCCAATACACCCCTGTAACTTTTGAATCAGTGACCGACAAAATCAGTGTTATCAAAATCAAAATCCATGATTGGGGCCACTGTACAGCCATTTTGCCGCTCCGGGTGAAACAGAAAATTGCTGCCCCTATTTTTCCATTGACATAAATGAATTGAATTCAAAGTGAAGCATCAGCAAAGCGCGCGTTCGCTGAACGGCGCTGCCGAAACGCATAACAATGAAACCAGCCATAATGTTTATTACAGCTCTCCGGCCGCGCGGTTCACCGTTTCAATGGCGCCGCCACGTTCAATCTTCAACTTATTCACCACTAGCGACCGGCCCCGGCTTCGCACGGGTGGACATTTATTTTTTATGCTCTCTGAAAAAAAAAAACCGGGATAAAATATAGCCTATACGGATTCGGAAGAATCCCTCTAAGTAATGGTAAAAGAAATTTTGAAATCGGTCCAGTAGTTTTTGAGCCTATTCAATACAAACATACAAAAATACAAAGGTTTCCTCTTTATAATATTAGTATAGATTATAGATTGGACAGTTTTATGGTTTGGGAATCAACATTTTCATTTTTTTTTCAAAATCTGAACATAGTTTTTTAGAAAACATAGTCGCACCTCAAAACCGACGTTGGAAAGACTAGTTAGACCATCAATCAGACTATTGGGAAAAAACTAGGACAAATAGAAACAAATTAAATTTCTTTTTCTTTATAATTAGGTACAACTATTCTGTCTTAAAGATTAAGTTATTGTAATTTATGAAATAGTTATATCGTCCTACATCAAAATTCATGATTACATCCAGGATTAAAACAAGCACATTGTCAATTATTATTTAAAACACTATTTAAATTGATATTCTTGAAATATCATATTCAAAATTATTTCACAAAATGCATTTCATTAACTGAAATTAACTTATATCAATTCTATCCAATATCCTAATGGGTACTTATTTAAATCACAAAATACTCATGAGACACTGTAATTAAAAAAAAAATTAAGTAGTTATCCATTTAAATCGCATGAAACAGCATGTTATCACAGCACTTACAAAAAATTGCAGTTGTCATTAGACGAAATATTTACAACATGGATTCATAATACAGTAAGATAGCCCCAAAAGAAAGTTATGAGACTCAAAGAGCAGTCAATTCAATAACATACACCATTAATAATTAAAGTAAACTTATTACTTTGTTTACAAATTCATTAATAGATACCTAACTAAACATATGAAATGTTAATAATTTATCGACGATGACGTCGCTTCTTCTTGTTGGCGCGCGCATTCCCGTTCTGGGGTTGATTAGACGTCCCGCTGGACGTTTGTGGAGCTACCGGCGCCGGCGGCACAGGCGGCGGTGCCACCACCACAGGTGGGGCCACAGGGGGTGGCACAGGAGCCTGTACTATGGCTAGCCCAGATATTAGGTGCTGTTGTTGCACGTTATTTGGTGTAGGACCATTCTGTCTGGGCGAGACATGGACGGCCCTGTAACCCGGCGGCACAGGGCGCTGTGAGGCGTTAAGAGCGGCCCTAAGACGCTGCCGCATGCGTCTGCGCGCGTTACGTGATAGTTGCACGCGTTCCGCATTGTTGTCGTCTTGAATAATGTTATCGACCGCAGGTGGAGGTTGTTCTCCTTCAGATGAAGTGCTGTTGCGTTCGTTCGTGCCAGTATTGTGTCGTTCAATTCTAGCTCGCATTTCAGCTTCGGAACGTACTAGAGCGTTTGCTTCACGTCCAAGCGTGGCAAATGCTCTGGAGAGCCTAGCTACGTCATTTTGTAAATCTTGCAGGAAGGGCTCTAAGTCATGAGCGTGTGTGTGAGAGTTTTCGCGATTGTTAACGCGGTTGGCAACTCGTAGAACAGCGCGCGGCTGAGTTTGGGACGTTAGCTGTTCAGCTGGATTACGACGCACTGACAGTTTGCCGCTTATTGACACGGGTGCTATCAACGACCTCGCGTCTATTCCGTTCACAATTAGGCAATGTCCACGTTTTTTTAGAGAACCTTCACACGCTCTCACAGACCATACCTGAAAGTGAGTGAAAATTAATACAATTTTTATTACAATTGAACTATTAATATATTTAAAAATAATTATAATTTTCCTTACAGAATCGGAAAAAATTGCTTCTCGATCATTCCCAGAAATAGTGACTGTATAGGAAAATTCGTGTGCTACCCAAGGGGATGCAGCCATGGATAGCCATGCACATACATTATCATCTGAAACAATCAGTGTGTTAATATTCATTTACTTTGAACACAATATAAGCCTGCCTCTGCATCGCGCGGGTGCTTTACTAGAAAGGACAGTCCTTGTTAGGACAAGTTTCGTATGAAAGATTTTTTGCATCTCATATAAATATGCAAAAAAATGCAAATAAAAATCTTTCATACACAACTTGTCCTGACAAACATTTACATAAGCACAGTCAGGGATGCTGCGAGTTCTTGGCCTGCTCCATTTTATGAGTTAAAATTAACCAACATATCTTACTATTATTATAAATGTGAAAGTTTCTTTGGATGGATGGATGTTTCTTAATCTTTGACGCAAAAACTATCGATCGGATTTGGATGTTTGGTACACAGATAGTTTATAACCGGGAATAACACGTAGGATATTTTTTATCCCGATTTTATGTTCCCATGGGATAACTTTTCAGTTGAAGTGGGTGAAATTGCTGGCAACAGCTAGTTGTAAATAATTCTATCATAATGTTCATCCCTCAGAATGAATATGGAAACTGATCCAGAAGTACTTAGGTGTTCATATTATTCGTTCACGAGAGTGTCATGATTGCACTGGAGAATGGTCCTTTCCTAAACAGGGTCATGACAGATTGCAGAGTTTTAAGTTTTGAGTTCATTGTGGTTTAGTCTAGCCGGTTGAAAAGAGTTGGGCATGGACAGGTTATATCTTACCTCCTTTACATGGATGATCAAAAACCCTATACCCCCAACAATAAGCAACTGATGAAGCTACTGAAGGTATCAGAAACTTTCAGTATTACCATCAGGATGGCATTTTTGTGGACAAATGTACAGTGTAATGCATGTGAAGATAGGGGAGATTATGGAATCTGAGGGAACTTAACTCTCAGATTCCATGCATGTTAGATTCCTCTCCTCAACAGAAACCTGCAAGTATTTGGGTTTTTGGTTGAATTTTTTATATTTAAGTAATGTTATTGCATATACTTTGGAAATAAAATGAATAAAGGATGTAAATTATATGAGAGAATTAAATAACAAGAATCATTGCTTACCAGTTATTTCAATTATCAAAAAGAATATTCCCATGTCTGATACTCGTACTGCTGTAACAATTCTTCCAGGTACTGTAGAAAACTGCCATGCTTGGACATATTCACCATTTTCAGATTTGCCCTAAAAATGAAGTTAATCAAAATGAATAATTAATGTCTAAGTAAAACTCATTAATTTTCAAATGTTTTTATAACAGTACATGAGTACATATTTTTTTTAATTGATATAGCTTACCTCAATAAGTTCAGGAGAATGGAAATAGCGTAGATGATTAAGCAAACGAGCTGCAGGGAGCCTGACTCCCTTTCCAGTCTTGCATGAGAGACATCGAAAGAGACCTTTGCAAGGTTGAGGAGGCCTTTGTGAAGATTGCTGGAAACAGTAAAAGAAGACAAAATACTTTAAAGAAAAGGGCAAGTGCGAGTCTGAGTACGAGTTGCGTCTGAAGAGTTCTGTACCATTATCTATAAAAATGTCAAAATTATAATGTTTGCTGTTATAGCGGCAACAGAAATACATCATGTGTTCAAATTTCTGTCTATCACAGTTGATGATATACAGCCTGGTGGCAGACTGACAGTGGAGTCTTAGTAATAGGGTCCCTTTTTACCCTTAGGGTATGGAACCCTGGGCAGACTCCTCTTTGAGGAGTGGCTGGATAGGCGTCACAGCGTCCTGACGCAGGTCCTCACCGGACACGGAAGTTTCGGTACCTGTGTCTGATGAGGAGGGAAGAAACGCCTGGGTGTCACCACTGCGAGGATCGTCTGGAGGAGACGGTGGAGCATACGCAGCAGGACTGCGCCACTTGGGCAGAGCACTGCCGTGTCCTCACGACGGCGATAGGCGGCCCTGCTGTAGGGCGAAACGGAGTGGGAAGCGGTTGCCTCCTTCTACGAAGCAGTCATACTCGCGAAGGATGAGGCAGGCCGCGTGAGTAGGGGACAGCGTCCTCCCTCCACCTCAGCCGCAGTGGTAGACGCCCACGGCGACGGACGTCGGCAGACGATCTCCGGCCACCGTAGGCGCGGGCATGCGGGCAGCGAGTATTGGGCAACTCGCTGTCCGACCATGGACCATGCCCCTCTAGAGGGCCAAAGCCTGCCGGGGTCGCAGGACTTATGAATTACCGTGACCCCGGAACATAAAGGTCTATTGAAGGACACCATGGATTATAGTCAGTACGAGTCTGACAGTCCCTCCCACTCTGCCCTGGGTGGGAAGACTCATTTGATTTTATGATTTTATCATGCAAAAAAAAAGGATATGAACCCTAAAAAGAAAGTAAGAAGTTTGATTTAACTTCTACTGTTAAATTTTTTTTTATACTTACACTAGACTGCTCACTTGTTTGATCACCTGCACTTTCAATTGCAGGTAGTGGAGGGGTATCCTCTTTTTCTGGTCTAGTAGGCTCCAAGGCAGTATCTGTAGTGATCTTCCCACCAAGCTTCTGATATCGCAAATAATATAGTATTATTAAATAAATTATGCAGACAAGACCTATTTGGATTCATTTTAGTGCACTTTTTAAATGATTTTTATGTTTTTCAAAGGCAGTAAGTTATACATGTGGATACTTACAAAAGCTCTTAGTTTTCTAACATTGGCAATGAGTTCTTCCATAGCATAATTCCGAGTTCCAAAAAACAATGCTCTGCAAACTGGGCACACATCAAGGCGCATTTTGCATCGTCCACATACATGGTGCCCCTCATTGCATTGAAAAATTTGCCCTGATGGGATTTCATAGCAGACAGGACATTGAAGTAGGTCATCTAAATCTGGCAGTGCCTCAGCCTGGAAAAATAAACTCATTTTGAAATCCAATACAATCAATATCAATTCACCAGTCTCCAGTTTACTCATTGATATAAAAATATTGTCAGTTTTTTTAAATTTGGACCTAAAGTAAGTTTTTTTTTTATTTATTTATTAAAAAACGCAGAAAGGCTTTCTGAACCTTTTTAAATAAACATAGTTAAAAATGTCACCTCAATGCTGCAGCTGTTAATGTACCCAAGCGATTGGCATTATATGGCAATGCCTGTGCATTGCTCTTAGCGAGAAGCTATCTTCTTGCTAAGATAAAAGCTAATCTTTGTGTTATGGGAAGCTTTAACAAGACTACCACTTGAGGTTCTGTTTTCTATCTTCATATGAAATAAAGGAATGCAGTCCAATCAATTGCAAAATAAGACACACAAACACAAAACAGCCTTTGTGCTCTAAAATACATAGCTAAAACATAATTGCTGACAAGAGCTAAAGGTATCATATTTCTGCCCAGTGAAGTTACATTTTTAAAATGTAGGTATTTCAAATTTGCTGTCACAGATTGTTTAGCAAATAAAAAAAAATTCAACCACTGTTACCCACTGGGTGCAGTAAGTACCAGTGTATGTATTAAAAAAAAATATTGCACCCATCTTCTTGCCAATTGTAGACAAAATATCAAATTTCTTTTTAAATTCGAAATAAAATATTCTTATTTTGAAAAGATTTACATCTCAAGTGGTCTCATGGTCATCGGGTTAGGATCTGATAATAGGAAGTATGTTCCCAGATAACTCACAAACTCCTGGACCATTTTTTCCTTTTCATTTCAAGAGAATTGTTCAATGCTTTGTTATTTAAAATGTTTTAACAGAATAGACAATGTTAGAAATTTTCACAATGTAGGTAGGCAGCTGTAATTTTGTGTTTATTTTATCATAATGAAGAACATGTTTCAGTATACAACTGGAATATCAAAGAACGTTAAGATTCCATAACCAATGCAAATATCTCAGGCAATTAGAAAACAAATTGTGAATTTGTTCTTAGCAAAAAGTAGTAAATGAGCGAGATACGCAATTAATAATATCACACGTGTAAAATATTATTGACCTAAAGACTAATTTTGCGTTTTTGAGAAATGTTAGCATTGTGAAAAACGAATATATTATAAATAAAATGGAAGGTCACTCATGTATCTGATCTTCCTCTTGCTACCCTTGACAACAAATATTATAATCGAATTGCGAAACATAAAATGGTGGAGCAATATTTTTATGTGCACAACAACCATATTCTCTTGCATTTCAAAACTTGGTAGCTAAAAACTTAGAAGACAAATAAGATAAGCAATATATCAACTTCATCGAAGATCGAAATAACGTTTTGTAAAAAAATATCGATCAACGGACAAGGTTGAACAATGGAATCTTTATTGTTCGTATTACACTATTACAAATTCTTTTACTCTTACCTTTATTTTCACCTGTTCCGACATATCAACAGTAATTTCTCAGCAATGGAGAAAATTAATGTAATGTTAGCTTATGGCAAAGTGAACAGTGAAATCGTTGACAAAATAATTTGAACCCAGCCACACAGCTGTCGTTCCACAAATGGCGTCTTCAACACACACAGTTTTCTATGGTCTCGACTTGAACTAGCGATGGGCAACTCGAGTTATCCAACTCGAGTAACTCGGGTCATACCATAAGGTAAGCGAGTCAGCCCGAGTCAATATATCTGCAAACCGAGTTTACTCGAAGTTGAGGTTGACTATATTGGGCTGTATACTGAAAGAAAGGGCTTTGTGCCTTTTGTACCAGTTTCTTATCCGGCATTTTGATTTTTTTCAAAATGCCACGTCTGAAACATTCATAGATCGATAGATCATATCATTGAAAACATAAAATCTAGCAGGCAAAACCTCGTAAAACGTCACGTTTCCGAGTTATGAGCTGTCAAACATGTACAAGTAGCGACACATTTATTCTTTTTTTCAATATTTTGCTGTTTGATATTGATAAAAAAGGATCTACTTGCACATCAGTATACATCAAAAAATTAAAAAGTAACGGAAAAATAATGTCTACTTGTGCATGTTTGACCGCTCATAAATCGGAAACATGACATTTTACGACGATTTGCCTCTCTATATTTATGTTTGTATTGATGTGGTCTATCAATTTATGTTAATGTTTCATGCGTGGCCGCCGTTTAGAAAAAAAAACGACGGGTTGCACTCTGGGAGTGCCGGCAGAAGTGAAAACTTGACTAGTAATATACACACATACGAACATTCGCGCAAGCGCCCTACGCCGTCTTACGAATTTTCGATCAGGTCACGTGTCCTGACGCGAGTTTAACATTATTTACCCATTCCAAAAAAAGTGCACAACGCCGCTAAAGAAGTTTTCACTTCAAAAACAAAATGTCGGATGGCAACTGTTACACTCCCCATACAAAAATGTTCAAAGCCCTTTTTGTTGTTCGAAAAATTCAGAGTAATCGAGAGATGCACCCCGCATACAATCAGGTTCGCCAACTTTTACAACACAAAATGTATACACCGATGGCCTTTCAGCGAGCAACTGGAACGGACAATCTATCACATTTTTTCTTACAGTGTGAGATATCAAATACAACATGTAGACAAAGAAGTGTGTAGAAGAAGAAGTTATTCAATATAAAATAAATAAATTAACAGAAATTACACACAAGCTAGTCTGTGATAGTACATCACAACTGAACACAACGGATCTAGTCTTTTTTTTTAGTCCTACCACCCAGGGCGGGACGGGAGGGACGGAAATACTAGTACTGACTAAACGGTGTTCCTTCAATAGCCCTTTACGTTCCAGGGCCGCGGTTACCAGATGAGACAGTCCCGCAACTCCGAGATATTCCGGGAGTTCCGTGACATTTTAAGGTAGGTAGGTTTGAGGCACGCTGAAAACTTTTGAAAGATGTTATTGGTTTTTTAATTATGGTCTTAGACTATTTTATTACCGGTACTACGTACCACTACAGAGTATTCACAAATCTCAACAGCAAAATAGATTTGCAACCAATGCTCAGTCCATACTCTATATCTATGGTTTTATTTGGGTGGTTTGATGCCATCCTATGAGCTGTCAGTTTCAGTTTGTTATTTATGCTGTCCCATTCAGTCTATTTAATTTGTGATGCTGTCATTCATGTCACTTCGTCATGAATGTGTCATGTTTTTCTAATTGTGTCATTAGTAATTAAATAATTCACAAAATTTATTAAAACGTTACCCTGTGATATTGTCTAGATTACCAGAGTAATCTGAATACCGGCCCAAAGTAATGAAAAAATTATGGCACCTCATAATGTTCTGGTTTTCTTATTGATTTTCAGTTTCTGCAGATGTAAGTTGTGTCTGTTTTTTTTCTGAGTAGGTATTTTTTGTTGTAAAAGTGAATAATAAGTTGTCATGCTCAGAAACTATCTGTGCATATATTTTTAGATTTTGGAGAGAAGCTCAATTTTTTTTAAATATCTTCTTAATCCTTTCCAAATATATGCTTGTGTTTCAAAACTTTTAAAAGTATTTAAAAAAATTTTAGTTGGAAACTTACAAAGGCTTCATGAGAAAATATATTCATCAATCGAAGGAGGAGCAGCATGCTTCAGACGTCTAAATGGAACTCATCAAACAGGATGTTCATGTATGTGGTTATTGGAGAAGCTATCCTTTTTAAATATTCAAATTCTAAGCTCAGTTAAAATCCTCCCATCCCACATTTTAAAAAATTATCCACCTTACCACAAAAGGATAAATATCTGTTGAACGCATGCCAAAAAAAAAAGTGTTACTGTTTGAAATGTTGTTTTGATGTTGACAGTTTTTTTAGACGAAAATTAAACAGATGTTTATCTTTCTTCTGGTAACACGGTAAATGTTTTAACTATAAGTTTGTCTTGTGTTTCATTGTGGAATGATTTGGTCATGTTTTATTATATGTAATTGCTCTATTCTTCAGCATATATAACTAAATTGTGCTAATACTTTGAAAACTTTTTTAGCCGGTGATGGTGGTGCAGTGGGAGTGGTTCATATGATAAAAGAAATCAATGATGCTCATTGGTTGACGCAAAATGCTACAGCTGGGCCTTACATGGTTGTTATGAGCACTTCTATGTTTACTGATGTCATTGAAATGCTCATGCAGCAACCATCCATTATTGCAGGAATTTTAGTATATGACAATGTTACAGAAAGGTAATTATTATTTACACAGTGAATTACTTTCTTTTTAATTAATTTTTTTACTCAAGTATGTTGTATGATTATTAATAATTCACAGAATTTTATCCCCATTACTGACACAAATTAATGGTTTGGATGCCATGTCAAGAATGCTGATTATTAAAAACTAATGATGCAGTTTTAGTTTTCATCAAAATCAGCCTTGAGATTACTTTACGTATTTTTATATTATTCCAACAAGTTTTAGATTTAACCATCCACCCTTCTCGAACACACATCTTTATAAGACATTTTATTGTGGAATAAGTTAATTATCCTTATAGTGGCTTAACAGCAGCACATAGATGAAGCTTTTCATCTATTAACTGTTTTCCAGAGCTGCATCATTTAGTGAAGAAACAAGATGTCCCAATGAGTATTCATCAGCTGCAGGAAGCTATTGCTCGGATACCTTATCTACTGCTGTAACATGGAATGCAAAAGGAACTGGACTGCTACGGAAAGATATTCCATTTCCCATATTTTACTTACCACAGCAAAAAGCATCAGAGATTATGAAAATTGATCAATGCTATCAAAAGTATGTAAATTATTTTAAAAGACAATGCTCATGAATGTTTATCATATACTCATATATTTATTGTGTACTGGCTGTTGCAACTTTGCATGCGTTGAACTGGTTTTTTTTTTTGAATGCCGTTAACATTTTCAGGTACAATGTTATAGACAAAGAAAGTCAGAAGGGCAGACCACTTTGCTCAGTACAATTGCACTCATTTATGTTTGCTGCAGTTGATACTGAAGTATGTATGAGAAGGTTTGTAGACTGGCATTTCTTTTATTATATTTATAATGAATTTTACCTGCAGCTCTTCTCAGTCCCTTATTACTCCCCCTTTAAGTTTTGTACAAAATCAAGCATAGAACTGTCTCTAGGGTCCTTTCTACGTGTATAATCTTAAAAACAAACAGACAAGATCATACTTTTATAATATTAGTAAGGATTATAAATTACTTTTTTGATCTTCGAGTTTTTTTTTATCGTTTCATTGGTTGGACAGTGAAATTTTATATCACTCTAAATATTTAAATGATAGGTATTTTCAATTTTTTCTTTACATTTACAGATCAGCATCATCAGCCTTGTTAACACCTACAAAAGTGTGTGATCCTCTGGGTGATCACAATGTATACTATTCTCTCTTCCCAAGGACCATGGTTTGTAGTACTGCTTATTTATTATATTAATAATGCTGCATGTGAAACATGTGTTCCATGTATAGGGGTCAATTCACACTGAGACGCAACACTGTCCGCAATATTTAATAGAGCAGCTCGATATCTAACTTTATTTACTACACGAAAACATAGAGATTTCCACTATCGTGGCGTCGCTTCTCGGTGTGTACTGACAATAAACTTTAATATTGTGAAACTTTTTCATTCATTATGGGACCATACATTGGTCGATAGAAGCGACACCACATAGCAAAATTACCGTATACATCACATTCCTTGTTTTGAGAATTTGGTAAATGTTGACAGCACATGAATTAATATTATTATTGAAAATCTATAATTTTTGTTTTCTTTTATTTCAACAGCAAAACAAGGATTCTCAAACAGTAACTTTAGTGACTGCAAGAATCGACACTGCTTCTTTATTTGATGGTGAGTCAATATAAAAGCTTTAAAAAAGGTCCAAATTTAAAATGTATAATTCCTTTTTTAAATATCCCATTCTATGGAAATTCTTCTATATTGTGTTTACAAACATTTAGGCTTGCATACAAAAATAGCTAGACCCAAACCCAAATATTGCATTATTTATCTCTTCAGGTGTATCTCCTGGCGCGGCGAGCTCCGTGGTCGGCATGGTGACTCTACTGGCGGCGGCTACGACCCTGTCTCAAATGATTTCCGTTAAAGATGCACCATCTTATGGTAAGAGAGTTTGTGGTTCTGTTCTACATACAACTAAACCAATGTTCCTGATGATAGCTGTTGTTTTAAATGGGGGAGCGAAAAGACATCAGATTCACAAAATACTCAGCGCTGTAAAACGAGGGCCTTTTGGCCTCATACAGGACTAATACTCTTTCTGTTGTTCTGTCCTGTGTGATTCCAATAAATTACTTTTCTCTCTTTCTAATAGTTAAGATACTCCGTTCTTGAGTACGTTGTGTACCCGGCTCGTCTCAGAGTACGGCCTAAAATATACATTTCAGTCACTCCCACGGCCCAAAATATACATTTCAGTAAATTGGATAAAATAATGCCAGTAGTATGCGTTGTGTGCCATTGAGCTTTAGCAGCTTCCGATTGGTGAATAATATTATAAAATGCCTGCTGATTGTCTTTAAGCGCCGTAAAATAGTATATTATAGTTTGGGGGTAGGAGGAACAGAGTGGACAGTTCCTCGATACCCATGTGCAAAGGAAGGTACTTGCGACCAGACGGGTGTTGTGTCTGGTGGGCTTTCTGCCATACATTCATTGTCGGAATATTCTATGTCTGTTGAACTCGTAGATAACTTCGATTGCGCGATGTAGAACTCTTAGGTCCTCCGTCGCTGCATAAAAAGCGCTTTAACAGTTCCCTGTCCAGCCTAGACTTGAGGCCGGTCGGTAAGATAATGGGTAAATAATTTTGGTACTAATATGAGGGCTTCATTACAGATCAAAATGTGCTATGGACATTATTTAACGGCGAAGCGTTTGATTACATCGGTTCTCAACGTATCGCATATGACATTAAAAATGGTGAATGGCCGGCCAGTGCCCCATTGACTGTGGACGATATTCGTCTACACGTGGAAGTGGGCCAGATAGGTGGCTCGTTGTCCAGATTTAACAGCACTTGGCCCATAAACGCCTTCGTGCCCTATGTTGCTGATTCACCTGAGGTAAGGGACTTTTATCAACTCTCTTTCTACTTTCTGGATTTCTTCTTTTCTATTTTGAAAAAAAAAAAAAAAAATGCTTGCTTGCAGATAGCAGAATTCCTCAACATATTTTCAAGTAACCTTCAGAAAAATATGCCATTAACTTCAGACTATTCCCCTAATATCCCGCCGTCGTCACTGCATTCATTCCGAAGAATTCTCAAAAATGAAACTGAAAGTGGAAATTTACCCGAAGTTCTAATAGCAGACTTCAAGGCTACATTCTCTAATAAGTTCTACCATTCTGCTTTGGATGATTCTATTAACATTGATTTTAGTTATCGCAATATTACCGTCGATAGCAATGGCACATGTGAGTTTAAAGTTTTAATTTATATCTAGTTTTTGTAAGTTAGAAAATTGCAAGATTATCATTCTTACGTGTGTTTTATTTTTTAGTTATATCTACCGACGCACTCATAGCAAACGGAACAATGAAAGAGGTCGACTCTCAAGTGAAAATTGCCCGTCTCGCAACAGCCATGGCACAAACATTATACCAAAGAGTGACAGGAAAGGCCTTTATTGGCAACATTTCTGCGTCGGCACATTTGGTAAGTGTAATTACATTATTTTTCACAAGACGAATTCAAGTATATTTATCTTTATCAAAACATTGCCCAGCTTTTTTATTGCCAGGATTTTTTCTTACATCATGGGTGCGTTTACAAAAAGGGTGTGCAGGTTACTTCTAGGCAAGCGTGTTTCACCGTCGACCACATTATCGCTTACCATCAGGCGGTTAATTAAAAAAAACACTATTTTTTTAACCATTACTCAACATAGCGTTTAATTGGTGACTGTGACATTGCAGGTAGACGAGATGCTGTACTGTTTCCTGACGAGTCAGGCGTGTCGGTTGATGCAGGCGGCAGAGTACGCGTCAAGCGGGGCGGAGGAGAACCCCCCGGAGCGTCCCGCGCCGCTGTACGTGGGCGTGGCCGCGTTCACGTCCACCTCGTCCGTGTTCGCGGGACACCTGTTCGCTTTGCTCACTGGCACACCCCTCAACGCCACTCGCACTGAGTGCTACGAAAAGTCTGTACCGGTAAGAATGGCGAAAATAAATTCAAACCAAAGCAAACTTTGTTTGATAGTTGATTTTGGTGTGCGACCATGCCTTTCTCCTGAAAAAATGGTTTAATAAACCATTTTATTTTATAAATTTATACGCAATAACACCTGCGTCGCGGATCCATTAAGATTTTTGAGAAAACAAAAATTCAGCCTCGAGTTGAGAGAGCTCCAGACGCCTTTCCAATTAGGCTATCGCAACCCACTCGTTTGAACCTTAATCTTTCATTTCCTTGTTTTTGAACGTTTTACACATTGTGCCATCTATTTGAAGAGTCTTAAACTATGTACTTCCAACTAACACGTTTGCCATTACAGCCTAAGCAATGTTGTATTATAGCGATTACTAAAGTTTCTTTCTTTAGTTGTTGCGATGGCCTAATTGGTAAGGCGTCTAGAGTACTTATATAGAAGACGCGGGTTCGAGTCCCACTCGCAGCTGAATTTTTCTTGCCTCAAAAACCTTAATAAACCATTTTCTCTAGAAGAAAGGCTTTGATAAACCATACTATTTCTATGTGTGTTTGGCTGCTCCATGTCCCATACTACAATGCGTCTTATGTTTCAGGGTTTTTCACACTACTATCTTAGAGGTTGGAATCACAGTGGAGTTTGTATACAGACGACAATGAATATGAGCTCAGCACTCAGCCCAGCGTTCACTATAGCAGGTACATTATTATTCATTGGACAGACATTTCATTTACAAAATAATAATACATACTATAACAACTGCCTTTTTTAACCTTATGTTGAAGTTTTTAATTTGATGTGAACGTGAAGACGACCTGCATAAAAAACAATAAATCACATGTTTTTTTTTTATCGTGGTAAAATCATCAAATGAGTCCTCCCACCTACCACCACTAAAATCCACGGTGTCCTTCAATAGCCCTTTATGTTCCGGGGTCACGGTCACGTACAGTCCCGCGACCATAAATCACATGATAAAAAGAAATTAATGATCACGTATCTGTTTCCTCCAGGCTACGATTTAAAGTCGGGGGTATACTCGACGTGGACAGAGTCAGTATGGCAGGCGATGTGGGCGCGCCTGTTCGTGTCGTCGAGCGGCGTGGGCGCGCTGCTGGCGGCCTGCAGCGGCCTGCTCGCCACGCTACTGACGGCGCTGCTGACGTACTGGCTGCAGAAACACTCCGCAAGGATATTCACTGACGCGCCCGCCCGCTCTATAGTCGCTGATGATGCCGCTTCTGGGTAAGTACTATTTTGACGACATAAGAACGAATAGAGGGAGACCAGAAGTAATTTTCTGGAAAACCGGGAAAAGTCAGGGAATTTTGCTAGCCATGGAAAAGTCAGGGAAATTTAAAGGAGGTCAGGGAAGCTCAAGCGGGCTTACTCCAGCGCACCTTAAGAACTATAAATACTTAACTAATTATCAATACGTTACGTAGCTAACTGAATACGGTCGAAGACTACAAATTTTTTGGTCAGGTCGAACCCTGACCAAAAAATTTAACTGTCGTATTTTTTTTTTTCGTTGTCAATTTCGTGAGTTAAGTAGTTATGGTCAGGGAAAAACTTGAAAAACCGCCTGTAAAACCGGGAAAAGTCAGGGAATATTGATTTTGGTAAATAGCGGTCACCCTGCCAGCAGTGGGACAGTACAGTCTAATTAATAAATAAGAAAGGTTGTACTCATCGCATTGATCACCTATTACGCACCTATCTCGAAACGTCATGAGATCTGAGTAAAAACTGGTCACACACTGGCTACATCTGGTTGCTGAATCTTAGCCCATCTGTTCTATCGATCTGAGAGCATTCCATACGTATTCAATAGTTAATTTAACTGTGTTATGTTTTTGTTCCAGCATTCTGAGGACGGTCAACTGTTGAGAACAACAATGACTGAAGTATTAGGAAAGAAGACTGTCGATTGTTAGGGCTCCGTGTGAAGCGGAGAGCTTCGGAGGTAGTCTAATTAGAAAACATTCCATGCCCATGTAGTGAAGTGAACACCACCAGTACCAAATATTGGTTTAAGTAAAAGCACTCTTCACTATGATTGTTAGAATAAGTTAATTTGGATAGGCCTTTTTTGGTTTTGTTAAGACTTTGCTAAACAGCGAGTACGGTGTTGCGTTTTGTGTGACGATTTGCATGTATTTTCATAGTAAGAATGCCAAGGACCCGCCATGCACGACGAACTCAGTTTGGCAAAGCCTTTATGTACTATGGGACAACATTAACGATGTAGGTGTGATGGTACCCAGGGTGGGAAGACCAAAAAAAAAATAAAGGTTTGATAGCGCAATATTGTGATATGTAATATTGTAATTAGGTTTATTAAAAAATACTGCTAATTCATTTTTATTTTATCATTTTTGTCTAATTTAAACATCGATGATTAGTTCACAATTGCACTAACTACAAAATTTTCAATTTTTACTTTTTTAATGCCAAATACACTAAATGTCATGCTCTTTCGTTTCCGCGCATCGAAATACCGTTATTCCGTCTCTTTCTACCAAAAACATGGGTCACAGTTGTATTAAATGAGATCGTTTAATGTTCCATGAATGTGGTATTATACTAATGGTCTTTATTTTTGTAAAACCAATCAAGATATACTTTAACTGATTTTAAGTTTCTCAACTGCAAGAAATTTCAAAACACAAACGTATTATATACATTTGCAATATCTGCTCATACTTTTTAGCAGTGTTGGTAGTACAAAAGGATCAAGAAAGTTTGATGCACAAGTGTGCTAAATACTTTTACTGGAAGGGGCTTGGCAATTTTTTAAGTGCACAAATACATTAAACCGTTGAAGATGATCCAGATGAAGAGTCCATTGTTGAAGAAATTTAAGTTTTGATTCAATTTTTAATTACCAATTAGTGAATAATTGTTTTCTGAAACTGAAGACTGACTTTATTAATATTCTTATAAAAAAATAATTTAATGATTCAGAAACTAATTAGTTATTGTTTTGTGAAATAGCTAAAGATTGGCCAAAAAAATTAAAAGGACTGAAGCCCAATTATAGGGCTTCAGTCCTTTTATTTTTTTTGTTGTGATTTTGAAATTTATTTTATTTGATTGTGGATAAAAACCGTTTGTGTTTTATAATAAAAATAAACATTATCGGCCTTATTACAAAAACTAAATAAACCTTGGTTTAAACCTGGTCTATTAAGTCCAGGCTTATCTGCAGAGCCATGGTTTAAATTTGACCGTATTACAAAACTAAGATAAAACGTCGACTTTAGTACCGCCACTTGAACGATTGTCTAAACAACTAAATCCGAAATGAGTAATAAAAATTAAATCTACCTTGTTTCAATCCATTTTGGGTGAAAATAACACAAAAACTACAACACAATGAAAAATTTGCTATGAGAAACTTTGACACACCTTTGACAGCTACTACTGTTAGACCATGGTTTATCGCAAAACCACGATTTGTAATAACGTTTGTGTAAACCTTAGTTTAACGTGATATAAACCTGGGTTTTTAGTTAAACCCCTTTTTGTAATAAGACGGTATGAATATGGATCACTGGTTTATTCTTTTGTCTATTTAATGCAATATCCATAACTATTATTATCCTTCTTCTTGGACCTTGAACCAGCCTGGTAAAGCTGTTAATATTTTTGAGTTTTTCAATTAATGCCGGTCACCATAATCAATCTTAGTGCACAAATGTATTAAATGGGGGGTTTTATGTTTATTTGGCTATTTTGAAAAGGTTACGTTTAAACTAATATTACAATATTGAGATATGATGGAGTAAAAGGACTAGTCTTATGAATATATGCATATTTTTTTGTTATTTTACTTGGATTTTCTTCTGTTCTCGTCTAAACCTTAAAAAACTTTAAAGCTCTCTCCTCAAAAATGTAAATTTCGTAGTTAGTGCAATTGTGAACTAAGGCATCGACATGATTGTTGTTTATTTCAGAGCGTACATACCTGTTAGAAAAGTGCATGACGTCACAATGCGCCCTCACTCCTACACCGTTAATGTTGTCCTGTATTACTACATACCTAATTATCTACATCACGCTTAGTTTCCTGTTATAATATTTTAATATGTATAAAAAATAATGACACTTATAGTAACTTACTCAACTAAACTTTTTTTTAGCGTGTTAATTAATCAAATGAGTCCTCCCACTCAGGGCAGAGCGGGAAGGACTGTCAGACTCGTACTGACTAAAATTCACGGTGTCCTTCAATAGCTCTTTACGTTCCGGGGTCACGGTAATTCGCAAGTCTCGCGACTCCGGCAGGCTTTGGCCCTATAGAGTCATTTTTTGGTGACACTCTGAGGCGCGCGTGGAACACAACGCGCCGTTGACCCGGGCATGGTCCATAGTCAGACAGCGAGTTGCCCATTACTCGCTGCCCGCATGCCCTACTCAAGTAAACTTAGATAAAATATTTGATCATGCTATAGGTACTGCATGTCAGAAAACGTTTAGATAATATTTTTTTAAGTACCACCTACTTCTTTATATTGACCATAGCCTCACTCAAGTTAAAATAACTCAATGGAAATAAAAGTAATATCTAAAACATGTATTTTTTCATTTATCATTATATATCAAAATCAATTCCACTTTTCGTTGTAATTTTATAACTCAAGAACGGGCTCAGGCTCACTTATCTAAACCAAATGTTTAGGCTTTGTCCGGTCTATTTAGTAGTGAAGTTTGCACAAAATCGGTTGAGCTGTTCTTAATTTATCACATTTTTTGTAACAAATGAATTCATTTTTTTTATTTTATTTTTCCCTTTATTCGTAGCGAAGCACGTACCGGGCCGTAAACCATAAAATCGGGCCTCTGTTTATCGATTACCAAACTATTCCACCAACGACGCTTCGAAAGCAATTGATTAAGCCCCCATTCGCACGAGCGAATATTGGAAATATTTTCGAAATCTATTTTGACCAAATCTATGTGAGAGCGAATGAAGCGAATGTTTTGATCATACTTTTATTTAAAATTATACTTGTTATTGTCGCAAATCATTTTGATCAAGTTACAACTTCTCACTGATATGCAAATAGTAAAAAAAAATTGAATTTCGCGGTATACTACGAAGAAATCACCCTAAGCCCACGATTGTGACCAAGTTTAACATACGAATAAGGACATTAATGGTAAGTGTATAAGGTCCATTTTCCGATGAAATGCGACTGAGCTATAATTATTATTTTTATTTGGGTGGCAAAATCATCAAATGAGTCCTTCATTCAAATGTGTTCATTTTTTTTACTGCTGAGCAAGGCCTCTCCCAATTCCTTCCAGTAACTCTTCTTGGGAGAAATATGTTGATTAAATCTTTTAATGTGTTCATATATTTCGAATATTTCACAACGAGTTTGTACGTCAAGTATAATTTGCACGAGAAGTTTGTATAGATTTGAATATTTTTTCAAAAGGAGGTTGAATAAAATTGTGAGATAGATAGAGGTCGAATATTTTGGTGTGTTCTAAATTCAAACACTAAAGTAGTGAATTAGTGAAAAGTGCTTTTTATTCACTGTTTTCAGTGAGTAAAAGATGCTTTCTAAAGGGAGAATGATAGAGAACTACACTTCTATGACTTTTTGTTGTTAAAGCAGTTTTTTTCATAAATGTGAATACATATCAAAATAAAACTTACACTATTTGAATGTTTACTTCAGTACCTTTCTAATGATATCAAATACAGTGTAAAAAAAGTACCCATAGGGAGTTTTAGGGCACAAAACCCAACATACGGATAAAATTACCCAATTTAGCTTAACAAAGAATAAAAATAAAACTCAAAATGCTTGATCAAATTGTTTTTTAATAAGGTGTATTCCCTCCCCTAGCCTTGATTACAGCTCTTAATCGGTTTTTCATGGACCGTATTAATTTCACCATGAAATCTTGTGGTATGGCGTTCCACTCCTCTTCAGTGGCAAGTTGAAGCTCTTGGAGGCGCGTAGGAGCAGGGCTTCTTGCTCGAACTCTTCTTTTTAGCTCATCCCAGACATGCTCAATCGGATTGAGATCAGGACTACGAGCTGGCCACTCCATCGCGGTGATTCCAACATCTTCCATGTAGTCGCAAACTGTTCTAGCGACATGCGGTCTGGCGTTGTCGTGCATTAAGAGAAAATCTTCTCCCATAAGCCACGCAAGCGGCCTCACATGTTCTTCGAGCACTTCTTCGACGTATCGTGCAGCCGTCAAACTTCTCGATCTCGGGCCGGTATTCGCCGTAGTGATGAATACAATGTCAGTTTTAGTGTCCAACATTATGCCACCCCAAAACATACACGATCCACCTCCAAAAGTGTTATTTATTATGGATTTAATAAATCAGAGTCCGATTAATCTTGAAGCTTTATTTATTAGTATAAATGAGCACATTATTGGAACAAGCTATTTTCCGTAAATCACACCAGCACCACAGACAAGACTACTCAACCGGAACAAACAGTAGTGATGTTCTCACACTAAAAAAACTAGGGATGTGCTGAGAATAAGTCGGTGTTGCTATGAGTGATTATTCCCAACAAAAAGCCACACGTTCGCTTATGCAGCATTGTGAAAATCGCTCTGATGACCTTCTGTAGACCCTAGAGCGTCCATCATGACCATGTAAAGTCATTCTGCACTCATCAGAGAACATAACAGCCCGCCATTGGTCATACGTCCAATTTAAATGTTCCCTAGCAAATTGTAGCCGGGCTTGTCGGTGAGCTGTGGTCAATTTGGGACCATTTGCTGGGCGATGTGAAGTCATTCCTGCTTCACCTAGTCTTCTTCGAACTGTCCACCGACTTATACTGACATTGCGAACTTCTCGAAGCTGTTGTCCCAGTTGAACCGCGTTCAGTTGCCGATTTCTCAAAGACCTTGTCACAAGAAAGCGGTCATCACGCTCTGATGTTGTGCGTCGCCGGCCAGATCCTGGTCGCCGAATGTAGCCACCGGTCTCTTGGAACCTCTGGTATACACGACGAACAGAGTAGCGGCTCAAATTTAGCCGTCGAGCAACTTCACTTTGGTTATGGCCTGCTTCGAGCAAGGCAATAACTTGAGCGGCTTCTGCGGGCGTGGTATCCATATTTTTCCAGTAAATCCGTATGCTTCCAGTAGAGATGTTATCACGTTGACCGTCGGTATGCAACTGAATAAAAATTCTTTTTTATTTTTTTTGATATGGCCTCTCGTAGCACAACAACTCTAGAAGGTTGATGCTACTTAACCGGACAATCCTGCGGTGGCCAAAAATTACTTTAAGGCCCCCAGCCAGGGCTTACAACTAAAGTTCAATTAAATGAACGTCACTAAAGGCACCCCCTGCGGGGTTCGGGCCTAGGCTTAGTGCGTCATTGAGGGGGGGGCAGCAAGGGTCAGGCTGGGTCGAATTATTATTAGGGGAATTTAAAGCTACTTGCTCAGCTTCGCGAGCTGGCTTGTCGAGCAAGGGTCGGGCAGTAATATTACTGGGAGTTCGCGGTGGGCCTCGTCGGCGGGGCCGGAAACGCGGTCGGTATCTGTAATAAAAATTCCAATAAACTGACCTTTTTATACCTGCGGCTAAGGGTGCAAGTAGTGACAACGCAAACGCGTGAATTTGGGGAATTCGGTGTACGGTCGGTTTTTGTAAGTTACGTGAAGGTCAATGATTTTAATTTTATGTTTTTGTAAAGCTAAGCTTGTATGCTTTAATTTTGTCTAATGATTTTTACTCAATATCTTTCGATTTTAGAAAACAATCAGTAATAAACCAAATTACAAGGGGTGTGCGATTTTATTGCTCTCAAGTGTATATCCATCCATCCTCATAAAATTAAAAGTAAAATATTTACAAAAATGACTAAATTAAAAGAGAGAGAACTTTGAATAAATTAGAAGGTTTTCAGTTCTCATTTCGAGGAATCTTAAAAAAAAAAAAATGCGTTTTGTTTCTCCCGTGTTTGTCTTTCACATGTCATGTGTCAATGTCAAAGTGACATCCAGCTGTCATTTTACTCTGACCATCATCATGACTTCGTCTTTGATTAGAACTGGGAAATGCATTTGTAATGCTATAAAGTTACCGGCCGCCAGAGCGTCGTGTATTGCAAATAATTTTATTAATTTTCCTGTTTATCGACATTATACGCAGAAACAGAACCCTAAGATGGCAGAAAGGACATTGCCTCAAATATTTAAGCATGTAGATGCTAATGTGGAAACTTACAAGAAACTTTTAAAGGAGGCGGTTGCAATTCCATCGGTGTCGTGCGATGTCAAGTACCGTAAGGATTGCGTCCGGATGGTGGAGTGGATGCAGGAGAAATTGAAGGAAGTTGGCGCGACCACTGAGCTCAGAGATGTAGGTTATCAGACTATTGATGGGAAGGAAGTCAAACTGCCCCCCGTTTTGATAGGCGTTTTGGGAAATGTAAGTACCTATATTATTCATCTGATCTTACTTCATCTTACTTTATAATTTCCTTTGAAATAAAATAGGTACTTCATATATTATTCCTTTCTAAAATCGGCTCACATTTGAGTTTAAAGATTTTTAGATCTTACACTAGAATTTATAAAGATGGAATTTCTGGGTTTCTGGATTAAATTAAATTCGTTAAAAATGTATTTATTTTTACTGAGTATTCATTTATGTGAATGTTAAATAGACTGAAAAAAAAATTTTTTATGCATTATAATTACATAAGGCAGTCTTCCAAACTATTTACTACTTTAAACTATTCTTAGCTGCCACTGACTATTTTAATTTAATTATTATTAACTTTATTTTTGAATTGTCTTTTTTATATTTACTATGGACACTATTAACTTGCCACATCATTCTCACATAATGTACGATCTGATGATGAATGATGTAACAAAGTTCTGTAATAATTTTGGCGATTTAAAAAGAGTGTCCATGGAGTTTCTTGTTCATTCTTCTCCATAGAGATCTATGCTTTGGAATAAGCACCTACATTACTTTCACAGTTTTTATGTCTTGGGACTGTTGCACCATCATTGATATTATGTCTTTTGACAATTAAAAAGTGCCTGTAATTGGCCTGGTTGAAATGAATGATTTGATTTGTCTATTACCTAAATAGACTAATACTCCTGTTTCTATATATGCTCTGTGTTTATTTTTTTTTCATTAATAACTCACTGCTGGGCATAGGCCTCTCCCATATCCTTCCACCTACTCTTTTCAAGCACCTGTTTTTAATGATATGTATGTATTGTGAGCTACTGGTTATTTCAGTAATTACCAAAAAAAGGCTATTAACGACCTTGAATGTCAGAAAAATCTTGTAAACCTCCTAATGTCATGGTATGAATACCTAGTCTTGTGAATTAATTAATTAGGTGCTTAAAAATCTTCTTTGAGAAATAATATTGGCCCAGATTTTACCCATACAATAATAATTACAACAAAAAATATGTCAATTTGAATATTATTCAGAATAATTATCTTGTTTAAAAATAATATGAAAAGTAATTTTCCTAAGAAATCCAAAATCTCTTATGAATTCTGATTCCCTGCATTGCCCCACTTTTAAGAATCTACTGGTATACTGAAAAGCATTTTACCATATATAACATACCTCATGAATTTAGATTTTTATAGGAATTCATATACACATTTTTTATGACTATTTTTTTTTGCATTGTTTTCTACAAACAATGAGTGGTTTACATAAGTTATCATAAGTACCCATAAATAGACCCAGTAGATGATACTAAGTATTTATTTAATGCACAAAATACAAATAACATAATACTTAAAGTTATTTGTATTTCATGTTATTTAACTCCATAAGTTTCGTATCAATAAGAATGTTACCTAACCAGTTATGAGTCCTAAACTTGTTTTTCTAATACTACTTGTTCATTAACCTCTTTCAAATATAAGTATGAGTTTTAGTGACAGTTATTTTTTTAAATTATAGGATGTTGCCAAGCAAACTATTTGTGTATATGGACATTTAGATGTTCAACCAGCACTGAAATCAGATGGGTGGGCCACAGAACCATTTGAGCTTGTGGAACGTGATGGCAAGCTGTATGGCCGAGGTTCTACTGATGATAAGGGCCCAGTACTCGGCTGGGTGCATGCTATAAATGCATACAAAGCTGTTGGTGAAGAGGTAAACAATACATGATAATACATTGATGATATTATGTTTTTATTGCTTGATATATCGTTGCTCTATTTATTTTACAACAGTGTCTATTTGATCTGCTACATTAGGTAACCAGGAGCGTGTATCTGAAATGATAACTGTCTTTACTATCATATAGGTAATGTATTAGTCAACTTTACACACCTCTAAGTGATAAAATCTCAACATTTACTTTTAGCTGCCTGTTAATCTGAAGTTTGTACTAGAATGCATGGAAGAGTCTGGTTCAGAAGGCCTAGATGCTTTACTCTTAGAGAAATTAAAACCAGAGGGATTCTTCAAAGATGTAGATTTTGTGTGCATATCAGACAACTACTGGCTTGGTACCACTAAGCCCTGCATCACGTATGGACTGCGTGGTATCAGCTATTATTTCTTGGAAATTGAATGTGCTCAAATGGATCTACACAGTGGTGTCTATGGTGGAACCGTCCATGAAGGTATTATTTGATATACTATTTGAACATTTTCTAGTTTTACGGCCCCCTACAGGCCCAGTTACAAAGAAGACAATAAATAGACTGGCTAACTCTTTGGTTCTTCACCTTACGACATTTTTTTCAAGACTTACTAACGCCATCTCTATTACAGTCAATGAATAGTGCAAATAGTCTCTCTTGAAGTCTAGCTCATCGTACTTCTGAAATAAATACACAGAACATGAAGTAGATTCTTTGAGCTGAAAGTTTGCTGTTGTTTAAAAGATCGGATATAATTCTTCTTTCACCAAATTACTATCTGAAATGTATTTACTAAATACTTTCTTGGATTCATAAGTATAGTTGAGTTTTATGCTATATGTATGTATTTGAGATTTTTCTTTACTGCCCTTGTGAGGCCCCCTAAGCCGCGATGCCATCACCGACGTTGCTGACGCTTATCGCCGCTAACAGAATATAATAAATTTACAGTAGAAAAAAGTGTAATCCTCTGATGCAAGGCCATAAGTTCTATGATAAAAATATTACTCTAACTGCAGAACAATGGTTCGTATTAGATGACTATTATAAAATAGTTTTCAAACAAATCAAAAACAAATGCCGAGCAAAATGAATAGTTGGCATTTTTGCCTTTAATAACATTTCTTCGAATATCTAAAGTTCTTTACATTTTCTATACAAACATAATTATGAGACTACAATAATGTTACAAAACACTGATAAATATTTAATTATCCTTTCACAATATTTTTATCTTTAAATGTTGATAAATGCATACCTTATTACGAAAGCTAGTTACTATGGAACTCGATATTATCAACGCTACACTTATGTTAATTATACAAAGATCTAAAGATGAGTTAACAAACACGTGTTGATTGCCACTGAATTTTGAATACTAGACATAATTAAGGATTTTAATCTAATCAACGATGTTGATATTTTTGAGCCGACACGACACGGCCGAAAAACGATATAAAACCGACAAACGATATGTGTTTGTCGGTTTTATAAATTAAAATGCCTACAAGTTTTGAATTTCCAATTGTAAAAATGATCCTCAATAATTTAACGACACAAAGAAGTAATACCGCCATCAATTGAGTACGATTGTTCAATTTGCAGCTATGACTGATCTCATTTATCTTATGAACGAGCTTGTTGACAAGAATGGCAAGATTCTTATTGATGGTATCTACAATTCCGTCGCGCCGCTCACGGAGAATGAGAAGAAACTGTATACAAACATTGATTTTGATACTGAGGGCTACAGGTACGATGTTCTTACATATTTTCTCTTTTTTTACTCGACTTTACCATTGATGGACTGTGTGAAGGATGATTTATGGTTAGAAAGGAGTTGAATGCTGAGAAGACTTGGAATAAGAGAAGTGTGAACGAGGGCATGCAGCGCCAACCCTAAATCTATTGGGTTATGGGCAAGAGAATGATGATTTCAGGTTTTGGACTGATGAAAAAAGTTTTCTCAATTCTCAGCATTATACAGGGTGTCCCAAAACTCAACGTCAAGCCGAAACGGGGTGACAGGATTGATCATAACCATCACGAGAAAAATCTGAAAAAAAATCTATCCCATGCAGTTTGAAAATTATGGGCATTTTAAGAAAAACCTAGAAATTTGATCAAACTGTACCATTTTTCGGTTATTGTGGTTATTCTTTTTTATTTTTGTTCATTTGAACTTTGGAAACGTAATCCTAAATAACATTTCTAGAATCTCAATAAAAAATAATGACACAATTGCCTCAAGTTTCCGAGAATTGAGACTATTTGTAAAACTACGAATTTAAAATTTTCAAGATTCGTCGACTTTGACAGGCCCTCCTATAAAAAAAATGTACTAGAGTGCCTTGGCAAGTGGCATTAAAAGTTGGCGCATTTAATCAGAATTCTAAAATGGTACAATACTTGTTAGTTCCATACAATAGAAAAGAGTAAAAAAATTAAAACCTCAAGTATCCCGATTTTTGCTATCACATTTTACTCAGTTAAAATGTTTTTAATTCGCACAAGCTCTAGGTAGGTTCTTAATTTTAAGACAAAATTATGAGAGAGATGGATAATGGGTATGTTTGCCATGAGTGAGCGAGACAGATAGTGACGCCACTTTTATCAAAGTGAAAAAAAGTTAGTAAAATTTGTAAAATAATTAGGTTTGTTGGAATAAAAGTCAGATGGAGAAATAACATTTTTTATTACAATAAATGTTCAAATTGTTTACCATCAGCCTCAATACAAGCCCTACATCTTCTTAAAAAAGATCTACTTATAAGTCGGGCATATCTTCGAGAGTTGATCGCCTCAGCTGCTTGAGAAATGCGTTCACGCAGGTCGGCTACGTTCTCAATGGGCTTTGAGTAAACTTTTTCTTTGAGAACTCCCCAATAGAAAAAATCCAGGGGATTTAAATCTGGTGAACGGGCGGGCCACGAGATAGTGCCTGAACGTCCAATCCACCTTCCCGGATATTCCTGGTCAAGGAAATCTCTTACTTGCACTGCGAAATGCGCTGGGCAGCCATCTTGTTGAAACCACATGTCGCGAAGATCTGCTAGTGGTACGTCCTCTAACAGGGTTGGTAAATCTTCTCTTAAAAAATGTAGGTAATTAGTTCCATTCAAGTTCTCAGGCAGTTCAATAGGCCCAATAATTTTACCGTTTAAAATTCCGGTCCACAGGTTTACTTTAAAACGATACTGGGATCTATCTTCTCGCATTAAATGTGGATTCTCCACATGCCACTCGTGATAATTGTGCAAGTTCATGTAACCATCTTTTTTAAATGTCGATTCATCGGACCAGAGAATTTTTTGGATGAATTGGGGATTCTCATTATGCCTCTGTAGCATTGTTCTACAAAAAGAAATCCTTTCCTGATAATCTCGAGGTAGAAGACTTTGAACTCGTTGTACGTGAAACGGATGCATTTCGTTTCTTTGTAAAATACGATGAGCAGTGCTTTTGGGTATTCCCGTTCTTTCTTCAATTCCACGTACGGAAATACTTCGGTCACCTGCGACCTCTTGCAATACTTCTTCCTGGAAAGGAAACACAGGTCTACCTCCAGCCTGTATTTGATTCGGGAAATGGCCGCCCTCTGTGAGTGAACGGTGCACATTAACAAACACTCGGTGATCCGGGTAGCGCTCTAAATTTGGATATCTTTCACGATAAAGTCTAGCGGCGGCACTTGCGTTGCATCTGCATTCCCCATAAATGAGGTGCATGTTCGCATATTCTTGTGAAGTGTAGCGCGTAGGCATGGTAGATAAAAAGGATGCCAACACAAAAGTCCAGAGAGAAGCCAAAGTTGCCGGTATGTTATCAACAAGTCCAATTTACAAAGATTCAAGTCCAAAAAGAGAAGCCAAAGTTGTCAGTACTAAATCAACACAAGCGAATACGAACGTGCGCAGTAGACGAATGAGCGAAACGTACTAACTGGTTGGTGTCGGACTGGTAGCGTAGCCATTTGCTTGGCTGAAACTAGTGCGAATGAAACAGATAGATGCCATAGCATCTATCTGTTTCATTCGCACTCGTTTAAACGACGCATCTCCGTCTCAATGCGTGGCGTCACTATCTGTCTCGCTCACTCATGGCAAACATACCCATTATCCATCTCTCTCATAATTTTGTCTTAAAATTAAGAACCTACCTAGAGCTTGTGCGAATTAAAAACATTTTAACTGAGTAAAATGTGATAGCAAAAATCGGGTTACTTGAGGTTTTAATTTTTTTACTCTTTCCTATTGTATGGAACTAACAAGTATTGTACCATTTTAGAATTCAGATTAAATGCGCCAACTTTTAATGCCACTTGCCAAGGCACTCTAGTACATTTTTTTTATAGGAGGGCCTGTCAAAGTCGACGAATCTTGAAAATTTTAAATTCGTAGTTTTACAAATAGTCTCAATTCTCGGAAACTTGAGGCAATTGTGTCATTATTTTTTATTGAGATTCTAGAAATGTTATTTAGGATTACGTTTCCAAAGTTCAAATGAACAAAAATAAAAAAGAATAACCACAATAACCGAAAAATGGTACAGTTTGATCAAATTTCTAGGTTTTTCTTAAAATGCCCATAATTTTCAAACTGCATGGGATAGATTTTTTTTCAGATTTTTCTCGTGATGGTTATGATCAATCCTGTCACCCCGTTTCGGCTTGACGTTGAGTTTTGGGACACCCTGTATGTACTAATTGTATGAAATGACTCGGAGGAAAAACACTTAAAAATGACTTGATAAGTTGAGCAAACACGAATGAATACCTTATTCGCGACTGAATAATTATGTACTTAAAAACAAACATTTCTCAGATACGCTTTTTTTTTTTTTTGCGTGATAAAATCATCAAATGAGTCCTCCCACCCAGGGCAGGGCGGGAGGGACTGTCAGACTTGTACTGACTAAAATCCACGGTGTCCTTCACGAGCCTTTTACGTACCGGGGTCACGGTAATGGGTAAGTCCCGCGACCCCGGCAGGCTTTGGCCCTCTACAGGCCCCGTCATTATGCTGACACTCCTTGAGGCGCGCGTGGAACACAACGCGCCGTCGACCCGGGCATGGTCCATGGTCGGGCTACGAGTCGCCCATTACTGGCCGCCCGCATGCCCGCGCCTACGGTGGCCGGAGATCGTCTTGCGACGTCCGACGCCGTGGGCGTCTACCACTGCGGCTGGGGTGGAGAGGTCGATGTTCTCTCCCTCGCGCGGCCCGCCTCCTCCTTCGCGAGCATGACTGCTTCGCAGAAGGAGGCGACCGCTTCCCACTCCGTCTCGCCCCGCAGCATGGCCTCGCCCAATGCCGGGCGCGAGAGGTCTCCGCCTATCGCCGTCGTGAGGACACGGCGGTGCTCTGCCCAAGCGGGGCAGTCCTGCACCGTATGGTCCACCGTGTCCTCCGGACGATCCTCGCAGTGGTGACACCCAGGCGTTTCTTCCCTCCTTATCAGACACAGGAACCTCCCGAAACTTCCGTGTCCGGTGAGGACCTGCGTCATGCGGAAGGTAAGGACGCCGTGACGCCTATCCAGCCACTCCTCAAAGAGGGTGTACGTTACTCCAGCAAGAAAGTATCTCCTAGAGTTATATGAGTAGAACGTATAGTTTGTGCCTTATCTGCTGTAAATGTGCCCCCACATAAAAAATGTGTGCCGCCTGACGTTTCGAAAAAAAATCGAAAAAACGATTCTTGCTGGGGTAACGTTTTTCTAGCAGGAAAATTCTAAACGAATGATCGGAGAGAGAAAAACTGTGCATGGCCAGATAGCTTATATGTGTGCCAAAATGTGCCCCCAAAAATAAAATCTGTGCCCCTTCAGATTTTCGAGATATTGCATTTCCTGCTGGAGTAACGTTTTGATGAATAGTATATCTCTAAAACCATTGCATGTGCCCCTGTAGAATAAATATACGCGAGTAGCTCTGAATGTGTGCCCCTTTGTGCCCCAATTAGATTTTAGAAAATATTTATAGTTTTCAAGTTATCGCGGTTTTATGAAAACCCGAAAAAACATCGCAGCGCCTAAATGAGACAAGGCATAACTTCGCTGAAACCTGTATTCGGTCCTTCTTGACGGTAATAATAACCATACAAAGTTTCAAAAATGTTCATGCATGCGTTTTTGAATAATCTTGCTAAAAGTAAAAACGATGGTGTCATAACTTTGACGGCAAAATACAAGGAACTGGCACAATCCCAGATGTGTAGGTGTAAACCAAAATCATGTGCCTTTAGTAAAAAATATATGGTGAAAATATTGAGCTTCAAATGTTACGCATTAAGTAAATATAAACAAAAAACCAAAATATGTACCAAAGCAAATTGAATCAAAAATTCAACAGTAGTTGAATAATATTGGCTGCTATTGTAAATGTAAATTGAAACGATATCAGAATGTTGTTTGCAGAATGAGTCAATATGAAATTATCGCATTGTTTACGATATCGCGGTCTTTGAACCTTAGTTTATACTCTTGTTACACTTATGTCCCTTTCTTTACTGCTTATTAGATGTTATGCATTCTATTACTATGCTGTAAGTTGAAACCAGTGGTGATTCACTATCTGATATTTATTCTGTATTATGCAGTGAATGAAATGGTTTCAAACAAAGATGGGTCGAGGGCAAAAACATTAATGTAAAAATAGGCTTGAACACATTGGGTATAAAAAAGTAACATTTATTGAGCGTTTATTCAAAGCACCCAATTTTATGTCCAGGGCATAAACCCCTCTTTAGTTTTAAAGTATCTATTAAAGGTATCCATGGTAGTAGGTACCTACCTTTTTTTATCCATTTTAAAGGCTAATGACGAAGCTTCGCACAAATAGGCTATTTGACAACATCAATAAATTCAAGTCTACTTAGTATGTCAGATAAAGTATTAAAAGTAATGGAATCTTTTTTAAATATCTGAATAATGACAACGACAAAACTTACGTAAATGTACTTACAGAACACACCACGACGTGACGTATTGTGGATTTTAAAACCTTTTTTTGGTTTATTTAACAAAATAAAAAATAACTATGATTGATGTTAGATGATGATTTTATTGACGGAACATGACGGAATAATATATTTTTCATAGACACTAACTTTTGTCACGTGAATATGTGATCGTTCAGGGTAACAACTCTATAGTTAACCCTCAAAAATGCTTTCGAAACTCAGAATCAAATGTACTATAGATCATCTTTTACCAATATCACTTAATTTACTCATGAATTATAAATATTTAAGAAATGACAAAAAAACGTTATTATTTCCAGAAAATCCATAGGTGCTCCTAAATTAGCTCACAATGGCGATAAGGAACAGATATTGATGCACCGTTGGAGATTCCCAAGTCTTTCACTGCACGGAATTGAAGGTATAAACGTATTTCATTATGGCCAAAATATACTGTAGTATTAATTCAATTATTTGTGTGATAATTTGCGACCTTTTTACCTTTTTAGGAGCTGCTTTCCAACCGGGAGCGAAGACTGTGATTCCCGGCAAAGTTATTGGCAAGTTCTCTATAAGAATTGTACCAAACCAGGAACCTGAAGAAGTTGAGAAACTTGTCTTTGATTTCATCAATAAGAAGGTTTGTGTTGATATGACAACTTCATTCCATTGCATATGTAATTATGGCAGGGGAATTCCCCGAGTGTGTCTGCGAGCGATAACAAGACTGTCATTTTTTAACACAATTGCTACATTGATAAATAAAATAAAGTCATCATTGATAAATATTAACCTTTTCAGCGCTTGGCTAAATATCAATTGCCGTGCCCCTAGCGCCCGGCTACGAATCGTGCTTTCCTCTTCTCCCCTCTTTCTGCTCCTTTTAAGCTCCGATTTGTAAAATATCATGGTGTAGAATAAAAAGTATTCTGTCTATCTACATAAATAGAGAGATATAGAATAGATAGAACAAAAATCGTGAATATTCTCTGTCGGATAAATACGACACGGGCGATAGGGGCACAGAAATGTTTGTCGCATATATACGACTCTGGCGGTTAAAGGGTTAAATGATGCCTAATGAGGAATAGAAACAAGTAGGTTATTATACCAGATGATTCAGAGTATTTTCATTTCATAAAATTGAAAAGAAGACTTAGCACAAAATTGCCATATTTTATATACAGCGTATTTAAAATATTTACGCCTGTAGTGTACTACGGAAGAGGAACAATTTTTTTCCATCAATTTAACGTCAAAGTTCCCGTTTACCATACGTTATAAAAACGTGAAAAGTCATGCTAAAGCCAAAGATTTATACTACCGAAGATTATGAAATCGTATTTAAGAACTGTATATCAATTTTAGTAAATATTTACTTTTTAATTATTAATTAAGGAATTGATAAGATAAATCATCATTGCCTCGGACAGAACCAATCAATGGTTGTTACTTTCATATCGAAGCACAGAGGTAGCATGTCAAATTATGTTCATGCTTTATTTTGTGTCACATATATTTAATTCATTCCCTTTCGCGTAGTGGTATAATAGCGGCCTTATCACTAGAAACATATTTGTGGTGTCGCTAATTCAATAACATAATCTTCTGCCCTTATCTCAGTTAACTTTTTAGACTATTTTTCCGCTCGTATTTGTGTTCACGTGTTTAAATTGGTAGCCGAAGTGAAATAATTTTCGAAATCAGATAGGTAGTTTCTAAAATGCTCCCTATATCCATTTGTTACCTATAAACAGAAATTTTAAAAAAAATTGAAAAATAAATTAAACCGACTTTTAAAAAACACAAAAAAGTGTAAAATAACTTTTCTTCTCGAAAGTCGTTACTTTATTTCTTATTTCCTTGACTTTTTTGCCAGACTTCCGAAAGTAGTTATTTTACACTTTTTTGTGTGTTTAATTGATGAACTATTAAGCGACTTATTTGATCTTTAACTTATAGAAAGCTATATCGTCAGTGACCAATGGGCTGCATTTTTATGTATTATTTCTTTCATACAGACGATACCATAATCTGAAGTTATTGTTATTTTACTTACAGTGGGCGGCCAGGGGCTCCCCCAACAAGATGCGCATCTCTGCACAGAGCGGGCGCGCGTGGACCGAGAACCCCGACCATCCTCACTACCAGGCTGCTGCGCGCGCCACCAGGATGATCTATCTTGTAAGAAATTTATGAGTGAACATACACTTGAAATTAACAATTATTAAATTCTAGTGCTTAGATTAAAGAATGTCCAGATTCCTAGTAAAAAAAAAGATTCTAAGATTCAGATTCTAAGTAAAAATCTCCAAGGAAACATTAGAATGTGTGCGTGGCGCTCACTCACACATTTATATAAAAGCGAAAAACGTCGCGTTTTGTTTTGAACACGGAATCTGGAAATTTTATAATAATCTAAGGCGTGGACATACACTTACAATTTACAATCTATCACGACTGTTATCTTGATGCCAATCTTCGTATTTAAACAATCAACGATCGAATTTGCCTATACGAAATATCTGTCAGAAGCACCCGTCAAGAAAATTAATCTGGTTTTGGATTGATATAGAATATTAAAAAAAAAACGATAGTATTTTATTGACAGACATCGTGGCCCGTAGAGTGCCAGACATTAAATAAAAAACAATTTTAGTAAAAATCACCTTAACCAAAATTTACATCAGAATTACGAGAGTAAGTTGCAGCAGAGCCCATAGTTATTAACGATAGTTTTATTGGTTTAGAGTACATGCAGTTCTGATCAGAGTCTTACCGAATGCAGCTGAATACCAGTATTTTACATGGAGCGACTGCCTATCGGCCATCAGTATTTTCACAGTGGCGTTCGTATGTCCCGGGTTATACAACACTCTTTGGTAAGACTAGTTGTCAGACCAACCAGCCACTGACTACTTGTAGAGACGGTTAAGGATCTACAAATAACAGCTGGGATGATTAACATGTTTCCGAGGAACAAAGGAAACACGATATTATGCAATCGACGGCCACTCATTGATATGAGTGTGAAAAAGGAATTCTGATTTTATTTGCGCATCGCGAAAATCAAAAATCTTTTGTACAAAGGTTTGACTCATATCACTCAATAAACTCTCGCAATCCACTTCTGGATATAGGCCTCTCCCAGGCCCTCATCAGCCTGTCCCCTTCTGCACTAACTCAGCCACCTTTTAAAGGGCTTCGGTCCATCTAGCTGGGAGGCGTCTCACACTACGCTTGCCGGTACGCGGTCTCCACTGCAGGACTCCTCTGCTCCACCGGCCATGGGTTCTTCGACAAACGTGGCCAGCCCAATGCCACTTCAGTTTGATAATGCTGCAAGCTGTATTGGTTACTCCGGTTCTTTTCCGGATAGCAACAATAAGGTTTGACTATTGTATCAAAAATATTAAATTCACTGATGGACACCGCACCGCCTTCGCTACTGGGAAGAGAACTTCTTCAAAAAAAAGTGACGAAAGACTCAGTCAGCAACTATTATCATCTTTCTAGCCTTTTACCAATGTTAAAAGGTACGTTTCCGGTCTACAAGATACAGATACCGGCAGTGAATAATATAAATTGACTTTGGAGAGTTATTGTCGGCTTCAGTTACTGACGCAATAGGCAGTATTCGACATTCGTTTCACTACAATAGGGTTTCACAAAAGGAGATGAATTAAACACTATCAGGTTTTCTTCGTCGAAGCCACCCGACTGCCTGACGACCCCCAACACGTTAACCGGTTTACCCAGTGACTCTCCCTAAACATAACGGTGCTTGCATTCAAGAACAGATATCATAGTACAATAAAGAAGTTCAACAATATTCTAACACACAACACATCTAACATGAATTATATTATTCTATGTTATATGAAGAAATGGTGCACGGCGGAAATTGCGCTCTTGCGCAAAGCAAAAGTAGCAGCACAACGTCTGTATACCAGGCACCGTAGGAGACGTACTCGCATGCCGAATTCAGATGTCATAGAAGCGGAACTCTATCAAGGCTACAGAGCTGCAAGTCTTGCTTTGAAAACTGCTACTATGGAGGCCAAAATCCAGGCCCGCGAGAAACAGCTGCTGGAAGATCCGTACCTTATGGTAAGAAATAAACTTTGCCTGTGGGCTACATTACACACCCAGTCTCCAACCAAAACTTCTGGATCAGGTTGTCTACACTTTATTTCCTGCAAGAGCGGAACAAATATCTCCGCCAATGATTCCACTGTCTACAGATATTGGTGATGATACCATCGAAGATGATGATTAAATGTCTGCAATTGTCAAGGCTGATTTATTGATGACTGCTGCAGCTGCTTTTACGCTGTTGCTACCTATCTTAGAAGGGCCCAACGTTTCTGTCGAATGCTGTACATGAAGATCGTGCGGTTTATGAGGAATGTGATAACCTATGATTGTTAGGATATTATGGGACCACTGAATCAACAACCTGAGATTTAGATGCAAACATCCTTGCGATTATACATCGCTGGTAGAAGGCGGGTGTGCTTTGCACAATCCAGATGGGGTCACCTCAGTAGGACCCGTAGGACCCGTGGCATGGCGCTCGATCTGTTAGGCCCAAAGAGGTGGTGTGTACTTTTTTTCTGACAAACACACTTCACAACGTGCGATCACTTGATAGGCTGAATTTGGTGATAGGGCTTGCCGGGAATCGTGCGCTGATGTCTATCACGGGTGCGCTGATGTCTATCACGGGCCCGCGACGCATGATAGTATTAGGAACAGTGGAAATGTAGCTTGTCCGACATAAACTTACGCTCAACCCAGACGGAGGATATTCATGAGGAAATCCAATTATATTAAAAAAAAAACAATTCAGATATTGATTACGTGCGTGTATTCAACCTGCGACACGCAACACAGCAGCCAATCGTTCAGCCACTATACTAAGATCTAAGATGGCATCCATAGCTTGACAAGGGTGACGGCACACCTGGTTTTCTTTGTATCTCTGTCGTTGTTGTAACCGCGATTATGTCGTTTGCTTCAGACGGAGCCGGACATGTCCCGCGAGGGCGGCTCCATCCCGGTGACCATCACTCTGCAGGAGGCGAGCGGACGGAACGTGCTGCTGCTGCCCATGGGCGCCGGCGACGACATGGCGCACTCGCAGAATGAGAAGATCAACGTGCGCAACTATATCGAGGGCGTGAGTATACAATCTTAAGTTTAAATTTAAAATGTCAGTTACGGGATATCTTCTGATTATTTGTTGGTTTGAGTTCCCGATATTTTGACAATGTTGCAAGCTCCATGATCGTGGGTTGACTGAAGAGTGTGGGTGGATGAAAATAGATTGTTAGGAGCAGACGGTCAAAAATTTAGTAACAAACCGCAGCTTAATTAAAACAGTTTAAGCCTTTATTTAATAACTAGCTGTTAGCCCTGTTAGTTGTTATCTCTAATGTATGCATGCCATTAACACTGCTTTAGTCGCACGCTCTACTATTGTAGTTTTGGCGTGAAAAACGAATAAATGCGGTCGCGCAGGTCACTGCAGGGATGCTAATAGTGATCACGAGTTAGTAATAGAGGAATGCTATAGGTGGGGGCTCTAGGTACATTTAATTCACGTTATAATTCCACGAAATGCGTCTGAGTGTTCTACAATAGTAGAACGCGCGACTAATGGAGTGTTAACATACGAATATCAGAGACAAAGAAGGACAAAAAAGTATACAATTGTACACACAAATAAAAAAACAAGAAATTAATGTAGGTATTATTATGCTATTAAAATTTGACCCCCTGATGGATAAGTGAGAGTAGGTTTTTACCAGAAACATATAAAAGGATCATTTAACGTATCATTATAAATAATATATTTTTATTATAGGAAAATACATCCCATCAATTTATATTCATGTATATCGTCAAAATCTAGGGGCCATTTTTATGATATCATCGTTAAAGTTGTTCACTGCATCACACAATGCTTGCCTTAAACGAGTAAATATGGGTTTTTTTTTTTAAACCCGTAGCGTATTACCCGACTACGCAACAGTAACGAAAGGATTACGTTTTTTATTTAAGGTTGTAGCTTTACTCACGTACCTTTTAACGGAATTTCATGACTTGTTTTAAACTCACTTTTTTTTCTTTTTTTTATCGTGGTGAAATCATCAAAATATCGGGAACTCAAATGAGTCCTCCCACCCAGGGCAGGGCGGGAGGGACTGTCAGACTTGTACTGACTAAAATCCACGGTGTCCTACACTAGCCCTTTACCCCGGTACGTAAAGGGCTAGTGTAGGACACCGTGGATGGTAATGCCGTCACGGTAATGGGAAAGTCCCGCGACCCCGGCAGGCTATGGCCCTCTACAGGCCCCGTCACTATGCTGACATTCCTTGAGGCGCGCGTGGAACACAACGCGCCGTCGACCCGGGCATGGTTTTAAACTCACTTGGAGTAGTTATAACTCGTATGCAGGTCATGGCACATTTCTACCCGACTACGGCAAAGCCAAAAGGAGGGTCACGGTTTTGAACGGTCGTGTGCCACCTGCGGTTGTTTCAGACAATCTTTATTGGCTAGGTGGCTATTATTCGGTCAAATGAATATTGTTCTTGTTTTATACTTTTCAGTACGCGATTTTTTCGTAGTCTGGTTTTAGACATTTTTATCTTATTTTTTTTCACTTGAAACATATACATTGTCATTGGGGTGACGACAAGGTTTTTTCACTTTGGTATTTCTTTATTTCCAATTTGGAACAACAAAAACACAACGGAAGGTTTTTCGATAAACCACTTTTATATACATGTTTGAGAGAGCGCCACGCTCACATTTAAATTTAATTCCTTGGCGTGTGACATAGGGATCGAATGACGGCGGTTATATTTATTATTATTTTTTTGGCTTCAATTTTCAGTGGCCTACTAGGAATCTGGACATTCTATAATCTAAGGTCTAGACTAGTGTTTCGTGGAGATGCATTTGGGTTCGATTGCATTCGAAGAATTTGGCATGGACCAATGCCTAACGTGAATTAGTTTAGATGCATTTGGTCTTTTTATTTAATTATATTCGCGTAAACCAAAAGAGCTACAAAATATATTACAAGAAACTACTTGCCGTATATAAGTTTTCAGTTATCATATGAACGTCATTGTTCTTTTCCGTGTTTGCACTCCTGACAACGTGTAAGCAAAACTAGGATGACGATTAGCCGACTGCTCCAGGAGGGTTATGTTTTATTAGTTAGGATTTATCAGACGCCATTTTATCGAAATCTTGGAGAGGTTAAATTGCGTCGGCGTGATTGCACCAGAACATTGAAGCACATACGTTTTATAACGAAAGGAAATTCCTGTTTCATAAACATATATTGTTAGAAAATTCTCTTCGTCGGTGTAAATACCGATACGAATGTTATTGTATTGATTGACTAATAGAAAGAAAATAGAAAATAAAAGTAAAAATGAGATTAAGAGAGATGTATGGAAGTATGTCGTGTTTGAGCTTTTGTGAGAAGATGGTAATATGATAATATCACTTCTTATTTCTTTTAATTACGTTACTTCAAAAAATTTTATGTAAAAATAACAGAAATTAATTAAATAGTTTATAATCTTAGCTGTATGTCAAGTTGTATACATGTCACGGCTAAAGGTAGGTGTGAACCTAAACTTAAGATTAGCCGGCTAAACCTAGGTTTATCTTCGACGAAATGTTAATGTTAGTTTGTTCTATCTTTAGCCGGCTAAACTTAGGTGTAGCTGCAGGTCCTTGGCTAAAAATGTAGAAGGAAATGGAAAAGGAAGCAATGTAATAATGTTTACTATTTTGACACGAAAACTTTATTAGAAAATAATCACTTTCATTACACATGAGCGAGCGAAGCGAGCTCGGGACTCGCTGGCACCCCGACTCGGACAATTTAGGTTAGAAGAGGATGGCGGGGTCTGAAAGACCCCGCCATCCTCTTCGTGGTTATTTTTTTTTTTAAACCACCCAGAAGTAGGAGCCCCGCGAAGCGGGGCTCCGTCGACATGCTGGGAAGCGTGGACGCCCCGCGAAAGCAAGACCATTCCATTTCCTTCATTTTTAGCCAAGGACCTGCAGCTACACCTAAGTTTAGCCGGCTAAAGATAGAACAAACTAACATTAACATTTCGTCGAAGATAAACCTAGGTTTAGCCGGCTAATCTTAAGTTTAGGTTCACACCTACCTTTAGCCGTAACATACATATTTTATCGAATAATTAAATGTTTTGTTGCAATTTACCTAGGTGGACAGAATACTTGACTTGTCCTTCTATTCCCAATATTACGCAACATCGAATATGCGAAACAACACGGAAAACCTGGATATATACTTGTAACATTACGTAATTGTTAAGACATACGGATTTAAATCATATAGTATAGGGTCGTATTTTGTTGCGTCACCACAAATTCAGATATTTATAGGGATGATGGAATTTCGATGATAAATTATACCTATGTCTTGTTTTATAAACATATAAAAATATATACTCTCTATCTTGCTAATCCTACTTCCTACTAATATTATAAAAGTGACTGTTTGGATGGATGTTTGTTACTCTTTCACGCAAAATCACTGAACGGATTTGGATGACATTTGGTACACAAATAGTTTATAGCCTGAATAAAACATAGGATTTTTAAGTTTAATCACGTATTAGGAAGTGGAACAACAACAACCGTACTGACTGCAATAGCTGGGAGGGGAAGCCCCTTAATGCTAGGGCCAAACTCACGAGAAACGCGATTGGTTATCACTTTAATGGATATTCATACGCATATAATTATATCTAGAGACTATTATCGTCAAAATTATTCAGAACGTCGGGTGTGTAGTACTCGGAACAGGAGTGCTTGTACGAAAGTGGGTGAGAAGAATATGTATGTGAGTATCGTAGTGGATGGCGTACTGATTCTGCCTAACTCCAAGCGGTTTTTTTGTTACAGAGGTTTTTGAAATGCAATGCCCAAAATTCCACTAGACCGAATTAATAAAAAAATACGTGTGGTACTCGGGGACTGCCGCAGGAAAGCTATTGCATGGAATTTTTTATCTACTTATGCAATTATAATTAAATATTTATTTTATTTATGATTAAAAAAAAAAGAAAAAATTATCGCCTACCGCGAATATTTAACGAGAATTTCACCCCATCGTTGCTCGAAGTTACTCTACTAATTAAGCTATGGCAACCACGCAACCACGTTAATCAAGTGAAACGTCATGAAAAAAAATCATTCATTCAAATTTCATTCATTCACGTTGACATGACATATGCGACAGTGTTAGGTTTATTTTCGTTAAGAAATATCAAAACGGCTTGTTGACGCTTCCCGTGACTCAAGGGCTGGCTTTTAGCTTGGCCAGAGGCTAAGCATCGCCAGTCTTTTGGCGACATTACTGGCTGACAGCTTTGAGGAGCAGTTTTTCGATCCTTTGTCATAGTTTAGTTTTATTTTTTCAGCATATTATATTTTAGTTAGGAATTGTAAGTTAAAATTTTATTAATTTATAAGTTAATATAAAATTTTCTGACAAAAAAATCACCAAAATTGTGTCATAATGACAGTCATACTTAATGACTGTCACCTTTGCAGGGGTGTTAACAATTATTCCGAGAATATTGCGATATATTTGCAGCAGACACACGTGATATCAGAATTTGTGACGCATTCGTGTTTGTAAACAATAACCATCCGCGTAAAAACCCGATTTATTTTCCCGTCGAAAAATCGAGGGCTTGGCTTTGTGACTCCTATCACGTATATACAGAATTCCCGAAATAAACACGAAACGTAAAAATAAATATAATTCATTTTTCCTAAGTAGCAATAATCTAATATTATAAATGGGAAAGTTTGGATGTATGTTTGTAATTCAATCATGTTTGAACAGCTGAACGGATCTTAATGTAATTTGACTTAGAGATATGTACATAGGTTACCTAAGCCTACTTTGAGCAGTGATGGCCCCAAGTGGTATCGGCCCCGACTTACGAGTTGTAAGTCGTGAGCTCGAACTCAGCCAGGCGCATTACTATGTGTAATTTATTTCATGGCCACTGGTCTCAAAACGGTGAAGGAAAACATCGTGAGGAAACCGGTAGGCATGTCCAATCCGCACTGGGCCCTTATAATATATAATTTTGGAGATACATGCGGGCGAAGCCGCACGGCAACGATATACGAGACAGCCAGTAATATAATAAACCACCATATTAATTCATTCCACGATTCTACGAAGTTCTCTAGATTCTGAAGAAAAACCGTTTAAAATGTTTTTGCAAATCTTTTTTGTATTTGGAACCTTATATAAATATACTCTATTTGCGTCATTTCCCAATAGAATCTTATTTATAGGATTATTTCGTGAGTTCAGATTACTAAGTAGAAATAAGAATGAAGAATAAGAAATAAACTAATGATTTTCATGGATACGATTTAAAAATCATTCTTATTTTTATAATAAAAAGGGTTTTTAGGTTCCTTCCCTTGTATTTGCGGATTCTCCTCAAATTAGTTTCCTTTTTTATCTTTTTCGAGTATTGTTATAGAAGTGCCCTTATTACCTTAGTCAGTTAACGATGGATTTTATGCGCCTCATATTATTTTCAAAAAGACACATGTCTCTTTTACATTGGCAGCGAATTTACATAAATTCAACACAAATTAAACATGTTGTTTTTATATTATGTGATTTTTTAATGGCGTAGGGGAATATTTAAATTGTTTCAATTCCCAAATTGTTGTACCCAGTATTAGTATTTTGCATTTAGTCAGTTAAAAGCGTCTGCCGTCATCAAAAACAGACTTTTTTAAACAGTTTTTCAATTTATTCCTTTTATATTGTTACAGATTAAGTTGTTCGCAGCTTACTTCCACGAGGTGAGCAAGCTCCCAAAGGCAAGCAAGTAAAATGTTTACAATAAGTATATTTTGTGGAGGCGTAAAGTGTAGAGCGACGCAGCAGTATGTTTGTAAAAATGATTGTTTACATTCCTGACATTAAGTACACATATTGCATAATTATTTACGTTTTCTCGCATAATATATCTCGGTGCCTTATCCGTACAATAAAATCGGTGTACCAAGTTATTTTACTTTTTTTCAACATATCAGCATGTTTTCTTTAAAAACATTTATAAGCGAACTAAGTGGAAAATTCATTCACGCTTTTCTGGTGGTTTGGGAATAGTGTGGTGGGTTTGTCCCAAAAAAAGCGGATAAGTTTAGTTTTGTATTAGGTTGATTTTTGTTTAATATTTGCATAATAAAAAGATTCATTTATTTACTATAAGTGGCTTTCATTTAAATACCCTTTTATTCAAGACCAGCTTCGGTGTTTGACATCGCTCTTTTTAAGTCAACTAATACGTGGAACGATGGTTCTGCTTACCTAAGTTTGCATACGTCATATCGCACCTTTAGAATTAAAGTGGCCTAACTAAAAATTTTAAGAAAATGACTTTTATGCATCGAACGACTTATAAACATGTATTCTATTAGTTTATCAAAAAGAAACCAGCTCTTCTAGCTCAGAAAAGGAAAAACGCACTGTTTCCGTCTCTTTCAAATCACGCTCTTTCCCCACGTCACTCGGTATTGAACTAATAAATAACATTTCCCAAAAAACTGGAATTTTGGATTACGCCACTTCTATTCTAAAGGTGCGTGTAGGCTTTAATACAAGTGTATCTTGCGCAGGTGCGGTAAGCTTCAGCTTCCAACCCCTTTTGGTAGTGATGTCAATTCCAAAAGGGTTAAAGCCGTTACCGTACTTACGTACGTAAGTAGATAATAACTAAATAACAAACAGAATATAAAATGTTAGAAGTATCATATAACATTGATTCACTGTGCGTGTGTTTTTCAAACTGCAATCACATCTGTCCATGAGAAGTGTTCACTCGTGATCACGGTCATTGCGAGGTTACAGAAATTATGCACCGATATATATAAACAACAAACTTATCTGCACAAATCATCATCTAGAATGATGATAAGTTTGTTGTTTAGTAAAAGTGGGTGGTTTGAGTTATGGATAACAAACAGATGATAGAAAGTGGTCGAACCGAATGAAAACGTATGTTTTCACTTACCAAACAATATCTTATTCTTCACCGCGTCGCTGGCACTGCATACTACAATTTTTGGGACTAAACGTTGCCTCTTCCAATGTTCCACGACAACGTGTCTCGTCATTGGCAGCGCAGATTACCTTGTCGTCGCGGCCAGGCTTTGGCCCTTTAACGGGCCCCGTCATATTAATGACAGCTCTTTGAGGCGCGCGTGGAACACGACGCGCCGTTGACATGTCCATGATCGGATAGCGAGTCGCCCATTACTCGCCGTCCGCATGCCCGCACCCACTGGGGCTAGGTCATGAGGTGGACGCTGTCTTCTCCCTCACGCGTCTCGCCTCTTCCTTCGCTAGCATGACTGCTCCCTAGAAGAGGTGATCGCTCCGTGTCGACCCGCAGCTTGGCCTGGACTAATGCCGGGCGCGAGTGGTCGTCACCTATCGCCCCGATGAGAACACGGCGGTGCTCTGCCCAAGCGGGGCAGTCCCTCCAGGCGTTTCCTCCTTCCCTATCCGACATAGGAACCTACCGAAACTTCCGTGTCCTGTGAGGACCTGCGACAAGCGGAAGGTAAAGGTAAGAACGCCGTGGCGCCTATCCAGTCACACCTCAAAGAGGGGTCTTACCGCCGCAATTGCGGCATGCCCGAGACAAAGAAAAATTAGGATTAATATAGCTACTGATATTTTTAGCGTATATCTTCGAAATACTGAAAGTAGCTATGCAGAAAATATTTTTAGCTTTGCTTGAGAGTTGGCCTATAACAATTAGGTAAGTCGCGATTAGCATAGACAAAGGCGAGGGGATGATTGATGAGCTGGTCACAGCTATGATAGGGGAAAGACGAAGTCGAACATTTCGATTGTTGTAGCTTCAGACATATCTAGTTCATCCTTGCGATAGTATCGTTTCTGTTATCATAGTTTAGCCTTTTTCCAACTATTCTGAAGACTATACTGAATATCAATATTGTACATGGAGCGCCTGTTTATTTGATGTCCACAATCCAGGTAGTAGGTAATATGATACTCTTGGGTAAGACTGTCACTACCAGTAACAACTGTCAAAGTTATACGAATGACAGCCAAGACCGACGTCATAATGAAGCACAGAAGAAACTTTGTATGAATTGCCTAAGAAGAAAAAGAAAAAAAAACTTTGTATGAAATGGACGGTCGCCCATCCACGGATCCACCTCGGCAAGCTCTCCGAGACGATTGACCCGGAGGTTTTAATTTCACCAGGATCACTGTTTATAATTTTACTAATTATCTGAAAAAATAACATAATTATAGCTAGATTAAAACAGAGTTCGCACAAAAAATTGTTACACAAAAGTATTTTCTACATACTTTTATTGAAATATTCTACAAACAGTCGTTATTGTCAATATTCTGTAAATACCCACTTTACTTAGATAAGAAGTAAAATGTAGTTGTATTGGTCAAAATAGGAAGTACGCGATAAAGAAAAGAACTATATAACCTATTGTTAAAATAAAAGTATATTTACGCTTACCCTAAACGAGTACAGGAAATAAAGAATCCATTACCTATATATTTTTCACTATTAGTATAATCACGCTTAAAATTGTTTGGATTAGCAGTTCTCTGGCCTCAAGATTTTATGTGCTACTAACTAGAGTTTTAGACGCTACGCCTCGGCTACGTCGCGCGTCCTGTCGATGCTACGCTTTTGCTTAACTGATGCTACGTCAATGCTACGCCATTGCTATGCTGCTGATAAGTCACTGCAGCAACGCTACTGCTATATCACTCCTTAGCCAAACCAGCAGAACTTTGAGTGCTGGATCAGTCAACCAGTACAGGCGTTTCCTAGTAGCACTGATGCCATGGCCTTATTGGTCCCGTAATGGGCACTTTCAGTGAAATTAGTAAGAAGATGATATTGTTGTGTGAAGATGTTCTTGATTACAACTCAATTGCAGAAACACGTCTTACGGTATGGGTTGAGCGATTGACTGCTGTGCTCCAGTGTCGCAGGTCTATACCCGCACCGAACAAAAATTTGTATGATCTATAAGTAGTTTTCCGGGTCTGGGTTTTTGTAAACACACCCATCGTGGTTGTGTTACAGGAGAAGTTACTTATGTGGGACAAGCAAAAAAAAGAAAAATGTTTATTAACTGGCTTATTTTTATTGCCACAAATAATCTTTTTTACACTTAACCAAGCGTAGCTACTTGTACTACATATTTGTCTGTATAAAAATTTGTTACCGATAGACGTCAATACTATTGTATAAATTTAAAGTGACGATATTTCGTCACTTTTTAGAAACCTACGCTTTTTTTTTTTTTTTTTTATCGTGGTAAAATCATCAAATGAGTCCTCCCACCCAGGGCAGGGCGGGAGGGACTGTCAGACTTGTACTGACTAAAATCCACGGTGTCCTTCACTAGCCCTTTACGTACCAGGGTCACGGTAATCCCTTGGTCCCGCGACCCCGTAGAAACCTACGCTAGTGGAAACCTAAATGCAATGACTGAACTACTGAAATGAGGTGAAGTATTTACGCAGAAATTGTTTACAATTCCTATGGTGTTAAGACAAGGAGAAGTTGTTTAAACAAAAGCGTAATTGTTATTTATACTAATCCTTTCTCAATTTTCACTCAGAAACTTCTTCTGAAACTTTAATTTCGTCGTTTTAAAAATATTTCTTTTTAATCATAGAATGCATCTACATAAGAGCAATCTAGCAGGTTTTGGCAAAAGTATATGTAGGCTTACGTAGGTATGGCAAACCTACTTTCAGCTAGTTATTTTGTAGCCTCAGGTAGGTTGCGAGCTACTTGTCAACAACCGGGCACAAAATCCAGGCTCCCGGCGTCTACTGAGAAAATGGGAAACCCAATGATCTTGAAGGATTGCTTTTTTGTATTGAAAGCAAGTTGTAAAAGAGAGTGAAGATAAATCAACAGATATTACAAGAGAAAGTCCTGACAATTCGACATTTCGTCGATCATTCTATTGTTGTCCGATCAGTTCATCGGAAGGCGGGGTGACCATTCAAAAGTAGGTATCGCACTAAATCCGAGTAGGTCATTGGCACGGTCTCGCGAGCTTCATTTATACCTAGATGTAATTCTTTATATATTTACATGATAAATAAAAAGAGGTTGACCGTGACTGAGATGCTCACGAGTGGCTCTTGAAGGCTCAATAAAGAATATAACTTTTCAGATGTTCCAATTTTTTTACGTGTGGCTATGTCGGACACGTGCAATTAGGGATCATTGTAAGCTATTGATGTAGGATGTAGACAAAACGCAGTCACAGATGTTTCAATAAAATTACCTGTGGTCTACTCACCTCATCAAGCGACATCACGCAAATAATCGCTAATTAATTTAATGGCCTTAAATTGACAGTGGGTAGTTGTTGACAAAATTGTGTCAAAAGTTACGTTTGTTTCGTAATCTCTAGTTTTAGGTGCGACTGCCAAGGGCTTTGACGAACACCGCTAGCTAACCCTGCTGCTGCTGTTAAAACAAACCAAGTCTTACAGTTATATGACCAACACAGTTAACGGTTAGGCGCAACAATTAATTTATCACAGATTATATCTCATTTAGCACGCTTTTGATCCGATGTGTATTGTGTGGGCGCTTTAATAAAAAGTATTCTTTTAATTTTACCTCCCGTTGACATCGGCTGGTGAGCTAACGCATACCAGTTTACAATACTAACATAAAAGAGGATAGCGACCGGCCCTCATTCACTCAGTCTGTCTCCGCGTCTCGCCACAGTGCAACGTTACGCTCCGCATGTTATTTTATATACCAATGTACCGTGCATAATACTTATATTAAAACAAATCTACAATACTGTAATATTGTGAGACGCTTTAGTTATTAAATATTTTAAATCAATTCTAAAAGCTTGTCGAAAAACCTTCGTGCCCAATAAGGACAGCACTTGGTGAGTTATTTGTTTTGTTTCATTTTTAGTTTGTACCTGTTGGTTGTATTGGGTGGATGCAGTAATTTTTAGGAAATCACAGGAAATCACTACGGTTACTGTAACCATACTAATAGATATTTAGTATGGTTACTGTACGTAGATGGTATTATTAGGTTTTCTACTTTTTCCCAATAATTACTGACAATAGCTGTTGTCCATTAATGAAACAGACAGGTTCTCACAAATCTTGTGTAATTGTGCAGCGTGTGTATCACACAACACAGGTCCGTCACCGCCTGGCAGATTATCATGCACGCTTTCTAATTTACTGTGACGAATTTTCGCAACAGTACGCGCGTATAAACATCCATGTCGCTTTAATTCGTTGCACATTACTAGATACGTACCTGTTTAAGGCTGCTTAATCAAAATTACGTTTACAGGGACTTGATTAACTTTGTAATTTCTTTTTTAACGTGGTAAAGTCAACAAATGAATCCTCCCACCCAGGGCAGAGAGGGAGGGACTGTCAGACTCGTACTGACTAAAATCCATGGTGTCCTTTAATAGCCCTTTACGTTCCGGGGCCACAGTTACCCGATAGTTCCGCGACCCCTGCAGGCTTTGGCCCTTTAAATAGCATTGCAGATGGCCTTGTTTTGAAAAAGAAGATGAAGGGACAAACTTAAGCATCAGATAGTTATTAGGTCTTTATGTTAACTTGGTCTTTTCTATAGCCCTCAGAACGTACACATCTTTATTTCTGTGGTATCGTTTTATGGTTCGACTGGTTTAATCATGCTTTTACGAGAATTTAGATAATAAAATAATTATCAGATAGATATCAGTAAAATTAATCTATCTAGGTTAGGTACCACACGTGCAGGCCGATTGTATTTATGCAAAGAAATAAGTATTTATTATTTTGCATTTATGCATTATTACTTTAGGAATCAAGGATGAATAGATGCATCATTTATACCTAAAGGTCATATTCATTTTTATGTTTTCTCGGAAATTTGTAGAATTAATTTTAATGTCAATTCAAACCAAGTAGGATTATGCTCACATTTACGTGTGTTTAATTGTACATCATCACGGCTTTTAAAAATATCCAGTGTCTATTTAGCTACAAATATGGGTAGGCTAGATACCTACTACTATAATACGACTACTAATTGTAAATAAATAATCAGATCGAGATCCCCTAATTTTTTTAAGTGGTAAAATCATGGAATGTGTCCTCCCATCCAGGGCAGGGCAGGAGGGACTGTCAGACCTGTACTGACTAAAATGCACAGTGTCCTTCAATAGCCCTTTACGTTCCGGGCCACGGTAACTCGCTAGACCCCTCATAGCGCATGTAGTGAAATCATAATGTTGTTTCAATGTCTTATTTACTTATTATTGTTTATGTATGCGTAGGCACGGCATTGCGATCATCCACATAATAACAGTAAATGGTGAAAACAGGTAGCTACTAGTTAATTTTTCTAAAAACTACCAATGTAGAATTCCATTCGAATCCTATATTTAAAAAAAATACTAGATTTCTCTAGCTAAGAACTTCAAATATTAAACAAATAGCTATTCAAAATCGGTTTTCCTTTTTTATTCAGGCGAAGGCATGTAAAAAAGAAAATGTAACCCAACAAAGGTTCCACCATTTCTATCAGGCATGATCGTTTGTGAAACTGAATAGAAAGTTAGTGTCATAGACACAATAGAGTGAACTATTAATAATCTTCATCACCATATAATGGCTAAAATGGAAACTAGTTTTCTCTATTTCTTCAAAAGATTTCTCTTACTTATAAGATTTGTTTGTGTGGAAGTAAATGGTTGAAAGAAATCTTTAAGCAATTTAAAGAAAACGTTTATCGCTTAGCTTTAAGTTTCTTATTGAATGCCTTATGAATCAGTGAAAAGTGTAATTAAGGTCCTCCCATGTGGTGATGGTGACCACTGGGGTGGTTTTAGTGAGGTAAAAATGCCACTCGTCCCGGTCTTATCCCCAAAAACCGGTAGCACTTTGAAGGTTTCTTCCCGATACCAAAAAAGTTACTATTTACTGATGAGTTTCAGAAAAAAGCAGTGAGCACTTACTTTAATATATTTTTATGATAGGTTCGCGTTTGACCACTAATTCGCTTGATAGCAAGCGAAGATGTGGTCGACGGTGAAGCATGCTTGTCTAGAAGTATCCTGTTCACCGTTGACTTGAAGACCCCAAGGTTATAGGTGTCGGGAAATACAGCAGGGAGAATTCCACACCTTAGCTGTGCGCACAATAAAAAACGCTTTGTACGTATCGGAGGGATGTTCACCATATATCGATGGCGCACTGCCGTACGTTTTGTTTAGTTTGTAAGCCCTCTCTCTGGGGGCCTTAACGTAATTTTCGGCCACCACAGGATTATCCGGTTAAGTAGCATCATCCTTCTAGAGTTGTTGAGCTACGAGAGGCCATGTCAAAAAAAAAGCCGTACGTTTTGTAGTCCCATGATGGAAAAGGCCAGGCGGAATCAAGTTGTGCAGTTCCATCGCACACTCTCCTAAATGTACCGATAAGTACCTTACCTTATCACAATAGTGGAAGGTTAATGTTCGATTGTCAATATTTGACAAATTCGGGTAGGGTGACCTGCTCCCTGCCCTAGGTGGGAGGACTCATTTGATGATTTTACCACGATAAAAAAAGGGTGACCTGCTAGCTTCTGTACGACAAAGAATTCCTCATTATTATTATTTTACTGCGAAGCCAGCTTAAAACTCAAAAGCATTCTTCAATGGTATAGGTGGTGTTCGATGTGAATACAGTTATTATCGACCGTTAATTGTTATTCGGGTAGCGTACCGGTTCTGTTCGAGGATCTTATGCAAACGTTACGCGTGCAATGCGGTGTGGTGGCCTTAATGTTTCCAAAAAATGGACCAAACGAGTCGAGGTCGCTAAAAACACTCATATGTAGCCAAAAGTTATGGAGGACGGAGTCTGTCTTCTGTATCTTTCATATATTGATTGATGGCACGACGATCAACTGTTGTATCGCGGGTTCGATCCCTGGACGGCACAAATATTTGAATGACCTACAAGTAGATGATGCGGATCTGGTTGTTCGTGTACGTGTGTTTCTATGTTTGTAAGTGCATCCCCGACACAGGAGAATTTCCTAGGGTGGAGCAACGTTTTATAAAACAAAAGTAAAAATATAAGTAAAATAACATTCTTGAAATGACTCTTAATTTTAAACTCAATCAATAGACATACAACGTATTTAAATATAATAAATAGGTGTATTTGTGCACGGTTTTGAAGAAAATTCTGAATTGGGTCTGCTCGACGACATTCAGCTACCCAAAATGCCGTTTGATAGAAATGCGAGGTGACTCGATGATTTAACTAAAAAGAGTTCATTTATCAAGCTTGTTTAAAGGTGTCCTGAATAAAGACCATCTTTTAAAGTGACTTTAACTTTTTTAACACTATAAAATTAAAAAAATGACTTATAATAACCTACTTTATTACGAATACTCAAAATTAACTATACAAATATTAAATGCTAAAATAAAATAAAATGAAACTATTAAACTCAACGCTGGCCAGCTGGTAATATGCCCAAGAGACTGGCGGCCTCTTTAAAAATCTTTCATCACAAAAAAAAAATGTTTGACGTAGACAGCGTAATCTTTACAAGTAAAACATTTCGTTTTCCGATATGGTTAATTTGTAAAAGAAATAAAAAAAAGACAGAGAAACCCGTTCTCGCTTATATATTTTTTCACCACTAGACGGAAATATTGAAATTCACAATATTACGTATATTTTCATTTCTATAAAAAAAAAAACGACGGGTTGCACTCTGGGAGTGCCGGCAGAAGTGAAAACTTGAATAGTAATTGTTGGAAATATCTTGTGAACAGATTTTAGTAAAACTCGCAAAAATGGTTGACTTTTTATTTCAATAATTTTCCAATGTGACGTACATCTTTTATAAACAATGTTACCTAGCAACGAATGTATCCAGCATACAAACTTCTTTAAAAGTAATAAAGTCACACGAACATTCACGCAAGCGCCCTGCGCCGTCCTACGCTTTTTCGGTCAGCGTCACGTGTCCTGACGCGAGTTTAAGATTTTATACCCATTACAGAAAAGTGCTCAACGCCGCTAAAGAAGTTTTCACTTCAAAAACAAGGTTATGTGTGCGTCAGCTGATTCAAATAAAATACCGCTATACTTCCTCTAAGGAAATTTTACGTATTGGTGTCTGTTTACTTAAGAAATCAAAATGATGTAACCATTTAATAACATAATCATAAAATGATTTATTAACAGAAGAATATCACTTTTCTACTAAGATGTTGTAAAGTCATGGTATAGAATTTGTTAGATTATACATTATCGATAAAAAAGTATCTACGGATTTCCAATAGAATTTTCTTAAAATTTTACTTTAATATCTTTTATGGTATGATTCCAAAAATAAATGTAAACGATATGCGATTCCACAATCAATCAAGGGTAATGATACTTCTGCCCAGGTCGCTTAAACAGGTAACAGTGACCCCAGAACGTGAAAGACTATTGAAGGAATATGTGGCTCTTAATCAGAACGAGTCTGTTAGTCCCTTTCGTTGCACCCAGTGCTCGGACTCATGTAATGATTTTCCCTCAATAAAAAAAGGTTCATGATACTTAATTCATCTGCCTAGCCTTTTCCTAACTATATTGGGGTCGGTTTCCAGACCAATTTGTATCAAACCAGATGCAGCTGGATATCAGTATTTTACATGGAATGACTGCCTGTCGGACCTCCACGACCCAGTAACTTGGTAATACGATACCACATGGCAAGACTGGTTGTCAGACTTTAGAGCTTCCGACTAACAGTAACGACTGACAAAGATCGACAAATGACAGCCGGGACCAACGGCTTTACGTGCTTTCCGAGGCACGGAGGAAACTCGCTATGACAGATGGTCACCCATCCACAGACCAACCTCGGCAAGCTAGGCTTAATCCGGAAGATCGGCCTGTGCGGCTGTATTTATTTAGCCACGAGCTCCTCATGATACGTAATAATAATTAATAGTTATACTCACTCCTCATGATACGTAATAATAATTAATAATTATAAAAAGCTAAATATATTTCCATAGAACGATAAAAATATGGAGTCTTCATTGTATGTTAAATAAAAAACCGTTACTTCATTCTGTAATATACGGTGCGCATACGACAACCTGTGGCGGTCAACAACATACTTAAATATGACATACAATATAAATACAATACTGTATTTACCGAGCTCGTCCCAATTAACAAACTTTGACGGGACTTATTTCTTTTCACTTTATCATCTGCCTAGCCTTTTCTCAAAGCCGGGTTCGCGGGACTCAGGAATTACCGTGATCCCGGTACGTAAAGGGTAAATTTTGTCATGAGCTCCTCCTATTTATTTTCGCTTGAATAATAGAAATATTTATGGTCGCATTGTACAGTCCTCTACACTGATGTACCAGGAATGTAGCGATGAGTGAGGAATGGCGACAGATTGTGACGCGCATCACCACTCCTTTTTCCTTTAGGCCTTGGGAAATCATTACATGACTTCTCATACTAGCAGAAGAAGGTAGTTCTAGACTCATAATGACTAAAACCCACCATGTTCCTTCAATTCCCCTTTTACGTTCAAGAGCCGCGGTAACACTTTTTAACATTTCTGCAACATTGGGCGATGGCTACTCTTCAAAAGTAAAGGTATCTCTTGAATAATCTGGAATATTAGATCAATCCTGAATCAGTGTTCCGGATGAATATATCAGTGCCATATCTGCATTGTACAGATTTATGAGGCAATGTCGGATGCTGGGTGTTATTGAATTGTGGGAGAAACCACAAGATCGCCTTGCGGGAAACCCGAAGCCTTGTCAATTGGAACAAAGAAAATCCGTGAAATTGTTTGTGCTCGTGAAGGTTTGTCGAGTGAACAGATGTTATGGATGTAATATAAGCTTGTTAAATTGTTGCCTCCATACGTTGTAGTAACATTGCTTAATGTTACAAGTAAATTCATTTAAAAAAAAAAACACATTTGACAACCTTGTCGTTTGTATTATAATAACTACAGATTTTGTTAAATTTGAAGACTGCTGTTTCTGATAAGTGTCTCGCAACACTGCAGATGAAGTAGCATAATCAGGCTATAATGTTTCCAATTCTGGGACACAGGCCTTTTCTCTGTGAGAGGGAGTGGGCCGTAATCCACCACGCCAGTCTGGGTTGGTGGATGTCACATGTCTTTGAATTTTTGATTTTAGTACATGCCGATTTCCTCACGATGTTTACCGTTTTAGGAGAGAGTAGTGACGCTGAAATAAATTGTACAAAGCAATGCACCTGGCTGGGTTCAAATCTGGGGCCTATAAGTTACAAGTCGAGGCTGTTACCACTTTTCCATCACTGCTGATACCGACGAAGTGCTTTACCCTAATTTCCTGTTTAATTTATACCTTGTATCCCTAGACTCTGGGACTAACCGGGTTTCGGTTTCCGATGAGTTCTTTAAAACAGTTCTCTAGGGCCTAGTAATGTTTCAAACCACACAATTAAATTAATAGTAATATTTCCAAGAACGGAAAAAAGTTACATAATCGAACATATCTTATAGAAAATGTTAATAATTCCTTTTATGAGGGTAAGTAGGACACGTATTTTCGTGTTTCATTTTATTACTTACTATTTTAAGCACTCGTTTTTAGAGTTAGACGAGTTTAAAATTCGTACTTGAACAAAAATGCGTGTTAATGCAGGTATTTTTTAATATGACACACACATTTATTTTCATGCTGAAACCAATATGTACGTTATAAACAATAACTTTTACGATAAAATACGGTGAAGTTTTTAAAAAATAGTTCATCTTTTATTTAAAGTCATTACTGTCAGTGTCAAGTTGTTGTGAAACATATTTTCAACTTTCAAGAGTTCATGATTTCATAGGTACTTACCCATTGTTGTCATTGCGTTGTATTCCAATCAATCACACTTTCCGAGGTAGAAATTTTAAGTATTATCTATACCGTAGTGACACGGTTTTTCTGTCCGGTTGTGTAACAAATGTGTCGAGGATGACGCGTTGCCTGACTTTCGCTGCAGCATTTATTTCAAAGGGAAATCCAAGCATTGATCGGTATCGAGCGGCAATGGCGGTGGCGCCACTGTGTGACCTACTCACGACTCGCGGGAGGCTGGGATTCCCTGTGACGTCACAATGCTGAACTCGCGAACTCTCGTTGCACGCATGCACCGTCTCAATTACAAATAATTTATTTTTACTACGACCAACACTTTTTTCTTCCGTGATGTATAGTATTCTCACGATTTACGCCTATTCGGATATGCAACTCAAATAGTAATCATTATTTTCCACATCCTTTAACCTTTTAAATGATAGCTGCTGACTCATCATTCTCGGAAACTGTACGTTTTATGTCCCACTTTCGTTTACATAAGACGGTGTTATTTCTTGAAAACTCATGTACATCCTTTTGATGAGTCATCGGAAATATATAGAGTTTAAATCTTAAACGGTTTTTGTAATCCGTATCAGAAAATATGAGGAAAAACGAGTGTCAGAACCCACAAATAATTCTTGAAGGTTTGTATATGAACTGGTCAATTATGTCATTGGCTGTATACATTATGTACACTAGGTAACACAGAAGTGTACGTTATGTAGAAAACGTTAAAACATGTTTCTACGTTGCATGTATACGAGTAGTATACCTATGCATAAATGATCGTTGTATGTATGCGCGTGTCGGTTATCAGGGCAAGCTTTAACAAGCGTTACATACAGTACGGCTGGGGTTTTCCCATCCGTATAATCAATGCATTCCGGAACATAGTGGGGACAGATGTGACAAGCCCCTGACGAGGCTGAGTGTGGCGGATTCGAGGCCATTAATCAATCATACGCCATTGCTGGACATGATTGAGCAGCTAACAGATATGACCCTCATTTTTGAACCTAGATTATTTAATTAGGTACAGAGATCTGATACACGATAATTAACAAGCTTTCACAAGCTGTTTATATACCTACATGCAGGTAATTGGACTATCAGTCAAGTTTAATGGCAGCGTAATTAAAGCGAGTTTCATGCAGTCTCATTCAATCTTATGCCTTTTTAGATTTTATTTTTTTTGACACTTTCGTTCAAATATGATCAAAGTAAAGAATACACAATAACTTAAGATTTAACAAAGAACTACACACATCAAAAACAAAATTGTGATCGCTAACTAGTATTAGCTGATATTTTTTTTTATATTATGGAAAAAACAATTAAACTGTTTTATTGTTTTATATTCTTATTTTTAATTATAGAATCTAAAAAGAAGAAGAAATCATGATAATAATTGATATCTTTAAAAAAAGAATCGAAGGCGTAACAAAAAAAGACTTCGATTTTCCAAATTGATCGGAAACTTTTTTTGATGTGTGTGTTTTGCAGCATGCAATATATAAAATTATCATGATAAAGTTACCGCAAAAATATCAGATGACGTTATCCAACTAGTTCATAAGATTGTCTCATAATTTGTTTTATTCAAAACCGGTTTTTTGTTTTAATGCACTGAAATCTCACTCATTATTCGGTATTTTCATAACTATCACTCGGGTCCTATAATGATACAGTCATTCGCAAAATTTAAGACTTTATAGAATTGTGTTTGATGATCAAACACAATAATTGTGACCGTTTTTTAGTAACTTGACCCTTAACTTGTTTGGATTTATACAGAAGCAATAGGGCAATGATGCCATAACGTCTTGAATACGCGTAATATTTAACTCGAGACGAATCTTAGGTAATGGCATGCTGTGTGTTTCGTGGGTAGCTGACCGCTCCATCCCACCTCTGCTCCGAGGAGAAAGCGCGGTGAAATGCCCACAGATTAAATAATGTCTGGCTTAGCTATGCAATTTTTATTTTACTATAGTCAGAACCATTGTACTGTAGGAACGTTACGTCGAGTTAACAATAATATATATACTTTACTTTAATTTGCTTGGGCTTAAATATATATTGCTATATTTGGTAGTAAAACCGAATGTGGATGTCTAATTTATTCTTTCGAAGATTATAATTTCATCCGCAATGTATTTTTCTGCATAAAAATAAATAAAATCTGTTTAGTCCGTCAGTTAGAATATTGAAAAGAAAGGACACGCATTTTTTTATTTTTTTAAATCATCATTATCATAACTCTTGTAAAATTGTACCGACTGAGTGACGTTTTGTGATTTTTAAAAGCGTTGTATGTTCGTCAATTTTGGTTAACGTAAAAAAAGAAAAAATACGGGTATAATATTTTTTTTATAATCTATATTTAAAATAGCCTATTGCGAATATATAATTGGATTTTGAAAGGCCTGTTGATCTAGTGGTTAGTGACCCTGACTGCTATGCCGGAGGTCGTGGGTTCGATTCCCACCCAGGACAAATGTTTGTGTGATGAGTACGATCATTTGTTCTGTGTCTGGGTGTAATTTATCTATAATATGTATGTATTTAGAAATATATAAGTATGTTTATCAGTTGTCTAGTACCCATAACACAAGCTCTGCTTAGCTTGGGACTAGATGGCGTTGTGTGATAGTTGTGGAATATTTATTATTTATTTATTTATATAGGTATATGTTTGGGCATTTAAAAAATATATCAATAAAAAAATACATGTGCCCGATGTGCGGGCCAAAATGCCCGCGGCGTAGGTACACAAAATTGTTCAGTGATGTTTCCATGGAAAGTTATTGACTTATCATCTAAAACAGTGTTTTTCAAACTGTGGGTCGCGACCCCCTGGGGGGTCGCGTAGCCTCCTTTGGGGTCGCGAAGTTTCTGCTTCGCTGTAAAAGGTTGCGAAAGCTAGAGCAATAAATAAAAAAGATTTATTAACGGAAATAATTAAAGGAAAAATGTTAACTAAATGACATATTTTTTTTTTAATGAAAATGATAACTATGTATGATTGAAGGTTAATTTGTCACAAAATATTATACATGAAAAAATAAAACAATATCACGGGGTCGCGAAATGTTTGGTCGTACTAAAAGGGCCGTGCCATGAAAAAGATTGAAAAACATTGATCTAAAATGATGGACTCTGTAGTTGTTGTCTATCATCATGTCATCCGCGTCAAATGCTAGGTATTTACTCTAAAAAACCCTATTGTTCTGCTTACGCGTACATTTATTCCTGATCTAGCTCCGACTCGTCAGTGTCACAATTGCAATCTTGACGCAAGAATCTTAAATATCACATATTATTACTAAAAATATCAATAATTACGTGGAAAATCCTTATTGCTTGGAAAAATATTTTTACAGATAGCACAAGCTTACTATACCTGTATTTAAACATGTAACTAATAATATGAGTAATTATTGATAGGTAGGTATAACCATATAATGACACATGTAAATGTAATATATAAGTCTCATGTAGTTGACCAGACATAGTCAGTACATATTCGGATGTTAAACGCGCAACAGTTTAGGTAGAGTCTCGCTTTCATTTTTCCTGAATATATAATCATTGTTGTTTGATTGAACAGATTCATAATAAATCGTTTAATTGTTCCAGAGCCATGATGTTGAAAGTAGTGGCAGTGGGCCTTTTGGTCGTGGCTACTGTTAACAGCCAGTGTTTCTACAAAGATGACAACTCCAAGAAGTTGGACCCTGAAGCTCGTACCTCCTTGTACCGAGGACAACTGGAGTTCACTCTAAACTTGTTTAATGTTATCAACAAGGCAGTTCCTGATGACAACATCTTCTTCTCACCCTTCTCCGTGTATCACGCGTTGGTGCTGGCCTACTTCTCCGCTGGTGGACAAACTGAACACTCTTTGAAGGAATCCTTGAGGATTGCTGAGAGTATGGTAAGTGATAAGTACTTTGTTCTTTTTTTTATCGAAATAGCTTTTTCGAAATCGATTCCAACTTCTCTTCTAGCTTAGAAATATGTCTGACCGACCTCTTAGAAGTTATTATTAAGAACTTTCGGTAACGTTTAATTTGGTTGAGGAAATAATATGACTTAGTATTTGGTAGAAATACAAAGGAAATGTGATGTGAAAATCTTTCTATTTGTCGTTGAGAGACTGACATCATTCAATTGAACTGTAGGAAAAAATCTAAACAACATCATTTACTCAATTCTAGGACAAGATCAACCTGATGACGGCATACAAGGTGGACCAGCGCTCCCGCGCGGCCAACAACAACAGTGACAGCTACGAGTTCACGAGCGCCAACAAGCTGTTCACGGACAACGGGCTGAACGTGCGCCAGTGCATGCTGGACCTGTTCGGAGACGAGCTGGAGAGATTGGTAACATTTTCTTCCATTCTTACTGAGTCATAAGATCAGCTCAGAGTTAATTAAGCCATATCTAGGCACTTAAGGATGGGGCCCATGTAGGTTACAGAAGCAGCCCAAGTGAACCGAATTCTCTAGCACACCACCTCGGATACGTGTTAGGTATTCTTTTGATAGCTACATAAGTACGTAATTAATTTAACGTGAAACAACATAATATTATGTCATCATTTTCGATTGATAAAGACCTCGGTCTTTATCAACAGAAAATGATGCCACTATCGAGTGGCGACCTCGAAAATATTAGAACCACTTTGGATAAATGGGTTTTTTTGAAAGTAATGACAGGAATTCTGGCTTGCGGGGCTTTACGTACATTTCCGTAGTGCTGAATGGAAAAGATGGTCATCCAACCATCAATGTTCTCAATATGTAGAAAGTTTTATCATTGATAACAGCTACAGGCTTACATGTCCTTAGTTTTCAATACATAGAAAAATATGAAGCCCTCGTAAAAATATTACGGCATTAGCTAGTCTTTAAAAAGATTATCTGTTCAGTTGCTGCGTAGACGACATTTTTTTCTACTTGGAAACAATAACAAGGAAAATGGAATGACCGCTTTCGCAAACAAAAACTATTAAATCCATTAAAAATATAAACCTATTCTCTACAGAATTTCCGTGAGAATCCCGAAGCAGCGCGCGTATACATCAACGATTGGGTCAGCCGCATCACCAAGAACAATATCAAGGACTTGATTCCTGAAGATGGAGTGTCTCAATCTACTAAACTTGTTCTTGCGAATGCCGCGTACTTCAAGGGTGTGTGGGCCTCAAAGTTCCCCAAGGAGAGGACGAAGAAAGAGGCCTTCTTTGTGTCTGAGACCCGCCAGACTCTTGTTCCATTCATGAAGCAGAAGGGAACTTTCCACTACAGTAAGTGATTGTTTCACTCTGTCTCGTCGTTGGCAATTTTTTCCCAAATATTGTTTATACTACTTGCTAACTCTCTGGATCTGATTCCGCCGAGGAATAAAATTGTATCGATTTAAATTTTCTGGTTACTATTAGCCTGCCTCTTCCATACTGCTAAATAAGGCATTTTCCTGTTGCTTCCATTCCGTTCCATAATTATTTTCTACTAGCACACACCCATAAAAAAAAAACAATCCATATCGCTGACTGAGTATGTGGCTTTTAGGAAGATTGAAAGAAATTGCTAAAGGAGTTTTTGAGTTTATAAAAAAAAAAAATAACAACAAATAGATGGTCTGTTATTGCATTCGAAGCGGATTTTTTAGGGTGTTAAGGATCTGAGAACAGTAATAACAAATTTTTCTATGAAAAACATCCACTGGTGAATATGATCTCGATTTATTTTATGGTTTCTTAATACGTACGTTGACACTAATAAGATTTTTGTCCTTTCCAGTGGTGAGCGACGAGCTCGGAGCCCAGATCCTGGAGCTGCCGTACAAGGGTAACGACATCAGCATGTACATCCTGTTGCCTCCTTACTCCATGAAGGAAGGTTAGTCTACCTATCTTAATTTATTTTACAATTAAAGCAATAATTAACGTAGGTTGATGAGCCGGCAACACTCGTATATAACAGAAACTCGAAGCAAACACAGGTTTAACTGTGTTTGCTTCGAGTTTCTGTTATGACGTTCTGCAATAGACATGTATTATAGCATTTTTTTTTAATATCAATTTTTTGCTTTGAAATCGATATAAAAAATCAGGTTTTTGATGCAGTTCAATATTAACAATTAAGCATAACTGGACCAACAAATGCTATCTGTACAATATTTTCAAGTTTCGGAGTTGGTTTAAAGTAAGAAAAAGAATTTATTGACACACACACGACATAACAAACAAAATTGTACAGAAGGAAAAACTTTTGAAACTGTTGTTTGTTCAAAAGTACAAGATGTTGTTAGAGTACTAGTAGTAGTCGGTGACCATCATTACCCATCTTATACGGTAGAATAAAGTTAAAGTGGGTCAAGTAATGCTGGCCACCGACTGTTTACTCATGAAAATGAGAAGACCTAAAATATGTTTAAGGACCGCGCCACCACTCGTGACCTGCGGAAAATGTATAGTACTACATTTTCTAAATCCAATTTGATATAATAAAATAGACACTAGCACCGCGTCAAAATGTGAGTGGTGGCGCGGACTCTACCACGCATCACGCAAAGATCCACCAGTAGGCCGTGTTTTCATTATACAAGTTACTTGTATACAACTTGCAAAATGTATACAAGTTACAAGTAGATAATTTGAACTGTGGAATGTGTTTTTTTTTTCAATTCAAGCCACTTGAATACCAATGTAACGTTATACTTGTATGAAACACTTTCTTAATGGAAACGCGCCTTTACAATCAAGATCAATCAATAAAAATGATAACTAAAACGACCCTAAAAAAATCTTTAATTTTTTTTATTACATAGATATAACTGTCGATATGCGGAAACGTTATCATTTAAGAAAATACACTCGTATTGAGGACTTCCTCCTTTATAACGTCAAAACCACTTTCGATCCTATCGCCTTCGTTTATGTTTGATACAGATCTGAACACTTAATCTGATCTGAATAATAGTACTTACTGTTAGCCGTGGTTTCTAGTTCAGTCGGTTGGTAACGGTACATTCCATTTTAAGTGTTATGGATTATTTCTTGCTCCATTTGACCTATGCTCCCGAGGTTTCATCAATCATATTTTATTTGCTACCACAGATAAAATGTCTGTATGGCTCCTGGGTATATATTTTATTAATTATTCTGAGTCTGCGGCTACTGTAGACTCGGTCTGATTTCAATGTCGTTGATTTTCACGATAATAATCTTTAAATGTTTCTAAAACCATCCGTAAACGCGATTATTAACGGCTTTCCCTGTAAGTGTGACCCCGTGTTAAGAGCTTAAACCACAGACGGGTAGCCCGGACCCTGTTCTTTATACTGAAGAACTACTATTTTTTATATTTTTAGATGTATTTCTTAAAATATTTGAAAATGTCAATTAAGAAGTTGAAAAAAGGATATACATATGGAATAGAATGCTTCATTGAACTTAAAGTACGAATAACCGTTTCCCTTTGTATACACATAATGCCTTATACTTATTAGTACATAAATGGTGCTTTATTGTCTAAAGGTGTTACCAACATTATCGCAAACCTGACTCCGGAGCGTCTGGCCGCCGTGGTGGAGGAGAGCTACATGGGTCGTGAGGTCATCGTCGAAATCCCCAAGTTCATCGTCGAGAGGAGTCTGCCATTGAGAGATGTAAGTACTAGCATTAGTTGACGCCACGGTTGGCGCAGTGGCTGAACGAGTGACTGCTGCTGTGCTATTCTCTATAAACACAGCTTTGTGATGGCGCGGCACAGTGTAGAAAAGTGGACAAAAGTCCACCCACAGCTCAATTTTCCTCCGATTTCAATAAAACAAAATTCAAAATACTCGGAAGGATGCCTGTTATCATATGCAACTGCGATATTATTAAATTTCCACTCTTACATATTCCTACTACCCTTATAAACCACCCCTACCAACCCCCAAGCGGGCTCATCCGCCTAATCCTAGGTAAAAAAGTTCAATTGACTACTTCTCTTCAAAAAAGTTAATATCTCAACCACCTAGGATTTATTGAAATCGGACGAAAATTGAGCTGTGGCTGGACTTTTGTCCACTTTTCAACACTGTGCGCGGCCGCAGCGCTCACGCCGTGCTGAGAGGCCCTACTAAGCCATATACTTTACCATTCACTAAGCTGAGTAGCTTCACTAGCAGCTACACTATCCTATCATTAGACGATCTCAAAGCTGTCGCGTCGAGGAGCACATCGTTGAGTCCAGCGATGAAATTTCTTATAGAGAAAATAGTATAGCTGCGCTGTTTTTCGCGAGTTCGATTCCCGCACATAAAAATATAAAAGAAAATTTACCCAAACATTTATCATATATTTATTTTCGTACATGAATATGTCAACGCTTGTTTTAGATGCAGTTTAACTTAAATCTTTAAAGTCTGTTTACCTGTTGATGGCCTATCAGCTGGTGCTATGCACCATTCCACCACACAAAGAGGAAACAGGAAATCGTGTTATTATTATTTGTCATTTATCTCCTGCAGCAGGGTACAGGCCTCCTTCCCTTTCTCTCACTTATCCCTATCTAATTTTTTTTACTGAACATAGCTATTATTTTTAAATAATTGCGAAATGAGTCTAATTCTTTAAGCCATTCCCTCCTGTATAAATATAAAGATAACGGAACTCATTGCGTCAGAAAAACTACAGAAGTCTGTAAATCGAAAAAAATTTGGTGCCTAACGTTTCATTTGTTTTTAGGTATTGGAAAGACTAGGAGTAGGTGACTTGTTCAACGCGACCGCTGACTTCAGCACTTTGTCAGAACAGCGCGGCATTCTCTTCGACGACGCCGTCCACAAAGCGAAGATTCAGGTCGATGAGGAAGGTAAGAAACCACAAATCAATTAGGGGGCTAAGAGGTACCCAAATCAGCAAGTCATTGTCGATAGGTACGTACACGTAATTCAACACATCATTATGCTAAGCTACTCTCATAAAATTCTGAATCACACGACACTTAACGAATTAGGTACTTTCACTTTCAGCATAAAAAAAACGCTACAAGGAAAACCATGTACCTGTTGCTTTTTAGCGTTTCATTTTCACGTGAGCAAGCAACACATGTATTAATGTAGATAATGTGTTGAACAAACTTAAAAAATCGCAATAACACTTGGTAGTTTGACCAAAATTCCAGAAGCAATTCCGAAAATTTCGAAAATTACTAGACTGGAGACCACGGACTAGCAAGCGCAGCGTAGGACGTCCACCAATAAGATGGACAGACGACTTTATAAAGGTCGCCAGAAGACGCTGGATGCAGGTCGCTTCCAACCGGTATATGTGGAGATCTAAAGGGGAGGCCTATGTTCAGCAGTGGACGTCCTTTGGCTGAGATGATGATGAGATGATGACTTGTGGAGTAATAAACGCAGAGGACGATTGCAAATAAAGTCTTGCTAGAGCATCCGAAAACAGCAACGACAACGCGTAATTATCATTTTCGCCTATCCAATCTTTATGCTTCTTTGTTCGTTAACAGGTACAGTAGCCGCCGCAGCATCAGCGATCTTCGGGTTCCGTTCCTCCCGGCCGGCGGAGCCAAGCCGCTTCATTGCCAACTTCCCCTTCGTGTATCTCATCTACGAACGTCCCACCAATTCTATCCTCTTCATGGGCGTCTACAGGGACCCCAAGAAGTAAAACTAAAAGAACTGAAGTCTTTATGTAGTTTTTAACACAACATGTATGACATTTTATATATTACATAGTATTAGTATTAATAATGATCTGTTCTACATATGAAATAGTTGAGGATTCACGGAAATAATTACGTACGATTTATGTAACCATGGATTCAACTGTCGATTTTCATCGCGTTACAGTTAAATAATATAGAATTTTTCTACTATTACTGTTCTTAAAAATATTTGTAACACAGTTCAAAAGTTTCAATATTGTTAAATTTTGATACAAGTAGATATGTGTGTTTAGATATAATAAATGGAACTCATTTTTTTAGTTATTAAGCGCATCTCATTTTAACTCATTAAATAAGACATTGTGTAACTGTAGCACCATTATAACTATTTTGGTATCATGGTTATTCTTCTGACGTCATCCTAATACATTTGCGGTTGAAGCAGCCCGGCTTCGCCCCTTCGTACGCAAGAGGACGCAAGTCTCCAATATCTTACGACTTTGGTATCCAGGTGACTATCGCAACACAAATCCATAGAGGTTCGTACACAGGCACGCATCAATGGATTTCAAAATCGTAATGTATCGGAGACTTGCGTCGCTCAGTCAGTGTACGCAGGGGCTTCTTCTCCCATACCTACTTCTCTCTTATCTACTAGTTATTTGAGTATTCACATCTTTGTCTATCGTTTTGGAATAAGAACTTTCTATTCTCATAAAAACGTTTTTGTACCAAATTTTATTTCGGTGGTTGTAAGGTTCATCATTTTCCATATTTATAATATAATGTGTCAATGATAAATTGTACTTTTGTGATATCAAAACCAGGGTAAAAACCCCAGAGGCGTTCGTCAGTGCACAGTTGATAGGTTAAAGTTAATTTAGAGTAGTAATGTATTTATTTATTTTTGTTCTAAGACATTTTAATGCAAGATCTTGATAACGTCGTTCAAACTCTTTCACTTAAGGTTAGGTATATCTGTAATTTCGCAGTAGTTGTATGTTTTGTAATGTTTTTTTTTTTAAATAAGGTAACTAGAATATTTGTGATTAAGTACATTAAACTGATCTATGTCTTCGTGGCATAATCCAACTAATCGTATTTTATTAAATTCAAACCCTATGTATTTTTTCGTACACTTGTTATTATTGGTATGAACTGTGGAACCTCCAATTATACTTCACCTAAAGAAAAAAAAACATCTAACGTAAATGATCTAGCAGAGTGCGTGGAGAATTCCATGTAAATGTAAGTGAATCTTCATAAAAGCAATTACTTACAATGGTATAATGTTTGCTACGTTACCAGCTTAACCTTAGTTGTCTCACGATTACTTCCTGAGTCAGTCATTATCAAAACAGCTACTTCCATAGAATGAGTAAAATCACAATAAAAATGCCATACACATTTCGCTCGAATGACCAACTTTGCACAAACTGCTTTGATTAAATGGCACGATCAATTAATGACTCAACATTATGTAAAATAAAATGTACACGGACTACGAATGACGGAGTTCTAAATATTAAAAAATAATGTTCAAGGTCTAAACAACAAAGTATAGTTTTAAATCAGCATTTTTGAAAAAAAAACTCAGTTCCATTGTCAGCCTGTTCGTGTACAGAATATAAGCAACCAAATTAGAATACCATATTAGGTTTATTTTCGATAATGGCGTCAACTGCAACAGCATGTATCGTATAATTCTTCAAGAAGCTCATAAAAGTCAAAGTGACGTTGAATTAAATGTCGATGCATTTTTTTTTCAAATATGAATAAAATAAACTCACGTGAATAAATTTGCTGAAAATAAACGTATTTATGATGCGATCATTGACCGTGTCGCATTTAACGAAGAAAATATGCATGTTAGTGAAATCTCTTACCAAGACCGACAACAAAACAACAAAGATCAACTCATCACAGTAAAGAGTGCAGCGTAAGTACCCATGAGATTGATGACTTACTCGATAATTGGCTTACTTTATTGATGACTAACTACAGTATCGATCAAAGATCTTCCAGAACATTGTTCCGGCTAACCTAACACGCATCGCCAATCGCGTTTGCGGATGGCCCATCGAGTTTTAGACAACAAGCATTTGATGAAAACAACAAGAAGATTATCGACGTCTTGATGTGATGTACTTTATTGTGAGAACGTTGATACACAATACAGTTCAGGCACAAGCAAGACGATTCACGAAAAACAATTAGCACTAAACTTAACTGAACGTCACTTCGTCTTTGTTGATTTCATTTTATTGACAACAAACTAATAAAATTATAGTGATGTATTATGAAACGTCACAATACCTAATCAAGCGATATGTATCTAATAAATTTTACGGCATCGGGAATTGGTATCAGCGTTAAATTAGCAATTTCATTACATTGTCAAGTGGGTTTAGTGTTCGTGAGTCTCCTGTAAAGACAATAAATTAACGTTGTTATGGAGTCTACTTCGACGCGATGTTATCGTGCACTGTCCACTTATCTCTGCTCTATGTAACTTCCGTGTAAGATCTATAGTAGAAAGTTAGAGCGGTTAATGAAAGCTTCATTTTGGTAGTCGATTTTTTACAAATCAGCTTTAGCAGTTTTCTAATCGCTGTGAAAAGGTTAACCCTTTTGATTAGATATGATGCGTGAGTTCAAATCAAATGTACGACTACCTACTTAGAATATGTCCGACATGATGTTTATGATATCTGGGTAACAGGCGGATTAAAAAGCGAATTAGAGATCGCCAGAGTCGACTTTGAGTCAACATGTGTTAAAAATGTTGATAGACCGCGGCTGCGCCACATATAATTGAAAGTCATTCAATAAACTTAATCCTCCTACACCGGGTTTTTAATTAAGTGTCAATATTTAAAGATTTACCACAGGTCAATCTTTTCATACACAGATTTATTTAATCATCAAATCTCTCTTGATTTCGGAAGCGTGAAATATGAAATGTCTACTGAATACTTACTGTTAAGGTCCACACAATATCTCAAACGTCAATAGGCTGGCTAGCATCAATAGACCTTCGAGAAATTCCAATTTCATTCCGTAATAGGGGGATGAGCAGATGTAGTGATTACGGACAATATTGGCGCCGCCCAAACAGCAGACCGCGGTTGCCGCTGGTGTATTACTGTGCGCCGAGAAAATATTGACTATTACTCATCTACTACTACTCACTGTTCATGTGACTCGACGTGAGTATCCTCCCCGTTCAGTTATGCAGAATGCCCAGTTTTCACTCATAATGTACGATTTCCTGTAACCGTCAACTAATGACGTCTGGTTACTATGCGTACTTTATCCGTTGTTTTCACTCTGCGTATCATTTATCATTTTAAAGATTCATCCATTTCCTGCCTCCAATATTCAATTTCGGAAATAATTATGGTTCCTTTGGTTGACCCGTGGTTAGGCTAGCTTATACAAGTAGGTTAGTGTTAACTGAATAACTGAGGTCATATTTTTTATAGATCTAACCGTGAATAACTTAAATTAATGAATTGGTTAACTGCCGAATATTGTAACTTTTCTCACGCTGTCCGTATTGACTGCAAGTAATTTCAAAAAAATATATCTAATTGCAAAAAATAGGAGTATTACCATCAATCTTTGCAGCTAAGATATCGCTAGATAGCTCTATATCAGTGCGATCGATATGGTTGCGTATGGATAAGCCAGTGAACCTTCATTGTAATGTTTTGGACTGCTAAATGATAAAATCTCTTTATGTTCTCATTCTGTTTGCAAAGGCTTCCCCAATTCCTTTACATATTTTAATTTTTCAGTCAAAAATACAATTTTTTAACGAAAAAGCAATTTCCTAGATACACATAAACAAATGCATTAAAGCCTACGTGAAGTTTAAAGCTATATCAATGTGATAACTGGAAAATCGTCTCTAATTTATGATGATTGACGGCCCACCAGTCGGAGAAAGTTGAAGTGCCTCACAATATTCACAAGTCTGTTTACATTAAGTATGCTACAGCATTTGTTTATTTTCCTTACATACGATAACATATCATACTGGCGCGACTTACATTGGATTTTATATGAGGTTGTTTTTTACTAGACGCGGCGGCCCGCGCGTCAACAGATACCTATGTTTATATGAAGGAAGGTCGTCCGGTATACTTCCGTTTAGCTGTCCGCTTTCTTGAGCTTATAACTTAGTTATTTTGAATTCGTACGATCGCTCTGTTTACTTTATAAGGATTGTTGTCTGCCCATATGTGTCGCTTTTCCCTGTTGCTATTGATACGAGTCCAGTTTTTTTTTTCCATTTTTATTACACGTTTGTCTGTATATAAATCAGGGAGGTGTTTATCTGCATCATTTATCTAAAATTATTTCTTCACCTTTTTATAATTTAATGTGCTTTAATGACCTTATAAAGAGGTTGTTTCTTGTTAAACATTGTTAATACAAAGCATGGTTGGTCTGAAATTAATTGGGCGCGATGTTCTTTGTGCCGGTCGGCGGCGGGACAATTAATAAAGAGCACATAAGTAAACAATGAGTGGAAAGCAGGTACGTAAATCCATCGGAAGTATTTGTGGCGTCGATAACATCAGTCCGTCCACAATAGAACTAATTACCGCCTTAGGACGGTGCGTGTGCGCCGGAACCGCGCGAAACAATGCCCCTCGACTACTCGCCACTGCCAACTATTTATATATACCTTTTGTTAACTCATCTTAATGTTATCACAATGGCTTCAATGAGGCCCCAGACTGACTAAACTGTTTGGAATTAACACTAAATCTGGGTCATTGTTTGTTATTTAATTAATGTTTTTCTACGATTGCTATACGATGATCTGATCAACAAAAATTGACTGCAACTTCTATAACATTTTCCTTTTAGTAGTTCTGTAGATCCATATGTCCATACTGTCTTAACAATTAACTTGCCTAAAGTTTAACCATCCATCGATAAAACAGAACTAAGTATTTGACGTCACGGGTTTATGGAAAATGTTCAGAATGTATCTGTTTTTTATTCTATTTCCTATATTAACCCTTAACCGCCGGAGTCGTATGTATATGTATATGCGACAGACATTTCCGTGCCCCTATCGCTCCTGTCGTATTTATCCGACAGAGAATATTCACGATTTTTGTTGTTTTGTTCGATTTTATTTCATCTATTCTATATCTCTCTATTTATGTAGATAGACAGATATAATACTTTTTATTGTACACCATGATATTTTACAAATCGGAGCTTAAAAGGAGCAGAAAGAGGGGAGAAGAGGAAAGCACGATTCGTAGTCGGGCGCTAGGGGCACGGCAATTGATATTTAGCCAAGCTCTTAAAAGGTTAATATCCGCAGAAACTATGCTGATACTGTCATACATATACTGATAATTCAAAATATAAATCATTGCACTTTTGTTTTATTTTTGGGTTTTGTGGTTTTACCGGAAAACCCGGAGATATAATTTGAGCTTTAAATTACTTAAATACTTTTCCTGGTTAGTGTAAAAAAATACTTATTTCTACGTTTTATTTTAAAAGTGGTTGATCTTGAGTGTACTTACTTCTATAGTTAGCTAGAGAAAAGCCCGGAAATAAAGCTGTTTCTTCCACGTATGTAAACATTTGTGAGTTGCCTCGACCATTTTTTTTCTGCAGTTGCGCTGAACATTGTGTAACTAATTATACTTACCAAATTTATTCACTTTCAGTTTTCGACTGTGTGTGCGTAGAAATGCACCATACAACTTTTACCAGAGCAGTTTATTTTTTGTTTTGTTAAAATAATCAAATGAGTCCTCTTACCCAGGGCGGGGCGGGAGGGACTTTCAGCCCTTTACTGACTAAAATTCATGGTGATCCTGCTATAACCCTTTACGTTCCGGGTCACGGTTACGTCATGGGACAGTCCCATGACGCCGGCAGGCTTTGGCCCTCCACCAGAACAGGCATGATTTGTTTTTAACCGTAATATGTTGGTAAAACCCAAACAGCCAGCGGGCAGCTATTGAGGAAATCAGGCGGAAACTCTCTGTCTATATATTTTCCTTGAAGAGCAGCTTCGTCGCAAGACGATCTTCGTCGCAAGACGATCTCCGGCCACCGTAGGCGCGGGCATGCGGGCAGCGAGTAATGGGCGACTCGCTGTCCGACCATGGATCATGCCCGGGTCGACGGCGCGTTGTGTTCCACGCGCGCCTCAAAGAGTGTCAGCATAGTGACGGGGCCAGTAGAGGGCCAAAGCCTGCCGGTGTCGCGGGACCAAGGGATTACCGTGACCCCGGTACGTAAAGGGCTATTGAAGGACACTGTGGATTTTAGTTAGTACAAGTCTGACAGTCCCTCCCGCCCTGCCCTGGGTGGGAGGACCCATTTGATGATTTTACCACGATAAAAAAAAAAAAAAAAAAAGAGCAGCTTTAATGAAAGCATTTGGTTGTAGTTTCATTATGTTTAGTATTTCCTTGAAAATGACTCACTCTTTACTACATACTTAAGGTGCGTTTCAAAATATGCACGAACAGTGTTCGGCTGATCGTAAAAGTAAATATATGCAGTGTATGTTAGCTACTTTATAGGTACTTAGACAGTTCATGTGAAAAGGTCTATAATGCCAAATTAATGTCGACGTCGACAACTGTGTAATAGCAGTTGGGAGAATAGTCAGGGGTTATCAGAACAATTGATGAAAACTGCTGTGACGCTATCCATGCTAACACAGGGTGTTAAAAGGTCTATGGAACATAAGTAACTTTCAACATCTGGTATACAGGCTAACGATGTTGATCTTTCTCCTAACCATTTTCCAATTAATGTATATATCCAAACTATCCAAACTATAATATTATAAATGCGAAAGTAACTCTGTCTGTCTGTCTTTTCTTCACGCCTAAACTTCTGAACCGATTTGTGTGAAATTTGGTACAGACATAGTTTGAAACTTGAGAAAGGACATAGGATAGTTTTTATTACAAAAAATAAAAATAAAATTTATTAAATGCTCTAACGGAGTATAGATAATTCTATTAGTACTAGTCGAGTTGTTTGTAATAAAAATAGTGATAAAGGGAAAAAAAAAACAAAATGTCATATTATATTTAAAAAAAAACATTTTATTAGCAAACTAACATAGGAAAGTAAAAATATAAGAAATTCATTATAAAACTGTAAATGTTGTAAAAAATTATGGTAGCTACATTTATTATATTACACGTACCTTTCGGTGTGATACTGATTTAACGTGACCAGATCTAATCTGACATTACGTCTGACACCAGGCTTCCACAAGCAATGCTCTTGCGCACTTTGCTCTAAAAAGTTACTTAACAAAAGAGTGGAATATTTTATGAAGACTTATTTCATAGAATATTCGACTGGGCTTTTGTTAATACAATGTACTATTTATTCGCATTCAATTAATCTAATAAATTATTTCAATAACAGTTTTCACTTCCTGGAAGTTGTATAGAACACGAAAGCATGACTTGTCTTCCACATTTTCAGTTTAATGATCGAAGGAAAAACCGAATGCATTGTCAATTAACATGTAATGTCCAGTATTAACATTTGTCAATATTCGTAGACCTTCATAGTTTAGTGTTGTTTAAATATAATCGCGGTATAAAAAAAAAGATGTAATACTTAAATACGGCTTGATTGTCGGAGCAAAGCAGGGCGCAGTAGCAGCGCTCGTGTCGCCTGGTGTTCGGAAGACCTCAGTGATTGAATCAGTGCGGTGAGCTGCCCACGAGCACAACACTCACACTGTCTAATAGATATACAGATAAGCAAAAAATCACAGCTCCGGTTAATCAAAATACAATTATGTTTTTGTTTTCATATTTTCTTCATCTTAAAATATAATTCTAAAAATAAATAATGAAGTATTGTACAGGTCGGCTCAGCTTAAGGGCGACGTAGATAAACCTTTCGATGATTATAATGTTTATGAAATAGAACAACACGTATGAGAACTTACCACTATTAAGAATTTTAGTTTGAGTGAGTGAATTAAAACAAAATTGGTGTTAAAGTTGAGTAGATAAAATGAATTAAGAGATCAAATGTTAATTGTGATGAAAAAGATCTGGCAGTGACGTCTTCATGAATTATTGAAAGGCGAAATAAATAAACGGTATTTACAAAGTACTGAACGTTACAAATCATCAGGTAGCGAGTCATCCACGTCTCCCTTACAACAACTCCGATACTATATAAAATTAAATTACTCATGCAATAATTACTCATAGAACCTTATAAACAAGACATAATTATCAATAAAATCTAATAATCAACTCAGGAACAAATGCAATAAAAATCGATCAATATAATCCTTTTCAATAATAAACCTTTTCTAAATAATGTACTCAAAAACCAACATAATTTAATATATTACATGAATATATTAACAACCATTTATGCACTCACATAATTTATGAAGGTAGCCATAGTATCTTAAAGTAATCTGGTAAATCTCTCAATGTTTCTTATTTAGGTACTTATTATAACTATAAATTCGCTAGTAATTCAAATACCATCTAATGAGATACAAGTGGTAGAGTATAAAATTTACTTTCAAAGTCAACTTTTATATAAAATTCATTCATGATACATATTTACAAGATAATGAGTATTGTTAAAGAGTTTCCTCTGGCTTTACAACTATACTTTAAAATTATATTTACGACAATCTCAATAGAAAGCTTCATAGAACTCGTAGCATGCACGTGCTAGCCGAGGAGATAGTGTAGGTACAAAATTCAGTCTGAAATTCATTTTAGAAGATATGCCGCTTGAACACTAATACAGTGTTACATAATTGCTTCTGTATATAACAGTGTGATTATTAAGTAGTCATTAATCGATAAAAGCTTTCTTGTAGATCTTTTATCTTAAATTATAGTAACTAGGTAGTACTTATAAAGCGTTCATACAAAATTATTGTAAAAATAAATCGAAATACTTAAAGGGTTGAGACTCAAAACTATAAAAACTTAAGTAAGTAACTTCCACGTAAACATTTGCAGCGTCACAGACACTCAGACTCACAGACGTACAGTCGCACAGGAGCGTCAAGGGGCAGTGTTCGTTTACAAATAGCTAAATACTGAACATTCTTTATTATTCAGTATTGCTACGGCAAGATGAATTACATATCGGCAACTTAGCATTTTTAAGTAAGGTAAGAGAAGTTTACAGCGGCAGTTTTAAAACAGAATATGAGAGATGTCGTCATAATTTCGTTAGACCAACATTTGAGCGGATACGAAATAATACATACAATTACTTTAGAACTGTAATTTAAGATCCAAATAAATTCAATATTAGTATCTCTATCGATAAATTTCGAACGAACTTCTGAGTTCAATTAATTTGTTGATTTACAACATTGTTTTATTATTGTCTTCCTATTTAATAATAGGGTTTTAGAAATTGCCAGTTTATATCAACAGTCTATTAAATTTTATTGTATCCGGGTAAAGTGTAAATAATAATTAAATATGTTGCCAGTGTGGGAGCAAGTAGAGCTGTATCTAAAATTAACAAATCGGTATAGACGTAGGTAGATATTTATGTATGTATTCCATGAAGCTTGAGGACGGAAGGACCAAGTGACGGAACGATATTAGGAAATCTGAATGTGAAAACAAAAAGTTTCAATTAGACTACTGACATTCTATTCGCGATAATAGTGATTAAAATGTATTCCATTGACATAAGCTTATGAAAAGCTTATGTCAGCTCCTTAAAAGTCGAAACGCCTATTGAAGCGATTGCCACTTGTCTATGCTCTCAGTTAATTATCTTATATTCACAAGCATTTAAGTAGACAAACAGTTTTAAGAATAGCTAAATTAGTTTCAAAAGGCTTCTAATGGAATGGGTTAAGAGAAAAAAAAATGACTAGGTCGTGCCGCTATGACATTGTGTATGATACCGCGCGGCTGACGTGCGGAGGTCGAAATATTATAACTTGACCTTAATTCCAGTGGTTTAATTTCAATCACGGTACATAATTGAACTATTGTAATAGACACTGGTAGTATGGCCTATTAACGCATTTATTGTGCTTCGTTCATGCATTGAGCATTGACCACGAAATGACTTAACATTACTATGTCTCCCACTATGTTAACAATACTTACTACCACTAACTAAAGAATACGAAGACAGTTTTTTTCCAAAATTTCAAATTAATTTAATATTGTGTAAGTTAAACATACATTTTCTCTCATTCTTATGCTTGCATAACTAAACATCCTAACGGTGTCCATGTAAAAAAAATAAAAAATAAAGTTTTACTAAATTCAACTGCCGCGACTGAAATGTAGTGTTGAAATGTTGGTTATATTATTATCATGTTTTAGAATTAGCCAATTTACACTCATTTTCGGTATGATACTGAATGTTCATCATCATTAGATAACAATAATCATTACTTAGCACATTAGTACCCTCTATTGTAAGAATGCACTGAGCGAATTTTACCTAATGCCGTGAATTAAGTTTTTTTTTACATTCATGTGCTCTGGTAGGCGAATGAAAGTGCTTTCTCAAAACTTTCTGACTATTCACTTTAAGTCGCATTATTCACCATGAAAGAGTTTCAAATGAAAATAAAAGGGAAATAACATTATTAAACATCCTCACGGAAATAACCACAATTTTTTTTTTAATTTAGAGAATAAATCATTTAGCCATAAACAACCTGACAGCATAGAAAGGTATCTGAAAATGTCAGTGAAACAGATTAGAGTGATGTCTATACTCGTATTAGGTAATTACTTTCACTAAGTGGAAGGTAGCCATGCACAGTACTTTCATGTACTTTCATACTCAAGATTACTGTTTCATGGTTAATAACTGGTAAGCAATAATGGGAAGACATAAAATGATCACGTACATAGGTGTTCGACGGTAAACAATGTCTAGGAGACTATCTAGGCACGTATAGATAAATAATGACAGGGCGAGGCCCTGTGTTATAAACACACAGACGGAACAAAGAAAGGCCAATTTGTTAGACGAGAAAGGGAGCACATTTTAAAGACCGCGATTGAAACACCACTTGTATTTATAATTTATAGCAATCTGAGGGCAATCAGGCCTCTCCCAGTATGAGGCGAAAGATGTAATATTGGGAATGAGAAACCGTTCACTGCGTCGCGTCGTCCGATATGGATACTCGAATAATGGTCCCTCCAGTCCCGAACAAGCTATTACGTTCCAATCTCCGAGGAGTACATTATAATAATAGCGCAACTATTCAACTTTTTGTACAAGGCTTTATCTTAAACATCGCAGAGTTACTAAGTAAATAGAAATGTCGAATAATGTAAGTGTAGCCATACTCGAAAAATAAAAATCACTGTTCAAATCGAGAGGAGCACAGCAAAGAGATGCGATAGTTGAGCGGTGAAAGATGCTGGGTTCTGAATACTCGTTCTTTTAGTCTTTTTATTTTTATTTTTAGAAAGTTCAGTCGGTCGCACAGCGGGAGAAATTACTACGGCGGCGCCGCGGCGACCAGTAACACCAGCGGTGCTCATCATTGTTCACTATTTATCTGATGTTACTTTGAGACACATTGTCGATAATCAACCGTTTAAACAAACACCAAACGAGTTCAAGCACCAGTGCCGAGTGCCATTGCTTATATCAAGGAACTAGCGTCAGATATCTACCTACTTATACCAAAATGCATAAAACGTTGTTTACAAATATGACTTCTAACGTAAACTAGTATTTATGACTAATAAATATTCAATGTAAGTCGATTTCATATTATATTGTAAAACACTTAAAAGTATCTGTTCTTAGCTAAAGCTAAAATGTATACGGTAACGGGCGGAATTACATACGAATTAACAAATAAGATTAACGGCCGAGAACCTTCACATCTCTCTTTCGTAACTGTCTTATTTCTCTATAAATTATTACTTTATTAGCACCTTACCAAATTCATCTGTGATATTTTCAGCCTTTAAGTATCGATTATAGAAAATACATTTGTTATGATATCACCATGATAAAGTTCAATTGACTATCAATGGGGTGTGAACGGAGTGCGGCGCGCGGTGGTTACCTCTTGTTGGGCTTGACGGCGCCGTTGGCGGCGGCGGTCTTCTGCGCGATGTGCGTCTGGTAGTGCTTAGCGAGATGCGCTTTCTGCCGGAAGCTCTTGCCGCACAGCGAGCACGTGAAGGGCTTTTCGCCCGTGTGCGTCCGCACGTGCACGTTCACTGAGTATTTGTCCTTGAATCCTTTCGAACAAATGGAGCAGTAGTGTAGAGATCTCTCTTTTCTGACTCCATTTGACGTAGAGGTTGCCGCCTGAATGGCCGTCCCCGACTGCGCTTGCGGCGTCGGCGCCGGGTTCTTATTCTGCGGCTTCTTATATCTTCTATTGCCCGGCTTCGTGCTGGTTACGGTAGGCGACGCCGTCACTATTTGTAAGTGCTGGTTCAGCTGGACCTCCCCGGCGGGGATCATGGTCACTAGTTCGCCGTTGACGTGATGTATGTTGTACACACTTCGCGTGGGGTCAATAGGTTCTACAGTACAGAACGGCTGCATCGATTCTCCGAGTTCCGTTGCTATCCTCTTTAACTTCTCGTAGTCTTCCGGGTAGTTAGTGTCTAGTCGTGACAATAGAATGTCATCTACACTTTGTGTCGATGATGGATTTTCCCCATTTGAAGCAATGGAGTTGCTGGGGTCTTCTAATAATATCGAAATATTTAAACGATTACTTGGTGAAATCGCCATCAAGAGTTCATCTTTATTGTCTTGGTACATTGATGGTACATCAGGTTTGTTGTTATTGGTCGAGATGGCTCGTTTCAGTTCGCTACTCACATCGACTTTCGCAGGATTCTTTTGTATAGTACTATATCTAATAAAGGCTTTTCCCTGTAATGCACTTCTGAGCAAAGATTCATTTGATTCTGTGTTTTGATCCGTGATTTTCCAATCATTGTTATTGTTATTAAATTCTACTTGACTGTCTAGTAAGGCTGGAGTAACGAGAATAGATGAACTATGAGAGTCATCTTTTTTGTCACTACTCTGAAAATCATCTTCATAACTGTAGGGTTCCACTTTCACTAAATCACTAGTACTCAAATCAGCGTGTTGACTTTCTGAGTCACCATCCTCGTAAGTGAAACCTTCTACTTTTGGTAAATCTTGGTTGAAGTCATTGGGGAATCCGTTCATATTTAATATGGATTCGAGATCTAACGAGTTGTGTGGCTCTATGTCAGTTGGACTAGACATAGACACGTCTTCTTCTTTAGCCCAGTATCTATTCGAACTGGTTTCCGTCATGTCATGATTTAATACAGTCAGTGTGTAAATTTGTCCGTCCGTATTGTTTATTAATTTATTTGAAATTGCCGTGTCTGCGCAGGGATGCGTGCTATTAATATCGCTTTCCTGGTTCCAGTAAAATTTGTTGAGATCCTCTAACATGGTATTATCTAAGCGATCACGTTCGCGGTCCACGTTCCAAATAGAGTCGAAGCTCTGCAGGGTGGTGGAGGTGGTGGCAGTGGCCATGCCACTGTTGGCGCCCACCTGCACGCCACTCACGCTCAGTAAGCTATTGTTGTTTTGTTCTTTGGGCTCCTCCGAGAGCAGTGGGTTCGACCTCGAATCGGGTGATTCCATGAACACATTAACAGAACGCATCTGTTGTTTGTACTGGGCATCAGTTACCTCGTTGGACGTCACGAAATCAAAGAAATCCGACTTTGACAGTTCTGGGGCAGTGGTCGTCATGACTACCGTTTCATTTACAACCGAGGACGACAACTCGGTTCGTTCTCCTGTCAGTTTTGCTACATCAAGCTCGTAATGTTTGTGTTCAGTTTATCTTTGTACTACAATAAATATATCTAAATTTAAATAAGTGAATAACCCGGTATGACTTGTACTTTATTGGCAGTCGCTAGAGCGTCGGTAACTGAGAGTGCAGGAGTGCGGGGTGCGGGGCGGGGGCTGGGGTGCTACTTGGACGTGCCCAACGTGCTCGAGTCAAGCGGCGGACCAATCCAGTGTGCGAACTTGATCCGTACGTTCCTTTTTCCCATTATTCACCCCAACCCTATCCTTGTTGGTCGAGAACTTAATTAGCCAGGCGTTTGGCAAAGTAAGTGCAGTTGACCAAATTATCCATGATGTTATGAAGGTGTCCGCAGTCGAGGAGTGAAGTCAATCTGGAAAAAGGAAAAAGACTTGGTTACTGGCATTACTCAACAAACTAAGACAACAGCACGACAGGTTTTCGTACTAGTAGTGTACTAGGAATGTCGTTGTAACGAAACTATATTGCGTCGGCATCGCATATCATAAAGCAGAATATATCCGTATCTGAATGGTTAATTAATAAGCTCGCTCCGAGTCTTTAGATCCTGTACAAAACCAGGGCGAGCAAGTCACGCGTCGCGCCTATCAGGCATCACGTAGTAGTGCGCGCTGGGCCCGCGCCGCCTCGCCTGCACAGCGCTTGCCGAGCCAGGCCGGCTTTCAGCGTGAACACCAAATAATAAAACTGAACATTAAATTTTATTAAAATGAAAGCTGAATTGAGATCATCACACGGTGTGTAAATCTGTGGTTGTCTAAATATTTTTACTTTCTACATTATCATACTAATTTCCACATCCTTCATTGTTTGTATCGTATTTTAAAATGAATAATTAGTGTGTTCTGTTATATTTAGCACCGGAGGTTTCCGTACGTGTTCAGTATACATGTCGTAAAATGAGAAAGGTCTGTCAAACGACACGATGAATTGGAGCAAGCGCGAGGGACCGAAACACTCGATATTAAGTTACATCTGACAGCTGATACAATGGTAACTCGCTGATATTTGACGAAATATTATTTACTAGCTGTATACTTTACAGACACCGACTATATAGTAATGTAGATATGTATAGCGTATATTATTTTATAGTATCGAATCTCATCATCATTCACAGCCCGACTTTGATAATGCCAAGCTCCGTGTTCCTGTGCCAAACCTATCCAGCGCTTAATTACACAAAAAACTTGTTAATTTTTAAAATTCTTGTTTACATACAAAACATTCAAAAACTCAAGTAAGTAAAATATCGCGACGTTTTCGAACATGCTTTATAACTGTTGTTAACTTCAAAACGGAATGTAATACTTGTGAGCAATAAAAAAACTCTGGAACGAATCTTTAATTAAGAACAATGACGTTATTTTCTGTTGGAGTTTGTATTCGTTCGAGTTTGTGTGTTTTGCTACAAGACCTCTAATGAAGTATGGAATTATAAATGATACTGTGTGCAACACATAAAACATAAAGCATTAATCGATATTGCTAACATTTATTATATCTGTTACCCTTTACTTGTACTTCTTGATGAGTTAACTTACAGAGGACCACCGCTGGACAATGGGCCAAGCTTAGTGATGATCATAAATTAGTCTATTTACTCTCTTGCGAGTGGCTCGTAAAATTCTAATTTCAATCAGTACTTTACGTCATTGCCTCACAAACATATTTTAACTGTACTAAATTGTATACAGCCTGTCATTACGTTAAACGAAACACTAAGTTAACATGCGAAATTGTTGTGCAACTAACACTGTTAAAAATAGTGCTTTTGACATTACTTAAACCCTATTTCACAATCGTGGAACGTTCCGAGCGGTGGATTAACTTTAAATTGCTTATAGGAAACATTGTCGATGGTTCTTGGGACATAAGTATCTATCATAAAGGTAAAAATATTGGGTTAAATGTCGGCGCGACCACGTTTAGCTTCGTAGTGGGTAATCCCGGGCTTTGGTTGGTAGAGGTGCAGGCAACCATTATAGTTGGCTGTGTTAAGGTCGCCGCAGTGGTTTTTCTGAGAATCTTGTCTCGTAATAGCTTAGTAAGCTATTAACTTAACCGATAAGCGTCGATTATTGCAATTGGTTCGGGTTCGTATTCGCAACACGGCAACACATAGTTTAGCGGACCATTGTAGGCATAATGTGTTTGCAAACTTTAATAACACTTGGAAATTCGGTCACATTTCTGCATTAAATTGCTACACGGCTTTTTTGTTTTTAATTGAATTGTAGTCTCTCTGTTTATTTTAAAATATATACGTGTTGAGAAAATATCAGCCGCATAAAGTTAGTTAATGAACAAATTACTTAACCTAGATTATTTTATGGTGCCTCTTAAATGGTAATTTGGCTTCAAATGTTACAGGTTGACGTAAATCTTATAGCATTTGATGCTAAACAATACCTAGTTATCAAATTGGTTATTAAACAAATTGAGTAATTAGTTGAAACAAGTTTTATCGACAAGCAAGGATGTGAATTTGATGACTTTGTATTGAGCAGTGGCAGCGCGGCGGTGCATGTGGGTTAACGAGCGGTTGCGCCACGCTGCGCCCGCGCCGCCGCCACCGCCGACACCGACCGCCTATACCAACAAATATTAAAATGTACTATTCAAACTTTACTTCTTTTATTTCGTTTCAATACTTTTATGGAAAAAGACTGCATTAGAAAAAAGCTTAAAATGTTTTCTGGTTTCCGTATGCTATTTCCCATTTTACCAGCAGTCAGGAATGCGGTTGGTAGTAAGAAGACCCGGCGAGCGACGTACACAAGTTACTCATAACATTTCTATTACCTATTGATGCGACTAATAAGGCGGAGAAAACTAACCTCTCTAAGGTATCTAGAAATCTAAAATTGCAATGTTCGTTAGTGCGAATACCCATTACATTTTATACCCATTTGTATTATTTGTACCTTCATGCCATCTCAGGCAAGTAATTAAAGCTTCTAAAAGATTTATGAATCGATATCTATTAATAGCATTCTTAAATTGATTGAAGAATATATTATCAAAAAGTGGACATGTTGGCATAATAATCTTTGAATTTTATTCAATTAAAACTCTACTTATACATTAACTCTGTTGCTTCCGGAATGAGTTTATTTTATGTTAATTATAAACGAAAATAATGCATGTTGTTTTATAAAATAGTCCACTTCATATCGATACCGTAGATCTAGTTCGATATCTTTAATTAACACGAATAAGCGGCCTCGATATCGCAACTACAATGGCCGACTTTATCTCCGCGAGCTATCGAACGATGTCTACAAATTGCGTCGTATTTACAACAAAAATACGCGGACAATTAACTGTGAAGTTCCGATGTGACGATAATGACTAGTCGAGGAGTCGGGACTGATCCAGAGCATGATCCAAGTGTTACGTGGAGCGCCCGCGCAGCACGGCTCGCGACCGACACAGATGCGGACCGCGATAGCTGCGACCACATTGTGACGGTTTTAATTGGACGTTTTACATAGAATTGATTCGGAATAAACCTGAACATGCCGCTGGTCATTCTCTGCGATTCAAGGCGACGTTCGACGTGCAGCACGATGTTATGATTGTGTGTGACTGCGAATTGATTAAGTTGTTATTTTTACCATTAAATTTATTTGAACACAAAGAAATACTCCATTAATGAGCTAGCCAGACATTATTTATACAATGACTAAATATCTTATAAGATGACAGTATTATTACATTGATATTATTTTCATAAGCTACACATACTTACACAAGTCAAATGACTAGTCATCAGCTGACATTTAACAAACAAAGCTAACAGTTTTAATACCTTTGAACCTGTGTCTTAATGACATCAGGATCCATAATGACTCGAATAGTTGTATAAGTTGTATAATTGTCGCTCTGTTTCATATCAATTGGTATTAGCTAGGCAGCCGTAACTGGGAGCCGGTTGCAGCTCGGCCGCATACCAGAGCGCGCGTCGCCGCCGGCGCGACCTCCGACATTTAACAGAAGATGACCGCTTGCTGCGTACGAACAGCCTTTGATCTCTCACACTGTTGCAATTTTATGCCAGATTATTATAGTGAGTCGGATACCAGTAAAAGTGAAATTAACGTTGCGCACTGATCTGTTGGCGGGCGTTACTATAAACTCGAATGACACGCGGTTAATTGCGGTTCACGCAATTAAAGGGCTCGGCCACTAGCGTGCTTCTACTAAGTTCCGAAGATTCTCTATCTCCAACTGAGTTGATATCTCTAAGCGTTCATTTATCAACATGATGCTTTTATAAATCTTTTCACATTTATTGAAAACACGTTGGTTGTTTCACATATTATGAATTAATACTAATTTAACTAGACAAGTTGGGTTTGTTGAAATGTTTTTGCAATTCAATTAAGTGCACCGGTGCTAATTATGCTCGAAATCTACTTGAATAATTAATTTGGTAGATAATAAACGTGGTATTATGTACTACTTAATGGTATACGGCTGTTATAAATGCCAATATGGGTCGATTGCGGTTTACACACTGATTTATGGCAACTGGGAGACCGGTGGCTACGCAAGGATGCACAATCTAGTCGTGACATTAATGGCGGAGATTACTTGCTTACGCGCAACTAGAGTGCGTCGAATTCTGACGTAAAATATGGTTAGTATTTATATCGGATAGTGGTTGGTCGAGTTCCCACGCGGCGCGAACACGGCACCCGCGCCCGCGCTGCCACCGGCTCAGATGATTGGACACATGCTAATGTTGCTAAGATAGATTTCAACGATCGAGAATATTTAATACACCGTGATGTCACGGTAACTCGTACATATTGACAGCACAGTCGGAGCAGTGCCCTTTTACTGCTTTGCAAAATGAATTCCGAAATGTTGTTTCTTGAGTAGAAGTACAATAAATCTTTAAGAGAAATCGTTACTCTAATCCCGTTCGCAGACTAAAATTTGTATTATAATATTTTGAATACAATAAAAACAATCTGTATTATTCTACGCTTTCTATTAGATATTTTATTTAAGTGTAACCAAATAAGAGATGTTTTATTGACGTCTATAATATTGTGAATTAGATGGTTAGATTGTGCATTTCTATGAGCGGGTGTGCCGACCTGTCGTTCAGGTTTAGCTCGATTAGGCACCAAAATTATACTGAGATGACCGCTTTGTCCTAGAGAACAGCTCAGCGACTCAAGCTAATTGGACACATTCCTAGATAGATAGATAGATGCTGCTGATTCCGTAGATTTAATTCACCAACTAAATTAGAACATCAATTCTTAGATCTAGTTAAATAAATAGCCACTAAGATAACAAATTAGTACTGTATAATTTGATAAACTTCTATAAATGGTCACGTATATTTAAAGGCAAGTTTATAAAATAAATTTAAAACGGCCGAGTTTATTTTACTCCAACTTACTAAATAATACAAATGTGTACATTTTGATACGTGTGTCTTTTATACAAAAAGCTCCCATTCATTACTGAAGATAATCATGTTTACTAGTTAATAATAGGTCGTTAATCAGGATTTATTTCCTTAATTTAGAAACAATACGTCACTAAAAAATAAGCATGGGCATTTTAAATGATCTCATTTATCACTAAACAAGTAAAAGTGACATCATATAAGTACGAATTACAAGAATCAAAGTAGATAACTAAAATGTAAATAAACGTTCTTGAAATTCATCTGCATACTGCATAGGACAATACCGTGTGGGATAAGCGTCAATCACGAGTTCGTGTTGAAATAAGCCATGATTGGCCTACATCACAGGTGCACTCACAAAAAAGAGAAACTGCAGCATTGCAGCGTTCGAAAGAAAATCTTATTATCGACATAAGGGGCGATATTCGAGACGGCCGCCTGCTCCAGTTACAGAAAACGCTCCCTCCGATTTGGATCCGGTTCGATCTGGTTTCATGCGAACTTACCTTCACTCTCTTATGGTGTTTTAATCACTGTAATTTTATTTACGTGAGTACGTACAGACACAGACATTATCGCAACAAAAATCGATATTGTTAAGTAAATAAAACGAAACCGCTTCCGTTCAACTTCAGCTTAAACCTCTTCGTTTAAACTACTCTGGAATGCACACACTTTTTGTCTCAGTTTGAGCTCTCACAATAAAAATTACAAGTATGCATTTAAGACATATCGTTGCGTACTTTGCACCAATAATAATAAGGTCACACGAAGTCAAACATGTCTCGTTAAATTCAAAAGTTACTTCGCCAAAAATATTATACAGTTAATTAGAACAAGGAAACAATGCCATAGACATTGAAAATAACCAATCAATTACATATAAATAACTTTTTTAGATATTCTTAAAATTCGTTCCACAAAATTTAAATCGGTACCCAACTGAACAATCAATTTAGAACAACAAACTGTTTGAAATGAAAAGGTTGCATTGAAAGACTTTGAAGCGACGCGACGATAGTTGAAACTCAGACAAAAAGTCAGTTAGCATTTGACATAGACAGCTTTTGTAGTGAAAATAAACGAAGATATTGACTAATTGGTAGTTAACATGCACGTTCGATTATATGCGAAGCGTGCTAATATAATACAGAGGCAAATTGGCGTTAAGCTTTTGACAGGCGGGTCAATAAGTGGCTGGAAAACTAGGGTTGCCATCCACCGGGTTTCCCCGGATTTATCTTAGTTTAGAGGGCATCCAGGGAGCGTCATCCGGATTACAAATGAACACCCCCGGTGTTCATTTGTAATCCGGATTTAAAAATTTAAAGTCTTGGGTCGCACGCGACACACACACACTTCAACGTCCCCCTATCCCTCCCGACGCAGTTGCCTCGGTGCGCACTTCGACTTCGCATTGATATGTCCGGATTCTGGACTCTAAAACCCGGGGTTTCCACGCGTCTTGTCTTGTATTCCAAATTTTAGAAATGGCAACCCTATGGAAAACGAAAGTAGCACCTGGTGCAGTCTTACTTTGTTATTTTTATCGGATAGTTTTACGAATATTAAATTACCCGGTCGGGCTTGGATGTCACGGTTCACTTTGATACTTTCTGCACGTCAGTGATCTTTCTTTTGGCTTAGCAAATTTTAACAGTACCTGTGGTTGACGATGTGCCATCAGTAAAGGTAGGTTTACATTTTTTACAAGCGATGTAGTTAGTTTAAGAAAGTGTGAAGTACTACCGAACCGGATATCAACCGGATTTCTATTTTTGTTAGATTTCTCAGCAATTGATTCTGAGGAGAGAACATATCCCTAATAATCAGATGTTGTGTGTGACTAATGCAACGCAACCGTAATGGTCTGCGGTTAAATATATGAGAAGATGTGTAGATGACTACTAAAAAGCTGACGTCACGGAATAAAGATTAGTCATACGATGGACCCGCACTGTTATACGTAGGCTGCGATATTATGATTACTGTACTACAATAATTATAACATATTCATCGCTTACAATCGATTTTACATTAACGACTGTCGATTATTGTCGCTGTATTGTTCTTTTATTCTACAAAAAGACATTTACGTACTCAATACCACGCAATAAGTAATTCCGGATTTTGTTATTATAAAATAACCAAGAGCAAAAGTCAATGTAATTATTCGTTCACGTATTGATCTCGGTATAAATAAACGAGTTGTTGCAACTTGTTACTTGCCATTCGGGAAGTAAAATTATAGCGTGCATAAACGCTAATGTTTATACGAACTTACATATAATTTTAATGTATAATGACTGGATACCAACAATATATAAACCTGCTGACGTCTACTAAGTACGCACTTGCTGTAATTATGAAAGATTTTGCGTAAGGGATTTCCCGAACACGTCCTTAATCCATAAAAAAAAACCCAATGCAAATTCGGGAAATCTGCAATGAAACGTACATTTACATGCAAAATATTTGTAATTTAATTTATGGATTTAAAATGTAAGTAATCAATTTGTGAATTACAAAAGGTAAATTAAAAAAGTTCAAACGTTATGCCACCATGTGAATAATGGCAGGCATTAATAAAACATGCAGTTTCTTTTCGCTCGCGATTAGCATGTTGCCGAATCGAATGCAATCACTTCATGAATTCCATTTAATAATATAATAAATTCAGATTTGAGCCCACGCTGATTGTCGTAGCCGTAATATTTAAATACGCTATTCATATCTATTTGATTTGTTAAATAAATCATTTAACTTTTTTTGAAGACTTCTGAATTGGATACATATTAACACTCTTGTATTTACATTTTACATATTAATTAAGAATTGGCATTAATGTAAAAATCGCTGCTATTTTTTAGCTTGGACTGTATTCATTCATAAAAATATATATATAGTATATAAATGATTAAAAAAACTACTTATAAATGGGTCATTTGTTTATAATTTAAATATTTAAATTAGAATTATTTCACCGATGCGCTAAGAAACTTTTCCCATGATACAAAGTAATAGATAGACAATTATAAGCCGACAACAGTCGTGTAATAAGTTGCATCTCGGTTCGCAATTACTAACGGGTAGTAATATCTCACATCGCGCCCGGCAATATGTCTGCCACGAATCTTAATGAAGCTCATCTATTTAACTGCAATCACATGAGGCTAGATCGTTATAGAAAACATCTGTGTATGATTGAAATGATATCTTGACTATGTAATCCAATCAGTAGGTGATCAATCAACTTTAAACGATTTTTATATGCCAGTCATTTGCCGATAGATAACATTTAAAGAATACAACATTATTAAGATAATATAATATAGTTTTTTTTAACGGCGATGACGTAAATCATAAGATAGCGGTTATTGCTAGGCGTTCCTAGCCTGTTCTCACAACAATGCAAATTTTGGCGAAGTCATAAATAAAATATCTGATTAATTTCGTCGTCGTTAAGCCTACGGACAATCTTGATATAAGACATCAATATATTTTTTATTTAAATTTATTGTCATTTAACTCAGCATGTTACGAAAATGTTGTGTGCATGTACAAGTTATATCCTACTACTTATTTATGAATGCGAAAATGGTTAGATGGTTTGTCTCTACTCTGTCATAAAAAAAACTACTGAAAGGATTTGGAGGTACTATCGCGGACACTTCCGCCTGACCACCACTAAGCTCATTTTTGCTTGCACTTACAATATAGAAACGTTATCTAGCCCCGCCCCGTTTCCTTTGTGTAGAAATAATGAATGAAATACAATAATCGGCCGAGCGCTGACGACGCACGCCAAACGAGTTTTTTTTGTAAACTGCTATTTGAATTGTAAAAATATTTTAACTTAAATTGGCCTGCGTTACTGATAATAAGTATGTGTGTGTGTTTTTTTTAACTTTGTTGAAACTGGCTTACGTTACGTTATGTGTTTGCGTGTGTCAGAAATTCGGAATTCACATTTCTGTAATTATCTTTTAATTTATTATAGTAATCTTATAAAATCCTATATTACTGACAGGCAATAGGTAGCTTTTTTTTAGCGTTGTAAAATCATCAAATGTGTCCTCCCACCCAGGGCAGAGCGGAAAGGTCTGTCAGACTCGTACTGACCAAAATCCACGGTATCCTTCAATAGCCCTTTACGTTCCGCGGTCACGGTAATTCGTGAGTCCCGCGACCCTCCGACAGGCTTAGGCCCTCTAGAGGGGGGCTCCGTCATTTTGCGTGGAACACAACGCGCCGTCGACCCGGGCATGGTCCATGATCGGACCGCGAGTTGCCCATTACTCTGTGCCCGCATGCCCGCGCCTACGATGGCAATAGGTCGTCTGCCGACGTCCGTCTACCACTGCGGCTGGGGTGTAGGGAGGACGCTGTCCTCTCCCTAACGCGGCCCGCCTCCTCTTTCGCGAGCATAACTGCGGCGCAGAAGGAGGCGACCGCTTCCCATTAGTCTCGCCCTAATTTTACCTAAAGTAAATTAAACAAACAGATATTCGTAAAATATTTATTAGGTTCAATATAGGAACTGAATCAGTAAAAATAGGTTTAACACAAAATCAAAGAAAAAGTTATGAAATTAACTTCAAGGAGTTTACCGTTTAAAAAATACAAAACCTCCCTTTCTGTGACCTATTATTACAAGCATCAGTTTTTTTTTATAAACAATAGTTATTTGTCCTGAGTGGCATAGGCAATAAGGGCAGGGAGGGGGTGAGCGGGCGCAGCCGCTGGCGAAAGCTACTTATAAATAGATTTTAAGTTAATACTGATAATATCTTTACAGTGGCAAACATTGTTTCTCTAAAATTAAACTAAGAAAATGAAACAGATAATGTGTGCGTAAGCGAGAAAGTATACAATAATATCCGTTCATAACGTAACATACAGAATTATTTCATTTTAATTTTCGCTATTATTCAAATTAGACTTTCTAGTTAAATGGTTCAACGAATCAAATATTAAACACAAAACAATTATAAAATAAACAATTTCTTCCCTATAATTAAATTAACAGTCGGTAAACAATAATTACTTTTCACTATATTTATATAAATACAAAGTTATCACAATAATCATCAATGACTACTTAAACATAATATTAAAAAAAAACTGACTTCGAAAAAGAAGGAGGTTACCCTCTTTCTTGATGACGCCTGGACCGAATCGAAAGTTTTTTTTTTTGTTTAAAAGGGTATACTTTTCAGATGGTCCCATGATAATATGGTTAGGATCTGATCACGGGATCATGGACAAATCGAGGGAACTCTTCAACAAATTTTAATGATAGCAAATCAACCGCGATTGCTGCTATTGCATATCTATGAATAATGCTCTCTAAAACAGTGTAAAATAGCTTTTCATGTGTTGCGCGGTAGGCACCATTACTGGTTTTAATAGTTCGCGGTAAGCTGCACCATTTGCTCGCCCTGGGATATGGACAAGCTCTCTAGGACCACCAGCACTCACTCATACACACTCTTCTTCAGTTATTATTGGGAATCGCGTTCCTTGGTTCGTAACGCCTATTTGTGATGCGCCATAAGTTTCAGTAATTCATCATACGTAGGACGTTTTCCTCAGGAATGAGAAACGGAAATGGTGCCCGCAGTCTTTCCTCTAAGACACCCTCTTCTTCATGGCGTCTGATCCACAGCCGCACAGTGTTTCTCTACAAACAATAAACAATCTCTTAAGTCACAGATACAAGTTATGATAAGTGTTAACCTTAAAATTTAATCGGTTGTCTATCTAAACATAAATCTGAAATGCCATAATTTATTTCAGTTAAAAGTCATCATTTGTCCGAATAATAACTTGCCCCAACATAAGATCACATGTTATCACATGCCATAACAATAAAATTCCTAAATACAATATGTCCTAATGACTTAGGACATATGACTAGAATTTTTGATAGATATATTAATTGAATTTTTTAGTAAACGTTTTCTGGATAATGATTTTTAGACAAACAATTTTAAGAGATGAAAAGGGATACCTTTTAATCAATAAAAAAAAATTATATTCTCATCTTTATTTACACCTACTCTGGTGTTATTTATGTGTAGATAATAAAACTGCGGCTTGAACCCGTTTTTTTTTGTCATATTATAGATATATTATAGAACAAAGGATATTCTTACTTCGGCATGCAATTTGACACAAAGAAAATAGTTACGCAAACAAAGGGCGGACGTCTTTTGTTTATATTTTTTAGCAAAAAAATTTAAAACCACAAACATAATAGATAATGCGCTTTGTTATCACTCTTTAAACTTTGTCGGCAAAGATTAAAATTTTGTGATGCCTTCTGCTATTCCTAATTGCTTTGTTATACTGAGGTAAAAAATAGGAAGTTCGAATTTGTCCGAGATATTAATACTTATCATTTTTTATTCAAACTAATCTGAACGTCATTCGAAATAGATACGAATGATCTTTTTTAACAAAAGAAATGACGTTTCTATTGGCATTTAAAAAAATAAGACTTATAATTTAGTTTTTTCTGTTGGATACAACTAGAAAAGTTGTATCCGGGGCCTAAAATGTCCACTTTAGTCGAAGCGTGAATAGGATAATAATGTGAATTACATTACAATTCGTAAAATGGTCAGTGACAATCCATAATATTAACTGAACACAGTTAATATTATGGATTGTCACTGTAACTATTTTAAGAATTTTATTAATGTGATTCATATTAGTATCCAATTGATTCTGCTAAAGCGCTCATCTTATCCCTTGTGTATCAACACAAATCATCTATAGCTACGTATAACGACGACTCGGGCGGCAGGTTCTGGGCTCACGTAGAAATAATAATTTTTTGACCCATATGCTAGATTGTGCTTGGCACCAAAAGTTTTGAACAAGATTATGATATAAACTAATGAAATACCTAATGAATTACTTATAAGATACAGTGGCAAAGATTGTTCTTTGAAAATCAACAACAGAAATAAAAACAGATGAGATATTAGTGCGTATCTAAACGAGAAAAAGGAAAATAGTATTTGAGTTCGCGTAGTAATATTCTATTTGTTTCTAGTTTAATCATATTTATCAAATACTTTTACTTTTTATATAACGAGCTAAAAAATTTTTGATTATTTACACAAGATGATAATTATTTGCATGAAACACTTTGCATCGAATGTATAAAAAAAAATAAGCTGTTTGAAAATAACAAAAAGTATCATAATAATTATTATTAAAATAATCTACTACTTACGATCATATGCAGCTGCTCAGCAATTCCACTGATCCTTGTCCATGCAAAATTATAATTTCATTGCGTTCTTCTCTTCTGAGATTTCTGGAAGATATTATGCACAAAACGTTCTAGCACAAGTTCACAGGAGTCTAATATTGCACAGGTTAACGTTTAGGCAATCAAAGGTCAGGTAAACAGAGCAATGATTAATATTCAAAAGGTCCGGTGAGCGCGCCAAACTTCGCGCGTAAAATTCGGAAAAAAGTGTACAGAGGACACGTCAGTAACCTGCGTAGAGCAGATTGCAACTAATAACGTTGACTCTTTCCTAATAGGCCTAAACTGTAAGGGGGCGGGGCTCGGCGCCTCCGCACGATTTAGGCGAAAAAAATTTTAACTGGTCAGGCGGAAAAGTCCGCGATAGTACATAGACAGTTTATAACCTGGATTACTGTATACTTGAACGCCACGGGCAATTGCTGGTTGTTTTATGTAAACACAATTTACGTAAAGACAAAACAATCATTAACTTTTAACTAGATGTCTTTCTGATTTCCTGAAAACTAACAAAAACTTTGTAAGTTTGAATCACTAGGAATTCACGCAAATCCCAACGTAGGATATGTGACCACGACATGGTCATAAACAACTTCCAAGTTACCAAGTATGTCTACAGAAGCAGTAGTCGTGTCCCATAAGTAGGTAAGTGTGCATAAAACAGCGCACAGATCGCTTTCCACGGTGTAAATGACTTCAGGTTAATAATTTTCAAATCGTGATCTCACATCAATTTATTTCACCATTAATAGTTTGTCCTTATTTATAGGTATTATCACGTCTATTGCTTGAGAGCCGGAGCAGTTTCGTAAGGCTGCAGTTTAACATCATTTGCATATTCCACGGCGCGCCGGTGTCGATGTGGCCCGTGTTGTACATCGAGCGAACCACTAATAATTACTGTTCACAGGCTTCATGTATTTATAGTGAACCAATTTTCGGGAAACATTTACTAATGGAGCGTAACTTCATGTTTTAGAAAAGCCATCGCAAGTCTGTTTATTTAATATTAATGGACTTTAGGAAAAGCTCCTAACTTCAGTTATTATGACTTAGATGGCCATTTCAAAGCGATGACTTTTGCATGCATTGCATGTATCTAATCTAATGGCATTAAATTGTAAGTACCTAGTAAAATTTATTAGTATATCCATTAAAATTTAATCAATATTGCGGGTGGCATCAGTGTTTTGACATTCGAAATGGTATTTAATGACAGGAAAGGACGATTACATTAATATCAAACATGCTTCCGTTGTAGAGTAGTTCAGAATTTGAATAAGTTATTAATATTACTTGTTTAATAGCTGTTGTCTTGTCTACTACAAATTGGCGCAGGCAGTGTTCGTTCTGAGTGCGCTGCGTGTGCGCGTAGGCAGCGGCCTGCTCGCGGATGTCTCTGTCGGGATGATCCAGATACACGACGAATCCTTTCACCGAGCGCAGCCTTGAGCACGCCGTGTCCCAGGACTGACCATTACCGACGCACCGTTGTTAATGTCCTATCGATTAACATAGATCGGTACTAAAAGATTTAGTGCGCTCAAACTATCAACGTTTATAGACTACACTATTGTGTTCGACTTCTCGCATTTACGATATATACAGGCAGTGAATTGGGTTAGTAAATGTTAGGCCGGTCCCAGGCCATCCGACTCGATGACGAAAAATACCGGACATGTCCGCCAATTAAAGCTCGAGAGACGAAGACGGTGCGCAGCGCCGCTATGCCGCATCGCGCACCGCAACCGACCACGTGATGGTCGTTTGCAATTTAAATCAATAAACAAGAGATCATTATTCTCCTTGTTAATGGTTATTTTAATTGGTTCCACCAATTTTATTTTCTTTGTTTGTCCTGTTTTGTTAGGCACGAGGTCAGCCTTCTGGCCTCTGCCATCTAAAAAATAAATGTATTGTGACTAAAATGTCGATGATGCCAACATTAGCGATGCTTTAGCAATTCATGTCGAGTGAGAGTAAGCATTCACAATGAATGGATGCACCACATCATAATACTTATTTAGGTATTACTAATCGAATTTTGTACACTATAATTTGCGGTTATTATGTTGCGCTTTAATGTTCTTTCACAAAGAAAGTAGGTGTAGTCTAAACGTAATTCTTCATGTTTGTTGTTTCACTTGGAATATTTTAAATCATTTTCCTGTTGCCGAAGTAACAAATTCTATTTTATGGTCATATCAACATTCAAGTTAAAGAGATGAGTTACATTAAAAATACCTAGTATCCACATTAGTCCCTGCCGGGGTTGCGGGACTCACTAATTACCGTGACCCCGGTACGTAAAGGGCTATTAAAAGACACCGTGGATTTTAGTCAGTCAAGTCTGACAGTCCCTCCCGCCCTGTCCTGGGTGGGAGGACTCATTTGATGATTTTACCACGCTAAAAAAAAAACAAAAGTATCCATTAAAATCTTAAAATATCACTTCCTTGAATAAATGGTTTAATTGCTTGCCTTCTTTTACATTAATACTCCCTTATATGGTTACCTGGTTCGTCTTCTACTTAAACCGGTACAAAAAATGGTATGTCAATTACTATTCGCCCGTGTCACTTTACAATGGAACTTTCGTAATGAATATAGCCAAATTACAATTCTTAAGAAAAAGCGCGGTGCGGTAGTGTCGCTGTATGGCTGCCAAACCTGAATGTACTTTTTAATTGAAGGGTTCATACTATATGGTTGTTTATCAAGGTAACTGCAGCAGGTTTTAAGTGAAAACATATTTTATTTAATATTCTTTCTTAAAGTGCTCTACATATTGACATTTAAACACTGCGAACCGTAATGTTGAATAATTTATTACAAAATTCAGTAGTATTACTGGTTGCCTTATGAGATAAGAATTAACCAGTTATGTACGTACCTATGAAAAAACTCAACTAGGTATTCCACCGATCCACCTACGACCTAAAAAACTTTTTTTTAATTATGAAATGAAGAGAGTCTTTCTAAATTCGAAACGTATCTGTTTATTTATAGAAGAACACGCCGATTTTGTAATTTCTATCCTTTTACTCACTCCTATATATCCTTATATCTTCTGTCCTTCTACTCACTTCTCTAAAGGATTTGGAATGAGAATTAATAAACGACTAATTACCGCTTCTTACACGATTAAAATATTCTGGTTTAAATTTTATGACGTAGTTATTTTGTATTTCAGTTGTATTTTGAGGGTCTTTTGTGGTCACCTTGAAGTGCTCTGGTTCCTCCTGTCTCTTAGCGAAATATTTGGAATCTGTTTATACTTCCTGTTTACCTAGAAACTTTAAAATAGCAGCAAAATACTCCTTTCAAATTAAACTTATTCATGGCTGTATTTGAGTTGAATGATCTTTGAGGGTTTTCTTTGTATCTTATAGGAAACAAAATGTTTATGCCATAACCTTAATGTTTGGTTGAGACATAAAAATATGGTTCGTTATCAAGGAAAAAGGCATAAATGATACCGTGAGGTCTGTCAGGAAACAAAGGAAAACCCAAACGTGTTCCGAAGACCGCAAGTAAATTAGAATAAGAGCAAGATGATGATAATTATGATGGACCTTATTAATGTGTTAAAGAGACACAAAAAAATAATCACTTTAACAGGATAGTTCTTTTTCACATTGGGAGCCGACTGCACCCGTCGAAAAACCGTTGAAATGAACAGTGGGGTCTTGGGACTGATCCTGGAACGTAAAGCGCTATTGAAGATGAACTAGTCAGTACGAGTTTAACAGTTCCTTCAGCTCCACTGAGGACGGCGGAAGACTCATTTGATGATTTAAAGACTCTAAAAAAAACCAGTGTCCTACAATAGCCCTTTACGTTCCGGGGTCACGGTTCCGGCAGGCTTTAGCCCTATGAATTAACAACGCTTAAAAAAATAGTTGGCGGAACAGGACTGAATGTATGAAGATCCAAATAATGGCAAAAAGGCACTTTTTTCACTTGTTTTGCACGTCTCTTGTTTAGTTGTCGAAACGGGAAAGTGTTAATGATGTAGTTTGATCGCTGCATTTTGAGATCTTTTATCAATATTATTCTTCAAATATAGCTAGCAATTCAAAATGCAAACTTTCTCAAAACATATCAACAAAGACAAATAGTTACATTACAGTTAAGAATGTGACCTACAGAGTACAGACTCTGTGCTCTGAGCCTCGCTGTAAATAATGTGAGAGAATATATAATGACCAGACCATTTATCATAATGTGCACTCTCACTTAACTAGGTATCTTGTAGTGCAGGGATGGTTAACATTCAGTACGATAGAACATTCTGAGCATGTTTTATTTCATTGTAGATTGCAATCGAAATATTTTGAATTTCTGTCTATAAGAAAGTGTGCATTTATGCAAGAATAATTTTTTTAGGTATTTATTTTAAATCTTTTACGGTACAATTTTTACTGAAGTACGTTTTCTTTATCTTGACGATCTATCAGAAGTATAGGCCGCCTCTAAAACACGTATATGTAGAAAATTCGGATCTAGAAGAGCTGTACGGTACAGTCTCATAATAACGTTTTTTCTAGTTTTTTTTTTTTAAATTAAATATCTATACCAATATGTGAATATTTAATTTAGAAGAAAAAAAGATTAAGAGTTTGTTTGGTATTTATCGATGAAGGCTATATGTAATTACGTTTCGGTCAATAGGATCTGAGCAGCGGGTGAAACCGGCAAAACGATATTTTAGCGACACGCCCTGGATTGTGCGAAACCAAATGCGAAAAAAATGCGGGTACGAATTATCGATCGATCGACTTGGTGAATTTTCTAAATACTTTCTTATGTACAAACCCTCTCCTGACAATTAAAAACACAACAAAAAACGTCTAATTTTGTGCACAAGCTTGGAAGTTATGGCTGTACAATAAGGGTGGGTGTGTGGTTGATTTAGTTTTTCTACAGTCTTCGTTTAATTCGACGGCACGGTTAGTGCAGTGCCTGAGCGATTGGACTGCTGCGCAACGTGTCGTGGGTTCCATTCCCGCACGGAACAAATATTTGTATGACCTACAGGTATTTGTTTCGGATCTGGGTGTTTGTGTATGTGAGTTTGTAAACACACCCACGACACAGAAGAAATTCCTAGTACGGGGCAACGTTTATTTAAAAAAAAACCCTAAACAGTGAAAATGGAAACTGTTCCGCCACTGGTAATGAAGTCTTGGAAGTGTAAAAGTTTCTGGTCAATAAATACATATATGTGCCACAGACACTAAAAAGAAATTACGAAAAAAGGATCTTGTACTTCATACTCCTTACAGACAGCGTACGCGCAGCTCTTGTACCACTCAGCGAAAATATTTGTAAGCCCAAACGACACACTACACGGATAACGACTAGATTTATTATAACACAACACAGATTTATTATTGCACCTTCACTTTTGCTTGAATATGACAACATTGACTGGAAACGATTTATTGTAATTTGCTTCACAAAATAAACTAGAACTGCTGCTGAAAGGAAATAAAATAATAAATTAAATTATATTTTATTATTTGTTGATAAGTGCATGAAATGGATACCACTGAATTACAATTTCTCTACATAAAGATAAAAAAAATACGATTAACTTTTTTTATTAAATTTGCTTAAATATTCGTCTCATAAGTATTTTTGTTTTTACCAATTAAGGCTTTTCTAACGTTTGTATTTGTGGGACGTATCTACAGTGGCGAAGCTGATAACGCTCAAGGCAGTAACAATATCATGGACGGCACAGCCCTTATTCACTCTTTTTTGTGTTAATCTCCGACTTTATTATAAGATAATTCAATCATAACGAAACAATACATGGATTTCCATACCTAAAACCATGATGTGAGATAATAAAAACTTAGTTTGACAGATAGTTAAAGAACACCTCTTGTGCTTATTAAGAAAAACCTCTGTAAATAAAGTTAGGTGCGTTCATAGTCAAATACTTAATAATATATAATAATACTACTGAAACTCATAAATTCATCACGTTACATAACCTGTAGATTCAAAATTGTTACTGAAGGCAAGTCTGAAACTAATTTAATCGTACCGTAACTGTATAACACCAACGTTATACAATGTTGATTTGTGGATACAAACTTTACATTGACATTTTATATCTACCATTTCGATATCTTTTATTTGTAGGACAAATAGAAATTAACAGAGAATATTGTTCACAGTGTAACTTGTTGCCCATTGAGGCAATTTCAATTGTGCACACTTGAAATTTTATGATTTATTAGCCATTCTCAGTTGTAACCATAGAAAGTTCAGTCCTCTGAAATACAAAGGGCCTTTAAGATGTTTAAAACAAATCACTGTATTTCGTTTGAAAATGCTTAGGAAATAATGGCCGTCAAATGAAATTATATATTGACTGGGATATAATAAAGTTACTGAGAGTATTATGTACATAATGTATGACTACAAACTCAATAACTTTCCATCTTTAATCTCAGTTTGAAAACAGAGCTATTAAATAGTAAACGTGTCTAACGTTGCACTCTGTTGAAATCTAAAAATTTTGAATTACAAATGTGCGTGAGTATTTACGACGTGTACGAGACATAATTCAGTGGAAAGCGGGAAGTTTATCCGCATTATTTATGCGACAGGATTGACACCTGCAACCTGGTGGCGTCGGTGGAGTTCGTACGAGATCGCGCGACGGCCTGCGATCCGCGCCGATCCTCGCCTGTTACACTGATGCATATTTGTGATAAATTAGACACGCCACACTCGAGAACCAATCTCGACGGTTTGCAATCAGTTTTGCGAAATGCTCGTTTCCTCGTAAATTGTTGGTGGTACTCCGCGAAATATGGCCGCGTCTGTGACGTGTGGACATGCTATTTGGAACTGGACATATATTTGTTAGCCTTGGAGATTTGAGATTGCTACTATTATCTTTAGCAGAACGCTTTGTTTACTTCACGAAGTAAATATTGAACAATATACCTACTTAGACAGGAGTATATAAATGAAGTACTGAGAGTATCAAATAACGATCAATGGTATTATCAACGTTATAATCTTCACATTAGTATAGCATGCCGACTTGCAATTAAGTGCTTCTGAACATCCAGAGCTTTTTGGGGTCAAAACGAAAGGCTGCCATAATCACCGTATAACAAACAGACATATTTATTAATACAAATTGATTTCTTTAAGACGTTGTAATTCGTGGTCCAGTACAGGTTTAAGGATATTAATCAGTGGTCAGATTAGATTCTAATCATTTAATAACGCTGACCAGACAAGAAGGTTAGTTTTCAAATTAAATTGACCATACTGTATAGGTCGGATCTTGTTCGATTTGACCGATCATTCTGTTGAATGTCACTTTAACTGAAACAGATTTTTTTCATTCACGAATCGTTTATCTGGGACAGAACACAAAAGCTACTCTGTAACATAATTTGTTTGTTACGTTCGACACGTACGCTGGTGATCTAATTTTTTAACTGCCATTTATGTTTATTTTAAATACATCAGAAAATAATAAAAATAATAAAAAGCTTGTTATGCCTCACTATAATATGAATATATGTATTTATTATTGAAAACAGAAATCAGCGAAGCGCCGCTCACATCGTTGAAATTTTATCAGTATAATAAATAATAATATTCAATAATACTTTTCACTTAAATGTGTTAGTGAAAACGGGCGCCAAATTAATGAAATTTAAAACATCGAATCATTTTTTAAAACGTTATTTCATCGACTCCATGTTGTGGGAAGGAAAAATAAAACGATTAAAACGCCAGATAGTGGTTCGCAAATTAGTCGGTTAGCAATTTCACTTTATGATTAATTTGCTACAATAATGACAAAGATTGAGCGTCGGCTGTTTGGACGCTCTCTATTCAAATACCAACATACTTTTTGTTCACGTCAATGCAGCTTAGGATTTCTTGTTATTTTTTCATTTAGCGGCCATGTTACACTCGATTTAGAACTTTATGATCATGACAATAATGATGTTAAGTACACATAAAATATGCCTTCGGCTTACGTGATTAACCGCATTCTTGAGATGATACAGCCATAACAACAAATAACGTGATTATATTATTAGTACACAATCGGATACGACTTTCCATTTTTATGATTATAAAAGTGTTTTTGAGGCAAGGGCCCATTTTGTCATTATTCATTCGGATTAAGCAAATGATATAAAGTATTATTGTTTATGTATTGACAACTGTACTGTTCATGTTTTGCTTTGATTTTTTGTAACTGAGTCATAAAGTAATTATGAAATTCATACATTAAATGTTTGCGTAATAAAGCACGTAACAATACCTTTAGAGTTTCAATCACAACATACATATTTTGAAGCAGAAAAAAATATAATAAACACCGAATAAAACTATATATACATATATACTATATAAATTTACTAAAAATACAATGGAAAGATATTGAATGATTGGTCATAGGTTTTACCTTATTTGTTTTGATCAAGCAGGGTATTTACCTCAAGACCTAACTTCAACGAAACGATATCCAATAAAAACTCTACTTAAAAAATAATTAGCCGGAAATATGACAAGTTAAATCTAAATAATGAGACAAAGTGCACTGAAGGTCCTCTCAAACAGGATGTATAGTGCTCCTAACTTAGCGGTAAAATTGGAACTACAGTTGCTAATTTTGTAAATGTTATTAATTACACCAAATCTACATTATTCTGAACACCGTCATAAGAACAGATAAATTGGTGGGTCTTGTAGATAAGAGGCAGTAAATAACAAGACCACTGAACTAATTTTAATGGAGCTTTCTCCGCATTCTCATCTTTATTTTAAATTCACAAACTGCTCAAACCTGAACGATTTTATAAATGACTGAGTGAGAAATAAAATGCAATTAAGACATTTCAGATTAGCACAATTAATGTAATCAATTAATATCGCTTTTAAACGATGGCATCAATTAAGTTCGTTCTTTACGTTTCTACACAAATAATGTTTCGATCCATTTATCGTATAGGTACCACTTTGCCTTACATTTATTTAAAAAATAAATCCAATGGGTTTTATTAGATACTTATTTTATATATATTGAGAGGCAAGTTTAGTATGCCATCTTTGAACAAAACAATGCAGGTGATAGTTATCTAAACTACAAAATTAGGACACAGTACCAGCACAACTTTCTAATCTCTAGCATTTATGTATATTAGAGTAATATCGACACATTCAATTTGAGTGCTGTGTACAATCGTGATCCTGCTAAAGTGCTCGATATAAACCAATTGGTTCAACGAGATGCGCTGTGAAACGTGCCGCGACCAGCTGACCTCGACCCAAGAGATGCTAGAAATTGAAAACACGCCCCACTTAACCTGGATACTGAATCCATCAGGCGATCTGACCAAACGCATCAATAACATCTGTTTTCATTAAATTAGCACTAGCTGTCAAAATCTGTTAGTTACAACCGCTACGTATTCATTATCGTGATACGCCCATGAAACATAAAGCGAAAACGTTTCTTTTGACGAATAAAATATGTGTACTCGTACTCTTTAAAGCATAGTGCTTCCTGCGTTCCTCAATACGTTTGAATTTAATGCGTTTTCTTAATAACTAACTGCGAGCTCTCTTCTAGCGACAAGAAATTTTATGTTAGTGTGGTTATTTTCTATAATTATTAAGTAAAACATTATAAATTATACCTACGTGCTTTCACATATGAGATGAATCGCGTCGCCAACATAGAAGTAAACTTTGTCTGAGGTCACTTGTTAATTTCTAGTGCCCATCTCATGCAATATTGATGCTATTTGCTTATTTGAAATGTTAATTTGCGGCGATAGAGAAGATAAAATAGACCCTTTACATTAACTTTATATACCGTGTCGTTAGAAAAATTAACATTACAAATACGTAAGAACCATCCATAGTGCATGAGAAATTGTATGTTATATCGAAATCTGTACTTCATATAAACATGATATAAAGGATGCATAGACACCTACTTGTATTTACGATAGAGCATTCAATATGTGATCTCAATATGTTTCTTTTCTCCATGAACACAAAACTTATTAAAATGTTAATTGGATTCCGACTTCAATTTAATCTAAAGAGTTTTTAATGGAAAAAAATCTCTAATCTCGGTAGCTAGTCCAGTAACAATGCTGACAAATGACCCACTAATGTTGCCATGGGTTTTCCCGGTAGTGAGTTGAAAAAAAATGAAATGGCCATTCATCCAATAAATATGAAGTCAGTAATTATAGAGGCGTGACGTAGATATAGATAATAATCGATTGTTCTCGATTTAGCTGAGAGCGGCTTTTTTGACTTATAGACTGCGTATATGCAGTTTTTTTTTAACGTGGTATATTCATGAAATGAGTCCTCCTATCCAGGGCAGGACGGGAAGGAATGTCAGACTTGTACTGACTAAAATCCACGGCGTCCTTTACTATAGCCCTTTATGTTCCGAGGCCACGGTTACTCGATAGCACCGCGACTCCAGCAGGCTTTGGCTCTCTAAGGAGGTCCCGTCATATTGCTCACAGCTCTTAGAGGCGCGCGTGGAACACGACGCACCGTCGACCCGGGTCTGATCCATGTTTGGACAGCAAGTCACCCATTACTTGCCGTCCACATGCCCGCGATATGCAGTTGATGTGGGCTTGAGTTAGGTAGCTTTTCAACAATTTCTCTACAGTTTCGTCCAGCCTGAAGCAGAACAACGAAAAAGGTTAAACTCTCATTAAGTTAAAAGCTTACCTTTTTTGTAAATAATTACTTAAATACTTTAATATTCCCAATGATAAAACTCACTTTAGTATTTGATTACAGGACAATTTTAACAAAACTCAGTTAAGTTAGTATTATTTTACCTGCTTTTGTGTCCAAAATAACAAGCAACGAAATTATATTTCTTAAAAAAAAATCTCCTAACGACCTATTGATTGACATTTTACGTGTTCACAAATAAATAGGAAGCATTAATGAATCTGAAAGCAGAAAAAATTTGCTTATTTTCATGCTCATATATGAGACTGTACGCATAATAAAGAATGAAGTTAATATCGTTTTCTGACATTTCAGTTCAGCTTGATTGCCACGCGTAATTTGAAGCAACGACCGTCGCGTGCGCATCACTCGCTCATTCAGTGCGTGTAAATAAAAACGAGCGATTCAGGAGCGATCAATTAAAATAATTCACTTATTGTATTTACATTTAATTTACGTTCAGTTCAATAGCAATTAAGGTTTATTTATTAATGTTTACTTTATTTACTTGGTGCAGTAAAAATGCTAAAAATATACAAGTTATGGTTTTAAACAATTTTGCATTTGCCGACTTTTGTGTTATTGTATGTTTGCTTCTTTCGTACGTAAATACAGTCATTGTCTATAGCACACTAAAATGTGCCTAAATATAACTAAGACATAAAATTTGCATATTTTCTTAGAAGGGCTTTATTTTACTTCGTTTCAGGAATTTGTAAAATCAGTAAAACGTGGGAACGTATAGTGAACAACATATTTCAAAAGTGTAACTTTTGAAATATGTTGTTAAATTCATCAACATGCAAAGGTTGGGGAAATTGAATTGCTCGTTCGTCCATTTTCATCAAACCTACTTGTTTTTTTTTTGTGAATGGCATCTCGCAGGTCAACCTAGAAGAGGTTGTGGGCTGCTTAACCGGACTTTTCTGTGGATGCCTTAAAATTTAGTAACACTGTTTTTAAGGTTAATGTTTACTCACAATTTACAAAATTTACCATTTACGATTTCAAATGGTATATAATATATGATTTACGTATTAAAACATAAATCAAGTATCTTTAGTTTTTTTTAACACAAAAAAGCAGATTAAATTCAAAGTTCATAATCAACTTTAGTCTAGACCATAAATATTTTGCAAATGAAATGAGAATCATTAATCAAACCAAAGGTTAATATATTAATAGAGCGTTCAGGACTTTAATTGATAAACATTATATTATGAGGCGCGGCTCCACGTGGCACGTTATCTGCTTCATCGCGTAGCGTAGCGTGCACTAGTGCCACGAGTTAGCCAGTGCCAGTAGACACCCGTCAAACAAGATCCTCAATACACAAAATAAGTAAAAAAACTCCATCAACTCCAACAGGATTTCTAGTATAATCTGCGTCATTAAACGCGGAACAATATTAATGACAAAAGGAGACATGTTTAAGTATACGCGTGTACTAAACTTGATTTTATTAAAAGCGAGTCGTCATGCTGTCGACCGATCACCGGCGCTTGCCGAATACGATGAATATAGCACCATATGCTAATATTATACCAAAATATATATTTGAATAGGCCATCACTTAACAATATTATGGATAAGTAATTATTTAAATGTAAATTCATACAGTTTTCTGGGTGTGGAAAAAATGTGCATAATACATTTGTATTTGTAATTTTATGAGTCTTCAAATATGTACCTTTGTATTTCATTTGTTTAGCCTTGTTCAAATGAATCAAACGCATTAAATAATAAGCACTTGAACGAAAAAGCTTCCGAGAATTTGCTACTCGCATAATTTTCCAATAAAGGTGCACGGCGCGTTGATGTCTTTTATATTGTAAACTATTGTAAAGCAGTAAACCGCTTAACTATTGACAGTAGTGGCAATATTATAATGTAAGACATTTTAGAATAACTTGTTGACACTCTGCTTTATGCAGTAATGTGGTTCAATTTAAGCTGTATTAAGTTACTGAACATTTATTGTAGTGGAGCACTCTTTCATACCACATAAATCTATCGCTGCTCTAGATAGATAAAATTAAAACGATACCTGGAAACACGCTCAAGCTGAAGGTAGTTCCGTGTCTGTTGACGTCCGGCAAACCTTCGACATTTCCGAACAAACACAGTTGAATCACCCGCTCGGGAGCAACGCGGCTCGCGGAGGCTGTGGGTGCGCGGGGGGCGCGGCAGGCGGCGCGGGGGACGGCCCGGCTCAGCGTGCGAACATACGCCCGCGAGGTCGCTGTCTTTTTACTCGTATTACCTCCTGACATTCGAACTTAATGGAGTTGCCTTATTGAAATTTAAGCAGAACGACTACCGACGTAATGGAATAAAATTAGGTTATCGTAACGAGAAAACGGTCTTCGAGTGGCCATCTTTAAGCTCTCGACGGCCCAATAGGAATTCGAAACATTTAGCAGAGGCTGCACGCTTCAGAAAGCTAGTCGTCTCGCTCGCGGAGAGCCCGTGGCTCGCATGTCAGAAAAGAATAGATATAGGAACACGCTCCTATCGACGAATAGTCATTGTTCTTGGCCGTAATGGAACAAAATAAAGACAGAACAGCGGTTTTCGTGACTGTGAGACGAAACTATCGGAGATAACAAGAGCGAATGAGAAAGAAAATAAGGTTTTTAGGGTCGATGGCCGAGTGAAGGAACTTAAAATTGGATTTTCTTAAGAAATATGCTTCATTTAGGACACGTCTATCATAATTTTAAATGTTGTGTCAAGCCACTGTGTTTATTGATGTAAACAAATTATTATCGATGTTTAAAGACATTAATCAGTGAGGCCGCATTGCAGCAATGCGTGTGCTAATATTTTTCTAGTCGGAATCTTGTAAGTGAAAAACGATAACTTATAGTAAGTAGATAATAATCATTTATTTTTTATGATAAGGTCATTGTTTAATTAGTATTTAATCAGGACAGTCCAGTAACAGTTAAAGAGCGATGACGCAACGGCCAGCATGAATCAATGTGTCCCGTGCATCCCGTGCGTCCCGCGGGCTGCGCGGCTAGCGGGACAGTGTACCGCCCGTCCCGCGCCCCGCGCCCGCCCGCACGCGGACCGTTACGCCGGCGTCCTTGGCTGAGTTCTTTCTTGCGCGGGCGCAGCAGGTCGGTGTGAACTCGTTCCGCGCTGCCTCCAATGCGCACGTGTGCCCACTGTGTTAGTAACCTAGCCTTCTATGTGTGCGCATGTAAGTGTGTGAGTGCATTAGATTACTCCTAACGGATATTACGGAATTTGTTAGATAAATACTTCAAATATGAACTAGCTATATTAAATGAGTCTTTTTATAGAGCAAATTAGTTTTAAGAGTTATTTTTATGAAAACATGCAGTTATTAACATTCAAGTAAAGCAATATCTGTAACTTGCTGCACCGGGTGCCGGCGACGCCTGCCTGTCTATTATGATTCTTATTAGAAATAGCTAGCCTACTTGACATTTTCCATTAACAGAGCATTTGGTCGCTATTCAAACACAACTTTACATTCATAATATAAATATACGCATCATTATTGTTTTCTCCAATGAATTTGAGTTTATGATTTGACTAGCGGAAGTCTTTTAGAATATTTCATGGACATTTTCAAAAAAATCTCTGAAAATTAGCTGCCTTTACGCTAATGACAAACATACAACGAAGATTTCCATTAAGACTAAACTTGTACTATTACAAATTCAAATAGTGAATGTTATTGAACTTGCAATTAACAGACAAGTCTAGTTAAATTAACGCCTGAATGAAACGTAATGAGCTCGACCCGCCGCCGCGACCCCTCGTCCTAGCCATTGTGAGATTACGATCTGTTTATCACGTAACTTACGATTACGACCTTCGTCAGTCTGGGCTTTATCGCTTTTCTCAAGTATTCTGGGGTCAGCTTTCGGTATAACAGCTGTTAATAATATAAACGTATCATGGACGGAGTGAACACTTATCTCTCTGTTTTTGTTTGTTTTGTTTTGCTATCTCTTTTTTATCATTTACAGAAAACATTCGCACAGATGAACGGTAAGCTGGACCTACGCGGCCACACTGCGCCAGCTACACATTTTCCACGCGGCTACGTAGCGTAACAGCGACGGCGTTGCTACGCAGCTACACCGTTTTGTAGCAAAAGCGGTATAGCTGCGTAGCACCACCGTGCTACGCACTGCACGGCAATGCTGCTACGAGGCTGTTGCTACGCCTGGCCTACGCTCTTCGGCACTGCTGCCTGCTAGGCACCAACTTAGTTGACGCAGTTACAACGCTATGATAAACTTTTACAGACGTCTCACGTATCTGTTTAGTTTTATATGCTAAGTCTCCGCGACCAAGAGTGTCAGCAAAGTGACGGGGCCCCCCTCTAGAGGGCCAAAGCCTGCCGGGGTCGCGGGACTGTATGAATTACCGTGACCCTGGAACGTAAAAGGCTATTGAAGGACACCGTGGATTTTAGTCAGTACGAGTCTGACAGTCCCTCCCGCTCTGCCTTGGGTGGGAGGACTCATTTGATGATTTTGCCACACTAAAAAAAAGTCTCCGCGACTACAACGTGACGTCTACGCGGCATCCATGCTCTCTCTCATTTATTATCCGTTCAGTATGCAAATAATAAACTTACCCATGCATAAACTGACCGAGGAAAATACAGCTTAACCTCGCAGATCAATCGATTGTTATTTAGCCACGAGCCCCTGATACACGTCACTAATGACATTTATCAATAAATAGCAAAGCCTTACGCAACATCCTTTGTTACTCACAATCCTATTTGATACAGAGAACAGACTCATACACGACACAATTACAGACGACCTACATTGAGCAGCCTTAAAAAATACAACACGACAGAGATTCCACGAAAAATAACAATAGTCTTGTTCATAATGGATTTTGATATTGGAAAAGATAGCGTTTTTAAGGTTTTTTTTTCACGTTCTACTTGAAGCGGCCTGGTGGGCTTTTCCAACACGCATTATGGGAAGCAATGGAGATACTTTTTTTACTTGTTTTACGCATCTACATACTTATGACAGTAATGTAGCTGTGACGGAGCAATACGGTGTGAGGAATTTATAATGTTTGAATTAACTTTTACTTTGAAAAGTGGTATTTCCAACATAAGGCATGATTAAGTATTTGATATGATGATTGGATCTACGGTAACATCTATTATTTATACAGCGCACACAGTGCGGTCTAGCCTGCCTACTAATTAGCAAAACAACGGGTGTTCACTTTTAATAAGGTCTTCAAACAAATCAAAACAAATAAAATCTTCCGATATCAACGTGACCAACGAAGAATTCCAAAATATTGTTCAGAGAATTCAAGAAACATGCAGAAAACTATTTTTAGAACATTTAGAAGTACAAGTTTCGAAATACGAGCCAATAAAGGTCGGTGGAACTAGAGGAGTTCCAGCGGCGCCGAACAACACTAAAACAGTTACAGCCGCCTTTAATTACTTTTTGTTCTTATTACCGATTTTATTTTCGTACTCGAAAGCTTTTAAGATGGCGCTAATATCGTGCACTTATCGACGGTTGAGCAACGAGCAAGGACGATCACGCGGCTGATCGTGCGGCTGTCGCAACACTCGCAGCCACCAGCGACCGCGCGCCACAACCAACATGCACTACAAGCCGCTGCTCCCCGCGCCCGGCATCACCGCGCGGCTTCACTCAAAACACTCGACACCGCCGTATAGCACTTGTTTCGTTGCTAGTGTACTCGACTGTAAAGCACAGCCAGATTGTCACATATTTTATGTGATTGACTTACTATGTTTAAATAGTCTTATATCTTGACACGCCACGTATATCAAGTGTTGTGTGGGATGAACTTTAGTAGGTCACTGACGCCGTCGTGTCTTCTGCTAACACATGACTGCACAGAAGCACGTGGTCACACGGAAGTTGTGATCAACTTTATAATTAAACAGTTGTGCATGTATCATTGCTAAACCGTACGAGAACTAGTAAACCATTATTATAAGCCATAAAACATTTTACAGCAATAATAAGTCCAGCACAGTCTACTGCATCAAATAGTCATAAATGAAAACAAATTAAGGAAGTAAGAACTAAGATATTGGATAAGTCGTTAAATGGACATTAGGTATCTGATTCTTATACGCTAATGTAGTATTAATAACAGTAACTTATTGCAGTCCTAAGTTAGAACACGCTTCCCTTTAATAAATATGCGAGTTCGGAGTTACAGCGACATAAATCTAGTTTATGCGTCGACAAAGTACTAGTGAGTGCCTTCAGGCAGCGTGGACCGTGGCGGAGCCCGGGCGGGACGCAGGACCACGCTTTCCTCCTATAAACATTAACTTGATATCGAACACGCGCGTATTTGTAACAACTTAATCATTCCTACACAGATCATGCGAGAATTTGTTTTCTGTGAAATAACACATACATGTTTACACACATACCGTGCCATTGTAAGGTGAGCTTTATGTATATAGGAATAAACTAGTAAATAATAAAACGTAACGCATGCTGCTAAAACATCATGCGCCTTACCTACGTATCGCGCCATGAATCAGATTAAAGTACTTACACACGTTTATTAGACGCACACAGACACCGTGCTGACGTGCACGGGGTCCGTGTCGTGTCCGTGCACGGCCGTTGTGCGCGTGTGCGTGCACACACACGCTGCCCGGAGGTTCAACGTACCAGTCGCCACTACGAGAGTTCCTTGTTCCACTTTACCACTGACACTATATGTTGGTGAGCAAAATGGACTGTAGGTAATTTGAAATTGGAGGATGATGGAAACACTGATAGAATGAATAATTAAATTTATTAACAGAAATAACTTGATAAACTATACTTGCAAGGCAAATTGGACACTTGACAACAACAACTGACATTTATTTGAACAGACAAAATCATTATAAAAAATAGTTCTTAAAAAGAAAAGGTGGCATCCCAGCCAGTCGCCAACACTATATTATTATTGTTCCAATGGAGTTTCCGATTCGGCCGAGGCTTTTTTATAGTCCTTATTTTTTTTTTCTTCGTAGTAACTCTGAGATATAAATTGCAGTCGGTTGAATGATTTCTTATTTTGACAATCTTCTGCTACGGACTACATTGTTTATGTAATTGTTTTGAAATGACAATAAACTAAAAGCATAATTATGAATTTTATGCATACAAAGACACCTACAAAAATCGCTGAAACTGTATCGCTCGAGTACTGTACAGTAATTTATATAAAAACATTCCATATTAATTGGTCCTGCATACCGCGCTCCAATCAACAGAGTATTTCGATTTAAAAGTTTTATTAATAATTCGACCTAGTAAACGCACTACAATTTTGATTTCCCTATATCCGATGACCTTGGATTTTTATCAGTACAAATTAAAATATTTAAGTGCTCATTAAAAGTAAGCTTTCAAATCATTTAGGCCGCTAACACCCTTACGAAATTGCGTAAAGACTAAAACTGTGTCAGTAATCTTGAAAATAATTATAATTTTGCTACCGATTACTGTTTTAACGTGTACACTGTACACAGTATAAAAGTTTAGTAGTGTAATAAGTACCAAAGTCGTAAAACGATTCATAGTACTGCATGATCATTATATCTTGTTATTAAAATAAATGTCAGTTAACGAGCCACAAAGGATAAATGTGTATTGGAGATAAATGGTTGGCTATTTGTGAAGTTTCATTAAAAGCTTTGCCATGGAAAAGACATCAACGCGCGATAACTTTATGTGGATTTTATACACATGAGATACATACAACTATATACATAATAATTCGATGGTATACGTTGTTTAAAAAGTCTGTTTCAAATATATAGTATTACAAGATGTTACGCTCAATAAAGGAATTTTGTTAAAGTAATTGTTTGACAATGATATTCATTTACATATAAGTGGAATGGTTCCGCTGACTCCGGTCACCTTTATTGATTTGATTATAATAGTCAAGTGTATTTGTCATCAATTGGCTCCAACAATATGATTCATCAAGAAAGTGAAAAGTGTAATCATATAGAACTCGGTGAATTGAATTTTTCTTGGAAGCAATAAAGACTAATAACTGTCTTGATGTTACTTAAAATTACAGCCTTAACTGTACCGCGAGTTTTTTCTACTGATTTGTATCAGAGTGTACCAACAATTAAAGAATTAGGTCTAGATTTCTCAGTTATTATAAGATTAACTGTTCAATATTAGGTTTTGTCGGAACGTGATTTTGCGGACAACATAATATGTATAAATAGTACCTAACTGTGCGCAATACCACTTCATAAAACTTATAAACTGGTTTCGCAACATGCCAACTTGTGTTTTTTTAACAGTCAGACAAAGTTTTATTTCTTTTTTATGAACGTTATTAATAGTTGTGCTAAACTCATGCTCACATGTTTGTACCAGACTAATAATAATGTGCTCTCGCAAAGTTACGACATTCTGTGTTTAATTATAATATTCGGAGACGGTAATATACATATAATATTATGTTTATTAAGATATTGGCAGATAAATGACTTACTCGTATCATCGGTTGGTAAGCGAGCCTGCTCTAATCGTAACGGTGAAAATTTGTGAAACTAGGTCATATAAATAGAACACTATCATTTTGAAACAACAATGCATTTATATAAAGTACGTAACTACTGCTCTGATGACAGGCGAACAAAGCATTCTTAATTTAAATTGCCATAACATTTTTTTTTTCCAAACAAACATTTAGCTGTTGATTTATAACATGTTTGTTGTAAGTAGACAGTTAATTATTTTTCACGGAAAGTAATTGATGACCTACAACCTGCGCCGAGGGATTAATTCGTACAATCAATAAAGACGACACTTTAACAAAACAAAACATTTGTACGTTTGTGAGCTTTTCATATATTATTCAAAGTCTCCACTTACAGTACAAAAACATCTTTTTGAATGTCAGATTAATTTTGTCAAAATCAATAAAATAGTGATCATAGCTTTTCAAAAAATATGTGACCAAACAAGATTTTTATGAGAATTTCTGTTTTTGAGAAAGTTTGAAGACTCAAAAACTCGCATTTTGAAAAGTTTTAATTTATTTAAATATGTGTAACGAAAAATATTATGTTCTCTGACATCAAAATCGATTGACGCCAATATTTGTTTCGTCAACTAATCATACAAAATAACATAAAGTACAAAGAATCTTCGTACAGCCGGGCCTTCACGGTAAAGGTTTTTTGCTACGATTCATCTAACGGGTTAATGAGTCTTTGAGCATCGTTTATGAGGAAAAAACTTGTACAAGAAAAGTCTGATAAAGCATTAGATGAGTGGGTGTCTAACAGTCGTACAGAAATAAAAAAAATAGCCACTGTAATTAATGTGCTATAACTTTTTGAAGCAATTTCAGCGGTAATAGAGCAATTAGAACTAAAAGCTGTTAAAAACCTTCGTCTAAATTGGTAACTAGAATTAATTACTAGTTCTTAGGGTTCCGTACCTAAAAAGAAAAACGGAACTTTAATAGAATGACTAAAAAAGTGCGTCTGCCGCTGTTCGCAAGTCAAGACTCTTTTTCTCAGGAACGCGTGGAGGTATCAAGTTAAAATTAATATCAAGTCTACATTACCTTGAACCAGAGAAAAAAAATAGACACCTAAGTCAACATAATCAATACATACGGCTACTAATGGTCTGTTTTGCCGCATATTTTGACGCTCGCGGTGTAATCAAAACCTATAGGATTTTTTGTTCCCGTTTGTTTTTTTTTTTAATTCAAAATTCAAACAACAGACCTACCATTTTTTAACTATTTTTTAATCCTGTCAATAAATTATATAAGAATATTCTAACATATATTATAAAAAAACTCGTGTCTCGCGGATTGTGGTTGCATTTCTGAGAAACGGTTTGACCGATTTTAATGTTTTTTTTTGTTGTTGTATATTTGGCAGATATTTTTTAAAGCAATTTCGGGTCCGCAAACCTCGTTTCTTAAAATACGAATAATAATGTTTGACGCCCAGGGAAGTAGGCACGGATTAGCTCGTAATCCATAACTAATAAATACGTTCATAGAGACATTTCCTTAAGATAGAGAAGCGAATGCAATGGTAATTTAAAATATAGTCAGATAAACTTGCCATTACCATATAAAGCAAAAGGATATGAAGCATCATCATCATTATAAACGAGATGAAATTTTAATAAAAAATGATTGAAGTCTGACTCTTATTCCTATTTCAATAAGATTAAAAATATCGTATAGTGTGATTGCAAACTATAGCGAAAGCTGCCAGCATTGATGAAAGCAAACTTGTTTTGGTCTTAGGTATGTAAAATTCTTTTAATGCTAGTTTTGGAAATTTTTAAGAGGTCTAGGATTGACGTCATTGACTACCATCATTAGATTATCTGAATATTTTTTTTACACGTTAGGTAGGAGTTAGATGTTAATGTATATATTCACGGAACGCTATTTACTTAATGCAAATAGGCAATACGAGTTCTATTTTGAACTAATTAACATAAAAAAGCTATATTTGTTATCAATTGATAGAACTGGCTGTTAGAACGAATCTTAAATAATGTAAAAAAGACTCATTAAACCTATTTTTATATACCCAAATATTTTCCTTCAAACATGATGAAATTATCCTCACATGAAACAAAATCCAAAAAGCATTAATTTAATATTTTACAAATTGCTTGAAGAAATTTTGACCAAAATTTGCGGTCCTGATATATTCCTCCTCCGGTTCCTTCTTCGATCCTCCCATACAATGACAGAGACAATTTGAAGAAGAGTAGAACGGCATTTAAAAAATATTGGCCTATATCACTCATTTTTATTAACAACTCACACTTGACGTAATGAAAATATGCCAACATTGTTGAAACGAGCTAATGTTTCATAAGAAAGTTTTTCCGTATCTCTTATGAATTCGGATATCCCTGTTGACCGACATAAAATACTTACACAGTTGTATTTTTTTGCATCTCTTTACGTTAAATAGACTCGTACAAGAAATTTTTGTAAGTATTCAATTATATTGTAAGTTCAAGGATACGAGCTGATTCATCTTTAAGATTTTTTTAACAAATTACGTATAAAGCGACTGTACGTATTTATTGACGCAAACACGATGTCTGCACCACGCAAAGGTTAACACAGGTTGCCTGTCTGCTTACACACGCCTGAAGAGCTATGCGATTTAGCGGACCGCCCGGTGCCCTGCCCTTGACTCTTGCCCTACGTTAACGGCACAAAATCATGGCCAGAACAGCGTCTTTAGCATCCTCGGACGCGTCTGCGGTTACAGTCACGACCTCACTATAAACTATGCTTATATTTGGGCAATACCCCAAAACACCATGATAATAAACACGTATTAAAAACAAAATACTTATTTAATCGTACCCATATAATATCTTAATAAAGAGTTCAGAGATGAAGTGATGTGGAAATTAGTAACCATAAATCGACCATATTTATGTGATTTTTTGCTTGGTAATAAAATCCACGAAGCCTTAATAAATCGCGGTCAAGCCATACTTGAACAAAAGCATTGTCAACCAAGTGGCTGGACTGGTATACCAGATGAAAGTATTAGCATATCGCAAAGGTATGAGGTCACATACAGACACCAGGAACCATACCTCGATATATTGTGTTTCAATAAAAAATAAGAGCTTCGAAGCCTTAATAAATCATGTTGAAACCGTTGAGTGGTGATGGACAATGTTGTCCCGGTTAAGTGCAGGTTAAGTATAGCTCGAATACATAGTTATTGTCCATCATTCATAGGAATCTATTCATTAATTCAGTTCGTTGCAGATTCAATGAGCGGCAGCTCGGCGGAGGTGCATACAGACGAGATGACTTGCGATTGACTTTCACCTTCGTTGTACACTCATGTAACATTCACGTCATTTTTCACTCCTAGCGGAACCTTGACAAATTGACAGTGATAAAATGTCACTTCGTCAAAAATAGTGTAAAACCATAAAATGTTATTTTATGATGCTCACCTTTTAGTGTGATGCGACACCTGACGAGTTTATATCTGTAATAAAAGAATTGAATGTTAATTTGCATCCGAACATCGACGTGCGATAGTAAAACGTGTGAATAATAAATTCCATGACTAAAACCTTGTGTTATACAAATATTTTCATTTTATAATATGAACGAGTTCTGAACAGATGATTATTATTTGACACACTTATTTTCGAAAAAGGAATACCTAGTGTTCATACAATCGTTTTTATCACAGCAAAGTAAAAAAACAATAACAATGAAATTGCTCCAAACTCAATAAAATTGTTGAAATTGGTCTTTAGTGAAGTCTTCGCGATGGTTTTGATTGGATTATAAAGCGATGATTTGCTGCAGGATTCAGAGGAAATTGGTTTTTATTATCAACAATTTCGTTGTTACGAGTTTCAAGGGGTGTTAACACTGCCAGCTTTCTACACGATGTTATTATTGGTCATAACTGTGGCATTCAATGCCTTGTACCATATTTACAGCACAATTGTGTGTAAGTGGCAGCGCTGGCAGTGAAGATCGGTCTTGATAAACATGATATAAAACCCTATGAATTAAGGACCTATCATTGTTTTCTCAATAAAGAAACGTGTATTCCATTAAATAACAGTAAATAGTATAATTATCTCGGAACATGTTAAAGTAAATGCCCACAACACAGTGCCAATCTGCAGGCATATGGTGTGATATATATAATTAAATTAATTGCCTGCCTATGTGGAGAATCAAGGAAATTATTCATAAGTAGCCAACCATTTAGGTAGTTTATATTCAAGTTGAATGTGCATACGAGCATGAACTGGTGCAGTAAACGTTAAAAGGTTGTTTGTTTAGTTGGAAACTGGTGCAAAACAAAAGTGGTGCAAACCGTAGAACCAGTCCTGCGACAGGAAGCGGCCTCGAGCCGCGCCCCCCTACTCCCCTGCGCACCGTGCCCGCGCCCCCTCTCGCCCCTCACCTGCTGCGCGACCACCTGATCCAGACAAAGCGTGTCCTTCGCGTAGTGACGCATGCAAGTGCATTGCACTAATAATACCGAGCAAGTCCTTTCCATGTCCGGTAAGCAACAAGCTCCGAACACGACCAATAAGTGTCGTATCATACTCGTATCATACGCGAGATCTTGCATAAAATGTATCGATGGTTCAATCACTTACATAATCGTCCGTGTTCAATCGCTTTACATGTTCTAATTTATATTTCAATATCTTAGTTCAGCATTTCCTTATTTTATATCGAGATGAAAATATTTCAATTGCAGGGAAATGATTGTTATGAACTTAATCTATACCATATTTGTATGAAGCAATCAATTAAATTGAAACTATCATTAGTAGAACTTAGACGAGCGTACGCTTCGAATAAATAAATAAAAATCAAGATAATACAGAAAATAATTACCATAAACCATATATTTATTCGAACGCGTTACGTAATGTCGAAAATATAGGAATACAATTGAAAAAAAATATAATAAATAAAACATTAATTAACTTTATTTTGTTAACACTAAAAACATGTGAGACCTGTGTAGAATACTTGCGTGGGAGATATCTAGCTTTATGAATACGAGTCGTGTGAAGATGCGCCAGTGGGCGGTTGACAGTCTGTCGCCGCCATTATGTCATGAAAACATGATTCATGAATGGAATACAGTATTCAATGCATGTTCTAACAAACGTGCACTTTCTTAAAGAACATAGTCATCGCTTTACATGCAATATGTAGAGTACTTACAAATTAATCCCCTGTTGAGAGCTAATAAATTAATTCTTAAGTCTGGTATTGTGTAAAGGTGATATATCTTGAGAGATATTGCCACAAATATGTAATAAGTATGTTGCTTTTCATAACATCACTATGTTGCGATTTTATCTATGACTCCACAAACATGTATGGTTGCACATTAATATGACAGAGATCTATGACACTGATACTGATAGCCCTATATGTGTGTGGAAAAAATGCTATATTAGAAATAACACTATACGATATGCATGTTAGATTTAACAGCATTAGTGGCGCCATCATAAAGACAAATTGCATTGTGTCTCACGTAGATCTACATCCCGGATCAAAACACCTAACTACATCGTTGCATCAACGAGGACCTTAAAGAATTCGAACCCAGTAAATATACAAGTAAGCGTATGTACAGATTCTAAGCATCTGGCCTTTTCTGACAAAGAAATCGGTTACTAACTATATAAATCGTGACTGAAATGTATCTCAAAATAGAATTGTTATTGTGTAGAGAGTAAAAGAGCAATGCTGTTGATGCGCACGCGGCGCTCGGCGACGGCGCTGGTCGGTGCTGGCCGACTCGCGCCGGCACGAGCGTGCTGCACAAAGCTGCTCCGTGTAAGCGGCGAATCTCATCGGACCGCCCAAAGAAACGATCTCATAGAAAGTAGAGCAACTCATTTATTTATTCAGTGCAGCGGCGGGTGCGAGCGAGAAGCCAACGCGAAACTGGCTCATTAAAATAAAAATCCGATTTTTGAGTGCAACTCGCGCGAAGTGAAATAAAAGTTTCCGACGAAATTTGCTCGAGTTATTCCAAAAAAGGCGCGCGAAACGCCTCCACGACGAGATCACAAGATACAAGTGCGAGGTGAAACCGACCGAGATAGCCTCCGACACACGCGGCGCAGCCTCACGTGCTTACTTTCATACGTCGGTGCCTAGAACGCTTTGCTATTGTGATTCACTAGTACATTTCCAGTAAATAGCCACATCGGATCTCTGAAAACACCCTTTTTGTGAGCTACACTATGAATTTCTTTTCCGCATTATACGAGTGTTTTCACTGTAAGAAGCGAGCCATTGTGTGAACATTACGCAGCCCGGCGTTGCATTAAGCGCACGATATAATGCAGCGCTATAATCGTAGTCACGAGTCACGTTATCCGCACCCGCATTCGCTATGTAAATAATACCATACACGACATTCCGCCGTTCGACTAAATATAAATTGTTTCTCATTTTGCATCTATCGCTACGAGCGAGTTCCACTTTAATCAATAAAAATACATTTAAATCGATTGCAAAAACATTACGCAGGTCTGTGTGGGCAAGTGCTCTCGATCTGCATTCCGCGATGGAGGCGGCCGAGTGGCCGAGCCGACTTGACACGCTGTCATTATTTAATATTATTTTCGAATACGATTTTCTTCATTAATGTTCGGCTATAATCGCGTCAGTTTGACTGATGTTTTCAGAACAGTTCACGTCAATTTCACGCACGGAATTAACCAAAATCAAAAATGCATAACGATTGTGAAAGCACACTGAAATCCTTCTAGCTATTAATGTATGAATAAAAATTTATTTACTGACTCTCGAGACTTTAATGGTCAATAAAAATGATCTCAGACAGTGATTTTATTAGTGTCAATTATATTTTGGAAAATTATTTTAAGCAATTTGTTATCTGTAATTTGTGTTCGCCATTTACCTACTTATTAAATACACGAAGGATATTTATATGTTAGATGCTTTTACCACTATTATAATATAACACACGTGTAATTATAATAATGAATCGATCGAACAGCTCAATTGGTTCCGGAGCTAACTTGTAATTAATGCAGATCTTTGAACTCTTCGTGGTAGTTACATATAACTTTCACTAGTAAATGTGTCCATTAACTAAGGGTATCTAATATGTGAAAAGTCTCAATGAGGTAATAAATAAACATATAACACCTTCATATGATTCTGGTGTCAAAGTTTCTTTCCCTGTAGCTATTATTTAGCTGTAAGCTGCGCAGTGATTTAAGATTATGTCTTTTAAATTTATAGATACATTTTCATTATGAATTGGAGTTTCCTATTAATGTTATGACGTCACTATGGCATTATTTCAGTCTATAAGTGTGAACAGGAGGATGTGATGCTCAAGTTGTGTAAACTGAGTGCTTATAAACAAACAATACTTAACTAGCATTGTATGAAGTTCAATGTGATTGATCAAATATAATTTGTTCCCAACACAGACCCACTCAAGTATTGAATATGTAAACAATACAATGACCGCAGCGCCGAATTCCTTAAATTCCAGCATGTTGTTAAAAATACAACTTATTCATATCAAGTTATATTGCAGTGTTATACTATGTTCATAATATTTGATTTAAACTTTAGGTATTCGTCTGTGTGAGAACAAAACTTTTGTTTCGAAGGTGTATGAAGCGATCATGCGCGCGCGCCGACCGAACTGCCAGATCAAGTTGTCACGTCAATCAAGAGGAGAAACGGACCTGCACTCGACTTACTTTTAAATTTACACACACTTTTTACTTTGGAATATATCATTCAATTTTATGTACCCATCTATAAATATCGAAGATCACTTAAGCTTATCTCTACGTTTTAAAACCCGGTATTACTTCTACGAAAGGGCTTTCGCTTGTCAACCATTAACTCGATTTTGGAGTCTTTAATAATTATGACTTTATCGTACATACAATTAAATATGTAGATTAATGTTATTTATTTCAGTGATTAAAATAGTTTTTATGAAATCAATTCTATCAATTTTTAAATCCGTGTTACCTTTATGGTGGGAAGTAAACTGTAGAATTACCTTAAAGGGATTTAAATCATAAATTGAGTTTCAAATCTGTGTCTACAAATGCAAATGCACTGCAGCAAAAAATAAACAGCAATTAAATTGTCACCCTTGTCCCACTTGTTTGACTTATATTAACTATTGTACGTATCTAAATTTTAATTAAACCAAAGCAAAATGAGTTCCTAAAGATATTTAATTTTCTCGAACATTGATTGAATAAATATTTGCCCCGGTTCATAGTGTGAGGTCGCAGTGTAAAGTGTCTCGGGGCCCGACGCGCGGCGCGTTCGAGTGAGCAATCATGCGCTGATGTTTACAAAAGCCGCTACTGTGCTGCGCATACGTATACCCACAGCTGTTAATGTATAATTTTATACCCATTTAATGTTTTTAGAAAGCGTATGTATTAATCAAGTTAGTGAAGTGTTAAATATGACCAGTTTGAATGTGTGATCAGTATTTTTCCATACAGTTATTTTGTATGAGAGAATGTTTCCTTGCACAGCTTTATTATTTAGCTGGAAATTAAGCGACTAAAGCATTAAACGGCGTAGAGCACGACCCCTGTGTCAAACTAACACATATGACTAAATATACATAAATACAATGTTACCTGCTTTGATAATGTTTAATGAGTAATAAAACAGAATATTATGTACTTCACCTATCACATCTATGTCCCAACCCAGGTGACTCACAGATCTTCCTCAAAATGGAGACTTACTCGACACTATAAATAACCTAAGTTTAAATACAATACTTTAGTTAATTTTATTACTTCTTTAGCTCTAGTATATATCTTTAATGAGCTATAAAATAAGATAGAATGAATAAATATAAAAAATTATGTATTATAATCCTAACTAATATTATAAATGCGAAAGTAACTCTGTCTGTCTGTCTTTCTGTCTGTCTGTCTGTCTGTCTGTCTGTCTGTCTGTCTGTCTGTCTGTCTTTTCTTCACGCCTAAACCACTGAACCGATTTGTGTGAAATTTGGTACAGACATAGTTTGGAACTTGAGAAAGGACATAGGATAGTTTTTATTACAAAAAAAATAAAAATAAAAAATAAAATTTATGAAATGCTCTAACGGATTATAGATAATTCCTTAAACTCTCAATAGATGGCGGTGATCGTTCAATGGTGTCGATCGTTACACGAGTTGTCACTATGGATTGATAGATGGCGTTGGAACCAAAATTGTACTTATTGTCGGTTGTATGATAGTTTATGTGGACTGGTCCTGTTTCGTAAATTTTAAATTGTTCCGTTGTATAATTGGTGTTCCTGTGATGCTTATGAGAAACTATATAACTAGATCCACCAAGACTATAACTAACTAACGGCATACGGTTACAAATAACCTATTTAGGACGGAATGTCATTAAAGCCGTTATTATGACTGTCTGTCTGTCTTTCTGTCTGTCTGTCTGTCTGTCTGTCTGTCTGTCTGTCTGTCTGTCTGTCTTTTCTTCACGCCTAAACTACTGAACCGATTTGTGTGAAATTTGGTACAGACATAGTTTGGAACTTGAGAAAGGACATAGGATAGTTTTTATTACAAAAAAATAAAAATAAAAAATAAAATTTATGAAATGCTCTAACGGATTATAGATAATTCCTTAAACTCTCAATAGATGGCGGTGATCGTTCAATGGTGTCGATCGTTACACGAGTTGTCACTATGGATTGATAGATGGCGTTGGAACCAAAATTGTACTTATTGTCGGTTGTATGATAGTTTATGTGGACTAGTCCTGTTTCGTAAATTTTAAATTGTTCCGTTGTATAATTGGTGTTCCTGTGATGCTTATGAGAAACTATATAACTAGATCCACCAAGACTATAACTAACTAACGGCATACGGTTACAAATAACCTATTTAGGACGGAATGTCATTAAAGCCGTTATTATGACTGGGATGGCAAAAGGCGAAACTTTTATTATTCCCCGTATTCCCATCATTCCAACTGATTTGCCATTCCAATTCAAAAGAGTTCAGTTTCCGCTGTAAACTGCGTTTGCAATGACCATAAATAAAGCCCAAGGGCAAACGCTAAAAGTTGCGGGGGTACATCTTGAAAAAGACTGTTTCTCCCATGGACAACTCTACGTTGCGTGCTCAAGAGTGTCGAAACCACAAAACCTTTATATTTTTGCAAAGGATGGCTAAACTAAAAACGTGGTAAACAGAAATGTCTTGGTGTAAGAAACTTTCATAATCTCTAAAACCTAAAATAATAGAAAATTTGTCAAGGGAGAAACAGTATTTTTTCCTTTTGGACTGAAATGTCAAATCAGTAGAATGATGAGAAAATAAGGGAAAAATAACATTTTCGCCTTTTTCGATCGGCAAAACGGCTTTAATGCCCTAAATGAGTATACATCTCTTAAAATCAAACGCAGAGCTCATTATGTTGATTTTTGAAGAGTTCCCTAGAATATCCCGCGAGATCGGGAACTATGTGGGTAAAACCAAAAATCTGCTGGAAGTCACTATTCCACGCGAACGAAGTCGCGGGCAAAAGCTAGTTATAAATAAAGTTCACAGCGCGGCACTGTCACATTTTTCTCGTACCTATGTATAAAGGCAGTCTAGACGCAGCCTCGCGACTACGTCCCGCTAATTCACAAGTCATAGTACAATTGTTTCGCTAATGAATCATACATCAAAACACGTAGTTTCTTTAAAACTTAAAGAAATGTACGTCGGAGAGCGCCGCAATACCTATGAAAGAGAAACGGTCCGCATGTTAATATTGTAGATAATATGTGTGTTATGTTGCACACATTGCGTAACAAGGCCGTCTGCAACAATGTGTAGAAATTTATAATAGTTAATTAAGTTGGAATACATTAGCATCTTATCGTTGGCTAATAATCATCTAATTATAACTTATATTATCGACCTCATGGGTTAACTTTTTATTTTTCGGCGCCATCTTAGTTCCTGTATCTAACTACTTTCATATTTACCTTTTAGACAATAAAACCACAAAGCTCTAGTGTTCATGTAATGAACCTACGAGTGAAAACAACAGACAATCATTATTTTATCAATAAAACAGGTGCTTTCTACGATCAGATTAATTGAGGAGTGACTTTTCAAAACGGCTTATTTCGGGTTCCCAATTTTACTTATTTTTTTAATGCCAATCGGGACTTTATGTACACTCACATTATATGACGTGAAGTGTCCGGTTCTAAAGTACTTTAATCTCGAAGAAAAATGGCCATAGAAAATGCTTTCCGCAACAAAATAGCTTAATTCACGTTAATTCTCGGCCCTACTAATTGTGATAGGAGTTTTTTTCAAAATAGCTCATTTCTAGAACATTTTGTATGGAAATTTTGTTAATACGTATCAAAATGGCTTATTTCTAATCTGGTATCACAGGTTATTTTGGAGGGTTGAAAGATAGCTTTAATATCTGGAAGTGGATCCGCAAATATATTTTTATACATTGGCAAGACAGATGACTATCGGTTGTGAAATAAAAGCTTCCCAATATTATAGATTTGATGGAAATGATCCTTGGCAGACATTATTGAAACGGGGTAAACGTATTCCACTAACTATTGATGTTGCAGAATCTATTCCGCAGCCAGTTTCAGAAAAAAAGAAAAAAGATGTAATAAATTTACTTGAAAAACAATTTGGGGAAGAACTGACTGCCTTGCCTGAACTTCAATGGTAGGAACCAGGAACCAGCTGAGGAACATGAATATGATTGTGTCTGCAATGAAGAGGATGTAGGAGAAGTCCGTGTGTGATTTTCAGATTTTAATAAAAGTTTTTAGAAAACAATTTTTTTTTGATAGCCCATCCTTTTCAAAATGGCTTATTTCTAGGAGTGCCAAAACAAAATGGCTTATTTCTTAGGAGTGCCAAAACAAAACATCTTATTTCTTGGAGTTTGCGACTAAATGGCTTATTTCCTTAAATCATATGATAATAACTCATAATTTAGAGTATTAAAAAAAATATATACACTGTGAAACGATCTATTAACGTACCTAGATTATGTACATAGAAGTTTGTTACTAAAAATATTCATATATGAAAAGTTTTCGTATTTTTCTTGGTCCTGAAAAAAATGACCATACAGAAATAAGCCATTTTGAAAAGTCACTCCTCAATTGACAGTACATTCCTATTGTTTCTTCATAGTAAATTAATTTCCTTTGATTTCTATCATAATTTATAGCACAATACTCTCAAGTGTCATCTTTTGAAATGATATTAGATTCAGTATCAAATAAGAAAACTCGATTTTCGTTGATATGCTCGGTTTTCATTATCGAGTTTGTATTATAGATATTTAAGGTGGACCATGTGGGAAATAAACATAAATGGGTTAAGATTGTATGTCTTGACGTAGATCTTACTGATATAGATCATATTTTCATGTGAAAATCAGGAGAAATCTAAAATTTATAATATTTTGTTGAACAGACGTATAATTTATCAAAATCAATAAAAAAAAATCCATCACACCAAGTTGATTTGTAATTGGACCTCAGTAGATTATCCTTATAACGGTTGTCAGATTCACTTAAATCATAATTAAACCCCGGAGTCGACGTCGTAATTTAAATTTAATCAAGTAAATTTTCCTAAATAAAGTTACTAGGTGTGTCTTTTAATATTTATTTATGGACTTATTTTAAAACTGGCTGGTAGTAAAATATAAAGTTTAAGGCATTTTAAACTACGGAAGAGCAAACGCGTATAAATCACGTGTGTTGTGTGCAAGATTGAATCTGAGATTCTGTGACTGTCTTAAACGTTGTTGCCGGAATGATGAATGAAGTGAACTTATCACTTAAAAATAATATTCTTGGAGTCAACATTATTAAGAAAAATACTTCCTGATTCAATTAATTAAGTGTCATAATCATCATATGCCAAGTTTTTCCCAACTCTTAGGTCGACTTCAAGTCGAAGCGGGTGCAGTTGTTTATCAGTATTTTGTATAAATCCCTTAAGTGGAAACAGAAAAATAGTTTTAGTGCTTATACGAGTAGGAACCTTTAACCTCTTCGCATTGCTACACACCTACACTTTCGTGTATGCTGTGATGAGCGCTCACATTATGAAGATCTGTTGCCTGCGGCTGATGTCTTCCTAGTACTCTCCACTTTATTATTGTCAAAGCTATCAAGCCTTCCAAGAGCAGTAATGTCTGTAGAGTACGTGTTTACCACGAACACAGTATAAATAGCTACCTACATTTTTATATGTCATGATATATCATGACATTGCGGACACATCCGCCATCGCTCGCGATCAGGATCGGGCGAGTCACGAAGCGCGGTACAGTCGGTATCATATAGATATAATGCACTTAACATTGTGTTGCGTCCGGCTCGTTGCATAATATTTACCGGTAGCTAGGTACTACCTGTCACAGTGGAGTTACGTCGGTTCTGGCTACCTACTGCCGTAATATTAAACAATAATTACTCCAGCTAAAAGGTCGAGACCGCAAGCAGAGCGCTCACTCTATTATAAACGCAATAAATGCTTCAGGTATAAAGTTTAGGGCTCTATTAACTATGCCGATTAAATTCAAGTATAATAACGTTGCATTATTTTATGTTATTCTTCTTATATGCTACCGTAACTTCATTAAAATTGCGCTATAACTTCGTTTATAGGTAAATAATAAAAACATAGATACGTATCAATACTGAAAACTTTTCATTGAAATTCAGTTTGTAGGTCAATTAAAAATTTATTTAAATCATTAACAGATATTGATGCCATCAAATATTGATGATAGATAGATATGAAGATAGATAGATAGGATACGCTTTATTATGCGCACCATACAAGTTACAGGTACAAACTAAATATTATGAATAGGGTGACACAATGGGTGGTCTTATGATTAAAAGCATGACGTTGACAATTACATCCGTAATACACAAAATGTTTAGCATTTTTTTTATGGGAAATAAAGATCACGATATCTAAAAAGTCGTTACAAATGGTATTTGGCCATAGATTCATTGAATCCGGTAGTGTAACGGTTCTTCGACGAGTCATTGCTAGTATTTTATACTAGGTATACCTGTGTTCAAAACTTTTTTGTATCACGAATCACGAGTATGTGCGTACAAGGTAGGTACCTAAGCTCGCCGTGGGCGGCTGATCGCTGCCCCGCTTCTGCATAATATCTAGGTGGATCGTAATGGCAAACTCCAGTATAAGTGAGAGTGTCTGATTTAAGATAAGATTGCAAACTTAAGATCTTAAAATGTCGCATGTTGCTGATATACGGACACCCTGTTTATTCTAAATGATTGAAAGCCCGAAGTTACCTCCAAACAACTTTTTGCAAAAATCTTTTTAGAAAATAATCTCGTTTATCTACATCGCAACAAGCAATAACCGGACTAGAACGATATGCTACGATATAATAGTAGATTGTAGGAAAAATCCATTAATCAAGCAGACATTCTAACCATAGATTTATTGGCATATCAAGATTGTAATAAAACATAAATAGAAATTCAAGTAGCTCTTATTCTATTTCTTTTGAAAAGGCATCACGTTCCTACGTTTTTTCTAATAAATAAGTCAAAAGTTATAATTAATTTGAATTTATTCTTTTCAATTATCTACAACACAAAAGATGGCTGATATTTCGAAAAAAAAAATATTTTTATTTTTTATTGTGTCATTTACCGCTGATACACCAACCCAAAGACTCGGAAGACAATAAAATGATTTGATATGTCAAATAATACGATTAATAAAATAGAAATTCACTAATTAATTATGCCTTTATTGCAAACACACAACAAGTTTTGACATTAATTTGATTCCAATAAGGTTTATAGTCATAAAGAATGTTAGTGTTTTTAACCTCTGACTCTCGCAACTTAAGCGCGCCAAGTGATTTCACTTTCTGTAAGATGACGAGACGAATAAGACGATTATGTGCTAGAATTAGTAACATTTTCCATAAACACTGACCGCAGACTTAAATGGTAATTAAAGAAGATTATAAATTATTAATTGGCGATTAACGAATTAATAAAAATATCATCAGTCATGCTGTATTTGCATAAGAAAGTTCAATAAACCAGAACTGATGCATATTGGTCGCGTCTAAATGTCATCTTCATCGTTGCAACTGCATGCGCTGTTACTAAACATAACAACACTAGTAAACATCAGAGATTATCATTTAAATAGTGATATCATGCACCAATTACTAAATATGGCAATAAATATGTTAGATGCTTTTTAAAATTAAATCATTTTTAGTTCTATTACAATATTATAGAAAAGCACTGGATTTTCAAACGTAGGTTTAGGATAAGTTTCTATCAATAGGTATATCTCGCGGGCATGCGGGCAGCGCGGGCATGCGGGCAGCGAGTAATGGGCGACTCGCTGTCCGACCATGGACCATGCCCGGGTCGACGGCGCGTTGTGTTCCACGCGCGCCTCAAAGAGTGTCAGCATAGTGACGGGGCCTGTAGAGGGCCAAAGCCTGCCGGGGTCGCGGGACCAAGGGATTACCGTGACCCCGGTACGTAAAGGGCTAGTGAAGGACACCGTGGATTTTAGTCAGTACAAGTCTGACAGTCCCTCCCGCCCTGCCCTGGGTGGGAGGACTCATTTGATGATTTTACCACGATAAAAAAAAAAAAAAATAGGTACAGTGAAACCTGGTTAAGTGAGACATCAAGGGACCTGCAATGTCGTTTCACTTATAGAGGTATTCCACTTACCCAGTGTCTCAGATATACAGTGCCAAAGTGTTGGGACCTCAGCATGAGTTCCAGTTATGGAGGTTTCTTACTTATCCAGGTCCCACTTAACCAAGTTTCACTGTATATCTACTTATAATTTGCGTTTTAGTTACTTGACATTTCTATTACTGCTCTTATTTGCTGCTTACAGCAAATATCCGCAGTATATTTCAATTAATTGCCCGTTTGGGAAATACCTTTCAGATTTATTTAAATTTTCTTAAAAATGGATTTTCTTCTAAAATGTGTTCCCATTCAAAAGTCGTCCGTTAATGTGAGTGATCGAGACTCAAGTCTTAATGGGATCATCTCTAATGGAACATGCATCTTAATCGTTTCAATATATTCGCAAATGGTGAATCGCTCCCAATTAAGTACCTATCTCCTTGTACGAAGTATCGAGCATCGTTGGTGGGTTGTCGAGGCTTGTTCAAACCCTTAATAGGTAACAGTAACACCGTTTTTGGAATTTTTGTTAGTCTGTTCGTAAACTTAAGGAGCATCAATTAGAATATGCATCACGAGATCATGACACACTAATGCAGCCTGTACCCTTGTAAATAGTTTTAACGAATATATCTGATGAGACGTTAATGTATTCGTTGCGTGTTTAATGTTGATCACTAAAAGCCGATACTTTTAATACGATGTTCAAGCCAGAACATTTTTTCAACATGTCTCACGTCGATGGGTGTCTACATCGACGAGGTCGCGGTTCGCTTGTGCCACGCGCCTCAACCGGATGTTCCTCACCAAATGCACAATCACACTAACACAAACTCTCACGAATTTTTCTCCCAACGCTTTCACGTCTTCCACTAATTATTATCCACTTTATCGGGCATCTTCAATTTGATTTACGTCTAGCTCTTACACAGCTCAATTGGTACACTTTTTCTTTTCGGCGAGATAATTTGAGTCTACATTAGTTGCGAGCAGAGTCGATACCGGCGGCCATCTTCCGCTTCGACCTGCGACTCGCGACCACTCGCGGCACATTACGCTAATTACTTGCTGCCAATTGGCGTTACTTTATTACACCTATTACCTAATGAGGATTTTGGATTTAATTGCGTTTGTTCGACTCTGCTTTAATTAACGATCATTATAATCAAGTAAGTAATATTTAGGATTTACTACATAGAAAGTTATGTTTGATTACAGGTTCGATGTTTATGATGTAGTTCACACGATAAAGTTTTAATTTGTTTTCCGTACAGTAATTGTTATTTTATCCATGTTAATACCTTACGTGGAGTTGAATTTCTGAGAAACCTCGTCACAGGCTTTATTGTTTATAAGACCGTAAAATTTTATTTATATCGACCACGTTTAAATTAATTAAATTCTGAGAATAAAAACATACGAAGCCAGTACAACGGATTAATACAATTATAAAGTTATAATTACTGTTTGTAGTATTTCACAAAATTAATAACTGGACAATTGCTGACCCTTCAAGCCAAAATTAGACGTAATAATTAAAAAGGTCAATAGGTTGTAAATCTACTGCACTTCGTTTATTGTTAAACTGTTATAGGTGAAGAATGCTTAAAAGAAACGGCTTTCAAGTCCATCTATAATGATGACGATCTCATAATGGAGTGTTTACAATCAACGCGGCTGATTAAAATATCAATGGTGTTTGAGGTGTATGGCACTATTGTGTATAGTCTGTATGTGCACTATTGTGCGATAAGAGTCTTGTGCTGAGTGCTCAGAATTAAATTAACTCCGTTAAGTTCAAGGGTCATCAGAGATCTTAACGCACTCACCTATATTTTATAAGTAGTTGGTTCTTTAATTTAAATTAAATCAATGTAGTAAAAAACGTAAGTAATGAAAAACTTATGTTAGACAGCATGCACGTGTATATGCCAATAGTTGAATATTAGAAATTCAGTACAAAATTAATTAGTGAATTTAATTGAAAATGTGTTTATTTTATAATGAAAGAACGCGTTGAAGTCTTTTGCACTACAAAATTTTCCCTTACTGATATGAGAAAAATAATTAAATTCTAAAAAAAAAATCCTATTGAATCCCAAAAAGTTTAATGATTAAGATCGTAACTCTACATTCATCTACAAATTTTGCTCGCAGATGTGTAGGCTTTAAATCATAATTAACCTATTTGAGTAACCACAAAACAGCTTATGACTAATCTTCCCAAAATACAAATTCCATTGTTATCTTAACAATTAAACGCCATTTTAGCAACATGTCTACCAATTATCTCTGTCACAACACAAATTTCAAACAAATAATGAGACGTTCGACTTCAATTGGTCAATCAATAACCATGACAGGCGCAACATGTGCGCAGTGCGCAGGCGGCGGCGCACTGCCTCGCAGCACAAAGCGACGACGATCAAACATTTCATATACAACTTTCTTTGTTAACGAACTACTGAAATAACAATTTGAAATATTGCGAAACTTAATTTTCAAATAAAAACTTTTATTGAAGTAGTTTTTAACTGTAATTATAATAATGCAAACGTGAGCGCTAATGTAAGGTTTTCATCACGACTTTCCTTCGTTGTCTCTTTCGGCGTCATCGTCCGCGCTGCGTGTGATGCAAGCTAACATTAACCGTAACACGAAGTCAGTCGAGCGCGTATGCACGCCGCACGCACGTCACGCACACGCCACGCACACGCCACGCGCACGCCACGCTACCAGTGACTCATTACAAACCACTGCCAGTGGCGTGAGAATAGCATCAGACAAATCGTGATTTGTCTAGATAATAGCAGAAGCGCAGTTTTTATTTGACATAAGTGTGAGCCATCATGTTATTAGCCTTTTCAGACTTTCTTTTTCAGGTAAATACAGCCAACTGAGTTTATAAAGTGTTTATTTGGTTTCACCACGCTTTTGCAAATTGAACTTGGCACTTTGCAAGATGTTTAAAAAAAATCGGCACAAATTAAAAATGTACCGTAAAACCAGCGACAGTAAGATGAATGAAAGATACAATAGCTTCAGCTTTAACTATTTACTGTAAATGTAGGAGTTTAACTATCGGACCGACGCGACGCGCGGCGAACACAATCTAAACCATAAAGTTAAGCTGTAGTTTCAGCATTCTCACGCTCAAATAAGATCCTCTATAGTCAGTAAAATGGCAAGTACTTTACGTAAAGCGGGTTGGAATCGTGGTGTGTTACAAAACGCGGGGTATGGCGTGACGGTATGTCGCCGAGTCGCCGTGCTCCACCGCCACGCGAGCCGAGCCGAGCAGCCAACAGCCCGGCCGACTAATGATATCACTGCGCTGCGGGTTCTACCGGCAACCGCACCCGGAACATATCAAACCAAACAAAGCACGAGATAGCTTTTTGTTTCTTCTCTGATAAACAGAAGAGAAAAGATTTTGAGACACGAGCTGTTATTGCACAGAAAAGTAAAGTGTTTGCGAAACCAAGTTTGTTCTTGTCATGGTTAATTAAAGCTTATTCAAGACTGATTTGAAAATAAACAAAAATATACTTTTTAAACTACTCATGAATATACAATTACTTCTATAATATTTAGTACACAAGACTGGCAAAGAACTTTACTACACTAGCCAACATGGAAATATTCATATGTATGAACAATGTTATATTTATATTGTTGTTTTGACACAAGTAGAAAGTAAAACTTACCACGCTTTGAGCACTTATTCAAAAATATATAAATCAAACATGTTATTACAGAATTGTTTTTGGGTAATAAGATTTCAGGAAATGGCAGATACTTTCGATTCGTCTCAGAAGCTTGTCACGCCCACTAATTTCGAATTAAATAGACAAGTGATTGAACATATCATTCTGTAATATGAAAAATATCTACAGTTATTAACATTTCATTGACAGCTATTTATTTGAAGAAAGTACTGAAAGAGATGCTTGACCAACATTTGTGGTTTTTGTACCGTTTACGTATTATTATTACTATACTTCAAAAATTTAAGTACTTATCTAAGATTTCTTAGTATCAATAATAATGACTGTTTATTTTTCAATATCTGTCATGAAATTTGAAACTAGTAAATTTTGAAAAAAAGTGTTATTGTTTTGGCCAATCAGAGCTTTCGTAAAGGAAAGTTTTTTCTTTGTTTTGAGTTAGAATATTTTCAATACACCGTATTCGATCATTGGTAACACTGGCAGGCGAATAATATAATTGTATAGAGCTTGAAGTGATCATTTTGGCGTGATAATAGAGCAAAGCAAGGCGTGGGTAGCGGTGGTGGCTGAGCGAACCGGATCTAAGCCCGCGATAAATCATGTTGCGCGCGAGCCTCGCACTTCGCCCCGCGACCACTTCGCACGCCCCTCGCACTGTCGACGTAAACAACACTTTAAACTTTATGTCGCCAATCACCCTTTAAAAGCATAGTTTTATCACGTTAATGTTAATTACCGAAGAAGAGAAACGAGTTTCACCAAAACCACATTTATTTGATCAGCTATTGGATAATGCAGAAGCACACTATTGCAAATAACTACCATATACTCTAACTACACATTGATCCAACTCTACAATTCTTTTACCGGCTTTCATTCCTACCACCTATTTCTGCATGGATCATGAAAAGAAAACAAAAACAAAGGGAATGTAACCTTTCAACCTAACTCACCCGACATACGAGATACGACACTTTAGAGTTAGTATGATTGATGTTATTTTGAGCATTTTGGTTTATAGCTTTTTTTATTTTTTAGCGTGGTAAAATCATTAAACGAGTCCACCCAGGGCAGAGCGAGAGGGACTGTCAGACTCGTACTGACTAAAAACCACGGTGTCCTTCACTAGCCGGTAATTCGGTAGTCCCGTGACCCCGCGATGGCCCCGAGCGCCGGTCGCCGCTGGCGCCATCGCCGCTCCCCGCTTCACAGCCAGGCTTTGACCCTCTAAAGGGGCCCCGACATTAAGCTGACAGTCATTGAGGCGCGCGTGGAATACAACGCGCCGTTGACCGTATCTCATATGTTTTCTATCATCACAGCACAACCAGGTCTACTCAATGCTAACCAGACTGGCTGTTTTGATCTACTCACGAACGTAATTGACGTATTAGGTGCTCTCGATAAAGATAGAACACAAATGATATATTAGCAGTGTACAAATCGTTAAAAAAGTTGGCTTAGTAAATAAGCATTTATACACAAATATTTGAACTTGCCTGTTAAACTTAATATTTACTTATCATAATAAGGTACATCTTATTGACTTACGTACCTACTTGTTTGACCAATCAATCCGTCTGAGCAAGCATCAAATGATTTCACTTAACTTGATGTAGACACGGTTATGTGCAATTGTGCATAGGCATGGTAATACAAATTATACAGCTAAGTCAAAAAAGCCGACTCCAAGAAAAACTAGGAAACATAATACAAATGATGGCAAATTTATTCCGTAGTATCGCATTATATAAACTAAAAAATTCCATGCATAACAAACTTCAAAGTAAATACGTGAAATTCTTGCTATAAAGAAATAAAATCCGGCTCAGCTGAGATGTATCCGTTAACCGTAGATATTAAGGCACGAGACAATAGAAACGTCACAATAGGTGGCTTGCTTGACTTAACCTTTCCTATTAGCGATATTTCAAAATACAATACCAATATTATAAGAAGAATTTTATTAGCGGTCCGGTGGCCCATCCCACGCGAATTGAAATCGAAAGAATAGATCCGAAACACGTCCGTGATCATAAAAATACTTTCAAGTGAACACGAAAGTATTATCAGTTTGAACGGCCCTCGGTGATTGTTTTTGGTATTTGGAACGGAATCTGACCGCATGTATGTATTCAGTAAACAAAGAACAAAAGTGCAGGTTGAGATTGAGAACAAACGTCTGCACAGTCCGGTGAGTGTGTAGACGGCTATACCGCGGTGGTGTGAGCCTCCGTCGCCGACTCGCAGAGCCCGCCCCAGCCGAGCGGCCACTGCACTCGCTTCGATTTCACTTTTATTAGCAATCCACTTAATTGGATACCACAGTTGCGGTTTTATTCATTTTGCAGATTCATCTGGGACGCATTTTTAGTATTGTAATAATGACAAAGCCAGATAAGTCTACAGTTCTCATTGCGAGAGAACAAATGAAGGAAGTTAACTTTACTGTTATCTGCGTTATATGATTAATACGTAATGATCTATATCAATCTTTGTTAACTACAAGAAAAAGTATTTCTTTAGATGACAGCATTGTCGGAAAAATTACTTTAGATAGCAGATCGTTGCCTGTTAACCAAAAATAGTTCATATCAATCAGCATAATTCACTACACTCAGACGACTACATTGTGCCATAATACACCGCGTCGGCATCATGTTGAAAAAGTTTTATCTTTAGTGTTCAGGTAAATTGCCCGAACCTAACTTCTCAAAGGTTCGCCAGACAAAAAATGTACTTAGGTTTATTTAGGTAAACTTCCTTGAAATGCTCCGGTTATATCGTTAAGTCACGAAGGTCAGCCGAACCGCTGGAAAAGTACAATGCGGATTAAAATTTAATTTATACCTAAAACTACGCTTGTAATCCCACGCTCCACAGCTCGGATTAAATGACATTAATGGAGTTTTTGTTCCGTGGCATACTGTTCGAACTCAGCCGTGTATTCTGGACATAGACATGCCGTTCTGTGGCTAACACTGACTGCGTAAGCCCACTACCTACATGTACCGCTCAGTAACTGCTACAAACAACGCCACCGAACATTATATACGTGACTACAACTACATTCAATTACATCAGGTTCCTTAACTCGTGTCTTTTTGCACAAAAAAAACACATATTTGAGCAAAATTATTATACAGGAAATAAACCCACAAGGACGTCTGAGATGCAGCTTGCATGATTTAATACTTCCTAATGTCTAACACAAATCACGTACAGAGCTAGGCCTCTGAAAACAAAACGTTGGAATTGCCAGAACAAAAATAGATCTGAGCTCATGGACTGATGTCTAGAAAATTGAGTTTGGTGGGCAAATTGAATTAGGCCACAGTGCCGTAGTATACAATAGTACAATTAGCATTACCTGCTGGTATGTATTGTGATATTGTGATACTGCTGGTTCGGTCCTGCACTTGAATGTAGGTAGTAATTTAGCCGTTTAATTTCCGCGTCCAAGTGTCACTGAAGGACGTTTGAAATGTCATTATCTCAATCGACGCGTGCTTTTGTACTCTTATTATTATTTGTTGCTGAGATCGATTTGAATAACAACAGATGAATCATTGTTGTGATTTTTATAGTATTAATTAAAATTTTAATGAATTGGATCATTTATATTAATCTTTCCATTTGGATATGTTAAGATCATTCTGTTTATTGTTATGAATATACAATTTGATTTGATTTTTTTAAACTAATTTTTGTATCGAGCTTTTAGACACAAAATATCTTCTCCAAAGCGAAAGCGGGGCCACTTCTGTAGTGGGAAGAGCTACGAGCTACGTGCTACGAAGCTACGAATGCTACGGCTACGGGAGCGGTGTGGGAGCTCGGGAAACACGAATGTGGATTTCTAATTAGGCCTCATTGATTTATAGTAAGTACATAATTGTTCGTCTTAAGCACGTATTACTAATTAATGACAAAAACTAAGATAAACCGGAACTGTTTATATGTACGATCATGACTTTCACTTGCACTCTATCATAGAATATTCCAACAACAAACCAGTTTCTGATTTTGTTACTAGTTAGTATTTTAGCTACAGCTTTATATTTTTTTACGCTGCATATTAATTTGCTTATCGTACGACGATAAACTAATGGATTCTTTTCGGATTTCATTATAATAACGAACAGGTTTCCAATAAATTATGGGTTAGAAAATGAAATTGCCAAATTAATTGCTCATAATATAAGCATAATTTTAAATGATTTCGTGACAAACAAAATAAAAATATGCAGTATGTTGCATCGCTGCGCTGTATATATTGTGCTACTGTTTGCAGTTCCAGGGAATCTGTTGTACAAGATATTTTTCGAATACATAGTTATTCTATTGTTGGTTGTGTTAGGGAAAACCCCTTCCTGCTGCTATAACAGAATGTTAAATATTTCGAGACAGACAGCACGTCGAAACAGTCAACGACGACTCTCGAGAAACATAAAATATGCAAGTAGCAACCAGTGACATGCGGTCAGGATATAATGATTTGTGCCAACACGACTTCAGTATTGAGGAAAAACTTAGTACATATATGTAAGAGTAGCGTACAGGATGTGAAACAAAAAGCAGTCTACACGTGTCTGTCCTCATAATGCCTCTAATAGGAGGACCCACTTCCTAGCGGCCAAACAAACAAAGTAAGTCAGTGCAAGATGCTAAACATCCCGTCCTCGTTCTCTTGCAAATACGAGCCAGTCTGATTGTCGGCGCACATACGGAGAGTAATGGCCTCTCCTTACTCAAATTGATTAAGGACCATTGATATAATGGATTGAGATAACTCGTAAGTGCGTTTTTACCTCCACATTAAAATACTGATCAGAAAATTTTCCATGTTGTTAAAAAACGTATTTAAAGTAAAATTACTAGGTATAAAATGTAGACGTACCGAATACATGTTAATTTGTTGCGGAATCTGGGAGCAATAACCGACGGCACTGCTAGCGGTATTCGGCGGTTTCTTCGACTCTAATATTCGACAAAAACCACCGTCTGCTTTGTATGTGTGCTCGTGTTTATGCACTACTACGAAAAACTTCATATGTATGTTTGATTTGAATGTATTTCTACATATTAAGCTTAATGTGGATATTAGTCACGCTACGGCCTTTAAAAGCCGAGAGTCCGCGTATCTCGTATCGTATATTAGATTTTTGAAACAGTGACGTTATACTCAACATTATTTTTTTGGACGTATTTGATTTCACAAACCTTAGACTTCCTCTTATTTTGTGTCTTTTATTAAATACATAAATAGATATGCCACGGAAAAGTTACCAAGTAACAGGTTAGTTATAATTATACGGTATAATTACGGTATAATTTACGTAATTAAAAACACCACGAAAATAGAATCAAAACAGTTGATTTGGATAATGTTAGACAATAAATTAGAAGCGTTGAGTTAAATGTTCAGGAAAAAACCTGATAAATATTTACACATGCAGCGTGGCCCACTAACATAGAAATACGAATATTGTCCACGTGCAGACGAACAGACGGTTTAGCAAACAACATCGTATGTGCATACTAAAAAAACGACATTTTCTTCAGCTATCATTCATTTTAGTTATACGATTACATAATCATCTTTTTGTTCTTTAAGACTAGTAACGGATATATCGAAAATATAAATTTTATACCTAGTTATAAAATATATAAGCTCTAGTGCTAAATAAATTCAAAAGTGACGACCACCTACTGATTCAATGAAGTAGATTGGCAACCGAAAAAGATCAATTATATAGATAGTAACACGAGCAACTTTCTTTACAAACTCAACGTTTACAAAAGAATCATTAAAGCATATTATTTATTATGTTTTGGCTTTTTATGAAGCGTTGTATTTTTAAATTTTGCATTATGTTCAATTATATGACTAAATTATTCGTTTATTAATTAGTATAGTTTAGTCAACGTTTATGAAAAACCAGCTGTTGCGACTTTGCCCCCTAAAACTCAAACGATATCCCACGGGAACATAAAATCGGGATAAAAACTATCCTTTGTGATAATCTAGGTTATAAAATATCTATTTACAAATTTCATCCAAATCTGGTCAGCCGATTTTGTGTGAAAGTAACAAAGTAACAAACATCTATCCATCCATCTATCCTAACAAACGTTTGCATTTATATTGTGAGTTAGATTTAAACCTCGATTTATTGTAACTATTCGAAACTATTGTCAAAAAAATCCACTATCCTTGAACAGAATACCATGAATTCTTCTACAATTTGATGTTTATCATGAGAAGTTAAAACGGGTCATCAACCATGTTTGTTGTCTTAAGGTGTTGGAGGACTTGGGCGTTCTCTTGTAACAGGAATGCTCGATCATTCGCCGTTTTTGATTTTGCCGAACTGAACAACGAAAAGAGCCGAGTATTTAGCCAAACATCGCTACGAACATTTTCCCGATCTTTCTAGCGAACGCGTTGATGGTCATCATGAACTTTTTCTTCATGAAGATGTCAGACTTGACACGGCAAAAAGCTAGCCAGAAAGTTCGTTAGAATGCTCGCTGAAAAGCTCCCGTTTGTTTTTTTTTAATGTTACAAGTGAATGCTCAAGTTTATCAGCACCTTTGAGTTTCTGGTATTTTGGCAATGTTGCAACCGCCATTATCACGGATGAAATAATACAGGCATGGTAAATATCCCGTTTATGATAATGATTGTGACTATTTCAGTTTAAAAACTTATAACTTGATGTTTGGTTTTTATCTATACTTATTTTAACCATTTATGTAGCAACGGTTCTTAAGGTGATTATGATGTCGTAACTACAAAAAACCAAATTGATTGATTGAATTACCTAACAACCCATCAAGAAATACGAATACAGATGGTGCAGGTCACTGTAGAATATTTATTTATCGTCTATTGAATAGTGACACATATTTTTTTTACAAAGAATTGAATCTTATAACGTCTGTTTTATTCCGTCTATTTATTTCTTCATTGACTAATAGCGTGTTTTTTTTCAAAGTAACCATAAAATAAAATAAAAACCATAAAACTCCTTTGTTTAGTTCCTTCCAAGTCATTTAATAAAGAAATATATTCATAGATGTCATGGTTATTAACTATTTTTATCAGTTATTATTTCTTAACGTAGTGAAATTTAAGGCTGCGGTTCCACTGAGGCGGAGTGGAACAGAGCGGAGACGAGCTGTTTCCGCAATCACATAGAGGAATCGAGAAGAGATGTGGATTTCAAGCCATGTGATTGGTGAATCGCGGCACAGCTCGTCTCCGCTCTGCTCCGCTACGGCTCAGAGGAACCGCAGCCTAAAAGTTTGTAAACTTCTAATTAGTTATTACGCAAACCTTTCTTACTTGCAAACAGTGCTCTTGTGTTAATCACACTTTTATTGGCATGCAACATTTTCCTGATTGCGTGCCAAAATTTATCAATCAGATAGAAGTTAATGAATTAATCGTCTGTTTTTGTTTCAGGGGTAAAGGTTATACGGTGTATGACAAGGACAAACGCTTTCTGCGCAGGAGTGCGTCGCGGTCGGCCGATCACCAACCTTCCGCGTCGCGCCGCGCCTGCGCCCCACACGCAAGGGGTCAAGGCTCCAATACTGCCCATTTTGCTCTGATTTTTAGTTTGCATTTTAATTAAGTCTTTGCAAAATAATTTGTTTGTTTTTGCAACTGTATTTAATATGCACATGCTTGTTGCTAGGTTTTCTGTCCTAAATAGACACATTATACATATATATACAAATACTATGCATAGAAATCTTAACTCATGGTAAACTCTTAAGTTATGGTAAGTCTAAGCTTTTTGGTCGCGGGACCAAGGGATTACCGTGACCCCGGTACGTAAAGGGCTATTGAAGGACACCGTGGATTTTAGTCAGTACAAGTCTGACAGTCCCTCCCGCCCTGCCCTGGGTGGGAGGACTCATTTGATGATTTTACCACGATAAAAAAAAAAAAAAAAAGTCTAAGCTTTTGTAACAGTAACTATTCATGAATCATTCAAAAGTCAAAACACATTCATGATTCTAAAGTTAATAATAATAGTGTAGGCGTCTAACTTTGGAACAATTATATCGGACTCTCATCAGAGCCAACAATGAATATTTACTATAAAAGTTCACGTATTATAATTATTAATTACATAATAAACAATTAACTGAGAGAGATTTGTAAGCTGTCATTACCGCACTTTCTCCGAAAATCATAACAGACCGGACAGACGGCGTCGATTCACTGCAGAGTATTTTACACCTTCGAATTGGCGAGAGTCATAGATTGTTATTATTATGTTAGCTACGTACAGCAACAAGTTACGTGGCCACCATCCCACGATTTCAATTTGTGATTGACACTTATGGAAATTCAATTGGTACTCTTTATTTTTTGGTTTAAATAATCATAACTTTGGCTGTCAGAGCTCCGGAGAGTAGTACTGAGTAGGTGCGCTCACTGTGCTCATTGGATATACCTACATTCAATGCGTCGTTTCTACGTGATGGAATATCAAATATTCCGACGATTCATCTAAACATAACATGAATAAGTGATATGATCAATAGAAAAGAGGCTGTCTTCGCTCGACGACGTATCGTGTTTCTAAAGTATCGATAAAATAAGCGAAACTCCCTTCAGCCCGTGTAGTCGATTCCCGACGAACGATATCAAACATTGCGTTAGGCCGCTTATTCCACAGAAAGGTTACCGTTTTCACATTACGTTGTAGACAGGCTTAAGAATTCCATTGTTTAACCAACTAGCAAACAGTACTCCGTGTAACTATTTTCATTCGCAAGGCTCTCTAATTAATCAATTAAAATGTGCATAAGTACAGATTGGATAGAGAATTTCTTGACTAAGTACTATACATTGTTGAACTACGTCGACGGACACAACTTAATCGTTTTATGGTACTTAATTATGCTTAAAACCGTATGAATTTACAAATATCTTAATATACATCGTATCTTTGTAATTATCAAACAAACTATTAAGTATTCACTTTCCAATGGTTCTCTCGTTTCTATATGGAAACGGACGCAGAAATCTTAAATTCATACGACTCTCGTGGACAAGATATTCTATTGTTCTTATCTTAAACCGAAATAGTACTCTACGTTATTGCACGTTTGTTTGCGCAGCCGATACGAAACTACCTTCTGCTTTAGATATACATTATTGTTTATATACAATTTCAACGTAGGTACGTTATGTTCTAAAACAAATACGTGTTTGTTAAGTCTGTTCAAATTAATGTGCTACAAAAATGCCTTACTGAATTATTCAAGGAAAAAATCGATTAAAAATACAGGTTTTTAATCTAGATTTTCGGCTGACGTCACGACGTAAATCGTATACCTCCGTGTCGCTTAATTTCTGAAAATCTATGCTAAGCTATGGGTTTATCGAAAAAGAAATCTGGTATACCTACCGACATACTGTACTCGCCACAGTTAAACTTGCGAGATCTCACAAACAAAATCATTCCAAGTGTGCTGCCTTATCAATATAGAAAGAACGGCGCACGACTTTAATAACAGAAACGTGGCAGAAGAAAACTCTAGAACTACAAGCTCAACTAAATGTCCTCCCACGTTTACTTTCATTCAAGTTCGTGATAATTTATAATGTAGGTACCTACTTTCGATGATACCTTAACAAAAAACCTTTATAAATGACTGTACTTACTGCTGAATAAATTGGTATATTGTTGAGAAAAATCACTTGTTTTTTTGTTGCTTTTTACCTACACACAGCACAAATAAATTGAATGAATAACAGGCTCGTAGATAGAAACTTTTCTTAACAATTCGATTCGTTTAATGTGTTGTATTTAATCGCATCCTTAGCTTAAAAATGAAACCTAGAAAAAGCTATGCTTATCCATCGCATTTGGACGTTGAATGGATCTTATATATCACACAAAGACTTCTGTTTTTGAGAACCAAGAATACCAAGAACCATTGCAAGATCCTAGGCTAGAGTAGATTTTTAATTCTTTTTTATTCTTAAAACCAGTGCTGCATAATATATTCTATTAATATAAGAACCATGAAGAACATTATTCTTTTAAATATGGTCTGAATAACATATGATACGATTCTTAAACTATCGACTTAAGAAATCAAGTGATTATTTTCAAAGTAGTAAAAAATCTAGCAACACAGTTCGTCATTTAAATGAGGCCGACTAGACACACCGATTTCCAACGTTCGGAATTGGAACACAATTAAAAGGACAAATCGTGACGCATTATAAGGTATAGTTAAGAATATCTGTGGCGGCTTGAATCCGTCGTGTGGAGCATTTGATTGCGTAACGCGATCATGCGCCGACGAGCCACGACGACCGGCGCTCATGCGCAGCATCCACGGAGCTATGTCTATTCACTACTCCTAACAATACACGTTAAGCCAAATACAAATAAGTAATGAAGGTGCACTCAAGTTTTTGAATTGGCGCTGATATTGCCCACCTTTGCTTTGCTGCGAGGATCCCAGCTAGCTTATGACAAAAAGCTTATGGAAGTTCGGTTTTACTAATGTCCGATTAAGTTGTGGTAGTAAATCTATTCGTTACCTTGTTTGCTGTCCTTACTATTGACTAAGCCGTCACAATACTAAATTCATTGGAGACCTGCATATCTACTATAAGAGTCCCGTAACTCCAATTCTTAGTCATCCTAACAACTATTTCAACTTCTAAAGTACAGCAATATCCATAAATATGTTAACCCTAATGTTACACCACAAAGATTATGACCGTCTAGGGATCATTGGTATGTGTAAAATGTACATGTGTGAATAAATTCTCAGAAAGACTTCCCGTATACTCGCCGGGACAAACGCAAATTGATTCTACTTGAAGACTGGTGTAAGACTCTAAGTAATAGTATGTTAGGTGTAAAGGCCTCAAAGGTCTACAAGTTTGGTTGATAACCCAGTGCCCGATGCCCTTAGGCGCAATAGCCACCAGACCTCCTATCTCTATGATATTGATGGTAATGGTGATGGTGGCTTATGCACTTGTCAAGATAAATCTTTTAGCTTAGCAAAATATCTCCTGAAAATTACGCGGCGGAATTTCAGCGTGTCTACGGCTAATGGTTTTAAATAATTAAGACATGAAGACGCTTTTAAATAGTTTACGTAGGGTTATTTACATTGCTAAGTATTTTTCTTGCTATGCTTTTTAAAAACAACATCCTTTTAACCGCACACCTTATTGAAAATAAGTTTAAGCTAAGTTTACATACTTACGTGCTATATACGACTCTTTATTTTTCAGTTTACGCGATGGTACTGCCGTGATGTCACGAATTCAACAAGCCGTTTGAGTTCGTCTGAAGGTAGTGCTGCGAACAATACACGCTCCCCTTGCCGCGGCGAGCTAACAAGCTCCATCACCTTCATGGAATCTCATTGTACTATCGCCACGGGCTAATTCGTACTGTGACGTTATATCCTTTGTCCAATTCAATACTACTCTCAAGGTAACTGCGGCCCGCTGTAAAATACTTACTTAAGACAATAAAACAGTTGAGATATCGTTAAATGCTTTAATAACCGCAGATCGGCTAACAAGCTATGGAACTTTTATCACGATCATCGGAATAACGGTTTTTTTTTGGAAATTTCGACTCTAGAATATAAAGATTTTAAATAAAAAAAAGTTGAATATGCTGGACAATAAACAACAAAAATTTTCGAAATCTACATTTTTAAAACTGTATATTTTTAAAATTCTCACCATTTATTGCCAGATGTCAGCCGCTGCTAAACGCTAGTCTGACTCAGAAATGGGTTCCGTACCATTTATTTTCATTATTTGCTGTTGTACCGAAAACAGAAATATGCATTCTATCAAAATTTAAACTGTCTAATACCGATCATGAAATAAAACCCGCTAACAGACAGACGGACAGCGGAGGCACATTAGTACGTCCCATTGGTAGCTCTTCGGGTACAGAACACTAAAAATGCAGTTAAAGTTACTTGTCTTTCATATTCTGTAAAACATGACCTAGAAGTATTTATTATAATCAACACCAATAACCCATAAAGTTAATTCTGAACCGGATATAAGCCAACAGTACCTATAAACGTGAGGACTTGCCACAGACCCCGGTTTTATAAGACAGCTAGTTTTTCTCCCGTTCATACCTGACTTGTAATTTAGCTTAAACGTTTTTATTAGTATTGACATGTAATTTGAGTGACATAGAATCAGATCAACATTAAATAGGAGTAATAGAGCGAAAACGCACTATTTTAGTTGTGGTTTAGACAATGAATTTAAATGAGCAGATTTATTATAAGAATCTTATTGGTTTTGATAATAGGAAAATTGACAACATCAATAAATTGCAAATTAAATTGGCCCGTCAGCTAGAGTTTTGAAAAATAATGGACACGTGTTTTTTCTATCGTTAAACCAATGCATATTTACAAAGATACACTAAATACTATAGTCATCTAAATTCGAGAATCGGCTCGTGACGTCAGAAGCAAGTGAAAACTGTACTTGCTTGTGACGTATTGGCAATTTTAAAAGAGTCGAATCTTCGTTATTTTTTTTTTACGTAACAAACAAAAAACTACGTGTCAAATATTGATTGATATTCTAAATGGCGGACTTATTAAATTTTTTTGGTCAAATACCCTATTTCTGATGTTGAAGTTGGTCAGTCGCGTACAGTTATATATTTTATCAAAAATTTAACATCGGCGTTGTCATCAGCGTCGGAATATGGTCAGATATAGGACACAATATATGTCATACGCGCGACTGGAAAATTAATAAAAATGGACGGTTGAACCGTTCTGTCAGAAGACTATGGTAATTATCCTCTAAATACTTTTAGATTTCTTTCTTAGTTTCTTATTAAATTAAACATTCCTTAATCCTAACTTTTTAATTTTAAAAGTAAAAAATAGTTTTTTTTTTATTATTAACATTTTCACGCCTAAAGCACTGAACTGATCATCCTGAAATTTCGCATAAGGGTTGTTACGTGTACACAAACGGACTTATGGTACGTTTTATATAAAAAAAATCCTAATTACGAAGAAAACAACAATAACGTTCATATGCAAATAGATGGCGCTACGTGTACAATCGGAATTTAGGGTCAAATTCTAAATAGACGCAAACGAAACCACTGGCAAAAGGTAATAAAATATATACATAACGCCATGTGATATGCAGGTACTCAGTATTAATATTCTTAGGCTAGTTACTTCTCACGGCAACAGACAGTAGATTAAACTGTTAGCTATCCTAACATCATCTTGAACGTTTTAACGCCCGAAATTAATATTCTATCTCAATCCCGAATTCTTTTTACTTTGACGGCTGCTACTGATCACATCTTTTGTATTTGGGATCAAGATAGCAACCGAGATAGGTTTTCCGATTTTCAACGTAAGTCTTGTCATACGACTATAAAGCTACGTTACTTTTTGTTTCATACATAAACGACAGATATTTTACATTTTTCCTTATTCTAATACTAACTATCAAACAGGCTTTATTTGACTTCTCTCACGAAATCTATGCATGTGTCCGTTACCTACATTCCGTATGGTCAATCGTGAGAAAAATATAGAGAAAATTTAACGTATAGATAGTTAGTGTATGTCATATTGTATGTATGTATGTGGTGCGCAATGTTCGCACGAGTTCAATAGGTGCTACTGCGCGTTGAAGTCTTTTGAACAGAACATGACACGCCGTTCCACACAATGCGATACCGTCAATATTTTGTGATGATAGCCGCTATACGTTCAAGAATGTTAACAGAATATGCATATCTTGAGTAGTGGTATGTTACAGTACCTGTGAAGGCACTATGTTTTGTGACTATTTATGTATGTTGCATCTAACATAATGGTTGATTCTGGTTTTTTTAACTTTCCTTCCAAATCATTTAAAACAAAAGAAAAGAGCAAACTGCATTCACATATTATAATATCTTATTATGGTAAGCTCCAGACATAATAATCAATTCAACAAATAAGGCAAACTACACAACAATTGCCACACCGCCTACGTTTATACTCTCCGACTGTTTCATTCAATAATTACATACTTTTTACTTCATCCGCGTTCATAAATGTCAATATTATTATCAACCAAATGATAATTTCTTCATCGATGAAAACTTAATTTAGCAATAGTTATCACAACCGCTATACTGGTATAATGAAAACTTAAATATTACAACAAATTAAATACATAAAACTTGGTTCTTAAAACAAAAATATAAATGTATTTTCTTGTAAGTTTCTAGATTGAATTCTAGGATAATCCGAACTAATATTATAAATGCGAAAGTAACTCTGTCTGTCTGTCTGTCTGTCTGTCTGTCTGTCTGTCTTTTCTTCACGCCTAAACTACTGAACCGATTTGTGTGAAATTTGGTACAGACATAGTTTGGAACTTGAGAAAGGACATAGGATAGTTTTTAACCGACTTCAAAAAAAGGAGGAGGTTATCAATTTTATGTTTGTTACCGCATTACGACCGACTGGGTGAACTGATTTTCATGATTCTTTTTTTGTTTGAAAGCTGGTGCTTCCCGTGTGGTCCCATTGTCACCAAATCAGGATCTGATGATTGGATCTTGGAGAAATCGAGGGCAACCCTCAAATTTTATAGGCTCACCCATCGTTTTTCGTAAATCTTATGAAGTAATTTAAGTACTTGCGTATGGTAATCATCATCTTATGTAGCTGAGCTGATGATGGAAGGTACAACTCCTTAACAGTAGTTTGTTATGTTACCGAATAACGACCGACTGGGTGAACCGATTTTCATGATTCTTTTTTTGTTTGAAAGCTGGTGCTTCCCATGTGGTCCCATTGTCTCCAAATCAGGATCTGATGATTGGATCTTGGAGAAATCGAGGGCAACCCTCAAATTTTATAGGCTCACTCATCGTTTTTCGTAAATCTTATGAAGTAATTTAAGTACTTGCGTATGGTAATCATCATCTTATGTAGCTGAGCTGATGATGGAAGGTACAACTCCTTAACAGTAGTTTGTTATGTTACCGAATAACGACCGACTGGGTGAACCGATTTTCATGATTCTTTTTTTGTTTGAAAGCTGGTGCTTCCCGTGTGGTCCCATTGTCACCAAATCAGGATCTGATGATTGGATCTTGGAGAAATCGAGGGCAACCCTCAAATTTTATAGGCTCACGCATCGTTTTTCGTAAATCTTATGAAGTAATTTAAGTACTTGCGTATGGTTATCATCATCTTATGTAGCTGAGCTGATGATGAAAGGTACAACTCCTTAACAGTAAGGAGTAGGCATCGACTGATTCATTGTTCGCATATCTCCGGAACTTCACGGGTAGGTAGCTAGGTATCGTTCTACTTAGGGAATACTGCAAGTTTCATCAAAATCGGTTCCGTAGTTTTTGAGAAAGGGAATTTTATCAGCTTATTGTGTACATGAGGGATGTTATTACCAGTGCTACGGTTTACGTACCGGGTTCACGGTAATTCGTACGTCCCGCGACCCCGGCAGACTTTGGCCCTCTAAAATAATGAGCACTTAGAAAGGAATTCAGATAATTCCACCTTCAAGAGATTCCTCTAAATATTAGGTATAGGTGTTCAAAGATTGTATGGAAACTAATTTTGAAGTTAGAAATCTGGGATGTACGATGTGAAGTTACATAAAAAAAAAAAATGTTACGTAACTTAGTGAGGCAGACCAAATTCTACGCGAGCGAAGCCGCGGGCAAAAGCTAGTAAACAGATAAACTAAATACAAAACTCACCTTCGCCTATGATGAAGCGATCCAATAAATATTCTGAAATCGGATTAACACTCCAGTGAAATAAGCACGAGTCGTAGCACTTAGTCTGTAAGTAAGATAACGAGACGCGGGTCGTGTTCATGAACAGGGTCCGCGTGGGGGCACAGGGGAGGCGTCCCGAGACAGTCCAGGGTGGCAGTGAGCTTCGGGGTGCCGGCGGCGCGCGGGTGGCGGTCCAGCGTCCGGCCGCACTACGCGCCTCGCAACGGTAAACTGGCTGGCAGCGCCGATACAGCCTCTCCCTCGCTTGTATGAGTGCCTCCAACCTCCCTCCCGAACAAATAGTACCGTACGCCGCGCTTGTGTCTCGCTAACATTTATTATACTTTTATTAGTGTTCGCGTGCGCTGCATGTGTGCGGCACGGCGACGTGACGCGCCTGAGCATGTGTGGGTGTTGGAGTAGGTAAAGTAACTACCTATGCGTGCTTTGATCTTACGATTCGGTATGCACGGCCGCGCGGCCGCACGTAGCACCGCGGCTATACTTTACTTCTATAATATCTAGTCAATAATTTTAGTTTGGGTTTGTGCAACACCACACGTCGTGTCGAGCCAACTATTTAGGCTAGTAACCGGTATACACAACCATAAGTATCTTCACTTAAGAAATACTTATTTTTACGTAATCATAATGAACTCATAACCTATCATATCAATAAGATTGCAATATTTATAATTATACGTTCCATATAAACTTCAGTTGCTAAATTGGTATAAAACGGTACCTATAACACCATGGCAAATGTCTATCGAAGTTCTTAGAGCAATATACAAAAAATAATTTATGATGACGGCAATCCAAGTTTATTTTATATCTACTAGCAAACCAGCCGTCTGAGCGATCTAATGACAAGAAGAATTGTTTACCGATTGTAAGAACCAACATAAACCATTCATTTACCTAATGTGTTTTGAGTTCGACTTCAAGTCTTATCTTACTGGACCCTAACTTGGAGCGACTGTCTATCTGACCTCCACAATCTACAAAACAGCTTTCCGAGCCAGTTAATGAATGATGATGATCACCCCATCCACGGGTGGACCTCGACAAGACCTACTAAAACCTTACAGATCCACTAAAGTGGCTTGTACACTTAGTCGCAAACTCGTCATCATGATCCACTGTGCAGTTAAGTTGTAAGCTGTCACACACAGGACTATCTCGTGGGCCTGTCTAAACAGAGCAGCGTGGGCCTGGCAGTGCAAGTCTGACACTCCCTTCTACTATGCTCCAGAGGACTCAGTTAATGATTTTCAACTACAAGCTTTCACATCCGACATTTGTCAGGGGTCTTGGTCTTGATTTTTTTCAAAAGTCTTCATTCTTGCTACGTGGCAGGGCAAAACATTTACTGGGTGCTATGCTGGTGACTGACTTATTTATTTATTTATTTGGCCCACCAACAATTGAGCACACTCAAACAATTATGGGTAACATTAAATCAAATCGGGTCAGGTGTATCAATCTCTTACAGGTAAGCACATCATGCACTACATATTGATTAAATGTATAATTTGATACACATAGAGCAATCGGGCTCCTCAGGCCAAATTAAAACTAAAAAAATGAATTAAAACATTAAAATCACAGACAGAAACAAAGTTGAGGACGAAATAAAATTATACTCGAAAACCTAATTGAATTAAAACATAATAAAATTAAAAGTTAAAGAAATTCAAAATAGTTATTAAAAATTAAATATAACAAAATAAAAATTATCATTCAACAGAATAGAATCAAAATAAATTAAAAAGCATCATAATTAAAAACCTAAAAAATAATTTACAACGTAATCGAACTAAGTTCATACGGATATCATAAGAAAATTAAAATAAAATCATAATCAAAATTAAAATCAGTCAGAAATATAATTGAAATGGAATTAAACAGAATTATATTTAAAATAAAAACATAAATTTTTACCTTGCCTACTTAAGCTACTTTTTCCCGTAGGTACTGTTACTTTAAGTCTCGTTTCGTAGATACTTATTCTTTTAATTCGTCTTTATGAAAATAACTCACCACGTATTAACCGCTCAAAAACAAAGCAAGTAAAATGTGTTTGGAACATGAGATCTTCTCGCGTGTCAAATCAATATTGAACACTTCAAACACCAGATCTGTACACTATTTAAAGTCTTAGATAGTCAAATCTACTGAAATGTGGTTTGGTCAAATATCTGAACATCTCGACACAAAAAGAGAACAGAAAGTAATATTTAGATTTGGAAAGGTCGCTCGAACAGTTTTGTAAACTTGTCGATATTATGTTTTCGATAAAGATTTATCCTATAACATATCTATTCCAGGTTTTCATTTAACGCTATCTTCCGTGTAATAGTTGAAATATGTTTTGTTTAATAATTAGTATTTTTTCTATTAGAAGCTAAATCGCGCTACTGACGTCCGACATCAATGTATGACAATTTTCCCAATGCCCGCTCCAAACAGATTTCAAAGAATCATTCTTTTAAATCACTTTGGAGAGAATAAATACCACTCGTCCGCGCCGTTGAGCGGTGTCCCGTACACCGCTCAACGGATGTTGAGCAAATTTCATACTGTCCCCGCTCGACCGCGCGGACGAACGGTGTCATAAAGAATTGAAGAAGAGCATAATTTGTATTGAAATAAATATAATTTTGTATTGCGAAAAGTGACGTCTGATTCCATATTATTTATCTTGTATAGAAATAATTTACCTACTTTTGTATGTGTTTTTTTTTCACAAATCGGATGTCAGTCTAGTAGTGAAAGTGGTTTAGTGTTCAACTGGTAGACTCCTTGGCGGATGCAGATGACTAAATCATCAACCTGTGCATCAGCTATATAACATTAATTCAAACTTTTTGCTTTTTTATAGAAACTTTTCATAAAAACCTTTTCGTCTTTTTTATAAAAACAAGATAAAAGTCGACATTGTGTTTAACAGAGGGGTTTCGGGCCTAAACGTATATTTTTGGGAGAAATTGCATATTGAAATTATAGGTCAATAGTGTCAAATACCCAATTCTTGATGGAGAACACTATTAAACAGACCCAGTAATTTCTTGCTCAACAACAGTCACGCTCGCAACTGCAATGACAAGACCAACGAAGTGGTCACGCAGACTCGTACTGACTAAAATCCACGGTGTCCTTCACGTTCCGGGGTAATTCGCCGGGGTCGCGGGATTTATCCGCGGCCCCGGCATGCGTTGGCCATAGAGGGGGCCCTGTCCTTTTGTTGACACTCTTTGAGGCGCGTGTGGAACACAACGCGCCGTCGACCCATGGCATGGTCCATGGTCGGACAGCGAGTTGCCCATTACTTGCTGCCAGCATTCCCGCGCCTACGGTGGCCGGAGATCGTTTGCCGACGTCCGTCGCCGTGGGCGTCTACTACTGCACCTGTGTGGAGACTTCATACATACAACCCCTGACAAAAGAGGGTTTCTATAAGTTTAACTGCTATGTGTGTGTGTGTCCGCAAAACTACAGTGCCACCACTGTAGTTTTTAAACATGTGAACAGATTTTAATGCAGTTTCTTTTATTTAAGAGCTGGTTTTCTAACGTTGGTCATTTTAAAGTCATCCACTCCTTTATTAGACGGTGGGGATTTTAAAATTTAGTCGATGAATTTGTCGTAATCTGAAAACAATCTGAACTCCTTTAATTAGGAACAAAACATTCGATACACCTTAACTTTGTAGACACCTGAATAAAAAAACAAAACACAAGTAGGTCTAGGTGTTTGCTTACTTCGCGGCACGAATAAATGGCAAGTACCTGGCAACGTGATATTTAAAATCACTCGACCTAATCTAGCGCTCAAATGCCCGCCCACTACCTATAATGTTTTATCTTTTTATGATTATGATGTTGTGTACGCCAACCTATCTTTCTTTAATACATTTTAAAGTTTACCACGAACGCAGAAGGTTCAATTGGGAAAATTTGTCATATTCGGGTTGAAAGAAAGAAATAAAGTTTATTTGGGAGACCGGTACACACAACATAAACAAACAAATGAGAAAAAAAAACATGTTAACAAAGGAATAAATTATAAATTAAAAACAACAACGAAATAACAAAGATAACATTGTGTGTCCTACTGCTACGCCAAATAGGTCCAGTTCAGCAAATTTAGGTTGATGTTTTGGCGTCTGTAGAGTAAGCTACAGAGAAAAGGAACCACCTTTAGTAGTAACTAGCACTTTGCCCGCGACTTCGTTCGCGTGGGTTACGTACTTTCCTAATTCCCCCTTTTCACCCCCTTAAAGGTAAAATTTCCAAAAACCCCTTCTTAGTGCTCCCCTACATTATAATAGGAAGCCGTGTGCAAAATTTCACATTCCTAGCCCCAGTAGTTTCGGCTGTACGTTGATATGTCAGTCAGTCAGTTCTCCTTTTATATATATAGATGTCGCTACCAAAGGGGGTTCCATTTCTCTGCGGCTGACTGTACCTCCTACGTCAGCAATGCCAAAAATTAACAGTAACAGTGAAGCTGTAAATCCTCGATCAGCAAGATAATGTTCCCGAGATGATTCAGATAAGGTATCATCGTCAAAAAACGTGTGCAGAGGAGGCGGAGAATGCACGTGCTTCAACTTAGATCGAGCTTCATCCGGTAGGGAACTTGAATAAAAAGTCTAAATGTTATTAATCTTATTAACATTAATCTGAAAGGTAAATATTCAAAAACCAAGAATAGGCTGAAGATACAAACAATGCTAGCGCAGATATTTCTAAATTCCTCAAACTTGGTAATGGGACCACTTCAATGTCATACAAGGTCATAAAATGAAGAAGGTATTTTAGGTAAGGTAGGTTTCATTATCAACCTATAATGTTCCCACAGTTGGGACACAGGCCTCCTCTCTGTGAGAGGGAGTGGGCCATAATCTTCCACGCGGGCCCAGTGCGGGTTGGTAGATGACACATGTCTTCGAATTTCATGATTCTAAGACATGCCGGTTTCCTCACGATGATTTCCTTCATCTGTTTGAGAACAATGGTGATAAAATAAATTACACAAAGTAATGCACCAGGCTGGGTTAGAACCTACGACCTACAACTCGTGAGTCGGGCCAATACCACTGGGCTACCATTGCTCCAACAACAAAAAACTTAGAGGAACTGGAAATTAGAAACAGTCATACCATAACCATACTAACCCCAGATTTTTGTGTTTTCAATTTCGAAAGTAATTTCTTTTTAATAATTGGCTGTTATGTTATCAGTTCAAGGATTTTTTTTTATTGCATAAAGTTCTTTTTTTTCGAAAGTTACTCGTATTACTACTAGTAGTAGGTACAATGGGTATAAAATACTACTGGTACCAAGCAATCCAGTAATACCACGGGAAGTTTTCTTTTGTTTGATTACCTACTACGTGATCGCTTGGATTATTTTTTTAACCGTTTTACTATTAGTAGTATTAAGCATAGTACCACCGGCAACGAACGCAAAGTCGTATTTTGGTTGAGAGCAAACATGTTAGAAGAGAGGCTGACAAGTTTATCTCTGCTGAATATTTATTTGGAGATAGCCCAGACGTCTCAAACAGTCATAATATTTTCACCCGCTTTGCCACGAAAAAAAAAGATGTCTATTTCCTTTCTATTGTGTAAAATTGTGTATTATGCATTCAAGTCTGTTTTATTCCACATATTTTATTATTAGTCTCCCTTTAAAAAAAATCAGGCGATCGCTTGTTTGATGGGCTCGTCCATCTAGTGTTTATGATTGAACGGCATAGTAAACGTTGACACTGTCCCTAATATTTTGCCTGGAATAAATAGAAACATCCGAAATTGAGACCCGCTTCCTTTTTGAAGACGGTTAAAAAGACCTTCTCACCCTCCGAATGTGAGGATATTCGAAGGATGAGAAGGTCCTTTTATTCAGAATCAGAATAGATTTATTGTAAAACAATGATGTTGGGATTTTTTTTATCGTGGTAAAATCTTCAAATGAGTCTTCCCACCCAGGGCAGAGCGGGAGGGACTGTCAGACTTGTACTGACTAAAATCCACGGTGTCCTTCAATAGCCCTTTACGTCCCGGGGTCACGGTAATTCGTGCAGTCCCGCGACCAACGGTGTTGGGTAAATAATATTTAGCCGCTATGTTTTACTGTGTATGGCGTACAAATTTTATAAGATATTAACATTTAAACAAAACGATAGAAGCAAAGAAACTAAAATTAACGGAAAGAAATTAAATACTAGTAAAGAAAAACAACAATTACAGCACTTTTCATCAGTCTCATATTGCACCAAAAAAAATCAAAAGTATCATTAATAAATTCTTCAACAGTATAATAACATTTTTCAATTAATATAGTGAGTAGAGGGTTTTCTTAAATTTCAATATTTTATGATGTCAGGTATTTTATTGTAAATTGTGGGTACCATTATCAAAAAAACTCTTTTCATTAAAGCGGTTCTGCATTTAATGCCGCACAACTGATTGAGGTATTGAGAGCGCATTGGAGTCTTTTTTACATATAAAAATTGTTTAAATAGGTGTAAATTGATTTTAACAAACAAGGCAGTCTTATATATCACATATATGTTCATACCTGGCATCGTAAGTAATTTTAAAGATTTGAAATGGGGTTTACATGTTTCGTTAGTTTTTAAGCCACACATAGACCGAATACATCGTTTTTGCGCTTTAAAAACGGTCTTTCTTCAGTTGACTGCCCCCAAAAAATAACACCAAACCTCAGAATTACTGTACTCTTTACAACAGCTGTAATGTCATCGGCAAAAAGAACCATATTATGAGATATGATATTTGGAAGATCATCTATATATATTAAAAAAAGAAACGGCCCTAACACGCTACCTTGTGGAACCCCGTATTTTATGACTCTTGGTTGCGATGTGTAAATGGTTACTGAATTACTTTTTAGACATACCTGTAATATGTCTGTGCCCTGGGATCTGTTATCTAGATATGACTCCAAAAGTTTCAAAATATTTCCTCGAATTCCATAGCCGTACAGTTTATTCAATAAAATTATAGAGTTGACGTAGTCGAACGCCTTAGTCATATCGGTAGATATGGCAAATACCGGAGCCCTGTCATCGACATTTACGTCATAATGGAAGAAAGGAGATCGAACAATGCCAATAATATTTCTGTTAATCCTTTTTGTTCTTTGCAAAACAATTTGTTCTTTATAAATAGTTATAAATAGAATTATAAACTACTTTTTCAATATATTTCATTTCTATAAAAAAAAAACAGGAATTCCTCAGTAAGAGGAGAAAGGAGAAAAGGATGACGGATTTCTGAGCTTCTTCCTCAAGCAATCACCCAGTTTTTTATGTTCAACAGTAAACCCTAATAAATGTTTACTTACTTATTGAAAGACATTTTATTTTGTGTGTTTTTGTTTTTAATTTTATACTTAATACTTATGTAGAACAATAGTCAACCCTCCTTGATTTAACATTTATTTCTGATTCTGGCTCATGAACACTGGCTGATTTAAAACAATGAATAATTAATAGACAAAAGTCCCAACAGATGTCGCTATGATCCTTAGAAAAGAAATTGCATTCACAGGACAAAGTTATGAATCTAACAGTGAGCCTTAAATCTAATTCATTTAATCATTTCAAAGTAACACAAAAAGATTTGCAATTAAGAAATAAAAATAATTGTATATGGCAACTGCTATTTAATCATTTATTGTTTAATCTGTGTACATTTTTTAAAAAATCTGGCATCCCTGCCGGGTGTGTGAGCGACGTACGAACTGTGTATCTGTAATTTACTTAATTTTAAGTGTAAACAATGAGTTTAAGAAATTGTTTAGTCGTGCGATATTAAAAAAATACTTAATCTCATTGCCAATGTCGTAATTTAGGTGTTTTATACGCTTTTTATATTGATGTGAGGTTCCCGTGCTTTGTCTTCGTGTGTGACAATATACTCAAAATGGCGCATCAACTGGCACCGTCTGTAAATTGTTCATTGGACGACATTGACCTCAGCGCACTAAAGGTAAACTTTTAAAGTAATCTGTTATTATTATTTATACATCCCAAATATCCAGAACGTAGGGGCTCCCTCAACTTGCAGAAAAAAAGTAATCAAAGGGCAATGATCTCACAGGGCGTGAATCATAAGTGAAGGTTTACTTGAAATGGCATAGTAATCTTTTTATGCTATTTCATTTTATTTATGTGTCATTTCAGGATCCTGCTGGTATATTCGAACTCATAGAAGTGGTCGGAAATGGCACCTATGGACAAGTATACAAGGTATGTACTAGATTAAAAACCGTAGCTCAATAATAAACTGTACCCGTATGTATAACTACACCTATCATTAGTAATTAAATTGATTGCTTTTATTGGGTCTCTCCTCACGGTCTACTTGTAAGCTGTAATACATGACATGATGCTAGTAAAAATTAACTTAATAGGCTCCAATGAAAGCATTACAATTAAAGAGCACTGTCTATTAATGTCAATGAACTTCATTAGTTCCCATCAGTGGACTTTCAATAGGTACCACTACATTTTAAAGTGTAGGATAATTTGGTCTGTTTGCTTCATTACATTAATATTTTGATCTCTCACAAATTTTTCACATTGAATAATATGAAAATAATGAATCTTGGAGAAGAACAACATGTCCTGTTGGTTAATACACTAATAGATGTGGGTAGGCCGGTTGTCTTTGGGCATGTATTAATGTTCCCTGCAAATCATATTTGCTTCATATTTATATGTTCTATGCTTCAGATATTATGAGAGATGAGATGACCTACAAATTAGTTAAATTTTAAATAGAAGTGATTGCTTCGATTATTTTCATCCAACTGCACAAGAAAAAGCTATAAGCTTAATATTGAAAATAGTAGATAAACAGCAGAATCATTCATGAATATAATCAATCATGTTACATGTTATTTTAAATAATAATTTATGTAATAAAACAAATGCGTTCAAGCATTAAATTAATAGTATAGTAAAACAGCATGCAGATTTACGGCATAAAGTTCCATATTAAATGATTGAGACAGTAGTTCATAACAATACTAATTAGATAAAGACAATAATTATCATTGAAAATTATCAGCTTTTAAACAGTACTGTTAACCATTAATGGAAAGACTATTAGTTATATGGAATATCGCAGTAGCCACCAACACTTGTTCAAACTTGTAAACATGAGAAGTATACTATTAGGAGGAAAGATTCCTAAAATAAAATACTGGTATTCAACTACATCCGGTTAAACTGAAAGCCAAGCTCAACATAGCCTTTTACCAACATATGTTGGTAAAAGGCTAGGCAGATGATGTTTTCAACTGCATTCAACAACATCCATGATTATGATAAACCTTAACCAACCAAATTATTATAGTTTTCTATGTGTTAAAAATCTAGGTAGACAACACATTTCAACTTATGAATTAAAACAAGCTAACTAGTAGTTTGTGCATTTATAAATCATTGATTTGTATATAATGTAAGGAAATGGTTTACAATTAGTATTGTACTATTGAATACACATTTTATAACAAATTTATTATTAAGGACTCGGACACTGAAATCAGGTTACATGAAATAAAGGCTATTCTCTGAAATAATGTATAAAATTCACATCATTAATTGCAATAATTAAAGTGATGATTATTGTCCAATTGCTTTTAAAAGGAACAAAGATAATATTAATTATGTGAAGCCTGATCACAATCACCTTGATCATATCAATATTATTTTTCTTTCTTTCTTCAGATTATTATGATCTGCTGTAATATCTCATGTAATGTGATATTATTGGTTGGCCTTACATGAATAGGCTCAAATAGAGGGTCGCATTTTATCTGAGATATGGGAACCTTCATATAAAATTATTAGGATAATTAGAATTAATTATACTATTTTAAGTAAGTTAAATTATAAATTAACATGTTTTAGGGGCGTCACACAAAAACAGGGCAACTTGCTGCCATCAAAGTTATGGATGTCACACAAGATGAGGAGGAAGAGATAAAGTTAGAGATAAATGTGCTAAAAAAGTACTCTAATCACCGCAACATTGCCACATACTATGGAGCTTTTATCAAAAAGAGCCCTCCAGGAAAGGATGACCAACTGTGGTTGGTGATGGAGTATTGTGGAGCTGGTTTGTCACTTTATAATTTTAATGATTTGTTTGTGATTAATACCCTTCTCATTGTGACTCAACATTTCTGTTTATTTAGAACAGGTAAATTAACAGAAATGTTGTGTTTTCTATTTTCATTCATTACATGATAATGTACATGCTCCATGTAAAATACTGATATTTAGCTCTATCTGGTTGAACTTGAAGCCGATCTAAACAGAGTTGGGAAAAGACTAAATAGATGATGATAGTACACATACTGCTGCATATTCATTACATTTAGTTTCTATGAACGCATTTCTAACTGCCGTTTAGCCTGACATTGAAAAAGGTCTCCTTTTACCTTTGCTGTATGTTTTTAGGATCCGTGACAGACTTAGTGAAGTCCACTAAAGGGCAGTCATTGAAAGAAGAATGGATTTCATACATTTGTAGAGAAATTCTGAGAGGTCTAAGCTATTTACACTCCAATAAGGTCATTCACCGTGACATCAAAGGACAAAATGTCTTACTAACAGACAATGCTGAAGTTAAACTGGGTATGTATTAGCACAAACACATCTAGATAACATGAATTTTAATATTTACATAGTCATTCGCTTAGTTAATTGGAACATAGTATTTATAGTAAGTTATTCACTAAAAGTATACACTCTGTTTAAATAATGTTCATATATTACAAAATGATGTATAAATTCGTCCAACCATTTTTGTTATCAGTGGATTTTGGAGTGTCGGCGCAACTGGATAGGACTATAGGTAGACGAAACACATTCATTGGTACTCCATACTGGATGGCGCCCGAAGTGATTGCATGTGACGAAAACCCTGATGCAACGTACGATAATCGCTCCGACCTTTGGTCGCTCGGTATAACTGCTCTTGAGATGGCGGAGAGTCAACCGCCTCTCTGTGATCTTCACCCAATGAGGGCTCTTTTCCTCATTCCAAGGTATAATATTACTGTCATTTACAACTAAACTTATTACTTCTAGTGCAAAAACTTATGAATATTTCGTAACTCGTTATTCCAGAAACCCGCCGCCTCGTCTTAAGTCAAAGAAATGGGCTAAAAAATTCCACAGTTTCATTGAAACTGTTCTTGTAAAAGACTATCATCAACGGCCGTATACTGAACAACTCTTGAAACATGCATTTATAAGGTAAAATTAAATCTTATCACAATGCTTAAAGTGCTTTTTAGAATGATATGTTGAAATTAAAAATACATTTCGGTTTAAATTTACAGAGACCAACCCACAGAGAGACAAGTGAGGATACAACTCAAGGACCATATAGACAGATGTAAGAAGCGTAAACAGGACAACTCAGTGCGAGAGGATTACAAATACTCCGGATCGGAAGGCGAAGAAGAAGAGAATGCGGTGGCCGGCGAGCCGTCGTCTATCGTACACAATGCAGCAGCGCACCAAGGCGGAGACACTCTGCGTCGGAACTTCCAGCAGATCCAAGAAGGACCTAGGTTGGTAAACATTTATACCTTAAATGTTTGTCTATTAACTTCTGTCACTTAACATTAATTATGTAATTAACCAGACCCGCCGAAGCGCCTCAACCACAGCCGCCTCCGAAACGTAATAGCAAGCGCGAGGAACGTGAGGAAATTCCAGGTGACATAACTGTCTAACTATTTTTATGAGACTTTTTGCAATAACTATGTGATTCATTAACACTGTGTTTGTTGGTGCTGCAGAGCCAGGGCCGCCTGCAAGGCCATCTATTCCACAAAGACTGATTGTTGTACCAGACCCACAGGCACAACAGCCTAATAGATATAGGTAAATATGCTCTGTGTTGGATTTTATGCTTTTTGGTAACTGATACCATGTGGTGAAATATCAAATTAATTTATCCAAAGTGTAAAGTACATTGGTGAGACATTAATAGGTATGGTTATTGCAGGCCTCTACCACCTACACCAAAGTCATCAGGCTCGTCCAACAGTTCGGGTTCCAACAATGGCACGCCGCCGGCCAGCGGACCGCAGCCTCCGCAGCGCGGCTCACATCACATGTTCAAACCCATGGTACGTTTGGCACCGCCACTGTTATTATTATACTTGGAGAAATATGCGTTGATACTTGGTACTCGTTATAACTGCAACTGGCTCCAAGTTTCAAAGTTTTTAATTTAGTAGCTTGCTATATTATTTTCATCCAAAAGATCGGCCAAAGAAATGCTAAAATATTTTATTTTATATTGTTCAAATTGCCTTGGTTGTTCCCAAGAGAGAACTAATAAATTCTTTTAGAATGGATATGGTTCTCACTTGTATCGCGCTATATTTTACTGAGTGTAGTAACAACTTGAATTATGTAAACTGCTAATTATATTATTGTATGTATTTCTTTGTTACTTTAATTTTATTAGCTTTTTGTTTTTATTTTCATGTCACGCTGTTAACTTTCTTTGCACATCCGATTTAAACTGCAACTCCAGCTTCCGCCGAGAAGGCCCGAGGTAGGTTATTTGAGTTGCATTTATTACTGAGATGATTGTATCGCTATGACATTTTTATAGTCAAAAGTTGCTTTATACAATATTTACAACTCGACAGGACTTGGACAAGTTGGCTGCACAGCTGAACGAACTCGGCGTCGTGTCCGGGAACGAGCCGCCGAACAGGCCACCTCGCGCTCCCACTAATGGTCAAGGTACTTATATTGATCTTTTCGGGTTTATTAAAAGTTTTGAGAGGCTTTCGTTACTGTTTTACATTTTTCTTTGATTAGTAGTCAGGTTTTGAAATAAACGTAATGAGAAAACCATAAATTTGAACATACAGGACCACCAGTGGAAAGAAACCAACCAGAACCGGCGTTCGAAGACTCCGATAGCGATTCTGACGCCGAAGAGAGTGGTGGCCGAGTGCGCAATGATGGCACCTTACTAGCAAGCGACCCACCGAAGCCCCTGTAAGTAACCTCATAAAGAAACACAATCATGTATTTATACTGTATACAAATTTTTGCGCATTTTAGTAGTTTTCATAAACGTGCAACTAATCATGATTATTTTTGTTACTTTTGTTTGCATATATTTTTTTGCACCATATTTTTGTTCGCCCTCCCCCTCCCTTTCGGTTACGTTTGCCTGTCAGTCCCGAGTTCTGTTACAGGCCGGGCCTGAGCGCCGTGTCGGAGGACGGCGGCGGCGCGGGCGGCGGCGCGCCCACGCGGCCGCTGCCGCCCACGCCCGACGACGACGACACGCACGCCGACCGCACGCTCGTCATGAAGCGGGTGAGTACATACCTACACACCCGCCATGAGGTATTCCGCCCGATGCTAACAAAGGCATTATTCGATCATACATAGTATTCCATACATTACATAGCGTTCGATATAAAAACGTGAAACTCGATCCTGGCCCTGCTACGTTCACACGAGCCGAACTTTGTCAGTGCTTAAGATTTCTAATATGCATACCTCCATAGCCTATTGATTACTCCTGCTAAAATCTGTTAACATATTAATTTTATCACCACATCTGTTTTTACGGATAATGTACACCAAGTGCAATGAAATGGAAAATTATAATGGACTTTGTTTTCGAAATTTAAGATGATAACTTATGTTTCGAACATTGACTATTATTATTGAACGCATTTCATTACAACTGGTAGTATGTGTGTGGCATTTGTGCTATATTGTGTGTGGCTTGATCAAACATAGCAACCGATAGAATGGGCCCATGTGATAGAAATGGACTTGTGTTTTTTATTTGAATTTTAATGAATGTTTTTCACGCCAAAGTAAGATCAGTGAGCATAAAATATTGCTAATTCGTTTTTATTTGTATGTTTTTTTTTGTTCTTATCATTTATATGTACTTTTTGTATCGGACATGTTTGACAAACATCAGAGAGAGAATACCGAAAACGACAAAAGGCAGTCTGATGTCGATGAAGCAGTATTACTGAAAGATTGGGATTTCGCACGATTTTTCCCATCGAAGGATTCTCAGAAAAAAGAAGAAAAGCATGATACTCCGAAGGAATCGGAACAGAAACGAGCTCAACTGCAACGACAGTCGCGGTTGGAAATGGAAGATGCGTGGTCTAAATATAAAGCTGTAGCCACACCTCCTTCTCGACACAAGCAGCTATTTCATAAACCCACCGAAAAGTCCACCCAAGACAAATTGGCAGATATTTTGAAGAACAAAAAAGAATCTGATTCAGAAGTAAATTCTCCTAACCGCTTTTTCCGTGGCTTCAGAAGAGAAAACTCCGATCTCTTCCCACTACCCAGTACACGTCACTCCGCTATATACTTTCCGAAACATGAAAGCCCAGTAGGAGTAAATAAACAACTACGATCCAGTGGTATTTTTAACAATTCGCGCAAACAGGTTATGAAATCTTCAGCTGGAGAACCTGTTTTAACAGATTTCATAAAAACTAATGATAGCTTAAAAATGTCAGCACAAAGTGATGTGAGAAAAAGTGAAAAGAAAAGAACCCCAGATAGAAAAATTGCAGCCAGCAACCCAATCGACGCACTCAAAAATGTTGCTGCACTTATCAGACAAGATAATGAAAGCAACGGACCAAGCCGACAGAGCAGCGTGAACAGTGATTCTCCAGCAACTAGCATTTGCTTCACAAGTAGCACATCTTTTGAAAAAGCTGGGACGCCAGACTTAACAGCAAACACTTACGAGAATAAATCAAATGCGGAAAATGTTAATGAAACCAATGTGGTGAAACCACGTAGAGAAAAGACTGAGTCTGATATAGTTTTCCGGAGAAATTCTCAATATAACCGACATTCAGAGCTAATGGCAAGTTGTGGGCAGGAAGCGGTACTCGCTCAGGATCAGGTAAATTGCTCCCTGCTCAGGATAGTTTGATTAATAATTTTATACTTACATTTGGTATGGGGTTTGGTTTTCTAACATGGTTTTCACTAACATCTACATAAAAATAATATGAACGCTTTTATATAAAAATGTATGTGGTTTGTATTTTGTTTGTAGTGGTTTTGGTACATTTAATAATAACAAGTACTTAAATGTATGGGAATGGTATACGGCTCTTGTTTGTCATACTTCATACTAAAATGTCTATCACTTGGAGAACATTGGTTTTAGATATTGCTCACACGTCTTACATTTTGGCGTGATAATTTTCTTCTAGTTATTGTTATAATTATTATATTTAGCCTTAGTTGAGATCTGTTTCGGAAGACAAAGGTACAAATAGGTAGTGAGTAAGAACTTTTAACAAAGTAGAAAATTGGTATCATAGTTTTAACGAATTAACAGCTTCATCACTTAACATGCGTATGCAACTCATTATTAATTTAACTAACCTGTTCTTAATTTCATTGTCTAAATGCGATACCGTCTTCCTGCCAAGAAATCAACACATGCAAAGTATATGCGATACCTACTTACGCCATCAACACTTGAAAATTAACCATTTAGGAATGCTGCCTAACGACATGTCACAGAAGCTGACAAGAAACAATCATCAATTTGTGAATGTGTTTTACTACTGCATGTTTGGCTGCCGTTGTATGTCGAGCTCTGTTATTGTCCAACATATTAATATTGCTACACTATATACAAAAGTTTGTCTAAGTTTGCGATAAGTTAAAAGTAACATAGGATTATTTTTGTGTAAAATATTTGTAAAAATTGTGTCACCTTCGATATTATGTTGATAAAAGTACTCCGCTCATTTTGTTGGTATTTAATAAAATATGAAACATTGTTAATTAATTCAAAAATAAATAATTTTTAAATTACACTTTATCAAATGCCACCATCTTCGTGTTATGAAAATTGATTTGAATGTTTTTAACAGAAATACCATTAAAAATCGTGAACGTGTTTGAGAACATAGTAAAATGTGTGATTGGATGTAGGGTCGGTCAAGCGGTGCAAACGAAGGCAGCGGATCTCGCACGAGCTCAGTGCTGCCCGACCTGCTGAGCCAGGCGGGGCAGCCGACCACGCCGCCGCGCCACGACAAGTCCACCAGTGAAGAGGTATGTTCATTTGCATTTATAAAAAAGACATTAGCCTCTCATACACATTTAACGACATATTGAAATTGTATTCCTGCGATTCAATTTACATGTCACATGCAATCCTTTAATTATGCGTAATAAGCATAACTTCTATTCCAGTTGCCAAAGTAGCCCCAGTTAGCTTTGTGTTACAGTGGTGGCTATTGTCATTATCCATAATAGATTTTTACTCACCGCCTAGACGTAGAGTGAATACGTTAAATTAAAAAATCATATTTTTTTGTGATTGTGTGGCATTTCACCGTACACGTGCTTATGGGGATAATTTACAATGGGAGTAACATGCCATGATGTATTCATAATTAAATATTACTGAGGTGCTTCCAACGCTAGCTGCTTCGTATAAATAAGTACATCTATGCTAAATGTATTCCCCACACTTTAATTTGCAGCCAACATTTGTCCGTAACCATTATTGCAAAGTCAGATAAACCAACAAATATTGTATTTATTTTTGTTAAAAGTAACAATACTTGTTCAGTTTTCGTTGGTGGTAAATTTATAATTAACATTGGAGTGTACGCTGTACGTTGGAAGCTCCTGCTCCGGATCATGACTGTGTGGTGTCTCAAGCTTTTGGTTTATCGTATTAATGTGATAATGGTTGTCAATCATGCAAACATCCTGGAGCCACTGCGCGACCGGTTTGCAGACACCTGTTAACACTGCGTAAGTATGAAACGAATTGATGCAAGAGGAAATGCTTAAGGTTCTCATAGATTGTTGTTTGTTGAAAGTTAGATCTGTATTTCACTTCTTCCTTGTATTTATGCATTTTCTAGATACGCTTTCATTATGTTCGAAAATGTTTTGTTGATCATCGAATGCAGATCGATACATTAATTAAAGCTTTCTATAGTAGTCCAAATTACTTAAGGGCTGCTTAATAACAGTTGTAACTATAGCAGAGGTATTTCGGGTGATTAATGAGTTGCTATACATATCATCGTCAAACTATACAGCAGTAAAAAATACGTTAGTTAAAGTATAACTTCACGTAAACCTATGTAAGTAAAGTTAACTAAAAAACGGAAAGGTTTTGTACAAGCAATTTTTGAACATCTAAACACAAATGTATTTATAATACGAGCTAATATCCGAGTTATAAATTAGAATATTAAACAATATGGGAATGATCCAAGCGGTCTTTATCAAGTATATTCAACAAATGCATACATATCTACAGCATACACAGCGAGTCATGCCTGCTGCAATATCACGTCCATTATCACGTTTTATGTTATTGTCATGAATGTAGATAATAGCCATCAAGCTAATAACTTTCCAACTGTATTTGAAATGATAACTAATCAATGGGAGATGGACTTATTTGACTAACCATCACATATTAATTTACACGGTTGATGCTGCGGCGGAATGTGCTGCAAACATTTGATTGAGTTATCTCTTGACTACAAAACATTAGATAATTTCGCTGTTTTCTCTGTTCCAGTATAGGCAAGCCATTGCCGGAGGCACGCCTCTTTCCCATCATCATCACCATCCTCCCCCATCCTCGGTCCAATCAACGCCGTCCAAATCGTTCGTAGTGGGCGCCGCTTCACCCCATCCCTTGCAACATTCCCCCTCGAATTCGTCTGTGGGGTCCCAACAACAATTCCTTCCCTTGCAACAGAAGCAGCGTTCGTTCCTCACGTTTGGGTTCGGCGCGGGCTCGACCGGCAGCGGCGGCACCGGGGGCTCCGGCGGTAATGCGTCGCGACGTGAGAGCCACGTCAACGTCAATGTTACTCCGACGGGACATGATTTGTCTTCCGATACGCCCGAAATACGTAAATATAAGAAGAGATTTAATTCAGAAATTCTCTGTGCAGCACTTTGGGGTAAGCAAATACTAACTCATAGTCTTTTGTCATTTAGTAATTACATTGTATGATGTATGTTAATTTAATGTAATGTTAATCTTGCAGGAGTTAATTTACTGATTGGCACCGAGAATGGTTTAATGCTATTGGACCGTTCTGGTCAAGGAAAAGTTTATCAATTGATCTCACGACGCCGCTTCCAACAAATGGAAGTGTTAGAAGGACAAAATATTCTGGTGACTGTTTCTGGGAAGAAGAATCGTGTGCGCGTATACTACCTTAGCTGGCTCAAGTCCAAAATCTTGCGCACCGACGGACTTAGTGACGTAAGTTGCTTACATTTCTAAGTTTCAATTTTCCAATGCAGAAAAAAAATCTCCAGAAATGTAATAATAGAATATGCTAAAACCATTTCAATTGCATAATGTCAAACACTAAAAAGTATAACTTTTGGCATTGTGAAAACTGCTTGATGAAAACCCGGATGTAAAAACTTAGTCACAATATTATTATTTAACTTACAGCAAGCAGAAAGGAGGAATGGTTGGATTAACGTCGGTGAACTGCAGGGCGCAGTTCATTTCCGCATCGTGAAATACGAGAGGATTAAGTTCCTTGTCATTGCCCTGAAAGACTCCATCGAGATCTACGCGTGGGCGCCCAAACCATATCACAAATTCATGGCCTTCAAAAACTTTGGAGAACTGCAACATAGGTATGTATATTTAAGGAAAAATAATGTTATTAGGATAATTAGTGTCCTAAAAAAGTATTATTTATTGTGCTGAACAATTTTACTATATTTATTTTATTTTCAGGCCTCTTTTAGTTGATTTGACTATAGAAGACAGCACAAGACTGAAAGTAATTTATGGATCAGCAGACGGTTTTCATGCTGTTGATTTAGACACTGCCACTGTCTATGATATTTATATTCCAAAGCATGTGAGTCAATAACTAAACTTAATTCCATTTGTAGATTCCATATATACATTTATTTCTTCTTATCTATTCGTAGTCAACCAAAAAATATGAAAGTATGGATAGACATCAACACTAAGCTGATATTCATAATCATATTTTAATGTTTACAGACACAAGGAGCGATTGTGCCACACTGCATCGTGCCCCTCCCGAACTCCAATGGAGTTCAGTTGTTGCTATGCTACGACAACGAAGGAGTTTATGTGAACACATATGGACGAGTGAGCAAGAATATTGTCCTCCAGGTTAATATTTACACCGCATTCGTTATTTACGACAGGTATTTAAATAAAATTTTAAATGATGTATATTGGTCTTCTTTCAGTGGGGCGAAATGCCGACATCGGTAGCCTACATAGGCACGGGACAGATAATGGGTTGGGGCAATAAAGCGATCGAAATTCGTTCAGTGGAAACTGGTCACCTCGACGGCGTATTTATGCACAAGAAAGCACAACGACTCAAGTTCTTATGTGAGCGCAATGATAAAGTGTTCTTCTCTTCCGCCAAAGGTGGTTCCTCTTGTCAGATATACTTCATGACGCTCAATAAACCCGGCATGGCCAACTGGTAGTGCAGGGACGCGGCAGGCGTCGAGCACGCCGCTCATCTGTGATTGTAACCGCACGGCGTCCCTTACAAGTGCATGCCCGTACTGTACAAGATAATGCCAGTAGATTAGTCAATATTACTAAATCATGTGCTTTGGCCACTCGAAATTCAAAGACTTGTGATAGTGACAGAAATTAGTATATGTGCTCAAAAGACAATCCACAAAATAATATTACATTCAAGTATTCGAGGACCTTCTTATTAAATGTGGCATTTTGTACTGATGAAGATAATTTTCATTACAAGCTATTAAGGAATATATATTATTAAGCAATAACCTTTAGGATAAATGTTTTGATATTGACAATTATGCGTAAGTAAGTTAATGTGCTTAGGTTTTATATTATGTTGCAATTGATAATTTCTAAAAGAAAATGTAATTGAAATCAACTATTAATTCATATATGCCATATTGTTTATAATGTTAAGATAGTTGGGTGATGATTATTATTAATTGGTTACATAATTATTTTTATGATATTAACAAAGAAAAATGCCATGTCTGACAAGTTATAATTATAACAAACATTCAACAAAACACAATTAGGGGTAATGTAAAATTATTCTTCAATTTACATTTGTAAGATTCATTCACTTAACAAATTGGCATTTAGTCAAGTCACTTTGTATTATAATTATCACACCAAACTACATTTTTTATTAATGGATAAATCCTAAAAATTGGTAATATTTATTATTTATTTGTTATGTACTATATTATTTACATGTATAAAGATATAACTGTGCATATTGAACATATATATTTGACGACTTTTATTTGAAATACCTTAGCCCAATAAAATTTAAAAACATAATTGAAGTGCTTTTATTGCAAATGTTATCTAGAACTATAATATTAATTTCATTCATTTCATCTAAGGAAGTAATTTCTGGTCAAATCCGATTTTAATAATCTTTTACCAGTAGAAAACTACATTATTCCTGAGGACATACTTTTGACTGATTACAAAAAAAAAGGTTCTCAGTTTCTACCTGTATGTATGTTTGTCCGCGATTATCTCTCGTTCGGTTGACCCGATTTTGATGCGGTTTGGATGCGCATGGATTCGTTTTAAATGTACTTGAAAAAAAAGTAGGTTCTCGGTTCGAGCTGATGTTTGTCCGCGATAATCTCGCGTTTGACTGAACTGATTTAATGCGGTTTCCAGAAAAGTGTTTGTTACTTTATGCAGATTATGGTTTTTTGAATTTTTCAACTGGGTGTGGATGGCTATATCCGAAACTATGAGGAATGTCGGAAAACGTTGAGTCTGGCGGTCGGTTTTGACGAAAACTAAAAACTGCATCATTGGCTTTTAACCTCTCGGGCGATTTATAATTGAAAATGATAAAAATCAACGTCCAATGAGCGACTGTCTGTTATGTACAGACGTGTGTACGTAAGGCGCTGGGGCTTTTTCGCTTATGTACACCCGGGTGTACGTAACGCGCCCGAGAGTTTAAAAATATAAGTAATAGTGGCCCATAGGTATCGGGAACAGGGTCCAAGCTACCGGCGGTCAAAGCTCCAGAGAAAGGAACCTCATCATGCCATTGATCCAGCTGCCTAACGAGAGCCTCCTTAGATGTTGGTCGAGGCTCTTGGCAATTAAGCCATGGGCCGACCCGACTATCGGCACAATGATCGCTGAATCTACATACCGACAACCTCGTGCGCCAAATCAAGATAGGTACTTGAGTTGCCTATCTTTCTCAGCTTTCATATTATTATGCAAAGGGTAAAACTAAAAACTTAGAGGGCCAAAGCCTGCCGGGGTCGCGGGACTTACCCATCACCGTAACCCCGGTACGTAAAGGGCTAGTGAAGGACACCGTGGATTTTAGTCAGTACAAGTCTGACAGTTGGGGTGGGAGGACTCATTTGATTTTACCAAGCAAAAAAAAAAGGGTAAAACTAAAACCTATTACTGAGACTGCTAACCGTCTGTCACCAGGCTGTATCTCATGAACAGTGATAGATGGTTGAAATTTTCAAACAAAAGATGAAGGTCTCCTTATTTGCTGACCATCTGTGCAGATGTAAACAAAAGATAAGAAAGCTCCTTGTTTTTCGATCGTTTCCCGTCGCTATATCTGATTTCTAGGAATTTGTTTCAAATCATTTATTAAAAACTCGCCATACCCGAACTGGGCGTTACATCCGAAGTCGCTATACACACATGAATTCTGTACCAAAAAATGCTTTAAATTCTAGGGACTTAGATTTATCGTCGTTACAACCAAGGTCGTTATAAATGAAATCCACTGTATTTAAATTACTAATTTATTAAAATAATAACACTAGGAAGGAATCAAGTTTGAACTGGATAGACCTTTCGTTTCCGTTGATGACAAGGGAACTAACATCAACCCAGGCACCGGTGGCTGCATTTCTAGATCTCGTAATTCATTAACTTTAACTCTGAGATCACTACGGAGTTTGTTTATATCAATATTTAACTGTTTTTGATCGGCTTCTAAAAGTGACTTTGTAGCATCTATATTGTGTTTTATTAAAACAGAACCCACAGTCACCCAACATTTCTTTTGAGACGACTTAGAAAGATCCCGCAGCGCTTCACGATTTTGATTTCTTCTTTTATCTAATAGTATAATTTCACGCTTGTCTGATAAAATTTCATTCGCTAATTTTTCGACTGAAACCAAGTACTTCAAAACATTGTCTTGATCCTGCATTGTTCTGTTCTAAATCAGAGCTTCAGGGTGCAGCAACAAAATATTCTTACACTGATTTCCAGGTCTTTAACTCAAACTAAACAACCAGATTGCATTTCAAAGTTCAGTTTTATAACAAAATATAAGACGAGCGCAAGCCTTTACAGAGTCGTTTGTGTAGTTTAGTCAATGTCAAACAAAATAGCACAGCGCTTAAATGTCTCATGTCAACACATTAATGTCAATCAAATTCCATAGAGAAATTAATCAACTTTCATTTTAAGGTGATTCCTCCGTAGGAGCCCGCGAAATTCAAATTTTGGAATTGTGGAACACAACGCGCCGTCGACCCGGGCATGGTCCATGGTCAGACAGCGAGTCGCCCATTACTCACCGCCCGCATGCCCGCGCCTACGGTGGCCGGAGATCGTCTTGCGACGTCCGACGCCGTGGGCGTCTACCACTGCGGCTGGGGTGGAGGGAGGACGCTGTCCTCTCCCTCAGGCGGCCCGCCTCCAACGTTTGTTATTCTAGTACAAAATAAAGTACTAGTATCAAGATCAGTTAAGTCAAACTATACAGGGTTGCTACGTGCACGACCGCAGCGCCCTCATTGATTTTCACGATTTTATAGATAGATGAAATGCATTTGTTCTCTTTCGGGCGCTTTTTTAATGCCCAAAAAAAGTGCTCGTGCGAATGGGCTAAAGCGCTGACGTGTAAACAGATACATGGAAATGCATTTGTTTTAATTTGGCGCTTTTATGGTGTTCGTCATTCGCCTCGCGACTAGCACGAATGTGTAAATGTGGCTTAAAAGTGTATGGTTTTCGGAGTTATTATTTATGATTACCAGAGATTATGAAAAAAAGAATCAAAGAATATCCGGCACCGGTGTTGACCTCTGGTGTCGACCGAATGACTGAACTGCGGAAGTGCGATTGCCGCCATTTTGAGTTCACGTTCATAAATTAATGGACGCCGGCACCGACGCTTCGGTGGGAACGTGAAGTCGTGTGTCGCGTTTAACATTGTGAAACAGTTTATTTGATTTAACTTTATTAGACTCGCTAACAGAAGTTCTGTGTAGCCTGGTTTTCAGGTCGCCGTTAGGTTTCTTGAATCTCTTTGGGGTCCGCATCCAAACCGAAAGATGGATGGACCGCCGAACCGAGGCTTTCGCGGTGGTGGTCGTGGAGGACCACCTGGTCTTAATCCAAGAGGAAGAGGTGGTTTCGACATGCGTGGACGGTAAGATTGTTATACTAAATTATTTTCCATAAAGTGTTTGTTAACATTGTTAAATTTTAGGTTATATGCTCGTAGAGTCTAAAAATAACCTCATCTCCGTGCATTACTGCTACGTTACAGTTTATAAATTGGTTGGTTATAGGGGTGGCCCTGGTATGAGAGGCAGAGGTGGTCCACCACGAGGCGGCCCTCCATTTCGTGGAGGACCACGAGGTTTCCGTGGCGGTCCTATGAGAGGTGGTGGTGGCGATAGAGGAGGACGCAGTTTTCCTCCAGGTCCTCAAGGCCCGGGACCACACCCAGTACCCACGATTGAATCTCGTGGAGCTCCACCACAACGTAAGATTTTGATTTCTTAGCAATTTTTTTTCCAGGTTTTATAATGCTACTTTAACAGTACCCAGTACCTATACAGCCTATCTGGCCACATGATGAAGGAGAACAGGAACGTATGGACTAAGGACATAAGTTTTTTGTTATCAAATTCAACAGGTTCGACTCTTGGGTAGGAAAATTGATATTTCTTAAATTCCAATATAGCACATTTAGTTTTCAACAAAATTAGCCTTTTGACTCGTTTGAGAATCTTTCGATATTCATAAGAGAACTTGTTGGTCTCTGTTCCATTAGTATGTTGAGTCATTGCAGCGTTGATAGATATGAGACAATGTACAGTGTTGCACTTCTAGGCTGAACTGAGAGACGGCCTGGCCTGCATACCCTGTTGTTGTGGCATAAATTTTGTTGATTTCTTGCTTATGATGTGACACACAATTTATGTGGAAACAACAAGATTGACAAAATGTTAGTATCAATCAAAAAGTAATGCTTAAATGTATAGAAATTTTTACATGTGATTTCTTTGCGCTTAGGTGGAGGATTTAACACTCGAGGAGGCCCTGGTGCTATGAGAGGCAGGGGGGGCAGGGGACGTGGTGATTTTGGCCAGCGTGGTGACAGAGGTGGTGGCCGTGGAGGAATGCCCATGAGAGGGCGAGTTTTTGATGGTTAATATCAATTTCATTCTAACTTACAACCTGTAAAATGCTTAACATGATGTAACTTTTGTTAATGATTGAAATATGGTAAATAAATGAACATGAAAAATCATTTTAAGGACGTGGTGGACGTGGAGGTCATGGCATGCCACCTGGAGGTCCCCCTGGAGGACCAGGTGGGCCGCACCCAGGTCCTGGCCCTATTATCCCACGGTCTGCACCTCCACATGATGCACCTACAGGGCCGCCTATGCAGTCACAACCTCAACAAGCTTTCAAGAGAGGTGGAGGCCCACCACATGGAGGTCCAGGAGGTCCACCTAAGAGACCAAGGTTTGAGCATTCAAATTTTATATTTAAATGATATAGCATTTTATTGAATGATGTGATGATTAACACTATTTTCTATCTGTTCAGATTCGACGGCCCCCGTGGCGGAGGGCGTGCGCCCCCTCAAGGCGGCTACCAGCAACCTGCCCCACAGCACAATGTTCCACAGCAAAACAATGGATATGGACCATCGTATGTATTTAATTAAAACATGTCCAGATATTTTTCTAATGCTGAGTTATACATGATGATCCAGAAAACGATAGGAATGTGCCGTCTGAAACACAAATGACGATTTTCTTTATGCTGAATAACACATGAATATATTATTGTTTATGTATTGTCTTAGTTTATATTATTGAGATAAGACACAATCTTTACAGACACACTGGATATCAGCCTTATGAGCCACCTGCAGCCGACCCTTACGCCCAGCCCTCATATAACACCCCTAGGTAAGCAAATATTGAAGAAAAAATATAAATAAAAAAAAAAAATAAGTTCATACTATGATGAAACAAATCTAGCAGATAGGAATTGCCGTCTGAAACACAAATGCAGATACTGTAGATTCTGAGAAATCATTTCAGTCTTAGCATTACTCCTTGGATGAATTAGATTCCTAATATATGTTTCTATTTACCAGCTCGTATCAGGGTAACAGTTACTCAACACCAGCCCCAGCTCAGCCCAGCTCAGGGTACAATTCTGGTAGCTATGGCTCAGGATACGGATACTCTACAGGTGGCCAAGGCGGCTACGAAAATGAAGGATATAGGTTAGTAATTTACAATGTTGCCTTCAATGTGATAAAAAGAATTAACTCAAATTTCTTAATAGATTATTAGAAATTTATCAAATTATAGAATTAAAAATTGGTGTAGGCTCCTGAATTCTCTAGAACCTCACTCACTTTATCTGTGTTATATAAAATTAGTTAAACATAACTTACAAATTTAAAAGAGAGTGAATGTAAGGGGTGAAAAACGTCATTTCTGTGTAACAATATTAACAATACTCATTTAACCTTAGTGGCAGCGGTGCTGGCGGCGCTGGAGACGCCGGCTACGGCGGTGCCGAACCCGCGTACGGTGGCCCGGCGCCATCCTACGACTCGTACTCACAGCCCTCCTACAACTCCTACCAACAACCACAGCCGCAGTATAACAATAACTATGGTAAGTATCGGAAACATTGAATCTGAGTAGAAGCATATTTCTACTACATTCTAGTCAAATCTCATATTTTATTAACCCTTAGTTTTGGATGAGCGAAATATGTAATAAATTAAAGGTAGTTTTGAAATACTCATAAATTATAAACCATGTTACCTGGGAATGAATGGGACAACTGCTACTATGTATTCATACTTTTTAAAAATAATCCGAAAAATTATAAAATATCTTGATAAGCAATTAAGTCTCAAAATTTGCAATAATGACATCAATGCTAGTTGGTATTCTCTAAAAATGATCCAGTATGAATAAAATTAAAATACATACCTCTTATTAAATTTTGGCAGTAAATAAGGAATTTATGAAAAATTAAGTAAAGGTATATAAATATTATAATATAATATAAGTAATTATTGCAAGGGCTACAACCATAAACAGGTATTAATAAACCAGAATTTAAAGCATATGATAAATACAATATATTATGGCAGAGAAAATTACGAAAGATGTCAAATACAATAAATCTAAAAAAGATAGGTACAATATTGAAATGATAATGATCATTTTGTTATGTGATTATATTTTTTATTATGCTGAATTAATAAATATAATATAGGTGAAAATAGAGTGAAATTGCTAAAATGATCTGTATTCATTTATTTTCTATCATAGATTATAGTTAATGGAAAAGTATTGGAATAATTGAATTCGGCTCCAGAATTAAGAGTTATGTATGATTAGCAAACCAAGGAACAGCTCTCGTTCTGTTATTTATTTTGGCAAATTAAAATGGCTGTGTTAATATCTTTGTAAGTTTTTTTCTCCAAAAGATATATTGCATCCACAACCAAAAGTGGTAAACAACCAAACTAAATTATTAGGTACTACTAAGTAGTAATCTTACAATAAAAAGTGTTTTTGTACAAAATATTTTTATATTAATCAATTGAACAATCAGTATTACAAATAACGTGAATTATTTATTTCAAAGGCTTAATTTTATTGATAACTCAATAGATTACAGCCACATAGTGTTTAAGTTTAGTGTATTTATTTATGGATACGTTTTGACGTCTATTATAATTGTTTGCATTACAGGCAGCTGGTGATCTGTTTGACTATACAGAATATCATTAACGTCTTTATGGTACACATTCACAATAAAGTATCTGGATCAAATAATTGAAGCTAATGGATGTACTTCTATACAATGCAGTTTGCCATGTATACGTCATGTTTTAGTTAGGTGAGAACTTGGACAGTGAAAATTATAATGTAAATGACTGAATGAGACCATTGAGAAGAGACAATAATAAATATATTGGGATGTTTCTTTATCTCGACAATGAAACATCCTATTAGAAAAGAGTAAGTTTCAATAACACAAAAAATTACCTCACAAATGAATCTATTATAATTAGGACTCGTCAAGCAATATTCATACACAATGTTTAAATGTAGCAACTTCTACTTTGGCTCATTTTTTTGTAACAATGGTATAGTACCATATTGTTTTAGATTTAAGGACTCAATTCACAATAAAAAATATGAACTAACCATATAATGTGTATACTTTATTCCAAAATGGGTGAGCTCATTCTTGCATAATACCAGTTGTAAGATAATTTTAGTAATTAGATAATATTGTAATATAAAGCTTTCTACAAACCTGATACACATTTGAACATACCTTAATCATAATTGTGAATAGAAAAAGAATACTATAATTACATAAAAATAACTAAGTGAATTACATGGTAAGATGCAGGTTGATAACAGATCTGAGAGTCAATTAATGACATTACCTAGAATATTTCACTATTTTTATTCAGTAGTGTGAACTGGTGAGTTGCAAATTTTAAGATGATAACTGTCCACGTCAGTTAGCTCGTTCTGGAACAAAATGGCTTTAGTAATGGAAGACACCTGGTTCCAAAGGGATGTAGGTAGAATAACATATTATATTGATATTTTTTTCACTTCAGACTGGTTTCTAGGGAACTGCACAAATGGTAATGCTTTTCATTTTTCTAGTATAAAAATAGTTACTTCTTTCATTTTTCAGTCTGATTCAGAACAATAAATACAAAAAAAAAATTACAATCAAAGAATTTGTGCAAATGTGTTAATATCAAAATGAGGCAATGAAAATAATTACACTTAAAATGAACTGAATATATTCAGCAAGAGCAAGGTGATGTTTTATCAATGAGTGCAAGTAGTTTATATTCATTTAATGATTACCCTATACCATAACAGGGTGTGAATTACAAAATTTTATTCAAAAATAAGTTAAAAAAATATTATAATACTCATTAATGCAGGTGGCCTGATGGCACCATTTTTGTTTATTTATTTATAAGGTGTAAAATAAATTTTGAATTACAGACCAGTAAATTATACTGAAAACCATGGAAACTCATAATGGGAATACTTCAAACTATTTTAGTAAGTAATGAAATAGAAATGAGTTAAGCACAAAAATCATGGGTTTCTTATATGAAACAGATGTAATGTGGGTTATATTTTATTAACTAATGTTAATAAATAGGTAAATATTATCTAGTACAAGGTACAAGGTCTACAGCACGAGAGCAACTTACATGCCTCTTCCAATTTTAGTTGTACCTGCTTTGAAGATACCTTTTTAAAATACAAACTAAAGACAAACAGGTAACATATTTTTCTTAAACCATGATTTTGCACTATTTATTATAGTAATAAGGTTATACATAAGTAAGTATATTAGTTTTCACTTCCATGAGAGAGGCAGAATATTCCATACTAGCTGAATACTTTTAAAAATAATGATAAACGGATAGGTTTCACTTTTAAGTCTGCAAGATTAGGGAAATGATGGAAATGAACACACATTTTCTTCCTTCAGAGGGTTAAGAAAAACTTGACCATTTTCCTCCATCCGAATATAGGGAGCCTATTTATTAATGAATTGGAATATGTGTGGTATGAAAAAGTCCAATACATTCTTATTTTTACGACAAAAATATAGAACAAAAGGTTGAAATCTTAAATTAGCTTTTGGCTAATTTAAGTTAAGAAAACTGCTGAAGTTACAAACAGGTCAATTTCCCAATCAATTGCCCAAATCAATTATGTTTTGTGGTAGATTTATTTTTACAAAGACCTCTGTTTCATTAAAAAAACGAGTTCGAATTCGAGTTTAAGCCAAATTTGTAATATATTCATCCATTTTTTCCAAACTAATTGTTTTAATGTTTCATATATACGTTCATATCCATAACCTTATTCATATGAGAAATATTATTCACATTAAATGTACTTTAATCTAGTACCAATAGAGTTTATTTAAGTATGACGCGCTTATTACACTTTCTAAGTTAAGTTCGCACTATGGATTTTTTCTTAAAACTCATTTCTAAACTCTGTTTTTGTGTCGTTCAAAATTCAAGTGGATTATACGATCTCATTCTGCAATGAGATTGTGTCTAATGAAAACAAACTTAAGTCAATTTACTTTGTAATAGAACTTACTGCCAGCCATGAGAGAACTAGAAGAAATATACGTTAATATGTTTTTATTTTACAGTTCTATCTGTATTCAAAAAGATAACACTATCAACTAGATTGCAAAGGCATAAAGCAAAAATAGGTATTTTAGGCTATTATTGCTATGCTATCACAACAAAGTTGACATGTTCATGTTGAAGCTGGGTTTTATTTGAAAAAGCATTATGGATATTCTTTGCACAAACTTGCCCCAAAATCATGAGTTTATTCAACATGTTGTGTATGCATTCCAAGTACAAAACAGAAATACTGCAGTACTACAGACTAAAAATGTACACATTATGATCCATGGTTATTTTGAAATGCTATATGATGTAGATCTCATTTACATTGAATATTAATTATTCAATATATTTTAATCTTTTTACTTACTTTTCAGGCATGGGATGAAATTCATCAACCCACTTTATCAACTGATGATATTGTTAATATGAAAGACTGCAGCTCATAGACTGTAGAGTTGAAATCCTGCAGTTGATAGATTGTCAAGTTGAAATGAAATTCTGCAGTTGATAGACTGTCAAGATGAAATGAAATTCTGCAATTGAAAGGCACCAGAGGAAGAGAAGTCATTCTTACCAGGTATGTGACAATTATATTTAGCACAGCACTACTGATGTACAGACGCCAGCCAACAAACTACCTACTAGAAATTCGACAGAATGGTTAAATTTCTTCAATAGATTTTCAACTTTATAAGAAGAGAAGAAGGTTCATGTTCTATTGGGAAAATTTGACAGATAGAGGTACATTGGTGCTGAAGTCTGTACAGTCACAATTAAGTTATATTAAGAGTTATTTTTGACTAATTTATAGCACCTAACGATCGACATTAATGTCGCAATACGTAGACCCTAACTGGCCTTTTTTTTATCGTGGTAAAATCATCAAATGAGTCCTCCCACCCAGGGCAGGGCGGGAGGGACTGTCAGACTTGTACTGACTAAAATCCACGGTGTCCTTCAGTAGCCCTTTACGTACCGGGGTCACGGTAATCCCTTGGTCCCGCGATCCCGGCAGGCTTTGGCCCTCTACAGGCCCCGTCACTATGCTGACACTCTTTGAGGCGCGCGTGGAACACAACGCGCCGTCGACCCGAGCATGGTCCATGGTCGGACAGCGAGTCGCCCATTACTCGCTGCCCGCACCCTGACTGGCCTAGACATATTACCAAGTTTTAGGTTGAATTTTCTCTCCCAAGTTTTCGCGATAATCTAATCCATTCGAACCTGGACCAGAGATTAAAATCTAATTGGTATGATTTAAGGTATCACCAATTTAATTCGTTTTGTTTCTTTAATAATTGGGTTTGTCTCCAAAATAGTAGATTTGTCACCAAAACATAGTCACCAAACAATATAAAATCAATTCCATAATAAATCACCTAAAATCATGGAGAAATAGGTTCTAGTACCAAATAAATGTTTTTGTATGTATTATAATAGGTTTGTCCTAATAGGTATTTAAGAAAACTAAAGAGATCACCAATAAATCAGATGTGTCATTAGAAAATTTCATAAAGTACCAAGTAATATGTAGGGTTGTCATCATCATCATTTCAACATTTTTTTTATTTTGTTACTGATTACCACCTAACAAGGAAGCTCGACGGGGGCTCCTATGTCTGCGTGCAAAGTTTAAAGTAACGTAATTGGTGATGGCGGGGTCTGAAAGGCCCCGCCGTCGTCCCAAGCTCGCTTCGCTCGCTCTTGGATCCCAAGTTCTCATAATAACGATACCAATCGTGAAGGCAAACAATCCAAGTCCAGAGGACCCCATCGTTTAGACCGGAAAGCGCGCCAATTTATTTCGCCTCTTTGAACATAATACAGTCGACTCTTGTTAATTCGAAACTCGAGGGACTTTTAAAAAATTACGAATTATTGAGTGCTGAGTGAGTGCCAATTCGTGCGAAAGTGCGTGTCAAACAAATCAAAAAAAAAGAAACAAAGGCAAGTGTATGATGATACACGTTGGAACTTGTAACTCGAAATGTACTTACTTCTGCTAGGTCGGCAATCTGTCGGTCTCCTTGATTGTATGAGGTACTAAGCAATGATTTTTTCGTTCGAATTAATAAGTGTATAAAAATGTATTGATTTAGTTCGAAATATAAAGAGATTTTCTACTCGTGAAAACTTTGAATTATAGATAGGTTCGAATTATCGCTGGGTTGAAATAACGAGAGTCAACTGTATTTATTTTTATTAAAATTACGAATTGATGTATTAAATTGGTAACAAATACTATTATTTCAATAACTGAACTATTCAAATTTCACTACTGTATTGGTCACAAAATAAAAAGAAGTATTTATTTGGTGACAGATCTACCATTCTGAGCACAAAGCTATCATTTACCTAATAAAACTATTATAAGGACAAAGTTAATATTCATCTAACTCATTAAAATTTTTTTGGTAATTCATCTCTTATTTTACACATTATTAACATTGCGGGCAGCGAGTAATGGGCAACTCACTGTCCGACCATAGACCATGCCCGAGTCGACGGCGCGTTATGTTCCACACGCGCCTTAAGAGTGTCAGCAAAATAACGCCCCCTCTAGAGGGCCAAAGCCTGCCGGGGTCGCGGGACTCACGAATTACCGTGACCCCGGAACGTAAAAGGCTATTGAAAGGACACCGTGGATTTAAGTCAGTACGAGTCTGACAGTCCCTCCCGCTCTGCCCTGGGTGGGAGGACTCATTTGAAGATTTTACCACGCTAGAAATATATATATTAACACTAGCTGTACCCTGCCCCGCTTCGCTGTGGCACAAAAAACGATTTAAAAAAAAAAATAGATAAAAACAATCCTTGATGCGGATTATATATCATGCTAAAATTTCAGCTCAATCAGTGCAGTACTTTTTGAGTTTTTAAAGCATACACAAACCAACATAACATTTTTATATATATAGATTGATAACTCATACCTGAGAACACTTTATTATCAGCGATAGATCTATTTATAAGGTCATACAACTTGATGACAAAAATTTTGGTGACAGAAAATATAGTTCCCAAATCTAATTATCTATATCTCCAGTACCAACTTGAAAAAAAAAATACTATATTGATTTTTCCATTGTTCACAGGTTGGCAGGTTGGCAGCTCAAAGGAGAGAAAACAATTGTTTTAGAATGTTAAACAGTTAAAAAAATAAATGCTGTAACAAAAACTTTGTATTTTATTTATAAAGGACTTTGACCAGTTTGTATGGCGTTTGGGCTTGAACATGAACATAGAAATATTGCGCTATTTTTGATTTTATTGTGTGGCTTACAGTACAAAGAAAACATAATTATAGGAAGTTTTGTATCAAATTGATTAATATTTAATTAAATTAGAAAACAAAAAAAAACTTCAACACTTCAAAATAAATGATTTATTTGTAAAACTATTCATTTTCATATGTTAATAAAACATGGTCTAAAAACTGAGCAGGTGGACATTTTCATATCTGCCCAGCTTAAATACAGCAAGCACAGATATTATATGAGCGCAGTTTACAACAACCTACAGTCCTCCGTCGACAATGCATTTGCAGCAATAATGTTTGATAGCTTGGATAATGTTTTAGAGCCTGAATTGTGATTTTCATATTGTAATATATAAACGAAATTTATTTTACGGCTTGTACATATGTCTGCTTTGTTTTTTCCTTCACAATAATGTGCAACTCTCATTGTTTGCCTTTTCCTGATAGCTGGAGAAAGTGCATTTTTGCAAAGCGCTTGAGGCACGCTGTAAACTTGTCCAATATGTACTTCTTCAAAAATCCCTAAATAGAGAAATGCAGAACTGGCTGAGAGAAGCGGGATTGAACATTGAACCAAGCCTTCATGCAGTATTGCAGCAGAGGTAACAAACCATTTTAATATTACAAACATTAATAATTAAATATTTATTCAAATTAATTTTATTAATAGTTTTTCATAAATGACTTACTTTAATACGTATGTATACTAATTCTTAAAACGTAGGTAGAAGGAACAACAGGGTTTTTGGTACAGCCTGTATAAAAGGCTGAAAATATGGTGTCCGTTACCCCAGCCAGATGTCGAAAATGGTCATTTGAATCGTATAGATAAATAATTAGTTGTGCGGCTTCTGTAATTGTTGCGCACATTTTTAAATTTGTTGCGCTTATAGTTTTTTAATTATTTCACAAAAACATTTCCTGCTGGCGTAACGTTACTCCAGCCAGACCTTTTTCATTCTAATGGGAATATTTAAATAAATACTAGCGATAAAATTAGGTGTCTAGATGAAGTAAATGTTGTGCCTTGTTTTGTATTCGTTCTTTCTTCGGTTGCAAAGTTATTCGAGATTTTGCTGGGGTAACGTTTTTGGTTTTGCTAGATCTTTGAAACGGTTAAGCGGATTCTTATCATATTTTGCACAAGACTTCTTAGGAATAAGTTTAAATTAGTTGTGCAATAAAAAAAAACCAAAATAATACATAGCTTAAAGGTTATTTCATTAAATAGAAAAACACTTCAATTGGTCCCAGCACTCAGCACTCTCAATAAGAGATCTAAAGACTTACTTTAAAGCACAACTAATTTAAACTTATTCCTAAGAAGTCTTGTGCAAAATATGATAAGAATCCGCTTAACCGTTTCAAAGATCTAGCAAAACCAAAAACGTTACCCCAGCAAAATCTCGAATAACTTTGCAACCGAAGAAAGAACGAATACAAAACAAGGCACAACATTTACTTCATCTAGACACCTAATTTTATCGCTAGTATTTATTTAAATATTCCCATTAGAAAGAAAAAGGTCTGGCTGGAGTAACGTTACGCCAGCAGGAAATGTTTTTGTGAAATAATTAAAAAACTATAAGCGCAACAAATTCAAAAATGTGCGCAACAATTACAGAAGCCGCACAACTAATTATCTATACAATTCAAATGACCATTTTCGACAACATCTGGCTGGGGTAACGGACACGAAAATATGGTTTATTCACCTCAGAAAAATATCACTTGTGAATTGAGGACATCAAAGTTGTCCACGTGATTCACCTCGGAAAAATATCACTTGGGTAAACAAAGGCGACTTTTCATCTACGATCTTGTGTACTTTTATCACCCAGGTCAAGTATAACAGAAAAAAAACAGGCATATTAATTAATGTTTAATCTACTAAACGTATAAGAAGAAAAGGGACAGCATAGCTATCTCTCATCGTGTGCCGGTTTTTTAACACGCTTTTATTAGCTTGACCTGTATGTATGTATGTATGTATGTATGTATGTATGTAACGGAATCTTTTAACTTCATTTTCGCCTACTTCCAGCAGTCTGATTAACTTGAATTTTTGCACAGCGGTCAAGGGCCAATGACAATACAATAATATCATAAATGTTATATTAAAATCCCCCTCTAAGGGGGTGAAAAGGGGTGAAAATGTTTGTATGAAAAATCTTATTCCTTAGGTTTATACACTTGAAACTTAGTACGAATATGAGTATAAGTAAATAAAAAAGATGGACATTAATAGTTTTTTAAAACTACCCTCCATTGGTAACCTACACGATGTTAAAGTTTGTATGGGAAAATCATAAAGCGCTAACTGATGAATTTAAAACTCAGTATATATAAATTAGATCAAAAAAATAATTAAACACGTGTTTTTGGGTTTTTCGAAAATCACCCCTCAAGTTGGTAAAAAGGGGTATTCAAGTTTAAAGGGAAGGATCTAAAATCGCTAAACGTAGAATCTGAATTTTGGACGGTAGGTGCGATTCATTATGTAGGTGATCACTAAGAAGGGATTTTGCGAAAATCTACCAATAATGGGGTGAAAAGGGGTAAAAACCTTTGTATGTAAAATCTTATCCGTTAGGTTTATAAACTTGAAACTTGATACGAATATGAGTAAAAGTAAATAAAAAAATGGGACTTATTCGTTTTTTAAAACTACCCTCCTTTGGTAATCTAGACGATGTTAAAGTTTGTGTGGGAAAATCATAACGCGCTAACCGATAAATTTTAAACTCAGTATATAGAAATTAGATAAAAAATAATCAAACACGTGTTTTTGGGGTTTTCGAAAATCACCCTCTTAGTTGGTGTAAAAGGGTGATTAAGTTTTAAGGTAAGGCTGCTTGCTTCGACAAAATCAAATCTTGGCATAAATAGTTTCCCAATCGAATAAAGGATGCGTAATTATCTATATTTCAAAAATCAACCCCTAGCGGGCGAACATCGTAAAATCAGTTTGTCTTTTTTTTTGCGTGGTAAAATCATCAAATGAGTCCTCCCACCCAGGGCAGGGCGGGAGGGACTGTCAGACTTGTACTGACTAAAATCCACGGTGTCCTTCACTAGCCCTTTACGTACCGGGGTTACGGTGATGGGTAAGTCCCGCGATCCCGGCAGGCTTTGGCCCTCTACAGGCCCCGTCAATATGCTGACACTCCTTGAGGCGCGCGTGGAACACAACGCGCCGTCGACCCGGGCATGGTCCATGGTCGGGTTGCGAGTCGCCCATTACTCGCCGCCCGCATGCCCGCGCCTACGGTGGCCGGAGATCGTCTTGCGACGTCCGACGCCGTGGGCGTCTACCACTGCGGCTGGGGTGGAGTGAGGTCGCTGTTCTCTCACTCACGCGGCACGCCTCCTCCTTCGCGAGCATGACTGCTTCGCAGAAGGAGGCGACCGCTTCCCACTCGGTCTCGCCCCGCAGCATGGCCTCGACCAATGCCGGGCGCGAGAGGTTTCCGCCTATCGCCGTCGTGAGGACACGGTGGTGTTCTGCCCAAGCGGGACAGTCCTGCACCGTATGCTCCACCGTGTCCTCCGGACGATCCTCGCAGTGGTGACACCCAGGCGTTTCCTCCTTCCTTATCCGACACAGGAACCTCCCGAATTTCCGTGTCCGGTGAGGACCTGCGTCATGCGGAAGGTAAGGACGCCGTGACGCCTATCCAGCCACTCCTCAAAGAGGGGTCTTACCGCCGCGATTGCGGCGTGCCCGAAATCAGTTTGTCTTCAATAATATTTCGAGTTCGAAGTTAGAAACACGCGCTGACGAAGTCGCGGGCGGAGTGATAGTAAAAAATATATTTAGATTAGTGAGCATGTTATCGCCGATGAAAATGTCATTCTCTGTCTTTTGCTGCCGATTGGCTCTGTTCTGCATACGGCCTGTTCCTCTCTCTGGCTTCTCCCACTTTCAAAAGTCAAATTTCCTTATTGGTCGCTGCTGACGATTGCTGCGCGATCATCCGTTCTCAATCCTCGAATTTTATAATTAGTCACTGCTACCGAAATAGTGCGCGCGCATCCGCGCTTGCGTATTTTAATTTCTTTATTTCTTTTATTGTCGTCTTGAGACTAAAAATTCAGAAAATAAATTATAGTTTAAAAAAACTAAAAAAACACGCTTTAATAGCAATCGAACTAAAAAGTAGAAAATAATTTTTAAGTATAAGAGAGTTTGTGTTACTGCAATATAAAATCCAACAATCAATTATCATAATTAACTTAGAATAAGATTAATATAAATATTAAGATATTAACAAACATTCAAATAAAGTGAAAAAGCGTGGGGTGCTCAATGATATATTTATAATAATTCTGATATTGCAAACAGTAACTAATAAAATGATCATCACATTCGATATCAAGCACCCCACGCTTTTTCACGTTATTTGAATGTTTGTTAATATCTTAATATTTATATTAATCTTATTCTAAGTTAATTATGATAATTGATTGTTGGATTTTATATTGCAGTAACACAAACTCTCTTATACTTAAAAATTATTTTCTACTTTTTAGTTCGATTGCTATTAAAGCGTGTTTTTTTAGTTTTTTTAAACTATAATTTATTTAAGGCCAGCTCAAACATTTAGCTAAACAATTTGGACGTTTAGGGCATATGGGATCCCAGACAATTCGGTCTGTACGTTTTTTTTTTTTTTTTATCGTGGTAAAATCATCAAATGAGTCCTCCCACCCAGGGCAGGGCGGGAGGGACTGTCAGACTTGTACTGACTAAAATCCACGGTGTCCTTCAATAGCCCTTTACGTACTAGGGTCACGGTAATCCCTTGGTCCCGCGACCCGGTCTGTACGATAATATAATTATGAAAATTGATAATTATATTTTAGCAAACATTCTACTTAATTCTACATAGGTACTTATATACAGGAATTTGAATCCGTAAGAGATATGAAAAAACTTGTAGGAGAATAGATCTTTTTGATGTAATTTATTTTTTGTGAGTTGCCCGCAAAAAGGAGCAATTTTTTTTTTACGTCGTAAAATCATCTTATGAATCCTCCCACCCAGAGCAGAGCGGGAGGGACTGTCAGACTCGTACTGACTAAAATCCACGGTGTCCTTCAATAGCCCTTTACGTACCGGGGTCACGGTAATCCCTTGGTCCCGCGACCCCGGCAGGCTTTGGCCCTCTACAGGCCCCGTCACTATAGTGACACTCTATGAGGCGCGCGTGGAACACAACGCGCCGTCGACCCGGGCATGGTCCATGGTCGGACAGCGAGTCGCCCATTACTCGCTGTCCGCATGCCCGCGCCTACGGTGGCCGGAGATCGTCTTGCGACGTCCGACGCCGTGGGCGTCTGGCGTCCACTGCGGCTGGCGTGGAGGGAGGATGCTGTCCTCTGCCTCACGCGGCCCGCCTCCTTCACGAGCATGACTGCTTCGCAGAAGGCGACCGCGTCCCACTCCGTCTCCCCCTCAGCATGGCCTCGACCAATGCCGGGCGCGAGATAAAGTGTGCGTTACCCCAACAAGAAAGTATCTCCTAGAGTTATATGAGTAGAACGTATATTTGGTGCCTTATCTGCTGTAAATGTGCCCCCACATAAAAAACGTGTGCCCCCCTGTCGTTTCGAAAAAAAAAACGAAAAAACGATTCTTGCTGGGGTAACGTTTTTCCAGCAGGAAAATTCTAAACGAATGATCGAAGAAAGAAAAACTGTGCATGGCCAGATAGCTTATATATGTGCCAAAATGTGCCCCCAAAAATAAAATCTGTGCCCCTTCAGATTTTCGAGATATTGCATTTCCTGCTGGAGTAACGTTTTGATGAATAGTATATCTCTAAAACCATTGCATGTGCCCCTGTAGAATAAACATACGCGAGTAGCCCTTAATGTGTGCCCCAATTAGATTTTAGAAAATATTTATAGTTTTCAAGTTATCGCGGTTTTATGAAAATCCGAAAAAACATCGCAGCGCCTAAATGAGACAACGCATAACTTCGCTGAAAACTGTATTCGGTCCTTCTTGACGCTAATAATAACCATACAAAGTTTCAAAAATGTAACGCACACCGAGATAAATGAGTGAAATAGGCAAACATTTCTAAAGTTCCAGGATTATAATTACATTCATGTATTTCCTTTTTTGTTAGCTCAGCTCATAAAATTTATTATTTTAGTGTTACGGAACCTGTTTTTCACTTAACACCAGAATTTATATGTCAATGGTTAATAAAAAGGTTAAGAAAAAAAAACCTAGTTTTTTTTTATCTACAATTTAGCATCCATCGCTGGGATATAGACCTAACATTCAACGGCTGGGGTCACATCATACTCCACCATGCTTAATGCTGACTTAGTAAGGTTTAGCAGGTTTCACAGACCTACGCCATTAACCTTTTCGACATACGCGATGTGTCCTCCAGCGCCACGCAACAAACGTATAACTATCTATAGTAAAACATAGGGATGGGATTAAATTCTTCTCTGAACTTAATTACGCAGGTTAAGGGAAAAAATCACCTGCAATGATGTTTTCTGTCACCAAAAGGCCATTGGTATGATAAACATAGTGTTGACACTATTTTGAATCCTACTATACCTATGGGATGTATTATTTTCACATCGAATAAGTCCACAGCAGGTGCTGTGCTTTTTACAACTGGATAAGACTTGGGACACTATTCAGAATAAGCGCTTAACATTCAAGGGGTAAAGAAAACACCAAAATGATTTTTTAAATTATATTAAAGATACATCTACACCTGCGACTCAGGCAGTGTGGTGATGATGTCAGAATCGCCAGGATCTGTGATGGCGAGTGTGCACACCCTGTAGTATTTTCCGCATGCTGTGCCCAACTCAATGTTGTTTCCACTGTAGTGGTGGACGCCAGTCTTAGCCAGGAGTGCATAATACTCAATTTCAGATTTCCTATAAAAAAAAACAATTGTAGCAATTTTGGTAAAAGATAAAATGTATACCTCTAAATCTGACAGGAAGGCAAGTAATAATTATTATTTTCCAAGCGTATTACTTATTATATTGAGGTAGGCATCACGTCATATATTAAATTGAATGCCAGTACCTAAATGAAACATTTTTCACCCATCATCCCGTAAGACTGGCTGGGTGGGATTTGGACAAGATCACTGGCTTAACACCCTTTTCAAGGCACCAAAGGTCAATTTGGAAATGCTAATTTGTGATGATGCAAATTATTACAGAGCTGTTATGTATATGTATGTATGTATGGAGACAATACACCTGATGGGTAAATATTCTATGTAATGTGAAATAGCTCACCTGTCAAAGTTCAGCAAATGGGTAATGACTACTCCATAGGTTTCCCATATGGATCAGAAACAGTCATGTACTTAAAAGTTGTTTCAATTTCTATATCTCATCCAGATGACTCATTTTTCTACTAAACTGTACATATCACAATTTCATCATGACCGTTTCATGAACCACTATGAGGGAATCCATACTTCTTAGTCCAAAGACTCCATATGCTTCCCTATGACAGACGTAATACTGGGAAACTCTACTTCTCAGTAGTCTCACCTTAGAGGAGGAGCATTCTTGGCGATGATGACCAGCTTAGCTTTGCCCTGACGGAGTGTCTTCAGTGTCTGCTTGTAACCAAGACAGTACTTGCCCGATTTCATAACCAGGGCCAAGCGAGAGTTGATAGACTCGATGGTCTTTTTCTAAAAAAAATAAAAAAGGAGTGTAAAAGGAGTGCTCATGTCAGAACTATGTAAGAACCGATTTTTTTACTGATAGGTACATATTTAAATGATCGATGGCTATCATAATCTAAATATTTGCATATATATAGGTAAGGTTTGCACAATTATAAATCAATATGGGTTACAATTACCTACATTTCACACATAACCTGCAAAATGCATAAATCAATGTTTGATACGTTCTCAACCTCACAAATTATAAAATAAGCAAGCCTATCTTGTATCAGTTGATCTAGGACCTTTAGTCAGGATTATTAAATAGAACTATACCCAATAACCCCTTTCAAGTCCAACAATTTGTTAAACACGTGTAGTCCACTAACCTGTTTCTTGGCCGCAACCATTGTGTATTTTATTGTAACCACGAATTACTGAAATAGAAAAGAAATAATGAGATTTTTCATGAATGCAAACAGTTAAATAGGTCCATCCAGAGGATAATTGTAATTTACATGAATATAAAATTCAACGCACCCTCTCGTAAAAACGCGTTGCAAAGGAAAAGAACGAGAACGCACACGAGCACAAGAGGAATGATTTAAACTCTCTACGAATGAACTATTTGAACAATTGACCGAATGAAGCACAGCTTTTTGTAATTTTGTTTTTGCTATATTGATGAGCCGTGCCAGCACACCACTTAGACCCAATTCGCACGAGCGCTTTTTTTATGAGCTTTAAAAAAGTGCTAACTTGGCGCAAAAAGGTAAATTGAACATAAATGGGTCACCGCCCATAAAATCAAATAGAGTACGAAAAAAGTATTTTAATAAAAAATCTTCAAAAATTTTTCAAAAAGTACTTCAAAAATAACCACAAAAAAGTTTAAAATAACCTACAAAATAACATTTCTTTCGAAAGTCGGTGGCTTTGTTTTTTATTTCATTGACTTTTTTCCACCGACTTTTCAGTGGACAAGCGGTTTTTAAAAAATCAACAAAATTTGATTTTTCAAAAAAGCTTGTCCAATTTCGATAACATTTCCATGGCACCATTAGGGAAGTATACACTTTCCATCAAAAAAATAATCTTTCAAATCAGTTGGTAAGCGACGGAGTTATGCGCGAACAGACGTAACAAAAATATTTAGAAACATACGAATAGAGAACCACCTCCTTTTTGAAGTCGGTAAAAAAAGCGCCGCTCATTAATGTTGCCATTATTGTATCAATGAATCAATAATTTTGCCATTATTGTATCAATGAAAATAAATGCGATCTAGCGAAACGGAAAATAAAAATGTGCACTTATTAGAGTTGGCAAACCGATAAAAAAATAAAAATGAATTTGTACAAAGTAATTCTTTTGATTTTCGTATATTTGAAGAGATTTGAAGTGTCAGTTGACAGATGAAAACTATAGACACTTATCTTCTTAGTGAACATAAATCCATGTACTTATTACAATGTGGGAGAAAAATTCATGCCAAAAACGAGTCAATAGAAATATTCCAAAACATGGCTATTGTCTCTTTAAAACATAAACGGCCGTTTTTGTTACAAATGCACGATTTAGCTAAACAGCTATATTTCAAGTGTTGACAATGTGTTATAAAATTACGTTAGTGCCTTTTCTACAGTATAGACCACATTTTGTATTTTTGATTCTATTTACGAGTTATGACATTTTTTCGATTAGCGGCGCTAGTGGACTGTAAGAGCCTTCTTAAAACACTAAGACCACAATGACCCACACTAAACGTGTCGTTAATTATCATATTAATGGACGATTTTAAAAATAAATAAAAAAAAACAATTATCCCTAAAATCAACGGGAAATGCCGTTAGTGTGTCCCAGTCATAAGGTGACCAAATCATTGATTCTGCCCCCATTCGCCAAAATAGAACAAAATACAAAATTATGCATTCTCGCGATTTGAAGTTCATATCATTTAAGTTCAATTCACCTTTTTGTTCCGTAAGAAAGCGCTCGTGCTAATGGGGTCCATTGCGGGCTTAGAAAAGTGAAATAATCGGGTGATCATAGACAAGGGAAACATAATCCGATAAACGTCACCACAAATGTCTATCAGTCAGCAGCAGGAGTGCAGACAGATAGCTTACTCACGTCAGTTAAGTCAACACGTCATTCGTCATTGTTGAATGGAGAAGGAGGTTGTCCTGTAGTATTTAAAATAATTATCAATTACAAGGATCTCTTACAGAGTTAATCCACTTTTTGATAACATGGCCGAAAAAAGTACAAAGAAAGTTAAAAGTTCTGGTCCCTCGGCAATAGGAAAATTTTACCTTTTAGCATACAATGCTATCCAAACTTTGGGGTAAGTTCAAAGTTTAAGTAAATTCATTACAATAAAATATTAACAATGTATGTATGGGTACATAGTATCTAAGTAATTTTTAAAAGTTAGCTGCAAGAGATTTACACCTATTTTACATAGTAGATTATGTAGGACAGTTATACATTTTACTAACTAGTTATGTAGTAAGTTAAGTTTCTAAAAAGTTGGTAAATGAAAAGAAAATCTTCTAGCAAAATTAAAATTGAAAATTGTTGTAAGTCCTAGATTCTTCAACCTAAATCATATTCCTTTTGGTGATTGTTTATTAAAATAATTTTGGTTGGTACCTATGTTGCAAGTTTATGGCTGCCTGAGTTGGCTTTAGCACATCATACATCTTCCACAGTAGCCGGAAAGTTGGATCCAAAAAAAAAAAACAACTGTGCCATCAAACAACAACATCTAACATGACTGTTTTTCTTTCAGATGGTCATACATGCTGTGGCAATCACTTTCACATTTTCTTAATCGTGGAAGTCTGGACACCTTCTGGCCTTTAATTAAAACAAGTGTGGTTGTGTTCCAAAATGCTGCAGTCCTTGAGGTAATTGTCAATAAATTCTAATGACTATTAAATTACTATCCAATGATAGTATTCGGCAATAATATAGGATGTCATATCAAGCTGTAAGAAGTAAAGATAAGCATACAATTGAAGAAGAATAAATGTGAAAATAAACTAATACTTAAAGAGAAATAAAACTGCTGAAAGTTCTGGGTACCACTTCTAGGGTAAGCCAAGGGTTTGGGAGATCATTTTGTGGCCCGGTAGATGGCATTAGACTGCTGTCTATTAAATCAGACATAAACATGACTGCCAAAAAATTTAAAAAAACCCATTAGGAATTGTGGGTGTGATGTTATACACACATCAAAAAAGTTTGTGATAACTAGGATAAGCTGATATTCTTTTTCATATAGAACTTTTTCAAGAAAAAGTCATCATTGTTGTTTTCTTTAGATAGAAATACCCTGTACTAATAATCTGAATAGGAGATTCTGATTTCTCAAAGTGATCACAAACTTTTTTTTCATATGTATATGCACTTATATAAAATTGATAAACTTTCAGTAGGTACGTAAAATGTGCTGTGTAAAAAAAAAAATTAGACCCACAATATGTCTCAACAATCTTTTTTTATAAAACTGTGAATGATAATTACACACCATTTTCTCACATATTAATTAATTACTATTTAGGTACTATGTTTGTCTTTGTTGTCTTGTCATTGTATTTAAAATCATTATAATTATGTGGAATTATAAATATGTATGTAGTGAGTATCAAAGTGCATATTAGGCAAAGAATGATTTAAAAGTAAAATTGTGGAAATGACTGAATGTCATAAATATATTTTGAAAGAGAGGGAAATAACTTTTGGACAAAAATGGAATCGGCTTTAAAACCAAACACCAAAAAGTGTAAAATAACTTTTCTTTCGAAAATTGTTGGCTTTGTTTTTTATTTCATTGATTATGGCCACCAACTTCCGAAAGAAAAGTTCTTTACACTTTTTTGTGTTTGGTCAGTTCCTTTTTTTTTCAAGTTCAAAAAGTTTCTTTTTACCCTTTTTAGTTTAAATATTGAACAAAATTCTTCAATTAATGGGTGTCTTTAAAAAATTACAACCAAGTCAGCAACTTAAACAGATCTATGCGGGCAACGTCACGAGACATCTATTATTGTTATATACTAAAACCTTCACCAGAATGTAACAAACACTTTTCTGACCGCATCAAAATCGGTTCAGCCAATCGCAAGATAATCGCGGACAAACATGCAGTCGTCTTTGAAACTCTACAATCCAAGTAGGTACACAAAACCGGCCAAGTGTGAGTTGGACTCGCCCATAAAGGGTTCCGTAGCAGCAAGTAACATAATATAAAAGTTCTTGTAGTTGGTTGTAACTTTAAAAGGTAAATTGCGGTATTGGCGTATAAAAAAAAAACTAATTACTTGATCTCGTTCAAACCATTTTTCGCTGGTAGTTTGCATGGTAATGTACATCATGTATTTTTTTTTAGTTTTATCATTCTCTTATTGTAGAAGTTACAGGACACTCACACACACACATTTTACCACTTTGGAAGTGTCTTTCGCGCAAACTGTTCAGTTTAAAAAAAACGATATTAGTATCCTCAATATCATTTTTAATGACCTATCCACACGTATGGGTTTGATGAAAATTTTTGGTTTGTATTTCACTTCTAAGTATACCTACTCCCATTTTTTTTTAATTTTTGTGTGAGAGTCCTAATGCGGTTCACATAATACATCTACTTACCAAGTTTCAACGGGAAAGTGGCTGTGACATACGGACGGACAGACAGACTGACAGACATGACGAATCTATAAGGGTTCCGTTTTTTGCCATTTGGCTACGGAACCCTAAAAACGGATCCCTGCGGGCAACGTCACGGGATATCCATTAGTGTTATATACTGAAACTTTCTCCAGATTATAACAAACACTTTTCTGAAAACCGCATCAAAATCGGTTCAGCCAAACGTGGGATAATCGCGGACAAACACACATACAAACATACAGGTCGTACCGAGGACCTACTTTTTTAAGTCGGTTAAAAATTGCCTTTATTTTCCACTTATTGTTTTACATATGCATTCATTTCATTGTGAAAAATATATTTCAATTAAAATTACGAAATAAATATGCATAATATGAATTTTATTCACATACAAATGTTACTCGTCGCATCAGTCAAAAATTGGGGTACCGCCCGACATAAATTAAAAATATATTTTTTAGATTCAGATTGTTACCAATGAAGTTCATAATCGTATTGAGGCGTTCTGGAAGCTTTAATAAACAAAAATTCTCTTAAAAGAGTGTTTCTAGGTTGTCTTGATTTTAATGGTAAAATCAACTACTCAGATGGTCAGGTAATTTGAACTTAAACTTGTTGAATGTCACTTTTGCAATGCAAGGTAAACAGGTGCACTTATAATAAAAAAAATCCTACAAGAAATACAAGCACTATACAAATTGCTATTTAAGGTACAGTCACACTAAATAAAGTCCAGGTACAATAAAGACTATTCTTGCTTACAGCCTTAACTGCGTTTTAACCATACTAGATGTCTGATTTAGATCAGACACACATGGAGCTATTCGGAGATGTGGTCTGTAGTTGTATCGACTATCTCGTAATTCAAAGACGTGACATCTACCAACCCTAATAGGGCGCGTGTGGTGGATTTTACGGCCTACTCCCTCTTAGGGAGGAGGTCCAGCAGTCTTAGCTGATAAACCTACAAAACAAAAAATGCCTGTCGGTATGGCCGGCCTAAAAATCACAGAACCTCCTTTACAAGGTCGTTTATGTTATTTAAATTTAAATACGTAGGTAATCAAGTTTACCTTTTGAATAAATAACCATAAAATACCTGATTCAGGTACCTGTATCAATATAAATTCGTGGCATCAGCTACTTATACAGATGAAACATAATTATAGCTTGTCCCTTGATTGTCGTTCGCGTCGCGTCACCGTTTGCACGACTATGTTAATGATAATCAAACTGTGAAACTAAAAAGATGTGAAAACAGCAAAGACAGGAAGTATTTATAAAGAGATTATGACGATTAACAAGTTTTTGGCAAAAACAAAGTATGATACACCCATTTATGTATGGACAGACGCCCGCCAGCACATCAATATACCACAATCTGTCAATATTTAATACATTTTTAACACACTTTTATTAGCTTGACCTGTATGTATGTATGTAACGGAATCTTTTAACTTCATTTTCACCTACTTCCAGCAGTCTGATTAACTTGAAAATTTGCCCCACGCTTTTTCACCTTATTTGAATTTTTGTAAATTAATATCTGGGGGCACGGCAGTGCCCCAGCCAAGTCTCGAGCAAAACGGGCACGGCCGTACCATCTTTTCTCGATGCGATTCGCGGCTGTTTCGCCCCCCCTATATCTTCGACGTGGACAAAGCTAGGAGTTTAGGTTTTCGGTGAATAATAGTAGGCATTAGAACAAGCTTAAGTTCGAAATTACATGCCAATTGAATTAATAGTTTAGGAGTTACGGTCGATCAAAGTTACACCATTTTGTCACTCACTCACTGACTCACTGACTCACTGACCGATCATCAAAAATCTAAGGTACTTCTAGCAGACTTAGAAACTTCAAATTTTGCACCAAGATAGGTCATTAGCCACATATAAAGGAAAAATTATAAAAACATTAAAAAATAATATACCATAGAAAACAATTTTATATTTGCGGTTTGGCAAGAACATTATGTATGGATTTTGACTGCATTGTTAACTTTGTTCGTTGTTTAAGTATTCAATTGGATGAATAAATACATGGAATAGAAAAGAATAATAAAAATGTAATACATAGACTATAATTAATTGATACATAAAGTTCATAATTCATTAAATTAATAAAGCTAAAACTCCATTGTATTGCGATAAATTTCGATTGTATGCGCGCTCGATAGATGGCGTTGTACCTGTCTGAATCGCGCTATGGTTTCGTTACCGAGCGCAGTATAAGTAGTACTTTAAAATAATTCGATAATTTTCATTTGATAGCGCCACCTACCTATGAAAAACCATTTCGAAACTAAAAAAATATTGTAGCTATATTCGGAGAACTTAAGTTAGCCGGATTAGATAGTAGATTTATTATTGTTACTGAAACAGTTATTTAGGCGAATAGTTTATTAACCCTTAATTTGGCAAGCACCATTTTTATCAAATTTTATAAAAAAATGTTTATATACCGATTATTTGAGATGTAACGGAATACGAAAAAATTATGAAAAAAATCATTTTTCAGTAATTACGCGAAAATCATATGTGTCTTTTTTGACACATTGCTAAATACGGAGGAATGTACAGTCTTTTGGAAGTGTGTCAAAAAAGATACAATACCAAATCAGGGTTAAGAAATAAAATGACAAAAAATACTTAATATTTTATTTAAAATGACAAAGAATGCTTAAATTTTTTGTTGAAATGACAAAAAATGCTTGAATTTTTATTTTTTCACATGAAAATCGTAGAAACAGTTTCGTTTTTTCGTCAGACATAACCGCACATTACATTTAATGCACATCACAGTGGACTGTCCATCTTTGCATATCCTGCAACGTCCTCTACTTTCAAGGTTAGGCAGATGACCCATACCGTCATACCTTATCTCATCTATTGGCCGGGATTTAACTGGTTTCTTTATTTTCAGGCTAGGTCCCGCTACATCAGACCTTTCTACCACTTCTTGGGAAATTAGTGAGAAGTAAATGTGACATCGAAAGTCTTTCAAACTAAACACTTTCTTTAATTTTTTTTTTGTGCACAATGGCGTCGATACAATAACCAACCGTTATTTATACTAATTTCTAGAATTTGGGCAAAAATGTCCATGTACCATCTTCTGGTTTTCATTTGAGTTTTATATAGCATGTCAGATAAATCTACGCCCCCCATGTGTGTTTTATAATGTCTGACGACGAAATACTGCTTGTAACACTGGAGAAAAAGGTATATCTTGCATCATAGAAGAGGAAGGCAAATCTTTTGTGATCGAAATAGAGGGGGCGTTTTGCAATGCCGGAGACATAGGTGCATCATGTTCACATCCATCACTGTCGAGTAGGTTCATCCGATCTAAAGAAGAATCTAGAGAAGGCGTTGAGGAACTACAGTAGGTCTCATCTTCTGATGGAGTTATGTTAATTTCTTCACAGTCTGTTGTGTCACTGTCATCTGATTGTGAATTCCTTGCAGGGATCAACGCTAAAATGCGCTTAGACCTAGCTCGTTGGAGTACCTACAAACAAAAAAGCAACACATGCAACCAAACCGAAACCCAAGCAAACTAGCTTTGGTTGGTAAGGGGGGTCCCCCGTCGCCTTTCACTGCCAGCGGGGGGGGGGGATGCCCCTAAAAATCTAAATCTCGCATTCTTGATATCAATGGGGTGACACCCTGACCCCTTATATATGCCCGTGACACAATGATTTATTATGTGAAAAATTGCAAAAAATAGACAAAAATATATCCAAATAAAGCATTAATTTCATCCTAAGGAGCCTCACATACAATAGGGTCTCACATGCGTCTGATTACGATTTTTTTATGTAAACACCATAAGATACAAATGGTTAACTTTTGGCAATGTAACTTTTAAAGCACAATGTTGTAATTCACTACTTAGTCGGCTCTTTGGCAAAGTATCTTTAAAGGCACGTTGAAGTTTGAAAACATATCACAGCTTGGAGAATACATTTCTATACTAGATTTTCATTTAGATCGTTCGTATATATCAACATACATATAATTTAACAAAAAAACTGGCACTGTTACATGTAAAAAAAAGAAATCAATAAAACTTACAGCTTTGTTGCTTCTCGTGCTCGGCATTTTTTGAGTTTGACGTAAATATCCCGATGTCCAGTCATTCAAAATGCAACAGACTTATGTTTTCTAGTGATGCGCTGAATAAATCTTTAAGATCAAATCGATCGATTCAAAAAAATATGAATATATAATGTTACAGATTTTTTTAAAGTTGCTGTATCTTTAAAGGCACATTTCCAAATTAAGGGTTAATATAACATAGACATAGGTAGTTACAATATCTAGTTGTTTACGTGTTATTTAGTTTAGTTATATTTATTTTGTAAGTTAGTAGATTTATGTTTATTTAGCTCGTTGAAAAGAAACAAAAGAGATAGAGAATGGGTTCTAAGCAAAGCAGTAGCTGAAGTCCAAGAAATTATGAGGTCACCTAAAAAAAACGAAAGAAATACACTTACAAAAAATAAATGAGATCCCACCAAAAACATTAAAATAATGTAAAAAAATGCCAAGTCTCTCGATGCAGTCTTTCCATCGTAAAAAGTTTTGAGATCTCATAGAAGCCAAGTCCTATTCAAATTATTTTGTAGTTATAAATCAACATTTAGTAATTGTATCAATAGTTTTCTTTATATTATAATTATAGTGACTTGGCAATGAGCACAAGAAGAAACAAAACGGCATATTTGGAGTTGAAAGTCACACACCGCATGCGTAAACATTAATATCACAAAATTAATTTTCTTTTGGTTTATCCGTGTCGTCCCAACCGAATTTCGGCAACGGCAGTCAGTCTCATCCAAGACTAGTAAACTGCGCAGGACATAAATTATAATGCACAATTGCACAAGTGTGTACGCAAACACTAGTGTTAGTGTACTCTCGGTTCATTTACTTTCATAAAGCGATGGCCCGTAAGGTACTTATTTTTTATTATTGCATTGGAGCATGTAGTCGGTAGTGATCTGATCACAGGTCTCGTCAGTAACATTTGCACATAATTCCAGGCAGCAAGCAGCTTTTAATTGGTGCTCATTGCCAAGTCACTATAATTATAATATAAAGAAAACTATTGATACAATTACTAAATGTTGATTTATAACTACAAAATAATTTGAATAGGACTTGGCTTCTATGAGATCTCAAAACTTTTTACGATGGAAAGACTGCATCGAGAGACTTGGCATTTTTTTACATTATTTTAATGTTTTTGGTGGGATTTATATTAATCTTATTCTAAATTAATTATGATAATTGATTATTGGATTTTATATTGCAGTAACACAAACTCTCTTATACTTAAAAAATATTTTCTACTTTTTTAGTTCGGTTGCTATTAAAGCGTGTTTTTTTTTAGTTTTTTTTAACTATTATTTTTAACTACACTCTCTTACAAAAAAAACGGGCACCTAAAGAAATTTACGTTCGAAGGTCGATTTGAGTTAATTAAATGAAATTTATTTCATTGACGTAGTCTGTATACTTATAATCGTGTAAATTAATGCGCGTGAAGTGAATTCGGTCAATTAAAAGAAAAAAAACGATGGCTTCTTTAAAAGCGATGTACATGCCAAACAATAAGGGAGCAGGTTGCACTGATCTTACCCGTCTCTTTAGAACATCCCAGACATGCTCAATTGGATTGAGGTCAGGACTTCGAGCTGACTAATCTAAACGACGGATCCCAACTTCTTGCATGTACGCTTCCACGTCGCCAGAACAGTGCGGGCGAGCATTTTCGTCCATAAAAATGGAATCTTCCCCAAGTATAGTCAATGTGGGTTGTGCATATGGAATTAGGACTTCCATTATGTACCGGTGTGCATTTAATGTTCCATTTTCTATCAAAACTAACTCCGTACGCTCCGTCGAATTAATTGCTGCCCGAAACATAACGGAGCCTCCGCCATAAGTAGTGATTTCTTCGAAACACACTTCCGCAGAGCGTTCCCCTGGTCTTCGCTGCACTCGCCGGCGTCGGTCCTCTCCACACAACGAAAATCTAGCTTCTTCAGAAAACAATACTTTATTCCAGTCCTCCAGAGTCCATGAAGCACAGTTCCGAGCAAACTGAAGTCGAGCATCACGGTGCTCACGGAGTAATTTAGGGCCCCGAGCTGGGCGGTAACTCCTGATATTGGCAGCCAAAAGCCTCCTCCTGACCGTCCACAAGCTAACTTCTACTCCTCTTACTTCTTCAAGGCTCTGCTTAAGATCCACACTTGACGCCTTACAATTCCACAACGCCTGACTCACCAAGAAGCGGTCATCTCTTGGTTCTGTGCATCGTTTTCATCCCGAACCGGGTCTTCTTTTGGCCGAACTGGTCTCTTGATACCGTTGCCAAGTTTTCTGGACAGTTGAACGACTCACATTTAGTCGCTGAGACACGTACCTACGTTTACGAACAACCTTCTTCAAGTAGGGCTATAATTTTACCGACCCTTATCGTTTTATCACTCATATCAAAAAATGGTATTTAATTTTACATTAAATACCATTTTTTGATTTGAAGAAAGATTAAATTGTATAATTTGTAGAACATATCCAAAATCGTTTCAGCAATTCGCGCCATTAGTAAAGCAATTTTAGAATAATCCACAATAATCATTATTTTTCTTTTATTAATTTTAAATTTGGAACGTTAAATAATCATGCCAGGATGCTTCAAATAACATGCCAATACATCGTCAAATTAATAAAACCTATTTCTTGTTCTTCACTGAAGTAGAGAAAAAAATCTAAAGTGCCCGTTTTTTTTTGCAAAAGAGTTTATATGTATGCAGTCCTTCTAACCTATTTCGGCCACGGCGGCAAATTTCAGTGGAGATTAGCCATCTGCGCGGGCCATATTACAGTGGGGAACACCGAAATAGGTACTCCGAAATATTTTATTCCGAATATATTATATACTAGCTGTACCCTGCCCCGCTTCGCTGTGGCCCAAAAAAACTTAAAAAAAAAAATAGATAAAAACCATCCTTAATGCGCATTATATATCATGCTAAAATTTCAGCTCAATCGGTGCAGAACTTTTTGAGTTTTTAAAGCATACACAAACCAACATAACATTTTTATATATATAGATAATCACCCAGCATGATCCCGGGTTGATATGATGGTGATAATTAATTTTAAATTATATGTAATTTAAATAAATTATAATTCAATAAAACAGAATGTTAATATCATAATACCAAAAAATTACAATATCTAATATTAAGAATCACGAAATTTATTTTACGGAAAGTCCTATATCCGATTTGTTAGTTTTCTGATTTTCACATATTCGAAAAATGTAATGCTCGATGGGTTCCCGTTCTGAAAAACGATATTCCGATTTTCAATACTCCGAATAAACTGATCCCATTCTACAAAGTCAGTTACAGAAACGAATCGCTGCAAAACCGGCTCCGCGTGGTTTTGTCTACCCTACTCTTAGAGTGTTATTTAATCCTGCGTATACTTCATCGATCTACCTTGGCAGGTGGTATTCAGCAATTTGACTAAAGATGCAAGAGCGAGCGAAGCGAGCTCGGGAATTGGGCACCCCGACTCGGACACGTTAGCTTCGAAGGGGATGACGGCCTCTGAAGACCCCGCCATCCCTTTTTTTATTTTAAATAGCATACTTTCCAAATGGTCCCATGAAAATTTTGTCAAAATCGAACTACCGGTTTTTTAAAAAAAAACATGAAAATCAACAAAAGCATACAAAATTACCAACATTGTCTATACCGATTACTCCGAGGTTCCTGGTCCGATTTCGATGATTCTTTTTTGTTCGATGTAGTATATCTGCCATTTGGTCCCATACAAATTTAATTTAGTTTGGTTCAGTAGTTTTTGTTTTATGAGCATTCTTAGGTCATTGTGTATATGGGCGATGTTATTAACGGTGCTACGGATTCTAGTGCACATGTAAGAAAATTATGTATTTGATATTAATTTGGGTTGAATATTTAAACTAAAGAGGATAAATAAAAATCTTAAAAAAAATGTAGCCGCCTTCAAAAAAGTTTAAAATCAAAAGTCACCGACTTTAGAAAGGAAAGTTATTTTGTAGGCTCAGATTAAAGGAAACAGACAGATGGAACATGCGCGACAAACAATGTGAAGTCACTTTTTATTTATGTGTGCGTGGCAGATAAGAGGGCAGTGTAGGGATACGTGCGTCTGTTGTGTGCACGGTTGCCAGATATCGACAAAAACTCCCATAATTTTTTAATTAAATTGTTTTCAATTATTTTACTACCTAATGTTTCAAATAGGAAACGTGCTTTTGCTTTATAGGTACTAAAGATGTATTTGTACGGACTAATAATGTTAGAATAAACGTTAATATGTGTAATTAGTTACTCTTCGTTCATTTTATTTATTCATATCAGACAAGAAATACAGGCTGTTTGTCTGAAGACCGTTAACCTTGAAACCATAGGTAGTTGATTTAATTATAAAAATGTTTGTCTGAATTTAAAAATAAATAAACGAATTTTTCTTTAAAAAAATCAAAAATGTTTCTGTCCTACACCGTCCGTTAATTCATGGATACTATGCGCCCGAGTTACGTATTCACTGCAAAGGGCGTTAACCTGCCGCACTAGCCGTCCGTTTAACTACATACCTACATAAGTTTTAACTAACTACATCATTGTAATAAAATACAGGTAACCTGTGATGTAACTAACTTCCCTTCATACTTTTCCTGGCTTAGGACAGGCAAAAATACCTACCTTTGTTGCGTGACGAGTCCAGATGTAAGTTAGATTTAAAAACAAAGAAAATTTTAAAAAATACTGGGTAGGTATTTTTGGCGTATTTAAAAGTTAGTATCGTCGCACACGGGCCACTGGCCACAACCACAAAACGAGAGAAGCTGAAGCGCGCGGCAGCCACTTGTGGCCGTTGGTCGCCACAGGCAGCCACTTGAATGTATGAAAACTACAAGAAATATGCCGATTGCCGGTGGCGGCGTTTTGTGGTTGTGGCCAGTGGCCCGTGTGCGGGAGCCCTTAATCACATTTTTATTTACAGTTTAATTAAAAATTACTTACTGGTTTTATTTACACTGATTGAATTTACATTTACACTTACATTAACCTCAACAACTGTTCAAAATGGGACCCATTTACGGCCACGCATGCCTCCGCACGTTTTCTCAAATTGTTTCTCACTCGCGAAAGCACAAAAGTGTCATTTCTCAGGTCTCTAAACGCACTACGAATCCGCCTTTTAAGTTCCGACGTATTACGGAACTCAGTGGCATACACCCGGCGCTTCATTTCACCCCACAGATAAAAGTCCAAAGGTGTAAGATCTGGCGAGCGCGCGGGCCACGCCACTGGCCCTCCACGGCCAATCCATCGCCCAGGGAACGCTTCATCCAGCATAGCCCTGACCTCCAGCTGAAAATGTGCAGGGGCACCGTCATGTTGATAGAAAAGGTTCCTCAGGGAACGAAGAGGCACATTGTCTAACATCCTGTCGAACACATGCCTTAAAATTGCCATGTACGACTGCGCATTTAAATGTCCGTCAATAAAATAGGGACCTAGAAGTTTCCCATCCACAATTCCCGCCCACACGTTTACGGAAAAACGGTGCTGATAACTGTTTTGTCGGACGCGGTGTTCGTTTACCCGGCTCCAGTAATGTTCATTATGAACATTGTAAATACCCGATCTGGTAAACATTGCTTCATCCGTAAATAAAATGGAAACATTGTCAAAATTTTGAATTAACCATTCTGCGAATAGCGTCCGCGGTATGTGATCGTTTTCATTTAACTCTTGTACTGGCCGAAAATGATATGGATGTTGACCATCGATATGTAAGATTTTCCAAACAGTCCAGTGGGAAACATTAAAAATACAGGCTGCCCGCCTCGTACTCTCCTCTGGGTTCTCCGCAAAGAAATCCAGTATGCGTTCCTGGAGGTCAACTGGCAGCTGCTGGTTGCCACGCCCCTGAGCGTGGGCCGGCACGGTGAACTGGCCATAGGTACGTAACCTTTGAGTAGCCGCCAACACCGTTTCTCGGCTTGGTACACGTTGTCCAGGGAATAAGTCAGCGTACATTCTCCGAGCCTCGTTCAGGTTATCACCCGACGCGGCGTAAACCCGAACCATTTCGGTCCACTGTTCGTTTGTGTACGACATAATCACTAAACACTAACACTTGCGCGAAAAATTAACGGTGGGGCGGCGCGGACTCGAGCGCTGCGAGCGTACGTTACGGGACACGTACGTTCGATAGCGACGCTGCCGGCAAACTGAGGTGTGCGCGGGCGACGCGGCCGCGGAGACGCGGCCCGGCGCGCTCGGTCGCGGCTTATTTGATCTAGTGTTCTTTACCTTTGCGTAATAGGGTGAAATAATTTTGGGGAAAAATGGAGACTTTATTGAAAAAAAAAAGTTTTTATTTTTTATTGAATTTACGTTCTGTAAGTGATACCAAACCACTGGTTTCAAGTTTAAGACTGATTACACTAACAGGCTGTATACTTTTTGGTTCATCTACTAACATATTATAATTGAATAAGAAATGATTTCAACGTATTCATTATTCTAAGTATTCGTTTTTAACTTTTCTATACATTTAGTGCAATCTTAACCTCAACTCCATAGAATAAACAAAAAATATTTCCTTACTTATATACTACTTACTATACGCACTACTTACTATACGCAATTACGAATGAATAGAGTAAGTAATCATTTTTCTAGACACAATGCCCATTTCCCAAATTCAAGGACATTTTTACTACATAAACTGGCAAAACAATAAAAATAATAAGTGCTACTTGTGGAAATATTCCGTCTTCTTTACTTTGTTTTTGAGAACAACTTTTACAATGTTTAAAGACACGAGACGGCATATTTTGGCGTACAATAACAAGTAACTTGTCAAGTGTGAGCAGTACGACGCGTAGCTTGGTATTGACGATGACGCGAGTTTGTATTCGTTTTTGAGTATGTATTTGCTTTGGTGGCTTCACTCGCGTGTTCTAAGCGCTCTATCTGCCTGCATGTTTCTTTAATCGGAGTTTGTAGGCTATTTTAAACTGTTTTGTAGTTGTTTTTGAAGGCGGTTACATTTTTTTATTTAAAGTTTTTTATATTAATAAAACTACATAGTCTCGGATGACGCATTTGGCATAAAAAACAACGATTGCCCTCTGTTTTTAATGTGCGGTATTTTTTGCGATTACACTAATAACAGATTTAACACATCAGCTATTGATTGAGGGAATACCTATCAATATAATCATGTAAATGATTTTAAGACAAACAAGTTAATAAGAATAAATTGCTTAAACCTAAGTTACACGAATTTTGATGAAACGTTTGTCGCATGGCTGTGCGATTACCTGCGGGCGCTGCGTTCTATTCATGCTGTTTGAATGTTTGAAAAACGCACCCACTTTACAAGAGCCATCTGTACAGCAGTGGACGTCTTCTGGCTGATGATGATGAGTCGTAACGTTACTCATCATCATCATAAAAAATGAGTGTCAGCTACAGTTATAAAATGTCTCAAGTAACAATGGTAGCTACACCTGTAAGTTGTAGGTGTAGCTAGCATACAACTGGACCTTGTGTGAACCTTCACTTTTTTGTACCATAAAATGACGTCTTACTAACACCCATTGCCCCAAATACCTTACTTATCTTAAATCTTAATATCTGCTGTGAACAGTTCCGGATTAACCCATAAGCAAGTTAAGTAATTGCTTAGGGCATCACATATCACGGCACCTATAAATAAAGCAAACCTATCCGAGGCAGAATGCTTAAATTTTCTAACTCGCTTCGCTCACATTTATTATAAAGAGCTTAATTAATTCCGTATACATAAGTTTATAGAGTTTCCCTTTATGAATAAATAAATGTAAAAACCTTTTTTCTTCTTTATAGAAAATCGCAAAAAAATGAGCTTGCTTTGCTCTTGCATTCCCTTACTTCTCCAAAGGCGTCTGCTTTAAAAAATAAAAGTCAGAAACTAGTTTACTGTGGATATGGAGGTACCATAGGCTTGGATTGCTTTGTGACGGAAAACGTCGTAGAATATAAATATATATCTATAATACCGGTCTACACGTAATTTATACATAAAACATAATATTATACCTACTTACGTACGTAAACAAGCTCAAGTATGTCACTGAGTTCGTTGCGTCGTGGTCGTTTACTTAGTAATATTTAAGCATAAAATAAATAATAATTAACCTCAGACCTCGCTGTATTAGTAAAATATCGTTGGTAGATTCGTATAGAATATAGTTTTTTGACTAACTAGATAAAATACACAACATACAAGATGGTGTCTATATAAAATTAGTTTTTTTTTTATAGGCAGGCAAAGATAAGCTGTCGGAATTCGACGGTTAAAATTCCCATTCTTGGGGTGAGGGTGGGTGAGCCGATTGCCATTCGTTGAGGCACCTCACTGGGGCGTCAATCTCGTGTATCATAACATTGTGTATGTCCATGCTGCGAAGCCTAACTTTGCCATTGGAAAATTAGGCTATTTTTTCAAATTTAGGTATTTATTAAGTTAACGGATGTAAAGCAAGAGATTAAAAATATAGGATAATTGATTAATCTATACTTATAATAAATCTGTAGAGAGGCCAATTCTGTACATGAAATATTAAAAAAAAATAACTATCAAGGGGTGATAAGGGATTGCTACTGATGCCAAAAATGCAATCAATAAAATTTTTGTCTGTCTGTCTGTCTGTCTGTCTGTCTGTATGTTCGTTATAGAAACAAAAACTACTCGACGGATTTTAACGAAATTTGGCACGATTATTCTTCATACTCCTGGGCAGGTTATAGTATACTTTTCATTACGCTACGATCAATAGGAGCAGTGCAGTGAAGGGAAATATTGGGAAAACGGGAGAAGTTACTCCATTTTTTAAGCTTCCGTCGCGTGTGCAGCTGTAATGGTTAAAGCTACATAGAAATCATGTATGACGGAAATATTTTCCTTAAAATTATATAAAAATATTCCTTGACAGCATATGTCTATCTTTTATAGTTGACTCACAATAACACGTGATACTCCCGATAGCTTAGCAATTCGGAGCTTTCTGCTTATATTTGTCTACTGTTACGTTTACAACACTCTCACTCATCCCTAATTAAAAAAAATTAACATTATTACCTATTCAATAAAAAAAGAATCATGTAAATCGGTGTAGAAACACCAAAGTTATACATGAAATACGCTAATCAGTCATCGCGCGTGAATACAGAATCATGCTATAAGGATTATTTTGGAAAAAAGCGCGCGTGCTTCATACAATATTTGGCTGTTGATGCGAATAGACGTTGAGACTGTTCGACCTTATTGACAGACAATAATTGTTATTTACAAACCGTGCTTATCAGCGCATTTTTTTTTTGGCGTGGTAAAATCATCAAATGAGTCCTCCCACCCAGGGCAGGGCGCGGGAGGGACTGTCAGACTTGACTGACTAAAATCCACGGTGTCCTTCAATAGCCCTTTATGTACCAGGGTCACGGTAATTTGTGAGCCCCGCAAACCCGGCAGGCTTTGGCCCTCTACAGGCCCCGTCATTATGCTGACACTCCTTAAGGCGCGCGTGGAACACAACGCGCCGTCGACCCGGGCATGGTCCATGGGCGGTCAGCGAGTCACCCATTACTCGCCGCCCGCATGCCCGCGCCTACGGTGGCCATAGATAGTATGCCGACGTCGGTCGCCGTGGGCGTTTACTACTGCGGCTGGGGTGGAGGGAGGACGCTGTCCTCTCCCTCACGCGGCCCGCCTCCTCCTTCGCAAGCATGACTGCTTCGCAGAAGAAGGCAATCGCTTCCCACTCCGTCTCGCCCTGCAGCATCGCCTCAACCAATGCCGGGCGCGAGAGGTCTCCGCCTATCGCCTTCGTGAGGACACGGCGGTGCTGTGCCCAAGCGGGGCAGTCCTGCACCGTATGCTCCACCGTGTCCTCCGGACGATCCTCGCAGTGGTGACACCCAGGAGTATCTTCCCTCCCTATCAGACACAGTTACCTCCCGAAACTTCCGTGTCCGGTGAAGACCTGCGTCATGCGGTAGGTCAGGACGCCGTGACGCCTATACAGCCACTCCTCTTATCGCCGCGATTGCGGCGGGTCCTTTTTTACTTTTAGTCTTTGAATAGTTTATTTTTAGATTTATTTTGTTGTTATTTATGAAATAGGGATAAGAGGTTTTGGTAGTGTTTAAATATATTATTAGTTTACATTTTCATTCTTTATAGTTGAAGCAATAGTAGGTACGAAATTAGTTATTTTGGTAGTCTACACTAATATTATAAAGAGGAAAACTTTTTTTGATTGTTTGTTTGTTTGTAATGAATAGGCTCAAAAACTACTGGACCGATTTTAAAAAATTCTTTCACCATTCGAAAGCTACATTATCCACGAGTAACATAAGCTATATTTTATTTTGGAGAAAAATAGGGTTCCGTAAGATATTTGGGTTTTTCGGCCACAGGGTGTAAAAAATCAACCAGAAAAGTTACTTATTTTGCGTACGCTGCCTAAACTATAAAAGATAGAACCATAAAATGTTCGAATTTGATCTGATGAAATTGTTGATCTTATAAATATCTACAAAAAAAGTCCGCGACACACAATATCTATCTATGTCGATTGTTTGCGATGACTGCGTCGTCGATGTTAGTGTCGGTGTCTGTGAATAGACCTGGGAATCATGTTGCTGACCGTGTCTTTCCTGAGTAGGCTTTTTGCAGCGGTCACCGACATTCACGCGGGCGGAGCCGCGGGCGCCCACTAGTAATAAAAATAAAATCAAAATCATTTATTTCAGATGTCTAAAAGATCCATAATAGTTTCACACATTCTTTAAAATTATAAAAATTAAATACTTACATTAAAATTACATTAAAATCACAGTCATACTTAAATAAAGAAATAATTACAGAAAAAAAATGTAATGAACGTGAAGTGGTTCTGCCTCACAGCAGTGTTTTACAGCGAAACAATATTAATATCGATTATGTTTGTTGATTACTTACTCCAATACAAAAACAAGTTGATAAAAACTAATAAAGTTTTCAACGACCGCTATAAATGTCCGATAATACTGTGCCAACGTCACTCATGATGATTATTTTCGTTTTCAGGTGGTGCACTCAATGATAGGCCTCGTACCCTCTGGAGTAGCCGTGGTATTGCCACAAGTGTATTCCCGAGTCTTCCTTGTATGCGGTTGTCTATTGGCCACAGATGCTGCCGCTGTCAGCCCTGGCCTGCCACTGTGTATCCTCGCCTGGTCCATCACGGAAATTATAAGATACGCCTATTACACACTCAATTTGATCAACAGTGTTCCAGAGGCCCTGCTGTTCCTTAGGTAATAAACTGTTTCATCTTATTTCTTGTCAATTCCTTAAAATTCCACTAGTAACCTTACTTTTGAAGTGTCAGTCGACAGATGAAAACCATAGACACTGACCATCTTAGTTGGAACGCATATACGCGCTATTTTTTTTTTAATTAAATTAATTTAACTAATTAAACATTTCTGTTTGCAGATATTCCACATTCTTAATTCTCTACCCGATTGGAATAACAGGAGAGCTTCTGTGCATGTATCACTCTTTGGAGGAGATAGACGAGAAACAACTATTTACTATTTCCATGCCCAATCCGTGGAACGTTGCATTTAACTACTATTACTTCTTAGTCTTCTACATGTTTTTATACATCCCTATCTTCCCCTTCCTATACGGTCACATGTTGGCTCAGAGGAGAAAAATGCTCGGCAAAGACGCAAAGAAAACAAAATAATGACTTGAAATAATTTTAATCTCACTTATCACATTGATGAGATTTATATTTCGCACATAGTACCTATCTACGTCTATATTTTCTTGACAATACCAAATTCTTATTTCTATAAATACTGACTTTTTAATGGAAAGTACGCACAGATCTACGATGCAAATCCGCGCAGAAGCGTACTACTTGTACCTGATGACGCTTACAAAGCTGATTGGTGTCAATCAGTACTTGCACCTAAACGTTTTTAAATAAAGAACGCCTGTACCGTTTTGTTTGGCACGTGTGGCTATAAGTACAAGTGCACATACATTCTTATTATTCGAATATTATTATTTTGGGCAAGCATTTTATCACTAAGCAAGCATGAATAACACTGGCTTACAAGCATTTTGGTGCCGGGGATTTTAGACCTGCTTTTAAGTACGTCATTCATGGCGATTTCAAAAACGTAATCGGTTTTTTCCTGAAAGCTCTAGTTTCCGAGATAAATAAAAAACAATTTTCACAAAATACATTGAATTGGCATTGAACGTCAAGATATTGTCTTTTGAGTATTTTTTTCTAATGAAACTGACTTGGGCAATCTCGCATGATTCCCAAGCAGTAGTCGCCATCATAAATGAGTGTCTAACCTTTCTATAACCTATTTCCTGTTGTTTTTATGTCTTGGTGATAACGTTTTCAATGTTCTTCGCTTAGTTCTCCTAAATTGTGTTGGAATTGATCTGTGACTGTTGAGATAGTGTAATTTTATACTCTTACTAGCTTTTGCTAGCGACTTCGTTCGCGTGGAATAGTGACTTCCGGCAGATTTTTATTTTAATTTTTTTTAATAAAAACTATCCTATGTCCTTTCTCAAGTTCCAAACTATGTCTGTACCAAATTTCACACAAATCGGTTCAGTAGTTTAGGCGTGAAGAAAAGACAGTCAGACAGAAAGACAGAGACAGAGTTACTTTCGCATTTGTAATATTAGTTTGGATTACAACCTAAATATTTGAATCGAATCAGCATATCTTCTACTAATTGTACATAGCTGTCAGCCTTATGCATTCCGAGAAAATTTTGTACAACGTCTACAAAAGATTTCCACGCAAAGTTTTCCACATAATTTATAGAAGTCTCAGGTATAAACATATTCTATTTATAAGATCTTTATACCTGTGAATCACAAATAAACGATTTGATTTGATTTGATTTGTATAATGGTGTCTTTTATTAATTTAAGTATTTGAGGTCCATCATAGCTACCTGCTTTTAATTTTTCAGTACTTAAATCAGGTAATAAATCTTTTAGTTTGGTCCTCCTGAGATTGCTCTACATTCCTGATAAGAAGCTGATATTGGAACATTTTCTGTATTAGGAATAGGTCTTTGTGCTCAAGGAACGTTAGGGTATTCACGATTTATGGCGATTTACTCACTTTATCTTGGTGTCGATTTTAAATACCGAAGTAAGCAAAACACACGACTCACAGTGTTTGTAATCGTTTTACGCTCATCTTTCAGTATGTTTTCACCACAAACATAACAAAATGAATCAAGATCGTTAACACAACATCTAGATGTACTAGTCAATTCGATCATTAGACTATCCATAATGAAATAGTAACTTATACTTTAACAATGTCATTGTAATAATGACTTTTGGGGAACAAGGCAGAAAAATATTTAAAATGAGGGTAGTAGATAAACTAGAACTGATGAGTTAAAATGACATAATCTATACATATAATAAATCTGTAGAAGGGTCAATTCTGTACATTGAAAATATTGAAAAAATAAATAGCGGGGTGTGTTGCTGGATCGATACCAAACCCAAATATATGATTAAAAAAATTTTTGTCTGTCTGTCTGTCTGTCTGTTTGTGCAGGCATCACGTGAAAACTAACGGTTCGATTTCGATGAAACTTGGTATAATTATTCCTTACTATCCTGGGCATAACATAGGATACTTTTTATTTTTAACCGACTTCAAAATAAGGAGGAGGTTATCAATTCGACTGTATTTTTTTAATTTTGTTACCGCATAACGACCGACTGGGTGGACCGATTTTCATGATTCTTTTTTTGTTTGAAAGCTGGTGCTTCCCGTGTGGTCCCATTGCCACCAAATCAGGATCTGATGATTGGATCTTGGAGAAATCGAGGGCAACCCTCAAATTTTATAGGCTCACCCATCGTTTTTCGTAAATCTTATGAAGTAATTTAAGTACTTGCGTATGGTAATCAAGATCTTATGTAGCTGAGCTGATGATGGAAGGTACAACTCCTTAACAGTAGTTTGTTATCGCATAACGACCGACTTCGTGATCCGATTTTCATGTTTCTTTTTTTGTTTGAAAGCTGGTGCTTCCCGTGTGGTCCCATTGTCACCAAATCAGGATCTGATGATTGGATCTTGGAGAAATCGAGGGCAACCCTCAAATTTTATAGGCCCACGCATCGTTTTTCGTAAATCTTATGAAGTAATTCAAGTACTTGCGTATGGTAATCATCATCTTATGTAGCTGAGCTGATGATAGAAGGTACAACTCCTTAACAGTAAGGAGTAGGCATCGACTGATTCATTGTTCGCATATCTCCGGAACTACACATCCGATTTAAATAATTCTTTTTTTTTGTGCTAGGTATCGTTCCACTTAGGGAATACTGAAAGTTTCATCAAAAGCGGTTCAGTAGTTTTTGAGATAGTGAATTTTATTAGCTTATTGTGTACATGAGGGATGTTATTACCAGTGCTACGGATTATATTATATGTGTTTGGCAAGAATTTGGGTTGAATATTTAAACTAAAAAGAGAAAAATAAAAAACTTTTTCAAAAAAAAATGTAACCGCCTTCAAAAAGAACCACAAAAAAGGGTAAAATAATCTACAAAATAACTTTTATTTCGGAAGTCGGTGGCAAAAAATAAACAATGAAATAAATAATAACAAAGCCATCGACTTCCGAAATAAAAGTTATTTTGTTGATTATTTTACCCTTTTTTGTGGATCTTTTTGAAGGCGGTTACATTTTTTTTGAAAAAGTTTTTTGTTATCCTGGAAAAATACGTAGAAAAAAAATATCTTATTTTTCAGTTTTATTCATAGACGTTGTTCTGTAGAACCGCGAACACACGTTGCATTACCCGCAGTGGATTCAGCGCCGTAATATTTATAAGATTTCATTGTCAGAGTTACTCAAAATGGAGAAATAAACCATCCACGCGAAGACCGACATCCGCGCGGACGGAGTCGCGGGCGGAAGCTAGTATGTCAATAAATTGTATGACATTCCTTTTTTTTTGGAAATTTTTCTTGGCATGCCTTCAAAGCCATTAAGCCAAATTGTATATTACCTATTTTATCGACCATAGACACAAAATGAGTTGTAACAAAAAAAAAATTGTAAGCCTTTGTTATATTGCGACAATAATAATTTAATTAATTCATGCTTACTCAATGAGCGATTAAAGAATACTCAAATTGATGCTTTGCATTCCTTTAATGTAGGCATAATATGAGAATATCTTAGATTTAACTTATTTAAAAGTGTGGGTTGAGACATAGATTAATTTATTTAAGGCTGTTTGGGTGTGTGGGCAATGAAATACCTATAATAATAAACTTATTTCTACAAACTATTAAGTCGTTTTATTAATAAACTAGCGACCCGTCCCGTCTCCGCACGGGTGCAATCTCTATCATATTATGAATTTTATATACATATAAACCTTCCTCTTGAATCACTCTATCTATTAAAGTAAAAAAAAAATGTTGGCACGATTGGTGCAGCGGTTGAGCAATCGATTGCTGCGCAGCGTGTCGCGGGTTCGATCCCCGCATGGAATAAATATATGAACTACAAGTAGTTCTTCCGGGTCTGACTATTTGTATATATTTATATGTTTGTAAAACGCACTTATAATACAGGAGAAATTACTAGCGAGTTGCAACATTTCCCACATTTAAAAAAAATTGCGTTCCAAGGTTACGGTTGCCCACGGTTGTTAAGCTATTCAACATAACGCTACGACCCTTAGAAGCTGAGGCAAAGGGTGACACCGTGGTGGGGAACAGCTAGTGACTATCACTACATAGTATAAAACAAAGTCGCTTCCCGCTGTCAGTCTGTCAGTCTGTCCCTAATGTATGCTTAGATCTTTAAAACTACGTAACGGATTTTGATGCGGTTTTTTTAACGTAGCTCCACACTACGAATTTCTCTTGTGTCGTGGGCGCGTTTAGAAACATACAAACCACAAACACCCAGACCCGGAACAGCTACTTGTAATACATACAAATTTTTGTTCCGTGCGGGAATCGAACTCACGGCACGCTGCGCAGCAGTTCAATCGTTCAGTCACTGCACTAACTGTGTTGTCAATTGAAGGAACACTGTGGATTTTATTTAGTACGAGTTCGACAGTCTCTTCCGTTCCGCTCTAGCCAGGGCGGGAAGACTCATTTGATGATATTACCCACTAAAACGATGTTCAATCAATAGTTGTCAAGATTTCAATTGAGATACAATAATAATTTCGGTTCGCATTCTCGTAGGTACACTATTTTAGCTCATTATAAAAGAATTACTTATAATAATTACGTTGCCTTGGGCTTTGGGCCAAGTTCAGCAAAAAATTTAAAGATGTAAAGTGAGAGCGAGCGAGAGAGCGTCTCCTCTCCCCTTCTCTTGTGCTCACCTGTCAGAATACTTAAAATACATATGCGCGACTAATTAGAACCTTACTATCTTAGTCAAGAAACGCCTAGTGATCTTATTATTCTTTATGAATTTTCCATACAACATGTTATGTATTTACATTTTTTAATATTTTCATAAAAGAATATAAAAATGTACCTACCTATAACAAATAGGTATATGAATGATGCTTATCAAATAACCCAGTCAACACCATGAAATGACGCAATTAATCAAGACTAAAACAAATGAAAATACAAAACTATACCTAAGTAGGTACCTACTGGTCGCGGGACCCACGAATAACCGTGATCCGGTACGTAAAGGGCTATTGAAGGACACCGTGAATTTAGTCAGTACGAGTCTGACAGTCCCTCCCACTCTGCCTTAGGTGGGAGGACTCATTTGATGATTTTACCACGTAAAAAAAAAGTAGGTACCTACTATGTTCAACTAGTATGATTGAACTGTATAGTAGCGGTACGTAAGTAGCTTGCCGTTTGCTGACGCCATATTGTGACGTCATGCGCCTGCACAGTAAACAGATTAATGTCAATGACACCATATTTCTTATTTCAACTACATATTAGAGACCGCGCCACTCATGACTTTTTTTAGCGTGGTAAAATCCTCAAATGTGTTCTCCCATCCAGGGCAGGGTGGTAGGGACTGTCAGACTCGTACTGACTAAAATCCACGGTGTCCTTCACGAGCCATTTACGTACCGGGGTCACGGTAATTCGAAAGTCCCGCGACAGGCTTTGGCCCTCTACAGGCCCCGTCACTGCCCTGGGTGGGAGGAATCATATGATGATTTTATAACGACAAAAAAAAGGCTACGTTATGGTGATTGACCACTAGAACATATAAATGTGCTTAGAATAAGTAGACATGTCAGTGTTACAGTGGAGGCAGAAGTCTCCAGTACCTAAATCTTATTTAACGAAGTGAGGAATGGAATCTACGCACAGGATCGATATCTTTTTAAAGAAAAACAGCTGCGTGTGTGAAACTACGCCTTAATGTAACAATGGGCGATTACAATTTACGTACATGCTTACATATCTGATACACCAAATTGATAAGTGAATTACCCAATGTATGTATGTACATGATTAACTACTACAGGGCCGTAGTTAGACTTGTTATGGTTGAGCTGAATGGTGCTGATACTCGTATTATTATGTATCATGTTCGTGAACAGGCGCTGTCAGTTGGGACTGGTCATGGTCTGCCATATGGCAGCTCAGAGATAAATTAATAATTAAAATAGACCATATGGTCTATTTTAATTATTAATAATTTTATTTCTGTATTCTCTTTTTTGTATTTACTTTTTTTTGAAGGGCAGGGCAGGAGGGACTGTCAGACGACTGAAATAAATGATTTGCTTTTGAAAGTTAACATTCATAATCGAGAATAATGTGAGTAATGCGAAGATCGTGCCAATTGGTTAATTGAGAATTGATTAAATGTTGCCGTTATATTAAAAATAATAAATAAATAAAAAAATAAATATTCACAACTATCACACAACGCCATCTAGTCCCAAGCTAAGCAGAGCTTGTGTTATGGGTACTAGACAGCTGATAAACATACTTATATATTTCTAAATACATACATATTATAGATAAAATTACACCCAGACACAGAACAAATGATCGTGCTCATCACACAAACATTTGTCCTGGGTGGGAATCGAAACCACGACCTCCGGCATAGCAGTCAGGGTCACTAACCACTAGACCAACAGGCCTGTCAATTAATTAGTTGTTCATTTTGATTTATTCCCGCTCATTAATAGTCCTCTTGACTGATTTAGGCCACGGCAATCTCAACGGAGACTAGCCATCTGGGCAACAGAGAGTGCACCGGCACAGCGGTGCACTCTCTGTTCTTTTACTCTCATAGTCCGATGGGACGGCGACCACGAGAACAAGGGACCAGTTCCCGCTCGTTAACAACCCCCTGTTGTTAACACTACTAACAACTTGGAATGTTTTGTCCCACTCGTTAATAGTGTTGAAGAATGCGACATTTTTTCACAATCTATCATCCAGTCGATCACTCCTCGCGTCTTATTCAAGAATCTAAAGGTTAAGAAAAAGAAAACAGGATATGTTAAAACAGCTAAAACTCATCCCCAACATTGATCCGGCTCGAACGACCAATGTTCACGATCAGTTCGATTGCTCAGGGGAAGCAGTAAAATCCACTGGACTGTTAATAGGTGTGTATAACAATATAAAGACGAAAGACTATAATTAATTTGTAATTTTATGGTAGGACATAATAGTAGATTATGCACCGAGGGGCTAAAGTTGTGTCTTATGTCACGGGCGTCATATTGAATCTCGAGCGCAATGAAGGATTCGGGATTTAACTCCCGAGCGTAGCGAGGGAGTTAAGAGTTTAACTCACGAGCGAAGCGAGGGTGTTAATACAAGAATCCTGAATGCAGCGAGGGATTCAAGCTAGCCCAAGGCAAAGACACCTTTAGCCCAGAGGAGGATACTCTACTTTTTACGCCTACTGTGAGAAAATAATAGCCATAGTACGAAAAACAAAGTATTTATTAAATAAAAAAACAGTAACGCGTAGTAAGGGTTTCGAGAATAGCTTTCCTCTTTCTGGCACACTAAATCAGACTTGGCTGTATGGGCTCAGCTCCCTTTGCCTGCCCCAAAGAGGGACGAAAAGAACCAAAAAAAAAAATCTAGGCTGCATGGGCTAGATAGATCCCTTTGTCTTCCCAAAAGGGAAAAGAAAATTAAAAAAAAAAATCTTTCTGGCACCAAAGGGTGTTTGTTGTTTATAAACATACTAGCTTTTGCCCGCGGCTTCGCTCGCGTAGAATTTGGTCTGCCTCATTAAGTTACGTGACATTTTTTTTGAATACTTATATTTTTTTATGTAACTTCACATCGTACATCCCAGATTTCTAACTTCAAAATTAGTTTCCATACAATCTTCGAACACCTATACCTAATATTTAGAGGGAATCTTCTTTGTCCCGTGTAACGATCGAACTCGTGTAACGATCGACATCATTGCGCGATCACCGCCATCTATCGAGCATAAGGACCACTCGACATATAGTACTAATAGAATTATCTATACTCCGTTCATCATCTGCCTAGCGTTTTTCCCAACTATATTGAGGTCGGCTTCCAGTCAAACCAGATGCAGCTGGATATCAGTATTTTACATGGAGCGACTGCCTGTCGGACCTCCACAACCCAGTAACTGGGTAATACGATACCCCATGGTAAGACTGGCTGTCAGACTTTAGAGCTTCTGTCTGACAGTAACGACTGTCAAAGATCTTCAAATGACAGCCGGGACCAACGGCTTTACGTGCTTTCCGAGTGCTTTTTACCCATCCACAGACCAACCTCGGCAAGCGCAGCTTAACCCGTAAAAATATATATAATAAAAAACTTTTTCAAAAAAAAAAGGTGTAACCGCCTTCAAAAAGAATCACAAAAAGGGTAAAATAATCTACAAAATAACTTTTATTTCGGAAGTCGATGGCTTTGTTGTTTTTTATTTCATTGTTTTTTTTTTTGCCACCGACTTCCGAAATAAAAGTTATTTTGTACCATACGCAAGTACTTAAATTACTTCATAAGATTTACGAAAAACGATGCGTGGGCCTATAAAATTTGGGGGTTGCCCTCGATTTCTCCAAGATCCAATCATCAGATCCTGATTTGGTGACAATGGGACCACACGGGAAGCACCAGCTTTCAAACAAAAAAAGAATCATGAAAATCGGTTCACCCAGTCGGTCGAAATGCGGTAACAAACTACTGTTAAGGAGTTGTACCTTCCATCATCAGCTCAGCTACATAAGATGATGATTACCATACGCAAGTACTTAAATTACTTCATAAGATTTACGAAAAACGATGGGTGAGCCTATAAAATTTGAGAGTTGCCCTCGATTTCTCCAAGATCCAATCATCAGATCCTGATTTGGTGACAATGGGACCACACGTTAAGCACCAGCTTTCAAACAAAAAAAGAATCATGAAAATCGGTTCACCCAGTCGGTCGAAATGCGGTAACAAACATTTAAAAAAAATACTATCCTCCTTTTTTTGAAGTCGGTTAAAAACTATCCTATGTCCTTTCTCAAGTTCCAAACTATGTCTGTACCAAATTTAACACTAATCAGTTCAGTAGTTTAGGCGTGAAGAAAAGACAGACAGACAGACAGACAGACAGACAGAGTTACTTTCGCATTTATAATATTAGTTTGGATTCCAAATTCAAATCACATTATTGACCAGCGGGTAATAATCAAATCCAGTACAACATTATTGACCGGCTGTGCCCTCGGCCACTAATGACTCACTTTAGGTTAAGGTTGCTTGACATATAATTTGACATTTTCGAGCAGGTGGTGTGAAAAGTATTTTTTTAATTTTTCAGGGCACTGCTCCGCGATGACAACCACCCGACCCTAGCTACGGCCTAGAACTTTTGTTACCTATTTATGCTAGCGAAATACTTGCAACATTCCTACTCATAATAATTAATTAGTAGATTGTTATTGTTGATAACACAGAAACAAACAGATTATAATAACGTAAACCTCATCAATTATGATCTATATCTGCAATGTATTATCTCTATCTGCATTGGTTTGTAATAAAGACTTTGATACATAATTTACTTAAGTATGTAAGTAGCTATTTGGTAATCTCTTTATCTCCTTATTTGGCTTGGGTCTATTAAAATATTCAGATTATAACAAAAATCACAGTCGTTCAGTCATCCTCGTAGCATCATGAACAAAAAATATACAGCTTTGGCTTTGGTCTTTCTGGTGGTAGCGGCAGATGCCAACTCTATCACCCAGAAAATTCAGCCACCATCGAACCTGTTGGGAAATGAGTAAGTAAATTTTTTGTTAAAGATTTTAGATGCATCTAGGGCATAGTTATATTTTCTAGTTAGGCCATACCCGAAAACATAATGGCCACCATGGACATTTTTATTTGACTAGATGTCTGGAATACGATAAAATAACAAAATAAAGAAGCAAAGATGCAGGTCTGTTACTACGGGTCACTTGCTGGTATTTTTATTAAATATTTCTTAAGTAAGGACTGTTATTATTCAGTATCTATATATTTTCATATTTCTTACATAGTTCACCTGTATAATTTGTGACGTATGCGCGTACTAGTACCTACAGCCAGGAATCGAACCCGCTGTATTTGAAAAAGAAACACATCCTGTATTATAATACCACACGTCTTGCTAATAATAAATAAGGATCAAATTCTGGGCAGTAGGTAATGATTTACGATATAAGGCAAACTTATGGAAGGACCTTTGTTGCGACAAAATATCTATAGATTGAATATTTCTCGCTTCTCCCCTGGCTGGTCTACTATAGGTTTGGGTATTATAAGTCTTGTACAAGTTTTCAGCATACCCTTGTTGCATGTATACCCGTTTTGGAAGTACTACTGACCAGTTAAAAAAGATGTTAAAGAAGTTTAGGTCAGGGCTGTCTTGTGCCATCAACTATATATTTATTATATAAAATTCTTGCAGCTTTAATTGGGGTGATCTCGGTGAAACTGCTACCGTAAACGACTATGTGGACAGCACCATTGAAAATATTATACCCCTCATCGAGAAGCATGGCTTGGACCCAATGGATCTACCAGACGTCATTGAAGGTTTTGAAGTGGTAAGTTATTTTGGCAAATTAAGTCTTTCCAAAATAAGGAGAGGTCTATGGTTAGGCCTGTGTTCAATCGCACCTCACCGTACGATATTGATACCTGACCAGTTCTGTGCTCAGGTAGCAATTCTAACAAAATCCTATCCTATTAAACGAGGAATGTATGTCTATAAGTATATTATATTTTTCGGTCTTCGAAAACGGCCCTTGCAATATGGGTGTTTACGTGTGTGAAAATTCGATCTAGCTGATGTATATGTCTGGGATCTATCCTATCCAATACAATAATGCATTCAGGGTATTGTTGCGACTGCCGCGGTTCTGTAGTGCCTCGGCAATGTTTTACGGAGGCACGTACTGACGGCTTTGATGCACTGTGGCGTAAAAAATCAGCCTCGTTACTCTGCAGGTTACGGGGCAGTCCCAACTCTTAAGTACTAACATAGGTTAAGCAATTTTCTTATTAACTGTGTAAATTAAGATTTGTAATGAATCAAGATGTGTATTTGTAAGTCTGTGTAAATTAAGATAAATAAATCTATGTCTGGGAAAAAAGTTTTACAAGAAAAATAAGTTTTTTGTGGCCGATTGGTCTTCTTGCTAATGACCGTGGGTTCAAACCCCAGCTTTAAATAGTGTTTTTTCCATTTTAAAAAATATGGAAAAAGGGCCTGCTGTGCTGAACCCAAACAAATTGCAAATGATAATGTAACAATTTAACCCACATTCTCCTTGGTTTTGTTTTAGAGGCCTTTGCTGATCACATACAGTGCGTGGTTGAAGATCCACGATGGCTACATGACCGGTCTAGTGAACGTGTCCCGCTCCGGCGACCAGCAGGTTAACTACTTCGCCAAGATGCTGCGTTTGCGCGTGCAACTGCAATTCACTGATCTTCAGGTTAGTTAGATTGGAATTCTTTTTATCGTTTTTAAAGTGTTGATACATTTTTAAACACTTTCATGCCGAGAAGATCTAATAGATCTTTCATTTTCACGGGACAAACACCCCTGTATAATTGCTCAAGAGGCTTAATTGGTACCCCAGTAGAAATAATTATTTCTATTTTATTAATTACAGTTCATTTACAAATACCTGGTGCAAGTGATGAACATAGGACCAACAGGTGGTATCATCGCCACTCTCACCCGCTTCGTAGTCATCGTCGACATCCTTCTGGACTTCAACAATGACGAGATTCAACTTCAACAGTTCAGGCTCACCGATCTCGGGTTTGTTTTCTTTTAATTCTCATTGTATATTTAAAAAGGTTAACTGTTCATTAAAAGCTGTTATTTATTATGTGGGTCCAGCACGGTCCAGAAATTAAGGGCATTCCCTTAATTGTTGTTATTAACTAGCAAACAGGGGTACATTGCGGTAAGATACTGATGGTGAATCCATGTTACATTACTGATAACATACTTTGCTACATGCTACTGTGGACTTTGGTCTCCATTTGGCGACTATCGTCCATTATGGTCTAACTCGGCCGGGCCGGTGGTGATAGAGACTGAAGCCAATTCAATATTTCACATCAAAAGTAGTTTGGTAAAGGCATAATGTTTCTGTACTAATTAGTTACACACACGGGATCTCTTAAATGATTTTTTTTTTCCTCAGCCGTCTCCGCGTGCGTTTAACCGGCAACATTTTGACTGACTGGCTGGTGAACCCCGTAATCAACGTGTTCCTCAGAATCTTCGATACCATCATCATCAAGGTTGTGGAAGTCAACATCCGAAACGCAGTTCAAAGTGAAATCGATTCTATCAATTCCAGTGTGAAAGACGTGATCGCAAATCTTGAGGCGAAAAATTAGTTTGTTTCAGACTTGTTTTTCTGATATGAAACTGTACCTACCTACTTAATACTTAAGATAACGATGCTGATATTATAATTAATAAGAATTAAAGAAAATTATGAGAGTGCGTCATTTTTAATCAATTGTGACTTATCTACTTACTTGTGATAAAACATATTGATGTACAGACAACAGCAGGTCAACCTACCGGAATCTGTATCAATCGAACATTAACCTTCTGCTATTGTGATAAGGTTGAAAATCTATTAAAATCATTTTTCAGATTGTGATAGCTTGCTGTGCTGGCGTCTGTATTTAATCTTAACTATTCTAAATCTTAACTATTAGTGACCCGCCCCGTGCAATCTCTACTATGTTATGCATGTTAAATGTGTAAAAACATTTCTCTTGATTCACTCTATCTATTAAAAAATACTACAATATAGTACGGATACTTTTAAGTTCCTATCTGTATTATATCTGTAACAACTGTTGGTAAACCTAAATAAATAAATAAATACTATAAACGGAATCAAAATCCGTTGCGTAGTTTTAAATGTAGTATTTTATAGGGACAGACACAGACAGCGGGAAGCGACTTTGTTTTATACTATGTAGTGATAGTGATTGGTATCTTTAAACATTCCTATTTTACCTTTACGACCGGGTCCTTTCCCTGTGCAAGACTCGAGAGTCTCGAATAGAAGATATCCAATGTTTCCATAAATATGTATAATTCCTTAGGAAAAGAATTACACATATTGATGGAAACATTGTTTGGAAATATCACTCTGAATTATTATTATTTTTCCAACCGACACGTTGAGTGTAATGTAACGTAGGGAATCACGTGTAGGCATAACTGACATAATATGTATATTGCATCGCCGAAGCGTCGCTGTTTAGTTTTTATGATACTAGAAACGCAGATGCTACAGTTCCTTCAACTTCACTATCTTCAACGCTGATCGCTGGTTGCGGGACTGTACGAATTACCGTGACCCCGGAACGTAAAGGGCTATTGAAGGACACCGTAGATTTTAGTCAGTACGAGTCTGACAGTCCCTCCCGCTCTACCCTGGGTGGGAGGACTCATTTGATGATTTTAACACGTAAAAAAAAAGCCCTGATCGGTACACCGTTATGGGCACTTGTCCATAACATTATTGCGGTGCGGTGGCGCGTGGCGTCGTAACGTGTTCGTAAGAATGTGTGACTGCATAGTTGGCACAGTAGCTGAGCAATTGACTGCTGTGCTGCGGATCGAGGGTTCGTAGTCTGCTTCGAACAAATATTTACATGATCACATGTCAGTTTACCGGGTCTGGGTGTCTGTAAATGTGTTTAAATATTTTATTATATAAATGCACCAACGATATGATTGTGAAGAGCAATTTATTTAGTTTTCGCGCTGATACTGGCTGAGACAACCGTGCGGAAATCTTTGAAACATTTCTGAACGTGATCGTATTAACTGTCACAGTGACAGTTAATACGACAAGTGATAGTGTCATTGTCATTTGTCAGATTGTCAATGTCAAGGCGCACATGTTTTTATTTTATTGAATTCGTGGGATTTTGTTGCATTTTCAAGTAAATTACTAATTATTTTCATCCTAATTAACCAAAAACTCATCAGTTTTAAAATTGTGTTAGAATGGGAAAAGCTAAAAAGTTTAAACCCTCTCAAGTAGGGAAGAATTTAGCTCTAGCAGATCAAATCGAGTCCGTAAACTCTGTGAAAAACAAAAACAGAATCAAAGAAAGGAACAGGCAAGATGATGACGAAGAAGTAAGTCTTTCACATGATGATGATAGAACATCCATCGTAATTCATTTATAATAAATCTATGATCTTTTTTTTCATCAGTTCGTAAATGCAGACTTGTCCAAGAAAATCTTAAAAGCTGCTAGGAGACAACAAGCTGAACTAGAGGATGCTGAAGGAGGCCCATCTCCTGCAAAACATGTGACTCTTCCTGCAACACTCAAAGGTGAACTAGGTTCAAAGCATTTGGGCCATCAAGATTTTGATTAACAAAAACTTAGTACTTTTTCTTACATTCATTTCTTTACACAGATGCAGACTCTGATGATGACGACACTGGATCAGATAGAGATGACCTGGAACCAGACACTTACTATGATAATATAGAAATAAATGAAGAAGATGAGGAAGCTCTTCGAATGTTCATGTCAGCTAAACCAGAGAGGACTCGCACCCTGGCAGATATAATAAAAGAAAAGATTACGGACAAACATACGGAGCTACAATCCCAGTTCTCTGATGTTGAAACATTAAAGTTACAAAACATTGATCCCAGGTAAATTTCACTCTCAAAATCCGTTAAAGTCAAGGTATTTCAATTAACTTTTATTTTGTTAAATTAAATGTTGTAGCTGAAGTTCCAATCACAAGGTATATCTTTGAGGAGGAATGTACAAAAAACTCTGAAAAGACTAGTTTTAAAACAAACAATTTTAACAAAACCTTGACAAACAGTAGTTCAATTCTGTTATACCTTAAAACATTCCTCCATAAATTGATTAAATATAATTTTTGTATTTATGGATTTACATTATAATTTCTAGAATAAAAACTATGTATGAAGGTGTCAGAGATGTACTGCAAAAGTATAGATCAGGAAAACTCCCAAAGGCATTCAAAATGGTGCCCCACTTACAGAATTGGGAACAAATATTGTACATAACAGAGCCAACCACCTGGTCTGCTGCAGCTATGTACCAAGTAAGTTATGAAATGGTTTTTTTCACTGTAAATATTTCTGAGATGCATCTTCTTAGTTTATGGCAATTCAAACTGACTCTACCCAGACCTGGGCTAATAGATATCTATAGAAGCATTTACTACTTTCTGAATGAGCAATCAATAGGAGATGCTTTGAAATGCAATCATTTATTGCACAGTACTTCCAGTTCCAGAAAATCACATGAAATTACATTACATTTATATATTTTTTCTAGGCTACCAGAATCTTTGCCTCAAACTTGAAAGAGAAGATGGCACAACGGTTTTATAATTTAGTATTGCTGCCCCGTGTGCGAGATGACCTTGCTGAATATAAAAGATTGAACTTTCATTTATACCAGGCATTACGGAAAGCTCTGTTCAAGCCTGGTGCTTTCATGAAGGGTATACTATTGCCTTTACTGGAGGTAACAAAAATGTTCGTTTTGTTATTTATTGCTACTAAGGTTAGCTAATTTTTTAATTTATTTTGTGGTATTTCCCAGTCAGGAGATTGCACACTACGTGAAGCCATCATTGTGGGCTCGGTGTTGGCACGCAACTCTGTTCCAGTTCTGCATTCTAGTGCAGCAATGTTAAAGATAGCAGAAATGGATTATACCGGAGCAAACTCCATATTTTTAAGGATACTCTTTGATAAAAAGTATGCATTGCCATACAGAGTGGTAGATTCAGTCGTTTTCCACTTTATAAGGTGAGGATACATCATTATTTTAGTATGAAACTAAATAGTTTCAAAACGTATGTATTTCATTACTGCATTGTTTCCAGTTTAACAAATGTGCATGATTTCTTAATCAATATTAGTAAGCTTATTAATATTAGATTGTCTATACCTTTGATACGTAATCAAACATTAATGTTATGAATTTGTAGTGTTCCTTATTCCACATTTTTTACAGATTCCAAAGTGAACATCGCAATTTGCCAGTCTTGTGGCACCAGTCTCTGTTGACATTTGTTCAGCGTTATAAAGCTGATATATCTACAGAACAAAGGGATGCTCTATTGGAATTACTCAGGAAACAGTCTCATATAACCATTACTCCAGAGGTAAATAAATAAAAAACGTAAGCAATAACAGTTTTTCAATTTATTTGTATTTTACAAATGCTAAATTGCATATTTACAGATCCGAAGGGAGTTACAAGCTGCTAAATGCCGAGATGTTGAAGTAAATGAAACAGTGACAAGTGCCATGGTGGTTGAATAAATGTTAATTTAAATAAAATAAAAGTATATAATCAATCTTATTTATTTTCCTTCTAATATATTTTTTTTTAAATTAAACACATTATATTGTCTTAATAAGTCAGCACCTATTATTATAACCTTAAACTGTTGATATTTTGAATGTTTATTGGCCTATCGATTTGACTGGTTACTAAATGTATAGGTGGTATAACTGATGATCCACAGTCACATTTCCGACCTGATACATAGTCGAACGAGCCAATTCTATTGTTGCATTTCTGACAATGCAGTTTTCCTTTGGTCCACTCTTCAGCTTCGATTTTCTCTTTAATCCAGTCAGGTATTCTGTCCTCACTGACGTATATAAACCTCTTTATATCATAACTTTCACATTTCGTAGGATCGCATGTAAGAGAACTGTCCAGGATGCAAGTTTCATCAAATAATGTGTAGCGGCATTTGTGGCACTTTATTGGTTTTGAATTCATATTGCATCGCTTTATAAATTGTTCGTGTAAGATTGTACCACGCGGTAGTTATAGTTAATAACTTGATTCAGCTTAAGACTTATACAAATAAAATAATTAAAAAAGTAAATATTTCATTCGCATGCTTTTCCTCGTCGGTTCAATCATCTGTCAATGTCATTTCATTTCTTGTCATTTGCTCATTGACAATGACATTCATGAGTTTCATGACAGTGACACGGGTGCGTTCAATAATTTTGTTTAGAGCCCATGGCGTTTTTTATCAATAGTGTGGTAGCCCCAGACATTATGTTTATTTTAATTATTTTACCACAAGCTTTATGTACAAGCTTTGTGCCATTAGTGTTTCATCTAGCGACCTCGTGAGACGACTCGAACCGTCGTGACGCTCCGTCACGCCTCATTCATTCAACAAGCTTTTCTATGGCGTATAAGATTGTACAGACGCCAGCACATGAACCTACCTCAATCTGTCCTAATGTCTTACTATTTATTATTGTCAAACTGATCGTCGCGTCACTACCAATTCAGTGTGGTTTGAGTTTAAAAGTCAAATACAGAAATAGCTAAACCCGGAACAACTGCTTGTAGAGTCCGCACCACCAGTCATGTCTATAATTCATTATATAGTAAAAATCTAATATAAAAAAATTCAACATATAAATTGCGTTACAAAAATGTAGTATTTCGAATTTTCCGCGGGTCATGAGTGGCGGCGCGGTGTCTAGGCAGTTATTTGTTCGCAGTAGAAACGTGCCGTCAATAGCTCAGTCAACGAACAGTTATAGAGGGAAATTCTTAAAAACACAATTTTTGACTACGTAACATTGTTTGGACTAGTTAGGAGGTGAACATATCAAAAGTTTCGATCCTAGCCCTTGAGCTGTGGGGGGACTAGAATCTAGAATGAGTTTCTGAGCTATTTGTACTGCTCCCTCTGTGGGAGGAAGACACTTTTGATATGTTCACCTCCTAACTAGTCTAAACAAAGTTACAAAATTTCATTTTTTTTGATCATTCGTTGTCGGGGCTACAAAAAATTATAAGGGATTTAATTTTAGGGGGGCCCTAGAATTAAATCCCTTATAATTTTTTGTAGGAGCCTTTATTACCACTCAGACAACTAATCATTCGGACGATTGACTGCCTCTGGTCCAATAGTAGCAAGCATGACTGCTGAGCATGAGCTCTCTGGTTTAATTCTCGGGTCGGACAGTGTTTCTTGGTTTTTCCTATAAGAATTCTCAGTAGTAGCTACGGAGTCTGAATTTGTACTCGGCCGATGGCATGGATAGGAGTACTTCTTTCTTTTATTTTCGCTTTCATGTAAGATTTTGCCATCTTTGGTGTCAGAGTTAATTAAGCTGCCTCTGGGATACCCACAGGCCTCTCACATGGCAATTACCTACTCAGGATATTTTCCTTCATTGTCGTCAGTGATGTTCACGCTAAACTCAGACAGGACTTAAACATATATGTATGTTTTGAAGGGACAAATTGGTACGTGCTCAGGTTTGAACTCATAACTCAGTGAATCAGAGGCGATGTGTTAACTTTTGGTCCATCAACGTTCCTAAGACAATAACAATAGTTACAAAACGGATAGCAGTCACAGAAATAAAACAATATGTCGCATGTGCGTGATATTTTATTCCACTGAACTTATTCCACGAGAATTTTGCGCTGTTCAATGAATGCAAACTTTTGATTAACTATGTGACTAATGTGCTCTGTTTATAATGCTCTAAGTAAGTACACGTAAGTATTTAACATGTACCATTTACGCGTATTATTATAACAATAATGAACAAACGTTCAATAATTTGTATAAAAAGTATACCTAAAGCAAAAATTTGTGGCTTATAAATTAACTGTCATAATATCTTTCCAGTCAGTGCTTAGAATAACGTAGATGTAAATAAAATATTGATCGTTGTCACTATCATTATTGGGTGCACAAAATTAATAGTTGCTATAGGAGTGAAGATCCTTTGACAATGTGTTTCATGCTGGTTTTTATCTATATACACTGAACGTTGAGTAATAAGTATAAAATTGAATCAGTAGGTACTAGCTGGGCAAGCTAAAATCTTTATATTTTTATATAGAAAGGGCTGCAGGTATGAAGAATATTAAAAACATGAACATAGGTAGAAGATTATTGCTTAGTAGGTACAACCTATTTAGGTATTTATAATGACTGTAATAAACTTCCGGGCTTTAAATAAAAACATTTGGATTCAAAGCGTCTTACTTAATTATACATGATTACAATACTTTATCAAATTAATATCTTTTGTTTTGGTTTTCTATGTCCACATGTCTTTTTTAAGTTGGTAGTTACTTAAATTATGATATCAGATAGATGTGCACTTTAATATTTTAAACATGCCCAGATTTATGGATCAACGTATTAATAGGATACAATAACTTTGCTTAATGGTGTAAATAAAGCAAGTAATCATACCTCATATGTTCGCAACTAATCCTTCAACATCCCATTGCTCTATTACTAGAACCATAAAGAATAGAAGACGCAAAATAAATAAAAAAGTTCCATTACCTATGCGGTAGATATTTCATGGATCGAACCTCTTACATACCGAACACAATCATTTATTACTAACGGCAGACTCACATAAATAGGCGTCGTCTTACTACCTACCCATTATTGATAGATCACATCCAACAGTTCACACATTTCTCATTACAGCGAATAACTCAACAAATAAGTATTGTAAGTACATTTTCGTACCACTTGCTCAAAAAAGTGACATTCTATGCTTCAAAAAACGAACATAACAATAGTCATTCTTAATCTGTTAAAAACAGGGAAAGAAAGTTGTACTGAATTTCATTCATCCTCTAGGGAGAGAATGTGATTTAAATTTAGAATACTTACCGAATTTTATACTGAACTACATCTGTGTTTACACCATTGAGTTCGTATATAAAGCATTATACAACTTTTTGAAAAAGGAATACGCATTTATTATGCAGTTATGATTATTAAATAAAATTACGAAAACCGAAGAGGCCGTATGAGCTTGATGCCTTTGCATTTCCCACAAAAAAATATTAGTCTAGGAATTTGCCTTGTTTTTGTTTTCTTCAAATACATAAACCTTATGTTTATTTTAATTTATGTTTATAAATAAGTTAATATTCTAAAAATACGTTTCGATGTTAAATCAAATGAAACGCAAGTTCCTCTGACGCAAGAACAGAGAAATACTCAAATTAACTCATCAACAATAAATGTACCAAACAAAAATGTAACACTCTCTATCAATAATTGAACCAATGTTTCGAATGTTAACTTTTACTTTTAATTGTCATTATTTTTAATAAATGCTTACCTCATATTATTATTGTGTTCATTTTTTCGCAAATGGTACGAAAAGTAGAGTATTTTCCTCGGTGATAAAGCTGTCTTAGTCTTGGGTGAACTTAAATCCCTCGCTACACTCAGGACTCGTCTTAAATCCCTCGCTTCGCTCGTGATTTAAGTTTTTAACACCCTCGCTACGCTCGGGAGTAAACCTCGAGTCCTTCGTTACGCTCGCGATTTAAATCGTCACCCGCGACAGAAGACACTGCTTTATCCCCTTGGTTAATAATCTACTATTTCGTACCACTTGCTCAAAAAAGTGACATTCTATGCTTCAAAAATCGAACATAACAATAGTCATTTTTAACCTGTTAAAAACAGGGAGAGAATGTTGTACTGAATTTCATTCATCCTCTAGGGAGAGAATGTGATGTAAATTTGGAATACTTACCGAAATTTATACTGAACTACATCTGTGTTTACACCATTGAGTTTGTATATAAAGCATTACACATCTTTTTGAAAAAGGAATACGTATTTATTATGCAGTTATGATTATTAAACAAAATTACGAAAACCGAAGAGGCCGTATGAGCTTGATGCCTTTGCTTTTCCGACAAAAAAAATGTAGTCTAGGAATTTGCCGCGTTTTTGTTTTCTTCAAACAAAACCTTGAGTTTATTTTATTTTTATAAATAAGTTAATGTTCTAAAAATGCGTAACGATGTTAAATCAAATGAAACGCAAGTTCCTCAGACGCAAGAACAGAGATATACTCAAATTAACTCAACGACAATAAATGTACCAAACAAAAATGTAACTCTCTCTATCAATAATTGGACCAATGTTTCGAATGTTAACTTTTACTTTTAATTGTCATTATTTTCAATAAATGCTTATCTCATATTATTATTGAGTTCATTTTTTCGCAAATGGTACGAAAAGTAGAGTATTTTCCTCGGTGATAAAGCTGTCTTAGTCTTGGGTGAACTTAAATCCCTCGCTACACTCAGGACTCGTCTTAAATCCCTCGCTTCGCTCGTGATTTAAGTTTTTAACACCCTCGCTACGCTCGGGAGTAAACCTCCAGTCCTTCGTTACGCTCGCGATTTAAATCGTCACCCGCGACAGAAGACACTGCTTTATCCCCTTGGTTAATAATCTACTATTATAGCTTAATATTTATAGTTCTCACGATTCGGTAGACACGCAACATGCTTTAGAATTATGTTTTGTCAATAACAGAACTTGTTCATAACATAACTAAATGTACACTTTTCATATAGTTAGTGAGATATTTAATAACAATAAGATATCTGAAAGGTTAGGAGATATAATACACGTGTCCCTATTTGTATTAATTCATACATTCTGTAATGCTTCTTGGTAAAGCATCAATTTATTTAAAGGGACTTACAAACATATACTTTACGAGTATGAAGGCAAGGGGACGTTATTGTCGATATTTTCGAGATACCTAGGTATGTAAGGTACTAATTAAATGAATTATTATATTTTTCGTTATTTGTTTGGTTCTAACTTTATTTTATTTAATGCAAATGAGACGTGAGAAGCACATATTATGTTTTTTTTACTAGATTCACATACGGCACCACTTACCTATTTTTGGACTATGTCATAGCATTGTCATGTATAAAATAGGCAGATAAAGGCAAAAAATACATAACAAATTGAAACCCAACTAAAGTATTGCAAGAATCTGTAATATGAATATAGGAACACCAATCATGGGTATATTTTGTAAGAAATTGGTACCTAAGTATACTTGGAAAGCGGATGACTAGCTTAGCACACAGAATGTATGACGCAATACATTTAGCATTTCAAAATAATTATACGTGCGCTTAATTTTCAGCTTAACAATATAAAATTTCGATCACAGACAAAATTACATAATACAATGCACGCGTTAACTTTGCGCTTATGTTCTTGAAATATAAAATACTTAACTTATAGTTACAATATTCTAATATAATTGTGAGATTATTCAAAGCTGAAACAACCAGTTTTCTGTGACTAAAATATTTCAAGGCAACAATTTTTAAATGATTAAGCGAACATCTTTTCGCAAGGTGACGACTTAGACTACACTTATGTCTATGTAATTCTGAAGGGCGTTCAGCTAAAACCGCGGCACCTACATGCTAGTTTTATACAACAATTCATTATATTACGTATAGTCACAGAATAAATAATAGTATCTACTAGTATAGCACGGCTCCAGATTGCTTAACTTAATATTTAAAAGTTTATTTGCGACAAGTTAATGTCTTTCTCAGTGGAGAAAGTACCGATGTTACTTGTGATGACGTCTGGTCAGTCAACAGTGGCTACCGACGTGGCAATAATGAGTAATTTAGTGGCTGAAAGATATTAAGTGTCGCAGAAGTCAGTTCTGTGTAGATTCACAAAGTTGTAAGTAATGCATTAAATAATGAAACGGAAGCGTCTGCGCACGATATGTGTCGCTTATGGGATTATTCTGCGTACAATATATTTGGAGACGAGTAACTACAACTCCATCGCTTTAGCAGTAAGTAGTAGGCCTTTAAGATGGTTTTGGGTAGTGATCATAACAAATGTTGAATGCCTTAAGTTCTAACCTACGCACATGTCAAGCTGAATCAGCAACAATTCATCGTAAATGTGATAGAATTACCTAAGTATGTCGGAGAAAATTACCAGTGTGCAATACGAATAGACTATAAAAAGGTAACACAAGTGCCCCGTCCGAGGAGCCGGCGCACTTGTGGGCAAACATACTAAGCGTTCGAAACTCTACGTTAATCAACATTAATATAGACAGTAGATACCTACTTATGTTAACTTTATCGATGGTAAGTAATCATATTATTTTAGTATTTAGTATCTAGGATCTTAAGTTATTATGACTTACGAACAAAATTACACCCTGTGCTTAAGCGCTATTAGTCAAACTTCTAAATCATTCTAGCGTGTTTGAAATGTACACTTGTGACGGTTTTAGCAAGAATTTAGAAATCATTGTAGGGGTTCACCATTTAGCAAAAATAATGACATTAGCAAATGATGTTTGCAAAGATTTGAAAAGTGTATATTTTTGAACTCAGTTGTGGTTATTTTTGAAATAAGTGCAGAAGGAAAAAAGATAAGGATAACAGGAGATTTTAAATCAAATTCGTTGTGAAGAGTATTTCATAATGTACATACTTAAGTGATCAAGTAAACAGGTAGGTGTGTTTGCGTAGCAGATTTGTAAGTAAGTTGTACTTAACCGTTTTCACATGTTTACTCAGACGTATTTCCATTCGCTTATTTTGGAAAGATTTAATTGCTCTTTCCTCTCGTTTCAAGGACTTGTTGTACTGATAATATTAATCTAATTTCACTCGGTTTTATTTTACTTATAGTGCTTATAATAATAAAGTCGGTATTGTATTGTTATATCTATGTAGTTCTTCTAAAGGAATCTGAAATTTAATAAATAACGAACGTAAATATTTAGAATCAACTGTTTTATTTGTAAACACATTTTAAAGTTGGTCTATTATATTTTTATTTAATTCTTTATTTTATATGAGACTTCTGTTAATATTCCTATTCCAAAGCATAAAAATAAAATGTGGTATGTATTATGTGAGCTCAGGAACTATTTAATTAATGGAAGAACAAGATCTGCCACATGATTGCTTATGTATAGAATATCAGCTGGTTCATTTGACGACAGATAGGATCTCTGTTTCACTAATGATCTAATTTTAATGTTTGTTATTTTTTTAATATACACAATAGTATATATTTTATTGATAACTATTTTAATTAAGTGACATTCAGGCAAATTGTAATTCTATAACTACTAAAGCAAATAACAATGCTTAAATGTAGATCTAGAATGCTCGGCATATAATGATAGTAATATAAAGCAAAGCTATTCATTTTGATAAACTAGATAGATTGAAGAATAAGTATAACATCTGGGAATTGACCAATTTACAAACCTAAGTCTACCATATCTAAATATTTACATTAAATACAACCTACTACGCTCAGAAAATCAACCGTAGAATCAATGTGCGATGTACCATGCTCTCTTCAAAATCTAATGAATATTATTATTATCTTCTTTTAAAGTCTACCACTGAACTTTCTTTTGTTAATAGTAACGGTTACTTTTGAAATTATACCTGTAACATTTAACTTTTATTTAAACAATAAGTATATTCTATCGCATCTCTTGCGCATCAATGCGTACATGTTTCACAAAGATTTTAAAACGCATTTTCACTGGGCTATTATTGTCTAAAGTGTAACAATGAAAAAACAATGCTTGAAGCTTTTTTGTATTAAGAAAGATACTGATGTGTATGTAAACTTTTGAAATATGTAATCATGTAAAGTGATCAATTTGGCAGTTTTCATTTCACAACTATGTTTCTACTGCGTTTCGTCATAAACTCGCTATTACATTTAGTATTGCCATGAGATACAGATGATAGTAATTGTTTAAAAGTTATGAAATTACGAGAAAAATAATGGAGATGAAATTAATCGTAAGTTAAGTAAAATAAAATGAAACTTTTAGTCGTGCAAAACAAGTCTAAAGATAAAAAATGGGTATGAGAGGCAAGGATATTATTGAATAGTTGCTAAATTCAAAGCGATGTCATATAATCACAAAGGCTTGTTGAAAATTGTCTATTGTAAAATATAGTGCATGTAAAAAGAACGAATTAGTTATTAGTTTATTTTAATTGCCCGGCATTAAAAAAAGCAATCTTTTAGTTAATCAAAAATACGCCTAGCTGAAATAATTGGAATGTTCAGTAAAAAGTCTTATTTGAATAAAAATATAACATTTGAATGTAACATTGTAAATAATATGAAATGGTCAAATAATGATATGACGCAGTACGATATGATATTACGGGAACGTTAGTATACTTGAGAATCCTAAGAGCGGCGACAAACAAACTGTAGCTCTAACTGGTAACACTGAACACTGACGTCGGGTGTTAGCAGCCGCCTACGTAATAATCACGATGTACACCCTAAACATACGCTGGGCTTATTATTGCTTATAATGATATATTGGCGAAATCTCTTACTCCGTAACTAGGATACACATTACAACATAAAGTTAACAATTTGAGCCACAATTATAGTAATTAAAGTAAAGTCAGAAGGGAGACGAGGATTTTAATATTAAGTATGAGTATTGAAATGGTTCTGAATGTTTGCAACCACTCGCCGACAGATAGCGGAGTACTTGACGCTGTGAGTCATAAATACTTTAGTAAACAAATACAAGAAATCGAAAACAGTTTAATAAAATATTTATGTAGTTATGCATCATTGAAGACAATGCGGCAACTAATGTGTGTATACGTGTTGTGAGTGAAACCTCAGAAACGCACTTCCACAAGGAGCAGTTCTTGTCGACCATAGTAGTGTTACACATACCTAGCTACTATGTAAAGGCAAGGAGCAAGGACGGGTAGAAAGCGTTATCGTTTAGGTACTCGCTTCTGGAAATACAGTTCACGGTATTTACGTAGTCTCTCAGTCTTATAAGCCTCATTCTGAATTAGCTGAAGTCTAGAATAGAATAATTACGTAGATACATTAATAAGTCAATTTGGATAATATATTTGGATTCATTAACTTAAACACATTAACCGGAAGGGTTGATGACAAAACGGTCAGATAGTGCTATTGTACACATACCCATACGTAATACATCATGTAAAAATTTACTTCTCTTAAAAGCCTGTAAATTACATACATAAAATTAAAGCACCCAATATATCCACCACTTATTGCATTTCTAACCACTCGTGTAGTCGTACACTACCATTATAAGGTGAAACGGCTTCGTGTCTTTTCGTCGAAACAACCGAATCCGGCCCGCTGGACAATCTTAAAGTTTTACTAAAGCGAACATTATTGAAATTTATTACAAATGGACTCGGCACGGGCGGGAGAGACCGCCCGCTCGCGAGATCGCGAGGACGTGTTTATTTAGGCGTTAACGGAAGTACAAAATTGGTCCATGCGTCGGGTTAGCGCCGCGTCAGAGGAAGCCCCGGACGTCGTCGGGCCGGCAGCGCGCGATGCGCCGGCAGAAGTGGAAGCGCGCGCGCGGCGGGCTCGGGCGCGTGCCGCCGGGCACCTCCCCCGGCGAGCCTAGCGAGCCGCACGACGTCGACTCGGCGAGCGAGCGCGTCGACGGCCGGGAGCGGGGGGCGCTCGGCTCGCGCGCCTCACACTACCTGTAGAACGAGTGCGAGTGCGGCGGCGGGGGCAGCGCGGGCGGCAGCGGCGCGTGCGGCTCCGACGCCGAGCGCTGCACGCCCGGCGTGCGCTCGCCGCGCTCGCCTCGCCCGCTCCTTGCGCCGCGCTCTCGTTCGCGGTCCCCGTTCCAGTTCCATTCCCACTAGCGACATAAACAACGCATTATTGACTATTCATTGTACTACTTAGTGGGTGGGAGTAGGTGGTGGACGTCACCTCATTCGTTTGAGGCACCGACAGAGAGGCTTTGGGTAGCACTGTGGATGGGGTGTGCGCTGGTTGCGCATTGTGATGCGGAGGAACCTCGCGCGCCTGTAGCAGTTGCAGAATCCGTCGCACGTCAGCGGTGAGCCCGGACTCCAGCACGGCTACACGACGACTTAATTCTTCCAGTCTTGTAAGTACGGTTGCAACCGATGCTGCTGTCGCAGCGGCTCCTACGTTCTGGTACTGAGGCGACATGCTATCCTGTAACACAATTTGTTTTAATAGGTACAAGTGTCGATCTTTCATTTTAACGAGTTTCGTGTGTTCAAATAAACATTTTTTTACCTGTGCGTTTGCAGCATTTTGTGCCTTTTCCTGAGACAAAGAAAGTGCAGCGGGGCGGCCGTTGCTGGCAGTCTGATGCAGGTTGACGGCGGAGTGCGGCGCAGAGCGACAGGAGGGGGTGCGCGCGGGCTGCGGGGCGCTGGGGGCGAGGATGTCGTCGCACGAAAGGTGCTGGTGCGCGGGCACGGGCGGCGACGGCGACGCGTTCGTATAGTACGAGCTGGGATTGGTGCTGAGGCTGGACACGGGCAGCGTGGCGCTGTGCGCGGGCGTGCTCACGGCTGGCTCGCCTGCCGCCGCGCACGTCAGCGGCGACGTGTCGTTGAGTGGTCCCACGGATGACTGGCGCCGCACGCCCGCGCGACTTCTATACGTTTGAGGCGTGGATTGCGCTGGAAATTACGCACGTGTATAGTAATTTATAGTAACTGTCATCAGTTCGGGATACGTACGTAATTCAACAAATAACAATGGTATGATTACGAATAATTTAGCTCGTTGCCTAATAATTATTGATTTTTCTTTTTTCAGATTATGATTGAATGGTAAAATACCATAATATGATGCATATTTTTAAACTTGGTGTTGCTGTATACTTAAATTGTTTCAAATAATTGAATGTAATCAATGGTTGCAATTTTGAGTGAAAGTTCCGGTTGACAGTTGCGTGCCCATATTTTACAGATGGATATTTTACATGGAAACCATTCAACCGGTACTTTGGTGTGGCTAATTTGATTTTCATAAACCATTTTTAATGTTGATTCATGCACTACAAAGTAGTATAATATGCATACTTACAGTACTTGTTGTGCAGTGGCTGATGTGTTTTATGATGGTAGAGGTCTGGGAAGCTCCGTTTAAGTTGCGCTAGCATGCCTGCACACAAGGGCCGCGCTCAGAGCGGGGCGGGCGGTACCGGGGGTGCGGGGTGAGCGGGCCGCCAGGGTCGAGAGCTACGCGTCATCACGGAGCTCTCGCCTATCCGAGCCACTGGCGGCCACTGTCGGCCACTGGCGGCCACAGTTGGCTCGTCGCAGTGCCGATACTACGCGTTAGCCACACCGCATCCCCTCCCACGACACCAGTAAATAGGAATATAAATAAATAAGGAAACAAGCGTAATACATGCTGCCCTAAATGAAATTAACTTTAGTTAGTTGCTATAACTTCAAACGTCACAATTTACGTACTTTTTTCAAATTAATTATGTCCAAATTTGTTAATTACAATGATATTTATACATTTTCGTAGAAATTTTGCAAAAAGTTAAAATTGAATAAAACCCACATGGTGCCCTTAAACTTAATACCGATACGAAATAACTTACAAAAACTTTTTGCAAAATATAAAAATTAATGATTGAAATTATCAAAATATCTCAAGACAAAAAAAATAACTCTCTTAACGGATCAACAGAAAAATAAATTGAAATCGTAACTGATCACAAGGTATTATTAAAAAAGAGACTTAAACATGGCGAAGGGAAATGCAATTGGTCATCCATTTACTATAATGTGTAGGTTCATCTAGTCTATGAATAGAGAGGAAGGTTCACCACGACATGCCACCCGTGGGTTCTGTGACATTAGACGGGTTGTGGTCGTTAATATTGAAGAAACAAAGGATTCATTCCGTGGTGTGCGTGCGAGTGCTTACCGGTGATGGAGTTGAGCGTGGTGGAGCGCTGCTTGCTGAAGTTGAAGTTGAGCGGCGTCACGTCCTGCCCTGCCTTGTCCGCGGAGAACTCGAGGATGCCCCGACTGGCCGGCGACTCTGTGTCGTCGTCGCTGCACTGAGAGTCCTGGGGGAGTGGCGGAGGAACACATGTTAGTGATAAATCTAGCAAGCACAATTGGGAACCATGTTTGACAAGGTCGGTGTGACAAATTATATTTAACAGCTAGTTTCTCAAAAGTTCCGTGCTCGTTGATATGTTGTAGATAGGTTAGAAGGCAAAACTTTGCCTGGACGATTGTCGTATGCTTTAAAGACAAAACGTAAGGCAAATAAAGATGCTTGGTGAACGAATCTCACTACTTCCGCTTGAACTTTGAATTTATCACATTACGCAAAGGATAACATAAAAAAGAACTCACCACTTTCTCCGCAAAAGTCTCAGTGTGTGGTCGACGCGTAGTTCGCGCGTACGCCTCACGTAACAGACGCGCATCGCACGGGTTCTCATAACGCATGCGACGTTTTGGCTCTATACCACCCAGTTCTTCCTGCAATGTCAGTTGAAAAAGTATATCATGTTTCTGTCTTTTATCAGAAGCTTTCTACGTGCTACGAAGGCTCTACGACGTAGACATGCTACGATTGTAGCTGCGTAGCCGTATACGTAGCACATGGTCCATTTTTTAATGTGAAAAAGATATCAATCTATCTACATTTTCGTCTTATAAAAAATAAGGAGTTTTCTCCGTGTTACAAAATTGCTACGCCGTCGTAGAAGTAGGTCGTAACCGCGTAGCAGAAATTGTGGCGCATGCTACGAATTTCTAATCTACTTAAAGATTAATATCAATTTACGAAAGAAGAAATCATTGTACTGCATTCACCTCATTATAAGACAAGTTATTTATGTGATTTTTCATTTGCTTTCGAAACTTACGTCTCTCATGTTATAGGTAATCTCAAGGTTGTTGACGAAAGAGGAACGGAACTCGGGGTAGAAGTCGAGCACGTCGAGCAGATCGTCTCGATGCACGCGGTGCAGGTCGCAGTAGGTGAGCGCGCGCACGCGGCAGTTGCTGCGCCCCACCGTGCCGTAGATGCACGGATTCTCACCGAATATGTCATCCTTACCTGTTGAACGTAAAGTTATTGAACCTGAGACTTTTACATGGTTAATGGCTTAACCAGGAGTCACATGCTAAGCACGGCTTACGATAGTCCGAAGAAAATCAATGAAAGAAGAAAGAAACAAGCTGAAGTGCAAATGGCGTCACGAAACATTTTCCTTGGAAATGATTTTATCTTGGATATGTTTTTTTTCAGGTCAATTATTTATTTATATTAATTACTAGCTTCCGCCCGCGACTCCGTCCGCGCGGATGTCGGTCTTCGCGTGGATGGTTTATTTCTCCATTTTGAGTAACTCTGACAATGAAATCTTATAAATATTACGGCGCTGAATCCACTGCGGGTAATGCAACGTGTGTTCGCAGTTCTACAGAACAACGTCTATGAATAAAACTGAAAAATAAGTTTTTTTTTTCTACGTATTTTTCCAGGATAATAAAAAACTTTTTCAAAAAAATATGTAACCGCCTTCAAAAAGAACCACAAAAAAGGGTAAAATAATCTACAAAATAACTTTTATTTCGGAAACGATGGCTTTGTTATTTTTTATTTCATTGTTTATTTTTTGCCGACGACTTTGAAGGCGGTTACATTTTTTTTTGAAAAAGTTTTTTATTTTTCTCTTTTTAGTTTAAATATTCAACGCAAATTCTTGCCAAATACATATAATATAATCCGTAGCACTGGTAATAACATCCCTCATGTACACAATAAGCTAATAAAATTCCCTATCTCAAAAACTACTGAACCGATTTTGATGAAACTTTCAGTATTCCCTAAGTGGAACGATACCTAGCACAAAAAAAAAGAATTATTTAAATCGGATGTGTAGTTCCGGAGATTCGCGAACAATGAATCAGTCGATGCCTACTCCTTACTGTTAAGGAGTTGTACCTTCCATCATCAGCTCAGCTACATAAGGATGATGATTACCATACGCAAGTACTTGAATTACTTCATAAGATTTACGAAAAACGATGCGTGGGCCTATAAAATTTGAGGGTTGCCCTCGATTTCTCCAAGATCCAATCATCAGATCCTGATTTGGTGACAATGGGACCACACGGGAAGCACCAGCTTTCAAACAAAAAAAGAATCATGAAAATCGGTTCACCCAGTCGGTCGTTATGCGGTAACAAAATTAAAAAAAAGATAACCTCCTCCTTTTTTGAAGTCGGTTAAAAAGTATCCTATGTTATGCCCAGGATAATAAGGAATAATTATACCAAGTTTCATCGAAATCGAACTGTTAGTTTTCACGTGATGCCTGCACAAACAGACAGACAGACAGACAGACAGACAGACAAAAATTTTTTTAATCATATATTTGGGTTTGGTATCGATCCAGCAACAGCCCCCGCTATTTATTTTTTCAATATTTTCAATGTACAGAATTGACCCTTCTACAGATTTATTATATAGTATAGATTTTATTTTAGTCGCGGGTCTGTTTTATAGGGTAACTGACCATGTAGCTGGAGGACTATTGAAGGACACCGTGCATTTTAGTCAGTTTGAGTGTGACAGTCCCCCGTCCCGCCCAGGGCAGGAGAACTCATTTGATGACTTTACCACGAAAAAAAGTCATAGTTAAATGGCGTGCATCTAGCACCCAGATAGAAATACGTACCTAATATAGCCATAACAATGTCGTCCTTCAGAATTTCTATAGAGCCTCTGGATATAAAATAGAGAGAGGTGAGGACATCACCGCGATGCACCAGCGTCTCACCAGGGGGTGCGTGCGTCGTCTTGAACCTCAGCGAGAGGGCTCTACAAACAAAAGATACGCGTAACATTTATGGAAGGCTATTCTTACACCACACCGATCGTCCGCGCGGTCGTGCGGGTTTAGCGATAGGCGCCACGTGGACCATCGCTCAACGGCGCCCCGGACTAGATCGTTTGGGCGGTGGTCCGCGCAGCGCATATTGCTACCTCCGCTCGTCCGCGCGGACGACCGGTGTCGTGTAAGAATAGCCAAACTGCGTAGACACTCTGTTTAGAGTTCGTTTTTAATAGTTATCAAAACCCAATATTTTTTTATCCATTTTAAATGACCATTTTCAATTCCGTGTTAGGATGAATTTTCCGCAAGTGAACCAATATTAAAACTATAGATGAACTTATCTAATTAAATCTATATGTCTACGTTATCTATAGTTAAATTTAATACGTATACCTATTTACAAAAACTAACTAATTAAACATGTATATATGACAAAAGGGCACTAAAGTCAACGTACCAAAACTAAACCAATTAAGATTTTAACGACATATTTTCTAATTAAGGTTCCTATATAATTGGTTCTATGAATTTCTATCGTAATAATACGTATTTAGAAACTACATTTACTTACCTTAAACATCCAGGACTAGCACCATCAAAAGCTGAGCAATTAGCGAGTAAGTTTCTATTGAGATGTAGACAGATGTCCGCCTGGAGGCACTCCGGGAATCCTTTAAGTAAGCTGGACGTATCGATCCCGTTCGTGTAGCTCCAGGCGTGTTGGAAGTATTCCTCCAGTCTTTGTCTTAAAGGATTCGTTATCTACAAGACAATAAGGTTTAAAATCAATCATTTAAATGATACTGATAACAAATGCTGTCACAGAAAAGTCAATCATAAATTGATATGCCCAAAGTTGCAAATACTGCCGTACCTGATGAAAGCGAATAAATTCCCGTACTCTTAATATCTGTGTATGATAACGAGCAGTTCCAGAGTATAGTCTTTGTATTATAGCCGATACGTTACCGAAGATACTGGCATACATGAGAGCTGCAAGAAGAAAGATGTGCTAGTAATTTATTAATGTTGTAACAAGGTGCGTACTGACTAGTGCCTAGTGGTATGGGCCGTAATGTACCATTTGCAGCATGCAACGTCAAATGTCGCTTCTTGGAATTGTGAGTGCCTTGTTCTCCGTACTGACTGCAAGAACGCTCGCTGTTGAACACGTTTTACATTACGCCTCGTAACGTCAGTCAGTACCCGAATAAATATTTATCGAATGCAAGGGTAACAACTTTTAGGACACACAGTCAATTGGTATTTTTTTAGAGAATCAAGATACTCGTATTATTTGAGTTTCACATCTCAATCGAATCTCAATCATTCTTCATCCACACAAAAATGTAATGTAAAGTAGTTATGCAATGGTATATTACTAAGAGTACTTACAGCCAACCAACATAACAAATATCGTGAAGCCTTTCTCCATGTCAGTGTTCGGCGCAACATTGCCAAAGCCAACACTTGTCAGCGACGTGCACGTAAAGTATAAAGCGGTTATATATCTAGATCTGAAAAGCAAGAAATCATATTAGCGTGGCATTATGAGTCTCTAATACAGCATGTTACAGAAGGTGTGGCCTAATTTAAAGGTGTTTTACAAACCGTTCAACTGAATTTGTATGACCCAGTTGCTATTCGCAATTAAAATTTTGTCATCATACAGAAAGTTGCGTGGTTTGTTGATGACCATACCTTTAAATATTACCACGCCTCTCCGATACATGCTGTATTTCATAATATTTAGTACCTTACCTCATGGATGGACCAGTGGAATTGTCATAAGAAGCTTGGACATCATTGGCAAGGGCGTCCAGCCAACCTATGGGCGCGTGAAGCTGAGGGCGTTCCCAACTGCCGATAGCGTACCTGAGTGACAAGTCCAGTGTTAAAACATACGTGGACAGGTACAATCCAAATAAAGAATTATTTAAATGCAACTTATTGAACTACGTGCTTGGGGAAGCGAGCGTTTTTTTCTGTTTTCAAGTAATTATAGTGAAGTTAATTTGAATAAGATTTTCATCAAACAAAATGACTGTTTCTTCTTTGCATTCAAGTTGCGTTCATTGTATTGAAGTGCTGTCATTAAACACGTGTTATAAAAACTCACCATAAGCAGGCCAACCAATGAGCAATAAGGACAAAAGTGGCCATAAGTAAGAGGAGTACGGCGGTGCCATATTCTGAGTATCTGTCAATTTTTCGCGCCACGCGCACCAACCGCAGCAGACGCGCCGTCTTCAGCAGACCGATGAGAGTCGTGGTCTGCAAGCACCACAACCACACCTCAGAACGATCCGTGACCGCTGTGCAACGCAACTTAGCCGCAAACCCAACTCAAGCGTTATATGAAACGTTCGCTTAAAACTAAATAGCATCAACGAGGCCTCGCAGCGAAAACCACGCTAACTAAGCAAAAACTGGCCTATGAATGCTGCTGAGCTCAAACTTAGATATATGTATGTAGTTTGCAGAATTAAAAGCGATTATTTTAAAACTATAAAATTAGCTGGCTTCGTACATAATGCGGTGCATAATACTGTTTGATTACTGATATCAGTTCACTGCCAATTACATTGTCCCTCTACGTTCATCTGACCACAGTGCCTCCACCGTGGTGTTGGTTGTGAATGTTTAATGGTCGTGTGAGTTTAAGTTTTAAGCGAATACAATCATTAGAAATATATACAAAGATTAGTAATTTTCATAATACTCGGTGCATTAAAAACTCTTGGCAGAAATGTTTTGCAAATATCCGAATTTAGAGATTTTGTGGACTTACCTAAAGATAACAATTTTTTCGACGGTTGTTTATAGCACAAAAAAGTTTACCTAGAGGATTTCGTATTAATTTATTTATAGAAGAGTTGTTAAGAATTTATAATAATAACAGACAATCATTATAATATAAAATAATCATATTAAAGTTAGAAAAGGTGTTTAAAAATTTAGAAAAAGTTGTTGTAGTTTAAAAGCTTTTAATTCGACGGCTATATAATAAAGGGCACAAACAGACCTGAGTTATGTATATAGTTATATTTAAATATGTAAGTTTTGTGACATTCACACGTGTGGTCGTTTTGTGCTGTATTATCATGGGAAGCGTTGCTTGTGAAGCTGATGCTGTTTGTCGATGGATTGGTCGCGATGAGTGACTCAAAGTACAGGTTTTGAAACGTACCACCCATCTGTCATGGGTTCTCTGGTCGAATGGTTCGAACCATGCACTGCGTTTTGTTTATATTTGATTTAGTTTTATTAGGTTTGGATTTGGAAAAAAGGAAAAACAAAAATAAATAAAATCGTTTCAAAACAATTTATTTAAATTTAAAATAAAAATCGGTAATCCTTATGTATGTAAGAAAATAAATAACAATGTAGATGATCATTTAAACCAATTATTAAATTTTAACAAACACAAATAACGATGAGTAAATAAATGTAAGTGGGTATACAGATCAGTGGCGGATACAGTATCGTACATCAATATATTGATATATTGCTTGATGTAAGGTGGGTGCTTCAAGTAGTTATGTAAGTTGGGACGGACACTATAACTTGGTGCTTCTTGTCGTGAATAAAGGCGATCTATTGATCGGTACATAAAGTCTGGGAAGTGTGAGCGTAATTGCTACCAAGCTCTGTGCATATCGTGACTCTTGTACGTACTTTTACTAAGAAAAGCCAATGAAAAATGTTCCACCGATGTTTTTTCACTATGAAATCATATCCGCATGACACTTATGTTTTTAATATTTCATTTTCAACATCTAACTAAAATCTTAATTGATGCCTTCTAAAATAATTTTCATCCTTGATGCTATTTTAGTGGATCTAGTTAGTGGTACTAAATAGTACGTACAAATGAGATTCTCAACTATATCAGTAAATAATTATGCAAGTAATAATATCATTACAAATCTAAGTATATAATGTTACTGGTATGTGCTAATAAAGCTAAAATATTATGCTCAAATATAAAAAAGATGATACATTTTCTGATTACGAAGACGCAACTAACGCCACCACAACACGTGGTACTTTGTAACACTATTCAAACTCGACTCTTTGAAGCTTGAATTCAGTTGTTCGGAGCGACCACTGAGACGTACGTATATTTATTATGATTTATTAAAAACGCTACGCAGAACGATGTTCTGGTCGGATCTAGCCATGGACCATGGAGTACATGTCGGCATCCTGCGGCGCAAGCTCGTGACAACTAGTGAGCTCGGATCATGTCTGGGACGGTGTACGACTTGTAATGATTGACTTTTTGCTCATGGGAAGCGTCCATATCTTCCATTAACGCATTCACTTAGTGGATTCAAAATGGCTAGTGGAAATTAATGAATAAAATATGTCAACTAAAAATATAATAAAATTGAGTGGCAGCAACATAAAAATAGTTCACAAAGATGGTATACCTCATCACTTTCCAGCCCCTGCTGTAACAAGAAATGGTATTACAAATTCAATACGCACCCACCTTCGGGCATTCTCCACAACGTGACTATTTAACAAATGATAAAATAAATCACGACTGGTTACTAATAGTCAACAAAATGAATAGGTAATAAGTAGTTGTCTTAAATCAAAATAAAATCACAAATCAACTTTGCTTACGAACAAAACATACTGGATGATATGATTTTAGTCGGTTTTACACAGTTTGATTGTTTTGAAATAATTTACTATGAATAGCTGGTTGATTCAATATAAAGTGGGATCTTTAGATGATCGGCTGTGGTAACCTAATCGATAGTGACACTTGCATTGACTGCATTCCACAACTACGTGACTCGCTAGAAATAACCAGAACTTCATTTGTCCGAAAGAACCGTTCATCCCGAACGAAACAATCTTGAACTGTACAACACTGTGTAAGTACTTATTGTTTCGTCTTGAAATGTTTATCGTGCAACCCTAACTTGACCTAGTTCGCTTTCATATTCTTATATGACCTATTTTACCCTTCACAATGCGGAATGTATCGTGCTTCGCCACCCTAATCTTGTTGTACTGTATGGCCTCCACTTGTGACCACTGTGTTATTTTTATATTCTAGTTTAACTGCATTGACATCTTGTGAACTCTCAGTATATTAAGTTCGGGATTCCGAGAGCTGTGACACCGTTTCGGACAACTGATCGTCTGGATATACACCGTGAAATGCAAACCTACTTAGTTCACGCTCCAAAAACGATTTCAATCGATTCTCGCTGTTTGTTGGCGAGTGACTGTCGGTACGAGTTTGCGAATCACGGTAAGGCCGTTGGTGTTTTTGTCTTCTATTCAGCCATTCCTTTTTGTTGTCTAATTCTAAAATTAAGTTTGTGTAGGTATCGTATGTGAGATGAAACCAAATGTGGTGTATGTAGGTGGTAAAGCAGCTCACTTCGTCGGTGTCGGTGCCGAAGAGTAGCAGGTCGAAGGGGATGGCGGCGACCAGGTCGATGAGGAACCAGCCGCGCAGGTAGTGCATGGCAATCTTGGCGGGGTCCGACTCCACCTCGTCGGCCACGTTCACGTACGTGGTGCGGAAATTTATTAGGATATCTATTATGAATGTGACGTCCACTGGAAATTAAACGTTCTGCGTTAATTTACTGTTCTAAATGACAGTGATATGCATAGGTATGTACTATAGTGTACAAATGACTGCTAACACTCGAAATAAAGTGGAACAGCGTGCATATTTTACTTTTTAGACTAAGATTTAGGTAGTAGACGAAATTGTATGGAAATAAAGCAGAGCCCAAGGTTTTGACCTTTATTTGGCTACTATCCATAAATTCAATAGCTCTAGTTTAAAAACCAAAATATGTCGCTGTCTCGCGTTTAATTGATTTGTTTCAGATATGAATATTACCGATCATGTCGATGACTACTATGGGGTCTTCGCCGAAGCTTCGCGAACGTTTATCAAAGTCGGGCTCGTTCAGTTGAAAGGCGGCCACGTAAGGAGTAAATATCGCCGTGTAGATCACCAATATAAGGATCAACCAATCCCAAGCGGCCTGTAAAACAAGTTTGTGCAAATTTAATAGACTACAGCTTACGATTTAAATAATTTACAACAAAACTATTTGAAATTGTAGCGTGTTGCGTGTAGTGGTGTCGAGTAGAGCGAGGTCAATGCGACGAATATAATTTATACTTTTCTTATGTGCAAACTATAGAACGAACAATTCGACCGCTACACTGTAGTTGTTAAATAATTACAGGGTAGATTAGATTTGTGAAGGAGAAATTGAATAATCGTTGTTTTAACATTGTGAATGTTATTCTTGTAAATGAATATGCTGAGTGTGACGTAGATACAGTTCTTACCTTGTAAGGAGAATGGTGGAGGATAGTGCAGGGGTGAGAAGGCTGCGTGGTTCCCTTGTGGCCGCCCGTCGCGCCCAGAGACAGTACCTGCGGACAATGACGTCGCCATTGTTTATGAGAGCCTACGAGTAAGGTAGCTGGCGGCGACTGGCGTGTGTGGTATGTGGCAGACAACACGCGCATTCAGGAAAATACACGGAAATGTGAAGTTTAGCTATATCATTTTTTTTTTAATTCAAAATGCCTACATTGGACTATTGTTAGACTTATTCGTAGTGTTAGACAGTCGAAAAATTGCATTTTTTTGATGTCCTTATAACTTAATCAAAGTTACCCATTATTAAAACAATTGTTACTTAATTTTACATAATAATGTAACGTATTATTTTGGGAATTGTAATAGCATACAATTTGCCTCGCAGCCATGAATTATAAAACAATATAACGTTTGTACGTAACGTTTATGTTTATATTTTTTTAGTATATTTTTCACATGTAATTACATAACGTGTACGGGTTTTAAAACTACTAGAATAAGTGCTAGGTCATACGGTCTACAAGTAAGTTTAAGTTATACGTTTAAGACAAGTAGGATGCATTACGTACGTCAGCCAAGGCATTCCCGATGAAATGAGGAAACAAAATCCATTCTCAAAAGCTTAGATTTATAACTATGAAAAATGAATGGATGAAGTATTCGTGTATGTACGAGTATGTATGCAGAGTTGCAGACTACTGACTATGGTTTCAGGTCAATTTTAAAATTCTGTGTCGGCAATGTTTATGACATAAACCTTTCTAATTTTTTGAACACTTCTATAGAAAATTGTGCTGAAATGTTTAGGTTCCGAAAAACAAAACAATTTAACGTTCCTATTTTTAAATATATAAAGGAATATTCATGATGAGAAATAACATGTATCGGAATGGTTCATATTTCACCACGGATTGTAGAAGTCGCAGAGGTGTGAAACATGTCATTCAGAGCTCCACGTTACGAGAATTCAGTATTTTTTTTTACTATTTTTCAGCCCGACTGTCACAGCAAAAGCATCCTATGTTCCAAATTATTTTAACAAGCTGAGACCAGAACAAATGTAAACCTATGGTTTTACAACATTGAATTTTAAAACGCTATTTCCTTCGCTGGAACAACGATGAATTGACACACGGCCACAGCCTGTTCAGATCTCTTAATTTTAATGTAATTAACATTCATCGTATCACAATATCTGGCAAAGAGATAAATGAATTACCTCCTTGCCGATGGCGGGCAACCCGTTGAGGCCATTACAGGGCGGTTCGAGGCGAACGACACTCTTGCGTGAGCCGCGGAAACCGGTGTCACGCACGCGCACCGATGAGCGCCACGTGGAGGGCGGCGGGTCATCGCGGGAGCCGCGTGCGGACGCGGCGCGCCGCGAAGTGGTGAGCGCGGCGCCGGCGCCGGCGCACGGCGGCGACACGATCAGCGGCACGTCCGGCGCGCGCTCCTCCATGCCGCTGCCGCGCCAACGTCCTCACCGGAACCCGCCGTGCTCCGATGCTTCCAGGTGCTCACATTCCAGCACGGCTCTCTCGAACGCCGACGCCGACTCCAGCAGTGCGATTGCCGTGTTTTGCATAGATGATCGATCTATTCCCACGTACACTTCTGAACCCTCGTCCTCTTCTAATCCGGTAATCGTATGTTTGTATTAGTAAACAACCTCAGTTACTGCATGGTAGTGTTGACAACAGTTTTACGATGGTATGGTTTTGTATATTTTATTATAACAGTGAAATGGTATGAGAATGGGCCCAAGGAAACGCAACTGTATCGTATAAGTACTTGGAAGCACCAGCTTAAGTTTCCACAAATGTCGGCTAAGACAGTAGTTCAAGTGTATAGAGCACGTCTAATAGGCATACAGCTACGAGCGCCTGAAAGCGGAGAACGAGGCCGGGCCTCATTCAAGACACTGTGTCAATGGGGAGGCGGTTCTTTTCATCTTTTTGTGCACATGTTCAATGTGCGCAAGACGTTTCTCTCCGTTGTCGGAGCTCGAGAATAATGACGGACACCAGGAAACTGACATTGAACGACAATACAATACGAATATCGAATGAAACGTCTAGTTAAACCAACCCGCGCTGCCATTGTGATCTCAGCGTTATACAAACTTATACCTTAGCCAATTTGTGTGTAAATCTGTGTGTTGATATTTTTTACTTTAAATAAGGCTGGGTAGTGTGGAATTATAATGATTGAAATTATTGTAATTATAAGTAACGAGTAATTTTGAAAATGCTGCGAAGCTAGCGTTAGCAAAGCTGTGAGTGAGTAGTATGTATTTATGAATGTATCAAAAATAGCATTACAACGCAGCAATTAATTAAGTATTGTGATATATTTGCCCGAACTTTTGACAAATTACAGAAAAATCAGCTACAATTCACGTCAAGCTTACAAAGCTTAAGTCCTAAAGGATTCCCTTGAAAACAATTCATATAATTGAAATAACAACTTATGAATGGCTCAGAAAATAATCTATTATTATTTTTGCTTTCTGAATCCTGTAATCCTATACAGCTTTAAAAATTTAGTATTTATTTTAAATCAGCTTATGAAAGATCCTTTTAGTGACTAAATAAGATAAGCTGGAGCTTGGTAGCCTGCCTACACTCAGTGTCAGAGACGTGTAGCATTGAGTGGCATATTACGTAAACTAGCTTTACGAGGCCCAGGAGGCGAGCTGCGAACTTGAATCATTCATAATAACTATGCACACGTTCTCATAGGCAACGATGGTACACGCATGCATAATTCATACTTTTCGAAGGCACTTTGTTTATAACAAAACACCCCATCTCCTTAGAAACCCTAACTTTATAATGCCACAGCTCTTCAACTCAGATTACCGTTGATAATTCCAATTCAGAGAACTTTCGCTACATATACCTAGAATACCCAGTGGTATTTGTAAGAATAATGTTGAATCATGAGTATATTTTCTTTGTCACTATATTTCTTTGTTATTTTGTCTTTGTCACTGTTTCGATAAAGTTAATTTTATATTTTGAATACAGTGCCAATGTGTCGATCATGTAATATTTGTTAACTAATCATTACAAGTTTCCAGTGTTTTGAAATTAATACAGAAACAAAACGACCTTTGCAGCTGTCACTTTCACTTGCATTTAAAAAGGATAATGTAGCAATAAATGGTGAAATATGTCACATACAACAAACGACTTTAAATATATAACGTTATGTAATAGTGTCCTGTAGCAGAACGAACTGATGTGGCTACAGATGAATTAAAGCTGTGCATTACGCCAACATTGCGAGTTTTGATGGGTCTTGTATGTAGCGCGGCTCAAGCCTCCATTGAACCCCTGGGAATCCTTCCAGAATGTTAAGTCGTGGGAGGGGCAGCATGCTCTGCATAGTTTTTTCAATAGAATCGCCGCCATACTATGAAAATAGTTAGGTACAACATAGCGACTGTAACTCTCGTTACAATGAAGCTTCCAAAGCGAGAAGCACGGCTTTATTATACAATAAAACGAAATACAATGTAAACGACTAAATAAAATACAAATAACTAGATAATGGCTAGATATAAACTACTCAGTCAGAACCAACAAACCCTACAAGAAATTATGAAAGAGGAATGGTTCGATGATCTTTCATAAAATGTTGTAACATTCGTTCAATCTAAAAGCATCAACATGTGATAATGTATGTGAACTAACTTCTTTTACTAAGAAGAGAAAAAGTAGATAAATAACTTAGACAAAGGAAACCATACCATGGTAGTCATAACTCCAAGCATGGATCGCGTTTTTCCCCACAAGAATAACAAAACAAAGCAAGAACCAACCGAAAGAATATATAATGCTAAGCCCGCAACGAAACGAACGAAGAAAAACACCTCGACAATTTTGACGCACTGATGTTCACTGAGCAGACTAAGCACAGGACGGCACTACACTCGCTATTATGAACTCGTCAAGAAGCCTAAGCGATATTTGACCACTTTTAGCTTTGTGTGAAAAGGTTAACTTAAGAACACCTATGGCAGCGCAACAAAATCCGCAAAGGTCGACTGCAAAACGATAATAATAATTTTTACTTTTTAATGCAGTCGATCGATTAAGCGCTCGACTCGTTTACAGCACGAACGGCCCGTTTTGTGAGAAATGCGTTGGTTTCGGTGTGTCGTGTTGCAAATATACGTTTTAGCTTTTATTCGCGGCGGTCGTTCGCTAAAGGCGAGTCGCCTAGGAACGATATTAAGATAACAATTCGATGGCAGTGTGAGAAGCGGCAGAGTCCGCAGCGTGGTCGCTGGACGTAAACTCGATGGGGCACTGTAGCGGCGCACGCAAGAGGTCGCTGTGCGCGCGTCGCAGGCCCGAGCGCCGGCGGCCGCGGCCGGAGACAGCCGAGCACAGGCGTGACCTCGCACAACCTCCCCTTCTCCCATCGAATATTTCAGCTGAAACGCACGGTGTCGCCGTGCCGCGCCGTGTCGCGACGCGCTGCGTCTCGCGATCACGTGACACGTCGATATTAGGCCCCTAGAGCTGACACATTACCAACAAATTATTTCATTTACTTTACGATCTTTCAGGCGTGCGTTTTGTAACGTATTTATCGATTTCTGGCAAAGTTTACATTTATTAATGTAATGTGTTTGTACTGTAATCGATTTGTTTCTGCGGACTTACTTTATTTTGAAATAAATTAAAGATTTTATTCTTGTAGTTGAAATATCATTCAAGTAGAGCCTTCGTAATCTTTCAATGTACACATTTATAATTAGAACCCGTTCGAGAAAAATATGTTCTGTGTAAAAAGATTTTTTTCCTTTAAAGTACAACCATTTATATCAATCAATGCTTGGTAAATTATTGTTGACAGTTTGATTATATCAATTTCAAGTTTCGTCACGAAATTTTTCTATGACTTATCATCCTCCTGAATATGATGCTCAAATAAATTAAACGATGGAAGGGCCATTGTCTTATTTATTTGTAGTTATAACTTTTTCTTCTAGCGTAATTGCTGTAGGTAAACAATCCATTATTAATGTTAACATTTTTCAAAACATGGTCCTCGTTAGTCCGTACAAAACAAATACCCGAGATCTTTTGTCTCAGAACCTGCGACTTACAACCAATTTTCTAACAAATCGGTCGCTATTTTCAGATATGAGAGATGATGGTGTCTAAAATGATCATTAAAAGAATTATTTGTACTGAAGAAAAAAACAATTTTAGCAGGCGCTTTTGGTTTAGGAACTTCAAGTGGAATTACTAAGCGCGGGTTTTAGGTTCGATTACCGGACAGATAAAGTTTTAATTTCACCGTTACGTTTTAAGTAACTGAGGTTACTTTGTTTCTAAATTCAGAGAATTTAAAATCATGTTATTGTGTGTCTCCGAGTGTATAAAAAGTTTGTTAAAAGTTAAAGGAAAAGTAAATAGCGGTCTCAATACAATAAAATTGAATAATTTAAACATTCACTGACTTATAAAAATGTTCAGAAGAAATATTTTTAATTTATTTACAGACGGTTTTCTAGTTGATATAAGTTTTACTTATCTTTCTCAAATAAAAAAGCTTTGCAAATAAAGAACGTCTTTAACGACTGAATACTTTGAACAATTTGTTCACCGTTATGCTATCTAATTAAGTACCTTCTGTTTGTTTTCTAATTAACTATTAAATAAATAGTTATTAGCTTATTTTTTTTATTAAAGATTTAATTTAAAAAAATAGTAAAACATCAATCCACGGCACGGGTAACGAGCGATCGACTGCTGCGCTGGTTGTCCCGGGTTCGATACCCGAAATATTTGTAGATGCTATACGTAGTTGTTCCGAATCTAGCTGATTGTGTGTGTGAATTTTAATTTTTTCCACGATACAGAATTTAGTTCAGAGTAGATAATGTTTATTTTATAAATATTAATAACAAAAAGTTATAAATAATGACAAAAGATGAAGATCTGTAGAGAACGTGGTCGCCGAAAAAAAAATATTCAAGATCTAAGTGGGCTTTTCTAATGTTCAAGCGAAAGGAGTTTATCGCGTAGCAACCACGTAGCACGCATGTAGCAACCGCGTAGCAACTACGTAGCAATGGCGTAGCAACTTCGTAGCAATGGCGTAGCATCTTGTTCCGACCGGCGCGGCGCCTGTCTTTTAAACATTTTCTTGGAAAAAATGGTTTAAAAGCTTGAATACCTTAATACAGGTCTTTACTAGTCTCCGTGAGATGGCGCTATAGGCTATTTCTGTTCTCACGAATTAAATATTTAATCTATGAAGAAGTTTGACAAACGGTATTTTACGTATTTTTTTTGCTTTTATTGTTTTCTATCTTAGCTTGATTTTTTAAAGATTTCAACAACCACATAATTATTACATTAATCAGTTTTACAAACAAAATATATAACAGCAACGATTGCGGTGGGCGCATTTTAGTAAGTAAATAAGTTATTATGTTTTACAATCATAATGTAGCATAATGTACATGTACAGATGCCAGTAGGTCAACCAACCCGAATCTGTCAAATTTTTCCAATCGAATATTAACCTTCCACTATTGTGAAAAGGTTGAAAATCTAAAATTTGACAGATTGAGGTGGGTTGATGTACTGGCGTCTGTACAATATACTATATTATGGTTATAAAATACTCGTAGAGCCCCAAACATTAATGAGAGGTGTTAATTGGTATAGCAATAAAATGTTGTCGTTTCATGAAAGGGACTATAAGATATAACTTATGAAATAGCAGTAAATACGTGCGTGGTATAAGCGTTTCAGATTTGATGCTCGAGTCGAGCAGTATTATAGGGTACTTTCATCAGGATATCGAAATCTAGATTTGTGCCTAATTGATAATCAATAGGCATTTTTTTTAACGTGGTAAAATCATCAAATGAGTCCTCCCCTGTTTGGGAGGACTCATTTGATGATGGCAGAGCGGAAGGGACTGTCAGACTCGTACTGACTAAAATCCTCGGTGTCATTCAATAGCCCTTGATGTACCGGGGTCACGGTAAATCATAAGTCCCGCGACCGATCTATATCATCACCATACCGATACTAGACCGATCAATAGGCTTGATAAATTTACGCTTTTTTTTAAATATTTTTCCCCATACTAGGAATTTCAATCTGTATCGTGGGTGCGTTTACAAACATAGAAACTCGCATACAAAGACCCAGGACCAAAACAACTACTTGTAGATCATACAAATATTTGTTCCATGTGGGAATCGAACCCGCGACAGCAGCAGCAGTCGATAGCTCAGCCACTGCGCCAACCATGCCGTTTTATGTCGTTGTAAAGGCATCAAATGAGTGCTCCCGCCAAAGGTAGGACTGGAGGAACTGGCAGACTCTTACTGACTTAAATCCACGGTGTTCCTTAATAGAGCTTTACGTTCTAGGGCCATGGTTAACTGATAAGGCAGTCCTGATATCCGCTATTATTATACATAGGGCTTGAACAATAACTCGTGAAATAGGCTACTATTAGTAGATACACCTTTGTTTAACTTTATTGTTGGTACACGTGTGTCATTAATGTTACATTGATCATACAGTCAAGTTCCTACAATTTGACAGCAGATTAAAATTGCTCTCAGAAATCGAAGGTCAAACTCACTTTCTTCGTTAGTTAGCGAAAGTGTTGCAATAATCTATGTAAGTAGACGATGTAACTGCGTGACGGCGAAGATGGACGTTAGATTGGCGAGGGCTGCGAACCGGCCTCGGCGATTAGCACGCGATAGTTCAAGGACTCGATACACAAAAGATAGCCACCCATAGCACGCAGACCTTGACCAACATAACTTGAGACATTGAGGCGGCGCTGCTTGCTAAGACAGACGTCATCTAACTGTCAAATTCAGTACATTTCATATAGTTCGAAATTCTATCGCGTTTCAAGATATGTTGGTTTTTATTATAGATAACTCCTTCACGTTGCGCAAGTAACCTTTCAGATTCACTGGCGTGGGAACACCACGGTGTGGCTTCGAGGTTGCTACAGTTAGCTTTTGAAAATACAAAGCTGGGTTTAATGGAGGCAGGTTTGCATGCGAGTGTTTATTTGTCAAATAGACTGTAGTAAAAATAAATAAACAGCAGCAACTTATTAACGTTAAAATAAACTAGTTTTCGCCAACAGGCTTCGGTCGCGTGAAACTCGTGAATTATTCCACGGGAACTTATCACCGGGATAAACGGTATCCTATTCATTATTTCAGACTACCTATATCAGAGTAATAATTTTGTTTTTTTTATAATTATTATTTATTTGTGTTTGACAATTCAAAAGTGCCTGTAACTGGCCTACTTGAAATAAATACTTTGATTGACTGATTGAGTCAAACATCAAGATTAGTCAGCCGTTCTGTCTTTCAATGACAAAAATCCATCTATCCATTGAAACTTTCGCATTTATTATACAAGCTATTTAGCTAAAGATAGAATACTAATTAACCATGTTTACAACAATAAACGTTTGGCTGTAACAATTGATTGAACTGTCAACATTATTGTTTCATTTTGGTAAATAAACCGTTGTAAGTAATTAATTTATCATACTACAAGCTGTTCCACTCGGTTTCACCCCCGCTGTTCGGCTCCTATTGATCGTAGCGTGATTTTATTTAGTTTATAAACCCCAATGCATTTTTTTTTTAATTATAACTAGTTACTCCCGAGATTTGCACGTTCAACCAAACAAACTCTCCAGCTTTATAATACAGGTAAATCTATAGATTAAACCCCTGTTTCCGAGATTTACAAATAATTTCTTTTTGCAAACATTTTCTAAAGATTAATCTAAAACGGAATGCGTCACAAACGGGAGAACTTGGAAGTTGCATTACAGAACTACAGTCCTAGAATGTATCTGTCTCTCTAAGAACTGCTAACTATTATGATAGAAATAGTTATGAAGCCTCATCACTGAGATGCTGGTCTGCTTGCCATTCTTACTGTTGGAGGAACACAATACTCGTAGATGATAGAGTGAGCAGTGGTGGCCCAGTGGTATCGGTCCCGACTTACAAATTGTAGGTCGTGAGTTCGAACCCCGCCAGGCGCATTACTATGTGTAATTTATTTTATCACCACTCTTCTCAAAACGGTGAAGGAAAACATCGTGAGGAAACCGGCATGTCCTAGAACCAAAAATTCGAAGATATGTGACGTCTACCAACCCGCACTGGGCTCGCGTGGTGGATTATGGCCCTCTTCCTCTCACAGAGAGGAGGCCTGTGTCTCAGCGGTGGGAACATTATAGGCTGATAGATGATAGAGTGCATCTCTGACTTTACAAATAAGCGAGACAAGAAGCTTTCAACAGAATGTTGTTAAAGGTATTTAAGATATTTATCGAATCCAATAAGATGCTTCTCAGTACCTTAGTGGCTGCATGTCATCAAGTCATAATGAAATATGTATGATTAAGTACAGTACAGCACACGTCTTGACGCTGCATGAATACGACTCGAGGGGAATTGAATTTATGCATGAATTACTGCGTGCACGTCTCTATTGCCAGCATGAGACTACTAATATCCAGGTGTAGTCCATATCCAGCTGTATCCATAATTAATATTTAATTAAAAACTTAGGATACCATTAAACCCCCATAAATGGCCAAAGCTTCATAGAGGACCAAAACATGCCGGAGTCGCGGAACAGTTCAAACGTGAAACCGTGACCCTGGAATGTAAAGGGCTATTGAAGAGACACGGTGGATTTTAGTCAGTAGTTAGTATTTTAGTAGGTACGGGTGTTATTAATTATTTTGATATCAATATTCTGAATCAGTTCGTGAGCAATTTATTCTTTGGGGAGACTTGAGTGAAATTACACACGCAGATGCCGTTTTCAAAAATGATATAAGTAACAAGTCTTAACTTTTCAACCTGTTCTCTGAACGATGGGCGTAATGTGTCACGTTGACACGTAGGACACATCCTCTGTGGACGGACGTGGTGGACGTGATCCACGCTTTCAACTTGTAATAAGCAGAGGTTACGGATTTATAGCTCTACAAAGATCTTACGGCGTGCGGCCAAATTCGGAACTTACAACTGCTTGTTTTGATTTTTCAGTATATTTCAAAACTAGATGTCGCTAGCGGCTTTGTCCACCTCTAGGGTAAAAAATATCCCACGGGTTCGTAACATCGGGATTAAGGGTATCCTATCTCTGTTTCTTTAATCCAGGCCCGTTCGCTGTTTCGGCGTGATTAGTAACAAAAATCCATCCATTTTTAAATAAATAAGCAATGACAAGGATTCACATTTTCGAATAAACAATTTAATGCCATTTTTGGACCTTTCATTTCTAGCATGTTTACCGTAACGCAGAGACTACTTTAATGATTGTTACAACTAACTAGTAAAATTTTAATCACGTTTCTCATCGTTTTTTACATTTATCAAAATGAATGTGAAGTACTCGACAATAAGATTTAACTTGTTTGTAATATGTACAAAAAAATAAATAAAACAAAAAAAAAAACATTCAAAGGGCGTCAAAGAACAAGATGTGGACGTATTCTTTGACGCCCTTTGAATGTTTTTTTTTTTTGTTTTATTTATTTTTTTTGTACATATTACTAGTAAGTTTTATTTATAGTCTGTATATAATCATGAAGCAAGTAAATAAATAAAATATTTAAAAAAAAATTACTTGTTTGTACATTAATAAACTTGAATATTTTGTGTTGTTATGAAAGTGTATGTCTACTCGGAATAAGTTTAGAAACGAGTATGTATGTAGTTCTGCAAAAAAGAACCAACCCACAACTTGGATGAAATTGAGTTACACGCATAACAATGCAAATTATATTATATTTAGCTATCTTGAAGAATGTAATTATCTAGCCTGATGATGATTTTTCTGACAGAATAGTACTTTTTATCATTCATCAAACACCGCTGTTTTAATCAGGAACATTCACTCTACATGCGCTTCTTTTTGTGTAATAATCCTGTTGGTTTTATTTCGCAGGGGCTATCGGAGGGGGATTTCATAATTGACTGACTAAAAATACACGGTGTCCTCTACTGCCTTATGCCGGGAGTGTGGGTTCGCGCGCGCTATCTATGCGTACCAAGATGCTTATGCAGAGCTGTTTTTTTTTTTGCATCTATTCAAATTATTTTTAGTCCGTGGCACGACTGAACTCCTTTTACGCGATGCTAGTGTCTATGTCATTACATCAAAACAGTCCCACAAAGTTTCTGCAGCTGTAGCGCGGAACTATGGTCGCGGGACTCAGGAATTACCGTGACCCCGGTACGTAAAGGGCTATTGAAGGACACCATGGGTTTTAGTCAGTCAAGTCTGACAGTCCCTCCCGCCCTGGGTGGGAGGACTCATTTGATGATTTTACCACGATAAAAAAAAGCTGTAACGCGGTTTCTGTTTTGCCTTTAACTCAATAAATGAACTAAAAATAAGAATTCCGCTGGCAATAGACAGGTACATAATATCGACCTAAATAGTTCCTTCATGCAGACGTAGGTAATATAAGCCTTAAGTTGATTCAATGCATTGGTTATGGTAATCCGAGTTCTAGATCTGAGATAACATTTCGTATTCGCAAGGTAAGCAAAGCAAGGTATTAAGGAAAGAAGAATAATCAATATCTGATAGCTTTCTGTTTGTCAAGGTGGACTGAATGCCTGGCGAAGGTCGTTGGAAACAGGTCCGGTTGTTGTACTAATGTTTGGGTTTTTATGGCTGGGATGAATGGAATAGAAATGTATTTATTTGCAATCAATACAGGTTCTTTTGTACCTGTATTATTATGTTTTGTAAATATATACCGTGCACCCGTGCGGAGCCGGACGGGTCGCTAGATAACAATTATAAAAAAAAATACGTCGCGTTGGGGGACCGAAAAAAATCGTAGATATTAAATAATTTGGAGCGGTTCCCCAACGCGACGTATTTTTTTTTACAATTATTAATACATACTTAGGTACTTTAAGATTGACTTTTTTATAATTTTTACTTTTTAAAGGGAGCTTAGGTTTTTGTGTTTTTAAATTTCTAAGAAGTGGTGGTCGTAGCAGTAAGAATATCCTGATTTGTACCTCTAAAGAATCTCTTGGAGAAGTTTAAGTTGACTTTATGTGTATAAGAGCTAATCTGAAGTCAGGAATACGAAACGGCTTTTAAACTGAATTATTTTGAGATAAGACACAAAGTAAAGAAAAGACGTTTTAAACAGAAAATGAATATTTAATTAGTCTTCAGATATACATCAAAGGCCTTCACAGTTAAGATTTCCTTCAGTTACCGTTGTAAAATACTATTATAAAATTTATAACTCGCTTTGAAATACGTTGAATTATATTCGATGAAATTTCATCAACAGCGATTTTTTTTTTTCAACCTGTGTTGTCCCACTGTTGGGCAAAGGCAACAGCGATTATTAATTTATTTTTCAAGAAAACGTTGCCCCACACTAGGAATTTCTCCTGTATCGTGTGGTAACAAACATAGAAACTCACATACACAAAGACCCGAAATAACTACTTGCAGAACATATTATTTGTTCTGGCGGGGATCGAACCTGAGACACAGCAGTCGACTGCTCAGCCGCCTAGCCGCTGCGCCAACCGTGCCATCAAAATATTATGCTGCAGATCTAGGTTCAGATGAATAAAAATCATCCGATTTTTTTCATAAAAACAGCATAAAATAAAGCCTTTGTCTGTTTAATTCTGCGCCATTTTTATCGTCACCTATCAGAACTAATATCAAATGACAATAAAAGTGCTCAAATGCTCACTGGAACACGACCAGATTGCCCGGTATATCTCGACAGCCGTTGAAATATCGAACTAGATTAAAATGGTTTCAATTTGATATGTTACTGACATCTGCCGAGTGCTTTGCGCCGCGCCGGCGAAAACGTGGTGTTAATAAAGAGTACCCGAATTTACGGAACAATTTTTTTTGGGATCAGATTGTTGGTCGTATGCAGAAAGTTTGTTCGTTCGGTGGCCTGTACTTTTAAATACAGGCAAAATATATTGTCCTGTACTTTCTTTTGCCTGTATTTTTCGAGAAATAAACCGGTGAAATGCGAGTCGGACTCGCGCACGAATTTCGTAACATTATCTATGAAAACGGCAAAATAATCATGGCTGTTGTGTGGCAGCCCTCTTAGATTTTTACTTTGTTCTGTTTTTACCCGACTGCGCCAGAAGGAGGGTTATTTAGTAGTTGTTGTAATACCGGCAACTGAAATACATCATCTGTGAAATTTTCAACTGACTATCTATCACGGTTCATGGTCGCGGGACCGTACGAATTACCGTGACCCCGGAACGTAAAGGGCTATATATATATATTGAAGGACACCGTGGACTTTAGCCAGTACGAGTCTGACAGTCCCTTCCGCTCTGCCCCGGGGTGGGAGGACTCATTTGATGATTTTACCACGATAAAAAAAAAACACGGTTCATGAGATACAGCCTGGTCAGACAGACAGACGGAAGGACACCAGAGTTTTAGTAATAGGGTCTTGTTTTAGGCTTTCTGTACGGAATCCTAAAAAGTATGACACAAGTATGATTTTAAAGATATTGGGAGGTTTTTTTCATAGTATTGGGACAGCGTAGACAAAAAAAAAATGCTGTTGTATGTTGGCCAAACTGTTACCGCCAACAGTTTGTTTATTATTGATAAACTATTTTGACGGGCGCACGATATCTTAGCAACGCGACTCGAAGGCACAATCAGCTCGTGTATAGATGGATCGATAATTTTATATTGCTTATTTTGCTTTGCTTTCGCTATAGGCAGTGGTTTTTATGAATTGCAGATTTGGTACAGATTTTTGAAGTGAAACACTTTATGGTCATCGTCACTTTGAAGCCGTTACGCTTAGCTATGTAACGCTCGTTCGGATAAGTTCAAGTACAAATCGTGCATGTCCTTCGTATTGTTTAAACTCGTCACACGTATCCGACAGACGCGCGATGTGAACGAGTCATCGGCGAGCGAGCGGCATTGCTGCACGGCTGATCCGATGCGGCTTTCGGTCACTCACTTCCTCGGGACCACGACGTACGACATTCAAACACTTTTTTACTAAATCAATGTTTGTCCGGACCAGTTAATTGTAAATTTCTAAACGGCCAAGTATACCAAGCCTATCGAATTTAATACAGTCCACTTTTATCTATCTCACCAAGTACCGAACATAGTTGTTTGTTTAATTTTTACAACAAAAAGAAGGATAGTACGTATACCCGTAATGAAATCATGTTCGTGTACGAAATTATCTGAAAAGTTTATAACTAGCCCTGAGGAAAAGTAGCAGCGGGGAAAACAATCTATTGGAATTGCCATGCAGTCGAAGGCTCCGAATTATCATTCATAACGATTCCTTTGAGAAATGAAAGTTGCTCTTGCTAACCAAAAGGTAGCTTACGGACTCACATATTGTTTTAACCCTAATTAATCTGGTAGCCGCTGCCTTCCCTTTTCTAGATGTCGATAACAACTCATCTATCAAATCAAATGTTTTAATTTCACATAGGCCCATGAGAGCACTTTTTTATATCGACATCAGGCTCATCCATTATGATTATTATTCAGACTACCCCAAAAACACCACAATGAAACGGTTAATACCTAGTCAGTAGGGAAAATTATAAAGAAAAGAACAGGAGAGTACCTCCTTCCTACGATCCAATAATGTAAAAGATTTAAAAAATGCGCCGTTTCTCTTGTTTAAAGGATGCATCCTTTACTTGGACAACAATGACGTCAGTGAAGGAAACATCAACAACATGGTCGCGGGACTGTACGAATTACCGTGACCCCGGAACGTAAAGGGCTATTGAAGGACACCGTGGATTCGTGGGACTGTCGGACTCGTACCAACTACAGTACGAGTCTGACAGTCCCTCTCGCTCTGCCCTGGGTGGGAGGACTCATTTGATGATTTTACCACGTAAAAAAAAATGTAAGTCTAAAGTCATGTCAGAGGCCTGTGGTTTTCAGAGGCTACTTAGCCCGATCAGTCGTAAGGTATCGGACACTTGCGTCGCCTAGTGTACGAAGGAGCTTAATTAACACTATTATCAGAGGTGGCGACATCTCACACGAAAAACAAGAAAGTTGCAAATGAAGTTTTAAGTAACCTATCTAATAATCATGTTAAAGGGAAAAATAAAATTTGCAACCCTCCACAGAGGGTTGCAAATTTTACCCTTAGATCTATAGAGAACAGATATATTTAAATGTGTCCTCTAAAGATCTAAGAGATTGAAGCATACATGGCATAGTTCGTATAAGTTAAGGAAACTTTGCCGACAAACATAAGTTTTGAAGTCACATTCTATTTGTCTGTCTGGGAACTACTCAATTTCGCTATCGTGGTTCGTGGCTTTGTGTACTATTATTGGCAATGAGTAGAAGCTGAATATTAAATTTGTTAAAACTTCTAAAAAAAATATATTCTTATTAAAAACATACACATTTATGCCTTTTGCTTTTATGCCTTTCGAATTTTTTTGGGGTAGATTCTTCAAAAACTTCCACAGATAGCTGTTGAAAAATGCTTGATGGAAAAGTACACTTTGTCCTACACAGGACCACATTATGAGCAGCGCTAAGCTAAGTGCTATCACAAGATGAAAAAATCGATAAGGTAACATTTGCAGCATTTCAACAAAGACAAAAGATGCCCATTTTACGATACATATTGGTGTTTGAACAGCGGTCGGCAACGCGCTGGCCGCGAGCTACCTCCTTGCGGCTCTTGATTGTTTAGTAAACAAGACATTTTCTTTTATAATGACCAGATAACCTTCTTCCATAAATAAAATTATTGTAAAATTTACTTAGGTTTTGATATAAAAAAATTGCGGCTCCGGAACTTGATATTGTCACATTGTGGATTTGACTTGGCCTACGAAAACTCTGCAGAACGCTGCGCTGGTTTAAATGATTCAATTATGTTGGTTAATGCCTTTTTCCTTAAAATGACTACAATCAATATTACAAGTAAACCTTGAAAGTATCAACGCCAATTTTTCATAACTCAGTAAATTCATAGTTATAATGCACTAATCTATCAAAACTGAACAATTAATATAGCTGCTGGTATCACCTTGACCCCTATCCATAAATTATTGCATTTTTCAAACCAGAAATAGTTCCTAACTTATTACAAATAACTTAACGTTACAGCTACGTAAAAAGGTTTGATATTAACACGCATTTTGATAATTATCCCAAGGCCAACGTTACGTTAATACAACTTAGAAGGTTTGAGTCGGGTATCGTTTTGTCCACTTTTATTTCATAGGTCAGTAATGAGCAAAACTGTATGGTTGAAACGATAAACGTTGAGCTTTAAATTACTCGTTTATTCAATTTGTATCTTAAACTTAATCTTAAGAAAGTCTAAAGTTGATTGATTAAATGAGTGATTGACATATAAATGCCTATTCTAAGTGGTGGAAACGTGTAAATTGCTTGAATAATATGAGGAGGGTTGATTGGAAATACGACTTAAAACGGGGTGAACTAGGGTGAAAAGGGGTGAAACCATTAACCACAATAACCACACGACCGCAAGGCAGAGTGAAAGCTAGTGATTAATACAATCCACGTTGATGAATAACTAAGAAATGAAGTCGGTAAGAAATCGTTGAGCCCCTTTAATTAGTTTATATTTGGAACAGCCTACTTTAAATTAGTTTAAATCTTTTCTGTCGGAAAGGATTTAAGCTAGTGTCAGGTCTTGACTTCTTGTTTATAGGTACAGGATATATGTGCTTTTTTACCATGATTAAATCATGTGTCCCCCACCTAGGGCGGGACTTGAGGGACTGTCAGACTTGTACTGACTAATATGCACGGCGATCCTTCAATAGTCCTTTCCGTTCCAGGGTCACGGTTACCGGATGAAACAGTCACGCGACCAGGATTATGTGCTGAAGATAGGCTTCATCTTTCTTAATTTAAAACTAAACTTTTTTGCATGCCGAGATGTCGCACCAATTTGAGACAACACTGTCCACTATCACGAATGTATACTGCTTACAAAGAGCACGAAGCGGATATTGACTTGTTCACCTCTTCTGTACATACTATTAAAAAAGCCACGCTTGCTATCTAATGGGTACCTCGAATCAAATAGTCAAATTTAATTGTTTTAAAATCTAATCTATTTTAATTAATTTTAATTTAATTTTGTGTGTTAAGTATCTAATTTAGATTTTATTTTTTGTAATCAATTCAGCTTTAATTTAACTTTTCTGCTAATGTATTATTTATTCAAAATCGATTAATTATTTTAATACCCGCGCATAATATTATAGTGCATGCTGTGCTTCTCTATAAGTAATGGGGCACTTAGAATTAAGTTTGAAATGTACAAATTATATAGTATAGTGTACTCATTGTTGAGAAGCCTTTAATAAATAAATAAATAAATAAATAAATAAAATCTAGTAAGTATATGATGATGTATGAGATGACGGTACGGTTGGGACAATGGTTAAGCTATTGGATGCTGCGTGCAGCGCAATCGCGGGTGCAATTCCTGCACGTAATTTATATTTGTGTGTGTGATCTATGAGTAGTTGTTCAGGGTCTGCATATTTGTGTATGTGAGTTTAAATATTTGTGAATGCACCCACGATACAAGAGAATAGTCAAGTGTGAAAAAAATACCCGTGACTGGCAAGATAATTACAGGTAGTACCAATTTTTGGTTAATTATTGTTTCACCTAAGAGCACAAATAGTTTCATCAAAAGTTTATAAATAAATCCTTTGGCTATATTATTTACTAGCTTCCGCCCGCGACTCCGTCCGCGCGGATGTCAGTCTTCGCGTGGATGGTTTATTTCCCCATTTTGAGTAACTCTGACAATGACATCTTATAAATATTACGGCGCTGAATCCACTGCGGGTAATGCAACGTGTGTTCGCGGTTCTACAGAACAACGTCTATGAATAAAACTGAAAAATAAGATTTTTTTTCTACGTATTTTTCCAGGATAAAAAGTATCCTATGTTATGCCCAGGATAATAAGGAATAATAATACCAAGTTTCATCGAAATCGAACCGTTAGTTTTCACGTGATGCCTGCACAAACAGACAGACAGACAAAAATTTTTTTAATCATATATTTGGGTTTGGTATCGATCCAGCAACACCCCCCGCTATTTATTTTTTCAATGTACAGAATTGACCCTTCTACAGATTTATTATAGTATAGACTACTTTTTATATTTATTATATTACTTTTTGGTCCGAACTGTCAGACGTCCTTTATGTGCACTTAAAATTGAGCAACATGACATAACATATAAATAAATAATAATCATTTAATTACAAATAACAAGATTCAGTGTTAGTAACAATATATACTTACAAATTATGTTAGTAAAACAATTACAGAGGCAACAACCAGACACAAAACAAATTACGAAATCACTGCTGCAACGTTATAGACTCAGCCGAAATCTTGCAGCAGTGGTTTAAAAACAAACAATCCAGCCTACTTGCTATCATAGACAGGATGCTGTTGGCGCTGCCCGCATCCTACGGACCAAGGATGCACATTATTGCACATCGCTTCCCCATTGTCGTGAAAAAACAGTTTACGCGAGCTTCAGCGAACTATGTATATGAAACTATATGAAAAACTTTGGCTGGCTAAATGAGTTTTTGGTACATTTTGTCAAATGTCCTGTATGTGCCCGTAAAATTGAACAACATAACATTACACATTACCGGTCGTATCTAATGCCTATAATAGTACGAGTATTTATAACTATATCCAATTACGTAGATAATCCGCACTTTAACGGTTTGACGCGCATTACATTATTTAATATCGGAAACGGTGACAAAAACCATAATGTTTGGGTTCGTAGCTGTCGTTGGTGTAGTCCTAAACTTGATGGTCGTAACTCGTTATGGGAGGCAGTAAAATGTCATAATCCTCAGGAGTACTTGTAGCCGTAGGGGAACAGTGTATAAGATGGGGACGAGAGGTATAATGGGGACATACACTCTTTAGGCATACTTAACATAATACTAACGTAACGATCAGGACATCATTTGCAAGCAGCCATTAAAAAATGGCCTCCTGTTGGCGCTTACGCTACGTTACTATTGTGTTAAGTTTGTCTTAAGTGTGTGATTTCACATCATACCTCACGTCCCCGTCTTATACACTGTTCCCCTACTGGATTATTAAATTCTTCCCCTACTTTCATAGTTCGTAGTTTGTTGTTCTAAACAGAAATATGCTGACGATGAAAAGATTCACATAACTTATGAAGTATTTTTAATTAAAACCGGGCGCGGGTTTAACTAAACTGTTCGCGTTTGTTTTGGACCTGATCAAAGGCAATAGGTATAGCATGGTAGTATTATTTCTATCTCATAATATATGTTTAGAATAAGCGTGGGCAAAATCAGCCTTTAAATTAACAATAGAGATATCCCATATCTTTAAAGCGTTCCTGCTTGCTCCTGGTATATTTCTTCGCTATTTTGAGAACAGTAATACATAAAACAAATTATACAAAGAAGAAGATTGGGTTAGAATCCACAATCGTAAGTCTTAAGTTAGCCCTACTACTAATAGACCAACACTGCTTTTGAATGATTAATAATTATCATCAAAGCTGACTCTTAGCTGATAATTATCATTAAAATGTCTATGCATTCTATTTTATTCATTTTTATGGCAAGCAAAGGATATGTCGTGTATTATGCTAGCTAATGATTTAGGCACACTGGACAAACCAGTCGTGGGAAAAAGGGATTAAAAAAGAAAATAGACTTAATTAACATTTACATAATGTTTAGACCTTTTGAATCATATGGGGAAAACAATTCACTGCATGTCTGTACAATACTGACATCGGTTGGAACCCTATTTTTTAGCCCTAGTTTTTCAGTGGTATAGTTTTAGACCCACCATACCACTAGGGGTATGACCAGTGGTTTGGTAGGTCCGCAGCGAGTCACCACGAATATTTACCGTGCTTCGGCCAGGTGTAGAAACTAGGTAAAGCACGGGTTCGCACCCGAGGGTAGGTTCATCCTGAGGGTAAGCTCAAAATGTTCCTGATTTATAAAACTTTTTTTTTAACGTGTTAAAATCATCAAATGAGTCCTCCCAGCAGAGCGGGAGAGACTCTCAGACTTGTACTGACTAAAATCCACGGTGTCCTTCAATAGCCCTTTACGTACCGGGGTCACAGTAAATCATAAGTCCAGCGACCGATTTATAAAACTTGGAAGACATTTCTTATTTTTATCGCTGTACAAGTAATGTGTGTAACACGTTATAAATAAAAGAAGGAGTGCAATGAAAGAAGAGGATAGTAAATGGAATGCCGGCTAGTAAGTGCATCAGCGACGCTTTAACTCCCTCGCGAGAGAAGTAATGTGATTTGGTTTTAAAATACTCAGTTCAATGTGAGAGTATTTTTGTACTGAGGAGAAAACTTGTTTGAGGTCAACATCCTCTTGAATTGTTTATAGAAACGTAGTGGTCTTGTGTCTTGTGTGTACATGTATAATAATATTAAAAGTGATGATGGTTGAAAATATTGATTACTCGTATTACGTGTATTGTTATAGAATTCTAGCTGTGCCCCGTGGTTTCACCCCCGCTGTTCGGCTCCTATAGAATGTAGCGTGTTTTTATATAGCCCATGCCTTACAACAAAAACATACAAACATACTTTTTAATTCGAACCTGCAAGTCCTGAAATTAGCGCATTCAACTTAACAAATAAACTCTTCAGCATTAAAATATTAAGATAGTAATATTATGAGTAAAGATTAAGGATATATTTTTAAATAGGAGCATATTCATAACAGTAAAACAGCAAAAATGCGGCAAAAAAACATGGTCATGACACATGTTTTGGTCAAGTGCTGTATGCAGATTTCACAAGAAAAGATCAACGTTGCTACGAGCGTAGGCGCACGGCTACGAGCGTAGCACGGTCTACGCGGGTTCATAAGTTCGTAGTCATCAGTACGTATTGTGCATAATTCTGAAGATTGTATGAATATTAATTATCCCAGGAATTTTAGTATGTAAGTTTTAAGTAGTAGATACAAATAGCAAAGCAAATTATAATCGCTCATAATGTAGAAAGCAGTATTAACTAATTTAAGGTCAACTGTAACGTCCATTATGAAGGTAAGCTATTCAAAAAAGGTTGAGTTTAATAATGATCTCAAGTTACTCGGACGGTTTGGCCATAATAATAGGGACCTTTAAAATATCTTCTTACAAATAAATTCACCCGTAACTCTTAGAAAGATCGTTGCCCGGTTTTATTTTGAGTCGTCTGGAAAATGCAAGTTCGCTTTAATTATTTACGAAATGATATATTAATTTTGTTAATTTATATAGCTTTTTAAAACTAGACTTTTTTCATCTATAAGTACTTTATTTACAAGTGAAAGTTTAGGCCTAATTAGGTATAGCATATTAGTAACAATAAAGTCGATACATTAATGGGCAATGTCCTTTGGATGACATATTTAGATATTAAATAGTTTGATTGCTCTCGATTTATGACGTATCATTCGAGCGCTTGAGCTTGAAGGAAAAAAGTTTTGTTTATTGTACAGTTAGCCATGTCAGAGTCCTCTGGAGTAAATAAAGGCGGCTTAATGATCTCAGACAGATGATAACCACATTTTCACACATAAAAAAAAACAAAATAGTGTCTTCATGCATGCTTTTAAATAAAAAACCATGTGGCAAACCGTATCACCTACCTGCTGTCCAAAAATAAAGATCAACATTTGGAGGTGCACAAATGCTCGTTGAAAAGCGCGGCTGCGGAGCTGAAGAGGGTCTAAGAGAGGAGCTAACGAACACAGAGGTACTCACCACCTTCTCCTCAAGGATTTCATTGTTGTTGTTGTTGCTCCCATATTTTAAGGCACCGTTTTCCATGACCACAACTGATCGTCGTGTTTAACAATAACTTTAACACTGTCCTCATTTACTGTATATTTTTTTTACAATATTTACATATTATGTTAAGTGATATTATAGTACACATCGTCCTTAGGTTTCTTACGTTGATTATTGTTTTTATTTTTTATTTTAAGTTACTGATATATTGTTTTGATTGTAATTAATTATTATTATACATCTCATTGGACCTGAAATTCAAATACGCGTTAATTGATAACGACTTCTTAAATTTTTCATTAGTTTTTTAATAATTAATATCGATTATGTGTGCAGTAAATCATTTAAATTTAATAAAGATTGAAAGCTAAAACTTAATAACTTTAAACAAATATAAATCACACACATAATTATTCACAAGTATTGTTATAATGATTATTAAGATTGGCTATTTAACTTACTAAATATTTACTGACACAAATCTGTCATAAAACAAAGTAGACAAACAATAGAATCATTACTTATTGTAGTTCGTAACCTACATTTGGGTAGTTTCCCGGTTACATAGGAAATATTCCTATGATTTTTTAACATTCTACGCAAACTCTTCTTTTAATAATACGCCATGCTGAATTAATTAAAGACGTTACATAATTTTACTGATATTAATATGACATCCGTTGCTACGTTACTTTTCTTTGTAAACACATTTCTTTGTTCGTCAAATCACTTCGACTAAAAACTGAACAACGATTTATATAGTGTTTTGAGATAGTTTACGATATCCCAGTTCAAGTTTTATAATTTGATTAGTCTTTCAAACTCCACTGATGAAAATTCACTTTTACGAAAAGTTTTCGCATCGATAGGTACTTAAATTAATTACCTAACGATTGTAATTTTTAAATTGAAAGGCACGATTGTTTTAGGACACATGATATATGTTTAATAGTGGATGCAGTTTGTTATTATCGTGTCGGGTGTCGCGGTGCAGACGGCGCGCGGTCGGTGGCGCGGTGGGCGCGGGCGGCTCGGGCGCGGGCAGGCGACTCGCGGGCCGCGTCACACTGCGGCGCGCGGCGGAGCGGACCCCCCTGCGGGCCGCGCCGCATACCCGCACTCTGCGCTCGCCTCACCATCGCCGACCACCATACCGCCGATACGCACCATCCCTTATTATTGACAAACGACCTTGCCCCACATTATATTTTTTCTCCACTAAAAGGATTTATTAGGTCAATGATGGACGGATGTTGAACATTTGTGTTAAATGGAAAACAATGACTGGCTTGATTGACCCCGCGCTGCGTGAAATAGCACACCGAGTATTCTCCCCCTGCTTCTTTATTGATATTTTCTTTTCATTGAGAAGTTTCGTTGACGACTACTTTCTTATACCGCAATAAAAAAGTTAGCACATACCTAACTTGTTCCTTGCATGAGTGTTATGTAATATTTATGAGTGAGGCATTTGTAGCCGTTCAGCTCATTTCTACGTGAGCATTTGGTCTAGAAAATATGGAAAGATAAACTTATTTCAAGTACGTTTAGTTAGGTAGGTAAGTGTTTAAACGATAGAAAATTGACATCTATTTGTCAGTAAATCAGGCGGACTATCTGAAGTAATTTTTAAGTACAATTATTAAGAAAATAACTGTAAATATTTCCCTATCAGAAACAATACCCAGTCAAAGCACTGAAACATAATTTCAAGAGTACAGTGACGACATTTTTAAGTACTTCAGACAAAATATTGTCGCAAAGCTTTTGGCATTTCAGCGTAAAAGTTAACGATGTTTTTGTCTTAAAATAAGAATCAAGTACTTCATTTTTACTAGGTGTAAACGTTTCCTTTCTAAACGGGTTTTGTACACTCATATTGGTTTATTACTTATCGTAATTGTTTTAAGAATTGTAATCAGTTGCGGTAAATAATAAACAATGCAAAGTCTTTAAGTGATTTGTTTGTCAGTACATTAATGATGTTTTCTTTTATTTTCACAACTTGCCTGTTTTTATATTTTGATTAAAAGGTTCAAATGTTTTGCGTAGGATGTTATTTTTATAACATTACAGACTACTTTGTTTAAAGTAAGTTTTTTATTCTAGTTTTACATAAGCACGAAACCTAGAGAGCAATTTAGAAATTCGACGTAATCACATATTTATAGGCACGAAAATAGTATTATATGCAAAGATACCGAACAATAAAGCGAGTGTTCATGGGTCACTGATTTCCATTTCACTCAATTTACATTACACTGAGTTTATAAACAAAAAAAAGAAATGGCACATAATTATATCTGCTGTTTTCTCTGTAAACGTTACTCAATAAATGGATTCTACAGAAAATTTATTTTACCTCAATATGGAAGAGATCTGTTGAGACGAGAAAAGCGAATGTATTTTTTAAGCCGGGTTCGGTAAATTAATATTATCTTAAGAGAAAATAATTTTAAACTGAAAGGGCAAGTAATGATCTTTTCAGAATGGCAGTTTCAAGAACTCAACTTATGAATTAGTAATTTAACCAAACTGGGTGTAGGTGTGTTTGCTTTGAAATTTTCCCTGAAGCGATTTTCTCTAGTGAAGTAAATAAAGAAATAATAATAACATGTTTTAGAATTAGTACCAATGTTATTCACATATACATTTACATCTCTAGAAGAACGCTATTTATATATGTATTACATAGATATTAGTAGCACTAGGATAGACTGGAAACCGACCCAGACATAGTTCTAGGAAAAGGCTTGGCTAATTATGATAAATTTAGTTAAAGAATTGAGTTGTGACTGTGACGTCACTCGCGTCAAAGAATTGGGAATATATGTGATGACAACCATTACGTATATTTCCCAATTCCACAGTAAAATGGCAAATGGTATCTTTGTGATCAGGGGATCATCTGGATAATCCTTGAACAAGTGCGAGCCCCACGTACCTAGGGTTACCAGATGAAAAAATCAAAAGTCCGGAGAAAAAGCCTGATTTCCATTGAAAATCCCTGAGATTTTTTACAGATTGAATTTTTTTCAAAAACTCATAAAATTATAAACTTTTTTTTTTAAGTTTAACCATTTTAAAAAGTCGTAATTATATCGTTTACATACTTACACTGTGGACCTCACTCACGCGTTGCACATCGCACTCGAAAAGCGGGGGGGGGGCTCACTCAGTTCGCCTTGTGCGATTGCAATTGTGCAATTATTACCAAAGGAAGATTATTTTTAGTTTGTTTAACTTTTTATTAGAGATCTTTAAAATGTAAGCTGTATTTTATTTAAAAAATCAAAAAATCCTGAGATTTCGTGAGATTTGCAAAATCCAGCCGCAATCCTGAGAAGAGTCCAAAAATCCTGAAATCTCAGGACAAATCCTGAGATATGGTAACCCTACACGTACCGCGCTACGGTTAGGTGTATGCGCCAGGCATTTATTTGGCGTTTAAAATGTGGAAGCAAACTAAAGTATGCCTACATTCAGCAGTGGAATCAGGTTTGCATGTGTTTTTTTTACATGTTTACATAAAATTATATAGTAATCTTAAAGATTTATTGCTATAAAAAAGATCCGAATGATAATATTTTTAGGTTTTAAAATATTTACAAAATGGTGAGCCTTTAAAAAATTGAATGCCACGTGAATTTTGTTAAGCCAAAGGTCAGATTGAAGACTTTTAGCGAACCATTGTAGTGTCAGAGACTGTTCAACAGCACTCAGATGATATGATAAGCAGCCTTGGGCACTATATTACTATTAAAAATGCTATTATAGACCCTAAGACACTAAAAACAGCTGAAAGCTACAAAGCTGATTTACCCGGCATTACAATGATTCACGCTTATGCTATTAAACAGCGTCAAGCATTTATTTCCTACTTTAAAATGCTATTGTACATCCGAATGCACTAAAAACAGCTTTCAGCTGTACAACACCATTGGGGTTTGATAATATAATGCTTTATGAATCTATATTAGAGTTTATACCGACCCTTTAAATTCTACATAAATTCACTAGTTGTATCTTAAAGTGCTAACTGTGTTACTTGGCGTCATGTCAAATTAAAGTAATACAAAAGACTGTAATCTGAATATCTACAACGATATTGGCCGGTGTACGTCAATTTTACGTCTGTCTGATAAAAAAACAATATTCAGCAGACGACGACTAGCGACTAGACTGATATTATCTTTAAAATTATTTTAATCATGTACAAAAACGTGCACTCATTTAATTTTCTCACTCGATGTATGTTGGCAATAGAGTATTTTACTGAAAAAAATTTTAGTCCTAAAAATATTTGACCCGTTTTTTTTTACGTAAACTATAATTGACTGAAGGAGGAGGCGGGCCGCGTGAGGGAGAGGACTGCGTCCTCCCTCCACCTCAGCCGCAGTGGTAGACGCCCACGGCGTCCGACGTCGCCAGACGATCTCCGGCCACCGTAGGCGCGGGCATGCGGGCGGCGAGTAATGGGCAACTCGCTGTCCGACCATGGACCATGCCCGGGTCGACGGCGCGTTGTGTTCCACGCGCGCCTCAAAGAGTGTCAGCAAAGTGACGGGGCCCCCCTCTAGAGGGCCAAAGCCTGCCGGGGTCACGGGATTGTACGAATTACCGTGACCCCGGAACGTAAAGGGCTATTGAAAGACACCGTGGATTTTAGTCAATACGAGTCTGACAGTCCCTCCCGCTCTGCCCTGGGTGGGAGGACTCATTTGATGATATTACCACGAAAAAAAAAAACTATAATTGACGCAGATACGACGCCTCTAAAACACCCAAAATGTCACTCGGTCGATATAATTTTACAGGCGTTATGACGTCACATGCCCCGACTCCGCAATTTCGAGGCTTTTTATCTTTTTCAATATTCATTGATTTGAAAAAACAAAAAATACGTGTCGTTATTTTTCAATACCCTACCTGACGGACTAAACAGATTTTCAATTTATTTATGCAGTAAACTACCCTTAATTAATGGAAAAGGAAATTGCAATTTAAAATTGGCCAGTCACAATATTATTATCCATAGTTTCAGTAAACAAGCCAGTAACTCATACTAGAACAATTATCTTTCGTTACCCACTTCCTAAAACAAATAGTTCTGACGTGGATTGCACCGTCTGATAGCAAATTAATCTCATATATAGATACTAAAGGTAAACACATATTGGATTAGTGTTGTGTAGTGTTGGTGTTTGTTTTCAGCGCGGGCAGTTACAGATGTGATAACGTAATAGAAAGTGCATAATAAATAAGAAAATCGAAAGCAGGAATGTAATGAATCAACTATTTTATTTATATGAGTGTCTGATGAAATTTTGAGTGAAAAATACAATTTATGATATGAGTATTTATGATATGAGTTGGTTAAAGATAAGTTCACCAATTGTTCCTAGAAACATTTTCTGTCCCAAATACGATGATTAGGCAGACAAAGCGTTAAATAAATTGATTGAATACCTAGACTGTCCTTAATTATGTGTGAAAAATATTTTGATCTGGACAACCTATATGCTTCATCATCAAATCGTGTCCAAAACTGACGAAGAATTAAATCTCATTCAAGCAAGAATTTTTCAATTAAAATGAGGTATTTCATAACTTTTTAAATGATTTTGAACAATTTGCGCGATCTGATACCTTTTATTAAAAAAGTTTGCCCTACACCAGGAATTCCTCCTTTATAGTGGGTGTGCCCACATATATTCTTCTTATCGTATGGTTGATTAACAACCTGGTGTCAGAGTTTTAACCGCCCGTAGGCCTCTGACATGGCTTCACACACCGTTGAAAAATCTCTCAGGTGTGCTGGTTTCCTCACGATGTTTTCCTTCACCGTTTTAAGCAAGTGATAATTAATTTATAATACGCACATGAATTCTAAAAGACATTGGTGCGTGCCGGGGTTCGAACCTGCAACCTTTGACTTTGACAACCCACATATATTTAAACTCACACATACAAACACCCAGTCTCGATACACTACTTGTATATCTTCCAAATTTTTGTTTCTTGCGGGAATCGAACCCGCGACGCGCAGCGCAGCAGTGCTATTCTCAATTAACAGCGCGTCCGCTGCGCTTAAGCCAACCTATCCAATCGTGCGGCGCGAACGGTGAGCGCTAGCGCTTCGCTATTGGACGATCTCAAAGTCGAAGAGCACATCGTGGAGTCCAGCGATGTGATTTCTAATTGAGAACAGAATAGCAGCAGTCAATCGTACAGCCACTGCGGCAACCGTGGCATAAAAGCGTCGCTTTTTATGGTGACCGTACATAAAGTAGTCATCGGGACCAACGTAAAGGGCTACTGAAGGACACCGTGGATTTTAGTCAGTACAAGTCTGACAGTCCCTCCCGCCCTGCCCTGGGTGGGAGGACTCATTTGATGATTTTAACACGATAAAAAAAAAGGAGGACCTTTTTTATTTATGCGAACCAGAAGTCTAATCAGCGATTTTTTTTTGCATTTGGGATATGAATTAGAATTAAATGTTTAAAAAAGAACAAATTATCGTCATCCATAATTATGTTTTTGCTAACTTCAAAGGAATGTTGTACTCCGAATTAATTTTGTCTAATGATATAATGAATCAAAACAAAAACTTACTGCCAAGACGAGACTGGTTTCAAGCTACCACTTTAAAATTCCGCGGCAACAATAGCGTTACGTAACACAAGACGTAAAATCCGTGAGTCTAACTGCCTCCCTCCTTTCCACAAATATTTCCCGCCCCCCATTAGCTTCCGAATTCTGTAAACAGTATTTACTTATGTTATTAACTTTTCCGTACCCTTATGTGTTCAGCAAAATGAAGGTCGATTAAACGTTTAATTAAAATGCACAAACCATTTGGTTTTATCTTTATACTTATTGTGTCGCTGTGCGCGTTATTGTGCGAGCTTCCCGAATGCGTATCGCTTTCCTGTAAGGGTGTTATTTATTTCGCGAGTTTCGTTAAAGCTACGTTGACATTCAGTTGACCGACACACGCAATAACAAACAAGGAAAAAATAATGAAATAAACTTTTTGGGGGTTGTTTTTTTAAAGTGGTTTTGAGAGCAAGGGAGCAGTCTTGTCAGGTGGGACAAACAATTCGGTTATAGAAAATGAGTGTGACGTACGATTATGTATCGTCACGCTCCCTGCGTTCGCTAAGTGAGCAGAAGCCCTAGTGATACGGGCAAGAGTCGCGCTAATACCGTTTCTTGTCACGTTCAGCTAACGTAATACGTGTAAAGCTGTATAATATGAAAGTAGAGGAGTTGCATAACTAACTGTGTTAACATAAATAGCTTGCTCGATGGTTCTGTTAAACCCTTTTAGAATGAAAAGCGTATAACATAGTTGGTAGACGATACTAACTTCCAGAATATTGTGAATCAGGTACTCATGACCTTGGACGTTAAGGGCTTTTGCAAGATCACCGTGGATTTTAGTCAGTACAAGTCTGACAGTCTGGGTGGGGACTCATTTGATTTTACCACAATGACAAACAAATAAAAAGGAGGTGCTAATCCCTGTACCTTTTTGAATATTATTTTGATTTAACTTATATACTACCTACTAAAAGAAGATTTGCTCAAAAACTATCTACCTCAAAGAAGTGCAGTTAAGTTTTGTAAGCCAGTAATGTTTCTCCTTTATCTTTGTTTCTTCGGAATTGAAAGTAGGCTCATTTATGTTTCTGGTACAAGTTGCCGACTCATCTTTTGTCTTTCCATTGTAAACGAAGAAGGAACTCTATGTTTTTTTCGTATATAGTACAGTTAACACTAATGGTGACAAACAGCCAAGAAATTAACATTCTAACAAAACTTCGGCAAAATTCATGCTTATTATGGGCTTACTATCTTTTAGGTAGGTCAATTAAGTCTGAATTTTTAAACTTTTTTGTAGATAATTTATAACTTGTGAACACGACCTTTGCACTGCTATTATTGCTGCTTTATTTGAATTATTTTACTACGGGGGCCGAGTTCAGGACTTCGGTCTTGTAATGTAATCTACCTATTGAAATCTGCTTCCGAGTTTTCCCGTGTTCTTGTCGTCCCTAGTTGGGGTTAGAGTATTAGACGATAATCTATTTTACTCCAACATAATCAAATCTTCAGTTTGACGGGATAAGACGAAAGGTCGAAGGAAGAGTGCTATTCTGTCATGTCTGTTGTTACTGAAACAACGTTACAGTAATGCTATCACATTAATCCGTTCGAATATTTTCCCTATCTCTGCTTTTTCGGGATTAAACGTAGGCCCATTTATTTTATCTACTAGGTACTTGTTCAAGATAAATACGTTAGTGCCAGTTTTTATATCAAATCCCCATATCATGTGGATTAGTTTAATCTAAATTAGTTTTTTTTTTGACTCGAAATAGTTCTATATTTTACAGTAATCAAATGAGACCTTCCGTTCTGGGTGAAGCGGAAGGTTCCTTTAGTTGTTTCCCTGTGATCTCCAAATTCTCTCTTGAGCTTGGAATTTCAAAAATCTTGAAACACGTGTTTTTTTTTTAAATTTTAGTTGATAAGTCTACACTCGTAGTTTCAAGTAAAAAGGAAGAAATTCAAGTTAATTTAACCCATTTCTAAAACCCATTCTTTTAGTGCCCACGTTATATGTATATCGAACATTTGTGCAAAAATTCATGCTTCTAGAGCCAACAGCTGTTTGTTGATCGATTTGTTAGTCAGCCAGTCAGTTACTTATTTTATTTCATAATATAAACAAATGCATTAAATATTCAAGTCATTAAGTTACCGCGTTCATCAGATAAACATTATTATTGAATAATTTGATTTCTGACGTTATAATGATGAATGTGCAAGAAATATTTTATTAATGGTATGACAAATATGCATGTAGCTGTGTCATTTTATGGATTAATTAATATGCCATGTGTCAATGAATGAATAGATAAAAAAAAATAGCCAGATGTGAATCCAGGTGGAACTCCGTACGAACAAACGGTCTCGATTGCTATCTTCGGTTGGATCTTTGTCTGAAACCAATGAACGACTGAATTCGCCTATCCAAGGTTTTGAAATATGTCTACTCAGAAGAAGACAACAAAGATCGGGATTTGGATTGAGGACCAACATTAGTTTGGGGCGTTAGATTGAAGCCAAGAGAAAATCCTTTTTAATAAAAATAAACTATGTTTTTTTGTTTGTCTACGTACTTAAATCGTATCACAAGGGCAGAGCTGACAGTCAATGTAGTATGATGTAAAGTGTGAAAAAATTACTTTCTAACACTTGACGAGAATCAATAAAATGATAAAATAAACATGTACGAGTAGATTGCATTAGACTTCGAAATTTATCAACGGCTAATACCAGAAATGTTGAAAATTCTGGTTTGTAAGTAACCGTCTACGGTTGTAAAGATACAGTCTAAACGGAAGGTCGGAAGGTCAATCCCATACAAAAAAAAAACGACGGGTTGCACTCTGGGAGTGCCGGCAGAAGTGAAAACTTGAATAGTAATAAACACACACGAACATTCGCGCAAGCGCCCTGCACCGTCTTACGAATTTTCAATCAGGTCACGTGTCCTGACGCGAGTTTAACATTTTTTACCCATTCCAAAAAAAGGGCACAACGCCGCTAAAGAAGTTTTCACTTCAAAAACTTTGAGTTCTATTATAAAGGCACAGAGTTTTTTTGTCACTTTTTTGGGTAGGAAACCCTAAAGAGTAAAACTCAGAAATTTCTTGAAAGCGTGTGCAATAATTTCTAAGTGGGGAACTGACAGAAAGAAATAAAATACAGATCGTGATGCTTAGTATTTGATAAAAATAAACGATATGACGCTTTAAGCATGCAAAGCTGTCATGAAAGCCAAAGATGTCATGCAGCTACAACGTGATTTAGATTTTTCAAAACAAAAGTGTGTTTAGAGAAAACGAGTTTAATTTTGGATTTTCTAATTATGAAGAAATACTTTGTATTTTTATATCGTCAAAAGATAAAGAAGCTCAAGATAGTGAGTTATATTTTGATTTCATTATTCTTTGAAAAAATATTAAGATTTGTTTTCGGGTTTCATTCGCCATTTCAAAAGAAAACTCTAATAAGTTTTCAGAATAAAATATCGAAAGTCAACTGCCAGTATTTCTACCGTTATTCCTCTCAATTTTCCGACGATAGATAGTATGTTAAATCAACAATAAGGTCGCTATGTAAAAGTTAACCTTTATGTCGAAAGTCTTTCTTATTTCAAAAAAATCTTTCACCAGTACATTATTCTTGAATTACTATGACAATATTTTATTTTCAAATTGCGCCTGAGCGAAGCTAGGGCTGATCGGTAGTATTTAATACGTATGACATAATATGGAAAAGCTTTTGTTTGACACACCTCTTTTAAAACCAGTTAACACTAGCGATAATGATCGATTTACATAATTAACTAAATTGCATTGTCATGATGCATCGCTGTTAAAACATATCTGTCGTTGTTGAGCCTTTGGACCTTAGATTAAGCGGTTAATAAAGATTATAGCAGTATTCACCATATATAATAATTATCTCTAAAGTAGAGCGTAAAGGCCGCCGTTCAGTCGCGCGATACAGTCAGTTTGATCGAAGCGCGCATGCCGTGCGCAGGAGCACGTGCCACGCATCTCTCGACACTGACTTAGCGTGCTCGCAGTCAAATGATAGGAAATTAAAATACATTTAAGTTTTAGTACTTTTATTTAGTGATCGTCAAAATGGGTGCAGAGAAAGAAAAAAACGGAGGTAATGCACCTCCTCCGAAAAATGTGCCCCCTCCGAAAAATGTGCCGCCTAAGGAAAAGACTGTGCCGAATACGTTTTTGAGGACATTTTTCTGTTGGATGCTGCCAATATTCTATTATGGCAATACAAGGGACTTGGAGGAGCATGATCTGCCACCTCCTAAAAGTATGTATCAGTCGAAGAAGGTCGGAGATATTCTGGAAAGGTGAGTTCAAAACAATAAGTTTTAAGAAAACCGGTTTTAATTCCTGCCTTCGTGATAAAATACAATTATTTTGAAATAAGAATGCATTACATTTACTTTTTAATAACAAACTAATAATGTACAATACAATGATTCGGCGTAATACGATAAACAGTTTACGATAAAATATCGCGTGAGATTTGATAATGCGTTTGTAAATTTTTATATAACAATCATTGTATTTCCTGTCTTTAATTTGACTTGAAAATGACCTGAAAATCCAGAGAGGATTAGTAATTACGAGCCAACCTATAAAAAGATCTCGTATCGTTGTGTTTTTGATTGCACTCTTCCGAAACTTTGCTCGACCGATTTTAATGTTTTTGGTAGGTATTTTTCACCCTTTTATCCCCCACCCCTATTTTAAAAATGTTTGACGCTCAGGGAAGTGGCTGATTTAGTCATGTATTGTAGTTTAATTTATAAGTAGGTCATTAAACACCTCGTGGAAAACGATCCTTAGTAATTAAACAATTCAGTAACAACAAAGTTCACCGTGTATAATCTAATTGAAGTAGACCTTGCTGAAAAAAATAAAACAGTATCGAAATAAAAAATCAAAACATCTGAATCATAATTCTCAAACATTATACCTAATTATGCGAGATTTGCGTTGCATGTTTCTTTTTCCAAACTTTTCTATTTCAAATTACCTCAGATATTATCTCCTGTCTATTCATATAATCTTTCATACAGTCCAAACAATTTCAAATATAAATGCCAATAATATAATAATACTATCAATGTAATATTTGCATTTTGCTATCACGTACAGCTGAAGCAAGCACATGTTTACCCAAACACACATCTTCGTATTAAAGTTTCAGCGTATGATATTGAACAGAGTATGTTCATATCCGATTCACTTGCATTTTGCGTGCGTAATATGAAATTCTAATACAAAGTTATAAAGAAGAGTTTGGTTTAAAAGTGATGAACGTTGCGCTTCGCCGCGTACATGCCCGTTCCACGTCCGACTCATGCTATAAACATAGTATCTATAAGTTCTATTTGAGATTCAGTTTCTTTGTTGTAAAGTTTTTTACCCGGAACAGAAAACGTTGAAAAACAGAGCAGGAGGGAGAGAGAAAGAATAGAACTTTAGAGTAAGCGTCAATTCATACTGAGACGCGACACTGAGTGTACATTTCAATAGGGCGACTCCAAATCTAACTTTATTTATAATGCAAAAATATACACATGTCCAGTATCGTCATGTCACGTCTCTGTTTCAGTATAAACTGACCCTAACACCATAAATCTTTCCATCTCAGTAGTGTAAATTAGGGCCGAGATTGCCCGTGCGGAGTTTCAACGAACCTTGTATTTGTTTTTAGTGAATTGGGACGGTATTTTGGTAATTAAATGTTATTGTATGAACGCTCCAAAATATCCTTAATTTTGTTTCACCTTTGTTATGAGTTTACAATTTTTTTGTATTTTAACATTAACCCGTTGAATTATAATGAGGATTTACAGACAAATAAACAAGGCCACAAGGGTCTCATTTGCCCCAATGACCACACAAAACAGCAAATGTCCTTTTGCCATTAAATCGTGATAAACAGCCTGATCTGTTTTTTTTATTTAACGATAGACGCGCGTTTGACCCCTATCCCGCCTGGTGGTAAGCGATGATGTGGTCGACGGTGATACAGGCTTTTCAGAAGTAACCTATTCACCTTTTCAGTATGCCAACTTCAATTTCACCTTAGCGGGTTGCGGTCAAACTCGTATAATACTTACTAGACCAGCATGTCCCAATAACCTTAGATTAAAGGTGAAACTATTGATTTTCTCCAGTTATTAAATTAATGCGCATACTTACACTTTCGCTTTGTAATTTCGTGGTATGTCAATTTATTTTTAATTAGGATTCCATTACAATACCGAGACTTAACATAGCCGTCGTGCTGGCAATGTTTTGCCTAATCATTGCTTTTAGTGTATGTATAAGCATACGTAAAATACGTTCTGAAGGTTTTTTTTTATTTGTGTCTTTATTAGACAAACTTTTAGAAGTTAAGTGTAAAGATGCCATTCCACCAGTGGGCGACACTATGCGGCACAAATGTTCTGTTCTGTCTTGTGGACTCACTCAATCAAACACGAACAAAATATGCCATTCTAAAAATGTTCGCGCACACTTGAGCAGTGTACTGGTTATTTGTACGCGCACCTTGCACAGCCCTAACAGTGGACACGGAGGCTAAATAAAAGTGATACCAGGTTAGTACGCGTACTTACGAACTGCCGCACACTATTTTGGTGGAATCGCTCCATTATATAAGCTTGTTAGTGTCCCATTGTAGTACAAAACTTGATTGATCACTTCGCTTGGATATTGCAGCGAACGTCAGTGATGTTTAAGGTTAAAATAGTCATATTGAATTTACATAGACTTGTTATTTACTCTGTATTTGACCTAAATAGCCAACTTTGATCCTAAAAACAACTATATCACAGCCTAATTGCGTTAAGCCGTAATATTCGTGAAAAAGTGAAGTAGTTCGTAACGCTTACCTGGCTAAAACCTTCACGTGTACCCCTTTAATATACACGTAAGTAAGTATGCGGGATGTGGAGCATGTTTAGTTATAGAACCCGTTACGACCGAACAAAGCCGAGCCATGATATACGATTCAGTGCAGCCCAAAGGCTTCCTCTTAGAATATATAGGAGAAAGTCTAGTACCTACGTCTAACATTACGCCTTTAAGAACACATGCACCTTAGAACTGAGTGTAATAGGGTTCTTTTTGACGTGTGTTGTTTGAATTATTCGGGTCGATTTTTGATCCGACTTTTTTTATTTAGTAAAATGTTCCCCACATTAGGAATTACTCCTGTATCGTGGATGCGTTTAGAAACATTTAAACTCACATAAACACAAACAGACATAAAACAACTATTTCCGCGTGAGAATCGAACGCGCGAGACGCAACTCGGCAGTCGATCACTCAGCCACCGCGCCAATCGTGCTGTCAAGACTTAATTTTTTGAAAAACCTTGTTCTGAATATCAAAAATCTGAGGCTGAAATAAATGCTAATTATATCTTCTGGCATTGTTTCAAGAGTTTGTTGTTTGTCGATACTTTTACGAAAGATTTTAAACTGAATCTTGGCGGAAAAAAAAAACTTTTTGTTGTGAAAAACAAGCTCAATTCTGCGAGTTTTTAAAAACTAAAAAATATGTTTTTGCTATAACAGCTGAATTCGTGTCTTTACGAGCCCAACAGAAATTGGTGAAAAGTTCGTTAGAAAATTCCCTCGAAAAATGCCCAAACCAAAAAACTGCGAAGGTTTTGAGGGAATGAAAACTGTAGTCACTATCATTCTGTTCGCTTTGACTATACTATTATTTTAGGAATTTTCGACGAGCGCATGCTGTGATTTTCAATCGAGCACATCTGATGGACTGTACATTGTTTAAGATTAGATAATTATCATATTACGGAATGATAACTTTAGTTGCATCATCTGACGCAATACCGGCACATTTTTGTTTTTCTGATTTTACACTAAATAACTTGTGTTCTTACTGGAAAACATTGCATTTATGTTGGTTTCTTGTCTCAGGGCAAATTATTATTAACTCAATTTCTCTCATTATTTTGTTGGCGTTTACATTTAATACTTACTTCATTTCATCCTTGTTGCCTCAGGTTAATAAAATACATAACACATAACTTGAAACCCCCGAAGGGTTAACTAGCTAGTAAGTACAATTAAGTAGGTACCTGTTATAACACTCACATTTCGCATGTCATGCCTACAGTTCGATGGGTGCTGAGACCTCTTTTAACCCGGCGTCGTTGTGGTAGGAAATAGGCACATGGGCGTTGAGGTGGGTCAATATTACCCATATATTAAAATCGAGATATTTCCATAGTTATTGAGTATATTCGTAAACTGTATTGTTATAAAATTATTAGGGTATTAGGTTATCGAAAATAAAGAAGAAAAACCTAATTCAAAAATGTTTAATTAGGTTTAATCAACTTTTACATAAACTTATAAAAAAAGGAACATACCAGAGATTTCTTGTGCTTTTAGGATATTCTTTTTAAAATAAGCATTATATTTTGGCATTATTATAACTTGAAGAATTATTTCTTTTTACCATTCATAAAAAAGATAATAATTAAAAAAAAAACATTTATTAAAACTATGGATTCCGCTAGCTTCACATTTATGATAAACTGTTGAATTGAATAAAACCTCTGTTTCTATAAACGGATTAATAGGAAATACCACTTGTGTGCATGTATCAGAATCATGTATCAGAATCGCTCAGAAGCCATATAAATAATTATTTCACAATTGAATGTCGGCGGATTACCTACTGTGTTTACGAATGATCGCCTATAAAGGTTTATAGTAAAGAGTAAGTTACTTACTCAGTGGTATTATACTTTATCCAAAATTTTAAGTCGATAAGAAATGTTTTGTTTTTGGTATATTTTTTTTTAACTTTTCAACATCTAAGGTCATTAGCGACCTCAGTTAAGTTAATGGATAAATTCAAAAGCTACAAAGCCAGGGCTAGTTGATACTTAATTTTAAAACATAAAAAATAAACGTTCAGTTATTTTAAGTAATGGAGGAAGTGTCCATTACCTTATGGTCCATTTTTTTTTCTTGGTAAAATAATCAAATGAGTCTTCCCACCCAGGGCAGGGCGGGAGGGACTGTCAGACTTGACTGACTAAAATCCACGGTGTCCTTCAATAGCCCTTTACGTACCGGGGTCGCGGTAATTTGTGAGTCCCGCAACCCCGGCAGGCTTTGGCCCTCTACAGGGGGCCCCGTCACAAAGCCAGGGTTAGTTGATACTTCATTTTTAAAACCTAAAAAATACACGTTTAGTTATTTTAAGTAATGGAGGAAGTGTCCATTAACTTTTGGTCCAGTACTGAAAAAAATAAATAATATGTTTTGCAGTGGAAAAGGTGAATTTGTTAAAAGTGTGCCTGAATTTACCGCCACATTAGCGATAGTTACGCCTGTTAAATTCTAAGCTTTAAAGTAAAAACACTTTTGAATATTTGAACTTGAAGTTGTTAATTCTAATTTTCAAATCATGCTGACTTACACAATTATCACTTTGTCGCATTACGGTGATAGGTTAATCTCACATACCGATTATAGTGCGCAAACAGGTAATTTGACTCAGATGCTAAATTTTTCAATGATATCTCCTTATTTGTAACCAAATAAGAATTGAAATGCTCCGCCAGCTGATTGTTGATATTTTTTTATTGACATCATATTATAATCGTACGGTTGTTATCAGGCTGATAAATAAAACGTTTCAATGATCGATCGTAAATGAACATGTCGTTAATCACTAGTTTCGAATCTGATTGTTGAGCGTGGTTGGTACCTTCATTGTTAATGGAAATTTTGTATGAAATAATATAATTTTATGGAAAGATTGATAGAATTAATGAGACGAAAGGTTTCTTGATTAGTTGCATCAGCGGTCTGCAATTATATCAATACACAGATCAACGGATTCTAGCCTTTTTCATAACGACAATAGTTCTGATAAATCTTTGGCAAGGTTTCTTGTAAAATCTTTAAAAGAAACCTTGACTGAAACTTCTAGATTCCTGACGTAAAATGTATGGGGCGTTTTTTTATGTGACTCACTCCGCCGTTAACTTTTCGCTTATTGTCGTAAAAGTCTTCAAGCATTACAAAGTATTTGAATTTTGAATTAGAGCAATATGATTTTGGTAAACAAATCAACGCACTCGTGAAGACAAACTCTTGATTGGACATGTTTGCTGATGAATGGATGATGATAATATTAGAAAGTTTGCAGTTCTGTGAGAAGACAGAATGAAAGGAGTAACTTTTTTTAGTAGGTATTCATTGTATAAGCTGTTCTAAATCTACACTAATATTATAAAGAGGAAAGATTTGTAATTTGTGAGTCTATTTGTAATTAATAAACTCAAAAACTACTGAACCGATTTCAAAAATTCTTTCTCCAGATGAAAACTGCTTTGGTCCTGAGTGACATAGGTAATAAGGCAAAACCTAGTGTATAAATAAATAATACTTTTTTGTTCTTTTCATTATGCACACAAAAATTATTATTTACGTATATTTTCGTGTAAACTCAAGTGCATTGTGTATAACCACAGTCGTGGAAATAAAAATCGAAGCATCTGAATGATTAAAGAAGGTTATTAGTCCATAATCCAAGGAAAAATGTATCTTGTTGACTTTTGATTGGTGGAAAACATTGAAGTAGCGTGTTGTTGGTCAATCGATGTTTTATGACTAATGCATGTTGCTTACTTATCTGTCTTGATCCAAATATTTTTTGTTTGTAATCTGATGTCCCAATTAACCATTCGATTTAGCGTTCAGTAACTAATTCACAATGCATGCTTGAGTTTTGATAGCTATGGATTTTACTTTTTTTACTGTACTGATACAAGTTATGATGTTGTTTGTAGTCTAAATTTGATCGGCAATATACGATTGAGTTTGCATAAAATACAAGCATTGTACTGTATGCAAACTTAATAATATTGAAACATTCGTAATAAAGAAAGATATATCTTAAAACTAAAAGTATCATGATTGCCGATCATATTTATGTACTAAAGGCTGATTTCCCTGAAGCAGACTGACGGATATAAATACATAATTTTTTGCTATTCAATCGTATTAACCAAAAAGCACTCACATCATCTGCTTATGATCGAATGGCTGATCGCAAGACGTAAACGTAAAAAAACCCATGATCCGTTTTCCATGATCGCAATGAGAGCTAGCGGTTTTTGGCGTAGTTGTCGCCATTTTTGGGTACGGTCCTGAATCTGTCAACCTTTGTTGCTACGGACGTGATAACCAAGTTTACATCATAATATATTTCATAAAAATCATCATATATTTTAATACCCCAGTCATTTACTGAACCGTAACTCATATTTGCTACAATTAATCGAAGAAGTATTGCGAAATATGCACAACAACCCGTGTAGGCTACCCATAAAAGGTGACATTTGACATTTCGGAGACCTCACGCTACACTAGTGCCTCTGGCGGCGAATTCATTTATAGTCTTCATTAAATTGATTCGATAGCCTCACACACACTAAAATATATTTTATATCACAATAAAATAAATTTTAAATTGCATGCAATTCGATTAAACAAAACAAAGAAATTTAAAATCGATAAGATAAGAAAAAGAATGAATATGCGGTATTTACGAGATATCCTATTGTGTATGAACTTTTTATTTATTTCTGACTTAATTACTAAGGTAACATTTACAAGTGCAATAATTAATTAAAGGTTAACACCATAAAGGTTAGCACAAAGAATAAAAACGGCTTTAAATAACTGACTCAATGTCCTTACTAATTTCCTTCTGATTGAATTATTATAGAATATTGGTTTAATTGTCATAACCGTCTCCATACGATAAAGTATCTTAAAAAAAAGAATCGGACTTTGAATGAGTATTTGTGTTTTCGAATAATGGTATGGAATATTGGAATTCGGAATAATGACATAAAATGTAACGTACAATAAAATAAAATAATTACTGTTTCTAATTAACCATAAAGGCTCCATTTCGGAAGGATTTGATTTAATCAACAAAAAGGTTTAATTTCGAATTTTGTATGCCTAGAGTAAAAATAACAGGTAGGTAAAATAAAAAAAGAATAACAAATAATGCCATAAAAAATAAACAAGATACATTATGGTTTGGTTTGGCAGCAATTTCTGAAAATTGGCGGGAAATATTTATTATATTGTTGAGCGCATTTTTCAATCTGACAAAATGAATTAATTCGAATGGAAAATTTTAAAAAATTGTTATAAAATTACTGTTTTTTTTATTTTGCAGGAAATGGTTGATAGAAGAAAGAGAAGCAAAATTAGCTGGACGAAAGCCGAAGTTTACTAAAGTTATTATCAGAACATTCTTCTGGTCATACTTGCCAGGAGGTATAATGCAATTCATTGCAATAGCACTACGGTAAGGACTAACTCAACTTGGTTATCAAAACGAAAGATCTTAAAAATAAGACGAATTGTTTTAGTTTTTACACCATTTACTATGCGACAAAACGAACGAGGAAGGTTTGAAGATGAAATTCTGAAAAAAATTCACGCTTTTCTGACAATTCTGACGACGCAGTGGCTGAATGATTTACTGCTGCAAAGCGAGGCGCTGGCAACGTCATCAAAAAAAAATTGACGCACTTATCTCTAATTTAGATAATTAATATCAGAAAAAAAACATGTATTTTTCTGTAAAACTTAATTTTCATCACAATATGTCACCTTCCGTGCTTCTTTTGTCGCATAGTATTAATTTCTTGGAATTCTTTTTGAGTAATGTCTGTGCCTTTTTTTTTTCGTGGTATAATCATCAAATGAGTCCTCCCACCCAGGGCAGGGCGGGAGGGACTGTCAGACTTGTACTGACTAAAATCCATGGTGTCCTTCAGTAAGGACACCCGGTGGGTTACGGTAATTTGTGAATCCCGCGACCCCGGCAGGCTTTGGCCCTCTACAGGCCCCGTCACTATGCTGACACTCCTTGAGGCGCGCGTGGAACACAACGCGCCGTCGACCCGGGCATGGTCCATGGTCGGACAGCGAGTCGCCCATTACTCGCCGCCCGCATGCCCGGGCCTACGGTGGCCGGAGATCGTCTTGCGACGTCCGTCGCCGTGGGCGTCTACCACTGCGGCTGGGGTGGAGGGAGGACGCTGTCCTCTCCCTCACGCGGCCCGCCTCCTCCTTTGCGAGCATGACTGCTTCGCAGTAGGAGGCGACCGCTTCCCACTCCGTCTCGCCCCGCAGCATGGCCTCGACCAATGCCGGGCGCGAGAGGAATGCCTGTGCCTAAGGATAGGAAAGTGTTTCATAGTACAACTACTACAAACTAGCTTGCTTATTAAACATCTTTGTTACTGCTTCTACTCTTATATATTTATAAAAAAAAAAGATTTTTCTACTCTTACCTCTGGAGTCGGTTAACAATAAAGGCTTTCTCAAACAGATAGGCGTTGCGAATGCGAAGCGTGACGTTTTTATTTGTAATGTATGGAATTGTTTGAATCCTGTCACATAGAACAGCGAAAGCGATTCGAAAGCGTGACAGAACTATCGGACTGACGTCTCGCTTCGGTTCGGTTTCGCTTCGCTTTCGCCTGTCTGTTTGTCAAAGGCATTAAAGAATATCAGAATGATGTCTAAACATAATTTTCCTTCTAGAACGGCGTCTCCATTGTTGTTCAGCCGCTTGCTCCTGTACTGGTCGACTGAGACGGAAATGAAAATTGATCGTGAGTCGGCCATGTATTATGCCATCGGCATGATCGCGATGAACTGGGTGTCAGCTTTCATGAACCATCACGGAGCCCTGTTCTGTCAACAGTTTGGTATGAAGTTGAGGTGTGCTGTCGGTTCGCTGATGTTTAGAAAGGTAAAGTGAATGTTATTTTTTAGAAGATATTTTTACCAGGTTCTTTTATAATGTCAGATATAATATGTTACAGTCAAAGTGTTACCCGTTACTATGCTTTATAACTAGTAATTATGTATAACCACTAAACTGACTGGTGAAAGTTATAAATTATTCACTTTGAATAGTTATTATTCATACTAGCTGGTCGATGGTAGTTAAATGATTTGGCTATTTGACTGAAAAATTATAATTAGTCAGTCACTTAGATTATCAAAAAATATTCAGCCCTTTTTTTTCTTTTGTTTCGCAAACCAAAATTGACGGAGATGCTTTCAAAATTGGCAATACGTTACAATTCAGTACAATTTCTACTGAATTCTGACGTCACGAGCCCCCACTCTCGAGTTTTGATGCGTTTTATTTTGGTGAATATTCATTGATTTTACAAAAGAAAAAATACGTGTCTGTTATTTTTTTAAACTCTAAATGACGGACTAATTATATTTGTAATTTATAGCTACTGTCAAATAGCCAATTATAGGGACGTACCATCTTTTACCTTTAACCTAGGCATAGTTTGAATTCTAAATTAAACTACTTTATTTTTTTGAGCTATGCCCTCACCTACGATTCATCTGACTGTTATAGCCAAAGGGACTGCCGATAAAACCTAAAGAAAAATATCCACTCTAGTTCTTTAGTTATGTGTACATACTTAAAAACTCACCGTCAATTAAAAGTAGGTGCAACTAAAATTTGTTTCTTCTAGATAATGCGCATGAGCAACGGTTCATTAGGAGATACTACGGCAGGTAAAGTCGTGAACCTTCTGTCAAACGACCTACAGAGGTTCGACCTGGCGATGATGTTCCTTCACTACGTATGGATTATACCGCTTCAGATCGCCGCTGTAGTGTACCTGGGGTATCTTCAGGCAGGAACTGCTGCCTTCATTGGATTCGCTGCCTTGATCATCATTGCACTTCCCTTCCAGGGTAACCTTTATTTTCTGCCTAGTTTTGACCATTGTGACTATTTTTAAATTAGTTATTCATCCATCCATCCGTTCATCCTCACAAAGATAAGATGTAGCATCGCCGTTATATGCCTAGGCATTTCACAACTACATTGCGGTAGGCTTTCAGTCTAACCCGATACATCTAAGTACTAGTATCTCTCTTGGAGCGACTGCTTACCACGTGCATTACCCAGTTACTGAGTAATACGATATCCCATGATAAGATGTTTGTTAGACTTCAATGTAATTATAATGTACCTGACATATTCAAATGGCTTGCATAATTAGTGATTTAAATTCACTAGAATATTAACAATTTATTGATTCAACGATGCACATTACGAAGGCCACGCCAAATGTTACATATTCTCGTATAACGGAGTCTTTCTATAAAACGTTTGTTTGTTTTGTAAATAAATCAGATTATGTTATCTTTTGTTTATATTAGTGACACACGATATATTTTTTCACGGGTAATTCTGTTTCATTAACATGATACATTAGGAGGAGTTCTTGGCTAAATATAACAGCCACATAAGTTGATCTTTCAGTTTAAGCCGTACTTGACACACGTATGTAATGTAAAAAAATATGTATGTAATGTAACAAATGTAAAGTTTCATCCGTGCCTCGGAAAGCCCGTAAAGCCGTTGGTCCCACTTGTAATGTTTAAAAAGGAAAAAAGAAGTCATTACAGGTAGTCAGTGGCCCTGTGGTTTGTGGAGGTCATGAACTTCTATTCAGCTGCATCCCTTAGACTGGAAGTCGACCCCAACATAGTTGAGAAAATGCAAAACATGAAACTCTGGTAACTGGATAAGCAACATATGGCCAAACCCCTAGGGGTTTGAAAAACCGCCAACAAACCGCCAAGGAAACAATACAATGAAGCAACAGAGTATGTTCTACGGTAATAAAAGTTTTGAAGCATTAATATGTTTCAGGTGGTTTGGGTCAGTACCTCGGGAAAGTTCGACTCCGCACAGCTGAAAAAACAGATAGCAGAATTAAAATAATGAGCGAAGTTATTAATGGAATACAGGTGAGTAATTTTAGACAATGTTTGCGTATTAAGCACATATTGTGTAAATTAATACACAGGGTGTCTCGGGAAGGGTTCAAACTGAGAAGGGGCATGGGAGAGAACATATTATTTCCAATAATTTTACCTCTGAAACATAGGGTGCTATTATTTAAGGTTCAAAAATTATATGTTTGACATCTTTTTTGTGTTCAAAAAGGCAACAAATGCATTGAAATTGCAATTTAATTAAATTTTCTACTCTATTTTAAACCGCTGTGCGATGAGAGTGTCGCGTAGTTCAACGGTGCTCGTTACACTAAAATCAATTAGCTAGATCATTAACACACAATAAATTGTCTATTAATAGTCATATTTCAATTGGATCATTATTGCACTGGATTATCAGTTATACGTTTACACAATCTTTCTGAAGCGACCACTAACAGTCATTAAAGTTACGCTCAATCATTACATAGTATAAAACAAAGTCGCTTCTCGACGTCTGTCTGTCCCTATGTATGCATAAATCTTTAAAATACCTAGAGTGATTCAAGCGGAAGGTTTACATGTATGTAACATGCAGTAAAGATGGCACCTGTGCGGAGCCAGGACGGGTCGCTAATCTATACTTATAATAAATCTGTAGAGAGGCCAATTCTGTACATTAAATATATTTAAAAAATAACTATCAAGGGGTGATTAGGGATCGCTACTGATGCCAAAAATGCAGTCAGTAAAATTTTTGTCTGTCTGTCTGTCTGTCTGTCTGTCTGTCTGTCTGTATGTTCGTTATAGAAACAAAAACTACTCAACGGATTTTAACGAAATTTGGCACAATTATTCTTCATACTCCTGGGCAGGTTATAGTATACTTTTCATTACGCTACGACCCATAGGAGCAGAGCAGTGAAGGGAAATATGGGGAAAACGGGAGAAGTTACTCCATTTTTTAAGCTTCCGTCGCGTGTGCAGCCTTAATGGTTAAAGCTACATAGAAATCATGTATGACGGAAATGTTCTCCTTAAAATTATATAAAAATATTCCTTGACAACATATGTCTATCTTTTATGGTTGACTCACAATAACACGTGAAACTCCCGATAGCTTAGCAATTCGGAGCTTTCTGATTAAATTTGTCTACTCTTACGTTTACAACACTGTCACTCATCCCTAATTAAAAAAAAATTAACATTATTACCTATTCAATAAAAAAAGAATCATGTAAATCGGTGTAGAAACACCAAAGCTATACATGAAATACGCTAAAAACTCATCGCGCGTGAATACAGAATGATGATATAAGGATTATTTTTGTGTATCGGTTGCCGCGCTCGATGCGGTTTACGGCGGGAGTTATAAAAGGCGGGGGGGTCCGCGCGCCTGGAGGCCTTAAAATCTTAAGGCATCCACAGAAAAGTCCGGTTGAGCAGTACAAAACCTACTAGAGGATGACCTGCGAGATGCCATACACAAAAAAAAAGCGCGCGAGCTTCATACAATATTTGGTTGTTGATGCGAATAGACGTTCAGACTGTTCGACCTTATTGACAGACAATAATTGTTATTTGCAAACCGTGCTTATTAGCGTGGCTTTTAGTCTTTGAAAAGTTTATTTTTAGATTTGTTGTCATTTTATGAAATAGGTATTAGAGGTTTTGGTAGTGTTTAAATATATTATTAGTTTACATTTTATTTCTTTATAGTTGAAGCAATAGTAGGTACAAAATCAGTTATTTTGGTACTCTTTTTTTTATCGTGGTAAAATCATCAAATGAGTTCTCCTACCCAGGACAAGTCGGGAGGGACTGTTAGACTTGACTGACTAAAATCCACGGTGTCCTTCAATAGCCCGTAGTTACGTACCGGGGTCACGGTAATTCGTTAGTCCCGCGACCCCGGCAGGCTTTGGCCCTCTACAGGCCCCGTCACTATGCTGACACTCTTTGAGGCGCGCGTGGAACACAACGCTCCGTCGACGCGGGCATAGTCCATGGTCGGACAGCGAGTTGCCCATTACTCGCTGCCCGCATGCCCGCGCCTACGGTGGCCGGAGATCGTCTGGCGACGTCCGACGCCGTGGGCGTCTACCACTGCGGCTGGGGTGGAGGGAGGACGCAGTCCTCTGCCTCACGCGGCCCGCCTCCTCCTTCACGAGCATGACTACTTCGCAGGAGTCTTCGCAGGCCTCGACCAATGCCGGGCGCGAGAGGTCTCCGCCTATCGCCGTCGTGAGGACACGGCGGTGCTCTGCCCAAGCGGGGCAGTCCTGCACCGTATGCTCCACCGTGTCCTCCGGACGATCCTCGCAGTGGTGACACCCAGGCGTTTCTTCCCTCCCTATCAGACACAGGAACTGCCCGAAACTTCCGTGTCCGGTGAGGACCTGCATCATGCGGTAGGTCAGGACGCCGTGACGCCTATCCAGCCACTCCTCAAAGAGGGATCTTACCGCCGCGATTGCGGCGTGCCCGATTTTGGTAGTCTACACTAATATTATAAAGAGAAAAACTTTGTTTGTTTGTTTGATTGTAATGAATAGGCTCAAAAACTACTGGATTCGACTTGATTTTAAAAATTCTTTCGCCATTCGAAAGCTACTTTATCCACGAGTAATAAAGGCTATATTTTATTTTGGAGAAAAATAAGATTCCGTAAGATATATGGGATTTTCGGCCACAAGGTGTAAAAAATCAACAAGAAAAGTTACTTTTTTTGCGTACGCTGCCTAAACTATAAAAGATAGAACCATAAAATGTTCTAATTAATTGTTGATCTTATAAATATCTACAAAAAAATGTCCGCGACACACTATATCTATCTATGTCGAGTGTTTGTGATGACTGCGTCGTCGATGTTAGTGTCGGTGTCTGTGAATAGACCTGGGAATCATGTTGCTGACCGTGTCTTTTCTGAGTAGGCTTTTTGCAGCGGTAACCGACATTCACGCGTGCGGAGCCGCGGGCGCCCACTAGTTAATAATATAAACAAAAATACCACTTGCTTCTGCCCCTGACTTCATTCGCGTGAAATTATCGCTCGTCTGCACTATTATTGTTTTCGACATGCATACAAAATGTGATACATAATTTGGCTAATATGCATGATCTAAATAGAATTTATAGCCTTTAGCACTTAGGATAAATGTAACATCCAACCATTTTTTTTCAACTAGCATTCTATTTTAGTTCCAGGAATTACTCTCTACATTCAAACTTTATCCTCTCTATAATATTAGTATACATAAAATTATAATGACCAGGAAACCCACAAAAAGCGTTAATTTTAACAAAGACCTTGTTGCGTATTTAAGTATGGCCCACATAAATGAAGTCCCTAATTTTGAAGGGACAATTAGAAAGTTTCTACATAACATACGAGATGTGGCGTAAGAATCTGCTATCAAGGTTGTTCAAGAAGAAGTGTTAACAAGTAGATGTTTTCATCACAATAAAGGACTAAAGTTTATCTATTTTATAAATATTATACGCATTAACTCATTCGTCGTGGATTTCGAAGATTTTCTATGGTTCTTTCGTGGATTTGAACCTACGACCTCCGGATTCAGTACATACGACGCTCTTTCCAACCAAGCCACCGAGGTTCCTGTCTACAACGTTGCAGGAGGAGGTCGCAGGTTTAAATCCTGCTCACGGTGCAAATTTTTCTTTTCATAGAAAACATTTAAAGTTAAAATATTACCTAAGAATTTAAAAAAGAAATAAGTAAAATATCGTGTTCACTAACCTATGATTCAAACTAAAATTTGATCAACAATTAAATCAGTATTATAGCTTTTGGCTAGGTAGGTGAGGTGGTACATAAGGGTGGAAGTTTTATAATTTATGAAAATTGTTTTAAAATTATTTATTTCATTTTAGGTAATAAAAATGTACGCATGGGAGATTCCGTTCCAAAAGGTAGTTGGGGAGAAGCGGGCGGATGAACTGAAGGAAGTAAGGACCGCCACACTCCTGAGGACAGTGTTCATCGGGTTCATGGTGTTCACGGAGAGATCTGCTCTGTTCTTCACTGTACTCACATACGTCTTGCTTGGAAACGTAATGTCAGCTAATGTGGTAAGTTCCTTTCAGATTTCTTGATTTTTCCTAATTTCATTTATTTAGTAGGTTATTGGGTGTGATACCCGTTTCCGAAGAATGGATATTGTCTTGTCTTACGGACTTTTGCAGTATAAATCCCAACTGTTCTTACTAGTGCCATGTTTAAAGGAAAACTCTTTTTTCGATATGGGGAGAAAGAGTCCCTCATGCTCCCTGTCTCGGGAGAAAGGGGGTATGTCGGATTTCTATAAACTAAAAACCCACTTTTCCTAACGAGTTGGGATATATTGATACTCGTACATCGATATTATCAAGCACCTGACTGCAATCAACAAATCATAGGTATTGCGTAATTAAGTGAAATATTTGTTGGAAATTATGAAATATTTCCCAGAAATAACGTTAATTTGGGTTTAACCACTTAACGGCATTTTATTGTTATTAATTTTATCAAAATTTACATTTAAACCACTTCTATTTTGTGTACGTCTTCTCTTATTCAAGAGCTTCATTAGACTAGCGAGTGATACGTAATTGCTCGTTGAAGTGTTGCCAACCTCGGCTTTGTCTGCTCTTTGTGCGCATAACATTAACCTCATGCAGAGGCATTACAATAAAATAACAAATCCCGTTGAACATAAAACGTTATCTGTGGTACATTCGCATTCAAGATTGGCTGCATTTTATTGTCTCCGTGTTAAAGCGGATTCCCGATTTTTGGCATCGAGGCTTGTTCGATTTTGAACATGCATTTACTCAAAATGGATAACCTCAAATCTGAATGTTTGCTCATCGCTTTATTTTATTACTTGCGACTGTATCTTTCTTTGTGCAGCTCCTGAGCACAGAGTAGCCTTTTGTTAGATGGTCGATATTTTTTTCTTAAGTCAAAATCCGTAGTATTTTATTAGGTTTATCCAGACATTAGCGCGATCAAAGTTATTCTCCCGCTTTATAGCAATACATAGTACAGTATAATAGTATCACATGAGTGTTTTAATACCTAATTATAACAGTTGCATACAAGACTTTATCTACTTTCATGCTATTAATCCTCTATAAAAGAACCTATAACGATTAGCTTATTGCCAACATTAAAACACTCAATGCTATAATGATCATTATATCATCCAAACGCGTGTTATAATGAATTTCAAAAAAAGAACATTCTCATGCAATGACATTTTTACCACCAGATCGCTAACATTTTGAAAAAAGAACAATAAATTGTAGACTAATTCGTAATTTCGGATTCTCGTCTTATCGTGTTATTTCCCGCCATCTTGAATTCACATAGTTCTGTACAACACCCTATGGTATGAAAATCTTTTATAGAGAATTCACATCATGATTGTAGATAAAGTCTTGTATGCAACTGTTATAATTAGGTATTAAAACACTCATGTGATACTATTATCACACTCGGCTACGCCTCGTGTGATAAACCCACATTCGTGTTTTAATACCCCTGATTATACAACAGTTGCATAAATAACTATTATCTACAATCATGATGTGAATCCTCTATAAAAGATTCTCATACCATAGGGTGTTGTAAGAACTATGTAAATTCAAGATGGCGGGAAATCCAAACTAATATTATAAATGTGAAAGTAACTCTGTCTGTCTGTCTGTCTGTCTTTTCTTCACGCCTAAACTACTGAACCGATTTGTGTGAAATTTGGTACAGACATAGTTTGGAACTTGAGAAAGGACATAGGATAGTTTTTAACCAACTTCAAAAAAAAGAGGAGGTTATCAATGTTATGTTTGTTACCGCATTACGACCGACTGGGTGAACCGATTTTCATGATTCTTTTTTTGTTTGAAAGCTGGTGCTTCCCGTGGGACCACCATTGTCACCAAATCAGGATCTGATGATTGGATCTTGGAGAAATCGAGGGCAACCCTCAAATTTTATAGGCTCACCCATCGTTTTTCGTAAATCTTATGAAGTAATTTAAGTACTTGCGTATGGTAATCATCATCTTATGTAGTTGAGCTGATGATGGAAGGTACAACTCCTTAACAGTAGTTTGTTACCGAATAACGACCGACTGGGTGAACCGATTTTCATGATTCTTTTTTTTTTGAAAGCTGGTGCTTCGCTTCCCGTGTGGTCCCATTGTCACCAAATCAGGATCTGATGATTGGATCTTGGAGAAATCGAGGGCAACCCTCAAATTTTATAGGCCCACGCATCGTTTTTCGTAAATCCTTTGAAGTAATTTAAGTACTTGCGTATGGTAATCATCATCTTATGTAGCTGAGCTGATGATGGAAGGTACAACTCCTTAACAGTAGTTTGTTACCGAATAACGACCGACTGGGTGAACCGATTTTCATGATTCTTTTTTTGTTTGAAAGCTGGTGCTTCCCGTGTGGTCCCATTGTCACCAAATCAGGATCTGATGATTGGATCTTGGAGAAATCGAGGGCAACCCTCAAATTTTATAGGCCCACGCATCGTTTTTCGTAAATCTTATGAAGTTATTCAAGTACTTGCGTATGGTAATCATCATCTTATGTAGCTGAGCTGATGATGGAAGGTACAACTCCTTAACAGTAAGGAGTTGGCATCGACTGATTCATTGTTCGCATATCTCCGGAACTACACATCCGATTTAAATAATTCTTTTTTTTTGTGCTAGGTATCGTTCCACTTAGGGTATACTGAAAGTTTCATCAAAATCGGTTCAGTAGTTTTTGAGATAGGAAATTTTATTAGCTTATTGTGTACATGAGGGATGTTATTACCAGTGCTACGGTTTACGTACCGAGGTCACGGTAATTCGTAAGTCCCGCGACCCCGACAGGCTTTGGCCCTCTAAAATAATGAGCACTTAGAAAGGAATTCAAATAATTCCAACTTCAAGAGATTCCCTCCAAATATTAGGTATAGGTGTTCAAAGATTGTATGGAAACTAATTTTGAAGTTAGAAATCTGGGATGTACGATGTGAAGTTACATAAAATAAATATATGTATAAAAAAAATGTCACGTAACTTAATGAGGCAGACCAAATTCTACGCGAGCGAAGCCGCGGGCAAAAGCTAGTAACACGATAAGACGAGAATCCGAAATTACGAATTCTACAATTTATTGTTCTTTTTTCAAAATTTTAGCAATCTGGTGGTGAAAATATCATTGCATGAGAATGTTCTTTTTTTGAAATTAATTATATCACGCGTTTGGATGATATAATGATCATAATAACATTGAGTGTTTTAATGTTGGCAATAAGCTAATTGTTATAGGTTCTTTTATAGAGGATTAATAGCATGATAGTAGATAAAAATAATAACCTGATTATTAATTTGGCGAGCTACCGGAGCGTGCAGCATGTGGGACCGGCGCGCACTGCTTCCAATTCTAATAGAACTGTCATCATAGATTACTTTATTTCTTCCTCTGTAAGGAGGTTTACAGTAAACACTGCATATGCTTGTCTTTCTTTGTTCCTGCAGTACATTGTGTTAGACTAAATTTTTGTTCCTATTTATTTATTTAAACTTTTGGAACACAATTATAGTACAGAGGAGTGGAGTTAATAAACATTCTTTCTCTCAAATAAATATGACGATGGCCTATACACCTACGTGGTTTATATTGAGGATAAATACAGTTTACAAATAAATCTCAGTATTTTACATTATGAGATTACCTTTCTTACATCCACAACCCAGTTAGACTTGGGTATACCTTTTGGCAAGGTTGTCAGATCTCCTTGTGACTGACCTGTGGCAACTGTCAAAGATCATCAAATGACAGTCGAAGATCATCGACTTTCTAGATAAAAACCTGCATTTTTTTTTCAGTTCTACCCGTTGCAACAATTTATGAACGCTGCTCAGGTCAACATCACACTAATCCTGCCGCTAGTGCTAGCCTTCACTGCAGAACTAATTGTGTCTCTGGGAAGAGTTCAAGATTTCCTGTCCTTACGTATGTATTATGTGAACATTGTGTTAGGCAATTTACAGTATCAATAAATTGCAAGTTAGTTAGTTTATAATGGAAACGTATTTTTACTTATGTTAAGTCAATGAATATTTACAAAGATGAGTTATATTCATTAAAACTCGAAAGTCGCTCGTGACGTCAGAAGTAATTAAAAACTTTACTTGCTTGTGACGTTTTGGCTATTTTTAATGTGTCATATTTTCGATAACTGGTTTATGTAATAAAAGAAAAAAATTACGTACGTCATATTAGATTTTTTCAGTCAAATAATCAATTATTACTGGCAAAATCCAACTGCTCTTATACATTTAACGTAGTCCAGTATTATTTGTAATCTATATAACTTTTGAAAACATTAACCTTTACACGGCAGTCCGGTGGAAAGACTTATCTGCCCTTGGGTGTCGTAAGGCAACTTGAGTTACTACTGCCGAGATGATGGCGTAAGTTAAAGCAGGAACCAGGCAACGAATTCATACATGATTAATTCTTAATGTACGCATTATTCTTTGTTTAATTAATTAGGAACGCGTATTTTGTAACTAATAAATTAATATCTTAATGGCACAATCATTATCTAATTGCCTAATGTTAAATTTTTATCAGAAAGTATTATCTCTGTAGGTTAGTCACTTAATCTTAGTTAAAATGTACGACGATATTAACATGAATAAAAAAAAAAAATTACACTTTGCACCAAAATAATGAAGAATCTGGACTGGTCATAAAAATGTTAAGCCGTTACGAGGGTTCACACTTAACCGTTTCGTGTTTTTTGTATGAGATTTGACCCATATTATGAACTTCAGACGTTATGCGTCACTGTAAGCCCTGCGTGCCACTGAGGCGGTATTCCACGAATGTTGAGAAAATACGAATTCGTAACCTTGTTAACTGAAATACTTCTCATTAAAGCTTATACATTTTACTGGTTACGTACGTCATGTGGTTTATTATTCAGTTGAATCACCTGAAACTTGAATGGTTATTTTATAATACCATTTTAAGTCTCTTATTTTTTATTAGCATACGCTAACATTAAGTTCTTGTTGAAATTAACGTAACAATTACGTCCTTAGCGTCATTTACTGATGCAATGAAACTTATACTTTACGTTACAAACTAATCAGTTGAAAAAGTTTTCAAGTAAACGGAATTCTACATTACGCTATAGTGGCACATCAGCCGAAAATTCACGAAAAGTTGCCAAAACGATATGTTTTAATTTACAGAGGACAGGCCAGACTTGGCAGGGATGTCGGAAGAAGTATCGTCCAACTTGTTCCGCAACTTGCCGGTCAAGAGCGAGTTGGAACCGAAAACTGCCATCCGACCGCTCTCCTATCATCGGAAATCGGATGCTTTGCCTCTAGGTAAGAGATGCTTATTTACAAAGAAAATGAACTAAACCCATTTTATCATTACTATTATTTTATGCATTTTCTACTACATACTAATCGGTTGGAGTACGTTATAACTTTTATCAAATACACTGGAAATAAAACATATACCTAAGATATGTTATTTTACAGTGGTTGTGTTAAAATAGTGGATGATTTTTTTTTATTTTAATTAGATATCCACCATGAAGGTGAATTTTTTTCAAAGTAACGATATTTCTCACTTGTCTGAACAGCCTCGCAATCGTCCTGGCTCTGAGTATCTCGGGGAGAGTACTCAGCAATAATAAAGATTAGACTTGGCAATCAAACTAATCAGTTTCCCGTAACATTCACGTGCACATATTTATCAACAAATGTTATCAATTCAGTCACTGTTGTAGCACGTACCTGTTGGCTCGTGAAAACTTCGTTCAAAGGTCAATAAAGAGTCCAAAGTTCAACTCGTATGTTTGTAGAGTTTGGAGTTCGACAGTTTACATAATAAAAGTAATTTTGGTTAAATTACTGCATACACAGATTATAGAGTGTCTTAAGAAGCGTTTATAAAACTGTAATCTAAGATATTTCGATTTTTTTGGACACGAAATAAACCGTCGATCATAATCCACTAGCCATGTTTGATGCCCTTTCCAAAACATTTTGACTTTGATTGTAGACCCAGCTTTAGCGGCTCAGCTCAAAAAGCCTGTAAGTCCTAAATTTTTGAGGAGCTTGTCACATCAAGATGATTCAGCCTTGGTGTTACATGATGTGTCGGCCAGTTGGACAGGGGACCCTAACTCTATGGCCCTCAAGAACATTTCCATGAGGTTGCGCAAGGGAAAACTATGTGCTATTATTGGAGCAGTCGGATCTGGAAAGGTAGGCTTCAGAAATAATGTCCTTGTTTAAATTCTGTCATTCATGATCAATATCAGATAATTCTACAGTTAGTTGATGAAGTCACATGCTCTGATATCGTGACAAACATATTTTAGTGATTATAAATTATTAAAGTATCAGTTAAGATAACAATTACTTGTTTCTTTACGATATCCATGTCTCCGTTATATACAGACATTATTCCTAATCTTTCCAACTATAATATTTGGAAACAACTTGTTCATATGATTGTTTTTCATTCTCAGTCTTCGATTTTGCAACTACTACTAAAAGAATTGCCTTCGGCGACTGGCACTGTTTCAATATACGGCAAGATGTCGTACGCTTGCCAAGAGGCGTGGTTGTTCCCCAGCACCGTCCGAGAGAATATACTTTTCGGTCTGCCTTTTGAACCCGGAAAATATAAGAAGGTACGTAAATAAATCTGATTTGAATATAATACGTATTTTTTCCCTTTGTTGTTCATTTTATTGAGGCCATCGATGTTTTAATAGATAGGTGAACTGTGTCAGTGATACGCTCATAGTTTCACCGATAAAAGTATAATTAATCATAGTAATAAAGGCAAATAGATTAAAAATATATTGTTATGTCTGTGTTTGTGGCAACATTCCAAGAGAAAACAATACGAGGTGTCATATTTATTGCCGCTTAACGCCCCGAAAAGCAGTAGGGTGCTGAGTTTTAAAATTGTAGTACCCGGGGCCTTAATTGGTGGGGATTTCAGCGCTGCAATTTTTGGAAAACCCAGGATACAATAAAATTCATTCCTTTATACCTTGCAATTGCAGTATATGTGGTATACAAAATGAGGTTTCCAGAAGTTTTAAAAACAAGTAAGCTTTTTACTGTTGAGGAGCACTGAACCGTCTCGTATATAATATATTCACAATGGTAGTTTGCTTCCATTATGTGTGTAGGTATGCCGGGTGTGTGCACTCGAGAAGGACTTCAAGCAGTTCCCGTACGGCGACCAGACGCTGGTGGGGGAGAGGGGGGTGTCCCTCTCAGGAGGCCAGCGAGCCAGAATCAATTTGGCGCGCGCTGTTTACAGAGAAGTAAATTGATTTCTATTTTGTTGCACAAATATTGAACTCATAACATCTGGGAAATGAACAATTTGGTCGGGCAGCGGTTCTTCAATTTTTTTATGAGGTTGTTAACTTTCCTACGTTTCTTTTTTTTTTTAGATGAATAATAAATCTTCCTAAGTAATTAAGTATTCCGGGGTCGCGGGACTTTCCCATTACCGTGACCCCGGCACGTAAAGGGCTAGTGTAGGACACCGTGGATTTTAGTCAGTACAAGTCTGACAGTCCCTCCCGCCCTGCCCTGGGTGGGAGGACTCATTTGATGATTTTACCTCGATAAAAAAAAAAGTAATTAAGTATTGATACGAAAATATTTCTAAATTGTGTGGAGTATTTTTTTATTTATTTAGACCAAGAGTAGAGAGTAGTTATGTGCTTCCGGTACCATATGACAAAGCAGTCTTGACTTTCAAGGCTTTGTTTACATTTTTTTTTTATCGTGGTTAAATCATCAAATGAGTCCTCCCACCCAGGGCAGGGCAGAAGGGACTGTCAGACTTGTACTGACTAAAATCCACGGTGTCCTTCAATAGCCCTTTACGTACCGGGGTCACGGTAATCCGTTAGTCCCGCGACGGGCTTTGTTTACAATAGCCTATTTTACTCAAAAAAAATTTTACTATAAGTACTACTAAGGCTTAAAGACCTTGAACATCTACAAACAATAGAAATATGTATAGTACGAGTACCTATCCATTCAAAATGAAACACGCTTTACATGCAATTTCTCATTAAAATATTCAGCTTGAATAAATACCTTACATAGATTCCAGATACATCCTCCACATTCTATATACTCACTTTCCGAGTTCCATTTTTAAACTAGCCGTAAGGAGTCTAATGCAGTACCTACATACTAGACATTCAATTTCAAATTCCTACGTAGAGAATTTAAAAAAACTTTTTTCTTTTGTTCTCGCACAGTCTGCAGAGCATTCAGAGCATTTGTCTGTCGGCACGGGGGGTGTGAGTGCCAAAAGTTAACTACGGAATTAATGTAACGAACTTTAAGAAATAAAGGAGGAAGGAACTGAATTTTGTTCCTGCAAAAAATTCATACATGGCATCACATAAGCTGTGCTCAGTTTTTCAGATAATATTGTATTTTAAACCGACTTCAAAAAGGAGGTTCTCAAAACGGTCGGTTTTCTTTAAATGTATGTAGTGTACACCAAATATTCCGTGGTTTCTGATTGATTCTTTTTTATACGATTCAGTATACTTGTCATTTGGCCGTATCTGATGAGCATTTTTCGCTTATATATTTAAAAGGTGTGTAAATCGGTGGTAAAGAAGTCAAAAACAAAGCCATTGTGGTTGTTTATGTTTTTTTTTCTTCATTTGATCATGTCTAATTCCAAAGCTCTTCAAACAGCTTTTAGCACAGATCAGTTTAATAATGTATGGTGTACCGCTGCGTAGAATTCGTTTCCTCAATCATTTTTTATGATTCGTACTGGAAAATGAGAAGAAAACACCGTGTTTTTACCTTTTTACTTCGGTTTAAGGTCGGAGCTTTACTATTGCATTTACGCCATGGCATATTCATAGTTTTAAAGCAGCGTACGTCTTTGTTATGGGGAGATATTTTTGTGCTACAATCACAAAGAAGAGAAAATTAACCTTAATGAGTGAATAAAGGACTTTGAGGACCTGGTTTATTAACTTTTTTTATTTGACGTGTCTGTAAGTCTTCGACGGTGTACTGGGTTAGATTAGGTTTTTATTGATTTAAAATAATAATGTATTAGTTTCATAGTTATTATTGTGTTTTATGGGCCTTAGTTGCAAGAAATTAAATTGGACGATAACGGTAACCACACGAAATCGGTAGTTTCTTTAATTTGTAGGGACAATGAGCGAGAAAGAACGATATTTCAGAGTCATGTAGTTACCTTCATCGTCTTATGTAAAAGCGCCCACCCAGGGTCGGACATTGTGATATTGTATTATTTTATGTGGTTTTCCTGCGCCGATGTCGAATCTCCGCTGAGTTTGGTCGCGGAATACTATTGAATTATTATACTATTATCATTTATAGCCATCTCAATGATAAAGTCTATTTAATAACTACATAGTGTAAACACAATTTATCTAAATCTTTTAAACATTCAGCCTTTGAAAACAAACATGTTTTTATTGAATCAAAGTAGATAAAGACATAATATTTAGACGGAACAACAGACAGTAGGTTCTGGGTCTGATTTCATGGGGAATTAGAACTAGTCCAGCCAAGCCTTCCTTATTTTTTGCCCCACACTCGGAATTCTCTTGTATCGTGGGTGCGTTTACAAATATTTAAACTCACATATGTACACAAACATCCAGACACTGAATAACTACTTGTGGATTATATAATTTATTTATTGCGTGCGGAAATCCGCATGAATGAATGCCGCAGAGCGGCAGTCAATCGATAGGATATTTTCTTACTCGAATGATGTCACCAATTTGGAATTAGATGTAGGTTGGTTCGAAGGGCCAATGTCTGCCGGGGTCGCGGGATTGTCTTATCAGGTAACCGTGGCCCGGAACGTAAAGAGCTATTGAAGGATACCATGGATTTAAGTCAGTACCATTCTGATAGTCTCACCCGTCCCACACTGGGTGGGAGGACTCATTTAATTACTTTACCACGTAAAAAAAGAGGTTGGTAAACCCTTGTAGCAATTTTGACGGCTTCGTGGTTGGATTCAACGGGCTTACAAGACAATTGGTATATAAGAGGTAGAGCAATGTTCGTAAACGTGTCCAGGATACAGAAGTAATTCTTGGAGGGGGATTAATTTATTAAAAAAAAAACACGCACATGAATACGTCTCTTCTATATTTCTAGGCAGACATTTACCTTTTGGATGACCCCCTATCCGCCGTGGACGCTAATGTGGGTCGTCAGCTGTTCGAGGGCTGCATCAACGGATACCTGCGCGGGCGCACACGCATCCTCGTCACGCATCAGATTCACTTCCTCAAAGCTGCCGACTATATTGTTGTTTTAAATGAGGTTCGTACATTTTATATTACTACGAGATAATATGAATTTGAAAGTTTGTGAGGATGGACGTTAAAATTTCTTGCAAAAACGACTTGGTTTCAATTTTGGATACGGAAAGCTATTAAATATTATAAGGATAGCTGTATTAACTAAAAGGAATGTCGACTGTGATAGACCTTTTAGGCGCTGCACAAACGGCTTACCATTACAGGGAATCGTAGTGCATGAGTGTGTGTGAAGTTGAAGCTACTAGACACGAAAAAATGTTTACGTATGCGCAGTGAACGATTTTATACTGGTTCTATAGAAATCAAATATTCCTTGGTGTCTTGTACCTGACACAAGACACTAAAGTGACCAACGTTTGCGCCCTGCCTTAGTCTACTATTTAACTTTAGGATAACTGGGCACTTATAGGCAGGTAATATCGATATCGGTATATATCGGTAATAAGCTCTGTGCCCGATGGGATTATCATAGCTGCTATTACTTTTCTTTCTCTTTGGTTTTCAAGAATTATTAATTAATTATCTGTCTCTGCATTGTTATAATAAACTCAGTTTTTTGCAAAACCGTGGTGTAAGCTGTGCGTAATTTGTCATGATTTTATTAAAGTAGAATCTACCTCTTCAATTAAATGGTTACGTACAGGATAATTTCGATGATTCTGTCAGTTTAGACGGGATTTAATTTGCAGATTGATTTTAATTTGCTCTCTTTATTATTTTCTTTACGACCATTTTATACTTTGCGAATCTCTTGAGAACTTTATTGTCATTTTATGTGTCTACTAGCTGTTTCTTGTGGTTTCAGCCCCGCTGCTCCTATGGGTCGTAGTGTAATGTTATATAGACCATAGCCTCCCTCTATCAATGGACTATACCTACACGAAATAATTTTCCTGAGATTAGCGCGTTTAGCCAAACATACTCTTCAGCTTTATAATATTTGTATAGATTGAGTTTCAACTTTATATCAAATGTAATAAGGGTATAATTCATTTGTTAATTATTTGTTAAAAAGGGCCGCATTGAAAACATGGGTACATTCGACGAGCTGGTGTCATCGGCCAAAGATTTCTCCTTGATGCTGTCTCAGCTACAAGAAGGCAAAGAAAAAGACTCGGACAGTCTAGGATCACGGGTGAGTTTACAACAAACTTATACAAAACCAAGCTGATTTTCTATAAGGGACGATCTGAGGGGGGATCTAAGTGGCGTCCTTCCATGGGCTGATCATGATGATGAAATTTTTTTTTTTCGTGGTAAAATCATCAAATGAGTCCTCCCACCCAGGGCAGGGCGGGAGGGACTGTCAGACTTGTATTGACTAAAATCCACGGTGTCCTTCACTAGCCCTTTACGTACCGGGGTCACGGTTATGGGTAAGTCCCGCGACCATGATGAAAATGCTAGTCACAAAGTTCGTGTTAACATTTTCAATTTATAATTATGAACAGCTCTTATTTGAGCTATTCCATTATAGGGCTTCTGCCTTTGTTCTTAGATAACAACAATCATTAGATTGTTGTTATCTTTATCGTCGCATTTGCAAAACTATTTGAATAATGCATTCCAATCAGTACCAAGTTGATACTAGTCTATCGATTGTTATGAGTGGACGGCCATGATATCGACCCACCACTCGACTGCTCAACTGCTAAAGCTACGTTCCATTATCGGGCAAAACATGTTCATTTATATAATTGTAGTCTCTTCTGTTCGCTCAGTAATAAGACACTTAATTTCTCAATTAGCATTTCTCATAATTTTTTAATTTAAATTCAATATAATCTTGACAGGCAGGGTTGTGCCAATATTTTATTCATTTGATCTTGCATTTACTTCAGATTTACATAAAACTTCAAGTAAATCTGTATCTCATACTCAGAAGTGTTTACGAAGCAAATGTTGCTACACAGCACTGAAATATCTCGTGGTACACATACACTGTTTATACTTTCATATTTTATGAGCACCTCACTCCGCACTTCGTAAAATAAAATTGATCCCCAAAAGGTCTGACGGAATCCCTTCATAGTGGCAACCAGCTTCTTCAAATATGTAAAGGGTATCACATACCTATCTCTGACTTTTATATTTTTTGATATTTATGTGAATTTTATGCGAGCATTTCTCCGAAGGGTTGATGCATCCTTAGCGACCATAAACTATGAAAGGATTCATTTTTGATTAAAGAAGTTCTTCACACACATCAGACCAATGAACTTTTGTCTGTTAACTTAGCTCACCGGGTGAAATGTATAAAAAATCTCTTTAGAATCAATACAAGAAGGTTTAAAAGGATTTCTTTGTTCAGTGTTGGTAGAAGTATGTACCCAAGCTATTATTTTTCAACCTCCTCAAGTTTATTTTTTCCCTCTTTATTGTTGCAAGCTTCATGAGATGAGGTTGGAGATTGCCCGAGGGTCGACATTCAGAAAAGAAACAATACAAAATAATGGGCGAACTTAAAATTCATAAAAAACCGTTCATCCTTCTAAAGCCGGTATATTACTCGCCTGTTCAGTTTCTAAATGTTAGAATGTAGTTACTTCTATTTAAATATGTTTGCAGACCTAATTAAAATATGAAACCGTATAACAGTTTATAATTGGTGAGCTCGGGTTAACTTAAAAATGCTTTTCATAAACCTTTAGGAAAAAAATACATTTAATGTTGTTTTTTGTTGTGTTGAAAATTTCATTCCAACTCAGTCATGACAACAAATTGTATGAGTCAGATTTCCAAAATTTGAAGCTTCTACAATGCTGTTTGCTTCAACAGAGCACGGAAGAAAAAGACAGACCTGCCTTAAAGACCATGGTGAGCGTGACCGACGGCGAGGAGTTACAGGAGTTCGAAGCTCAGAAGATGGAGGAGGAAGAGAGGCAGTCGGGCAACTTGCGCTGGGAGGTCATTTCCGCGTACTTCAAGGCGGGAGGAAGCCTGTGCTTTATTCTATTTGCGCTCTTGATTGTTGTACTTTCCACGACCAGTGCGGCTTCTATTGACTACTGGGTCAGTTATTGGTAAGTGCACATGTAGTACATCATTAGGACATGTAATATTATTTATTTCATGAGATGATACCCTGCAACTTGGTTTCTAAACCGAGGTGCGGTTGAACTATTTTTTTTTGAAAATACTGTAATGTATGTGAAGCTTTGACGCAGGTAAAAGAGCCTTAGGTTTGTTTTGCTTAAAAACAAAATAAACAGTATAATCAACTTCTTATTTTTTTAAGGACAAATCAAATGGCAATATATGAGGAGTCCCTCGACGGAGTACCAATAGGTACGTACAATTTGATATATTTTCTAATTTGATTGATGCTTGATCCTATCAAATAATGATATTATCTAATAAACAATTGATAGGAGTTTTTATTTTATAATGTAACCACTTTGTATTATTTTAATAGTTCGTACGATTTGTCCAATTACCTGCCTAGCTCTATCCCAACTATGTTTGGGACGAAATTTATTTTTCTTATCGTGGCCAAATCTTTAAATGAGTCCTTCAACCCAGGGCAGAGCGGGAGGGACTGTCAGACTCGTACTGACCAAAATCCACGGTGTCCTTCAATAGCCCTTTACGTTTCAGGGTCACGGGAATTCGATAACTCCCGCGACCCCGGCAGGCTTTGGTCCTCTAGAGGGGGGCCCCGCAGCATGGCCTCGACCAATGCCGGGCGCAAGAGGTCTTCGTCTATCACCGTCATGAGTACACGGCGGTGCTCTGCCCAAGCGGGGCAGTCCTATACCGTATGCTCTACCGTGTCCTCCGGACGATCCTCACAGTGGTGACACCCAGGCGTTTCTTCCCTCCTTATCAGACACAGGTACCTCCCGAAACTTCCGTGTCCGGTGAGGACCTGCGTCATGCGGTAGGTCAGGACGCCGTGACGCCTATCCAGCCACTCCTCAAAGAGGGGTCTTACCGCCGCAATTGCGGCGTGCCCGGGGACGACATTTAGTATAACCGGATGCAGTCTTTGTACTTTACATGGAGCGACCGCCTATCTGATTATGTAACCCAGAAACTGGGTAATATGATACCCCTTAGCAAGACTTGTTGACAAACTTTTGGGTGTCGCACTAGCAATAACAAACGTCAAAGATAATAATTTTCACTTTTCCAAAGGTCAATCTTGGCTACCTCGGCCTTAAAGATCGACCTGCATGGCTGTTATTATGTAGCTAGGAGCTTCTTCTGATGTGTTCAATACTGCATTAATTAGTACAAAAAAAAACTTTATGCTAAGGGTCCACGGATTTGTTATAGAGACGTCTTGTGCTATGATACAAAGGGTATCAATTCTCTTTTAGAGAGAGCCCTGGCACCCATAACACAAGTTTAATCTTAGCTTGGGTGTCAGAGGTACACTCGGAGATTTATGCAATTTAAATAACCTACTGTCATAATCTAATTCAAAATAGCTTAATCAATGCCAATCAAAATCACAAAAGTAAACATTAAAGTATTTATTTGTAAAAAAAAACTAAAATGAAAATATTTGTGTGAAAATTTCTCATGCCACGCAGGCATGAGAACAAACTGAATGCATTAAACTTATGCAAATAATTAGGAATTAAAAGTTGCCCATTTACCAGCAGCAGAAGCCTTGTATATCATAAAGCCAAAGTTTTCCATAATCACATAAATACGATATAACGTAGTACACTGGTCCCAAGTGGCGGGTCCTAATTAAAGTAGCTAACTAACAGGGACCACTAATTAATACCAAGCATCGTTAGGTAAGTTGATTCGCGACATAAATCCTTGAGCTCGTGAGAGTCAAGCCGGATCGAATGTTAAACTGTTATTAACACCTTAATGGATAGGGAAGCAGTTTATATTAGTTAGAAAATACGAACGAGATATAGAATTTCTTTTAATTTATTTTTGTATAATTTTGAGAAAAGACGTTATTTTAGATAGGTTTGAGGTTGACCGGGCGCCTGATGGTAAGCAAAGATGTGGTCGACGGTGAAGCATGCTTGCTTAGTTGAAATGAAACAAATGATTCATTTCAACTAAGCAATCTTTTTCAAAATTAAATGCGGTTGCCTGCATAGGATCCCTTTAGATCAATTAAGCATTAAAATATTTTTAACAGGCTTACTCAATACATTTATTGCTTCCATATGTGAACTAAGAAAGTAGGGTTGACAAAAAAATGTGACCATTGTGGACCCTGCCGAGCTCAGCAAAAGTAGGAGAGAGCAAGAGGGCTTTTATTGTACTACTTACTTGAATATACCTAACCTTTGCATATCTTTTCAGACTGTGCTATGTTATATTTCATAGTAATTTTGTTTAATAGCTTATACGACACCAATAATTGTACTAATAACTCCGTGGGATTCCTCAACTGTGCTTCACATTGCTCGCGTTAAATATTCAAATTGTAAATCGTACGTAATTATACAGTTCTACTCGTACCAACACGACCCAATAACTCTGTCCTGGCGTTGTGGCAAAAGTCTGAGAATTTTATTTTATTATTTATACGTATTGGCCAGATGTTCGAATGAATTTTTTGTCACGAAAAAAAAGACAAATAGGTCACAGGTGGTCAATGACACGAACAGAACACAGACCGACGAATCAATGTTGACTGTAGTCGTCTGTTTTAGCAATCAGATATAATTACAGGAGTAGGCACTTACAACACGCTTTGATATTTCTCTAAAGCCAGACAAAAATGTCAGCTATCTTTTTCCATTTACAATAAAAAAATAAGTCCCTAATATTCGCAGTATAATTTAATTACATTAGCTACTTCGCTACTAAGCCGTATATAGCTTGAAATTCAAATAGCCTCAAGGAATGCTATGCCAAATCTATACCAAAACCACGTACTGGCTACAAAGAGACTTACACGTATGTAGCTGGCAGGGGAATGCTACACAAAACTATCAAATTCAAATATCTTGTGAACTAAGTGTAGGTATACTCTACGTAAGTGTACGTATACTAAGTTTGAAGGTATTAATATTAGGTAGGTTCTTAGAACTTAGTTGCCGTTTAGGCATTGTAATTTACAAAGAATTAAAAAAAACAAACAATAGAATACAAGCAACTTATCTAATCAAATATGTCAACCAAAATGGGTAAATGTATTTTCGTATCTAAATAATTATTACACGATACTATACGATTGATTCCATTTTATGGTTTTTTGGTAGGTAATATTTCGGAAGACCTAGTATGACTTTTCACGTTTTGGTTGTAAAAGTTCCTCGTTCGTAAACTAGACGCGCTTTTTTCAATTTTCCATATAACAAACGCAGTAAATATACTTCAAGTACGTAAATAAAATATATAAATCTTGTGATAAGGCATCTGTTATGTGCATTCGGTTATATTAAGGTGTGTTTCCGATCTCAAAAGCTTAAGCATTTACGCAGTCGCTCCATGCAAAATACAGTTATTCAGCTGCATCCAGTTATACTGGAAGCCAACGCTAAACAACGCTGGAAGACTTTGGAAAAGACTAGACTACATGATGATTAAGCACTTCTATAAAACATTTAGCCATCCAGTACTGAGGTCTTTTCCAAATATTTCCGTTGTTTCCCATAAATGATATATTGGAGAGGCCTATATCCAACAATGGACTGATATAGACTGATGATGATAAAGAATTTAATTATTCATCTAGACACGTGCCTATTATAAGTTTGCTAAATGAAGAGTAGCTTTTCACTTTATAATTATTCTACTCCTTACAGCACCTGGTTTGGACGTACAAGTAGGGCAGTTCACGGTGGGCCAGTACCTGGTGATCCATGGATGCCTGGTGGTGGCCTGCGTGCTTATAGTGAATCTGCGAGTCTTCCCCTTCGCCTACCTCTGCGTCTCCGCTTCAAGCAAGCTGCATAACACCATGTTCTCGACTATGCTGAGAGGAGTCATGCGCTTCTTTGATACCAGCTCATCAGGTATGTTGAAGGTTTGAAGGAGGGAACAATAGGAAGGAGGTATATTTATTTTATGACAGAAATAAAATGTGTGACGGTCTTAAGAATTTTCCATTGATTACATTATGTTGTTTTGTTTCTGTTACCGGGGAGTTTTTTATTTTTCTAAGTAAAAAATTTGATTTAATTTGAAATGTTACAGATCGTAACAACTAAGTTCTCGAATTGTACTGAAATTGACGAAAGAAATTGTTATTAAGTATTTTAATTATGTTAATAAGAATGACGTATTTAAATCTTTTTGTAATTATTTCCCCAGGTCGAATATTAAACAGGTTCACAAAAGACATGGGTTCTCTCGACGAGATCTTACCTCGAACCCTACTAGACGTGCTACAGATCTACGGAACCCTGACCGCTATTCTGGTCCTCAACGCTATTGCTCTGTACTGGACGCTGGTACCTTCGGCAGTGCTGCTTATACTGTTCTTCTTTATTGTCAGGATATACATGAAGGCGGCTCAGGGAATCAAGCGATTGGAAGGCACAAGTAAGTCAAAATTAACATATTTTACATATCTCTTGCTCTGTAAGTACACCCTTACACCCCTGAATGCCAGGGTGTATGACTATCATTACAGCATAGGTTTTGGAATTTGAAAAAAGAACTGTCATACTCATACTGCACGAAGAATATTTTTAAAAAGTTAATTTTTTTTCTTCTCGGTATCGATTAATTACTCGAATCGGAATCTAGACAATTTATTTTATAAAGATTTTATTTTAAATATGGAACTATTTGTTTCCACATCGTATGTTAGATGGAATCGATTTAAAAATCAAACTGGCCAGCAAGATTTGACGCGCTTGACGATGCAAGAACCTTAAGTCACTCAAACTCAAGTCTTATCATCACAAACTCATATTCAAACTATAAATATACCTAAAAAGAACGTGACCATATCTCTTACAAATTGTAATAATTTTACTATTAATTTTAATTAAATACACATTTTTTTCTTCTTAATAAATGTTCATTGAAACCTGCTATCTTGTTGTTTACTTACCTCACAATCGATATGCAAAGCAGAGTATTTATCTCGGGCGTAAGCATCAATTGCAAACTCGGGTTAATTAGCGCCTTCGCTTCGCTCAGGCGCCAAAAACCTCGTATGCAATTGATGTCATACAGCCCTTGGTTAATAATCTACTATTATTTTAAAAAGGTCTTTAAAAACGAAAATGCACGGCGTCGGGCGGCGTGGTGCGCAGTGTTAGCCACCGGAAAAAAAACATACGGCGATGTATTAGAGCGTTTAAAGAGCTTCGGCAAGAATTGATTAACAATTATTGCATACACTGCCCGACTTGTCCCTGAACAAGGCCTAAGGATTGCGAACACATTTGACTCGTCTGCAAGCCATGTGGTCGTGTAAAAACTGTAAAATTTTAATTAGCCATACAGAAGTAACCTGAATTTTTAAACAATAGTAATATTGTTTAGAAAGGGTTCATCCATAAGTCATTATACAGGGTGTCCCAAAACTCAACGTCAAGCCGAAACGGGGTGACAGGATTGATCATAACCATCACGAGAAAAATCTGAAAAAAAATCTATCCCATGCAGTTTGTAAATTATGGGCATTTTAAGAAAAACCTAGAAATTTGATCAAACTGTACCATTTTTCGGTTATTGTGGTTATTCTTTTTTATTTTTGTTCATTTGAACTTTGGAAACGTAATCCTAAATAACATTTCTAGAATCCCAATAAAAAATAATGACACAATTGCCTCAAGTTTCCGAGAATTGAGACTATTTGTTAAACTACGAATTTAAAATTTTCAAGATTCGTCGACTTTGACAGGCCCTCCTATAAAAAAAATGTACTAGAGTGCCTTGGCAAGTGGCATTAAAAGTTGGCGCATTTAATCAGAATTCTAAAATGGTACAATACTTGTTAGTTCCATACAATAGAAAAGAGTAAAAAAATTAAAACCTCAAGTAACCCGATTTTTGCTATCACATTTTACTCAGTTAAAATGTTTTTAATTCGCACAAGCTCTAGGTAGGTTCTTAATTTTAAGACAAAATGATGAGAGAGATGGATAATGGGTATGGGTACGCATTTCGCAGTGCAAGTAAGAGATTTCCTTGACCAGGAATATCCGGGAAGGTGGATTGGACGTTCAGGCACTATCTTGTGGCCCGCCCGTTCACCAGATTTAAATCCCCTGGATTTTTTCTATTGGGGAGTTCTCAAAGAAAAAGTTTACTCAAAGCCCATTGATCACGTAGCCGACCTGCGTGAACGCATTTCTCAAGCAGCTGAGGCGATCAACTCTCGAAGATATGCCCGACTTATAAGTAGATCTTTTTTAAGAAGATGTAGGGCTTGTATTGAGGCTGATGGTAAACAATTTGAACATTTATTGTAATAAAAATGTTTTTTCTCTATCTGACTTTTAGTCCAACAAACCTAATTATTTTACTAACTTTTTTTCACTTTGGTAAAAGTGGCGTCACTATCTGTCTCGCTCACTCATGACAAACATACCCATTATCCATCTCTCTCATCATTCTGTCTTAAAATTAAGAACCTACCTACAGCTTGTGCGAATTAAAAACATTTTAACTGAGTAAAATGTGATAGCAAAAATCGGGTTACTTGAGGTTTTAATTTTTTTACTCTTTTCTATTGTATGGAACTAACAAGTATTGTACCATTTTAGAATTCTGATTAAATGCGCCAACTTTTAATGCCACTTGCCAAGGCACTCTAGTACATTTTTTTTATAGGAGGGCCTGTCAAAGTCGACGAATCTAGAAAATTTTAAATTCGTAGTTTAACAAATAGTCTCAATTCTCGGAAACTTGAGGCAATTGTGTCATTATTTTTTATTGGGATTCTAGAAATGTTATTTAGGATTACGTTTCCAAAGTTCAAATGAACAAAAATAAAAAAGAATAACCACAATAACCGAAAAATGGTACAGTTTGATCACATTTCTAGGTTTTTCTTAAAATGCCCATAATTTTCAAACTGCACGGGATAGATTTTTTTTCAGATTTTTCTCGTGATGGTTATGATCAATCCTGTCACCCCGTTTCGGCTTGACGTTGAGTTTTGGGACACCCTGTATATTGAAATGTTGTAATATAAAACGATGCGATCTGTCGCCGTCCGGATGGCATGTAAAATTTTTCACGACGGCGTAATATATTTGAGGGTACGAACCTTTTTCCTTTGACAAATTATCTCCAATCTTTTCAATCGCTAATGTTACTGCCTTTTATCTATGTGAAAGGGAAATATTTTTCATGTTTTCAATGTGCTTAAAGTATGATTGACGATTTAACTTAAATAAAAAATATCCTACATAGTATATTGTCATATTGCCGTGTTGGTTTAGTAGTCGCAAGCATGACATCGTAACATGAGATTCTGGGTTCAACTCCTGACAAATTAAGTAGATACGTTGATGTGCTGACATCTGGACTTTAAAAAAAAAACCCCTACACTAGAAATGAACCCTGTGTCTTGGGTGCATTGACAAAAAAATTACACACACAAACACTCAGACCCGAAATAACGATTTGTAGATCATAATCGAACCTGAGACGCGTAGCGAAGCAGCCGATCGTTCATACACCGCGCAAACCATGCCGTCACAATAATATACCTTTCTGCTGGTGATGGAAATATCAAATTCGGTTCAGTAGTACCTACAAACAAAACTTACAAACACCTGTATAAAATATTATGCTTGAAAGTTTCAAATCAATCTCTTTTTTTCAGCTAAGAGCCCTATGTTCGGAACGGTGACGTCGTCTCTCAATGGTATATCTACCATCAGGTCAGCCAATGCGCAGCAGAGACTCATCGAACAGTTTGATAGTAATCAGGTAATTTACATTTAAGTTGAGAACCCACTCATTTTTTAGATTAACAGGAGTAGGATAAAGTAAAAAATTTGAACATAATTTATTACGTTAAAGAGTAAAAATTCTCCGAACAGGACAGCAGCAGCGGAGTAGATGGGAAGTTAGATTTATCCTGTGCCATCTACCCCGTTATACGCAGATATTGATACTAGCGGGTTCGATGATACAATTTTTCTCATATAGCCCGTTGTTAGTGCTTTTTTTTTTTGCGTGGTAAAATCATCAAATGAGTCCTCCCACCCAGGGCAGGGCGGGAGGGACTGTCAGACTTGTACTGACTAAAATCCACGGTGTCCTTCACGAGCCCTTTACGTACCGGGGTCACGGTAATGGGTAAGTCCCGCGAACCCGGCAGGCTTTGGCCCTCAGGCCCCGTCATTATGCTGACACTCCTTGAGGCGCGCGTGGAACACAACGCGCCGTCGACCCGGGCATGGTCCATGGTCGGGCTGCGAGTCGCCCATTACTCGCCGCCCGCATGCCCGCGCCTATGGTGGCCGGAGATCGTCTTGCGCCGTTGTTAGTGCTACGGGCCATATGAAACCAACCCGTTTTTCTGACAGATTGAATATTATTAACCAAATTAAAAAATGTGAATGTTGTGTTAATGTTACAACAATCTGATATAATTACCAGGTTGACTGCTGTTTTATATTTCAAAAATACCTGCAGTAAAGTACTTACATGAGTTCAGATTCGCATGACCGTTCAGTGTTGTTGGCAGCCGTCCAAGATAAACCGCGACATAGAAACTCATCCATTTACTGTAAAAGCCCGTTTCAGTCGCTGAAAGTCGGATCTGATGATAGCTGTTATGATTGGTGAACAGAAAACTTTATAGAGCCTTTTGGCTAACGAGTTATAATTAAATATTTTTCTAACTGGTATAATGATCGCCAATGACAAAACTGAGCATGAGGGCTTAGATTTGATTCCCAGGTCGGGCAAAGCCTTAGTGGATTTTTCCATTAGGATCTTGGTAACGGCCTTGGAGTTTGGATTTGTGACCGGTTTAGGCTTGCCCTGTATTACATAGAATTAATAAAACGAAAACATTACTAGCAAAATGTGTGTAGGTATTTTTTTATTTGGTTTCGCACGTGGCCATCTATATTGCCTGATCTAACGTGAAACACTTGCCTAGAAGTAAAATGTTGCTGATTAGGTCATTTTAAGCGCGTCCGCATACTGTCAGAAATTTTCTGATGTTTGCCAGATGCACACTCCATACTATCAGAAATTTTGATCGTGCAACTTTTACAATACAAAAGTATACATAGAATGCCAATTTTTTTTTTAGCGTTGTAAAATCATCAAATGAGTCCTCCCACCCAGGGCAGGGGGGACGGACTGTCAGACTTGTACTGACTAAAATCCACGGTGTCCTTCAATAACCCTTTACGTACCGGGGTCACGGTAATTCGTTAGTCCCGCGACCCCGGTACATAGAATGCCATAAGGCGAGATTCAGAATCTTTCTGACAGTTTTTTTTTTACAGTATGCGATTGAGCTAACAAGTACTAAATTTTTTACGAATATTTTGAAAGTACCAGGCGTGATAATATATTTTGTAAATTACTAGTATTTGTTGTAGGACTTGCACACAACTTCATGGAACTGTTACTTGGCGGGTGGTACCACGTTCGGCTTCTACTTAGACACAATGTGTCTGGTGTACCTCACTACTGTTATATTCGTCTTTCTCTTCCTTGACTTTGGTAAGTATTTACTATTTTAGTACTAGTAATGGCTGCTTATATGGGTTCTTAGAATCAGTTTGGACATATTTTCTTTTTTTCATTGTACAGACTTCTTTGCGAATTATAATATACAGATAAAATACCTAGTTTGTGCCTGAGTGGCGTTGGTTAGTTGTGCCCCGGGATCTAAGTACCGACATAAAAAGTATAAAATGTATCATCCAGGTTATAAATTATCTATCCTCCGTTCAGTAATTTTCATTCATTCTCAAAAACTTTCGCATATAATAGTAGTAAGATATGACTGTGAAGTATCAATTACTACACTATTGTGTTAAAAGGAATTAGCGCTTGTCTAGGCTAGGTCTAAGTAATACCTGGAAGAGCTTTTAGGGTGGCATAATGTAATTTTCGAACAGCTGATTGTTAAGGCGGGTACTGACCGGCATTACGAGGCGTAATGTAACGTGTTACACAGCGAGCGTTCATGCAGTCAGTAAGAACATAAGACACGGTCAACAAGCGGTTCGTTTTCGCTGCGAATGATAAATTACAGCCCGTCACCGGTCAGTACTCACCTTTATAAGTACTCACGCAGTACCGGAGAAAGCGTATAGGCTAATTTCTTACTACAGAAACAAACATGAATTTTTATTAGAAAAGACACAATCTACTTAAATGTTTTTTTCTGAATTCTGCCTACGCTCTATATATTATTCTGTTTTTTATTTCGGTTTATAAGATACAACCAGAGGTGGAGGAGAGGGTGTACTTATGTGTATGTGAGTTTCTATATTTGTACGCACCCACTATACAGGAAGAAATTCCAAAGTTTTTTTTTGAAGTGAAAACGTCTTTAGCGGCCTTGTGCACTTTTTTGGAATGGGTAAAAAATGTTAAACTCGCGTCAGGACACGTGACCTGATCGAAAATTCGTAAGACGGCGCAGGGCGCTTGCGCGAATGTTCGTGTGTGTTTATTAATATTCAAGTTTTCACTTCTGCCGGCACTCCCAGAGTGCAAACCGACGTTTTTTTTTTCAAAAGAGGTGTTAGACAGACAAACATACAAACGAACAGCAAAGTCTTAGTATTAAGGTCCCGTTTTACGCTTTGAGTAACGGAATCCTAAAAAGGAAGTAGTTAGAGGACGTTTCCGTGGCATAATATCTATTTACATATCTCTTGCTCTGTAAGTACACCCTTACACCCCTGAATGCCGGGGTGTATGACTATCATTACAGCATAGGTTTTGGAATTTGAAAAAAGAACTGTCATACTCATACTGCACGAAGAATATTTTTAAAAAGTTAATTTTTTTTTTCTCGGTATCGATTAATTACTCGAATCGGAATCTAGACAATTTATTTTATAAAGATTTTATTTTAAATATGGAACTATTTGTTTCCACATCGTATGTTAGATGGAATCGATTTAAAAATCAAACTGGCCAGCAAGATTTGACGCGCTTGCGTGCGTGAAAAAAAAAGGCAGTCTACTAGTAGGCGCGAAAGCATCGCGAAAATAATTAATTTTCTTGTTTGAGTTCTTTTTCAAAAGTTTTAAACATGTCTAGTGACGAAGACATAGATCTAACGCCCGATTTTATTAAAGAAAGGGCAAAAACAGTTGTCGAAAATATAGAAACCTGCTGTCTTGTTGTTTACTTACCTCACAATCGATATGTAAAGCAGAGTATTTATCTCGGGCGTAAGCATCAATTGCATACTCGGGTTAATTAGCGCCTTCGCTTCGCTCAGGCGCCAAAAACCTCGTATGCAATTGATGTCATACAGCCCTTGGTTAATAATCTACTATTATACTACACCTGCATGGAAAGTACCTTGATACTTTATCAAATTTACGGGAGAAAGTACGTCATTGCATATCGAACAAATATGCGGGGAGAAAACGCATCTGAGCGGGAGAGAAAAGTGTATGAAAATCCATTTCTAACGTGGTTTTTCTTTTTTAATTTTGGGTAAGACAAAAGCCAAAAAGTTTTTACAGTGAGTTTTTATCTCTAAGTTCGCAAAATGACACTGGCCACTAGCTGTGTGTTGGATGGTGTCGGGCTGGCAGTGCGACCCTGCGGCGGCCGGCTATCCAATTCGAAAAAAGAACATATGAAAATTGCAGACGCCATTGGCGCCATTTTCAATTTGTGTGTTGTTTGAGGATTCAGTTTTCGTAGAAAGTAAAATAAAAATGATAAGTAGTGATAGTGATGATGATGAAAATTTTTTCCTCGTAGGTGTAGTATAAAGCACTATGTATCACTCGAGAGAAAGTGCGATTTCCGATCTCGGGTATTTTGAAGCCCTCCCCTACGGGTCGGGCTTCAAACGACACCCTCGACGGTAATCGGTCACTTTCTCCCCTTGGTGAACAATGTACTATTCCATGTCATGTTTCGGTTGCCAGGCGACGCGATCCCCGTGGGCAGTGTGGGGCTAGCGGTGACGCAGAGCAACACGCTGACCGTGATGTTGCAGCACGGCGCGCGCATGCTGGTCGAGTTCCTCGCGCAGCTCACCAGCGTCGAACGTATTCTGCAGTACACGCGCATAGACACAGAGCCCGACCTCTTTGAAGGAAGTGAGTGAACATCGAACGTAGTACAAATCAATTTTCAACTTTTATCAGTTAAACTGTCAGTATAACAGACAATCCCGCCTCACAATTGGCTATTTGACAGTAGCTATAAATTACAAATATAATTAGTCCGTCACATAGAGTTTAAAAAAATAACGGACTCGTATTTTTTCTTTTATAAAATCAATGAATATTCACCAAAATACAACGCATCAAAACTCGAGAGTGGGGGCTCGTGACGTCAGAATTCAATAAAAATTGTACTAAATTGTGCGTTTTTGCCAATTTTGAAAGCATCGTATTTCCGTCAATTTTGGTTTACGAAACAAAAGAAGCAATACGGGTCGAATATTTTTTAATAATCTAAGTGACGGACTAATTATTTTTTTTCTGTCAAATAGCCAATTCCCAAACCACTGCAACTCCTAAAAGTCAGAATCGATAGTGGAAAAGCCATGTTGAGAAGTAGGAAAATACATTATAAACAGTCTATAAATGTTTAATGTTCATGTTCCCCTGCTGGGACACAGGTCTTCTCTCTATGAGAGGGAGTGGGCTATAAGTCACCACGTAATGTTTTACTTCACTATTTTGAGAGCAGTTATGATAAAAAAGTTTACACAAAATAATAAGCCTGAATGGGTTCGAACCCATGAACTTTAGCTCGTAAGTTGGGGCCAACACTACTAGGTCACCACTACTCGGAAGAAGATACATTTTTTAAAGTGCGTACCAGACTCTGCACACGTTGATCGGCTAACGGCTTATTTTACCAATGAAGTTAGTATCAAATCCTCGAAATAAAAATAGTGGTAGCTCTTGAAAGCAGTTATATATAAGATCCCATTTAGCATATTTTTTATTTCGTACACAACTCGACGCAAGTCTCCGATACCTTTGGTATCCAGGCGACTATCATAATACAAATCCATAGACGTTCGTACACAAGCACCCGTCAATGGATGCCAAAGTCCACGACTTGTAGGAGGTATCGGAGACTTACGTCGCGTTGTGTACGAAGGGTCTTAGTTTCATTGATGGAGTCACTTTTTCGTGATTCTATCTAAATATAAAACCTACAGTTTTCTAATCTAGTTTATGTTTTCAGAAATCGCTATGCCGCCTAACTGGCCTTCTCAGGGCAAAATTGTGTTCCAAAACGTTAGCTTACGATATGGCCCGAATGAAGATCCAGTACTCAAGAACTTGAACATTGTAGTCGAAAGTGGACATAAGGTATGCATGCACTTGATTATACATATACATCGAAGTCATCTAATATTCAAAACTTAACTGCATATTTAAATAGGTATTAGTAATAATGATGTTTTTCGATCCCACAGGTCGGGATCGTGGGGAGGACGGGCGCCGGCAAATCTTCCTTGATATCAGCCTTATTCAGATTCGCTTACATCGACGGAACAATATCGATTGACGGACTCGATACATCCATGGTTTCGAGACAGGTACGAATTTCACGGATTCAGTATTATTATGCGCGTCCGTGTAACCTCTCATTACTTTCTAACTTATGTTTGTTTACAGGGGCTGCGGTCGAAAATTTCAATTATTCCACAAGAGCCGATCCTCTTCTCAGCAACAATCAGATACAATTTAGATCCGTTTGACATCTACAGCGATGATGACCTCTGGAGGGCTCTCGAACAGGTCTCTACTCTACAATGAAACTTGCTTTTGTTTAGTTACTGATTTATTACGGTTTTTATAACATTTAAATATTTTAGGTTGATCTGAAGTCGGCTGTTCCTTCGTTGGACTTCAAAGTAACGGAGGGCGGCTCTAATTTTTCAGTGGGGCAGCGACAGTTGATGTGCTTGGCGCGCGCCGTACTGAGATCCAATCAGATATTAATCATGGACGAAGCCACGGCCAACGTAGATCCTCAGTGAGTATTTGGAGAATTACATTGTAAACTGCAGGCAGTGTGGCGGTGAGTGACGTGTGGGTTTGTGTTGCAGGACGGACAACTTCATCCAGGAGACGATACGGCGGCAGTTCGTGTCGTGCACCGTGCTGACCATCGCGCACAGACTCAACACCATCATGGACTCCGACAAGGTGCTGGTGATGAGCAGCGGCGAGGTGGCGGAGTACGACCACCCCTACGTGCTGCTGTCGGACCCCAACAGTCACTTCTCCGCCATGGTGCGCGAGACCGGCGACAAGAACAGCGCCAACCTCTTCCGAATAGCCAAAGACGCTTACTTCCAAAGCAATCTGAGAGAAAACGCGAGATAAACGTTAAACACCCATTATTAATGTAAGAGTTACTATAAGAATAAAGTTGTACATATAAGTATGCGCCCGACCCAGTTCTCGAAAATGGTAATATCTCGTTGTATTGGGGTCGACCTATCATCACTGACAGGACTATTGTTGCCAATAAACCTGACATTGTGGTGATAGATCGATCGAAGCGTCGTGCAATGATTGTTGATATAACGGTCCCGCATGATGAGAACCTCGTGAAGGCAGAAAAAGATAAGCAACTCAAGTATCTTGATCTGGCTCGCGAGGTTGTTGACATGTAGGACGTCAATACGGCAGTCATTGTGCCGATAGTCGTGTCTGCCAATGGCTTGATTGCCAAGAGCCTCGAACAACATCTGAGGAGGCTCTCGCTTGGCAGCTGGATCAGGCGCCCGATTCAGAAGGCAGTACTTCTGGACACGGCGTATTGTTAGGAGGTTCCTCTCTCGGGAGCCCTGACCGCCGGCAACCCGGACCCTGTTCCCGATGCTGGTGGACTGCTATTTTTTATATTTTTAAATGTTTTTTATTGCTTTTTGTAGAAATATTTAAAAATATAATTTATAAGTGTAAAAATGAATAAAAAAATAAAAAAAAGTTGTACATATTATTTGTTAAAGTTATCTACGTTATAGCAGTTAGTTAGCATATCATGAAGTATGGTACAGTATTGTTACAATGTTGACATTTAAGTAAAATAAATAAATGATGAAATGTTGTTACTATTTAATTTTACTAGCTGTTCCACGAGGTTTCATACCAGCTGCTCGATAAAAGAACTATCCAACACCAAAATGTTTTTTCAATTCAGACTAGTCGTTCCTGCGATCAGCGCGTTCAACCAAACAAACAAAATTTTCAGTAAAGATATAAATAAATAAATAGCGACCCGCTTCGGCTTCGCTAAGTTCCAATCGATATTTTATTTGAAAACGAAATATTGAATGTTCTCCACTATAAGACAAAGATTACAAACTAGCTGTTCCCCGCTGCTCGGCTCGTGGTTGTAGCGTGATAAATAGCCTTCCTCGATAAATGAACTATCAAATACAAAAAGATTTCTTCAATTCAAACCAGTCGTTCTTGAGATTAGCGGGTTCAAACAAACAAACTCTTCAGCTTTATTAGTATAGATAAATATAAATAATTTTCATACAACAGATGGTCTAGTAGCGAAATGCGCACCAAAATAGTTCGAAAGATCCAATTAAAAAAAAGGTAAAGACAGAAGGAATGAACGCGAACGTGTTAAATACTACGTAGAGAAATACCTGTTATTTTTCAAATTAACCAACACCTGCTCCTTCTTCGACAGGGATATCGGCATCGATATAGTCTGTAAGCTAACATTAATGTGATTAATATTAGGACGAGAAAAAATCCATGGACTTTGTGGTCATCGTAGAACACCTCCCATCCGGTATCAACACAGCCGTAGCAACAACCACCCATTTTACATTATAGGTATTATGCATCATTGGTTTTGCCTATTTTGTATGCTTGTTATTTAGTAACGTTCTTCCATTATTTAATATTTAACGAGAGAGAGTTTTGTAAAGATGTGGCTTGTATTTTTTGTGACATTGACCAAATGTCACAAAAATATGACAGAGTTATTTTTTACTGGTAGGAATTCGTCTCTTTGATATAACAAATAAAAAGTATGCATAATTTTCTAACACATTTCGGAATAGCGTTTTGCAATCAGTCTTAGGGCGATTGTGCACTACAAGGAATTTTACTGTCCGGCAGTCCGATTTTTTACGGTCCGATATGGCACGCCATATAATGTATATACTAGTTTGTGCACTATACGTAATTTTACCGTCCGACATTTTACTTTTCCCCATTCCGGATCGGTCATCAGGTTCAGAGTAATTTCGCGTGCGTGGCGTTTGGTTTCAAAGACAGAGCTACCCTAAACTGAGGCGTATTATCCGAGTAAAGACGGACAAGTGCACAAGCCAACCATCCGTTTTTTTCATGCCACTTCGGACCGTAAAAAATCGGATGTTCGGACAGTAAAATTCCTTGTAGTGCACAATCGCCCTTATATTCATTATTTTTTTGTAAATTGACGTCAAATAACCAGCTATAATCTTTTCTAACATGATAATGATACATTACGGAATACAAAGCATACAACTTTTTAAAAGTGAATTACTTTCTTGGTAGAGGTGTTTTTAGGTAATTGGTGAGCATTGCATAGTACATTCCATATTATTACATAGTACCCTGCTGAACGTATTCGAACAGCAAGATAAATTATTATTGGATATCAGAAAGTTTTCTCTACCTAGCAAGGACAATGTAGATGTTTCTATAATTAAATTCATGTAAACTTTTTTGTGGAAAGAAAATTCGATTTCAGACGGGACATGAACCTGTGACGTTCTGATTCAGTACACTGCTTTACCAACTTAGCACAAAGAAAGATTTACGATTCGCGACACACGCGTAATGTGTATAAAAAACATGTAGTGTATGTTGTTAATTTCTTTAGGTAAAAGCCTACAATATTCCCATTTCTGTCATGTACCAATACCACAGAAATACATAAATCATAGTGATTCAATCATTGCGTGATCTACAAAATACTACGGAAAAATAATTATTCCTAGAATACATAAGGCTAGCAGGATCTTAACAAGATGAAAATAAATATAGTAGGTAATCAAAAACTAGACGAAAAATAAATACGAAAAACGACAAAGACGAAAAATAATTGAGATCAGTACTGAATTTTATAAAAATCTATATTCTGACAATTCAATTTCGCTGCTAAATCTAGATGCCTATTCATGCTCTCCAGACATACCACCTATAACAGGATACGAGGTCCATCGAGCTCTATCCAGCATGAAATACGGTAAAAGTGCCGGTCAAGACGGTATCACCACCGAAGCCCTCAAGATTGGAGAATCGACTTTATTACCGCATATCACAAACTTATTCAACTTAATCTTACAAACTGGTAAATTTCCAGAAAATTTCTATCATGCCAATGTAATCTTGCTTCACAAAAAAGGCGATAAAGCCGACATTCAGAACTACCGACCTATCAGCCTGGTGTCCCATATGTACAAAGCTTTAATTAAAATTATAGAGAACAGAATAATTGAACCACTCGATCTACACCAACCAGTGGAACAGGCAGGTTTTAGACGAGGCTTCTCCACCACAGACCACCTCCATTCTCTGAACCAAATTATTGAGAAACACTACGAATTCAATATGCCATTATACTTAGCCTTCGTAGACTACTCCAAAGCATTTGATAGCATCAAACATAAATCGATATTCGAAAGTTTAAATTCACAGCATATCCACAAAACTTATATCAGCCTTTTGAAGCATATTTACAAAAACAGTACAGCCGCCATAAAAATAGAAACCGCTGGTCCGTCTTTCCGAATCAATAAAGGCGTCAAACAAGGAGATCCACTATCGCCTAAACTCTTCACATCCGTCCTAGAAGAGGTATTTAAATCGCTTGGAGCTAGCTGGAGCGAGAAGGGCATTGTTGTCGGAGAGAGAAGACTAACGAACCTTCGCTTCGCCGATGACATAGTCTTGTTCTCCGCTTCTGCTTCGGAGCTCGGGCAGATGCTTGAACAGCTAAACGCTGCAAGCCGCGAGGTCGGACTGGAAATGAACATGTCAAAGACCAAACTTATGACCAACAGCACAAAACGCCATCTTTACGTCGAGGGTGTTAGGGTGGAGTACGTCCATGAATACGTATATTTGGGCCAAATAGTCTCATTCCAGGCGAGACAAAATAAGGAAATTCTACGTCGGACTGAAAATGCCTGGAAGAGCTTTTGGTCCATGAAAGACCTGATGAAGGGAGAACTTCCTTTATCGCTAAAGCGGAAACTCATGGACGTTTGCATCCTCCCCATCCTCACCTACGGTGCACAAACTTGGTCTTTGACAAATCTTCAGAAGTCCACACTCGCGGTTTGCCAGCGACGCATGGAACGCAGCATTTTGGGAGTCAAACTTTCAGACCGCATAAGAAACACAATACTGCGTTCCTTGACGCAAATTGCCGATGTGGGAGAAAAAGCTGCCAAGCTGAAATGGGATTGGGCAGGCCAGGTATGTCGAATGCCAAACAATCGCTGGGCAAAACATACCTCCGATTGGGTGCCAAAAGGGAGAACTCGACGTCGTGGCAGGCCCAAACGAAGATGGCGAGATGATTTGGACCGTTTCATGAAGGACTGGACCACGGTCGCAGAAAGCCGTGAGAAGTGGAAAGAGTGGAGGGAGGCCTTTGCCCAGCAGTGGGACACTATGGGCTGATATAATAATATAATATAATAATAATAATCAAAAACTTATGGGTACTTTGAAACGATGCTCAATCAAATGAGCTGAGGGCCCTAGACCTTTTTTTTATCGTGGTAAAATCATCAAATGAGTCCTCCCACCCAGGGCAGAGCGGGAGGGACTGTCAGACTCGTACTGACTAAAATCCACGGTGTTTCCTTCAATAGCCCTTTACGTTCCGGGGTCACAGTAATTCGTGAGTCCTGCGACCCCGGCAGGCTTTGGCCCTCTACAGGGGGCCCCGTCACTATGCTGAACTCCTTGAGGCGCGATCCATGGTCGGACAGCGAGTCGCCCATTACTCGCCGCCCGCATGCCCGCGCCTACGGTGGCCGGAGATCGTCTGCCGACGTCTGTCGGACCTGGCTGGGAAGTAGCGGGATTGAACCTCGCTCTCCAGCTATGGAGCTGTTTACACTTGCCTTGGTGGACCACATTTGCCTTCTGGAGACGACTAAAAAGTACAAGTTAAAGATAAGTAGTTCTCTCTTAAATATTACTGCACTGATTATTATTTTCACATCAATACTACTAACTAAAATGACTTACTCTTCTGTTGTTTTACTTCTACTAACCAAAAATGTTTTGTCCTTTTTTAGCATGGGGACCCATGGATGCCACCGCTACAAATACTGATCAATAGTTGTGTAACAGTTTACGACCTTAATTTATCATACCTTGACATTGGCAAAATCATCGAACGTTAAGTACCGATGGAGCCATAACCTCAAAAATTGAATTGAATTGAATTGACTTACTCTTCAGTAGTGTTAACGACGGGTTCTGCAACAAGTAGAGCACGACGCGGGTTTGCATCGGTACAGGGCCACAGATAAATACATGATGATTATCAGTAGGATGATAGTCGCACCCAGCACGCGGGGGTTATTGAACATAGAATCATCACAACAAGGCTCCAGCTCATCTGTGCTTTTCATCTTCGTGAATTTAATTTACCTTATTCCAAATTTACGCTATTGAATCTCATTGTCTCATGATTTATTTAATGTGATATTTCAGGTTGTTTTACTGTTGATTTTTGGATTACTTCTTTGACATTTTGCCACAGTTGTACGGTCGCTACAACATTTAAGATCAGCCGCTCATTGGTAACTTTTTGTCGCGGATACGTTTTAATGATTGATGGTTATAGCTAAGATCGTAAAATATCCAGATTCTTAATAGGTCACTGAGAATTGAAGCCAAAAAAATAAAAGAACTAATATTTTCTTCGTTACATGTTTACATAACATGTGAACATGTTTAAAAAAAAATGGCTCCACGAAAAACGTTAGGCTTTGTTTTGAACACGGAATCTGGACATTTTATGATCTAAGGATTATGTTGACAAATAGTTGCTAGCGGTCGGCTAATCTTCATCTTCGACTGGGTTTGTTACTTTGGCAAAATCAGTGCACTCCCATCTAAATCTTCATAGCATTTGACTAGGAAAAAAACTCTCGGCGACAAAAAGTTATCAGTGAGCGGCTGGCCTAAGTTTATGGCAGATTTTTTGACTATTTTGATTTTTCATATTGGTGTCACCTGTTACCATAGACCATTGTTACGACCTATTTGGGCAATCAAAGATATATTGTCCTCCTAAGTTCCCTTGGAAATACTATAATGACAAGCTACATAATCGAGACCAACGATAAGAAATTAAACAAGCCGTAGACATAGTCCACGCTACCACTCATGAGCTGCGGAAAATTCGTGGTACTATTTTTTTGATGAAGTAAAGAAATTAAAATGTTGGCAATGTAATTAATTTGATGTATTGACATCGACACTATCGGTCAACATCGGTCATGCGTGGTGCCGCAGACTCTAGAGGGAAAGAGTTTTGCTAATTGTATCAAAGTTCATACAAGAACCGTAAGCCATACAAAATAAAACATTATACTTTTAAACAAGTACGAAGTTTTCGCTCCTGCGTAACTGAAGCAGGGAAAGTTAGATTGTATTTACAAAACAGTTTCAGGCGAGAACTTGCACGGTGCTTGAATACTTCCTCACCTACTAATGTAGTACGAGTGCGAACTGCCATTCATTAGGCACATATACCTATGTGTAAAAGCTTTTTAAGCCTCATTATACTAAATGCTAATTCACTCAGGGTCATTTAAATCTTCAGAAAACTTTTATCTAAGGAAATCCACAAACCGGTATATTTCTACTGCTATAAAAATATGAGTGTGAGACTTGCTATTAATAAGAAAATATTTCTTTTTATACAAAAATACTGATTACAGCAAAATTAAAGTTTCCTCAAAATAATAGTATTTTGAGGAAATATTTTGGAGTTAGTGACACAGGTATCACTTTTAATTTTTGACGACACGATTAGCGCAGTGGCTGAGCGTTCGTCTGCTGCGCAGCGTGTCACAGGTTCGATTTCCGCACGGAACAAATATTGGTATGACATCCAAATAGTGTTTTTTTCGGGTCTGGAAGTTTGTGTATGTCAGTTTCTATGTTTGTAAAAGCAACCGAACAAAAAAAAAACAAAAAATATTAATCACAAAACACCAATTCTAAATAAATTAAGAAATAACGCGTAGATATCGGTGCCCCGCTACGCAGGGCTCCTATTTATGTAGGATTAACAAACCACCTCCTTCGAACTTAACCTCCCCGACTCAAGGGGCCTCCTAAGTTCCGAGTCCGTTTTACTCGCGCCAGATAGATGATGCAGTCGCTGTTTTCACGATAAAGCATGTTTTAGACAGATGTAATCCAGCGTCCAAGGTCCAATAAAGGTAATATTGCTTGATGCCATCCATATAAACGCCAGATGTAATTCAAACACAATTCGCGGATGGAATCCAAGCTGTCTCCAAGGTGAAGTGACCTCTGTTGAGACGTTGGATGATATTCGTTTAGAGAATACGATAAATTTCTTCAAATGCTAAATTATAAAGGCTAGTATTTAATAGGTTGCATAAATTTTTCTTCATCGGCTTCTGATTTGCTTGACAATAGTTAAATCTGAAGTTGAACAGACTCATGGTCTATCAAGATCAAGAGTAACGTCCTGACCTGTTAATGGTACCAAGGAATATTGTGAAATAAAAACACCAAAGAAAATATAAATAATAACAATATATTACACACTAGTTTAACTAATAACTTATTAAGCTTCCTTATTATCGCTATCATATTTCGTTTTGGCAACATCGTACAAAATCCTGGACATGTTATCTCCTGTTTCTTTGACCATGGAGGTGAACTTGCTGTTGGGATTGCTGAGCAAGATGTGGGGGTGGTCGAACTCTGCGGCTTCACCCTGGTCCATGACCAGCACGCGGTCAGAGTCCATGATGGTGTTGAGACGATGCGCAATGGTGAGCACCGTGCACGACGCAAACTGCCGACGGATTGTCTTCTGGATCAAAGCATCCGTCCTGTAATAGAGAAATGCATTATTAATCGCGTAGTGATTACATTCTCCACCTGCACAGAGACAGGATTAAGTAGCTGCTTTTGAATATAAATAAATAATAACTTCGTCGATTATTTTACAATATGCTGTCAATATACACAAGTATATTTTTATACACGAGCGGCGGGTAATATTACGAATCGCGCCACGCTGCACGTACCTATTGAAAGCAATGGCTCGGCGCGGCGCGTTCTATCCGTAGAGGACGGATCTCGCTCGTAAAGGCGCGCGGGCTTGTGGCGCAGCGCGGCTCTAGATTTCACGCGCCAGTAGCACGCTGCTATATATATTTGAGGTACCTACGCTATATGCTAGCTCAATAACCGTATTTCAAAATCGATATAACTACATGTTAGGTATTAAAACAGTATTTTCTTTTATAAACTTACTGAGGATCGACGTTAGCGGTAGCTTCGTCCATGATGAGAATTTTATTGGATCGTAGTATGGCGCGCGCTAAGCATACCAGCTGACGTTGTCCCATCGAAAAGTTGCTGCCGCCTTCAGACACTTTAAAATCTAGTGCCGGAATCGCCTCTTTCAGCTCCACCTTAAATGATAAATTCGTTCAGTAATTAGTTTACTTCGCAGGTGCCGAGTTTCTGTTCAAGATATAATTCAATTAATCATACCTGTTCCAGCGCCCTCCAGATATCATCGTCACTGTAGTCGTTGAACGGATCCAAATTATACCGGAGTGTTGCTGAGAACAGGACTGGCTCTTGTGGAATTATTGATATTTTCGATCTCAAAAGCTGGGAACATAAAAAGTTATCGCTGCATTAATGTTCCAAATTAAAGAATAACTTACTCTCTTGAACTTCGTAATGGTCCCTGTACAAAGCTGTTGTTGAATATTTTAAAACTAGCTTTTGCCCGCGACTTCGTTCGCGTGGAATAGTGACTTCCAGCAGATTTTTGGTTTTACCCACATAGTGGTGTTTTACCATCATAATGTACCATCTAAAAATGAATGATGTAACAAAGGTTTTGTAATAATTTTGGCGATCTAAAAAGAGTGTCCATTGAGTTTCTTGCCCGTTTTTCTCCGTAGAGATCTACTTCTTGGAACGGGCATCTACGGTACTTTCACAGTTTTTATGTTTTGTGACTGGGACTGTAGCACCATAATTTTGTAGTATTTAATTATATTTTTTATGTCTTTTTCAATTCAAAAGTGCCTGTAACTGGTCTACTTGAAATAAATACTTTTGATTTGATTTGATTTGATAGTTCCCGATCTCGCGAGATCTCTTTAAAAATGAAATGTAGACGATATTCTAGGGAACTCTTCAAAAATCAACATAATGAGCTCTGCGTTTGAAGAGATGTACTTATACTCATTTAGGGCATTAAAGCCGTTTTGCCGATCGAAAAAGGCGAAAATGTTATTTTTCCCTTTTTTCTCATCATTCTACTGATTTGGCATTTCAGTCCAAAAGGAAAAGTTTTGCCATCCTTTGCAATAATATAAAGGTTTTGTGGTTTCGACACTCTTGAGCACGCAACGTAGAGTTGTCCATGGGAGAAACAGTCTTTTTCAAGATGTACCCCCGCAACTTTTAGCGTTTGCCCTTGGGCTTTATTTATGGTCATTGCAAACGCAGTTTACAGCGGAAACTGAACTCTTTTGAATTGGAATGGCAAATCAGTTGGAATGATGGGAATACGGGGTTACGGAATACGGGGGGAAAAGTTTCGCCTTTTGCCATCCCAGTCATAATAACGGCTTTAATGACAATCCGTCCTAAATAGGTTATTTGTAACCGTATGCCGTTATATAGTCTTGATGGATTTAGTTATATAGTTTCTCATAAGCATCACAGGAACACCAATTATACAACGGAACTAATTAAAATTTACGAAACAGGACCAGTCCACATAAACTATCATACAACCAACCGACAATTCAATTTTGAAACCAACGCCATCTATCAATCCATAGTGACAACTCGCATTATTTATCTAAACTCTGTTCGGGCATTTTCTTTGTACTAAAAGTTTTATTATTTTGATTTTATTTTTTTTCATACCTTTTTACTATTTATTTACTTTTTCCGATGAATTAAAATAATAACATGATTCGAACTCGTGTAACGATCGACACCATTGCACGATCACCGCCATCTATTGACAGTTTAAGGAATTATCTATACTCCGTTAGAGCATTTTATAAATTTTATTTTTTGTTTTTATTTTTTTGTAATAAAAACTATCCTATGTCCTTTCTCAAGTTCCAAACTATGTCTGTACCAAATTTCACACAAATCGGTTCAGTAGTTTAGGCGTGAAGAAAAGACAGACAGACAGACAGACAGACAGACAGACAGACAGACACAGACAGACAGAGTTACTTTCGCATTTATAATATTAGTTAGGATTCCATTAATAGATATTACTTTGAACTTGGTGGACCTTCGGATGATTAATGAAGCGTTTTTGCTTGAAGAATTATAGTTTATTAAAGATATTTTGTAGGTACCTTTTTGGCTATTCCTTGTGTGTCGAGGCCGTCAATTTTGATGCTGCCTGTTATATCACTAAGTCGGAACAGAGCCGCTATTAGTGAAGATTTTCCAGCTCCGGTTCTGCCTACCACACCAACCTATAAATATTTACTTATAGTATTAATCATTACATTATATTTCAGTTACATGGAAAAAGAAAAGATAGTTGGATTGTGTGAAAAATGATTTGAAAGAAAACAAGGAATAATTAATGATACTGTGACATCTGATAGGGGAGAATGGAAGAAGGAAACGTATTGTAGTGACCCCAAGTAGGATAAAGGCAGGAAAATGATGATGATATTTACATTGAATGGCACCGAAATAAAATATTGTTGTTACCTTCCACCCGCTCTTGATTTCAAAGTTCAGATTTTTCAGGACTGGAGGGTCTTCAGGCACGTAATTGAGGTACACATTAGAGAACACCACATTACCAGCACTGGGCCATCCTTTTGGTGGATTTATTGCTGGAATAGATATGTTTCAAATAAAGCGTTATTGTGTAAAGAGGAGATTTGCAGTGGGAATCCAGAGGCCAATAATAATAAAACTAGACGGCGAATAATGGATGACTCGCCGTCTGATTATGGACGATGCCCGGGTCGACGGCTCATCGTGTTCTACGAGCACCTCAAAGAGCTGGCAGGCGTTTAGCCCTCTATGGGAACCCCCTCAGCAGTCTGACGGGGTCACGGAACCATTTAAGAGGGTAACCGTGACCCTGACACGTAAAAGACAATTGAAGGAACACGGTGGATTTTAGTCAGTTTGAGTCTGACAGTCTCTTCCTCTATACCTAAGGTGGATGTGACGATTTTTATAAAAAAACGAGCCCAATGAAAAATCAAATAAGGCTAATTTAAATTACATCAAAACAACATTTAGAGAGATCCTTACGTCCATCTTCCATATTTTCTTCTGTGGGTAGTTTGGTGTACTCCAACACCCTCTCAACTGCTGTCATCTGTGCCAGGAAGTCAGCGGTGAACCTCGCCGCCATTTGCAACATCATAGTTAGAACCATGGACTGGCTGACAGCCAAGCCCACGCTGCCCACCGGGATCAAATCACCTGGTCAAAAAGATAATGTCATGAAATTAAGCTTAAGTATTGGTAGGAGATTCCTGTCTGTTAGAGCCTAATCCAGTGATTACTGAGCTTGTTTTAATGCTGATGGGTTACAACTTTTATTAATTGGAATATTATCAAACTCTATTGGTATTTGAGTAGGTCTTCAAAAACTAATCTTCCCGTAACTTCCGTGGCTTCTTTTTGTGTGTATCTTTATTATCAATTTTTGGGAGTGATTTGGTAAAATATAACTGAAGTATGTAGCCGCTCCTCAGAAATAAGCCGTTGAATCCTTCTTAAATTGCTGGCCGTTGGAATTTAATGAATTTGCATATAATTTGAATGTTTTTTTTTTTTGTTGTAAGAAATATTAAAAAAAATATATCAATAATATAAAATGAATAAACGAAACAGTAAAAAAAAAACAAGATTAAAATACGTACCAAAGTCACCCAGAATAAAGATTGACATCACAACACCGAGGTAAGCCAAGCAAAGAGTGTCTAAATACAATCCGAATGCAGTAGAACCTCCGAGGAATGTATAGAAAGCACTTGTGTGAATATTCTGTAACAAACAAGGAAAAATCAGTTAATAGGAGGAAAATGTAAGATTGGGTTTTGAAGATATACACACATCAAAAAAGTTTATGATCACTAGCATAAGCCGTTTTTATTTTATTTTATGGAAAAACAATTGAACCGTGTCATTGTTTTAAATTCTAAATCTATATTTTAAAGGTAGAATCTAAAATAAAGAAGGCTTTTACCTTAGCCAGAGGCTAATGCCAGTCTTTTGAGCACATTACCAGCTGACAGCGTTGAGGATGAATTTTTTTTTTTTTAATAGCGTAGTTTAGTTTTATTTTAAAGTAGTATTTTTATATTACTATAGTTTAATTAATATTTATGTATAAAACAAGAAGAAATCATGATACTCGTATAATCTACCGTAATAAAAAAGATTTCGATTTTTCAAAATGATCGCAAACTTTCTTTGATGTGTGTATAGCAAACTCCGCCGGACTGTGTAAGCTTGTTACCGTGACCTTAGAACGAAAAAGACAATTGAAAGAACAGGGTGGATTTTAGTCAGTAAGAATCTTACAGTTCTTTCCGCTCTACTCAGGGCAGGCGGACTCATTAGACGATTTTACCACTCTTTTTTTTCGTGGTAAAATCATTAAATGAGTTCTCCCACCCAGGGCAGGGCGAGAGGGACTGTACGACTCACTAGCCCTTTACCGACCCCATTTTTTTTACCACTCTAAGAAAAAAGTATAGCAAAGTAGCTAAAATGAATGAGCAAAAACTAAAATAATAATTGTGAAGTATTATGTGAGCCACATACTAAGCATGTTAGAAGAGACGTGCCGACTAGCCGTAAAGCTGAAGTCAGTCGGCCATAAATGCAGTCAGCGAATATTCGGCGACCGACTATTCAGAGCTTTTTGCCGACTTGTCGGCCAATTGGCCAAAGTCATGGTCCACCTATTTAAGTTATAGTATCTTATGACTATCGTAGTTCATATCTAAAAAATATTGCTTACCTGTGCTTCGTCAAAAGTTTTGAGCAGTCTATGTTGTGAGTCCGAACTTCTGATAGTGGAAAGACCAGAGATAGTTGAGTTGATCATTCCAAATACAGGACTTTTAGCTGCGGGGAAGATTTAAGGTTTTTTAAAAATGTTGCAAAAAAAAAACAGTTTGAACAGATGGACAGAGAACGAAGTAACTTTGAGATTGAAGATCAAAAAGGTTTTTGTATAACGTACTGCACTAGTGGAAGGATAGAGGGAGGAATTCATCCGGCAGTAAGAAGTTTTTTCAGCCTACACTGGCTTCCCCTAAGTTTTTCCAAGTGTTGTAGTCCAGGTCGCGGAACTCTCGAATTAACGTAACCCAGCTAGGTAAAGGGCTATTGAAGGACACCGTGGATTTTAGTCAGTACGCGTCTGACAGTCCCTCCCGCACTGCCCTGGGTGGGAAGACTCATTTAATGATTTTACCACGCAAAAAAAAAAGTGTTGTAGTCCAGTGCTTCTTCGAACCAGCAAAAACCAATAAAAACAATACATTACCATAAAAATAAATCGTTAAAAACACGGTAGAAAAATTACCACCGTCGTTCGATTCCTACGTAAAACAAGTGAACATATCCAAGAAAAAAATTACAAGTGTGCATGGTGCTCACTCACACATTTCGCACACTAAGAACGGTACGTTATATTTTGAACACGGAATCTGGATATTTTATAATCTAAGCCATGACCACTAAAAATTATAAATGATCAAAACGCAGAGATATCAGTACTTACTAGTTCCCTCCAATCGCTTGACTGCCTGAGCCGCGTTCAGGTACCATCTCAATAGGAGAATGAAGACCACCATGAGCAGAGAGGTGGGTATCAACGTCCATGGTAAGGCAATGGCGTTCAGCACAAGCACACTGGTTAACGACAGGTACATTTGCAGAGTTTCCAAAGTACTTCTTGGCAGGAGCTCATCCATTGCACCCATGTCCTTTGAGAATCTGTTTAGGACACGACCTATAACATAAACGATTTTGATATCAAACCTGCTAGACAGAGCATGTTTTTAGAAGAGTCCCTGAACCATGTTTTTAAATTTTAAACTAGTATTCTATAGAGAAAAGGACCTTTTTGTTTATTTTTTTTGAAGTGGATGAACTCAAAAACGTATAAACCTATTTAAAAAGAAATCTATCGGCCTATATAAAATTACACTATCATTACTATCAACGAGTAACTTAAGTTATATTTTTAAATAGCAGCCAAAGCAGAGGGCAGGGCACTAGTTTTATACCAAGTAGAAATACGTCCTTAAGCATAGTACCTATAATTATGGCTGATTGTGACTGCACCGCAAGAAAACCTAGCCAGAATTGTAATTGAAAAAGAAAGTATAGTTCTAACCACTTTATCTCTAGCATTGCACTAGTTTTGCATAAAAGTTAATGTCTAATGACTGGAACCTTGGCATATAGCCAGTCGTAATTACTGCTGTACAATACTAAGGCCTTAAAACCAATCAATGATACTACTTATTGCAGTCTGTTATGTGGCCCATGATCAATCGTGGCAGTGCAAGGATTCCGTAGGAATTATTTCTAGCAAGTCATCTCAAAAAATTTCACACACAATTTTTATAAGCCTTTGTCAAACAGATAGGCGTGACGGATGCGAAGCGAGGCGTTTTTATTTGTAATGTATGGAATTGTTTGAATTCAGTCACATAGAAAAGCGAAAGCGATCCGATAGCGTGGCCAAAGTATCGGACTGACGTCTCGGATCGGTTCGTTATCGCTTCGGATTCGCCTGTCTGTTTGACAAAGGCCATATGGTGTGACAATCTGGATAGGTAGAGATAGAAATGGATAGATAACGCGCGAGTTTGCGAGAACTGGAAGGCCATTGCATAGCACGCAACATGACACTAAAGAAGCGGGTTATGTCGACTTATGGCAATGTTTACAATGTTTTTTTTTTTTTTTTTTTTTATCGTGGTAAAATCATCAAATGAGTCCTCCCACCCAGGGCAGGGCGGGAGGGACTGCCAGACTTGTACTGACTAAAATCCACGGTGTCCTTCAGTAGCCCTTTACGTACCGGGGTCACGGCAATCTGTGAGTCCCGCGACCCCGGCAAATGTTTACAATGTAGAATAATTTTCTATTGTTCACTCATCTACGGGTCATGCCTTACTCGGGCAATAAAAATACGAATATCATAGAAATAAAACGTCTATACTTGTATAAAACTAGTCGTGTTACGCGTGCTTTAGTAGGACAGGACAGAATTGTAAAAAATGCATGCAAGACGCATAACACCTAGGAGGTTCACCTTTCTCCAATATTGATTATTACTTACCCGAAGGGTTGGTGTCGAAAAATCTCATTATGGCAACTATCAATTTCTCATAAATGATGTTATGAAGATTCTCGGAAGCGCGCATAGTCATCACTACGAAGGTGAATATTCTAACATGTGTTAATATTATAATTGTTAATATCACTGCTCCGTAGATGTAGACGTACTGAGCTGTTGTCAGTATTCCGATTTCAGCGTGTATGTCAGTGTCTGAAAAGAAATAATACTTGATTACTCTTGAAGATTCATTTGTTTTAAAAATCGGTTAGTTTTTGAACTTCTTTAAGTGGTCAGGTCGAGGGTTTTCAAAAATTCACATCATGAATAACTAAATACATGAAAAATAAATTCCTTTAAAATACCTGCAACTTGTCCCACTGGCAAATCTTGTTCATAAGCGTCCACTTGGTTGGTCCTGAAATTAAAATATTTAAAATTGTAAAAATATTTAATTTCTTTCTAATTACAATAACACTTTTTCTAAATAATTTCTGCAAGAGCCCGATGGTGATACAGAACTCTAGTTGCGTACCTACTGCACTGTACCAACCTATTTCGTAAGTAATTAATATTTTTTGAATGATGGTAAAATCATCAAATGAGTTCTCCCACCCTTACTGTCAGATTTGTACTGACTAACGGTAATCCTTCAATAGCCATTTACGTTCCAGTGTCACGGTAACTTGATGAGACAGTTTCGCAACGCCAACAAGCTTTGGCTCACCACGGGGTGCCACTACAACAGACGACGACGTAATTAGTAAATCGTTAGATAGTGCTGTCTCTTACCAGAAACTCAACCAATAGTCTGCGGTGGTGGCAGCGGCCTGAGTGATGAGTAGGGTTAAGAGGGCCATGAACACGATGCACCAGGAGCCGACGGAGCTCATGTAACTCTGCAGTACCTCCCACTTCAAGTTGCCCGACGCTCTCTCTTCAGCCTCCAGCACTTGAGCCTTCTCCTCGCCGCCTTCTTCACTTTTAACTGAGATCTTCGATATTCCTCGCATCATTGCTGGTCTTTCCTATTAGGAAAAACAACGATAACATAAAATTGTGCTTTTAATCCACTTTATATTAAACTAATACTTAATATTATAATGCTGAAGAATTTGTTTGGTTGAACGCGCTAATCTCATGAGCTGCTGGTTCGAATTAACAAAATATTTTTGAGTTGGATAATCCATTTATCGAGGAAGACTTTTTGGTAATGTGAAACGACGAGGAACAGCTAGTATTCAAATAAATTTCCTTCAGACTGTAAATAAGTCTACGTAGCCACAAGATACCCACGCAGGTAGCTTGTGTCAACTTACATGTTCATATTTTTGTTTGGTTGTGTTTTAGAAGCATGTTCAATGATGTAGGCAAGATAATTCTGAAAGCTGTTTTCTGGCAAACGTTCAAGTCGCCAGATAAAAGGAGAAATACTAGATTTTGAGTGTGTACTTACTTTTTTGTCGCTATCTTCACCAGCGCTGGCTTGGTCGGATAGGAGGTTTGAGAACTCGGTACCAGATTTGACCAGCTCATCATACGAGCCCATATTTTCGATTGAACCCTGTTAAAATTTTAAATATGTTATTGACCTGTTCCCAGTTAAAGACCATGTAGGAGACGACAGCATTCACCTTAGTCAGAGACAGTCACCCGACAGGTGACAATAATGATCACCAAAGAAAAAAATAAGACTATTTTATTTTCTGATAGAAAGAATGTCTTTAAATGAAGTAGTTTATCCTTTCCAGTAAGTTAGAAATATTTGAAAATTTTATTCAAAGACGCCGTCGAAAAAAAAAATTACAAGGTCCAATTTCGTATAATGCCATTAATCATTTTAGGTGTTGAAAATTTGCTGTGTTAGAATGACTCGGTTATTGATAATAGTTTTTATTGAAAAGATAAGTTAATATCACATACTTTGCTTATCTTTCCTAATGAATTTTATCTACGTTATTTTCTATTCTTTCATTCAAGTAGGTAATAGAAAAAAAAAGTAAGTAGAGCTCGTGTGGAAGATTTGTCCAAAGTACAACTAAACTGTGTATTTCTATCGCTTAGCAGCATTGCTGCGTTTTGACGTCGTATAAGATATGGTGAGGTTGAAAAACTTACTTTCAGTTATTCTTTGTTAAAAAAAAACAAATGAACAGTTTAAATATTTGCTACTCAATTTCATAGAAGTTGTAGTGATGAGTTGTAGCTGATCATGTCTTCCGCAGAACCGACGAAAGGTGGAGTAGGAAAGTTCTCGAATGAAGACCTCGCGTGGGTAAATGTAGGGTGGGACGCCCCCCGGCAAGATGGACCGATGTCCTGAAGAAAGTAGGTGGCAGTGGCTGGATGAAAAAAAAGGGAGATCGTACGCTGTGGCGCACCCTACCAGAGGCCAGTCCAGCAGTAGACTGCGATAAACTGAAATGTTGATGATCATGATGTAGTAGTGAATTTGTTAGCGCTAACCTCATTTAGAACAACAATATAATCAGCAGCTTTGAGGTAATGGATCTGATGGGTGACCAGCACACAAGTACGTCCGCCGAGGTAGCCCTTGATGCAGCCATCGAACAGCTGTCTGCCGACGTTAGCATCCACTGCTGACAGCGGATCGTCCAACAAGTAGATATCAGCCTGAAAATATAAAAAAATTAAATGTCAAACTACGTTATGACTCATTTGTAAATTGTGATTCATTTGTAAAATGTATTTTATTTTATACTGAATAGGCATATTCACAGTATCAATGAATTGCAAATCTAATTAGTCCGACAGAGTTTTCAAAAATCTATTTTGTTAAATCAATGTATATTTACAAAGATACATATAACTCATAGAAATTTGAGACCCATATATTATAATTAAAGGTACGTGTTGCTTCTATTATATATACATGTTATACTATATACGTACGCTATTGTGTTTTAAAAATACGTAGTATAACACAATAGACTGTAAGATAATAAATTACAGTCATGAGATAAATATGTACCTAACAATGAGCTTTTAATCAATATTTCATATCTTTGATAAACAATTCGAATGCTGAAACAATATGATGTAATTCGTCATCTTTTAAATGAAGCCTATTCGATAATACGTTGAATAAAGGCCCACAGAGGCTTTACACTCGAGTGGTTCAACAGAAAACTTTAAAGCCTTTGTCAAACAGACTGGCGTGGCGAATGCAAAGCGTGACGTTTTTATTTGTAATGTATGGAATTGTTTGAATCCAGTCACATAGAAAAGCGAAAGCGATCCGATAGCGTGACAGAACTATCGGATAGACGTCTCGCTTCGGTTCGGTATCGCTTCGGAAACGCTTCGCCTGTCTGTTTGACAAAGGCATAACAGAGCCGCGTGTGCGAGTGAGACTCATTATATTTACGTCAGAGTGACAGAGACGGGCAATGACAGGTTAAAGTACGAAATCCCTCCTGCTCCGCGTCCGGACTTTAGTTATTAATAAATAAGTATATAGATTAACCTTATCAGTTAATACCCCAACGACTAATATTGAAACTGATATATCAAATAAATAAGTCTAGCAAAAACAAATATTTCTGAATTTCCGTTATCAAATCTACCATACTATCGATAATTAGAAAACACAGTTAGATTTGAAGCAGATTAAAAAAAATGGAAACGTATTTTTGCGTGTAAATTACCTCGCGATAAATAGCTCTGGCCAAATTGATTCTGGCTCTTTGACCTCCTGATAGGGAAACTCCTCGCTCTCCAACCAGAGACAAGTCACCATACGGGAACTGTTTGAAGTCTGGCAACAACGAAGAAGCCTTGCAAACCTGCAAGAAACAAGAAAAAAAAAACAAATGAAAAAGTATAACAAACCATACCAGCTCGGATTGGTGTGAATTAAATATCAGCGGGAAAATGGACTCTTGTCATAAAATTTTAACGGCCCTCGCACAATCTCTGTTTCTGGTTTTTCATTATATTTTTTTCATATTTTTATTTCCATTAGACAGCCATAGTAAATGATCCGTGTCGCCATACAAAAACTTTTCGATATTTGTTTTCCTTCACCACAAATAAATCATCATATTTTATTATCTGCGTGTTACCTACGGTTACTACTCGGAATATAAAAGTACCTCTTTGTATTTCTGTACGTCATACGGCAGTCCAAATAGAATGTTTTCCCGCACTGTTCCGGGGAACAGCCAGGATTCTTGACAAGCGTAAGATAATTTTCCTGATATGTTTAGATTACCACTGGTCACCGGTAATTCTCTTAAGAGCAGCTGAAGAAAAGATGTCTGAAATGGAAAAAAAAACATTAATCATGTAAACTACCGCACATAACCAAAGGTCAACATTTTGTTTTTAATTTTATGAACCAATTTAAATTGTTTTATACTCCTTATCCATTTAACTTTTAACTGAGTCAAATTTCATGCTGCGGCCTTAAGACAAACAAAAAAGGAGGTAAGTAGGTAAAAAGTGTTTGTTTCACATATTAATATTTAGATTATGAAAAAATATGATAAAAGCATAAATTACCTTTCCGGACCCCACTGGACCGATGACTGCACACAGCTTACCCTTGCGAACACGTAGCGATATATTCTTAAGTGTCATCTCCTTTGCATTCTCTTTACCGGTCCAAGAAGCGCTTACTTTATTCAATTGTATAGGATAGTCACCCATATTTGATTCCTCAGTAGTTTCTTTTGGAGCAAGGGCATCACTAGGAGCGTACTTCCGAGGTAGTACGAGCTTGGATTCATCTAACCCTTCTTTTTTGGAATTAAACAAATTCGTATCACCTTTTTTGTTAATTCTTGGCGTCACTTGCATATCTGATCGCTCATCTATTTATAAAAATAAGCATAATTAAATATAAATAACTTAGTTGTACAGTAATGAAGCAATATGGTCGTTGGCATTTGTGAAGCGGTGTACTGGAAAGCCAGACGTCGTCGCTAGAAACGTAGTACTAAGTATCTTTTATTCAACGCGACGCGTCTCGGTTGCCAATGACCTTATTGAGAAGTATACTTTAACGTAATATTTACCCATTACGAGGAAGCTCTGTATACGTTCCATAGAGACCAACATCTCCGAGAAGCTCGCTATTGCCATGGGCAAGATCAATGTAACGTTCATTTGAACTATACTGAAGTACTGCTGAATAGGGTAAATCTGAAAATAAAAACAATTTTCGTAAATAACGTACTCCTTAAGTCAAAGATAATTATCGCAGGTATAAAAATGTTGGTATAAATAAAATCAAGAGTTTGCTCTGCTATGTCAGAAGGCGTACGTAAGGCTGCGGTTCGATTGAGGCGGAGCGGAGCAAAGTGGAGACGAGCTGTGCAGCGATTCACCAATCACAGGGCACACATGTGTCACGTGGCCAGCCGTGTGCATCAGCCATATAACTGGTGAATCGCGGCACAACTCGTTTCCGCTCTGCTCCACTCCACCTCAGTGAAAACGCAGCCAAAATGTTTAAAAATTGGCTACATACGATAATTATGGATTTTAAATTTGAATTTTCCTAAAAAATCTTGTTAAATAATGACATAGTTGGCGCTGTGGCTGAGCCATGACAGCTACGCTATTTAACTCGATTCCCGCACGGAACAAATATTTGTAGCGCCTACTAGCTAGTTCTTCCAGGTTTAGCTGTTTGTGTTCGTGAGTTTAAATGTTTGTAAACGCACCCGCGATACAAGGCAAATTACAAATTTTGTGTGAAAAAAAAATAGTGCTTACGGTTGTGGCAGTTATCATGTTTCCGGTGAGAGCAAGTGTTAATACTGTGAAGAACATGATAGTGCGGTCTGTGAACAACATAAACCCGAGGAACATGCTCCGGATGAAGATGGACTTCCTGAGGGCGCTCATCTCGTAGGCACGCGCCGCTTTCACCACCAACTGGAAGGGTTTCTCCCAAGCGTACATTTTGATGACCTGCAATGTAAATAATTTGGTGTGTACTAGAACCCCGAGTTAGAGACTTCCGTGTCAGTAAGCTGACAAATATTTGTAATTTCGTAGCTCAAATTTTTATACAAATTTGTTATATATATACACTCGCGAGCAAAAGTATAGAATCACTTACTCCGATTCCACGCGATCTTGATTACTTAATAACTAGTTAATAATAATAAAACTAACTGTTCACTTTAAATTGATACCAAATTCATTTAAATCACGCCATTATTAAAGGAGCCATCCCAGATTTCCAAGTAAGTGATTCCTTACTTTAACGCGCTACGAGCTGGTGTAGTAAGGAAATATGAAACGTTTAGTACCTGTATTCCATTAATAATTTCACTCATCAATTTGATTCTTTTATCCGTCCTCTTAGCTGTAGAGCGCCTAATAATAGCAGTGAGCTTGGTCAAGGCAGCTAAAAACAAAACACAATCATTTAATACCTTACTGAGGAATTACAACAGAAATAAGGCCTAAATTCCTCCTATCCTATTGTCGGTCGCGTACGTCATTAATACGTGACGTAACATTCATATAGCACCATACTACGACGTCAACGTCAGCGGCGCGTACGTTGTGTTGTAAATAATTGTACGATCTGCAAGTAGTTGTTGTAGGTCTGGTCCGTGTTTGTGTATGTGAGTTGCTATGTTTGTAAACGCTCCGATACCGAAATTCCTAGATCGGAGATTTATTTTTAAAGTTTTAAAAAAAATTGCTTCTGACCGTATGCAACCGACATAAGCTTAAGAAGAATTCAGGCTTTAAAAATAAGTAGATTTTACAATACCTTGGAGTGGTAGAATTAATATGACAACTCCAAAGAGACCGACAAAAGGCGCATATCCAGCGGCTTCGTACAAGAAGTAGAGTACGACGGCCACCTGGATTGGGACCACCCACAAGTAGTGCAGGAACATGAAGGAGTAGTCGAACCTTGCAACGTCGTTTGACAGCAAGTTCACTAGCTTACCGCCTGCAACTTCGCCCACGGACACTTGACTCATACGAAGTAACTACAACAAATACGAAGACAATCTTTATTTTTTTACTATATTTTGTGCCATCACACAGTTTAACATCTTAAAACCACTAAAGATAAATCATAGTTTTATTATTCCTTTATTACTATTTACCTACTACGGGGCCATTGTTTTCATCATAAATAAATATAAATTTTACTCTGACACCAACCCTTAAATCGAGAATTAAGATAAAGCATTATTTAGTCAATAAAATACATTAAATTTTATTCTAACCTTTCTGTACAAAAGTGAGGAGCAGGCGACCTTGACCTTCATACTGAACCGCATCACAAACAGATTGTTGTGGTGCTGGCACATCATGGCCACGAAGTTCAACCCCAGCATGGCGAAGGCATAGAGCCCAGCATCCTGCTGAGTCATATCGCTATCCACTGACCAGTACGACAGTAACTGAGTGAACAGCAAGGGTTGAGCTGTCCTATAAACATAACATTCAATTAATGAGCAATTTGACAGTGTCAATAAATTAGTCCGGCAGCTAGAGTTTTGAAAAATAATGGACACTTGTTTTTTCTTTCGTTAAATCAATGCATGTTTACAAAGATCAAACGCATCAAAATTCGAGAGTAAGCAAGTAAAAACTTGTGACGTTTTGCCAATTTTAAAAGCGTATCTTCGTCAATTTTGGTTTACGTAACCAAAGAAAAAATACGTGTCAAATATTTTGAGATAATCCAACTGACAGACTAATAAAGAACTAAAGTTTGATAACTATGAATGTATGAGGTTATGTGTCAAAATAGTCATATTCTTCATCTTAACATGTCGATGGGATATGCATTTATAATAGCCATATAATGGAAATGCCGAACAGCCAGAAGTCATCGCGTTAGCACCTCGTGACAGATGACATGCCGAGCTCTGCCAACTCAACGACCAGTGGTCACTTTAGCAAAAAAATGAAGGATGGAAAGGAGAATCATGGAGAGAAACCCTTACCCAGCAGTAAGATGTTGCAAAGCAATAGTATCAGTATGAAACAGAAGATATTTATGGGAATCATCAAGACAACGAAGATGAAGAAGTATAAGACCAGACGACAAAAATAACAAGATAAAAATACAACAATCGTAAAATTTATTTAGCAACAGGACACAATCACGGATGTTTGCTTATCTATCAACGCGTTTCATTCAGTGATAAAGAAAGAAAGAAGCTAATTTCATCTCTTTTTTTTTTTGCGTGGTAAAATCATCAAATGAGTCCTCCCACCCAGGGCAGGGCGGGAGGGACTGTCAGACTTGTACTGACTAAAATCCACGGTGTCCTTCACGAGCCCTTTACGTACCGGGGTTACGGTGATGGGTAAGTCCCGCGACCCCGGCAGGCTTTGGCCCTCTACAGGCCCCGTCAATGTGCTGACACTCCTTGAGGCGCGCGTGAAACACAACGCGCCGTCGACCCGGGCATGGTCCATGGTCGGGCAGCGAGTCGCCCAGTACTCGCTGCCCGCATGCCCGCGCCTACGGTGGCCGGAGATCGTCTGGCGACGTCCGTCGCCGTGGGCGTCTACCACTGCGGCTGGGTCGGAGGGAGGACACTGTTCTCTCCCTCACGCGGCACGCCTCCTCCTTCGCGAGCATGACTGCTTCGCAGAAGGAGGCGACCGCTTCCCACTCCGTCTCGCCCCGCAGCATGGCCTTGACCAATGCCGGGCGCGAGAGGTCTCCGCCTATCGCCGTCGTGAGGACACGGCGGTGCTCTGCCCAAGCGGGGCAGTCCTGCACCGTATGCTCCACCGTGTCCTCCGGACGATCCTCGCAGTGGTGACACCCAGGCGTTTCCTCCTTCCTTATCAGACACAGGAACCTCCCGAAACTTCCGTGTCCGGTGAGGACCTGCGTCATGCGGAAGGTAAGGATGCCGTGACGCCTATCCAGCCACTCCTCAAAGAGGGGCTTACCGCCGCGATTGCGGCGTGCCCGGACCTCGGTTGCGACAGTCGCCCCCTCCATACTGCCCTGAGATCAGCTAATTTCATCTCTTATACAATATTTGATGCACCTGCAACCGTCTAAAGTCTGAATGCGTATTTCTCAACCCCTCCAGATGCGGTGCGCGAGCACACCGTTATGGTGTTAGTAAAATTTAAGAAAAAACATATATACCTACCTAGTTTATTTTCTTATTCAATCTATTTCTCATCAAAAATCATTTGTAACTGTTTTAATAACCGTTATTGCCAAAACAACAGCTAAATTGGTAATTCGCATGATTGCAGCAACTAGCCTCTACACATTTCAATAAAGACTGAAAATGAACGAATTTAGGAATGAATTCTACCGAAGAATTTTTTAATAAACATTGTAACAAACCTGGCTGCAGAGATAATAAGCACAAATATTGCTCCAGGCATATAAGACAGCCAGTAAGCTCTCCGAACTGCCTTCCATAGCGATGGCTCCCGATCATTTATTGTTGCCTCTTCCAACTCCTCAAGCCAGAATCTAGAATATATAAAAATAAATAAAATACATCGAAACACTTTTTTGATTATACATATCACCATTATCTCTATTATGATGTCTAATGTGCCTAATGGATATACAGTTACACAACAGATGAAATACGAAATTTTTTTTGACTTACAGAAATACACAAGTTATCAGCGATAAACATCGACTGTAATTACGTTCAAATTGCCGGAGCTATTTAAAAAAATAAAATTTTGTAAAATTAATAAACTTTCTTGAAAATTGTATAAGTAACCTTGTTTTAAGTAAACACGAACAGATATAATTTTTTGAACGTGCCAAAAATATTTAACTAGAAAGTTATTTCCCGTTAATATGGCTAGGATAAGAAGCTTTTAACCAATTTACGAGGTGTCTCAACGGCGACAAGAGATAGAGACATAGACATGAGAAATTTAATTAGCTACTCACTATAATTTGCTTTGTTGAGACAAAGTAGGACTAGTAATGGGAAAAAGATGACTAGTGGGAAGAAGTTTCGAAATAATTTTGTTAGTGTTAAATGATTATAATTTTATCATTAGTGTCGTGAGTTATAAATCGACGAAGTTTGGAAAATCATATAAAACTATTTGGATTTTTTTAAAAGGTTTGGATTTTTTAAGTTCTGACATTTTTTTTTTCTCATACTAGTCTACAAACTTATTTGAGTAAAAACCTGGAATCTACAATGTATTCATAAACTGAATTCAACAACTAGTTAATTAGATGTCACGATGTCATCAGATCACCTTGTACAATCATCATTCGATTAAAATATATTTTGCTTTACAATTACTTTTTATCGATAAAAAACAATGGGCTCACAAATAATTAGAGATAAGCTGTTATCACTTCCTTAAAAATTATAAAAATAACAATATTGTTATTATATTGGTAGTTTTAAATAATAAGTTACTGCCGTTTTACAAAACAAATAAAGACCGTTTTTCGGTCGCGGTGACCAATCTCAGCAGATATTCAGTGGAATGCCTGGCGATAGATATTTATATATATTATAGATATTATTTTAATTTATTTAAACCTTTATGATGGGATTTGGCTCTCATACCATGGTTGAGCTCCTTGAGTTATGAGTCAAGCTACACGATAATTGTGAAATACCATGTTCGACTTTGTGTGGTTCTTTCTTGAAAATACCATTTCAGACATTGACCTGCATGGTCCTCGTATAGCCTGATCTACATATAATGTCTGGACTTTAAAAGAGACTGTGACCTCAGAGTTTGTTTCCGCTGTTTCTTCTCAGAGTATTCCACGAATTATTCCCAATTGTCCCCTCTAGCCCTGTCCTCCGGGGTGACAGCTGGGAATTGTTTTCCCAGTTGTCACTGGGGTGACATTTTGTGCCAACTGTTCCCTTTGAAAACTGACTAAAGGGGACTAATGGGAAGTCTTTTTCTCAGTTGTCACCGGGGGGGTGACAATTGCTACGATTACTTTTTTTTAGGGTGGCAAAATCATCAAATGAGTCCTCCCGCCCTGGGTGGGGCGGAAGGGACTGTCAGACTCTTACTGACTAAAATCCACCCGTGTTTCTTCGGATGACCTTTACGTTCCGGGGCCGCGGTATCCTGGATTAAGAAAAAATCCGCGACCCCAGCAGGCATTTGTCCCGTCGGTGACGCGTAAAACACGACGCGGCACCGACCCGGGCTTGGTCCTTGGTCGGACGGCGAACTTACCCATTACTCACCGTCCACAAGCCCGCTCCGCCACTGTGTCCTCTGCTGTTCAGAGGGACACGCGTTGGAGCGTCCACCTGACAGGCTATTCGCATACGGGCAAAGAGACCCCTTAGGCACACAGTGCCTAAGGAAGAGTTTTTGCCCGCATCCCAGGGTGCAACGGCCCGAAAAACTGGTCTTCCCCCCGGACGTATCCGAGAGGGAACTCCAGTCCACGGGCGCACGTGGAGGTTTCCTGTCTTAGCACCCCGTAACTTATTAGTAACTAGCTTTCGCCCGCGACTCCGTCCGCGCGGATGTCGGTCTTCACGTGGATGGTTTATTTCCCCATTTTGAGTAACTCTGACAATGACATCTTATAAATATTACGGCGCTGAATCCACTGCGGGTAATGCAACGTGTGTTCGCGGTTCTACAGAACAACGTCTATGAATAAAACTGAAAAATAAGATTTTTTTTCTACGTATTTTTCCAGGATAAAAAGTATCCTATGTTATGCCCAGGATAATAAGGAATAATTATACCAAGTTTCATCGAAATCGAACCGTTACTTTTCACGTGATGCCTGCACAAACAGACAGACAGACAGACAGACAAAATTTTTTTAGTCATATATTTGGGTTTGGTATCGATCCAGCAACACCCCCCGCTATTTATTTTTTCAATATTTTCAATGTACAGAATTGACCCTTCTACAGATTTATTATAGTATAGATAGAAGATTATCTGTGATTATACGATTGGTTAATATAGGTTAATAATCTGTGATTGTACCTATTAAAGGTAACAATGTTGTTTTTGTTTTTTTGATTCTATGTAACTTTTTTGACATTTTTATTTACTTACTGTTTAATTAATATCTTTCTAATTTTGTAAGCGTGTCGACATTGTATTAATTCTTTATTTGATTCTATGTAGCATAAGAAATAAAAAAGCTGAAATCTATGGTAATTACATTTTTTTTCTGGGAAGGAAGGAATCGTAGCAATTGTCACCCCCCCCCCCCGGTGACAACTGAGAAAAAGACTTCCCATTTGTCCACTCTAGTCAGTTTTCAAAGGGAACAGTCGGCACAAATTGTCACCCCAGTGACAACTGGAAAAACAATTCCCAGCTGTCACCCCGGAGGACAGGGCTAGAGGGGACAATTGGGAGTAATTCATTCAGATACGAAACACCGACCCCTCCTAGTTCTATAAAAAGACGTGTAAAAGTGTTGATGTAACCTTCTTGCATAAATAAACATGATTTCATTTCATTTCATGCATTACAAAGTTTACCCATTTTTTATGCTAAAAACTATAGCTATAAAAATCAGACCAAGTCAGTAGGCAATAGGGCTCAAAAGTCATTTTAACCGTTGAAGTATTATGACTATAATTTTTTCAATGGCAAACGATCCTGTCAATTATAGTAATAAAAACATATATGCAACTGGAATTTCAAATTATGTTAGCTAGTTGTTGCGGGGTCGACGGCGCGTTGTGTTCCACGCGCGCCTCAAGGAGTGTCAGCATAGTGACGGGGCCTGTAGAGGGCCATAGCCTGCCGGGGTCGCGGGACTTTCCCATTACCGTGACCCCGGTACGTAAAGGGCTAGTGTAGGACACCGTGGATTTTAGTCAGTACAAGTCTGACAGTCCCTCCCGCCCTGCCCTGGGTGGGAGGACTCATTTGATGATTTTACCACGATAAAAAAAAAAAAAGCTAGTTGTTGCGGGTCTGTTTAATGTTTAATATATGTGAGTTTCCATGTTTTTAAACGCACCCACGATACAGGACCCGCCCTGTATCTCTTGTATTCTTTGCCTTTTATAAATCTTAGATTTCAAAAAATTAAAGTTATCTTTCATTTAAACAAGTTAATGACGGCCAAGGGCGCAGCTACCGCCGTATCAGATATATCAATGTTGCTCTTAAATGAAAACATATCGCGGTCCACAAAACTCCAATTACCAAGCTCGTAGCATAGCTCAATTTCCAATATGGCTACACCTACTTAGCTTCCCGCGCAGAATACATGTTTGTATGACCTACAAATAGTTTTCATGTCTGAGTGTTTGTGTATGTAAGTTTAAATCTTTGTAAACGCACCCACAATACAGGAGGAAATCCGAGAATGGAGAAAGGATTTAAAAAAAAGGCTGCCATATATAATCTACGATCGGGCGATCAGCATTTTAAATTTTCTAGCTTTCTTTCTCTTTTACATTCTCTTAATGGCATTAGCTATACGATTTAGATTAGAAGGGCAAACAAGCTTTGATACGGGGTTTCTGTCCTAACTACGCCACTGCTCACGATCTTGCACTTTGTTCAGTGAAGTTATCAATAGCGAAAAATACGTAAAGATAAACAGCAAGTAAGAGTAAAGGTAAAGTTGCCAAAAGGGAGAACTCGACGTCGTCGCAGGCCCAGACGAACATGGCGAGATGATTTGGACGGCTTCATGAAGGACTGGACCACGGTCGCAGAAAGCCGTGAGAAGTGAAAAGAGTGGAAGAAGGCCTTTACCCAGCAGTGGGACACTATGGGCTGATATAATAATAATAATAATAATGAGTAAAGGTAATAAGGAAATCACAAACACATGGCACGTGGTGCTGACTCTCTATACAAATGTTTGTGCCGATGAAGGGCCGTATCAATTTATAGACGGAAAACACAGCATGTGCACAGAACTACGAGTATATCGACCGGTTCGGGAAGGTTTCCTCTATTGTTTGTTAACTTTTGCGATAGCCGTATAGGTATTGCATTCTTCAACTACTATCGACAATGAAATTATTGGTTTTATTTTCTACTATTTCATTTCTCTTATTGTATTTTAATATTATCAAAATATTTTTATAGGTATATAAATAAAAATATTTACCTATGTCAATAAAAAGTAAAAATACTTAAGAGTAAGTAATCCAGAATCTCTTTCTTACCTTTCAAAATATTCGCCTTGTTTTTCTGAATTATATCGTTTACTGGGAATTATTAGATCTTCTTCCTCCACATCTCTTTTGTTTCCATTTATGAGCACTGGACATATCCACCAAATAAAAATTCGCGAGAAAATATTCGGTTTACGATATTTTCTAGGATTGCCACCGTCCGATATAGTCGCTCCATTACTTGTATTTTCTTTATTCATGTTGATTTTTTAATAAATATAACTCACACACACTTATAACTATTTATAAACATTTGTTTTATTTTTATTATAACAATATTCTGAACATGACGCTGGCTTAATGTGAGCAATTATGGCAAACTAAATATTAAATACACCCGTCTTTCTACTAGGTGTTTAATCATGAGCTATATAAGTGATAACAATCATAAAGATAGATGTAGCCAACAGCAGTTATCACTCTTTTAATACCTAAATTCTGAATGATTATAGCTTCATTATCGATTATTTATCGTAGTGATTAGCCTAAATAAGCAAATTGTAACTGCGCAAGTTGGCAGTGTGGAATTTATTAAAATTCTCTCTTATTAACATTACAATATGAGCGCCCTGTCCTAACGGCCGCGTTGTCCTATGTTTATTTTCATCTAGTCTGTACGCGACTTTGCCCGCTTGTTTTTACAAAAAACATATCACCTAACGGCAATAGTGTCGCTAGCCATCAGTGACGCAATTTTTGAAATTGTTTTAAGTGTTTTGAGGATAATTTCCGAATGTTTTATTTATATTTTGCTTCCATGAAGGTCAGATAAACACATTATCTGCCGCCAGCAATCGTAATAAAAGGTAAAGAAAATAATATGTAAACTCAAGATATCAATGTACACATAATTCAGAATAATTGTAACGTGAAGATGTTGTTTTATCTGTAAAGTATAACATTGTATTGTGTTACTAACGTGGTGTGTCTATCAAACTGAACCGAATTCAGTGAAAAAATAATTATGGACAATTATTTATAGTGCAACTGCAGTTAAGACATCTTCAAAATTTAAATTAAATTTTTCGAGGCAGTTATAATAGCATTTTTAATCAGTACAGAAAATTTGTTTTTTGTTAGAAAAATTGATGATAAACTGCTGTTTATCAATAATTATTCTTACAAAAAACAATTTTTGGAATGCCGATGACAAAAGAAAAAAAGAAACATACAAATTCAACTACTGGACTGATCTAACTAACATGCTAATTTTCCGTATCCATGAAAATTTTCCTAATCTCTAGATTAGTTCTCCTAAACAGAATGGCATGAAATCGAATAATATTGGCACACATTTAATATGAATTAAATTATGTTACAATAATACGGAATATGATATTTTATTCAACAATATACGACTATACTAATATTTTCGTACAGCCATTCAAATACAATTACGTAAATATACATATACAACCACAGATGTGTGTGTATTGATGTGAGAGTGTAAAGTTGTAGTGTATGTGTATTTGTTCTGAATGCGATCGATTTCGAAGTCAGTTCAATTATTGGCAAAGATAAGAGAAAGATAGTAAGAATATCGCTAATACGAGTACATTCATCATTTCAGCATAATATTACATCTTCAGTAGGTACTTGATACGAACCAGCTATGCTATTCTTTTTTAAGAAATCTCATCGCTGTACTCGATGAGGCGGTTTTGAGATCATCCGATCGTGTACCGCGAGCGGTGAGCGCTAGTGTTGATGTCAATAGCTTAGTGAATCGCAAACTTTAGTCCCAGTGTGGCGTGAGCGCTGCGGCCGGCCGATAAAGCTGTGTGTATTAAGAGTAGCACTGCAGGAACGTAATGACCGGTATTTTACATGGCAACACACTGGGATTGTAATATACCAGAAAAATGCTGAGCCGAAGGAGTGCCTTAAGAGTTGAAGCACATCACAGCAATTATTAGAGAGTGAGCGCTATGGCAACCGTCACTTTTGATGATGCATTCAGTGCAGCTGCTGTCAAATGTGATTAAACCCTAAGGCCTTGTTCAAGGACACGCGTGAGCTTTGAAAAATAATGGACTCGTATTTTTTTTCGTTTAACCGGTTCATATGAGAATTCGAGAGACGGGAGCTTGTTACGTCGGGACGCACTAAAAATCGAATCACGGCATGACGTACAGTGAATTTTAAAAGCGTCTTTCGTCAATTTTGGTTTACGTAACAAAAGAATAGTCAGTCTCGTGTCGTTGAAGGAGGTCTAAAACTTTGAGCCTACTACCTACATTTTAAATTTCTACTATTAATAATTTCAATTTTAGAAAACTATTGGTTCTTGCACTTCTGATATCTACTAATTATTTATTTGTCATGATGATATGAATTATGACCAATTTGGACTTTGGAATAATGTCGTAGTTTATTATAATGAATCAGATCTGGCCGGGCTTCTGACGCCGCCCTTAAGTGGGACCAAGACTTGTGATAAGACGTAGTATGTATAACACTACGATATGAACAAATTTACGTTTTGCACGTTTTTGTTACACTTGCACGCTTTGAAATAAAGAATAAAGATATTAAAAAAAAAAACATTAATAAGATAATAACGATAAGGAATCAATATTATTGAGAAAATGAGAATTCATTTGCAGGGAGTATTTTTTTGGTAAACGTATTTTTCAAGTGCAGTAGGAGTTTCGACATACATAAAAATTTGAAGAAATTCAGTGCATATCGCAGTTAATGAAGTTTTAACAAATGTGGAACTTTAAAGGAAGTGATGGCTTTGTTAATAAAAGATTTATTGGATTAAATGTCAAAGACATTACATTGTAGATAGGTATCTGTGCAACATAGTTCATGAATACCAGATGGCCCATTAGAAGTCTTAAAGCGTGAGTGGTTCCGCTGAGGGAACGAGATGCCGCTAGACGACTTGTATAGCTCTGTCTCTTTCCCACAGCCTAACTACTCACGCTAAAAAACTACTCAAGAAAATGGACGGGAACAGAATATATTTTTTTCTTGTGTACCTGCAGTATAAATATTTAAGCAGGGCGATTGGTAATTGGGTGCATTATTTGAAATAGTTTATAAAAGATAATTTGCAACAGTTTTAACCCCAAGAACTTAGAGCCGGAAATGGGTTACTGCTTATTTTGGAGTGATCGAACTTTTGAGATGATTTTAGGTTTTCTATCACCCAGTTTCAGGTGTTTTGTACACTTGATGCAAATCATCACCAGGTGTTTTTCATTATTAAAAATTCTAAATCTCCAAGATAACAAAAATTGCAAAAGCATCATTACAACGTAAATTTTAATTTCATACATGTTTCTTATCAGTTAGGTATCGGAATTATCTTGAAGCGAGTACACATTTGACATAGAACTAAATATAAAGCAATATAATAAATTCATAACATTTAGTCAAAATTGACTTAACGTTTATGTCGTGCGCTCGTACAAGCGCCTCAGGGCGAGGCCACAACTATGCGGTGCGGTGTCGTATCGCGAAAACCATGTAAAGATCTTTGACTGTGATTTTTACGATGCGACGCCGCATCGCAGTGTTGTGGCCTCGCCCTCAGGGCGCTACAGAACCAGTATGATGATCCTCATTTTCGCATGATCATATTCACATTCATAACTTGTCATACTGTCCGTAATGTAGCAATGTTACTGCTATTACAACATATTCGATCTGTTTGATAAACGGTCATTTCAATCAATTTACAATAAAACTACTATAATTATTGTCATCATTTACCATTTATACACATCAAATTAGACATAATTAATCAAGTTTAGCAGAAAGTATATGGTTTTTTTTTTTTTTTATTGCACTCGTATATTTGCACACTTAGAGATGAAAGTTTAAAAGACTCTTTTGGAATGCTCTGGACACACTTTTGATATTAATGAATCGCATGTGCATTTAAATTCTACTAGATTCTTTTCTATATGTTCTACAAGCATCTTGACGTGACAAATAGGGACTTTCTCACAACTACAAGCCTCAGTTTTTTTTTGAGAATCGGTTTCAATTGCAGATTCGCTATGAGAGTAATTCTTCTCATTATCTATTTGTAACCCCGGAAAGTAAATAGATTTCGCGAGATTAATGGCATTTGATCTTCTAGAACTAATTGTTACTGGATGTTGAAGCCAATCGATTGGAGAAACGTCACTAATAGAAAATGTGTCCGCCGTGTCTAAACTCAAGCGTTCGTCAAACGTATTTGCAGCATTCGTACTGAAATTATCAGTCTCCAGAGTATATTCTAAAACTGTCCCGTCTTCTTTTTTTACTATAATCTCGACTTTGCCTGTTAATGTGTCATCGTTTGGAAATGCAGTTTTTGATGTTTCATCTATCATTTCTTCGTCAAGAACTGGGCGACAAGTTAAAACATCATCACTATTTATGCCTTGGGTGCCCTGCATAATGTGTGGAAAATTTGTATTTATATTTTTGGTATCCAGATATTCTTTCCTAACACTATCAGTTTTATCATTATTGACTTCATCAACAGATTGCATGGAAATACAAGAACCAAGTTCACTATCACAGTTGCAACCCACAGTAAATCCGAAGTAAGGTGCACATGGAGTTTGTTTGTTAACTGCCCGAATTTCTGCATCTGGCATGCTTTCATCATTTTCAATGATTTCTTTTATTGGTATAGCCTTATTGACTCTGCGTGCTGAAAAGTCCTCAGGTGGTTCTATTTCAATGTGAAATTTAGAGACTTCGCAAATTTCAGTCGTATTAATAGCTTGTTCTGCATAAAGATTGACAAAGACTTCTTTGGTTCCAAACATTTCTGGGAATTTTCGAAAGTCCACTTTATCTGTATTGTAGCAACAGTCACATGTATTTATCATGACTCCATTTGACTTACTGTCTGTAATAATATGGTCCGTTTCTAGAATTTGTGAAATGTTTCTATTGCTAAAAGTTCCCATGATATCACATGATTTGGTTTCCATTTGAAACAAAGGATGTATTTGAGATGACATATTTTCTTTGACAATCATCGAGTTATTTGAGTTCTGTTTAGAGTATTTCATAATTGTAGAAAGTTGAACTTCTACATCATTATAATTTGCTTGTGAAATATTTGTGTCTTTTTCAGGTAATTCTGTAGGAGGTTCAAGATCTTCTATCCGTACAATTTTTGTACGCGGTTCAGAACTAGTTTTGCAAGTACAAATGTCTCTTAAGCGTTGGAAATCGTTTTCAATTAAATTACAAACTTTTTCTAAGACTTCTGGTAATATAATATCTTTTTTATTATCGTTTAATACACATAAACATTGAACACGTTTAATTTTTACTTTCAAATATTCTTGAAGAAGTCCGTAAGCTCTGTTCCAACTGCCATTATACGGTAAATCTTTCGAGCAACCACATTTCATTTTATTAGCATAATCTGAAATCACTTGTCTTACTCTTTGCGTAATATTCGAAAATAACTTTTGTTCTTCATCTGGAGGAATGCAGTTATTACATGAAAATGATTTAAATTCTTCCAACTTTTCCTTTATGTGGTCTTCTAACAAATGAAAAACATTTAATTCTAATTCGCCAGAATCATCCATGTTCACACTGTTACTACAAAAACACGATTCTATTGTATGAACGGTATTTCGCGAATCTTCAACTTTATGTGTATCAGAAACTCGATCTTTATGTGTATCAACAACTTGAACCTTATGTACATCAACAAATTGGTCCTTATGTGTATCAACATGTTGATTTTTTTGTGTATTCTCGAGTAACTTTTCATAAAATATGTTTTTTATAAAGCTTGTTAATTCTTCTAATTTAGCTTTACATCCACAATTTTTTGAATCATTAACTCCATTTGCGTTATGACTTTCCTCAGGCAAAATATTCTGTTTCATTAATAAATTAGATTGCTCGGTAACAGATGACTTTGGAAGTTTCTTTCCACACACATAATGTTTGTTTTTGGGATTTATTGCGTCACTGATATTATGATCCACGGTTCCCTTTTTTTTATTTTGACGTGCGTCATTTAAAGTGACGCCCAAAAATTTAATACCACATTCACCACCGCTAGAAAATAGTTCTGTATTTTGAGGAATATTGTTTACGTTTGGTTTTTGTTTAATGTCCTTTTGGTTATGTAAATAATTTAATAAGCAACTATTTATTGGACTGGTACTAAATTCATTGAATTTCGGAACATCCTTTGATTTGAGTTGCGTAACTTGGCACTGATTTGAAGGATTTTTTTTCTTATACAGTTTTTCAGTCTGAGACCTTTTATTGTCTTTATGCGTTTCATGATTTATTTTACAGCCACAAGTATTTGTATTTATACATTGAAACGAATTTTTCCAATCCTCGTTTTTATCTGGATTATTGCCTTTGTTGCATTCAACCAAATTCATAATGCATTTACAAATATTTTCATGACTCTTATCGAAATATACGGTGCCCATATATTCTGATTCACTGGTGCCAGGTTGTTTCAAAAATGACCTATTCTGCTTGCCAGTCTTCATTGCCGCGTCTTCATTAATGTCACTTACATTCTCTTGATTTTTATAACTTGCGGTTAAGAACGATAAAATATTTTTCGAATCATTTCGGTTTAGAGCACGTACCACTTCATTGATTTCAGTTTCAGAGCAATTGCTAAAACAACTTTTGATATGTTTTATACATGTCTCCCTGGAAACCGAGTCATAGTTACATGAAGCTAACATCTCTAAAAGTTTATCTACAGAAGTAATGGATGGCATTTTATTAAAGCATTTGCAGTTGCTATTGCAAAGATCTGATATTTCACTGACGTCATCTAGTAGTTCTGGAGATGGAAGATTAAAGTTAATAGGTTTTGTTTGTTTCACATTAGAACTCTGAGGCATTGGGTTCATGTCTTTTAGTGACCTTTGCTTCCATGTAGATCTTCCATTGTTGTCTAACTGTGCATTCTGTAAACCTTTAGTATCTTTTTGTGGCCCACACAAACATAAGTTAACGGCATACGATTGATCATGAACTTGTTTTTTGCTAAGTTTGGTGGGTTTTTCTTTAATTGAACCTTTTTTAAATACATTTTTATTTTCCTTTTGCTTAGCAACTACTATTTTGTTTTGATTTGAAGTCTTCGAGTTTCCGTCTCTACTAGCAGGTCTTAGAGTTTTTGTTTCTTTTTTCTTACTTTCTCCTTTGAATTTGGAAGAATCTTTTGAGAAAACGGCAAGACTTTCATTTTCAATGGCCTGAAATAGCAAAACAAAATAATAGATATCGACTTTTGTTTCGACTCGTTGTTCATTTAAATTAAGCTTGTCAACATACTATTTAAGATGCTTGTGACTTACCGTAGCTTTTCTGACTATTTTGGAAATTTCCTGTTTCATTAATTCTAAATCTTCTTTTTTTATCGCGTCCTGTGATTAAACAAAACAAAATCAATACTTAGGTCTAGAAGTCTTAAATAAACAAACCACGGGCTCAAATTGGCCTCAGGAGACATTCGTTGGCCCTGGAGAGCAAATGTGATAATTGTTGCACATAATGGAGCTTCCAACAATTGCCTATAGCAATTTTTAGTTAATTAGAGGAACTAATGAATAAGAGACTACTGAAAGTACCAAAATATGCAGTGTGGGAGTTCTGTGTCGGCTCATTTTAGATTGCCATTGTTCTGCATTGTCCACAACCTTTCCTTTTTTTATTGTGGTAAAATCATCAAATGAGTCCTCCCATAGCAGAGCGAGAGGGACTGTCAGGCTCGTACTGACTAAAATCCACGGTGTTCTTAAATAGCCCTTTACGTTCCGGGGCCACGGTAATTAGACGCAGATTTATAATCATTTTTAAAAGAGTATTTTATTTTTTATTAGTATTTTACAATTTTTCTCCATACGAATTAACCCTTGCAAATATAGAATGGGTACTGGACAATTTATCCAATAACCATTAATTTTAATATTCGACATTTAGAAATGCCTTTTCGATGGCCTAAGTATTTGAATTTATTGTTGTTACTTTGGTTTGATGACTGAAAAGTAAATACTCCTTGGTTAATTCTGACCAGATTAAGCATTTCAAGTGAAATGGCGTGCGATCACACTAAAAATACTCTTTCTTGTCAAAATGAGGCGAGGCCTGTGTCTAGCAGTGAACTGCTTAGGCTGATGATAAAGCATTTGGGACTAAAAAATTAAGCTTTCAAACGCTCTAACTGAAAACCAGATAATTAGAGTAATAATCTATGTACTAGACGGCACAGAATTATAGTCAATTGTACCTTCTTTAAATCTTCTATTTGAAGTTTTAGCTGCGTGATGTCCTGTACAGTTTGCATCCAGACTGGCAAGGCTGAGGTATCACCAGATTTCGGGTTGACCTCTGGCGTGCCGCTGTTTGTTGTTTCAACCGGAATAAACGGCGAGCTCGGAGTCAGAACCGGAAACAGCGCCGCTGCAATAATATTTTCAATGTAACTCAAAAACATAAATTGTATAGAATTGTACTTGTGAATATACATAATCACTAGCGACCCGCCCCGGCTTCGCACGGGTGGTCATTTATTTTGGTTTGGTTTATACTATCTTTGGACTTTTTTGTAGGCATTATTGAGTTCTACAACTTTTCTATAGAAGTCAACCATACATCTCTAACCATTTAGGTAGCGTTCGCGAGAATCGTTAACGTACGGAAGTTTTTTCGACGCCTTACTCCACAATTTTCATTACCACGAAAAATCCTATTTGTTTTCCGGGATAAAATATAGCCTATACGGATTCGGAAGAATCCCTCTAAGTAATGGTAAAAGAAATTTTGAAATCGGTCCAGTAGTTTTTGAGCCTATTCAATACAAACATACAAAAATACAAAGGTTTCCTCTTTATAATATTAGTATAGATAGTATAGATAAGAAGGACATCCATTTAATATCATAAAGTTAAATATTTATGAAAGTAAACATTAAATGAATTAGATAAGATATCCGTGAAAATATTTTGTTGCTGATGTAAAAGAATGATGAATGTAATAACGTGAAATATATGCTACTCACTGGTGTTTTCGAGGTCAGTTTTGCGATTGGTACCCGGTTTGCATACACAAGGTGGTGGTACTGCTTTTAGTTTTTCCAAAGTCTGCTGTTCTAATTTTACAGCGTGTTCCTGCAACAGTTCTGCAGCAAGCTGGTTTGCCATCTGCTGGGCGCGCCTCTCAATTGCTCTCGCTTGCCAACCCTCTTTCAGGTCATCCTCTGCAGTTGGTATCATCTTTGCCGAATCAGCACACGCAGTTCCAACCCACTAGATATAAAAAAGTAAAACATTTTAAAATTAACGCAAGATTATGATTAGAACATTGTGTTATATTTTTAATAAAGAGTTTTACCTTGGCATGGTAATTTTCAATAGAAGTTGCTATAGCAATATCTAGTTCATTCCGTAACAGCTTCGTGAAGAAACTCCTTAAATTGCTTTTGACATCAGTACGTCGATCCCAATTGTGGCTGTCATGAAGACACTTGAGCAACTGGCACGGCATCTGCGCGCCTGCCATGCCCAGCTCATTCTGCAGACCGGAAAATAGGTCCGACAGCAGACTGGACAGTAGTCTGTCCCCCAATGACGTGCAAGAACATGACTCCTTCGAAACAAAAATTTACAATAACAAAAATGTATTGGAAAAGTGGTTCTTGTGTATTTTGTATCATTATTGTCACATGTTGATTCCAGAAAGCTGTATACAAAAAAATCGCGCGTACTTTTTGATGTCAATTATCTAAAAACTGTTTCTGTATTGTCTTTATGTATAGGTACTATTGTGCCCATACGCAACCCCAAGCATCCACGAAGATGGCGCAATAAAAACCGTGAAAACATGGCTCGAAGGTTTTGTCATTTATATTACTGGTCGTGAGGGATGAGTCCAAGCTTTTTTTTTTTTTTTGCGTGGTAAAAAAAAAAAATCCACGGTGTCCTTCACTAGCCCTTTACGTGCCGGGGACACGGTAATCCCTTGGTCCCGCGACCCCGGCAGGCTTTGGCCCTCTACAGGCCCCGTCAATATGCTGACACTCATGAGTCCAAGCTTGGCAACACTATAGTTGCTGGTTCGAATTGAAAAATATTTTTGTGTTGGATAGTCCATTTATCGAAGACGGCTCTATTGACTTACAAAGTTAATTTAGCAAGTGTTGGACCATTTTGAAATCCTAACTGAACGCTCCATCTTTTTAAGTCACTTGCCGAGACAGCGTCCTACATTTTGTTTACAGAACAGCTGGTTGAAGTTACACGTTGAAATTATTTAGAACTTAAAGAGGGGTTATTCATGATTACATAGCAAAAAGAAAAAAAAAATGGGGTCATCAGACCCAAAAGAACATCACAAGATGTTTTTCTCGGTTTCGTTTGCAAAACTCATTACTTGAAATCACGTGACCATTTTTTTTTGTATTTATCTGGTAACTGTCACGACTTGGTCTATTACCTGCTTCCAGCTTGACTTTGATTTCTGGGACATCCTGTATTACATTACGCTACGACTAATGGGAGCGGAGCAGCAATGGAAAATGTCGGGGGAAAATAATATAGTTATTCTTTTTTGAGAGATTTCGTTGCGTGCGCTATGTAAATGGTTAGTTTATGGAATGGGAAGTAGTCACGTCCTTCAATAAAACAGTAATGTTGCATAGAAGCTGAATGTGTGAGGGAAAGGATCCTCTGCCTCACGCGCCAGCCATCACGGGATACCCCCAAGGCGTCAGACATCACCTCCAAGCGATTTTAGGCCACCGAAAGCTTGCTTGCGAAGCGTCCGCCAAGACCCGAGTCGACGCCGCGTCGTGTTCCACGCGCAATCCAAGAAAACTGTCGGGACCACTATAGGGCCAAACGACTTAAATAAAGCTGGTGCAACGGCAGTGCACAGCTAGTAAATAATAAAGTCTCGGTTATATGTATCAAAAAAGCCTTGACAAAAAATGTAGATCATGCCTACGCTAGACATTTTTTTTATTAGACCTACTTGTGTACTTGTGTATATCAACACAATTTATCGTCTTACTACAAATCAGTTTAACAGCTGTTGAACATTTATCTAAAAAAAACTGTCAACTTCAAATGGCATTTGACGTTGATATTTTAAGGGTTGTTTTGCAGTTACACTTATTTTAAGAGAAGTATTCAACAGAAGTTTAACTTTCTGTGATATTACGGTTATATTTTAACCTGTAATAGATGTTACAATCTCCTTAATACCTTGGTGAAATCGTTCACCTTGCTCTCGCCTCTCTTCACTCACATCTCCTAAATGTTCTTGAAAGTAGTCAAGGTGGGAATAAAAAAAATGTACTTTTTAAACTTATTAAGCAACCTAAAGCTTGAAATGCTTTTAACGTTCTTTTGACAATTTGTTTGTAGTTAAGGTCTTTGTAATTGCCTAAGCAATCCAACCTTCTCTTTGAGAATCCGTCACGGTTGTGATGAATTGTGGATTAGCCATAAGCTGTCTAATATCTGGTCCAATGCAAACACCTTCCTTCAACTTTGCCTCTGAGCGGTCTGCAAACTTTCGTATAGACGACATTGCACAATATTGAACCAAGATCTGTAAAACAATGACGACACTATCGGAGACTATCGGAGCGCGCACTTTCAGGTTACAACTTGTTAATGATTGTTAATTAAGCTTACACAGAACGTTCTTTATTTAGAAATGATGTTAGTTATGACCTGATTACATTTGGAAACAATAAAAAATTAAAATTGTACCTATTTATTTATGACTTCAAGTTAGCCCAAAAACTTCTCTTTTTTATATAATTTTAGGTTTTTTTTGCAAAATGACCTGACCTTCTGGTATTTTTTGAATACGTTTTTAGTTTTCAGAACACCTAAATACATAGAAATTTGTTGAGAACATCCAGACAGCATTTTTGTTGTAGTCCTTATTAAATAAAACTGCATGATATGTACCACTACCTATACACACATTTACCAAAAACTAATTTATTTTTTTCATAATATTCCACATTTATTGTTACTACTAGCTGTCAGTGGGCGTGAATGAAATTGAGAATATAGAATATATTACTTGCTTTACCGTAGGATTGCACGACATATAATTTGGCATTTACGAACAGGTGGTGTGAAAATAGTACAGTGTTATCCAAGGGGTGAAAGTTATTTAGTTCCGAGACCCCCGTCTATTGTAAAGACTAAATAAGTAATTTACCTGAGGTAAACACTGTGCTTTTCATTACGAATACGAAGAAAATAAAAATAAGAACAAAAATTATTAGCTAAAGAAAAAATGAGTGTTGATCAGATTGTCCCTTTTCCTCTTATTTCGTTTTTTTTTTCTTTTGTCCTGTGGTCGTCCAGCTGTACAGTCAGTTTTTTTCATCATTGAAAAAATGAGAAATTTTGCCAAAATCTATTTCATTTTAGAGACATAGTTGAAACTTGATTATATTAAAGTCATAATATACCTATTCCTAATATTTAAGTGTATGTAACATATTTTAATTTTCAATCGTGCTGTAATTTAGTGGCTGTATAAAAAGTTAGAACATGGTTCAATAAAATTGTCAAAGTAGTTTTTTTTTGACAGTTGACAATTGAAAGCGATTCTCCCTAGGGCTGCAATGCATAACTTTCACACGCTCGTCATTTCATGACGTATGTCTGTCACGCTCGTCATGTATGACCTACTTTCAGAGTATGAGTAATAAAAACAAAATTCTTAAATACGAACCAGGAATTCCTGAGATTAGCACGTGTAACCAAACAAACTATACAGCTTTATAACATTAGTAGATAAGTAGAAATCATTCATAAAAAAATATCTTGATGATTACAACAATTTAGTTAAGGCACGGATAAAATTAGAGGTATATTAAATGGTACTTAAAATATAGGTAGGACGTTACAGGTAAAATATATCACTACCTCCAAGTTATCCTCTGGCGCGCAGTAACACATAGCAGCCAGTGACGGCGTGCGCTTCACTTGCACGTGCTCATCTACAGGCACCTGGCACTGGCACTTCAGAACCTTCTCCTGCAACTCAAGCAGCATCTCCTTCTTCTTCATCAACGCATCTAGCTCTCCTTGCATCTTTTGGTCGCATGTCGACTTGCATCCTTCTAAGTCTTCTATTAATTCCGCCTTCTCTTTACGAAGTTGCTCATGCTGCGAAAATAATTGGTATAATAATAGGACAATATCGTTTCGTGGTAACATGGAAGACAGTAGCAATTGAATGTAATAATGGTGCGGAGCTAAAGTTAAAGGGGGAATGTGGTTTATTTATCTTATTTTATATATTTCTTAATCGGCATGCAAACCTAAACAAAGAGTAGCATAGGTTAAATTCTACGCTGTAAAATCTAATCATTGATAGCAATTGACAAAGTCACAGTTAAGAATATTTAATTTTTATTATCACTTTGGCATTATTGAATCTTCTGAAAGTTGACGAAAAGTCCAGTACTTTTTTGCCAGACGAGCAAAGATCGAAATAGGAAGAATTTATTTGCTTAAACTTTAAGGAAAGTAAGTAATGTTAACTGTGACTGATTTAATACGTATCCTACACTAACTGTTGCCAGCGGTTTCACCCGCTACAATTCGAAATTTAACCCACGGGAAAATCGGGATAAAAACTATCCTACTCGTATGTGTTAATCCACATTGTAAAATATTTGTGTACACAAACTTCATCCAAATCCGTTCAGTAGTTTTGTGTGAAACAAACATCCATCCAAACAAACTTTCACGTTCATAATATTAGTAGTATATTACATGGTCCATATGGAATAGTTTTGCTTAAATTTTAGGCAAATAAACTCTACTTACTCCAATATTATCCAATGCAAAAGTCCCAAACGATAAAATTACTGAATGAAGTTCCATTGAATTTTTATTATGTTAATTGTTTCAGGGGCAGAATAAGACCCGTTTAATTTTCAGAAAATATCAATACATATTATCAGAATATATCAACCAATCATAATATTTGTTCATGAAATAGTAAACTCATGCTTCGATGTCACTTTGTTAATCTAATCTAAATAGCTTGACGAGGCCAATTACTATTTAGCATCTATGGATGACTAAGTTTATTAAACAGTTCACAGAAAAGATGATACTTCGGCTTTAGCCTAGAAGAAACAATAAAAAGTTTCCTATGGGATTATGTCAAAACAGAAAGACTATCAACAAACAGCCCGTTCACGATTTTTTTTTATCGTGGTAAAATCATCAAATGAGTCCTCCCACCCAGGGCAGAGCGGGAGAGACTGTCAGACTCGTACTGACTAAAATCCACGGTGTCCTTCAATAACCCTTTACGTTCCGGGGTCACGTAATTCGTACACCAGCCTGTTCACGACTTACGTTGATTAAGATATTAATTACTTCTATTTATTCATCTTACTACTATTCTATTTATTTCATCTTACTACTCGCCGCCCCGCGGTAAGTCACTGCTCAGAACGGCATGGTTGTGAACGAGCCGTAAGATAAACGTAGCATATTAATCACAGTAGTTAGTTATGCGTCATGTTCGTGAACGGGCGCTGTCAGTTGGGACTGGTCTACTCTTAGCTGCCCTAGTCTATTTTAATTTAAAGTAACTTTATTTTTGAATTGTCTTTTTTATATTTACTATGGACATTATTAACTTGCCACATCGTTCTCACATAATGTACCATCTCATGATGAATGATGTAAAAAAGTTCTGTAAAAATTTTGGTGATTGAAAAAGAGTGTCCATGGAGTTTCTTGCTCATTCTTCTCCATAGAGATCTACGCTTTGGAATGAGCACCTACGGTACTTTCACAGTTTTTTATGTCTTATGACTGGGACTGTAGCACCATAACTACTTTTGTACTAGTTTTATTTTATGTCTTGACAATTCAAAAGTGCCTGTAATTGGCCTAGTTGAAATAAATGATTTGATTTGAGTGGTAAACTCATCTGTAAACAGAATCATCTACACACCGAGTTGCCATTACCAAGTTATTAAGACAGTAGCCTCCCAATTATTTTAAGGCTTTGTCGAATAGCAAACTCGGCATGGCGCAACAATTGCGTGGCGAGTACTCGGCGTGCTTACTTACTATGAAAATATATGAAAGTCGTCACATAAAACACGCCACGCTAGCGCTTTCGTTAAAAGAGACGACCCACGCTAAGGATATGCCACGCTAAGGACATGCCACGCTAACGCCGTCGCCAGGCCTCCCTGTTTGACAAAGCCTTCCTTTAAACTTATCAGAAAAGTAGAGTAAGGAGTCAGTCACGTGCCACGTTCAAAGCAGAATAGATTCCCCAAAAGTAGAACTCTACTTTTCCCGAATATGAATTATCTACTTTAATTCCGTTGATGAATTGCATACTATTTCATTTATTTATTAAGAGACTCTCTAAAGAAATTCTTAAAAAAATATAGGGTTTCATATATTTTGCACAAGTTTGGCATGTCCTAGAACCATACATTCTGCACTGGGCTCGCATGATAGATTACAGCCCACTGCCTCCCACAGATAGGAAGCCTGTGTCCCAGTTGTGGGAACATTACAGCTGATTAAGAGATGACTCTCCAACTACTACTAGCTGACCGTGTCGCATGTCACTGGTGTCCCAGTGTTGCAGGGGAAGATAAGGTGTGATAAAAGTTTTTGCGGAACTGATGTCCCATTTATTTCCGGCTCATTTATCTCAAACATACTTTATATAAACAAGGCTAAGGGATAGATAGCTAAGTGTAGTGAACACGCAATAATCGCCAATACTGTGGAAAAACAACAAATCATACTAATTTTTGTTATTTTCATGTAGATTAAAAAACTTGAGTTTCTTCCAGTTTGCTTTTTGTACCGAGATTTAGGCCCACTTGCACCACAGTCACTAAACGGGTTTAGCTCTAAACTGCCTTAGAATATCACTGTATCCCTGTCAAATTGTTTGAAGTTGACAGAGACAGAACGATGTTTTAAATCAGTTGAACGCTAAACCTGTTTAGTGATTGTGGTGCATGTGGGCCTTAATAAATACAAAAATATTTATTTCGTCTTAACAAATATTATGTATGAACTGATTTTGAAAAGAGAGGCTCTCTTTTACTACTATCTTAATTTTCTGTAAGTATAATATATTCTCTACAATTTACATTTCTTTACATCACCACTCTACTAAATCTGAATTTTGCAAAATGTTGAGTAAATTATAATTTATCAAAATACAAACCGACCAAAATCGTGTACATCAATGTGCTTATCATTTTTGCGTCATTTTGGTGTCGTTATTCACACTATCTTTTTACTTTTCAATAACAAATTATTTACTTATTTATGGAAATAAACTGAAAAAATAAAAAACAATAAAAAAATATCTTCATGCTAGTTAACACAATTATTGTTCTTATAAAGTGACGTACTTTGGTGGTAATTAAGATTCATAAGCATAACTAAGGGCCAGCACACATGAACCCGGGGTCGCGGGACTTACCCATCACCGTCGCCCCGGTACGTAAAGGGCTAGTGAAGGACACCGTGGATTTTAGTCAGTACAAGTCTGACAGTCCCTCTCGCCCTGCCCTGGGTAGGAGGACTCATTCGATGATTTTACCACGCAAATAAAAAAAAAAGCACACATGAACGACAAGACGTGACACGGTACAGTTTGGCGGCATTCTGTGGCATCCTACGGCATTCCGTACGGTTTTGTGGCACTTGAGGTAATGCTAGACTCGGGCTCTCGCGCTAGCTGCTGATATTGCCGACCCAATGGCTCAATTCAACGTTATTTATTTACTTAGCACTCACATTCCTTTAACAATATGATGCAAACTATGGAGCCATGTCCATAATGAAAAACGACGGAAAGTTTTATACTGTTATTCAATATTTATCAGGCAAAACTTCGTATCTAGGTAGTTCATGTAAGACACATTTTTACTGACCCTTATTGTTAGAGAAAAGGCAGTTGATTATATTTTTGTCAGAAATGTTTACACCATGTAGGTAGGTAGTTGATTCAGGACACTTAGGAAACTTGAAATAATAATACTGACATTAAATTTTGGAAAGGAAAAATGTTTGTTAAATCGGTACTACAGCTATGCTGTATTTTACGGTACAATTCTAGTTTTAACTTTAGTTTTTGCATATAACTATTTTATTTAAATATCCAAGTAAATCTAATCTAAGATATGGCTTTTTTTCATTAATACCAAAGAAACGTCAGACAGCGTTAACACTACCACGACAGTGCAGGCGCTTTCTACGGAACCCGAGTTACCAAACCAAGTAGGTAATTGTAATGTGGGGTTTTGGATACGAAGAGGCATGGACGCTCAAAGAGATTCAGTACACAATTTCGAACCCCAGATACCTTTACAGGGTTATTTGCAAAATATTAAAAACCTTTCATGGACTGAAAGTACTTACTTAATATACTACTACAAAAAATCACATGACTTTCTTTTGATTTTTCAGTGTTGGTTTCATATTAAGAGTTGTTAACCATAAATACTTTCAGCCCATGAAAGGTTGTTGATATTTTACTGATAACCCTGTATTTTTATTTAATAAACAAAAAATATAATTTAAATACATGGCCAAAATATATGAAAACCGTTTGTGCATCGATGTGCCTACCTTGCATAAAACCTATAGTACCCACTGACGATAAGTATCTACCCACTAACATTAGGTACCCAGTTATGTACATACTACAATAATACAAATATAGTTAGCAGCTTGATGTTCAACTGCACAGCGTTGTCGTCAGCTTTTAAGTAGGCGCTATAAACATACTCTCAAACATTTTCTATCTCTCAAACATTTTCCCAACTATGTTGCAGTGGGCTTCAAGACTAACGTTAACGAATAACTAAAAGGGTTAAGATTGGACTGAAGATCAGTATTTAACATGAAGCGACTGCCTATCTGACCTCCAGAAGCCAGTAAGTACTGGGTAATACCGCTGCTACTGCTACTACTGCTAACCATTTATATCTATACATATAATAAATCTGTAGAAGGGTCAATTTTGTACATTGAAAATATTGAAAAAATAAATAGCGGGGGGTGTTGCTGGATCGATACCAAACCCAAATATGTGATTAAAAAAATTTTTGTCTGTCTGTCTGTCTGTGTATGCAGGCATCACGTGAAAACTAACGGTTCGATTTCGATGAAACTTGGTATAATTATACCTTATAATCCTGGGCATAAAATAGGATACTTTTTATCCTGGAAAAATACGTAGAAAAGAACTTATTTTTCAGTTTTATTCATAGACGTTGTTCTGTAGAACCGCGAATCTTCTTAATTATTATAGGCTTAGCCGTATTTGGGTCCAATAGATATTTATAAGATGTCATTGTCAGAGTTACTCAAAATGGAGAAATAAACCATCCACGCGAAGACCGACATCCGCGCGGACGGAGGCGCGGGCGGAAGCTAGTCTTTAAATAAAAATGAGTAGAAACTTAGTCCATTAAAGCAATATTTACTTAGAACCACAGGGTTCTTAGTAAACAGTTACTTAGAACCCTGTTTGATATATTTAAGCCCAGGCAATTAAGGAACGAAAAATTTGTTTAGGATTCAATTAAACAGTCTTTTCATAAAAGTAGGTCACACATCATTTTATATAATTACTAAAGGTGGCTTTGAGTTAAAACATAGTGTGTGAATTTAATAGAACTCTGAACTTCTGAAACCTGGTACAACCTGGTAGAAAGATATAAAAACTATTTTTAATTAAGAGACAAGATGTATTGTAAATCATCAACATAATTCTACTAGCAGTCCGCCCGCGACTACGTTAGCGGGAATTTCGAACATTTTCTCTGTGAATTTCTTCTCCCGGCCACACTCTTTATGGAATAATTTTGGAAAAACAAAAAACACTTATAGTAACGAAGTTTCATACAAACTATTAATCCCGTCTTAGTGATCGCCTACGTACTACGCGCGTCTCAAAGAGTGTCAGCAAAAATGACGGAGGACCCCCTCTAGAGGTTCAAATCCTGTCGGGGTCGCGGAACTTATGAATTACCGTGACCCCGGAACGTAAAGGGCTATTGAAGGACACCGTGGATTTTAGTTAGAGTTTGTTAGAGTCTGACAGTACCTCCCGCTCTGCCATGGGTGGGAGGACTCATTTGATCGTAACCGTGTCACAATTCATTTAGCACTTTCCTGCGGTCATGCATTAATAGATAATGTAACGTACCTCTTCCTTAATTTTTAGATTATCTTTATCTTCTGAAAGTAACTCTTTAGAAACGTCTCCTATTTGCTTGCGCAACCCGGCCAACTCCGCTCGCAAAGCTCGCTCAACTTCACATGTCAGCGCTCGCGCCGACACGACTTCGTTTTTCACCGATTCCAACGTGCGACGAGCTTGCTCTTCTTGAAACTAAAAGGGTTAAAATTTAATTTTACATACCACTGTGTTTAATGTATGTGATTGTAGATCTACCGCTTTGATATCTTCTCACAAAGATACAACGAAATAGGCATAACCAACCGCAGGTGTGTGTATTACACATTCAAATGAAATAAACATCTAAAATTAATTATTGTTAGGCACGCTTCACACTTCTTCTCATTGTTTACCGAACCACTTAATAATATCGCGCCAACGAGGAATACTAATTAGTACCTTTAGGTCTCTATCATACTGCGCCGCCTTGCACAGTTCCTGTGCCAGGGCAGCTTCGCCCTTCGCAGACTCCTCACTTAGCCGCAGCCTTGTGTTCGCAAGGTCACACACCACGGTCTCAAGTTCTGTAAGTTTTTCCCGCGCCATCTTCACCTGATCCTCCTTGTTTTTCAGTTCTTCAGGCAAATCTTTGGAACACTCGCAATTATTTTGCTCTTCTATCATTTTTTTTATCTGAAATTGAAAATATAGATAACTAGCGAACCGTCCCGGCTCCGCATGGATGCAATCTGTACTATATACTTATTATGCATGTTACATGCGTAAAAACCTTCCTCTTGAATCACTCTATCTACATATTAAAAAAACCCGTATCTTAATCTGTTGCGGAGTTTTAAAGATATAAGCATGCATAAGGACAGACAGACAGCGGGAAGCGACTTTGTTTTATACTATGTAGTGATAGTGAAGTACGAGTAGTGTGGATCATAGTTTCACCACTTTGGGGGACAGTATATATTGTAGTTTTTTTTTTTTATAGAACGTTCAGTAGATAATAAAAAAATATTCAAACTTGTTTTTTCAAATCTTCTTCTTTTTCTATGGCCAGTGCGAGTCGCTTCTCATAGCCAGATTCCAGGTCACTCCAGGCGGCTTCAGCTCGCTCCAGAAGCTGGACTCTCTGAGCCTCCCGTCGCGCCAGCTGAGCGGCGCGTGACCGCAGTTCTTTAGTCTTTGAATCTAAAGCAGCTAGCGCCTGTGCACAGCGCTCGTCCATACAACACGCCTATAAAACACAAAACTGATATTAATATTTTTTTATAGGCATTCTTGTCACACAATGACGTTTTTGATTAAATCAATGACATATCATTAAGGCAGATGAAGTGAGAAAGCCAAGCTTTATATTTTGTCTAATGTGTTGAGTGTTTGATGACTTCAGTGCATTTTTTTTAGTCTACTTAGGAAAATTATGTACAATTTGCATGCATATAGCATTTGAAATCGGGAGAAGAACTGTTACGAGTCGTCTAAACCGATATGGACCCACAATTTTTGTTCAAATAACTAGACAAGTATGGGGGTACTGCTGGTTATGCTTACATCTAATCTTGAATCTGGAAATATCTAAACGAAACTTACTTTATCCATATTTTTTATAATATCCCTTTCTTGTCGTTTTGATGTCGACCCATGTGTGCAACATTGGGGTGGATCGGTTCCTAATCGCATAATAACAGATTCGACCGGCAGTCTAACAATGGGACCGGTTGTATTAAATCCAAAACTTCCATCCACCGATGGCGTAGTAATCACTGTTTTCCACGGAGTGCAGGGATGTCGATTAATAGCAGTCGATTTGATAAATTCATGAATACTATTCCGATGTTTACTTTTTATTTCAATTTCTTCCGTCTTCTCTTCTATGAATCTAAAATATGAACTTTTAGCTATATATATGAAAATCATAAATATTGTTAGACTACCTGTTGCCAGCGGGTTCGCCCGCTACGGCTCGTTTGAATAACGTCTACGGAGCCTGGATTAGCGATTGGTTCATGGCAATAAACTACAATATAACTGGCGATATACGGGTGAACATCTCTAGTTAACCATTCGAGGATAACATATGTAACCTAATATTAAAATAATGCAGGGTTCGGACATTGCGGCGTAGCACGGGGTGTTTAAAAAGAAATATGGTAGACCTGCAAAGGCTCTCTGCGTCGTGATGTCCGAGCTGCTGCCAGGCGAGCAGCGCATAAAGGAGGTGCTGCTCCTCCGAGTCTTCTACCCTGGTGGCGCTGAGATCACGGCCGTTCGTGTCTTTGTCCAGGCGCTGCTTTACCTCCCTAATCGCATCCTGCAAAGCAAACAAAATCAAAAACCAAAACTTTTTTCTGAGTTTACCTTTATTTGTGGAGCGGAAAAGATTGACCGACTAAAATCTACCCTATTTCTTTAGTATCCTTCTAAGATACTCTCGCGATCCCGGCTATCGTTTGGTGTGAGTCGGAGGATGCCCTCTGCCTCATGAGTTTTGCCTCCTCCTTCGCTAGCATTACTGTTTCGCAGATGGAGGTAGCTGCTCCGTAACATGGTCTGAACTTCGCCGCTATCGGTCGCCTCCGTGAAAAGACGTACTTGGGTTAAGGCATTTGCTACAATTTCATGTTGCATTTTTGCAAGCACCTTTCACGAAATTATAAAGTGTATAAAATGCACTCTTTAATAATAAATATAGACAGATAGCTAACTCATATATCAAAAATGAATATAGGAGAATGAACTGAAAGCCCAAATCTCTAAGTTACCTTCAGATTTAAATTCGGTTTCAATTCGAATGCCTTTGAAACGTTCCATAGTATGAGACTGGTCATGGACGTCGGTTTGCTCAATGGTATTCGTTTTCTTTCTGATACTGGTTCTTCTAATATTTTTTCTCTGGGAACTTCAGCCTACAAAAAATGGGCATAGCTTTTAATTCGTCTGAATGGTTATAAAGAGATATTATAAGCTACATACACGCTTGAAAATTTTTGCAATTCTGAAAAAAAGAAATATGCAGGCGACGGGTAGGGCCAAAACCTTCAAATCCCTTTCGGACTAATTCCTTTATTTGTACTGTAAGTTCTTGCTCCTGGCCAAATTTCGTGATTCTACAGGTCAACGGGAAGTACCCTATAGGTTTTGGTTACACCGCGAGCATCAAAATATGCGGCAAATAAGATCATAAACGGCTGTATCTTTTGAGTGTTTTAGTAAACAAACATTAGATTTAGTCTCTGCTCTAAAGGATTGTAGACCTGAGTATTTGATAATAATTTCAGATTGATACCTTCACGCGGTCCTGAGAAAAAGGTTCTTAAAAGACGGATGAGAAAATAATCCTATAAGGTTTCCATTTTATCTTTTGAGGTACGGAACCCTTAAAAAAAAAACATGTTGTCTCACCTTCTTTATTTTGATGACTCTGTCCATGGTATAAGGCACATTATTTTCATTTACTTTATGGATTTCACCCAATATTTCCTTCAATATACTCGTGGAAACTCGACGCGAATCAAAGTTACGGCGTATCTTAAAATATTAAATATTTTAATTAATTAAAATATAAGCTTGTGCCCTCGTCAGCATAATGAGCTCCCCCCCTTTAGAGGGCCCAAACCTACCGGGGTCGCGGTACTAACGAATTACCGTGACCGCTTGAACGTAAAGGGCTATTGAAGGACTAGTCAGTACGAGTATGACAGTCGATAAAAAAAAAGCTTAACCCGCCATCTCCTTCTGGGACTTCTAAAATATTTGATAGCTTTTTATTAATGTAGGTACCCAATGTAATGTAAGTACCCATGAACTATAATTATAATTTTCACAATAATATTGTTCAATGTACATTTATTATGTAGCAAAATATGTACAGTAAGGCCTTACTTGTTCGACTGTCTAGTCTGCAGTAAGCTCTACACAGACAATACAAGAGAGCTAGATAACTATGATCTTTTTTTTAACCATATTTTCAAAAAAAGGAAACGACTTCAAAAACAAACACAAAAGTACAAAATAACTTTACTTTCGGAAGTCAGTGACTTCATTTTTATAAAAAAATTGTTTTTTTACACAAACTTTTTTCTGCAAACTGCATCAAAATCAGTGCAGCTAAACTCGAGATATATTCACGCGATTATATCCACGACGTGGATCAAATTGATAATATCTACCATTTCAAGTTTTTTAAAGTACCTACAAAAATTTGAATATTTAATTCAAAAAAAATAGGTGAGTACTCGTGGTAAGTTTCACAAAAAGCTGAAGTCGAAAAATACGGAGTAACGACAAATCTGGTCGCAAAGTATAGAAAGAAGTTGAAAGCTTGGATTGTCCGAGATGTGCATCTTGCTATTTGCAGATCCGTCACCCAAATCACAAGACCCAAATTATTGAATAGGTTCTACTTTAGTGTTCGACGTCGAAACGAAACCAACGACAAGAATAAATTATTTCACCATAACAATACCACCCAATTGTAATTAACGAAAGAACTTTCTGTTCAAAAAGTCCAGGCCATAGTTGAGCCTTTCTGCTTTATTAGCCTGTTCATCTGTATTATTGGCTATCATAAGTACTTGTCACTTAGGTACTCACTCGTTGAATATTTCTTTGTAAATCTATACTTAATAACCTACCATTTCAGGTTCTTTATTTTTAGTATCTCTACCTCTGATTTCTTGTGCATGATATGTCAATTCTTTTTCAGATCTCATCATCTTCTAATACTTAAACTGTGTTTCGATTTTTTAAGATTTCACATTTTTTTTGTATTGTATCATTTTAAATTTTACTTGTATTTTAGTACAAAATTCACTTGACAATGTGGTTGACACTGACAATTTGGAGTCGTCATTTCGACTTTTATTTATTTCTTTCAATTCAAGATATTCCAGCCATTCTTCTTAGAGAAAATATACACTTTTTAGATAGAAAAGCAAAATAGAGTGCGTGCCACCACTCATGACCTGCAGAAAATTCGAGGTTTTACATTGTTTTAAGGCAATTTGATGTAATGACTATGACATAGACACTGACGCTGCGTCAAAAGAACGAAATTAATCGACGACTAAATCGTGATGCGGACTATAGGTTAGCTACTAGGTACTTCAACGTTAAAACAAGACGCACCTATATTTAGCGATCAACTAAAAAAAATATCCAGAGAGCTGTTAAGAAGATTGTCATCAATGTTACACACGACGATTATCTCAACAAATTCTCATCGTTACAAAATATCATGCAGGTGATTCACCATTACGTGCAGTCGAGCACAATGCACTGTGGTTGAAGATAAAACGAGAAAGAGTGATTGCGCTGGGACCGGCGCCGGCGCCGCCGCCTGGCTCCCGCCGCTAACGGTCCTCGCCTTCCAAGTACAGCAGCATTAAATACGCTGATGCTATATTTAGCACAGTCACCATGCCATCTACAGCATTTACTTGTACCCAGTACTAGTTGCGTCTAAAAATGAAAAACTAGACTGCAGCCAGGTTGCACGACTCCGTGATGCGTTTTTAATCATGGTCTGAGGCTAGGACGAGTGCACGGTGTAAACTTTTTTAGATTATTTAGTTCTTTAGATTTTAAAATTGAAAAAGTACATCGTTTTACACATTCAATATAAGTAACCTTAACAATTAATTCATTTGTATGCCGATACTTATTGTGTACCTAAAATTTAACCAAAATGTGAAAAGAGAGTTATATTTTCCATTCAAAAATGTTCGTATTTACAGTATGCTGCAACACGCTCTCGTAGTTATGCTTCAATAAATAAAAACGTAGATGTTATATCAATTTAGAAAATATCCGGTGAAGTGTGAGAAAAACTGGTGAACATAGGTATGATTTTGGTTTTGTAAACACTATGCACAGTTAATCCGGTGCTATTGTTCCTAAATGTAAACGAAAAAGACGAATTGCGTTTATGCAATAATTTTGACAATGAATTGTGATTTTGATCCTCAATTTTTCTCAACAAAAACTGAAAATAATGTAAAAATAAAAAAAACATTTTATTCACCCTTTATAGTTGAGATATTCAACATAACTGCTTGTCATAAATATAACTAAGTAAGGGTAAGTTAATTACATCACCTACCTACATAGAAAAAAGCATAAAAAAACTCACAACATAAAAATTACTTAGGCAAATTAAATGAAATTTTTATGGGACCAAACGGCAAGTATAAGTGATCGAAGAAAAAATCGGACTAGACACCTCTGAGTGGTCGCGGGACTCACGAATTACCGTGACCCCGGTACGTAAGGGTAAGGGCTTAAGGGCTCTTGAAGGACACCGTAGATTTTAGTCTGTACGAGTCTGACAGTCCCTCCCGCTCTTCCCTGGGTGGGAGGACTCATTGATGATTGTACCACGATAAAAAAAAAGACAACTCTGAGTAATCGGTGTACATACATATAAAAAAAAATACCAACCGAATTCAGGACCTCCTCCTTTTTGAAGACAATACAAATTAAATATATTTAAAGAATAACAGCTTGCTATTATCCTAAATTGCCAAAAAGAACAAACCAAAGGAGAATAGGCATCAATATATAGGACACTTTTTTATTTCGTTTTATAACCGGTGAAAAATGCCTAAATCCTGAACTGATCGATTGGCTTAAATGCCTTTAACTATAATGCAATTAGCCACTAGGGCAGTTTTGTGCATTCTAGTTTGCCTACTCGTTAAATGCATATTCGATTAGGCAGAATGGTGGCAGTGCATCATTAATAGCTCACCGTTTCCGGAGTTCTTAATTAATAAAAAACGTCATATCAAAAAATTTGCTTGTTACATACAGTGTACAGAATAGTGATGTTACGAATGTTTGATTTTTCACATTCGCGAATGCGAATGCTGATGCGAATATTGACTTTCAAATAAATCGCACGCAAAATCATAGATAGGTTTGACATTTTACGTCATACATATTTAAACCGAACATTGCCAAGTCGATATAGTTTAATGAATGTAACTTCATTTATCAACACATAAAAAGTATTATTCAATAAGTTTAGACTGGAGCTGGATTTATTTATACACTTCACCGGAACAGACATGGACAAAGAATTTATAAATATTTTTTTATTTGAACTAACAGAACTATTTCAATTTAGTCACTACTTCAACACTAGATATTGGTAAATTAAAAAATATATTTTCAGAAATATTGGCAAACATTCGCATCTATTCATGCGGATGCGAAGGCGAATATTAAAAAACATGCAAATATTTGCGAATGCGAATATTTGTTACATCACTAGTACATAAGGTGTAAGCCAAAAACGTAACCTCCCTTTATAAAATTTGTAAAAATAACTTTAACAAGACAAAAACTTTAATTAAACCTGGCTTCCTATAAAACTGCCTAAAAAACAAACAAACCAAAAAAAATATGATAATACTTGTTTGAAATACAATTATTTCATAATGGACCTTCACTTGAGTAGGTACTATAGTGCTTAAATTGCGGAACTAGCTGTGTGTTGGAATAAGTTTTTTATATGTCACCGTTTTTATTGAACAAAAATGTGCATGTCAGCAGAAATCTATTAATAACTTTCCTAAAACTGAAATAGAAAAACATGTTTAGATTCTAAGTAGGTTTGTTTTTAATAATCCTGAATGTGCGAAAGTCGTTTGGTAAGGGCATCCCCAGTCTCCCAAATCCTTTTTTATGATCCATGGAATATGGCGTCTGTACTCTTTGCCTAAGCCATCGCCACCAACCCAGCTGCCCCTGTCCCTTCAAATGAGGGTAGATCGACCCTACTATGCTTAAGTCGGCGTCGCCATTTAACCGAATGGAGGAAAAAACTTAGTCCCATCCACGCCGATGCCCTTGTCCCAACAACTTGGGCCCATAGATAATTAAAGTTTTTCATGATGATTATATTACAATAACAACTTAAAAGGTTTTGGTAAAGAAAAACTAAAGTTCAATAAACACCGAGACGCGAAGCCGGTTGCACCTTTTAATAGCAACTCAAAATCTAACATTATTTACTACACGAAAAGATGTAACACACATTTGACCGATGACGCGATGCAGCTCGGCTCCGCGCGCACATTTTAATAGAGACTCAAAATCTAACTTTATTTCCTTCACGAAAGGATACACATTTTCGGTATCGTCGCGTCGCATCGCGTCTCGGTGTTCTTTCTTAAACGTAGCACGAATGATTTGTGGTTTTATAATAGCTATCGAGATCAATCGACAACCTAAATCAAATCGAAATGACTACACATACAGTCATTAAATATCAATTAGTATTTGTTTGAAAAAAACTCAAAAGTGGATTTCAATATGAATTAGCGACGCATTATTGTGGCGACGCTGATCATATCTAAATCTGTTAGGAAATGAGTGGCACGAGTCACGCTGATACAGAATGCACGTCCTATATCATTAGGATAAACAAACCACAACAGTTAATGTCTTTAGACATTATCCTAAATAAAATTAAAGTGCTTTGCAACATTTGCAATAAATAACTAATAAGTTAGAAAGAATAATAGTTAAAGTAGGTATATGCTACCTGAAATATTTAATTTATTGATCAATTTGAACACTGAAACTGTTATGTACGCTATGTACCAGTCTCATAGTGATTTAATTGATTTTAATTTCATGTTCAATAACTAAGTACGACACTTATACTCATAGATACTACGAAATAAGTACATATTTGTCTGCTTCACGTGGATTGTGTTGTAACAAACCTGTCACAGTCGGCGAGCACCGAATTACCAATTGGATTAACTTGACAATCGAGGGCAAAAATTAATCAACGTGAAGATCCGTTATTTGAGTACATACCAAAGTTCATACCAATATTGGGTCTCGGTTTTTTCCAGTTCCATTGAACGTATTATATCAATAGCCGGGTATGCAACCGCGCCACTCGGCCGGCACGTTGCGTTTGAAACGCGGACACTCGTTCAGACAAAACAAATTATGAAGGCCTCGATGTAATTCCAACTTGTTTACCTTTACAATATTCATGCCACAGATTTGCATAAAAAATAACTAGAATAAAAGAGTTTTAAAATGCTGTTTCATTTACGAGTTTTATGACAGCAAACGCATTTGATGTGACTTCAATTGTAGATAACTCCTGCAAGAAAGGATTACTTGTAAGATTCCTCTCTTGAAATATCTCCCTATATAGTAAGACTAGTTATCCAAGAAAATGTGAACAATAGTCATAATCATACAATGCTGTTTAAAAGCGTTCATACGGATGTTAAGTGAGGAACCATTAAATAAATGCTACATAATGGAGTGAAATTGCTGATGTAAACAATAAGATTGTTGCGAAGACGTAAACTCGATGGAAAGAATAAGGCATAAGAAAAGTATAAAATGAACAACGATGAGCAAAATCGCAAGGTCTCGGTGCGTTTGAATACGTAACCCGTTTGTGCGTGAGACTCGCGCGGCTCGTTGTCGCGGGAGAGTGTTGCTCGCTGGTCGCTATTGACCGTCGCGCGGCGTGTCAATAAAGGCTTGTATTGTATTCGTCGCATTGTTACCGGCCGGCCAGATGACCCCACTGCACGCCACAATACGCTGATCACATACCACCGGAACACCGATCTACTCCGTCAATAGCGTCACCGTGTTGTTCGACCGTCTCACAATATTCTGACGGTGCGTAGCGTACACTATGATCAACGTGAGAAGCTTGGAGGCCGGTGACGTAGACACCACGCCTTCCACAGCGAACTCGTGTTACCTTCTGGAAAATATATGACCGCAACGTCACACGCAATCGAGTCACGAGAATGATCTTCTCGTTTGGCATAAGTACTTTATAAACATAATTGAATGTTGAGCATGACACTCATAACCTACATTTTAAACAGCCGGTGCATTTAAAATATTCCAAGCGTTGTTGAAAAAACATTCTTACCCAAAATGTATGCTTCTCCGAATAATTAGGTTGCTTTTACTGTTTGATGCACCTTTAATATTCATCGGAAACAAGTTAAACGCCTGATCCGTTATGACTTACTAATTAAAAAATAATATACTTTCCTATAAATTATAGGAACTTGCACAACCGTAGTCTTTGTTTATTTTCCCTTTAGAGGTAGTTTAATTTCACTATGTGTACTGTTAATTTATTGGATTGTTCCCTGTTAATTCTTACCCCAAAAATGGGGGTCTACTACAATAGGTAAACGTTATAGTACCTAATCCACCAATAATTTACATGATATTATGTTCTACAGGCTTATTTGTAAAACATTAACAAACTTTCATAGGCTAAAAATACTTTTACTTTGAAACCAATTCTGAAAGATAAAATAAAACAGCAGATAATTATATTTTTATCTTTCAGGGTTAGTTTCATGACCATCCTCCTAAGGTACTCGCGACGTTTCAAGCATTGCCGGTCTTCACAAGCGTCTTCAACCCGAGGCTTTTTAATATCATTCATTCAAATCAATTACCAACTGTTATAATAACGCAACATGATCATCAAGAGGACCTTGATGTGTGCCCTCAGTACGTCAGTACCTCAACTGTAGTGAGCACTTTTGCAATCGACAGTTCAAGGTTTTCTAGATTCATTTTCTATGCATCCGATAACGATTTAATTCAAATTTAAGGCCTTAGCTCAATATTCTTTGCTGGCCACCACCGCGACAATCGCTCCTAGGATACTTGTCGCCTGACGGGGCCTGTAGAGGGCCAGAGCCTGCCGGGGTCGCGGGTCTTACCCATCACCGTAACCCCGGTACGTAAAGGGCTCGTGAAGGACACCGTGGATTTTAGTCAGTACAAGTCTGACAGTCCCTCCCGCCCTGCCCTGGGTGGGTTTTTGCGTGGTAAAATCATCAAATGAGTCCTTCATTTGATGATTTTACCACGCAAAAAAAAAAAAAAAAAAAGGATACTTGTCGCACTATCGACAAGAAGCAATTAGAGTTAGAAACTAGAAAAGAGTTGGCGATGGACGAGAAGCAAGTGTTTAGTTTCGATAGTTTTGTCGCTCGGCTATAAGCGAGTGTTCAAGCCAATACACAATAGGCATGATGCATCATCATTAAATTGAAAATCTAATAAGTCCATTAAAAAGTCCCCAAAAAAGGATTACAATTAAATAATAAATACTCGTAAGCTGAAGCCAAGAACGTATCGTAAAATTAAATCTATTTTTGTAATCCATCTTGGGAGTTTTTGCTCCTAGATTCTTGCTGGAAAAATAAGAAACAGTGAACTTTCAACCAGTAGTGCAAGTACAGGTTTGTCAAGTTTCGTAGGGCTCTATCATCGAGTCGTGAAATGAAACACAACGAAGGCGATAGCCATAAAACCGGAATAACTACAATACGCAAGTTCACAGTCAACAGCTTTACTGGCTACTGGGTTCAAGTGTTTCTGAAACAGTAGTACGTTGTATATTTCGGTTAATTATGAAATAGAGTTCGCGCCACTACTCATGATCTGCGGAAAATTCGAGGTACTACATTTTTAATGCAATTTGATATATGACCTGTCTATGTTATATATATCAAACTACTACTACTACTAGTGTCTACTAGCTCCAAGTCAAAAAGACCTGGGTCATGACGCGGACCATAACTTCCATAACTTGTATTCACACGCTTGTCTTTTGTTTTCATAATCCTCATATGTGGTTCCAAATTATAAAATCTAGCCGCATTGACGTCCTTTTTTACACAGTATATGTGAGTACCTGGTTGTATCTACACGGTCTATATTGCGGTTCACAAAAATATGACTAACTCCGCGATAACAACGTGACAATCTTACTCAAAACGTAAAATGAAAATTCAATTAATATGGCCTCTTACAATGGATCTCACTTACGCTTATTATCTCTTAAATGTGACGCTTTAGAAGATTTTGTCTCATATAAAACTAGTCTGTATACCTGTTAGTAAATTAATGTAGTTAAAAAATAAAATGGCAGATCCTAAGCCGACCAGCTTCATGCAAAAAACTTCCAAACCCTTTTTAACTTTATCATAAAATCTTCGAGAAATCTTAAAACTTTCTCAAAAGGAAAGTTAGAGTTACATATTTTTGTCGGTATTAAAAGATTCCTAGTCCAGAAAATTGCTACATCCATGTTTTTTTGCCAGGCGTCGAGCAGCATTCTTAAAGTGCTAGTTAAAAAGATGTGCATACCAGTAAAATTACACATAAAACAAGACATATCGCCAGTAGCGTAAGGAGACCGAATCGAAGAGGGGGCAAGACGCATGCGCGAATCCTTTTTTTTTTCAGGACGAAAAATAGAACTTGCCATCGTTGCTCGCGCGAGGCCCCCTTATTTAAGATGACTTGGTTCCCCCAACACCACAGCGACCTCCCTGACGGCGTCGGCGTAACTTATTACGCCGACACGGTCCTCCTGGCGGAGGGAGAGTTGCACCAGGCGGCGGCTGTCGTTAGAAGGATCCGGCAGCTGGGACTCGACGTGGCGCTGCACAAAACTGAGGCCATATGATTTCATGGCTGTCTGAACGCGCCACGGTCAGAGTCCCACATAAAGTGGGAGGGATTCACATTTCCGTCTGGAGGACGGTGAAGTACCTGGGACTCGTCCTTGACAGCCGGTAGAACTTTAGGGAGCATTTCCTACGTTTGGCCCCAAAGCTGAACCGGGCAGCAGCCGCCCTCGGGCGACTCCTGCCGGAGGCTGTAAGCTGGTGTCGTGCGGTCCATGGACCTCTACGGGGCCCCAGCGTGGGCCCTGAGCATGCGGACGATCAGTACGAGTCTGACAGTCCCTCCCGCCCTGCCCTGGGTGGGAGGACTCATTTGATGATTTTACAATGATAGAAGAAAAAAAACATCTATACTAAATGTAATTGTGATGTGACTACGAAATCAGCTCTGCGAGGCCTCTTGGACTCTTTCAGTTTCCAGTAACAAATGAAACGTTGCCAAGTTATTTTGCAACATAGGGCCTCGCGCGAGCAGTGGAGGCGTTTGACCTAAACCAGAACTTAAACTACCTTAACTTAACTTAAACTAAGAGGCCTCTTAGGTTCTTTCAGTTCCCACTCATCAGAAATATGTATACGTATAATTGTAGGTTATTTTAATTTCTTAATAGAAGTTAAATTGCACTGCTTTACTGACTAGTTTTTATCTGAGCGTGAGGCCCCTTCAGTTGCGAGGCCGGGGCCTAGGGTCCGCTTCGCCCCCGCCTAGCTACGCCACTGCATATCGCCATAGGGCCCCAAATGCAAAGTTGTCTCTCGGTTGCAAATCCGAATGTAGTGTTTCTGCCTGTTGGTATGTGCAAACTGCAACTTCATTATAAAAAACACAAATCATTCTTGGTATTATAAATCCATATTTTATAAAGCGGATTTATAGCTAACACATGCATATTTAATACAGTTTCAGTAGAACTGACTGAGCATACCTATCTTCTTTATGTAGCATCTATTAAGTATGCGATATGAATTTTTTTTTTATACATACCTACCTACTACCGTGTGTTGTTCTGGAAAATAATTTTAAGTTTAAGTGTAACTCTCATTAAAAGCTTAACGTGACGGGGACGGACTGGCGTCGTAAATTCGTAGCGCTTTTAAGTAGGTATTAATACGCACAGAATGCGCGCGCGCAACTCAGTAGGCAGCTTGCGCTCGCTTAGTGTCGTTGTTGATCAGGCGCCTAGTTGCCGGCGAACGGGCTGCGGCCGCGACTTTTACTGCACCGACGAAAATGACGATATTCACTCCGAACTAATTTTGTGTGACTAAACTGTAAACAGGAGGACATAAAAACTTTTTTTTTAATATTTAAAAATATTTTAATTCTTAATTCAAAATGGTTAGTGGCAATAAAGATCCAAGTGATCTCAAAAAAGTGCCACCGAAGAACCGTGAGAAGAAGTCTAACAATTATAAGAGAGCAAATTGGTTTTCGAAAACATGGTTTGTCTGGATGATGCCCACTTTCTGGAGAGGCTACAAGCGGGACCTGTACGACTCGGACCTCACTAAGCCTAAAGATAGCCACCTCTCTGACAAGCTTGGCGACCGCCTCGAAAAGTAAGTACCAACCTGTCACTTGAAAATATTTAACACGCGCTCAAAATAGTTACAACATTTTTTTTGCACACAGAATCATTACTAGTACAAGTCCCTGTAAGTGTTGACCTTAAACTTTACAAGGTGATGAGTAAATAAAAGAAAATCCACAAACTAACTTGTTGAACCGCCGACATTTAACAGCAAGTTAATAAAGTCTGTGCGACCACGGCCGCAGTTACAATAGGTACCACAATGAGTAGATAAACATACATACATTATTTGTGTAAGTGGTAAATTCCAGGAGCTAACATCATGTGTTTTATCATCAAACTTGTTCAAGACTAAGTACTTTATAACCTTTACGTTGTTGACGGCACAAAAGTTTACACAACCGTCGTAGGTACGAAGAGCCGTCTGCGGTAGTTTCAAATTAACACCTGCGTTTCTCATGTATATTACATACAATATTGTATTGGAATCTTAAGTGTTTTCCGATTTGTTATCATACCTAAGTTATTATATTGCAGAAATATTGGCATTGTTATGGTCATCTTTTGCTCTTAATGTGATAAAAGGGAATCAATTTTCACGCTGCGCCGCATGAAATTTTTCTTGGAAAATGGAAACTAATTAAAAGGGAAACTAATTAAAAGGGAATTTAATTAGTTTCCATTTTCAAAAGGGAATTAAAAGGGAATTTGTAAAAACCAACAATTAAGTTTTTCTTTGCATTCCCTGTTTTTAACGAATTTAAAATTAACATGGAACTAGAAGACAAACTTTAACACTAAATTGGTACTTACGTAAATTAAATGACGTTTGACCACGTACGTATGCGTATGCATGCGGTGCATCGGAAAAGTTTCGAGATACTTTCACAATCGCATAAAATGTGCACTGTTCTCAATTTAGGACACATACATTCACAACTCTGCTTTGAAAATACTAACTAACGAGGTGATATAAAGATGAAGCGATCCGAAATAAATAACTATTATTTTGGACCTTATTTTGAAATAAAAAAATATTTCTTCTTTCGTATACTAGTTTCATAAAATAAGCGCAGTAAATACTTCAAGTACCTTTAGAAATCTTGGAACAATGCCTGTGACTGTAAGTCATGGTAGGCCAATCCTTTAAGAAAGAGTTAAGCTCATCCATCAATCTCTCATCAAGTAGACACATCACACCCACCGCTAAATAATTTTGAAAATGAAACATAAAATTATTTCTATGACATCGTTTCTGCGACTTTTCATCTAACAGAACTTATCGTCATCAAGTTTCCCATGCTTATATTTTGCGGAAAATAACTGTTTTCCGAAATACACGACGTACATTAATCATATTTAATTGCCTAATTACATCTGTGACGTTAATGGCCAAAATAAATATAGACAAATCTAAAGCCACGTATTATTATTCAAAAAATAAGACCAAATTAAAATAACAATACTACTTTCCCAGCAATAACATAATATCATCAAGTGAAAATCTAAATAACAAAGAACGGTTTTTTTTTTCAATGTAAATAATTAAATATCAAAACTCAATGTTAACTGAGTTTTTATCTAACTAATACCGGGTTTTTTTGAAGGTTTAACCAGCAAGTCCGATACAATTTTGTTTACACAGTCAGCTGAAAGAATCATGGCGATAACTGGGGGCCTACCACGACGAGTAGTTCCGCTGAGGGAAACAGACAGAGCTATACAAGTCGTCTAGCGCCATCTCGTTCCCTCAGCGGAACTACTCTCGTTTTAAGACGTTATGGTAGGCCACCTGAAATTAAAACTGATCGTCCAAAGAGACTCATTTGAAAAGGCTAAAAATAAACAAAAACTATAAATTTTAATATGGAAGGCTATGATAACTGCTGAGTTGAAGTCGAGATCAACCGATTTATCTTGTAATACCTGCAAGTGACATCGTCCGATCATCTAAAAAAGCACTTTTTTAATAAAACTAAAATTAATTTTAAAGTTTAGGTTATATATGTTGTGAGCGTTATTAGAGTTGGGAACACAATATCAAGAAGTTTTAACTTTTGTGTAGGTCCCTAACATAACCAATTTTTTGTCCTGCTGGAACTTTGAAAATAATTTGTTAGAACTGTAAGTTCAAGGACTCACTAGAGCTTTCACTTGTAATAAACAATCTCACCAATGTTACATTACAGAAAAACAAACGAGAACGTCTTAGCGAGCATTCTAACGAGCATTCTGGCAAGCTCTTTTCCGAGTCGACTGTCAAGTCTGACACTTCATGAAGAAAAATGAAGAAAAATTTAACTACTATTGACTAAAGCTTACACAAGAAGATCGAGAAAAAGTAGCGATGTTTGCTCTGTTCGTGCAATTTGACAGCATTAAAATCGGCGAATGTTCGATGTTCTGTTACAAGTGAATGCTCAAGTCTAGTTGTGTCAATTTTGAATGTAGCTAAATTCAATGGATGAGTCATTGCCACTATCCTTCATTTGAATTAATTTGAATAGTTTTTATTTTTAACGATAAGAAGGAGGAATTTATTGTTTTTTTTTTCTACACCCCGGCTCTGTTTCTAATTTCTTTACAAAGCCTTTATGAAAAACTAGCTGTTGCCATTGCCTTCCGTTGTATATTATATACATTCAGTATGTTTTGCCTTTTTATGTGAAAGAGTAACAAACATCCATCCATCCAAACTTTTACTTTTATCATCATCATCAGCCTAAATGTTCCCACTGCTGGGACACAGACTTCCTCTCTGAGGAGCCAAGCCGAGGAAGTGGGCACATCCTATGCAAGCACTCTTGCATAGGTAATCGTACCTAATATTTGTTAGGTACATTCATATTATTTAAAAATATATTGAAATTAACAAGTACATAATATTTCTTGGGAAACTGACGTTATTTTTCGTTTAGGGTTCTTTTTTAATCAACGTGTCAAGTGAATCCAATAATGTCACCTTTAACACAGTCATTAAATCCATTTGATAGTTTTCAATTCGTATTCCTTCCTTATTCTTAGACAATAAAAATAAACAAATCTACGTAACGTATAGTTACCGGTAGTGATGACTGTGCGGGCGAATTACTGTGACCCCGGAACTTAAAGGACTATTGAAGGACACCGTGGATTTTAGTCAGTACGAGTCTGAGTCTCCCGCTCTGCCCTGGGTGGGAGGACTCATTTGATGACTATACCACGATAAAAAAAAGCTTAGCTATACTATTCTCTATAAGAAATCTCATCGCTGGACTCTACGATGTGCTCTACGACGTGACGGCTTGACATCGTCAAACCGTGCAGCGCGAGCGCTCACCGTTCGATTTGACGCCGCACGATTGAATAGTATCGCTATCAGTAGCTTTATGTATAGCAAACTTTAGTCCTAGTGTGGCGTGAGCGCTGCGGCGACGGCGGCGAGGGTCACAAGGCTATGTTAATGCCTCTTTATCAAACAGACAGGCGAAAGCGAAGCGTTTCCGAAGCGATACCGAACCGAAGCGTATCGTTAGTCCGATATCTGATCAGATCTGTCACGCTATCGGATCGCTTTCGCTTTTCTATGTGACTACAAACAATTCCATACATTACAATTAAAAACGCCTCGCTTCGCATTCGTCACGCCAGTCTGTTTGACAAAGGTGTAATAGAGAATATCGCTACAGTTACTATTATCCTTCGACTTCTCACTGCTGGACTTGATCGGTACTGATCTCTACGGACCACCATACTCATTTCACGTGTAAGATAATACGTACGTCAGTAAACTTTGAATGGCGTGAAATTGAATAATATACTTTGACACGCCTATTTAAATACTAATTTAAATTAAATTATTTGTCGTTATTTTTGTTCCATTTTAGCATAACATTACTTTTGAAAGTAGAGTCATTATATTACTTATTTGATTAAGGAATATAAACACCATGGTGTCATCGATAATGACATTTTATAAATTGTTATTTATAATAAGAAATGCTGAAGTGTTACCACCGCAATATTCCCAAACCTCTGTTACTTCTGAAAGCCAGAATCAACAGTGGCAACCAGAAGAAAAAGGTCGGCAATGAACCTCGACGAAGTCCTGGGGAATTATTTTACCTATCGAGCTTCCCACTACGAAATTAATAAGAAAATAAAAGTGGAAGATTACGAAAATTCATAATTTTAATTTCCTTAGCAAGCGACAAAACAACGTTCTAGGATTTATTAATTTGAAAACCATAACTAGGTAGCTAATATTTTCCGTACCTAAATTCTATGCTGCTACATGTACCTACGTATTAGTTATTTACGGGAGAAAATACTTAAAAATATCTTATTTATATTTAACTTTTTTTTAAACAGTGTCGGTAAAAATAGCGCGCGTCCTACGGTTTTTAGGGTTCCATTGAAGATTAACTGAAACTGAACCCTTGTCATCATCCTATCCATTTTTTTTTCTGTCAATTCGTTCGTCCTTATGTCACAGCTGCAATTAATATTATATATGCAATTTTATATAATAACTGAATAAATACACTTTTTAAAAGCAGATGTTTCACATTATTATAATTTGAATCTGTAGTAAAGTAAATATATATCCTCCCTCTTCTATAAGGTGTAAAAAATACCTAGTGTTGAAAATCCTTAAAACTAAAAAAAGTCTCACCAAAAAATTTTCTTTAAAGCAAAATAAGTTATTAATTCATGGAATACTGCCAATATTACACAAACTTTCAACGGGACCCTTCAACACGTGGTTCCATGCACACTAGGCCAGTTTCAAAAGTTGTTATAGGTATTCTGAACCGGTCGTGTGAACTTCATGAGACATTTCCGTGTTTTCGTTCTTTTGTAGTATCTTGGCACACTAGCAAATTCAACTTGTACTCGTAGGAAGATGATATTTAAAACAAATGTATAATTAATTCTGAAAAAAAAAACAGATTTTAAGAGAACTGTATTTTACTCTGGCATAACTAATAAATAAATTATTAACCTAGCCTATTTTAACGCGATAGACGCAAGTCTGCTATACCTTACGACTTTGGTAACTATTGACGCGTGCCTGTGTACGAGTCTCTATGGATTTGTATTGCGATAGTCGCTAGGATGCCAAAGTCGTAAGATATCAGAGATTTAGACAGGCCTGTTGGTCTAGTGGTTAGTGACCCTGACTGCTATGCCGGAGGTCGTGGGTTCGATTCCCACCCAGGACAAATGTTTGTGTGATGAGCACGATCATTTGTTCTGTGTCTGGGTGTAATTTATCTATAATATGTATGTATTTAGAAATATACAAGTATGTTTATCAGTTGTCTAGTACCCATAACACAAGCTCTGCTTAGCTTGGGACTAGATGGCGTTGTGTGATAGTTGTGGAATATATATTTATATTTATTTGCGTCGCGTTCGTTCAATCTCAATAGATCCATTGGCTAGATTCATGATGGGTCTACTGAGAATTGTTTTTCTCAATAGATCTATTTATCTAAAACCTAAATATCTATCTCCAAAACCTGTGATCGGGTTGTATGTCAATCATTTAACATGCTTCGTTTACATCAATTCTAAGGACATTTTATTATTGAACAATCATATTAACCATACTGTTTGTGCAGTTTGTAAACGTGCCCACGACACAGGAGAAATTCCTAGTGTGAGCAACATTTTTAAAGAAAGAATATTCTACCATTGCTAAGGCCGCACTCGCACTTGACGAATACCTTTTTCTCATTGAATCAATACATTACTATCCTCATCATTCTTGAATTTGTTTAAAACATACTTTATCTGTCTTTTATTTATACATTTTTCTCGGCATCCCTGTTTCTTAGAATACAAAGGTTACCTTGCCGAATGCATTAAACGTACTTGAACAATTCTTTGTACTGCATGTTGCTTAAAATGTATAAAATTATAGTGATGACGATAAACTGTGTACTTAAGCGACTCGTGACTTATTTAATGTATATGTAGTGAATATTAAAGAAACCTCAACTTGATTAATGACTATAATATACATCTAGCAATATTAATAACTTAATCGTCAATATAATAGAGTTACATAGTCTTAAGAATCTTTAACAAAAGCTTAGGTGATCACTTCGCGACACGGCGTTAACTCCGAGAGACACTAAGTTTCCTCCTTCAAGTGTCCTCCCGCCCTGTGTGGAGCAGAAGGGACCTTCAGACCCGTACTGGCAAAAATCCACGGTGTTCCTTCAATAGCCTTACGTTCCAGGGTCACCTATTCAGTCCTAGACAATCCCGCGACTCCGGCAGGCTCTGGCCCTCTATGGGTGCATTGCCAGATTGCTGACAGCTCTATATGAGGCTCACGTGGAACACGACGCGCCTCATAGACACTATATCTAGTAAACTAGATGATGATGTAATATTCTGCCTAAGCCTATTTTCGGTCACTCTGCATGTAGATCTGCCTCGTCACAGCTGCATATTACACGATACTCGAAGTATTTTTTTTTTCGTAGTAAAATCATCAAATGAAGGACTCATTTGTTCTGCCCACCCAGGGCAGTGCGGGAGGAACTGTCAGACTCGTGCTGACTCAAATGCACGGTGTCCTTCAATAGCCCTTTAGGTTCCGGGGTCACGGTAATTCGTATAGTCCCGCGACCCCGGCAGGCTTTGGCCCTCTAGAGGGGGCCCCGAATACTCGAAGTAATAGACTAAATAAACATTTCTCGGGCGACGGTCAATTCAAATTGCGAACCGTGTTCCATTTTTCTGTTTCTGTCTTATCATTAACATTAGCAGTTTGCTTTTTATAAGTCAACTAAGTAGTTCCCCGCCAGCTAGCTGCTCAGCTCCTATTGCTCGTAGCGTTATGTTAAATTCTACAGCTTTATAATATTAGTATAGATTTCGTCTCACTCCTAAGACAATTCGTTCCAGTTCCTTTGATAAAGTGGTTCTTCTCGCTAACTCATGATTTGAAATTATTTGGATTTTTTTAATCTACGCATATTAGGACACGTCGGTGTCGCTTTACATCGTCTTCTATCTTTATTACGTATTTAAATATCGAACATATGTTACCCTTCACCTTACCTCACTTGAAGTCACCGTACCAGGTATTCGCAACATTCACTTACCACACGATCATCGAATAAATTGACAATGAGACAGAGTCGTGAGCAACGTTCATAATTCGCAACAGTACCTTCGCACTAAATAAGCTTCACTGCAAATTATTAAACCTTGGCTGATTCTAGAAACACGCATATCAACAGAAGAAAACGATTGTTAATACTTCTTAGACTAAGTTTATTACATTCCTCACTGGAAATATTAGCAATTTTTTACACCCACTGTAACTTATCATGAGTTAATTATTGTATAGTACCTATCCGTGACGTAAATTGTTAATCAAAAGAATTGCACAAATTGTTTACTATAGTAATTAACTATAAAGTCCTTGCTGACAAACGATTTGCTGTGAACGGCACTAACGATAGTCATAGAACACGTAACATTGATTACAGCGCAATAAAAAGTTCATTTGAAAACTATTCACGTTACTTCCTACTTTTTTTACAAGTAATGAACAGGTACCTGCCTATTTAAGTCTTGTACCTATATTTTACAGCAGGACTGTAAGTAAGCTATTAAAACTAATTATATGCAAAATATTGAGTAAAGTTTGTTCTACTTTTCCGCATAGGTATATTTATAGATGGCTAGAGTTGGGCAACCCTCAATGCTACATTACAACCAGTGTTTATGCAGCACTACACAATAGTTACCAACACTACTTGACCAACAGGTCACATGACATTAAAAACTTTGAAAACCATAAACAAGATCCAAATAAAAATGACTACACCGATAAGATACAGGCTGTGCCTAATTTGCCTTTTTAAATAAAAAAAAACTATAAAAAATAATTAAAGAAAAAAAGAGTTTAAGTACTTTTAATAAATTGTAAGTTAAAAACCAACCACAGATAACATACTACATTTAATACTTAATTATGTAAAACGGCACCCGAATCTGAAATATATTTTTTAAACAATGTTTTGACGCAAATTCGTGAGAAAAAAACACTCTGTTTTTACGTAAAGGTAAGATTTATGGTTTACGTGAGATTTTATCTTATTTCGCAGAAACGTAAAAACAGACATTAAATTTCCAAAAAAAGGAGGTTACGTAGATTAAACGGTCGTGTATAAAACTACTGAATTTCGACGATTTAAATCTTGTCACGTTCTTTTTAGGAAATAAATGTTCCATGTTGTATTTAAAAATCAATTGCGGTTCGATACTCTCGCTAAAACTCGAGAACGGCTGGACCGATTTGGCTAATTTTTGTTTTTGAATTATTTTTGGAATTCCAGGGAAAGTTTAAAAGGTGAGTAAATATCATAAAAATATTAGGAATATGGAAAAAGAAACAATTTAGTTTTCCCATAGAAACTATTCCTGCCTGTCAAATATTTGATGTTCGTCCCGTCGTTCAGAAATCAATTCTGCAATTACCCTTCAGCTTTTTTATTTATTGATTCCGAGGCGGTACAAAGTTTGCTGGGTTAGCTAGTGTTGACTAATAATCGATCGGAAGTTTTGAGAAATATCGTGTAAAGGACAGTCAACGCAATTAAGTCTATAATTAATATATTTCATAATTTCTTCTAGACTATTATCTTTGATTGGATCAATCTAACTGACGGATAATTAACCTGTACTAAATGATCTTAAACGCGAAGAGTATGAATTAGATTAATGAGATTACTTTATTGTCTTCTTGACTGCCTCGTTCGTCTAGTTCTCGTCGCGACTGCTGAGCATGGGTACACGGGTTCAATTGCCAGGTTGAGCGAAAGCTTCATAAGAACGAGGCAGTTTTGAAACTTCGAGCTGCTGTTGTGACATTTCTGATATAACAGCTCAATGATACTTTGACCGGAAATTGAAAGCATCAATTCATGACCAGTCCAAAAAAAAAACAAATTATAATTCAAGATTAGAATAACTTTTTTTGGGTGGTAAAATCATCAAATGAGTTTTAATACACTGGGTGAAGCAGAATGGACTTTCAGACTCGTACTAAGTAAAAATGCACCCTGTTGCTTCGGCTACACTTTGTCCCTGTACCCCTCCTGGGCCACGACATGTTCCCGAATCACCCTGCAAATAACAACAAATGATTGCAAGTGTAATGCACCAAATGTTAACACGCATGTTAGATCCCAGCTATCAATTCACGTTGATAAACACGAACTCTGTTCAATTACATACAACAATACAGTGAGCAGTCATGTTCGGTTTGCCGCCTCACTGACGGCGAGTGACAATGATGACACACAATATTCACACAATAAACAGGCAACATTTGCGTAGTTCCCAATAAAATACAAATTGTACTAACTAGTATGCCTGAAAATGGTCAGTGAGTCATTATTTTCGTACGTGAATCCCGAATACGGACATTTGTTGGTTTTTCATTTTAAAATCATGGTTTTTCTAGACTAGATAAAGTAAAGATATGTAAAAAAACTTGTTTAATTTATTTAAGGGTTTTTATCGAGACCGATATGGTAGCCCCATCGTACATTTTAAAATCTATGTACAGACGCCAGCAGCTTAACTTACCCGAATCTTCCACTGTTGTGATAAGGTTGAAAATCTATTAAAGAATTTTAACAGATTGATGTAGGTTGATGTGCTTGTATCTGTACTATGCGGTTAAAATAAAAATGAGAGTGTCAATTATCTCCATCTATCAAAGAACTGTCACAAACATTGTTGAAAATAACGTTTAGCAAAAAAATCAAGGTGCATATTATTTTAACAGGGTTTATCAGGGGGCGTTGTAGCACCCCCAGCCAAGGAGAGCATTTGGCACGGCTGTACCATCCTTTTCTCAAAGTGACTCACGGTACTTTTGACCCCCCTATAACTTCGTTGTTTATTATCTTGTTAGAGTTATTTTCATATGATCATTGTTCATTTAAAAGCGTGCAAGTGTTAATAAGGGGTGCGTGACGTCACAGTATGGCGGTAAAACTCTCCTTCACGATTGAATCTAATTTGAAATAATTCACGATTGAATTCTAATTTGAAAAATCTTTTATTATCTAGTGGTTAGTGTTTCCGATAATATAACGTTACTTGTGGCAGCTTCAAGTTCCTCGTATTGTTAAGGCGTGACCATAAACATCTACCTAATCAAAATTATGTAGAATTGGTTCACGTTTTATTCCACAATAAATTTCCATAACTTTATTTAACAAGAAGGCTAAGTAAATAATAAAGGGCTATTATTGTTAAAAATTACGTATAAATAATAATGGCGATAATATTTCTTCATAATTGTTATAGGCAAAGGTCAACCTCATTTATTGCCAATTGTGCAATCAAAAACGTTTTTAAATAATAATACTGGTACACTGTAATGTTTTAATCCATGGATGAAGAAAAAACAGTGTCCAGATTATCCATTCATTTGAAATGTATCCTTCTGATTTGATTTTAACATGTTCCTCTAGGTTTCACAGGCGGTTCTGCCCCTACTCGTATTTGTAGTTCGATGTTATGTAACCATTCAACTAGCCTTTTTCGATAAATCGGCTACCTAACACAAAAATAAATTTTCAATTCAAACCAGTAGTTCCTGAGATTAGTGCGTTCAACCAAACAAGCCCTTCAGCTTTATAACATTAAAGCCTTTGTCAAACAGACAGGCGTGGCGAATGAGAAGCGAGGAGTTTTTATTTGTAATATATGGAATTGTTTGAATGCAGTCACATAGAAAAGCGAATGCGATCTGATAGCGTGACCGAACCGATGCGAAGACGTGGTGAAGGCGTATTTGCTCTGTTTGACGTCGTTCATAAAAAGCCAGCTAATACAACTGTCACGCCTCGGTTCGCTGCACCCAGTTTGACGTCTCGTGTCGGTTCGTTATCGCTTCGGATTCGGTCCGGTTCGCTATCGCCTGTCTGTTTGACAAAGGCTTAAGTATAGATAAGTAAGACATGATGTTTAATCCTACAGTAATTGGTACCAATATAAAGTCACTTCGAAAATTTCAGGATATAGAAATTATTAATTCTCAACTTCAAGATTTTAATACAAGAGTGGTAGTGTTAACACTTCTTTATATGTGACAATTACTGTTTACCCAGATAGTTTTAACACTTGAACAAATTGATGGTAATAAAATAAAGAAACACATGATAGGTATCCACAACTATTTACCATTCAACTAACCTTTTTCTCAGAAATTAGTAGAGTCCAAATATACTTTCCGAGCAAAATGTTGTCATTGTTATTTATAAATAAACATGTGTTTATTATGCCCTCAATAATAGTAAATAAAAGTGTTGTAATCCAATAAATGAAATTCAAGTATCTAGTTATTCTAATTCAACCCTTTCCCGGTACACCGACGCATCTAAACGGTCCTGAAGGCATTATTCTCCAACACCACACGTTACATTCGTTATTCTAATTGTCAACACACAAGGCATTACGCAATGGCTGTTACAAGTTGCGTTTCCTGTCTAATTCAGCGTTCCGGGTAATTGTGATTATGTACCGACCTTCTCATTGGCTAATGTGGACGAAGACGACGGCACATCGATAACTGTCCCGGTTGACGGAACCCACCGTTATTAACCAATTTAGCTTGAGACTTTGGACCCGTTTCGTTTTACGCCTCCCCGAATATTAACAAAAAATGTTCTTCTTGTAACACCTTTATATTCTTGTGATAATTCTAAAGAATAATCTAGAAGAATCAATCAAACACATTTGTTTTCTTTCTTTTTTGGAGAAAGGAAAATTAATTCTAAAATTAAACAAGATATTCGAATCGGCCAACCTCCTTGCCGGATTGCTGCCCTGGGATCTGGAGGCAACTGGCGCGTGGAAGTGCATCGCCGGGACGAAGGATTCGCGGCGGGAAGCTCCGGCGCGTTCGAGGCCTTGCTGCGGTGCGACACGGGGTGCGAAGCGGTCGCCTCCTTTTGCGAAGCAGTCATGCTAGCGAAAGAGGAGGCGCGCCACGTGAGGGTGAGGACAGCGTCCTCCCTCCACCCCAGCCGCAGTCGTAGACGCCCACGGCGAAGGACGACGATCTCCGGCCACCGTAGGCGCGAACATGCGCGGTTAGTAATGGGCGACTCGCTGTTCGACCATGGACCATGCCCGGGTTGACGGCGCGCGCGACAAAGTGTCATCCCCCCTTTAGAGGGCCAAAGCCAAGCAAAAAAAAAACGTCGGTTATATATATAAACTTAGTAGTCTGACAAGGCTACTTTTGCATATCTGGCTACTTGCGTCTATGAAAAAAAATATCTGATTGAATAATAAATGCAATATTAATAAAAGTCTTACACCAAACCTCTGTGCGACTGGTCTCAATGACGTCCACTGGCTATTAATTTAGTACGACTTTCAAGCACACAAAATATTTACTTTGAAGCCGGACATTAGGTTAGTAATCATAACTTAATATATATATATATATATATATTTTTAATTAACACAACCGATTGACTTAACTTCTAAAACAAAAGATAAATCAGATAATCCAACAGCGTACCTAATAAGCTAACTAAAAAGACGGATAGAAGATCCTTTAAAAGCATTAAATCTTAAAAATCATGGTCTGCAGTAGATGTGAATTCACGAACCTCCTTCTGGAAAATGAATGCTTGAAAATTCCTTTCATCCGGTAACATATTCAGTCCGAAATAAAGCTGTGAATCACAAATCGAAATAAGTAAGTGTTATTGGGTTGGCACATGGGTTAAAATGATCAGTCGAATTGTTGCTATTACAAACTGAAAGAAAGAAAATGAAGTCTGTATTTTATTGTACAGAAAGCTGAAGGACTAAAAAGCTCACGTCCGCGACATCTCGTAAACATCTTGCGAAGGCATTGACATTAGAGTGCCTACTTGTACTCTTTGTTTCCTTGCCCACTCGCTACGAGGACGTATTGATTCTTTCCCCACCTTATAATGTGTACAATACAAGCCTAAGTGTGTCCAAAACATTGACACTTCTTACTCACTCTTATTTTGTGCGAAAAAAAAGACTTCAAGGGCAAAACAAGTCACATTCTTTAAACAACAAGTAATATTCATAATCTGTGCTGACTGCTGGTTTCATACAATACCGAGATAAATGACGTCTACATATTGGTAAAGTCTGAAACAACTGAATCGGTAATTAATAAAGGGATATTGTTGCACGAACAAATCAATAAGCACTAACGTCACTATATTATGTAAATGATTGAAGGAAACCTTTTATTACACAAACGGTTTTATCGACATCGATGATCGACAACAAGCTACAATTCCCACGTGTGTGACCGGTGTTGTCTTTAATATGTTGTATTGGGAATGGTGTATGTTGCCGTTATGTGAGCCTAGCCGACGGCGGCCACTACGTCAGAGAAGCAGAAGTTCAAGCCGCATGCGTGATGCGCCGGCGCAGCGCACTCTGCACGGGAGTATGCCATTGCCACGCATCACACAAAGGCCTAGAATCTCTGCGAATGGGAAGTATTAATCAAGGCAACTTGTTAACACGTTTACACAATTACATTGTGCATACGTCGTACCATATATCGGTGTTTAACGCTTACTCACCATGTTATGTGACAATTGTTATGATGTTAGTTATCATATTGATTAAAACATGTTTGAGTCTTCAACATATTATATTTAATAATGGTAAACATGGAATTACAGATTTACAGGGCTGAGTTCTATTGAAGCTCTCCATAGCCAAGTCTGCTCTATATTCTAGGGATGTTGTCTTCAATGCCATAGACTATACTTATAACATCCTTCCCTTTTACCTTATTTATTTGAACTTATGTTAAACTGAACTACACATATTTATTTACTTTAATTAGGAACAAAGTTTTACAATTATAATTATCTTTGGAAGCTTAGTCATTATTATTCAACAAATATTAAACTCAATTTTTTATATAAACAAGCAATGAAGACTCTTATTTTAAGTTACAATCATACAATGTGAAGATACAACTTCTTAATCACTAATTAAACAAAATCTTTAAAATAACTTGGTCTTTTAATCAATCTGCCTGATCTTGATGTCCTACTACCAGTAACATCATTATTAGAAACCAATTGTCCTGAAGAACCATTATAGTTATCTTCAGGTATAATATTGGTTTGTATGTCCTGTCCTTGAATTCTCTGTTTCTGTACTTCTTGTCTTTCACTAACCTCATAATTTCCTTGATCCCTACTCTTATCATAATACCTTCCTCCTTTAATCAACATTTTCCTATTCCTTGTTATAAAATTTCCTGACTCATTTTTTACTTGGTATGATCTTGGACCACTACCTTTTCCTATCACAACTCCGCTTTCATGGGGTTTTTTCAAATTCTCATCCTGTATTTTAACAACGTCTCCTTCTCTCAACTCCGGTAAATTTCTGCTTCCTTTATTATAATACTTTTTCTGAATTCCCTGTCTGTTTAAAAGTTCTTGTTTATAATTATTATCTTTCTTATCCTGTTTTAAATTTAATTTTGGCAAAATTGTTTTGATATTTCTATTAAATAACAATTCTGAAGGTGTTTTTCCATTCATGGTTACAGGAGTGTTTCTATACATTAACAAACCTAAGTATACATCTTTTTTATCATAAATTAACTTTTTCAACAATTTCTTAAGTTTGTATGTATCTTTCTGCTAAGCCATTACCTTGGTGATGTTTTGGACTTATTATCTTGTGTTCAAAATTCCATTCTTTAGAAAAACTTTTAAATTCAAAGCTAGTGAATTGAGATCCTGCATCTGTATAAATTATATCTGGGATACCATGCCTTGCTAAAATTTCTTTAATACTGTCAATTGTACTTTTTGCATACAAATTATCTAATGGTTGTATTTCCACATACTTACTATATGCATCAACAATCAATATGTATGGTTTTGTATATAGAAAAAATATATCTATTGACAAAATTTCCCATGGTCTTTGTGGAATTTCCTTCTCAATCATTGTCTCTTTCCTATTTATATTCTGAAAACTTTTACAAGTGTCACAATTTTGTATCAAATCTTCTATCTCTTTACTCATATTGGGCCAAAACACTGAATTTCTTGCTAACACTTTACTTTTTTCTATCCCTAAGTGTGCATAATGTATGTTTTCTAAAACTTCCTTTCTTTTCGACTGTGGTATTACTATGTTTCTACCTTTTACAATTAATCCTCTAATATTACTCAACTCATCTCTGTAACTATGAAAGTTTTTAGCTTTACTGTCTATCTGTGACTTATTTTCTGGCCATCCTTCTAGTATATATTTATTTACTGTCATTAATTCCTCATCTTTTGCTGTTTCTAAGACTAATTCTTTGAGTTTTTCATCTGATATTCGAAAACTATCCATAACCATGGCCACATGTGTTTCTACTTTAAGATCTGTGTTCTCTTCTGTTTCTAATAAATGAGATCTACTCAAATGATCTGCTACTAACAGTTCTTTACCTGGTTTATAATTTAACTCAAATGAATAAGGTTGTAAAGCCATTCTAATCTTTTGTAATCTTGCTGGACATCTATTTAATGGTTTGGAAAAAATTGATACAAGTGGTTTATGATCTGTCTCTACTTTAAATTGACTTCCATACAAGTATTGATGAAACTTAGTTATTCCATATAAAATTGCTAAACATTCTTTTTCAATCTGGCTGTACTGTATTTCTGTTTCTGTCATTGCCCTAGAACCATAAGCGATTGGTTTTCCTTCTTGTAAAATTACTGCCCCTAATCCTGCCTTAGAAGCATCTACGCTAAGTACTATCTGTTTATTCATATCAAAATAACTCAATACTGGGGGTTCTATTAACAATTTTTTCAAAGTCTTATAAGCTTCATCTTGTTCTCTCGACCATACAAAAGGTACATCTTTTTTAATTAATTGTCTCAATGGTGCCGTTACCTCTGACACATTGGAAATAAATCTAGCAACATAATTAATCATACCTAAAAATCTCAATAATTCTTTCTGAGTTTTTGGTTCTTTCATTTCCACGATAGCTTTTGTTCTATTATGGTCTATCTTAATTCCTTCTGTTGTTAGTATATGTCCTAAATATTTGACTTCTTTCTTTTTAAAATTACACTTCTTCTTATTAAATTTAATATTATATTCCTGAGCTTTCTTAAGTACCTGTTCTAGTATTATATCATGTTCAGCTTCGGTTTTCGCATGTATTAAAATATCATCAATATATATCTCTACTCCATCAATATCTTTAAAAATTTCACTGAAAACTCTATGAAAAACTTCTGGACTTGACGCTAGACCAAAAGGCAATCTATTGAAATGAAACCTTCCAAATGGAGTATTAAATGTTGTTAAGCTTTTACTATTATTTGATAATTTTATCATCCAAAATCCTTTATTTGCATCTAAAGTACTAAAGTAATTGCTTCCCTTTAACTTAGCTATTATTTCGTCAACATTAGGAATCATCATTTGTTCTCTTTTTATCTGAGTGTTTAAATATTGTGGATCTAAGCAAATTCTCATAGCCCCATCAGGTTTAGTTGTCATAACCAATGAGCTAACAAAATCAGTTGGACCTTCTGTTTTACATATTATTCCTAATTCTTGCAATTTAATTAATTCTTCCTTTAATTTATCTTTCAATTTAAATGGTATGTGTCTATTTCTTTCAATTTTTCCTTGCCAACCTTCTTTTAGTTTAATATCATATTCATAATTTTTTATCTCACCTATGCCTTTAAAGACTTCCTTATATTTCTCTAATAAATCTAAATATTTTGTCTGAACACTGTCAATTTTATCAGAATTTGTCCTCTGAATTAAATTAAACTTAATCAAAGTAGGCAAACCTAATATCGGTATGTAATTACCTTTACAAACTTGAAATTCAATTTTCTCAACCTGGTTACCTATTTTTACTGTTAATTTTATTTTACCTAATGTTTCTATTTTCTCATTACTGTAACTGGTCAATTTACAATTAGATTTTTGAAAATTACTTATTCCAAATCTATAACAATCATTTACGGATATGACATTACACTGTGCACCCGAGTCTAATTTAAATTTTAAGTTTCTATTTAATTCTGTAAAGTATACATATTCATACCAGTTCTTTTCTGAAATTATGCTACTAATATTTATGATATACATACAATGTGACTCTTCGCTATCGCTTGATTCTTGAACAGCTTTTATATCTCTTGCTTTACACTTTCTTGCGAAGTGGTTCATCTTACCACATTTCATGCATTTTTTTCCGTAGGCTGGGCATCTTCTTTCACTGTGATGAAATCCGCATCTTGTACAATCATACATCTTCTCAGCTTTCGAACCTTCATAACGGTTATACTTCTCTGTATTCCTATGCTCGGTATTCTTTTTCTCTGATCTGCTTCTTGATTCTCTGTCTTTCTCTGTATGCCTCTTTCTAACTGTTGTGTTTCTTGTTTCTTTCTCCGACTCTGTTCCTCTTCCATTTTTCTTTTTTATATTATGTACTGCACTTGTTCCTGCTTCACTTTCTATTTTCTTCATTTGCTCCTCTGCTAGCTCTGCTGCTTTACATATCTTAATGGCTTTAGTGAGCGTCAAATCATCTTCTCTTAGTAATCTATCCTTTAGCCTCTTGTCTATTATTCCTGTTACAATTTTATCTCTTAACATTCTATCCGCTAGGTTGCCGAAGTCACACTCTGTGCTAAGTTTTTTAATATCGGTGTAAAAAGTATCGAAATTTTCACCTTCTCTTTGGCTTCTATTAAAGAACAGATGTGAATTAACACTTTCATTCTTCCTAGGGATGAAGTAATCATTAAATTTTTCTATTACCTTTGTGTAATTATAAGTTTCGTCCAAGTCAAAAGTTGCATGTATATCCTGGGCTTCCTCTCCCATACAATGTAATAATAGCGCGGTCTGTACCTCGGTTGGTTCATTCTTAGCACCCGACGCCAATCTATATATCTCAAATCTTTGCATGAACTTTTTATATTCTTCCATTGTTAAGTTTTTTAAACCAGTTGGGGGTTTTAATCCCATTATTCCATTTTTTCTCGTAGATTCCGCCATCTTGATCGCGTCGCTTCTTTGTTGCACGTCGAAGTTGAGTCGTCAAATTATAATACTTTGGTTCTTTACTGACCTTTACGCAGCGCCATGTTATGATGTTAGTTATCATATTGATTAAAACATGTTTGAGTCTTCAACATATTATATTTAATAATGGTAAACATGGAATTACAGATTTACAGGGCTGAGTTCTATTGAAGCTCTCCATAGCCAAGTCTGCTCTATATTCTAGGGATGTTGTCTTCAATGCCATAGACTATACTTATAACAACAATTAAGAGCAATTGCAAATCCAATTTTTCTATTAAATTCATTTTAAGAGCTGTTGCGTCCACATTCCGGATTTTAAGTAAACATTCGAGCGTCTTATTGGTACTGCAAGGGCATCAGTAGCATCATCGGACAAACACACGCTTCAAGTTCTTTGTGCCCTGTTAATTTAAGTTTACCGATTTAAATAGTGTTCATGGATTAATACTTCAATCCTTTCTCCGCAGTGTTTCTCCGAATGTTTCGGTCGTATAATTTCTTTGCATTATTATTAATTACATTATTTACGTAATAAAGGTAATTCAAAGTAACTTAGCAGTAGAACAGATTGGTTCACGAGTCGCCCACATGATCGAACGACTTCGCTTAAGAAACACCGGTCTGTGTGTCATGTAACGATACCTTTATGATTCACGTTTACTTGTTAATACTTAAATGTACCCTACTACACATACACACAATTATTCGCTAACGATTTGCATTGTATTTAACATCTGTCATAGCTACAATATTTGCCTTCCATTAATGAATACCTAAGTTGTATTAATGAATACCATTGTGGTACGTCTTATCAATGAGACCAATTGAATAATAGACCAGAATTTTAGCAGCACTTCTTGAGCCAAAACCGATGAGCTAGCTTGTACTCGTACTCATACAGTCTATTTGCAGTGGGAACGAGTTTGCTTTGCACCTGCAGTTGCAGCTACAACCTGCACCTACAACTATTTTTATAAATAGATGTGAGAAGTTAGAAAAACTTCTACAGCCCATCGAACATAAGACTGTAGAATATAAATAAACGCTTTTCTTTGAGATGGGTGCAGTCGACGCGTGTGTTTGCATAAAGTGTTGCTGATCGATGCGTGGAAGCGAGACAGCGGCCCCCGCAAGGTGCAGCCACGCTCACATAACTCGACACGACACATTTCTGCATCCATTACCAACCATTGGGGAATTGATTTTAATCATTTGAAAGGTTCGGTTTGGAACATGGAAATAAATCATTATTGTCGGAGAAAATGTTAGGTACCTCTGTTAGAAAGTGCCCGTTTCGAACATTAATACAGATAATGATGATTTAAAACTGTTTTTAAAGATATAAAATACTGTTTAATATTTTTATTTTATTTTAATATTTCTTTTAAATATAATATTGAAAAGTTACTGCATGCCCTTTAGAACTTAGTGGAGCTTGAATCAGTACAAGGTTGGTGCGAATTGTTCGACCAACTTCCTTTGTCACAGTGTTGATCATCAAGTAATTATGCGCTGTATGTACGGTTGCCGCTTGCCAAGCTATTGCACGCTAGTCGATGACCCCAGATGTAACAGATAACTAATAATTACTTGTTTTATCTCGTCAAAGAAAATCTGGTTGAAAATGGGACATTGCCGTAACTACGAGTATTTTCCAGAACAGTAGGGTATTTCACTGCATAAATAATTTGAAAATCTGTTTATAGTCCGTCAGCTAAAGTTCTAAAAAAATATGGACACGTAACTTTTTTAAACAAGTGAATATATATGAGAATAAAGATAAATAGTGGGGGCTTGTGACATCATAACGCCTGTAAAATTATACTGAGCGCGTGATTTATTGTGATTTTTAGAAGCGTTGTATTTCGTCAATTTTGTTTTACGTAAAGAAAATATAAAATACGGGTGATATATTTTTTGAGAACATAACTTTCGGACTAATAACATTTTTCAATAAAATATCGTAACTGTCGCATCACTTAATTATTTAAATTGTTTTGTTTGCTAACATATCCAATAACTAATTTACTTATTACTTAACGCTTTACCACAAAATGCGTGTCCAATTAGTGGATAGAAACAATTCACACCTAAACCAAAGTCAATTTATCATTCAGTTTTGTTGATTTGTATTAAAAACTTTTACAACGCCTATACCAGACCTTTCTTTTGTCTATGGGCAAGACTCAATAAGTACCAACTAAATGTAGATATAGGTGTTATCAATAATTCATACATTCTAGGTATTGTTTGTAATGAAACAATACAATACAATTTCTTTGTGCATTACGTTAAACTTTTTTAGACTGGTGGAATGTTCTTTTTGCTTTTGTTGATTTTGCATAGCACTCAAATTATAATTAAGTTAGAAGATTTTTTCTATCCCTTTTTTCGAAAATTACGCGGATAGAGGAGTAAGAGGCACAGGTAAAGTTTATACACACGCAAGGAACGAATACGTAACTGAAATGCTAAAGAACTTGTCAGAAAAACATAATTAGTATTTTTATATGATTAGGATAAAGGTTATTAATTAGGATAAAAGTTATATTTATTTACCTTTTGTACCCTAATAGTTTTAGGTTTTCAAAACTCTTACTTACGCACTATTACTGGTATAGTTATATTTTTTGCAATTTAATTATGCTGTCAACATGACCATTGTTGTGATTTAAAAAATACATAAATGCAAGAAATGAAAGACCTTTTATTTTATTATAATTAAGGTAATTATAATAAATACCGGTCATCACAAGACCACTGCTTATTGTTCTATTTTATTGTTGCTGTAATTGCTATTGATTCCGACCTACGACAACGATTACCTCAGAAACTGGTAAATTATCCTCTTACTGCATGATCTGCAATGCAGTAAGGACCTACTTTCAACATTTATGTGCGAGCCACCGGTCTGTAGAACTCTTTTCTGTTCCACGATCATTGTTTTATTTATATTCATTTATTGGGATTCAACCATTTACACACCTCGATAAAAAAGATAGAGAGGAGGATAGGATAGAGAGGTTTTGTAAGTGTGCTATCAACAACGTCCACAGTACACAAAAAAAAGACAAATACAATGTTTATAAAGGTAGTTTAGAATAGATATTTGGAAGTAAGGAAGTAATAGAAATGAAATACAAACAAGAATTAAATAAGAAACATGAAGCACATACTCCTATTCAGTCGATTTCAGAATTATGGGTAGCATATTTCACATCGGTATCTTCGAGGCAAGTGCTCCGCAAACGTGCTCTACCCTAGACCACATCATCGCTTGAAACCAATCGAATAGACACTAAACGCAAACCTTGTTTGGAAAGGAGATTGTTGCGTGTTTTCTTAAACACTAAACTGACGTTGTTGCAATCAGATATGGCTGTAGCGTGATTGCATTTCATTTCAAGCAAAGAGTTAATAAAAATCTTAGTTTTCTCAATCATATTTACATAAATATTATTGAGAAATAGACTATAAAGAATAATATAATAAGAAGACTATAAACCCTTTTTTTACGTGGTAAAATCATCACATGAGTCCTCCCGCCCAGGGCAGAGTGGGAGGGACTGTCGGACTCGTACTGACTAAAATCCACGGTGTCCTTCAATAGCCCTTTACGTACCGGGGTCACGGTAATTCGTAAGTCCCGCGACCAGACTATAAACCCTTTATAGTAAACTAATTAAGCAATACAAGAAGTGACTTCCTCCTTGCTTCCTCGTTACCTATAAACATACCGTAATTGTTTATATCGAGTGATGAGACTGTGTTAAGGCCAGCGCTCAAATCGGCCTGGCATGGCAGGGCATTTTTTCTGTACTCAACGTAGTATAATTTATACATAAACTGCGTATAAACTACGTATACGTAGTTAGTTGTAACAATATACAGATTTCAATGTTAAAAAAATAAACCCCAAAGCATCCATAGAATTTTCCCTTTGCGGCACTAAAATATGCCGCTAACACAATATCTATGAATGCGGGGTAAGGGGAACACGGGCAATATGGCGTTTCTGACTTCATAGCCGCTCGATGGTGACTTTTTGTTTCGGTGACTTTTGGTCTCAGTAAGTTTTTGTCACCCCGTCGAGTACCTAATATGAAGATAATAATAAGAATGCGCTGATTTTGGCAACAAATACTAACTAGCGGCTACCCTTACGAAGTCAGTGGCATGTCCTGCCGTCTCTAGTGTGCGCTGGCCTTAAGTGTGCAAACCTGCGCACGAGTGCACCGGTATAGTGGTTCACCTGAGTTGTCGGTACACAGCCTTCACTCCGAACAAGTTCACGCTGTACTTTTCATATCCTTGTTTACACCTTTTAAATATTCGATGCATGCAACCCTGGGATTTACCAATAAATCGAAGTGATTAATTGAATCAAAAGCTGTTTTTGTTTGGCTAATAAAGCAGGACCGTTTTTAATACAACCTTGGATAATTTTATTACTGATTAGTAATTATATCTATTGATTTCTAAGAAGCATATTTTTCACAATGAGTTAAATAACGATAGTTATTTTGTGACCTAGACACTCTATGGTGTTATTAATTTTGAATTCCCAAGATATTATGAAGCAATCAATAACAGGTTATTACAGATATATATATATATACATATATTGGCTTTCACATAACCCTGACAAGAGTCCAAGACATTGATAATGAAACTGTCAAAACTTCAAATGTAACATTTGTGTTATTTTTCTTGACAAATGTGAATACATTTCAAGGTCCACGTCAATCAAATTAATTTAACTTTGACTACCTGCGAATGTTTCATATACCCGAAACATGGCCTCGACCGTGTCGACCGTGTCCGGTGAGGACCTGCGTCAGGCGGTAGGTCAGGATGCCATGACGCCTATCCAGCCACTCCTCAAAGAGGGGTCTTACCACCGCGATTGCTGCGTGCCCAACTGCGAACACTTCTCACACTTCACACAATCCTTTAAAAGAGATTACGTCACATGATTATTTTTTATACTTACATATTTTTTTATGTAAACTGTGCCCTTCTTTAGTAAAACTCAAATTGCAATAAAACCAACATACACTTATGTGAAAACCCGGTTGTAGATGAAACGATTAAGATTTTTTATTTTGTTTTTTTTTTATGAGGTCATGTTCATGTACTTATAACCCTACAGTGAAGTGATAATAACGTAATAACGAATCATTAGACAGGTTGTGTAAACCAACGTAGATGCTGTGATGAGTTGAAATAAGGACAAGGCGAAGTGTCTAGCACGGCCGCGGCGACTGCCCATCTTAAGGAGGACGGACTGCCGTGGTCATATGACAGCGATAGATTAGCACATCACAATACTATACCTACATAAGTACATACATGATAGGTCACACAAACGTTCCTTTCAATCAAAACAACTGCAATATTTCAACGAAGCGAAGGGTACTTGGTCTGAATAACCCAAACTGAACGGAACAGGGACCGTTCAACCGTAAACGAAAAATAAATAACTATAAATAAACACATACAAAAACACACACAATTATTAGGTTAGAGAAGAGAACCATTGACCCTTTTCCAGATATTTACATTATATTTTATGAACAAAAGCATGTGATTAGAACCCGTTGTGCCCAAACATAGCTGTAAAATTCCTGTTACGAACATTCCATGTACTAATCTCCCTTCGAGCTTTACAACGGACCTCTAATTAAAATCCCTTGTGTTTGAAAAAAAATACTCGTGTAACCAAAAATATCCTTCTCTGCCAACCAAATTGTGTAGGAAGGAATGTATGTTATATTATATGAAAAAAAAGTCAGTGGAAACATAATATAGGCAACAAATTAATTGTATTTGTAATGAAATAAGTACCTGCTTATTTATAAATAGGTAAATATTTATATTGTGTATATTCAGATTTTAAGCTAGTTGAAACACCATGCAATTCACACCATTCTATATTACCATACCAATCTGGAAAATTGCTGATTTGCATCATTCATAACTAAAACCATTTTTATCTGTTTACAAAACATCCTTCGTCTCGGGAAATAAGATATCTGCATCGGTCATAATTAAATTAACTGCGCGGGAGTGGATCACACATCGAGATTCTTCTATCACATTGTGCATCTGACCGACGACGACACTTTGATAGCGGTTATTCAATTTACTCATTATTGTAACACGTATTGTGAACCATTATGTCCGCCCTGTGTCAATTTCACTCACTTTCACATGCATCGTTGGTAGAAAAAGTTAAATGCAAAAGAAAATGACATTTTAACCCGTAACTTCAAGTTAATCACCGGAACAGGAAGTGAACCGTAAAACATTATCTTGATTATCATAGGAATGCCACAAAGATGTCATTCGTTGTTAATGAATGATACCGAACGTAGAGAGTGATATCTCTCACAGTTAACACCTACCAGTGGTGTAGCTAGTCCACATACGAGGCCCCTTCGTATAAAAACTTATTTAGGGCCCTTCTAATCAAAGTGTATAGTTTTGCAGAATAAAGACAATAGCATCGTGACTCGAGTAGTCGTCCAATCATATTGTCATTAAGAGAATTTTGAAGGGAGTTAGAAAATTAAGAATGCTAATCGACTGATCATAGCTCATTTATGACAACTACATTATATCCTTTTTGAAAATTGAGCTAGTTAGGAGTTCGATAATAGGAGCTATGGCCGCGATAAGTTTTCATTTTAGAGCAACATTTTTTGTTTTTATTTTTATTCCAATAGTCGGGGGCCCTTGACACTTGCAGCCCCGTATAATGTATACAGCTGATACGGCGGTAGGTACGCCTCTGACACCTACCAAACATTTCGAGAGAGCCGGTTAAGTGCAAATTAGGCACATTCATTAAGCAGATATAATTGATTGATGGAACTAATTTGTGACAAAACCGGTGGTATTGGGTTTAAACATAACGTCATCATTTTAAACATTACTTTGGTGTTTTAATGATGCAGTTATTATTTAATTTTAAAAAACAATATATAATTACCCATTTCAATATTTTTATAACATGATTTTCGAGAAGGCTACTTCCCAAATCGTGGCCGCTACAGCTTATACCCGCGGCATCGCCCGAGTGAAATTTGGTAATTATCATACTGATTCACACTACCGAGATTAATAAGTATCTGTAAGTGTTAATCCCGGTTCTGTTTACTATCTGTCATAGGTCTATCTGTCATAGGTTCATTAAAATCCCTTCAGTATTTTTTGTAAAGTCCTGCAAAAACTTTTGAGAGGGCGTCTCCTGGGTATCTCGCTCCATCGTAAATTAAGTCTCTGTCACCTCTGACCTAGAATCAGGGTTGGCATGATTAAAACAAGTTGTTTTAAAACACCTGTTTAAAACAGTTTGAAATTAAACACTGTTTTTTATCACAAGTTTTAACTACTTTTCATGGCGGATGAATGGATATAAAAAGAAAATACATTAATATTCAGATGTCTAAATAGCTTGAAATAAAACCATTTGAGTTTACCCCATTGTTATGTCATATTTTTGAACTTTTATTAGTATTGTAATGAAATAATACTTAAAAACATTAGAAAAAAAAACATGCCACGTTTTTTTTTGATTAATATTTTTTTGTAAATATTTCATTACAAATTGCGAATTTGAAAAGATGTAGTCTGAAATATATAATCTATTTATAAGTTTAGACGTCGACCTATAGGACGAATCAATTTGAAATAATGCCCGAAAATAAAAAAAAAACTTGTTTAAAAAATTCAAATTTGAACTGTTTTATAAAATTTAATAAAAAAAACTGTTTTTTCGAACCTTGCCTAGACTAGAGCCAAAATCAAAGCCATATCAAATAAAATAAAATAAAAAAGCCCTGTATATAAAACAAACAAGCAGTTGACAATTTAGGGTTAATGCGTTGTAATTTGTGCAAGCACAACATTCAGCATTGTCTTGGTCGCCATTGGTGGCTGGCAGTACCACATGACGCAGATCGCGTTAGTATGTCAACGAACGACACTTGAGTGCGCAAGCGCATGCGTACCGGTTAGTTATCAATATTATTCAAGAACGTCGGTTATGCTTTCACTTGTACCGACAAGAGAGACTAAATTTAATGTTATTTAAAGGGCTTCTTATCTTTGAAATGATACTTTAAAACGAAATACAAGGTCGATATGAAATAAAAAGGAATAAATGACGCCGTGGCATCTCACAAGGGAGAATGGAAGAAGCGAACGTCTTGTTAACTTAAAACTTTTAAGTGAATCTTGGACCTTTTTAGTTTTGTATTCATAAGTTCTGACAACACATCGTGACTATCATGAGTCGGGAAAACTGTCTAATCATATTGTCTCCAATTTTTTATTTGTACCTACCACTAACTAATCTTATGTCCGTAAATGTTAAAGTGTAGGAAAAGACCGAATCTTTGACCGAAACTACGGGTTTCGTACTTAGATAGCAGTAACCCAGGGCCAAATTATACCTTTTTTTGCGTGGTAAAATCATTAAATTAGTCCTCCCACCCAGGGCAGGGCTTAGGGACTGTCAGACTTGTACTGACTAAAATCCACGGTGTCCTTCAACAGCCCTTTACGTACCGGTGTTACGGTAATTTGTGAGTCCCGCGTCCGCCAAATTCACCCTTGAAAAAAAAACCAACAACGCTCTTACGGATCTCATCACGCTTTCACTGGTGGATTTCGGCGTTAGGCTAGCTTATCTTCTATATATACAGGGTGTCCCAAAACTCAACGTCAAGCCGAAACGGGGTGACAGGATTGATCATAACCATCACGAGAAAAATCTGAAAAAAAATCTATCCCATGCAGTTTGTAAATTATGGGCATTTTAAGAAAAACCTAGAAATTTGATCAAACTGTACCATTTTTCGGTTATTGTGGTTATTCTTTTTTATTTTTGTTCATTTGAACTTTGGAAACGTAATCCTAAATAACATTTCTAGAATCCCAATAAAAAATAATGACACAATTGCCTCAAGTTTCCGAGAATTGAGACTATTTGTTAAACTACGAATTTAAAATTTTCAAGATTCGTCGACTTTGACAGGCCCTCCTATAAAAAAAATGTACTAGAGTGCCTTGGCAAGTGGCATTAAAAGTTGGCGCATTTAATCAGAATTCTAAAATGGTACAATACTTGTTAGTTCCATACAATAGAAAAGAGTAAAAAAATTAAAACCTCAAGTAACCCGATTTTTGCTATCACATTTTACTCAGTTAAAATGTTTTTAATTCGCACAAGCTCTAGGTAGGTTCTTAATTTTAAGACAAAATGATGAGAGAGATGGATAATGGGTATGGGTACGCATTTCGCAGTGCAAGTAAGAGATTTCCTTGACCAGGAATATCCGGGAAGGTGGATTGGACGTTCAGGCACTATCTTGTGGCCCGCCCGTTCACCAGATTTAAATCCCCTGGATTTTTTCTATTGGGGAGTTCTCAAAGAAAAAGTTTACTCAAAGCCCATTGATCACGTAGCCGACCTACGTGAACGCATTTCTCAAGCAGCTGAGGTGATCAACTCTCGAAGATATGCCCGACTTATAAGTAGATCTTTTTTAAGAAGATGTAGGGCTTGTATTGAGGCTGATGGTAAACAATTTGAACATTTATTGTAATAAAAATGTTTTTTCTCTATCTGACTTTTAGTCCAACAAACCTAATTATTTTACTAACTTTTTTTCACTTTGGTAAAAGTGGCGTCACTATCTGTCTCGCTCACTCATGACAAACATACCCATTATCCATCTCTCTCATCATTCTGTCTTAAAATTAAGAACCTACCTACAGCTTGTGCGAATTAAAAACATTTTAACTGAGTAAAATGTGATAGCAAAAATCGGGTTACTTGAGGTTTTAATTTTTTTACTCTTTTCTATTGTATGGAACTAACAAGTATTGTACCATTTTAGAATTCTGATTAAATGCGCCAACTTTTAATGCCACTTGCCAAGGCACTCTAGTACATTTTTTTTATAGGAGGGCCTGTCAAAGTCGACGAATCTAGAAAATTTTAAATTCGTAGTTTAACAAATAGTCTCAATTCTCGGAAACTTGAGGCAATTGTGTCATTATTTTTTATTGGGATTCTAGAAATGTTATTTAGGATTACGTTTCCAAAGTTCAAATGAACAAAAATAAAAAAGAATAACCACAATAACCGAAAAATGGTACAGTTTGATCACATTTCTAGGTTTTTCTTAAAATGCCCATAATTTTCAAACTGCACGGGATAGATTTTTTTTCAGATTTTTCTCGTGATGGTTATGATCAATCCTGTCACCCCGTTTCGGCTTGACGTTGAGTTTTGGGACACCCTGTATAAAAGGAGAACTGACTGACTGACATATCAACGTACAGCCGAAACTACTGGGGCTAGGAATGTGAAATTTTGCACATGGCTTCCTATTATAATGTAGGGGAGCATTAAGAAGGGGTTTTTGTAAATTTAACCTTTAAGGGGGTGAAAAGGGGGAATTAGGAAAGTACGTAACCCACGCGGACGAAGTCGCGGGAAAAGTGCTAGTTATACTTATGTTTTACATCCAACTGGCCCACACTAGTTTAAAGGGTCGTCCTTTAATCAAGTCAGTTTAGAAAGAGGAAGGGCGTCAAATGAGAATCATGTATAGGTAATATTACATGGTACGAAAAATCTAATCAAATGTGTGCCACATAAAATATTGTTTTCCTGTAAGCAATTAATTTGGATCCTGCGGCCATGTTAAGTCCCGAGGTTACCAAAATACAGCTAGCAAATACGTATTTCAAAAATCCGATGGCGATGACCCTTCGTAAACACAGGTAGAATTTACGATTCCTGAATATCCGATACACGGCATTTTTTACAGGAGTCATCGGCCTAATTGTCTGATCTCTACGAGTAGAATAATAAATAAATAAACGTGTTGCTAAGACGAGGGGTAGCCTTAATCCTCATGGCAGACATAACACCCTGGGAGATGATGGGGTATAAAAGTGGACTAAAATCCTCAGGTGATTAAGGTATGCCCCTTAGCGATAAGGGCGGTGGTAAAAGTAAATGTCCCTCGATAATTTTCTGGATTACGTTTTTTCAGTGATCGTTTTTAAAACCATGGGTTCTTTAATGTTTTTGGGCCCCGATGGCTGCGCTGTAGAAAGTTATATTTTTTTTTGTGAATAGCCCATTTATCGAGGAATGCTATATGTTATAGAACATCACGATACGGCCAATAGGAGCCGAACAGCGAGTGAAAACGCGGGGAACAGGTAGTCGTTAATAAAAAGTCTTCAGAGTCATCATAATAGCTTCAGTTCGATGTGTCATTCTGATTTTATGACATCATCATTTTTACAAACACAACCCTTTTTTTCCTTTGTATACTTCACACTCGTATGATAATTTGTAACACGACTGAAAAACGGCTTGATTGTTCTTAAAAATACAAATTTAGTTGCAGTTTCAATATATTTCATAACATCACGCCCGTAGTACTGGAACGGTTAGGCAGAATCGACCCAATAGTACACCCACATGACGCCAGTTATGTCTGTCTACATAGTAGTTGCAAGAGCGACTGTTCGGCTTGAGATCCCACATTTAATTTCCAGGTCAGGGAAGTGTTAATGAGTATTTTTTGTCAGGAATTATTAAGCAGCAGCATTATAGTCTTGGTTCTATTAAGCAGCAGCAGAGTCAACAGCAGTAAAGTCTTAGTTATGTCTATGGCAATAGGTTCAATTTACTGAGATAATTTCAATATACCTACCTTTATAAAAGTTGCGTTAATTCTTCGTCTTATACGTTTAGGTAACGCGGGTAGTAATTGTATTGTAAATAGTGAGTCGATAACGATACGGATGGAGCATGGTGCGGCTTGGGTTCAACTCACACCAAAAGAGCGGCGAAGGGCAACGAAGCGGAGCGCAGTTTCAGTGTCATATGAATTTTAACTTTATTTTCATTACTATAATACTCATTCATATTATTTCTCATGCGATAATAAATATTATTTTAATGAAATTAAAGTTAAAATTCATATGACACTGAAACTGCGCTCCGCTTCGTTGCCCTTCGCCGTTCTTTTGGTGTGAGTTGAGCCTTGGGAAGCCTCATCACAAACGATGGCACCTTCTGTCATTTTATGGGATGTATCCAAAAACTACCAACGCCGTTGAGGTAGCAAATTTCATCGTTAAGGAATCATTGACACACACGATGAAACATAACCAAATATTGATTGTACGTCAAATGTACGTAAAACGACCTAATAATTATTACTTCTCCTTGATCCTGTTAGTCTAGTGGTTAGTGACCCTGACTGCTATGCTGGAGGTCGTGCGTTCGATTCCCACCCAGGACAAATGTTTGTGTGATGAGCACGATCATTTGTTCTGTGTCTGGGTGTAATTTATCTATACATATAATAAATCTGTAGAAGGGTCAATTCTGTACATTGAAAATATTGAAAAAATAAATAGCGGGGGGTGTTGCTGGATCGATACCAAACCCAAATATATGATTAAAAAAATTTTTGTCTGTCTGTTTGTGCAGGCATCACGTGAAAACTAACGGTTCGATTTCGATGAAACTTGGTATAATTATTCCTTATAATCCTGGGCATAACATAGGATACTTTTTATCCTGGAAAAATACGTAGAAAAAAAAATCTTATTTCTCAGTTTTATTCATAGACGTTGTTCTGTAGAACCGCGAACACACGTTGCATTACCCGCAGTGTATTCAGCGCCGTAATATTTATAAGATGTCATTGTCAGAGTTACTCAAAATGGGGAAATAAACCATCCACGAAGACCGACACGAAACATTTTTTTGCGAAATCGACTCATATATATGGTTAGAATTGGCTTTTTTCCGATTCTTACCATCTATATAAGTCGATTTCGCAAAAAAAAAATGGCGCTTATCCCCTTTGGCCTTAAGGCATCGATATCAAATCTTTCAATTTTCTAAGCACCTACAGACCAGCGTCACAGTGTAAGGTTTTATAGGTAAAAAAATAAAATATGTTTAATACAATTTGAAGCGATTACAAACTTTTTGGTTGATATCTATTTATTGGTAAATCCTGGCCATATATTATAGCCATCCCCTTATTTCTTTTGAAAAGAGAGAAAATGACGCCATTAAAAAGAAAAACAAATCGGCAAATGAAAATTGAGTGTCAACTGTTTGCATTTATTAGTGACATTTTATTTTAGACGTTCGCGTTTATTTATTTAGAGATGTTTTTTTGTTTCGATTTTCTTATATTCCCATCAAAAATAAATATATTTCCTACGCAAACATCTAATTCCAGCTCATACATAGGTAATTAGGTAAATATACAGACTCTCTCTTTGTTTTCTATCTATTCTGTGAATAATCATGGAATAGGCTAGACGTCTGGAGGTAGATTATCAAATATTATCATATAATTTTACTGAATAAATTATGATACGTAAAGGTTTCCTTGAAAAAACAGGTTATAAAAACAATGAGCATACATTTTTTTAATTTAGTATTAATAAAGTATTCAACGCACAATCACATATTCATTCAATAATAATTAATACAAGAGAGGAACTCTCACGATCAACGAGTTGTCGTATTTTATAAACAGTGTCACGATCACGAACCGCGCGATTCTCAACGCGTAGCTCTGACTCCCCGTGTAGCCCGTAGATATATTTTCTTAGTGTGTCGTTAGTAGCAGAGACACCCACCCATCGCACTACAATGCAGCCTGAATGTGGCCCGAGGACGACTATAATGCAGCCTGTATAGTAACTGTCAAAGTCTTTTGTCTACGTTCTTACATATTCCCTGGAAAATTATGCTTTTGAGTTACAGTAAAAAAATGCTTGACAAAATATTGTAATTTTACTCATAACTAATTTAGACCGTGAAATGCATAAATAAATTAATATTCATTTGATGCATTGAACTACAAAGCTCCTAAACTACTGAAAAATTTTCGATCAAATTTTATGTTTTGAATTGGTGCTGAAACCAGTGCATAGATTCTGTTTTAAACGACAACAAGTTTTACTCATCGATTCAAATAAGCTGTTACGCTGTACGCAAGGAGGAAGGGCAATGCTATCGTACGTTCGATTTCGTTAACAAATTGCAGCGATACTGCAAATCGATGAAAAATTATAGTGTAATGTTTAAGACAAACACGGATCTTTGAAATTAATATCGCTCAAACAAGGACGTGTCCAATGCAAACTATGTATAATCTTATTAATTTAAATTGATTTTATAAATGCAAGTAAGTATGTTTGTTTTTTTTCCTTTTCACGCTAAATTGTCTACTGAATCGATCGTCCCGAAATTTTACATACACGATGTCAGGAGTACAGACACGGATATAGTGTATCTTTCATCCCGAAAAACTGAAAAAAGCTGATGTTGCCGAGAAAAACAACAAATATGTTCATATTCCAGATGGAGCCACTTAGACTAATCCTATTGTTTCTCAAATTCTAAATTAAAGCAAGGGAAGCCGCGATCAAAAGCTAGTATAGGATATAAAGATATTTAAATTCTAAGTACTTCTGACAGCACAGGAAAAGATCATGATATCGTACCAACAATGTAGGTAATGGGTCCATGTTAAGTTGTCACGTGTGTCGTGCCAAATATTCAAGTGCAAAATTGATGGAAGGAAGATGTTACATCTGAACTGACATTGAGCAGTACAACACGTGATCTGTAAACATGAAGAGAAATATTTCAGAAAGGAACAAAGAGAGGACATAAAAATAGTTTAAAAACGAAGAACACTATGTTATAGACTATTTGCTCTACTAATTACTAATGAGACACTTTGTTACAGAAAATGGCTGGAAGAAATTGCACTGGCGAGCAAGCAGGGCCGTAAACCATCTTTACTTCGCGCAATGACCAAGGCTTTCTGGATGAGTTACGCTCCTTCCGGCATTATGTTCCTCATACAAGCACTCGTACTCAAGTGAGCAATTTTGTTGGCTATTGGTATTAGTCACGCGAATGTCACATTATGCCAATTACTAATCATTGGGTGATATTTTTGACCTTCCCGGTTGCATCTGGAAAATTTTACTATTCAAGATGTGGCTAATATGGAAAAACCCTTAATGAAATCTTCCTTAAAGAATTTAAATAATTGAATAAAAATATAATTGTAAAGCGCCTAGAAGGACTCTATCAAAGAACATGGTAAGGCAATAATTCTGAACAAAAACTTCCTTATGCTTTTTTTAGGCCTTTCCAACCGGTAGCGCTGAGCCTGATGTTGACGTACTGGGAGCCAGGCTCGACCATGACCTACGAGCAGGCAGTGTACTGCGCCACAGCCGTCATCATGATGTCCCTCATCATCGCCTTCCTCAACCACCATGGCACGTACTCCACGCAACAGTTCGGAATGAAAGTCCGCATCGCCGCCTGCTCACTTATTTATAGAAAGGTAAGGACTGGAATTACTTTAAACGCACCTTAGGCACAATGTACCCAATGTAAAGTCGGACATAATATTTTTTAGACAATAGGCGTTTTTAAAGTTTCAATAAATTGCAAATCTGATTGGTCCCAGTTCAGTTTTAAAAGTGTCTTATCTTCGTCAATTTTGGCTTACGTAACGAATGAAAAAATACGATACATAATATTTTTTGATAAACTAAGTGACGGACTAATTAGATGTTTTCAGTCAAAACCCTATTCATGTTATTATTGTTTTGAGATAGGTACTTACTTTATTTATTTCTACATGGTAGTAGAACGTGATTGGGCATAAGTTCACAACCGTTAAGGCGTAAAACTATGAAAGTATATCTACTCAACAAAAGAAAATTTCGCCGACCATTTGAATTTCTATGACCCTTAGACTGGTGAGAGTTGGACGTCAATCGATTTAAGACAGAGAGAGATTTAAATAATAATCTTTTATTCACAAGGAAACTCGCAAAAGATTTTACTAAAGACGCAATGATATTGCGAAAACCATTATTGTTATAATACTAATTAAATTCGTAAAAATTAAAAACCAGTTCTTGAAAAAAATTCAAGGGCAATAAAACGCACTACAATTAACGCACACTATAATTAAGGCAGGTCCTACTCACTTATTTTATAAAATGAAACTTTAAAACTATAGGTATTTATGATAAAATATATAATATGTTAGCTGAACTTGTGTTGATGAATAACTCTAGTTAATATTTCAACATGATATTTTTAATCAAATAACTTGCTGTTCCCTGCGGTTTCACCCCAGCTGCTCGGCTCCTATTGGTCGTAGCGTGATATTATATGGCTTACCTTACCTTCCTCGATAAATAGACTATTAAATACTTTTTTTTTTTATTTGTTCAATCCGAATCCCCGAATTCCGGAGATAAGCGCATTCAACTAAACAAACTCTTCAGCTTTATAATACTAATATAGATAGACTAGTCAGAGGATGACAAAGGGGCCTTCTTTATCATTCCGACTTTGTTACATTTAGGTAATGCGCATGAGTTCAGGTGCGCTTGCGCAGACGACAGCAGGTCAAGTCGTCAATCTTTTGTCGAACGACGTGAACCGGTTCGACTACGCCTTCATCTACACTCACTTCATCTGGCTGCTCCCCCTGCAAGTGGTCGTCGTCTGCTACCTCATATACCTGAAGATCGGGTACGCAGCCATCGTAGGAGTCATAGGCATTGTGTTGCAGACCCTACCTGTCCAATGTATGTATACTTTTGATCCTATCGTTTTGATGCAGGTGAGCCAGTTCTTTTTGAAGAAGTGTTGTACCAACAGCTGAAGGACCCACATTTCATCGAAAATATTGTGCTTTAACTGTCGGCACAACGTTCCTTCCAACTTTCTTCACACCCTCAAAAAGGGCGTGAAAAAGTTGCAAGGTCGTCAACGTGCCAGCGATACCTCCATAGACTGACCGCTCAGGCGGGCCGTATGCTTGCTTTTCACCTTTATGATATAAAAAAACCAAGATGCTGCAATAATTATCGCAGTAAACTCCCTTTAACCTCTCGGGCGCGTTACGTACACCCGGGTGTACATAAGCGAAAACGCCCCAGCACCTTACGTACACACGTCTGTACATAACAGACAGTCGCTCATTGGACGTTGTTTTTTATCATTTTCAATTATAAATCGCCCGAGAGGTTAAAGATTCCGTTAACCACCTGAAATAACTCTAAAAATAACATAAACATAAAACCAAAAAGGCAATTATGGATTTTAAAGCCGCTGCTTCCAGTTATGCAATAAAAGAAATGTCCATTGCCCTTTAAATTCCCATCGTCTGATCCAATCAATGGATATTGCATCTTTTAAGAAATGCAATAAACTCAAGAAATGTTATTATTATTTGTTGCAGCCTACATGAGTAAATTGGCTGCAAGGTTACGGATGAGGACCGCGTGCAAAACTGACGAGCGTGTGCGAATTATGGACGAAATTATTAATGGCATGCAGGTATGTTGATCTGGATTTTCTAATGTGCTAATTACATATTAAGTTTTAAACTAGGTCAATACTAATGAAAACATTTATGCGGTACTGTTATAGTTATTATTTTCTTAGTTATATGATTCTGAAAAAATGGTTTATCCTAATTTGATGAAAACCCGATGGAAGTATGACATGACGCTCTACAAATGTAACATGCCTTCCCTGTATCAAACGTAGTCCTAAAACCCAATCAAAATAAACTTATGAAAACGTTTGACCTCCATAACCTACTTAAGTACCGAGCTTTCAATTCCATTCGAATGTAATAAAATATAAAACATGAGGAAAATCGACAGTATTTGCATGTCATTAACTGTCACAGTCCCTTCATTTTTTACAACTCTACGCAGATATTGCTATTACTGGAACCTACATATTTTAGCACATTTACCGAGAAATCGCAAGACAACAACAAAATATGAATACAGTATGGGTTAAAGTACGTAAACAAGGTACCTTCAATTAAAGAGGGGTTTTAATACAACTCATACAAAAACATGAAGATGTATTGAAATCCTAAACCCAATGATCCATTCAGACTGACAAAAGTGTTATTCAATTTTTTATCCAATAAAATAATTTTAGGTGATTAAAATGTACGCCTGGGAGAAGCCATTTGAGCAGGTAGTCGCTCTGGCTCGAAAGAACGAAATCAAACAAATTACGTCAGCGTCTTACCTGCGGGGAGTGTACCTCAGCTTCATGGTGTTCACCGAGAGACTCACCCTGTACATCACTCTGCTCTCATACTCGCTGTTCGGCTACCAAGTTACCGCAGATATTGTAAGTATCTTAAACGAACACATGATACTTTTTTTATTGTTACAATTACTACACTTTGTTCGTGTTTCTCCATGGAATAAAAACAATCTTGTCTGACGCTGTAGGCGGCATTTTTCGAAGTGTTTCTGTACGAACATTTTCAAAAGCCCCGTTATATAAAAGTAATCTGATTGTCTAATAACTGTTATGAACCAGTGCAGTGTACATGTGTAATTTGCAGGTGTTCCCATTGGCGCAATTCTTCAACACCCTACAAGGAACGCTATCGATAATCATGTCGAATGCTGTGTCATTCTTGGCAGAGGCTCTAATATCAGTGCAGCGTCTCGAGGCATTCATGTTGTTCGGTATGTGAGGCCGCCTGGTCTCGAGCTCGCACTGAGTGCATGCCTTGTCAGCAATTTTGTTAACGAGTCCAATATATAACGGAAACTCGACGCTGTTAATAACACTAATACCTAAATTATTCTAACGTTCAAAACTTTATATTCACTTGTGTGTCTCGTACCTTGTACTGCGTGAATTAGATAAACTATTTAGTCTAAACATGTAACTACTTTTAACCACTTCTAGTCAATTATTAGAACGTAAACCGTGTAAACGCATGACATTTTGTTTGTGAATGGTTAAGGGTTTCGACTAAAATGAATGTTAAATGTTATTTGTGTTACTAGTTAAACTTACAAAAATAATTACTTCACGTATTTTAGGTTAAAATGTATAGTGTGAGTAGAGGTAAAACATACCACAGAGTAGTAACACTGGTGCTTACAATCAAAAGAGTCAACAACATCAATGATTTTCGCAGGCGTTCCCGTTGGCACAAATGTTCAACATACTACAGATGACTCTTGCTGTATCTTTGCCGCAAAGCCTTTCAATGAGCATGGAGTCATATTCCTCTATTCGGCGTATTGAGACGCTTTTACTTTTGGGTACGAGCTTAGTCAGAAAAGTTTTTAGGTGTTTTCGTAAATGATGAACTAGGTTCGTCATCTTTACATGCTAAGGAATATTTGATTAACCGACGCTTATTGTGTTAACAGCATCCTGTGATGTCATTTATTCTCGCTTTTTATACCTACTAACAATCATCTGTGGACTAACATAAGGAGGCTGCTTTTGTTGTCAAATTATTTGTTTAAAAAAATATATTTTCTTTTATCTCCATAAAAATAATGATTTGAATAGAATAAGTACAAAATGATATTTGATACACACGGGTATTTACTTCGCTTTTCATAAAATATAGACAGTATACAATTATACGTATATAATATTGGTCATTCTGTTAGCAACTGGTAATATAGACGTAATTTATTAAATGTGAACATTTTGAATACTTACTAATGACTGGTAGAGTGCGTTATGGTTGTTTTGGCGCTTGAATGACATTGTCAGGAGGGGTGGCAAACATTTATGAATTTGTCCGTAAAAATTGTATTTCAAAATAAGATAGTCGAAGTCACGCGCCAAAAACAATGATGGACTCTAAGTAACTTCGGATTTAGTTAATGTTAACTTGAAATATGTGTGACAACAGATGAACGAGAGGACCTTCGCAGTGTTCCGGATGTAGACATCGCTAAATTAGTACAAATGGTAGAGAATAAGAAGAAGAAGAATAACCTGAGCGAAGTAGACCTACGCCCGAACACCTTTAAGAAAATTGACGAGGAGGGCATTTATAATCCCGGTAAATTAGAAGTTACTCTTCTAAATTAAGCCAACCCAACTTTGTTAATGGTCTCTTGTTATTCGCTATTTTTAACCGAGTAAAAACACACCTCACAGATTATGTTTTAAAGCTTTTGCGTAGTATCGACGCCTGATTTTTTAGCTGCATTATTTAATACTTTTGATACTTTTTCTCCGATTACTGTATTGATTAAGGCTTAATGAAATATGACGACATAGAAAAACCCATGTTTGTAAAATATGCACCGATCTGCCGCACGTATCAACAAAAAACACGGCTACCGGCATTTGCCGCATTGAAGGGGTTCACCGATTGAATCAGTCGACGAGACTCGTATTATTAATCCAATAGTTTACTATTATCCTTTGTAGTCTAGTTGTGCAATCATGGACATTCGGATCGATTTTACAACTATTCTGCACACGTTTCAAATACACGATTGTATTCTGCATTGTAATACTTCAATAACGTAAACTTATTCTAGATTATGACTCCGGTTTGGTAACGCAATTAATCATTACTGACTACTCGTAAAAGCTATTTTTTATAAATAAAACTTTTATTAAACCTTGTTAGGCTCTCAAATAATTTTAATTAACACCTGATCGCCTTTTTCCCTCAATTTGTAGGATTTGAGTGCAACGAAAAAGGCCTGATGAATTCGACTCTATGCCCAATGCCAGTGAGCCCAGATGTGGGCATTCTGATCCAGAACGTGAGCGCCAGCTGGACTGACGATGGACCAATCACTTTGAACCAGCTTAATCTAATGGTGCCTAAAGGAAAGCTATGTGCTATCATCGGTTCTGTCGGATCCGGAAAGGTTAGTTATCCAGCTATGAAAGTTTCTTATCTTTAAATCAAAACAGGTATATACAGTAGACCATGAACTCTTGGAAAGTTTCTTCACAAGCAAAACACGTGACAAAATCAACCATCAGCCAAATGAGGCTTCTGGGTAAACTTACGCAACTGTAAACATATACGTAACTTATTTCCGCACTTAACGAGTACTTACCTCGAAGTTACTAATCGGATGTGAATTCACTGTAAACGATAGGAAAACAGTACATACGTCCAAAAATATCAACCAATTTTAAATGTGTCAAAAGATAAACGAATTAAAATGACCGATGTTGATTCAAGAACACAAACATTTAGCACTTCCCAAAAATGAATGATTGTATGACAAACGTTCCATTTACATTTTTCTGTAAATTCTAGTTCATTATCATGTTTCAAGTGCAAATTAATATATTATATGCCTACTTATGTCCCAATGTTCAATGTCCTTTATGTTTTAGAGTTCAGTTCTTCAACTACTCCTCAATGAACTTAGATCGACCAATGGCCGGATCTACCTGTCGGGGCCTTTGTCTTACGCATGTCAAGAGCCATGGCTTTTCGTGGCTACGGTCAGACAAAACATCTTGTTTGGCCTGCCGTACAACTCAAAAAAGTATAAAGAAGTAAGTATATCTTTATAAAACTTGTTAAAGTATACTTTGGAAATACTGCTGAAATAATCTAAGCAACAGAAAAGAGATCGCATGATAGCAATTGAATTTAATATGAAGTTGTTATCTACAAGGCTTTGGCATCGTTTTCGCTTATTTGGTTTGATCAAACTCGCTGATCTAGTGTTAGTGCGCAAGCGCGACTGCTGGGTCCTGGATTTGATTCCCAGGTCGGGGATAATGTAACTGAGTTTTTCCAATAGAAATTTCTCAGTAGCAGCCACGGGGTCAGGATTTATGTTCCGTTGATGGCACTAATAATAATGAGTCGTCTAGGGTGTATTATTAGGGTATCTCTCTGCCCAACCCTTCGGATACAATAGATGTGATGTACTAAATTAAATGAAAGTTGATATTCTCATTTTCCAGGTGGTGAGGGTGTGTGCTCTCCAGAAAGACTTCCAACAGTTTCCTCACGGAGATCAGACGCTCGTCGGTGAACGAGGAGCGTCCTTGTCGGGCGGCCAGAGAGCCCGCATCAACCTCGCCAGGGCTGTTTACAGACAGGTAAGATACGTCGCGACCTTAGAGAACTGAACACTTTATGAGTAAACTAGATTCTGCCCGTGATTTCGATCACGTGAAAAACTGGCCCTCAACTCACCGCGTCGAATCCACGCCAAACCTTAGGGTTGAATTCGCAGAATCCCGTGTAAGTGAGCACCTGACCCATAAAAAGAATCCCCATGCAATCATTTGAAACTCCTAGCACCTGTAGTTTCTGAGATTTCGTTATAAATGAGTGAGTGTGTGATCTTTGACTTTTATAAGATATATTTATCATTCTCTTGCGCTGTAAATCTAAATGGTACTGCTTCTGTGACACTTCTTCGACCTAAACACATTAATAGTCTAGCCACATTGCCATTTTAAAACATTTGCATACCCACACTGTGGTTCCAGATAGGCAATGCTAAGATTTTACACTCTGAGATAATCCCAGCGCGCACTGCACTCTCGCGACATCGAGCTAATACTATAATAAAATTACGCTCTGTCCTGAAAATGAACCGACAGAGCTTATCGTTAACTTTTACTACCACTTACTTTAAGTCGTGCTAATGAACTAACTTTTAATTTGCACTATGATGCTTTAAAAGTAATGACCGTTTAGAGTTAAGTAGGTAAGTCTAAATACAGCAACAGCAGTGCATTTGATGTCTTCATCTGGCTGTCTAAATGTTGTTAACGCTCCCACGATACAGAGGAAATTCCCAGTGAAAACGTTTCACCCCGAAATACTTCATCAAATCTTTTGAATGCATCTTTTCCACCATAAGAGCCTTACAACCATTTACCGTTTCTTATTAATACTTGTCCTTACGCCACTTTCAATATCACTTTTCAACTCTTATAATTTCGATACGACGACGGCTCGTTTGACGCAGTGGCTAAGCAATTAGACTGCTGCGCCGTGTGTCGCGGGTTCGATCCCCGCACGGAACAAATATTTGTATGATCTACATGTAGTTGTTCCGGGTCTGGGTGTATGTGTATGTGAGTTTCTATGTTTATAAAGGCACCCACGACTCAGGAGAAATTCCTAGTGTGGGACAAAGTTTTATAAAAAAAAAAATCGTCCTTGAGGCCTTAACATGACTTTTCACTTTTTTTCTGACGTAAGGTACAGGGCAGGACATTAATATGATGGAAATAAATTAAGAAGTGCTTTTTAATTTTTCATGCCTTTTTTTTATCGTGGTGAAATCATCAAATGAGTCCTCCCACCCAGGGCAGAGCGGGAGGGACTGTCAGACTTGTACTGACTAAAATCCACGGTGCCCTTCAATAGCCCTTTACGTACCGGGGTCACGGTAATCCCTAGGTCCCGCGATCCCGGCAGGCTTTGGCCCTCTACAGGCCCCGTCACAATTTTTCATGCCTTAAATACTTCAAATACGCTGTACGGTAAAAACGCAAATCTTTTGCTAAGGCCTCTGCAAGCCCAACTCGCTGTCCGACCATGGACAATGCCCGGATCGACGGCGCATTGTATTCCACGCGCGCCTCAAAGAGTGTCAGTAAAATGACGGAGCTCCCCTCTAGAGGGCTAAAGCTTGCCGGGGTCACGGGACTCACGAATTACCGTGACCTCGGAACGTAAAGGTCTATTGAAGGACACCGTGGATTTTAGTCAGTACGAGTCTGACAGTCCCTCCCGCTCTGCCCTGGGTGGGAGGACTCATTTTACCACACAAAAATAAAAATAAAAGAGGCCTCTGTAAGCCAGAAACCCTCAGCCTTCTAAGGAACATCTCAGTTATTATTACCACCTGTTACCTCTTTCAACTCACCAAACTATCTCCTCTACCACCAGGCCGATGTATACCTGTTGGACGACCCGCTGTCCGCAGTGGACGCACACGTGGGCCGCCAGCTGTTCGACGAGTGCATCAGCGGCTACCTGCGCCATACAACGCGGGTGCTCGTCACGCACCAGCTACACTACCTCAAGGCCGCCGACTACATCGTCATCATGAACAATGTAATGAAACTCTAGCTTATTTTTAAGTCTATGCCCTGTGTAAAGTTGGTGACCATCAATATATAACACATCTTATACTGCAGTATAATATTAAACTGGGTCAAGTAATGCTGGCCACGGACTTTACATGTTGCAGGAGTCTAATGGTGTACGGTATTTTCTTCGTACTTTGCGGTTTCTAATTTGGGTCCCTGTAACACAAATATTTGCCATGCATTAGCTGTAGCCGATGACATAGTCAACATAACATTATTTTGTTAATTTTTCAAGACGTTACCCTAAGGCGTCAGTTTCGGCGTCAAGGGAGCATCGAATAGCCGTATTTTCTTTGTGTACTACATTAGGTTTCTGTGACACACAACTCACGCTTTGTCATACATCAGTTGCACTACATCCAGGCCTGCAATATTATAATCGTGTAAATATTTAAAAAGTAACGAAACATTCGTTAATTTTCAAATATTTGCCCTATGTGTCTGGTTTCATCTTAAAGGTCTCAGTGAGAATTGAGAACAGTAATTTCATTATTTCATGGTTTTAAAATCGGTCCCTGCTTCAAACCACACGGTGTTTGTCGCCCATCAAAACAGCTGGTGGTCGAATATATCGTCATAGTTAAGCTTTTTGTCACACTTTTTGTCATGCATAAGCTGTACTATATCAAGGTCCAAACAATGTAACATAACATTAGTTAATCTATAAAGTCATTGGCCTATGTGTCTTACTCCATCCTGAAGGTCCTGATGATGATTCAGTAGGTACTATCTTTTCTTCATCCGTGACTAACCTTAAAACGGTTTCCTTCTACAAATCTCGCGTGTGTTTTTCACGAATCAACTACTCCACACACTACTCCAAAGCCGCCTTTTACATTATCACAATGTTATGTGTATATTTCTGAAGTCATTGCCCTTTCATTTTCTTCATTCTGCACCCACGTCTTACGAAAACAGTGGTTCTAAAATAAAGTATTTTTGTGGTAAACCACTACATTTACTGTAAAATCATAGCTACACTTCTTACATAAGCCGTAATTACATTACCTTGAACTTGTAACTTGTGCAGCAGAAAGCGCGAATGTTTATACCAACGAATACTAAACAGCACAACTTATTACTGCGGGCGGCACAACGGTTTACGTACCATCTGAATTATTCCAAGGTCGAAGAGTTTTTAACATTATCACTAATAACATCGTAACTAAGTAAACATGCATCTAGCCAATAGGCAGATGCATGTTTACTTAGTTGGCTTGAAATCGAATTGGTATCGGGTTTTTAACCACCGGCTGCTGCTACCCTAAGTGGACTGCGGCATAAAACATACATTATTGTGTAATCACACAACAGCTGCACTACTTCAAGGTCACCGTCGTCGACCTCATGGAAGACGTAACGAACATAATTCTTATATAATACTGCAATTATCTGTTTGTATGTAACTTACGTCACTGAATTCCACTCTTTCTTTGTCTATGCAGTAGGCTCATATCATCATCATCATCAGCTTAGATGTTCCCACTGCTGGGACACAGGCTTCCTCTCAATGAGAGGGAGTGGGCCAGAAACCACCACGCGGGCCCAGTGCGGGTTGATAGATGTCATGTCTTCGAATTTTTGATTCTAGGACATGTCAGTTTCTTCACGATCACGTCAGATTAAGCGGGGTTTATCGTTGAATTTGTAGTGTAACACCTTTTAGTTGTCCATGGCCTTATCTCTTTATTTAGGTCCTTGGATACTATTAATATCAACATAACTACAACAATCGACTACGAATTATTCAAACATGACACGCCGGGATATGTGACTAGAATGCCTTCGGCTCGAAAATTTATAAATGGACATCATTTTAAATGACGTTCATGTACATCAAAGAATTAAAAACAAATTCGAAGTAATAAACATATGTAAATGTTTTATATACTTATGTAGTTATATGTTCACCTTGCCCTAATTCGCGTTTAATTTTGATAGGGGTCTGTCGAAGCCAAAGGATCATACGATGAATTGGTGAGCACGGGCAAAGACTTCGCGAAGTTACTGTCATCCAGTCATGATGAAAATGAAGATAGGAAAGATGTGGAGAAACCTCCGCCGATGTCCAGACGAACATCTGCAAGGGTAAGTGAAACAGAGTATAACTAAACTAAATAAATTACAACAAATGTGACATTTAAAGGTACATTTACAGGTAAATCAGGACTCAAGATTTATTTCAAGATGGTTTTACCAAGCAACCAACTAGCATACGGTTATTATAAAGTAATACATAGTTACACGGTATTATTAGTTCTGCAGTACACTTAATGATAAAATATCATGTAACGGGTATCTCGTCTCGCATCACGTATTCGCCAATACGATATACTCACTGTCTAATTCATCAGACGTGACAAGATTTTTACACTTCATCCTAGAAAGTGTAATCTTAAACTACGTTTCGTCTGAGCCCATAAGTAGTTAGTCTTACTGAATTAGTTTAAATTCTGTTACGAATTCTGAAGCAAGATTTTGATTAAATTTAAATTTATTGATAGGACCTCGAAAATAGTCTACTTGACTATTATCGAGGTCCTGAATGTTTCGAGGTCTATGTCTAAGCGTAATTCTTATGACTACTTATTGATTTTGGTTTATAATCTTATTTCACCTTTATAATCATATTCGTAGAGCCATTCTGATTCTGCATACATAGGTACTTGGCAATTTGTATTTATGACTATAATAATACAGCGACTTAATGCAAATTCCATTGCAACAAATTCGCAACATGCGTCTATTTTTATCTTTGAAAAAATCTTGACCTAAAAATTATGTTGTTTATTTCCAATTTGTGTTCAACCGACGACCTCAGTAGTATCGCGAAATTAAGTTATTAATAGCACATTCTGTAATTGTGTAATTTTTTCATTTAAGTTTTCCGAATATTAGCTTGGAATTAAATAAGTATAATCTTATATCTCAAACATGGTAGGCACCAATGCGTAAATCATCCCGATATCATCATATGTAAAAATTATACAGCTATCAACAACACGGCGGCCGTCACTGTGCGAGTCCATGGGTGGCTGCGAGGTGGCGCAAGAGATGGAGGAGGAGGAGCGCGAGTCAGGCTCGATGGGATGGCGCGTGTACGGCGCCTACCTGCGCGCCGGGGGCCGCGCGCCCCCCCTCATCTTCATGATCGTACTGCTGGTCGTCGGACAGCTCTCAGCCACGCTTTGTGACTACTGGGTCACCTTCTGGTGAGTCACATTCCAGCTTGACTCCTAATAGGTCCATTATCATCTTCCTGCCTGTCGTATATATATTTACTTCCATTCTTCCGTGACCCGTAACACATATACTTCTTTCCTTTTCTTATAATTCGTGTAATAGTTATCAGAATGGATTTCTAAGATTCTGATTAATCTATTACAATCGTTCGTTGACAGCGAAATTTTTGATCATCATTTGCAGCATTTTCATCATTGTAATTCTGTAATAATGGAAACAGGTTATCCATGATAATAATGAAACTAAGTTAACTGTCTTCCTAACCATACTTGAAATATCCTAACAAAACTAAAACATACCGATACTAGTAGTTATAGAAGCAATAACGGTCAACCAATATAACAAGAAATTTTTCACAGGACAAACGAAGTCACGACTTTAAAGGAAGCAGCTAATAACAGAACAACAAAGGATTACCACTTCGATCGCTCGCTGCCACTTGACAATGGAACTTTCAATTTATCCAGCTATTTCTCAGGAGTTAATCAAGAACCAGGTAAGATAATCACGATTATTCTTGATTATTCGTATAAAAAGATACTTCTCAAGATTCGTATTGAAGATTTTTCCCAATTGTTTTAGAAGATTGTAATTTTTAACTTAGTAATCATATCTTTTACCAATGCTAATGTTTTATTCAAGAGAATTTAATAATGTATTGCTTTTCTTCGCAGATCTGGATATCCACGCGTTCATAGGTCCTCTAGACACGTCACAATATTTATATGTTTACTCTGCGTTGATCGTGTGCTGCATCTTCTTCATCACGGCGCGTGCGTTCATGTTCTTCAAGGTGTGCATGACGGCTTCCCGTAACCTTCACAACGACATGTTCCATTCCATGCTCAGAGGCGTCATGAGGTTCTTTGACACGAACTCTTCCGGTAAATACAATTTCAATACCATGTTCACTTTATTTCCTTTCGTCGATTCGATGTAAATTTAAAATTTTCTTTCTTTCTTAACAGGTATAAAAATAAACAACACAGGAAGTGTTGTTTATTTTTCTCTTCGGTACAAAGTTATAATTACTATTTTTGTTCTCAGGACGTATACTCAACAGATTCTCCAAAGACATCGGAGCTCTGGACGAATTATTGCCTCGTTTTCTGCTGGAATGTATTCAAATCTACCTGGTGATGTTCAGCATCTTGGCACTGAACGCGGCTGCTCTCATCTGGACCCTGTTACCTACTACTATAATCCTACTATTATTCTACACCATCCTCCAAATATACCTCAAGTCAGCACAGGGCATCAAACGGTTGGAAGGCACAAGTGAGTGTTTGTAATAATATTATTCTAAGAGACAGTATCGCAGACCCAAAGTTCCGCTAGGTACTGCACCGGAACCGACACTTTATTTCCAGAGTCCTATTCTCGGACACATAGCCATTATAAATGCAAATTACTTCAGCATCTTTATGATGGTGTTTTATTGAAATAGTGTCTTAGTACTCTTCGTCGACTAAGAATAAACACCAGTTAAACTAATTATATGATTTCGTTTCAGCTCGGAGTCCAGTATTTTCGCACATGTCTGCGACCCTCAACGGCATAACCACAATCCGTTCGGCTGGCGCAGAACAGAGACTGATTCAAGAATTCGATAAGTTCCAGGTCCGTTAATCCTGTTTTCTAACTTACCGTCATATTTGGATTAGAAGGTCATTGACCTTGACCTATCCTCAATTTACTTTTCTTTGTTTTGACTCTTAGTGACTCCTAGTTTTATACTTATGATTAGATTAGGTTATGTAACGAAGCTGGAAGCTATCTCGTAGCTTCTATTAATTGTACTGACAGGACATCCACACGTCGACGTGGAGCAGCTACCTGGCAAGCGGAGTGACCCTCGGCTTCTGGCTGGACTTCATCTGTGTCATCTACCTTGCCATCGTCATCGTCGCCTTCCTTGTCATCGATAGCAGTGAGTACTTTATTTGTTTTTGATTATTTTGAAATAATTTAAAAAATCCCGAATTAAATTAACTGCTTACTGTAGTGCGTTATGTAGTTTCTAATTAAAATCAATCAGCAATGCTTTGCAAACGTAGATATTGCTGATATTGATTTTAGAATGTAAATCATTTCAAACTACTACAAAACTTACTCCACGAAACATGAATGTGGACACATAAATAATTCTAACGTCGCTCGCGACATCCACATATCAATCATAAATTAACAGCCACATTAAATCTAATAGTGGTAGCTACACAAATCATACGACAGACGTTCTAATAGCTGCAAACAGCGGTAACAACATAACGTGCTAACAAAATGATTCATTGAACAGAAACGATCTTCTCTGGAAACGTGGGCCTGGCGATATCGCAGACTTTGATCCTGACTGGGATGCTGCAGTTCGGCGTGCGGCAGACAGCAGAGGTGATCTCGCAGATGACCAGTGTTGAGAGAATACTGCAGTACACGCACATCGAACGAGAACCCAAGTGGGACAAAGGAGGTTTGTGTTTTATATTCTCGTTATATTTTCAGCAAAGTAACATTCTGGTGAAATTGATTGATTGTTGTCATTCTCGACCCCAAATTTTGCTAATGACCAACATAAACTTGTGAGGAATCAATTACGAACCGACCAACAGATCGCGCCACGACTGAAGCCGTTTTGACGCGGCGCTAGTATCTATGGCATTACATCAAATTGCATTAAAAAATTTAGTACCACGATTTTTCCACTTGGACTTCATTCATGGTGCGGACATACAACTACATATCAGGTTTCACTTAGTTTAAATAAATCTTTTATTCCACAGAAAAAGAGACTCCAAAAGGCTGGCCTGCACACGGTCGCATTCAGTTCAAGAACTGTTACATGAAGTATACGCCTGAAGACTTGCCTGTGCTTAAGAATCTCAATTTAGTTATAGAAAGTGGATGGAAGGTAAAACATAATAATCTATATATACTCTTTGGTATTGGCAACTAATGCCCTTTTTTTTTCTTTTTTGTGGGTTTTTGAAGTTTTCTTAGTAAATTGTTGGTATATTTGTAGGTGGGCATAGTAGGCAGGACGGGTGCTGGCAAGTCTTCGCTGATCTCATCGCTGTTCCGGCTCGCTATCGTCGAGGGAGAAGTACTCATTGATGACGTCGACACGTCCTACTTAGCTCTGCAGGTATAACTTTTATTATCTCATACTTTAATTGATGCTATTCTCCAATGTAACTAATGTAATATGTACAAGCATACAGTTCGTGCTTCCACTAAAGTGTTAACTAAATAAAGCTTGCTTTTTTACTTTTATCTATCTGTAACTATTTGTACCTACGTACATTATAATGAACCCTTGTTGGTCTAAAGGTTCGATTCACAGGTTGGACATCTAGCCTCGCCGCATAACATGGTGACTTAAAAATAACTAGCATATTGTGGATGTATTATAAAGTATATCTCAGAGTTTTTGAATATAGGTAATTAAAAGAGATGCTAACTACTGTCTCCCCAGGAGCTGCGGTCGAAGATATCCATCATTCCTCAGGAGCCGGTGTTGTTCTCAGCGACCGTCCGCTACAACTTGGATCCGTTCAACAACTACGACGACGACCAACTTTGGCAGGCCTTGGAAGCTGTGAGTTTAATAGATAAGCTGCAACTAAATGTTAAACCTCATAAACATTTTAATCTTTAAGTGAAACTGGCAGCGAAAATATCCATGCCTAGCATAGTTGCTACATTTCTTGTGGGCGACACCTAAGCAAGCTACGTAGCACAACAACTGTGCATTTGCATCGCAGTCTACACTTTTGTAACTGAATAACTCGTCGGCGTCGTGCTGATATAATAAGATTTGCCTGTCAGACCGCTACATAAAGCGTTGTGTCCTACAGGTGGACCTGAAGGGTGCGGTCCCAGCGCTGGACTTCAAGGTGTCGGAGGGCGGCTCCAACTTCTCGCTGGGACAACGCCAGCTCGTGTGCCTAGCGCGCGCCATCCTGCGCGCCAACCGTATCCTCGTGCTCGACGAAGCCACCGCCAACGTCGACCCCAAGTATGACTCTTCATGATCAACCTAGTACCGTATAGTGGAACACGGATTTTTTGCCGCGTGGCCATAATCGGAGTTAATCTTACCATCTTGTTTTTTACAATTTCCATAGACAATAAATACGTTTTAAAAAGGATAAATATAGGGTACCCAACACCCCCACTTCAACACATGTAGCACAATCTAAATAAATTATTCATCTAAAAAATAACTTACGGAATTGTCATTTCCAGAACGGATGAATTTATCCAAAGAACAATAAGGACGCGCTTCGCGGACTGCACCGTGCTGACGGTAGCGCACCGACTGAACACCATCATGGACTCCGACCGGGTCATGGTGATGGACTCTGGCCGGCTAGTCGAGTTCGACCACCCCTACCTCCTCCTCAACAAGCCCGACGGACATTTCACCAAGATGGTCAAAGAAACCAATGAAAAAATGTCCGCGCAACTATACCAGATAGCAAAGAACACATACATTAATAGTGGCGGAGTTATATAACAGTGCCTCTCTCTATAAGTTATGCTAGTTATTTGTTGTAAGTACTTTAAATTGTCATTGTGTTGGAGTAATGTTATTGGCATTATATTTATACCTATAACTATGTAAGTCCGTATCATCACTACAGCACTACTTCAGTTTCTATAAAAGCAGTGTTGTCGATACGGTGATTTCACAACAACATATTCTATCATGTTGAGAGAGATCCTTTTAACAGCATTTACCTAGAACATATGTTTCGTATTATTAATTAATCGATCAATGTATTATTCTGTAATTATGTGTAATTGAGAAAATTTAATTGCACGTTTTTTTTAATAGAAGTAAAACATATGCACCGCTCTTACCCAAGGTAGGTGTCCAGGGTATAATAATGTTACGTAGGTATAACTAATTGTGAGGGTGTCTTAACACCTAATATAATGATCTGATTGTGGAAATCTCAGCTAGAACATTATTCCAATGCAGATTAAGGAATTTGTAAGAGTGTGAGTATAGTGTTAAGTACAGTGCAGGAAAAAAACTGTGTTATTTATTTTATCATGAAATTGTATCATATCTGTAATGATTTATAACTTTAAACTGACCATTACAAATGCCATAGAGGTTACCCTCGAAAAATAAAACATAAGCTTTATAAATCTCGTTTCATTGTTCTACTCCGTCTAGTCTACAGGGACGCATGCCTAAAAACCTATGCATCCATCTGACATTAAATATTTTCACTTTTCACCCCCATCATCTATTGAATCTTCCTGCCCTGTGTGAAGCGGAAGGGACTGTCAAACTCGTACTGACCAAATCCACCATTTCCTTCAATTGCCCTTTACATTTTAGGGTTACCTGTTTAGACAGTCCCTCAGCGGTGGAATTGTCGAAAGAAGCTGCAACACGTATAGTCAATCTAACCGCAAGAAAATCCTAACTTCAAAATTGACGAATTTCCATACAAAATTCCTATATGTTCGACACTTTATGAGCTTATTTTTGAAATGAAAACTTCTTTGGCGGCGTTTTGCACTTTTTTTGGAATGGGTAAAAAATGTTAAACTCGCATCAGGACACGTGACCTGATCCAAAATTCGTAAGACGGCGCAGGTCGCTCGCGCGAATGTTCGTGTGTGTTTATTACTATTGAAGTATTCACTTCTGCCCGCACTCCCAGAGTGCAACCCGATGAACTGCTTGGTATGAAACAAACAAAACATTCTAAGGCTAAGTCTGCGCAGGCAAGTGGCTTAATTGCTTAGCACCTAGAGCTTAGTGGCTTACAATCTGGCTAAGATACACGGTGGCCGCACTGAGAGGTGGTTTGCACTGTGGGTTGCTAGGTGCCTTGGTCATTTGCTTGTCAGCACGTTGACGAAACGTCACTTTCAAAAATAGCTCTAAAACTGCTACTTACAGAAAATTCATCTTTAAAATATACTATTTCATGGCCTTATACGTCATGTTGGGTTCACGCCATAAATAAGTCACGGTCAAGTCATGGGGGGTTTGTTCTGTGTAAACAACTAGCACTCCGCCCGCGACTTAATTCGGGATTCTAAAAATCACTTCGCGAGATCAATAAATCAATATCCAATAGAAATTCTGTCAACACCAAAAACAACCCCTTAAGGGTCGAAATTCACAAAATCTGTACATAGTGAACACCTACTTTCTAAGCAAAAACAATCCCCATGCAAAATTCGAAACTCCTTGCACTTTGTAGTAACGAAGTTTCGGACAAACTATCAACCCTAAAAACAACCCCTTAGGAGTCGAATTGCAAAACTTTCTAAAACAATCTCCATGCAAAATTTGAACCTCCTTGCACTTGGGGTAACGAAGTTGCATACAAACTATCAACCAGAAAAACAAACCCTTAATGGTCCAATTTTGCAAAATACGTATTGTTTTTTTTTTTAAACTTTGCCCCACACTAGGAATTTGTCCTGTATAGGCTGCGTAATTTTGATGAAATTTTTTACGAATATCTGCGTATGTCCAGAGAAACATTTGATCTACTTCTCTACGAGTATAAGGCTCTCTGTTAAAAACTGATGTAATTAATATTACATCCATTTGTTTCTTCCGAAATGCCCCGCTCCTGGTGACAAAAAACCAACACGTTTGTTTACCTCGATACACGCTAAGCGACTAGCTTGACGTCAAGCGCGCAGTGCGGCCATTCGCGAACATGCTAGAACGTTCATTGTACTAAGCTACTCGCTAGATGACTCGCTAGGATCTAGGCGCTATGCAAGCCACCTGCCTGTGCGGACGCGGCGTAAGTTTAGCTTACCATAACACATTTCCCTGGGTGGCATAATCATAACACATTATTAAACGCACAAACGACAAGACTAAAATATATCTATCATTGTTTGGCCCGATACTATTTCTCCTAAATCTTCCATATTCAGACAGTATTTTTATTGTATGTGGGTATAATATATAGTAGATCGATGTTTGCTCTCTCCAGAGAATATGGCAATATCATAAGCAGATGATGCTAAGTCCATATTCTATGTCTATAAGTGGGCACAAAGACCCAGGCCCCATGCCAGAAAGAAATTTAACAAAAAAAAATACTGTCAAAGGAAAGGTGTGTCAAAGTGACAAGTCTTGCTTGAGCCGCTGAACGACGAAAAGCGAACGTTGTTGTCAAGAGAAACCAAACGCGATTACCTTCCTATTTCTGTAAGTAAAATACTAACCTATTAGCATGATAACTAGTCTACTAGTCCTTGTACAAGTATAACTTAAATCTTTTATTACAGAAAAGATGACATCCGAAATATTTGCTACTCCTCCATCGGTATCATGGGCGCAGAGAAGTGCTCGTGTATTTTTGACATTTAACGTAGAATGTGAGAAACCAGATATTAAAATCGAGAAAAAAGCAGTCTCATTTAAAGGTATTTGTACACCAGATCAGAAATTACACGAGGTTGTAATACCATTATATTCAGATATTGATCCAGACAAAAGTTCTTACACAAACAAAGGGAGGTTAATTGAGGTAGTGTTGGCTAAAGCTAAAATTGACGAACCTTTCTGGCCTGCCTTAACCAGTGACAAAAAGAAGCACCACTGGCTTAAAGTTGATTTTAACCGTTGGCAAGATGAAGATGAGAGTGGAGATGACTTTGATGATATGAATGACATGTTCTCAAGCAAATTGGGAAACTTTGGTGATGAAAATGAGAAAGAAGACACCAGCTCATCTGATGAGGAAGATCTTCCTGATATAGAGTAAAAGATCTCATGTATTGCATAGCCAAAAAATTCAATTAGTTTTAGAAATTTGTAATTATGGACAATATTTGTGCTTTTATACAAGGAATAGTGTGGTAGTGGTAGCTCCTAAATGTATTATTATTTATAATAAGGTTAATAGGAGTGTGGTATGTGTAACTGCATTCATATTTAATATTGTACTCATGAGTTTATTTACTGGAGCAATAAATAACTATTTTAATTTCAGAATGTCATGAAATATACATTATTTTAATTTAAGGTTAAATTTAGCAGTGATTGCTGATTTAATTTTGATGCCTATAAAAACTTTTAATCTATTGTTTGTGGTTAGATACTTTTTATTACATTTACTCTAAATGAAGTGCTAAACATTCAAAGGCCTGTACTATAAGTAACCTTATGATATAGTGAATTAAGGTGCACTTACATGGGAATCTTAATTATTGCTCAATTTACATTGATCAAATCATGACATCTTCAAGCATGCAATTCCAACATGAACAATTTTTATTACACCATGGTGAGCACTTTGAAATAATTCTCTAAACCAGATGCTGGCACTGTATGTGTAAAGCTTAATAATTATTTTCAGTCAGTCATCACTATTCTCTTTGTGAACAAACTAGAATAAACAATTGCTAAACTCTATCTCGTAATTTAATTTAAGATGGATTTTTTAGGCTTGCTAGCCAGTGCCTAAAACTTGATTATTATGTCCTTACAAATTAAAATCTCTCTACAGAACTGCTACTTGTCAAAAATCTCAATTTTAATTATTAAACTTAAATATCTAAGGCAATCTTAGTTTTTAAACACCAACCAATAATGTACATTCCAAAGATTAAACTATGGCTGCTATAGAATCATATCATGTTTCTTTATTTACCTTTAAAGATACCTATATAGCGTATGAAACATTTAAGTATATTATCATAATACTTAGCTTACAATGCATATGTTTTTAAATTAACATGTTTGTTGTCAAGTATTTTTATACATTTGCATCAATTTTCTATATTGTAGGATTCAATGCTTGTTTGTTTTTTTTTAAATCCACCTACTAGATTTATTATTGCACTTTTTCTAAATTGCTTGTTTTTTCTCTATTTTTCGCCAAGAGAAATATTTGTCAAAATTAGGCAATCTCATCATGTAATAAATTATGTACTTTACGTAAAAAATCTTTCATTTATAAACTATTACTTAACAAATTAATTACCAAAATTGTAAATTAATTTATTGTTTTGGCTAATTAATTACCAATACATACACAATGTAAGTATTGATCAATAATTTGCTACAGAAATGTGAAAAGACGTGGAGCGACGCAGCGCTTTAATGCCGCGTCCTTTAAGTATAGCACTGCTGCGCGCATAAACTATAATATAGAGGCTGCGCGAACGATTTTTAACCAGCTATACGATATATTTACCGCAAAATGTTGTAATTCGTTTAAAACTGTTTAAAAATGATCCCAAACGTTACCAATGAGATAATGGCTAGTGTAGCCATTGAAGCTAGTATTGGATTCGCTTGTGAGCAGTAACTAGTGCCTATGGGTTTCATTCAATTGAGGCTGGGATATCAGAGGCTAGTTTTAATGCATACTAGAGTTAATAAGCTAACTTGCTAGGGCAGCTGGCCCCCTGAATTTCATATACCTCCTCACTACTATTAACTGTTGTCAGTATGAAAACGGGAAAATAATGCTCAATGTAGGTACATCCTCAAAAATACTAAGTTTTAATAAACAATAATTTTGTGGTGTGGTTTCCTGCATTTTAATTTGCTTACCGGAGTTTATTATGAGGAGTGTGTATATTTTTTGAACCATTACCTAAGCGTTGACGAAGCGGCCGCTACCCCACGTTCTCGCACTTATATGGCTTCGCGCGAGGCCCTTTGACCTATAGCCGAATGCCATGAACTCTAAATACATAGGAGGTAATTCGATTGTATCATATGAAGTATACCTGTTAAGTTTGTTTAATCAAACACATTGGTTGGAGTTGGAGGTCTGCCCCGCTCACGCTTGGCTCCGTGAGGACATGGAAGCGATAGGCGACGATGATGCTGTGTCCTGCACTCGTTCAGGCATATCTATTAGGGAGGGAGGGGGAATTCGAAGCAGTAATACTAGTGAAGGTCCAAAAGTTACAAACTCAGTTCGCAACATAAGGTGCGTTGGGGTAAGATCGGCGCAGGGGTAAGAACGTAGAAATCAAATATCCCACTTATTTGGCTATATTTTTTAATGCTAGCCACATTGCGCGCCACGTCATTATGTTCCGCCCCGCCCCGCAGTGACCGCCAGTCGCTCCGGCAACTCGGACGTGTACCACGGGCCGTTAGAGAAAACAAGGTAAGTTTTATAAAATATTTGTTTATCCGGTCTTTCACCTTCATTCGTATTTGCATATTTTAGCAAAAATATAGCTTATTTTGGTATTGTTTTGCCTAAATACTAAGTTTTAAGCAGTGATAACATGATAAAACTAATCCAGATATGTCTACTACCTCTGTAGGCTGACATCCGGTGTTACTCGTCTCGAGTAAAGATCGGACAAAATATCCGGTCTTTAACCCGTTTCGAAAATGGCAGTGATTGTCAAACTTTTATTGAACATGATTTTAATTTAATTTTAAATACTTAATGCACAGTTTAACAAACCACTTAATGTGTTCGTAATCGTTTCAATATGGCGCTTATAACCCAGGATCACACTGCTCGATTCTGCAGCTATCTGTTTTTTTTATGACATTAATTTTAAATGAAATCTGAGGAAGTATTCAAAGGATTAGCAATAAGTTGCCTATAAAAATTTGCCGCAATTACCTGTAATTAATTTTTTGAGATAATGATGCAGCTGACTGAGAGCTGGCAACCATTTTTTTCTATTCTTTATTTTTTTTTTTTAATGACGTAAAAATTATCAAAAAAAAACATAACTGCAAATTATATTACCAAATTAATGATACAAAATTAGTTATGGCAATTTTTTTATAGGCAACCTATTGCTGATCCTTTGAATACTTCGTCTACTTCCATTTAAAATTAATTTCATCAAAAAATCAGATAACTGCAGAATCGAGCAGTGGGATCTTAAGCTATTATGTAGAAGATATAATTTTAATTAAACTAACTTACGTAACTGTTATTGAGATGTTAGGGTTTGCATCTGGGGTTATATTAGATACTTATATCAACAATTCACTTGCAGATGCCACGTAAATACTCCCGAACCTCTTCGCGGGCCACTTCTTATACAAAAGAAGCGCTGCAATTAGCCATGCAGAAAATAAATAATAAGGAGCTCACCTATGCAGCCGCTTCAAAAATGTACGGCATACCTACATCCACACTTAGTGATAGAATCCTGAAGAAAACAGGGATAGTAAGTAATACCCTTGGCAGGCCGACAGCTATCCCAGTGGCATTAGAATCTGAACTGGCAAACTGCCTACGAACACTGGAAAAGTGGGGTTGGGGGTTATCAAGAGAAGAAGTACTCGATGTAACTCAAGATTTTATAAAAAATAATAAAATAAAAACCCCCTTCAATGATGGCAGACCGGGACCGGATTGGTTTATTTCTTTTCGTCAACGCCACAATTTGTCAATAAAAAAGCCGCAACCTGTAGAATACCTCAGAAAAAAAATGACAGATCCGTTTATCATTCACGAATATTTTACTCTTCTCGAAAATACGCTCCAGGGGTTAAATATTTCGGATCCCAAGCAAATCTGGAACCTAGATGAAACTTCAGTTTGTCTCGATCCTACAAAAACTAAAGTTGTAGGTGCCAGAGGGGAGCCTTGTACACGAACAACATGTGGAAGCGCTAAAGAAAATATCACAGTTTTGACTACTGTAAATGCAGCTGGACAGAAATTGGACCCCCTGATCGTTTTTAAGGGCAAACACATGTACGAACAGTGGATGTTACAGAATACTGAAAAATACGATTTCAATCTTGCGTATGCAGCCAGCAAACGAGGCTGGATGGAAACGAATATTTTTTATGATTACATATTAAAAGTATTTATACCTAATTTGGGTGTAGACAGGCCCGTATTATTGTTGTATGATGGACATGTCAGTCATGTCGATGACAAAGTGGTAGCTTTAGCAGTAGAGAACAACATCACTATATTGAAGCTTCCTCCACACACATCACATCTATTGCAACCGCTAGACTTGGCTGTGTTCAAATCTTTTAAAACTCTTTGGGATAAAAACCTCGTAAAATGGCAAAGACAAAACGTTGGAATTAAATTGAGAAAGCAAAGTTTTGCTCAAATGTTTGCTGAAGCGTGGCAGGAAACCAAACCACAAGTAATACGAAATGGCTTTAAAAAAGGTGGAATTTACCCTTTTAATCCTGCGATTATACCAAAGAACAAATATGATCCAGCAGCTTATGCACGATGGCAAAAACACATGGCTTCAGTGACTTTTAAACAACCGAAAACTCTAACACAGATATGTGTAAATGAAATTAATAAGATTACGTCTTATAACGGCTCTACTTCTACAAATAATAATATTGATAACTCTAAAATTTTGGACTCACCGACTTTAGAACATAGAAACAGTCTGCTACAACCGCTCGCCAGTTTCGAACAAATGCTTCTAGAAAAAGTTTCAAAACACCCTCAAAACTCTAAGAACAATATAGCTGTTAAGTTAAAACGTGTCGCGAAAGGTGCCGAAGTGATTACAAAGTCTTTTCTAGAAAAACAGCAAGAGATAGAATTAACAAAGGAAAAAGAAATACGGAAGACAACAAAACGGAAACAAAAACTTCAATCTAAAAATGATGCATTTGATCCTATACCAGGACCATCTGGAATTCAAGATAAAAACTTAAGAACAGAAGCAACTGTAATGAATGTGCCGATCTTGACTAATAAGAACAATACTGACGTGTGTATTTCTAAAAAAGGCAAAGGAGTAGGAAAAAAAACTAGAGCTGACAAAGAAAATGATTCAAAAGTGGACAAGTATGATGAACACAAGAAGAAAAGTGTATTAAATAAATCAGGCCAAAAGAAAACTACAAAGACAGCTATGAAAAAGCGTGAAAGATCTAATAGCAGTGTAACGACAATTGAAAGTGTTCAGATGAGCATACATAGTGAGTCTGACTTATTAGATTCTTTTAGTGACATATTATCTGACTGCGATAAATTGACTGACTTTAATATGTATGAGGAAAACAAGACTGACTTGGAATTAGCATCTAGGGAACAACAAATTGAACAAATACTTAAAGAAATACAGGACATGGATAATAATCAAGAGAAAAAAGCAAGCCAAAGGGATGATACCTGCGAAGAGAGATGTGACATAATTCCAGAAATTCATACGAAAGAGACAAATGTTAAGGCAAATGATAATAATAAAGTGACTATCTTATCATCTGTAAAAATCACACCAGAAAACCAAGCTTTCTATAAAATTTTACCCAGAAGTTTACAACTAAAGCCAATTGATAAAGATTTAGATTTGTTTACTAACCAAAAGCGAAAACTGGCACATAGTACAAGCGTATCTAATATACCAAAGAAAAAAACAAAGAAAGTTAATTGCCCTACAAAAATAAAGACAAAAGATCAAAAGGATTTAAGTGGAAACTTTTATATCAACATTGATAATGATGATGAGACCAAAAATTATATTGATGATTCGAAGAAATACAGTATTGGGAGATACAGTTCTTGTTAGATATTTCAAACGAACTTGGACATATTACGTCGGTGTCATTGAAAATATTGATATCAATTCAAACCCAAATATGTACAAGATAACATTCTATAGAAATGTTGGCAAGAAAAACAACATAAAATTTGTTATTCCTAAGCGTAAAGATCAAGACTGCGTACCTGATTCTAATATAGTTAAGGTGATAGAACTACTACAGATAAAAGAAGATCCTGTTGAGTATACCCTTATGAATGACGATGATGAAAATTTCTTTTAAATTGAATAATGTTAACAATGTTAATAATGTAACGGTCAGGTTTATTTTCATATAATATGATTATATTATTTTATTCCGTGTTTTTGATTTTTTATACTTTAAGATGGTAAAATATTCCTAAAAGTGCAATTTGTTTTTGTTATTATTGAACTGGAATGTCCATAACAACGGTCAATTCTTTGATATATATGTAATTGTTTATGTTCATTTCTTTCACATTGAAAAATGTTAATTTCATATAGTATTCATTCCGTGTTTGTGATTTCTATATTTTAAGGCGGTAAAATGTTCCTAAAAACTGAAAATGTGTATTTTGTTATAATTATGTTTAGATTTTTATTTTCTAGACCATTGTCATAGAGGTTTCAGTTTAATTGGCATATTTTTATCCCAATTAAACTGAAATTTCCACGAGAACCGTCAATTCTTTGATAATATATATAATTGTTTGTATTCCTTTTTTTAAATATTATTATTAAATTGACGAACGTTAATTTCATATAGCGTGCACATATTCCGTGCGTTAGTGATTTCGATACTTTATATTATTATTATTATAATATAATATTTTATACTGCTACGAATTCGTTTCATTATTTGAATATTCCGATTCCCTTCATTTCTCTACCAACCGTACAGTATTACAAATTTTTATAACGCATTAACATACGCTTGCTTTATTTGGTAGTTTGCTTGTGGATAAAACCAAACTTTGAGAATCTTAATATCTTCTAAATTTGGCATGTGGGGTAAGATCGGACAAATTAAACGAAAAAAAAAAGAATAATTTGGAACATCTATATTTGTAGTATTAGGTCGATTTTTTTGATGTCATGTTAAAGAACAGGAAAGATCGGATACATTCTTTTCATACACCTTGTGCTCCCAGCAATAGGAATAGTTTTAAATTGTTGTCCGAACTTACCCCTTGATTGCCAAATCATCATTATATTCACAAAAATTGTATCCTGATTTTACAGGCTTACAAAGCAAAAATTATTGAGTGTTTATAAATAAATTAAATTTAAAATTACAGTGTGTTGAATCATTATTAATTTCCACTATTTTTCATTAATGTGCTGTATACCAAAATTGAGAAAAAAAAGTTTTTGCAACATCCTTGCAACTATTCGAAAATCCGTCCGATATTACCCCAAGGCACCTTACCTATTATTATGCCTTTTTTCGGGGTTCACTTGTGCGAAATTTGGCATATATTAAATACTAGCTGTTGCAAATGATCCCACGGGAATATAAAACCGGGATAAAAACTATCCTCTGTGTTTATCCAGTTTATAAACGATCTGTGTACCAAAGGACATAATTTTTATTAGTAGTATTTGGAACAATATTTACTATGGCACAAAAATTGTAGGATTGCTCTCGCCCAAGTTTTACAAGTTCGAAGATTCGTCGTTTTCATACATTTGTTGATTTTTTAAAGTGCTGAGAAACACAAAATAATTAACTATAAGTTTTGCTATCAATCAAATATGGATCAAATTGAACAGGGGCATCCTGTTCAATTTGATCCACATTTCCAAGGACACCCTCTTTATACAATTTTTAAAGCAACAATTTAATAAATAAAAATAGAGGATAATGGAAAAGAATCTCGCTGATGTGACTACGCCCACTAGCGATGGGTAGCTATAGCCATAACTAGCCAAATACCGGCTATGAGCAATATAGCCACGGCTATGATATCCGTCAACACGATAGCTAGCTAGTGGCTACTGGTTGGCTAGTAACCGTCAGGTTATAACATAGCCGGTAGCTGCGTAGCCGCGGTAGCTGCGTAGCCGCGTAGCCGCGGCAGCTGCATAGCCGCCGCAGAGTATAGCTAACTGCTACGTTTTGTTGCCGCCCTGGTATTCGGTAGCCAGGTAGCGTGAGTAGCCAGAATAGCCGATAGCTGTGTGCGCGCTCAATGCGCTACGTGAGTGCGATCTTGATTCGTATCGTATAATTCTTTCTCACAAAATAGATTAGACAAAGAGATAGTATTATACTTACGTTCATTTAATAAACGAATTTACGAAAAGCGATTATTGGAAAAGTAGTTTGTTACCGTCACATATAAAAGTAAACACAATAAATAAAGATCTGATAATTAGTATTTTGATATTAAGACAAACTAGGGGAAGTTATTTCTTTTAATGATTAAAATTGTAAAAATAAAATAAAACGAAATCTATAATTATCTGGACTTTTTAGCGCGAACAGGGTCGAATTCGGATCGTGTAGTTGAAGCTGCGTTACTTAGGTCCTACTTAAGTACCTAGCTACACCGGCGCCGAGTCGCTGCGTCGCTAACGCTAATAGTCATTACTGTTCAATAGCCAAGTAGCCAAAATAGCTGGCTAGCTAGCTGGCTATTCCACAACCAATAGCCGGCTAGCTAAGCTATTGAAATTTCGGCTAGTTATCCATCTCTAACGCCCACACGTCTAGGAACACAAGTCCTTGACACTAAAGTATCTTAGAATCTATATCTATCTATATGTCGCAGGGATATGATAAAAACAGGGATTGGATCAAATCCCTGAGGGATTTCCAAGAAGCAGATAACAAAAAAATTAAAAAATCGCAAGTCTATGGTCGTAATGAACGACATCTTGACATTGACAATATTTTGACGGATCAATGAATCAAAAATGTTAGGAATGATGAGAAAATCTTCGATCAATCAATGACGATGTTGTGTTTTTGTTTGTGTAGTACACGATTTTGTTTATTTATGTGATTTTGGAGAGTGACTCTTCTACAGAATTACCGTAGCTAGAGTTGAAATCACGGTTAGGTCACTTAAATTATTATTTCTATACTTTGAAGTCTATCAGGTTCACAAAAAATGGATGGAAACCAACATGAGAAAAATCTTCAATTGAATTATCCCTACATATTGGGGTATATGAGCGTCAATGTCCGACGTGATTATCACCATGATTTATCTCAACTAAAATATTTAACAACAATTCCCAGAAAAATTCGTTATAACTTAAACCATAACATTGAAAAGGCAGTTAAGCGTACTACTGACGATAACAATGAAGGAATATCTCTGATGCTGAAATTTCTTCTTGACCAGAGACACCGCCTAGAGTTTTTGTATAACCAAACTGAAACAATTTTTGTAACTTATCGCAGAAGCTTAATAAGTGTAATGTGTGCGAGTTATAACCATGAACCAGTAAGCATTGTGGCAAGCATACTCAATAACTGCATATACTTGTGCTCCATAGAAAATTCACAACTTAAAAAAAACCATACTCCCAGTGATCGGAATGCCAGATTTTGTGCATGGGGTTATAAATTTGAACAACATGTGTTATCAGGTAAATAACAGCATAAAATATTAGTGTTTTATACCTACTGTTCACAGTACCTATTTCATACAGCAATAAAAGTGTTATTTATCTATTTTAATAAAAGCTGTTGCAATAACTCAAAACTTGCAGTGAATTAACATCTCAAGTGATATTTTTTCAAGGCAGTAAGCAAGTCCTCAACGCAATTTAAAATCTTTATGATTGGTTCTCTTCAAACCGGAAGGAGGATGCGCGTGCTCGCGACAAGTAAATGGAGTGGAGGGAGGTTTTTGTCCAAAAGTGGGACAGAACAGGCCAAAAAAAAGGAAAAATGTAGATGAGTACTATTTAGTATTCTGTGGTAGATTATTAAATACATAAAGTAAGTCTAGATGGTTATAGTTCTCCAAGAATTTCTTTATTTACAGATTTACCAAGCCAACAACCAAACATAGAGAAACCTGTGGTTGAGAATGAAGAATTTTCTATTTATTACAGTTCTCAGTTAGGAAAGCACAAGCTGTTCTATGGTGCCCAAATAGATGGAATGCTTGCGACTGGAACAACACCAGGACCTCCTGACCCAAACAATGTTAATGCCAATCTAGAATATCTAAGGAACAACAAATTTGTAGAGCTGAAAACAAATAGAGAAATACATAGTAGACGACAAGAACAAAATTTCAAGTAAGTAATTATGTCATTTTTAGGGTTCCATAACCAAATGGCAAAAAATGGAACCCTTATAGATTCGTCATGTCTGTCTGTCCGTATGTCACAGCCACTTTTCTTCGAAAGTATAAGAGCTATCCTGTTGTAACTTGGTAAGTAGATGTATTATGTGAACTGCATTAGGATTCTCATATAAAAAAAAATTGGATGTTACCCATTCTTAGAATTGAAATTCAAAAAATTTTTTTCATCAGACCCATATGTGTGGGGTATCTATGGATAGGTCTTTGAAAATTATATTGAGGTTACTAGTAACATTTTTTTCAAAACTGAACAGTTTGCGCGAGAGACATTTCCAAAGTGGTAAAATGTGTCCCCCCACCCCTGTAACTTCTAAAATAAGAGAATGATAAAACTAAAACAAATATATGATGTACATTACATTGCAAACTACCAGCGAAAATTGATCAAGTAATTAGTTTTTTTTTAATACGTCATAAATCGTAAACCGCAATTTACCTTTTAAAGTTACAATCAACTACAACAACTTTTAAATTATGTTACTTGCTGCTACGGAACCCTTTATGGGCGAGTCCGACTCGCACTTGACCGTTTTTTTTAAGTTAGTAAACTTTGCCTCTTTTTACCTAAAAAGAAACTTTGCCTCTTTTTACCTAAGAAGAGACAAAGTTTCCTCCATGGTAGCCCGCGAAATTCAAATTTTTATGTGTTTTTTGCAATTTGCTTATCAGTGAAAGTTGTAACTTGATCAAAATATGATTCGCGACAATAACAAGTATAACTTATAATACTCACATTCATTCGTATTCGCCTTATCTTTCGACGAAACATTCGCGTACGAACGTCGTCGCGCCTTCTTTATCTTCTCTAATCCACGTGTTAGGATAATGTGATTCTTCTATTTTATTTTATTCCTATATATAGGTAGTTTTTTTTATTGTGTCCATTTTGCAATATTATATTGCCTTAGCTTTTACACCTTTTGTTCAGATTTGATACAGTTTGTATGACAATATAGAAGTAACCCAGCTTAAATAGCTTTATTTTTTATAATTCTTCCTTACTCCTTGTTTGTGAATGTGAGAACATTGTAGGTCGTGTATATATATATATTTCTTCTCTTGTACTTGTAGTGCTAATTTTCGTCAGAACTTCCCCTTTGTTACCAGGCCTACGTTTTTGTCACATATCTAAGTATTCAAAACTTATAATAATCACTTGTAAAACCATACCATATTTTATAAGTGCTCTCATGGGCCTATATGAAATAAAAACATTTGATTTTGAATGTATAATTTTGACATCTATATATTTTGGGCCAAGTGTGAGTTGTCCATTAAAATGAGTGAAATAAACTTTTTAGGGTTCCATACCCAAAGGTTAAAACGCATTTTTCCTGTTGTTTGTTCCAACCTAAGCACGACAACGAGCGAGGCTATGACGAGGCAAACTAGGTCCGTCATCCACTGATGGCATGGCACGGTGAAGCTACAGCACGCTATGCCCTGAAAATCATTGTCCACGAAAAATATTTTTGCCAAGCCGTGCCGCCATGTATGTCCTAAGCTTGCCACCGAGTTAACGATTATTATAATTTTCAGAAGATACAAAATGCTACGGTGTTGGTGCCAGTGCTACTTGGCTGGGCTAGCGGGATTGCTAGTAGGCTACAGAAACGATGACGGCATAATACATAGAGTACAATGGTTCGATACCGAGGACATCGTGACTTATTGTCGGGTAAGATTACTTTATCAGTACAACTAATTGACCCCGTGAGTGCATTTATGTAGGGTAGTTAGACAGGTACTGTCAACCAACATGTGTGATAAAATCTGTTTTGAACTCTAATAGCGTCAGCGGTACCGCGGTGTCCTAGTTAGTAATTTACAAAAGAAAACCTACCAGTTAATATTTTCTTTTTCAGGATGAATGGGAACCTCAAGTTGCTATTAATTATTTAGATTATTTTCTATCATTTGTGGAGAATTATTTCAAATCGTCAAAAGAAGATTGTGATGATGGTTTCGCATCTAAAGAACCAGTTACGCTGAAGTTTGATATTGATACTGACCAAAAAATTACTGTAAGTAAAATTCATGGAGAACATGTGATTTTACCGGAATGGTATGTAGGAAATGTATGCAAATAACATCCGGATCTGTACTTATTTAATGGATTTTTATGTAATACACGACTTTTACATATTTTTGTATATTTTTTTTTCGTCTATGTCAGCGGTCTGCGACGCGCAGGCCGCGACCTACCTGCTTGCGGCCCATGGCTGTTTTGTAAACTAATGTTTGTATTTTATTATAAACAGGAAGGCAATTATTTATATAAATCTTCTTCTTCGTCGAGTCGATGATTCCTTTAAATCATAATTATGTTTCCACCAAAACTCTGCCACATTCACGGCGTTGGTGGTGGCCTCGGACAGTTCCCTTAGGGTGCAGGTGGAGTTACACAGAGTACAATTGAGGAGGTGAGCCATCGGACGGGTTATGTCTAAATTAAATACCCTGTGCTGGGTAGGTACCTAATTATTCTTGCACTCCACTTGCCGTTAATTCTTCAGCTATAAAAATACCTAGGTACACAAAGAAAACTATAGCTAATCCTAACAGGCTGTGGCTTAATCTTGCTCCACACAAAGTGCGTGCATGTGGGGATGGAACCCGCGATACGCTGTGCAGTCGATCACTGAGCCAATGCGCCAACCGTGTCTTTCTACCATCGCAACCCTCGCCGAAGCTTACCCTTTGCGAGTTACCGTGGCTCTTGAATGTAAAGGGCAATTGAAATAACTAAACTCATTTTTGTGAACAACTCACACTTGACCAAAAAATAAATATGCCAAAACTGTTTACATCAAAAATGCTAAAGGTTCTTAAGATAGTTTTTCCGTATCTCTTATGGATGCGAATTTCCCCCCATTGGCCAACTTAAAAGCAAGACCCTATAATACATGGACCTATTATAATCTGAAATGAGTTTCTGAGCTATTTTTACTGCTCCCTCCGGGGGAGGAAGACAAGAGTTATCAAGCTTGATGGTTGCCACCGAATTCAAGAATTACTTACACCTGACATTGAGAGACTCCTTTAGTGGGAGGCCCATATAATTATTAAATAAATAAATATTCCACAACTATCACACAACGACATCTAGTCCCAAGCTAAGCAGAGCTTGTGTTATGGGTACTAGACAACTGATAAACATACTTATACAGGGTGTCCCAAAACTCAACGTCAAGCCGAAACGGGGTGACAGGATTGATCATAACCATCACGAGAAAAATCTGAAAAAAAATCTATCCCATGCAGTTTGAAAATTATGGGCATTTTAAGAAAAACCTAGAAATTTGATCAAACTGTACCATTTTTCGGTTATTGTGGTTATTCTTTTTTATTTTTGTTCATTTGAACTTTGGAAACGTAATCCTTAATAACATTTCTAGAATCCCAATAAAAAATAATGACACAATTGCCTCAAGTTTCCGAGAATTGAGACTATTTGTTAAACTACGAATTTAAAATTTTCAAGATTCGTCGACTTTGACAGGCCCTCCTATAAAAATAAATGTACTAGAGTGCCTTGGCAAGTGGCATTAAAAGTTGGCGCATTTAATCAGAATTCTAAAATGGTACAATACTTGTTAGTTCCATACAATAGAAAAGAGAAAAAAAATTAAAACCTCAAGTAACCCGATTTTTGCTATCACGTTTTACTCAGTTAAAATGTTTTTAATTCGCACAAGCTCTAGGTAGGTTCTTAATTTTAAGACAAAATGATGAGAGAGATGGATAATGGGTATGGGTACGCATTTCGCAGTGCAAGTAAGAGATTTCCTTGACCAGGAATATCCGGGAAGGTGGATTGGACGTTCAGGCACTATCTTGTGGCCCGCCCGTTCACCAGATTTAAATCCCCTTGATTTTTTCTATTGGGGAGTTCTCAAAGAAAAAGTTTACTCAAAGCCCATTGATCACGTAGCCGACCTGCGTGAACGCATTTCTCAAGCAGCTGAGGCGATCAACTCTCGAAGATATGCCCGACTTATAAGTAGATCTTTTTTAAGAAGATGTAGGGCTTGTATTGAGGCTGATGGTAAACAATTTGAACATTTATTGTAATAAAAATGTTTTTTCTCTATCTGACTTTTAGTCCAACAAACCTAATTATTTTACTAACTTTTTTTCACTTTGGTATAAGTGGCGTCACTATCTGTCTCGCTCACTCATGACAAACATACCCATTATCTATCTCTCTCATCATTTTGTCTTATTAAAATTAAGAACCTACCTACAGCTTGTGCGAATTAAAAACATTTTAACTGAGTAAAATGTGATAGCAAAATTCGGGTTACTTGAGGTTTTAATTTTTTTACTCTTTTCTATTGTATGGAACTAACAAGTATTGTACCATTTTAGAATTCTGATTAAATGCGCCAACTTTTAATGCCACTTGCCAAGGCACTCTAGTACATTTTTTTTATAGGAGGGCCTGTCAAAGTCGACGAATCTAGAAAATTTTAAATTCGTAGTTTAACAAATAGTCTCAATTCTCGGAAACTTGAGGCAATTGTGTCATTATTTTTTATTGGGATTCTAGAAATGTTATTAAGGATTACGTTTCCAAAGTTCAAATGAACAAAAATAAAAAAGAATAACCACAATAACCGAAAAATGGTACAGTTTGATCACATTTCTAGGTTTTTCTTAAAATGCCCATAATTTTCAAACTGCATGGGATAGATTTTTTTTCACATTTTTCTCGTGATGGTTATGATCAATCCTGTCACCCCGTTTCGGCTTGACGTTGAGTTTTGGGACACCCTGTATATTTCTAAATACATACATATTATAGATAAATTACACCAAGACACAGAACAAATGATCGTGCTCATCACACAAACATTTGTCCTGGGTAGGAATCGAACCCACTAGACCAACAGGCCTGCCATATGACCTCAAGATGCAGGTTTCACCTGGCTCTGTTCATAGTGAGTGGTGAAGGGAGGGTCTGAAAAGTCTGCTGCTGCTTTTTGGATCTTTAACGACATTATCCACAACATTACAAATGCGAAAAGGTAAAAATGATTATTCCCAAAACAACAGACTTTCAAGAGAGAATACTATACAAGATACCGAAATGCTTACTGAATAAAACTTATGGGAAATTTATTCAGCTTTTATTGTTCATAAATGCTATGCCGCGGGGACGCATCGTTTCCGAGATATAAGCAAAAAAAAACAAGTGGTACCTATACAACATTATTTTTAGTATATGCGAAACCTGAATATAGTTTGTTCAGAATCAGTAACTGATTCGATTCCAATCATTTTTACACCATGTTATATTTTTTTTTCAAAAATATTTTAATTAAATTTTATTACCAGATAATTACAATACAATCACCGTACGGTTAGGTACCTATTGCCAAGCTATTATCGCGAGTGTATAACACAGGAGACGCGGTTTACGCGGGTGTACCGCGAAATGAGCATGTTTTTGAATGGACAACCAGGTAATATACAAACTTATAACCTTGTGATTTTTTATGATACGGTTTTAAAATTTTGTACATAGATTCTTTACACAAAAATACTAGACAGGTGTATCGGGTTTCGCATAAACAAAAAATAATGTTGTATATGTTCACCTTCTAACTAGTCCAAACAAAGTTTCGTAGTCAAAAATTTCCCTCTATTACCTTGTTTTGAGCATTCGTTGACTGGGCTATAGGTTATACAGGATAATTTGTAATTTCAGCGGTCCTTGAAATGGGTGATACTAGACCTTATTTCCAACAATTTTAACCCCGACAGTTAAAAATGTTGCGAATAAGGTCTAGTATCACCCATTTCAAGGATCGCGTCGAATTACAAATCACCCTGTATAGTGTATCATAACTTTATATTTACCATAATGATTGCATAATAACTTTTTGGTGAAACTGCCCACTACTCTTTCTTTTTCTTTGAACAATTTATCTCTTACAAGTTCCTGTCAGAAAGACCTTATGTCAAAACTCCAGTATTATTAGCAAATACAAAATCCAAGAGAATGTAGAATAAAGTAATTTACACAACTATACAATACACAACTATAGTATATAGAAAATGGTTTCTTACAGTGAAAAATTAAAAGAATGACATAAAAATGGGTCAGACGGATGACTCAAAGTCGAACACAAAAATGACAAAAAGCGGATCATTCGTGAAGAAGCGGTCTTCATCAAAAAAAACCTCTTCCAGTAGCTTCACCAATGAACCTTTCTACCTCTCCGACACCAAAGTGCAACTGGGACTTGCTGCTATTGTACTGATAATAGTATTCCTGGCTTATATGGTTCGCAAACGCTGCTTTCGTAATGCTAGAAGACGTTCATGCTAGCAGGTAGGACTTATATAAAATGTAAAATCGTCAATATTTTTGAACTAGTAGGTAAGTACCCCAGTGAATATTTTTGGAAGTGGAAGTCAGTTATGCACCGAGATTTGGTAACACTGCACAAGTCACTCACCCCAAGACAACTGGTGCAAATATGTAGAACTCACAAGGAGCGTCTGTCGTGCTGTTCATGGGTCCGATGTAGATTTGTTAGCATCCGCATCCTGGCTACGTTTTGATGACCCTGTTCACTGTTCAGGGAACTGAAAGTTTGGTCCATACAAAATAATCGTACTTGACAAATAAATAGCGGCGTCTATGGAAGACGGGAGTCATCTTCCAGAGCTACGTATTTTCATAATTGTTCAAATAGCATCAAACAAAAGTAATTAGCATCTAATTATTTTTAATTTTTAATTGTGTGATAGAAACTCACATACACAAGACACAAAAGCGTCCAACGTTTGCGCCCTGTCTTTAACTTACGCATGTACCTTTCAGTTTCAAAATAATCAGTAACGACCCTTTTGTCCCTCCCAGGTCAGCTCGTCTCAAGCCGCCTTGAGGGTTCCCCTCTTTCGGCGAAATAAACTACCTGAACAGAACTGCATTCCATTGTATGATCTCTCTTGGAAATTATAGAGAGAGAATAAATATAAGGTAAGTTTTAATTTGTTTAATTTTTAAGTATCAATAACCACGAATTTTTTCAGACCAATACGTAGCAATAGCAACATGCACAGCTCTCTTCATTCAAATCAAGTGCAGGTGACGTGACATAGAACTCAAACTCAACGTTTACTTAAGTTATGTTTGAAGTAATGAGTCTACTCGTGCAATCAGCTGGTAATAGGTACAGACACTATTATTGGTTTCTACTTAAGCATTAGCCAGACGACCGCGACCCCAGAAATTCATCGCTTACTCTTTTCGCTACGAATTTACACGTAGTTTTTCCTTCACGCATCCTAAAGAGAAGTCAATGAAAACCATTAAGTTCATCCAATACTTATTATTTCAATAGAATAATTCAAGTTACATTCTAATATTATTAAATTAACGCTGCATTTCAGAACATCAGTTCCAGTCAATGATAAAGTTACGAAGACATTTTACAAACTCTCACGCCAAGTCAGTCGACCGATGCTATACCGTGGACATCCTGTAAATAAACGAGTCTCTTTGAATCATCCCCGTTTAAAAAAAAAAGTAGTAAAATCGTCGCCATGAAATTTGTAAAATGTAACAATAAATAGACTATCCTATCTACTTTCTTTTCGTAACAATTATTGTATTATACCTACCGTTGTTTGACATTTATTGTGGATCATCATCCCAAGGGCCGCTACCGTCTCCCCAATCATAGTCTACTTCGCTCACATTTGCATCATGAGCATCGACACCTGCAATAAATGGATATATAAATACTGTACCAGATAGGTGAGGAGCATAGAACATCAAACTAAACGAGGTACTAATCAGTGTTTTGGACATTTTCTCTGGTCTCTGGTCTATATTGAACATTAGTATGCTAAATGGCGTTTTCTTAGGAAATAATATAAAATATCTAAATAAAAACTTTTTACCTTTAGATGTGGCCTCTGGCGGAGGTTTCGCTGTATCTAAGAACAAATTATCATTTTATAATATCAACTTCAACGTCATAAGCTTATACATTCACACAAAAATCAATATTCCTAACCAGGCATTGAATACGAAGATTTTGAAATCATATTACCCTCCTTTGGGTCGGACAGTCGTGTAAAAAAAGGAACAATATTATTTCGCCAAGGATTAGTTATTCTGTAAAAGAATATTATTTAAAAAATTTACACAAGATTAGGAATATTAGTTTACACAAAAATAAGAATCCTCCCAAGGATTTTTTTTTAAATCCAACGGTACCGTGTGCGTTACCCCAACAAGAAAGTATCTCCTAGAGTTATATGAGTAGAACGTATAGTTGGTGCCTTATCTGCTGTAAATGTGCCCCCACATAAAAAATGTGTGCCCCCGTCGTTACGAAAAAAAATCGAAAAAACGATTCTTGCTGGGGTAACGTTTTTCTAGCAGGAAAATTCTAAACGAATGATCGGAGAGAGAAAAACTGTGCATGGCCAGATAGCTTATATGTGTGCCAAAATGTGCCCCCAAAAATAAAATCTGTGCCCCTTCAGATTTTCGAGATATTGCATTTCCTGCTGGAGTAACGTTTTGATGAATAGTATATCTCTAAAACCATTGCATGTGCCCCTGTAGAATAAACATACGCGAGTAGGGTAACGTTTTTCTAGCAGGAAAATTCTAAACGAATGATCGGAGAGAGAAAAACTGTGCATGGCCAGATAGCTTATATGTGTGCCAAAATGTGCCCCCAAAAATAAAATCTGTGCCCCTTCAGATTTTCGAGATATTGCATTTCCTGCTGGAGTAACATTTTGATGAATAGTATATCTCTAAAACCATTGCATGTGCCCCTGTAGAATAAACATACGCGAGTAGCTCTTAATGTGTGCCCCTTTGTGCCCCAATTAGATTTTAGAAAATATTTATAGTTTTCAAGTTATCGCGGTTTTATGAAAACCCGAAAAAACATCGCAGCGCCTAAATGAGACAAGGCATAACTTCGCTGAAAACTGTATTCGGTCCTTCTTGACGCTAATAATAACCATACAAAGTTTCAAAAATGTTCATGCATGCGTTTTTGAATAATCTTGCTAAAAGTAAAAACGATGGTGTCATAACTTTGACGGCAAAATACAAGGAACTGGCACAATCCCAGATGTGTAGGTGTAAACCAAAATCTTGTGCCTTTAGTCAAAAATATATGGTGAAAATATTGAGCTTCAAATGTTACGCATTAAGTAAATATAAACAAAAAACCAAAATATGTAAACAACGGCTGGTTATCCGACCAAATCTGAATGACTACTAAAAAGCGACGGATTCATACTTAACGAGGACTTTCTTTATTGGACGTATTATACCTAAGCTGTTGTCCGTACAGTCGCGTTCAAAAGTTTTGAGGGCTAATTAAAAAATATATTAAATGCACCTTATGACTATATATATGAAACAGCTTGTATGAATCCGTCGCTTTTTCGGGGCACAAAGGGGCACACATTAAGAGCTACTCGCGTATGTTTATTCTACAGGGGCACATGCAATGGTTTTAGAGATATACTATTCATCAAAACGTTACTCCAGCAGGAAATGCAATATCTCGAAAATCTGAAGGGGCACAGATTTTATTTTTGGGGGCACATTTTGGCACACATATAAGCTATCTGGCCATGCACAGTTTTTCTCTCTCCGATCATTCGTTTAGAATTTTCCTGCTAGAAAAACGTTACCCCAGCAAGAATCGTTTTTTCGATTTTTTTTCGAAACGACAGGGGGCACACATTTTTTATGTGGGGGCACATTTACAGCAGATAAGGCACCAACTATACGTTCTACTCATATAACTCTAGGAGATACTTTCTTGTTGGGGTAACGCACACAACGGTACCTACTGTTCTAGTTTTATCTGGCACTATAATTTTTTTTTTTGGAATGGGAATTCATCAAACGAGTCTTCCCGTTCAGTGTGGAGGGAAAGTCAGGCTCGGACTGATTAAAACCTACCCTGTTCTTCAATAGCCCTCTAGGGCCGCGGTAACCTTTTGAAACATTCCCGCAACCCTGTAAGACATTTGACCCTTGGCAATGAGACAATTTATCGCTATTTTTCTTAGCTTCTTGGCCATCCAACCGTTTAAAAATCAATGTAGCCAAATCAATTTCATAAGCGGATTGTCAATGTAATTGTAAAGTCGCTGTTTTGATCTTATAGTTTAAATCAAGTGAATATAATTTACCTTTACGCTCCGATACTCCACTTTTCATCATTCTGAATATATGATTTTTTTCATTCTTCAGGTGCTTTTTGCCATTAAGGTGCATAGTCATTTGTTCCCCGTTGGTAACGGAAGTCTGAAACAATAAATTGATAATGTAGGTTTAAAACACGCAGTATTTATTAATAAGTCAATATTATTTTCTTGCAATGATATAAATTGTTTTTATCAATTATGAGAAATAGAATTCTATTTTACGAATTTTATCGCAATTTCGATGGCAACATTGGCATTGTTGTAAATATTTCAAGTACGCTGTAAAAAAAAATACAGAAACCTTGTGATAAGGTCTCAGTACTATTTTTAAGTATTTAACATACCTAATGTCCGTCTCTGTACACCTGGCACCGTAAATCAGGATTATCGGCTTAGGACTCGTACACACAGAGCATCTGTATTTATAGGATCGTTTTTAACGTATCCGTCGCTACTGAATATGATGTTCCGTATTCGTCGCTACTTGAGATGATGTTCCTACCGCATTTAGGGCTGCTGTACACGATGCTGACACCGCCTCGCCACCGCGCCTGTCACTCGTTAGTGTTTGATTTTCGGCGCGGACTCGACGGTTTATACAACATAGAGGCGCGGTGGCGGAGCGGTAACAGAGCGGCGGCGGCATCGTGTACACGAGCCCTTACAGAACAGTTTTGATGGATCCGTCGCTTCTGGGGGTTGTATAGTTTGACGGATTAGTATTTTTTATGGGTCCGTAATACTGTCATGTGTGTGAACTCACTCATACAACAACATAAGTCATCGACGTAAAATCCTACACGATAAATTGGACCTATAAAACGGACGTCTGTGTGAACAAGCTCTCTGTCGTTTATGAATGAATACGGTAACAAACAAATTTTCTTTTACTCTCCCATTTATGACATTAGTTGGAAAATTAGGTTAGTTAGTTCAAAACAATACGGTTTTTTTTTTATAGCTTTATAGACCTTCTAAATTTATCATGGGGTGACACCGTCAATCAAGCTTGACTTGTAAGTAAGCTTCTAAAGTTGCTGCTAATTCTATCGAGAGGTGTTTATTTTTTTGCCGATCTTTTGACTTAACAAAGAAGTTGGTACAGATTTCTAATACGGTGGCTACTTTTCTTTTTCATAGTGTGCTGATAACTTTATGACGATAGTACTGACATGGATTTTTGAAGTGAGAACTTCTTTACGTTGTGCACTTTTTTTGGAATGGGTAAAACATTTTAAACTCGCGTCAGGACACGTAACCTGATCGAAAATTCGTAAGACGGCGCAGGGCGCTTGCGCGAATGTTCGTGTGTGTTTATTACTATTCAAGTTTTCACTTCTGCCGGCACTCCCAGAGTGCAACCCGACGTTTTATTACAGTACCTTACAGATCTCACAATACAACTCGGGACGATGGACGACCTTTGCCTCAGCCTGCGCTTTCTCACTTGCCACAGGCTCATTTGCATTTCTGAGACATTTCTTTTCGCGACGAATAAGTTGATCTCTGTGAGGCAACGACAATATAATCAATATTAAGAACGGTAGAAAAAGAAATGCTTCATCTTTTAATTTTCTTTACTTACACACGTCCCTGCATATTCGCTTGCAGCAAAAAGGGATTTTTCGGAAGCCTGTGACCTGCGACAATCCTGATGAGAAGTAAAATATAATTGTAAAAATAATCTCGGAATTAGTTAAATAGGCAACTGCGAGTGTTGACTTACGAGCGATGTTGACGCCCCGAATAGTGCGACTTCGCGTGACTCTTGGATGTGATGTAAATGTCACACAGTTCGCAGTACAGTTCTCTTGCTCTCATCGGAACCTGAAAGTAAATAAAAGTTTAGTCATCAGGCTACTGGTGGCAAGCGCTATTGCTAAGTATGAGGACCTGAGTTCGATTCCGAGGTCAGCCAGGATATAGTTTTCCACCAAGAAATGCCAAAAAATCTCAGTTGCAACCAGGGGATTTGATTTGACTTCATTTGATAATCTCGCGTTGGATTAAGCATGTGACTGTTGAGATGTGGAACAAAATATACCGTACAAAAAAGATATAGTATGAATGTATGTAGATACAGCGTGTAACAGAATAGTCGAGTTCCCAAGGCATAAGAAACATGAAAGCCTCGGATTTCCATTACAGTGTGGAATTTTTGTGTAATTGTCTTGGTTTACAAAAAAAGAAATATGCCTAAATTGTTAACACTGGAACCGTAGTTCATGATTATGTGTTGCGCAGCGAGTGGATTTCATAATAGATTTTTTTTTTAATTTTCATTTGATCTCTATAGAACCAATAAAGATCAAATATTCATCGGTATCTTGTATCTGACCCAAGACACTAAAGTGACCAAAGTTTCCGCCCTGCCCTAGGAACTCCACTAGAAAGTACCTACTTTGATTTTATTTGTACCGCAACGTTTATAATATTTTACCCTTTCTGTTACACGATTGATACTTATACACCACTAACTACTACCTTGCCACTTACCATTCAGAGAAATATAGAGGTAAAGTTGACATTTCTGTTTATTTTTACCTAAAATTGTCATAGGTGTTGGATGAGTACAATAACTACACGTCGTTAAAAACGTGCAGCTGGACAATTTGCTACAATGTAATCTTCTATTCGGACGACGATGTTCACATAAAGCTTGCTTGGTATTTGCCGTCGACACCAAATATGCAGCACCTGGTGCTGACGGCATCACAAGCAAAAGTGTATGGCGAGAAATTGTTTTTTTTTTTTTAATGTAAAAACTAAATTTTATACTTTTGTTTTTTAATACCGAAATTCTTGCAGTTAATTTTTTAACTCCCTATATTGTTCTTAGTTCTTGAGCCCTTGGTGACGCTAAGCGTTGTTTATAGGTATGTACAGGCTCCATCGCATGCTCTGGGCTTTCTGAAGAGGTATAGGTGGGAGACTTAAAACGAAATATTTTTTTTTAAGAAATGGGTTTAACGAAATGTACTTACAGCATTTTGACAAGTAGTTTACTTGACTACTGATCAAACAAGTGGCACTAAACCGTTACAAAGACGTACAAAATTAAGTTGCCTACTTGTCTTCTACACAGCAAATAACACATTTCCTATTATTATCTAAGACATGAATTATGTGAACCTACATTGTCGTCAGAATACCTACTGGAACATTACATTGACATATTGTCCATTTACCTCTTTGGGATGCCGGAACCCAACTTTGCTTTGTTGAGCTAACCATCTTTTCTGATTCTTGACATGATTTTTTGAAGTGTAGTGCAAACGAGCTGTAAAAGTTAATTAATTTTATAATAAAAATTGGATGCTTGTTGTAAAGTCGACTGACACATTTTGACCAATTTCTACTGTCCAGATATTTTCCTTGCCATACATGATATGATTTGAAATCGTCCTTACATGATAGTGTCATAGTGTCAAGCAGCATCATAAAAAAATTGGTAATTGTATAAAAAAAATCTTTTGCGTTTGAATATAGTCCGCTGACCTTACTTTTTTTTCTTCTGATACAATGAAATGATCGTAACATGAAACAAAGTCAAACGACATTACAAAAATGTTTGCCTGTTTCCGTCATTCTTGCGGACAACTCACACGTGACTAAAAAAATAAACATAGGCCAAAATTGTTAACATCAAAAACTCAGATTAAAGAAACAGGCAACTAGCTTAAAACACGCGAGTGAAACCACCTAAGCTAATACAAAATCAAAAGTGAATACAAACTCGCGCCAGTTCCAAGCTACGCGTCGTACTGCTCACACGTTACAAGTGACTTGGTATTGTATGCCAAAATATGGCCGTCTCGTGTCTTTAAAAGTTTTCTCAAAAACAAAGAAAAGAAGATAGAATATAATTCCACAAGCAACTCTTGTTATTTTTATAGTTTTGGTATTTACTTTCCTAGTATTTTGGCTCACTTGAAACACAAAACCTCATCAATAGTCTGTGTTGCCAGTTTATGTCGTAAAATAGTCTTTGAATTAGGCAAATGCGCATTCAGCCTTATTAGAAAAACTAAATAAACTTTGGTTAAAATCTGGTCTATCAAGTCCAAGCTCCGCGGACATGCGGACAGCGAGTAATGGGCAACTCGCTGTCCGACCATGGATCATACCCGGGTCGACGGCGCGTTGTGTTCCACGCGCGCCTCAAAGAGTGTCAGCAAAATGACGAGGCCCCCGTCTAGAGGGCCAAAGCCTGCCGGGGAAGCAGGATTCACGAATTACCGTGACCCCGGTACGTAAAGGGCTATTGAAAGACACCGTGGATTTTAGTCAGTACGAGTCTGCCAGTCCCTCCCGCTCTGCCCTGGGAGGACTCATTTCAAGATTTTACCGAGATAAAAAAAGGTATAACACACCTAAATTCATATGATCAATTGGCAGAGCACAAACACCACAATAGTTTGGTCCCATAAGGTCAATTATGACATTGGGAAGTCCCTTTAAAGTACTCTTCATTACACCACATCCTAGGGGAAAGAAATAGGTTCATATTAGTTTGAAGATGATAATTATTAAAATTCATGAGCAATTTACATTAACTGATGTCGCAAAATGGACAATTGGACTTCGTGGCGTTTAAATTGCCAAAATGACTATAAGACATTACTTGATAAACTTACAGGAAGTATTTCTATTATCAATATATATTATACAACATTATTTTTTGTTTATGCGAAACCCGATACAACTGTCTAGTATTTTTGTGTAAAGAATCTATGTACAAAATTTTAAAACCGTATCATATGAAATCACAAGGTTATAAGTTTGTATATTACCTGGTTGTCCGTTCAAAAACATGCTCATTTCGCGGTACACCCTCGTAAACCGCGTCTCCTGTGTTATACACTTGTGATAATAGCTTGGCAATAGGTACCTAACCGTACGGTGATTGTATTGTAATTAACTGGTATTAAAAATTAATTAAAATATTTTTGAAAAAAAATATAACATGGTGTAAAAATTATTGGAATCGAATCAGTTACTGATTCTGAACAAACTAAATTCAGGTTTCGCATATACTAAAAATAATGTTGTATAAAAATCAATGCCACTTTTCGTGGTAATTAATGTTTAGGCTTTGTTCGGACTATTTAGTACCTAGATGATTTATGTGAAGTTTGCACAAAATCCTTAGAGAATTTCTCTAAGACAAAATCGGTCGAGCGGTTCTTCATTTATCACATCTTTTGTAACTCACTTTATACGTAGCGAAGCACGTACCGGGCCGCTAGTATCTTGTAACTATAGGTACATATAATTTCATCATCAGGTTTTTAAATGTATGGAAGGTGGGCATTGTTCTTTACAGGCATGCCAACGAAATAATACTGCATTTTGTTGATGGTATAATAGAAGAACTTACGTATTAGAAAGCCAACATTTTCATGCTCTCTGGGGGTGGGAGGGGCATGAGGCCCATAACCTCTTCCCCAATATGAGCGTGATCTAGAATCCTGAGATGGATTATTCACGAGGATGGTTACATTTTTTGGAGTATTTGTTGTATTCTCTACTCCAGTTTTTGAACATGTAGCAGCATTTTCTTCATTATTTTGTCCAGTTTTAGAACCGTTTGCAGCATTTGTGTCATTCGTTTCTCCATCTTTGTCTTTTAAAATAGCACTAAAAATAATATTATAATTATTAGAACATAATATATTTTTATACATTGCGTTTCTAAAGCTTTAGTGTGAGCGCAAAGCTATGTTGAACAGTTATTATATTATTTAATTAAGTAGATTAGATTCTAAACTGCAATAAAAAACAGTTATGTTGAGGTCCTATAATACGTAACCAGGGAAAAACGCATCCAACATCGGAGTGGAACAAAGAGAAGTCAGAATGAACTCCAAATTATATCACAGAGTGTGGGAATTGAAGCAAATTTAAAATTGTCGTATCATCATCACCATCAGCCTATAATGTTCCCACTGCTGGGTCACAGGCCTCCTCTCTATGAGAGGGAGCGGGCCATAATCCACCACGCGGGCCCAGTGCAGGTTGGTAAATGTCACATGTCTTCGTTTTTTTTTTTTGGAAATTTCGGCGATATGCCGGTTTCCTCACGATGTTTTCCATCACCGTTTTGAGAGCAGTGATGGTGAAGTAAAATTTTTACACAATGTAAAGCGCCTAGCTGGGTACAAACCCACGACTAACAACTCGTAATTCGAAGCTCATACCACTGGGTCACCACTGCTCTCCAGTGGGCCACCACTGCTCTTCCATTTATCATCAGTTGTAGTTAAAAATGATAAAATGGGAAAATATATGTCACCATTTTTTTTTCAGTGGCCTTCCAATTGGATTTGTTAAAGCTTAAATATGAAATAAAATTTATTAAAAAAAAAACAATAATTACTCTACCTAAAATCAGCATTTTCAAGCACACGTGAAATGTCTTCTATCCATACTACATCATCATCATCAGATTTTTGAGATTTATTATCACTCTTATCCAACTCCATGTTATGAACCTGAAATAATTATTTTTTATTAATGTGAAAGCACTGCACAAACTTCAGCACAATTTCTTATAGTAGGTTTTTTTTGGAAGGTTTATACTCATTCTAGTGGTTTTTGAAGACATCAAATTGATAAAAATTGACAAAACATTGCTTTTAGAAGTGGTTTAATAGTGGAGGTTCCGCGACCTCTTGCGCCCGGCATTGGTCGAGGCCATGCGAGACGGAATGGGAAGCGGTCACCTTCTTATATGAAGCAGTCATGTTAGCGAAGGAAGAGATCGATGCATAATTTCAAATTTTACGATAGTCACGACAGAAAGACAAATTGATTCAGAATTTATTCACTTCAAGTGATCAAGATTTTGTAATAAAGCATAATCAATGCAGTCAATAGGGACGGGCTTTTATTTTTGACCAACTTCTGAGCTCGCTTTGATCACTCTTGTAAGATGACAGATGAAGGATTAAGGGATAAAAGAACTGATTTGAAAGTTCATATTTTTTTGTAGATAGTAAGTATTCATTAATAGAAAGCTTATTACAAGTTTTCAAGAAGTTAACAGTTGACCATATACTATTTTTTTTAAGTTTCAACCACCCAGTAAGAGCAGTAAACCAGAGCTACGTTGACTCAGTCCATCTACGGAGCCACCAAGCTCCAGATCCTCTTTCTAACTGTTATTTCAAAAGGGGCAGCCACCCGATAATATACCAACCCGATCTTCCCGTAGCACCAGAGCTACGGCGGTGTCAAACTGGAGGGGAGTTGAAACTTGGCCCCCTCTACATGCTCTCCCATGCTAAGCCTCTCCCATTTATTTCCAATAACTTAATGGTGGTATTCTAGCATAAAAACTTTAACCAATGACATCTCCATTACCATGGGGTTCCGAAAGAGAGGGTGGGAATGATAGGAAGGGAAAGTCCATAAATAAATCGCAATAATGGATTTTTTACCGCATGAAGCGATTCCTATTACCAACAGGCATTAGGCCTCTGCCTCGAATCTTGCGGGCAGCGGGGCGGCGGCGGCGGCGGCGCTCGCTGTTCGCCCCCGCCCCGCTGCCGCGCCGCTTTTTCCGAGGGCCGGTCCATTTGAATGTATGCCTAAGATCCTGCCGCTCCCGCGCCGCCGCCGCCGCCGCCCCGCTGCCCGCAAGATTCGAGGCAGAGGCCTTAAAGTACATACATCAGAATAACCCTCCTTCTGGGGCACTCGGGCAAAAAGGAGAGAAAGAAGAATATTTTGAATTTCTTGGCTCATTCCGTATTGAAACAATTGTAAAAAACTACCTACAAATTAAAAATATATCTCATTACGTACCCCAATCAATACTTTGATAAACACATTCTATAGTAGCGTATAATCTGAAAAAACTACTTTTATTTATTTAAACAATAACACGATCTTACATGTCAGATATTTACAAAATGTTTAGGCTTAACGTAAGTACAAACTTAGGCATTCTAACCAAGTAACTATTTGCACAGAGCATGTTATTTTAACTATTTGTATAAACGTTGCAGCCACATATTGCAGTAAAACGATTGCCCACTTAGACGCACCATAATAATATGAAATTAATTACAAATAGAACATAACGTTCAACCTATGATATTGAACTAACCTGTGGGGACCCGATGTAGAAATTTTGATCAACTGGTAAATAGATACTATGTTTTCACAGACAAACTAACTTGCCAAATAAAATTTCCCTGAAACTGAAAAATACAACAACAAACAACTGAAAGAACCAGTGTTGCCAGTATGATTTCGCAAAAATGGACGGGTGGCTTTCTGAAAAGGTACGGTTTTTAACTTCAAGGTACGGTTGGGTCGGGATACTTCTGCAAGAACTAGATCAGTTTTTTTTCTTCTATAAGTTGGCTGTCTGCGACCATAGGTTGGAAAAATAGCGATAGGGAATCGAATTTTCAAAGGAATATGGTAAAGTAGAACATTTTACCTATTGGCAATAGGTAAAATGTTCTACTTAAATATATATCGAAAAAAAGGAAGGAAAAAAGGGAATGTAACCCAAACAGCCAAGTCTTAATTGGTTGGAAGAAAAAAGTTTTTTAACCTTTTCACCGCCAAGCACTTCTATAGAAGTTCGGGATTTTCGTGCCACCAGCGCCACAACTTCTATAGAAGTTATTCATTTATTAAAATAAATTTACTGTAATTAAAAGCTTTGTTTCATTTTATTATTTAAGATAGCACTGTCTACTACCCTGTTTTTTATTCTTCTACACAAAATAAGCCCTAGTTTGTCCTAAAATCGGCAAAAACAGAAACTCCAAATTTTGTTTCTTTCCTCAGAACGCCAATCACTTCATATCAAGTTGGCCAGTGATGTGTCGTGAAATGTTGATTTCACCATTGAAATATTTATAAATACAGAAAATTACGAATATCGAAAACATTTTGAGGTCAATAAAATATGAACTTAGTTATCTTCTTCATTAAAAAGGATAGTAGATGAGTTTCGACCTTCAGGTAGATGCCGATACGTAATTATAAAGTTGTTACTAATTGTTGTCGATAATTATTTTCCCATCTCTACAAAACATGTGGTCGTCTATGCAACTGTGCGCCACCTAGTGCCAAGAACTTCTATAGAAGTTAGTCAGTGACGTCATAGGCGAGCGGTTGTCAAGGTCACTTTGGCATAGTGCAGCACAAAATCAGATTCGCGCGCACGCATCTGAGCGAAAAATGAGTGAACTTGATTCAGACGAACTCTTAAAAATTTTGCAAGGTGTGGAATCGGACTCGGAGTATTTTTTGAACATTGAACCAGAAGATAATTCTGAGGTATGTCTAACTGGATGATAATAATAATGTTTATTCATCAAAGAGTAGGAATTCAATAAGTATGTAAAATGTTCGGTGAACCCAGTATCTCCAGATGCACTGTAATTACAGTAGATTTAGGTACTGTTTTTGTACTCTATACAGATACACTATTATGGTAAATACAGTGTATGAAAGCACTGTAATTTTAACTTTTTTAGAAATTCTTTTCGGCTCAGCGTGATAGAATTTAAATATATACTTACTTTCCATTTCAAAAAACAATTCAAAATTCTGCCACTTAGATACCTACGGTAAAAAACGTTGACTGAAGTTATTAAAAAAACACAGGAATAAACAAAAATAGAAGAAAGAAAGACCATAGACCCATCCCTGATCAGAATCGAATTCAACGTGCCCTCAGTGCCAATAACTTGATATGAAGAACCTATCTAGTCTGTGATATGAAGTTAAAGAATGAGATCACGAAACAAATAGAGATGTACCCCATTCCTTATAGTTCTAATTGAGTTATGTATTAGTTTCTTTGATACTCATAAATTATACTGTTTTTTCTTATTAAGGATACCGTGAAATAAAACAAATCTGGAAATATTTAATCAGTTTTTATTTATATTCATAAAATCAACTTTAAATCTTAACTTTACGCGTACAAATTTTATTCATCGATATAACGATATCCCCATCACTACTGTTTACTGTACATTTAGTTATACATTTATAGCTTGGCGCTGGGCGAGGCATTGCGTTTTGTGTACGTTGGCGGCGAAAAGGTTAAACGCAAATTCAGAATGTTGAGAAAAACAGGAGAAGGCGATTTTTTTGTTATTTTTTTACCCTTTGTAGTGAAAAATAAATAGAAAGTACGAAAAAGATACGGTCTACACTGAGGTACGGTTGTGGTAATTGTGTGATGAGTAGTACGGAAAACCGTACTTTTTGGTACGGTGTGGCAACGCTGGAAACAACTCAATCAACAACAAATTTGAAATTGAAGGCATTCACTAAGCATTCTATTCATAAAATGATTGAAATTATTGAATCATTCCATTCATTCAATACACGCTAAATCATAGATTTATAATGATGGACTGTGCCTTAGACAAAATTGGCCATACTCTAAGAGGAGAGCCACTACCTATATCTTTAAACACAGTAACTTCAATGGTGTTTTCATTTACGACGGCAGAGAAAGAGAGTTTAAACTACTTCTCTTTACAGAATACTTAATAGTACTACGTACAGAAGTGTCACCTCCCAAAAACAATCAAACAAATGTAAAATCTATATACGAGAAAATAAAATACACTTTAAGGTGGATCCACACATTGCGAGCATGCTCTCCGCACGGCGCACAACGCATGCCTCGGCTTGAGGCGTGCGTGTTGACAAATTATACCAACATATGCTCGGGTCGAGCCATCGCATGCGAAGCAAATGCTCGAGGCAAGTAGGCGCGCAGACTTGGCAAGGCATGCGCTCCGCACGGCGCACAACGCACAGCGCGTGTGCGGCGCACTCGCGCTGTGCGTTGTGCGCCGTGTGGCGGCCGGCTCATTGCGAGCAGTGCGTTGCGTTTGAATGGTTGTGTCCGCCTCGCTGCGGATGTACGCGCGCATTATGAACGACAAAGAAATGTTAAGAAAAGCAGTTTTATTATACGAAAGAAATAGATTATTATGGGACCCTAAACATAATCATTATTGTTGGATGATTGGATCGGCCCGAGCATGCGCTGCGCGCTGTTTGGCCCGAGCAAACGCAGTTTCATTTTCGCAATCGAGGCGTGCCTTGATATTGTACGCGGCGCACGCCTCGAACGTGCATGCGTGGCTACGTCCACACCTAACGTAATGCTCGCACTGAGGCACTTTGATCTCGAAGCATTTGCCGACATACGTTGGCTCGCCCTCGCGCGTGCGGAGCGCATGCCTCGCCACGAATATACAGGTCCACACTTGGCGAGGCATGCGTTGTGCGCCGTGCGGAGCGCATTCCTCGCAATGTGTGGATCCACCTTTAACTGGCATTCGCATCACCCACGTACTTTTATAATGACCTCAATATCGTGTGCGCAAGCAAAAATGCACTGAATGGCTACGCGAGACAGTTTATTTTGGTTTATCTGACGCTAACGAGTCCTCCCACCCAGGGCAGAGCAGGAGGAACTGTCAGACTTGTACAGATCAAAATCCATCCTTCAATAGCCCTTTACGTTCCGGAGTCACGGTTACTGTTTAGTCCCGCGACCCCGGCAGGCTTTTAAGGATCAAAGCAGAGTTAAGAAGTTAAAGGGCTAAAGCAAGTTTCCAAACTTATTTTGCCTACTGCCCACTTTGAGAATAAATTAATTTTTAGCGCCCCCATTTTATCACCTACTTAAAAACCGCTATAATTTCAAATTCAATCAATTAATTGTTGTCAGCTATATAAACGGAGATTAAAATTCATTCTAAAAGAGACTTTTGTGCTTTTACTATAATCCGCAAGAGTTAACTTGAGACCTGAGGCCCCGTCTCTCAGCCGCGGATGACGGACGGACGCGTCCAGTAATTTGTTCTCAGCTTTATTTTTAAAAGAGACTTACTTAACTTCGATAATTTTGGTTTACCCTAAAAAAAGAATATACCTATACGGGTTAATTTTTTTTGGATAATTTAACTGACAGACTATAGTTTTTTTAATTGAAGCCCATTGCCAAGTCAAATAATACAGTCACAGAGTGTAAATAAAACATCTTTGACAGGTTGGGTTGGGCACCATAGTGAAAAAATATAGACCTACAAGAACGGATCGAACAACACTGAAGTTTATTACAAAATACTTGGCAAATTGAAGGAAAATACATGACACCACTAATTACTGCGATTGCTACAACATTACCTCCAGGCTTAGTTAATGTTTTAAGTGTATTATTTCTTCTTATCTATATGCTCGTGCAGCATACTAATGCACTGATAGCTCGTAATAAGTTTTATAATGATTTTATGTGAAATGGTGTCAAGTTCGTTGTAGTAAAATGTTTAAGAAGTTAAAGGACAAATTGGCTGAGGAGGTGAAGTCATCACCTCAAAGGATTCAGCAATTTGCTCAAGCTGCTCAGGTGATACTTATTTATCGTAAACAATCAATAACGTATCACTACCACTGACCTTATTTCTTAGATATAGGTACTATTGGATAGTACTACTTATTAATTTATACACTACCTACGTAAATTTCCTAACCATAACTTTCACTTTTTATTTCTATATAACAAGTAAAGTTTATTTATTTCAAAGTGATAGATTATTAGATTGAAAAAGTGTTGTAATAAGATTGTGTTGATACAGGCTGCTGTCACATCTGCCTCCAGTAGTATAACTGATATCACAAATAATGATTTGTTCTCAATTGGAGATAATGGTGAGTCTCAAGTACAATTTAATTTAGAAATAGTTTGTGCCTTCAATGTATTTAAATACAATTAAAAGTAGATGAAATTTGCTTTAATTAATAATGTATCCTTGATAGAATATTCTAACAGTTATTTTTATCTTCCAGATAGCCAGAATCCTCGCTCTGGCAAGGCACAGTCATCATCTCAAAGCAGTCAACAGAATACATTCCAAGATGTTGCTCTGGTCCAGCCCTCACATTCTAATGAGTCAGTAGACTACGTGTCTTCACATGATATACTTGTAAGTTTATTCCATTGATAAAAAAGAACCATTCTTTCCTATTAACTATTATGTTTTGCTATTGATGTGTTTTAATAATATTAGATCTTGGAGTGGGATATTTACAATTTTATTATTTGTTTTATAATTGAAATGAAATTTTTAAACTATTGCCATATAGAAGAAGTACTTGAAATAATGTAGATATGTTATCAATAACCTTACAGCTAATTGTTTATGCATAATGTGACCATACATCCCACTTTCGCCGGGACAGTCCCGCTTTTAGGCAGTCTGTACCGGTGTCCTCTGCAAGGCCGCAATTGTCCCACGGTTGCAAACAAAAATCTTTGACAGAGAAAAGATGAAAAAAATCTCTGGCTGGAATGCCGAGAATGTTTCTACTGAAAATCATTGGGTTGATATTTTTCCAGCACTTTCGATTACCAATAATCTTAATTTAACAATGTTTTGCACAATTATTGAGTATGTTATGTGTCTGCCTGGAAGTAATGCACCTATGGAAAGAGTTTTTTTCTCAAATGGATAAAACATGGATAGTGATAAAACACAGTTGAGTGTTGCAGTAATGAAAACTATTTTAAGCAGTACGACGCGTAGCTTGGTACTGCCGCGACTTTTGATTTTGTATTTGGTGGCATCACTCGCGTGTTCTAAGCGCTGTATCTGCTTATTTCTTTAATCTGTGATTTTATGTAACACATTTTTGGTAAAACTCCGATATCTTCAAGAATCTGCGACATATTTCAGCCAATTTACACATAATCTTAATGAATGCTAGTTATTCACCTAAACTTACCCCATGAATTCTTTAGTATTTAAAATAGTAGTAGTTAGTATTTAATTCTTTAGTATGAAAACCATACGAAAGTATTCCTGAGTTTTTTGTGTTCAAACAAAGACAGTGAGAGTTAAACGCATCTGGGGCTTTTTTAATAATTATGTAGTGTAATAGGCATGTTGACAGTATCTATAAATTGCAAATCTAATTAGTCTGTCAGTTAGAGTTAAGAAAAAATATTATTCTTTTGTTAAATCAATGCATATTTACAAAGAAATAAAGCATCAAAATTCGAGAGTGGGGGCTCGTGACATCAGAAACAAGTAAAAACTGTATTTGCTTGTACTACTGGTAATACCCTATTTATTTCGGTTTAAAGAAATTTATTCTCATAAGAACTTACAGTCCACTTATAATGAGATACAGAGTTAATAAGTATGAAAATACAGTACAATTTCCTCCTGAGTATTAGAAATTACAATGTAGAAACGTGTTTTTTAAGCTTACTTTTAAATACGTTTATGGTATCGCATTCTTTAATGTCGTCCGGTAATGCATTGAACAGCTGTGCTCCCTCAAACAATATGGTCTTTCTACCGTAATTAGTACGCGCGCTGATAACTTCAAGTTTGTTTTTATGTCTATTTCTCAGGTTATATGACATTGTTTTTTTTCTTTATTTGTATGTTAATTTGTATTGAATTAGCGGTTTTTGCTTTGTTTTTAATTTAAATGTAATACCTATCTATATTTTGTTTACAGGATAACCAAAGGCAGAGGCGTCTTTCAAATAGTTCGTTTGCAAGTGATGTGTCTTTCAGACTTCCAAGCTATGAGACTCCTTCAATGTACCATCTACAGGTAAGTTATAAATATAAACATCAACAAAAAACCGGCCAATTATCCACCATTATCTATAAAAAAAGTCAAAAGTACTACCTTCTTTGAATCCAAGCCCTCTTTAAATATTTGATTTAATTTAATTATTTATTTTTAAAGTGAATATATAACTCTCAGATCAAAAAAAATAGGCAGATAGAACGTGCGCGAACAACAAAGTGAAGCCAGATTTTATTTTAGTGTGCGCGGCAAATATGGCGCGCCGTGTACGAACACGTGCATCTGTGTGCGTTTACGGTTGCCAGATATTGAGAAATACTCCCACATCTTGTTCAGTTAAATTGTTCTCAAATATTGTACTACTATTTTTTAAATTAGAAACGCGATTTTGTTTTATGGTTATACCCAGAGAGCAAAAGCGTGTAGTATTTATTATTTAACAGAATAATAATAAGGAATAAAAGTTAATGTGCGTAATATCAGACCATCATATCATATCAGAGAATATAACACTTTTTATAACGCTTTTTGGTTATTTGTTTATAACGCAAAAGGAAGCCATTCATTATCTTGCCTGCTTTGGCGAATAATAGTGACCCATTTACCGCGTAAAACCGGATCCGTGGGCAATCTGCAAAAACATAATTCGAATAATTGTAGTATAACCAGTGGCGAAGACCTAATTTAAAAGGGTGTGGGGGGGGCTGGCATGTTACACTATGTACAAAATTAAAACGATTTATCGGCCAATAGAAAATGCCCTACCAGCTCTACTCACGATACTGCTTGCATTGCAACTAATAATTCGAAAATGAAAAATATCACTAATGAAAGTATGGAAACCTCTAAATGTCACATGGCAAAGCCTAATTGTTGCAATTAGATACTAAAAGTAATAATAAAATATTTCATAAACCCCAATAAGTCTTGAAATATAAAAATTTTAAAGCGCAGTACACCGCACGCGGAACTAAAAGTAAACGACTAAACGTACATCAAATAATAAAATAATAATAAATACAGGTACTATAGATTACGACCGTGCAGTTGTATTGACGAATTTGATCGATATTTTTTATGCACAATACACATTCCCCTAATTCAGGGTAATTTACCCGTCATAAACTAGCAACACAGACGATTTACTGTTGAGGTTTTGTGTTTCAAGTGAGCCGAAAATATTTTATGGAAAATAAATACCAAAACAATAAAAATAACAAGAGTTACCTGTGGAAAGATATTCCATCTTGTTTTCTTTCTTTTTGTGAACAACTTTTGCAGTGTTTAAATACACAAGACGGCATGTTTTGGCTTAAAATGGCAAATCACTAGTGACGTGTGAGCGAGACGATGCGTAGCTTGGTACTGTCGCGAGTTTGTATTATCCTTTGATTTTGTATTATCTTCGGTTGACACACTCGCGTGTTCTGAGCGCTCTATCTGCCTATTTTTTTTGATCTGAGATATAACTTAATATTCTGTGAATATTTCAAGTGTCTACCTGTTGCCGTTATCAAGAAATTATGTTTGTTGCATAGGTGCCCCTAAAATATTAATGTTATTCTGGTTTTTAGTATTTGATTTTATAGCAACAACAGAAATACACCATCTGTGAAAATTTCAACTGTCGAACTATCACGGTTCATGAGATACAGTCATATAGCCTTGTGACATATGGACAGCAAAGTCTTAGTAATAGGGCTCCGTTTTACCCTTTGGGTACGGAACCTTTAAAAACTGGTGAAGTCTACTAATACCAATCTTCCTTTTTAGTCTGATATGGAAGTGTCGGCGAGTGAGGCTGAAGAGCGAAGTTTCTCGAGTGGTAATGTAAGTCTTGATCGGGTAACAAAGGAACAGCTGTATGCAGCATATCGACGCACACAAGAACGATACACAAAGTACAGAACACAATATGGCGATCTAGCTCGTCATTATAAATTATTAGAAAGAGAAAATGCTAAAGCAAGAGTGAGTAGAAAACAAAACTGTTTGTTATCAGATTAAAAGTTTCAGATAACTAAATCTAATTTATGTTTTCAGAGTGTTTTGGTTGAAACCCAAGACAAAGCTTTAAGGAGAATATCAGAACTTCGTGAACAGTGTGCTTTGGAACAAAGTGCAAAAGTAAGTAACTTACAGCTTAGATGAAGATAATTTTCTTCAAATACAAACTTTCTTACAAATTTCATTTAATATTTCACTTACCTTATTTCCAAATTATCTTCTTTGAATCTGTCATGGTTGTAACAGGCACAGGCGGGACGTTTCGAAATTATATTCTAAAACGTAATATTTGGGACTTTTCAGGTGTCCCACAGTATCTCCACATTTCGCCAGTTCTGTTTTACTCTTGGCGAGCTTGCTCATTACTCGATTCGTGCGATTTGCAAGTACTACTAACTAAAAATGAAAATCATCCTTGCAACTACGATGTAATGACGCATTTCGATTTACTTACGTCGTCGTCATCTTGGCGAGCTTGTTTAGTTTTTCATCTACGTTTTTTCATATACGAAAATCATCCTTCCCACTATGACATGACAGTGGTAAGGATGATTTTCGATTGTAGGTGAAATCTATCGAATTCTGTCGCATGGCGTCATCAGCAAGCTCGCTTACGTAAATACTAGATTGTCATCAACTAGGCGTGAATCTCAACTCTAGAACCTGAAACCTATAACGCGCCCAAATTTAGAATCTATTAGATTCACAAGTCCGCCGAGATACCCATGACTAATACATTTAAGAGTGTAATAAAAAAGTGGTATTTTATTTATTTGTTATAGGCCCACCTTGAAAAAGCTCTTCGTATTGAAATTGAAGAAAAGGGTATGAAAATAGATGCACTTAATACTAAAGTGCAATTATTACAAAGTAGTTCTAACATTTCTAGTAACACTGATAAAAATGAGAACAACACTAGATCAAGTGAAGGTGATGGCGATGTACAACTAATAAATCTATCTAATGATAATGAGATAAATCAGACAAATGAAGAATCTTCAGCAGCAGAAATACTAATTTTGAATAATAAAATTGAAAAAATGGAACATTTACTTAACAAGTACAAGGAGTCGCTAAAGACAAGTAAAGAAAAGAATTCACAAGTCAATACGGAGATGCAAATTCTTACAAATGATCTTGAAAATAAGAACAAAGAAATCGAACAATTGAAACTTGCGACTGAACAGTTGGCAGAATCGAGGCAAAAGATCCAGGAATTAAATAATATCAACGAAGAACTACAGAATAAGATTAATGTCTATGAGTTTAATAAAACGAGAGAATTATCAACACTAGAGCTTGATTTCCAAAAAGCTCAAGAAGAAATAGCAGAATTACGTGGCAAGATTGAAATATTTGGCAAGAGAGAAGAAGAATATGCTATTTCTTTAGCAGAAAATAAATTGAGCATTCATAAAGAATTAGAAAGTAAGGAAGCAGAAATAAAATCACTTAAAGATCACCTGGAAGCTAGTAAGAAAGAAATACAATCATTGAAAATAGTTGTTAACGACTATAAAAATAATGTATCGTTATTGGAAGCAGAGCGGACTAAGCTTAGTCATGATAGTTCTGAACTAAACGCAACAAAATCTAAAATAAATGAGTTGGAGTCTCAAATTGATGAACTATCCAAGAAATGTCACAACTTGGAACAAATAAAAACAAAGTCTGATGAAGGGTATAAATGTCTCCAATTACAAATGAAACAAGAAACTGCAGAAAAGTTAGCTATGATTGACAGAAACACGTATTTAGAAAATAGAAATTCACAATTAAGTGAAGAAAACGCTAAAAAAAGTGCACAGATAAGTCAATTAGAAAATGAACTTCAGAAAAGAGAAAAAAATCTGCAAGATAAAGCTTTAGAAGAATCAAAGAAAGATGAACTTCTTGATGAATTAACTATATGGAAAGATAAATATGCAAAATTAGAATCGGAAATACAAGAAGAAAGAGATGAGTTAATAAAGTTGCAGTCCGAAATTGAAAAGCTGTTAACAAACCACGAATTACTGCAAAATCAAAATATTGAGTTCCGTCAAATTGTTACTGATTTGGAATCTGAGAATGCCATCATGCATGAAAAAGTTTTTATAAGTAACAAAATGAAAACAAATTGTATACGACTTGCAAATGAAGTTAAGGAAATGAAGAAACTCATTTGCTTATTTTCAACTGAGGCAAAATCCTTGCAAACAATTAACAAAGAAGCATTTATTTCTGTTACAAAGGAAATAAATTATGCCCTAAACAATATTTCATACAGTGAATCTAACTCAAATACTAATAAAGTAAATCAAATAAAAATGGAAAATGCTATGTTGCAAAAAGAATTAAAAATAGGTACTGAGAAATATGAAAGTCTTTCCACAGAACTAAATGTTTTACGGGACGAAAACAATAATTTGAAATCAACGATCAGTGAATATGAAGTTGAGAAAAATATTATAGATGAAGAATTGAAAAATATAACGGATCGCTATGAGGCGGCTATGAATGAATTAAATTCTGTTAAAGAAGAAAACGAAAATGTACGTTATAAGATTAATGAATATGAAAACAATTTTCAGAATTTACAAATAGCCATGGAATTTGAACAAAAACAACATTTAGATTCTAAAGGAAAGCTGAAATCGTTAGAAGACGAGAAACGTACATTAACAGAAAAACATTCATGTTTAATAGAAAAGGTAAAATCGTTAGAAGACGACAAACAAAAATATACAGAAAAATATTCAGATTTAATAGAAAAGCTAAAATCGTTAGAAGGCGAGAAACATGCTTTAACAGAAAAACATTCAGATTTAATAGAAAAGCTAAAATCATTAGAAGGCGAGAAACATGCTTTAACAGAAAAACATTCAGATTTAATAGAAAAGCTAAAATTGTTAGAAGGCGAGAAACATGCTTTAACAGATAAACATTCAGATTTAATAGAAAAGCTAAAATCATTAGAAGACGAGAAACATGCTTTAACAGAAAAACATTCAGATTTAATAGAAAAGCTAAAATCGTTAGAAGGCGAGAAACATGCTTTAACAGATAAACATTCAGATGTAAAAGAAAAGCTAAAATCGTTAGAAGGCGAGAAACATGCTTTAACAGAAAAACATTCAGATATAAACGAAAAACTACAATTGCTAGAAAACGAGAAACAAACTTTAACTGAAAAACTCGATTTCTTAACTATTGAAAACAATAAAAGCAAGCAGGAATTGGATTCATTTAAGGATTTCCATAGTAAAACTTTGGAAGAGTTTGATGCCTTGAAAAAAGAAAACAAGAATTTAATGGCTCGAGCAGAAGAACAGGATACAAAAATAGCTAGCTTTGATAAAATACAAGAGGATAACAAAAAAATAACTCTAGAAAATATATCTTTAAACAGTCAAGCCGAAAGCATTGCTGATAGCTATAAAAAATTGGAAACTGAAATCAATGACCTACGAGAATCACAAGCCGTAATAGAATCAGAAAAAAATCATTTGAACGAAGTAATAGAAAAATTAGAGATGAATTCGTTTAAAAATACTCAAAATAATGATAGTCAAACAGATGACACACTAGCATCTGAACAAAAGTTAAGCGAAGTTACTCAAATGAAACTTGTTGAGACAGAGGGAACGAATCTAAAGGCAAGCAGTGGCTCAGATAGTGAACTTTCAAACCAATACAAATTATTAAAAACTGATTATGAAACATTGAAAGAAGAAAACAGACGTTTCAAGTCAGATATTGAAGGCCTACAAACCTATTTAACAAAAATATCAAAAGAAAACAGTATTTTGAATGACAAACTCAGAGAGCTAATAGCAAATGAGCATTCTACTGATAACAGTGATATATCGAGTGATTTAACAGAACTTAAAGATGAAGCTCGTAAGAAGAAAGAGAAAATTGATGATCTATTAAGAGAAAACATGTTACTGGTAGAGGAAAACTTGGAGCTCAAAGATCAATTACAATCCCAAAATTACCCTCATCCAGAAATAAATCCATTGAATGACAATGAAAAAGATAATAACGCAATAAAGGAAAAGTACCATAATCTGTTACAAGTCAACAGTACATTAGAAAAGCGATTGAATGATGTTGAACAAATTAACAAATCTGTTAATGGCAACATGTTAGAAATGCAGGAAAAGAACGAGAAATTAAAATTGTCTAATGAAAAACTTGAACGGCGACTTGATGAAGCGCTCGTTAGTCTAAGACATTTGCATTCACTGCAAGAAAACACTGAGCTTGAATATTTACGAAATATACTGTATGAGTATCTTACAGGCTCGGGAATACATTCCGTTACATTAGCTAAAGTGTTATCAGCCATAGTCAAGTTTGACGACATGCAAACAAAGTTGGTTTTGCAGAAAGAAAAAGAAAGACAAGGATTCGTAAGTATATTATGTTTTAGTATTAATTCGTTCTTGTGCCTACATAACTATCGTTCATTTTAATTGCTTGAACATGCAGTGATGCAACTTTAAGTGTTGTTCTAGTGTTGCTCACTAGATGGCGCTACTGTTGAGTAAGGTCCTGAAGTATATTCTCAAAGTTCTTTAATGTGGATCTGATAAAACGAAGTTTACATTAAAATCTCATCTCTCATCTTTATAGATGAAAAAGGAAATCTTTCGGAAACTTATGTAATTCGTTTTCGAAAGATAAACAGTCAAACCGCAAAGAGCGAGTTCAAAAATTTCGAAGACCTCATGCTACATTAGCGCCTCTAGCGGCGAAAGCCTCATTGACTTTTTTTTTGTTGAATACGTGCATTCATACTTTCAGAGATAGACCTCATGGATTTTTTACTTGAGTGGAATAAACAAATTATGATTTTTAACAGAATTATGTTATTTATACGGAAGTGGAATGTTCGTTACATAATTATAATAAAATTTTAACAAAAGTTATTTGTTGCAGTTACGACAGCTTGGCATTATCTGATGACAGGACCGACTAGAAGATGCTTTGTTACATTTTTAAAAGGGTTTAATATGTAATTTCTTTATAAAAATAATCAGTGTACATTTTTTAGCAGTTCATAGTTTTCTTATTTGTAAATTATTGTTATTTTAATAAATTATAATAATATTATGTATATTGAATTAAATATGTTGTAAACTAATCCAGTATTTCATATTTGTTTTCTTTGACCAAACGGGTCTCAACAAAGGTTACGTAGACAAAAAAAACTAACCGCCTTCTAAAACCACCACAAAAAAGTGTAAAACAACATATAGTTCGGAAGTCGATGATTTTGTTTTTAAGCTATTGCATAGCTTTTATCGCGGGTTCACGTACGTTTATATTTTTATCTTTTAAGCCCTACGTTTTTTTTTAAATCTTTTTTTTTAAACAAATATAAACAAATTCAAAACAACGTATGTAACAATCTACAGCTCTCTATGTAAGCGCTTTATATGAAAACTAACTAATGGCCAAACGTTCGCGTAGCGGAAACTTGAATTTCTCCGCAGTTTATGCATGCACTAATTTTATTCATACATACACAATTACACACTAATTTTTGGACACATCTCTTTTCTTAAAAAATGTTCGGCCAGGATAACGTTCGCCCAGCGGAATCAGTTTTTAACCGACTTCAAAAAAGGAGGAAGTTATCAATTCGACTGTATATTTTTTTAATGTTTGTTAGCGCATAATGAACCGATTGGGTGAACCGATTTTAATGATTCTTTTTTTGTTTGAAAGCTGGTGCTTCCCGTGTAGTAGTGTAACAGCTATATTTCAAGTGTTGACAATGTGTTATAAAATTACGTTATTGCCTTTTCTACAGTAATTACAGACCACATTTTGTATTTTTGATTCTATTTACGAGTTATAACATTTTTTCAATTGGCGGCGCTAGTGGACTGTAAGAGGCCTCTTAAATAATTCTTTTTTTTTTGTTGTACTAGGTATCGTTCAACTTAGGGAAACAAGTTACATCAAAATCGGTTCAGTAGTTTTTGAGATAGGGAATTTTATTAGCTTATTGTGTACATGAGGGATGTTATTACCAGTGCTACGGATTACAAAATTCTAGTGCAGAAGAAAATTATGTGTTTGGTCAGAATTTGGGTTGAACATTTAAACTAAAAAGAGTAAAATAAAAAACTTTTTCAAAAAAAATGTTACCGCCTTCAAAAAGAACCACAAAAAAGGCTAAAATAACGTAAGTACAAAATAACTTTTATTTCGGAAGTCGGTGGCAAAAAAAACAATGAACTAAAAAAAACAAAGCCATCTACTTCCGAAATAAAAGTTATTTTGTAGGTTATTTTAGCCTTTTTTTTGGTTCTTTTTGAAGGCGGTAACATTTTATTTTTAAAGTTTTTTTTTTGGTAAATTTCTCCACAATGGCTGCGTGTACAAATTTCTTTTTACCATACACAATTATACGACGTCATACACTATATATCTGCATAATTAAAATCTTTAACTTCAACAATATTCCGCTGCGCGAACGCACACCGCTCGGGCGTAACGGGAGGGACCGTCAGACTCGTACTGACTAAAATCCACGGTGATCCTTCAATAGCTCCTTACGTTCCAGGGACACGGTTACCTGATGAGACAGTCCCGCGACCATAGTCAGCATACGGCCGACTGAGGGCTACCTCGGCACTCGTAAGCATATCTAAGGATGCCGAGACTGGTTACGGGTAGCTTTTGCAAAACAAAGAAAAGTTCAAGTGGCAGACACGTCGAAAACCAGTAAGCTGCAATAAATAAATAAATAAAATAGATACCTAAGTTATCATTGTTCATCTTGCTGAAGAAGAAGAGAAACTTGAAGCCTTAGAGCTAGGCCCAACGAATGGTGCGGCGCCGGAGTGGCAATCTTAAGAACAGCGGTGTAGCTCTAGCGTCTCAATTCACCCTTCACCACCTCGCCCACAGCAACGGACGTCACGAAGCGTTTTCCGCCACCGTCGGGCATGCACTTCATGTTCCACGCGTGCCTCAGAGCTGTCAACTCTGAGGGGGCTCCATAGAGGGGTTAAACGTATGCCGGAATCGCGGTACTGTCCAAATGGGTAACAGTAAACCTGGAAAGCTCCATCCAAGGCGGTAGGACTTATTCGATGATTATTATAAAAAAAATTGTCTTGATGGCTCAGAGATTTAGCACCCCGCTTCTCGTACGGTTGATGAGGTTGCGAGTTCAAACCCAGACAAGTATCAATATTTCTTTTTCAATTCATATGTATTTTCAAAAAGCGGCTTATTAAATATTACACCAAAGGGTGGGTGGCCACATCCTTACACGAAAAAGACCAAATAATAAAATGCATGATTTCTTGAGCATACTTTAGGTAACACCTACTATGGCCAATGAATGGTACTGTCACATACTAGTAATTTTCAATTATTGTCCTACTAGCTCATTTTCATTTACAAAATTGACCCTCTAATAATTAATATGTCCATCTGCTACATTCTCACAGCTGAACAGATTTTGTTACATTTCTGACCTGCACAGGAGTATAGCCATAGAAATAATATAGCTGATTTTATTGAGAATAGAATAGATGTTTGTACCGGGGTACTGAATATCAAGGCATAAAAAAGGAAACATTAGAATAAAAAAAAGATTGGCAATGTGGCTGAACTTTTTTAGAACTCGTGTGCCATTAAATTCCAGATACTAACAAATAAAGGATTAAATTGTGAAAATAGCTATGTTTAATTTAATCTTTTATTGATTCACTTTCGTTTTCTGACTGATAGTCCTCGTCATCATCAGTAAAACTAAAACCATCATCTAAATCAATGTTTTCCATTTTCTGCAACATATCTTCTATCTGTGTTTTTATTTCTGGTGTTAACTTTTGCGGTCCTTCTTCTTGTTTGTTTAAAAGCCTACAAAAAAAAAACATCAATTTATACATTACTGGATTGTTTAAAATTCACTTATATTAGAACTGATTCTAATATAAATGAATTTTATACAATCCAGTTTTTCCAAAAATAAAATAATTTGAATTAGTTTCAATCAACCAAAGGATGCAAGTGGTTGATTGTCATTAACACATTGACTGTGCATGCATTTCAGTATTGCTTTTTTGGTCTAGCTGTGACATCCGAATTACATGTAATGCATTCACCATTGCTATTTTTGGGCATATTTTCTTTCAAATGAACTATAACTAGAAAAATGCAAAATCTGCCAGTTACAATAGTATATTCTTCACTTGCAAGTTGATGTAAAACAAAAGCTTTCGGATTCAGTACTTTGATTAGTATTTTATTGACGACACGGTAGGCGCAGTGGCTGATAGATCGACTGCTGCGCAGGGTGTCGCTGGTTCGATCCCTGCACGGAACAAATATTTGTATGATCTACAAATAGTTGTTTCGGGTCTGCGTGTTTGTGTATGTGAATTTCTGTTTTGTAAACGTACCCACTATACAGGAAGAAATTCCTAGTGTGGGGAAAAAAAGGCAACTGAACTGCGTTTACTGGGCTGGACAGAAATTTGTAGATCTAGCAACAGCTATTGGATCTGCCATGAGATTAACCAAGACAGGACGGTCAATGTGTTAAAAATGGTGGTGTGTGTGTTTTTTACAGATTATGATGGTGCTGATGATAAGTAAATCAATAAATTATTGCAAGCAAATCAAAATAATAATACTAGTAGATAATAATAATAACACTAGTAGATAGGTATATAATCACTGCACAAAGGAAGGAGTGGAATTTACAGAGGGAGACTTTTGCCTAGCAGTGGGACAAAATAAAATAAATGGTAGTTCCTATTTTTTGCATCATAAATAATAGTTTGACAAATTCCTAGAAATTATCAATTCAGACTAAGGGTGTTTTACAAACCTCATTATTGTTCGACGTTTTCTTTCAGGTAAGTCTTTTAACATTGCTTTCAAATCTGTGTTCTGAGGCTCTTCCACGGCCAGTGAGTCTTCACCCTAAAATAAATTGTGGACCATATTTCGGTGAGTCGTCTTAAGGGCGGAGTTACACAACAACAAACAAAGTGAAAATAACATAGATTAGAATACTTTACCTCGACTGGTTTGCAACACTTAGCACATGTTTTCTTGTCTACAGCACACTTAGTACATAGCATGTGATAAGCATATTTTACTGTTTTCTGTTCGCAACCCACACACTTGCGAGGTGCAGTCAATGGCTTGTACTTTTTATATTTAATCTTCCATTCAAGTATATCTTTGCAACGTTTGCATACCCCAGTTATCTCCAAAGAATTTATAAACTTAGTTCTATGACTCTTATCATGAAGATCATTTTTAAATGCAGTTCTATTTTGATGTTTCTGTGGTCGCTTCCTTACATTGTTTCCTTTTAAAGTACTCATACTTGCGGTGTAATAAATTTAAAAGCGTATTATTTTCAAAATTTTAACCCGCTCTTTATGTATTTATCACTGAAAAAGGGTAAATCGTTAGATAATTTAGGTTAGATTATCGTGTCTTTCGAGTTGCTGTTGACATTGACACTGACACTGACAGTGTCAACCACAGTGTCGGCATTTTTTTTTTTTTTTTTCCAATTGATTTTGGCTTGGATACAAAGTCCTTTAAGCCAAATCTTCATTTTATTCGTCTTTTTCAACTCTAGGTTTTCCAAGTCTTCATTTACTTCGTCTTTACAATTTTTCAATTGTATGTTTTATATAATTATATAATGGAATAAAATTCTTGGGATGTTTTAAGTAGTCTTCTAAGCGGCGGGCTTCATTAGTATCAATTTTGGTACTTTCACTATCACTTCCTATCAGTTCACTGGCTAGTAAAAGTCGTTGAATATTAAACTGACAACATTTAAATAACAGATGTTGAATGTCACCAACTTGATTATTGTTACAGTATGGGCATAAATTCGTTGGTATTATATTGAGCCGGCCCAAATGTGCAGGAGTTTTGTGGTGGCCAAATCGTAGTCGGTTAATAGTGGTTATAAAATCTCTGCTAGCTACTTTTAGCTTGGTGTACCAAGGCTTCGCAGGTATTACTTCTTGAATGTTTCCATACCATTTGCCTTTAGTTTCTCTGTCTTTCTTCCAGACATCATCCCATAGCAATAACACATCTTTTCTTATTTCATTATAGGTATCGGTAAATGGAATATCAGTAATATGTCTTACATCTAATGAGTTTAACCCTTCACATGCAGCCTTGTCCGCTACTTCATTACCGGTAATGCCTTTATGTGAAGGAATCCACAGAAAGGCGACTTCAACATCTTTTTGACGTAAGGCAAGTAATATTTCTCTAATTTTATATACAATATAACTTGTTTTAAAATGTACATTATAATTTTCTAGACATTTAATCACACTGAGAGAGTCAGTTAAAATAAGGAAGTTTTTATTACAACTATTTATAAAGTAAATATGTTTAAGCGCTTCAAAGACTGCATATGCCTCTGCTGTAAATATACTACAAGTAGAATCCAGAATAAAGCTTTGAAAAAACTCTATCCGGGGATCATAAATGGCACTTCGTACATGTGAATTAGTTTTACTTCTGTCTGTATATAAAGTGTAGTATTTGTTTTCATCTAAAAACTGTAGTAAATCTAGATTATTATTTACTTCTACTTTAATAATGTTAATTTCATTTACCAATGTATAAAATTGTTTAGCATAAAAGGGCCATACACTTGTTTTCTGTAATTTCTGATGTTTTTTGTTCAGGTCTACTAGAATTTGGGATAATCTTGGAAATTTGTGGCTTAGAATATCAGCAGCTGAAGTTAATGGAGTTGGAATTGGTATTGAGTAAGGTATGATTTTTTTAATGGCGTATTGATTGTTGGTGGCTAAGAGTTTTACACAAAATCTTTTTGCAAGTAACAATCGTCGAAGAGACAGTGGCATTATAAGAGTTTCAACGTCCATGGCTCTAATAGGAGTAGAGCACATGGCCCCAGATATAGTCCTCAAGGCCTTATTCTGTATTAAGTCTAATTTATTTATATGTTTACTATCTAAATAGGCTATACAACTATAGTCAAAATGACTCCTTATAATAGCTTTGTACAAAATGGAGAGAGTCAATGGATCTGCTCCCCATGATACCCCAGTTAAACATTTGATGATGTTCAAGCCTTTCATTGCTCTTTGTGCAATGTAGTTAATATGTGGCTTAAAGGATAAATCTTTGTCAATAATTACACCCAAAAATTTATGTTGGTCAACTACAGGAATAACTTGATCATTGTACAAGAGTGCAGTAGAAGGAAAATCTTTGCTAAAAATCATGGCACTACTTTTGAGGGGATTAATTTTAAGTTGCAACTTATCATAATACCCATTTAAATTAACAAGAGTTGAATTAACATTATCAATAGCCATGTCAATATTATTATTTACACTGTATATTGCTAAGTCATCCGCAAATTGGAGAATATTTACATTTTCAGTATTTACATATTTACAAATTTCAGATGTATATAAATTATATAGAAGTGGGGACAATGTGGCCCCTTGCATTGTGCCTTTAGAGACAGTTCTAGGTCCATGTAAAATGTTGTTATATTTAACATATAGAATTCTATTGCTTAGGAATTCATAAATCCATTTGCAGAGTAGGCCAGGTATGCCTAACCCCGATAACACCTGAACTAGAATTTGCGGTTGAACATTGTCAAATGCCCCTTGAATACCTAGAAAGGCACTTGCTACACTTTTCTTATTTTGTTTTGCATATTTCAGATCTGAAACGAGACAAGTGAAGCTGTCAGCACAACTTCTGCCTCTTCTGAAACCATATTGAATATTTGGTAGAAGACTATTTGATTCAACAAAATGATCCAGACGAAGCTTTATCATATTTTCAAATATTTTTCCTAAGCAAGAAGATAATGAAATAGGCCTATAGGAATCACAGTTATCTGGAGGCTTGTCAAGCTTCAGAACCGGAATAACACATTGTGTTTTCCATGACACTGGTATTATTTGTTTATGCCAAAGATTATTGAGAATAACTAAAAATATCTTCTGAGCTTTACTATTTAATTTGCTAATCAAGATATAGGGAAAATCATCCATTCCAGGAGTAGTATTTTTTCTAGATTGAAGACAAATCAAGAACTCGCACCATGTAAATGGATCTAGCAAATATTTTGAATTAATGTCATTATTATGTAAATTAAAAAAGGTATTTAAATCAGTTGTTTTTTCATTGTCGTTAACAGATAATTTGTTTAAAAATTGTGGAATAAATTCATCAGAGTAAGATTTGTTAACTTTAAGTCCTTTAAATTTCTTAATATTATTCCAAATGGTTGAAATAGGCGTAGTTCTGTTAAAACTGTCACACAATGATCTCCAACTATTCTTTTTCTCTTCAGCAATAGTTCGTTTTTTCAAAGCATCTGCTTTTTTGTAAGATATATAATTTTCAATATTAGGTAGTCTCCTGTATAATTTTAAAGCCTCTTTAGATGCAATGACGCTACTTTTACATTTATCGTTCCACCAAGGTGCAGGTGGCCTACTTTTGTATTCTGTGAATTTGGTAAATTTTGGTACACATTCTGATTTCAGGGTAGAAAGTGTATTACAGAATGAATTGTAAGAGCTAAGAGGGTCACGACTGTAAAGAATAATATAATCAAAACATGTTTTCGAAAGTTCATTGTACTGGTTCCAATCAGCTTTATTATATATAAATTTATTTATAGGAGGATTAACATTGTATTGATCAGTTAAAATAGTTATTTCTGTTATTGTTGGGAAATGATAACTGCCCATGTTATCATCATGGACTGACCATTTACAAAGAGGGGTAATTGATGGACTAGCCAAAGACACGTCAATAGCTGATGGATTACGATTAGGATATTGCATAGTAGTAGCGTCACCTTCGTTTAGAATACATAAATCTAACTCATCTATAACAGTATATAACTGCTCTCCTCTTCGTTTATTTGATATGCATCCGAATGCAATGTGATGAGCGTTAAAGTCACCAGCCACGAATATAGGCTTAGGAAGATTGTGAATAAGGTCACGTAAGTTGTTAGTTCTAAGTGGGCCCATAGGGGGGCAATAGACACACAAAATAGTAATATCTCCTCTAGAAGTAGATATGGACAATGCCACAGTTTGTAGTTCATCATAAAATACTGTGGAAAGTGCTTTATATTTTAAAAATGGTTTAATTAGTATGGCTACCCCACCATGTTCATTTGAAGCATTTTTATAATATATGTTATATCCAGGTAAACGACAAGGTCTACTGTCTCGTAACCAAGTTTCATTTAATAAGCATATATCAATGTCATTATCTCGTAAAAAAGTTAGCAAAAGAGGGACTTTATTATAAATACTTTGAATATTAAATTGGGCTATTCTTAAAGAAGACTTATTTGAGGTACTATAATCCATAAATTAAGAAAGATTTTTGAGTAATAAATCTTTAATGGCAATAGAAGTAATTGGAGTGTCGTCACCTTTGTTAGCTATAGAAATTAAAGTTCGAACTATAGCATTTGTTAAGTCAGCATTATTAATTAATTGACTTTTAAGTTCATCAATAGATAGAGATCTCTGTGTAACAGATTTCACAGATTGCTGAACTTTATTTACAGTTTTTTGTACAGGGACATCAGGGTTACTGTTTGATTTATTTACAATATTTTTATTATTATATACAAGAGCTGGAAAATCAGCATAATTTTTCTTTTCATGTGCAATGGCAACAGTGCTAGCATATGTAATTTTGCTTTTCTTTTCTAGATTTTTCTTTATTTTAACAGGACATGAGTTTGAAATTGCTAGATGTGGTCCACTACAATTGATACAACTTAGTTCATTAGGTTTATCACAGTCTTTGTAATAGTGTTCACCCGAGCAGATACTGCAGCGCTGTTTGCCATTACAGACCTTAGCTGAATGATTAAATTTAAAACATCTATAACACTGTTGCAGAGGAGGGATGTACTCAAATACGCGGTATGAAAACAAGTCATACTGTACAGAATCAGGTAATGTATTGGCTAGGAAAGTTATGCTGACAGTTTGTAAAGGCACTTTTTCATTGTTTACTTTTCTAAAAAAGCGACGCACAGCAATAATTTCATACGTAGAAGATAACTTGCAATATAGTTCTTTATTAGAAATGTTAGTTGGAACATATCGGATGATTCCAGTTTTTTCAATTTGAGCTGCAGGGATGAATGCCTTCAATTTATATCTTTCCAGAAAGACATTATTTGCCAAAAAATTGTTGGCAGTATTATATTGTTTAAATATAACCGCAATTTTATTCGCGTTCACTCTGTGAATGGCCACTACTCCTTTAATTTCTGCCGTGAATATATGATTAAGGTAAATGGGACTTTTGTTGCCCAATCGTTCATTATTACTGCTTTCAACAAACACTTTGAATTCATATTTTGTAGAATTTTCAGGGTATAGTCTTTTATAGTTAGGTTTGAGAAAAGGTAAAAAGTTCAAACTTTCCTCACCACCGCCGCTATCATCATCATTTTCGTCCATTTTTCTGGCTCGCTTGCCCGAAGACCCCGGGCCTTTGGTGGCCGGGGGGATTTCACCCCCGGCCTCACTGTTAAACATTATACTTATTTACAAAACGATTATTTACAAATTATTAATCGAATTTTAACTATAATATATACAAAAATATCAATTTTTTCCAAATTAGCAAATTTTAGCGCCCATTCAATTCAAATTCCCGCCAAAGAGGTGTCGGCAATAAATTGTCAATTTGTTTGACACTATCGTGACATTATCACTTTTGCAGCTCTGTCAGGTTTTGTCTATGGATTATATGCCACACACACGTCTCGTAGCCGTCGTAGATCCTTCTGTAATTCTGTACACGATAATGTAGCCGGATTTTCAAGAACAAGTTTGATTTTGCTAGTCATCAGAGAGCTCACGAAAGAGAAGACAAGTAGTCTGGGTCACTGTCGCTGGATACGGTGAAGAGGTCTATATCTATATTATATAAGTTTTCCGGTGGGTGGTCTGAACCATTCCGTTGAGCTATTATTGATCGAAGATTCCATTGAACTATGTAAACGGTCAATGAGGGCGTTTGTTGGCCCGGTGTGTATACGCGACATTATAGCCGATCTTTCTCCATTTAATTGTTGGCTTAGAAGCCTAGAAACCATGCTAGCTATTACAATGCCAATGGAAAATTTTCATCCCAAAAACATAATTACAGAGTGCCGGCGGAAGTGAAAACTTTAATAGTAATACACTCACACACGAACATTCGCGCAAGCGCCCTGCGCCGTCTTACGAATTTTTGATCAGGTCACGTGTCCTGACGCGAGTTTAACATTTTTTACCCATTAAAAAAAAGTGCACAACGCCGCTAAAGAAGTTTTCACTTCAAAAAAAAATCGCCTACCGCGATTCTTTTCCCTTAAAACCCCAATGGGGAGTTTATTCCCCAAAACTGTCATAACTGTTACTTATAACGGGGACTTGAGTCCCCACTTGGCAGTTAATGCCAAAAAATGTTGATAAGCAATCTGTCAGATTTCACAGCTGTCAGAGCTCACAATGAAGCGTTGTAATGGCTAGAAAAATTACAAAAGAAAATCCACCACAGGGGTACGTTTATGTAGGCCGGCAAAATTTTCGCCGATGGGGGCAGATTAAATTTTAGTCAGTTTAATTTTTCACCTCGCGGTGTGTTTGACGTTTAGTCAGTGTATAAATTTTAAACTGGATAATTGACTTAAACGTACCCCAGATCGTCACTGACAATTTCCCCTGTCACTCCTATCAGTGTCAAAATAGACTGCCGGTGGTGGCCGAGTAGGGTTGGATCGTTGACGGTTTTTCCATCAACGAAACGTTAACGTTGATTTAGGTTTATCAACTAGTTAAATTCGTCAACGAGTTAACATACTATTAATGTCAACTTGCAACATAAACCGTTAATTCATTGGACGGTTTTTATTCAACGATTGCGCGTTCAATTTTAGAAACAATTTGATTCAATTTATGTACATATTGGAAAACGTTTGATTGAAGGTTTTACTAAGATGACCTTCCCTTCATACTTTCTCTTTTGGCTTAGGACTAACTAATAGAATACCTATTCTAAAATAAATATTTCGAAAATAAATTCTTTCATCTGTCTCTTAGAGTTCCAACAGTATGATATGACCGTCACTCGCAATCTATGACGTTATTTTTAACGTAAGTTTTTTTAATTTGCTCAGCTCGTTGGATTTGCGTTCTCGTTTACCTACTGAACGAGACGTTGATTCATATACAGTTAACGTTATTAACGTTAAGTGTATATGAATCAACGTCTCGTTGACAGGAGATCAACGCTTGATTCAACTAGTTCGTTGATTCAATGCTCATCTCTAGGCCGATGAAAATCGTGTTAAATCGTGTATTTTCGACAAGGAAGCAGCGTTGTTCTTGATACGGCAATTGCCGTAATATACGGCATTCAGGCATCTTAGGCATCATAAAAACGGTATACGGCAGCTCTTTAATTACTGTATAAAAATATACGGTAATTGACTAAAATTAGGAAACATTAAAAAACATTTCGTTAATTCATTAGCATCTTTTGCTTTAAATGTATTATGTTTACCACATTCGAACGCAGACTGCGAGCGTATCTTCAGCGAAGTAAATAATATGAAAACGAGACTTAAAAATAAATTAATAACTCAAACTATTAATGGAACTCTTTTAGCCAGACAAGCAATTCGTAATCATGGTAATTGTACAAAATTTCAAGTACCAAACGAAATGATTGGTAAAATGAAGGATAAAAAACACCTACATGAGAAAGAATCAGAACTACTAGAAACTATTCAAAACCTATACGGTGAAGATTAAAACAAGTCACTATAAAAGTAGTACACGCATACTACATACATAAGTTGTATTTTTTTATCATTTAAACTTTCGAAATAAATATTTTGTATAATACGGCATTTTTCTCAGTATTCCCAGAAAATCCGGCAATTTTAGAATTGGAATACGGCAACCCTAAATTTGACAGGAACAACGCTGCAAGGAAGCATTGAATTATTATGCGATTCATGTATTACCGTAAGACATAAACCATGCGTGATTGAAGATAATAATACTTAAGAAATATTTAAATACCATTCAAACTATTTCGGAGACCACAGGTACTGAAGAACTTTGGATGTTTTATATCTCCCCCAACCTCAACTCTCTGCTAAAATCTTTTATAAAATCGTATTTGTTTAACTGTAAAATATGAACCTATCTACTCGAAAACTGGTACAAATTGCTGCATGGGGAGGTTTAGTTGTCGGAGGTACGGGATTTTATTTACAGAACCGAATTATCGATAGGGTAAGAGGATATGATTACTATAAAAATGCATTGAAACAGTTGCGAACTCACTCTGGTGCCGTCCACTATTTAGGAGAGCCGATCAAAGACAAGCGATTTAAGCTGTCTGATACTGTAAATAACTATTCTGATGGAGTGGCAGCTCGATTTAAAATACCTGTGTCAGGACCCAAAGATAGAGGGACTTACTATTTTTGGGCTGAAAGAGATAGTGAAGAATGGAAAATAATTAGAGCAGAATTAGAGTTGAAATCTAAGCAAGATGCGAGACTCGTTATTGTGAAATAGAAACACGTAAGAATGCAATAAAAAATGTTAAATATAATAAATGATGTAATGTAGAATAAATAATAAAAATGTTAATGGTGTTTGCTGCTTTTAAATCTCTTTACTTATAACAATTATTATTGAACTTATTATACATGTAGTTAATGTTTCATAGAATAAACTGTGCTGTATTACTTGTCAGTAAGAATAACTGCTGCAATGTCCTAAATGTAAATGTCAAAAATCACATTATTCAAATAATCCTAGAGACCAAATGATGTTATGGTGGTGTTAATAGCCAATAGAGATGCTGATGCACTACCTCTTATTGCAATGTACATGAGCACATGTGCTACAATGTGTGACACTTTAAAATAAAAGTAGTAACTTTAAGTAAAATGTTCATTTAGATTTTTCTGAACATGTTTTCACATATTCACAATATTGTAAAAATGAAAAATCATGCTTCATGATTTTAAAATTACTTTTCAGATAATTACAAGCGAACAATGTTCATTGGGTCTAAAAAAGAAAAATTCCACTATCATAACACTTTATTGTGTCTTGTTAGAGGTATGCAAGGACAAAATATAACAGTGGACCTACGGAATAGTGATTCCTTCATTTGTGGGCATTTAGATAGTGTGGATGGGTAAGAATTTCAAAACCAGCAATATTGTGATTGAAAATCCGATGACTATGTTTTGTTTTTGTTACAGTTTTATGAACATTACTTTTTCCAATGCAGTATATTGTGATCCTCAAGGAAATGAATATTATTTTGAGAGTTTGTTTTTACAAGCCCGTAACATTAGATATGTACATATCCCTGAAACTGTAAGTATATCACTCCAATTGGACACAATACTGGTATATAAGGTTTATTATGTACATTTATAACATTTTGAGTAATTTTATTTTTAGACATCCATAATAACTCAAATTAAAAATGAATTAAGTGGAAATAAAAAGCCTCGCGATGACAAGAAAGATGTCAAATCTTCCAGAAAAGTGAAAAAGGCAGTTAGGATGCACATGGAAACTGTGGCTTCTCTGAAAATAAATGATTAATGTGTAGACATACATACTAAATTGTAACTTATCATTGTTGTTGCATAACCTTTCCCAAATATGTAGGGCTTAGCTCCCAGTACCGGATACTCACTAACATAAGTATTTAACATGGAATGACTCGCTATCTGTGATCTCCACAACTAAGTTACTAGGTTATGAGATACTTGGTTAAGGATTTGGATGTGGTATAGAGATAGTTTTTTAACCTGAATTAACATAGGATACGGATAATTTTACCTCGATTTTATGTACCCGTGGGATAATTTTCGAGTTCTAGCGGCGGCAACAGATAGTTCAATATAATGCTCTTAGTTTGCGTTTGGGACAAATTGTTTTCAATCACGGAACCCTTGTGCATTCCGACGTGCACTTGGCCAGTTTTTAACAAATATTTGCCTAATTGCTGATCAAAGAACTCTATTAGCTGTACATAAAAGCTACCTTTGAGAATGATGTTGGCCGACTAGTCGGCCAGTCAGAGACAGCCCACCTCTATCAATTAACTATTATAAAAAATTCTGTATCTCTGTATTATTGCTTACTAGCGACCCGCCCCGGCTCCGCACAGGCACATTCTTTACTATATTCTGATATGTTATATATAACTCTATCTCCTATATCCGTTGCGTAGTTTTAAAGATAGATCTTAAGCATAGCATACATTGGGACAGACAGCTGGAAGCGACTTTGTTTTATACTACCTATGTAGTGATAGTGATGATGCGAAAAAAGATAATTGATTCTACATATAAATTAAAACAAAATTCAATATATAAACATTTATTTTAGCTATTAACAATCTTGTAAGTGTGTCTTAAAAATATAATAATTCAACTTATTTATAGAGATCTGCCCGGTCGGATGACTTTTTAGATGCTTATCTATTTTAAATGTGTCTTTGCGTCACATCTTATTTCATAATACTTCTACTGTATCATTTTGTAGTTTTTTACAGAATAACAATAATGTACTGTCAGGCAAGATTCTGTACACAACAGCTCAATCTTTTGGAATAGAGACATAGATGAAATAGTAATCAATAGAGCATTCAGATGTATTTATAGACCATAGTTATACGGAATATACACATAATCCATATTTATTAATTTAATTTACTTACTCTGATTTTCATTTGCAGAAAATTTTTCACATTCATTAGAAGTATTACTCTGGTTCTCGTTTGAAATTATTCCATCGTCGTTAATTGACATTGGATGTATGCATGTGCCGTCATTTGCCTCAGCTTTTACATTTTGTATTTTGTTCTCATTATTGAAAGTCATATTGGTGTCGTGGTCGATGACGGCGGCATAAGGAGGGGGCGCGGGCGCCTCGGTGTGACCGGCTGCTTTACTTACCCCGTTATTAGGAAAAGAAGACAAAAAGAACTTCTGTTTTTGATAATTAAAACTATTAATTTTCAATGTCTGCTGAGCAAACAATTCGTTCTTAGTTGTTTGGACATTCTCAAACATTTTTGGACTATTGGCATAGCCTTGAGCATAATTATTGATAATTAAGTTTTTAAACTCATAGTTTTCTTGTTTTGCTGATTGTAAAAGATCATTTCTTGGAATTTTGAAGGCGACATCTAGTTGTCTATTGACGACATAGTTCTCCTTTCTTTGCGACACAGTTTGTATGACATTGGTACTTTGTTTTTTCTGTATGATAACAACTTGCTTGAACGAAGGCTTCATCGGCCTGTGGTTCATAGGCTTTTGGAATACGACATCATTATCCTTATAGGGTATTATGTCTGGTGTTGTCGCCGGTTGATCAGGTGCTTGGCTGCACAGGAAGTTGGACTGGTTGATGCTGGTTATGATTGAATTCGGGCTCGGGGATGATTGCATCACGTTTGGTCGTTGTACAGCGTTGGGATTCAAAGTACCTAAAAGAAACATTAATAGCATTAGATAATTACAATAAGGTCTTGGAGTCGAAGTCAGCGTTGAGCGGGGGGGAGGCGCGTTCTAAGGACTTGCCGGTAGTGCTCGGCTTGTTAACGCAGCTCGATAGCTTCGAGTCAGAGTCATACTGGTCCCACATTTTCCATTCGTTTCAGTTTAGTGTTTACACTTACAGTGCAGTAGTACATGGGACAGTTACAGTTCCTATGGCAGTAAACAAGAGATTGTATTCGGTTTTTTTAACCATGCAAATACCACACGACCTCAAAGAGCCGCAAACTTAAGAATTCTGTATAAGCTTATAAGATTATTAAAATGCGTAACTTTACAGATTTTTGTATGATACAGCCATGTTTTATTATGTGGCGAAACATCCACAGACACACTGTTGAAATAATTATTTTACCTCTCTTTGTTTAAAATCTTACTCTCTCGCGAAAAAATTACAACACATTAACGAAACGAAAACATTAAAACTTGTGTTAATGTTTCGCCATTGTAATTGTGCAGTTTGTAGTACGTAACACCCTCGCACATATACATGTGCACAAATTCTATGCAGGAAAGTACCAAATTTTTTAAGAACACGCTTCAGTCTTAGAGACTTGGTTGTCATTTAACTGGAGAGAAAAATAACCTTGCATGACGTCAGTAGAATAATTGTAACGACATGACAATGTTTACTACAAGTACAATGTGACATCATTGATCAAAGTTCATGCGTGGAATTGCCACCACACGAGGTTCCGATAACAGCCGTTTAGGTCCGTAATTCCCCAGACACTCGAGAAAGAACACTTACTTATGAACGATCTACTCGAGATGATCACAATTACTCGTTTTTTATTTATACGTGAAGTCATAATCTCGTAATTTACCTTGTGGTTTGTATTTCGCCAACTGAGCGTACACTTGTTTGATGCGTTCGATGTTGATCTGTGACGCTTTCGCGTGGTCCACCATGGGTCTAGGGTAGTCGCGCCCGATGATGCACCGTGCCGCCTGCTGCACCGACTCTGGAGCCACCCACGGCTCGTGGATGTATCGCGTTGGCATGTTCTTCAATGCCGGAATGTATCTCCTGTAAACAAAATTGTACCATAGTAACGAATCATCGCTAACACATGCTTTGAAATAGGAGTTATGCATTTGGGTAATCTCTAGCGATCTGTGTCCGACTCTCAGATTAAAGAAACAGGCAGAGCGCTTAGCACAGGAGTGAAGTCACCAAGTAAATACAAAATCAAAAGCGAATACAAACTCGCGTCAGTACCAAGCTACGCTTCGTACTGCGCACACGTCACAAGTAACTTGTTATTGTACGCCAAAATATGCCGTCTCATGTCTTTAAACATTGTAAAAATTGTTCTCAAAAACAAAGAAAAGAAGATAAAATATAATTCCACAAGTAACTCTTGTTATTTTTATTCTTTTGGTATTTATTTTCCATAAAATTTTTCGGCTCACTTGAAACACAAAACCTCAACAGTAATTGGTCTGTGTTGCACGTTAATATGGTAAAAATGTCCTTGAATTAGGGGAATGGACATTGTGTCTAGAAAAATCGATTACTTAATACATTCGTAATTGCGTATAAGAAAATATTTTTTGTCTAGCATCAATTCTATGGAGTTGAGGTTAAGATTGCACTAAATGTATAGAAAAGTTAGAAACGAATACTTATAATAATGAATATGTTGAAATCTTATAATATCTTATTTGACAAACAACAAATCGCGTCTGATATGAATAAATAAAATGAATGAAGAATTAGTAATTATGCATATGTAACTTGTTCTAACATTATTATTCCGTTCAAATACTTCTTTAGTACCTTTTCTAAAGCAAAAGCATGTTTCCTATTGGAAATATCAGGTAGTCAAATAACTGAGAACAATTTAATGAACAAAAATATGAGAGTATTTCTCATAATCTGGCAACCGTACACACAGAGACCCGCGTGTCCCTACACGGCCGCTCTTATCTGCCGCGCACACATAAATAAAAAGTGGCTTCACCTTGTTTGTCCCGAACGTTCTATCTGTCTGTTTCTTTGATCTGATGTCCGACTATTATTGTAATTAACCAGCGTTATAACGAATTACCGACAAAAAACATAAACGAAAAAGAATATCCCAATTTAACAAACAAATAAGAGCATGTTCAAATTAAATTTTCTCCTAAAAAATTGGCTCTTCGATATAAAAAAAGGAAGAACTGAACTTCCGAGAAAATGACACAGTTACCGACAAGAGGTTTTGTCAAAATGTTTCAATAATTTTTAAAGCTATAAACCAGTCATGTTTATTTTTCGAATATTTCTGTATTTTTGTTATGACAAACGTAGTCGGTAAGTCAGTATTTTAGGCAGTGGATTTATTTTTTTGAGTAATTCTTATTTTTTTTTAATACCCTTTCGCAATTAAGGCGTGAAGATACAAGAATGCAGCATACGTCAAAGATCATGCAAGCATCACTGATGAATCACCCACAATGCGTCACAACCTCGACAATCATTACGCAACATAATAATATCAGATACATATTATTTCCGTACACACATACTAGTTGCGTAGGTACTTCTTACATTAACTGTGACAGCCATAATTTTTTGCATTTTTAAAATTAAAACCCCGAGGAAGAGTAAGTTTGGAGTCAGTAAACCTATAGGCTATACAACATCACGCTAGGACCAAAAGGAGCTGAGCAACGGGTGTAAAACCACGGGGAACATCTAGTAATGGACAAAATACCATGATCAGCTGTGTACTTATACTTACAGGTACCAATATTAAACAAGAAGGCAAATGCGTAACTAAGCACAAATGTTTGTGATTAATCTATAATTAAAATGATTGACTATACCATAACTTACATTCTTCATGGTCGTATAAATAGTAATATCTTACTTAAATTGACATACCTTATAAAATCACCATTAGGATCAGTTTTTCGCCCAAAACGGACTGGGCAATAGCAGTGGAAAAATTGTTGGAAAAATGATGAGCACGATAGCCACATCCACATGCCCGCATTGACAGACCAGTCGGCGTCGAGAAGCAATTCGTCGAACACCTGAAGAACGGGGACTCTCCAAAAATTAATACTTGTCTATGGTCACACAAAACGTGATTCGACTGGATCGCAATCGCAAATAGCCACCTGCAGATGATTGAAATGAGTAAACCATCTAAATTCTCTTTATATTTCTCTGGGTTTGTACCCGGATCGAAAACACAAAAACTGTAAATAAAATGTGCAGTAAAACAAGAACCGTTCTTGTAGTGGAATGTTGTATTTCAATATGAAAAACACTGCGCTGGAATATAAATAAATTAGAGATCAAAATGAATGCGATAGCACTAAACTACTAAATAACGTAAGCTCTCCTTGCCTTCATTCCTTCTTCCCATGAAATCCACAAGTCACCCCTAGTTAGAAAGCATGCCACTGCATGCCTGGCCAAGTGGTGGATCCAGCCTTCTTCTCTCAATTGTATCATTATTGCATCTATCCAAGGAAATCCAGATTGACCCTGGAACATTTATAAGATAAAAAAAAATCAATAGAAAGTTTTTCAAGGCGTAACATAATTTTTCAAAATGAGTCATTTTGGACATTATTTAATAGTTTCGATTGAGTACTTACACTAGCCCATTTCGCTAATGCTTCTTGATTCTTTTCCCATGGTATTTGGACGCATATGGGATTTCCTTCCATACGGTCAAAATTAGGATTGCGTGTTGCGGCACAATAGAAAAATTCCCTCCACAGTATTTGCCCATGAAGAGACAGCGGTGGTCTTACTTGTTTAACTCTTTTGTACAATTCCGTCAACTGGTAGTAAAATAATCTTGTTGATAAACAACCAAACCTGTAAGAAGGGTATTTATTAATTATCATTTATAAAAATAGTTAAAGCGCTATAGGCGCCTATTAACAATTACTTAAAAAAAATATTTACCTTAAGTAGGGTGATAAGCCTGTTTGGCTTGCCAATAGTGACTGTGGTGTCATTTTTGGTCGCCCGAAAGAAGCCACCCAAGCTTTTCTTTCCAGATGTCTTTCTAACCTAGCTAGAGCTTCACTTTCCCCTCCGATCCAAACGGGAGGTTTTAAACCCTCAATCTCAAATCCTGGATTAATTTAAACAATTATATATTATTAGGCATTCATAATTTCATTTATATGCATGTAGGTAACCGAATTTGACGTAACTTACCAAGTTCTTCGAGTGTGGGTACGCCAAACCGATCATCATGGTCATCGGTTACTGGCGTGGTGGCGCCGTTCAGTGTTTTGGCTGATATCGGCGCCTCCGCTGGTGGAGGTGGCGGCATGCTGGCGATCAATGCCTGGAACTGGTGGTACGTGAGAGGCGCTTTACCACCGTTTCGTTCTATTATTCTGTAAAAAAAAATTAGACGAATAATAAATTTATTTACACCTCTAATTCCACATGGAAAAGAAATATTACATTTTAGAATACTCACTGATCTAGTTTGTATAATGTGTGAGAAACACGAGATGTGACGGTAATGCCGACTTCGCGACATTTTGACATAATATTGTGGTCTCGCACGCGGCCGTAGGGCTCGGGATCCTCCTCGAAGGATAATGCCGTGGTTCCCCATTCTCGAAATAATTTCGGCAATGCATCGGCGGGCTGCCCTCGCACCACGAACAGCCGGGAGTTAAGTTTCCGCAAACTGCTATCTAAGTCTTCCAAACATTGCAGCAGAAACCTGTCGAGATAAGTTTATCGATTAAATAAATAAAACTCCATAATATCGAGCGTAATAACTTGCTACATAATGCGCGAAGTATGTACTACGTATATCGCCCACATGTGCGTGGGCTATGACTCGAACATCTCGTGAACAGATTTAATCATTATTACATTGCTTTTGTTTGCAGGAAAATATTATAATTGAAAGTTTTCTCTTTCATAGTTTTACCTCCATTTGTTGATGCCAACATTAGAAGAGCTGGCGAACCAAGGATCGATAATAAATACACATCTGAAGGTCGCTGCGTCCACTAGGCCATCCTTTAACGCTGGGTTATCATGGAGGCGCAGGCCTTTTCGAAACCAGTGCACGATGTGCTTTCCGCCAGGCCGGCGAGCGGCAGGCGTGGCATGAGGCGCGGCCGCAGCGGCGGGAGGCGGGCGCGGTTGTACGGTCGGAGCCGGCAACGTCTCGGCAGAAGCTGACATCTTCATGTATTTACACACATTGCGCCTGGTGTGGAATAAGTTACTCTGGATATCTGGAATCGGTTTATCAAATGCACAATAGAGTAAATGCAACAAATTCCTCGTACTTACAATTAGAGCAATGCACATGTTTCATTTTCTTTTCATTTTGTGAGTACTATGATGTGCTTTTGTTCGTCCTTATCAATTGTTAGTAGTATAGAAAGGTTTAGTTTTCATTAGGTAATTGATAGGTTAGTTGTTAGTATCTACCTATTAGAAGCAGTAATAGTGGGATCTTGCAGTTATGTATCTGGTTGTACAAGGTGTGTGTACAAGGTTGGTAAATGAAGGGGAAAAGAATCTCCCAAAACGTTGTACTAAGATTACCATGAATTCTTATTTATTACGTAGTTATATGTATTAGTAAAAAGGTTCAGATTACTTATATTTAAGCGATTCAAATAGTCTTGAATGACTGTAACATGATAGATGTTATTTAATTACTTATTATTATGTTTGCTGACAGAAGACCTAGCTGTTAAGTAATTTTATGTTGTTCTTGTTTCTACATTTTGCTGAGGTGCTACTTTGATCATTGTCGAAGGGTGCATACATATTTCTTAAGCACTTGTAGATATGTCGTGCGGTGTTCCACAGGGGTCGGTCTTGGGGCCGCTTCTGTGGAACATCGATTACGACTAGGTGCTGCGCGGCGACCTCCCTGACGGCGTCGTTATGTTACGCCGACGTGGCGCTGCACAAAACAGAGGCCATGTGTTTCCATGGCCGTCTGAACGCGCCACGGTCAGAGTCCCACATAACGGTGGGAGGGGTTCGCATCGGCGTCGGGGGGACGATGAAGTACCTGGGACTAGTCCCCGACAGCCGGTGGAACTTTAGGGAGCATTTCCTACGTTTGGCCCCAAAGCTGAACCGGGCAGCAGCCGCCCTTAGGTGACTCCTGCCCAATCTCAGCGGGCCAAACGCCTCCTGCCGGAGGCTGTACGCCGTGTGCGACGGGAAGAGCTCCGGCGCGATCTCAGGGCAGTATGGAGGGAACGACTGTCACAACCGAGGTCCGGGCACGCCGCAATCGCGGCGGTAAGACCCCTCTTTGAGGAGTGTGTCGTGGATGCGTTTACAAACATATAAACTCACATACACTAAAGCCCAGACCCGGAACAACTACTTGTAGATCATACAAATATTTGCTCCGTGCGAGAACCGAACGCGCAGCAGTCCAATCGCTCAGCCACTGCGCTAACGGTGCCGTCTTCTTTAGCCAAGATAAAGTAATTATTGACTGTAGACTCTGCAATATTACTGCCTTACTGGTAAATAAGGTTCCCTGAGATAATGGATTAAGAAGTTCTGGTCCAGTCAAGTTTCTACTTACTTCCTAAATAAGATAACTATTACTCAAAAAATAGACACTAGCACAAAAGCTTATGCTATTATCGCTTCAACGGTTACAAAATACCCAAATAACTGTTTATTATTTCCGAAACATTTATATTATTAATAGCAATTCTTACAAAAATAAAAATAACTTACTTTTTCCTTATTATACAAAACAAACTTTATGTAAAAATTTAGTCATAATTAGAAGTTAAATATGTTTTGTGGTAAGAGTTGCGAAATAGGGCGACTGGAAACTTGGTAATGGGTAAAAAAGTTTGCAGACGTTTTGCGAAACACAACATTCATTAAGAAAGCTTACAATTTTGTCGTAACGTTAAAATTGGAATGAAATTTTCCTTCAACAATCGTATTTTTCCAAGAACCGTTTGTAAGAATGTCTTGATTATGAAGGGTATAGGTACTTTGAAGGAAATTTAGTTTATAAATAACAACCCGCCTACAGCCCCACAGTACCCACGGTTTTGCGAAACCGGAGAGCAGAGCATATACTTACTGTATAATTATGTGTACATTTTTTGGAAATACATATTATTACAGCGATGCTACCAGTAGGTAAAATAGATATTTTACCGGGGATCATATTACATTACATTGTTTTTTTTTTTTTTATATCAGTCTATTAGTTTACATAGCGGTGCACACTGCACAACAGAAAACCATACCAACAAGATTGGTGGTATGAAGAAGTATCGTACCTCCTTTCGATCAACTGTCTATTAGTTGCTATAGGTACCTACTTTATTTTTTGTCCTCCTCCTCCCAGATAATGTCTGGTAGATAATATATTTCCGACATGCATAGATACATAATAATTACGTCAGGTTCATATTTATCTATACTAATATTCTATTGCTGAAGAGTTTGTTTGTTTTGTTGAATGCGCTAATCTCAGGAACTAGGTACTGGTTCCAATTTAAAAAATATTTTGCGTTAGAAAGTCTATTTATCGAAAAAGGCATCACGTTACGTCCATTAGGCGAGCAGCGGAGGTGAAACCGTAGGGAACATCAGCTAGTCACAATATAAACTATACTAATGGGACGGGCGGCACTACTCACGGCTAAAAAATATTACAGCACCCTATTCCGATAAATCCTACAGCCGTCAAAGCCACGCAACGTAACTAAAATAGAAACCTTTTCAACCCGTCACCGCTCGAAAGGGTCTCAAATTCGCGAAGGTTGCAACGACCTACCTGTATTTTACATTATTGTTGCCCGTAGTAACAATAATGTTACTGTTCAGATGATAAGATTTATGACAAGGCAAGGAGCTTCACGGGCGCTTTCACAAGCCCGTTGTAGATTTCCTAGCGTCTGTATCCTGACTACGTTCTGGTGACCTCTTCGGAAAAACGGAAGGTTTAGCCTCTGCGATTATAAACGAAGTTATCTTGACGAATAACTAGACATTATAATGGACTGTGTAGGTACCATGACGTCTTAATGGCGTAAGTAGTTCCGCTGCGGGCTTGAGATGACTAGACGACTTGTATAGCTCTGTCTCTTTCCCACAGCGGAACTACTCACGCTTTAAGACATCATGGTAGGCCGCCTGATCGGGCACACACCGCCTCGGTTCTCGTGAAAAGAAATCCAAGAGTCTCGATGGACAACTTTCAAGGGTCTCTTTAGGCAGTTGAATCAAAGATCTGATATGGTTCACATTGTGAGGACATTCTTGTCTCTGCAGCCCTACCGTTGGCTTGGACTCTTCTTCCACATTAGCGGAATATTTGATAATGGTGATTAAATTACATATAATCCATACTTGGTTCATTGCGGTCTATCTGAGCTGGATTTAAATAAGGCTTATCCAGAGTTAAATCTGTAATGTCACCCATTTCTAAACATACAAATACACTAGGTACATAGCCACCTAGGCAAATGAAAAAACGTTGGGAAACACGTTATTTGTGCGTGAGAAGAGACACACGTCATTTGCATACCTACCTGTTTCTACGAGAGTCCGTACATAACAGGTAGGTACCAATATCTTTGATACATTATATAACTTCCTGAACGTCAATAACTGCTGCGCGACCTTTTAGTCAATAAAAAAGATATTGTTTTGTTGATATCTTGTTGTGTACATTTATAATGCATGCGGCAAACGCATTGTTTTTTTATCGGGGCACTTGTTGCCATGTGAACCAATATTTTATATATCAACACATTTACATGCGATATCAAAAGAAAGATAACGGCGCCATTTATACAAGCAGTTGAGAATTGTTCTAGTTGTATTCATTTATGTAGGTCAACAAGAAAATTATGGTTTAACAGTGTATTTTGATATGATTCACATTTTGTATGATAAAAAAAAATTGGATTTTCCTTATTAAGTATGACATAATTATTATTACGAAGACTCCGATTTATTTCTGTTACACTTTTTATTGGTACATCTAAGGCTACTATGATAATCACTAGAGACAGGATTATATGCCAATGCATATTTGCATATGCATTGCATGTTATGGCTACTTTTTCAGTTATTGCATATTTTACCTAGTCAGATATTGCATTTTTTCGCGGGTTCAATCCCCGCATGTAACAAATATTTGTATAAATAAATATTCCACAACTTTCACACAACGCCATCTAGTCCCAAGCTAAGCAGAGCTTGTGTTATGGGTACTAGACAACTGACAAACATACTTAAATATTTCTAAATACATACATATTATAGATAAATTACACCCAGACACAGAACAAATGATCGTGCTCATCACACAAACATTTGTCCTGGGTGGGAATCGAACCCACTACCTCCGGCATAGCAGTCAGGGTCACTAACCACTAGACCAACAGGCCTGTCAAGTATGGCCTGTATGATCTGCAAGTAGTTATTCCGGGTCTGGGTGTTTGTGTATGTGAGTTTCTATGTTTGTAAACGCACCCATGATACAGGAAGAAAATCCTAGAGGCGCAATGTTAAAAAAAAGCAAAAGTATTTAAAAAAAAAATTAAATAATGTTCAACTACTTTTATTTTTAAATTGGACAACATTTCCTAATTTTATTTTAAGTAAATCAAAGAAAATAAATAAAAGACAAAATAACCATAGCTAAAATATACAAAATAAAATTGTATGTTTTTTTAAGAAATATGCTACTGAAGTTATCAATCTGTTAGCTCAGCACTGATAGCTATGTATATTGCAGAAATAATATGATGCATAAGAACATTCTTTTTCATACAATACCAGTTTCTGTTGATGACAGCTATTGATAAGAACAGGTTTTATGCAACTTCCAAAAAAAGACATTGGATTAAATAACAATTCATGGTAATAATGACTGTTTAATATTGTGAGTTGTGTTGTATTACACATTAGAAAAGATAGATTTAGGTTTTTTTTTGTATCTTAAAAACAGGAAAGACTAACACAAAGTATTCTTATAACTTTGTGTAAACTCATTTTAGAGGCCAGATTATTAACATTCAGATACAAATGACAAAAAGAATTTATTAATACCTATATGATTTTCATTATGGTAGAGATGAATGGAAGTTAATGAAAATCATATCAGATGGTAATATAGTACAATCAAATAAACATACTTACAATGTCATTCCAGATTAATTTAGAGAATTTGGACTCACCAGCTTTGCTTTTTTTTTTCCAACTATAACATGCCACAGTAAATTACTTTTGAATTTATATTACTATGCTGAAATATGTGGAAAAGTATCTTTATTTTCGTAATTAACTAGTTATAATTTATAATAGCATGAAATAAATAAGCATATTATTATTCTTTATTCATTTTTACACTTATAAATTATTTTTTAAATATTTTTACAAAAAAGCAATAAAAACCATTTAAAACATATTATTATAATATTACTTTATCATGAAAAATACATTCAAATGTACTAACATACAAACTGTGTAATAGTATTACCTTATAAGAAAATGTTACATGCAGTGATTAATTGAAAAACACTCACCCCGGTCAATTTCCATAAAATTTCTTGCAGGTCACAGTCCAGTAAGTTTTTGTTACACAAAACAAAACTTCTTATAATTCAATCACAGGTTATTTACTGTTTTGTAATCAAAGCAGCTTTTCCAAAATGCAACTTCTCAATACCACTGTGCACTGAACAAAATTGTACTATTTCGTCCAACTGAAAGGTACCCAAAACATTAATGGCCTTGCTTTAATATTGTAGAAGATAATAATAACAAGTGCAACTGAATTCTACCCCTTCTAGAACGTTTAAAATATATTACGTTGATTTATGGGAGGAGGTAATGACAAAAGTGGCATACAAAACTACGACTGAATTACGAGAAACATAGAAATGTCAGTTCTATCCACGCCACTTGCAACGTGACCACAACGTGACCTAAATGTTTGTATTATACACACATACACACTACTTTGTTTTACTTTCAAAACATCCTATAAGTGAATATAGGTATAACAAAAATACCTTTTTGCTGTAGAGTTTTTAGATGTCAGAATTCTGTAACAAACTAGAATTGCGAAACGACAAAACGGTAACAAGAAAACAATACTACTATGGGATTACGTTCCTAATTAAGCAAACGATCTCAACGACATTGACAATGACAGTAACCGGAGTGACATGTCATTGTGACATTAAACATTTCGTCCGTGAATGGACATGTAGACTTGTTTTTGCGTAAATGGTAACGTTTTATTGATCGTAACTAATACTTCCATTTTTAAAAGACTTAAAAAAAGGAGGTTATTAATTCGACCCGTGTGCATGTAATATTTCCAGAACTGCCCAGTTTTATTAATATTAGTCTATATCAGCGTCTGAACAAATGTGCAGAATTTCAAAAGTTATATGTTTACTGTATCTGTTCGCATATCTCCAGAACTACAAGTCCGATTTATGTGATTCTTTTTTTGTTTTACTAGGTATTATTCAACTTAGTGAATACTGCAAGTTTCATCAAAATCGGTTCCGTAGTTTAAGACATAGGGTTTTTTTTGTGTGCGGTTTTGAAGCCGGTTCCTTTTGTTTTCCTAAAGTTTTTCTAGCTTACTAGCTGTACCTTGCCACGCTTCGCTGTGACACAAAAAACTGTTTTTTTGCGGTCGCGGATATGTGACTGATGCAAAAAATAAATAAAAACAATCCTTGATGCGGATTATACTATATCATGCTAAAATTTCAGCTTAATTGGTGCAGAACTTTTTGATTTTTTGAAACGTACACAAACCAACAAAACATTTTTATATATATAGATTGTATACATGGGCCATTACTTGTGTTTTTTTTTTTTTTTTTTATCGTGGTAAAATCATCAAATGAGTCCTCCCACCCAGGGCAGGGCGGGAGGGACTGTCAGACTTGTACTGACTAAAATCCACGGTGTCCTTCACTAGCCCTTTACGTACCGGGGTCACGGTAATCCCTTGGTCCCGCGACCCCGAAAAAAATGTGGAACGCTTCACGATTTTGCGTGTCATCCTTGCGCAGGGGCCATGCTAATCTTCTCTGTATCGTTCCAATTTTAGTATATGTACTGCCGAAGCAAGTACGGCCATTACTTGTGCTACGGATTACAAAATTCTAGTACACTTGTAAGAAAATTATGTATTCGACAAGAATTTGGGTTGAATATTTAAACTAAAAAGGGTAAAAAAAAAACATTTAAAAAAAAAGAAATCAACTTCCGGTTGTTTTTGAAGTCAGTAATTTTTTTTTAAGGTTTTTGTATTACCAAAAATAATGATCACTACTTAAACCCCATTCGCACGAGCGCATATTTAACGCTTTTTCTTGGGCGTTAAAAAAGCACCCAAATGGAACAAATGCATTTCCATGTTTCGGAACACGTGACATCGCTTTTAAATCGCGCACTGTTCTATTTTCAGCGCTGGGCGTTGGGCGTTAAAAATACAGACCATATGAAACTTCATGTTATTAATAACACGAGCGCTAAAAAAGCGCCGCTTTAACCAGTGCGTCATGAGCTCCTTCAGCATATATTCATATTTTTACAAAACCCATTTCCAAAATATAAAGCACGGGTTCCTAAAATTAGAAACCTTTTTGACGTCTTACTGAAGCGAGATACGGGACAAGAGTGATTTTATGAACAATCAAATCGTCAGTCTTAAATAATAACGCCAACGCCTCAGTTTTTATGCAACGCTTTTAAAGCGCTGGTGTGAATGAAATTAATTTGTTGTGTCAGTGCAAGTACTCGCCATTCGCTCATTAGCAAGACGAGAAACCGGAAGCAATGTATCTGATCAACTCATTGGGAAGGTGATATGCCCGTCAGATGTAAACCGTACCTACCGTCTTCTTTTTTTATCGTAGTGACATCATCAAATATTTTTTCTCACCCAGGGCAGAGCGGGAGGGACTGTCAGACGCGTACGGTCTAAAATCCACGGTGTCCTTCAATAGCTCTTTGCATTCCGGGGTCACGGTAATTCGTAAGTCCCGCAATCCCGGCGGCAGGCTTTTGCCCTCTTTGAAGCGCGCGTGGATACAACGCGCCGTCGACCCAGGAACCGAACCGTCTTTGGCAATATTTTTCATAAAATCATGGGGACTTTCGCCCCATGAGGCTGACATACTAAAGCCTCTAAAATTAAATGAAAAAACAATGTTAGTAGTAACTGGGACTGTGTGGTTTTTTAACTTTAACAAATTATTATTCTATCACAAACGAAAAAACAGGTTGAAGTGCAATGCACCAAAATTACTGTAGGAACTGCTGTCGCCAAACTCACAAAAATAAATCGATAGTCATATATTGCGCTATAAAGAAACAATTCGTTTGATTTGTAGTTTTAAGTTTAGTCAAAATTAGCCTATATCATAGATTTAAAATTTTAAGGAAATAAACTCTGATTTTCTACAAATAAGATTTATTTTGCTTTAGCGGCAAAACGTATTTACGGTCTATAGTCACACAGCATTTGATTGACGAGTCAATTCTAACAGCGTTTTCGCTGAGTCCTGCGTCAGTGTGTTGAAAATCAAAATCGTACATTTTGAAATAATGTTGCAAGTAAAGAAATAAACAACAACTTAAACTGCTCAATTTCAGTACCTGGCAACATTTACATGTTCTTTCAAAAGTGACCGTCTGAGAAATGTACGTAAAATTTTAGGTTCTAAAATTTCATCGAATTGTATCACTATGAATATTATAGATTTATTCTTGATAATCATAAAATAACAATTGTTGTTTGTGCTTCCGTTGGGAAATGGTAAAATTTTCATTATTAATAGGAAATTGGATAAATTTCAGTGACGGGACGTAATCATGGGTCGTGTGATTCGTGCTCAACGTAAAGGTGCCGGTTCAGTGTTCGTTTCACACACTAAGAAAAGGAAAGGAGCGCCAAAACTTCGCTCCTTGGACTATGCTGAACGTCATGGTTACATCAAGGGAGTGGTGAAGGTAAGTTTGTATTCTAAATTCATAATAAAAACATTTGTGTGTATCGTACACAAACGTTAGGAAAGACGCATGGACGCATTATTTGCTCTATGAATTAGTTATACCAAAAGCTCCATGCATTGATAATAGTGGCAGATTAGCCTAACGTTGTACCAATGTTATAAAACATAACCTATAAATTTTGAGCACTAAAATAAAAACGTTTATGTAGTCTCGATGAAGTTGAAAGAGGGTAGGCAGGAACAACTACCCGATTTGTTGTTTGGGTTTCTTCTAAATATATATTGTTGCTCAACAGGACATCATCCATGACCCTGGCCGTGGTGCTCCTCTGGCAGTTGTTCACTTCCGTGACCCGTACAAGTTCAAGACTCGCAAAGAACTGTTTATTGCTCCTGAGGGTCTGTACACTGGCCAGTTTGTCTACTGCGGCAAGAAAGCTACCCTTGAAGTTGGTTAGTATATATTTTTTTTGCAATCTTCCACCTCTGTGAATAGTCTGAAATAATTCAGTACTGATTGATAAATAATTCTTGCTCTATATTGATCCAGCTATCTATTACTGTCATTTAGATGATTTCTTTATGGTGATATGTCTCACATCATGCCAGTAAGCCCCAAAAGGTAAGGCAGAAGGTTACCTTATACCACATTTTGCTAAACAAGGGGGCAAGCCTATTGGCACCAACCAGGCACTAATCCAGCTTACAGGCAACTGTGGCTGCTACAAAAAAAAATTCTAATACCTATTAAAAAAAAGTACCCTTTGATTTGGGAACCAAACCCAGCCTGGACCTCATGCTCTGCAGTCATTCTTGCACATACTACACAAACAGGCAGTCCTTATTTTGGTTTTATGACATTATTATGACAGATATTTGTTTTTACCTTTAATTTGCTTTACTTTTCAGGCAACGTCATGCCCGTGGGTGCTATGCCTGAGGGTACCATTGTATGCAACCTAGAGGAGAAAATGGGTGACCGAGGTCGGCTGGCTCGTGCCTCTGGAAACTTTGCCACTGTCATTGGCCACAACCCTGATGCCAAGCGTACTAGGGTTAAGCTGCCTTCAGGAGCTAAGAAAGTCCTGCCTTCCAGCAACAGAGGCATGGTTGGTGAGTAAACTGTAATGATTGTATAATTATATATATATCCTGATGTTCATGATGATTTTCACTTACCTACTCTGAAAAATCTTTGATTACACAAGAGGCTCTTTCTGAGGATTAATAATTCATTAGCTAACCAAATTGTTTTCTTGTCACTGTTTTAACTTGTGATTACCATTGTGCAGGTATTGTTGCTGGTGGTGGTCGTATTGACAAGCCTATCCTAAAGGCTGGTCGTGCCTACCACAAGTACAAGGTGAAGCGTAACTGCTGGCCGTACGTGCGTGGTGTGGCTATGAACCCCGTTGAGCATCCTCACGGTGGTGGTAACCATCAACACATTGGTGAGTACTGCTTCCATTACATACTAAATCACACCGAGAAGCGACGCTGCGCACACATTTCAAAAGAGTTACTTGAATTCTAAAATATCTACTAAATGAAAAGAAACACATTTCCAGTATCGTCGCGTCACATCTCAGTGTGTAATGACTGTAATTGACTTATTTTCTTTTCGAAAATAAAAAAAATTAAGATGTGTAATAACATAATCTAATGATGGTGCATTATTATTTTCACAGGTAAGGCTTCGACTGTCAAGAGAGGAACATCCGCCGGTCGCAAGGTCGGTCTCATCGCTGCCCGCAGGACCGGAAGAATCCGTGGTGGCAAGACCGATACCAAGAAGGAGACGTAGACGTATTTTTATGCAAAATAAAATCTATAAATTCCCATTTTGATTGTTTACTTGCTATTATATAACTGTAGTTGCTCCCAATTTTTATTAATATAATAAGTTTGTCTATGGGAAGCTCAATAAGCTTCATAAAAAACAGGTGAGTTGATTAATCAGTATTTTTAAAGTTCTGCCAATACATGCTATGAATAATACAAAGAAAACATTACCAAACAATTATTTTTCCCAGGTGGTGCACATCAGTCCTGCTTTGACCACCACAGCCCAAGTGATTACATACCTGCCTCTGCAATGATTCCTTACTTTGTAAGTAAATCCTTTTAATAAAAATAATCCTTAATTAATCAAGATCACATAATTACATGGTGCTCAATTACAGCCACATTTATGTTAGAATAAAAAAAAAATGAGTTTGCCAAGAAGCACAGAAATCGCACAGTAAGCACTGGGGATCTAAAATGGTCTCATGATAAAACATTGCTCTTTTCTAATTGCTTGAGCAATAATAAATAAACAAATTAGTTTTTGTTCATGATGATTTTCACTTACCTACTCTGAAAAATCTTTGATTACACAAGAGGCTCTTTCTGAGGATTAATATTTAGTAACTAAACAAATTATTTTGATTTTTGTATTACAACTTTATCATCTTTGTGCAGGCATTGTGGCCAGTTGGTGGATGTATCATGAATACCATCTTTGAAGGCTACTTGCAACAAATACGAGATGAACTGCCTGAGAATCCACAGTGGAGAAATCCAAGAACACATGGTGAGTACAGGCTATCATAAAATTGATATACCTATGTATTTTGCTTTAAAAACTGATATAGAAATAAACATAGAATTAAATGTGCTAGTCGTAGTAGTATTCTATGTTTGGTAAAATTTAATAAATGGGTTCAACATTATTGAGGTCTTAACAACTGCAATCTGAATTATTCTTTTCCTGCTATGAATAGCAATTTTGAGCCAGATGTAATATACCAATAATTGTCTAAAAATAGTGTGCCATATTAGGGCTCCACGATGCCGCCGTCGCAGCGGACACTTCTCCGCCACCGTATTGCTTTGCTTGTATACGCCGCTTTGCTGTATATGCGCGCCTCCGCCACCGCAAAATCAAACACTAACGAATAACGGCGCGGTGGCGATGCGGTGGCGCGGTCGTGAAGGTATACACAGAAAAGAGGCGAGGTAGCGGAGCGGTGTCGGCGCGGCGGCGGCGTCGTGTACAGGAGCCCTTATGGCAAGAAAAGGTTTTTTTTAAATCTATTCAGGTTTTGTTCATGATGATTTTCACTTACCTACTCTGAAAAATCTTTGATTACACAAGAGGCTCTTTCTGAGGTTTCCATAATTTTATTTGTTTAACTATTTTTGTAAGTTTATTTATTTATTAGAAAATATTAATTGTTAGCAGGAATCCTGAGGATTAGGGACCAAGGAGTACATGGTGAACAGCAAAACTTTATTGCATCATCAGCCGCAGAGGCCATGCTGTTAGTAACATCATAGCAGACTCCTGTCATGTAAGTTATACAACCACTAAGTTACAGCAATGAATAGGTATAATATTCTACTCATATGGGAAAATAAGGTGTGATAAACTAGAGTCACCACATCACGTCAGAAGTTTTGGCTTATCGTGATGAATTATCAAAACACATCAACATCTGTCACTTGTTATTACCTATAAAAATAATTTAAAAAAAACATATTTTTTTATTTTTAATGCCCAAAATTTTACTTCAATTTAGGTTATGATGGCTTCTTTAAAGAATACAGTTTTAATCACTAAATAAATACATTGTTGGGAGCATCTCTCAAGCAACTCTGTTTTCTTTTTATTTCGCATTATTTTGTAAGTTTTATTTGTTTTTGTTCTTACACCAAATAAATATTTATCTTTGTATTCGATTATTTTTGGACAAACTAACAGGAATCTTTCTCTTCACTACAGGTAAAAGGGTCAACTGCCAAGAGATGTTCATCCAACTGCTGATTTTTATCAAATCTTAACTTGCCTTGATACCTACCTAGATGTTCCTTATTGATGGGATACTGATGTAATATTTTTTTGTTTATAATAAACCATTGTTACGTTAAAATACGTTTTTGTATATTCCTTCAGTCAACCTTCACACTTCCGCCAGAAAAGCAAGAGGAAATATTTCACATCAAATAATAGTAGCCCACTTTAATAGGGAATAGGATCCAAGGAGGCGGTTAGGCCTTCAGAGAGGACAAAAAACAAACACATTTTAAATGAAAAATATGTGTGTAAATGGGCAATATTTTTACTATAACTGCAATATGTGGCTACAACATTTCCGGCGGTTATATTAGGTATGCCGTTTGTTGTTCGATTGCAAGTGCCGTTACATTGAAAATAAAAAGATTAAATTCTATAGCTGTACAAAAATATTTTCTAAAAATAACTAAAACCCGACTACCTAAACATCGCGCACTGAAAAGTATAAAACAAGAACAATATTCATTTGACCGAGTAGTAGCCGTGGTCGTATGCCACCTAGCCAATAAGCATTGTCTGAAACAGCCGCAGGTGGCACACGACTTTGTACGACTTGTACTTTTCAGTGCGCGGTTTTGTCGCAGTCGGGTTTTAGTTATTTTAAAATTATTTTTTATTTAAAAAATGTTTGGGGTTATATTATTTGAAGTAATTTATGTTATAATGTATATTTTTTGAGTTGTGAATTTTAGATTCATCATTTGATATCCATGTTTAATGACATGTTTCACGCAATCTTTATTGGCTAGGCATACGACACGACCACGGTTTGTTCTTGTTTTATGCTTTTCAGTGCGCGGTTTTAGCTATTTTTTTTGGCTTTGCCGTAGTCGGGTAAAAAAATAATATAAATCTATTTTCAGTAACAAAATTTTTATTTAATGTTATTGACACTTACGTTAGCCATTCGTACATTTTATACTGTTATTTACCATATTATTCATATTTAAACCCTACGTACCTACATAATTATATAATTAAAAAGATTCATTCTTATGAACTATACCATCCATACTGAATTCAGATAAATCTATGTCACTTTCATCTTTTGCGGCAGCTCTCATTGGCTTAGGTTTCACAAGTGTTTTGTGATTTACAACTGGTACACTTTCAGAGTCGTCTAGGATTGAGCTGCCGAGACTAGTATTGCTCCCTGTTATGCTGGCAGCTTTTACCATCGATCCGGCTAGAACATCTACTGCTCCGACAAGCGGGGCCGTTGGAGTGTCGTGGCGTCGTGCCAACTGTGATTCTATCCTTTCTTTTAATTCGGCAATTTTTGGACTGGTGGTGCGGGTTATGTTTTGTATTTTTGTGTCATTTTTTAGAGGTTCGTTTTCAATGCTGTAAACAAGACAAGAATATTGGATGAATGTAAAAACGAGTGCACCAAGATGAGATTACTCGTAATATAATCCTTTACAACATACCTGGATATATCCCATTCTTCACCATCGAGGTTAACTAAACCTAATTCATATTTTTCATTTCCATCACTTTTCTCCGTGATGCTTTGTGACGGAGATGCGCTAACTGATTTCATTTGAATTGCATCCATATCGAAAAGTACTTTCTTTTTGTTTAGTGACGATGCTGAAGATGCATTTTTCAAGACACTTTTCGTTTGTTTTATCGTCATTTGAGTATTGTTCCCCAAAAAATTCTCTTTGGCTGGAATGCCCAACAGTGACTCTGCATCATCACTGCTGTCTTCGCCTTTTCTAGCTGCTGTATTTTTAGTTATCTCATTAGAATTTGAGGAACGCTCAATTAAACTTGTAGCAGATTGTGTGCGCAGCAAGTTATCATCACTAATTGTATATTTTTTGACGGTGTTATTATAATCAGCAGCAGCGGAAGCAGGTCTTCGTGCTGGAGACTTTATCAAGCTCTCGATAGATTTCGATGTCTGTTGTACATTGGTTGTCTTATAATATTTGTGATCGCTTTCGTCTGATCCATCTTCGGAATAATTCATGGTAGCTATATTTTGCTGTACTTTAGGAGAATCTAGCACAGAACTCTTAACTTTACTTTTAGTGTCCTCCTTAACCTGGTTATCGGATCTTGAAGTCGCATTTAATGAGCTACGTGATCCGTTTTGTGTAGTATTAAATGCCTTTAACGGACTACGCTTGACCGCAACAGGGCTAGATGATGCTGATCCAGGTGGAGTTTTCAATAACGTCATGGCGCGCTTTGCTACTTCAGCATTCAACGACTTACGCTTATATTTTACATTCGTGTCGTTCATTTTTACCAATGATAATGCTTTTGTTTTCACATTAGAAATAACAGTAGTAAGGTTTTTAAAAGGCTTTGATGCTTTTGATGGAGATATGTATTCCTGTATCTCGGGAACATCCTTTTTCAAATCTGTAGTACTCGAATCCAAGTATGACAGAATTGTATGTCTCACTTTTTCGTGTGCAGGATTTTTCTGAAAAATGTGTGTAATATGCAAAGATAGTCTTTATTTTAATATGGTAAGTCAACGTTTAAGATATAGATTTGCTTATACTAATACCTTAGCCTTCAGTTCTTGCTGCTGGTGTATTTGATGGCGTTGTTTTTGGAAGACACTTCGAGGTAGTCTAGGTTTGAGTGGGTCCACACCAGCAGACACTAGTCGACTATTTACTTCTTCAGTTATCTTCGCTCTCACTACTTTCATAGGACTGTAATCAAGTTATGATGAAAATATGTTTATCTTATTTAATTAACTATTGTATGGAAAAGGCTTGCAGTCAAGTTTCGGTATTTCTTCCTGATCCGTTAAAATAACGTAGTTCATCATGCATGTCATGATTACGATGCTGTGTAGCATTCCAGAAAAAAATAAAACACTTTAGCGAAATCACATAGTGGGTTGTTTAAAAGTTTGTCTTACCTTGTAGGGACGATAGCTGGAGAGTTTTCTTTTGAATGTTTAACATGATTAGACTTCATCTTTTCTTTTTTTACTTTTGGTGTTTTTGCATTTACTATCTGGGAATCACGCGCAGTTGGTGTATGATGATTATTTTCTTCCACTTTTTTTAGTTTGTTTGAAATTTCTATTTTATGATTGGCCGGTTCCTTTACCTCCACAGCTTTTTCTATTTGCAATGGCTTATCATTTTCTGAACTTGAAATATCTGAAGAACTGGATGTTATAGGGCCAATATTTAGCAACTCTTGTGCTTTTCTATGAAGCTTTTCAAGGGTTTTACGGTCAGCTTCTTGATCTGATTTATTTGTATTTATTTTTCTCTTTACTGATTTCTTTCTGGTATTGGAAGAGTTAGGTGTTTTTGTCGGAGTCTGAAATGTGGCAAATTAAATATTAGAAATCAATGAAATAGCTCATAATTATTATTGTGTTTTAAATAAAATTCTAATCAGCTTAAGAACTTACTGGTGTGTCATCAGTACTATCAACACGTCCATTCGTTTTAGCATTAATACTTTGTTGCAATAATACTTGTAACTGAGCCGCTCGTTCCCTTTCTGCTTCGGCTAGAGCGCGAGATTCTTTAGCATCCCTGGCAACATCATTCAACTTCTGAAGCAATTGCTCGTATTGCTTCGACTGAACTTCAGCCCGATTCGACCAAAGTAGTACTTGAGCGTCGACTTCCTTATTTCGATTAGCATTTTCCTTTTCTGTTCTTATTCTCTAAAATAATAACTTATATACTTGTAGCTGTGTATCTAAAGTAAGAATGAATTAAGTACATACCTACTATAAAAGCAAAAAAACAAACATAGTTATGATATCATTACCGAATCCTTAAGTTCTTTTTTCAATGCCAGTATTTCAGCTCCTTGTTGTTTTATTGTTTCATGTAATTCAATAATTATATTCGTTTCGGTTGAAGCAGGTTTCTCAGTTTCCTTTTCTTTGAAAATCTTAATTGATTCTATGATCTGGTTTCGTAATTTATCCATTTCTTTGTTATAATTTTCATGTTCTTCTTTTTTCCATTCCTCAATTTTGTTTAATAAGTATTCTTCATTATTTGTTGATACCTCCGCGTCTTTCATATTTTTTTTGACCTCTTGGATGATATTAGTACTGTTAGGTTTAACTTCATTTATGATTGTTTTTGGTTGATTATTTTGGTTACTTGTGTTAGCAATAACTATTTCCATTTCTTTTAATTTATTCTTAAGTTCATTGACTTCTGCACTTAATTTGGTATTTTCGTTGTTCATGGTATTTTCTTCTTTGTCTTTCTGAGGCGTCTCAATAATATTCGAATGTCGTCTAGATATATGACTCTTCAAGTAAAGTTGATTCAGAAATACCTTGTCGCAATAATTACATTTGTTATACTGGAGAGCATCATTCGATGTTGAGGGGAATATGTCGCCTTTGTGCGATAGGGTTTTTAAAATCATGGTTGCTATATTATCATTACCATATGGCAGAGGAGTCTTAAAACTATGCCTTGACCTTTTTCTCAGTCTTCGTATTTCTTCGTCCTTTTCTCGAAGATCCTTTTTGCATGTATTTAGTTCCTGTAACAAATTCACAATGTTTGCTTATGAAGAATGTTGGGGTAATAATTATGTACCTTACATCTGGGCATATACCTGTGCTAGAGATGTTATTTCCTCCCGCAACACGTAAACACTACGGTCTAGGTAATGCCGACAAAATTGTTGATATTCAACGGCCAGTTGTGCAAGTCTGAACAGTTTCAGGACTCCTTCGTCAAGTATGCGCACATCAAACTCAGATTCAATCACGCAATCCAATATCTGTTCCTCAAAGTAATTTTTATTAGAATGTGATAAGTATTTCCTTACAAAATTAATTTATTATATTTAATTACCTAGTGGACAATTTCGTAATAACAAAGAAAATTAGGTAAATTTTCCACATGATTTGTGAGTGTCCAGGGTGAATTTTTCAGGGGTTTCTTTTACTATATCATTACTTCCCAGAACTTGAACCTTATCAGCAACACTGTCGAATGGTGTAATAATACAGGCTGTGATTAATCAGCGGGTTCGATTCGAAAGTCCAATGATGCAGTTTTAGTTTTCGTCAAAATCGGCCTCGAGATGGTTTTCGATATTTCTCATAGTTTCGGATATAGCCATCCACAACCAGTTGAAAAATTCACCCTGTATACGTATAACTTCTCTAGTATTTATTACATTGCGTTTAAAGTTTAAAACTTTACTCTAAAGCAATTCATCATTGATCAGTTCAAGTACTTATTCATTAGCTTTTGTAGTGAGCAACAAGTGAGCACGTTAGAACTTTCTAAATACAAGCACTTGGCATGTTGTTATTTCACCAATAGATAGTCAATCGTTTTTGTGATAAATTATTATTATTAAGTTCTTACGTCATTCAAATGCTGTTCGAGGATAACAAATTTTCTCTCTTTTATCAGACTTTCAATATCTATCAGTCCTGTAACAAAATGTATAAAATGTTATGCCACGTTACTTAAATAGGTACAGGATGTTGCTTATAGCAGTCTTGTGCAATCGTTATGTTCATTATGATATATATTACGACAGTCGACAATTATTAAAATAAACTCAGCAATAAATTGTATTCCAATGTATGTTCGCTAGGTTCATTACGATCAAAATAAGAGCTAAGATTTTAATAAAAGTACTCACTAATTTTATTCCAGTCTATATGAATACGAGGTCGATGGGTGTTGAAAGTAAAACCAGATTCTTCAGCTAGTTTAGGGAAATGGTGATGCAGTTCGAAGGATGTTTTACACGCCATTGCGTTAAATTGAAACTTACTGTTATAATGAATTCATGAAAAGTGATAAAATAATTCGTTTAGTCCGTGATTGACACTGTGACACCATTGTTTGTTTGTATTCGTTGCCTAGCAACTGTGTGCCAAACAAAATCTGAAGGTTCGTATTCCGTCAATGGTCATGCCCAACAAACACATGACTGTGTCATCGTCATTACGACCAAAGAGTATATATATAATATATAACCTACTTATTTTTATTACATTGATATTTACTTTTTTTTAATAGTCGCAGCCATCGCTGCCACCTTGTTTAGTAGATCAAAACATTGTAAATTAATTAAGTAGGTAAATTAACGTACCATACGTATCTTAAATCCTAAATTACGGAAAACTTTACTGCAGCAGGATACATTTATAGATAGAATAAGTTTTATTATGCAAAAATTACGGGTAATAAGTAGATCTTCTAACTAAGAAGTGCGCAGGTTAGGATTTGATCACGAAACATCTGCAGTGTTGAATTTCACCGCTGATTCCAAAATACCCTGATGACTGAACGTACTCCAGACCTGATAAAATATGGTTCTGAGCATTTCACGCTTATTTTGATTATCACCGCCTTAATATTTAGTAGATTTGGAGGAAAACCAAACCTTGCCAATTGGCCATCCATGTAGAGCTTGTTGAACGTTGTGGAACACTCATGCTTGCTTTGATGAGATTTTATTTTTAATTCACATATATCTGTATTATTTGAGTGTAGCATAAAATCTGTCCTTCCCTCAAAAGTGTACTTAAGTTGAAACGGAAACCTGTGTATTTAGAAATAATACATACAAGTTTCTGTCCTTTACTGTGTCAGTTGTATTCTTAAAGTAAAATTGGTAGTAAGTCTTAGAATAATAACGTGTTGTGTTACCCTTCCAATTAACGTCTATGTTAATCCTATTTGTGGCCTACTTGTGTATTATTTGCGGTGAGGGGATGAGGTATGAAGAAAAACAAATTGTTATGTGATTATTAACCACTTTGCTTGCTTAACTTTATTAGTCCATGTTACAGAGCCTGTTTCATCGTAAAGGTATCTATAGCAATGCCTATACCTATCTAAGAGGAGCAGTCTCATGGATCTAGGGGTGGCCTGGCGACATACTGCTGATTCTTAATTTTTTTGTATTTTTTTATATGTCGTCGACCGATATTTAAAGCAAATGTAAGGTCTAAGAAAAGTGTGCAACGTCAACTCGGTACCCAAAACGTGAACTCAAAATACGCAAGTGCCGATTTGTAAGGTGGACAACCTGAATATTTTGCAACCAGCACACGCTCTGTGTTCGAGTTTAAATAGCTTTGTACAAATGTAAATGTTTGCGTATAAAAATAATAAATAACATCGCTTTGGCAAATCGTGTGTCCATAGAGCAAAGAGGCCGAGTCGTGGAGGTTGTTGTCGTCGGATGCGTAAGCGCGCTGTTCAGGCGGCAGGCTTCTCCTCGGAAACGGCGGTAGCGCCTGACGCCACGGAGCCGCTCTCGTCCGGCGACGCCTGGCACGACAGGGACGGGAATCTCTGGTACAGAGCAGCGCGGTACTTCGGGTGGCTACAACAATAGTTTGGCATCAGAATACGTTCAATTGGTGTTTTCGTACCAACAACGCAGCTAAGTACGATTTTCAAACATTTGACGAACTCAAAAACAAAAAAACAAATAATGAAAAAAATAGAGACCTGATGCCATATACAATAGGATTGTAGACAGCGTTAGCCTTAGCAAAGAGTGAGCCCCAGATGGTAGCAAGGGGGCTGATGGGCGCACTTTCAAACACACCCGTGTAGTTGATCACGAGGTATGGTGTCCACGCCATGAACCACAGTGATATGGTCATTAGTGCTACCTGTAACAGTATGTTGCGATTAATAGGATTTCTATGAATTCCGAGAAGCAACGTTAGTTAGAATGAGTTCAACCTTTGCCAATTTGCACTCCGCGCTGGTATTTGCCGCTTCTGAAGACCTGAGGGAAGCTACGTTCATTTTCTTAGCTTGTTCCCTCATTCCCTTCTCGTGAGCTGCTACGGCCTGAATAGAATAGAGAAACATTACAATTCATCGGTATTTAGGTACAAATAAAACCGAGACAATTCATTAGTCCTAAATGTTTTTTCTGCATTACCTGGACAATAAAGAAGTAAGAGTAAATGATAAGCAGAAGAGGCAGGAAATATACGAAAACGGAGTAGATAAGGATGTAGCTTCGGCTGAACCAATCTTTGGACAAGTAGTCAGTGCCACACGCTGTCATGTTTCCTTCTGGTACATATCTGGAAAAATGGAATTGTAGTACGTTAAATATGACCTTATGATTCTTTATTTACAGTAAATTACGTTTTGGGGTCCTTACCGGTTCCAGCCGAAGAATGGCGCGAGAGTCCACGCGAGTGAGAACGCCCAAATGCCGAGTATACGCAAAAGTGCTCCGTTGTTGGTCATGGGTTTGGCTGCGATACCTTTCACAATCACATTGTAGCGATCGAAAGCTATCATTGTCATGGTCCAAATCGATGCACATCCAAATAGCGAGCCCGCACAAGCGTAGAGTTCACATGCAAGAGGACCTGATGGAAGAAAATAGTGATAACAGAATGTAACAAAAGAATATTACCAATACTTTGGCATGATACTTACCCCATACCCATGTTTCGTTGTAACAATTTACCACCATAGCCGGAGACATAGCGCACATCATAAGGAAGTCGGAAAAAGCAAGATTAACAACTAGCAAGTTTGATGGAGTTTTAAGACTCTGAAATAGAAATAAATAAAAGTAAGTTAAGCGAAAACCAAATTTAACCAAAACAAAAATAAAGAGCATAACCCTCCTGAAGTCGGGTAAATAGGAGAGACCTTCGTTGACATAAATATATAGATGACCATTCCGTTGCCAGTGATAGAGATGAATCCAAGACAGCCGATAGTGAATCCCAAAAGTCCGTGCCAAAGCGGGTTCATCGGAGGAAACTGGTACCTGTTTAAAAACATAGGTATTATAATGAGGGTCACAATTAAACACAAACTCAACAAATATTCAGACGCACCAGTAAGGATCGACCATATGGAGCATATCTGGCGGCACCTTGTCCACGACGGTCTGGTTGGAGGCGCCATACGCCGCTACTTGGCCACCCCATGCTTGCAGGGCAGCTATACCGGGCCCGGGATCCAGAGTCAGCGACATCTTCCTTGTCGTTGTATTCACCTTAGAATTGTGCACCCTTTAGCCAAGAATCACTCAGAAGACCAAATAAAAAAGGATAAAACCACTTCACGCTTACTTAAAATTAGGGAGAGGAATGCTCCGAGATGGTTAATACAAAAATACTGAAGAAAATCGTTAAACGAACTACTCCAGTCTTTAGCGTAGTTTAACCAATCCCGTGGTGCGGCGGGGCTGCCGTTGCTGTGGAGGCTACTCGTCGGTCTCCGGTTTTGCAACGTCTTTTATAAGGAGACCTTTAGGATTAACAATGACGTCGCAAAGAAAATCAATATTCATAATGAGATCTATCGTATCTAAGAAGGTGAACACATTACCTATACATTACTTGAAGACAATTTTTCCACAGGGATGGACTCGCCATTTTGAAAAATAAAAGTTGTTAACTTACTTTTAGATTGATCACGACCACACATCGGCAGTTGTTAATATTAATTGAATAAAAAGTCAAAACATCAAACACGTCTTGTTATTTAGGGGAAGTTCTAACCCAACAACACAAAAAAAAGTTTTCACGATGAGGTTGGCGCGGTGGCTGAGCGACTGCTGCGCAGCGTGTCGCGGGTTCTATACCCGCACATAACAAGTATGTTACCTACAAGTAGTTACAATACAGGAGAAATTCCTATAGCGGGGCAAAGTTTAAAAATAACTTGCGCTAGGCAACATTAGTACTCATTTCAACCCTGCATTTCTTATGTCCTACTCCGCTAATATCGTTATGAGGCTACTAAGAAGTACTTGCTATAACGTTAACTGGATTATGCCCTCTAGCTGTCGTCGCATTTACATCGCACGTTCTTTATACTTTCTACTTATTTATTCTAAATACATACCTCTACATTTAATTAAGAGCGAAAAAGCGCCATATTTGGTGTGAATGGTCTCAGTTTGCAGCTTGATAAGTTAGCAGAAACGATTTTCCTTCTTCTTTTCGAATTCATCTCGAAGTTGATGATTGTATGACTAAGCAATGAATGGATTGATCGTGATGCCACGAAAATTATTATACTATGTCGGATTATGAGAAGCTCGTGGCTAAATAATTTCAGCCGCACAGGCCGATCTTCCGGGTTAAGCCGCGCTTGCTGAGGTTGGTCTGTGGATGGGTGACCATCTGTCATAGCTAGTTTCCTCCGTGTCTCGGAAATCAAGTAAAGTCGTTGGTCCCGGCTGTCATTTGTTGATTTTTGACAGTCATTACTGATTGCCTAAATTCTCACGGGACATGGTAATTTTAAAAGTAAATTATTTTCCTTCAAGCTTGTTCTCTCGCCTTTTTGTCAATATTCGAAATCTGACTATGAATATGAACAATCAGCACATCATGTTCTATGGGAGTGTATTCATTGGCCGAACGAACGCAATATAATGTTGGATACTGTTCAGACTACATCTGGAGTCATTTACTCCCAGACCTTATGAAAACTCTAACAAACTTCCGTGCGTTCAAGCGTTTTTGCCGTAACTATTATTGGAATCAAATATAGCAGCTCAAAATTTAGGACCCATTCATATTAGTAGTCATTTTTACCCGTGGTGCTAGGCAACTGGGCTTCTTCCAATTATAATGACCCTTTGTGCTAATATGCTTTGTTTTGTTCTGTCATGCTTGCATTGAGGGAAGTGGAAACATTTTTCCTACTCCTCCACAATTATTTTCTGATTAATTTCGTTGCAGGATCTAAGACAGGTAAATTCATTCTCCGGGACTCGTCGAGCTTCATTGTCTCGGCGCTTTTCTGGTGGTTGCCACTGTTGATTGTGGCTTTCAGGAGTTTCAGTGGTTTGGGAATAGTGGGTTTGTCCCATAAAAAAAAGTCTGACAACCAGTCTTTCCATGGGGTATCGTATAACCCAGTTACAGGGTTGTGGAGGTCCGATAGGCAGTCGCTCCATGTACAATACTGATATTTAGCTGCATCCGGTTTGACTGGAAGCTGACCCCAATTTAGTTGGGAAAAGGCTAGGCAGATGATGATGATGATGTGGGATAGGTACTTATCTCTACTCTACCTCCATGTTGAAATCCAAGTTCTGAATATTCATGGCTAAAAGCAGCTCAGAGAGAGCCCTCGGAATACGTAGGTATGATGACTTGTTACTGTATCTAAAAGGGTTGAACGCTAAGTTGTTGTTAAAAAGAGACATTGTAGAAAAAAATATGCCATGCTGTGCAATCTCTCCTTTTTACGCTCCAGGGGACAGGCAAGTTAATGTCTCAGTTGAGAGCAATGCTCTCTACTGGCACAAATCCAGACACTACTCCGCCATAGAAAACGATTCCAGGACCTAATGCTCTGCAAAAGCGTTAGCCCAATATGGTACAGACGCCAGAACATCAAGATACCACAATCTGTCAAATTTCTTTAATAGTTTTTCAACCTTATCACAATAGTGGAAGGTTAACGTTCGATTGGTAAAATTTTATACGATTCTGGTAGGTTGACCTGCGTCTGTACAATTTGTGTAGGTAAAAAGTACGCATAAATCACAGATTCGAGAAGGAGTAAATAATCTCATTATAGAAGTTCGGAAGGTTGGTAAATAAATAAGAAAATCACTATTTTCTCTGTTACTTTGTTATCCCGTCGAGTACCTACTAGGAAGATATACGGAAGTGTCCTGATTATTGTGAATAATAAATAATAGTTTTTAGCGGCCGGCAATATATTATGCATAGCATTTTTGGTAAAATCATCAAATAGTACAATACAATGTAATACTAATAAAGGAGGGCCGACTGTCAGACTCGTACCGTGACATACCGAACCGTACCGACCTCATACGACTGGGTAACATTTAACAAAAAATCATAATCCACGCCCGGCTTTATACGACGTGGTTCGTACCAAAAAAATGCTGTATGTTATATTAGATTAGCGACCCGCCCCAGGTCCGGAAGTGTGCAATCTCTATGACATTATGCATGTTGTATACCTACCTACTGTAAAAATGTACGCCTCTTATGGGGAATGCACTATAAATATTAGTTCCTTTTCCCCATATCCTCTGTATGTCGCTTCCACATTTCAAAATATGAATATAAACCTTCCTTTTGAATCACTTTATCTATTAAAAAAAACCGCATCAAAATCCGTTGCGCAGTTTTCAAGATTTAAGCACACATAGGGACAGACAGCGGCAAGCAACTTTGTTTTAAAGTATGTAGTGATAGTGATTTGCTTTATTTTCAATTCGGGGGTTTTCCAAACGCAAATGTACCGCTTTAATTTTTTTTTAGAATGCAGCCTGAACTGAAGAACTGTCAAATTGATTGTTAGTTAATGTCATGTCAATGTCAAATTAATAGAAATGAATGAGGTTGTTTTTATAAGTTTTATATTTTATTTACCTGTTAGTTTTCTTTTTTACTAATTTACTGTGTAGTGGTTTGAAATATATTAAGATATTTTGAAATACACTAGTTCTATCTTCTTTTTAAGTTCTAACAACGCATTAGTGATGGATCTAACCTACGAAAACATTGAACTAAGTGAAGACGAAGAAGAAGAAATAACAGCCGAAGTAGTGCTAAAAACTCTTCAAAGTGCCTGGCAGAACGAGAGGTTAGCTCCAGAAATACTGCCACATCGGAATGATATGGTGGAATGCATGTTGGGGCAAATACAACATATGGAGCGCAATATAAACAAACTTCCTAAAACAGACCTTCGTGCTACTATACACAAAATGGAATTGAGTAGAATTAAATTTATTATATGCAATTATCTTAAAACTAGGCTTAATAAAATAGAGAAATACTGTATACCAATATTAAACGAAGAAAGACAACGGGTGGAGTCTGGGACCAATTTTCTAACCCCGTCAGAGTACAAGTATGCTCAAGAGTATCTTTTGAATATGGAAAATCACATGAAGACTGTTGTGCTAGATAAAATGCCTGGGAATATGCAAATGTTTGAAAATAGTAAAATGGCAGAACATCCAAACATGCGAAGCCATGTGTTTCTAAAAGCCAATGAAACAGTTAATGGAGTTGTGTTGGAAGATCTTGCTGGCGAGGATGAAGAAATAGATTTAGAAGGTTTGTATGCTCTGTCATCTCTTGTTACTGCAAGTTAAGCCACTGACTAAAATATTCCATTCGAAATGTTCTTTGCTTATAACAGTTTTTTATTTCAGAGGGCTCACAACATATTCTGCAGTACAAACCTATTGCTGATCTAGTTAAGAATGGAAAAGTGCAACTTATATGAAATAAAAACCAATTGTACACAGCAACATTTATTTAGTTTTTTCTTATCATTATCACCATGAGTGCCCCATTAGGCAACCAGGATGCTCACTATCAATTTGTTGCGGCGTTGCCTGTTGTAGGTAAGATTTACTTTTGATAGCTTTAATTAGCCCATGTTATCTGCAGGTCTGAAACTGCTACTTTAAGCAATATTCCTAATAATTCACATAATGCATAGGTCAATAAATCAAATCATTTATTATACTTTTGAATTGTTAAAAGAAAAATAAATAAATATAGTATAAAATAGTTATGGTGCTATAGTCCCAGGTCTAAGACTTTATAACTGTGAAATTACCATAGGTGCGTGCATTAGCTATTCATTCACATAGTAAATCATTAGGAATATTGTTAAGAGGCCCTTTTAGACCCATTCAGCTTTCATGTATTGTAGAATGCATTTTAGTTAGCATATTCTTTCAGTTTCAGAAATGTTTGGGAAAAAAGGTAATAAGAAGGCATATTCAGAAAACATGAAATATATTTTCATTGACACTGATTGTATATTTAACAGTAATCTCAATCTTTGAGGCAAAGGCACACTTACTAAGTACACAATAATTTGCAACACAGTAATTACATAAGTTTTTTTTATAAAATATTATCAATTCTACATAATATAATCTTATTTGAATCAGGTATAAATATAATCTAGGTCCGAAATAAATAAATATTATTATTATAACTATATTATAGAACAGATGGCTGGAATGTTGCTTTTTAGGCTCAAGCCAAACACTTAAATTATTCAGTTGTGAGTTGCTTAATTTCTCCCGCATTTTCATTTCATTCAAAAGTCCTGTTTGATTCATACGGTAGCACCATGGTCTACATTGCAATGGCAACTGAAAGTACACAACTTACAACTCAAAAATTTACACTTGTTTAACTTCGAACCTATGGAAAGTCAGGACAGACTTTAAAATGTTAATAAGTACATACTTTTTGACCAACTTTACATCCTCTAAGTAGATATGGGTGAAAAAAAAAAATTTGACATATAGCTATTTTAAGTACTCAGTTGCTGTTTCAAAAGATGTCTAAAAAATAGTGATATTGGCAATCACAGCTCCATCACTGAGGTCATGATAAGTACTAGTATAACTTACATTCAAAGTTTTAAGGTAACAATAACAATCCAGGTTTTACATACTTAAACCTATTTGTGATAAATTAAGTAATATAAAAATAACATCAACTTTCTTTATTTCAAAGATCTATTCACTAATTTACGCCATGAAGGCACACATAATCACACAAAGCTTTAGGCTATAATTGAACAATAATCAACCTTACTTCTGTCCCTTATACATAACAACAAGGCAAAGTAATGTGTCAAGTACTGTATTATAGTAGTAAGACAATCAGAAACAAGTATTTGTCACAATATCATTTAAAAACGCAATTTCACATCCAGAATGATGAATCTAGACTACCAATCGTTCAATTGTATACTATTTTTAAGTTATGTTCATACATTCAGTGACCGTGATGTAGTTCCATTATTAGACGCCAGCTCAGCTAGTTTTTGCCTACGGCTTCGTTTGCACCCCTTTTTTCGTCTTAAAATTTAATACGAAAATAAGTAGCCTATAACCGTCTCCACAGACCCATCTCATTTATCCCTAACAAAACTAATCAAAATCGATTCAGTAATTTAGGCGTAAATGCGTAACAAACAAACGAACAAACTCACTTTTGCTTTTGTGATAGTGTAAGAAAATAATTTAACGAAAAATTAAGTAGATAATTAGCTGTAGTAAGTACTATTGAGGGTTATTTTCGTCTGCGTCGACGTATTTGATATGTTCTGCGTGTGCGGCCGCGGCGAGGTCGCGCAGGCTCTGCTCGGCGGCGGGCCCCAGCTGCTGTACCATACGAGTGAAGTGACCCTCCGGCTTCTGCAGCAGCTCGTGCGGGTGCCCGCACTCCACTATCTCGCCTCCTTCCATCACCTGGCAAGGATAGCTTTGTTATATTACACGTGTTAGCTATTTTAAGGTAAATGTTACCTAATCTTTTGTAGGATATGGAGATTAGTTTGTGACCCCGGAACGTAAAGGGCCATTGAAGGACACCGTGGATTTTAGTCAGTACAAGTCTTTCAGTAATGGGTGGGAGGACTCAATTGATGATTTAACCACGTAAAAAAAAGTGTAGGATAATTACACGATAAAAGTGCACCAATGTGTCTCCGTGTCGGCCGTTTGTACATAACAACGGCACGTGGAACGGTGTGGGTTGTCGTGTTTATGTAATATCTTCACTTATACGTATTTATGTCGAGTCGGAAGTATCTTAATCGATTATCTAATAGTCTCCACGTGAATGTCGCACTCCCAAATAATATAACCTGTTCGCCGTTTACAGTTTGATAAGCTAATAACCACTTACCTATCTTAACGACATCGGACTGTCTAATGAGACTTCTATTTAAAATTCACCAAAGATCATAACGACACCTACCTACTTCTTTTTTTTTTGTTCGGCCTACACTGTCCCACTGCTGGGCAGTGTCCCTTAAGTCTTTCCAAGTGTTCTTCTTCAGTTCTTCAGCACCACTTCGCAACCCTCACGGTATGAGTCCAACTCGTCTCGCCACATTTTTCTGGGTCAGCCTTGGCGGCGCCGCCCATCTCCAGGCAACACTTCTTTTAGGAAAATAAATATTAATACTCACGACTACTCTGTCGGAGTCAGCAACAGTGTGCAACCGATGGGCCACGGTGATCACCGTGCATTCCGCGAAATGCGTCCGAATTGATTTCTGGATCAAAGCATCCGTACTGTGGAAGAAAATACAATCACGTTATAGTTACTATTGGAAATGAATCACTAGTACTCGTAATAAACATTTAAAAGTGAGCAAAAATATGAATATATACATTTTTTCTAGTTTCTCGACTGCCTCATGTAGCTAGTGAACGCAAGTGCGACTGCTGAGAGTTCGATTTGCAGCTGATAACGGCCAGTGTTATTGTTTTTTAGGAAAAGCATGCTTATTGAGAGTGAAAAGTCGTACTTCGGATCAACATTGGCAGTAGCCTCGTCGAGCACGAGTAGTTTGTTCCGGCCAAGAGCAGCTCGCGCCAAGCAGAGCAGTTGTCTCTGACCGGCACTGAAGTTTGACCCTCCTGATTGCACGGCCGACGACAATGAGGTCACACTGCGCTTAAGTTCCACCTGAAATTAAAATAACAAAACATAAGGCCGTACTAAGGTGCCTTATCTATCATGAACTAGAAAAAACTTTTTTTTCACTTTATAGAATTAACAGAGCGTGAAAATTGTAGAAATACCTGTTCCAATGCTGTCCATATGTCGGCGTCTGTGTATTTATCGAATGGATCCATATTGTAGCGTAAACTAGCGGAAAAGAGAACTGGTTCTTGAGGAATAATGGAAATCTTCGACCGTAGCTCCTGGAACCAAGAATGAATACATTAATTTAATTAAAGAAACCTGTGTATGATGGAATAACAATAAAAAACAGTTTTTTTTTCGTACCTTAAGAGCAATGTCACCCGTATCGACGTCATCAATGAAGACGTTTCCTTCAATGGGCGCCAGTCGGAACAGTGCTGATATCAGTGAAGACTTACCAGCTCCCGTACGACCAACTACTCCCACCTGAAAAACATTGAATGTTAGACTCGTGTAGGTGATTCCATATTTGGTTTCTTGAATTTCCCAGTTGTTATTAGGTATGCAAGTCTTTGAAAAACAAGCCAGTATGGTGAGTCAGAAGTCAGAAAGTCTTGACAACCAAACGATACAGGTTGAGTGGTGGAGGTAAGATAGTCAGTTTAAAATACCGTTATTAAGCTGCATTGGTCCAACAAACATGAAAGGCTAAGCAGACGATGATGATTTTTACACTGGAGTAAGACTTACCTTCCACCCACTTTCGATGACAATATTAAGTTTCTTGAGGACTGGGTCGGCATCCTTGTCGTACCTCAGTGAGAGGTCTCTGAACACCAGTCTGGCGCGCTGCGGCCAGCCAATGGGGGGCGCGGGCCCGGCCGTGTCCTCTCGCGGGAGGGACGTGAACTGCACCACACGTTCCACGCTCGTCATCTGCGAGATCACCTCTGTCGCCTGCTTCACGCCGTATTGCACCATGTTCACCAGGATCAGACCCTGACTTATGGCCAGGCCTACGTTTCCGGACTGTGTCGTGCCTATTCACATGGAAAAAATTGTGAAATTCAAATGTATAAGTGAGGAAGTTCCGAGTTTAAAATATGGAGGGGAGATCAAAGAAAAACGGAGGAGCAGTGTGAATGGGAACAAAGCAGATAACGATTGAGATGTTATGGCGAAATCTTTTTCAAGTAAAGAAATGGGAGAGAAAACTTACCATCATCCAGGAACAAGAATGTGTAGGCGACGACGACAACATAAACCGCACAGATCATACTCAACCAAATTGAAAATGCGGTATTTGTGACGATTGTCAAGTACCTGAAACAAAAAGAAGACCAAATTCATAACCAATTATGGTATAACTATATTTACAAAAAATAAATAGTTTGCTAATGAGATTGAAAACCAAGATACCAAAGCTTGTGGAAAGAAAAATTCAATAGCGAGCAAGTCTTCAACTTCTCGCGACCAAATTAACAAGATACCAATTTTGAAGAAAGCGATTACTAGTTACTTACTACGCTTTCATAGGAGATAAAATTCATCCGAATGATACGGATACGTTTTTTTTTTTGAAATTGCGTCTGACACGATTTGCTTTAAGAATATCTATGATATTCCAGCTCCCATAACTTCGTCGTACAGTAGTTACTTACCAAGCAGCAGTGTGTACGTCTTGCTTGTCATCAAACTGGGTCCGTAGCATCTCCTGAGCTCCACACGCGCGCACCGTATTGAGGCCCGCCATAGTCGCAGAAACGTGCGAGAATACTGGACTACGGGTCGTGCCCTCCACCCTAAGAAAAAACAATTTGAGAATGAATGGTCATGATGGGATTAAAAGTATACGTTTAAGTTGGATTCCCACGGTGATAATGGCGGATGGCTCGCACCGACGCACCATGGAAAAAGTATCGTCCTTACGCGCACGTCCATCAAAGAGAAACGAGCCTTGTGTGCGGTGCGTCGCTCTTTGTCGACCATTGACCGTACGCGTCTGTTTGCAATATCACGCACCGTGGGAATCTAGGTTTAAACTTAAGAAGCATTAAAAAAAAGTTTTTACAGCAACATAAGTATATTCTAGAGTCTTTCGCTCCAATCTGGGCATAGTTTTCCAGACTAATTAATAATCGACGCTATGGCTCTAAGTAATAAAGTAATCACCTTTTAATAGCCTGTGCTGTGCTCAAGAATATAATCGTCCAAATATACATGAGGATTCCGCAGACCGCTGTTGTCAGCAGCATATAAGGGTTGACGATCGCTACCATCACGAGTATACCCAACATCACCATGAAAATCTGAAGAAAAAAAGAACAACATTAAATCCCGAAGCGAAGAGGTATGCTCTACACCAGTGGTTCCCAAATTTACAAAAATCAGTTCGCGGAGCACTCTCATATTTAATAGCGCCCTAGCTAACCAGTTGACAATGATACCTGGTTGAAAACTATCCCAAAGAACAAGCGAATCTGGTTATAAGGCTGCAATAGAGTTCGATGAAACCTTAATTTTTTTCTGGTGGATATTGTACATAAAAAATCAGAGAATCTTGGATCCACACACATTCGATCTGGAAAATGGTTAACCCTCGCATCTTATGGCGCTCCTCTGTATGTGGGAATTTTGGGGGCGATCCCATTACAATTGACCGGTCACAGATCTAAGCTCTAGCTCTAGCTTAGTGAAAAACCCGCCACACCTTGCCCAACCCGGAGATCGAACAGAATACATCAATCTCAGCAGTCAAAAAAATTTAAGTACTCAACACATACTTATATAATAATATGTCAAGAGGTTACATACTTGTATGCTGTCCAAATACATCCTAGGGAGGATCTCGTCAACAACGCCCATGTCTTTGGAGAACCGGTTTAGGATCCGACCAGAGGGATTGGTGTCAAAGAAGCGCATGGTGGCCGCCAATATATTGCTGAACATCTGGTTGTGCAACTTTATGGAACTGCGCATGCATACCCACAGGAACAACATTGATCTGGAAAATATGGTTTTTTTTAAATAGGTAAGTGCATGATTTCCACTTAGACTGGATGAATGGAACGTTGACGACACAGTTAGCACAAAGAATGACTAATCCGCTGCAGCGCTGCGTGTCGCAGGTTCGATCACCGGTCGGAGCAAATATTTGTATGGCTATAGGTATGTTTTTGTTTCGGGTCTGGCTGTTAGTGTAACTTTAATTTTTTTTTCACCTCACACGCTCGGAAAGATGATATTTGTCATGCGAAATCTGAGCGCAATACTCCATTTTCAGAAAGTATTTTCATAATTCGAACACGTCTTCTATTCAATTATTTTCTACACTGACAGGCGAGCCGGCCCCACTGCATTTCCTCACTGTATTGAGGTGAAAAGTTGTGTGTTGCGCTCGGCAGCAAAGTTATTCTGCGTCTCGTAGCTTTGAAAACTTCGCTACGCTCAGGATTCTATATTTGAACCGTTCGCTTCACTTCGCTTGCTCAGTTTTCAATTCAAGTACTCGCGCCAAAAAACAACTTTGCAGCTTGCATAACAAATAACTATTAAACGCACCCACAACACCGAGAAATTCCGAGTCGTGCAAAGTTTTAAAGCAAAAACAAAAAATCTCATACATCGTCATGCAAGCGTTTATTATTGTTGCTATAAGTAGAAACTTTATCCTCACCTCCCAGTAGTCAGTAGAATACATCCCAAAATTGCGATCGCCCAAATGTAAATGTAGTAATCATGATTAAGGGGTTCATAAGTAGATGTTATGTTTTGAATTGTGAGCACAGTCTTCACCATCGTATCAATGACGGTCATATTAGGTAGCTCAGTGGACGAGGTAGCTAGGGTGGTCGGCAACTCGGTAGTGAAGTTTCCACTGGTACCATCACTATTAATAGAGAAGTTTCTATCCTTTAGGCTATTGAACAGAGAAGCGTTCAAATGATCTTTTTCTAGATTGTATTTCGTTTCCACATCGTTCATCCTGAAAAGGTCAATGTTAAAGGTTACGATAAGGTTTGTGCACCATCATACTTGTTATTATTTTATGAAACTATAATGAATCATCATTTTTACGTTAAAATCGACACTAGGTATAATACATACAGAGAGTTAATATAAATTTACCAATGCGTGAGCCACAGATCGCTAATGGAGGTGACGACCTGTGCCAGGATCACGCTGATGGTGGTACCAATGATGAGGCCCCAGCCGGCGCCGGCGCGGAAATATTGAAGGTATACAGCGCCTGGCACGCGACCTGACGAACAACAATTACAAACTTACATCATCAAACTAAACTTTAAGTACTTAATGATGTTTATTCTGTTTATTAGTTACACTTTTACACCTCAAACAAAATCATAACCCTCCTTTTGGCTTGCCGTAGTCGGGTAAAAAAGAAATTAGTTTAAGTAATTTTAATTTTATTCTTATCAACTATAAAGTTGATAAGAATAATCTTAAAGCTTATAGTTGATAAGCTTTAAGAATAATCTTAAAGCTTGTAGATGAAAATTTGTTGGGGACAGGCAGTGTCTTTAAAAAATGATTACAGCTCTAAAATATCGACCCGCGATGTAACAACAGCAATCCAGGATGATCAAAATTTATTTCTGAGTCAATCGCCGCGGGACTGCCTAAACAGGGTATCGTGGGTAACTTTGGAACTCAAAGGGAAATTGAAAGAACAGGATGGTATTTAGTCAGTAAGAGTCTGACAGTGACAGTGGGTGGAACGGAAGGCTACCCAGGGCGAGAGTCGGAAGGACTTATTTGATTAAGTACTTTACATCCAATAAAATAAAAATGGCAATATTGATTCATAAATTTACGACTATCTACCTACTCGATACGAGCTCGTAGCTAAATAAATACTGCCGCACATGCCAATCTTCCGGGTTAAGCCGCCCTTGCCGAGGTTGGTCTGTTGTGTCTTTTGGGTGACCATCTGTCATAGCGAGTTTCCTCCGTGCCTCGGAAAGCACGTAAAGCCGTTGGTCCCTGCTGTCATGTGTAGATCTTTGACAGTCGTTACTGTTAGTCAGAAGCTCTAAAGTCTGACAACCAGTCTTACCATAGGGTATCGTATTACCCAGTTACTGGGTTGTAGAGGTCCGACAGGCAGTCGCTCCATGTAAAATACTGATATCCAGCTGCATCTGGTTTGACTGGAAGCCGACCCCAATATAGTTGGGAAAAAGGGCCTAGGCAGGTGATTCTTTCATAGAGTTCATATTTGATTAGGAGAAATTGATTGGTATAGTTTGATGTGCTGGCGTCTGTATGTCCGTAACTGTACAATAATTATCTCTAATGACTATGAGTCTATAGGTTGCCTTTGCGTGACAACATTATTAGTTGATGACGTGCCTTTCAACGATGTGATTGTGCATCACATACACAAATATAAGCCTTTTTCTGATGTAAAACAAAATGTCAAATGTTATCGACTTTAGCATTGTCCTTATAATGTACAGTACTTATAATGTAATGTACAGTAGATAAAGAAATTTTTGGGTAAAAGTATTTTAATTTTTCAGCTTTACTTTTCTGTTGATATTTGGGGTGCGCACCAGACTTTTCTGGGGTGGGCACGATGTACCCGGTTTCCCCCTCTGACTACGCCCATGAGCTGAGACATTGTTTATCACTCCGGCTCTCTATAAGTAAGCCTTAGGTGCATATATAAAAAATAGCTTTTGCCCGCGACTTCGTTCGCGTGGAATAGTGACTTGCGGCAGATTTTTTTATTTTATTTTTTGTAATAAAAACTATCCTATGTCCTTTCTCAAGTTCCAAACTATGTCTGTACCAAATTTCACACAAATCGGTTTAGTAGTTTAGGCGTGAAGAAAAGACAGACAGACAGACAGAGTTACTTTCGCATTTATAATATTAGTTTAGATATACTTAGGTACTTAGTTACTTAGAATCTGGAATACTAGACAGTAAAAAATCTGTTCAATACCGGCTTGATTAGTTTATCTTAATAGCTGGGTACCTGCGTAATTGCTTTTCATTGTAATTCCCATTTATAATTAAAGTAAAACAATGAGAGAATCCAATTATAAGTACAACCTGTACAACATTTTGATGAAGATGACTAATGACAATGTTCTATTGATTTCTTTTCTATCTTATTTATCAACGACAGTCGTCGCGCAATCACTTTAGATAAGAGAATGTTTACAATTGATTGATTACACGTTTTTGCTGATTCACCGTTGCGAAGGTTGAACTATCAAGGAATCAATTCAGGCAATTGACAATCACACTAAATAAAAACACCAAGTTATCTTAGATAGTGGTGAACACGCACGGAGATCGCGTGGGAAAACCACAAAAAAGAAGATAAATGAACTGACCAGACTAGATAACTCCAAACTCTGGGGCAGCTACTAAAATATCCCAGTGAAAATCCCATAAGTAGAATTTTGTCCAGCCTGGGAATCAAACTCAGGACTTCATCAGCAGTCACGATTATGACCGCTACATCAACGGGACAGCATCCATCTCCTAATTTAAACGTACCAGCTACCAGTACATTTGACAAGACAAGACATATTCGTCATTCGAACCATTGGAATTATATCACATGCGTTGTTTTGATTATTAAATTGCCCTTGGCCCTGATCGAACCTCCGAAGTGGTAATTACACGCAATACCCATAGTAAAACCACGTAACCATGACAAGTAATGGATGTGGCGATTCAAGTGACTTTACGTTCGTAATATTCGGTAATCGTGCCTCGGAAAGCACGATATGCCGTTGTTCCTATGTCTCGCCGGTCGAATCGGATTGCCGTCCCATAGGACTATGAGAGTAAACGAACAGAAACTGCACTTGTGCCTGCGCATACACTTGTGAATTGCAATATGTGCCGTGCCGATGGCTAATATCTCTGCCAACACCCTGATTGAAAACGATCAACTAATATTTACAAGCTGAAAGTAGGCAGTAAGTGTAGGTGATAGGAAAAAGGTTTGTCTTCAATAAATTTTCGACTTTATGCTCTACAGTATAAAAATAAAATCCAATATAGACACCGCAGGAGGACTATTATTATTCGTTACAAGTTACCTGTTCCTGATAACTCGGCAGCCTCCACCTGATCAGCCTCCTCTGGCATTGCTCCGTCTAGTAACGTACTGGTGGTACTTGTATGTGACTGCAACAACAAATGTAGATGTTGATCAAATTATGTCTGTGTGGGAGCCCCCTTAAATATTTATTTTATTCTGCTTTTTAGTATTTTTTAGCGGCAATAGAAATACAACATCTGTGAAAATTTCAACTGTCTAACTATCACAGCTCATGAGATACTTCCTGGTGACAGACGGTCAGCGGAGTCTTGGCATTAGGGATAGGGTCTCATTTTACCGTTTAGGATCGGAACCCTAAAAATAATGGTCAAGTAATAAATATGTCTATGCTTTCTTCTGCAGTATTTTAGAGTGCAATCCAGCATTCTGGCCAGCCTACCTGTATAGAAAGTGTTCTTTGTCGGAGGTACTGCGCTTTTGGTTCCTCGGGTTGCTCTTCTTCTTGAAGTAGCTCAGCGAACAGCGGCGAACGCGAGACATCATCGAAAGTGCCTGAAGTCTCCACTTCTCCCTGAGGGAAACAAAATAACATTTTATGATATGGAGACATGAAGTAGGTATAATCATCATCATCTGCATAGCCTTGTAGTCCGGATGCATTTGAAAACCAATATTTTAATATTAACATAGAGCGACTTTCTATCCGAACTTCATAAACCCAGCCTAACTAACCAGTTACTGGGTAATACGATAGATATCCCTCGGTAAAACTTCGTGTCAAACTTTGAGATAAGTAGACCTACAATGACTTAATGCCAGTCGGAAACAACGTGTTACCATGTTTTTGAAGCACGGAGTCGTCTAGTGAGTCTGGTATGTACTTATATCTGTCGTGGTTAAGTATTCTAATTATAGAAATGCCGTGAGTTGTTTCGGATATTATATCATATTAATATTTCATAACAGTACGCTAAAATATTGGAACTGGTTATAACATGTGTGTCGATAATTAGTTTACATTATTATGGTAGGTAGGTATGTATAAGCAACTGTATACTATACCTACTCTGCACAATCTATATTCGCGTCATGTCCTCGATTGGATGAATCAGCGTGATTCAGCATATTGTTAGAGAATATGATAAGGCAGAATTTCAATCATGAATATTAAACAGCCGACTAGGCTGATTGAACTGTTGTTACGAATTAAATCAGTGAAGAGTTGTTCAAATAAACAAAAATCTGAGTATAATCGACGGATGACGAAACAACGGCTACTTATGACCATATTATTTCGGGACATAAAAGATCTATCAATTCTTGGCTACCAAGGATTTTGGTAAATATATTATATCCGGTTGGTTTTTATTAAATTGTTAGTAAATGTAAGTGACGTCACTGACGACGCGAGTGTAGTCACGCCAAAAAAAGAGGGTTGTGGTGCATATAACTTGACACATGTAGCTCTCGAGAGTTATTTCACATCTCTGCCACATCCGCGCTTTTGCCAGTCGCCACCTTATAAGTATTTCTCATATAGCGAGTAGGTTTCGCATTTTTGAACACGATATTGAGCAAGTATTGCTGCTTGATCAAGCTTTTACGCTTAAATTATAAAAGCCTTTGCAAACAAGACTACAATACAGAAAGTTATAGAAAATGAAACGGGCACTGCAACCGCTAAATCTATTAGACCGGAAACTCTGTTCTACAAGTTCACTCAACAAGGTTCAACTTCATCAATCGATAATGTCTGTGAAAACCGAAACAATGAACAAAGCATGCCACCGCTTTGTGATAGGTTGTCCTTACACATGTGTGAATGATTCCTCCGTAGAATATACTTTAATCCACAAAAGCGACATCTTTATTGTCGTTTTTGTAGACGTGGTACAGACGGAACCCTTCGTGCGCGAATTAGACTTGCACTTGACCGATTTTTTTTACAATCGGACAGGTAGTGACTTATGCTTTGCCGCCAAGCTACTAAAGTTCCATTCACAAATGATTTCCGAAACCAACCGTATTATAGAATATATATTTACTATTTGCGAAGTTAATTACATGTGCAATCAACAAGTTTATACAGACATCATGGAGTTGATATAAAATAGATATATACAAATAGTACCTATCGTACTATAGTTAAGTACCTATTCAGCTGTTAAAATAAGTTAAGGTTACGTACTCGAGTACATTGGCTCTATTATCTTCGTATTAACAGGTGTTACCTACACCAACATAATAAGGTTTTTACTTATCTTGTTATTTGATTCGTTTAATTACGTATTCATTTATTTATTCTTGTTATTAGTAAGTAAAGCAAATGTGGTATACCTACAAACTATTTTACAAGTTATTAAATACGATCAGTACGCATCTAACTTTTTTTTAAATATTAGCTTTTACGAGTAAAAATTGAGTGTATTTTTAACCTAATTTGCAACACGATGTAGTTTTTTTTTTTTAAATTTAACAGTTCAATTATGCCAGACCAAACAAGGTTTGACTCCAAGCTACTAGAACAATTATTAATATCACCCATTTCAAGGAATGCTCCCTTCTGTATACTAAGTCATCACTCATTCTATAGCGAGACAGGGAAAGGGTTGGGGGGCTGTTTTTTTTTTAATTGGTTTAGATTACTGTTTTAACAAGTCTTCTATAGAAAAAGTATGGCAAACTTGTAGATAATGACGCAAAAAAAAAGTAATGCTTAATACGTATCACAGCCCTCATAACATAAATACTATACTGGGTGTAAGAGACATCGACGCACAAACGGATATTATGGGTTCAGGACATGATTCTGGACCCCCCCATGTTGGAATCTTTCGTCGGTTTTTCCCAAATTTTCTCATTTTTTTTCCTGTGACTGTTCATAATCGTTATTCTTACTTAACCCAATCATATGATTAATAAAAAAGTAATTAAATCGCTACTTTCACTAAAAGTAGCAATGTAAATAATACTAGAAATGGGTATTTTCTCAGCTGTTTATAAAAGGTCATCGTATACCTAAATACTGTGTCCAGTACCGCAGTACCTGTAATACCTAATGCGGCACACTATTTAAAAAAAAAACAAAAATTGGAAAGAAACCGACGAAAAATTCCAACACGGGGGCATCCAGAATCATGTCCTGGACCCATGGTAACCGTTTGTGCGTCGATGTCTCAACACCCTGTATATAGATAGTTCTTTGCTTCGTGTATCGAATACAAGTAAATACAGCTTATGTAAGTGTTCCGATCCGCATATTTTGCCACTGAACAATGAAAAAGCTTGTCATTAATTACTTCTATTATAAATTGCCAATTATCAGTATCTTAATGAGTCCGATACAAAGTCAAGACCAACTAATAAAAATAACAAATGACTTTGAACTTTCAGGCGTTACCGTGTGAGCACCGTGAAGCGAAATTATCTTTCAGTAAATACTTTATTTAACAAGATAGCATTAAATTAAGTAATTACTTGTATTAAAAATAGTTTCCTTTGTCTTACAAACGTTCTTTATTGTGTATATACGATAAAAAGAGATTGTAAAGAACATAAATCTTACGACATATGAACAAAGCAAATAGATCATTTTCTTTTACTATATACAGGGTGAATTTTTCGTGGATGGCTATATCCAAAACTATGAGGAATATCGAAAACCGTTGAAAGGACTCTGGAAGCCGATTTTGACGAAAATTAAAAAGGCATCATTGGATTTTAAAAAAATCATTTATTTTGGCCAGGAATCGATTTTGGAAAAAAAAACCACGTTCTGTATTATTACACCATACGATAGTGTTGCTAATAAGGATCAAATTCTGGGAAGAAATGATGTACGGCAAAATTAAGGAAAACATCTAATTAGAAAAAAACTGAAAATTTTTCGAGGCAATGAGTATATTCGACATACGCTAATCGTATCTTCTTTGATATTATGTTTTTTTTTTCAACTCAATCATTTCCTTTATAATTTCGAAAAGATGACTTAATAAAAGCAACGTAACATCGAAAAAATAATCAATGTGTTAAAAATCAGCTATTTCCTTAAGTTTTCCATATGCCATTACTTCCCAAAATTTTATCCTAATTAGCAACAGTATGGTGTAATAATACAGGGTGTGATTATTTTTCCAAAATCAGTGGGTTCGATTCCTGCCCAGGGTTATGTCAATGACTATCACATTTTGTACCTATAGATGACTTGGTACCAAGTCATCTATACCAAGTCATCTATACCAAGTCATCTATAGGTACAATTTTTACAATAAGGGGGCCTCGCGCGAGTATTAGAGGCCAGTCATATTTTTCGCTTTGAATGAAAAGGGCTTCGCAGATGCGTATTGCCCCCTCCTAGATTCGGTCTCGCTACGCCACTGCTTCGTTCCTGAACGCTGGTAAAACCTTAAATGGCTCGATAAATGGGCTATCCAACACAAAAATAATTTTACAATTACACTTTATTTTACAACTAGTTGTTCCTGAGATTAGCTCGTTCAACCAAACAAACTCTTCCGCTTTATAAGATTTCCTTGCAGAAATTCGCTTCCTTCCATTACACAACGCGGCAATATAAAAAGAGCCTTATAGGCTTGGAGTTCATACATGAGGCTTTGTGTAAATGCTTGAGCAACGTGAAGTGTGGAGATAAGTATTACAACGTTACTGATTGCAAAATCCAGGCGTGGAAGGTACAATGTACCTGCGCCAGTTTGCATAGGACAGATAAAAGAGGTAAAAAACTAACTAGTAAAAGCTATATAATGAATATATGTTTCAAATGTGCCCTTTAATTTGATACCCATGACGATAATGTGCGAAAAAAAAATTGTTTTTCTTTTACGACTTTACATTAATTGCTAAAGGGCGCTATATTGGATTTGGTGACACATCACCTACCTTATAACCAACTGAGACGCTTCTAACGACACCTCATTTGTCGTTTTATGATATGTAGTTTAGAAGTTATGAGGGAACAAACAAACATACATACAGGTCAAAATCATAACCCTCCTTTTGGCTTTGCCGTAGTCGGGTAAAAAGAGATAAAACCCTTTTTATCTGTTCCATGGCGTCCGTGCTATAGACAAGAATTGTAATCCATCATACTCAGAGACCTTTTCAAAAATGACTTGCCAAATTGAAACGTGAATTCTGTTCGGAGCTCATTCCTAAAAAACCTTATCAAACTACTTTGTAATGATAAGCCAGCGTGTGACACAAAATGTAAGTTATTTGATTGATTAGTTTATATCCATTGATTGTTCACTCGAACGAAAGTGTTACTATACATTCTAAAGCCGCGATAACGTTGCATTTACAAAAGTGTAGACGCGTGCCACGCAATGTCAGGGTCAAATTAAATTAGCTAGAAAACTCCACATAAACAAAATGAAATATTCTACTTAACTCATAATTCTAAGTCGCTTCTTTTACAGTCACTGGTGATGCTAGACACCTAGGTTACTGAAAACGCTTTTTAGGTAATTTTCGCCAGGCATTTTAATTTTTGTTATCGTGTTTATTTTGTTTTTATATGTATTAACGCTACATTAAATAAAATATAAGAATAAGCGAAGTGGCAGTATTTTCATACAGCCTTATTCAGTTACTGGTTTGTGAAGGTCAGATAGGCATCCGGTTCGACTGGATTACTGGAAGCCGTCCCCAACATGATTGGGAAAAGGTAACCGCCTTCAAAAACAACCACAAAAAAGGGTAAAATAACCTACAAAATAACTTTTCTTTCGGAAGTTGATGGTTTTTTTTATTTCATTGTTTTTTTTTTTGCAATCGAATTCCGAAAGAAAAGTTTTTTTGAGGGTTGCCCTCGATTTCTCCACGATCTTATCGTTAGATCCTGACTTGGTGACTATGGGACCACTTCAGAAGTATCTCCAGTCGAACAAAAAAAGAATTTTGGAAATCGGTCCACATTGGCGGAGTAATCGCGTAACAAACACACAAAAAAAAATAACATACCGTCGAATTGATAACCTCCTCCTGTTTTGAAGTCGGTTAAAAAGGCTAGGTAGATGGTCATGAGGTTTTGCTTGCGTCTAAAAGTCCTTAGTACGGGTCTTATGTCTTGGGGTATTTTGTCGTGTAACATCTCAAAGCACTACTCAAGGTACTCACATTGTGCAGGATGACGACCTTGTCGGCAGACTTGAGGTGGTGCAGCTGATGTGTGACGAGGATCCGCGTGGCGTGCCGCAGCAGCCCCATCACACACTCCGACACCAGGTGCTTGCCTACGTGCGTGTCCACTGCCGAGAGAGGGTCGTCTAGTAGGTAGATGTCAGCCTGATAGGAAACAGAACAAACAAAATAATGAAACTGAACTTCAACGAATCTAGCTTTGGTTGAACGCGCTAATCTCAGGAACTGCTGGTTCAAATTAAGAAATTATTTTTGTATTGGATAGTACATTGAATGAGAAAGGCTGTAGGCTATATAACATCACGCTACGATCAATAGGAGCCGAACAGCGGATGAAACCACGGCGAACAGTTAGTCGTAACATAAGTAAGCGATGTGCTCGCGATTTTCAATTCCTAAAAATTCTCTACGATATAATCTCAGATTAAAAAAAGAGGATATAATGATGCCCGGGCCGACGGCGCGTTGTGTTCCACGCGCGCCTCAAGGAGTGTCAGCATATTGACGGGGCCTGTAGAGAGCCAAAGCCTGCCGGGGTCGCGGGACTTACCCATCACCGTAACTCCGGTACGTAAAGGGCTAGTGAAGGACACCGTGGATTTTAGTCAGTACAAGTCTGACAGTCCCTCCCGCCCTGCCCTGGGTGGGAGGACTCATTTGATGATTTTACCACGCAAAAAAAAAAAAAACGATATAATGATGCAATTCGACTGACTTACGCGTTCGTGACAATTCTGTTTTGTTTTTTCTACCCAATTACCCATAGATTACCGCACGTTTTATATTGCCAGCACCTATATGTCGTAGTGGTAAGGATGATTTTCACTTGTAGTTGATCAGCGAAACAAATCAGTCGAATTGCATAGCATCACATCATGGGCAAGCGCGCTTAAATTGTTGAAATTGCGGACCGGCTGCGGACATCTGTCACTCGATATACTTAGGTACGTCAGTAAATTATCTGCCCCTGTCTATCGTGTTTACGTAGTAACTGTAATCTGTGGTCTGGAGCCCTGCCTCTAATGTGACTTGACCGAACACAAAAGCAATTCATATGGTTGCATTGTTTGAAATTGTCATGCAACTGCTCCCAAATACGTCCAGTCCATTTCAATTTAGAGTTGGTTTCTTCATTCCAATATCAATTGAAACGTAATCAAAATGCTCTATAACCTCGACTCTACGCGCCTCGAGAGAGTACCTAAAATTAATACATAACGACTTTCATCTCATGAATCTTTTTATTTTTTGCTTTGTTTTTTACTTCATTGACTATTGCCACCGACTTCCGAAAAAAAAGTGATTTTTCACTTTTTGTGTTTGGTTTTGAATTCAATTCCTTTTTTTTTCAATAAGTTTTTTTTTATTTAACTTTTTAGTTTAGATATTCAACAAAAATCTTCATAGAAGCGGCGACTTAGAACATTTCCAATATAAGTAGGCAAAAAAAACAGATCTATGCGGGCAATGTCACGAGGTATCCATTATAGTTATATAGTAAAACCTTCCCCAGTAAGCAAAAAAGTCCCTATCTCTAAAAATTTAAGGACACCGTGGAATTTAGTCAGTACGAGTCTGACAGTCCCTCCCGCTCTGCCCTGGGTGGGAGGACTCATTTGATGATTTTACAACGTAAAAAAAAATATCTACGAATCTTCCGTAAAAAAAATATTGATAAAGCAGCAGACCGCTGGTAGACATGATTAATGAGCTAATCTTATCATGGTCACCCAAATTGGAAAGCACTTGAGGTCAACGATTTAATTATTATTATTATATCAACATGCCTCATCATTCCTACTTCAGGCACAAGTCTTTCAAAGAGTTAGCTTCTCTTTGACTTATTGTGATAGCTTTTTTTTTAGCGCGGTAAAATCATCAAATGAGTCCTCCCACCCAGGGCAGAGCGAGAGGGACTGCCAGACTCGTACTGACTAAAACCCACGGTGTCCTTCAATAGCCCTTTACGTTCCGGGGTCACGGTAATGCGTGAGTCCCGCGACCCCGGCTGGCTTTGGCCCTTTGGCTTTTGAATTTATTTATTGTTGCTAAGAAATGTAATTTTAATCCGATTAGTATTATAAAAAACTAACGGAAATACACACGGTTGCCGCGAAAAAACCGTTAATTCAAAACTTAAATAACACCTTTCATCCACAAATGGTTCGATAACTAAAGTTATCGTTTAGCGTTTATCATAGATCAAATAACATTATCAACAAACAATTCATTGTTGAGTATACTTATCTTTACCGAGAGCTAAAGCAAATAAAAATATACAGGATTCCCCTTCTTGTTAATATTTTAAATTCCTAGGTACACCGAGCAGTCAGGAGGGTTACAAACAACCATCTTTGTAAATCACCTTCATAAGCTGGCTCTAGTGACCTACCCCAAGTTTAAAAATACCGTGCAAAACTGTATAAAACTAACAGAGAAACAACCCTTGTCCGGGTCATGCGTCATCGACTTTGTTTAGGAACTATAACAGCACCCCTCGACCGAGTATTTGCAACCATTTGGTCCCATAAACTGCAATGTACACTTGGGTAGGAACAGCAATAAAAGTACGTTGATCGACTATAAAATGAAAATTGGTTGCACAGTGCATAACCTTTCTTATGTATAATAATTATGTAGGTAAATAGATCGATCGTGGTATCATGTTCTATAACTACATATTATAGACATTAAGGCCCACTTGCACCACAAACCAATAATAAATCAGTTTAGCGCTAGGCTAAACTGATTTAAAACATCGTTCTGTCTCTGTCAACTTCAAACAATTTGACAGGGATACAGTGATATTCTAGGCAGTTTAGCGCTAAACCCGTTGATGTGTGGTGCAAGTGGGCCTAAGTTTGTGTTTTTGTTATATCCAATTATTGAAAAACTTTGCCAGCCAGTGTAAATTGATTTCAGAACGACTATGTAAAAGTCATCAAATGTCAAGGAACAGCGCAAACAGTGCGATGAGAGGCGCTAAATAGCACGAATGCGTGACGTAAACGTAAGTAAATAATGATGTACGCCGATTTTTTAATCCAAAATATAAGTATCTAGCATTTAGGTAAATTTTTTGGCAAAAGGCACAATGTAACTCGATACAGTAATCGATAACATTAAGCAAATATAAATGGGTGATGGTATTTACTTCACGTTTAGGTACGTGACTCACTCTTGCTAGCGCCTGTGAAACAGAACTTTAGGTACATCGCGGTTTTCCGAGTATTTTTTCGTGACATCTAAAGTATTTGCACACGGACAGGGATTTGATGATTTTACCACGATAAAAAAAAACACGGTCAGGGAAATAAAATGAAAATAAACGCGGGATGGACTTATGTACAGTTGTAGATGTTGTACAGTTACCTGTCTATAACAGGCGCGGGCGAGCCCGATACGCGCTCGTTGTCCACCGCTGAGACTGATGCCGCGCTCGCCCACCAGTGTGGAGTCCCCGGCCGGCAGCTGCTCGAAGTCGCGCAGCAGTGCACACGCACTCACTACCTTCAAATTACCATCAGATTATTACTAGGAAGTTAGCAATTTATTTTTTAAACCAACGACTCAACAGTGTTCTCGAGTTTTGATCTACTTAGGTAAAATAAACAAGAGAGAAGTAAGTAAACTAGAAAAGATATGAGCTTTAGTAATTTCAAAATATCGTGTGATCCTCAACGTGACGAAGCTTTACACCTGTATGACGCTTTCTAATAAGAATTCACTGTTTCTACAACTTCTATTGGTCAGCCCCGGAGATACGAATACATTCGTGCGCAATTGGCCAGCCATTCCCGGCGTACTCTCGCTCCAAGTGTGAACTTTCCAGTGACTGCACGTTTTCGAATTTATCAACGGCCTGTTCTGTCACTTAAGTTTTGCAAAAGATTTTTGGCATAAAGTCACAAAACTAAAAGAAAACAGGGAAATATTTACTAGTTACTTCGCCACCTTTGAGTTTTGGAGGAAGAAGGAGAAGATGGCTACCGTGCACTGTAACGTTACGCCAAATCTTATAAGATCCAGGCCGAAAAAGTATAGATTCACTCATACTCGACCGACAGTAGTAACATACACACTTTCTCAAATTAACTCACCTTTTTGTAACGAATACGGTCATACGGCAGTCCAAACAGAATATTTTGACGGACGGTAGCTACGAAGAGCCAGGGCTCCTGACTGGCGTAGGAGACTCTTGCGCCGCCCAACGATACCGTGCCCTGGGATGGAGACAGCTCACCCAGGATCACTTGGAGAAGGGATGACTAAAAGGGGCAAGAAAAAAGAACAATAAGGGACATTTAAATAGTGCTGACATAGTTGTCTTTGTGGCGACGCTTTGTCGAGGACAATAAGGAAATGACAATAGTCAGTTTTGTCTAGTGTATTGTTGACATAAAATCCGTAAATAATTACATAATAAGCAAACACTCACGTCGTAGTTTGTATTGTGTAATAATGATTTAGAAGTCTGAAAAATGCTGTAGATTTTCCAGATAAACAAGGTAAATCTTCTTATATTTATTAGTAGGTAGGTAAATTAATTTTATTTTTATACAGGCTAGTTTAATACCTTTCCAGAGCCCACTAATCCGGCGATGCCCACGAACTCCCCAGGTTGAGCAGTTAGCGTGATGTTCCTCAGCGTCTTCACGATCGCCTCAGGCTGCCAGCTCGCACTCAACCCATTCAACACCAATCCTGTGTGTTTTGGCTTCTCCTTCTCAGTACCATTGCTTATAATTGCTTTCGATTCAATAGCTGGCACCAACTTCTCAGGCGTGAGTTCATCCAACAACAAGAATTCCTAAACATAACATCAAACGTTTGAATGATATATCTACTATTTATACTAAATAAACACTTTACATCCGTCTTTAAATATATATCTGTATTCGGTATACATTTGCGGTTTACCTCAAGTCGTCCGATGGAAACCTTCGTTTCTGCCAGAAATGCGAGCGCCAACGGGAAAAATATGTTACAGGCGAGTTGGAGGAGATTGAAGTATTGAACGAGGGAGAATGTGATTTCGGCTCGGATGACGCCGCCCATGAGCACGAACGCGACGACGGCGGAGAACAAGATGAAACGTTCCGTGAACACACTGAGCGCCGTGGAGAACCCTTTGATCATGGAGGTGCGCATGATGAAGCTCACTTCTAACCTGATACCATAAACATTGATACAGTTAAGTTTAGCCTAGTTTTCAATCCTAGATAGACATTCAAAAAAGTGGTCAGTTTATAGCGGCTTTACTTACTTGCGTAGTTTATCAACCAGCCTTTCGAAAGGCTTCTCCCAAGCATACATTTTGATGACTTGCACGCCGTTCACAAGCTCGCTCATCACCTTCACCCTTTCATCCGTACGTTTTGCAATTTTTCCTCGTAAAGTTCCTTGGAGATTACTTAAATACGCTGGAATAAGAATATACACGAACAAGTTGATTAGTAAAATGTTTTCAGTGTACAAAATTGCATGGGAAGTAATAATTTCGTTCGTGCACGACTGAATAAGTAATTATTTGTGCCTACACATTCATTTCGTTGTGTAATCGTTGTAGAAGCAAAATGCTTCTCATTCGACATCATCATCACGCAACCTTTGTGTTAAGGTATTTATGTTAAGGTATTTATTTATGATTTGCGCGCTGCGTGTGTTTATCTTAGCCGGGGGTACTATAAAAATGTCATCAGCGTGCTAAGTATAATGTTTTTCATTACCTTGAACAACTACAGTTTGAAGAAATATGACGAGGAGAGCTGCGAGGGTAGCCAAGCCCACGTGCTGCCACACCAGGTACGACACCACCGGCACCATGATGGGCATGACCCACAGATAGTTCAAGAATAGAGCCACCAAATCAAAACGATTCACATCGTTAGACATCAAGTTGATCACTTGCCCGGGTTCCGTTTTATTTAACCCTGTGCGGTCTAGTTTTAAAATCTAAAATAAAAAAGACATAGTTTCAGCTAAGTCATGTCTTTCTGTATTGTTGATATATAACATCAAATTTCGTGGAACTATAAGAGTCCCACCTTTATATTGGTGGGACACTGGTGTCTCTCTAGTTTCGTAAACTTAATGTCAGTATACTTACTTTTCTATACAACAGTGAACAGCTAGCTATTCTTACTCTCATTCCTACGCGTCCTTGACTTAACCCTAAGTGATTGAGCATCAAAGACGTCACTATACTCAGTACATTCATAAGAGCGTTGTAAATATGTGCATTTCTATATTTTTCCGGGGTTTTGTCCTCAGAAAAATAATTTATGAATAACGCTAGAGTGTATGGAATTAAAGGCCTGAAAATAAAATAAAAACAAAATCAGCATGCTTGATATGGTCATTAATAATTATTATCTTGTGTTTGCTTATCGGAGCAGGTCCACATGTTTGATTCATGACATGGTGACTTGATGAGCGGTTGTGCACAGTACACAGCTTCATTGAGAACGCACATACACAGATTGATCGACCTTTGCCCGAACTTGTTCTTATAACTAAGTACTATTGTGCAGTTGCAGATTGTATTTTAAAGTAGGTATAAACTAAAACCGTAGAATTAAAGACATTGATAATATGTAGCTATATAATATACATGATCTATGGAAAAAGAACTAAATAAAATACCATGAATCTAACTCCTGCCTGTCTAACCATTTGGTTAATCAGAATAAAGGTTTCACGTACATATACCTAGATAATTCTGATTCTTCCGTGTCAGTGTAAGCGGGATTAAAGGACTTTGTAAATTACAGATATGTATTTTATTTACAAGATTGAACACTACAAAAAGGACCTACCATAAAAAGATGAACAATAAGCCAACAAATACGCCACAAAATAAGTACTCCGCCCAAAATGACCGTACAATGGCCTTTGAGAAGGAAGGCTTAATTCCTTTTTTCTTGGCCGTGTCGAGTTCCTCCTGCCATGCCTGCTCGAGGCGGTCACCCAATCGGCCGGAATGGTCGCCTTCTCGGGCCCTCCACAGGTCCTCCACGGTAAGACCATGCTTGTAACCCCGCCGGAATAGACTAAAGCTCCATCTGAAACAAAGTAACAAAAATATTTAGCACAGGCCTATTTCTAATGTGGGTAGAGATTACAACACAGAGAGAGAGAGAGACAGAGCCTCCTGCTACCACATTTACAGTCTCCATAACAAAAATATGTTATAGTCATTGGAATTTAATTTTTTACTATTTTGTGAAGTTTTTGTTATTTTATGAATTCTCAACAAAGTGGCTATTTTAAACATGAAAAACAATTGACCTTCATTCTGAAATTCGTGTATAAGACCGATTCTAAACAAACAACTTCGTTTCATTTAGATGTTTTTGTAAGACTCTACTAAAAACATAAATCTAAACTTTTGACGTAGAGCCACTAGAGCTAACGAAACCACATAAAGAGAAAACCGGCTCAGGGATTTCCGAGAAACTCCCAGAGAGAGTCCCAGACAAAGAAATTCATCGAATAGTACAAAAATTAGCTTGATGACTAATTTGACATATTTTAGTGGTCGAACACAGGGAACAGTCCGGAAAGTACGGGCGTGATATAAAGGTACCTATAAAGATTTACACAATAAATAAATAGCATAACTTAACTTCCAGATGTCAGAACAGCATTTGACATTGTGCTGCAATAACAGACAGTCGCATAAACAAAATGGGTTAATATTTTGGGTTCTCATAATTGAATTATTGACTCGCTGATCGATTTGGCTATGTAAGAAGAAGCTTGCCCTGGGATCTGGAGGCGACTGACGTGACCCCGGAACGTTAAGGGCTATTGAAGGACACCGTGGATTTTAGTCAGTACGGGTCTGACAGTACCTCCCGCTCTGCCCTGTGTGGGAGGACTCATTTGATGATTTTATCTAAAATAATGTAAAAAGAAGCTGAATTGCTACATTCTCTATGTAGACCAACATGGAAGTAAGCGTACTGCGGGGATATGTTTTATGACCAATTTTATTCTGTCTCATTGACGCGTGGAAACTATGAGCAGCCAGTTCATTTATTGATTAAAAAGCTGTTACTGAGGCAAGGAAAATGAATTAATTAATTTACAAATCAGTTTTTTCGTTGTTTTGGCACGTTTTGGTGTCGGGTTGCGTTCGTTCGTTTTAGAAAAGTTTGTGATGATTGTGTAACCCTTTATACAATAATCTCTCGGAACTTCAATTTTGGTACTTTTAATTTGTGTCTACTTAATAAAGAGCTAGTATTTTAACTATCTATCTGTTACAATAAAAATCTCCGTTACAAAAAGCATTAGGTACATACATAGAGATACCTACAAATTTTTAAAATAAAAAGGTCGGAGTATCGATGGATTCTTTTTTTTACTTTATTGTAAGTAAAAATGAATTAGCCTGCTGGGGTCGCGGGACCAAGGGATTACCGTGACCCTAGTACGTAAAGGGCTATTGAAGGACACCGTGGATTTTAGTCAGTACAAGTCTGACAGTCCCTCCCGCCCTGCCCTGGGTGGGAGGACTCATTTGATGATTTTACCACGATAAAAAAAAAAAAAAAGTAAAAATGAATTAGTAAGAAACTAATGCCATTCATTCCATGACTAATGGACTATGGACTCGCTTCCAATGTGATACATTTGTATCGTGCTGTAATAAAGCTTAATTATCATGGCATGATATTAATGGAGACAAATAAGCAGTTTCGTTAGTAACGAGGTCGTGCCTTGGACATACAAGCTCTATAAAATTTATCTGCTTGGCTTAGCTATTTAAGTTTAGTTTAGTTTTATCTAGCTAATCTGCTGAAATTACAATTTCGTTCAGAAATAACGAAACACGAGCATTAGGAACTAGGTATTTAGGCGCCGGTTTTAATTCTTGCAATAAATTTAAAATACTTTTTAATTGAAGATCGCGGTCTGTTGTATTGCATGCTGAAAATATCGTAAAATAATAGGTAAAATACCGTAAAGGATAAGTAGTAAATACCTACCTAATGAAAAACAGATCAACGTCAAATAAAAATAAATGAAACTAACAATAATATCAGCTAGCTCGGTCTGGTTTTGGAAACTGTAATAAGTTACTGGTGTTTCAGTTATCTATGTTCCGGAAAAGATGAACCTTCCATGAGACCAAGTCAGTGACGAAAGAAAAATGGTAGGTGTTACTTGGGCCCACCTGTTAACTAAAAAAACGTGGTTGTAACAGAAAATACTCCAAATCTCACTCTATCAAATATCAATCAGGGTTTCGGTTTTGTCAAACGCCGACCAAAAAAAAAAACAAATTAATTCTTACACTGCCAGATAATACCAAATTGAGTTCAGTGAGGACAAAGTTACTCGTATTATGTCCTCTCTGACAATTAAGCTTTTATGATTTAGATAACACATGGGGCCAGCACAAAACTGTAACTTTTGGTATCGTTAGGAACTCATTGGTTTTGATAATTACTTACATGTGGCAGCACTGGAATTGTGCACCCTACCTTAGAAATTATTTAAAAAGTAAAGTAAGTACTATAGGTACGACAGCGTTGCACTAACGGTGAACAATTACTTTTATCATTTCAAAATTACTTTGTGCAAATATTTATTATCTTGTTAATGTTATTTTCACATGATTATTGTGTATTTTCTGCGTGCAAGACGTCACGATATGGTGCTATCACCCCTACACCTTAAATGTTGTCGCATACCTAGCTAGTACATACGAGTATATACTTAAGTAAGCCAAGATTGTCTTTGTTTGGCTGAGTATTGCAATGACTAACTTTACTGAAGCTGAAAGAATTTAAAAACGAATCACTGCCATAAACTTTTTTATTTAAACACTTAGTATAATCAGTTATTAAACAGACGAATATGATTCATTATTTATGTTAGTATTATAAACTTATGACTCTTCGTGTCTGTTTGCCTGGTTTAGTTTGGTTTAAACATCTGTTGAATTTACGTTTAATTAAAACCTACATACATACATACGAAGAAGCGAAGCTAATTTTATTGAGCTACAAATTGCCTACCACCCAAGTGGCTTCGCGCAAATTTATTTCGTGCACGTGTGCAAATATCGGTAGCTGGCAGAATATGCTGGTTTTTCGTAAACTTGGTGAAACTATTTATGATGAATGTCCAAAAAGAATGTGGTTAGATTTTAACTTGAAGCTGTTGAAAACACAAAGGTTTTTAATTAAGGCATTCTACAAGATCATGTTCACATTTAACAAGATTAATTATTATGCGTAGGACTTTAATTTAAACGAGTAGAGTTTTAGATGGATAAAATTCCAGTTTTTTAATAATGCATTCTAGGCTTAGCTGACGCTGAGAGCTGGAATCTACTCATGGATACCTATACTTATTCACAAAGGTACTGGGTTCCGTGGAAAAAATGTCTTCAAGTACCTAAGTTCCTAAAATATTTTGAGTCGCACATTTTTTCTACCACTATGGCCTGTTCGTCGTTTTATAAAGATCTCATTAACACTTATTTGATGTTCATAATTCAGTTCGAATAAACGTCCATGTTATTTCTATATAGGTATTAATATTATGTGAGTAAAGCAATTTTTTCAATCGAAATTATTACCTAAATGTGGCCTCCACCGCAAATGGGCCAGTATGCCACATTTTTTTTTGCAAACAACGTTTAAAAATGATTAGCCGAAGAATCAAACATTAGTGTGTATTTATAAAGAATACATTTTGTTTATATATAAATAAACCAAAAACAACGTTTCATTGTCGGTAGAAAAGAAGAACGACCCATTAGAAATTAGGGTCGCCCATAAAGTTATGATGTCATCATAAGGAAAAGAAATGTATGTATGTAATAGATGACGTGTTAAATATATTATTTACATATTATCATAATAGAACGTGTTCGATAAGTTCAAGTTAGCGAGTACAGACCGGTTTTGCATATTTTGTTTCTACTTAAACATTCTCTTCTTCGAGCAATCTACAACAGGGTATTTTACAGAATCAATAAATTGAAAATCTGTTTAGTTCGCCCGGTAAAGTTTTGAAAAATAATAGATAGGTACGTATTTTTTCTTTTGTTAAATTAATACATATTTTATACGGAGATATAACACATCAAAATTCGAGTGGCGCATCAAATTTTTGGCGTACCTATTGGCAATTTTTAAATGGTCTTATTTTCGAAAATTTTGATCTACAAAACAAGATAAAATTACGATTCAGCTATATTTACGGACTTGTTACTTTTTACTAAAATAGCCTTTTAAATAGCTACAGCTGCATTTGTCTGCACACAAGTATTAAAACAAGACCCTACTGAGTAAACCCATTATCTATGCATAACCCACTGTGAAAGATTTGAGTTGGGGTTCTCTTTTTTGCCAATCTTGGTGTAGACTGGAGCGGTAGGGACTGGTATACCTATAATATAAACATCTATCTGAAAACAATTAAACATTTTCTCTCCACAAATTTATAATTAACTAAACTACTGATAACATGCTCTACTCACGAGACGGTGTGGAACTATTACAAAACCTGATTGATAACACATTCACCTTGAAATTGAGAAAAAGAGCAGAAGTGAGTCTAACATTTGCTACAACAGGTACGCACGAAAATGGTTCAATGGACATTTAAATTGGTTATTTTTTGTTAATCTACTGTCTGGATTAACCAGGTAGTCTAAAAAAACCGACTTTGCAGAATCAATATATTATGTACTAGCTGTTCTCCGCCCATGGTCGCGGGACTACCGATTACCGTGACCCCGGTACGTAAAGGGCTATTGAAGGACATCGCGGATTTTAGTCAGCCAAGTCTGACAGGCCCCCCCGCCCTGCCCTGGGTGGGAGGACTCATTTGATGATTTGACCACGATAAAAAAAAAAAAAAAACAAAAAAATGTTCTCCGCTGTTCGGCTCCTTTTGCTCGTTGAGTGATGTTATATAGCCTGTAGCCTTCCTCGATAAATGGACTAGGTATCCAAACCAAAAATATTATGTCTTTTTCAATTCGAATCAGTTTTACCTGAAATTAGCGCGTTCAACGAAACAAACTCTTCAGATTTATAAAACCTATTAGTTTAGAAATTGTATTTTTAAATTTACGTTGAAATATTTTATTGTATTGCTCAAGCAATAGAATTGATAGGTAATAGATGTGCATATTATTTACAGTCTTTTTATCACAATTGATATAGGTAATGATACTGCTAAAGTTGTCTTTTAGGACCCACGAATTTAATTATCGGTTTACCTACGTTTGTGTAATGATGACTTGTTGGAAACGTTGTCACGATCAATTTCAAATTCACTTTACCATAGACAAACCTACATCTAAAATACTGATCGTAATTATTACCTAATACTAAATATAACCCAATACTAATATTTAACTATTTTATTTTTATTTCGTTTATTCATTTTAAATCATATTATTAAATTTTTAAATATTTCTTACAAAAAGCAATAAAAACATTTAAAAATATAAAAATAGTTATCCGCCGGTGTGGGAGCAGGGTCCAAGCTACCGGCCGTTAGGGCTCCAGAGACAGGAACATCCTCACAATGCGAGCCGTATCGAGGAGAACTGCCTTCTGAAACAGGCCCTTGATCCAACTACCCAACGAGAGCCTCGACAGATGTTCGTCGAGGCTGTTGGCCATCATTATTTTTATTTTTATTAAATAACTAAAGTATCCTTAATATTTCTCAAACCTTACATTGCATTGTCAATAGATAGGCTTATCATAATGATCAACTTCTACGGGACCAACGCTGAAAATAGTAAGAAACAGGGTTGGTCCACAAACTCCACACTCATCCACAGAAAAAAAAGTTCATAATAATTAATTTTTTTAGTTCATAAAAAAGGGTCATTGTAGGTGCCTCTACCTACAATGACCCTTCAAAATCTTTTCAGTTTTTCAAACTTAGTAGTATGGCTTGTTTAGTATTGTGCCTAAGTGGAGACACAGTTCATGGTCACTATGATAAACTCTAACCATACGTTCGTAATTTATGTCAAAACGTTAGTCTAATAACAGGAATTTTATATTTTCAAGTCATCCTCGTTGATAATGTTCATGGCAACTGCAATAAAATATGTGTAAAAATGATTTACAACAACCAATATTTAGCATGAAGGTCACGATGGTTAAGTGAATGATGATGAATATTGATGAATTACTACTACCAATACATAAGCTCGTTTTAAAAACAATTCATTTCAACATATAATATTGTATAAACATAGAGCATAGAAACTGAGTGATAGCTATTTTTGATTTTATGTTTGCTCTGAAGTTGTTTAGTGTGCTTTATCGTTCTCTGATTTTTGATCTCGTGAACCTAATCAAACAGCACGGATACAGCGGAAACAGTAACATCATCTGGATCGTTGACAATAATAATAACACACGTGGTACTTACGTTAAAAATATTTTCGAGAGGAAGTTTGCTTTGTCGTGGGGATTTTTTTGCTTCAACACCACTTTTGAATCCATTTTTTTTTATTTATGAGGCACCAAGCACAATTTATTGGTTGTTTGTTTCAGGTCTTGTTGCCGTTGTACATCGATAAATCCGTATAGTTTGAGTACAACTGGCGAATGTTGCACAGCTTTAAGCGGTACTATCACATACGGTAACCTTATTGCCATACGCGGTAGAGTTACCTATAAAATTTCCAATACAGTAAGCATCGTTTTCAAAACAGATTGCATAATATTCTACTCATGAATTTTAGTACAGTTCGACCGATTCACTGACCACTGGGTTGTTTAGTATTTCAATGGGCTTTTGCCAAAATAACCACATAGAAAAAGAAACGTTTATAAAACTATGGATTACATAGAAGGTAGAAAAATATAAATTCCTTTTATTAAGTATCACAGCTAAGTAGATTGGTATTGGTAGGTGGAGAAACCGCGAGCTCTATCCACGAGCATAGAGCCCGAGCGTCGCCGGCGTACTGACGGAAAGCCCGCCTGTGCGCTCTCATCACGCAGCACCGTATATCACAGAGGTTTGTGTGCTCTACCGTAGCTCTACAATCTATAAATAAGCTGTTTCTTCCTCAACACAAAAACATTTAGGTGTAATGTAAGTCAGTGGCAGCACGGAACACACAAGAAGTGAAGTTACTATCTCCTCGTATCAAAACATATGTCAAATTCATTGAATCAATGAGCAAGAATTGGCCCGAGTTGAATCATAATGAATATGCTGCGCCGACACAATAATTCATGCGTCGCAGACAATTGATAAGTTGACCTAATAAAAGTAAACACTGCCTATGTCATAACCAGCCGAATCGATTTTATTCTAGGTTCCCCTTAGGGTACCTTTCCTGAAATCTCAACTAGCTTTAAAAGTAATCAAACTCAAATAACTTAATATTGATCAATAGGATAAGGTACAAAAGGCTAAGAAACAAAAACCTTACAATAAAGCTCGGATGTCGGTTTATTTATTTATTTTTTTCTAAATCTCCGAAACTTTAAATTGGTAGGTGTGCTGTGTCTTTTTGACAATATACTTAAATACTCGTATTTTTGAAGCCACGTAGCCGTTCTTAAATTCTTTATTTTTATGTGTTCGGATCCTGTCTTTGCTGACTGTACCTACGATAATGCTCAAACTAAAAAATAAAATTAAAAAAAAGTAGCCTTCAACTTCAAACTTCAAAAACAACCACAAAAATGTTTGCCTACCAAATAACTTTTCTTCGAAAGTCGGTGACTGTTTATTTCATTGACTTTTCATGGGACCATTTGGGAAGCCTTTCCAAAAAAAATTTTTTTTTTTGAATTGATAATTTCCTCCTTTTGGAAGTCGTAGTCGGTTAAAAATACGTCATCAGCCAAAATGGATTCCGTGGGTTTGGGGATTGCAGGATTTGCATGCGCAGATTCATTATTTTAATTTTTCAAGGGTTGAATTTGAATAGCATTAGTGTCATTGCACCCCGCAAATGGTGCAAGTGCACATTAATTTTATTTTGGGATCAACATTAAAAGTGCTGAATTTATTTTTACGTTGGTTAAGTATCCTAGTTCTCCAAAGGCCTCCCCCATATACTTCCACTCTTTTTTGAGTTTTGCCTTTTCCGGCCAGTCTCTCAAAACGTAGTCAAATGAGAATCGTTTTTTTGACGAACATATTCATTTTATGATCGAAGTTTTGAGTGTTTTATGTTAGGAAAGGTTAGTATATGTTGAATGGACTGTACCTAATCGTTGCATTGTTTGCATAGAAAAAATCAACACCAATATAGATAACGAACCAGTTCTTCACTACAAAGGCGTGACGCCAGATATTAGAATTATCATGTATCTTTTCACTCAGGTAAGTACCTAGGAATCCATTTGAAATTGACTTCGACTACAAAAATATCTACAATAGATTGTTACCTTCGTCTGGACATATTATTACCAAGTGGGTTCCTATTTCCTACCAGTTCATCAGAGTTTTGAATATTTCAGAATCATGTTACAATTGTTTTATTTTTAAACGTTGCCCCACATTTGGAAAGTCTAGCTGTATCGTGGGTGCGTTTACAAACATAGAAACTCACATACACAAACACCCAGACCCGGAACAACACAACGGTCGGTCGATCTCTACACCAATGCGCCAACCGTGTCGTCACATTTAATTTGATAATTTCACACCCATTTTCCCATGGGGTAGGCAGAAACTACAGAGCGCCATCTGCTACAATCCTTACTGTGCGCAACAATTACAGAAGCCGCACAACTAATTATCTATAAGATTCAAATGACCATTTTCGACAACATCTGGCTGGGGTAACGGACACCATACCACTCACCTCTGTCTTATAAATTCCTTTTGGTAGTCGCCTTTCATTCGTCCTCTCAACATTTTACAATTAATATCTATAAGATATCTTTCCAAGAGTTAAAGGAGGTTGAATGTTACCTACAATTTATTCTCATTTGGAACAGACCCCGATAACGGGCCCATAAATGCTTATGGAATGTTTTAACGATGTCGTTAATTGTTACATAGTTTATGCCCAGTTTCTATCGCCCATCAAGATGCCTAACTAGTAACTACTGCACAATACCGTTGGGAACGACTTTGCATTCGATTTGGTAAACTAGTAATATAAAAGACACTTCTGAAGCATCTTTAATTTTAATTGAATTTGCATGTAATGTATGGATGCATGTAAGGCTGGCTGGAAAATTCTTTCTATGTGGTCTACCTAAAACAGAATTTTGATGCCAAAAATTGATCGGAAATTAATATGCTTCCCATTTTTAGCGCAGTAATTAAATGGTTTTAAAAAAATGAAACTATTTGTGTGCAATCTTCTTGTCACCGTATTATTTATCTCGTATGTATATCAGTTTTACAGGTTGGCTGGAGATCTCTTTTAAGAGATAAGCTCACCTTTGTTAACTAAATATTAAGTAAATGCTTTTATTGTATTTTTTGTACCCAATAAAGAATAATTAAAATCATCAAATGAGTCCTCCCACTCAGGGCAGGACGGGGAGAACTGTCAGACTTGTACCACGGTGGAAAATCTATTTACCTTGGGATAACTTCATGTTCTAATCCAATGATAAAAATAAGTAGGTACATACTACACAGATATTGTATAATTATTAACTTGTAGATAGTCGTTGCAACAATGACGTTTGACGACACAGTTGGAGCAGTGGCTAAGCGATCAGCTGCTTGTCGCGGGTTCGATTCCCGTACGGAACAATTTTATGTGAACAAGTTTATGTGAGTTTGAATGTTTGTAAACGCACAAAGATTTAAAAAAAAGTTCTTTCAGCAAACAACAAAAGCAGATCACGAAATGAGGGTTGCTTTATTTTTAAGAAACCAGAAAAGAGTTGGAGTTACCGTTACAATTGTGTTGAAGCTATCTTGCAGAGTATTCGATCCTGATGTGGCAGTGGGATGTTTGTAGTAGTATTCAGAGGGATCGCGGCTGTTTTTCTACTCTATCGGTCCCGTTTTTGAATGTGAGCAAATCCACTATCTCCGTGGGACTCCAGCCAGATGGACTGACGATATTTATAGGTAACTAGCTTGTCCCCGCCGTTTCACCCACGCTGATCGGCTCCTATTGTTCATAGAGTGATGTTATTTTTTTTTTTTTGCATATAGGCTTCCTTGATAAATGGACTATCCAATACAAAAATATTTTTTGAATTCGGGCCACTAGTTCCTGAGATTAGGCCGTACAAACAAGCAGTCTTCAGCTTTATAATAGTACTAGCACTACGCCCGCGACTTCGTCTGCGCGAGTTTCGGACTTTACCCTCTATGAATTTCAATTCCCGGCCACCGTCTTTAAGGGATACTTATGGAAAATCTAAATACCTACATTCCGATTAAAGACCAAATTAAGTCGAATAATCCATCCACAGCCTTTACAATACTAAAAGAGAAATAAGAGAGTTTTGAATGGTTTCTGGAACTTAAACCAAACGAATAAGATATTTCATTGAAAGAAATTTCTCGATTTTCATCCCGCTAGGGGTTAATTTTAGAAAAAATATTAATGCGCATCGTTTAATTGATTGGAATATTATTTATGCCAAGTTTTGCTTGTGTTGAAGAACGCAGTAAAATCTTTCCCTTAAAACTTAATCACCCTTTGCACTAACTTAAGGGGTGATTTTCGACAAACCCCAAAACACGTGTTTGTTTATTTTTGATCTAATTTCTATATACTGAGTTTCATATTCATCAGTTAGCGCGTGATGATTTTCCCATACAAACTTTAACATCATCGAAATCACCAGAGGAGGGTAGTTTTAAAAAAACGAATAATGCCCATCTTTTTTTATTTACTTACGTTTGTATTCCTGCCAAGTTCCAAATTTATAAACCCAAGGTATAAGATTTTACAAACAAAGGTTTTCACCCCTTTTCACCCCCTTATAGGTGGATTTTCGCAAAATCCCTTCTTAATTCTCACTTACATAATTAACGGCAACTACTATCCTAAAGTCAGCTTTCTACGTTTAGCGTTTAATATCCTTACCTTAAAACTTGAATATCCCTTTTCAGTAACTTGGGGGGTGATTTTCGAAAAAACCAAAAACACATGTTTCATTATTCTTGATCTAGTATTTAAATACTGATTTTCAAATTGATCAGTCTGTGCGTTACGATTTTCCCATACAAATTTTAAAATCGTCTAAATCACCAGTGGAGGGTAGTTTTAAAAAATTAATAGTGCCAGTCTTTTTTATTTACTTGTGTTCTTATTCACGGCAAGTTTCAAATGTATAAACCCAAGGAATAAGATTTTTCATACAACAGTTTTCACCCCTTTTCACCCCCTTAGAGGTGGATTTTCGCAAAATCCCGTCTTAATTCTCACTAACATAATTAACGGCAACTACTATCCTAAAGTCAGCTCTCTACGTTTAGCGTTTAATATCCTTACCTTAAAACTTGAATACCCCTTTTCATCAACTTGGGGGGTGATTTTCGAAAAACCCAAAAACACGTGTTTGATTATTTTTGATCTAATTTTTAAATACTTAGTTTCAAGTTCATCAGTTAGCGCATTATGATTTTCCCATACAAACTTTAACATCGTCTAGATTACTAATGGAGGGTAGTTTAAAAAAAATAAAAGTGCCAATCCTTTTTATTTACTTATACTCATATTCGTACAAAGTTTCAAGTTTATAAACCCAAGGAATGAGATTTTTCATACAACAGTTTTCACCCTTTTTCAACCCCTTAGAGGAGGACTTTCGCAAAATCCCGTCTTATTGCCCCCCTACATGATAGACTGCAACTGCTGTCCAAAGTTCAAGTATCTGCGTTTAGCGGTTTCGGCTGTAGTCGAGTCTTAATAAAAAACCCTGTTCTTTTATATATATAGATAAAAGGATCGCAGGCTGCATGTTCATTGAAGCATTTTACTAAATGTTTCGAACCAGTACTATTTTGGTTCTGAAAATTGAGCGACTCTAAAATTGGTCGCGGTAGCATTAGGTACGGTAAAGTTTTAGTCGGTTTTTGCATGCATAAGCTACAACGATAGTGGATGTACGTACGTTTTAACATAAATTAAAAAGTTTCACTACAGTTTTTTGTTGTGGAACATTACCGAATCAAGGTCTTTCCTGTTGAAGAGATCAGCGCAATGAACATTAATTGGGCGCGAGACCACACATGTTACCAAGCTATTTCTAGTGCCTATATTTACTAGGTGTATAAATAAATTGATATTTAAATTGCGATAACATCAGATCGTATTGATTTTCGCGCCAACCGACCTTCAGGTCGGGTGGCGCAGTGGCTTAACGGTTTGACTGCCGCGCTACGTGTCACGTGTGCAATTCCCGCACGAAACAAATGTTTTAAGATCTGCAGATACCGGGTTACCGACCAGATTGTGTTTTTGCATATAAATGATTACATGAGTTTATTTACAAATTACTTGTTTTTGATTTTAAAATAAAATGAGTGCAATAAAACACAAGCTTTGTACATAATATGTAATTTGTAATATTTAAAATGGCAATATTAGGATAAGTTGTTTAATTAACGGCCTCTCTAAAGAATCTAAAGAGATCTTTGAACTTTGCGCACTTGTTGGCTTTTAGATTCTTTTAAAGCTTGCTCCAACTTGTTTGTTAAATGTAATAAATTAGGAAGGTCACACTGAAGAAGAACATGGTTTATTTTATTCTGACAGTGGCTGGCTGCTTTTGCATCTTGTATACTTGAATTTATCTGTATTTGAGTTAAACCTTTGTCACTCTCCTTTTCATGTCCTATTCTGTCACTGATTTCACTGTATTGTCCAAAGTTTTTTGGTTTCATGATCATAAAATCCATTGCAATCATTGGTTTTATTTCTTCATTGCAACTTCTTGAGGCCACCTGTGAATGTACAAAAATCTTAGTAATAAATGTTAATATTAAGAAATTAAAATAAGAAGACAGAATAAAATAAATTATGAAAAGAGAAAATCTGAATTTATATTATTGCCACTATTTATTTCAACTTACCTGTACTTCAAATCTCCATGAAAGATCCTGGTATGTAGGGTCTTTCTGTTGCAAAAGGTGCAATGCATCTGACAACTCTGCCTTCTTAGTGTTGTGCAACTTTACTAACACTTCCTGTTGCTCTGTAGAAAAACCCGCAATAGCCAGTGATGACTTTAGGTCAGCATCTGACAACTGAATAAAGTATTTTTAGTATGCTAAGAATATTTTTTAATTAAGTCACAGTGCTTTTGCAATTTCCTTTATTTTTATAAAAAATGTTGTAAAGTTAAACGAGACACTAGTACTTACATTCAGTCTGCATGCTTCTACTATAAGATAAACCAATGCATGAACCAAATTTTGAACAGCTGTTAGTGAAACATTCAGCTTTTCTGAAACGAGAAATGAATTACATAAAAATCATCTTTAAATTATCATTTTTAGTTTTATGTGACAAACTCACAATTATGTCGATACACATTATTTGAATATAATCAAAGAATAAATCAATTCATATGGAGCAGTTACAGGTAACAACAAAAACATAGATTTAAAACATAACATTTTGTTTTGTACTTATTTAGATTTAAACAACTGTATAGTGTTATTTTAAATAGTGTATATATTTAATTAGTCCAACATTTAGAATTTTAATAGTTACCTATTCTTTAATTAAGAGAAGGCAATAGATAATGCTAAATAAAATTTAAACTGAAAAAAATAAAAAGAAACGAAAATTTACTTAGAAAGTTCTATAATGTTTGTTCTTACCGGCAGCAATGCTATACTTCTTATTATTGGTTCCATTATTGAGGTAGTCCAAAGCTAATTTACAAAAGTCGATCAATACTGAAAATAATTATTTTAGGATTATTGAAAACGAAAGATGATGGAACGATATAGACCGATCATATTCGAATTACCACTTGACACGGACCTTGTATGGAATGCTGGTTTAATAAACTAAGATGTTCTTTTTGTAACTCGCTTAGAAAAATAATCATTTTTTTTTTTCAGAAGTCAGAAAAAACCACAAAACAAGAAATTGAACCCGCACAATTTTTGTAACTTGTTTTTTAGTTACTTGTCAAAGTTGTCAATGTCATCTGTCCCACGTCTGTCACTTGCTGACACTTTCACAGATTAAGTAGTAATTTAAGCTCTGTGCACACGTGCACACTAGAATTAAGCCCACTAGGCCTTCTACACCATCGGAACCATTTTTTTTAAGGTGGTAAAGTCATCAAATGTGTTCTCCCACCCGGAGCAGAGTGGGAGAGACTGTCAGACTCGTACTGAATAAAATCCACGATGTCGTTCAATAGCCCTTTACGTTCCGGGGTCAAGGTAATTCGTAAGTCCCGCGACTCCAGCAGGCTTTGGCCCTCTACCCGGGGGGCCCCGTCATCATGCTGACACTTTTTGAGGCGCGCGCGCAACACAACGTGCCGTCGACCCGGGCATGATCCATGGTCGGACAGCGAGTCACCCATTACTCGCCGTCCGCATGCTGGCGCCTACGGACGGAGATGAGCATAATTTGTGCCTGAAAGCATAATTCATAACTGTAGTTAATCTGATAATTTTGGTTTGCTTATAAATTAAGCCAGTCGTCGAACGAACCGAACGGAGTCGCTGGTGTCTTAGGCTGCTTTTCCACCAGAGATGTGCTATGCTATGGATGCGTTTGATATACACCAGTCTTATTCATTGGTGCAAATAGAGATGGCACAGTGACGTGCTACGGATGTATGCTATAGATGCGTGCTATGGCTGTGTGCTATGGATGCGTACTATGGTGTCTGCTATGGGTCGTCTTCCCTACTATCGATACATTGCATAGCTTGAACTGCGCATCTTCCTTACGCAGCTACTTTGTGGGCGGTGGCGATCTTCATAGCATATCTTACTCGCACCGCTACATAGCTTGGCATCAGTAGAAACGCTCAAATAGTTTTGTAGCTCAGCTTTTACATTATCGCAGCACATCTTTGGTGGAGAGGCGCCCCCTACTGACGGCTATCGCGCATGAATTCGCGCTAAACACCGTTCTGTAGTAAGAAGTTTCCGAAATGTTAATCTCACGGGATACGGTTTACGGCGTTAGCTCGTTTGTGATTTCACGAACTAGTTTGCGATTTCATTTCGAAATCTAAAAATCCCAACAATTTAAAATTTCGTAGTTCGTGCATAGCCTTAGTTTTTAGTTAAGTAATTACTTCAATCTACAATCGACTAAATAATAATTTGTTCTGTTGGCAAGATATTTTTAATATGGTGTTGGCTCTATGGTTGTCATTTTCTTGACGTAGACGTAGTTGCTTACGAGTTTTTCAATTTTTGTAATTTTGTTGATATGTTTCTTTAATTTTACTTAATTTAATTGTTAATAAAATCGTAATTCATGGTCAAAAAATTTACTCCATCAACATGGCTTTGAAAAAAGTCAAAGGTAACTTCGAGAGGATGTTCGATAAAAATCTGACGGATTTAGTTCGAGGAATCAGAAATAACAAAGATAATGAGGTATTTATATATGTATTGGTGCTATATTTTCACTCAAACAATCATTTAGGGCATCAACACAGCCAATCATACTACTTGATTATGAAAATACATTCTTGTCACTTTCTTTACATGTACCCCTCCACTGTCACATTTCTTGTCTCAAGCAGTAAAACTTGATCGGTTTCTATCATAAAATTAAATATTTAGTTAGAGATAAACGCGTTCTCTAAAGGCTGGTCTAAAAACTTGATTATTTTTGTATTGATACTTGAGAAGGCTTCTTGTAATCTAACTTACTGTTCCTATGAATTTAGATTTTCAATTCAGTATATTCTATATTTAATTAAGATAATGAATCATTCGAAAATTCACATACAACATATTTTGTTGACAGTGGTCCAATGTTTACACTGCATTATTTAGTCATTGTTGTCAATGCTGAGAGTCAATATGCTTCTGTACAGTAAACAAGTACATTCTTTTACACATGTGTAGCAGATTTTGGTGGTAATTTCGATAGTTGGTAACATTTTGATAATGTGAAGTAAAACCCTTTGCATAATTTTTGTAGGATAAAATGGTGTATTACTGTTCCACTATTATACAGAGGTGATTCAGTAAATAAACACAATAAAAATCATATTACCTTCGTCTATCAATGAAAATCTTACTGTATATTAAATGTAACATTCATTTTTAGTCTAAATATATAGCACAATGTATGGAAGAAATAAAAGTTGAGCTGCGCCAAGACAATATAGCAGTCAAAGCCAATGCAGTGGCTAAACTGACATATGTAAGTACCTATTTGGATCTATACATATTCTTGATAACACAATGTATGTAGTTGTAAAAAATTTGATAAACTTTGTCAGCAGTAAATGGTGTCCAGATAACATGCCCACATGGCAACTTATCACTTTATTGAACATGTAAATACTGAGATATTAAATATTTTCAATAACTCTGAGATGTTCTGCTATTATTACTGTTGTTTCATTTACCTGTTGGTCTATAATTGGCATACATGCATCCTTCCTTAAAATAACATTTGAGTCCTATTCTAAACAGATTTTCACGCCTTTCTAGTATGAGATTCTAAGTAGAATCAGTACCTAAAATAATATCAAGAAATATTTCAGATATGTACTATATATACACCTAAATAATTTAGTAACTAATTGACCAAACTCATAATGTCTCAATGATTACAGCTCCAAATGCTGGGATATGATATATCTTGGTCTATCTTCAACATAATAGAAGTGATGAGTTCTAACAAGTTCACTTACAAGCGCATTGGTTACTTAGCAGCTAGTCAGTCATTCCACGCAGATTCTGAACTCCTAATGCTCACTACAAATATGATAAGAAAGGACCTCAATGCACAGAATCAGTATGAGGCGGGACTGGCACTCAGTGGCCTCAGTTGTTTCATTTCCCATGACTTAGCCAGAGATCTGGCGAATGACATCATGACATTGGTAAGTATTGCTCCACCTAACACCCATTTTATTATTGTTATGCTAAGTTAGCACGTCAGCTGCACTTTATCCAATTTAATGGTAACCATTCACATCTGCTTTAAAAAATGGACATTGCAAAAATGCATCATGTAAAAGATAGCTTGCCTGTTAAAAATTAGATACATACAGATAAAAACTTGTACACAATAACATGGCTGTTCTGAATTAAATTGTAGATGAGCTCAACAAAACCATATTTAAGGATGAAAGCAGTACTCATGATGTACAAGGTATTTCTAAGGTATCCAGAGGCACTAAGACCTGCTTTCCCGAAACTAAAAGAAAAGTTAGAAGATCCTGATCCAGGTAAAAACAATACTGATGTAAAATTTGATGACTTGCAAATTGTCCCAAGGCTGTTTTTGTTACTATACAAATATGTCTGTTATCACAGGTGTCCAATCAGCTGCTGTTAATGTAGTTTGTGAATTAGCAAGGAAAAATCCTAAAAACTACCTCTCATTAGCTCCAGTGTTCTTCAAGCTGATGACAACATCCACTAACAACTGGATGTTGATTAAGATTATCAAATTGGTATGTAATTCTCAGTCTAATTGAAAAAATAAAGTACTCACTTATATTATTTTCCAGGTCTCAACATGCTGAGTTATCTTTTTATTTGACTAAATGATGCCTAAATTTGACATTTGATAAAACAGTAACAAACTTTATCACAAACTTACTAAATTACTAATAGATACAATTTCTAGATTTCTGCAACACTTTTTGAAATATAATTATCTGAAATAACTTATGACTTCTTCACAGTTTGGTTTAATGACACAGTATGAACCAGACATTGGAAGAAAAATAACCCAAAGCCTCATAGATCTAATTTGCAGGTACCACTAGTGAACTTTACAAAAACAGAGTTTACCCAAATTGCTAGATTCATTCACCACACCCCACCATTGAAAGTTTATACAACTTAGTTTATGCCACATTCTGACTATACCCGAGCTGGAATATTTCAAATGTGCACCTTAAATTATTAAATTCATAAACTTGACAATCTACTTAAGCTTGTGTGACTCTGAACTGAACATTTCTAATATTCCAGCTTTTAAAATGGAAATATATTGAACACAAATGACACCTATGAATTGGCACATCAGGCTCACATTTTTGTATTATTTTCGCTGCTGATATTATACCCAAAGTACCAACATTTACCAATGTGTCGCCGTGAAATACTATAAAGAAGGAAGGAGAAGAAACCATGTTTAGGATACTTTAGACGAGAGACAGAGACACAAACTCATCTAGCTATTGGTTGCTATCACATAAGCTAGTCTTATGTAGTTTCATTGTGTTTGTTGCAGTTTGGTGCCTTAACCCCATTAGAGCCTCGACTTGGCAAGAAACTGATAGAACCATTAACTAACTTAATACATAGGTGAGTCAGTTACTGTCTATTAAAGCAGGAACACCACCAACCTGTCCAAATTGTTCTGCCAGACAGTGCCTTCGACATGGTCATTATGTAGGCAATATTGTGTTGTCCTTACTGTAATGTAGTCTCTATGGGGTGAAAGGAATATTTGTTATTTTGCATAATATAAAATAGTTAGTAAGGTGTTTTAATAGATGCTACAATAATTTTATTTTCCAGATAATTAACATAGAATAGTTATTGAATGATTGAAGGTGTTTAGTCTATAAGAAACTGTTCTGCTTGCATTGCTTTTTTAACATTTTGTTTAAATAAGCTTATTTTACACTGTAGCACCTTGAGGTAAATTGACACATTAATGCTTCAAAACACTAGTTTTAGGCTTGGAATTGTAATATAAATAACATTTGTTTATAAAGCAATGTACATTATGTATACATAGCGCCTAACTGAACTTTTATGTACAATTGTCTTCAGATGGTTCTCTTGTAAAATATAAGAAGCAATATAAACAAAGTTTTATAAAATTTACGCATAGACAGTATACATGTTAAAATTATTGTATCTGAAGATGACAAATAATTATGATATTTTAACAGCAAGTAAAGGGCCCTAATTTCCGCCCAATTAAATTCAACTTTGCATTAAAAATTATTTAAATTTTCACAAATTGTGGTTAAAATACTTGCCTGTTGACAGTATTTTAACATTTAACTCAGGGGAAAGAAAACAATTAAAATGTGCTATAAATAAATAATAATATACAAGTTCTGTATGGAGTATTTAAAGATGGGATTTATACAAGTTACACCATAAATTATTAAATACATTATATTAAAATATTAAGCTACATAAAATACTGATTATACATTATGACTGCTTAATTCGACAGTATTTATTCAACTACAGTTAATGTAAGTAGTAACATAAGAATATTTATTAAAATTATTAGGTACACATAGTGATCGGAAATGTTGATGCGTAATTAAAGTTACTCTACTAGAAATTAGTACACCTTTAAAAAGATCTATACTTTCTTTACATTTAAATTGGTAATTCAAATGGTAAATAATACTTTTGCCAATAATTTGGATTTATGAAATCTTTATTTTTTGTAAGAGATAAATAAATTTTACTCATGCATCAAAATTACCGATTACTAGTAAAGTTTCGGCTGATTTTCACGGAGGTATAACAGCGTATGTTTGTGGGCAGTACGTCAGCGATGTCACTGCTATACGAGTGCATCAACACGGTGATCGCGGTGCTCATCAGCATTAGCAGCGGCATGCCCGGCCACGCCGCCTCCGTGCAACTGTGCGTGCAAAAACTCAGGATACTCATTGAAGACAGCGATCAAAATCGTGAGTTATCTTCTTCACTACAAGAGGGGCCACTGTTATTGATACGCAATGACTTCAGCCGCTCAAAAAGAGGTGTAAGTTAATGCAATAAAAACTAATCGCGGCCCACGAAGAGCTTAAGCGCGTGTCAAAATATGTGATTGTATCTACAGCAACCCTCAGACATGCGACGCTTGAAATGACGTCATCGGTACACGTGTGGCTTGCTCGAACGAGGTACGCGTGTCCGTGCGTAGCGTGCACTACGGCTGGCCCACGCCTTAAGGCTGGCCGGCTGGAATTTCGAATCGGAATTCCGCATTAGGCAAACGAATTTGGAAAACGTGTGGCCAAAGCCTCATGCCAAAAAAGCAGCCACAAGAAATTTGGCCCGTATCAGAACAAACCAGTTCGGCCTCATACTGAGTTTGGCCGTTAACAATTACCATTAATTTATTTTCGTGTTCAATAGATTACTAAATCACACACCCAATTGTTCAATAAACTACAATTTGTTGACAGTGAAATACTTGGGCCTGTTGGCTATGTCAAGAATACTCAAGTCCCACCCGAAGTCTGTGCAGGCGCACAAAGACCTTGTGCTGGCGTGTTTGGATGACAAGGACGAGTCTATCAGGCTGAGAGCTTTAGGCTTGCTCTATGGAATGGTAAGTAGATAGTATTTTTACTAGAAAAATCAACTCTGAAAAATTCTCAGAGAAAATTCTTCAAAATTGGCGACACAACTTTGAATCAAATACTTCAAAATTAATTAAAGTTCAAAGTGATACAAATAATGATCAGACGAGGAGTCCCATCTTACGCAAGCCGTAATAAAAAAAAAACTAATGGTGCTTCTGCCGCTGGTAATTTTGAATATACCAAAAATGTGTTAATTATTCACTTTATTCACAATTAAATTAATGAACAGTTAGGATAGTTTAATAAAAATAGAGTGCGTTGACCCAGAGACACATGGAAGGAGTTTTAACTCTGCTTTAACTTCATTCTATAACGCGAACCTTAATTCACAAAGGTTTGTCTATGTTCAGATTGATGACAGTACGGAAAAACGCTGCTTGAATTCAATACCTTATTCCGGTGCACGTCGTACCTATACGTATTCTATAATACGAAAAGAAAGAAGTTAAAAGCTTATTTATAGTAAAAGGTAGATATAAAAATCTTAAAAACCGAAAATTCTCAACCAGGTATCAAAGAAGAACTTAATGGAGATAGTAAAGAAGCTGATGGTACACATGGACCGCGCGGAGGGCACTCTGTACCGCGATGAGCTGCTCACGCGCATTATCGAGATCTGCTCGCAGAACAACTACCAGCACGTGGTCGACTTCGAGTGGTACGTCACCGTGCTCTCCGAACTCACCGAGATGGAGACCAGTGCCAAACACGGTGAGGAAAAGAACAATATGACACAGTTTTCACGCCATGGCGTCGTCACTTCGGACGTTGATTTCGTAGATATAAATAACGAGCTCTTAATAACGGCTTCGCTTGCGTTAATTTACATTTTGGATCGTGCATGTGGCGCCATCTGTACCATATGAATGTTATTATTGTTTGGGTTGGGAATAGTACTATTTTTCGGGAAAAAAACCTATGATGATACCCTATGGTACCTTATGTCCGTCGCTGTATACCTCACAACGTATATGCAACATTTTTTTTCGTGGTAAAATCATCAAATGAGTCCTCCCACCCAGGGCAGAGCGGGAGGGACAGTCGGATTACGACCCTTTACGTTCCGGGGTCACGGTAATTCGTGAGTCCCGAGACCCTGGCAGGCTTTGACCCTTTAAAGGAGGGCCCCGTCATTATGTTGGCGCGTTATGCGCGCGTGGAACACAACAACAGAGTCCTTCCTTATTGGTTAGCGTCGAAAATCAGTCAAATCACGTCATGAGCAAGTTTGCATGTGTTGTTCCAGGTCGCATGGTGGCGGCGCAGGTGATGGAGGTGGGCGCGCGCGTGGCGGAGGTGCGCGAGTTCGCGGCGCGCGAGTGCGGCGCGCTGCTGGCCCGCGCCGCCGCCGCGCCGCCCGGCCCGGCCTCCAAGGAGGTGCTGTACGCGGCCGCCTACGTGCTCGCAGAGTACTGCCGGTAACTACCCGCTACTTACTTATGACACTACTGTTCGTACGCGCGAGTGCGGCGCGCTGCTGGCCCGCGCCGCCGCCGCGCCGCCCGGCCCGGCCTCCAAGGAGGTGCTGTACGCGGCCGCCTACGTGCTCGCAGAGTACTGCCGGTAACTACCCGCTACTTACTTATGACACTACTGTTCGTACGCGCGAGTGCGGCGCGCTGCTGGCCCGCGCCGCCGCCGCGCCGCCCGGCCCGGCCTCCAAGGAGGTGCTGTACGCGGCCGCCTACGTGCTCGCAGAGTACTGCCGGTAACTACCCGCTACTTACTTATGACACTACTGTTCGTACGCGCGAGTGCGGCGCGCTGCTGGCCCGCGCCGCCGCCGCGCCGCCCGGCCCGGCCTCCAAGGAGGTGCTGTACGCGGCCGCCTACGTGCTCGCAGAGTACTGCCGGTAACTACCCGCTACTTACTTATGACACTACTGTTCGTACGCGCGAGTGCGGCGCGCTGCTGGCCCGCGCCGCCGCCGCGCCGCCCGGCCCGGCCTCCAAGGAGGTGCTGTACGCGGCCGCCTACGGGCTCGCAGAGTACTGCCGGTAACTACCCGCTACTTACTTATGACACTACTGTTCGTACGCGCGAGTGCGGCGCGCTGCTGGCCCGCGCCGCCGCCGCGCCGCCCGGCCCGGCCTCCAAGGAGGTGCTGTACGCGGCCGCCTACGTGCTCGCAGAGTACTGCCGGTAACTACCCGCTACTTACTTATGACACTACTGTTCGTACGCGCGAGTGCGGCGCGCTGCTGGCCCGCGCCGCCGCCGCGCCGCCCGGCCCGGCCTCCAAGGAGGTGCTGTACGCGGCCGCCTACGTGCTCGCAGAGTACTGCCGGTAACTACCCGCTACTTACTTATGACACTACTGTTCGTACGCGCGAGTGCGGCGCGCTGCTGGCCCGCGCCGCCGCCGCGCCGCCCGGCCCGGCCTCCAAGGAGGTGCTGTACGCGGCCGCCTACGTGCTCGCAGAGTACTGCCGGTAACTACCCGCTACTTACTTATGACACTACTGTTCGTACGCGCGAGTGCGGCGCGCTGCTGGCCCGCGCCGCCGCCGCGCCGCCCGGCCCGGCCTCCAAGGAGGTGCTGTACGCGGCCGCCTACGTGCTCGCAGAGTACTGCCGGTAACTACCCGCTACTTACTTATGACACTACTGTTCGTACGCGCGAGTGCGGCGCGCTGCTGGCCCGCGCCGCCGCCGCGCCGCCCGGCCCGGCCTCCAAGGAGGTGCTGTACGCGGCCGCCTACGTGCTCGCAGAGTACTGCCGGTAACTACCCGCTACTTACTTATGACACTACTGTTCGTACGCGCGAGTGCGGCGCGCTGCTGGCCCGCGCCGCCGCCGCGCCGCCCGGCCCGGCCTCCAAGGAGGTGCTGTACGCGGCCGCCTACGTGCTCGCAGAGTACTGCCGGTAACTACCCGCTACTTACTTATGACACTACTGTTCGTACGCGCGAGTGCGGCGCGCTGCTGGCCCGCGCCGCCGCCGCGCCGCCCGGCCCGGCCTCCAAGGAGGTGCTGTACGCGGCCGCCTACGTGCTCGCAGAGTACTGCCGGTAACTACCCGCTACTTACTTATGACACTACTGTTCGTACGCGCGAGTGCGGCGCGCTGCTGGCCCGCGCCGCCGCCGCGCCGCCCGGCCCGGCCTCCAAGGAGGTGCTGTACGCGGCCGCCTACGTGCTCGCAGAGTACTGCCGGTAACTACCCGCTACTTACTTATGACACTACTGTTCGTACGCGCGAGTGCGGCGCGCTGCTGGCCCGCGCCGCCGCCGCGCCGCCCGGCCCGGCCTCCAAGGAGGTGCTGTACGCGGCCGCCTACGTGCTCGCAGAGTACTGCCGGTAACTACCCGCTACTTACTTATGACACTACTGTTCGTACGCGCGAGTGCGGCGCGCTGCTGGCCCGCGCCGCCGCCGCGCCGCCCGGCCCGGCCTCCAAGGAGGTGCTGTACGCGGCCGCCTACGTGCTCGCAGAGTACTGCCGGTAACTACCCGCTACTTACTTATGACACTACTGTTCGTACGCGCGAGTGCGGCGCGCTGCTGGCCCGCGCCGCCGCCGCGCCGCCCGGCCCGGCCTCCAAGGAGGTGCTGTACGCGGCCGCCTACGTGCTCGCAGAGTACTGCCGGTAACTACCCGCTACTTACTTATGACACTACTGTTCGTACGCGCGAGTGCGGCGCGCTGCTGGCCCGCGCCGCCGCCGCGCCGCCCGGCCCGGCCTCCAAGGAGGTGCTGTACGCGGCCGCCTACGTGCTCGCAGAGTACTGCCGGTAACTACCCGCTACTTACTTATGACACTACTGTTCGTACGCGCGAGTGCGGCGCGCTGCTGGCCCGCGCCGCCGCCGCGCCGCCCGGCCCGGCCTCCAAGGAGGTGCTGTACGCGGCCGCCTACGTGCTCGCAGAGTACTGCCGGTAACTACCCGCTACTTACTTATGACACTACTGTTCGTACGCGCGAGTGCGGCGCGCTGCTGGCCCGCGCCGCCGCCGCGCCGCCCGGCCCGGCCTCCAAGGAGGTGCTGTACGCGGCCGCCTACGTGCTCGCAGAGTACTGCCGGTAACTACCCGCTACTTACTTATGACACTACTGTTCGTACGCGCGAGTGCGGCGCGCTGCTGGCCCGCGCCGCCGCCGCGCCGCCCGGCCCGGCCTCCAAGGAGGTGCTGTACGCGGCCGCCTACGTGCTCGCAGAGTACTGCCGGTAACTACCCGCTACTTACTTATGACACTACTGTTTTTAAAATACCTTCTTTGTTTAGTTTGTTTCATAAATTGTATATTATCTTTATGTAGTGAGGAGCCAGTGATGCGCGAGTCAGTGTCGAACCTGCTGGTGTGCGCCGGCATCGGCGGCGGACACATGCGCGCGCGCGCCGTGTGTGTGCACGCGGCACTGAAGCTGGTCGCCAACCTGCTGCGGCTGTACGAGGAGCGGGGGGACAAGGACGCCGCTATATCGGTTAGTTATCCTAAATCATCATCACTCTTCTGGCCTTGTCCTTATTTCCCTGGGATTGTGAATTTCCTTCAGTCAATACTTTTACTAGTTGTCATGTCAACAATCGCCTCATATCATTTTGGACCAATTAGTCTTGTTTTCATTGTTTCCTTGCTGTTCCTCTACTATTTTAACACACACAGCCTATGTTCAGTTGTTCATACCTACTGAAAATTTTTCTCATGAAAATTGCATAATTTCTCCACATGACATCTTAACAACTATTTTACCAGAGAATAAATAATCCTGAACTCTTCCCCCTCACAAAAGGTAAGGAGAAACTTTTCAGACACCGGCACCACTACTTTTTATTGAACTCATTTACAACTTTATTCTAATCCTAACTAATATTATAAATGCGAAAGTAACTCTGTCTGTCTGTCTGTCTGTCTTTCTGTCTGTCTGTCTGTCTGTCTGTCTGTCTGTCTTTCTTTTCTTCACGCCTAAACTACTGAACCGATTTGTGTGAAATTTGGTACAGACATAGTTTGGAACTTGAGAAAGGACATAGGATAGTTTTTATTACAAAAAAATAAAAATAAAAAATAAAATTTATGAAATGCTCTAACGGAGTATAGATAATTCCTTAAACTCTCAATAGATGGCGGTGATCGTTCAATGGTGTCGATCGTTACACGAGTTGTCACTATGGATTGATAGATGGCGTTGGAACCAAAATTGTACTTATTGTCAGTTGTATGATAGTTTATGTGGACTGGTCCTGTTTCGTAAATTTTAAATTGTTCCATTGTATAATTGGTGTTTCTGTGATGCTTATGAGAAACTATATAACTAGATCCACCAAGACTACATAACGGCATACGGTTACAAATAACCTATTTAGGACGGAATGTCATTAAAGCCGTTATTATGACTGGGATGGCAAAAGGCGAAACTTTTATTATTCCCCGTATTCCCATCATTCCAACTGATTTGCCATTCCAATTCAAAAGAGTTCAGTTTCCGCTGAAAACTGCGTTTGCAATGACCATAAATAAAGCCCAAGGGCAAACGCTAAAAGTTGCGGGGGTACATCTTGAAAAAGACTGTTTCTCCCATGGACAACTCTACGTTGCGTGCTCAAGAGTGTCGAAACCACAAAACCTTTATATTTTTGCAAAGGATGGCTAAACTAAAAACGTGATAAACAGAAATGTCTTGGTGTAAGAAACTTTCATAATCTCTAAAACCTAAAATAATAGAAAATTTGTCAAGGAAGAAACAGTCTTTTTTCCTTTTGGACTGAAATGTCAAATCTGTAGAATGATGAGTGTTAAATACCCCTTTGGTATTTGGAGAAATTTGACCTTTGAGGTACACTAGCGAGAATCGAAAATAAAACCACTGTGTACTGTTCTGACCTGATAGCTCATATATTAAAAAAAAACATTGCCTTATATGCTAACCACGGTAACCAAACGATAGCGACTTCTAAAAAGACTACAACGCCATCTATCGAGAACGTGTGAACTATAAAAAATAACTTAAGTCGTAAACATACCGCCCACCAAGGACGTTACTGACGGAATGTCCTTCTAAATTGAATTCACGTTGCACATCGCAAACGTAAGTTGAGCTAATATACATTTTGTACTAGATAAAAAAAAACATTTAAACTAAAACCTACAAGCTATGGTTCTTAGATATACATAATATAATTGTAACACTCGTTAATTGACTGTTTACAAGAATGTTTCAATGACTTAGAGCTAAACATGCATTATTCTAGGTTGTAAAATAAAAGTACTGTAAATCTACATATAAAATTGTAAATAGTTTAAAATAGTATACAATATTTGATTTGTTCTCATTTGATCTAAGGTTTAAAAGTGTAAAATAGTTGTATAATTTGATTCCAACAAGATAAAATATGTAAACAATAAATACAATAAAATCTTATTCAACTACGGGTAAAATACAGATTTTGGATGTTGGCCTTTTGATTGTCGAGGATTTGGTGCGTAACGTGACGACACGGGTGATGTTATCATCCCCAGGATGTTTTTCTATAATCCTACCCATTAACCAACGACTTGGCGGCAGATCGTCTTCTTTTACCAACACAATGTCTCCAATTTTTGGCTCAGCAACTTGGGTAGACCATTTGTAACGGTTCATCAAAGTAGCGAGGTATTCATGAGACCAACGTCTCCAAAACGACTGTAGCATTCGTTGAATGAATTGCCAGCGCGATAAATAATTAATATTGTAATCAGAGAAATTGATATCTGGTACATTCACTACGGGCTCGCCAATTAAAAAATGTCCAGGTGTTAAGGGTAACGGTTCACCAGGATCATCAACCTTAATTGTGCTCATAGGTCGCGAGTTCAGGCACGCTTCTATCTGACTGAGAAGTGTCGTCAGTTCTTCAAATGTGAGAGTCGCTTCACCGATCACTCTTTTCAAATGGAACTTTGTAGACTTCACTCCTGCCTCCCAAAGTCCGCCAAAGTTGGGACTGTGAGGAGGAATGAAGTGCCACTCCGTACCATTTGCTGCGAGATGTTCGGCTATGGCAGGTTGGATAGCTGTCAACTGCTGCAACTCTCTGGAGGCACCTACAAACGTGGTGCCATTGTCACTCCACAGTTTCGCACAATGACCTCGTCTAGAGACAAAACGTCTAAACGCCGCTAAAAAGGTTTGAGTGCTCATGTCACTCACTGCTTCTAAATGCAGTGCCCGAGTAGCCATGCATACAAACAGGCATATATAGCCTTTATATGAACGGTGGCCACGACCTTTTGTTGTCCTCACATTAATTGGACCAGCGTAATCAACACCGCTATGCAAAAATGCTCGAGCTGGGGTGCACCGTACAGCTGGTAGTGAACCCATGAATTGGTTTTTAGTACTGGCTCTTTGTTTGGCACATGTCACACACTTAATGACATGATGTTTGACCACATTTCTAACCCCTATAACCCAGTAGGCTGTCCTCAAATAGTTGATCATGAGCTGAGGACCCCCGTGAAGGGTTTTATTGTGTGCGTCAGCTACGATTAGCCGAGTTAGATGACTGGAGTGAGGCAGAACTACTGGATGCTTCATTTGTTCGCTCAGCTCTGATTTCTCCAGTCTACCTCTAACTCTCATAATGTCCTTAGCGTCGAGGTAGGGGCAGAGTGACTTTAATGGACTATTTGTTGATTGTAAATAGCCTTTGTCCTTCAGTTCTGTATATTCCTTTGTAAATAGTTCTTTCTGTGTTTTTCTAATACAGCATTCGAGTGCAGCATCTAATTCAGCTTTCTGTAAATATCCCTTTCTGTACATTTTGTTCTTCTTTAAAAATCTTCGGCAGTATGCAACAATCCTTATCAATTTTCGTAACTGAGAAAATCGATCGAAGAAGGAACAGTTTGGAATGATGGCTACATGCGCCTTTGCTAACTCCTCTAAATCTGTACTGCAATCATTATTTGGCCTATTGTAAATTACGTTACGTAATTTAAGAAACGATGGTCCAGAAAACCATAAATCGTTTTCCAGTAGTGCACTGGGAAGTATTCCTCTAGAGGCGCAATCTGCTGGATTATCTTTAGTGGGGACATGAAACCACTGCGACGCTTTCATCGAGGTCAATATTTCAGACGTCCTATTTGCCACAAACGTCTTCCATTTACTTGGGTGGCTATTTATCCAAGCCAACACCACTGTGGAATCCGTCCAAGCCTTAACCCTGTCTTGGGAGATACTTAAAACTTCAGATGTTTGAGCCAGTATCTGTGACAGCAAGACTGCTCCACAGAGCTCTAAGCGAGGAATACTGATCTGCTTAACTGGTGCAACTCTAGTCTTAGCAAACAGTAACGACACCTGAACCTTGCCGTCTGCGTCAACATTCCGCAAGTAAATCGCAGCCGAGTACGCTGTTTTGGAGGCATCACTAAAACCGTGAAGTTCCAGATAGTCGTTTGACCTTGTGCCAAGCCAACGAGGAATTCGGACCTTGGTGAGGAGTAACAGTTCCTCACGATATGATGTCCATTCATTAATTAAGTTTTTGTTGAGCTCCTCATCCCAACCAACACCTGCAAGCCACAATTTCTGGATAAATACTTTCGCTAAGATCACACTCGGTGCTAACCAACCTAATGGATCGAAAAGTCGTGCTATCACAGAAATAATGGATCTTTTAGTCATAGGTGTGGTCATCGGCGGCGGGAGATTCACCTTGTACTGGAAGATGTCAGCGTTACGGTTCCAGGTAAGTCCTAGAATTTTGATTGTGCTGTCTAATTTTATTTCTACTTCTTTGTCCTTGTGTTCTAGTTCCTTAGGTTTGTTGTACTGTATTGCTTGGTTTGTTTCCTGTATGATTTTGTGCTTGTTTGTGTTGTCCTTTTTTATGTTGTCCTTTGTACTTATTTGATCTGTTTGTCCTTTCAATGTATTATTTTCAATTTTCTGTACTCTATCTACTAGTTCTTGTTTGTTGCTATTCCATTTTTGGAGCGCGAATCCACCCTTTCCTAATAACGCTGAAATTTGCCTATATATTTCCAGGCCTTCTTCTACGCTATTACAACCGGTCATCAAGTCGTCCATATAGAAGCAATTCAGAACCCTCTCAGCAGCAAGATTGTAAATTTTGCCTTCATCGTAGGCTACTTGATGTAGGGTTCTAACTGCTTGGTATGGCGCTGATGCTGTACCAAAGGTAACCGTCACCAGCTCGTAGTCCTTGATTTCCGTTTCAGGATTGTCTCGCCATAATATGCGCTGAAACATTGCGTCTTCTTCAGCAATCCTGACCTGACGGTACATTTTGACGATGTCCGCTACCAGTGCTATAGGATGAAGTCTCCATCTTAACACTGTGTGTCTCAAGTCAGACTGCAATGTAGGTCCCACCATCAACGTGTCATTGAGTGAGACTCCATTGTTGTTTTTCTCGGACGCGTTGAAAACCACACGTACTTTCGAGGTAGTTTTGTCCTCCCTGATTACAGCATGATGAGGCAAGTATACCGCTATATCCTTCTTATCATCAGCCTTGTGTATCTGCCTCATGTGTCCTAGATTTAAATATTCGTCAATAACCTGCTTGTACTTTTCTTTCAGATCTGTATCTCTGTCCAGTCTTTTCTCTAATGATTTAAATCTTCTTTCTGCAATAGCACGAGATTTTCCACCTTTGCAGGAAGGATTTTCATCACGAAAAGGTAGTCTCACCACGTACTTTCCACTGCTATCTCTTACTGTCGTTTTAGTATAGAACTCTTCACACTTCTTTTCTTCAGGTGTTAGTATTTTCTTTGAACTATTTTGCTCTTCTAATTCCCAAAATCTTCTTAATAAATCGTCTTCATTAACTTGTGCATGCAAAACATTAACTTTAGGTGCAACTGTAGATGTGTTCTTACTAACTGCACCGGACAGAACCCACCCTAAGGTAGTGCTCTGAGCAATCAGAGTGCCTGATGGACTCTTAAATATGCCTGCCTTAATAATGCAGCTGTATGCATCAGCGCCTAACAAAACATCTATTTTATTGGGAGTGTTAAACCCTGGATCTGCAAGCTGCAGAGTGTTAATGCTTAACCAATCTAAAGTGGTGTCGATTCTACTCTCCGGTAAGTAAGATGTAATTTTACTAAGTACGTAAGCGTTAACTTTAAGATTAAAATTTGAATCTACCCGCGACTGGATATTCAAATGTACCATGTACCGTGCCATGGTTGAACTATTACCACCAAGGCCCGAAATAGTCCCTTGAATAGGGGTCTTCTTCAGGTTGAGTAGCTGTACTACGGCTTCCGTCACAAAACATGCCTGAGAACCCTGATCTAACAAGGCTCGGACAGTCTGAAATTCACCAGAGCGTGACTCGGCTTTTATTAGCGCTGTGGCTAATAAAACCTGTCTGGGTTTGGGAATATTACCTGTCGACAAGCATGAAACAATCGGACTATTATTAGGTGAACTAATACTATCGATGGACGATGATGTCGAAGGTTGTTCACCCTTGTCGGATTCCTGACTTAAATGCAACAGCGAATGATGGCGCCTTTGGCAAACCTTACAAGTGGTAGGTTTTCTGCATTCAGAAACAACGTGATAGCCACCCAAACAGTTGAAGCAAATTCTCCGTTTTGCCACAAAATCACGTCTAACTTCAACTGTCTGCTTTGAGAATTTCTTGCAGAAGCAAAGTTTGTGACTTTCTGAGCAGAATTCACATTGAATTGATGAACTCGTTGCCAACATTGCCTTTGGCGAATGACCAGATGGACCTTTGTTATTGTTGTTGCCCTGCTGAACTGGTGCCCTTTTTGGCTCTATACATTCTAACGCGCGAAACCTATTTTCCATAAAAGTTTTAAATTGATTGAAAGTTGGTAAGTCATTGTTGGAGTCATCGTTGCAAATACTAAGCTCCCATTGTTTACGCGTTTCATTATCTAATTTAAAGGCAACAATGTGTATGATAATGACATCCCATGTGCTCACGTTTATCCCCAAATTACTCAACGCATTAAGACAATCACATGTGGTATCAAGCATTTCTTTCAAAGCTGTGGCCGATTCCACCTGCATACGTTTTTGACCGAACAACCTCCTAAGAATACAATTTGTTAAATACTTTTTATTGCTATAACGCTTCTCTAACTGAGTCCAGCATTGATTATAATTGGCATCAGTTATAGGAGTATGACGTATTAATTGCTCTGCTTCGCCAGAAAGATGGCTCTTTAAGTAATGGAGCTTTTGCACATTATCCAAAGTTTTATTCTTATGTACCAATGATGTAAATAAATCATAGAATGTTGTCCATTCATCATACTTTCCTGAGAATGTTGGAATGGAAATTTTGGGCAATTTAACAAATGAACTATTTGATTTATTTACATTACTTGAATCATTATCAGATTGTTGTAGAGGATTCTTAGCCAATAGGATCTTATTAAGAGTTGTTTTCATTAAACTTTTATAAATTACATAATTATCTTCCGTCGCATCATAGATATCCACCACTTTCTGTCCTATATCTTCTACTTTAAAACGTTCATATAATTTTGTGTTATTTTCTTTAAACAATGCCCAATCCCTTTCCAATAATTCTTGTCTTGTTTCGATATATTCTAGCGTTAATCTATCTTTACTACATTTCTTAAAATTAGTCAATCCCTTTGTGATAACATTCTGTTGATCTTTTAAAACGTTCATTAATCCTTCCATTATGTAATTGATTTATGTGTACTTGTAAATAAATAAAATGTTTTAATTGAATTTTAATTTGTTCAAGTTTTAAAAACACAACAAATGTATAAGAGATAACTCAATGTATAAAATAAATAAGAACTTTCTCAAAGGAGATAAAATATGCGAACTTTCTGTTTTGCAAACATAAGCAAAAACAAGATAAGTGAAAACAACCAACGAACTATAACAAGATGTACAGTTTCACAAAAAAAAAAAAACAAAAAATAGTACAAGTCCCAAATCACTTCTTAAAATTTTACAAGTGTTTGGGAAACACACAAAATCTGGTAGAAATCGGGTATAGGTTCCCCGTTCCCCCGTTTTCTATAAAATATTCTAAGTCCTAATTCTAACATGCACACAAATTGGTAAATAATTAATAAAGTTTCTAAGTTTAAAAATGTTTGTAAAATTCTACAAGTCCAAAATACATCACTAAATAATTTTCTAAGTTGAAACTTCTTCACTAATTGATAAGTTTAATTTTTCATTGAAATAGAGTTCAAAATCCTTTGACTCGAATGTTTGTACGATTCGTGAACAAAATAAATATATTAAATGTACTCACAAAATTGCACTTCTCACTATCACCGTTTTCAACCTGCAAGTGGCGCCCTCTCGTGACCGCTATCCGCACTACGCGTGGAGTCACCTGAGGTCTGCACCTGCTTCGTCTGCGACGTCGCGTGATGTCTGGTCCTGCGTCGTCTGTGACGTCGCGTGATGGCTGCACCTGTGTCCCGTCTGTGACGTCACGTGATGGCTACACCTGTGTTTCGTCTATGACGTCACGTGATGGCTGCACCTGTGTTTCGTCTATGACGTCACGTGATGGCTGCACCTGCGTCACCTTGCTGTCTTCCAGTGAAGTGTTGATCTGAGAGTGGCGCCCTCTGTGGCCACTCTTTGAACTAATCCGCCAATGCTGACTCAGCTCACCGCTAAAGTTGGGTGATGCTGTCGCCGCTGGTGCGGAGGAACGTGTACCTTTTTGTAGCGACCCACTACAAGTACACGGGACGGAGAAGCGGGCCAACGGTGGCTCCACTTATATTATAAAAACTGTCCAAATGATCCCGGCTCATAGGACCAATGTTAAATACCCCTTTGGTATTTGGAGAAATTTGACCTTTGAGGTACACTAGCGAGAATCGAAAATAAAACCACTGTGTACTGTTCTGACCTGATAGCTCATATATTAAAAAAAAACATTGCCTTATATGCTAACCACGGTAACCAAACGATAGCGACTTCTAAAAAGACTACAACGCCATCTATCGAGAACGTGTGAACTATAAAAAATAACTTAAGTCGTAAACAATGAGAAAATAAGGGAAAAATAACATTTTCGCCTTTTTCGATCGGCAAAACGGCTTTAATGCCCTAAATGAGTATATCTCTTAAATTCAAACGCAGAGCTCATTATGTTGATTTTTGAAGAGTTCCCTAGAATATCCCGCGAGATCGGGAACTATGTGGGTAAAACCAAAAATCTGCTGGAAGTCACTATTCCACGCGAACGAAGTCGCGGGCAAAAGCTAGTTTTCAATAAATAAATGTAGCACACAAATGATTCCCTTCATAGGTAATCCGCGAAGCCCTAGGAGGGCTGCGACCACTCCTGTGCAGTGAGGATATGGAGGTACAGGAGCGCGCACACAACGCGACGGCGCTGCTGTCCATAGTGCTGCGACGACTGAGTCCCAACGACTGCGCGCTGCAGGCTGACACCACGCCCGCGCACGGGCCGATGCCTGATGCCATACTTGTGGAACATGAACAGAGGTAGAAGATATTCCATGATGTTAAATGACTGTTTTACCCTTCGATTTCATTATTTATAGTTCGTGATTTCGATGATCGCATTGGGAATATGTACCAAAAAAAAACAAAGTATAAACATCCGAATTGATAACCTCCTTCTTTTTGAAGTCGGTTAAAAAGTGTGACTCTCTAATCAGTGAAATGTGACATTAGGACCAAACTTAACAAATATTTTTTATAAATATTGATCTTTAAAACCAGTTAAAAATGTAATCCCGAAAATATACTGGGAAAGAATGTTGCGCAACTTTTGTTACCTAAATAAAGATTTAGGCACACATTTAGTAATAAAACATTTTCATTTCAGCAACGGTGTTGATGAAGAAAAAGAAGAGAACGTCGAGGAAGTAAACGGAGAGAGTTCAGGCCAGGGCTTCAGCGGCGGCTTGATAGAGGAGCTGGCGGACTTGTTCGAAGGAGAACTGAAGCCGGTCGCACCTAAAGCGCAGAAGAAAGTGCCCATGCCTTCAGAGTACGTCACATATTGTTATTGCAAATTATTAAAATATATTTTTTTACTAACGTAATACTTGTTAGGTATGTCGATCTTTGTGGCCAGAAAACTTACAAAAAATAATGTTATAAGATAACAGGTCAGTGTTTCTAATCCAGTTACTGCTAGTCGAAATATTGGAACAAACTCAGGCTCCTGTAAAGTTATAAGTCCAGTCACAATCTCAGTCAAGTCATTTGAAGACCATGCAGATTTGTGTATAAGGTAAATAAAAAACACGAGTGAGCCCTACAGTAGTCGCATATGATGTGTAAGATCTGTAATCTTGACAAAATAATAGGCATATACCCAGTCATTGGCAATAGTTCTCACCTACCGCCGACAGGTAGGTACACTCGAAAACCGCATAGCTATTTAGTAAAATAAAACAGTGCGCTAGTTTATTTGACCAATCCTGTTCCACTTTTCAAGAAATCAGTCTCAATAGCTGTAGTAAAGATGGATTGGACTTATTCAGTCAGTGCACTTATGTATTTGTAATGTCAATACCCATCGCAGCTACCTAGAAATTTAAAGAGCTCAACATGCAATAAAACCATGTGTTTATTCCAGCTTGAACCTAGAGCAGTGGCTGTCTCATGACCGCTGGTCTTCAGACAGCTCCAGCTCGGAGGGCGAGGGCGAGGCGGCGGTGTTCGCGCAGCCGACCAAGGACCCAAGACCCACCGCGCAGTTCACGCCCGAGGAACTTGCCATGGTACGAATTTACAGCCTCATTTAGACTATGCGAGTAATTGTATGCAAGATTGACTACTTGCAGAGCTTACTTCCTACAAACAAACTCACAAAATTACAAATTACCTTTAAAATATTAGAGCAGAACTAGAAAAAAGTAGTTTATTAGTATGTTTTGATTCGTACCTCTACAGTTACGCGAGGCTCGCAGACAGGAGCAAGCCAACAACCCGCACTACCTGAAGGACGACTCGCCGCGCTCTTACCAGCAGGACGACGTGCCCATCGCTGAGATTGCGCTCGAAGTGCCTCTACAAGTTCACAGTATGTATCTTATACTGCAACTAGCTGTACTAGGTGGTTTAACCCCTGCTGCCCGACTCCTATTGGTCGTATCGTGATGTTTTATAGACTATAGCCTTCATCGATAAATGAACTATACAACACAAAAAAAAAAAAACAATTCGAACCAGTTTCTGAGAATAGCGCGTTCAACCAAGCAAACAAACTTTTCAGCTTTATAATATTAGTATGCTACTTCATTGGCTTTATAGAGGCTTCACAAGTGTCATGATAATTTTTTCACTAACAAAATTTGTTATCCGCAGCCAAGAGATCTGATAAATACTTAATAACACGGGAAAGTACAAACAAGAAGAAAAAGGAGAAACGGACATCGAAGAAAAGAAAAAGCAAAAAAGATAAACCATCAAGCGATTCCGACAGTGAGGGTGAGTCTAATGTTCTTTAATCTATCGATATTCGCTACTGCTGTCATGTTGCATTACGTACACAGAACTGATACGAAATAGTTGGCAAAACTTTATAAATGGAATTTTTTATAATAATAAATCTATGTAAAGAGGGCGAAAATAACATACACATTTCTACTGATCTACGATTCAAGTGAATATCGTGTGTTTTCGAATGCAAGGAGGTGCTATGTTCGTGTGACTGTTTAAAAAAAAAAAAAATATGTTGAATGATATTTAATTTACAGAAGAGGTCCACCTGGCGCGGCCCGCCGTGGCGGAGGGCGGCGAGCTGCCCGAGGGCGCCGCGCTGTCCGACGACGAGCCGCCCGCGCCACACGACGACCCGCACCGCGCGCTTGACCTCGACCTCGATCAGTCAGTCACATTATACACAAATTTCAATGAGCAAATGTGATTTCCAATTTTTTTTTTTTTTAACCAACTTGTGTATTCTCAGGCCTCTACGGGAAGAAGAGCTGCTCTCGTCAAGAATACATCAGTACCCCACACCTGAAAGCGGCCTACTGGAGAAAAAGCCCAAGTCGTCGAAGAAGACCAAATCAGCCGACAAAATTTCCGGCGATAAACCCACGAAGAAGAAGAAGGAAAAGAAAACTAAACAAAAGACCGTAGATTTAATGCTACCAGACGTAGCCAAGGAAGTAGATGAAGCAATGCTTATTGACGATCTGAGCCAGACGAATGGCAAGAAACAAACGAAAGATAGTGACGCAGCAGATGATGACTCCTTACTTGTCGAACCTCACACGAAGGACACAAAGACTGAAAAACATAGAAAATCTAAAAGGGAATCAAAAGACAAAGAGTCCAAGAGGAATAAATCAACAAAGAAAGGTATTTTAGCTTTCCTAGAAAAAGATATTAAATAATTATATTATTAATCTTCCACATCAAGGAATATACCTAAAAGTAGTAAAAATCACGTGTATTTTCAGCAACGTCGTTAGCAATTCTTCGCGAAGTGCGCAAATTTTACGCGCTCAAGCAAAATTGCTTGTCATAATATTTGAACATAGAATTATATAGCATGCACTGAGCACTAGAGCTGGTTAAAATGAACCTAAATTTCGCCAACAACCGTTCTGATTGAGTAAGAAACATCCGACATATGTCCGTCCAAACTTTAGCTATCAGTAAAATGTGACTGTATGTATAACATATCAAATGATTTTTGTTTTATTTACAGGCAAACATGAAAAGAAGACCGGATATGAAGAAGCATTAGGGATATCTACGCCTAGCAAAGAAGTCATTTAGTGTACATAATAAGTAAATTGCTTAATTTTCTTCATTCATGTCACGCTAAACATGCTGTCTCAGTGCAATTGTTAATTTGAACAATTTAAGGATATTTTTGTTGATGATTAGTTCACCCAATATGTATAGTTTATCCATTCGTATTTGAAAGTGAACTATGTCCATGTATATGAATATAATATTATAATATTTCCATAAGTCTATATAGTAACAAATAAAAAGCTAAATATATTAATCGTATAAAAGGTTTATTATTTAAAAAAATGCAATTGCAGCCTTTATTATGATTTTTTGGTGGCAAAATTGACAAAAAAAAACCTTTACAAATTTTATTTGTGGTTTTACAAAAATTTAACTCAAAAGGCTTCCACTAGGTACATTTTCTTCGAGTCTTCTTTTGAACTGCGCAACGGTTACTTGGGCCGCCTCCTTTTCTACCGGTGCCAGAGTCTTTATGGGCAGTTATTCTTATCTATGACATTATAAATATAAAAACAGGGTAAGGAACAGGGATAAGGTATGGGGGAGGTAGACGTTTTTCTATAGTTTTATGATATAATAAAGCCCAAAATTAATACCCGTTTCTTTGTTTTGACGGCTATTTCAGATTAGACATCTAAGACATCTAATAAGATGCGGATAGGCAAATTCGGCTGTTTCTTGGTTACAAAGACCGGGAACAAGATAGCAACAAAGATAGATTATGAATACCCAGCGTTTATGGATCAACATTTAAAATTCATAATACGATTGAAAATTATTGTTTTGATTTGATTAAATATATTCGGTTAATGAATTTTTTTCATCTCGAAATAACACGTTTTTTAACACACTATGCCAGTGATGTGCCCACGGGCCAGCTCCGGCCCGCGAAAACATTTAGGGTCGACTCACACCAAAAGAGCGGCGAAGGGCAACGAAGCGGAGCGCAGTTTCAGTGTCATATGAATTTCAACTTTATTTTCATTACTATAATACTCATTCTTATTATCGCACTCATACTCGAAAGAGTCGCGGGAATGCCCGCGGATCCGCGGGCATTCCCGCGACTCGTTCGAGTTTCTCATGCGATAATAAATATTATTATAATGAAAATAAAGTTGAAATTCATATGACACTGAAACTGCGCTCCGCTTCGTTGCCCTTCGCCGCTCTTTTGGTATGAGTCGACCCTTAATCCGGCCCACCGACGCGGCGACGTTACTTTGACTTGAATAGTATATTACCCGCGATAATAAAAAAAATACGTTACAGAAGTTTAGTCTACTTAGAAGATTATTAGACACTCGGCACGCCTACCAAGACAAGGCCTTTAAATAAAAGTTAAATTGCAATAGGGTATTTGACTGAAAAAAATCAATTAGTCACTTGGATTACCAAAAAATATTTGACACATATGTTTTCGTTTGTTACCAAACCAAAATTGACGAAGATACGGATGTCGGTCTTCGCGTGGATGGTTTATTTCCCCATTTTGAGTAACTCTGACAATGACATCTTATAAATATTACGGCGCTGAATCCACTGCGGATAATGCAACGTGTGTTCGCGGTTCTACAGAACAACGTCTATGAATAAAACTGAAAAATAAAATTTTTTTTCTACGTATTTTTCCAGGATAAAATGTATCCTATGTTATGGCCAGGATAATAAGGAATAATTATACCAAGTTTCATCGAAATCGAACCGTTCGTTTTCACGTGATGCCTGCACAAACAGACAGACAAAATTTTTTAAATCATATATTTGGGTTTGGTATCGATCCAGCAACAACCCCCGCTATTTATTTTTTCAATATTTTCAATGTACAGAATTGATCCTTCTACAGATTTATTATATAGTATAAATTGTAAAAATATACATATGAAAAGGACAAGATAGATGGTGTTGGCAAACATGTTTTATGCACATAATGAGACTACTCATTGGAGACTACACACTAGTAATTTGCATGTTGTATATCTACAGCAACCACTATTGCTAAAGGATTTATAAAGAACAACTACAATACAGATCTAAAATATATTTTATTCAATAGGTTTACCTTCAAATGAAGCCAAAAATAAATATTTAGACTTAAATAAACAACTTTTCATATTTGGATTAAACTGCCGATACCATAAAATTTGCATTGTACTTGAATGTTCGAATCTCTGCAGAGATTCTTTAAGTGGCAAATTAGAAAAAAAATAAGAGTTGCTATTTACAAATAAACATACATATAGTACATAATGTACAAAATACTAATTATTGCGTCGTTACACAAACAAAGTATACCTCTAGGCGTACTTCAAAATTAACAATACATGCATACTGTCAATATGTTCGTAAATGAATGTTATAAATGAAATACTTATACTCGATCTCGATCGTTTAAGTTCGTGATGAAATAGCAACTAACAATTTTATAACAACTTGAAGTGTTTTAACACTTCACTAGAACATCAATATTATTTAAATAATCACTCGAACTGTGTATGTTTTAACTAATAGTTTCACTTATACTAAATGGGTTACAATAAATAGATCAATGAACTACATTATTTAATCTAATTGGCTCTGATGCATCCAGTTCTAAGTGACATATTAAATCTGCTGTTACATATTTAATCACCAACACTCTTTCTCTGAAATTCGTGACTTTGGATAATAACTACAAATGGTCTAATGACTTTGATCGAAGTGCATGAAAGGTCTATTGAAAGGTAACTCACGAAGTGCTAATTAATTCACATGTAGATATCACAAAGTATGTTAGCATAATATTCTCGTATTTAATATAATAATAATAAAGCCTATCTAAAAAGTATGGAATAGGTAAACTGCAAGTATGTCATAAAAACGGTGGTTATGACCACCCAAGTTTTCTGTGAAATAGCTCTAATGGCTTTCAAGTTAAAATTGCACCAAAAGATCCTTGTACAGGTATTATTATAATTTCTTTATAAAATAAGTGGCAAAGAATGCCAGTGTCATAACAGGCGACATTGAGTGGCGCACAACTACCAAGCGTTACAAACACTTGAGCTATAATATTCGAAGCCACAATAATTTCAACTGGATTACTTTAGACAACAATGATGACCAATTAGATAGTGATGGTAAAGATACATGAAAATACTGCATTGTTTACTGGTTCATAATAAATTCAGGGATGTCAAATTTCACCTCAACTCCAGCTTTCTTGGCGAGATTGACGATCTCGGACAGCTGTACTACGAGCTGCGCTGCTTCATCGAGGTTGTCACGAGGCACCAGACGCAGTCCTGACTCTGCGATTAGTTTTCTCGCCTCGTTCACTTTTGTACCCTGTCAAAAGTTTAAACTTATATTTGCTTTGCTTAACTCAATATGTTAATAACACAATACTATTATAAATCATTGGGGTGGATGACATACTTGTGAAACAGTTAAAGAACTTTGGGTCAGTAGCTGTTAATAACACATACCTGAAGACGAACAATGACTGGGATTTGGATACTAAGGTTCTTGGCCGCCGTTACGATTCCCTCAGCGATGACGTCACACCTCATGATACCTCCGAAGATGTTAACCAATATGGCGGTCACGTTCGGGTCCGACAAGATAATCGTGAAGGCTTCCTACAACAGAAACAACAGTGTTACTACATCTATTAATGTATTCCCGCACTAGGGATATGGTCACCGGTAAGCGACAAAGCCTTAGATGTTAAAAAAAAGATTAATGTATCGATACGTACTGTTACAGCCTGAGCGGTGGCGCCACCGCCGACATCGAGGAAGTTGGCGGGGTCTCCACCGTGCAACTTAATGATGTCCATGGTAGCCATGGCCAATCCAGCGCCGTTTACCATACACCCAATAGTACCTAAGAAAGAAAGAAAATTTCGTATGTCTCGTTTTTGTATTTCTTACACGCAATGGATTTCGATGTAAGTTTGGGACGACGACCCGCCCAGCATTGTACGGGTACAATATATGTAGATGTACGAAAAAGGAAAATCTCTGTCAAGAGAAAGTTTTGTCAAGTAGTTAAAACCGTGCCTGCCGGGGTCGCGGGACTCACAAGTTACCGTGACCCCGGTACGTAAAGGGCTATTGAAGGATACCGTGGATTATAGTCAGTACAAGTCTGACAGTCCCTCCCATGACAGTCACTCATGTGATGACTTTACCACGTAAAAAAAAAAAAGTAGTTAAAACCGTGTGAAGGGAGGGTGAGCCATTGGTAATAATACATTATGCATTCAATTACAGTCATACCATCAAGTGCAATGTAGTTCAAGTTGGACTTAGCAGCTTCGATTTCTTTGGGATCTTCTTGAGTTGGGTCCCTGTAAGAAAATATTTCCTTTTGTCTGTAATCGGCGTTGTCATCGAATCGGAACTTAGCATCCAAGCAGAAGACTGAAACAAACAATGAAAATTTAAGTAAACTCGCAACAAACAACATCCAGTACAATACAATATTTATTGTATATTTATTATATTTTTATATTTTTGACTTGGTTCAACAATGCAGGTTTAAAATCGCTACAAGCACAATGTTCCCGAATGTTCAGTGAGTACTTTCGCGAATACGAACAGAGCACGGGCTGCAAGAGCGCAGATGTGGATATGCTTATTTATTTGACTTCAGATTCTTTTATTTATGTCAATTTTATCCCTCAAGATTGTAAGGACTTCCAATACAAATTAGAGCTGCAAAATACAAACTTACATTTGCCAGTGAGGGCATCTTCCGCATAAGGGTTCACCTCAACAAGTAGAGCGTCTGTTCTGACAAAGAGGTCGTACAACTTTTTGACCATATCTTGAGCCTCAGGTGTGTTCAGGCCAATCTAAAACAAAAGCTTGTTTAAAAATCAACATTGCATAAATATGTGTAATAACCATTTAGCGTAGTAATTTACAATTGGCGTGGCACTCGGTGACATTGGCACTGACTGTTCGCCTCGTGTGTGGCGTCAATGATATATATATATATAGTAGGTACCTTTGTTAAAACACGTTCTACTTGTTCGTGTTCTATTCCTTTGATAATGTCAATAGGTTCATAGGTGATGGCGTCAGGATTTGAGGCAGCCACATCCTCAATACTAACACCACCTTGAGAAGATGCAATAATAACTGGACCCTGAAAGCAATTGATTTATAATATTTATGTGAAAGTTTGGATTGTTGGCGTTTGTTACTTTATTACTCAACATCAGAATAGGTGAATAGATAGATCTGGATGAAATTTAGCGCAGAGGTTGACTAGGCAACACATTTTTCCAGGTGAAATAGTAGCCTGTGACAAAAGCTAGTAGTTCATAAGTCAAAAAGTGCAAACATTTATAAATATCTACTAGAAAAAGTAAGTCAATTTTATACTTACGTTAAAACTGCGCTCCATCATGACGGCGATGTAAAATTCTCTACGGGGGAACTTGCGCTCAGTCACCATGACCTTATTGCAAATCCTTCCCCCGGCACCTGTCTGCTTTGTGACAAGGTACTGCTTCAGCATCTTGCTGGCTAGCTCTTGGGCAAGTTCGGGCCTAAATAATAAACACAGCTTGGTGAATAATCAATATATCATTAAATGGCCAACTAAGTTCTTTTCAAAAGGTGAGGTGAATAAACTTTACAATAATAACTAGCTAACGCGCGTACTCTGGACAAAATTTTTTTTTTTAATGGTGTTGGTTTTAGTAGGGTTAAAATTACCCCATATCTACCATAAACAATTTTTATGCTATCATTAAAGCAGGTTGAGCTGCTTTGGAGAATGCACAACCCCAAACACAAGATTAATATACAATAGATAACAATTTAGTTTTATACTCTTAACTTACGTGTCAACCATCTTGACACCACCTTGGAGGCCACTTTTGAAGGTACCTCTTCCTCTGCCTCCAGCAAGGACCTAGAACAGCATTAGTTATTTTCACTCTACATAATTTGGTTTAGATTACCCTAAATAATCTGTAATATTTTTAAGTAACAATAAGTATTATTCTATATTATTATGTAACATAAAATATTATTCTATTCTATTCTAAACCTACCATATATGCCAAAAAAATTATTGACATACATTTTTATAATTTTCACATATGTCAATGATGAATAAATGTAGAATGTGTTGTTCTGATAGAATTTTGTTTCCAGTCCTGAAAGTAACTACTATGAGGATGAAATTATTAGTTAAAATCAGTTTTGACTATTTTAATATGGCATTATATCAAAAATTGGTACATTAATTGGCTGGCAATGTGCATTCTAATTATTCAAGTACTTTTGGGTCATTACTGACCCTCTGGGCATATATGGTTTAGGTCATTGTCATTAAATCATGGACAACTATTACTAATCTTGAAATGAGTAAAGAATTTGCATACAAGTTTTTTTTTTGTTATTACTTTTCGAATCTCATTCAGATCCTTTATAGATGAAAAAAAAGTTAATATTTTTGTGTAGACTTTATAATAGATCATAATTTAAGAAATTACCTGAGCTTTGAGTACAATGTCTTTGGTGTTGAGTTCTTTAGCATACTTGTAAACTTCTTCTGGGGTAGAAGCCACCTGGAATCTTGGTACAGGAATGCCATTATCTCGCAGGAGGGTGTAGCTTATATGTTCATGGACATTCAGATTGCGGACTTGTTGTTTGCTTGGGTAGTGGTTTGCAGTTGCTGCCACCAGCAACTAGGATTAAACAGAAAGTTTTGGTAAATATTCAAGCTAGTTAAATAAAAGACATCAGTATCATTGAATTTCATCTCAAATTCCACGAGGTATTTTGCTTAAATTCATACAATATTGTAATATTTAAAAATTTTGCAGTTTTGATAAACATCAGATATTTTATTATAATATTCATATCATTTGTGTGAAAATGAACAGTTCATATGAACTTCTGCATTACAAGTACCCTTATCATAAAAATCTGATAACATCTAATCACAATACAACTGTTTAACCTATATGATTTCATTATGCTTAGAAAAAAAAATGGATTTTATGTTTTATCTTTTATTTTTGTCATGTATAATTCCAGACATAACAAAAATTACTTAGAAACCTATGTTTACATTCCTGCATGAGTTATACATAAATTAGATAACAACTTTACCCATACAATGACTGTTGAACTTTGTACAAATCTAAACATGTGACAGTAAGATGTAATGTACAACCTCACGCAGGGATTACATAATAATTTGTGTAGCCAAATGCTGATTTACACATCCATTATAAGTGATCAAGTAGAATTCATGCATAACTGTAAATCGGCCTTAAGGCAACCTATATGCACATTGCAGGTAACAAAAATCACAAGTCACATGTTTTCTAGATGAATATGATAAATAATTGATGCAGTGGTAGAGTGATTGACTGCTGTGCTTCAGGTCGTGAGTTTGATTCTCGCACGTAACAAATGTTTGTATAAAAACTTAAAAAAAAAAGGCTTAGCCCTACACTATGAATTTCTCCTACATTGCGGGTGTGTTTACAAACATATACTAATGCCCAGACCCTGAAAAACTGCTTGTAGATCATACAAATATTTGCTCATATATCCCATGAGACACAGAGGCTGGTGTTTTTATTTGTCAGTATGCGAGTTTATGTGTGTTTGTAAACATATCCATGATACAAAAGGGCAAAGTTTACAAAAAATTATATGAAAATAAAGCAATTTTCTGGTGCAACAAAACACAAAAAGTAAGTAGTTTGTTATTGTTGCCATCAAATTGAGATAAAAAAATAAATCAACTCATGATTTACTCCTGCTTGCCTATTTCTCAGTGTGAGTTGAAAGAAACCATCATCAGCTTGTTTATTTTATTTTTAACTGGATTTGCAATTCGGTTCATGTCCCATATTTTACTTTTATTAAGACCAAAATATAATACCACTAAGACCATGTAATTATTCTGAGCAAGAAAATTATGTTGGTTTTAAATAATTAAAACAAATAAGCATTTTCACATCTATAAAGTTGTGTTTTTATTGGTATGTTATCAGTTCGAACTTTGTGCCACAACAAAAGTTGAATTTAAATATGAGCAGTTGAACAGTCAGATAAAATTGTTTTTCATAACTTATAAATATAAAATTCAATAAAACGTAGGGTGGTGGATTGTCACCAACTGGCGCAGCTGTCGCTTTCATAATAATGTAAATAGGGTGGCTATTACAGAAAACATACTGTGATTTAGTGTCTAATAGGTTTTTATTAAACACTAGAGGAGATATACTTGATATGTCTGAAAATTACGCTGTTCAATAAACGTACTAGCGATGACGTAAGGTCACAATAGCTGAAAATGACAAGGTCAAATTTATAAATAAATGTCTACATTACTGTCAAGGTCTATTGTTATTGAACGTAAAATATTTGCGTTAGATTATTTTTAAACAAATAGATACTTGAAAATGTGCTTCAATTCAATTCAATATTTCAGCTAAAACCATGTCAATATTTTATTGTTTTACTGCCAATAAAACAGTGGTAGGTACACTCTTAAATTTAAAGTCACTCCAATAATGATTATATTGTGACCCTACAATGACGAACTACATAAAAATTACCTTATTTGCATTTTTCAGGGAAATAATTTGGGCAAGACCAAGAGGACGGGGAAGAAGGGCCGCCATTTTTTCACTACCACAGACCACAGAGCATAAATACTAATGCGCCACTCGCCAGAGATGTCAAAGATGAAGCATAGAGATTAATTTTTGGTCATTCGAACTTCCGCAGAAAATATGTTGCCATTATTTCCCCGGTAATATTATTGAATGTACATAAACACAGGTTACGAAATTGCTGTCCTCTACAGTCTCCAAGAGTCTCCTCTGACTTTGACTTTCTCACGAACTATCAGTGGTACCATGGCATGGTCCCGAACCTTATGTGCACCTACGAGTTCGACTTGCACAGGACCGGTTTAGACCCGACTACGGCGAAGCCTGTTTAAGCCTTTTACTCGTAAATACCTACGCTATTTGTTAATTTATATACAAAAGCAGGGTGGGTTGTGAGGATTCAATTCATTAAACTTACAAAAAACAAAGCTGGACTAAAGTCGGTCAAAATTTGCAACACCCAATTTTCTTTTGAAGACATAAGTAAAATGGTCGGCGTTACTGGAACATAATTGGGGGATAAGAAAGTAAATGAATAAGAGCCTTCGTAACATTTGAGCTTAATGTTTTTTATTTTGTTTTCAGATGTTTTTAATTGTAAAGGAGGAGCCACCAAACAAGAGAAATGATTAGTATAGTAACCCTTTTATTTTTTTCTTACGTTGCCCCACGATATTTCACCTTAGTCTACCTACTTACAAACTAATTTTGTTCTATTCTATTATTACAACAACTCTGGAGTCGAACCTAGTTTTATGACACTAACCTCCACCCCCCCAAGAGGGCCAAGGCACTGTCTTATCAGATAACCATGGCTCTGGAACGTAAAGGGCTATTGAAGAACACCGTGGATACTAGTCAGTACAAGTCTGACAGTCTGTCCGTCCCGCCCTGGGTTTGGAGGTTTATTCAAACATAAGCGATAAGCGGTATTCGCCGCCTACATCGAGGAGTCATCAGACCAGAAGGGAAAATCATCCTTACCACTACGACATACGGGCACGCCGCAATCGCGGCGGTAAGACCCCTCTTTGAGGAGTGGCTGGATTGACATCACGGCGTCCTGACCTACCGCATGACGCAGGTCCTTACCGGACACGGAAGTTTCGGTAGGTTCCTGTGTCTGATAGGGAGGGAAGAAACGCCTGGGTATCACCACTGCGAGGATCGTCAGGAGGACTCGGTGGAGCATACGGTGCAAGACTGCCCCGCTTGGGCAGATCACCGCCGTGTCCTCACGACGGCGATAGGCGGAGACCTCTCGCGCCCGGCATTGGTCGAGGCCATGCTGCGGGGCGAGATGGAGTGGGAAGCGGTCGCCTCCTTCTGCGAAGCAGTCATGCTCGTGAAGGAGGAGGCGGGCCGCGTGAGGCAGAGGACAGCGTGCTCCCTCCACCCCAGCCGCAGTGGTAGACGCCCAGGGCGTCGGACGTCGCCAGACGAGCTCCGGCCACCGTAGGCGCGGGCATGCGGGCATCGAGTAATGGGCAACTCGTTGTCTTATCATGGACCATGCCCGGGTCGACGGAGCGTTGTGTTCCACGCGCGCCTCAAAGAGTGTCAGCATAGTGACGGGGCCTGTAGAGGGCCAAAGCCTGCCAGGGTAACGGGACTAACGAATTACCGTGACCCCGGTACATAAAGGGCTATTGAAGGAAACCATGGATTTTAGTCAGTACAAGTCTGATAGTCCCTCCCGCCCTGCCCTGGGTTGGAGGACTCATTTGATGATTTTACCTCGCTAAAAAAAAAATACCACTACGACATAAAGATACAATTCGACAACTTACGTACTTAGTAGTAGTAAACCTGTTTTTTTATTACTGTCTTCCCAATGACCGTGGGCGTATCTGTTCTAATATTATAAAGCAGAAGAGTTTGTTTGGTTGAACGCTGTAATCTCAGGAACTACTGGATCGAATTGAAAAAATATTTTTGTGGTGGATAGTTTATTTATCGAAGAAGGCTATATAATATCACGCTACGACCAGAAGGAGCCGTCCAGTGGTGGTGAAACTATGGGGAACAGCTAGTCTAAGGGCCCTTTTCCTGTCACGCGTATTTTAGTCCGCACGCGGTTCTCGTCCGCATCCTATCATTTGATACATGTTTTTCCTAACATGCGGGTAGGACGCGCGCGGATCGCGGATTGGCTGCGAGCGCGCAGCCCGCGTGCCAGCTATTCGGATGCGGGCGGTGATCTTCTGCCTTCAGTGTTGTTTTTACTGTGAAGCGGGTTGCACGCAAGCTCATAGTCCGCATACAAAAATGAAAATTTCAAGATATTTATCTACTCTGAATTGTTTTTTATATTTGAAAATAAAATAAGCGATAATTATTTTTTTAACGTTCATGTTTGTGCACGAGTTTACCCACTGGCGACACGCACAACACTGCAGCAGCAAACGAAATCTTTGTCCTGCGTGTGGCCTGGAGCGTGCTATTACCCGCTTGCGGATTAAAATACGCGTGACAGGAAAAGGGCCCTAAAGATATTTTCTTTCATGTAAAAAAATGCAATTTACCAAAAAAAGATGTTTTTGTGTAGGTACATGGTTTTATTTTTCTGCCTAATTTTATATTATACGTACTAGCCTGTAGGTTCAAGACCTCCCTCCATTCAATCCGACAGTCATGAGTCAAGTGACTTTTAAGTTAGTTCATCTCGCCATCTACTTCGTGTTCTGAGTCGACCCCGCGTCGCGTTACTGTTTCAGGGCATCAATCCTGAACTTTGCGTGCCCACAGCTCGTTTGGCATGCGACAGACATTTCCTGCCCAGTCCCATTTAGGTTTAGCAGCCTGCATATCTACAGTGTAAATAATTAAAACAAGATGACAAATTATTCAAAACTATATTATTATTTACATATTGAAATTGTTGTGACTAGGTAATTTTTCAAACTCTATCCTATCTACATTTTTATATTTTTCTTCCATCCACACTCCATTTCCTGAAAAGTAATGATTCTTCTCAAGTAGATACAGCACTAAACTTAATTTTTGGGACTTGCTCAAAGATTCATAATTTAAATTTTCTTGAAACATAGGAATTTGCTTTTCTATTAGCTTTTTATCTATTATATGAAGAGTTTCTCTAACTTTCTTCCAGGGATATAATAGAATAGGGCAGTTTTCATAAATATCTTGATCTGTAAACTGTGCAGATAGTTGCTCATAAACATACTTCACTTGTAGCACTGGAATGTTAATCCAAAAAGGGTGTCTTTTTATAATATTGCGAATAATTGCCATATTAAATTTCTTTCCTAAAGACTGTGATATGCAGAATAGTAAGTCTTTTCCTTTGCCTAACCTATCACCAGGAGCTTTTTCAAAAACTTCATAATGGGCTGCACTTCCAGAGAGTACATTTAAACTAACACACTTTTTGTTGTTGCTGTATAATTTGTTCAAACGTTTAATTGCTGTTGTGTTGTAGTGTATCATCTTCAGAAATCGAGGATGTTTATTAAATGCACTGAATTCAGGTATACTTTTTGCTTGTTCCAATCTTTCTTTTACTGTTTCAGGAGCTAAAGTATAAATACTAAAACATCTTCTTTGTGCTTCATTGCTTATGCCATATTCGTCTAAAACCTTCCTTGTTTCAAGCATAGTATTACAGTTTCTTGTAGCTAACTTTGGATGCATCCTTATGACCTCTTTAATATCAATACCACCAATGTGTCGGAACTTCTGAATTAAATTTTTCAAATTTTCAGGATCAACATGGATTAGGTATAAATTAGATTTAATTTTATGATTTGGAATCATAATTTGCAATTGCAATATCTCTAATGTTTCATTTATATATTCCAAAGGTCGATGTTTAATAGTAGGGTAAGTTTTAACACCTCTATAAAATTCTTCACTTGTGAGGTCCAATACAAGTTCAAGATAGCGTTGAATGATTTTTAAACGCAATGTGTACAATGATGTGCAGTTTACATCTTCATCAATCAAAGTTGTTAGAGATGTAGGCCACTGGGTCATATAACTTGCTAGTTTATTTTCAACATTAATATAAGGAGGTAGATATCCTAATGTCTTCAGTTCTCCAATTGTTTTCTGTTTTAATATTGTTAAATATGTTGTTAAACACGCTGAGGATATATTTTGTATCCCACATTCCTCTAGAACTTTGTAACGAAATTTTAAGGTTACAGGCAAAATTCCAAACAGTGCAGGCTCTTCTAACAGTGAGTGATAAGACAGTCCCACCTCATTAACAGTATGCACCAAACTTTCGATTCTTTCATCATTCAGTTTGGTTATTATGGGATGTTTCATACTTAAATAGTGTGCTTTGCTTTCGCTTATGTTTAGATGTTTACATAAACTTTTTACATAACTTGTGCTTTCTTTAGTCGTTGCATTTACTTGCACATAGCGCCTCCCATTAGAAAATAGGCAAATGATATTACGCCTTTTTGAATTCATCGGTGGATACTGCATTTAAAGACGTTTTCTAATTATTTACTTCGTTTCGTATTTTCATCTTTGAGTGTTTGGCATGTGACAAATTGACTTTGACAATGACATTTCATATTTCAAATTGACAGTTAGTGTCTTGTCTACGCCCCATAACTATTGTTTATGCTTGATGACATAGGGATGTTCAAGTTCATGTCGAATGAGTTGGATAAAAAAAAACGACGGGTTGCACTCTGGGAGTGCCGGCAGAAGTGAAAACTTCAATAGAGATAAACACACACGAACATTCGCGCAAGCGCCCTGCGCCGTCTTACGAATTATCGATCAGGTCACGTGTACTGACGCGAGTTTAACATTTTTTTTTTAAAAGTGCACAACGCCGCTAAAGAAGTTTTCTCTTCAAAAACGGCGAAAAAGGAAGTTATATGTATAGGAGACTTCCTTTAATTATTTTATTTTAATTAAATCATTTACTTTTAAAGTGTTTAGATAAATAAATATTCTGTTGTTATCAATATCGAAAGAAGAAATTAGTAAAAACTCTCGTTTGTTACATGGAAAACCCCTTAAACATTCATTTATTTATTCTGTATTTGATGTTATAGCAGCAACAGAAATACATAATCTGTAAAATTTCAACTCTCTGACTACCACGGTTCAGAAGATACAGCCTGGTGACAGATGGACGGCGGACAGTGAAGTCTTAGCAATAAGGCTCCGTTTTACCCTTTGGCCCCTAAAAAATAAGCAGAAATGTTGAATTGATTTGTAATGATGAAGACGTTTGTTTTCGCTGATAGAGATTTAAAATATTAACTTATAGAAAAAAATCGAAATTAATTTTGTTTGTTCGTTTCGTTTCGTCAGTCGACAACCTTGCAACCCTATCAGTCGGCGGTTTATGACGTTGACGTGAAGGGCGTGTTATTATTTCAATTGATATTTTTAAATATTGTTATTAAAAATGGTTAAGTCAAAAACAGGATCATTTGCGCTTGGATTCTTTGCATTTGCATCATTTTTCATAATAATTGCCTTTGTAAGTCCATATTGGCTGGTAACCGATGGAAAGTTGAGGAACCCAAAGTTTATAAAAATTGGTAAGTTGTCCCCTTGTTGTCCCATTAACTTGTGTTTTTTTATTTGAAGAATGCCTTTAGAAATGCAATGCTTCCATTTGTTTGGAATTTATTAAATCAGGCTGTTGTTCGCGACTTCATTTCCTTTGCCAAATCTTTTTTTCATTCATAAATACTGACAGGGCACTAACCAATCTCTTCGCAATCAGATGAATAGTATAGTATTTATACAATAATATTACTAATATCTTTTAAATGCGAATGTTTGGATGTGTTTGTTACTCTTACACAAAAAATACTGAACGTATTTGGATGAAAATTTGTACAAATGACATGACACGATTTGGAGATAGTTATAGTTTACCTGGATATATTCATAGGATACTTTTTATCACGGCATTACGTGCCCGTGGGATAATTTTACAGATACATGGGGGTGAAGCCACTGGCAACAGCTAGTTTGACTAAATAAAGAGAATTTGTTAATCAAATAAATCTAAAGCATCTTTGGATTGAATTGCAGGTTTGTGGGAGGTATGCTTCAATAGATTTGAAGAGATTCATCACTGGTATGACACTGTGTTTACTGGATGCTGGTGGATATTTGAGGAGGAATATTACATAATTCATGATATACTTTTGCCTGGATTTTTCATAGCTACACAATTCTTTTTCACTATAGCTGTGTGCTGTGTCTTTTTATCAATGTTTTTGTCTTACCTGTACCTGAAGAAAGACAGAGATGATGACAAATACTTGACCCTCCTGGTAACTCTGGGCACGGTGCTCGTTATTGGAGGTTTGTTATTATTTAACTTATCCTGTTGTCCTAAGCCAAACTACGGCAAAATAATTAATGGCATTAATTGAACTGCCACTTGAATTGGCACTTATTGAATATTTACTTAAGTTTGAACTTATTTTCAGGATTCTCTGGCATCATATCTGTGGTGACATTTGGAGCTAGAGGTGATGGTCGAGACTGGATGCCAAATTGGGAACACAATGATCTGGGCTGGGCATTTGCTCTTGGTGTTGTAGGTGTTATCCTACTTTTCCCCGCTGGCATTTTATTCTTGGTAGAAGCAAGAGTACAGAAATATAAGAGGCTCCATGAGATGCAGAGCCGAGAGCCATCATCTTATACTATGCAAGAGAGGAAGGTTGGCTATTCAGGTGGCCATACTGACATATAGACTACACTTTAGTGTTTTTGTAGACTCGGTGTCTTTTTCACTCTTTTATGGTTGTATTGAACTTTTTACATATTTTTTTTTTTATAACAAGTTATAAATATGTGTTTTTGTACAATTTGTACTATAATTATTGCCTTAACAATGTAACTGAATGTATCTGAGTAATCCGTCCAAAATAGGCTTATTGTATACTTTTTGAAATTTTAGAAATAAGAGATAGTTTAGACTGAATATTTATAATATTAGAAATGCAGTTGTAATGTGGTAACAGATTTAATTTACCAAACAGATTATGACTAAGGATTTTATTACATGTATAACTAAGTTATTTCTGTGTGTTCAAATAGAATTGTAATCATGCAAACTTTGACAAAATATAAATTGTGATCTGATTTTATTTTCTGACAAATTTATAACAAGTGTTCTGTTTTTTCATTCAGATGTATGGAATCCTAATATTATGGTTAACTATATTCTAGAATGTGCAGAAATCACATTTTTTTTGCTACAAGTATTTAAAAAAATTGTGTCTGTAATTAGTGACATGATTTAATAGACACCTGCAGGTTGCCCTACCTGAACCTGTCAAATTTTACTAATCAAACCACCATTGTGATAAGGTTGAAAATCTATTGAAGAAATTTAACAGATTGAGGTAGATTTATGTGCTGGCGTCTGTACAATGATTATTTAAATAGTATCACACAGGACTTAAGCCCATTTTCTAGAATGAAAATTAACGCAAGAATTTGCTTACTAATTATCATAAATATGTTTTACACCTGATTAACTTTTCATTCCAAAAACTGGGTGATAATGGCACAAATTATTCCAAAAATATATATTAAATGAAAAAAAAACAATAATTTCATACATAAAAATGCAGCTATAACATTGTATTAGAATAGATAATAAACTAATATGAATAAAAGTTAGTATTTTTTAATGTTTTTGTACTGGAAAAGATGATTCTGTAATTTTATCTAATTCTTATAATTATGTAAGTACATGCTGGTATAATTGATTTATTTTATTGTAGAGAGCATTTTTATTGCAGTTTATTTACTGAGATAATTACAAGATCATTACTACTAATTTGACTAGCATAGCATAGCGTATTTCACACATTATTGTGATTAACGCCACACAATTCATCTTCAATCTGACTATGAAGGCAAGACCCATCATAATATAAATATATAAGAATATTGTATCAAAACTCAATACTGAATAATCATAATGTGAATACATAATAATTGATCTGATATAAATATAATCAATTCAAATGGAATGTAATGATATAAATGATATTAATAACATAATTATGTATTTAATTAAGAAATAATCATCATTTTTATATTACGTTTTAAGTTAAGCTTGTGTGCCTTTATAGAAATATAAATTAAGACATCTATCATTTTATTAATTCATATTTCGCTTTATGAAACAAAGACGAATTGACGCTATCTAAGTTCAGAGGTACGGTGTTTCTACTTTCAAGTGACATCTTCGCTGCTTCGAAGCCTATGTACATGCACTCCGCTTCCTGAAGTCCAGAGAGCATACCATGGATAAATCCACTTGAGAAACAATCTCCCGCTCCTGACACATTCTCAATTTTCTCGATAGGCTCAGTTGGATAAAATCTCGCTATATCACTTTCTCCTTTGTTTTTTAATGTAACTACTCCTTTCGAGCCCATCGTGATAATCATAAACTTGATTAAATGCGATACAACTGGATAAAGTTGTGCAATTTCTGTAAATTCGCAGTCGCTTTTCACATTAGTTCTTGGAGATGATTCAAGAACTTGTGCCATTGCACGTAATTCTGACAAATTCGGGGAAGCATAGGATATAGTGAATTTATCGCGAACAATTTTCTGAGCTTTTCTTCTGTCCGTTGGTTCGAAAAACACTGTAACAAAAAATAATATTTACATGGATCATAAATGTATACTGGGTAGAAATTTCTGGATTCGTATTGAGCAGGCTGGTCGTTAAATATATAATTAGCGTCATCGTGATATTCCATGCACATCATGGTAATCCGGCACTTCAGAATGTGCCCAGTAAAAAGTCAGGCGGATCGACGAATGCGGTCCATGGCCCCCTACGGGGCCCCTGTTGAAGAGGAGGCGACCGGTGTAGCTAGTCGCATGCCAGAGGGCCATGGCCATGTCGATGTTCCGGGGATACCAGACGTCTATGAGTTGTCCACCACGGAGCGGAGATTCCCCTAGCGTTGCACCTGGAGGTGCAACGCTAGGGGAATCTCCGCTGCCTTGACACGTCGAGGCGCTGCGGAAAGAGCTCTGGCGCGATCTCATGGTGGTATGGTGGGTACGACTCGCGACCGAGGTTCAGGTACGCCACAATCACGGCGGTAAGACCCCTCTTTGAGGAGTGGCTGAAGAAGCGCCAAAGTGTCCTCACCTTTCGCATATACTCACCGGACACGGGAGGATCCTGTGTCGGATTGGGCGAGAAGAGAGAGACGTCTGGGTGTCATCACTGTGAGTATCACCCGGAGGCCACGGTCTAGCGCACACTGCATTGTCATTAGGACTTACACGCAATGCAATATTGACTAGATCTTTGACCAATATCGTCAACTAGTGCAACACCTTTAGCAATTATTGGTCATTTTTGGCAGCCATTGCTCAGTCCATCCTATAATTTATGTGATGTTCTATGACTATGGATATAATCTGTGACCATGGAAAGTCTATAAAATTGCCCTACACTCCAGAGTGACAGCAAAACAATTATACGACCAAATTATATTATTTTTTCTTGTACCTTGTACGACATAGGGAAGGTGCTAAAACTGATTTTCTCCCTTTCGTACTATTTTAGGCAATTAATGCTCAGTGCATGAATCCATGCTTTAGGTTTATGCTCCATGCTAAACGATTTCATCTATCTGTCCTTGTCTCACAGTCCTTCAGCGTTCCAGTAAAGCGCGCGTATTCTGAACGTTGGCAACGTCGCTAATTAGTTGTCAAATATTTACAAGTTTTAATTAATTTGGCATATTTACTGATGAAAATAAGAAATATGGCTCTGTAGTGCACTTAAAAATTGATATAGGAATGCAATTAAAACACTGAATTTGATATTGTAACCGTTTCAGGTGTAAAAAAGGTATTTGGCATGTTTCCAAATACTTTTATACATCTAAAACTATATAATCTGTTCATCAATTTTGTTGTGTAGTACAGAGCCATATTTTTTGTTTCCATACAGTAACATTGCTAAAATAATTAAAATTTGTTAATATTTGATAACTATTAGAGACGTTGCCAACGTTCAGAATACGCGCTCATATGCATTCTGTGGTTTGTGTTTGTGTCTTCCGGCCGTTTCGCGTTTCGTTGTCGTTGTCGGTTGTTGGCTTGGCAGTGACAAGTCGTTGGGCGTTGATCAGTCATTTGGATGAATATTTTGTTATTGTGTAAACTTAACCAAAAGTTTTGTATGATAAAGTTTAATAACTTAAGTACCAACAGACAGTGGATTTTGACAAACTAGCAAGTTAATTTATTATAATATTTCAAGAAGACTAGATCTTTGGTAAGTAAACTTATGAACTTGAAATTATCTCATACTCCTTGAATAGCATTTATATGCTTAATTGTATACGTTGGATTTATTTTCATAACACTTCAACGAGGTATGTCTAGTAGATGTTGAAATATTAAAATCCATTATATTACATTGTGTGAAAAATTAAAATCCTTTATTGTTTCAAAGGAGATACTGCATTCGATTTTGGTTTATGTTGTAATTATCAAACTCCTAATGAACACGAAAAGATAGTAATCACTTTAATGCAAGGCATAATATTTTAAGATGTTTAGTCAAAATAGGTTCATCATCTGTTTAAAAGTTTACCACATTATACATACATAGGTTACTTACACTTTAAAGGTAATAAAGGGAATTTAGAGAAAAGAAAATATCTTAAAACATCTCTCAAAAGAGGCTGTCAAAATATCTCTTATTGTGGTTAATTCAAATTACTTATTTACAATGGCAAATAATGATAGATAAACACTAGTAAAGTTGCCAAATGATTTCCTGTTTTACACAATATTCAGTGATAAAATATTATATAATGCAATAAATAATCAGTTTTAGTGTGCTATAGTTCATTATTTTATAGCTATGACTCCACATAATAATATTTCAAAAATATAACAAGTTGTTACCTTAAAATTAGCTTGAACCTTGGTTTAAGCCAAGTACCTATTTAACATTAATTCATAAATTATCTTAATCATAATTAAGATCTTTTAAGTGCTACACAAAACGTTAAATTTCGAATTATTCAACCGGACCGTTCTCAGTCAAACAATAGATTGACCTTTGGACTCATTAACGAGTGCGTGCTATGTGCCTGCGCTCCCATTAAAGCATCATTGTACTGGACAATTTCGTCAACACTAGTACGGACAGTTTAGCGCGGTTTGTAAACTTGTCGGTCTAACGCAAGGCGGTGTGAGTTCGAGCCCAACCCATACCGAGCACTTTTTGGAAATTTTATGAACTGTTTTTTTTTATTATTTTCTCGAAAAATTTTTTTTTTTCTAAGCTGATTTATATTTAAACACACCATGTCTCGAAATCAACGCAGTCCACGAAAAGAAAAGTTAACAAACAACCTAAGCAACGTTCAGTCCGAGCCCGATATGCTTCATTTTTCTACTAACTCGAATGAAGTCGACAATATTTGTGTTCGGTCGAAACGACCTCGGCTTAGTTGCTCCCCCGAGATTAACCAAGACCAAAGTGAGTCAGCTGATCTTGTCGACATCATCCGTCAAGAGATACGTTCAATTATAAACACAGAAATCTCAATAGCGATCAAGGAATGCATTGCGGTAGAATTTAACGAGATGAAGGATTTATTCCGGGGACTCAAAGAATCTGTTAAGTTTATGAGTGACGATTACGACCGCATACAAACTGAACTGAAGATTTGCACAGAAAGTAATAAAAATCTCAGCAAGGATAACGAGTCCCTAAAGCAGTTGGTTTCCGATTTATCTGTGCGGGTTAATATAATGGAACAACACTCTCGCCAGCAAAACATTGAAATTAACGGCATGCCGGAAAACAAAGCGGAAAGACTGGTGAAAACGATCATACAGCTAGGTAACGCAATAGAAAGTGCAATAAAAGAAGAGGATATACTATCGGCAGTGCGTGTTCGAAAATTGGACCCCGCAAATAGTAACCCCAGAGCAGTTGTTGTGAAGCTACGTTCCACACAGACACGTGACATCATTTTAACCTCGGTAATGAACTTTAACAAGACACACCCAACTGAAAAACTAAATTCCCATCACCTTGGGTATGGCGGCCCTATTAAGCCTATCTATGTGTCTGAACATCTGTCACCCCTAAACAAACAAATCCATGCGGCTACTAGAAAAGCAGCTGCTGCAAAGGGCTACAAATATGTATGGGTTCGTGACGGCAAAATTTTTGTAAGGCAAGCTGATGGAGCACAAGCCAAACATATAAGGAGCTTGGAGGCTGTGGCACTGCTGTAAATCTCTACTTCTCCAAAAAACCTAGCAACGCTACTATAAAATTGATAATAACAATTCAAGATATACTATCAGAACTTTAGAGGTATGAAAACAAAGTTGAACACTATTGAATTGTCGACACGATTGCACAACTATGATGTTATTATTGGCACTGAGACCTGGCTTGATGACAGTATAAACGATGGTGAATTATTTGACACCAGATACAACATTTATCGCAGAGATAGAACATCTACCGTCAATAGTGGAAAGAGAGGCGGAGGTGTTTTGATTGCTGTTTTGAAGTCTATAGTCTCAGCTCGGATGTCACAATGGGAAACAGACACTGAAAACCTTTGGGTCAGACTCAAGACTGTGTCAGGGAAAAAAAGACAAAACCTAAACATCTGCGCAGTATATCTGCCTCCTCCAGTTCAACAGCGTACACTTGACAAGTTCCTTGACAAGGCCTCCTCGGTTATCGACACCACTGGCGACGAAACCTTAATTGTTGGAGACTTCAATCTTAGTTTTATTGACTGGAAATTGGACAAAACTCTTTCTAACACTTCCAGTACCATTGCTAGTAACTATGCTAACACATTAGGCTACTCTCTGATTGATTTTATGTCCCTGTGTAATATGCAGCAAATTAACACAGTTCGGAATACTTATGACAAAACTCTAGACTTAACACTCTGTAACTTCAATGGGGGAAATGTAAGTGTATGCAATAACCCTCTGTCAATAGTGGATGTATATCACCCGCCTCTCGAAATAACATTGGTAAATACGTGTCCTGCACTGTTAAAGAGTAAAATTCCTGTTATCCTGAACTTTAAAAAAGCTGACTATACATTAATCAATGCTAAGCTCAGGCACGTTGACTGGACACAAACTTTTTCGGAACTTAGTGATGTCGATGCTATGGTCGAAGGGCTATACAAGCACCTTAGGGAAATGGTAGACGAGCACGTCCCTAAATCTAATAAACCGAATATTAAGTATCCCCCCTGGTTCTCTAAGCCTCTCATCAGGGTTTTAAATGAAAAGGAAAAGCTTCGAATTCGTTACAAAAAATATAAAAACCCTAGGGACCAATTTGAATACAAGCTTCTGGCGGAGAGATCTAAAGCCATGTTGACTAGATGCTATAAAGATTTTGTGTGCTTCACTGAAAAAAGTATTGTACATAACCCAAAACACTTTTGGTCATTTGTCAAAACAAAAAAGGCTAAATCCAACGACATTCCCTCGGAGATGTATTTGGGAGATAAAACAGCATCCACTGGTGACGAAGTTTGCAGCTTGTTTGCTCAACATTTCTCCTCTAACTTCACTCCTTCGATTGGTTCGCCTGCGGTAGTTCAAACAGGTCCCAAGTATCATCAGTACGAGTTGGGTAGAGTGGTGTTTACGGAACGTGATGTACTTAAGGCACTAAAAAAACTTAACATCAGTAAAGGGGCAGGGCCAGACGGTTTGCCGCCGCTATTTGTTAAGAGGTGCGCTCCCAGCCTGTCGTTACCACTTAAATTAATATTTAATTACTCCATCATGACATCACAGTTTCCAAAGGAATGGAAAATTGCAAATGTTGTTCCGGTGTTCAAAAAAGGTATTCCTGGTGACGTGCAAAACTACCGCCCTATCTCACTCCTCTCTGTATTTGCAAAAATTTTTGAAACCCTGATATGTCCTTTACTTACATCACTAATCAATCCCCAACTAGTTCCCCAACAGCATGGTTTCTGTGTTCGTAAATCGACTTCTACAAACTTAGTCCATTACGTCAACCAAATCAGTGAATTGATTGACTCTCGCGCTCAGGTCGACTCCATTTACACCGATTTTAGCAGCGCGTTCGACAAGGTGGATCATAAAATCCTTTTAAAGAAGCTAGAAGATTTCGGCGTATTTGGTCACTCGCTCCTATGGTTCAAATCGTATTTGACAGAAAGACAGCTAAGAGTGGTTGTAAAGGGATATGAGTCCCCGGTTTTTATTTCAACGTCTGGTGTCCCCCAAGGTTCACATCTAGGTCCAATTTTATTTTTAATATTCGTCAATGACATAGTTCTTGCAGTAAAACATAGCAATTGTTCTATTTTCGCTGACGATTTAAAAATCTACAAAGTTATAAACTCATCCGTTGACGCTGAATTACTGCAGGCAGACCTTGATGCGGTTCATGATTGGTGTTTGCTAAACCGGATGTCCCTGAATGTGAAAAAGTGTCACCACATTACTTTTACTAAGAAACGGAAACCATTACCTACGTCGTACTCTTTATCCGGGGTAACACTATTAAAAGTGGACACGATTCGCGACCTCGGAGTGCACTTGGACTCCAAACTATCTTTTATAAACCATATCGACAACATTACTGCTAAAGCTGCAAAAATGTCAGGCTTTATTAAAAGAACATGTCGCGATTTTACGTCCATCTCAACCTTAAAGGTCCTCTTTAATACTCTCGTGAGAAGCTTGCTGGACTATGCATCTCCAGCTTGGAACCCAACCTACCGAGTACACGTGAACAGAATTGAACGTATCCAAAGAAGCTTCACAAGATACCTTTGTTTCAAATCTTCCACCTGTCCACGAGATTACTCATACGACCAAAGACTCAGCCACTTCAATATATGCTCTCTCGAACACCGTAGAGATGTGACTGACCAATTATTTCTTTTTAAATTGGTAAACGGCTTGCTAAATGCCCCAGAACTTTTGGCTGAGCTTAGAATATCTGTACCTCGAAACAATATAATTAGATCTGGTCGCGACACTAAAACCTTTGCCACTACTGCCGGTCGTACTAACCTTGGTAGCTCCGCGCCAATGAACCGCCTTATGGGAAGCTATAATAAAATCGCTCAACGCGCCAATGGCATCGACATCTTTTCTAACCCCATCCGTCAATTCCGTAAAAGACTTTTGGCCAGCTCTGACTCTCAAGACATCTGACGATAGTGTTGCATCCACTTCCATTATTTTTTTTATTTTTTTTCTCTCATCCTTGTTTACATGATTTTCTGGTGTATGGTGTTGTTTTATTTTATTTTATTGTAATTCTCACCGTCAAAAAATTTTAATTTTAATAATAGTAATTAATTTAGATTTCTGTAATTTTTTAAAATGTAAACCTTTGTAATTCTTTTTATTTTATCTTTAATTTGACCTTTGTATTTTTTATGTTTTATTTCGTTAATTTTAATTTTGATTTATTGATGTTTTATTTTTTCTTTAATTTTAATTTTGAATTCGGTATTTTATTTTTAATAATTACTTGGACAATTTATTTTTGACTTTGCTGCGAGTGCTGTGCACTTCTTTAAGTGGCGAACTCACTAAGGTTAAATATGTTTTAATTTTCTATTTGTAAGTGCTGTAGTGAGTAAGTCGTTGAAGTGCCTTATCTATAAATAAATAAATAAATAAATAAATCTTAATAGTTATGGTTTTTATTTTTTTTATAAAAATGAAATATCTACTCATTTTATTCTCTCACCTTTTATGTCAGCAATTCTCTCAGACATCAACTCCTTATTCTTATTATGTCATGTACAGTGTATACTGGTATGTACTTTAATTATTTTCTTAATTACTTTATAACATAGAAATGAAAACGCTTTAACTTTTTGTAGTAAGGCTGTAAGAGTTTAAAAGGCAACAGGGTCTATAGCCAAACAGCAATTGATAATTGTTAATGCTCAGCAATCGCTAATACATTTTCAACTCTACACCCCAGCTCATAAAGTTGAAAATCTATTAAAGTCTATAAATTAATATAATTATGAAGAAGTTATTGAAAGTAACCACATAAGCAGATTTAATACAATAATTATAATATTTTTAGCTCAAAGTTCACTAAAACCTAATCATGTTCCCAAAAACAAAATTCTGCAGGAAAAAAAAAAATGCTTTGCATATTTTATGAGTTCCCACAGTTAACACTGCGTGTGAACATTTTGGCATTGTGTTTCTGGGTGAATGTTATGCTGTGTATTACTCACATTGCCTCCATTGACTGTGTTGCGAAACTCTTTTACAAAGGTACTTAGATTTGCTATTCATCTCAGGTGTATGACCTTCTGTTTGGTGTTAAGTGACATACCTATACTTACAAAGTTCTTACAAATTGTTCTGACATTGGGTTTTACTAATTAACAAGTCAAAAGTATGTGTAGTGTAGTTTGGGCTTGTACTAAAACAACAAAGCTTATGGCTTTGTGTTTTGGTTATGCTTTGTTTAAAACAAAGTAACAAAGACAGATTTGCTTCACTTACATAGATTTTATATGAGTGTAATGTAGCAGTTATCTGGTTTTTAAATACTAATTATTTGCTGCTATAAATTATAATGAATGACATAGTTAGCTTTCTTTATTTTTGCTTTGATAAAGCAAAGAGTTCTAATAGCTTTGGTTGGAATTTCTTCCAAAATAGGGTTTAATACATGTTGTGTAACTTTATGATAAATACTTGTACAGGCGCCAGCAGGTCAACCTACCCTAATCTGTCAAATTTGACCAATTGAATATTAACCTACCACTATTGTGATAAGGTTGAAAATCTTTTATAGAAATTTGATAGATTGAGGTAGGTTGCTGTGCTGGCGTCTGCATAAGTAGTCAGATTGTGATTTTACTAGGAGCAAGACCTTTACGGACTTAAATCCGTCAACGAGAATAGGAAATGGTCCGAAAGTTGCTCGAAATATCGAAGTTATCCTACATCCTATTATTATAGAATTCATGAGTTTTGAAAACACATCTGGAGTAGGAACAACTTTCAAATCGTGCATTCAGATGATACGGAGTAGGACACGCCTTTAACTTTGACTTAAACAAGGGGTATCGTGATTTCGGAGTACACTTTCAAGCTAAATCGTTGTAATTCAAAATCTGGGTTCACACCAGATTAAAAAGGAAAATGGATCGCGAAGTCGCGGTCTATTTAGGGAAGCCTAAAGCGACTCTAGAGCATAGCTGTACAGTCCCTATATCTACTAGCTTCTCGGATTGGTAAATCACAAAATTTCCTGAGGAAAAGAGGTTCGCATGTTTAAGTTTGGAGTCTGATTTTTATTTCTCTATTTTGTGTCAATCGTGTAGAGACAAACCTTGTGATTAACTCTAGAACCTTAGCGTTTGAATCACGTTTTAATGAATCACAATCTTCAACGACAGCATCCGTTTAATAATAACCTTAATTGCAAAGTTAAACATGTAATATGAGATCTTGTGGTGTGCTTACAAAAATGTAGGTAAGCATGTATTATGAGAAACCATAAAAACAAAGCAGCTATTGCATTTTTTGAGCTCGTTTACTTCCTAATGCTACGTTTTGTATTTTACCACAACCAAAGAGAATTAAAACCACTTGTCATTGACCACAACATACATAGATACTGGTAATAAAGAATCCACATCGATCGAAGCTTGGAAAGAGATGAAAGTAATAGAAGCTAGTGATGTCGTGATGTATGACAAAGGAGAATAAAAAAAGAAAACGTGTTGCATCGACCTCAAAGTACCCAATAACGATGCTTGAAAAGAGATATTTAGGGAGTATCGATATGCATTACTAGCATCCGCCCGCGACTCCGTCCGCGCGGATGTCGGTCTTCGCGTGGATGGTTTATTTCTCCATTTTGAGTAACTCTGACAATGACATCTTATAAATATTACGGCGCTGAATCCACTGCGGGTAATGCAACGTGTGTTCGCGGTTCTACAGAACAACGTCTATGAATAAAACTGAAAAATAAGATTTTTTTCTACGTATTTTTCCAGGATAAAAAGTATCCTATGTTATGCCCAGGATAATAAGGAATAATTATACCAAGTTTCATCGAAATCGAACCGTTAGTTTTCACGTGATGCCTGCACAAACAGACAGACAGACAAAAATTTTTTTTAATCATATATTTGGGTTTGGTTTCGATCCAGCAACACCCCCCGCTATTTATTTTTTCAATATTTTCAATGTACAGAATTGACCCTTCTACAGATTTATTATAGTATAGACAGATTTATTGCCTGTACATATAATAAATATGGCCCTATTTCCTTTTCAAAATACTAGAGCAGTTGTCAAAGTAACGATGACTCATAAGCATTGACTCATAAGCTTCACCAATACGTAACACGGTGTTTGAGAATAACACGGTCTCTCTCTATGCAATTAGGCTATCCTATTAACCCATTTATCGGCGGGAGTCGAACTTCAGGTTGACTTGTGCTACCGATATACCTTAACATTGTTATGTTCCCTTCCCTCTCACTGGGACACGGGAATCTGTTAAGGGCTGGAGAGAGAGGGCTGTAATGAGGGTTGGTAGAAGTCTTTGATTTTTTGGCTCTAGGACTGGTCTTTAGTAAGAACCTCTAATAAAGAAACTCTGCTTAAATAAGAATAATTAATGAAAGGGATTTTTTAACTTGTTGCAGAGACAATGAAGAATAGAAGTTTGGCCGGTAATTGTGGCATTGGCGTGTTTGTCATTGCCCTTGTTACTGTGGCATTGGCATTCGGTACGCCCAGTTGGTTGGTCAGCGACTCCAGAATAAGAGGCGCCAAATTAGACAGGTAACACCAGTGGCGTAGCTAAGTAGGAATCAAAACTTTCAGAATTAAAAACCCTGTATCAAAACTTGTTTGTTTCTTATCTAAGTGTATAGTTTTGCAGAATAATGACAAAAGCATCCGGACTCGTATAACTAATGCTACTTCTGATGTCATTAAGATAATTTTGAAGGGACCCTGAAAGACTGCTGCTGATCGTAACTCATTTATGAAAACTACATATAGCCTTTTTGAAAATTGTAATATGTTAGGAGTACGAAAAAAAATTGGAGCTTGATGGCCGCGATAAGTTAATTTCATCATTTAAGAGCAACATTTTATTTTTATTCCCATCGCCAGGGGCCCTTAATATTTGGTTGCCCCGTATAATTGATATGGCTGATACGGGGTTAGCTACGCTTTTGGGTAACACACACGTACGTGATTATTTATAATTTTCTTTATTATTATTAGAACAACTGTAAGGTCAAAGTGTCATTAATTTAACACGCAGAGTTTTGTAGATATAATCATTTCCTACATCTTTATGTCCTTGTAATAAAGGCGAGTATATAACTATTTTAATTGTCTTTTTAGATTAGGATTATGGAGTCACTGCTTCAGATCTCTACCAGACCCTCTGGATCAGTACCAAAGGCGATTCTTCGTTGGATGTCGGTGGGTGTACGATCCCTTCACGACCGGATACGATAAGATCCGTGGATATTTACTACCTGGTTCGTTTCCTTGCATTGTTTTAACTGTTTATTTTTATGTTAGATCTGTCTTGCTAGTATCTAGGGAAATTACCGAGCAAACCCTTCTTAATCTGGCGCACCAGTATCAAAAAAAAATAACTTTACCATTTTCTAGTCTTTCTACCAAATCTTACATACGATTATGTGGCGTTTAAAATGTTAGTAGTCTAACAGATTGATCTATGAAACTTCAACTTCATTTCAATGATTCCTCGCACCAATGACGGCCAAAAAAAATCACAATGTCGCTGTTCTGCTCTGTAACCTTATTCATGGAACTGTAAAAAAACTATATTCTTAATAACTGCTTTTTTTGCAGGTTTTATGATAGCAACACAATTTTTCTTTACATTGTGTTTGCTGGGAGTTCTGATCTCTACAATATTGGTGCTGATGTTCTTTCTTTGCTGGGGGCCTGACCAACGCAGATATGTGACGCTTATCAAAAGTATTGGATTTATTATGTTAGGAGCAGGTAAGATCAATTGAAACTTCTTAGGATACAGATAAACTTGTTATGACGTCGTAAACTTAATTAACTCCGTTTTTTACAGGTATTTGTGGAGTTATAGCAGTTATAGTTTTTGCGTCTTTGGGAAATACAGACGGTTGGATGCCAGACCATCCAAACAATTACTTGGGTAAACAAATACTTCATTATTTATAATTACAATAAAGATTATTTTTGCATAATTATTGAAATAAATGTAACTTTTTTGCAGGCTGGTCATTCGGGTTGGGTGTTGTGGGTTCAGTAGCATGCTTAGTGACTGCTGCCCTCTTTCTGACCGAGTCGAACATCCAAGCAAAGAAACGTAACAAGATGAAAGAATCACAAGCTCGATTTGAATTAGAGTATGAAACGAAAGCTTAACATCAAATGCACATCACGACTAAATAGAGATAGGTAGTATATAAGTTGAAGATCTGCCAAACAGATCCGTCCAAATGAATCTTCGTAAATTCCATTATTTGTATGACTATTTTATTACCAGTGCACACGTTTTTATGTATTTATTTTTACATACAATTTTTGTCTATGTTGTAGGATAAATTATTCTAGTTGAGTTTTACATGTTTTGTAAGTCAGCCAAATAATGTGGATAACATTAGGTATCGTATTGATTGGAGTAGTTGAAATAAGTCTTGGTTAGTGTCCGTCCGATGACTTTAATGTGTGCCAGATGATAATGATATTGTAATGGCCTACCTCCATTGTCTTACGTTGTTTTTTAGCTTAAGGTAGCGCAAAGAATTTTATCATGGGCAGCTCCTTCTATGTTAATGTTTACGCACTTTTTTCGTTAGTTATTTGATAAAGAATCGACCCTTGAATTCCACCTATATATTGCGTATGTACGCGCGTGTTATTGTTTTAAATTTTTTTGCGAAGTCATGATCTGGAAACAGTATACAAAAGTAAAATATTGCGCTGTTCGTAGTGCACCCTTGCGGTGCAGTTAAAATATCTACTAAATAAATATATTTTATTTTTAATTAATTATTTTTTTCTAGAGTGCCTTATTACTATGTTGACTACCTTCAAGAAGATCTTACTTAGGTAATTTATGATAAAAGCGCTTGTTTATCCCCTTAGAGCCCATTCGCGGCTCTAAGGGGATAAACAAGCGCTTTTTTTTTGCGCGTTAAAAAAAAACTGAGTTTTAACAAAAAAAAGTAAATTGGACTTAAATATCACTGTCCAGCATTTAAAATCAAATGCAGTTCGAAAAAAAAAACGCCGCGTTTTAAAACCGCTGACGTGGGAACAGACATGGGAACGCATTTGTTCTATTTCCGGCACTTTTTTAACGCCCAGTAATGGAAGTCATCATCTCATAGCACAAAAATATTATAGACAGGGTTCACTTATGTAACTGTAGCCTTGTTAATTTTTGTTAAGTAAATGAGGTTTTTATCACTACATCAAAGGAGTGATAGCCGAGTGGTACGACCGTTGGACTGCCAAGTCAAAGGTTGCAGGTTCGAACCCCGGCATGCACCAATGTCTTTTAGAATTCATGTGCGTATTATAAATTAATTATCACTTGCTAAAAACGGTGAAGGAAAACATCGTGAGGAAACCAGCACACTTGAGAGATTTTTCAACGGTGTGTGAAGCCATGTCAGAGGCCTACGGGCGGTTTAAACTCTGACACCAGGTTGTTCATCAACCATACGATAAGAAGAAGAAGATCACTACATCTAAATATCCAAGCTTTGGGTGACTCTTTTATTTTATGAAGGACTTAATTGAGATGGAGTTTTACAAAATGAACACAGAGGGGAGTCCTGTGTCCCAGCAGTGGGAACATTATAGGCTGATGATGATACAAAATGAACTGAATTGGTACACAGATTTCTGTGTAAATATACCTACTGATTTAAAAAAGTCGATACTAATGTATGCCCTTCTAATTTCGATAGCAGCTTGTATAATAAATAGAATTATTTAGTGCCTATTTAATATTATAATTTTATTGAAAAGACATGATTTATCAACAGTGTACCTTAATACCGTCCAGTTTGTATACCTACTTGGTCATTTGTTATTCTAAGTAGTAAGAATAAAATTAATTTAAGATTTATGTAATTTTTATATGTACGGACCACCTAAACTGCCTTAAAATAAAATGTAATGTTTGTATTATAACTTTCTTTTATTTATTTATGAAGTTGATCCCTCTTGTCAGAGACCTATAATGTTAGTCTGAGGTCCCTGTGCTGTTCATACCCCCTGGATAACTGTAAAATTGATGCAGTGTATTTGGTACATTATAACACCTTGACTCTTCGTCCATCTTCGTCTTTAAATCTTTTGAGGAGCCATCTCTATTTCACCAGCTTAATTAATCATGGGAGCATCAAGTTTTCCAAGGAATTGAACATTTTTTCTTGTAAAAAGTAGTTTATAAACTGAGGATTGGAGGAAGTGGTGTTTACCCATAGACCAATACGGCATAAATATTGCATATGATAAGTTCAATTGCTATTGCCATGGTTATATTTATCTTGTAAAAGCTGAACTCAACATTGGCAAAACATAGTTGTATGGCTTGAAATACAAAAGTGCCCGTCGAATAAAATAATAAGGGGAATTATAAACGAGCGATTAAAAAAAAGCTTTGAGCTTTGCGATTATGACATACTGTATTAATAACTTGAGCGGTATGAATTTGAGTAATCGAAAAATTAACTAAAGTAACGACGCATATTGATGATTAATAATAAAATTTCCCTAAGGCCCGCCATCCTCTTCGTGGTTAATTTTTTTTTAAACCACCCAGAAGTAGGAGCCCCGCTGGGCGGGGCTCCGTCGACATGCTACTGTCGATGTGAGCTCTTTATACTCTGCTCATTAGTGTATTATTCAAAGTGGTTTTTGTATTCGAAACACTTCATTTAAGATAAAATGCCGCGCAGTATAAAAAATACATTTGCCAAAAATTGAAAAAAATGCAGGACGTAACGTTGACACTCAAACAAATTTTAAGTCGCTCAAATATTATGAAGCTGCTCATTTTGTATTTTAAGTAACTCAAATAAATTAATGTTTGTAAAATACTGTTCTGTGGATTTCTCGTCACTTATAGTCAGTCGCTCACTTAGTAATTATATAATCCAAATTAATTAATTTTGACACTTAAAATTGTAATAATTACAATTTTAAGTGTAAATTATTTACAGTCACTCGTTTTATTGCTTCCCTAAATAATAATATACATAATAACATTCATCAATAGGATAATAAAAACAATATTAAGTTTTGGACGAATAAAGTTATGTCATTTTCTAGGGAACGTACTCGGCAAAACGTCATTAATGTCAAATTTTGTTAGCAGTTGGAGACGCTTGTTTTCATTTAATTTATTATTGTAAACGCGCTATCTACTCTACAGTGCTGTTTCAAAGAAAATCTTCAATTATTGATTAAATACGACAGGCAATATGACGGTTGCTAATAATGAGTATCCGAAAGCTTCGAGTAAGTAATTTAATTTGGGCACGCCCATATATTTTGAATCAGTACAGTTTTTCATGGTTGTGATCTATTCCAATATGTACTATTAGAGACTTTCTTGAAAGGATGTTAAAGATACAGTTCTCAAATAATGATTGGTTGAAAAACTTTTACAGATGCCACTCTTATCGGAGCCAGTCTGACATACGTTGCTGGCCTATTTCTCCTCCTGTCGTTTGCCGGCCCGTACTGGATCGAGTCATATCCTGAGATGTTTTCGAGCTTCAAACACATGGGCTTATGGGAATATTGCTTTGATCGTTTCCGCTTCCCTTCGTATCAGTTTGATAAACTGTTTCATGGGTGCCATTACATCTTTAGTCAGGTAGGAACAGTTACTACTAGGTATGATTAAGTATTGGTCAGAACATATATACTATAGCACTTAGTTTGAAATAAATATTAGTGCTGTTTAGTACAAAATGCCTTTACTTGGTGTGTAGTGTTAACTTTATGCTATGGAGGAACAATCGTGAAAATACGATGAAATACTTATGTAAAGCTTTTTGTTTTTATTACAGGAGTTCTATGTGATCCGTGAATGGTTGCTGCCTGGGTGGTTAATGGCAGTACAGGCGTTTGTCACATTGGCTCTGATATTGTCATTTTTATCTCAAGTGATACTGGCCTGTGTTATAGTGCGATGGCCGCTGCGCCCTATTTTGAGATATGAGTGGATCTTTGTCAGCTGTGCTTTTGTTATGGTGGCCATTTCAAGTAAGTTTTAACATAATATATGATTTATTCTTGTATCTGTTTCTTTAATATGAATAATATCACATATATTGCCTTAATTGAGGTATCACATTTCATTTATGTGGGTTGAGGTTCGACAAGCAGTCTCACCATAAAATACTAGTATTCAGATGGTAAAAGTACAGGTTATGGCTAACTATAGTTAAGAAACCCCTTTCCCTTTTCCCTAGGCAGATGATTATGAAATACATGCTTATTTAATATTAAATCTATTATTTGTTTCCAGGTGTGTTTTTGTTCTTGGCAGTAGTCATATTTGGGGGAAACTGTTATCGCCGCGACTGGCTGTTGTATCCTTCATTCAATGTGCTGTCATGGTCTTATGCCTTTGCTGTGATTGCCTTCATATTGTTTGGTAAGTTTGACTGTCTACTGTTACTGTCCTTTTGCAAATACAATGAGAAACAGTGGAGACAGACATATTTAGTTTTATATTTAGCAGATCCTATGAACTTCATGTAATGGTGTAACTATTAATAAGTAGCTGATCCGACAAACTTCGTACCGCCTTAGAATCAATTTTTTTAATCATATTTACTTACCTTTCAATCCTTTCCTGGACTTCATAAAAATAATTCAAAACAAAAATTAGGAAATCAGTCCAGCCGTTCTCGAGTTTTATATAATCCAAACTAATATTATAAATGCGAAAGTAACTCTGTCTGTCTGTCTTTTCTTCACGCCTAAACTACTGAACCGATTTGTGTGAAATTTGGTACAGACATAGTTTGGACCTTGAGAAAGGACCTAGGATAGTTTTTATTACAAAAAAAAACAAATATCTGCTGGAATTCACTTTACCACGCGAACGAAGTCGTGGGCAAAAGCTATTATATAATATATCGATATGAACTGCTACTTTAACACATATTTTATGATTTGAAACAAATACTAAGATAGGCTGGATGTATGTCAAGTGTGCATTAAATTTTTTATAAGTTTGTCATAGTACAGTAGTATGGCTGACAACGTCTATGCAAACCATAGAATGCTGGTCATATTGTGGCAGCTTCCATTATTTCATTTGATTGTATATATAATCAGTGTTTTAATTTGAAGATAAGAGGCGAAAAATAATGAAATTGTTTATTTCTATACAGGAGCAGCAGCAATCCTGCTGTATTTGGAATCCCGTAAGCTCTACGAACTTCGTCTGGAAGCAAAGAACTTGGTAGGTCAGATGCAACACAGCCAGCCAGAACATGCACTTCATCACCTGCGTCACCAACTGCAGCAACAACGCCCGCTGGGTTTTATATAAGTATAACCTTGTCCAATAATATTTTTCTTTTAAATTTAATGTACTTTAAACACATGAACTTCTGTAGATTAATCACTTATAATAGAGCTTGTTTTCACCATTCTACAAGCAAGTAGTTACTATGCAGAATTCACGCAGGATCAATATTGTATTGTCTTGCTCTGCTTAAAGCATTTGATGGAACAGTGGAAAAGGCAAAGTTTAAATGCCTGCACTTTGTTCCAAATTATAAAATAATTAATAAAATTGATTGAATCTCAATGAAATAATGATTTAGTTTAGCTGTTTCTTCTTGTACAATTTTTTTAAGTACTTTTGTGTATTGTGTGGTGATTAGGCTAATTGGTTCTATCCCAAAGTTTTATATGTACTTATTGATGTATGTTACACGCAACTTAATGAATTTGTGCCTTCCATTTGAAACTTTTTTTTCACAATGATTATTTAGAATAGTTGTGTATTTTTCTTATGTAATACCCAAGTACTCTTCTAAGTACCTAAGTATATTATTGTTTTTTAATTTAGTATTATTATTGAGCATTATTGCATATTATTGAGCCTATTTGGTTGCTCTATTAATCTAATATCTTGTCTCTGATTTTATTTGTGACTGAATATTGTATTATTCTTTCTTTTTGGACAGTTTAATGGTGAGTGTATGGTCAAACAATATGATTTACTTTATATAGTAAGTTGATCAAAAAGTTTAAAGTGCACCTCTCATACTATTTTAGATTATTAGGTAACAATTTGTATTTTTTATAAATTTAGATTAGGTTTGTATATGTTTTAATTTTACTTTAATCATGATTTTGTTTATTAATAACAAAAGGCATTATATTAAGACTATGTATTCGTATAACAAAAATTTGTACCTAATGAAGTCCCTAAGTGCCTTGAAGAAAGTAATCTCTTGTCAACAATATAATTTGTTAGTTACTTAAATATAACATATCCGTCCCAATAATAATCTCATTAAAAAGCCATTCCAAGGATGAGCACTGATTGTACTGATAAATTTAAATATAATTGTATTTTACTGACTAAATATTGTTTTTAAATCTGTCCTCAAATTCACAGTGAGGGTTTGTTGTGCCCAGGCGCGTAATAGTATTTGCAATCCTTCGCGTTCTTTGTGCGTCTGGTATGCACGACTAGAGATGTGTGCACGAAACGATAGGATAATGCATGTATGAACCAGGGGATCAACTCTATAAAAGTCCGTAGATGAAAAACGGGCGTTTTCCACTGCATAGGACTTACCGACATATGTTTTATAAAGCGCCCAAACTAAATTAAATGACAGCACGATTGGACAGTGGTCTGCACCCGATGAGTTTTTAAAATTCATGAATTTAAATATAATGAGGATCATGATTGGTTTGGAAGTTTGTGCTAATTACGGACAAGCCCGTATTTTCGTTGACGGACTGATGGAGAATAGACTCCGTATAATAAGAAAAAAGGTCTTAACACTATAAGCTAGACCCGTAGATTTTTTGGTTAACGTTTTGAAATCAGATATTGGGAAGTTTGCTCATCAACTAGGTGTCGATTCTGGCATTTAACGCCTGTCCAACATTTTGTGTTTAGAATTGATGAACTCTCGACCACTTTCGAGTCATCATCGTTGAATGTGTTAAAGTCGACTTCTTCTTACTGGCTGCGGACGAATATCAGTATTTAAATGGAGTACCTAACTAAAAACTCTTCATTTTATCACAGCCAATATGCATTGCGAATATTATTCGTAAAATGAAATACTCTATTAGAACAGATAAATAGTAATTTATGTAACACGTGCTTAACAGAGTTACGAAGTTCTACGTGCCAAAGAAAACGGACTGATTTTGGCAAGCATGGCTTAATCTTAAATATGGTCCGTGCGGAAAAAATATGATCAGTTTCTCCATTTTTAAGAAAAAAAAGGACTTACCGGGTTTATGCAGACGCTGACAAATCTCTAAGATGTAGTCTATTGTCGTTTGAGGAATGTTGCCATCTAGAATTACTAATGGAGCTTCTTCGAGGACATGCATGTGCTTATTCACCTGTAAATAATAAACATGTTAGTATAGAAAAGTGGCGTTTATAGAGACATCACAGTTGGTAAAATTAAGGCTTTTGTTTCATGCGACAGCAACGGCCTCAAGTGTCAGTTATTAATTATAGCCTTAGCTTTATCGTCTGACGTGGTTTCGTGTCATTGCGGCCGCCCCAGCTTTTTACAACGTAGGTATATAATAACAGAATTGGTATACCTAAATATACCTATGGGTGTGCTACAGTATGTTAAAATTGTTTAATTTGATGGCTTTTTGCATTTCTCTATTCTGGAATTTTGAGGTTTCTCCACGGGACCAACATTGAAATGACGATAAAATATCAGCTGCCCTGTACATTTGGTGGATTGTATGGTCTGTAGCCATAGAGGAACAAGCGAACTTTGTAGTTAATGTAGTACACCCTTTTTTATTGGTAGTTTCATTAAATAAGTCCTTCCACCATGGGTAGATCGGAAGGGACTATCAGATTAACTTACTGAAAACCACCCCGTCCCTTTACTGTTCTCCAGTTTACGTTCCAGGGTCTTAGTTACTTTTACAGATGGTCCCGCAGCCCCGGATGTAGCACACCTCTAAGTATGTAGGTACTTCTAAGTAAACCTATCCTTTCCGTGATACAATCTATAGGCACATATACTTATACTCCCACAGGAACAATCATTTTATAATTTTATGACTGCAATGTCGCAAGCGATATTAATCATGGCTCTAGTTTGGGGTTTATGTTCCACCATAAAATAATATATTCAGAGTCGACATTCTAAATGTTATATCGAAGGGAGAAGCAGTAGGTATAATATCTGAGTAGGTACCCGTTTATGATCTACCCTAAGTTACTAAAACTTACGAATATTTCGATTACCTATTAATAATCCATTTCAGGTTAAAACCATGGCTATTTTGTATCCCTGAATGTGCAATTGTTTATGCACGATTTTCCTATCCCTCATAGAACAGTAATAACTGTCTACCATGCAGTGGCTACCTCTGAGGCTTCTGCTTCTACACATACGATCATGATATTTTACTAATAATAATAATCATGATGGTATGTGTACTTATCAGAAGCCTGGAATTATACGTACAAGATCAATAGTGATTTGGTCGTGCAGGGCCATGTCGCCCAGCCCAAGAAGACATTCTCCTCGGCAGTCCATCACAGCGGCATATGAAGGTGTGCGAGCATTTTTGACTACACAATCTGCAAAATAAGATTCATGCTTAATTCTCTAAGATAGCTAACGACTATATAGGGAACGATATGTTTGTTTTGGTGGGACTGTCCATAATATTTCAAAGGAAATCACCCTCTTAGCAATAGCTATAACGACATGAATACTGGCTGATCGTGACCTCAGTTGACACTCGTTGCTTGGCATAGCTATAGTCAGCAAACTACTACAACTTCCTCTGTAGGACTGAAAGTCTGACCATGATTTTAAATGGAAGTTGATTTGTTAAAAACTCGGAGCTTGGCTTAGCAATGGTCTACGAGATGTTACGACTGCTTTAGTAAGTCTGCTTTAGTGTTCATAATTTTTTTAAAAACACCGGCGTAGCATGGCGTAGTTAGGATCTTAGCACCCAGCCTCCCACCTGAAAGGGTCTCGCGCTTAGAGAGAAAAAAAAGAAAAAGTTTTGACAACAGCGATCGCAATTTTGCAACCAGTTAGTAAAGCAGTACAACTTAACTTCTACTAAGAAAAATCCTCGCAAAGCTGATGTCGCGACGATCTCGATTAGGTCTAGCGCCTCCATTGCTCGCGCGAGGCTATGTTGCAAGAAAACTTGGGTCTGTTTTATTTCCAACTGGGGACTGACAGAGTCATAAAGGCTTCGCAAAGCTGATGTCGCTGACAGTTACATTTGGTATCGATGATTTGGGGCAATCAAGTCTTCTCACAACAAGGGGGCCTCGCGCGAGCAGCCGAGGCAAGTCATATTATTCGTTCTGAAAGAAAAGGGTTTCGCAGATGCATCTTGCCCCCTCCTAGATTCGGTCTTGCTACGCCACTGCGTAGTACGCCGTAGTAAAGTCTTATGAAATACAAGGCTTGTCGTATCTGACCATGACATCTTGACAATTATGGTTTCTGTTTGTCATATACGGGCGATTACCTGAGGAAATACGTGAGTTAGGTACGTTAGCGAAAGAAAGTCATGTATCTTTACCAGGCAGGAGCAAGCCTGGTGCTATATTGGCCAGATATTCTGCATCAGCATCGTCCCCGACGGCGGTGAGAAGCTTGGTGTGGCCCCCGCGCAGTCTCCACAGCGCTTCGGCCATGTTGCGCGCCACGCCACCGGCGCCCTGCTCCGTAGCACACGCGTGCGTGCTACCGTCCAGCTGTAATGCAATGAATACATTGATATCCAATTTCAATTATTAAGCGCCCTGTGTCATTTAAGCGTTTATTGATTTACTAGCTGTTACTAGCTATTCAGTCACTTTCGCGACTAAATAGCTAGTCTCTATCTGAACAAACAATCTTACATTCGCATTTATTTAATGCGAAAGAGACATTTTATAAAATTTATTAGGATATGGAAATCTAAGGTTCAAAATCTATGTGTATATGACGGCCGGTTGTTGGACGGGTCTCGATAGGTAATGGATGATAACCAAGCCACGAATCGACCTTTTTAAGTGTGGATTAATCTTCTATCGACCCGTGTACCCTTTAGTATTTAGCTACAAGCCCATTTTGCGGGCTTAACTTGTCGGGAAAAGTCAAACTTCATTCATAAAAAGTACCTACGGGTCCCAGGCATATTCTCATCGTATAGGTGGGTAGAAAAAGAAAATCCTAGATTACATTTTTTCATCGTTGTTTTTGACGTATTAGTTTCACATGTGGAGGTAGTAATTTAAAAGAATATATAAAAATTTTCTCGTCAGAATTAATTACCAGGAAAGAAAATTTACCAGGTGGGCAGCTGCCTTCTTGCTCGTACCTCGTTACGCTCATGCACAGCGCCCAATCATATATCTGCCTACGCTGGGTACCAAACTTTATGTCTATGAGTGTGTAAATATATCTTTCGATTTTTCCTAAGTTTAACAGTTTCCTATTTTGAGCTCTCCAATCTACCAACGTTGATATTGGCATACCTAAGCAGGGCAGACTGCTCCACCAGCTTAGTAACGGACAGTATTATCTGTGGAACAATGTTATCAAGCTGTGGACCGGACAATTAATCCCCAAACCTGTAGCGAATATTCAAGCTATGAACAGTTTCTGAGCTTCAAGTTAGCTATTTTTAGATAAATTTCAGCATTCTTCAATCTTGTTGATACGTGATGACGTTTAGAATAACTATGTTAACTTGATCAAAAGTCATGGGGCATTTTTGACCCGGTACCTCGAAGTTCGCGACCTTTATTAAAATGGGGTTTGTTTTGAGGGTTAACATTTCACGAAATATATATATTTTTTTATCCAAATGCTTGGGGGAAAAGGATATGTGGTAGAATGTAAAACGTATTTAAATACGTTAATTACTTAAAACGTTTTTCAGTAGAAAAAAAACGCCAATGTTATATAAATCTAATGTAAATGTATAATTTCGAGCCTGTATTTTCAGAAGGGATGATGAGTATGGTCGGCGGTATATTATCAACACCAACATTCCGACACTAATGTTGGAAAAACTTTTTCCTAAAAGCATCAAACTTGCAAATGCAAAGGCATGCTATGTGTAAAAAAAGAAACTCATCCCTTAACTTCCTCCAACAAAATGCAGCCTACTTATTCCAGTGTACATAATTCCGTTGCTATGCACGTTTCTGTATAATATGCTCACATAGTTCCAAAAGGAAGTACTTTATTGCATGTGAATTTTAATTATAAGGCAGTTCATGACGGGACCGCATGGTGAATGACGTGGGTGGGTGTAACGGCCTAGTGATGTGGGAAGTGGCAATTTATGAACTGCAAGGCATTTTAAAATTGCAGAGGTGTTAGTACATTTTCAGAAAAAAAGTAAAAAGAATCACTCATCTATGGTATTTTTGATATGGGCTATTTATAAAAGGAAGACTAAACTTCCAAAAAACGTAGAATAATTATCAATCTACATGCAACGGCTGCTTGTTGATAGTTAGTGAGTCTAAACTAACATTTCCTTCACTTCTGTTTTACTTATTCGATCTACTTAGCTCATTGTAGTCCACTGGTGGAAATAGGCCTCCCTCAATCTCCACGAGAGCATCCTATCAAGCCTATCCCAGCTGCAATTTTAAGATCTAGAGGCGCTCTAAACAGCGCCTAAATGGCAATAATTGGTCAACATTGATTTTTCTTATTGTCTTCCTGATGATCTAGTAAACCTATAAATGTATCTGATGATAAGGAGAGGGCACGTCACTATCGCAGTGCATGTCGGTGGGTAGCAGGTGCGGTCAGCGGGCCGAGGGCCCCGGGCGCAAGCCGTTGACCGCACCGATGCTATCGGCGACCACCACCAGCCCACCCGCAGTACGCCACTGCATTGTGTGATCCATTTGTTTTTCCGCACAGATTTATGCTACGCTAATGTTTTTACATTCGAATTTATTCAATTATATTTGTTGCTGCGGAATTTTCAGCTTTCCGTGTCTCATATATTTTCTTGACTGACGTTGTTTCGTGTGAACTGTGAGGCAAATGGTTTTGAATGTTTTTAAGGTAGCGATTCAGGTGGATGGATGCCAGAACTGGTTGATTTGGTACTTAGATTTATGCGAGGCCTACATTGATGCTCTGATAATATTTAAACCTCTGTTCTATTTTACTGGAAATGATAACGGTTGATGAGGTTTAAATGTTTTATTTTTTGTTGTTTTCGACACACAAAACAAAGCATTTGCCATGTTATCTCTTCATCACCCTTCGTGTCCTTTCGAAAGCCTTATTAGTTTAATGTTTACAACCGATAATGCTGAGCATGGGGTACTGGATTTGATTCCCAGATTGAGGAAGGTTTTACTAGTTTTTTTCCATCAGGAATTTCTCAGTAGCAGCCTGTGGTCTGTATTTGTAGGCTGAAGGACATGGGTTCGAACCCTTTACATGGTACTTACTTGAGTGACCTCTGCTGAACCCTTTTTTTTTTTTTTTTTTTTCGTGGTAAAATCTTCAAATGAGTCCTCCCACCCAGGGCAGGGCGGGAGGGACTGTCAGACTTGTACTGACTAAAATCCACGGTGTCCTTCACGAGCCCTTTACGTACCGGGGTTACGGTGATGGGTAAGTCCCGCGACCCCGGCAGGCTCTGGCCCTCTACAGGCCCCGTCAATTTGCTGACACTCCTTGAGGCGCGCGTGGAACACAACGCGCCGTCGACCCGGGCATGGTCCATGGTCGGGCAGCGAGTCGCCCATTACTCGCTGCCCGCATGCCCGCGCCTACGGTGGCCGGAGATCGTCTGGCGACGTCCGTCGCCGTGGGCGTCTACCACTGCGGGTGGGTCGGAGGGAGGACACTGTTCTCTCCCTCACGCGGCACGCCTCCTCCTTCGCGAGCATGACTGCTTCGCAGAAGGAGGCGACCGCTTCCCACTCCGTCTCGCCCCGCAGCATGGCCTCGACCAATGCCGGGCGCGAGAGGTCTCCGCCTATCGCCGTCGTGAGGACACGGCGGTGCTCTGCCCAAGCGGGGCAGTCCTGCACCGTATGCTCCACCGTGTCCTCAGGACGGTCGTTTCCTCCCTCCTTATCAGACACAGGAACCTCCCGAAACTTCCGTGTCCGGTGAGGACCTGCGTCATGCGGAAGGTAAGGACGCCGTGACGCCTATCCAGCCACTCCTCAAAGAGGGGTCTTACAGCCGCGATTGCGGCGTGCCCGACCTCTGCTGAACCCTTTACGTAGTATATGCTGTGCCTATTATGTTAGACAGCAAATAATCTAATCATTACATGTCTACTTAACCAAGATCATAATAGTCCCTTTCTAGATCGTCAAGGTACATAATAAATGGACCTATGTAAATCACAGTTATATTGGTTAACACACAAGCGCCGCCCACATTGTACAAGCTTCAAATTACTCATGGATGAAAGCAATAAATTGATGAGCTCAGTGACGTCAATGTCCATGTTCATACATTGATTAATGAGTTTAAGTTAAGAGTATTATTCTATTACGGTTTGCTATACAACCTACGTGAACTACATATTTATTGGTAATTTAGGGTCAGTTATTTGATAAAATAACTAATGAATGGGGCCAAAATTTAAAAAATACCCCGGAAGAAAAAAGACTTGACTATTTTTGTTTGATTTAACGGCATAGATAGATCCATCGCATCGGTAAAAAAACTGCTTTCACACTCTCATAAACTTGTAGTCTTATATTACACCCATCTTTGCGTGGTTACAAAAAAGCAATGGATCGAAGGCATTGGACAGGGAATAAATATAGTTATATAGTAGTTTTAAACATATAGTAGTTATAGTTGCTCTTAAAATAGGTGCTCTAAAAATAGGTGCTTAAACGGGAATAACTCCATTCCTTGCTAATTATGTTTGGATGTCTTTTGTTACAATGTAAGTAGTTAATTACTATATTAAAAGAAGAAACTGAAATGCTGTTAGTTAGTTGTGTATTTAATGTTGATAAAATACACAATTATCATCACTGTTGGCCAGGACGAAAGCTGGCCGTTTGATCATCTTGGTGATAAATGCTCGAGCCTTCTCTATTTAAGAATAGGCTTGCCCAGCAGTGGGATAGTGACAGGCTGGTATTTCTTTTTTATGTGACGTCATTTTACTTAGCAGTGTGTTGTCACCTATTTTTGTAGGGTGGTAAAATCATCAAATAAGTTTTCTGGTTTTCAAAGCTGGGTGGCGCGGGAGGGACTGTCAGATTCATACTGACTAAAATCCACCGTTCAAAATTAGAACAGAAAATTTAAACTAATGCAAAAAGCGGCGTATTTAAGTGCTGTTTAGGGCAGCCTATGTTAATTTTTTTAAATAAAATATATATTATATTTTACGCCACGTATATAATGGAAACAGGGGTAATAGAAAGAAATTTTACAATTTTAGGTCACCTCTAAATGTTTCAAAAAGGTGCTGCACGAAATAAACATGACAATAATGACTAGATTGCAGGCGAGTCGTGTCCACAGCCCATAGCTAAAATTTAAGCTACATAGTGCTTTTTTTATCGTGGTAAAATCATCAAATGAGTCCTCCCACCTAGGGCAGAGCGGGAGGGACTGTCAAACTTGACTGATTAAAAATCCACGGTGTCCTTCAGTAGCCCTTTATGTACCGGGGTTACGGTAATTTCTGAGTCCCGCGACCCCGGCAGGCTTTGACCCTCTACAGACTTTGGCCCTCTACAGAAACTGCATAGTGCTATAATTAATAAACATTTACAGCAAATTATCGCTTTCTACGTTAAATCGATCATATTTGTTAATGCCTGTATGGATAGTAATTATGCCTGACCATTATTAACATATTGATTAAATTGTTATAAATACATTGTGAACGTTTCAGCAACCAATTAAGTTTGACGATTAAACTGTACTAGAGTTGTATTAACAATATAATTCTCATCAACCTTACTTTTTCCCAAGAGTTGCATTTACGATCCTATATTCATTAATCATACACAAAACAAAGCATAGGTACATAAACTGCAAAAAATGCAATTGGCTTTTACCCGAACAGGGAATTGAAGGCTCAATCAGTCCACGCTAAGCTCAGCTTACGGTCACTTAACCCCCAAAGATAGCGGCACCAATGAATGCGATAGAACTATTATCACTTTTTTCACCACCATCAGTCACAATTATCGTGTCAATCCATTGTTAACCCAGGGTTTTCTGTATATCCATTAATGTTCAATATTTTATCAACATGTTCATAACTACGACTACTACTACTATAACTACATGTACGGTAAGTAAGTATGTATCTCTCGTTTAACGGGGATTCGTTAGGACGATGGGTATACTTATATGATATTTCTAATACAAACTGTGTAATGGTTGAAAATACCCTTATGCCCATTTAATCATAATTTATTAATTAGTTTTTAATTTCAAGTGATGTGTACAGAAATGGCGAAGAGTTAATTAGAAAGTTAAGTAAGCGTCTCAATCGATTAAGATATTATGCCTGAATAAAATATGAATAAACCCTTGATGAAGTGCTGTCAAAGCGTTCATTTAGTTGGACAGCCACGCCTCCCGCTCGGCACGTTATGATTACACTCACTCAGGCCGCACTTTATTATTCCCACAAAAAGATGAAAGGAGAATAAACGCGTCGTAACTCAAGAGTTCGTCGAGTACTGAGACGTGGCTGGAAATGTATTGGAAATTATCTGTTTTTGCAATAATCTGTTCAATTTTTATAAACGATTTTGCAATGTGGGAGGGCGCTGGGAAGGCGGCGGTATCGAGCGTGGGCGCGCCGCCCTAGCGGGACAGAAGCCCTACAGTTGAGTCCGCGGAGAGGCCGAGCGCGCACGCCCGACACGCTCACGCCGCTCTACCCGCTCTCGCCGCTCGCACCGCGCACGCCACGCTGCACATGCCAGCGTGCCAGTCGCACGCACGACACCGGCTCAGCGCCCGCTGCACGTGGATGCAACGCCGACACCGCGACACGCGCTCACACATACAAACCTTGTTGAATAAACGTCACGTGTAACCTTCGTTTTCTATAATAATAATTGGCTCCTCGAAAAAATATTTAAAATAAAAGTGTGACATTAAATAACATGATACGTGTCAGAAAAACAGTGTTTATCGTATAATTTGGGCGGCGGCGGCGAAACGTCTACGTCATGCTACGAGGTAACTCACATTAGATACATATTTATTGGGAAATTTGTCATTTTTGTTAATACCTTTCAGTTGACAAAACATAAGAACTTAATACCTTGTTAATCTTCGGAGGGCGTTAATGCGACTAGTAACTTAATTGTATTATGTTTTAATCGGGTATCTGCTTACCTACTTTGCCGTGATTGCTTGTCATGTCTTTTGAGCAATTTATGAATAAAATATTTATTAATATAAGTAGATAAAACTGAAAAACGGAACATTATGATAATGCAAACAAGAAATCATTAAGCAACATGAAGGCTCTAGTAATTGATTTAAAATTGATAACAATTGCTAGCTACGCGTGCTACGAATAGGCGTAATTGACATGAATATTACACAAGGAAATAATGTTTTACCGGTAACGCCTTATAATAGTAGTCATTACTGTAAAAGTATCAGTTAATAGTACACATTGTTGGCTAATGACATGCTTCTATGGAAATAATACTTAATTATATTGACAATCTTGACAGCTATGGGAAACTATGTGCTGTAGCGAAGAGCGGGGTGTAGTGGAACTTGAATATGCCCCGGGGGAACAAGGATCCGGGTTCCGGAACAAGGATCAAAGTAAAAGGATTTTAGTTTCCCGTCCGGACCTATTGTAAGAGATAATCGTAAACATCTGTCGATAATTCAAGATCATTCTGGAAAAGTATTATTTGTTAAAACGAAAGACCTACTGCGTAGACTGTTGTAGCAAACAAAATTCACATGAAAAATAAAACTCATTGGTATTAAGGAAAATCCGGTAAATCTGCCTTCTAAAAAGGATAAGGTTTACTGCGAACCACCGGGACTATGTCGTCTTCCTTGGATACAATGCCCTGCCGTATCCTGTCCAGTCACATTATTTATATCATTCAATCGTTCATTGAGCTGTATTTTACGGATTTAACGTGATTCGGAAATACTAACGTACTATTAAAGCTCAGAGCATTTACTACTGTTCATAATTAACCTTTTAATGGATGTTAAAGGTGACAAACATTCTGAAGTAAGTTAAGATAACTTTAGCTGAACTGTACGGTACCAAAATTGAGTTAAAATCTAATTAACCCTTCCAAATCGTCTGCCAAGCGTCGTAAATCTGGCGACGTTCCGAATGAATAGTTCATAGTTGTACTCGTATTCTAGTTGGAAGATTGTAGATCGTGTTAGGTGTGATTACCAAGTTGACAGGTTGGTATGTTAACATATAATTACTTATATGCAATGAAAAAAGTTGATAAAAATATAATTCTGTTATATTTTTGGTTGGTGATAATAGTATTTGATAGTCAATCAACTAAACAAGTTTAACAGTTTTTGCATTTTATTTATAAGCTTTTACTCACTCGAAACTGGCCTTCAAATGAACCCTGACGGTGCAGGTATGGCCAAATAATTCGAATGATTTATTTACGATGTCCCTCGCTCGGATGCTCCTTTCCATAAATTAGAGGTTTTACGCCGAGGTCTTATTTCATTATTAAATTATATAAGGGACCTGTAGGTGATATAATGTCCAACCCAAATATGTTTTATAAAGGTTATAAGGATTTTTAATTAATGCTAGATTCATTGTTGAGAACCTAAACCACATGCTACCGTGTAGATAATCTTTGATAAATCAAACGCAAGGACCTGAGAATGAAGACAAAATCGTACAATTTATATTAACAATCGAAAGATAGTACGATAGTTCCGGCTACACAGATTACGTCATCAATCAATGGTGGTTTAACAAATTCAGTCAAGACCTTCGAGGTAGCTATCAATGGTAACGCCCCTGATCAACGAGCTATTCACGTTTTCAGCTAGCACGGCACTGAACAAACCGTTCTATAATGCATGGATAACATCGCCATTCAACAAGAAAACATTTATTGAGAATCGCTTTGTTTGTGATAATTAATCACTTATCAAGTGCACGTAAGACAGGTGTTAATGGGGCTGTTTGAAGCCGTACATAAAATAACCATTATTTTTGTTATTCCTCTGACAAGAAACAGAACACTTGATGCTGTAATGAAAAAGATAAGCAGTGGTCTGAATACGGATTTTACAGAATTTCTCGTTGATGTGATTCGCATGTCCGTGGGTTTGGAACCTTTCAGTTAGTAGATAATATAGAATAGTCTTATGCATGTTCTGCATGGTCAGTTGTCATTTCGATCCTAAAAACTGATTGCTAAGTTAGGGAGCTTACTCATGACGCGACGCAGTACAAAATTGCATCGATTGACGATATCGGTCAGATATCGCACAAACCTCCGGCGGAAGAAAATGTATGGATAATCGCTAGTGTTTGCTAATGGAGTCGCACGTGTTGGCAATATCGCTCACAGATCTGTCCGATATCGAATTGCATGTAAGTCCTAATGACAATGCACTTAATTCTCTGTTCGAAATTCGATTCCGCAATTACTCGTCACTGGCGATCATTTGTTTTTTTTTTGCAGCGCCTTTATGTCGTAGTAGTAAGGTGGATTTTTGTAGTTCACGGTCGAATTACATCGCATCACTCCATTAGCAAATACGTGCGACTTAATCGGTAATCGACTCGATATCGCACGACTCGCGTCGCGTTATGAGTAGGGCTTCTAAATGTTCGAAAAATTTGATATTAAATTCGATTTTCTAAAAAGCATATGTTCAAATTATTCGAATATTATTCAAATAATTGGATTTTGTTTTGTTTGTAAGAAATTTTGTTTCGAAGAGAAAGACGCTCGAATACCGTGCAACGTTATATTTAAGTCGGTAAGTCTTAAAAAAACCTGTTGTTACTTGTTAGTACATTTATAATCGACGAACTCGTCAAAAAGTACTGAACAGCTGTTTCTTCGCGGTTTCGGGTTTGATCCCGTAAAAAAATTTGATCATTATAATGAACAATGAATTAAGAGGATTTTAACAACCTGAAATTAACGTTGTATTTCTGAGATTATTAAAATTGCAAATAAAATATATTGTTTAATATCTAAAACTTAAAAAAATAAAATTGCCGTTTGCGTCTTTTTGGTACTCGTAAATTGTGACATGAACCAAAAGAGTAAATAAATAAATAATAAATATTCCACAACTATCACACAACGCCATCTAGTCCCAAGCTAAGCAGAGCTTGTGTTATGGGTACTAGACAACTGATAAACATACTTATATATTTCTAAATACATACATATTATAGATAAATTAGTTGTGAAACCATTATATCACAGCTCAATCTGTCACTAAAAAGTGGAATGAAATGAATTATTGAAATGAATTTGAATGTTTGGTACACAGAATTGACAGACATACACAGTTGGTTCTAACCTGGATTCATACTTATAATACTTTTTGTTTCGGTATGCCGTTTCCATGGGATAATAACAGAATTTCACGTGGGCAAAACCTAGGGAATAAGCTAGTAATGGATAAGTTCATTGTGGAAATCAACATTTCAACTTATGTCCAAATTGTACTCGGACATAAGTTAAAATGTTGCTTCGTGTTGTTAGGCAGTAGGCACCTATATTTTCAAGTGTGAGAAGTCCTGCGACTTGGGCAGGCTTTGGTCCTCTAAGGGGGCCCCGTCAGATAGAACTTCAAACCTACAAGATGTAGGTATTTGTTTATGCGAAGTGATGCTAACCATTCGGTTAATTTATGCGTTTACTCATAAGTAATGTGTTTATAATAATATTAAATTAATCTTTTCAGTTATAAAATTAGTGTATAAACATGTTAAGTATAATAGATGGTTCTTCATGAAGGCTCAAAATAAACTCTACTGTTATTAAAAACTGTTAGGACTCCTTTGTGTTTTTATTTTTAGCCGTTTCGTGCGTACGTTACTTTTGTTCATTCTTCTGTGTTTTAACACATCAATTATAGGGGTGGTTAGCCCAAGACGGGTAGCCCGCCTAAAACGGGTATGCATGTTATTTTAGGCGTCGTTCTTGCTAGTAAGAATGCATGCGTGCAGGAAGTAGCTCCTCATAGGTAGAGGCGACGTGTTCTAAACGCACACTTTATAAATCTTCACATTCTAATTCATAATTTAAAATGAATACCCGTTTTAGGCGGGCTACCCGTCTTAGGCTTACCTCCCCTACCTGTTTTTATACGTACTTTGATATTAATAGATATTGTGTAGGCGTAGTATTTCGTTATTTTTTGAGACGTATCTCATTATCTACCTTAGTATTTACGTAACTAATTATGGAACCTTATAAAATGTCATAATAGTAGATTATTAACCAAGGGGATAAAGCAGTGTCTTCTGTCGCGGGTGACGATTTAAATCGCGAGCGTAACGAAGGACTCGAGGTTTACTCCCGAGCGTAGCGAGGGTGTTAAAAACTTAAATCACGAGCGAAGCGAGGGATTTAAGACGAGTCCTGAGTGTAGCGAGGGATTTAAGTTCACCCAAGACTAAGACAGCTTTATCACCGAGGAAAATACTCTACTTTTCGTACCATTTGCGAAAAAATGAACTCAATAATAATATGAGATAAGCATTTATTGAAAATAATGACAATTAAAAGTAAAAATTAACATTCGAAACATTGGTCCAATTATTGATAGAGAGAGTTACATTTTTGTTTGGTACATTTATTGTCGATGAGTTAATTTGAGTATATCTCTGTTCTTGCGTCTGAGGAACTTGCGTTTCATTTGATTTAACATCGTTACGCATTTTTAGAACATTAACTTATTTATCCAAACTAATATTATAAATGCGAAAGTAACTCTGTCTGTCTGTCTGTCTGTCTGTCTGTCTGTCTGTCTGTCTGTCTTTTCTTCACGCCTAAACTACTGAACCGATTAGTGTTAAATTTGGTACAGACATAGTTTGGAACTTGAGAAAGGACATAGGATAGTTTTTAACCGACTTCAAAAAAAGGAGGACTGTATTTTTTTTTAATGTTTGTTACCGCATTACGACCGACTGGGTGAACCGATTTTCATGATTCTTTTTTTGTTTGAAAGCTGGTGCTTCCCGTGTGGTCCCATTGTAACCATATCAGGATCTGATGATTGGATCTTGGAGAAATCGAGGGCAACCCTCAAATTCTATAGGCTCATCCATCGTTTTTCGTAAATCTTATGAAGTAATTTAAGTACTTGCGTATGGTAATCATCATCTTATGTAGCTGAGCTGATGATGGAAGGTACAACTCCTTAACAGTAGTTTGTTACCTCATAACGACCGACTGGGTGAACCGATTTTCATAATTCTTTTTTTGTTTGAAAGCTGGTGCTTTCCGTGTGGTCCCATTATCACCAAATCAGGATCTGATGATTGGATCTTGGAGAAATCGAGAGCAACCCTCAAATTTTATAGGCCCACGCATCGTTTTTCGTAAATCTTATGAAGTAATTTAAGTACTTGCGTATGGTAATCATCATCTTATGTAGCTGAGCTGATGATGGAAGGTACAACTCCTTAACAGTAAGGAGTAGGCATCGACTGATTCATTGTTCGTATATCTCCGGAACTTCACGTCCGATTCAAATAATTCTTTTTATTGTGCTAGGTATCGTTCAACTTAGGGAATACTGCAAGTTTCATCAAAATCGGTTCAGTAGTTTTTGAGATAGGGAATTTTATTAGCTTATTGTGTACATGAGGGATGTTATTACCAGTGCTACGGATTATATTATATGTATTTGGCAAGAATTTGGGTTGAATATTTTAACTAAAAAACGAAAAATAAAAAACTTTTTCAAAAAAAATGTAACCGCCTTCAAAAAGAACCACAAAAAGGGTAAAATAATCTACAAAATAACTTTTATTTCGGAAGTCGGTGGCAAAAAAAAAACAATGAAATAAAAAATAACAAAGCCATCGACTTCTGAAATACGCACTCGGAAAGTACGTAAAGCCGTTGGTCCCGGTTGTCATTTGAAGATCTTTGTCGTTACTCTCAGAAGCTCTAAAGTCTGACAGCCAGTCTTACCATGGGGTATCGTATTACCCAGTTACTGGGTTGTGGAGGTCCGACAGGCAGTCGCTCCATGTAAAATACTGATAACCAGCTGCATCTGGTTTGACTGGAAGCCGACCTCAATATAGTTGGGAAAAACGCTAGGCAGATGATGAACGGAGTATAGATAATTCTATTAGTACTATAGTCCGATCGTTACACGGGACAAAGAAAGCTACTCCGCCTTATTACAAAAAGGGGTTTAACTAAAAACCCAGGTTTAATCTTGTAAAACTACGGTTTAAATAAAGATTATTACAAATCGTGGTTTTGCGATAAACCATGGTCTAACAGTAGTAGCTGTCAAAGGTATGTCAAAGTTTCTCATAGCAAATTTTTCATTGTGTTGTAGTTTTTGTGTTATTTTCACCCAAAATGGATTGAAACAAGGTAGATTTAATTGTTATTACTCATTGTGGATTTAATTGTATAGACAATCGTTCAAATGGGGGTACTAAAGTCGACGTTTTATCTTAGTTTTGTAATACGGACAAATTTAAACCATGGCTCTGCAGATAAGCCTGGACTTGATAGACCAGGTTTAAACCAAGGTTTATTTAGTTTTTGTAATAAGGCCGACTTTGTTTTATACTATGTAGTGATTAAATGCAAGTAACATTGGTCCGACCTGTTTATTAGTCAGTGTTTAGTAATCCGTTTGTGCTGGATAGGATAATCTCAAGCCCGGGGAAGGACATAGGGCTACTTTTTATAAACACACCATGCAGGTAAAGATTGATGAAGAAACCACTGGTAGAATTTTGAAATTTGCAGAGTTCTATTATTATTATTTTTTTATCGTGGTAAAATCATCAAATGAGTCCTCCCACCCAGGGCAGGGCGGGAGGCACTGTCAGACTTGACTGACTAAAATCTACGGTGTCCTTCAATAGCCCTTTACGTACCGGGGTCACGGTAATTCGTAAGTCCCGCGACCCCGGCAGGCTTTGGCCCTCTAAAATAATGAGCACTTAGAAAGGAATTCAGATAATTCCACCCTCAAGAGATTCCTTCTAAATATTAGGTATAGGTGTTCAAAGATTGTTTGGAAACTAATTTTGAAGTTAGAAATCTGGGATGTACGATGTGAAGTTACATAAAAAAATGTCACGTAACTTAATGAGGCAGACCAAATTCTACGCGAGCGAAGCCGCGGGCAAAAGCTAGTAAAAATAAAATAAATTCCTAGACTAAATTTTTTTTGTCGTAAAAGCAAAGACATCAAGCTCATACGGCCTCTTCGGTTTTCGTAATTTTGTTTAATAATCCTTTTTCAAAAAAATGTGTAATGCTTTATATACAAACTCAATGGTGTAAACACAGATGTAGTTCAGTAAAATTTCGGTAAGTATTCCAAATTTAAATCACATTCTCTCCCTAGAGGATGAATGAAATTCAGTACAACATTCTCTCCCTGTTTTTAACAGATTAAAAATGACTATCGTTATGTTCGATTTTTGAAGCATAGAATGTCACTTTTTTGAGCAAGTGGTACGAAAAGTATAATTACGTACCGTTTGCCTAAGTATACCACTGTCTAATCAAACAAAGATAATGGATTGGGACTGACACTATTCTTTTCAAATCTTTTCATGCTAATTCTGTTGCTTATATTGATTATGCAGAAGATTCACAAGTTACATCGTTTTCAGTTACATAATTGAGGCCTATCTATATCCCTATTCTGTAGTTCGCCATAATGACCCGAGATTACCCGGTTTTGACTTGATTCTTAAAAGGCTTAAGGGTTTGTATGTTTTCTTTTAGCCAACCAACAAACGCCGATAAAACAAATTATTATGTCAACAGTTACCATGCGACAAAATAACACGGAAATTGACGCCATGTTGTGACTTAAGATTAACAAAAAAAAAAATCGCCATAAAAAAAAATATATGTTAGGTCTCTAAAAGAGGAGCTCATGCCTAAATAATGACAACCACACAAGCCGATCTTTCGGGTTAAGCCGCGCTTGCCGAGGTTGGTCTGTGGATGGGCTGACCATCTGTCATAACGAGTTTCCTCCGTGCCTCGGAAAGCACGTAAATCCGTTAGTCCCGCTGACATTTGTAGATCTTTGACAGTCGTTACTATTAGTCAGAAGCTCCAAAAGTCTGACAACCAGTTTTGCCATGGGGTATCGTATAGCTAGTAAAATACTGATATTCAGCTGCTTCTGATTCGACTGGATGCCGACCCCGATATAGTTGGAAAAAGGCTAGGCAGATGATGATGATCTTGTTACGTACCTATATTGTCTTGTTATTGTTACTTTAACATGATTATAATTTATCCAAGAGCGTGCAATTGTTAGAAAAGTACGCATACTGTTACAACATGGCGTCATAAAACCTTTCTCAGTTTTCAGTATATTATACGTATATCTTATAAGATATACGTATAATATACTGAAAACTCGGATAATGCGATTTTATCTGCGGCAGAGAGTATCTTCTACGTATGTTATGTAACAGCATTATGTTGCGAAGCCTGCTGCTTATTTATTCAGCCATGATTCCTCGCGATGGAAGCGGGCAGGTCCCAGAGGCTCCTTACTAACATCACTCTATTATTATCTATTGAATAAAAAAATGCTCTGCGGTAAAAGGAAAATACTGTTTCTGCTGCGTAAATAAATCTGTCGTGGATAGATGTTTATTCGAAATCTCTGGTTGAGTGCTGATGTTCTGTCATCCATACTAATATTATAAATGCGAAAGTAACTCTGTCTGTCTGTCTTTTCTTCACACCTAAACTACTGAAACGATTTGTGTGAAAATCGGTACAGACATAGTTTGGAACTTGAGAAAGGACATAGGATAGTTTTTATTACAAAAAATAAAGAAACAACAAAAATCTGCCGGAAGTCCCTATTCCACGCGAACGAAGTCGCGGGCAAAAGCTAGTATTAAATATTGTGATGTCGAACTGTCCAAAGGTCGTTGTTATTATCAATTTTTGTAACGCTGAAAACATGAATTATTAATCTTGAGGATATATTTTTATTTGGTTTGAGTAACTGTCTCAGAAGGGCACCGTTGCCCTAGCTGGACCGCAAAGGGCAACCGAAGGAACGGGTTGAATTTTTAGTCAATAAGATTAATGCATTTTTGGTATCTTCTATTGTTTTTTTTAGGTTACGTACCAAATAGTAAAACGGGACCCTATTACTGAGACTCCGCTGTCCGTCTGTCGGTCTGTCTGTCCGCCTGCGTCAGCAGGCAACTTGCTTATTTTACGAGCCATGTCGGTTACTCTGGTTCGTCGCCGAATATTCATAATCCGGATTTTATCCCGCAAAGAAACTCCGAGCATAGCTCCATATTTCGTCGAGTGACTCTTAGTCTCTCTAAAAGGCCAGTAGTCAAAGACCACGTTTCAGAGCCATATGTCATCACTGGCACCACGCACTGGTTAAACCCCCTTGTCTTAAGACACTGTGGGATTCTGGATGAGAAGATATCACGTAGTTATAACAACAAATACTTACAAAAAAATAGAAAAATAAATTAAATATTTAAGGTGGCTCACATACAACAAACTTGATTTTTTTGCCGTTTTTACAGATAATGTCAAAATGGCTGAATGGATCTGGATGAAATTTGGCACAGATACATGTTATAAACTTTTATCCCGATATCAAGTTTCAGTTAGATAATTTTTCAGTTGGATATATTTCGAGTTTCACACGGGTGAAGTCGGTGGACACTACTAGTTTTAATAAATTTAAACATGGACTTACAATAAAGCCTAGCATTCGTGCCACTGGCAATATTCCTGGAGTTCATTTGGCAACGTAAAAAGTTCACACCACATTAAGTCCGTAGTAGTTTTGGCCGTCCGCCATGGCTCCATGTCGAAGCAAAGCGGGTATTATTTTCAGATGCTAACCAATCAAATGCACGTCCTAAAACCACATCACACTTAGTTTTTCTTTCCATGTAAATAATACCAAAATTCAATTGATACGTGTTAAACGCCATGTGGTATCACTGGCATTTATTAGTTGGCAAAGTTGGCAATGCCATTAGGCCTAATTAATGTTCCAAAAACGTTATCTTTTAGTTTTAGCTGTGAACTTTAGCTATATTTTAAAGTCAAATTTGTCGTTACAACCGTTTTAGAGGCTTTGTTTTACCAATAACTTAATCCATTTGTGGTCGAATAAGTACGAGTAAGTATATCATCTTTTAAAGACAGAACGAAGTTAATAAATATCGTTTAGCGTGAAATGTGTTCAGCAATTTGTAGTGCAAGCGAGCTTAAAAGCTGACATAGTTTGGCAAAGGGATAATGGTATTACACTGCATTGTTCGTTAATGAACGAAGTTCATTTCGTAAGCCGAATTATTCAAACAACGAACATCACTGGCTGTTATTGTAACAGAAGGAAGAATAAACAAATCTCTATGGTCATGCATTACGCAGAGGAGTATTTATCCTACTTACTTAATAAATTCCATTACACTTTTTGTTCGCGAGTATTGTTGGTTTAATAATTGAATCACGACTACGATAAAACGCTGTAATGGTCAAATGAGAAGGTCGAGAGTGACGTCAGAGGTTACACAGATTTAACGTTTATTTTCACCCGTTTTGATAAGCATGTTAGGCAGCTAAGCGCATACGGTTTAGTACAGAGTAAGGCTTTGGTTGCCGCCATAGTAAATAGTCCTTTTGTATTTTGTTAGGAAAGGCAGCTTTATGTCAAAGTTGTTTCAATAAACGATGAGTTGCGTCCCCATTCTGAACCCTGAAACTATCACATTATTCCAATGTTATACTGTTGACCCCAATAGTTCTCAGATCCACCTATCATTCAGGGACGAAAATCTTGACCTTGACGATTAATATTTTATATACAGGCCATAAAAATCCAGGAAAAGTAAGCTGAACTCGATGATTTATGTGTAGGCTCGTAGTAAACACGGCCGGGTCGTTATCAAGCCGCGGTAAAGTGCGCCATGATTGGCGGAGCGGGAGATGGGAGATGTGGCCGTCTGGCACGCTGCCACCTCGCCCCGCTGAATCTGCACTCGCTGCCACTTCACCGCTCCATCCAAATGCTTACATACTATTGTTCGCTGTAAAAACTAGTTTGTCCCAATTTAACTATGTAGGAAAATGGCTTTATCCTTGGGACTTATATCTGCTTGTGTAAGCTTCTTTAGATCGTGTTTGAACTGAAGATTTGGTTAGGTAGGTACTGAACTTTGAACGCGTTGTTTTTGGTAATCTGACGAGAAATAGGGTATTGACCTGGTTTTGTTTTCATTGCTTGCTGTCTATAAGGTACTTAGTAGTTATTAAAGGCCAGGTTTACCTTTTTTTATCGTGGTAAAATCATCAAACGAGTCCTCCCACCCAGGGCAGGGCGGGAGGGACTGCCAGACTTGACTGACTAAAATCCACGGTGTCCTTCAATAGCCCTTTACGTACCGGGGTCACGGTAATTCGTGAGTCCCGCGACCCCGGCAGGCAGGCCAGGTATACCTACATTTGGTAAATTTACAGTAGTTAATATGACAGGATCGAATCATTGAGTACAGACTAAATGCTATACATACATAAATTCTTTCCATGGGGGTAAGCAGAAACTCCAGAGTGCCACCTACTACGATCCTTACATACTCCATATCAAATACTATGCGACGACCAATTAGAAAAAAACAGGGAGAACAAACATCAAGAGTGTAATTATATTCCTACTAACTAAACAGAACTCGTATGATGTAAACTCGATAAAGACAACGTAGCGGGAAGAAGATGTAGGTAATGATAAGATCCTTACCTATACCAGCAAATAGGATTAAGTAGCAGCTCATAACATAAGTGCATTAAATTTACGAACAGGTATCCAGTAGTTTAACTACAATGGGTATGTATTCCAGTAATTCGCAAAATTTCATACTTCCGAATAACCTGCAGCCCCAAGCCGGAACGAATTTAATAGATTGCTTTCATGTAATAGCTTCGAACGTTTGAAGTAGGAAATTGCATAGAACGCAGACCGATGCGGGATTCCGATAATATGAACCTTCTCTATTGGGTCGATAGTCCATTTTTGATCGTCATAGTATAACATAGTAGGTAATTGCTTCATTTAACCCTGACAGGTTATGAATGAAAGGTAAATGTGCTAAGATTTCGCGGGTCATTTACTTTGGGCGCGTAATTTTATGTTATGGGGCATATTTATTTATTTCCCCCGTTGGGCCTAATGGGAGGCACTTTTGTGATAGGTGTTTTTGTTTAGTTGATGAAATGTGGGTATTACACGCCCATAATTTACTGCTCAATAGTGCTTACCTCGTTACAACTCTGTCTAAATCTGTCGGGAATAAAGACGAGATATCATGTTTTATAGTTAGCTTACTTTTGAGTTATAAATGATATTTATTTTGCAAATTGGTTTTGACATCTTTTACACGACAAAAAAACTCATTTTTTTGAAGTGAAAACTTCTGTAACGGCGTTGTGCACTTTTTTTGGAATGGGTAAAAAATGTTAAACTCGCGTCAAGACACGTGACCTGATCGAAAATTCGTAAGACGGCGCAGGGCGCTTGCGCGAATGTTCGTGTGTGTTGATTACTATTCAAGTTTTTACTTCTGCCGGCACTCCCAGAGTGCCGGCCCTGTCCAGTCAGTGCAAGCATTTGTCGGTTATCGAGTGCTCGACTCATAACTCAAGGAGCTCAGCGTAACGACGAACAATACCAAAGAACCACATAAATTACTCAAACTGTTCGACTATATGTATAGATGTAGGTACTGAATAATAAAAAATAAAATAAAAATGACCCACATTTGTCCTCATACTCACAATAGTGAACGAAAAAAAACACAAAAAAAAGGAAAATGAATTAAAAACAAAAATATTACGTAATTCATGTCAACACATGTCAAATAATAAAAAATATGAAATTACAGGGTAAACATGTCAAGTGTTTCATCAACTGCTATACTTGCATTATACACCTTACTAACCTCCTTAACTATTGTATTCTACATGATGGCTCATTACGTGAGTCTACATGAATGCAAACTTTGTAACAGAAATTTCCTGTACGTTGGAGTTTCATATCCAACCTGTAACGGTACATTCTAAACAGTCTTGATAATCTTGTATTCTACAGTAATGCGTAAAGGCATTTTTGCAATGAGAAAATTCATAAAAGAGAATGCTGCATCGCCGTGGGCACAACTTTTGCAATTATAAACTGCGTAGCGTAGGTACTGAAAACTTCAACCATCAAGTAAAAGTTATTTAAAGCGCAGTATTTTTTAATAACATAACAAATCTCTTTGACTTTAATAGCATTTTAATAGTATTGTAGATCATGTTATTTTTTGCTAAATCATTGCGTCTTTACTTTGTTATAAAACGTGCCTTGGGACGCCAACGTTTTTAAGAGTTTTTTGTTTTTCTTCCAACTAAGTTACCTATGCAAAAGATAGGTAAATTCATAATGTAACTTTGAATTGAGATATTAGAGTCGTTAACGTAAAGTTATTAGCGTTACTACTTGCTAGGCGTTTTACCGTACGAGTCTTACCGTCCGTCCTTGTGAACCTGACTTTATTCAACACACAAGCCGCAACACGACAGTTGTAACGTCATGTAATACGAGAACAACTCGTCGCAACACTACACTAAGTAGGCACGTACCATGCGCGTTTTGCGGTTAACTCAGTGTCGATCGGGTGCAGACGGGTGCTCCAATCGATGTGACATTATCGTGATTGACTCCGACGCGTCGGAGGGCGCACAGCTCAACAAAAGGCGATCGTCTTGTAGTCCGCGGCACTGATAACCGGCATTGACCTCCTGTCAACGCGAAAGTGGGTTAGGGGCGCTGCGATGACGCGCTGTTCCACTTTGCCCCATGCCTTCGAATCGCAAAAAACCTCCCGTCATTTAACTTCTTGTCAGTTAAACTGCCGCCACTCAAGCCGTTGAGTGGAGCCTGATTGTGAACATTACTGATGAGATTTTAACGCTTGCGAGCGCTTTAAGCTGATTTACTTTTAAACCAGCTAGTAGCACTTTCATGAAAACAATTTGTAGTCGTCAAACAGCTTGCCTTATTAAATAGGGGAAGTCGATGATATAATGTTCCGGGAGGTGAATAATGCTTTTATGTTGAGTCACTAAAACAAACCCTTTCAGGGTTGTTTGAAGAGCGAAGATGCCGAACAAACGATTGTTTGAGCTTGATACGTGTAAATTATACTGGTACGATATTGAAACTTTTATTTATGAATGTAGCCTATAGCGTAGCTATCAAACCAATACACTATAATGACGAGAACCTGATTATCGGACAAATAGATTGGTCTGATTGATGAAAACTAATTTAATTATTAACTTAATAAGAAGTGTGAAATTCTCCACATTGTCGCCAGAGTTATTGATTGTTATTGATATTATTGAAATCGATCAAACAACGATTCAATAGAGCAAACAGAATATGAAATTCAAGATGAAAAGTATATGAAAGAGTTAAAGTAATTGTTTGTTGTTCTTTTTTAGTGCCGTCCCAAATAATAACTAATTTTATAAAATACTGTGCGCAAATCTGCTTTTGCCGTTACTATAAAGTTTATCACAAAGTAAAGGCATTGCCGCATTGGCAGTATAAAACAAAGTCATAATAAATTCTAACGGACTTTAAAGAAGTCTGTAAAGATTTCACGAATCTTATTAAAAACGCTAAAGTCGAGAGGAAGGCGAAAACTTTTCCTAACTAGGCTTTTAAAGCTCTTTGAACGGGCGGACATGCGGAGCGCGATAATCGAGGGATTCACAAAGGAAAATTAGTTTGAAAGTCGACAGCTTGTTCTAGCATCGACGAAAACAGTACTCAGTACAATATTTGTACGTTTAATAATTTTAATAAGGTTGGCGTATTTCACTACTTCTGCAATCAGAAATTGAACATAGCTTTCTGATAATTAAGAATGTTCATAATTTTAATTATTAACTTGCTAGCCTTATTACCCAAAAACAAAAAAATACATCAAAAGCAAGCTACATCGTACATACATACCTACAGCATGTTTTTTATTTCAACCAGAGTGATTGCTCTCTATCCTCCGTAATCCACAGGGAATATACTTTCAACGTTTAATATTAAAAGTGTTGAGGATACGCCCGGGCAACCACCCCCTGTATCGTCTCACAATCGCACCAACAGATAGCTGATCGATCGTGCTCGGTCAAAAGAACACAACAAAATATAATTCACTGTTTTTTCATACAATTCTCACTCTTATTTTTCATCCAGTGAAATTCAGATTTCTAAAATACAACGGTTGGTGATATTTCTATTGGTATTCTAACCACGAAGCGCACGCAATGAAAATACGTTGTACCTAAGTAAGGTTTCTCTAATAACCGAATTCATAAGGCGCTTTATCGTGATAGCGTCATCACTTCAAAAAACGCCGCGTGGAATTAAGCAATAATGAATAAATATTTTGGCTTTGAGTAATTTTCATACTAAACAAGCATTATATAACTTTACATAAACTATGTTGTAACCTGTAGACGCCAATCAATGAAAACTGACACCCTTTGTAATCCAAAACACTACAAAAAGGGTGGCGTGCATTAAAATCAACTCGACAAAAGCGAATTTAATGAGTAGCAATCGATATTCAGTGTGACACGATACCGGCCGCTAGTTGTTAAAGTAAAAACAGTTTACTTAAATTATTCACGTACTTTTCAACTGAACCGTGCAGAACTTAAACAAGTCTTGTAATGGGAAAAGTTTGGAAATAAAAGCTTAAAATAAACGCAAATAAAATTATACAACACTATTTTTAGTGGATGGGAAACCCGAATATACAGTTTGTACAGAGTTAGTAACTGAATCCATTTCCATAATTGTTACATCATGTTTCGTATCTGCAAAATAGTTTAATTAAATTTCATAAGTAGTTAATTACAACACAATTACCGTAAGGTCAGGTACTTATTGCCAAACTATTATCTGTTTTTGAATGGACAATCAGGCTTTGTGATTTTTCATGATACAGTTCTTAAATGTTGTGCATATTCTTTAAATTAAAATATTTGAGTGAATCGGCTTACGAGCATGCATTAAAATTTATGTTGTATATAGAAGTAGTGTGGGGAGTGCTCACCGGGGATAGTTTGAATCTAATCTTATTAGGAGTTGGCAAGTTTCGGTAGCGAGTGGCTTGGTTCCGGCAATCAATGTCTCAGGTGAATTTCACAGATAATGCGCTACGACTTGATTCGATTTGCTTTTGGACTTCTGCAACGCTCTTGCGATAGAAACGTAGCCATAAACTCGACCATTCACGTGTAATGAGCATTCTTGAGAATGTTACATTACAGAAAAACAAACGAGAGCGTTTTAGCGACCATTCTTACGAACTTTCTAGCTAGGTTTTTGCTGAGCCGACTGTCAATTCTGACATCTTCTTGAATTTGATCGAAAATTTTGACAACTATCGACTAGTGCGTTCGCTAGAAAGATCGTGAAAATGTTCGTAGCGATGCTTCTTTATGCTCGGCTATGTTTGGTCGCGGGACTCACGAATTACCGTGACCCCGGCATGTAAAGGGCTATTGAAGGACACCGTTGATTTTAGTCAGTACGTGTCTGACAGTCCCTCCCGCTCTGCCCTGGGTGGGAGGACTCATATGATGATTTTACCCAGTTAAAAAAAAATGTTCGGCTCTGATCAGAAAAATTAAAAACGGTGAATGCATCGAGCATCTTCTGTTACAAGTGAATGCTTCAGTCCAGCAGCACCCTCACTTTTTAGGTCAAACGCAATATAAAGTTTGTGTCATTTGCTGTTTTGGTACCGTGTTTAAATTAAATTGTCAAAAAGAAATTCCGGAAACATCAAAAAATTCAGTATGGCTGCCAACAATTTAGTGTATTGTGTCAACAAACGCTAGTATTTTATTAGCGCACATATTTCTGTTTAGTGTTTAGTCACGTTATAAGGAATGCAGTCGTATTGCGTATTTTTAGATGTTTACCTATATATTTTCACGGAGCGCGGCAGAAAATTAACTCAGTGTTATTAAGTGAGTGATTTTTGCTAGTCCAGTAAAGTTTTTACAAACTCATTTATGCTATAACATTTTAGTACTGGTAAATAATGATTCGTGAAGACGCCAAACAGTCTAGTGGGACTTTTTTTTTTTTTGTGAAAAGAAAAATTCGAACTGCGAACGGGATTTGAACCTACAAACTTCGGATTCAGTAAATCCGACGCTGAGCCACTGAGTGTCTTAGCTACTAGCGCATGCGTTAATGTCTATAATATTTTGAAATATTAGTGGAAGTTATGTAGGAAATCCTTTACCCAGAAGTGGTAAAATTACAGGGTTATTTTTTTATCGTGGTAAAATCATCAAATGAGTCCTCTCACCGAGGGAGGGACTGTCAGACTTGACTCACTAAAATCCACGGTGTCCTTCAATAGCCCTTTACGTACCGGGGTCACGGTAATTCATAAGTCCCGCGACCCCGGCAGGCTTTGGCCCTCTACAGGCCCTGTCACTATGCTGACACTCCTTGAGGCGCGCGTGGAACACAACGCGCCGTCGACCTGGACATGGTCCATGGTCGGACAGTGAGTCGGCCGTTACTCGCCGCTCGCATGACCGCGATAAAAATTACAGGCTAGATTTAAATTATTAATATAATCGATAAATCAATGCATAGTACTATCTTAACAGTGGAACGGCTCAACTAGCTACAAGATTTTATCAAAGTTGGAAAAATATTTGTAGACCGTATCGCTTCAGATCATTATATTATGTTAAAACAAAAGGGAGTGTGCTTTACGAGATAAGTGAACAGATACTGCAGGGCCAGAATTAGAACCTGCGACCTCTGAAAGGACGACCTTATCATTAATGACAATAAACCATAACCCACCCCGGGTTACGTTTCGTAATGATGCCAGATAATAAAAACAAAAGAATCACTTTTTTTTTCTTCACAATAGGAATGTTGATAAAAATAACATTGCTGGTTGATTAGTACAGAAATACTTTATTTTAGACTAGTTTTTGCGCGCTTCCTTGCTCGCTTTCACTACTATAGATTTTGTTTATCAATGTTTTTTTTTTTTTATCGTAGTAAAATCATCAAATGAGTCCTCCCACCCAGGGCAGGGCGGGAGGGACTGTCAGACTTGTACTGACTAAAATCCACGGTGTCCTTCAATAGCCCTTTACGTACCGGGGTCACGGTAATCCCTTGGTCCCGCGACCCCGGCAGGCATCAATGTTAGTAATTTTACAAAGCTTGACGCGTATCGGACGAGACAATAAGTTTCATACAATATTCAATCCTCTCTTCCTCAGCCTTGAATAACAGTCTCCGGGGTGTGATCTATCTCTGTATCAAAATTCAGCGATTTAGGGTTGAAAGCATAACAAAAAAAAAACACTCGCTCTCCTCTTTGAAATATTAGTGAGGATAACGGTAACAAAACGAAGGATTTTTTTTAGTTTTTGTATAAAATACTCGTAATTTGATGCACACCAAAATTGATATATTGAAATCAACCATTATTATTTTTATAATGGTTGATTTTATAGAATCAACCATTATTATTTTTATAATAATGGTTGATTCTATAAAATCAACGGCGTCTTATTGTATCGAAGTGGAGCGAGTTGACCTCTAATAAATAAGATAAGGTGCAACTATTCCCTGCACCCAGGTTCGAAGGGGCGAGTTGCATCCTAAATCATTTTATAGACCACCTTCGTATTCGGAGGAGCTCGTGGCTAAATAAATACAGCCGATCTTCTGGGTTAAGCCGCGCTTGGCGAGGTTGGTCTGTGGATGGGTGACCATCTGTCATAGCGAGTTTCCTCCGTGCCTCGGAAAGCACGTAAAGCCGTTGGTCCCGGCTGTCATTTATAGATCTTTGACAGTCGTTACTGTTGGTCAGAAACTCTAGAGTCTGACAACCAGTCTTACCATGGGGTATCGTATTACCCAGTCGCTCCATGTAAAATACTGATATCCAGCTGCATCTGGTTTGACTGGAAGCCGACCCCAATATTGTTGGGAAAATGCTAGGCAGATGATGAGACCACTTTCGTATTATTAGTGATTTTTATCTTCCTACAAAAATACGATATTTCGAACAATTAAACTATACAACCACACAACGGGTACCGTCCACTCTGTCTTTTAGTTGATTTTGGATTGAAGCCTTCATTCGAGTTCTAATAAATCACAAATGGCCCACGGGAAATCAACTTACCGCGAACGAACCATTCATATTTGGGAAACCACAAACGTTATACAATTCGCGTGTGTTGTGCGTGTGTAGTACACTATTGACGACAATGGCCTTTTACCTTTTAATTTATAAAGAAATACCTAGTTACAGACAGCAGGTCAACCTACCCCAAGCTGTCAAATTTTACAAATTGAACATTGTCATAAGGTTGAAAATCTATTCAAGAAAGACAGTTTCAGGTAGGTTGATTTGCTGGCGTCTGTACCTTGTCCTAGACGCTGCCAGGACATAACTTATCCAATCTGTCTTAACTTTGTCACAAAAGAAGAAGGTAAATATTCGATTGGAAAAAATAAAGAAGAATGGCAGCTTCAACAATGTCATTTAATCGTTTTTACCACAAGACGCGCTTAGTACCTATTTATTTTATTGTACGAGAAAATGTCTTAAGACATTGATCAGAATTATCACTTATAGAGTTAACATTCTCGCTATTCTGGAAATCATTTGCCAAAGACACGTTGATTTGTTGAGGGTTAGAGATAAAATACTCTTTGTCTCTTAGGGGTCCACTCCGGGTAATGGTTCCTGTGAATTGCGATAACGCCTGAGCAATTTCAGTGGAGCTGGTACAGGACTCACCGTGCCGTCTGGCTGGCGACCACCACCCAAACAGTATTTACTGTGTCTCGTCGATGTGCAGGAGTTCCTGTACCTTCTTTGTGATCTCGTTCCATCAAGGTCTCAGTTTTGCTTCTGAACTAGATTAAGGCCGAAAACAAACTCAGTATTTTAAAATAAAATAAGATAGTACGCTAGTTTCACAGTATCTGTGACGGTAGTTAAGATCGTATTGCAAGGTTCGCTTACTGCTTGCGGCAACTCTATTAATCATCTGATGTTGCAAGGTTAAGATTTACCTCCTACTTGTTAGAAAACGAAAAGTAATTATATGAGATGAAGTTTTTTAATTACATCATCAAGAAAGTAGGCATTACAATATCAAGATTTGAAAAAAGTAAATTCAGGAATAAGTATTATCGCCAGGCGTTTCCAGAAGATGACTTTAAGGTAAATTGATGTGTTTGTATTTACACTTACTTAGTAAATTATACTTACTTAGATGTACTTATATAAAGGTATAAAAATTGTGCCTGAATTCATGAAGAACCCTTTGTTAAAATTGCACGCAAGGGCCAAGACGGCCGGTCACGATAATTGAATCAATCAAGGTGCCAGAGACTGCGAAAATTAAAGACACCTCAGTTCCATTCTCTCCAATTAAGCTTTTCTTAGCACTTTACTATCGCCGAAATAATTGAGGCAAAAAGTCAATTACAATGAAGACTCGACCACCAAGTTAAATTTAATATATTCATTGTTTTATGCTGTAAAAAAATATAGACGTAGATGAGATCAAAGGTGGAGTTTTTAAGGATAGTAGCAGGTCGTGAATCGTGGTTTCTGCCTGTCTCCATCAGAAAATGTTTTTATTTTATATTATATACGTAGGTTCCTATTTTAATCTCATCTTACTTGATGACGCATTTGCTGACATTTACAAACTTATATGAAAAGCAATAAGTGTTTGTCGGCGTTATCAAATACCTAAATACGATAAAGCAAACATTAGGTTGTCAAAACGATATCGTTAGCTTTAGTGTGTTTTTGACTGTACACTGTGGTGTGATATTACGTGATTTGCTTTCTTTATAAAAAAGGATGAGTAGAAAGAAAATGGCGATTTTTATGATAAACAAAATCGTTTAAACGAAGTTGTGGAAAATACCATAAAGCGCAGTTCACGTTTTGGTTCTTGTGGCGATCAATCACAACAGCTTGACAATGAAAAACTGCTGCAGCGCTTTACGTGCTATCAATCTAGCCGCGGCCAGCTTGCACCCGGAAATAAGCCGTCCACCTCACTAAATCAATGACAACAGCTCACTTCGTAACCGCCGCTTTTTGTGGAAACAAAAGATTCATTTACAATCTTATTGAACCGCGCCTCAAGGAGTGTCAGCGTAATGACGGGGCCTGTAGAGGGCCAAAGCCTGCCGGGGTCGCGGGACCAAGGGATTACCGTGACCCCGGTACGTAAAGGGCTATTGAAGGACACCGTGGATTTTAGTCAGTACAAGTATGACAGTCCCTCCCGCCCTGCCCTGGGTGGGAGGACTCATTTGATGATTTTACCACGATAAAAAAAAAAAAAAAAATTGAACCGAGCGTCTTCCTCCTTACTTTTTTATATCTAAGTAGAGGACTTGAACGCTGTAATAGAGCTTTTACCTGCTCCGATAAAATGGGTTTTCAAGACCCTCAGAAGGTCAACCGATAGCATTGTTCTGCCAACGGCCAGTAATTTGCTGATTATAGAACCGCCCTTATGCTTGCTTATGCTTATTCTTGAAGAGCATAAGGTATTTTAAGCGAAAAGGAACGGTAATAAAATCTAGCAGGCAGGGTAAGAGCAATACTCGGTATTTATCCTTACGTAGTAAAATGCTCGATTTTAGTGAGTAGAAAGTAAGAGCCGAGAAAATGGGCGGTAAAAAGGCATGTAAAGAAAATATAACAATTATAGTGAAGCGTGGACCGAGCCTGTTACGCAGTTTTCTGGGTACGGTGTAATAGTATTTTTAATTCTCGGCTCTCGCTGACGCCAGCTCAATGGCTCACTTGGACGCTGTAGTAGTCTACACCGGTTGCTGACGTTAACACTTTTTAACAAACGTTTCACGCGCCCTTTAAAAGGGTTTACGGCCTCTCTTTGCGCTTTATGTTGATTAACTACTTCGCTCATTCACATTTCTCTCGCTTTCTCCGCCAACAAGAAGCGAACCTTCTTTTTTAATGTATTCGCCAGACCTACATGCTTTATAATTGACTGACTCTGCTTTACGGTCTAGAAGTTACCGTATAATATCCTACTAATATTATAAATGCGAAAGTTTGTGAGGATGGATGTTTGTTACTCTTTCACTCAAAAACTACTGAACGGATTTGGATAAAATTTGGTACACAGATAGTTTATAACCTGAATTAACACATAGGATAGTTTTTATCCCGTGGGATAATTTTCGAGTTGCAGCGGGTGAAGCCGCTGGCATCAGCTAGTATTGCTATAAACATGAGCTTGCTTGGGGTTGTCGTCTAGACATGTCTCTCTCCGCCTTTTCACTGTTTTTCACTCATGTTTCTTTCATTTTACTTTATTTAAATTCAGACACACAGCGTAAACACTTTTCGCATCCGTAGTCGTCACAGGTGCAAGTATGGACTGAAAATGGAATAGATTATATTATCGTGGGCACAGATGTCGGTAAAATTACATTTACCTTTCATAAGACGGCTGCTTTCCTTATACCATGGGCAAGGCAGCTACTCGTATAATAACATCATATCATCTGTGTCAACAACAAAACAATCTCCATAGTATAATTTTATAGTATAAAAATAATAGATTTTGTCACCGTTAAAATCAAATAAAGGTCGATGCACGAATTATTCTTATTTTCTACACTTTTTTTTTTGCCTGTGGCATCTCGCAGGTCAACCTCTATCTACTACGTTCTGTACTGCTCAACCGGACTTTTCTGTGGATGCCTTAAGATTTTAAGGCCTCCAGCCAGGGCAACAAACTTAGTTAAAAACTAAGCGACCACACGCTAAGGGCACCCCCTGTGGGGTACGGACCTCGGCTTAGGGCGTCGCTGGGGGGGGGGGGCAGCAAAGGACAGGCTGAATCTCAATGGATTATTTAGGGTTTTCTACACTTCTTCTACAAGTGCATTATCTACATAGTAATGTGAGAAGAGCGAGTCAGACGCATTGGAGTGAGTTGTAAGACAAATGTCGGGTCTCACTTCTGTTATTTAATTTTTTCGATCTACCGTCAGACTCCGCAGTGACACTTTGGAAATTAGTTTTGTACTGTGAATAATGAGTGTCTTCGCTGGAATTATGTTTTATGTAGGAGTAAACATTGTCCATTCACGAGTGCTGCTTGTATAACGATGTATAATTGTAGGCCATTGGGCTGTTTATCGGAAATTGTCATGTTGTCGTGTTGGGGTAGCGTGTGAACGAGTACTATCGACAGTAATTACTTGTTGAATTAAAACCTACTCTGTTTACGAAACATTATACTCATTATTTGTTCCTAACTTTGTGAAAATATCACTGAAGTGTAGTTCCACTGCAAAATATTGCACAGTAACGTGTTTTTACTTCCCTTGATGATAATATCGACGTGAACTTGTATTGAAATATGATTAATAAATGCATTAATTTGTTGAATACGGATGAATGTAGATAATATTGTCAGTCACGACATTCGTACATTAAGAACACATCAGAAATCATTGTTTTTTGAATCACGACAAAAGTGTGGAGCCGATAGATAAATATGTTCCAAATTAAAAGTTTATTTAAACTAACGATACTCGTCAATGTTTATAATCATTTATTATTAATATTCTGACTCGTAAAAAGTTTTACTTTCCGGGTTTCTTTATTTTATAAAAAGTAACTTTCGTATAAAATATCTGTTTGTAAAACACCTAATATGAAAATATTTCCAGTGACGCCACTTCTTTACGTGCTTTATCTACGAAGTTCCTCAGCAACATGCCAATAAAATATAGAACAAATCGTAAAAATATTGAATGATGACACTTTTATGACGACGCTTCGTAGATTGCAGTAAAATACAATAAAATCCCGAAAGGCGAAATACAGCGAAATAGTTCATTTCAAACGTCAGAATGAAAAAGCGCTGTCAGCGGTTGCAAGCGGCTGGATTAGAAAATGTAGCGATGAATGTAAAGTCGGCTGCAGTCAGAACTTGGTTTTATTCCGAACGAGGTTTCCCGGCGCCGTCACTCACGAGGTGTTACTTTTTTATTGCCTCGCTCTTTACATAATGGTTTGATGGCGTCTATGTTGATGTCTGAACTGGGCTTTTCAATATAAAGCTACAGTGTAGGGAATAGTAGCTCGGAATATGAAATGAGAGAAATGCAGAAATAGAAGGTATAGCAATAGATTATATGGCTATTTATTTACAAGCTCTGACTTGCAATATAATTGCAACTTCACTGTATTGACAAGAGGTGTAGAATAAAGCAACATTCATATAGTAATTCCACGCATCTTGCTACGCAGTCACTTTGCTACGCGCCAAGCTACGGCGTAGCTTGCATGGCTACGAACGTTTTTGTTGGTCCCAATTCCACTCAATCAATTATGTTCTCAGTAAAATCATTAATAAGCGTCATACTATTAGTGCACTCAGTTTGTTTTGTTATTTATTATTGTACAGTAAATGCATATTGTTATTGATCATTTTAAAACAGCAATATATATGTTTTATTGTATTATTATACTGGTATTTCCGACTGAATCCGCACTCGCTTCGATGTGGATTTTGTTCCTCATTTTATATTCTCTCAATGGATAATAATGATTTATTACAACCAGTAAGCTAGCATTTTTACATAACACATTACCTAAAGCAGTATGTTTTACGTTTACTAGAAGGCTGAATTGAAAATATATATATTTTGAATTGATTTATTGGCAGTAGATTAAATTAAGTCTGGCCTAAATTGTAGGCCACCCGTAATCGTGAGTTGCGGAAAAAGGGGCTAAAATGATGATATTAGGAGTAAAAAATAGTATTCCTTTTTCATAATAAACTGCATTGCATAATAAACGGCTTGTCTGAGAAGTGGTGATAGAAATAACTACCTTTCTCTCTCTATTTTTTTTATTGTTCCTCGCAGAAATGAAGTGAGAGAGTTTTCTATGATAGTAAGGTTGTCATGACTTATCAGTTGTAAATAATATAGAAAATATGTGAAGTATAACAACGTAATTGGTCTAGTAATTATATGTGAAGAACTAACATTTTATTTCCAAAAGGATATTCTCATGCATATATTTATATTGGCCATTAACGGAAAACAACATCAGAGTTCACGTAGAAGCCAAACTGAACTAGTCATTATTGGTAATAATAGCCATAAATAGTACTACGTTCATAAGATTTCCTGTGTCACAAGTTGTAAATCTTGGGGACGGCCACATTTACGGCGACTTGATTTTTAGCACCGGAAGCGCCGCCATGTTGCGTGGACTGAGTAGCGGAAAAGGCGAAACCTTAGTTCCGGTCAAGGCAGTTCCTTAATATATTTCTTATTTCTTGTTACAATGTGTTGCTAGAAAATATGGAAGGTTGAGACCCAATGAGATAGACTTCCTTATGGAGTAGGTACATACTGTGGAGGTTGTATGACGCAATATTGTACATATTTAATGGTGATCTGTATTATGTGAAATAGAAGCCTTGCTACAGAAATAACATACGAATCGCATCCGGGCGCAGTCTAAGCCGATAGTTTGTTAGTGAGTTTAGTTGTGTGTCAGATAGAAACAATTGGGAGCGTCGTCATAAAAGTTAATAAAGCAATAAGGTCAGGCTAGTAAAATCCCCGTTGCACGCGCTCCACTCGCTCCACTTGCTCCACGTTCTCTACTCGCTCCGCTCGCTGCTCGCTTTGACTCCAACAATCTTTGTTCAAATCTCTTTTGAGTGTTTCATATCAAAGTTGTTCCTTTGTAAATTATTAAGTATTAGAACAATGTTTTTCTTCTGAGAAGGGAAGGAGACTCGACATATTATTGATATTACAGCGAACCTCGGCGGGATCGAACAATAACAAAGAAAAGGAACAAAACTTTTTAACTGATTAGGTATCGCCGAGTTTCTTAGTTCAGTAACAAATCGTTTTCCTAACCAATCGGGAAATTATGATTTGCTTGACTGGTTCTTTGTAAAGATTTTGCAGCCAATTTTATATTTAAACGGTTTTGACGACGGCTTTTATTTGAATATCACAGGGAACCCTACTTTGCTGAATTATGAATACGCTATATTGTCGAAGATTTGGGTTAATTTAAACAAATAAAACTTGGTATGCCTTTAAGAATCTTAATTTGAAAATAATTCTTTTGGCGAATAAAACGTATTACCGTTATAAAAATAGTACTACGCATACTATAGTACCGTACTATAAACAATAAAATGTGGCACACCAAAACAATTAACACACATAATTAGAACTAATAGGTGTATAAAATGTATATAGCGCCCTTCATTTACAAACAGTACGATAAGATCTGTCCTTACATAAATAAGTCGGTGCATATTAATGTGCGCCTGTAATAAATCTGCATAATTCACACCAACATAAAATTGAAAAGAATGTGTCAAGAAACTTTTATTGGGGGCACGGTTTCGTTGTAAAATTTACGACTGAAGCTCCGGTTTCACCGTAAAATATATTTTGTGGGCGGTAAGGCAAGCCACGGAGTGATGATATATAATTGAACGTGATTGTCACTTACGTTAATACCGTTGAAGCAGTTATTAGTCATCAAGTATGAATCATGAAGTATGAAGTTCCTACTTCATTGATTTCCCTAAACCCTAATCGTGACAACGTCATATGATGCGCGGCTACCGGTTAATGACAGACAATTCTTTTCCCGTACCCTACGTTTTCCTTATTCCCGTGACAAATAAGCGCATTCCATTTACTCATTACTCTTTGAGACAAAGCGGCCATATTGCGTGTGCCTGGGACCCAGTCCCGTAACCCGCCACCTGTAATTACAAACATAAACCTCTACCTGTATACAAATAGTTTAATGAAAGGGTGTTTACGTACGTCACCCGTTACTTAAATGCAGCCTTTGATGAGTTAATGCTGACAAATTAAAGTTACGTTGTCACACGTTTTACGATCACCGTCCTGGTTTTATGCTCGAAGTTATGTGCTATCTAGCAGTTTGTCGTCAAAGAACAATGATCCGTGTAATCACTAATATGCAGACAGTCCTAGGAGGAATTCCCGTGGATGTGATAATCGCAGCAATTGGTGACAATCAGATTAGTGTAATCATGACGTTTGACTGCCACAGCAGACTCTGAATACTATTACCATTACTCTGAGATTACCATGATTTATGCGACAGATAAAACTAGATTTGTAGTTCTATGGAATCAAAGCGGTAGTCTACATTCAAATGATGGTTAGTTAATTAATATTGACGATATTTTCAAAGTGGTTGCCATATTGAAAATATCGTCAATATTAATTCAATTGAAAGTGGTTGCCATATGGTCGCGGGACTAACGAATTACCGTGACCCCGGTACGTAAAGGGCTAGTGAAGGACACCGTGGATTTTAGTCAGTACGAGTCTGACAGTCCCTCCCGCCCTGCCCTGGGTGGGAGGACTAATTCGATGATTTTACCACGATAAAAAAAAAAGTGGTTGCCATATATCAATTTATCCGATATTTTTGAATGGCTCTTTATAATCATTGGCCTACATTTTTGTTTTCAATTAAGGTAACAAATGTTTTAATGTGAAGCTTAAGAGAAATTCTACCAATGCAATTGTACACGAGCAAAAAAAGATTTTTGTGGAAAGAAAAAATCGAGTGCCGACAGGACTTGAACCTGCAGCCAACCGATCAGAAAATCTTAAACTAAATTTATGAACTGACATTTCCAAATTCCATAGGGATGAATTACACCGACAGCACTTGAACGTAGCTTTAAATCAGTACCGTTTTCTTTTCGTATATGAATATCGATATATTTTCTAAGCTAGATGGAACTTCGATTGCTGGAATTTTGAGTAGGTACCTTAGTTTATGGGTCGCCCCAGTAAAGCTATCTGGAGCGACGCGCGTGTCGTCATTTTATGACTTTTGAATCGGTAAAGATATTATTATCGGAATATCAATCATAGTGGTGAAAGCTTTGAAATAGGGTAGCTTTTTACGTGTTTCGCAACCATTTATGGTCGCAAAAACTACTCATGGAGTCACTAAAGGGTTGCGATCGTACTTACATATGATAATTATGGCCGTAACTTTGTGATTTGTATAGAAGTAAAATTGGGCGTATTATTCGCCAAAAAATGGAAAGGGAGCGTTTCGGTTCTACAAATGTACTATCAGATAAAAATAAACATACTCCTTTCTCTGATGATACCCCAGATACAAACTCGTCTGTCTCGCTTGACATCACAGAACAATTAAGACTATTTGTATAAACATTCAATCGCAACTCGATATTTGTGTTATAGGAGCAGAACAAATAGGAGGAGCAAGTTCTGAGTCTAACCAGTCAGTGAGTCTCGAGGGAGTGAGAGAGGGGGGGAGCGCTATCCTCCTCTCCAATTATTCATTAACTTAGACGAGCACTCTGTGCGTTTGCCGTCACTGTTTGTGGTTGGCTAACCTTATTAGTTCTAGCTTTGATTCCTACTGTAGTTAGATCTGTATTCAAATATATGTACTTATTATAGATTTGAATGTTAAATATTTAATATTAAGCGTCTTCCAAGAGCATAGCTATGTGTCTTCCTACAATTATTTGTTGTATTTGTCTGCATGACTAGTTTGTAAAGTATGTGTCTGTTCATTTTTCCAGACAGTAGCTGTCCCCACCGGACCCGCAGCTCATCACAATGGAGCTCATTATCTTGCGCAGGCTCCGACTCAACCAACTGAAAGGTACCGCACCCTAATGCCAACAATTTTCACATTACACACGCTGCCATGCAAATGACCCTCACATCAATGAAACTCTGCGCAAATAAACCTACGTCACTATCGCTCTATTACGAAATCCCTTTCCATTGAGCTTTTTACTGGCAGATTTAGTAAGTTAGGTCTAAAAATAACGCAATGGATTGTGTAACGAGTGTTCGTGTCGGTTGTTCCTGTGCTGTGGTAGTAGTGTTCCAGACGTCGGCTGATGCGTGTCGCAGGCGGCCTCTTTAGATCAATAGTTTAGGAATAGACGCTATGCTGTAACGCTCCTTTGTCGGAGACTACAGACATTCGCCGCTTCGTCCTTATGTTTTAATGTTAGAAACTGATTTTGGAGACTGAAAAAATTCTACAGGGGTCTCACCGTCACTTTTGGAATTTGCAGAAAACGTTAAGTATGACACAATTTCATACCATATAGCATTTCATAACTTCGGCACCGAATTTGCGATCCCAATTTTATTATGTCACCACACCAAGATCCTAAGCAAAATACATAATTCTTAGTAAATTAAAGGCAAAACGGCCTCCGCGCCTGTTGGCCAATATTAAGTAGATTAATAAACTTTGTTGAGAAGATCGTTAAAGTACGATATTATGTAGGAGTTTCCTGTTAGCCAGGGCGATCGATTCATTAGATGGTCTTACGGGTTTTTCCATCAGCGTGGCGGGATTAGCCGCGTATTGCTTCCTTAGCTTACGTCTGCATCGTCCACTACGTGCAGACATACCGGATTATCTGGTATTATCGTTCGATGGACTGATAATAGGTATCGAGCATCGAACTCTAGTTAATAGATACTCGGACCCATTTCACAAGGATTAATCAACTGTACCGTATATTTACTAGTTCCATTCTAACAAGACCTAAAACAAATCGAGCACATTAAGTCGGTAATGTAGCAACTATTCGAATGTGTTTCGAAAGTCAACGCTGCGATATAGGTCAATGGTTGCATTTGATAAAGTCTTGCATACAAAACAACCTACATTTCTATTTCGTTTCCAATTTACATATTCTTCGAAATTCGTAAAACATTGTTGATTGATTTCTCGTTTGCACGTACGAGTAGGTTTATCATTACAGACAATACCGATAGCTTGATGGTATCTTCGTCTGCCTTCAGAGGAACTCTCTGGAGCCAGTAATTGCGTACACTTAGTAGAGGTGCGTCGTTTGCCCCAAACTCAGGTCGAGTGCGGGTTACGATGTCGATAAGACACGGTGCCCCTCTATCGGTGAAATTGCTTTTTATCGAAAGGTCCGGCCATGCTCGCATACCCACGTTACGCCGCGCCTCGATAAGCTCTTTTGACGTTAACTTATCTTCTTGCAAAACAGAAATTATACACATTCATATATCGGGATATATGAATGTATATATCTGATATATGAATGTGTATAATTTTTGTTTACAACTTATAACATATTAGATATACAATTTTCTATATGTTCGAAGGTTTAAATAGTATTTGCGTATTATGAATATGAAATGGAAAGGATTAACTGTTTTCATTGTTATTACTCTATCGCGTTACGTCATTAGGATCGTAAAGTTTAGTATTATTATAATACATAAATAAATAGCAACGGTCAAAATTCGATATTTATACTTTGTTTAAGACTTTTGCCGTACCAAATCAGGACTGGTTCAACTTCAATCTGGCTTTATTCAGTCTTAATACAACTTGCAAGGCGGACTTTTTGAAGCAAGAAGACGTGCTCTAAACTAGATTTGTACGAAAGCAAGATGTCGACAGTTGCACGACACTTTAATGCGACGAAATACCGGGTTTTCGCGAAATTATTATTGTCCAAACCTACGAAATTGCAGCTTTGCATTACGAAGTATTCTCACTATACTCTGCGATGCTGCCATTGACTCCTCTTCTAAAGGTCTTTTAATTAGAAACGGTTAAGAGGTCGTAAAGGTTGCTCTGTAAGCTAAGAACTAGAGTTAAAGCAGAATATTTTATAGTATTCTATAGATGGAGTAATAAAAACAGGTTTATTTATATAACCTATTGTTTATGAAGTAACGCTCGTAATCTTAGGAACTCGTAAATACCGTTTATAAGTACTGCTAATGGCAGTCGAGGCTCAAGAAATAAACACGCGAAAGCGCTTGAGTGCAAATCATTCGTAGCACTCAATATAGCTGTGTTCCGCAATTCGGAGCACACGCTACGAGCGCGCTACGCTACTACGAGCGGTGTTACAACCCGTAGTTCAAATCTTCGAAGTGCCTAATTATGTAGTAACACATGCTTTTAGTATATTTAATAAAATAGATTTACTTCATTCATAGCGTTATTACAAACAAGAAACACAAGTCTAAGAAATTACGAACCATAATGTTTAAAATGAAAATTGGGTAAGATAACAGTGATGTAAAATATTCTATCAGTGCAGTTCAAACAGCTTTCAATAATGTGCCGGGCGGCGCGCGTGACCGTGCGCCCGTTACACGAAGATATTATTATCGATTTTCTCTTTACTCAAATAACTGTTGGACTTGATTTTTTCTTCGCCGGTAGGAAAAAACTTAGTTGTTACGTAACATCTCAATATTGCATTGTGACTGCTTCTACCATTTATATGAAAATGAAGACGACCGCATTTTCCACATTACCATTTGGAACTAGGTGTGAGTCAGATAAAAAAAGTTTTATGTAGTCTATTTACGAGTGTTTCATGTAAAGTGTGGGTGTTAAATCGCGTGTCTGATGGTGTAACTGGGTGGTGGTGGTGGCGCGTGTGTGGCGTGCTGCAGCGCCGCGCCCGCGCACTGCGCCGGACCTCCGCGCTGGAGTCTCGCGCGGTACCGGGTGCACGGTGCTCTGCGCCGCCCGTACTCCGCTCCTAATTCATGTTCATACGTCACTGCCTACGTTATCGGGTTTCCGGTGGCGTGTGCAGCAAAACCATTTTATACAAGAATAATCTATGCAAACCGCCTAGGTAAACGAACCTCACTGTTTAGTATTCAGATCCATTTAAAACGTAAGTTGCGCCACAATCGGCATGGAGTGCCACGAAGTGCTGACAGCGTCACATAATTACAGACGTGTTTTAGACATCTATTGAATTTTAACAAAGGAATCCGTCGAAACAATTGTGCTCCCCGATTCAATCTTTCACTAATTTACATATTTGTTTACACTTCACTAACTTCGCAATAACAAATAGTTAAAGAATTCGCTTTTCACGTTGGAATTGATTTTAATCACGTGAAATCGGAATGGAATGACCTACAAGAATAGTAAATATATTAGTTTCGTTGGCTTTTTAAAGTTTGTTTGAAGGTCGCGAAGGCTATTTGAGAACATAAACTCGATTCAACCTTTTTCAACACTCCATACTAAAATATTTACAGTGTCTGATACGAGTTTATTATTCTTTTAGGGAAAGTAGGTAAAGTAAACATAAAATATGTGTATTCAAATGAAGTTCTATCTAGGAGGTTTTGTGTGATATATAGTACGGCATAAGTTGACACTATTCAGTGGGGAAAGGGTTACGTGGTATCTCCGTCGATTGTGAGGAGCCTTTACACGATGTTCGCTTGTTGTCACGAAGCGGGCTCGGCACACACACACACACATGTACGCTCTATAGCTAGACTGTATCTATTGTAGCGTGTCAGCGAGCGCGATGTTCATACTTTATGTTATAAAACGGAATGTTTTACACAGATAGTTTACATTTTTCACTTACTACAATGATATTTGCTTGCTCTTTGTACTCGTGCTAGCAACATTCATTGTTTAACTTTTTTACTATATAACCTATGTTTTACAAAAAAATGAATATTTGCAGAACTTTATAACGATGCATGCATGCATTTTAATTCTAAACTTCCTTTTGTGTTTTTCTAGCAGCAATTTTAAATTCGTGACGTAAAATGTTTTTGTTCCGTCAAAACCAATTAGGATGTGGAAATATAATATAGCTTAGTTGTTTATCCTTTTTTTATTAAAACACGAATGATCCTAATCTTGGGTTAACAAGCGGAAAATTAATTAGGAGCGATAAGCGTGTTTGTCGTGGTAATTAGTAGTAAAGTGTGCGTGTTGGCGTCGATACTGAGGCGTTACGTTACACAGGTGTTTATCTATTATCTGCTAGCTGTATCGATGTTATATTATGAGCTAAGGATGAAAGGTTTACCGCATTGACTAATGAAGGACATGTTTTGGAAAAATACGGAGGAGTGTATTTATAATGACGTGGTTGCAGAATAGTGACACTGAGTAAAATGAATTGGTCTCTAGGTAAAAATCTTCAATATTTACATTAAAAAGATCTAAAAAAAATATAGGTGTTGAAAATCCTATTAAACTTTTAACTCAAATTAAAGATTTAAACCATCATTACTTACTAGTCACCGGCGGTATTTTATAACTTTATTATCTTTGTTTTTTGATAAATATTTGAAAACTGTAATTAATAATTTAAACAAATGAATAAACAGAATAGTTAAACTACACTTATGAATCTAATTCAACAGTAATTTTATGTCGACGCCATTATAAAATAGGTACCAAATCAAAATGCTAATGTGAACGAAGTTTACGAATATCAATTCTAGAAATCACAAGGGGTGCTCAGTTCTCAAGAGATAGTTCAGAACCTAAGTTTGGCAAGGGTGCCTCAAAAGCCTCTCAGTTATAATGAAAAGGGAGGTATTCGATTCAGTCTACTGTACCGAATGTGTCACCTAATAAAACATTAATAGTTTAATCGAGGATTAAACTTTGTCAATCACTCTGTTGATTAAAGGGTACATCTATAAGTTTAAATTGTTTCGTGCTCTATCTTCGGTAGCGGTGATTTGTGTTCTGTTGCGCAATATGGGACTTTATTGCAGTAGGATTTATAGTTTAGGATGTATTAGCACTTTCTTTATTCTATACTGTTTGTTATTTGCATACACTCCTTAGGTTACTATCTATTTTTCATTACTCATACTCTGAAAGTGGGTCATTACATGGCTGATAAGTGGTTTGAAAGTTATACATTGCAGCCCTAGGGAGAATAGCTTTCAACTGACAGCTGCCATTTTTTTTTCTAGTTCTGTTTTGACATTTCTATTGAACCATGTTGTAACTTTTTATACAGCCACTACATTAAAATTAAATTTAACTATTAAGAATAAATATTATGAATTGAATATTATTTACTTTCAACTCTTTCTCTAAAATAACATAGATTTCGGCATAGAATCTTTGCCTTTTTCAGTGATGAGCTAGAAAAATACTGGCTGCATAGCTGGACGGCTACAGGACAAAATGAAAAAAAAAATAGCGGGAAAGCGACGATCCGATCAACACTAATTTTTTCTTTAACTAATTCTCATTTTTAATTTCCTCGTATTCGTAATGAAAAGCACAGTGTTTACCTCGGGTAAATTACTTATTTACGAGTAGTCCCTCGAACTATTAGCGCCCTCACTACGTTACGGACGCCAAACCCCGACTCGGGACTTAAATAAGTAACTTTCACCCCTTGAATAACAATGTACTGTTACGTATTATAGTTAAAGTGTAATTATAGTCATTTTTTGTGGGTATTATCTGCTAAGCCGTTTCTCTACAATTTTGTGATTAGGTAATCCACATCCTTTTGTAAAAACTGAAAGATCTACGAATAAAATATCGGTATTTTTTTTTCGCTCTGTTATTGGTTACCGACCCAGGTATTGTTCTCGTGCAGCTGTTATTATTTAGGCACGAGGTCCATCTCTTCGTCACAATCGCAAAATTTACCTATACTATCTCATGTTCAGCTTAACATCACAGCAGAGAGCCCAGAGGATGTAGCTACAATCTTAATAAGACTAGAGTGCATGTACGCGAACACGAATTCAATTTACTGTACTGCAAGTGCCCTCGAACGACTATCGTTAAAGTACCAAGTTACCAAGTCGTATCGTCACCAACAAACGCCACTTGAGGTACACGTAGTAGCATGTTGTTGGAATAATTCTAGTTTCCAGTAAATTCGAGCGCAGAGACTGTTTATTACACTCTAGAAATGAGTGACGCCGAAACACGTAAAGGTGGAGTTGTTAGGAGTTTGAGCTTCAAGAGCTGCAGTTCGTCGACGCCCGCCTTAAGTTTTTGAGAGCGCTTCACTACGTTCCCTTTTGTTGGGAGGTAAAAATATTTTTAAACATGATATTGCACATATTCTGGGAGCTTTAAAATATTTAAAGCTACGTATCTCTTGCTTGTATGACCAGGTTTGTGAACGTGGAAGAAGCAAACGGAGTGTGTACAGATAGCTGTAATGTTAGTTGGATGATGTGATGAAATTCTTGCAGAAAAAGGCATAAGTTGAGTGAAATATTCAAGTATTCAAAGTTAAATTAATGACGCAACTCGCCCGAAATTCCACTTTTAACAATGCCCCAATGCCGAGGGCTTTATCAGACAGATCTACGATAGGTACAGCGCACACGGCCGTTTATGTAAGCGCCGCGACTAATGAGCGCGCCCAGGCCGGACGCTCTCACATTTCAATGACGTGTGTAACGACCCTTTGATGACACTCATCGCCACATAATACTCAACATTGCCTTTTTGCCGAATTTATTTGCAGGAAACTGTTGTAAATGGTAATTGAAATTTAATTAACACTGTGTGGGTGGGACGCTCCATTTATCTTCGATGTTAATGGTCGATAGCTTAGTTGTTATTCTGATCAATGAGTAGCACAGTCATCAGTACGTGTCTGAAAATTAAATAGAAAGGTGAAACTATGCCTTGTCACTCGTGATAATATGGTTTAGTATATTATGTTCGATCCTCGTAAACTACGTGATTTGTAGTTACTAAGTCACGAAGTGTTATTATCCTAGTTTCGTTTGCAAGGGTACCGGCGGCCCTGGTGTGCCACAGATAATAATAGTTTCATGAAAAGCATGCACACAACATTATGCCCGATTTTTGAGTATAGGAAGTCCTTTTGGTACATCCTCTAAGTAATGAGGGTCAAGTCTACTGCTGCTATTGGAATTCCTAATGAAAAACTGCTCAGGAATCGATCCCAAAACTCTAATCCCAATGGTAAACGAGACGATCGCGGGACTCACGAATTACCGTAACCCCGGAAAGTAAAGGTAAATAAATAAATAATAAATAAATAAATGATGTCATTTGATGATTTTGATTCATAATCCTAACCTTACATCAATTTTACTACTATTATAAGTGCAAAAAATTGTGAAAATGGATGAATGGATGGGAAACTACTGAACGAATTTGGATGTTTACTATACAGGTAGTTGCGTTTTCATGCCTTAATCGCTTAAATTAGTACCTATAAATTAAAAGTAAAGTAAAAGCACAGAGATAGCCGAGATCCTGCAGACGCTTATAAGCTACTTCATTTTTCAGTTGAAGATGTAGTAATTGGGGAAGCGTCGAGCAAAACCGCGGCTAACAGCTATTAGTTAATAAATCTTTATAGCTCCATATTAGCTTTGATTAAAGCCAGTTCTCCTCAGTCTTTATTAATGTTTACTTAGTACATACTGATAAAATGACTGAAGGCGATATTATCTAGGGTATATGTACACTCGGCTACATATCATACTATTCATAACCAGTATAAGCTGTTTGTTACGTTTGAGAAAGGATTACACAAAGCGAGACCACGATATATTGGTTTTCTTAACCTTTATTTGTAGCCGTGTGTACCAACCCATATAAACGTTAATTGAGTAATAAATACGTTGATTACCACACTTGTTACGGAACTAATGATCGCGTTCCATCCGCTTTTAATTATAACCCTAGAAACTCAATAACGTGTGTCAAAAATATCTGCTGTTGCCAATGGTTTCGTCTGCGTATAATTCGAAAATTATCCCTGTAAATAATAGGTTGTAAAATATTGGTGTGTGTCTGTAATTTCATACAAATCTGATCAGTATTTTTTGAGTTATGGAGTAACAAACATTCGTCCTCACAAACTATCATTTGTAACATTAAAGTTGGATGTTTGCTTCAAGGTCTACTCTCTTAGTCAGTTACCGAAAAAAAAAAAAGTTAAAAATAACTAAAACCACCTAGCCAATAAAGATTGTGTGAAACAACCGCAATTGGCATACGACCACGGCTTGTTCTTGTTTTATACTTTTCAGTGCGCGATTTTTTCGTAGTCGGGTTTTAGTTATTTTTAACTTATTTTTTTTTTACACTATTTTGGGGTTATATTACTTGAAGTAAGTAATTTATGTTATATGTATAGTTTCTGAGTTGTGAATTGAAGATTTATCATTTGATACCCATGTTGACACTGTTATAAACAGAAAATTAGCTAGTAAAAGCTATATAATGTATATATATTTCAAATGTGCTCATCAAGCCCTTTAATTTGATACCCATGTCGATACTGTGCGAAAATATTTTATTTTTCGGTAACTACTTCTCATACCCTAGAGGGCGCCATATTGGATTTGGTGACACGTCACCTACCCTATAACCAGCGGACAACTGAGACGCTTCTAACGAGACCTCATTTGTCATGTAATGATAAGTAGTTTAGAAGTTATGAGGGAACAAATAAACATACATACATACATACATACAAACATACATACCGGTCAAAATCATAACCCTCCTTTTGGCTTTGCCGTAGTCGGGTAAATACGGATAGAAACATTCATTATGTTATTGTTATTAAAAAAAATGAAAAATTAACATGAACAAAAAATAGTTTCTACAACACCACTGATTTCAGAGGTGTCTCGTAGCTCGATAGATGGCGTTGACGTCGAATTACATCGCGCTATGGTTTCGTTACAACGGATCATCAGAAGCGACGTGGTGTCCGGTGTCTTATCTCAATTTTATTAAATTTTTTGTTAAATAGGTTGAGCCCTTCTGGAGTGTTTATATGATACTTTTGATAAGATACGTTTTTGTTAAGTTACGTTTGAGTTATTTATTTTTATATTGTTACCATCAGTGATTTTTTTGGTACGTTTGGCCGCCCTTATATCTGGCCGCTCTAGACCGGGGCCTACTGGGCCTTAAGGGAAATCCGCCACTGACTGGAATATTGACTGACAGCTATAGCTGTTTTTGAGACCACCGTTAATATTTACAGAGGGTTTGCTCCAAGAACATCTCTTTGAGATTGCATGCACTCTGATATAAAAATGGTTTAGCGAGGCCTGTGTGTTCCCAAGTGATGTCATAACTTTGTTGTTACAAAGTATTGCTTCCTCACAAGAAACACAATAAAATGTGGGCTTGTGCTTTATCATCCGACGAGTTACTAGAGTGAAGTGGGAGCGGGAATCTGCCGGTTCGCAAATTGCATTTTAAAATGGAGTGTGCTGTACCTACTTCAAGCTAAGAATGTACGTATATGTAAACGGCAGAGAGCAATAGCACTTTTACGAAGACATCTTTAGTTATATCATTCCTGTTTTTATGCCCTGTAAGCGTTAACACTTGCACAGCCACAATCGGCTGATGGTAGTTGTAAAAATAAATAACTTGAAGGAAGTTCCGACATATGATTCTCTCGCAGTTCATATGTATTAGTGTAATAAAACCTAATGTTGCCATATGAACAAAGCGAATTTACACGAGTCGTGAATATTGTTGCTCAGGATAATAAAATCTTGACAAATAAAAAGTAATAGCTTTTTGTCTATTTACAATTGGTCTATATCGTTATTGAAGAGAAAATCATATCACTATACTAAAACCACAAGGCTAGAGAAAAGAGGGAAGGACAGTTATCAGCATAATAACGTAAATGCATGACACCTTAACTTGGTGTTGCCATACCCCTTCATATTCCCCCGAGAAGGGGAGATAATAACAATATGTCACATCCCAAGCCGCGAAGTAAAAAGCCCATGTTTGGGGCCGACCCTAACCTATTTAAGTAGAAAATAGCCTCTTTTTATCAGACTATTGTCCTATGTATGTAAAGTCGAGTTTATTAGGAAAAGCCTATGTAAATAACGGTAGCGGAAAAGGTACATAATTGATGATGTGACCAAAGTTGTTAAAGTATTTTAATAACGACAATGATACTCGTAAGAAAAACCTGTGAACAATTTTGGCTTCATGTTGGCAAATTCAAGTACTTGAAATTTTCTCGAAAAACTTTTAAATAGTCGGTACCACCGTGCTGAAGACCGTGGTCCACTTATTGTTATCCTGGCCTTGTCATATCATAGTTATTAGTTATGAAAACCCACGAGAGGTCAATGATTTCAAAATTTAATCTAAAAATAAAAGCCTCAAATGAAGGTACAACATAAAACACGATGTAATAAAGGATTGGCTTTCCAGACAGGCTTTATGAAATTTTATCATCCATCAAATAAAAAGGTAACATAACTGCACGTCTAACAGGGTCTATGATATGCTCGTAAATTGGCTAAATCTTTGGCCGAGCACTCGGAAGGGTCGCCTATAATGTTTGATGTTGACAAAGGTAGATGGTTGAATCGTCACAGAGTGTCGGAGTTCAGGCTCTCAATTGCATATTTAACGAGAGCTCACTAACTGCTCTGCGATACCGGAGCCGAAGAGGGACTTTGTAATTGGATCTCGCTATTTTTAGCACTAACACTTAACTGCCACCGTTTCGCCGTTTGTCGAGATATCGCAATTTTTCTCACCAGTTCACGGAGATGGGACAATAATCCCGCAGGACTCACCGAAGAATGTCTTCATATTACATTCCATTGAGTTTTTCTAGTGGTTATAGACGAATCTTCTAAAAATAGCGCCGGGGATTGAAAGTGGGCTCGAAAGTTTAATGTTTGGAGCGAAAGTGTCTCTCTCGTCGATTTGGGAATTGGTGTTTACCTTTTTGCACGTGTCATCAGAGATGGTATTGTTTGGGCTATGAATATATAAAGAGCGAACGTCGTGTAAAATGTACTCAAGATTTGCTTTTAGGTATGTTACTATGGTCTTTTTTTTGTTTTTTTCAATCAATCAATAAATCATCACATGCATCCTCCCACCCAGGGCAAAGCGGGAGGGACTGTCAGATTCGTACTGACTAAAATCCACGGTGTCCTTCAATAGCCCTTTACGTTCTGGGGTCCGGTAATTCGTGAGTCCTGCGCCCCCTATGTTACTATGGTCTAGATTAAACGTGACCCAATGCGAGTTTTCAACATTTTGTCTCTCATTTGTGTCGATAGAATATATTATCTGACACTAATTCGAAACAGATTCAGTTCGATTCATAAAGTTATCTAGACTAAGCGCTCTCGTATTACTTCCACATAGCTATAGGAAGCACGTTAGTATCCAAAGTTGGGACCTAAACACGCTATCCATGTCGCCGTTCCAACAATGTACGGCGGGTCCAACTGTTGTATAAATTAAAAATAGTTTAGTGGCCAAACGGCAGCGGCGGCATGTTCGGCATTACTTACATAGTTTCCGCAATGAACGAGCCATTCATTGGCTTCGAGGTACAAATTTTACGTTCATACAAACTTAATGTTCCAAGTTACGGCGAACGTAAGATGATGTATGTATTAGTAGGGCCGTACATTGTCTTACTAGTTATTTATTAGGAAATTATGCTAGATTAGAAGGAAGGAAGTGGAAACGGGTAAGGGGACGGAATATCTCTTATTATTCAGAGATGTGTCCTTCAGAATCCCGTGTTATCTAGTTGAATTACTTATTAAATTGGTAACTCCAAAAGTTCTTACTTCAATGGTCAAATAACCTGGGTAACTAAAAATGTCTATTCATAATTCAGGCAGAAATCATAGTTATTGTGTACGTGGTGGTAATAAGTTATTAAGTTCAAGGCTGAGTGAGGGGCCGGTGGCAATATAGCACCATCTTTTATTTAATTTTAGATATCAGTTGCTGACTGAATTGGTAGGACTTTTTTAGTAGCCGCTCCAAAAAATTATAATAGGAACATTTCCATCGATGGGAAAGTAACATTTCACTATGTAGTGGCGTGATCTCATTATATTCGCTCTTCAACACCTTTCAGAACGGAATCGGTAATCAGTTTCATAGCGATATCGACCGGGATAAGCCTCCCAATGAATATTTTATCGCAGAATTTTATTGAGAATGAGAACGTATCAATAGAAATAATATCGACTGTCGGCAATATAACAAGAGATGAGCTCAAAGGCAGTGAAAAAGTACTTATATTTTTAGGTTTCTGCAACGACTTATACAATCAGCCTTCAAACAATACCAGTAAGTCAGTAATAAAGAGAAATGTAAAAAAAAACCTAAACGAAATATCCGGTAAGACTCAATAAACAGGCTTTTTAGGTTAAAAATAGATCTGGTCCGTTTGTGTGGCCTTCCAAGCAATAGCTACCCGATCCCAGGGGGCGTGGGTGGGGGACGGGCGGGGCGCGGGGGCGCTGCTACCCCACACACCCATAGACATGATTTATTCCTGTGTAGATCGTTTCCACAGGAAAATATTTAATAAGGTCAGAAATACCATACATATTATGGGTAATTAGGACGATGTTTATAATGTCCGGATTAAATTCTTCACAGACATCCATCCGCAATAAATTTCGCGTGGTTATAGCTTCCCTGCAGAAAGACTTGCTCATAAAAAGCGTCTGTTATGAATTTCGTAGTTTTTTTTACGACCATTCACTCTGCATAATGCCATTGACAACTGTATGTAATGTGTTTATGCTTTATATTGCTTTAACAATGAGGTGGGTACATACACAGCCATGTGTACAACGCTAGGTACTGAGGTCGCGTTTCTACGTAACGGGTTGGGTCGTAATGCCGGCAATGATAGGTTGATAGCGCTCGCTTAGCAGAACAACCCGTGAGCACTACACAACTTGCACGGGGCGATAAGCACCTGATTTATTTTGTTTTTCCTTTTGTTTCCATCACGGAAGGTAGACTTATTGTTGTTGTTACGTGGTACCGGTATGGAGTGTAGTTCCGACTTCAGATTAGTATCTTCTTCGTGGTGATTAATTTATGTTTGATTGTTAGGGTTGTAATTGATCCTTGCTGTTTTTGTTTTCAAAGATGTTCAGAGTCGAGGTCGTTGACTCGTCGGTAGTTTTGCATACTACCATCATCATCTACCTAACAACATTATTAGACTTTTACAAATGTTGGGATCGATTTCCAGTCTAAACAAATGTAGCTGAGTAAGTATCAGTATTTTACATGAAGTAACTACATTGATCTGTGTTGTTTAGAATGTTGCAGAGTAGTTCAACATATGCGAATCCCCCTTTACATACACTCAACGAATCTTTAAATCTTGCCTTGCAAGCAGAGTAGCTAAAGAATGGACTTTCCATCCGGTGACTATACGCAAAGGCAAATTCTAGGTAGCGTATTTATTATTTTAACTACTTGAATGACAACACTATAATAATCCCCCCGCAGATCCCTTCGAACACGGTTTATAAATCAACTACAGTGGCTTGCGTAGCAGAGTAGCTAATGAATGGACTGGTCACCCATTGAGCACAAGCTAAGGCCAATTTTATATACCGGTTCTAATTTTCATAGTAGCTACTGAGATCGCAATGCATGTAATTTCTCTTACCCCGGGGTACACCTTAAAGTTCATTAATAGTAATAAAGTCTCAAATTACGGCCATTAATGGCACTAAACCAACGAAATTGCAAGTGTTTTTAAGCTTACTTACTAGGGTAGTAGATGACGTAGGCAGTGAATGGACTGGCCACTCATCGACGTAAAGGCGTATTTTAGGTAACAACTCTAATATTCATAGTACTGGAACTTCTGGGAACGTAATACATGTTAAATGTTATCCCTATTTCCCAAAGGATGGGCTTAAAGTTCGTAAACACTAATTAAGCCTCTGATGATGGTTGTTAGTGAAGCCTACGACAGTGGAATGGTGATTTTCATGATTAATTATTAAGACGGTTACGCTTTTTACCCGACTACGGCAAAGCCAAAGGGAGGGTTATGATTTTGACCGGTATGTATGTATGTATGTTTGTTTGTTCCGTCATAACTTCTAAACTACTTATCATTACATGACAAATGAGGTCTCGTTAGAAGCGTCTTAGTTGTCCGCTGGTTATAGAGTAGGTGACGTGTCACCAAATCCAATATGGCGCCCTCTAGGGGATGAGAAATCGTTACCGAAAAAAAAAATGTTCGCACCGTATCGACATGGATATCAAATTAAAGGGCTTGATGAGCACATTTGAAATATATAGACATTATATAACATAAATTACTTGCTTCAAATAATATAACCCCAAAATAGTGTAAATAAAAAATAAGTTAAAAATAACTAAAACCCGACTACGAAAAAATCGCGCACTTAAAAGTATAAAACAAGAACAAGCCGTGGTCGTATGCCACCTAGCCAATAAAGATTGTGTGAAACAACCGCAGGTGGCTATATGATAAATGCACTTCTCATAATTTGTCTGTGAGAATATAAAATTGTATGTTTAGAAGCATTTACATATCTAAAAGTCGAAGGCTAATATAAAAATTCAATTCGCTAATAGCAATCTAGGTGAGTATTATAAAAACCAATTCATTACTGCTCACTTTTTATAGACATCTATGAGTTGAAAACTGCATAATTCATTGAAAGTCGCTGGATTTCAAAGTAACTTTCTGATAAAGGAATTTTTAAACGTGATCCAACAATTTATGCGAGTAATGCAAACAAACACGGGTGCTTTGTTACAGTAACGTTATTTTCCTTCGCGTACGAGCTCTTGATTAGGTTTTTATCCGTGACCCGGGATTAGCATGAATACGGTATGTATTCTGTTTCATGTCTGGATTAGTGCCGCTCTCCTTGCGAAATTCTTTGACACATGCGCGAATGTTCGAGGGGGGAGTTGGGATGTCGCATATACTGATACTGTACAACATACATTGTATCCATTTAAACGAATATTACAAATAAACTGATTCAGATTTGTGTTGATATTGTTTAAGTTTTTTTTTTTTAAATAAATTAAAAGAATTTAATTACCTATTTAATAATTTAATTTATTTATTTAAAGACAATAAGTAACCTAGGTTTTGCAAAAATAGAAAATTGCACTAGGATAATCCTGTGTCACAGGATTCACAGGCAGCAGGAGCTCTAACAATACAACACATTTTCGATCATTGTTAAATATTACGTAGTGATAAAATTATTTGATATTTCTTAATTTAACTAAAACATTTTTAATGTATGCCTGTGTCGCAAATCGTAGAGATTTTTGTGGAAATAAAAATCCGATTGCGGAGATGACTTGACCTTCTGATTCAGTACACCAATCGGATCAGAAGGTCACAGGTTGAAGTCCTCTCCGCAATCAAATTTTCGATTTCACTAAAATCTTTAAACACTATTTGCTTACTAACTCTACTCAACTTCTCTAACACATGAATGTTCACTAAATTGATATGACATTGTGCACTCGAAGGTAGCAACCCACGTACGGCAATCACTCAAAGCTTTGCCTATTCATTGTACGTCATCACTCCAACGTGGATGAAACAGATTGACGTCGTCAATAATATTGACGACGTAGTAAAAAGTAACATTATTTGTATACAACAAATACTCTATGTATATTTGTAAAGGCAGAAAGTTCTCCTTAGCCTTAATATAGATAAATGGAGAAACATCACGAATACAAATTGATTTCTCTAAACAAATATTTATTGGAAAAAGACTAATGCTCGTACAACTGCTTTGTTAGATAGCCCGTGTTTTACGACCAGACGAAATTCAGCTTTAAAAGTGAGTTGTACGAGTTAACCAGCAAGTTTTGGAGGTAATATAACGTAATATGAGTATCGATCATGAACATACGAGCGGCATGTCTGCTTTATAGCTCATCGGAGCTGCCGAGTGCCGGCGCCCGAGCGAACGAGCCTTGTTTGTGCCACGCGACAAATGTTACAATATAACACGAACCAATTAATAACACTGTCAATCTATATTCTACATATTGGCATTCCATAAACCAATTTGTGAGTTATAGGAAGCATATTGGAACGGTTGTTTTATAGTACCTACAGCTTACATATTAGTAGATTGGAATATAAGTGGTTACGGTTAATTGTGGCCATAACAAAAAAGTATTAAAGTAAACTCTGTTCATGTCTATTATTGTTGCTATATTATAAAATCAATCTTACACGTCATTATTATCAACAGTTCAATCATCGAATAATTCCATAAAATTGTTAAAAATCTAATTGTATCTTTAATTTATCTTCGCAGCACAAGACTTTAATCCCAAATAATTTCCATCGGAGCGGCATCTAATACGCTTATATCAGGCAGGTAATTATATTACGTGAGACAGCCGGCTTACCGCACGCTGAACCTCTCACTTAACTTGAACTTAGTGTCATATGAAAACCGTCTGCTGTCTTGTTAATATCCAGTTTCCAATATTCGTCGAGTAAATATTTCCATTGTAAAATCTGTCTCAGACAGAGCAGTTTTTTTTTGGTTCTATAAGGCAATTCATCTTACTCGGCGACTTGCCTGCCTGTCTTACATTAATAAGTGAGGGCGTTGCATTTTTTATGAATTCCAAAGTAAACAATCTGTATGAGTGCCAGGATTTATGAGCACGTGACCTTCAAGAAAATGAGGCGCTTCACCGATGGAGGGAGAGGTGCGAGAGCGTGCCCCTCCTAAATTAATTTTACTAATTACAAGTGTGCAGGACCACCTGTCTGCAGGATGCCATATTGTTTACACTTAATTAATGTTTACATTACAGTAACCCTTTATTTAACACTTTGTAAACATAATAAACTATAAAGTTCCCCTTTGTGTAAGCGACCCCTTAAGACCAGGACCTTCAAGAAATTAATGCAAGAGTATTACCTTTTTTTTCTACGTTGAAATTTTTATCGAATTTAAAGCTGAGATTCGATTATGATATCGAAGAGCTACTACGAAAATGATGAAAGGTTTTTGAAGTAAAATAAGGCTTTCTGATAACGGCGATAAGTCCACGTGGGAATTATAATTAAACCATTTATGTTTGACTGCGGTCCGGCACTGCGGAGATAAAATATTCAAAAGAAACTTCTTGTAAATCTAGTGCGTATTTCCTGTTGTAATGTTGGCAACGTGCTCCGAAATGAAACAATGGGTCGCGAACAAATCTGGCATTTGTACATTCCCAACACTCGGTGGGAGTGGGAACTTTGTCGATTTCGTGGAAACATTGCAAATGACAGATAGCGACGACTTGTACATAATTCAGTAGCTGTTATGACGAGCACGTTACGTAAACGCGGCGTGTGGCGTGCGTGCGTCATCAGACGCTCATTGATTCTACGTACGACGTCGTCGTGACACCGCTTCACCAGATATACCACTATTTTATTACTCACATTTTATGACCAGGAATGCGTTTTTATTAATATTCATACCATTGATATTATTTATTCCATTTCGCTGCGTCTTATTTTCAGCTGCTTCAACATCGAAGTCTGCTTTTATCATTATATTCTTCTGCCAATCAGCCAACATTCAGGTCCATGTAGTTAATTGTTGAAACATTGTCGTTAATTTTAATTGGACGCCGTTAAACAGAATTACTCGTAATTGGGTTTTCTTTCGTTACAGGAATTTTCCAAGGTGTAGGAGTATCTACGACACCATGCCACCTAAGTAAGCTGATCCTAGAGTTGTTGCTTTTATTACTGTGAGCACTTTATTCAATTATTTTGCTGCCAGCAAAGTTAACACACCAAATAATATATTGTTTTGGCAATTTTGTGGTATGATTGCCGCTTTTAGCTTATAGTTCGCTGTTTTATGGTTTATTGTTAATGTTATTTTTGAAGTTGCGTTATTTCTACAAATTAACGTCTTTTCTTCGAGTTATTGCGAAAGTTGCTTAACTAGTGCAAGTTTTAAAACATATTTTTCCAGCAAACTATGAAAACATTTTTCACCATAAACAAACTTTTATTTATTTGGGGCGTTACATGGAATGAAGTCATTAATTTTTTTAAGTAGGTCACTGAAACACGCGTTTGCGGATTGAGACATAAGCAAAATAAACAAAACACCCGAGGTAAACACAACGGTGTTTACCTGTACATTGAAACATAAACGCATGATAGGATTACCGGAAACCTATTTTACCAAGCCTTTGGCCTTGCTTAATATAAGAGGCAATTTGGCATAGTTATGATAATAGCTGCTACAGATACATAAATACATAATGAAACCAAACAGATACATATACGTCGACCCAGTTCAACTTTTAAAATCCACAGTCAAACTGATTTTATAGATTGCTAAGTTTCGTGTCGTTGATCATTAACTTTCACCGACAACGGATCGGTGACGGTTTGTGTACGTATCCACAAACACCAGTCACCGTCTCGTAGTTCGTCAGCCACGTCGCCGGTTTGACTGAATCATTGAAAAATAACATCAGTTAAGTTACGGGTTGGTCACACGTGTAGCAATGACGGTAGCGCGACGCTGACTGAACTGAGACGTGACGATCTCGGATGTGTGGGGATAAAAGCATGAAACTTGTATGGAAATATTATTTGACGTGCCTGACCGGTGACGTCACTGATAGATCACGTGCCGGTGTCTGACCGGTGACGGGAACAGTCATACTAGGAGTATAGAAACATTTTTTTAACCGAGCCCGTGACGAGACGGTGACTGATGTGTGTGAATGCACCTTTAAACTTATTTAGTTTTAAATGTCAAAAGTTGGCGATAGAACGGTTTAGCCTGCAGGGTCCGAGGCGAGGGGTCCGGGAGTATCAGCTACGATTTATTATCACTATTATTCGAGCGGAACTAACTGTTTTCTTCGGTAAGGTGTGTATTGGCCGTTGGACTTGGCATCCATTACCTATTTGTTTCGCTAATAACGTTTAAGTAGGTCTTATTTTTCAACTGTAGGAATTTGGAATTGATGGTGGCTAAATAGTTTTATCTGCTTTTGTTTTGGAGCTTAGGAATTTTTCTGTATTTCTTTTTAATTAAAAAGATTTATGTGTTTAGATATTTCACGCAATATTGTTATGAATGTCACTGTCACTGTCACTGTACTTCACGTAACTTTCTATTTAATTAACTAAATATTGGCTCGTTTTATTGATATTATTTTTATCTAAAGCCAGTGTAAGCACACACAATACACCACAATAGACTCACTTCCAGTCAGATAAACTGATAAATGATTTTAACTCGACAGATACATTAATTTGCCAGTGACCCGGATATGTGATATATTTTGAACACAAACATGGATGCAACTACAATGTAAAACATTTATAGGCACTCGGAAATTTTCCATTTTTATTACGCCGATGTAGTATTATTTACTACCTAGTTTTTGTAATGGTTGCAACCTAGACTGTTGACTACGAGGTCTAAGTTTCAATTCCCAGGTCAGGCATTAGTGTCATTGAGTTTTTCCTCAAGGCATTTCTCAGTAAGACACGGTGTTTTTAATTTGTGCCCGGTTGGTAGCATTAGGGTCACTATTTACAACATGGGCCTGGGTGTTTGTGTATGTGAGTTTACATGTTTGTAAACGCTCCCACGATACAGGAAATAATTCTAGAAGGGGACAACGTTTTTTTACTAAGAAGACAAAAAAAAATGGGGCTCCAATATAACTGGCGTTGAAGTGTACTATTAGGTACACCTTTATTTGACTGATTCAGGCCGCGGGCGTGCGGGCAGCGAGTAATGGGCAACTCGCTGTCTGACCATGGACCATGCCCGGGTCGACGGCGCGTTGTGTTCGAAGCGTGCCTCAAAGAGTGTTAGCAAAATGACGGGGCAGCCCTCTAGAGGACCGAAGCCTATTGGGGTCACGGGACTTAAGAATTACCGTGACCCCGGAATGTAAAGGGCTATTGAAGGACCGTGGATTTTAGTCAGTACGAGTCTGACAGTCCCTCCCGCTCTACCCCAGGTGGGAGGACTTATTTGATGATTTTACCAAGCTAAAAAAAGGGGGTTCAGGCGTTGTGTTATGTATTTATTGCATGAGGAAGTTTGACATTTCTATCTTCCATTATTTAAGTTGGTGAGTATGTGACGGTGCAAGGCAGTGCTTGCCGCTAACTGTGGTTGCACTGCTAAAATATCAGAATGTCTTGGTTACACTGTGATGGCCTGTGACGCATGCAAACGACGTCAAGTTGCGCTATCAACATGTTTTATACATGAGACGAGTTAGCGAAGACGCCGCTAAGTGGCGTACATTGCAACTTGACTTTACTATCGCTATGCTACTTCTATGTATCTGATTTCTAGTGGGTCATTTTGTTGTTGTATTTTTTTTCAATATTCAGGAAATCCTCAGTTTTTTGACAAATAATAACGTGGCTAATATAATTTTGGAATTAAAAAAACTACTAAAAATAAAAAGGATGAAAAAACACAACTAAAAGCAACAGAATCATAACATGAGTTTTTAGGTATTTTTTATGACAGCTTATCACATTCTCAGCTCGGTGCAGACATTTTTTTATGATACCCATAAAATGCACAGATACTAAGCGAGAACCATTTACGCTTTTAGTTCACTGATTTTTAAAGATGCTAACAAAATACTCGTAATTTAAAGTACCTTTAATCTTACAAATATTATAATACAGTGTAACTGTATAATGTAGGGGTGGTTAGCCCAAGACGGGTAGCCCGCCTAAAACGGGTATGCATGTTATTTTAGGCGTCGTTCTTGCTAGTAAGAATGCATGCGTGCAGGAAGTAGCTCCTCATAGGTAGAGGCGACGTGTTCTAAACGCACACTTTATAAATCTTCACATTCTAATTCATAATTTAAAATGAATACCCGTTTTAGGCGGGCTACCCGTCTTAGGCTTACCTCCCCTACTATTAGAGGTTTTGTGTTCCCAGAATGGATTCGGGCAGTAACAGCGTGCCAATTAACTAATTCTCCTGTGATTTGTTACTCGTAGCAATCGGCGTAGCGGCGTAGCACCCTGCTACAACATTTGCTACTTAGTGCTACGAATTTACTTTAATTAGTTGCGATGTTTAATAGTAATTAAACCTTCACAGGCATAAATTATGACGTAAAGTTCCTTTGTGGAAGTAATTGCTGATGGTTTTAATAACTTAATATGAGCACAATTTGTTACGAGGAAATGAAGTCGGTAATTAAAGTGAGGGAAATGTGAAAGTCATGTAATGTGTCTGTGCTAATATTATCAGCGATCAGAAATCCATCTGATAGGGAGTCGCCTTGTGTGCATAATTACTTACTATTATTGTGATTGGCTGGTTATTGTATAGGTGTATTCGAACCCCGTCTCTACCTATAGGATAGAATGGTAGTCTACAAAAAAAAGACTGGCCATAGGAAACAAAATTCTCATCGTGAAGGGGTTATAGGAAAGCGATTAAATTGTGTGACACGAAAAACCATAGTACATTACAAAATGTAGTTAAGTCATGGCGACATCGGTCGCGGGACGACAGTCGCGGGACTGTACGAATTACCGTGACCCCGGAACGTAAAGGGCTATTGAAGGACACCGTGGATTTTAGTCAGTACGAGTCTGGCAGTCCCTCCCGCTCTGCCCTGGGTGGGAGAATTCATTTGATAATTTTAGAAAAAAAGTCATTGCGACATCGCATTGAATCAGAGTGCATTCTACAATTCCAGTAACAAAACAGAGCTTGTTGTGTTGACTGTACACAACACATACTCATACAGTTATAGTCGGCTACAAAACTCTCTCACAAGTTCCAAACTAATTTCCTGCGGCACAAAGCAATCTCCAGCGACGTGTGCCCCCGTATACGTGTGTCCGATACAGGGTCACGTGACACGTCCAACTGATTGATTTTTACTACCCACCTTCAGTTTTTAATTGCTGGAAAGGTACCATAACAATTTCTCCGTTCTGTGGTTTAAAGCAATCAAATATTGATGACTCTGTAAGCGGAGGGGCGGACAACTCGACTTTGTTTTTGTCGCAGGTTTTTTCCCACTCCCACTTCGAATAAATGCTTATTTTGCAAAAGTCTGTAAAAATACAAAAGAATACACAAGTTGTTTTGTATCTTTGTTATCTACCAAATACTATAGAATTCATGACGTTGCTTTTTTAGGGTTCCGTAGTTAACTAGGAACCCTTATAGTTTCGCCATGTCTGTCTGTCTGTCTGTCTGTCTGTCCGTCCTCGCTTAATCTCTGTGACCGTTAGCACTAGAAAGCTGAAATTTGGTACCAATATGTATATCAATCACGCCGACGAAGTGCAAAAATAAAAATTGGAAAAAAATGTTTTTTTAGGGTAGCCCCCCTATATGTAAAATAGAAAGTGATTTTTTTTTTAATTTCAACCCTAACGTGTGATATATCGTTGGATAGGTATTTAAAAATGAATAGGGGTTTACTAAGATCATTTTTTGATGATGTCAATAGTTTCGGAAATAATCGCTCCTAAAGTCAAAAACAATGTGTCCCCCCCCCCCCTCTAACTTTTGAACCATACGTTTAGAAAATATGAAAAAAATCTGGAAAGTAGAACTTTATAAGGACTTTCTAGGAAAATTATTTTGAACTTGATGGAAAGAACAGTTTTTGTGCAAAAAAAACAAGAAGGTGGTACAAAATTCCTGGACTAAGTTTGTAGTATAATCAATTATTTAATCATATATACAAGCATTTTTTTTAACTTCGTTTACGTATTTCATTATTCCGAACGTATCTTCTTTCAAACAAAAAAAGAATTATTGAAATCGGTTCGCGCATTCCAAAGGGAAACTACGGAACCCTACACTGAGCGTGGCCTGACACGCTCTTGGCCGGTTTTTTAAATAATAAAAATAAGATGAAAACAAAAAAGAGAGGTTATTCAGTGTATCCCGTTATTTTTACCTGCTTCGCTCTTCCAAATGTTGCCATCTACCTTTTTTATTTTATTTGTTTCGTTGAAACTTTTACTATACTCACAGAACGTGTGTAATATCCTAAAAAGTTTTCTCGACACACAAAAACAATGTACCGTCACGTTTCCCGTAGGGGGCAGTCAACATTTTTGGAGTTTTTTATTTTATTAATTTAGCAAATTCATTGCAATCAACACAAACATGAAACAACTTTTTAGTATTGTTTTTTATGTGTGCAGTAAAATATAACGTGTGTCTTGTGTCTCGGGAGTCATGGACGACGGTCAACGGACATCGTTTTATACGTATGTTCTCTGTTTATATTGTTGGTTATCATTTGCAATGAAATTTTTATGTATAGGAAATCTATTTATATAACCTTTTTTTGAACGTGGTAAAATCATCACATGAGTCCTCCCACCCAGTGCAGAGCGGGAGGGACTGTCAGACTCGTACTGACTAAAATCCACAGTGTCCTTCAATAGCCCTTTACGTACCGGGGTCACGGTAATTCGAGAGTCCCGCGACCAATTTATATAAAGCTTATTTATTTTTAAACTAACATCATCTGATTAGTGTTTTCTCAAAAATGTGATATTTATAACTATCGTCAAACATTCTAAATGCGAAAGTTTGTGAGGATAGAAGCGGGCGAGGCCGCTGGCAGCAGCTAGTAACTCCATAAATATTAATAATCTACGACCATAATAATACGCTAGTATAATTTCCTGTCTCCTTCTTCAGAAGTAACAATTATTTATTAGGCTAATTAGCTGGAGCGGAAAGTTTAACGATATCCTTAATGAAAATTATAAACAGGAGTTACCACGCTAACGTACGTTAAATTAGCACCAGTGAGCTAGCTGTTAGTTGCCTTATTTGTATGAAAATGTATTGTTGGTAATACTGGAAGGAAAATATTGAAGTATTTTGGTTTATTTTATTGAATATTGTAATAAGATTCTTAATAAGAAACATAATAGTTGAAGGTCTCTTCAAATAGGTGCAACTATAATTTCAATTCAACTAATAATTAAATTATTTCATTTGTGGCGGTCTGTAGACGCGGGAAATAGAGAAAGACCTTGCGGTTAGATTCACGGTCGAAACAGCTACATTACTGACTGATAATGAAGATTTGTACAGGTGAACGTTTTCTTTTTAAAACCGTTAAGTCGTTTTTAAGTTTATACATAAGAAATGTGTTTAATTAAAAAAAAATAAAAAGTTACCATCTCTGAAACAGAACTGCGGGGAGAAATATCTACAATATGGTGTTATTTTTACTTATTGTTTTTATTTATACGAGTCTAAATGAAGTCCCATTTTTTTGAGATCTTCTGGAATATTTTACAAAGGCTGGGCTTTATTACCTATGTCGTAGTTACATCGCAGTGGTAGACGCTCACGGCGTCGGACGTCGCAAGACGATCTCCGGCCACAGTAGGCGCGGGCATGCGAGCAGCGAGTAATGGGCGAATCGCTGTCCGACCATGGACCATGCCCGGGTCGACGGCGCGTTGTGTTCCACGCGCGCCTCGAAGAGTGTCAGCATAGTGACGGGGCCTGTAGAGGGCCAAAGCCTGCCGGGGTCGCGGGACCAAGGGATTACCGTGACCCCGGTACGTAAAGGGCTATTGAAGGACACCGTGGATTTTAGTCAGTACAAGTCTGACAGTCCCTCCCGCCCTGCCCTGGGTGGGAGGACTCATTTGATGATTTTACCACGATAAAAAAAAGTCGTAGTAACACTGGTAGTAATTAATAGTACACCCCTTGCTGTCAGTGTTGCGGTAACGGAGCTCGATTCATTAGTGTCTTACAATTGATTGAGGATACTCTGACATGGCTCTATGTAACCTTTCTATTTGGACTTGGAGTATTATTTGAGGGTTCCAAACATTTATTGAATAGGTTACAATATTGATAAAGCCTTTGTCAAACCGACAGGCGTCGCGAATGCGAAGCGTGACGTTTTTATTTGTAATGTATGGAATTGTTTGAATCCAGTAACATAGAAAAGCTAAAGCGATCCGATAGCGTAACCGAAGTATCGGACTGACGTTTCGTATCGGTTCGTTATCGCTTCGGACTCGCCTGTCTGTTTGACAAAGGGTTAAATGTTTTCGGTTGTCATTCATGATTGTCACTTTTTTTGTAAATGAACTCTATAATGTGACACAGGATTTATTGTAATCGCGGGACTGTCTTATTAAGCAACCGTGACCCTGGAACGTTCAGGGCTGGGAGGACTCATATTTTTTTTTTTTTTTTTTTTTCTTTTTCTCTATTTATATTTATTGTGAGAGTGATTAAAATTAAAGATGACTTTTGGTGCGCCGAGCATTTTTTGTAAAAAGTTTTTGCCCCACATTAAGATCTTCTGTATCGTGGGTGCGTTTATAAAAACAGAAACTCACATACAGAAACATGCATATTCTGAGCCTCTGATGGGCAGTGCTTGAAAAAGGCTCTCATCTTACCAATATAATCGAGAAGGTCTTAAAAGGACACCATATCCCTGGAACTTAAAGGGCAACCGAAGAAACAGGTTGCACGGGTTGCTGCAAGATTTTTAGCTAGTAAGATTCTGACAGTCCCTTCCGTTCAACCCAGAGCACAGCAGATGGCTCATTTGATGATTTTAACAACACAAAAAAAATGTCATAGAAAAAACCTACGAATAACCAGGCTTGTCTGCCAGATGCCGAACCACAGCTGTGGGAATATCACATGAATGGAGAGCTGACACAGCCGGGGTCGGAGCCGGAGCCGGAGATGGCGGGACGCTTTGCATGACTTCCTTGTGAAATGGCGTGAAGATATACACCATTGAGAGAAGTGGAAGGAATGGGGGAGGTCTTTGCTCAGGAGAGGGACGGAAAAGGCTTTTTTTTTTTTTTTTTTTTTTTTGCGTGGTAAAATCATCAAATGAGTCCTCCCACCCAGGGCAGGGCGGGAGGGACTGTCAGACTTGTACTGACTAAAATCCACGGTGTCCTTCACGAGCCCTTTACGTACCGGGGTTACGGTGATGGGTAAGTCCCGCGACCCCGGCAGGCTCTGGCCCTCTACAGGCCCCGTCAATTTGCTGACACTCTTTGAGGCGCGCGTGGAACACAACGCGCCGTCGACCCGGGCATGGTCCATGGTCGGACAGCAAGTCGCCCATTACTCGCTGCCCGCATGCCCGCGCCTACGGTGGCCGGAGATCGTCCTGTGACGTCCGACGCCGTGGGCGTCTACCACTGCGGCTGGGATGGAGGGAGGACGCTGTCCTCTCCCTCAGGCGGCCCGCCTCCTCCTTCACGAGCATGACTGCTTCGCAGAAGGAGGCGACCGCCTCCCACTCCGTCTCGCCCCGCAGCATGGCCTCGACCAATGCCGGGCGCGAGAGGTCTCCGCCTATCGCCGTCGTGAGGACACGGCGGTGCTCTGCCCAAGCGGGGCAGTCTTGCACCGTATGCTCCACCGTGTCCTCCGGACGATCCTCGCAGTGGTGACACCCAGGCGTTTCTTCCCTCCCTATCAGACACAGGAACCTCCCGAAACTTCCGTGTCCGGTGAGGACCTGCGTCATGCGGAAGGTAAGGACGCCGTGACGCCTATCCAGCCACTCCTCAAAGAGGGGTCTTACCGCCGCGATTGCGGCGTGCCCGGACGGAAAAGGCTTACCAAAAAAAAAAAAAATATATATATATACGACAGCTTACTTTTTTATTTTATCGTGGTAAAATCATCAAATGAGTCCCCTCACCCATGACTTAGCGGGAGGGACTGTCAGACTTGACTGACTAAAAACCACGGTGTCCTTCAGTAGCCCTTTACGTACCGGGGTCACGGTATTCCAGAGTCCCGCGACCCATTACACCATATACATTAATAAACATAGCATGATACTCAGAAGACAGATTTGTGATCAAAACATTGTATTTCTAAGTCAACTCCGCCGACTTCATAAAATACTTCGTTAATACGGTCAAAGAAAAGGTAACAACGAAAAATGGTAAGTCGTAAAACATAAAAGAGAATTAATGTGAGTCACAAACAAAGACGGATTTTGTAACAAATGAGGCGACGGAAAAGGAAAGCTTGTTCGTTTGTTTCAATTTTTAAGTTGTCGTCGGTAAACAACAAACAGATGGTGCTCACGAGGTGTACGGGTAACAAGCTTTGGTGGATATGTTACCGAACGACATGCGATATGTTTTAATAACTAAGCTGATTAATAAACCATGTACGGCATAGACAAAACGAAAGCAAGTTACGTTTTTAAAACAGATCAAGATGACTGAAAAGATGAATATTTGTTTCGAAGTTCGAAGAAACGAACATATAAAAACACCCAGTGGCATGTTCTCAAAAATGCATGAAACAGTCAGTAACTATCACATAACAGACTATTATTGACGAACTACAAAATATATACCTTAATACATAACCTAATAACATTTTCACGATCACGAGGATCAAACCCAGGACCACACACTCATCAGTCGCGTTTCAAACCACATCACCTACACGACAGTCGACATTAATCCCTATGATAAATACGAGTAATTAAGGTAATTCGGCCATGTTGTAAACGGCTAAGTATGATCCCTTCTCTTACGAGGATATCGTAATGGGCTACCAGGAGATTATGACAAGGCAGCAGCTGCTTCTGTGCTAATAACTTAATGCTTCTGCACAGTAATTGTGTTAGTGCACACTGCACCCATTATGTCTGAAATCACTTTAATGCTATTAGTTGAATATCTAAGTTCATGCACGTTATGATATTTTAAGTAGTAGTTTTTTCTCGTGGCTTTGGCCGCGTTCGCAAAATTATCCCGCGTGATCGTCATATTGGGGTAAAAAGTTTCCTATGTGTTATTATACAACTAATTTAATTCAAAAACGTTCAGCCGATTTGCTTTATTGACTAACAAACATCCATTTAAATTGCATTTTAAATAATTTAAAAACTAAGGTTATAAATAAGTCAACTTAAGTATCAAGTGTGATCATTATAATAATATTCTGTTACACTCAGCTCTAAATATTTACTGTCAAACATCGCATCCCTTGATCGACAAACTTTCCAACGATGTTTAGAATAGACACATTTTGGAAGTTACGTTCATTATTTTCTTATCTATGAACGCGCCCTGTCAGTACTTTTCGAGGGCGACCCTTGGAATACCGACGTACCTACTTACTAGACGAAATATCGGTCAAGGGCACACGTATAATATTAAGGTTCTTTCTTTGCAAGTGTGCTTGACTATCTATATTCTATAATGAATGGAATAACATTACGAGGGGCAGATATTTTTAGGAACGTTAAGGTATTTACGAGATAATAATGAAATAACTTGAGCTAACAAAATTGACGTGATGAGTTTTCCTGAAGTTGTTCATCGAAATTGCTTACGTGAATGACACGGCTCTGTAAAATACCCTTTTAAGTAATACGATACGAGATTCTTCGCAAGAAATTGTACAAATTATCCCTTAAGGGGGATCAAAGGAGAAGTGGAAGTTTGTATGTGAACGACGCCGGGGATGCTTCTAGTTAGAATACATATACAAAAATGATATCGTTGTTTGTTTCGTAGCTCGTTCTGCTGTTCAAATTTCGCACACTTTTCATTTATTTACATTATTAAATGAATGAATAGTGTGGGAAATGGTAGGTTTCCATGTAGGAATCCATAAATATAATACAACCTTTCCATAAATTAATTTAATACCTATATGTATAACGGAATATAACGTTCAACTCAAATTGTTTGAAGTGTTTGTGAAGGCACCTCACTTTGATTGTAATAACAGACATTTTAAGAATCAAAGAAAATAGAGAAAACGAAATTTTGTTTCGAATCAAATTCTAAACAAAATTCGAGGTGCACTGTTTTTTTCACAAACTGTTTTTATTTTTTCACGTCGCCCCTATACATGCGCGTGCCCTGCGGACAATGTTTTATTTTATTTTTGCTATACTAACAAATTCCATCAATAGGACCAACGAGTATTAACGTCAGTGTTTGCACAACTAAAATGCAGAATAGCAATACTCAATGGACCATTCAATTCTGGATCTGCCTGTTTGTGTATATTAATTCAAATGTTTGTACCTAAAACAAAGTGGTGGGGCCGATCGCGGGTCTGTCTAAACAGGTAAACGTGAGCCTGGAACGTAAGGGGCTGTTGAAGGAGCATCGTGGATTTTAGTTAGTATCAGTCTGGCAGTCCCATCCATAACACCTGGGAGGAAACTCTCCCCCTCTCCCGTTGGGAAAGTAATGCACAGCGTTTTGATTAAAAAAAAGAATCCGCAAAACGTCAGTAATTTTAAAATGGTATACATAAACAGCCTGCGCGGTAAAATCGGCCTTTCAATTCCGTTGCTAAGGCGACCACAGCCCTCTCCAGAGTCTCTGTCTGCCTCTTTGTCCATTAAACCTCACAGACGAAGGGTTCCGTGTAATTAGATACTAGCTTTAATTAATATCACTTTGATATACAACCCACATCGCTAGGAGAGCGAGCTTTATATTAAAACATTATATTTCAGACGACGTCTTTGTGGAAAATTGTTATTATGAAATTCTCTTTAATATTTTGAGTATCGATTTTCTTGATTTTATAATCAATCTATGACGGTCCTACAGTTGGACACACAGACCTCTAACATGTACATATTCGAGTGTAATACTAGTTCGTGGTAGTAATTTATGAACGACTAGCTTCCGCCCGCGACTCCGTCCGCGCGGTTGTCGGTGTTCGCGTGGATGGTTTATTTCCCCATTTTGAGTAACTCTGACGATGACATCTTATAAATATTACGGCGCTGAATCCACTGCGGGTAATACAACGTGTGTTCGCGGTTCTACAGAACAACGTCTATGAATAAAACTGAAAAATAAGATTTTTTTCTACGTATTTTTCCAGGATAAAAAGTATCCTATGTTATGCCCAGGATAATAAGGAATAATTATACCAAGTTTCATCGAAATCGAACCGTTAGTTTTCACGTGATGCCTGCACAAACAGACAGACAGACAGACAAAAATTTTTTTAATCATATATTTGGGTTTGGTATCGATCCAGCAACACCCCCCGCTATTTATTTTTTCAATACTTTCAATGTACAGAATTGGCCCTTCTACAGATTTATTATATGTATAGATTATTATTTTACTGATAAGTCCTTACATCGGAATGTAGTTAGTTCAAGCTAGTCATTACTGACTTGGCTTTGGCTTTGTTGCATTAATTATTTAATAGTCCAGGCTTTAACTACCCTACATTGTAACTTAATGGAAACTATATCTATCAATTATCTAATAACTTTAAACGAACAATTATCGAATACTATCAACCCGTCCAGGCCGCCGGTTGCAATAAAGATAGTATTAAACCTTTGCATTGCATTCTGTTTATTGACAAAAAAACTCATAACGACTTTCTTTTATACTATGTAAAGAGATTTAAAATTATTGTATCGATTTTTATTAGAATTTTCTGTTTAGGTAAGATTTCTTTTTCTACTTTTAGGTTTACCTTAATACTTGTCTTTAATAAAAAAAAAGGTAAAACACAAAAAAATACGAGTGAAGATCGGTGGCCCAGGTAATAGACAAAAATGATTTTTAAACGTAACGAAACCTTCAAAATGATTTGTTAATTACAAATGACCATCAGAAACATCGATAGCACTTATCGTACAGACAATAAATTGATAGCAGAAGTCAGCAGGGTGGGCCGTGATGGTGGGGCAGTAATTAATGGCGGGCCCAGCTATTTCTGGCCCGAAGGACACGCGCGAACGTGACCAGAATGCATTTATATCTTTTTAAATAAAAATATATGAAATACAAACTTATTAATTCTCATTGTTAAGTTTATAGTCGTGTTCGAAATAATTGCCCATGCTTTAGTCTTACCCTTAAAGCGTGGTCTGGGACAGATGGCCAATAGTGGTCAATGAAGTAGCCGCGAAGACATACAAACAAACATACATACATACATACCGGTCAAAATCATAACCCTCCTTTCGGCTTTGCCGTAGTCGGGTAAAAAATTTACATTAAAATTAATTTACATTACCAAGAAAAAAAGACGTAAACTTAAATCTCGTCACAACCAGCCAGAACTGCGCAAAAACAATATAAATCACAATTATATTGGATCTAAGGACCGTAATAGTTCACAAGAAGTGTCAAGAAGTCGATAGTTCATACAATGAGAACGAAGTGTTTCCCGATAAGTCCCTCTACTAGAAACTAGGCCAATTTAGATGGGTTCTACACACCAAAACGACGAGTTTAAAGTACCACACGGTCCGACCTTCACGGTTAAGTCGTGCTTCCTTAGGATGGTCCATGGAGGGGTGAGAATCCATTTTTTTGGGTTGTCAAATCATCATTTGATGGATAGAATCTTCGAGACGTTCTATGGTCACGGTTTCCCACTAGAAATTTCCACGACCAACCATTTGTTACAAAAACAGTCTCCTTCGTACTTCAGAAAGTCACTTTTGCTACCATCGCTCTTTGACAGTCTTTGACCCGAAAGTTGACTACCATTCTTGCCAAGGGGTATCAGATTAGCCGATAACAACTGGGTGGTGAAGGTCAGCTGTTCGGTTACACTGGAAGTCCAATATAGAGAAAAGGCTGGTGATTAGAGTTGAGCTCTATCTACCAATAATGCTAAGGCGACAGATGTCTCTCCAGAGGGCCAAAACCTGCCGGGGTCGCAGGACTTATGAATTACCGTGACTCCGGAACGTAAAGGGCTATTGAAGGACACCGTGGATTTTAGTCAGTACGAGTCTGACAGTCCCTCCCGCTCTGCCCTGGGTGGGAGGACTCATTTGATGATTTTACCACTATAAAAAAAAAGCGACAGATGCCTATCGGAGGGATTTATTTGACTTGAAGAATCCTCAGTGCTGTGATCATAAAAGCATTTCTATGAGCTCATATGAATTACCAACACCTACATTGGAATTAATCGCATTGTCTGTCTCACCACTAGGAAAAGCCTTCCCTACATCATTACAGGTATTCCTTTCGTGCGTCAACTCATTTAATACAAATAACAGATTTATTTTCATGATGAAAAATGTTTCACAAATAGGCGTTATATAAACGTGTACACAGTTTAGTCAACATCCAACGATGATTGTACAAACAGATGCAAAATTGGTAATTTATATTTTGTATGCCAAACGATTTATTTAAAACTAGCTTTTGCCAGCGGCTTCGCCCGCGTGGAGTTTCACGTGTTATATTATACTTTTCATTACGCTAAAATCAATAGGAGCAGAGCGGTGAAGGGAAATATTGGAAAAACGGGAGAAGTTACTCCATTTTTTAAGCTTCCGTCGCGTGTGCAGTCTTAATGGTTAAAGCTACATAGAAATCATGTACGACGGAAATATTCTCCTTAAAATTATATAAAAATATTCCTTGACAGCATTTGACTATTTTTTATGGTTGACTCACAATAACCTGCCCAGGAGTATGAAGAATAATTGTGCCAAATTTCGTTAAAATACGTCGTGTAGTTTTTGTTTCTATAATGAACATACAGACAGACAGACAAAAATTTTACTGATTGCATTTTTGGCATCAGTAGCGATCCCTAATCACCCCTTGATAGTTATTTTTTAAATGTATTTCATGTACAGAATTGGCGTCTCTAAAGATTTACCAAAATATTCAATGAATAGGAAACAAGCAGTTAAGGCACAGAATGTAACTTATAAGGTATTAATTACATAATATGGAAATAACGAACTGGAGGTAGTTATCAAAGTAGGTGTCGATGAAGCCTTTCCCCTTCGTGTACTAATTCGATTGTACTAGTAAACAAGTGTTGCTACAAGTTATTATTGTAGGCTTCTTGCGCAGCGAACTCGCAAATAGTTTGCTTAGGTCAGTTAATAGAGTCGTTCGTGTTCCATTTGAGATACCGATGTCCGAAATGGGCATTCGGTAGCCGTTCCCTATTTAGATGAATAAAAGCATTGGTTGCGCGGACCCTGGAACCGAGCCAAACGCATTTGTATGTAGCTATTCGAATATACAGAATTGCACATTATTAATTCGATTCGGTACATGATTTTGTTATCTAAGAGGTGAATTTGTATGAAGGGGTTAATTTCTAGAACTAACGATCTCATCTTAAAATCTCATGTGTTAGAATGTTACATTATTCCGAAGCGCTATAGGCTATGAGTTACATTTATATTATGCTTATTAGTCTAGTTATCACATTATTTTATCTATTAATTCAGGAAAAAAAAAGCGCGGGCGCGGTTTGGGGCCAAAACTTTTAACAAAAACTAGTTGTGAATAAACATTTGAGTATCATGTTGTTTTGATTTCAATTACCTTACCGAGGTCAACCGATACGTGTGTCAAAGCCTAATTATGATCATGAAATTCATATTTTTGGCTGCTGCGCACGTTAATCGGTTTTAAACCACAGTGATGAAATTCATAACCGTCGATGAAAACGATGAATTATGTGTTACTCCAGCGATTTATGTTATGCTGTGTGCCATGATATCCAGGAGTCATAAAACTACGATATTTTGTTCAGGGGCTGCAATTGAAATTTAAGTATGTAAATGTAATTTCTATTGTCTGCTCTTTTGTACCATTGTTTTATACACGAGCATTATTTCAGATTGTTTGAAAGGAGGCATTCGTCAAAAGAAAAAACTGTTGTTGAGTATCGGTATAAAAAAGGGTATTGTAAACTATGTTAATAAAGGATTATTCATATATTCATCCACCTTTGAATCCTTGAGTGATTAGAAGTTATATTTTATAGGGTGATTTTGCTGAAACCTAGTAGGTATCGGCAAACCTGACGAACGGTACCTTCAGAATTACATTCAATTTCAGTGTGCAGCTTGCAGGTTGAAATACGTATTTGTAGATATATGTATAGCGTATGTACCCAGTGGCTCGACGGATCTAGTCTAACGAGTAACGTAGGTAACAGGGAAATTCGATAGCAGACTTTGCAAGCGTCGCCATGTAAAAGTAGAAAATTGCAATGTGTGTGTAAATTACACATTTTACGTGTATTTCTTTTATACAACGAATTGAAATACAAAACAATTAATTAAAAGTGGAGACAGTTCATCTCCACATTACACGTAATTTAGGTTAGACGACAAATCTTGAGTGATAAATTTTCTTAGAATGTTGAGACTAAAACTGTTCATTCCTTACCTTCGCGAAACAACTGGAAAATACTGTGAAAGCGAAACAAACACTTACCCGTCAAGCAGGCCTTTCGTTCGTTGATAAATAGCCCTCCTCTCCCCACTATCCACGTCAGTGAATAGACTTACATAAAACCAGTACTTCATGTTATTCGCAGGATAAACTTTTTGTTGATCTTTTTTGTGAAGGCTTCGTAATCGATCAATGTTTTCAGTGAATCACTGTCCTGTTGTTATACGAACAGGAAGGGATGGGGTTTAGTATAAGCCCCTATTTTTGTCAGGAAACACAGGGACTTGTCATATAAGCTATACATATTCGTACATGTCAATTACGCTATGAAAGGTACGCAGCATCATCCGTCATCATTCCACGTCCGTTATCCGATGGATGGTGACGCTCATTTAATCAAATTTAAGACACCCGAATACAATTTGTATCTTTGATAAATTGTGCCAGGCATTCCATTAACGTTTCAAAGTACCTGTACTCTGAAACGTGGTTTAATATCAACAGAAAATATACAATTTGGGTTGTTGAATATAATTTGAAAGGTTTTGAGAAGAAAATAGAATCGGTGTTACTATAAATATGTTGTTGGCGTCCTTTCCACGGAATTGTTTTAGTTCAACTATTTAATTAACGACGTAATACATAAAGCGTAGGTCGCACGGAGGACGAAAGGGTAAACTGACTAAATATTTTTGAGAGAAGTGAAACATTTTGTTAAAATAATTTGCGTATAAACTCGCCAGCGGGTAAGAGCCACGTATCACGGCGGCCGTGCTGAAATGCTTTTAGTGAAATAACAAGAATTTTATGCTGGTCCCCGGCGTGCGCGCCCCTGGCGACGGCCCAGACGAGACATGAGAGCTAGGTTACATGTAGCTCGAATGTGGACGTTATCGCCACCAACAAAGCCTCGAATCACATTCACGAATAAGTGTTTAGCACGAACTTGTTTATCTCATTATGGTAATTGCAGAGAATCAACTCAATTAACGTAATAGGATACATTATCTATCTCATTTTCTGTACCTTTTTTCCCATTTTCCGCATGAACGTTTAGTTTCGCGTATTGGCCTAGCCATCGATTTTGTGAGCGTTCTCAGAATTTGTGCTGTATTGGATAATTGCGTCGGTACATAATTGTTTCTGAATAAAGCCGTGGCTGTAAGGCTTTTGCATCGTTTATATGAAGGAGAAATGGCTGTATTTATGTCTTTACTGGGTTAGTTTTTTATCGATTCTTGCCAATTATTAGTTCAAACTTGAATTGTATTTCAACGTCAATGCACCAAATCGTTACATTTTCCTAACATTACGTTATTCGAAAGTATCACAATGTAACATATAAGTATCAATATTTATATAATATGAGATATATTTCATTGAGCTATAGTGGTCTTGGCAGAAGGTCATGGAGGCAGTAGGCTGTCTTTACGAGCCCTGGCGCCGCGCCAACGGCAGCTGCTTCTACACATTGTTACAACGTTTTTCTTCAACTCCAAACATTACTTAGCTCTTGATTCGTTGTAGCTATATAAACCAGACGATAGCTGCTGCCTTTTTATTTTATTCCTGTTAAACGAGCGATGTTTAAAAAGCTGAAGTACCAACGTACAATGCATTGGCTTTACGGATTGTGTTCCATTATTACGAACGGATCAGCCTTGTTTCAATTACATCGCTTCATGGATTCTGTTTCCGTTTTTCACATAAAATGTAAATTTAATTTGTTTAATGAAAATGTTCGCCTTTACTGAATATAACAGCCCATACAGGTTTTGTGAATATGAGGTAATAAATGTGTAAATGTTATTTTTTTTTTGTTGGGAAACAATGCAGGTGTTTTTATACCAATGTATAACATTTTGAGTAATATGAGTTAAAAGTATTGTCAGAATATAAAAACGGTAAATAAATAAACTGAAAATAACAACAGGATTGAAAAACTACCGAGATGAAATAGAGTTGAACTAAATGTTCAAGAAAAACTCCATATTGTATTTTCTCATATGAAATACGGTCTACGAACCCAGCACAACCCTTCTTGGAACCTCCTATCTCATTTCTAATCTCTTTGAAAGGATTCAGGACACGTTTCACGGCATTTAAAGGAGTATAGGAGTTGCTTAATCTTTCTAAAGTAGTTAACTCAATTTGAAAGGAAACGGACTGTGAATCAACGTTTCTCGCGATACGTGTGCCCTCATACATAAGAATTTAATAAATATCCTTTATACAGAGTATCACAGAGCTACTTTGTGAACGAGTAAAATAAAGTAATAAAAATATTTTAATAAAAGCATGGCACAAGATACTTATCGCGAACGCTGTGACTTGTGACTTGGAAAAGTTTATTTTTCAAAGAAAACGCTTTGTGATGGAGCTAAAAGATATCTACAGCTTTTTCTATTCAGTTTGTTGTGTCAGTTAGAAATAGAATGAAAAATTTCTTCAAAAACTAGTTGTTTGTCGCGACTTTGTTCACTTGAAGCTCTTATGCCAGTGGGTATTGAATTCATACTGTACAGTATAGTTGTTTAGTGGGATTATGTATCTATATACTACAGATATATATATATTTATAAATGTGAAAGTTAATTTTAAATGTTCTTTTCACGGATCAACGGCTGAATATCCTACGACATAATGTATTATTACAATAGTACTTCCCGTTGGTAATCTTAGTAAGCTAATCTCAGGGATATCCCTAATTAGGCTCATTCTAACGCTTCCGGCATTGACGATTTGTCAAAAATCACGAGTCCGCCTCACATGAGTTACGGAAAATTCCAGGTACTACATTTTTTAAAGCAATTTGATTTTGTAATAACTGCACTAGCTCCGCGTCTAAAGGTCATGAGAGGTGTCGCGGACTTTACGTCATAGCGGATCATACAGTTTCGCATTGCCTACGGAATCGTGTATTTTTACGAAATCGTCATAAAAATTCGACGTCACATTTATGGTTGTATTACGTAAATTTAAAAATCCGATACGTGATTAAAGACGTGACTGTGATTTTTCAACACGGGCTAATAAAAGAAAATTGTCGTAGTCACGAAAAATGGAATCGCGAATAAAGACATTTCGTCAAACGTCCTAGTGTGTATGAGTTTTATTATCACCTGTTTTACATAACAGGTCTCAGTCTTAATACATCTTTTTTTGTGTATCTTTTCTGCGTCATATCTTCGAATTATCGACCCCACAGTCACTCAAAACCAGGGTCTATACCCAGTGTGTCCTACCTGTATTGACTTATGGAGCAGAGACGTGGACACTTACCATAGTCCATACCATAGTCATATACCAGAGTCGTGTGCGATGCGCGTTCGGAAACGGACGCGTTTGCGCACCTCAGCAAGAATATTTTATTCGCGTTTTGTGCAGCTGTAATAGCTGCCCGATTTGTTCGCAATGGCTACAAATCAAGTCATTGTCAACGAGCTTTTGGCATTCGTCAAACATGCCATCGACTACATGGACGAGGTCAGCATCTTGCAGATCTGCAAGTCTTCTTTCAAAGAGGAAGAGGTATGCAGTGCCAAGTTGCTGCTGTTTCAAACACTCGACCAAGTCGGACAGATGCCATCTCGACGCAGGGATGGTGGCGAGAAGAGTCTGCAGGACATCATCGACCTGCTGAAGAGGACCGATCCGGATGACGTGCCAGATTTTGTAGTGAAGGACTTGCACAAGCTGCCTCCTGTCACTTTCGACCACGTTGACGTCACCAGGCTGCTGAAGGATATCACATCTCTGAAGGTGAGCCAGGCCGAATTGAAATCCAAGTTGGAGTCATCGGATGTCATCATTGGTGATTTACGAGCCGAAGTAGCGTTGTTGCGCAACGCTATTCCGAAAAGTGGGTCACCGGAAGGCTCCAACGTGAACACACGTCGCGGAGCACAAAATGCTTCAGTCTGCAGTTTTCAGTCGGCAAGTGAATCGACTTCGCCGGCTATCAAGAATGCAGATGTTGCATCGTGTTCGGCAGATCGCGTCGCACCTGCCGGGGAAGCAACGCGTGTAATAGGTACATCGACTCCCAAATGTGCCTATTCTACAATTGTCGCCAAGACGAAACCTGCTACGTCGAAAACAAATCGACAAGCAGAAATATCCAAGGGGGGTAAGCAGAGTCGCTCGGTATTGAGAGCGACGAAAGGCGCTATGGTGGACCACAAACAGCAGGGACCATCAAAGCACACATGCGATGAGGACGGCTTCATCAAGGTGGAGAGAAAGAAAAAGAAGCCTACTTATCGCAATCAGTGCGGGACAGCGCTGGCAGGACCCAACATGCTGCTACGTCCTGCAGTACCGTCGACGCAGCTGTACGTGTCCCGATTACACCACTCTACGAAGACTGAGGACATCGTCGAGTACGTACGCGTGAAGACCAACTGGAACTTGAGGGTGGAGAAGTTGGAGGCGCGCCATAATACCAACTTTAATTCGTTTGTGGTGCGCGTTCCAACCCAACATTTGGCGACCTTTCTCAAGGAAGAGTTTTGGCCGAAAGGTGTGCTGTATCGGCGATTCCGAGGCCGGCTACGCGACACCTCGCAGCGTAACACGACGCCGTCACTTCGTGTGCAGTAGTTTTTAAGTATATTGTTTAAAATATGTATTAGTTTATTATTGTTTTATATTTATATGTGTATTGTGTTTTATGGGCCTTTAGTTGCCTGAAATAAAGGATAAATAAATAAATAAAATAAATAGGCCTGGTCCACAAATTCAAGGTTGCTCATCGTGCAATGGAGAGAGCAATCCTAGGAGACTCTCTGGCGGATAGAATTCGGAACGAATTCATTCGCCATTTCATCTATAAAATAGACAGATACCTTATGTGGCGTCTGTATTTTTATAATGCTGTTGTCTCATAAGATATGATGGTACTCGTAGGTATTAAGCAGTTTTGCACAGTGCAGACAAAAGTTAAAATTGCAAGTGTCTACAGTAAAATTTTAACGATACGTTCAATATTTACTCTCAAAAAGTTATTAAGCGAAACTAACAAAATAACATGTCGCGTCTGATTGGAAACTTCCGCAAACAGCACAAACCGAGCTGGCTGTATCAAAAACAAACACACAATGACACTAGAGATCAAAAGTTGAAATGGGTGGGGAAACAAAGCGCGGCGGTATTTCGAAGTGCAGCGATCGAATAGTGATGTGACGCGCGAATACTCGCTCTCGATGGTTTTGTCTTGTGCCGCGCCTCGGATTGGTGGATATAAATCAATGCATCGATTAAATAAATGTTGACACATTGTGAACCTAATAATGAATAAAAAATGAATGCGCTGATCATACTACTGATTGTATCATTACCACAAATAAGTATAGTTACATTTATTTACGTATTCACAAATAAGAATAATTTAAACTTACAAATTTACCATAATGATTATTTTAGGCATTCAATTTTTTCGGCAATAATAGCTCATTAATTCTACTCTGAAGTACTCCTAGTTTTAACTGTCAGGAGAGTATTTGGACTGACTATTTGGATAAGTATTTAAACTATCAGAAACAGCTTTTACTAACGAACTCATAGAGCAGCCCCTTGTACGGCGTAGGCGTTGGACTATAACAAATCCACTATTCCTACGAGCATATTCTGGCTACAGAAGTACGCAGGTACGAGCATGTACCTCATAACGCAATTAGTGTTGGATACCGTTCTAACTTGGTTATCTTGTTACTGCGAACAGCTGGGTGCCTATAACTGTGTGTTAGTTAGGCAGGTCAGTTCTCGGTAATCTGGATATTGAAACAGCTGGGAACTAAATTGGCAAAGATATTCAAACCATAACGCTGACCATTACCGTTACTTACCTTTACGACTGACTGTAGTGGTAACCTACTAATAAAAATACACCGAAATAATACTTAAATTACGAGGTATCTCTTAAAAGGTGTCAATTAACCCTAGCACATTGCATGGCTTGCGGGCGGCGAGTAATGGGCGACTCGCTGTCCGACCATGGACCATGCCCGGGTCGACGGCGCGTTGTGTATCACGCGCGCCTCAAGGAGTGTCAGCATAGTGACGGGGCCTGTAGAGGGCCAAAGCCTGCTGGGGTCTTGGGACTAACGGATTACCGTGACCCCGGTACGTAAAGGGCTATTGAAGGACACCGTGGACTTTAGTCAGTACGAGTCTGACAGTCCCTCCCGCTCTGCCCTGGGTGGGAGGACTCATTTGACGATTTTATCTCGATAAAAAACCGGCCAAGAGCGTGTCAGGCCACGCTCAGTGTAGGGTTCCGTAGTTTCCCGTCCGTTACAATAAGTGTTAACAAATAGCCTTTTTTTAAACTTGTGTGTTAAAAAAGGTTATTTGTTACGTTGACATTTTGAACTTTGATAAAAAGGGAACCCTAAAAACGGGCCCACAAAGGACGGTGATAACTAAAAAACGAAGTTAAAAAAAATGCTTGTATATATGATTAAATAATTGATTATACTACAAACTTAGTCCAGGAATTTTGTACCACCTTCTTGTTTTTTTTGCACAAAAACTGTTCTTTCCATCAAGTTCAAAATAATTTTCCTAGAAAGTCCTTATAAAGTTCTACTTTCCAGATTTTTTTCATATTTTCTAAACTTATGGTTCAAAAGTTAGAGGGGGGGGGACACATTGTTTTTGACTTTAGGAGCGATTATTTCCGAAACTATTGACATCATCAAAAAATGATCTTAGTAAACCCCTATTCATTTTTAAATACCTATCCAACGATATATCACACGTTAGGGTTGAAATTAAAAAAAAAATCACTTTCTATTTTACATATAGGGGGGCTACCCTAAAAAAACATTTTTTTCCAATTTTTATTTTTGCACTTTGTCGGCGTGATTGATATACATATTGGTACCAAATTTCAGCTTTCTAGTGCTAACGGTCACAGAGATTAAGCGAGGACGGACAGACAGACAGACAGACAGACATGGCGAAACTATAAGGGTTCCTAGTTAACTACGGAACCCTAAAAAAAAGCACATTTTGACACAAACACAGGAACCTAATTTCATCGACTACTGTAAAAGACGTAAAAGAATCATCACATCACTATTCCAGTATCGTTTTGACTGTGCATGTTGACAGATTCATTATCTTTGTGTGCAGTCGCTGTAGGGCCGTGGGAGTTGCTTTACGGCTCGAAAAAGCTTCGTTTGATCGTTCATAATTGCGACTATTGATTCCTTGAATAGGCCGCGGGACTGAGAGCTAATTTGAGTGCATGTTTGACATCAAACGGAATTATACAATGTAGGTAGTTACTTAGTATATGGGATAGAACTAAATTGGAATGATTATTTCGTGTCTATATTTGGCCTTGTATCTTTTAACTTTGCAAATTATAAACGCGTAAGTTTGTATTTGCCTGAACAGGTCAGATAGAAAATCGGAGTGGAGATAAATTATAATCTGAAACAGGCATCGGATTGGGCTACTTTATACCTGGGAAAATTTAAGGTTCTCTTAAAATTATATTCGACTTACACGAGTGAATCTACAAAGAAATGCTTGTAAGACACACATACGTTGGGTACATGAAAAACGATCCTTCAAAGTTCAATGACCGAAACATGGATCAGCCTGTTCAAAAGGTTACAACTCGGTTCAATCATCTTACTGCTTGTTAGGGCTGTCGTAAATCACAGCTGCTGTAAGCGATTGTTAATAGACAGTGATGCGACAGACGTAACATCAAATCTCAAGGAGCTTGCTTATAGTACGACACTATCGGGAACGGGTGACATGGGTCGCAAAGTCGCATCGTCGCAGATTTTGAATCACTGTCAAAATCATTGTGAACTTTATTCGCGTAGGTTTAAGGTTGCTGTTTCGTTGCTGTCACTGACAACTCTGTCAAAATTAAAGTGATCTTTAGCTTCATAAATATAAGGTTTGTATTGGATTGTGTTGGAGGTTAAAATAACCGAGAGTACTGTAATCTCAGCTTGCCTGGTAATGCCTTGCGTCAGCAACTGAATTATTTATCGGGCTACACAAAATCACTTTTTAAGTTGAACCCTCAGAACTAAATGTGTTTACAAATTAGCTAATTGAAAAGACGTATGTGCTAGCAAATGTTGGTGCTGTGTTGAATCTGTAAGCAGAGTTGTTGTGACCGTGAAATCTTGAAATTAAATTTGAAACATTGTTGGTTAAAAGATATCTTTCAAGTTTAGTATAGGTTTCATCTGAACTAGAAAAAAGAAAGGTCCTTCTCAAAATGGATAAGTAGATGGCAGCCTTTGCCCAGGAATAGATCAAAACAGACTAAGAAAAGAAAACTATTTTAGGAATCAGAAATGCGACTCATGCATTCCTGCATATTAATTCTTGATCTACTATGGACATTTACTATGGACACATTTAACTTGCTACATCGTAATCACGTTATATACAATCTCAAAATGAATGATGTAACAAAGGTTCTGTGATAATTTTGGCGATCTAAAAAGAGTGTCCTTGGAGTTTCTTGCCCGTTCTTCTCCAAAGAGATCTAATTCTTGGAATGAGCATCTACGATACTTTCACAGTTATTATGTCTTGTGACTGGGACTGTAGCACCATAATTTTCTGTGTTTGTAAAGAAAAAAAACTTTTTTTTTTCTTTGACTATTCAAAAGTGCCCGCCCGTAACTAACCTACTTGAAAGAAATGCTTTGATTTTGTTTTCATGTGGGTACCTTTACTACCTTCTATCTACTTTTGGATAGACGCATATCACACAATCCACATCAAATGGAACTAATTAACGATTCCAAACGAAATGTTCAGTAAGGTCGCACCCAGCTCAGGCTAAACGTTGCCACTCAATACGGAAATTGGGAAAACAGGCGAAATACATTCGGAGCGAGTTAGAGACAGCTCGCGTCAGGGAGTATTCCGCCAACGAAGATACGGGCTCGGAACGAATCTTTTGAGTGAACCCTATTTCCTGTTAGTTCTGAATTAATAAGATCTGACAACATATCATAAGCCGGGACAGGCAGCTGTCCAATCATGTTGTCACCGTATTTAGTTCGTATCACTAACTCATCTTATGTTCGTAAGTGATAAAGAATAAGAAATAGCCGACACGTTGGTCTAAGCTATGGGTTCTTACTTAGATATTAGTACCCCAGGCGCTGAGCAAAGGCCGTTACTCAACTGCGGCACACTGGGTTCTGATTTTACGGCCTACATATACGGACAGATTCTGTATATCAATACATATAGCCAACATTTTTGTACCCCTTTGTACAATAATGCGAACGGAAGTTTGTTCGGTTAATATTTTTATGGAAAAGGAGTGCAGAAAGCTAATAATTTGTATAAAATAATTAATGATGGTCGAGTATCGTTCCCTAGGCGGCTATATACTTTATTGTACACCGAAATTAGTACACAGTAATAAATATAATTTACGGGAACTCAGTACTTAACAAAGTTTTATATTTTAATAAAGAAAATCCCAGCTTACTAAACTATTTTGTTTTTACAAGAAAAGCTATCTATTTAGATACATTTGCACAATTTGTTTTATAAAATTTATATTCTTGAGATAACACCCTTGATTGTATTTTCTTTTCAATACAATCTTCTAGCTTTTTACAATGGCCAGTTAATAGCGAGGGACCGTTGCAAAGTAAATCGACGTCCCAGTTAGTGCTAGTGGTCGCTGGCACGCTCAGAAGACTTGCATCGCCTACAGAACATATTAGCGGGTACGTGACCCGAATCGAATACATTCTACTCAACCCACTATCATGCTTCAACAACTGATCGAATTCTAGAAATCAGCTCAACTGTTTAAAAAAATAACGAGTGTGCTTATGACCACACGATTGAAGTGAAACTTCTTTCGCTCCATCTGTATGTATTATATATATATGTGTGTACAATATATACATGTATACACATATACATATATTAATTTTCTACAAATATTTAAATTTATCTCATGGTACGGAACGTATTTGGCTACGAGAGGAAGAGAGAAAGAAAATGTGCGCGCGCACTGCTGTCTCTTGCTTATATCCCCCACTTAACTTCCGTTCGCCTTGCCCGATCACACTTTTCGTAACGCTTACGTCACGCGTTCGCCAGCTTACTCCCCAAATCAAGCGTGCGTAAAGAAGTTTCACTTCAATAGCTGCAGCCAATCTGTCGACACTATCTCTCTCACACGAACAGTCAAGTAGCTGTCACTAATGTCAACTGTTAATGTCCATGAATGGCGGGATGTATGGTGAAGCGTACTTTGGATCGAAGCCGATATGATCTAGTTAGTAAATTGCCTGACGGGGCCCCCTTAGAAGGCCAGGGCGTGCTGGGATCGTGGGATTGTCTCATAAGGAAACCGTGACCCTGTAACGTAAAGGGCTATTGAAGGATCTAAAAAAATTGTCAACCTAAAATAATGATTTTATTACAAAAGTCATAATAGAATTAAACTAACAGTTTCACTATAATTTCTTATGTTATCGTCGCATTAAACTTCGGATATAATAGCTTAACTGAAAGAACATCAGGTTTAATAAAGATTTGCTAGGAATTTTCTGCTACATTTACTTTGAATGGCATGAAGAATGTCTACCTATCAATCTTATAAGGTTAACCTTTAGCGACTTGAGCACTGTAACGAAGGTTAGGTTAGGTGAATGCCTTCGCTAGTTAGGTGTTATATTATCTGTGACGGCGTGAAATGTCAAGTTGTTGGTGCTTTTATGTTTGGTATAATGTCGAGGTGATACAAACCTATTTTTAGTGGAGCGTTTGTCCTTCATTTGAGTCAGGGCTGGTCATATTGAATAAGTGTCGTTAAAGTTGACCTGTATCATCTTCATTAATGGTGTCAGGTTCAACAGCTAAAACAAAGGCATAATAATATCGTACATTTTATCCGGGCTATGAAGAAGTTTGTACGTATAATATGTTTGGAATTTCCCCTCTAAGTACACATGATGTGGATTATCCAATGATGTCGGCGAAGCTTGAAATGAGTGTCAGTTCCAGCCTTTGTACTTCCATCACACTCAGTGCTCAAAGGAAATAAAGTTTAAACTGCTCTATATGTCTTTTTAGTCGTTGGGTTTACTCATATATTATTTTATGTTCACTTCAAGTATTACGTGTACATAAAAGGTAGTAAAAGTATAGTAATGTTTGCTTTTTAGTGCTTTTATGAGCTTTTAGGTTTTGTATAAAAACATCATAACTGGGACGAGATTGTGAAATAATGTTTTACTTTTTTAAGGTTTCTGACCTTGAAAAGAAAAACGAGACTATTTCCTTTATTTTATGTCATTTTCGAGTTAGTGCAGGTTTATTAAAATAGAGCCTGCTGTTTCACAGACTGTTTAGTTTTTAAGCCTAATATGGACCGTTACTACAGCTCAATTTCTATACTTAAATCTAGGAATTGCTCAAAGTAACAGCGGCGTAGTGGGAATTAGTTGGCCGTTAACTAGCGGCGATAAGATTTGATGACTGACCTGGCTTTTGTACATTCCTTGTGGTTTCGTAGGGTAGGAGAAGGTTTTAAATGATCCTGAATGTGGCAAAAATTGACAACTATTTATACTCATCGATGCTGTCATCTTACAACACAGGTTGAAACTTTTTTGGGGAACAAGGAACTTCTATATGCACTACTAAAAAGTAAAAAATAAATAATTACACGAACCTCAATTTAGTTTTTTATATTATTATCATCCTACTTTCCTAAAAATCTTGAGACCGGCTTTCAGTCTCTCCAGTATGCACTTGAATCTGTCTGCCCTCCATACTCAGTTTATTATTTGATATTACGATACCCCACCACAATGAAGGGACCATTTATTAAACAAGGGCCACACTAACAGAAAATGTCGTTGTTTATTACGTTAATAGCGTTTATAGGAACATTTAAAGACCCGGCTATTGTAAACACAACAACACAACTATGCATTCAAAAAAGCCAACCTATTATGCATGGCTGGCAAATATTGGACAAACATTACACAACTTTTACCAAAATTCGCAGTTACTTTCAGTATTATAATGCTTAACTGCCGGACATACAACATACTATTTATATTGCTACACTGCAACATATTGCAGGCGGCAAGCTGTAGCATGTTCTTGGTACAAGGCCGCTCAGTTGGTGCCAACATTATGACCGTGTTCTTGTATGAAGCGTACAGGGGCAAAACAAGAAATGTCACAAAAAGTTCAAATATAAACGAAGTTTAGCAACACTTAGGTTATCGTGAGTATTTTTATGAAACAGTATGTAAAAAGCATACAAATGACCTAGTCCTTCATAACTTCAATAATTCAAAACCCTGTACAGGGGCTCCTCAAAGAGGGGTCTAACCGCCGCGAGTGCGGCGTGCACGAACCCAATTTCTAAGCTTAGGTTTTTTATCTATTCTTCGAGAAACAAAGTCCTGTAATGAATTACTATTTATTAAAATTTTGATTATTAAAATGTTTAAATTATTTATTTATGTTTTTGTTTGTTGCAGACCCCGCACCGGCGTGGTAGGCGTACTACTGAGGGTCGCGCGTCCTCTCCTGTGACTAGCCAGAGTACTAGCACACGGCACGGGCGGCGGATTGTAAGTTAACCTCACAATGTACCCTTTTTTTTTTTTTTTTTTTTTTTTTATCGTGGTAAAATCATCAAATGAGTCCTCCCACCCAGGGCAGGGCGGGAGGGACTGTCAGACTTGTACTGACTAAAATCCACGGTGTCCTTCACTAGCCCTTTACGTACCGGGGTCACGGTAATCCCTTGGTCCCGCGACCCCAGCAGGCTTTGGCCCTCTACAGGCCCCGTCACTATGCTGACACTCTTTGAGGCGCGCGTGGAACACAACGCGCCGTCGACCCGGGCATGGTCCATGGTCGGACAGCGAGTCGCCCATTACTCGCCGCCCGCATGCCCGCGCCTACGGTGGCCGGAGATCGTCTTGCGACGTCCGACGCCGTGGGCGTCTACCACTGCGGCTGGGGTGGAGGGAGGACGCTGTCCTCTCCCTCAGGCGGCCCGCCTCCTCCTTCACGAGCATGACTGCTTCGCAGAAGGAGGCGACCGCTTCCCACTCCGTCTCGCCCCGCAGCATGGCCTCGACCAATGCCGGGCGCGAGAGGTCTCCGCCTATCGCCGTCGTGAGGACACGGCGGTGCTCTGCCCAAGCGGGGCAGTCCTGCACCGTATGCTCCACCGTGTCCTCCGGACGATCCTCGCAGTGGTGACACCCAGGCGTTTCTTCCCTCCCTATCAGACACAGGAACCTCCCGAAACTTCCGTGTCCAGTGAGGACCTGCGTCATGCGGTAGGTCAGGACGCCGTGACGCCTATCCAGCCACTCCTCAAAGAGGGGTCTTACCGCCGCGATTGCGGCGTGCCCGGACCTCGGTTGCGACAGTCGCTCCCTCCATACTGCCCTGAGATCGCGCCGGAGCTCTTCCCGCCGCGCCTCGACTTGTCGAGGCAGCGGGGATTCGCCCCGACGCTGCGCCTCCACGCGCCATTCATAGACACGCTGGAGGGCAGTCGCCTCCAGATCCCAGGGCAGCAATCCCGCTAGGAGGTTGGCTGATTCGCCGGCGATCGTGCGGTATCCCCGGATCATCCGGATAGCCATGACCCTCTGGCATGCGACCAGCTTGAGTGGTCGCGTCCGGATGCTTAGGGCCCACACAGGGGCCCCGTAGAGGGCCATGGACCGCACGACACCGGCGTACAGCCTCCGGCAGGAGGCATTTGGCCCGCCGAGATTGGGCAGGAGCCGCTTGAGAGCGGCTGCTGCCCGGTTCAGCCTTGGGGCCAAATGCAGGAAATGCTCCCTGAAGTTCCACCGGCTGTCGAGGACGAGTCCCAGGTACTTCATCGTCCTCCCGACGCCGATGCGAACCCCCTCCACCGTAATGTGGGACTCTGAACGTGGCGCGTTCAGACGGCCATGAAAACACATGGCCTCTGTTTTGTGCAGCGCCACGTCGAGTCCCAACTGCCGGATCCTATCAGCGACTGTCGCTACCGCCTGCGTCGCCACGTCGGCCGCCGCTTGGTGCGACTCTCCCTTCGCCAGGACGAGCGTGTCGTCGGCGTAACAAATTACGCCGACGCCGTCAGGGAGGTCGCCGCGCAGCACCCAGTCGTAACCGATGTTCCACAGGAGCGGCCCCAAGACCGATCCCTGTGGAACACCGCACGACATCTCTCGCCGGTTCCACTCTCCCCGGTGACCGGGGTAGATGACGGCTCTGTCCGTCAGGTAGTCCTCGACTATACGACGGAGGTAGGTCGGCACCCGGTGATACCGGAGTGCCTCCCTTATGCAACTCCAGGGCAGGGTGTTGAAGGCATTGGAGATGTCTAAAGACACCCCCAAGACGACCCTGCCCCGGGAAACCGCATCCCCCGTCGTGAGGGCTCTCACGCGCGTGATGGCATCCACCGTCGAGCGCCCCCTGCGGAAGCCAAACTGGCTCTCCGCAAGGTCCGGGCCCACCCGATTCAGGTGCCCGACGAGGCGGTCTGCAATGGACTGATTGATCGGCACTCATCGCATACAGACGTGCACATCAATGCAGTATTATTAAAATAAATAAATTAACGCTTGCATTAAATTTTGACCCAGTTTAAGTGTATTAGCTTGATATAATAATACAACGTAGTAAGCGGTTTTCAACTCAGTATAATGGACTGACTGGATTATAAATAGTTTTTTATAATCTGAAAAATGGCTAGCACCCCCTTTAATCGGAGTGGGATGACACCACGCAGCCCTCCGTCGACTCCAACACCACGCAGCCCTCCGTCGACTCCAACACCGAGACCTCCTCAACAACAAAAGCAGCACCAAGAGGAAGCTGTTGAACCTATCAGTACTGCGGAGATTCAGAACTGGCTGGGGACCATTGAAGACCACTTGAATGAGGTGTTTTGTATTGCTTCTGAGGGAAAACTTAATTCTGAACAGAAGCAAAGAATTGGCAATCTCTGCCGAAAAGTTGGACATGGTGTTTCACAATTGGCTGTTCAATACCAGTCGCTGAAATCAAGAGCCCTTCAAACACATACCGCCTTGAAAACAATGACCGAAGCTCGAGACCTAGCAGACTGTCTAGCAGAGATGAACCGCACGATTCAGGAGTCCTGTACGAGGCAGGCTGCGACTCCTTCATCTTTTGCCGATATGGTGAAGAAGGGATCTAGCAGTTTTATTCGTCCTAAAAACCTAAGCTCCGTGGCGATTTTTCCATGCGACAACACAAAGACCAGTGATGAAACCAAGAACATGGTACAAAAAATCATATGCCCTGGTGAAATGAAGCTGAAAGTACGAGGCGTACGTAAAATAGGAAAAGGAGGACTTATTGTTAGCACTGAGACCAAGGATGACCTAGATAAACTCAAGCAAAAAGTCCAAATCGCTTCGTCAGGCCTTACCGTTGACGAACCTCGGAAGCGCAAGCCTCGCATTATTGTGCTAGGAGTTCCCGCATCAATGGCCGAAAATGAGGTTTATAAATGCATTTACGACCAAAACATAACTGACAAACTGCCTATGACCCTAGATACATTTATGACCTCAATTAAACTTAGCCACAAATCTGGAAGGAAAGATGCTGAGAGCTGCAATTATATAATAGAAGTTTCAGCCGCCATTCGCAAGGCCCTCATCACGCAGGACAGATTATTTATAAACTGGACGTCCTGCCCGGTACGAGACTTCACACTAGTAACGAGATGTTACAAGTGCCAGCAGTACGGTCATGCATCCAAGACATGCAAGGCCGCTGCCCCGACTTGTGGCCATTGCGGTGAAGAAGGACACTCTAGCCAAGACTGCGCAAAAAAAGCTGATGATCCAAAATGTGCTACATGCATGCGCTTTAAAAAACAAGCCAACCACAAGACGGGAGACGCAGTTTGTCCAGCTAAACTTGCAGCCGAATACAGGTATATTAACTCGATTGACTATGACGGCGCCTGAGAGCGCCACATATTTGTTTAAATCTTAGACGTAATTTATTGTTGTTATTTTTGTAGAATGGATATTAATTTAATTACCGACATAGATAACTCTTTTTTGACTGAGTCAAAGTCATGTGAGGTTGAAGACTGCAATCAATATCTTTCCCAGTATCAAAAGTCATTAACCATACTAACCCAAAACATACGAAGTATTCATAAGAACATAGATAGCTTTAACATTTTTCTTCATAGACTTAACTTTAATTGTGATATTATGGTTCTAACAGAATGCTGGCTATCAATGCGCCACGATAACCTCCCGGCAATACCAGGGTATAACTTATTGTACACAAAAATTAACCACAATCAAAATGATGGTGTCGTTGTCTTTGCTAAGGAATCATTAAAGGTCAAAGTCGAAGAACCTGATCTTCAAGATTGTATTAGTAACTGCCTTATCATCAAAATTGGTACAACCACAGCGATAATTGCTTTGTATAGATCCCCTTCCGCAAGAAACCTAACCTCTTTCCACAGTTCCCTAAACCAGATCTTTCAATCACTTAGCTCATTTAGCAATGTAATACTAACAGGTGATATTAATATTAATATTGGCTCCGAAAGCTGCGACGCAGGGACACAAGATTACCTTAACATCTGCTCATACCATGGTTTTCTGCCTGCTCACACATTGCCTACTCATCAGAGCGGTTCTTGCCTCGACCATATGATGATCAAAACGGCTTATTCATTTATTACGCTTGTTACTAACTCAACAATAACCGACCACCATTCTGTCTTACTAGCCGTAAATTTAACGCTGCCTAAGCATAATCGCTCCCAGACAAAATCTAAATTAAATATAAATAAACTCGAATATGATTTACGCAACATTGATTATAGCCTAGTTTACAATACTGCTGACGCTAATTCAGCTTTATCGTATTTAATAAAACATGTCCAACAAGCAATATTACGTAATACGACAGTTGTGACAACAAATAATCGTCTTCGTAATATTAAACCTTGGATTACTCCTGGACTAATTCGATGCATAAGGCACAGAGATAAACTTCATCAGAAAACTAAGAAATTCCCTGATAATTTAATAATTCTAAACACCTATAAAAGATACAGGAATTTCTGCAACAATCTCTTAAAGAAGCTTAAAAATAATTACGATAAAAATGAATTAAATAAAGCAGGCAACAATACCAAGCAAATTTGGAAGCATATTAAAAACGCCACCTACATGACTAAACAACGTGAATCAAATTCGAGGTTACTGCTTACTAATCCTTCATCCCTCTTATCAGCTAACAAAGTAAATAACTTTTTTGTTAATGTTGGGAAAACTTTGGCCGAACAGATTCCGAAACATTGCACCCAACCATCTTTCCAAAAACAGAACAACAGCTGCAACCTGAAGTCATTTGCTATGCTGGATACTGACGAAAACGAAATATCCCAAATAATATCTGGCCTTAAAGATGACTGTGCAGTTGGATGGGATAATATAAGCAACAGGATCCTTAAACTCTTTAAGCATATATTAGCACCTCCCTTAACGCATATATTTCGAATCTGTCTTTCCAAAGGAATTTTCCCTAACTGTCTCAAAAAGGCTGTTGTTATCCCTATCTATAAATCTGGAGACAGGGACTTGGTTAATAACTATAGGCCAATATCATTACTCCCCTCAATCTCAAAAATACTTGAGAAAATTATAAACAGCAGACTAGTTAGCTTCCTGGAGAAAAACAACATCTTGTCACCAGCGCAATTTGGCTTCAGAGCCAAATTATCCACAGCCGATGCGGTGCATAGCCTTACCAATTATATCTCTGAAGAGCTGGGCAAGGGGAACCAGGTCATGGGAGTCTTCCTTGATTTAGCGAAAGCCTTTGACACGGTCTCCGTTTCTGTGCTCCTAAGAAAATTAGAGGCCATAGGAATAAGGGGCACGCCGCTGACATTGCTTGCTGACTATTTAAACGACCGATACCAATGTGTTAGGATTGACAATTTTACGAGCGATGAGCAGAAAAATACTGGATTTGGTGTTCCCCAGGGAAGTATATTGGGCCCTACCCTTTTCCTGGTTTATATTAACGACTTGTGTAACCTTAACATCAAGCAGGGCAAGATTATATCATATGCTGACGACACGGCGCTAATATTTTCTGCTGAAAATAGTAGCGAACTGTTTGAAAACGCTCAACTTGGCTTTAATACTGTGACTAATTGGCTTCAAAGCAATTTACTAACACTAAACGCTGACAAGACAAAATACATTCACTTCTCCATGCGCAAGCCTCGACTTTACACTACTAACTTCCATTTATATGCCCATCAATGTGATAATCGCTCAATCAACATGTGCATTTGCCCTTCTATCCTCAAAGCAAATAATATTAAATACTTAGGGGTTATAATAGATGAAACACTCTCTTTTAGGTATCATATTGAAAGTCTAGTTAAAAGAGTGCGCAAATTAATATATGTATTTAAAAAAATACGAACTTTTGCGGATTCTAAGTTAATCACACAAGTTTATTTCGCCCTATGTCAATCAATTATTCATTACTGTATCATTTCATGGGGTGGCGCATCAAAAACTATCCTGCTTCCTCTTGAAAGAGCTCAAAGAGCAATTTTAAAGGTAGCAAACTTCCATCCCTTTTACTTTCCCACAGATCAGCTGTATAAATCCTGCAATGTGCTGACTGTGCGCCAGCTATTCATTATGCACTTACTATTAAAACAGCACACCATGCTTACGTACAATGCTGACAATACTAACAAGAGACGGAACGATATAGTATGCATTTCTAATACAACCTCCAAACATGTCTTTGTGGAAAGATTCTTTACATTTTTAGGCCCATTTCTGTACAATAGATTAAATAGAAAACTAGTATTTATAAGTTAAACTATTTTAGCTGTAAAAAGTCTATTATTACTTTTTTGCAACCCCTTACCTATGCACAGACAGAAGATTTACTTGTAGTCTGCAAGTAAACTGCTGACACATTGTTTGTTTATCTCTTATGTAAGTTGTAATTTTAGAAATTTACTTTTCTTTAATTGTTGATTTATTTATTTTAAGTAGGTATTTACGCACCTTCTAGCCTGAAACACAGGTTCCACCTAGTTCAGGCAATAAGCAACTGTGCTCTATTTTATTTGTTAAGATACTCAATTGTAAATGTGCCCCTTTTTATAAATAAACGATTTATTATTATTATTATTATTATTATTAATTACTCTTTCAAAGAGCTTGCCCACCTCGTCGAGCAGCACGATGGGCCGGAATGCGGACGGAGAGTCCGCAGGGCGCCCGGGCTTCTGGATCAGGACCAGTTTCCCCGTCTTCCAACGAAGCGGGAACTGGCCCCTCTCCAGGCACGCGCTAAAGAGCCCCCCCAGTCGAGGCCCGAGAGTCCCCGAGGCCAGGACCCAGGCTTTTCCTGGCAAGCCGTCGGGTCCTGGGGCGGTATTTTTGGCTTTGAGCCGTTGTACCGCCACTCTCAGGTCTACCTCGGTCACCTCCGGAGCGTCGTAGACGTCGTCGTCACTGTGATCCGCGTTTGCGTCAGCTTCAGGCACCGCCGGAGACGGAGCCATGAGCGGGGGAGTGTGCTCCTCCCGCGAGGGGAACAGGGCGCTCACCACGTCCTCCACGAACTGAGGCTGGAGACTCTGCGTCAACGGGGGAGCCCAGGGGCGGAGCTTCTCTCTCACCCACTTATAGGGCCGGCCCCATGGGTCCCTGTCCAGAGCCTCCAGCATCTCCTTGCGGGCCAATTCCTTGGCCCGCCAGATCTCGTCGCGGAGGGCGGTCTTCGCTGCCCTGTAGCCATCCTGCAGCTCCGTCTCTACAGCCACCGCATCCGGAGGTCGGGTGCGGCGCCTGCGGAACCTGGTGTACCGGCGTCGCGCGGCAACGCACGCCTCGCGCAGCGCTGCTAGCTCGCGCGACCACCAGTACAACTGACGCCGGGCGCGTCCTAGTCGGACCCGGGGCATGGCCACGTCGCAGATCTCCGACATGGCTTCCTGGAACCACCCCGCCTCGTCGTTGATGTCGGCAGGCCTGTCCGGTGGTGACACCCAGGCCTGCACGATCGAGGCTTCCAGGAATAGCTCCCGGTCCAGCTGCTTCAGCGCCCATCGCGGACCACTTGGGTTCCGTCGGACCGGCGCGTCTGAGGTCTGGGCGGAGACGTCGAACCGGATATACCGGTGGTCGGAATAGGTCTCCACCTCCTCTTCAACGCGCCAGTCTGTGACGCGCGGCGACAGGCCGGAGGTGGCGAACGTGATGTCCACCACCGAATCGCCCGTCCACCGCACGCACGTGGGGACGGAACCCCGGTTCTCGATGACTAGGCCATGCGCCAGGGCCCAGTGCTCGAGCATCCTGCCCCGCGTGTAGTCCGTAACCCGGGAACCCCAAGCCACATTTTTGGCGTTGAAGTCCCCGAGGACGAGCGCGGGGAGGGAACCGAAAGCGACGACGACGTCTCCCAGCTCCGATAGGGAATCCTGGAACTCGGCGATGGTTCGGTTCGGGGAGAAATAAACGCCTATAACGGCGATCTCCCCGAACCGTGCTGCGACGATCCCACGCCCTCTCTCGACGCGATCGAAGGGCGGGGGTACCGGCGGCGGCCGACGAGATGAGGGTCACCGAGCCGTTCAGGTCCGCCACCCAGTCATTCCTGGGCGGGACAAAATACGGCTCGGCGACCACGGCGACATTAATCAACCACTGCGCCATGCTCTGGAGCAGGAGATCCTGAGCAGCGGCGCAGTGGTTGATGTTCGCCTGGAGGAAGCGCAATGGAGCCATTAATTGGAGTCCATTGCGGCCTCCTCCAGGGCCCTCTGTGAGGGCGCAGCCACGGCGGCAGCGGCAGAAGCGGCGGCGGCGGCGGCAGCGGCGGCGGCGGCGGCAGCAGGAGCTGCGGCGGCGGCGGGGACGGCGGCGGCAGAGGGCCTACCTCTGCTCCTGGTTTTGGCGGGGGGCGCGCAAGCCTTGCCCCCTGCCCGGTGATCGGCCGGCTTGCCAGCCGCCGCACATGCGAAGCAATGCGGCGGGGCGTTGCACGAGCCGGCCTTGTGACCGGGCTGACCGCAGCGGAAGCAGTTGTCGCTGCGGTCGACCTCTGAGGTGCACATGCATGCCGCGTGGTTACCCACTTGGCAGCGGAAGCACCTCAGAGGCCTGGGCTCCAGCAGTTTAACCTGCGCGGACACCCAGCCAACCAGGAGCCTTCGGCTCTCCTCTATCTTTTTGGCCGCCGGTACGGGGCAGCTGACTGTGATGGTCAGCAGCCCCGCGAAGCCAGGGCGTAGAATGCCTGCCTTGATTTGGTCGGCAGGGCATTCTCCAGCCCTAGCGACGGCGGCCACCACGTCCCCCTCCGAGACCGAGTCGTCCAGACCCATGATCCGCAGATCTGCGCGCTTAACGGGCCTGGACACCCGGGCCTCCTCCGCATTTAAGGACGCTCTGAGCCTTTCGGCCAGAGCGTCAGCGGTAGGGCCGCTATCCGCGCCGGGGATTAAAAAAAAAAAAAAAAAAAAAATAAAAATAAATATTCCACAACTATCACACAACGCCATCTAGTCCCAAGCTAAGCAGAGCTTGTGTTATGGGTACTAGACAACTGATAAACATACTTATATATTTCTAAATACATACATATTATAGATAAATAACACCCAGACACAGAACAAATGATCGTGCTCATCACACAAACATTTGTCCTGGGTGGGAATCGAACCCACGACCTCCGGCATAGCAGTCAGGGTCACTAACCACTAGACCAACAGGCCTAGGAGGTTCTCCTTCTGGAGAACCTCCATCGCGGCCGTCAAGCGGGCGACGTCCGCCCGCATTTGGGACATTTCGTCCCCATCCGTCGATGCGGGCGGTGCCTGGCCGAGGCTAGCCGCCGCCACTGCCGCCATAATCTTGGCAGTGGCCACGCCTGCGGCCCGATCTTTGGTCGCCCGCTTTCCAGGGTTTGTGGAGGCCAGGGTGCGGACGGCCGCCCTCACCGCCTCCTCCAGGGTGGGCTCCTCAACACACCCTCTACCGCCGGTCCTGCCTCGGCCTTTACCCCGAACACTAGTCGGGATCTTCCGGCCCGAGGCAGGCTCGTCGTCCGACGACAACGAATGGGGCCGCTTGAGGAAGCGTTTCCTCCTCTCGGCGGCCCCCTTTCCTCCGCGCCCAGAGCCAGGGCTCTGAGCGCTCATGGCGTCTGACGAGTCGGACTCCGACAACGCCATCTTCCCTTTTCGAGCGGCACTCTGTGCCCGCTCCGTCGGTGCCGGTGAGGCGGACGTGCTGGACAAGTCCAGCGACTCCACCTCACAGGCACGTGAGCCTCCCTGGCTCGCTGCGGCGACTGCCGGTTGTTGGGGGGATTTTTTTACGTTATCCATATGATTCCCACGAGTGTGGGGGAAAAACGGTCCACCTGGGCAGAGACCCCTGTACCCAGGTAAGCCTACAACATTTATTACTCGCCAGAGGGTCGGCCGGTACCCTGGCGAGGGTAGCACTAGCGACTGATTTGTTCAAAAGAACTCCCGTCAGCCATACATCTCCTCGCGGTGCTCCGCCGCTTGAGATTCGGGGTGACTTTTTATAGAGGTTTTCTACCTCGCGGCCCGGGCGGTTAAGCCAAGGCCCTCGACCCCCGTCGAAAGTCAGAGACGTGATCCTGACAATCTTCGGGGCTACGAGAATAGCGGTGGCGAGAGGAAGTGGGAGTGCAATACCTCCTCCTGCCTGCCCGGCGGCAGGGTAAGTGCACGCCGTGCCCGCTCTTGCTCCAACCACTGTGCCCTCTGCTGAGCAGAGGGACACGTGGTGGAGCGACGCGACAGGACATTGGCATACGGGCAAGGAGACCCCTTGTAGGGGAGTACTTGCCCGCATCCCGGGGCGCACCGTCCCGAGAATCTGGGCTTCCCCCCGGACGTATCCGGAAAGGAACTTCCAGCCTCGGGCACTCGAGGAGGTTTCCTGTCCTTAGCACCCCCACAATGTACCCTAGACTATTATTATTATTATTTCATTTATTTCAGGCATCAGAGGCCCATATAAAATACAACACAAAAATAAATATAAACAATATACTAATACATATAACAACATGACAATAACCAAAATGTATGATGACCAAAATGTACGCAACGGGACTAAGGGTTGTTACGTCCGTTGTTCCTAATGCGCACAGTGTGGCTACATTCAAACCAATTGAGCCTGGTACCGTGAATTACCTAAGACTCTACTGATTCGACCTAGCCCAATCGCGATACCCTAATTACCCTAGTTCCCTAACCTACCATACAAACCACATACAAACCATACCAATTTACCAGAAGGAAGTCTGTTACAAGGAGTCCTACGGTAACAGACGGAATTTGGGTAGGAATAGGTGTGTGTACGTAGTGCAATGTACACAGGAAATGGTTTTCACTGCCAATCCCACAGACTCACAGGATTGCTCGCGGCTAAAGGAGTCTTGGCCACAGTGAGGGAGTAACGGAAGATGAATCAAACTCGGCTCCAACTTGATGACACTTACTCTACGTAAGACCCCGTCGCGACGTGATAGGCGTATATAACATACAATAATTGAAAGGCATGAGAATTTCCGACTGTGACGCTAGCCCAGAGGTCTGTCTATTTACAAAACTTTATTTGACTTAATGAATATTTTGTATAAATTCAGAAATTTTACTTTGGACATTAATAATTTAAACATTTCCACCAGCCAACCTAGCGTGACACGCGTATACTGATGATATCTTATTCTAGTTACAGTGTTGGCCTATTTCGTTATGTATACGATCTAGAAAACTTGGGAATAAGGCCAAAATAATTCTTAGTTATCTATTTCCTTAGTGTTATATTTTGTGCTTAAGACAATCTGAAAATTTCCACTTCGACTTGGAAAATATTCTTAAGTTATAAGGAAATATTTCAATTGAATATTTACATCTAATTGGATAATTCGAGTTCACATCTGAAATGCAAATATGTGACTTTAATTAAATGAAGGGCGCTTTTGTAGCATGACTAGGCATTTTGTAACTTATTGATGATTTGTTTTCTCGTGATGTTTAAAATTGAATTGGGATGTCGGTCCAAACTGTATAACGAAGTCAGTGCCTTTTTCAAGATGTTTTCTTAATGAACCTGATGTTGATGAGTAATATGTGCTTGTTTGGTGTTGCAGAGGCGTGGGGCGCGGCGCGTGGCGGCGGCGCGGGCGCGGGCGGCGCCATGACGCGGCGCCCGCCACCATGACGCTGCCGCCGCCCGCGCGCCCCGCGCACCCCGCCGCGCACCGCGCAATGCGCTATTACCGCATCTGGATCTACGCGTGCAACGGCGCGCTGTTGCTGGGGGCGCTCGCTTTCTGCGCGGCAGCGGGGCGCGCGCTCTCCGACTACCGGCGCGCGCTGGTGCCCGGGCTCGGCGTGGCACAGCCCGGCTTCCTGTACGGGTACGCGGCGCTGCCGGCGCAGGCGGGGCTGCTTCAGCTCCTCGGTTGCCTAGCGGCATTGAGACTTTCCGAACGGATGCTGAACGCCTATTGGTTGGCACTCCTGGCCCTGCTCGTTGGGGACGCAGCTATCGGCGTATACTGGGCGTTCCGGTTTGAGCGCGTTTGTCGCGAGCTTCGGCCGCAGCTGCGACTGCGTCTCGCAAAGGACTACGACACAGACATAGACTTCTCACAAGCTTGGGACCGGCTCCAGAGAGAACAGCGCTGCTGCGGAGTGACAGGGCCGTCGGACTTTGCAGCGTTTAACAGAACTACATTGCCCGCGAGCTGTTGTCGTATCCCGGCGCATACGACATCGGTGACGCCGGCGATCCTGGCCGTCACGTCCGCCACGTCTCCGGCGCCGTTCACTCCGGTACACTGCGCGCCGCACACGGCCGCCTGCTCCGAGAGACTACTCGTTTGGCTCAGACGAACCGCAGACGCGTTATTCGTGTTAGGGTACTGCGTTATAGCATTTTTAAAATTGTGCTTCCTCGGAATCCTCCGGTACGAAATAAAGGAGATGATTCAAAAAATTAGAATATTACGAACTGAGCTAGGAGCGGGCGAGCTGATGGAGGGTAGTCCAATCCACGGCGGACCACTGTCACAGACGATAATAGTGAACGCGGTGAACGCTAACGGAGGAGTCCGCGCACACGGAGGGAGCCCGGAGCGGGCGGGAGAGCGCGAGGCTCTGTTGGGGCGAGCGTCGGAAGCCTGCCCGCGGCGGAGCATACACGATGAAACGCTCGGTCCCAAAACAATAAACGGCAACAACAACTGTGAAATGCGCGAGCTTGCCCGAGGAGACTACAGACCTTTAGCGGCGGATAGTGCGGCGACTCGAATCTGACTAAGATGTTACTTGGAGCGGCTGTTCGGGCGGCGCTGGCGCTCGTTCCCGAGCGCAGGCTGCGAGCTGGAGCCGCCGCGCGCGCCGCCCGTGCTGGTGCGCCGGGTGCCAGCGGGCGCGCGCGTGCGCCTGGACCAGCGCCGTCAGACCCGCTCCGAATTCGAGTTGTAAGATAGAGGCTGCACGTACTAAAGACGAGCATCGGTGGCCATCGTGACGATCATATTCATTGGCGTTGTCAATTTCGAGTACCGATATTTCGGTAGGACTAAACTGTATGTAATGTTCATAGTGGTAGAGTTGATAACTGTACGAGCGATGCAAACAAGTGTTGAGTGATGTGGTTCAAACATTATGAACTGTGAGATATGAATATAATGAACGTGCATCGAAGGATTATTGTGTAATTTAGACAAAGTGAAATCGATTTTCGAGCAAAGCTTGTGTTTAGTTCCTAAATTTGGCCGTTAAATATTCGTTTCGTAGGTGTATAGGACACACAGATATGATTTAATTTACGGTCCCTTGGGAAGTGGCAAGAGAGAGAGAGATACCTGAGGAGGTATCGTGACGCGAACAGCATGTGAGGAAACGCAGTCTCCGGCAGAGCTAACTATCACGACGCATACTCTGGCTACTAGGAGAGCGCAGTCAATCCATCCTTCATAATATTGTATCTGTATACTCTAATACGATTTTAATATTTATAGCAGTAAATAACGGGAATCAACCAATATAAGATTAATTATGATGATTGTTTAGCCTTAAGACATAACAGTTTTTGATTGTATACCAATCGATTTATGGAAATAATTATTGTACTTAATATGTATTTTACAAATTTTCATGTCGTTTTACTCATTGTCTTCAATTAAACATTGTATGTACATGTTTAAATATAATGCCATAGTCTATAATATCAACGACGCATTCAGCACAGTGACCATTGCCCCGGTGTTCTCCTTAACTTTGAGCATGAGATAATAGTTATTTATGCAACTGTTGTATAATCAGGGGTATTAAAACACGAATGTGGGTTTATCACACGAGGCGTAGCCGAGTGTGATAATAGTATCACATGAGTGTTTTAATACCTAATTATAACAGTTGCATACAAGACTTTATCTACAATCAAGATGTGAATCCTCTATAAAAGATTTTCATACCATAGGGTGTTGTACAGAACTATGTAAATTCAAGATGGCGGGAAATAACACGATAAGACGAGAATCCGAAATTACGAATTAGTCTACAATTTATTGTTCTTTTTTCAAAATCTTAGCGATCTGGTGGTGAAAATGTCATTGCATGAGAATGTTCTTTTTTTGAAATTCATTATAACACGCGTTTGGATGATATAATGATCATTATAGCATTGAGTGTTTTAATGTTGGCAATAAGCTAATTGTTATAGGTTCTTTTATAGAGGATTAATAGCATGATAGTAGATAAAAAATTATAAACAATCAGATTTTAATATGTACTTACTTCATAAATTATTACATTAATCATTTAATTTCACAGCCGATTATAGGGATGGCAAAAGTCACTGTTTATGAATGATGATCCTACATTTTGATATACTATATGTTATGAATTATAAAATCAAGTGATTCGCTTGCACGGATGATATCTGCTGTCACTCTCAGTTTATTTTGTAGGAATCGAATCATATAATTATTAGTTTATTATAAGTACCTCTATCCCCGTTTATATTGCACGATGTCCCCGACAGTTCTTGCGTAGAGTAGAGCATGGTCTCTGCGCAACACGCCTCGGGTTCTCGTCCCACTAGATATATGCCACACACCATTCGTTTCGACGCTTTCCTTACATGAGTCGGACAAGAGTGAGCCGCGACTTTCCTCGCTCATTGTCTATTTATCTAGTTCTCATAATCATACCTAATGTTGTCGGTAAATGTAAATATTAAACAAAATTTGTACATGTGTAGTATGCGAGTAATTGTGCATGGACAGATTGACAAAATACATAGTACTGATATGAGCTTAAACGACGTAGTGCCTACAATTATATGCTTGTAAACAGTATAAAGTGGACGAATGTACACTTCTAATAACATTTTATTTTATGGCAGAAGTATTTAAAATGTTTCGTAAGTACTACATTTATCATCATCTTGACAGAGTACAGACGTTTTGCTAAAAATTTAAAGAGATCGCGCTATAATCTAGACTGCGCATATTACAATAATCTCATGGTGTAAGGAATTAGGTAAATTTTATTAATGGCTGTGTCAAATATAGGTAAAACCTATCTATGCCGTGTAGAACTGTCACGATTCGATGTCATCTGCCGATGCACGGTGGAGCGATCTGCTTTCCGGAGCAGTCGCGCGTGAGTGCGCGTGAGTGCGAGCACGTTCGCGCGGCACCACCCTCGCGGCTCGGCCGACGTCCGAGAACACCTACCTACATTCATACATATTTGTACTTTTACGAACTAACTTTATAGATATATTGTAATGACAAGTACGAAGTTATGTTCGCTTAGAGTAGGTATAATATTTTGTGAATTTATGCAGAAAAATAGTTTTTTAATATTGTTGTCACATGAATGTACCAATCTTATAAAAATTTGTACCTATATTCGGAAAGTTGAATAATTTGTAGCTAGGATCCAATCTAAATCCTGCATTTCTTCCAAAAAAAAAAACGGTTTAAATAACATGTGCCTTGGCTTATAAAATGTATAACTGATGTTATGTTTATTGTAAATTAATGGATATGAAGTGAACACGAGCTCGTGTCTGATGTGCTGCCTACACCTTCCGACGTCCTCGTACGTACACTGTACTTTCGACTGTGTTAGTGTGGCTCCTCTCGGCCACTCTGTGCAAACCATCTGCGTATTGTTTCCTTGTTAACCTTTACACTACGCTGATTTCATTTTTCGTTCACTCTTTCACTACTGTTTGACGAATAATGTATGTAATGCAGATGAAAAGGTCAAATGTAATGAAACACCAATTCGTCGTCATAATATGTGAGATCTCCCAATGTATATGTTTATAATGTTAACATTGGATGGTACACTGTACGTAATCTTTTGAATTCTCTACTGTCATTGTACTTTGAATAATTTCTTCGTTGAGAGTTTCATTACTAGAGTTGTTACAACTTTCCGAAGGTACGCACTAGGCGACTGAGAGCTAATATTATCATAATAAATGCATTAAATAAAGAGTTTGTTAAAACGTTGGGGTTTTTTATTTGATTGCCAAACATTTCTAAAATCATCCTATATAATTACATTTTGAAATTCCATTGTATCAGTCTCAAACATTCGTTAAATGCAGACTGTTATCAGTCATTAGGTACGGATTAAAAGAAAAAGCTTTGATGTCAACATAATGACTCATGAATACATCTAAGACCGAGACTTTTAAACACTCCTAAGCTCAATTTTCATTTATTTACTGATCACAAAGTACATAATATACCTGCTTCTTTTCAATTTTGCAGTCTTTTGTAAAATTGCGCTTACTCACGTTTATAAATCTCCGACTTAGGACCTATGCACACCACATGTTTGAAGCGCGCCGTCAACGGTGCGCTTTTATCAAACAGAGCAGTGTGTTGTCGTTTGTATCGCGTCAACCACGCGGCACCGGCGTGTCTGTATCGCTACAACGCGCGTCAATGGCGCGTTTAAAAACGTGGTGTGCATAGACCCTTACAGTGAAATACAAAGATGCAATGATGTCAGGCTATTTACTACAGCGATCTTTTGGAACAAGGCCAAATTCAGAAATGCATTTTCACAAAACAATATTTTTTACCAAAACTTCCCTCTGTAAATGTTTTTCAAGAGCCAAATGATCCTTGTAGGTGTTGTTACATGTGTATTACAGTTATGAAGGATGGTATTGATATCCTGAACCAGTGACATGCATGTTGGAGATGGATGTCGAATCTGACAACTGTTGAAATTAACTAAAGCTAAAGCCAGTTTCTCTTGAGCGTTAAATTTTGATGAGAAACACTTAAAGTTAATTATGAAAAAAAAAACGACGGGTTGCACTCTGGGAGTGCCGGCAGAAGTGAAAACTTGAATAGTAATAAACACACACGAACATTCGCGCAAGCGCCCTGCGCCATCTTACGAATTTTCGATCAGGTCCCCTTTATTTTTATAATTTTTTACCCATTCCAAAAAAGTGCACAACACCGCTAAAGAAGTTAGATAATATTATCTTATTATTATAAAAATATTATCATAAGTTCAAAAATGTTATGATCTTTTATTATAAAAATAGTACTTACATTGAGATATATTGAATGAGATACACTAATTCACAAAAAAAAACAACACTTTTCTAGTCGGAGTTACCTCCTCCTTTCAACTGGTATATCAAACTTGGAACTCTCTGTGCTGAATATCCCTAAGATATCACATTCTTGATCCAATAAATCTTACTTAAATTCATATTAAAATAGAAAAATAAAACAAGAAATACCTACCTATCTCAAAATGTTTCAAAGACATTATTTCCTTACACACTGGTCATTCACATTATGATTCTTATATTCTATCGAAAGGGAACTTAACCTCTTATTTTACGTACTTCTATCAGAAAATAAATAAAAGAATAAAACTATAGAGCTTCATTAACGACTTTGAACGTGTAAATGTGAGTCGTTGTTAGTATGCAGGTAATCACTGACTCACCTCCACGTTATCTTCTCTCAGCCTGTAGGTGCGGTCGACGTTCGCGCCGCCGATCACCAACACGTCCCCCTCACTATTCGCCCCCGGAGAGAACAAAGGCGCTTCATCAGACCGCCGGATGCACGAAGTGTGAAAATATCCCAAAGAATTGGACGTACTTTTCCCAGCGCCCTTTGACAATCCAATATTAGACGCATTCTTGGAGTTGCCAACATTCTTTAGCTTTTTAAACTCCACTGCAATATCGGCACCCACTTTAGCATTGTTCTTTATGAGCGCGATGTCTGTGACTCGTTAAGGAGAGATATTGTGGCAATTAGCTTCACTACCATTTTATAGACCGTTGGCGTTTCTAACACATTTAATTTACGATGGAATTAAGCATTTTCTAAAGTCTTATTAAGTATTTTAATGGTGTCGTAATTACTCTGATAAAAACCAAGCTTTCGAGGGCTATAAGTGGATTAATGGACAGGAAGATACGACTCATTACATATTATACGCATGGTTAGACATAGATAAAACTGAACCTTATTGCCTTTGCTTTCATTTACTAAATATTTGCATTTTTCCTTATTACTAATATTAAAAGGATACTGGCATTAAGCGATGCGCCACCGGTAGCCTTGGCAACAGCAGCCAAAATAAACGGCGTTACTTCTTTCCCGAAAATGCCTTTTTGTTCAGCTTCTTCTAGCGCAAGAGTAATGGCGTCCTCGATTACTGTCTCTGTAACAAAAATAACATAGCAGGTTTATAACAAAGGAAGTAGAAATACTGACATAAAAATAAGAATGAATGGGATGGGTTAAGTTAGTTTATGTGAAGTTTACTCGTGGCATCTAATGCTCAAATCTTTGTAATCTAAAGAGTATCACTGAATCAGTATCAGATAGACCCAATACGTTGTACTTACTTATCTTAATCTTAATGCTTAGGTTTTCCTTGTGAAAAATAATTTAATAATTATCATAAATGAAATAAATAAGCCATACTAAAGACACATTCGGTTGTCCTAAAATCAGATAAGCCAAGCGCATAATATTTTAATAGTAAAACTTTTACTACGAACACTCAGGTCATTTTAATTAAAGTTTTATCATAAAAGTTACCTTTTACCGTTCGCTAAAGTATTTAATTTGTACTCTTTGTAGTTCAGAACTGCATAATCGGAATAGCGCATAATGAGAAGCTTTTGAATAATCTCGATAAAATCTTTAAAACATTGCAGTAGTAATTTCTCGACGAATATTTAAAGAATGTTTGCACTTTGTGAATATTGCAAAAGTTTTATGAGCTTTTTCTTTTCATTCTTTCTTTCATTGTTGCTCGGAAAACTAAGCAATGATGAATTTCTTGTTAAGTATTGAGTGGATTTATAGTTAGGTTTCTATCGGCTACCTGCTAGCTAGTTGTTAGCTGTATTTTACTTCGATAAAAATAATATATGGTTGTGGTTTTAACGAGTAATGTTGGCCATTTGGGTGGCTAAACTGCAATTTGATGTTAAATAAGAAGGTTAAACTACTGGAATGTGGGTAATAAAGCTTTCCTGGTAAGGTTCTTGTTAAAAAACCCTTTTTTTGTTTTTTCGTAGTTTATTCATCATAGTAGCTATTGCTTAATTTACAGGAACCGCAAGGAATCAATACAGGTGACAGACTGAGCAGTTTAACGTAGGTAGCGTTTTTCCTTACATGCACTGCACAGGCATAATTGCAGACAAATCTGCGTATCTTGGCGTCAATATGACAATAAAGTCCAAAATAGCAACGAGCCTCATCCCAACCTGAAATGATTTACTTATTCTTACCATCCATTGCATACTCCTGCGGTATCGGCACGGCAATGACAGTACCGGACGACAGTTGCAGTTCACGTGCCGCATGCAGCAGCTGCGCGGCTTGTCGAGCGTCGCCAACGCGGTTCGGTGCGGTAAAGCCCGATCGGGCAGTGTAGAACGCGGGGAAGTCGGAAGTCTCACCGAACGCGCATACGCATACTCCTTGCGTTTCCTGCACATAAATGTTACACCTTGATATAAGTTTCAGTGTTTTTTTTTTCGTGGTAAAATCATCAAATGAGGACTCAACTCAAGGATGACAACGCGCCGTCGACCCGAGCATGGTCCATGGTCGGACAGCGAGTTGCCCATTACACTGCTACTAAAAGACTACGAATATGTTTTTCGTAGACCTACTACGAAGAGATGTCTGTAGACTGCTACGAAGATATTTTTGTAGACCTGCTACAAATGTATTTTTCGTAGACCAGCTCCTAAAATACTTTTCGTAGAGTTCTATGAAGACATTTTAGGAGATAAAAAAAGCCAATTGTACTGAGCAGAAACCACAAGCTACTAAATCTTTCAGTGAACTCAGGAAGCTACGTGTACACTCTTCGAGTCAAATGTAATAAATATGAAATGCCACAATTCTGAAAAACCCCTCGGCAGTCCCCGATGTAATCAAAGTGCTCTTTCGGCGTATTCTCATTGAGTACACAATTGCAACCTAGCTCGCTTTCTTTTCTAGAAACAGCTAAGTTACTCTCTTAGCAACCGTCTCCCCCGGGCGCGCCGCACAACTTGCCCGGTAACCTAACGACCCGGTTCACTGTATGTTTTTCTGTCACTAAGTAATACTAAAATAATACGAGGGTACTTGAATTTACTTTGTTCGGTATATTCTACTTTTGAATCAAGAAGCGCCTTGAGCTCCACGCGATCGACAAAAGGACAGTCAAGTGGGAATCGCCGACCTAAAAATGACAACGTATTTTATGTTCTCCAATTATTTATCTACATTGTACTGTTCTGGCATCGTGAAACATAAAAGTTATCACCTTTTATCTTTATTTAAGATCGGATACTGTGAAATCTTAAGATAGAAAACTGATCAAAAACGAAGTTTGAAAGTTTACTACTTCAAAGTAATAACGTAGCTTATCGACAGCAATTATGTAGTTACCAAGTACTCGAGAGTTCGTCCGATGTCTAATATGGACTTGACGCCGCTGCACACGACGAGTGTGTTGCTGCGTCCCAGCTCGTTCAGATCAGCTGAGATGTCCAGGGAGCTCTCGCCCTGACGATGCACACCACCTGCGGGAAATGCTCCAAATTTTCAATAATCAGTCGAAACAAAAAGTGAAATAAAACTGAACTAACTTTTTAGTTCCAAAATTGCGTAAAAGATAAACTGTCGTTCGGAAATATTTGTCTAGAATTGTAACAGGCGTTCGATGGAGAGAACGCGATAAAATGAAAGTTCCCCGTGTAGCAGGCGTCGATATTGGCCAAAATGCTGAAAAGTCAAAATTACAAATATCTTCGATTGTGTGAGTGTAATAAAATGTCGGCGAAGTATTTTCGCCGGGGCACAGGAAACGGAATTATAACGTCACTAGGGGGCAAAGTCGCTCGCAGTTGGCCACGGCGCGAGCGGGCAGACCGCGCTCCGACATAGTTCCTTTCAATGTATATTATACATCCACAACTCCGCAGGTACGCTCGCCATTCCGCGATTACTTCCAAAACATGAAGTAAGAACCAATCGTTTGTACAGATACGCTATATTTTGGTTCAATTGATCTAGATCGTTCTTTAAAATATTCTTTTTTTTTTTTTTTTTTTTTTTCTTATATTTTTATTTCTTTCAGATCTATCAAAATAATATTATTTAATTCCAAATCATTTTAATATTATTTTTACTTGAATCATTATGCAGTTTGGTTTTATTGTAAATTTTGTGCACAATAAAGAATATATATAAGTATATAAAAAAAAGTACTAACTAAAAGTATTTACATAACTAAAACTAGAAATTTAAGAATAAAACTAAATATTTACAACAAAATACTAAATCTAAACTAAAACTGAAATAAAATGATTAAAAAAAAAGGGAAAACAGGAAAAGGCACAGACACTCAAGCGTCAAAGTACTAAAATATTCTTTTACATTTTCTATTACAAAAAAAGTCTACCGCTAAGAAATAAACTTAACCTTTTTTTATTAAAATAAAATGTTGAGTGAAAAACATCAAATATTATGTATATGAACAATGGGAAGTCGGTCTTATTAAATCAAGAGACGTCGTATTTCCATTAATACTTTTATGCTTTTAAATAACATGCGGATATGGCAATTATTGTACAGAGGTGGATGAGATGTATGTCCCATTTTGCTATTAACTGTACTGTAGATACCACCTACGCGGGTAGCTAGGAAAATAACGTAACTAACCATTATAACATGCAAGCTCGGTGTCTGTAAGTACGTTGAAATCGGGGACGTTCTTGCAAACTATTTTATTTTAGGTTATTACAAAGAAGACTTGAATTTGCGAAAGATTATCCAAAAATAAAATAGCTGATGCGGTCCCGTTCATAAGAAGTAGCTTACAAAGCTCCTAGTTTAGCAGTGCCTTTATAATAAATCGTCTACGACATGATAACGACGGCGCGGCCATCGAAATTCGCCATTTTGGCTTCTTCCAGCCAACCTCTGTCGTTGGGAAGTGCCGATATAGCGTCATCATTTTATATCTGCCCTTTCGTGTATTCACAGTCATTTGCCTATTCCTCGCTCGCGAGCTTTATCCTGACAGTCGCTAATTTAAATCGCTGGGAACGGAATAAGACTGTTTCTCACGATAAGTTACAAGCCCGAGCACTACGACTGCTTATCTAGAAGGTGATAAATCGCGCTCTGTTTCACGGAATTCGTTGTTAATTACATCGCCAGTTCGGCACGGCTGCGATGCGACTGGCAGTAATGAATGCGCCGGCCGGCAAAGCGCTGAATTCAACCGTGATATCGTTGAAATTCATTTGTGAATTCACGAGCTCAGTTAATTGAAGTGTATGCGGTATTTTGACGATGATGGCTACTATTCGCGAGTCGTGACTTAGCACCACCTTGTACGGGAGTAGCGTGATCATAATCTTGTAAACACTCATTAACAATACGTTAATTGCAGGCGCTTTGTGAAATGGCCAAACAAAATACAATGATGTTGATTATGACGTTGAGTTTCATATAATTTTGGAACGTTTATTTAAGATTGTTGTTTCATTTAAATGGCAGCCGTTTACGGCTGCCATTTAAATGGTTCATTAAGTTTCATTAAGTTTGGAGCCTGGCTCGACTTTAACGTGCTGTAATGCGATTCGCGTTATAATAAAGAGTTTCTGATGTAGTAGTCGCGGTAATGTCACCGCTTCGCTGCCTCGCGGGCGCTTTTAGCTGGTTGCAATGACATGACAAGAGGCGTGCTATGAACAAGCTTTCATCATCATGGATCACAAATATGGTTATGTGTGAAACACAGAAATAAGGTTAAATGACCTCAAAACACGTATTGCGACTTATTTTAAATAGGTGAGTCGTAATTTGGGCACCAAAAATTGCATCTTTTTGACGTAAACGTCCTTCAACATGTTATACATAGATGGGCTTACGCCTTTCTACTACGAGGTTAGTCTAAATCTACACAAGCCGCCAACTGCTACGGCTACAATCCTTACATACTTCAAAACGCTATACCTATTACATTATAATCACCTGTTTTCGCGGTTTCCTCTCGACAAATCTTTGAATCAAATCGAGTTTATTGTCAGACGACACCGGTCTCTACTGTCTTTAAGATCGAATTAATCGTCGAAGTCGATTTGGCACTAACTCGATTTTATTCAGAAATTGAAGCAGAAGATATTGGGCGATAATCTGACAGATTTGCACGACAAAGACAAAGGAAAATGGTATCCTGTTACATGGTAATAAGCATATTGTTGCCTTATTGTAAGGCTCTGCGGTAATGGCGACCGCTATTACACAAGGGAATGCCGTCTGCTAACAAGTGCCTCTATCCGTGCGAGACTGCACTTGAGGTCTTTTTATGTCTGCTGTTTGAGGCTGTTTGCAACTACATGTGGCTATTTGTGGCTATTTCTGTAAGCCTGTTAGCTTGTTAGCAACATAATACTTTGGGTTAATGAGTGCACTGTAATGGGTCGCTGGGTTAAAATAGCGAACTGCGTTAATAGTTGAAGGCATTCTTGTGATGTTGTTAACTTAATACTAGCTCGAGATTTATATTAGTTTGTGTATTTATGTTGAAATTAACTAATATGCTTATGTTAAGAGTTTGTTTTCGTCAACAGTAGGTATAGTTTTGAAATCAAGACTAGTTCTTCAATATTATTTCTGTCATAACGCTGTAGTCGTGTTTTTTGTCAAGAAATAGTTCTGAATAAATATTCCTAGAAAAAGTTGATAAATCGGTTTCCTGGCTTCAAATTGAGATATTTTAAAAACTTTCTCCTTTGCAGCGGGGGAGTCGGGAAGAAAATTGTTGTGCTTACGGAGAGCTTTTTTCTATAATTAGATCACGAGTGCTGCTGCAAAAACGGGTTAAATCAGAGGTTCATTTCCCGGGTGAGTTAAAGTGTTAAGGTTTATCTGATAAACCGTTTGCAGAGATTGGAGTCTGGTGAGTGGAAAAAGATTCTAGTTCATTCCTTTCTTTTACTAAATCGGTTAGTAGTTATTTACAAAGTTTTACGTGGAGTACAAACGGAAATCTAGTGAATTTAGTACATTTGATGCAATTTCAACCGTAGGCAATTTTTTTTTAAACGTAAGGGCGTTTACAAACATGGCACAACTACTTGTATATAATGCAAATTAAAATTCATTAAGATTTTTATGCAAAAACCATAAATCATCATTATAAATTCTCGTCACATTCTAAGGTAAATTCAAAATGTTTCTTAGCAGAAATATTGTTATACGTCACCTATCCCCCCAGTAACAAACACAGGTATATCAGCAAGCTGCGCCGCTATGATGGTGCCGGCGACGGTGGTGGCTCCGTCCAACTTAGCGGCGGCTATCGGCGCCAGATCCCTCCGGGAAGCCTTCACCACGCTCTTGGCTTGAGCAAGGTAGCTCAGCTGATCAGGGGATAAACCTATCGTCAGCTGACCTTTGAGAATCGCTATTGTGGCTGGTACAGCACCCTATGAAAAAAATGGGAACATAAGTAGGTGCAAAATGTACACGAAAGTAAAAGAAAATCCAGAATACTTTTGCACAAGCCTGCTTAATTTAAAAACATTTCACAAATCCGAGAGACGTTTTTTTTGCGAAACATCTAAATAAAAACTTTATCTCGAAAGTAATTACGTCGCTACGAAAGGCTACGACAGTGTAGCGTTCAGATATCATATCGTAAATGAAGCTGTTTACTTATGTAACTTTATATTTTAAACATTTTATAACTCACCCTTTCTCTGATAATATTCTCGACTTGCTTAGCAGTTTCTAGATTCTGCGGGTATGGCATTCCATGTGTGATAATCGTTGATTCTAGAGCGACAATCGGTTTACCATCTGACTTGGCTCGGCGAACCTCTTCAGAAAATACGAAGGGGGAAGCTGTGCCGTACCCCCTCTGATAAAACGCAGTCAGCCGTGATCCTCTCGATACGTACTTGGCTAGGTAAGCCATCTCGATACCTAAAAATAGAATTCAGTTCATTAGTGATCGCTAAAAATATATCGAAGTGGTATTTAAGAGGAAACGAGCGAGATAAATCGAGAGCGAACTATTATTTGGTTCCGGCGAACCGTTGGCTGTTTGTTGACTTTGCGCGTTCTGTCACGGGCAGTAGCTTAAATGTAGTTTCAGCAAAGTTCACTTAACAGCGATTGTGTCACGAATAGGAATTCATTCGTTAACGAACACGGTTTGCGTTTACTGTTTTTAGAAAGACAAAGCTTACGCCCAACAAAAATTTCGTGTTAAATCATTAACAATGTTGCTCACATGATCTGTTAGCATTCCTAGACGTAACAAATGTCTTGTGTAATAAAATTGCAATTTGGAATGACACAAAAGGGAATTATTTATGCATGAACGTCCAATTAAAGTGGCTCTGGGCGGCTGACGACTGACGACTGTCGGGCATCGTCGGGAGCCGAGTACGGGGAGTTCGACAGTTTTGACGAAGGCTATCTATCTATCGCTGGTCGGGGGCACATTAATCAACGTGTGACAGGGGTCCTCGGAACCTCGCCTCACCTGTGACGCCTGACATTGTGGCTAATATAACACCTTCGTTATACGTCCCTCCGTTGGCGTTCGGATTTAGATTATGTATTTAGGCACAGCAACTCTATTAACTAGGTACCTTTTAGGCTAGATTATTATCTAAAAGCTTTTAGTTTAAAAAAGTTTCTGGCTATAATTATTATATGACCCATCATAAACGGCAGAATTAGGAAAAGTGGGTCAAATAATGATGACCACTGACCGTACTTATCATATAAGCCGTAGGACATCCGGTAGTGAACTTAGACTTGTCTTCTTGACGTACTACTAGAATGAAAAATATCACATGTCCTTGCCCAGGATGAAATCTATCTCTTTACTGAATTTCATCAAAATCTGAAGCCTTATTAAAAGATTTCTGTATTTTATTTACAGCGTACTTGAAGTATTTACTGCGTTTATTGTATGGAAAAATGCAAAACCGCCTCTACGAACGAGGAACTAATTAATTAAAAAAAAATAAGGTTAAAGTTCCATGTGCGCCTCAAAGAGTGTCAACAAAATGACGGGGGCCTCTAGAGGGCCAAAGCCTGCGGGGGTCGCGGGACTTACGAATTACCGTGACCCCGGTACGTAAAGGGCTAGTGAAGGACACCGTGGATTTTAGTCAGTACGAGTCTGATGGTTACTTCTGCTCTGCCCTGGGTGGGAGGACACATTTGATGATTTACCACGCTAAAAAAAAAGGTCAAAGTTCCAGTTTACGTCACAAAAAAGTCATGATAGAGCTTCTGTTGGGGTTTGGACTGTTAGGGTAATGTTAAGTTATTGACAAACATCGTATGTATAATTTTAGTGAGTATGGTCTTTAATTTGACCATCAATGTTTATAACGGTGGATTTAGGGACGACACCTTAAATTAGAACTGCGTCTCAAACTAATTCGGTTTATCGGTATCACCCAGAAATTGTACTATGGAAGTCAGATGATCAGTGTAAAATTTTTGTATTCACCTTCACCCAGTTAGCCAAACCCAACATAAAGATAGGCTAGGTAGATTTTTATGTCTCTCAAAGGGAATATTAGCAAGCATTCAAAAATTTGACATTCGTGTATTCGTCCCGAACTTTAGGAGTGGTATCTAACCAGTTAAAAATATTTATATTTTTCGCATCGAGAGTGTTTGTAACGCGGCAAGGCGTGACAGGTCCTTTACGTCTAGACGGCTATAGTATTATCTAGACAGCTGTAGACTTACACTAAATGTAGTCTGGATATAACATGACTACGACTAGACTTCTGTGGCGTTCGGAATTCCGTCTGTCGTCACGAGTAATTGCCTTTTTTGTTGTTAAATCCCTTTTGAAATAGTTTAAAAGTCTTCTCGATAGACATAGCTTATCATACAGCGAACTCTATAGATATTAAACGCTAATCGGATAATCAAATCAGCTTATCTAATGTCAAATCTATTGTGACTGGTTGTCGGAAATTACAACAGGCAGTCAAATTACTGGACATGGGATTTGAAATCGGATTATATTGAACAAGCTTTCTGAAGCCCCAGGGTAGTAGTACCTAAGCGTGGTTGTGCGCTTGTGCAGTCATAGAATAAACTAGAAGCCCCGCTGTCCCCGTTACCAACCATTGCCAAAAACAAGGATAGTATTGATTTAAACAAAAAGTTTCCTTCCATACCGCAAGGAGTAGGATTGTCATCGCCTAGCAACGCATTGTTTATAATTTTAACAGCTGTATACCCGACAACGGGGCTGTCATATTTGCTCATTTTATCTCTCGTAGCGAGTTTATCTTTATATTTTCCTCTTTAGTTCGGGTTTTTATAAAGCTTCGTTATTTATTCACATCAAGTTATCGTCTTCTGTATTCTATTTTAGGTAAGAATTTATTATTTTGCTCGTAATACCCGCGTCTGACGGTGTTTACCACCTATCTTCGCGAGTTTCTAAGGAAAATCATTTTAGTAAGCTCTGAACATTTTAGGGTAGTCAGGACTTTAGTAAAAGATGGACTAAAATAACAAAATAAACCACTATTCATGGAATTCTAATAGAATACCATGTTTAAACACGCTTAGAAGTTTTAATTACTTCGTTATTCTTGTGGCATAAGCAAACACCCGTCCTATATTTCTAGTTGTCTTTCATTTTTTAATAGTTTTATGTATAATGTTGTTTTATCCTACATTTTCATATAAATATTTTAATTTTGCTACGCGATCTGGCTATTATTAGAGGTAAGGCGATTTTCGCCGACTTGCCGACTAATCTACGCGTTTGGCCGTCTAGTCGGCACTCTTGTTATTATGTTCCCTTGGTACCAGGCTAGCATAAAAAGCAGGCGGTTCGATATAACGCGACCCATGATACGCAGGTTATTTACAAAACCGAGGGTAACTTCATTTCCTTAGTGCGTGTATCGCTTCCTGCCTTGCGTGATGTGTGGGCGAGATACTCCTGCCTAAAGGTGTATGAACTCACGTCTCTCGCACGTCGCTTATCTTTCTATGTGTTACCTACTTGTCCTCTGATTTATGTACTTTGTATCCGTCGAAAAAATCGATGTCATAATGGTGCTTTTCACATGTTTTTCGGGTGGTTAGTAACTGTACACGATTTGTGTATCCCTTGAAAGCTTTGAATACAACTGGGAACCCAATTGATGTAGCCTACTGTACCTAAGCTTTTGGGTAGTGTATGTACGTGTAGATCACAGCCTTGTAAAGACAAAACATTACTTTCATTTAATTCTACGTTTTTTTATCGCTTTCATTACTCGCCCTGGGTGGAACGAAGGGACTGTCAGACTCGTACTGACTAAAATCCACTGTGTTCCTTCAATAGCTCTTTACGTTCCAGGGTCACGGTTTCCTGTTTAGACAATCCCGCTACCCATTCAGTTCTACTTTGAACGAAAATCGTCTCCTACATGAATGAATTCTAATTAACCTTATGTAGGTGTTCGTTTTCATAACCAGAAACAGAATGTACGTCTAACTACTGACATAGTTAGAAAGCGAAGCAGAGCTGTTGTTTGAGTAGATTTATCTAGCAGTTCTAGAGGCGGGGGTGTTTCTAAACCTGGGAAATGTTTAGCAAATATTAGTAACGCTGTTGGTTGCGCTCAGAGGTACTATAGAGGATAGCTAAACTTGGATATGCAAGGAATCTTTTTTATTTTTACCCGACTACGGCAAAGCCAAAAGGAGGGTTATGATTTTGACCGGTATGTATGTTTGTATGTATGTATGTTTGTTTGTATGTATGTATGTATCTTTGTTTGTTCCCGCATAACTTCTAAACTGCTTATCATTACATGACAAATGAGGTCTCGTTAGAAGCGTCTCAGTTGTCCGCTGGTTATAGGGTAGGTGACGTGTCACCAAATCCAATATGGCGTCCTCTAGGGGATGAGAAGGCGTTATCGAAAAAAAAAAATTTCGCACAGTATCGACTTGGGTATCAAATTAAAGGGCTTGATGAGCACATTTAAAATATGTATACATTATATAGCTTTTACTAACTAATTTTCTTTTTCTAACAGTGTCAACATGGGTATCAAATGATAAATCTTAAATTCACAACTCAGAAACTATATATATAACATAAATTACTTACTTCAAATAATATAACCCCAAAATAGTGTAAATAAAAAATAAGTAAAAATAACTAAAACCCGACTACGAAAAAATTGTGCACTGAAAAGTATAAAACAAGAACAAGCCGTGGTCGTATGCCACCTAGCCAATTAAGATTGTGTGAAACAACCGCAGGTGGCATACGACCACGGCTTGTTCTTGTTATATACTTTTCAGTGCACAATTTTTTCGTAGTCGGGTTTTAGTTATTTTTACTTATTTTTTTTTAATGATTATGAGGCGAGTGAATGGAAATGAGAATTCATTAAATGTTTTTTTTTATACTTTTGTGTGATGTTATCTACTTGAATTAGGGATATTTGTGCAGTTAGTTAGTAAAGAAATGTCTTAAGCCGTGGGAAATCTGAATAGAATGCACGTCAAACCTAACAAACATATTTTGAAGTATGTGTTTCTCACTTTTTTCAGATATTTCAATCGCGTAATGGCCTGGGGTCTACCAAAACTACCGGGTCTGACATTCTCAGACCCGACCAAGACCCAGTACCACATAAAAAGTAGCCTCCGCTACTACCAGGGACACAGATTCCCCGACACCGTGATCCGAGGTCCGGGGGGGACCGCCACTGATGTTGACAGCAACGCCTTTGCTCTCCCTGAAGACTCAGTTATGTAAGTCAAGATAAGTTAGCAACTCTTGCTAAAGATCAACAATGCTTGTGTTACGTGTGTGGATCTGTCCTAATTTCGAATTTGACGTCACTATAGGGTCTCGTATTTTGGTGCTAGACGGATTGGATGTAACTTTTTTAATGGTGGAGCAATGATGAAGAGTTTTACAAAATATTAAAATTTTTAGTAGATATTATAATAATTATATTTGTGCCTACTTTTCAAGAAAAGTTTTAAAAACGCTTAGCAAAGTTACGAGTATCCCAACTTAGTAGACGAAGGGCATTGTCCTCTAAGTTTGAACTGAAGAAAATGCGTCGGCTGTCGGTGCCAACAAACACCCATTCTTTGATAACAATAATTACTTGGCAATGATCCATCAAGTATGGAGAGTCACTCCGGCGCGGGTCATCCCTAAGAATGTCTGACGGGGATTTTCTAATGTCAATGACATGTAATCATTTATTATCTCGATTGAGGCAGTAAATAGATTTAAGTTTTAGATAATTTATGACTTCTCCACTGACGTTTTAAAACATTTATGAGTTTGGTCTGGAACAGATTAAAAACAACGCTTTGTTACTGATAGTCTTCGAAAATAATTCGTTTCGAAAACAAGCAACTTCTGTTTAAAACAGATCAGTTATATTTTAGAAGTTTTAAATGTTGAAGTACGGCTCTGCGAATTTAACAATAGAAAGGTACTTCATATACACGAGTATTACCAATGTTAGCATACGTCGCTTCCGCTCACTTCCGCCTCTGGGACCCGAGCCCGAAGGTCGGTCAAGAAATTTTCAATTATAGACCGGGATTGAAATCGCGCGGAGATCGCAATTGCCCCTCACACTCGCTATGCTCTGCATTGAGACCATATTAGAAAATTGTACGTTTGCTGAAGACAAAGGGGTATTTTCTCGACCTTGATGGATGCAGTGACTCAGCATTTAGCTTTCTGCAGTCGCAATTTGGAACCCCGCAATGAATATGACATTTGCATGACTTGTGGATGTTAGTTCCTAATCTGGGTGTTTATGCATACCTAGTGGAAGTAATTCAAGTGTTGTACAGAACTTGAAATGGTACCGATTGTACCTACCTACATCTAGTTCTTCAAAAATATTTTTGCAAAGATATGAGTATGAGTCACAAGGATGCCGATCTACTTAGCCAAAAAATTAAACTCGATGTGCTTTATTAAATATTGTGTACCTATTTTACAATGATTCATGAATCGTGATGATGAGAGGGGTGCCTTTGGTAGACCTTTGTAGGTACAATCAAGTGCCATTTTTTTATTAAATCTGTTATAAAACACCCAACAACTCACAGCATGGTTGGCGTGACGACTGCTGCGCTGCATGTCGCGGGTACGATCTACGAATGTTACAAGTATTTGATTGGCCTTTAAGCAGTTATCTCGGGTCTAGTTTTGTGTACGTGACTTTAAAAGTCTGTACACACCGACGATTCGGGAATAATTCCTAGTATGAAAAAGAGAGCTGCTTTAAATGTTAGTTTCTGTTACAAAAATGAATATCAGAAATGTACGTCTTCAAAGGTTTTTTTTTAAACTTGATATTGACGTTACAGCTACGATCCCTCCCTGACTTACGGGAGAGTGAAGCAGCCGGCCCTCCCAGCGGTGGTCCCTCACTGGGTACACTACGATAAACGCTGCCTCAACTTCACGGCGTTCTTCAAGCAGCCGGTGTTTGACGACCCTGATGAGAAGTCACGAGTCAGGATCGTGAACATCATCTACTTCCTTGAAGATGATTCTCTGACTGTCATGGAGCCTAGGGTTAAGGTAATTCTTTACAATATAACATCTAATAAAAATCGTATTACGTACAGTCAACTTCAAAGAAATCTCACCCCTTTTTGTTAGTAACATCACTACCAAAGGAGGTGAGATTTCTCTGAAGCTTACCATACAGATGCGAAAGTTTTTTTGTTTGTCACGATTTCTCGCCTAAATTGCTGAACGGTTTTTGATGAATTTGTTACAGAGATAGATGGGGGTAGAAGTTAAATCAACTAAGCTTTAATCCTCCAAAGGGTTGTCAGTAACGTATGTTAGAGTACGCCTGCATTTTATCAGTCACGATAGAATTTACAGGTTCTCAAAAAAAAACATTGTCATTGCCAGGCATTATAATTATGTAACTGATGTGCCAATATTATTTTTTCGTATAAATTGCAAACAATTACTGTTTTCCTTGGTATTTCTTTGTGTATCACACTTGTATTCTTATGCTCCTTATATAACGATCAGAGATCAGGCTTCTGATACGGGTATTCTTATAGTATATGAACCAGAGCAACAATTATAATTGTAGCTCGAAAAGTTATATTTTCCCTATGACTTTCAATGCCTTCGATCTAGTGCCATTTTGGACCAGTAATGGTTTTTTTCTCAGCTCTTCCCGCCGATATACAAATTTAATTTAATTTAGTTTATCGTATCTAAATAAGCGTATTTTCTTTTACATTAATAAAAGCCTTATTTTGAGAATTTCCTTCACACTTCCTTGGCAACTTCTTGAACGTTATTCGTAGGCGGTTGCGCATATATGTAGATAAGATCTTAAAGTCTCCCTGTTCATTTTAATACACGGTGGTACTTGCGTACAAAGCTGGGGATATGCAATTCACCTGTCTGTGCTTATATTCGCTACGTAATATACTGAAGCATTTGTATGTAGTACAGTCATGAACTAAACTAAATATGTGCACTAGGAACTTTTACTTTTTAAATACCTCCAAGCAGTCAGCTCGCAAATATATAAGAATTTTAGGATACAGATTAGCGAGCTGAATATCGTATCCTCCGCTTTTATTTACTTGCTAAAATCATCAAATGGTGTGGAGTGGAAGGGACTGTCAGACTCGTACTGACTAAAGTTTACGTCCCGCCCTGCCCTGGGCGGGAGGACACATTTGATGATTTTACCACGAAAAAAAAAGATGGTGTAGAATATATCGATCGAGTATCAAAATATTTAAATAGTTGTGTTTTTAATGTCATTCCAATCTATGTAGGAATTAGGTGTTATCCCTAAGTCCCAGTCATCATTACACGAGAAAATCGCTTTACAGTGTGTACGTATCCATATTTGTATGTAATGTAAATAAGTTAGTGTTCGTAACTGTACGTATTGATTTTATTTTTCTTATTTGCTATTCTACGCGGTCATTGTGGCGCCGCGTGTTTGTGGAACAGTATTATATTTAGCATGCTCAATCCTGTCGACACGACCCTATCTAAGTATTTCGCCACCTTCATATGCGGGGCTCGCAAATGGAGCCTCTTTTCAGTAAAAGCCTTTATTTAACTTTACATAAAACAGTATTGTGGTCCGACTGCATTTAATCGTGTTCCAGTAAAGTTGTGGTTGCGTGGGTTTATGATATATAACGTGAGAAAGTCGTTTAAAGCTGTTTTGGTCATTTTATTTTGGGCAAAATTGATGATATTTTAACTCACCCACTTAAGTTTAAAATTAAATCCTTCAAAGACTGAAACTTGACGAGGGTGTCCAAAATATCTGTCCAAACACCACAGGCAGGGCTGTTTAATAGCGGGGTTGATTACTTATGTCTATGGCTATAATGAAGTTGCCGCAACGTTACGTAGCCAAACCGTATTATCTTAGCGTGTCTATGTTGTACTACTATTATCGTAGTGCGATCATAGCATTGTCGTAGCGTAGTGAAGTACTATCGTAGCAATGTCGTAGCGCAATCGTAGCACCGTCATAGCGATGTCGTAGCGCTGTCGTAGCGTAATCGTAGCACTGTCGTAGCGCAGACGTAGCATTACCGCATTTAGTTGCAAAGGGACATACTAAATAACCACAATTATGTCATATTCGTGTGGGTGCGTTATCTAAAACGCTCAATTATCATTATCTAATCGCATATCGAAAGTAATTGCTCTCTTTCAGTTAAAACCCACCACATAACTTTTCTATTTTATGTCTCACTTAATATATTTTGATGCTTTATGTTATTCCATTAGGGAGTGAGTTGTTCAACGAATATTTAAAAGAATAAAAACAAAGCCTCTTTGATGTTATTGAAAACGAACGAGTATTTTAAACTTAAAAGCTGCCTTTTACTTGTTTATTTAAAAAACCCACGAAAACGATAAAACAATCGCAACATGTCAAGATAACTGAAAATCCATCTGCATATTTATTTTTCCTTACGTATGGAACGGGCGAATGGGATTCTGTTGCAATTGTGAAGGGATCTGAAACGGAGCTAGCAAATGAGCACGCATTTGTCTCGGTATGAATGCGTCGCGGCGGCGGTTGCAGGCGCTTTGTTCCGCTGGCTCGCGACGAGAATGGCCGCCCGCTATTATTCACACAAAAATCATTTTATCTTCATAGACGACGTGCGTACTGTGGTAACGGTTTTTATAGTTGATCGACCGTTATTGTCCGATGCAATTTTTGGGTAGTTGTTTCAGGCATGCTGAAAACTGATCCAATGCTTCTTCAATTATCCCTTAACCCAGAAACGCAGGCCTGGCTGACAAATTGTATGTAGCTCTACCGCCAAATGGAAGGATATCAGACTTCCTGGTTAGTTTGGCCTTACTTATCAGACTATTCTCTAGGTCAACTAGTCGTAATGCCCGATTTTTGAAACAATTACAACAGTAGGAAACATATATAAAGCATATTATATACGCGTCAAAAATATATGCTCGCAAAATACTCTTTGGTCGAGTGAATTATCAACAGCCAATATACCATCGCACTTTACGGTTTAATTATGATGTGACGAAAGTTTTGTTTTAGACAAATTGATCTGGAGGAACAAAATGAAATAAATATTAGAATAATTGAGAGACAGCAAAAAAGATGTTCAATGAGTCTTTTTCAGATACAAAATAAGTAAAAACGCTGTTTAAAATAGAAATTGTCATTAAAAACACGTTTTGAGTTCTACTACCTTTTAGTAAGTCCAAAGTCCAGACATTTCTTAGTCGTTATCATTATAACTAAATAATCTATATTGTCAATATGACAATATCCAAACTATAATATTATAAATGCGAAAGTAACTCTGTCTGTCTGTCTGTCTGTCTTTTCTTCACGCCTAAACTACTGAACCGATTTCTGTGAAATTTGGTACAGACATAGTTTGGAACTTGAGAAAGGACATAAGGTAGTTTTTAACCGACTTCAAAAAAAGGAGGAGGTTATCATTTTATGTTTGTTACCGCATTACGACTGACTGGGTGAACCGATTTTTATGATTCTTTTTTTGTTTGAAAGCTGGTGCTTCCCGTGTGGTCCCATTGTAACCAAATCAGGATCTGATGATTGGATCTTGGAGAAATCGAGGGCAACCCTCAAATTTGATAGGCTCACCCATCGTTTTTCGTAAATCTTATGAAGTAATTTAAGTACTTGCGTATGGTAATCATCATCTTATTTAGCTCAGCTGATGATGGAAGGTGCAACTCCTTAACAGTAGTTTGTTACCGAATTACGACCGACTGGGTGAACCGGTTTTCATGATTCTTTTTTTGTTTGAAAGCTGGTGCTTCCCGTGTGGTCCCATTGTCACCAAATCAGGATCTGATGATTGGATCTTGAAGAAATCGAGGGCAACCCTCAAATTTTATAGGCCCACGTATCGTTTTTCGTAAATCTTATGAAGTAATTTAAGTACTTGCGTATGGTTATCATCATCTTATGTAGCTGAGCTGATGATGAAAGGTACAACTCCTTAACAGTAAGGAGTAGGCATCGACTGATTCATTGTTCGCATATCTCCGGAATTTCACGTCCGATTTAATTTTTTGTTGTGCTAGGTATCGTTCAACTTAGGGAATACTGCAAGTTTCATCAAAATCGGTTAAGTAGTTTTTGAGATAGGGAATTTTATTAGCTTATTGTGTACATGAGGGATGTTATTACCAGTGCTACGGTTTACGTACCAGGTTCACGGTAATTCGTAAGTCCCGCGACCCCGGCAGGCCTTGGCCCTCTAAAATAATGAGCACTTAGAAAGGAATTCAGATAATTCCACCTTCAAGAGATTCCCTCTAAATATTAGGTATAGGTGTTCAAAGATTGTATGGAAACTAATGTTGAAGTTAGAAATCTGGGATGTACGAAGTGAAGCTACATAAAAAAAATATAAATATTAAAAAAAATGTCACGTAACTTAATGAGGCAGACCAAATTCTACGCGAGCGAAGCCGCGGGCAAAAGCTAGTAGATTTATAAAAACCGAATCCGAATCCTAAAAAGTCTCTTCCGTTTAACACAAAGAAATGCCAATCACTTTGTATAAAACCGACAGTGTTCTTTTAATGGAACATTCGAGGTTGGGAGGAAGTCGAGTTTCAGAGTAAAGTGGGGCCCTCTTCCTTCATAACCTTCTCCGCTCATCCCTCAGTAATAAACCGATTATTATTATTAATAACGATTGCGGTAATAACACTCCTCGCGAGTTTCCTTACGCCAGGAGATTTATCTCTCCTATATATTTTTTCCTCTTACAAGGTTAATAAGCGCTCCTTAATGGTTTGTCAGAAAGTGGAGTAGTTTGGAAGTTATAATTCAGTATGACTCATAGTTTTGTTAAGCGTTTCGTGAAGGACGTTTAAATGTATAATTATGAGACAACTAGGACAATTAACAGAAGTAAATGTTTGAATGGAAGGAGGTTTTTGCCTATGAATATTAGTTAGGCTAATTATGTCAGTTACGGAGTTTTTAGGCATCTTCGGCGATGATCCAGATGTTAATACTAGAATTTCAATCGAGTGTTTTGATCATTATCATCATGCCTAACCTTCTCCCAACTATGTTGGGATTGGCTTCCCATCAAACCTAACGCAGCTAAATATCAGTATGTTACAATTTTCTCTCTCATCCAGTGTTTTGATAAGAGAGAAAATTAAAATGAACCACTATCCTACTTCCTACTATCCTTCCTTATAATATTATAAACGTGAAAGTTTCTTCGGATGGATGGATGTTTGGATCTCTTTCACGCAAAATCACTGAACGGATTTGGTTGAAATTCGGCACACAGATAGTTTATAACCTGGATTAACACGTAGGACATTTTTAACCCGATTTTATGTTTCCACGGGATGATTTTCGAGTTGTAGCAATAAGTTTATACGTCGATATTTGGTTCCAGAACTCGGGACTATGGCAAGGTCGGCTGGTGAAGAGAGGCAAGATACCCAAAAACGACGCCGGTGAGTGTTGGCACTGGAAGGACCTGGACGTCGGCAAAGACATCTGTATCTACGGGAAGGTCTTCCACACTGTCTCCTGCGACCTTTTTACTAAGGTAATAATATCAGACTTTCAACCCTTCAGCTTGATCGCGAAAACATTGCAAATAATAGCCGGGATCAGTGGTTTTCCGAGGAATGAAGGATGTGTATGAATGGTAACCCATCCAAGGACTGGTACTCACAAGCGTAGGCTAACCTTCGAAATAATGTATGAATTAGGTGAGATTCTCAAGGCCTCGGTGTGATTTCCTGTCCGATACCCTTTTTACATAGATTTTTGAGGATATTTGGTAAGGGTATACGGTATTTGCTGTCCTTGTAACGTACTATTATTTGGGTGATAATTACCGACTTAATGCGGGCGAAAAAGAGAACTATTAGTATTGGTTGTGACCGCGCGAATGGTATGCTGATAAAGTTAGTCGTAATAGCTATACTGAGACTCAAGGTTTCATAAACAAAAAACTATCAGGAACTTGTTGAAATACTTGTTAATATCATTACATATAAGGTTAAAAATGAAAACTGCGTAGAAAAACTTAAAACATAAGAAAATATTGGATATAAACATATCAACGATGAGAAGGTGACGTCACTTAAGCATGAGGTAATGCTACACGTGGATTAAAAATACGATAGTTTGTTTACGTTCAACACTGTTCAATGTTCATATTATCGAGAGATAAACTCCATAGAATACACAAGTTTTAAAAATTCCAAACCTTAGCTCCAAGTTATTCAAATTTTATATGTGTTTGTGACCACAAATATCTTAAACTATGCAAAAGTTCCATCGTTTCGTGCAAAATATTTTCAAAAGTTCAATAGCACTAAACTGTTGTGCCAATGTTTACCTGTTTACCGAACACGATGACCGCTTATGCGATTGAATGGTACACAACAAAGTGATACAACACACAGACACACACACACTACCGATCGGCAATAGCAACTAGACGGGCAATAAACCCACTTGCTGTCTCATTCGCGCACAGACCTACTCGTTCAACCAAGGTCTTGTTGTTACTCATTCAGTGGCAAGCTGTAGACACTCAGAAGCAAATTAAAAATTATCCATTTAAAATACAGTGAACTACATGCACAATGATATAAATGCAATGAATCTCACCCTTTCACGCGGTAAACGTCGATGCAGGAACGTAATTCGCCAGGAAATCGGGATGTGAACAACGCGTCGAACTATTTTTAGGTTATTTTAATTTGTGTTCGTGCCGACAAGGTCGTGGTTGAGCGTTGGCCGCGGGCACGGGGCAGGGGGCGACTCGCTACTCGCGGATTATAAAAGATCATAGGTCGTCTATTGTATCATGTGTATGTTTTACAATGTTTTCACGTAATACCGGGTCTTGAAAATTATGTTTTCCCAGTCTCCCGGTTATTTTTAAAGGCGGAATAATCTAATAACCGTAACTCTCTGTAAAATATTTACATGCTTCGTTTTAATTTTCATTTTCGCCTCCGTAAAAGTCCGTATTTCCAGCTATAGAATTTATTGCTTGAGGATTAGAACTCCACTCTGAGGAATTCTGAATTTGCAAAGTAAAGTGGTTTTCAAGGGGCGTAGTTCAATTTTAGTAAGTAACGCTATATGAGTGACTTTTATTGGAATGTCTGCCTGGCTTGAGTAGTTGAGTACCTCGTGCTAGTTGTACAATTGCACTTGCACTTGATGACCTTGGGAATCAAATAGACGATACCTACTTCTATTCATTTAATAAAACTTTTAGTAAAATTACTGAAATAAAACAAAGGTCTTTCTTAGCTCCTACTGTATGATGTTTACTTATTTTTCTGAAATGGCATTATTTAACTACAAGCAAACTAGAATTACTTCATAGTTAGTACTCGTAAAAAGTAAATATTTACTAAGCTGCAATTGGCTATTTGACTGAAAAATTATAATTAGTCCGTCACTTAGATTATCAAAAAATATTCGACCCGTATTTTTTCTTGTGTTTCGTAAACCAAAATTGACGGAGATACGATGCTTTCAAAATTGGCAATACGTCACAATTTAGTACAATTTCTATTGAATTCTGACGTCACGAGCCTTGTCTTTCTGACTCGAGTTTTGATGCGTTGTATTTTGGTGAATATTAATTGATTTTACAAAAGAAAAAATACGTGTCCTTTACTTTTTTAAACTCTAAATGACGGACTAATTATATTTCTAATTTATAGCTACTGTCAAATAGCTGATTAAAAAAATAAGTTTGCTTCAGTTTCTTGAAAATTGTTTTTCTAACCTTTGGGATTAGAATAATAAACAAAACTCATATCACCATTTTCCTTATGATGATAGCTATGATATTTTACGGAGTTTTTTTTTTGTTTTTTTGGTTGTTGTCAAGAGAGTAACTAGTTATTTGTTCAAATGGGTCAAAGTACAAAACATGGCCTTGCTACAGACGTTTGGACACTTGCTGAATCCGTGTCCAAAATAAACATGAGTTTCTTAGTTTAAAATAAACACTTCTAAACACTATTTCGCGTTAAGACAGCTGTTTCATAGAAACACATAACCTAGATCTACCTATGAGTTTGGTAGGTTCGTAGGTTCAATTACAAATAGTGACAAGGCTTTGTGCCGTCTCGAAATGTGCCAAAGGGGGTACCGTTGCGTTCCACAGGACATCCTAGAGACCTCATTCCTTTTGAGCTGAATGTTCATACTGTCCGCCTTATGTTTTACTTCATCACAGAATAAAGGCTAATAAATTGCTGTCTATGGAGAGTTCAGTTAAATTAAAATTGTTATTTTGCTTTTTACTCGTTGGTCTCCCAAGTTATTGAGAACATTCGTTAATTTTACTTGGTGGCTTCACTGAAACACGTAAAATAGCTTTCAGGCGTTTGTTTATATTGGTTCTTTAAATACGATTCGATTTCATAGAAGGTGGTCATCTCAATTTAGATTCCTATCGTCACGCTGAATTGACTTTCTCATTTATACGAGAACAAGATAGCGGTACCTAGGTCTTCTTTTTTGGCAAATTCAATTAATCAAAAATCCACCGGATAAGAAATAATATCCCCATCGTTTGACATCGGGTCGCGGGACTGTACTAATTAATGTGACCCCGGAACGTAAAGGGCTATTGAAGGACACCGTGGATTTTAGTCAGTACGAGTCTGACAGTCCCTCCCGCTCTGCCCTGGGTGGGAGGACTCATTTGATGATTTTACCACGATAAAAAAAATCGTTAGACATCGAGGTTTATCGCCAAGATACACACTGTAACGTAGTGTTTGCTGCAGTGCTATTCTCTAAGGATACAGCCTTGTGTCAGCGTTGCCCCAGTGTCGCAGCTATGCTTTAATCGATGAGCTCGTCGACGATAACTTAGAGAATAGCATAGCTGCTCCCTGCTGAGCTAATTGTACATGAAATCCTCCAACAAGTTTTTATTTAATAAATACCTATTTGTTCAAAATACGTACTATTACATCATCGTGAATATTCTAGTTTAATTGTTGCATTTTTGTTGTTGTCATGATTATTTTCGTAAACTTTAAGCCGATATGCCGCGGGTGGGAACATATTTGCTAGTCATTATTCATTTATGTTTTTATGTTTAGTTAGATAATCCGTAAATAATATTTGCCGTGTCATCCTACTACATCAAGGTGAATTTATACAATGATGAAACGTGTGGGTCAGAGCCCATTCGTACCCTAAAATTCGTCCCCCAGCATAAAAGTTGTGGATTCGGCCCCTATATAGGTGCCCATTGGTCTCCTGGTAGGGGACCAATTCATATTTTACTAAAAAATATTACTTTTAAGGTACCCATTCGTACCCTCTAATATATATACAATATAAGTTAAAGATTCGGCACCTATTCAGGTGCCTATTGGTCCCCTGAGATAAAATTAGCTATATTTTACATAAGAAACGGTTAACATAGTACACTTGTGAACAGTTTATTAACGGAATTAATTTAATAAATCATAACAGATCATTGAAAAAAGAGCTATGATCAATGATAATCCGTCATTATAATTATGTAACCTGTCGATAGGCTTACGATGTAATATTGTATCTCTACGAATGGCCTGTTAAAAAAACACGGGTTATAAAATAGATAAGGTGTTTTAGCTCAATGTGGAGCCGTTGTCACCCATTTTAATGTACAAAAATAATGAACGTTCTAACATTAATTCTGTTTTGCTCCAAAAATTGCGTTAAAATTGGTAAGTACTCTCCAGATGTGCGCGCATTAAACAGTTACACAGTTTTATTTTACTGCATAAACATATTATAGTTATCATATATTTTGCTATTTTGGTTTCTTGTACAAATGTACAAGAAACCAAAACTTCATTGATTATTTTGAAGATTGGCTTCATTGAGAAAGCCTAGAGGCATTTTATTAAACTTAATCTTATTTGAAATAAACATGATATCTACCGAATTACTATTTTTTTTATTTTACCCTTTTCTACGCGACTGTACCAGGACTACCGAGCTGCAGTATACACATATACTTGTACTTATATTAGAAGAATGAATAAAAATAAATATTCTTCAGGGGACGAATGGGCCCCTCAAAAGTTCCAGGGTACGAGTGGGCACAGGGTGCGAATCTTAGGGTACGAATGGGCTCTGACCCAAACGTGTTGCAACTAAGTGGGTTTTTTTAGACTGGTCTCGCTAAAAATTCAGTTGTTTTTTTTTGCACTCAGTACTCTCTCGTCATCTTTGTTTTTGGCTATGTTGGGATATTTTCCAGTCTTAAGGACAGTGGCGTAGCGAGACCGAATTTAGGAGGGGGCAAGACGCATCTACGAGGTCCTTTTCTTTCAGGACGAAAAATATGACGTGACTCCGCTGCTCGCGCGAGGGCCCCTTATTGTAAGATGCCGTGGTTTGTCCAAGTCATCTATCTATACCAAATGTGATTATCAGGGGTATCAGCTTTGCAATGCCTCTTTGGCTCTTTGAGTTCCCAGTTACAAATAAAACGTAACCAAGTTATCTTGCAAAATGGGGTACCGCGCGAGCAGCGGAGGCGCTAGACCTAAACGTGAGACTTTTAGGTCTAGACGTCGACGACGTCGGCGACATCAGCATTGAGTGGTCCTCACAGGTTCTTTCAGTTTCCATTCATCGCACACCGCAAGTATATAATTGTAGGCCATGTTAATTTCTTAATAGAATTGAATGAATCTTAAACTCAAGGGCACAAGTAACGTAGTCGTTATTCAGAATGCCTATAAGTATAGTAACAAGATACGGTACCAACTTGGCTGCTTCTCCGTAAACGCTATTAATCCTGCCCATCGGATCTGAGAGTAACGACGCCGCAATATTGAGATTTGAGACATAATCTTCACATTTTAAATTTCAAAATGCGGTCCCATGCTATAACAGAGCAATAATGTGAAACGAATGGCTGCCGTAAACCCGCTGAATGGCTTTCCGAATAAAGCCGAAGGGAGGTTGTGGAGGCTTTAAGAAAATGTGTTTATTGTCGGGCAGTGGACCTGTCCCTCTCCCCCGGGTCGGTGAAACCACGCTAGCTGCCCAGTAAACTGATACATGCCCTTTATGTTTTTTGCACACAATTAGTTTCGTATATCGAATCTCTGGATTTACCGACCTGTCGCCGATAAATGGGAGTGGGCTTACCTTCCCTCGTAGTGTCCAGAAAATGAACAGAAAAGGGGCTGGTTGTTCTAACCGAATCTTTCATTAATTACTTTAATAGACAAACTAGATTTCAGGTTGGTAACTCTTTCATCAAAAGAGCTTTGCACTTGTTCTTTATCTGTAAATATTTTTCATGAAAGGGTCCCAAGTGTTTATAGTTCTTTGTACTCTAGAGTATTCTCCTTAACCAGTATTATTAACCGAATATTTTTATATCTGAAATCGATGACGTCTCAATTCATATCATGCTCGATCATTCATCCACTCTGTGATTCAAACAAATTGCGTACCTTCCTGTCTATTGTTTAAAACATATCCATAATTTTACAAGTATTGGATGATGCAATACCTTCTATAGTTTTATAAAATGTCAGTTTTGTTTTTTAGTTTCGTTGTGCTCATATTCGACAGCTGTTATTTCAATGATGACAGTAAATTTTCACAAAATCAAACAGAGTGTTTGTAAATGTGTATTTATTTATTTATGTACACACACAAATATACACAGGACAATGTTTAACAAGGAAAAAAATTACAAACGCACTGCTTATTTCTAAAAGAAATTTCTTCCCGCAGTCCTGACAGAGGAGAATTTGAGGTAGAAGATAAAGTGGTGTGTAGGAACAAATAAATATTTTATATAATAAATACATAGAGAAGACTAAATTCAAATATAAACCTATAGGTATATATAATAAACAATAATCGAGATGAATTGATACATGGTCATCGCGTGGCCAAGGAAAGATAGTGTTCTTTGACCCGTTTCTTGTTTCTTGTGTTACTGTCTCGTATTTCAGGTGGCAGAGAGTTCCACAACCTGACCCCGTGCACAGATAAGGAATAGGAATAGAAGTCAGTTTCGTGACAAGGAAATTTAAGGACTGTACGTAGATGAGACCTAAAGGAGGAGTCTGGTCATCGAGAATAGGAAAAACGATCCCGCAAGTAGGATAGGGCAGAAGGATTGTGTAGGATGTTGAACAGGAGATATAATATCAGCGTGTTCCTGCGAAGACGTATTGAGTCTTGTGCGAAATTCTGAAACATGTTCGAACTTTTTGAGATTGAAAATGAGCCGAATACACAAATTTTGCAGCCTCTCAAGTTTATTTAACAGCTCCTCTGTGGCATCTAGATAGCAAGCGTCAGCGTAATCTATAATGGGCTGGATCAGGATTTGGGCGAGAGAGGTTTTGGTTTTAAAAGGCAGAAAACTCCAAGTGATTTCAGCGAATGTAAGGTGAAATGAACTTTTTTACTAACGTCAGCAATTTGAGCGTGCTATGATAAATTGGACTCTATGATAATTCCGAGGTTTTTGGCTGTGTCAGCGTATGCAATTTGAACCCCATTAAGAAAAAGTGGGTCAGGTGTGTTAATGCGACTCCTCATGATCGTACTGCTTATGATTCGTAAAGCTTGAGACGTACGGGGGTTAATACTTAAGCCAAAAGATAGGGTCCAAGCACTGATGCACTCCAGATCATGATTCATCGCAGCAATTGCCCAACTCACGTCTTCCCCCGGGAAGTGAATGTAGAATTGCAAGTCGTCTGCGTAGAGATGGATGTTAGAGGAAATGACACTAGTAAAGGAATTTATAAATGCAGAGAACAGAAGAGAGGACACCACCCTGAGGTACACCCATAGTGAGATCGCACTAATCAGACGACAACACATCAAGGCAAACACACTGTGAGCGACCCCGAAATAAGAATCAAAATCTGGCAGTGGTGCTTGCCGGAAACTGTCTCAATAGCAAGGATTCCACTTTGCGCCGAGATTCATCCGGCGTAATGATGACAATGTTGCCTTCTGAAGACCAACAGTGGTAAAATCATCAAATGAGTCATCCCACCCAGGGCAGAGAGAGCGGAAATAAACGCTTAATAATAGCAAGAAACACTTGATGATAAAAATTTAGATATTGTCGCTGCTCTTGAATGATTTTTTGCTGTACCAAACCAGGCGCCTCTGCTCCATGTCACGAAATCTAATCAGAACAGGACGAGTTTTTCCTTCAACAGACCCCATTCGATGGCAAATTTCGAGATTGTCCACGCTAACTTCGTCGATCTTGAGTGTTGTTGAAAATGTGGACTATCGAAACGCTCAAGTTTTCTTTAGCTTTCTTCTGTATTCCATGGATTAGGAGAACCTTTCTTCGCATGGATGTGTCGTGACAAAGTCCGAGACAGTTGATAGGAGCCCAATCTGAGTTTTCAAAAGAGCCAATGTTTGATAATTCTGTTTATCAAACATTGGCTCTTTAACTTAGGACTTAAAATTGGAAAAATCCAGATAAAGAGACTGAAGATCTGAATCCGGTTGAACAGATGTAGTTGCTGAAGTGGTCTTCTGTAGCTTATCTTCATAGTCACGCATTTGGGTATCAATTAACTTCTCCAAGTCGCCCATATTGATCAGCAGTTTATTCTCTATATTGAGTGCCCAGTTTAATCAGTGCACAAGAAAAATAGTGAGACTGATGGATAGTACTAAGGATTACAGTGAGTTTTGTGGTGAGTACAGTTATCAATTATTGCATATATTTTATTGCATTAACTAAATAATTAATTTTAAACAATAAACAAATACGAGCATAACAAAAATGCGTTGCTCGTTGAGTGTGAGTACCTACTTGTAATTATGTTAAGTTTATCTATAGCGATTTGTACAGGTATAGCTGCAAAATTATCTTAGTTAGGTAAACAATGATAAAAATCCGATAGTGGGATTGATAATTATAATCTTGTATCCAACGTACGATCTTTATGATCCGGTTACTTACATAGTAACAGCGATTTATTCAACTTTAGTCATGTAATTCATATAATTAATCAAGACAAAAACAACAACGTAAAGTCAGAGAAACAAGTCTTTATTTATAAAATACTTATCAATCACCCGCTTTACAATTCGATAAGACCACAAGCTTACATTCGATTCACAACAAGTTTTAAATAATACACATTTAAAAACTAAACAATTTGGACAGGGTTTTGGTCACAAATCACAGAGCGCCGAAGTAGTGCCTGACGACAACGACACCCATGTAGATGGAGATCATGAATGGAATGCCGAAGGCGATGCCACGGGAGGGTTGGGGCAGCGGCTTGATGGCGTAAACAAACGTGTGCAGGATCCGGCCGGCGGTGTACGCCCGGAACAGGTTGGTGGCCAGCGCCGCCGAAGGACCAGTAGTCACGAACAGAGCTCCCAGGATCCAGAACGCAGGGATATTCTCCAAATCGTTGAGGTGCGCACGCCTCACTCGCTCGACATCGGGATCGTCGAACTTCACTTTTCCTCCCAACTTGGCATCCTCTGGGTTTGCGAACACTTTCTTAGTATGGCGCTGTTTGGCTGTCAAGAAGGACATGCCCAGCACCTTGAGGCCCAGGATGCCGGAGTACAGCAAGTACGATTGTACTGCCGGGTCGTCTAACGAAATGGACGCCATGTTTAAAATAATAATCTGTCGCGTTGTTGTCGGGTCGAAACTCAGCGGCGGAGTGGGCGCGGCGCGGCGGGCTTGAACGGTAATAGTAGCGGAGTTGCGCCGTCACGATGAAACGGCGCTCCGTGGCTTGTTATCTCATAAACCGATAATATTTACCGGCGCGAGGCTTGCATTGGTAGATCGGACAACTGCTGACCGGTTCGTGTGTATTTGTAATCAGTTATCCCATCAAAAACATAAATGTGAAATGAGAGCTAAGTTCAAAGTTATGATATATGCCTTGGTTGTTGACTTCAACGACAAAAGAAGTGAAATCTTAATGGGTGCCAAGTTCAATGGTCAGTCCTGAAATTTATTTATAACAACATAAAATAGCATTTCTTTTATAACTTAGGATAATATATTGTAGCCTTAATTCTGACTTGGCTAGTTATCATAAACGAATTATTATGTTCGATGGTTAGTTTCTACCAGCAAGCCAAATTTTCGGAAAAATAAAAAAAAACCGACAAGTAACAGATTTAGAACTTGTGAAGGCTATAATATAATTCGTAAACGAAAACTATCCAATTTGAAGTCTAAGTAACGGATGAAAGAGTTGAATTTCGAAATATTTATTTTAAGAATATTTATTCTATTTAGTCAGTCCTAAGCCTGAAAAGAAAGTATGAAGGGAAGGTCACCATAGTAGAACCATCAATCAAACGTTTTCCAATACATCAATTAAATCAAATTGTTTCAAAAATTGAATGCGCAATCGTTCCATAAAAACCGTTCAATGAATAAATTGTTTACGTTGCAAGTTGAAATTAGTAGTACGTAACCTCGTTGAAGAATTTAACTAGTTGATTAACCAGTTGACAAACAATCCACATTTTAAGAGTTACAGGCACTAATTATAAGTTAAGTGTTCCTAAGTGCAAAATTATAATAAAATGATAAAAAAAATACCAGTTTCTGATTTATTCCTTTGTATTCACCTAATTACCTACGAGTATCTGCATTCCAAATTTGAACTTTCTAGGTTATCTGGAACAGGGCTAAAGTTTTGATCGATAGGTCAATCATAAAAATGACGATTTTTGGACGTTAATATCTAGAGAACCGTTTGAGATATGTTTATAAAAGGAGCACATATGCAACTCGCAAAACTCAATATATGAGCCAATTTCACAAGTTTAGGTGAAATAGTTTTTGAGTTATGAGGGGCTCAAGAGTGGCTTACAATAGTTAGCGCACACACACGATGCTGCACGCCAGAACTTGACTTGACACGCTCCTGCATGTTTAGACCTACTATGTCTATAGGATACGGATAAGTATCTGCAACCTGATGCACGCAATGTGCATTATTTACTGCAATTCTAGTTCTTACTAAGTGAACACATACAATTTTTCTTTACTGTCCTAGTGAGCTACATAATTTTCTATTCCGCTTCGTCGATTTAGATGAGTATCGAATCGAGACTTATTTCACACCAGAATGATGCCGGTCGGGCACGCCGCAATCGCGGCGGTAAGACCCCTCTTTGAGGAGTGGCTGGATAGGCGTCACGGCGTCCTGACCTACCGCATGACGCAGGTTCTCACCGGACACGGAAGTTTCGGGAGGTTCCTGTGTCTGATAGGGAGGGAAGAAACGCCTGGGTGTCACCACTGCGAGGATCGTCCGGAGGACACGGTGGAGCATACGGTGCAGGACTGCCCCGCTTGGGCAGAGCACCGCCGTGTCCTCACGACGGCGATAGGCGGAGACCTCTCGCGCCCGGCATTGGTCGAGGCCATGCTGCGGGGCGAGATGGAGTGGGAAGCGGTCGCCTCCTTCTGCGAAGCAGTCATGCTCGTGAAGGAGGAGGCGGGCCGCCTGAGGGAGAGGACAGCGTCCTCCCTCCACCCCAGCCGCAGTGGTAGACGCCCACGGCGTCGGACGTCGCAAGACGATCTCCGGCCACCGTAGGCGCGGGCATGCGGGCAGCGAGTAATGGGCGACTCGCTGTCCGACCATGGACCATGCCCGGGTCGACGGCGCGTTGTGTTCCACGCGCGCCTCAAAGAGTGTCAGCATTGCGACGGGGCCTGTAGAGGGCCGAAGCCTGCCGGGGTCGCGGGACCAAGGGATTACCGTGACCCCGGTACGTAAAGGGCTAGTGAAGGACACCGTGGATTTTAGTCAGTACAAGTCTGACAGTCCCTCCCGCCCTGCCCTGGGTGGGAGGACTCATTTGATGATTTTACCACGATAAAAAAAAAAAAAAAAAAAAAAGAATGATGCCGGTAATTTTGATTATCTTGTGTTTTTAATTCCTCGTACCTAATCATAAGTTTGAAGTTTGTCTAAAAAATTCTACCAACAACCGTCCTACAAATTAGCATAGGTTTTTGTATATGTGACTTTAAATGTTTGTAAACGCACCCACGACACAGAAGCTATTCCTAGTGTGGGGCAAAGTTTATAATTAAAAGAAAATGAGAAGAAATTGTAATTGCCAATCGATGCCAGATGCATGAATCGGTGCCAGAGATTTCTTCTTACAAATGAACTCGCAAAATTTACGTTATTATAATATTATAGTTCAGATTAAGTAGGTTACTAAACCTGACCGGTTTCAGAAATTATTAGCTCGAATATTAATTCTCAAACAATTTTAACTTTTACTTGTTACTGTGTATTTGTGTATCTCCATACATGTACTGAATCCGGGAGCTAACGGTCACTTAAACCTGTTTCCATACATATGCATCCAATGATACTTACTTATAATATCATTGTTTGCATCATTATGGCTTAAGAAAGCATTAAGATTTATATTACACATGTATAAAATAAAACACATCTAGATAACTTCACCGTATAAATATTTAATAATAAAACTAAACCCTCATAGAAAACATGTAGAATTGTAGAAAGTCTTTCATTGACTTTTACAAGGCAGTGATGTAGTACAATATAACTTGAGCAGCCATATAGATAGAAACGAGAGTGGGAACTGCGAAGGCGATGGCTCGGGATGGCTGTGGCAATGGGACCACCGCGTACACAATGGTGTGGAGGATCCTGCCCAGTGTGAAGACACGGAACAGGAGCGTGGCCCAGGCGGCCACTGGGCCCGTTGTTATGTACAGAGCAGACAGCACCCAGAATGCTGGGATGTTCTCCAGGTCGTTGAGATGCGCACGCCTGATCCTCTCAATGACGGGGTCGTCGAATTTCACCTTGCCTCCCTTCATCGTCTTCGCGTCCTCTGGGTTGGCGAATACACCGCGGATCATCCGCATCGTGCCGGTCATTGCCGACATAACCAATATTTTGAGGGCTAATATCGCAGTATACAATATGTAAGTCTGCACCACAGGGTTGGACACTGTTAACGCAACCATTTTGAATACTTTTAGTTAATATCACGGAGCACTATTTAATTAGTACGCACACTTCGTAACACACCGCACGAATAGCCACCGGTCCTCGTCAAGTCGGGCTTACGAACAACTTCACATCGGTATTATGACATATATTTATATTGTATACATGATTACAGTTATCGGGTTTATACTTCCGCACGATATACATTGCTCAGGAGTTATGACACAACGCGAGAAACGCTCAACTAAAAGGCAGAAATGTAAACAGCGCGTGCATTTTTCATCTTTCGTAGCGTTTATTTACTGATTTCAAGTTCAAAGATCGCTGTCAGCAACATTACATTCACCTTAGCACAGTATAAATATTATAACCTAAGAGTGGAATTATGTAAATCTTTGAAATATTATATTTCATCATTCATTTTACCGGAAATAATGATACTGTGTGACTACATCTAAATATTTCTTAAATGATTTTAGACATTTTTCCGAAGGTACATGGTAGTAAATGTCTTCACTTTTTTTTCAGAGTGGATCCATGGAGCAAGTCTTTTAAAATGTAGTAAACTTTTCATACTTAGATCATTTTTATTTGGATGGTTTCATTGCTAGAGTGCTATAAAGATATGGAGTCGTTGGTACATCTTTGATTGTCCAACCGAAGAATCCGATGAGCTGTTAAAATATGGGAATAGCCTATTTGAACATTGTGTATAAGTACTTTCCTCTGCAGGAAATTAAAGCGATAACATTTTGAATAAAAAATATTTTATCAATGCTTGCTTGTGGGCAAAGCTGAGTTGTTATCTTGTTGAATTATCTTGAAAATGAATCCACGATGTTTTCGCGTGGATTTATAAAACGCACAGTAATGTTCCTACAAAGTATTTTCTTTTTTGATTGGTTACAACTTCACATCGCATCGGACGAATATTTTATTTCTCGGGTAGGTTTTAAAAAAAATGGTCAAAGTCCATTACTAAAAATCAAGCTGGTACCTTTAATACCTACCTACCTCGGAATGTTGAACTAAATGTCTATGCTTCCTACCTAAACGGGAAATAGTAGCAATTTACTCAATACCTAGTTGTCTTATAAATAACTTCTTTACAAAAATATTAGTAGGTACGTCAAACAATTTCTCGGGAATCGGTAGATCGGTCTATTCTACCGTAGATTGTACGTACATCTCGAATCTATTTCGTGCATACAAGCCATCTGCGCTAGACATCGTTCTGAGTCTCGGTTCTGTTTACACAGTTACTGTACAGACAGTGAACACGAGATCTCGACCGAGGTCAGTGTAACTAACGAGTGCCTGCCGACTCCCTCATGGCAATGCGACGACGGCACGCGATTGGTACGTGCATGTGTTACAATTCTAGCGGAGTCTACACGAAATGATACAAAAATAAAGGTGATTAGTTTTAAGATAATTTTAGATCTTCAGAAAGCAACATACTTCTTACAAGCTTTAATTATAGTTTGAGTTACAAGCAGGCTTTGGCCCTCTTTTAGGTCTTATTACAAACCATTCAACTATACCTAAATCAATCAATTTTAGATATAGATCAACTTGTCAAATAATTTGCAAGGTCATCCTAAGTTATGAAAAACAATGTTCTAATTGCTGATTCATTCAAATATTAAATAAAAAATAAATCATGATGACATTAATTATTCCAATTACGTATTCGTTTCCTGGTTATATTTCATTCCACCGACTGCCATTACTAAAGCTTCGTGCAAGCCTGTCCGGTCCCGAAACGAACTCATCAATTCAAGAAGAAAAAGAAAAAATGCTCGTGTTTACCAAATAAATAACTAAACTACAGTCACGCTTAAATATTTACTTCTATCACAATAAATTAAATACGTACCTATTTTAGTTTTAATTGTCATACGTAAGTGAGGAAATCTTATCCTACATTATGAATCGTTCCAATTTCTTATGCCCCACTTTTATTATGCTCATATCTCTTAGCGCTTTCCCCTAATTTGATTTGTTGCCCCATTACGTACTTGACATGTTTTGTATCCTTTTATTTTATTAGGAGGAAATCGGGTCAGTAACCTACCTACTTTATGTCTATTTGAGTGATTTGCTGTACCGTCTACTGAAGTAATCACGATTCGCATAAATCAATGTCAAAGCTGATTTATATAAATAGAGTGTTATTTACGTAAAGACAAATTAATACAGTGAGGCGCCTTGTGAAATTAAATAGCAAAATTTCAGTAAACAACTGATTAAAATAAAAAGAAAAAAAAAACAACAAACGAAGAAGCAGACAGTGTTATTCTCGAATGAATATTCTTTATATCAGAAATAGCTAGGCTAGAATAATTTGAAACAAAAGAAACGCCCCCGGGTGGGCTCGAACCACCAACCTTTCGGTTAACAGCCGAACGCGCTAGCCAATTGCGCCACGGAGGCTTGCGTCAGCTGGCTCGAAATTACACAACACGTTCATCTTATCTATATAGGTGACAACGTAACATACATAATACACAGCAAACCTTGAAATCAATCACATAGGTATTTGTTTCTTGGTATTTGGACGTAAACATTGATAATTGAACGACACTTTAATACTCGTAACTCCTCCAAATGACATTGAATTTTCAATATCAATATGTCCCGTTATAATAATTGTTTATTTTGTGTTAGTTGTAATTAAAAATCAGTTAAGGTTTTAATATAGAAATGTATTCTAATTGCCTACGTGACTCGTATGTATTATTTACTAAAATATAAAAATTACGACTTACCTGCCTTCTCGTTTTCGACCAGATCAAAGAAACACACCCGAGACGACGACGTGACTGTTTTCAAAGAGTCGATAATAACTACTGCCATCGAGAGTACCTAACTCTTAAGGCCGTAGCAGACACTAACGTTTTGATGATGCCAGATCTGTAATTAGAATTTACAGGCTTAAAAATATTATTCTCTAGCAGAGATGATTCATTGAAATTGCTGAAAATATATTTCTCGAAACTGATCAGTTGCATGAATGCACGATAGCTGCGTCCCTAAAGCTTTGGTCACACACAGCGACTAATCGCTACGAGTGTATTCGCGGCGAGTAAAACTAAACATGCTAAATTCAAACCGCGGTGACTGTTCGCTGCGAATAGCCTGACGCGTACAGCGTTTACTCACAGCGAGTGCCATAAGAAACAATTAATCGCTGCGTGTGACCAATGCTTTATACTTCGCATTAATTAATCGCGATTGCTTTAGTTTAGATTTGGCTTGATGAATTTGTTTGATGCAGGAATGGATGGAGTCGCAAGGTATGGAGATATCCAAGGAGGAAGAGCTTCCTGTGGACGCATATACCGAGAAGGAGAGGTGGAAGAACGTGATGCCGCCGAAGAGGTCCAGGGTCCACGACGATCGCCTGCTGCGGTTCCTCCAGTACGATGGAAAGGTCCTCTGGTACGTGAGTCTTGCTTTCATATACTGGCGCTAGCACATCAACCTACCCCAACCTGTCAAATTTCTTTCATAGATTTAAAACTTTATCTCAATATCAGAACAGCCATGTTCCATTGGAAAAAAATGACAGATTGGGGTCGGTTCATGGTCTTTGTTGTAGGTTAGGGTAGTTTATTTTCAGCATCTCTTTTTATAACCAAAATATTACGAGGGCAGCTCATATCGTGGTAGATGGAAAAGGCAACCGGTCAGGAATGCTAGAATTATGGAATCGACTTTGAATTTGAACACTAATAAAATATTCTTCAAATTAAGTCTTAGGTTGTGGGGTCAAACGCAGTAGGTAATTTCACTTGCTTGTAGCGTTAGAATAGTAAATACTAGAATAGAATAGTATTTTGTGCCAGAATAAACAGGGTGGGACTGCATCCGGCATCCAGACCTGGATTTTTGTCTCACGGCTTTAAAACCAGATACTTATTCATTTTATACTAACCATTTTATTAAAAAAAAACTTTTTTATTGTTATGTACTCGTAGAACACAAGTATTATACTTATACAACTGAAAAATACTGAATAGAACTGATTGAATTAAATATATTGTTATATTGTGAAAAAACAAAACTTATAAATCCAAAATACAATACATTTTAAAACCTCACTTCGTGAATCACGCCCCCCTTTTAACTATTGCATGGTAAATTTAAAGAAAGTGTTTATAGCCACTGAAATATAAATGTGCTAGCAAGTTTGTTACGTTACAAAGTGGCAAACCAGATTTAATGAGACCCGCTTACACGGCTCTTCCACACTTTACAAAGTGGAAGCTACAAATAAAATGGCTACAGACTAGACGCCATGTTTGTTTTTCTATTATAAAAGTTCAGGTGAGATTCTTGACAAATTAAGACATGCAAAGTTGTGATGCTAAGCTTGCACTTGCCGGTTTCGAAATTGGCGTTTTTTCGAACTGGCCACTTGGATCTCAAATGGTTAAAATTCCTTTATATATATATATTTTTTTTTTTTATATTTTGTTTTCGCGCATTCTTTTGACATCATTCTGTTTAGTGATGAGTTATCAAATAATAACGCATTATTTATGAAAACGTAAATTTTTGTTTATTTTAATACGAGCACCATAACGTACAGAAAGGTAAGTACGTTACTTTAAAATGTACATATAGCGATAATGATTAGGTACGTAACACGACTTAATTTTTTCTCCACATATTTTACGAACAATTTATATTTAACAAAATATTTACTGCAAACGCCCTCTTGACGAAGTCATCCAAGCGCCAATGCAACCGAATTCCACTACCATAATACATTATTCCAGTAGTCTATGTGTCCTCCTTTACCTATTAGTTGAAAACTTAATCCAAGTTACCGCCGTTAAGCCGTAGAATCGTAGAAATTGGTAGAATTAAATATTAAATTCTTGTAAGAAGCACCATCTGACTCACAAGGCATGCATTTAATAATACACCTTATGACATTGACGACGTGACGGGGCCTGTAGAGGGCCAAAGCCTGCCGGGGTCGCGGGACTGTACGAATTACCGTGACCCCGGAACGTAAAGGGCTATTGAAGGACACCGTGGATTTTAGTCAGTACGAGTCTGACAGTCCCTCCCGCTCTGCCCTGGGCGGGAGGACTCATATGATGATTATACCACGATAAAAATTTACCTACTCGCTGTCTTCACGCGAGATCTTTGCCATCTCTTGTTCTGCGACATACATGACCAATCCACTGCCATTTTAGCTTACTATAAGTAGTTTTGGACCGTAGTTGTAGTTTAAGGTTCCGTCTTCATGTTCGTTGCTTCACTCTTGACAGAGTGTTCGTAGTCAGCATGTCCCCGGAGACACCGTGCTGCTATGATTCGCCTCATGATGCGAATCCCCCCCCCTCCCTGTCGGCTGTGATTTATTCATTCATTCATTCATGCAGCGATCCTCTTCCCAACGTATCCATTCTTCCATAAGTATCGCAACATCGAGCGACCAAGTTACTACATTGTGATTCTCAAAATGTAATTAATTTTCGTAATCTCAAAACTCGGTGGCACCACAAATACACATTTGAACCAGCACTTGGAACTGTAAGTAATTAAATACTACGAGTCTATCTAATCAGAACTCGGTTTAAACTGGCAACTAGTTAAACTTGCTAGCTGCGAGCTACTGGCGCGAGTCGTCTCGGGGGAGCCATCCAACTCGGGTTTGTCTTTAAACGTCACTCAGTGCAGTTCTATTGGATTACCTGTGCAAGTACAAAGTTATAGTGGAAACAATGCAATTGTGAGGAGCGACTAGTGTCTGTCGCACTCATGTTAGGGGACAGACATTTCGATTATATAGTATGTTAAAAAGGGGTAGCGATATAATCCCTTGCATTACCTGGTGGCCTACTATAACGTCTTAAAGCGAGTGTAGTTCCACTTTGGGAACGAGATGGCGCTAGATGACATACGTATAGCTCTGTCTCTTTTCCACAGTGGAACTACTCTCGCTTTAAGACGTCATGACCCTGACCTGACCTTTTTATATAAAATAAGTTTGCCTTCGGCTTCAATCCAGTCTAGAATCAAAGATGAAGCCTGTCAGATGGAGCAAGCTCACGCAGGAACTGTGACTCTTGCACACCGACGCGACGCAAAAACAACTGTTTGGCGCTGGGCACCGAAATTATTGCTCAGCCGTCAACGCAGCTCACAGGTAGCCTGTGATGCTTTTGCCTGTTGGTGGATTGCAGCCACCCTAAAACAACTTTTGATATTAAATTCATACCTATTTCGTAAAAGAATGCATGAATAAAATGTATTTATAACTAATCGGTTTTTGTTTACGTGGTAAAATCATCCAATGTGTACTCCCACCCAGGCCAGGACGGGAGGGACTGTCAGACTTGTAATGACTAAATCCACGGCGCCTTCAATAGCCCTTGACGTTCCGGGGCCACAGTTATCTGGTAAGACTGTCCCGCGACCCCGGCAGGCTTTGGAATTGTAAGGGGGGCCTCGTCAGATTGTTGAAAGCTCTTTTACACGACGCGCCGTCGACCCTGGCATGTTCCATGATCGGACGGCGAGTCGCCCATTACTAGCTGTCCGCATGCCCGCGCCTACGGTGGCCGGAAGTCGCTTACTAATCGGATATGAATTTCACAACGTCAGATATTCAATTTCATGTGTAGAATCAACCCGTTTCCGGACGTAGCTGACCAAAGCGCCATCTTGTATAATATTATGGTTAAGGGTGTCTGCTCTGAATTCAAAGCATGAAATTATAATGTCTTATAGTCTTAAACAGGTATTACCTGCATTTGTGAGCTTAACATTCTAATATTTGAACGAAAAGCGTGGTATTTGTACTGAAAAAACGCTGTAAAAGCGACTTTGAAGTAAAAAACAGTTTAAAGATTAGCGTTTTAATTCCCGGCTGGCTAAAAATATTTCCTGCGGGCAGCGACGCGAGCACAGCTTGTTCAACATAATTTAATATAACAGTCTACAAATGAATTTGTTTGAAGAGAGACTCAAAGCGGACTTTGATATTACGAGTATGTTGGTCAGAGATTTATTTGAAATGACAGTCCCTCCCGCCCTGCCCTGGGTGGGAGGACTCATTTGATGATTTTACCACGCTAAAAAAAAAATAAGACTAAAAGTCGCGCTGATCAGCACGGTTTGTAAAACAATTATTGTCTGTCAATAAGGTCGAACAGTCTGAACGTCTATTCGCCTCAGCAGCCAAATATTGTATGAAACACGCGCGCTTTTTTTTGTGTATGGCATCTCGCAGGTCAACCTCTAGTAGGTTGTGTACTGCTCAATCAGACTTTTCTGTGGATGCCTTAAGATTTTAAGGCCTCCAGGCGCGCGGACCCCCCCGCCTTTTTATACCTGTCGCCGCGAAGCGCGTGGATCGCGGCAACCGCAACACAAAAATAATCCTTATAGCATGATTCTGTATTCGCGCGTGATGACTGATTAGCGTATTTCATGTATAACTTTGGTGTTTCTACACCGAATTACACGATTCTTCTTTTATTGAATAGGTAATAATGTTAACTTTTTTTAATTAGGGATTAGAGAGAGTGTTGTAAACGTAAGAGTAGACAAATATAATCAGAAAGCTCCGAATTGCTAAGCTATCGGGAGTTTCACGTGTTATTGTGAGTCAACCATAAAAGATAGACATGTGCTGTGAAAGAATATTTTTATATAATTTTAAGGAGAACATTTCCGTCATACATGATTTCTATGTAGCTTTAACCATTAAGGCTGCATGCGCGACGGAAGCTTAAAAAATGGAGTAACTTCTCCCGTTTTCCCAATATTTCCCTTCACTGCTCTGCTCCTATTGATCGTAGCGTAATGAAAAGTATACTATAACCTGCCCAGGAGTATAAAGAATAATTGTGCCAAATTTCGTTAAAATCCGTCGAGTAGTTTTTGTTTCTATAACGAACATACAGACAGACAGACAGACAGACAGACAGACAGACAGACAAAAATTTTACTAATTGCATTTTTTGCATCAGTAGCGATCCCTAATCACCCCTTGATAGTTATTTTTTAAATATATTTCATGTACAGAATTGGCCTCTCTACAGATTTATTATAAGTATAGATAGATATAGACCAGCTTCCGCCCGCGACTCCGTCCGCGCGGATGTCGGTCTTCGCGTGGATGGTTTATTTCTCCATTTTGAGTAACTCTGACAATGACATCTTATAAATATTACGGCGCTGAATCCACTGCGGGTAATGCAACGTGTGTTCGCGGTTCTACAGAACAACGTCTATGAATAAAACTGAAAAATAAGATTTTTTTTCTACGTATTTTTCCAGGATAAAAAGTATCCTATGTTATGCCCAGGATAATAAGGAATAATTATACCAAGTTTCATCGAAATCGAACCGTTAGTTTTCACGTGATGCCTGCACAAACAGACAGACAGACAAAAATTTTAATCATATATTTGGGTTTGGTATCGATCCAGCAACACCCCCCGCTATTTATTTTTTCAATATTTTCAATGTACAGAATTGACCCTTCTACAGATTTATTATATGTATAGATTCACTTTTGTGTAACTTGTTATATATGAGTAAGTAATTTAATTATACAATGGTACATAAAATGGGCTTTGGTTCTATGTTAAGCGAAACCGTATTATTGTTATCGAAGGTTTTTTTTAATTTTAGGTAGAAACAAAATAGATAAGAATAAAAAATACAATAAAAATAATAAATAAATATTCCACAACTATCACATAACGCCATCTAGTCCCAAGCTAAGCAGAGCTTGTGTTATGGGTACTAGACAACTGATAAACATACTTATATATTTCTAAATACATACATATTATAGATAAATTACACCCAGACACAGAACAAATGATCGTGCTCATCACACAAACATTTGTCCTGGGTGGGAATCGAACCCACGATCTCCGGCATAGCAGTCAGGGTCACTAACCACTAGACCAACAGGCCAGTCAAATGTCCAATTGACCATGAATTGTAAGTCATAAAGACTTACAATTCATGGAATTTCCTTTAATTTAGTAATTGGATCCACCGATAGTGTCACTGGATTGAAAAAGAGGAACGTACTTTTATAATCCACTGTTGCAGTACTGCACACTGTACTGTATTCAAACATGTTTAAATGAATCCAGTGCTGAAAGTCAGTGACACTGGATCGACCTTTGGGTTCAATGTAAATCAGCCTTTAATACAAAACTTTACATATCATCACACCTGTAATCCCCGAATAGAGTAAAACAAGGGTGTAGGACGAACCACGGAGTATAAATATTACGGGTTTTGAGCATGTAATATGATAAGTTTTTAATTAATTTTAACTGTCTCTGCGATTCGTTAGCTTTTGTAAAAGGAAGTTCTATTTTATAACGTTGTTAGAGCTGAATTATTACACATTATGGTCTCCCCCCTTCGTTTCGTCCCTTTTCTTGAACTCTACCCTCCGTACTTTTGTCTCAGTAAACAGTGGAAAATTGAAGCTGGTCGCCCATTTAGAATCATTGTGAAATAGAGTTGTGCGGATTTATTGCAATTCTCTTGTCTGCTGAATTAAAATAATGTATTAGGTAGGCAAGTACATTGCAGACGTGATGAATATTTCTTCATCTCTAACCTTTAAGAGTTCAGTTCTCTAGGTAGGCGGTACTCCAATAAGTCAAAGGATTTGAATTTTATTTAAATTTTATTGCAGTATCCACTTCTAGTTTTGAAACTCTTCTTGTTCCAAAGTGACTGTCTGTCTAATTGAGACTGTTGTCTTCGGTCGCGGAACTGTCCAAACTGGTATTTTTTTTTTGTGAGTGGCATCTCGCAGGTCAGCCTCTAGTAGGTTGTGTACTGCTCAACCGGACTTTTCTGTGGTGATGTCTTAAGATTTTTAGGCCTCCAGACAGGGCAACAAACTTAGTTAAAAACTAAGCCCCACGCTAAGGGCACCCCATATGGGGTACGGACCTCGGCTTAGGGGGTCGCTAGGGGGCAGCAAGGGACAGGCTGGATCTCAATGGTTTGTCCAAACTGGTAACTGTGACTCTCAAATATAAAGGGCAATTAAAGGAACACGGTGGGATGGTGAACTTGTACTGACTAAGATGTCAGTACAAGTTTGATAGTCTCTTCCGCTCCACCCAGGGCGTTAGGACTCGTTTAATGATTTTAGCAATTAAAAAAAGCTGTTGTTTTCTCTGTTTTTGTCCAATGTAGTTAATCAATGACCATCCACCATGTTTTATGTAACCTAACCAATTGATTAAGTATTCGATCATTAACTTAACGTTTTCAAAAAAATTGTTCGTCTCCTCAAAACTATCCAGTGTCCCGTAAGTCGAAATAAATGTGAATTTTATTGAGTTCCAAATTGGATTATAAACGTGGTTAGTATGTGGTTTCATCGATATGCTACTTTGACCACAAATACGTTTTATGGTAGGTAGCGACTACAGATACGAATACAATATTATTTCAAAGGAAAATGATCATTTACTCGCCAGATGGCCGGAGCACTGAGAGTCCGCTCAGCAAGAATTACGTCCATGTTAATTGCAAGGTTTAATTACGTACTCTCGCCGCTTACTGCTCCGAGCGAGGTTCCGGCCTTATTATAACAGATTCCATTGTGATTTTAATGAAGACTTTAGCTTTATTTGGTTTACAAATAGATATTATAGTAGAAGGCTGCCGAATAAATCCGGCATTAGAGAATTATACACCGGGGTCGCAGGACTACTCGGGGTCGTGGAACTGTCTTATCAGTTAACTGTGACCCCAGAACTGTAGGGCTATTGAAGATCACCGAGGATTTTAGTCAGTACGAGTCAGACAGTCCTTCCCATCCCGCTCCCTTTTGGAGGACTCATTTGATAAATTTATCCGGCCATCTTCAGTTAGTTTTTGAATAGTAAAACTAAATAGTATTTCAGAACTCATTTTGACTGGCCTGTTGGTCTAGTGGTTAGTGACCCTGACTGCTATGCCAGAGGTCGTGGGTTCGATTCCCACCCAGGACAAATGTTTGTGTGATGAGCACGATCATTTGTTCTGTGTCTGGGTGTAATTTATCTATAATATGTATGTATTTAGAAATATATAAGTATGTTTATCAGTTGTCTAGCACCCATAACACAAGCTCTGCTTAGCTTGGGACTAGATGGCGTTGTGTGATAGTTGTGGAAAAAAAAAATTAACGTAATTAAAGTCTTTTTTAAATCTGTCATAGTTTGCAAAATTACTGAGCACACAAATCGTAAACTGAGGAGGGACTCGGAGTGAGCGATACTGAGCTGAAGTTTTATCTTATCGATCACTCCGCGTCGGATTCTGGTTCTCGTTATGTTCCGGATTACTTTGTCCTCCGTCTCATCGGTTACGTGACCACTAGTCATCTGGCAAACCTACAGCCTCAATACCGCCTTTATTAACATTAATTAAAATCAAAAGGGGCAAGAGTTAATAAAAATTAAACTAAACTAAATGAGGTCCTTAGATGTACAAACTTAGGAAAACATGAAAAACTTAATGGACCCCGAGTCTGCAAATGAAGGTTGCCCGGTTAGGTTTGTGTGAACAAAATAGGCTCTTGGCGGTGATTGAATGTAGGAAGGAAGATTGTATTTATTCACATGTACGCAGATGTTTTCTTTACGGTAACTATAACGGGCCCAGACGGTTTAAAAATTAGTTTATTCTGAACAAAAAACATGAGAGCTTAGTACAGTAAATAAATTAAAATTATCAGACGAAACAAGGACCCGCTTTCAGTTTTCGAAAAGGTCCAAAAACTAACAACGGGCGATTTGGTAACGTTGAACCTTGAGCACTGAGTATGTCTCATGTTTTGTGCTAAATATACTTGCTGAAAGCCTCTCTCTTACACTTACGATAAGGGACATTCTGAATCGCATCAACTATTCTTATGGTTCTGCGCAACGAAACAGCGTTTTTTTTTTTTTTAAAGTTTCGTGTGCACTTTCTGTTCCCCGCCCTTTCGTACGTTTACCTATTCATTTCGAGTTATTTATTATGATTTTTGATTATGATTAAAAAAAAGCAGTGATAGCCGAGTGGTACGACCATTGGACTGCCAAGTCAAAGGTTGCAGGTTCGAACCCCGGCACGCACCAATGTCTTTTAGAATTCATGTGCGTATTATAAATTAATTATCACTTGCTAAAAACGGTGAAGGAAAACATCGTGAGGAAACCAGCACACCTGAGAGATTTTTCAACGGTGTGTGAAGCCATGTCAGAGGCCTACGGGCGGTTTAAACTCTGATACCAGGTTGTTCATCAACCATACGATAAGAAGAAGAAGAAGAAGAAGAAGAAGATTATGATTTCCATGTTTGAATATTTATTATTCAAAAGTTTATACAAACATTGCTTTCTGCTCTCAGAGAAATAAGGTCATGCTATAAATATTGCGTAGTATGCGTACATATTTGAAACGATCACGTGGTACGTTAAAGAAATTGCCTACTTACATAGGCCGAGTCTCAGTACTTTTAAACAGTTCCCAACTGTATAGTATTGGTGTTGGTCGCTCTCAAAAATACGACCCTTCTTCATCTTGGTTTAATAACCGACTTGCTCAAGAAAAGTGCACTTGTTTTCCAATTTTCTTTTCATCAATTTTATATGTAAGAATCATTACGTCGTGAATTATAACCAAGTTCCCTCCGCCTCATTTGGTCTCACTCTCAGCCTTTTATGAGCCATAAACAAGAAGCCATATACTCCGCAGATTTTTTATTCTAAGTACGTAATAAATAACAACTTCTTTATAATGAAAACACTTAAAATGAATGTCGGTGCCACTTGTCATTTTATTATCTGGCCCCACATTATTTCCCGCCACAATCCGAGCTCGGAGTTCTCATAATGGGATTGTATTCGAATCTTTTAATGCAATAATTACGTTCATAATATAACATTATCATAAACCATTTTTCTTTTCAAAGCCTGGCGGAGATAGGAGCCTAGAAGAGATTTAATTTGGTGTATAATTGCCCGGAATTAGCCTTTTTCAATACCGCTGACTGCGTTGATGGTGGTGGGAAATGGAGGGCAGAAAATAAGCTTAGCCGTAAAAGATGCAGTGTTTCATGGAGCAGTTTGTAGTCGCTTGGTATAAAATGTGGGTGTCAGGAGCTCGGAGACCTACACCCTTGTTACTCCCTCGGAGTAAAGCAATTCAGTGCGTGAGACTCGTTTAATTCTTCATTACGCAATCAAATTGGAATTCAAGCATGCGTCATGCCGCAAGATGTGGAAGGCATATAAACCACTTTTATAGGTACTTCTTATGGTGTATTGAATGTTTATGTGGAGCCGAGAAGCTTACTTTAATATTCGTCTCCGTTATGATGTGGCCATTACTTTTAATCTTCTTTTGTTTATTAACTTCTTGAGGATTTATCTGAGCTCCTACAATGAACATGATGAGGTAAGTAATCAATGTAGGATTGAATTGGTCAAAGCCTCTAAATAATTTTGCACTCATAGAGTTTTTCAATACAACCTTACTAATTTTATAAAGTTTTCAATGATTTTACGGATGAATCTGTGCAAAAATTACTGAACGCATTTAGATGTATAGACCGCAAACATGAATTGAGTAAAATCTCCTAAATGTTGACCCGGTTTATAACCTGGAATAGCACATAGGATAGTTTTACACCTGGTAGTTCGATCAAATGGGATCTTTCTTTTCCAAATTTACGAAGCCACGGGCATGAGCTAGTATTTAATAACAGTATGACGTAGGTTTGGTAGTGTGGTTCAAAGCTGTAGTGACGTAGATATGATGGAAAATATACGTATATATTGACGTCAAAAGCTAGTGAATTGTATTCTCTTTTCAGTACAATTTGCTTCCAACAAACTCGTTAAGGAGACGACTTCTGTCTTAACTTTACCAAACTTGAGTTAAGAATGAGCCACGAATAATAAAATGTAATTGAGTAGGTATCATTGATAACTTTGGTTTGTCTAGAATGCAATTACATCAATTCAATGTCATTCCGAAATGTACTTACGTTCCCTAATGCCAATATATTTTTTTTTTTAAATCTGCTCATTATGTCGTACAGGTGCATTCTTTATAGCTGGTACATACCTACAGTTAACTAAAAAGTCAAATGTCTTACTCTATCACAAATACGCTTTTTTTGGAGGTTGTGAAAACTACACCCAGCTCTTCCAATTGCCCCCCCCCCCCCTTTAAGTTCTAGTGTAACCTCGGGCACGCCGCAATCGCGGCGGTAAGACCCCTCTTTGAGGAGTGGCTGGATAGGCGTCACGGCGTCCTTACCTTCCGCATGACGCAGGTCCTCACCGGACACGGAAGTTTCGGGAGGTTCCTGTCTCTGATAAGGAGGGAGGAAACGCCTGGGTGTCACCACTGCGAGGACCGTCCTGAGGACACGGTGGAGCATACGGTGCAGGACTGCCCCGCTTGGGCAGAGCACCGCCGTGTCCTCTCGACGGCGATAGGCGGAGACCTCTCGCGCCCGGCATTGGTCGAGGCCATGCTGCGGGGCGAGACGGAGTGGGAAGCGGTCGCCTCCTTCTGCGAAGCAGTCATGCTCGCGAAGGAGGAGGCGTGCCGCGTGAGGGAGAGAACAGTGTCCTCCCTCCGACCCACCCGCAGTGGTAGACGCCCACGGCGACGGACGTCGCCAGACGATCTCCGGCCACCGTAGGCGCGGGCATGCGGGCAGCGAGTAATGGGCGACTCGCTGCCCGACCATGGACAATGCCCGGGTCGACGGCGCGCGCCTCAAGGAGTGTCAGCAAATTGACGGGGCCTGTAGAGGGCCAGAGCCTGCCGGGGTCGCGGGACTTACCCATCACCGTAACCCCGGTACGTAAAGGGCTCGTGAAGGACACCGTGGATTTTAGTCAGTACAAGTCTGACAGTCCCTCCCGCCCTGCCCTGGGTGGGAGGACTCATTTGATGATTTTACCACGAAAAAAAAAAAAAAAAAGTTCTAGGGTAACCTGCTTAGACAGCCTCGTGGCATTATAAATACACTAGCTTTTACTTTATAACTGCAGGCTTAAGTGTGAATCGGTGACGTAAGCCAATAGGAAACTTAGAATGGGTTAATGCTGTTAATGAAACATGGACGCATCACTTTTGTATAAGGATAAGCTCTACTTTATTAAAGACTTAGACAGTGAGGCTTATAAATAGCTTGGCCGTAGTTTCGAATTTGTGTCAAGACTTGGTTGGCGGCGACCACAACGGCTCGGCTTTCGGTTTTCGGCTTTACGCGAGGCGCGTGGCGTGCGGTTGCGCCCCAAACCACCCATCTGTTCCTTGTTTATGGCACGCAACTTTACTGTTACTCAGGCCGAACGTTGCTTTAATCGTTTTATTACTTTTTGTTATTTATTTCTATGCCAAATAACAAATACTGCTGAACGGCCGATCTATAACGAGTGAATGTTGTTTTTGAACGAAAATTGTTTCTTTCTTGCAGACGAAGCATAAAATATACATTTGCTCGCTACTAACTGGAAATGTGAGGATTTAAGTTGTGAAACACAGTCAAAGGAACTAACGAAATGGGGGAACGTGCATGCATGGCGGTATTTCAACAGTTCTAATTCCGCACCGACTAGTGTGTGTTTTGGGTAAATCTCTACTTTTAGGTTTCGTCATGTTATTCCTACATGCTGCTTTTAAAACGAACGTAAGAGGATTTCAATGAATGTATACGTTGCATGGTTCCCACTACACGGACCGATGCGAAGGCTTAAAGGAAACAGCTGGGTATAATGACGGGACGCAGAAGGCGCGCCGAGTTTTTGACACAACTTTGGAATGGCTTATCGTCAGCGTTCCGCAAAATTATTGGATTGTTCGATAGTCGGCTCCTACTATAAAAGAAGTAGAATAAGGGTCAGTTTTGTTACATCTATCTGGTGAACGATTCTGGGTTTTCCAGGACAGTTAGTGTTATTGAGTTTCCCGTCAAAAATTTCTTAGTTGCAGCCCATAATCCAAATTCGTGCCCGGGGTTAATGGTAATAAGCTCGTCCACTTTTACAAGGAAATTAAATATTACTGATGAAATAATAGGGTAAACCAATGAGAATAGTCAGATAACAGACTTGTTACGTTAATTTAAATATACATATGTTGCTGTATTGCTCTATTATTTCCATTATACACAGGCCAAGATTATGTTGGTTCATTTCTTCACAAAAAATCTTTATTTCGATTATATATTGTTATTTATAATTTTGTATTTTTAACACACTGAGCTTCACGGACTCGCTATCTCACTTTCCACTTTCTCGTTATATAAATTTACCTTATTAATGGCTGTTTATTTTTATTATTTCCGCTCGTAATAATAAACACTGCTCCCGGAGTTATGTCCATAAATCACGGGTGTTCCGGAACTAGGACAGAAGTGTCAGACTTTCCACTTTTCCATTTTTGTTGCTTGTATCTTAGGTCCTTGCAGACGAGTCATAATTTATTAGTTTTCATACATGGCTGGCTTTAGAGAAAGTGGACCGTTGAGAATTTTTGTTTTAGACATTTCGCTGGGGAAATATTGCCTAGAACCTAAAATGGTTTTTATTTAGGTCGGTATTACAAGATTCTTTTTTGATTTATGTGGGTAGCTTGTTATCAGGATTTATTTTTGAAACCTTTAGCGTCCCACCTATCGATTGTCTAATATTTATATAATAATTATAATCTATATATATAAAAATGTTATGTTGGTTTGTGTACGCTTCAAAAACTCAAAAAGTTCTGCACCGATTGAGCTGAAACTTTAGCATGATATATAATTCGCATCAAGTATTGTTTTTATCTATTTTTTGCATCAGTCACATATCCGCGACCGAAAAAACAGTTATTTTGTGCCACAGCGAAGCGCGGCAGGGAACAGCTAGTCTATTATAAAAATCATTGCGATACTCAAAAAAATAAAATTTGCTCAGCATAAGTCAGTCCACTGCTGGACATAGGCCTCTCCCAAGTTGCGCCACACCACTATTTCCTCCGCCTTTCGTATAACCTTAATTTGTTCTTCAGAAAAGTCTAATTCGTAGTATTTGCAACCAGCGCGCTTGTGTAACCAGATTTATGAACATGGACGAGGCGGAAGAGTATGTTAGGATCGAAGAATGTGGTTTCTGCCTGTGGTAAAAGGCATTTATGCTGTCCCTGATACTTATTTATGGTACCTGCTTACCAAATATTGTGGTCTTCCAATAAAAAACTGTAAACACAAGTCATTACAATCAAATTCCGCTTATAGAGATAAACGCGAGGGAAATATTGAATACACAGGCGATAAAGTCACAACTATGTAAACGATCCGTTTCTGTTTTAATAAAGTAATAATTCTAGGTTTATGAATCTACTCTAATTACTCAGAGACGGTAAGGATTGGGATGGGGGTTCCCATAGTAGAGTTGGTCAGCAATGATGTCTACTATGGCTCCCCGAAGGGTCTAGATCGAATCCATCGAAAGGTTGTCTTGAACAGATCGCTTTTAGCGTTAAGACCGCCCATTGTGTCACCCTGTATATAAGATATACTTTGTACCTGTAATTTATATGGTGTGCATAATAAAGTATATTCTATTCTATTCTAGACTACTACTATACTATACTATACTATCATAGGTATAGACCTATAATAGTATTTTATAGAGGAAATATTTTTGTATGTTTCTATGTAGTAAACTCAAAAAATAATAGACCGATTTCAATAATTCTTTCACCATTGAACACTGCATTGGTCCTGAGTAACTTAGGCTATAAAGAGATAAGCGTTCGAAGCCACAGGAAAAAGCTAGTATGAAATAATTTAAGAATTGTAACTTTTATTTTACTGTTAATTTTCAATACTAAATCGATCAACGTGCATAAAACAAAATGGTTTCCTAATGTTCCTGATAATGTACCGAGATAAAACACTATTTGATTTTAAAGTATGTGAATAATGCATATATAAAGGAATTCAGCAGAGATCCATTACTATACTATTGTCATTAAGATATAGTCGTGATGAAAGTAACCGTTATATCATAAATATTTGATGATGATGGTGACTTTATTCGAAGCTATGTACTAAAGATTAGTAAACAACGTGCCTTCCAAATAAATAGGCTTTGGAAGAGCGAGGCGAAGTGTAGGCGGCCGCCCACGGCCCAGCGCTCCTAAAAAACTGGCATGCTTCGTCTAATGAATCCACGATTGGCTAAAAATATCCTCAAAAAATCTTAAAACCTCTTAAGCCTCTTTGTTTCTTCTCAAGACTCTTAAATACTCTTGTATTTTGTGTCATCATTGTCGTAAGAAACACTTGAAAATATTTTTTAAAACTGACGTTGTAAATATAACTAACTGTTTGCTTGTGTAACGGCTTCACCCGTTACAACTTGAAAATTATCCCTCTGGAAGGTAAAATCGGGTTATAAACTATCTATGTATATATTTTCCATCCAAATCTGTCCAGCAGTTTTTGAGTGAAAGAGTGAGGCGTTGCGCAAACGCAGACACTTTGCTGCCTGAGTGTGTGTTAAGTGGAAGCAACTGGACGAAGAAAATGTTTACGTATACATGCGCAGGAAGTAGATAATTTCTTACTGGTTCTATAGTAATCAAATATTCATCGTTAGCTTGTATATGACATAAGACAAAAAAGTGTCCAACATTTGCGCCCGCCAATCTTGGAACATACATCCATTAATCCTCACAAATTTTCGCTATTTATAACATTAGTAAGTAGTAAGATAGACATCTTTTTTTTTTTCGTGGTAAAATCATCAAATGAGTCCTCCCACCCAGGGCAGGGCAGGAGGGACTCAGACTTATACTGACTAAAATCCACGGTGTTATTTACTAGCCCTTTACGTATCGGGGTCACGGTAATTCGTAAGTCCCGCGACCAAGATAGACATCTTTGTAGAATTGACATCAATTGTGATCTATGTAGAATGAAATACAGGATCTTAGTTGCAATCTCAGCAACGTAATTTAATCTCTCGGCTACGAGAAATATGAACTGCTACGAGGCTACGAACGCTACGCCATGAAACGCCACAAGTGCTACGCAATGAAAAGCTTTCATACTGTTTGGAACGTTGAAGGTTTATTGCCAGATTTAATACTGACACGTCATATTTCGTTCGTTTTATTGAACGCCGCCCGTGGTCGAGTTCTTGTAAAGTTACAGAGAGCTTTTCTGAGCAGAAACGACATCTGCACGTTTCCATAGCAACAATCCTTGCTGAGCTTACAGAGAGCGTGATAGTAAATATCGCGACTTACTTTGGGTACTAACAAATACTCCACACATTCGGTACTCTACTACGCGTAGCATGGCGCCGTAGAAACGGGTTTTGTCGGAAGAAAGGACAAAATGACAGAACGTAGAAAGATTTTTACCGCTTTCAGCTGGTTTTAAGCATGGCAATGATTAAAATATAGAAAGGGAATGTTTCAATTCTTCAATGATGTACGAATCATGTCACACTCATGCGAAAATCAGTCGATTTGTATAGAAATAACAATGAAATAACTTTATCTATTCTTGAGAGAATAGAGATAGAATTGGTCATGCATGCGCGTGCAGAACAACAATCAATGAGCTGACTGTGGGCTTAAGTTAGCTACTTCGATTCTTACCTAGCCATATTTGGCTATACTGTAAGAACTGAACCCATTGTGTGTATACATTCAATTATTTTAACATAATTACTCTATGCTCGTAGATTTACGAAGTTACTATAAAGGTTTCCTTATCGATTCTTCGAACGGATAATTGGTAAACAGTTTTGGTATTCAATTGTAAAGCGACAATAGGCTGGTCCCTAAATGTACTTCCGAGTAGGTATATAATCCGAGTAGGTACCTAAATAACTCGCTTCGGCGATCAGTCCCGCAACACGACCTTAATTTCTGACTAATGTTTTTATCTTACCATTACATGCACTATTCTTAAATAGGTCTTTATTTATTTCGGACGAAACACTAACACCACAGTTTTCTTTCCGATCTTTAGATTGTCGATGTGCAAAAACAGAATCAAAATTTAAAAAGCCAGCAATTTGGTACTTAATCATTCACAGTCAAACATGCCAATACCGAGAGATTAACTCTCCCGATTTAGGTATGTGTCGGACTGTTGGATTCATAAATCAATTTATTATATTGTTCAGAAGGGTGTAAATCGGTTCCGAAAATGTAATTAGCTGGAAAATACCCGAGGGCTTATTGTTTACAAGATAATTCTCGTAACGCGAAGTGACAAGTGTATCGAACATACCTATAGAAGAAATTATACATTCTGACGTAACAGCAATAAGTACTTTAAGTTCAGTATATAACGTTGAAGAAAAATAATATAAGAGGGCTGTATTTGCTCTTTTTAATCAAGTCTGCTGTCCGCAGCAGCATGGGTCGCATTGCATACTTGTGCAAAGAAAGAAATTAACATAGTTGGGATCCTTCAAAATATTGGATACTATGCCTACTCGTATTATCCTAAAAATAATAACGGATTTATATTCAGTACCTTAGTGGGCCATGCTAGACCGTTTAGATATGCACATATTGCTAATTTACCGCAGTTCAATATGAGTTACTAACTGCTGTAGGCACAAAGCGTTAGCACTGATTGATTGATTGAATTGGTGGCATCTGGTCACATGATCGCCTTCATTTTATGCACATATATGTTCACGTCCGCTTTTAAACTTTTAACATATCTTATTTTGATTTAACATCCAAAATTGTACGTAACAAAGGTATGTTTGCAATAAGAATTAAATTCACAGGCTAAACTCATCCCGATGGTCCCACATCCGCATTATATTTTCGGATGGAATAAATCCCTTCCTTTTTATTTATGGTAGCGGTCATTTTCTTTTTATAGGGAGGCTATTTTCGGACATCGGCCTCCTCTTTTATAGCCCAATAGATCCGCAGGCTAGGACGGCCTGCTCTGGAGCACCAGACTTGGCTGAAGCATAATAAAGCTATTCTTCAAGCTTATGAAAAAGTTGGTTTATCTTCACATAAAATCTTTTCATTAACTAATACAATGTTTCTTTACTTAGCATTATTTCGTATTCCACGTTTCAATTTAACTAAAATAAGTTCTTGTGGTAGTATTGCATGACTAGCTCCTTCATTAATTATACAGTGTGGTAGATTTTTCTGCTGCCCTCTGACCTCCACTACCCTCAGGGAAATCATAGTTTCCTGGTGAGATGTTATCATTGTACATACCAGATGGGCACATCTACCTGATAATATACGACCCTTAAGCCGTCTGTGTCCGCCGCTACGGGGAAATGTGGCGACTGGCGAGGTACTTTGTAGAAGCCACACGGTGGAATCTAATTTATGTTACTTTTTTTTACAGTTTCGACGTCGTGTGGGATGACCGCGACTCAGCTTTTGGTGAGCTAAAGGATTACAAGCTGCTCTACTTCCTACAAGATGATACCATTGCGATCAAGGTGATTAATATAAGTTTTCAAAAGAAAATCAAATATTATTTTATGTTGGGACACGGATAATGTTACATGACTTCAATTATTAAACAATGCGTGCATCAGTACAAATTCAAATATAATGTTAACGATGATAACAAATTCTGTTCCATTAATTTCCACCAAGATGGAACCAATGAAATGTACGAAATTATTTAAGTGGAGTAAAATTGATATTCTATTTCCTTCCCAGGAATTGATAGAGCTTCCTTTTCAATTCAGAGCTAAATTTAGTTGAGGAAAATTATACCTTATATCCTGATTTTCGAACTCCTGTAGCATCGAGCCAGCTAGTAGATAGCTTAGCTTTGTTTCATACACCTGTAGACATACTTGAGCTACGGGATTATGCTACCCTTATGCCAAGAAGTCAGTAGGTAATTATTTTTAATCAGTCGAGTCTGACATGCCCCTTTTCCCGGGCGGAGGAAATCCCTGAGGATTGTCATATGATTCCTCAGAGTTTTTGGTCCTAACATAAGGATAATTGGGCATGCGGGCGGCGAGTAATGGGCGACTCGCTGTCCAACCATGGACCATGCCCGGGTCGACGGCGCGTTGTGTTCCACGCGCGCCTCAAGGAGTGTCAGCACAATGACGGGGCCTGTAGGTAGAGGGCCATAGCCTGCCGGGGTCGCGGGACTTTCCCATTACCGTAACCCCGGTACGTAAAGGGCTAGTGAAGGACACCGTGGATTTTAGTCAGTACAAGTCTGACAGTCCCTCCCGTCCTGCCCTGGGTGGGAGGACTCATTTGATGATTTTACCACGCTAAAAAAAAAAAAACATAAGGATAATTACGAATACGTATACGAACGGCCCGTTCACTACCTTGCCGCTATGACCGGGGACCTACCGCAGGACGGCGAGCGTCGAGCAGTAAGATGAAATGTACTCGTATAGAAATGTTTGAAACACTCCACTAAGTGCCGCACGTTGCGAATTCGTGTACTTACTTACAAAGTAATTTATGTCTTATTCACACCGCTTGCCCCTCTGTTCACCGCTTAGACCAAAATTAAGTAATGAATCCAGAAAAAAATCGCTCCTAGAAGTGTAAAGTTGACACTACTAACGTCTTAAGTTTTCTTTTGTGGATAGTGAAAACTCGTTTATAAAGCTGAGATAGTGCATTAGAGGTTATGGATTGCTTCTCGTGATGAATGGGTGTTGATTTATCTACAGCAACAGTAGTAATTATGAACAGTAGGTTTATTGTATCACAAAAATAATAAAGTAAGAGGTAAAATAGCCGTTGCTACTATTAATATTACGCAGAAGAAAATACCTTTTCTTAGAGGTGGGACATCACATAATTAGCCTCCAGCTCTGGGTCGAGCGGAAGGGCTATCAGACTCTTACTGACATTGAAACACCCTGTTCTTCTGAATACCCTTTACGTTTTAGGGCCAATGTAACTTATTAAGAGAGCCCTGAGACCACAGCAGGAATTTGGCCATAATGGCCGCGACCTTGCACAGACAAATAAATTTCTACCATTAAAAGTATTTATGGCGCAATTTCATTAGTCGTTAGTGCCCGCATGGTGCGAGAGATTGTCAAACCCGTGCCACAGGGCCCGCATTCGGGGAACCGTTTTCATTAGTCGATAGGGCCCGCATGCCACATGCGAGAGATTTCTCGAACGCGTGCCACAGGGCCCGCATACGGGGAACCGTTTTCATTAGTCGACAGCCCACGTGCGGGGTGTAGTAAAATCTTCATGTTCGTCACCAGTTATAAACAAGAGTGGCAGATCCGAAACCTGTATTTCGACCGATGAATTTTATTGGTCGATATCACGGTCGGTATAAAGCAAGCGGGGAATCATTGTAGACGGTGTAACGAACACGTATCGACCTTTCTTATTGTAACTTTCACTATATTGTAACTTTCATTGGTTGTTATCTCGCCTGTGAGGACTCCACGTTTGCTGTATACCGAACGAGTTAACGACCAATGAAATTACGCCATTATGCGACTGTCAATACAAAATACGTAACATAAAAGCATTCAATAATCAACGTTTTAGGGTTTAATTTAAAAACAAACGGCGGCCTTGGAAAATCAGAGCAATGAATATTTATGTGGGTCCTGGAGGACGCATTCCAATTACGGACGCTCAATAACAATTCCTCGGTGTCCGCACACAACGTGCGGGCACTTATCCCGATACTAAATAATTAATGCTTCATTATATATCCTCGTATCACACTCAAACCTATTTCCACAGAAATAGAGTAAGTATTACACTTCCTAATGCTTGTAGAAGATAATGTTGTTTCCTTCCGTTCAATATTATCTGTATTCACTCAGGAAATCCACGACGGGAAGGGCGGAAGAGATCCGTTCCCAATGCTTCTCAAGAAAATTAAGCTGCCTAAGAAATGGAAGGAGAAGCCGAGTGAGTAAGATGTTCTAAATACTGTACAACTTTAAAATAGGACCGTCTGCAAACTTGAGTTTTATTACTTATCTAGCTTTTGCCCGCGACTTCGTACACGTAGAATTTAGAATCAGTCTTATTTATTTTTGTGGTTATAACATATTTTCCTGCTATAAAATGGAGTCTATATTTAGGTTGGACCTCTAGCAATATGTCGATGAAAACTGCATTCAGTTCCATGCAGTTGTTTTTGCGTGATGCGCGTACAAACGCACATATAAATAGACAAAATGTTTAAACTAAAAACAGTTATTTTTGCTTCTGTTGCTCAAATAGACACTATGTTTTATGTACAAACATCCGTATCTTACAGTTTTATTACATGTAAAGATAATGTAACAGCAACTATCCGTAAGTGGCAAGTGATCAAGAACGTTTCGTAACTCCGGACTACTACCCAACTTAGGTACCCGAAGTTATACGAGGACAAAAACCTTTAATGTTCTTTCAATGGTGCTTGTTAGCTACGGTTAGCTGTGGGCAAAATGCCGATAAAAAGTGATGTGGTAATGATATGTGGCCGGGGGTGAGTCACATAGCTATATTGAATTCCGTCGCGGTAATGACTCAATCAGAATACTCGGAGGGCTGAGAAACGACGGCCTTTATTATGATTGTGCTGTGGATGTTAATATTGGTATTTTATACGGGGCGGGTGAAATAAATTCGTAATTTCTTTATTCATTTTCTTTACTTATTTTTACGATAAAAGACGAATGAAAGGCTTCAGAGATAGAAACCTCCTCACACTACGAATCGGAAAATAGGTACCTACTGCCTTTTGAATCAGACTAATGATTGAATCTTCTAAAGAAACCATTGAAGTATGTTGATCCATGCTTTTGGCCATGTGCTATTCTGTTACTGTCACGAGCTCACTTCACCCAATAGACCGTACAAACTAACTCATTCGTTTTAAAGTACGTAAATGATCGTAGATTCTGAATGAGATAATGAAATAAATTCTCTAAACATCTTTAAACGTTCGAAATTCGAACGGTATCTCGCGGCCACTAAGAATTGGCAAAATTATAGCTGAGCTTATATTCTACATGTCGATCATTTCGTACGCCAAATTGAGATAATATTTACTAAGTTTCTAAATAAGTATGACGGTAACATCATTATTATGGCGGTATCATTATTAATAGATATTTTAGAGCCTGTTTATTTCACTTCATCATTATCATGAGTCGGATTTGTCAACTGCATAATGGGCCAATTTTCATTAGGTATATCTGTCTGCATCATTGAGATCGGAACTTAAAGATTAATATGTAATTTTTTTTTCCATTTTACTGTTTCTAAATGTATGGGATAAAAAAAAAGAATTGAGTAAAACGTTTTCCATTTTCAAACAAGATTCGTTTCCGCTTTTTTACATCGCAAATAGCATTCCGATGTTCCATTGTGTCGGGGCAGCGCTGCAGCGCGCTCAAGCGCTCGCTTAATCCCTTCAGGCATTTAGTTTAAACCATTTGTCTTTAGCCGTTTTACAAAGTAATATTCTTCATTTACGAATTAGTACTGAGATAATCTACTTATACATACTTAGCTAGGCAAAACATTTTCATTTTGTAGACATAGATTTTAGGTTTCTAAAGATGATATAATATTTAATTAGGAGATCGTGTTTATATAGAAGATACCGCTTCAGAAAGCTAAATGGCGGTCATAATTAATAACGTCGGCACAGTTAATTACAAAATTTGATTGAATTATTAGTAATTTTGGAAGCGAACAAACAGGGATTCCTCACTTTATATAAGGATATAATAGCTGTAAAGGAGATTAAGCTATGAAAGTTTAAGAAGTTGCGCGCCGTTCCAAGTTCGACTTCTTTGGCAGAGAGATTATGAATTATTGCAGCCTAAGTAAAGGCCGGCTGGGAAGCCTTTGTAATTTGTTGTTTATGAATTTCCAAGAATTAATTTAATGAACAGGGTAACCGATATACTTAAATAGCGAGCGATAAATATAGGCCGGGTTTTTAGGTTAATAAGATTAAACGATCCGGTTGAATATTAAATTTCGGGTGAAAGTTATCGTGGATAAAAGTTGACAGGCCCTTTGGTCCAATGAACGCACGAGCTACTGTCGACCAATAAGGTATTTGGTTCCATTCCCACGTAAGGCATCAATTATATATTTTCCGAAAGGTTTGTTTTTCATAGCAGTCCGGAATTTGGGTTTATGATAATAGGCTCGCACCCTATTAGATGGGACTTCACAATAATGAAAAATGAGAAATTCTATTTAAAAATGTCCTAACTCTACTTATTAATTGATTGTTTACAATTAATAGTCGTCATGAGTATCACTAAAACCGCTTAAAAGGGCCACTTTTTCAGAATAATAATATGAATTGCGAATGCGATATAATGTTGTAAATTGGTTGATTCTATTCAGTAGCTAGTCGTAATATAAGAAATAGAATAGAACATTTAATTCTTACACATTTTATTGCAAATTACTCTGTTGAAGTGGCCGTTTTAGGCCCACGAGTTTTTAGAATCTATCTAAAACTTTCCCCAATCAACTTTCACCCTCGTTACTAAAGTCTATAGGTCGACCTAAAGCCTCTTTGCCTGGATAAATGTCACGTGGCGAACTTATATGCAAGCCAGATTATATTTTGAAATGAAAAGTAGACTTTGAACAGGTAGTAAGACTAGAGGCCTTTTTTTCATCGAGCTAAAATCATCAAATGAGTCCTCCCACCAAGTGCAGAGCGGGAGGGACTGTCTCGGAGACTCGTACTGACAAAAATCCACGGTGTCCTTTAAAAGACCTTTACGTTCCAGCGTCACGGTAATCCCGCGACCCCGACAGGCTTTGGCCCTCTACAGGGGGGCCCCCGTCATTTTGCTGATACTCTTTGAGGCGCGCGTGGAACACAATGCACCGTCGACCCGGGCATTGTCCAAGGACAGCGAGTTGCCCGTTATTCGCTGCCTGCATGGCGCCTACGGTGGCCGGAGATCGTCTGCCGACGTCAGTCACCGGCGCTCGTGCGGTATCCTCGGATCATCTGGATAGCAATGACCCTCTGGCATGCGACCAGCTTTAGTGGTTGCAGCCGAATGCTCAGGGCCCACACGGGGGGCCCCGTAGCCCTCTACGGGGCCCATGAATCGCACGATACCGGCGTTCAGCCTCCGGCAGGAGGCGTTTTGCCCGCTGAGATTGGGCAGGAGTCGCCTGAGGGCGGCTGCTGCCCGGTTCAGCTTTGGGGCCAAACGTAGGAAAGGCTGCCTAAAGTCCCAACGACTGTCGAGGACGTGTCCCAGGTACTTCATCGTCCTCCCGGCGCCGATGCGAACCCCTCCCATCGTTATGTGGGACTCTGACCGTGACGCGTTCAGACAGCCATGAAAACACATGGCCTCTGTTTTGTGCAGCGCCATGTCGAGTCCCAACTGCCGGATCCTATCAGCGACTGCCTGCGTCGCCAGGTCGGCCGCCGCTTGGTGCGACTGTCCCTCCGCCAGGACACGCGTGTCGTCGGCGTAACGAAAATGACGAAAAAGAGAAAAATGATGAACATAAAGTCACCACGTCCCCATTTCTCTATCAAACGAACTTTGTAAATACCGGGTGTTATATTGCGCCACTTGTTTCAATACAGGACTTAATCGAATGTCAGGCAGTGATGAATGCTTTCAACTCAATATATCCCATTGGTACGTTACCTCGTTTTTCATCAGTGCAATAGTCCCATGTGGCAGGTACCACCTAGCTGCTAGGCTGCAGATTTATTGACCTAGCTCTGGCCTTTCTCGCAATTTGCCTTTATTTCCTGAAAGTGGTGATATATTTTACTTAATCTATACTATAATAAATCTGTAGAAGGGTCAATTCTGTACATTGAAAATATTGAAAAAATAAATAGCGGGGGGTGTTGCTGGATCGATACCAAACCCAAATATATGATTAAAAAATTTTTTGTCTGTCTGTCTGTCTGTCTGTCTGTCTGTCTGTTTGTGCAGGCATCACGTGAAAACTAACGGTTCGATTTCGATGAAACTTGGTATAATTATTCCTTATTATCCTGGGCATAACATAGGATACTTTTTATCCTGGAAAAATACGTAGAAAAAAAATCTTATTTTTCAGTTTTATTCATAGACGTTGTTCTGTAGAACCGCGAACACACGTTGCATTACCCGCAGTGGATTCAGCGCCGTAATATTTATAAAATGTCATTGTCAGAGTTTCTCAAAATGGGGAAATAAACCATCCACGCGAAGACCGACATCCGCGCGGACGGATTCGCGGGCGGAAGCTAGTAGTCAATAAGTACAGTGGATGCAGTCATGGATTAAAATTAATGACACCACAGATTAATGTGAAACGTATTTTATGTTCTGTATTTTGTAAATAAAGCTTTTAATCCTTTGGTATTTTTTTATTAATATGAGAGGAGAATACCTGCTGAGGTGCACAGTGATGGTGGTGAAATGTCTTGAAAAGATAGCTTTCAGTGATAAGATCATCCATTATGTCAGTTTTTGTCAAAAGTAAAAAAGAAGTCTGCAATTTGTAAAAAAGAATATTCTATGCATCTATCAATGATGCTCTCCTTCTGCAAAGCAGTTATGCTAGCGAAGTAGGTGGCGCGCCACGTGAGGGAGAGGACAGCGTCCTCCCTCCAATCCAGCCGCAGTGGTAGGCGCCCACGGCGACGGACGTCGGCAGACGATCTCCGGCCACCGTAGGCGCGGGTATTACTGAGTACATTCTCGTATGTCTATGGTCGGGGTCGCGGGACTATGAATTACCGTTACCTCGGAACGTAAAGGGCTATTGAAGGACGCCGTGGATTTTAGTCAGTACGAGTCTGACAGTCTCTCCCGCTCTGCCCTGGGTGGGAGGACTCATTTGATGATTATACCTCGTTAAAAAAACTATCAACGATGTAATTTAGCCGATTTCAGCTACCTACAGCGATTACTTTGAAGGCTTTTTAGAGTGGTAGTTGATAGCTTCGGTGTGTTGTTTTATCGTGTCCAGTGACCATAGCATATCCAACCTGGCTTCACCTATAAAAAACGAGAGAAAAGTCCCTAGAGTAGAGAGAGTACCTACAACAGGTATAGTATTTTAATTTAACGGTAACTTAAAGACATGGCCACAAAATATAGAAATATCCAAAGTATTAAAGTAAGCGACATGACCCACACAACAAGTCTCCGTTATCTAGTAACAAAGTTACTTGAACCTTATTAACCCGTAACTTTCTTAATACAAATTTATTAGCTACGTGTGCTTTCACCCGCTAAATAACTGCAGGGTTGGCTAAGGATAATAAAAGGTTGTAAAACTAGAGGCACAGTGTCGCACAGGTAGACAAACGACTAGAATGTTCCTTGCCGTGTCAGCAATATAAGAAAAGTGGGGTTATTTGCTAGTCTAGCGACCTATTTTCTATTTTATGCCTTTTGAATTATTAGCAACTAGCTTCCGCCCGCGACTCCGTCCGCGCGGATGTCGGTCTTCGCGTGAGGGTTTATTTCTCCATTTTGAGTAACTCTGACAATGACATCTTATACATATCTATTGGACCCAAATACGGCTAAGCCTATAATAATTAAGGAGATTCGCGGTTCTACAGAACAACGTCTATGAATAAAACTGAAAAACATTTTTTTTTTTCTACGTATTTTTCCAGGATAAAAAGTATCCCATTTTATGCCCAAGAAAATAAGGTATAATTATACCAAGTTTCATCGAAATAGAACCGTTGGTTTTCACGTGATGCCTGCATATACAGACAGACAGACAAAAATATTTTTAATCACATATTTGGGTTTGGTATCGATCCAGCAACACCCCCCGCTATTTATTTTTTCAATATTTTCAATGTACAGAATTGACCCTTCTACAGATTTATTATATGTATAGATAACTTTATCTTGCTGCCCTGCGGCGAATCAGTATGGGATGTTTATTGACAAAGTTGGAACTGTATTACGATACCCAGTTAGACTATGTCAAAGACGTTGGATACTTCATTTCAAACACAGAAGGCATGAGTATTGAGGCGTATTATATTAAGATACTTTTCAAGAATATTATGAATTTATACTAGCACCTTTGCCCGGATTTTCGAGGGTAGCGTAGGTAAAAATATGGAACAACTATTTGCTAGTATAGCTTTGTTACATATGTTTGCGATTGCTTGCTTACTTGCAAATCACTTGCTATAAAGCAGTGTAAAAATTTGAGTTTATTTAAAACTCAAAAAGAATTTATCCAGGCAATACATAAAAACATTCGGAAAATCAAATATTTATAAGTATTATTTTCTCTGAATATCTTTATAATAAGTTTATTTTGCCTCTAAAAGCTTTCCTAACCACTTTAAGTAGTGTATACAATCTCGGTTGTGAATATGTAAGGTAAAAATGATTTTTATAATCCAATATTGAATATCGATGTAGCTTATTCAACGTGGTCGCGGGACTAACGGATTACCGTGACCCCGGTACGTAAAGGGCTATTGAAGGACACCGTGGATTTAAGTCAGTACAAGTTAGCGGTCCCTCCCGCCCTGCCCTGGGTGGGAGGACTCATTCGATGATTTTACCACGATAAAAAAAAGCTTATTCAACGTCTTTATGCCTCTGAAGGTCACATCCCTCCTCACTGTCGAATTTTCGTGTAAAAAGTTAACCTTTGCGATTAGGGTAGTCTATTGATATTGAAGTAAACGATATGTGACATAGGCGGTGACAATGGGGATGTATTGTCATATATTGTGTGTATTTACAGCGTAAATAACTGTTTACGATGGAAAAAACATCTCGGTTTTCGCTTTAATCAGAATTTGATTGACATTCACTTGTATTTCTTCATAATTGGTTTGACAATATCGGGGCAAAGTTGTTCTCATTATCTGTCTATGTAGCCCTTTTCAAACTATGTGTGTATGGATTAGTTTCCAATATAACCGCAGGCAACTATACTAATTGTGCATGTATGAATAGCTGTCTGTAATAATAGCAGTGAGTTTGAATGCTAGAATGACGGGTTTTTTTGTCAACTATTGCGTATTACCTAGCTTTACCCTATAATCGGGTATCTAACTGAATAATCGTCTCGCTCTTTCAAAAGAGAATGATTCTTCATTCTTTCATGAACATTGCGACCGTGACTACGAACACTAAATAAACTGCACAATCGCCATTTTTGTTTTATTGCAGAAATTGAAAGTCCATATAATATACTAGCATAAAACTGGGTAATACGCCGTAATAGACAAAATGCCCTATAATTCTGCACTCAACCTTACTGCTCGGAACCACACGTGAGTGTGGCCACAAAGCCCTCGGCCTCGGTCATGACCGACAGTGTTGGTGTATAACATGTTATACACCAACACTGTCGGTCATGACCGAGATACACCATGGGATAGGCAGATTAAAAAAAAACCTTATTTTTTACATCAAACAAAGGCGAAACTGCAACTGCATTCTAGATTTATATAAAAGTTTAAATTACTCTTCTGTAAAATATCTTATTTGCACTTTTGACTACTCATATTCGATTTGTTCTTATAGACATGCAATTTGATGAACTACTTTTTCTCACATGTTGGTGCTGTCAAGTCACTAAACTATTATTGATTTATGAACTAAATATAACATATATTGTTCTACGAAAACTTATAGAAAAAGTTCTTTTGAAATAAGCAGTGGCTCATGTCAATATTATTCGTGTTATCAATTCCTAAATTCAATTCATCGAAATAATGTAACTTAATGTCACCAGTTTCATTCCCTTCCTGCGTATTGGAGACGACGGAAGAGGAGGTGACTACGGAGTACTACTGCCCCAAGGATCTGATGGTGGGCGCCACTATCTTCATCCTCGGGAGGAGGTTCCTCATCGTCGACTGCGACGCTTTCACCAGGAAATATTTCAGGTGAGAAGTTTATAACAGACTAGTGAGAAAGAGGTAGACAAAGGAATGCGGCATTTAATAACAGCAACTGTATTAGCTAGTCAGTATAAAAAGGGATACTTCAAGGTAGTATAATAGGTACAGATTTGTATTATGCCACACTACTAGTATTTTTTGCTTACTAATGAAATAATTAAAAAAGTCTATAAAAAATTGATTATAGCGATGGAAACAAGATTATTTTAGATATTAAAGATAGTACCTACCTTAAATAATTAGAAACATAATTTAGCATGTGTCCTAACCAACTGACGGGTTAAAACTTTTTAGTTAGGCGTCACTTAAATACTGTGTTGTGCCTATTGTATAGTTTGTCTTTGAAATTTCTTAACTGTTTTCTATAAATTTTGTGAAACACGATAAAAATTGATAACAATACCATAATAGAGTTTTATGATCTAATTTGATCGGAAACAATGCTCTACTTTGTTTTTACGGCTCATAACTTGATCAATATAAATGTTTATTGACGATAAATGGTCTAATTCAATTCTTCTAATTACAATGTCATCTTTAAAACATGAATACACCTTTTAATAAAAAAAAAACAAATCATTTTTTTATAACCTTGCGAATTTTTAATTACTTGTAATCTTTAGTGGGTACCTATATTACTGAATTGGGTATAAAATTAAACAAAGTTGTTTTGTTGTTCTGTTTACGTACGAGTTTTATCCAAACTAATAATATAAATGCGAAATAACTCTGTCTGTCTGTCTTTTCTTCACGCCTAAATTACTGAACCGATTTGTGTGAAATTTGGTACACACATAGTAATCTTGCCAACTAACTGGCAAGATTTGATCATACAACTAAGAATATACAATACAAGTAGTTTTATATAGGTCTTGTTTTATAGTATAAATAAATCTTATCAAACATAGTATTGACACACAATCTACCTAAATAAAACGGGAAAACGAAAACAAACGATGAAAAAGGAGGAAAATTATATACGGGGGAACTTCGCAGAGATTCTGAACTTGTGGTGGTTAGTAAAATAGTTTCCCTTACATATCCGTCGTGTCCCCTCGGATGTTGACCACGCGGCCATTTGTCTTCCTCCAGGCTGGGCCACTGTGCACTCGACTGCCCTAGAAATATTGCCACAGATTACAAAGGTGCAGTCTCTAGAGCGAGCCAAGATTTTATTAATTCAGTTTTGATGAAAATGCTGTGGTTGACCCTGGCTTGAGGATAAAACAGAAAGATTTTATTTACCTTTGTTCTAGGAAGTACTCGAATATAACTGGAATTACCTATTTATTCTTGGAGTACAGACGGTTATAGATTTGGTCGATATTTCTACCACGAATAATGGTAAGCTTCAAAAAACAGACAGACTTCAGACTTAGCCTTTGGTAGTGACATCACGAACTAAGGGGTTTACTTTTCTCTGAAGCTAACTGTAAATGTTTTTGTCGGTAACCCCTGAAATTGTTTGCTCAAATATTAGGTACAGGAAACCCCAGCAAAAGCAAATTCGTTTACCATCGAACGCCATCATTCAATTAGTTGTTACAGCAATGTCGGGTCGCTTACACCAGCGACTAGAAAAACCTGATGTGAACATCAGGCTTTTAGTATTTTTGCTACCATACACACACACACAGACACACACACACACACATTAAAAATGTTCACTGTTTCCTTGGCTTTTTAAGTTTATCCAGCGAATGTTTTCCTCATTTGTTTGCTTATATTTTTTTACCAGAGCAAAATTAAAAGTAAAGTTGTTTCCTGTTTCCGGCCGTATTTTCGTAATTTTTTCTCGAATGTTAATTACGTGAAAAACTTGGACGTCTCTGGATTTAATATAAATGCAAGAAGAGCTGGCGTTCAGCTGGGCGGGTTTTTCAGGATTAATGGTATTTTGAAAGGACTTCTAGCGTATCTTGCTATAAAGAGCTTTCCAGGGTGATTGGTTGAGGTGCCGTCCTTACAATGTAATTGAAGATTTTTCACTATTTCCTTTTCGAGAAGGATTAAGAAATTGCAAAAGGAAATGAATTAGGTTCAGTTATGTTTAAAATATATAGCAGGACACATGAATACCTGGGTCAAAAATGTTATAAGACAACATTTTCAAAAAGTTGTGTCTCTAAGTACAATTTTTTAAAACATATTGTGTCCTGCTTATATGCATAATCGGTTCACTAATTTCTAAATATAAGGACTTGAAATTATGTATGAAATCCCGTTCGGCATTCACGCGTAAATTGTTATCTAAATATCTGGCATTTTTGCGCTATGTCAGTTTTAGTCTCTTCGTGCGCATTGCGACGAAAGTCTCCGATACCTTACGACTTTGATATCCAGGCGTCTATCGAAATACAAATCCATTGAGGTTGGTACATGGGCACGTATCAAAGGAAACTAAGGTATCAGAGACTTGGGTCGCGTTGTGTACGAACGGCCTTACAGACTATGCCTTATAGTTAAAGAAGATAATCGTCAATCCCAAACACAAAACTAGTTTCAAAAGTTCCTATATATACTCAGTATCACACACATTATGATCAAATGACAATCACGATTTCATTAGGCGCTAGCTTCTAGCCCTAACAGGAACATTTATTTGTGTTAATTACGTAGGGTGAGAACAGCAATTAGTAGGCATATTTTATTGATAGTTATGTCTTGTTTTCGTTTGTATTAGTGTACTGTATTCAGATTTCTAGGAATCAGGATTCGATTAACTATACTTATTTATCTACGTAAATTGGAGACGGACAAATAGGTATAATGTTCTGCATCATCTATCTAGTTAGGGCTTTGCCAGCAAAACCAACATATTCTTCTTGCAACGAGTTTAAAATGGTATCCTAAGATCAATAGCAAATGCACCTTGGTTTGACGAAATCCAAGACTATATGAAAATGCCATCACCATTCACCTCAGAAATCGAGCGATACAAAAAAAACAACACAAAGCATATAACCTTACATCCAAATCCACTAATCACTGACTTGCTTAACCCGATAGCGGTGGTAAAAAGTCTGAAGTGAAACCACCTTCTATGAGTGGAAGGCGCAACACTAGCTCCTTCACCACAACGCCATTTCAAATGGAACGAATTTGCCTATGGTATGGGGACTAATTGTAAATACAACTACACTAGCGAGTAAAAGTATGGAATCATTTACTTGGATTTGACCTTGGATAGCTTCTTATATAATGGCTCGAATGGTTTAGGTATCAATTCAAAATTAACAGAGAACATTAACTAGTCTTATCTTAACTTGATGATCTAGAACGTGCACGCCGCAATCGCGGCGGTAAGACCCCTCTTTGAGGAGTGGCTGGATAGGCGTCACGGCGTCCTGACCTACCGCTTGACGCAGGTCCTCACCGGACTCGGAAGTTTCGGGGGGTACCTGTGTCTGATAGGGAGGGAAAAAACGCCTGGGTGCCTGCGAAGCAGTCATGCTCGCGAAGGAAGAGGCGGGCCGCATGAGGGAGAGGTCAGCGTCCTCCCTCCACCCCAGCCGCAGTGGTAGACGCCCGCGGCGACAGACGTCGGCAGACGATCCCCGGCCACCGTAGGCGCGGGCATGCGGGTAGTGAGTAACGGGCAACTCGCTGTCCGACCATGGACTATGCCCGGGTCGACGGCGCGTTGTGTTCCACGCGCGCTTCAAAGAGTGTCAGCAAAATGACGGGGCCTCTAGAGGTCCAAAGCCTGCCGGGGTCGCAGGACTCACGAATTACCATGACTCCGGAACGCAAAGGGCTATTGAAAGACACCGTGGATTTTAGTCAGTACGAGTCTGACAGTCCCTCTCGCTCTGCCGTGGGTGGGAATCATTTGATGATTTTAACACGATAAAAAAATCTTAACTTGTTATTTAGTATTCGAGCGGAATCGGAGTAGGTGATCTCATACTTTTGCTCGTGAGTGTAGAAAAAATCTACATAGACCAGCGATAGGTTAATAATTATGATCAGACTTTCGAAACCTTTCTAATTATTGACTTAAAAATTTAGGTACGCAAAACAACATCAATTAAACTTTTAAACATTTATGCAAGCCGAATATAAATTCCATTATGGTGAGTCGAATCAAAAACATTGTACCAAATTCAATTATGTTAGTTTCAACCTTCATAGTTCAAACTAATTTAATTAGATTTGCAGGTGAATAATTAATTTACCTACACCTGTTCTAGCGCGGCTAAACGTGGGATATTTTTGTTGCCATATGGAATATCATGTACTGTGGGAAATGTTGAACTGTAAATAGCTATTTTAACTTTAAAAAAACGTGTGTGCAGATTAGGTGTAGCGCTAACACATCGCTGTTTTTTAATCATGAAAATTTCTTTTAATTTATATCTCATCAGTGATTTCTAAAGCACTTTCTTTAGTGTTAACAAGTATTATGTTGTCTAAGAAGTGATTCTGAACTCTAATTATATTGCGATCGGAAACTTCATTTTCTAACAATTCGAGAAATTAAGCGGATGACTTATTTCACACAAATATGTTGTTGTTGTATAAATGTTTCAATACTTTGTGCTTCCATCCCATGCCCCATTAAATAAACCAAATATTTTACTTACACTTTATTGGTGTTTATGTGACAAGATATGAAATGTAACAAAATAATCTCTTTATACGTGAAGCATTAGTTGTTCACCCTTCCCTTCAGTCGACGTATTTCGCGTGAGATATAAGCCAGCTGATACATTCCAAAGTCTTTTCCTCATATCTACTTTATAGTTTCAGTACTGAACTTGGATTAAAAGAAAAAGTTGACTCCCTAGTGCCTGAAGGCACAAACGAATTCAAAAGGTTTCCTATTACTAAGCTTATCAAAAATGCAAAGGGGAATTCATGGTTATTTATTTTTAAGTATCGGCACAAAGCTACTGATGTGGCATTTAATCCTAAGATAACATTTCTAACTAAACCAGGTATTATAAGATATACAGAATAAAAAAAAATCTTCAAAGAATTAATGGTTATCTGACAACTGGTGCTGTCACCACACATTAGAGTAGTCCCTCCTTTTTCGCTTATTCTTTTTTTGTTTGTGACAGTGAGTGATCGCAGCTCTAGTGCAGCGTAAGCTCTGCGACACTCTATTATACAAATTAGCGCCCCCACATAGTTAATAATCTTTCTTTTGCGTCTTGTATTTTTCGTATAAACCGCAAAATCGAAGACGACGAGATTTTTTTAATATGTTCATGAAATTTAAACTGCTTGTTTTGTCCACCTCGTAATTTTTGCTTGCATGCCTTATCGACTAGGTAATAATTGAATAACTATACAGACAATCTGATGACGTGAATTGACGGCACGTTTGGCGCAGTGGCTGAGCAATTGGACTCCTGCGCTATGTGCCGCGGGTTCGATTCCCGCACGGAACGAACATTCGTATGATCTGCAAGTAGTTGTTCCGGGTCTGGGTGTTTGTGTGTGTGAGTTTCTATGTTTGTAAACGCACCCACGATACAGGAAAAATTCCTAGTGTGGGGCAACGTTTTTAAAAAAAAAAAACAAAAACTATTTAATCTGTTTGATTTCGTACATGACATTATGACTGTTTTAACCTTGTAATTAAGTAGATGTTTAGATATTATGAGTAATTATTGTCCAAAGTACCTAATTACGAGGTTAACTATACATGCAAGCGATGTAACGTTTATACAACGTCGCTTCTCAGTAAGGGTCGTGCCGTAATGTATTGCCTATAACCTGACTCAAAAGAATCGAATCCGACCAGTAGTTTCATATATTAGCACGTTTAAACAAACTCTTGAGCTATAATAAAACTGTAAATAACAATGCTAAGCTCTCTAAGCAGTCAAGGATAGCTGCAAATAAATATTTGCATTTTAGATCAGACCGTTCAAAAATATTCTAACTTTCCGTAATCAAAATAAACTTTCTACCAATCGACGGTTCTGATAAAGGTATTCATACAGTTTATAATTGGCTATTTGACTGAAAAATTCTAATTTGTCCGTCACTTAGATTATCAGAAAATATTCCACCCGTATTTTTTCTTTTGTTTCGTAAACCAAAATTAACGAAGATACGACGCTTTCAAAATTCGCAATACGTCACAATTCAGTACAATTTTTACTGAATCCTGACGTCACGAGCCCCCACTCTCGAGTTTCGATGCGTTATATTTAGGTAAATATTAATTGATTTTACAAAAGAAAAAATACATGTCCGTTATTTTTTAAAACTCTAAATGACGGACTAATTATATTTGTAATTTATAGTTACTGTCAAATACTTAATAATCAAGAAATCTAAGATCATAACTACTACAAGTACCACATCATCATTGTACACAAAGATAAATCCTGCCATTAAATGCGATGTGGACCGAGATGCGTCCCAAGATATTGTCAATGGAACCACTGAGATGTTCACTCCATCGTTAATTAGAGGTATTTGTCTTAATGGGGACATTATAGTACGCCAGTGTTACTCGATAATTACGCCATTGTGTACTTCGTACTATTATTAATAAATCTTCTGTCTTATACACTGCAAATGCTGTCATTGGCTGTGTTTTTAGAATTGTAAAGATCTTTTTAATGAGACGCCTCGGATTTTTTATCACAAACACGCTTTAAAATAGAATTTCTTTAAATTGCTAAAAAATTAAACCTGTAAGCTGTGGCTATCCCTGGTATCGCTGCTATTCATATTTCAGAGCTAAATTAATCGCCTATGTGAACTAACTAGCCTTTGGCATATCATACGGTCGAGCTACACGATAACTGACAAATGCTTGCACTGACTGGACAGGTCCCCTCGAATTTGTGTGGTTCTTTCTTCAAAAGACCATTTCAGACACTGACCTGCATGGTCCTCGTATAGCCTGATCTACATATAATGTCTGGACTTTAAAAGAGACTGTTGCCTCTGAGTTTGTTTTGGCTGTTTCTTCTCAGAGTAGTCAGGTACGAAACACCGGCCCCTCCTAGTTTTATAAAAGGACGTAATAAAGTGTTGATTTAACCTACTTGCATAAATTGGTACACATCATTTCAACATCATTTCATTTCATATACTTTTTACTGATATCAGTGATGTTAAACATAAAACAAAGGACTTTGAAAAAGACACATTCCTACTTGCCCAATTTTGAATTCACAAAACCTCGACAATGTGAAAGAGAGTCGAGGCTGTTAACCTTTGGGTCATCCCCATCACGACTAAAAAATACCTATATGTACTTTAATCTATATATATAAAAGGAGAACTGACTGACTGACATATCAACGTACAGCCGAAACTACTAGGGCTAGGAATGTGAAATTTTGCACACGGCTTCCTATTATAATGTAGGGGAGCACTAAGAAGGGGTTTTTGGAAATTTAACCTTTAAGGGGGTGAAAAGGGGGATTTAGAAAAATACGTAAACCACGCGGACGAAGTCGCGGGAAAAGTGCTAGTTAATATTATAAAGCTGAAGAGTTTGTTTGGTTGAACGCGCTTATCTCAGGAACTTCTAGTTCAGATAAATAAACGACGGGTTGCACTCTGGGAGTACCGGCAGAAGTGAAAACTCGAATAATAATAAACACACACGAACATTCGCGCAAGCACCCTGCGCTGTCTTACGAATTTTCGATCAGGTCACGTGTCCTGACGCGAGTTTAACATTTTTTACCCATTCCAAAAAAAGTGCACAACGCCGTTAAAGAAGTTTTCACTTAAATAAAAATGTGTTAGATAGTCCATTTATCTAGGAAGGCTATAGGCTATATAAAATCACGCTATGACCAAAGGGAGCCGACCAGCAAGCGTGAGCCCACGAGGAACAGCTAGTACCTACATAAAGGTGTTACGTTCTAGGTATTCGAGAAAACTTACCTACGAGTACTTCACGCCTTTCAGCAAGTATAAAATATAGTGCAAACTTACTTGTTTGTAATTACCAACTAAATACACGTCGTGTTTCCACCGAACACTTAATAATGCAGTTTGTGGAAATCTCAGTACGCCGTCAACTACATATTATAAAGTATTCAACTTGATTAATTAAGTTACCGGGCTTCAGTAGCTTGCTTTGCACTTAACATAAGTAGCGAATGAAAATATTTTATAATTTGTGCGTCTTGTTTACTTTAGCATTTAAAATAAATAGCTATGTATTTATTCAAAAATATTTTGAAAAACTAACTTTTGCCCGCAATTCACTCCATAATCCCCATTTCTCACTATTCAAGTTTTATGCAAAAGTAGTATCATACAATCGATGCAAAAGTCGTATCTATCACTGTACCAAAAATTATTAAAATTGGTTCTGCGATTTTGGCTTGAAAGCGTAATAAACAAACAAATAAACATTACAAAAACAAACAAATAAACAATTAAGGATTTCATTTCATAAAAAAATCGCTTCATCTATGAAGCTATGAATCGCACTTCAAGCTGCATAAAGGCTGCATTGAACCAAGGCTTTCATGGAGCAGTATCTCTACTTCTGTATATTCCCTCCTTTTTTATGATAACCTTTTAGAAGAATGGTCCGGATCTACATACATAATGCGCATAAAAGTAATACAGTGTTAGTAATATACTAAAGGCAATGAGTTACCGCTGGCAATAATATTTCGACGCCAAAGTACCGCCAAGATTTGTGTGCGTAACCGAATTAGCTGGATTGATCGCTACGTACTTGTAGTACCTATATGTTGTTTGTATTTCTCGAGGCACTGCTTAATCTAGAGGACCACATATGCGCCTCACATAGGTATATTATGTACTAATATACATCTATATAACGGAACTTAAATATTTCTACAGGTTTACTTGAATACCGGTTCAAATAATACTGTTTAAATTACAATACAATTCTGCTGTTTGAGCGTATTGTGAGTTAAGGGTAAACAACTGCACGAATGGGTGACTCGCCGTCCCATCATGGGCCATGTCCGGGTCGACGGCGCGTCGTGTTCTACGCGCGCCTAAAAGAACTTTCTGCAAATTGGACGGTGTTTTTTTTTTTAGCGTGGTAAAATCATAAAATGAGTCCTCCCACCCAGGGCACGGCGGAGGGGACTGTCAGACTTGTACTGACTAAAATCCACGGTGTCCTTCAATAGCCCTTTACGTACCGGGGTCACGATAATTCGGTAGTCCCGCGACCCTGAAATCGGACGGTGATAGAGAACCAAAAGGCTGCCGGGGTTGCGGGACTGTCTAAACCAGGGGTGGCCAACTTGATTAAACATAAGATCTACTGTTTACTAACGAAACCCTGCGCGATCCACCAACCGTGACGGAACAGAGATTGAAAAATGATACAAGATGATGCTGCAGTAGTTGGTAATTACGTTGCGCAGTCTCATCTACTTATTTATATTTTTTTGCTTTGCCACGATCGACTGGAGTAATAGTCGCGATCGACCGGTCGATCGCGATCGACCGGTTGGCCACCCCTGGTCTAAACTAACAGGTAAACGTGATCAATACCATGGATTTTAGACAGTATGAGTCTGTCAGTCCCTTTTGTTCCAACTTGGACGGGAGGACTCAATTGGTGATTTTAATACGTTAACAAAAAGGGTAAACATAACAATTGGTGGAATTGTTCAGTAAGTGTCAATTAAGCGCGAACAGTTCGGATATCGCTCAGCTTTCAAGCACGCTGTCATTAAGCTCGCTTCGCTCCGATAAACTAAGTATTATAGAATTAAAACCTTCGCTACGGGAGCTAGATTGATAAAGTGAATGTTTTAGAAGTCTTCTTATCATCTTAGATTCTCATTTCAACACATTTTGTCGGTTCGGGTCGGAAGGTAGGTATTTTAGTTAGAAGTAAGCTTTTCACGACGCTATTTTTTATTTCAATCAATTTCTTTTTACGGTCATATTTTTAGTAGCTTTACGGTTACCTACCCTAATGTTATTTTTTGGGACTGAAAATATATTTAAGGTTAACAAAACATTTTTATACAGAGCATATATAAACTCAGCCCTTGTTCCCATGCAGAGTTCCGATACTAAAGATTTACACACTCTTCGTTTACTTCGTTCACATATTACTCAGGTGACACTTGTTTGCCCGTAATACGCCTGAGACCGACTGAGACGTACTAATGCCTGCCGGGGTTAGTGGACTGTAAAGACGAGTTAAAAAAAAATAAACGCTGCATAAAAAACCCTTTGTATAAAGCTATAACCAACACACTTATGTAAACACTACAGATATTCCTCGAGGGAAAACCTTCATTACTATGCTTTGATTAAAACTTTGATGTAGACACATTTTAATTTAATATTCAAAGGGATGGGCCCCCTTTCTAATTAAACACGAGCGCGCGTTTTTAATCCTCTTCAAAGAGAACTAAATGAGTATCCTTGTTTCGATGGTGCGGATATGTGTAAAGGATGTTGAATGAGGTTATTAAGAGAAAAAGAACAAACTAAGGCTGCGGTTCGACTGACGCGGAGCGGAGCAGAGCGGAGACGAGCTGTGCCGCGATTCTACTAATCACTTGGCTGATGCGCATTGCTGGCCACGTAACACATGTGTATTCAAACCATGTCATTGGTGAATCGCGGCACAGCTCGTCTCCGCTCTGCTCCGCTCTCAGTCGAGCCGCAGCCTAAGGGAGGGAATAAGGGCTAAAATACATACCTGTACACACGATATGACGTCACATTACGCCACGTTGCGATGCCATGAACCGATGCGATGTCGTCTCGTCAAAATGTAAGACATTTGTCGTGAAGAGTCATAAAAACGAACTATACGATTCTGCGCAACGACACGGCATCGGTAGTTGCATGCATTTCTGAGGAAAATGAGCGACAGCGGACGATATATCAGTGTCGTATCGTTTCCGTTATCGTCTGTTGTGAAAGCGACAATTGGTGGATCAATGTGTCACACGACATCATGTAATTTTTAATGTCAACGTTGTTGCCAGCGATACGACGACAATTCGTAATTTGCGCTCATCATGAGTAACCTGTGTTCTTGTGTCATTTTTCACGGATTTAAAAACGCCATATTTGTTGGTGAAGCAATTCTACAAGAAATAAAAGACTGGTCGTTAGCGCTCTTTATGCAAATAAAATACTTGGAACCTGGAGCGCTTTGATTCACAGAAAAGCAAACTGGCATAGACAAAAGTAAATTCGTTTTTCGAGACGAAAACATTTTCAGATTGCTGAATAATTCACTCAAGTGAAGATAATTTTAGTGTAGTGCCTATCTCATTCTGAGGTTTATGAAGTTGATAACAAAAAGAAGTTAAACGTCACACTGGATCATACGTATTGAAGTGTCAAAAATAACACTAAATGAATCCAAACGCCCTTTAGAGGGCTAAAGCCTGCCGGGGTCGCGGGACTAACGAGTTACCGTGACCCCGAAACATAAAGGGCTATTAAAGGACACCGTGGATTTTAGTCAGTACAAGTCTGACAGTCCCACCTGCGCTGCCCTGGGTGGGAGGACTCATTTGATGATTTAACCACGCTAAAAAAAATGTATGGATCCAAAGGAAAAAAACTTTTAGAATACTCTGAAGGACACTTCTTGCTGAACAGCCTTTTTTCGTTTAGGCTTATTCCACTTTGCCCCGCTAAGCTGCCCGACTTGTGACTGGTGGGCTAAAGAAGAATACCTCAAAGTTCATCAAGAAAGACGGAAAGTGTAATCTGCACTCCCGATATAAGGGCACTCCTGATTGGTTTAAGTTTGATTAGAACTGTGACTAAATACGTGCGCGAATCCACAAAATGACATTTGATACAATCCTTGCATAATTAATCCTTTTTCTTCGTCTGCGTTTGTATATCCGTACACACTAATTTAAATAAAAATAGACTTATTACCACGACATAAGATCTATAGCAGGTCATTACTGGTCTTCTAGTAACGTTTTCTGAACAGGTTTTCATGGATTTTTGATGTCCGTTAAAGTGTTAATGAATCTCTTTTCCTTTGATCACCAGAACTATGCTGAATATTGAACAACCAGAGCGAGTGAAGGTGCACAAGAAAGAAGTTAAAGACTTCCCCAAGGTAAGGTCTAGGGGAAAGCTATGTAATACGCTCTAGTTGACAAAACCCCTGTCATTATAGCACTCAAACTTACCTCGGAACCGCAGGCGAGAGAGGCCGCTGTTGACGTACATCATGACCGAGGCCGAGGAACAGGGCGTTCTACCAATTGGGCATATTACCTTGTTTTACCCTAGTTTATACTCGTTTCTTGTTCCTTCAAATACTTATGTAATGAAACTTTTCCCACTATTGGCTATTAGACTGAAAAATTCTATTTAGTCCGCCAGTTAGATTATCAATAAAAATCGATCCGTATTTTTTCTTTTGTTACTTTAACCATAACTGACGAAGATACAACGCTTCTAAAAATCACAATACGTCACACAGTCGGTATAATTTTACAGACGTTGTGACGTCACAATCACCCATTTCCCGATTTCGAAGCGTTTTATCTTTGTCAATAATTCATTGATTAAAGAAAAAATAAAAAAATCGTGTCCATTATTTCTCAATACTGTAACTGACGGACTTAACAGATTTTCAATTTATTAATGCTGTATAATACCCTCATATAGAAAACTGCTTTAGAATCAGTTTTACCAACTATTTATATAATTTAAAACGCTTCAATTTGACTCCGCTGTGGGAAGTCGAATGTCAATCTAATTTGCATACTTAATGAAAGCATCTTTTGTTATGGGTTGGAAAACCCTTGATAATTTTCTTATCTTTTCTTTTTTTCTCATACTTGAGAAAAAAAATTAAAACGGTTAAAAAAAATTAAATTCTAAAACGGTTTTGACTATTATTATGCCTATGTACTTATCTGGAAATAAACGTAGGCAGGTTCCTAATTAATTTTTATTGCTAATTTAGTCTGATAACTTTAAATAACCCTTAAGTTTGGAATGATTTATGACAGGAATATTATAATCATTTAATTTACCCATTGCTGGGTCTCCGGCCTCCTCTCTGTGATTGACAGCTAGTTGTAAACCGCCATTCGACCCCATTGCAATTTTTTGGTTTTAGGACATACAAGTTTCCTACGATGTTTTCCTTCACCGTATTTTGTAATGAAATTAATAACATGAAGTAGATATTAACAGTGCGCTTGCTGTCAATATAACCCGTTTCATTACACGAAAAGCCAAAATTATGAAGCTCAAGTATCTACTCATATTGAAACGCAAAATCACATCCTTGAAGTAAAAGTACCAGTACAGAATAACATGTATCTTATTCATTCCACGCGCAGTCTATCCCACCGCACATTGGCATCGGGGCTCCCGAAGACACCCTGATGTCGTGTTACGGCCTCATCCCGAAGCCGCCGCACAAGGACATCATCAAATACAACCTCAACGCTAATAAGGTAATATTTATTTATACAACTAGCTTTTGCCCGCGACTTCGTTCGCGTGGTATAGTGACTTCCAGCAGATTTTTGGTTTTACCCACATAGTTCCCGATCTCGCGGGATATTCTAGGGAACTCTTCAAAAATCAACATAATGAGCTCTGCGTTTGAATTTAAGAGATGTATACTCATTTAGGGCATTAAAGCCGTTTTGCCGATCGAAAAAGGCGAAAATGTTATTTTTCCCTTATTTTCTCATCATTCTACTGATTTGACATTTCAGTCCAAAGGGAAAAAAGACTGTTTCTCCCTTGACAAATTTTCTATTATTTTAGGTTTTAGAGATTATGAAAGTTTCTTACACCAAGACATTTCTGTTTACCACGTTTTTAGTTTAGCCATCCTTTGCAAAAATATAAAGGTTTTGTGGTTTCGACACTCTTGAGCACGCAACGTAGAGTTGTCCATGGGAGAAACAGTCTTTTTCAAGATGTACCCCCGCAACTTTTAGCGTTTGCCCTTGGGCTTTATTTATGGTCATTGCAAACGCAGTTTACAGCGGAAACTGAACTCTTTTGAATTGGAATGGCAAATCAGTTGGAATGATGGGAATACGGGGAATAATAAAAATTTCGCCTTTTGCCATCCCAGTCATAATAACGGCTTTAATGACATTCCGTCCTAAATAGGTTATTTCTAACCGTATGCCGTTATATAGTCTTGGTGGATCTAGTTATATAGTTTCTCATAAGCATCACAGGAACACCAATTATACAACGGAACAATTTAAAATTTACGAAACATGACCAGTCCACATAAACTATCATACAACCGACAATAAGTACAATTTTGGTTCCAACGCCATCTATCAATCCATAGTGACAACTCGTGTAACGATCGACACCATTGAACGATCACCGCCATCTATTGAGAGTTTAAGGAATTATCTATACTCCGTTAGAGCATTTCATAAATTTTATTTTTTATTTTTATTTTTTTGTAATAAAAACTATCCTATGTCCTTTCTCAAGTTCCAAACTATGTCTGTACCAAATTTCACACAAATCGGTTCAGTAGTTTAGGCGTGAAGAAAAGACAGACAGACAGACAGACAGACAGACAGACAGAAAGACAGACAGAAAGACAGACAGACAGACAGACAGAGTTACTTTCGCATTTATAATATTAGTTAGGATAAGGACGAGGTACGATCTAAGCGCTTGGACACGCGACATGTGTGTTGCGTCAACGACAAAAAACAAGAAAAAAATTGCTTAGAGCGTGTCACGAATGCCGCAACGTGACTTCAGACGCTAAACTATTCAAACCTAAGAAAAGTCGGGATTGCGGTACTGTCTTAGTTTCTGTGATCCAAACGTAAGGATGTTGGAGGAACGGGGTGGACTTTTAGTCGGTAAGAGTCCGACAGTCCTTTCCACTCCACCCAGGGCCAGATGACTCATTTAATAGTTTTAACATCCCAAAAAAAGCCTAAGAAAAAAGTTGAGACGCAGGTTGAGACACAAATTGCATTACATGAGGTCGTACACGGGTCCTACTTCTCATTGAACATAGCCAGCTGCGAGCAGTTGTCAAGGACGTTATGAACGTATAAATTCGATAAAAATGGAAAATCTGCAGACTTCAAATAGGAAAACTACATGGCGGTGTAAGTCTTTTATAAACGCCTTTAAAACCTCGCAGTTGGAAATAATTGGTTGCGTTAAAAATTGTCTGCTGGAAAACGATTGTAAATTAACTCAAGTCACATGACAAGGGCTTATTTTTGTTAAAGTGCCAACTCTTTTTTTGACGAAAAACATATTGCGACATGTCTAGATAGTCAAATAAATCAACGCCGTTTATAAATAAATAAAAAACGATCCTGTGTCTATTAAATTCTTGTATTTAGCAAACTCAGTTTCAAAATAAAAGCTAGGTAGACATTTTATAAATAAATACTTAAATACCATAGTCTTGACCTCAAGTTCATCACTCATTGTCTATGCGAATGATGACGTCATGATAGCCCTGCTATGTTTAAGTTTGTACTTACACGACAAACAACACAAACTCAGGAAATCATTTAAATGACAATAATTAGTAATGATTATGCCAGCTAGTGCTAATTGACCAAGACGAAATACCTCAACTCTGTGTCAAAAGATAATTAGTGTAAGTAATCTAATCATGTTGGATTGTAATATAATTATGAAATGCTATAAGCTAATTGATTGATTTATTGTGTCGTCTTCTGTTGTGTGTCTGTGTGTGTGTTTAGGTTTTAGGGTTACGTGTTATATCAAAGGGTTAAAAAATAGGCAGTCAACCGGGCACAAATCCACTCTCCATGACTGCTACTGAGAATGTCGTGATGAAAAACCCAAAAACACTGCCTTATTTTGCCTGGGAATTGAACCTCTTGTTCAAGTTGCGATTGCAACTACTAAACCAAAGTGGCGAATATTTTACATATTCTGTGAAAAAAAAAAACTTCGCCCAACCGCCGAAACCAAAAGAGAACCCAGTCAGGAAACATAAAGTAGCAATACTTCAGAACTTGGATTGCTTCCCAACATATAATATTCTTTGAAAAAGTTAGTGCATGTATTTCCATCCGCCATCAATAAATAATTCTTTGATATCCGAGTTTGCAACTTGGAGACTCAATTAAAGTTCCACAAAGAGTCGAGAGGGAGCACTCGTAGGTTGCTATCTGCCAGATTCAGGTTATATTAACTGAAATATCGAACCGTACTACTTTAGATCGACTTGAAATTGAATTTACCTATATTTGCATATAGGTAAGCTATTAGGAAAAGTCTAAGCACCTTACTGTTAAAAAAGAAAACTTGTGCACAATTTGAAGGCAGGGTTGACTGCCCCGCTTGGGCAGAGCACCGCCGTGTCCTCACGACGGCGATTGGCGGAGCCCTCTCGCGCCCGGCAGTGGGAAGCGGTCGCCTCCTTCTGCGAAGCAGTCATGCTCGCGAAGGAGGAGGCGAGCCGCGTGAGGGGGAGGACAGCGACCTCCCTCCACCCCAGCCGCAGTGGTGGACGCCCACGGCGTCGGACGTCGCAAGACAATCTCCGGCCACCGTAGGCGCGGGCATGCGGGCGGCGAGTAATGGGCGACTCGCTGTCCGACCATGGACCATGCCCGGGTCGACGGCGCGTTGTGTTCCACGCGCGCCTCAAGGAGTGTCAGCATAGTGACGGGGCCTGTAGAGGGCCATAGCCTGCCGGGGTCACGGGACTTTCCCATTACCGTAACCCCGGTACGTAAAGGGCTAGTGAAGGACACCGTGGATTTTAGTCAGTACAAGTCTGACAGTCCCTCCCGCCCTGCCCTGGGTGGGAGGACTCATTTGATGATTTTACCACGATAAAAAAAAAAAGGGTTAAGCTGCGTGTCGCGGGTTCGATTCCTGCACAGAAATATATATACAGTGAAACCTGGTTATGTGAGACATCAAGGGACCTGCAATGTCGTTTCACTTACCCAGTGTCTCAGATATACAGTGCCAAAGTGTTGGGACCTGAGCTGAGTTCCAGTTATGGAGGTTTCTCACTTATCCAGGTCCCACTTAACCAAGTTTCATTGTATATGATCTACAAGTAGTTGTTCCAGGTCTGAGTGTTTATGTGCGTGACTTTAATGTTTGTAATAGTTTTTAATATGAGTAACTGAATTGAACTCTTGAAAAACAGGTAGATGTGTCTAAGAGCGAGTCTACAGGTGCTGATAGACTTGAGAACTCATTTTTTAATTTTGCCGAACTGAACAACGAGTAGAGCCGATCATAGATAGCTAAACATCTCTTTTTTTTAGCGTGGTAGTATCATCAAATGAGTCGTCCCACCCAGGGCAGAGAGGGAGGGACTGTCAGACTCGTACTGACTAAAATCCACGGTGTCCTTCAATAGCCCTTTACGTTCCGGGGTCACGGTAATTCGTACAGTCCCGCGACCCCGGGGTAGTCGATTCTAGTCTAATTATATAATTAGATATTATAATCTCATGTCCCTTATTTTATCTTATGCCTACAGTACCTCCGATACCTGTGCGAGCTGGACTGGATCCACCCCGAAGACATCGGCAGGAAGTTCGTGATGTCGTACAGCCTCGCGGACGGCTCTATCAAGATCGGAGAGATTCCTCGGAGGAACTCCGGCATTCGTGAGGGGCAGTTCCTCAAATCAATGAAGCTGGAAACTCCTGAGTCGGACCCCAACTTCCCCACTTACTTCACACCTGATAGGTTCTATATTGGTAAGTGTGTGTTTTAATGGAAGATATATACCTGGTTCTAGGGATCAGAGAAAACAACATGATTATTTTTATGTCAACATGGTTTTTGTTTTCATTTTACTGATTTGATGTGATTTTTGAGACCAATAGCTTTATTTTTAATACGTTTAAAGAGGCAGATACGGATACGGATATTCGTAATTAGAAAACGGTAAAAAAAACTAATCGAATTTTAATAACTTTTTACATACTCTATCCTCGAGTATCATACGCGAATACACGAGGATAGGTATTTAAAAACGTTCTCGTAGAAAACAAAACCGTACGTTGTGAGCGAAATGAAACCATAAACTTCTAATGATTGATAATTCAAAGAAAATTTTACTATTTAGCATCAGTTGATTAAATAAAACAATGTCGCCGAGTAATTCGCACAAATTCTTCAGCCAGACACTCTAGCGGGAGACGTCAGTTGCACTACTTAAATAATAATAAGTTCGACGTAAGAAGTTTTAGTTTCGTGAGTAAGGTTGGCGTAGTCTGGTTTCGTAATGACATATCCCAGATACATAACCTATCGATTGGGACCTGTATGAAGGATCAGTTTTCGAATTTATTTTTTTCTGTTTTAACAAAAAATAGTTGGTGTTTCATTGCTAACAGTTATGCTGGTCTTATGAGGTACTAGCTTTTGCCCGCGGCTTCGCTCGCGTAGAATTTGGTCTGCCTCATTAAGTTACGTGACATTTTTTTTAATACTTATATTTTTTATGTAACTTCACATCGTACATCCCAGATTTCTAACTTCAAAATTAGTTTCCATACATTCTTTGAACACCTATACCTAATATTTAGAGGGAATCTCTTGAGGGTGGAATTATCTGAATTCCTTTCTAAGTGCTCATTATTTTAGAGGGCCAAAGCCTGCCGGGGTCGCGGGACTTACGAATTACCGTGACCCCGGTACGTAAAGGACTATTGAAGGACACCGTAGATTTTAGTCAGTTAAGTCTGACAGTCTCTCCAGCCCTGCCCTGGGTGGGAGGACTCATTTGATGATTTTACGACGATAAAAAAATAATAATAATAGAACTCTGCACAAAATTCTACCAGTGGTTTCTTCATCAGTCTTTACCTGTATGGTGTGTTTATAAAAAGTAGCTCTATGTCCTTCCCCGGGCTTGAGATTATCCTATCCAGCACAAACGGATTACTAAACACTGACTAATAAACAGGTCGGACCAATGTTACTTGCATTTAATCACTACATAGTATAAAACAAAGTAGCTTTCTTTGTCCCGTGTAACGATCGAACTCGTGTAACGATCGACATCATTGCGCGATCACCGCCATCTATCGAGCATAAGGACCACTCGACATGTAGTACTAATAGAAGTATCTATACTCCGTTCATCACCTGCCTAGCGTTTTCCCCAACTATATTAAGGTCGGCTTCCAGTCAAACCAGATGCAGCTGGATATCAATATTTTACATGGAGCGACTGCCTGTCGGAGCTCCACAACCCAGTAACTGGGTAATACGATACCCCATGGTAAGACTGGCTGTCAGACTTTAGAGCTTCTGACAGTAACGACTGTCAAAGATCTTCAAATGACAGCCGGGACCAACGGCTTTACGTGCTTTCCGCAGCTTAACCCGTAAAAATATATATACTTAATAAAAAATATTTTCAAAAAAAAAATGTAACCGCCTTCAAAAAGAACCACAAAAAAGGGTAAAATAATCTACAAAATAACTTTTATTTCGGAAGTCGATGGCTTTGTTATTTTTTATTTCATTGTTTTTTTTGCCTTTCAAAAACTACTGAACCGATTTTGAAGAAACTTGCAGTATTCCCTAAGTTGAACGATACCTAGCACAAAAAAAATAACAAAAAAAGAATTATGAAAATCGGTTCACCCAGTCGGTCGTTATGCGGTAACAAACTACTGTTAAGGAGTTGTACCTTCCATCATCAGCTCAGCTACATAAGATGATGATTGCCATACGCAAGTACTTATTTGTCTTTTTTATTTCATTGTTTTTTTTTTTGCCTTTCAAAAACTACTGAACCGATTTTGTTGAAACTTGCAGTATTCCCTAAGTTGAACGATACCTAGCACAAAAAAAAAACAAAAAAAGAATTATGAAAATCGGTTCACCCAGTCGGTCGTTATGCGGTAACAAACTACTGTTAAGGAGTTGTACCTTCCATCATCAGCTCAGCTACATAAGATGATGATTGCCATACGCAAGTACTTAAATTACTTCATAAGATTTACGAAAAACGATGCGTGGGCCTATAAAATTTGAGGGTTGCCCTCGATTTCTCCAAGATCCAATCATCAGATCTTGATTTGGTGACAATGGAACCCCACAGAAAGCACCAGCTTTCAAACAAAAAAAGAATTATGAAAATCGGTTCACCCAGTCGGTCGTTATGCGGTAACAAACTACTGTTAAGGAGTTGTACCTTCCATCATCAGCTCAGCTACATAAGATGATGATTGCCATACGCAAGTACTTAAATTACTTCATAAGATTTACGAAAAACGATGGGTGAGCCTATAAAATTTGAGGGTTGCCCTCGATTTCTCCAAGATCCAATCATCAGATCCTGATCCTGGTTACAAAGGGACCACACGGGAAGCACCAGCTTTCAAACAAAAAAAGAATCATGAAAATCGGTTCACCCAGTCGGTCGTAATGCGGTAACAAACATTTAAAAAAAATACAGTCCTCCTTTTTTTAAAGTCGGTTAAAAACTATCCTATGTCCTTTCTCAAGTTCCAAACTATGTCTGTACCAAATTTCACACAAATCGGTTCAGTAGTTTAGGCGTGAAGAAAAGACAGACAGACAGACAGACAGACAGACAGACAGACAGACAGACAGACAGAGTTACTTTCGCATTTATAATATTAGTTAGGATTTACTGAGATGTAAACCTCTATAACATACAATTTAAATCACCCATAACACGATCCGGATATTAAAATAGTGTGTTATTTTCTGTACAAAAACTGAAAATTCACTTCCATTTAATAATAACTTGAGGTCTAAACAAATCATCCATATAAGTAACTACTACCTTCTGACAAACTTCATCTAGCTTTAACAAAATAGACATTTCAATTAACAAAAACTCCGACGTAGCTGAATTTTGGTAGAGATGTCGAGAACACTAGTAGAAATAACGTGCCGAAATTTCCGTCGATCCAAAGTAAATTTTCAGTACCATGTAATGTAACTCCTTCAACTTTTAGAATCGCTATACCTGTTTTAAGAATGGTGATTCTTGGCATTAAAAGTATGAGACCCATTTATTACTTAGATAATTTTTATCCAAGCTATTTTTGATGAAGGTTACCGAAAAAACGTATAGCACGTTATTTCTACTGGTGAACCCAAGGCCTCCATCAAAATTCAGCTGTGTCGGAGTTTTTGCTATTTGATCACAATTTCCATGTCTAATTTGACCGGACTACGTTTTTTATTTCCGCAGGAGCAGTAGTGCCTGTGTTCAAGCATCGCTTTAGGATTATAGGGTGCGACCTGTTCGTCTATCGATACATGACGGCCAATCCGGAGAAGTTCCCGCAGGAAGTCATCGACAACGTGCGCAATTACCATATGCGCGAGGGCAATCTGAAAGACGAACTTACGGTAAAATAACGTCACATTTTGTACTATTTTAATCGCGAAAGATTTAGACAGAAGTGTATCTACTGTGCTGATTTTAATGTCTATAAGCTCATCGCTGGACTCTACGATGTGTTCTTCGACGCGAAGGCTTTGAGATCGTCCAATCGCGCAGCGAGAGCGCTCGCCTTTCGCGCCGCAGCATTGGATAGAGTCGCATTCATTTGTAGTTTCCTTCATTGGTCAAAGTATAAGTAAAGAAACGACACTAAAAATGGTTTTTTCATCTCCAGTCGGCTTTCGCCGAAGAACAACAGGCAGACATGCGTGCACAACTGGCGAAGATTGGTCAAGCAGCGGTGGCACAACCCAGCGCGATGGAGAAGTGCCTCACTGCGCTGGATGTGGTGGAAGGGAGTGCCACGCCAATGCAAGCTCCCACTCCGCCCATGACGACCGACAGCCTCACTTACGACGAATCATTACGTGTCACACGACAGAGGTAACACTGGACTATGAAGACTCATCATTTCATTTCATTATGTTGTGATCATCAGTGATATTCGAAAGCGACAAAGAATACCGACCTTTTATCATTTTCGTGCGGTAAAGGTTCTAGATACCTATATTTTTCTATTGTACACGTTACGAGTACGTACAATCAATCCAAACTTCGATGCCATTGAACCAATTTTTCTTTACAATTACTTATTTACATTTGTTTAAAATAAAGTTGTGAATAAGTTTACGAGCCTTGAGAGGTTTTGGCATTATCCTGTGAGTTGAGCTTGCTGTGAGTTAAGTTCCCATTAAATTAGTAGGTCATTTTTTCTGTCCCTTTTTTTAAGATCCCAAAATAATTTGAGTTAACTGGGAACACTTGTAGTAGGTATCTTCGGAAGCAATATTTCCTCATAATTCAGTTCCGAACAAGTCTAAATTCACTCCATTTCTACTATTTTTACATATCCATGGTATTATCTGTCCAATGTTTAGCAAGCCGACGTGCGACAACGTAGCGCCACTGAGAGGCATCCTGAAGTCCGGAGCTGCTCGCGACGACCACCAGAAGGTGGTCTGCTTCAGCGGGCCTTCGGCTGAGGAGCACAGGGAGCCTAAGAAAAAGCAAGTTAACTACCCACCGGGTCAACAGCCACACTACAACGAAGATGAAGATTTCTGCGCTCAGTACGACGATCCGGTAAGTACAAGATATCATGGTGGTGAAAAACTGTAGTTTAGCCTTCCTACTACTGACTTCTGCATTTATGTTGGAACTCTTGTGTCCAGAAGATAAATCAACACGGCAATATCAGTGTCAGTGGCATTCATTAGGTCCTCAAAAATGCAATGCCAGGCTCAATTACTTGGGGTTTGTTGGGATCTACCTCCTAGTGGTCCACCCTGGGCAACAGCACCCATGGGAAGCAGTGATGGCTGAGCGTTCTCACTAGCGGTGGTAGACCTCAACAAAGCCACCTGCCACGCGACTACCATCCTGTCGAAGTCCGGCGCCAGATTCTTTACTATGTTCCGTGCGTAGGTGTTCCAGCTATTTCTAGGTGAGCTCGGTCCATCTTAGGCCTCATCTTTGCATCTGTGCTAGATTTGAGGCCAAGAGCAAATCCATAGCTAAACAAAAAAGAAGTGTATTGGACGACTTCATTTAAGCCATTGCAATTCGTGAGCAGCTTTTTCTTTACGTGGTATACCTAATCATTCAATCATCTTGTGGTGTTCCTTCATCAGCCCTTTACGTTTCAGAGTCTCAGTTACCTGTTTAGACAGTCCCACGGCCCCGGCAGGCTTTGGCTCTCTATGGGGGACCCGTCAGATTGCTGACAGCTCTTTGGGGCGTGCCGTCGACCCGGGCATGGGTTAATTTCCAGGCTTCAAGGTTTAATCCTCTTTATTAAATACTCAGGATAAGGCAGCGCGTGCAGAGCGGCGAGCCGCCGACATATGTCCCTACGAGATGATACCGAGCACGCAGGTCGCGACCAACATCGGGGATGTAAAGGAAGAAAAACCGATTCTACCTGGCTACCTCGGCACTTATGGCGTCGACTGCAAGGAGGTAAATTCTATATTATTTTTATTAACTTTACCTGTAGGTATATTAAATTAGATTGGTCAAAAAGGCAGTTGGCAATTCTTGCAGCTGGTATTGTAGATCTTTGTAGTAAACTGTAAGCACTTAACAGCTGGGCCTTTTAAGGGTGTACCAACCTAATGACGATTAAAAAACCCGTGCTAAAAGTAGACCTTGAGAACCTTTAGGCTACATTCCCATTAAAATTGGTCAGCTCATAAACAATAGTTTTCCGCCTCCAGTGTTTTATTTCAGGATTGCAATTATCGTTCTCGATAAAATTTTATGTCGTCGAAGAGGAAGTTAGGTATCCCAGGTATTATATAGGTATAATAAACACCTAAGAATCTTGTATGAAGGCACGTAGGAATTGCATTTATGATGCATGCTGTGTTATACAATTATTCCAAATTAATAGTTAAAGACAGCTGTATCTATAATCAACCTTATTAACAGTCAGTTAATAAGGTTGATTATAGATACAGCTCAGACAGTAGTTTTGTAGATTTAGGTACCCACTTACCTACCGATATTTGGTAAACAGCTTTCGTTTGCCATATTATGTAGGTAATGCGACATTACGCAGCATCAACTCTATTGCGCAATGACCAGGAAAATGATTGATAATAAATAAATAAATGCGAAAGACCTACTCAAGGAGGTTGCTCTAATGCAGTGTTCCGCAAACTTTTTGTGTTCAAGGTACACCTAGGAAAACGAAAAAAAATCGAGGAACACCACAAATTAAAAAACAGTTTTTAAGTAATATTAATCAACTTTTATTATTAATCAACAAACTCCAACTTTAAATTTCAGAAAAGGTATTTAATGCGAAACATGAGAATGTTTAATTGAGCATAGACGGTCTAAATTTTCCTTACTAAAAATAATTTTATAAGATAACCTTATTTTTCCACGGCACACCAACTAATGATCACGGTACACCAGTGTGCCGCGGCACACACTTTGCGGAACACTGCTCTAATGCATGCATTAAATACTACATACCCAGCTATAACAAGAATAAATAGAACTGGCAGAACTGGCAGAACTCTTGCTTGGACGTTTTCAGCGTGCTTCAAATACCTACCCAAAAATGTCTACTAGCGCTCGGAAGACTAGACTACAGAGAATGGAGGTCAATTTTATGCAGACTTGTTGCAACTATTATTTGAATACATTATTACATATTTCAATTTGCCTAATAATATAACAGATAACTGCTTTTTTTAACTAAACTAAAATAGGATATTTCAATACTAGTGGGGAAAGTTTGTTATTATATTCGAGGTGGAATTCTTAGCCGAGCCGTAGGTGAGGGTGATAAGGAGTCGAGAACAGCAAAAACAAATGCCCAGGTTTATCGACCGATGTTTTACAATACACCTTCGAAGATATAAAATAATAGAATGAAATATATTTCTGTCGTGAATTATTAGCAAAGTATGATTAAAATTTTCTTTTTGTTTTCGTTGCGCTTTCATGGCGAGAGCGCCAGGTTTAAGGAGAAGCAGAGGTATGACGCCGCTTAACATGAAAAATAGAAAAAAAATTAGGACACAAATTATGAGATTTTTTTAAAATATGTTCATAAAAATGTTAATCTCATATTCATTAGAATATAAACACAATTTAAACATTCAAAAAATATTTAAGTGCTTACATCGTAAACGCGCATTTCTCTTTTGAACCAACTTGCAGTCATGTATAGTTGCCTGCGGAAATTTTGTTACCGCACACGTGCTCAGAAAGAAAACACATGTTGAACCAATCCTAATTTAGACCTTATTGCACTACGCGATAAACGCCAATTTTCCAGGACAGCTACACAGCTATTATTAAAATGTTTTATATTTTCTGCCCGTTAGGTTTTCGTGTAGATAAATCGTTTCTCCTCAGTCATATAGGTATTTTACAAACCACAGTTCAAAGTTTAAATATGTATTTCCCACACTGTCGCGTGACCGTGAAAATTAACCAGCGCAGCGATAGTAACGTTACACATATTTATGAAAGAATACTTTGGCAAGCGAGGAATAAGAGTTGCGAAGGCTCGAGATTCCATTGATTGTTCAGTCTCCTAATTTTCCCACGTATTCGTTTGTTACTTTAAATTGGCGATATGAATCTGGTGGGTAAAATTCTTTAAATAGAGTATCTATAGGGGTCGCGGGACTCACGAATTACCGTGATCCCTGGAGAGGACAGCGTCCTCCCTCCACCCCAGCCGCGGTGGTAGACGCCCATGGCGTCGGACGTCGCAAGACGATCTCCGGCCACCGTAGGCGCGGGCATGCGGGCAGCGAGTAATGGGCGACTCGCTGTCCGACCATGGACCATGCCCGGGTCGACGGCGCGTTGTGTTCCACGCGCGCCTCAAAGAGTGTCAGCATAGTGACGGGGCCTGTAGAGGGCCAAAGCCTGCCGGGGTCGCGGGACCAAGGGATTACCATGACCCCGGTACGTAATGGGCTATTGAAGGACACCGTGGATTTTAGTCAGTCAAGTCTGACAGTCCCTCCCGCCCTGCCCTGGGTGGGAGGACTAATTTGATGATTTTACCACGATAAAAAAATAGAGTATCTATAAGATAGGTACTTATCATATATTTACCACACGCTACAAAAGTAGAAAAGAATGAACATTCTATAAAGGTGTTGGCGCGCATCTTTGGAATGGTCTATGTCCAGTCCAGCTGTGGACTGCAATAGGCCGATTGATTATCGTTTGGGTCTTCAGCCCTTTACCAAGTGACAAACGATTAACGAAAATGCTCTGTAGTCTTTGATACATTTTCAACTTTATGCTCTAACTCAGGGGCATAAAATTTAAAATTTATGAAAGATCACAGAGCGTTTTGATTTATTCGTGTTGTAGTCTTTGATATTTGTTTCAACTATACTTTGATGAAAATCTAAGTACACTTGGCTAGGTCCTCAGGGGTCAAAAATTCTGAACGTATTTATATTTCTGTACCAGGTGCCAGACTACATGAAGCTCTCACCAGATGCATATGAGCGCGTCAAAAAAATGCGTCGCGATATTCCCGACATATCTCCAGCTGCTGCGCGCATAGCAGACTATCCTCGTTTACCGGAGCCACCGGTTGATACGTGCAAGAACCCACCCACCGAAAAAACCGGGCCCTGCGCCCCTCCGAAGGAGGAAGACGTCTCCTTCGCCTGCCCACATGTTGAACCCAAACTGCCATGCTGCGACCCTGAAGAAAGAGATCGCAAAGGGTCTGCGACTGCCAAATAACTTGTTTAGATGCTTTTTAATTTGGATGTAGGTAACACATATTTTTTGGAAATTCTAATATGTAGGTACCGTCATCTATTGTAGTTTAGGTAATCACTTTTAGGGATCAGAGTGCTTAAAACTAAATATCTCTTAGTCAAACACGTTTATTCATTTGAAAAAAAAAAAACATTTTGGTATGCCAAATCTTTTAGATTGCATCAAGATTAAACGAGACTGAAAAATATCATAATGTTTTACCTACAACTTTTTTATTGAACAAGGTAAACTTGTGTAATAAAAGCTTTATTGATCGAAGTATAAAAGGAAATTCGGGATGATGATGCTCAAATAACGTCTAAGTCTTAAATAAAAATATTTAAATTATTTGTGTTTTTGTTATACCTACGTCTTAGACGTACCTTTAATTACATTTCATTCTTTTATAGTTCTTTACCATGTTTGAGGGATTCTCAAGAATTACCGCCCTGAAACGCTGATTGCAATTGAAGGAACAGAATGTGTTTTCCGTTTTTCCATCCATCCATCCATCCATCGTTTTGTGTGGAGCATTAGCTCCATGAGCATTAGGATGGAGGAAGTTGCTTGGTGATTTCCAAAATATTTTCCTACCATGAGCATTAGGATGGGGGAAGTTGCTTGGTGATTTCCAAAACAGTCATCAAAATTTAATTCTGCATTTAAATATTTCTACCTATCTACAGGTTAAAATCAAATATAAGTCTAAAATAGAAACTTTAATAAAATATCACTTATTGTTATTATTTTACAGTAAATCACACATTTTTTACCTTTTTTAAATAAATTTACAAACGCAGTGTAAGCTAGCAAGATACGTGCAATAATTTAAATTAAAAGGAATGCAATATTACATAAAAAAAAAACGAATATAATACTTAACTACTTAACATTAACTAAAGTCTTACTAAGTAATATTTTCAAATTTCATATTTATGACTTTACTCAACAGAAGTTGAAACAAAAAAAAAAGATCGATCGCTCTTTGGGGTTAACGACCACAAAATAATAGGTTTCACTTAAATTGCCAGTATGAGTTGAGAACATTAATTTGTTTTTTAACTTTATATCGTGTTTATAAATAAACTTACAAAAGATTCATATATCCAAAAAATAACAGTAAAAAACAATTTTAAAAACAAGCTTTTATTTAAATGCTCTAAAAAGGACAAAATAAACTTTAAATTAAATCAAACATATAACTTGAGTATAATATAAAAGCTTGTCGCGAGATTTACCTGTGTAAAGTATGTATGATACATACATTTTGTCGTTGAATTATTTGTTTGTTTTGTTTGTGACAAGTAAATCTCGCGACAAGCTTTTATATTATACTCAAGTTATATGTTTGATTTAATTTAAAGTTTATTTTGTCCTTTTTAGAGCATTTAAATAAAAGCTTGTTTTTAAAATTGTTTTTTACTGTTATTTTATTTTCAAATTTTTAGTTTTCGTTGGACATATTTCGTAGTCTTTCCATTTCATTTAGTGCGTCATTGTTGCATGGTCGTTTACCTGTTAATTTCTTACAGTCAAGTTCTTCAATAAGGAGACCTTCTAGCGATTTGACTCTACTTAAGGCCACGTATGCTTGGCCAGCAGCGAAGAGCTTTGAGCCTAAATAGACGACAAAATAGTTTTTTATTTTTTTATCGTGGTATAATCATCAAATGAGTCCTCCCACCCAGGGCAGGGCGGGAGGGACTGTCAGACTTGTACTGACTAAAATCCACGGTGTCCTTCAAAAGCCCTTTACGTACCGGGGTCACGGTAATCCGTTAGTCCCGCGACCCCGGCAGGCTATGGCTCTCTTCAGGCCCCGTCACTATGCTGACACTCTTAGAGGCGCGCGTGGAACACAACGCGCCGTCGACCTGGCCATGGTCCATGGTCGGACAGCGAGTCGCCCATTACTCGCTGCCCGCATGCCCGCGCCTACGGTGGCCGGAGATCGTCTGGCGACGTCCGACGCCGTGGGCGTCTACAACTGCGGCTGGGGTGGAGGGAGGACGCTGTCCTCTGCCTCACGCGGCCCGCCTCCTGCTTCATGAGCATTACTGCTTCGCAGAAGGAGGCGACCGCTTCCCACTCCGTCTCGCTCTGCAGCATGGCCTCGACCAATGCCGGGCGCGAGAGGTCTCCGCCTATCGCCGTCGTGAGGACACGGCGGTGCTCTGCCCAAGCGGGGCAGTCCTGCACCGTATGCTCCACCGTGTCCTCCGGACGATCCTCGCAGTGGTGACACCCAGGCGTTTCTTCCCTCCCTATCAGACACAGGAACCTCCCGAAACTTCCGTGTCCATTGAGGACCTGCGTCATGCGGTAGGTCAGGACGCCGTGACGCCTATCCAGCCACTCCTCAAAGAGGGGTCTTACCGCCGCGATTGCGGCGTGCCCGTACCTCGGTTGCGACAGTCGCTCCCTCCATACTGCCCTGAGATCACGCCGGAGCTCTTCCCGCCGCGCCTCGACTTGTCGAGGCAGCGGGGATTCGCCCCGACGCTGCGCCTCCACGCGCCATTCATAGACGCGCTGGAGGGCAGTCGCCTCCAGATCCCAGGGCACGACAAAATAGATTAATGTAATAATTAATTTTATTAATAGCCTTAATAGATTTCATTGTCGTTGTGACCATATTCTATCGGGAGCAGCTGATCCTGGCTGCACGACCAAGACACTGTCACCATATTATTGTATTATTATTTGGGTTGCCATATATTATGTTCAATGTTATAGCTCGTTACTATTAACCATTGAGGAGTTCTCTCGTAAGCAGATGTCCCTGGCTGCACCAACAGGTTGTTATCATCATATTATTGCATTGTTATCGGGTTTCCATATATATTTCAAGTTTTAGTTGTGTACTATTAACCTTTGAGGAGTTCTCTCGTGAGCAGACGATCCTGGCTGCACCACCAGATCGCACTTATCATATTATTGCATTGTTACCGGGTTTCCATATATATTTCAAGTTTTAGTTGTGTACTATTAACCATTGAGGAGTTCTCTCGTGAGCAGACGATCCTGGCTGCACCACCAGGTCGCTGTCACCATATTATTGCATTGTCATCGGGGTTCCATATTAATACCAAGTTTCAGATCGATTGAGTAATTAGAAGTGATTCTAATTTGACTTGCAAGATTTGATCTAAACAAACATACAAACATTGCAAGTTAAATAAAAGCTTGTAAAAATGTTCACGTTGTTTAGGTATATTTTCGTTGAAGATTTAAAAAATAATGTCTCGCTTACTCAAAATTTATAAAAAAAATTGAGCCTATATTTTTTATTTAAAAATGTATACCCTCTTGAAGTTAGGCTTCAAGAAAGTATACATTTTTAAATTAAGGGGGTATTAAATTCGCAAGCAATAATATTAAAATTTTAATGCAATTCATTTTAGGGTCCTTATAACTTTAACTGAAACTTTTTAAAATCATAAAATTATAATAATTATAATTATGTTTTAAATTATTGGGTAAGCTAAATTCTATCGTTTTTTACACATAACGCACTACTAACACAAGACTGTATCAACTCAAAAAAAGACGAAATCAAGATAACTCATTCTTGTTATGTAAAATTTAATTCTCTACGCGTCAATAAAACCGTCGCTAAAATAGTGCAAGAAACAATTACGAGATGGCGTTATAAGTCTCTCTTCATGATTTACCGGCTGTTATTAGATCCCGCGCAACATTGCGTCATCTTTAGTTGCGGTTAAAATTTGAGTGGTGAGGACGTGTCGCTTTGCGTAATAGACTGCATTATTTTGAATTGCTGCGTTATTGCTGAATCAGGTATGTAAAAATTGATGTATTTTTACAACTTAATACGTTATTGTTGATTGAAACCTAATTATAAAGTCTGTGTATTTGGAGTTGTTACATTATTGTTGGTTAACAAGGAATTGATTTGAAGTGATATTATGAATAACGACATTCTTGTTGGTTTAGTTAGTAGTTTTAGACTTGATGCAGTTTTGTTGAAAAAATTTTGTTTACTAACTTTTATGGGGTAAATTATTAAAATTTCAATAATATAATTGCTGTTACTAACAGTATTTAAAACCGTACGTTCAATCAGTTATCTTAAAGTGAAAATAAAACATTTCTCCATGATTTACAAAATAATTTTGAGTTAACACATCCTAGGTGACGAAAAAAATATTTTCGCTGCGTAAATAGGTACATTACTTTTTGTTTTGTTGTAGCATGAACCGTGGGCGTCTTCTGGTAGATATGGCGACCAAAACGACCTCGATCGATGACACGGACAAGGAAAATAATATTAACGAAGAAAACACTGCATCTGACCAGAGTAAATACTACATTTCACCCCTGCACAGTGATCAGAGTGATTTCGACGATTCGGACTGCGACCCTCATTTTATTCCTGGGTCAACAGGTAATGTTCCCCGTTTACTTCAAGGTGAAGCCACGAGACCTCCAAGTAGTTCTTCCTCAAGTAGCTCTTCTGCAAGTAGTTCCAGTTCATCTTCATCAAGTAGCTCAGATGATGAAGCAGAAAATAATTCAGACCATATTGCTTCTACTAGTGGATCAGTAAGTCAAATAACTACAGAGGCAAATGCTTCAGAGGTACAGGAAATTGTACGAGGCAAGAAAAGGGTGAGAAATGAAAAGAATTGGAAAAGTAAAATTGCAAAAACACTTCGAAACACAGGTAAAGACTACACATCAAGTGTTAAAAAACAAGTCCCAGCAAGGAAGATGGGACCTTTGTGTGGAGATAAATGCCGATTAAATTGTCGAGCAAAAATAGATGAGACCTCGAGACAAGACATTTTTAATGATTACTGGCGTTTGGGAGACTTGCAAAAACAAAGACAATTTATAATAGCTCACACTTCACAAATAAAACCAAAATACAGATATTCATCTACTCAAAATTTCCGCAAATTAAATACTGCATTTTATTTCGAGCTAAATCACACTAATATTAGAGTTTGCAAAACATTTTTTAAAAATACTCTCGCAATAAATGACAGGCCGATTGCTACTGCATTATCAAAAAAATCAGAGACTGGTTTTGTAGAAGGTGAATTACGCGGGAAACATAATAATCATCGTACTGTTGATCCAGAGGTCTACGATAGCGTGAAAAATTTTATAAATAGCGTACCCCGAATTGAATCACATTACCTTAGAGCCCAGACATCAAGAGAATACATTTCCTGTGAAAAATCTTTAGCTGACTTATACAGGGATTACAAAGATATTCGTATAAAAGATAGCCTACCGTTTGCATCTCAATCTACTTTTAACCGAATTTTCAATAGAGATTTCAATATTTCATTCCACATACCAAAGAAAGATCAGTGTGATCTATGTGAAAGTTTTAACAATGCTGACGAAGAAGGGAAACAGAAAATTATTCAAGCTTATGAAATTCATTTAAAAGAAAAAGAACTGGCCAGAAGGGAGAAAGAAAAAGACAAGACTAGGAACGATAATACAATTATTGCTGTGTACGACTTACAGGCTGTCATGCCGGTACCAAAGGGCCAAATATCAGTTTTTTACTACAAAAGTAGAATTAATTGTTTTAATTTTACTGTAAGCGACTTACAAGCTAAAGACGTTGAATGTTACTTCTGGAATGAAATCGAGGGAAAACGAGGTGCCATTGAAATAGGAACATGCATTTTAAATTATTTAGAAAAGATTACACAGAATAAACCAGAACCAGTCGATGTGATTTTCTATTCCGACAACTGCTGTGGACAGCAAAAAAATAAGTACCTCTTATCAGCCTACGCATATGCAACACAAAAATTTAACATAAGAAGTATCACCCACAAATTTTTGATTAGAGGTCACTCTCAAAATGAGGGTGATAACGTACATAGCGTTATTGAAAAACAAGTGAAGCGTTTCCTTAAATCAGGACCTATCTATGTTCCGCAGCAATATGCCACCTTAATTCAAATTGCTAAAAAGACTGGACAACCCTACAAAGTTACCGACATGACCCACGATAAATTTGTTGATCTTAAACTTCTTCAAGAGCAGTGGGGCAGTAATTTCAACGTAAACGAGGATCGAAACCAAGTGAAATGGCATGATATTAAGGTGCTCCGTGTTGAAAAGGAAAATCCTATCACTTTTTTCTATAAGAATTCTTATGAAGATGAAAATTACCATAAAGTTTTTGTACGTAGTTCACGACGGTCTGGAAACCAATCGCAAATATTTTCTATTGGTTTGTCGCCAGCATACACAAGCCAGATACCCCTAAATCAGAATAAAAAAAGGGATATAAAAGAACTGATTGATAAAAATATAATTCCGAGGACCTTTTATGAATCGTACTATCGAGATTTGATTGAGTAATTCGAACGACTAACTATTAGTTAGCACCTATCAGATATTATTTCAATTCAGTATTCTATGTTGCTTTGAAGCATTTAATTTTGTGATTTGTGATTTAAGACTGAAAAATAAGTAATTAAGAGATTTTTGTTCTTGTTTTGTATAAAAAGGATTATTTTGTTATTTGAATATAGGTAAGTCTAAAACGTTTGTATAACATTTTAAATTCACAAAGATGAATCTTTGTGTGATTTTCGGATTGATAAGATTAGTGATGACTATTTGTAAAGTGACTGATTACTATTGCCTAACTGCCTTTTTTATTTTTGTTTAATTATAAGTCCAAAATGTTTGCAATGTTGTTATGTTAATAAGAATTTACAAAGATTAGTGATTATTTGTAAAATGACTGAACTAGAACTGCCTAAGAAGAATAAATAAGAAGAAACTTTAATTAATATTATATTTTTAAAATTTTGTAAGTGCCATAGTTATAGTTTTTGTAAATTATTTGTATGGTTTCTTTTGATAAATACAATATTTGACTTCTATTTTGCTTTATTTATGCCCTAACCATAGTATCTAAAATAACAGATCTAATGAAAAAGTATACTAACTCAAAATACGTTACCTAAAATCATTCATATAAAATCAAAAAAAATTGTAGGAAGTCAAAATTATATCACTTATAACTACGCAACTAAAAATAAAACTTTTTTTTTTTTAATTTCTCACACAATACTGTATTAACTCCAAATTTGGAAATAACTTGATAACCCGCAATCTCAGAGATTACTCATAATTAATGAAACCCCTTAATTTTATCACTTATTCTAAAACACTGTTCACTTTTTTACAATCGTTTACAGGAAACTAGTAATCAGTTTTCCATCATTTCTGAAAAAAGCTTCATTTTGAGTTGATACAGTCTTGTGTTAGCAGTGCGATAAGTATGCAGAGAGATGAAAATATAAATAAAAAATAAATAAGAATGTCACATGAGCAATTATTATTATTTATGTTAATTTAAAATGAATAGACATGAATAACATAGACTAAGTGACAACTACAAATCAACATGATGACGCCAGCGGGCAAACTCACATGGCTACCTCACTCGAATAGCTGTAATAGTCTATTCTATATGTATTCTATAACATTCACAGGCTCACTTCACGAAAGTGAGCGCACAATAGAACTATGTTGTAAAGTAAATCATACGGATTCTGAACGAACACTAAAATAAATTCTCTATACATTTCGAATTTCGAACGGTCTCGTTGAGAATTCGCGATGATAGTCTATAAACATTAGTTCGATTGTGCGCTCACGTGCGAAGCGAGCTTGTGAACTTTGCAACGACAATTTACGAATAAGTGTATCTGACATTTCAAAGAAAAATGGCCGAAACGTACATCAAAACCTTCGTTCGGTCAGGCATTTCAAGAGTTCAAATATACATAATTATACAAATTAAGCTTGATATCACTCAAGTTTTATTTATGTAACAGCTAAACCCTTTAAACTAAAGTCACAAATATTCAATAAACTTTCCTTTCGATCAACACACTCCATGTTATACAGTTTTACTTTCACCATAGATACCTAGAGCAACATTTCATCCCGTTAGAGATTTTTTTTTAAATTTCTATATGAAATTGTTAGCAAATTTAGCTCCTCTATTTCGCCACGAAAGCTTCACAAAGAGACGGAGAATCGAATTTATTTAATGAACATTGATTTAAACACAGGTTACTAAAACAGGTATCACTGGCAATTTGCATAAATAAAGCCGCGACGAAACCACAAAAATCGGAACAGACATAAAACGCACTAGATCTTGGCCACAAACTGGGTAGATTAAAGGTTTACTATTCCCATCTTATCCATGAATTTATTTATCTTTTTTACCCTTAAAATGCATGAGAGAGATGGGAATAAACCAGATCAAAGAGAATTAAAAAATAAAGTTGAAAAAAGGGTGACCCAAACAGCTTAGCTGCATAGCCGAACCCTGATTCTTTCCGCAAAGGATTACTCCATTTGTGGAAACTCATCTTTCCACCTTGTTGGTACAGACGCAGATGAACATACTTCAATCTGTCAAATTTTACCAATCGAATATTAACCTTCTACTATTGTGATAAGGTTGAAAATCTATTAAATAAATTTGACCGATTGAGGTTGATGTGCTGGCGTCTGTACCCAACATCTAGGTTTGATTTTATTGATATTATAATTAAGTATCGTATGATCCTCGATCAAAAACTAGTTGTGGCTTCGCGGACCAATACTCTTACTAAATAAAAACAAGTAAGAATTTGGAACTTGCTTTTTTTCGTAACATTTTGCAAGCTTTTATATAACGAGAAATGGTTGCACATTATTTCATTATTTTAATCAAATGTCTGTTTTAACTTCAAACATTGGCAAAAAAAATGTTTAAATTAACAAGTTTTGGATAAAACAAAAATTAACTAAAAACAAAATTAAATAACATATAATTAATTATAGTATAAACATATAATAAAAACGCAGAAACCGAGACTCTGTACATTGCAATATCTAATAATCGTGCCTTCTCTCTATGACACGATACTGTTGCTCAGCAAAGAGATTTTAACAGGCTGGATCTCGGGTACCAAGGACAACCCCGGTTGGAGTAGGACTATTACAAAATATAGAATTAAAATCTATAGGTTTATGGATTTTGGTCGGTTTAATAGGCTAGTTTTCTATTACTATGGAAAGACTGAGACAATACGGAGACTAAACAAATAAACTGATGGAACACTTCAGTTGAACGAACTCTTCACATTGATTTTACACAATAATGTTACAAGTGTAGCGCAATCCTTACTGAGATAACGTCCAATTTTTATTGCATACCAAGATAGTTGCATTTCACTCGGATCTAATTCTACCAAACCGTATTATTGCCTATTGGTTCAGAGATGGCGAAAGCAAAATGGCCTTGGATCATAGCTGTTAACATCATAAATAAATCATGAAGAAATCACTCTGGTCATGTTGATAACGATTGCGCTGTACCTATTTCATCACAGCCAACCTTCTAGCCCTGATACATTTTTCCAGAAAGAAGATGTTGAACAAAATATTGTTTCTTAAGATAACTAAACACGAATAGGACGACATTGACGCCATATTGTGACTTCATACACACTTCTCTAATACTTACACGCTTTTAAATCAACAAATAATATGAAATGAAACATTAACATAATAACAACAATATGTATTAAATTGGTCACAGTGATGAGGCCTGTGTCCCAGCATTGAGGACATTATAGACTGATGATGATGATGCGCCAAGGTCGTCGTATTCGTAGTCGAAACCAACAGCATGGTTCTTTTAGTGCTTGAATTTCATTGTCAAAAGACTTGATAAATATTTGTGAAATAGTCTGTGGAAATTGTATTGAAAGAACAAGATGGCGGCGGCGTTAGTCCCGACCATACACATATTTTTATTTATCGTGGTAAAATCATCAAATGAGTCCTCCCACCCAGGGCAGAGCGGGAGGGACTGTCAGACTTGTACTGACTAAAATCCACGGCGTCCTTCAATAGCCCTTTACGTTCCGGGGTCAAGGTAATTCGTAGTTCCGCGACCCCGACCATAGACATACAAGAATGTACTGAGTAATAACCGCATTGAATTTGACAATTGTCAAGCACCAAAAGAAACAGGCGGTGAAATAACTAAGTATGAACTCAGTTATTACGAACTTACTTAGTGACCATATTATATCCCAAATTCCCGTAATTACTTAAAGTGATGTTCAGCAAGTACACCAACAGAAAAAAAATGTCATCAGCCATTATTGTCAATGAGAATATAGGAGAGGAATGCACCCCTAATCAAAAACTTACAGCTAAAGCAAATATACAATGACAAGCACAATAACAGTTAGAGTTACGAACATTCCTCCGAACAAGACATACTTATCCTGAGACACCCTTCGTTCTATCAAAGATATCGTAGCATTTGACAAACCAAGTGTATTAGCCAAGTCTATTAACCGTCTATGCGCGCCTTTTATTGTTTCTCGATTGTACTTCAGGGTCTCTAGAATATTTGAACCTGGAACAAATTAAATTATATAATTTCAAAATGGCGACAAATCTTGATTAAAATCGATCCTTCCACAGGATCAAGTAAATGATCTTTACATAACTATTTATCTTCTACATATATTATAAATATATTTATGATAATTCTATTATTGTCGACACCTATTGGTATTACCTACAGGTATTGTATGTACGTATGTGAGTTTCTATGTTTGTAAACGCACCCACGACACAGAAGAAATTCCTAGTGAGGGGCGACGTTTTTAAAAAAAGAAAAAAATACTGTTTTTAAAACCCTCTTGCAAACAAGTTGTTTTAAAATTGGTACAGACCGGATCCGGCAGTAAGTTTTGTATTAGAAGCCCTTCAGTAATGAACTCCGGCATTTTGATATCCAAGGTTTACAGAGTACAATTAATAATTATTATTAACTTAATTAATACACTAAAGGAGGTGAAATAAGTCATCCATTTTTTCATAAATTTTTATGATCGTCAAATATTCATCATTATATTACTGTGTTCCTAAAAATTGTATGTGTATAAATGTAGTGACCGTCCTTATTAGGTAGATGTTTATTTTAACTCGTTATTTCGGAAGGACAAGTCGCCAGACGAACACGTGAATAAATAAGTAGGTATCTATATTATATTATTCATCGGTCCTGTATAATTAGCTATAAGTGTTCACCTAACTCTTGTGGCCGAGTAAAAGTCAAGGTCAATATTATTTTATCACATAGCATTTGCATTTAAATTTAATAACTCCACATTATATTTAAAAAAATAGTTTTTAACATAATTATATTTAATTATAAATAATTTCTCATAATCTTCTCAGAGACGGGCAGAGCGGCGCGGATGAAGTAATCTCAATCTAGGCTGCCTATTCGAAAAACTTCGACTTTGTGTGTTAAGTTTACCTTGATACGGTGCGGTCATGTCAAGTGGTTCAGTTCTGTGTTATTATTTATAAAAGTGTTAGTGATAAAAGACATAATATTTGTGGTGTGTGTTGTGCTGTGTAGACTGTAATAAAAAAAAAATTCAAGATGTGGTAAGAGCTTTTTTCCTGTTCATTTATAACACTGTAATCTTCACTTTTCATTCATTTTACAATACTTATCACTTATCCGTTCACACATGTTTGTAAACGAATCAAAACAAGACTTTAAAAAATCCATGATTGTATGCACAAAAGTCAAAGATCGATTTCCTGATGTCGATATCCTACAAACTACAACTACAACTTGTTTTTGTTTTTTGTTGGAGTTAAATAAAAACAAAATACACGTGCGGTGATGTCAGCGCCACGTAGCGTTGGTGTCGGGCAACCATACAATCGAGTCAATCGTACATAAGTATAGGTAGGCAGGTTCGTATAGCGAGCACGGCAAATTAATTATCTGGTTTCATTGCCGTCCATCGTAACTATGTCGTTGAGGGCTAGATTACTTTGCAGTGTGCACTTAAATGAGCCCAACCAATAAGGTGATCTGGGTTATGGACCATTAATACATAAACTGGAGGTAAACTGTGCCGGTTTTAAACGACATGGGACCATTATCTGAACAAGTAGTCCTAACTAAACAATATTTGGGTTAAGGTTTAGTGTTTAACGACTACACTAAAATGGTAGGCCTTCCGATTATGTCTCATCTACAAATCAAATTAAACGGCACTATTTGTTTGTTTTTGCACGGCATTTTCTCTGAATACCTAGCATACCTACTTGTAATACGGTACCTCAGAATCTATATACGTTTATATTGCAAATTAAACTGCTAGTGACTAAATATTGGCCACTTCATTATGCCTGTGCAAGTACTCGATACTCGTCGTTGGCATGGCGAGAACAACAAGAGTTAATTAATATCTGATTTACTCATCCAGACGGTGGCATGCCCGACACACGTCAACCGTCCCGTCTTTCTTAAATATGTCTCCGGTAGATATTAGTCAAGATAACTTCGTCCATAATCGCACAAACAAAACCTTCAGTTTCTCCGAAGAGGTCACCGAAATGTAGCCAGGATATGGACACTACTCATCCAGACGGTGGCATGCCCGACTCACGACTTTCATTATATATTTCCGGTAGTTATTCATCAAGATAACTTCGTCCATAATCGCACAGACAAAAGCTTCAGTTTCCCCCAGCCGGAACACGGACGCTATAAATCTGTATCAGGCCCATCAAGAACCCGGTACAAGCGCCCGTGGAGTTCTTTGCCTGACATATCCTTGCCTCCTTCGGTAGTGAGCACTGCTGGCTTGTTCTTGTTCTCTTTGTTTTCTAAAGAAAACTGGTTCAAGCCTCAGGAGTCCCTTTTCCACTGTGAACACAACTCAGTGCATACCCACTTCCACTTTAAAAAAACATTATCTGAGAATACACCCGTCGCGATTGTGGAGAGTCTCCTATTTAAAGGATCTGTTGATACCTTGGATAGCGAAGGACCGTCTCCATTGCCCCATACTCGACTTAAGGAAGGTGCATAAAGTTGTACCTTATACTTCAGCACCGTCATGAGCCATGTATGCGCCACAAAATCATAGGCCTTCTTCCATCCAACACATCGTCAGATATATCGATTTCTGGAACGGAAACAGCATCCTAACACGGTAAGCAGTGTGGTTATTTCCACTCTCTAGACCTACGGGTTTCATACTAAGCTCATGGTCATGCGCTCATACTACGGTATGAGCGGATGAAATTCTCAGTAATGGACTGAGTCCATCTCATGCGCTGCACACAACAACCGGTAGAAGAGACCCGACTATTTTTTTTTAACGTGATAAAATCATCAAATGAGTCCTCCCACCCAGGGCAGAGCGGGAGGGACTGTCAGACTCGTACTGACTATAATCCACGGTGTCCTTCAATAGCCATTTACGTGCCGGGGTCACGGTAAATCATAAGTCCCGCTACTCCGACAGGCTTTTGCCCTCTAGAGGGGGGTCCAGCAGAGACCCGGCTTGGGATCCGTTAGCTGTTAGGTCCCAAACTCCGCAGTGGCCGGCCTCTTCTATGCCGACGTATAGACGTTGACGATGTCGGCAGAGACAAATATTCTTATTATTATTGGCGAGGAGGAGCTGAGAGACGACTCCGGGGGCGGAACTGCAGCATGCGCATTCCCAACGCGTATCCCAATAGTATTCATACGAGTATGGACCCCATGTGTACGAGAAAAAAAATTACTCAAATCCTGGACGAAAACGAATGAAAATGCTATGTTTCAATATTAGCACAAGCTTCCAGATTATCGTACTCCTTGTAAATTAAATTCATAAACGCCTACCAAATAAACAATAGCAATGATATGTAGATCAACATTGTCAAATGAACTTAAAATAGGTACAACATTGAAGCATTGATTATAAAATAGCCACAATGAGTATCAATGACATATCAAATGTAGCCAAGTAGCTACAAACTTGAATTGTTGAAATCAAGTTAAGATTCAAGATCTAGAATTGCTGATTTCAAATGAATAGTGCAGTTTACAGCTGTGAAGAGCTCTTTAATAACTTTTATAATGTAAACACTATTTACAATTGCTTGCACAGCTCAACTTTCATTCTCTTCTATTACTTCCATGCATAGTGTTTTCACAATTATTTTACACTTTTTACACACATAAGGTACACAAACCTTACCATATTGACAATAGAGATATTTGTAATATTGACAGTGGTACGAAATTAGAATGTAAATTAGTAGTAAATTTACTATGAACAGACTGGAGGAAATATTGTTATCTGAGTGGCCAACAATAAACGACAACACGCTGTAGTTTTTAATTGATTTTCAACTCAATTCACTAGAGCATAAAATGGAAGATCTATTAAAATTAATTAATGAGAAAAATGAAATTGCTCTAGTCTTCAATATAATTTGGATTATTATGAGGTACTTACCCGTATGAAGCATTTCATCAACATTCCTGTGTGAATTCTGCAAGGACAATTGTTCTTGAGTCAAGAAATCAACGTTTATAGATGTGTGATCATGACCAAATCTGTGACTCAAAAGTTGCTCTCTGTCTTTTAGCTCTTGTTCACGTTTGATTCTTTTGTTTCTGACGGCTGTAAGAGATGCCTAAAGAAAAATGGATAACTTGAGATTAGTTACTAGTAACATGGTTAGTCATTTTTTTTATCTTGTTAAAATCATCAAATGAGTCCTCCCACCCAGGGCAGAGCGGGAGGGACTATCAGACTCGTACTGACTAAAATCCACAGTGTCCTTCAATAGTCCTTTACGTTTCAGGGAACATGGCTAGTCATCAGTTAATTAATTTCTTAATAGACTTAGCTACACAAAAAATAGTATTTGGACACACTAATGCTTGGTTCTAACAGAATAATAGACCCAAAATATAACACTAGCAGAATAGTCAAAAGAAAAAGGAAAAATAAATTATGCTACTAGCTGTTACTTGCAGCTTCGCTCACCCCACAAAACACCCTCTCTATAGTTTAAAAGCATTTCTAGTGTTCCGACTATCTCTGTACCAAAATGCAATAAAAACGCTTCAGCTGTTTAAACATAAAAACAAATACAAACAAACACACACTTGCATTTATAAAATAAGTGGAATTTTATCATAGATCTTTTCTGATAAGTGCACTATCTTATTCATTATTCGGGCTTTATAAATGGCTTTATAATGCAGTGGAATGATACACATTCTTTGCTTGATACATCCCAACCAAAATAGAAAATAGAAAAATCCACTGCCCTAGGCACACCCTTCTAGAACCCGATGATCCCATTACCCTCCTCCAAGAGAGCTGTAGGGAAACTAGCACTGTTCGTAAATATAGACACAAATACCAACCGCGTTTCTGGCCTCCCCGACGAGGCCCATCGCAAACTCCCAGTAATACTACCGCCCAACCTTTGCTCGACAAGCCAGCTAATTAAGATATATACCATGACAAGCCCAAAGAACGTTATGAAGAAATAGGAACCGTATCAAAAGGTTAAATGAAAACTTATATCATCTGTGGTACCTGGATATGCTTGTTGTCATACTTTAGTTGGTCGACCCGCATTTTGGCCATAGGTCGCTGGTTAACTGGTGTTTTAAAGACGTATATATCCAACCTCTCGCAGTTCCTGTAATTCGAAATTAAAATAAATGATGAAATATTCACAACAATATGTTATCTTATGGCAGTCCTCCAATGATGGAAATATTAAGTCAAACCACACAAATATAAGAAGATAATTAAATTAGCATCATTTTAAATATATTAGGAAATTTACTTACGCGCTAATTGCATTAATTTTCGACTGAATAGCATTTTCAATTCCCTCATAGTTAGATGGATCTCTATCTAACTTCTGAAACAATTCCCCTGTTTCTTGTATCAGCTGATTGGTTTGAAGATAAAGAGTTTCCATTTTGAGACTATTTGGCAATATCCGTCAATATCAAACATAAATAAGCACAAGAGATTTCAGTGAAATGAAATTATTTCAACCTAATGTTGAATTAGTGCTAATGTTGTAGGGATGGGAACGTTTTGTTATTATACAGCTGTCACATTTTTAGTATTACTAAAACCACGATAAAAATCGATAAAGACAAGTATGAACATTTTGATTTTAATTAAAACTGATATTTACGGACGTTACGACGTTACGTAGCTGTTAAAAATACTCTATTTTCTTAAAAAACTCATGATTAGAAAACATTTCGGAAAAAAGAAATGGTCAATATTGGTTTTTAGCATTACATAATGATTTCTTCCCGTCTTTGATCAGATTTCTTATTTTTTCAATAATTATGACATGACTAAAGAAGGTAATACAACGTGAAATATACATACGAATAAATTATTGCAATCGCATATTGTAGCAAAAAGAGTATTTTTTATTTTAATGGAAGCACACAAAAAAAAACAATTTAAAAAGAGTGACAGTATATTGTTAAACTGCAATAGATACACTTTTTTGTAATGTAATTTTAGTTGACTGTTTAATTATTTTTAGTCGATTTTTAAATAGCATCACTATAATAACAATTGTCATTTTGACGTGGCTTGGTGTTCGGATACGTGTAATCTCATTGAATTAAATATTGCAGTCTTTTAAATTATCTAATTTCTTAGCAAAGTAGGAAAAAAATAAAGCAAAATATTTTCTTTGTAAAATGAAACAAATAACTCGTGACCAGATATACTATGCGTTCATTTACTTGACTATACAATCTGTGGTAACTTTTGTCTATGAATGAGTCTTTTTATCTTTGATTGAATGAAACGTCACGTCAACGGTATGTGTCATCCTTTGAATGAACCATAGATTAATATACTATTATAGATGGGTAACTTCGGCTTCGCTCGAGGTCGCGAAAGTGCTGCCGTGTAGTGGTTGCTTCATGAACTAAAGCCACTGCACTACATAGATACATATAGATATAGTGCAGCCTTACTAGGGTACCCAGCTTTTATAGATATTATTGTTATTGCATTGTTTTCATAAATTTGTGATTTCAGGGTAACACAAATCATGAAAACAGTGCATGACATTTTTCTTAAAGGGAAAAAGAAACAATATGATAGGTTATTAGTTTTTATTTCTGGTTTTATGTGTTACATAATAATTATGAGCTGCCACTTTCATCTCATCACTTTCATCAAAAAACGTGGTTTTTCCAGATATTATCTGGTTCATATCCTTGCACCAATTATTTAGGAAGAACAAAATTAGTTTTTTTATCATAAATTTTATAGATAAATTTCTATGATTGTTGCATGTTATAAAATTGTAGTTGATATTTATTGTTAACACAAGTTCTAAATAAGCTTTTATATTTTTGCTATGACATTTTGTCTTTAGGACTTCTGTAACAATATTTTCCGAATTAAAAAAAAATGAAAATGCTTCACGACTTGGGTAAGAAAGCCAAGTTTTTGTGCTATCATATTCTTTAATTTTAATATATATAAGATAGTCTTGGATTTCTTCAGACTCGAAATCATGTCTGCAGGTTTGACAATCCATAAAAATATTTTTTTTTAAAAGATAGATGAGCCACCCGCTACAGTATGCTACTGCTGCACATTTTTCTTTGTTTTCGGGATTTGATAATAAATTTTCTACATCTGCGTCCCCTATGCATAAGTGCTCCTCCGCTATATCATAGTTAACATTAATTTTATCTGGTTGAGGCTGGTTTTCAGTTAAAATTTTCTTTAATGAATGTAACAATTCAAAATTGTCTTCTTCACAATTTGCCCCAACCGATTTGTATGATGTAATATTACATATCAGTAACGATTTATAAGCGTTAATAAAAGCGTAAGCACTTGGCATATTATTGCGGAGACCATGTGCTCTTATTGCCCCAAAGAAATTTTCTAAGGGGTCTTGATTAATATGGCGCAGCAGTATCGATTTCAAACCTGCAGAATGCAAATCCTTTGTCAAGGCGAGAAAAGCTTCGATAGTTTTTACCCAACTCGTTAAAGACGGCACAGTTGCTCTGTGACCAGTTTTTGTGATGAACGTCATGGATTTCAATATTGGTAAACTTCTATACCACAATCTGTGATGTGGAGATTGCCGAGTTACAGCACATCTATAAATTTTTCCTATGTCAGGTCTATGGAAATTGCCATTGACTGAATCAAACAATTTATCAAAAAATAGGATGAGATCGGCTGTGTCCATACTTTTTTTCGGGAGTCTCCCTTCATCTGAAAAGAAAAAGTTTTTAATTAACTTTGATTTTTTCCATCAATAATGAAAGATTCACTAACGATTTGGCCAGACTAAGGTTTAACATACATACATAAACTCACGCCTATTTCCCATAGGGATAGGCAGAAACCACAGAGCGCCACCTAAACCAGTATGGTTTAATTAACGTATCACTAACGCAGAGCCTACTACTGAAGCTACAAATGATTATATTTTTTTTACAGTAAGTTCCTTTACTATCAAAGCAGACACTAAAAATATTTTTTGGAAATTCCACCTCCCAAAACCTATGTTTAGTATTCTCACTTAAAACACCAAAAAAGCTTGATAAAATTATCACAGAATTTAAGTCAAATACTGTTAGTAAAAATGTTCAATGTTACAAACCTGCCATGTACCCCATAGTCAGGCCAACTGTATTGCTAAACACTTGTGTGCAGTGTTTGACTCTCATTTTTGGTATTAGCTGTGGATATACATGCTGAGCTGTTAACTTTTGCATAAGCTTGACTCCTCTGTATCTTGGTCCTCGTTTATATAAAGCTTCTATGTGTGACCAGGAAGCTAACTTTATTTTACCATCTTCTTTGAATTTTAAATCTTTGGTAAGCAGGTTATTTCTAACGCCCTTCATGAGATGAGGTGGGTCATAAATTGGGTATATTTTTTTTGAATCTATCTCAAAAAAGCCTCCAGGATAATTTTTGCCACACCTTAAATAGTCTCCTTCAGTTGCCTTCATCAAAAGGTTAATTGCAGCCATATTGGTGGCTCCTTGGTCACACACTGTAGCAACCACATTTAACCCAATTTCATTTAAAGAATGAATAATATGTTTAATTTGCTTGCATAAATCTGCCGTTTTAGTGCTTCCTTTGCAGAATGAAAATGATATGGGTTGTTTGTATTTTTTACAAATACCCCTTATCATGAAAACACACACATGGTCACAGAATGTCTTTGATCTCTCTTCACCATTATCAAGAAAACCGTGGATAATATCAGTGGTCTTGTCATAGTATAAATTAGGTGCTATGGCCATTTCGTCAAAAATCAGGCAGCAATATTTGTGACGGGCGGGCATTTTTTCTACTTCTTTTTTTAAATGTTGATATATTATTTCGTTGAATCCTGGCTCTAGATTTATTTTGCAAAGCAATTTCTCCAAAGTTTTTCGCTTGGGAAGTATGCACATTTGACTTAGTATTCGGTATGCTCTAGGGGAAGGCTTGTATAAAGATAAACAGAGAACTTTCTCATCTAGAGTAAAACGCCTCCCTGCAGGTTTCTTTGCAAACTGCTTGATCTGCATTGCGAAAAATGTCTGAGCTGCTGGTGTCATTTTTTCTTTCACCATTTGATAGGCAGATGATTTCATAATTTTTTCTGCCATCATTATTTCCATTTTTAGCTTTTTGTTTGTATTACGAGCTTTGCGCAATTTTGATTTGACTTCAGATATTATGTCTTTCAGCTTCTTTTCTGTTGCAGTCAAAGGTATGGAAATCTTATAACGACCTGAAAAATAAAAACAAAGTTATGCATTGGGTATTAACTATAATATTATATTGGTAAAATTTGCTTGTTTGTTTGTATGTAGGGGTAATCTCTGGAACAAATTATTCAATTCCAAATATGTTTTCTTCTGGTAGGAAGCTACAATATTCCTGACTGCTATAGGCTATAAATTAAATTTATTACATCATGTTTATTAACTGAGCTATCACATTTTTGTCCGGGCGGTGGGATGCGACGCGGTTGGTCGAGGCCTAAACATCACGCAAACGAGAACGAAAAATTTGCGGGTAGAAGCTAGTGTACATAACATCACGCCTGTAATCCCCGGAGGGTTAGGCAGAGGTGTAAGTACCTAATAGTACACCCACATTTCGCGAGTTATGTTTATGTCCCATGTATTAGGAGGCGAACCTATTGCCATCAACTGGGCACAAATCCAGACTCCGTGGCTGCTACTGAGAAATTCCTTTAGAAAAACCCAATAACACTTTGCCCGATCTGGGAATCGAACCTGGGACCTAATGCTCAGCAGTCGCAATTGCTACTAGATAAATGAGGCATTCTACTTATAGTATTTTAATAATTATTTTGTTTTTTATTTACCTGGATTTGAAGATACTTCTGTGTCCATTTGAACTGGTCTGGTAGAGGCCATCTCCATTTGAAGTAAAGCAGATGGCATTTCAATATTCATTACTGTAATCACAATAGCAAAACCAAATTAAAAAATTGTATTTTTTATCGATTACCAACTGCAAAAAATCTATCAGCAAAATTGGTCGACACTATCTTTGGACTACTGTATAATATTTACCTGGCCTCGAAGATATATCTGTGTCCATTTGAACTGGTCTGGCTGAGGCTGTCTGTATTTGAACTGAAGTAGATGGTAGTTCAATATTCATGACTGTAAGAACATAATAAACATAAATTAACATTGGGTTGTTTATTAATTATTAAAGAAAAGTGCTAGTCGGAGTCAGACACGAAGGGTTCTGTACCACTGTAAAATATTTAACTAATTATTTATATATTTAACTAGCTGTTCCCCGCGGTGTCACCCGCTGCTCAGCCCCTAAAGGTCGTACCGTGATGTTATATAGCCTATAGCCTTCCTCGATAAATGGACTATCCAGCATAAAAATAATTTTTCATTTCGATCCAGTAGTTCCTGAGATTAGCGTGTTCAACCAAACAAACAAACTCTTCAGCTTTTAATATAAGTATAATTTAAAGAAAAAAACCGGCAAGTGCGTATTAGACAATGCATAATGAAGGGTTCCATAGTTGGGGTGAATTTATTTCAAGAACAAACATAACATAGTAGTTGATGAAAACATGTTGATTGGAGATTTACCATGTTATTTTAAGACCATAGATTTGTTATAAATTTACCTGTAATCTATAGGTATAGAACTATTTTTGTATTGTTTTCTTTTTGACTGCTCTAGCCAAGCGCAACATTTCATACTCACAGATACAGTCAACATTAGCATGTCAGTGGCAGTGAAGCAAATATAATATAATAGGTAAGATTTACCCCTGCCAAAAATCGCTAAACTCGCCTAAACCTTTATATTTCACAAATAATATTAAGTATTCTATTAAAATTATAAAAACCCTCACAATAATTTCACTTAGGAGGCCTTGATGCTTTCTGTTATTATAAATTTCCATTAAAAGTTTACGTAGTGAATCATTTACCTGGCCTCGAAGATAAATCTGTGTTGATGGGAATGGGTCTGGAAGAGGAGGTTGTCGTCATTTGAATTGCCGTAGATGGCAGTTCAATATGCCTGTGCTCACCAACATGTACACCTGAAATTTATAGAGTTATTATTAATAGGGATGAACACAACCTTTTGGGATAAAAGGATTTATTCATAGAAAGCCGTTATCATCATCAATCAAAATTTAAAGACCATACATCTACTTTTATGAAAATTTAATATTTTCAGACACAATTTCTAATAATAAGACTGCGTAATATTAATCTGCTTAAAAAACTTCTTCATGAAGTAAGTTTCAATTTTTAAATTGCTTAGTATTTCACAAAACAAGACATTGTTACATTATTTACCATTACTTTTTTCCATCAATAAAAAGAGTAGGTATAGTGTTTTAAAAATTAACAAATTTTACCTGGAATTTCAAGTGTTGGAATTGCCAGTGCAGTTAGTTTCATATTTGGAAATGTGTAAACTTCTTCAAAAAGTTTATGACACACTTTTCTGTTCTTATATATAAATTCATTATTTTCTCCAATAATATCTCCTCCAATTTTCATTACCCAAGTACGAAAACGTTCTATTTGAGCAGGATTATTTGGATTTGGAAACCGATGCAACGGCATTCCTAAAACATGATAATTGAGAACTTGTTACAAGATGTTCATCAAACATAAAAAAGAAAAGAAAATGTAACATAACACTCAAATTATAATTTTAAACTTGAACATTTAACTGTTTTTTGTTCCATTATAAAATAAACTTGTATCTTGGTTTAGTAAAAATAATGAGTGGTCTGGAATCAAACACATAATACTACTGACATAATTATATTATGTTTAGATATTTGTTACTCAACCACACTTCAACAGCTGAATAGGTTCGGGCGAACACAGGTACACCATGACCTGGATTAACTTAAAGGACACTTTTAATCCAGGAAACAGGTTTCCATGGAGTAATCTCCCATCACTAAGCAGACGAAGAATAATAAGAATGTGAGAATTGGCTAAGTAGTATGTTTGTTGTTCAATTACATACTAGCTTATGCCCGTGTGAAGTTGGGTAATTATCCCACGGGAACGTCATACTGGGATAAAAAGTATCCTGTTTTAATCACGGTTATAAACTATCTGGGTACCAAATTACATCCAAATCCGTTCAGCAGTTTTTGCTTGATTGAGTAACAAACATCCAAAAATCCAAACACCCACACTTTCACATTTATAATAATAATAGTAGGAATAAATCGGTAAGAATTACAAGTACATAGGTGGGTAATTTCAGCAATAAAGTAGTAACTTTGAACTAATACAACTTTTAAGTAGGTACCAGTTACTTAATACGTAAGGAATAATGTTATTCTAAGCCGGAAAACGGGAATTCTATAAAATGTCGAAATTCTACACATTGCCGGTGATACGAATAAAAAATATACTCAGACTGAGACAACTTACCGCCTCCAAGTTTCATGGAACAGCCGGGAACACAACAGGACCTTTGAGCCATCTTAAACTTATCGGGTAAAGTAAAGCCGGAGGAACAAAGTTCAACTACACGTACTCTAGGAAAACAAAAGCGAGAAAACACGAAAATACAAGAAAATTAACAGCATAGGCGCATACACACCAACCGAAAAAAATCTTGTGAAAAATTCAAAACAGTGTCAATGTCAAATCAAGTCAAATGTCAACGTCATTATAGTGTCATCGTTATTTCATAGTGCCATCTAGTAATAATCCTTATAAAAAATTACAAGCAGCCTTTCTTTTCTTGAAGCGGCTAATAGATGGCAGTGCTTACAGCGTACCGTGCCGTTTGTTCTAAGATACCACGGCATGGAATGAACGCGTAAATCTACAATAGTTTTCCTGTTGTGTGAATGAAAATAGGGATAAATTGTGTGCTAATAAGGAAAATACTGGTTTTCTAAAGTGCTAAACAACGCTCACAATGGGGGACGCGTGTCAGGCCTGTCTAACCAGGATACCTCATGCCACTCTCATCGCAACGATTATGTGCTGCTTGGGCGTGGGTGTGTTCTGTGGGACTATGTATCGAGGATCAGCTCTTTCAATACTAATGTTCGATGAAGTATTTCACTTCCGTCTTATATGGATCGAAGCGCTGCAGATGATATTCATAGTAGGCAGCGCCTGTATGGCAGCTCTTGGCTTCATGCTATTGTGTTTGGGTTGTTTGACAACAGGTGCCACCAGGCAGAAAGTGTACCGTGCATGGAGAGCACGCGTCGGAGGACGGATATCCTGCGCAGTATTTATGATAATCACCTACATATTGACGTTTGTGTGGATCATGTTGCTAGGATTCCTAGTCATCACGACTTTCTTGTTCACAATATTCTGGAAGCTTTGTTCGAAACCGAAAAATATTGATCTATCAACATGCATCGACTTTACACAATTTGACTTCATGTTCCCATCCAGTGTTAAGCAAGAGGATATGAGAATTTGTGAGGCACACAAGATAAAGCTATTTTGCAAAGACTATGTTGAAAAGGCAGAGTTTATGTTTATTCTGGCGATGGTGTCCTGTATATTAGTGATATTGAGTTTGGTGCACTACTTGATGTGCCTGTCAGCCAACTACGCACATATCCGAGATCATGAGAAGTTCCAGGAGTTGCAGGAGCTGCAGTACCTGACCAACCCGGACCTGCATGCCTCTAAAGATCGTTTCTAGTATATGGCCCGCGCACCTCTCCTGCGCTCCCTAGAAGCTACAACTAAAATGTGACAAAGTTAATCAATTGACTGTAGAAAATTTGGTGTTCACTGACAAATTGAATAAAAGAAAAGACTGATGTTCAGTGAAACATTTCTCCAAAAAGGTAGCTTCATAGTTGTAATTGATCCTGTACCTATTGTATTTCACATATCTTGTTTCTTATGTTTTGATGACTCTGTCCACATGTTTGAACATTCCTTTATTGTTAGGTGTTATAAGATGATTTGTTAAAAAAGCAAATATTTAATGTGTAGGTGCTTATCTAAGTTACTTTGACATTGTTTAATTGACTTGTATTAGTAGCCTAGTGACTGTATTATTATAAGATACCACCATTTATGTTTTGGTAACAAACCTTTATTCTGTGACCTTAAAATATTCAACTTTATATATTAGTTTAGACAATACTCTGCCTATCTATTTGTATTGGTACTTTACAAACTCCTTTCAGAATCATAGACAAATCTGACTGATTGAAAATGGAACGGGTTTATTGTTCAAAGTTTAGTACAAGAATTTTTTTAAACAATTTTCTAAAGAACATAACAAAGTGTTTTATATTGCAGCTGCAAGGAACCATAACTTGTTCATTTGAATAAATAAAAACTAGATGTAAGTAATTAAAAGTAGTAGGTTGACTGAATTTTCTTGCACTGTAATAATAATTTTATTTTGAGAATTAAAGCGTAAGGTCCTACTAATGATATTTCAATCATTTTGAGTGTTAGACGTATTGTATTTCAGACAAAGATTTGAAAGTTAATATGAAATGGCATACCTACTCTTAATTGTCCTAATGTAATGTTGCGAGATTTAGAGTAGGACCTTAGTATACTGTAACAAAGGCAACATTTTTCAGAATGCGCACAAAAATTTCCTTCTCAAATCTTTCAAATTATGACCCAGTATTTTTATAATTTTTTAGTGTATGAATACCTGTAATATTGTAGACAGGTTTTTATCTTATAAGTATCTAGAAAAATGTGTACCTATAGTTTTTTATTGAATTTGCATAAATGTGCCTGTGAAGAAATTAAAACATAGTCGAACTACATTTCATTTTATCATAAACAAAACTTTGGATTGTAAAAATGCATTTATTTTGTTAAAGCTAGGAAATTATTAGGAAATGATTTTATTTTCCTTTTAGGATGATAATCAATTATTGAATATTTTGTACACCTATATTAACACCTACGTACCTAATTATAAGTTGCACTTAATTATGTAAGTGAAAATGTATGAAATTGGATAGGTTTTATAATAAATGTTCGTTTTTATAAACCATTTTATAATTTTAATAATTACCGAGAGCATCCGCCTGTAATGTAACTATCCAAGATTCGACTTTGAACATAAAGTTTTGAATAGTCACACCTACAGTGCTATTGTTCTCTTTTTCAACTTCAATGATCTGGAGCATAAAGCTGAAAATCTATCCAGACACTGCTGGTAGCCTTAAAATCGCCTTTAACATAATAGATTCGATTTTTTACCGAAAAAGTAATAGTAACAAATAGTTTGATTACAGGTTGCGCGCTGAAATGCTAACCGAATTGCCTCACGCGCTGATGTAATGCTCAAATATGAATTGCTACCTATATAGGTATACAGGCTTACAATCCCCGATTAGAGTGCAAAGAAATAGTTGCAAATCTTTATTGCATGCACCAGGAACTAGGTTTTAACTGTCTACAACAAAGAGCAACAAATGCCATGAAACGAGCCTTGGTAATCTCCATTGTCAATTAGATACGCACTTTCACGTCTCGACTTTCAAGTGGCGCAACAGACAATAACTTACTACTTGACAAATCGGCATGATAGGATTCATGAACACAAGTGCTGACGACATTTTGAAAGAGGCTTGAAGAATGTAAATTATCTTTACTGTTTAACATGACCCGTATAGCTGAATTGCTAAGGTATATTTTATTCTGACTTGAGTCTTGTAAGTGTGCATCTTAAACTGTATGTTGCATTCCGTTTCCAATCAGCGAAAGAACCCGCAAACTCATGTAAACTAATGTCACTGGTTAAAAAATTGTGTCAGTACGTACTTCAAGTTTAAAACTGCGCCTGCACATCCTCGAGCACGAGCGAGGCGAGGAGAGTACATGTGCGTGATGTGCGTCGAATTTTAAACAAACAATTGACCCTCACCAGTTTCATGTGGTGATCAGATTTTCACACAAATTTCCAACCTCCATTTATACCGATTAACTGCTGAATTTTACTAAATACTTTGCAGATGGCTTTATTACGTTTTTTTTTTTTTTATCGTGGTAAAATCATCAAATGAGTCCTCCCACCCAGGGCAGGGCGGGAGGGACTGTCAGACTTGTACTGACTAAAATCCACGGTGTCCTTCAATAGCCCTTTACGTACCGGGGTCACGGTAATCCCTTGGTCCCGCGATCGCGGCAGGCTTTGGCCCTCTACAGGCCCCGTCACTATGCTGACACTCTTTGAGGCGCGCGTGGAACACAACGCGCCGTCGACCCGGGCATGGCTTTATTACGATAGCAATTTTTTATGGAAAATCTAGACATACGTTGAAGCGTAGTTGATTAAGAAGATAGATGTAAACATGTAGTGTAGAGAAAACGCTAATGCCATTATAATTGATGTAAAATAAGAGTAAGGATTGTGATGTGTGATGGACCTTTGACGGCAGGTTCAGAGGTCAATCTCAATTAGAGCTCATTAGAGTACAACGTGACGCGTCAGCCTGACAACAAGTAGGTAACTAAGTAGGTGTATCTTAGACAGTATATCAGAGAGGTTACAAATAGTCAATCCCGGATTTAAAGGTCACAACGGGTCTAATTCCACGAAAAGCGATCGTTTCAGTGGCTGAGTGCTGCGTGTCACGAGTTCGATACCCGCACGGATCATACTTTCGTATGACCTACACGTTCAGATATCGGGAGAAAAACCACCAGCTGGAAGATAAATGCCTATGAGAACCTATATATGTATAATAGATATAAATTTTTCCTCATTCGTACACTAGAGGCGCTTTTTAATTTTCCATACAATTTACGTCATAATATGTACATACTTCACACAGTCACACATTTCGTAGAATTCATGCTAGAAAATCGGGTACCTAAATCTAACTCAGAATAAATAATGTTGGCTTTTACTGAACGTTTTCTTCTGTTACAATGTTGTAGTAGTAGAATAGGGACCGGGCACGCCGCAATCGCGGCGGTAAGACCCCTCTTTGAGGAGTGGCTGGATAGGCGTCACGGCGTCCTGACCTACCGCATGACGCAGGTCCTCACCGGACACGGAAGTTTCGGGAGGTTCCTGTGTCTGATAGGGAGGGAAGAAACGCCTGGGTGTCACCACTGCGAGTATCGTCCGGAGGACACGGTGGAGCATACGGTGCAGGACTGCCCCGCTTGGGCAGAGCACCGCCGTGTCCTCACGACGGCGATAGGCGGAGACCTCTCGCGCCCGGCATTGGTCGAGGCCATGCTGCGGGGCGAGACGGAGTGGGAAGCGGTCGCCTCCTTCTGCGAAGCAGTCATGCTCGTGAAGGAGGAGGCGGGCCGCCTGAGGGAGAGGACAGCGTCCTCCCTCCACCCCAGCCGCTGTGGTAGACACCCACGGCGTCGGACGTCGCGAGACGATCTCCGGCCACCGTAGGCGCGGGCATGCGGGCGGCGAGTAATGGGCGACTCGCTGTCCGACCATGGACCATGCCCGGGTCGACGGCGCGTTGTGTTCCACGCGCGCCTCAAAGAGTGTCAGCATAGTGACGGGGCCTGTAGAGGGCCAAAGCCTGCTGGGACCAAGGGATTACCGTGACCCCGGTACGTAAAGGGCTAGTGAAGGACACCGTGGATTTTAGTTAGTACAAGTCTGACAGTCCCTCCCGCCCTGCCCTGGGTGGGAGGACTCATTTGATGATTTTACCACGATAAAAAAAAAAAAAAAAAGTAGAATAGGGACTAAAACGGCCACTTTAAGCAATAGATATATACATATAATCCTAATGATTAATTTCCAGCAACATCGTTGACTATTCTTTTATTAATAATCCACGAATTGAATTATTAGGAATATTTCTAAGTGGCCGTTTTAGATCATTTCTCATAGGACTATAAAAAAAACAAATTGGTGAAAGGCATTTTGACCATAACCTTGATATTGGTAGAACCATCGCCGATCGTTACGCAATTGCGTAACGATCCTAATTAGGTAGTTGTTTTGTTGACTCAATTAAAATAACCAGCCGTTGAAGTTTATTAAGAGGATGTATATCTACTTAATTAGGGAGTTATTTGTCAATAAAACCCATTTGGAGCAGGAAGACTTCTCAACTATTTAGATTATCAACCTATTACTTAAGTACGTAATTAGGTTATAAGTACTTCTAAATACATTTTATATTTTACTTACTAAGTACGAACAAGGCAACTTAGGTAGGTTTACTTCAAGCAAATAAATCCATGATGCTAGGTAACTCGGTTTATTTCAGTTTTAAATGTCGTTTTGTGCCTATTGGCCTTGTTTTGTTCAGTCTCCTGCTTGATATGGAGGGTAGTGGAAACGACTTGTTTTTCTAAGCTCCTCCACTATTCTTTTTTGATCTATACTTCTATACTAATATTATAAAGAGGAAACCTTTGTATTTTTGTATGTTTGTATTGAATAGGCTCAAAAACTACCGAACCGATTTCAAAATTTCTTTTACCATTACTTAGAGGGATTCTTCCGAATCCGTATAGGCTATATTTTATCCCGGAAAATAGATAGGATTTTTCGTGGTAGTGAAAATTGTGGAGTAAGGCGTCGAAAAAACTGCCGTACGTTAACGATTCTCGCGAACGCTGCCTAAATGGTTAGAGATGCATGGTTGACTTCTATAGAAAAGTTGTAGAACTCAATAATGCCTAAAAAAAAGTCCGCGATAGTATAAACCAAACATTTATATTTAAGCCATTATAACCACTTTTCCATAGAATAAAAGTAATTAAAATTATTAGCCTATGTTTATTGATCATATTATCGTTAAATACTAATCCTTATCCAAATAAACTATTTATTGAGCAAGATTGTTTCAATAGCTATAAATTACTTTTTATTTTATTCCAATCGGACAATCCATTCAAAAGATATTACGAATTTAAAATTGTGAGAGAGCTTAAAAAATAAACGTCCACCCGTGCGAAGCCGGGGTGGGTCGCTAGTTTTTGATTAATTTCGTTGCAGGATTCAAGACAGTCAAATTCATTCCCCGGGACACGTCGAGCTTCATAGTACCTATCGGCGCTTTTTTGGTGGTCGCCACTGTTGATTCTGGCTTTCAGAACTTGTATTGGTTTGAGAATAGTGCGGTGGGATAATTCAATGGTCTAAAATACTATAGATTAGTCTATGGAAAACCAGTGGCGAAAGCGTTCAAGGGTCGCGTGACTGTCTCATCAAGTAGGTAACCGTGACCTTGGATCGTAAAGGGCTATCGAAGGATCATCGTGGATTTTAGTCAGTAAAAGTCTGACAGTTCCTCCCATCTCGCTCTGGGTGTTAGGACTTATTTCATGATTTTACCATGATAAAAAAATAAAAACACCTATTTCATACCACGAATAATTTGCAAACTTATTTCTTAAAACGAAGTAGTTAACTAGATTTCCGACTTTCGAATAAATTAATGTCACATGGAATGTACACAGTTGACCGACAACACTAAAGTACCAAGTCCGCAGTGTAAACATGATTAATAGCTATAGTTCAACAAAAGAGAAAAAAAATCCGAGCACATTGTATTGGATTTCCTACATTTGCGTAAATCTGCGATTATGTAGGACCTTCGTCTAATCTACTTTGTATAAAGTGATTGAAAACGGTATTAGTAACAAATCATTGCAATTATCATTAATGATAATCAGTGCATTAATTGGTCATCTGTCATGGACATCACAGTTTCATAGTGTTGAGATGGGCTTCTCACTTCACAATGGTGGAGGATGTAAGGTGCTAGTCTGGGGATTCAATTAAAGTTGGTATGTAACTTTTTCAATTAATAATGTACTTATATATTTGTTCCTTTCAATGTGAGCTAACACTATTTACGGAAGGTGAAGAAAATCAATCAAAAATCATCATCGAGAGACAATTTTATTGTCGTGGTAAAATCATCAAATGAGTCCTCCCACGTAGGGCGGAACGGTAGGGACTGTCAGACTTGTACTGACTAAACGGTGATCCTTCAATAGCCCTTTACATTCCAGGGTTCACTGTTACCTGATTAGACAGCCCCGTGACCCCGGCAGGCTTTAGCCCTCTAAGGGGAACCCCGTCTTTTTGCGTCGTCGACCTGGGCATGGTCCATGACTGGACGGCGAGTCTCCCATTACTCGCCATCCACATGCCCGCGCCTACCGTGGCCGGAAATCGCCTCGCGACGTCTGTTGCCGTACGGCCGGGTGAGGTGGACGCTGTCCTCTCTCTTACGCGTCCCGTCAAGCACGTACCCAGAATTTTTTGTCGGGGGGGGTCCAGGTCCAGGCAAATGATTAAGGTATCGCGTAAATGGATACTTAAAATTAAAAGAAAATTGTTTTCACAAATTATTTAATGCATGTCTCGGTAATATAAGACAGTATTATAACGTTAAATTTAAACGTCTTGGTCTTAAGGACATTTGGTGTAAAACGTCGTCTACTGAAAGAATCTGAGTTGAATGGGCTGACATCAATACCAAACCAGTTAGACGATCATTGCCCATTTTATTGCGTAAATAGGTTTTAACCCTTTTTAAAGTTGAAAACGATCTTTCGACGCTTGCAGTAGATACAGGGAGAGACACTAACAGTTTTAATAGTGTGTGTATATGTGGATAAAATACAGCATCACACTTAGCCAACACTTCTATTGCTTCTCTCTAGATTGAAGTTTGATCAGCATTTTTCATCTATTTTCGGGAGGGGTCCGGACCCCTTGGACCCCCCCCCTGGGTACGTCCTTGCGTCCCGTCTCCTCCTTCGCTAGCATTACTGCTTCGTAGAAAGAGTCTCGCCCCGCAGCATGGATGTGAGGTCACGGCGGTACTCTGCCCAAGCGGGGCAGTCCTGCACTGTATGCTCATCCATCGTGCTCTCTGAACAATCTACGCTGTGGTGACACCCAGGCGTGTCTTCCTTCCCAATCATATACAGGAACTTCCCGAAACATCCGTGTCCAGTGAGGACCTATGTCAAGCGGAAGGTGAGACCTCCAGCTACTCCTCGAAGAGGGGTCTAGCCGCCGCGATCGCAGGGTGCCCGATCGAGAGATACTTGGAACTGAATTTGATCTAAAATCGGCAGCATTTAGTGAGCGTTTATGATGATCTAGTGATCAATTTTCATTATTTCTCTGAAGGCAGGTAGATTCCTGTATTTGCTTTTGGTTTGTTGCTCAGCCACCATTAACTTTTATTTTTTTTAATTACCATTTATATTAAAAAATACCATTGAATATTGTACCTAAAATTTTATTTTTGAAGGGATAATGAAATATACTTTACACTAACGGGAAGTTGAAGCATCTACTATTGTTGTTTGTATATAACGATCATCAATAAACACTTAGGTGTCAATGCAGTCTCGATGATTCACCAAAAAAACAGCACCTAAATCATAAAAAACATCTCTCGATTGACCATATAGCAAAGAGGTAATGTGTAGTGAGAGCAACACATAGCTAAAACAAAACGGAAATCGCTTATCTCCATTTTCCATATACCTAGGCTTATCTGAACAATGAGAAACGGTGTCATGGCCATACGTTCAGGCACAGATTATGACTTCATGTGCACAGTGCACACATTCTGTTTCAGTCACCTTCAACCTAATAAAAGTATCTAATCTGAGTTAATGTTATTAATATTTTAAATACGAAGGTTTGGATGGATGGTTGGACGTTTATAACTCTATCAAGTCAAATCACTACGTATTTCTCCTGTGTCGTGTGTGCGTTTATAACCATTGAAACAACTCACATATTTACAAACACCCGGACTCGGATTAACTACCTGCAAATCATACAGATATTTGACGATCTCAAAGTGGCCTCGTCGATGATTCCCCGGATTTCTCCTAGTTCTAAACAAGGGCATCCAGGGGGGGCTTCATTTGTAGTCCGGGTTTAAAAATTTAAAGTCTTGGGCCGCCCGCGACACATGCACACTTAACTGTCCCCCCACACCTCCCGACGCAGTTGCCACGGTGCGCACATCGACTCATGTCCGGGTTCTGGACTCTAAAACCCGGGGTTTTCACGCGTCCTGTCCTGGTTTCCAAATTTTAGAGATGGCAACACTAGTCGAAGAGAACATCGTAGAGGCCAGCAGTGAGACTTGTATAGAATAGCATAGAAGCAATCAAATTTTCAACCACTGCGCCAACCGAATCAATTTTGGTCAAAGACAGGTTTATAATTAATTAATACGGTTTTTAAACATTATTACGTTCCCGTGGTAGGTATGTTTTTCGAGGAACAACGCGAGCGAAGGCGTTGGTAACAAACAGCTAGTGGTGATTGAATATTATATAACGTGCATGATGTATTGAATTATAAATATTAAATACCTAGAAGGTAACAGGTAAGAGGTAACATTGATTCGGATCAGTCTGCGGTTAATTCTTGACAGTAACTTATTTCTCGTAAAGGAAAAACATACTTCGCTTTAAATTCACAGCTTGGACTTCCATTACCTCAATGTCAATTATTGTCAAAGAAATCTACAAAAACAAAGAAATCCATGATCAGAAACGTAACCTTAAGGCTATACTCGTATCACTACATAATATAAAACAAAGTCGCTTCTCTCTGTATGTCTGTCCCTATGTATGCTTAAATCTTTAAAACTCCGCAACAGATTTTGATTTTTTTAATAGATAGAGTGATTGAAGAGGAAGGTTTTACTATTTAATATTTTAATTTTTAATCATTTTATTAAATTTAATAAAATTACAAAAAATACAATCCACTTTCAATTAAATTTTTATAAAGTAGAAATTGCACCCGTGCGGAGCCGGGACGGGTCGCTAGCTATCAATAAAGTCAGAAATAACGTTGCCTGCATCCTGATGACAATTTGAATGCATTTACCTTATAAAATTCCTCTCACATAGAGCAGTATGCTGTCAAGGTAAGTTCGCACCTGTTTACAATACGTAAGGGATATTATTGATGCTTCGATATAAGAGTACCATATCCATTAGGTACAGTCGAGTTCAATAATATATTGGCACTGTCAATGATTCAAAACATTGTGAGTGTTGGTAATCTCAAAAAATTATATAGAAACTATAAATAAAAAATATGTCGTCATGTAAACGGTTTGCAAACTCCTTGATCCTACAAATTTTAGATTGCTAGTAAAATCATCTTTACGACGTAGTTATAAGGTTGAATTCGAATAACATTAACTTGTCAAAATATAATTTTGTATTCATGTGTGTTTACATAATTGTGAACCTTACACTATTCAGATAATATGAACTTAAAGTTGTTCATATAATAATGTCCCTTTGAATGATTACATGTTACCTACTTCACAAAAAGCTATCACATATTAATAAATCTAAATCTCGATCACAATTTAATTATGCTTATAGTTATCAGAATACAAAAACATGTTTAATTTTCATATATTTTTGAAGTCTGAAAGGGGCATATATCAATGAACTCGACTGTACACTACCTACTTATGAATTCATAACCCATCAACAGGTAAACAAAGTAACGACGATCGAGCTTGTTTTTCCTTCGAATATTAGCTCAGTTATTTAATATCATTTATCATGTGTCGCTGATCAGATTAATTAGCTGTAATCTTAATGTTTTTGTTTATGTTTTCACGATTTCCTTATTTATAAGGTTATTTGATAACCTATGGTCTCGTTACTACTTGGCATGTTGTAGAATGTGAGCTACGCAAAATGCTACGAAATTATATCCGTAGAGAAATATCATTAAAATTTAATACAGGATATATTTATTACATACTAGCTTCCGCCCGCGACTCCGTCCGCGCGGATGTCGGTCTTCGCGTGGATGGTTTATTTCTCCATTTTGAGTAACTCTGACAATGAAATCTTATAAATATTACGGCTCTGAATCCACTGCGGGTAATGCAACGTGTGTTCGCAGTTCTACAGAACAACGTCTATGAATAAAACTGAAAAATAAGATTTTTTTTCTACGTATTTTTCCAGGATAATAAAAAACTTTTTCAAAAAAATATGTAACCGCCTTCAAAAAGAACCACAAAAAAGGGTAAAATAATCTACAAAATAACTTTTATTTCGGAAGTCGATGGCTTTGTTATTTTTTATTTCATTTTTTATTTTTTGCCGACGACTTTGAAGGCGGTTACATTTTTTTTTTGAAAAAGTGTTTTATTTTTCTCTTTTTAGTTTAAATATTCAACCCAAATTCTTGCCAAATACATATAATATAATCCGTAGCACTGGTAATAACATCCCTCATGTACACAATAAGCTAATAAAATTCCCTATCTCAAAAACTACTGAACCGATTTTGATGAAACATTCAGTATTCCCTAAGTGGAACGATACCTAGCACAAAAAAAAAGAATTATTTAAATCGGATGTGTAGTTCCGGAGATTCGCGAACAATGAATCAGTCGATGCCTACTCCTTACTGTTAAGGAGTTGTACCTTCCATCATCAGCTCAGCTACATAAGGATGATGATTACCATACGCAAGTACTTGAATTACTTCATAAAATTTACGAAAAACGATGCGTGGTCCTATAAAATTTGAGGGTTGCCCTCGATTTCTCCAAGAACCAATCATCAGATCCTGATTTGGTGACAATGGGACCACACGGGAAGCACCAGCTTTCAAACAAAAAAGAATCATGAAAATCGGTTCACGAAGTCGGTCGTTATGCGGTAACAAACTACTGTTAAGCAGTTGTACCTTCCATCATCAGCTCAGCTACATAAGATCATGATTCCCATACGCAAGTACTTAAATTACTTCATAAGATTTACGAAAAACGAAGGGTGAGCGTATAAAATTTGAGGGTTGCCCTCGATTTCTCCAAGATCCAATCATCAGATCCTGATTTGGTGACAATGGGACCACACGGGAAGCACCAGCTTTCAAACAAAAAAAGAATCATGAAAATCGGTTCACCCAGTCGGTCGTTATGCGGTAACAAAATTTAAAAAAAGATAACCTCCTCCTTTTTTGAAGTCGGTTAAAAAGTATCCTATGTTATGCCCAGGATAATAAGGAATAATTATACCAAGTTTCATCGAAATCGAACCGTTAGTTTTCACGTGATACCTGCACAAACAGACAGACAGACAGACAGACAGACAGACAGACAAAAATTTTTTAAATCATATATTTGGGTTTGGTATCGATCCAGCAACACCCCCCGCTATTTATTTTTTCAATATTTTCAATGTACAGAATTGACCCTTCTACAGATTTATTATGTATAGATATAGATCTGTTTTGAGTTCATACCTACTTTTTTTGATCTGAGTCATATCATAATAGTATTTAATTATTTCGTAAATTCGAGTGATACGAGTAGTATAACAACTTGAAATTAATAATCTATCTCGGTTGCTATAAAACAGTGCCCTAGCCTTTTATCCGCTGATTGGGAGGTTCTTTAATTGCACCCTGGTCTGGCCAAATGTGGATCTGATCTGGCCCCCTCTCTGCGCTCCTCCAGGGTCTGCACACTGTACCTGGGCACCGTTGGCACACTATCGCTTTGTCTTATTGCTTTCTCAGATGGATCTTTGCCCGTAACCAATCAACGACCGAATTAGCATATCCGAGTCTTTAAGATATCCAATCAAAAGCAGCCGTCAAAAACAAAAGAACGGGATTTCGGTTTTCGGTTTCGGGGAACGGGTTCCAGGCGAGAACATGACGTGACGATTAAGACCATACCGGTTTAAAATCGTAGTATATAGGTATATGACCATGAGCACCCCCCAGATTCTTCTTTGTTTACTTGTAATCTCATCCTGTCACAGCATTTTACTCAATTAGCTAGTTTTATATAGATTAGGTACTTACCACAATATAAGTAAAGTAAATAGACACTTGTAAGTAGATGACGCTTAGGTTTTTTGTTATTTATTTGTTACATTACCGCAGAAATAAGACCTTGTCATATTTTCGGGGAACTTTGCACGATTTCCAAGGCTGTATTAATTTTTCTTCGAATAACGGAAGCGTCCGCTGTCAAAACTTTAGTTGATACTGTTAAATGTAGACTCATTGAATCGTTTGTATTACCCATGATTGAATAGGGGTCACGGGACTCACAAATTACTGTAACCCCGGTACGTAAAGGGCCATTGAAGGAAACCGTGGATTTTAGTCGGTCAAGTCTGACAGTCCCTCCTGCCCTGGGTGGGAGGACTCATTTGATGATTTTACCTGGATAAAAAAAAAAACCATGATGATTATTGAATAGCATTTAGCATTGATCTAGTTTCAAGAAACTCGTGTGATTACGGTGAACTTCTATGTTTAATCACATTAGAACCTTGATACAACTAGAGTATTTATGCTTAAGTGTTTTATAACAATAACCATAGATCTATCGGTGCGCTAAGTGTTTTTATTTGCGCAGAATATAAACCAGCTTTGCTATACAAAGTTATAGGTAAGTCATTATAACTTACCTCGGTATCTTAATCTTGGTATTTTTCCCATGAAGGATGTTTACTCAAGAAACCGTTGCTTTGTTAAAAAAACTCAGGAACAGAACAAGTATGTAAATATACGAGACGAAATTATTACCTTTACTTGAAACAGATTTCCTTATTCTTCGAATGTTTAAATATATATATATTAGAAAGGGGTTGTCTTACTTCAAGCACACTTTAAGCCATGCATATACATGCCTATGGGCGACTCGCTGTCCGACAATGGACCATGCCCGGGTCAACGGCGCGGTGTGTTCCACGCGCACCTCAAAGAGTGTCAACATTATGACGGGACGCCCCTTTAGAGGATCAGCCTGCCGGGGTAGCGGGACTCACGAATCACCGTGACCCCAGAACATAAAGGGCTATTGAAGGACACTGTGGATTTTAGTCAGTACGAGTCTGACAGTCCCTCCCACCCTGCCCGGGGTGGGAGGACTCATTTGATGATTTTACCACGCTTTATAAAAAAAAATATATATATATTTATTAACTAGCTGTTGCCAGCAGCATCCCCGTTACAATTTGATAATTATCTCACGGGAAGAAAAAAGCGGGTTTAAGATAGATAGATAGATAGATAGAATACACTTTATTATGCACACCATATAAATTAATAAGTAAGTAAATAAATTAAATTAAATTATTAAGTTTGTTTTTTTTTTTAAACGTTGCCCCACACCAGAATTTTCTCCTAACATAGTAACATACATACACGAACACCCAGACCCAGAAAAACTACTTGTAGATCATACAAATACGAGTATGTTTGCGGGCATCGGACCCGTATCCTATGTATTCATCCAGTTTATAAACGATCTGTGTTTTAAATTTTATCAAAATCCGTTCTGTAGCTTTTGCGTAAAGGAGTAACAAACATTCATCCATATTAACTATACTAGTACATATAAATAGAAATATTAGTAAGAAATAAGATGTGAAATTTCAAAAGGTTCAAATCTTTTTACGAAACATCTAACAATTCCTTTCTGATACATGATAATATGTGATACTTTCATTATTATGGTTAAGGCGCGAGAGCAATTTAAAAAAAAACCTCGTAGCGAGCTCGCAAGGAGCTTGTTACCGAATTCTAAAGCTTTGTTGTGGAAAATAAGACACAGAAGCCCCACTGTATAACTTATGATCGCAGGTTCGAAATCTAAATCCTGCAAATAGTTCAAGAGCAATTGCTTTTTTTTCCATAAATATCTGCAAATAAAAAAAAAAATTAGTAGGTAGGTATACATATTATGATTTATCTTACAAAAAAAGTATTAGCTAATACAAATATTTGATAATTTTTGGTGATGATGATTGTCTAGTAGAATATTAAATAGGTTTGCACTTACTATTGAGTATGTGGTTGTGAGTTTGATTAGTAAGTTAAGCAGTGATATTGGGCATTTCCATCAGCCTTTTTTCAGTAGAGCCCCAGAATCTAGATTTATATTCATGGTCAATGGTAATAGTCTCACCCCCTATTAAAGTGCTGATAGAGTTGATCATTCACTTGCAACAAAACATCGATCATTCACTGTTTTCAATTTAATCGAACTGCAGCCGTATTATGAAGTCTTAAAACCAGTCTTGTTCCAGTGAGTGAAAGAGACAGAGCTATACTAGTCGTCTAGCGCCACTTTGTTCACTCACTGGAACTACTCTGGCTTAAAGACGTCATAATACGGCCCCTGAACAACGAACAAGACAGACAAACAGAGCCAAGTATGGTACCAAACATCGCTACGAAGATTTTCATGAGAATTCTAGCGAACGCATTAGTCGACCATCATCTGCCTAGTCTTTTCCCAACTATATTGGGGTCGCCTACCAGTGAAACCAGATGCAGCTGGATATCAGTATTTTACATGGAGCGACTGCCTGTGGGACTTCCACAACCCAGTAACTGGGTAATACGATACTCCATGGTAAGACTGGTTGTCAGACTTTAGAGCTTCTGACTAACAGTAACGACCTTTGTCAAAAAAAAATCTTCTTGAAAATGTCAAACTTGACATTCGGCTCGACGAGAAGCTCGCCAGAACGCTCTCGCTTATAATATAAGTACGCTTCTTTCTCTGTAATGTTGATCATTCGCGAAAATGCTCATTACAAGTGAATGCTCTAATTTATCAGCATCTAGATAAGCCACACTATCGCATTAGGTACCTAAAAAACCTGTAATGATAGTTGTAAAGAAGATTTTAAATAAATAAATAAATAAATAAAAATAAATAAATAAATACTGTGACGCTGTCGTTAGCGGCGCGTACTACGAGTACTTTTCACGCTACAATACGTGAGTTACGTGAGTTACACTAGTACGTTTCAACGATTCATTTTATGTCTATAGATACAGAGATATTTAAGTACATGCCCACTAAACGTAGGTAGTTGTAGTAGATAAATATTTAAACTCAATGATCTAATAATAGAATTTTAATGGATATCTATGCCTGTTTGGGTAGGTAATTAAAATAAAGTAAATATGTACTTGAATGGTGATCAAACAGGATATCATAGATTTTTCAGAATGTACTGGAAACGTGTGTTACAACGTGTATTCCTATGATGTTCCCATTGCTGGGACACAGGCCTCCTCTCTGTGAGAGGAAGTGGGCCATTGCTGGTTGGTAGATGACACATGTCTTCGAATTTTTGGTTCTAGGACACGATGTTTTCCTTCACGGTTTTAAGAGCAGTGCTGAGGAAATAAATTACACAAAGAGATGCGCCTGGCTGAGTTTGAACCCATGACCTACATCTCGTAAGTCGGGGCCGATACCACTGAGCAACTGATGGGGAAGAATTCTCCCTTCTTCCTCATCGGTTTTCAATTCACTGTCTATAAAACTGCTTATTATAAATTTTCGTACTGAAACGTCACGAATTATAAAAAAAAAAACGAAGATCTCTAAGTTTGCATACATGTAGGAGGACCTACAATTATGTCCTCCAAAACCAGCTGCGATTTAAATAGAGCGACTGAGCAACGATATAATTTTAGGTATTTATTCCGAAATTCATAAAAAAATATAATTTTAGGTATTTATTCAAAAATTTATAATTTTAGGTATCTATTCAAAAAAATATAATTTTAGGTATTTACTCCAAAATTAATAATTTTAGGTAGGTATTTATACAAAAATATATAATTTTTAGTTTATTATTCAAAATTTATAATTTTAGTTATTTAATCCAAAATTTATAATGTGGTATCTATTTAATTTTTATTAACGTGGAAAATCATCAAATCACTCCTCCCATCCTTAGTAGAGCGAAAGCGAGTCAGACTCATATTTATTTAAAACACCTTGCTCGTTCAATGGAACTAGTAGGTACTTGTACAGTCACGAGCAATAACATATACTTATAACAAAATTCAAACGCAATTTACTCGTGAAATACTGGTTTCCACTTTGAAATAAGACCTATTTAAAAATAGAAGTGTAATGAAAAGGCAAAAGTTTAAACAATGGTAAATGGTAGCAGAACATCGCTTTTGATTACTGCTTAGTGTATACATAGTATTGCTCGTGACTGTACAACAATGATAAATGTTAGCAAGGTTTTTGAATTGTTACTTTGGAGTATCAATGCAATATTTTGTGTATCAAATAAACTACTTGACAGTATTTGCTCATTATCTTAGCATCTGCATCTTGTTTAATAACAACTAAGTGTTAAGTATCTACTTAACTATTTGTCAATCTGCCTATAGAATACATTAATAGTGCGAATGAGATGTTACACTCATAGGTGTTTAAAAAAATAATTCATAGTAGTTTACTCGTATGACACAAGTAAGTACATATCTAGTATCAAAACAGTCACAAAAAATGTTCTTTTTCGGCAACAGAAATACATCATCTGTGAAAATTACACAGAATCACAGCAGAGTCTTAGTACCTAATAAGATCCCGTTTCACCCTTTGGGAGCGGAACCCTAAAAACTACTAACTTTCCTTACTTGCATAATTAAAACATTTCGAAAATTAACTGGAACCTCCTAAAAATTAATTAAATGCATATTTAAGTCATGATAAATTAAACATTGCAGCCGTTCCTACTATTCAATTTGGATTCTTATGGACAATGCACGTAAAGTTCATTAATGCCCAATAATTTAGGTGTTTACCAACGCGTTTTTTTAACACCTTTGTCTGGTTTACCTAATATCACATCACAGCCGATGCTGTTATGCGTATTAATAGAATACATAGTCATATTATAATAACACTATATGATATTGTAACATTGCCACACGTCATCTTGTCCTGGAAAACCCTTTCAAAAATTACTCAGCAAGTCATGACGTCCCAGCACTTTGTGATAGATACATGACATTATTTGTTGTTTGACGTAAACATGTTAATTTATGCGTATACCCACGCTACGGTAACGTTTCGTTTAGAATGACAGACAGTTGTTTTCGATTGCTGTGAGGACACGTTTTTTGTTCTTTCATGTAAATACCGCGGTGCTCGCTCGCGATCGGTGATAGTGTCAGACGCGATAACATGCTCAGCGGGGTCAGACTGAAGACACAAAGAGCATTGGAATACTTGTGGGTGACTAGGCTCAGTGATCAGTCAATAGTGCAACTTCAATCCGACAGTGCCTCTGTCACCGATTCAACAACTAACCGAGGTATGTGCGCTTCACAACAAACTACAATTAATTAGAATTTAACGATTTGAGGTTAACTAATTACGTTGATGGGCCATGCAACGATGACATCGTTTAACTATCGTGTCCGACAGGCTATGATATGACCCGATAACTTCATCCTCTCCAAAATTTATTATTTAGTTCCACATTTGATAACGCGCGATACTTTTGTGTCGTTCCGGAAATATTTATAGCATTTATTGTAACTGAGTTAACGTCCAAGGTGCGCGTAGCTAAGTGTCGACAATCCGTATAATTGACCAATAATAATACAAGTGTTTTATAACACCTGCAATGCAAACAAATAGTAGTAAATAATAATACAAAATTGTGACAGAACAAGTAGAAATGCAGTTTTGAAATTTTAGTTTCTATTCACAATCGTGATGTCTTGGAGGAAAATCTCGTTTAGGACAAAGAGTGAGTTGGAGTGTGTTGACAAACAACCAGAGACGCTAGCGTCATTGGCGCGTCGTGCACAAAATGGAACGTTTGACATCCAATCATCACTACCGAGAACAACTGCAACAGTATCGAATTGTATTGAAATACCTGCGGCCAACGAGACAATGTCGCGAGTTGCTAAATGTCCGGATGTGGAATTGGTGAATTCCAGCGACGCCACAATAAAAGAACCGCAACAAAACATAGTGCCTGACACTGCGCACGCGCAAACAGAAGATACCGAGTGAGTAACAAATTTATTTTTGGAGAGACCTTAGATTGGCCTTCAAGTATTCAAAATTGAAAAGAAAACAATATGCAAATAAAATTTAACAAAAAGTAAACACAGAATATAATATACTTTTAAATGACAGACAAATTGCAATGCTTATACCAAGTAAGGTAAGTCAAAACTTTTTAATTAGATAATTGTAAAAAATTTTGATACATCACTTAGCTAACAATTAATTAATTTCTATTGCGTGTTTTTTTGAATAACAAAACGCAAACTCAAAACGTGTCGTTTGAAATACTCGTAATGCCGGTAATGACGATAGAAATAGAAACACTCATAAAATATTTCAAAAGTACTTATTTCATTAAAATTTTAATATAGTAAATAGTAATTGCAATTTCTGCTAGAATAAAGAATAATTTATCTAAGGGTTTATAGGTATTATTATTTTAAAAATTACACATATTTCGTATTGCTTAGACAGTGTTCTTACATAAGTAAAACATTAGATATACAATCAAAATCGAACCCTGGACAGCATAAAGACGACACGGTTAGCGGAGTGGCTGAGCGATTGAACTACTGCGCTGCGTGTCGCGGGTTCGATTCCTGCACGGAGCAAATATTTGTATGATCAAGTAGTTGTTTCGGTTCTGGGCGTTTGTGTATGTGAGTTTCTATGTTTGTAAACGCACCCACGACACAGGAGAAATTCCTAGTGTGGGGCAAAAAAAAAAAAATACTTATAGATTTCAGAATTCACTTGTAATAGAACATCGAGCATTCGCTGTGAATGAACAATGAACAACGAACAGAGCCGAGCATTGAGCCAATCATCGCTACGAACATTTTTACGATCTTTCTAGCGAACCCTCTAGTATTACGGTCATCATTTTTTTTATGAAGATGCGTCAGACAGTCGGTAAAAAGCTCACCAAAACTTTCGTTAGAATGAACACTAAAATGCTCTTGTTTGTTTTCTGTAATGTAACATTCGCATGAATGCTCATTACAAGTGAATGCTCAAGTTTATCAGAACCTTAACACCCCAGACGTCCAAACTCCCTGCATGAACAATAGTGTTATAAGGTAGTTAAAAAAGGTTGTTTACAAACCGACCGAACTTTTTTATACGAAATGCTATAATTAACTTAGTGAATACGACTGGTTATTTATATCGCTGTAATATTCCACTCCAAAACAGTATTTCCTTCTAAAAGTTATATGTAAACCTGTTTAAGTGGAACATATCGATTCGCCGTTACATTAATTCCAGTTCTATTTGTAAGTGACTAAGATTATAAATCCCTTTCTCTTTAGTTAAAATAAGAATACCATGAATACAGTAATTTTCGGTCGCTGTCATGAAATACAGGCTCTAGATCAAACTGACCACTTTCTATCAGCGCTATAGTCGCCATCGGAGTTCCATTTTCCAAATTTGAACTCAAACGGTTGCGTATATCCCGGTTTCTGAGGTGGTTCCTACCGAGGACGATTAGGTCGAGCAATAGACTCTCTTTCGAGGTTTTTTCAATAAGCTACAACATGACATGGGTTCTTTAAAAAGGGCGTGAAACAGTTTCTCCAGGGTTTGCAATGCGCAGGCGATATCTCTCTCTCTCGATATATTTTTCAGACATCCATAGGCTACGGTGACCGTTTTCTATCATGCGAGCCGTATACTTGTTTTTCTTTGTCACAAATAAGGATTCATTAAAAAAAATCTTAATTAAAAATCATGCTACAACTCATTGTTCGCTAAGCAAAATTATATTCATAATATAACTTAACAAAATAAGGTTGATAATTTAGTTATTTTCCAATCACAACCGCTAACACAAAACAGTTCAGGAGTTAATTAAAAAAAATATAATCCCACGGTCTTGGTAATACCACAGAGAGCGGTTAATTCAACGGGGATTTATCTTTCTCTCAATGTTTTAATTGGCATGTTGTTCACTATGATTCATGTAAGAAGTACAATGGATAAAAACCCCGATGGAAAAATTTAAAACCAGTTATTGTATCGATTGAACTTTTCCACATGTTTGGTGTCTTTAGTAGCAACCATCAGTTCCTGTATAGATAAAAATACGGGAAACGCAGAACACGATATCAAAAATAAATATTTGGAAAATTTTGAAAACGACTCTATATGTAGTCTGATCAAAGGGTTTTCACAAGACAAATGAGAAAGGCTTCAATGTCTTACGTAGAACTCACCACAACATCATCTGCGTTCAAGAGGATCGATCCCAAAGCCGACCATTCATCGATGGGCTTACCGCACTGTTTGTTACTAATAAAGTAAGCGTACAGCCATTAAGTGATAGTGATTTATTTATCCCTTTTAAGCCTTTGTCAAACAGACAGGCGTCGCGAATGCGAAGCGTGACGTTTTTATTTGTAATGTATGGAATTGTTTGAATCCAGTCACATAGAACAGCGAAAGCAATCTGATAGCGTGACAGAACAATCGGACTGACGTCTCGCTTCGGTTCGGTATCGCTTCGGAAACGCTTCGCTTTCGCCAGTCTGTTTGACAAAGTCATTAGAGAAGTGCAGTAAGTTATTATACGTTTACTTTACGAAGAAGTATTTCGGTTGTCAGAAACCTAAGAGTATGACAGAATAATCAAAGTATATCATATTACGTAGTCCTTTGGTTAGGTTAGGTTTGGTTTATGGATATCACAGAATTCGTAAAACTTGTATTCTATTCTTTCATAACTACACAGTAAATATCTGCTATAATATGTATTCTTGAAAATAGGCAAGTAAATAAGTTCAATATAGAATACATAATACCTAAATATAGAATGTTGCCAAAATAATATCCAAACTAATATTATAAATGCGAAAGTAACTCTGTCTGTCTGTCTTTTCTTCACGCCTAAACTACTGAACCGATTTGTGTGAAATTTGGTACAGACATAGTTTGGAACTTGAGAAAGGACATAGGATAGTTTTTATTACATAAAATAAAAATAATAAACAAAAAATATAAAATTTATTAATTTTTGAAGAGATCCCGCGAGATCGGGTACTACGTGGGTAAAATAAAAAATCTGCCCAAAGTCACTATTCCACGCGAACGAAGTCGCGGGCAAAAGCTAGTTATGATATAATTTAAAAACAGACCATTAATTAAATTGTCGCATTATTCTAATTTCCCATGTGTAAAATTCGAGTATGTTGCGTATAATGTCAGGGACAAAAATTGTACGATACATTTAGTAAATTGCATAAACATGTTTCTTTTTCACTGTAGTGTATTTTGAAATTGTGAGATATTTAACGTTCAGTATCTAACAAAACCAGTAGGTATATATGCCAAAATAATATTCGAAAAATTACCTGTTAAACCATTTACTATTCGTATGTTGTGTAATATTTGATTAGTCGTAACGAATAAAATCAGGATCCCAATCGTTTGTCAACCAGTGTTACCATACCATAGAGTAAGATATCGACAGTAGGGAAGCGACTTCCCATAGCAGGCATCCATAGCTCGCATCCATAGCACGCATTCATGGCACATATCTATAGCACGCATCCATAGCACTCATTAATAGCACGCATCCTTCCACATAAAATCATAATTATCTTAGTTGAATCCGTTTCCACCAGTGCTAAGCTATGTGCACCAATGAATATGATTGGTGGATATCAAACGCATCCATAGCAACGTAGCATAGCACATCTCTGGTGGAAAAGCAGCCTAAGACTGGAAGCCGACTCCAACATAGAAAAAGAGTGAATCTGAAGATGACGGAAATTAAAAAATAATTTTAACAAATGACTTTACATTTGCATGTCTTGTGTTTGATTGTACTTAGAAACAATGACGAAAACTTATTGATAAATTATTACGAAACAATAGTAATGACGTCATCAATTCGTGTTGATTACTGACAGATAAGGGTCTTATCAGAACACAGGTTTCTAAATATCGATAAAGATTGGCATTACGTAGTCTTGGACCTTAAACATTTTAATTTGGAGATAAATCGAAAGATAAATACGCCACTACGTGCTTTTTAAAGTGAGCTGCTCAGGTTACTTAATGTTATCATCATTACACCTGTTGTAACTATAAGATACCAGTGCGTGGTGAGGAGCTTGTGGCTAAATAATAATGGCCAGAAGATCTTATTTTTGGGGCAGGAAAATATCACATGGGTCCGAGGCCCTAGGTGGAGTCGAAGGAACAGTCATGCTTGTACTTACTGTAAACAGGATGGTTTATAGTCAGTTTCATCAGTTGCCTTCTCCGTTCCAGACGTACTACTATCTAAGCACTTAACTCGTAGTTTTAGTTTCGTTTTCATATTCTTTAGACTAAGAACTAAAAATTAGTGAGAACATGATAAAACAGTAGTCCCGACTCCCGATGTGTTGTCAAAACTTTGAATTCAGAACTAATAGGGAATAGGGTTCACTAAGTTTCGCGTTTCTTTCCGTATGTTCGTTGACGAATTAATAGAGTAGACCCCCAGAGCCTGGCTCGGTATGCTGTTTGGATAGTCCCATTCCCGTCGTCCTAATCTTCAAGGTAAGATGGGATCGACAAGGTTGGCCTATGGATGAGTGAACATCCATCACGCACCGAGTGCTACTCCATGCCTCGAAAAAGAAGTCAATCCGTTGATACGGCAATATTATCAGTTGTTACCTACCACTGACAGGTAGTCAGTAACGCTAAAGATGATTTTTGAGGAAAGAAAAATTCAGTTGCAAGTGGGGTTTGAACCCGCGTCTTCTGGATGGACTACTCCAGACGCCTTACCGGCTTACTTAAGACGCAGGTTCAAATCTCACATGCAACAGAATTTTTCGCTTTTTTGGAAAATACTTTGAATATCTTCTGAATCGTGGATGCGTTTATAATAAAGGGTGGGAGGACTCATTTGATGATTTTACCACGATAAAAAAAAAGATGTTCAATGGATTGTAAGCGTCAACAAAGGAGTGACTCCCTGTAAATGACTGGTATTCAGCTGCATCCGGCTTAAACTAGAATCGAACCTCGATCTAGTTGGTAGTGGAGGCAAATGACTGTGCGGTGACATTTTATTAAAATCCGCGCTTGACTTCATAATATGCTGTTAGTGGTTTTAAATCAATCATTCGTATTTGGTATTAAATGTGATAATATTATCCCATTAAGCACGAATGATTCAATTCTATTCAAGGTTTACCTTGAATTTTTAGGTGGGAATTTCCTTTTATGTTTAACCACTAGCAAGGCGACTTGTGCTTAAAATTATTCAGGACTAGTTTTTGCCCGAGGTTCCGCCCGCGTGGAGGTCGGGGATCATCCTACGGTATTGTAATATCGGGATGCAAGGTACTCCAGACTATAAACTAGCTCTGTACCAAAAAAACATCCAGATCCGTTCAGACATATTAACGTTATAGAGTAACAGACATTCATCCATCCGTCCAAATGTCCTAAACTTTCGCATTTACAATATCAGTAAGGAATTAAGGATATATTTCAAGGAGCAAAAGACAATAGACACTTCCTAGCAAATTTTTCGGTTTACAAGAAATAACTAAATAAATACTTATGTTTATTGTACTCCATCAGTCAGTCATAACCTTCAGTCCAGTTGATAGTCACACCATTGTCAAGAATAAAACTCCTGCAATTACTTTCAGGTGATGAATAGCTTTTGTTTCACCACAATACACTCATCACTTGGGCGAACATAGAAAAATACTCTATTTTTTATTATAAAAATAGATGTAGGCCGGTAAATACATACAAAGGTGCTATAAAATACGTATAGTGCTGTATTCTCCACAGTGTTGAAATCGTCCGCTCTTGATCGTAGAGTATCAAATTAGAATCAATTTGATACTTGCGAGCACTCTGCGGCTACGCGGCGTCCCGTAGTCGGCTACGGCGTAGGCGCCTACGCAGTGTCTAAGTTACAAAATCGCCTCTAGGATGCCGGTGTCGCGGCACTGTCAAAACAGGTTACAGTGACCCTGAAACGTAAAGAGGTATTGAAGCAACACTGAGATTTAGTCAGTACGAGTCTGCTGGTCTCATTTGAAGATTTTACCACGTAAAGAAAATCGTCTTTTAAAATACTTTTATCGCATACGTTTTATAGTTATGGACTTTTCCTTAAATAAAAGTTAACTAATTGAAAGATAATTAATTGAAATACATTTCCGTAAAATATATGTCATTGCCGACAATTAATAATTACAAGAAATTATCACAAATTTCTTCGATTGCATTAACGTAATTCACAGTTGAACTTTCCGCCTACCCAAGGATAATTTCTAGAAATGTCGAACTTTTTCACCTCCCGTAAATTTACCGAGAAATGACGTCAAAAAGAATGCGACGTAAATATTCGTCCTTGCTTTAAGCTTTCAATTACGGAAATCATTCCATCTTGGACCTGTCTTTGGAATTTAAAGTGGGTGTTTACATAAAAATGGAGGCAAGACGTGTAATTTAAATTTAATTGGTGTATAAATGTTACTTTGTCAATCATGGTTATTCCTTTTAAGGATCAGTGGGAACACAGCAGGCAGTGAGATAAAAAATAAATGAAATATGTAATTTGGAAAATCATTTACAGATTTCGATTTTTTTTTGTCGTTAGTTGCACACTTCAAGACAAGGTGAAGGAGACCTCCTCGTAGAGTTTAAGAACATAATTGTAATTGAGTTCTTGATTTTGCTTCAGATTAAAGTTGCAACTTGCCTTCGATGAAGTAAATTACCAGGATATGTAGGAAGTTTTTGGTAATTTCATGAAAAAAATGAGTTCATTTGTCCGCTCACATGGCTAAAGTGAGCTGGCGAACGTTACGGGCAGTTTGCTCATCAGTAGGAATATTTTTTTAATTCTAATTTTCCTATTATACATGCCAACAGGACGATCTCCGGCCACCGTAGGCGCGGGCATGCGGGCAGCGAGTAATGGGCGACTTGCTGTCCGACCATGGACCATGCCCGGGTCGACGGCGCGTTGTGTTCCACGCGCGCCTCAAGGAGTGTCAGCACATTGACGGGGCCTGTAGAGGGCCAGAGCCTGCCGGGGTCGCGGGACTTACCCATCACCGTAACCCCGGTACGTAAAGGGCTCGTGAAGGACACCGTGGATTTTAGTCAGTACAAGTCTGACAGTCCCTCCCGCCCTGCCCTGGGTGGGAGGACTCATTTGATGATTTTACCACGCAAAAAAAAAAAAAAAAATAATTATACATGCCAAAGTTCTAATGGATGGATGTTTGTTAACCAATCAGGCACGGAGTTAACTCGACCTAAAATATACATATAGATAGTCACCCATCCGCAAAGCATCCTAGGCCAATCGCAGCTTACCATTAAAGATCAACCAGTTTGACTGGCCATATTTAATTACGAGCTGCTCGGTTCTAATAATAAATACTGTTTACAGTATTTCCATTACCAAAGGATCTATTAATAGTTCGTAAAAACATAATAATAATCAATGAGACATCTTTAAAAAATAGGTTTTTTCCAACACACTTTATTTACTCGTATTGTTATTCGGCTAAGTTTGAGAACGACGTCGCAAAGGCCAAAGTATTGTATAACATGGAAACGCCAAGAATTTCTACGTGTTTATTATTAACTAGCTATGCCTCGCTGCTCGTGTCTAGTCAATAGCGTGATAGCCTATAGGCTTTATAGAGGAAGGCTATAGCCTTTCTCTATAAATGGAATATCCAACACGAAAATAACTTTGCAATTCGAACCAGGTTCCTGAGATTAGCACGTTCAACCAAACAAACAAACTCTTCAGATGGAGGATCAGGAACAAAGAGGAGTCGCATAAGCGGCCACATTTGCACACACGTAAACATCTACACTTCGAATACACTAAAAAAAATTACAATAGTATTAACAACTTCGGTGTATTATAAACCTTAACACTAAAACATACAGTTTAATTACCATTGCGAAATGTACTAGGTTTAACGTAAACAATTGAAAAATGTTTTTTGTCTAAACAACAAGGATTCGAAATACCGTCACAAAACGATTTGTGGCGGTATTTTTCGGGCCGTTTTTGAAGCGCTCATCGGGAATCGAGTACCTACTATTATTGATCGAAGTCAAAGAGATTAAATATACATTTAATGTCTTTGATCGAAGTATAAAGTATAGATTTACAGCAGTTTTGTCCTCGTTTAGTTCGGTCATTGCCCTTCAGAAACGTACAATGCCGTGATAAAATATATGCATATATATATAATAATATATGCTAATACTATTTTTTATTTTTTTGCGATGTATATTTTAGGAACGACCTAAAATAGAGTTACATTTTTTTGCTTTAATTATTAGTTTATAAATGTATAGGTACTAATATTATAAAGCTGAATAGTTTGTTTGGTTGAACGCGCTATCTCAGGAACTGCTGGTTCGAATTGAAAAAAAGTTTTGATTTCGGATAGTCTATTTATCGAGGAAGGCTATAGGCTATATAATGTCACGCTACGACCAATAGGAGCTGAGCAGCGAGAGAAACCGTGGGGAACAGCTAGGTATCGATATACCAAACTTCATTGAAATCCATCCAGTATCTTGTTTTTGCACGAAAGAGGAACATAAATACCTACATCTATTTACGTTAAAATATTCTAATAAAAAAATTGATGTGGCACTCTGACACTCTAAAGCTATTGCATAGCATTTTTTATCAACATGCGCAATTATAATTATTTATTTATGAAAAAAAAAGAAAAAATTATCGCTTTCCGCGAATATTTAATGAGAATATCATCCCATCGTTGTTCTATGGAAAGTTACTCTACTAATAAGGCTATGGTCAGCCACGTCAATCAAGTGAAACGTCAAGAAAAAAATTCATTCATTCAAATTTTATTCATTCACGTGGACATGACAGATGTGACAGTGACAGTGTTAGGTTTATTTTCGTTACATAATTTCTTGATTCGGTTGCCGTGCTCAAAATCCGCGATAAAAGCTGTGCAATAATAGCTTCAAAAACAAAAATCTGTGTATGCTTATATTCTTTTACATTTTTATAATAATAGTTTATTATTTAAACCCCAAGTAAAATGGGATAAGGGCAGGAAGATGATGAGTTTATTATTTAAAAGCAACTTCAAATTAATACTGCGCTAGCAGTCACCAATTTTTTTAGTTCGCTTACTGCACGTAATAAACATTTATTTGATCTACAAGTAGTTGTTCTGGGTCTGGGTGTTTGTGTATGAGATTTAAAATATTTCTCAACGCAGCCACAACACAGGAGAAGCTCCTCAATAGCGCGGGATTTTTTTCTTATTAAATTAAAAATAAATAAAAAGGTCTACCTTCTCGCGACCGACTGTCTTACCAGATAACCGTGACCCTGGATCGTATAGGGCTATTGAAGGATTACCGTGGATTTTAATCAATATAATTCTGACAGTTCTTCCCACCCCGCCATGAGTGGTAGTGCTCATTTGATGATTTTACCACGATAAAAAAGTTGCACCAACTCATATTTCGCTAGTTATTTGTCAAGTTACATATCGTAAAAAGATCCGGATTGCAACTGACAAATGCCTTTAAAAAACCCAATAACACCTTGTTTGACCTTCAAATTGACCTCACAAGTTCAGTCACTAGCACTTGCAACCTCTAACTACAAATTTAAAGAAAAACAATTATCTAATCATTTTATTATATGTTTTTATGGCCAAAAGAGACGCTGTATTTTTTCCACAATGACGATCGAGTTCATGGACAGGTTTTCTCAAAACGCTATTGGTATTTAACGTCAAATATTTTAATTACTGATAAGGCCAAATCATAAAAACTATGTTGAATAACCGGCCAAGTGCGAGCCCCCCTTAAATATATGTTATTTTATTTTAATAAGTAATAGATATCTAAATATTCCGTGAATATTTCAAGCGTCCACGTGTTGTCGTTATCAAAATCAAGCAAAAACAACCAAAAAAAATCACATTTGTTGTTAGTGAGTCCCCTTACATATTTATTTTATTCTCTCTTTTAGTATTTGTTGTTACGGCATCAGAAATACATCATCTGTGAAAATTTCAACTATCCAAAGATCACGGTTCACGAGATACAGCTTGGTAAAAAACAGACAGCGAAGTCTAAGTAATAGTGTACCGTTTTACCCTTTTAGTACGGAACCCTTAAATTGTAAATGTGTTAAAACCTGTTTCTACTACTGAAAATAAAATATGTTTGTTCTTTTCTAATATCATACTGAGTCTGACATCAACCGTCTCAATTAAAATCTTAATGTCGATTCTTAAATTAACTTGCCATGCACCATCTACGAATATTTTCTTAAAATAAAACCATTTAATCACCTACTGTTACCTAAACACACCAAAAAAAGTTTGTGATCATAGCATAAAATGTTTTTTTTTTTTTAATTTTGTTGAAAAACAGCTGATCTGTTTTTTAATTTGTTTTCAATTCTAAATAATTTATCTTTAAATAAAGAATCTGAAAAGAAGAAAAAATCTTAGTATTATTATCTACCGTAACAAAAAACATTTCGATTTTTCAAAGTGATCGTATATTTTTTTTGATGCGAGTATACGAGTAGGTACCTACTATTTGTACTCCTTTTCATTATGAGATGAAAGTCTGTACGGAAGCACGTAGTTTCCTTCAATGTGAAACTCCATCGTGCATTATATCTTGATTTTATTACGAATTTATTTGCATTTTTAAACTTTCGAATATCGTCATGTCACGTACGAGTATACAAATTCACAGAGCAGTAAAACGAATCAATATTTTTTGGCATCTCCTATGTTTAGTTAAGAATGTATATTTTGATAAAAAAATCGGCTTGTTTTTCATTAAAAATCAAATTTTTTAAAGAGGTTGTTGTGTTATGACGGGCCCCCCCTTTAGAGGGCCAAAGCCTGCCGGTGTCGCGGGACTAACGAATTGCCGTGACCCCGGAACAAAACTATTGAAGGACACCGTGGATTTTATTTAGTACAAGTCTGACAGTCCCTTCCGCTCTGCCCTGGGTGGGAGGACTTATTTGATGATTTTACCACGATAATATAATCCACCACCAGGTCATGATGCACTCAGCAACGGTCAAAAGTACAGAGGTAACAAAAAATCTTATTTATTTATAGTATTCATTACATAGTATTTATTTCATCGAAAATCATTTCAATTGCAGACATCTAATTGGAGTTTAAAAGGATTTTCCTTGTTTCAAACGTGCTTTGTAGTTGAAAATAAGTTGCTGTTCTTTGTATTAAGTATTGCTAAGATATTTTTAAGTTGAATTTAGTGTTTTAGTACCCGTTATAAAGAAATATGTTGTTTAATATCTATACAATATAAATAAAATACCTATATAAGAAACGCAAAGAATGAGGATTTATGCCTTTGTCAAACGGACAGGCGAAAGCGAAGCGAGTCCGAAGCGATACCGAACCGAAGCGAGACGTCAGTCCGATAGTTCTGTCACGCTATAGGATCGCTTTCGCTTTTCTATGTGGCTGGATCCAAACAATCCATATGTTACGGCTAAAGGTAGGTGTGAACCTAAACTTAAGATTAGCCGGCTAAACCTAGGTTTATCTTCGACGAAATGTTAATGTTAGTTTGTTCTATCTTTAGCCGGCTAAACTTAGGTGTAGCTGCAGGTCCTTGGCTAAAAATTAAGGAAATGGAATGGTCTTGCTTTCGCGGGGCGTCCACGCTTCCCAGCATGTCGACGGAGCCCCGCTTCGCGGGGCTCCTACTTCTGGGTGGTTTAAAAAAAAAATAACCACGAAGAGGATGGCGGGGTCTTTCAGACCCCGCCATCCTCTTCTAACCTAAATTGTCCGAGTCGGGGTGCCAGCGAGTCCCGAGCTCGCTTCGCTCGCTCATGTGTAATGAAAGTGATTATTTTTTAATAAAGTTTTCGTGTCAAAATAGTAAACATTATTACATTGTTTCCTTTTCCATTTCCTTCTACATTTTTAGCCAAGGACCTGCAGCTACACCTAAGTTTAGCCGGCTAAAGATAGAACAAACTAACATTAACATTTCGTCGAAGATAAACCTAGGTTTAGCCGGCTAATCTTAAGTTTAGGTTCACACCTACCTTTAGCCGTGACACATACATTACAAATAAAAACGTCTCGCTTCGCATTTGTCACGCCTGTCTGCTTGACAAAGGCTTTAGGCTTCGTTAGCGTTCGTGAAAGCGGTCTTAGGTAATTTAACGATATTGAACAGCTCCGCATGGGTGCCATCTCTACTTTATTATGAATGTTATATACTTGTAAACCTTTCTCTTGAAACAACTCTATCTACTCGTATTTAAACAAACCGTATCAAAATCCGTTGCGTAGTTTTAAAGATCTAAGCACACATAGGGACAGACAGCGGGAACGATTTGTTTTATATATTATGTAGTGATGTTATTTGTACAAGTGTAGTCGAAACATCGTTACATCTAAATTGTAAAAACAAAAAAAAATGAAGTTTAAATATCAGTGACTACCTACAAATCATTATGGCCACAGAAAAAACATAACAATGGTAATGTAAAAACAATAATGCCTGAAGTGTCAATTACAACAAAAACGTTAGACAAACCTTTTTTTCAACAAATTGTTTACGTGAAACACGTCAAATTGACAGGATATATTCGTCATTTCCTTTTGTTTGACAGCACCGTGGCAAAAGTTAACGAAACCTTCGTCAATTCCAAAAATAACCATTTCTGCCATAGAAATGAAATGCTGTAGCCAAAAAAGAAATTCATTTATTTATTTTGGTTACTCAACAATAACCAGAATCATAAAATGTTTAATGTGTAAACAGTAAAAAATTACAATATACCTAACTAAAAAATAAAACTAACTAAAAAGAATACTTCGGAAGTGCAACATTTACTAACAGTGACCGCATGCATTTTAAATCATGCATGGCTTTACTGTAATTAGTATAACACAAAAAGAAACATTTATAATATAAAAAATAAATACTTATTTTAAAACGTTCAATACTACAATTAACGTTCATTAAATAAGTTCATAAGTTTATTTTTTAAAAGTCGGAATAATTTGACCAGGTCTAGATTTTTAATGAATCCAAATGTTAAAGTTGCTTTGTTTTACGGTGTGTATTAGTTTAATAATATTACGTAAGAAAAATTTAGACTTGTTTTTTTCTGTTTTATTATTTTAGGTATATTGTATTGTGAATATTGCGTAATGCGATAATTTATTATTACTAGTGGACGTCTAAATGGTCCAAATAAGACCTTAACTTATTCTAAAATGGTACGTTATAAAGTTTCTGTTGTAAAAGTAATAATCTAATATGTACAATTTTGGCCTGTGGGTTCTGAAGTTCTACTCGCTCTTTAAGCACGAAACCCATAGTTAAGGGCAAAGTCTTAGGAGTCTCCTACTCGTACTGTGTATTCCTTTTCTGAAGGTGTTAAAGTGATCTAATGAATCTTCCCACCCTGGGTAGAATAGGAAGAACTGCTAGACTTGTACTGAAAACCACGGTAACCTGTTTTGTGACCTAAACAGTCCTGCGACCCAGACAGTCACGCGACCCAGACAGTCCCACAACCCAGACAGTCCCACAACCCAGACAGTCCCACGACCCAGACAGTCACGCGATTCAACCAGTCCCACGACCTAGACAGTCCCGCGACCCAGACAGTCGCGCGACCCAGCAAATACCCCTGAAACTTCAATTGAATTTCGGCGTTTGAATCTTCACTTTACCTTCGACTATTTCTGAATTCTCCCCAATGCCAAGCAACGCAGCTACAGTCACTCAAACACACAAGTTTACAATGAGATTTAAATATTAGGACCTGTAATTTTTAAATGGGTGTGAATCAAGCAGGCATTTTGTACCTTATGCAATTAGTAGTAGGTGCATATTTCGTTATCTAAATTCGCATGCAGTTGTGCATATCCCCTATGGAATGGATTGCTTCCTTGCAACATATGATACTCCCATGAGATACAATCATTTCCTTAGGACGTTATGCGCTGACGCTACCTAGATCAAGATATCATGATAATCATAATCAACCTATGATGTTCCCACAGCTGATACACAGGCCTGTTACAATCTTCGACGATTTCTCACTGCCGGCTGGTAGATGTCACTTGTCTTCTGATTTAAAGTCTCTTTGGTTTCTTCACGATGTTTTCCTTCATCATTTTGAGAGCAGTGGTGATGAAAATTACCCAAAGTATGCGCTCCGACGAGAGTCCTAACCCAGACCGTTGGGACTCTCGTAAGGTCATTATCAGTGCTCATCATGAAAATGATTATTTATTAGAAAATGTGTTATTTCATAACAAGAAACTGTGATCGCTCGTTCTTGAGCGCAAGGAAGGAGCAATTGAAAAGATACATTGAAGCAATGGCATAACAGTGTGACATTAATGGATAAATTAAAAAAAAAATGACTTTTCGAATTGATGATAATGAAGTAGAATTGCTTTGTTAAGAAACCTCTTACGTAATTAAGTTCATAGCGTTTTGCATTCTTATGTATCTCCAAAGGTTATATATCAAGAAAAATGTCCACAATCATTATTTTAATCTATACTAATATTATAAAGAGGTAAATTTGTTTGTTTGTATGTAGGGGGTAATCTCAGGAACTGCTCAACCGATTTTGAAAATTTTTTCACCAGTAGAAAACTGTATGGGTCCTGAGTGACATAGGCATGGCCTGAGTGATATACGGGGGGGGGGGGGGTTCGGAGCGGGCGAAGCCGCTAGCAAAGGCTAGTATTTTATAATCACAGACGAAAGGATTAACTAAGTAAGCTAACACTTGAACGAAACCAGTTCGTATTAATTCAATACATAGTATATATAGATAAAAAATATGCTAAATATGCTCACGATGACGAGATCCATTTAATTTAGTTAACATTAAAATATGCGTATATACCTACGGATAGCAACAAAATTAAACACGGGGAAATGAAACTGACGACTTGAATGAAAAATAAAAGTTTAATCTAAATAAGCTACTGAATTTAATGTTGTCTTTTTTCATGTCAGATGTCTATTAGATTATAATTATTAGAAAAACAGTTGGTAACATCAACCAACCCCTATTTTTCTACCCTTTTTAATTTAAATGGGACCTACTTCTAAATAAAAAAAGTAAACTTGGAAGCTGTACCAACGAAACAAGAATTTTTTAAACTTCAACTACCTAATATATGCGTCGAATTGAGAACCAGATCCTTTTTTATTTGCTTTTTATTAATGATACGTCCTACCATACTTACTTCTACGTCTCGATCAGAAGTACAAAGAGCAAATGTCAGATCTCTGCCAAACAAACCGTTCTCTAAGCTTATAACGTATTGAACCACATGCATAACGGTCGTGCCGCCAGTCTTAAACGAATGGTTCAATGAACAATTGACAAAAACCGATACCAAGGGCATTGAGTACTTAAGTTACGATAGTTACGTGTTTCTAATCGGTGTTTAGTTCTTCCTGGTGATCTACGCGTTGATCGGCGATGGCGGATCAGAGTTTCCTGATGTCCAACAGGAGGTGGTGTGCCGATTTGAATCACTTATTTGTGTAAGTTTTATTTAATTCGTGTTTTGATTCATTTTCGATCACTCGGTTGGAGCGCCGGTTGTGTTTATAATTTTGTTGATACGTTGAGAGCCTTCGAGCCTATAAGGTTAGTAATCCAGATTAAGTTTCAGTGAACTAATGTGTGTTTGAGTTTTAAGTGAATGTTCTCACTCGAAAGTTTATGTGTTCTTCTTGTGATGTGCCCGTGTTCTTTGTGATGAGTACAAAAATTGGTATGTATGTAAAAATTGTGTTCTTGTAGTTTATTTATTTGATTATTTATTATTTCGATTATTGCTTACTAGACTAGACTACGATTACTACATTTATAATTTAGTTGATTAACTAGACATTAATATTTTATTAACCATGTTTACCGGAAGCGGAAAGTGCGCTAGATTAATTATTTTGAACTTCCGACTGCTAAGTAACACTACGCGCCGCCATATTATAACGAGTATAGTATTCTAAATTAAATAATTATATTTTAATGACGAACAAACCAGAAGAGCGCGGAAAGATTTAGAAGTAATTATCGATGTATCTAATTCAAATGGACATTGAGCATCTGATTACAGAATTCGCAGACGTGCGTAGCCCCGGCCGGCAGATTTTCCCCAACATGTTTTTATCTACTCTCTGAGGTCAATGTTGAGGAAGATTATAACTAAATTATAGAAGGCTACTTTTAAAATCAAATTGGAGAAGTCACCTACAGTCCAATAGTCAATAGGCAGCAGGGAATAGGTACTAATAAATATCAAATTCTGACTCAAAAATGTCGTCAAGAAACAAGAAAACTTGTTTTTTTTTTATAAAATTCTCTTTTGGATGAGTTAGTTGTATTCATTAAATTAACAGGTCACAAAAGGCTTTTATTGTATTAAGAAAATCCATGCTACGGATTGGTATATTAAACATAATTTTACCGTAAGAAAAAAGTTGCATCAATAGTAATGCAATAACATACCATTTTTTCCTTTTTTTTTAGAAGGATACTTAGCAGTAAAGTTTTTCAAATTATTTCGAGACCCTTTATCGTTTTGCCAATTTTCTTTAAACCAATGAACCTCTTTTTTTTTCTATCGTGGTAAAATCATCAAATGAGTCCTCCCACCCAGGGCAGAGCGGGAGGGACTGTCAGACTCGTACTGACTAAAATCCACGGTGTCCTTCAATAGCCCTTTACGTTCTGGGGTCACGGTAATTCGTACAGTCCCGCGACCAAACCAATGAACCTCTAAAAAGTAACTTGCAACCGCTATCGCGGTGGTTGACCTCCTACGTCATACATTTAATTCTTTACAAATAAATATGTAGGTACCATATAACAAGGTGGTTTACAACGAATTACTAGTCATTGTTAATCATGACTTGTTCAAAATGTAATTGAGAAAACAATCAAGACAGATTTGCTCTTAAAATACTGGCAATTTAAAACATATTAGTAAGTTCCAAAAGTTCCAAAGTTGATCTTAATTGCGATGGTGGGCTGCGCGGGCGCCGAACGGATTGACGTCACACACCTCCATGGAGAGGTTGGCTCAATATTTGCTGGAACAAGTTTACTATTATTTTAAATACTACAACAGGTACCCGACAACTCTGTTCAAATAAGGTTATGTAAAGTTAAAAATTTGAGTTAACTGATCTTTAGAGTATAGCGACTCGCCCTGAGTTTGTATGGACACTAATATGCATGTATTATATTATGCATAACTATAAACCTTTTCCCCTAAACCACTTTGTATATTGATGAAAACCGTGAGAGATACCTAAATAGAATTGCAGAACAGCAATTTTTTTTTTTAATCGTGGTGTAATCATCAAATGAGTCCTCCCACCCAGGGCAGGGCGGGAGGGACTGTCAGACTTGTACTGACTAAAATCCACGGTGTCCTTCAATAGCCCTTTACGTACCGGGGTCACGGTAATCCGTTAGTCCCTCGACCCCGGATTGCAGAACAGCTACATCATTTTAGTTAATTTTTGTTATAAATAGAACTGTAATTCACGTCGGTGTCTATTAATACCTATCCCAATGTATAATTATTGAAAGTTTACCGTAAGACCTGAATAATAGCCTGTACTGTAATAGTAATAACGGCTTCAAAATAAATAGCCATTCTTATATAGATACACTTATTGATGAGTGGGCTTTCAAAAAGCTATCATGTGTTGCATACAGCTAGTTGTCTCGTCTCTATCAGGTATCTATAATAATATTATAAAGCTGAAAAGTTTTTTTTTGTTTGGATGAATGTCGCGTTAATAGCAGGTACTACTGATTGGATAGTCCATTTATCGACAGAGGCTATTGGCTACATCGATGCCTTTTTTTTCTTCGTGGTAAAGTCATCAAATGAGTCTTCTTACCTAGAGCAGAGCGGGAAGGACTGTCAGACTCGTACTGACTAAAACCCACGGTGTCATTCAATAGCCCTTTACGTTCTAGGGCTATTGAAGGACACCGTGGATTTTAAAAAAAAGAAGTCCCGCGTCCGAAGCTTTTTACTTAAAACAGTTTTCGGAAAATCCACCGAGTGAACTGATACTAAAAATATTATAGCAGTAATAAGGCAGGCCAGGCTTCGTTCCTATATTTATTCTAACTCTTAAGCCTTTGTCAAACAGACTGGCGTGGCGAATGCGAAGCGTGACGTTTTTATTTGTAATATATGGAATTGTTTGATTCTAGTCACATAAAATAGCGAAAGCGATCCGATAGCGTAGCAAAATTATCGGACCGACGTCTCGCTTCGGTTCGGTATCGCCTCGGAAACGCTTCGCTTTCGCCTGTCTGTTTGACAAAGGCATTAAAACTTCTTTCCTTTGTCAACGCTTACATACCTACTTACCTACATTGTTATGAAAAGTAGGTAGTCATTGAATTTGGCAAAAACGTGGATAACATTCTGTCAAAATTGTTTGAAAACTAAAATAGAAAGTCAAAACTAAATACCTACATATAAATATTAAGCTATTATTCATTCTTGAAACATACTAAGCTTAGTTAAAAAGGTAACTAACGATATGTATCTATTCAAAAGTATGTACATTTATGTAAGTGTGCTTAGATGCAAAAACTCTTTATGCAAAAACAGTAGTATGTGTATTTGACAAAAGTGTGTTAAGTATGTTATCAAACAAAAGACATTATGTTGTCTTGTCCCGTTACGACACCGTGACCGGCAAGGTCTTGCGGTACCTTTTTTTTTAATCGTAGTAAAATCATCATATGAGTCCTCCCACCCAGGGCAGGGCGGGAGGGACTGTCAGACTTGACTGACTAAAATCCAAGGTGTCCTTCAATAGCCCTTTACGTACCGGGGTCACGGTAATTTGTGAGTCTCTACAGGCCCCGTCAGTATGCTGACACTCCTTGAGGTGCGCGTGGAACACAATGCGCCGTCGACCCGGGCATGGTCCATGGTCGGACAGCGAGTCGTCCATTACTGCCTGCATGCCCGCGCTACGGTAGCCGGCGATCGTCTTGCGACGTCCGTCGCCGTGGGCGTCTACCAGTTCGGCTGGGGTGGAGGGAGGACGCTGTCCTCAACCTCACGTCAAAGTTTGCGAAGCCTCCTTAGCGAGCATGACTGCTTCGCAGAAGGAGGCGACCGCTTCCCACTCCGTCTCGCCCCGCAGCATGGCCTCGACCAATCGGTTTGTGACACAAATCGGGTCTTGCGGTACCTACAGCTCTTTGAAAAGTTAATAATGAATAAATTATACTTACTATTGCTTTCTTATAATCTACTTATTGTATTTAAAAGTGCATACAGTTTTCCATCACTGTCATTTGTAGATCTTTGACATATTAACAACCTGTCTTTGTCAAACAGACAGGCGAAAGCGAAGCGTTTCCGAAGCGATACCGAACCGAAGCAAGACGTCAATCCGATAGTTCTGTCACGCTATCGTATCGCTTTTCTATGTGACTGGATTTAAACAATTCCATACATTACAAATAAAAACGTCACGCTTCGCATTCGTCACGCCTGTCTGTTGGACAAAGGCTTAACAGTTAGTACTAACAGCGACACGATGTGGTTACCGCTCTTCAAAGTACTTGCGCTTTCAAGGGGGTAACCATAATTATATCCAATCCTACTATAAGGGCGGTTACTCCAAGTAAAATACTCATATTCAGTTACATCTGTTAAAATGAGAAACTGATTGCAACACTTTTGGCAAAAATATTTACAGGCGAAGTCAGTATTCCTTCATCGTGTGTCTGAATGTATTATTACCCCTTCAACACGACACAGAAATAGTGTAACGAGATTATTACACACTAATCTGAAACCAAACTAGAATAATCTGCTTCCCTTGTCTTGTAACCATATGATTTATTTTATTATTTAACTATTGATGGTCACACAACAAATAACACAGTAAAATAACACACTGTATATAGATTTTTTCTTTCTTTTTTTTAAAACATTGCCCCATACTAGGAATTTCTCCTGAGTCGTGGGTGCGTTTACAAACCTATAAATTCACATACACAAACGCCCAGACCCGAAGGAACTACTTGTAGATCATACAAATATTTTCTCCGTGCGGGAATCGAACCCGTGACACGTAGCGCAGCAGTCCAATAGCTCAGCCACTGCGCTAACCGTATGACGGGGCCTGTAGAGGGCCATAGCCTGCCGGGGTCGCGGGACTTTCCCATTACCGTAACCCCGGTACGTAAAGGGCTAGTGAAGGACACCGTGGATTTTAGTCAGTACAAGTCTGACAGTCCCTCCCGTCCTGCCCTGGGTGGAAGGACTCATTTGATGATTTTACCAAGCTAAAAAAAAAAAAAAAAAAAAAACTGCGCTAACCGTGCAGATTAGATTAGATTACAAAAGTACTGCTTATTTCTTAGGTTTCTGCCAGCCGACTCAATAAAGGAGCAACAAAGAAGAGATAGAGACAATAGTGTTTGAGAACAGGTATAAGTGATATACTTAACCACGTATACATAACGGCATGTATTGATATTCGGAAGCGTGGTCCAACCGGCGGAGGCTCTTCCGAAACGAGTTTTTCATATAGGAGCGGAGTACATCGCCATGCGTCGCGCGTAAAGCACGCACATTGCACTGTGCGCTCAGCACGATATTATAAGGGTTGTTATATTATAATAAATATTATAATTAAATTATAATAACATTAAGTAATATTAATTTAAGGAACACACTAGAAATTCGTTGCAAATGCAACGAATTTCTAGTGAGAGTTTTACGAGTATGTCACACGCGTTGAGAAACAATCTTTTTCTTTTTAATTTTTGCATGGACCATCAATTGTGTACCTGCTTACTATTAAGTGTTGCGGATGATGATGATGTGCTGGCGTATAACGGGTTGATGATGAGTGTTTGTTCACCAGGTCGCTCGCAATTCCTGACGGTTTAGTGATGGACCCGCTGGCGCCCACCGCGTTAGCTGTCTCTTCGGAGTTCATGGATCGCATCGGTAGTGGGCTGACCATCCTCAGAGACCACGGAAAAAAAGTTCAAAAGGTGGGTACGTATTGTGTAATATTAGCTCGTATTGTTGTGATTACTCTGCTGTATTGAGAAATAATGATGTAAGTATCATCAAATTACGGATCAACGTTCGATGATTTGTAATCTTAAAATGTCTTTTAAGATTTTATTTGGCTCTTGGACGAAGAAATACAAACTTAACCAAAAAATAAATTGTTTATTTAGAAATGGAATCACAAATTGTAATTTTAAACGATGATTTCTAACCAAGGTAGTTTTGAAACCTTCACTGTCTATGTTTTGCATAGAGTGATGTCACCCATCTGTATTGTGATACGAATAACAAATTCTACTGAAAATTGTCCACTAACTAGCAAGTAGCAAATTTATTTAGTAACTATAAAGTAAATAAAATTAAACATTCGTTCATGGACAATAAGGAAGTAAGAGCGAACGGCATATGAACTATTTGTTCTTTATTGTTATTTATTGAATAAGTATTAACTGTAAATAATGCAATGTTGCGAAAGAAACAATTATTTAGGAATTAAAGATACTAACGTTTTACTGCACATGATACTGCAGCCATTGTATTTTAATAAACATTCTCGATGCATTACATTCGCTAACGATCGAGGTGTATTACTAGGCAGTATGTTAGGCACTACTTTTCTCTCCAGTAATAAAAAGAACAGAATGCTCCTTGGATTTTTACTAAAATATATGTGTAACCTTTCCTCGTATTAATATTCTTCTCCTTTGTCTGATAGTATGTTTGGAAAAACAGAAAATTCGACATTCTCAAGAAGTCATGGAAGTCTATCGTGAACGTCGTTTTAATTGAAGCCAAAGATACGCCGAACGGCAGTGCCAATGGACTATATTGTAAAATAAGGTAAGACCCTTGTCATTACCTAACCCTGCCAATTAAATAATCGTATATTTATATATTTACGGTATCTTAACTTTATATTATTAGAATGTTTGGCACAAAAAAAATATTGCGGAATTTTTGAAGATACTACAAAAACTTGTCAGAGTTTTTTTTTTCAATATCCGTTGTTTGTTTTTGCACATACAATTTTGTGAGTTTGGTTATAATAACTTTCAAATTCCGATCATGATCAGTCATGCAACACAAATATAAGTAATTTACTGTTTTTATGGTTTTTTTAATGATGGAAAATCTACCTTTATTAGGCACATGCTCCGAGAACATAATTGTACAGACGCCATCACATCAACCTACCTCAAACTTTAATAGATTTTGAACAACCTTATCACAATAGAGGAAGGTTAATGATCGATTGGTAAAATAAGACAGATTGGCGTGGGTTGGCCTGCTGGCGTCTCTAATCCACATTAAAAAAAAAACTAGTTTCGTAGCTCCCCGTTCCAAATTGGTCAGTTTTCTTTGTTATTATGTTCAGGTACTTCATCTGATAGTAAAACTTGCCTTTTAATTTACGGTTGACATATTGGCTACGCGATTGACTGCTGTGCAGTTTATCACGAGTTCGGTTCCCACACGGAACAAATATTTGTCTACACATAGTATTTCAAGTGTATGTCAGTTAAAATGTTTGTAAAAGCACCCACGATACAGGAATTATTCTTAGTCTGGGGCAACTTTTTTCAAATTATAAAAGAGCTTTCGGTTTTTTTTTGCAATTGCTCTAATAATCAATGTAATGTTTAGTTACCTACTAGTTTGGTTGCAGTAGCTTTTTCGAGTAACTTCCTGCCCCACCCCGTAAGTGAAGGAAAGGTTTGCTCTTATGGTAGTTGTAAATAAATGCGTGTTTAAAAACAAGCTTTTTAAATTAGTATTTTAAATGAAGTATGTATAGTTATTAAGATTTCATCTTTTATTCTCCCTTATAAATATTTAGTCAACTTAATAAGTACAACTAATTGGAACATTAACAGAATGTATCGATAACAGAGGCGGTTATATTTGTTTAAACGGTCTTTTTATTCTAAAGTATAGACAAAAAAAAAGTTTAAAAAAAAGCAAGACCATTGACAGGCACGTGTTTCTCTGTCATTAATTTACTTTTTCTCCGCACAGATTGGGCAGCGAAGGTCACAAATCGAAGCAGCTGTCAAAGTCAAAGCCGTCATGGTGTGAGCGATTTAACCTGTACTTGTACGACGACAATAACTTGGAAGTTACAGTCTGGCACAAGGGGAAGCAGAAGACCTTTATGGGCAGGTAAGCATCTTAATCTTCTCACCTTACAATATAGAAATAGAATGTCTAGATTCTTAGTAGGCCGCTGAAAATTGAAGCCAAAAGCTCATTTTTGAAAAAGAGTAAGTATGGAGTTTCTTGCCCATTCTTCTCCATACAAACCTACCCTTACGTATGGGTGTAAAATCAATCCCTTCCCATCCCATTTCCTTTAATTTTAATAATCGACGTTCAAAAATGCCTCTTTGATGGTCTAATTGAAATAAATGATTTGACTTTGACTTTGACAAAAACACGGTAGAAAAATTACTCCCGTCGTTCGATTCCTACGTAAAACAAGTGAAGATGTCCAAGGAAAATATTTAAATGAGTGCGTGGCGCTCATTCACACATCTAAAAAGAAATGGCTTCATTAAAACGTTACGTTTTGTTTCGAACATGGAATCTAGACAATTTTACAAACTAACCTTCTTACAAATAAAAATCTCGTGTGTACACACACACGAGATTTTTATTTGTAAGGTTGAGGTTGAGGAGGTTGCACACCTCCAAAACGGCTTGAGCGATTTTAAACGTTTTTCTTTTCTTTGTGTATTTTTGGTAGGTTTTAACGTTCTTTTCGTTTATAGTATATTTTGTAGTTTTTAATCAATTTTGTCATGTTACATTTTCATTATCACGAGTACCTCATGTATTGAATAATAATGGGTTCAGAAGAAGTTGACGAGAAGAATACGGGGCTAAATAAAACCTTCTTTAATATTTATGTGGTTTTTCTACACTATTTATTCTGTTTTAATTATAAATAAATTACGTAGTACATGAATATCATTCATTGGCTAAATATAAATTCTGTCATGTTAAAAAAAAATTAAAAACATGTTAATTAATTTGTTTGCTTCTCAAACTTCATGTTAATTAATCATTTTGTTCATTAGAAGATGTTAAACGGAACTATTAAGGTTCTAAATGTGACCAAACCGGTGTATTAAAATGTTCCTAAATAAACATAAATCAAACACTGCCCGTTTCCTTTATATTTCGTACTTATTTTATTACTAACAATCAAACAGGATCTGATTTACGAGGAGATTTTAACGATTGATTTTAAAAAAAATCTTAATTTTAAAAGTACCGGTACTTAATATATTTTAAAAACTAAATTAAAATTCGATGTTGCGAAGAGCAATTTTTTTACGTAAAAGCTCGTTTACACATACGTAGTTTACATATACTAACAATAAATGGCGTGATTCATGATTGTCAGTATCGTGAATCGTGATAGGGTTTCACGAACGGAATGAATAAATATGAAAAACTCACAATTATTACATTTATGCAATTTTTATTAAGAGTTGGTTTAATTTCACCACTCTGCTCTTCAATAACCCTTTGGTTTGGTTGGTAACGCCCTCGGTGTGGACACATGCTCAGCGCAATTTTTATGTTGCTTTTTTTTTATTTATTCTGTATTTTATTTATTTACAATCTTTTTCTTTTTAAACTTCTTTGACCTGTGTGATTGTTGTTGTGAGTGTCTATGATTGTATAAATGTTTTTCTATTCTATTCTTTTTAAATGTTAGTTAGTATGTTAGCATTTATTATGTAGCCACCCACAAATATATTCGACAGATTCCTCAAGAATGACACATATGCCTTTTCTATAACATTTTTTCCACGTGTAGGTGTGTTAAAATCAGAACTAGTTTTTTATTCGGTGTTTTATTCGCTCAAATCATGTATATTGATTCCATGTTATTTAAAACAGTGGATAGGTTTCAAAGTTTTAAATTACAGAATCTATAACATAGGATTGTTTGATTTTTACGAACTCTTCTTAACGACATCAAAGACAAGGTTACATTTTTTTTTCCTAAATCTACTAAAATATTGACTTTGTAGACCAGAAGTTCAGTGACCACAGTCACATGCCAATACCGGAGGCTCTCATAGGCAAAGCTCTGTTCGTTTCTACTAATATTAATCAGCATCCGTCTTTAATGAACAGCATAAACTACTAACCAGTTAGGTACTCTATATTTTAATGTGATGTTTTACCATAGTGACGCACTCGAAACTTTGGTGTTTTGAAAACAAAATTCGTTAACCGTGTCGTACTTTTTTGCTTCCATATTTAAATGCAAATCATCAAAGTAAAAATAAAATTACGGTAGTATATAATTAATGTCTTCTGTTAGGCTTCTGTTATATGCGTCGGATATGCACTGTGATTGCACTGTTAACAAGCACATTACGTCTTTGTATTTAAAGAAAAAATCATGTGCAATTTAGTCAAATATTTTATAATATAGTGTTATCGGCTTTCAACAGTTATAATTATTTGACATAATCATTTTTTTTTCAAAACTTTAAAGTTATTCAAGCGGCAGAACAGGCACAGGCATTTAGTCCACGCAAAGCTGTGTTACTACTGGTAAATCTCAAAGGAAGCTTTAAGTTCATTTGAATGAACTTAAAGCTTCCTGCAGATGAAGGCTTCGACACAAAAGCACCGATCGAGGCCGACCTTGTCTTTCAGCACAAAGCCTTATACGAAACAAATTCCAATAAAATAGACATTCGTTTCATCAATAAATGTTTATTTATACTTGCATTCCGAATTTAACAACAAATAGAGTCTTTTTTTTTCAGCCAGGCTGTCGCTACCCTTTAACTTTTCCCCCTTTTAAAAATGCGAAGAGGCGATGTTCAGGGCCGACAACTGCCGCGGTCGGTAACTAGTTTCGATATTATGCATAAACAGATGTCTCAACACTCAATAACGAACTCAACGTTCCGGGTTAAACGTCTTCGGCAGAATACGGATATTGATTTCGGTAAATACTTTTGATAAGTATTATTTGAACAACGTGTAATTAACGAAGTTTTTATGACGATTATTTGTTTCTGTTTTTGACGTCACGTCAGTTTAAATGACAAAAACAATCTGTCATGTCAATTTTGAAGTAGATCTATTGTTATCCAATATCATGATTGTACATTATTATTTTGTACAATAGATGTAAACATCAATATAGCATTGTTTAATTAACACCTAAAATCACTCTAGCAATAGGATAGTTGCTAGCATCAATAAATTGGAAATTTAATTAGTCAGCTACAGTTTTGAAAAATAATGGTAACGTATAACTTTTGTTAAGTCAGTGAATGTTCAAAAACGCATCAAAACTTAGACTGGGGGCTTGTGACGTCAGGAAGCACTGAAAATGATACCACGTCATAACTTATTGTGAATTTGAAGCATATTCGTCAGTTAAGGTGTACAGAAAAAATATATACCTATGGGTCAAACAGTTTTCGATAATCTAACTAACTGACGGACCGATTAGATTTTTTTAGTATACAAGCTTATTGTATCTACACTGACCCATATGGTCACAATTCAAGCGTTCACAAAGATTTAAAAAAAACTGGGACCAGATTAGTCTCTTCAAATAAAAAACCGGTCAAGTGCGAGTCGGACTCGCCTTTAAAGGGTTCCGTAGCAGCAAGTAACATTATATAAAAGTTGGTTGTAACTTTGAAAGATAAATTGCGGTTTACGATGAATGACGTATTAAAAAAAAATGTAAGTTGGTACGCACAATATTGAGTGATTTACCATGTTATTTTAATATCATGGACTTCTTATAGGTTTTCCTATAATCTATAAGGAGAAAACTAATTTCTGTATTTTTTTCAAAATTTTAGGTTCAGTAGTTTCGGAGATAAGGGGGGGGAATGGTCAATTTTCGTCTATTTTCTTGAATAACTTGGAAACTATTTATTTTAAAATTACAAAAAAATACATTTAAGATCTTCTCAACCAGACCTTTCATTTGATATGCCACACGATGCAGTTTTCAGATTTTTTTTTTAATTTTCCCCTTCCCCCCCAAAAATGACCCCCCATATACAGATTTCATCTGCTCACGTCACACCTCTGTGTTTGGGTCACAGGAATTGATATGTGTACCAAATTTCAACTTAATCGGTCTAATAGATTCGGAGATAATTGACTGTAAGCGACGGACGGACAGACACACGAGTGATCCTATAAGGGTTCCGTTTTTGTATTCAGACGTACGGAACCCTAAAAATGACGACTAATAACTGGTTAAAATTAAAAAAATATGCTAATATAACCATACAATAAATCTTTCTTTGACCGCCACCTACATTCCAACTTTCTTATTCGCAGGTGTGTCATCGACCTCTCGCAGCTTGAAAAGGAGAAGACCCATGAACTGTGGCAGGAACTGGAGTGCGGTCAAGGTTCTTTGCATATGTTGGTGACGTTGAGCGGCACTGCGAGACCAATGCCTCTGGACAACGTGCCCACAACGAATGGCGTCCACCATGCCACTCCTGAGGAGGAGAAATTTGTAAGTACCTACGATTTTGTTGTTCTGAAACCGTGAACATCGGCTTTCAATCGAGCTTGCCCATGGCGCGATTCGTGCAATTTGCAATTTCTACTTACTAAAAATGAAAATGGTCCTTGCTACTACGATATAACGATGCAATTCGCGTCATTAGCAAGCTCGCTCAGTTGTCTGGGCTACAAAAACTATGTATAAATATTTATTTTCATAATTCATGGAACACGCACACGATGCGCTGGATAAGGATATTGAATTCGAGCTAACAGCCATCATTTTTCCGTACCGACACTAATCTGAAAATAGGAATGCAATACCGCGCTATACCTAGAAAGAGACCGAAAATATATTGAGAAAGCAGAGTGAAAACTCCATGCGTATGCGTCCTCTGGGTTGACGCACAATTTTTTTTTATTTGGATATCAAGATTTAAATGTAGTTTTACGCGTGTTTTCCAATCTTAATTGACAGTCATTAAAATGTATATATTTAAAAAAACAACTTGTTATCACATCGGAAAAAATGGTCACGTTCTTTTAAAAATATACAGATGTGTTTTATTACAGCAGTAAACTAGATTATTTTAGTATGCCTTCTACGTAAATAATGGTAATGTAATTATGTATAAATTATAATATTTTATTTATAAAAAACTATTTATATTTCCTCGATTTGCTAAAAGATGTAGACAGATAGAGATATATGAGTATATGGGTGGAAAAAACAATAACTAATGGACCAAGTAACGTCATAAAAAAAACAAGTTCTGGATGATTTTATTTTATTGAAAATTTAACTAATTCAAACAGACATTATGATGTTTATATAATACCACGAGGATCGTTAGGAAAAACAATATATTTTACATTACAGACAAATAAATTTAAGAGACTAGAACTTGTAGAATCATTTATTAGACTTGATGTTTGGATATAAATAATTTAACGTTGTTTTTAAACATTCTATTTACAGACTAATCACTAAAAGCCCTGTTACTTATCATCAGGCAAACTAATAAAGTAATTTATAAAAAATGTACTTGATTTTCGTCCTCTGAAAACTCACTTTGTTCAAAGTAACTGAAACTCATTATTGGGGAAATAATGAGCTTAAGATATTTGTCATTTATTAACATTTGTCTTTTTTTTTTATCGTGGTAAAATCATCAAATGAGTCCTCCCACCCAGGGCAGGGCGGGAGGGACTGTCAGACTTGTACTGACTAAAATCCACGGTGTCCTTCAATAGCCCTTTACGTACTAGGGTCACGGTACTCCCTTGGTCCCGCGAACCCCCTTGGTCCCGCGAACCCCAACAAACATACTTGGAGTAAGTTAAAAATAATATTCATTTCCATTAATGATTACTCTGCTGTATATTTAAATACAACTTTATTGCGATCTTTAAAGAGAAATGTCAGCATGCGGACACGGTTAAGTTCAAGTTGGCTTGCGGTTTTACCCACCCAAGTTAGCCTTGCAGCTTTACAAAGCTCCGTCCATAATGATAGACCGTGAACCTCAGATGACCTAAGCTGTAAATTTCCACGTCAAGAATGAAATATGTTTTTATATCTATGGGGGTAGGAGGAACAGAGTGGAAAGTTCCTGACTACCCCAGTGAAAAGGAAGGTACCTTCCGACCAGACGGGTGTTGTGTCTGGTGGGCTTTCTGCCCGACATTCATTGTCGGAATGTTCTATGTCTTCTAAACTCGCGGATAACTCTGATTGCGCGATGTAGACATCTTTCTGATGTAGTTCTTCCGTCGTTGCAGAGATGGCGCTAGTGTCGTTTTTGTTGACAGTTATTATGTTCGCTACATCACTCCCCTCCGGAGACCGGAGGTCGATAGTAGTAGTCCAAGCCAATTGTAGTCGTCGTAGATGCCGCAATGTTCACAGTGAGTCGGAACAATTCGATGCGGAGAAGAGTTGCCGCAGGGTTCACGGTGAGTCGGAACAGTCTGCTGCGGTGAAGAGTTGCCGCAGGGTTCACGGTGCGTCGGAACAGTCTGCTGCGGTGAAGCGAGATCCCAGTGAGTCGGGATCCGGCGCTGAGTAGCATTCATCATAGTCGGATGAGGAAGCGCCGCGAGGGGAAGGCTTATGACAACCAGGAGGATTCGCACTCGACTGGCTGAGATGTGCCTTAGTGCAGGAGCATGGTCGCTCGATGAGGTTGAGGGTGCTGACCAGGTATGCGCCTTCTGCGCATGCTGATGGTCAGGTTTGCCCGTTTGAAGCTGGCTGGCTGGTTGTGATACTCGTTGCTCGAAAGCTTGAGGAAGTGATGCAGGTGATGATGACGTCACGTTGCTCGAAGGTTGCGCTTGACGTCCATTTCGGGGTCACCAGTTATGGGGGTAGGAGGAACAGAGTGGAAAGTTCTCTCACTACCCCGCTGAAAAGGAAGGTACCTTCCGACCAGACGGGTGTTGTGTCTGGTGGGCTTTCTGCCCGACATTCATTGTCGGAATGTTCTATGTCTTCTAAACTCGCGGATAACTCTGATTGCGCGATGTAGACATCTTTCTGATGTAGTTCTTCCGTCGTTGCAGAGATGGCGCTAGTGTCGTTTTTGTTGACAGTTATTATGTTCGCTACATATCAATAAAGCTAAGATCGAAACTTGCAGTGCCATTGTAATTTCTGTAATTTAAAATTGTAAATTTTATGAAACTCTATAAGTAAGACTTTTCGTCCTCGACAATTCGCCAACACAGTCTATGTTTTTTTTTTTAATTTACTCTGCACTTGGTATTTCTCTTGTTTCGTGCGTGCGTTTACAAACATTTAAACTTCCATAAGCAAATACAGACAGACCTAGACCCTGACCAACTACTTATAGATCATAAAAAATAGTTTTCCTTGTGAGAACGAAGCGTAGCAAGCAATTGCCAAATCTTACATTGGGTGTCCCAGAGCTCGTCGTAAACACTTCTGTTTCCCTAGTTGTGAGACTTCATATGGGTGGAAATTTTTCATAATTATTTATTTAGTCTTCTTATTCCTCTTTTTTGATTATGGCAATCGGCCAGAGTCATTGTTACCAGTGTCGAGTGTTGATTTATTTAGTCACGGCGCCAAACGTGCTGATTCAGACTATCCTCTAGTCATTGCAATTCACACTTGCTCACAATGTAAACTAATCTTTACACAATAATCCTTCGGCTTTTACGTCGTGACTCAGACAGACAACCAGTAGCCTAGCCAGGCCAGAAAGGGCCCCGCATCAAAACTTGTTTGGGGCACTTTAAGTGTATGGTTTGCAGAACAAAGAAAATACCATCCTGACTCTTCTAATTCCATTACTGATGCCATTAGGAGAATTTTGAAGGGAAGAATGAGAGGCTAGAAAAATGAGAACGCTGATCGACTGATCGTATTTTATATATGACAACTATAGCCATTTTGAAAATTGAGCTATGTTACGGGCTCGACAATTTAGCTTTAGCTTTATGGACCGCGATGAGTTTTCGTTTATGAGCATTTATATGAACATTTTGGGGCCCTTGATATATGGGGGCCCCGTATCATTGTTACTTCGGTAAGTACGCCCCTGACTACAACCAAGCAGCTAAGCTGTGTGTCTGTTCTCGTAAACTTCCGAAGGCCGGTTTGTCTCACGTGAGCAAAATCCCTGGGTTCCAATAATCAACTGATGACGCAGGTAAAAGTGGTCTGACCGGCTAAGATGCGCAGATAACTGCTCAGCCTTATTTGTTACTGTAGGTACTTCATAAACATAATTTATTAGTGGTTCTTTTAAGATTCCTTTCAGTTTTATTGATTTCCTGCTTGGTGTAGAAGTGAATTGTGGTTTTACAGTTTACTTTTTTTGTGTAGCTGTATGGACAAGCGATACTAAAAGGTGTAAAATCATGGCTTTTAACTTATTTTCTCAGTACCAACTCACAACTTAAGTTCTACAAAGATAGATCTTTGTAGATTAACGATGTACAATGGGTCATTAACCCTTTGTTGGACAAAACAAACCGAAATGTGTTAGGTTTATTTTAGTTACGATATTTCTTGATTCGGTCTATAAAATCTATGCAATAGCTTACAAAAATAGTTTTTATCGTAATTTTAAGTTTGGGGGCGCGTCCACAATCTGTTTTACTACTTTTTTTATTGGTAGGAATAATGAAATCATTAAGTGGCTCTAATAGAATGAACAAAGGAGGATGGCGATACCATCCTTCACTTCATTTAGCCAGGTGCTAACGTACATTCTCCATCTTGTTCTGATTTCCCGCTCAAAATTAAGAAAAACAAGAGACGTCAACGATATTTTATTACCAAACGAAATTAACAAAAAAATATAGACGTGAATACTTTTTGTGTCATGTCCTAGATTGGCGAATCAAAGTAGCGTTACCAGAAATAAAAAAAGAAACTATGATTTATCACAACAGGTAACATTGATGACCCCGCGATCTCTATACGTCATTGTGCAAAAAATTAATGGGATAATAATTTATTAACAAAAAATGGCTACGTCATAGAAAAACTATAGTTAATATCGCTTGTCAATCACTGATGCTTCTCGTAAATCTATATTTTTTGCGTCGCGATCGTTCAATAGATGTTATTGGAATAGACAAATGGTTATTTGTGTGTTAAATAGCGCTAATATTAACACATTTATGTTTTTAAGATAAATATGAATTTGCGAGAATTATGTTATGTTTTTGTGTAAACTTGACAGAAATAAACCTACAAAATAGTAGATTATTAACCAAGGGGATAAAGCAGTGTCTTCTGTCGCGGGTGACGATTTAAATCGCGAGCGTAACGAAGGACTCGAGGTTTACTCCCGAGCGTAGCGAGGGTGTTAAAAACTTAAATCACGAGCAAAGCGAGGGATTTAAGACGAGTCCTGAGTGTAGCGAGGGATTTAAGTTCACCCAAGACTAAGACAGCTTTATCACCGAGGAAAATACTCTACTTTTCGTACCATTTGCGAAAAAATGAACTCAATAATAATATGAGATAAGCATTTATTGAAAATAATGACAATTAAAAGTAAAAGTTAACATTCGAAACATTGGTCCAATTATTGATAGAGAGATACATTTTTGTTTGGTACATTTATTTGTGTGATGAGCACGATCATTTGTTCTGTGTCTGGGTGTAATTTATCTATAATATGTATGTATTTAGAAATATATAAGTATGTTTATCAGTTGTCTAGTACCCATAACACAAGCTCTGCTTAGCTTGGGACTAGATGGCGTTGTGTGATAGTTGTGGAATATTTATTTATTATTATTGTCGATGAGTTAATTTGAGTATATCTCTGTTCTTGCGTCTGAGGAACTTGCGTTTCATTTGATTTAACATCGTTACGCATTTTTAGAACATTAACTTATTTATAAAATAAAATAAACTTATGGTTTTATTTGAAGAAAACAAAAACGCGGCAAATTCCTAGACTAAATTTTTTTGTCGGAAAAGCAAAGGCATCAAGCTCATACGGCCTCTTCGGTTTTCGTAATTTTGTTTAATAATCATAACTGCATAGTAAATACGTATTCCTTTTTCAAAAAGATGTGTAATGCTTTATATACAAACTCAATGGTATAAACACAGATGTAGTTCAGTATAAATTTCGGTAAGTATTCCAAATTTAAATCACATTCTCTCCCTAGAGGATGAATGAAATTCAGTACAACATTCTCTCCCTGTTTTTAACAGATTAAAAATGACTATCGTTATGTTCGATTTTTGAAGCATAGAATGTCACTTTTTTGAGCAAGTGGTACGAAAAAAATATTATCATTATAATGTATTTTTAATAATCTTTTGACATTTTAAGTTATTTTTAAACGGCCTACGTATTTAGCTAATTATTTATTAAAGCACAAAAATGTGTGTTTCTGTTCAATATTTTGATATATTTAGTATGACGAACTTGTTACAAAATGTTTAGGTACTTGTTTTATTATGATTTGACTTTGCACAGCAAAGACTCGACTTTAATTTAAAATTCTACAATATACTCGTAGATATGTATTGCAGTATATTTACCTTTTTTTACTTAACTTTTCCTTTGTTCAACGATCTTAATGAGAAACTTTATTTTATTAATTTACAAAATTATCTATTTTACTTTAGATATTTTGTCAAGTTTTTTGGAGTTCAGTCTCCATACTATTTTTAAAAGCAAAATATATTTTCTTCAGCCATATTATAGTTAACTTATAAAAGCTTCGTATTAATTTAGGTGTACAGTAAAATACAGTCTATTCATGGGCTTAGAACCAAAAATGACCATAATATCTTGTTTCCCAGTCATGGTACCGCCTGGACAACAGCTGGGGCGAGGTGGGTGAGCTGTCGCTGACAGTGTACGGCGCCGAGGGGTTAAGCGCGCTCGGCATCAGCGGCAAGGCCGACGCTTACTGCCTTCTAGAGCTGGACAACTCCAGGATACAAACCCACACGGTGCCGGGAACTACTGACCCGACGTGGAACAAGAGTTACAAATTGTAAGTAGACTCACATATCTACATTTTACTATAGGATAGTGATGTTCAAATTCAATTTTTGAAAGAGATCAGTTCGCTTTTCCCGTTATCGTATATATATACGGAGAGTCTTAACCGACTTAAAAAAAAGGAGAACGTTCTCAATTCGACGATTTTTTTATGTTTGTTTCATCATAACTTACGACTGGCTGAACCGATTTTGATATTTCTTTTTTTTAAATTGGATTATTTAGTGTCTAATAACTCAGTATAATTAAAATCGTCAATTGAAAAAGAAGGATTAACTCTTCTTCTCCGCAATCAACAAGATTTATTTACTTAATATATTTGATGTTGTAATGATATAATCTTTTTAGAACCCGAATTCTAATTAGTCGTAGTTTTCTTAGTGAATCACCCTTTTGTGATCATTGTTTTACTGTAATCTAGACTTATGTAAATAAGACCTGACCTACGCGGTTTTGTCCTGCGACTTAGCACTAAACAATAAGTATAATGACCGGATAACAGTATGTATAAGTTTTAGACTCTGTTGACCTCTTGCAGGTTTCAAATTGTTTCGAAATAATTATACAGTTTCAAGAACAGTATTTTTTTAAATTAGTAGCGTAGACCCAAGTCACTCTTATTAAGTAATGAATGCAGAACCCTATTTATACATTTGCTATGTTTTTTTAGGGTTCCGTACGTCTGAATACTATATTTTGGGGGGGAAGGGGAAAATTAAAAAAAAAAAATCTGAAAACTGCATCGTGTGGCATATCAAATGAAAGGTCTTGTTGAGAAGATCTTAAATGTATTTTTTTGTAATTTTAAAATAAATAGTTTCCAAGTTATTCAAGAAAATAGACCTTATCTCCGAAACTACTGAACCTAAAATTTTGAAAAAAATACAGAAATTAGTTTTCTCCTTATAGATTATAGGAAAACCTATAAGAAGTCCATGATATTAAAATAACATGGTAAATCACTCAATATTGTGCGTACCAACTTACATTTTTTTTTTAATACGTCATAAATCGTAAACCGCAATTTATCTTTCAAAGTTACAACCAACTTTTATATAATGTTACTTGCTGCTACGGAACCCTTTAAAGGCGAGTCCGACTCGCACTTGGCCGGTTTTTTTTTATGTAAACAAACTTTTCATGTAATCAATTATATCACTTTTTTTATGTGATAAAATAATCAAATGAGTCCTGAGTGAGGGCAGGGCGGGAGGGACTGTCAGACTCGCTAACTAAAATCCACGGTGTCCTTCAATAGCCCTTTACGTTCCGGGGTCACAGTAATTCGTACAGTCCCGCGACCCCGGAAATCATGTCACTAGCGAGCAAAATTATGGAATCACTTACTTGGAATTGATTCGGTATGCTCTTTAAATAATAACGTGATTTAAGTGAATTTGGTAACCATTTAAAATTAACAGTTAAACCTTTAAAATGGGACCATTTTTATTATTCTTACCCAGTTATTAAGTACTCAAGAAGGCGCAGAATCGGAGTGATTCCATACTTTTGTTCGCGAGTGTAGTTGTCACAACTTTTCTGCATTACTAATCATTTTCATTTATGTTTTCATTGTCCTTACAGCCCCATAAACGATATAACGTCGACACTAACAATAACAGTCAAAGATGAATCGATAATCAACACGATGAAAGATGAGACTCTCGGAAAAGTATCGATACCTCTCCTATCGATAATAAATGAAGAGAAAGCCTGGTTCGACCTCAACCATCGATCAAAGAAACACACAATCAAGGCAAACTCCCCGAAGATACAATTACAAATGTCCATCGCGTGGAACCCGGTAATTCATTTTTTTATTGCTACCAATGTTTTAGCCAGAAATATAGATACTTTTATGCTTTTCTATAGCAATGTCCTAATGCAAACCGCCCCACGAACAGGTCCTTTTTTGTTAACTTACCACTGAAAGTTGCAAGCCAACTATAACTTTATTGAAACGACTATGAATATTTAAATGATTTTTTCAGTAGTAAAACGTTATTCTTTAGATCTTTCCGCGTCAATGCGTCACTGACTTTTATTCGGAAAACCCGAACGTCGTCCTTTGTGTGACAACGAAGATTCATTGAACATGAGATACGCGACTAACTGGCGTTCGCTTGTATTAGAACACGACCTGTAATGTTAATAGTAATTGATTAGTTTTGACCCTACATTTATTTTAGATTAATTTATTTCCTTCAATTTGTTTATGAATTGTTTTTATTTCAGATAAAAGCTTCAGTCCGGTTATTAAGTCCTAAAACCAATAAATACACAGAGCCAACAACGAGGACTTTCAGTATTCCCCTCATCTACAATAATTTGAAGTTCATAAAAGACATATTTTCTGCTGTACACTACGGAAACGAACAGTTGAAGTAAGTAGTAACATTTTTAATACTTTTCAATTTCTTTTACATGAATCTTAGTAATATAAAAGCGTAAGTTTGTGAGGATGAATGGATATGTGTTTGTTGCTCTTTCACACATAAACTGCTGAACGGATCTCGATGAAATTTGGTACACAGTTAGTTTATACCTGGATTTACACATGGGATATCTTTTATACCGGTATTACGTTTCCGTGGGATAATTTTCGAGTGCATGTTACTCGGGCGAAGTTGTTGGCAAAAGCTTGTTTAATATGCCGCGGCTTATTAAAAGTTTGACAAACCCGTAATCGACCCAAAAGGTGGGTTATCACACAGACCGGAGGCCTATATCCGAGCGGTCAAGACATACATAATAAAATTAGGCCTCTCAAAATAATGAGTAAGTACTGCAATGAATATTAAAAAAAACTGTAGCTACAGCATTCCACCTACTGAGATAGTCTATACTAATCATAAAGACAAGTCTGGACCACCCAAAAAAATAGGACTGGTTTTGACTAATAATATTAATATGATAGGAGTAAGTACTTGTTTCTTGTCGCAAATGGATTAAATTTTAGGAGTAATTTTGGCAAATTTTAACCTTAGTTCTGACTCCGTATCAAGTCGATTTCTGTATTTAGTTTTTAACGCGCGCGCGCGCCTGCCAGTTATCAAGCCACCATTACGTTAATCTTGCCGCGAACCCCCTGCCGTCGAATAGCGAACCCCTAGGGTTTCGCGTACCCCACTTTGAGAAAGCCAGAATGTAAAGTAATCATAAAGGAACTAAATTCTGGACCACGTGAAAAAACTAACTCTGGTTTCGACAGTTTAACCGAAGACAAAAAAAGGAAGACGTTCTCCATTGGACTTGTATTTTTTTTTCAACGATTGCTAAATGAAGTTTCCTAATAGATTAGGTAATTTTATTGTTCTGTTCCAATGATAACGTTCTATTGTCATGTGACCTGTTCTATTTTGACATAACAGGGAAAAACATGCCACACAAAAATGAGGTCGAGATTTGACTTAGTTCTTACTATTAGCCAAATATTTACGATTGATATAATTATACTGATTCATGAGACTAGTTCGTAGATTCGTGTGAAGAAGAATGAGTGAGAGACTCTGTACTTAGTCCGTAATAGCCGGGCTACACTAACGGCATTTCCCGTTGATTTTCGCGATCATAGTCTTCTAAATGTTTATTATACGTCCACTAGCTGATGCTATCGGTTTCACCCGCTACAACTCAAAAATTATCCCAAGGGAGTATAAAATCGGGATACAATCCCATGTGTTAATCCAAGCTATGAACTATCTGTGTACCAAACTTCATACTAATCCGTTCAGTGGTATTTGCGTGAATGAGTAACAAACATCCATCCATCCAAACAAACTTTCACATAAAAGTAGGAAGCGGCAATAGGCTATTGTACTCAAGAACAATTATTAGTCCGTAATGTAAATTATAAACAAAAATTAGACCCGTATTTTTTGTTTTATAACTTTAAGCAAAATTGACGAAGATACAACGCTTCTAAAAATCACAAAACGTCACTCGGTCGGTACAATTTTACAAGCGTTATGACGTCACAAACTCCTACTCTCGAATTTTGAAGCGTTTTATCTTTGCCAATATTCATTGATTATAAAAAAAATACGTGTCCATTATTTTTCAATATTCTAACTGACGGACTAAACAGAATTTCAATTTATTATTGCAGTTAAATACCCTATTAACGGTATTTTTCGTTTGTGAGGCCCTAGTGTAAATAAGAGTGACTTTTCTGGTACAGGTGTCACCCACCGATTTTAGAACAATGATTCAACTATCTATTTTAAAGGGTTAAAGTTTAAACTCCAGTACAGTTAATTAATATTAATGTCTCCTAGTATAACGTATGATGATTGTCTAATTACCTATATCGTACTTAGTTGATTCATTATTGCTATGTAAATAGCTTAACACAGTTTCAAGTGGAGTTCGTTGACCGGCCTGTGTGGCGCCATATTGAACGGTGCATTACATTGTATTTGTATTATAATTATGTATTTGAATTTCCTTGCAATAGTATCCTAATAGATATATAATATAATAGTATCCTAGGAATTATGAAGATCTTAAAAGTTATGTTATGTTACACTAGGCGCCGGAGTCTCGGGACTCACGAATTACCGTGACCCCGGTACGTAAAGGGCTTTTGAAGGACACCGTGAATTTTAGTCAGTCAACTCTGACAGCCCCTTCCGCCCTACCCTGGGTGGGAGGACTCATTTGATGATTTTACCACGATAAAAAAAAATGTTACACTAGGCACAAGGGTTAAATAAAAAAAATGGGTTGCAGTGCTGCCTGTCGCGGGTGCGATTCCCACACGGAACAAATTAATGTTAATATGACCTACAAGTAGTTGTTGCCGGTCTAGGTATTTAAATACATATGTGAGTTTTAATGTTTGTAGATGTACACATAATACAGGAGATTTTTTAAAATATAAAAAAAATATAAACGATTTTTGAAAGAAAAAAATGAGTATAATAAAAAAATAGGGAAATGGCGTAAGTTTATGTATTTATTGCCGTAATGTTTGTTAATATGGTGAAATATCCTGAAGTGTGTCATCAACTGAAATATTTTATGATAATTACGATGGACAGTGACATCATTAAACAGGAACGAATTATAACGAATTAAAAAAACGTATCATCGTGTTTGTATATGTGAGTTTCTGTTTGTAAACGCATCCACGATACAGGAGAAATTCCTAGTGTAGGGCATCATTTCTTTTTTAAATAAAAAATGAACATCAAATACAATAAAAAATCATCATCATAGATAGCTTGGTATAACACATAACATATCCTTATACCGTTATTATGATTCTGTGAGATAATTTTCGAGCCACCTGTGGGCGAAGCAGCGGGCAATACCTAGCTAGTGATAAAATAAACTAACATGTAAAGGGGTATGCCACTTTTTGACATCAATTTTTTTTTTCTTTCGCCAGTAATGAAATGTTGGTTATTAGTAGACCGCAACCTAAGAACTTCGTAAAAAATAATAAAAAAAATCTAAACCGTAACCAACCATAGATATAACGGATTTTATTTTGTTCTAATCGGGAGTAAATCACTCCTGATTAAAACAAAATTAAAACTGTCATATCTCTGGTTGGTTATGGTTTACAAACTTATTTTTTTTTCTATGGACTTCTTAGGTAGTAGTCTAATTGTGGCCAAAATTTAATCACTGGCGAAAAGAAAAAAAAAATGACGCCAAGGTCCATACTAAAAGTTGCATGGGCCTTTGTACTCATATAATTCGTCGAAATTTAAAGAACAGCAGATTTTTTTGCAACTTTCATAATAAAACTTGGTTCTAATGATTACTACTGTAGAATACTTGATTATTTTGATTTGTTGATTTTTTAAAGGAGTAAATATCTACTCTTTAAAGTTGAATGGCAAACAATAGCTAAAATTCCCATATAGTTATAAAGTCGTTATTGCGTAGCAAACTCTACGCGCGTAGCAATATGCTACGCTCGTAGGCATAATCCTTTAAATTACAAGATATTTGCGGCTTACAAAGATAATAAAATATTTATTTATTTAAAATTTATATTGTGTATAAATTAAATATTTTATAATAATTTATATTGTGTATAAATTTTAAATAAATAAATGTTTTATAAAAAAAAAATATACAGCAGCGGACTATAATGCCTTGGGCATTATCTACTGGCCTACCTTAGGGTAACATTTACATTACAATTAGTGTCTAATGAACGATTGCTGACTAAATAATATATTATGCGCGTCCCATTTAAATAAACGATACGTGTTGTAAATAAATACATATTTGTGCAATGAAACCTTTGTCTTTTGCGGTAACTGGCACAAACAGTATACAAATGAGTAACATTTTCATTTATTTAGTCATCATCACCTTTATACTCTGAGACATCAGTGTAGACATTCTCTGGACTTCCTTAATCTATACTCTTTATAATATACTATAATACTAGCACTTTGCCCGCGACTTCGTCCGCGTGGGTTACGTACTTTCCTAATTCCCCCTTTTCACCCCCTTAAAGGTTAAATTTCCAAAAACCCCTTCTTAGTGCTCCCCTACATTATAATAGGAAGCCGTGTGCAAAATTTCACATTCCTAGCCCCAGTAGTTTCGGCTGTACGTTGATATGTCAGTCAGTCAGTTCTCCTTTTATTTATATAGATTATAAAGAGGTAAATTTGTTTGTTTGTATGTAGGGGGTAATATATGTGGTATTGGTCCTGAGTGACATAGGCTATAAGGGGGGAGGGGGGGGTTAGAAGCGGGCGAAGCCGCTGGCAAAGGCCAGTATACTATAGAATTAATTGTTCGATACAATTAATCTGGAACATGTTCTTCTTTTTCGTTTGTGTGGAAAACCATGTTTCATTCATAACGCATCAGCTTTTGCCAGATGTTTCACGGAATAACCTGCTATCTGTGAGCCTCTCTTCAAGATCCTTTCACCCATTCTGACGTGACTGAGTAACAACCATCCATCCATCCGTCGCATTTATAATATTAGTAAGGGTATCATAAGCCAGAATAGCATATTGCCAGAGCTATATATAATATCAAAGTATATAAAACTGCAGTAATAGCAGTTCGGGGAATGAGTTCATCCTTACTATAATGACCCACCTTTCTGTAAAAACGTTTCATTAGAAACACTGTAGAGACGGTAAAACAGTGTTACCTTTTTAGATATTTGATATGCCAACAGGCCTTAGGCATTGCGACCTGTAAAACATTTTTGTGTCCAGAAAAAATCTACTTAGATAACTCTACAATAGATGGCGCTAACGTCACCTTAAGACGTTAGCAATGGAAAGTGGCCTTCCTACCAGAGATGTGCTATGCAGCTATGCTGCGAGAATGTAAAAGCTGAGCTTAGAAACTATATGACTATTTCCACTGATGCTAAGCTATGTAGGAGTGCGAGTAAAATGTGCTATGAAGATGCGCCGCCGCAAAGTAGCTGCGCGAGGAAGATGCGCAGATCGAGCTATGCGATGTATGGAAACTAAGGAAGACGACCCATAGTGCTGTGCTATGTGTACCAATAAATACGATTAGTGGATATCAAACACATACATAGCAACGTAGCATAGCACATCTCTGGTGGAAAAGCAGCCTAATTCGTCTCTGTAATAATGACTGCGATAACTCGGTTGGTAAAAGTGTCTAGTGTACTGTAATCAGACGGTCGACGTTTCAAATCCTGTTCGCAATCTTAATTTAAATTTTGTTCTATCTTCTTCTAACATCATCTTCTCTTTCCAGGTACTTGTTTGAGTGGGATAACCGCGAGAAGTCAGCGCTGGCGCTGTCTGCTTGGCTGCTGTTCTGGTTCTTCTTCAGAATGTGGATGACTCCTCTGCTAGCTGTTATTCCATTCGTCTATTTCTGGGCGACACGCAGTAAGTCTCGCTTTAAGAGGCCTCTTACAGTCCACTAGCGCCGCCAATCGAAAAAATGTCATAACTCGTAAATAGAATCAAAAATACAAAATGTGGTCTGTAATTACTGTAGAAAAGGCAATGACGTAATTTTATAACACATTGTCAACACTTGAAATATAGCTACAAATAAAAAAATTTAGCTAAACAGCTATATTTCAAGTGTTGAAATTTTTTCGATTGGCGGCGTTAGTGGACTGTAAGAGGCCCCTTAACATCTCTTAGGTACTAATCCATTCCAGAAGTTAAGTATAATTATGAAAACTCACCAGGCGAACTAAGAACTTTCTTTTTAATGTGATAATTCAATATTCTATTATGAATATTGCGTTACAAATATTCAACTTTTAACAAGTGATTATTACAAATCTGGGGGCACGGCAGTGCCCCAGCCAAGTCTCGAGCAAAACGGGCACGGCCGTACCATCTTTTCTCGATGCGATTCGCGGCTGTTTCGCCCCCCCTATATCTTCGACGTGGACAAAGCTAGGAGTTTAGGTTTTCGGTGAATAATAGTAGGCATTAGAACAAGCTTAAGTTCGAAATTACATGCCAATTGAATTAATAGTTTAGGAGTTACGGTCGACCAAAGTTACACCATTTTGTCACTCACTGACTCACTGACTCACTGACTCACTGACTCACTGACTCACTGACCGATCATCAAAAATCTAAGGTACTTCTAGCAGACTTAGAAACTTCAAATTTTGCACCAAGATAGGTCATTAGCCACATATAAAGGAAAAATTATAAAAACATAAAAAAATAATATACACTAGAAAACAATTTTATATTTGCGGTTTGGCAAGAATATTATGTATGGATTTTGACTGCATTGTTAACTTTGTTCGTTGTTTAAGTATTCAATTGGATGAATAAATACATAGAATAGAAAATAATAATATAAATGTAATACATAGACTATAATTAATTAATACATAAAGTTCATAATTCATTAAATTAATAAAGCTAAAACTCCATTGTATTGCGATAAATTTCGATTGTATGCGCGCTCGATAGATGGCGTTGTACCTGTCTGAATCGCGCTATGGTTTCGTTACCGAGCGCAGTATAAGTAGTACTTTAAAATAATTCGATAATTTTCATTTGATAGCGCCATCTACCTATGAAAAACCATTTCGAAACTAAAAAAATATTGTAGCTATATTCGGAGAACTTAAGTTAGCCGGATTAGGTTAGGTTAGTAGGATTTATTATTGTTATTGAAACAGTTATTTAGGCAAATAGTTTATTAAACACTTACAAAAAATAAATGAGATCCCACCAAAAACATTAAATGTAAAAAAATGCCAAGTCTCTCGATGCAGTCTTTCCATCGTAAAAAGTTTTGAGATCTCATAGAAGCCAAGTCCTATTCAAATTATTTTGTAGTTATAAATCAACATTTAGTAATTGTATCAATAGTTTTCTTTATATTATAATTATAGTGACTTGGCAATGAGCACAAGAAGAAACAAAACGACATATTTGGAGTTGAAAGTCACACACCGCATGCGTAAACATTAATATCACAAAATTAATTTTCTTTTGGTTTATCCGTGTCGTCCCAACCGAATTTCGGCAACGGCAGTCAGTCTCATCCAAGACTAGTAAACTGCGCAGGACATAAATTATAATGCACAAGTGTGTACGCAAACACTAGTGTTAGTGTACTCTCGGTTCATTTACTTGCCCGTAAGGTATTTTTTATTATTGTATTGGAGCATGTAGTCGGTAGTGGCCATCATGATCCACACATAACAAATAATCTGATCACAGGTCTCGTCAGTAACATTTGCACATAATTCCAGGCAGCAAGCAGCTTTTAATTGGTGCTCATTGCCAAGTCACTATAATTATAATATAAAGAAAACTATTGATACAATTACTAAATGTTGATTTATAACTACAAAATAATTTGAATAGGATTTGGCTTCTATGAGATCTCAAAACTTTTTACGATGGAAAGACTGCATCGAGAGACATGGCATTTTTTTACATTTAATGTTTTTGGTGGGATTGTATGTATACAGATCACACGCTATAGTCTGTTTTCAGTTTCAAACTCTCACTGATGTTATTCACTAATATGGCCATCTAGACAAGTGGCAAAGGAACATGCTTTGTAGTCTTTAATACTTATATATTTTCAACTTTAATTTTTAGAGCATTCAAGTTGAAAATCTCTCTAAAGACTACGAACACGAACGAACGAAAACGTTTATCGTTTGCCACCTGTCTCAGACATTACAGTTGAAAGGTCCCAGTGAGGAAGTGCTTTAAGACAAATATTATACGGAATCTATAATTTTTCTCAAAGAATATAATTTGCTCTGAATATTCTACAGGCTTCTAAAAGAACATGACCCCCACCCATATTAACTTTAAATCATTGAATATTTCCACAATAGCATACATACCACAACATAATTTCTCTTTTGATTTTGTAGCATGGCTAATTATTCCTTTGTATTTCCAGATACTGCAAACCTGATTCCTATCTCTCATTTCGACGAAGATTCATCAGAAGACGATTTGGAATCATCTAAGGTATGTCGATACTTACTAAGTTCTAACTATACTGCCGTTTCCATGAAAGGTGACGACATTCATTCGCTTCTTGAATTAATGCACCATCAGTTTTGTTACAAGTGAATTGCGCAAAGCTAAAGAAAGGAATAGCAATTAATAAATCAATAGAATAACCTATAAATTAATTTAGTCCTAAACATTTATTTAAAAATAATGTTGCTTAGTGTATCGTACGGAAAACGAATGGTTTTCTTGCGTCGTTACCTTTCACGATTGTACTTGCTGCATATAGTCATAAACGTTACTTTATTGACTCCTAAATTCATTTGTCAATTGTATTCTTCAATATTTCTACATTCTTAAGTTAATTAACCGCATGGAAACACCATATTTAAGTAGTAAAACCACAACGTTACGACCTCTTAATAGATGGACTTACAATAAAATGTAAATAAACTGATTAGTACAAAGTAATGTTGATTGAGAAACCAACATTATTGTAAAGGTACTGATAAACTTGAGCATTCACACAAAAGCATTCTTGAGAATGTTATATTACAGAAAGAGAGCGTTTTAGCGAGCCGACTGTCAAATTTTCAACTTGAAGATGCGATCGACCAGAGCAATCGCTAAAAATATCGTGAAAATGTTCGTAGCGATGTGTGGCTCTGTGCTTGGCTGTTTGCGTTCTTCAGTCTGGTAATTATAAACGGCAAATGCTCTATGTTCTGTTACAAGAGAATGCTCATTGCTCAAGTCTATCAGCACCTTAATGTATTGTTTGCTCTTTGTATTCAGACAATTACTATTTTATTATCAGTTATATTTATGAAGAATAAATAGGTAGGTAGGTAGGAAAATACCAACTTAATAATATTTCTTGGAAAATTATCTGAGCGGAGAAAACCATTGTGACCCTTGAACTGAAAATCATAACATGAATGAACTACGTCCTCTTCAGTATCATACTGATAATTAAATAACTTGAAATGACCTTTTTATATAACTGACTTAGTTTTTAAACGAACATTTGTTTTAAACAAGTTGTTAGACTGATATTCATTAATATCAGTCTAACAACTTGTTGTATGGAGTTAACAAGTTATATTAATTAACCTATTATTAAAATGGCGCGACTTTTGCTATTTCGTAACAATAGCATAAACAATTAAAAAAAAGTTAGTAAAGTAAGTCCTCCATAAAATAAATAAATAAAAAAAGTCTCGTTTCGTTCAAATTACCTGACCCAGACAAGAGTCGAGAACTCTAGAGCATTACAAATATCTTTTTTTAATTAATACCATAAAATAATTCGACTCCGAAGCCGGCGTGGCGAAGGCGTGGCGAATGCAAAGCGTGACGTTTTTATTTGTAATGTATGTAATTGTTTGAATCCAGTCACATAGAAAAGCGAAAGCGATCCGATAGCGTGACCGAACTATCGTACTGACGTCTCGTATCGGTTCATTATCGCTTCGGACTCGCCTGTCTGTTTGACAAAGGCTTTAAGCCGTTTAAACCTTTAAGCCTTTGTCAAACAGACAGGCGTGGCGAATGCGAAGCGTGACGTTTTTATTTGTAATGTATGGAATTGTTTGAATCCAGTCACATAGAAAAGCGAAAGCGATCCGATAGCGTGACCGAGCTATCGGACTGGCGTCTCATATCGGTTCGTTATCGCTTCGGACTCGCCTTTCTCTTTGACAAAGGCTTTAAAATTGTACTATTTTTACTATTCTTAACTAGTTATTTAGTACCTAAGGTCGCGCGAAATCGGTGGTAGTAACCGATTCCATACTTTTGCTCGCGAGTGTATAATAAAGGTTTCTTTTTTTCTTGTTCTTAGATTTATTACTGACCAGTGATTATTGTTTTTATTTCAGGACGAGAAAACAATCAAGAACCGGCTTTCAGAACTACAGGATCTCACTTTCACGATAAAAGACGGGATAGACTACATTGTATCTCTTCTACAAAGGGTGAAAAAGTAAGTCAATTTAAACCTGAACATTAGCAATTTATATCAACATACTTCTACGAGTAACTATATCTTGAGAAGATTTGAGAGAATGGAGTGATTTTTGTTACCCTTTCACACATAAGCTAAATTAATAGAAATCCCTTTTTACCAGTATGACGTCCCCGTGTGATAATTATGCAGGCAACGCCGCGGGCATAAAGTTGTATTAAAATTCGGAATTCTGGATGTTTAAAACGTGAATAAGGTCAAAATGGCTGAACGTAACTTGACGAAATTTAACTGCGACATAATTCTGGAATGACAAATCGTTTAAGCCCTTGTCAAACAGACATGCGTGACGAATGGGAAGCGTGACGTTTTTATTTTTGTAATGTATGGAATTGTTTGAATCCAGTCACATAGAAAAGCGAAAGCGATCCGATAGCGTGACAGAACTATCGGACTGACGTCTCGCTTCGGTTCGGTATCGCTTCGGAAACGCTTCGGTTTCGCCTGTCTGTTTGACAAAGGCATTAATACCGATATGACGTTAACGTGGTAGCATAATTTTCGAAATACATGCGAGACCGCTGGCAACAGCTAGTATTTCAATGGCATCATTCTGAAGTATTCTATACTTGTATTTAGGTACCCATAGAGCTAACTCTTATGCATTAAATGACCCCACTTACCCTCTACTTCTTTGTAAGTGGGGTCAAGTAATGTGCGGACACTAACTGCCTTGAATTGTTTTTGTCGTTCAGGAGCAAATTATATTTTCTTAACCAAAGAGGAATTGACGGTCCATATGGCCGGTTTTGTATTTACCATACAATCAAGAGCGAGTCGCGCATAAAGAGTTCCATACGGCAGAAAAAAAAAGATGTTTCTTGTCTGCTGTTTTTAAAGATAATTGTACCTTTTTTTTTAACGTGGTAAAATCATAAAATGAGTCCTCCCACCCAGGGCAGAACAGGAGGGACTGTCAGACTCGTACTGACTAAAATCCACGGTGTCCTTCAATAGCCCTTTACGTACCGGGATCACGGTAAATCATAAGTCCCACGACCAAGATAATTGTACCTTAAATATTTATTTTAGTCTGTTTTTTAGTATTTGTTGTTATAAATCATCTGTGACAACTGGCGAACTATCACGGTTCATGAGATACAGCCTGGTAACAGACGGATAGACAGACAGACAGACGGACAGTGAAGTCTTAGTAATAGGGTCCCGCTTAATAATGGTTTTTTAACTATAGTTTCTAGATAAATAAAAGTTTACAGTAGTGTTTTTAAGGTTCGGCCAAGGCCAGTTTTTTTTAATCTATTGATTACCATAAGCCCTAAAATCGCAGTACCATTGTTGGTTTCCTTTCCCCTTTTTTTTTACGTGGTAAAATCATCATTTAGTACAATCATTTGTACAACTTTAAAGAAATCTTAACACGACACATCACTAGTAGCAAGGCACTCGTTATAGTAACCCAAATGGTTAACAATGCCACCAATTTGCGTAACAATGGATTTGTGAAATTGATACTAAACTAAACATAATGAGGCCTACTTCCTGTTTTACAAAATGGATACAATACAACACAGTTGTAGATTAACCAAGAAACTAACGTTGATAGCCAATATTTGCCGTTCATCGAGAACTAGAAGTCAAGGGGAAAGGAAACTGACGAGGCCCCCTGTAGAGGGCCAAAGCCTGCCGGGGTCGCGGGACTCACGAATTACCGTGACCCCGGAACGTAATGGGATATTGAAGGACACCGTGGATTTTAGTCAGTACATGGGAGGACTCATTTGGTGATTTTACCAAGCTAAAAAAAAAGGGTTTCAGCTCAGTCGCTTAGCCTATGACTTATCTTAACTATTAACTAACGTGTAATACTTTTCTTTTGCAGCTTGTTCAAGTTCGCGGTGCCGTACTTGAGTTACCTCGTGATGACCGTGCTGATTGGCGCCACCATCGCACTCTACATCATACCTATTAATTATATATTTATGGCATTAGGTATGTATAGTTTATTGACATTTCCCTCATAATCTTGAAAGCCAAAAAAATAAATTAGACAAGAGTCCGCACCACCACTCATGCATTTTGTTGCGGCGTTAGTGTCTATGTCATTATATAAAATTGCATAAAAAATGTAGTACCACAAATTATCGGCAGGTGGCGCAGACTCTATTATAAAATCTCTCGTTAAGTTATTATAATTGAATGTTGCTGTTGCCATTTCACCAAACCAAGCTCAAAGCGTTTAGTAAATTAAAGTTATGACCACACTTTTTTTCTCGAAACGGGAGTCCATTTTCGGGTACATCAAGTAACATATAATAATTATTTTATTATTCCAGGCATCTACAAATTCACGCGCAAGGTGCTAAATCCTGACAGAGTTCCTAACAACGACATTCTAGACTTCATCTCTCGGATACCGGACGACAAGATGTTGGTTGGTATTTTATTTTTACATTTATTTACATAAATGAAGTCAATATTAATTATGATATAAGTAAACTGATTTATTGAAAGTAGCTCCTAATTACCTAGGTCTTACAGGCCAAGATACAAACTCTTATAATTCTAATATGATTATATTGCTTATTGACTTATGGTCCGAGTTCGCGCATGAACAAACATAATTAAAGTTTATACTACAGATAACTATAGTTTAAACTTTAATTATGTTTAAACAAACAAACATAATTAAAGTTTATTCTACAGATAACTATAATTTAAACTTTAATTATGTTTGTTCATCATCAAGTTTAGCCCCTTTATTAATTGCCATAAAACTTCAAAACCCCCAAGCATCTGCTCCTATAATAGTTAGTAGAGACATAACATACTAATAACTGTAATTTTACTTTCAGAAACAATGGCGTGAACTGCGAGTGCCCGAGTCGAACTTCCATAGACAGTACTCTTCAAAGAGGCGATAAATTGAGAAGGAGATGAAAGGCGCACTACACACTACGTTACGTACTGTAGTGCTTAATGCACTCCGCCCCTAGGAGCCGGCCTTTAGGACTGAAGAGCCACTTTACGGTGCTGTCTCCTAGACCCGTCTTAGACAAAGTCGTGAAAAAAATGCCCGGCTGTGACCGCCCGCCATATTGCACAGTCTTGTGCAAAAATGAAAGTAGGGTTTAGGCGTAGATGGCTCAATAATTATTTATAACTACTATAAGTACATATTTAAATACATCGGTGATATCAAATATAATTTGCCGTTAGTTTTCTAGGCATTTAGAACTAGATCCGCATGCATTTTAAAATTATTTCATTATAGAAATATTACTATTTATAAATGGTTTGCGGATTTGACATTTAAGTTGGATTACATTATGTTTATTATCTTCCTATCAATTCCTTGACAGACAAGACTTAAACATGATAATGTTAGCCATTTTTTTACAATAATAATTGTAATTAGTTATAGATTGTACAAATGAATCAGTTTGCGAAGACCTTTAATTAAGTCTTTAGGTTAAGAATGAAATTGTGATGTTTAGTTTTAAGGAGAAAACAACGAATAATAATGATTTTCTTATATAAAAGTTATTTTATTTAATAAATTAATATTTAAACAGCCTCTATCGATAGCAGGTCGACGAAGATTTTGAGCAAACATAACTTACTCGTCATACAAACGGCATGGCACATTCCACCATGGTTCCCATGGAAATCAAACTTCCTTACATAATATCACCCTGGACTAGGAAATCTACTTTAATAATGTTGGACTATACCTATAAAACTAAATATCTGTTTTCAAGTCGAAACCGATTTAGAAAATATTGGTCTTGTCGAGTTTCTGTGGTTCTGCGGTTCTGGTACAGTAAGTTCCTTCCAATCCCTCTGTAAAATAACAAGTATTAAGTAAATAATAAGAATTTAGCGAAAACTAATCACTACGGCGCCCTCGCACTGCTAAGCACACATAAACAGCCGCTCGAGCAGTCGAACTGCTTCAGGTGCAGTTGATTTCAACTGCTGGAGCATGCCTGCTCAGGCATGTATCCGTGTACGGGCAGCCTAAGGTCAACATCCTAACAGGTATAACTATGATTTTGTTAAGGTACACGTTAACTAACACAAGTAAAATAATGTGACATAATTATGATAAGCTGTTAAGGTATTTGTCATTTAAGTTAAAACAATTTCTCAAGGTGAATGTTCTCTCTAGAGCTCTATGTGTCTCGGAGTGTACTGTCATCGTCAAAATTACTCAAACTTCGTCAAGTTATTTTATGTTGACAAACTAATAACTCCGAAGCCTATAGCAATGTACTTATTATATTTACCAGCATCTTATTGTCCGGTACTCTTGAAAGGAAGTCGAGTAAGTCATTATTCAGCACTCTTTCAGGATTCAACCGTTTCCTCCCATATTTATAAATACCTGTAACAGTATATCGTAAGTATAGAGTAACGGTTCCGGAAGTACTTGAGAAACATCAAAAACTCGTTTTTAACTGGTAACTTACCGAAACCCATCATTAGGTACTTAAAGGGGACGAAGTATAAAAGTGCTGAATTTATGGCTAATAACAGCATTGATAACACAGTCAAAAATGGAACCTTGAATGTTGCTAAACTGAAAAAAAAAATATAAAAATTTAGTAACATAATCTATTCTAAAACATTGTTCATCGCTTATTCTTTTTTTTTCCCAAGCGTTGTAAAATTCTAAATAACAACAATTCTCAACTTTCATAATATAATATATTTTTGCAAGAAAAGTTTTTGCATGTGGCAACTGTATTAAAATATCCAAGTTTTTGAGAACTTCATCTCCCAGTAAATTGCTAACTCATACCCTCATTACTTACTTATATACTCTTTCAGCTAATGATACCATGTACTCTATGCCATCTGTTATGATGAGCGTCATTTCGGGTAGACCTTTTATTTTATCTGATACGGATTCGCCATTCTGAACATCAACAGTGGGACCCCAGTCTTTTGGATCTTCTTCATTATGAAGTCTTATCTCTTGATCTGGAATGAGTTCAAAATAAGTTAATTGCCTAAAATTAAATGCATAATCAAATCAATTGCTTAAAAACATCCAAAATTTTTTTAAATGAACAAATCAATTGTGTCTGTATAGCGCAGAAAATTTTTCTTTGGCGCATGGACTAAGTTAGGACAAAGGTTACTTCTTATCCTGGCAAGAAATAGGATCATGTAGGAAGATTTCCATCTTCTTGCAGATACATTCGCATTCTAAAAGCTATTTTCAACAACTTACTTTGCTTGTGATCAATAAACCATATGACTGGGAACAGCACTGCGATGAGTAGCGGTGTCATCCATGGATCAAAATAGTACCAGAATATGAGCCAGGAACAAAGGATTGTCGTCGATAATTCTCGATCTTCCCACTCTAGGAAACTCCTGTAAGACAAAGTTTAAGAATTAAACCCCAGCAGGCGTTTGGCGTAGTGTAGGACGCCCTGCGGCAAGATGGGTCGATGGTTTGAAGAATATGGCTACCAGTGGATGGATGAGGACTGCCCAGGTCTGGGAGGGTTGGTGCTCTTTTGGGGAGGTTTTCGTGCAGCAGGGCATGGCAATAGGCTGATAATATATGCGTTTGAATTTATATAAGGGCAACGTCAGTTTGCTAACAGCTCCGTGAGGCAAATTGTACATGAACATCAATTTCATCGAATGAAAAGGTACAGTCAACAACAAAAGTAGATGATCAAAATCAGAAATTCAATACTAAAGAACGCAGTTCGCGTCAGAACAGTGTGGCGTCGAAGTGATTCAAAAATATGTGATTATAATTTACCAAACACTTACTACTAGTTCATCTGCACAGTTCTGACGTGAACTCCGTTAATTAGTATTGAGTTTCTGATTTTGATAATCTACTTTTGTTGTTGACTGTACTTTTAAAGCTAACTAACATTCGAAAAAACAACAAAAGCCAATCACTTAGGAATTACTTTTAATTAACAAGGTTAAGGTCCAAAAAGCAGAGACAAGCGAAGCGAAGGTGTGCAGAAACCGGTAAACCTCATTGGTAGAAAACTACGTTCGTCTCTTTTGTGGTAGGTTGAATCTTGAACATCTCCGCTCCGTTCACGACTGCTATGGTGGAGCCGAGGCCTTACACTTGATGTCCTTGGTCATTGTACTTAGTCGTTTGATGGACGTTCAACTTTCAAACGATTAATTAAATAATAACAAAGATTACCAGATAAGTAGGTGTATCTAGGTGTGAAGGGATTTATTAGTTGATATTTAGATAAGGCTTTTTTTGTAATGAAAACTTTGTACCTACATGAATGTACCTAATCCTAACAATAATCGCGATCACAATCAGGTAAGGGATTTCCTATTTACGTAAAACTTTGAACCTGAAATATTGTGTAAGTTCCCATTACGACATACTTTGTCATAAGATCTATGCAGACTTTTATAACAATCAACTACACTCGCTAGCAGAAATATGGAATCATTTACTAGGAATTAATCCGGGGTAGCTCCTTAAATAATGGTGTGATTTGAATGAATTTTGGTATCAATTTATCAGTAAAACCTTTAAAATGGTATTTTTATTCATTAAGTTCTCCAAAACGCGCGAAATCGGAGTAAATGATTCCATACTTTTGCTCGTTAGTATATGATCGAGCTCTACGTTTTAAAGACGCGATTTGTGTATTGATTTATCGCCTTAACCAACTGCAATTTAAACCTAAATGTTATAAAGTAAGAGCATAGTTTTATTTAACTAGCCCACTACACTATTCCTAACTGCAAATCATGGAAGTACGAATCACAGTGACGACCGTCAGAAAAGCAACGCGGCAAACGAAGTTTAACTAGGTCATTACATATAAATAGAGAATCAAATTAACTGTCTTATCCCGCAACGAAAATGACCAGAAAAACATAGAGGAGAAGAAAATCATATGTTCCTGAAGAAATCATCATTATCAACCGTAGGACGTCCACTGCTGAACATAGCCCTCCCCCATAGATTTCCAGCTGGACAGGTTGGTTGGAAGTGGTTTTCATCCAGCGCGATCTTGTGGTCTTCATCAGATCATTTGTCCACCTTGCAGGAGCCCTCCTGTCCTACGCTGCGCTTGCCGGTGTGTGCGCTTTAGTCGAGAACCTTACGACCATCAATTCTGCAAGTTTCCTTTACAGCAAGGTGGTAATTTCATTCTATTTTTGAGACTACTTAGAAGTAAACAAAAGTGTTTGTACCTACACATAGGTACGTATTGTAGATAGCAACATAGATCAAATCTATATATATCTAATTATCGGAAGAATACAGCTTGTTAACCCGGATCTATCCTCACGACTTCGACGCACAAACGCATAGTTAGGTAAGCTAGTGATGAACAACTAAAGGTCAACGTAATGTTATCATTGCATATTGATATAGCTGCCTAGTACTTACCCACTGGATATTATCTATACTGATATTATAAATCTGAACAGTTTGTTTGGTTTAACTCGCTAATCTCAGAAACTACTGCACGCATGTCATAGCACCGTAGACACGGGTTTTGGCGACGGAAAAAAAGACAAAATGGCAGAACGTAGAAAGATTATTACCGTTTTAAGCATAACAATGTTAAAAGTACGAAAAGTAATGTTTCTATTCTACAATGGTATACGGATTGTGTTATACTCGTGCAAAAAACAGTCAAATTGTATAGAAATAACGATGAAATAAATAACTTAGTCTATTCTTGTTAGAATAGTATAGTTATTAAAATTAAAATGACACTACGACCAATAGGAGCTGAGCAGGTTGAGTGAAACCACGCGGGGAACTGTATATAATATATAAAAACAGTCAACGTGACCAAAAATACAAGTACACTCAATAATCAGTCAATCACGCAAGTCATCAATCAAAGATAAAGATTTTACGCATCCTGCTTGCAATGCGAATTCTTTTGTTCAGTCTCAGTGATAAAGGAATAAAACAAAGATAATTACTTGAAATGTTCGTTGAAATCGAAGAGGGCCTCAAAGGTTTCTTTAATAAATTTGCAGTTCTTGTAAATGAGAGGAATGTCGAACTTTGGCGGCTTTGCTATGTACTTGACCTGTTTTGGTCTAAATAGTTTAAATGAAGCAATAACCTGAAATAAAATATTAAATTATTTAATTGTTATCGAATTTCACAATGCCATATGTTAGGTGAATAAATCCTACGGATTAATTTCACAATCATAACAGTTATCGCGTTTTTTTATCACGATTTACGCATTAAGATGGCTTCTTTTGCAAATTTAATTACGTCTTAGGCCTACACAGGGGGGCGAGTGCAGGTAGGACGATCTACAAAGTTCGATCTCTTTGAGACGAACATTCGAGGGTCCTCCATGCTTTGAGAGGGCTCTTAACATGTTCGGTGCCTCAATATCGTATTTCGGATAGGCCCTCAATTCTTAGAGAGAGTAGTATTTTTTTCCAATCAACAAATATAATGTATTCTATGTCATAAGGAGATTTTTTATGAAAATTTCTTAATATCAAAACCAAAGTGTGCATAAAATTACAATAAAATAAAGTATTATGATACAGAGATTTTCATTCACTTGAAACAAAGTTAATTCCAGTAGATTCAGGTATAAATTCTGTTGCAAATACTCACTGGATTCCAAAATATGTTCATCTCCAATCGCACCCTTGGACAGTTCCCTCTCGCTCCCTTCTTCTTGCTTCCATCTTTGAGTGCGTACCAGGATGCTTCTCCGCTGTTTATCCTGAGCAGAGGAATGATCACTCTGCCCAGGAAATCATACAGCAACGAGTTTATTGACCGGTCGTAGACCTTCAGCTCAAATGTGGACGCAACGTCATATATGTTGCTGGAAAATGTAATTAAAATTAAAGTATAACCACATTAGGATTTTTTCTTGGAACGTGGATGCATTTATAAACATATAACTGAGATACACGAAAAAACTACTAGAACTTAAATTATACAAATATTTGTTCCGTGCGGGAATCGAAACCGCGAAACGAAGCGTAGCAGTAAATCTGTAACCCTCTGCGCTAACCGTGCCTTCATGATCAACAAGTAAGTAGTTATTCGGTGCGGGAATCAAACCCGTGGATCACAGCATAGCAGTCAATCGCTCGAGCACTGTGCTAACCATACCATTAAGTATTCTACTAGCAACTCCAAAACGTACAATCAGGCGCCATCGTTACATGGTGGACATCCCACCGGAACGTACACAGCGTTTTACCAATACTTTTTTTTATTATGCGCACGAGTAAGGAGTGGAATTCCCTGCCGGAGTCTGTATTTCCTCATAGCTATAACCTTGGCTTGGTCTTATTAACCTTAACTTCATATCAAGAGTGAATAGGTTACTATTACAAGTGTTCTTCGCCGTCGACCACAAATTCGAACCTTATCGGTCAAAAACGAACCTATCGTTAAATGAAAAAACTCCATGTCAGACGCGCATATTTTTCCTTACAGTACTATTAAAAAGAACTCATCATGTTTCTGCTCTTGTTCAAGTTATTTGGGGTTGGCCTAACACTTCCCTTTCGTCTGTCTCTTCTATTCTTCTCTTTTTCTATTCTTCTCAGCAGTCACATCCTTTCTGAATATCTCATCCTTCACACATTGTTTCTTCGATATTCCTCTAATCTTATGTCCGTTCACAATCTATTCAATGACAATAATGAAGTAACTGACCTACAAATATTAGTAGGTATAATAAAAACTATTTCTCAATGTCCACTATCAAACTTCATAGATACAATGACTCAAAAGTCAAGGCAGTCTGTTATCACCGGACATAATCCAGCGATTGCAGCAACGTATTGTTCGTTATTAGATGACTCAATGAGAAATAAAATTTCATAATTGTGTGAAAAAACACGTTACCTACCATAATTAATCTACGAGAGATGGAGGAAACTCGCAAAAACCGCAACCAACCAAGCAGACTATCCATGACATCGACCAGGAAGAATAATAATGATAATTAATAGGGCCTGATTCAGAAGGCAGTACTCCTTGATACGACTCGCATTGTGAGAAGGTTCCTGTCTCTGGAACCCTAACCACCGGTAGCTAGGATCCTGCTCCCACACCCGGACTACTATTTTTAAATGTTTTATATTTCGTTTTTGCAAAAATATTTAAAAATGTAACAAATAAGTTTAAAGATGAATAAAGGAAATAATTAATAAATTCATGAGAAATTTTCACTAAGAAAGCATATAAATATCTACCAAACACACTTTGATCTCCTCACAAGAGGTTGATGAGACCCAGTTTTTCTTTCTGGTAAATCTTGGGCATAGAAATTATCTTGGATCAGGTGGCCTATCAGGCCTATCAGGTGGCCATCTTAAAGCGAGAGTACTTCCACTGTGCACTGTCTCTTTTCCACACTGAATGAAACATGAAGTGAAAAAAAAATCAATCGTCTCACAGCGCATAACTACTTTCATAGTTTTATTCTGCAACGTTAAAGAACCTGCTAATTTCACCCACATCATCATCTTCTTTTCTTTTCATCTGTCATTTTCTTTTCGTTTGAATTTCAAATCTGATATTTGGAGAATTTATTTTATTAACACGTTCATAATTTGGCGTTCAAGGCGCCGCAACGTGCTTTTTGACAAAAACAACAACAAAATAAACTCAAAAGTACTTACAAAACATAACTCTTATTCCACACAGGTTCAGAGCTGGAATTGACAGACGGTGTCTGTACTCTCTCATTGTCCAGCTCCAAGGTACAGTAGGCATTAGGCTTGCCATACAGTCCCCTTGCACCGATCACTTTGACGTGAAGCTGACCAACCACACTTGTATCTGGAGTTAGATTGTAGAAGGCCTGAAAAATCATTCTAGGGATTAAAACTAGCACCTTATCTATTCGACATAAGGCTCACCACCACCACCACACCATCTTATTATGGCACTTATTCATTCAATGATGGAATCGATTTTCAAACTTTTCTAAGAATAGATTTTTCTACGACGTAGCACCTCTACGCAATTAGCATGTTGCGTAGCGCAGTGCTACGCAAGCTACATACTCTTTTGCAATTATTATTTGAACTTACATAACATTTTTTTAAATCGTAGGCTAGGATTTTTCTCGATAGACTTAAAAGGGCACCGTAGCCCTGAAACGCAAAGGTGAAGAAAAAAAAAAGATAAAAATTCTAGTAAATACGTACAAATTTAGATTTTAAGTCGTCCACATTAGGTTCTGGTACCGCAACCGCTTGGCTGCGGTCGCCCGCGCCGTTACGGATCGTGCACAGGGTCACCGACAGATGTATAGAGCCATAGCCTTCGTCCAATTCCTGCCAGATGTCGTGGGTACGCTCCCTTTCCCGTGTCGACAGGTCTAGAACACAACTTTTAAAATAATTTAACTAAGTAACCATTGGCCATTGCCACAAAACATCCATAATGTTTTCCATATTATTAAAAAATAAAACCCGACTACGAAAAAATCGCGCACTGAAAAGTATAAAACAAGAACAAGCCGTGGTCGTATGCCACCTGCGGTTGTTTCACACAATTTTTATTGGCTAGGTGGCATACGACCACGGCATACACCACATGTTCTTGTTTTATACTTTTCAGTGCGCGATTTTTTCGTAGTCGGGTTTTAGTTATTTTTAACTTATTTTTTTACTAGCTTTTGCCCGCGGCTTCGCTCGCGTAGAATTTGGTCTGCCTCATTAAGTTACGTGACATTTTTTTTAATATTTATATTTTTTTATGTAACTTCACATCGTACATTCCAGATTTCTAACTTCAAAATTAGTTTCCATACAATCTTTGAACACCTTTACCTAATATTTAGAGGGAATCTCTTGAAGGTGGAATTATCTGAATTCCTTTCTAAGTGCTCACTATTTTAGAGGGCCAAAGCCTACCGGGGTCGCGGAACTTACGAATTACCGTGAACCCGGTACGTAAACCGTAGCACTGGTTAAAACATCCCTCATGTACACAATAAGCTAATAAAATTCCCTATCTCAAAAACTACTGAACCGATTTTGATGAAACTTGTAGTATTCCCTAAATTGAACGATACCTAGCACAAAAAAAAAATATTTAAATCGGACGTGAAGTTCCGGAGATATGCGAACAATGAATCAGTCGATGCCTACTCCTTACTGTTAAAGAGTTGTACGTTTCATCATCAGCTCAGCTACATAAGATGATGATAACCATACGCAAGTACTTAAATTACTTCATAAGATTTACGAAAAACGATGCGTGGGCCTATAAAATTTGAGGGTTGCCCTCGATTTCTCCAAGATCCAATTATCAGATCCTGATTTGGTGACAATGGGACTACGCGGGAAGTACCAGCTTTCAAACAAAAAAAGAATCATGAAAATCGGTTCACCCAGACGGTCGTTATTCGGTAACAAACTACTGTTAAGGAGTTGTACCTTCCAGCTTCAGCTCAGCTACATAAGATGATGATTACCATACGCAAGTACTTAAATTACTTCATAAGATTTACGAAAAACGATGCGTGGGCCTATAAAATTTGAGGGTTGCCCTCGATTTCTCCAAGATCCAATCATCAGATCCTGATTTGGTGACAACGGGACCACACGGGAAGCACCAGCTTTCAAACAAAAAAAGAATCATGAAAATCAGTTCACGCAGTCGGTTGTAATGCGGTAACAAACATAAAATTGATAACCTCCTCCTTTTTTTGAAGTCGGTTAAAAACTATCCTATGTCCTTTCTCAAGTTCCAAACTATGTCTGTACCAAATTTCACACAAATCGGTTCAGTAGTTTAGGCGTGAAGAAAAGACAGACAGACAGACAGACAGACAGACAGAGTTACTTTCGCATTTATAATATTAGTTTGGATTTACACTATTTTGGGGTTATATTATTCATAGTAATTTATGTTATATGTATAGTTTCTGAGTTGTGAATTTAAGATTTATCATTTGATTCCCATGTTGACACTGTTAAAAACAGAAAATTTGCTAGTAAAAGCTATATAATGTATATATATTTCAAATGTGCTCATCAAGCTCTTTAATTTGATACCCATGTCGATATTGTACGAAAAAAATTTTTTTTTCGGTAAAGACTTTTCATCCCCTAGAGGGCGCCATATTGGATTTGGTGACACGTCACCTACCCTATAACCAGCGGACAACTGAGACGCTTCTAACGAGACCTCATTTGTCATGTAATGATAAGTAGTTTAGAAGTTATGAGGGAACAAACAAACATACATACATACATACATACATACATACATACATACATACAAACAAACATACATACCGGTCAAAATCATAACCCTCCTTTTGGCTTTGCCGTAGTCGGGTAATAAATCAATTCACTGATTGACAAAATAAACACAAACTGTTGTGCTTTCTTTGGAGGACTTATTTAGGTATATGACGAAGGTGTTTTGAATTATTTCCAAAAGGTTTCAATGTTGGATAAAAGTTTCTACGGAATTTCATAATGTTTAAAGGCACAACCAAACGGCTTTTTAATAACGTTCTTTTTTAAAATTTCGAGTTCATGTTTCAAACCAAAACTTATTATTTTGTAGTAACGGGAACATTGACTATGATTTAAATGCATATATTTTTACAAATACACAAAATAATGACATACGTAAATTGAAAACAATACAGTAATGCTTCTGCCCAAAAAAAAAACAAGTTCAGTAATACTGAGTGCCGTACTTACTGCCCCTGACCTAAGGGAGAGGTTACAAGATAGCAAGCACGTTTATACAAACAAGTAATCAAAGTATGTCTACCCAGACACATTAATTAAGTAGATCAAACTCTCGTGTATTAAAAGTGATAAAATCATCCGTATTAATAGTTTATTTTTCGCATATTGTTAGACAGCTCAGAAAAACACCTCTTATCTTCGTAAACAGTCAATTGAGAGAGCTAACAAACTGGGAGGATTGCTTGATAACAAAGCAGCGGATTGATTTTTAATAAAAGAAAAGTTTTTTTTAACGTCGTTTTTTTGAGACTATTTTTTTATTAAAGTATTGGTGGACACTGAAGAAGCCAAACTCATAGCTCACTTCTGGAGCGAATCAATTTAGATGTCCATCGTCATACTTGCAAAGAAAAAGCAAAAATAAAAAATTCATATCACATTTGCGCATAAAAATTGAGAGAATTAATGTTTTCCCATACCTGCCCATAAAATTCTTCCGTTTCCCTTTATCCCGTAGAGATATATGTAATAACTGGTCATTACGGAGATGTAGGCTGAACCTCTCCCTCCATTGTGGTTGCTTGGTGGTCGTCACGGCCTTAGATTTGTATGATTGAGCACCCAAGCTGCGACAAACAAATTGAAATCAATAGAAATTCCCTTCCTCACTTGTCTATTTCATAGATGCCTTTTTGGTCGCAAGCGCGACTGCTGTGCGTGGGGTATTGAAAGGACGTTAAGCTGTTGGTCCCGCGCCTGATCTCTCTCTCCGGTTGTGTCGGATTGTCATCCCAACTCCAACGGACCATGAGAGTAAAGGAACAGAGACTGCACCTGTGCCTGCGCATACACTTGTGCACTATACTATGTTCTGCGCAGATGGCTAATATCCTCTGAGATTGGCCGCCGCCCTGTGGCCGGAATCGATTAGGAGGTCTATGCTTTTGATAGGTCCAACAGATGAAGTGAATTCCGTTCCTTGATTAGTTGAAGTGCATCAACGTGAAGAAACAAAGTACGAGTGTACTTCGCTTTACCATGAGCACCAGGAGGCTGTGTGATCGTTCAAAATATATTTGCATGATAAAAATGTCTTTAACGACGACAAATAGATTCATCATCATCAGCAGAAAGACGTCTACTGCTGTTCGAAGGCCTTCGATCACCACGTCGAACCACAATCCGCTACTTGCAGACATCGGGTGCCCGCAACTCTCACGATATCATCGTTCGAAAACTTTTCTTTCCCAAAGATTAGTTTAAAAAAACTAGTATCGGCAAAATGCTAACTGACTTTAGACACTAGCAGTCGTGTTCAGAGTTCGTAATTTATCCGTATCAATTTTCTGAACGAACTACTTATTAACAACAAAATTAAAAGTTCCTTTGTTGATGGTCCTTGAAGAACGGTCGTGGAGAGAAGATTGACCAGCTCCGTAAAGGTCGCAGAATTTTTGGTTGAACCTAATTTAACAGCTAATATGGGCAATCATCGACATGACAAAGAAGAACTATAAAATAGTTTTCTTACCGAAATTTACAGTACACTGTATGAGAATGGCTATCTTGTGGCGGGTCTGGGAGACCCTTGGCTTCCACGATGACGATGTCTACCACAGTGTTCTTTATAGTCTTGTCTTTTCTGATAGACGGCGTTGGTGTCGGGATTCGTGCAACTGTAGTGACTGTGGATGGTGTAGGTACAGGTTCGGGCTTAGGCTGCAAATTGTTGTAAACGTTATTTGGAAATAAATAGCTAAGCCACATAAAGCTCTAACACATACATATATTAAGTGGTACATCTCTTCATACTTAAGCCTGATTTTTTTTCTAACTAAAAAGTGTTTATTGAATTATTATTCTTTTAACGAATGCTTCAACGTAATACGTGCTTTGATCACAAAATAAAGATCTAATTCCGCGATCATGCCATTAGGGTTTTTTTTTTTATCGTGGTAAAATCATCAAATGAGTCCTCCCACCCAGGGCAGGGCGGGAGGGACTGTCAGACTTGTACTGACTAAAATCCACGGTGTCCTTCACTAGCTCTTTACGTACCGGGGTCACGGTAATCCCTCGGTCCCGCGACCCCGGCAGGCTTTGGCCCTCTACAGGCCCCGTCATTATGCTGACACTCCTAGAGGCGCGCGTGGAACACAACGCGCCGTCGACCCGGGATGCCATTAGGGTGGATCTTTATTGATGATTTAATCACAGACAATTTTAAATATCCTTTTGTAAAGCGTCTAATCATTACATTTCATCAAGAATATTTTCATTCACTCGTTATTTAAAGTACCCAAAAATTGGTAAGAAAATCCATTATTTTAGTTTCGAATCAAAATCAAATGATGCACGTCATGAAAAACGTGTACAAAAATAGTGCTCGGTTCGGTATGGTCGTTTCCATGGAGAAGAAAAGGCAAGAAACTCCATGGTAAGGTACTTTTTTTTTATATATTTTTGTTGTTACAGTAATCCGACGTGTTCTACCTTTTCATGTTTGGGAGTAACTTCTGGCGTAGCTGGAGCAGATTCAGGTGCAAGCTCCGGAGTCTTGGTGCTGGTGATGTTATTGTTGTGGACCACTCCATTACCAGCTACAGAATCTAGTATAGGCTCTGGCTTCCTAAGATAATCACTAGCTATATTTGCGATAGAACTTGGACGCCATCTGTAAATAAACTTTAATTTATATACTGTTTTTTTTTCATGACTAATAATCATACTATTTATAACTGACTAATAACCACCGTATTCCTTCACATGCGCATTATTTCAAGACGAAATGGTTAAAATTATAATATTAAATCTACGTCGTCTTCTGACACGATAAAAGACAGGTAGAATCTCTCCTCTATTACCGGTTTAAACGCTTTCAAAATTGGTGTTTTTATAATTTTTGGCTGTGATATGTTATTATTAAATATAAACTTGAAAATTAATTTGACAGCTTCTCTCGAGAATATTTATAAAAACAAATGTCTTCGAAATCATTTTTTTTTTCGAATCATGCCATAAATATGAATTTTACTAGCATTTAATAATGTTCTAACATGAAAAAGATGCGTACAGGAAATGAACAAGAAATGTAAACAATTACTTAGAACATTTAGCACAAACAAAATTTTATAGCAAATACTTATTTGTGTTTATTTTTGGCGCCAAATCAAAGTTAATTGTTGTATTCTATACTTACGACAATCTCGACTCATTTTTAGCCACAAAAGCACTATCAAGAGAATGTCTCGATTTCTGTAAACTAGCATTACTTGGTTCCATATTTACAGGCGTATTTACAAAATTATTTATTTTAACACCACAATTATTTGTATCACCACATAGGAGCAACGATTTAGAGCATCTGACAAGTCGAGATGTTGACACATTGGTATTAGCCTTGTAAGTACGATAACAAAATTATAATCATATTAATAATTACTAGATATGATATATACCTAATAAAATAATATAAATTCTATCGAATCTTATCGACTTAAGTTCAATACTAATCATTTGTCATTATTATCAATTGTTGATAAGTCGTTGCAATACCAGATGTTATGTGGTCGTAAATTATTATAATTTGGAGGATTAAGAGGTGTTCGCACTAATTCGTAGCGATAGTTCAGTTTTGAATAGGTTTTAAGTGATTCTAAACTTGAACACAATTTTTAACCTCATGGTGGATCTCACATTTTATAGAATTTATGAAAATTCGAAATCAAAATATTTAATATTCTCCATAAATTACTTAATCTCAGCTTGGGATTGTGTACGACAATAATTATTAAGTAACAAAATGAACGAAAAAAACTATTCAAATTCGGAGTTTGAATCTAAAGTTATCAGCATAGCGGTCTTAAGAAATCCAAAAGAAAACCGTAGAGAAATATAAACAAAAAATTGAAATAAACCCTGAAAAACTGACAAAACGAAAACAAAAAAGAAAAATCCTATGTCACTCACGATTTACCGTGAACCCGGAACGTAAAGGGCTATTGAAGGACACCGTGGATTTTAGTCAGTACGAGTCTGACAGTCCCTCTCGCTCTGCCCTGGGTATCTGGGTAAAGTATGAGGAATGTTTAAAAAATGCTGAAAGGATATTGTTGCTAATAAGGATCATATTCTGGGAAGTATAATGCGATCTAACTAAGAAGGTAACCTTCTACCGACGTCACATCTGTCAAATCGTAATAGTTGTATAGAGACAGCAAAAAAGTTTCCAGGATAATAAAACACCATTGTTAAGTGTGTATTATTGTGTTTATAAATTTATTATTTCAGTTACAATAAACTTAAATAATAAATTTGCTTTATTTGGTGTAAAGATAGTTTAAGCTGTAATAAATAAAAAAGCATTTTTTATTTTTGTTTAAGCGATTTCTATGACTATTTTTGCCAATATTTTGTCAATGAAAATTAATTCGATCTAACGAAACGAAAAATAAAAAACTACACAAAACCGGGTTAGCAAACGCAACAAAATTATATTTGATATACATAATATTTAAAATTAATTTGTACAAAGTAATTCCTTTGGTAACCGTACTTTCGACGTTTCAGTTGACAGATGAAAACCGTATAAACAATAACTACCGTATTAAAATAACTAACCTTACTAATAACTTCCCAGTAATAGATTTTTATTGGCTACATTATCCAATGCAGCTGATTTTTTCCAAAATCAGCTGGTTTGATTCCTGGTCAAGATTATTGAATTTTCTTAAATAATAGATGCAGTTTTAGTTCTTGTCAAAATCGGCCTCGAGACAACATTTTTTTAATACAGTTGAAAAATTCACCCTGTGTACTATACTAATTCACTACAGCTTGGGAAAAAACATGACGACAGAAAAAAAAAACATTAACAAAACAAAACAAAGATTCAAAGATTCGTTTTCATTCAATGGTAACGGGATATCGGCTTTCCAAAACGTAAAATAAACTATTTTTTTGATTTCATTAATTGCAGAGGCATTTTTAAAGCCGTAAAGCGTCGGTGATTGACGTGGCGTTTTTTTGTGAAGCCCTTAGTCTTGTACCGTTTTTAACGAATACAATGAACAACCCTTTCCACAAACATTCAGACTCGGAACCAGTAGCGGCTTTGCAGTCCTAGCCGCTCTAGGCCCCACACCATGAGCTGCCCAATTCTCAGCAACCATCATCATATAGACTTAATTAATTTTTTGCCCACTTTAAACAGATTCAGAAAATTGGTTAACGTTAAATGAAAGCTGCTACTTCGTATAAATATTTTCTGAGGTTTCAGGGATTATTGGACATTTAAAGAAAACATTTAAAACGGTTTTAGGTTTTGTTTGACGTAAGTTAAACGGTTAAACTATTTTTTATGAACGAAATCAAAATATATAAAAATCAATGCCACTTTTTGTTGTAATTTTATAAGCCAAGAACGGGCTCACCTATCCAAACCAAATGTTTAAGCTTTATTCGGACTATTTAGTAGATGGTTTATGTGAAGTTAGCACAAAATCGGTCGAGCGGATCTACATTTATCACATTTTTGGTAACAAATGATGTAGTAGTAGTAGTGTAGTAGTATTGATTCTGTGGCGATACGAAGTTCGCGGGCTCAGCTAGTTATTTATACTATAATACGCAATACTAATTTGGAAAAATAAGGTACGCGTCCGCGAGCCTTTAAGATACTTTGCAATCACCACTATCAGAATCTAAACTCTCTCAACGCAAGTCGCACAACCTCAAACCATACGCAAGACAGAAGCGCATCGAACAGAATGATGTAATAAAAGGATTACATGCGAACCGTGTGGGTAGGTACTCAATTTAACAAATCAAATTCTTTCTTGTCCACGCACCTCGGCCGCGACCGCCGTGACTGCGTCCTGCGGTATAAACCGGTATTTCAAGGCCTTTCAAAACGTCCCCATTTCGTTTTCGTTCCGAACAAAATGAAGTGCAAAGAACCGTTCTAAACATTTTAAAAACGTTATTTCGAATAACGTTTCTGACAACGGACGGACCCGCACCACGAGCACGAGTACAACATTGGCACAACTAGTGACATCTACTGAGGAGTAGATGTAACTAATTTAAAAAGTTTCATCTATTTACCGCCATGAGCGCTGTACGATGGCGTCTCTCGCCCGTAATGCACCGCGTCACCAGACGTTGGTGGCGGCGCTAGTGTCAATACAAATTCGCTGGTGATTTAATGATTTTGTGTTAGTCAGAAGAGGTTATGGAGTAAAACAAAGTGCAGTGAAGTGTTTTCATCAGTGATAACAATGGAGGCAAGAAGGGATAGTTTGGCTACAATAAAACTTTGCCGATTTTGTTTATCTCAAGGCGATACGCTATCAAGCATCTATGAAAAACGATCTACAAAAAACACAGTCAATCTCCCACTTAAAATTTTATCATGCCTCTCTATTGAGGTATATATTATTCTTTCTTTTACAAAATTACAACACATATTTAGTTATAAATTTCTTAAGAAATAATATTTTCGTGAACATATATAGCATAATGGCGCCGAAAGTATGGCAAACCAAGTTATAAATATTAGACTATTTCTTTGTGTAAAATCATAAAAATTGTCTACTCTATTACAAGTAGCTATTAATTTTTAATGTACTTTTCTACAGCAAACTGGTTCCTGAGAGGTTGCAATTGTTATCACCGTGTCATTATTTTCCTGCAGGCGCCATCTGGTGGACACAACCGTATAATCTTAAAAAAAAAAAAATATTATTTACAATCCTACTTCTTCACAGGTTTTCCCATCTGATAGGAAACCTACATATATTTGCAATCGCTGCAAATTTTTCATGGAAATGAGCTATGATTTCAAGCATATATGTCGGCAAGCTGATGAGCAAATCTTGCAGTTCATTCAGAATGCTACACCCTTGGCTCCAATGTCCTGGCCACAGTCCCTTGTCAAAGTAAGTACAATGAAACAATGTTGTATAGCATTATTTACTCGATGATGACAATAAATTACTATAACGGCCACAAAATAATTCCAATCACAAGTTAAAATCACATTCTTGGTAACGTTTTCTGTCATTTGTTATTTTTCATCACTCTGTAAGCAGTACTATTTTTTAAATTTAAAATAAATATTAATAAAGAAGGATATTATCTTTTAGACATATTAAAATTAAAAAAAAAAAGTTGCCATATTTGGTCTAAAACTGGTTCATTGATATTGTACCAACTGCATTCTAATTCTATAGAGTCTTTGCATTAAAGTGTTATCCTGATGACACTACAACATAATATAGACTTGGATTTAGTTCAGGTCAGTTTCCTACAAACTGAAAAGCATTAAAAATGCATTGTAACATAATAAAAATAAAAGTCAAATTAGTTTACTGCTGTGCTAAACAAAACTACAATCAAAACCAACATTAGAACAACTCTTGCAACAATTTATTTGTGAAAAATTAACTATTTGATATTGTATTTAATGTGTAATGCATTTTATTTTAGTTATTTCGCTTGGCTCACAAATCGCCAGAAGTACCCCTAATGAAAACTGTGATAGAGGGTGGTGCTACAGTGCATGTCACAGCACAGGAGACGGACACCGATGAAGAGGATGATGAAAATGTTTACAATGTTAAGGTAAGATTGTTATTCTTGTATATAGTAGAAGTATAATTATATTTATAACATATTTACTTATAATATTATAGCGCTGAAGAGTTTCTTTGGTTGAACATGCAAATCTCAATATCAACTGGTTCAAATTGTAAAAAAAATTATATACTTAGAGAAAAATTAATTCAAATTATGACATTAATTCGAGAATTATTTAGTACTTTTTTTTTGAAAATCTGCAAAAAAAATATGTTGAGTAATGGTAAAATTTAGGGAGAACAAGTGTTTCAAAAAACTCTTTTAAAACATCTCAAGGTATAGAGAAATGCTATAGACCAGGGGTGGCCAACTTGATTAAACATAAGATCTACTGTTTACTAACGAAACCCTGTGCGATCTACTAATTAGGTACATACTTCTTGAAATCTTAAATGAAACAGCATGGTTTAACAGAACAGTTTTAGGAGTTCCTTTTCATATCACATGTGAGATTGTTTCCTTAAATTTACTTAAAACTTTGGAATGGAAGTCTGAGTTGATGATGTTTTATCAACATAATATAGGTCCACGATCGACTGAACTAATAGTCGCGATCGACCGGTCGATCGCGATCGACCGGTTGGCCACCCCTGCTATAGACCATAATAAAATTATACTTTACACTACACCTGCGTGGAAAGTACCTTGATACTTTATCAAATTTACGGTAGAAAGTACGTCATTGCATATCGAACAAATATGCGGGGAGAAAACGCTTTCTCTCCCGCTCAGATGCGTTTTCTCCCCGTATCAAGGTACTTTCCACACAGGTGTAGTATAAAGCACTATGTATCACTCGAGAGAAAGTGCGATTCCCGATCTCGGGTGTTTTGAAGCCCTCGCCTACGGCTCGGGATTCAAACGACACCCTCGACGGTAATCGGTCACTTTCTCCTCTTGGTGAACAATGTACTATATCAATCTCAAACTTACTGTTACAACTAATAGGAGCTGAGCAGCAGGGGTGAAACGACATTTTATTAATACACTAGATGTTCTCTAGTGTATTAATAAAATCCCATAAAGTATGTTCTTTCCTAACCAAGTACCTACAGTAAGTTATTTACTAAGAGACGATAGTACATTGTTATGCAAGGGGTGAAAGTTACTTATTTAGTTCCGAGACGGGGTTTGGCGACCGTAACTATGTTACGGGCGCTAATAGTTCCAGGGATCTATGCTTTTCATTACGAATACTAGGAAAAAAATAAGAACATAAATTATTAGCTCATGAAAAAATTAGTGTTGATCGGATTGTCGCTTCCCGCTTATTATGTTTTTTTTTTTTATTTATATCGTATGGTCGTCCAGCTATACAGCCAGTATATTCATATTCATCATTTTAAAAAAGGCAAAGATGCCGAAATGTATGTTATTTTAGAGAAAGAGTAAAAACTAAATAATATTAAAGTCACAACATATATTCTTAGTACTTAACTTTATGTTATTTTAATTATAAATCGCACTGTAATATAGTGGCTGTATAAATAGTTAGATTATGGTTCAATAGAAATGTCAAAATAGAACCAGTTTTCTTTTTAAATTTGACTGCTGTCAGTTGAAAGCGATTCTCCCTAGTGGTACAATTCATAACTTTCAAACCGCTCATCAGGCATACCTACTTTCAGAGTATGAGTAATAAAAATTAATTTAAAACATCCTACTTATTTTAATTTCTTTTTCAGATTGGAGATGGTTCTGACGATGGGTCAAAAAGTGCCCGAATAAAAGTTATAAATGCTGTAGAAAAACAAGACAAAGGAAAAGCGAAACGCGCTAAAGGTAAAATAAAACATTCAATTATTATTCATAGATACTGTATTTAGAATATTCTTGTTTGTCATTAGTATAAGTGAATGTCCGATTTACGTGTTAGGCATCGTCCTAATAGAACGTGCATACGCGATCATATCGCGATTGCGAGTCTCCTAATAAATAATTGTGCAAATCCGTGTACACAGTATCATGGGAGTGGTTTCGAAACCTGCTTCTTTATTTTTTATTATGTCAGAATTTTCATTTTTTGCAATTGTACTTGTTACAGCACAAAAGTTAATTAGGACACCTCTTTAACATTAGTACAGAAGCCAGCACATCAGCCTACCTCAATCTGTCTTTTTTTTTTATAGATTTTCAACCAGTTCACAATAGTGGAAGGTTAATGTTCGATTGATAAAATTTGACAGATTCGGGTAGGTTGACCTGCTGGCGTCTGTACATTTGATCGCCAATTTGAGAGACCTAAAATCGTGGAATCGCGTTCTAATAAAACGACGCCTTATATTTAATTGATATGGACAATATGACGCATGCGCCATTGCTTGCGCGATATCTGTTTTAAGTTGTTTACTGTATACAGCTGGCCAGAGCCGAATTGTGTAGCTTCCTATTCCCATCCCATTGCTTTATAAATAAATATATAGATATATAATTATTATAGTATAATGGAATTAAATATATTGTCTGCCGTTTATTATAATAAGTAAGTTATATTTTGTCATGACAAAATTATGAAATGTTATAAGTTTACCAACTAAATGCTCTGCTGACATAATGATTTTTCTTAATTATAATTAAATAAAATGTGTTTCTAGGGAGACTTACATGACTGTTATTGAAATGTTTTATAATATGATTGGCAATGTTTTATCCTATTTGACTATTCAAAATTGTTCTTATTTTTCTTATTAATGTGTTCTTTAAAAAATTTTCTTACAGCATTTTCATTAACCCGGCGTCATTGTGGTAGGAAATAGGCAAATGGGTGTTGATCATAGTGATTGACTGTATTCGTAAACTGTGTTATGATACATTTATTAGTGTATTTAGTTGTTGAAAAAAAAAAACAAAAAAAAAAAACGTAATTCCAAAATGTTTAATTAGGTTTAATCAACTTTTATGTAAACTTACAAAAAAAGTAACAAAACAGAGATCTCTTGTGATTTTAGGATATTCTTAGTATAATAATCAGTATATTTTGATACTTATTGCATTTTAGTAACCGGATTATTATATCTTTCTAAAAAATGTTGAAAACGAATTAGAATCTGTGTTCAGGACAAATATATTTGAATAAATTCTTGAAAAAAAAAATTGTTAATATACACACCAAAAATCAATAAACAACAATAAAAATTGATTAGTTGAAAATGGCACAAGATGCTAACGTTAATTGTGAGGATGGGTCAAAATTACCTTTTCGAAAATTAAACGCCTGTAGTTCTCTATTTACTCTAATTTCACTTCTTGAGCTACTGTACAGAACGGCAACGTCGTACGCTCACTTTCAAAAATATTCGAAATTTAAAGCAAGCCGGCTAATTTTGACGCAACCCTAATGATGCCGGGTTAATAAAATAATATTTATTTTAAAACAATTAAAATTGTCTAATAGGCTCATGCCTTCCTAAAATTCGGGACCCCGTGGTCCTGAGATAGGAAAAGACAAACATACTAATAATACTAAATTTGTTTATTCAGGTACTGGAGTTTAAAAAAAAAATGTATAACAAATTTATTGTATTTACTGACTATTATGACTGACAATCGGGGACCCTCCCCCCCCCATAATCTTGGGATAGGACAAGACGCATACATATGTATAATAATAAATGTATTCAGTACAATCTACTACACGTCTGTGATAACAAAATTAATGTAAGCTGATCATTATTCTATGAAATCCTGATGGACGTGCAGTTGACTGTAAGTCAAGCCAAGCCCCAAATTTTCCTACTTTTCAATTATGCCTCTGCTTTCTACGTATGTATATTTTATATTTACGTAGTTTACCTAAAAATCCTTAAAATCATGACGAACTTTCAAATAGTAACCGAATGACGCCATAAGTTTCCTAGTTTTTATCACTTGCGCAAGTTTTTGCACACTTCTGAGTCTCACTATCATCATTTCCGTCAAATATTTGACGGTGCGTTTTGATTATTATAACTCCTGGCACCTTCTTGTCAATAATGGAGCTGGTACTCTGTGCGCATGGCGGTGATGAGGCCCATAGGTCCCCCATCCTACTTCATAGTAATCGCAACTAGAGCCCTTACACAGTACAGCATTGCCGTCAGAATCCCAGTAAACCTTATTTTCATTACAATAAGGTTGCTACTGATGCCTTTAAGGATGGCGAAACTATGAGGGAACTGTAGCTTCATGTTTTAGTTTGTGATTGAATTCATTGAGTAATGTCAACACATAACTAAATAGTTTGAGTTGAGCTTGTAGAAGTTAAATAAATCAAGGAAGTTGAAAAGAAATGTCCGACGCGACTTAAGCACCACGAACGTACAAATCTCCATTATTTACATGTACCATACAACTTGCACCATGAACACTCGCAAGCACTAATAATATGTAAACACCTAGCAAAGTTCAAAACACATTTTTCGTGAAATAAATCATAATGATATGATGATTTACCATCATAATATTGTTTCGCAAGAAATTTGATAAATATGTATATTAAATAATGTTGATCAATCCGTGTTTACACATGTATAAGTGCTCGTGATACAACTGCACAAATAATTCTTAATTTCAATTTCTGATTAAACAAAATTCGAGGCGAATTGTGTAGTTTGGCAGGCGTTTTTTTTTTCCACAGGGCTTTGTTTCAAATTTAGAGAAAGGTATGTGAATCTTAAATGTGTAGTTTTGAATAATTTTTCAACTCGGCAAATGTGTACCAATATTACACCCACGTTTCAGAATCTTGGATCAGCAGATACACACGACTTGTGTTTTAAGTTCCATGGAATAAAGAGAGGGCGAGCAATTTATATTGCTGTAAAAGCGAAGCGAATTTTTTGTATCGTAATCTTGCAAAGCATGATGAACATTATGCTTTTTTTATGAGGGTTCTTACCGCCGCGATCGCGGCGCGCCCGGTCCTCAGTAGCGACAGTCGTTCCCTTCATACCGCTCTGATATCGCGCCGGAGCTCTTCCTGCAATGCCGCGACTTGTCAAGGCAACATAGATTCATCCCGGAATTGCGCGTCCACGCGGCACTCGTAGACGCGCTGGAGAGGTACGCCTCCAGATCCCAAGGTGGCAATCCGGAAAGGAGGATGGCCATAACCCTCTGGCATGCGACCAGCAGAGACCAGACCAGACCAGAGTCCCAGGTACTTCATCGTCGACCCGACGCCGATGCGAACCCCTCCCACCGTTATGTGGGACTCTGACAGTGGCGCGTACAGACGGCCATGAAAACACATGGCCTCTGTTTTGTGCAGCGCCGCTTCGAGTCCCAACTGCCGGATCCTACCAACGACTGTCGCAACACCTTGTGTCGCCAGGTGAGCCGCCGCCTGGTGCGATTCTCCCTGCACCAGGAAAAGCGTAGCAGACTACGCTGACGCCTTCTGGAAGATCGCCACGCAGCACCCAGTCGTACCCGATATAGATACAGCACAAGACATCCCTCGCCAGTTCCACTCTCCCCGGTGACCGGGGTAAATGACGACCCTGTCCGTCAAATAGGCCTTATAGGGATCGTGCGTATTCCGGAGGATTTCACATTACAAGGGAAACAGTTAATATGCTTTGCAAACTTTTTGTACAAAAAATAGCTTCCATTGTATTCCGCGGCAATGTAAATTGTACCCTACAGTTTGCTCAGTCCGGGAAACGAGTCCAAAACCTACAAATACCCAGCAAACAGTACACCTCTGCTGAACCCTTCGAGTAGAGTACGTGTGATTTTATATTTGCTTTTTAAATGGTAATTTAGTTTGAGGTTGTATTTCGGCTTGCAAAGAAGGCATTATTTACGTTGAGTTGCATGTAGTTGTATTTCTGTTACAAAACTTTTAATTAGGCGCACACTTCATTAATAATAGAGATGTTGACATTTTTATTTCGTTTAAATCTTGAAATGTAATGTAATTATAATTTATAAAAAAGATTTAAAAAAGTATTTATTTATCGTCTTTCGACGTTGTTTTTTTTTGGTTTGTGAAATTCATTTAGTCTTACTACAAAAAAAAAGTTAAACATCTGTTGAAAGCTTCCCTAAAAAAAGTGTTCGACATATGCCGTTGATATAAGGTCCGTTTTGCAGTTACACTTTTTTAGTCAAGTCTTTAACAGATGTTTAACTTTTTGTAGTAAAACTGATAAAGTTAAAATAAATTAAAAACATTTTATATTATTTGTCAACGTCCCTATTTTAGTTTTATAAAGTGCTGTAATAAGCGGTTTTAGTGGCTTGTGACGCAGGTATTTACTACGGAGCTCGACCTCAGTTGCTGGAGCATAATTACCCCTGCAACAAGTAAGGATTTACTAACAATACCTTATAAATTATGCGCTTTTCGCTTTTTTTACAGTATCGCTATAGATTTCCTTCGCTTAATTATTTTTACTAGCTATTCCCTGGGGCTAAGCCATGCGTGTATTTCGGAAATAAGCCTAATATTACAAAAAATGTGTCTTTAAAAGTATTAAACCACGTCATAATCTACTATTGTGACAAATCTCATAGAAATCCGTTACGATGTGAAACGGTAAAAGAAGAGCAAATTACCTTGCGTATTTTTAAAAGAGATATGAGAAAATCTCCAAAATTACTTAATTTCAATAAATCTTTTTTTTAATTTTGTGCTAATTACCGGTAAATACGCGGGCAAGCCCTGGGGAAAAAAACCTCGCATCATTTTATTACTTTGATAATTTAATTTGAGTTTATTTCCATCAACAGGTTTCTCCAAAAGGCAATGAAGCGCGAGATTGCGCGCAATAAGCGCGCCGATCGCCAGCTCACCACCCAGCGTCAACGTAACTTTACTTAGCTTAAGCGAATTACGTCCATTATTTTAAGAGCGAACATATGAACATGCGATTTTTTTGTATACTTCGTCAGGTTGACATAAAGGCCCATGCAACTTTTAGTATACTTGAATACTTTTGGACCTTGGCATCAATTTCTTTTTTTTCGCCTGTGATTAAATTTTGGGCACAATTAGACTACTACCTAAGAATTCCATATAAAAAAAAAATAAGTTTTTAAACCGTTACCAACCAGAGATAGGCGGTTTTAATTTTGTTCCAATCAGGAGTGATTTACTCCCGATTAGAACAAAATAAAATAAAAGTTATATCTCTGATTGGTTACGGTTTAGATTTTTTTATTATTTTTTACGAAGTTCTTAGGTTGTGGTCTATTAATGACCAACATTTCATTACTGGCGAAAGAAAAAAATATTTGATGCCAAAAAGTTGCATACCCCTTTGAAACTGGTTTAATAAATTATGACACCCGTTTTTTTTCTTCTTAAAGCTTTCCCGTCACCTCCAAAAGTAGCAAGACCTGTCCGAACTCAGGAGAAAGCTCAGCCTGAAGAGCGGTCGTTCCCCTGCAAGTACTGCAATAAGATCTTTATCAAGTCTCACCACTACAAAAGGTATGAATCCATTTGATTTTACTTATGCTGGAACCATTGACGTTTATAAGAACATTTACCGTCATACCACATAAAGTTAAACATCTGTTGAACAATTGTCTAAAAAAAGTGTAGCTGCAAAACTACCTTTACATCAACTTCAAATGCCTTTTTGTAGTAAGACGGTGCAAGTCTTATTATCGCGATAGTTAATGGCAATTCGCGGTAGTGTGGCCCCAGCATTAGAGTGAGGCTCGTTAGTGTGTTGCGTCTTCGCAGCTTTGGCACCAGGTACGACAACGGACAGTGTACCACTGCTATACTGGGACGCTTCGCTGCCACTACGACCGCCTTGCGTTGCATCGACGCAACGCAGTTGTGGCATAATATTCGGCGATCCGATGTTACGACGCGACGCAATGAGACCCCACTCACTCTCGTCCCCGGAAATACTCGAAGATTGATAATATTTGGGGCAACATAAAAAAAACGACGGGTTGCACTCTGGGAGTGCCGGCAGAAGTGAAAACTTGAATAGTAATTGTTGGAAATATCTTGTGAACAGATTTTAGTAAAACTCGCAAAAATGGTTGACTTTTTATTTCAATAATTTTCCAATGTGACGTACATCTTTTATAAACAATGTTACCTAGCAACGAATGTATCCAGCATACAAACTTCTTTAAAAGTAATAAAGTCACACGAACATTCACGCAAGCGCCCTGCGCCGTCCTACGCTTTTTCGATGGTCACGTGTCATGACGTCCTACGCTTTTTCGATCAGGTCACGTGTCCTGACGCGAGTTTAAGATTTTATACCCATTACAGAAAAAGTGCTCAACGCCGCTAAAGAAGTTTTCACTTCAAAAAAAATCCAATAACAAATGGTTTTTATTATCTCGCTTTTCTTTGAAAATAATGTCCGTGTAAATCTCTACAGACATCTTCGTCTAAAACACCACGAGGCCAATCGTACTTGCCGAGGTCCATTCGGCGAAAGCGACCAATACCGCTGCGAACAATGCGAGGACAGTTTCGCGACGCAGGACGAGCTCATCTACCACTCGGCTATACACGCCACGCAGAATCTCACATGCCCGCTCTGTCAGGAAAAATTCGAAGATGTCGACGCAGTAACGGCGCATATTAAATCCCACGTAAATGGTATGAAGCTTACATAATACGAGTATGTTTTGCTGAGAGAACATTAGCTTGACCCCAAAACTTACGTGTTAACATTGCTACAGCTTTTTCCATTGAGACTTAAGTCTCCTAGTATTTTGCATAATGTTTTTGTTCAAATGAACCAATGTAATGCTGAACAGCACTATTATTGCTGCCTTGGTAGTGGTGACTTGCAATCTAGGTGTGTCGACTTATATGAACCTGGTGTGACATATCTCTATTGTACTGTAATTAATATATCGAAAATACAGGGTGGCCTATTATTTGCCGGTCTGGCCAAAAAATAGGCTGCTCATAAATTAATTAATACTGGACCCGCCTGTTATTATTTGAAGGGAGAGGCAGCGATATACTGTTTTTCGTTTTAGGTAAGCATTCATAGAAGAGGGTCAAATCTATTGAGCATGTAAATATGCATGTCAGTATTATACTTTTTTTGATTCATCTTCTTAGGTACTGAATTCATGTGCGACTTGTGCGAGCTGGTATTTACGTCGAAGGAGAAGCTGGATGTACACATCACTATCGCGCATGACGAAGAAATACGGAGCGTACCGGTAAGATTAACTTATGAATATATCTCATAGACTACTCTACTCCTGTCCTTTTATAACGAAAATAGGCCAAGATACGACGCTTTAAAATTAACAATACGTTACTGGAAACTAGCTATTAAGAACTGATCATTCCGGTCACGATTCAGAACAACAACGTGGACACCATTTCATTATGAAACTTATGAATATTGATTACTGTAATAACTTTGAGTGTCATTTTATTTATAGCTTTATATAAAATTGGATGTTTTGTAACCATCTAGATTATTTTATGTTATCAACTTAATTTTGACATTTATCGTAGAACCTGGATGAGTCATCAACTGAAATGGACGTTGACGAGGATGAAGAGGATTCTGCCATCAATGGTGAGCTTATCAATACATACCATACGTCGTAAATGATGTTTTTGTAATTTGGGTCTTCAAGTCAAGAATAACTAGGTTACTTCTAGGCAAGCGTGCTTCACTGTCGACGACATCGTTGCATAACATCAGGCGGGATGGTAGTCAAGTGCGAGCTGTCTATCGTAAATAAAAATTTGTGTTGTCACAGAAATATAAAAATCTTTGATTTTGAGAAAATTTAGTTTAACATACGCAATATGTCTTCTTACGATAAATATAAGTCAAAAATGAATTTAAATTTGGCCTATACTCATAACAATGTTTTTTTTACAGTTAAAGAACTAGACGACCACATGGTGATCGAACTTAAAAAGACAAGTGACTATTTGGTAAATATTTTTATTAATGGTATTTGCTGATGAAATTTCTATAATTCTCAAAAAATAATCAATATTTATGTTTTTTTTTCTTAGATCTCCAATACAGAAGAGGAAATTGAAAAGCCTGATCTAACTCAATCTGAAGGTAAGTTTTTTTTCTGATATATTAATTTTTTTTTGTATAAAATCATCATCTATGACCTCCTGCTATGGATGGAGCAGAACTGACTGTCAGATTCGTACCGACTTAAAACGACCCTGAACCTTCAGTTGCCCTTTTCATTTTTTTCGTCCAGTCACCTGTTTATACAGTTCCAAAGAAGTGCGTGAATAGTAAATTCTCCTCCTCTACCTCCTCCTCCTCCTCCTCCTCCTCCTCATCCTCTTCAGTCATTATTGTGTGTAGAAATTTAAGTTTTATAAAATCAAATTTTAGATAGCGACTCGGAGATGTTGCCGGATCTTGCGAGCAGTATAACTAATATATCTAATAAAAACACTGGAAAGGAGCCGGCTGAAATTTCAATAGCCACTGCTGGTGGTGCTACTATCACTAAGACTGTGCCAGCGGCTAAGAAAGAGGATAAGAGCGACAATCAGGTAAACTATGTACCAACATTATAACAAACTTCGGTTGGAATGATTCTAAATGCAGTCTGGATCCTGCAAGATAAATTTTTCCTTATTACTATTCTGTCTGTGAAGTATACAAGCTAATTCAATAAAATGATGCCTAAATTTTACTTATTGATAAGGTTATTAACTAATAACCTTTTAATTTAAAAAAAACTTCTGCTTCCGACTTACTTATCTCGAAAAGTACTAGATAAAAATCAAACAAACATATTTAATAACAACATCATATGTTAAATAATGAGATCAGCATGTTCATAATAGTGAAAAGTTAATTCGTTTACCATGCCTGTAAAAATATTCTCTTCAACATAAATCTAAAACACATTTGTTGTCTAGAATGTGTGCCATGCGATCAAGATAAGAACTGAAACGTCAACGACCTCCATCTGTCAAAAATCGTTTGAAAATTATAATATACTAGCTGTACCCTGCCACGCTTCGCTGTGGTAAAAAAAAAACTGTTTTTCGCGATCGCGGATATGTGACTGATGCAAAAAATAGATAAAACAATCCTTGATGCGGATTATATATCATGCTAAAATTTCAGCTCAATGGGTATAGAACATTTTGAGTTTTTGAAGTGTACACAAACCAACATAACATTTTTATATATATAGATTTACTATTTTGTTAATGTTATTTTCATAAGCAATTACGTCAGTATAAAAGCAAAAACCATCACATGACATAGTCAAAAACAACATCTTAGTTGATATTTACCTCTTTAGTAAAAACTATGGCTTTTTTGTACCACAGACTGCAAGCATACTTCGAAAAGCAGAAGAAGTCAAGAAAAAGGTTATACCACTACTGGCGTCAGAACCAAGTTAGTAGTTCGATCAAAAACATCACATAATTAAAGACACTAGAATTCAAAATAATTTCTATAAAAAACACAATTTTGCAGTTGCAGAGAAGAAAATTCTTAATAAGGCAGAGAATAACTCGGCTGGTACCAGCGATAAGTCATTGCGTATGTTAGAAAAAGATTTACAAGAACTGAAAAGGGTAAATATATGCATTTTTCAATTTATTAGACTCTCGAAATATGAGTCAATTCTGTGTTACTATAGACATCTGTTCATTTCAGACACATCCACGCAATGAAGTTGCTAAGACTCCAGCGAAGCCCTTAGAGACATTGAGGAGTAGACGGGCACAGATACACACATCCACACCTAAACCACGGTGAGTACACAATAACAGGCAGTAAATCTATACTTCTATACTAATATTATAAAGAGGAAACCTTTGTATTTTTGTATGTTTGTATTGAATAGGCTCAAAAACTACTGGACCGATTTCAAAATTTCTTTTACCATTACTTAGAGGGATTCTTCCGAATCCGTATAGGCTATATTTTATCCCGGAAAAAAAAAAGGACCACCCGTGCGAAGCCGGGGCGGGTCGCTAGTATTTAATAAAATATAAGAAAACTATGATTATTATGATTGACTAGCGATCCGCCGTGGCTTCTGGTGCAATATTAATATAAAATTTAGCCTATGACCATGACCCTTCAAAATAATGTAGCTTTCCATTAGTGAAAGAATTTTCAAAATCGGTTCACTAATTTCACAGATTATTTCCTTTACAAACAAACTTTACTTCTTTAAAATATTAAAAAATATTTGTACAGTGTTTTGATTGGTGTCAAAATATTAATATTAATCCTACATTACAGAACTCCAACAGATGATAGGAAAATGCAAATAACAGCTAAGTCACCAGTTACTGTCCCTGAAAAGAAAGTGCCAGAACGTCGCATTCTAACCAAAGAGAATAAGGAACCCAAAGAAAATAAGGATACTAAGGCAACTAATGGCAATGGTAAAGAAGAAAAAGAAATAAAAGAAAAGCAAACGAAGGAAAAAGATACTAAAGAGAAAGAATTGAAAGAAAAAGAGTTGAAGGATAAAGAATTGAAAGAGAAAGAATTAAAAGAAAAAGAATTAAAAGAAAAAGAATTGAAAGAAAAAGAATTGAAAGAAAAAGAAGTAAAACAAAAAGAGATGAAAGAAAAAGACACACCAAAGGTATGTATGCTGAGCACTGCTATATTTATATGCGCTCTTAGGCCCCTTCGAACACAACGCGACGCAAGTCTCTGATACTTTACGACTTTCATGTAACCGCCAATGTATAGACACTAGTACATCAACCTACCCCGATCTGACCAATTTTCTTTTATAGATATTCAACTTTATCACAAAAGAAAAAAGTTCAGGTTAGTTTGAAAAAAGTCGATTTAGGTTGACGTACTGATAAGTACTATCTGTTATCATTATCAATAAACCCTACTTCGTACATAGAAGTAGAGTTTTAGTTTGCTGTTATTAAAGTATTATGTATTTTCTTACAGAGTGCAGCAAAAAATGGAAGCGATAAAAACAGTTCTGAGGAAGGCATTCGCCGATCAACTAGACCTTCAAAGATTAAGGATTACGCTAAGATGATTCGGGACAGGTACTTTTATTCATTTATAGAATCTCACAAAAAATATTTCACTATGAGACTTCAATGTCTGCCAGTGCCGCGGGACTGTCTCATCAGATAACCGTGACCCTGGAGCGTATAGGACTATTGAAAGACACTCTGGATTTTTGTCTGACAGTCCCATCCCACCCTGGATGGGAGGACCTATTTGATGACTTTAACAAGAATAAAAAAGTCTAGATATGAAACACCTAAAGACCACCTGTTAACAAGCCATTGTCTATAGCAGGGTTTCTCAAAGTGGGGAACTTGAACCCCTAGGGCTTCGCCATTCGACGGCAGGGCGTTCCCGACAAGATTTATGTAATGTGTGTCGTGCTTGTTGAAATTGTTCTTCATCTTTGTCAGCTCTCTGACGAACTGAAAGGTATTTTCTGGATATTGATAATGCTAAAGATGGCTGGATACGTAACCCGATTGCGGTCACGAACGAGAGCATAATTTCTAGTTTGAGTATAGTCTAGCAACAGGAGTCATTATTAGAAATATCCGTAGATGAAAGTTTTCATACCGGGTCATGATAAAAACTAAATATAGAAATCTTGATACCGAGTCAGAATTAAGGTTAAAGTTTTCCAAAATTACTCCTAATATTGAATCCATTTGCGACAAGAAACAAGCACACCCATTACATTAATATTAATAAGATATTTATTTTGGTACTTTATTTGTTACCTTTTATTTAAATAAAAACCTTATTTTCTTTAACAGTCAATTTTATTCTTTTCTCTGGGGGAACTCCTAACTAATTAATGAAATCCCCCCCATTTAATTAAGTAGGGGTTCATTGTCACCTAGAAATTTTAACAGGGGTTTCTGGAGTGGACAGTTTGAAAACCCTTGTCTATAGTAATTATACATGTTTATTTTTAATTACAGGTCCCAAGACTCAGATGAAGAAAATGACGATACAGATGATGGTGATGATGAAGAATATAAAGAAGAGGTTGAGAAGACTATTGAGGTAAAAAAACCGTATTCATGAGTTTTCGCGGTTAAACAATTTTATCGATTCCTTGGTCCTAACTTTTCAAAATCAATGTAACAGCTAAAGTTCGACCGAAACTGGTTTTCTGGCTGTAACCGAAACTGAAACCGAATATTCGGCCGTGTCTTCAGTTTCGGCCGCTCTTTGCCGCGAGAAACGAAGTTAGGCGAGCGTGCACGACAACTTCCAAAATCAGTTTCGGTTTCGGAAAAAGTTTCGGTCAATTTTGGCCGAAACCGAAACTGCCGCGGAAACTTGATTTTTGGCCTAAACTCGGCCGAAACCGAACCTTCGGTCGGACATTGGTAACAACCTTGACTACTCGTAACAACTTTGTCTCCAACTTGTCTAGCTAGAGACGTCATGCACTGTTCTCTAATGTTTCAGCCTAAAGTAAGGCCTCGCAAAGCCGTCGCGAAGACCCCCGCGTCAAAAGCGACCCCACCGCCCGCCACGCCCACTCCCAGGAAACGAGGACGACCACGCAAGGATGCTATGTTAGTATATATCTCTGAAATCGTCATGAGGAGAGTACCAATAACAGTTATTGAAGCAAAAAGCAGCCCCACATTGGGCTATTTTAGAGCATGCCTATATGACCGAAGTCGGTTTGTACAAACTTAAAGAAGCGGTAGCTTGCTCAATTCTGAATCAGAACCCAAACCCCTTCGACTGGTAGCCATTTTACTTTTTTGAAATAGGATTGGCTCTCCAAAATTACAGTACTTTTAATTCGCACTCTTCATAAAAAGCTATCAAAAATGGCTACCATTCAGCAGGAATATATTTATTACTCAAATCTCAAATTCAGAGGTTTATGCAATGTACGAGCAGAAGATTTCACCCTATATTTCACTTACTTATTATTTTTTCCTTATTTGCCAGAGCCCCCAAAGTGCGTAAAGAAGAAATTGAAGAAGACGACGAAGGCTCTGAGAGTGAAAAAGAAAAGCCAAAGACTTCTGCTGCCAAGGAGGAGCAGGACAATAAAGAATCTTCGGTGAGTATCACGTTTATTTAATACTAGTTATCAATAGACTATTGCCCGCGGCTTCGCTCGGCTTTCACTCGCGTCTCTATAGTCCGATCTCAGTTTTGACGTGAGAATGGAACGTATCCGCAAGAATTATAGTAAAAAAAACATCCTGAAAGATGTGTGATATTACCGATCCAAAAGCGAGGGTAGCAGTGAGCAAAAGCTTGTTTTGAGCAAGAGTTTAGTGATAATGACGGGGAGGAGCCCCCCTCTAAAGGGCCAAAGCCTGCCGGGGTCGCGGGACTTATCGAATTACCGTGACCCTGGAACGTAAAGGGCTATTGAAGGACACCGTGGATTTTAGTCAGTACTAGTCTGACAGTCCCTCCCGCCCTGCCCTGGGTGGGAGGACTCATTTGATGATTTTACCACGATTTAAAAAAAAAGTAAATTGTGATATTCAAATATCAATATTATACTGACCTTTATGATAAATATGACTTTTAAGCTAACAAATGAGTAGGTAAAAAAATTATTCAGGTTTAAGGGATGTAGAAATTGCCGCCTTATATGTTAATGGTTCAAACAAATTTTAATGTTTCAGGAAAGCGCCAAATCTGAAAATTCTGAACAGAAGCCGCCACAGAGTACATTAGTGTCGCCCACGGGACAAACACTGAAGAAGGTATGCATACTTATTTAATATATTTACGTTCCCACATGATTAGTAGGCTAGGTGCTTAGAGTTTACTCAAATGATTATGAGTAAAAACTTCGCGTAAGTTGTCACTTCGATTGTTGAAAAATAATAAGGTTGCAGAAATGAAAATTCCAAAGCGCAGTTTATTACTAAAACTTAAGCTACTAAAAAGTAATTGCATAGCCATGGGATTAAGCACATTCGAGAAAGTGGAAATTTTGAAGTACGTAACTCATATTCAACCATAATGTCGCCATGTTGTGATATGTTTTATCCGTTGACATGCACTTATTCCGTTACCATTTAAATTTCCGCGCTGTTGCCTCTGCATAACTGAAAGAAATGTTTTGTTCTATATATCTATAAAATGTCGTGACGCGTTTTAACATTCGTACTGGTATTTCCATGGTAAAATTTACATACAAAGGAACTTGTTCATCCTCCATAGCTGTTGTACTTTGTTGTTTTGTCAATTGAAACAGCTGAACCGTTTCAAACTTACTATTTACAGATTCCATGTAACGCTCTACCTCCTGGAGTAAAAGCAACGCCTCTACCTGCCATGAGTAAGTGGATTGACCTTGTAGTATTAAAAAAATTAAATGGCGGATTACCAATAACATCGATTATTGATTTCTGTTTTCTTTTCGACAGGCGGCGTATGCGAGATGCAAATAGGAAAGAAGCTGCTGAAAGTACAGAAGATAGTAATGACAAAAGCAGAAGTTGAGGCTATGGCTAAGAAAGGCCTATTACAGATGAGGGTAAGACTCCATTTTATATTTTAAACCCCAACGATAATGCTACAGTTATTCTCAAAAGTAATTACCTGAAACAAAATAATACCTTTACGGTGAACAATAGGTATATTCTGATAAATAATTATGATAAAGCGTTTATGCCAAAATTAGTATGCAGCTCTATCCCAGGAACGCCCAAAATGCAGATCTATCTATATCACACAATAGCATTTTTACTGTAGTGTAAAAAGGTGTAAATAAAATGAATAAAGATAATAATAATGTACACATATTAGGTTGACTAGCATTTGAAGGTAATAGGCACATATTCAATAGTCTTATTATATTTTCAGGATGGCAATGTGATACTGAAGCCAGGCGTTAGAATACCGACTGATCCACCGATGAGATCCACTGAAAGTTTGTATCATACAGTTTTATTTCGTCCACTACTAACACATATAATACCCACCGGTTTCAAAGTCGTCATTAAATTAGGCGAAAAGTAGTGGCAAAGTTAATTTGTTAATTTTAGGCCTCATTAGGCAAAGCAAGAACTTAGATGCAAGTTGCACTACCCAGCATGTAACGCAACTCGCATGTAAGTTCTTGTATCGCCAAAATGAGGCTTAAGATATTGAAAAGATCTGTCATTCTTTGGTAAAACTGATTATGCAAAGGAAACAGTTGCTAAATGAGTGCCGCAGTACTCAACGATGTGGCCTCAGCATTTACGACCAAAGCGGTCTCTGAGTTTAATTAAAAATAAAAACCCTCCAAATGCGAGTCGGACTGCTTCTCACCTATAAAAACGGCAAAAAAATGTATGTCGTTTGGGAGTCTTTGGGTACGGACCCAAAGAAAAAATTTAATCTTTGAATTTTGTAAAAGCTACAACTGTTACATTATTATTTTGTTTTCCACAGATGACGAACCTCCTGCACCTGCTGCTCCAGCAGCACCGTCGCGGTGCGACTTAGGCGATGACGCGTGAAGCACGCATTCAATGAAATGACGACAATGTTGTATCTCTCATTTATCATAGGAAAAAAGCACATAGATGTAGTTTTATAAAATACATAGTTAAGATAGTGTTAAACACCATTGTATCATTATATTGTTAAGTAATTTCTCATACACGAATATGATTAAACTGTATAAGGTATTAAATGATTTTTAATGTTATGAATATGTTCCACTAGCAAGTTTTCTTCTGAATATTTACATAATAATGTATTTAGCATTTTTTAAGACAATCACCATTATGTTTAATGTTATTCTAAGTGTCTGTATGTTATTCTATCATATGATCTACATAAGTAATTTTTGAAGATCAATTACACAATGTGTTAAGTGTATGATAATAATAAAATATAGTTGCGAAATATAAAACAGTATTTTTTATTATTGTTTAATATGCCTATTAATATTATGAAAATTGCGATAACAATAGGGATACCAGTAAATCTGCGAGAAAACAGATCGCTAGGTGCTTTCCGTTGTAGATTTTGATATTCACACAGGGCTCGGCCGTATAATGGCCGACAAGTTATGAGATTTAGCGACAAATTAGCGACCATATTTTTGTGATAGCAAAATTAAAAAGCCACCATGGACACCAAGTCAGTGTCGTGATTCGTAAATTTAAATTTTAGTTCAGTGATAGATTTACACGTTATAAAACATTCTCGGTTCACCACTACGAAACAAAGGCGGCGTCCTTATGTGGATTTAGTTCACTTTATTCCCGTATAACGCTAGGTGCGCCACAATGAAATATAACTTGTGCTACTCAACGGTAGATGGCGTTTTCATCAAAACATAATTAAGAGCAGGTGTCGCTAGTGTTCACTATTTGCCGCCCTTTTCAAGAAAGCCAGGAGGCGGCTGGTTCAAAACATATAATCAAACGAGATCAAAAACGCGCGACAGTCGGTTGTGGCAGACGACATCGTACCGAAATACGGATTACATTCAAGTTTCAACACTTATCCAGAATAATAATTCTGAAATTAAATTAGATAAGTGTGGTGAATCGCATTGTTTTTTAATAAACCATCGCGAGTTTGGAGTTCATCTGCCAAAACTTTGAAAGGACTTAGTTTTGTCTTAGTTTGGTAAGTTTATTTTTATATTATTTATAAAGTTCATACAAATGTTTTATTCAATTTTTAAAAAAACCAAAGAAAATGACCTATTTCAATAAATCAATCCTTTAAAAAAAACTTAATGCCAAATCGTTTAGGTCATTTACAATTACAAAATATATAGAAACTTGTTTTCATTTAAGTATATTTTTTTTTACTTTTATTAATTAACAAGACTTTTATTAGACACTTTTTAATCTAATCTCAGTAAATATAAACAAGAGTTTAGGTAATTTTTACTGTTTGTTTTTTTTTGTACCAAACTAATTTAGTTTACGTGCCTACGTAAACTTCATGATTTCCACAATTGATAAATTGGCTAAGATAAGATATCACCGCCACGCTAGTCTTGTCGTCTTTATGTACTAAAAAGGCCCTTAGACTTCGTAATCTATACATCAATTAGTAGTGATTTAGTTAATTAATTTAAGGGAAATTTCTTTAAAAATAAAATGTTATTTCGCTACTAAATCCAGCATTAAGTAATTACTTGGAAAATAAAGACAGCTTTATTAAGGAATGATAAAAAACCGTATCGCATTAAAAATAATATCTAACAGTTACATACTGGTCGCGGGACTGTACGAATTACCGTGACCCCGGAACGTAAAGGGCTATTGAAGGACACCGTGGATTTTAGTCAGTACGAGTCTGACAATCCATCCCGCTCTGCCCTGGGTGGGAGGACTCATAAGATGATTTTACCACGTAAAAAAAAAATAGTTACATAACTACTGATCAAAGAAGTCCCCTTAGGACATAACACAATTAACGAAGATACAATAAAAGACTATGGAGATTCCTACAATTATATTGGATTTAAACATCCTTCAATAAAGTTAGTATGATTTGTTTTTCTTTTGAGTAAAATTTCGCAAAGTTAAGTGTATCGAAATCATGAACGAGAAGGAAGCTACCCCCTTCTTCAAATTCAATGCAATTTAAATCACTATCATGTCCATGCTACTTCGGGTTGGCGCACTTTGATATTTTCTTCCATCCAGTGCCGTGTCTAGCTTAGACTTCTTTAACTGCGCCCTGGTCTGGCCAACTGTGGTCCTGGCCTGCCCATTTCAGCGGCCCTCTATTGACTAGACCCTGTACCTGGGCACTGTTGGCGAGACCCTATTTTCGACACTGATTCTATCCTCATCAGTCAGTCGTCGTCACGTTATCTTTTACTACCATTATTTTTCTTTCCAGTTCTTTAATTTCCTCCCACAGTCCATTCCTTTATTATTATTTAATAATATAATTTATCTTCCTCTCAACCTCTATACCATTTATTATTAATTCTTAATTACATACTTTGTCCGATATTTTATAAGAATAAGTAAGTCAATAAGTTGTCTAAAATCTTATCGTATCCTTATAGTTTTTTGAAGGCAGAGTCAGAGTGAATTCGACCTAGGTACCTAAACTCACAAACCAGAAATCTTCGTAAGACCGTTGTTCAAATTGGTGACTGAGAAGGAAACGTATCCGGTAATTAAGATTATGTGCTAAATATCACAGCAACCAAGAATGAGTTGCGAAAACGACCTATCTTTGCCAATATATTCGTAATCCGGTCATATAAAAGTTATTAGAATCGCTTCGCACGCCGATAAATTGCAAATCGGATGACGTCACTATGAAAAATCGCTTCAGGCATGAAATATTTGCCGCCGGTTGACATTGAGACATGAAAATCGTGAGGTAATTGACAATAAAATATACAATGTCAACAGTCGGTGGTTATCACAGTGGTGCTACGTTCAGTTGGCCCAAACTTGCTAAACGATTGGACATGCTAGTAGCAGGAAGTTGACCGCGCTAGCCGCTAGTTGACATTGTGTTGTTACGTATTATGTTACAGCGAGTAAAACTTGTCCATAATTGAAATAGAGCAGTCACTGGAGACGTCAGTAACAAACTAGTTCTTCAGATATCTTCGAATGACGCCGAAGAACGGGTTTTTCAATAGTGTGAAAGTACCTGCTGAAACAGAAAATTTTCACTCCGGTTAACAACAACAACTATTCTAAAAATTTTATATGTAATAAAAAAAAATGCATTGACAAAGCCGAGCGTGCGGTGATTTGGATATTTTCCAGCTTTCATGATTCTTGGCGCTCCTTCAGCCTTAGTTTTTTAAACACAAAGAATTAATGATACCTACCAGTCACCCTATAATCAAAATTACACATTCGAACACGGGTTTTTCCTGCGTTGGCATTCCAAAATGTTCTTAGCTTAAATTGCAGTTTGAATCAACAAGAAAAAAAGTTGACGTTGTTGACGATCGAAGTAAGAAAACAATTAACTTGTCTTTTTTTATTTAGTATTTGGTTGTTTAATTATTTTATAGTGTAGCACAACTTTCAGTAAGCAAGTCACACTAATTCTTACTTATTTAAAGGAGGTAACAATAAAGTTTATTTTAAAACTGCAATAATATCAAAGCGCGACAGTAGTAAATTAACTCAATATTCAATTCGAATACTGAACTGAACAGCTTTAAGTATAACATAGAAATAAAATGTCCTGGTATTTTACCATTTAACTGCTGGCCATTTAAAACGTCGCCTCTACTCAACGTTTCACGTAAAATAATAATTATTTACCCAAGACTTGTTGAATTATTGTACGTTCCCGGTAACCTACAATAGAAAACACTATAAATCCGTCTGTCCATACCTACACGCGACCTCGTTTCTCGTAGCAGGAATACCTAGACATGCTCGTAGCTCGTAGAACTACAAGGGAATAGAGCATACTTGAATAGGCAGTAAATAGGATAGACATCTGAAAACTTTGAAACTTAATAGATAGATTTCTATACCTATATTATAAAGCTGAAATACGCGGAGGAACTACTGGTTCGAAATTCAAAATATAGTATAGTCTATTTATTGAGGAGGGCTATATGCTATATAACATAACGCTACGAACAATAGGAGCCGAGCAGCGAAGATGAAACCACGGGGAACACCGAACAGCTCATCATCATTTTGCACAGGATACAATAAATCAAGAAGCCTGGTATAGCCTTAATATTATTCTAAATAAATAGCCATAACTTGTCTTGACAATTTAATTATGTCATATGAATAAACAAAGCATTAAATTGTCTAAACATATGTTCCGAATGATGACCATATGTGTGATTCTACTCGTTTAACTGATGGTGACTGCTACTAGTTGCTGATTGGCCGTGGCACGGTTGTACTGGTCTATGACTACGGTGACTACTTCTCATGTGACAACTGTGACGAAAAGCGTGCAAAACGATTGAATTCGTCAACGAACTTCACGATCACCGTGGAGAAACGTGCTTTTAAAATGCATCACGCCTCTGTCACCTTTGCGGCTTCATTCATTATTATATGTTATTTCTGCATCGAGTAATAACGCTACTGTAACGCCAGTTGTAATGTGTAGGCTTTCAAACAATTATGCATGGGTATAAGAGATTTTATACGGGCCAGTTGAATAGATTTCATACTCACAGGCCTTGAAATGCCAACACTTTCTAATGATGCGCTTTGTAACATACCGCATTCGGTATATAAAGCATGTGCATAAATAATGTCAACTTCACGAAACCCAAAAACACCACTATACTATATTAAAACCACATTCCAAGGTCCAAAAGTCTTGCTTATCTACTTTTATCAAACTATCAATTTATTTAGGGGGTACTCGTAGATAAATAGCTTTACCTATGCGTGTGTTTTGTTTATCTAAGAGCGTGGACGGTGTCCATCATCAAGTATGTTTCTCATCAACACTCGACCGAAACGAGTGACAGCTGTTACCCATATAAATATTTGCTGGAGTTTATCTTTCAGCTTGTAAAGATTACGACTAGAGTTACGACACACTGTGTTTTCAATCGGATTGCCGCCACACCGCCTCATTCATCATTTTGACGTACTTAATAGTACTTACTCGTTTTAACACATTAGATTAATGTCACTATTATATATTAGGTAGTAAAAAAGTAAATTAACCATGCAAATTAATGCGGTTCTTTCCGAGGCCGGGTTGCCAGCCGGCAAAGTATATTATGGGGAAATGCGGACCGGACATCCGACCATGTATATGCTTATATATAAATTGCAGAGCACTGAAATGCCTATTACGGCTGTCACCTTGAACTTGCAAAAATAAAAATAGGTAACATAACAATTCATAGTTTTTCATAGCACTAGAAGTTATGAAAAGAGGTTTTTTATTCTTCAATGACAGTTCATGGAACCTGAATTGTGGGTACCTAGTTCAATAACTTTAAATATGTCAATTCCAATTCAAAACAGCACATTGCCTTATCTATTAAAAAATCGCATTAATATTGGCTTAGAAGTTGTCAAGATTAGTTGTTATAAGACATAATTGTATTAAACTATTGCTAAGAGGACTTCTTTTAGTTTTACCGTTATGATTACGTTCTGGTGCTATTGTTTGAGCAAATTATAGACATGACAGAAATTCTCACCAGTTTATTGATACTTATGCTTATTGTTCAACTGGGCTGTAAAAAACTAAGAGACAGTTAGACTGGCAAATGTAGCGGGCAGTCGAACACAAACAGAATTAGAGAAGTCTTGGTAGAGACTAGGATTTAAGCAGCTATTAGTATAGCGTCACATATTAGCACTGGCAGCTAGCCCTGCAAATAAAAATGTTTCATCAAGCAATATGATAATTTTCAAAGTAATAACTGCAACAATATTAAAATGACGTGTGAATACCCATTTGTTTTTCCGCTTAATTGAAAACTAAAACAACATACATGAAAGCTTTTATAATCCAGAACGACATGTCATTTGCAGTTCATCAAATAAATTAATCGCTAGTGAAATACGTAAATTATGAGGTATTTAATCAGCCATCAGAATTCCGATAAAAATCTGTAGATTGTTTACCCTCCATTAGGACGTTGATAATAACGCAAAAAATGGATGACTTTATAATTAGTTAATAAGAAGTTTGTATGATTGACAAAAGCGTAATTAATAAATAAATAAATAAATAAATAAATATACCACAACTCTCACACAACGCCATCTAGTCCCAAGCTAAGCAGAGCTTGTGTTATGGGTACTAGACGACTGATAAACATACTTATATATTTCTAAATACATACATATTATAGATAAATTACACCCAGACACAGAACAAATGATCGTGCTCATCACACAAACATTTGTCCTGGGTGGGAATCGAACCCACGACCTCCGGTATAGCAGTCAGGGTCATTAACCACTAGACCAACAGGCCTGTCATAATTATTAATTAGTTATCACGCGATGTTGATGGGATTGGAAAATTAATTTATGTTATAGCGTAGAAGCCATTCTTGCAGGATATGAAATAAATTAGGTATCTATCAGCCAGTCATTGATACAGAAAATATTACACTTGATTGGTTTCGCGGTATTCGAGACCAAACTAATAATACTCAAACTTCGAACTAATATAATACAGTAAGCAATTACTTCAAGGAAGCCAGTGCTAGCCTTCAAGCACTTTAATTAGATTGACTTCTGAATAAAGCTGGAAGTCTATATAATTATTGTTACCTGTTACAACGAATTGTACGTTCCACAATGAACACGGCATTTCGTGCTGCAAAGACGAGCGTAAAAGAAGATCCAGCATTTAAACCTGGTTTACGACCAGATGTAATTGATGCATAAAATGCGTAATTGGCTATAAATTTCTAAGCTAATTCTTTGGATTTATTCTTAAACCGTAATCCGAAGACAGGATCAAACTCGAATTTTATCCTCTCTATACACTTACATAGAGTTGGTATTTTAGTATGACTTTTTGATATGACTGACTAATAAAAGTATAACCAAATCGGAAAGTCCGTCGTTTCAGTTCAGCAACTCCGAACATTTCGCAAAACCTTGACATTGGAAGTAGAACCAGTTTTCAGACAGATACAGCCGACAGAACAAAAAATATGAGTTACGTAGCTAATAAGACTGAATCACACCGATAGCTTTTTTGTATGGGTAATTGCATGTACACACCTACAACATAGTCTGAATTATATGTATAGGTAGTCGTACAAAATACGTGACGTAATCAAAGTATCACTAGTCACAACCAATTTTGGAGTTCTTTAAAATAAAATCTTAACTTGAATCGCTGAGAAGGCGGACTTACTCACGAATATATCGAATACCGGGTCTTTTAATCCCATGTGGGATTAGTTTGTATATGTTTAACCCTATATGGGAACTGGGAACCTCCTTTAGAGCAAGAGACTTACAGATTTGTAATTAACTAGCTGTTCCCCTCGGTTTCGTCCCCGCTGTTCGGCTCCTATTGTTAATGACGTGATGTCATATAACCTACAGTCTTCCTCGATAAATGGGCTATCCTACACAAAAAGAATTTTTCAATTCGAATCCACAGTTCCTGAGATTGACTCTTTCAACCAAACAAATTCTTCAGCTTTATTATATTAGTATAGATACGAATGTTTTTGTATGTAATTTCTGTTTATATTAGCACCCACATAGGAAGATAACATCACAGACTTCTTTATCTTTTATTTGTTTACAATTTTCCTTACAACAAAAGAATTTTCCACAGCAGAGGTACGCTAATGTATTTTTTTTACTAAATTTCAAATGTACTAACAATATGCAGTTTTTAAACATTATGAGCGGCAGACTTTCAGATTAAACAGATTTATGAAATAGCTCAACAAGATGTTTAGTGGGCTAGCGATGTTTGCGCCTGAAACCTAATTAAAATTCTTTATTTTCATATATAAAAATGTCGAAAAAGAAAACAGTTTTACTGAGCACATAAAGTAAACTTGTTAAGCAGTGTAGTGATAAAGTGTTAGGTACAGATACTGAAGGTAATTATTTACTTGGCTACGTCCTAAGATAACTCTTCACACATATTTGCAATGTCCAATACGCGCTGTGTACTTTGACTCACTGTACAAATTGCTGCTGAAGATTCTGAAAGTATCTAGGTACATATAAAAATGATTTTAAAGATATGAAAAATCACTGAAACTAATGAAACTGACTTTAGAATTGATTATGCACGATTTGGCTGTGTCGGTGACCGCTGAAAATAGTTAATTACGAAGGTCAATAACAGATAACATACTTTTTTTGTATGCAAGATAGTATATCCTACCCAAGTATTTTATTGTAAGGCATTAACACCGGGTATTGGAAGCTACTAGAACTTCACAAGGCCATTAACGCACGTGTTGAAGATCGAAATGCTTGAGGCCTGAGGGCACTTATAAAAAGCCGAAATATTTCACTTCTTGTACAAAGGTTTTGTAACAATCAGAGCGTGTCCGAATAAGAAAAAAAGTTAATGGATATTGAACTTAGTAGCTCGTCTGTCCTTCTCAAACTAGCGCCGACAAACAGAGACGCGATACTCCGAAAAGTTCTTTTTTTATTTCTGACAAAATTACCGAGTCATGGGGACTTACGGAGCGTAACCCCATCGTTTTCCTTCTCAGTTCTCGGGATGCAATTATGGCCGGGCCGCAGCCACGGCCATTATTATCTGAGAGAATCAAAAAACACGCGAGTACGTAGGACGGATGGTACTACAGATAATTGCCTCTACCTTGCGGCAACCGAACCACGGCCCGAGCGCACCAGTTACTTCCACACTCGCATACCATTACCAAATTATGATTATTTAAATGTGCTCTACGTTAATATTTTCGTGTCTGCTTTAATCATTTAATTGAATGTAATTATAAGACAATTAGGACATCCGAAACATTGTGTAATTTGTACCTCGTGTCAGATATAATAAGGAACAAACACTGGTTGTAAATATCAAATAATAAGCCGCTTGCTAGTTCTGAGTAGTATGACGACTTTCTTGTTTTTCTCATATATAGATTAATTTACGCCTCAAATCATTCGATTGGATTGGACAAGAAAAAATGTTTTCTTTTTACTGACCATTGATTTAAGTTAATCTATCGGCGCAAGCCGCTACAAGTTAGTAATCATGCAAGTGCACATTTAGGTAAAGGAAACTAATATTTTTTCAGGAATTATCCTAAAAATATACTTACCTACCTAGTATTCTTAGTATTTTAAACACGTAGTTGTTTTTTTTTTAGATATCTATTCGTCATAATGTTGCAGACATTTTTATCACAATGTATAATCGACAAACAAAAAAAACGGAAAACGTCGGCACGGTAAAACAAATAACGTTGATAAAATTGTAACTTCATCATATCGTAATTATATACTAATTGAATAAAATATATTTGATAAAAATGTATTGAATCAAAAACCGATAAGGTAACTTAGGTGCGTCCACTTAATTTTTCTAAAGATTGCTAATTTTCTTGATTTAAATCTTTTCTGAAAATCTAAATCGAAAATAATATTTTGACGTATTTGTGCCTATAGGTACATAATTATATTATTAAATAGCTACCTAAGTATTTTCGTCACTACAGATAAATAAATACTTCCTTTATGCAGTTGAATTATAGTACAACCACGGAATGAGGTTTAGTTGAGTATAAGTTTTTTGAGTTTTAGTTTAGTTGATTTCACATTTACATAAATATTCAGAAACGTTTCATTGCCTTGCATTTTTTAGTACATATATTTTGACTAACCAATTTGCGACCGACTGTATTGTATCAGAATTTTATTCTCCAGTTTGAACGTGGGTCCAGTTAACCAATAAAAAAACAGAAAATAAATGTGGTCAAGTGGACCCTCGGGTCCAGTTGATGAAGGACCCGCACCCACCTGCATAAATACAGTAGATTATTATGACAAACTTAATCAGTTACGTCAGTTATCTTATTCATGGTCCAGAATACTTTAGTGGGATGAGAAGTCACGTAGGACGTAAAATATTATGACCACACATTGAGGAAATTGAACAATGAGGGTCATTTAGGTGACCAGATTCTCAACCTTATTTAATGTAATTGTAGGTCAAAAAGCCGTATAAAGACATTGAAAATAAATGCCACCTAAAATAAATGCCCTTAAACTTTTGCTAAATTAATTGTATACTGGTGAAGGAAACGTGCGGTCAATATCGATGAAAACAAATTAAAAATTCAGTGTCGCGATATATCTTAATATCAGCATAATTTTAGTGTGACATAGTTGGCTCATTAAGTTCGAACCTTCCGAAGGTAAAGGTATGTGTAAATTAGGAAGGCTATCAGCGATGCATGAAGAATCAAATTACATACAAAGACCCTTTCGTCCTGCTTCAAGACTACGTTCAGACTTAGTAATTAACTACGTTCTGGCTTTGAAACATCCTTTGTAGAAAAATAGTTAATTGACTTTTGTTTCAACACAGACGAATTTTCGTTATCGGTCCAGACGCCTTTGAGTTATCGTATGGGTAAGAAACATCAAAAGTTGAGGTTTGCCCTGGATTACCTTGGGATCCCATCACCAAATTCTGACTTGGTGACAATGCCACCACCTCAAAAATATAATTTTGGAAATCGGTCCATAGTTGGCTTAGAAATCGGTGACGATACAAAAGAAAATTGCTTAGCTTTTTCCCCAACTATACTGGCGTTGGTTTCCAGTTGAACCAGATGGAGCTGTATATCATTTTAGCGACTGCCTATCTGATCTCCACAACGCAGTAACTGGGTTATACGATACTCCTTGGCTGGTTTTATCAGACTTTCGAGCTTCTGACTATCAGTACCAACGAAGTCGGCGAACATACATAAAAAAGAATACGTCGTTTTTGCAGTCGTTTAAAAGTACACATAAACTTGAGGAAAACTTATAAAACAAATGTTTTCGGGGACATTAATAAGAACGACGGCCCTACGGGTAGGTGGTAGGGCGGCGATTCGTACCAACCAGTGTCACTGTCAAATCCTTAAAAAACGACCCGGAAACCAACAAACGGATATTATCATTTATTTACATATTCCAAAGATATTTTAGGGGTCGAAATCACCGCTGAAATGTCATTCTTAGCTTTGTAGAATACATTATGCAACATCGAACTTTTATTTGGTTAACCGCAAGGAAATCGATCAGAATTTTAAGTTATATGCGGAAAGTTGTGCTAAAGTATGTGGGTAAAACCAATATTGCTTTGAAACCGCCTTTATTAAAGTTGAGACTGGCAGAACATTACGCAAAGCTAGGCAAAGCCCCACCTTCCTGAGTTATCATAAAGGGCAACAATAAAATATTACAAACTTCCTAGAATATTAGAATACCAGTGTGCGGTGTCAGCGGGCAGTCACGTTAACAGGCGCGCCTCGGCGCCTCCCCCGAGGGAAGCCGGCGATTACCTCATTGCCATTTGTGGCGTTTGAATCCATTACTACATCACACTTTGTTCAAACTCAATACCTAGGAGTGTCCCCTGCGTCTTCATAATGGAATTATATTAATTATTCCCATTTAACAGACAGGTAACAGTCATTAAATTAATTCGTATTACTTAGAGCCACTAAAGATGACTCACGCCAATCGCTGGGTTTTTGGCAATGCCAATTATGAAAGCTTACTAGACATAGTTCGCGAAATATGACCAGTTAGAGAGGACCAATAAAAAACCCCATCTGTAATCGATGACGCAGTAGTACGGTGGGGAAATTCTGATTAAAATCAAAGAGAAAGTATTATTTAAAACACATCTAATGTTTATGGAGAAACAACATTAAGTACACAAACTGAATGGAGATAGCAAGTCCAACATTGAGAAGGAAACAGGACCGGTATAAAACAGTCTTCATCTTTTGTTACTGTGGCTTGTGCTTGAGATCATCAAGTGATCATCTCTCTAACAAGACCGTTCGTACTAAAATGAACTAAATAAATCCATGTCCACAAGGCTTGAGCAATAAAGGCCTCAAAATAGATCAATCAAACAATTGTGTCCGAATGTGGGCTATGAGTTATGGTCACGTTTTGTCAAATTCGTTAAGTAGCACTGTTTCTATTTAGATCTGGGTATAAAAAGAAGATGACCTGGACCACTTGTGCTCACCCACGCCACATTTGTAAGGCAATTGGGGGAAGAGGATTATTATTGTCCTTGTAAGCGAAGATGGGTCCGCAAGCCGGGGGCTGGCCCGGTTAGCGTTGATCACTAAGATTAGTCAAACTACTTTGTGGTCCAAACGACCGCAATGCCATTTCTAGTGGAACTTGATATGATAAAATCTTGATAGAGCCATAAGATGCCTAATAAAAGCCTCCATGCGTGGTCGTTCTTTGAAATAAGATGACGCGACCAAGTCTATCGCGGTAACCTGACAGGTATCTATATAAAAATCTACCTTCCTATTACTTATAAAGTAATTTAAATATTTATCATTCAAATGATTCATGTAAACGATTACTAGTAGACTATGCAGATAATATTTTCCATTCATTAGTAATTACAGCGTGCCTTTTCTCACTAATCATAAAAAAATACGATTATTTCCTTTGTCGTAATGTTTTGTATCCTGTGTGTGTGTCATAGAAATCTTTTTACCATTTACGCGGGTTTTTCTCATTATAATAGAGCCATGTTTTGAATAGGTAATTAAGTGGTTCTGGTAATGATTGCATGCGGGTAAAGGCCGCTGTGTCTGCGCCAAAGACTATTATGGAAGCTCGAAGGCTGCTCATTGCGAACAGCCAACAACATTTAATCCTCCGGGACGAAATTGTCATTGTGTATTAACATTGAATTCCTTACCGTGGCCATGATATAACATGGTTATATGTTATTTATTACAAAAAGCAAAAGAATTAAGAAAGTAAAAAGGAATGGTAATTAGAATTTCGGGCCAATTAAGATTCCAAAGCCTTCGTAGCGCTATGCCATTTTGATTTAACATAGTATAAGCAATATGACCCTGTATGCCAGCTATATGCCACAAAAATTACAATCAAGAATTTGCGTTTATCCAGTAATAAATAAAGGCGTGAAGGTGCTACGTCAAAAGGCTTAAAATAACTTCTACAAACAAATCTGTTGTGATAAGACTTTAATAATGATATTGTATACTCAGCCATGACGTAAATCTTTGGGAAAGGTGTATCAAGATAAGGCTAAGATCATCTGATTTTTAAACTGAGTAATCTCCATACAAAATATTATTGAATTCATGTTTTTCTGGAAGTAGTAAAAGATTACATTAATAGCGATATGATATCAGCGATTATTTCTATTTAAATAGGTTTTAATCAAAATAAATAACATTGTATAAGTAGAAGTTGCCCTTAAGTATCAAAGGTGGTTTAAAAAAAGACCAAATGTTTTTTTTTTAATTTTTGCATTAAAACAAGTAAGTTTTTATTATTATTTTTAAAATAGAATAGAATCTGTGTAGAATCACAAAATAATAAAAAAGAAACTAGTTTAAGTTGAATCACAAAACAAACTATTTTCAAGTGTATTGTTTATTTGAATGCGTGATTAATACAAACAAACAAATAATAAATTTAAAATTTACGATCTTGGCAAGTCTGTTGTCACTCGGGGTCAGTATCGTTTTTGTAACAAATCGTAAAATTGTGCATTACGACCGCATGCATTTGTTGGCACGACCATAGACTATCCTCAATGACAACAGTATTTAAAATAAGATATATCTTTCTGGTTTCTGATACATTTTTTGCATTGTTCGTTTATGTCTATAAGAACTTGCCTATCTTAATTTAAAATAAGAATGTGCAAATATCCGTAGGTGCAAATGTAGGTGGATTTAAGTATATAAATCGTCTTTTTTTGTTTTTGTTGTATTTTAATTAAAATATTTTAATAATCTAAGTTTGAAACGTTAGATTGATTATCAATTTACGATTAAAAGTAGGTTAGCTCACCAATTAAAACAGTTACAGAATAGAAAGCTCGTTTTGTATGTACTAATGTATAAAAAGTAGAACCCTTCTGTATATTCACTCGGCCACATATCAGGAATTTGTACATGCAGCATAGGTCAATGAACCTTGTTTGAGTAAAGGAACTTATATTTAACGCCTGTACGACGGTTTTTTTAACTGTGCTTGTCAAAAACCTGTTAATCATGTTATGATATTCATCTCGATGCTGTCTTGTTGATATGCACTTGACATTACTCGCCACAACTGTTCTTACGTCTTGTAAAATCTCTTCGTTATTTGTATCGTTTACCAACTTTCAGTTATTTGGTACTCGTAAAGTTGAGAATTCGGTTTTTATACAGACACTCTAGCTTCTCCCTCCGGTTTCACCCGCGTTATGTTAGATATTTGGCTCTATGGAGGCCCCGGCAGTTGCCTTAGGAAGCGCGTGGAACACGACGTGCCATCGACTCCGGTTTTGTCCTTGATTGGACGGCGAGCTACCCACTACTCGCCATCCGCAAGCTAGTGTCTGCGGTGACCGGAATCAGCCACGCGGTGTATGACGCACTAGTACTAACATATTTGAAAGTCCTTAAATGGTACTCCCTGTACTTTAAAATATGTCAGTAGGTATTTAAACTGTACTAAATATATCTTATTGGGGTGACTGGTTGGCGCATAAAACCTTGAACAAATAAAAACACAAACCACCACTGTAACGTTTATTTCAGTTTTGAAGCTCAGAAACTTTTACGACTACCGACAATCGCTAAGTTAAAGTCGTTAATGTTTGGTTAACTTATGAGCGACGATCATTTGAATGATGCACGATCGTTTTGGACGATAATCGATACGAACTTAGAATTATAATCGCTAAATAGATATACAGCCATTTTGTATAGCCCCACAAAATAGGTACGCCACTGTAAGGTATCATTCTTAACAAATCGTATAAAGAATATCAATGAACCGCTTTTAAAACAAATCGAATTCTGTACACGATTTGAATACGTAGACACACGGTGGTAATGTGGCCTTACTTACTAAACACTGTAATATTATAAAGCTGAGTGAAATTACAATGAGGTACCATAACTAATTAATTAGTTTGCAACCATTGCAAATGGCTTATTTACTGTGAGTGATATAACCAACAATGTGGTTAAAGTAATTATTTATGCACTTAAGTAATGCATATTTATTGTTTGGATGAGCTCATGTTACACAAGGCACTTCCTAGGAAAAAAAAATTGAGGTGTTAATATAAAGACATACAATGAAAAGCTTTAAGCTCCTGCTGTAATAATGCAGGGTGTTAAGGCGACTCCTCCGGACTAGCCCGAGAAATTCAAATTTTCATGTGTTTTTAAATTTCCATATAAGTAACAAGTTGTAACTTGATCAAAATATGATTCGGGACAATAACAGGTTTAACTTTAAATGTAAGAATGATCAAAACATTCTCTCTATTTCGCTCTCACAAAGATTTGATAAAAATAAGTTAGATATCGGAAATATTACCAAGTTTCCAGAGATATCCAAGTAACATTTTTCACCAGTTAGGTACCTATCTTTCCTTTTTGTTTGGGTGAGATTGGCGACCGTCTTCTGTCAGACTAACCAGTTTTTAAGCTATTTCTGGGAATTTTTGGCTTTGGACTTATCTTAATTTGGACTAAGATAAATCCAAATCCAAGTCCAAAAGAAAACCTTCACCGGCCATTAAATAATATCAGTTGTTTCTTACTACTTCTACACCGGACATGAAACAATGAATTCCCGACTCCTACTTAAATGAAATATATCTGACTATAATTTTCCTGAAAACTGAGCCTTTTATTAAATGAACTTTACTAGTGTTATTTCGTTTACATAAACGATTTATCATTTCAAAAAAAGTATATTATAATTTGGTATACAAGTAAATGTTCTCGATACAGTTAACTTAACGATAACATTTCAATGGATTAACTTTTGAGGTAATATGCTGTAAAACACTTAACTTGTCAGATAAAAAATTGTTTGCCACACCCTATTTTTTGTTAGATATTTGATTTCAGTTGCTATCATATCTTTGTGTTTACTTTTTGAATCGAAGTCACAGTTAATCTAAGGATTTTAATCGTAATTATAAAATAAATGAAAAAAATAAAAAATCTTTATATTTTCTCAATGTTTAACCCATAAAACGGGTGAAAGCGACATATATGCGATAAAAAGCGATGACAGCGTTGATATTCACATATCAAAGTAAATAATTATCAAACAGTGACATACATAATAACACTTATCTTAAATATATAAAGTAACACATCCACCCGCTTACCATGACCTCATTTATTTCCAGTGCCGTTTTCCAGCAATCATTTTATCACTTGCTTGTTTTCCCCGTTGTATGATTTAAAACAAAAGAATTCTTTGTCCTAATTAATATTATACATGCAAAAGTGAGTTTGTTTGTTTGTAACGCTATCATGCCTAAACCACTCGTATGACTTTTTTTTACGTGGTAAAATCATCAAATGAGTCCTCCCACCCAGGGCAGGGCGGGAGGGGCTGTCAGACTTGACTGACTTAAATCCACAGTGTCCTTCAATACCCCTTTACGTACCGGGATCACGGTAATTCGTGAGACCCGCGACTCCGGCAGGACCACTCATATGACTTTGGTACATTTTGCTATAGAGATAGGACCCCTGACATTTAGCTTTAGAAGAAGCAAGAGACAAAAGAGAAAAGAGAGAGAAGAATTAACAAGTTTTAAATAAAAAGTTAAAATAATTAAGATCTTTTGTTTGAGTAATATTGAGCATTGAATCTTACTCGTATTACAGCTATCTAAAAAATGTTCGTGGATATTTACCTAACGGTTTCGTGACAAAGAAAGCTTGCCATCCTTAATGTAGCTTCAAAGGAAATTAATTGGAAAGCTGCAGAAAGTTACGTTTAGTAATGGCTTCCTTGAACCTTGAATAGCTAATGTTTTGTGTCAATACAAAATGCTGACATGTCATGTCGTTATAAGTTATAATCACAGTGTTTCACTACAGTATATTTTAGATGCTATCATAATGATAGTTCCTTGCTCAGGAATGTCCAAGGCCAATCGCACCTAGGTACTCCAAAATCATCCATTATCATTTATCTTCACAAAGTAACGGAAAAAACATAAATTTTCATTTACATACCCAATCTTAAATCAATTTATTGTGACGTCCAACAAATATTTGGGTCGTTTCCACTGTATTGTAATAATACAGACTGTATAAAGCTTCCAGTAGCATGCCATTAAGTGGGTACATATTTTGACATCAACAATGGATTTAACTATCTTTTGATTAGATAGGGATTGTTGATATCGTCCTGAAATTAGTATTTGGATACATGGTCATGTGACACTTTGGGACACTGCGACATATTTTACATATTCAAAACAGGTAGACAGACCAGAAAAATACAAAAACAGGATTAAAAATTAGGGTTTCCGGAAGTACTTAAATTTAAATAATCCACCATGCTTTGTTGCGAAACTCTTGATATTAACAATATACACACTTCTACAATCAAACCACGTTTAATAAATCCGTTGCTATTTTTATGCAGTCATTCATTGCGGAAATGAATATTGTAATTTGCGACCAAAATCACGAGGTATTTACATAGTGATTTGAAAGTGTCCAAACTCATTGGTGACAGCATGCTTGTCACGCGTCCGTGTGACAAGACAGATGTCCTGGATTTTCAACCGAAAAGAAGTAACGGCGACAAACGAAACTTGTCACTTCCGTGTCCTTGCACAGACTTATAAAGCAGACCTAGCAGATCTGTACTAAGTAGCTGACCGGGAGAATAGTATGGACACGGCCTGTGTGACGGAATGGACAGTTCACAACTTATTACCTTAATTTCGGCGAACTTACCACCGTGACTCCCTAATGCAGCTTCATTGTGACATTGTGACTCTTACTGTCGTTTCCAGTTTTGACCGCTCTCCCATGTTCATCCATGACAATGGTGGTACCAATATTACCATAGTAATCAATGCGTGACGCTATGTTAAATAATTATTAACACCTGCAATAGTTGTCAGCGGATCCAGCGTAGCGTAAACACAATCTCTGGTAATTAGAATATGGATATATTCCATTCGATACGCTTGTATTTAAATGTGTACACGATAATAGGAACAGGGCTAACTAGCGGTAGTTAATACGAGTATTAGGAGTATCTACCTATATGTATGACTGAATTCTTTTCATAGGTTTTAGATATACCCCCAACCATTCCACAATTGGATTTTATCCTCATTATTGTTTGGGTGGTAAATTGAAAGTAGAATATCAACCTATTGGAACTTGTTTGTTGTAACGGGGAATTTTATAGGTACACAGCGAGTCGTAAAAATCAACTCGAGGTAAATGGTTTAAATATTGATTTGTGCCAGCACAGGTTGATCATAGTCATTCAACATGACTGCTTACATTTTCTTACTTTCCAATATTCATTTTATATTCAGTAAACTTACATTTGCCAAAAGTCCAAATATGAGAGAGATACAATTTACACCAAACCGTAGGTAACATAACTAAATAAACTGTAATGAAAGGAAAAATTTAACACATCATGTAACAATTTTGACACCTACAAAACGTCCGAATATGCCTTACATACTTTACAACAATATCATTATCAGTGTTGTTCAAATAAATAAGCCTAACAACGACTTATGAGGTAGTCACACACTCCAACAGAAGACGCAGCGACTCATTTGTTATCACAAAGTATTAACATACTCACGATAGCTAAATCTAAATCTAGTGCAAACACTGGCTACCTAGTTACATCTCTTGTAAAACTACTTACTGTGTAGACAAGCTTAAAAATAAACCAGTTTTGATAAAACGAGAAAGTTGCACCTTAACTGCACCCTAAAAGTCAATTAGTAAAATTACTGATCGAACGTCGATTTGACCACAAAGACAGCGCGGTAGCATGCTGCAATCACATATCAGTCTCTTCAAAAGTTTATTTTCATCTCCCACTTTTAAAATGTTATAAATGGAAGGTCTTCTCAGTTTGTGCAAGGAAAACAGTCAACCAGGTACAGCCATGAAGATATTAGCAAATAATTGAGATTGAATAACAGAGAACGATAATTGACTTAGCGATAATAATTCTTAACTTATCAAAGAATAATCTGCTGGCAACATCGTTAATGATCAATATACGATAACATAACGAGTACATCCAAACGGAAGTGCAGTGCGATTAATATTCATATAATAATCACTTAATTTCCAAGAAACAGAGAACATAATACTGTTGGAGGTTACTGAATGCGCAAACGCATTAAATGACTGAGTACAGGTGTAGACTGTAGTCTGTAGGTACACGTAACACCCTTTAAGAACCGACATCACGCTTTTATGGCAAATAATTACTCAGTGGTGCGGTCATGGTTAACGACATAGACTCTGCGATTACCAGCGCACACCCGAAGGAATTAAAGATTACTGCCAAGGTCTCAAACAGCGACTTTATGTTGAAAGGCTTCGAAGAAAAGGGGAATACTTTTACATGCGCCCGGTAATATTTTTAACTGAAAGACAAAGAAAAGATTCAATCTTATATTGTGAAACAATAAGGCAAACCAACAGTTTCTATCTTTTGTGTTGTAAACAATAGGTTCACAAATTTACAAGATGACATTTTCCGCAATTCAATAAATATCAAGTTTATAATTAGCTCCCTAATCCTACTTTAATGTTGATTTTCTTCATTGTCACACATTTTAAACTTATACTCTGTGTGCTGTGACCAAACTTTGTCTGTTTATGTTTTGGGACACTATCTCTAGATCTTCTACAAACTATAAATGAAATGTCCGGAAACAACAACAGTACAATTAACGAGACAATGATTGTACAAATCACTATAATTAAAAAGTATTCTGTAGAGTTCTCCCACAACACAGACCAGTGGTCCGAGTGTCCGAGCTTTATCTGGTATCCGCCGCTTTCCCAATTTCCTGTGAATTGTTCCATTCACTTCCATCACTACATGCAACGACTGGACCGTTCACCCTATGATAGTTAATTAGTATAATTTGTGTCCGGTCAGCAGTCATCACGAACCATTTCCCTATAAAACTTGACTACAAGTTATTACTGAACCACAGCACCCTTTATCACTCCCATTGTTCCACTAGCCGAGAGCCAGAACAGTGAAAAATGTTAATCACCGAACAGTAAATGTTATCAGATCTAGGGAACGAGCGATGTATATCGTAGCCTTTGGAAAAAGCTGTGCTTTTTACAATAAAACGTGAACGTAGCGTCATAATTTGACTAGTTCTAAAGATTATTGCAGGCGTAACTCTTTTGTAAGCTGAATTAGTTATTTATGCAACTGTTGTATAATCAGGGGTATTAAAACACGAATGTGGGTTTATCACACGAGGCGTAGCCGAGTGTGATAATAGTATCACATGAGTGTTTTAATACCTAATTATAACGGTTGCATACAAGACTTTATCTACAATCATGCTGTGAATCCTCTATAAAAGATTCTCATAACATACCATATTCGCATACCATATTCGAGTGAAAAAATGGCGGGATATAACACGATAAGACGAGTTGTTCTTTTTTCAAAATTTTAGCGATCTGGTGGTGAAAATGTCATTGCATGAGAATGTTCTTTTTTTGAAATTCATTATAACACGCGTTTGGATGATATAATGATCATTATATCATTGAGTGTTTTAATGTTGGCAATAAGCTAATTGTTATAGGTTCTTTTATAGAGGATTAATAGCATGATAGTAGATAAAAGTAATTATGTTTTCCATTATTTCCATTTATAGACTTACTCAACACTACTTACTTGACTTATGTTAAAAGTAAGTTAGATTGCAAAATGTGGAACGTTGTAGGCACGCGATAGTTAAACATGCATCAAGCGCCTGTCATCTGGGCTTAATCTAATGATTAATGGTAATTAAGGCTTGAAGAAACTGTAGCATTTTTCCCTTTTGTTCACAGAACCATCATGGGGGAACTAGGAGCGAAGCTTGGGCTCGATGAGTTGACTGGTGGAGCGGCCGGCATCAGCAGGGCTCTCCTGGCCGAGTTTATTGGTAAGTGAAGGAACTCTTTCTTCCTACTTCTTCGCTGTTCTTGTCTGATTAATTTCGTTGTGGGATCTGAAACAGTCAAACTCATTCTCCGGGACTTTACCGTGTCGCCGCTGTTGATTCTGGCTTTCAAGAGATGCAGTGGTTTAAAAGTGGAAGGACTCGATATTTTTGGGAGGCATAAACCATAAATAATAATAGTTCTTCACATCATTAACTATGCCATAATATTAACAGTCTGAGATCATACAACATAAGCTTCGCTGTCATGTTTATTTTGAAATATTTACCGTCATCGATTCTTGGCCGTCCATTTTGCAAGTGAATTTCAAACATTACAGAAAGCTTTTAATGTATACTTAATTAAGATAATAACAAAACCACATACACGGTTGAAGTTTTTCTATGAAAAATACACCTAAGTAAGGAATAGTAGAATTCCACTCTGTGTTGACACACAGCACCTTAAACGGAGTCGTCTAACAGCCCTAATAAGTGACATCAGTGAACACTTGGACAGGCTGCATGCCTTACTTAGTTATGTCACGATACATATAGGATATTATACATTACCAACATTTTATTGAAAATCCAAAGATACGCTTTTGGGCATGATTGACAGAATGAAGCATAAGGCTACGTTCAATCACACTGCGTTGAAAGAACTCCACAATTTTATACGTAACTTTTAGGTAAGGGCGGGATTAAAATCATTGTAATAAAGCTATTGTTTTAAACCGTATTTAAACAGTTGAATGTAGTATTTTTGTTATTAGAACTTTGTACTTCAAAATATCGTGCAATTCAACTTTATGTGTATGAAATATTCAAATATATGAACACACTACAATAAAATAAAACAAACTTTTTGGAACGCAAATAGATTATCATGATATACCAGATAACTTTGATTCGCATTGTCTTGTGCTGTAAAATGGCAATATCTTTATAGCTATCTTAAAATTGCATATTTTCTCATCTTAGAAGAACTTGTTATTCTTGGTGAACTAATAGTCAGAGGAAAATGGAAGGTGAGGTTAATGCTCTTTGTAATTAAATTCACCTTGCAAAAATAATAACTGGTCCGATATAGTTAGAAAGAATCTAGTACAGGTTATTTCTATCTATGTCTGACTAAATAAGGAAAACTCTAGAAACAATAATTTCTGAGGGAGGTTTGCGTCATCTTACTTTTACGACTTTAAATTATTGACATGATATCATCCTCAGAACAAAAATAAATGTCAATGTCATATCAATACTGGTTCGAATCAGTTTTCACAAAGTAAAAGTCCTTCGAAAATTAAGTACCTAAAGACAACGGCAGTATAACAGTAGTCCTACTGACCGATTTCGACCACAGCGGGCAACCTCAACGGAGATTACTTCCTCTATTGCCTTCTGCGCGGGACATAGCTATTATAGTACACAAGTGTGTGCGCAGGAACGGTGTACTCTACGTTCCTTTACTCTCATAGTCCGATGAGACGGCAAACCGATACGACGGGCGACAGATCAGGTGCAGGACTAACTCTGGGCTGCTACCGAGAAATTCGAAAAACTAAAGTACCTAAAACTTACACAACCAGAATCGAACTCACACTCAGCAGTCCACGAGACCAACGGGGTTGCAGCATAGCGGCTAATCAATATAAGAATGAAAGAAAGAACATCGATAATCACCACCTCACTGTCTTGGCAAGTGGCTTCAGCAGTGTTGTTTTTAGGCACAGGATACATTGTCCTATAAACTATTGTCCTATTTCTAGACTTCTAAAGCATCTAGAAAGAACACACTTCTCCACAGACCTTCTTCTGTTTATCCTGAAAGCTTCAACAGTATTTTTCTATGCAGGTAACTTATTACTGAACCTGTTTGGTTGCGGTGCCTGCATCAACATCGCGCAAGGCCCTAATGCGGCACCAGACATCGTCCTCATCGCCCTTGCCTTCGGTCTCGCGGTCTTCGCCAGTGTTTCAGTGAGTACCACTTTGCTTTCTTAAGATCTCTAGTGAAAAAAACTGCTGTACGTATTAAAAAAAACTAACTCTTGTGCTCTAATGCAAATTAGATAATCATAATCATTATCAATTTTGCCTATAACAGTCCGAATCCACCAAAGAGCAAACACAAACTAGAAAATGATGAACAGAATTTCAACATTCTTCAGTAGTTCACGAATCTACATATACGGCTAATATTGGCAGTTCCTTGCTTCTGTTCTGTCTCTGCATAAGTACTTCAAAATTCAAATCACAAAAAATAACTTTTTTTTTATAGCCTAGTTTGTGTCCCACTGCTGGCCAAAGGTATATACAAAGCAAAATAACTTTATTGTATCAAAAATTCTTTACATTATTTAGATCTCTCTCTTTCTGATCTCCATAGTAAGACTTCCTGTGACGTAAAGGCCAGCAGTCTCTTTCATCGTAGCTCAAAAAGAAGTACTAACTTTTACTCTCTTCCTACAGGCGATAGGACACATCTCAGGCGGCCACATCAACCCAGCAGTAACCCTAGGTCTAGCATCAGCTGGTCGAGTAAAACCACTGCGTGCGTTGCTGTACATCATCGCTCAATGCGCTGGCGCCGCAGCCGGCTCTGGTCTATTGAAGGCCCTGACTCCTGAACGGCCGGCGGGCAAGCTCGGCGTCACCGGACTTGGACCTGACGTCACTCCGCTCCAGGGCTTCGGTATCGAGTTCTTCCTTGGATTCGTGCTTATCTTCGTTGTTTGTGGGGTGAGTTTTTTAACAGTAATATTCTAGCAGTCCCCTAACCAAGCGTCATTATGGCATTTTGATGAATTTCACCTTTTGAATACTCATATATTTGCCTTGAAAGGAAATGATAGTCATTATGCCATCTAAATGTGGCAGAAAAACCAGTAACATTCAGTATATTCGTTCCAAAATCTGTTTCGAGGTCAGTGATAACCTCAAACTTATTGGAAATTATATCGATGACTATAATGAAATTCAAACTATATCAATCTTGGGGCAATCAAAATTGACTGACGAAAATAAGTATAATTTATTCTTAGTAATTTCCGCGTAAATCAACAAGCATAAAAGTAATAAATACTAACAATTCTGAGAACTAAAATAATAATAGAGATTAGATGTTATTATTACGTAACACAGAATCTTTAGGTAACGCCTAAAAATAAATATGATCCTTTGTCATTCAAACATTAATCTGAGCTCTGCAATCGGCAATTTATATTTGTCAGACACGCCTTTAATGGCCGAATGAATATCTTGGAATTCAAATGCACTATTTATTAGCATTTACATTTTGAAAATAGAGATATCGTCATCTACCTACCCTTTTCCAATTTATGTTAAAGTCTGTTTCCAATAGGACATAGAATAATAATCATAAAATTGATAAACAATTTAAGTAGGTATTTTGCTCTGGCTCGCGAGGTTGTTGACATGTAGAACGTGAATACAGCAGTCTTGGTGCGATAGTCGTGTCGGCAATTAATGGCTTAATTGCCAAGAGCTTCGACCAACAACTGAGAAGGCTCTCGTTTGGCAGCTCGATCAAGCGCTTGAATTAGAAGGCAGTACTTCTGGACACGGCACGTATTGTTAGGATCGAGGTTCCTATTTCAAGAGCATACTTGCTGGACCACTTTTTTTATTAAATATTGAAAAACAATGAGCAAAAAACAAATATACAAAGTTCAGTCAAACTCAGAGATCATTTTTTAACGGTCAACCTATATATTACATACGACCAAAGACCAAATGTAGGTACCAAGTTAGCAACACCAATATGTCATTAAACCTAATAAGCCTACATGTTAGGCCGCTATAATTATGGTATTAGAGCAGAATATAATGAGCATAATATAGTAGACACTATATTATGTCTATAACACGGCGGTTTCATGGAGTAATTAGTTAAAATGACAAATCTCGTCCGTCAGAGGTCGCATCAGACGTTCCGTGACACGGAGTTATTAGCGGAAACGTGAGCGGTAATCTGCCTTTTTGTAATGAAATATTTAAACAGTTTCTATAGTTAGACAAAGGAAAAAACTACGTCTGTTCGCAAAATAAATCACATAAAAATAACTGCTTCGTGCAGCTACATTATTAGCTGTATTAAGTCAAAAGCGATTGTCTTGAAAGCGTTGTACAAGTTATAAGCGGTTAAAGCAATGTAAGAGAGTTAAAAAAAATAACAGTAAATTACTACCCAAATTTTGTTGTGTTTGATAGTGTATGTGCTCTATGGAAGGCAGAGCTCTAATAATAGACATTTTATAAGTTTTTTTGCTTAAATCCTAATGCATAAATTAACTTCTTCACTTTAGCCTCGCAGGCAAGAATGAAACTCAAAAATAAATCGATGCTAGATTGCCACTGGAAATAAACCAAGATGAAACATGCATAATTCTCTTCTAAGTATTCACAATGACTCGCTCTTATACATCTAGTTATTCACCAGAAAAGGATACAAGATACTACCTTCCACATAATATTTAAATATTAATACATTCGTGATCTGGTTGAGGTAGGATTGTAATAATTCAATGTCAGTAGTGTAAATAACCAAGTGTCCTTACGACGCTTGTGCTATAATTATATGACAGTTAATACCGACGTGACATTGGGTTGTGGTCGCTTCGTGTATTCAATCATTCTTATGGACTAAATACAACTTTTCTGCTCTATTCGTCCTCATTATGTTAGACTAAGTAGACTATGAAAGCTAAGCGATCCCCAATGGCGGGGGTAGGCCAGCAATGCTGTTCGCTGTTCGCGACGAAATTTCAAAGTTGAAAACCTTTTAAAAGCAAACCGTATAGCTTCAGTGATGCCGTTGCGCTAAGTCTTATAGAAAATGGCGTATAAAAGGACCGTTTGCCTCGAGACCACCATTCTGTCATAGGCACCAATCAGGTTTTCCTGTCTTCCGTCGGTTGCAAAGTGGTTCCAGACCTTCTGAGTGAGCTCGCATCAAGGCTAGATTGAGGAAAGGAGAAAACACATAAAAATATGCCTCTCCATACAAAACAATGCTGAAAAGAACTGAATAAGTGTGGTTAAATCCCTATTTAGATTTTCGAAATTCCACTGCGTTTGTGCGCTTACCATCCCTCACAATAAAAAGTATCGAGTAAAATTGAATCGGTATATTAAAAATACACGATGTTGCATATTAAGGATAACTTCTGCGGTTCCGTATAAATTTTGGATTCTACGACTCTAAAACGATGCGAAGGGTCATGATCTATCACAACCCGGTCCGTAATGCGTCTGTACCGGTTTGACCTGTTTCATCCTAATTAAAATAAACCTATCAATATTTCGAGCATTCTACAGAAACAATGAATAGTAAGTTATGATACGGTTTAACATAAAATTAAATCTGAATACATCAACGAAAGTAGTCTTAGTTAGCATAAGTATTCATTGTTAACAATATCCGATTAAAAAACCTGAGTTTATTCCTCACAAGCAATAATAATAACAGTCATTTTATACATGGACATGAACTTTCTTTACTACAAGTACTACACTACTCCTATTATTATTTTTAAATTAATGATTAAATGAAACAGAAAAAGATCCATATCTCAAACAACTTTATTAATAGATAGAAAAAACGATTACCCACGCCTACCTTTTCAAATCGAAAAACTGTAAACAACTAAAAAACACAATAAATTACGCGAGATTTTCGTGTAGATCCCTAAAAATCGCAGTCGAACCTTGCGAAGAAACGTTGCGTGACGGAACACCGTATTTTATTCGCGAAATAGTAGGCAACGATTTGCTACAGATTAACATAATCAATATTATAAAGCAGCTGTGTGGAACTAGTTTTTATTCATTGATATTTTGATATCTAATAGGCATAATGACAGCATCAACAAATCGGGTTTCGTGACGTCAGAACTATTAAAAATCAAACCTAGGAGTGACGTATCTATTGTGAATTTTAAATCGAAGACAGTGAATACACAATTTTTAGTCAATTTTGACTATTACTTACTTAAGAATAAAAAATAGGAGCAATTTTTTTTTAATATTACGGATTTTTTTTCAGTTATATTGCCTATTATCATACTACCGGGATACATTTATCTATAGTAAACATATACAGATTTAAAACAATCTGTGTACCCGGTCCTACCGTTGTTGTGTGATTGGGTAACAAACAGCCAAAGTATAAGAACTGTACATTTAAATATTAGTAGGATCATACCAAAGAAAGGTGCACCGTACTCTTTGAGAAAAAAAGAAAGCGTCGACAGTCAATTGTTTCTCATCCCGAGCGCGTAGGAGTCCTCTCGTGGAAACTGGTTCTCTGTTGTATGAGTCGGCAATCTGTCACTACCTACGTAATACTTATAACCTCTGCTACCATAAATGTGGCTTTGGACAGCACCAACGTAATCAGCTTTAACAACTATTTTTATTAACTCGAAAAAGGACAGGAGTATTGTAATACCAACAAGTTATATTTGTAGATCCATATAAATCTACGTTACAAGATTTTGATTACAGTTACAATACCTCTGGCATATTTTGGGCATAAAGTATGAGAAATGATAATTTATTTCCTTAAATCCTTGCAATGATATTTTGTATTTGTAGAGTCGATATTGTAAATAGGTACCTAATAAATTTTATAAGCGATCTAGGTTTAAATCATCGTATGCGTACACTTCCCAAGTGTACCTAATTCCTAGGTTCCTAGGAGATACCTATATATGGAGCAACAAAGCATGATATGAAAAGCGCGATACTTGATGTTTTTTTTTTTTCGATAACTTTTTGAGTGTTGCAAACATGGTATACTTACATGGCCCTAATGGGTGCAAAAAACATAGTAAAAATCAGAGAATATAACATGCTTTGCGAATTTATTTTTGACTTCGACTGGCCTAAGATACTTATTTAAGGATATACCTATATCCTTGTTGACTTCAAAAACAACAGACGATGTGAATTAAGAACAGTGTAGATAAATCGCTACAACTTATTCAGATCACAGCAATTGGATTCGCTGCATCACTAACATTTATGTGTGACATAAATATGTGAACAGCGTTTATATTTACATTTCCCTGAAATATTGAATAGTTTACATTATCTCTACGTGCCTGCGACGAATAGATACGGTAACCTTTTAAAACAAAGCGTTTAAACTAGCATTTTTATAAAACAGTCCCATGCTTTACAAAGTAACTGTTATTTTATAATCAGACGGTTCTCGACGATGTCTGTGAAACAAAACCAAACTAATATCTTATTTCACGCTCTGTTGGACTTGATTGATTTCTGGGTTTTGTGGCAATTAGTAACAGTTACTTATACTAGGCAGGGGATCAGTGTATACCTATAGGTTTTACACATGTAGGTACTTAATTTTTTATACGTAAATATCAGCTCCTGCTTTGGGACATATGAAAATGAACATGACTTTTTTAATTATACTCTTCTGATTCTAATGAAAATCTCTAATCTTATTTGAGAAACAACCACACACGTTTGGTGTAATTATCTTATGTAAGTATATGTGTAATGTGGGCCAACGGCCAACGTGCTATAAAGAAATGCTTATTTTACTACAAGTGGACCATATCGTAGATTAGGTGATCAAGTGTAAACAACATTATTTACAGTAATCTATAGCTAATTATAAATTTACACGACATTCTTAACTGTGTTAGTGTTGAAAGATTATTTTTAAACCCATTTTCATTCATGGTTTACCAAACGGTTTCCTATGTAATTGTAAAAAATACGTACTCACTTAAATTTGTTGATTTTATGATAAGGTAGCTCCTTTTTGAAGTACGCTCAATAGTAGAGAATACAAGTAACACCATCTATTGTCGACTAGATTAACTAAAATAGACAGAAACTCGTCAGAGTGCAGTTAAGACAATCGTGATACTAAATTGTCAATACCCGATTACTATATTTTACAGACTTTTTTGGCCACTATAAAAAATATAATGTAAAACAAGACAATTTTATTAAAACATTTTTTTCTCTTTAGTTCTTTACCAAAGTTCAAAAGCCTGTGGTTGCATTCCCATTTGAAGAGACATTTAAACATTAATGAAACTAATTAACTGTATGTTCCTCTTTTTTAATTTTGTGTTACCTACGTCTGATTTTATTTTAATTTTATTTAACGATGCTTGATTGTTTTCATGTTATGTACACCTGTAACTGGTATTTACATAGGATCCGTATGTATTGTTGGTGTACCTATTCTAAATAAATAAAATTTCTTTAGGTATGCGACTCGAATAAGCCCGACAGCAAGTCCACAGCGCCCCTGGCTATTGGTCTGACGGTGACTTTGGGCCACTTGCTCGCAGTCGACTACACCGGCTCCGCCATGAACCCCGCTCGCTCCTTCGGCTCTGCACTCGTCGCCAACGACTGGGCTGACCATTGGGTAAGCAACGTTTAGGATAATTGGCTGATATAGGCCACACCCGACGTCTCAAGTAAAACTACTTTTTCCAGTAAACCAGCCTGCAATTTCCCTGACAACTTTTTTTTTTGCCTTTCCTGTATGGACAAATATTTGATAGTCCGCACCACGACTGAATTCCAGCTGAAAACTTTGGGAATCGATTTTCAGATTTCAACTTGAATCGATTTAAGAATCGAATTTAATCTGAAATGATCGCAATCTCTACAATATGGAATTTAGTATTGGTTGATCGCACGAAATGTGATAAATCTCTGAAGTTTTGAGGCGCTCTTAGCAGTTTCGCTGGCTGGCGGTAAGAAAATTTGCAGCTCCTCTGCGAACAGAATATTTCCTATTCAGTATCTATCAAATCAGAAGATGGACAACAGACTCAATGTTACACAATGTGATTCCCTCCACGTTAATGAAGCTCGCGGAAGGCTTAGCTTGCCAAAATAAAGAGACACCCTCTGTCAATTTCTTAAAACCTCAGCCTACAGAACAACTCTAAAGTATAAATTCCTGCAGATATACTGGGCAGGCCCCATCGGTGGAGGAATCGCGGCCGCACTGTTGTACGTGCACGGTTTCTCCGCGCCACCCGTCGAGACCCCGCCCCGCTACCGCGCCGTCGCCGGAGACGAGAAGGAGGTAAGATGAAAGAGATTATGATTGATGATGATGATGAAGTTTTTCTTCACAACACTACACCCTGAGATAGCCTCTACCCATCCTTTTGATGAAAAGAAAACGATTTTTTTTAAACCAATTAATATGGATCTTATATTGACCCCATACATTGACCCCATACATAATAGACGGCCCCAAAAGTATTTGCAGCATAATTATAGTTCGATTAGTCAAACAGTTTCTAAAGAAATTTTACAAGATTTTTTGTGGCTGGCAGCCCACTAGACTGTACAATAACTTTTGGGAACACAAACCAATTGATGGTTGTTCAGCACAGAGTTAATTAAACATTCCATTACAAGCGTACTGGACGCCTAGCCCCAACTGCTTGGACAGTAGAACAAAGCGTAAGTAACAGAGCGTGCCCATGATCATCCACATCCCATCAATTTAAGCTGAACAGGCCGATAGAAATCACTCACTCCATTGCTCTGATGTGTGATGTACCTTAATGATTTTGTGTGCCTTCTTATTCCCATCTGCCCACTTCGACAGGGTGGTTTTATATAGGTATGTACATGTGGTATAAAAAAAAAATATAGACAGATAATTTTAGAACTAATGTTGTTTATTATTGTTTAGCTGAAGAGGTTGGACGGTAAAGGCGAAGACTTGGCTTGAGAGCGTCCGCGCCGGCCTGCAGCCGCGCCCCCCGCGCCCCTCGCCGGCCTGTCAGTCCCGCGCGACACGCGGCCTGGACCAAGCCTCCACACCATCTCCACCACATACCCACTTATTCTAAATAAACGACAGCTTTAAGTGCTGAACAAAACTATAGTGACCGTTTTAAAGGACGCTATGAATACCTATCGAACATACCATTTATAAGAAATCTGATATTTGGAATCTTACTTGTGGAACTATCCAGTCTCGGGGCCATTCTCATTACTCTCTGGAGTACTTTGTGGAGTGGACTAGTGCTAGAGACTTTTTATATTAAGCCTTCAACCACACGACCAGTTATAGTGCCCATACATACATGTTTTGTACTCGTACATTGTAAATATCTTTAATTACATCATATTTATGCAAACACAAGCTTATCTCATTTTTAAGTATTCAATCAATTTTGATGTCCGCCCCATATTTATAAAATTAAGTTTTAATGTTTTGAATGTGTTTGAAATTGAATACTTATAAGAAATAAACGTTTTTTACTATTTGAAATATATCTTTTTAAATTTTACTTAGGTTGCAAGGGTGCCTAGAATTTTATTATAATATCCAAAAAAATCTCACTCAGCGTGGCTCCCTTGTTTAGTGTAGTTTTTTAATCTATACTAATATTATAAAGAGGAAACCTTTGTATTTTTGTATGTTTGTATTGAATAGGCTCAAAAACTACTGGACCGATTTCAAAATTTCTTTTACCATTACTTAGAGGGATTCTTCCGAATCCGTATAGGCTATATTTTATCCCGGAAAAAAAAAAAATGACCACCCGTGCGAAGCCGGGGCGGGTCGCTAGTATAAGTATAAAATAACAAAGTATTTTTGTTTTACTATAAATCGACTTACATTCGCATTTTACTACAAAAAAATCTTGCCCTTAATACTTTTCGGGCGAATCAAAAAAACATTATTTAAAAAAAAAAGTGCTTTTTGTAACCTTTCGATGCAAGTAAATAATGTCTTATAAGTCGGTTTATGTACAAATCTAATACAAATAGTACCTAAGTAGAACCTAACGAGTTTCAAACCGAAGTGTTCAAAAATATACCAACTCGAGTTATTGAATGAAATTATTTTGTAACTGATTTGTGCGAATGTCATTTTATTAGATAATAAATTATAAATATGAATGTAAACGTTTTGTCTTGATAATTTATGATGAAATAAATATGATATTATTTTAGTGAAGTGTTTTATTTTGCAATAACACCAACTAATAAGTCTCTTGGAAACTTGAAAACCAGTTATTAATGTAGTTACAAATGATATTTTCCTAAATATCGTGTTTATATTAACCACCTGAAAGATTATTTGAGACACTCATATAACGAATTTTATTTTTGTAATACCTAGTCACAGAAAATATAGCAGGATAATTTAAATATTACATGGATGAATATGAGTAAATAAAACATTCAATACAAATATTCATTACATTGATTTTATTGCGTGTCTTTAATACATATACAGTATTTACATTTAATAGAAGACATGATTAAAACATTTATTCAGTTTTTTTTTATGTTTTGACATTTTGAAAGTTAAAATAACACACAAATAAAGGTTAGAAAATAAAAATAATATTTTAGACTATGCAAACAGAGTATTTTATAGGTTTGAACAAGTGCAATCGGAAACGGCTATTGAAGGACACCGTGGATTTTAGTCAGTACAAGTCTGACAGTCCCTCCCGCTCTGCCCTGGGTGGGAGAACTCATTTGATGATTTTACCAAGTAAAAAAAAAGGATCATACCTTAGATTTTAAAATGTCCAGAATCCGTGTTCGAAACAAAACGTAACGTTTTAGTGAAGTCATTTTTTTATAAATGTGTGAATGAGCACCACGCATACATTTAAATTTAAGTCGCTTGTTTTACGTGGGGGTAATATTTCTACCGTGTTTTTGGCTTCTATTCTCAGTGAACAGTCTCTACATCTGGACATTCTTTAATCTAAGGGTCATACTGTACTTTCGTACAATATATTTTCTATTATTATTACTACTTAGTTACCAAATCATCTCCTAAAGTAATATAAAGAAAGACAATATAAACTTTTGATCAATGTTTTCAAAATTCTCCAGAAAGAGAATTTAAACGAAGATTTGCCATAAATTAACTAGAGGCGGGAACAGTGTAATCGTATGAATTTAAATTATCGATAATCGTGCGTTTTTTACGTTTTGATTTACATCTCTTCTTTGATCAAGAATTAAGTATCGAGTAACATAATTATACCCTAAATTAAAATAACTTTAGAAAGAGACATTGTTTTACATAGATAAGAAATACAAACCTAAATTAGTTCGTTAAAAGTTCTGTGAGCACCAACTTACAATACAATAGGTTATATTACTGCATAAATAAATTTAAAATCTGTTTAGTCCGTCAGTTAGAATATTGAAAAATAATGGATTTTTTAAATAGATGTATATTGACAAACCTTCACATTACATTTTAGAAAACATTCTGTATGTACGCAAAAATCTAGGACTCTTCAAGACTAGAAGCGATTTTCATAATATCAATACACGCAGTAAACACGAAATTGTAATACCCAGATTCAGATTAGCAAAGACGAGCAAGTCGTTCCTTGTAAACAGCATACGTTTTTACAACAAATTACCTAAGTCAGTCACTGGACTAACTGAGGGAAAGTTTAAAACCCACATTAAACGTGTCCTTATTAAAAAAGCATATTACAAAATTAAGGACTACGTTGAAGACAAGGATGTGTGGCAATAGTTCCATCTGCACATGTGGCTTCCCTGGCAGCTCAGCAGCAGCACTTATTTTCTCTCATCCACGTGTTAGGATAATAGGATTCTTCCATTTTATTTTTGTATATAGTTTTTTTTATTTTTTATTTTTATTATTGTGTTCGTTTTGCAATATTATATTGCCTTAATTTTAATACCATTTCAGATTTGTTACAGTTTGTAAGACATTATAGAATTAACCCAGCTTTTATAGCTTTCTTTTTTTGTATAGATTCTTCCTTACTCTTTGTTTGTGAATGTGAGAACATTGTAAGTCGTGTGTATATATATACATTTCTTCTTTTGTAGCACTAATTTTAGTTAGGACTTCCCCTTTGTTACCAGGCCTACGTTTTTCTCACATATCTAAGCATCGAAAAATTGTAACAATCTGTTTGTAAAACTATACCATATTTTAAAAGAGTAACCATGGAGTTTCTTGCCGGTTCTTCTCCATGGAATCGACCAACCCGAACCGAGCACCTGCTGTCGACGTTTTATAAGTGCCCTCATGGGCCTATGTGAAATAAAAACTTTTGATTTTGATTTTGATTTTGTCTTCGAAATTCGGGGGCTTGTGAAATTATAACGACCGAGAGACGTTTTGAGATTTTTAGAAGCGTTGTATCTTTGTCAATTTTGGCTTACGTTACAAAAGAAAAAATACTAGTTTAATATTTTTTGTCGATCTATCTTTCGTACTTATTAATTTTTTTGAGTAAAGTAGCCTAAAAATAAGTTACAGATTTGAAATTATACGTTAGTTATTTGAAAAACAGTGCTACGACACAACCAAGCCATTTATAACAATATTTGCTTAGTTCCGAATACGCACCTCACAAGTTTGACACAATCAAATAGCAATATGATTGTGTCAAACTTGTGAGGATGTCGTATACCGAATCAAACTATCCTTTTTTTTCTGGCATTCACTCTCAACCCACATTAAAAAAAAGATAAATGATTTGGACATGCGGAAAGTGACTGATGGGTTACTTACCGTCCGATCATGGACCATGCCTGGGTCGACGACGTGTCGTGTTCCACACGCGCCTAAAAAGCTGTCTGTCTGTCCGCAGCAATCTGACGGGACCCCCTTGAGGGCCAAAGCCTGCCTGGGGTCGCGGTTCTGTCTCCTCAGATAACCGTGACCCTTGAACGTTAAGGGTTATTGAAGGATCATCGTGGATTTTAGTCAATACGAGTTTGAAAATCCTCCCGTTCCGCCCTCGGTGGGAGGACCCATTTGATGATTTTACCATAATAAAAAAAAGATTTGAATTCATCTGTATTTGTTAGAAAAATTGCTAGCTTAATTGTGACAACTGGGAACACAGCTTTTGTACTAAATAACTCTATTCCAAGTTTAAATGAAGGATATTCAGTCATCAATACAGATGACCTTATGTACTCAGTTACGTATAAGTTTGTAATAAGATAGCTGTACATCAGCTACTACTAGTAGCACGAGGCAGCTGCGGTTGTGACGAGAGTCTCACGTTGCCACCGCAGTTTGACATTACTGTTGATAGGTAGGGTACGATATGTTGAAGGTACGGAGTATTGATCAACAATCATAAGGTACCTTTATGGCGATCAGACTTTGATACACCGTTATCCTGGCGTTTCTTTTATCGGTTGTGCTGCTAACAAAATATGAGCATTGTGATAAAAGAGAGAGGGTGTAATTTGCATTGACGAAATAACTCAAGTTTTTAGGCGCCTCACATTTCACGGAAATGCATCAATTGTTGTTTAGCCCGTATATCAATGTCATAAGTCACATAACACGTTTGTGATTAACAACGACTATTGAAAATGAGAGAACACAGATACAAATAGTAAAATGGATAACAATAACATTATAAATTGGTACTGATTGATCCTTTGATGAAAAAAAAAAGAATAAAAAAAAACTAGTAGCTAAATGATTAAAAATTATAAATGCGAAATATTCTCAAAAACAATGACTTCATTATCAAAACAAAATATCAAATAATTGTTTTAACATAATTTCACAATAATTCTTACTGATTATAAATTATTTTCAAATTATCAAATGGTCAGTCTTAAATACAGATTTTTATAGTAATAAAAAATATTAAAAAAAATGCTTAGAATATAATGACAACACATTAACGTATGAATTAATTATAAAAATTTGGCATTTTAAATTAAAGGGTGTCCTTAAAGTTCGATCACACAAGTGGGATTTAAAATACAAAAAAATAAGTAAAACTGATTCTTAAGTATTATCTTCGTAATTAACGAAACTATGTAATAATGAACTATGAATACATCTATGTTACTTGAAATTGAGTACAGTTTAGCTACAAAAACTTGACTGATTTCTATAAAATCTCTCTACATATTTATATATTTGACTACAATATGGATCTTTTATCTTTCTAAAAACTGAAGGCTCTCTAAATTCAAAATACTGATATCCAGCTGCCTTTTGCAAAATTTTACATTTGTGTATTCGCTTTTTTTTTAATTTTATTATGTACAATAATGTGTACTTGAATTTTATTGTCATCATTATGCAAATTAACTTTAATTTATTTGGATAATTCAAATGTACAATCCGTTATGTTTCGCATTATTATATAATTATAATATTTACAACGTTCGTAACACTATTAAGTAATCTTATTTTATTTATTAAATATTTTAAATTATTAACGCACCATAATATTAACTACTATTATATAAATAATCAATTCAATAAAAAAAAAATGCAAAAATCAATATAAAAAACGCAATAATTCCGAGACTCCCGTTTGAATTTGTTCGAACTACTAAAACCTAGATCTCTTACATAAAGGTTTTTTTTAAATACTTGCATAAAATACGTATCTTTTCACACTGGTTTAAAATTGGAATACACAAGGTCAAATAAGATTTATTGGCGAAAATTAAAAAAAGGGGTTGAATACAAAATCAAATAGCTTGATTTCCCAAATATTAAGTTCTTGCATAACACATGAGTTGACCTCAACGTGACGCGCTGATTTACTAGAATTTCACGACAAAACCTTCATTTACTTTGGACACATCTTCGAAATTCCACCAAATAATTTTATTTGTTCCTTCATAGTCATTTTTATATACAGTTTTCCAGTATATAAAATGCATTGAACCACGTATATACGTATATACAAAATAATGCATAACTTATGTTGATTTATTCACACACAACCTATGTGCAGGGCCGTATTTTATTATAGGCATTCCGGGCCTTTGTTCAGGGCTCTCGGTATCCTTAGGGGACCCCATTTCCTGTCAACATCATAGCTCATAACATAACATCAACTATCTATTGATTCTTTAGTTTTTAAACATTAAGTCGATAGTTACATACATTTTTGTATGAACATGAACAATCTTAATACAACCATAAGTTTCCTAGGCGGTATGGGGCCCCATTGTCCTATATTGCCCAGGACTTTTAATTCGGTTAAAGACGGCCCTGCCTATGTGGCGTTGGTCGTCGATTCGTTCTTCGATAGTTGTTAGTGTTTCACGCGAGAGCCGAAACTAGCCGGCCATCTCTTTCTAAAGATCGATGTGCAGTATTTACCGCTCGAACCTGTAACCTGCTGAGAAACATGAACTAGCTCGGTACAGAAAGCTAGTTGACCAGAGAATGAAATTGACTTGTATTGAAATAGTGTTTTCCATTTCAATACAACGTGACTTCTAATTCGACTTAGATTATCCAACAACCTTTTAATACGCTTCTTTCAATCTACCATTCGCTCATTTCAAAAATAAATAATTAACTACAGTCCTGCATGTTTTAAAACAAGGTAAATTAAAACCTGTGACTATATAAACTTGAAACACTTCTGCTTGTCGTGTGGTATCCGCGTCTTGAAGAGCACAGAGTCGGCTCGATACTGGGTGGTTAAAAGTGGTGTGTACCCCATAACCTGTGTTCAAAGAAATTAAAAACAATTTAGACCTTATATCAAGAACATATAATTCATTTTACAATTTCATAATGAGTTTTTGTTAAAGAAAAATACCAATGACAATGTAATAGTGATTGTACTTTTACTGTAAACAAATTTTTACCTGTGAGAAGAACTGTATACATTTATGTCTTTCATGGAAATGTGTTTCGTCTGCCGACAGCGTCACCGGACAACCAGGACACCGGAACGTCCATCGCGATGTTACCTAGAATATACAAAACTTATTTTAATCATCAATAGATGCGTGTTGTAGCATACTGCAACGCATGATTTAATTTATAATGATCAAACTATAAGAGTTTATGTTTATGAAAATTATGTCACTCAACAATTGAAAAACTCAACCATGTTTAGAGGAAAAGTTTTGCATATGACGTTGAAACCGCGAATTGGACAATATGTTGTCCATTGGACCAATTACAAATTGGACCAATCGCGTCTAAACAGTTGACAAAATGTGGTTTCAGAATTATGTTAGTAATTTATTTCATCACTAATGCTTTTAAAAATGGTGTAGGATGCATTCGCAAAGAAACCGGTTGATCACAGAGCCAAAATCTAAAGAATAAGTTTGGAGTTTCTTTAAAAGAGTAAGTATGGAGCTTCTTGCCAATTCTTCTCCATAAAAACCTACTCTTGCGAATGGGTGTAGAATCAATTCAAACCTATCCTATTTCCTTCAAAAGTGGCTCTTTGATGGCTTAATTGAAATAAATGATTTGACTTTGAGTCATCGGCCAGACCACACTAGAACAGTTCACAGAAAGGAAGCCTGTGTCCCACCAGTGGCATTAGTTTTGACGGCACGTTTAGCGCAGTGGCTGAGCAATTGGACTGCTGCGCTGCGTGTCGCGGGTTCGATTCCCGCACGGAACAAATATTTGTATGATCTGAAAGTAGTTGTTTCGGGTCTGGGCGTTTGTGTTTGTGAGCTTATATGTTTGTAAAAGCACCCACAATAAATAAATAAAAATAAATAAATAAACAGATATTCAGAATTCAGTGGGAACATTTTAGGCTGGTAATCTTTATCTAGTTTTAATATAAATAATAATAAATAAATATTCGACAACTATCACACAACGCCATCTAGTCCCAAGCTAAGCAGAGCTTGTGTTATGGGTACTAGACAACTGATAAACATATAAATTTAGCAATTTTTTATTCATATTTTTTATATGAATTTAGCAGTAAACTAACCTTGACTGGTGGCTTCCTAGTGATATGCGAGACGAGAAAGTTCATAGCAATGTCCTCGCAGTTCATGTACTCGTCCACGTAGTCGCGGATGGCGGCCGGCAGAGTGCGCCAGTATGCCCACAGGTAGTAGCGATGCACGAACGCCGCGCCCGTCAGGACCATGCTTAATTCGCAGCTGTACGGCGGGTAGAGAGGAATATAAATTAAAATTAAACTTTCATTTATTTCAGGCTCATATCCCATTAAGTGTTAGTATTATATTAAATATATTCCACAACTATCACACAACGCCATCTAGTCCCAAGCTAAGCAGAGCTTGTGTTATGGGTACTAGACAACTGATAAACATACTTGTATATTTCTAAATACATACATATTATAGATAAATTACACCCAGACACGGAACAAATGATCGTGGTCATCACACAAACTTTTGTCCTGGGTGGGAATCGAACCCACGTCCTCCGGCATAGCAGTCAGGGTTACTAACCACTAGACCAACAGGCCTGTCATAAAGTGTTAGTATACAATAACTAAAACTATTGTTAGTAGGAGTTGAGAAACTCAAAATAATTATTTCCATTTATTGTCACATCTATGGAACAAGCATAGACTTAAGAGTGCGCGCCACGAATGAATCTTGCGTAAAATTGTGGTACTACATTTTAATGCAATTTGATGTACTGACATAGACACTAGCGCCACGTCAAAAGGACTTCGTGTCCTTTTGATTACAATTATTGTGTATTTCCTTATTTGCATACAATTTACGTTCTTATTCGCATATTACGCTTGTAAGCAGTTGCTTCTAGTAATATGTACATTAACTTTATACGAATAAGGTTTATTTTTGGATTAAGCGCGGCAAAACTAAGCTACATCGGATAAAATTAGAAAGGGCCCCGGGACCTGACACTTGCTTTCAACCACAAATAAAAATGGCGTGGTGTCATAATCCATAATCTATACTATAGTAAATCTGTAGAAGGGTCAATTCTGTACATTGAAAATATTGAAAAAATAAATAGCGGGGGGTGTTGCTGGATCGATACCAAACCCAAATATATGATTTAAAAAAATTTTGTCTGTGTTACTGTCTGTCTGTCTGTTTGTGCAGGCATCACGTGAAAACTAACGATTCGATTTCGATGAAACTTGGTATAATTATTCCTTATTATCCTGGGCATAACATAGTATACTTTTTATCCTGGAAAAATACGTAGAAAAAAAATCTTATTTTTCAGTTTTATTCATAGACGTTGTTCTGTAGAACCGCGAACACACGTTGCATTACCCGCAGTGGATTCAGCGCCGTAATATTTATAAGATGTCATTGTCAGAGTTACTCAAAATGGAGAAATAAACCATCCACGCGAAGACCGACATCCGCGCGGACGGAGTCGCGGGCGGAAGCTAGTGTCATAATAAAGTAACTGATATGAACATCGGATAATTATATTTTTATTAGCAATAAAAATACGTGAAAATCACCTATAGCTCACCTATAATTTGAGTTGTACAGGAAACCATTGTTAAAATTGAGGTCCCAAGCATGATACCGACCAGGAAAACCAACGATGCGGTCCCGATGTTCTCTCCACACCCTGAGAACAAGCATATTATGATGAATGAATACAGGATGCGGTTGCTGACAGCTGTCACCAGGAGATTCCTGTCATACTATACTAAGTGTGTAACTGTGTGCTTAGTGCGAGGTTTTTACGTTGTCGCGATAGTAATGTTTAACTCTGTTTATGACTCTCATTGGTTGAGAGTTCTCAAGACCTTGGAGCGGGCCAATTAAAGCGACAAACGAGCTTAAACGTTACTATGGCGTCTACGTAAAAAAACGCACTAAGTACACTGACCTGAAAGCAAAGACGATCTCGTCGTGTCTCGGATGTGCGTCGTTGTCCACACATTGTATGGCCTGATGGGGTCGCGGCACTGTCTCCGGGGTCGCGGCACTGTCTCCGGGGTCGCGGGACTGTCTCCGGAGTCGCGGGACTGTCTCCGGGGTCGCGGGACTGTCTCCGGAGTCACGGGACTGTCTCCGGAGTCGCGAGAATGTCTCAGGTGTCGCGGGACTGTCTCCGGAGTCGCGAGAATGTCTCAGGTGTCGCGGGACTGTCTCCGGAGTCGCGGGACTGTCTCCGGAGTCACGAGAATGTCTCAGGTGTCGCGGGACTGTCTCCGGAGTCGCGAGAATGTCTCAGGTGTCGCGGGACTGTCTCCGGAGTCGCGGGACTGTCTCCGGAGTCACGGGACTGTCTCCGGAGTCACGAGAATGTCTCAGGTGTCGCGGGACTGTCTCCGGAGTCGCGGGACTGTCTCCGGAGTCACGGGACTGTCTCCGGAGTCACGAGAATGTCTCAGGTGTCGCGGGACTGTCTCCGGAGTCGCGAGAATGTCTCAGGTGTCGCGGGACTGTCTCCGGAGTCGCGGGACTGTCTCCGGAGTCACGGGACTGTCTCCGGAGTCGCGAGAATGTCTCAGGTGTCGCGGGACTGTCTCCGGAGTCGCGGGAATGTCTCAGACGTCGCGGGACTGTCCTCGGGGTCACCGTGGCCTCGGAACGTAAAGGGCTATTGAAGGACACCGCGGATTTTAGTGAGTACAAGTCTGACAGTGCTTCCTGTCGCGTCCTGGGTTCCCACCCAGGACTTATTTGATTATATATACACGTTAAAAAAATGGTAGTCTCAGTGTACGAAGCAGTTGTTGACAGCTGTCCCCAAGAGATCCCTGGCAAACTGTGCTAAGTGAACTAACCTGAAAGCGAACACGATCTCGTCGTGTCTCAGATGTGCGTCGTCATCCACGCATAGTACAGCCTCGGTGTCTATGAGGTGGTACGGCAGGAAGCGGTTGTTGAGTGAGTTCCGCGGGGCTCGTACTACGGCCACAGGAGCCCCACTCTCCGGCCAGGAGGCCACGGCGCTTGGGGAGGATGGACCGTTCCATACTACCACCACCTGAGGAGATAATATCCACGATGAATTTTTAAGTTACACATCTGACATAAGTACATACTAATATTGCTAAATAAAAGGATAGTTTATGTTAGTCCTCAGTGTCATTGTTTTTAATTATACACGAAACAATGCAACGATTTTTGCCTACAGATAATTAAGGGATGAAGTGAGGTTTGTTTGGGTTCAGGCTACTTTTGTATGTACATATTTTAATTTTTATTCTTTGTGATAAACGAATTGGACATTTTCTTACCTTATTCAAATACGGCAACCCTCTCAACCTCGCCAGTGCAGCAGCCAGCACGGCCTCTCGCTCGTACGTGAGTATGACGATAGTGAACTGTTCCCGGGGCCGGTCCCCGCCCAGCGCCTCGCTGAACTCGCGGCCCGCCCCCCCCGCGCCCCCGCCCACCGGCCGCATGCCTGCCGCCGAGCCCAGGAAGCGAGCCTCTGACGTCACAGCCGGGTCCCACGGCAGCTGCGGGTACAACGCGAACGGCTCGCCCCACTCGTTCCATAACTCGTAGCCATGAAGTAACGCCACGGAATAGTTGCGGCGGTACGCAGGACTCGCGTACGGTGCTTCAAGAGGGCCGAGAGTTTCCTCCGGCTCCGTGTCCACTGCAGGCGGCTCCATTCGCGGAGGAAAGAAGGAGTCATTGAAGGCGGGTACTCCAGGGGTCGGGGGCACGGGCTGCGCCGGGATGTGTAGGCGTGTACGTAGTACGGCTAGCAGAGAGTCCACGCTGGCCTGCACAGAGCTTAGGTAGCGCTCCCACAGCACGCGGCCCTGGCGCCGCATGGCCAGAACGTCGGCGTCGCCCAGTGCGCGCAGTAGCACGTGCAGTTCAGGAACGCGCGCGCGCGGTAAGGACAGCGCCGCACGGCGCCAGTCCAACACCTCGTCGAACGGCAACCTGATCCGATCTCCACCTAGCAGCACTGGTATCGCACCAGACCTCAAAGCTTCATACAGCCGTGCTTGCAGTAACGCTGTAGTTACATACGTTCTATCAGCCGGTGCAAGTATTAGCGCAAACGTCGAATCCCTAAGCACAGCGCGCCGAGACCTGTCCGTGCCACACAACGCCCAGTCACCGATAGGCAAGACAGCACGCCTCTCCACTGGCGGGTCACATTCGAACTGTAGATGGAACAGATCCGAGGCTGGTGCAGATTCCACCATCTTCTGCAATGCCTCGATCAGAGATTTGTCCTCATCCTTGTCTATTCCTTTCGGAGGCGGTTGTGACCCCTGAAAACTAAATGTAGCTCATGAATTCGTACCTAAGAATAAATAGCACATTTTTGTCACTTGCAAACCAATAATAGAAACATTTAGGACTATGATTTAAACAATTCTGAACTTAAAATCTTTTTACCTAAGCAAGTATTTCCTTCTGGCAGGTGCTATAGGTGCACAGTCAGCCCACACGTCGCCGCCGGGCGGGCCGAGCGCGGGTGGCGTGATCACATCGAAGCCCGGCCGGAACTGCTCGTGCGTGAAGGTGGACTGCGCGACCATGGCGCGCCCTATCGATGCACCACGGAAGGCGTCACCCGATCCCACCGCCAGCTCGCGTCGAGCCATGTTCAGTAGCACGTGGTTGCGACCATCACCGCCCCAGTACGGCAAGCTCTTAATGGCTGTTTCGTTCAACAATAGCTTATAAGTTTCTATTGTTGGCCTGAAAATTACAAGAAAAACTGTTACGTAGGTAACTATTTCCTTACACGCATTACAAAAGCTGGCGTATAAATGCAGGACTTACGCAGGAGTCTTCTCAAACGGGAAAGCTTCACCTACAATGACGAGATACACGCATGCTTCATTAGGATTGCGCGTTATGTGCGTGTTGTAACCCAGTGTCTGCTTTAGAGTAGTTTTCAGGAAGCCATCGACTTCAGCGCCGGCTAGTGGCGCGAACACGTCGGGATCATAGAGATAGACAGGGAAACCAGATGTGAGAGAGCAACGAGAATGATCGAAACAGGAGAACATACGACAATGTACTTCAGATGATGAGGCTATGGATGGTAAGATAGGGGGTGGTCTTGAAGGTAAGATTTGAAGTGGAGGGGCCAGTTCGGGAGAGTCTCGTCGGATGGCCTCGAGCTGAGCGATGCGCGCCTGGTCGGCGGAAACACGTAGCCGCTGCAGTTCGGCCGCAGCTCGCGCGTGCTCGGCTTTCGCACTGTCTGCCTTGGCGCTGGCCGCCGCTGCCTCGCGCTGTAGCCGCCCGCGCTTTGCTTCCAGTTCGCGTAATTCAGTCGATACTGAAGCCTGAAATATTATGTGATAATAAAAATCCTATTTTTGGCCCATAGTGGACTTTCATGACTTTAAAGTGGAATGATATTTGTTAAGGAAATAAGTAGTTCCAAGCACAATTGCTGACCAAGAACCCAGATTTGATTTCCTGGTCGGGCAAAATGCAGGTTTTACCTTTAGGAATTCCTTAGTACCAGGCACAGTGCTTGTTATTGTGCCCAGTTGATGGGAAATGTCTTGCCTCTGGGAAAGATGGGACTTAAACATAACTGGGTGGGTGTACTATTAGGTGCTTAAGGAGCACCTAATAGTACACCCTTGCTTAACCAACCCTTCGGAAATTACAGGTGTGGTGATATTCAATAGTTGAAGATGTTTAAATTGTTAGAATGTCACACTTTGATAGTTACCTTTATTCTGAGCATTTCTTCAATCCTTAATTTTAGATCAGCTGCATTCATTGTTGAGACATCTCCAAGTGCCTCCAAAGTATGTCTCATAGGATTGTTTGATGAAGTACCTGTTTCATCATACTGAAAAAATTAAAGTGTGTTTATTAAATAGGGCCTATTTGGTGCAGCTATGTGACAAACAAATCTCAGTATGTTTCCTTCAGTTTTTTTGTTGTTTCGAGATTTCAGTTTTTTCTATTATCGTACCTATGTATTTAATGAAGTTGGTAGAAAGAGAAGAGTATTTATCACCACAAGGGAATCCTGGTGTGGAGGCTAGACATTGTATTTTTTTTTTATTCTAATTATATGCTACTAAGACGTTCGTGCTGTAGCCTACAGTTTAAAATCTACTACATGATTTATTTTGTTTTTTTTTTTCCTACTTAGTGGTTCAATATTTTCACAGTCACAGATAGCAAGAATATAGTTACAGGCGTGCCCCAATCTTCGACTCTTTATGAGAATTTGAAATTTCTTACACAGTAATGCTATACACTAAACGAATTCCAAAATGTAGCTATGCAAACAAAACAAACATTACATTTTGCAGGGAGATAAGCATAAGTCACGATAAAATAATTAAACCTGAACTTACCTTGGACAAGTAATAATGTGTGAATAGAGGCACAACGAATAATATTAACGACACCAACAATATAACACGGGATAACTTTAGATGCCCTAACCACAGGCAAAACCGTTCGTAGAAATACATTTTGATAAATACTAACTAATTCAATTGGAAAAGTTATTTTAGAGATTGTGACATTTTAGATATTGTTAAGTTTATAATTTATGTACTATATGGAACAGTAGGCTACTCATAATTTATACCGTTCTAAAATAATTAAATCAATTTACAAATTAAATTTTGCAAATTTATTGTTGTCACAAACTTGACAGCTTCAGATTTTCTTTTTTTGTCTTTCTCTGTCATAGCTTCGGGGCCTTTGTGTCATCAGTAGATCGTAGACCACAAACGCAAACTAGACAGAGAAAATAAAACCTATTTCATGAAGATGTTTAATTTTGACAGCACGGTTGGCGCAGTGGTAGAGCGATCGAACGACTGCTGCGCAGTGTGTCACGGGTTCGATCCCCACTCAGAACAAATATTAATTGTATGACCTACAAGTAGTTGTACTGGGTCTGGATGTTTGTGTGTTTCAATGTTTTTAAAAGCACCCACTACACAGGAGAAATTCATAATGTTAGACAAAAAAAAATACAATACTGATACATAACGTGAACTGAATACTTGAAGGCATCGTCTACCAGTCAACGAGTCTTACAATTATATTTTCTTTGCTAGTATCTAACGTGCTTATTCCTTATTCAAATGATGAAATAAGACCATAAGACTGCTGCGGGCCAATTATTTGATCAGTTCTTAGGTAAATTAGTTTAGGATTTTAACAAATTGTTAATTAAATTACTAACTAAGCACCCTTGCTACCATTCACCACAGGCGCACACAAACATGTAGCATTTAACACCTACACTACACGCACAGAACAATAAAAACAGACTATACGTATAGAGCTACATTTACTGCAAACATAATTTCAATTGTATTTTTAATTATTCTATAAATGCAATAAATTAATTATTTTTATAAATGTCATGATGAGAAATATTTGAAAATTAGTATTTTAATTATCCTTTTTTCCTATTTAGTAAAATTATTCCAATGCTGATAACCCTATATCCCCTCTTCACTCCAGTCTCTGGCGGGAAATCAAATTGAGCGGGAGCTTTAATTTTTCGTCTGCTAGAAAATTTTAATTTTTGTGTATATCTTGTTAAATATTCGTGTAAATAGTAAAGTTCGATCTTATTGTGTAACGGGAAATGGGTACTGAAAGTGATGGGGGCGATGATCCCGTCGACAAGGAACCTAAAAAGAGGAAATTGGCTCCGATGGACTCTGCACAATCTCAAGACTATATAATGTATATAAAACCCAATTATAAAAGACAATTTCCCGAATGTCATAGTGGTGATTGTATAGTATATGTGGAATCAATGGAAAATGAAAAATTGGGCAATAAAAACCCAATTGGTCTCACTAAATTGTTTACTGAGAATTCAAAAGGCATTGTTGGTATACACAGAGTTAATGCGTACAAAGTCGGGATAACTTTTAAAAAACCTGCGCCGGCGAACAATTTTCTCAAAATGGACCATTTCTTGGGGAAAAATAAACTCAAAGCCTTTGTACCTGCACATATGACCGAAACTACAGGCGTAATACGATATGTACCAAAAAACATGACAAATGAAGAGGTCTACAAAACCATTCAAAGTGATGTTGAAGTTATCTCCATCAAAAGATTTATGAGGAAAGTTGATGGAAAACTTACTCCCTTGGGTACCATTGCAGTGACATTTGCTGCAACAGCATTACCACAGTTTGCATATATCCAAATGTTTAGATACCCCATACAGGCCTACATTCCACCATTACTACAATGTTATAAGTGCCTGAAGTACAATCACTCTGCAAGAGCTTGCCGTGGTGAACAAAGGTGCTCTTCCTGTGCCGGTCGGCACTCGTATAAGGAATGCGACGTCGAGGAGATTGTTTGTATAAACTGCAGCGGCAATCACTTGGCAATATCTAGAGATTGTCCTCTAAAAAAGCAAAAAATGGAAGAAAAGAAGCAGAAGTTTCTCAATCGCAACCAAAGTTATGCCACTGTGGTGAGTACACCTCCAACCTTATCAGATAATAATGTTTTCCCAGCTCTCAAAAAAACAATTGAAAAGACTGGGGGAGAAAACTCTAAGTCTATTGCTGAACAAATTGTAAATAATGAAGTAGTTATAAATGCTATTGTAAAGTCACTTATTGGTCTTGGTAATAATAAAGATAATGCTCCAATTACAAATAAAAGAATTAAAGAAATACTGTTAGCTAATTTAATTATCAATTAATGGATACATTTTTAAATATAGCACAATTCAATATACAAAGCTTACAGAGTAAAAAGGCCTTATTAAAATCATTTCTTTTTGAACAAAAAATAGATATATGCCTGTTGAATGAGACTTGGCTTAAAGACAGTAGTATAATTCCTCGTTTTGCACCATACAATTTTGTCTATAAAAATTCTGCTAATGCACATAATGGGGTAGGTATATTGATAAAACAAAATTTGGCTTATAATATTATAAATACAACTTTCTATGAATCTGTACAAAATATATGTATTTCTATAGAAACATCTATGGGTAAATTGCATATTCTATGTGTGTATTGTCCTCCCAATAGCAACAGATTTGATACTAATAAAATGAGGAAGGTGCTTCTTGAAACTCCTAAGCCATGCATTATCATGGGCGATTTTAATGCACACCATATATTATTTGGATGCCACTCAAACAATAATAGGGGTAACAGTTTATATAATCTTATAGATGAATTTGACATGTGCGTTTTAAATGATGGTAGGGCAACCACTGTTCAGTACCCAAACAGGAATGCCTCAGCTATTGATCTAGCTTTGGTTAGTTCAGCATTAGCTCCTCTATGTGAATGGCAGGTTCATGATGATCCTATGGGCAGTTATCACTACCCAACCCAGGTAGCTATAAATGTGAAGCCATCAATATATGAGGTCCGACCTGTGGAAGAAAAATATATTTATAATAAAGCAGATTGGTCTAAATATTATACATTAACAGAAACATATTTCTCTCAGCTAGCAATAGATAACATGGAACCACTTCATTTGTATGACAATTTTGTAAATATTTTAAATGAAATAAGAATAAATACAGTCCCAAAACAGAAATCTAATCAAACTGTGCAACTTCTTAGAAAACCAGCTCCTTGGTGGAACCAAACATGTAATGAAGTAGTTCAGAAGTCTAAGGAAGCCCTGTTACACTATAGATCATCACCAACCATACCCAACTTTATAAAATATAAGAAGCTTGATGCTAAAAAGAAAAGAATATTGAAAGAGGAGAGTATCAAGTCATGGCAAGAGCTATGTACTAGTTTTAATAGAATGACACCAGTTGCAAGAATATGGGGTTATATTAAGAGGTTTAAAAGGATAGGCTCTTCTTCTAATAAATATTTGAATGATGACTGGGTGCCTACATTTTTAGATAACTTATCAGACTCATCAGAACTGAGTGAAAATAATATAAATAATATTTTAGACCAGTCTTTGGAATCCGATACTAACTATTTTCTTAATAATCCATTAACAATAAATGAATTGCAGATAGCACTTAAAAGCAGAAAAGATACAACCCCAGGCCTGGATAACATACCATATATTTTAATAAAAAAGTTACACCCTAATGCCTTACAAATTTTATTAGATATTTATAATAAACTATGGAATAGTCTACTTATACCAGAATCATGGAAAACGCAATGTGTCATTCCAATCTTAAAGCCCAACAAACCTGTAAATAATCCTTCATCATATAGACCTATATCATTATCATCTTGTTTAGGTAAACTCTTCGAAAACATGCTTAAATTACGGTTAGATTACTTTGCTGAGACTCAAAGCAAGTTGCCAGATATACAGTATGGGTTTAGAAAGGGCAGAAGTTGCTCTGAAAGCTTTGTATCATTCATATCAGACCTTAAAAAGGCTAAACTCGGTCATTCTAATGCCATATGTGTTTTTTTAGATGTCAAAGGTGCTTTTGACAATGTTAATATTGAATGTCTAATTCGTGTTTTACATGAATTGGGCATACCAAATAAAACCTTGAACTGGATTTTTAATTTTTTGTATAAAAGAACTGTGTATGTTAAATTTAATAATAAGCTCCATGGACCTAGGTTGGTTAATAAAGGCACAATGCAGGGAGCAACCCTTTCACCACTACTATATAACTTGTATACGTCTCAGATCCTTAATTATGTGGATACTACTCAAGTCAAAATATTACAATTTGCTGATGACTTGCTTTTATACACAGTAAATCAAAACTTGAACATGGCTGTTAAGAATATGAATACTGCATTGGCTCAATTGGAATCTTATTACATCAATACTTTAAAATTAGATATAAGTCCAGAAAAAAGTTCAGTATTATTATTTAGTAAAGATTCATTAGCACATTCCACTGTAAATATTGTATACAATAACAATTTGATTCCAATTGTGAATCACCATAAATTTTTAGGTGTTTTAATAGACGATAAACTGAAATTTGATAAGCACATTGATTATATCTGTCATAATGCCATGAAGAGCATAAATGTCCTCAGAAGCTTAGCAGGAACTTTTTGGGGCTCCGACCCAAAAACACTTAGCATGTTGTATAAAAGCATAGTCAGAAGTCATTTTGACTATAGTTGCTTAGCTTATATGAATGCAAGTACTACATTGTTAAGAAAACTGGATGTGATACAAAATATGGGTTTGAGAATAATTAGTGGAGCTATGCGCTCTACACCTATTAATTCTTTAGAAATTGAGACATGCATACCTCCCTTGATATTGCGCAGGTTGATGTTGGCTAAGAGATTTTGCTTGAAAGTTTTGGTATCAGATAGTAATCCTCTAATTGAAAAATTCACATTACATTCCATGGTCTCTCAGTCAATGTCATCTGATGTTATGACTGGATCCTCATTACTGAGTGGTAATTTACCTGAAATTCTAATAATATTTAAACATGTCAATGATGATACACAACACATTGTTAAAAATGATAATTGGCCTGTATATAAAATTTCATATATTTCTCTTATCAATAGTATTAATGTGTTCATTGATGCAGTGCATAATAAGTTTGAGTTTTTGCAGTTTAAAGATGATCGATCAAATTATTACATCATATACACAGATGGTTCTAAAACAAATAATTATGTAAAGTCAGCTTATTATGATCCACAAATAGATTCCAGTAAATGCATTAAATTACACTCAGCATGTAGTATTTTTACAGCAGAAAGTTATGCCATTTATTGTGCACTGCAACATGTAAATAGTCTTGTAAATAATGTACATAATATACTGATTGTCACTGATTCTATGAGTGTTTTAGCTGCATTACAATATGTAAATATGTCTTATAAACTAAATTATATTATTTATGACATTAGACATAAAGTTAGAGAATTAAATAATAAGTTAATTAATGTAGAATTCGTGTGGGTGCCTTCCCACAGTGGCATATTGGGAAATGAAGCAGCAGACATTGCAACCCATGCAGACCAATTTGAAGACCAATCAGAAATGGTGAAGATTCCGTTTACAGATTACTATAGCCTATTTAAAGAAAACAACAAGAAATTATGGAAAGAATATTGGGATGCAACTCTAGAGATTAAAGGCAAATGGTACGCTGAGATTCAGAAAGAATTACCCACTAAGCCCTGGTACCATCAACTTATAAATGGCAGCAGAAGGTTCATTACCATGATAACACGGATGAGGTTGGGTCACTGCCTGACACCAGCTCATTTAAATAGACTGCGCATATTCACTGATAGTAATTGTCGCCACTGTGGATCTGACAATGCTGATTTAAATCATATTGTTATGGAATGCCCAATTTTCAATTTGCAACGATTGGCTTTAGTGAGTGCAGTTTGTGAAAGTGACAGTGACAATAAAGAAAATGAAGGTCAACAAAGTGTTCCCCGCCGCATTCAGGACTTATTATCTCATAAGAAATATTTCCATGCATTGTATGATTATATTTGTAATACTGTAGAAAAAATTTAATTTTTGTTATGTAATAGTTTTTAAGTACCTAATTTTATACATCTTCTGTTTATGTATCTATTATTTATGTATTCGACTGAAGGACTAGAATCCATGGTCATGAATAAATTAAAAAAAAAAAAAAAAATCTTCACTCCACCTCACCGCACAGCTGATCAAATGTCAAGAAAATGGAGTTTTGTTACGCATTTTATAATTCACATTTGAAAAAGTTTCAATATGAAATCAAATAACAATATTTTTATAACCTGCTTGGGCTAGAATGGATAGTACGAGTCCATTTCAACCTTGGGCCACTGACGATAGTGCAAAAAATGTTAAATCTGAGAGAGAACTAGTGGATGACGCGAAACTTCATCGGGAAAATGTCAATCATCCAAAACATAGGCAAACTGCGTCTTACAATAAAGAAAGTGTCGCCGTTCCAAGCAGCGCTCCGGGATCATCTAGCTCCACGGCCCCCGGCGGCGAGCCCGCACAGGGCAGCGAGCCCAACATGGACTCGGGCAAAATAGCTTCCATGCAGCAGATAGTCGAGAACACCCTCAGGTAACGTCAATCATCCCGAACTAGACTGTACAAACCCCACTGAGTTTTTGCGTTTACACACCCACGCATATTTATCGGCGAATTGCGTTTGGCCATCAACCGTGATAGTGAGCCATTGTTATCAGCAACCCAGCTGTTTAGGGTGCCTTACATACTCCTTTCATTCGATGACTTTCAACCAAACAGTATGGATGCATACTATTGATACCGATTTTCACTTAAACATGCTAAAGATAATTTAATTTTGTTGCTGTTGAGATATTTTCATTTAAATAAATAGAGATAATATACCTGTCTACTCTCGAATTATATCATGTCTGTAACAGTGTGAGAAAGTGTTCAATACATTCTGTAGAATATGTATTTTAAAACTGCAAAAAAACTGAGCCAGTGAAAGTTTGTGTTGTATTGGAAACCATCCAAATTGAAAAGTGATGGAAGTGTAATTGTTACAGTCAGGAGGGCCGACAGAGAGTGGCCCAGCTGCTTGAAGCAGTGGAAGCACTGAGTGGTGCGGAGAGACTACTTCTATATCTGCGCTTGCCCACTGGGGTGCCACAACATGATCCCCTCAAGCAACCAATCAATCCTCTTGGCTCACGGTAAGCGTAGAATACGTATACAACTCACTATTATGTTACCTATTGTGTTAAAACATAAACACATTGTATAAGAATCCACAAGTGCATTTTTAGAAACAATATTTTTGCTGTTCTGCTCTATCAGTATCATAATATGAGATTACTAGGAAGCTTTTTCTCATAAAACAGGCATATAATCCTAATAAGCAAAACAGCTTTCCATTTGTTTTAGCATTTAAATGTAATAATTACCTACATTGTTTTAGTCCAATAGTATCCTCAAACTGACTCATAATTTGATCATAGCTAGAAAAATCACTAATACTAACCATTCAATGAATTTGTTATATTTCAGGGAATTATAGAAAGGGGCAATGTTCATGTATGCATGCAATGCAGGCACATTTCATAGATAAACTTAAAATGTATAGCTTGTTATCTATATATAATTAAATATGTGAACCATAAACATCTTCATCTTTTTATGAAAATTACATAGATGGGGTAGTATGAAATTTGGCACAGTTAAAGCTATATTTTTATTAAATATTATAGTTGTAATGAATTATGGGTGTATTTCAATCATTGAGCGACCACTAGTAATAGTAGTACAGTAATGTACAAGCATAAACAACTACATACAACATGTAACCTTGAACAATGTTTACTAAACAATCAAAATGGTTGTACTAGCTGCAATGAGAAAAGAGACCAGTTTTTAACCAAATTCTTTTTAATTCTCTCTTCTGTGATCAATCCTTGGTCTTTGATCAGATTTGTTGTTGGATTTGATACTGCACTGGTCTCTTACTCTTTTAACATTGCTGCACACTAAGATAGGATTACATCTACTTGCCTTTTCTCTTCTTATTTCACTTGGTTTGAAATGAGGTCCCAGGTGTTCGGGGCCTTATAAAATCACTATGAAAGAAAAAGACCATACACATATTTACAACCATGCTTGTGTTGCAGGGCTGAACTTCAACAAACTGTTACTTGGATACAGACACACTTGGAAGTTGACCCGGATGTATCATTACCTAAGCAAGATGTGTATGATGAATATATGTAAGTATATCATTTAAACTAGTTTCCTTTAAGAATCTTATATGAAAAATATAAAGGTATTATGAAAAAAATCATTCAACATTTATACTACTGCGTACAAATTTAGTTGATACAATCAAATACTACCTACTCAAATACAAAACTGATTTTGATTTTCATGGCAAACCTGTGCAGTCTACAGTCACATTTTAAAGAACCGCTAGACTTGCACTTGTTAGAATGATTTTATAATTTCCTGTTACTGTTCAAGGCGTCAATCTTAATATAACTCCTGCACGTGCTTCTTTACTACCCACAGGAAACGATATGAGTAGTTTATCCCTCGCTGACGATCGTACAGTGAACAAAGTACTATTTTTTTTACAGTGCACATTGTATGAGCAGTAATATGAAACCTCTTTCTACGGCGGATTTTGGGAAAGTGATGAAGCAGGTGTATCCAACTGTGCGGCCTCGACGGCTGGGAACGCGTGGTAACTCCAGGTAAAATACTAAACATTTTCTTTTATACTTGCAAAGCGGCGTTGAAGTTGTAGTAGTTATTCTCCATAGATATTTAGATCTAGCCAAGTATGCATAGTACTTTCAGTTATGTGAATGACTGCTGCTTTTTAGGGTTCCGTACGTCTGAATACAAAAACGGAACCCTTATAGGATCACTCGTGTGTCTGTCCGTCCGTCGCTTACAGTCAATTATCTCCGAATCTATTAGACCGATTAAGTTGAAATTTGGTACACATATCAATTCCTGTGACCCAAACACAGAGGTGTGACGTGAGCAGATGAAATCTGTATATGGGGGGTCATTTTTGGGGGGGAAGGGGAAAATTAAAAAAAAAATTCTGAAACTGCATCGTGTGGCATATCAAATGAAAGGTCTTGTTGAGAAGATCTTAAATGTATTTTTTTTGTAATTTTAAAATAAATAGTTTCCAAGTTATTCAAGAAAATAGACGAAAATTGACCATTCCCCCCCCCCCTTATCTCCGAAACTACTGAACCTAAAATTTTGAAAAAAATACAGAAATTAGTTTTCTCCTTATAGATTATAGGAAAACCTATAAGAAGTCCATGATATTAAAATAACATGGTAAATCACTCAATATTGTGCGTACCAACTTACATTTTTTTTTTAATACATCATAAATCGTAAACCGCAATTTATCTTTCAAAGTTACAACCAACTTTTATATAATGTTACTTGTGCTACGGAACCCTTTAAAGGCGAGTCCGACTCGCACTTGGCCGGTTTTTTTAAATTGTTTTTGACAGTTGAAAAGTGCGTGTAACTGTCCAGCTTGAAATAAATGTTTCGATTTTCAAAATAAAAAAAGAAATCCTTATTTAGTAGCAGGATGTGCACAGGCTTTTATTTGAATGAAAAACTGACAAAAACTAAAGACAAATTAGTCATAGCTTAAAACAGACAGATGGTAGACAAAACCTGTCCAGTTTTGCTTTGTCCACCCAGTGTGCAATCGCCTTCAAGGTTGGTCATTTTAGCTCTATGTTTGCCATTCTTAGTTTCTATCTTGTGTTAATATTATTACATATTTAGTAAATAGAGTAAACATAACATCACGCATGTAATCCCTTTAACGTTAGGCAGAGGTGTTAATAATAGGACACCCATATTTCGCCGGTTATGTTTTTAGTCTCATGTGGTTGAGGCGAGCTTATTGCCATCACCCGGGCGACTCTGTGAGTGCTCCTAAAAATTCCTAATGAAAAATAAAATATTACTTTTCCTGGGACCTGGGAGTCGAACTCAGGTCCTCTTACTCATCAGTCAAACTTGCGACCACTAGACCTACGTGAGTAATAGTAACTTAACAAATTATATACTAGTATAAGTAATGATTGAACCAACATTAAGCTTAAGTTTGTAACATATTCTTTCCACAGTAGCTCCTAAACTACTAAACCGATTGTTTTAATATCGAGCTCTCGTGTAGGCTACATACATGTTTAACGTGATAAATTTCTCCACTCGTTATTATCTGTCTTATCCATCGATTTAGATCGATATATCGCGGTATCATGCATATCACTGACCTAAGGTACTTAAGCCCTCTTCTTATCAAATAAATAAATCTTTTTATAGAACAGAAGAAAATAGTCATTTATTTGTACAGAAATTACAAGATACGGATGTTATTTTTGTCATATTAACTGGTACTTATATTTTAACTAAGCATGCAAAACAGTTTTAGAAAACAAAAAAAAAAAATTAAGCAATAACAAAATACATGAATTATTAAAATTATAAATGAAATTATATTACATTAAAACATTAGGTACCGTCGAAACCCGTAACTTCGCCTGGGTTTTGACACATTTTTCAACACTTCTTTTTAATTTAAAAGTATTTTGAATCAGGAAGACATAAAAATTATTTTATTGTACTTTGGTTACTATAGTAGAGAATATACGACTTAAATTTCGTTGTGTATTGGCTAAAAATTGGCTTTAAACGTGATAGGCGAAGTATGGGTATGTTTCCCTAACTTCGCCTACATTATGGCAAGGTATCGAATTATAGACAATTATTTGAAATACTGTGTACTATATTTGATCCAAAGAATGTATTATGTGACAGACTAATATATACCTTACTGCAATAAAAACAGAGCTCTGTTTTTTAAAAAAGTGTGCCGTAGGCGAAGATAGGGAACAGTCTGAAGTTGTTCCATACATTTGTTATAACGTTGTTAGGGCTGCCAAAAATGTTTTGAAGAAATAAATGTATAGAATTATTTATTTATTTTTAAAAGTATAAAATAATTAAACAAACATTCATCGAAAATTAAAGACATTATAGCATCATTACTTATTTGTAATCTTAAATTCTCTTAGATAGGTACATATAACTAATTTAAATCTTTACGAAAAATATCAAACTTTTTATTAAATCTGTAAGACGTAAAAGAAAATACTGTAAAGATACCGTAAAGTTAAATATAGACTTACAAAACTATTACAAAAATATCTAAACCTAAAACAATATTACTCTTTTGATGTTCTTAAATTCACATCAATAAATAATTACCGTTTCTTAAACAGTTAAAAACGACCGAAAATTTAAACAATTTAATATAACAATAATTATGTAGATAAACATTTATATTAAAAAAATGGCACGTTTATTTGGTTTCAGATCAGTCAGTCAAAATGTAGAAACTTAAAGAAAGATGCATCTGTAGGTTTTCATTTGCACGAAAAAGCGTTTTAGTTTTACAACTTGGTAGGACCTACTGTACGTTATAATTACTTAAATCGATATTAAATATGATTTCGCCACGTCGAGAAATATTTGGATCCGGCAATTTCATAATAACATCATCTAAATGTTTCATGGTGCAAATATCATCTACTCTTGGATAGCTGAATATTAATCCTCTATCAAATTTAGATTCCTTCTTTTTTCTCACAAATTTCACTTCAGGAATGTTATCTTTTATTGATATTACTTTGCCTACAAAATGCTTCACGCTTTTTTTTGTTGTAAATTTTGCCAAAATCCATGAGTCTGTTTTTAACTTTTTATCATCCTCGGTGAGATATTCAATGTTGGAAATACCGTAGGGTATAGATGGTTCTATATTTTCTTCTTCTTGCTGGTTTGTGATGATATCCTCCATTGTTTCATATTCTGAATCTTCCGTATCAGCAATAGATATTTCAGTGTCAGAAGTAAAGCTAGATTCACTACTAAATTTCCTCTTTCTTTGTTTCACAGATTTACATTTTTGCGTCTTCTTTTTTGCTTTATTAGTTTCTTTTTTTATTAATCTTCTTTTCCTACTTTCTTCTTTAGGTTTCTTGCTAACGTTATTATCAATTACTTCTAATTCTTTGATTTCTTTTGTAATATCTTCAAGAACTTTACTTCTTTTGGTTAGTGTTTCTTTTCTTGCTGGAATCAATTTCATATGTAAAGCAGACCGCGTAATTTTACTTTTTTCCTGCTTGATATTGACGTTTCCTTTCTTGCTCTGTTGATTTTTCTTAAACTGTCCTGGTTTTATAGTGAGATCAGAGGTAATTATAATCCTAGGCTTATTGGTTTGTAGACATTTTGGTACTTCGTTTATGAATCGCATATTTGCATTGTCATTTTTTGAAATATCACACAAATTATGAACATCAGATACTTGCGAAGTTTGTTCACCAGAGTACTTGTATTGCTCGGACTGAATTAAATTATTGTTAACGCTCCTGAGACAGAAAGTTTTGAGACTATCGGGGTTTTTAAGCATTAAAGGCTGCAGTAATAAGTCAGGATTCAGTTGCATAGTGTTAGAATTTTTCTTCCTTTGTCTTTTATCTGTTCCTACTTTTTTTGGAATGATATTTAAGTTTTCAAAATTGCTTGTACATACCGATTTACCCGGTGGGACATATAGTTTTTTATTTCGTACTTTTTTATTAGGATCTGGTTTACGTGTCTCTTTCAGCCAATCTAATAGTGCATCATCGACAGTATATGTCATCGTTGATTTCATTGCATCCGGTAATTTCTTTATTACTTTATCGGGGTTGAATGGTACAATGCCAGTACTTTTAAAGGCACTAATTATGTTATTTGTTTTTTCGTTAAGCTGTTCCACTAGTTTTTTGAGTAGGTCTGGGAAATGTCCTTTGTGAACCGTGGCTTCTCTTGGGTTCTTTATTTTGTAATTCAGTAAAATTTCTCGCCACAGTTTTTTTAATGGCCCAAAATAGCAAACGTCCAACGGTTGTGTCAAATGTGACGAATTTGGAGGTAAAAATACAAAACGTATATTATTTTCTTCACAATATGTCACAATTTTGGGATTTATGTGGGACGCTAAGTTATCCCCAATCAAAACTTTTGTACCGGTTTTGTTTTTAGCCCATGGTATTATAATACTTTCAAACCAATCTTCGAACAAAACACTATCAAACCATCCCGATTTAGAACGGTTGTATCTGGATCCTTTAGGACCGTTTAGTGTCCATGTTGTATATAAATGCTCCGACTTGTATACAACGTAAGGAGGGAGACATTCTCCTCCTGCAGTTATTGCGAACATTATAGAGATAGCCCCCTTCGTGCTATTTAATACCCTTTCAGGGTATTTCACACCTCTTTTGAATAAGCACTTTTGGGACCCAGGATTATCTGTTAAATTAGTTTCGTCGTAATTTAATACGTTTTCACTAGGAATACCTTCCAGTGATAACTGTAAATTCGTGAAATATTCCTTCATTTCATCAGGGGTTTTTTCTGCACGGCTTCTTTTTATATTTTGTACCACTCTGTAGGCTAATTTAGATTTATGTCTTTTTATAAAAGAGTAGGCCCACTTCTTGCCGGGTAATTTGTTGTCGAAAATGGAAAGTCTGCCATTACTCTCTAAGTATCTGAAAAATAATACCACTCTGAATTCGGTGAAGCGCAAAAAAAATCAAGTATGTACATATTTAGTTTATATAGTAGGTGCCTATTGAATATATTTGTTAATAAAACACATTAAATTATTACGTACCTATGTACGACAATTCGCAAATCCAGAAGAGTCAAAGGGCTTCCGTATTCTGCAGCTGCTAACAGGACTTTAATTATATTAGCTTCCTCTTGGTCGGTGAGCCTTGTTGGACATCCTGGACTCTTAGGATGTTTATTGTGCAGTTTGTCTAATAATGTTCGACGAGGTATGCCAAAAATTTTCTCTGCATCGTACGAGGACATTGTTTTATTTTTTAACGAGTCTACTGCCAAATCTATCATATGCTGTGAGTGTTTTGCAGTGTATGACCGCCTATTGCGTTGCTTCGCTTGCATTGTCGGTAATTCTGCAACAATCAGTTCTTTATCAAATTTATCTGGGCAACTTCAGCTTTGTTCCAAGTAGATATATTTGAAAAAATTGTTTTGTCCATTTTTAAAAGATAAATATAAATAGTAGTTCGTGTGAAAATTAAATCGAATCTATTGCAACAGGTTTCGAGATACAATGTTACACAATTATTCCAAAAAACACTACTATTTGTATAATATATTCATATATAATAGTAAAAGACATTAACAATGGAATTGACAACCCTAGCGGTAGGCGAAGTTCGGCAACAAAATGGCCACCAGTACCACCGCAATAATAATTATTTAACTGTTGCTTCTAAACGTGAATTAGATAGACAGTAATAGATTCCAGTGAAAGAGAAATATTTGTAGTTTATAATAAAATAAGAAGATCAACATTACCTGTTCTGTAGTACTGCTTAAAATTAAAGTTAAAACACCAACAAAAAATAACATGTCGTCCATTTCACGGCAAAATCACAATGGTGACCAATAATGTGAAGTTAGCTCCAATTTATTTGCAAAATCTTGCCATATATGAAAAAGCCTTTGTATTTAGTAGTTTTTTGCACAATCTTTACCAAAAATATGTTGGCAAATCCAACTTATTAAAAATTAGGCGAAGATAGGTGAAACAGGCGAAGTTACGGGTTTCTACGGTACTGATATTCCCTAGAACCATTCATACTAAGCCTATTCATGTGTTTGAAGTAAATATTACTCAAACTCGGAAGTTTAGGGCCGTCTTTAACCTACTGGATACTTTGGGCACTTAATAACAATGGGTCCCCACACTTTTTGGGATACGTAATATTTCCTGTTGTTCTACTGTTCAAAAATTTTTTTGCTAGATATCGACTTATATTATTAAGAGGAAAGATTTGATAGGACTGAATAGGCTCCGAAACTATTTGACCGATTTGATAAATTCTTTCACTGTTGGGAAGCTACACTATCCCCGGTAAACATAGACTAATTTTTTTTTTTAAGTTATGGACCCATTCTAAAACTCCAATAATGGAACCCAAGGTGTCAAAAAATTAAAATAAAATAATGTACTACGACCGACTCAAAAGCGAGCGCTGAAAGAATAACCCTCAAGGAATACCTTACTTATTATACTTACTTACTTGTGTGATATTTAAACTCACGTCTTCTCCCCCATGGGGGTAGGCAGAAACACACAACACAGAACTCCACCTGCTACGCCTTTCGCTACGTCCACGTTCATACATCTGGTCATAGAAGTTCAATTAGTGCTATGATGCTCACAGGGGCCTTGAGGGAAATGGGGCCCTGGGTAAACGCCCAGAGTGCCCATTGCAAAAGACGGCCCTGTTCACGATAACGGCAATAGAAAAGTTATGACTGGTCAGAACCACACTCAATAATTTTCCCTTAACATAAATACAACTCCTGCCGGGGTCGCGGGACCAAGGGATTACCGTGACCCCGGTATGTAAAGGGCTATTGAAGGACACCGTGGATTTTAGTCAGTACAAGTCTGACAGTCCCTCCCGCCCTGCCCTGGGTGGGAGGACTCCTTTGATGATTTTACCACGATAAAAAAAAAAAACACAAATACAACTGAAAATATTAATGTAAATGAAACAATGCTATACTTGCTCTAATACCAGGAAATATTCTCTCCAATGTATCTTAATGTTTTCATTAGACTGGGTTTCAAAGCATTTTTATGGTAATAAATACGGTAGCAGTACAATGATATTCTGTTACAAGTCACACATACATACATACTTACACACACAAATGAACAGAGTATTTCCTTCTTATAGTAGTTGATAAGTATATGTATGTAAGTACAATGATACTCGTATCATACTGACGATCTCTAATTGATTAAGTAAAGTCGCTATCAGTGATGTCGCGTTCAACTCCACTACATAAAATAATTGTATTTAATAATATACCTACATAGGTATACTTATGTTAATGGACAGTCATCTATGACAGTACAATTTTATGTAGATAATAATTAACGTCCCTTTTCACTAAAGTTAGGCGAAACCTAAACTTCTTGTCTTGAAACTGTCTTCTTTATTTGCCGCGTACCGAATAATCCAAACTAATATTATAAATGCGAAAGTAACTCTGTCTGTCTGTCTTTTCTTCACGCCTAAACTACTGAACCGATTTGTGTGAAATTTGGTACAGACATAGTTTCGAACTTGAGAAAGGACATAGTATAGTTTTCACTATTCCACGCGAACGAAGTCGCGGGCAAAAGCTAGTGAATAGTATAATCCTTTTCACCGTATCCGGCGACAGTGACCCAGACACTTTTCATCTCTTTCGTGAGCTCTCTGATGACTAGCAAAACCACATATGGTCTTGAATGCGAAAGTTTGTCACTCTTTCAAGCAAAAAATACTGAACGGATTTGGATGAAATTTATATTTTATGACCTGGAAGTAAGGTCATAAACTTTGCCCGGTACTAGGAATTCCTCCTGTATCGTGGGTGCGTTTGAACAAACAAACAAACACCCAGAACCTGCGGGCCATACAAATATTTGTTCCGTGAATCAAACCCGCGACACGCTGCAAATACTCAACCATTGCGCCTTCTTGAAATTACCGAACTTTACCCAGACGAAGCCAAGCCCAGACGAAGTAAGTTTTAATACAGTGGGAGTTAATTAATAATGCGTTACATAAACAATAATAATAATAATTACCACTCCACTTCATATAAGTAGACATAATGTGTAACATAAAGTATAGCTCACTGGAAAATGACTAATCTCAACACGTGTTTAGTACATTTACATCAAAAGCGTTGGTGTTAAGGCGCATAATATGCAATAAAACTATACTTCATTTTAAATGGAAATGAAACATGTTTTACTGCTTTAGAATTTGGGTAAATAAATTCATATTTCAAGTGCAAGCACATGCAGATAGACTGAATAACAACGCAACTGTAGGTAGGTGTGCTTTTATTTGAAATATCAAAATAAAAAAAACTAGGAAAATAAGAAATTATTTAGAATTTAGAGTAAGCAATTTTACTTACGCCTGAAATTAATATTCAATCTCATTCCAAATATTTGAATGGTCTAGATTTGGGTAATCTTTACTAAAAGGATTCTTTTAACTGCCCAAACATACTTATGCTTGGACACCGATTAGCAAAGATCGGGAGATTGAAATACATTTATTATTTAATGGCAACTAAAAGTAACTGTCGAACTAACTGTATACTTATATTTATTTGATGTGCCTCAACAATCTAAGGTAGTATTAATTTTGTTTTTTTTTTAATTCGCTGAATAAACTTTTATATTTCGAAATCAGGTTTTCGGAATGGGCTTTGTTATTATTGTTTGAATCTGTACACATTTTCCTGTTATACAACCTCAAAATTTGAGTTACTAAACTAAGCCAGGAATATTTACCAACATATTGAATATTTTCCTTAATTAAATTAATAAAATCGTAAACAGTCAAGTTCGAGTCGGTCTAACACACTGGAGAGTTCCGTACCAACAAACAATAAATTAATCTTTTTTTTTAATATTTATTTTAAACGACTCTCAAATAAATCTGTCCGCTGTTTTTCCTTCAGATAAGCTACACTATCAACTTTTATTACGTTATGCAATAACTGATTATAACTCGTTATCAATTTCTCTTAGGATCTATTAGATACGAACTGATATGAGATAACATAACGAGCATGCCTTGCTGTTAAATATAATTTAATGACAAGATTGCTTGGTTCGTTGGTCGTTGTTTTGTGGCTTTTCATTAGCAGATGGGTAAAAAAACTTATAACTTTTTTAAACAATGTTTCCGCTTTCAAAAACATAAATGGCTGCCATTCCTAGGGGCTTGGGTTCCGACCCCACATGTAAGCAATAATTTTATTGAATTGAGCTAAGCTACCTGCCGGTTAAGTTTGGGCAGACTGACATCGGACACATTGTATAAACAAAGCATTAGCCGTCGTACCACAAAATGATAAACAATTCCAAAAAAAGTGCACAACGCCGCTAAAGAAGTTTTCACTTCAAAAGTGTAACTGCATAACGACCCTTATATCAAGGTGAAATGCCGTTTTGACGTTAACAGTTTTTTAGACTAGTGTTCAACATATTTTTATCTTTTTTTGTGGTAAGACGGTAATAGTCGTAAAGCCTACTGTAACTACCAAAAACACGTCGTTTTTTTTTTTATTAAAGATGGGTTTGCTCTAGTCCAGGTTCGAGGTTCGAGCGAGCTTAACCCGAAGTTTATTTCATGACAATGCCGAGCATTCATACTCTTAACAACTGAGAGTATGAATCTGCTAAATTTTGCTAAAGAATTCCTTATCCTATATATAAAATTTTCTCATCGCCAAAAATAATAAAAAGAGGAAAAAAATATTTGGATTTCGATTGAAATCTTATCGATGGGAAATCGGCTTGTCTGTAATAAACCACTTAGTTATCCTACAAAAGCTAATCATGATGATGCAAAAATTTCAGCAACTAAATAATAATAACTCTTATCATTTCATTTGTTTGAAAACTATCAACGTGAGTCTCGTTATAAAAGATTACGTAAAATAACGTGTTACAATAAAATTAATAACGAGATAACCCTTAGAGCAGAGCATAATACATCATTATTAATTATGTTTTGCACAGAAATTTACATTATCTGATTTAATATGTACCTACTAAGCGTTAAATTAAGGTCGAAGGTGCTACAACATGGACCGGGATCTGGTAGATGACTTAGGCGATTGGCACACTGCACCGAATAATGCAGGGTAGCGCGGGAGTGCGTGTTCTAACGTTGCTTGAAAGTATCTTTCTTTGCATTGAAAACAAATGTAGTAACACAAATAATAAAATCAAAAATAATTAGCAACATTCCTAATGACCATTTTAGACCTTCGTGACCATTTTAGACCCTCTGCATAGAAAATCCCGTGACCTAACTCTGTTTACGCCTTTTTGTAGATATAGTGAACTCATTAAATCAGTTCTCTCATCCCGTCAGTCGAGCGGAAGAAACTCAGACTCGCACTGACGAAAATTTGAGGCATTCCGTCAATTGCCCTTTTAGTTCCGGGGCCACGGTGACCGTGTTTAGACAGTCCCGCGACCCCGCAGGTGCCTGGCCTTCTATGGGAGCCCCGTCAGATGGCTGACAACTCTTTTAGGCGAGCGTGCGGACGCGCCGTACGCTGTTTAAGCCCTAGGTTAATAAGGGACTGTTTTATCTGGTAGCCGTGGTCGTATTGCGAAGCAGTCATGCTCGTGAAGGAGGAGGCGGGCCGCCTGAGGGAGAGGACAGCGACCTCCCTCCACCCCAGCCGCAGTGGTAGACGCCCACGGCGTCGGACGTCACAGGACGATCTCCGGCCACCGTAGGCGCGGGCATGCGGGCAGCGAGTAATGGGCGACTCACTGTCCGACCATGGACCATGCCCGGGTCGACGGCGCGTTGTGTTTCACGCGCGCCTCAAAGAGTGTCAGCATAGTGACGGGGCCTGTAGAGGGCCAAAGCCTGCTGGGGTCGCGGGACCAAGGGATTACCGTGACCCTAGGGCTATTGAAGGACACCGTGGATTTTAGTCAGTACAAGTCTGACAGTCCCTCCCGCCCTGCCCTGGGTGGGAGGACTCATTTGATGATTTTAACACGATAAAAAAAAAAAAAAAAAGCCGTGGTCGTAGTCTGTACAAGTCTGACCCGTCCCTCCCGTCCTGCCCTGGTTGGGGGGACTTATTTGATGATTTTACCTCGTAAAAAGAAGACGTTTATAAAGGCGTTGTCATAATTATAACGATTCTCAATGTATTAAATGTACATTTAGTACGTTTTATTAATCTCCGTCCGATCTGTAGCGTTTGTTGTGCGACCAGCTCAATTGACAAGTTTATCATTACAAGCAAATCTCATTGTAATGTATCTGTGACGTAAACTAAATAAGATATGCACTGATAAAACAATTGCTTCGAGTCATTGCTTTTAAATAGGTATTAATCTTACTTGTAATTTAAATGTGAGTTTGTGAGGTTCGATGGATATTTGTTACTCTTTTACACAAAAACTACTCAACGGATTATGATGAAATTTAATACACGGATAGTTTATAACCTTGATTAATACATGGGATAGTTTTTATACTAGTATGACGTTCCCATAGGACAATAACAGCATTCCAAGGGGGAATGCCGCAACTAGTATTTTATGTTGATAACCCAAGCAACATAATATGTTAGGGTCAGCATGATGCGACGTTTCTTTTAATATTTAATTTTAAGGAAAAGGGGGTAACCCATGCTGCAAAATTCTCCTGTATTGTGGAAGCCTTTAACAACATTTTCAGTTACAAACATATTTTGCAAGACCCGGAACAACCACCTGAGGTCAAATTAGGCCGTAGGTTATACATATATTTGTTCCGTGCTGGAATCGAACACGGAACACGAAACGCAGATACCAATCGCTGAGCCACGCCACTGAGCCAGCATACAATGACTGAAAAAAAATAATTCGTCCGTCACTTAGATTATCAAAAATATTTGCCCCCTATTTTTAAAGATACAGGCGTCATGAGCCCCTCACACTAGAAGATTGATGCGTTTTATCTTTGCTGATATTAGTATAATGATTTAAAAAAACTTATCCATTATTTCTCAATACTCTAACTGATGGACTAAACATATTTGCAATTAATTGACGCTATTATCTTGCCTATTGTAATAATTGCTTTCGGTCGGCTTTTTTGTTGAATAAATAATACCGACCCGAACCGAACCCGACTACGTAGCACCTTTAACCGTTCGATCGCGTTGCGGAACCACGACACTCGAAGGGAATGTCTCATACATAAATGTATAGATAAATTATGTTACATTGTATAATAAAAAAATAATGTAGGTAGGTATTTCTTGTGTAAAGTTCAAGGTCTAGGTATAATATTGTTAAAAAGGCGAACAATGTGTACCTATTAACTAGATATCTGTATGCTTTACAAAGTAGGTAAAGTCAACGACCTCACTGAGTGACGTCAGAACATAATTATTATCAGATGTTTACTACTCACACGTGGAATAGAAGCTGAGTACGAATTATACAATGAAACACTGTTTTTTTTTAATCATCATAATTCGAATCTTCTCATAAAAATACGTAGTAAGAATCTATATATATAAAAGGAGAACTGACTGACTGACATATCAACGTACAGCCGAAACTACTGGGGCTAGGAATGTGAAATTTTGCAGACGGCTTCCTATTATAATGTAGGGGAGCACTAAGAAGGGGTTTTTGGAAATTTAACCTTTAAGGGGGTGAAAAGGGGGAATTAGAAAAGTACGTAACCCACGCGGACGAAGTCGCGGGCAAAGTGCTAGTCATTCATGAACTTCCTTTATCTTTACATTTGATATTGATTATTCTGATGTTATGAATAATTATGTAATCGTTTGGTGTTCTTTCCTCTAACGATAAATCAAGTCATTTATTCTGCCAAGATTGTTAGGAAGTTACCCGCACTGGTGTTCTGGTTGCCCCTAAAATCAGCTATGCTACTAGTAGATACTGTATCTACTAATGCATATTTTAAAAATTGTTAAGTAATTTTTGGGTTTGTTACAATCAAACATACTAAAAAAAAATGTTTTCTCTTTGTTGAATCCTTATTAATAATAATTGCGAAAGTTTGGATGGTTTGGTGCTTGTACTGAACGAATCTTGATGTAATTTGGCTAAGAGATAGGTTATAGTCTGAAGAAACACATAGGCTACCGCTTATCCTGGTATAGTGTTTCCGTGGGATGATTTTCAAGTTAAACGCGAAGACTGACAACAACTTGTATAAGTTTAAAAATTACATCTTTCCTACTTTTTCTACTTCCAAATTAGGTACCTACGTTTTTAATTACGCATGTATTATTTAATCAAACCCCTGTTAAACAAGAACGTCCTAGAGATGCAGCTATGTACATATACTTATGTACATATGTGCATTATATACATCACAATACACGTGTCACCTATTAAGAGATACGTAATGAAAATAAATCAGTATAAATAAATCTAACCATAATGCAATAAAAAATAAACGTTCCTACTCTATGATTGATGAGGCAAGTCCACTAGGAAATGTAAACATTGTAATATTACATTTGTATCCCCGAATGGTGTAAGCGTTGTGTTCCACGCGCGCCTCAAGGAGTGTCAGCATAGTGACCAAAGCCTGCCGGGGTCGCAGGACTCACGAATTACCGTGACCCCGGTACGTAAAGGGCTATTGAAGGATACCGTGGATTTTAGTCAGTACGAGTCTGACAGCCCCTCCCGGTCTGCCCTGGGTGGGTCTGTCATGTGATGATTTTGCCACGTAAAAAAAAGTAATTTTGTCTGTATCATGGATGCGTTTGAAACCTTATGAAATCACACATACAAACAGCCAGACCTGGAACAACTAGTTGTTCCGGGTTTGGTTCAACTAAAAGTATGTAGATTAAAACATAACTGGCAAAAGGTGGTTGTACCTCAACACTTCTGTCTAACCTTTTGGAGATTGCGGGCGTGGTGTTTATGATGTTATCTATACAAAGAATAAAATGGTAGGAAAGTCAAATCTACAATTTCTACCGAAACCATAAATATAGTTTTTAGAATTTTTGTCTGTTTGTCTGTATGTATGTCCGGGATAAACTCAAAAAGTACTGCATGGATTTACTTCAAATTTGGCACGAATATTATTAAGAAGTCGGGTCAACACATAGGCTACATATTATCACGCTATCACCTACGGGGACGAGCAGTGGACCTTTATTTCTTCAACGCATTAACGCAGATTACGTCGCGGGCAGCAGCTGCAATTAAAATTGATATTTCACTGTGACAATCATTAAAGGAATTTTAAAAGAAGGCAGCAGTTAAAAAATTACCTTAATCCTGTGAACTTAACTACGACATTTTTATGTTCTAGATATTGCTACGCGGGCTTAAGGAAAAAGATCAAATTAGAAGTGCCGCAATTACCTGATTTGGGTGAAGCATCTAAGGTATGTTTTTGGATATATTATAACTTAAAAAATGATCGCATGTAATTTACTTTTTCGATTATTGACTTAAGCTATGTGTAATTTAAGTTGATTTTTAAGTGACCATTTGCAAAGAGAATGTCTAATAATTGATGATGGCAATTTGAGCTTTGTCATGAATGAAATTGGGTTTGTAGTTCCAAAACTTGATTATTTCTGATTCAAATAACGTTTGGTTTTAGTTTCTTACGGACATGTTATATTTTTACAGGAACCAGCTGCGGCATCAAGAGAAACCGAGAGAATAGTTTGTGATTGGGCCGAAACAAAATTAGGTATGTTTATTATGTCCGCACTTTTAACAAAGTAAAAGGAAGTAAGAAAATTATTTACTTTTGGGACAAAGGTAGTAATTTATAATGGTGTGGTACAACGCAACAAAATAAAGAACATTTTCCATTGGTTATTCCTGAAAAATACAAGTCAGAATAGGTATAATCGACAAATTCGTATCATGACCCATTATGACAATAAATCGTTTGAATTCGTCAAAATAAAAAATATCAATGTCGTTACCATGGGCTTGTATATTTATGCGAATGTGGACCTAATTGTATTTGAAAGTCTGTAAGCTTATGGCGGGTCTCTCATAACTAAAAATCGATTGTACTATGTTTTCCCACAATACATAAATTATAATATATAATAAACCTCATACTACAACATTTGTTAACTACTTTTTACGTTGGGTTGGATCTTAGTAAACAAAAACGTAATGCTTTGTGATATTGGCCTTGTTTGTTCTGCCTGCTTGATATAAACGTAATGACGTCACAAGCCCCCACTCCCGAATTTGGAAGCGTTTTATCTTTGTCAATATTCATTGATTTAAAAAACAAAAAATACGTGTCCATTATATTTCGACATTCCAACTAACGGACTAAACTTCCATTTATTTATGCAGTAAAATACCCTATTATGTTTTCTCCTCCGCTACTATTTTCCGATTAATTTCTTTACGGTATTCAAGGCAATTAAATTCATTCTCCGACACTTTTCTGGTGGTAGCCTCTGTTAATTTTGGCTTTCAGATGTAGTAGTTTTATTTTGTTCTTGTGGTGATGAATGTGTATGTTGTTGCAGGCATGAAATTCTCGAGTATATCGGAGCTGTCCCGGCACCTGATGTCGGCGGGCACGCAGCACGCCGCGCCCGGGCCCGCCAGCGCCTCGCCGCCGCCGCCGCTTGCGCAGACACACGGTACGAGACATATTCGTTTTCTTAAAAGCGTGAACTAGTCGCAGGCAACCGATGGATGCAGGGTCTAAGCGGGGGGCTTATATTTATCAATGGATGTCTTCCAACTGATAATGATTATGTACACGCTCTTAACATCTTATTACTATTAAAAATAGTAAAGACTCCTTTCTCAGTACTGCCTAGTGGCCTACTATGGCATTGCCATCTACCATTTTGATCACAGCATAGACTGTTTAAGTTAATCATGTTAAAAATTGTAGCAGAAATATGACATCTTTTGGAAGTAATTTCATGCCGACTTCAAAAACTATCAGGTATAATTTTTTATTTGTGTCTTTTCAGCACCTGCAGATGACACAACAAGTCGACAGTTAATAAAACATCTAAAACGAAAAATACAGGTAAGTTATAAATATAAGTTACTATTACTATGTATTAATAAGGTAAGGTCGAAGTTTATTAGTGGGAGGCTCATTTTACCTGTTAAATATTCAACAGACACAAGGAACTCCTGGACGGCCTAAAAAGAACAAGGGTCAAGAAGTGGCAGGAGAGTCCCCTCCGTCCACATCGTACGCGGGCCACCACCAGCCCATGAAGCACGAGAGCGAGCCCGCGCCCGACATGAGCTACGGCTACCCGCAGCCGCCCTACCCACCCGTGTACGACCCGCGCCCGCCCATGCCGTACTCCGTGCCGCCGCGCGCGCACCCGCCGCCGCCTCTACCGCCGCACGCGCCGCCCGCGCCGCTGCTGCCGCTGCACGATTACCGCGACCCGTACGCGTTCGAGCCCACGTACGCACCGCGTGACCTCACGCGGCCGCCCGACGCCGCACACAACCTGCCCATCAACCTCAGCAGCGACGCGTCTCTGGACCTGTCCACCGAGCGCACGGAGTGGGCGCGACGTCGGCCGCCCGCGCCCCCGCCGCGCCTGGCGCTGCCCGGCAAGAAGCTTATCCTGGAGGCCTACCACAGCGAGACACGCGCCGCCAGCCCGCGCGCCCCACCTGCGCCCGCGCCTGACGACTTCCCGCGCACCGAGTACTTGCCCAAGAAGATGCGCGCCGCCGAGATCCTGGGCGGCAAGCTGGCGGCCGCGCGCCAGGCGCTGGCACCCGCGCCTCCCGCCCCCGCCCCGCCCGCGCCCGCTCCCGCTCCCGCTCCGGCCGCAGTGTCCGCGCCCGCTCCCGCAGATGCTCCTGTTCGTCCCGAAGTTGCTTTTTTAGAGGATCCAAAAAACTTAACGAGCCGGTCCAAAAGCACCGCCGCGGCGCTGGCCCGGGAGGAACAGGAGGCGGCGAGTCCCACACGGTCGGTGAAGGCTCCGACGTCTAAGTCTGAAATGCTGCGCAACAAACTGCGGAAACGGAGCAGCGGCCGAGTTAGTGGACCCTCGCCGGATCGCGCGGGATCGCCCGAGCGAACCGTGACGCCTGATTCGTGTTGTGGGTTAGATGGGATTAATATCAAAACGGGAATGATCTGTGAAGAGAAACATTCAGAAATTCTCAACAGGGAACGAGTGATCAGCATATGTAACATCGATAAGCACGATTTAGACGATTATTTAAACGAGGGTAACAGTCAGGAGCATGAAGAGGAGTTACTGCAGTATTTCCACCATCGCGCTAATCAGGCGCAGCAGCAGCAAGGCCAAGCGAGCACCAGCACGTCTGACAACGCCGCTGCTTTTTTAGAACGAGGCCAGGACCCACACGACGACCATAGCCAGGGCAAAAATGAAAAGATATCGCAGCTCAGAGAGTTATTAGCTAAAAACTTGAAAAATCAAAGTGGGTCTAGTTCACAAAATATGCAAATTATTCCGGAGTCACAATGTTCTCTGGAGAACTCACACGAGCCTCCGCCCATGAAGACTACTATTTCTGAAGGCGCCTTTAGACCGCTTGGCACAAATGAACCAGATATGAATGGGCAAGCCATTACGAACCAAACTGCTATGAACACTAACAAGCACAATAATACGATTCCGAACCAAAATGGCACGTCTTTATCGTATGCCAATGATACTGCTTCCAATCAAATGCCTGGCAACATTGGAGGGCCACACCTGTATAATGGACATTGTCACAATGAGCCGCAGAGTCCAACAACCAGAACACAACAATACGAGTTTGTACCAATTTCTGATGGGTGCCATTCGCCAGGAAACTTTCATTCCAAGTCACCCCTGGGATTCGGACAAAGAGGTCAGAGTCCAACTAAAGTGAATAAACAAATGATCGTTGGTGGTTCGCTACAGACGTCTCCCATATCGCACTCGCACAGCACTGCTGCGAGTCCTTTCGTGAGCCCGAGGAACACCCCGGTGCCGCGCTCGCGACTTTGTCCACGACCGATACCTAAACATAACGGACGGAAAAGGCGGAACCCTCTATCCCTCGGCGTTGCGGACCCCTGCTCCAAACAGTTTGCTATACCCAATGATCAAAAGTTTATGAGCAAAGCACAACTCTGCGGTCCCGTCAAGTACTGCCAGCCGATCTCCGCTCCCCCCTCTCCCAACATACTTACACAATATAAAAATCATATGTACACGTCGTGTTCCTCCGGAATGTCTAATGGCTCCAGTAATCTTTGTTTGAATTTTTTACCCAACGCACCTTTTCGAGATCACATGAATGGAGACCAACCATTATCTGCTGATCCTCTGTCGAGTGAAGTTAGTCAGTTTTTCCAAGAGTCACAAGTGTATAGATCTGGGCCCGACACGTTTAGATCACAATCAGTACCACTGAAGCAGGGCATAGGAAATATGGGACTATTGAGTTATAACAACACTCCAGTAGGATCTGTACCCCCCACACCCGTCCCCAATGAGTTTTGTGACTTCGGATCTCTCGCCGACGCTTGTGACATATCAAAAGCTGGACTTAATCGAGAAACGCTCGACAAAATATACGACGCCATCGACAGCAGTAACGACGTGCTCAGTACTAGCGCCACACAAAGTATTCTTACCCCTAATGACACTTTGAGCAATGGTTGTGACCCCCTCCCCGAGCATCAGATACTTTCGGATGAGCAATTGACTTCGATTATACCGAGTGGTGACGATTTGCTGGAGAGAAGCAATCAGTTCAACCAATCGTTCACTAACGACAGCGCCGCCGCTGACAACGTGGAAGACTTCCTCAAACGAGCGAATAGTATCGAGTTTGATTTATCGGAATTAGTTACGGAAAAAAATAAATACTACACATCACGATCGGTCCCGAGTACACCGCTTCCTTACAAACGCACCGCGCCTAACTTGCAGATAGATTCTCGCCGCTCCAGGGAGTTGTTCACCGCAGAAAATTACTCCAACGTATCGAACGGCATATCTTCGAAATCCGTGCCGTCGACTCCTCAGTTCGCGGAGGACAGGAGCGTGTTCAGTTACAGCAACAGGGACTTCCTGATCAACGGCAACTCGGTGTGCGGCGCGGCCATGCACGACAGCGTGGTGGACAGCTCCCCCGGGCTGGCGTCGCCGCTGCACGACATGCTGCGCGAGGACATCCTGGGCGAGCCGCTCACGCCCGCGCTGCTGGCCGACCTGGACAAGATGGACCCCGCCCCGTACGTCGACCTCTAGTCAGCCGTGCCGATGTCACCACTTGTATATATGTACCATAATAATATAAGTTTCGATTTGTTTGTACAGATACCGATAAATTGGATATCTACAGAGTACAATGTATTTGTATGCCTTCAGTGAAGGCAAGTGCTAAGTTGTGCATACCTAGTTTAAATTCGGATCGCACACTCCCAAAAATTGAGTCAATAATCAATGCACTATACTATTGTGATAATAATAAAAGCTATATGACATCAATTATTAGAGTAAGCAAAAGCAAAACTCTAAATATTTTGTTTTACGGCTTTGTCTATGTTGCCTATTCGTTAAGCCACCAAGAAATTAATGGCAAAGTATCGTTTGCCAAAATATTTGACAATATAATTGGAGAAGTATTTCAAAGTGAACATACTCTATGAACTTTAAGTTACAGACGTGTATGTTGCTGTTATCGTAGCCCAATAAATTGGCATGTTTGACATAACATTGATGGAATTACAGTTATATCATTAATATTTCTGCAATCATTTGTTATTTTATATTAACTTGAATGTGATTATTGCGCGTTGACCCGCGACACCGCGGCACAGCTGTCGACATGCGCAGAATGCGTGTGATGCATCGGACCATATAATATATAATAAATATATATATATTTTTACATAAGATGAAGATCCAACTTTAAATATTTAAATCACTAACGAAGACTAGACGTTCAGCCTGATGTAAAATTGACAAATTATATACAAAGACACGCACTGTCGGTAGATACGTAATTATTGTTATTTGTACTAGCTAGGTTTAGGAAAGCTGTATTGATAATTTTAGTGTTTACCGACTGTATACGTTATTACAATATTAGGCATATACCACCGGCAAACAAATATAAGGTAAAAAGTTTATTATTACATATTGAGCTTGACATTAATCAGTGTAAATAATAATTAAATAATCACTGTTATTGATCTATTTTATATGAATTTCAAGCCAAAATATAATTTTGTTAGTACATTCTTGTAAACTTGCTATATCATAATTGCTTTTAATGTTATATGTATAAAGTCTGTAATGTATTCAATTAGATTGATTTTAGTAGATCTTGCAGGTCTTCTGACAAAAAAAAAATAGTTTAATGTCTTCTATTTGTAAAGTGTATGACATGCGCGCTCCTTAGAACTTAAGCTATAAGTTTTGTTGTGAAACTGATGTTCTGCTTGGAATGTTACATAAGTTTAAGAAGAAGGTGGTATGTGCCTCGTGACAATATCTGCGCTCATTGTTATCACAAGAAAACATCGAAGTTTTGATACCTATTTTATATGAAATAGTGAGATACAGTCAATAGTGATACTAGCTAACCAGTTCCATCATCAACATCATGGCAGTAGCTAATGTATGTAGTTATAGTGTTGAACCAGACCAATGCAGCGTGCCAAGCGCGCTTAGTAAATTAGAATTGGTTTTTCATAAGAAAAATGATAAAATAGTATATAGTTTATGAAAAATGAATTTATTGTAAGTTAGCACAAAGATTTAATATATTTTATTATCACATAGGAGTTTTACTGATATACTAAATTTACATTGATCGCATTAAATGCGGGGGGTGTTGAACCTGCCAATATGGCTGCAGTGAGCTTGTAAGGCGGAATATTACTATTATTTCATTAGTAACGAAGCCGGTCGCATCCATAGACGGAATGGTTTTAAAAAAAGAAACTCGAGTAGTGAAAATAAAACTACAGATTATTAAAATTAGTTATTTGATCGTGAAATCACATTATAGTTAGGTTATTTTAATTCTTCCGCCTTTTGCCTCTAATTTTACAATTTTCACTACTCTTTTTTTTTTCTTTATTATAAGAGTAACATATTGAATAAAATAACTATTAAATATTCGAATTAACATAAAAAAAATCATTAAACGGAAATGATTTCGGTTTGAGATATAAAATATATACTACAGTTATTGTATTTTAATGTGTATGTGGCGAAGTATATATTCATTTATAAATATTCACATTTAACAAATCAATTAGCCAGTAATTTATATGAACGCCATAAGACCGGCTTCTCACTTTAGAGTTCAAAACTTAAAGGCCTAGCGAAATTGTTGTGTATTTTGTTGTGTTCGGCATCGTAGGCATTATTTCAACGATGCACTGTTTTCATTAACGTGTAAAAGAGATAACAATATTTCAATTTATTTCCTCTACCTGTGCCTCAATAACGAATACTATAGTAAAATGACCTTTAAAAGCTTAGTAGTTGGTTTGTTATAACGCTAGTACAAAACACACTGATTCGACAGGGATATACCTAGGTATATGTAAGTGAAACCGAAGACTGTTTAAAGTTTGTAGAATATTTTCAACACAAAGAAATAACTTGTCGTGATCACTTCGTCTCGAGGAACACTACACAACGAATAACCTCAGTGATCAGATCAGTGTTATTCCAATTTGGTACAACATACCAAAATCGTCTAGTACCTAATTACTGTTAAGTTGTACATTTCGTTAAGGCTCGTCTCTCGTAAGTTAAGAGTTAACACATTCAAGCACTTTGTACATATTTTCAATGTTTATTCCATTTCTAATTGTTTCTAAATGTATCGCCAACATCTAAATTAATTCACATTCATCAAACACCTAATTTTAGTGATTATATAGATGTGATGTCAGATTATAAATATACACTTCAAAATGACAATGTGTAATGAAAGAGAATTAATATGTGTTTATAGTATGGTAATAATTGTCTACTCATTGTGTGTTGTGAATCAATTCGCATCTCTTATATCTTAAACTAACTTTTATATTTACTCTATGTACCCGATTTATAATAAATATATTATTCCGTCGGAATTGCAATGTATTTTGCAAACTTTGTATATAATATTCTAAGTATAATCGCGTAAGACGTTGATTAACATCACTTTAAACGAAATACCCACACCGATATAACTTGTATAATAAACCATATACCAATTATGTTAAAATTAAGCATACTGACGATAAACTCAATCGGCCTTATTACAAAAACTAAATAAACCTTGGTTTAAACCTGGTCTATCAAGTCCAGGCTTATCTGCAGAGCCATGGTTTAAATTTGTCCGTATTACAAAACTAAGATAAAACGTCGACTTTAGTACCGCCATTTGAACGATTGACTATACAATTAAATCCACACTGAGTAATAACAATTAAATCTACCTTGTTTCAATCCATTTTGGGTGAAAATAACACAAAAACTACAACACAATGAAAAATTTGCTATGAGAAACTTTGACATACCTTTGACAGCTACTACTGTTAGACCATGGTTTATCGCAAAACCACGATTTGTAATAATCTTTGTTTAAACCGTAGTTTTACAAGATTAAACCTGGGTTTTTAGTTAAACCCCTTTTTGTAATAAGGCGGATTAGATCTACAATAATCAAGAATGTTAATTTAATGTATGAATAAATCGTGTCTATATTTTCGTTTCCTCACAAGTAAAATGAAATTAATATCCCGCAAATATTCATTATATAAATATTATATTTTATTTTACTATTCTTTCGTGCACATTGTTCGAGATTTGGATACTGAGATAGATGTTTGCATACCTACTTGTTCGTATTAAAATAAAATGTTAATAATTATGTCGTGATACAAATTCTTACCAACTTTACTGAAAGCGTAATTGCGTCACAAACTTCGAGTTTGCAAAGATAAATTGTTTAAAAATGATAAATATTGAAGTTACAGCATTCCTTTTTTTGGGTGTGTTCGCTCTTACGCTTATGGTCGTTAGCACATCTTCAATCCACTTAATAACTCTCGAACATGTACGATACCATTGAAAACCATTCCATTGCAAAACGTTAACAAATTAACATAAAACAGTCACCTTCACTATGACAGCACTTTTATTTCTTAGCATTAAGGGCGGTTTTCGCAGTAAAGCATTACTTCTGAAGTCTGGTTGAATGTATTAAAATATTTAGATAGTTTTTGCTAACACAATTTTAATGATAAATATATTAATAATACTTTGATACATTAAAACCCTAAATTATTTGGATATTATTGCAATGGAAAATGGATTATATGGTAATTCATTCACCTTTTTGAACACATTAAAAAAAAAAATTCTAACAAAATATATAATTAATATTTTTAAGAATAGGAGTTATATGTTTAAATATTAATCTGTACCTGTAGATAGTTATTATTTGTATTCGATGTCTTAATTCTAACGACACAACAAAATAAGACTTAGTTTAAAATTATTTTTATTAAATTGATGAAGAATTCAATATTTTTTCCAATCCAAACATATTTTTCGGAAACTTATTATTAATAAAAGTTATGTATTTTTTACTGTAATGAAATTCAAGATGCGTAATAACATTTTTGTTTTAAACATATTTGTTAAAATTAATACATTATATTAGATGGTTTAATTTTAATTTTGATAATGATGAGTTCTTTTAGGATTTTTTGTTAAAATTTAAAAATGTTTTTATAAAAAGTACCAAGTCTATGGACGTAGAGGTTTTTTTTTGCTAAAATAAATCATTGTTATTTAAATACAGCATTAACATTGGTTGACACGTATTAATACATGACACCATATTATTTTTATTACAACTTTGTTGTTCTGTTAATTATTGTTTTTATTTTCTAAATATTTTTTATGAATGTATGATAATACATATTAGCTATATTAAGCATATCTAGTTGTAAGTGAAGATATCCATGTTGTTGATTAGTCTTTTATGGATGTTGATTTACACCATTTGCTATGCAGTGATAATAAATGGTACGATAGTAAATGTCATTTTTTATTTAAAAACCTTATGTTTTTCAACTAAAACAATCATTTTCATACATAATACTTCATCAAACAGCGATTGACAATCACGAGGGTGATTGTCAATCGCTGTTTAGAAATGAAAAAAAATAAACATTGTTCTTAAATTGTAGTTTTTATACAATTTTATGTAAAACTAGCACTTTGCCCGCAACTTCGTCCGCGTGGGTTACGTACTTTCCTAATTCCCCCTTTTCACCCCCTTAAAGGTTAAATTTCCAAAAACCCCTTCTTAGTGCTCCCCTACATTATAATAGGAAGCCGTGTGCAAAATTTCACATTCCTAGCCCCAGTAGTTTCGGCTGTACGTTGATATGTCAGTCAGTCAGTTCTCCTTTTATATATACAGATATTTAGTGTTGATGATCCACGAAATAGATCCAGACTTGAATGCAGGATCCAGCACTAACCTCGGGCAAAAATATGCACTAGGAGGTCAAAAATTAGCATGCCAACCTTCGATCAAATATCGAAGATCGGGATCAGACATAAAAGTGTCAGTTAAATATTTTGTCATATCATTATTTTCAAGGATTTTCCGATTTCATAGTTTATCTTTTTAACTTTCCCCACACTAGGAATTTCTCCTATATCGTGGGTGCGGTTACAAACATAGAAACTCACATACACAAACACCCAGACCCGGGACAACTACTTGCAGATCATACAAATATTTGTTACGTGCGGGGATCGAACCCGCGACACGCTGCGCAGCAGTTGATCACTCACCCACTGCGCCAACCGTGTCGTCAAATTACTAACTTATAATATTTTGAAGACTAAATATTCTTAATTAATATCTAAGAAACTATTTTTAAGTATAATCACAACCTGATAAAGATGACTTTACACTTTTTTTGCTACAACACACAGAGGCGGCCTTACCCATTGCGAGGCTCCGGGCGGCAGGACTTTGCGAGGCCCTTTGTCCTTCGTGAAAAGTATGTAATGCGAAAGTAGGTCTGGTAGTTTGGTTTAGGTATTTGTCACGTTTAAGAAAAAATGCTTAAATTATACAAATAAATCAAATTTGAGTTTTAAAATATTTTACATACATTTTAAGATTTACGAAATTAACAAATACAGAGATGATAAATATTAAAATTGATGTTTGCGGCTTTTCCTAAGGCTAAAATCTTTAATTAAAGCACAATAATGTAACGAATAAGCTACGTCATTTTCGATTGAAAGAATAGCGAGGGCTGAAAGCCGATCTTGTGCCATCGAATTCCTCAAATATGTTTTAATAATTTTAAGCCTCGAAAAACTCCTTTCGGCAGACGCAAATGTAACAGGTGTGGTAGCAATAATTCTCAGGACTATTTCGATAGAGGGGTAAACTTCAGTTAATTTTTTTCTATTATGTATTTTAGCACCGAGATAATAATCCCTGAGCGATAGAAGAGCAGAACATTATGTCTCGACTCACGAGTGTTATGCAATTAAAAAACCGATCTTCAAGTGTTTCGAGGTGCGATATTCAAGTACTACACTGAGAGATTTTTTTTCGATAACCGCAAGCACAAAACGTGACAAGTCCATAATTCGAAGTTAACAAGTGAAAATGTACGTAGATCGTAGTTAATTTTGGGTTATGATAAGTAAAACTGTACTAAGATTAAGTAAAATATAGAATAAAGTACATCTTATGAGTTATGATTACAATAACCCAAAGTTTACTTTTGTTTACACACATTTGTACTACTTGTCATTTTTTATACTTACGGTTATCGAAAAAAATCTCTCAGTGTACATAATGGATTTTTCAATTATGTTTTGAATGAATGAATTAGTTAACTAACTTAATTTTAATTTACGGTTATGTTATAACCTTAATAAGTAATTAAGGATCAAAATCAAAAGTTAAAAAAAATTGTCGAAAAAAAATTTTTTTTATTAAATTTGCTTGGGTTGATGCGCGAGGCCCCTGTAGGAGCGAGGCCCCGGGCGATTGCCCTGTTCGCCACCCCCTAAGGCCGCCACTGAAACACACTGCTTCTGCTGCAAAACAACTGCATTGCAAACCTTGATTGCCAAGTGCAGTGTGTTTGGGCTGCCCGGCTTTGAGCGTGGCTGATCCTTCTTAAGAGGCCTCTTATAGTCCACTAGCGCCGCCAATCGAAAAAATGTCATAACTCGTAAATAGAATCAAAAATACAAATTGTGGTCTGTAATTACTGTAGAAAAGGCAATAACGTAATTTTATAACACATTGTCAACACTTGAAATATAGCTATTTAGCTAAATCGTGCATTTGTAACAAAAACGGCCGTTTATGTTTAGATTGATGATTCTATTTACGAGTTATGAATTATAAGTATTTAAAAGTTAGTGCCAGTGGCACCTTCGGACATCATACGGCGTTCGTACATCACGTCACATGATTACATGATACGACCCTCCTGTAGGTTATAGCAAAAAGCTACTCTAGAGGATTGCATTAGGAGTTACTTTACCATAATTATCTGTAAACCATGGCATTAGTATAGGATCATCTTGATGGGAATAGTTATCTGCCACCTGGACTGGCATACCAGGGCTCCATTCAAACAGCAAACTTATCATTGGCAATTCTTGAAGTCTGTTTAGTGCCTTCTCTCCATGTTTGTGTTTTATCTCTCTTGCCAAACATCGCTTCACATATATCAAGAAATTATCTAAAAAGTTGAAGCATACATCTGGATTCCAAAATCTCTGAAAAATAAAACAAACTTTATTGTAACGAAATTAGTTCTTATGTAGTAACTAGTACTTATTGCAATAATTGTAGTAGAACCCTGAGAAAAGTGACCATAGTAGAAAGAGGTCTATGCCGTGTGGTGGCATAGGTTCATAAACAGGGTGAAATTTTTCAAGAAGCATATAATATCCGAAACTATGAGGAATAACGTTGAAAGGAGTCTAGAGGCCGATTTTGACAAACGCCAAAACTACATCATTCGAAAAAATCAAATTTGATAGTGTTGCTAATAAGGATCTTATTCTGGGAAGTAATCATATGACGGCAAACTTAAGGAAATAGCTGATTTTTATGAAATTGATATTTTTCTGTTACCTTACTTAATTATCAAGCATAATAATTTATTCGAAATTATAATATTTCATTATTAAATTATTAATTAATTTTGGTTTGATATTTTTCCAAAATCAGCGGGTGATTCCTCACCAGGATTATAGATTTTTCTAAAATCCAGTGAGTCAGTTTTAGCTTTCGTTAAAATCGGCCTCGAGAGTCCTTTCATAATTTTTTGATATTCCTCATAGTTTCGGTGACTGTGTAGTGATCGGATATAGACATCCACGCCCGGTTGAAAAAATCACCCTGTATAACATATTATATTGAACTTAGCTTACAAGATCAGTCAATAAATAATTATTATCATCATTTACCATAAAGAAAAGACTTACCCGGGACATTTTGACTAAATCTTTAATATTCCATGTTCTCAATTCTTCTACGATGCCATGGTCATTTCTGTATCCACATAATATTGTGTCTACTCCAGCAAGGAATGATTGACACCACCATTTCTTTGACTTGAACCGTCTGCAAGATTAGGGGCATACAAAAACGAATACAGCCACAATGGTGCTCTCTACAGTCTAATGCAGGGGCCACACTAAGGGGATGGGGTTTTAGTCAGTACAAGTCTGAAAGTCACTTCCATTCCAGCCTGGGCAGGAGGCCTCATTTGATGAAGGGGAATTAAATGTTCCTATAAACATCTGGTTTGAAATGGGGGAGGCCTTTGCCCAGCAGTGGGACAGCAGAGGGTGACAAAAAAAAAAACATCATTGCAATAATTAATGGCTTGAGGTTTGGCCCCAGTTAAACAATTAAGCTGGTCCAATTGCCAAGTAAAACCAGAAAGTATTAGGCAAAAATGGAACCAATGGAAGTCACCACATATTATTTAACAACATGTATATCAGAATAATAGCTGACTACATGGGAAATTAAATGAGGAAAGTCACCCGATATTAAATATAAGAGATTCAAATTGCTTTTTAAAATTATGAATAAAGAAACATTTATTCATTTCAGGACTTCAAATAACAGTACATAAGTAACTGTTAGTTAATAATATTATACATTTACAAACCTAAAACTGGTCTCTTGTTTAGGATGTTCTATGTGTCTATTAGTCTTCAGTTCTATAAATTCTTTAGTAGCCAAATATTTAACTATAGCCTCCGGTCCTAATTCCAAAGGAGGTTTAGAAACGGCTGCCTTGTCACATCTGATACCATCCATTTCAGCACCGTAAACTATTGTATGGCGGTTCAATTGTGTTGTGAAAACTAATGAGAATTCTTCATTCTCATCCACAGGAACATCAGGATTTGGCTCAGAGTCTGGTTCATCTGTAATTTTAAATGGATCTTTATTTAAATTCATGTTTATGTATTACAACTAGAACTTTTGCTACTGCAGAAAATCTTAACTAAGTTTATGTGTGGTGGTTTGTTTCATATGTTGCACTTTGATGTCTAAACTACTGGCCTTATTGTGATTAATTTTGGCACAGAGATAGATAATATCCTGTAGACTTTTATAGGCTAAAGAGAGGAAACAAGTTAAACTGTGGGTAATGGGTAAAAGCTAGATATTTTTCTAAGGAAAACTAGAAATTTTCTTAGTAGATGCTTACCAGATAAAAGGTACTGTTCGAACTTATAGCCCCATGAAGTGAACTGTTTATCCCTTTCTGTCATATTTCGTCTTCTGTTCAGTTTCTCTTCTGTATCTCTTGCACACAAATAGATGGTGCCTTTGAAAAGAATAGCAGCAATTTTCCATGGCTCCTGATTTTCATATGGTGTGCAAGCCACGCAAGTCATAAGACCGCGGTAGCAAAAGAATTTTGCCTTTTCTAAAGTGTTCTCTAGTGGGAAATTCAAGCGATGTTCATGCTCCAACAAGAACTGGAGCAGATTCTTTAGCTTTACATCCAGGTCTTCAGGTTTACGTATTACCTGGTCTAAATGTAAATTCAAGTCCAAATTTACTCTATCATTACCAATACGACGCGCATACTTGAGGTTCTCAAGACCAATATAACCAATAACCATAGGACGATCAAAGCGAGGGAAAGGCCTCATGTAAATATTTGGACTAACGTGGAGTTCAGGCTGCATCTTTTCTTCTACAATCACTATGTATAGAAATTGAAAAAGTGGTTTTTGTAATGTAAATATTAATCCATTTTTGAGAATACCAAACAAACAAAATAAATAACATAACCTAAAAGTTTCGGTTGACAGACAGTGACAGCACTTGTGACAGAATATGTCAGAAACAGCTGATTTATGGTATGGCATTTTAAAATACTGTGAATGTGAATCCAAATAAAAGTCAATCTCACATGTTTTCTATGCTGGAAAACCAGCTTCTGCATAATGATCACATACTATATGATGAAAGACAATACTGTAGATAATCCATCACTTAACGCAGAGGTGTTAAAATAAATGAAATAATTGCCAAAATTATAATTAATGATCTCCATGTAAATGTCCGATAACCTGTCTTACCAAGTAATATCGTATTATCCAGTAACTGCGAGCAAGCTGACCACAACATAGCTGGAAAAAGCTATACTTGAAAATGGTGAATTCAGAATGAGAGTTCTTGTGAGTCGCGACATTTGATCATTGTTGAAATAAAAAACGTATGCGGTTTTTTTTGGGGTTTACGGAAACGGGTTACAGGCATTGAGACAAAAGTATGTAACAGGGGATTTACATTATTTTTCAACTGGAAATACTACATAACGCTGTCATAACAGCCTTTGGCTTAAAGGTCTCGTAACCAAGCCAGTGGCATAGCCACAACATTAAAAAAAAAATCGTAACAGCCTGCTGTGTCACCAAAGTCACTGTCAAATTTAAAAAGACGGTTAAATGCAGTGGCTGTGAGTCTTGGTTTTGAAAAACTTGTTTTCGCATTTACAGTACCGTTTAAGGTGTGAATTCTATGTAAATATTAGGCAATGGTGCTAAAGGTACTCTGTACCAGAAGTTTATTTGTAGAAAATGGATTCCCGATTTCAGAAATGCAGGCTATGCTTGAAATTGGGTGATTTTTGTTCAATATTTGAGCAAGATGAGTGTGTTAAACTATCGGATATGGTTATGTCTTTTACTACCATTCAGGTAAGTACTTATGCTTTTATTAAACACATCCAATGGCTGCTTATTAAGCAAAGTGTTATCAAGCACTTGTCTGAGACTGGGTCTCGAAAATACTGTGTCTGACTTGTTTTTAAGATGACTGTTCTATTTAAGGTTTTATTGCTTCTAGATTTATGAAGGTGATGGATTATCAGATCGTGTCTGCTCATCATGTATAGAGAATTTGAGCACGGCTTATTTATTCAAACAGCAGTGCGAAAGAATTGATAACTTGATAAGAAAATGTCCAGGTAATTTTCTTGTACTCCAATCATCTTGTATGCTAATGTTTTATAGATTATATGATTGAATTAGTATTTAGTACCAAGAGGTGCAAAATTTGCCAAAACACTGTTCCTTATCTTTGACATTACACTGATAACATTTTTATAATTATTTGTTTTTACCAGACACCAATATAAACAAATCCTCTGTAAGTGACTACAATGACTTCTTCAAAAAAGAGTTCCACATGCATGATGGCACTATGGATAGTTCTGTGGAAGAATTTGTGTCTGCTGAGGGTGAAAACCATGAAAACTTTTTCAAAGACAACATGGATAGCAATATCTTCCATGATATCAGTGATGAGACTGACAGTGATGTTGATTCCATTAAATGTGGAGGTTGCAATGAGTCCTATAGCAAGTTGGGCACCCACACCTGCCGCACCACATGCACTATTGAGCGCAATCAACTGCAACGGTCAAGCAGTAATGAAACACTTGTGGCTTCAGATATAGGTCCTAATCAGCAGCCAGCTAGAGCCACCCAGTCCTTGCCTCCACGTCACACTCAGCCACTGCCTGATATACCTGAGGACATGGATGTCACCTGTGTACTGTGTGATGAAAAATTTGACAAATATGACAACTATGTCATACATTTTAACAGGTGCACTTCCAATGTCAAGCTGCACCATTATGTTTGTCCAGTATGCCATGACATATACACTGAAAAACTGGCATACTTGGAACATCTTAAGGCTGAACACTTTAAAGTAACTTCAAAAGAGACTGTTGTACATTATAAGGCTGGTTTTGTTGATCCTGGTGAGGATTGTGTTGATTTTGTGCCATCATTAGAAAAGACTAGAAAACCGAAGGCTGTGCGTCGTCAAATAGGTTGGTCTGTTGAGGATATTTATCAAGAAATTGATTGCAAAAAGGTTGAAGAGAAAGTTACTCCCACATCAAGTCCCTTTAAAACTTTTTTTTCCAAGTTGGGGAATGAGTGAGTTACAAATTGAATATTGGCATGTCTGGGATCTACCTAAGTATATTTCATCTGTATATTTTTTTACTAATTATTTCATGCTTTATCTAACGGGAAAATAAATGCTTTGTTGCTCCAAAATATCTTTTCTGTATCCATGAGCTCAAGAGTGTTTTACTAGGATAGTCAGCGCCTTTCCTTCCTTCACTGACTTTTATTACGGGAATTAACCTTTTGAATTTAAGCATTTATCTACCTACAACCCGGGCGAATTAACATGACAACTGGAATGACACTTGGAACTCGATACTCCGGTAGGGCGCGACGTTTGTAGTGGAGGGAGCATCGTCTTCACTCTTCTGGGCAAGATGTCGTGTTAATTCGCGAGAGTTGTAACTATTATTCTTAATATTTAGTAGTTGTATATTCTTCTAGATTTAACATGCCAGGTTCTTTGGTGTAGCTTTTAATTGGGTAATATTTGAATATAATACAAAACTAATTATTGTTTAACACTGAAACCACAGTGAAAATTTAAATAATTATTGTTTACTCAACTCACCATATAAATATAGTATTAAATTTCTATAGATCGTTCAGTAGGCAGAGTACACCTAAGAAGGTGAGTTTCCGGAAGTTAATAGAAAGTGGCAAAGAGAAGACTGCCAATTACCTGCCATTCCAGAAGTATATCCAGAACTATAAGCTCAAGAAGAAGAGCTCCAGCCAAGGTTACAGCCCAATAAAGGGGAAGATGCAGGTGTCCACTAAAATTCAAGCCACTCTTCAAGAACTGACTTCAGGTAAATATGAATGGTTTTTACTTCAGACTATCTGCTGTCAGAGGCTTTCCACATTGATTTTATAAAACATGATTTTAAATATTTTTATCCAGACTATGATCTAACTCTGTGTTTCATCTACATTCAAGTCAATCACGTCATTCATTAATTATCAAAACTTTCGCGTTTAAAAGCTAAAAATCTTGCCATTTCTAAAACAGTTCATAGACCACATTATTTTGTAAAATGTAATTAGATTATTTTATAAATTAGTCTTAGAACCGCACTGAGCCCGCGTGGTCGATCTCAGCCCACTCCCTCTCAGAGCATGGTGCCCTGTGTCCCAGCAATGGGAATAAAATAGGTTGATTTTCTTATGTTATTACAGACAGTGATTATCATTCTCCAAGTGGCACATCTGAAGAGTCATGGAAGTTGAAACAGAACTTAATCTGTGCCTGCGAGAAGAAGGTGTTCATGCTGTCTGAGAGCATTAATGTGAGTTAAAATTGTACCAATGTAATGAAACTAAAGAGCGTATTTGCTCTCACACCAGCTATGTTATCCTTAAGAGTCTATAAGAAGTTTGTAATAGATTTTCAACTTTTTGTTTGAAACATAAAGTTGAATATCCAATAAAGACAAACCGTAGCTTCGGCGCTGCCGTGGCGCTGAAAGTAGACACTACAGCACGCGTGTTACTCTCAGAAAAGCCATTTTTTTAACCTTTCGTGTGTGTGTGTCCTTTAGACGTGGATCCACGTTCGAAAAATCTTTATCCTCGTGTGCCTATAAATATAAAAAGACTTCGCCGCTGACCCTTTACACGCTTACACTAGGACGTCTAAAACACACGAAAGGTTAAATATTGTTGCATTTGACATCCCAATTTTAGAGAAAGGTTAGCAATGCGTGTAACATTTTTTTTAGTTAAAAATCCTGATATCTTCCTAACCCTTATCTTTTCACACGTATCTTTATCTTTGGTAGAACCGTGAAAGAATAGCAGCGATGATAAACGAATTAGGTGGAGTTGTCGCTGAGAACACAAAAATGGAGATGCTGGCAACACATTTCATAGCAGTGTTGCCAAACGACACATTCACCGGTATGATGGTATGCGCCCTCGCTACCGGCAAGTGGTTGATTCATGTCAACTTTATATACGACAGTTTTAGATGCAAGAAATTCTTACAGGTATGTATTAAACTTGGCGACGAATTTAAAATGTTATATGGGACACTGAGCATGCTGGAGAAGATTTAATATCAATAAACTCAATTTCTGTTGAAATGTCGACGAACGTTGATAATGCATCAACTCGCTCACGTCCGTCCTTTGCGGCATTTTGAATTTTTACCGACATTCTATACAGGGCAAAGAGGTTGACATTATGTGTAAAAAAATAATTTAGTTGAAGAGAAAAAGAACACCAATGAGATCTATTGACAATTGTAGTGAAAATCTAAAAATATATCGTAATAAAACCAAAAATCTGATAACAACTCTCAGGCAGTCCCAGAGACAGGATCATCCTCATAGGAACTCGACACTCAAACAAATATGTATTTTATGACTAAGTGGACATTGTAATTTAAGAGTCAAATCACACCGAGACCCGACGCGGCGCGCACATTACAATAGAGCTACTCAAAATTGAACTCTACTAAAAAAAAAAATACACATTTCACAACACAGCGTGACGCTGCGCTGCGTTTTAATAGCGACTCAAAATCTTACTTTATTTACTGTACGAAAAGATACACATTTGCAGTATCGTTGCGTCAGGTCGCGCCGTGTCGCGTCTCGGTGTGAGCTGACCCTAAGTTGCAGAAATCTTTGCCCTCTCACCATTTTTAATTCGTACGCTATACCTCTGTCATTCAAAGTATTTTTCTTGCAGGAATATCTGTATGAGTGGCTCAAGCACCCAAAGATATTGGAAATAGATTCTACGAGTGTGGAAGTCGCGAAAGCAGCCGTTTACTGGCACTTGGAACTTGATGCTCTGAGTGCCAAGTACCCCTTCGAGGGGAAACAAATTGTTCTCATTATGAAGAGGAAGTACAGGCAATATTATCAGATGATATTCAAGACTTTGAAGGCAAAGCCTGTTACTTATGATCCAAGGTCTGTGAGCTTATTTGTTCTTCATTTACATTCTGCAAGAAATTGCATGCTAGTGGCATGCAAGTTTGATTACATTGCGGTATTTGTTTGATCAACCGAATTGTCCATTAATAGTCCCGTACAATTTCTTGCTGCTTGTAAATGGGCCTTTATTCTCTATGATTTATCATTCCATTATGATTATAAATTTTGTTTGGCTCCTTCAAATGTGCTACCTTAATAGGAGAAAAAGTAGTCTTTTTATGGTAGTGACAGGCCTGTTGGTCTAGTGGTTAGTGACCCTGACTGCTATGCCGGAGGTCGTGGGTTCGATTCCCACCCAGGACAAATGTTTGTGTGGTGAGCACGATCATTTTGTTCTGTGTCTGGGTGTAATTTATCTATAATATGTATGTATTTACAAATATATAAGTATGTTTATCAGTTGTCTAGTACCCATAACACAAGCTCTGCATAGCTTGGGACTAGATGGCGTTGTGTGATAGTTGTGGAATATTTATTTATTTATTTATGTTATGAATGGGAATTGCGCTAGTCCGTGCCGGGCCTGAGTCAACCACAGACGAGACATTCAAACCTTCACGAACATTTGACCACTTTCTAATACCCTTTTTAAAATCTTTCTTTTGTTTTAATTCTCATGGCAGGCCGCTGCGTATTGTTAAACAATATAGCAGGTACCAGCCAAAGTCTTCAATAACGTGTCCATCTCTCTCAAACTAAAGGATTTTGTTTGTTTTGAACTTTATTTCAATTGCTACAATGTTGGTATTTCTTTGCTGGTAAAAACCGCACTGCGACGTTTTACCAGATGTGCGCTGTCCTGGCACAATGGTATACGTTAAGCAGACACATGTAATTCAAGTTTAAATTATTTCCACAGGACGCCAGGCAGTTGCTGCACCGCAGATTACTGTTTCGTCGACATGAAGATCATTGAAAGAGTTAAACTGCGGTTTTTTGCACGTCATAACGTTCCTGTATTTCCGTATCAGTACATATTAGTGTACCTACTGAAGAGAGGCCAAGTAGACGACGAATACAAGTATCTTTTGCAAGACTGCAAGAAATATGCAAAAGAAACAATGTTCTTACTGAACGATACTTATTAGTTTACTATATTATAATTATTTTAGTTGAATCGAAATTCCTATATTTTTGTTGTTTTTATTATTGTTGCAAAGGTGTATGGGTAGATAGAATGACATTATACATTTTATATTATAATTGACGTGAAAAATATATTTTATACAAAATAAGCCATATTATTATAAGGAATAAAGATATCATCATCTTCCTGCCCTTATCCCATTTTACTTGGGGTCGGCGCAACACGTTTTTTTCTTCCATTCTCCTCTATCAAACGTCACAGTATCATTCACTCCTCTGTCTTCCATATCATTCCTTATACAATCCATCCATCTCTTCTTTGGCCTTCCTCTTCCTCTCCATCCATCAACATTCATACTCATCACTCTCTTAGTCACATGAGTGTCATCCCTCCTCATCACATGTCCATACCAAGACAGACGATTCCCTTTAATTTTTTCTGTAACAGGCGCCACTTTCAAACTTCCCCTTATAAACTCATTCCTTACTTTATCCATACTTGTCACTCCACACATCCATCTTAACATTCTCATCTCCGCTACATGCAAACGTTTCTCATCCAACTTTTTCACAGCCCAGCATTCCGATCCATACAATACAACAGGTCTAATCACGGATTTGTATATTTTCCCCTTTAACTTGAGGGGCATCCGTGGGTCGCAAGTTGTTCCGGTGACCTGTCGCCATTTCATCCATCCCGAGTTAATCCGGTGTGTTATGTCCCGGTCTACATCGCCATCTCCTTGGACAAGCGACCCGAGGTACCGAAAGTCGGAATAAGGAATAAAGATATATTTCTATAAAAACATTTGGTTTAATTTATAATTATCCGGTGCGAGTTTTACGTGACGTGGTCATCACTCTCGGTGGTTTGCTGTGCATAATAATTTGTTGGTCTTCGTACCTCTGTCTGCCCATTCTCACCTGTAAGCAAATGAGGAACATATTGTGAAGTGATTTTGTTTGTCGCAAAAGATTACCATTGCGACGTATACGTTGTCGAGAAAGTTCTTCACTGTCGTATCGTGAGAGATTGTAGCAGCTTCTATAACAGCAAATTAAGACGCCCCGCGCACTAGGCAGCCTGGCTGCGCAGCCAGAATATTTGCGCAGCTACTTATAGCGGCGAATCGACGACTATTCGCGATCCTTCCGTCGAGCGATATTGATGTGGAAGAACTTTTGCCTTCTGCCTAGCCTTTTCCCAACTATATTGGGGTGGGCTTCCAGTCAAACCAGATGCAGCTGGATATCAGTATTTTACATGGAGCGACTGCCTGTCGGACCTCCACAACCCAGTCACTGGGTAATACGATACCCCATGGTAAGACTGGTTGTCAGACTTTAGAGCTTCTGACCAACAGTAACGACTGTCAAAGATCTACAAATGACAACCGGGACCAACGGCTTTACGTGCTTTCCGAGGCACGGAGGAAACTCGCTATGACAGATGGTCACCCATCCACAGACCAACCTCGGCAAGCGGGGCTTAACTCCGAAGATCGGCCTGTGCGGCTGTATTTAATTAGCCACGAGCTCCTCTGATGTGGAAGAACTTATTATTACCAAAAATACGTCTGGCCGCTACAACTAGTGCGCGAAGACTGACGGCAGCCACAAACATTCGCCTGCACGCTCTGGCTGCCGTGCAAACAGGCGCGTTGTATTGGTTGCCGCAGCCGGGAATTCGTGGCTGCCTAGTGCGCGGGCTCTCATACAGCGTCATGTTTTACTGGCTGCGCAGTGAGGCTGCCTAGTGCGCGGGGGAGCTATGTTGACGAAACCTCGTGCAGTAGGGCCGTCTTTTACTGTATTCAGACTCCGTGCTCTCCGTATCGCGGAACGAGCTCGGGAACTTCCCTAAACGTATGAGTGACGTACATCGCAGTAAAGAATTTTCGCATAAACGAACGTCGTGATAGCAAGCTCGTAAGTCGCAGTTACATACGCCACGGTTCAAATAAACTTCGCAACAAAAAATTTCATCGGATTTGTGCTTAATACCCGCCTACACTAGCAATAAAACATCACTATATAGTAGAATTAACTAGTTGACCGTAAGTATACATACCTTTGCATAAACAAGCCAACATGCAACTGTCGCTAATATAGTGCCCACCATTCCCCAAATTTGATCGGAACTGGGAAACGTGTCATCATTTAAATTAGGTTTTATTTCTGGTTCATCACAACTACAAAAAGAAGCTATATACGGAAACATTATTACTTTACTATAATTTTTCTGTCAAATATTAACATTTACACATTACGACATTACCATCTGTGATTACCATTGGCTAGGGATTGTTTCTTGTTTGTTTATTTGAAATGAGTTCTGAATGCTATCTGCGGAGGTCGTATAGGTACAAGAGGTATAAAAAATGGTCATCCCATTCATAAAAAGGTGGCCGGTTAACATATGTGGGACACTGCGCACTCAATTTAATTTTAAAAGTGAGCAGTAATTTCATTGTTCGACTGTTCATAGTTATTCTTTTTTTTTAAATACAGGCAGAGCTTGTATTTCTTTATTGTCTTTGCAGTACCACGATGATTGTCCTACGAATAAATAACATTCGGTGTGATATCATAGCACATTAGTTAGCTGCATCTTTTTTTTCAGAATACCTACGTTGCATTTCTCCTGTAATATGGACGTGTTTACAAATTTAAACTCGTAAATTACGGACACGAATCGAGCGACACTTTAAACTCACATACACAAAATCACAAATACCTGGAACAACTACTTATAAGTCGTACAATATGTACTGCGTGCGGGAATCGAACCCACGACACGCAGCGCAGCAGTCGATTGCTCGACCACTCCGCCAAACGTGCAGGTGCGTAACATCGAAATAGAGCCGAGGCAGCAAGCGAATGCGAATGAATGAATGCATGAGCTGATGGATCCTTTTTAAATAATTTACAAATTGCCTATGTGTATCATCCCTGCGTGATACGAGAAATTAATAATAATACATAATATTATTAGTAGCTGATCTAAGTAGGTACTATTTATCTGTTTTGCTGTAATAATACGCTTGCATACTTACCTTTTGTATTAGGTTCAGTACCTATAGTTTATCTTACGGATGGTAAACAATTCTAAGAATTGAAAGAAAGTTTTCAAAACAAAAAAAAACATTTTATCTCTGGTGAACATTTATGAGGCCCTAAGAGCTCGGAGCGACCCATGTTGCTTGTAAAAAAAAACATGGTCTCTTTTTGCAGTCAGTAAAAAAGGTAATAAATCTATTGTGCCCGACTGACAGTTAACAATTACACTATGAGTCAAGGACATTCCATATTCGAATAGATTTATCTCAACTGGCAACATAGATTCCGGAATTAGGGGATGAACAAAATTATTTTCAATTATCTTCTTATGAGTTCCACAATCCTCGACACACAAATCATGTTGCTCAACTAAAACTATCCTTAAGTACAGTGTAGAGTTTCATCGTGTTTTAAACCGACTTCATAATACCTAAGTGTTTCATTAAGTGCGCGATAAGCAGAAGTGTTGAGTGTTGAGTTACAAGTTTGAAGTTCTATTGCTCGCCATTGAATTGTTACGGGCTCGTTCTCAATAAGCATACAGCATAGGTCTGTAGTGGGTCAGTAACTCATAAACTTATAATAAGTCATAGTGGGTACAACGCAAAATTTCTATAATTAAAAGTGTGTCAAATATTTTTGATTGACTAAGTGTTGCAGTCGTGTACTTTCAAATGTTCGTTGTTTATTTACAAAAGTAAGCCGTTTCATGAAGTTACTTCCCTTCGCCGTTCGTGAAGGACAGTGTAAATTGTAGGTTTACAGTTATTTGTAAAATAGTGCTTCACTAGGTACTGTGAAACATGGGATGTTGCTATTCATATGAGGTAAGTCATTTCATTACTATGCTCATAACTATATTTGTACCTAATTATTGACATTTCACCTAACTCATCAAACCTTTTATCTTGTAGTTACTGAAGTAATGAACTAAAAGCATTAAATATAATACCTAACAATCTGTTTATGTTGTTGTTTGTTTTCTGTAAACTTATGTGTTGTAATTTTATTGAGCCAAAGACATTAAATTATATATATTTAATCTCTTTGTATTGAGCTAAGCATTTTCTACCTGCTTTTATGTATAGGTACTTATTACCAAATTGTTTAAAACTGTTGTAGTACCTACGTGAAGATCATACCTATACATTTAATTAGATACATATTTACTACTTATATATAAGTAGTTATCATTTCTCTTTATTCATTTTTTACATAGGTACCTACTTATTTTTAATTTTTAAAATTATTTTTAAAAAGTATACAAACAATGTAGTTATTATTTTGGTAATTTTATTGTTTTAGGAAAATGATTTATGCTCTACGACCTATGATATGATAGAGCGCTCGTATAAGGCGTGCACGAAATCACACTGCTGTCCTATTCTTACTAAGTAAAATGCAAAATTATATTTCATTTGTAGGAAGAAGATGATGCCCGTCACGCACAGCCAGTGTATGTGATAGCCAGGCCTGCGTATACAGCGACACAAAGGAACCATGATCCGCATCGCAATCAATTCAAGGTATTGTTCCAACTTTATTTGGGTCATTAAATTTTAGTTCAGTTCATTCATAGTAGAGTCCGCGCGAAGTTTGAAGTCCTGCGGAAAAATTTAGGTACTACATTTTTTTAAGTTATGGCATAGACACTAGTGCCGCCTCAAAAGGACTAGATTTGTGGCGCAGAGTCTCATTATTATGTCTTGTTTTTAATAGGTCAAAAGTGCCTCAATGGCACTTGAATGAAAAAAATATGTAAGTACTTTGTACTTTGATTTTGCCTGTGTTTACAAACATTTAAATTTATACCTACACAAACAGGCAGACCCGGAACAACTACTCGTAGGTCATATAAATCTTTGCACAGTGCGGGAATAGAACCTGCAACACGCAGCGCAGTAGTCGATTCCCGGCTACTGCGCTAACCCACTGTTTTCTACTGCCCCTTTTTCTGTCTAACTAATCTAAGTGTGCCGCCCCTACTGCTAAAAACATATGAGGTTGTAAAAAAAGCGCATTGACTGACTGTCAAATGTGCATTTCAGACCGTTGCACCTGTTGCTCCGCCCAGCTTTTGCAGCGAGCCCGTACCAAATCGGTTTCCGCAGCCAAAACCGCGGGCGATTTATCAAACCTACACAAGATTTTAAAGTAATATACTAATAATTAAAAGTGTACTTATCTACATAAACACTTAAGTCGCTTTTCGTGTGTGTCCGCTTTATCAAGTCATAAAATAAATCATCCTTCGCTCAATTTAGATACTTGGGGTCTACGCTGTACGTTTTCCTCGTTCTTTCAAGACATTTCATGAATCTTTTTTCACATAGTCCATCGCTACTCTACCCTACTTATACAGCCATAATATTCATACTCCAAACCTTCACCACATTTTGTAATACCACAGAACTGTTCAGTCACCGGCTGCGTTTTGAAATCAGCTTCATAGCGCTCATTACAGCTCCGACAAGCAGTGCGATTCTCTAAAGGATGCAGCGCTGACCCAGTGTTGCAACAGCAGTCTGTTCCCAATATGAAGTCGAAAATTGATAACTTTACGCTTAGGTCATTATGTTATAAAACCACTAAAGATAGGCTGGGGTTTCAATGCTGCGACAGCGCTGCGTGTTTATGCATTAATTCATTCCTATTCATTATCAACATAAATGCAAAGGAGTTTTGCGCTTTTACGCCTGAATCGATTTTAATTAACAAGTTTGCACACAGATAGATGGAACCCTGGAGAAAGATTAACTTTTTGTACTAATTTCAGCCAAAGCCTGGAGCTCTGTATGGAGAGTACAAGTGCCGTTGCGGCTACTTCTGGGTTAGTCGTCTGTCTTGGCGTGGTAGATACCAGGAATGCAAACGTTGTCATGCACAAGTGCACCCAAGGAATCAGGTATATGGTCTTGTCTTTTTATAATATTGTCTACAACGAAATTCGATCGAAATCGCCATATAGGATAGGAGACAAAGGGAGAGGCAGTCCCTCAGATATTGAGTACTCAGTTGATGATTTTTTATTGTAAAACAACTATAATTATAAAAAGAGGCATTTTTTGTTGCAATCACCAGAAAAGCGGCGAAGCAATAATTCCTCGGACTACAGCTCAGCTGGGCTGCACCATACAAAACATATGTTTTAGAATACCTTTTTGAAGGTTTTACCTTACTTGTTGTTTCTGTACTTCAGAGAGAGCTGCGACCTTCGGACTTCAAGCGCGGGGAAGACAACGAACGCTTGGAACACCCACAGCATCTTTGTCAGATGTGTAAGCAGGTTGGAGGCTACTGTGGCAGATATAAGTAACGTACCTCTTAGCTTAATAATTTAGTTATACGGGAAAAGTAAGTGTAAACGTTTACGTACAAAACGCGTCTGGAATTCTAGGCTCGCGAACAAAAGTATGTAATATATTTACTCCGATTCCGCGCGATCTAACTAGTTCAGAATAATAAAAATGTTTACTATTGTAAAGGTTTAACGGTTAACTAAATTGATCCCAAATTAATTAAAATCACGCCATTATCTCTATCTAGGAGCTATCTCAAATGAATTCAAAGTGATTCTATACTTATGTTCGCTAGTGTAATCTCCTAAATCTTAAAATCTTAGAAATGTAAGTTTGTATGTATAAGTTTATTTCTTAATCATGCAAAAATGGCTTGACCGGTTCCGATTGACGTTTGGTAGGTGCAGAGATACTTTATAACCTGAATTAACACAGGATATTTTTTATTTTACTTTACTTTTCCGTGAGACAATTACCGAATGTTATGCGGGCGAATCCGCGGACTTAGAGCGATCGTCCACTGTTACTTTTTGCAGTGATCCAGTCGCTATGCTGTGACATACTCTATTATCCACATAATAACAACTGTGTATCGCGACGACATGTAGCAGAAATGTTAAGATGCGATTCCACCGGTGAGCGACACGGGGTCACAAATGTTCGGACTCTGACTCTGTTCTGGCGGACTCGCTCAACTCGGAAGTATCCAGGTGCGCGCGAACATTTTTAGAATGTTGGCGATCACTAGGGACTTCTGTGCGCGCGCACGTGATCAGTGAACTCGTTATTTGTGTTCGCGCACAAAAATGTGCACACTATTTCGGTGGAATCGTACCATTACAGTCGCGCTTGGACTCGCACGTTGTAAATGCGACCATCTGCCAAAAGTAGATATGCGCACGCGCGTTCTTGAAACTAGCAGTGACTGCACTGGTGGAAGAAGTTGTCGTAGGAGATCATTAGATGCTGGAGTAGCAAGGTGATTCACACGTAATCGTTCTTTTTCAAACTTTCTCGTATAAATGAGCTCTTTATGTTCAAATTATTATTTTTTAGAACTACGATTAAATACAAGATGTATTTCTTCCAGAACAGTATATTTTATTACAATAATTTTGACATGTATATCCATTACTGTATACCTAAATATATGTATGAATTTGGCCAACTTAATTGAAGGCGTAAGTTGTAAAATCGAAGAATAGAGGCATAAGTTGCATATTTTTTATATTGAAGAATTTATAACAATCCTAAAAGTATTCAGATTTGATAACAGGAACTTAATGTTTTCAAATGCTCTATGCCTCTGACCACTCTTTATGGTTGTTAACAATATTGTAAAATCTCAATGAGACCATTGTAATTAATAAATGAAAAATGTATGTTTATAAGTATTGAAAGAATAAATGAGAAATTGATTCACATTGCATGTGTTTATTTGAAAAAGCGACAAATATGTACTTTTTACCCGTAATAATTTACGCATTCAACAGATTCGTTACACAAAAAAATACTGCAAGGTACAGCCAGCAACAAAAGCCGATACACATATATTTATAGTATCTCTTTTAATAGTTTTGAGTTTGATTCATTTTAGCTTTAGCTCTCTTCCGATTTTTTTACGTTTCTTAATAATAAATAACAACTTGAATAGTGAAGCGTTAATTTACTTTTGATGCGAACTGTACCATAAACAATCAAGGTTAAACTTGTACAGTATTTTTTATGTGTCATCACAAGCTTGGTTGTCATTTCCATTAAATGCTCTCGACACTAATTCATAATAATTTGTATTTTTGAAATAGCCGGGCACATTTGTGGTGTAGTGATTTTTCTTTTCGACCAAATAGGCGATTAATGGCATTAATCTCGATCCGATCTCATCCACATCTTCCACGTTGGTTTCTTTTAGGAGTTTAGACAAACTGAACGCAGCGCTTAGGACTTGTCGATCCGTTAGCTGTCCTTGGAAGAATTTGTACTGAAAAAGAAATGCACATAGTAATAAGAGCCAACTTTTTTTTTTGGAGTAAATTAAGCACGTTTAACGCATTTTAAACAAGATACAGTCGCAGCTAGTAAACCTTAGGAAACATTCCGAAAATAAAACAAGCCGAAAACGCGCGTTCGTAAAACGCCCGCAATCTATATGTGTACACTGTACAAGTGTGGCAATACATCTGCAAACAAAAACACATCTGCGCGTTTGAAATACAACTTGAGAAAAAGCTCTTTCATGAGGGTTGTAACAAAAAGCACACTTTCAATTTGGAAGTATTTTTTGAAAAATATAGCCAGCCCTTTTCCGATTTAGTGATGCGGAAATCCGATTAAGGAGCAGGAGCCATATCGATTATTGCCAACCCGAACAACAGGATAAAAATTAAAGATGACCACAACCTAGGTACAAAATTGAGATGTCTAGATTTAAGTATCCTAGCTTATAAAGCGACAAAAGTAGTGTGGGGCGCCACGCGGGAAGATGGATCGATGATTTGAGGCTGGCACTCTGGCAGCAGATGGATGTGGACTGCCCAGAACCCGGGAGGGTTGGCGCTCTTGGAGGAGCCTTAGGCACTGGACCCACAGAAAAGACGTAAGACGCAGACGGGGCACGTACATTTGTCTCTACAGCGTCCCTTTCATACAAAATGTATAGAAGCGTCGCAACGCAAAACATACAGAAGCATACGCTTTAACGTGTTCGCCTGTCCGCGACGCGTCCTCGTCTTACGTGTCTGCTGTCTGGCCTGCGCTTTAGGTATTATAAATAGGGACATTTAAATCATACCCGTATAATGTAGACTAGATTCTGGATGCAGTAGAACAAACATGCTCTGGAAGCTGGAGTACGGGTGCCCTCCACAGCCTTGGCGATCATTCGCAGCGCTTCGTGGAAGATACACAGCACATCTATGTCCTCGATGTGGAAGACCAGGTTGTCCCACACCACGCACCATTCTTCCTGGGTGCCTGAACTGAGGATCTGGAAACATTGTTCAAGCCTCAATTATACTTATAGGCATAGGCAGAGATTATAGAATGCCTATGGTCCTTTTTACTTCGGCAAATGTTTATAGGACAATGGCGTTGTAATTTAACTATAGAACAATTAAGTTTCTTTACTTTTATGATGAATATCCTTCCTTTGGTTGAAATATTCTTCTATATATAACTTAACTCGAACATACAAACAGCCAGAACCAAACACTTTTCTGTAGGCCATATAAATATTTGTTTCATCCGGAATTCGAACCCGCGACACGCAGCACAGCCAAAGGATAATAAGTACGTGCAGCAGCCAACCGTTTAGATAGTGTGCTTACCAAGCTATTAAATTAAATATTATTAAGGACGACGCGAAAGTCAATTAAAAAAGCGGCCAAGTACGAGTCGGACTCGTCCATGAAAGGTTCCGTAACAGCAAGTATCGTCATAATATAAAAGTTCTTGTACTTCTTTGTAAGTTTGTTTTATATTTGAGTTGATTGAATGAAAGGTAAATTACGGTTTACGAAAACGTTTAAAAAAACTAATTTCTTGATCTCATTCAAAACAAATTTTCGCTGGAAGTTTACATGGTAATGTACAGCATATATTTTCTTAGTTTTATTATTTTTCTCTTATTTTAGAAGTTACAGGAGGGAGGCACACATTTTACCACTTTGGAAGTGTCTCTCACGCAAATTAATCAGTTTAGAAAAAAATATATTAGTAACCTCAATATCATTTTTAAAGAACTATCCATTGATACCCAACACTTATGAGTTTGGTGAAAAACATTTTTTTTGAGTTTCAGTTCTAACTTTGGGGAACCACCAACTTTTTTTAAAATTTTTGAAAATCCTATACTGTCACATAATACATGTACTTACAAAGTTTCAACAGGATAGCTCTTATGATTTCGAAAAAAGTGGCTGTGATATACGGACGGACAGACAGAACAAATTTATAAGGGTTCCGTTTTTTGCCATTTGGCTACGGGACCCTAAAAATGTGAGAGTCTAAGTATGTGTTAAGATCGACATTATGTAAATGTAAAAATGGGCTGGTTCGAGGATGCACAGCATAAGAGCTCTTAGAAGATATTGGGGGAGGCCTTGGCCCAGCAGTGGGACAGCATAGGCAAATAAAAAAAAAGATAAAACATAGAGTGTGCATAAATATCTCCACATTCAAAGATATTTTGCGCAAGGAAGATACAAAATCACTCTTTTATCTTACCTGGGTAACCCATATGGATATTTCACTGCGGTTCGAGTTCTTATCAACTTGCATGCCACTGACAGCTTGAAAGAAATTTGAGCTTTGACCACCTAAAAACTTCCTAAAATAAAAATTATTTTGCGGCTGCATGTTTTTTCTTTTCAACCTGATTCTTAACCAGTCACCTTCATCATCTGAAAATAAAAAACAAAAAAAAAAAACAGTCATATTAAAAAGATTATTAACATGTATACCAGTATTTTTAATGATTACATTTAAGCCAGCTTACTCACTTGGTATAGCACTGTCATATGTTTCTATTAAACATTTTTGGAAGTTTAAAGTAAGGTGCAGTGTTGTTGAAGCCTTCGGTACAAATGACTTGATGTTCCCCCAGCGGACTACTTCTAGAACTTGACTCAACATTGCCAATATAGGCGCCCTGTATTCTAATAATTCACTGATTGTGTAGGCCTCATTCAAAAGTTGAATCTGAACATGTATCTTGCCAATATCTTTGTGCAGAAGTGCCTTGTGCATATTTGGCATTATTATCAGAAGAAGTAATTTTGTTCCTGGGATTATGTCGGACTTTTTCAAACCATTTAAAAACTTCACAATATTATCTTGCTTATTTTCCGTTTCTAACGTATTATCAAGAATTTTTTTAATTATACCTATTACACAAGGCTCTGTTTCAGTAACATAATAGTGATTGGAATAATCCTTCAGTAAGTCCATGACTTTCAACATTGTTTTTGTAAGGTGAGCGTTTTCTTCGGCCATGATAAATATTTTATTGAAGACCTCTCTAGGATTCTGCAGGAATACATTCAAGACTTCTGTGTAGTCTGCACTAACGTCAGCAACAAATTTGTTGAACATTACAGTTAAGGTGTTATGAAACTCTTCATCATCTCTCAAGTCATGGAACTGTTTATCAGTGAAATGTTCTTTTAGTAACTTATGTTTATCTGACACATTGCATAGCTGGAATATTTTAATTGATAAAGACAGTACTATTTCTCTATTGACAGTGTTGCTTTTGTAGTAATTTGTAAACATGTGGTATAACTTCAAACATTCCTGTTCATCAAACATGTCTATGTTAGCATCTACAGCAGTGATCAGATCAACATGTTGGCACAGTTGCTCTTTGTCTACTAATGCATGTATCCATGCGCCTTTGTCTTCATTACTGCTATTTATATTCTGTATTATTACATTGTTGTCTGTTATGTTGATAATCTCGCTGATGACTGCAGGTTTACGAGCCATCTGTTGAATCATGCCAACAACTGGGTGCTCAGCGACACTGCTGACACTGAGTAGTTTTGTTCGAACTTTGTGACAGAGCTCACCTAAAGCCTGTTGCATGCTTTTGCCATCCTCTTCAAATTCACTCCAGGCACAAAATATGTCCACACTGACATCCATTACTATTTCCTGGAAAATGTCTAGTAACAAAGTATTACAGTTGTTCAAGCACTCTGATACGGAGTTGTTGGGACACTCACAAACTTTGTTTGTGGGAGGGTTGTCTTTAAAACAGCCCTCCTTGTAAGTAGACTTGTAGACCTCATTGGGACAACTTGAGTTTACTTCTAGAGTGAAATGATTAAAACATTCATAAATCAATAGCAGAATTGATTTGAGACATTTTCCATTGTATGTGTACAACTCGTCTTTACTTAGTATGTTCAATCTATGACTATTAGGTGGGTTTGAAAAATATTTTAAACATTTTTGTAAAGTTTCATAACTAGTAGTCAGCAAACTATTGAGAATCTCCTTCTCAAATTCAAAACAGTGTAATCTGCAAATAAGTGAATAACATGCAGCTGATAAGTTTTGTAGTTTCTGGAGACCTTTTATAGGATTATAATACTTGTAGTTATCTGCAAAAGCTCTTGCCACCTCTATTGCTAGAGGGGGATAGCAATATGTTATTATTTCACATACAAAGTCCTCCATGTGTAGGTTCCACAACATTTCACACATGAGATATTTTGGTATTGTGGGAATTGAATGTATGACTAGAAACACTCCTTCTAGTTCTACCATTTCTTTCAAAACTTTTAAGTCTGAGTTTAGAACAATATACATTGCAAATTTACGTATTTTTGACACCATTGAATCTATTAGCCCATTTTCATCAATGTATTTTTCATTTCTTAGGAATCTGGATATGGTTTCAAGAACTGATCTAACTTTTTCTTCATTTCCTGCAACACAAAATTTTTATCATAACATAAAAACCATGTCAATATGTGAGCATGTGGAATACACACACAATATAAAATGAAGTCTCAATCATAACCCAAGTAGGTATGGGCATATGAGGAAAGTAACCTCTAGATTAGAGCTATCATGGAGCGACTGCGCAACACCTACAACATACTGTTATCCAGCTGAATCAGACCAGACTGGAAGATAATCCTATCATAGTGGAAAGAGGTTAAGCAGAAGAGTCACATTTGTAAAGATTCGGTCAGTGGGTCACCTTAAGGGGATTCATGATACTGTAAAATGAAGTAATCAACCAGATGGCAGACTGCGCATCTAAATATCAAAGTGCATTTTCGCTTGCAGTATGAACCACCCTCTGTCGGTGACATGTGGGATGCGTTTTAGTAAAAGATAGGCTCCATCTATCAACGTTAAAACTCATAAAAGTGATTCAAATCCAGTTCTAATTGCTAAAATATTTAAAAGATAGACAGTCGACATTTTGTTTACCTCCTTTTGATGTTATTCTTGAAAAAGTGTGAGAGTGGTTTGCAGATACTATGAGGCCTTGAAATGCAGATAGCTCTGGCGTAAAATCCATTGTTAATTTGGTAAATCGCGTTCAAAAATGATCAAGTTATTCAATGTTTTCAACCATTCACCCGGCAAATCGATAATTTTTCATTGACATTGTGTTTTGTGACTTTGACATTGACAGCAACAGTCCGTTGCTAGTTGTATAGATATCTAGCATAGACCTTTTTTTTTGGTTCTTTTCGTCCCTCTTTGGGACAGGCAAAGGGATTAGCATAGACCGAACTTTCTGTTACTAAATGTCAAATCAAATTGCCACTGTCTAAAAAGAGAGTAAATCAATCGTAGGACCATCTCTACATTATCTAGGTCTTACAATAAAGATGTAGATGGTTTAATTATTTCTCTTTTTCCCGAGATAATGGCAATTTTAAGTAGATAATTCTCGGTCCATGCTCTATATTTATGGCCAGCCAGTTCGGGGATTAACAGCAGTCGTGTGAGTTTTGTCGGGGCCACGGCTATTAGTAAGTACCAGTAATAAGAGGGGCCGTGGGGCGCCGGCTTAGAATTGCGTTCCCCCAAATCATCCCGTGGGTGTCGTAAGAGGCGACTAAGGGACAAACCGGAGGTCGGGCAGCAGCGTCCTCCGTGTACTGCACATCCTCACTGCGATCGCCAACCCGCCTGCCTAGCGTGGCGATTTAAGGCATTACCCCCTAATGAAAAGCACAGAAACCAGGCCCCCAGTCCCCGGCAGCTCCGCTATCCCTGGCGCGGGTAGCAGTCAAGGTAACGGCGGAGCAGGGGGTGCGAAGAATCTCCGGAAGAGATCCGGCTACCCACCCCGACGACGACTGGCCCTGGTAACACACAACATACGCACAATGAGGACTGACGAAAAGATCTGCGAGCTGGAAGAGGAGCTGAGCAAATTACACTGGGACATTATAGGGTTATGCGAAGTCCGTAGAGAGGGGGAGGACACCGTAACCCTGAAGTCTGGTAATTTGCTCTACTACCGGGAGGGCGACCAACAGTCCCAAGGTGGTGTCGGGTTTCTCGTTCACAAGTCCCTCGTAAACAACATAATAACCATCGACAGTGTGTCGAGCAGGGTGGTATACCTAATACTCAGAATATCCAAAAGATATTCGCTGAAGGTCATTCAGGTATACGCACCGACCTCGTCTCACTCCGATGATGAAGTGGAGACTATGTATGAGGACGTAAGTAGGGCCATACATAGTTCCAAAACCCACTTTACTGTTGTTATGGGGGACTTTAACGCAAAGTTGGGCAAGAAAAGCGGTGATGAGTTGAGAGTGGGGCAATTTGGATATGGGCAACGGAACCCTAGGGGGCAGAGGCTGGCCGACTTTCTGGAGAAAGAGGAACTCTTCATGATGAACTCTTTCTTCCAGAAGCCGCCTCACAGGAAATGGACCTGGTTGAGCCCCGATGGTTTCACGAGAAACGAGATAGACTTCTTCATGACCGACAAGAAACGGATATTCAGTGATGTCTCTGTGATCAACAGGGTAAAAACCGGTAGCGATCACCGAATCGTAAGAGGCTCACTGAATATCAATGTTAAACTTGAAAGGTCCAGCTTGATGAAGTCTACGCTCCGACCTACTCGGTCCCACATTCAAAACCCCGAAAGCTTTCAACTCGAGCTCTCTAATCGCTTTGCTTGCCTTGAGAACTTAGTTTCAGTGGACGAGATCAACGACGGGCTAGTGGAAACTGTCCGCACGGTAGGGTCTAAGTTTTTTAGACCCTGCCGTAAAGATAGACCTCAGAAATTGACCGAGCAAACCTTAAACCTCATGGCTGAACGACGTTTGCTACAGTTGCAGTCTTCCGATGACGCGAAGTCATATAGGCAGCTCAATAGACGTATATCTAAGTCCTTGCGACACGATCTGCGTCTCTTTAATACGAATCGTGTTAAAGAGACCATACAGCGAAACCAAGGCTCCAAAGTGTTCGCAAAGGACAAGTCTATTGGGCAAAGCCAGATGACAAAGCTGAAACGGGAGGATGGCAGCATAGCGTCGACCAAAGCAGAGGTTTTAGGCGAGATCGAGAGGTTCTATGGACAGCTATACACTTCGGTCGCAAAGCCCGTTGACAGCTTGGTAGGAGATCCAAGAGCCAAGCTGTCCCGACATTATACCGAAGATATCCCGGACATCAGTCTGTACGAGATTAGGATGGCCCTGAAGCAGCTTAAGAACAACAAGGCGCCGGGCGAGGACGGAATCACGTCAGAGCTTCTGAGAGCGGGTGGAACACCGGTACTTAAAGTCCTCCAGAAACTCTTTAATTCCGTCCTGTCCGAGGGCAAAACGCCTGAAACGTGGAGCAGGGGTGAGGTGGTGCTGTTCTTCAAAAAGGTGATAACAGCCTATTGAAGAACTACAGACCCATCACGCTTCTGAGTCATGTTTATAAGCTGTTTTCAAGGGTTATCACGAACCGTCTCGAACACAGACTTGATGACTTCCAGCCTCCCGAACAAGCCGGTTTCCGAAAAGGCTATAGTACCATAGACCACATCCATACGCTGCGGCAAGTTATACAGAAGACCGAAGAGTATAACTTGCCATTATGCTTAGCGTTTGTGGACTATGAGAAAGCCTTCGATTCGGTGGAAACATGGGCTGTGCTTGAGTCACTCCAGCGATGCCGTATTGACTATCGGTACATCGAGGTATTGAAGTGTTTGTATAATAACGCCACCATGTCGGTCCGAGTACAGGAGCATAGCACGAAGGCGATTTCATTGAGAAGAGGCGTAAGACAGGGGGACGTTATCTCCCCGAAACTGTTTACTGCCGCAATGGAAGACGCCTTCAAGCTCCTGGAATGGCAAGGACTTGGCATCAACATCAACGGCGAATACATCACTCACCTTCGGTTTGCCGACGACATCGTGGTCATGGCAAAGTCGATGGAGGAACTCAGCATGATGCTCGATGGCCTCGACCGAGTTTCACAACGGGTGGGCTTGAAAATGAACATGGACAAGACGAAAATTATGTCAAATGCCAATGTTGTGCCCACCCCAGTCTCTGTTGGAAACTCGGTACCCGAAGTTGTTGACTCATATATCTACTTAGGACAAGTAGTCCAATTAGGTAGGTCCAACTTCGAGAAAGAGGTCAACCGCCGAATCCAACTCGGTTGGGCAGCGTTCGGGAAACTACGCAATGTCTTTTCGTCCGACATACCTCAGTGCCTCAAGACGAAAGTCTTTAACCAATGTGTGTTACCAGTGATGACGTACGGCACCGAAACGTGGTCTTTCACTATCGGCCTCATCTCAAAGCTCAAAGTCGCTCAACGAGCTATGGAGAGAGCTATGCTCGGTGTTTCTCTACGTGATCGAATCCGAAATGAGGAGATCCGTAGACGAACTAAAGTCACCGACATAGCCCACCGGATTAGCAAGCTGAAGTGGCAATGGGCAGGCCATATTGCTCGCAGAGCAGATGGCCGATGGTGTCGAAAAGTACTAGAGTGGAGACCAAGGACTAGCAAGCGCAGCGTAGGACGTCCACCAACAAGGTGGACAGACGACCTTATAAAGGTCGCCGGAAGACGCTGGATGCAGGTCGCTTCCAACCGGTATATGTGGAGATCTAAAGGGGAGGCCTATGTTCAGCAGTGGACGTCCTATGGCTGAGATGATGATGATGATGAGTAATAAGAGAGCAAAATTTGGGTCATGGTTGCGCATTATGGTTGCTATTGAAACCTAATCCCCACTGAATTTGGTTTCAATGTCTACCACGAACTTCCTGTTCAATCGAAACCGAAAAAAGGGGATTTAAATTATTTTTATGCCCGAAAGTACCATGATTGGAGAGGCCATCCTCACACTGCCGTGCACTCGTTGTGGGTCTACATATTTGTACAGGCGTGAGCTCTGTGGTCTTGGGCACTTAAGATACTATGGGCTGTGCTATGGGCCTATGAACACCGGCTCAGATAGGATATAATTTAGGGAATCTTTTCTTTTGATCGTTCATATAAAAAAATCTAAATAATCATTAGCACGTAGAATAAAAAAATACAAGCGTGGAGTATAACGACGTTTGGCGCAGTGGCTGAGTGATCGACTGCTGTGCAGCGTGTCGCGGGATCGATCCCCGCACGGAACAAATATTTGTATGATCTACAAGTAGTTATTCCGGGTCTGGGTGTTTGTGTATGTGAGTTTCTGTTTGTAAACGCACTCACGATACAGGAAGAAATTAGTAGTGTGGGGCAAAGCAAAAAAAAATATGATACAATTTTTCACTTGCCTGTTCACGGGGCAGGGGCAGCGGGCCGGATGACAGCAACCCTGATAAAGTTGCAGCCAATATCAATATCTCAGATTGGTTGCACAATGAGATATTAAAATTTTAGGTGGTTTCTTGCCCATTCTTCTCCATACACACCTACCCTTTCGTACGGGTGTAGAATTAATCCCATCCCTTCCCTTTTCATTTAATTTTAATATTCGATGTTCAAATAAATGTATAAATGGTTAATTTGACTTTCACTTTTGACTTTGTGATGGATGATTAATATTACCCTTTATATTGTGGAAGACGCTGGATGCAGGTCGCTTCCAACCGGTACATGTGGAGATCTAAAGGGGAGGCCTATGTTCAGCAGTGGATGTCCTATGGCTGAGATGATGATGATGATTGAGAAAGAAAAAAAGGTTTAATAGTTTATCAATAATTTAATGTATACTTCAGTGCTACTTACAATTATATTATACAGTCAATGATGAACGTGAGTATTTTATTTGTTCTTAAGTTTTTGTAGACTTTGAAGATTTGTTTGTGCAGTCTTAAAAGAAGGATCAATTTTCAGAGCATTTCTGTACATTTCTTCTGCTAACGTGTATTTTTTCCATCGATGATAAAGTACACCTGGAATACACACAATATTATCAGTAAATAATAAGTATACTAGCAACACCTCTGAAGAAATTGTTGCCAGAGCAATTTATTAAAAGCCTGTAGTAATAGCAAGCATTCAAATATTATCGTTATCTCACCAAGGTTTGCGTAGTGTATAGCTTTGACTTCTTTATTAAACAATTTAATTGCTTTAATAAAGTGTGTCTCAGCCTCTTCGTATCGGTTTATTTTCCCGTACATGTTGGCTATTGCAAAATTTATTGAGGGAGCCTCAGGAAGTTCCTTTAGTACACTTGGTATGATCTTCAATGCTCTATCGATTTGTCCTGAAACAAACTGCGTTCATGAATCAACGTTGATCAAATTAAATATCTAATATACAACATTATTTTTTGTTTATGCGAAACCCGATACACCTGTCTAGTATTTTTGTGTAAATAATCTATGTAAAAAATTTTTAAACCGTATCATAGAAAATCCTAATGTTATAAGTTTGTATATTACCTGGTTGTCCGGTAAAAAATATGCTCATTTCGCGTAAACCGCGTCTCCTGTGTTATCCACTCGTGATAATAGCTTGTCAATAGGTTCCTAACCGTAAGATGATTGTATTGTAATCAACTGGTAATAAAATTTAATAAAAATATTTTTGAAAAAAAAACATGGTGTAAAAATAATTGGAATCGAATCAGTTACTAATTCTGAACAAACTATATTCAGGTTTCGCATATACTTAAAATAATGTTGTTTAAAAATCAATTGATGTTCGTTAGTCTCGCTAAAACAAGGAAACGGCAGGACCGATTTGGCTAATTTTGGTTTTGAATTACTTTTGAAAGTCCAGGGAAAGCTTAAAAGGTGAGTAAATTGTTTTTTTAATAGATTCTGAAGCAGGACGAAGTTTACCAGGTCCGCTAGTTATGGATAAATACAAAAGAACACACTTGACAAAGTAATAATAGAACTTTCATCGCAAGTTTTTTAATTACAGCTACGATTGCAAGGCTAAACGAAACGCACCCTTATTGAAATAAGGCCGGTTTTCGTAGTTCCAATATAGCGGTACAATCGTAGAGTCATCTTTATTAAATGAAACACATAACTGTTTTGAGAGGCGGTCTTTACGAACGTATGTATTAAATCTGTATTAGATTCAGTATACAGTCAGTCCAGAAATGTCGAAGAAAGATCGGTATAAAGGTTTCGGTATTTTGGTACAAGCTCATATAGGTAGAAATACCGAATAATCGGTAAGTTTGAGACTACTGCGTGTACAGGAAAGAAGTAATAATTTGGTTGCTTACCCGTGTTATCCATTAGCGCCAATAAGTTAGTCCACGCTAAGACATGCTTGGGGTTCAGATTGATAGCTTGGAACCAACTATCTACGGCGTCTTCGGGTTTATTCATTTCGAGGTACTAAAAATAAAAACTGATTTAGCAATTAATTAAAAACAATGAAAATGACATTACTTTGGGATTAATGATAGTACAGCTACATTAAGGGTTAAGTCACACCGAGACGCGACGTTGCGCGCATATTTCAATAGAGCTACTCAAAATGTAACTCTATTTAATACACGAAAAGGTACACATTTCGCAACGCAGCGCGGAGCCGCGCTGAGTTTTAATAGTGACTCAAAATCTAACTTTATTTACTACAGGAAAAGATACACATATCCAGTATCGTTGCGTCAGGTCGCGCCGTGTCGCGTCTCGGTGTGAGCTGACCCTAATACGTGTTGCTGTAAGCGGTGTTGCAAGTGCAACGTGATCGTTAATTCGTAGTAAGCTGAAGAGTTTGTTTGTTTGGTTAAACGCATCAATCTCAGGAACTACTGCTTCGAATTCACAAAATATTTTGTGTTGGATAGTCCATTTATCGAGGAAAGCTATAGGCTATATAACATCATCAACAGGAGACAAGCAGCGGTGGCGAAACCGAGGGGAAGGGCTAATGTGAAAAATAACATTATATACCAAATTGCCCAAATTATAGTAGCAATCAGGATACTTCTTGCGGTAACTGAGAGCAGTTTTATAAGCTAATTCAGACTCTTCGAACCGTCGAGTAGTTGCTAGAAGTATTCCCAAATTCATCCATGCAGCTGGGAAATCTTCTCTGGAAAAATAAAAAAAGTTAAGATATAAGATTTTTTTGTTATTTCGAGTCTTATTGAAACAAACAAACAAACTTCCAGAATTAAAGCATCACTTATGATCGAGTTTTTTCTTATGCTCTATGCTAGACGGAATAAAATGAACAGGAGAGATTTCACCGACAGATTTTCTTTTTGAAGTGAAAACTTCTTTAGCGGCGTTGTGCACTTTTTTTGGAATGGGTAAAAAATGTTAAACTCGCGTCAAGACACGTGTCCTGATCGAAAATTCGTAAGACAGCGCAGGGCGCTTGCGCAAATGTTCGTCTGTGTTTATTACTATTCAAGTTTTCACTTCTGCCGGCACTCCCAGAGTGCAACCCGTCGTTTTTTTTTTATCTACATACTGTAACAACAACGGAAATATGTAAGTTGAGACATACCTGTGTTTCACAGCCAGTCTTAGAAAATATTCAGCCTCATCAAATTCTTTTTGATTTTTAAGTAAATTCGCCAAATTGTTCATTGCTTGGTAATATCCAGGGTACAACCTGTCAAATTTAAAATGCTGTTTGCTTTCAAGAAATACGTTACGTGTATATGGTTCGGTCGCATTTTTTTCTAATTCCAATATATTGCTGGTAGAACCTTCATAAACGTTTGGGGAGTAGGAGGAACAGAGTGGAAAGTTCCTCAACACTCCCGTGAAGAGGAAGGTAGTTTCCGACCAGATGGGTGTTGTGTCTGGTGTGCTTTCTGCCCGAAATTCATAGTCAGAATATTAAATAAGTTCTAAATTCCCGGATAACTTTGATTGCGCGATGTAGAACTCTTAGTTTCTCCGTCGTTGCATAGATGGCGCTAGTGTAATTTTTGCTGACGAGTATGTTCGCTACAAACCCAATCTCCGCAATTCTTTTTCTCCGCGTTCGGCGGAGAAAATATCTATCTCGTACCACATTGTGGATCGTGGGAACCGGGTGTAAATATCCCACTTACGAAAGATTTAGCTGCCGTCTGTCAACAGGCCAACATCCGGTGTTTGCTCTTTTTCATAGAGGCGCCCAGTACAGCGTTGCATGACAATCGGGACCATCCATTGGTGGCTTCCGCCTCCTCCTCCTTAGTGATATTCAGGATCGATAGGACATTACCAATGCGACCCCGCGAGAGCTAGCCTAATTTTCACACGCAAAGGACACAATTTTATCTAACAATCAGTAAAAACAAACTGTACCTTATTGCTTCTTTATATTCAGCCAACGCCCAAGAAGTTTGGTTTTTCGCATCCGCAACTTTAGCAACATTGTAATGTACTTTAGCATTTAAAGGACAAACAGCTAACCCACTTATGAACAAACTGTATTCTGTTTGCCAGACCTTAGACCGTTGCCAGCTCCTTAGGGCGAATATCAGGATGAGCATAAGGAACATAAACACTCCAACCTGTAAAAATAAGGACCGATTAACTAAAGGAAAGGTGAGTTTTGTTTGAGTTAAACAAGTTTCTAAGCCTTTACGAGTTGTTTCTGGGTCTCGTATATCGGTACGTATAAGCACGTGTACACGGGTCATTTTAAATACAACACGAGACTTCAACTTGTACCAGTGTTGACGCGGTTTTAAACTATAATCGCAAGTCCTAAAAGACCATTTCCTCACGACCAAACACCTCGCGCGATATGAGTTTTTACGCGTGAAATAATTAGCTAGTCTGAAACTAATTAGGCTCGCATTATCACATGGGATTTCCCAAAAATCTATAATCAGTACTAACGGCTTTCAGAAGCATACAGAAAATTTGATATGCACTGAATGGTCACGGCGGGCGAGATATTTTTTTCATAATTTCCACCCAAAATTGAATTTTAGACTTACTTTACAGCCTGCCAGGGATCTTCTATGCGTCAGTTTTTTCAGTCCAATTCCAATCAAAAGACAGAAGCCAGCAGAAGGTATGTATAAAATCCTCTCAGCAATTACAAAGCCCACTGGGTAGAACACGTTACTGGCTGGCAGGAATGGTATGACTATTAATGAAGCCGCTAGAAACATCGCCCTGCAATGTTATTTGTACTGAGTCATGTAAAAAATCTAAAGTATTTGAGCTAAAATATTCTAATGATTAAAAATATAAAGGTTACATGAGGCAACAGAATGGGGCACAATAAAATAACACAAGGGTTAAAAAAAAAAACTTAAATAATAAATATCGGAGGACGCCCAGTATCATGAAAGGTGGAAGGAGTGGAGGGAGGCCTTTGCCCAGGAGTGGGACAGAGCAGGCTCTTAAAAAAAAAAAACACTTTCAATCAAAAGTCGAAATAATCTAAAACTTTCCTGATATTCCCTGTTGTAAATAGCAATGTGGTGATTATTTTGAGTGGAGGGAAAGTGGTTATTATTTAGGGAAGTGGTGGTTATACTGACTTTCACATGAAACTAATATTTATCATTTTAGTTACTGACTGTTGTCTGGTTTCAAGTATTCTGAACTAATGTCAATCTATTTGATAGAGGTATGGGATTCAGAAAAAATGTTCTTCTGAAAGTCAAGAATGCCAAGATATCAGAAGCTAAGCATCAGTAGAAACTAAGTTATTAATTGTTAAATATATTTTAAAGAAAAGCAGACCTTATGATTAGCTCCATAACGTAATTAGTTACCTGTTAGTGGTTTTGTGGTTCTTACCAGTACGAAAAATAGCTTCTAACAGATACAGACCATACAAATACATCATGTATATTATAATCATTCTTTTATCAAGTACCTTCTCGATCAGCTGCACACATCCCATTGACCAATCATAACATAGCCATTGGGGCCAAATGAGTAACAGAAGATTTAATGAATAAATGTAGTTGTATGTTGCTATCTGTAAAAGTGTTGGAAATCTTGTAAGGCACTGCGACTTTTAATGAAAATCTGTTTGGAAAAATGATAGATTGTTTTTAAAACTAGCTTTTGAGCCCTAATACACTTTCCCTTTTCATTTTTCCCCCTTCAATTTTTATGCAAAAATAAGTCTAGGATCCCATCTATCTGTGCCAGTATCAGAATTGGTTTAGCAAGTCAGGTGTGAAAGTAAAACAAACATACAGACATTTGCCATTTAGAACATTAGTTGAGTTGCACATACAAACCCATTACAGTCAGTTTACACCGAGACGCGACATGATGCAACAAAACTGCAAATGGGTATCTTGTTGTGTAGTAAATAAAGTTAGATTTTGAGTCGCTATTAAAACGCAGCAGGGCGCCGCGCTGCGTTGCGAAAGGTGTACCTTTTCGTGTAGGAAATAGAGTTAGATTTTGAGTAGCTCTATTGAAATAAATAAATAAAATAAATAATAAATAAATAAATATTCCGCAACTATCACACAACGCCATCTAGTCCCAAGCTAAGCAGAGCTTGTGTTATGGGTACTAGACAACTGATAAACATACTTATATATTTCTAAATACATACATATTATAGATAAATTACACCCAGACACAGAACAAATGATCGTGCTCATCACACAAACATTTGTCCTGGGTGGGAATCGAACCCACGACCTCCGGCATAGCAGTCAGGGTCACTAACCACTAGACCAACAGGCCTGTCAATGCCTGAAATGTGCACACAGCAATGCGTCTCGGTCTGAGCCCTTACTCTTCATCTAGTTTCAGTTTTTAAGTAAATAAACAGGAAACAATATATTATACAAAATTGTCAAGTTAAGAAATCGGACTGTTTATAAAAAACCGGCCAAGTGCGAGTCGGACTCGCCCATAAAGGGTTCCGTAGCAGCAAGTAACATAATATAAAAGTTCTTATAGTTGGTTGTATCTTTGAAAGGTAAATTGCGGTTTACGATTTATGACGTATTAAAAAAAATATGTTCTCCCACACATTCCACCTGCAAATGTAAGTTGGTACGCACAATATTCAGTGATTTACCATGTTATTTTAATATCATGGACTTCTTAGAGGTTTTCCTATAATCTATAACTAATTTCTGTATTTTTTTCAAAATTTTAGGTTCAGTAGTTTCGGAGATAAGGGGGGGGTATGGTCAATTTTCGTCTATTTTCTTGAATAACTTGGAAACTATTTATTTTAAAATTACAAAAAAATACATTTAAGATCTTCTCAACAAGACCTTTCATTTGATATGCCACACGATGCAGTTTTCAGAATTTTTTTTTTTAATTTTCCCCTTCCCCCCCAAAAATGACCCCCCATATACAGATTTCATCTGCTCACGTCACACCTCTGTGTTTGGGTCACAGGAATTGATATGTGTACCAAATTTCAACTTAATCGGTCTAATAGATTCGGAGATAATTGACTGTAAGCGACGGACGGACAGACACACGAGTGATCCTATGAGGGTTCCGTTTTTGTATTCAGACGTACGGAACCCTAAAAACATATATTTAATGATAAATTAATTGATGGCCTGAAGACACAGATAGAGTATTGAAATGTGTTTTAATTTTCTATTTTCTTCAATTGTAAAAATAGAATAGAAAAATCAGGCATACCTTAGTGAAAGAAGAATTGGCAAAAGCAGCTGGATTATCAGTAGGTTTGAACTCAGGTTTGGTTCCATCCATCACAAGCCATCTTGCGTACAACAGGGTAGCTATACCAAATATGATGGTGACAACTCTAAAGATAGCACCTTTAGAGATATTATATATGCTTAATATTGTTGCATGCCTATTTTCTGTTGGCTTTAACTTTATTGTAGTTGATACTTCATAAACTAAACAGAACCCCTGAAATTAATTTAAAGTAGTATTAATATAATAATATGATCAGCAAGTTTTTTTTTTTAAATTACATTTAACTTACCAAAACTGTGACACCATTTTCCTTACACAACATAGAGATTGCAGCTAAAACTACAGTTAAAAGTAAAAAGACAATGTTATATCTTTGACTAGTCAGTGACTTATTATAACTTAGGAATGCTAGAAAAAATGTTATAGCAGCCAGGATATCAGCCCGGCCAACAATACCGCACACTGCTTCCACATGAACTGGGTGTACCGCAAATAATAATGTAGATAGAAATGCAGTATCCGTCCACCAATTTGTACTTCTGTCATTCTGGTAATTTGATTTTTTATTTGTGTTTGTTCCTGTTTCTTGATTTGCCAATGTATGGTTCTCGCCATTCAAAATCGTATCATAGACAAGCCACACCAATAAGCAGCACAATGTATGGCATAATCCTAGGTTTGTTAACTTGTAATCAAATGCAGAGACGTTTTTATCTAGTAAATAATCTAGCCTAAAAGAAAGGTGAAATATAAATAAGACAGGTTTATTTTAACTTAGTTCAAGTTTCTGTGAATGAATATTAACAATTTACAAACCTGTATGATAAAATCGTCAGGGGTCGGTAGGATTTATGACTTAAATTCGATTTGATATCAGCACCCCAAAAGTCATGGTAAAATGGGTCAGTCCAAGAGTCCGACGTGATATCCTTGTTCTTTACTATTGCTTCAGAGTCGTCGAACACAAAATCACCGTTTAAAGTAAACAGAAACGGTAAACACGAAGCACAGATAATTGCCAATTTTTTATAAGCCATTTTCTTCGTAATTTACCAGTGTATTTTATTTCTGCCACTTTTTACATAGAGATGCAAGAATAATTTGATGGATTTAATTCACAATATTACATGTTTCATTAAATAAATACATACAAATGTTTTTTTATTTAATCGGTTAAGTCATAGGTTGAATTGACTTTTGTGTTGAGTTGAGACTGACGTTTGACGTTTCAAAAAACCTAAAGCGCCTTATACACGAGGAGAATATATTGACTGCTCTGTATTTATCGAAAAGCAATAATTTTAGAAAATGAATTTTTACTTCAATTAAAGTGGTGCAAGTGTGATTCAATGATAACAAATATGGGAATTACCACTTCAGTTCATTGCTCATATGTAATTAAGACATTGTTATCGAACTGAGATCGAATCTGTTAATCGCTTTCTTCATCTTCCTCGAAACGAAACGATAAAACACAAGTAACATCTACTCGTGTATTGGGTACTTTATACTAAGTTGACAGACATTGCCTGTTCCGTTCAAAAATGAAAATGATTGAATTAAATCATTTCTAACGAAATATAAGACGATTTACAATGATAATGATTTTTCCAGTTCGTGATTCTGTACAAGCCTGAGCATAAAAAATTAAATACGAAAAGCAAGGAATATTTGCTTTTAAGTTACCGATAGACATATTTTAAATATAGCAAGTGAGATATTTGCATACGACGAACGGACGAATATGCTGTGCATAAACATCCAGGTTTCCAGGCTCGGATTAGTTGTATGATGAAAAACCTCTCCCTTCAATAGCATGACTGCTTCCTTTGTAAGCAAAGGGAGAGGCGGGACGTGTGAGGGAGAGAATAGCCTCCACCACGGGAGACGCCCACGGCATCGGACGTCGCAAGGCGATTCCCGGCCGCCGTAGGTACGGGCAGGCGGACAGCGACCAGCGTCCGTTCATGGACCATGCCCAGGTCGACGACGCGTCGTGTTTCACGCGCGCCTCAAAGAGCTTTGTTTTTTTTTATCGTGATAAAATCATCAAATGAGTCCTAAGGGCAGAGCGGGAGGGACTGTCAGACTCGTACTGACTAAAATCCACGGTGTCCTTCAATAGCCCTTTACGTTCCGGGGTCACGGTAATTCGTAAGTCCCGCGACCCCGGCGGGCTTTGATGGTCCTCTAGAAGGGGGCCCCGTCATTTTGCTGACACTCTTTGAGGCGCGCGTGGAACAAAACGCGCCGAGGATCGGGCATGGTCCATGGTCGGACAGCGAGTTGCCCATTACTCGCTGCCCGCATGCCCGCGCCTACGGTTGCCGGAGATCTGCCGACGTCAGACGCCGTGTGCGTCTACCACTGCGGCTGGGCTGTTCTCACGCGGCCCTCCTCCTCCGCTTTAAAGAGCTGAGCAAAGCCCGCCTTGATCTTAATGAGCATGGTAGAAGGCGAATTTATAAAATAATATGTACTATTTTAAAGTTATTTAAATAATTTTATTCGTAAAAATTATATTACAGATGTTTCTAGTCATACATAGTCAATGATGTATTTAGTCCTCATGGTGTCTGGCTCTCAGAAACACTGTTATCTCCTATTATATTTACAGGAAAATTTCAATAGTGTGTTGTGTTGCTATCGATTATGATTCTTAATAAAAGCTCATGCTTTTATTAAGAATCATAATCGATAGCAACACAACACACTATTGAAATTTTCCTGTAAATATAATTTTCCTTAATTATGATTAAACACATATTACTCGGTTACATTGTAAGAAATATTTACACACCGCGTCGCTAGTAAGAGCAAAACAAACGACAAATACTTGAAAATGATTATTTTAGCGCGTGGCTTCAATGGCAACCAGCACCATTTCTTTAATCTTCAATAGAGCTTCCAGAGACAAGCCCTGAGCACCAAGAGCCCTGCAGCACTACATCACATTCTGGAGGTCTACTCTCTAAACACGAAACTCGTAGTTTCGGCCGAAGTTACGATCAATAATGGCCTACTCCGTATTATTTTCGGACACGAGATTAGTTAGGTACCCGAATCAAAACTGGATAACAGCATCGGGAATAGTCTCTACTTCTGACATTTTCCATAACTCCTGAATCTGAATAGGGAGTTAAGTTCGTTTGGAAGTTGCGAGCTATTCAGACGGTCTTGTATCATCGTTATCGGACTTAGAGAGTAGAAGACCCCCAGACATCAGGGGCTAGTGAGTCATCGGAGTGTTATAACTAGGTCCCAGTGGAGTCAGCGTGTGTTTGATGTCCAGGGCTGTTCGCTGGTCTCGCAGGGCATTCGCAGCGTGTGCGAGTTGCAGTGCGCATTCAGAGGGCGCGTTTGGTGGTAACGCTGTGCATTCGCGTTCCAATGCGTTCCCGATCGCAGTTAGTAGTTCAGAGAAGCCGAGGGAAATGGCTGCACGACGGAGTCTGTTCAGTTCCTGAGAAGGTGATATGATTATGTTATTCAACGATGGAAGTGCGTTATTGGGAATGTTATAAAACTTGTGGGAAAAGGTGGCCTTTTTGTAAACTGTATATTGTGCATGGGATGGTTAAATTTATATTCAACCGAGCATAGATTAAAAAGTAAAAGGCGTCAAGAGTCCGAGACAGCACCCGGAGCGCGAGTGCGGTACCCTCCACCTCGCCCCTTTTGAAAATGAACGCAATTTCAGCGTTACTCGATACTAAATCCAATGAGTGATAAAAATCATCGTATTCTGTTGACAGCTCACTAGTACTAATTAGAACTAAAATACATTGTGACCACTTGGCATACCTTAAAAAGATGCTGCGTCTTGTCAGGCAGCTTCCTGGCATGTCGCAGTACTTTCTGCACGTCAGCGAGCAGCGCGTGCGGACGTGCCCACGCGCATGCGGAACCGCCGCCGCTGTACGACCGCCATGAACGGATCGGGAATGTTTCCGCTGTTGATAAAAGTTGAATGTTAGGATGGCAAAGTGAAGTTAAGATTGTGTGTTTGTGCATTTCATAATTCTATGGTTTCTATCGGCCTGTCTAATTTATTAGGGCAATTGGTCAATATTATATTTTTGCTGTATGTATGATCTCTATCTCCAGAATTTAATTTGTCCCTCAACGTTGCCTCATACATCATTGAGGAATAAATTTTGGTACAGTCAGCTACAGAGAAAAGGAGCCCTTTTTGAAGGGTAGTAATGTCACTACCAAGGGGGTTCATTTTATCTGCAGTTTACCCTACCTATGACAAGAATATAAGCACATAGATAAAACACCGCTTTTATCACATAGACAGTAACAATAGAACGTTAGCTGCTACGATCCTTTTAAGTAAAAAAAGTATAAGTTACCAGGAGTGGTGCCCTCCTCAGCGGGCCCGAGCTGGTCGAGTGCCCCGAGCCAGGGCGCGGCGGAGGCCCCGGGCCGCATGACACTGAGCAGCAGGCACGAGCGACGGCCGCGGGAGGCCTCGCACGACGCCGTCAGTGTGCCCCACCACTCCGCGCCCAGGAGGACCACGGCTGCCATACCTTCGACCTGGCCACGGGAAATATGTCAGTCAGTTAGAGCAAAAAGGAAAGCACGTTAAGGCGTCCTGCCCTGTCATGACTAGAAAGACATAACGCCCGAAGTGTGTTTTCTGCCATTTTTATTTTATTTTCTTGGTAATATAATTTCAAAAAAATATTTTGGACTGTTTTCAATGGTTCAAAGCTAGCTCTAAATAGGTCAATAATAATAATGATTGAGGCTGTGTCTTACCTTGAGTGCACCATGAAGCAGGACGCAGAAATTAGGAACTTTGCTTGGGTCCGACATATCCTCTTCTGTGGCAGAACTATCTGTACTTGAACCTTCCTGCAAAATGATCGAAATGGTTGAATGGTTCAAATGCTAGGAGACATCTGCTATACTTTTAATAAAAAATCGGAACTTAAGTTATGTAAGCGATCAACTAACATTTTGCCGCTGTGCTCTTAGCCTAAGGCCTTAATAGTGAAAGTGATTTTGTACCTTGGTAGGTGTTTTGGAGCCATAATTTTCTCTCGGTCCCGTATTGGCTCCTGCTTGCGCCTGCGGTATCACCAAGTGTTTGCTTATCGATATTGGAGTACCTGTTAAAGTAGAAGGTTTAAAACTTAGGTTGGGCTTTACCATCAAAATGAGCTTTAGAAAGGGGCTGTAAAGTTTAATTTACTATGCCGCAGAATGGAACAAATTCTTAAAAATAAATCTTACAATACATAATGAACTTTATATCAAACGAGCTGTTGCACGCGGCTTCGTTCGGCTGAGCAAAAGCCGCCTGCAATTAATTCTAGGTTTTTTGTTGTACCTCCTCCAGCCACTTCTTGCAGTACGCGTCCACCTCTTTCTTGGGCGTCCGCAGCAGCGCCATTATCTACCTGTTGAACTCTTGGGAAAAGGCCAGTTTCCACTCCATCCACCTTTCACGACACTGTGCGTCCCTCTAGATCGGACGGAACCTATACAGTTCTTCCCACCATCCCCTGCCCCAACTTCGAATCAGTGTCTCAGGGCACCAGATTTGTGATATTTTGACACTCAGTTTAACCACATTCTCACTTTAGTTATGGAAAAAGTAACCCAAGTTCTCTACTTACTAAGTTCCTGCTGCTGAAGGAATCCAATGACATGTATCTGGTTGGACAGTGTGTAGGTGGCAGCCAACTCCTCAAGGGAGATGGTCTGTGGTGGTGGGTACAGCTGCACACGTGCTTCTAGCTGGCCACACTTCAGAGTGCACCAGAACTCTTGGTAGTGTTGTTCGCATAGCCTAGTCATTGCTGTTATCACCTACAAACAAGTAATGCTTTTATTAGCCCATAGTGTATAAATTCACCACCAAAGGCGATAGTGTAGTGTGAGGTCTTTGAAATGGCAAATGTTTCTGTTTTTAGGTGGTCTATGCAGGTTTTTTGTTTATAAACTACATTAATACAAGAAGCTAAGAAAAAGTGTTGTCAACTGGTAAGCCAAAAAATGGTAGCCCTCGAATAGATCCACAATGAAGCCAAATTGCATGTTCTTCCATTATTGTGTTGTAATTTTTTGATCTGGTTTTTACCTCTGGAAATATTCAAGTGTTTCAATTGCCAGGTATGTCAGATATAGAAGTTGAATCAATATCAAAAATCCAGATTATTCAGAAAATTTTCCAAGATAAAATAAGATTTTCTTTGTTGTTTATACTTACACCAGGCACACTAAGTTGATCTGGGCAGTAGATAGACCCTCTCGACATATTGCCATTGGAGTTACTTGTTGTGTTATTGGCTAGATCCACTATTTTCTGGTAGAGAGGCATTGCTGAAATGATAACATAACAACCAAATGATTTTCCCAGCTGCATCCAAAAAGCTCTCTTTGCAAGTGAAATACATAATATGAAACTAACTAGCTTCCCGCTATCTGTGTGCTTAGTTATTTCAAACTATGCAACCGATTTTATGATCTGGATGGAAGTTTCCTCGAATGTACTTACCCTGCTGTAGACAAGATTCATGAGGGGAGACAATAGGCAGAACATGTATTTTGGCAGGGTACGAGGGAGGTAATGGCAGAGCTTGTACCATACGATTTCTGCCTATAGAACCAACACCACTGCTGCCATCGGTTATCTGTAATTACATAAAAATCCATGACAGTCATAGAACTTTTTAAGTAAATTGATGTTTCATAACACCTGGAAGAATTTAGAGTTTGAACCATTCAGGCATTTTTTTCTTACAGTAATTTAATTTACTTTTACATCTTTTTCTGATTTTTTTTCCCGAACTATATTGGGGTCAGCTTCCAGTCTTACAGCTGTTCTACTACTATTGTCTCCAATAACTGGACAAAATGATATCTTTTGCTCAGAGTAGTAAACAGACTTTCCAGTTTGTAATTTCTTGTAATTAATAATCAAAGGTCTGCAAAAGACTACAGGAAACACTAGCTTAATGTGCTTGCTGAAGCACAAACAAGGCTTGGTATGCAAATCATTGTATTTCAACAGGTCTACCGATCTCTAGACAGGTCAGATCAGGTCTTATTGACATTAAAGATCGGCTCGTGCAGATATTACTTTACAGGTCTGCCTAAATGTTATAAATCCCACTTTACCAAAATAATCTGCACAGGTGTCTGGCATCCTCCCCACTCGTTGAGTACAAGTTGATTAACACCAAGAAGTGCAGTGTCTATGCAGGTCTTGTCCCCTTCCTCCAATACCAATAGCTTGCTGCGTATACTATCAAAATCTCGTGTAAAAGGAACGGATACTGAAAAAGAGTAGCGAAGTTATTGTAACATGGAATTCAGCTACTTTTACGTGGATTTTAGCTTGGTTACCACCTTACCTTCGTACACAGACGAAAACGAAACCAATGCGACGTATTCCAGTTTAGCATGAACGCTTAGATAGTCTAAAAACGTGTTCACAGCTACCGTAGCTATCGTATGCCGGGTATGCGTCTCTGTTGTGTCAGGGGTCGGCACAGGGCGCGACATTGACAGCGAAACATCCATTAATATCACTGTAGGCATTTTGTAAGTTGTAACTTTTATTATAACTTCACTAAAACAAGTAATCATACATTATTTGTTTTGAAAATAACCACAGCATTCACTGAAGCAGTGAGGTGTTTCGTTTATGTACTATGTTTAGTTCTACAACATTAAGCTAAATCACTGTTTTGTAACATTATAGAGGAATTACGTTAGAGTGACTAGAAAAGCGAAAACGTTAATGCTATACAGTGCGTTAAGTGCATAACTGGACCGCAACATTCTCACAATGTCTGAAATGACATTTCGATTTCGTTGACGTTGACAACATGTATGACACTAGACATCAACCTAGGCGTTTTTTTTTTTCAGCGGACTGATGGGCATGAGTCAATCAAGTTTTCTTGTATCTATTTTCCTCTCGCACTGGATAAAGTAGAATGGGCCATCAGACTCTTCTAAAAATCACTACAGCTTGGCAAAAAAGAGTGTGGTAAAATTGAGGTCGCTACTACTTGTCATATGTACTGTACTGATAGTTGCGAAATAATGTAGAAAATCGTGAAATAACACGAGGGGATTGTTTTGTGACACAGAAGCTACTCGTAGTTGACTTTTTTAACATGTTGCAACAACAAACGTTTCGTAGTTTCAATTGTCACCGCATCAGACTCTTTCTTGCCAAGCTGTATGTTTCTTTACATGCCCATGGGTCATGGGCATGGCATGGGCCTAAGCATAGTCATAAAGCATGGACAGAGCATTTTTTGCCTAAAATTGCCATACCTACTCTCTAATTTATGACATTTTTTAAATGTAGTAAAATATTACTAATAGCCTCTATACCAAGATTTTATGGGGTATGAGGCATAGGTTTCTTAACGCCCACTTTCAAACTCAAACCGCCACAGGCACATATCTTGATTTCATAATCATTCATTTGGTCAGCGCGTTTGATTAGTGGTTTGTGCTGTCGCGCCGGATCTTTTTAGGTGTAGAGTCTGCAAAAGACCCCAGAATACTGCTGCCAGTATTCTGGGGTATTTTGCGGCAAGAACGTTCCAGGATGGTTTGTTCGAATACTGCTTAATATTTTTTTTTTTTTTTTTGTAATAAGGAAGAAGGTAAAAAGTAGGTGTAGTGCGAAGTCAAAGTGGAACGCTAGTATTTCGTAAATCCAAAGATTTTACTTCTGCTATTGCTTCATAGATGTCGCTTGATGTCTTTTGTAGACAACTTGAAATTTTATTCGTTTGCGTGTGTGTAAAGATAGCTACTTATTTTGACGAGTTTTAACTGAAACTTAGCGATTTACAACCATTCATGACTTACCCCACAGACGATAAACACTCGATTAGAGCCACATAGATTTTTCATATTGCGTCTCTTAGAGAGGATTAATTTATAATGGAAGAAAATGCTGATGATAACAAAATAATTGAAAACAATAATGAACAGGTCGATTTAGAGTACCGATTTAATTTTATTAACACACCATGGGATGATCGATCGCGAAAAAGCAAAGTTGGAATCATAGTTTTGTTGTTTTCTATATTTTTCTTAACGATGGCTCTAGTCTTGACTAGCTTTATATTGCATTTTAGAGGATTTCGTACCATCAAATTATATTCGAAACCTAGTGACTTAGCTTGCTTTAGAGTAAAATTAGATGATTATCGTTTCGTAGCAAGAATTCATTCTGCAACGACACAGCAGCTGTTATGTGTGGGTGCAGTGGTCAGCCCAACTTCGGTTCTCGCAAATGGTGTTTGCGTTAAGTCTGGACCTATACGAATGTATCTGGGAAACATGGCAAAGTAAATCATCATCAATAATATCAGTAACTTATTAGTAATCATCCTACTAATATTATAAGTGAAATGATGTTTTCGTTTGTATGTGTGGCCCGTTTTCAGGTCAAAATGATTGGACTGGTTATAGATGGGGTACTACAAATTATAGGCTATATAGGAAGGAAGGAGGGGAAAGAACGAAGCCGTGGGCAACAGCTAGTCTCATATCATTAGGGAGCATTCTTGTTAGCACTAACAATTAAACATATAACTGTAGCTTCTTTGTTTCCGTGGCTGCTGTCACTGTAATGATGGGTTTCCGATTTACTTGTTTGCTCTTTATTTTTCAGTCCTCGCTGCAAGAAGGGTTTTTCAGTCAGCATCATCGAATACGTACACCACGACGGAGTAATTTCCAAAAGGCTCGTTATCCTATCTAGTTACGAAAGTATAGAGAGCTGCTCAGAAACGGTATTAATCGGAACAAAGTTAGACTGGAAACAAAAAGTTTTCATCCTCGGGCGCCCTTATTCCGCTGGAAGGTCGTTATCTCGACAGCACGTCGCTTTGGCTGGCAAAGACTATGGAAGCACAACTGTTCATAAACATTTGAAGTCGAATAGCACGATATGTGTGAAGGATGTGGCACGATGCCCTGTGCGAGCTGGTGATCTTATGATGCAAAACGGAAAATTGTTCGGGTTAGCATCCACGAGTGCCCAACGCTTCAGTGTAGCGTGTTTTGGCGATTTGAACATTGTCAAAGACGAATTTAAGATGATAGATCCAGATATCAAATTTTCCGATAGTATAGAAATCTACCAACCAGAAGTTATGACGGATAGTAATAATTTTTACACGCGAACCAGGCCCGAAAATGACAGTGTGTTCTTGTACTAGCGGACTCATCTTCATGCTCCGGAATATATTATGTATGATTGTTGTTTCGTGGTTTCTGTCTTTACCCACCTAGAAAAAGTACATGTTTGAAAGTAATTTCTTAGCAATATTGTTTTCTTTTCATTTTATTCTTGCGTTTGCCCATATCTAGTCTAGGTCAGGAAGTGACAGGTCGACGAAGGAGTGAGCCTACCTACCCAGAAGTTTTTTTTTTACTATAACTTGAAGAGATTCGTCTAAAGAGATGTTTTGTATCGATTGATTTTGATGTTTACACTACACATAACTTGTTTTACTCACTACACATTTCTAAAATCTATGTTCAACAATCTTAAATTAAATTAATCATATCCCGAGAAAATAATAATAATATAATAATAATAATAAATTTCTTTATTTTCTCTCTACACAAAGGATCACATTACAATAAATACAATCTTTATCTTACAGTATGGAATATGTATGTTCCTTTGTGAGAGACTGGCGTCCATACTAGGATAACCTGTGTGACGGATCCCCAGGCTCTCACCTCGAACTAAATACAATTCATTTACATAATATGTAATGAAGGGTAATAAGGTTTAAAAAAAATAATGAATTAAAATATTGCTAAGGAAAGAAAAAGAAGAATGAAACAAAAACAACAGAACGCAGGCGTTTGATTGTGTTCAGCCTAACATTCTATTAAAAAAGCTCGAAGCATATGGTGTTAGAGGCAATGTTCAAAAGCTCTTACAATCATATTTGCAAGATAGGAAACAAATAACGGAAATAACGACAATTAATGCGAGTACTAAACATGAAGTAATTTACACTTCTGGGGAACGGAACGTCAACTACGGTGTACCACAAGGAAGCGTATTAGGACCACCCTTATTTACCCTTTACATTAACGATTTTCCTAAATGTATAGAACACAGTATGACACTGTTTGCAGATGACAGTACCATAACCATTCCTTGTTATAATAAGAATATGTATGAAACTGATATTAATAATACGCTAAACAAAGCGATAATCTGGTTAGAAAATAATAATCTCAAAATCAACTTAACTAAAACATTAATAATGCATTTCAGTCAAAGGCAATTAAAATTCCCAAATTTCAAAATTATGTATAACAATAATGTAATAGACGCAGTAAATTCCACCAAGTTTTTAGGATTAACCATAGACCGTAATTTAAATTGGAAGGCTCACATAGAGGTAATTAGCAAAAAACTAACCAACAGTGCATTTGCAATATATAAACTATCGCGGACTCTAAAAACTGATGCCCTATTAACCGCCTATTATGGTATAGCAGAGCCTATTATTAGATATGGTATTATTTTTTGGGGTCTCTCTACGGATAGAGTTATCGCATTCAAAGCCCAAAAAAAGTGCCTCCGATCCATATTTAAATTAAAAATGACTGATAGCTGTAAGCCGTTCTTCATTAACCACAACATCTTGACTTTACCATCAATTTATATTTTGGAAATCGCGATATTTGTAAAATCTCATCCAGAGCTATTTCCTCGCATGGCAGACCGGTTTCCCAGAAATAGACGCGATAACAGTCAACTCTGTCAACATACGTGTAGGACGGCACTGATGCGCAAGAGTGTTTTTTGTATGGCTCCCATAATTTATAATAAGCTTCCCAATGCCTGGAAAGAGTTAAATGTAGAAGCATTTAAAAAACAATTGAAATCATTTTTAGCTAGTAAAGCATACTATGATGTTAATGAATTTTTAAGTGAATCGTTTTAATTTGACATGCTATTTGTATATTTTAATGAAATTAATTTAATGTGATAATGATTTTTGATAATGACGTGTGGATTGAATATTAGTACTTGACATTATCCTTGTTTTATGTAATTTTACTATAGTATGTTTTTATAATTTATTGTTATTTAAATCTATACATTAATCCAATTTCTTATTTCTTATCTCTTGTAATGTAATGAATGTTATTATTATTGGCTCATAAATAATTATTCTAAACTTTTAAATATTTGCACACCATGACAATATGGTAAACATGTTAGCACAACTCCATGTACTATTTATAACACCTTGCATGCATTGTATTGTATGTACACACATGTTTGAGCGAATAAAGAATCTGAATCTGAATCTGAATCTGAATCCAAAATACAAAATTACCAGCGCAATGAAAATTTTAAACACTTGAATCGGTGCGCGACATGAATGCGTGTGATGTGTGTGAAGTGTGCAGTGTTATGAGTGAGATGTGTTTGTGGTACGAAAGTGAAGTGTGTGAGCAGAGGTTGAATGAACATGTGAGTGTAAATGTGAGACACAGTCAAAACTTTCATATAACTATAAAATATTATGAAGAAACACAGAGCAGCTGCTCTGTTGTTTCATAATTTAACTTTTGTAGCCAACTTGTAAGTTTAGTTTTACACTGCGATAAAGTTAAAGAATAAATTGATAAGGTTCTATTTATTTTATTGTACACGCTGTTACCAAGAAAACCAAAATGTCGACGGAAGAAAGCAGTGTGGAATTGAACGGAAGGGCATACATCGCGTTTACGTCGTTTATCTTTAAACAAACTTGGGTTATAGGTAAGAAGGGAGTGTTTGCGGAGAATAGTCTTCAACACGAAGAGTTGGCGTACAGTTAAAACTCCAGCACGAGCATACAGTTCTTTGGTGGGAAATAAGAACGGCAAAAAGTTACTAACCTTAAGAACGGCCCTTTGTGCGCGTTCAACCCGGAGCATTGATGTTTTTGGTGCCCCACCCCATACAGTTATGCAGTAAGAGATTATAGACTGACACAGTGCAAAATAAACTGTTTTTATAACATCCGTTTCCGCAACCTGTCGAAGATTTTTAAAAACGAACATTAATTTTCGGATTCTTGCTGACAGAGCATCTATGTGTTGGTGAAAATTGAGGTTACTGTCTAGAATGACTCCCAGGTACTTAATCGATTCTCTCCGCTGCAGATTGGGGCATAAGCAACAATCACTATGGGAAGCAATGCACGAGGTGGAATGAGCGATGATTTTGAAATCGTCAAGAGAGCAAGAAGGTTTTTTTAGGTAAAAAGAAACAAATTTAAAATATTAATAACATAATTTAAAAATCGCTTTTGAATTTTACTTCGCTTTTGCTATAAATGTGTAAACATTAATGCTTGTGATTTGCGCGACTAGTGACCCAGTAGTAACGGAATCATGTCATGGGTTCGAAGCCAACTAGGCGTATAACTTGGTGTAATTTATTTCATCATCACTGTTCTTAAAACACTGAAGTATAAAATCATGAGAAAACTGGCATGGCTTTATAACCAAATTTTTTTTTTAACGTGCTATATTCATCAAATGAGTCCTCCCACCCAGGGCAGAGCGAGAGGGACTGTCAGACTGGTACTGACTAAAATCCACGGTGTCCTTCCCTTTACGTACCGGGGTTACGGTAAATCATAAGTCCCACGACCCCGACAGGCTTTGGTCCTCTTGAGGCCCCCCCGTCATTTTTGTTGACACTCTTTGAGGCGCGCGTGGAACACAACGCGCCGTCGACCCGGGCGTGGTCCATGGTCGGACAGCGAGTTGCCCATTACTCGCTGCCTGCATACCCGTGCCTACAATGGCCGGAGATCGTCTGCCGACGTCTGTCGCCGCCGGCGTTTACCACTGCGACTGGGGTGGAGGGAGGACGCTGTCCTCTCCCTCACGCGGCCCGCCTCCATAACCAAATATATTAAGATATTTGTGATTACTACCAAACCCAACTGAGCCAGGTTTGTGGATTAGAGTTCACTCCCAACCACAGATGCCTATGTTTCAGCACTGTTAACATTATATATATGCTGATTATGATTATGTGACTTTACCTACAGTGTCTACGCAAGATATAACTGTTAGGCTAGCCACCCATGGGTGATTTTTTTCGAAATTACTTTTGCTTCGTCCAGGGTGGGCTGACTTATTGGATAATTTTACATAGTAGAAAAAAAGACCATGCCTTACATCCCCCCAAACCTTTGCAACCGCTGTAGTCATCAAACATTGTTTACAGGCGAAATTAAATATGCAAACAAAAAAAAAACAAATTGCAGGTGAAATCATTTTATTAAAATTATGCGATTGTTACATGATACTGGTTGAATTATTTCATTATTGATAATGGTTATGAGTGTGTGTTCGCATCTGTGAGTATTTGCGTCGGTAAGCAGGTACGTTCACAGTTCCAAGGTCCACTTCTTCTGGACTTGTGTAGCCTTTCCAATCTTTGGTGATGACGTACACAAGTAGAACTACGAACAAAGTGAGTGCGGTGTATACCAACAAATAATTATGGTAGATCTTTGAAAGACCCGAGGGGTCAAATGATACGCTGATGGATTTTCCTCGAGTTTTTGAAGACATGTTGATGCTGATTGATTTTAATCTGTAAGAATAATTATTACAGAGTTAAAAATAAAAGTAACCGGTCGGCACAGAAGTTAGCGGGGTATGATAATCACAAGACCCGCGTACTAAATAGGACGAATCTTGCTGTGAATATTCCCACAAATATGCAAAGTAAATTTAATGTAATCCTAATTATATAATACACTAATCATGCCTAAATCACTGATTCGATTTTGAAGATTTCTTGTATGGATATAGATGAAACGAAAAAAGCGAGCAGTTTGTATGAAACTTGTAATATGTAGGTTTTATTTGATTGTTTTTTTTTATTTGCTTCAAACTTCGCAGAAATATGAAATGTGAATCGATTAATGAAAACGATAGAGGCGCCGCGCTGCCGTTGGCAAACGCTAGTCTACAATGAAAAACCTCGTTTTTAGTTTTATTATAGAGTCCAGCAAAAAATAACTTAACAGCGAAATTAAAATCCTATGTTAAACTGTAAATTGGGTTGTCATTCTAACTAGAGTTAGATGATCACAGCAGCACCGACGTGCGTCCAATTTAACCTATCTGATAGAGGTTCGTCGAAAATTATAATAACCCATTAAGTGCACGTCACACGCACGATTGGATGTCAACCGTTAACAGTGATTTTCCGGAGGGTAGTCAACAACTTGTATACCCGCACATGGCGTTCACAATTAAAATGTTAATTTGTCTTTCACACAGTGACACGCGTCACGGTTTTATTGGGACACGCTTCATTGATGAATACATTAAACATGTTTAAAGTTTTTGTTAGATCTTTGATTTTTTGATGATGTTTCAAAGATTGTTGCTAGATTGCTCAGAGCATAGACCACAATAACACAAAATGCTAATCTTATCAATGTTACGACTTCGGGAAATAAGGCGCAATCTTAAGCGATCAAGAACTTGCAAAAAAAGGTTTGGTAGTTAATTTGGTTTAGGCGCAAAAAGTATAATTCTTATAATGGCAACCGAGTCGCAAAAGGACATGAAAATCTCTAAAAGCCTAATTCTCATAATGGAAAATTCTCAAAAGGCCTTAATCTCAAAATGGCAAATGATCAAAATGGAAATTTTTCTTCAATATCTTTTAATAATCTCATAATAAAAGATTTGTACACTTAGATTTAACTAAACAGCTTCATGATATGCGAAGAAATAATAGTTGCAGAATATATTCCATTTTGATCATTTGACATTTTGTTAATTAGGTTTTTGGAGAATTTTTCATTTTGAAATGAGGCTTTTTGAGAATTTGACTATTTGAAAACTGGTCCATTTGCGACTCAGTTGCCATTGTGAGAATTAAGCTTTTTGCGCCTAACCCGTAATAATAAACATCGGCAATCAGATCTCAAAAGCACAGTTTTACAAGGAGCAACTGTAAGTTTACATTAAGGGTTTTGTCGTGTACCCCAATCTACGTACTACATCAAGTAGCTACAATGAAGCGACGCCGCCATTCGCTTAGGAATAATTTCATCATCATACTCATGGTAATGCAGACAATTTTCGTTAAGTTAAAGTATATCTGCTCTAACAATCTCAGTTGCAAAATGTGAGATTAGAGAAACTTCCATGAGTTTCAGTCTTTCAGCTGTAATGCGCGGTTTTTTCTAAGGATGAGACGAGCGGGCGGAGAGATGTGCAGCGGGAATGAGTACTTTTGCGTAAGAATTCGCCGGTAGAGGCGCTAGTGCAGCGTGAAGTCTTCGAAATGTCAAATGTCACTGAGGAAGGGAATAAGCGGGAACAAAAAAAAATAGGTACATTAATTCTGTGAATATTTTGCAATACCTTTTTTTTATCGTGGTGAAATCATCAAATGAGTCCTCCCACCCAGGAAAGTGCGGGAGAGACTGTCAGACTTGACTGACTAAACTCAACGGTGTCCTTCAATAGCCCTTGACGTACCGGGGTTACGGTAATTTCTGAGTCCCGCGACCCCGGTTTTGCAATACCTTAGATTAATTATTAATGACAAATATGGGATACGGTATGGGTATATGAATGAGACAGTCTTATCCTTCGGAAACTTATGTAGGTACTCCTTTTTCCGAACTAACTTTGATATTTCTCCCCAAGTCAATTGTTACGTATATTCTTTTATAAACGATCAAAAGAAATCCTAAATACCAGGCGGTATGCTGGGCAATTCGATTCACTTGGCTCTTTTACGTATCCTACATGGGAACCAACCATAGTCCTAAAGTCCCAGGGAAAATAAAAACAGTCCTGAACGATCCTGGTCACAAGTTAAAACTGTCACCACGGCTCAATTCAAATCAATTTGTCTCCGCACCGCTCAGCCAGTTTCCGCTCGTCCCGCTTTGCCCGAAACCGGCCCGTTTTTACATAGGGAAGACAAATCTCATGAATTACAAATTACTGCCGCGTAATCCCCTGGTCTATCATTGTGAATTAAAAACAATATTTCTTTTATTTCACAGCTTGTTATTTGCCTATTAGCCTGCTCGGAACCACACGCGACTGTGGCCGCTCGGCGTTTTCTGTCAACAAGGGCGTATTATCTAGTTTTATCCCAGACCTTTTTTTCGGTGGGTAATCATCAATTGACTACTCCTTTTTTTACATGGTAAAATCATTACATGAATCCTCCCACCCAGGGCAGAGCGGGAGGGACTGTCAGACTCGTACTGACTAAAATCCACAGTGTCCTTCAATAGCCCTTTACGTTCCGGGGTCACGGTAATTCGTACAGTCCCGCGACCATATACGACAAACTTTTTTTTTTTTTTATCGTGGTAAAATCATCAAATGAGTCCTCCCACCCAGGGCAGGGCGGGAGGGACTGTCAGACTTGTACTGACTAAAATCCACGGTGTCCTTCAATAGCCCTTTACGTACCGGGGTCACGGTAATCCCTTGGTCCCGCGACCATATACGGCAAACTTAAGGAAATTTAGTTAAAAGTTTGCCGGATAAGACTACTTCCCAGAATTTGATCTTAATTAGCAACGCCCAGTTGGAAAATTCAACTTGTATACATAATTAACCTCTCGGGCGATTTATAATCGAAAATGATAAAAATCAACGTCCAATGAGCGACTGTCTGTTATGTACAGACGTGTGTACGTAAGGCGCTGGGGCGTTTTCGCTTATGTACACCCGGGTGTACGTAACGCGCCCGAGAGGTTAAAGGCGACATATTCTAAGTGCACCCTTCTAACTCACCCTCTGCAGAAAGTAGATGAGATGGTAATTATTAGTACTTACAAACAGGAATGCCCAGATGAAGTTTTCAACGGTTTTTGCATGAAGATAAGTTTGTTATTATTTGCTGGTATACTTTTTAATCTTATTGTGTTTTGTATTGAGATTTTACATTTTTTATGTATTGTTTTCACTTTTTTTGTATTTAAATGTCAATGTGACATTAAAACCACCATAGACATGCCATAGATCAAATTGTAGAAAGATGAAACCTAATCGATTTTAAAATTGCAACCTTTTTTTGCCATTCTACCACTTTCGCGAATTTTCTTTCTGATCAAAATCATATCAATAGTAAACATTACAAAACTTTTAAATCATGCAGCATTCTGTGCAGTCGGAGGATACGTACTGAACAAAACCATACATTGGCAGGAATTCAGGTAGAAATTAAGATGGAACGAGTTCACTTACAAGGTACTGGAACTCCTACGCACCGACGGCATACAGTAAAAACTGTTTGAATTTGACAGCATGGTAGTCGCGAGGCAGGGATTTTTCAATAACTGCCATGTTTAGATAACGCAACATTGATGCTGAGGCGATGAATAAATCAAATGATTTTCGTGTAAAGTTGGTCTGTGAAAGCGTTGAAGGATGTTAAGAAATAATTTTATTTATTCGTAAAGATTGTGCGCGCTCCACCCAGAGACTAAAAGCTATTCACTAAGCTACTGACAGCGATGTTAGCGCTCACCGCTTAAATATTATTTTAATCTCCTTATTGAGTGTGTGTGTGTAACCTAAGTATGTGAGTATGGTCTTTCATAGTTTAGGTACAACGTACTTTCAAATCTTCAACCTACCTGCCAGTACCAGCGCATTTTGAAAAAAAATCAGGTAACCGCAGGAAATAGTAAGCTTTTAGAAAACGGTATGAACGTGACGTAGCCAACCTACTTTGTAAACACCCAGGATATTGCTTGAGAATTTCTGCTCCGTCGGAAAACGAGACACATTTCCTAATGTCCAAACTTTTAGAAATATATTTTTAACTTTCTGTAAAAGCGTAGCATGGTTCTATGTGGAATTGCATCAGAAATTCACGACCAACATCTTGATATTCAGGAAAATTGTTCTATTTGAAAAACACTTTGAATAAGAGTTTAGTATTATATGTTAACAAAACTAGTTTTACCGGCAGTAGGGTAGTTACCTGCATGAAAAAGTTGAAGATCTCTTTAGTCCTTCACTTAGAGTATTCAAAAATTATGAACACGTATCATTTTATTTTTTTAAATCAATGAATATACGCTTCGAAAATTCTACGTCATAACGCCTTTAAAATTATACCGACCGAGTGACGTTTTGTGATTTTAAGAAGTCTTGTATCTTCGTTAATTTTGGTTTACGTAACAAAATAAAGAAATACGGGTCATCAATATAAAAATTAAATTGTCGGACTAATTCAATTGTTTGAGAAAAATAGCCTATTAGACACTTTAACCAAGCACATTCCATTAACTCATGTATTTTTCCTTGACATGGGCAGAAACTGCTTAATCGTTATGATACTTACTTATATACTCCTTTATTAGTGCACATTCATATTTGGCGACACAGTTGGCGCAGTATCTGAGCCATTTACTGCTGGGCTTCGTGTTGCGGGTTCAATACCCGCACAATATAAATTTTGTATTATCTACAAGTAGTTGTTCCGCATCTGGGTGTGAGTAAATGAGTTTAAATGTTTGTAAACACAACCATGACACAGGAGAAAGTGTGGGGTAACTTTATTTATTTGAAAAAAAAATATATCTACGGTTGAAATATTTATTAAAAGAAACATAATTCTTCTTCAGGCTTAGTCAAGTGAAAACAAATGTAACTTTCTGTCTGAAAACTACTCATAAATTAGTCATTTATAAAAAAAAAAACTTGTAACGTATCTGTATAAAAATTAAGGAAAATTTCGGCAAGCTTAATTGCGATCAGTGGATAATGAAAAACATAAAGAATATCAATCTGATGGAGCGTTTAATATTGATGAGCGGGTGTCGCGTCACTTGGGTCCGACGGAGGCCATCTATAAAAATATTAATTGCTGTCCTGTTCGCCTCGTAAACAATTCAGTGCACATGAAATATTTAGTACCTATACACGTTAAATGTCAATTTTTTTATTTTAACTAGAGAAAACTGCGGATATGCTCGTGGATTTCTGTTTTTGGTATTTTTTTCTAGAATGTTTTGTCATATCTATGCGCTTCTGATTTACCGCTCGTCCGCGCGGATTGGCGGTGAAGCGGATTGTATGTGTCTTGTATAAAACCGCGCGGACAAAGCGCGGTGTGAGATTCGTCTTACATACAGCCAAATAAACATTATTGACCCGTAATGCAGACATAACCAGATTTAAGGCAAACCGATTCATTGATTTGTCCACATTTCAATTAGGTGTGGAAGCATCTAAATTGCAGGTGAGCGAGAGATTAAAGTGGCAATCTATTCCAAAATTCATCTTCACAAATTGCAAAGTTAATGGCTTTGACATAAGGTTCGAGTTTCAATAGTCGGAGGGTGGTTTAAACAGACTTTATTCCGTATTTGGATGGGTGAGTAAGCAAATCAGTTCGGTAATAACGTTTCGGAAAACAGCAGCGGCAATGCACTGGAGACGTATTTGCATAGAGCAGAAATGGCGCCAACGGAGCCAACAATACTGGAATAGCATTACAGTAGTTTGGAATCACAAGCCAAGCACGTGTAGCCATAATAGATTAGATTTGTGGGCGATTGCAACTCCTTTCTACGTATTTTTCTGTGTTGTATTTTTAAACAGGCTGATGGATTTTTCCTGAGTGCACCAATTCTCTAGGAATACGATTTTTGAACCGAAGCTTCTCGTTCTAAAAGCTGCTACCTACAATTTTGATAGAAAAAATAAGCAATGCATAATCTGCCTAGCCTATTCTCACCTGGAGCGATTGCCTATCTGTTCTTCACAGTTCTAGCTTATACTATACCCTTTGGTAAGATTGCTAGTTAAACTTTCTGGTCACTGACTAGAGTCCGCGCCATCCATGAACTCTTGACGCGGCGCTACTGCTTAGGTCGAAATTAGGAGTTATTCATGTACATTACATTGATTTCATACAGCGAAAGAATAAAGTGGATTTGCCCCAAATCCCGGAATTACTTTTAAAGAGCAGAAAAATCCCGTGATTTATTAAATGAAAAAGTTTTTTACACAATTTATTTATCTAACCTATCTCTGATGTTTTTATTATTATTATTTATTTGTAATACTGTTTTGCACACGAGATTGTCTTTTAGAAATACCGGGAAGATCCATATTAACATCAACATTTCGATACAAGTACTAAAATAACTCTACTGACAAATAGATAAACTACTATAAACCTATCCTCATCTGAATAATAACTAGGTATTTGTCAAAATTAACAGCCTCAGATAAATGTTGGTCACGGACTATTGAACTTCTTCAATTAATTTCCCTAAAGGTTTGAGTTGAAAGGGGAAAACTGGGATAATGAAGCAGATGGGACATTTCCACCCATCGCTCTCTGTTATCTAAATTAATAGAATAATAATCACTATTGTTTAAAACCCCGTGCTAGAATTATTGACAAGGAATATTTGTGAAATAACTGAAGTGTTTGTCTGTCTGTAGGATTGGTTTTTCTTTAAAACTTTTGATTAAGTAATGTGTGTGATTTTAGGGCTTTTATTTTAGTTATAAGGTCTCCCTTCCCGGCTTAATTACGGAAGTATTTATGTACCTTACGACGAAAATTATTAAGTAAGTAAGTAATTCAAGATGTAGTGTCGCCTAAAACGAATAAAAGATACAGGTAAATGGTTTATTTAGTTTTACTTTTATGTAATTAGGACATTCTTAAACAGAATATTAATGTAAAAATTAAAACTTTTGTGTAAATGTCTAGTCAAGTTTTTCGTTGAAGTCTTTAACATGGGTTCATCTCCAAGAATGACTTAAGATGTCTCTTTCTTGTATGACCGATGAAAAGCTAAATTTTTTAAATGTGATATAAAAATTCTTTTCACAAGTTCAAAACTCTAATACATTCAAGTCAGATTAGATATAGTATCTACGTCTCAGGTGAACAATTTATATCTTTTGATAGATCATTCTTTCTTCCAAGTTAAATTGTACTCTTTTTAGTAATGTCTATTTATCTAGAATTTTAGGTAATTGGATACTTTTAGAAAGTTTTAAATAAAACCAATACAACCTGAAGAAAATTTTGCACAGGCTCACTTAATTTTAATTATCTACTAGATTGGACTTGCACTGCTTGTTCTAGGGCTTATTACTTTTGAAAAAAGAACGTCATTACCTACAGTACTGTATGTAACATAGTATATATCTACTCTATGGTAAGTATAGTACACAGGTGAAGGCCTTGAAGGGTCATTGTCATTGGCAGTACTGATGATCGATACTTTGCCTAGCCGCATAAAAACCACACAAACGTACTATCCTGCGCCATACACTCGTGACTAGCACACTATACTTTTTAAACTAAGAATAAAGGGTACAATGACCTCCAGTTTTCTTTCTCGTATAACGCTATTTTGTATGGAAAGCACTGTTTACCGATTTTTCACTAGTAAACGAGCCAATGTTGTCGGGAGTGGGGGAGTACTTGTAATGGAGAATTTTAAATGTATTTACAGTGGTGTTGACGTAAGTAAAACTATGTTATTGTTTTTGGAAATGTTATTGTTGGAATATATCGCTGCTGAAAGTTGAAGAGCACTTAATATTATTGCGTCTTCCTTTGAAGGCATAATGCGGTTATCAATATTGACGATCAAAACTGGTGAGGGAGTACCTATCCTTCTCGTAGAGTTAGTACAATTACATAAAAGAGTCGCCCATATAATGAAGTGATCAATTCTAGGGTATGGATACGACATAGATAATTATGACCCTCACCAGTTTTGTCACCAAATGAGTCCTCTCATCCTGAGTGGAACGGTAAAGACTGTCAGACTCCTACTGACTAAAAATCCACCCTGTTCCTTTAATGAGCTTGCACGTTCCCTGACAGACGTCCAATCAGGTTGCTGACAGCCCTTTCACGCGATCGGACGGTGAGTCACCCATTACTTGCCGACCGCATGCATTTTATTACATTTTACTATATTATTTGGTTATAAACGCATGATTACGCAGATATTCTGACGCATTTTATTTCATTTGGCTCAGATGGTAGCGTGGCTCATGTCACTCAGATAGAAAAATGTTAATGTAAAAATAAACACGTGTCACGCGGGTTCAGTATAAGTTAAAGGATATCCTGTAATTTTTTCCCATAATTCCGAATACCTTCTTGAAGTTGAAGAGGTTTACATCCCTCAGTCATCCCTAAAGACCCGAATAACGTTTTATGTTCAAGTTTAAATAATGAAGAAGGGTACCTCTTTATTACGAATGCAATAAGCGGAAAATTGGGTTATGTTGAGTTTCTGAAGTGTCCCGATAAATAATTTGGACTACTTATTGGAAAAACCTTTTCAGTGTTATACCTTCCTATCCGATAAAATGGTGAATGGGGATAATATTGTGAGAAGAAATATATCTAAAGACTTACTAAAATAAAATAAAAATAGTAGATTTTGAATGCAGTTTGTTTAAACATTATAAATAATGCACAAAGATTAAAACAAATTAGCGTAGCTTTCTAGTGGAGAAAGGATTTTCAAAATCGGTCTAAATGTTACAGAGATTACTTCCTACAAATAAACTTACAAACTTTAATATGAAAGACCTACTAAGATCTATGTTAAGAAATCAGTTACCACATACACTTGGCTTGCGGATATATTAAAATTTTATATGGGACTGTGGTATTTTTATCGCGATTTCTTTGGTATATGGAGAAACTTGAGATTTATTATAGTTAATTACTCTAGACATGCATATATCTTTCTGGTACATTTATAAGAAAAATAAAAACGACGGGTTGCACTCTGGGAGTGTGAAAACTTCAATAGTAATAAACACACACGAACATTCGCGCAAGCGCCCTGCGCCGTCTTACACTTATCCTGACGCGAGTTTAACATTTTTTACCCATTCCAAAAAAAGTGCACAACGCCGCTAAAGAAGTTTTTACTTCAATAAATATTTACCAAAAATCGGAAACAGAAATGCAGCCGACAAAACAGTTATTGTCCAACAACAAGAGAGCTCATAACCCAGTGTATAAGTAACAGGGCTTTATATAATATAAAAGGATCCGATGAAACGGACCTTTTTATTTGAGCATTCATCAATAAGGAAAAATATTAAAAGATACATGTAAATATAGAAAGCAGGATCTGTAAAAATAGGTTTCTTTGGATCGTATTCGTATTTAAACAGTAACAAACATAAATAGCTCAGTATCTTTTGAGATTCGTAATCTTCGAGGAGTATAAAATGGTTTTTAAATAATTTGTCTAATGAGTAATGTGAAGGAAATGGTACAGTCATCACAGTTATTTGTTTCCTTACCTATTAAATATTTGTTTAAAATAAAATGTTGCGAAATTTTTTTATTTTTAATTCCGAGATAAAAATCATGCAGGCTTAGATGCATATGCACATGCATGAGGGTGAGAGGGTGAGCCTTGATTTTTTTCGCGGAATTAAAACTAGATATTTATGTTACCAAAGTCGTAAGGTATCGGAGACTTGCGTCGCGAAGGGTACAAAGGGGCTAAAATGACTCCCTATCTAACCTCTACAACCAACTATGTATGATGGTAACTTTGATACGACGTCCTATTCTTAGTTCAAGAGTCATTCAAGTATAACGCAAAAACTTTCCCTTACAAAGTTTCACGCTGTACAAACATAATGGAGATACTTATAAACTGGAATAATTAACATAAGATAAATAAAACTCGTGTAATTTCACTGTTTACATTTACGAACGTTTTCATTTGCGACTCTTCTGTATGGGGCTGTAAACTTAAACACCGGTATTTATAATAAGCTTTGGTACACTGAGAACCATCTCTCTGTCGCTTTCTTACGTACTAAATGCTGAGAGTTAGAAAGAGAAGGCAAATTAAGTAGTCGTGAGTTGTTTTAATTTTATGAATGCAGAGAAAACCCATTGGTGTCGTGTTTCTAGTCTCTTTAAGCGATTTTCGCGTAAATTATATACAAACTTCTAAAGGCATCAACAATTTTGCTTATTAGGTATACGAATTTAATAATTATAGAGTAAACGTTGAGCATTTAACGTCTAATTTAAACTTATAAAGTCGCATTAAAGGGCGGAAGACGTATTTTCTAATCTCACTGTCATGTGCAGACTTACATTTTTGAGTCAATTTTGGAATCAAAATATGTCCGCTACTCCTAAGCTGAGCCATTTGATGTTGTTTAAAGGTGGTTTCAGATAAGCGTCTTTGTTTTCAGCATATTCATAGGTATACGCTTGTTGTTGAAAACATGTCTAGGTGGGTATCTATGTACTCCTTAAACCTACGACGTACGTTGACGTGCTTATACGCTCGTAGAAGAGATTTACATGATGTTACTGAATAAACCCAAAGGTGTGAACACACTGGTATAAGCGCGTGTACGCGCGTATATATTTATGAGCTTATAGAGATAGACGCAAAAGAAACACCCACTTAAAGATAGAGAAATAAAGCCATATTTTTAAAGCTGTAAATAACGTGTATTTCTTTTTAAAACTATAAAAAGAAATACACGTTTTTTCTCTCAAGAACATATTTTCACAACTGTCAAAAATAATATCCAGATCCAGAAAAAACTGATATGCCTATCGATTCAAAGAGCCGACAGATTTAATCTAGGTAAGTGAAGTACTCTTCATCTTCACTTGTTACATAATAACTTGTATTAACTGAAGTGAGCGATGATTTATTCAAGTTTCGTTATTACCCTTGAATTCAGGAGCTGAGTAAATCCCGCCTTACGAGTATAGGCTTACAAACTTTTATCGGCGGTCCGCAAGTAGCATAAATCAGTTTTATCGTGTCGTTTGATACTTGTATCACTTGTATGCATCGTGAATACACGAGAACTTGGAACTTAGTGTGATCGATGTTCATGTCTATTTGGTGTATTCATGTATTTTGTTTTATTATTATTATTGACCACATTATTAAGTCAATTTTTGCCAAATACTTTGACAATCATTTTTGGCTTTTGGCTTGTTTTGCATCAAAACATTGAATAAAACCTAAAATACCTAAAAAGGTTGTGTTGACACTTCCTTCGCGGTCATTCAAATCACTGTCACATCGATTTCATCATAATCATAAATCGTAGAACCTTTATTTTTCTCCACATTAAGATATTACAAGCACTGGTTTACTTGTAAGCCTTTGTCAAACAGACTGGCGTGGCGAATGCGAAGCGTGACGTTTTTATTTGTAATGTATGGAATTGTTTGAATCCAGTCACATAGAAAAGCGAAAGCGTGATAGAACTATCGGACTGACGTCTCGTTTCGGTTCGGTATTGCTTCGGAATCGCGCGACTGTTTTGACAAAGGCAGTACAAAGTTAAATGGAGAAAGGTGTCTGAAATAGGAAGATCCTGTGGTACAGATCACCTCACCCAATTGGATGTAACATTTCAACTGTAGTAAATTTTTAAGTTAAGGATGTAGTTATTTACTAGACAATTTGATGGTCCCCACCATCGAAATCGCACATAGCGTAGTCCAGAAGCAAAGATGAGACTTAAAATGGAATGACTCACCCTGAAGGAACTGCAACTCCTGCGCATCAACAGGACACAGTAAAACCTGTTTAGCCCCGGTCTCCGCCATGATGATGGTCGCGAGGTAGGCGCAACTGGCGAGGATCCCACTGTTAGTGGGATTGCTCAGCCCTTACCACAGGTTACAGGTAGTCTGAGGTGTCGTTGTTCAGGGTGTACCAATTTATTTTTGGATTTTATTTATTTATGACAGGGGTCTAGGACTACTAGGTCAAACAAGGTCTAGGTCGAGGTCCCTATGTCGCCTGATGGTAAGGTGAGATGGAAGTAACCTATTCCCTCTTGACTTTATGATCCTAAGGTACTCGTAAGATCTAAGAGAAGGACGCCATCAGGAAAATTTATATTGATCATCATAAATTTTCCCCATGCCTCTTCGTCTTTAATTCCTGACAAAATTCAACCTTTTGTTTTATGTTCTTCTCCTCCTTCATTATGATTATTTTAGTGGTTACGTGTATAATAAAAAAGTCATTTGACTCCCGGTTAAATAATTAAAATTAAATACTGGCAGCATCCATAAGGCATAGAGATTTTCATCAATAAGTAATAGACAAATGGTTTTAGAACTCCTCTCAGTTCCCAGTCCGATCCAAATAATTATCCATGTCCAGTACTATGTCCAAACTTAGCCATTTGAGGTGAAACTATTTCAGGAGTAGCCATTTTCAGGCCCTCTAATAAGTCTAATGGACTGGACCCTGATATAGTCAGACAACGTTTGTATTCGTTAATAAGTTTTATATCTACTAACATAAAAACTATTTTGCAAAAATACAGCATACCGATTTCTAGGAATGTTGGGACCTATTGAACGTTGTTTATTAGATTCGATTCGCTTCTGTATCACCGATTTTCAAAACGATTAACTATAGTTAATTAGCTTTTTTGTACTGATTTTTCTATCGGTAGTGGGTTTTTGCGAAAAAGTTTAAACGTTTATCTAACTAATACTAGTTGCTAATAGTAATGTCTTTCGGGATTGAAAATTTACATCCTTACACAACTTTTTTACTTTAGCCTGCGCTGTCCGACTCCTCGGCAAAGGCCTCTCTCCTCTCCTTGCATTTTTCGGGACACTGTGTGTCTTCCTTCCGGTTTGGACGAAATCTGCCAGATCACCCCGCCATCGCCTACGTGGCCCGTTACCTCCCCTCACTGTGCAGAGCTATTCGCTTTAAACACAGACTTGTAGCCTTGTGCCCGGCGCGGCCGCAGCGCTCACGCTACCCTGGAAGTAAAGTTTGCCATTCACTAAGGTACTGACGTTGACACTATCCCATCGCTGCACGATTGGACGATCTGAAAGCCGTCTCGTCGAAGAGTCGAGAGAGAGAGAGAATAGCATAGCATACCAGTTTTCTGCTATTTTGAATACCAGTTACTAATAGAATAGAATACATAGAATACCAGTTTTCTGCTATTTTGGTACATCCCACCTTACAGCATCTACAATATAGTTATCTAACAGTCTTTATACGTCATACGAGGAACAATAGGGCTGTGACCGATAATATTAGCCCACAATCGAATTGAATTAGTCCTGCTAATCCGACATTATGCTAATTTACTGGTCTTGCTTCTGATATACGTTCGGTCGTTACACATGCAAAGCACTTACCTTAGGTAAGAGATTTGTACTCAAGATCAAATGGTTGCTTTTTTTTTGGCAAAGAATATGTCGTTATTTTTTGGCACAAGTGCCACATACTTATGTTTTTTTTTATTAAACGTTGCAGCACACTAGGAATTTCTCCAGTATCGTGGGTGCGTTTACAAACCTAGAAACTCACATACACAAATAACCAGACCAGGAAAAACTACTTGCAGATCATACAAATAACATTTGTAACATGCGTTGATCTAGAAAAATACGACGGGTTGCACTCTGGGAGTGCCGGCAGAAGTGAAAACTTGAATAGTAATAAACACACACGAACATTCGCGCAAACGCCCTGCGCCGTCTTACGAATTTTCGATCAGGTCACGTGTCCAGACGCGAGTTTAACATTTTTACCCATTCCAAAAAAAATGCACAACGCCGCTAAAGAAGTTTTCACTTTAAAAAATACAATTACAGAAAATTGCGTGTAAAGCTTCGCATGACACCCAAGTTCAAACCTGTCTCATGATCCAATCATCAAATACTTACATTTTCAAAATTTAATTGAACTCTTTTGAGTAGTTACGGAGATTATCGAGTACGAACATCTCAGTGACTCATTATTTTTATATTCATATTGAGAAGGTATGTACGATTTTGCTTCCAAAGAGCACTATATAAAAATAGTAACAAAATGTTTGTTAATTTATTAAACTCAACGGAAAACAAACTTTAAATGAGGTAAGAAAACTTTGATGAGTGACACATCTTCCTTCATCATCTTTGTTTCTCATGTTTAGTATTTTAATCTGCAATGAGGCAACGTTATTTGTTTAATATCTAGATAATTTTAGAAGACAATAGTCATAAAAACGCATGTGTTTTATTTACGTACACGTTAGGTAATGTAGGTATTACGTGCATTTACCGACGTGCAGTGTCAGAAAAAAATGACTCATGTGCAAAAAAGTAGAGTCAGGTGATGATGATATGGGTGACATAAAAAAGATAATAATTAAAAGATGATGACGTGTGTAGGGGCGGTCATTGAAGAGAGTGACATGAATGGCAGTCGCGCATGCGCCTAGGCTCCGCTTTCCGAGAGATATAAGCACGGAGCCCGAACTCATCGACACACAACTTTGGCGCGCCCAAACGTTCCAACAAGAACTTGGCGACAACGGACAAGTATTAAAATCTCAATATTAATAAACACATTTAACTTAAACTTTATTTATTTTCCAACAACGACATTCTCCAGTGAGTTGTGACTAAGTTTTTTAAGTGAATTTTACTTTAGCTGAATATTTCCCGCGTACTTTTAGTTAGTTTCGAAGTTTTTGACGGCGCGACAACTCCAACTGTTGAAGGTGAGTGCACTATTACACTTTGAATTGTAAACTATTTATCACACGTTACTATTAAACTAAAAAAAACTTGTAGTTATATAAAGGGTATAAATACATAATTATCTAAAACTCTAAGTTTGAATTGTGAAGTATTAGTAGGTACATGAATATAATAATTACTTTATATAATAATTATTTATTTATGTAATATAATAATTACTTTATTTTATAAATGAAAGATTAAAATTTAATAAAAAATAAGTAGTACGACTGAAATGGCTAAAATTAGTAACTAAGAAACACATGATTAAAATAAATAATAAAAAATAAACTAGAATTTTATGCAGTAGTAAAACGGATCGAATGAGGTTGTAGAGGTATTTTGTTCAAAATTTAACAAATAAATTATATTAACATTAGGATATATTATAAGCCTTATTTAAGATAAAATTAAATCTTAATTACTACCTTAAAAAAATCAAGTAAGTAATTATCTTCATATTTAAAACTCAAACTAAGTGAGCACAATCACTTTTTTTATTTGATATTATTAAATATGTATTTACAAAAATTAAAATTAAGAGTTATATAAAAGAGAAAAAAACCTTTCAGTTTTCCAAATAAAAATTGATGATAAAGAAAATGAAGAAAGAGAAATGATTTACTTACCTATGTATTTATATAAATAAGGTTTGTAACCAAGTAGTACACGTTAATATAGGCACTGTACAATATCATAGGTATATCTCATATATATATATCATAGGTATATCATAAGCTATATCCAAATATTAATATACAAAAAATACACAATGTTGACCGTAGTAAGCATTTCAGACACATTTATGAATAGATTACAGTCTTTATGATGTAATGTTCGACTTGATTGAAATAACACCAAAAGAGATAAGATAAACGAGGGTTTAGCAATTATATGTACTACAATATTGTGGAACCGGGCCGTGTGTTCAATGTTAGAAAATTTCAACAAGTTTCCTCGTTAAAAACAGAATTATACAGAGATGTTACACAATTTTTGGGTCCGTCGGATTTGTTTTAACGTTAGGATTTAGTTTACTGCAGAACGGAATTTTTTGGATGATACGCAAATAATGGCCTCATTTATTTGCTAAGCCAAACATTTTTTTTGTTTAGAAAGTGAAATTTACTGTTAAACAATTTGCAAAGTCAGCTATTGTGCAATTATCCACGAATATTATTTAAAACTATAGGTCAAAATAAAATATATCGTTAACCCGAACTTTAGTAAAGACTCGGTGTAATTGAGCAAACACGTAAAATAACGCAACTTTTTTCGCTTCCGTCGAAAACTTAATTGTTTAATGTTTCCGAGCGCAATAAATTAAGAAATTATATTTAAATCAGAACATAATTTAAGTGAAACCCGAGACGAGTAAAATTAAACGGTTAAATAAACCGACGAATTGAAAAATACAGCGAAGGTTGAGGAAAAAGGGGAATTCAGACAGTTTGCGGCGGAAAACTCTGACGAAAGATTTTCGTCTTTCTGACTGTTTTTTGGCTTCATACCAGGACCACTGACATGAAACGGTTCCATTGTGCGGCTTTTCAAATCTTCCGATATGATGCTTTGAATATATCTTTTAGAATTTGTTTCAAGTATGTTTGCTTAATTCACTTTATTCTTCAGTCAAAGTATTTTCAACAGCATGCGGTAATTATAAAATTTCCATTCGGTAAAATTATGTACAGAAAAATATCTAGGAATTAATCTGCCACGGATATATTTCTGGACACGCCTGAGGTAAACCTCTACAGCTCAATGTCAGTATCTGCGGTTTAAATTACTGTTTGATCATCAATTTACTACATTAATTAGTTTAATATGGCGCAGAATATAAACGCTCGATATATTTTAAATGATTGTTGCGAATTATTGTAGTTTTTATCACCACATGGTTAAAGTTTAATGTTATATAACAAGACAAGGCTGGAAAAACACGCAAGTTCAAACCACTCTTCGATAAAATAAAAACCCACATAAAAATAAATTCCCGAGAGGTGCGCACATTTCATCAAAAATCAAAAAAACAGAATATGAAATGTCTCTCGAGATTAAAACGATGTAACAACATATTACCTACTCATAATAAGAGGAGATTCGCCTTTTATAATAAATCTTTATTTTGCTAAGATAATGTTATCGGATACTAAAAATAAGTACCTACAGCAAAACATATGATTTGTCATGTAACGTCGCAGGGAATTCCTTGTCGGCTTATGTGTTTCAACTTTGATTACATGCTGTCTGTTGGGATCCAATTTTCCAGCCCGCGGTGGTTTTACGTAACGTACATTAAGAAAAATAGGAGTACAACTCTTAATTTTACCTTGGGGTATCATAAAGTGATTATCAACGTGATTTAACAGACATATTTATTGTAATTTGGTCTAGAATTAATGTTTTCTAATAAGGTGTAATTAGAACGTTCGAGGCCATAGATAATGCTTATTGGGCCTTATCATCATAGAACACTAAAAGCACATTTCAGCAGACTATCTGCTATTTTGAGTCAATTATTATTTATCTTTATGCGCAATATTTGCGAGGATGATGACACATAGATAGGGGCTCCATCAGACAAGAGTAGATAAGGTTCTAAAAAAAAAACTAGCTAGATAGGAGAAGTTTAAAACTTAAATATAACTGCCAAACTTTCTTAGTCAAAGTTCAATTTATTTACTAATTATTTTAATTAAGTTCTGAATAACATAGCGAAGTCCTACCTACCACCAGTTAAAAGCAACATCAAAGTCCTACATATTTAATACCGGCTTTTCAAAGGAAAGTGCAACTTTAATGAACTCTTTTTATTATGATTGAGGCTTGTGTTCGCGTTACACTGCAACTGAAGAAATACTGTAATCTTGTTACGTGGGACACAAGACTTAAGATCATAGGGAACAACATTTTCACTAAAGATGTCACTTATATTCGTCCGCTGTTCGAGTTTTCGGGTACTTATCTACTATTCGGTATTTGTCTCTAAACGCGAATTATTTGCCCGAAAACCGAATCATCAAAAAATAATGAACAAAGCATTTTTTTTTATATTCGGCTGCCAAATATTCGGCTAGTTTCTTGGGCGAACATATTCGGCAAAATCACAATTCGTGACATCTCTATTTTGGACTATACACAATCTTAAATTACGGATCTAGGAAGCTGACTAGCCTTGCTATCTGCGTTGAAAGCGGTGAATAGTACAGGCTGACTATTGTGTGTTCCTACATACTGTTCACGTTTATTTTTCTACATTTCTGTATATTTTATAGTGTGTATTTCTGTGGTTTCATGGGCTTTAGTGCCTATAACAATAGCAAAGGGCAAAGTTAGCAGTGGTTGCGGAACTAACTGTTAAGTGGAATGGGAAACAATAGGTCTCGTGACGGTTTCTGAATAATTATTAACAGCAAACCGTCTTGTTGCGGCAGGTTTTCAGTAAGTTATCTGATGATCTCTGTTTATTGGGCGATGGAGTTGTCTATCGAGAATTCGAGATTTCAACTCATTGTTGGCGTTTAATTGCGAAGGAAGTTTGATAGCAATACAATATGAACGATATCATAGTTTGAAATAAAATTTGAAATAAAATCCACTGACACCAAAACTGGAAAATATAGAAACAAAACTTGCTCCAAAATTAAGATTCAAATTCACAATCGGTTGTAGCGCTGACTTCTGAAGAGTCTTTGCCTTGATACTCAAAACTTTACTATCAGCAAAGAGATTCCGCGTTCATAATTTACAAGGAGAATCTAATTCAAATGCCAGTCATAACTAAGAACGTCTTTTATTTAAATGTTGGTTTAGACTTATGAGTAGACGTTCGTTTGATCTTGGAGGCGAATGCACATTATATTCTTTATATCAAATTCTTTTTGTTTAAACGGGGCCCAGAATTCTTTCTTTGGTTCTTCCATTTCAAAATGTCTAGAAAAGAATGCTCTTGTTCTCTGGTTGCACGTTAGTTTGGTGTAAAGCTGGAAATTTATAATCTATCTTCGGTTGGATCTTTACGTGTACCTAACCAATCAACAAGCGAATTTGCCTTTCCGAGACTTTAAGATGTCCAATCAGAACCAGCCTTCAAAAACAAAGGAAAGTGTTTTGGATTGAAATTAAATATTAATTTAGAGGTTGTCTTTATTTTTAGTGTGTTAATATCTTCAAATGAGCCCTGTGTGGAGTAGAAGGGGCTATCACACTCATATTGACTAATCTACGATGCTCCTTAATTAGTCCTTAACGTTTCGATGATTTTACCACGTAAAAAAAAAGAAAAAAAGGGTCAAGGTCACGTTTAGACAGTCCCGTGATTCTTCAGGCGTATGACGAAAGGTAATCCCAAAGGAGGTTAATGCTCAAGTAGTTTTTAATCAAGTCGCGTACAATCTAGGGGGGAAGGAATCGTGATAGTTCATGTAGGTGGTTATAAAAGCGCAACTTTTTGCAGCGGTAATCCTGCTTAGTTCGCTTAACACCACTTTTCCGCGCATACGACCAGTTCCCGCTACTTTTGATACTTTGTAACACTTTGTGGTAACTTATGAAGGATCTACGAAATGAGGAAGAACACGGACCATTTTGTTGTTTCCTTGAATCTTCTCAATACCTTACATATCGTATCCTCGTACATCTTTCTACATTGTTCTTTTGTCTATTATTTGAACATTAATGATCTTAGTATGTTGAACAGTTTTAGTAACAGAATATGTACTTTAATTGTTTAGAGCAGAATATACTTTATTGTACACCAAAATGAAAACACAGCTTTTTGAAAATATGAAATCTTTATGGAGTTCTAGGTAAAGGGGTATACCTCTGTGGGTATACCCCTTTACCTAGAACTCCATAAAGATTTGCGTGCGATCCGTTCCGGCGTTACGATCTGAACACATGCGATCTCTGTAACCTATGGCTATCCATTTATGTTTTCTCACTACCGGCGTTAGATCGCAACGCGTTCAGCCTTAATAGTAATTCTTCTCCATAAAGATTTACTGATTTAGGCTTTTGGAATGAGCAACTACAGTCCATTCACAGTTATTATGCCTTGTGACTGGACATGTAAATAATTTTGTCTGTAATGTTCTATCTGATACCATGGTGCTCTCCTGCATTGACATTCCACAGCTTGTATTAATAATTAATCTGTTTGAGATGCTATTATCATATTTCCATTTTAGGTTTGTTTTGTCTATTATAATAAATGTCCGGCCAAGCATGGAGATTGTTTGAGACGACAAGTTCTAAACACAGACAATAACTAAATAAGTTTCGTTCTTAAGCCTAAATCTGTAAATAAGTTACTAAGCTCGTGCTTAGACTTACACAAGTTTCCGTCTATATTTTGCACTTGTAGTTTGACCGATTTGCGATAGTGATAGGACGAAGACAAAGTCAAAGTACGAGCAAAGAAATGTTTATACCTTAGAACCAATAAAGAAAATTAAAATTCGACTACGAGCACAGCTTGAATCACTAATCAGCGTCCATCCGGAAAAGTACTCCAGATGCTTAACCAACCAAGCCATCGCAGCCCTGCTCAGCGAGGCCGAATTTTTCATTCCATTTTTAAACGTCTTTCGCCGAATTAAATCGAATTTTCTTTTATTGTTATAAAAGAGATTTATATTTGCGACGCAGGTGTTAATGCGTATAAAATATTTAAAATTTAACACCAATGTAACAGTGAACGTGTCAAATTCAGTTAACTGATATGTTTTATTTACTTCAAAATATGCTGAAAGCTTTAAAATTGTGAACTACAAATTCAGATTGACATTCTGGGGCACACCGTTGATAGCATTTCAATAACATTTAATATTATCCCTCGACATCAAACTTTTGGTCCAAGCAACAGCCAAAGTTGGCTATCAGTTGCCCCGGTTGAAATGAATTTATAATTTCATATTTCACAAGTGTGCCAACAGTTTGACCCAACATTTGGAACCGGGGTCCCGCTCTCTACACAGCATTTTGACAAGCATTCATACTTTAAAAGGTTTTTCATTTATCAATAACTTAAAATATTTGTATATTTACGATTTTCAAGTTTTGATATTGAAAGGCAAATAACCGAGTGCAATATACTAATGTAAAATCGAATAGGAATGTATCAACAAAATCACTATTTGATCTAGATATACTAAAAAAGATGGTTTTCACGACAGAAAATCATTCCAAAATTGAAAAAGAAACGAAAAAAGTGTGGTCTACCAGAGAGTTTATTGTAAAGTACACACAAACTGGAAAGAAGGTTGGACATGTGTCATATACCTACCTATGTAGTACACCTATCAGTACTACAAGTGTGTAGTGTACTACTTTATATTAGCTTTTTTTTATCGTGGTAAAATCATCAAATGAGTCCTCCCACCCAGGGCAGGGCGGGAGGGACTGTCAGACTTGTACTGACTAAAATCCACGGTGTCCTTCAATAGCCCTTTACGTACCGGGGTCACGGTAATCCCTTGGTCCCGCGACCCCGGCAGGACTTTATATTAGCTTAGAGAAACTAATTGCACTCGTGCTAAGTTGCGGCCACGCGGTTTCGTTTCGTACAGAAAATGAGTCTTTAAAGGGGCAGACTAAAATGAGTAGTGGCGGTTAGGAAGTTGCTTAATGAGATTTCAAAACGTCTCATTATATGTTTTTTTTTCTTATTTTTTTATTTGCAAGTTATATTTCAGTATTGCATCCCGTTAAAGTTGGCTCGATTTTTTTAGATATAATGCGCATTACCCATATTAATACTGATTTGACAAATGTAAATACGAAAACAACAAAAAAGTTTTACTCCTCCCTTAGTACGTGAGACTTAGCCCTGTCGTGCACTAGGCGACGTAAGTCTCCGATACCTTGTGACTTTGATATCCAGGTGACTATCGCAATACAAATCCATAGAGGTTGGTATACTGGCACGCGACAATGGATACGAAAGTCGTAACGTATGAGATACTTGCGTCGCCTGGTGCAAGAAGGGGCTTAGGCCTCCTTCTCACTAAACTGCAGTTGTTCCTAAGGGCCACGAACACGGCATATTTGAAAAGCGCAGACGACGCGTATTTCAAGAAAGCGAGTTTGTTTCGCGAGCTTTTGCCAGCTAGAGGCAGATTCAGCTATAGATAATTTACAAACCTACTTATCCTAATCCTAACTAATATTATAAATGCGAAAGTAACTCTGTCTGTCTGTCTGTCAGTCTTTTCTTCACGCCTAAACTACTGAACCGATTTGTGTGAAATTTAGTACAGACATAGTTTGGAACTTGAGAAAGGACATAGGATAGTTTTTAACCGACTTCAAAAAAAGGGGGACTGTATTTTTTTTTATGTTTGTTACCGCATTACGACCGACTGGGTGAACCGATTTACATAATTCTTTTTTTGTTTGAAAGCTGGTGCTTCCCGTGTGGTCCCATTGTCACCAAATCAGGATCTGATGATTGGATCTTGGAGAAATCGAGGGCATCCCTCAAATTGTATAGGCCCACGCATCATTTTTCGTAAATCTTATGAAGCAATTTAAGTACTTGCGTATGGTAATCATCATCTTATGTAGCTGAGCTGATGATGGAAGGTACAACTCCTTAACAGTAGTTTGTTACCGCATAACGACCGACTGGGTGAACCGATTTTCATGATTATTTTTTGTGTTTGAAAGCTGGTGCTTCCCGTGTGGTCCCATTGTCACCAAATCAGGATCTGATGATTGGATCTTGGAGAAATCGAGGGCAACCCTCAAATTTTATAGGCCCACGCATCGTTTTTCGTAAATCTTATGAAGTAATTTAAGTACTTGCGTATGGTAATCATCATCTTATGTAGCTGAGCTGATGATGGAAGGTACAACTCCTTAACAGTAGTTTGTTACCGCATAACGACCGACTGGGTGAACCGATTTTCATGGTTATTTTTTTTGTTTGAAAGCTGGTGCTTCCCGTGTGGTCCCATTGTCACCAAATCAGGATCTGATTATTGGATCTTGGAGAAATCGAGGGCAACCCTCAAATTTTATAGGCCCACGCATCGTTTTTCGTAAATCTTATGAAGTAATTTAAGTACTTGCGTATGGTAATCATCATCTTATGTAGCTGAGCTGATGATGGAAGGTACAACTCCTTAACAGTAAGGAGTAGGCATCGACTGATTCATTGTCGCATATCTCCGGAACTTCACGTCCGATTTAAATAATTCTTTTTTTTGTGCTAGGTATCTATCTGTTAGGGAATACTGCAAGTATCATCAAAATCGGTTCAGTCGTTTTTGAGAACAACAAAGCCATCGACTTCCGAAATAAAAGTTATTTTGTAGATTATTTTACCCTTTTTTGTGGTTCTTTTTGAAGGCGGTTAATTTTTTTTTTTATTTTTTTTATTATATATATTTTTACGGGTTAAGCCGCGCTTGTCGAGGTTGGTCTGTGGATGGGTAAAAAGCACTCAGAAAGCACGTAAAGCCGTTGATCCCAGCTGTCATTTGAAGATCTTTGACAGTCGTTACTGTCAGAAGCTCTAAAGTCTGACTGGGTAATACGATACCCCATAGTAAGACTGGTTGTCTTACCATTACCTTACCATTGTTCTATTATTATTATTTTTTTATCGTGGTAAAATCATCAAATGAGTCCTCCCACCCAGGGTAGGGCGGGAAGGACTGTCAGACTTGACTGACTAAAATCTACGGTGTCCTTCAATAGCCCTTTACGTACCGGGGTCACGGTAATTCGTAAGTCCCGCGACCCCGGCAGGCTTTGGCCTTCTAAAATAATGAGCACTTAGAAAGGAATTCAGATAATTCCACCCTCAAGAGATTCCCTCTAAATATTAGGTATAGGTGTTCAAAGATTGTATAAAAACTATTATAATATTTATTCTAAGTATTTTGAAGTTAGAAAGCTGGGATGTACGATGTGAAGTAACATTAAAAAAATATAAGTATATAAAAAAAAATCACGTAACTTAAGGAGGCAGACCAAATTCTACGCGAGCGAAGCCGCGGGCAAAAGCTAGTTCGTAAATAAACCACAAGATATCATATTATTATTTAAATAGATCCTTTGTTTCGTCCACAAACATTTTACTAATGATCCAATTTATATGACAAAAGTCTAAATACTGAACAAATATCAGTAGTATGAATATGTATCAGTGATGGTGGCATTATGAAGCAATCATTATCATAATACACAAATTGTCAATTTAATTGTGCCAGCTTTCGGGAATAGTGAGTCCATGTTGTCCCTGATTTGTTAATATTAGTAATAGAACTAAGGAAATGGGACACAAATTGTCTTAAGATAGTGTATTATCCGGGGTCGCGGGACCAAGGGATTACCGTGACCCCGGTACGTAAAGGGCTATTGAAGGACACCGTGGATTTTAGTCAGTACAAGTCTGACAGTCCCTCCCACCCTGCCCTGGGTGGGAGGACTCATTTGATGATTTTACCACGATAAAAAAAAAGATAGTGTATTAAATTAATTGTGATCCTCATCTGTTAGTCAAAACTATTTAGTTTTTAAAACTATGATTATAGATTTCTCAATATATGATCGATTGGAAATGCTTCTTAATTATTGTATTGTATTCAATAGATACAGATATAGACAACACAATAAGACAAGTAAACAAAATAAAAAAAACCATGCAAAAATTAAAAACATAACCTAACCTAACCTAACCTAACTAATATTATAAATGCGAAAGTAACTCTGTCTGTCTGTCTGTCTGTCTGTCTGTCTTTTCTTCACGCCTAAACTACTGAACCGATTTGTGTGAAATTTAGTACAGACATAGTTTGGAACTTGAGAAAGGACATAGGATAGTTTTTAACCGACTTCAAAAAAAGGGGGACTGTATTTTTTTTATGTTTGTTACCGCATTACGACCGACTGGGTGAACCGATTTACATAATTCTTTTTTTGTTTGAAAGCTGGTGCTTCCCGTGTGGTCCCATTGTCACCAAATCAGGATCTGATGATTGGATCTTGGAGAAATCGAGGGCATCCCTCAAATTGTATAGGCCCACGCATCATTTTTCGTAAATCTTATGAAGCAATTTAAGTACTTGCGTATGGTAATCATCATCTTATGTAGCTGAGCTGATGATGGAAGGTACAACTCCTTAACAGTAGTTTGTTACCGCATAACGACCGACTGGGTGAACCGATTTTCATGATTATTTTTTGTGTTTGAAAGCTGGTGCTTCCCGTGTGGTCCCATTGTCACCAAATCAGGATCTGATGATTGGATCTTGGAGAAATCGAGGGCAACCCTCAAATTTTATAGGCCCACGCATCGTTTTTCGTAAATCTTATGAAGTAATTTAAGTACTTGCGTATGGTAATCATCATCTTATGTAGCTGAGCTGATGATGGAAGGTACAACTCCTTAACAGTAGTTTGTTACCGCATAACGACCGACTGGGTGAACCGATTTTCATGATTATTTTTTTTGTTTGAAAGCTGGTGCTTCCCGTGTGGTCCCATTGTCACCAAATCAGGATCTGATTATTGGATCTTGGAGAAATCGAGGGCAACCCTCAAATTTTATAGGCCCACGCATCGTTTTTCGTAAATCTTATGAAGTAATTTAAGTACTTGCGTATGGTAATCATCATCTTATGTAGCTGAGCTGATGATGGAAGGTACAACTCCTTAACAGTAAGGAGTAGGCATCGACTGATTCATTGTCGCATATCTCCGGAACTTCACGTCCGATTTAAATAATTCTTTTTTTTGTGCTAGGTACCTATCTGTTAGGGAATACTGCAAGTATCATCAAAATCGGTTCAGTCGTTTTTGAGAACAACAAAGCCATCGACTTCCGAAATAAAAGTTATTTTGTAGATTATTTTACCCTTTTTTGTGGTTCTTTTTGAAGGCGGTTAATTTTTTTTTTTAATTTTTTTATTATATATATTTTTACGGGTTAAGCCGCGCTTGTCGAGGTTGGTCTGTGGATGGGTAAAAAGCACTCAGAAAGCACGTAAAGCCGTTGATCCCGGCTGTCATTTGAAGATCTTTGACAGTCGTTACTGTCAGAAGCTCTAAAGTCTGACTGGGTAATACGATACCCCATAGTAAGACTGGTTGTCTTACCATTACCTTACCATTGTTCTATTATTATTATTTTTTTATCGTGGTAAAATCATCAAATGAGTCCTCCCACCCAGGGTAGGGCGGGAAGGACTGTCAGACTTGACTGACTAAAATCTACGGTGTCCTTCAATAGCCCTTTACGTACCGGGGTCACGGTAATTCGTAAGTCCCGCGACCCCGGCAGGCTTTGGCCTTCTAAAATAATGAGCACTTAGAAAGGAATTCAGATAATTCCACCCTCAAGAGATGCCCTCTAAATATTAGGTATAGGTGTTCAAAGATTGTATAAAAACTATTATAATATTTATTCTAAGTATTTTGAAGTTAGAAAGCTGGGATGTACGATGTGAAGTAACATTAAAAAAATATAAGTATATAAAAAAAAATCACGTAACTTAAGGAGGCAGACCAAATTCTACGCGAGCGAAGCCGCGGGCAAAAGCTAGTTCGTAAATAAACCACAAGATATCATATTATTATTTAAATAGATCCTTTGTTTCGTCCACAAACATTTTACTAATGATCCAATTTATATGACAAAAGTCTAAATACTGAACAAATATCAGTAGTATGAATATGTATCAGTGATGGTGGCATTATGAAGCAATCATTATCATAATACACAAATTGTCAATTTAATTGTGCCAGCTTTCGGGAATAGTGAGTCCATGTTGTCCCTGATTTGTTAATATTAGTAATAGAACTAAGGAAATGGGACACAAATTGTCTTAAGATAGTGTATTATCCGGGGTCGCGGGACCAAGGGATTACCGTGACCCCGGTACGTAAAGGGCTATTGAAGGACACCGTGGATTTTAGTCAGTACAAGTCTGACAGTCCCTCCCACCCTGCCCTGGGTGGGAGGACTCATTTGATGATTTTACCACGATAAAAAAAAAGATAGTGTATTAAATTAATTGTGATCCTCATCTGTTAGTCAAAACTATTTAGTTTTTAAAACTATGATTATAGATTTCTCAATATATGATCGATTGGAAATGCTTCTTAATTATTGTATTGTATTCAATAGATACAGATATAGACAACACAATAAGACAAGTAAACAAAATAAAAAAAACCATGCAAAAATTAAAAACATCAGAAATATTTTATGTATTTTATTTAACACACATAACGGGTTTCCAATTTCCAATAAATAAAAAATATGCTCTGGGATTGGTTGAAACCTAACAGAGCCCGTAAAACTAGGTTTGGTGATGGCAGCCAGAAAAAATTGTCTTTAACCTCTCGGGCGATATATAATTGAAAATGATAAAAATCAACGTCCAATGAGCGACTGTCTGTTATGTACACCCGGGTGTACGTAACGCGCCCGAGAGGTTAACTGAAACACTATTTTTCGAAAATGTTTTCTATATAACGTTTCATTAACATTGGTTCAGTCGAAAATAAGGACTTGAAAGTTTGTCTGAAATATCGTTCGTACACAATTTTAAAGTATAAGCATAGTTTAATTTCTGATACTCCAAAATTTATTTCGTAACGGTGATTAATAAGTTGCATATTAGTAACCCTTAACGCTCTATCCAATACGGCTGATACTGTCATTTTCTTAATTGGTTCCTGATTAAATTCCCTCGTAAAGCGCTTTGTGCATGAACACAGCTGTTCTGCCTCAATATACTCGCATTTAGCAATAAATCCTAGCTCTTCACTTCATATTGCTTGCTAAAATGACAACTAACAATAAAATACTCATAGATATGACACCTGTGGGAAATAGTTAATTATTTGTGTATTTCATAAACTGTCTATGGTCCAGTGTTTGAAAAAGTAGGTCGTAATCAGCTGTTATTCATCCTGGACTTATTACTTTTTTTGGTTCCTTTTTTAAATATTATATTGCTTTTCAAATGCGAAACTGAATAACTGGCAGTATGCTGGCTGAATAACTGGCAGTACAACTGTGTATTAAAATGTGGAACTGAACCTCTTTGCTTTAGTCTTCAAGAAAAACGTAGGTATGTGTTTTTTGTTGTTGTTTTATCTTATTTTGTGAGTACAATGATAACAAATTGGCACTGTCTTGCTATGGGCACTGTGTCACGGCTTGTATAAAAATAATTTTGACCATTAACTTTTCATGCGTTATAAAAAAATACTGAAGATCAGCTTAAGTGTCATAGAAATAAATGGAAATACATTTCGAGTTCAGTAGTATGGCGCATTACTGTACTCAAATGTACTAATAAACAGTTCTAATCATTAAAAAAAATAGAAACAGAAATAAAGGAACAAATCTAGAACTTTTTGATAGGCACAAAAGTCTCATAGGTGCATAAACTACCACAAACTAACACACCGAGTTTCCGACAGTCGTCGTCACTATCACGACGAAACTTACAAGGCTTGACGATGTGGACACACATAAAATACATTGTCAATGTCATATTATCTCATATCAACTCAAATTAATCTTTTATGAGGTCAGTATGTCAGATAGTTTGTCCCAATACTCCATGTCTTTAAGCCTATAAGCTAAGGTGTTTGACAAACTGATTCCCTTGCTCCATGGAAAATAAATCTGGATTTTTGGATGTTCGTTATTCAATCGCGCTAAAACGGGGGGCCGATTTGGATTAATAGATATTGTTTTTATGGCGGAGTGTTGTGGTAAGATCCGTCGGGACACTTAAATACTGAAATTAATGCGGGCGATTCCGTGTGCAAAAGATAGTACATTTATATATGTGACCTCCAACTTTTTGGAAGTCTATTTGTCTTATTTCATAAAACGCACTAACACTCTGTGATTTGTGGTATTCAAAAACCATAGGGATTCGGTCCTCTCATCTTGATTCCCGTGTCTATCTATATTTATTTTTTAATAAATTATGTCTTGATTTTAAAATAGGTCATTAATATTATAACTTGAAAATAAAGATACTGGCTACTTCGGTATCCGTCCCAGCTAGCCACTCGAGGGTAACTGATAAAATTACCAGAACGAAGTTAAGGGCTGGCCTGATATTACTCGCGGATGCAACCTACTTCGCTTGACCACGAAAATTCATCGTTACCGGCAATGTTACGAGTACAACAACCTGTACATAAATTACATACATATGTACGAGCACTATACGTTCGAAAACCCTCTTTCGAAGCAGGTGATTCAAAAGTTTTAATTAGAATATTTTCACGACCTAAGTACATTTCTATTTAAAATCCTGTTTCGAATATCATCTAAATTAAATACCGAACTTTTTTCATTTCCTTCCAGTGAGAAAACATGATAAAATTCAAAAAGGGAATGTGACCATTTTCCGTTGAGTTATTTTTAATTTTAAGTTGGTCTGTATAAGTATCTATTTGGCATGTCTGTTCCCGTTTTGCAAAAACCAGACTGTTATTTTTGTCTTTGCTTTTGTTTTAGTCAGTTTTCTTTTAATATGATTACAAAGTATATAAATTCTTCTTTCGATTAGAATCTGGATTAAGGGGCGCGTTCTCTTAGTCAAAAAGAAAAGGAAAAATGCTTTGACTGAGTATACGGGCTTTATTATGAGTAAAAATAAAATAGTTTCAAACGGTGTATGATTTACACACGATTTACGTCTTAGAGACGTCTTTTATACGGAAGATAAGTAGGTGTGGAATTAACTGCCAATTAATGTTACATCATTTTTATCTATCGACAAACATAAATATAGTTATTGTCTTGTTCACAATCTCAAAAGTACATGAAATTGATCCCATAATTCAATATAGGCCCATCCAGCCCCTAAGATTAATTTTCATTTTTTATGAAGCACGTTTTCTCTCAAGAGAATTCCAAAGTTTTCACTCGCACCCGAGGAAGTATAGTACGTGAGATCGTAAATATACATGTTTTTGTTGTTGAACATGATATTTGTGAAGTCACACAAGTTTTATAAACGTCACAGCTAGGTATTGTGCCGCGGGTGCACGCGTTGCTGCCGCGCCTGTCGTGATTTATAGCTGTTTGTTCAGCTACAATAAATCAGTTCTATTGATTTATTCTAGCTTCCGATGGAGCTCTTCAAATGGGTTTATTAATAGTTATGCCATCGGAAAATTAACACGGAGCCGTCCTTGATTGCAAGTGCAATTTTATATGGGTTTCAGAATACGACACTTTCGTTACGGCGGGCGTATGGAACGTGAGTAACAAAGATATTGCGTTGGGTGATGTTTAACATTAACATTCGGACGTCGCGTCCGTATTTAACCAATTAAGTTTCTGTGAAAAGTGAGATCATTTAAATAGATGTTACAGTGAATAATAATGTAAAGAAGTCGTCGACTGGCCGAAATTCGAGCATAATTAATTTAAATTGAAAGTTGGAACAGTAAAAGGGTTTTAAATACTGTAATCGATGTTTAAATTCAGTGTGCGGCAAGCGGTCAAACGCATACTCTAGGGCATTTTACATGAAAATATTCATTTTCAGCATTTCTTCTTCACAAGAACTTCGATTGTGCCGAATTCCATAGCTTTTCATCTGCGTAATTTTCGTTAAAAAGTGGTTCAAAGATTTCCCTTCGCGTATATATTAGGTAGATAAAAATGCAAGATGCATAACTTAACATTCAAGTTTGCAACAGTTGTTAAAAGAGGTCGCGTATCTTAGAAAAATGTAGTCATCGAAGGACAAGTTAACCTTTGAATATAACGGCTATATACATATATTATATAAGCAAATCTTAGTGGTTTTATTTCTAACAATAACTGACATTGTCCTGTCAGTGAAGAGTGGGTGGTTCTGCAGAAGGCAGTTTTTCTTTCCGAGCGAGCACACATTTCAAAATATTGTGTCGTTTCTGTGACCTTGCGAACATTTTTTTCACTGCGGGAGAGGCTTACAATGTATACGTATGATAGTCATAATATTTCGTATTGTATGCAAAGGTAAAAATATCGCGATTTAACAAAACTAAATTAACATTTAGTTTTGTTATTATTCTATAACTTTTCCAAGCAGTTTCTTAGCAATTCTTTTCTTTATTTAAGAAAAAAAGAGAATCTTGTTCTTTTTTCGTTGGTTATAAATATATGGAAAAATCCATGCAAGTCCAACCTCAGATAAATTGGGATAACGGCACAGAATGATGATGATGGCCGTGTTATTTTCACATTGTTTTCTATTCTTTACTCACCGCTTTAAAAACCGCAACAAATTTCAAACTTTTCAAATTTTGCGCCACATTTCCCTAACATTTGTCGTTGCCCCAAACTTGTAGGATGTCGGAAACCATAATCTTTCAAATCAATTAACCCCCTTTGTTTAATAATTGGATTTTTTAAACAAAGGAGTGGACTCTTTGAACGAATGTTTTTACCTTCTACCATTTTATCAGGACCAACCAGTGTTTAAAGAGTACTAAAATTACTAACAACCTTCATTTTATTCAAGAAGTGTCAATTTCTTGAAATTGAACCGAAAATTTAGTGACAAAAAGGTCAGAAGTTTTCCAACTTATCATTAATATCCAAGTTTTATTAAAATTTTGGAAAGCTTGTTTACAAAACACAGTGAAAAACTATTCTTAAGAAGTCTCGCAATATTATTTTAAAGAAAACTATTTATTAAACTATTAATTTAATGTCCTTTGTTTTGGTGGTCGTAAAATCATCAAATGAGTCCCTGGGCGGCTAAAGGGGACTGTCAGACCTTTACTGACTAACACATCTAACCTGTTCCTTTTCTTGCCTTTTGCGTTCCAGAGCCACTTTGACGACAATCCCGCGACCCCGGTAGGAAATTTTGAAATTCTGAACTTGCTTTTTTTCTATGCTCTCTTATGTCCAATTTACGACTAAATACGCCGTAGATTGCAGCAATAGCTTGCTAGCTAATTGCGTGTTAATTCCACTTCATATGATCACGAGCCAAGCAATGCATAAATGCTAGTTAATTTGAATTGCTCGACTTGTATGAGAATTCTAGGCGAGAAATTGTAGCTTCCCACTGAATCCCACAAAATATATAGCAAAGATATAAATACATAATTTTAACAAGCAAGGAGTCGGTAGTCATAGATAATAGTATTATTCTTTATTTATGGTACCATAGAGTTTATGATCGAATGGACGCAGAGTTGCATCTGGAAACTCGCAAGTTTTTCTTGGTCACTTTATTCATGCCTGGAATAATAAAGTTTTTGAATTTAAAACATAATTTGGAATATAGAACTCGAGTTATAATATTTTCTGCTTCGCAGTATCATTAGGTACCTGAGAAGAAATTCTAACTTGAAAATGTGTGGCCATTTCGCGCCAGTCCAATTTGGCGGATGTTTACCAGTGCCCGATTTGGCTCTCGCTCACAATTCTACTCTTTGTAGGTTTTTTTTTTATTCGGTGATTATTCCCCAGCCAGTATCGCATTTTTGACTACAATCCAGAAACTCGTTTTATTTGACTTTACTTTTAATCGTGTCCGAGAAGCGTGAACTAAAACGAATTTCTGTATAAATTTCTTATTTAGGAAGGATATTATAATTTGTTTTCTAAAAATATTTAGCCGTTGTAAATATTATGGTTTTGTATGTAGCGGATTTGCTCTCATGAAGATTAAATTATCCCGTAAGCCACATCAAATCTAAACCTTTTTAACAGGATTTGCTTGAAATAGTAAAAAAAAACACACAATCTGAATGATTACATGTACTTTTTCCATCTTGATAATTTTTAGTTACTTATAGTATTTTATTGAGGTATGTTACGGACATCGGAACACGTCATCTACTCCGAAAGTACGGGCCTCAAAGCTAACTCGAAGTTTTCGGCCGTACCTAGTTCTAATTTTGCTCGTCGGAAAAGCAAAGTTGGCGCTATAAGTCGCTATTATTGACTTTCCAATAAAACTTTTTGATTTCCAATCCAGTGTTTATCTATTCCTCAGCAAATTATTCACAATAGTGATTGTTCGGTTCACCACTTGTTGATCTAGATCATGATGACTGGAATGTAGGTCAATCATAACCGGCGCTGAGCTCAGCATTGTATACAGTTAACATTGGCTGAGCAAATACAACCGACAACTGTTGTCTAAGTATTGTTTAATCACAAAGTGCTTTGTTTTACGACAAGGAAATGTTTAGCTACTGAGCTTGCTTTCACCTTTTGAATTACAGTTTTGCTATGAACGTTGTACATATATTAAGATGACTTTCTACCGCGAGCGGAGCGGACCCATTAATGACTTATTTTAACTGCTGACATGTATTTTCACCAGCAAAGAAATGACTCGGCGATCAAAAACAGTAAAAATGAGCTCGCTCTGTGAATCAGAGACAGACAGCCTATTGGAAAAACACAAAATTGAAGTAGAATAGCATTCATAACTCATTTTCGACAAAAATGTCGTTTACTTTGTTACCGTCGATATGTTTGAAATATAGACAGATGGACAACGTACCCTTTACTGGACACCAAAGTAGGACACACAGATAGGGGAACGCGAGATGATTGACATAAATAAAATACAAGGATCGCCCCATATTATATCCTCAGGTCATAAAAAAAAGAACCAGAGAGTTGGGAAAAACAAGAGGAAACTTTAAATGTCAGACATTCGTTGAGGCTAAGAGCCTTATTTCTTTGTGCCATTCTTTTAGCATATCAAGTTGATTGTTGCTTTATTAACCCACTATCTTTTTCAAGAACGGGCTCCAAGATTGTTGGTCGAGATATCATTATACAACCTTTGATGCGCTCAGGAGCTCAGGAGCTTTTTCGTGGCAAAATTTAATTTTAAAAGTTCTCGTATATTCGTGGCCTGGAGGGCATTTAGTAAACTACGTTATCTAAGCATCACCCACAGCATTTTACCAGTTATAACTAGGTGGTGGACCCACGCTTAATTTTCCGGGAAAGGTAATTTTCGTTTCCTCTAGTTATAGGTTAGCTTTTTGAGATTCTTTATAAATATCCTTATTAGGTAGACCAGACGCCAGCACATCAAACTACCTCAATCTGTCAAATTACCTTAATAGATTTGCAACTATAGTGGAAAGTTAATATTCGATTGGTAAAATTGGAAAGATTGGCTATATACTTTTGGCTAACAATTCTAAGATGATTTATGTTTTATATTTAATTTAGGTGAGACTAACCAAGTATTTTTTGGTGATACATTAGTGATGTTTAATGTGGCTATTGGCATAAAAAATGGCGGAATCACGTTATGAGAGCTTAAAAACAGTGTTCATTGATTGGCTTGTCCGCTATATTTCTTTAATACCTCATTCAATTTTTTTTTTAAATATATAAGCCTCAAAAGTGGCAGTTGTAGCTTCTGTTGTAATTACGTAGGATATAAAGTGTTTGCTGTAAATTTTTAATTATTTTTCAAGCACTCAGATCTGGTCGCTGGACTCACAAATTACCGTGACCCCGGTACATAAAGGGCTATTGAAGGACACCGTGGATTTTAGTCAGTACGAGTCTGAAAGTCGCTCCCACTCTGCCCTGGGTGGGGACTCATAAGATGATTTTAACATGTAAAAAAAAACCCTCTGATCAAAAATCTGTCGCAGTATGACTGGTTTGTTATTTCTACTATCAATCATGTTCTGCCGGGTTGTTATTTCATTTCCATACCGGGAGACTTGTTCAGATTTATAGGAGAGAGCCGGCAACAATTGGATTAGAATACAACGTATTGTACTGTCTATTAGAGACTCTTCGCGGGTTCCGCATAGATGCAACATTCTTTACATAATAATTGACCAAATTTCCATAGAAAGAAAAGGCTTTTGATAATTTTCGTATAAAAATACTCGTACATTCAAAATGTTTAAAATTTTTCGTTGAAATAAAAACTTTTACACAAACGTTGTCCCAACAATTATGAACATAACAAGCCAGCAATCGGTCGAGTAGTACTCAAGGGACCTCAAGTGACAAGTGACGCTCGTCATATTTATGTGACAGTTGTTTTTTATTAGATTTTTGTAAAGAATACTTACCGAATTAATAACCTCCTTTCATTTTTAAGTCGGTCAAACATTCTGGCTGACTCGTGCCCAATTCGTCATCCATTCCTTTTTAATGTTAGGCGGTACAATGTTAAATACTTTACGACCTATTCTCACATCTACCAAATAGACCAACAAGTCTAGATAGAAAAAAAAAACATGGAAATCGATGGAACCGTTTCGGAGGAGTTCAATTACAATAATCGTGACACGAGATTTTATTAGAATGACAGGAGAACATTTCTGAGGGATACCTAATAGAAACGAGAGGTTTAAAAGCTGTTAAAGTACTAGATAGTTCTTGTAGCAACTTCTAAAATTACTCAAAAGATTCCTGTTAGCCATCTCCACAGTTTTTAATCAAATTAAAACGTTCATGATCTGGCTTCTTTGAACTTGTTACCGCAGCGGTTAGCGCACTACGTTTCGACTTTTCTTATTTGGATAGTTTTCATAACTAAAAGTTTTCCTTCGTTTTTCTTAACAGTACTTTAGTGGTTGAAAAAAGTTATTTTCCATTATTTTATCGTGCATATTCTCAGGAGTATTATAAAAGTCATCATATGCCCACCTTTTTCGAATAATTGGAAAGACTGGTTGTCATACTTTCAAGCTTCTGACTGTGATAAACGTCTGTCAAAGATCTAAAAATGACAGCCTCGTCCAACGGCTTTACGTGCTTTCAAAGGCACGGAGGAAACTCGCTACGAGACATGGTCGCCCATCCACAGACCAACCTCCGCAAGCGCGGCTCGACCTGTGCGGCTGCTGTTATTATTTGTTAAATTGTTCTTATCCGAATAAATGTGGCAAAACTCATTGAATTAACTGTTTTCATATTTTATTATAACAAAGAGTACTTATTCATTAAATAGGAGTTCATAATAATTCAGTTACAACATAATGTCCGTGTGCTTCGTTTGTTTTGTGACAAAATAATGTTATCAACCGGCGCAGGTGTTAAAATAGCAAGGTGCTCAGTCACAACATACACAGTACACTGCAAACCACAAACATTGACTAAACGGGTACGTAATCCAGTTATTAACAAAGGATTAATACCATACCTACTACCTCACTGAAAAAATATGATTATTAAGCTCACAAATCAAATCCAATGTGTGGACAATATTATTTCTAACGATAGTATCCTAAAAGAGCATAAACCTCACTAGATACGAGTATATTTTGTAGGAGCACTATATAAAATTTCACTTAAGTGCTTCCCGAGGAATTTTCAATGTTTGTTGGAGTGAGCTTTGAGCTACGGGAAAAGGAGAAACCGTTTCCGCCAGATCTGCATTAAATTGCATTTGAAGAGCTAATAAAACTATGCAGTTTTAAAGTTGAAATTGAGAAAAGCATCAACCTGGATCCAGAGATTAAAATATTAATGAGACCGTCGACAGGAATAATGAAAATAGTTCTCGAAAGTGAGGACGAAATGAACAATGATTTTTTTTAAAGAAAAACCTTTGTTCTGATCATTTCGTTTTGAATTAAGCATCAATATATAAATTTACCTTTACTCACATTTTCCTCTTTTTTTGCTTTCTTAGTAAGTAAATTAAAATCACGCATTTTGTAACGTGATAAAGAAAAAGACATGTGAATGTTAATGTGTCTATTCGCCAGCATTGCCTAATAAATAATGAAAACAAGCTTCAAACATTAATTTCGATGTTTACTCTAAGAATAGAACGAGTACTTATCAGATTTAACGCGAGATAATGACGAGAGATGGGGTCGCATCGAGATAAAAACGTTTTATCAGGCCTTAAAATGATATCGAAGATGTAAACTGTGTTACAGGTGGCACTTAATCGCAGGTTGTCGGCAATTCGTTCGTTAAATTGCCGAGCAGTTACTCTCGCCATTAATTTTTCTGACGACAGCCATTCGAAGTCATGACATAAACATCATTCTTCTAAAAGCTTTGAATGTTCCGAGACTTAAGGGATCAAGTGCTTTGAATCGTATGATAAATGTCTTTACGACGATGAATACTTACTTACCACAATTTTGTGGAAATCCGGATGCCTTTGTGAATGCGTGCTCGATAATGAGTTGTGAAAGGAGCGAGTTAAAAGTCGCTCACATTGAGTACGAGTCGAGTGGACTCAGTGTGTTATTGGTTCGTGATTGTTTTCTATAGTTTAATTTGATGAAGATTTATGTTATATGAGCGGACTATTTATAGCTTTCAAGCATGTTAAAATTAGTTTATAATTTGGAAGTTTTAGGTACTCAGGTGCTTAATTCTAAAACCCCAAATTAACCAATCGTTAACATCATAGTCTAGGCATTAAACGTGTTTCGTAACATAAGTCAATTCACTGCCTCAAAAGCTTTAATTATTAACACCCTCGACTCCATTTAAATTATAAAGAGTATTATTTCAAAATGCTATTTTACAAGAAACGCTAATGACGTCAGATTTAAGGTTCGGCCATAAATCTTTTGAACGTTACCGTGCAAAGGAAACGAATTTTGACATTAAGGTTGGAATTACATTACGCAGGAAAATGAACAATAAAGGTACTTACAAAATAGGTTTTTGCACGGAGACCTTTTTTTTGTTGTAATATCATGAAATGAGTCCTCCAGCTCTGCGTGGAGCGGAAGGGACTGTCAGACTTGACTGACTAAAAACCTGTTTCTTAATTTGCTATTTGGGGTCCAGAGCCTGCAGTAAGTTCTTTAGGGCGCTTGTGGAACATTCATGCCCAGGCCATGAGCGGTAACTATCAGGTCGTTCGCAGGCCTTCGCGCTCCTTCGGCGGAGGGAGATCACCTCGTGATTTCTGACGTTCTGGGGCCTTCCCCATGCGGCAGCAGGGGCGTGATGAGTAAGATTGCCTCTCTCTCACCTCCTTCTTCGCTAGTATTACTGCTACGCAAAAGGAGGTGAATGATTCTCATTCTCTCTCGCTCCATACTATAGCCTGTAAAATGAACAATAAAGTAACTTACAAAATAGGTTTTAGCCCAGAGACCCTGATTTATTACTGTAGAACAATTTTATTAGGGTAAACGAAATTTGTTTGACCTAAAACCGTTGTAGTGAAGGCATCAATGAAGTTCACTGAAGCAAACTTTTAGTTCGACAACTTATAATGCGGGCTTTAGTTCACTCACATGCGTAGATTAAATTTTAATGTGAACTGAAATATGTTTTATTAACATGTTATAGTAAACATTTTCAGTTTACAAATAAATTATTGTAGCACAATAAGCATTTAAGCCTTTGTCAAACAGACAGGCGTGACGAATGCGAAGCGAGGCGTTTTTATTTGTAATGTATGGAATTGTTTGAATCCAGTCACATAGAAAAGCGAAAGCGTGACAGAACTATCGGACTGACGTCTCGCTTCGGTTCGGTATCGCTTCGGACTCGCTTCGCTTTCGCCTGTCTGTTTGACAAAGGCATTAATGTTTCCATTGTTGGGACACAGGCTTTCCTCTCTGTGAGAGGGAGTGGGCTATAGTCCACCATGTGAGGCCAGTGCTGGTTGGTAGTTGTCACATTTCTCGCCATTTTGTTTCTGAAAATGGGCGGTTTCCCCACGATGTTTTCATTCATCGTTTTCAGAGTACCTAGTGGTGATGAAATAAATTACACAAAGTAACGCGCCTCGCTTCGAACCCACAAGTTACAGATCGTAACGAGGCCATTACTATTGGGTTTATTTAAAAACTAGCTTTTGCCCGCGACTTCGTTCGCGTGGAATAGTGACTTCCAGCAGATTTTTGGTTTTACCCACATAGTTCCCGATCTCGCGGGATCTCTTCAAAAATGAAATGTTGAAGATATATTTTAGGGAACTCTTCGAAAATCAACATAATGAGCTCTGCGTTTGAATTTAAGAGATGTATACTCACTTAGGGCATTAAAGCCGTTTTGCCGATCGAAAAAGGCGAAAATTTTATTTTTCCCTTATTTTCTCATCATTCTACTGATTTGACATTTCAGTCCAAAAGGAAAAAATACTGTTTCTTCCTTGACAAATTTTCTATTATTTTAGGCTTTAGAGATTATGAAAGTTTCTTACACCAAGACATTTCTGTTTACCACGTTTTTAGTTTTGCCATCCTTTGCAAAAATATAAAGGTTTTGTGGTTTCGACACTCTTGAGCACGCAACGTAGAGTTGTCCATGGGAGAAACAGTCTGTTTCAAGATGTACCCCCGCAACATAATATAACAACAAAATAAATCTAAAAATAAACTATTCAAAGACTAAAAGTAAAAAAAGGGCACGCCGCAATCGCGGCGGTAAGACCCCTCTTTGAGGAGTGGCAGGGTAGGCGTCACGGCGTCCTGACCTACCGCATGACGCAGGTCCTCACCGGATACTGAAATTTCGGGAGGTACCTGTGTCTGATAAGGAGGGAAGAACTGCGAGGATCGTCTGCACTGCGAGGATCGTCCGGAGGACAGGAGTGCAGGACTGCCCCGCTTGGGCAGAGCGCCGCAGTGTCCTCATGACGGTGATAGGCGGAGACCTCTCGCGCCCGGCATTGGTCAAGGCCATGCTGCGGGGCGAGACGGAATGGGAAGCGGTCGCCTCCTTCAGCGAAGCAGTCATGCTTGTGAAGGAGGAGGCGGGCCGCGTGAGGGAGTGGACAGCGTCCTCCCTCCACCCCAGCCGCAGTGGTAAACGCCCACGGCGACGGACGTCGGCAGACGATCTCCGGCCACCGTAGGCGCGGGCATGCGGGCGGCGAGTAATGGGCGACTCGCTGTCCGACCATGGACCATGCCCGGGTCGACGGCGCGTTGTGTTCCACGCGCGCCTCAAGGAGTGTCAGCATAATGACGGGCCTGTAGAGGGCCAAAGCCTGCCGGGGTTGCGGGACTCACAAATTACCGTGCCCCCGGTACATAAAGGGCTATTGAAGGACACCGTGGATTTTAGTCAGTCAAGTCTGACAGTGCCTCCCGCCTCGCCCTGGGTGGGCGGACTCATTTGATGATTGACATGACATGATTTTACCACGCAAATAAAATAAAATAAAAACACTAAAAGTCGCGCTGATAAGTACGGTTTGTAAATAACAATTATTGTCTGTCAATAAGGTCGAACAGTCTGAACGTCTATTCGCATCAACAGTCATATATTGTATGAAGCACGCGCGCTTTTTTTTGTGTATAGCATCTCACAGGTCTACCTCTAGTAGGCTCTGTACTGCTCAACCGGACTTTTCTGTAGATATGCCTTAAGGCCTCCAGGCGTGTGGACCCCCCCGCCTTTTGATACCTGCCGTCGAGCGCGGCTACCGCTACACAAAAATAATCCTTATAGCATGATTCTGTATTCACGCGCGATGACTGATTAGCGTATGTCATGTATAACTTTGGTGTTTCTACACCAATTTACACGATTCTTTTTTTATTGAATAGGTAATAATGTTAACTTTTTTTAATTAGGGATGAGTGAGAGTGTTATAAACGTAAGAGTAGACAAATATAATCAGAAAGCTCCGAATTGCTAAGCTATCGGGAGTTTCACGTGTTTTTGTGAGTCAACCATAAAATATAGACATATGCTGTTAAGGAATATTTTTATATAATTTTAAGGAGAACATTTTCGTCATACATGATTTCTATGTAGCTTTAACCATTAAGGCTGCACAGGCGACGGAAGCTTAAAAAATGGAGTAACTTTTCCCGTCTTCCCAATATTTCCCTTCACTGCTTTGCTCCTATTGATCGTAGCGTAATGAAAAGTATACTATAACCTGCCCAGGAGTATGAAGAATAATTGTGCTAAATTTCGTTAAAATCTGTCGAGTAGTTTTTGTTTCTATAACGAACATATAGACAGACAGACAGACAGAAAGACAGACAGACAGACAGACAGACAAAAATTTTACTGATTGCATTTTTGGCATCAGTAGCGATCCCTAATCACCCCTTGGTAGTTATTTTTCAAATATATTTCATGTACAGAATTGGCCTCTCTACAGATTTATTATAAGTATAGATTGTGACAGATTCAAACTTTTTTAAGTTACACTCCGCTTTCCAATATTTTTTATAGCAATGAATAATTAATATTTGAACTAGAAAACGTTTCAATCTTTGTTACTACATAAAAGATTACTAGTATAATGAAGTTGAAAAATATAACTATATTTTTCAACTTCATTATACTAGTAATTTTTTATAGGTAAGTAGTCACTCACCTATAAAACCGAAAAGCTTAGCAAAGGTTAATAGTGCCCATATTTTGTCAGTTAAATCTATACTAATATTATAAAACTGAAAAGTTTGTTTGCTTCATAAAAACGTGCTAATCTCAGGAATTACTGTACTGTTACTACTACTGTTAGAATTGATCACATATTTTTGTGTTGGATAGCTCATGTATCAAGGAAGGGTATATAATATCACGCTAAAAATAATAGGAGCAGCGGGTGAAACCGCGTATATTATGTAAAAAACATAAGTTAAGAAAATACGCACAATATTGAATGCGATTCAATAACAAAGATGAACATGGAGACGACATGAAAAATACTCGAAGCTTGTAGTCGGGCTCCGCAACAAATTGCTCGGGCTATATAAAAACAAAAAGATCAAATATAAATGTTTCCCGCTTTATCGTGACTTACTTCAGGCGAGCTAAGCCTGGCTGCACATTTAACGTATTGCCTTTTTGTCTAAGACTTCTTCGAAGTCTTTTTTAATGGGTTAAAAATGTCTGCTTATCCAAAAACGTTTCAACAACAAATCTGTTGAATCATGATTTGTAAAGACGGTGTGACGATCTTATTTCATTGCGATGGCACAAAAAAAAGTAGTTTAGAAGGACACAGAGGACTTTTCCCAGCAGAACAGCTTTGTAAAAGTTACTCAACAACAGAACCCAAGAAAGGTACCTAAAAACACATTTTAAGCGTTCCGTAATAGACAGAAGTTATGTAAATATAAACAATAGACAATATTTAAATCTTCATCTTAATAATATTAAGATCAATATAGACTTAGGCAACGTTTTCACGAATGTTCCTTTGTTGATTTATTTGTAGGTTATACGACGGATTACCGTCTAATGCCCGGTTTCTGGTGTCACCAGTTATCCTTTCAATAAGTATTGATTCAATAAAGTTATGGGTAAGTTAAACGGAGGTCAACTGTCTCTGAGTTTCTGATGACCCACGGACCGATAAAATAACTATGAGACAGATAGCCAGTTCAATATTGTGCCGCTAGATGGGTCTGTTTATGAGATAGAGGTAAAAATTGGTTTTTTTTTGTTTCAAATCCTCATTAAAACAAGTTTTATTCATAATTTAATTTTTTCGAGGGTAATACGAGTATAGAGTGGTTAAGATTTTTATATATATGAAAAATTGTTTCCTTCCGAGGAAAGAGGTTGTTCAATAGATTCTGTAACAGTATCTTCACGAGTTGATTCTTCAATTATTACAGTATAATTTTGGTAAAGCTATATTATGTAATACAGCTGTTGCTACAATTACAGCCAATGTGTGATCAAGATTTAATCCTAATTTTTGAGAAAACCATGCATATCTTCTTGTCCTAGTTTGTGCTTCATTGTAGAGTTTTTCTGCATTTGATTAGATTGAATTGGTACTCGATCCATCTATACAACCAATTATGTTTGGAAATCCTACTATATTATAAAACTGCGTCTTTATTTCTCTCAGGTCTTCAAAATTAGGCATATGTATGTAACTCCTAGCCAGCTTAGCTAGCTAGCAGACAAAATTAACAACAGAAGCGAGAGCACGTCTGATTATATCAGTAAGGTGTATCACAGTGTTGTTATGAAAGCATAACATTTTGAAAGGATTTCTCCTGCGTCGTAAGTTTCTGGGTATAGATATATTAGCAATAAAATCCAGCACTTCCAGATCAGACTCTGATGAGCTGCTCGTATTCATACTTTTCGATCTATTAACTTAATTTCTCTGGCTATTAATTTCTAAAATAACACGATATAACCTAAGAGTTGACAAATGAAACGTCAAATAAAGTTATGGAGCCGATAAACGGCACAGATTGGTCGGTTAAGTTGATCTTCGTTTATGTAGAGTTTAACATACATCGCGGTGTTCAGAAACCCATTTTTATAGTTTATCGAACCAATAGCGCTATTGAATAGATAAACTGTCGATAAAAGGACACCAGAAACCGGGCATAAGTCCTGGTGGTAAGTTGTTTAGGAACGTAATAAATAAACTTGAAAAATTGTAGGAACGTGTTGCTAGTTACTTAAGTTGAGAATAAAGGTTTTAGGGTTTTACCCGACGAGATGGATAAGGAGGGTTATGTTTTTAATGAGATTTACCTAATATTATTTTGTTGCCATGATTTTTGTTCTCACCAAAACACCAAACTTTTTCACATAGGCATCAAAGGTAACTTATAAAAAATTACCAAAATGTGCACGGATCGGGTTGGTCGTTTCCATGGAGTCTTCTCCATGGTTACTCTTAGTCTTACTCTACCGGCAAAAAACTCCATGGTTACTCTTTTTTTATTCTTACCACCTGCCAAACGTTTTCTCTTGTATGTTGGGGACAGCTTCCAGTCTAACCAGACGCAGCTGAAAACCAGTATTTTAACACGGAACGACTGCCTTTCTGACCTACGCATACCAGTTAGTACAGGGTAATACGAAACTCCTTGGTTATTATATCATTTTTTTTTCTACAGGATAAAATAAAATATACCAACAATTCATCAATGCCGCAAAAACTTTAAACATGTTTCATTATTTTATTCATTTATATTTTCACTGTTGGGACACAGGAATTCTCACCAAGCGGGGCTATGCGGGTTGGTATATGTCACATATCTTCCACTTTTTGGTCCTCACGATGTTTTCATCACCGTTTTAGTCAAATTTTTTTCATGAAAGCCTTTTTTGCATCTACGCCTCACGTTACCACACGACCGTAACCGTAAGCAAAAGCTAGAACAACAAGCAATTCCATACTTTTCTTCCTTAGGGACCATTCTCGTGTTGACAACTACTTTTAAATCTATCAGCGGATTTTGCTCCTTCTGTTTCTCGTTGCTTTTATCTTGTAATGCTACAAGGCTTAGAGGTGACACGACAGCTAACTTCAAATTATTATTTCTTGCTTCCATTTTATAATAATTAGATTTTTCCGTCAAGAGTTTTTCAGTTTCGACCACCGAGTCTGGATTTGTGACACTCGTCCACGATGACGGTTAAAAAAATAACTATAGTTGTGAGTGTTCTATGAGGTACAACTATGACTAATTTTTCCGGTGTTACCGCTATTGAAAATAGGCCTCATGTCTGTGAGAGCGGGCTGTAATCCACCACGCGATTATTTTCTTCACTGTTTAGAGAGCAATAGTGAGTGATGGAGAAATGTAATGCGCCTGCTTGGGTTCAAACTTCGAACCGATATACAACCTCGTGAGTCGGGTCTGTAACTACTCGGGCACCACTGCTTTCTTGTTGTGACATAACACACAATAATTTGACTGATGCAGATTTTCTGCACAATGGAATTTATTAAATTATTTATTCAAAATAATATCTCTGAAATAGAACACGGAAGAAAAATAAATATCCGAATACATATTTCCCAAAGGTGAAAATACTCGGAAACTACAAATTACTAGAGTAAACTAACATGTTAAATAAACTGAACAGTGGGTCATAAAAACAAGTGACAGTACCCACGGGTGCCATGCAACAAGTAGTCGTTCAACCAATAGCAACGTCATATTTACAGACGAGAACGATCACTGGCGTCCTTGTCCAATGTAAAAATTATACAAATTACTACTCTGTGGTACGCATGAACATATATTGTTATCATCGTTTTGTCCCGCTCCGATAATTTGCACTTTTACCCATCTTTTCGTAGGAGTTACAATAAAATTAACATACAAATGTGTCAGTGGTGAGTTGGTGACGCGATTACTACGGCCATGCGTTTATGGGGTGAATGGATACATATATTTTTATTGATGTTTTTATCAAAGCTTTTATTTTAGAAATGCTTATCTAAATAATTTAGGATTAAGGAAAGACACTGATTCACACCTTTGTTCAATGAAAACAATTTAAAGTTTTATTTACTCAAACTTTTTGCATTTCTTGATATTAAAATAACATTGAAATAATTCGTATTCATCCGAATAAGATTTAGTCATTTAAGATTAATTTTGGGATAAGCAAACTTTGATAGCAAAGTCTATCACATGGTTTTGAATCGAATGAAAAGCAACTTCATATTTTCAACTCCTTGTTATATTTCAATCTAACTTTCAAATAACAACGGTATTGAATATCATCACATTAATAAACAATGAGTATAATTTTTGAGAAAATAAAGTAGTTATGTTTTCTAAAGTAGTTATGTGTAAACTCGAAGATATGTGACATCTACCAACCCGCACTGGGCCCGCGTGGTGGATTATAGCCCACTTCCTCTCAAAGACTGGAGCTCTATGTCCCAGCTGTGGGAACTTTATAGGCTGATGATGATGATAATAGATGGCGCAACCTGTACGATCCAAATTCTAAATTAATTAGAGCATTTATCATTTAAATCGTCATTGAGGGCATCCTGCGTATCATACTGTTGATCGTTTGAGCAGTCGATCGGGCTATTAATCTCTCTACTGCAGAGTCAGCAAGCTCCGATCAATCCTGCCCGCCTGGTACTCATTTGTAACTCAATGAACTCTCTAATTTTTACCTTTCTTCTGTTTACATGGCTTAAATGGCTTTAGAATATATATATTGAGACTGTTTAATTTTGATTTATTTAATACTCCAATCGTGACTTCGTCTCTCAGTAATAATTTATTTCCTACTGATGATAGTATTTTCTGAATCGGTATCAATCAGTTTTTTTCCAACAAATAATGTCACAAATTCACTCAGACAACTTACAAACTTTACCTCTGTTTAAAAATATTTTTATAAAGAGTGTAGACTAACTTTTAGCCGCGATTTCACTCACGTTAATTTAAAATTTGACAACTAATGCATAGACACGTGACGTAGACTATTATCATAAGAACGTTATGGTTGTGACTCCATTACACAGATCCGGAACAACTATTTGTAGTTACTTTTCACACAAATATTTATGTACAGTGCCGTCATTACTTATTTATTAATAACAATTTTGTATAGACGATCGTGATTAAAGCATTTCTGCCTGAGATGGATCTGATGTGATACAATTTACAATTCTTGTTTGATGTTACATCTCATTCATTAACTAAATTTCAAGTAAATAAATCGTTCAATACTAGAATAACGTATAGACGCGGTGTAGACAGACAGTTTGTTAATGTGATTTGTAATGAGTGTCTTCAGGCACTTCTGCGATCGACTTAATATAATTACTATTACTAATTACTTTTCAATTCATATCAGTTCAGAAATATTATCAAAATCTTAAGGAATATCCAAAATATATGTCTTCAGAGAAAAGATGAGACTTTAAAAAAAATGTTGCTACACTTGGAGTTTCCGCAGTATCATGGATCCGTTTAGAAACATTTAAACTCACATACACAGACACCGGAACAAAGACTTGTTGGTCATACAAACATTTGTTTCATGCGGGGATCGAGCCCGGGACACGCAGCGCAGTAGTCACTTAACGACTGAACAACAGTGCTGTCTGAAGACAACTGCATTTTTGATGATTGAATTCATTTCATTTTATGTAGTGGCACTTGTTTTTTTTTCTTTTATTAAATTACTGGTATCTTATTATTTTACTCGCGACTCGACGGTACGAAGACTATTTGCGTTTGGGGTGCGAGCGGTAATTATTTGTGCATACCTATGTTGCCATTTATCTCCAAAACTTCTAGTTCTAGTTTGATGCGGTTTGCAGTGATGGGTTCTTGTCGTGTTTAAAAAAAACTACAGCTATATTTTCGTAATCACAACGCATCACAATCGCTGGTTTGTTGACATTATTAACATTGTGTTTCATGTCGGGATTTTCTGATCATTTAACTAATGCATTGACATGAAATTATCAAATAAAGATAACTTTTACATGAAGATATGTAAAATGTTTGCAGCTGTAAATCTATGTACAGTCGACAAATCAGTTAAAGAGCGGTGTACATTGAAACGTATAGCACAACATTGGAAAATCGTTTAATTGTATTTTACATCAAATAGGCGCCTATCCCATTGGTATATGCAGAAATCACTAATAATAATATCAAAGGTGATGATTTTTTTCTTTCATTTTGAAAATAATAATCCAAAGTACCTATCAGTTTTACAAATTAAGTATGTATTTTACTTTTCGTACTGAGAGATATGAAGTAATTTCAAAAAGTGCGGCAACTATCTCGATTTTACTCTATGTAGTGATATCGCTTACTTAGCTTTTAGTAGAAACCACTTCGCCACCGCATCGTAGCGGCGGCGTAGCAGTGGCGTAGCAGCGTAGCCGCTACGAACTTGAGAGCTACGACTGCACTCATTTCATTTTAAAATAAAAATGTATGTTGGCATTGACTCTTTAACCAAAACCCATTTTAATATCGCAATTTTATTACTTTTATAAATACATTAGTGAGGATGGATTTGGATTAATGTTTTTTTAAACTCCTGTATACAAATCTACCAAACGGATTTGGATCAAATTAAGAACACCGATAGTTTATGTATAACCCAGATTAGTACATAAGGTAATTTATATATCTGTTGTACGTTCCTGTTAAAAAAATCTGTTTCTTTTACCAGATATATTGATCCCCAACGTTTTTTTCATTTCCCATTTGACGAACAAATGAATCGGAATAATAAAACCTCATTTGTCAATTCTGATGAGTTCTATACCAAAATTATGAATACAAATTCTAAATATAAATGTAAATATTCATGTTGAGGTTTTAAAACTCGAGTCATTTGTTTTCTTCTAATCCAGAACTGCTTTCTGAATCTAAAAATATGTATCAGAGGCATGGATTTTCATATTTTTGACGTTCATGTGATGGAAAAAAAATAGTCACTCGTTCGTACACTAGAGGCGCTTTTTCATTATCCATACAATAAACTAAAATACGCGAATCTTGTGCTACTGCCTCAGATGAGAAATAATATGTAATGTATGTAAGTACACGGGTAAGCCGCCGACCCCATGGTTGGTAGGTAGCTACAATCTTGGGGTTTTTAAGTCTTACCATCTTACCATCAGGCGACATGGTGGTCAAACTTGAGTTTAAAGCCAAACATTTAAAAAAAAAGACGGGTTGCACTCCGGGAGTGCCGGCAGAAGTGAAAACTTGATTATTAACGTTGAGCATGTTTGATATTTTGGAATGGTTAGGGAATAATTTTGCACCAATTGCTTTATCAGTAAAAAAGTACTATGATTTATGTGGTAGAATACAATATTCATTTATTGCGCTATCGTACACGGTCGAGGTCGACCTCGACCTCGACCTCGACCTCGATTCGTGGCACGCTGTAACATAGACGAACATTCGCGCAAGCGCCCTGCGCCGCCTAAACGAAACAGTAGGCCCAGGCATACATTTTCGCCGCGCCGTAGAGAGGGGATAGCTGTCTACTCTCCATCCGTCCTACGCTTTTTCGATCAGGTCACGTGTCCTGACGCGAGTTATAACTCCATCCGTCCTACGCTTTTTCGATCAGGTCACGTGTCCTGACGCGAGTTTAAGATTTTATACCCATTACAGAAAAAGTGCGCCGCTAAAAAAGTTTTCACTTCAAAAAATTATTACAAAATTCCTAAATCTTCCTTCCTTTGAATAATTTCCTTCATTCAATAAATAAAGATTTAACTAGGGAAGACGAGAGTTTTTGTACTTATGTAGCTACTTAAACAGAAGTCGTTATTAATGTTATTTCTCCCAAAATAAATGTTAATATAATCCTTGTCAGTATCAAATTAATATGCGATGTCAGTATTAAATTAATATGCGATGTAAGAGCGTAATCACAATAAAAGAATCCTTGTTTAATATGTAAACAGATTCCGTTTACGAAACCTTATGTTTGAATCATGAGAATATAATATTGCCTTGTACATTGAAACTGGACCTAATTCTATGAATTCTCACTTAGACCGTCTGATACTGATTTTGGGATATTGTATGATGAAATTTTTATAACGATATTAGTGTTAGGTAAGCAGCAATTGATTTGTCTAACCCTAACGGATTGAGCAAATAATAAAACACATAAAATTTGATCGGTTTCTTTTTTCACATTTCACTGACATTTATTTAGCAATTATACAGAACTTATTATAATATAATATTAACATAAATAATATAATTAAAACTACAGATAAAGAAACAATAATAAGAGTAACGTGTAGACTAAATGTTAGTAGTAAAAAAACAGAACACCCCCTCTGTAATAGTCGGGTAAATGGGAAAAGAACTGATAGAAATATGACCTTGAGGTATCAATGAACAGCTTAAGGTAGAGCAAACTAGGAATTTTGGATCAAGCTCAAAAATCCCTCCAATGTTTCCATGTAACCTCAACCTTCATCGATAGCCTTAAAAGTTCAGTTTACACAATCGACCCCGTTAACAAGATTCCTGAAAGCTCTCATTAACTTCGTTATAATTTTTCCGAACAGTTTAACACCGTGTAATCCGATCCTTATGAAGCTAATAGTTTTGCAAGTCTAAACCTTTGAGGGCACTCTATTAAAGACTCCCGGTCTCGTTAAGAGTTATTAAATAAATTGCTCCCCGGATGATTAATTGAGCCTTAATTACGATATCGTTTAGCATCACCTCTGTTCATTACGCAAAACAAAGGTACCTGAAAATTAACAATTAATTTGAAATTGGTTTACAATTATGTATTAGCGGAGTTAGTTTTGAATTGATGGTATCGGTACACAATGTCGTAATTTAATATGTGAAACGGATTAATTGGTGTTCATTTGTTTAGCTGGATTTGAAGGTTTGTTGTGATGTAGATATACATGTACTCTGGCAATTAATAATCTATTCTCAGTTGGATCTTTGACTGTAAACAATCAACGACTGAATTTGCCTATAAAAGTCCTTAACTACATATATACATACGTACTTCTTAGTGTTGCTATACTGTTTGAAACTATTTAATGTTTTTTTTCTTAACAACCTCTTTATGAAGATGTATAAATCTTGAGTGCTGTGTACTGTGATAGGAGTGCAGATTTAAAAATGGTGTCATATTAGCTAATATTAACTCGAACTACTTAGTCTGTATTCTGTAACGATACCTAAATAACTAACGATACATAAATAAATGAGATGTCGAATCAGAAGTGACCGTCAACAGCAAAGGACTCTTTCCTTTGTTTTTGTACTGATTGGAATATACAGACTATTTTTGGGCCACCCCACCACACTCTTTACAAACCACTGTAAAACTTGCTAGCACGAATCAACTCTGTGTCATTGAAACTCAACGTATCCCGGAGAATAATAATTTAGGAGAACAGTGTATAAGACGGGAACGAAGTATAATGGGGACATACACTCCTTAGGCATACTTAACACAACACTAACGTAGCGCAAGCGCCATCAGGACAGCATTTGCAAGCGGCCATTAACAAATAGCGTCTAAGTTGTCGCGTCTAAGTGTTAAGTTTGCGTTCAGTGTGTGATTTCCCATCATAATCCGCGTCCCCGTCTTATACACTGTTCCCCTAACTGTTTTGGATCCTGCAAAAGAATAGTAGAGGAGTAGGAAGAATAGGTAGCTTCCACTTCTCTCCATACCAAGTAGGAGACTTAACAAAATATGGCCTATAGGTACAAAAAGATATTTACAAAAATGAGATAAGCCCAATGGCTTAGCACCACAGATGAAAGTTATTATGTACTCATATTTTCGTGTCGTGGGTTTGATTACCACACAGAACAAATATTTGTATGATCTGCAAGTAGTTATTCCGGGGCTGGGTGTTTGTGTATTTGAGTGAGGAAGCAATTCCTAGTGTGGGGTAAAGTTAAAAAAAAATGGCTATACTGTCTATCGCAAAACTTCATAAGATATACATAATACAATAACATTATTATTTCCCAAAATGTTGTGCAGTACCTAATAATCTAATAAGTTTTCTTTAGTCAATGTAAATGTCACGTAAACATTTACTGAAATCTACTTAAATATTTATATGTACTTACGACATATGACCGTCCTCGTAAGATGCTTGGAGGCGGCTGTAAACTCCATACAGTCCGCAAATCCGCTACAAATAGTTTCAGTTTTCAAAACAAACTTATGAATATTTAGTCAAATAGTTTTTTAAGTCCCAGTTAGTTAACAAATATGGGCGCTTTCACTAACAAAATGATTATTAATTAATTTAAATTATTACAAAACTAAAAGCTCTCTTGAATATAAAGTTTTTAAATCGTGTTACAATAAGGTCCTCTTTTGTTTAAATTAACTTTTGTCATTAGTTTTAAAAATGTGACAAAAGGAGCGTTAAATTTGTTGATAATGAACGGAGATTAGGGGAGTCCAAATTTTTTTGAAGTGAAAGCTTCTTTAGCGGCGTTGTGCACTTTTTTTGGAATGGGTAAAAAATGTTCAACTCGCATCAGGACACGTGACCTGATCGAAAATTCGTAAGACGGCGCAGGGCGCTTGCGCGAATGTTCGTGTGTGTTTATTAGTAAGTATTCAAGTTTTCACTTCTGCCGGCACTCCCAGAGTGCAACACGTCGTTTTTTTTAAAGCTTAGCTGTTTTACCACCCCGTTAATTTATAACTCGTATCTAAAGTAATAACGTTGTTTTCATGGTAGCAGGTAGAGCTAACTAAATTTTATTAATATTGTAGTGGAACGTATATGTATACTGTAGATATTTGTATAGTCAGCAATTTTTGTGACGCTCTCTTTGGACCATCAATCTAAAATGATGTGGATAGTTTTTTTTTAATAAACTTTACAATAATGGACAGAAACCAAGATGGGTTCTGTTTTCTATTCTGGTATTTTTAGATTTTATTCTGTCTGTGACCGAAGTTGATAGTGTTTTTATTCTGAATTTAAACATTTTTTAGATTGATTATTATTATTTTATGTTTAATATTAATTAAACTAATGCTTCACACCAATGTCGTCGTATCAGCAGGTAGGTGAGTCCTCTAAAGACAGACATCTTACAAAGTACTTAAAGTTTACCGCACAAACTTACTCAAGTCAGCTTGTCAAATACATATTTGCATTTAAAATAAATACGGAGCGTGCTAAGAACAAATTGTTCGCGCAGCTTCCACTCCACTTCTTAGAGTTTACTCTCAACTATAATTACGCAGTACTCCACTCCCAGGGTCGGTTGAAGCCTTGGTCCTATTACAAAGTTCAATCGCTATTCGAAACTACAGAACGGAGGGGGCTAAGGCTCCTCGCCCACGGCGACTTTTTGTCGCTAATTTGCCCTCGCTCACACCACGATTCTCAGTCGCGATGCAAACGTGATACTGTCTCGCTAGCATCGCTTCTGTAGCGCGTTGCAAAAGCGACTAACTCGCATTAGTGGTGCGTTTACTAAACGTGCGACAGCATCGCTACAAAAAGTCGCCGTGTATGAGGGGCCTAAGCTAAAACTGCTTAAAGTTGCCACGTACTGCCTCCAAAACATTAAAATATTCTAACAGGATAAAAGGGTTAGCGACGATTAAAAAAGTATTATTGACTATTTGTATGTAAGCTGAAAGATTTAAAATTGGGAGGAAAAGGTATTTAAGTGGGCATAATGTAAATGGATACAAGGTATAGTTTGTTTAGTATTGTGATAGTATTTACTATTTCTGCAATTGGCAATATATAAGAAGTATACAACATCGAAAAGCATTTTGCTAAGAAACTACGACAAGAACGAAATTGTGTGCCATTTTGTGAATAATATTTTACCAATAATCAATAATATCATTTGATAAAAATAATATTAGCAACATAATCACAATAAAAAAAGTTATTGAAAAATAATTTGAAAGAGTACCCATAGGTATTTTTACTAAAAAAGACGTTCCTCTATATTAAGAATTTCTCTTGTATCGTGGACGCGTTTACAAACATAGAAACTTACATATAAAAACACCCTGACTCGGAACAACACTTGCAATTCATACAAATATTTTTTTATTTAGTTGATTTAAAACTTGACTCATATACCTTCTACTAGAAGACATAAAACCCCATAGGTTCCCAATTATTTACAGTACCTAATAGTAAATAAAAGATTTTCATGATGAATTAATTCTGTGCCTTCACAAACATCTATCATTTACTTTGTTCGTTGTTAAGTTAACCGAATTTCTGAGTAAGCGGTATTGTTGATGCTGGTTATTATAAACTGCTTTGTTGGTTTAAATGTATTATTATAATTGACAATACTGACTGTTTGTTTGTTTAGTTACCGTCTACATGAAATGCTGACTTGGTTTTGTCAAAATAGTCGCATGAATGAATGTTTTTTTATTATAAACTAAAGCAATCCGACATGGCTTCGCAAAAAAATTAAATATAGCTTAAGACACTCGAAAATAATGTAGGTTTCTAGCTTTGAGTTAACTCATCATTACAGGGTCGCGGGACTGTACGAATTATCGTGACCCCGGAACGTAAAGGGCTATTGAAGGATACCGTGGATTTTAGTCAGTACGAGTCTTACAGTCCCTCCCGCTCTGCCCTATGTGGGAGGACTCATTTGATGATTTTACCACGTAACAAAAAAAGAACTCATCATTACAGACATATAAAAATGCAAATCTTTATGAGAGTATAGGTATATTGTCACTTATATCAAGAGCATTCTACACAGAAGTGCCAATTGTTTAATAACGTAATAAAACAAGACTAGTACGTACTTTAACTCGCAGTTTAATGAACAAGCTCGCATTCAAGATCCTTTAATTAACTGAACTATACATTAGTCATATCGCTTCATTTACTTTATGGATACAACATGCGTGTTCATAAACTTATGTATAATAAAAAGCGTGGGCTACCAATGATATTTCACTTTAATATCATTTCATTTATCAAGTAAGTATATCATTTAATATTGAATCTAATGATATATTGAGAGGAATACAACAGATAATAATCGTGACTGTTTGAGTATTTTCGCCGAATTTCAATTACTGCTACGAGATTTTGATATTGCTACGAATTCGTAGCCGTTTCTTAGAACGCTACGGATTTTGCTACGCCGGACTACGTTGAACGTTTTCAAACGTTTAGTTTTAATTAATGTTTTAACTAAATCCGCTTAGATAATCTAGCTTTCACTACATGAAAATAAACAAGCTGGCGTTTTAGAATCTGTTAATTCTAATTAAAATTATAAAACATTATTTTAGGCACGTGACCCATTTCTGTTTACGTGAACAAAAATAATCATACGTATAAATAGAACGTGTTTTGTAACCGAATTACGCAGTATTGCAATTAAGGTGCCGTTTCCGAACGAAAGCTTCCACTTGCAAGTGAAATATTGCGTCGGAAAAACACCTATTAAGAGTAATTATACGTGACACAGTAACACACTTTACAACTGGTTTAAATAAAGGATTGCTTTGTTAGATTAGACCCTGTTTCCATATGTGATGATGTTTTCTAAGAAACGGTTAAATTAATTGTCGTTACAGTTTTCTGTATGAAAAAATAAAATAAAGAATTATGTGTGTAGCATTCACATAATTCTTTATTTTCTTTTTTCACACAAAAATTAAATACATATACGGTCAGAATATATATTGTTTATACGCTGTTGCAGAGTAAAATAGAGTATTTGAGTTAGATTATCAAAAATTATTTTACACGTATTATTTCTTGTGTTTATGTGTTGTATAAACGAAAATTGGACACCTTTAAAATGGCCAATACGTCACGAGCACCTGTCGGGGTCGCGGGACTTATGATTTATCGTGACCCCGATACGTAAAGGGCTATTGAAGGACACCATGGATTTTAGTCAGTACGAGTCTGACAGTCCCTCCCGCTCTGCCCTGGGTGGGAGGATTCATTTGATGATTTGACCACGTAAAAAAAAAGGACAAATGTTGGTTTCCTAGTGAACAATATCCAAGTAATCACTAAATAGTTGGGACTTGTCGTGTACAATAAATACCTACTGATATAATCGGATTGTATTTGTCAAGACATGACCGTAATATATTTAAAAGTAAGTTCCTTTGTAACTTACGATCTCCGGCCACCGTAGGCGCGGGCATCTGGGCGACTCGCTGTTCGACTATGGACCATGCCCGGGTAGACGGCGTGTTGTGTTCCACGCGCGCCTCTAACGGTGTCAGCACATTCACGGGGCTTTTAGAGGGCCAAAGCCTGCCGGGGTCGCTGTACTAACGATTTACCGTAACCCCGGAACGTAAAGAGCTATTGAAGGACACTGTGGATTTTAGTCACTACAAGTCTGACAGTCCCTACTGCCCTGCCCTGGGTGGGTTCCTTTGTAACTTAGAACAGATAAAACTGTATAGGTTTACAAGTTCAAGAGGGAATATACGTCTAATGCATTTTTTCAATAAAAGAATAGTCTCTATTGGTACGCCCACACTGTGGGGAACCACTTGCGATGCACGTAACTCTATTCAGCTGTATATTTTTTTCTCGTATCAGTTCAACCTGTACTTTTTCTCGTTTTGTTGCTCATCACATTCACGGGCATTCAAGCGGTCTGTTACGTGCATCAACCGCATCGTATGAATACAACTGTTGTGGACTACTCACTCATTTTATACGAGTGAAAAATATTTCATTCGTGAGCATCAAAATGTATTTTTTCTTTCAGAAATATTCATTTATAGTGTTAGAAAGTAGTCTCGAGCGAATTATTAAGTTACTTGAGAAATTAATTCTGGTTTTGTGCATAAAAAGCTGGGAAATTCAAAATTCCTTGTGTACTTCTTGTTTATTATGATCCTTTAAATAAACTGGGTGTCTCTTATGTGGTAAACCCCTTGATTATTTACGTTGGTGACTAATCTACCTGCAGTCGAAATGTGTCTACCAAATTACGTATTTATACGGGGGTTGCGCACAATGCTAATAAGATTGTACCTTATATAAATGATATTAAAGTAGGTTATTACGTAACGTTTGTAAATGACTATTGCTTTTGACTTCTCTTCGCACATTATACGAACAAAAAGATTTTAGGTGGAATGTTGAGAGGCGCGAAGGCTGGCCTATCTTTTTACTTGTGTTTGATTAATTAACTTGAGTTTTAATTTAATGAATCAGCGAAACAATTTAGCTGAGGCGTTCTACCTTGATTACAGTCTGAAATTGGTGGATGTTTAAGTAAAAGTAGCGTACGAGGCGTACGTAACTATTACAACTAAGTCACTTTTTGTCCGAAAACTTTTTAACGCGTTGACTTTTTGTCACCCAGTGGAACAATCGTTACAAAATATTTGGCACCACAATTAGCGAACTTCCATATATCGTAATAGCAATCGACAGACGGGGAGACAAAAAAATCGGTTACAAAGTCACTAGTGAGCATTGTGTTCTTCGTTGTCAAAACAAGGTTGGTATGTCACATGTTTTCGAATTTTTGGTTCTAGGACATTATATTAAATAAAAACAATTGCTATTAACAAAAAGACGCTACAATATCAATGAATACTTTAATGATAAATTTTAAATTAAATAGGTAAATGTTTTAATAAATAATTATATTGCATCATAAATAATACATTTAGGTATATTCAAATAAGTAGTCAAATAAAATTCCTGTTCCTCTCGCCTACTTTTGCAGTGCCCGACGGGTCCACAATGATTCATAACTTTGTAAAACTAAGTACACTTGTGTAAGCAATAAATATATTGAGTATTGGTTATATTAGGTTCAACACAGACCAAATTACAATAGGTACACAAGACAACATCACTTGATAAGTCTGATAAGGGTCAGAAGCACTTTAATTGGAATTATGAACTGCTAAACTACGAGTATAAACTAAACTTCAATTAATTCGACTGCTTCGTGTGGTCCCGTGACCAATTTGGAATTGGGGTCTACCATCAGGAACTTCAAAGTTATAGGCCGAGGTGTAGATCTGTGGCTATAAACCAACCTATGTAAGTTATGGTCCCTTATTAAATTATTGATAATTAAGACTTTGATTTCTAAAAGTTTTGTTTGACCTTAATTATGAAACCTTTTTTGTCATTGTGGTAAAATAATCAAATGAATCCTCCCACCCAGGGCAGAGCGGGAGGGACTGTCAGACTTGTATTAACCAAAATCCACAGTGTCCTTCAATAGCCCTTTACGTTCCGGGGTTACGGTAATTCGTACAGTCCCGCGACCAAACTTTTATCCTGGCCTATAATTTTCCTTCTGGCCACATTAGCGGACGTAACTTCCAAGCTTCATCAAGCAGCTAAACCGACAAAGTTTATCAAGTTCATTTGATAAAAAATCTTCAATATCACTTTAACACACATCTTATTTAACAGAGTAGTCTCTCGGGAGAAATTGCACTTAACTTCGGATACATATTTCTTTTGTAATGTTACTCTGCGTGCTGTCTTTGCAGACATTTATTATTAAAACAAGTTAAAAATGTAGCGAAGCATTACCGCTTGACAAATTGCCGTTCAAGACGAGCCCAAAATTGCCGCACTTATAAAATGAAATAGCGAGAGCGCGGCGTTTAAAATTAATTTTAAATTGAGTAGGTACCTATCAGTTTATTTTGAGCCTAAAATCGGATAATGGAAATTATATTTCAGGGATCTAAAAGAAAAATATTTCAATGACGATTTATTTTTTCTATTTCCATTTTTGCAATTAAAATCGTATTGCGGATAAAATTATATTTATTTATATTGCTGTTATTTTTTAAATAACTAATATAAAACTAAACAAACTTACAAAGCATTGAAAAACTTCTCTTCAATGCTGTCAGTTGAGTGATGTGTCCAAGAGACTGGCGGCGTTACCTCATTGTATGGCAATGCTAAACCTCAATGAAAAAGGCAACTAACTATTCCTCCACATTGCAGTATCCCGGAAACAAGCCCAGAAAACTTGTTCTATTTGTTTACATAGACAGGAGGAAGTAAATTATTACACAACGGGCAAAAAAAAACACAGTATCATTTGACGTTGTCTCTATTATATCTTTGGATGTTCACATTCACGAACGAGTGTAAAGAACGACGCCATCACAAATTCAGTTGTTCAGAAGACACCATTATGAATTCCATTCAACGACGTTCAGGAAATGTTTCATGATAAGTGACATCTTGCTTTCTTGTATCAGCGAATACGAGACAAGACATTTAACACGTAAATGTTAAGGTCAGTTCACAACAAGACGCGACGCGACGCTACGTGACGCTACGTCACTGGAAATATGTATACACACATCAAAAGTGTCTAGGGATCAACATATATTTTTGCAATAACTTTTCTCCTGATTGATATTAATTAAAATTTTTTTTAAGGATTCATCAAATAAAGTGTTTTCGTTTGTCACAGTAACGATAAACCAAGTCACCTTTGCATTAATAAAGAAATTTGCCATTTTCCTAATAAAGGGATTTTTGACATTTGAACCACTAACACAAAAGTTCGAAAAAAAGACTGAAATAACAGTTTTCTTTAAAATTTTATTGGGTAACTTAAACAATTAATAATCCGTGTTTCTACCGCGAACACTAACAACACAAGAACATCGGTTTGGCATACTCAAAATGAGTTCATCCAAATCACGCTGTGGAATGGCCGCCCATGTTCGTTGCAACAACAAAAAAAGGTCTTCTTGCGACTGGATACCCTCCATATTCGGCAGAGCTCTTCTCTGTAGCATATCCCATGCATGCTCAATCGGATTCAAGTCTGGCGACTGAGCAGGCCAGGGCAGGACATTGATGTTAGCTGCGGCGAGAGTCTGTCTTACAACTCTTGCGGTGTGCGGTCGTGCATTATCATGCATTAACTGAAATAAGGGACCGATTTGCACTTGTAGAGGAACGATGACGTCTGATACAATCGTCTCAGCATAAATTTGAGCGTTGAGGTTGCCTCTGATCCAAATCAACTCAGTTCTTCCGCCGATCCAAATACCCGCCCATACCATGATGGTTCCACCACTATAAGGATGGACTTCCTGGCAGGATTTTAATCGCTGTTGGCGTCCAGGGCTTCTCCAGTGTCGTATACGTCTTGTATCCGGTCTCATACCATAACGAGACTCATCAGAAAAGCACACGAAACGCCATTGTTCTTCTGCCCAATTTCTGTGTTCAAGAGCCCATTGATATCGAATCCTACGATTGTGCATTGCTATAGGTGGTACCCGTAGCGGTCTTCGGGAATGAAGGTTCACTTCATGCAAGCGGTTTCTGACTGTTTGGTCGCTAATTAAGTTCCCTGAAGAGTGATGAAGCCTCACGGCTAACATCATGGCGGTTATTGTTGGAGCTCTTCGAGTTAAGATTTGAATGTATCGGTCTTGTCTCCGTGTGGTGCAGCGATACCGTCCTCCATGGCGCTCAGCCACGGTACCAGTGCTTCGGTAACGTGTCCAAAGTCGACTGATAATACTCTGACTTGTATTCAGAGCTAAAGCCACAGTACGTTGCCAGGAACCAGCTTCTATCATTCCCACGGCTCTGAGCATTTCTTCCCTGCTTAAATGACGTCGCCGCTCCATAATAACGTTGGTTTTAATCAGTAGTAGGGAAACAGTAGCACTAATAATGTCTTCAATGCGTTGTATGTTTTTATAGGGAAAATATTGACAGCTGATTTTCATCTTTTACTCGAATTTGATTCACAGTTCCTGATTCAAATTATGAAATGCACCAAAAAGGATCCATATAAATTTATAAAATCATAAATTTATTACAAAGCCACATCTCAATCTCAAGAAATCCGCATAAAAATGCTTGATCCCTAGACACTTTTGATGTGTGTATTTTCATGTAGGTGGTAAATAAAGTTATAATATGCGCGCAACATCGCGTCTCGCTATGAATTGATCCTAAACGGTATGACAGAAATAAAGTATCTACCAAGTATCAAGGCTCTTTTGGGAAAAAGTGAAACAATTTATCAAATCCAATAACGGCATAAAATATTCATAATACAAGGTAAATTATTTATTATAGTCATGTTTATGTAATAGATCTAAATACAAGGTAGACCGTGATTTAATAGGAGTTTGCGTGTTTATTTGTGTTAGTATATAAACTCGCGCGGGCATGCGGGCGGCGAGTAATGGGCGACTCGCTGTCCGACCATGGACCATGCACGGGTCGACGGCGCGTTGTGTTCCAAGCGCACCTCAAGGAGTGTCAGCACAGTGACGGGGCCCCCTGTAGGGGGCCAAAGCCTGCCGGGGTCGCGGGACTCACAAATTACCGTCACCCCGGTACGTAAAGGGCTATTGAAGGACACCGTGGATTTTAGTCAATCAAGTCTGACAGTACCTCCCGCCCTGCTCTGGGTTGGACGACTCATCTTTCACAGTCGTTAGTGTTAGTCAACCGATCTAAAGTCTGATAACCAGTCTTGTCACGGGGTATCGAATCACACATTTACTGAGTTGTGGAGGTCAGATAGATTGGAAAAGGCTGGGCAGATGATAATGAACACCGAATGTTGAGATCTTAGGCATAATCCACAGACGCTGCTCATTTTAGGAAGCTTGTAAAACAATTTGTGAGGTTTGGTGAACAACAAGCCTTTATTATTATAATCTAACTGTCGGACTAATTCATGTGGTCGATGTTAAAGTACTTTTCCTTGAGTGTCAATTACAAGTGTCATTTACGAATTATATTGTTCATCATTATTCAGTTTTGTTTGACATTAATTATGGGACTTTTTTTTAAGAAGTAAAATCATCTTATGAGTCCTCCCACTCAAGGCAGAGCGGGAGTGACTGTCAGACTCGTACTGACTAAAATCCACGGTGTCCTTCTAATAGCCCTTTACGTACCGGGGTCACGGTAATTCGTGAGTCCCGCGATCCGGTCAAGCTTTGGCCCTCTACAGGGGGCCCGTCACTATGCTGACACTGCTTGAGGCGCACGTAAAACCCAACGCGCCGTCGAACCGGGCATGGTCCATGGTCGGACAGCGAGTTGCCCATTACTCGCCGCCCGCATGCCCATATTGTTCATCATAGATAAAGTTTACATTAAAGATGCATATTATCAACTGAAAGGGTTTGTTAATGATAACGAGGGTTTTATTGACAAGGCAGCCTTAGATATTTCAACTTCATAAGATAGAGAGATTGAACTAAATATTTGATGATTACATGTCGTATGTATATATTAACTAATAACTAAAGATACTCGTAAATCGCGAAGTTTCTAGTACTAGAAGTGTATATGTCACATAAATATTTGTTTTTGATTATATTGTGTACTTGTGGCATATGATAGTAAAAGTTTTCCTTTATTTCTATTTGCGAGCATAAGTTTTACTGTTGTCTATACTTAATATATTAAAGAGATAATATTAGTATTTTTGTTTGGAATGAATGAACTGAAAATCTACTAGATCTATTCCCAAAATTCTTTGCCATATAAAAATCTACTTTATCAGCGCGTAACATAGGCTATATTATATTTTCAAATAGCGAGGGGGTCGCCAATCAACTTATAAACTAAATTCTTAAGTTTCATACAATCAACAAAAGAACAGTCACATAAAATAATGTACTTGCTGTTGCCAGAGGCTTTATCAGCTCGAAAATGATCCTAGAACGTAATACCGAGATGAAAAGTATCCTGTGTTAATCCAAGTTATTTAAACTATCTGTCTACTAAATCAAAATCATCATCAAATCATCTGAATCAGTTCAATAGTTTTTATGTGAAAGAGAGTAACAAACATCCATCCTTCCAAACTCAGAAACATTCTATTTATAACATTAGTTAGATTCGATATGTGATTGTTATTCACATATTTAAATAATAATCTTCCATTTCGTGTAACAATAATGAGGTTTCATAAACGGCCCGTTAGTGGGGTCGACGGGCGGCGGTAGTTTACTCGAGTTAGTAATGACTATGAGTTATTACGCCCTTTACAAACTGCAACACAAATTTCAGTAAAAATAAAAGCCGGGACCCGTTAAGATTTTGACGTGGCACTAGATTTCCCAACCGAGTTGTAACTATAAATGTTAGTGATAAAAAGCCGGCTTGAAAACTTTAAGTAGGGGTTAAAGTTATAGCTTAGTTAACCAAGGACAGTACGAAGAGGCTTTTAGGAATAGACGTAAAGTTCGTTAAACGATCAATGCCTTCAGACATTTAAATCCTATAAATTAACTAATCTATCCCTTAGTAACTCCAACGTATAATATAATAAAGCTATTCAGACATAGTAAACAAAGGCTAAATTTTGTCAATAGACTCAAATCCAATATAATTGTTAGTAATTAGTGCTGTAATAACTCGATATCGAGATTATCTTGCGTCCATTAAACTTCTCTATCACGTACCGGCTTGTTCTCATAGTTCACGCGAAACACGTACGTTTGTCCAATAATTATTAAATTATTATGGTATTATACAACCCGTAATTGTATTATTACAGTCTACAGTTTATATTGTGTGGCTAACCAACGAATATTGTACAGTAATTGACTATTGATTAATTGGAACAATAGTTGTCGGTGACAACGCTAGAGAAGTACCATGTACCACTTACCTTATAAGGACTTCCAGAGTTGGGTCACGAATCTAATCAATGGGTCGGGGTTAAAATCTCGTTTAGTAGAAAATCGATATACATATTTGGGTTTTTGCCACCTTAAGGCTCGAGTAATCACAACCATTCTTGCTCTCCTAAGCTGATATTATCGATAATTTTACATCAGCTCTAATCTGAGCAAACAGGCTATGATTACGAAAAATAAACTTTAACCCTTAAAACATTCAATGTTTTTATATCTATTTTTATAAAATCAGTGGGTACAGCTACCTTAACCTTCATTTTCCCCCTGCAAAGTTTGCTTTGGCATAATATTTGGTTCAACTCGATAAGTTTTATCGAGGAAAATCAATTTCAGTGTTTAAAAGTTATACGTGTACCTCGGCACTGCGGTAGATCACTTAGCGAACTGTTTTGTGAATATTTACATATACAATCTAACTTTTTATCGACATCGGTACTGCATTGGTAAATCTTTAACATATTTAAGTGTCGTACATTTCTGCGAAAGTGTTTCTTTTAGATACATGATAGCTTGCTCGCTTTGTAGAGATCTGCTCTTTTCACGAGTGCTTTGGGAACAAAAAGAAAGAGATATATTTAAATTCTTTACATTCGTTTCACGGTTTCATTTTTCATATGCATACCCATGCACAAATAAAAATAAAGGTCTCGAAATCGAAATACGACATATGACAACGTTACGTCTTTCTGATGAATAAATCTTTTACATTTAAATTGGACCGTAGTTCATACATAACCAATGACACCAATATTACGTGGCAAAAACCGCCAACCAAAATAAAATGACCTTTATTAACTCGTTCAAATAATACTAATAAGTAAAGAAATTAATCGGTGGGCGGAATAATTTGATCAACTAAATATCGCTAGGTGTAATTCGGCTCGTCAATTACATTTCAAGTGTTGACCGGTTGAGATCGATCACTCCGCGTGGGACAAAGCATTGTTCCCTTAATCAGAGCTCGTCGGTACTTACGTGTCGATCGCATTCTCTTGGTGATACCTCGACGTCGATACCCCTCTTAATTTATAGTTCACGTGTGATAGTGAAAAATGCTACAAAGGCGTGCTTAGCAGTTTTGGGTTGTATATGTACGAACTGTTTGCAAGTTGCAGTGCCTGTATCAGTACCTTGACCTATTAATCATGATTATACTTGAAGGGAAACCTTCAACCGCTTTTTACAAAAAATACGTGGACCTAGGAGAATAAAAGGCACAATGAAGCCCCTGTCAAACAGACAGGCGATAGCGAACCGGACCGAGTTCGAAGCGATAACGAGACGTCAAACTGGGTACAGCTAACCGAGGTGTGGCAGTTGTATTAGATGGCTTTTTATGAACGACGTCAAACAGAGCAAATACGCCTTCGCCACGTCTTCACATCGGTTCGGTCACGCTATAGTAAACTACGTTATCTAAGCATCACCCACAGCATTATACCAGTTATAACTAGGTGGCGGACCCACGCTTAATTTTCCGGGAAAGGTAATTTTCGTTTCCTCTACTTATAGATTAGCTTTTTGAGATTCTTTATAAATATCCTTATTAGGTAGTACAGACGCCAGCACATCAAACTACCTCAATCTGTCAAATTACCTTAAAGCCTTTGTCAAACAGACAGGCGAGTCCGAAGCGATAACGAACCAATACGAGACGTCAGTCCAATAGTTCGGTCACGCTATCGAATCGCTTTCGCTTTTCTATGTGACAAGATTCAAACAATTCCATACATTACAAATAAAAACGCCTCGCTTCGCATTCGCCACGCCTGTCTGTTTGACAAAGGCTTTAAAGTTTATAACGGAGAAGAGTAGAAAGCGAATATTTTTGGTATTTCATGTTATTATTGAATTGTAACGTAGATAAAACCATGAATTTTTAACGACACGGTGGGTGCAGCTGTTGAGCGATTGGACTACTGCGCTGTGTGTCGCGCTTTCTATCCCCGAACAGAACAAATATTTGTATGATCTGCAAGTAGTTGTTCTGGGTCTAGGTGTTTGTGTATGTGAGGTTCTATGTTTGTAAACGCACCCACAATACAGGAAAAATTACTAGAGAAGCGCAACATTAAATATATCATAAGTTATCTGCGGTGTTTGTTGTTTGTCTTACAAACTTCACATTTACAACAAAACAAAAAATACAACGTCCTTCAAGCAACGCGTACTGTTTTTTTTTTTTTTTTTATATCGTGGTAAAATCATCAAATGAGTCCTCCCACCCAGGGCAGAGCGGGAGGGACTGTCAGACTTGTACTGACTAAAATCCACGGTGTCCTTCAATAGCCCTTTACGTACCGGGGTCACGGTAATCCCTAGGTCCCGCGATCACGGCAGGCTTTGGCCCTCTACAGGCCCCGTCACTATGCTGACACTTTTTGAGGCGCGCGTGGAACACAACGCGCCGTCGACCCGGGCATGGTCCATGGTCGGGCAGCGAGTCGCCCATTACTCGCTGCCCGCATGCCCGCGCCTACGGTGGCCGAAGATCGTCTTGCGACGTCCGACGCCGTGGGCGTCTACCACTGCGGCTGGGGTGGAGGGAGGACGCTGTCCTCTCCCTCAGGCGGCCCGCCTCCTCCTTCACGAGCATGACTGCTTCGCAGAAGGAGGCGACCGCTTCCCACTCCGTCTCGCCCCGCAGCATGGCCTCGACCAATGCCGGGCGCGAGAGGTCTCCGCCTATCGCCGTCGTGAGGACACGGCGGTGCTCTGCCCAAGCGGGGCAGTCCTGCACCGTATGCTCCACCGTGTCCTCCGGACGATCCTCGCAGTGGTGACACCCAGGCGTTTCTTCCCTCCCTATCAGACACAGGAACATCCCGAAACTTCCGTGTCCGGTGAGGACCTGCGTCATGCGGTAGGTCAGGACGCCGTGACGCCTATCCAGCCACTCCTCAAAGAGGGGTCTTACTGCCGCGATTGCGGCGTGCCCGAAGCAACGCGTACTAGAGAAAATATTCATTTTTTTCATGTTTACATATTCTGTATATTATTATTTAAAGAAGTAACGTCGGTAACTTCTTATGCCTCTACGCAAGTACGTGACGTAAACCGCTTTAGGTAACACATGTGAATACTACACCTGTTCCCATCTTTGTAGTAAATACAGAAAAGATCTCTGATTTCTTTATGATGATACTGGCAAGATGCCAGGCTTTGGTTACGAAAAGGTTAAACCTATTTCCAAACAAAATGTACTGCTGACTCTGATTTGTGTGGAATTTTTCTTTACACAGTATAAAACAATGTAGTCTGTATGTGTATACGCAGATAACTTCCGAATCACTGCACCAAATTGGATATTTTCTTTTGTTGTGTTAATTATTATTGTCAGAACAAGGTTTTTATAGTTTTCAGTAAATCCACCGGGTATGTCGAACATTTAAACCCTTTCAAAATCGGGGAGAACCGCTAGTACCCGTCATTATATGACCCATCTTACACGACAGAATAATGTTAAAGTGAAAGAAGGTAATAGTCATAAACATACACGAAATATCCATGTTTTAAACAAATATTACCTTTATTCACTATGATAATCTCATCTAACTTACTATTATAAACGTGAAAGTTTGTGAAAATGGATGGATATTTGGTGCTCAGTCACGTAAAAACTACTGAAGTGATTTTAATGAAACTTGGGACACAAATAGTATACGAATTAGATTAATACTTATAATACTTTTTATCCTAATAGTACGATCCCAACGACAATTATCGAGCAAAAAGACGTAGGATTTAGCTAGTTTAGAAATAGCACCTCATAGATATGTGATCTGTATGTAATCTAGTTATAGGTCATATATTCCAATATTGTACAGACACCAGCACAGCAAACTACCCACAATCTGTATTTTTTCCTATCTAATATGAACCTTCTATTTTTGAGAATAAGTGGAAAATCTATATTTGACGTGCTGGCGCCTGTATCCATCTCTCAAACACGAATTACCTGCACAATAAATCATTTACTTTTTATATTCCCAAGATTGCGTGACTTACATCGCAAATACCTGGATGCTCCAGAAATCATTTCAGATATAATACTGCGCAAACAATGTTTCTGAACCGAAGAATCAAGTTTACCCAACTATTCCTCTTTGCACAAAGGTGCTATTTGCGGAGCTATGCTTTTACAAATTTCTAAAGATAATAGTGATAATAATACCGACATGCTTCGGCTTAAATAGGCGTGATTATCGTTCAAGGGAACGTTACCTTCAAACGTGTTTGTGATGTTCAGTAATCTGTTCCTACGGCGAAGCTGATTGCTAATGTCAAGAATATATACGTATTACTAAAGGCAATTTTAATTGATTACTATTTTAAATTACTAAGAGGATATTATTGATTCAAGAGGAAGGTTTATATATATAAAACATTCATAATATAGTAGAGATTGCACAAGTGCGTAGCCGGAACGGGTCGCTAGTCTCATTTATAGTCATAAACTACATACATTTAAAGAGAATTTTACTCAGTGAAAATTAGTAACAAACACACAAATACAAAAACGAGAACCGTAATTGCTAAAAGGAATCCTGCAACGCAAACTTGAAATGCGACACGAGAAAGAAGAAAAAAAACACAATGTACAATGCCTGCATACAAATACAGACGGAACAGTGCCTCGAAATGGAAAATTTAGTTGATCCGGCTCACAAAACGTAAACTTAGAACTGGGACATCGGAGATCTGCGGGCTAATCTAATAATCTTCATCTGCCGCCATTGATGCAACTCCTCATGCGCCTGACATTTCAATTTTTTCCCAAACCATACGTCCTCATTCGAATGCTGCCCTGGTACTCCGAATTTGGGTCATGTCGATCATTTTCCTCTACGCTGAATGCAACATGATATCGAATATTGTATTATTTGTCACTGAATTCTACCTGAAAACGTACTGGAAAATTAATTAGGAAAACTCATTTATTACTGTTTCATTAAAATTAATCGGTATGTGATGAGTAGATTAGACTGTATCTGTTTAGTTTTGTATTATTATTTCACACACGTTCTCTTTCTAGTACTAATTGTATTTTTCTTTTGGTTACAGATTCATCCCGCATTCCGTTCACACACTTCTTTACCAAACATGGTAAGTTCTTACCTTTAGTGTGACCTACACGCTCGTTCTCATAAAAATTCCAGTTAAAGGCAGACGTTTCAAATGACTCCAATTATTCGTCTTCAATAATCGTAAAATTTATATTTTAGCAAGGACAAAAGTACTTTTCTTAATTATTTGGTCTGTAGCGCCTGACAACTAATGTACCTATATAACTTTAATAATGCTACTTTTTTTCTTCTTTATTCTTGCTTTACAAAAGCGTGATATTGAGAAATATATTTTATAACACATTAATATGATAGATTGGCTCTTTGATCACATTATGTGAGTATGGAATCACGAACATAATCATTATTTTCCATTGTTTACGAACATATTCTTTTGTTAATCTTTTGTAAGTACACTGTAACAATACATTGTATGGATCTATTATTTCATATTTCTTTTATCCGATATTATGTTAGTAAGTGAAGAAGGATCATTTAATTTATTAGATTTTCGTAGCTTGCCTAATAGAAATTACCTAACACTTTTGACCGAAACCACAGTGGGTTAGTTATAAAATAAGTTTCTCAACTTCTGTCGCTTTTGCAAGCCACGATAATGAAAACCGCACCAAAGTAAGTTTGTCGGAATAAAACCACAAAAATATTTATGCATGAGCCGATAATCATTCATTTTACACACAGGCAGCTGAAACCTATTGATAGTCAATTTCGCGCTGATGATCCAATCAAATTATGATCAGCTACCTCTGCGGGATTGTTTCACTGTGCAAATAGGTCTGTGAATATAAAATAGGTTGGTTATACGAACCTTTTCGAATTGCGGATCAAATAGTATTGGTACCGAGTAGTAGGGAGGACGAAAGGAAACGCCATTCGCTGCGTACTTCCGGTCCGGAGCAACGATGTCAATATTTGTCATACCAAAGTTGTCTGTGACACTTGTTGCATTCCGTTTTATAGCCAGCTTCGGTTTTCAGAGAGCTACGAAGTAGATTTCAGTGGAAACATGTGCTAAGCTACTTATACCGATGTTTCGTATTTATATGACAATGCTTGGAAGAAGTTTTTCTGCCAAGACGAGAAATCAATCTTGTTCATAAATATGTCTTACATTATCTTGATCAGCAATCATACTTTATGTAAATGATTCTCTTGTATTTTAGTCAACATCTATTTCCTCCAAGTTTTCTTGTAAAGTGACACACGAGACATAAGTCAACAGATGTAATCAAAAAGGGACTTTGTTTGCTTAAGAAAGTGGCCGCCACGCCGGGCACACCGGCTTATCAGAAAATATATATAGTGACCCACACCATAGTATCAAGCCATTCAGACGTCGTGACTAAGCGAAACAACCTGCTATATTTCATTGACCAGGTTTTGTCTGTTGAAGACAAGTTAAAGTGCTCCTATTTTTAGATCAAAACGTGATCCTATTTATGGAACACTAAAAGCTCTGGCTACTATTTATAAAGAATAAGCTATTGCGTACGGCCCATGATTTCACACAGTATAAAATCGTATATCCTAAGCCAGCTTATGGTACCTATTTTTATGAGATTGCCAGTGATATTCACAGAATCCAATAATAGTAACATTTTTCCTTAATAATTATTTTCTTATGCATACGTACCGACAAAATATTAATAAATATAGGTCATGTGGGAAAAACTGTCAATAAATTCTCTCCGTACACAATCCATTGCATAATTGTATTGGTCACACACAAGTTGTCAGCATTTTCGTATTGTTTGGCAAAAACTTTCCGTGTCTCCTTCCAAGCCTCTCTATTTTGTACAATTTCTGCCCATGTTACTTTTCGCTGCGGTCAACTCCGAAAGTAGCTACCTCCTTCAAACGCACAGTGAGTCACGAACTTTGCTTTGCCCACCTCTGCGGTCGCATTCATGTGGCATAAATAATTACTGAGACAAAATGTTATCTCACCTTTGTTACTAATATTGTAAATGTGAAAGCTTGTTAGGATGGAGATTTGTTACTCTTCCACACAGAACTACTGAAGAGATTTGGATAATTTGCTACATAGATAGTTTATAACCTAGATTAGCACATATGACGTTCCCTTTTTTTATCGTAGTAAAATCATCAAATGAGTCTTCCTACCCAGGGCAGAGCGGGAGGGACTGTCAGACTCGTACTTATTAAAATCCACTGTGTCCTTCAATAGCCCTTTACGTTCCGGTGTCACGGTAATTCGTAAGTCCCACCGGCAGGCTTTGGCCCTCTACAGAGGGGCCCGGTCATTATGCTGACACTCTGAGGCGCGCGTGTACCACAACGCGCCGTCGACCCGGTCATGGTCCATGGTCGGACAGCGAGTCGCCCATTACTCGCCGCCCTCATGCCATTGACGTTCCCTTAAAACAATTTTCGAGATTCACGCAGGCGAAGCCGCCGACAACAGCTGTAGTTGATTATAGTTCTGTAACCTTTTGTTATGAATCGCGGTTCATTTCCAGGTCAAGGCTTCAGTTAACGTTGTTTTATTCAATAAATTTGCATGTTAATTTCCTGTCAATATCCGTTATAATATAAACAAACAACATTAAAATCGATACTTGGGATAATATGTGAACGCACTTTACGCTTTATTTAATGTTACGAAGACGAGTCAAAGACATCTCAGAAACGAGATTATTCCAAAAATTTAAATTCACTAGTCGTTAACACACAATCAAGTATAGTATAAAAGCGTCATGTTTGCGTATGAGCTTTTTTTATAACAAAAAAGGTTCCGACGAATTGAATACCTCCTCCTTTTTTGTCCGTAAAAAAGCAATCATTCGTGAAAGATATTGGAAAATTACTACAGTCATTAAATTGGTTATGAAAGGATGAGTTCAAATTCATCATAATTACCGAAGAAAAATGTCATCAAGAGCACAAGTAGTTTTAGTACGTATTTCCTACGAAATTTAATTGCTAAAGTAACCTAGCAGAATGATTATAAACCAATATTAATCCATATGAACAAATATGTTCCAAAACTCGAACCTAAACATAAAGCCGAACCATAATTACGATACGCAATAACTTATTACAATATTACGGATGTTGTAGTAATACAATCTTCACTCATATTGGTAACACAGATTAATATTACGAGTATGAAACACCAAACTAGCAACGGATATTAGGAAAATCAGTGAACGGTATAACGTTGTAATTAATTGTCAAAATCGGTAAAGTAATGAAAGGGGTTACTTCGAAGCTCAGGAACTTGTAGCAGGAATGTTATAAAATTTAAGTGCAGTTTCAGTTTTATCGGAAATTGGCTAGAGCTCCGGGCTACAGCATCCGTGCCGAACTTGTGGCGGTCATTTTACAGAGAAACGGATAGCAATCTCCGCGGGGCGTCCAGTTTGGCCACCAACAATGGATCTCGGAGCTACGCCCTGATGGCGTGAAACAAACCTGTATTGTTCGCAAACTATCACTTGCCTAGCCTATACACAGACCAGACCAGTTATAATATCAATCTGAGCTCTAACTACCAATATACTTTATCCTGTTTAGACCATCGTACAATGTTGATCCTTTCAGCTTTCTGACACGCAATTTCTTGCAGATGTCTGTAACAAGGTTTTGCTCTAAGCCCACTAGCTTCTAAAAAGGAATTAACGTTAAGTAGGAGCGTAGGAGCAGGTAAACACACTCGTACTTGTCTGTATTTTGAATAAGTTAGGCAAAGATGGATTTATTTCAAAATTGTTCAAATGCTATGCTTTGGTGAATACTTTAATGAAGTTCTCAGTTTTTATAATATTAACTACAACGTGTATATTTTTTCTAGTTATCATATTCTCCCTTTGTGGATCCAATTGTTTCGCAGCGCATATGTATATTAAATGTGATTTCACTGCTACATTACCATCTGCACCTGTGGCAACGAGCACCTCTCATATTACTCAAATTATCTTTTATATTCCACTTTTACATTTCGTTCATTTGTACAAGCTCCTCTGTTTCGTATAAAAATATTATTCTCAGTGGTTTAACGTTTATATTTTCACTGTAATCTGCATATTTGTATATATAACTCCTTTTGGAGACTTAATTACTTTATTAGGACTTATTCAATGTTCAGAGTAAATAAAGTTTAATTAAATTGTGCAGTTGGCTGTCTAACGAGTGTTTATCACTGCGGGACAGGTGGGTCAACCAAACACGGAGCGAGTTCGTCGAGTTGTTGAAACAGATCCTACGTAAATAGAGTTCTCCCGTTTAGTTGGACACTTGGCCAAATCTCGAGTGGACACCGCGATGACAAATTACGGGCACTTGGAACTAGGGCACTCTGTTTGATTCGTGTCACGATTAAGTCAAAACCCCTTCCTTACCTCACTAAATGGAATTGTTCGCGACTTGGGTAAGCATCTCCATTATACAAATTATTTGATATCTTTTTAAATTAACAAAAATATGAACCGTGGCATTTTTTTTTTACCAAAGAATTTCTGTTTACCATTCCTTATTCATTCTGCTTGTTTTATTTAAAAGCTGCTGTCATTTGCACAAAAACAACGCAACTGACATGGAGATTTTTTCTACTTTTCTGAATTGACGTCATCCAAAAGCGACTCGAGTTACAGTTACTATCGAAATATTTTTTCATTTATAGTTTGTTCTTGTAATTGGTTAATATAAAAGCTTAATAATTATTATTCATTCAGTAATAATTTGTTAGCATTAGTTTTTTGTTTAAAATGTTTATATTAAAAAAAATCCTATTATTTCTTATCTTCAGTTTAAGTACCGAGAAGGCTTTTATAAGAAACAGTTCATAAAACCACACTTATTGCAAGAAGCTAAGTTATTTCTCAAAATATAAATTTCATGTTTATTTCAGTGAAAGATTACGTCCAAGTAAATGGACGTTTTTAATAAAAACTGTGCAAGATGAGCTAATCTCATGGCGGACAAATATCCGACGTCAGAGCAAAGCCGATAAGTCGCGCGCCTCAACCCGCGCCTGCAATCGCTTCGAATAAAACTCGTAAAATTAAAGCTCTTTTACTTTCTGATTTACAATATCTTTTACTTAGTTTTACACGTTTTCACAGCTTTTACTGACATTTGTAGGTACTTTCTATGAAATTTTCAAGTACCTATGTCTTTATTTTAAACTAGTAATAGCACCCCGCCTGAATTGAATATGAATTTTTAGATTTTTTCTTTAATACAAACCTTTTCCTTAAAATAACGAACACAATAAAAAAAATCAGATTCAATTCAAGAACTGTGCAGACAGTCGTTCGGAAGTTATGCCCATATCATAAACACATATATTTTAGGGACTTTTCACACTACGAGTATGTAAAGTTTACTTATAAGTAAAGAGTTAATATTTGATTGAGTTCAAGACCAAAACGATACCCATACTGAAATTGATATTTGTAAACTTTATAAAATCTTTTACTAAAAATACGAAAGTTTGTTACCATAGCGCGTAGAAACGAACTTAATTTTAACTTAGCAAAGAATAGGTATTTTAAAACTGAAAGGTTCGAGAAGAATATTTTTTTCTTAACTTTTAGGTGGATAGCATAACGAAATAAAACAAACATTATGCAGAAAACGTCAACATATTTTCGATAAATATATTCATATTGATGCAAAGTTATTTACAATCAGTTTTACCGTCAAATATCTGCCTGCTTTTACCCGCATTGGTAAAAATTTAAACATGATATTAAAAATACCTGGTCAAACTCACCTTTGTGTTACCATATTTATTTTGACAACCTCATTTCTCTTTTGCGAATAAATAACTCAAATTCCATCAAAGCATTGTTTTAAAGAGCCGTCAAAAGTTTTGTTTTCCAACAGATACCAATTGTTTAACGAAGTTGTTTTAACATTAAATCCTTTACGATTTGTCAAAAAGTTTTTGATTCAGTATCCGGTTACTTACTAAAATGGCTTAATTAAATGGCATGGATGAAATAAAAGAAGCCTGTCCGAAATTGATAGACAGAAATAACAAAACTTTATTGTACGTCAAAATTGATACACAACTGCTAACTCTATGGTTACAATGACGGCCTTATCGATATACACATTACGAATTTACAATAAACGGGGAAGTAGTCAGAGGTGCACTGAAAATACTCATAGCTTTTAAATTCCAAGACAGCAATTTTCATTACGAAAATAGTTAAAGCCACTGAATTTCTTAATCATCATCTGAAATCGCTTGGCATGTCTATGAATCCAAATGCTCACCTAGTTATTTTGGCAAGGGAAGAAGCTTTGTCTTATTTAACCAATCTACTTCATTTTAAAATGAAGCCGCTGATTGGAGAATCTACAACAATGAATGTCTCCTTACGTAATTACGAATTTGTATTAAGTGTTACTGTTACAGTTTCTGAGGTCGGGTTAATGGGGACTCCGGGTTTAAAACTTAGTGGTTAGCAACGAGAAGCGTGTTGGGAATAAATGCGAACTTCTGAATATTTATGAGAACACCTTCCAAAAATGCACACGAGGCTACGAAGCGAGCGTTTGTGAAAGGAAATGATCGCTCGTGCTAGAACGCTTAGTTTTGCATTTTAATATTCATAAACATATAGAGGAAGTAAAGATAGTATAACCCCTAAAGTAAAGTAGGGAAACAGTGTATAAGACGGGACGAGAGGTATAATGGGGACAGTGTGTTTTCCCATCATACTCTGCATCCTCGTCTTATACACTGTTTCCTTATATTCTTTTGATGTTCGACGTCGTTCGTTATTGCATAACAAAGTTCACCAGCACTTACTTATATTGGGAACTTAAGACTTGTCTGCTGATGGGTCGTTGACGGTTTTTCCGTTAACGAAACGTTAACGTTGATTTACGTTTGTCAACTGGTTAATCAACTAGTTAAATTCTTCAACGAGTTAACGTACTACTAACGTAAACTGTTGATTCATTGAACGGTTTTTATTCAACGATTGCGCGTTCAATTTCAGGAACAATTTGATTTTATGTATTGGAAAACGTTTCATTGATGGTTCTACTAAGATGACCTTCCCTTCATACTTTCTTTTCAGGCTTAGGACTGACTGAATAGAATACCTATTCTTAAAATAAATATTTCAAAATCAACTCTTTCATTCGTTTCTAAGACTTCAAATTGTATGATATGACCGTCCCTTACAATGACGTTATTTACAACGCAAGTTTTTTTAAACTGCTCAGCGCGTTGCATTTGCGTTCTCGTTTATTGAACGAGACGCACGAGTTAAATTCATAAACGTCGTTAAAAAATTCTACTAGTTGATTCTTATACAGTTAACGTTAATACATTAACAGGGGATCAACGGCTGATTCAACTAGTTCGTTCGATTCAACGCTCAACCCTAGACATGTCCATAAACATTATAATTGTAATTTTAGAACTGAGGTAATTTCTTTATACTTATTAATACGTGAAGCAAAACTTTGTACTCCTTTCTACGAAAATAACACTGACGGAGAAGTATACAATTTGGCACAGTTAAAGTTTGTACGTCGAAGGAGTACAGAAGCTATTGTTTGTTATTTCAAACTTAATACCTAAATTATGGTCACATTTCAACACCAGGCGACCCACTAGTTATTAATATTATCCAGTTTAGGAGTTGCGATATTTTTTTTGTTATGTGATAAGCCCATTGTCAACAACCTTTATAATCCATTTTTTTATGTAATATCTTATAAATGGTTTAAAGCAATTTCTAAATAATACAAAAAAATAACATTTCCTCAGAAAAGTCTGCAAATATTTCGACTGAAAACTTGAATGTTTGACGTAGCAATTTGACGTCCCCGAAATAGCTTCCCTTATGTTTGAACACGGTTGCCTAACCATACCACAAAGTTATTCTAAATACAAGCTTACGATCACGGTTTCGCTCACGAGTTTTTTCTTCTTGGGTTCAATAATTTTAACACGGGATCGTACTATCGGAATAAAAAGTATGCTATGAATTAATCCAGGGTATAAAAAGTCACGCGGACGGCGAGTAATGGGTAACTCGCCGTCTGATCAGGGACCATGTGCGGAATATGACGCAACGAACCCTCTATTCAACGCCTGCCAGGGTTGCAGGACTGACCACACGGGCAACCGTGATCTGTAATGTAAACGGTCTTTTAAGGAACACGGTGGATTCTAGTCAGTACAGGCCCAGGTGGAGTGGAAGTATAGTCACTTTCCACCCAGAGCACGGACTCATTTGAAGAAAACGGCGATAAACGACCTGTATGGTCAAGTCGTATCTAAATCCCTTCAGTAGGTTTTGCTCGAAAAAGTAACAACAAACATCTATCCATTCTCACTAACACTTTTTCTTAAACCTATGTTTTTGTCGTAGATGTGGTGGGCTCTCTGGTGCGCTGTGGTGGTGGCGGCCGGCTCCGGCGTCGCGGCGGCGCCTGCTCCCGACTCCCTCTCGCCTCTCGACATGGTACAGATGGACTCCTCCGCACCTGATGACGTAAGTCCTTAACAAGACGAATGGAGCTTACAAACCAGAGGTCTTAGCACAACATTTCCGTATTTTAGTATACAGCGCGCTGTATTTACGGCGTTCCTTTTTTGTATAGAAATTGAAAAAGCGCCTCTAGTGTACGACCCAGTTACTGATTGTTCCATTAGATTAACGTCAAAGAACTATTTATTTACCATCGTCACAAAAACGTAAAACCTCTGTACGATTGCATAAGATGCTCAATATGTACTTTCATGAGGTCAGAACAAATTGACAAAAATAAAAATAAACACGCTGGGATGATTTCAAATGGCTACATTATCAACCTTCCTACATTAATATTAAGGTTCTATATATACTGGCTACTGAGTTCCAGGTGGCGGTTTGCTCACGTGTTATCCGATTAGACTATTTACCCAAAAATAAGACAGCGGTACAGACACCCACGCGGTTGTTCGAAATGTTTGCACAAAATATGAGCAAATGTAAACACGATTTGTAGTGATCACAGGTTGATTGGCCGCCTATCTTATGGCTCAACGAATAAAAATATATGATGAAATTAATGTCGACATTGACGAACAGAATAAAAAAAAATATTGCCTTATCATTATAATACACACACATTTTATGTTGGTGTATCCTTGAAAGTCAATAAGTCAGTTCCAGAGAAATATTTAAATGGTTTAAAGGAACCAGGTACATTTATTTAACTGTTAAGAAACTTACAAGTAGGTACTAACTACATTTCGTAGGAGTAGTCTTAAACATGAATACAACAAAATACATATGATCGAATCATTGACATGCCTGATGATCTAGTGGTTAGTGACCCTGACTGCTATGCCGGAGGTCGTGGGTTCGATTCCCACCCAGGACAAATGTTTGTGTGATGAGCACGATCATTTGTTCTGTGTCTGGGTGTAATTTATCTATAATATGTATGTATTTAGAAATATATAAGTATGTTTATCAGTTGTCTAGTACCCATAACACAAGCTCTGCTTAGCTTGGGACTAGATGGCGTTGTGTGATAGTTGTGGAATATTTATTTATTTATTTATTTATAGAAGCCAGTCTAGATCAGAGTAAATTAGAAGAATTTAATTTCTCTGAAATCGTATATTTCGGTAGAAGCTTTTTCATATCGGTATAACTATTGAAAAGCCGGCAGTTTCAAGATTCATGTTTCGTTTGGTATGTGACGTTAGCTTTAAGGAATAGTTTTCACTATCCAGTTAAGAATGTACCTAGGATAATCTAATAATGGGCAACTCGCTGTCCGACTATGCACCATGCCCGGGTTGACGGCGCAATGTGTTCCACGCGCCTCAAAGAGTGTCATCATAATGACGGGGCCCCCCTCTTTTCCATTTGATGATTTTACCATGTAAAAAAAAAGGATAATCTTATCGTCTTGTGTACATACGACATAACAGTTTCACAAGTAAAATCTTCCGACGCACAAAATTGAGGTCGAGCCTCAGTTTCAGACAGTTGTGATGCCAATGTTTACATGCGAAACCAATTAGTAGCCGGGTTAGTTTGAGTTAGACCACACGTTTATAACAACTCGACAACATTGTCAGACACGAAACTCTTTATGTTATAACCAAAAATACAAAGAAACACAATTCTTTATGTGGGAAAATGTTTCAATAGGTACTTTTTTACAAGCCGCAGGCAAATAGAAAGTCGAAAAACTTTTTTTTGAAGTGAAAACTTCTTTAGCGGCGTTGAGCACTTTTCTGTAATGGGTATAAAATCTTAAACTCGCGTCAGGACACGTGACCCTGACCGAAAAAGCGTAGGTCGGCGCAGGGCGCTTGCGTGAATGTTCGTGTGACTTTATTACTTTTAAAGAAGTTTGTATGCTGGATACATTCGTTGCTAGGTAACATTGTTTATAAAAGATGTACGTCACATTGGAAAATTATTGAAATAAAAAGTCAACCATTTTTGCAAGTTTTACTAAAATCTGTTCACAAGATATTTCCAACAATTACTATTCAAGTTTTCACTTCTGCCGGCACTCCCAGAGTGCAACCCGTCGTTTTTTTTTACAATATTTTCTTGTGTGCCAGGCTCGCGTGGTGGAATCTAACGGGGAACAAACTGAATACAAAGAATATTGGGGATTTGTACGACTTTCGACTGTGTCAATAAGCTCTTTACAAGATTCCCCTGGTTGGTTATGGTTTTAAATATAATGTTGCCAAGTTAAAAATACTAAGGACAATGTTGCCATGGGTTTAAAGGAGCTTAGATAGATTCAGTAATGAGATTATCGTCATCGTTCAAGGATTTATGGGATTTATCCTGTTACAACAGAGATTATGACAACACGATGACATCAAAGTCCACAGAAGTTAGATATGGCCATTTAGGGAAATTTTCAAATAAATAAAACTGTTTCCGATGAGGGTAGGTAGAAACAAAAGAACATTACTATTAAGAATCCTTACATTATGTTGGAGTTGGCGTCGGCTCTTGAAACCTGACGTAAACAACAACCCACTTACCACAAGAAAGATAAACATCTATTGAACACTTGTCTAAAAAAACTGTCCACGTCAAAACGACATTCCACGTTGATATAAGGGTCGTTTTGCAGTTACACTTTTTTTAGACAAGCGTTTAAGAGATGTTTATCTTTTTGTGGTAAGGCGGCAAAGGTTTACAATGTAAGAGCATACGAGTGATTTTGGTCATGTGTACAAAGATATCTCGCGAGATTTCTTCTGAAAAGTCTTTGTTCAGAAAGCTGAATATCGAACACGACTTCGCATACTACAAAGAGCGCGCCACGAAAGAAGGCCTGCAGAAAATTCGTGGCACTACATTTCTTAATGCAATTTGGTGTAATGACATAGATACTAGCGCCGCGTCAAAAGTACTTCAATCGTGACGCGGACTCTTCCTATTGTATACTTATTTAATGTACTAATATTTGACAGGAGACCCTCTACGCGATGTCACCGATGGCCGCCCGCTACTCTGCTGGCGCGCCCTGGCTTTACCTCCTCGCTGATATGCCTCGGGACTCACAGGTAAATAAACTTCTTTGTTTTTTTTATATTATATGCCTACGGAAAATAGTTAAGGATGGTTTGTATCACCACGCGAAAACCTCAACGCACGGGATGCATAAGCGTACGAAGAATAAAAACTACGATATTTGGCTTAAGCTTAATTCGCCTTTTAGAATCTTGTCAAATTGCTTCATTCGAATGCCAGACTTATAATGGTATTTTAAGGATCAAAATTGAAACTCGTTTGGTAAAACAATGCGTTCATATTACCTCAAAATCTTTGTCACTCTACAAAATTTACCGACATTTGAACGCAAAGTAACTTTGTTAGGGCAAAAGTGTCCCTGTAATTAGTAAAACAAATTGAGGCAATTAGAGTTCTCCTGTCTTTCATTCACGGTCGATAATTGTTTAAGGTCTTAGTCTATTATTGGATTTAAAGTCAGAATAAATAAACAAGAATAGTTACTATTCTTCAGTTATCCAGTAACATAACGAACGGAGCAATTAAGGCGCAAGTTATTAATTTAAATTAAAACTAAAAATATTATTAAAATAAAAACACAAAAAGGGGAAAAGACACTTAGGCATCAAAGATTTCCTCCGCATCGCTGTCATCCGGGAACGTGCCCAGAAGACTGGTAGCATTGCCACGTTGGATGTTGGATGTTTATTATTTGACCAAAGAAAGAACCAGCCCTCTGGTCAGCGAAATGTCGATCAGTCGGCGAGATATCTCCTTTAAAATGTGACGCGCACTCGGACCCATGACCCGAGCGTTTCGACGCCAAACGGCTAAGTTACATAGACAATGTTTAAAATTAATACAGAATAAACGTGACATAAGTCATAAGTTACATCAAAAGTTCTTATGAAAGAAAATATTCATATTCGTCTGGAAATTTTAAGAAGATAAATATATTTAAAAAAATTACACAAAAATGGGCGAGTTAATAATAAACATTTGCGGTAAAAGTTGAAACAGGAGAATAACTTTTTACCACAGACAATATAATGTAGCTCGGACAGTGCTCAGCTCGAAACGGACTTTATTACAACCGTACATCTGTGTAGTCGTTATGTCTAACGATGCATACTATTTAATTACGTTACCTGAACGTTAACTTTTATTCGCGCGATGGGGCCCTCTACATTTACTGTAACATTTAAACTATCACACGTAGGTAAATAGTTATATGGAAACATTAAGTATTCGTCTGGTACAAGTTTCTGCATTAACGAGCATTGACCGCAGCTTCTATTCAACTTTTGAGCTAATTATCTCTGCCAAGCAGACTTCTTAATGTTGCTGCAAGCGTGTGTGTGTAAACTTCAAAGTATTACCACAAAATGGAAAAGCACTGGAGTACCGCGTACCACTAAGAAGCTGTTTTGTTTTTCATAGTTCTGAAATGGACTCATAGTTAAAGTTGTTTATATTTTTGAGTACTTCATTCCCTTTATCCTTTAACCAGTCACCCTGTATATCGTAGAGGAGAAGTAACGAGACGGAGAGACACTCGCTTTACATACGCTTTCTACCTGGCAATGCAAACAATTTGAAAACAAGGATGCTTCTCAAACAATCACGTGTTTCCTTCGTAACTTGAACCAACAGAATCTTGGCTTTACGCTTTCCGTTTCTATTCAATTCAACGAGTTATTTCCGAACGAAGTTTCTTGCTTGCTTATCCCATATATCAAGCGCAATTCGGGCTAAAGATTTGTACAGTGATTATAAACATGAGTGTATAACGAAGGTGGCAAGTAGCGACGCTGAGATGCGCACGCGCCGCTCGTTCTCCGTCAACCCCGCGGTGGAACTGTTGCAGCGAGGAGCCTACAACAACTATATGGAGAGAGTTGCACACAACAACAGGAACTTCCTCGACAGAGTCGGAAAGCGAGGTTAGAATAAACTAATTTTTAAATTTCTAAATGAAAATCATAATGAAATATGCACGAGTACTTTGGAAAATGAATTAAACTCATAGATGGAATAATTGATTGTTGAGTTTTCCAGTATTTGAGAAAATACCCGCATGATGCATGTATTTTTTGATGAACGTGCATGATCCCTTGTTTTATCCTCTGTCGATATAGTTCGGATTGTAATATAGTTTTTTTCTATTTTGTAGGATCCTGGAGGAGTCAAAACTGAAGTGGTTACCCTACCCCTACTGTTGTTAGACCCCGTGTGATTGACTTGTAACCGCTATTCAAGTTACGCGCTTCCAATATAGATTTGTACAAAGTTTACCCTTGTTATTAGCATCTAAACACATTTATGTAGAGAATCTGTTGTGAGCAAAATAAAGATAATTCTTTTATAGAAATAGCTGTTTATTTTAATAATATTCCTTCTGAAAGTAGGCCAAAGAACACTCATCGGATACCGTCTTAAGTAAGGGTACATATTGAGACTCTAAAGAACCTTTAGGGGCAAATAAGGTTCAGTCACTGTTTCATTACGTTAATGGAAAACGCTCAAGGAATGTCTAAGTCTCTAAGAGATTTCTGAAACCAGTGGCGTTAAGAATCAAGGGTACAACAGCTCATCTATTATTGACCAAAGTACCGTTTTAACTGACATATTCACGAAAATGTCCAACAAAGTCATTGTTGTTTAGTGATACTTCAGTCAGAAATACGTCTCTGGGTTATTCGGATTACAAAGCAAACTGTTTTCATGATGATATCAATTATATGCTCTCAATGGCTCATACGTAAATGATTAACCTATTTACAAGCTTCGTTCTTTTGTCTATGATATTCGCCATTTCATTTTTCTTACCTAACTTCTATCTTCCCTAAATATCCTAACATACTCTAAAAAATAATGATACTTAAAGCGCACACACGGCTAAGATACTATAATATTTTATCTGAAGATACCATATCGCTCGCCATACAATTCTATCTTGAGACACCAAAATATGAAATATATATTATCTCCGTCGTGTGTGATGGTCCATTGGCGCGCTTTAGTGAAGAAATTAAAAGCTTCACTTTAAAATTGGGCTAGACTCCAAAATATTTCACTTCTTCAATGACCCCAACATACCCAAAAATGGGCCAAGTCTTTGAGTGAAATAGTAGCTAATTTGACCTGGTGGTACATGAAGACTGGCAGTGGTCGGGTGAAGCGGCGCATGCCTTCGCTGTCCATCGACCAGCCCATGTCGGTGCTGCGCCAGAAGCTGAGCCAGGAGATGGAACGCAAACAGCAGGCCTTCCGCGCCGCCGTCAACAGGAACTTCTTGAACGACATCGGTAAACGAGGTGGGTGCCGTCATATTTATTCTAGATGTAAAAGGATCTTTTGGTGTGTGACTAAATTTGGAACTAACACCGCCATATTGTTTGTTCAATTTAACACATCGGAAGAGTTAAACAAAAGTTACCTTCCGATTCTATTAAAACGCCAAAACATCCTTGTTTGGATATAAGCTTCGTCCACGATAAAGTATTAAATCAATAGCATTCAATAGGTTAATGTAACGTCAATGTCAACTACAACTTTCAGTTTTCTCCCAATGGTCGAAGTTTCCCACGGCGACCGACGTCGGCAGACGATCTCCGGTCACCGTAGGCGCGGGCAACGAGTAATGGGCAACTCGCTGTCCGACCATGGACCAAGCCCGGGTCGACGGTGCGTTGTGTTCCATGCGCGGCTCAAAGAGTGTCTACAAATTGAGCCCCCCTTTAGAGGGCCAAAGCCTGCCAGGGTCACGGGACTTACGAATTACCGTGACCCCGGAACGTAAAGGGCTATTGAAGGACACCGTGGATTTTAGTCAGTACGAGTCTGACAGTCCCTCCCGCTCTGCCCTGGGAGGACTTATTTGATGATTTTATCACGCTAAAAAAAAATGGTCGAAGTTTAACATTTCCAATAATAACGCAGTGTACAAAGTTTTTGGCCTAACGTATTAATAATTTAATATACAATATTGAGTCTAAAACAGAGATTGTCTAAAAGTAAAAGGCCATATTCGAGTCATTTTGTACCTTAATTTCACTGAGTCTATAAAGTAAATAACTTTGTCGTGGACGAAGCAACGTAGATTGTAGAACCTCTATCAATCAACTGCATGATGATTATTTTATTATCTCGTCATTATGTTGAGAACTATCGTCAAAAAGAAAACTGATTTGGGCGCTTGTCCCATTAGTTGTTAATATTTTACTCTGTAGTTGGATGTCCTATTAAGGATTCACTTTGCCTTTTAGTAAAACAAATGAAGGCAATTCGGGGACATTGCATGCGGTCTCTTTCTCGAGAACAATTTTTCCTTTTGAGTTAGCACAGTTATATGAGAAAACTGGAATATAAAAAGAAGAACAGATATTTCACTCATCTAGGTTTATCCTTTTATAAGCATGTTAGTATTTTCTTTTGTTATATTTTCTTTTTTTTTTTAAGCATGAAGTTATGGAATTGTTTCTCAAAATATTGTCCAGTATATGTTAAGTTTGCCGAATTAATATTAACTTTTGTATTGCAGGATTCCAGTGGACTCCTTCGGTGCAAGCCGTCAGATATTTCTAAAAGTTAAATATCGCCAACCAAGAAATGCCTGCCCACGTAGACGTTATCCGAGACCTAAAAACTAAAGTATCTGTTAAAATAGCCACGTTTAAATATATTACATTTTAGCATATTCCATATAACTTGTTGAAAAGTAGAGTAGGAAACAGATATTAGAAAATGTTAGTCATTTGTGAAATGTATACTATTAAATGCGCATAATGATACATATTTATTGAATATTTTTTTTTTGTAAATTAAGCGAAGTACAAATTAATTATCTGTTGGTTTGTAGATTAAATGGAAATTTATTTAGTAAATTAGAAATAAAGTGATTCTGCCATTTGTTACAATAGTTATGCTTAATTATGTTAAATAGTGTTATAGCTAGCAACATTCGCGTTTCTTTATTCAGACATAAGCATTGTAATAGTATTAAATCATTGGCATAATAAGATGCAATAAACGTCTTTTAGATTATTTGTAGTTTCATTCGTTCACCTCCGTCAGTACCTACGTATGTTTTTAATTAGTACCTTATTAACTGTTTAAGTAGTTTATATTTCACTTTTATTTGGGAGCACATGAAGATAAGAATAAAACGTTTGTGATGAAATTCGTAAATTGGAACATCCTAGTTCTAGTCAAGCAAGGTACTAGATGTATAATAATTTTATAGCAAGTTTAAACTGTCACTTACGCGATATCTTCCGTAATTATTCATTATTTTGAGCCACCCAATATAGGGAGCAAAATTTAATGAATGTAATCGTTCAAGTTTGTATTAAAATAAAATAGTTAAAGTTAGAATAAGCTTAAAACATATTTTACAGCAATTCATCATATGACACTGCTGAAAAGGACACATGAATTTCATTTTTATTCACCAAAATATCACCCTTTTATACCAATCAAATCAACATTATATCCTTCGGTAATTGCCACCGTATCTTTACAACCGTAAAATACATTTATAGAGAATTGATTCAAATTTATCGATATAATCCCTCCGAAATTAAATACAATACAATCGAATATTAAATACAAAAAAAAAAATGCGGACAACAGCGTAATTTCCTAATATATAAGGATGGTTTTAAGAGACAGACGTATAAATATAAATAGCTATTAAAAAAATAGATAAAGAAAATTAAATATAATTTAAATGTTATTGCAGACTAAAGTAGGCTTCCGTACCTATACGTGGAAGCTATCAAGCAAAATTTGATTGAATAAAAAAAAATCAATTGTTAGAAGTTACTTACGGAAATAAACGAAAGATTTGAACATCTGAAAACAAGCCGAAAATTATTATATTTACCTCGTACGTAGCTTGCCAGTCGAACTTTCAATTTAGGGTTGGTTAGAAGATGTCACAAGGGCTCTGAAACGAGGTGGCAAGTGACTGTCGGTAACATAAATGTGGTGAGTGGTACGGAACCCAACACCTAGGATACGAAGTACGCAAACATTTCACCCCTTCATTGGGAAATGAATCGCTCTCGTCCCATCGACTCGCGAGATAGGAAGAGTAATTCAATATAAAAGGCTGACAGTAAAATGTCTATATCTTTTATTTCGGAGACTGCTTGGCCCATCTGTTGATTCTATATTTATCTCTATCCTTACATAGTTAGCGACTAAAATTAGTCACTGGTACAAGCTTTTCCAATCATTCGATTTTCCTTCAACCTACCCACGCAATTGTTTCGTAATTAGCCATATCAATTTCATAATATTCATGACGTTGTAATTAGCCTTGTCGGTGAAGAATTTCCTTGTAGCATTAGGAAAATTCGTTAATTTAGATCATTACTTATTAACTGGGTATTTTAATTAAATTATTTTATCAATATCTTCATGTGCACATTGAAGGGTTAAATAAATGAGATCTTTGATCAAAATTCTAGTTTGAACTTTGTAATATTTAGACCATGTTCATTATTGACTCACTAATCAACTTCTATCAGTTTATTATATTAATTACTAATAGAAGTTAGTGAAGTACTTTTATGTGTTAGTGGAACAAGTATTAGCTGTAGTTCATAGCTTAAAACTAAGAACTATCTGTCCTTCTTCTTCATAACTGCAGAAGTTTGCAGGTGTTCTAAAAGCGATCCCACAAATTATCAAAAGTTCCATTAAGTCTCACGTATATAAAGAACCCTTAAAAAAGCTATATAATTATATATCAACCGAACGCGCCCTTTACTTCAACAGGGCCGTAGCTAGGGTTGAATTTAAGGTAAGGCAGCGATGGTTAAAGAGAGCATTGGGAAGTTAATATTGGAAATTGAGATTTATGTAAGAGCCCGGGAGTTGTGACAAATGGTTTATTCTACGTCGAAAGTGTGCGTACCGCGTCTGAAGTCCTGTGGAACATTCGTGGTACTAGATTTTTAAATGCAATTTGATGAAGATAGACAGTACCGCAGCGCCAAGAGGACTGCAGTCGTGTCGCGGACTCTAGTCTGTAGTTTATTTTCCTTTGTCATATTGTGTTTTACAAGCACTTAGAATAATATTTGTCATTTAATGGTAAGGTATCGTACTTTAAGGCATGGTATTGCCCCACGATCTCCCCCTGGCTACGGCCCTGTACCTGGACCAAACAGTTCCGGTCCCATTGCTGTTGTATCGTTAACTAATCTACCACTAACTACAACAATATGAGTGGGGGTTGCCACAGAGGCTGGTCGACCCTGCGGATCTGCACGAAGGCCGCGCACGGCAGAAGCGCAAGATGCCCTCACTATCCATCAACAACCCCATGGAGGTGCTGCGGCAGCGGCTGATCCTCGAGGTGGCTCGCAAGCAGATGCGTGAGGCCAACCAGCGGCAGGCCGTAGCCAACCGGCTGTTCCTGCAAAATGTTGGCAAACGAGGTACGTCCTTAACCAAAGTTCAACTAGGCATCATAAATAACATCAACAAATTGCAAATATGTTTAGTCCGTCAGTTAGGGTATTGAAAAATAATGAACACATATTTTTTTTACATTTACAAAGATTTGGAATATGGAACCATACCTTTGGGGTTCTGATTTGACCAAACTCCTCTTCTATTTCGATAAGCCTTTTGTATGACATCGATGGCAAATGGTCCTTGGCGATAATTTCAAAAACAGTACTGAGTAAATGTCTTATCACCTGTGATGGATTTTTTTATATCCCCCCAACCGAATCAGAATCTTCTTGCACGTAAAACCACTACCTAGGTGTGAAAATGTTCCTTTTTTATATAAAACGGTAGAATCTCACGTATTCAGCACAAGTTACCTATTTACCTCGTTGACTTTTTGAACTTGTCCCGAATCATAAGTAGATGGCCAATATTTGTTTTGTGGTTGGCTCTATTTTTCAACACTCTTATATTGAAAACCTTAGGTTTTATTTGGACATTTCTTCTCATAAATGTATTTTTATTGGCTCTACATTATTGAGGAAATAAAGTGGTTGTCTGTTTTTATTGATACTTTATAACTGCTGTTAAACTCTCAAAAATGTTCTCTATTTTTTCTGTAGTAAGGTGTGAAATTGACTGTTGTTTCTTTGTTTAGGATTCTGGGCCAACTCTGCTCCAACCCGCTACGACAACTAGAGCCTTCTGCGACTGACTCCTTTCAGTTTTTGCGAGATGTCACCACCGCCTGGCTGGAAATAAGATATTACGTCAATACTACATAGTAACAACCTCTTTGGACGCCTAATTTATATGTTTTTTTCTATTTTCTTTTTTATTCATGTAACATTCGAAATTCAACAAAAATGAAATCAAGAGTCGTGTCTTTTTTATGTTTGTCAAAATTGCTGTAGGTTTAGAAAATAATATATAACTTTAATGTATGTATTTACCTTACCTTCCATCCGATGTACGATACGAAGTTAATGTCCACCTACGTCGCGTCGTCCTCTGTCAATTTCATTCATTAACTTGAGCTAAAGTCATGAATATGTACATTCATCGCCAAAATATACGATGTGTAAGTTATTTTAGTTAGAGGCTGCTAACGGCTTGAAAAATGTACCTAACTTATTGTAGATCTTATCGTAATATCTTTAGAACTTAAAACGGGATATTTACCATGCTTACTATTTGTTGATATTCAAAAAAAGAAGCATGTCAAAAATCACGTTTTAAATTATAATGACGATGTCCAGTTTAAAAACTTGTCTGTGTTATCGATTTATTCATATGTCGGATGGTCACCAATGGAATGGTGTATGTTATCCAGCTCAACATACACTCTGTAAGTTGTCGTAATACCTTGTTTGTGGTGAACACTGCTGTCCCAACTCTCTATTGTAATTCCATAATAGTATTTTTCTACGCTTGTTAATTGTTGTTACGAGTAATTAGAATGTTACATAACCTCAAAGTTACCACTACATGCGTACGTGTCTCCTTCATAGATATTTTTCTTTTTTATAGTAAGTATTTATTTGTGCCAAATGTCGCCATTTTAGAATATCGAACAGAGTAATAGTACATACTTTATATTAAATATGCCATTTCCTAATTATGTTTACAATAAAAGTATTACTTGTAAACGTATTAGACGTTTGCCTTTAGTCTCTACGTAATTTATATGTACAGAGTAGTCTAATGTACTTATATGTATTTTTACGTTACAAAATTGATCTCTTATAGCATTTAAAATGGTAGGAAAAATGTAATAGTTCATACATTATAAATTACGTTCAATAAAAACGTTAAATTATTGATTTGTGTTTCATTTAACAAAGCATGTTATGTTGGGCCTTTAGTGGTCCTTTGGCTTGTTTACCTAAAGGGGTAAATTCGATTGAAATTCCTGTAAAATTACTATTTTGGGAATTATGTTGTGAGTATCAAAGAGACACTTTGATATAGTATCTGTGAGATAAAGGAATCCATAATTAAATACAGGTACAAAGAGAATGACATTCTGCAGGTTACAAGGAATTTCGGGAACCGTAATTATTATTAGGCAATTTTGTTAGAAGGTGCACGCAATTAAGGAAGTCTAGAGTAGCGTCCTAACTGCTAAATAAAAAGCTCAATCAAGTTCCGCGCGGCCATCGCGTTGACACCTGCCGCGACCCTTTGACCGACATTAATTAGTTTTTTTTATACTTTGCCCTAAAAATGGTTGTCAAGAGATAAAATTACAGTACAAAGTACCTACTTCCGAAAAAATATGTCGGACCATATCGAATAAAAAGTGTCGGTTGTATGATGATTAAGCCCCTCTAAGTATCATTTTAACACTGCCATTTAAACACTTAAATAATCTACATCCTACAAGGAAAACTACTATACTAAAGGTACTTAGGTTCTCTCAGAAATGCATGGCGCATTAAATATTACCTCCATAGCTAATTTGATGAGGGTTCCACGATAGATACTTGGTAAGGCTGCGGTCGACCTAACCACACGCTGACTGCGACAGACGATGTCACCAAAGGCGACTGATTGCTGTGTCCTTAAATCCACGTCCTTCATTGATATAATTATAAAACTCAAGATAAGCACTGATAAAACAACCGCACGAAAAAATCCGTTCCTTGGCAGTCGGGTAAAAATAGAGTGGACTACAATTCAAATGCACAATATTAATAGTCCATTTTAATCAGAAAAGTAATATGCAAGCTCGCATTATAGAAAAAAAAATGTGGTAGGTACGTGTAAGTTCGAATTTGTGTGTGTGTGTGGTATTTGTCCGTTTTCATGACGTCACCGCACCCTGTCGGTTGCCTCTGACGTTTTAAAGTGACCCTAGCCTAAGAGGGCCAAGAGCCCCGGGCTCCGTCTACGTGCGATAATTAACGTGATTTAATTTAAACCGACGCCTCCAGAGCCACGTGATTTCATTACTCTTCAACACATTTTCGGTGCCGTGAGGAGGACGGAGCCAGGCGCTCAACTACGTCACTGCCGGGAACATCATGTATTATTTAAACGAAATTCCTAGAGTTTGAAACGTTTAGGTATTTTGGACTTTATTTATGGTTTCCTGGCATTTTAGATCATGTATGCCTTTGATGTCTAACACTCGAAATTAAGATAACTTATGGAATCAGGCTTTATTTTACGGAAATTCATGATATTAAATGTTCTATTTACAAAGCTCTGGATGAGAATTAAAACTGAATGATTTACAAGATCCTAGCCGAAATTGTAGACATCTCAATCCAAATGTTGACCCGTATTCTTTGACGGTTGGTTTGTGATTGGACATCATAAAGTCTCGGATTGGCAAATTAGGACGTTGATTAGTTACAAAGAGAATCAGAGACACACAAAGGTCAGGATGAAGAATCAGATACATTATTCATTTCACGCAGTAGTCGATCTGAACTAAGTTTCCAAAGAGGAACATTGTGATGGCAAGACAAGTGACAATCGATTTCATACAGTTTCATTTTTCTTTTACGATATTCTATAACACTAGACACACTAACGGGAAATGCCGTTAATAAGGGACGTTTAAACGACACGAAAATTATCGCGAAAATCAACGAGAAATGCCGTTAGTATGTACGAGTACATACCGGCTATTATAAGATTGTCATTGGCTTACGTTTTTCTCGAAATGATTGGTAAAATGTCACTGTGTCTAGTCCTTTTTCGAAATGAAAGAAATATTTACAGATTGTTTCATTTAATGAAGTTTCCAGGTCAATTTATTACCAAAGCTGCATCTCGTTAGACTACCAATAAAATCGATTGCATCCGAGACAAAGATAATGAATGAAACTGATGTTCCGCCTTGCCCAAGATTTTGTTATTGCTTTTTCCATCTTATTTCCTTTTTCTACTCAATACATTTTCTTTTACTATTGGCTAAAGACTACATAGGGAGGGTTGGCAGGTGTCAGGATCGCGGAACTGACTTAAAAGGGCACCGTGGCTCTGGAACGCAAAGGGCAACTGAAGGAGTAGTGTAGATTTTTAGTCAGTAAGATTCTGACAATCCTTTCCAAATGAAATCCTTTCCTTTCAAATGAGTCCTTATTTCCTGAATTTGCATAAAAAAGGGGTCAATTATTTTTATCTACTTTATGCTGATGCTATTCAAGTCGTAAGCATAATCTCATTTATTTTGCACACTGAATTCGGATTTAAGTGATGTCTTTTAACTGCTACAATCGCTATAGCTTGTAGAAACTGACAATGAAACAGAATCGACATCAAAATATATGAGTAGGTATATATTCAACAGATTAGAGAAATTGGTGAAATTACCCATTACTATCAAATTTTACCGCCTTAGAATTATAATTAATTAGGCCCACTTGCACCACAATCACTAAACGGCTTTAGCGCTAAACTGCCTTAGAATATCACTGTATCCCTGTCAAATTGTTTGAAGTTGACAGAGACAGAGAAATCAGTTTAGCGCTAAACCTGTTTAGTGATTGTGTTGCAAGTGGGCCTTAGTGTATCATTAATCAAAGACATAAAAGAGACAAGGAAGACATTTAAACTGTAAGTGTTGTCAACACCAAAAAAAAAATAGCAACAATCTAATATTTTCCGAGTTTTAAACTACAAAAGCCTTTGTTGACAAGTAAAGGTCGTCGAGGTCCTTTATAATTATACAGTTTTCTTAGAAAAGGGATAAAGAATCCTGAACTTTTAACAATCTTTGTTTAAGAAGGATTTCTTTACAAACGCAGTTTTAAAATCAACCTACTTAAGATTTTTAAATAAATCATCCTGTTTCTATTAGCTAAGTGCGAACTCAGCGGTAGGGACTATAAGATCGCAACGCACGATGTGGCAGAGATATGAAATAACTCGGGACTCTCGGAAGCGACGTTTTTCAAGTTTAATACGTGCCACAGCCTTTTCAAGTACTTTTACATTTTTTTTATGAAGAACCAGCTGAAAATGTTTGGCAAAATATCTAGGGGAACAGTGTATAAGACGGAGACGCGAGGTATAATGGAGACATACACTCTTTTGGCATACTTAACACAATCGGGCATGCGGGCGGCGAGTAATGGGCGACTCGCTGTCCGACCATGGACCATGCCCGGGTCGACGGCGCGTTGTGTTCCACGCGCGCCTCAAGGAGTGTCAGCATAATGACGGGGCCTGTAGAGGGCCATAGCCTGCCGGGGTCGCGGGACCAAGGGATTACCGCGACCCCGGTACGTAAAAGGCTTGTGAAGGACACCGTGGATTTTAGTCAGTACAAGTCTGACAGTCCCTCCTGCCCTTTTCTAATGGATCCACTCGGACATCATTCCATATCGAAACCTCTCACCATGGGCTGTCCTCAAGGTTCGGTTATCGGTCCTTATTTATGGAATCTAGACTTCGATGATTTCCTCGCGATTCCACTTCCAAGTGGTTGTTCTTTAACTGGTTATGCGGACGATGGCCTTCTGCTCATTCAGTCGAGTACTCGTGCTGGACTCGAGAATTTGGCTGACACTTGCCTACGATTAATATCACAGTGGGGCGATCGAAACCATCTGACCTTTGCACCACATAAAACCTATCAACTCATTTTAAAAGGTGACCTTAAATCGTGGCCTAGTATTAAATTCAATAATGTTCCCGTTAAGAGAAAGAAATCGGTGTGCTATCTTGGTTTAGTCTTAGAGAGGAATTTCACATTCATAGAACATATAAAAACAGTTGGTGAAAAAGCTAAAAATATTTTTTATAGCCCTAACGAGAATATCCAAATCTACTTGGGGTTTGTCGTTTTTAACCTTAAAAACTATTTATGGTGCTACTTACTTGGGCTGTATGTGCTACGGAGCACCTGTTTGGGCCGATAGGGCCACCATAGGGGCGGCACGACGTAAATTGCTTCAAAGCCAGCGCTTGGCTTTGTTATTCTTAAGTAAAGCTTATAGAACCGTCAGTACTGAAGCTTTACCGGTACTTGCTGGTGTTCTTCCAGTCGATCTTGAAGTACAGCGACGTGCTGCAATGTACTTTTCCACACGGGAGACCACTGATGCTGATTTTCTACCTCAACGTGACCGTGATAAGATATCTAGATTATTCAAACCCCAGAGCGACGTCTGGGAGGATCTTTTATCCGAATGGCAAAGTAGGTGGGATAATTCTATCAAGGGGCGGCACCTCCACCAGTTCTTTCCATCCGTTCGTGAGCGGCTGGCTAGGACGTGGCTGGAGGTGGATCACTGTGTTGCCCAATTTCTCACGGGACATGGTAACTTTAAAAGTAAATTATTTTCCTTCAAGCTTGTTCCCTCGCCTTTTTGTCAATGTTCGACATCTGACTGTGAATATGAACAATCAGCACATCATATTCTATGGGAGTGTATTCTTTGGCAGAACGAACGTAATATTATGTTGAACACTGTTCAGACTACATCTGGAGTCATTTACTACTCGGACCTTGTTGAAACTCGAACAAACTTCCGTGCGTTCAAGCGTTTTTGCCATACCTATTATTGGAATCAAATTTAGCAGCTCACAATTTAGGACCCATTAATATTAGTAGTCATTTTACCCGTGGTGCTAGGCAACTGGGCTTCTCCCAGTTGTAATGTCCCTTTGTGCCTATTGGCCTTGTTTTGTTCTGTCTCCTGCTTGCATGGAGGGAAGTGGAAACATATATTTTTTCCTACTCCTCCACTATTCTTTTCTGATTAATTTCGTTGCAGGATCCAAGACAGGTTAATTCATTCTCCGGGACACGTCGAGCTTCATTGTCTCGACCCTTTTCTGGTTGGTTGCCACTGTTGATTCTGGCTTACAGGAGTTGCAGTGGTTAGGGAATAGTGTGGTGGGTTTGTCCCAATAAAAAAAAATATCGCATTTTATATTCATCATAATCATCATCATATCAGCCCGGGATCACCCACTGCTGGGTATAAGCCTCCCCCTTTTTACGCCATATCTCTCGGTTCTGTGCGTCTTTTATCCATCTACGAGTATTACCCGCGATCTTGACGATATCGTGAGTTACAGTGGTTAGGGAATAGTGTGGTGGGTTTGTCCCAAAAAAAAAAAAAGTCCCTCCCGCCCTGCCCTGGGTGGGAGGACTCATTTGATGATTTTACCACAATAAAAAAAAAAACTTAACACAACACTAACGTAGCTCTTGCGCTACATTAGTATTGTTTGCCTTAAGTATGTGTTTTCCCATCATAACTCGCGTCCCCGTCTTATACACTGTTCCCCTACTTGCAAAATATTGGCAGATCTTTTAGTACCCGACCACCCGTGGCTATCCAATGTAATTGATGTAACATCGGAAGGCTGCTGAGTTGCCTTGAATGTGGACACTCAAGTCTTTGTCAAACAGACAGGCGTGACGAATGCGAAGCGAGGCGTTTTTATTTGTAATGTATGGAATTGTTTGAAACCAGTCACATAGAAAAGCGAAAGCGATCCGATAGCGTGACATGACTATCGGAATGAAGTCTCGCTTCGGACTCGCTTCGCTTTTACCTGTCTGTTTGACAAAGGCATAAGTCATGGCAAAACACACTCACAGTATCAACAAATTTTTTGGAGTCTTTATAACGATGCCGGCTGCCACTTATGAACATGTTCACAACTGGATTCCACGTACTTGATAATTTGAAGCCATTCTATCGATTGAAACTTTATTAGGTAATAATTAATATCTTCGATGTACAGAAACTGGCCTGCTACATGTTTTTTAACTTTTGTGTAGTATGTGAACTCATTATCTCTCCATAGGCCGAGCCTCATAGCAAAGAAACAAAATAATTATTAAAAAAAATAACATGTGTAGATTTCTTGATTAAAACTACCAGTTTCTTTGAAGGCTTTCCTCTGCTATATTAAAACTAAAACAAACATCAGCTAAATGGCTTGTTTTTTATACATTTTAATTTAAAACCTCTCTAGTCTTTGGTTTTGTGAAAAGTCGGATACAAAGAGTGATGGAGGTACTTCACAAGAGTGTGGCACTTCTTTATGTAAGAATGTAGATAGATATTTTTTATATTGATAAAATCATCGAATGAGTCGTCGCACCCTTAACTGTCAGACTCGTACTGACTAAAATCCACGGTGTTCTTCAATAGCTCTTTACGTTCCTGGACCACGGCTACCTGATGAGACAGTTCCGCGACCCCGGCAGGCTTTAGCTTACTAGGGTGGCCTCGTCAGATTGCTAATGGCTCTTTGTGGCGCGCGTGGAACATGATGCGCCGTTGAGTCTTCTATAACTCGCCGTCGCCCGCGCCGTGCCCGTGTCTACGATCGCCAGAAATCGCTTCGCAACATCCGTTGCCGTGGTCGTCTTCCACGGAAAAATGTATGTGTGGATCCAAGATTCTTTCTTTGCATAAATACACCAAAGAAAAAAATAGTGTAATTGAATTCTCTTGCAGTCTTTAAACCATTTGGGTATCATCGTTCATCGTCACAGGCCTTAAAGATAACAATTGTACTGGAATGCAAACTGCCAACTGGAAGAACTAGTTAATTTTAGTCAGTCAAGTTTGAGAGTGTCTTTCTCTTCACCTAGAGTGAGAGGACTCATTTGATGATCATCCAACTGAAATATAACATCCCTTTATTATGAGCTCACATTTCAGTAGGTACAGGTTAATTCTCCCTTCGAAATAATACCGGGAAATAAAGGCCATGGTCCAGGTATCGCAGTGATATGAATAATGTTAATTGGACCCTTGTTCTTAATTTGTTACTCTAATGCTGCGGTTCCTAAAATTCGAAACGTTTACCCTACGATGGGTTTGTAAATTAGAATCTGTATGGTGTATAGAATATTCTATCTAGGGGACAGTGTATAAGACGGGGTCGCGAGGTATGTTGGGAAATCACACACTTAAGGCAAACTTAACACAATAACTAACGTATAGCAAGCGTCAGCAGGATGCCATTTTGTTAATGGCCGCTTGCAAATGATGTCCTGATGGCGCTTGCGCTGCGTTAGAGTTGTGTTAAGTATGCCTAAAGAGTGTAATGTCTCCCATTCTCGTATGTCCTTGTCCCCGTCTTATGCACTGTTCTCCTATATATAGAACATATGCTCTTTGGAATGTTGGACTGAGAAAAAGGAGACCAACATAACGCCGTATCGTTATCCGTTGATGTTTTTATTCATTACAATGCCAATGGGAAGTTTTCTTCAAAAACTGTCATTAGTGTCATTAGTGTCAAACTTTCGTAAACGCTACTGGGAACTTTTTTTCCCAAGTTTACTTCCCAAACTGTAATTAGTGACATTTGTTGCAAAGAATTGTGCGGATGACATTTCATTTAGAAACGACATGGCCACGACTGAAATGTATTAGGATAGAATAGATTTTTATTTTGCAAACATGGGTGGGTAGTATTGAAGCCAGCAGGCAGAGTAGGTTGATACCTGAATCTGTCAAAATTTGCCAATCGAACGAGAACTTGTGAAAAACTTAAAAATCTATTACTTATAGAAATTTGACAGACTATGGTAGCTTGATGTGCTGGCGTCTGTACATAAAAGTTTTGCCATCTTTTTCTGTATTATTGTTGATATTTGCCTAGACCAGCATGAGTGAGGGAGGTAATGTTTTCAAAATTCGCATCGGAACATCCTGAAAGCAAACAAGTATTTAAATTCTACACATCTTAGTGTTCTTTCTAGCAATTCATGCTTTACCAATAAGCTTGAAAAAGCTCCTGTCATGGTCGTTTAGTTCAGTGGTCGTTACACTGAATATGAGATGCAACTACAAACATTAAACTTAGCGAGTATAAATGCACTAGCTATTCCCCGTACATATTGTATTTGTATACTATTACATATCTCGAGTGTCATCCAAAGGTTTAGATAGAGTAGGTCGCGGGACTTACGAATTACCGTGACCCCGGTACGTAAAGAGCTAGTGAAGGACACCGTGGATTTTAGTCAGTACAAGTCTGACCGTCCCTCCCGCCCTGCCCTGGGTGGGAGGACTCATTTGATGATATTACCACAATAAAAAAAAATGGGTTACATAGAGGTGTACCTTAGTACAGCCACATGTTAACTATTTAATTTGAGTGCCACATTATAGGGGTTAGCCTATTGCTATCAATTTAGACTCTGGACTGCTAAGTGTGCATATTCACACACTTTGCTCGACTTCGGAAATCAAATTAAAGACCTTCATTTAGCAGGAACAGTTGCAACTATGTATACAGACAGCGTTATTTGTTATGAGCTGAAAGTACTTTTATGAGCTAAAAGTACTTTTATGAGCTGAAAATACTTTTATGAGTTGAAAGTACTTTTTTTAACACTTGGTTATAAACAACTTTTACTACGAATCCACCTCTGAAATATCAAAAAAAGAATCTGGTTTTTCTATATTTACTGTCATTAGTACTTTCAACACATGAGTTGTTATTTTTTTTACAAATAACCCTGTATAATACATCCAATTAATTTAAAAACAAAAAACAGTATTAGGTACCTACATGGTCGCGGTCGTTTCTACAAAGAAGAATTACAAGAAACTCTTTGGTTGATGAGATGCAGCCGTTACGCTTTTGTTGTTCTTAATTCGAATATCAGCGTTAGAACGAATGATCAATATCGAAAAATCGAAGATAAATAATCTAAAAGTTTCCACCAAAGAGTTTAGTCGCGGCACCAGTCCTATGTCCAATCACGAACTTAAAAAAAAAACCGTCTGGACTATTCTGTATTCATAACAGACACCGTGTGAACGTATTTTTAAGTTTCTCAGATCAGACAATTGCATTGCATCGTCCTGTTTTTAAATATCCTTATAAACTGGTGCGAATTCACACACAAATCACGACCGTTCAAATTCTTATCGACGTATTTAATGTCTTTATTCAAATTTCGTACACAATGGCACTTGTATCATTCTCTTTTTAAAATTCAAGTCTGATACAAATTAGTTCTTCAAATTCTTACACATAATAAGTAGGTAACTAACTTCAAGGAAAAAAGTGTTTGCTTATTGTTGAACGATTTAATCATATCGACCATACAATAGAAGACTTAAGAGGTTGCTAGGAGACGAAACGTTTATTAAACATTGCTTTTACGGAACAAGAAATCACAAAAAGTGTTATTAATTTTATTTATAGCTGAATATCTACCAAATTCGTGTAGGTACAGCACCAGATATGGAGGAAAATGAAAGGTAGGTTTAAGTAACTTACGTTTTATAAACGTTATACAGAGTAGGTTTATTTAACTTTGTCTATAACCTAAAGTTTGTTTAGTTCTAATAACGCGTGCAGGAAAATGAATAATGTTTATTGTTGACAAATAGTGTCCAAGAATATGAATAAGTTGTTGATAGTCCTTTACTTAGAACCTATAAAATTCCCCATTATTGAGTTACCACAAAAGTACTGGGGAATTTCTATGCTTCAAAAATTGTAGAGCACAGCTGTGCCCACCTTATAAAAAAAAGTATTCTGACATTTTTTCATTTGTAAAAAATAAAACAATAAATCTTTTTGCACTCTTTAAAATTTAAACCAGTGTTCTATTATCTCCATCTTACAATGCTTACAATTTTCGATTAAATCTAATAAAATTCATAATTTAAAATTAAAAAACTTTTTTCTTACAATGTCTGACTATTGTTTCTTTTCGTGTTAGACTATACTTTGATAAAGTTAGTTTATGGTCGTTTTGTCCAATTGCGCGCGGATTGGGTAAAACGACCATAAACTAACTTGGATTGGGTACACATAAAAAATCAATACAGGCCTATGGGCCTTCGTAGGCGCCGTATTTTTTTTTATTAATAAAGTTATTTTTAATAAGTTTGTTGAGACGTATTCGTCGTAATCTTGTAAAGCCTACTTAGCTGCGATAGTTTTCCTTTTAACTTTATTATGAGCTGAATTTGAACACGTTAATAAAATGATTTGAGTTTGAATTATGAAGCAGAATACTTCAATATCTTCATATTATAATAGAATAGATAGTCAATTCTACTAGCCCGAGACAGTAGCTCAAACGAGGCTCATTAGACTGTCCTGACAGGTTCTTTCTACTCCATTGTTAACATCGATCGACCACAGACAATATTGTGGCAGATATTACTCTTCGCTCTTCATTAAAACCCTATCGTCTATGGATTGGACAATGGGTATTCTATTTCGTTCAAATTATTAAAATATTTGGTTTCCAATAAGTCTTATTTTTAGCTACTTACTAACGGGAAATGCCGTTGATTATTGCATTACTGGACGTTTATACACGAACATTTAAAGACTAATTATCATGAAAATCAACGGGAAATGCCGTTAGCGCAACCCGGCTTTCGTTGCTGATCTAGGCTTTTATCCTATAGTTATCCATCTTTATTAATAATAAAAATAAAGAGGTGGAGTTTTTAAGTTTGAATATAAGTAATAATCGTCTTTGGAACTACTCATTCCGTTACGAAAATTCTTAATATCTCTGAGAAACATCAGAGATTTTTTAAATAATCACTTTCGTGTGGATTAATTTCCAACATCAAAAAACCAGAGCAAAGCCACAGGCAAAATCTAGTTCCTCAGCGCCTAAATAATAAATTAGGAATACCTTATTAAAATAACTTAATTATACCTGTCCCTAAGTAAAAGTAGGCAGGTATGTGCTCAAAGAAATTCTTTATTAGAACTTTCAGACTAAAACTGGAATTTAATATAACAGCATTAAAAGGTAAGGTTATCGTTTGATTTGCCATGTAATCTACTTGGTCCTAAGTAAACAATCCCCTCTGCCACAGCCACACATCCTTTGCGTCAAGGATAACAGATAAAATGTTATGTCACATTGTACTTACGAGGGTGATTTTTTAAGTTCACGGAATGAGAGGGTTGAGGGGGGTGATTAAGCTCATCAATCGTAACGTGTTCAGTAACTGATAATTAGTAAAAATACGAAGTTTCATTTTAACCTTTTTATTCATCTTATTACTTATTTCCTACATTTTTAAATATAAAATGTAGGAATCAAGCGCTTGATCCAGCTACCCAGCGAGAGCCTCCTCAGGTGTTGGTCGAGGCTCTTGGCGATTAAGCCATTGGCAGACACGACTATCGGCACAATAACTGCTGTATACACATGTCAACAACCTCGCTAGCCAGATCAAGAAGTTCCATTGTTATTAGACTTTTAGTCTTTGAGTAATCGTCAATCAAGCAACATAATCGGGAGTCACTTTTCAAATATGGAAAAATCGAATATCATGCCGTTATGAAGTTTTACCAAGCAAGGAAAATTAGTTGCGACCATAATGAATGAGATGTCATTGTTTTGTCCAGGAAAAAAACATTGTGTACAAGTGGCACATTTTATTTAAACTAGGAAGGGAATTCCTTGAAGACGACCCGAGTCTGGGTAGGAGCATCGAGATGACTTTTGGGACTCGGAAGGAATATTATTGATCGAATATCAAAATATAGGTGTTTCTATACTTAAGGCAATTCCTCCGTATTTGCCCGCGAAATTCAAATTTTCATGTGTTTTTTGCAATTTGCATATCAGTGACAAGTTGTAAATTGATCAAAATATGATTCGCGACAATAAAAAGTATAACTTTAATCGCTCCATTCGCTGTCACAAAGATTTGGTAAAACTAAGTTAGTTTTCGGAAATTTTACCAATTTTGACCAAATCATTAAAGAGAAAAGATGGAGTAAATTGAAGAAGGTGTGTTACTTCTGCACGATAACGTGCCCATCCAGAAGAGCCGCATTGCGTTGGCTGCCCTGCATAATGTGGGCTTCGATATTTTGAATCACCCACCCTACAAGCCTAGACCAGGCCCCGAGTGATTATTACCTGTTGTCAAAAATAAAAAAAGCTGCAAGGTAAAAAATTTAATACCGATGCTATAAATTAATTTATTAATTAAAAGATATTAATTAATTAATTAAAAGATCTGAAAAATGTATCCGTGTTACAGGTGAATAAGTATATTGAAAAAAATATTAATTTGGATTTTTTATTTCCACCCCTTGTCTCCTATTCCGCGAATATAAAAACGCTCTCCTCGGAGGTAAACAGGTGAGGGGATTTTAACACGTGACTTTACAGGCTGAAAAAATGTGTTTTGTAAAAAATCTACCCTAGTTACCTTTTTTAATTCAATAGCAATCTGGTCAATACAAAAAAAAAACTAAGTAGGTCCGCTAAAAAGTTACTAAACTAAATTATCTACAAAATATACATAAATTAATAGGTAATTAAAATATTAACTAGTAACAAAAAGGGAGAAAATATTGGCAGGTCGTCAAAAATTCATAGATGCGCCTTTGCGAATCACTGAGAAAGTGCCCAGTAGGCTGGCAACATTGCCACATTGAATAGCAATGTTGATTCACTAGCCATAAAAAAGGCAGTTGGCATTCTCGACTTAGTTACTTTAATAATATAAAGACGTCATCTTGGCTTGGTTAACGGAATATCTACCCTTATTCTCTATTATCGTAATTATTAGGGCCTTAAGTTAAATTCCAGACACCACCTAATTTTATTCTGGCTGCCCTAAGGCCTGACCGCCTCGTCTGTTGCTGTCGCCACAACTATTACTATAACCATGAAACAAAATTTCTAATATATTCAGGGCACCGGTGAACTTAAGATAACGGGACCATTGTTGGTAAATACAGACAGGGCCGCCTTAACCTCTTGGAGTCACTGGGTAACCCTTTGGAGGTTCTGGGTTTAAAGTTAAGTTTTCTTTAATTCTCGACTTAAAGTATAGGTACGTAAGTTTCGATAGCGAGCTTTAGGAGCTTTTTTTTTTACTTGGTAAAATCATCACATGTGTCCTCCCCCAGGGTAGAGCGGGAGGGACTGTCAGACTCGTACAGACTAAAATCCACGGTGTCTTTCAATAGCCCTTTACGTACCGGGGTCACGGTAATTCGTGAGTCCCGCGACCGAGCTTTAGGAGCTTGAAAATTTTATAACATTATGGGGTCAACATCAGTCGATAGTTACTGCCGTGTTGCTTACAGCAAATCGGGCCCCTAAGTATAGTGGGGACATGGGTAATAATCTCAGAGTGCCCATTGGAAAGTACGGCCCTGGCTAAATCTAAAAGGCATGAGAAAGGAATCCTGCCTCGAGAATATCCTTCGCTAGGTATTCTACTACGTATTATATTCTGTAAACTAAACTTCAAACATACCATTTTTAAACCAAGTTTATTCATAAATGAGACATTTCAAAAGTAGATACAATCATCACTTAATTTTTATGGTGATTGTGTCTGTTCCATTTTCATAAAAGAACTTACATTTGTAAGTATCTACCCGACATCAGATTAAGTTCGGTAAAAAAGATATTTAATTATTAAGTACAATAAAATATGGTGGGATCCTCCTTGACGTCCACTTCGGGTAACAGCACCATAGTCTACCTGTAACTTGTGGAGACGGCTGAGCAATACCACTGGCTGTGGTAGGTATGACCAGCAGTGCTAATCTTTATAAACACTGCCTTGTGACAGCGCGGCCGCAGCGCTCACGCCACCATGGGAATAAAGTTTGCTATTCACTAAGCTACCGACAGCGATACTAGACGCCGCTTGCACAGCACGATCAGACGACCTCAAAGCCGCCGCGTTGAGGAGCACATCGTAGAGTCCAGTGAGGACTCTGTGTGTCTTGTCTGTTGGAGGTCGTTGCCAAAAAAAATTACTGTGTTCCAAATGCAGTTCCTCCTGGGTAAGCTCGCTTCATCTTAGGTCTCTTGAGACCAAGAGAAAAAACTATTTAAATTAAAAAAAATAAAAAACTAAAATATTATACAGACGCCAGCACATCAACCTACTAGAATCTGTCAATCTTTAACAGATTTTCAACCTTATCACAATTGTGGAAGGTTAATGTCCGATTGGTAAAATTTGACAGATGCGGGTAGGTTGACCTGCTGGCGTCTGTACCTAATACCGTGTTTTTGTAGCAGGATCAGTGAAATGGACGCGCTGCTCTTTGCGTTGTCATTCGAGGTGGTTTTACTGCAAATGAGGATTATAGGTAAGTACCTAAACCTACCCATTATACAACTATTTTTTTACTTTTAAAAACTGAGACACTATAGGGCTAGTTCACACAGAGGTGCGTTTCACAGGACCGCTTTATCGTATGCGTTTTTATTCGGTGATGACGTATGTTGTTAAATGAGCGAATTCACATACAGGATCCAGTAAAAATACGATCAATTTTATAAATACAAATACTTGTAGCACTCAAAATAGTTAATTTTAACAACTTATTATTTATATATTATGTATTTTTGTTTATCTATAGCTAGCATGTCAACAAATACCTAACTTTAAAATTTTCCTTCTACTTGTGATAAACTTGAATATTTAAGATTAGGTGTAAGTTGTTAAGTGTGTGTGTGTAAAGTAAGTGTAAGGTGTTAGTTGTTGTAAGTTGATGTGTTCGCGTCTGTACACACAGCTATTTAGCTATACAAAACCAGTTTATCGTGGTGTCCCTTTGTATGTATGTATGTATATCTATTATCTACTATTTAGGTCGTTTTAAAAAAATCGACGTGTAGTACAAGGAGTTATATCGAATTTCTTATTACCTGGGATACAGAAATGTCTTAAGATTTAACTGCAGGCCTGGGACGCAAAGGCCAATGAAGTGTGGGTTTTAGTCATTTATGGCTGACAGCCCCTTCCACTACACCCAAAACGTGATTTGAAGATTTTCTACAAAAAAAAATTGCAACATACTAAATTTAACGATACCTCATAATTGGTCGAATTGTGGCCAGCAGTTTGCTAGTAATGCGGGAACAGATGAACATACAGGCTGAAATCGCCGTCGGAATAATGGAGTTGCGATGGGAGGAATAATTAACCTTCAACCTGCTTATTTTATCAAATTTGTTTAGGAGGATGTTTGTTACCTACTCTTTCATACAAAAACTACGGAAAGGATTTGGATGAAATTTGGTACACAGATAGTTTATAATCTGGATTAACACATAGGACAATAATTTATATGTTTGTACCCCAATTTTCCCGTGGAATAATGTTCGAGTTGTGGCGAGTGAAACCGCTGGCGACAGGCAACAGCAAATAATAAATAATTGTATTATGTATTTACAAAATCGTTCGTTTACATCGTGCGTTCAGGGTGGCCCTCAATCGCAAAATCGTATTATTAAATGATAATTACGCCCACCGACAAGTATTTTTAAATAAATCGTCTCCATTTAAGTTATAAAACCTAGTAATATTTTAATACCTAGTAACTTACCTCACAAAATGATAAAGTGATCGCCTGCGATGTTAGAGACTTATGTCAATCTAGTGTGGGTGCACTAGAAAATTGCTCAAGATAAAACTAGCTAAACAAGATTGTTCATAATAATATATCACGGAATATTATATAAATAAGTACATAGGTACCTAACAATGTTGTCCATAAATCTAAATAATGGCAGTAACTTACACTTTTAGCAGTTTTTTTTCTTATCGAGATAAAATCATCAAGCGAGTCCCCCGCCCAGGGCGGACCGGGAGCGACAGTCAGACTCGTACTTACTAAAATCCACTGTGATCCCTCAATAGCCCTTAACGTTCTAGGGTTACGATTACTTGTTAAGACAGTCACTCAAAAACTCTTAAAGCGTGACGCCATATAGTGTAGGGTCAGGAATTTAAGACCGATAAAAGACATTTACCTACTGAGAGAAAACCGTAGTAGGTAGTAATAGAGTAAAGTAGTACTTTCTTTGGCCTGGTGGCCTACCATGACGTCTTAAAGCGAGCGTAGTTCCGCTGAGGGAAAGAGACAGAGCTATACAAGTTGTCTAGCACCTTCTCGTTCCCTCAGCGGAACTACTATCGCTTTAAAACGTAATGGTAGGCCCCCAGAATACTAGATAGATATTACCCTATCACTATTTTAAATGTGAATGTTTGTGAGAACGGATAGATGTTAACTACTCTTTTTCACACAAAAATTTCTGAACACATTTGTATAGAATTTGCGACCCAGGTAGGTTAGAACTGGATTAACGCAATGCAAATTACACGCCGATGGCAATCCGAGCCGTCAACCATTCTGCCAATCTCTCGAGAATTGAAAAAACAAGTGTGCATAAGACTGAAAACAAATTGCAAGGAAAAGTTAAAAGTAAAGAACTACAGATGAAAATGTAAACGTAGATTTAGTTTCTTACAAAATGCTCGGGAAATTCGAAAAAATACTCTTTCATCACTACGAAAACTTTCAACCCCCAGACTTACAACGCCATCTATCGCTTTCATATGAATCGTTTACAGAGGGCAGTGTGAGGCTCAGGCTGGCGGGCTGGCGCCCTACGAATCAAATCGAGGAACTTCAGCAAGATAAGCTAGACAAGGACCGGTGAGTTGCGCCCTACTGTAGGGAGATGGCGTTACGGTGACGTCAGTAATCTACTATGGAAAATTGAGAATCTCTATTTTTGCTCCTGTTATCCAAACTAATATTATAAATGCGAAAGTAACTTTGTCTGTCTGTCTGTCTGTCTTTTCTTCACGCCTAAACTACTGAACCGATTTGTGTGAAATTTGGTACCTACAGACATAGTTTGGAACTTGAGAAAGGACATAGGATAGTATTTATTACAAAAAAAACTGCCGGAAGTCACTATTCCACGCGAAGTCGCGGGCAAAAGCTAGTTATTACTAAATAGCTGGATAAGAAAATTTATATTTTATTATCAGCTTTCGACATTTAAGTTTGTTCTTTTTATGGAGTCATTGAAATCTGTTGAAAGGAATCTGGAAGTCATGGGAGCAGTGAGATGATTTGGGCTAGTGATACCATACTACTATACTACTAGGTACTATCTAGCTACGAAACCCGTAGTTACGATGGAAGTTTCGTGCGTTTTTTACTCCATGTTTTGTTGCACGCAGCACGCAACGTGCGCAACTGAGCCGTCAAATTATTCTAATCAATTTGAAAAAAATCGTTGGACAATTTTTTTGTATACGATTCGCCATTTTTTCGATTGAAGAATGAATTACGGACATAAGATTAGTTATTGGCAACAACTAAAAATATTTGACATGATGACACTTCCAGTGTGTTGTCAGAACTCATGAATTCAAAAATAATGAGGAATAGTCTTCACTCAAAAGGTTCGAGTTGCTTTTGTACGAGCCCGTAACTTCATTGACGGACTTGGAGAGTAGGACCTCGAGTAACAGTAACACTAAGTGAAAACTGTGAGCGTACCTTATACTTTAATGTCTTTGGCGTACCTAATCAAAATAACCTGATAAAAAAGCCCTTTAAAAATTAAATCCTTCTAAATGTTTCAGATACTTCGTGAAGGACGTGATAAGACGAACTCTCATTGAGGTGGTGGAGTCAGGGACCTGGCAATCATTAAAAGATGGTGTAGAGCTGCTCAAGCATTCAGAATGTGATGTTGAATCACTGCGGCTCAGAAATGAGCAACTGAAGACGTAAGTATTAACTTGCGCCCGAAATTAATATTCAATCTCAATTTAAAACTTGTTCTTTTGTTTTTGACGGTTTCTTCTGATTGGATATCTTAAAGATTCGGAGAGGCAGGTTCAATCGTTCATTCCGAAGATAGCAATTGAGATAGATTAATATAATTTCCTTTGTTATTAATAGTCAAATACTTAGGAGATCGCACATTATGACACATCATCTCTATGAACTTGTCCATTCTTACGTGGGATCATAATGTGAATATATATCAATAATTTATTATTGTGTTGGTAACTTTAAACAGATGACTGATTAGATGATCAACCGTCATATAAATATAGTTACCTAATTAAATATTTTATACAATACTAGCTGTTCCCTGCCCCGCTTCGCTGTGGCACAAAAAAAAACAGTTTTTTCAAAAAAAAAAAATGATAAAAACAATCCTTGACGCGGATTATATATCGGGATATTATAAATTGCATATCAAATAAATAATCGCCTATCAATACATACTCATCATTTATATTCTTTTTTACATCAAATAACTTACTTCACCACAAATAAACTAAATGTTTTACAAAACTCAAACTGCAGATAATTCGAAATTATACATCAATATGACATTACTTTTTTTCTCATAATGCAATACAGTTAAATTTATTTTTGTACAAAAATACTACATACATAGCATAAATACTGACTGCACAGCAAATTTTCCATATTTCATAGCAAAATAACTATCCCAGTCGCATATTAACCAGTAAGTACACGCTGGCACCCCGACTCGGACAATTTAGGTTAGAAGAGGATGGCGGGGTCTGAAAGACCCCGCCATCCTCTTCGTGGTTATTTTTTTTTTAATCCACCCAGAAGTAGGAGCCCCGCGAAGCGGGGCTCCGTCGACATGCTGGGAAGCGTGGACGCCCCGCGAAAGCAAGACCCGCTTTAATAGTTCAATAAATTACTGGTATGTGGTAATTAATAAATAATAAGACGACTGTGACTAATAAAATGCTGTTTTATTTAGAAAAACTGCTGTAAATAATATAAAAATAGAAGCTATATTTAAAAGAAAAAGAGTTAACATGTATAATGTGCATTAAGATTATTAGCTGTGCATTGATGAAAAAGCTTTTGCTTTAGGAAAAATCGCTGTACGCTGCAAAAATAAATTGTAGTGTGTTTAGTGATATTTTGAGTTGAATATTTTGCTGTGCAATCAGTAATTTTGATGGGAATTCGGAATCTTATTGCATAGAAAAAGGATATTTTTTGATTTGCGTTTAAATACTACCCTTATATATCATGCTAAAATTTCAGCTCAATCGGTGCAGAACTTTTTGAGTTTTTGAAGCATACACAAACCAACATAACATTTTTATATATATAGATATATATATATATATATATATATTTATATATATAGATTACAATAATCAGTTGCATTAATTGTGAATGTTAGGTGAAAGAGATACACGAGTACTTTGTAACAGTGGAATAATTCTAATATAAGCATATTAATTTTTATTCTCCTTCCCTTCGCCTTTTTTTCCTCCCAGGACTAAAATTACTTTACTTGTGAATAATATTAATGTTGAACGAATAATTAATGGACAAATCATTTTTCAGTTCTCGCAGAACGCTACAAGCGGAATTGGATGCCAAAAGAAATCAATGGGCGACGGAGCTGAACAACGCAGATCAGAAAGTAGCAGTTCTAAGAGACAAAATGAGTGTACGGCGTACATGTTTATTTCTATGAAAGTGATAATTACAGGCAACTCATAAACATGCTGGTGCTGCTACTTCTCGGCAGTACGGCAGTGGCGTAGCTAGGTTAGAAGGGAAGGGGCCCCGAATCAAAATTTGTTTGGGGCCCTTGTAATATAAGTAAATAAGACAATAGCATTCTGACTCGTATAGGCAGCTAGAAAATTGAGGATGCTGATCGACCAATCGAAGCTCATTTAATCCGGGGGATTGTTTAAACAGGTAACTGTAACCCTGGAACGTAAAGGCCTATTGAAGGAACGCCGTGGATTTTAGTAAGTTCGAGTCGTAAGGTACTGTCAGACACTGACTGTACCTTACTGACTAAATCCACGGTGTGCCTTCAATAGGCCTTTACGGTCCAGGGTCAAAGTAACCTCATAAGACAGTTCCGCGGAATCCCGCGACCCCGAGTCCTAACAGGAAACCTCCACGTGCGCCTGTGGACTGGAGTTCCCCCTCGGATACGTCCGGGGGGAAGACCAGTTTTTCGGGCCGGTGCACCCTTGGATGCGGGCAAAAACTCTTCCTTAGGCACTGTGTGCCTAAGGGGTCTCTTTGCCCGTATGCGAATAGCCTGTCGGGTGGATGATCCAGCGCGTGTCCCTCTGAATAGCAGAGGGCACAGCGGCGGAGCTTGCGGACGGTGAGTAATGGGTAAGCTCGCCGTCCGACCAAGGACCAAGCCGAGGTCGGTGGCGCGTCGTGTTTCAAGCATCACCAACGGGGCCCCTTAAGGGGCCAAATGCCTGCTGGGATCGCGGATTTTTTCTTAATCCAGGATACCGCGGCCCCGGAACGTAAAGGGCATTCGAAGAAACACGGGTGGATTTAAGTCAGTAAGAGTCTGACAGTCCCTTCCGCCCGACCCAGGGCGGGAGGACTCATTTGATAATTTTGCCACATTAAAAAAAAAAAGAGATCCGATATCCGTCCTTAGATGACCCACTGACCGAAACATTAATGTTTTTGAAGTGAAAACTTCTTTAGCGGCGTTGTGCACTTTTTTTTGGATTGGGTAAAAAATGTTAAACTCGCGTCAGGACACGTGACCTGATCGAAAATTCGTAAGATGGTGCAGGGCGCTTGCGCGAATGTTCGTGTGTGTTTATTACTATTCAAGTTTTCACTTCTGCCGGCACTCCCAGAGTGCAACCTGTCTTTTTTTTTTATTCCAAACGTCAGCAGCCCTTGATTCTCGGGGGCCCCGTATGTTATTGATACAGCTGATACGGCGGTAGTTACACCCCTGCTTCTCGGTAAAGTGGTGTTTGCGATGCAACAATTATGAGATCACCGAGGCGGTACCGAGAGCGTGGAAAAGGCGGTTCTAAGAACATTTGTGAGAATGAGTTACAATAGCTAGGCAAAGTCCGTGCAACTGGATTGAATTGGACTTCGTAGTTAGTTGTAGAGTTAATAAGTACTATAATCACTTCAAATACGTATTCTAGTGATATCTACAAAATCTAGTTTCAAAATCTCTATCTACGAGTACATAGTTTAAATCAAAGTCGCTTCTCGCCCTCTGTAGTCTTAAGTATTTAAACTCCAGACACAGTGATTCAATAGTAAGGTTTATGGGTAATGTATGCGAAGCCGCGGCGGAACGATTAAAGAAATAATCACTTAACTCACAAATGAAATCCGAAGTGCAGAAGTTGCACCCACATTTCGCCAAATTATGTTTATTCCCATGTAGACTATTCATGGTCAAGGCACTCACGAATTACGGTGAATCCGGAACGTAAAGGGCTATTGAAGGACACCGTGGATTTTAGTCAGTACGAGTCTGACGGTTCCTCTAGCTCTGCCCTTGGTGGGAAGACTCATTTGATGACTTTAGCAGGTTCAAAAAAAAAAATGTGGACTATTCGTCGACGAGACTATCGCCGACCTATTTAGATTTTGCGACACCTTACGGAAAACCCAATAACAGTTTGGCCGACCTAGAAACTGAACCCAATAAGCTCCGCAGTAACGCAATTGCGATTACTAGACTAACTAGTAAGAAATTAGGTACATAATTCGAATGACGTCGGCAGTAGTAGAAAATTCCACTAAATTGATGCACCGGAAACCTATTAGATAAGTATTATATTCATATCATTATGCTTTTTCATGACGTCAGTAAAACGCCTTGACGGATTGACGTATTTTGTTTCGTGGAAAGAAAGAGTGTTTTTGTATAAATATATACAAAAAACAGAAACTTATTTCACACCTTCTCCATGTAAATCACCAAAACACTAATTATAAAGATTTTCATATACAAATAAATGAAAAAGTCAGAATTCAAAACGAATCTCACAGGTAATAGTATCAGAGAACCTAGTCAATATTCATCCAAAATCAAAACTCCATCTTCCAATTGCAGGACGATCTGCACAACGCGAACGCACGCTTATCTTACGCAGAAAAATGGCTGTTCGCGCGGTTCGAGTCTCTGGAGCTAAAGCTGAGTACTCCACAGGCACCTTTGCCCCGTCCAGACCACGAGCAGCGGGTGCATGACGAACTGCTCAAAGCTTTTGAATTGCAGATCAAGGTATTGCTGAGTTGCTTCTGCTTTGACTATATGCTGATCAAAAGATTATTGAGAAAAGACTAGGATGATCATTGTAGGTAACCGGACTCAGATTAGACGAAGCAAAGAAAGCACCAGCTAAAGTGGAGATCAAATTCATGAAGAGTGGCGAGCGAAGCGTTGGCCAACAGCTAGTGTAACATGAAATATGGGCCAAAGCCTACCGGGGTCGCGGGACTGTACGAATTACCGTGACCCCGGAACGTAAGGGCTATTGAAAGACACCGTGGATTTTAGTCAGTACGCGTCTGACAGTCCCTCCCGCTCTGCCCTGGGTGGGAGGACTCATTTGATGATTTTACCACGATAAAAGAAAAAAAAAAGAGTTACATGAAATAAAAAAACCAGATCCCGTGGAAATCTCAATACAAATATTAATATAAATATTACAAAATATTCCTTCACAAATCATAACACAGAACAGGTGGCCTACCATAACATCTCAAAGCGTGAGTTGTTAGGCTGTGGGAAAGAGACAAAGCTATACAAGTCGTCTATCGCCATCTCCTTCCCTGAGCGGAACCACTCACGCTGTAAGACGCCATGGTAGGCTATCAGTACAATAACTTAAACATTTTTGAAATAGGTCAGTAAATCAATTATAACCTTCTTCCGAGTAGCAGAATTCTTACGAATTTCACCCTTCCTACGCAACAGTTATTTAATTTCTGAGAATTTTGTTAAAGGAACTTGAGAAGAGCTTGGAATATTGGCGCCAGCGTTACGACACCGACATTGCCGAAATAAGCGCGAGGAGTCAGATTAGATTGGAGCAACTGCTTGTAGCTAGCAGTAAGAGACAAGAGTTACAAGCTTTGGTAAGTTTTCGTTAGGTCAAATTAGTCCAACAGTTATGAAGAAAATTATGAACATAGATCAAGTTTATTCACTATAACCATTTTATAACAGGTTTGATTTTTTACCTGTCAACTTTGAAAATAGGTAGCTACCTAATCCGTTGAGGACAATCATTGTTATTTTCTCAAAACTCGGATAAAAATATCTATAACTTTTAATTGGAATTACAGTTGACTAAACTTTCCAGATTACGCGATGGTCACAAAACAAAGCTTTGATTTATTTCAGTACGATCTACATGAAGGTGAAATGCGTGGCTGGTTAACATTTAAACGGGAACGTGCTGCCCGCTTAGCAAGAGAAGAGAAATTACGCCTTTCCGCCATGCGCATACAAGCGTGGTGGCGTGGTATCATGGTTCGCCGGGCACTAGGACAATTCAAATTTCTGAGACATGCCAAGGGGAAAGGCAAGAAGAAATAAAACAATATATTTAAGTTAGTTATAAGAATTAATTAATAAACAAATTAAAACTAGATCTAAAAATTAAAAATCATTTATATCAAAACTGTGGATATTTTTTCATCTCCCGGAACAGTACATGTTATCAAACACAATCATGCAGTCATTATAATTCTGCTTTATTTGTCTGTTTATCACCAAATTTTGTTTCACTTGCTTAAAACGAAACGCACGCTGACCGTTGAATTTGACAGACGTCAAACCGGTTGTCAGTAGCGCACCGCTGTCAATGCTGTCAGCCGCCAGTCGCATGCGTTTGCTCGTGGGGATTGGTGAGGTTTGTGATTTTTCCAATAAATGGAAAGTAAAGTTACCGATGTAGATATTACTATAAAACAAATTAATTTATTAAATAAATATATGAACAGTTAAAAGAGTGTGGTGTAATATATCGAACTGTGATAAATACTGTCTACTGAGAGTTTGCGGTATTTTTCAATTCTTGGAAAGTTGGACTGTCATCTCGCAGATTCGGTGAGTAATGCCATATATTTTTTTATTTGTAAAAGATTTAGATTACAAGCCTTGTGTGAAATTTTAATTGCACATGACCGTATTTAGGAAAATATGTTTTACATTTTAAATTAGCCGTGGATTATAAACCGCAGCTTCAGCTCATTTATTCGCCGATGCATTTTCGGCAATTTCGCTTAGATTCGTGCAATAATATACTTTCACTTGCGGTCATTGAGCATGGTTAGTGCCGACTACATCACGGTACTTATAATACTTTCCTCAGTTGTACACTTTCCTGTTATTCAAATATAGATTTTGAAATCGTTAGTTGTGGTTTATTGCTAATAAACAAAAACTATTAAATTATAAATCTGTTTTTGTTAAGCACTCTTGTTTTTACTTCAACATGACCAGCATTTTGTTTTAAGTTTTAATCTTCCAATTATTTACTGAACCCGTTTGTAGTTTTAATAGTGAGGATTTCCCCTTGTCTTTGTTTCTTAGAATCTCTTGTTGCAATGTACTGTTCTGATTGGTTGTTGATTGGATGTGCATGTTGCTCTTTATTATGTATTTTTATCAGTTAGCTCACTCGTTACTGGATTGATTAATTTCTACATGTTTATACCTGTTGCATCATTATTTATTAATTACCTTAATGATGTCTGTGAAAAATATCAAACCCTTGGTCAAGGACCTCAATAAATTGTAACATAGTGAATATAGATTATTATGTATATATGATACTGTCAATCAATGTAGCTTCAATAATGTTAAAAAGAATAACTGGATTTATGGCAAAACCCAGAAGAAAATAATGGAATATTAATATAATCTAATGTAATATGCGGTCAGAGTAGCTATGTCTCATTGCCTCACACAAAATCCCCTACTTTTTGCATTAAGACAAAAAAATGTGTCATCTTAGCGAAGAGACTGAATCATTGAAATACATGCAAATGGATAAGATTGATTTAGTAAATATAGGGTAAGCAAAATACCAAGCAACTTGAATACAAATGTTGAGGTAAACTCATGAATGGCTGGGCAAGAATTAAGCACATTTAGATTCTATGCATAGTGCAACCTTGGACAGAGATATACTATCTGTCTGTGACATTAGCAGTAGTTACCTGACAAATACTTTATTACTTTAAACAATAAAAAATAAAACAACAAAAGGATGTTACTCAAGAAAGGACAAATCACTATAACAGTAAAACCTGTGTTGTAGTCATAATTACCGAAAAAAAACAGTACTACAAAAAGCAAATGGCCAGTGTTTTTGCATGTTCGTCATATCATCGAAAGGGGTATAGTAGTCGGCACGGCGGTGTTCGGTGGCGGCTGCGCGCGGTAATTAGTGCGTTAATCGCACAGTCGCACTAACCGGGTACACAGTTGATGCAAGTGCGTTTCCGAGAAGCCGATCAGCGGAGCTCGCGGGAGGAGCGGCAAATTGCCGACAGATATGTGTGCCGCCTGTCGGTAATTGCAAAAATCACTCGCCTCACCGCGGAACGAGCTTGTGGTCCTTGTATTACAAGTACAACTCGTGTGTGAGACTACTGCATCACACGTAGCTACATACCTGTGTGTATAGCAACCTATATCTCACCTGGGGCGTGTTCTCGGATGCTGCTGACTCCGATATTGGCTTCAATTGAGCTCGTAAGCTAAGCGACATGTTTCGTTTATCGCGTATTATCGTTTCCACGTTATTGCCGATCCCATTCTCAGTAAACTTGATAGCTTTGAAGTCGCAGAAACGTGCTATATAGCGGCATTCTACCATTTACGTATAAATTATGTTTGGAATGGTTGTATTTGCGATTTATTCATTAATTTCAATAAAATTTTGTGTGAATAACCTGTGAGCCGTTCCTATCTATTTTGGAGAATTAGGATTTAGCAATTAAACTTTACTGTAGCTTGTATTAGGTGCCGAATTCTGTTATCTACATCTCGAGTTCTGCAGTAATCAGTTGTCCCTACCCAATCTCGCTCGACCCAATTACAACTGCATAAACTAAGTAATACGTTGTTTTCTAGAAATAATCTAGTCATTTTATTTTGCATGCAAGCTATGTGGAGCAAACAATACAGCGATGTCGTTGACTCAAGATACTCTTCAGATACTGATCTTACTAACTGTTCCCCGCGGTTTTACCCTCGCTGCTCGGCTCCGATTCGTCGTAGCGTGATGGTATATAGCCTCCGGCCTTCTTCGATAGATGGGCTGTCCAACATTAAAAGAATTTTAGAATTCGATCAAGTAGTTCCTGAGATTAGCGCGTAGAAACAAACTCTTCGCTTTATGATATTAGTATAGATGAGCATGTACGCAGTACGACATTTCATACAAACTGTGAAGTTCTTATTTTACGAAATGACTGAGCCAATTTTAAAGGTCTTAAAAGTTACCAGAACATGTTTCCGAAGAATAATGTTAAAGCCAAATTAGATCGATTCTGTGTGTCCCGTAGAAACAGTCCAATTTTTCTTAATAATAAATTTTGAAAATGTTGTCTGATAATAATGTAGACCTATATATTCAGATAATGTGTATGAACTTACATTAAAATCGTATTAGTCATTTCATAAAAATTGGGCCTTGAAAGTTTGTTTGACATGAAATACCGTAAGGCGCAGTGTACACGCTCTTAAACTGTACAAAGCGCGCTTCAACCATGAAATCGTAATAAAGTGACTTTAGAAAATTACGTTTGACCTTGCCGACTATGAACGTGTCTATAACTTAGGTTGTCTGGTAGCCTACATCAGCGGTCATCATAGCGAGGCACGCAAACACCGCAAAACACCAAATAAAATTCAATTTAAATTTCTTTCCGTTTTCATTACAAAAAATTGCGGGCCGCCGTAATTTGATTTTGCCACTATGTGGCCCTTGCCAGGCAGGTTGCCAACCGCTGCTACATAATAAGTATGTAGGATGTAGGTACATACTGATGTACATAGCTACATCAAACATCCATTGCATTGATTGATTCCCATTACACACAGCGCGACACACCCTCACTGTCCTACTATCTAAGGTTAGACATGATTGACATTTCTGTCGAACCTCCCAGAGCTACTCCAAACGGATACACCGACGATGGAATATTCCTAATTAAACTCCATTTTGATCAGCGTGTAATTAGTACACGATAATTTTACATAATCAAATACCTACGTAGGTATTTCAGCGTAGTCATGTACCAAAAAACTAGTGACTGCATTGCCATTAGTATTGCTTTTCTAAGAACGACTGGGTTAGGGCCCCGTCACTCGCGCAGTTGGCAATTCGTAGAAATACCTACTTATATTTCTACCTAGGTCATTTTATTTAGTAATTCATTCCTTGAAAAATTGTATTAAATTACTTAATAATCTTATGGATTCAGGTAAATTAAAAGAAAATGTTAATATTTCTGTTAGTTTCGTCATATTAGTTAAAAAATATTTAGAAAAAAAATCATCTTGCAAAAAAAACGCTTAAATTAAAGCTACATTTTCAAACTAATATCCATAAAAAAAAACAAGGCAACTCCAAATAAAGCAGAAGTACCGAGCAACAAAAACAATAGGCTTAACTTGTTCAGCTTTATTTAACAGCTCCCGGATTATACTTCTCTTTTATCTAAATAAGCAGGTGAACCGTTCACTCATCTTTTACTTTTTTAAAATACCACGGCTTACGGTATTTTAGCTCACTTCTAAATAAAGAATAATGACAATAATGGCTGACTATTATTCAAATTAATCCTTGTATTTTCCGTCGAGGTCGAGCTGTCGTCCTTTCATGCCCTTGTTTGAAACCCGTTCAATTTTCCATGAAACAGAATTACTAGCATACGTTTAATTTCTATTGTATTTCGGAAAACAGCGAAACAACAGACCGGCGGCGGCGCTACTTTAATGTCGACTTATGAATTACATAAGTGCTTGTGACTGTTTGTTTGTATGTTCCTAGAATCCACATTTAAGTTTCTACGTGACATTCAACTTGCCTCTATAGTCCGTAACTACGCCGGTGTGTTTTGCTGTTTCTGCAATTACCTTAGTCAGTACGAAAATAATACTCAATTGCGTCATGTTGAAGTTCGATTGAAATACCGTATGAATGAATGGTCACTTTTCAGGAAAATAATAGTAGCGTCACCACATGATGTTACTGAAAGAGGAAATATTGATGAAAAAGTGCCTCAATTTTCCTTTCGCATCATGAAATTAAAGAAGAAACAAATTGATCATTACTTGAAAACGTTTCATTTTGCATTCAGTATTTAATGCTATGAAAATAAAGTAAGTTTAAATATCGATTTGTGGGACGATAATAACCGCTTTACGGGTTTATAATTGTACAAACTTTAATAGGTACTTAGCAATTAATGCTGTTCTCTATACCATACCATCTGTTTACCTAGTTATTATAAGTAAGTTTATTTTATGTATTTCTAAAGAAACCGTTTTTAATCCAATGCGCAGTACGATCCCTGGAAAATGACTCACTTGAACTGACATTGTTTAGTGTTTAAGAATTAATAGGTTACGAGTTTAAGTCATAAATATGACCAAAAAATAAAATAAAAACCACAACCCAAATATTTCGCCGGTTTTCCAACTTAGACGTGAGAAAATTGACCAACCACAGTTGAGGTTATAGTAGTTAAGAGATTTACCATATCAAAAGGAAATTTCTAAGCTGACTAACAAATACTAAAGGCAACTAAGCTTTTTTTTTACGTGGTAAAATCATCAAATGAGTCCTCCTAGGGCAGAGCGGGAGGGACTGTCAGACTCGTACTGACTAAAATCCACGGTGTCCTTCAATAGCCCTTTCCGTACCGGGCTCACGGTAATTCGTGAGTACCGCGACCCCGGCAGGCAAAGGCAACTAAGCTAGATATGATATAATTGCCTTCCATCTTAAACCGCATGTCCTGTCACCTGAACGTTTACATCGACTTCGCAACAGTCTGCGAAAACCACGTCGCTGTATTTCGAGTCAAACATAATATTCAAAACATTTTGCCATCGACACGCTAAGAAGAAGCTCGGGGATGAGATCACTACAGGTTATCCGTTAGACGGCTGACGGATGGCTGAGCAATCCTACTAGCGTAGCAGGCTTCACCAGAGCTGACTGCACGCGACCACCATGTTGTTGGAGTCCGGTGACAAATATTTTTTTACTGTGGTACGACTTTGCACAGTAGTTCCCAGTTCTTTAAAAATCGAAAGTAAACAATTTAAAAAAATATATATTTTAAAAAATATATATTTGAAAATCTTATCACATATCACTCATATTTTCTCAAACTAAACTAGTTTTCTTAATCAAAAAGTATCGGACAAGTCTAGACTGTTACCTATCTACATAGATATCATGCCGTTCATTTTTTTTTCCTTCAATTTAAAATACAATATTCATTCGATCATTTGATTAACATTTATCGGCCATTATTTACATATAACCTACTTACGTACAAGAATAAAAAAGATACATTAACGTCATTGGTTGAAACAAAAAAAAAACTTGTACAAATAATAACACAAGTATTTCCCTACCTAAATGATTCATCTAGTGTATTTATACCCTGAACGCTTTGTAAGTAACAGAAAATTTTGATTTAAAACTTGATAAGATAATTTACTAGCAGTTTATCATCTACGTGATTTTTTTTTAATTATTTGCAGTTTTATGTGGACTTTGATCTTGAGCGTAGAAACTGCATTTTAACTATCAATCTTATTTTACGAGTATGTACAGTTTATTTAAACTTAATAAATGTTTCGTATAGTTTAGCAGTTTTAGCCATCATGAGCCTACGAGGCTGAAACTGCCATTCACGGTGTCCATTTTATTCTGTTCGAATCTAAAGCATAGACAATGTAGAACCTATATTGTATAGGCCATAGACAAAAATTTAATTTTTAGGATGACACCGACATCTATACTTTTTGGTCTTCTCCCAGAGAATCATCATCACCTTCCTGCTCTTATTCCAATTCACTCGCAACACGTTTTCTTCTAGAAATTCGTCAAGTAGGATTGTCATCTCGGCTTGACAAACACCCTGGCTTGGCTTGTAAAAATAACTGTGTAATAATTTTGATGAACTATGATAAACTTTATTATTCTATCTTGACCGAATACAATATTTCTTTTTTTTGCAGGATGCTTCAATAGATCAAAATGTGTATACGGACAGTGTGGTGTGGCCTCCTCGGCCTGCTGGCTATGTCAGGCATGGCTTTTTCACAAGGAGCCAGCTACTGCTCCCATAACACCTTCACCACCAACTCCTCATGGATGCAGTTCACTAAGGAACCTGTGCCTTACGAGTACGGCTTCGAAGACAAGTTCAAGAGCATCCACTGCTGCGTGAAGGGATATAGGAGTATCGAATGGTGAGTTTTTGTTTTTTTTCTGATACTAGCTGTTCCTCATGGTTTCACCCTCGTTGTTCGTCTCTTATTGGTTTTAGCGTGATGTTATGTAGCCTGTAGCCTTCCTCGATAAATGGACTATGTAACACAAAAAGAATTTTTCAATTCGAACCAGTATTTCCTGAGATTAGCGTCATCAAACAAACTCTTCAGCTTTATATTATTAGAATAGATAAGAATTCGGCTGGAATAGACCATATCGCACATGGACAAACCGACTCGACACAATCTAAAGAGATAATCTCCTGAGTAAATAATTTTGTCCGCATATTTTAGTACGGTTTAGGCGCAAAAAGCCCAATTCCCAATTCGTAAAATGGCAACCTAGACGCAAAAGGACAAGTTCTCAAAATGGAAAATTCTCTAAACGACTAATTCTCAAAATGGCCAATTCTCTAAACGCCTAATTCGCAAAATGGCAAATGATCAAAATTGCTTTTTTTTCTACGTAAACATAGAAATCTAAGCTTTTTTTCTCTCTATTTAACTAAGTTGTTTCATGTTATGCGAAGAATTCTTAGATTCATAAGAATGACACTCCCAAATGTAGACAAAAAATCCATTTTGATCCTTCAGTACTTCTTACTGAAATATCTATTTGGAGTCCCGTCATATTTATTTGACATCTTGAACACGTTTCCAATGTCATCGATTGATTCGGAGTCTGACCACCCACCACAGCGAAGTAACAAGTTCATTTCAACGAATTATTAATACACTTCCATTTCCCACAAGCTCAGATATTACTATGATATCCTAGAACAAATTCTTATAACAAAGGCAGTCGTGGTATCAAACAGTTATGGTTTTCAGAAGCCATTACAAACCTACATACAATGACTGTTTAGTAACCTACAAGCGCATTTAAAAGAATGAACTGAATTTGTTTTTTTAAACGTGTGAACTATTTCATCATCGTTTGAATTATAGAATCATAATTGTACATGGATGTTATTCAGTTTAAAAAAAAATATTTGGAAATGAAATATTTTATTTTAACTAGGATACTAGTTATTTAAATAATTCGTTGGATTCATCAAATATAATACGAAATATTTCACTGATTCTTAATTTGGTTTTATAAAAGGTCATTTAATGACTGCATTTAAAATTAGAACTTGGGTATAAGCCACCTTGTCAATGTTTTTACTCAGGCATGACCGAAGTCAGTGGACCCATCTACCCTTCGTAATAAATGCCTAAAACAGAGGAAAGCGACATTCAAATATAAAAATATGAAGTTTCCGTCATGGAACCTAACCTAAATGAGCGTAGCGTGTATGTTTTAGTTAGCTAGAACTTTTTTTCTTGTTGCCGGAAACCTGCCAATTGAATACCGCCTGTGGCGATGTTTCATTCATTTTATGTATCTCGATAATAATATTCCATCTATTGTCTACTTCTATTGAAACATTAATTGGGTAAGTTTTTAATGCAAACGGAACTTCAACACAAATGGAAGTCCATGTTTCAACTAAAGTATCGAATAATAAGTACCTATGTTATGGCACCAAATATGATATCATTCAAGGTTTCGGGTCCGAGAGACAAGCAGGTGTGCGCTACCGCTCGTAGCGATAAGCACAACGCTTCTACGAAATAAAGTCCATTGTGTGCGCAAAAATAATTGATAATCGCCTGGTGTGACAATGGGCATTGCCCCCGTCATCCGTGCCTATGCTGCGCTATGGTACGCCGGCGCCGACTCGCGACAGCACCGTCCACAAAATATTAATGACATTGCCGTGAGAAAAAAAAATATATCGACGAATGTGGCACAACCATGAGAATCTAGTTAAATATGACGTATATTGAAACCAAAGTTAATCAAACAGAATTTTGGCTGATACTGTATTGACTTTATAGATTGAGTGGTTTATTCATAGATGTGTGATATATTGCTAATAATAGAATTTCTCGTCATTATTTCAATACATGCTAGCAATTAGGCGACGAGAAAGGATCAAAAATTATGAAAAGAAAGCGAACACGTGTACGCTGATAAAATGATACCTAAAATTACTGGGACAAATCTACTAAGATTCCCGAAACAGGGAGAGCCGTACATAAAAGAAACAATTTCCAGGAATAAAGGCTTTGTCTGCCCCCCCGGACTATATCTAGTAACGTGGAGAATGGGGCCGAACCAGTGGCACTAATGGGAATTACTTTTTTACATCTTTAGGTACTTTTGACCTAACATTATCACTAAAGTAGTAGTTGGGGGTACTAGGTATAAAGACTTCACCATAACATGTTTTTTCAAGATAATCAAATACACTTTCACAAAACTTCGGCATGCAAACATGAAACATCCTTTTTTTATCGTGTTAAAATTCAAATGAGTCCTGTCACCCTGGCCGGGGCGACTTTGGTCCTCTAAGGGGGGGCCGTTAGATTGCTGTCAGCTCTATGAGGCGGGCGTCGACCCGGACACGGTTCATGATCGGACGGCGAGTCGATTACTCACAGTCCGTATGCCCGCGGTGAAACATCGCTTAGAGCCAGTTGTTTGATCAGTAGTTAAAGTATTAGTTACAAATTGTAACCATTTGTTTACATAACTGCTGATCAAAATACTGACCTTTAATATGCTTGTTTTCAAAACTTATCATTGAATTAAATCTAACTAACCTGTAAATTGGTTTCATGTTAACTTTCACATAACTTTAATAAGGAAGGCAGGAATCCTTGATTGACTGAAATATGAATACATTTTTTTTTGTACTTGGTAAAATCATCAAAAGAGTCCTCCCACCCAGAGCAGGACGGGGGGAACTGTCAGACTTGTAATGACTAAAATCCACGGTACCCTTCAATAGCCCTGTACGTTCCGCAGCCACTCTATTACCTGACAAGACAGTCCCGATGAACATATTGTAATGACGAATTGACGATTGAACAAAATGGTAGAGTGTGTCATTCATGGCATCGTTTTCAATATTACAAAATTAATGTATTGAAAAAGCAGATACAAACTATGATGTCTAAAGATATTACAGGAGAATCCAATTAATTCCATGCAGTGTACCTTCCACATGCCAACTTAGTTCTCGGTACAAGTTTCAACAATTATGCCCTTGATGAACAATTTGTTGTTCCAGTAACTGTACTTTAGATTCCCTGTAGGCAAAGTAAAAAAATCAATTGGTAGTGCGATTTCATCGAATTCCCTCGTCACTCACGCGGTATGCGGTATTTCAAAGTAACTGTGTTGCATTGTTTGTGTACTCTCTGCTACATTTACTTTAATAATGTAAAATTAATTTCCTGCTGAACATTTACTATTACGTACTCTGTACTTACGTTGCGACAGTCGAGTAGCTCGACGGTGCTCGTTTCACCAAAATCAATTAGCTTAATTGCCCAATGATGATCATATTTGATTCTGATCGTTACTATATGTATAGGATTATCAGCTATATATTCACACAATCGTTTTACTACTATACCCGGATATTCCCTAACGACCACTTAAAAACTCGTTACACTAACAACCAATTTATAACTATATTTTATGCTTTTAGGTAAACTATTGCCAAATAATGTCAGTTCGCACTTATCTAAGAATTATTTGACTGAGCATAAATCGGCAGAGGTGTTATTTATTAATATGTACGGCATGAGTGCTCCTGGTGCGAAAACAAGTACGATTCTGAGAAGTAATGATTGCTACTCGTTACTCCGCCCGCTCCCCGCCCTGCCGCCGTCACCACCAGCATCCATCTTTGATGTGAGCACTAACATTATAACCGGGAAAAATGAAAATTTTGCTGTTGAACACAATCATATTGAAACTTTTAATACTAACGGTGAAAATGAAACCAATAGAAAAACAGTTATGAAAGGAAAGCTTCATTTCGCCGAAAAGTGTTAATAATTTGCTACTTCTATATCCGTAAATAATTGTAGGTACATTGTGGACAGTAAATATGTATTGATACAACAATCTCAACAAAGACCGAATGGACTACATAAAATATATTTGCGTGACTCACAACGCTTGTGATATGAAACTCTAGGCCGTCGGACCAATGGATTATGTCATTATCCACTTGTAACAACTTGTTAAATTGCAAACCTCCCATAACATCATCACGCACTACATGAAAGTTCTCAGAAATCTTTTTAAATGTGCAATTATTTTTTTAAATGCATTCACTAGGTATCTATTTAAGTTGGAATAACCTGTCATTGCTTTGCAGGAACCGTGAGTACCACCTTCAAGACAATCTACGCAGTATTGCAGTTCTATTTCTTTTGCTTTATGTTGCAATAGTTTTCAAATGACAATCGCGATTACACTTCTGTTGTTATCGCATTTGTTGAATCACGTCTTAATCAAATTAGCGATTACAATGTGCGACATGCCCTCTTGTTTGTCATCACACTCAATAGAATTATTGCTAATAATAACCGTACCTAGTGGTTCTAATTTAAGATTTCCCTTTTTGTTCAGTTCATCCTGACGTTGGAGAGCTGAGGGCATTAAATGTCCGTGAACTTGCTTTAGAAGCTTAGCTTGTGCTCATGCAAATCTAAGTTGCTTGTAATGTTAGGTTATCTTTGCATTTGTGGATAGGTGATTTGGCTTTTCTTCAGATTTTTTTTTTATTATCTACTCATGCTTTAAATATTTCGATTGGCGGTAAGGGAGCCTTACATTATGCCTCATGACATTTTCTACTACAAGTCGACCTTAAAGTCAAGCTGTTTTGTTTGACATCGTTTAAGTTAAAGCAATTCGTTACTTTCATTCATTAACCCAAAACTGAACAGCACCATGGACGTTTATGCCTGACGAAAAAGAGTAAATTTTTTGTCCGTAAATGCTGCAATATAGTCAACTGTACACTTGATTGCTTTTAAATGAGATGGCTGCATACATTGATTATTATCTACCTTAGGATTAAAACATGATTATGTATGTGTAAAATGGTCATGTACAACATGTTCTACGTGGGCACTCATCCATATGCGTGCTTGAATGTATATTTGCGAATTGTCATAGTTGTGCCAACGTCACAGTGATTTCGCCATAAAATATCGACACGACTACGCACGTGGTAGGTACTCGCCTACCGGAGACAATTCCGAGAATTCAGTAAGTAAATAGTTTCATAACACTCCTGGCGTGTTAGTGCTCGACTCAATAAATTAATATGCATAATGCCAACCTATAAACTACGTATAAATGTACAAGTACTTTAGATTTAAATTTCAAGGATTCTAATGTCATTAAATCTGCCTTTGCATATCTGGCTGCAGCACTTTGTGAAAGGAGCTACGTTGAAGCAGAGTTAGTAGACACCATGGCGTGACACTTCACGTTAATTCAAGATAACAAATTGCAACTGTGGACGTTTGTGCACAGATTAGCAGACCCGTCGCCTCTGACGGCGCTGACGGTGGAATGAGTAAGCAGTAGTTAGTACTAACACAAATTAATGCGTGTAATTAGTTCTCTTGACATTAGCGACTACTGTAACCATGTCGATAGAAGGCTTCAATTTGAATTGACAGGACTTTTTATTGCTTGTGGCACCTCTATGAATTTTTCCTTTTTTTGTGTCTTAAACGTTTGTCTCGTGTTTCACTAAGTAGGTCTTTTTCTACTTCAGTAGTTGATCTATTTCTTGCTTCATACTTCGCATAGCGGTTTACTCGAGCGTTTCTGCGCAAACATTGAGGGGCGTTTTGTTCTAATACCAAATCTTATTAAAGATTACCAGTACCATATGTAACACTCATCGAAATAGCCGTCAATATGACTGTTCATATTGTTCATTGACTCCTTGAAAATTGTTTATCTGTTTAAAGCTTGTTCGATAAATGAATAAGCTGCGAATTTTAAAAGCTACGCGTCCAGATGGTTGTTTGTTGCAACTTTGATCGTATTAATGTCTATCGGTATCAAAGGCGATAAATCACGCGGAGTGGCTGGACAGGCTCGCTGGTGGCTCACGAGGGCACAGCGAGAGTGACATGCGCATGTCAGTGTCTTGTAATAAATCCACCGCCGACGGCGCTCACGCCGGAACGGGTTCGACGCTGGCAATTTTATTTTATTACCCCACTTTTACTTTTATGCTAAACCGCTTCCCACTGATTCAACCCTTTATTTTATTCAATTCGACGCCTGTACATTAAAGAATTAGATGTTGTCATCGTTCACATGGTTTTATTGATTTCGCCCTGCTGTGTTGGGATTAAAAGTAACCGCTGCTTCATGAATGTTATCCGTTTCAATCACGTAGTTTTTTTTTCTTCAAATCGTTTTAACCATCAGTGCCTTGATAAAGTGCCCAAACTTTCGCATTGATAATGATTTTTCTTGCACTTCGATTATCTACATGTTTTAACTTGCTAACATCGAATCTTATCAATATTCGTGTCATACGCACAAAAAATTCTCGGTACAGAGTCGTGCTAAGTCAATGTTTGCAATTTTTTTCATGTCTGATTGCTATCAGGCCGATAAATGATTAGCGAGAAACCACGATCTTGATATTACTTGTGGCGGATGTTCAATTCAAGTGCTGTGAAGTTGTCTGTTGTGTCGGATTGGGTTCTGAAGTGTACCGTTGGGTCCCCATTCTTATTTAGTTGACAAAAGGCCTAGTGTCGTTGTGAATAGTGTGCGGGTGTAGTTGGTCGGTCGCCGGTCGCGGCCGGTATCTGCGAAGGTATCGCACGTCGCCGCAAACCTGTATTGTGGCGGTTCCCGGAAGGCTCTTTGTTGCGCGCCGCCTCTCCCCGCGCCCCCTGCCATGCATCGTCCCCCCGCTGCTGCCTGCACCGCTGCTGTGGGAACGATGAACGATCTCTCCTGCTCTTTACCCCACTCGTAGCTTGTTTATCACCGTTAAAATTTAAATGTCACGCATCTGACTTATTCACATTGTTTTAGTACCTTTCGCAAATTCGTTTCTTTATTTTCTCACTCGAAAAAGTTATTTTTATAATACAAATTATATCTGAACCTGAACTCAGTATTTTTATGCGAAACTCGTTATCTTCCAAAGTCAACAAACCATTCAGAGCGAACTCTGTTAGCAGTTTATATACAGTGAACAAAAAAAAAAAGAAACGATATAGCACGTTTGCACACTGTACCGTAAGCAATCGTCAAAACGGTTTTTACACTTTCTGCTTTCATAAATATGTAACGTAAAGCTTGATACAAGATCATTAATTACTGCACATGACTCCGATTGATTATCGGACGCAGCAGTAAATAATTAGTTAGCAATATCGAATTGCTTTACTTATTGATACGTTCAGAATTAACACCTTGCTTTCAATTGACGTGTCAATAGAATTAGAGCTCCTCAAAGTAAGTATCGGAAACTGTTAATGAAGTGGCCATAAAATACACAAAACAACCATGGACAACCCACTGGGCCCAAATAAAAACCGACAGCATGTCCTGACACGTTCCAATGACTCGATTTGTTGAACCGATTATTTTTAAAGAGCGGCTTTATAACCGTTCTCAGGTAGTAGGCTTCACTTTGTTTTACAAATTCGGTGATTGTGTTATCTACTTAACATCTTGTAAGAGATTATTTGAAATTGATATTGTTTGTGCTCGCATTTTAGCTACCTCGTCCACTAAAGCATCAGTTTCATCATTTAAATGAAACGGAAACACGATTAAGGTGAAAGCTACAATTTCCTGAGCGACGAGATCCGGCTAATTGCCACTTAAATATCCTTTATTTCTTGTTACTATTTTCCGTCCATGTTTGCATTAACTTTCTTGGGAAAAAATACAAAGTTGGATTGGATCATCATCAAAATTCTTCTAACGGAAACTGGTCATTATGTAGAACTGCGTGAATTCTGAGCTCAAAATTCCCAGACAAAACGTTCGCGATTGGTGTTTGTTGATGAATCAGCCATGAGCCAGGTCATTTCTTTTTATTCACGTATGCTCTAGCGCAGCGCACGGGACCCGAGGTCGAGCCGCCGAGGGTGCTCGCATGCGCACGCCAGCGTAGCCTTCACAATGGACCGTTTTATTTATCTACAATATTGATCTCCTTCAAGTTATTCTTTTATTTCTCCCTTCCAAAGTAGGTAACAATTCCTTTGTAAATATTTTTTGTTCACATATTTCACGGAGGTGTTCCGTGTGAATAGAACCCTCAATTATAATGTATTGTCGTAGAAGATTGCCCCCGCCGTGGACTTCTGTGAAAGGTGTTTGCGTAACATTTGTGACGCTCCATTATTCGCCACTTGATCTCATATAATTTAATCTTCAACAGCGTTTGATCCGAGGAATTCATTAATAATTATTTAATAGAACGGAATACAGCCTTATTAAGATTCATTTTGAAAGTAAAATCGTTTCGCGTCTCCTCACATGTCAAATGATTTCGAAACGGCTCAGTCTACTCATACCTTATTAAATTTGTCTGTTCCTACAATTTATATTTCACGAGAAGGTCCCTCAGTAATTATACAATTTGTTTGGAACTAAGCTCTAAGCACTCGACCCAATTAATCTAAAAATTTGAATATTAGAGGGATCGTTGAAACTTTCTGGTTTCTATGGAAGCCTAGAGGCAAGTTGGGTTCAGTTCGGTGACGGTCGTCGAATGCCTCACAAATTAGTTATGATGAGCGCTGGCTACCTGGGAGGCTGGGCGACTCTATCTCACGATCATTAAATATCTCTCAACGTCTGTTGTGACACTCGTGTCACATTGATGTGCCATATTTTTTACCACAACCACACTGGCACTTTTTATACTACTAAGTTACTTTTGAAACATGATGAAGTTCGATAAATTACAATTTGTAATATGATCAATGCGATTTCCATGTTTAAAACACTATTGCGTTTATTTTCTCGGAACAAATAGTCAAAGACCTCATTGCGATGTGTACATACAACAGGAACGCGTGGCTTTACCGGTACGCGTAATATAAGCGACTTCATTCTTTGGAAAGCTAGTGAACGGTAATGATTTCGAACGGAAATGTCAGTTTGCTGAGATCCGACAGTGGGGCTCCGGACCGCGGCCACCACCGGCCCCGGTCCGTTCACACGCCGGTGTTTTTACTTCACAAATACATTCTATTCCAATAACCAATATTGACATGACATGGATCGTCGAGTGCGTCCCCCATTCTGTATTTTTTGTCAACCATTGAGCGTTTAATAAGCGTGTAATGCTCTCTAATCTAGTCGTCGACGTTTGGATTACCAATACTTTGCTTTTCTTTTATCAAGTAGCCATGCAGTGTTAACACTAAAAAAGTTCATTGTAAGACCACCGTGTCGAACATTAGCGAGGAATGTCGTTCGCATGGGAAACCCGATATTCAGTCGGGAGCACGAGACGGGGAGATACATATTAAATGCTTCATTGTAAACGGGGTGTCATGATAAAAATGAATGTCACATATTAGCTTCTGAAGTGAGAATATTAAACGTAAGGAATGCGATTTTTTGCTGCGTCGCGTCGATACGCATACTGAATCTGTAAATCGATCGATAGTCGGGCTTGTCTCTGCGTTGAGCGCTTATTTCTCGGCCGCATAATTCATGCAACAATAGACATTGCACAGTCGTCGAATCGTATGGGTTTCGAGAAATGTGGCGCGGGCTCGTTATGACGCCGCTGCACGTCCAACAAATGGCTTCATCGTGAAAATTAACATTCGGCCAGCATCTCGCGGGCGCGGTCGCCGCCCCTCGCGCCTCCTCCGAGCAAATATTGAATCGTGGCCGTCCTGGGACCTCCGCCGACGTGTCGCCTTCTCGGTACACACGACAACACTTTTTTACTCATTGTTAAAGAGAATTCGAATTCATTCATGCTAGCTGCGAGTAGATACATTGGCACTATGCTAGATAACGTGTAATTGAACACATGGTGTCCGTTTGCTGTAGAATCATATTCGATTTAGTAGTACGTTTGATATCATAGCTACTCATCATATTTCATATTAATTTGCAATAGTTGAGAGGGCTTTAACCCTATACTTCAACTTTTTTTTAAATTTCAATTGAATTTTTAAAATCTGTGCGAATATTCGGTTGACTCTTTCTCCAAAAGCAGAACCTTTTGACAAAATATTAATAACTGACACGATTGCGAGGGTGGTGCGCAATCGTGCTGGCGGATAAATAACCCCCGATACGAAAAAAGACTAAACAACTCGTTTCATTCGCTGATTGCATAGTTTTTTCAAAGCGCTTTTGAACACTGCGTTTGAAAATCATCCATGTCGGAGATGAAGGGATCAAAGGATTTTAATTGTTCTGCAACCTTTTAGCTCTCTAGTCGTATATTGGAGTGCTTTTCAATTGGGAAAGGTTTGGCGTAAAACATATTTTCTCATGGACATTTTTTTGATTGCGCGATATTTTTGACAAAATATAAAAAGTAGTCGTCATTCGTCGCCAGGTCGTCTGAAAACAGTAATATAACCATTGATACAACGTTGAAATCCAATTTTAAAGCGACTACAAAAATCATAACATGCATGACAATCGCGCGGCGTAGACGTGACTCCGTAGCCGCTGCTACGCCGCCTACGCGGCTTCTACGCACCTACGTAGCGTATAACCAATGCTACGACAAGCGCAAGTAGCGCGCCGAACGCCTACGCCGATCAAAACACAATGTTATTAATTGAACTATCAGTTATTAGAACATGGAACTTTTGTTGTTTGTTCGTATCTTTAAAGATAATGTTTTTTTTTTGGAGACATAGATAATAACAATAGATACTGATAGGGAAAGCCTAGAGGGTTTTTCAGCAAGCATTTTCATCATGAAAACTTGAGCTTAGTAGGCAGAGTGTGATAACAGAACACCATAGCTGAAAAGTTCAAATAGTTCACTTTCATTAAAAAAAAAACTGAAAATTCAACACTGGTTTGAAATACTTATTACATACAATTTTGAATACGTAAATTGCATCTTTTTGAACTAGCATTTTCGCTCGGTTCCGCATCATTCATCATCTTCAACGCAACACATCACCGTTTTAGTGAAAGTCGGGCTTTGAATCTTCAACCTACTTCTATACGAACCTACCTAATGTCTAATTCTGAACATTTGTCGCTCTATGAGTCATAAACACGTGTGACGGTTAGGTCTAGTTTTTGTGGTAACCGTTTTTATTGCATCATTTTCAGTCCCGTAGAGCTTACATTTAAATTAAAAGTTCGTTCACAAAATGACTACAGAAGAAGCTAGCCGGATATATTTTTTATAACCTGTCTCCTTCTAGACCTCTCTGCTTTGTGTAATTACTATGTTTGCTCCACGAAAATATGAAAGACGTATCCAATGACACCCCACGGAATACCTACGAGAAAAAAAGATAAACCTTATTTTATATGTAAAGGAGTAGTTTCCTCTAAAATATCTTGTCTGTAGCGGCCCTGAGCTAAGCTGCGGACAGACGGACAGACGGACATAATGAAACTGCACTCGCGAAAAAGAAAAGGTAAAAGCAAGAGTATGGAATCTACGAATTTACTCCGATTCCGTGCGATCTTGACTACTTAATAACTAGTTCAGGATAATAAAAATGGAATTATTTTAAAGGTTTAACTGTTAACTTTAAATTGATACTAAAATTCATTCAAATCACTCCATGATTTAAAGACCTATCCCGGATCAATTCCGTACTTATGCTCGCTAGTGTATAAAGGATCCTTGTTGACTATGGAACTCTATAAAATATCCGAAATATATATATATATTATTTGAAATCTAAGTTTCATTTTAAATCGAAGCAGGCTTACTTCCTGAAATCGATACTGTTTGTTTCGATTTCAGGAAGTACGTGAAGTGCCAACTTTTTATTATGAAAAACTCTCGATTGCTTGATTTCTGTGAAGACAATTTCCACTTACTATTTATAGATGAAATAAATATTCATTTCAGTGAATTGGCTTTGTTAATATTTCAATATAGCTCCGGAATAAACTTGAGATGTAGAGGTACCTATTTCTTAAAGCAAATTAATTTATTATAACTGGCCCTTGAGGATAAGGTCGATCTTACATTAACTTAAATGGCGATTTTCAAACAATCATAATTAATATTGTGAATACGAAAGTGATTTTGATTTTTAAGCCTTCACACTAGTGATTGATGAATATTTGTTCAAATATAGATGGGACGTTTCAGCTGGTTATAGGCTACTTCCTTCTGTCTCCTGAAACACACGCTAAGTACCTAGTTCGAGAAACGAAGCTTTATGAAACCTGTCATCTGAGTTTGCAAACAAATGTTTATTTTTTAATTTCTCATGCAAATGTAAAGCTAGTTATAATTAAACTAGCGATACAATAAGTAACAGTCATACACGGCTTCTCTTATTCAATTTCTTAGATACAAGTAAATTAAAATAATTGATGTTGTAAGTGGTCATTTTAATTCTGACCGGACTCGGTGGGGTCTCTACCATCGCTTATTTATTTTATTCTTTAGGTGTTAGTTAGCTTCGAGTTCTTATTATATTCTAAGCATATAAAAGTAGTCGATTATGAAATACCTTCCTCATCTATTTTCTAAAATAATTAATTTTAGAATTAATTTCGTTTAAAAACCAAATTACAAAGTAAGTGTATCACTAAAGGAGGTAAATTTTAATACTGGATGATTAAAAGTTATTCAATAAGAAAATTTTCTTCGAAGTTATTGTCAGGCAGCTTTTTGTCAAGAATTTTCCTTACGAACTCATCCCTATTTGCGTAGGCATTGAGACTTACGCTCGTAATCCAAAACTCGTCTCAAGTCTACTGCTTAATTATACCGGTTGCTATGGCAACTGTTCCAAACTCCCTCCAAATCGTATTCCTAGCCACACTTGGCCGATCACATTTAACAAATAATTCCAATCTTTGCGTTTCGTTTCTCAATTCATAAATAAACCAAGTAGCTTTTGCTCGCAGTTTCATTCGCGTTAATTATGAATTTGTCAATCAATTCGGCGGCATGTGACTCCATCTATTATCACAGGGTTATTGTAGTTATCTCGGGAACAGTACTTTTTTCGTGATGAAATCTTTCAATAGAAAAAATATAAATTAAACATAAATGCTTTCAAATAACCTTTAATATTATCCTTTAGGTAATTGATTCTGTATCAACACCAACTATTAATGTCATATTTATTATCTGTTGACCATAATTGGATGGATTTGCGTAGTATTTTATGATGACCATACGACATGATGTCTGTTATTTTCATACTTATTATAAGCCGATTTTATGGTAATAGTTCAAAACTCAATATGTGGTTGATCATTACACAACCAGGGGTACTACAGACTACTAACGAAGCACGAAACCCGTGGCTTCGGCCAAAGTTTTGGCCAATTTCTACTTTTGATCACTAAAGGACATGAGATTAGTTAGTGATAGTAACTAAAAATTGGTGAAAACGTCATTAGACAGTTGTCCTGACTGATTTCCGATTGATGTGTTGTCAGTATCTAGTTATGAATTTAAAACTAAGACGTAGTAAAGTTCAGTTAACATTTTCGACGTACTTTCGTACGGGCACGTATCTTTGTTGACGTACTAAGACGGTAGACGCTCCATTCGCTCTTAATGAGATTTGAGCAAAATAAGTTACATTTCGGACATTTTGCACAAATCTATGTGACTACGAATGTAGTGAATATTTTGATCATTCTTATATTTAAAACTAGCGGGCGCCCGCGGCTCCGCCCGCGTGAATGTCGGTTACCGCTGCAAAAAGCCTACTCAGGAAAGACACGGTCAGCAACATGATTCCCAGGTCTATTCACAGACACCGACACTTACATCGACGACGCAGTCATCACAAACACTCGACATAGATAGATATAGTGTGTCGCGGACTTTTTTGTAGAAATTTATAAGATCAACGATTAATTAGAACATTTTATGGTTCTATATTTTATAGTTTAGGCAGCGTACTCAAAATAAGTAACTTTTCTGGTTGATTTTTTACACCTTGTGATCCTTATTTCTAGGATCCCTATTTTTCTCTAAAACAAAATATAGCCTATGTTACTCGTTGATAATGTAGCTTTCGAAAGGTAAAGAATTTTTAAAATCGGTCCAGTAGTTTTTGAGCCTATTCATTACAATCAAACAAACAAACAAAGTTTTCCTCTTTATAATATTAGTGTAGATGTAGACTACCAAAATAACTAATTTCGTACCTACTATTGCTTCAACTATATAGAAATAAAATGTAAACTATTAATATAATTAAACACTACCAAAATAACTCATATTCGTACCTACTATTGCTTCAACTGTAAAGAAATAAAATTTAAACTAATAATATATTTAAACACTACCAAAACCTCTAATACCTATTTCATAAAATAACAACAAAACAATCTAAAAATAAACTATTCAAAGACTAAAAGTAAAAAGGGCACGCCGCAACCGCGGCGGTAAGACCCCTCTTTGAGGAGTGACTGGATAGGCGTCACGGCGTCCTGACCTACCGCATGACGCAGGTCCTCACCGGACACGGAAGTTTCGGGAGGTACCTGTGTCTGATAAGGAGGGAAGAAACTCCTGGGCGTCACCACTGCGAGGATCGTCCGGAGGACACGGTGGAGCATACGGTGCAGGACTGCCCCGATGGGCAGAGCACCGCCGTGTCCTCACGACGGCGATAGATGGAGACCTCTCCGGCATTGGTTGAGGCCATGCTACGGGGCGAGACGGAGTGGGAAGCGGTCGCCTCCTTCTGTTAAGCAGTCATGCTCGCGAAGGAGGAGGCGGCCCGCGTGAGGGAGAGGACAGCGTCCTCCCTCCACCCCAGCCGCAGTGGTAGACGCCCACGGCGACCTACGTCAGCAGACGATCTCCGGCCACCGTAGGCGCGGGCATGCGGGTGACGAGTAATGGGCGACTCGCTGTCCGACCATGGACCATGCCCGGGTCGTCGGCGTTGAATTCCACGTGCGCCTCAAGGAGTGTCAGCATAATGACGGGGCCTGTAGAGGGCCAAAGCCTGCCGGGGTCGCGGGACTCTCAAATTACCGTGACCCCGGTACATAAAGGGCTATTGAAGGACACCGTGGATTTTAGTCAGTCAAGTCTGACAGTGATTAGCGTATTTCATGTATAACTTTGGTGTTTCTACACCGATTTACATGATTCTTCTTTTATTGAATAGGTAATAATGTTAACTTTTTTTAATTAGGGATGAGTGAGAGTGTTGTAAACGTAAGAGTAGACAAATATAATCAGAAAGCTCCAAATTGCTAAGCTATCGGGAGTTTCACGTGTTATTGTGAGTCATCCATAAAAGATAGACATATGCTGTCAAGGAATATTTTTATATAATTTTAAGGAGAACATTTCCGTCATACATGATTTCTATATAGCTTTAACCATTAAGGCTGCACACGCGACGGAAGCTTAAAAAATGGAGTAACTTCTCCCGTTTTCCCAATATTTCCCTTCACTGCTCTGCTCCTATTGATCGTAGCGTAATCAAAAGTATCCTATAACCTGCCCAGGAGTATAAAGAATAATTGTGCCAAATTTCGTTAAAATCCGTCGAGTAGTTTTTGTTTCTATAACGAACATACAGACAGACAGACAGACAGAAAGACAGACAGACAGACAAAAATTTTACTGATTGCATTTTTTGCATCAGTAGCGATCCCTAATCACCCCTTGATAGTTATTTTTTAAAAATATTTCATGTACAGAATTGGCCTCTCTACAGATTTATTATAAGTATAGATTATACTTGCTAATGTCGCGAATCATATTTTGATCAACTTACAACTTGTTACTGATATGCAAAATGAAAAAAAGATAAGAAAATTTGAATTTCGCGAGCTACTACGACGCAATCACTTTAATGAAGTGGTAGTCAGTTTCAGTACAATCCATTCAATTATATAAAAACCTTATGGCTATGATAATAAGTGTCACTATACCACTGATAAGAGGTAATACAAAAACAATAAAGTGACGATTACTTGGACACAACTCATGATGGGCTACTAGATATACTTATATAACATTTTCAAGTGTATATTTTTTTTTTACTAAAGTATGTAAATAAATGAACTAAAAATGTGTTTAAATTAATAAAGTGTGGTACTCGTTTTCCAATTTAATCTACATCAATACGCAGCTTTTACTTCCACGAGTTACAAAAGCATACAAAACCATTTTTGGTGAAAGCTAAAGCAAATGAACCAGTCAATTATTTCCTGAAATAATGGCTATTTTGAATGTAGGTATAGCGTTTTCAGAGAATAAAACTAATTTGTATTTCAATGTAATAAGGTTCACAAAGAATGTTGCTTAAGGTTAAGACAGAGAGTCGTTAAATGAATCGCGTAGGTGACTACTTCTTGGTATCTCACTTAATTGCCACTCAGTTATTTAATAACACTCACAATGTCATGTTCGTAATTTACATAAGCTTTTTGCCGGAGATATAATTGTTCATTATAATGTCTGTGTAACTCCAGCCTGTTGGGTAGTGCTAGGGAATTATCCTAATTCAAGGTTACACGCTGCATGCAAACCTTTTGCTTATTACAATAACACTCAGTAGTGTTTCACTCGATAGTGCATACCAACCTGATCCTGCGCTGTACGAGCAGAGCCTTATAAATAATTCTACGACGCATGCCGATGTAACGAACGATATTGAACATCCTGATGTAAGTCGGTGCATGTGGCTGACATGGCGATGTTCTCAATCACATAGCCGCATGCTGGGATTATTAGGTATCGCTGGCTACCAGGAAGACTAATTGCACGAGTATGTTTGCCGATATATGGGCCGATTAGCGAGAAGATGGTTGCGTGCGTGTAAGATCCGCCGGCCCTGCGCCCGTCTGCTGTTGACCACCACACGCAATCACGCACATGAGCTTCCTAGCAGCTCATATTACATTTTCCACGTAGTGACAACTGCAGTATCCATGTCAATTTCCTATAGTAAATGTATGATTATGTGGCATCTCTGCACCGAAGCACCGATGAAATAATATCGTAAATCGAATATATACGTTATCGCACGTGCATCTTGGCAGCGGTGCTCGCTGGAACTTATTATGCTGTCACCGTGTGTCGTGCGTCCGTCGGTCGCGACTATCTACAGAGGTGGTCAACGTATATTACGACCAGCACGCACATTATGTCGGAATAATTTTATAATAACTACTATTTGCCAGTGTTTTCGCACTATATTACTCACGTTTACTCCATTTAATAAACGTTTTCTGCAAAAAGCTTCAGCTGTATATGTAAAACTACAAACGATATTGTTGCATGTTTACGACTTCATTTAAACACTAAAAGACTTGATTATGCTTACGAAAAACTGGCAACATAATAAATGAAATAAAGAGGGTGATTCAGTCATTACTTAGAAGTGTTCGGCCGACTAACCTTTGTTAAATGCATTTGAATCGTTAGGAACGTCCGCTGCTCTAAGAACGATCTTTATCAGGAATTGTGCGAATTTGAGAAGAGCAGTGGTCGGGCGGCAGCCGGCGGGCAGCGCCCGGTGCCATCCAAATCGATCATTTTACGCACCCGACGCGCATAATGAAACAGTCATTTCCGGCCGTTTCGCGGAATTGAATATTTAATATTTCGCACAATCGAGTGGTCGCCGTCGGGGCACGCACGGACGACACTGCTGGTTGCCACTACCCTTGTTAGTATTCGTCGCGTGACTCCCAGCAATAATAAATTCTTGTGCACTTGCAGTTTCACGTAGTGCCAAGAAACCGCGATCGGCTACCGAATGCTAAAATGGGTATTGTTTGAATAAATACCATCAACTGTTTCGAGGAAAATGATAAATGGCGTATTTTTACACACTTTACAAATAAAATTGCGGTTAGTCGAGACGGTAAATGTAGACGTTAGTCGAAAGCTACTACTGTCCTTGCTGCGAGACACTAAGCTTGTAGCCAGTGGTCATTCGCACGGCGACAGTGCCGTTGTATTCAGGAGACACATTTATAATGTGATAGATTCCCATAGTTGTTGGATAGTTCCTGTTTCCGATTACGCGATACGCTCACATCATTTAAATACAAAGCGTATCTGTAGGTACTTTGAACACCGGTAGCTGGGTGTGTGTCCGCCCGAAATTAACTACTATTCAGGCGCCCGCGAGTGTGCACCGGCCTTATTATGTAGTCTGTGCACACGAATGTTTCACGTCGCTATAGAAATTCGTAGTACCTAGCAAGTATGCTTTTTTATAAACATTCGCGGCTTATTAATCCATTAGCCACATAATAAATACCGTTTGTGAACTTATACTAATGACCGAACGCTTAGGGGAGGCTTTTTGTTCCGTCCGCTGGTTCCGCAAATAGATTTACATATTAATCACTACTGTAATACCCCGTAATAGACTGATTAATTTTAATAGCTAATGAATCCATTTGTATGAGGAATTATTTCTTGTTTGTGTGTGTGTTCATTGTGTTATTTATGTATATTGAATTCATGACACAATGGAAGCTTTTATAGCTAAACCGAAAACTCAACATCCCGCATGAATGCATGAACTCTATAAAATTACACTAGGAAAGTAAACAGCTGGCCAACTTCAATCAACATGCAATACGATTGATAAGCCAACTAGAGAAAGCAAAAACATCCGCGTACAACAAGTTTTATAAAATTTCACGGTAACAAGTAACATGTTAGGAAAAGCAGTTACCGTGGCTGAATCGGGCTCGTACAGATGTGTCGCGGACGTCGGCAGCCGATGTTCCCAGGCGTGGCGAAGCTGCGTCGGCATTCTTTGCCCATACGCAGCCGGCCGCACCACCTGGCTGTTCCGGGACGCGTCATTACCTGCCCACAGACTACATTCCCAGGACACCAGGAACGCAAATACAAACTACCGCCTTCCTCTCCAAACTTTTTCTTCCCGCTCATGAACATGACAGGTATGACAAACGTTCTCCCGACGTAATTATTAAGCTCTGTACGTTTTTCATACGGATAATTCTATTGATGTAGTTGAAAGCCGTTTTGCCTTATCGCTTCTTGTTGGTGGTATAAGGAGACTCTAAACTAAACGATTCTAAGGCTGGATACATGGTGTATAATTATACATCTTGCGAGCTTAAATTAGATGAACTAGAAGACCGTCGAGAGTGCTAATCGTGGTTCGTGCCCGTCATGCATTGAACACTTGGCCCTCGATCTTATCTTTTATTGTTTTGTGTTATAAATATAAAACCAAAATATTAATAGATAACAAAGGAATGAAGCATCCTGTATGATTCCTTTGTGTCTTTATTATAGGTTCAGACATCCAACTCCCCCAAATTCTATAGAACTCTTGGTTCCTAGAACCATAACTGCCGCGATCGATCATTATCGTTTCTGTATGATTACGGTTATCACGAAATTACTTGAAAGACAGCTGTGACGTAATAACTTCGAGGAAACTGTTAAAATATTGCAAATGTAACTATTTGGGTTATGGTCAGCCAGTGACGCATCCGCTGTATCAAGTCTGAATCATTTTCTAATAAACTGCATCATGTAGGACAAGGTGGCCGCGAATACAGTTTATTGCGTTTTTTGTTGCCGCCACACCCCTTTGTCGTTCGTGCACTCAATAGTAACATCGTAATGTGCGGTTCGAGCGGTCGCATAACTTCATCCTGTCACTTTATAGCGATCGTTAGATCACCATCTATCGTATCGTCGGTCGAGATGGTACCGTGGTATATGTACTGTTGTCGCGGTACGAGGAACGAGCTGTGTCGTCGCCGGGAGATACCGCAGGTTTCTCGCTCACCTGTTATACGATCAACTTTTTGCTCCGCACCCGGTACTTTGCGGTTTTTCTAAGCGCAGCATTCAAGTATTCCCGACGCGCATCCCTAAACCGCACTAACTGTATGAAATTGCTACACTTGTTGCCTGCAACGTTGGTTTCCGATGTTCCATGTTATTGGCGCAACACCGTCATTAATATTATAGAAACTCAAACGCTAACGTGTACTTACACTTGTACATATAATTACATATACCGCAAAACGAGCCGGTGTGCGTCTTATTCTCATTACTCCTGTACAGCTGTTGCCTGTCAGAATAAATGGCTGTATTTAGATTTATCACTAAGCGAAATGTATCCGTTGACATTCGAAAATTGCATCGCATGAAATTCATTGGAAATTGTTATGCAAGTGTAGAGTTTATAACGAGTGTGGAGGCAGGCGGGTGGCCGGGCTCTGCTGGCACAGGCGTGGTGTGGGCGTGGCGAGCACGGCTGGCGTGAGGCGTGCGCGCCGTTAGTAGCCGCTCCACGCATTACTTTTCTGCTTGTTAGCTTTACAATTACGAGCAATAGCACCGTTATTGAAAATGGGATCATATTTTCTGGTCTAAAGCATGCTTATTCACTTTACCAATAAATACTAGTGCTCTTCCATTACTCCAATAGAAACATTTTCATATTTCCAGTATCTAGACACTCTATCAAATTTTTCAGCCAGAGTGATGTATAATTTCGGTAAAAACAATAATTCTTTCTATTCTAGTTATACCTGCACCTGTATGAAAAGTGTTTCCTGGAAAATGTGTGCGTAATAGAGATTGCCGTGAATCATGAAAACACAGTAGGCTTTTTATGTTTTACTTATAATAAATAAATCAATTGTTGAATGTAAGGTTTTCCATTTCCCACAACATATAGAGATTATTATTATTGTCATCGGTGCGTGACGGAGCGGCGGAGTGGCGGGGCAGGCATGCGATTACACTGTAATGCAAGGGAGCGACGCCATTACGCGGCGTGTGTGTGTGTCAACTGTTCGCCAGAGAAGTATAATTGCGGTTGTTTCACAGAAACGATCAGCATGCGAATGGCTCCGCCAACAAAGGGTTTAACCACGTAGAGAGTACACCGCGCCGGTTCCTCCGGGCGGTGTCAATTTGGCGTCCGCGCCGGCCGCGGCCGCTGCTAGCCTAATTACTTCGAGGAACTGATGCAACGTGCGCTTCTCATTAGCTGCTCTCTTTGTCCTCTTCATAAAACTCTAGTAATCGTATCGTCTTTCAAATGATGTCATCAAAATCATGTCATAACACGGAATGAGTTCGCCCTTTACTCATACTGTGTGCAGCATTATTATGTTAACAAACTACGTATGCCGTGTTGTAGGACCATTCATGAATTAACATTCCTTTGTATGATCTATTATGTACGATGTTGGCGTTTTATTCATTGACATTTGTTACAAATTCTTAAGAAGCCATTGATCGAGGGAATACAAACATTAAACATTTATAGACGTGAGGTGGACGATTGAGGTCATATTCGAACAATTCGGAAATTCAAAGGCATAAATATTTCAAGCATACGTAACGATTTTTTGTTCCAACTCTAATTCGGGTATTGTTTACAACTCAAAATTACTATGTTCTTGTTCAACCTCATTAAGATGATATTCCTTTGGATTTGTTTAATTCGAGATGGACTGAGGAATCCGCTTGTTAATAGTCTGTTATAAAGATAACAAACAGTTCGTTCACCTTCAAATCATTAGTTGTATCTTTGACTAATTCCCCGTTTTTTGTTAAACTACGCTTCGTTGAGGTGACGTGATCGCTCTCCCGCAAAAAGCCGGATACATTGCATAGATTATAAATAACAATGAGAATTCGCTTATCAGCTCTTTCAGAAGTATCATTAGACGTCTGACGTCACATCTTACGCTAATTACTTCATTAATTATAAGGGATTTTCCGAAAGAAAAAATTGCAATAAAACGCCTCGTGTTAAAAATGATAAGTGCATACTTTCTCAATAGTGAGTCTATAATTTGAAAATACTAGTTCATCTGGTTTTGCCGATGTACCGATGTATCCGATTACAGTAATTTTGGAGCTGACATCAATAACACATTATCGGACAAGACGGACAAAAAAGGAAGTCACCTCCGGCTTTGGTTGCATTTTGTGGTTACCTACCGGTATAAAAGTTTAATGTACAGGGAAAATTAATATTGATAGTTGCTGTGGTCTGTTATGTTCCTCCCAGGTCAAAATTTACTAAAATTACTATTTAGCTCTTTATTTTTAGTTTTGTATTGACCGTGTATGGATTTGATATCTGAAATAAATAAATAAAAATAAAATAAAATAAAAGGTTTATTACAGAAACTTGTACAAACTTTTACAATCAATCTTACATAGGGACCTCCTTTTAAGTAAGAGATATACCTGTGCTAGGAGGCCCCGCTCCCCAATTAGAAATTATAAAAATGGTAAAAGTAGCACAAAACATTGAAATAATTTATATAAACAAAAATTAAAATTTAAAGTTAAAAAACTAATAAACTGAAACTAAAATAAAAACTAAAATTAAACAGAATAAAAATATAAAAGTTTAACCTAAAATAGTGTGTGTATGTATGTGGGTGCGTGTGCGTGCGTGTGAGAGGGTGTGTGTGTGTGTGTGTGTGTACCTGTGGTAAGAGCGGCAGTCTCCTGACGAGGTAGTGTCAGCGCGCGAACATGCTCTGCTTGCACAGCAGCGAGGGCTGGCCGCTCTCCAGCTTGTATGTGTGTGTGTGTGTGTGTGTGTGTGTTTAATCTTACATTGACGATGCTTGCAGCAATAGTTCAATGTCATCATAGGTCTTCGGTTTCAGATATTGAACTATTGTCTTTTTGCAGTCCTTATAGTTCATGGGATAGATTTCGATTATTTTATTTATTTTATTATATAGCTCGGCGGAGTTTGTGTTGAACTGCCTTTTGGCATATGTAGTCTTAACAACACAGGTCTTACAGGTCTTACAGGTGCTACGCGGTGTTTTCGTCTTCTTTCCTGAAGGTGAGGATCATAGGGCAGGACTTTGTGTAATTTTAAGACAGCATGGAGTATATATAATTTTCTAATTGAGAGAATACCACTGAGGGAGTATAGCTCATTCGTTGGGAATCTGAAAGGTTTGGTATACATAACTTTGATAAGAGATCTCTGTGCTCGCTCTAGTTCAAGAAACTTCGTTTTTGTCGCACCGCCCCACACGGGTATGCAGTAGATCAGAATTGATTGCACTAGAGAGACATAGATTGCAGTTAACATTTTTATAGTGGTTACATGTCTCAGGTTCTTAAATATCCAAATAAGTTTTCTTGTACGAGCCATGACCATCTCTGTATGAGTGTGCCAAGATAACCGTTGATCAACTATTATTCCTAAATATTTTATATGAGTCACTTTATCAATTTTTTCACAAGAGCAATTTGTACTAGACGTATTATCACAAGTGTGGATTTTGAGTGTTACGTTATGTCCGGGTTGAGTGTTGTTATAGATTGTAAATGTAATATATTTTGTTTTAGAAATATTTAGTGTTAGAAGATGTGACTTCAACCAGTTGGCAATCTTGACAAGACCCTTTTCAGCAGATTGATATACGGATTCCCATGTATCGCCAGAGAAAGCAATAGCTGTATCATCTGCGTATGAGAAAACGCGACCATTTTCAGGCATCATTTTGCAGAGATGGTTTATATAAATTAAAAATAAAGTAGGGCCCAGTACGCTGCCCTGTGGAACGCCGTAAGTCACGTATGACTCCTTACTAATGTACTCTCCCACCTTGACCTTTTGCCTACGATCCTGTAGATAATCTATTAACAATGCTAACGGGTTTCCTCTTACGCCAATACCTTCCAGCTTTCGCACAAGAATGGGGACAGAGACGGTATCGAAAGCCTTTTTCAGATCAAGAAATACAGTTAGACATTTTTTTCCTAAGTCTACCTGGTTAACAATATGAGTGGTTAATGCTGTCACTGCATCCTCTGTAGACAATTTTTGTCTAAAACCGTATTGAGCTTGTGAAATAATGTTATATTTATTAGTGTAACTAGTTAGTCTCGTGTTAATTAACTTTTCAATTATTTTAGATATTGCAGGCAAGACAGAGATAGGTCTGTAGTTGTTAACATCGTCTCTGTCTCCACCCTTGTGCACTGGAGTGATTATGGCTTGCTTCAGGGCTGGTGGAAATATCCCTTGGTTAAAGCACAAGTTAGCAAGATGCGAAATTATGGGTACAACTATATCATGAGCACTTTTTAAAAATTTTGTGGTAATATTATCCCAGCCTGGAGCGCTCTCAGACTTAAGACCCATTAGCACGTTAAAGACTTCTCCAGGATCTGTTTCAAGAAGCCCGAAAGAGGAGGCATGTGAGTTTATTATACTCGTATGATTGGGATCATATGATTGGTTCGCGGAGGTAATGTCTTCAGCCAGGGTTTTCCCAATGTTAGAAAAGTAATCATTTATGTGGTCTACTGAATCGTGAGGGGTACGCTTTATCTTTAATAGTTCTGAGTTAGGATTTTTCTTTGGTTTGCGATGAGTTATATTATTAATTGTGTTCCATATCTGTTTCGTATTCTTATTCGCCTTTATTAGCTGTTCCTTATCGTATTTTCTTCTAACCTTCTTAACTAAACCATTGCAATAGTTACGATATCTTCTATAGGTTATTTGTAAGATATTGTTTTGAGGATCAGATCGTAGCTTTCTTTGCATGTTATTTCTATTTTGAATACAACGCAATATTCCTAATGTTATCCACGGTTTTTTAATACGATTATTCCTGGGAACTAAAGTAGTAATGGTGTTATGCTGAAGGCATTTTTGAAGTTTTTCTATTAATTGTACAGATAGCGTAACAGGATCATTAATTAAATTTAGTTCAGAAATATTACTTAGTTTTAAGTCTGTTATTGTTTTATCAAAATCCACAATTGTTTTAGTTTTCGAGCATCTATAGGAATTTACTAAATTGGATAATTTAAGGAAGATCATACAATGATCCGTGATAGTGGTATTCAATACAGCAACAGAAGCAGCGTTTTTAATCTTATCTAGTCTCAAAATAAAGTGATCCAAACAGTTTTCACCTCTAGTTGGTAAGGAATGTCCTGGTAGCAAGCCATGCATTGCAAGCATGTTTAGGTACTTTAATCTATTGGTGCGATCATTCGTTAGTTCAGTAGGTTTATAAATTATGTTGATATTTATATCGCCTGTTATTACTATATTTTTATACGATTTAAGTGAGTCTAGGTGATTACTAAGCGAATCTATAAAATTTTCAGGATTATTTGAGGGGGATCGATAGATAGCAAGCACAACAAGATTAGGCATTATTATTTGCAAGCATGACGCGTGAGTTAATATTATTTCTTTAACACTAATCTTGTGCTCACACTTGATATATACTGCTACGCCATCGCACTGGTTTATATGGTTACTCGTGGTAAAAGTGCAGTAGTTTTTAATTTCAGGAGTTGGTTTATTTACGTCTAGTCTACATTCATTTAAGATAATTAGATCTACACTAAAATTAAATTGTGATAAAGTGATTAGTAAGTCATCTAAATTACTATATATACTTCTAATATTTTGCGATATTATTGTAAAATCAGATTTGTGTAGATTAAGTTGTTTTGAGAAATCATCAACATTATATTCTTTCGATTGGGCTATAGCTATGTCGTCTATTTCTTGCATTATAGTATGTGTGCTATCCATGATATAAGTTAATTGACAGTCAGAGTTTTAATTCCATATAGTTTAGGTTTACAGAAAGCATTATGACATGGAAAAGTATGTAATTATTACTGTCAATGAGAATGTTAGCGTTCTGTACATTCATGTTAAAAACATAGCTTAGAGATGACGGTAAGAGTGTGAAATATAACATATATCCGCGTATGGTTTTGTGAGATTTTAGTGTACCTAAGTAATCAGAAAACAAATAATTAGAAAACAAATAATTTAGCATTTTAACATTTGTGTAGTTTCGGTGATTACGGAGTAGAGGTAAATGAGTATTTAGTTTATGTAAATTTATAAGTATGCAATTTATGTGTGTAAAAATGTATGTAAGGTTATGTTTAAATGTGTATCTGCTGTGTAAAAAGTATTGGACGTGTATATGTTTGCATAATTGAAGTATGCATGAATTGACAAAAGTTACATAACAAACATTTTTAAACAAGTTCAATAGGCAAATTAAAATAAATAGAAAAAATATATAAAAACAATGTGATAGTAGTCACGCTTCTTGCATTAAGCTTTGTATTTGGGACTCACTTCTAATTATGTATGTAGGTGATTCGTCGTGTTTCTTAACATACACTTTCCCATAAGCGGTCCAGCAGTACTTGTAGCCCTTTGACTTAGCGAGGTCGCGTGCAAGGAAGTGTAGTCTTGAGCCTTTTGCAGTGAGCTGTTCGGATACAAATATAGGAGTATCTTCGCTACTTTTGAGGCCTATATGTTTGGCGCACAGCTTTACTTTTTGCTTGATGTTGAAAGACTTACACATCTGAAGTAACTCGGTCTTGAGTATTGTTGAAGATAGTTCCACTATTATAGGGGTGTTAGTCAAACCCTGCTTCTTTCCTTTGATTCTGTAAATATCACATATATCCGACTTCGTGATTGCTCTATTTACGGTCTTAGTTAAACATTCTACCATACTAATAAGGTCTTCTTTGGTTTCTTTAATTTGCTTGGGAACGTTTTTAATTTCAATGTTGGATTTTCGACTAGATCGCTGCAGATCCTCAACTTTATCCTCCAGAATGGTTATGTATTCTTTATCCTTCTTAGCTTGTATCTCCATCTGTTCCAATTTTTTCTTAAACTCTTCATTCTGCTGAGTTATAGCCGCAACTGAGTTTTCTATGTTTGAATTTGTGAGCTTTATTTCCATAAGTGTGGGGGTTATTTTTTTAAGCTCCATTTCTTGATTTGATAACATAGACTTAATCATGACGATCATGTCTTCTTTAAAGACTTGTAAGTCATCCTCTCTTCTTCTTTTACCTCTTTGGGAGACATAACTCAACGGTGACTCGTACCTCTCTTCTTGGTTGTCCAGATTAGATTCGGAGAGTGACTTGTCCATTTTAGTACTGGTAGTATAAGCAATAAGGATGACAACAGGTCAGGTACCAGGGTATTATGATAAACGGTACTAGAATACTTTGCTAGTTGTAATAGGAGTAATCCGAAGAAAAATAGACATCCAAAAATAAAAACTTTATCGCGGATTCGATCCTGCGTCCTCAGCAATAACAGTCCCTACCGTTCGCCTCGAAGCCAACTGTGTTTACGAAGATTGCTCGAAATAGCCCAACTAGTGCCAAATTACTATGACATTAATTTTTGGGGAGTGACCTTGCTTTCACTTTTGAGGGCGAACGCGCACAACACAAAAATCACACGGTAATGTCCACTGTTTATAACGATTTAGTTTTAACTGTTTTTGCTCACTTCAGTTGATATTATTTGATATATGGGTCCACCCTTGCACATTTATGTTCACCAATAGGACTTTCACGTTATACAAATAGTTTTTGGATGCTAGAGCTCAATTCAACCACTTTTTGGAAATAAATTATACGGAGCGTTTAGAAACACGTCTGTACGCGGCGGTGTCACAACAGGGGGGGGAAATAAATGAATTAATAATAATATATATTGTTTTACTATATATATTACTTTTTTATGCTGAAGTAAAATGAAAGAAGTCTTAAGATGAAAGTTAAAGTAAATCGAATACGAATACGTTTTTAACCGACTTCATAAAAAAGGAGATTATCAATTCGCCCCGTATGTAATTATGTAATATCTCCAGAACTGCCCAGTTTTCGTATATATTAGTCTATTTCAGCGTCTGTACAAATGTGCCAAATTACAAAAGTGTGTGTTTTAAAAAGGGACCGACTTTGTTTTTCATTTAATTATATCGCCACAGACTTCCACTGTTTTATTTTGTGTTTGTTTTTGAAGTCTGTCCGTGTTTTAAAAAAAAGTTTTAATTAAAACTTTCTGCTTTGAAAAGTAGCTTTCCCGAAAAGGGTATTTAAAACTTTTACGTTTCGTCGGAATTGATAAGTACGAGTAATACCAACTTAACTGTGGAATATATGTGAATGATGAGAATGTATGTAAAATGTAATAATTTTCAATAATCTATATTATGAAAATGAATCGCTGAATGTGTTGCTAAGCGCAAATCTCGGGAGTAGCTAAACCGATTTCACTAATTCTTTTATTAATAATATTCCTTGAAGTAAGAGGATGATTCTTACGGAGAGAGAAATTTAAAAAAATACTGAAAAGGTCTAAAAACAACAATTTTTCCATACAAAAGATTCGTAATATTACTTAAAAATCAATTTGAACTTTAATACCATACCTTAAAGTTTAAGTGTAGTTTAAGTGGAGGGAAGGTAAAACAATTGAGTAACGTTAGTTATAGGCGGTGCGAAGCCAGCGGGCGGCTATCTAATTTTTTTCTGATCTGTGAAAATTTCAAAGTCATCACGGCTCATGAGATACAGCGCGGTGACAGACTGACTGATAAACAGACGAACAGACAAACGGACGAACAGCGGAGTCTTAGCAATAGATTCCCGTTTTTAGAGTTACCCAAAGGGAAAACCTTTTGGGTACGGAACTCTAAAAACCGTGAAAAACCGTGTTACGCCGACTCTGAGTAGAATGGGATAAAGACAGGAAAATGGAGATTACGAAACTGTTCCAAATAGTAGTTTCAGGAAAAAATCTGTTACTAGGTAAAAGTGCTTCAGTACTAAAATTCATTTCGTTAAATAACAATAATATTATAGAAGCAGGAGTCTCGACCATTGTTAAATAAAGTGTTTTCGATTCCATTTTGCTTCGCTACTCGTATTTTCCGCTTCCATTCTGCTCTTTCTGAATTCTGTTATGATTGCATTTCGCTTTTAACTGTAACTGAGTGTAGTTATATTTGCTGTAACTGAAGTTTCTGACGCGTATTTTGTTAGTCTGTTTTGTGTTATAATACTATTTGTATTAAGTTAAATCCAGATGTATTTGTACTAAGGAAGTCTGAGAAGTGATTTTATTATTTGAGCCTGCGGCTAAAACGGCCTGTTTAAGCAACATGCCTAAAAAGTGCTTCAGTTCGTGAATTCCAGCAACGCCATTAGCAATTCTTCTAAAATTTTAAAAATGGTTACACGCACAAGCAAAATTGCTTGTCATATCTGAATATAGACATAGAGCATGGACTGAGCATTAGCTGGTTAAAATTTCCATATTCTCTAAGAAGAGCGAAAAGCAATTGTAGGAACACCTATCTCTTTCTTGTACGACATAGATAATATCAAAGGTAATTAAAGGAATTAAACAATTTTATTTGACATTTGGTTAGGGAAGGTTCAGTCAATGCTATAGCCATTTTATGAATATTATAAGAATTGCTAATTGACGTTGCTGGGAATTCACGAATATTGCAAAGCGGCCGTTGTAGACCCGCTCGTTCCTTCTCCAATATATTACTTCGTATAGCCATATATCATGTGCTATAGGTATGTATCTGTGTTCGCAAGGAGGCTGCATGCGAATGATTTGTGGTGAGCGGTGAGGGAGTGCAACCCGACACACGGTCAAAGACCGGTTCGCGTTATTTCGGAAATATTCGGAGCTTTTTACTGGAGAGGCCGACGACGCCCGCCGGAGGATGACCTCATCGGGGATCTCTTTTTGTTTCAACTTTTAAAATAACGACGTTTTCCTCATACAAGACAGAGAACATTAATTATACTTAACGGATTACTTACATACTTACTGATATCGCTGTCGATACGTCAGAATATCAAGTGAACTATGAGTCAAGGCGCACATTCCAATAAAGTTGATTGCAAAGAAACGTTCCATCTTGGACCGCATGGCCACGTATTCTACGCCACATTTGTCCACGCTCCGGCTAGAAACCCGAAGAAAACAAAATACTGCTGTTTTTATCGAACACTTGTTACTAATTAAATTAAACGATCTCTGTCAGAATGGTTAGCGATGTCATAATGAGTATCATTACAATTGTGTTTTACTCTTTTACAAGGAATAGTTGTAATAATTGGTGCTACTAATAGATCGATGTGCAGACGTAGTCAGGCTCTATTTGCTGCGCGGCGCGCGCGCAAGAAACATGCAGTTTCTGCCCGTAGGTTCAGCTACAACCAAAAAGCATTGCATGCACAAAACTATATGAGAATAGCAATACTATTACAGCAATTTACTTGATGCCTACTTAGTATGAATCATGAACAATAACGAACATAAATTACAATCAGCGACCTACGTAGAAGATTACACAAATTCTATACAAATACGTAGGTCGTTTGTGAACGCGCCTCCAGCTGAGGTTTATTTTAAAAGCCGCGCATCAATAGTTTCCATTTATCGTCATAAATTCGCTTTCCATATCAATATACTTAATGCGTGCGTTGCGTGAGTCATTACTTTGAAAAAAGTTAAAAATATTCGCATCGTTCTCCCAGGGACACTGGAAAGTGGAATGAAGATTGTAAACATGCGCTCTTGATATGTTTTCTCGGAAATTGTCACGACTCTAGTGCAAATAATAGCTATGAACAACACCAACGGCATCGTGCACACTGTGCACTAGCTTCATAACATTTGCTCTGCGTGTGTACTCACAGAAAATACTTAAATTAAGGGATTAAGATACGGCGATGTTCATCTGAGTGTGACTAGTGCGAATTTGTGTATTCCCTTATACGTGTTCTATTAACAGAGGATATTCACCAGATAACGCTCACCGTCGCTTCTAAGAAACAATTCCAACGCGGCCTTGCGATGAAACATCGCTCAAATGTTTGTTTTCCTTTCAAACGATTCAAAAACGGCTCCCGCAAAATTTTACTGTTCACGGGAATCGGTAGCCCCGCGACGTTTTGTTTGCATAAGCCAGATTCGCTGAACAAATTACAGCTGTTCGATTTCGCCTAAAGCGAATGTGTGGTTTTAAATATATTACATTGATTGCCTATGAAATGAAGTACCTGGGCTACGTGGATTCCAGTTTGTCACCACTGCGCGTTTACCAATTTGTGGAATATTAGAGAGAGTCGTGATTTCTCCGTTGACGAGTGACTGCAATGCAGTGTTTCGCAGAATCACGTAGCTGTCATCGACGGCGGCTACATTACGCCACCAGTCACCACCCCGCTCCGGCGGAATGGCGCTCCATTAGTCGCGTACTGGGAATTATTTCCTGCTTTGTACAGTCAAGAGCGTATTACACTCAGCAGTATTCAAAAGCGATGTTCTGCTATCATATTGATTAAACCTTTGCCTTTTCATTAGACTTCTATTTTGGAAGCCATACTATTACAAAATAGATCTTCTTTCAAAGTGGAGAGTATTTCATGAGTAAATTGCGTTTGAAATTTGTTAAGTGTTTACATCTTATTGCTCGTGACTGTACACATTCCCGCTGATCTCCTCGCGCAATCACAATGGCGCAGCATTACAACCGTGTATCTCAGAAAACGATCAATTCACAGAACGCGATAATTTCCTTGTTAACTACGCGTTACGCTAATACTGCATCGAAATGCGGTATTTCCATAACGCTTGAGTAAACAATTATAAAAAGTTGAAGTCTTCATTTCGGACAAGTCCAAAACTTACCGAACATGAATATTTGAAAACGAATAAAAAATTGTGTTTACGTATGAGCAATTGGTGGAAATGTTCGAAAAGTTTGCGTGCAGAGTAAACATGTTTTTTTTGCATTTCTTTTTTCCATAGCCTTAGTTTATCGACTAGAATGATAAAGATAAGCATAGCAAGCGTCTTCCTTTCTGGTAATTTGCGGTGTCTAAATACAATATTCTCATGTAAATAAGTTTAACCGTAGAACGACTACATGGTTTTACCACGTAAGATTGGGTTTTACCATTTACCATTGCAAAATCCAATAACGGGAACTGTAAAACTGCTACATCCTCATGTGTGATGCATCGTTTATTGAGTATACTTTTGTCAGAAAGTTACAGAATGTGTATGAATATGTTTGATTGAGAACCAACCTCCTGGCAGCTTCTAGAACCCAATAGTCAGCTCAAATATCCCAAGGCCATCTTAATAAATGCCACCTTTTCTTCCAGGTTCAAAGATGGCGTCGCTTACCCGTGGTCAGCCGGTGTGTCGAACCTCATCCTGTACCCCGAGGCTGCCAATCAGACGCTGTACGCGCGACGGGCCGCGAGGGCTGACTCCGGCAACTACACCTGTCGCCTCTCCAATGAGACTTATTCCGTGACACATACTGTCCAACTCAATATTTTAGGTAAATATTATTTAAAATTATTTTGAAAACTTAAACATGACCACTGTAACCACAACCATAACTCCAAAGCGTCGTGTCTTTTATTTGGTGAAACAGTTATTATGCTAAATTTTGATAGGTCATCTGCTGTCAATTTCTGGATATTTTACACCCATATCCAAAAATGGCAAATGTCTAGCATCTCCAATATTTAGGTTTTAAGTTTTCAACAATCTTGCTTAGTCCTCAACTATGTAACTCTTGTGCGAAATAACGAACTAAAATGAATTTAAGGTTAATAGAAAAATCCTGTCCTATTTTAATCGTTTTCCTGTTCCTATGTAAAATAATACATCGTCAGGCCGCCATAGACTATCTTTTCTTTACACTCAGTCCGCATTTGATTAAATCTTTCAGTTCCATACAAGCAGATATGGTTATGAAGTAACTCAGTATATTGAGAAATAAAACGCGGAAAAGCTCTTATGTTCAGCCATTAAGCACAGCGGGAGGTCCAGACTTCATATTATATCGGGTCATAAATGTACACATTTATATTTATATTATTATAGTAGTCTTTATGATACGTCGGCTGCAAACAGTCATTCCACAATACTTCAGCTGAGCTAGAATAGATCCTCATGATGCAAATGACCACGGTTATTAAAATTACGACTTACACATAACCTATAACAGTTATTTTGCTCGTTTCACATCATTACGTGTGACCTAACATCTTTAGTTTAAACGTGTTATTTTAAGTAAAGTAACCGTTCTTTATTGAGTGAGCGGAGCGGTTCCGTACAAGGAAAATATGTATCAGCTAACAATTCGATTCACAGAAAAACCGACGGACGCACCGAGAACAATGTTCATTTCGAAAGATCAGTGGGTGGAAGTGGGGGGCGAGCTGCGACTGTACTGCGAGGCTCTCATCGGTAAGTAATACGCCTACATTACTTTAAACTTTAAAGGCATGGAGGATAAACAAATGGAGCGCCACCTGACAGGTGAAAGTGGCACTCTTGACTTGCGGTTCATAGTTCGATCTGCGATGTTAGACGTTTTGATACGTGTTTTTAAGTCCGTAGGAGTTTTATCCTAGTAAAGACTGTCGAAAGTAAAAAAGTATGGAAGAATGAAAACATTTTCTTTTACATTTTTTCAAAAGCAACTGAAGCAGTTGAAATATATGATTGAACCTCAAATTTCTTATAATCTTCGCTCGTTACATTCCTACAGTACTCATTTGCTGAATACCATAAAATCAAATCAAATCTCATTTCAGCATAATGAACACCTATTTTTACTTTCATCCTATCAATACCAGCTATCACAGTATCCAATTTTCAGCTCCATTTCTATGAAAAGATACGATGTACAATGATCTAATCAGGATCTGATAACCCTTAATCATGTGTTTTGTGCAGGTCGGTCGTTATTGGCCGACGCCCGCAGCGACCTCCGGTGGCGGAAAGTGTGGCCGAACAACACTGAGGGTGACCTACTACCCACACAGACTGAAATTAAGACCACCCGGTGAGTCCCGCCTTGAGACAAATACGTCAATATTTACTTTGAACAATATGAAATAAGATAGACAAGAGTTTGTGGGTGGAAAGAGAAACTGCCTTAAGAATCATATCAATCCACCCCTGTGATACATTACCAACTTTATCACAGAAGTACTACGGTTTATATTTGACTGGGAGAGTTTGATACAGACAAGTAGTGCGTACTTAACCATCCCTCGATACTAATTGGCCAGAATCTATACGTTCTCTGCCTATATTTGTGTATATATATGTATTTCATTATTTCACTTGTATAAATACTCTTGTAAATACAAAAATCATTATTCGAAGAGCCTTTCAGCAGACAAAGGAGTTTCGACTTTATTATTTCTTGAGCAAACGTACATACCTTATTATTAGGTACTCCAAAGTTCGATAGATTCCCGATATAATAAACAATAAGCGTAGGTACATCTGCAAGCTAGAGGTCAAATGTTGACCTTGTACGGCTGTCGCTTTTTCAGAGAAAACGTGTATATTTTATACATTAGATAATAGTTTATATACGCTGTATCCGCGATACCAGCTTCCTAGTAAACACATTATTGGGCGCCATAAAATTGTCAATAAGTTTACTGCATAAAGAAATTGAAAATCTGTTTAAACCAACACTTAAGAGAAGGTATTGAAAATAATGAACAAGTGTTTTTGAATATTGACAGTTAATGTTTTTTGATAATCAATATTTCGAATATTGATTTAATTTTAAAATAGCCTTTTCTTATCATTTTATTCTTCCAAAGATTCCCAACTAGATACTTACTGAAAAACATTTTCGGCTTGTTTCTCATTAAATGTTTAATAAAACCTAAAAATACAACTTAAAAAGGTTGTGGAGCATTTTAAACTTGACACTTCACCTCCGCGGGTGCGCTCCATTAATTCACATCTCTGTCACATCGCGCACTGCGATCGGTTTGATAGTACCCACCATCGACTTAGCACATAGTGTATTCCTAGGTTGATGTTTTCCCGGAAAGTCGAAAGGTCTCCGTTTCCTGGAAATGTAATAAGCACCTGCTGAACTATGTATAATTTAATTGGGAGTTGCTAGGTGAGCTCATCTTACATAGGCGTAAGTTTCTAAATAAATCATAAATGTATTCGTAGATATCTGTTGCTAGCGACTTCACTCCCCCTATATATAGTCAGTAACCTTCCCCAGGGTCGGAATTACCTCTGAACATACTAATCTTCATATTTATAATACTAAAGTACTAAGTACTTTATTTGTGACCGGGCATTTAAAACTAATAACGGTTTAATCGGCCATATGAAAATATCTAAAAGGATCGCGATTACTGAAATTCGGAGGCTACTTGAACTTGTCTTCCATTTTATGGAACTCTTATCTAGAAAGTTTAGCATGGTTGTTAACATTCATTTTAATCAGGGATCTTCAAATCTTGATAATCTTCAAGTATTCCATATACAGATTGCAAATAAAAATTCCACTTAGTCTTATAAGGATCGAAGATATGATCTTTATGATACCAAACCGTTTCAGTGACAGATTTAATTGCATACATTATTTATGACCCGGTTACTGAATCAAAATTAGTTAGTTTTTTATTTATATCAAGGGTTTCGCAAAACTTTTTACGGTAAGGTAAGAACGGTAAATCAATGGCAAATTTAATTTAAATCTTCTATTACGCCTTAGGGTTAAAGTAATTAGTTAGTGAAAAGCTAGATATAAGTTCATTAAAATAAAAACTTTTCTTAACTCCCTGGAGAGAGTCATTCGAAATTAGAAAGACAAATTTTCACACCCTGAAAATGTGTACCTAAATATCGATGAAACAATTTTTTTCCCTCCACCCCGTAGAGGGCGAAGGGGGCGGGGGGCAGTGGGGTAACTTAAGTATTCTATTAGATAGATATAGATACTATTAAATAAGTATTAAAAATCCCAGACGAATAAGGTTGTAAAGTCTCCATATGAGAGTCGAGTCGGAATTGTCCGGGCAAATCCGGACGGACTTCGGGAACAATAGAATTACGCAATTAAGTTTTCAAGCCTCATCGCCGTCAGTTCACATTAGGGTTTTACCATATTTAGACATCGCTTCCTGTCGACCAATAAGGAAGTAGTAAAACTATTGAATTATTGATTGCAGGGACTGTCTCGTTTGTCTAGCAGTCACAAGCCTTACTACTGAGCTTTTTTTTTTACGTGGTTAAATCAACACATGAGTCCTCCCACCCGGGGCAGAGCGGGAGGGACTGTCAGACTCGTACTGATTAAAATCCACGATGTCCTTCAATAGCCCTTTACGTACCGAGGTCACGGTAATTTGTGAGCCCCGCGACCCTGGCAGGCTTTGGCCCTCTACAGGGAGCCCGGCACTATGCTGACACTCCTTGAGGCGCGCGTGGAACACAACGCGCCGTCGACCCGGGCATGGTCCGATAGCGAGTCGCCCATTACTCGCCGCCCGCATGCTCGCGCCTACGGTGGCCGGAGATCGTCTGCCGTTACTACTGAGCTTGAACAAAGTGTTATTGAGGTTATTCCACCAATAGTTTCTTTAAGATCATATTAATTATTGTTTGTATGGTCAAACATAACTGGTGGAATGTGGACGATCTAATGCCTTTGTCAAACAGACAGGCGAAAGCGAAGCGTTTCCGAAGCAATACCGAACCGAAGCGAGACGGCAGTTCGATAGTTCTGTCACGCTATCGGATCGCTTTCGCTTTTCTATGTGACTGGATTCAAACAATTCCCCATACATTACAAATAAAACGTCACGCTTCGCATTCGTCACGCATGTCTGTTTGACAAAGGCTTAAAGGTGCACACAAACCGTCTGGATTTGGCTCCGGACTTTTATTTGCACACTATTTTTGAACGTATAGCTGTATCACTGTTTTATCACTGCTCAGCCCATCATTCGGTAGCGTGATATTATATAGCTTATAGCCTTCCTTGTTAAGTGGCCTATTCTACTCAAAAATATTTTCAATTCGAACTAGTGGTTCTGGAGATAAGCCCGTTCAAACGAAAAAATTCATCAGCTTTTTAATATTTGTATAGATTCTGGTTAGTTTAACGGTATATGAAGAAGAACTCCTCTGCCTGACCCTTCGAGTTATACAGCTGTATGTTATACCATGTTGTTATGCTTACAGAGAGGATGTAGAAGATATAATCGGCTCATACCTGACGGTGGATCGCGTGTCCGCGCAGGACTATGGCGCGTACGTCTGCGTAGTGCACAGCAATGACGTCGTGTCTAAGAACTACGTCACGGTACACTACAGATGTGAGTATTGAGTATATCCTTGTTTAATTGTTTATGGGTCATGCGCCCGTTATATTTGGGCTGAATAAGGTAAATATACAACGTAATTAGTCATAATGTTATCACTTCTTTTGTTTTTAGGGTTTCGTGTCTAAAGGGTAAAACGGAACTGTATTATTAAGACTCTGCTGTCCGTCTGTCTGTCTGTCCGTCTGTCTGTCTGTCCGTCTATCACCGGGCTGTATCTCATGAACCGTGATAGTTTTCACAGATGGTGTATTTCTGTTGCCTATGTATGCTTATATCTTTAAAACTACGCAAGTGTTTTTGACGTTTTTTTTCAGTAGATAGAGTGATTCAAGAGGAAGGTTTTTATGTATACAGGGTGTCCCAAAACTCAACGTCAAGCCGAAACGGGGTGACAGGATTGATCATAACCATCACGAGAAAAATCTGAAAAAAAATCTATCCCATGCAGTTTGTAAATTATGGGCATTTTAAGAAAAACCTAGAAATTTGATCAAACTGTACCATTTTTCGGTTATTGTGGTTATTCTTTTTTATTTTTGTTCATTTGAACTTTGGAAACGTAATCCTAAATAACATTTCTAGAATCCCAATAAAAAATAATGACACAATTGCCTCAAGTTTCCGAGAATTGAGACTATTTGTTAAACTACGAATTTAAAATTTTCAAGATTCGTCGACTTTGACAGGCCCTCCTATAAAAAAAATGTACTAGAGTGCCTTGGCAAGTGGCATTAAAAGTTGGCGCATTTAATCAGAATTCTAAAATGGTACAATACTTGTTAGTTCCATACAATAGAAAAGAGTAAAAAAATTAAAACCTCAAGTAACCCGATTTTTGCTATCACATTTTACTCAGTTAAAATGTTTTTAATTCGCACAAGCTCTAGGTAGGTTCTTAATTTTAAGACAAAATGATGAGAGAGATGGATAATGGGTATGGGTACGCATTTCGCAGTGCAAGTAAGAGATTTCCTTGACCAGGAATATCCGGGAAGGTGGATTGGACGTTCAGGCACTATCTTGTGGCCCGCCCGTTCACCAGATTTAAATCCCCTGGATTTTTTCTATTGGGGAGTTCTCAAAGAAAAAGTTTACTCAAAGCCCATTGATCACGTAGCCGACCTACGTGAACGCATTTCTCAAGCAGCTGAGGCGATCAACTCTCGAAGATATGCCCGACTTATAAGTAGATCTTTTTTAAGAAGATGTAGGGCTTGTATTGAGGCTGATGGTAAACAATTTGAACATTTATTGTAATAAAAATGTTTTTTCTCTATCTGACTTTTAGTCCAACAAACCTAATTATTTTACTAACTTTTTTTCACTTTGGTAAAAGTGGCGTCACTATCTGTCTCGCTCACTCATGACAAACATACCCATTATCCATCTCTCTCATCATTCTGTCTTAAAATTAAGAACCTACCTACAGCTTGTGCGAATTAAAAACATTTTAACTGAGTAAAATGTGATAGCAAAAATCGGGTTACTTGAGGTTTTAATTTTTTTACTCTTTTCTATTGTATGGAACTAACAAGTATTGTACCATTTTAGAATTCTGATTAAATGCGCCAACTTTTAATGCCACTTGCCAAGGCACTCTAGTACATTTTTTTTATAGGAGGGCCTGTCAAAGTCGACGAATCTAGAAAATTTTAAATTCGTAGTTTAACAAATAGTCTCAATTCTCGGAAACTTGAGGCAATTGTGTCATTATTTTTTATTGGGATTCTAGAAATGTTATTTAGGATTACGTTTCCAAAGTTCAAATGAACAAAAATAAAAAAGAATAACCACAATAACCGAAAAATGGTACAGTTTGATCACATTTCTAGGTTTTTCTTAAAATGCCCATAATTTTCAAACTGCACGGGATAGATTTTTTTTCAGATTTTTCTCGTGATGGTTATGATCAATCCTGTCACCCCGTTTCGGCTTGACGTTGAGTTTTGGGACACCCTGTATAATATGCATAATATAGCAGTGATTGCACCCGTGCGAAGCCGGGGCGGGTCGCTAGTATATTAAAATAAATAGTGAACAAGTAATCTTTCTATAATTTTATAGCATATTATATTATGATTCTGTTAAAGTGTAGTTTTAGACCCCCAGAGTGGCCCTACCTTTATTTTCATGTACTGTGTTCTTTAACCCTGAGTGAGCACAAACCGTGCGTAGGCAGACATTGTGGATGTCTAGTAACAATGTGTAGTCAAAACAATGCTGTATCACATAGCTTTTATCTATCGGGAGAGATGTTGCCGTTGGCATAACGCCCTTGGAGGTCGAAAATTGGCTTGTTTATTGATAAAAACGAATTAGTCCCTTTGTTATCATAACAAAAAATATGTTGCATATATTTTTGTGCGATTTCCCTTCTTTTAATAAAAGAACTGAGTTTTATCCTAACTAATATTATAAATGCGAAAGTAACTCTGTCTGTCTGTCTGTCTGTCTGTCTGTCTGTCTGTCTGTCTGTCTGTCTGTCTTTTCTTCACGCCTAAACTACTGAACCGATTAGTGTTAAATTTGGTACAGACATAGTTTGGAACTTGAGAAAGGACATAGGATAGTTTTTAACCGACTTCAAAAAAAGGAGGACTGTTTTTTTTTAAATGTTTGTTACCGCATTACGACCGACTGGGTGAACCGATTTTCATGATTCTTTTTTTATTTGAAAGCTGGTGCTTCCCGTGTGGTCCCATTGTAACCAAATCAGGATCTGATGATTGGATCTTGGAGAAATCGAGGGCAACCCTCAAATTTTAAAGGCTCACCCATCGTTTTTCGTAAATCTTATGAAGTAATTTAAGTACTTGCGTATGGTAATCATCATCTTATGTAGCTGAGCTGATGATGGAAGGTACAACTCCTTAACAGTAGTTTGTTACCGCATAACGACCGACTGGGTGAACCGATTTTCATAATTCTTTTTTTGTTTGAAAGCTGGTGCTTCCCGTGTGGTACCATTGTCACCAAATCAGGATCTGATGATTGGATCTTGGAGAAATCGAGGGCAACCCTCAAATTTTATAGGCCCACGCATCGTTTTTCGTAAATCCTATGAAGTAATTTAAGTACTTGCGTATAGTAATCATTATCTTATGTAGCTGAGCTGATGATGGAAGGTACAACTCCTTAACAGTAAGGAGTAGGCATCGACTGATTCATTGTTCGCATATCTCCGGAACTTCACGTCCGATTTAAATAATTTTTTTTTGTGCTAGATATCGTTCAACTTAGGGAATACTGCAAGTTTCATCAAAATCGGTTCAGTAGTTTTTGAGATAGGGAATTTTATTAGCTTATTGTGTACATGAGGGATGTTATTACCAGTGCTACGGATTATATTATATGTATTTGGCAAGAATTTGGGTTGAATATTTTAACTAAAAAACGAAAAATAAAAAACTTTGTCAAAAAAAATGTAACCGCTTTCAAAAAGAACCACAAAAAAGGGTAAAATAATCTACTAAGTGGTTGGCAAAAAAAAAATTAAATAAAAAAGCCATCGACTTCCGAAATAAAAGTTATTTTGTAGATTATTTTACCCTTTTTTGTTGTTCCTTTTGAAGGCGCTTACATTTTTTTTTTTGAAAAAGTTTTTTATTATATATATTTTTACGGGTTAAGCTTTTCGTTTCTGTGGCTGGGTAAAAAGCACTCGGAAAGCACGTAAAGCCGTTGGTCCCGGCTGTCATTTGAAGATCTTTGACAGTCGTTACTGTCAGAAGCTCTAAAGTCTGACAGCCAATCTTACCATGGGGTATTGTATTACCCAGTTACTGGGTTGTGGAGATCCGACAGGCAGTCGCTCCATGTAAAATACTGATAACATCCCCACCCCCACCCAGGGCAGGGCGGGAGGGACTGTCAGACTTGACTGACTAAAATCTACGGTGTCCTTCAATAGCCCTTTACGTACCGAGGTCACGGTAATTCGTAAGTCCCGAGACCCCGGCAGGCTTTGGCCCTCTAAAATAATGAGCACTTAGAAAGGAATTCAGATCATTCCACCCTCAAGAGATTCCCTCTAAATATTAGGTATAGGTGTTCAAAGATTGTATGGAAACTAATTTTGAAGTTAGAAATCTGGGATGTACAATGTGAAGTTACATAAAAAAATATACTGATACTGATACTGATACTGCTAGCCTACATCATCCCACTGCTGGGCAAAGGCCTAAAGGCAAAAAAATATAAGTATTAAAAAAAAATGTCACGTAACTTAATGAGGCAGACCAAATTCTACGCGAGCGAAGCCGCGGGCAAAAGCTAGTAAGATGATAATTTATGAGCATTTGTAAATCTAAAGTCAGTATCGAATTAAGATCATTCTTAAATTTTGTATAAATTTTCAAAAGTCTAATTGCGTAACGAAATCTCAACTTATCATGTACCTGCTAATCAAAGTTATTGTAATAGCAATTTGGATAATTCGGGTGTCCCTAATGAACCGCGCACGATGATTCTATTTTCAAACATATCATAAACAAACATATCAATTTGTGATATTATACGTCGTATATTTTGCTACTATAATATGTTAGCAATTATAGTCAAAGGTATGATTTTTACATCCACTATGAAACTTCCCATTTTCATTAAAGTTAAGCTTTAATTGAAAGACACGGTTCGCACAGCGGCTAAACAGATACATAACAAAAAGCTGTAGAAAACGGTAAAGGAGGTGAGGAGGAGGTTAGGAGATCGTGGCTAAATAAATACAGCCGCACAGGCCGATCTTCCGGGTTAAGCCGCGTTTGCCGAGGTTGTTCTGTGGATGGATGACCATCTGTCATAGCGAGTTTCCTCCGTGCCTCGGAAAGCACGTAAAGCCGTTGGTTCCGGCTGTCATTTGTAGATCTTTGACAGTCGTTACTGTTAGTCAGAAGCTCTAAAGTCTGACAACCAGTCTTACCATGGGGTATCGTATTACCCAGTTACTGGGTTGTGGAGGTCAGACAGGTAGTCGCTCCATGTAAAACACTGATATCCAGCTGCATCTGGTTTGACTGGAAGCCGACCCCAATATAGTTGGGAAAAGGCTAGGCAGATGATAAGAAAACAGTGAAGGAAAACATCGTGCGGAAACGTGCATGTCCTAGAACCAAAAAACATCGAAGACATGGCTATCACATTGTGACATCCACCATCCCGCACTGAAGTGTGTGCACTATGGCCCACTGCCTCTCACACAACATGCTGAAGATGATAATGATAGTGATATTTAATAATAACTTATTATCAAACAGATGGTGGCGCAGAAGACGATTCAAACTCATCATGGTGCGGCAGTGGCGCAGTTCCTTGGCGGGCGCTCGCACTAGGCGCCGCTGCCGGAGCCCTAGCGCTCGTGTCAGCCGCAGCCCTACACCGACGATGCACCCCCAGGCTACTGCTCGCGGCGAGACATGCGAGGGCGAGGGCTCAGCCCACCGCCAGGAGGGCACGAGGTCAGTAATTACGTCATTTGAAATTATACGATAGTTATTTATGACACGATACCTGTTTCCACGACCTTTTTGTTAATTTGTAAATTAAGCCCCATTTAGACAATGCAAGAAATGGAAGGCAAGTTTGACTATGTATATTGCGATATTTGATCAACTGAATTTATTGTCCTTTTTTATTGTAATAATGAATAAAGTAGTAAAACTGTCATGCAATTCTTGCATCGCAAAAATGAGGCTTTACTAAAGCGAATTTATTGAAAATAGCTTCCGCCCGCGACTCCGTCCGCGCGGATGTCGGTCTTCGCGTGGATGGTTTATTTCTCCATTTTGAGTAACTCTGATAATGACATCTTATAAATATCTATTGAACCCAAATACGGCTAAGCCTATAATAATTAACGAGATTCGCGGTTCTACAGAACAACGTCTATGTATAAAACTGAAAAGTAAGATTTTTTTTTCTACGTTTTTTTCCAGGATAAAAAGTATCCCATTTTATGCCCAGGATAAGGTATAATTATACCAAGTTTCATCGAAATCGAACCGTTAGTTTTCACGTGATGCCTGCATATACAGACAGACAGACAGACAAAGATTTTTTTAATCACATATTTGGGTTTGGTATCGATCCAGCAACACCCCTCGCTATTTATTTTTTCAATATTTTCAATGTACAGAATTGACCCTTCTACAGATTTATTATAAGTATAAATAATCTGTAGACCAAGTCATGTTGCACCAATCTCAAATAAATAAAAATAGGAGCAATAAAATTAAACTCGAGTGTGACATAAAAAATGCTTAGATTTTTCCATTTGGTGGAAACTGACTTTAAAAATTTAGTCCTAGAACATTTCCTGTTTAAAAATCTTGGCCAACATAAAAACAAACTACACTTCTAAGCTAATATAAAATGACTGTCGAAATTAAATGCCACGATTATCTAACTTCAATTATATACGTGCGTCATTAAGACAAATATTACTGACGATGACACCATATCCATTGCTTTGAAAAAACACTCATCTCACTCGACTTCAAATTCTTAGTATTTTTCTTTAGTACAGACAATTTAATTTAACATAGACAGACGTGCATGTTACTTTATTTGACAGATTAGCAGTTCAAACATTGTTAAAAAGACTTGTAATAAAAAATCTCATAAATAAACAGGTTGCTTGTTTTCAGTAACAATAACAACACAAAAAGGCCCATGCAACTTTTAGTATGGACCTTGGCATCAATTTTTCTTTTCTTTTCGCCAGTGATTAAATTTTGGCCACAATTACTTCTACTAGGTACCTAAGAAGTCTATAGAAAAAAAAAATAAGTTTCTAAACCGTAACCAGAGATATGGCGGTTTTAATTTTGTTCTAATCAGGAGTGATTTACTCCCGATTAGAACAAAATAAAATCTGTTATATCACTGGTTGGTTACGGTTTAGATTTTTTTTCTTATTTGTTACGGAGTTCTTAGGTTGCGGTCTACTAATGACCAACATTTCATTACTGGCGGAAGAAAAAAAAAATTTGATGCCAAAAAGTTGCATACCCGTTTAAACTTCAACTTCTAACGGTTATTTCGCGTTGATTTACCTTTTAAACAAACGCGAGCAAAAGTATGGAATCACTTACTTGGAATTGATCCGGGATAGCTCCTTAAATAAGGGCGTGATTTTAATGAATTTTAAATCAATTGTAAGTTGACAGTAAAACCTTTAAAATGGTACATTTTTATTATTCTTAACTAGTTATTAAGTACTCCTGATCGTGCGGAGTGATTCCATACGTTTGCCCGCTAGCATAGTTTGATTGAACTGGCATGCGGGCAGCGAGTAATGGTCAACTCGCTATCCGACCATGGACCATCCCCGGGTCGACGGCGCGTTGTGTTCCACGCGCGCTTCAAAGAGTGTCAGCGAAATGACGGGGGGGGGGGGGCGTCATCTAGAGGGCCAAAGCCTGCCGGGTTCGCGGGTCTTACGAATCACCGTAACCCCGGTACGTAAAGGGCTATTGAAGGACACCGTTGTCAGTGCGAGTCTGACAGTCCCTCCCGCTCTGCCCTGGGTGGGAGGATTCATTTGATGATTTTACCACGTTAAAAAAAACATAGTTCGATTGTGGGGTCACTTGGGTGAAATTAGCTTGTTAACGTTACCTAAAGAGTGGCACTACTTACTAATCGCCTTCATTTAGGTATTAATTTCAATTAGTTACTAAGTCCAGTGAGATTTTGAATATTTGGCGAAGTTCTGTGCACTTATTCATGACAATATAAATATGCAAACGACTTGATAATTTATGTTTCACTTTATAAATAAAGATTAAGGCACGCTGCTGGTAAAAGTGAATAATAACTGTTCTTGTTATTAATACATAAATGTATCACATTTTTATGGCGAAATGTGTCATGGCACATACATTTATTATTTATATTATATAAACAGTTTTGACTTTGAGTTTTGCAATTAAAGAAAATAAGGATAAGAAAATCTATATGACGGAACGGTTGGTTCACCGCGGCCCGTCGCCGTTTCGATTCTCGCACTATTTAAAGGTTTCGTTTCCTTCGTTTCTTTTTCCTTTGTTCGTTTTCTTTTTAAAGGAAAATAAGGAAGAAAGTTATTAAGAGAATTCGAAAAATTCCACTGGTAATATTATCCTGTTTTCTATTGAGAGAGCTTGTTACTGTGCGCAATAATAACCTACTTACAATTGAACTCAGCCGGTCGGTATTGATATCAAAACTGCCTTTAGAAAGTGATTCAATTTGTACTTTTAAACATTCATGAACACTTTTAATTATGCCTATTGCCATTAACTAGACACAAATCTAGACTCCATGACCAATGACTAAGATATTCCTGATTGAAAAATTCTGTAACATTTTGCCTGACCTCAGCATTCGTGCTTGCGACAACTAGACCAATAAGGCAGTTTGACTGCCAAGAAGCTTTTTAGGTGTTAAAATCGTCAAATAAGTCCATACAGGTTTGGGACGGAAGGGACTGACTAAAAATCCACCCTGTTCATTCAGTTGCCCTTTCCGTTCCAGTGTCAGCGGTAATCTTCACATACAGTCCCGCGACCCTGACAGTCGGCCCTGTCAGTTTCCTTGAGGTTCGCGTCGACCCCTGCCCTGGTGGTGATCAGACGGCGAGCTACTCATTACTCGCCGCCCGCAAGCCTTTTGTGGGCCCTGGGTGTCTTCTAACAAGGCAAAAACAAAAACTCAACATGGTATATTTTGTCCACAGTATTAGAGAAGGAATTCGACGTGCTTGTATGTTGGACGGCAGTGGACGGGGAGCTGGTCCGCGGTGCCTTACTGCCCACACTTGCGCTCAAATACAAGTACAGGGTCCACGCCGTACCGCTATCCACGCAGCCTGATACTTGTGAGTATTCTCATTTTTTACCTATTTTCGTAACTTGCAGCCCGCCCCGCTTTTTATGAGATTCGACTTAGACGGTGGATTTTCCGAAAAGAAATGACGCGGCTAGGACTTACCTACGACAAAAATATTTAAAAATGGAATAAATTATGTCGTCATCCGTCTGTATGCGTACACTGCTACAGCAAGAAACAAAAGACGACAACTTTACAACACTTTGTGATTTAGGCTGCGGTTCCACTCAAGCCATGTGATTGGTGAATCGCTCTCCGCTCTTCTCCGCTCCGCCACAGTGGAACCGCAACCTAAGTGGAAAGAAAAATACCACGTTATTTAGTTATAATTTTTTAGTATTCTTATCTTGTTTATTCTTAACTGAAATAAACTAAATAAAGTACGATGCTAACAGTGAAGTTGTAAAAGGATTTTAAATTTGCTTGAATAAAGCGATGAAACTTTGCCAACTGTTTATACAGCAATCCAAGTCTGTTGAATCAGTTACTATTCTACAAAATAACGTTCTAAAAACACTTTTGTAGTAAAAGATAAAGATGTTCTAATGAATTATAAAATTAATGGGAGAGCAGTTACAAATCCGGCATTTCAAAGAAACCATAAATACCGGCCGATTTTTTTTTTAACTTTGACCTAGTAATTTCTTCCTGTACCGTGGGTGCGTTGACAATCATAGAAACTCACATACACGATCACCCAGACCCGGAAAAACTTCTTGCAGAACATACAAACATTTATTCCGTGCTGGGATCGAACCCGCGACACACTGCGCCAATCGTGTCGACAAATTGATCGATTAGGTTAAAAGTTTGAAAACATGTCATCTACCAGCCCCCACTGGGACAACGTGGTGGCTTAAATCCCACTCTCTCTCACAGAGAGGACGCCTGTGTCCCATCAGTGGGATCATAATAGGCTGATTATGGTATGACATATTATAAAAGAAAAAAAAACGATACTCAAAGAATTATAGAGAATATGTTAAACGTACAGGCACTTATCAGACTCAAACAAATGAAAAATCAATAAAAAAAATACGAAACAATATTTCTAACTAATGCTACTTTTTTTTTTAACGTGTTAAAATCATCAACTGAGTCCTCCCACCCAGGGCAAAGCGGGAGGGACTGTCAGACTCGTACTGACTAAAATCCACGGTGTCCTTCAATAGCTCTTTATGTTCCGGGGTCACGGTAATTCGTAAGTCCCACGACCCCGGCATGCTTTGACCCTCTAGAGGGGGCCCCATCGTTTTGCTGACTAAAAAACTAAACTCAAAGAATTATAGAGAACATGTTAAACGTGCAGGCACTTATCAGACTAACACAAATGAAAAATCAATAAAAAAAAATACGAAACAATATTTCTAACTAATGCTACTTGGCGGCAAATTCAGAGAAACAGTCGTTCACTCGAACGTGGGTGAGTAACGAGAAATCAGTTATTATTATGAAGTTCTGCGTCAAGAATTGTTGAATTTCCGTTGACTTCCATTGAAAGAAAAAAGCAGTGACGTTTCTATCAATTGTGTTATTGATTTTTCTGTACTTACATAATCTATAAAATGTCGATTGCTTCAACTTTTTTATTTAATACAGAATAAACGACGAGCAATTTACATATTAACCTTTTAAGCGCTTGGCTAAATATCAATTGCCGTGCCCCTAGCGCCCGGCTACGAATCGTGCTTTCCTCTTCTCCTCTCTTTCTGCTCCTTTTAAGCTCCGATTTGTAAAATATCATGGTGTACAATAAAAAGTATTCTATCTGTCTATCTACATAAATAGAGAGATATAGAATAGATGCAATAAAATCGAAGAAAACAACAAAAATCGTGAATATTCTCTGTCGGATAAATACGACACGGGCGATAGGGGCACGGAAATGTTTGTCGTATATATACGACTCTGGCGGTTAAAGGGTTAAACGCAAGGATTTAAATAAGCTAACACTTGAGGAACGTATAGTTTTTTTTAAACCATTATCATGTTTAAATATCACATAATGTAGGTATGTAAAGTTTACTCATTAAATGATAGCATAACATAAAGACTATATTTTGACGAGTAAGTAGGATAATTTGTACGTATAAATGACTATAAAATAACTCGAATACATGGCGAAATCTTAATCAAAGTGTGGGCTTTCTAGTGTAATCGAATGCAGCTGGATATTAGTATTTTCCATGGAGCGACTGCATATCTGACTTCGACAACCATGTTTGTATTGGGTAATAATAAGATACCTCTTGGTAAGACATTCAGGCCTGACTATTTGTAACGACTAGAAAAATCTCTTGATGACATAACACTAGCTTAGCCAGCCATCTCTTCCTTAAAGATCATCATATTATCATCATTTTAGCCCAGGATCAACCACTGCTGGGTAAGACGGTTGGCATACTGCACCACATGATGCACCGTAGCGCAGGATTGCGTGTTCTTACGTTGCTTAAAGGGAATCTCTCTTAGAATTAAAAACACGCGTACGTTCTTTACTTCGTCGCGACTTGACGGCACGTTTGGCGCAGTGGCGTAGCAGTTGGACTACTGCGCTAAGTGCCGCGGGTTCGATCCCCGCACGAAACAAATATTTGTATGATCTGCAAGTAGTTGTTCCAGGTCTGGGTGTTTGTGTATGTGAGTTTCTATGTTTGTAAACGCATCCACGATACAGGAGAAATTCCTAGTGTGGGGCAACGTTTTATTTAAAAAAAAAATCGCGTCCCGCCCCGTTACGCCAATCGCCTTACGGCGTCTCCCCTTTTTCTGCCATACTTCTAGGTCTGTGCGTCCCTCAGTCGTCTATTATTAATTGCGGATATGTTGTCCTACTGCCAACATTAAAGCCATGTTCAATAACCGTCTGCTTTATCATTGTTCATTTTCTATATCAACCATGTCTGATCGTTCCTCAGGGTACAGCGAGCTAGTAGGCGAGGCGTCCCGTTGTCGGTCGCTGGTGGCCGTGCTGTCTCCCGCGCAGCACTCGCCGCAGCAACTTCTCACGGCACTCCGGCAACTGCGAGCGCTCCCACTACCGCCCGTTGTTGTATTACTACAGGTTTGTGATTATTTATTCCTGGAGTAGGTATTAATTTTTCCTTGTGTTTGAATATTATAGGCATGTTTGTATATTTAATTAATAATTAGGCCCTCAGATTAGCAAAAGTTGTTTCTCTAAGGTTCGGTTTTCGACTTATATTTCGGCGAATAACTCTGAAGCCTTAAAGATTAAAGACATTATGTTTATTATGTACAAATATGACATTATGTATAAAAATATAACTTTCGCAATGCACCGCGATTCTGAAAAGAAACCATGATCTATCTTATACAACTAAATAAGGTGTGACAAATAACGCACGCCTCTAATTGTACAAACGTAGCGACGTCATATGGACTGAACCTATCATATTACAAATTAATTCTCAAGACCACATTTACTTGTCCGAAACTCCTTTCGGACATGTTTGAACAAGTGTGTCGTGTAGGGAAGAAAATGCCACAAGAAATTTAAATGGAGAAAACTCATTCAACTCGAAAGTACAAACAACTTCGTAGAACTTTGTTATTTACGTCACAAGGTAAATTATGGACACAGGAAAATTATCGTTTTCCCCACATTCATCTTGATTCTCTATATATAAGTAGGAGGTAATCCTAACATAGGTATTTTATAACAAAGACGGCTCGATGCGTAAGAAGTATTTTTTTATAAGCATGACACATTTCTTGAGACAGATGTTACTGCATATTTCTTGTTTTGTCTCGATTTCTTAGTAGTCTGTTTTTTACGCCAACTTTATATTACGTTTTATAGGTTTTTAATGGAGTTACTAATTGCATCTCTTAGTAAATATGAGGCTATAAAATAAGCCTATAAATACTCGTTTGTGTAGTTAGCTAGTTAAAACGATGTTACTAGAATACAAAACTATTAAATCTGGTTTACTTAAATTTATACTGGTGTAATTTTTGTTTATGGTAACATTAATATTAGTTTTATAATGTTTGTTTTTATATCCTTATTTATTAAAGATAATTATGAAATTAAATGATACATTTGAAAGAAGTTCATAATCATTTGGTTGATATGACATCGATAGACAAGGAATTGATTCGATCTCGGTAATGAATTTCTTTTCAGACTACCCTCATTGCATTGTTTTTTTTTCCAACCTTGAGCGAGTTGTGTATTTTTGGATCCAACGGTCAGTCTGGCTTGTGCCTCGTCGTGGAAAGGTCGAATTAGCTCTGATAGTCGCGAATAAAAATATTTGGCCCTTAACAAGTGTAAATTAATAGGTTTTTTTAAACGTTGTTTAAAAGTGGACTAAACGTCATAATTATAACGATTGTGGATTTATTTAACAAGTGAGCTAACAGAGAGATACATTGCACTTAATTTTATTGTACAGACGCCAGCGGGTCAACGAACCCGAATCTGTCAAATTTTACCAATACCTTCCACTATTGTGATATGGTTGAAATTCTATTGAAGAAATTTGACAGATTGTGATGAATTATGTTGATGTGCTGGCGTCCATACACCAAAATTATAAAACAACTATCTTACAATATTAGTAGGTAGGTTATAATGGCGATTTTATTGCTGAAATCAATATCTGCTACACAACCTTTGGATGACCTGTACGATCATAAAAAGAAGAGAGTTAAGTGGTGAAAGGGAGTTAAGAGATAAAAAAATTACATTACTGCGTCCCAGCAGGGAAAATATATCGTTTATTTTTACACGAATGCCGAAAAATGCTTTATTTCTTTTTAACGTAGGTCTCCATGTTTTTTTCCAGGACCTGCCCAAACTAAAACGCGAGGCTAAAGAAGGTGGCGAGAGCCTGGTGACGACCCTGCGTGGCACGCGGCTGGTGGCGTGGCGCCACGTGCACGAGCGCGCCTTCTGGACAGCGCTGCGGCTGGCGCTGCCGCTGCCGCCCGCGCTCAACGATGTATGTACACGTTACTGAGGTAACACGATGCACTTACTAACTACACGTTGGTTTCGAAGATTTTTTGCACTACTTTTTAATAATTATAAAAATCAACACAATGTTTCTTTTTTTTGGATTCTTATTTGCACTCTAGTTCATATTTATCAACTTACACAACATTTTAAGAACGTGGTTTTGAATATTTTCAGTTTTAGGGTCAATTTACTTTGTTATGAATGGAACAAGCTTCAAGCTCTTACCTAGTATGGCTAAAATATATTTAAATTAAATGTAAAACATAATTATGTTATGTGCCTTACATGGTCGGGACTAAGGAATTACCGTGACCCCGGTACGTAAAGGGCTATTGAAGGACAACGTGGATTTTAGTCAGTACAAGTCTGACAGTCCCTCCCGCCCTGCCCTGGGTGGGAGGACTCATATGATGACTTTACCACGCTAAAAAAAAAATGTGCCTTACATTGTGCCAAATAAACATATTTTCTTTCTTTTTCTATACTATGTAAAACTTCAATTCAAATATTTGCGATCCTCCCAGTGGTGACACCCAGGTGTTTCTTCCCTCCTTATCAGACACAGGTACCTCCCGATCTAAATTGAGCCTTAAGATTAACTTACCGTATGGTATTAAAAAGTAATGCAAAACTCTTTTGGCTCAGTGTGTCTCACCAGACGATTCATTTGTAAACAAATTAATAACGTGTTTAATTTTGCTTAATTTCAGACGAAGCCAATCCCAACTGAAACAGAAGACAACAAATACTCTCGCTCGGGGAGCCTCACTGCGCTCGTGTAGACGCGCAGGGCCCTCGCCGACAGTTGGCCGGCAGCTACTCAGTGTGACAGTGACAGTGCTTGACAGTTGACAGTGACACTCGACAGTAACCGCGTGAACACTACCCGCACGGTCCCACGCGCTCCTGCGCTGCCAATTATTATTCGTACGAAGACTGTGAGTAGTTATTAGTTATTTTGTAATATCCAATATCACATTATCGTCGTAGTTACATCGTAAGTCCATTTGATGAAATCTGTATACAGTTTTCTAAGATCTCAGTATCTTTCTTTCGTCTGATTACATTAACATCGTTTTGTTTTCCATTTCTCTTGTGCCAATGGAAAGCCATCATGACAATTTGTTTTAAGTTTTACTGTTGTATTCCACTATTTATTTTATTTATCTTTTTATCTAACTTTTTCGTTTGTGTATTTTTCTCTTTCAAGTATTATTAACGGATGGATTCCGTGTTGTCGACATGTCAGCCTGCTCATGACTGTCGACAACGATTTAGTTTAGTTAAAAGAAATTCTTAATTTATCTTCTTTTATCATTGTAATAATTTATGTTGTTTGGAAACAGCGGAGTGTGGAATGTGTTGCGACGATTCAGGGTTCTGTGATATCGAAGAGTGGATGTTGTGAAGAGACGGTAGTATATAAAAACCATTTCAAACCAAAACAATGTTAAGACTCTAGAACATGATTTAAGTTTGGTGTTTTGTACACTGCTGGCTCTTACTGATCTTGTTTTTTTTTTACATTTTTTTTTATTAGTGTTGTAAGTACTACTGATGTAAATATTATTATAAACAAGAGTATTTTTACATGTGTCTAGTTGTATGAAGAAGCTTAGCAGGTTACTGATTAATGTAAACATTTAGTATTATAGTTTAAACGATACATTCCGAAAAAAAATATTATTACTTAGTTTGTTTTTAGTTTACTTAAACCGATGTTGAAGGTTCAAAACGAATCGGAGTTCTTCAATAAGAATCTATTTTCTTATCTGAAATGTTGTATGTAAATAAAACAAATGCTATTGATACGTAAAAACTATTTTATTTTTGTTGCAATATTCCAACATTTAACAAGTTCTTACTTATTATTGGCGCACATTACGTTTTCACTAATCATTGTATCATCACATTCAAAATTAACAATAACATTTCAAATTATAATTGGATAAAAATTACGTGATATTCATAAAAATATAAGTTCTCAAAATTAAGCACTTCGGTATCGATACTTTAAGTATCTAAGTATATAATTCACAAGATTGATTTCGAAGAGTAAGTACATAGTTGAGAGCTCGTCACGTGACGTCACAGTCGCCGATCACTTACCATAAGTACAAGATACAAATATAGCACCTCGTAACTAATTGTTAAAGCTCAAAAGTTATTGGACCGTTAATTTATTAAATTATCTATCTATTTTAATGGTATTCGAGATTACATTTGGCATTGAATGCAAACATGTTTCTTGAATTATTCAGTTTTCCACAAACACACCTGAATGCAATTTATTATAATCTAAAATAAACTTGTAAATCTCACTTGTCGTTTATAAAAACATAATTATTAGCTAAGTCACATAATAGTAAAACATTTTCTTAAAAATTATTTCAATTTATAAAAAAAAATACCTAATACATTTTGTGACATGTGACCAACACTTCCAATTCTAGAGTACTAGGAACAGCTTAGTTACAGTTTTATTATCTAAAGTACTGGCGAGTCATTACATCATTCACATAGACATACCTCCACACACTAACTGCTGCAATTATGTCATAATTCGTGAGGAGCCTGATATGTTGTAAAAAACGTTTCACGTTACTAATTATTGCAAATGGGTCTTTACTAAGAAGCTTTTTTCAATAATAAATTGATCGTTGAAGGATAAAGTCATAAAAAGTACCTTGCGAAGCATATACCGTGAAATATTTTAATACTCTCGCGCGGTTCGATGCAGTTGCGTTCCTGCATCGGCGCACAAAACGAGTTCCTCATTCAAGCCCTTTAGTCGTGGAAGTGTTGACCATATATATTTTAAAAATTAAAAATTATCATCTCACTTATGTGGACATAACCGTGATGTTTCGCATGCGTCCCTCAATCAACTCATGCACCTTATCACCAGATCCTTTGTACAATATTTCGATTGTAGGAACAATTAATTCATAGCCTAATATTTATATTAATTTGTATCAATCTGAGGTGCCCGCCGGTGGCTGCCCCATTTTGAGTTCATAGGCCTGAAATATTAAAAATAAAATTAAAAAGCGTCTCCTTACAGCTAATTCTTTTTATGATGAAACAAGGTTTTTAGAGCAATCTGTATCCACAAAAGATAACTGAGCCATGATTGTATTTTAACCTCTCGGGCGATTTATAATTGAAAATGAAAAAAATCAACGTCCAATGAGCGACTGTCTGTTATGTACAGACGTGTGTACGTAAGGCGCTGGGGCGTTTTCGCTTATGTACACCCGGGTGTACGTAACGCGCCCGAGAGGTTAAATCAGAACCTCAGTAGTTTTCAAATGGGTTGTTTTCATCCGGCCCACTGGTTCTGCCCCATCAATAGGCTACATGGGAAAAATTGTACCATCGAGTTTGCTAATGTCGTTATCGACATATAGCGGGGTGGATGGCACAGGATAATTTTTGACCCATCCTTACAGCTGTGCCGTCTCGTCGGCAGCGGGCTGGATGTAACCTTTCAAATGGACGATTGACTGTCACTAGTAGGAAGTTTACGACTAAAATAGGTGGAATGTTTACAGTGCTGTTTCTTTAAAGCTAGATAACCTTCACTTATGTATTATGTGTGGGTTTATACAATAAAACTCCTATACAACCATAATTGGCGTATTTTTATATGGTATTTGCGAAATTTCTGAAGAAAAAATATTCAAAAACAAGAGGGAGGTGTTAGTCGATCAATATTAGTGAGTTACTGGTAGCAATTCTTATAGTAAAATAAGTCCTACGTACCGTTTTGGCTACTTTGCACAGCGTCTCCGCCATGGCGCGTCCGGTCTGGTCGACCATGCCGCGCAGAACGCCGTCAGAGTTCTGTAGCAAAATGTGAGGGTGGTCGAACTCCACCATGCGGCCCGCGTCCATCACCAGCACCTGTGTGTAAAGAGAAAGTGTTATTGTATGTGGTGAAAAGAACGGCCACTTTAAGCAATATTCCTAATGATTCACTTCTGCATTTCTATCAACGTCATTGTCTTGCACAGCTATAGAGCTATGCAATAGAATTCCCTTCCGGAGTCTGTTTCCTGGTCGCTATAACCTTTTTTTTTTTATCCTGGTAAAATCATCAAAGGAGTCCTCCCACCCAGGGCAGGTCCCGCGACAAGGTCGCTATAACCTTGGGGTATTTAAGTCAAGAGTGAATAGGTTCCTTCTAGGCAAGGGTGCTTCACCGTAGATCACATCATGGCTTACCATGAGGCGACATGGTGGTCAAACGCGAACTTATCGCAAATAATAAAAAAAAAGTCTTTATTACTCGTAAATATTCCTTGCAGATAAGATGTTCGCTAGATGTGGCTTTACTTTGATTGTAATTTGCAATTATAAAATGCAGTGGCATTATTGTCTATCTGAGTTTCTTCATATTTACCTTATCTGAATCCATGACGGTGTTAAGACGATGTGCGATCGTAAGTACAGTGCACTCCGCGAATTTGCTTCTAATTGTAGTTTGTATAAGCGCATCAGTCCTGAAGAAAAGAGGTATATTAGGAGAAACAAATAATTAACGCGTATTTTTTTAAGAGATGTTCGCGGTATTAGCTAAATGGATTTGAGATTATATCTGCAAAGCCTGAAAGACGAAATGAGAAGTATAGATTTGGGGAGTTGTCATTTTGAACTGAAAGGCTACAAAGTTGACGAGGTGGAAGTCCTGAGGATCTAAAATGGCCACTTAGCAATATCCCAAATGATTCAACTTCGTGACTAAATAGCCAATGGCGTTGCGGGAAATGCATAACTAGATTTCCAGCAACGTTATTGGCTATTCTTGTATTATTAATTAAAGAAGTTAATAAATTGGAAAACTGCAATGTGGCCGATTTAGACCGTTCGACTGTTCGAACTACGAAAATCTTTCACTGATAAAAACATATATAACATTACCGAGTGCAGTATAGTAGTACACATAATGCCGTGCAAACCAATACCCGAAGACTTTATTTAGTTTCTATACAACTTTACTGCCGCAATACAAAACCGATATTTTAACAAAATAAACTCACGATTCAACTTTCAAGTGAGAATCCAGCAAAGTCAAAGTCAAATCATTTATTTCAATTAGGCCATCAAAGAGGCACTTTCAAACGTCAAATATTAACATTAAAGGAAATGGGATGGGATGGGATTGATTCTACACCCATTCGCAAAGGTAGGTTTGTATGAAGAATGGGCAAGAAACTCCATACTTACTCTTTTTAGAAATGTGTTACTATATTTTTATAACATTAAGCAAGTAAAATTATAATATAACTCACTGCGGGTCTACGTTAGCTGTGGCCTCGTCCAGCACCAGCAGTCGGTTCCTCCTGACGATGGCGCGCGCGAGGCACACGAGCTGCCTCTGTCCCACCGAGAAGTTCCCGCCGCCCTCCGACATGCGGGACGACAGGCCTGCTGGCAGCTCCATCACTGCCTCTTTTAGTTCCACCTGGGTGAACCATGTTTAAGTTATAATATAGCAAGCATTTCTCGTTAAGTCTTATTACAGCCGGTCGCGAGACTGTACGAATTACCGTGACCCCGGAACGTAAAGGGCTATTGAAGGACACCGTGGATTTTAGTCAGTACGAGTCTGACAGTCCCTCCCGCTCTGCCCTGGGTGGGAGGACTCATTTGATGATTTTACCACGATAAAAAAAAAAAGTCTTATTACAGCCGTTTTGAATATAACAAACAGAGCCAAACATCGCTTCGAAAATTTTCACGATCTTCTAGCGAACGCTTAGTTGATTGTCGTCAAAATTTATCTTCGTGAATATGTCAAATTTGACAGTCGGCTCGGCAAAAAGCTCGCCAGAACGCTCGCTAAAACGCGTTTTTAGGATCAACATTACTTACCTCTTCCAGTGCTCTCCATAGCACTTGATCAGGGTACTCGTCGAAGGGGTCGAGGTTGTGTCGCATGGTGCCTGAGAACAGCACAGGCTCCTGCGGGATGATGGACAGCTGACTACGCAGCTCGTGCAGGCCCAACTTAGAGGTCTCGCGACCATCGATTATGATCTCGCCTTCTAGTGTTGCTAGCCTGGAGAAGGAAGGTGTGTTCCGTTAGTAGGACCTGGTTTTATAATTTGATAACACAATTAACAAAAGAAAATACTATAATGATATTAGGTTGGTATCCAGTGCTCTATTTTCGATTTAAATTGATTAATTTATTTATGTTTTTAATTTTCGGTATTAAATAATCATATTGCTGTACGTACACATAAACATTACATAGGGATTTTTAACACATAATAAGCTGCCACAAAAATGTTACTAACTACCGTTTACCATGAAAAAGCCACCTCTTTTACAATATTTCCAGATTACTTAAAAAACCATTTTGGTAGTCCTTACAGTATAACGTTTACTTACCTAAATAGAGCGTTGATAAGCGAAGACTTCCCAGCGCCAGTTCTCCCGACAATGCCGACCTTCTCTTTCGGCTCGACCACGAAGCACAGGTCGTTGAGCACGGGCGGGTCGTCGGGCGAGTAGTACAGCGACACGTGACGGAACTCCACGCGACCTGACTCCGGCCAGGACGGAGGGGGCTTCTTGTCCGGGGCTGACTGGAGGGGAGGCTCCGACTCTATGTTGGAGTACTCTTGTATTCTGGGGAGAAAATTATATGTGTTAGAAGCCTGACACACGAGCTCGCGCGGCAGCATATATTCGTATGTGGTGCTCGCGAGGCAGTTCGGAATCTCAGAGGCAAGATTCTCTAGGCAAGTTGAGCCATAAGAAGTCCTCGAGAATTCAATATCGACAACACAACTGTAGAATAGTTTCACGAGCTGAAATTACCGTCTACTCTGAACGAACAGTGAATATTTAGGCACCTATGACCTCGTTCCTTTTACCAACAGTTGATGTCTTGGCCTCAACAACCAACAAAACACATATATAAAACACTTATTACCTTTCAACACTAGTCATTTGATTTTCCAACTCGGTAGACTGTCGCATGCCCCACTGGAACATTCCCGTAAGACCCATCGCTTGTGTGATGGCCAGACCTACGTTACCTCCGTACTCGCCTGCAACGAAGTTTATTTAGTTACAGTCAAATAAATTTTAAAACCGTTTAAAGCCACTCTATCGACTCGTTTGTGACTTTTGATCGCTAACAACATTATTATATATGTATTTATATTACTAGTTTTATTTACCTTTTAATACTTCTAGATATATTCCTAACAACAGGGTCTTCTTATCTGCAATGCTTAAAATTGCTGGTATAGCTGTAGCATACTTTTTACACGTTCAAAAACCTCCCGTGTATTTAATTTCATGTCGATCCAAGAGAAGTACAACATCGAGGACAGCTTAAAAAAATCGTGATGTAAATAATGAATATCTTACTCTGCCCGAAGACGAGGAAACTGAGCGTAACCATGGCGATGTAGACCACGCACACGAGGTCCAGCCAGAAGCCAAATGCTCTCGAGCTGGCGATGAATAAATACCTGGAAACAAAGTACACAATATTGAGAAAGGACCGATTGTACGCTATGTATACATAATGAACGCGGAACGTAATTAGAAACATTTTGTAATTTTTCTTGCACCAGTTGCTCGTAAGGATTTAGTTCGAATATTATTGCGTGTCAATGACAGTAAATTTCGCACAGCAGTTATATAACGATAGAGAATATTACATAACATTTTGTTGTCTTAGTGAGCAATTGCACTTCGTACTACAATATCATGATGCAATTCGACAATCTTACGTCGTCTTGACGAGCGTGTTTTGTTTTTCATCTACCCGTAGATAACCGAGCGTTTCATGTCATATGGCGTAGGGATAAGGATGATTTTGAGTTGTAGTTGAAATCGGTCGAAATACGTCGCATTTCGTCATCAAGAAGCGCGCTTACTTTTTTTTTAAAGAAAATGTACTAAATGTTATACTATGTTATAAAGTAGACATCACTAAGTAGCAGAAATTGAATATTTAACGTTAACTTACCACGAGGAGCTATGCAGATCCTGATGATTGTCGAATTCTCGTATTAGAGCCTCTTGCGCACCAAACGCACGGATAGTCGTGATGCCTTGTAGCGACGCGTTCAAGTGAGAGAATACCGGGCTGCGGGCTGCGGAGGAAACAACAGCACTGTATTAAAGTAAGATATTTTATGGTAATCATAATGTCCTGGATTTTAGTAATGGTCACGAGAATGGAGTAAGACCTCAGTTGAACTTACGAGTTTAAAAATGGTCGTCTAGAAACGTTTGTGGAAAAACCCCACAATAAATAATATTATAGGTTAGTTTGAACCAATATTTAGCTTTTTTTGTTGGGACAAACCCACCACACTATTCACAAACCACTGCAACTCCTGAAAGCCATAATCAACAGTGGCAACCACCAGAAAAGCGCCGAGACAATGAAGCTCGACGTGTCCCGGAGAATGAATTTACCTGTCTTGGATCCTGCAACGAAATTAATCAGAAAAGAATAGTGGAGGAGTAGGAAAAATATGTTTCCACTTCCTGCAAGTCGGAGACAGAACATAACAAGGCCAATAGGCACAAAGGGACATTATAACTGGGAGAAACCCAGTTGCTTAGCACCACGGGTAAAAATGACTACTAATACTAATGGGTCCTAAATTGTGAGCTGCTATATTTGTTACATTTAGCTTATCGGTCATGCAAGGTATGGGTATGCTTGTTCAAAAGCCGTTTTGCGAGGGCGAAAGGACCATTTCAAAATTAGGAGATGCGCAATAGAACACGAAGTATCCCGATTAGTTCCGATGTTATCCGAGGGTTAGTCTAAAGAAATGGTCGCGCTAGGCGTCAGAGATGACTCACTCACACCCTCGAGGCGCTTTATGCTGCGCGAGGAGGAGATGTAGAAGATGCGCAGCCCGTAGAACACGAAGCCGATGGCGAAGGTCGGTACCAGCAGCCAGTAGTTCACCACGGCTACTACTACGACGATACCGATTAGGGAGAGCCCGATCTGGAACAGGTACATACAAGTAGGTTTAGTTAGATATCGCGTGATTGCTGTCGTACAAAAAAAATTTTTTTTTACTATCCCACACGCTATGATTTTCTAATGTATTGGTGTTCGTGGGTACGTTTACATACACAGAACTTTAAATACATAAGTTTAAAATCACAGAATCGAACCAGAAACTTCGGAGTAATCGGTGTACAAACATAAAAGAAACATACCAGTCGAATTGAAAACCTCCTCTTTTTTTAAAGCTTCTGTATAGCTTTGCGTATTGTGAGAAAAAATTATATTTACAAATAACCAAGTATTACTTTGAACTAACCTGTAGAACATCCAAGAGAGCAGACGGCAGCACTTCATCAACGGCTCCCATATCCTTAGAGAACCTGTTCAGGATCCGGCCTGAAGGGTTGGTGTGGAAGAACCTCATTGGAGCCCGCGTTATGGACGAGAACATGTTGTTGTGTAGCCGAGTGGACGCGCGCATCGCCATCGAGAAGAACATGAAGGAACGGAGTAGAGACACCGCGACCAGGGCTATCACCATCGCTGGAATAGAAATCAGGTTTATATAATAATAAAAGGTTTATCAAGTGGAACCATTTGCCCCGGGACGAGACTCGGAGGTCATCCCGGTGGCTAAACAGTCTGGGGCAGCAGATGTTGCATTAGATCCCACTGTCCCCGGACGCGAGGGAACAGCTGGGTAGGTTAAGTGAGTACGATACTGATAGATCCGAGGGATATGCAGTTAATTATCGCGGTGATGAACATTTATACGCACATTTAAGACCATTATCGCGGCTGTACCCGTTAGTGTGGCCCCACAAAAAGGGGGTTATGGGAAGTTAATTAATGTTCTAATTACGGATTTAATTAGATACAAACCCTTACCCTTAATGTTACATTTTCAAATAGCAAATCATCATTATATCAACAAAAAGTTAGACGGGAGTATTCTGTAATTGCGATGTAAGAAGAGTGCAAGATCTCGGTATTTTGAAAGGAAACGGTACCTCCGACCCTTTACGGATTGTGATCATGGGTGCTTCCCACACTTTTTTCTTTTTTTTCTCACGTTCTTTTGCCCAAAATCCGGTTGCTTTTTGAACATTTCCCCCAATTACAATAAACAAGGTTCAAACTAGCAATATGACTAAAATCAAATCAAGACATAGAAAACATAACCCTCCTTCCGGCGCAGTCGGGTAAAAAAGGTAAGTAAATACAAAATCTCACCTGAATAAATATAAATGCAGTCGTATCGACTGATGCCCGCAGTCTCGAAGTACGTGTTCTCAATTAGATGGCTGGTGTAATTGTTGGTCGCCTGCAGCGCGAACGTTCCATTCCTTTCAGTCATCGGGATTTTTAGTCCTTGCTGGATTGGATGCGCTTCTTCTAGAATAACCCTGCAAGGAAATATTGATATTAGTGAAGAAGACATAAGTTTGCTTTTGGGTTTGCAAGAATGGGAGTTCAATCACCGGTACACCCACTTTTGGGTTTTAATATGGACTTTGTTTTAGGTACAACCGTAAATAATACACATAGACTTTTGGAAAGAGATAATCGGCTAGTTTCGGCTTCGTCGAGCGCTATATCTGTTGCACGAATCACTAACCAATGAAACTGAATCAAATGAGACCTCCCACCCAGGGCAGAGCGGGAGGGACTGTCAGACTCGTACTGACTAAAATCCACGGTGTCCTTCAATAGCCCTTTACGTTCCGGGGTCACGGTAATTCGTACAGTCCCGCGTCCCCGATTGAACGTCACATAGGCAGTGTGTACGTTCGTAGAGCGAGCGACTTGAACTAGTCGACTATCTTGTACTTAAATTCGATGTGCAATATTTAATTATAGCCGGTATCTCAACTAGTTTTTTTTAAACATTTTCTACGGAAAGAAATATTTGAACCGCGAGTAGGATTTGAATCTGCGACATCTCGATTCAGTACATCCGACGCTCTTTTCAACCGAGCCACCGAGGTCTCACTTACACTTCACGTAGCTGTAAGTTATGAATCTGGTATACAGGCAGTACTCACCAGTAGCTCGTCCACCAATCAGACGCCGAGCCGAGCAGCTGCGCGAGAGTGGCCACCAGCAACATGAGCAGCACGAGGCACGCGTTCCCGGCCGCTCCCAGGTACGCGCCGTACACCTTACATCCTACTGCGCCTTGACTCCTGGTTTCTGCTTCGCCCGCAGGTGGCGCCGTTGCCGTTAAATTGTCCACAGAACTCACCTAAAACAGAGATTAAGAAGTTATTTCGAACAGATTGAAATCTTTCGAAAATGGCAGTCGCGGGTAAGGGGGTAAATCGACGGCGCGTTGTGTTCCACGCGCACCGCAAATGATAGATATTATGACAAAAATATTATTCGTTACATTATTTTTTTCTTCGAAAGTGTTTTGTTTTTTTTTTATTATTGCTGTTCTCGGCTCCTGAATGCAATAATAATTCCGCCTAAAATACAATAAACTTCACCACTTTTTGTTTGTAGAAATTTCAAATCGCACGAATCGAAGCGACACGAGCAAGCTCGCTAAACATTCGTTTTGGTTTCAATTGGACCCAATACCAAAATTAAACAAGATATTTTATTCATTTAATATGTAGTTGTTCAGACATACTACATGCCTGGGGAATTTTCTACTAATCCACCTTATAGAGGAACAGTGTATAAGACGGGGACGCGAGGTATAATGGGGACATACACTCTTTAGGCATACTTAACACAACACTAACGTAGCGCAAGCGCCATCTGGATGTCATTTGCAAGCGGCCATTAACAAATGGCATCCTGTTGGCGCTTGCGGTACGTTAGGATTGTGTTAAGTTGGACTTAAGTGTGTGATTTCCCATCTTAACTCGCGTCCCCGTCTTATACACTGTTCCTCTACTAATTGTCTCTTCCTTACCGAGTGTATGCTCATCTGTCTCTTCCGGAAGCTGCCCTGCAGCATAGACTCGGTGTCTGCCTCTGTCGCGTTAGGGTCAGGCGCGGGTTTCTCCTCCTCCGGGTCTCTCGCCAGCAGGGTGGCGAAGTCCAGGCCAGACGCGCTGAGAGTGTCGAAGTTACCCGCCGCTGCTATCGCGCCGTTCTTTAGGATAATTATCTAGGGAAAGAATATAAAATTTTTATAAGGTAAGTGCTGTTTTAATGTTTAATACGTAGATTGTGATCGACTTCAAGCTGTCAAATCGTAATAGTTGAACAGGGACAGCAAAAAAGTATCAGGGATTATAAAACAACATTGTTCAGTTTGTATTCATTGTGTTTAAGTTTATGATATGTTTGTTGTAACGATAGGTTAAGCTGTTATAAAGAAAAATTGCTTTAGAATTGATTTTAAATTAAATTTTTAAGCGATTAATTGTATATGACTACTTTTACCATTATTGTGTCAATGTAAATTAAAACGATCTAGCAAAACGAAAAATAAGAAGTGCACATATCAGGGTTAGCAAACACACCAACGTTGAACTTAATATAATATTGAAAATTAATCTATAGAATAAATCTGTAGAGAGACCAATTCTGTACATGAAATATATTTAAAAAATAACTATCAAGGGGTGATTAGGGATCGCTACTGATGCCAGAAATGCAATTGTAAAATTTAAAATTGTAAAAATTTTCTCTGTCTTTCTGTATGTTCATTATAGAAACAAAAACTACTCGACGGATTTTAACGAAATTTGGCATAATTATTCTTCATACTCCTGTGCAGGTTATAGTATACTTTTCATTACGCTACGATCAATAGGAACAGAGCAGTGAAGGGAAATATTGCGAAAACGGGAGAAGTTACTCCATTTTTTAAGCTTCCATCGCGTGTGCAGCCCTAATGGTTAAAGCTACATAGAAATCATGTATGATGGAAATGTTCTCCTTCAAATTATATAAAAATATTCCTTGACAGCATATGTCTACCTTTTACGGTTGACTCACAATAACACGTAAAACACCACGCGGGCGAAGCCGCTGGCAAAAGCCAGTTTGTTTAATGTAATTCTTTTGGTAACCGTACTTTTGAAATGTCAGTTGTCAGATGAAAACCATAGATTCTCCTTCTTAGTTCGATCGCGCAGTTAATACCAGTTTTTTTACTTAGAGCGACTGCCTATCGAACTTGCAGAACCCAGTTAGTACTGGGTTGGAGAAGAACCCTTGGTTATCAGGCTTTAGGGTCACTGATGGACGGGACCAACAGCTTAACATGCTTTGTGGCAACCGCGGCTTGGCTTTGAATATAGACTTGGGGACGTATTATGACGTCTTAAAACTAGGCTTGCTCCAGCGAGTGAACGAGGTGGCGCTAGACGACTTGTATAGCTCTGTCTCTTTCACTCACTGGAACAAGCCTGGTTTTAAGACGACTTAATACGGCCACTGTGCGAATATAATTACTTAGCCATAAGCTCCTCAATAAGTTTACTAGACTGCAAAAAATGTTTTTTAAATGTTTTTTTTTTAGCATCGTTGTGGTTTGAAAGTCGATAAAGCGAAAGAGGGTTAGTAAAAAGAGACAGACACATAAATTCACAAGATTTAACATGGGAAAAAATGAGATAGAAAGCTAATCTTGAAGCCAAAATTTATGAAGGTTTCTACTCTACCACGTGTGAATTGCGCACATGTTTTTTTTCAATTGGCAGAAGTTTTTGCAGTTGACGGGGCCTGTAGAGGGCCAAAGCCTGCCGGGGTTGCGGGCCTCACAAATTACCGTGACCCCGGTACATAAAGGGCTATTGAAGGACACCGTGGGTTTTAGTCAGTCAAGTCTGAAAGTCCCTCCCGCCCTGCCCTGGGTGGGAGGACTCATATGAAGATTTTACCACGCTAATAAATGAAATAAAAAGAGTACTTTCATAAAACCCTAGTAAGTTAGCTTGCCCTATTTATTTATAAAAAATAGTTTTTCTTTTTTATACATTCAATTAGCAGCATACAAAGTGTTGTAAATTTCTTTCGTACAACTTTAAAATCTTAGCTTAGCCTTATAACCTGGTCGCGGGGCTCACGAATTATCATGACCCTGGAACGTAAAGGACTATTGAAGGACACTGTGGATAGTCAGTACGAGTCTGACAGTTCTTCCCGCTCTGCCCTGGGTGAGAGGACTCATTTGATGATTTTACCACGATAAAAAAGGCTTTTTTTATCGTGGTAAAATCATCACCATATAACTTGCTAGCTATAAGTTGAAAGGTTTCTGAACAGGCAGTGCCTTACCTGGTCGACGTCTCTGAGGAACTGCAGCTGATGCGTGACGAGGATCCGAGTTGTGTTGCGCAGGTAACCGATGAGACACGACTCGAATAGATGCCTTCCAACGTGTGCATCTACTGCTGATAGCGGGTCGTCTAGTAAGTAGATATCAGCGCGTTTGTAAACGGCGCGGGCGAGGGATATGCGAGCGCGTTGACCTGGAAAAATGGAAGTTAATTTTAGCGTCAACTTAGTCAAGACTTGGTCCTCACTTTTTTTGATTGCGAATTTTAAATCGGAACAAAGGCTGTTTCTCGATGTGACATTGATTTCTAAAAGTCTGTTCAAGGCCTTTTATAACTATATACATCTTCTGTGGGTTCTATGATGAAACCTAAACCTACCTTTTTTAAATCTTTATCTACTATCATGCTATTAATCCTCTATAAAAGAACCTATAACAATTAGCTTATTGCCAACATTAAAACACTCAATGTTATTATGATCATTATATCATCCAAACGCGTGATATAATGAATTTCAAAAAAAGAACATTCTCATGCAATGACATTTTCACCACCAGATCGCTAAAATTTTGAAAAAAGAACAATAAATTGTAGAATTCGTAATTTGGGATTCTCGTCTTATCGTGTTGTTTCCCGCCATCTTGAATTTATATAGTTCTTACAACACTGTACAACACCCTATGGTATGAGAATCTTTTATAGAGGATTCACATCATGATTGTAGATAAAGTCTTGTATGCAACTGTTATAATTAGGTATTAAAACACTCATGTGATACTATTATCACACTCGGCTACGCCTCGTGTGATAAACCCACATTCGTGTTTTAATACCCCTGATTATACAACAGTTGCATAAAAAACTATTATCGAGTACGCCTAGAGTGGAGCGGACTATTAGACTTGATTAACTAATCATTTTATTTAATTAAACTTCATGTACAAACAGTGGTACTTATGCGGACATAATGCCACAAGCCATTCTCTACCAGTCAACCTATTCCTTAGTCTTGGACTGCAATACCCTTTTAAGACAGCCCCATGACCCATAAAACTCCACCCTAAGGCCTTCTGATAAAAAAAAGACTATCGTGTACTTTTGTCGTTCGACTCTATATTGTATTGTATAAAGGGCTGGTATCCGCAACTCCACGTCATTTGTGCGTATTTTGAGTGCGGGTTCGACTTGACTCTATAAATCGAATGATCTCGATGAGTTTTTTAATGCTTACCTCCACTGAGGCTAACACCCCTCTCGCCGACGATGGTCTTGTCCCCGTGCGGGAACAGGGCGAAGTCCCTGTCGAGAGCGCAGCGCCGCACTACTGTATTGTACCGCGGACGGTCCATCGCCTGACCGAATAAAATGTTCTGACGGACGCTGCCTGTGGAACATTTGTTATTACGATATAGGAGCTTTTATGAACGCGGTCATTGATACGGCCTTAATTATGTGAAATATAAATAAATAAGTAAATAATAAATAAATAAATATTCATGTAGTGTATGTAATTTCATGTAGTGATGTGTATAGACGTTTTAAAAAAGGCTTGTTCTTAATTTCAAATTTAAGTATGACTAAAATAATTAGGACTATGACTCTATTTCTACAAGACTGGAGATGAGTGAAGTTGTGTTGTGACCTTCAAGATTCGACCTTCACAAGATACAGTGAGAAAATCAAAGAATGAGACTGTTCGATTCCCGCACGTTTAATTACCGTCCCGCTTAATCTCTAATTTGTTGAAAACCGAGACTGAACTCATACGTTTTTTTTTATTTAGGCTGTACTGTCCCACTGCTGGGCAAAGGGCTCTCAAAATTCTTTCCAACATTCAAGACTGTGCACCACATCTTTCCAATTCTTAAGGAAGACATCCAGCACGTCCCACCGTCTCCTTCGAGGTCTTTTTTTTTTGGGACAAACCCACCACGCTATTCCCAAACCACTGCAACTCCTGAAAGCCAGAATCAACAGTGGCAACCACCAGAAAAGCGTCATGCAAGCAGGAGACAGAACAAAACAAGGCCAATAGGCACAAAGGGACATAACAACTGGGAGAAGCCTAGTTGCCTAGCACCACGGGTAAAAATGACTACTAATATTAATGGGTCCTAAATTGTGAGCTGCTATATTTGAGGTCTGCCGCGGCCCCATGTCGTAGTTCCAGGGCTGTTTCAATCATGAGCTTTGCGTGCCCACAACTCGTTGGGCATGCGACAAGACATGTCCTGACCAGTACCCTTTAAGATGGGCAGCCTATTGAGCTCAGCGTAATGGGTAAATCTTCATAAGAGGTTACTATACAGTAATATGTTTACCTGCAAATAGCCAAGGTTCCTGGCTGGCGTAGGAGACGTTACCACCGACATGGACGGAGCCTGATAGTAGAGGCAGTTCTCTTAGTAAGACGTGTAGTAGCGACGACTTGCCAGCGCCTACTGGCCCGATTACCGCAATTATCCTGACGAACAAATGCGAATACATAAGTTTTTTTCGGTAAAGTTGCTAAATCGATGTCTCATTAAGAGACTTTATTTTTTAGAAAATTACAATCGATTTTATTTTTTCGATGCTTTAAATCGAACTTAAGAGGACACAATAATTGACGCGACTATTGAGATTGTAAAAGTAAATCTGGTCTTATTACGAACAGATGGATGACCACCAGCACATGCAGAAGGAACAGTTCTTGACAGGCCTGTTGGTCTAGTGGTTAGTGACCCTGACTGCTATGCCGGAGGTCGTGGGTTCGATTCCCACCCAGGACAAATGTTTGTCTGATGAGCACGATCATTTGTTCTGTGTCTGGGTGTAATTTATCTATAATATGTATGTATTTAGAAATATATAAGTATGTTTATCAGTTGTCTAGTACCCATAACACAAGCTCTGCTTAGCTTGGGACTAGATGGCGTTGTGTGATAGTTGTGGAATATTAAAAAAAAAAAAAACGATGTCTCATTAAGAGAAATTCCAATTGACTTTATTTCTTCCATACTTTAAATCGAACTTAAGAGGACACAATAATTGACGCGATTATTGAAATGGTAAAAGTAACTCTGGTCTTATTACGAACAGATGGATGAACACCTGCACATGCAGAAGGAACAGTTCTATCTCTTCAACAAGAATAGACAAATATGAAATATCTATTAAATTCGGCATTTTTTGCCGGAATGTGCCACAACCCGTAGGCGACAAAGAATGAAAACATTCATTTTCTACATTTTAATCATCGCCATAATTAGAAATATTTATAAATTCTGTTATTTTATCGAATCTTCCGTCGACAAAACCCGTACGGTAGACTAAACTAGTACTAGATCTCCATGGACTTTTTTTTTATCGTGGTAAAATCATCAAATGAGTCCTCCCACCCAGAGCAGGGCGGGAGGGACTGTCAGACTTGTACTGACTAAAATCCACGGTGTCCTTCAATAGCCCTTTACGTACCGGGGTCACGGCAATCCGTTAGTCCCGCGACCCCGGCAGGCTTTGGCCCTCTACAGGCCCCGTCAAGATCTCCATGGACTAGAAGAACATGGCACAAAAGGGCCGTCTACACAAGAGTTCGTTGCTCTTGTAGTCATGTAGATCAACAACATCAACGGCATCGATAAAAGACATTTAAAGGAAGAACTTACTTGCCAGGCTTGATGGTGAGCGACAGATCTGTAAGCGTGTTCTCCGGATGCGACACGATCCACTTAGCAGTCGCATGTTTTAGTCGCACCCCCCGCGCGTCTTCCTCCACCCGCGCTGCTAACTCATGGTCTTCCTCTTCACCAGATTCTAGTGGAGCGAGTGTCGCGTTTCCTGGGTTGTTATAAGGTTGATTATTGATTGAGATTCTTCGTTTTATGTTATCATATGTAGTGTGGACGAATAATGGCAATAAGTGATACATTATGTCTTTTAAAATAAGGGCGAAAATTGGTCAGAATTGTAGTTATTATGTTGTCTTTGTAATTGTATCAAATTGCCTCCATTCAAGTGCGTGACAAGACATGTAGTTAGCGAAACAAAAATATACAACATGTTTAAGCATTTTCAAACTCTGAATTAAGTATTTTTCAATGTGAATATTTATTTAAGCTTATGTTTATTTAATGACAATTTAATCTAAACAACTCCCACTATTTTTTGTTTTTATCAAAATACTACTTAAGTATTTATTTAAACAATGAGTGACAGAATCGTTATCATCCGCTTCGCCCGGGTGTATAAGGTATGCTACGGAAAATTGCTACTGGGACAAACTAATTTGTACACTAGGGTCACACTAAATAAAAAATAAGTTAGATTTCAGAAAAAAATACCAATTTCAACCAAATCTATGTGAGAGCGAGTGGAGCGAATGTTTTGAACATTCTATATTTAAAATTATACTTGTTAGTATCGCGAATCATATTTTGATCAAATTACAATTTGTCACTGATATGCAAAACGCAAAAAACACAAGAAAATATTAATTTCGTGGGCTAATACGAATAATCACCTTAATCGAATTCCAACCCTATTACGTAAGCCAATGCGATGATAATCATAGGTACAACATTCAACAGTACTTACCATTTCCTTTAGCCTCTTCTTCTTTCGTGGGCTCAGGCGAGGCCCCTCCGCTCTTTTCCTCGAGAACTTCTTTGATGACGTCATCAGACTTGCGAGGCGACCCTTTACGTTTCGTGGAAGTCTGTATCTCTGCTAGACCGGGCACTGGTTTGCTCGTGTCTTCGTACAGCATGAAGTTCTGCAACCGCTTTATTGATATCGTTGCTTCTGCCACTTGAGCGATACCTGATGACAAACGATTAGATTCATTATTACCCACCAAGCTTTTTGTTAATTATTATGGAGAAGGCTTCCAATCTAACCGGATATTATATGGAACGACTGCGTATCTGACCTTCTGTACCCTGTTACAGGGTGAGTGCATACACCTTGAACTCGTTGTCGGACTTACGACTAGACTATGCGACTGACGAATTGAAACTTGGTTAAGTGGGACCTGGATACGTGAGAAACCTCCATAACTGGAACTCATGCTGAGGTCCCAACAGGACAGATATTTATTTATACCTGTATATCTGAGACACTGGGTAAGTGGAATACCTCTATAAGTGAAACGACATTGCAGGTCCCTTGATGTCTCACTTAACCAGGTTTAACTGTATTTGCCGTGGCATTCCATGCAAACTTTCAAATCCTTACTTATCAAAATGACCGAACGGTACCGATGATAATGGTATGGTGGTATTTGGGTACATAACATAATGTTATGACTTATTTTTGGATACAGATCAAAATGGTATGATATTTTTTGTTTTCAGATCTCAATAGTATTATGATTGTTTTGGGTTCTGATCATAAATGTATGGTGGGTTTTTTTGGTATCGATCAATATATACCATTTTGATCGATACCCATCGGAGGGGAGGAGGGGAGGAGGTATTGGTTTTTGTTTTATAGGAGCTCAATAGCCACTAAAATAGTACATGCACGTATTACACTCACCTTGTGGAAAGAACACAGTCATAGTCTGCCTCAGTATATTGTAGAAGCTGGTGACGACGAACACCTGCTTGGCTGTGATCACGTTGTACGCCAGCACATACGCGAGGATCGAGCAGAACAGACAAATCCTCGTCGTGAACATGATGAACGAGGTGAGCACTCCGCGGATGTATGATGTCGCACGGATCTGCTTTATTTCTCGTCTGGTAATAAAAGGGGAAGGTAATTAGGGTAAGAAAACGAAGAAATAAATAATTACAAGTCTACAGTAATCATTAAATTAATTTGCGATCGGTGCAGTATGTTCTTCGGTCACAGTTCTTTTTAATCTTAGAGTGTGCGCTAGGAATTTCTCCTGCATCGTGTTTGCGTTCACAAACATGCCCGTGACAGGCAGGCAGCGCTAACGCAAAGTAATGTGCCTGCCTAGGTTCGGACTTCGACAATCAATACATCACTTAAATCCGGGCCGGGGCCACTGAGGTGCTAAAATAAAATTAATAATTTTGCATAACAGTTTGTGTATGTGATATACATGAGAAATTCCTAGTGCGGGGCAACGTTTTTTAAAATAAACAATTAATAATAAATTAAACTTACTTCCTCGCTTTAGCGACGAGGTCAGCAAACGGCTTTTCCCAAGTGTACATTTTGATGACCTGTATTCCGGATAAGATTTCGTTCATGAGACGCACGCGCTCGTCCGTCCGTAGCGCCGTTTTTAATCGCAGTACTGATGTGCGCTTCCCCAAATAAGCTGTCAAACAAAATAAATATTGGAATCTGTTAGTTTTTATACAAATATTTATTATTTAAGCCAGAATCACAGGCTTAAAAATATAGCTTGGCTAATTTGTGGATTATTTTAGGAATATAAAAGTGGGTCAAGGTAGTCACGCATAGGATTTATACTGAGAGACGAGGCGTGCTATCACGACGACCGATTTTGGATGTAAAATTGGCCAGAAAAGACAATATATATTACCCTGTGTAGCCTTTGCAATGGTATTACAGATTTGTTTGTGATGGTAAACTATCAAATGAAGCATTCATTTGATGATTTTACCTGCCCTGTGTGGAACGTCAGGGACTGTCACTCGTACTGACTAAAACATTCCACCCTGTTCCTTTGCTCTTTACGGAGTAATAGCAGCTTTTTTTTTACCTGTTATAATCATCAATTTAGTCCTCCCACCCAGGTCAGAACGGGAAGGACTGTCAGACTCGTACTGACTAAAATCCACGGTGTCCTTCAATAGCCCTTTACGTGCCGGGGTCACGGTAAATCATGAGTCCCGCGACCAGTAGTAGCACAGTTTACGTTTACTGTTGTTTTAACAACTCAAAAAAAAAACTGGGAAAGCCCTATGATGACGTCATAGATCTTCACGCAATTCTAACGTGAGCAAAAACAAATACAGTCTGGATTTACCATAACATATTTGGATATTCATTTAGATACGGGACATCCCTTAGAACATAACATAAGATACGTCATCATCAGCCTATAAACAATCCCACTGCTGGGACATAGGCCTCCTCTCTGTGAGAGGGTGTGGGCCATAATCCACCTCGCGGGCCGAGTGCGGGTTGATAGATGTCACATGTCTTCGAATTTTTAGTTGTAGGACATGTCGGTTTCCTCACAATGTTTTCCTTCACCATTTTGAGAGCAGTGGTGATGTAATAAATAAATTATACAAAGTAATGCATCTGGTAGGCGCGGGACTCACGAATTACCGTGATCCCGGTACGTAAAGGGCTATTGAAGGACACCGTGGATTTTAGTCAGTATGAGTCTGACAGTCCCTCCCGCTCTGCCCTGGGTAGGACTCATTTGATGATTTCACCAAGATAAAAAAAAAGTAATGCATCTGGCTGGGTTCGAAACCACGAGCTACAACTCGTAAGTCGGGGCCGATACCACTAGGCCACTCTCAATATAAGATACAGAACAAACAAATATCGTTTAAATAAGTGTTGTTTTGGTCACTGGCGTGCTAACGATGTATTATTCGTACTCGCGTTTACGATTGTCATAAAATTTGTATAATTCCATCGTTACGACTGCCATACCCAAAGGACCTTCAGATTCAGTGGGCAATAAAGGAAATGTGTACTAAGTAGATCGGTTCAGAATTGCAGATGGTTCGTCTGATGGGGATTTCAATCTGAATTATAAGATGATAGTATGTGTAATGAAATTCGCATATGAATATTTTAGAAAATTATAATTATCACTAGCTGTTATATTCTTATCTAGTTCTATTGCACGTAGCGTAATGTTTTAAGCCTATGACGACATGGTTGGCGCAGTGGCTGAGCGATTGGACTGTTGCGCTGCACGTCGCGGGTTCGGTTCCCGCACGGAGCAAATATTTGTATGATCTACGATTATTTGTTTCGGGTCTGGGCGTTTGTGTATGTGAGTTTATATGTTTGTAAACGCATCCACGATTCAGGAGAAATTCCTAGTTTGGGGCAAAGTTTAAAAAAAAAACTATGACGTTCCTCGATAAATGAACTATCCAACACAAAAAGATTTTTTCAATTCGAAGTCCCTGAGATTAGCATGTTCAACCAACCAAACAAACAAACTCTTCAGTTTTATAATATTAATATAAGTAGATTGATTAGCCTGTAGTCTTACCATAAGAGAGATTAACATCTGTTGATCACTTGTCTAAAAAACTGTCAACATGAAAACGAAATTTCATGTTGATATAAGAGTCGTTTTGCAGTTTATAACACTTATTTAAGAGCAACAAGCGTTAAACAGATGTTTATCTTTTTGTGGTAAGGCGGGTACTGTCCCACAGCTGTGCATAGGCCTCCCTCCATGCTATTCAACGGTTATGACTCTGTACAACCTCCTTCTAATTCTTAAGGAAGACATCCAGTTCACCTCTTCATCTCCTTTGTGGTTTGTGTGAGTCCGTGTCGCCATTATTTCTTTATAATGAAAAAAAATTCTGAATAATTGAATCATTGGAAAAGTAATTACGCAAGTGTAATATCTAGGGCACACTATATTTTAACGCGATGAATCAACAAAATAAGAAATGTTTGAAGATGGCAAACAAACTTGTTAATGAAAGTTTATATAAATTGACCTATTTCTTGGACACGTGAACAAACAATCATTTACAGTGCGCTCAGTGTTACTTGATACTTTAGGGCGGCAGTACTTGTCAAAGAATACTTGAAAAATAGGGGACTATTTTTATATGAATACCGGTTGGAATTAGAATCGTTGGATATCGTTCGAAACTATTGAATAGAAACCCATTAAACTTATTTTCTTTCTTTCTTTCATGAATCATAGTTAAATCAATATTGATGATGACAGACATTTCATTCATTTCGTCATAAAGCCTTTCACGTTTTGAATACTACGTTTTACTGTCTAAAAATAATAAAAAAAACGCTTTTATATTTCATAGAGTCCCAGATCATAAGGCAGCCTTTACATTTTTTCCTATTAGCTGTTTCCCGAGGTTTCAAACGCCGCGAAATTCAATTTAAACCAGTAGTTCTTGACATTAGCGCTTTTAACCGAACAAACTTTTCAGCTTTATAATATTAGTATAGATAAGACTCAGCACCGCGACAGCGCTGAAGCTACGGTTTGTCTTCAATAAATTTACAACCTTATTTTCTAGAGCATAAATTTGAACATCTACTGCAGACATGAATCCCAAAGAGCACTAAAAGTCGCCGCGGCCAACGTATTATTTCACGTTAGATGAGGCAGCGTCTTGCCTAATGCTCGTACAATGATATACGAAAGTATTTTATGGAAGAACTAGCACTTTGCCCGCGACTTCGTCCGCGTGGGTTACGTACTTTCCTAATTCCCCCTTTTCACCCCCTTAAAGGTTAAATTTCCAAAAACCCCTTCTTAGTGCTCCCCTACATTATAACAGGAAGCCGTGTGCAAAATTTCACATTCCTAGCCCCAGTAGTTTCGGCTGTACGTTGATATGTCAGTCTTTTTTTTTTTTGACATGGCCTCTCGTAGCACAACAACTCTAGAAGGTTGATGCTACTTAACCGGACAATCCTGCGGTGGCCAAAAATTACTTTAATGCCCCCAGCCAGGGCTTACAACTAAGGTTCAATTAAATGAACGTCACTAAGGGCACCCCCTGCGGGGTTCGGGCCTAGGCTTAGTGCGTCATTGAGGGGGGGGGCAGCAAGGATCAGGCTGGGTCGAATTATTATTAGGGGAATTTAAAGCTACTTGCTCAGCTTCGCGATCGTCTGGATCTAACAGGGTATGCCTAGGGCGACGGATTTTCCCTATTCTAGTTGGGGTGTATCGGGCGGCCGATGAGATGAGCGGGTTGGGATGCTTCTTGGCTGAGTCGAGAAAACGCTTTGTAAGGCGTTTCATAATCTGTTTGATATGTCAGTTCTCCTTTTATATATATAGATAAGTTGGTTGCGGTGCCCCGGCTTGACCTGGCGGTGTGACCGCCTAATGCACAACATGGCAACGATATTGGGGCACTTACCTAATTCTGGACAAAATAATTTTACATACTATGCAGTTCAACTATGAAGAACGATGTCAATGACATTCATCTGTCAACTGCCACTTGAAAATAACGTTTAACAATAAAATACTTGATAATGATGTATGACGTCACAATATGGTGTCAGCAAACTAACCTTCATAGTTGAACTGCAATTTTTTTTTCCACAACTATCACACAACGCCATCTAGTCCCAAGCTAAGCAGAGCTTGTGTTATGGGTACTAGACAACTGATAAACATACTTATATATTTCTAAATACATACATATTATAGATAAATTACACCCAGACTCAGAACAAATGATCGTGCTCATCACACAAACATTTGTCCTGGGTGGGAATCGAACCCACGACCTCCGGCATAGCAGTCAGGGTCACTAACCACTAGACCAACAGGCCTGTCAATAATAGATACTTTTTAATTGGCTTACCTTGTAAAGGTATGAATGCCAGCATAAACCCGACTCCGACGACTGCTGCCCAGCTGATCTCTACCCACATGAAGTACGTGATGATGACAGTGGCCAGCGGCCCGATCCACAGATAATGTAGGAAGATGATGGCCACGTCGAATCTGTTGACGTCGTTCGAAAGAAGATTCACTACCTGCCCCACAGTCGTCTCGCCCAGCGCTGTTTTCGAAAGACGAAGTGACTGGAAAAAGAGCATGATTTAATATATTATAGTATAGACGTCAGTTTGTCGGATCGGGTACTATGTAACCAGGTTACGGTGACCCTGAAACGTTACAAAAATTCATGAAAATCGATTTAAATTTTAGGCCTGAAATTATGGATTGTCTTAAAAGGACACCAAGGCCAAATAACGTAAAGGGCAAATGAAGGAATGGGCAGATTTTTAGCCAGTAAGAGTCTGACAGTCCTTTCCGGTAACCTAGGGAGGGAGGACTCATTTGTTGATTTTACCATCAAAATAAAAATTGATGGCTGTTTGTTTGTAACTCAATCATGACAGATAAGCTGAACGAATCTTGATGTTATTTGGCATAAAGATATAATGTAGTCTGGAATAACACATAGGCTTTCTAATCTCATGGGACAATAATAATTGCCGGCGCAGACGCAGCTACCGACATAAGGTAGATTATTTTAATTTACATGATATTGTTTAAGTAAACTGAGTTACGTACAACCTACTCGTATTATTTTTCATTCTTTGCAAATAATAATGTAAAAAGTGCAAGACAAAGTAATGTTTCATGTGAGCAAACAGAGTATTGTCAAGGCTTTCATAATTAAATGTTAAGCGAACCGTAAAGATCTCAAGGTGAAGATCTCCCATGTTTAACCAAAACTATTTCTGTACGTTGTATCAGAATTTGACTAAGGAAACTCTCACGAATTATTTAGTCTAGAAACAAAAATAACTTCTATCTATAGACTAAATGCTGTTTGGTGGTAAACGCCGCACTTAGACCCGGATAGACCGATTTTGAATAACTTTTTAGGAAAAAAATATCTTCCCGTAAAATTTAAAAACACGATTCGGATCAGCCAAACAGTCTCGGTTTTTTCGAATTTTATTTCGATTTTACATATACACCATTATCAATATTGGACCAATTAGACTATAGGACCACAAATAAGATAGAACCGCTGCACATAGGAGTATTTCCATCTAAAATCCGGTCAAAAGTCGAATTTATGAAGTTAAATAAAAACCTATTAGAGACACACATTTTTGCAGCTCAATAACCGGTCCATTGAAAAAAGGACACATTTGTAACTCAGGTAGTCGACCCTCCCCGCACAAGCAGTCGGAACCCAGTCGTTGTCTAAGTCGCATGTCTTTGTTCTCGGCACTTGTTATTTTCACTGCATTCGAGTTTGAACTGTATGTTTGGTGTGAGAAAAAAATTTAAGAATATGGAAGTACAAGGTATGTAGATTATTTAAACATAATTATTCAATACATTATGTTTCCTTTATGTATTTAGATTTTTTTTTAAAGATGAACCGAAAATTTCAAATAAATTGTGTAAAATATTTTATTGAATCGTGTTTTTGTTTACTTGTCAAGGCTTGTCAAGCCTTCACTTTTTTATTACTTTGTTGCCAAGAGTATGCTTTAGTAAATTCTATAAAAAAAATGTGCGCCGCCGCGCGCCATTTTTATTTTCAATTATTTGAAGATGATAGTGTAAAATGGGGATATTTTCGACTTAACATTGTTTTATTTTTTATTTTCAGATAATGTAGACTCAACTGTTAGTTTTACCAGAAGAGCTTTGTACGACATCATGCGTGAGTGTAGAGGACAGAAAATTGAAGAAAAGTTGAAGTTTTTGGAGTCAAAATTAGTTGAAATCACCCAATGCCCTGATGATAAAAAAACTAATTTGGACCGTACTTTGAGATTTTTTAAGACTCAGTTCAAACAAAAATGGGTAGCAGCAAGCCGCAAAGAAGAGCGTTTCTTACGTAATAATGAGAAATGGCTCAAATCGTCTATAACATTCCAGAAATTTAGTGCAGAGCTTACTCATAAACCGGGTCGGCCAACAAAATCTTTTGAACACTTAAGTGAGCGTAGTAAGCGAAGAAAAACTAGTGAGATACGAAAGCAAATACCTGCTGAGGAACTAATATACGCAGCTGGAGTCAGTCAACGCAATATTGGAAACACATGCCTCAGTTATGATAAAAGAATTAGTGGCCTCACCAACAAGAACGTCAAAAATTCGTAGATCTTACACTTCATCCCAAAACCAAATAAGTGTGAAAAAGCACACGCCACAAGAAGCACTGTCAATTTTCGTTGAAGGTGACTTCACGAGAAGGCAATGGGAAATCCTTTACAATGCTAATAAGAGTATCTATCCATGTTACTCATTAATACAAAAGGCAAAAAAGGATTGTTACCCCAGTGAAGAAACAATACGCGTCACTGAAACGTGCATGGAAATCCAACTGCAAGGATTATTGGATCACACAGCATCTCGCCTGTACAAATATCTTGCAGAGGTAATAGAAACGTGTACAAAAGAAGAAAGAGAAAATATGGAACTTATATAAAAATGGGGATGCGATGGATCGCAGCAGACACAATTTAAACAAAAGTTTCAAAACAGCTCAGATAGTGACGCTAATTTATTTCAAAGTTCCCTAGTTCCTTTGCGACTAATTGTTAATTTAAATGATGAAATTAAAGTAATTTGGCAAAATCCAATGCCATCTTCAGTTAGATTCTGTAGACCAATACGGATAAGATTCATTAGTGAATCAAAAACCGAAATAACAGCTCCTGGTGGAATAGTGAAAATTAAACATACGATGCTGTTTACAATGATGGATGGCAAAGTATGCAATGCTGCTACTGACACAGCATCAACTATGCGGTGCTATATTTGTGGACAGACTTCAAAACAATTTAATAAGTTAGAAGAAGTACAGGACGTAAATGTTGAAGCTTTGCAGTTTGGATCCTTATTTAAGCTGTTTTCGGCCAAAACCGCAATTGAAAAGAAAATTTTTTTCGAAAGAGGCACTTGATCTTATGGTCGCAGATGCGCCGCCTTCTTTATCATCATTTACATCAACAGAAGACAACATCAGCTGCGAAGATATAGATGAAGACGATGAAGATGAAGAGTTCAATTAAAATTATTTTAGAAACTAAGTTAAATAAACGGATTTTAATGTATATATGTACTTTTTACTATCATTAAAGATTATTTAAATTATATTACAATGTTTTATTACTAAATAAGTCATTAAATAATTTTGTCCGGATTTTACATAACAATACTCCTATGTGCGCTGGTGCCAGCGGCTTCGTATTTATAAGTCGAAAATAAAATCCATGAAAACGAAATCACCGAGACAAAAAGTAAATGTTCCAGGTTATAAACTATTCGTGTACTAAATTTCTTCCAAATTCATTCAGCAATTTTTCTGTGAAAGAGCAACAAACATCCTCACAATATTTCGCATTTTAGTGTAGTGTTAGATTTCGATCTGTTGTTTGCATCTTCAGAATGTATCCAATAGTCTGTAAAACTACGGTTTATTAGACGAACTAACATTATGTTTTCAATGTTAGTTTAGAGCTTCTACTGTATAGATAAGCTATTCGTAAAGTAAATTTTATTTTACAATATTAACAGATAAAATAAACAATGATTTACAGCTATAACAGAAGAACTTCTGTCACATAAATATGATGTAAGAATGTTAGTAAATAAGATCTAGAATGAACTGAAAGTAAAGATAAGAATATCAGACACGCGAAAATGCTGTAAACCTGTAATATTGAGGACTGATAACAGGGTACTAGTTAACTACAATATTTAATACTGCCAATAGAAGAAAAATATTTTTCTCGGTTTCGTGAAAGAACTAACCTGACATTTGCTGGTTACAAAAAATAACATTATAGTAGCAAAAAAAAGTGCAAAATCAACATTTTGGTGAAATTGTATTCAGAATTATTACTATGAGTTGTAATTTGGTTGAAGCGGTTGGGATTAACTTTAGAACTAGACTAGCCGTAAGTAACGGCTACACATCGAACTATACCTAACCAGTATTTCTTAGCCTCGCTTCGTATGGCTTATCCACATGCTAAAGGGTCAGCTTATAATAGAAAGAAAGAAAGAAAGAAAGAAAATAAGTTTATTTGACACGCCTTAGGCACACAATTATAATTAAAAGTTACGAGACAATGGAAAAGGAAGAACACAAAAGTAGGTACCGTGTGCCTCACGGCTGTGCCAAATAGGCTCAGTTCAGCACAATGATTCTGCAAAGCTTGATGTGTAGCCGTGTGTACTAGGCTAATAATTTAAATTTTTGAGGTTTAATTAGAACTAGGTACTAATTTAGACAAGTAATAAAACGGCTGAGGGATTAATGCAAACACCTGGATGAAAGACTCACAGAAATAAAAAAAGTGGTAGAAGAAAATGGCCTGTACCTAACCATGGGTGATTCCGGGATAAAATGATGATGAACAATACCCAGTCTTGTATAATCAAATAATTTATCTATATATATATATATATAAAAGGAGAACTGACTGACTGACATATCAACGTACAGCCGAAACTACTGGGGCTAGGAATGTGAAATTTTGCACACGGCTTCCTATCATAATGTAGGGGAGCACTAAGAAGGGGTTTTTGGAAATTTAACCTTTAAGGGGGTGAAAAGGGGGAATTATGAAAGTTCGTAACCCACGCGGACGAAGTCGCGGGCAAAGTGCTAGTATCATATAAACATAGTTAACTCACCTTTCTATAAATAAGTGAACAGCAAGCGACACGGAACTTCATGCCCATATGCAGGATGGCCATCATATACGGATGCACGACGAACACGTTGAGGGCTGAGCAGAGGACCACGGCGCCCGCGTACATGTAGGCCTCCTCCTGTTTCATGTTGTGTCCAGGGCTGTAGTACTCCACCAGCTTGCCCAGGAACACTGGCTGTGCAATCCTGGTTTTGTAATCACAAGTATATTTTTGAATTTTGTTGGATGTTAAGGGGTAAAGACAAGCGCATATTGTAAGTATATCGGGCCGATTTCGATGCATAAAAGTGTGGTGCTGCCATAAGACCCAACAAGTTTTTTTTTTACATTTTCTCTATTATTCAACACTTTAGTGTAATAATGTATTTTAAATTTAAAGTTGATCTCATAGTAAAAGTTGTATATAATCATCATCACCTTCTTGCCCTTATCCCATTTTACTTGGGGTCGGCGCAACACCTTTTTTTCAAAGTTGTGTATAATGATGAGTACAATAATCCATTGATAGATTTCTGCGGCCTTATTATAACGTACTAGCTTTAGCCCGCGACTTCGTTCGCGTGGAATAGTACCTTCCGCTAGATTTTTGTTTTTTTTTTTGTAATAAAAACTATCCTATGTCCTTTCTCAAGTTCCAAACTATGTCTGTACCAAATTTCACACAAATCGGTTCAGTAGTTTAGGCGTGAAGAAAAGACAGACAGACAGACAGAGTTACTTTCGCATTTATAATATTAGTTTGGATTAAGACGTCATAATATGGCCGCTGGTTAAAAAGGTTGGTGGTTGGGAAAAAGGTAAGGTAGTGTCAGATGGTAAAAAAAAAATCTTTTTGTAGATCGCCGTAGACCGTCACTGTTTAAATACTTTTTTCAAGGTAGATAGATAGCATTACTAGTTTACCAGTAACTAAATAAATAAATCGAATGTACATAATTAGGTAAAATATCTGACTTTAATGTAAATTATACAACGTTACCCATACCTAAAGTTATTAATAGACTACTTTACCTATCTATTAGGTACAAAAAGATGCTAAATACTTAGGCCGAGATAGATAGTCGTAACTAAGCAACAGCCAAGCCAAAGTCAGTGCTTAGCGACGTTCTAAGCATCCATTTCGTAAAATACTACCTATCACTCACCCACAAGGAAGTCAATTTTAATTTACAAGACCAGATAAGATTACGTTGATATTTCCATGAGATAACATTAAAACCTCTTTGCGTAACAGGCAAGTCCTGTCATACTAATTCTACGTATAATCTCAAATTAAGAATTTTCCGCCTTCCGAAATACAAGGTTTTCATCAAAGATTACTTGGCTGACATGTACGTAAACATCAACTATGCCAATAAGGTGTCATCATCAACAACCTATAAATCCCACTGCTGGGACGCAGGCCTCCTCTCTGTTAGAGGGAGTGGGCCACGCGGGCCTAGTGCGGGCTTTTTTTTTTACGTGGTAAAATCATCTTATGAGTCCTCCCACCCAGGGCCGAGCGGGAGGGACTGTCAGACTCGTACTGACTAAAATCCACGGTGTCCTTCAATAGCCCTTTACGTTCCGGGGTCACGGTAATTCGTACAGTCCCGCGACCCCGGCAGGCTTTGGCCCTCTAGAGGGGGGCCCCGTCACTCTGCTGACACTCTATGAAGCGCGCGTGGAACACATCGCGCCGTCGACCCGGGCATGGTCCATGGTCGGACAGCGAGTTGCCCATTACTTGCTGCCCGCATGCCCGCGCCTAGTGCGGGCTGGTGGATGTCTTAAAATTTTTGGTTCTAGGATATGCGCGTTTCCTCACGATGTTTTTCTTCACTGTTTTGACAGCAGTAGTGATGAAATAAATTACACAAAGTAACAACTCGTAAGTCGGGGCCGATAGCACTGGGCCACCACTGGGCTCTCACTTGAATAAAGTGGATTTACAAATAATTCTACAACTACCCACAACTTGACGCTACATTTTCTACGGTAGCTGACTTTCTCTCACTTGTCAGTGCTGGCCACCTGATCACGGAGTAACATCAGACGTCTGTGCATCTCCTCGTGAGAAGACCGCCCGAAGGAGCTTAAGAAGGAGCCTAACATGCGTGGCTGTTGGATCCTGTGGGAAGGAGGGGATGGATAGGAAAGATTAAAGGTTAATTAGGATAGAGTCTGTGTTGTCTAGGTTTGTCGGCTTACGGATCCGGACATAACAAAAAGACCAATTGGTTTTTTTTACATTCCATACTAGTCTCATCTGGGTTTGTTTGTGGTCAACCTAAACTATCTTCTTCTTTCATACTAGCCTATTACTCGTTGTCTATGGCTCGTCATGGATCATATCATCCTTCATACGGTTCATTTAATGGTCATAGGTTTTATTTTATTTTAATTATGTGTAAGTATTACGATTACTGTTAAATAATTTAATAGACTCTTAATATTGTAAAATGATTCTGTTAGAATAAATTTATTTTTTGAATCGTTTAATACTAACATTATTTTAAAGCATAACTACTTACAAAATAATAGATAAAACTAAGCTATATAACTTGGTATTGTTTAAATGTGTCGGGAATTAAGTTATTTTTATTTTTGCCTAGCAACTAAGTTCAAATTAACTAATAAAAAAACATACCGCTTTTTAACTGCTTTATAAAAACTATTCGCAAGTCAATTATTTCTCTATCTTTAAAATAATTCAAACACAATCTACCGCCATTTAAAAAATAAATGGTACTATGTAAAAAGATGCATAAAATTACGATATAATGTTCCCAAGTCTCCGTTTTACATACGAACGTGTGCATTTACAGTTTATAATCAAGTGTTTATGTAATACTTAATAATTTATTAATACTTAAAATGATAAGAACCCATATATATTGTTACATCCGTTGATAAGATTGCTTCAGATGAAGTAAAAAGTGTGCTATCTTATCAAAACAGATTGAAGATAGTAATTGTTCATACTACTGTGTAATAGCTCGTAATATGATTATGATTATTTGATTGTCGCGATAGTGTCAGTCAAATAGATAGATAGGGGAACAGTGTATAAGACGGGGACGCGAGGTATAATGGGGACATACACTCTTTAGGCATACTTAACACAACACTAACGTAGCGGAAGCGCCATCAGGACGTCATTTGCAAGCGGCCATCAACAAATGGCGTCCTGTTGGCGCTTGCGCTACGTTAGTGTTGTGTTAAGTTTGCTTTAAGTGTGTGTTTTCCCATCATACCTCGCGTACCCGTCTTATACACTGTTCCCCTAGCTAGATGCTTTTCTTTCTACTACCTGTTTATTTTTTAACTTTATATTAGCTGTTTTTGCCAGCGTTTGTCAATAATGATCAGGACAAAAAATTAATTACCCGATTCAGTACATACCTTCAGAAATTATGCTCTTACAGACATACATTCATAATGTTTTTTATAAGTATTTAAAAATATTTAAATTTTTTTAGCTAGTAGTATTTAGTTAGCTTAACTATTGAAGAAGATAAAATAATTACTCATTAAAAATACCTAGTTCAATGAACCTTGACGTTTTGTTTTGCCCCGCGTGCGTGCCGATGCGATAATTACCTATGTATTTGTTTACCAAACACAAAACAATCACAGATAAACTTATGCATTTTAATCATTTTCACATTCCTTCAGTTATGTTTACATAACATTACCATATTTGTTGCGTCTGCATAAACAAAAATATTCATACATGTATATTTCGCATTGTTTATCTAAACTTGTAAGATAATGTAATTACGCAATGGAGTTATTTAAAAACTCAATTAGATTGCTTTTTTTGGCGTGCTTAAATCATTAAATGAGTCCTTCGGCTCTGGGTGGTAGGGACTGTCAGACTCTTACTAATTAAAATCCACTATGTTCTTTCAATTACTTTTAACGTGCAAGTGTATACGTAACATGCTTGGACAGTCCGTCATCCCCTTAAACAGACCCACGACTCCTTAGACAGTCCCGCGACCCCTTACGACAGTCCCGCGACCCCTTAGACAGTCCCGCGACCCCTTAGACAGGTCCGCGACCCCTTAGACAGTCCCGCGACCCCTTACGACAGTCCCGCGACCCCTTAGACAGGTCCGCGACCCCTTAGACAGTCCCGCGACCCCTTAGACAGGTCCGCGACCCCTTTGACAGTCCCGCGACCCCTTAGACAGGCCCGCGACCCCTTAGACAGTCCCGCGACCCCTTAGACAGGTCCGCGACCCCTTAGACAGTCCCGCGACCCCTTAGACAGTCCCGCGACCCCTTACACAGGTCCGCGACCCCTTAGACAGTCCCGCGGCCCCTTACAGTCTCGAATTAGATAGCAGACAAAGGATGAGATTGCCTTAATGCTATTTCTGCAGTCTAATTATATTTAAAAACAGAAATTTGCAATCCACCATTACCTTAACATTACTATACTATACTCATGCATGCTAGTTTTTCTTATGACTATGTCTAGACTTTAAAAGAGGCCATGACCTTCTAGTATATTTCGGCTGCATTTCTTCTCAGAATAGACGGATAGGAAAAACCGACCTCACCTAGCTTGTAAAAACCGAACGTGAAAAACCTATTCTCCCTCCTAACTATAAATGTGAGAGTAAGTTTGTTAATTACTTTAATGTTCACACTTAAACCAATCATCGTGAGGTTTCTAACATCGCAATACGTTGTCAGGTGTAAAGAAGCCATTCCAAAAAAATGAGTACTGTTCTCGAGTAAAACAAATATAATGTTCATTTTGATAAAAGAAGCCGCAAAAAAAGCTAGTAGAAAACTAATATAAATACTTATAAATACTCTTTGAACGGTTGTGAATGATACTAAACTAAAGAGCAATTACAAATATAATTGAATAGTTATTTTCCCTAAAGCCAACAGTTGGGCATGCGGGCGGCGAGTAATGGGCGACTCGCTGTTTGACCATGGACCATGCCCGGGTCGACGGCGCGTTGTGTTCCACGCGTGCCTCAAGGAGTGTCAGCATAGTGACGGGGCCTGTAGAGGGCCAAAGCCTGCCGGGGTCGCGGGACTCGCAAATTACCGTGACCCCGGTACGTAAAGGGCTATTGAAGGACACCGTGGATTTTAGTCAGTACAAGTCTGACAGTCCCTCCCGCCCTGCCCTGGGTGGGAGGACTCATTTGATAATTTTGCCACGCTAAAAAAAAGCCAACAGTTACATTACAAAACTTGATAAAATCAAGCTCAATAGATTTATAAGATGCCCATATCACAAGGCCAAGGAGGAATATTAAGGGAATCAATAAAAAGTTTCGCACAATAGGCCAAATGGGGTGGGGGTAAAATATAGTCCTTGACTTAGTAGATAACGTTACATAAGACCACCCTGTTATTGGGTAAGAACTGGTTTTCTACAAAAACAACATAGATAAATAGATACATAGACAGATAGATAAAATATATCCATAGAAAGATAATATAATAGATTCTGATTCCGCACGAACATGGGTACTTAATAACTAGTTAAGAATAAATATAGTACCATTTCAAAGGTTTGACTGTTAACTGTAAATTGATGAAAAATTCATTAAAATCACGCCATTATTTAAGGAGCTACCCCGGATAAATTCGTAAGTGTTTCTAAACTTTTGCTCACGAGTGTGGTAGACACGCTGTAGACTTGTTTTCTACATGATTTATTTTTGTCCATGAAGTGGTTTCAAAAACCATTAATAATAAAAAACATCACATCACGCCAGTATTCTCCAAAGGGATAGGCAGAGGTGTGCCTCATATTACACCCACATTACGACAGGTTATGTATTGCAACAGAGGGGGGTTAATTACAAAAATAAATATGTCAGCTGGACGAGGGTAGACATCCGCCAATTCCTGATAAACACGCAGTTAAAGCAAATAATTTTCTCTTCAATTAGTAACAGAACTAATTGTAATATCAAATACTTGGGGCTCAGGAATAGGTACCTAACCTATAAAAAGTAAGGGGAAAACCACAAACCATGACAGATAGCCGAAAAGCAAGGCGCCTTTTATTGTGTTAAAGGCATTAGTCATCGGGTCGCGGGACTTACGAATTACCGTGACCCCGGTACGTAAAGGGCTATTGAAGGACACCGTGGATTTTAGTCAGTCAAGTCTGACAGTCCCTCCCGCCCTGCCCTGGGTGGGAGGACTCATTTGATGAATTTACCACAATAAAAAAAAGGCATTAGTCATTGAGCAGTGGTAAGTACCAGTGTGGTATCGACCGCAACTTACGAATTGTGGGTCGTGGGTTTGAACTTCGACACCAGGAATTACAACGCACAACTTTGTTATTTTGCTGTGTTAATTGTTTTTAAAACGGTGAAAGAACACATTATTAGGAGATCAGCTGCAAAGTCATCGTTAAAATATGGCTGAACAAGGAACATCTTGTTGTACTCGTATCTGTTCTTATTATATAAATTAAGACAGTAAGATGTACGAAGTGGTATATCATTTGGTGCAACCATATTTTACCATATAAAATATTTCAGAATTGATTCAAATGAAGAAAATTGTATGCTGTATTTCCATGTTTAGAACTACATTCGAATACATCGAATACTATCAACGCCCACTAATCCCATTCTCATAAAGGGCCTGTGCTGTGTCCCAGCAATGGGATCATTATCGGGCGATTTCGTTAAACTATGCTTAAGTCAAAAGCATGTTGGCATGACAATACGCCGGATATTACGAAGTACACAGTCACACAGGAAGGCAGTATTGATTGTGTACAATTGTGGATTGCATGGACGCTTCTCTTTGCATAGAAATGATGTTAGCATTTAATATTCAAACAATAGAGATAAGACAGTAGGTCGCGATGATTCATTTTATTGCTATTCTGAATAAACTGTAAAAATGCTTTGTTGTGTTTTATTGATGATTCGCATTTCGCACGAACTGAACTCGCACAAAATGCGCGAATCAACCATTTTTAATAAATAAAAATACTGTAGTTAATAGGATTTTTTTTTTACTGAAATAATCTAAGTTGGAATTATAATTACATAAAATTATGGCTGACAGGTGCATAAACCGTGAGACAGCTGTAATTTTCTTCTGGTTTAATTGATTGCATTCAAGAGTAAAATGTGTTCAAGTAAAGGTCAGTATTTAAATTAAATAGAACAAAGTAATTGAAGTTTTTTATCTTCAAGTTTGGAGTCTGGACTTTGGATTCATCTGTAAACAAAAGTCGTTAGACCAAAATTGCTAATCAAAACAATGACTGAACTTTGCACCCAAGAACATGTTTTTTTAGGCGACTTTCAAAGTTCACTTACTTCATTCGATTTCGTTCAAGGTTATCTAAATAAGAAATACAGCGTTTGTTAAATAAATATTGGATATACGAGTACATATACTGGGTTATTCTTTTAAATTGGCCAACAGGTTAAAATCCGTATTCATAAGAAATACGAAAAAACTTTGTGGAAAAAATACTTATGTATGTTTCCGTTCATACAATTTTTATGAAAAAATATTTTGCTGAATTTGACCAACTTTCTGCCGTCCCGATTTAAAAGAAAGACCCTGTATACTGCTGTATACGTTTGCTTCGTAAGCACCTAAGCAGAAGCACTTCATTACTTTAGCAAATACCTAGTGATGTAGAGAAAACTAAATAGATTAAATAATTGTCCTCTATTAAAATTATAATTAAACAATAATTACTCTGTTTACCACTTAAAATGCCTCTTGAACCAATACTGACAATAGGTAGAATGATATAACATGAAGGTCTTTACTATTATTCTACAGTAGTAACTTCAGAAGAGAGTCAAATTAATAACAACCAAACAGCCCCCCATCGGTCAATCTTCTGGGTTGAGCAGCGCTTGGTCGGGGTTGGACTGTGGATGGGTGACCATTTATCATAGCGAGTTTCCTCCGTGGCTTACTAAGTACGTCAAGCCGTTGATCCCGGCTGTCATTTCCAGATCATTGACAGACGTTGCTATTAGTCAGAACCTAACCTCCAAAGTCTGTTAAGAAGTCTTACCAAGAGGTATCATCATCATCTGTCTAGCCTTTTCCTAACTATATTGGGGTCGGCTTCCAGTCGAACCAAATGCCCCAGAGGTAATACGATATCCAATGGTAAGACTGGTTGTCAGACTTTCGAGCTTCTGACTGTGATTAACGACCAAGAGGTATCGTATTACCCAATTATTGGGCTGTGCAGTTTATATAGGCAGTCGCTCCATGTAATATGATATAATATACTGATATGAAGCTGCATCCGGTTCGACTGAAAGCAGACTCCAATATAGTTGGGAAAAGCTACACAGATGATGAGTTAATTCAGAATGGACTTCTGAAAAGTTAGTTTCGCCTGAAGTAAAAATGATTTTACTTATACCATACAGTTACTTATTTCTATATCCAACATACACATCACGTGCGCCTGTAATCCCCGCAGGATTAGATAAGCTAATTAAGTGCCTGCTGCCGTTATACACCCACACTGTGATAATTGATATGCCAAAGGCAACCGATGGATCAGGGTATTTTTTTTGTAAAACTGTCGTCACAGTCCCTCCCGCTCCATCAAGAGCAGATTTTCTTTAAAAAAAAGTTACTGGTTTTTTTACGATGGCGATGCCTCTTGTGTCCCAGAAGACTAGAGGACCCAATAGAAGAGTTACGTCAAGGTTTTTTTTTCAGATGTATCCAGCGACTTTTCATTCAATATTAACGGAAATTAAACACATACACGTGTACTACGAATATTTGGCAACACACATAATGGATAAGTCAATAAAATATTTTTGTATTGTACTACTGATGGTTACGGTTGCCAGATATATGCCAACTAGTTTTTTTCGAGGCGCGGAAGATCTTTATGATTTGTTTTCGCTCTAGATTTCAAAAAAAAATATTTTAGTTCAATTGTTTTTCGTCAGGTCAGTGGGTCGTCATTTGAGAATATTTTTTTTCGATAATTCGATACCTATTGTATGGTATAAATCTGTATCTGAAACCCATGACATGAATTGCTTGAAAGCAAATAAAAACACAATTCATTGTTAAAATACCCGTGATACACGCAAGGAAAATGTAGAACGAATAATAAAATGCTGTAATTCAATTGAGGGTAAAATAACATGTAGAGTGGAAAATCTCAAAATAGACCAACATTGAATAGACTATTTTATAAATATTCGCCCTTTTCTTTAGACTGAAAAACATTATATTGTTAAAGAAACTCAAAGAGGAAACAATATTGTATCGATCAATGGGAAATTGGCAAGTACCGTGGCTTCATATTACGAAGACAAACGTACGTAATGTAATAGTGGAAATCTTCGCTTATTTATTAATAGCTCAATTTATTTTTATATGTATTACGAAATGGTTACTTAGTTGCAAGTAGCATACGCAGAAAAAATGCTATAGAAGACAAAGGTCAAATCTTTTTCTCAAAATGCCCTGTGTGCTGCGATGCATAAATTGCTGGACAAAAATAATAAATTTGAAAAATTAAATAATTTTATTGTGCAATGTAGATAGTCAAAACAAAAGCAGTTCACAAGTTTATCGTAGTAAGATGCAAGAACCGTCGAATCCACCTACGGTCGACGGATTAATGACCTGTTTGGCTCGCGTCTTTCGTTGGTTTGCGACGTACGTGTAAGCTGTTAGATAATACAGACATTACACGGCCGAGGTCACGAGCAAACAACAGTGACGTATAAAGGCTATGTTGTTTGTCAGTTGCCTGTATTTTTGAGCGTATGTTTAACGCGAATTGTATCTTCATAATATTTTGTCTAACCTTCAACTTTTTACATCGTATCGATGGTCCGTCTTATCAAATTACTGTCAACCACAAATCCAAGTACCATTTTTTACGTTTATTTTCTTCAAGTTTTCTGTTTTCTTTTAAGTTTTGTTTTTCTTCTAAGTTTATTTTCTTATAAGGGCAGCGGTCTAACACGGCCACTTCGCAATATTCCTACTTATCCACTTCGTGAATGAATAATAGAAGAAATGGCAATGACGTTGTGCTGTGAATCATTTAGAATTTTGCTTATAGTGGCCATTTTAAACACTCCGGTGTAAGAACAAATTTCTGCAAAATGCTTAAGGAAATAAATTTAAAAATGAAGCTCGCTCAATATATCAGGTGAGGTGTTTCCTCAGAAATAATGACCTCTCGTATCGATCGATAGTAATTACATATGTTAATTTTAGGCCATCAAAGCTTTACAACGACCGAAGAACCCGTCATCGAAATACAACGAGACAATATTTATGGCGATTGTGGTACACATGTTCCCCACACTTATTGTTGCAGATTGTCAGTCCAATCTATTTGCACAACAAAGTCGGTCAATAAAAGTGGGGGCAAGAAACATTTACACGTGTTTAAAAAACAAGGTGATGTGTACTGCAAAGATTGATCGTACGTCGATAAGAAACTGGCTGCATTTAATATTGTTTAATTTGTAACTATAGCTGTAACTTAGCCGTTTTTATATGAAATCTACCAAATAGGAAATAGACTGATATCTATCCTAATATTAAAAAGAGGTATTACTAAGTTTTAAGATAACTGATCCAATTCCAAAAATTCATTTACAAATGAGAAGCTAAATTATCCCCAATAATTCCTACTGTAACGGGGGTAAAGCCGCAGGCAAAATATAGTTATTTATGTATCATCTTACTCATAATTAATTTTCTACCTTAGTTAACGTTGTATTTTGTCACGTATGACGTATAAAAGCGAAACACCTAAATATTTTTGGGCCTTCGCAAAAAAGTACAACGATTAACGTCGCACATGTTAATTAGGTTGTCATGGCAACACAATAACAAGCCAATGCCGCACAGTTAGAAATTATGTTGCCCAGCTGGACGTTTTCTTATTAATTTATCACTCGATGTTTACATGTTTGCCTCCATTACTTAGTAAAGTAATATCGGGTAATTCTTCTAATGGCCGTTCTTGTAGACTTGTCCATCATTATCATAATATGTTATACAATCTTATACAAGAAATTAGATTGATTAATTTGTTGGACAAGTAGGTTTAGTTTAATTAACTAATGAAAATCAAGGATTTTAGATTTTGATGGTCTAGTTACTTCAGTAAGTTCTATTTTAATAAGTAATTGTCTTTTAATCACCTCTTTCTCTCTGATTTTTTATTCTATATTTACTCAATACTCAATATCTTGATTGCATTCCAAAATGTACATTTATAAGTTTACATTAGCTGGTGGGTTGTAATAACGACACAATTTTGGACCCTGTCGGGCACAGCATAGAATAATTATAATTATGGGAGAGAGGAGGAAGAGCACTAAGTGTTTACTTCTAATATTTCTTTTATTTAAATGTATTTTCTTTTTTAACCTTTGTTTAACTGAAAGATAAATGTCACATGGGGTTATTGTCCTTCTTACGTATATAGATGTCCCACTGTGCACATTTTTTTTAGTACCCGTCCAAAAAACCGTAGCTGACTGAACAGTATTTACTTGTATAATGCGGTTGCAAAGTCAGATTTTATCTATAGACTTTAAAATACCTAAAACAAACAACACGAGTGACTTAGCATGATGTTTGTTGATTTTTTACGTCACCATGGCGACAGACGACTGTAGAACCTCGACATTGTGTTGAGTACGTACTAGGTGGGGCATTTCCTAGTATGATGTTCGATGCCATGTCTGAACATTGCTCACGCGCGTTTGAAGGGAAATTAACTTTATAAAGATTTTTTTTTAAATACTGGCTTTTTTTGGGAAACCAAATCAGCAAAATTTCTTATTCTTGTGGATGTTTTTATATGAAATCGAAATATTCATCATACCCACGATTTTTGTGATAATTTACTTAGGAATTCGCGTAACGCTGGGCATGCGATCGTACAAGTTACAATCTACCAACCTAATCATAACATTTTTAATCATTACATAAAATTTTTACTACAAAAATGTCACGATCAGGTTACTAAAGGCGTAATTCACCATCAAAAATCAAAACTAAGCGCGGTCAAGAGCTGGCAGTGTCAATAATTCGTCACAATTATTGACACTGTTCAGTTCTGAGTCCATTTCTTTTTTCCTGAAAACTTTCTGACAAGAATATCCTCCAATTGTTTCTCTCTATTACACTCTTTTCGTATGTCAACTTCCTGCGATTTTATTTATCATTCTCATGTGACAGAACATTGAATTGTCACGTTCCTTTTGTTAACATGGGAACAACTATTCTTTTTGTAGTTTAATAGCAATAAAAACTAACTATTGCTGTACAAATGTGTAACAGGGTAATACACGTGAGGTAATTTTGGTGATTTTTCGGAACAGATGGGGTTTAGAAAAATCGCCAAAATTGCCTTTCGCCTCTTTTTCGTGATATGTCGTGAGTTTCCACCCATTGGTGTAGTCTAGGCACTCTCCCGTGTTGTGGGTGCTTTTACAAACATTGAAAAGCAACAACAAACAATTAGTTGTAGATCGTACAAATATTTCTTCCGTGCGGGACTAGAACCCACAACACGCAACGCAGTAGTCGATCGGTCAGCCATCCAGCCACTGCGCCACTCGTGGATTTTTCTCGACCGGAGTGGTCGAGAAAAATCGACGGCACGGTCACGGTCTCACCTAACCTCTCGTGACTTTTAGCAAAACGTATATTTCTGTGCAATGTTATTCCATACTTGATTATTTTTTCAGACTGGTATTTCAAACTTTTAGGAACGTAGACTAGAATCTCGCGTAATGAATGGACGCCCCCCAACCTTGAGTAACAGGAAAAACTATTATCAAATGTAAAAACTGCACGATGAGCAGTCATTTCCCAAATGTTTAAATATGTGTTAATTTTTTAGAACGTCAAGTCAATACGTTGCAGTTCTCAGATGACAATGCGGAAATGTAAGCAGGTACTAGGTAGGTATTTATCATTAAAATTATGAAGGCTATAATTTGCCGCGGAATTGTCACTTGATACTGAATGCACTATTTAAATTGTTTAATAGACTCCATCACATCAATGAAAACTTGTTTCTTCACATAGGTTTTGCATGGTAACCTAGCACAGACAGAATATGAAGTATCAATTATAATCATTTATTGATTTCAAAGCACGTTAAAATTAGATTTTACATAATTAAAAGGTTTTTTGCTTTTTTTAAAATTAATATATATATATTTTAATGCGTAACTTTTTTCTATAAGTACGCAAAAATTCATTATTTTCGAATTCGAATTTCGAAAAAGGAAAATAATTTAGTAGTAAAGTAAGCTAACCAAATTCTTTCATAAAACCAGAGACAATTTATCGACAAGCTACACACCAACACCAAAGAGCTATGACGGCATGCTGATGCTTTATGAATTTCAATTTAAGAATACCACCTTCCTAAGCCTGGGTAAAAAAGCCAGGATGTAGACTTTTTATGTAACTATATGTTTACTCTGGTTCTCCTATATGATATTATGTACTTTTTTTATTCTATGAAAAAAGAAAAGAAAAAATAAAAAGCATCACACAGAAACGTAATGGTTTTATGGCGAATTATTTTATCAGCAGTTAAACTATTTGATAAAATGTATGGAAATGTTAACAATAATTAGTTTAAGTATTGTTCAAACCAACTGGCCATTTCTACCTTATCAAGTCCTCGGTATGTTTTAAGGGATGTCAGAAATAGATCATGGTTAAAACATCTTCGGTACTCCAACGATTACGACCTTGGCAGATACCTAGCCCAATACATAGATAGCAGTTTACACATAATTATAAAAAGATCGGAAGGTCTCCAACATAACAGGACAAAATCATAACAGCTTTCAGTGTCAATAATCTTTCAACACTTTCACCTTATTTATCTTAGAAATATTACTAATATTATTTCACAAAAACATGTGATTCATAGTGTTAATCACCTTTAATTATAAACAAATTGGTAATAATATTATGCTTTGTGAACACATCTAATGTTGCGAAACTTTGTGAAGATAGTAAGATTACTTTTTCAAACAAAAACTACTGAACTTATTTGGATATTTGGTACACAGGTAGTTTGTAACTTGGATTAACATATAGGATACTATACATATTTTATCCCGGTATTATGTTCCATATAAATATGACATGAACAAAGACGAAGCTGGCAATGGTTAGTGTGAAATACATTTATGGTTTGTTTTTCTTTATAAGTGACTCGACAAAAATTAATGGTGACTCAGGATCTGGGTCATTGGATATATTGGTAGCAAATTTCATGGTTTCATTGTTCTATTATCGCCCACTATACCGTAAATGTCAATTTTGAAGACAAGATAGTGTGAATAACTGATTTTTTTTGCATGATTCAATGTTTTATTTACTGCACCGATAAAATTTTATATGTGTATGAAAATAACACTGAGCAAATTTAAGCAATAGTGCCATGTTAATAGCTAATAGTCTTTGAAATAGTAATTGTATAATAAATTGTAAATGTAATTGGTGCCAAAAGAAGATTTTCAATTCAAAATTGGTCGCGGGACTCACAAATGACCGTGACCTCGGTACGTAAAGGGCTATTGAAAACACCGTGGATTTTAGTCAGTACGAGTCTGACAGTCCCTCCCGCTCTGCCCTGGGTGGGAGGAATCATGTGATAATTTGACCACGTAAAAAAAAACCGCTGCATATTCAAGTATATATTGATCGTAACTACTATCTTATCATTGTTACATGTCTACCATTACAGGAAAAACGAATATGACTCCGTAACAGCACTCGGCTATTAATAGAACATGCTGAAATAACGCAATCAGTTTATTTTTATTTGGAATCTGAATATATGCGTCCTTGAACGAATTTTGTTTAGGCTCGTGTACATTGCGTTTTTACCTGATTTCTAGGCGTATAAGAATCATGTTCGGGTCGGCATAACCGGGCGGCAAAATCCACAAACAGTACGGGCAATAAAATGAATAAACTAAGTAAAATGCGAAAGCGATTTTCTTATACTGTATTGATTACCGTTTTACCTTTTCACAAAAGTATTTTGGTAAATCGTATTACGCAACAGAAAAACAGTATTACGAAATAGGTTTTAAGTTAAAGAAGAAACGTTATTTCACGAGCTAATTGTCATGAATTTATATATTTGTTTGTTTTTAAGTATACAAGTATATTTCATTACTACTCGTGATACTTTTCTCACAATAAAGCCTTTGTCAAACAGACAGGCGTGGCGAATGCGAAGCGTAACGTTTTTATTTGTAATGTATGGAATTGTTTGAATCCAGTCACATAGCGAAAGCGATCCGATAGCGTGACAGAACTATCGGACTGACGTCTCGCTTAGGTTCGGTATCGCTTCGGACTCGCCTGTCTGTTTGACAAAGGCATAAGTTCGAGTTTCGAACTCTCGGGTCATAGCACCCCTTATTGATTCAAACAGTTTTAAATTCGTCAGTTGTATGGGTTTCCCCATTCCCCAAAAATTTGACTTCTAGGGATTCTTTTCGAGAATGTCCATTCAGGGAAAATAATTTTAGGCTAATAAAGTACAATGGAGAAGAAGAAAACAATGATGAAATAATATTATGCAAACAAACGGTCCGTTTTTTCAGTATATTATGTTACTTACATCAAATTACATAAAAAAAATGGAGTTTCATAAATTTTCCGCAGTACTTTAGTAGTTGCGCTGACTAGCCCATCTGGCATTAAAATTCACGAACGAAATCAATTTAAATTACTAGATTGACGCTGAAGATTTTGTAAAAGCTACAAATACTGTTATTTTTACAAAAGAAAAAAAAACGTAATTGGCAGCTGCACGGTTAAATCGATCCAGCTTTTCAAGGAAGGCCAGACCGCCACCGGTAGACCATAAAAGGCTTATGAGTACTACTGATAAACGATGACATAGCATTAATGTGTTTATTTTAAAGTTTCCTGTTTAATATTCAGTGTCAAATTATTTATCTGGAAGAGACTTACTGGTCGCCATTTTCTAAATCAAATATGAACCTTCTACTTTTGTGATAAACTTGAAAATCTATTAAAGGAAATTGACTTGTTGTCTATTTTTTTTTTTCTTATTAACCTGTATCCCACAGCAGGGCTAAGGTATCCCCATTTTTATTCAAAACCCCTCTGTTTTAAGCAATTTCTAGCCATGTTTGCCCCCCGAACATGAAGATCGTCACCAGAGAACATTAATAAGTGAAAAAGAAGTATTCTTACCTTATTCCGCATTCCATCACTAGCAGAACAAATCCATACAGCATACATCTGGCCGCATAAGCTCTTAATATAACTCGTAACAGGCTGGGTTTTCTCTTCCCTCCTGCTCTTTGTACCTCCTCCTCCCATAATCTTGCGAATTTGTCACCTAATGGTCCTGGTAACAGAGTACATTATCATTTGTTAGTTGTTTTTCATTGAAGTTCCTCAGAAGTCGTTAAAAGGACACACAAATGCCTTAGCGAGTAGCGGTAGCTGCAATCTTGAGGTTTATAAACATTCTAATTGCGTAACGCAATGGCTTAGATACGATCGCTCCGCAAGTTATTCATATCTTTGTGAATATTTGCTTGATCCTCAATCAGGGTTCAAGGCCTTTATTTTTTATCGTGGTAAAATCATCAAATGAGTCCTTGTACTCGCGACGACGTGACTTGTACTGACTAAAATCCACGGTGTCCTTCAATAGCCCTTTACGTACCGGGGTCACGGTAATGCCTTGTACTCGCGACCCCGGCAGGCTCTGGCCCTCTACAGGCCCCGTCACTATGCAGGGTTCAAGGCCTTGGACCATAAATCGTTAAGCGTTAAAGGCATTAAATTCTTTCTCCTAAATCTAAAAAGGATTTGACAGTAACAGAACAGACGACTTTTTAAGTCGTTCGTGTTTTTAAGTCGCGTTAATTGTATTGTTTAGTGATTTCTGGTACAATCAGTCCTTAAGACAGGGTAGAAGCTGCAATAAAGATTATTAATTTGATATTTTAGGAAAAATACAAGAAACAAATATTTTATGAAAATAATGATCTCAACTCTTTTTTAAACCTGCCAAGAATTTTTCTAGATTAATTTTAATGAGTTCTTTTTACTACCTTCATGACGGATAACTTAGTCGTTATATCTATATATATAAAAATGTTATGTTGGTTTGTGTATGCTTCAAAAACTCAAAAAGTTCTGCACCGATTGAGCTGAAATTTTAGCATGATATATAATCCGCATCAAGGATTGTTTTTATCAATTTTTTTTTTGTTTGAAAAAACTGGTATTTTTTTTGTGCCACAGCGAAGCGGGGCTGGGAACAGCTAGTGATAAATAAATAGAAATGATAATCTATACAGAAACAGAATCTGGGCATGCCTAATCATTGCGAACAGTCATCTTGTCCTATTGCACGCGCCGGTAGATAAGTAGCTTCATTTATATTGCAATAAGACTTACACAAGTACTTTGTGTGTCTTAACATTTCTCAATATTACCCGCCTATTAAATCAAAGGAGTGTTATTTACTATAGACTCTGCCCTTTTTTATAACAACTATAATCATTGGACTTTGATTTGCACTTTGATTACGGAAATGAATCTTCGTTTAATTCCTAATTAATGTATTTTCAGCAAACCGTCATAGGCAGACAAGAAATTAGAAATTTTCGTGTTTTACCGAGACATAATTTAAAATTATATCTCCACTAATATTATAAAGAAGAAAGATTTGTATTCGAGTGTGTGTGTGTATGTTTGTAATGAATAAAATCAAAAACTACTACGCCAATTAAAAAAAAAACCATTCGAAAGCTACATTTACTCTGAGTAACATAGGCTATCTAACATGTCCTGTCCACCCGAGGGAAGCCGAGACGGGCCGCTAGTTATTTATACGATATTACACATAAACGCCGGAAGTGTCTAGGAATTACTGATACATGGTCGAGGGAATAATAGCCTCTCAAATGGCTTATCTAGCCTAACTATGCGAAGAATTTTCAGCAGGTGCATCGTTGCAATGCAATAAAAATTCATGTGTCATGCATGTGTGGAATTTGAAAGAGAATCTTGTGTTATGTAGGAATCTTTCTGATGTGATTAGAGTAACATCAAAGTTGTTGATTAAACAATAATTATTCAGAGCGAATTTTACTAAAGAAAGAAACCACAAATATACCTACTATAACAATATATATTTTTAATTATTTTTTTTAATTAGCCTTCACTGTCCCACAGGTGAGAAAAGGCCTCCCCCAATTCCTTCCAGGAACCCGAGTAAGTTCCAGGCCGCCGAGGCCAACCCAGAAAAAGGTGGAGACGACCTAGACGCATACCATGAGGGCTGGTTCGAAAATTATTTTATTTTATAAAATTAATAATATCGACAAGAATAGTCATCTAAACGCCATTTATGATATTTATTATCATTTACTCGTAAGTGTCTCTAAAGATCTTGGGATCATGGGATCCAGGACTTTAGTAGGGCGTGTCAGGAGCTGAAGAAAACTATTTTTTTTATAATTATGAATAGTTCAGTTTCATTGGTTAAAATCACTCAAAAATATATTTCATGTATTTGCTTTTTGCTTAGTTTACGGACAGATTATCTTATAAAACCTAAATCAATTGTAAACGCAATTTTTTTTTTATCTTTATATTAGTATGTTGTACTAGCAAACATATAAATACTATGTAAATAAGATTACATGAGATTGAAAAAGTTTGTTTAGTTGTTTAATGACCAATGTTTCTTATCAGTTCATTTACATTGCATTCAGTTGTTTTGTTAAGGACAAAAACGCAATTTGTTTGTATTTCAAGTCTGTTTTATTGTCCGAAAGAAAATAAACGAATTGAGGAGTAATAAAATGGACATTGAACCGGTACATGCGTCATCTTGTGGTACGCAATGATATGCCCCATATGAATCATAATAATACATATATGTACTATCGGATGCCCGCGGCTTCGTTCACGGGAAATTATATCCGTATAAAAAGTATCCTGTGTTAAATCAAGACTTCGTAAATTATTATTATGACAATTTTATATTTTCAATAGTGTAATTTACCGCTATAACAACAAATACTAAAACAAAAGAATTTATAAATAATTATTTAAAAGGGCTCCTCTACAACAAACGTGTTTTTTTTGCCTGTTTTTGCTCGATATTAATAACGACAACAGGTTGAAGCTTGACAAATTTACAGGATTAAAAGTAAATAGTTTTATTAAGGTATATTCACTATAAAATTATATGATTCAATTTATAAAACAAATATTAAAGAGGAAAACGTGATATTTTGCCGTTTTTTATTTTATTTAAACTTATTGCACCAATTCGTACAAAGGCGGCCTTAATGCCATAGGCACCAGCCCACCTTAGGGTGATGCAGAGAAAAGAATAAGTAGGTGCAGCATGAAAAATTAATATATTAAAATACATGCATACAAACAAAGTATAAAAAAGTGAAGATAAATAAAAACACAGATGGGGAAACCCTTACAATGTAATTCTAAGCCGAATCCACTAACTCGTTGAGTAAAATGTTCACGAATTTTGCCCTTAAAAGTGAACCGATTGGTTGCCGAAGAATTCCAAAAAAACATTAAAAAAGACTGCCTGTACCAAAAATGAGGATTTTAGGAGTCCAAAGGGGTGAGAGGGACAACGTAGAAGACATTTTTATAGATAAAGGAAGGGATACCTTCGGGCACGAATCCGACTCGCACTTGGCCGGTTTGTTTGTTATGTTCCCATAGATTACTCCTGTCCCGAAATAAATACGACAAATCATCGTGAGTTCAGAAACAAAATGATTAATTTGAAGCCAAGAGGAAGTAAGTGACTGATATTTTCGGGATTTTATAGAACTGTGTTTTATCTAGTTTTCCCTGAGAATATAAACAAGCTGCGGTACAGATGCCAACACATCAACATTCCCCAATTTCTATTTATTTTTGATAGATTTTCGACTTTGTCACTTTTTTTTTATCGTGGTAAAATCATCAAATTACTCCTCCCACCCAGGGCAGAGCGAGAGGGACTGTCAGACTCGTACTGACTAAAATCCACGGTGTACTTCAATAGCCAAAGAAAGATGGTTCATGTTCGATTGGGAAAATTAATGAATGACAGATTGAGATAGGTTGATGTGCTAGCGTCTGTAAATTGCCACATAACATAACAGTGCGTAATTTTTAACATTAAGCAAATACTATTTTAGGTTTCCTTACTTTCCAGATGTGCATGAAAATGAAATGATGATGTAAATACTTATTGAAATTACATACAATACGTGTCCATTTATAATATATCATGTGCTAATAGCTGCTGCCCGCGTCTTCGTCCGTATTTAGGAACAAAAGATACACCCTTGGCAATAGTGTAGTTCAATCATTTAAGGTGTTTTTATAATCGGACGAGCAGTTTTGAATATTAAACTCCTGCATTCAATTCTTTACCTTCATAATTTAGTGAAGATGCAGATATTATATTGCATTACTGAAAGTCGTCGAGATCATTAAATAAGTAGTCTGTTTGTGGTAGAATCCTTAATTTCATGTCATTTCAAAATAAGAATCATTCAACAGCATTCGACCTTAAAATTCATCCATAGAGTCAATGCTCTTTCTATATCTCGTCTTACCATCGAGAACTTATTTTTTATCGTCAAGGTTCATCGATTTCTTGAGCTTAGAATGAACTTAGCCTTACTGTTAATTCTAAAAATAACTTTTGTCATACGGCAACTATGAATAATTGCGGCGATGCGGAAAATTACTTTAAAATTAGCTTCTAAGGAATGTGGGCTGATAGAATTTCGTAAGCCAGTTTTTTAAATAAGTTATTTATTAACGGAGTTAAATTACTGTAAATAGAATAATGAGGGTAAATCGTAAGTTATATTTTTACGTTTACAAAATTAACGTTCTGCGTTAAGTTCTTAGTTCAAACATGTCTTAATAAAACCATGTTTAGGTCGACAATTGGTCTGCCAACACAGTTCAATTGAGCTTACTAAATTGCCTGATTGTAGTTGAAGCATAACTGCATCCGCGCCGCTGTCTACGAGTGATTCACGCGACATTGATGCCACAACACATGATTAAAGCAAACACAATGTGGGTGGTGTACCTATATACAGTAGGTATACACTCACGTTCTAATCATTTAATCCGGTAAGTTAACAATTATAATTCTACTTTTTTATACCATAAATGTGAGAAACAAGCATACGGCTTGCTGGTGGATAAAATTATAGAAACAACAAAGGAATTGCCTGCACATTTTTTCAGGGTGTGAAGAAAGTAGGATGGAGCGTTTTTCCTACAGTTAGAGACAATCGTTTTGGTGAAATATATTTACACCGTAGTCGTGTGTGCCGGGCCAGCTGACGGCACAATCTTTAAAAAATGTTGTGTTCAAGCGCCATTCAGAAATGAGTTTTGGCAGCGGCGGACTGCAAAAAATCGAAAATTAAAAAAATTCGCTACTGTAGTGTAAACTTTACAGTCAGTATATTATCGTTTACATTCAAAGCGATCAATCATATTTGATGGACAACCATGTTGGTCAAACTTCACGTTTTCATCAATCAAAGGCGTAGACAATCAAACGAATAGCATCAAACTTTGTGAAATAACGCATTTTTAGCGTTGACATTTTGAGTTTTTTTGACAAACACCCTTAAGTAACACGACAAACACGTAGATGCTTGGCTAAGGCGTCAAATGGATCCGAAGACTCGAATTATTTGATAAACACGCAAAACAAACAATTTGTTAGTTTTGTGCGTAAATATGACACCTAATATAGTCTTAAAACGGCACGGGTAAGATAGATAAAATTTCTGGACGATCAATACAATGATTAAATATTTATTAGCTAATTATTGGCTCCTTGCAAACCTGCTTACTTGCTCAATCTCGTTACCCAAGCTTAAAAGAATGATCTACCTGCCTGAGGCAAAAAAAACTCCCTTGAACTTGGCTACGTAATTGTATATTATATAAAATCAGTGGGACGCGTTAATTTGTGACCAGGTCGAAGTCTTAAAGCGTGAGTAGTTCAGCTGTGGAAACGAGATGGCGCTAGACGACTTGTATAGCTCTGTCGCTTTCCCTAAGCGGAAGCACTCACGCTTAAGACGTCATGGTTATTTGAAAGTTTGAAAAGTGAACATTTCGAATGTAATCGTTTTTAAAGATGGTCGAAAAAGTATTACCTGATTTTGAAAAAGCGCGTTTAATAATAGCGGATTATTTTCGGCATGGGAAGTTTTAACTGTACGCACGCATTTTTTTTGTATGAATGACATCAATAAGTCTGATGGCACACAAAAAAAAACAATGAATGGCCAAATGTTGAAGTTATTCGGAATTCGCAGGTACCTACTAATTCTGAATGTCGAGCGACTGTAGTATTTTGTGATACGCATTTTTTTCGCGCAGTAACAACACCATGTAAACAAATGAATAACATTTAAGGTTTAAGTTAAAATATTATTAACTTACAGCTAATCCACAACTAGTTTTAAGGTTTCTTGTAAACATATTTTTCTAGTTAAATTAATTATTTAATAGGTATTCATTTTCTAGTTTTTCTAGATGACATAATGTTGTGAAACATTATAGATCTTTATTAGTTTATTGTAATTAGCAATTATTCAAATTGAAAAAAAAAACACAATTCTCATCTTGACAGATATGTTATTTTATTGTAAAATATTTTGTAATTTTTGTGTTGTTGCTAATAGCAATCATTACTCTGTGATTATTTTCAAAGAGAACTATATTTTAGCCAGGCCTCCCAAAAAAAAAAACTTCATTCTATTCTGTCATTTTTCATTTTTTAATGCCCTACCATCTAGATTTAAAATTATTGTTTCTTTATAGGTACCTGTTGGATAGGTACAATAGTTTCTTCATTCCATAATCATGGTTTTCAGGTTTAATTAGTATTTAAACTTACCTGATGAATGTTCTGCTAATGGTTCATAAAGGTCATGTTCTTCCATTTCTCTTTTTATTCCACTCCAGAAAATGGGCAGCGTCCATCTAAAAATGTAAATAGGAATTATTAATCTAAACATACATTTGGCTACAGATTTGGCTTAACTGCCATTGTATTTTTTTTTGTTTTTTTTTGTATGCTAGTCTATGGTGGTCTAATATTTATAATTATTGATATTCATTTTTTTTTACAACTGCATTTATTTCGCAATGTCAAGTCTATGAGGGATATAAAGATCACCTTAGATAAGCTTTTTAAACATTTGGTATCAACACCTGTTGATAGCTTAAGTACCACATGATTTTCAGTAGAAAATATTTTGTAATTTTCAAATGAAGGTAGGAGCATACAACTTTTGATTTAATTTATGAAATATCAATATTTCTGTTATTTTAATTATATGTTTAAAACTTACGCAAATGTTAGGGCAGACAGTGGATTTGCTTTAGCCCTGGGGTGTGGAGGGCGGCCTTTTTTATCTAAGGACTCCATGATTCAGTGGGTACCTGCAAAAAGCAATTTAGAGTACTTATATTTTTAATCCTAGTTGAAATAGATCAAACATTTATTTAGTGCACTAAGGCTACATTATATACATCTTGTCTTCAATATTATTTTTAATTCCTCACGAATATTAGGTAGAAAAAGATTGACATATCAAAAAAGCTAAAATTTCAAGGGTAACTTTTAATATTTCGTGCATACAAGCTCATGGGGATGCTATAAATACTTACCGCAGCAGTCTTCGACAGTCGGTATGGTTTTGTAACCTTATAGTACGGGCAACCGCATGACCTGTGCACCGGCACACAACTCCACTTCGACACGGTTACACAGCCAATTCAAATGTGCACTACCTACTTATTATTTATTGTATACCCACACGACAGGTAAGATCTTTTTTCTATCGTACCCGTCGGTGTTAATTCAAATTGTAAATCACTGGTAAGTACCTAGGTAATGTTGTTACAAGATTTATCAAACTTTTAACTAAGATTAACAATAGAAAACCATTCCTTTTGAATATGGCACGTACAATTTTATTATTGTATCTTTTCATGAAAAACACTCCGTTCACGACCACCGCTAATTTTTTACTGATAAAATTACGATCCGAACAACGTGAATGAAAACAGGTTAACGTCAAAGTCAATCGAATTGACAGTGACATGAGATGAGAATGAATTCTCCTACTGTTATATGGCTAACTTCAAGTTGATTCCTGACTGATATTCTCGAATGTCTAACGAATCTCACATATTTCTCGAATTGTAAAGAGCCATTGAGTGATTCGGATTGCTAAACAATGATCTATATGAGTTTTGGCAACTTTGCTTGCCTTATGATGACATAAGACTAATGATAAAGCAATGAGCTATGACTACAGCTATGACCTAAAACGAATATTCCGTTAAAGGTAGCTCACACCACCCGATTACCAGCACCTCATTTTTCTGTGAGACGAGAACTCGTTGTCGACAGGTGGACTTTTTACTTGTTAGCGCTTCGTTGTTACCATTGCTGGACAACGCGTCCTCCATGAATTTCCTAGTATATTTTTATACTACCTTACCACACCTGAGGATAACGGTATACAGGTCAACGAAAAGTCAGTATGCGAGCAGCGAGTCGTCAAAGACTGGTCCACACACTGGCAGATGAGCGAGGCGATCAGATGATCCTTACCCAGTGTCTACTCAGACACGATTGACGGTCGAAATCGGTAATTAAATTACTGAGCCAATTGTCTTAATCAATAATCTATGCCAATGCCAGCGCGTGGCAGTGCTCGTACTGTATTCGACTCAGCCACACGGATATATTTTAGTTTACTGCACAAAGTGCTTTTATAAATTTAAACTTTAGTGTTCTTGTGTTCGTCTTTTTAGCAAGTGACCAGTTTAGGATGAGTGTTGACGTTATTGATTGACAGCTTGTGACGTCAGATATTTTGACAGTTAAAAAAATTAACCTTTGTGTAATCAAAACAGTTTGCGTTCAAGTTCAAATGCTTCATTTGAGTTGTGGTTAAATAAATAATCCGTAAATGTAGTTCTGCGGATATAAATAGATGAGCCCTTGTTATAATGGTGCCCTAATTAGTATCGTGAGTCATGTGTGTGCTGAAGTTTAACTCAGAGCCAGAGTTATCTTGAACCTAATCGGGTTAACCAAACAGTATTTCAGCGTTCCACTTGTATTTTCATATTGTTTCATTAAATACAAGAATGAAATATTCAGTTCTGCTCTGAACACCTTTAAAAATGTACGTGTCTCTAATACGGAAATACAAAAGTATGATCCTCGCCAGTATATTCTTTTTTTACATTGGTTGTGGTATAACACTAAGCTTGTTACGTCTCGAATGTGCTGATGCTCTGACTGCCAAAGATTTGAGTGATGGTAGAAATTCTTTAGATAAGTTTGAATATGCTGTGTTAGTTTTAAGTGGTCCAGATAATGAAGCTAAGAGGGATGCAATAAGAGCCACATGGATGAAGTTATCAAAAAATATATTTGTGGAGAATGGAGAGAAGCTATACAAGTGGAACCACACATGGTCCGAGCAACACACTTCACATGAATTCATAAAGTTTTATTTTGTAATTGGTACTCAAGGTCTTAGTGAAACACAGCTAACAAGGTTAAATACTGAAAATAACAGAAGCAATGACCTTTTATTATTAGACAGCTTTGAAGATAGCTACAAGAATCTGGCTATGAAAATGTTACATTCATTAAAATGGTTAACAAATAATATGAGACGATTGAAGTACTTGATAAAATGTGATGATGATTCTTTTGTAAGAGTTGATCTAATCATTAAAGACCTGGAAGCATTTGCACCTGAAATGAATGCTCATGAAATAAGTGACTATGTTACTTATAAGGTAAATTTAAATAATTTTTTCCTCAGCAATAAAACTTGTCATGATACTTCTGTATGCCAAAATCATTTACATCTGTTGAGTTGTAAAATATTAACGAAATAATTATTTCACACTACAATACTAAATGGATGGATTATCCTTTTTTTATGGTTCATGGCTTGTGCCTTGAAGGATGCTCTGCAAACAAGCCAACCTATTTATTATTTTAATTATCACATTTCAGAAAGATCTCCCTTCATACAAAGGCCTTTATTGGGGCTATTTTGATGGGAGAGCCCGTGTGTACTTAAATGGGAAATGGCAAGAGAAGGACTGGTTCCTATGTGACAACTACTTACCTTACGCATTAGGTGGTGGCTATGTCATATCTCGCAGCATTGTTGACTATGTTGGAAAAAATGCTGATATTTTGGGGTGAGAATACATTTTGTGTATTTGATTGATTTTACAAACAAAACATTTGCTATGAAAATTCAAGAAAAGTGGAGAGATTTATTTTATTATAAATTTTCCTTGGATTTTACAAAAACAAAAATATATTTTTTTAAATATGCAGGATGAGTAACTGATTATGTAATGAAAGCTATAGATTAATTCAATATTAACAAATATTTCATTATCATATGAGTAAGGTACCAAATTTCATCATCAGCTTGATCTCCCTACCCAAACCCAGTGATATGGAATTGGCCTCCAGTCTTGGCTCATTCACTTATAGTACAGCAGATGAGCTACTTTATTTAAGACTGCTAAAGCAATAAATCAATTTATTTCAGACATTACAAATCCGAAGATGTCTCAATGGGTGTGTGGACTGCTTCTTTAGACGGTATGAACAGAGTACATGACGTCAGATTCGATACTGAATGGAAGTCCAGGGGCTGTCAAACCCAGATGTTGGTCAGACACAAACAGACACCGAGTGACATGTTTCAACTGTATAAAACATTGGTACACTCGCACGGAGAAAGACTTTGCAAGACTGAATCTATTTTAAGAAAATCATATCTTTATAAGTGGGATGTTTTGCCAAGTATGTGCTGTAAATAGTTTGCAGATGATTGTAAAATACGCTAGAAAATTCTAGGTTTGGTTGTGTACAAAGATTTAAATCTTTTAATGTATACTTGGGTTGTGCGAAATAATATTTGCATCAAAACAAATGGGTTGGCATGTTGAAAGATACGATTTTTTGTATGATTGAGTGAAATATTATGGTTCAAATGCTATTGTCAACAGATCTATATTAATTTATGACGAACAAACTTTACAACAAGACATGGTTAGGTGAATCTAAATGATTTAAATCTTTGGTTGTGTAGGCTTAGTTTACTTGATCAATAGCAATTCCAATGTGGGCACAGTTGTTACAGTGCATTCATTTTTGTATAATAAATCATGTTCAGTATTTCATTAATTGTGAAAAGTAGTTTAGGATTGTATGAAACTTATCTAGAATAAATGTAGTTAAAAATATTTCTTGATTAAAATAGACTATTTTACTCAAAAAAAATTATTAGTCGGAAATATAGATTACAAAAAAATACTAGATCCGTATTTTCGCTTTTGTTACGTAAACCAAAATTTACGATGATACAACGCTTTTAATAATCACAAAACGTCGGCACAATTTTACAGGCGTTATGATGTCACAAGCCCTCACTCCCGAATTTGGAAGCGTTTTATCTTTGTCAATATTCTAACTGACAGACTAAAAAAAAGACTTTCAATTTTTTATGCAGTAAAATACCCTATTGTCTAATTTGTATGAGTGAATATGGATTTAAGACCAAGCTATCATAACTAGCAGTAAATTTTTTAAGATCATTTTTACTTAAATATTCCGTAGGTTAATAAGTTCTAGTCAATTGTACATCTTTGCTTTGATATCAATAAAAACGCAATATTTTTGAACATTACGAGAAATGTGCAGTTTTAATTTTTATTTTAACTAAACAAATGAATATAAATAAGATATACAACACATTTTTGTCATTTAGGGGTAACCATGTCAACATCGTGTCACAAATAACAAAAAGTGGGAATTATTTAACAAAATTTATGATTTCTGATTGTTATTCATACACTCCCGCACAGGCACCCAAATATCACATTTTAACAGATTCTAAAAACTATAAAATTTAATTATGACTTTTCATATTCATGTAGGTTTGATTGTTTTGAAATGTTGTCCTTGACAACTCTTCTTTGAAGTAGTCAATGGTTCTTTGCAGACCTTCTTGTAATGACACCTGAAATTAAAACAGATTGTAATAAAATAATATACTCTTGTTTTTTAACATTTAACATTAGTAACGGGTGCGATAACCATTAGTCACATTAGGTATTTCGACTCTATCCCTATTAATTCCCTGGTAATTTTTCTTAACTCGCCTTATGCTCTATGTCGTCTCATTCCCAACGTCGAACAAGCGCAAGCGCCCATTTCGGGCTGTATTTAGTAACAATCTGATACTGCGTAAGTAAAAACTCCTTTTTCTTTACTACGCCCATAGACTTAAAGCATGGGCTGAGTAATAACTGCCTATAATTGACCATACTCTCTAGAAAGAGAGGAAAACAATAATTTGCTTTTAATTCTACACAAATATTTGTTTTCGTCTCTTTCTAGAGTTAACAATTTTATTTGTTACTAGTGGGCGCCCGCGGCTCCGCCCGCGTGAATGTCGGTTACCGCTGCAAAAAGCCTACTCAGGAAAGACACGGTCAGCAACATGATTCCCAGGTCTATTCACAGACACCGACACTAACATCGACGACGCAGTCATCGCAAACACTCGACATAGATAGATATTGTGTGTCGCGGACTTTTTTGTAGATCAACAATTAATTGGAACATTTTATGGTTCTATCTTTTATAGTTTAGGCAGCGTACGCAAAATAAGTAACTTTTCTGGATGATTTTTTACACCCTGTGGCCGAAAAACCCAAATATCTTACGGAACCCTATTTTTCTCCAAAATAAAATATAGCCTATGTTACTCGTGGATAATGTAGCTTTCTTTCTTGTAATGGTGAAAGAATTTTTAAAATCGGTCCAGTAGTTTTTGAGCCTATTCATTGCAAACAAACAAACAAAGTTTTCCTCTTTATAATATTAGTGTAGACTACCAAAATAACTGATATTCGTACCTACTATTGCTTCAACTATAAAGAAATAAAATGTAAACTAATAATATTTTTAAACACTACCAAAACCTCTTATACCTATTTCATAAATAACAACAAAACAAATCTAAAAATAAACTATTCAAAGACTAAAAGTAAAAAAGGGCCATCCGCAATCGCGGCGATAAGACCCCTCTTTGAGGAGTGACTGGATAGGCGTCACGGCGTCCTGACCTACCGCATGACGCAGGTCCTCACCGGATACGGAAGTTTCGGGAGATACCTGTGTCTGATAGGGAGGGAAGATACTCCTGGGTGTCACCACTGCGAGGATCGTCCGGAGGACACGGTGGAGCATACGGTGCAGGACTGCCCCGCTTGGGCAGAGCACCGCCGTGTCCTCACGTTGGCGATAGGCGGAGATCTCTCGCGCCCGGCATTGGTTGAGTCCATGCTGCAGGGCGAGACAGAGTGGGAAGCGATTGCCTTCTTCTGCGAAGCAGTCATGCTCGCGAAGGAGGAGGCGGGCCGCGTGAGGGAGAGGACAGCGTCCTCCCTCCACCCCAGCCGCAGTGGTAAACGCCCACGGCGACAGACGTCGGTGGACTATTTACGGCAACCGTAGGCGCGGGCATGTGGGCGGCGAGTAATGGGCGACTCGCTGTCCGCCCATGGACCATGCCCGGGTCGACGGCGCGTTGTGTTCCACGTGCGCCTCAAATAGGGAGGGAAGAAACGCCTGGGTGTCACCACTGCGAGGATCGTCTGGAGGACACGGTGGAGCATACGGTGCAGGACTGCCCCGCTTGGGCAGAGCACCGCCGTGTCCTCACGACGGCGATAGGCGGAGACCTCTCGCGCCCGGCATTGGTCGAGGCCATGCTGCGGGGCGAGACGGAGTGGGAGGCGGTCGCCTCCTTCTGCGAAGCAGTAATGCTCGTGAAAGAGGCGGCGGGCCGCCTGAGAGAGAGGACAGCGTCCTCCCTCCACCCCAGCCGCAGTGGTAGACGCCCACGGCGTCGGACGTCGCAGGACGATCTCCGGCCACCGTAGGCGCGGGCATGCGGGCAGCGAGTAATGGGCGACTTGCTGTCCGACCATGGACCATGCCCGGGTCGACGGCGCGTTGTGTTCCACGCGCGCCTCAAAGAGTGTCAGCATATTGACGGGGCCTGTAGAGGGCCAAAGCCTGCCGGGGTCGCGGGACCAAGGGATTACCGTGACCCCGGTACGTAAAGGGCTAGTGAAGGACACCGTGGATTTTAGTCAGTACAAGTCTGACAGTCCCTCCCGCCCTGCCCTGGGTGGGAGGACTCATTTGATGATTTTACCACGCAAAAAAAAAAAAAAAAAACGTGCGCCTCAAGGAGTGTCAGCATAATGACGGGGCCTGTAGAGGGCCAAAGCCAAGCTCACAAATAGCCGTGACCCCGGTACATAAAGGGCTATTGAAGGACACCGTGGATTTTAGTCAGTCAAGTCTGACAGTCCCTCCCGCCTGCCCTGGGTGGGAGGAATCATTTGATGATTTTACCATGCCAAAAAAAAAGACTAAAAGTCGCGCTGATAAGCACGGTTTGTAAATAACAATTATTGTCTGTCAATAAGGTCGAACAGTCTGAACATCTATTCGCATCAACAGCCAAATATTGTATGAAGCACGCGCGCTTTTTTCCAAAATAATCCTTATAGCATGATTCTGTATTTACGCGCGATGACTGATTAGCGTATTTTATGTATAACTTTGGTGTTTCTACACAGATTTACATGATTATTTTTTATTGAATAGGTAATAATGTTATTTTTTTTTTAAATTAGGGATGAGTGAGAGTGTTGTAAACGTAACAGTAGACAAATATAATCAGAAAGCTCCGAATTGCTAAGCTATCGGGAGTTTCACGTGTTATTGTGAGTCAACCATAAAAGATAGACATATGCTGTCAAAGAATATTTTTATATAATTTTAAGGAAAATATTTCCGTTATACATGATTTCTATGTAGCTTTAACCATTAAAGCTGCACACGCGACGGAAGCTTAAAAAATGGAGAAACTTCTCCCGTTTTCCCAATATTTCCCTTCACTGCTCTGCTCCTATTGATCGTAGCGTAATGAAAAGTATACTATAACCTGCCCAGGAGTATGAAGAATAATCGAGCTAAATTTCGTTAAAATCCGTTGAGTAGTTTTTGTTTCTATAACGAACATACAGACAGACAGACAGACAGACAGACAAAAATTTTACTGATTGCATTTTTGGCGTCAGTAGCGATCCCTTATCACCCCTTGATAGTTATTTTTTTTAAATATTTCATGTACAGAATTGGCCTCTCTACAGATTTATTATAAGTATAGATTTGGGTAGGGAAGGCACAGTCCATCCTTGAAGTCTATGACTTCGCCTGTGTTCTGCATTTGTATCAATATCAACACTTTGAAGTTAGTGAAAGAAGTTGTTCACCTTAGGTTCCCAATTTAAATGCTCCCTAGCCACCGTGATGTCGGGGCGTCGCCGCTGTGGGTCATCCTCCACGGGCGCACCTTTAGCCACCATGCTGCGACACCCTGGCACTTGATTCTTGATTATCATGGCGAATTCTGGAAGGTAAAAGAGATATTTTTATAGACAGGAGTCAAGTAGCGTCTGACGTCACCCAGTAAGTTGGACCGACGATTTTAGGTTCGAGCCAAACTGAACTGCCAGCGACGCGACGCTCAGTTGTAATAACAAAACAGTATAAATTTAATGTACAATGTTAAAATCGTTTCTTGTGACCTCGTGTTACGGCTCGAGCCGGCGGCGTGAGGCTCCATCACGCCTCGACCATTCATTCATATCGAGCGTTTCGATATAATGTAACCACGGATAGTGTGGCTTGAAGTATGAGGCCTTATAGTATGTGAGGTGTACTGAAGGCGGGGTACAGTGTTGTGACGCAATATGCAAGAACTACGATGTCGTCGATGGCTTTGTAATAGATTTTCCACTTCATGCTCATAAAGACCATGAAGTGGAAAATCCAGAGAAACCTAGAGAATAAAGTAGAAAAAAAAAACCACTAAGGACAAATCGTTGTTCCGGTGCTGCCGCGGCGCTTAGTCTTTGACAATACAATTTGCAGTAGAGGAAGTGATGAGTTTATTGAGGCTCGCAACTACGCTATAAATAAAGTTATAAGAGAATGTAGGAGTTCATACTTCCCTGTCTTCTTATCTACATACAGTACATACGTTGTGTTTGATAATTTACAGTGATCTTCTAATTGGTCATTCGAAGATATATTTTTAAACATCATAACAGGGCTAGACTTTCTATAAACATTATTAAAAAACCTGAAGAGTTTTTGTCTATCTACAATACTAATATTATAAAGCAGAAACGATTTTTTGGTTTAATCTCAGGAATAACGGGTCCGTTTTTTTTTCATGGACAGTCCATTTATCGAGGAAGGTTACAGGCTTTATAACATCACACTAAGTCCAATAGCAGCCGAGCAGCAAGAGTAAACCGCAGGAAACAGCTAGTAAGTCATAATTTCGCTAAATCTAATTATGAACAATATACTACCAGACTCGCGGGTCAAATCCGGCCCGCGAAAGCATTTAATCCGGTATGAATAGTGTATGGCCCGCGATAATAAAAAAATAACGATGCTGAAATATAAAGTAGATTCTACTTCGAAGAATAATAGAAACACGCATACCATGACAGGGCCCGTTAAATAAAAATTAAATTGCAATAGGATATTTGACAGAAAAAAACGAATTAGTCCGTGACTTAAAACGTCAAAAAATATCTGACACGTGTTTTTCCGATTAATTTTTTGATACCGTCATTATGCCTATTTTTATAATTTGTGCTAAAATGCTGTATTTTTTTATGATTAACAGTTTCAACACAAAATACATTTTTCCTATTATTATAATTCCGGCCCTTCTGTGATTTCTTTCACTTTCTGGCCCCCCATTAAAAAAGTTTGCCCCCAGTCTTAGAAGGGGCTATTTGTATACATAGTGAGTATATCCTACCTAATAATAGTATACTTATCTACAAATTAAAGGAAGCCCAACAGTAAAGTTAGTGATAACTTGTGATTAGCGTTATCATTAAGTGTACCGATTTTGAGATAAGCAGAGTTCAACGAATTGAAAACATAATACTTTATTAGTGTTTGATTGCTGGTTTTTTTATATTAATAATAAATAATAATAACGGGCATGCCACCGTCCGGGTGAGTCGATCAGACATATTATCTCTGGCTGTTCTCGTCTTGCTAACGGCGAGTACTTGCACAGGCATAACCTAGTAGCCAGGATTATCCACCAGCAACTTGCTTTGAAATACAAACTTGTTGATTCCGAAGTACCGTATTACAAGTATGTGCCCGACCCAGTTCTCGAGAAAGACCATGTCACGATGTACTGGGATCTGCCTATCATTACTGACAGGACTATTGTCGCCAATAAGCCTGACATAGTAGTGATAGACAGATCAGCGCGCCGCGCAATAATAATCGATGTTACCATCCCACATGACGAGAACCTCGTGAAAGCTGAGAAAGATAAACAAATAAAATATCTTGACTTGGCGCGCGAGGTTGTCGACATGTGGAATGTGAGCTCGGCTATCATTGTGCCGATTGTTGTAACGGCGAATGGCCTGATAGCCAAGAACCTCGACGAGCATCTCTCGAGGCTCTCGTTGGGTAGTTGGATCAAGGGCCAGATTCAGAAGGCAGTACTCCTTGATACGGCTCGCATTGTGAGAAGGTTCCTGTCTCTGGAACCCTAACCACCGGTAGCTTGGACCCTGCTCCCACGCCGGCGGACTACTATTTTTATATTTTTAAATGTTTTTTATTTCTTTTTTGTAAAAATATTTAAAAATGTAACAAATAAGTTTAAAGATGAATAAAGGAAATAATAATAAATATTCCACAACTTTCACACAATGCCATCTAGTCCCAAGCTAAGCAGAGCTTGTGTTATGGGTACTAGACAACTGATAAACATACTTACATATTTCTAAATACATACATAATATAGATAAATTAGACCCAGACACAGAACAAATGATCGTGCTCATCACACAAACATTTGTCCTGGGTGGGAATCGAACCCACGACCTCCGGCATAGCAGTCAGGATTTTTTTGATAAGCAAATTTTTTATATGCACTCGTTTAAAAGTTAATAGAGAAGTAATAAAAACCAATTTTGCCCTGGAGCAATTGTAGGACAATATACAACGGTCTGCGATAGTTGCCTGAACTCTTCTGACGAAAATATCATAATAAAGTATTCAATTAGGAGTAATCTATACTAATATTATAAAGAGGAAACCTTTGTATTTTTGTATGTTTGTATTGAATAGGCTCAAAAACTACTGGACCGATTTCAAAATTTCTTTTACCATTACTTAGAGGGATTCTTCCGAATCCGTATAGGCTATATTTTATCCCGGAATTTTTTTTTTTCAGAGAGCTTAAAAAATAAATGTCCACCCGTGCGAAGCCGGGGCGGGTCGCTAGTTGAAAATATAAAGAACGGAATTTTTGTATAGGATGACATTCACAATTCATTTTGCACTAAAATGTCGCATTTTAGCGTCGTTATTTATATGCCAGTGGCATAGCGTAGGTTCCTACCAATCGGAAGTTCGCTACTACCTATTTTTACATCATATCTCAAGAAAGGTCTGCAGTTTTCAACCCGATATCTTTTGGCGGAAATAAATTATTCTACTTACTGCAATCTGAACCTTATGCCTATTAAGATGAGATTCAGAAGTCACGTACCTTGTATAGTATTTTCTACGGGGTTCCCGATGTTGACAGGCAGTGTGTAGTTGGCCGCCATCAGTGACAGCAGACCATCAACGAGATCAGATACGTAACAGAATGAGCGGGTCTGTTTACCGTTGCCATATACCTGGAAATAAAAAAACAAAAAAATTAGTTCGAAGGCATATATATGACTTCTTCCAAACGGCACGAGGCTCGCGTAGTGGATACAGCCCACTGCCTCTGGCTCTGGCCCATTCAAGTATTACGTAAGCAGATTAAAAATTGGAAGCGCGCACTTGTATTATCCTTGTTATAGTATGTAAATTTGCACGTTGCGAGCAAAAGTAAGCAAAGCTCTTACCCAATGCTTTCTTTTTTTAACGTGGTAAAATCATCAAATGACTCCACCCACTCAGGACAGAGCGGGAGGGACTGTCAGACTTGTACTGACTAAAATCCACAGTGTCCTTCAATAGCCCTTTACGTTCCGGGATCACGGTAATTCATAAGTCCCGCGACCCGGCAGGCTTTGGCCCTCTAGAGGGGGCCCCCGTTATTTTGCTGACACTCGCATGGAACACAACGCGCCGTCGACTCGGCCATGGTCGAGGAATGCTTATGTAAAAAAAAATATGTATGCATTTTTCTATTAATATAACTGGAGGTCAGGGATCTTGAGAGAGGAACCTCCTAACAATACGCGCTGTGTCTAGTACTGCCTTCTGAATCAAGCGCTTGATCCAGCTACCCAGCTAGAGGCTCCTCAGGTGTTGGATATAGACTATTATTATGCTAAAAAGTGCTCAAGGATCTTAATTAGATCTATCCTCACAATTTTCGCATTTATATTTAATACTATCGTAAGAAGGATTGAAGTTATTGAACCATTACTGCTAAAATATTAGATTGTTAATCTAATATTTTAGCAGTAATGGTAAGCCTTGAAAATTGCTTGGTGACTTGTTGCTTCAGCTTCCTTATTTGATAATTACTATTCATTTATTTTAAAAAAAGTGTGTGTTGCATCTCTTAATTAACTTCATACGCGGTTGGATTCTTAGAAATCATTAGTGAAAATGGTGTTTTATATTTGCTTGCCTATGCATAAACATTTGAAAAACCATTTTTGAATTAAATGGCTTTAGATAATTACCGTTGGACTTAATGACTTGTTTTGTGATAGAAAACAGGTTTCTTTCAATCGCTATTTACAGACACGTGTAGTTACTACTGGTTTTCCAAAACAAGAAAAGGATAAAATAAAATATTTTAAAGAAAATTGGTGGTGTATTTCGTCCAATATCAAATCCGTCGTGTTTTCGTATGTTCGCACAGAAAGGATATTAATTCAAGTGAAGAATTTCAGAACACGATTCAATACGCACTGGCAAAATGCAAAGAAAACACATGTTTCGTATTAAAGCGCAGTACTTTAACACTATGTATAAATCTATAAAAGCTGATGTTATGATTAATCATATTTACTGTCCCATAGGGCAAATACCTGTTTTCAAATAATAAAGGCGCTCCATAGTAGCACAAGAAGAATTGGCGGTTTAATGTTCTACACAAGTGAAGAAGTGACGCCCCCCACCCGTCACTTCTTTTTACACCTTACAGGGGGCTGTAGAGAGGAGAGAAAGCCTGCCGTGGTTGGAACTTACGAATTACCGTGACCCCGGTACGTAAAAGGCTATTTTTTTAATTTATTTTTTCTTTAAAAACGTTGCCCCACTAGGAATTTCACCTGTATCGTGGGTGCGTTCACAAACATAGAAACTCACATACACAAACACCCAGACCCGAAACAACTACTTGCAGATCATACAAATATTTGTTCCGTGCGGGAATCGAACCCGCGACACATAGCGCAGGAGTCCAATTTCTCAGCCACTGCGCCAAACGTGCCGTCAAGTTGGAGGACACCGTGGATTTTAGTCAGTAATACGAGTCTGACAGTCCCTCCCGCTCTGCCCTGGGTGGGAGGGAGGACTCATTTGATGATTTTACCACGTAAAAAAAAGTTGTAAAAAGAAGAACTATCATCAGAAAGCCAATTAAACCAGTACGTAGAGAGTCACAGGATTTTTTTCAAAAGGGCGACACTGGGACCCATAAGTCAACTGAATGGACACGTTGGTTTTTAGTCAGTCAAGTCTTAAAGCCATCCGTTCCACGTAGGGTGAGGGACTCATTCGATGATTTGCAAACTTAAAAAATAAGTCTGTACATGAAATTCAGTCACAGCGCGCAAATATTACGTTTTGATAGAAGTGGACAAAGTTTGTCATTGCATTAGAGGCGTAATTTTCACCCGAGTCGCAGGCGAGGATGATAATTATGGCGCCGAGAACAGCCAGATTGATTATTTTTAATCTACTCTCGGGCTATTGAAGGACACCGTGGATTTTCGTCAGTATGAGTCTGACAGTCCCTCCCGCTCTGCCCTGGGTGGGAGGACTCATTTGATAATTATACCACGACTAGCACTTTGCCCGCGACTTCGTCCGCGTGGGTTACGTACTTTCCTAATTCCCCCTTTTCACCCCCTTAAAGGTTAAATTTCCAAAACCCCCTTCTTAGTGCTCCCCTACATTATAATAGTAAGCCGTGTGCAAAATTTCACATTCCTAGCCCCAGTAGTTTCGGCTGTACGTTGATATGTCAGTCAGTCAGTTCTCCTTTTATATATACAGATAAAAAAAACCTCTAAGAAAGTACGATTAGAGAGAGATAGAGAGAAATATAGACAGAGAGAGAAAATTAATTTTTAATTTGTAATAGACATATAAAATTTATATATCCATTATGTAAAAGGAGGTGGTAGTCCATAAAAGTCTGCTAACCTAGTAGTGATTAGAACAACGATGTGAAAAACAATTGTATCAAGACTTAAAAAAATACTTACAGTAATAGTCAAATTCTGCAACGCTTGCATGATAAAGTTGGAGACGACACGTCCGTCCGACACGTGCATCCTCGGGCCATACGTGTTGAAGATCCGGGCCACCCTGACGGCCACCTTCTCCTGCTTGGCGTAGGAGTACGCCAGCGTCTCCGCCACTCTCTTGCCTTCATCGTAACAGGCGCGCGGCCCTGGAATACAGGAAGGTATTTGTGTAAAAGGATTGTATTACTTGATACTTCCACATGCCATACGAATAAGCTGAAGACAATGAGTGTTTCTGTATGTTTGTTTTGATTTTATGACTAAACTGCTGGACTGGTTTTAATGAATTTTATACTGGAGTATGGATAAATAAGCAGACATTTTTATTTTTAAGAGTACCATTCCATTTGTCTCAAAAATCACTAAACCTGTTTATTAATAAACAAATATAATAAAATATTATATCGGTAATTATCCCAAGGAAACGTCATATCTGAACAAAAGTCTCGCTAACCCAGATTATAACTTATCTTTGTTCCAAATTGCATCTAAATCAGTTCAGCAGTTTTAGTGGAAAAGAGAAACGAACATCCATCCATCCTCACAAACATGACTGACAAAAATAGAACGATTTTGAATGAAGAATAAAAAGAAGAATGAATAAAAATTAAAAAAAATCTCGCGGGGGAGGCCGCGTTTGTAGCCTTACACAGTTTTTTTTTTTTTAAATATTCCACAACTATCACACAACGCCATCTAGTCCCAAGCTAAGCAGAGCTTGTGTTATGGGTACTAGACAACTGAGAAACATACTTATATATTTCTAAATACATACATATTATAGATAAATAACACCCAGACACAGAACAAATGATCGTGCTCATCACACAAACATTTCTGCTGGGTGGGAATCGAACCCACGACCTCCGGCATAGCAGTCAGGATCACTAACCACTAGACCAACAGGCCTGTGGCACGAGAGAAGATATTCTGTCGCGACAGTTAATTAGTTTTACTCTTTGTGTACGTATTTTAAGATTTATTATAAATGGTAGCTATTCGTACAATGTACTCATGCTCACAACGACTACGGCATTTTTCTCAGAGTGGAAAGAAAAAGCTATATTTTATTGTACCCGGGAATTGTTTTGCTGGCTACATGTTAACATTTTATTTATCGTTATATTATAATGAAATGAGTCCAAATAAGAGAATGATTATCCAACATAAATAAATTTTCAATGCGAATCCTTGGTTGCCGAGATTAGCGCGTTATATCCAAACAATAAAATACCTCTTTATAATAGTATAAGTATTGATGTAGACAATTATTTAAAAATAGAACAGCATGATGTTATATTTTCTAAGCCAAATTAACATAATTTATGCAAACAGGTTCCGCTATTTGTTCTATTTTGCTAAAGGTCGCATATTTGGAAAACCTGCATAGCACGGTCATAATCATGTAAATATCTGAATTTATCAGATATTCACGCTAATTGAGATATGAACATTATAATTATAGCTTTATGAAGAGCCAATAATATTTACTTATGAACAGAAATGTAATTTCATTCATATAAAATAAATAAATAAATAAATAAATATTCCACAACTATCACACAACGCCATCTAGTCCCAAGCTAAGCAGAGCTTGTGTTATGGGTACTAGACAACTGATAAACATACTTATATATTTCTAAATACATACATATTATAGATAAAAAACACCCAGACACAGAACAAATGATCGTGCTCATCATACAAACATTTGTCCTGGGTGGGAATCGAACCCACGACCTCCGGCATAGCAGTCAGGGTCACTAACCACTAGACCAACAGGCCAGTCTAGTATATAGTTTTATTAAAGTGGAATAGTTGTCAGTTTGATTAGTTTTTCCGTGTAATTAATTTTATTGCAAGTTGTAGCTAATTTTCATTCAAAAGTATGCAAACTTCAGTCGTTCTGGCAGTTTATAAAATTTGTTTTTGAGATTTTTTCGGCAATTCTCCCGCTATGCTGCATTCTAGTTATGCTACACGGCTGTTTTAGTTCTCCATCTATATAATGTTTCATTAAATGATATGTTCTTGATGGCGGAATCTTTAAATACTATTTAAAGTAGCTTCCCACCTCTGTTTGCTTACATCTTTCAAATCACGCTACGAATTTAGTACGGTTTTTATCAATAGACAGAGTCATTCTAGAGGAAGGTTTGTATGTTTGCATCTACGTATATTGCAATTTAAGGCCAAAACCGGGGTGGGTCGCCAGTTTTTCAATATATTTTCTTCATATTTTAAACACAGAAATAAATGCAAAGCTAAGTAAGGCTGTGTCGTTTATAACTTGGCAACCCTGCATTGCATGCAAACCCATTAAGTCGTTTCTTAAATAAAATTAACTACTAACCTATTGGATTAACATGTCCCCAGTAAGATTCAGGCTGTGGGTGCACCATGGGGTCACCATACACTTCAGAAGTGCTTGCTATCAGTATCTTCGCTCCAACTCGCCGTGCTAAACCTGGAATTTGATGACGTCACATCTTATATTATTACCTTTTATATAAATTGATTCGCGGTTGCATCTTTCGTTAGATAAAAACATTTCTTCTTTCGCAATTGAGGCGATTCGACTGCTTTGCCAGTGTCAAATAAAACACTGTTTATTAAATAAAAAAGACAATGCATAAATATACAAATATTTCTTTCTCTCCATTTATAATTTATAATATTTAGTAATTTCAACATTGCCTTTTAGCTTTCGGAATGCTCCTTCTAAGGAGGCACTTAAAGTATCATACTGTCCCATGAAAGAAGTTTTATGAAAATCGCGAGTTAACTGTTGTTTGAGAAAGGTATTCATAACAAACAATCGAACAACGTCGGAGCCAATAAAGCAAATAGTACGTACAAAGTAGGCAAACAATTATTTGCTGTTATCATTATTGTGTCGATCATGTAGTACCAATACCCACATAGTGTCCTAAAGACAAGTTTCCAGGATAATATAAATACTTAAGTAAAAAAAAAGATTGTTTTAATAAATTAATATAATATTTTGTTTAAAACTCTGCCCATCACTATTAATTTCTCCTGTATCGTGGGATTCGTGAGTTTGTTTACTAACATTAAAACTCACATAAACTAACATCTAGACCCGGTACAACTACCTACTCGTAAGTTTATATAATTACTAGCTTTTGCCCGCGACTTCGTTCGCGTGGAATAGTGAAAACTATCCTATGTCCTTTCTCAAGTTCCAAACTATGTCTGTACCAAATCACACAAATCGGTTCAGTAGTTTAGGCGTGAAGAAAAGACAGACAGACAGACAGAGTTACTTTCGCATTTATAATACTAGTTTGGATTTTTCCGTGCGAAAATTGCACCCGCGACACGCAGCGCAGTCAAATAGCACGGTTAATATATAAATTCATATAACAAAAAGTATATTTAGATTTTGGGTATATCAATACGATATGTTTATGTATAAGTAATTTTATAAATTAAAACACGAAAGCTAATACATATACATAAGGCTGCACTCATTCGATATCCAATTAACAATTTCCATTGTTAATTTTATATGCACAGATGATTAATCGACCGTAAAAATCGTGAATAAAGTTGTTAAAAGTTTTTATTGCCTTTTGATTTGTTTTCACAGTAAAAAAAAATGTGTTGTACCTGCACTGCAGTAGAAATAGCCTTTTCAATGTTATGTTTAAGTACTACTTGTAAAAATGTAGGTCAATGTAGGCAATGTGTTAATTAGACTTTCTGTCTATAGGCCAATGAAATAAGGTTCAAATTGAAATTATTGAGATCTCATTTAATGCACTATAGTAGATTTTTTATCAAGAGAGAAATATTTCAAATGCGAGAGTGCAATATCCACATTCCAGATTCAAATTACTTTTACTCCCTCCTTTAAATTGACAGAGAAAAGGCTATTTTGCTCCCTATTTACGAGGAACAAACTCTTTTTGAATGGTGAAAGCTGATCAAAAAATAGTAATCATAATATAATACTCACCTAACATATTGATAGTTCCTAAAGTATTAGTCTTAATTGTTTTTACAGGATTTTGCATGTAGTGAGGTGGACTCGCAGGACTAGCTAAGTGGTATATTTCATCCGCCTAAAAAAAACATCATGATATAGTGTTTATTAGAACCTTAACCTCATCATGCTGCATCCCAAATTGATTTGATAAATCAGGCTTCTTGAACATTAAGAATAGACAAAGTTATTCCATGGTTATTTGTATAAATTCCACTGTTTTTTTCACAAGTATGGCACGATCCATAGGCCTTTGAAGAACAGAAACATTTATTTTCTACATTTCAACATGACATTGACATGCTAAAAACGGTGAGAATCTTTCTATATTCTGTCATTTTGTCTTTCTTCTGTAGAGAAAATCCGTTTCTATGGTGCCATGCTACATGCCTACTAGTGTCTTAGTTGGTTGTTCAAGTAGGGAAATATATTTCCCAGCAGTACATGTTTCTGATCAAATGTGGATGCAGCTGAGACTATTGATTTAAAAATTAATAAACTGCCATACCTCTACATAAAGTGGGTTAACAATATCATGATGAATCATTTCGAAGTTGCGGTGTCCGAACCAGTGTTCTACATTACGCTTACGGCCAGTGAAGAAGTTGTCCACGACAATCACCTCATGGCCTTGCGTCATAAGTACATCTACCAAATGCGAGCCGACGAAGCCTGCGCCGCCTGTCACCTGAAATTATGAGACTTCAATTTCTTCCATTCTTTATACTCAAACGTAGTTGTACTATGCTGTGCTAAATACGAATAACATTATTAATATAATAAAAAGAATACTGTTGTTTACTGTAATATGTGATGGTTCATACAAAAGTAGGTACAAAAGTAATAAAGATTTTACACCTCCAACAAAGTCATATAAATATAATTTTTATCATTCAAAGGGACTTAAACATTACATTGAGACAAGCACAAAATTGATCAGCTAGTCAGATATATTATATGTTCAACACAGTAATAATATTTATTGGAGTTTCCTAGACTAGAAAACAATATAAGTAATTAATATTTTTATAAATTTATTTGTTTTTAATCAAAGTGATGTAACACGCACGCTTTCCATTATTTTAGCCGTAAAACAGATAGAAGAAAAAGTGATATTATTGTGGGCTTTGGTTTTATATATCTGAAAAAAAAAGTGATAATAGTGCCCAACTTAGTCATAAGTCTGAAGTAATCAGCAACCTTAAGTAAAAAAAGTGAAGTAAAACAAATATTACTTTACATTTATTTTTTTAATTTCCTATCTATATCATGTAATAAGGGCAACTAGTTAAGTATTATGTTTGAACAAGCATAATTACGATGAAGCAATGTCATTGTTATCTGCCTTTGTAAAAGATAAGGTATCATACATTTTCTATGACCAATTTGAATACAGAAAAGTTGTTGTTATTTTTTTAACAGATCTTATTAAACTGGTTGCTAACCAAGTAGGTTTATTTTATTATTAAAACCACTATGACATGCTGAATTTAAAATTCATGATCAGACTATTTTTTTGTCTGTGGTTGTGGTCCTTTATCATCCAAGCAGGTTCAATGCAGGTTGCTGGAAGTAACATACAACTAATTTCTTTATTTTTAAATGAACAGCAGACTTCCCTACAATCTTTTCTTAGGGAAGTTTCCTGAAGAATAATTTCTTTCACTGTATTAAAAATCAGTCATATGAAAAGGTAGTCTACACAAAAAAAATATAATATGAATGAATGTAAAATGTCTTACCAATATCCTCTTCCTCTCCTTGTAACCTAGGAACTTAACTTCTGGATACTTCTGTGGCACTCTTCCTTCCAATATAGCTATTTTCTTTTCTAATTGATCTATCCTTGACTTAGCTTCAAGCAGTTCTCGCTTTGTACCTTCATTATCACTGTTTTGTTGTATTTTGTCCTCCATAATAACTGTTTCAGAATATTTAAGCTTCTTTGGCAGATCACTAAAATCTCTGGTTAGTTTTTGTACGTCCTCTTCTTCTATTCTTTGGTGCACTCCACTGTTACGTTTTGTAATTATTAAAAATATTAGGAGTACTGAAAATAGATTTCGAATATTAGATATTATTACTTGGATTAGCTTCCTGTTTGAAATAATAAAAAAACCTTTTTTTTATTGCACAATATAAATATTGATTTTATTTAAATGCCGAAATTATTGTGTAGTTGGAATATTATTTGTTTTAATAAGTACCTTGACCTTTTACCAAAAAATAAGTACATTGTTATGATAAGTAATTAATCAATAGACTTAAGTACTAAATTATCGATTGAAGAGTATAACAATTTTGTGTTTGGGGAAAGGCTACTAACAGTGCAACTGCTGTATTAACTAGGCGAGTTCGATAAAACCTCTGCTACTTACTTTTAAAGGACACAAAAGCATTAAAATCACTCGGCGAAGGAAAAAAACACAAAAATGCGGCAATCATTTGTGTAAACTTATAAACAGATTGTACTATACTCACATAAAGAAAGTATACCCAAGACTGTTAGTGTCTTCCTCAATTTCAGAGATTGTCTTATCATTTCTGAGTTTACTTTAATTCTGTTTCTGTTCACATTGCTAACTTTAAATAGAATTAATGTTGTACGTGGTTTTACAGCGAATATTGAAAATACCTAGTATTACAACAAAAATGTCACATCCCTTCTGACAGCGTCAGATCCAGCTGACTGTCACTGTCAGTTTTTTTGTTTTTTAAACACAAGTTGAGCTACTTGTCTTTTGAATATTTTATTATGAGTACCAAACATGAAAATCTAAGAAACTCGATAGTAGTTAATAATAAATAAATCAGGGGTAATTCTAATAGTTTTCGAAGGCTAGCTATGGGATTTAAGCTCAGTCATGATAAGTAGTATTGTTTATGTAGCAAAGTGTTAGCTCACCGTACGCAATTATGTACCTACATACTTACATTAGTATTTTTGGTAGTGTCACGTTTTCTCACTTTACTTTTGGTGTTAATTTAATACGAGTTCCCCTTACCTTGATGTTCACTGACTAGACAGCAATGATGAGTTCGTGTGGGTTGCCGGGTGTTGCTCAGTACGCATAGATCGTATCACTTGATCGGTCGTGACAGCGAGTCTGAAATAAATATGCAATGAACGCACCGAAAACATTATGTGAATGGTATTTGGGTACCGCACACATCATTATTATTCCATCCTGTCAGTTAGTAGTAGTTAGTACCCTGTGTATAAAACAAAATATTTTAAGAAAAATATTTTTGTCAGTAAGAAGTATCAACGTCACCTTAAGTGGCTAAGAGTAGAATGAAAGACTAGACCTTGCGGAGCATGACTGCGATGGCCCAGCTGGTATGGCGTTTGGTGTACCTACTGTCCTACGGGCAATCGGTTTTTTCTTTCCACAAAACAGCTTTAAGAAGGAACCAATTAAAATACGAGTAGTTACCCACAGATTAATGTAAGAGTTCTGGCGGTACAGAACTCTTAGCGCTTGAATTCAATTCGCTCGTGCCGGTCTTTGTTTTAGCCATATCAAATTGACGGTTTTTTACGGTAATAACACCACATTAATTACGTCACATCGTCACATATTTACAAAGGCCAATCATGTCAGGCTAATAATCAGTACCTTATCTGCGTTAGTTCAGCCTAAGCTTTATATCCGTCTGTAAAATAAAAACAGGCAGAAAAGTTTGAGGGACAAAGTAATTGTATCATCAGTAGTTGAATACTATTGGCCACAAACTCGTTGTAAAGAGGAACGAACGTTGGTCAATTGCAACTGAGATTTGAGTCATTATAGCATTTTTGAGAAGCATTTTACATTTTACCTACTCAGGTTTAGATTTCAAGTCTATCTAGTTATCTACCACTATTGTATTGGGTCTTCCTGTAAAGATAGTGTGTGTTTATTAATAAATAAATAATAATCTTCTTCTTCTTATCGTATGGTTGATGAACAACCTGGTGTCAGAGTTTAAACCGCCCGTAGGCCTCTGACATGGCTTCACACACCGTTGAAAAATCTCTCAGGTGTGCTGGTTTCCTCACGATGTTTTCCTTCACCGTTTTTAGCAAGTGATAATTAATTTATAAAACGCACATGAATTCTAAAAGACATTAGTGCGTGCCGGGGTTCGAACCTGCAACCTTTGACTTGGCAGTCCAACGGTCGTACCACTCGGCTATCACTGCACCATAATAAATAATAAATAATAAATAATAAATAATAAATAATAAACAATAAATAATAAATCATAAATAATAAATAATAAATAATAAATAATAAATAATAAATAATAAATAATAAATGATAAATGATAAATACATAATAAATAAATAAATGTGTGTTTTTGTATGAATAACTAAAAGAAAACCTAACGTGACTTAGAGCTAACTTCTCAATATTATAGTGCCTTTTTTATCATGGCAAAATCATCAAATTGAAATGAGTCCTCCCACCCGGGCAGGGCGGGAGGGACTGTCAGACTTGACTGACTGTCCCACGGGGTTACGGTAATTTCTGAGTCCCGCGACCCCGGCACGATACTAAAGTGCCTAGGGCCTTCATGTAGGTCACTGGGCTCAGTTGATGTACTTAGGCTCACCCCCCTCATGATATGTGAATATTCATACAAAATCCCCAGTTTAACCACGTGTTGATTTTCAGAGTACGGAATCGTCATACTTCTTCAAGTGCGGTCAGCTTCTTTTGAATCGATGATACATTACCTTGGCTCATCAGGCCGTATTATGCATCAGGACGTCTTAAAACCTGGCTTGTTCCAGTGAGTGAACGAGGTGGCGCTAGACTTGTATAGCTCTGTCTCTTTCACTCACTGAAACAAGCCTGGTTTTAAAACGCCATAATACGGCCGCTGGTAGGTATCAAGTGTCATTTTTATGTCATCTTTAAGGTATAGTGATACTTTGGTGGTGAGCAACGCACATATAGTGGGTTTCGGTCAGGGGAGTATGAAATAAATTCGATTTTTTTTTTAGTTTTCTCATTGAATCTAAAAAAAAAAGTCGAATATATTATATTTTAATTGAAAGTTCTGTATACTAGACAAATATCAATCGTATCATGTGGCTCACGCGATCATACGTGGCCTATACAGAATCACAACAGGTTTGATGATACCAAAGACAAAGGTACTTATGAATTCATGAGATTTTTCAATAGCTTTTCGTTTAGAGCCAGGGCTATGTCTAACTCACTTTTGTGTCTTTACCATCAACTATAACATGTCTAGGCAACGCTTTACTAAGCTACAGCCAGTCGTCGCTGTCACCAACTTAGTGAATACCAAACTTTGGCTTCAACTCTGGGGCGTCGTTGCACTGCAGTTTCCCTTAGGTTAGGCTCGATTGGCAGATGTTCCATAACTTTTAGGAAGTCGGGAGTTGATTGTTAAGAACTACGAGTAAAAGTAAAAATCGGTCATGTGAAATAATAATAGTTTCTGGTAAAAATAAATGTAATGAAAGTGCTGTATTTACAAAAGTCTATTATAAAACTAAATAAGTAGAAGGTATGGTGATAGATATAATGTTTGTATGCCTTAAATTAAGTAAGTAAAAATAAAATTATTAATAGATTTATTGCTATAGGCAATTCCAGTAGTCTGGTCGTATGTGTTGTACTGTGGTTATTTTTGTACTCATACTTTATACTTGTTTTCTTTTTTTAATATACGTATATTTTCGCTTCAACAACAGGTAAAAACAGTATTGTGGTAGTACAGTCTTAATTATCTAACATTGCCCTTATTACAACTGATTTGGGGCCGTGCAATATGTTTTAAACCTACTTTCATAAAGACTCCTTATCTATAAATTGTACTTCCGCAGGACCTTATAGTTCTGTAGGTCACTCAACTATTCTATGTCTTGTTTTAATACTAGATGATAAACTAGACCGTTATCTTGCTAGGGACCAGCTCTTTCTGTTTGCAAGCTTCTCGGAGCCGTACAGGAACATCGGGCTGATCGCTGAAGAGACCATCAATTCCAGCGGCAAAATAAGCGCTAATCTCAGCAGATAAGTCACCCAGAACAGATGGCGTGTCAGGGTTGATACTGCTGTGGAACTCTCTTGGCAAGAAGTTGTTCTCAGCTCGGAAAGTATACGGATGTACCTTCAAGCCTGCAGCATGTGCATCTCTTACAAATGTAGTTACATTACCAAGATTATTATTTTCATCAAGAGGAATGATGTAGCTCTTGTCCGGACCCACCGCGTAGGCATATTTCGCTACTTCTATGAGCCCCTCAGGAGTAGCCATTTGTCCGTACGTCAGCCCATTACTAATTTGATCGTAAGGTGACAAATTCTTACTGTCAAACAATTGCAGAAGCCGAAGCTGAGTCATGGTTTTAAGTTTCTTTAAATTATTGACTTCGAACGACTGTATATAAATTGGTGCTTGAGGGCCCTCGTACCCGTAACCATGAAGAATATCCACTACCTTTTTTTCCATAGGTAATCCAATTGACTCAAAATAGCTGCTGTGCTTAATTTCGGGGTAAATTCCAATAAGTCTATTTTGACTGGTTTGTAGACTTTTGACCATTTCAATGATTTCTCTGAATGTTGGGATTTCAAAAGCGCCGTCCATGCGGGCGTTTCCGGGTCTTATATTTGATATTCTTTCTATGGCACGTAAGGTCTTTATTTCTGCTAGAGTAAAATCTTCTGAGAACCAGCCGCTTATTACATTGCCATCTATAGTTTTATTGCGAAAACGACAAGCGAACTCGGGATGTAGGAACACATCTGTGGTTAGACCTAGTTCGTTATCGTGTCGTGCTATTAACCGGCCGTCTTTAGTCATGACTAGATCAGGTTCCACGTAGTCTGCGCCCATGAGTGCAGCCATGGCGTATGACCCGAGGGTGTGCTCCGGGGTATACCCACTTGCTCCACGATGTCCTATCACCAGCGGGTGACAGAACTCAGTGTCGTATTCAGGTGTTGTCTTCACAACTGGAACTGCTACAGTTTGTTTCTCTGTCGGCACACCAAGTGCGATTCCCAACACACTGTATAACATAAACCACACGCTGCGATCCATCTTCGTTTTCCTGTAAATAATTGGTTATAATTTTATTGTTACGTATAAAGTGTTCATAATTTTCCTACTATTGATTAAGGAATTTGAAACCATAACATTAGTCGTTACTAATGTGTATACCTGTTATACGAGTAATCACGAAAGTTTCTTTAACAGTATAACAATAAGAAGATAATAACTTTAAGTACCTATATTTGCACTGCAACTTAGTATATACAGCCGTGGCTTATATGTACTATTTAATAGTCAAGTTTCTAGGTTTTTATTTTTATTACTTGATAGGTTCATCATCAAAGTCACATTAGTTGATATGTTGTATAACCAGTTCTTGTAGATAGGCGAACACCTATTAAAGTCCTATCTTCTAATTTGCATGGAAGCTGGTTTTTTTAGTACACCTAAGTGAACTGGCTTGATAACATTTCACACTTAAAAAAACCTTTAGAATAAATAAAGAAATTACTTACATGCTGGTCGATGTCAACTTCGTGACTCGTAAACATTTACGATATTATATACACAGATATGGGAAGTGTGTGACAAGAGGCTAAATACAATGTACAGACAAGAACTAAATCGTTACACCAAATAAATATAACATGTCTACCACTTGACGACGAAGAGGAAAATGTACTGCTTAACTCTTGACGTAACTTAATTACGTTAGTCAGGCTTGTATGGCGAACGAGTAGGTATTCGGTCTGAACTTGATTTTACATATTAGCCAATGACATCGCAAGATGGTTACAACACATTAGAATGCCAACCGCAGATAGTGAACAAGTTGAAATATTCACGTAAATGATGTCTTGTAATAAAGACAAAGCGAAATAAACAAAGATTTAGTCTCGTATTATGTACCTATTGACATGCAGATAAAGTACGTGAAATGTATTCTCGCTGATTTAATTCTGTAATTGAGTGGAACGTACAAAATATTAGCTTATTATTTTTATGTTTCGTTTCGTTGTTGCGGTTAAAATTTTTAGTCCGCAGATATCAATGGACATTCTATTTTTGATAAAGTTGTTTGATTGTATAAGACAGATCATTTTATGGTCAAAACTGCATTAAGAATTTTGACGACACGGTTAGTGCAGTAGCTGAGCGATTGGAATGCTGCGCTACGTGTCGCGGGTTCGATTCCCGCACGGAGTAAACAATTGTATGATGTATAAGTAGTTGCTTCGGGCGTTTGTGTATGTGAGTTTATATGTTTCTAAACGCACCCACGACACACGAGAAATTCCTAGTGTGGGCCAGCGTTTTTTTTTTAAAAAAAAGGACAATGTTTATTATTTTGTATACCTTCTAAGCGAAAAAAAATATATACCTAAGTACATGTCGAATTAAGAACCTTATCCTTTTTTTTCGTCGGTTAAAAATATTGTGTCAACGTATTGTAAAATACTAGACAGGTACAAAAAGTGTTTTATTGGTCACTGTACACACTTGAGATAAATCATAAAACTGGGTGTATCTTATTGTTATCATTTATCATATCACTTCAGGAGAGTTTGGAATAGGGTAAACATCTTTTAAAATTGTCTTCGGATAAGTGATGTTACAGCAAATATAAATACTAAGAGATCCAGAATATTTTCAGATATTTTTACCTAACTCTTTGCTCTGCTTACACCGGACGACCAATCATGAGGAAAAATAACCCCTTTTTATCGTGGTAAAATCATCAAATGAGTCCTGGGACGGAGTCTTTGGACGGGAGAGACTGTCAGACTCGAACTAACTACCCTACCCTAGCCTGTTATCTGTTAAGATAGTCCCGCGTGCCCGGTAGGTTTTGGCCCCAGTGGGTGCCCCTTAAACTTATTGTCCCCTTATCCGTTTAAATTTTCTCGCCAGCCAAACAGATTTTTTTCTAATTCTTTTGATATTTACCTTTCTCCTCACTTGAAGCACTATCGAAAAGAGTAAATTTCCAAAAATCCAATAACTTGGTGTTATCAACTTCATTTTATCGGAATTGTCAATCAAAACTACGGAAGAACTATTTCATGATCATTGTAGCATTGGCGTGCCGCTCTTGAGGTCGTCGGCATAAACCTCGTGTTTATTATAGACAAAAGATAAAAAATCATTACCATTTCCTTGACATTTTGTAATTAAAATAGTTGGGTGCTTGACAAAGGCATTCCTTATCGTTATGAAAATAAATCATGAAATTCCATAAAACTTCCTTCCCCTATTATTCTCTAATTATTTTTAAAACGTTGTATCGTAGGCGGGTTTACAAACATAGAAACTCAAATACATAAACACCGAAACTACTTCCAATAGTTGTTCCGGGTCCTGTCCGGGGTAACATAAATATTTGTTGCGTGTGGGAATCGAACCCGTGACACTCTGCACAGCAGTCGATAGCTCACCCACTGCGTCAACAGTGCCGTCACGCCGTTGGTGAAGGATTTCAATAAAACTGAGTTTTTTGTAATCCTACATCTTCTGTTAAACGTCCATAGGCATAATATAATACTATGCCATAGGTCTTCCCCAAATGTCGATCCAGTGTTTATAGTTTTGAGTCTATTCCTGTGACCTCCATACCATCGAGTGTACTCCTCTGACCTCCATCAGTTCTACCTTTCAATTGGTAAACTTAATAATTTTTGCCAATTTATTTATAGAAAATACTAGCTTTTGCCCGCGACTTCGTTCGCGTGCAGTAGTGACTTCCGAAAGATTTTTGTTTTTTTTTGTAGTAAAAACTATCCTATGCCTTTTCTCAAGTTCCAAACTATGTCTGTACCAAATGTCACACAAATCGGTTCAGTAGTTTAGGCGTGAAGAAAAGACAGACAGACAGAAAGACAGACAGACAGAGTTACTTTCGCATTTATAATATTAGTTTGGATAAGGTTTGCTGGCCTCCCCTCCTAATAATAGATATCTTGTCAATTAATTTCGTGGGATTAAAGGGTATTAGAATTTCAGCAGTAAAGATTAAAGCATTTATTGTTTAGCACACTGGCATTATAAAATACATTACTATCTATACTTATACTAGAATAAATTAATAATTATTATAATATTGATAGAGCAAAAGCATCTAAAACTACATAATCACAATAATACTTGTAAATACGTAACGTGGTCACTGTACAGATAGTAATTGACCATTTTACGATTTGACGTATGAGGTTTTATGATGTAAATTGACGTTTTCGTCTTTATCACAATAAATAATAGTTAGGAGCAGTTAATTGTCACAATTACCTCGAACGCGCACTAAATCATCTGGGTGATCAGTGAACAAACCATCTATTCCTGTAGCGAGAAATGCTTTTAGTTCACCTTCAGCGTCTCCGAGAGCGTCAGGAGAAGTGTCATCGCTTCGGAATTCAGCTGGCAGGTAAACGTTCTCTGACCGGAATGTATATGGATGTACTTTTAATCCTGCTGCGTGAGCGTCTTTCACAAAACTCGTCACATCACCCAGTTTGCTCTCAGCATTGCGAGGAATTATGTAACCTTTATCAGGACCCACTGCATAAGCGTAAGTAGCAATCTCTCGTAATCCTTCGGGAGTAGCCATTTGACCATAAGTGAGATCTGTCCCCGCCACAAATTGATCGAATGGTGGAAGATTAGAATTACCCGCAAAAAGCTGAATCAATCGAAGATCAGTCATATTTTTCAGTTCCTTCAAGTTGCTCACTTCAAAAGACTGAATATAAATATGTGCCTCAGGACCTCTGTAGCCATTGTTATGTAGCAAATCCACTAGAGGACGTTCCATTGCAAGTCCCAAACGTTGGAAGTGAGTGCTATGCTTGATCTCAGGATAAATTCCGATAGGTCTATGTAAACTGATTTCTAGACCTTTGGTCAAGTCTATGATTTCTTGCATGGTCGGAACATCAAATGCTATATCCATTCTAGCATTGCCAGGTCTTACATTGGGTATGCGTTCTATTGCACGTAGAGTTTTAATCTCTGCGAGAGTGAAGTCTTCTGTGAACCAACCGCTAACGTTTCGGCCGTCAACTGATTGAGTACGATAGCGGTTGGCGAATTCTGGATGTTGGGCTACATCTGTGGTTAAGCCGAGTTCGTTGTCATGTCGGGCGATGATTTGTCCATCTTTGGTGATGACTAAATCAGGTTCTAGATAGTCGGAGCCCATGGTGGCTGCGAGGGCGTAAGCCCCGAGGGTGTGTTCAGGGACATAGCCGCTGGCTCCTCTGTGTGCTATCACCAGTGGGTGGCACATGTCGAGGTCGTACTCCTGTTGTATGCCATTGGGGTCTGATCTGGTGCGTGTTACAAGCAATGCGATGGAAGTACTCAAGCCTGCGACGCCGATGACTGTCAGCAGCAGTAGCATACGCGTGCGACTGTTCATCTTTGTTCTTTCTGTAAAATAAACTTTACTGAGTAAGTGCTTCATTCAAGTCCAATCTAATATGTTGCCGTGTACTAATCGGGTTTGATGTTGTAACTTATAACTTAAGCAATACCTAAATGTACACATGAATGCAATAAATAATATGAATTTGAGTTCATACTATACGTCTGAAATGGCTACTTGGTAGTAATGTTCGTAAGCTAGACAGTAGGTCGCAAAATAATACCTTTGAAATAAATAAAAGAAAACATATTTATTTGTCGCAAGTACCTACATGACGCGCATTTTAAACAAAGAAAAAATCAATACAATGCGAAGGAAAATATACAAAATAAATTAAAAAAAAAACAGATTTTTTTTTGTTATTTTTATACTAAGTAACATTGATCATCATTTTTTCTGGCAGAAAAAATGATGATCAATGTAAACAATCAATACTCACGTCAACAACACTCTTATTTTAGAAGTGGAAAATACACGTCTTCTTACACTACAACTTAACAAATAAATAGTAATTGGTACTCATAAAACGTTCCAACTTTGTGATAGCACCAGTTAAGAAATTAATGCTCCTTTAGATAAGGATAGATAATTTAAATATGTTGCTAAATTTTAAATTATAATATTTTTTTGCCATGGTGTTACACTAAGTACCTACTCATGTATAATCAGCTTATAATGATCCCACGGCTGGTACAGGCCTCCTCTCTGTGATAAGGAGTGGGCTCTGCTCCATCATGCTTGATTGATCGATGTCACATGTCCTAGAACTTTTGTTTCTAGGACATGCCTAGTTTTTCAAGATGTTTCCCTTCACCATTTTGGGAGTAGTAGTGATGTAATCAATTACACAAAGTTATGCGCTAAGCTGGGGTTCTACGGCTACAAGTCGTAAGTCACCTCCTTCTGCGAAGCAGTCATGCTTGCGAAGGAGGCGGCGGGATGCGTGAGGGACAGTAGGACAACCACCACCTCACGACCCAGCCGCCACGGTAGACGCCCACGGACGTAGCGAGGCGATTACCTGTCACCTTAGATGCGGGCATCCGGACGGCGAGTAATGGGTGGCTCGCCGTCCAATCATGGGTCTTACTCGGGTCGACGGCGCGTCGTGTTCTGAAGATTTTATTACGATAAAAAGAAAAGCTTGGCTGCGTCTAGTTGAAATGATGCTGTCTATTTACCTGCATTACCTTACCAGGTTCTGCTCCGTTCTGCATTTATTGTCCATACTCGTACATTACCGAATTATCTGGACGGCATAGACTGGACAGTATCTGGACTTTACTGGAATATTTTTAAGAAACTTGGTTATTTTCAGGAGGAAAGTAAACTTTTTTAAACTGCTTTTTGATAACCGTGAAGACTATTAAAAATTAAAAACCACCGAAATAAAATCCTCGAAAATAAGTATGGATCTACAATACATACGGTATCACCCTGTATACTTGCACAAATCAGATATCAGTTTATGGTCAGTGAAATCTATCACGATACAGTGTTGTGTCACAATTAGTGTGTGATGTGTGTGATACATGCGAACTTCATGCAAATTTGTTGTGTAAGGCCATATTAGTAGTGTGACGTGGCTAATCTTTATATGTGGGCAGTTATTACAAGAAAGATACAGTACAGCATACTCAGCATACACTGATAGATTTGTTTTATCGTATTAGAGTATTGATGTATTTAAAATAATTATGATGGACATTGCTTTGTTGGAAAAAAATTAGCCAACCTGAATGCAAGTAGTCATAGATAAGGTAAACCGTAGACAACAAAATGAAAACATAATAAAAAGTATAGCACTTTTTTCTGATTCATTACTGGTCAGACGCAGTATAAAAATTGCATACTGGTATGTAATTATTGTTTGCAGAAGGATAATGTTTATCGCAGTTGCCATTATTGCAAAATAAAAACTTTTAATAAAAACAAACGTATCCCTCGGGGTGCACAACCCTCGCGCTGATATGTTGACACTGAGATTCTGTTGTTAGGGATGTCACTGGATTAAATTAGTTTTATTTTTTTCTAAAAGCACTTATTTACTCATTTGTAACTACATATTTTCTAGATGAGATTTTAGTTTTTGATGATATGCTTTTCGATAAATAATTAGGTAGCGCAATTTTTTGATGAGTTTGTTTGTTAAGTTATTTTGTAAATTTCAATTGCATATAATTTTAGAAAATAATAATAGGAAGAAAAAAATGCAGTCAAAAAATTATAATACTTACAAATGTTAGTTTTTTTTTCTACGATTTTTGTACAAACAATAAAGTTTCAAAAATGTTTGCCTCATTATAAAATTGATAACTTTTTTTCATAATTCTTAATTGTGTTGATTTCTTTAAACAATACCTACCTGAATCTGAGGAAAATTTTATTAGTCACGTCCTATTCAGCTGTTAATCACAATATAAGTAGGTAACTAATTAGGTATTTGTAGACTATCCTTAAATCTACCTACTTATTGTTATTTAATCTGGTACGAAAAGGCTAAGCTATGCATGGTGGCTATCTACAGCAATAATTGTATTTACTTCTAAACAAGATAAGATTAGACATAACTTCCTTACATTTTTTTTGTCTACACATTTATGATAAAAACAAAGTATGTAAAACAAGAACCACATTTTTTTTTGAAGTGAAAACTTCTTTATCGGCGTTGTGCACTTTTTTTGGAATGGGTAAAAAATGCTAAACTCGCGTCAGGACACGTGATCTGATCGAAAATTCGTAAGACGGCGCAGGGCGCTTGCGCGAATGTTCGTGTGTGTTTATTACTATTCAAGTTTTCACTTCTGCCGGCACTCCCGGAGTGCATTTCATGCATGTATAAAAGTCGTAGTGGGCAGGCCACATAACACCCCCTGGCTGGAGGCCTTAGAGTAATTTAAGGCATCCACAGAAAAGTCCGGTTAAGCAGCCCACAACCTCTTCTAGGTTGACCTGCGAGATGCCAATTATCACAAAAAAAAACCACATAGAACTGATGGTTGATGAACAGAGACTACGCACCGGCAAGCGCAAGGTAGGACGACAAGATGGACTGACAGTCTAACGAAGACTACAGGATCCCGCTGGATGCAAGCCGCTTCCGATCGGTCCTTTTGGAAAGTTAACGTCCTACGGTTGATATGATGATGATGATCTATAAAATTGTTGTTTAAAATTTCCGAAATCTAAGTTATTGGATCAAGGTATAACTTTTATTAAAACATATAAATTTAAGAGAATAGAAAATTTGGTTAAAAAGTGATGCTTATTTTGAAAGAAATGTCTTTCAGTAAACTGCAAAATAAGAATAAGTATTAAAATGTATGTAAATACAGTGTGTAAAAGAAGAAAAGAAAAATAATAATTTAATATAATAGGTAAAAAAAATAAAAGCAAACTTTTGCTTGTGTGCATATTTATTTAAAGTTATTTTAAAATCGTGACAACCTTTTATCATCATTCGTCTGCTTTTAAGCATGTGTTTTTTGTTAGGCGCTGAGCGTATACTTATTTAACATAAAAATACCAATATTTGGAGACTGATGTTAGAGAAACACTTCTTTAAAAAAAAAGTTATTATATTTTTTTTTCTTTCTAATTTAAACTTGACAGCCCTGATGAATATTCGTTTAAAGGGATAGTCCCAGAGGTATCCCTTTGCGAAATTCGTTTGTTTTTTCCGTGTTCCCTCCGCCACAGTGTGGAGCCTCTAATCCTAGCTGATCGAATTAATAAAGTTCCTCGTTAATCATTATCGTAAGCTACGAATACGTATTAGACATTGATTACAGTAGGGTGAATGGATAAGTCGACTTTATTACGCTAAAAGACTTAGTTCCAGACAAAGGAGTTTATTATTTTTTATTTGTTTTTTTTTTGATTTTAGGGGGAGAAAAAACGTTTAATCTGCTTTAACACTAGCTACTGCTGACGTGAAAAAAACAAAGGTACCAAAAGGTAGGTACGTAGGTAGGAAGGTAAGCACTGTGGCCTTTACCTACCTACCTACCTTGTTTTAATTTTTTGTATTTTTTCCTTACATTTTTTTTAAATTTTTATCTCATGCAAGAAATAAACTGATAGGAACAACTAACTAAAAGCTATTTGATAAAACAACAGTCCGAAAAACATATTTCCCACGCAAAATATCCTTTGGGAGATATAAAAGTAAGTGAACTTGAATTGCAATCTCCCCAGAGGCAATTGTATGAAGGGGCTGTAATGTTCTGTTGTGGTTTGATTCAATAAACATGGCTTCCTTCTTGTCTATTACCGGACCCCTTTCAGAAATCGGATAACATGAGGTGATTGCACTTAGCAGTTTCTTTAAGTGTAAAGGGGTCGAATTGGGTAATTAAGTTTTCATTAAAATAAATACAAATAGAAGTGTTTTTTGTTTTACCGAAAGATGAGGTTTTGCTTTGCATTTTTATAGTTTTGTTACAGTAATGGAAATTAGAGAAAATGTTCACTGAAGACTTTTTGGAACTGTTGTATCTTAGATATCTTGCTCGCTCATTCGTACTCAGTTTCATTAAAATCGGTTCAGATTTATTTCAAAATCGGCGTACAAACTTTTAAAGTATCATATCAATTTCAGCACACGATGTCTTCTCAGGCTGCGCCACCGAACCCTGTCTACCAACTTCTGCATCCAGCAAGCTGCAAAATCCCAAACACATTATTATTTTTTCTTTGAGGTTGTCAGTTCGTCTACATAATTGGTTTAATTTAAAATTGGAACTCACTCACCGTATCTATGCAAATAAAGAATTATGTTCTCAGTTTAAATTAATTCCGTCATCGTTTTTTTTTTTAAATGTGCATGCCTTCTAATCCTCGATTCTAATTTTAAACGAATAGAAAGAACTTTCGAAAATACCCAAGTTAAGATAAAATATTTCGCACAGAAGTGATGTGTTTAAGTGGATAATAACCGGGTTTGCGATCCCGGGCGGGGCCGCCCCGCCCACCAACATGGGATGCCTTTTATTTATAACAATAAGTGGACACAAATCAATGGTTTCTCAAGACAAATATTAAAAGATAAATGAAGACAATGCTGTGCCAAGTGGAATAAAGAAATTCGACCATAAAAAAGCTCGAGTCTTGTATTAAAAAAAACGTGATTTACTCCAGTTATGTCATTACTGCAATGAATTGAAGTGAGTATTCAATTATTATACCTAGCAGTATGCATACGAAATATATCTTTATGTATTTAGACTAATGTTCGTGAGTAAATTGTCTTGTTATGAAATCTTATTATACGAAAGCTCAGACTAAACCGATTGTAATAATTCTATTAACTCTTCAAACCTACCACGAAGTTGTTACAAAACCTATCAACAGGTCAATCACTATACAAGTTTCGCAAAAATATCGAATGAGTTGCTATACAGACAGTTCAGGGGTCGTGGCCTTATTTCTTTAGAAGATAACATCGGTCGTCACTCCCGACAGATGTGTAAGCTCGGCGCCACAAAAATGCTATTCGATTGAACAATATCGATGTTGTATCGGGCAATTGTCCGGCGAGTGGCCCATAAAGGCCCCACGGACCTCGGCCCACCATATCGGTGCCATCAACACAAACCACAATAATGCTATTGACGAAATACTATAAACATAAAAAAGACAACATCAGTTCGTCGAAAGCGTATCGACCATAGACCAAATTAAAATTACATTTAATAGTATTATAAGCGTGAATTATTAATTTGGGAGGCATTGTCCCGGAGAAGCATTGTGAATAGATAGCTAGTACCTACTCTATGAAAGAGTGATTTTATCAAATTGCTATGTAGAACTAATTATGAACGGTTATATTCGACTAAATGTTCAGTTTTGTTAGTACCTAATCCGTAATTGAATACATTGTTTGGTGAAACAAAAAATATTAGATTTTTATTAAATAAAAGTAAATTGTTCGATGAATTGATATGGTACCTATTATCAGATCCTTAACCGTTCCATTTCGAGTTTTGAGTGATACATACATAATTACTCACCCGCCAACAAAGTGTCCAGGGTTGCTTGATAAATAAAGCACAAAATTAAACATTTCCAAAGCACTTCATTAACCGTGACAATAAGCTATCAATCATCCAAAACCTCGCAAAACAATAATCACATTATCATTCTCCCATAATAACAAATGTTGGCCCCAAATGCATAAAGAATCCGCTTTGAAAGTTTTTCGAGATACATTTTGAGAAATATCGTCGCAAGGCTGCGCCCGACGAGACCGAACAATGTAAACTTATGAGTGAACGTATTATTTATTGAAAAAAAGAAAAAGTAAAACGGTTTGACATATTGTTAAGGGTCCTTATAAAATTATTTGCTATCACGCCATCCAAGCCTTGTTACGAAGAAGCAATCTTTAAAATGAAACAAGAGTACGACTCGAGGAGTCGAGGTACATTTACGAGAGGCATGTCGGACAATAAAACAATGACGTACTAACCGAAACATCGACTGGATTAATGGTTGGCGTGGATTTTGTCTAAGGATAAGTAATTGCTGTCTTCTCATTTTAATAATCATATGGAGGGACCCACTTCAAGAGCGCTATTAATAATGCTTAGAATGAATTTTTCGAATTCCCAAATGTCATCCAGCTTATTAACCGGCTTCGTTTTTTGTTTAAGTTTTATTTGTTTTGGATTGGACAGAACGTTTTGGTTTTGGCGCGGTCATTCCGACCTTTCGTTTTTTGTCTCGCATCATGCAATCTCGGCAGATGAAATATTGTTTAGAGTTAATTAGTTATACGCTGATAAAGTCTTTTTCTACGGAACTGCTCAATTATTTGTGGGTTTTGTTAATTTGCTGTAAATTCTGGTTTGTTTAGTCATGTTTGGCAATGTCTCTATTTTAACATGTAGAGCTGGATATAGGAATTTAGATAGGAATCTTGCTATTTTCTTAGTTACTTCTGTAAATTTCCCTTTTAAATTCAGGCTCCTAGGATGTACATTTCATTTCAATCTTAAAGATCAACTCATGAGATCATGAGCAGGTAAACAATCACCTCTGAACCAAATAATTAAAATTGGACACGCTGATTGAAACTATAATTTAAGCTTAAACACGAACGATTTATCACAGGCTCCATACGTCAAAAATCATCTGCAAAAAGATGCCACTAAATGAATAAATTTAGATTCCAATGCGCGTGATCGATAGACTCTTAGATCGGATCTATAGATCATATCGACTTCGAAAATGGAATGCGTGAGTAAGACAAAATATAATTAATGATCGTCCTTCTAAATTCGAATCGGTCTGGTGCAGACATGTTGGCGTCGTCGCATAAACAAAAGGCAAAAAGTTTTGTTTCATTTTTTCACAATATATTTTTTATTTGTGCATATAAAACGTTAGTAGATGTGTACGATTAATCATTCGTTGGCGTATTGTTGCATCTGTCGTGTCGGCGTATTGTTGCCGATGGACCTTTGTACGATTTGATAATTCCAAAAACATCTATTGCGCCACCTGTGGCAGGCCATAACGGTTTAATTCTTTTGTATTGAACTAAATGTAAAATAGATTATGTTATTCAGTATTTAATAAACTCCGAACTGTGTCGATATTGAGTTGATGACATCAAAAACATTTTTATTGACCAATCATTGTTTTTACGGTATGCGTTTGCGATGAATGCTATAAGATATCTAATAATTGTATCCGTCAATTAATTACGGTGAGTACTTGCATCAATGATGTATGAGATCCAATCTTTAACTACAAGTTAATACGTTTCTTTCGACGATGATTATATCTTTTATTTAAGTAACAATACAAGTGTGGTCGATTATGTCTATACAGGTAATTTAATTAGATATAGCCAACATTATTTTGACACGCAGGTAATTCTTCATACTAATTTGAAATTTCACATTATCCAGTTTCCTAGTTGTCCATTGAAATCCTTGTTCTTTGAAGATGATCATGACTAAAAGAAAGGGCTGCATTTCTAAGTGATAATAGTCATGTAGGAATTTTAATATAATTTTAAGATATTTTTATCCTGACTGGCAGGGAATTTCTAGAATAATTGGATAATAGGCTATGAAACCTCATGCCTATTATCTTTTAATATTAAGAAGGGCTTGGAGTTTTTTACAAAATAGAGCTAGCTTTTTTTTATGTGTAAAATCATCACATGAGTCCTCCCACCCAGGGCAGAGCGGGAGCGACTGTCAGACTCGTACTGACTAAAATCCACGGTGTCCTTCAAGCCCTTTACGTACTGGGGTCACGGTAATTCGTGAGTCCCGCGACCCCGGCAGGCTTTGGCCCTATACAGGGGGCCCCGTCACTATGCTGACACTCCTTGAGGCGCGCGTGGAACACAACGCGTCGTCGTCGGACATCGAGTAGCCCATTACTCGCCGACAAAATAGAGCTTGCAGTAAAACATCAGTTGAAACCAAAGCTAAATGTTTTTTAGCATTCAGCCTTAGCTTCTACCCATACCCACCTTCATACAAGGACCTGCAGGGAGTAGTAACCTGAGTGGTTACCTGCAACCACAATCAATCGCGGCACAGACGGTTATGACAGATAACGTGTCCTGTCGTGGAGCAATCCGTCACGGTCGGCGGCGCGGGCGCAGGTCGGGCGCCGAGCTTTGTTCGACGTGGGAAAACTGTAATATTCAACAAGTATACGAGTGCTCAGAGGGTCGTTTTTGCTGTGTATGCAAACGGGTACCGTGTGTAATTAATCTTAGGTCCTTAGCCTTTTAAGTACTGGATATTTTCACCATAAGTAACACTGACTTGTACGAATTTAGACTACGACTAACTCAATAAAATGTGAATGGGTAGATGCTGTAGAGTAAATTAAAATGTTGTCTAACTCTTTCAGAATTACAGTCGTGATGTTTTAACGTTAAGAAATCAACATAACCAAGTAAATTATATTATATAATTAATAGTCAGGAAATGACTCAAAAGCTCTGAAAGCTTCGAGTCATAGCCGATGTTTGATTCGTTTTGTGCTTGGAAAGATATTGTAATTGATAAACTTTAACTATTTTTTTCAGGTTGAGTGTTTATTGTTTAAGAAGATCCTCTACTCATTATGAGGAATATAACAATCATAATAAGGATTAAGTACATCTTATTGCTTTAAAACTCTAAGATCTGGTATTAATAAGTAACGATTTCCATAGATACTTCCGCCTCTTATAAGTAGATATTATGAAAGGGATTCCAAGAATTGCTCATTTTTTTATTAAGGCTTAAAAGTAGGTACTAGTATTCCAGTTAGTTCTGGCCATTAAATAAGTAGTTTTTATTCTCTATCCCTTCAATAAGTATCGAAGTTATCGATAAATATATTCATCATAATTAGTTTGAGACATTTGGCTCTCCTTTGGCAATTCTCCTTTGAGTTATGACACTGTTCTAAGAACACACCTCATTTTTCTATTCCATACCACCAAACAGTTTTGAGGGTTAACACGAGAAAAAAAAGAAACAAACGAATGTGCGACCGGCTTTTTTTTCACCTGACAACACCGCACGTTAGTTTTTATGTACACCATTTTGAAAATTAAATTATAGGTTATAATTTTAATATGATAGGTGTGTAATATATTTCTTGAAGGAATGTTTTGTTGAGATTTTTATCTTATAATAGTATTTATTTTATTCGAATCTAAACCATTTTTATATTAAATCGTCCCTTTTTTATTTGTATAAATTACGGTAAGCAGTTAATGAGTGAGTTATACAGTTTTTTTATGTTTCTTGGTTTTACGATTGGTTAGCTTATACAAGCTGGATACAACAAACTTTTTAAAATAATGTTCTCATAAATATTCATTGTGAGCATTTATCTTCAAAAATAGAAATCTAATTATATCCCAAGCGAGAGGTATGTAGGCAGGTATATAATAATATGTTTCATAATCATACTAAATAATAATGTTTAATTTCCATTTTTCAAGGCCTCTATCAAACAGTAGGTAGGTACTCGTATTTTTGAGTAAATAAATAATGTTTGTATATGTATTATTTGTATGTTTTCATTACATCTGCAGTCTGCGGAAATTATTGGCACAGCAGCAATTCACATTGTTTTTAGGTAAAAGTTTCAAAAATTCACCAGCAAAACAGTCTAAACCAGCGGCACAAAACAAAAGCTTATCTCATCAAGTATCAGCTTATAGACAAGCTATAAAGATGGCATCTACAAAGAAATCGGCACAGATTACAGTTAAACGACCATCGCAATTGGACGATACATTTTTAACGACTGTGTTTTTTAGCGCACAAAAAAATGCGGCAGCGACAAAAGGCGATCGTCACAAAGATCCTCCTTACAGATAAAGGGACCATAAATAACACCATAGTTTTATATATTGTTTTTATGGAGCCAGGACGATTCCTATAGCTTGCAATCATTTGTCAATAAATGTGTATTATAATTATTTTTTTCCAATTTTTATCGATGATAAATTAGGGGTGAATTGATTTGTACCTGTTCTTGGCAAATGTTGAATGCTTGTGTATCAGTCATAGGTTTCGTGAAGCGACAAAACGGCCAGTGATTTTGGAAAACTGGAATCTTGTGTAATGCCTGCATCTATAAAAAAACATCTTCTATGGAGGAGAATTTAAGTAATTTTACAAACGGCACCTTAGCGTCATCAATGTTCCCTTGTTTTGTTTGAACGATACTTATCTTTTAGGCTGCTATTAAAAATAATCTTAAGAAGTAAAATTACTAAATCTTAAAACAGGACACATTTGTACATAATAATGAAACTATATTCAATAAGTTTCCCAGTTTAAACACAACACGACCATCGTAATCCACCCTAATCCAAACATCAGTAACGCTAGAAAAAGTGTTACTAAGTATAAACCAAATTGTGGTAGTTGCCAATGTTGCCATATAATGAGGGATCGCTCCCCGGAAAGTTTATTAAATCTTCCTTAGAATTCATTACAGGCCTGTTTCTAAATTAAGTTTCGCACCCCACGTTTCACTTAACATTTTATGAGTTGTTTTCTCTTAGTACACTGATTTAATTTTAAACGTGTAATATGATTTATCGTTGTTTATTAGTTTTGGACCATGTATTATGTGAAAGAAATCCGCGTGCGGCGTATGCGATAATTTTAGCAGGCTGTAGATTATAATGGATAAAATCCTGTCCCGATTTCTGAACTTTCTTGATTTCTCATTGCTATTAATGTATCATTTTACTTCCATGCGTTTAGATCAACCAAAGTAACTCGAAGGTGAGGATCCTATGACATTGCCAAAATAACGAACAGCTCTTGGGCCTAAACAGTGGATGTTCTGCATTCCTATAATATTGTTTTAACCTGTTTCATAAGTATACTTTATTGTAATTCTAAATGAATTGAATTTACTCGTAATTTTATTGATAAGATCAACTATTTCCAATTTAGTAAATGCAATTCAAATTTACTTACAGTTATTTACCTTGACAAGGAAACCAAACTCCCCTACAAAAATTCTCCGCTGAAAATGCCGTGAAAGCCGTAGGGAAACTGAAAGTGCGTGCTAAGAAGACGTTTGCCGACGGCCGGGGCGGCGGCAGGGCGGGAGCGTCGCGTTGCTAGGCGACGCGCCGCGGGAGGGCGTGGCAATCGATACCACCCTCACCTCACCCGGTCACCTCCAGTCCTCACGTGATAGCACTGATAACCCTTATTGGACTTGGAGCTGAGCCTAGATAAAGTGACAGAGTGATAGATACATAGAACACATCGTGTATATGGTAATGACAGCTAATCCAAGAATTAATATATAAGATAAGACTTTGTATAATATTCTATCTGTGATAACGATAGAAGTTTACATAGAATTGCAATAACATTAGCTAACGAAAAGTGTGTGTCTAGAGTTTATGCCACGACTGAAGTCTTATAGACGCGGCACTAGTGTTTATATAATTCATTACATAAAATCGCATTAAAAAAACCAGGAGGTACCAAGAATTTTCCGCAGGGCTTCAGTCGCGGACACTATTTCTTAATTTTAGTTACAAAAGTATACATAGTACTGGATTAACTTTAGCTCCCGAAAAGTATTTGTCAACATTTTTGAAAATCTTTTTAAAAATATGAAATGCTTTGATAGCGTATGTCACTTGTTTAGCCTCTGTAGACACGAGGCGACTGATAGTAACAAAGTTATTTATTTTTTGACATTAAAATTTCAAAGGCAAGCACTTGCTTGAAGGTCGCGGGACTTACGAATTACCGTGACCCCGGAACGTTAAGGGCTATTGAAGGACACCGTGGATTTTAGTCAGTACGAGTCTTACAGTCCCTCCCGATCTGCCCTGGGTGGGAGGACTCATGTGATGATTTTACCACCCTAAAGAAAAAAAGAGTACAGACGGCGAGAAGCGACTTTGCTTTAAACTATGTAGATAGAGATTTAGAAAATAGATCAATAGAATACGTGGTACCCAAACTTAAATTATATGGGATCACAGATATCAATTTAATTGGTTCTTTTTTTTGCTCACCTTTTACTACTAACTCAACACGAAGATGTGGTCGACGGTGAAGCACGCTTGCCTAGAAGTAATCTATTTACCCTCGACTTGAAATTCCAAGGAACTTTTATGAAGATCACTTACAATTAGTTGTAGATTACTGGGTTTGTCTGTGTGACTGCGTTATTCTTCTAAAGTTTACTACGAATTTTAATGTGGTTAAAGCCAGTGTTTTATAAATTTATCTTAGAATGTTTACATATACATACAATTTTTTTTTCAAGTAGCGAATACCATGCTAAACTTAGACGGTACCCAGTACCGAATACATAGAAAGTAAATTATAGCTAACAACACACGCCATAGTTTAATAAGAGGCCTGATTTTACAAATTCGTCAAGTCTTTTAATGTTGCTGTCAAAAAGAAATTGAGTTTCCCTTCTCAGTGATGTGGGGGAGTGCGTCGGACAGGTTCCGTCGACTGTACCTACTATTAGTACACAAAGGTTGGTTGTCGCGCACATCCCTAGTCGGCGTACCCCGCGTACCCCGCGTACTAGGCGGGTAAGGGCGCGAATTAAGACCTGTCAACAACAGATCAGGACTACCCTATGACTATACCTGATGCTAATTTGGATGTACGCGGTGTTTAACGGTGGGGATTTTAGTAACATCGATGGTGTTCATAATTTTGGATATGTAGCTTTTTAGAAGACACACCGAAGGGGAAAGGCGGATTCTAGTGAATAGTCAGTGTTCTCCGTAAATTAGGAAACACATTATAATATGAATGTCCTTAAAAAGCCCGTGTGAGTACTTGACAAACAATGACTTTTCGTAACATTTTCCAAAGCATATCTCTTAGGAATTTTCATGGCTCATTACTTTGATTTGTTTTGTGTTAATTTCATAACGTCACCCTTTCCCAGATTTTATGTTCGTTTAATTTTTTTTAATTTTATTAATGTTCGTTTTATTTCAAACTATCTCACATTGACTGTGATCTTTCTTCCCCTTTAGGTACCCTTCAAATAAAAAGCAGTCTTCAAGATGTTTAAAAATTCCTACCTAATACTTATAAGAAACAAAAAAAAAAACAAATGAAAATCAAAAGGCAGTTTGTTTTTCGAAACTTATGTAAACACAGCCCATCCCTGTTGTCGTGGCAACTAATTAATACAAATGGTAGAGTTCGCTCCACGAGACGAATCCTGACGGGCGTCCCTTCAAATATATGGTCCATAAAACTACGATTACGTTTTATAAACACTACATTTATAACTACTTCATGATTGTATTATTTATTTTACGTAATATATTATGCTGTGGTGGAGATTTTGATTTTTTTCTAAACTGTGCTTTCAAATATTTAAAATTCTCTGGCACAGTACACTCCATTAATTTATAGTATTCGACCATGTGGACTAACATGGAGAGGACTTTTATTATGCAGTTAGACTTTTATAGTGATATTTTATTTTATAAGTTACGTTTTGGAGTTTATCTATTTAATGATATTTTTATTTGTTTAAGGTCGTCTTGCTTTTATAAAGAGGAGGGACTAAAATTATTGCTAACTACTACTAAACGACTAAAATTATACCTTTTTGTATAGTAACTGTCTTCCCCCATTTAAAATTATAACAAATACATAGTATTTTCTAATTAGCAGTAAATAAATTATTCATTTATATAATTAAGAGTGCCTTATTGACCCCAGTGGCGTAGCTAGGCCAGAATCAGGGGCCTTGTATCAAAACTTGTTTGGGCTCCAGTCCTAGGGGGTCCTAATCTAAGTGTATAGTGTTCCAGAATAAAGACAATAGCATTCTAAATTGTGTAACTTGATCTATTACTGATATCATTAAGAGGATTTTGAAGGGAGCTAGAAAATTGAGAATGCTGATCTACTGATCGTAGCTCATTTATGATAACTAAGTATGTACTCGTACAATATAGCCTTTTTGAAAATTGAGTCATGTTAGGAGTTCGATAATTGCAGCTTTATGGCCACGATAAGTTTTAAGAGCAACATAATTATTATGTTCTTTTTATTCCAATAGTCGGGAGCTCTTGACACTTGGGAGCCCCGAATAAGGCCCCGGATAAGGCTGATACGGCGGTAGCTACGCCTCTGGATTGACCATTTGTCACATGCTTCAGAGACCAAGCTTACTTAAAAACACTGTGAGATAGTTGCTGTTTGGTTATTCCAACAATAAAAAACGTGAATAGGGCTTGCAGGTCCAACTAGGGAAGCAATGAAGAGTGGGCGTATTAGGGACTAACCTTTGTAATTTTGACATCAAAGTTTAGCTGATTCTATTTAATTATAACCTTTTTTTAAATATTTTGAGTTTGTTTGAGATGCCTTTTGTTTCGAAGAAGATTTATTTTTCAAACTAAGTAAAGACATCTCAGTTACAGTTGTACGAAAGGTCCTATTCCACATTAAATGAGCAGTGTGCTCCGTAGCTCATGGACCGTGGCCGGCGCTCGCCTGGCCTGGCCCGGGACGCGCCCGCACTAAATTTAAATATTTTAATCCTTAATTTAAATTTTTGACATTTTTATTTTATGTTGGTATTCGTGTAGTTTCATTTTTAATGTTATTTGTCATATTCAGGAGACGGCGCAACTCGTGACTGGCGCCTCGGAACACCATTTGTTGGTAAAATATCGTCGATGAGACAGACTGACTCGGGACAATTTGTTCGAACATTACCTGCCCTTCGATAGCGAAACGTTATTTGTAATGAAGATTGTGTTTATAAATAGGATAGTTAGCTATCTACTACTTGTGGTACTATACTGAGTGCCGTACCTAGCCTTTTATGCGCCCAGTGCAAGCTTCTTTAGCTGCGCCCTGCGGCCGATGACGTCTTAAAACAAGGCTTGTTCCAGTGAGTGAAAGAGACAGAGCTATACAAGTCGTCTAGCGCCACCTTGTTCACTCACTGGAACAAGCCTCGTTTTAAAACATAATACGGCCTCTGGTTTGGCCAATTCTGGTTTTGGTCTGGCCATGTCCACCGTTGACACACTCCTATTTTCGGCGCTGACTATACTTTGTATATGTTACTATACAAATAGCTTCATCAATTAATAATTATGTAAAGGTCTCAACCAAAATTCATCATAATCGATCCGGCTATTTAGACTTCAAAGTGTATAACTAACTTATTTCGCATGGAGATTGTGTATAATAATGAGATCGTATATCTACCCATATTATTCTATATATCTACTTTTAATTCTTAGATACTTGTCTGTGGGATGTTGTAGATGATATAGTAGACCAACATCGTATTCTGTAGTGCAATAAAAAGCGCCAATCAATAACGTAATTAATGGTCATTGGCGTCAATCATAACAACTTCGCAGGTCGTAAAATGCTATCCATTAATATTTACAAACGATGGATGATTAAATATGAGATATAGCATTCAAATACCTCATACACTTAATTCTTACTATATTTCTTTCCATTTTCTAGGTCTTACATCTCATTAGGCAATAGATACCTTTCCCATAGCTGGGATTCAGGCCTCCTCTTCGTCACAAGGAATGGATTGATATCCACGGGGCCCAACGCTAGTTAGTGGTTGACAAAATGTTTTCGATTTTTTGGTTATACGGCATGCTGGTTTCCCATTTTGAGAGCATTCACCACTAATCATGACCTACGTTTCGTTTATAAGTTGAGGGCGTTATCACAACCCGACTATTACTGTCGCCTTTTGTGGCAAAAAACCTGTCCCCCATCTACCACCTCATGAGGGTTCAACTTTTAGTGAATCTGGAACTGGAAGTCCTTGACCGGTCGACCATACGGCCGGTTGACAGACCTGTTGGTCTAGTGGTTAGTGACCCTGACTGCTATGCCGGAGGTCGTGGGTTCGATTCCCACCCAGGACAAATGTTTGTGTGATGAGCACATTCATTTGTTCTGTGTTTGGGTGTAATTTATCTATAATATGTATGTATTTAGAAAATATATAAGTATGTTTATCAGTTGTCTAGTACCCATAACACAAGCTCTGCTTAGCTTGGGACTAGAAGGCGTTGTGTGATAGTTGTGGAATATTTATTATATTATATTATATTTATTATTATATTATACTCCAACCTAAGTGAGGCCAACTCGACGTGACAGCTGCGAGATACGAGAACAGGACTATGTGTCGAGTTATACTCCGCTTCCTACCCCTGAGTCCCTAAAAATCCTGTCGGGCTCACGGGGCTGTCTCATCAGGTAACAGTGAACCTGGAACGTAAAGGGCCATTGAAGGAACACCGTGGATTTTAGTCAGTACAAGTCTGACTGTCCCTTTCGTTCCCCCCTGGGTAGGAGGACTCATTTGATGGTTTTACTATGATATAAAGAGCTCCTAAATATGTAGACAAAGCTACTTTTGCGTTGCTACTGAAAACAACGTATAATATTATCATCCCCTCTAAGGAAATAATCTTACAGTGTCAATATAACTTCAATGTTAACTAGCAAAATCTGCCAAGAATTTTCATTTATATTGAGGTCAGCTTCCAGCTGGATTCTGTCTAATAATCTATTGTCTAACTACAATTGTCTAAAGTCATTAGAATTTGTTTGTAATAAATACTCTATTATTTATCGAAATAAACACTCGTCCTTTATATATACAGCTTATTTCAACCATGGCGGCCAATACATATAATATTTATATTGTGACACCAATACGTCATAATATTTATTTTGTGGCACAAGTGTGTGCGCAGTCACAGGTGCACTCTCTCTCTTTACTCGCACTGTTATAGTCCGTGCCGCCAGCGTGTTTTCCGAGCCACCGGACTATAATACCATCAACTTCTAAACTCCAGGATGCTTTTTATTATCGTGGTTAAATCATCAAATGAATCCTCCCGCCCAGGGCAGACCGGGAGGGACTGTCAGACTCGTACTGACTAAAATCCACAAACTCCAGGATGCTACGGAGAAATTCCTGATGGGAAACCTAACAATAATTGCGCGACTTGGGAAGCAAACCCAGAACATTACACTCAGTTGTCGCGCTTGCTACCACGACACCATTATGTAGAAGCGTCTTCGTTTTATATCAAGTAGAGATTGAGAAAATCAATATGAATCAGCCTCACAGCCTTACTTTGATGGATCCATCTCGATTTAATATTTGGCACAATGGATCCTTTTTTTTATAGAACTCACATATCTCTTGTTAACCTGTCCAACATTGGTTTTGATTTCGTATGCCATCATAGCAAGGAGAAATAAATGACCCTTGTAAGATCATTATAATACTTTTGTAGATCATTAGTCATCGGCCGGCGCTAGAGATTACACAGTATTTTAATATTTTATTCTAATGTCCAACGCATTGTGAATGCTCGAACACAAACGTTCTAACATATTCTTCAATTTGTTAAGAGATTTAGCTTATTTTTCGATTTTAATAGTGGACAAGCGATCTTTGAACTGAAATTAATAATATTGGACCTACAGTGTACTTGAATTGAATATTTTGGGACATTAATTTTCTTTGGTAATACAGTAGATATTGTAGTATCTGAATTTAACATTGGAAGTTAGTAAAAAAAAACCGGCCAAGTGCGATTCGGACTAGCCCACAAAGGGTTCCGTACAGCAAGTAACATAATATAAAAGTTCTTGTAGTTGCTTGTAACAGTTTAGTTCAGTTTAGAAAAAAGCGATAGTAGTAACCTCAATATCAGTTTTAAAGACCTATCCATAGATACCACCAAACGTATGTTTTTTTTTTAATTTCAATTCTAGGTATGGGGAGCTCCCAAATTTATTTATTTTGTGTTTGAGAATCCTAATGCGGTTCACATGATACATCTACTTAATAAGTTCCAACAGGATAGCTCTTATACTTTCGAAGAAAAGTGGCTGTGACATACGGACGGACAGACAGACATGACGAATCTATAAGGGTTCCGTTTTTTGCCATTTGGCTACGGAACCCTTATAATATACTAATGCCTTAAGTAGCTTGCTAGGAATACTTGCCAAGCTGTTCTGTTTTTAGACTGTATTTACCTGGCCAAACAATTGTTGTTCCGATTTCAGAATATTGAATAGTCTGTATAAGTAACTCCTGAAGGGTTAGTTTAGGTTAAAATTGGTAATCGAACCTAGCTCCTTTCGCTTCCCACTAAACTAACGAGACAGCTATTTTTACATAGAACTATAATCTGGATTCCGCCTTTTCGTTGGGAAATCATCAAATGAGTCCTCCCGCCCTGTGCGGAATGGACTAGAAACCAACCTGTTCCTATAGTTGTCCTGCAGAGAGTCCAGCGACCCCGGTAGAAATTTGGCCCCATCGGGCTTCGCCAGTTTGCTTTTTTTTTTACGTGGTAAAATAATCAAATGAGTCCTCCCTCCCAGGGCAGAGCGGGAGGGACTGTCAGACTCGCACTGACTAAAATCCACTTTTGGCCCTCTAGAGGGGGGCCCCGTCATTCGCCAGTTTGCTGGCAGCTCCTTGAACCTTTAACTCAAATTGGACCTTGACACGACGAGTTACACATTGTTAGACGTCCGCAAGCCCGCGCCGACGGTGGCCGGAGGTCGCCTCGCGATTCCCGAGTCCATACATCGTTTTTTGATAAGTATAATAATAAATAAATAATAATAAATATTCCACAACTATCACACAACGCCATCTAGTCCCAAGCTAAGCAGAGCTTGTGTTATGGGTACTAGACAACTGATAAACATACTTATATATTTCTAAATACATACATATTATAGATAAATTACACCCAGACACAGAACAAATGATCGTGCTCATCACACAAACATTTGTCCTGGGTGTATGTGAATATGCAAATAGAAGCTTTAACAACAAGATGTTATAATTGAAATTGCGGTCAGCAAAGCAACGTAACATTTGCCAATCATCTTTTACAATAATATGCGGTATGTTAACTTCTATTGTTTTGCAAAATTGTATGTGTGTACAAGTTGACTGTTCATTTTTTTATTGTAATTAGATGCTTATGTTGGTATAATAATTATGCTAATTATGGTAAACAATCATGATTTAAATACGGAAGTGTTAATCAATCTATGCTGACTTAAGTAAAACTTCTGAACCATACTTATACTAAGTACTTAAACCTTAGTCAGTACAAGTCTGACAGTCCCTCCCGCCCTGCCCTGGGTGGGAGGACTCATTTGATGATTTTACCACGATTAAAAAAAAAAGTATTTAAACCTGTGAACGAAACTAAATCAAACCATTCGAGATCTTCCTTCTTAATAATCATGTGAAAGTTTGGATGGATGGACAGATGGATGTATTGATGGATGATTATTACGTCAAAATGACTTGACCGATTTGGATGAAATATGAAACAGTGAAAGTTTATACCTAGTCAGGAATAACACATAGGATACCTTTTTATCCCGATATTATGTTCCCGTGAAACAATTTTCGAGTACCATGCGGGTGAAGCCGCCTGCAAAACATAGCGTACTTTTAAAGAAAGTAGAAATTTATATACACTTTGTAAAACCTAAAAAAAATATAAAATGTGGTCAAGAAATAAATGAAATTATACTTTTGATATAGATTAGTTTGTAAGTACTATGTAGGTATCTGAAAAATACCGTTAGAGAAATAAATTCACTTAGCAACACAAATCAAGTATACCTATTCTATATTCTCTGATTATTATTAATAGTAAATAATAACAAGTATTTAGAGTAACCTACATAAATGATTACTTAGGAATTCGTCAAATATATGAACTCTCAACAATATTAATAGAATTTCAATGCTATTCATGGTCAGCGTTAACAAACAACATTAGGGGTCAACGTTCGATAAAAGTTGATGACGTCACAATTCATTGCGAACTCAACTCTTTTTATTTCACTCATCTAGAACGTGGCAGGTGGTTCAAAGAACGTGTTACGTAATTTCGCGGCCTTCAAACATGACGAGGTGGCCGAGTGGTTAAGGCGTTGGACTGCTAATCCAATGTGCTCTGCACGCGTGGGTTCGAATCCCATCCTCGTCGGATCTTTTTGTTGATGTTATCCGTTTGTTAATTGTATGCGTATGTATTAATCATGATTTTAAATCGTGTATTAGAGTTATTGCAACATTATAAATTGGATTAATGTTTTTTTTTTGTTTTTTTCACATAAATATTTGTTTTTTGCTCAGTAGTCCTATACGAGTACTATTTTTGCTATTTTTACGTTTTTACCATAACAAACCTACTTTCATATTAATCGAAATCTACTTTAATATTCCACATTCTTACTATTTAATTCAATTCAAACCCAATGCACGCTACAATAACACCCCTAACATATCAAAGCAAGTCATTAAATCATTTTCCATCAAATAAGTTTTCATTTACACTCGACTTAACTAACGTTTGCGTATGGTTTTACCGCCGAACGCCGTCGGCTATGGGTTATTTCACTTGCACTCGCTAGGGGGACTAGACGAACACAGATTATATTTGAAAGGGCATGAATAAGTAAACACTCCTTGTTTATGATACGAACCAATGAATGTTCGATATTTGAATTAATACTTTTTTTTATTCGAATAAGAAAATAGTGCGTATTTATTTTTAAATATTTTTAATTTCATACCTTTTGGCCGGTGCTTGGGAATAAGCAGTATTTAAATACGCTTTCGATATTTTTATTATGTGATTTTCTATGTTTATTATTAAATAATTATATTTTTTTTGTTAGTTTAGTTTATAATAACGTATAAAGAATGTTTAACGGCCAAGTCCCACAACATTAACTATAATAATAAAGAGATCGCAGTAAGGAACCTTAGACTTGGCACGGCTTTGTCTAGATTTCATTACTTTTTAGAGATAAACAAGCAGCTCCATCGAGACTTGGCTAGTTTTTACAGAATGTTTTTGGTGGTAAATTTTATTTTTAAATGTTCGTCGTTAAACTTTGAGCAAAGTATCTAATAAATGTCATTATAACGTTGTTTATAATTTACATGAAACAACTAACTTCCTTAGTTTGTATTAGTATGATTGTATAAAATACGTATTAGAATTAATTAGACAAGATATTTCGACGTTTCAAATTGATGTTTTGGGAAAAGATTTCCAATTAAAAACAAGGTATTAAAAAAATGCATAATGTTGAAATTTGCAGTACTTTTGCATATTTCTACAAGTTTGTAATTCATGTAGACATGAATAGATAAAATGAACTTTCTATGTAAAAAAAAAAGTTAGAAACATAGGAGCCAAAATCTTTACAATGTCCCAGTGTATCTATACGCACATGACTTCTAATCGACTGCACCGAATTAATTTTTATGTTGTGTTCGTTATTTTCGCACATGATTTTTATGTAAACAAAGTTTTTGGAAAATCCACAAGATACATAGGTCAGTTTACATACAAGATAGGACCGGGTTTTGTACGGGTTCATCGTATGAATCAAGGGCGGCTTATATTTTATAGGTAAAAATCATAATATCAACTTGTCTAAGCAGATATTAGTTGCTTCAGCAGCTTTATGAGCCTAAAAATACATATTTATTCCCAGAGATATTTTGCATATTCCGCGGAGTTGCTGGTAGCATATCTTCGTTTCCGCTCTTCTTGACGTTCTTGGCTGCTACTACCAAGCGATCTGACAGATCTACTTCCGAGTTCTCCTTTAAGATAAACTCCTTTTAAATATATATATTTTTATAAATATTTAAATATACACATACATGGAAATTAACACTCAAATTTTATTAAATTTATATTTATTTATTCATTACAGTTATATTTATTTTAAATCAGGTTTCTGAACTAGACACAGCCTGTATCTTTTGTGACCCAAAGATATTAACAGACTTAAAAAAAAACCCAATTGAACATGAACCTCATTTTTGGGGAATAAAGTTGAAAAACTAAAGCTATCAAAGTTTGACAGATAGCGGTAGGTTCATGAGCTGGCTTCTGTACTTCGAAATGTTTTTACTAAAAAACTAAATAAAATTAAAAAAATAAATGTCAAACTGACTTTTCATTTTCACACAACTTTTCATTCGGTAGTCGGTGGCTTTGTTTTAATTTCATTGACTTTTTTTGCCACCGACTTCCGAAAGAAAAGGTAATATTTACACTTTTTTGTTTGTTTTAGAAAACTGAAAGAAATTAATGACTTACATTTTTTACAATCGGCCGAGAAACGTCGCAGTAATCCTGTACATTACATACATACATAAAAAAATATTGACCTAAACCACCTCCTTTTGTAAATCGGTTGAAAACTTGTACTCTTCCGACCCCCCTACTAAATGCACTCATTACTTTGCCATTGCGTGACCAAATCCAAGATCAATAATTTGATTATCCAAGATAAGGCGATGTTTTTGCCTCTTCCTGGGGCGGATACTTGTGGTCAATGGGGGCAACCTTTCGTTCCACTCTTGGGCAAAACATAGTAGGTACCTAATGCTCAAAGTCAATATGATGTAATTACATGTTATGACAGCTCAGGGAGATCTTCAAAAAAACACGGGAATTCGATAGAATATAAATACTTTTATTAGTTAGTGTTTAGCACGTATTTTAACAAGTTGTCCAATTTAGCGCCAAAAATACGAAGCCAGGACGCTCGTTCCAAAAACACCATAGACACCATGAAGGTGAGATAATAGACACGGACCGTTTGTTGCCAAAACTAGTGGTGTGACATTAACTGCGTTATCTCGACTAATCCAATGAACGTAACAGTCGGCCATCCGTCACAGTAACGAGTCCCTTCGTTCGTTGCTTTGTACAATTTGTTGGTGGCTCAGCTTATTAATATGTATCAACCAATATAACAAATTAAATTTTCTTATTCTAAATAATTAACTAAAGACATAAATGCTAAATAACAGTTTACAAATTTAATAAGTTCTGTTCAATCAATTTTATACGCCATAGTTGTTCAGAACACAAACATAAATGAAGTAAACAAGAAGTGCTATTTCTATTATTTCACTACTAATAGTCGACAAAATCATAAATCACTATCGTTATAATATTCTCACTGCAGCTCAACAAAGGATAGCTACTTCTATTCTTTCACTATCCAATTTGATGAGGTTTGCCATACACAACTCTCATGCTCGGCTCACGTCTGCTCAAGCTCTGAGTCATGTAGACAATCTCTATCAGCAATAATCATTTTTTTTTTATAATCATATACTCTTACTAACAAAAACACGTTAAGTTCAACAATAATCTCCAGTAATCACAATTAATTATCATCACTCTCATCACTTGAGGAACAAGCAGGAGCGTCAAAATTCATCCAAGGATATATTTTATCTACAGACACTACGTTCTCATACGGTTTACCCTTTCGAGTAATCGGCGTATCAACAATGAGGTATCGATCATTAGGGAGCACACTTTTAATTCGGTAAGGCCCTTGGCATTTGGATTCTAACTTTTTAGATTTTCCCGATCCTCCTACTATATTTCTAATTACCCTGACTAAATCACCAGTTTTATATTCCGTTGCCGCTTTACGATGTTTATCAAAACGAGTTTTAATCTTTTCCTGGCTTTGTTCTATACGCTGAAGCGCATTCGCTCTTATTTCCTGAATGTCCTCTGCCTTCGCAAATTCGCTTATATCTTCAGAAATAACGTTTAAAATTCCATCCGACGGGTTGCCTATCTTGTGCCCGAATAAAAGTTCAGTGGGCGTTCTCTTTGTAATGTCATGTACCGCGGTATTAATACCTAATTGTACGTCTGGTAAGAAGATGTCCCAAATATCGTCCGCTTTCCCGTGAGTCATACTACCTAACGATGCTAAGATAGTGCGATTACACCGCTCGACCTGGCCGTTTGCACGTGGAGTCGCAACTGCGTTGAGGATGTGTTTAGTTCCGATTGATTGCATAAATCTTTTAAACCTTTTACTAGTAAAGCTGGTCCCGCGATCAGTAATGAGGCGTTTTGGAGAACCAAATAAACTAAAGTATGTTTTAAACACCTTGATGGTTGCTTTCGATTTAGTACTTCTTACGGCTGCCAGATATACGTATTTAGTGAAGGCGTCTATAATGACAAGGATATATGAATTGCCTCGCTTACTCTTTGGGAAGGGTCCGAGGTGATCGGCGTGCAATGTATGCAGAGGGATATCGATTTTTGCGATCGGATGCAAAACTCCTTCTTTAGCTCCCGATGGGACTTTGTGGTGTGCACACTCCAGGCATGCCATTACATACTTTCTGACAAATTTACGCATTTTCGGGAACCAGAACGACGACTTAATCCGCTGCAATGTCTTCTCAAAACCGAAATGACCCACGTCATCATGATTGGCTTTGAGGACTTGCCAACGAACTCCCCTTGGAACTAGCCACCTCAATTCTTCATTCTCAATTACACGGAAAACTCGACCATTTTTCACCCGATATTCTCTGTGAATTGCAGCAATTTTAGCAGTTTCGGGATCCTGTATAATGTCTTTGATGCGTTTGACTTCATCGTCAGCCGATTGAACGGTTGCGATCCAGTCGTCAACTTTTACTGACAGTATATCTAACACGTGAACAGTTTCCTGTTCTTCTAGCGTAGCTCCCCTGCTCAAGGCATCCACGTGTGCCATTTTCTCGCCCGAACGATACTGAATATCGCAATCATATTCTAAAAATTGTATCCACCATCGCGAAATGCGGGGTACTAAGTCCCGCTTCGTAAAGGTGGATCGCAAAGCGTTGCAATCTGACACTATAGTAAATTTAATATCTAAGAGATAAGTCCGGAATTTGTTTAGAGAACTAACTACTGCAAGTGTTTCAAGCTCGAATGAGTGAAACTTCTGTTCATCAGGGCTAGTTTTCCGACTATAATAAGATACAGGTCTCCATGGATCAGTGTCAGTTCTTTGCAATAAAATAGCGCCCAGCCCCAACTTACTGGCATCTGTATGTAGCTGCGTTTCTGCATTGTGATCATACAGTGCAAGTACTGGTCGCTCAATAAGTACCCTTTTTAGTTTATCGAAGCCATCTTGTTGTTCTTTAGCCCATTGCCAACAAGAGTCTTTTCTAAGTAGATCTGTCAAAGGCCTGGCTATAAGAGCAAAGCCTCGTACAAACCTACGGAAGAAACCAGCTAGTCCGAGAAATCGTCTGATGTCGTTCTGATTTCGTGGAATAGGGAAATTTGATACTGCTTGGATTTTTTGGTTTCCGGGGCGTATGCCCGATTTATCTACTTCGTAACCCAGAAAAACAATGTTTTCTAAAAGGAAACAACATTTTTCCATTTTTAGAGTCAAGCCTGCCTCCCGTAACAGTCCCAAGACTTCCTCAAGACGCTCTAATCCTTCATCGAAGTTCCTTGAGGGGATCAAAATGTCATCCATATAAATAATTACGTATGGAACCCTGCTTTTATTAAGAATTTTATGGATTACCCGCTGAAATACTGCGGGAGCGTTTGCCAACCCGAAAGGCATACGATTGTACTCGTATTGCCCATCAGGCGTGACAAACGCAGTTTTCTCCTTGGACTCCTCAGCAATGGCTATCTGGTGATAACCAGATGCTAAATCTAAGGTCGTAAATAAAGAATGCCCTGAAAGCTGGTCCAAGAGATCCTCTATGCGTGGTAGTGGATAGTGGTCGCGTTTAGTGCGCCTGTTTAACGCACGGTAGTCCACACATAGACGCCTTTCTCCAGATTTCTTTTGCACCAATACTATAGGACTTGCGTATGGCGAGTTAGATTCGCGGACTATATCATTCTGCACCATCTGATCTATCATCTCCTTAACACGTTCACGTTCAGTAAGTGATAGCCTATATGGCCGATATACGACTGGAGTGGAGTCAAGAAGATGAATTTTCATTTCTGTAATTGTTGTGAACCCTAAATCATGTAAACCAAAACTAAAACAATCTTTATATTTGGATAATAGGTCCTGGCACCGCTGCTTCTCAAGAGGCGTAAGTTGTTTCCCGCAATTTATATCCATAGGTGACAAGTGTTTATCAGTTTCCTGAATGTTTAAGACGTCTAAAGCTCCATTTTCTACAGCCCTTGCCCTTGATATAAGAGAACCTCGTTTGAAGTTAAGTTGCTGAGGACCAATATTTTGGACTAATACATGACCCATACCTTTATGCATTTGATACTCACCTGGTAATAAATAATATTCCATTCCTGGTTTTCCTCTAATAGATCCATTTATATAAACGCTGCCAGTATAATTACCGTCAGAACTAACCATTATTGCTTCCAGCTTACCTACCCCAATATCGATATCGTCGGTCGCCACCAAAGCCAGTTTTACACCATTATCTGACTCTGACCTTTCGAAACGTAAATCGGTCGCGGTTTTAACAATTCTTAGTCTAGGACGTTCTGTAAAGCTATGACCCAGTAAAATTGGCATATTAATAAGAGAGTTATCGACTATATATACCTCTACTTGCTCTTCTTTCACGTCCTGTACCTCAATGCATGCAAAAGCTTTACCAATGGGAAGGTAGGGTATGTTACCTAAACCCCTCAACATTGGTCCTTGTACCGATTCCCATATAAGTCCTAATTTATGAGCATCCGTTTCACGAATCAGCGTAGCTTGACTTCCTAAATCTACCTGACAAGGAGTGTGTATGCCGTTTATTTTAATAATAATTTTATATTTGTCATTCTCATCGTCACTTACTAAAACTTCAAGAACACTTTTAGATTTATTCTGAGCATTATTATTTTGAGAATTGTCTTTATTGTTAACGCTATTAGATGTTTTTGGACAGTTATTCGAATTGTGACCTAAAAAATTGCAATCTGTACATTTATTTATGGGTTTCCGACACTGCCAACTCATGTGTCCAGGATCGTTGCAGTTAAAACATGTTAAGTTTCCCTTAGATCGATTTCTCATCATACCGTTAACTCTCGGAGTGTCACTATTCGACGACGGGGTAGCTTTTGAAGAGCGCGTATCCTTCGACTGAGTGTCCCTCCTAAAGTCATGCATGTCTCGTAGTTGATTATTTTTAACTGTTTTAAAGAACTCTAATGTTTCCTCGGGCTTGTCAAACTTCCCGGCCTGTGCGCTTAAACGTACGCCTTTATCGTCTATACCGAATACAATACAATCCACTGCTTGTTTCCCAAATATTTTACATCGGTTGAGCAAATTGATTTTTGAAAAATAATATAATTCCAAAGATTCACCAGGACGTGCCCTTCTATTAAGCATTTCCGTCAATAGTTCGGCGTAATTTTCAGTTGAGGGGAAAGATTCCTGTAATATACACTTCCATTCTAACCAAGAATGCTTAATAGAGGGTAAACCCTGGTACCAAATTTTAGCATGTCCAGTCAGCTTGGGTAGGGCATAGTGCGCAGTTTGCTTGTCGTTCCAGTTGTAAATCTCCGCGCACTCATCTACTTTATTCAACCATACGTCAATAGTTTGCTCTTTTGTAAGAGGGTCGAACTCTGGGATGACGTTATTCAATGAAGACGATAGAAACGATTCACGATCTCTGCCTCTAAAAAATTTCGCAAACTCTTCAAAAAAATCTGATTGATCAGCATACCTCGATTTCTTCCGTTCGGGGCTCCTGACGTCACTCCGTAGAGGAGTCACTACTTCTCGCGCTGGGCCCTTAGATTGTTTGTAAGGGGTCGCAGCTACGTCGTGCGTACGTCGTTCATTTCGCACCTGCAACTCTTCTTCCAAAAGTCGTAACCTCAGGCGTAAATCGTCATCATCATTTGATTCACGACGGGACCGACTGCGGCCAAGGCGCCGCCCTCCACCTCCTGCGTCACGCGTGTGTCGGCTCCTGCTCCGAAGATGACGAGTGCTGCTTCGCCGGTCGTCACGTCTTATTCGGCTGCGGCTGCGACGCTCCCCCTCGCGTGCTCTCATAGTCCGGTCATCCGGCTGTAGCGACCGTCTGGCTGGAGTTTCAAGTCGCCGTCGCCCAACGTCGTCGTACTGTCCTTCATCCATCTGGAACTTGTACGCATAGTTTATATTAGTTCAAATTGACATTAGAAGTAAATAAAATGTTACTTCTTACGTACGTTGTATCGTAATCCATAAACATCATTATATTGTATTATCATTTTATAAATAATCTAGTGTTTTCACATTATTTCTGCATTTCTAAAGCCAAATTATAGTATTATAATCTGAATTTTAGTATTATAATATCGGCTTTAACCTTTGATTTAGAGAATGGACTGCGCCTTCCCTAGCCATCTAATTTAATCAGCTAATCCAGAAAGCGAGCTACTACCTATCTCTTTTCTGTAACAGAAAAGATAGAACCTGCTCTTCAATTCCTCTCTTTATAGTGGGGTCAATTTAGGCAGCTAATGCTCAGTCCATACTTTGAGTCTATGGCTTTAACATACCAAACTTTGAAAGAAAAATATACACTAGACATATTTTAGACATAATGGTCGCGACCCAAGATAATTCTTATACATCGGCGTAATCTCACGATATTTTGGTAATAATTTCGTATAATATTAGTTAAACAAACAGTACTCTCCGATGTAAATCATTGCATGTTTCCGTACTTTAGAATGATTACAAAACACCGGCTCGATCTAACCCACATGCATCCTCTCTTTTAACAATATTCAAAAAAAACATTATACCTAATCAATTACGGGGTTTTCTTAAGGGATTTACCCTTATTTCAGTATGTTCATTTCCAGAAAACGTATCAATACAACAAAAACCTTACCTTCGAACTTGTTGATGGTTCGTGGGCGTTGCAAAAACGGTATATTTTTGCTGTTATCCCACTTCTGAGCTATGACAGCTCAGGGAGATCTTCAAAAAAACACGGGAATTCGATAGAATATAAATACTTTTATTAGTTAGTGTTTAGCACGTATTTTAACAAGTTGTCCAATTTAGCGCCAAAAATACGAAGCCAGGACGCTCGTTCCAAAAACACCATAGACACCATGAAGGTGAGATAATAGACACGGACCGTTTGTTGCCAAAACTAGTGGTGTGACATTAACTGCGTTATCTCGACTAATCCAATGAACGTAACAATGTGTTAAGCATTAAAAAAATCATAAAAGCCAATGTGTCTTGATGTCCACTTCACCGACAAACCGCGCAGACGAGCGCTGTCGTGTGAATATTGCTTTAGCATAAAATAATGTTCCCAGTGCTGAATGCTGAAATACACAGGCTACTTCTTTCTGACTCTCTATGAGAATTGTACGCACAATTACTCAGCCTAAGTTACTCGTTATTGGATGATATTTGCACCCTAAAATGAGTCCTCCCGCCCTGAGTGGAGAGAAAGGGACTCTCAGAATCATGCTGACTATTAACTTTTCATGTTCTTTGCGTTCCAGGGCCACGGTATCCTGCTTAGACAGTGCCGCGACTCGGTAACATCCCTAACATAGTTCTTTACTAAACCCATCCACAACACTTTTATGAACATTTATGTGGGTATGTGCAAATAATTAGATGTGGCGTTAGGCTAGGAGCACACGTGCGGGCCACGCGGCCACACCATTGTAACCAGCATTATTTATGAATATTGTTCGCGCGGCCGTCAAGTGCTTCGCCTCATCGCCGACACGCGACTACTGTCCTATGATTGATGTGCACACGGCTTTATGAGCTCCTGGTAATCTGCATGGGTTTTTGTGTCAATGAGAAGGTGTAATCCGGTCTTTATATGGGGATGGTGACGTTTTGCGTTATTGATAAGTTAAGTGATCCTTTTAAAATGCGTAGATTGTTGAGAATATCATCAGCTACTTTATTTAATGTGTTTTTCTCTATAGATCATAGTCCAATAAAATACCTGTAAGATTCTTATAATGATGATTATTTTCTGCCACAAAACTATAAATTCATCTTGGATTTCTCCCATAAATTCTACTTAAAAATGCCTAAAAGATGAATAGAAATAGGTTATAGGCATAGGAGAAAAAATAATGCGATAATTATTCAATTAATATTCGACTCGTGATGATACCGATATCTGAAGTCAATCTAAGATATTTGGGCTTGCATACTTTATTAAATCTTAGATTGACTTCAGATATCGGTATCATTTAAGGCGAGATAAGAGATAAGTCGAGCTGCTATATATTTGTTTTCTAACAATTCAAACATTCCTCGTAACACCCTACAATAATCACAGGCTTGCGAAATTGTCAATAAATTATGAAATACGCATAGTGTTAGCGAAGCCCGATTGGTATCGGAAGTGAGGCGGGATGACGCAGGGCGGAGGGGTGACTTCCGGGTTCCGGGAATCCGGCGACCCCGGCCGTGCCAGTAACTCATCATCAGGGCTCCGCGGGGCGCCGGCCACTCTCCCCCGCACAAAGAAATATAAAGATTTGCGTGAATTATTCCCTGCGCCTGCAAAAGGGGAAACACATAAAAAATGTTGCTACGGAGACTAGATAAAACATTTTTAAAAGGAACTGTTGAGATTTTCTTTAATTTGTGTTGTGGGTGAACTCGCTCTTTTACTTTATTGTGGAAAGACCCTCTATAATTTCGTTGTACAATCACTATATTCTATCAATCCATACATATCGTAGTATTTTTGTTTTCACCATATTAATTCATAACCTAAGCATTCAAGTGACGTAGCAGCCGCATGCATTGCTGCGAGTCGTCTACGAATGGTCGGTAACTCGTAGCGATTGTGCGGCGTCTACGCAGCGTAGCAGCTAGATCATCTACTGCTCATTCATTGCTACGTTTTGCCTACGGATCTCCGACGACGATGTAGCGGCTATTGCGTAGGCGATACAATTCATAGCGTGTTCACAACGTCTACGCAGCGTAGCAGCTACACACACTCAAGTTCGTGGCGAAGTACGCTTCGCCACTATGAATGCCCTGTGTTAAGTCAAATGAATACTTAAGAATTTTGTAGCATCTAATTAGAATGCAATGAAATTAAGAAGCCCTTCAGATCTTATTAGATTTGCAAGAAAGTCTGTTACAGTAAATCTTTTAGATAAGTTTGTTCAACCTGAATCGCATTTTGTATCATTATATTACTGTGGGTTCTGAAATAAAAAAAAATAAGGAACGTAAGCTAATATAATAAGATGAGGAACATAATCCACATGCCAATTTAAAAACACCTTTGTACTTAAAGTAATTATACGAAATGTAAGTAAAATGTATTTCCGTACATTTTACTTACATTTCGTATAATTTCCATGTCCGTATTACTTATGATAATCAGCCACTAGGTGGCGCCGGGAACACTTGTCTCGCACCGATAATGGAACAATGCGGTTCCCACTGGCCGCAGCCGCCTGCGCCGCTTCCGCACCGACCGCATTTGAATTCAGAACACGAATTGAGACGGTTACAATTATTTAAATTCAGAAAGGAAGTGTAATGAACGAAGTGAAGATAAAACGTTATTCACTTTACTTACTTACTAATTTTTAAGTGGTTGAAATGGGATAGTACCATTTTCATTATTGTTTTAAGTTTCCGATATTTTGACAGTATGCAAACGCCAAGAGAGTTTCAACGAGCTACCGTGACCTCGGAACGTAAAGGGCCATTGAAGGACACCGTAGATTTTAGTCACTATGAGTCTGACAGTCCCCCCCGCCCTGCCCTTGGTGGGAGGACTCATTTGATGATTTTACCACGATATATTAAAGGGTCACAGTTTTTACTGTATTCCGTCGGTGCGCAGGAGTTCCAGTCTGTGTGATTTTTTGGGTCTTATCTTTGCTTCTGGACTAGATTGAAAACAAGAGCGAAATTATTGTAATTATTAAAGATACTTAATACGTTGATTTTCACCTTATTGTGTCTGGTATTAACAAAGTGTATTTTTCACATACCCACTTATCTAGTGTCCAATATAATGATCGCTCGCTATGTAAAAATACAATGTTATGTGAAAAGTCTAGGAGTTTCCAGAGGCGGTTTAACTAACTTTAACACCAGAGAGACCCTGTGAGAAAGCCCGTATTACAGAACGCACCTCAATACTCAAGCGTTACTCAAAACTTAACTTAATTTAGTCATTTTTGTGTATATGTTACTTTTAATTTTAGTTTTTTAATGTAGCATTTGTGAATTAAATTACCAATCAAATGGCTTGAATAGTTGTTTGTTTTAAGTAACGCTTGACTATTGAGTGATTTCTGTAATACGGGCCGAAATGTTTTGATATAAACAAAAACAAAAGAATGTGTATCATAGCTTAATTTCTCTCCCCAATTATAATCTATGGGTCCACCGATCAGTTTTTGTTTCCCATCAATAACAATGCGACCGACATAAAACACTGGACTTTTATAATTTACCGATTCTAATAAATAAAGATTTCAGTCCTTACAGAACGGGGCCACACGAAAAACGACCGCCCGGGTTGCATGCATTAGAATCTCAACTCTATTGTATTTTACCATACATTCTTTTTTGCACCTCGTTCGAATACATTTGCAATTTTCATTCAGACTATATTACCATGAGCCCATGGGGCCGGGGCACTTTTTGTGTGACTCTGATTGTCTCTTCTATGATGGGCTAGTGTTTACTCAGGCTGTATTTAATGGCAAGTTAAATACAAATACTTTTTTTGAAGTCATATAAGTGACATAGTAGTGTTATGTGTTTTAAAGTCGCGAAGTTGCTACCGAAAAGTTTATGTCAATCAGCAATAAGTAGATATAATAATATGTACAGAACCACTAACTTATTTGTTCCGATGGCGGTGTCGCTATTGGAGCATTTGGTGTTGAAATTAATGACGTTTTCAAATTGGAGCCATTCGGAACAACTAAGTCACTGGTAACTATTGAAAAGCATAACGTTCGGAAAGTGATTGTCACTGGTTTCGTTCCTGAGGCAAAAGAGAAATATATAAATCGACAACACATACTTTCAGAAACACAGTAAGTGACCTTATTTAATGCTTATATACCTATTATTAATTATCCTAATCCCAACTTTGACATCATAAATGCAAAAGTGAGTTTGTTTGTTACGCTTCAACGCCTAAATTGCGAAAATTTTTGATAAATTCTGTAACAGAGATATCTGGGATGGTAAATAGCTATCCACTTTTGTACTACATCAAACCTTTTTTATCCCAATAATCGAATCCAGTAATTATTTATATTTAGAACATCATGTAAATATTCTCTCCCTTTTACAAACAAAAAAGGGGATTGCCATACGTCGGGGTGCTGTGGGCGTGGCCAGGTGTCACTCGCAGGCTGCAGATCTTATCTTTAGCTGGGGATGCACGGCCCGAGGTCGCTCCTACCGGGCTACACAGCCCTCATAACAATATCTCACCCCTGACGATAAACTTGCGCACTGACGCACTATTCAGAGACGCATTTTGAACCTTTATTTTATAGTACTAGCTTATTCTAACGTTTTCGTAACTATATCACAGGATTTTGCTACCGAGATGAAATGTATCATATTGCTAATCCGAGTTATAAACTATCTGTCTGTCAAACTGTCAAAATCCATTTAGGAGTTTTGTTTGATGGAGTAGGGGAACCGTGTTTAAATCGGAGACGTGACGGGAAATCACACACTTAAGGCAAACCTAACACAATACTAACGTAGCGCAAGCGCACACAAGACGCCATTTGTTAATGGCCGCATGCAAATGACGTCCTGATGGCGCTTGCGCTACGTTAGTGTAGTGTTAAGTATGTCCCCATTATACGACGCGTCGGTCTTATACACTGTTCCCATAATAATCACCCTCATAAACTTTCGCGTGTTCGTTAGTGTTTATTTTTTGAATTTTCTAGTTCTGTGATTACCTAAGCCTTTCTGTGTTTGGTAAAAGCGACTAGTCAGTTTACAGCAACGAGGAATATAATATGGTTCATATTATTTCTGATTTTTTGAACAATTGTAGAATTCAAAAGCTGCTTCAAGTACCAATTTAAACAAGCTGTTAAGTCAAACGACGGGTATGTACCGAGTAAACAAATAAAGTGTATGTCCATATCTGGCCAGGCCTATGTTCCGTATTTGGAATGTCAGGTAAGATGGTAAACTTAAATTTTGATCATATTTCGGATTGCACAAAAATGAGTTATACCAAAAGGCTGTACTACTCCAATTGATACTAAAATAAAACAAGCTTTACAATGGGTATTAATGTCATAATCAATTATTTGTATATAAAAGTCGGGCGGTGGACTGCGCATGCAGCGAGCGCGGCGTCCGTGCGCCGGCGCATTAACTTAGCCAGCCAATTACCTTCAGTGTTCTCGGTGCACTCAGGCCAGTTCGTTCATCCACCAGCGCAATATGTTAACATATTTTTTAATTTCTCCAACGGACAGCTAAAGAGGCAATCGCGAGTTCATGCGCAGGAGTGAGATTTATAATAAGAAAACGCTCCTACCGCGCATGCACCATAAGGATCTATAAATCTTTTAAGTACTGGATCGGCCAATCCCTGTTGAGAAACGATAAATCATCCCCTCGGACAGTAAAGTCGAATCGAATAGTATTGCTCACTCGCTCGCTCTCGAAGGTGCTTATGCCCTTTAGATCATTTATCATTTCTTTCTCTCGTTTCTTCTCAATGATAAATTCAATTCTCTTTTGGAATTTCATATGATTGTTCCTCGTTTTGTTATTGTGTGGTGTTTTATTGTGGGTATCGTCACGGACTTAGGTTTTTTGATCGGAATCCGATCGAAATGATCGCGAGAATTGGATTTCCATTTTAGATTTCGTGACTCGAGTGATCAATCTTTCGACTTCGGATTCGGAATACGGACTCTTGTTTACGGCCAAGCTCACGAGAAAAAAACGTTAACAAATTACATTGCCATTTTAAATTCATGAATAATAAAATTATTTATCGGTGTAATTTATTTATTGTGTCTTGAAAAAATATAATAGAGAAATGATAGAGAACAATTTATTCATTAGTGATGAAGAATGTAATTTTTATTTATAATACGTAGATTCATGTATTTACGAATGCACTATGTAAGGCCAAGTTTAAGAATGTTATTTTTAAACTCATAAAAGCTAAATAAAAGAAAATATTGCAATAAAATATGTGACAATTTCAAGTTTATAGGGTGTTGAGGTTATTAATATAAAGTAAGCTCTATGAAATCGAAATATTTGTTTATTTTATTTCTGCTATTTACAGGGCTGTAGAAAAGACAACATTTTCTTCTTAAAATAACTTAAAATACGTAATGTTTTCTCAGTCAAATAGGTAGGTAATAATATAGGTACACTTTTAACTTCTTTCACTATCTAAAACGTCGGTCCGTGAAAAAATAGCACTATGTTCGATATAAATATACATAATATAGTTCAAGAGTCCATAGCACGATGAAGAGCAACACTTGTGTGAATGTACAAAGAAATCAAACCCTTATCTCTACTATCACTGGGCATTTCCTTAAATATATATTTTACAGCGTACTATCTAACTTAAAAATTATGAATTTACATACATTTTACAACCTATAAAATCGTAGTTTTATTAGACTTCGGTGCTTTGGCCATGCTGATCATTATAATTTTATGTTACAAGTCTCGTTTAATATTTGCTAAAATAAGTATCTTCTGCCGCCGACATTGTTACCTGTATCAATATAAATGTATATCTGCCTGTTACTGATTCAATATTAAAGTAATTGTATTTAGCATTCACGGTATAAATATTCATCTATATGTAAAGCTGAAATGTATGAATATTTAATTATTCTCGTTTCGCAAAACCAATATATTTAACAATACATCTGTTTGTAGGTATCTCTATGCTACACAAAGGCTGTAATAAATCACTGTCAACAATTGCTGCAAGTTGACAAAACTGTTCGTCGTACAGAGTAACAGTGTCCCTTGCCATCACAAATGCATCCAACACACAATACTTATTCAATAAAGAAATCGTGTTCCAAAAAATAATAAGACACTTTACGTCGTTAAAATGTTTACAGGAAATATATGACATGCTGTAAAGCATTCAACTAGCGGTCATTGTTTACAACTCCGTTGTTTTACTGCAGACAACAGAACCTGTTACATAAGGTTCTTTTGTCCACCGTGCACATTGTCACCACTCTCCCAAATAACTCTTTTCTTAACAGTAGACCCAAATATTAATAAATATCTCTCGGACGGCTGACGTTTGGCGATGATTTAGAAATGGTCGGATTGACTATGGACTAATTAGATTTATAATAAGCGTAACACATTGAAAACAATACTGTTCCGGAGCGCATTAGTGAACTTTTCATTCCACGTCGTGGCGGTCACGCTCGAGTACCAATCGGCTCACAATACAATTGATTCATTAACGTACAAGCACATCATGTAATTCACTCGTCGTTGGTGCTCACATCAGCAGGAGTTCGTCGAATGAAGAGTTCGCTAAGCGCGGTGCGGTCAGTAGGCGGCGGCGGCGCCCGAGTGGTGCATGAGGTGATGGTGGTGGTAGGAGTCCTGCGTGGGGCACCACCATTCGGGTACGCCGTGTGGCATGGCGGGAGCAGGCTGCTGGAACTGCGTCCAGTGCCCGCCAAAGCCCAGCTTGTTGTCCATGACGCCGTTCCCACCGATGTTGGTGAGGTGTGGGGGCTGGTTGTGGTGGGGCGGCGCCGGCGGTCGCTCGTAAGGCTTCTGGTCGTGTGGGTTGAGGTATTTGTCGTTAAGGCTCTCTAGTTTGTCCGTGATAGAGGGGTGATGATGTGGGTGGTGTTGAGGTGCAGGAGCTGGAGGCGGGGGGAGAGGCGCGGCGGGGCTGGCAGCTCCAGCGGTGACGCTAACGCTGCCTGCTGATGAGGAATCATCGCCGTCGCTGTCGTACCGTGGGGAGGCGTCGCCGGCCGCGCCGTGCACCTTCATGTGCTTGCGCAGCGAGGAAGGGTGCGTGTACGACTTGTCGCAGCCGTGCACGCGGCAGTTGTACGGCTTGTCCGACGTGTGCACGTGCGAGTGCTTCTTCCTGTCCGAAGAGTTCGCGAACCGACGGTCACAGCCCGCATACTCGCATTTGAACGGTTTTTCTCCTGGTGAAAAAAAATATCACGTTAGTAAATAAGCATGTGGGTGGATAGCGGTTAGACAGCATTCGGAGTTGGACAGGAAACTATAAAATTGATTTGAAATATAGTTGTGACATGTTGCTCTCCATTTTTTGTTGGTTGGGGTCGACCATTTCTACGTAATGGTACAGGTACACGTACAGTCTTTCAAAAAAGCTACAAAAATCCCTTCGCACGCAATCAAATAGAAAACTTGATATTGTATCACATCTAGCTTCCCAACAATTATGTATCAACATTGCTGCACTAAATCCACAGTTAACAAAAACATCGAGCACATCCAAATACGCGAATGTCCAATCACGTCGTAAATAACCAGATTTGCTCGTTGTTTATAGTTTACGAGCATAAATAAATATTCACAACAATTGCACGGGATACTTAACACGGCCATAAATCATATTTATAAGACGACTTTGTCACATTCCCGTAACAAAGCCTGGAGTAGCAGGCCGCATGCCATTTTAAACCTTATTGTTGGGCTAAATGATATATTTTTGTGTTGACATCTCAATAAGCCCTGGAGCCCTGTGACAAAGGCAGCTCAACATCCGTTTTACTCCTGATAACTCGATGATGATCGTGAACAATAGATATAATCTCCTCAAAATGGTGTTATCACACATGGTATCTTATTTACGGATACCTGTTCTGGTTTCCCCGCTTAATTTCGGCTTTTTGCGTTAATGTTGCCGTAAATTTTTAAATATGCAAGAAGTCTGTTAAAGAGAAGAATATCTAACTGCTCTATGTCTTTTAAGAAAATCATCGCACATCAGAAATTGACAGTTATAAGCCTGCGGTTAGCAAGAATATTGGAGACGCAGCCCATCACGAGACAACAATAGAAAAAACCGAGTTTTCCACCACGTGATTCCACGGTGACCCTAATTTTTTGCTTCTACACTATATTGATCCTTACAAGTTCACCGAATCGTATGAGATGATATTCAATAAAATACATTACAAGTAGGCAGACGCTTTGGTGACCGCATCACAATGTAGCATTACTATTGTATTGTCGTGTTTACAAATAAACCTCTTCGGTTGTAATCCTGTGTATTGTGTTTGAAATATGAAGATTTTTGAGGAGGCACAGATGCTAATCTCAAGTGTCTGTTAACGCTACAATAATACAGCTCTTTAGAAGTTCCCTTACCACGATTTTTGTATACCAATGTATGAACGGATCGCACGTTTTCAATGGATTGGATACTTCCTTTCTTATTCACTGTTCCATTACAAAATATTTACGCTTTATTCTCTATCATTCGGGGTGCGTATAGAGCCAATTCATGTGAGGAATGTGAACAGTGGATATTTGCAAGTTGAACTTCAATAGAAATATTAATGAATAACTTGAGACAGGAATATTGATAAGAATTTATTGGATTCCTGTAATTTAACAGATTTGTTTTTATTGGGTCACGTACTTTTCCCAAATCACTAAGACACTGTTGAAATAACGAAGCATAACGAAGTCCCGGAGGATGAATTACTGTCTTGCAACGAAATTATTCAGAAAAGAATAGCGGAGGAATAGTAAATTACGTAGTTTCCATTTCTATAGAATTTGACTATTAAAATGATTATTACAAAAAAAAAGAAAAATAAGTAAAAAAAAATAATTTGAAGGAATGTCAAATGTCGAAAAAATATTCATGGAATCAGAAACCAAGCCAATACTTACAAGACAGTTCCAAAGCCGAACATCAAGTAAAACAAAAGAAAACGAAATGTAGAAACAAAAATCCCGGCAGAACCATGATCGGGAACAATAAAACGCCTCGGATCTACTAATGAGGCTAATACAAGATAAAAGAGTCCAAAACATGTGTCGCTCGTCTAATTACTAATCGGGCGTCTCATCTCCGAAACTGTTCGAAACAAAAAACGATCGGTCACAAATTCTATTACAATTTGATGCATCTCCGGCGCACGCGCCGGTGATGTCTATTAGAGATCGTTTCTAAGATTCTGATGTTGGATTGATTAGAGAGAGCAAATGGATGTCGATATTTTACAAGAAATATGATTTTTGCCGGAATTGCAACCCTAACTTCGTTACAAATATTCTAAATACGAAGGTTGTATGTTTATCTATTAGTTACACTTTCATGCCTAAACCACTGGACCGTTTTCGTTTTATTTTGGCACAGAGAGAGATGTAATCTTGGTTAAGGTTAGGTTGTAGAAGGGGTACGGACATAATCTAGTTCAAATATGATGACCATAATTTGAAAGCAATTGATCCATCATTCTTTTAAATGACAAGAACAATTTTTTGCATGCTTAAACGTTATTAATAGCCACATAAACAAAAATCATGTTCAAAATGGTTTCTTTGAACATTTAGTGTCAAAACAAAAACAAATCGAACAACAGTTGGGAATGCACTTCGTGAATTCGTCGCGTTCCACGTCGGGACACCACGCAGCACCGACTAGGGTCAGATGTTTATCTTAAACGGCTGTATCACCCACAGGAGACACTTTTTTCTTACTATATTATTATCGATGTGAAACTTTATCCCGTGTTTTTTGTACTGAGTCACTTTTTTGACGGATTTAACCCGTGTAAAGATTACGATTTACATTTGTAAATTCGGAAAAGTTTGTTAAGCAAGATGTGATTTTAAGCTACGAATTTATATTTTTAATTACGTTAAATGGTGAGCAAGTAAAGGTGCTGATAGACTTGAGCATTCACTTGTAACAGAACCTCAAGCATTCGCCGTTTTTAATTTTGTCGGACTGAACATCGAACAGAGCTAAACAAAGCTACGAACATTTTCACGATCTTTCTAGCGAACGCACGCAGTAGATGATCGTCAAATAATGTTTCTTCATGAAGATGTCAGAGTTGACAGTCGACTCGGCAAAAAGCTCGGAAAAACGCTCTTTAGAATGCTCGCTAAAACGCTCTCGTTTGTTTTTCTGTAATGTAACATTCGCAAGAATGCTCATTACAAGTGAATGTTGAAGTTTATCAACACCTTTAGAAATAAACAGTTGGCACATCGCCTAGCCCGTTTTACTCTGCAGTATTGAGTTACAAATCGCTACTTAAGAGCGCTCCGCTGAGAAAACAAGCTTTTTAGAAATAGCACGTTTGTCTTGAAACCTGACCCCGCGGCCTTTGCACCCAAATTGTGGTAAATGGCTTTAGGTGAGTTTTGAGAAAAAACAATACTAGATATCGGGTTGCGAAACAAAAAAGTTTGTCATATAAAACGGTATTTAATCCTAGCTATAAATGAATTTGTCTGTTTGTTACGTTATCACGCCTAAATGGCGGAACCAATTTTGATGAGTTTTGTTATGATAATAGATGATGATATACCCTGGAGACGGTTACAGGCTATCACAGTCTTGACTTTGCAAAAAACTAGAAGGTGGAAAAATAGGGGGCAAGTGAATACGCAGGATTAAACGAATAATATTCTTAACGTGAAAGTAATTTTGTTCGTCTATGTGTTTGTTACGTTTTCACGCCTAAACTACCGAACCGATTTTGATGAATTTTGGCAAAGCGCTGCAAGGAAAAGTTAGAAAAAAAATTAAATATAATCAAATAAATGTTCATCATCAGAGTGGCCGACTACTGGCTTGTCAGCACCTTGAATTATAATTGGGCGACATTTGATATCCGTGCACCTGTTGCTCGAGACATTCATTGGACACTAATGCGGAATTATCTTAAATCAGCGCGAATATTCGAAATAAGAATTTTGGAGTAAACGAGCATATTATTAATATTTAAAAAAAAAACTTTACCGCACACTAGGAATATCTTTGGTATCGTTGGTGCGTTCACAAACTTTAGAGTTCAGAGCCAGGACCCGAAACAACTATTTGTAGGTCATATAAATATTTGATCCGTGCGGTATCCCTGCAACACTAAGCACAGCAATAAATGGGTTTTGTTGATATAATAAAATAATAATAAAAGCCGTTTATTCCATTTTTCAAATTACAATTTTTGAGCGTAGTTAGTAGATTGTTAGTATGATTACTTAGATTATGGTAAGTAGGGTTTGTTGATATGGATTTAATGAATGGTGTGATATTTTTTTTATTTGTATGGTATTACTAGTATATCTTCCCCTGGATTTTGTTCATTTCCTATCAACAAGCTTTTGAAACATTTATTGCAGCGGCGATACTAACTTAATATTACCTGGTTTAATTAATAACATTAATCATCAATTCATCATTCAAAGCTCAAGTGTGCCGCGCATTGTTTCAGTCTTTATTAAATGTTACATATCGAAGCTAATTCAATCTCGATGGCGAGGCTAATAAGCGGCGGATGACTGGCCGATTGCCGGCACAGCCGCCACAACCGCCCGGCCGACATGACCACGCGCCATGTTGTGTCTGACCCACAATACTAATCGCTACATTCAATACACCAATCTAGAACACCGGCCATATTCAATTAAAACATTTCAAACACGAACTATCAATCCGAACACGTTGAAGAGCTCTTCAATAGTGTCACAATACCAACTGATTGACGACGCACGGCAGTACGACACTTCCCCGAAAACCGTTTTCTCTCGCATATTTAAACGCAGTTTCGTACAACGTGCATAATGATTTATGATGTACCTTTTATCCGAAACGTATTTCGAATTAGAAAGATATATTAATATCTTCATTTTTTCCACTTCTCAGAGAATACGGCCCCTCGGCCGGGGAGCACAAAAAGAATAGTCTCGGGGTCGGGCGAGCGCATTCGGCGCCCAACGACCGTGTGACAAGGTGCTTTATGCGGACGATTATGAGCAGACCGAATAATGTTCCGATACCCGATAAATATCTGCCAACTCATACAAAAGCATCCCAATAAAAATATAATAGTAAATGTAGCAACAACACGGGCCACAAACTGCACAGTCATATCTCGCTGATAAATATAAATTAAAATGAAAACGTATAGCTCGGGAGAACAGGGACGGCGATCGTCCGTGAACGAAAACAAATTAAAACTGAAATAACATTCAAATGTGCACGCGCAGGTTAGTCGAAGGCTTGTGGAAAATCGAACATGTAGCGAGCACTGGGCACCGGGCATGGCCTCTCTGCCAGGCTTCGTATGAGGCCTTTTTTGTCGCGCTGGAGTCCCCGTGATTCACGACGATGACGGCTCGTGAGACCGGTCGCTTTCATTACCTATTACAATAATTCACTCATTGAACCTCATTTTATAATGTTTGTTATTTTGCGCCAATTAAAAATACGGACTGAATAAAATAACCATTTTAATTGGTCCTTGTATTGCCATAAGTGTCAGACAAGTCATTTACTGTCATCATAACTCGTAAAGAACTATTTGCGAATTCAATTCACGATGTTGTAGTGCCAGAAATAGTAGTAAGTGAAACAGATAATTACTACTATAGATAGTATCTCGAAGTGATCATGTTTTTGCTGGTTGTGCTGATAATTTATTATCGCTTGACATTTTTATGTTGTTTCCAGGGTTAGATGAAATAATGGCACATTTTCCCGTCTGGCTGTGTACCCGTGAATTAAAGCGTCTTCCCATTGTTCGCTTTGCGACGGAGAGCGCTCCATCCGTCTTGCTCTGATAGGTATCTGCTGAGAGAGCGCAACAAGGACTAGAAAAATATATCTCGCGTTGTTTTAGGAGAAATGTGAGAGTTGTCCTATAAACATTTCCGTTTCTCTCTTTATCGGTAGCGCTTTAAGATTATGACTCTTTTAGCAATTCCCTTTTTGAAATAGCAGATGTTATTATCTCATAGCAAAAGAGCCGGATTGATTTGTCTAGACTGCTTTTTATCAGAGGTTAAACTTTAAACATTTAGATTGTAATCTAATCCAAGAGATTCTAATCTAAGACAAGTTAAGAAACATTATTATGACCTCTAGTTATTTTCTCATCGAGGCTTTGATCATTTTGTTCCCAGACGATTTTGTAGATAAACAATATTGTACAAGGCTGAATATAAAAAGTACAAAACACCTAAGCAGGCAGGGTACGCTCGTCAATCCTTACGTCAAGAGTTTTGACAGCCCTAACCGGCATCATCGTTCCTCTCGGATAAAAAAAAAATACAAGAAATAATATCAGAATCTCGACTTCTCAAAAAATTAGGCGGATGTAAAAAACTAATTCAGATTTTCCGTGTAAGTTTAAATGAGATCCGCTTAAATGAGGCGAAATAAATTTAAGAATTTATGATTTCCTTCTTATGTTTAGCGAAATTACTTTGGTTTTTAATGTGAACTGAAAAGTGATTAAATATATTTATTTAGTAACCTACATTGATGATACAAATATGTGTTACTAACAACATCAACTTGTGAAGACTTTATGCCATGAACTTAAACCACCTATCCCAAAATCTCGTAAAGGTTACAATCAAGAAAAACTAACGAAAAAATTACGACATTTCACCTCATAAACCGCTTGAAGATTACGTTAAAGCTGTAAAAGAAATGTTTATACAATAACCTGCAGGATTTAAGGTAGGCGCCGTCAACGATGCTGCGTCGTGTCATGAGATCGCTGATAACTTATCAATGCGTTAAAATCTACAGAGAGATGGACGGGCACGCGAGCTTTTTAATAAAATGAAGTTAAATTTTAATATCAAAATACTTGGTATGCTGATGCTGGGAATTGAGACAATATTGTCTTTAAAGTAGAAAGGCTTGAGAAGATTGCTCTGGTGATCGTAGAAGGAACAAATAGTTCCGTAAATCGTGATGTTTTTAAAAATCTTTAAGATAATTTGGCATTATAAGACCATTTTGGTGATAGTGTCAGGACGATATCTAGCTTTGCAAATGATATTAAAGCTGCTGCAGATATTATTAACGAATTGACAGGATATGGTCCTGCATATTGATGAAACATAACGTGGTGAGTTATGATAGATGAACGGAGATGATCCAAGCGAATAAGTTACGAGAACAAAATTCATACTTCTAGTAGGTACTTTTAATATTTCAATGACAGGACCAAAGTACAAAATGGTCGTAAATTTTAATTTCTAAAACAATCGATTTTTAAAAGCTTTAAACAACAATTTATTTCGTACGAAGTTCCAAAGAGTTCACAAAAAAAAGGAATGATATAGAGAAAATGAAGATACGTCGTGGACACAAGGGAATCGTTTTATTAATTGAGCATGTTAGTATCGCATTTCTTGGTATTCGGGCTTCACATACAGGGCAGACCTTACCGTACGATACTGATACCCAATGGCAAAGTATGGACCTGATTTGTGTACCAATTTATTAATGAGAATATTTTTAATGGATGATTGTAAATCATTTAAAATGAATCTTGTTAAATGTTGACTTGAAGTTATTTATGAGTTGCCATCGACAATAATCATTAATCGTCGGAAAAATGAACGAGTAAATATTACTTTACCTTAAATGTTTTGTCACTACAAATGGCTTGACCGTAAATTAAAACGTTATTAACTTTATAAGGATTCTTTAGCGCAACTAAGCTAAGTTTGCAATCATTGTCGCTCCGTTACTTGCTCCATGAATATTAATAAGTTCACAAATCATAAATATTATAATTTTGCGGCGTGTCGTACGCAAGTCGCCCGATAAATCGGTTAGGTTATGTATTTGTTCGGGCCATGTCCACTCAACACCCACGCGGGATCGTGTTTCAGCCCCCGGGCACATTTTTGGGACAAACCAATATTTCTAACGAATATTAATAGTCTGTTTTTGTTTTTATTTGTAACGTGTTTAATTTTTATTTCGGACGCGCCCACATTCTTTGCATGCCAAACATTCCAGCGGGAACGAATTTTTGATTTGTGTGGTGGATGGTTTTGCAATTGATCGTAGTCCATAAATTCAGTGACAGTAGGTAGATATTAAATTAGCAAAGTTGGGTTACAAAACATGTTAGGAAGAGTAAGCTAAATATTTTAAAATACCAATGCATGAGTCACCACGATTTCATATCAGCGACTCCGAACTCATCACTTTTATCGAGCTTAGGTTAATTAATTACTCTCATCACGTCTCCAGTTTACATCTACTTTTGCAGATAAACAACTGAGTATCATCAGCATCACAAAGCTACAAGTGTTTCAAAAAACATTGAAATACAACTTTTTGTCGTCGTGTTAACATTTCGATTGTTGTCTGATCCTGTCGATGCGTTCTATCGAGATTTTTTCGGGAGCGGTGTTAAATGCAAGGAATTCTAAAGGCTGTCGACACAAACATAGCTTATTCAGTGACTTTTTATGACGTTTGGACCACAGGTGCGATTTAAAGGAGAATTGTAATGATATGGCAACTTGAAGTATGTTTTAATGTTGCCATAAAATTTCAAGCTCGTGTAAACACTGAATCTGATGACCACGTATAGTGCTTACACTTAAGTGTTCTATTTTTAGTCAGAAGTTGCTTTGTACTCTTTAAGGACAGTCTCCTACAGTCCCAGGCGAGGTGTGAAAATAAACATCAGAGCTAGTTCAGCGTTTGTCTCAGCCATGTTGTCGGCGATATCACACACTCCCATACATATTGATACGAGTGAGGTGTCGGCGAAAAAACGCATGAATGATGCAGTGAGACCCTCCGCGGTCGCCCTACAAGACGAAAGAATTTCGCACACTTGCGAACCTCAAAGCGCAAAATGTTTTTCTTAGAGCATTGAAAACGGCTGATAGCTCATTTAATTTAATGAGCCACCTATTTGATGGGACAGAAAAAGCACTGCACTACGAGTCACACAACTTAGCTGATACTGATATAACTTAGCCCACTCATACTCCTCATAAAATTATTTAAGTCAGTATTGCCTAATAGAATCAACAGGCTCAGCGAGTAGGCAGCTAGTTAATATTATAACAAGTGTAAGACTAGTTTGCATAAATTAATCGATGACGTAATCATTTGCTGTTGTATGCCTAGAGGAGAACATAGAAACATAAGCGCATCAATTATCACATGGAATTTAGCATAAATTAACACTTGTTTGATAGGATATAAATTATAAGCTTTACCACTATCTTCTCTAGATCCAATTTTGTTTGTAGCTTAATAAATCATTTCTATTAACATTGAACTTACAAAAAAGGGTCTGTCACTATAAAATGCGCGCATAGATAGTAAAGTGTCAGAGAAAACGATTGTAATAAGATAGTAAGGGCGAGGAGCAAGCGAGCAGTCGAGGCAGAAGGCGTAGGCAGGCAACACTAGTGCTTCCCGCGGCTTCCAAGCTATTGTTACGTTGCAACCGTGCGCAATTTATGTTATCCTGGTACCAAGACTTGTTACAAACACATGGCAAAACAAGTTGCCTATAAAATAGAGGATGCTACAACTATGTTTTGTAATGGCATTTGATGTGTGATATACGTGACAGGTAATAAATTAACAGGAAATTGTAATAAAAGAGTCGAAAGAAATCTCTGACTTAGAAACATGGGAAGAAAACGTTTAACTTTTGTTTTTGATTAACTGTAACACAGCCCAGTAAACGCCCAATAAAGAAAAAGGTGTAAAAACAGGACAAATTGAATCCCAATACTCGAGATTGTTTGTTAATAGAATGTAAACAAAATCATTTCCAATAATTACGACGTCAGTAAATGGCGTCGATGTTCCATGACTAAATGATTCATGGAGGGCGTGGCGGACGGATATTAGTAATAGTTCGGATGTGTTCCCGATTAGCCGAGTATAACCCGACCAGGTGAAACCACAGTCAGCCATTTGATTGATTGCTCCACCAAGATACTTATCTCGTCTGAACAAAACAGACTCTTGATCGAATTTAAGATATAATTTCATTACAGAATTGTTTATAAATCAAATCGAAAATGTGGTTTTGAATATTGAAGATCAAAATTGTTTAATGTTAATTCGTGTTGGTTGAATCGTGATAGGGCAATTTACATTACATTATTTTACGATTGTCAAAAGCGGAACAACATTATTGTAATGAACATTGTGAACCAATTATATTTAGTCCCTTAAAATTAGACATCTACACAAAACAAATGTTACGACTGGTTGTCACCGCAGCGGTTCCAATTATTGTTTTTGTCTATGAACTAATAATTGCTCAAATTAGCGTTGTCTGATACGCATCGATGTGACGGCATTCGATCCTGTCTAATAGAATTCAGTAAGGAATCGTTGGTTGCAGGCCGATGCGTTCCGATTCACGTATCGAGGTGCGGTTAAACCGTTTTTGTTCGCACTCCGATACCCTGTTCTCAGTTTCGCACTATCTCTTTGACGTTTAGCGAAATTCTCCAACAGATAAAAACAATTTTCACGTTTGCAGGAATGCTCGGGTTTCTGCGAGGCGTGTCTTTGCTCGGGAGCGCAATTTTTTAATACCAATAGTCAATGTTTCTCGTTCATTGACGCTCTTGAGACGCTTTATTTATTCAAGAAAAACTTTGAATTTCAATGTTTTGTGTACTTAGTGACATTATATGCAATGTGGCGGCTGTTTTCACTTCAACATCGTGTCAATGCGATGAGGGGAGGTCGTGAGTTGACAAAGAGATAAAAAAATAAAGCGCTTAACGCTTTCATTGTCTACATGTGTACAGTATCAGTATCGTGGTGTGGGGTAGCAAGTGTGTATACGTCATGGAGATTTGTGCACGTGTGTGTGTGCCGAGGGTTGTAATATTGCTACTGACAAGGGCAGGCCACGCCCATCAAATTATCGCTTGTTTCAACACAATAAATTGATTCTGATGCAATTAATTTTACTGAATACCTACTTCTTGTTTTGCGGTGTCGAAATAGATAACTCATTTTGGATTAACCGTTGAATATTTTGTCACCAGTCTAGCTTAAGGTAAATGTTGTCTGCGATAAGTAAAACAACATTTGCAAATTTTAATTAAATAGTTACTTAAGCATAAAACCTTTCTAAAACTCCGATAAAAATGAAGCGTATTTTTTATAAAAAATAATAAATGCTTGTTATTCATCACAATTTAATTTAAAATCTAAAAAAAGGGTAAAAAAACAAGAACCGGCTTCAAAACCAAACAAAAAAGTGGGGCAATGTTACGACATATCCATTAGTGTTATTTACTAAAACCTTCTCCAGAATGTGACGAACACTTTTATGAAAATCGCATCAATACCGGTTCAGCCAAACGCGAGATAATCGCGGACAGACATACACACATACAGGTCGAACTGAGAACCTACTTTTTTTAAGAAGTCGGTTAAAAATAAACGAAACCCCATAACCGCTGACAGTAAGGCAAAGTTTTAGAAATATGGCAACATTAAATCCCCCATTTTACAGGCAAGTAACGCACACAAGCGCATCAACTATTGTGTTCAAAATTTTTTATACAATTTATCAATCCGGGGCAGATGGTCCCGGATCATATAGACACCTTTGAAAAGCACCCAGCTATTATAGGGTTACAACATTATCATATGGACATAAAATGGCCGATTCTACGTAGGATTATGTATGGATACGTTCAGAGAGTTTCAATAATTAGCTGATGTGAGTTCGATGTAATATTGATTGAATGTAAAAATTAGCAATGTTGATAGTTTGATAGATTGGTTTGCTTATTGTCGACAAATTATTATAATTGTAGCTGTTGCACGCAATTGGCTATTTGACTGAAAAATTATAATTAGTCCGTCACTTAGATTATCAAAAAATATTCGACCCGTATTTTTTCTTTAGTTTCGGTAACCAAAATTGACGGATATACGATGCTATCAAAATTGGCAATACGTCACAATTTAGTACAATTTCTATTGAATTCTGACGTCATGAGCCGCCACTCTCGAGTTTTGATGCGTTGTATTTTGGTGAATATTCATTGATTTTACAAAAGAAAAAATACTTGTCCGTTATTTTTTTAAACTCTAAATGACGGACTAATTATATATGTAATTTATAGCTACTGTCAAATAGCCAATTGTCCCAAATCCTCTAAAAATTCTTAAACAAAAAGGTTTTTATGCACTTTCGATAATTTCACTAAGCAATAAAAAAGAAATACACATAATAGGCCACATACAAGAGTCAACAGCTATTTATTGACTTAATTTCAGACGGAATGCGAAGGAACATACTACTTTTTTATATAACTATTGAGTGCAGGTGTCTGAAAATTAGTAAGGTAAATGCTCAGGTATCAATTACAAAGTAATTCTAATTGTTACGTGCGATCGAACACAGTTTAATTATGGAACATGGTTCCAAGAACATTCATACAGTTTTTTGTAAACTATTATTGCAATGGCACCTGTTTTTTTGACACTGTTGAGAGTAATGCTTAGTTTTTACTAAAAAGCATTTAATCAGTGTACAATCTAACCAGTGCTTTTTTTTTATCGGAGTAAAATCATCAAATGAGTCCTCCCACCCAGGGAGGGACTGACAGACTCGTACTGACTAAAATTCACGGTGTCCTTCAGTAGCCCTTTACGTTCCGGGGTCACGGTAATTCGATAAGTCCCGCAACTCCGGCAGGCTTTGGCCCTCTATTCTCTATTCTCGGGGGGCCCCGTCATTATGCTCACACTCTTTGTGGCGCGCGTGGAACACAACGCGCCGTCGAGCATGGTCCATGGTCGGACAGCAAGTCACCCATTACTCGTCACCCGCATGCCCGCGCCTACGTTGGCCGGAGATTTTAAACCTGGACTAAAATCCAGAGAAAACCGAACGGATCACAAGTTTAAAAAAAGTTTTATTTCATTGTATTAGCTACTCTCACGTAACCCAACCTGAGATCATGCCAAAAAAGTGGCTGTATAAGTGTAATGCTAGATTTTCAAAACTATGTGAAGAAAGAGAATTCAAAAGAGCAGATATGCTTCTTTGAAGTGAAAACTTTTTTAGCGGCGTTGTGCACTTTTTTTGGAATGGGTAAAAAATGTTAAACTCGCGTCAGGACACGTGAACTGATCGAAAATTCGTAAGACGGCGCAGGGCGCTTGCGCGAATGTTCGTGTGTGTTTAATACTATTAAAGTTTTCACTTCTGCCGGCACTCCCAGATTGCAACCCGTTTTTTTTTATAAAACTTTGCCCCACACGTCTATCTCATGTGTCGTGGGTGAGTTTACAAACATTTAAACTCACATACACAAACAGCTAGACGAGGAACAACTACTTGTAGCTCTTATAAATATTTATTCAGTGCGGGAATCAAAGCCACGACACACAGCGGAGTAATCGATCGCTTGGTCACTGCGTCATCCGTTCGTCGGCGTCAAAAAAGTTTTTTACTTTTGATCACGCTCAAAATAATATTTTCTTATTTTATAGATACAACTGAAGTAGAACCTATTTTAAATTGAAACTGTCACTTACGGGATATCCCGCGATCATGGCGCTTGCAACAGCGTGAAAACAATGAACAATCACGGAAGATATCCCGAGACAGTTTAAATTCTGAAGTAGTACTCGTACCTGTTCATTTGCAAGTACACCAAACAAAACAGTAACATGAGCATATTAAGTGTTTGATGTTGACGAGTGTATTACACGTTTGTTTGCCCAGACCCACAAGTGCTGCAGCCGACAGCTCCGGGCAAAGCGGGAGCGGGCACAATGGCGCGGGCGCAGGGGCGAGGGCACACCGACGGAGGGTTCCGTATTGTTTGCAAAATATTTTGAAAGCGTCATTTTATACGGCATATTAGCTCGGTACTGCATTTGATAGCAGGGGACGTCTTCACCGGCTCGAATCATATCATCATTAAAGTATTGTGCCCACCCCTCTGCGGTGCTGAAGTGGCGATGTAGAAACTATTGAATTTTAATATTGGGCAACCGGTACTCGTTTACTGGGCAAGTATTAAAGATTTAATGATCGAGTATACATTTATTTGCACTTGCAAAAATGCATGCTTCTTTAGTGTAAACTAATTTACGTAATAAACCGAAGAATCATGTTTAAATTCTATTCTAATAACCAGACTACATTAATAATATCTAAATTAAACGCTTACTTAAAGTTTCACTAAAAATAAACGACTAAAAATTAATAATTCATTCAAAAATGACTATTCAACCAAAATGGTCGTAGCACATCTCGTAGCGTTTCGTAGACCCGCCTACGCCGATTTTAAAGTTATGACATTACATCTTAAAAAACAAATATATCAAAGGATAATTTCGCACAGGTGTTTAGTGATAACTAAAGTGTTTTATAAAGTGATTGGGTGATAGTGGGCGGAATCACCGGCGGCATTTTGACACCGACGCGTGCTGTGGTACCCTCGGGGTTCGGACTTCGGGCCATGCTAAAAACTCATCGAGGTGACTCAAGAACAGTATATTAATCCTTAATAATGATTTGTGATTAATAAATAAGACAATGAGGAATTTTGATTGGGGTCTAAAGATTTGATGTTATGTTCTTTGTCTGGCTATATATTTTTTGTTTACAAAGTATGTTTTGATAGAACTCAGTATCACTACTTAAAGTCTTTTTTTTTGTTTTTTTTTTTATCGTTGTAAAATCATCAAATGAGTCCTCCCACCCAGGGCAGGGCGGGAGGGACTGTCAGACTCGTACTGACTAAAATCCACGGTGTCCTTCACTAGCCCTTTACGTACCGGGTTCACGGTAATTCGTAAGTCCCGCGACCCCGTCTACTTAAAGTCTTAGTGAATTTTCATGATACTTGTGTTAGTTTACGCAATTTTTAATCAAGATAAAAATCAAAAATATATTGTATACTTTTAAAACGGCAGTATGCTAAAGTATTTGGAAGAGTTGTTTTGACCCGGGAAATCTACATTTTGAGATATACCTACCTTTAATTAGGCTTTTGGGCTAGATTAGAAATAGTGAAATGATGAAAAAAACAACTTTGTAAGTATAACATTTTCAGTACGGATAGAAAATACATGCTTATTAGTACTTAATACATACCTGATAGAAATGTAATACTTAGACAAAAATAATACAAATTATGTACGTATTAGCTACGGTTAATATGATTTTATGGTGGCTACTAAACTTATTACACCATAAATTTTGAAGAAGCATTTACCGTATCAGTTACATTAACTTCTTAAAATGTTTTTTTTTCATATAGTTTGAGCTACTACAACCACAGCACTAGAAGTGCCTCGTTAGAGTGAATCTCATATTACTCCAGTAAGCAATTGTTTTTGATAACCATAAACGAAATAATATTTTATTTTATTACAAAGAATCGAGCTACCGATCAAACGAGTATCACTTTACAAAGGTAATAACGATATATTTTCAAAATTATACATAATTCTGGCCTTATGGTCTGAAGCGGTTTCTACAGGTAAATATTTTATATATGGATTATTGTGGATCATGGGATTTAGAATTTTATGCATGTTTGTTTAATATCTGTTTTTCTATGTAATCCATTTCTAGTTTATAATTGACAAAGGTTCACTGTAAAAATTATAAGAAACACTAGCTTTTGCCTGCGGGTTGACACGCTTTATTTTCGAATTCGACAATCAATTCGTCCACACGTGGCGTTTCCTATTATCATAAGAATGTTATGTACTTTTTGTCGGGATGAAAAGTACTCTATGTCTATGTAATCCAATTCTGTGCACTTGACAATGTATGTGCAATTGTAGGATGTCCGTTCAATGATTTAGATGTGAAAAGGTAACAAACAAACTTACTTTCGCATTTATAATATTAATAAGTTAGAATAGGATGGCATTTATGTTTCGCTATAACAAGACACAACAGAAGAAAAACCGGATTGTCTAAACTAGACCAAATTCTTAAATAGAAGATTAAGTAACTATCCTAACATTCCACAGATGAGGTCCGAGATTAAACCGATTCCAAAAGCTGTTAAATAGCCATTAAAATTGGGTGGGCTGTCTGTCATAAATATATTATTAACCTATTTGAAGGTGAAGAGGCCTCACCTCCCCGGTATTTGCTCTGGGCTAATTAAATATATAATGATCGGGAGCAGACCCCAGCTCACTATGGTTTCACAGCCTCCAGAGTAATTTATAGCCACCCATAAAACAATTCTTCAAAGTTCCCCACAAAAAGGTCTCGTCTATTCAAAGGCCCGTATGAGATAATAGAGGACGGGGGCACAGGACAAAAGTCTGGATGCAACACTAAACAGTGACGAAGAAAAAAAAGCATAAAACCAGCTGGCTACGTCCGCGGCCCCGACACCATACAAATTCCTGGATCGTTCCTTAAAAATCGATATTTAAAGTTAAGTACCAATACTTTACCAATAACAATGGTCCGGCGTGCGACAGAGACAAGACACGAGGAACCCAGCACCCGAGCCCAACTGGACATTCTAATTTACGAGCGCTTTTTTTTATCTAACATACGCAGTTCAGATGAATCTTTCGACTTTTGTAATGAATTGAAAAATGGAGTTCCGAGTTAAATGGCTTTTTGTCCTTGCTTACTGAGAAATAGACTTCACAAGTCGACGTGGACATTTATAGGACGGCCGTTAGCTCCGTTGTTTGTGCTCGCGAACGTGTTACAAGGATATTCTTTGATAGTTTGTTGTGTGTCAGTTGTCATTGTGTCGGTTATCGGCGAGGCGTGCTCGGGTATCGCAACAGTGGGCATCAGTCAGCCGCAGGCGCTGCCGACTGCGGGGGGCGGTTCATTATGAATTAATGAGAATCGAAATGTTTCGCCAGATCAACACTCGTTCGCTTGAATGGAGCTGACGTCTTACTACACCAGTCAACACTACCGGACGTGAAACACTTCGTTTGGACGTGACGTGACGTGACGAATCAATTTCGCCTGAGATGAAGTAACTAGTATGGACACACTTCCGACTAACCACGTACAGGATGTAAACGTTTCAAGGCCATTCAAAGTTCTAAGTTTAAACCTACTTACTGAATGCTATTAGAAGGAGGACATAAACTGTAAAAAAAAAATAAACTTACCAGTGTGTGTTCTTTTGTGTATTTTGAGGTTTTCTGATCTCGCGAACACCTTGCCGCAGCCGGGGAAGGGGCAGGGGAAGGGCTTCTCTCCGGTGTGCACACGGATGTGATTCACCAGCTTGTATTTCGCTTTGAATGGTCGTCCATTCCTCGAGCAACCCTGCCAGAAGCAAGCGTGCGTGGTACACTCGGGCCCGCCCACGTGCTCCACTGTTAGGTGCGTCACGATCTCGTGCATGCTGGAGAACAGCTTGTTGCACATCTTTCTAGGAGGAGGCTGTTCGGGGTCTAGCCACTGACACCGCATGTCTCTTCGGGGAGGTGCTCGCACGTATCGTAGGAAGGCATGGGGAGCATGTGCGTGCGTGTGAGGTACTAGAGGGGGAGCGGCGCCCTGATAGTGCACGGCATCGCCACGCCAGTCCCAGCTCTGCTCGAGCGGCTGCTGCGGGAACAGCTCGCCGCAGCCGCTGTAGTCGCGCAGGTAGCCCGGCTGGTAGGAGTGCAGAGGGTAGGGCTGGTAGTGCGGCGCATGGTGCGGCGGGGGGTGGGGGGCGGCGGCGCGATGCTGTGCGCCTACGCCGCACGCCGGCTGCGGGGACATCTTCAGCCCGTAGGACGCCAGGTGCGCGTGGTTGGTCTCCAGGAAGGCATTCATGGCGGGGGTGGCCGACGCCGGCGCATAGCCCCATTCGCCCGCCACCATCCACGCGGCGGGGTAGTCCCCGCTGATGACGGCTTTGGAAACTGCGTCGTCTCCGACGCTCAACGAGGCTGCTGATGTTGAGCTAAACTCACTTCAGCCAATACTCTCTCTTTATAACCTTTCCTTCGTTTAACAGTTTCAGCAGTTTGTAACCTGTTGAAGATGATAAAATGTAATTAAAAATCGTGCAGCCTTTAAAATATTCAAGGGCTCCAATCTCTCGAGCAAAATGTAAAAAAAATGAACCCTAAAGTATCATAACCTTCTGAGACAAATTCAAAACCATTTCTCAAAATAATAACACACATTCGTGCAGCCATAACCGGCGACGAACATTTATTTATAATAAAAAAAATGTGAAGCAGGTACTTTTGGACATTAAATTAAACTGTGGGTAAATTTATAGGACATTTTTATACGCCTGAGACAAAAATTTCGATTGTGTTCGTGTATATTTAATTTTAGTTTATTTGTTAGGCTGGCTCCAATCTCTTTTATGGCCGAGGTTTAGCATCGATAATTTATTAAAATAGTTTTATGAATGATAAAACCTGTTTCATCGTAGACAGCGTGTAACGACGGCCATTTTATTGCTAACTTCACGTTTTATAATTAATTCGAAGGCACATACAATAATAATAACGCTTGGCAAAATAATCCTATCCTAAAGCCTAGAATATAAAATGCTATCGTGAAAAATCTATCTCTGCTTATTAAATAAAGCTTGATAAGATCTGCCGAGGTAAATCAATATTGAAAATATTCTTTCCTCTTTCTAAACGAACATGTCATACTGTTTGAATAACTACATCGTTTTATGAATGAGGAAGAATTTTGTGATTCCATCTTATAATTTTAATTTATTGTTTCCATACTTCACCGACAGATACATCATTTCATTCAGGCAGACATTCAAGACAGCTCTATAATGATATATATGTAGGTTATGATTATATCTTTTTGTGGTTTCATTCTTTATACATAACGTCATAAAGATAACTTGTTGAGTGTTGAAAAAAGATAAATTGAGTGAGAAAATTCAATATCCACTAATCCCCCGCATCACTCCTCCATATACAGTAAACTCAGAACTGTCAATCAAACAGAACTGTAATTTTTTTTTGTGGACGTCTACATAATCGCATTATTTGAAAATAATGTTGTTTATGTATTGTTGGACACAGTCGAGTGGGGCCGGGTTTACCTGAGAATGACTTAAACAATGTTGAGCCACAGATCTCCATCTAATCTGTACATTATCTGCGATGCTCCCCGCGGCGTGGTCGCATCTCCACAAAGCAATTGGTTGACACATCTCAACAGACGCTCATGGACTAATAGGATTACAAAAATAACCCTTTTTATATTAATAATCAGCTGTCAAAGCATTTTGTATCTTAATGCCGCTATCATAAAATCCTCGTAAGGGATTTTGAAGGGTAAAAGCATGTTTGTTACAATTTGCAGCTGTTTGAGGAAGGATCCTACAGTTTTAAGGAATTAGTCATAATCACATTAGTGAGCTATTGAGATGCTTCAGATATCTGTTTAAAGGATGTGTGCTTACGGAGATACGAGCATTGCAAGATTTTGCAAGAGTATAGACAATGTGTGTCATTAATTTTTATTTATGAGCCAAATGAAAAAAGTGCTTAAAATGAACAAAAAACATTCCAGTTTGCGTTTCATTTTTATTTCCTAACAGATAAATTATGAAGAATCAAAATTTCAATACAAGTTTTTAATGTACAAATAATATCATTAGAAGATACAACGACTAATCACGGATGTTATTAAGGCACCTGCGAAAGTGCTAAAATTTCGGAAACTCAAAACAAATTGTAAATCATACTTCATGCATGTATTCAGATGAAAGGTGATTTTAGGAGCTGAATTATATGATTAAGATATTTGCTGTACTTTGCACAATCGTTTAGTAATTAATTTAGCATAAGTGTTCACTAAAATGCCACACTATTTATTGTGCAAGTAATTTATAGTTAATAATCCTGTAATTTATTGACTAATGTGTAATTAAATGATGATTAATGAGGTGTTGAAGATTTCATACCTAACCTACTTAATTGTGAGGAAATCTTTTAATATTGCGAGCTATAAGATCTTTTTGCTGACGCAGATAAACTTTTAATAATAATAAAAATATTTTGTAAAAATGAAATAGTAGGCGACATCGAATTATGGTATAGTCGAGTTGTTGTTGGATTGATTATAAGGTCATAACACAGGATCGGACTGTGCCGTAGGGGCGCGGGTCGGTCTCTGCATGAAATGAAATGAAACGATGAAATTATACTTATTTATGCAAGAACTAAGGTTTAAAAAAAAAACACATTTAAAAACTACATTTATTGGTTTACATGTATTGGTTTCGTACCTGGCTGTTCTGAGAAGAGCCAAAACAAGCGTTGTTCATGTTCTTAAGTTTACCTCCAAAAACACTCAACCGATTTCAATGCAATTTTGTGAGTTAATATGTATGTATTTAGAAATATATAAGTATGTTTATCAGTTGTCTAGTACCCATAACACAAGCTCTGCTTAGCTTGGGACTAGATGGCGTTGTGTGATAGTTGTGGAATAAAAAAAAAATTAAGTTGGTTCCAGTTTGAAATATAGGATTTTAAAAAATAGTATTTTTTTTTAATAGTGCTTGTTAGGTTATTTTAATTAAATAAAAAGTACTTGAATATTATTTCAAATATAGACAAAAACATTGATGAATAAGTAGGGCTTATAATTTTCATGTCCTGCAAAAATGATATATAGGAAGTAAATTCGGCTTGTTATCATATTTTAGTCCCGGTAAACAATTTCATGGGAACTACCAATAAATACGGTTTATTAGCCTACTTATGCGAAATATGATATTGCTACCATAATTTATTTTCAAGTAGTTTACGATTAAGCGTTTTCATGTATTTATTTATTTAGCTTCTACCTGTGGTTTTAGTCGAATGGAAGTCGGAAATTGACCGTTATAATAACGGGACCATGTACACCTCGAAGATCCATTAAAAATATTGGAAAAAATATTTTTTGTAATCTACAAAAATCTATGTACAATGTATTTAAAAAAAAAACTTTAAATTCTGAAGGCCCAAAGTAATTAAATTAAAACCCATTTTAACATTTAAAATAAGCCATTGCCGCAATATAGGTTTTTCTCCTGTATCGTTTGTGCGTTTATAAACATAGAAACTCACATACACAAACACCCAGACCCGGAACAAATACTTGCAGATCATACAAATATTTGTTCCGTGCGGAGTTCGAACCTGCGACCGCGACACGTTGCACAGCAGTCACTCGCTTAGCCACTGCGCCAATCGCATCGCATTTAATTTCACATTCACCTATAATTTAATTTCTTTAGATAAGTTTTGATAACTGATTAATCTACAAGGAAAATTAAATAATTTGGTATCCAAAGAAGAATAATTAACTCAATCTTGGACTGTTCATATCCAGGCCGGACCAGCCGTTACCCTAATATAATTCGCCCATTTCACTGTAATATTTGTATAAATTAACTTAATTTGCTCAAAGGCATCTAGATAACCGGGTCGACGGCGCGTTGTGTTCCACGCGCGCCTCAAGGAGTGTCAGCATAGTGACGGGGCCTGTAGAGGGCCAAAGCCTGCCGGGGTCGCGGGACTACCGGATTACCATGACCCCGGTACGTAAAGGGCTATTGAAGGACACCGTGGATTTTAGTCAGTACAAGTCTGACAGTCCCTCCCGCCCTGCCCTGGGTGGGAGGACTCATTTGATGATTTTACCACGATAAAAAAAGGCATCTAGATATCTTTGCTTTTAATTTACAACAAGGTAAATGAAGTTAAGCTATTATAGGTACAGTGAACAAAAGCGAAAGGTATCCATATAGTATAAAGTTTTTAAAGACAGTCTAAAGTGTTAACTTTTCAACATACATGTAGAACATACATTATCGGCATTTTTATCTTTCCTGGATCCCATTTTTTTTAAAGGTCGGCGCATCATGTTTTCATGTTTCTATTCTACTACTCTATGACTCATTATCTCTGCAGTCATCTCTTTCTAACCATATCATTCTTCATACAATATATCTATCATTTCTTTAGTCTCCCTCTATCCTTCATACTCGAAACTTTTCTGACTAAATTTTCCTCATTAATCTGTTTCACATGCATGGACATGTCGTACATAAGTGACAGGCCTGTTGGTCTAGTGGTTAGTGACCCTGACTGCTTTGCCGGAGGTCGTGGGTTCGATTCCCACCCAGGACAAATGTTTGTGTGATGAGCACGAACATTTGTTCTGTGTCTGGGTGTAATTTATCTATAATATGTATGTATTTAGAAATATATAAGTATGTTTATCAGTTGTCTAGTACCCATAACACAAGCTCTGCTTACCTTGAGACTAGATGGCGTTGTTTGATAGTTGTGGAATATTATTTATTTATTTATAAGTGGTATGGACCACGACAACCAATTACTACACGAATTTTAATTGAACACCAAACTATAAGATAATTATATTCATATATTGTTGTCAGGGGCCGTATTATGACGTCTTAAAACCAGGCTTGTTCCAGTGAGTGAACGAAGTGGCGCTAGACGACTTGTATAGCTCTGTCTCTTTCACTCACTGGAACAACCCTGGTTTTAAGACGGCATAATACGGCCGCAGCACTGTTTTTAATTATAAGTAGCAAACCACCCCATCTTTACATAGTATCTATAAACATAACGTGTGTCTGTACGTGCATATCTTCCGAACGACTGCACCAAATATAATTATTTTTGTTGTGTTCTTAAAGTCATGACAATATTTATATGTAAGAAAGTCTTCGAAAAAACCAATAAGGAAGGTTGAAAATTTTAACCTGTGTAAAGCCGGGTCGGGCAGCTAGTGGAGATATATTATGTACTTTACAAACCTTCGTATTCAATCACTATATCTATTGATGAAAACTGCATTAAAATTGGTTGCGTATTATAAAAACTAACTGTTCCTCGTGGATTCATTACCGCTGCTATTGTAGCGTGATGTTATAAAATATAGCCTATGATCTTCCTTGATAAATAAGCCATGCCACACAAAAACATTTTTAAGAACGAACCAGTAGTTCCTTAGATTAGTGCGTTCAACCAAACAAACTTAATAATAACTAATAACTTAATAAACAGCTTAAGAATATAAGTAACTAGCGACCCGCCCCGGCTCCGCAAGGGTGTAATCTCTACTATATTATGCATGTGATATACATATATATCTCTTGAATCACTCTATTAAAAAAAAACGCTTCAAAATCCGTTGCTTAGTTTTAAAGATCTAAGCATACATACGGACAGAGAGACAGACAGCGGGAAGCAACTCTGACTCGTTCTGACTAAAATCCACGGTGTCCTTCAATAATGCGCCGTGTGCGGGGCAGCTCCAATGGCCTTCTAAATACCATTACTGACAGAATTGAGTGTCTATTGTGAGGCACTGGAATAAGGTACACGGTTCAGGTGGTGTCCTTTTTAATGTAAAATGACTTTTTAAGGTAAACTCATTTTTGTTGTTATAAGGTACTAACTTAGTTTTAAGCTTAACTAACAACTCAATATGAAATTACATTTGACATTTATTTTTTGTCATTTAATTTTATTTTATTGTTTGATTTACATAGATTTTAATCACATTTATTACAAAATTTATTAAATGTAATGTTTTTTCATATTTAATTTAATTTTGTTGATCGTAATTAATTTCATTTTTTTGTATGCTTTATGTTTTTGTTTATTTAAAATTGTATGGACTATGTCTGAAATAAATTATATTATTAATAATAACCCTTTACGTACCGGGGTCACGGTAATTCGTGACACCGAAAAGTGAAAATGTAGATATGTACAGAGGACCAGATAGAGTTAATGTTTAATACCATGTAAATAGGTAATGTAAAAATAAGATAAGATTAATATGAGATCATAATGATACGAGTGTCAATGTAAAGATTTCTAATCTATGAAATTCAAATGCTATACCGACGCGACGCCTACGCTTGCTTTCAGCATTGCTTATGATAGAATTATGACCTCTTGGTACTGAAAGCCTAACTAATTTAATTTGTTGTATAATCACGAGGCAATTAATTAGATTAGTTTGTAAGCTGGGGCCTATGTGGTGGATTATGGCCCGTAGAGAATGCCCGTGTTCCAGTTATGGAAATTTTATGGGCTGATTTATTTAAATCATAATTTCCGCAAACGTAAAGGATTTTTTTTGTGAATTAAATGGTATTTCTTTAAATTATAGAAGGTTATTTTATGCTCAATTATATAAACATGCCCGTGTAGTAATTGGATATTTTTCAATAGGAATGTAAACTCACACATCAAGCTAAGCAATGCCAGTATAAGGTGACCATTTACTCAGTTGCAACCGAAAATAGCCGATAGAGTAAGGTTTTAACCGAATGGTGGCCAAGTGTGGGTCAAAGAAAATAAGGCCATCCAACGGCGCGTTGCTTGGGTGGAGGCTGTTGAAATCGCCAGGGAATTAAAGATGAGAGATACACAGAAGAACCGAGATTTACTTCTTGTTTTATTTGATATGGGTTTATTTTTTTATTGCGTTGACAATTATTAAATACCGAATTAATTAGTATCAAAAAATATATATATACTATATTAAATACTAAATTATTATTGGTTTACTCTTGAGTCTTACTCGTATCTAGGTCAGCGATGACAGCAACAAAGTCTACGATAGAGCGAGCTTACCCAGAAGAAGCTTGTTCACACTAACTTTGAAGAAATTCATGCACCTTCACCTTCAGAACTGAGCCCTGGGGCCGTATTATGACGTCTTAAAACCTGACTTGTTCCAGTGAGTGAACGAGGTGGCGCTAGACGACTTGTATAGCTCTGTCTCTTTCACTCACTGGAACAAGCTTGGTTTTAAGACGTCATAATACGGCTGCTGGTAATTATGCACATGATTATTCACAAATGTCTGGTATTGGCTCTGTGTTGCATATTACCACTGTTATCCATTTTTTATAGCTGTTGGTTCTCCTTAAATAAATAAATAGTAAACAAAGTACAAGGTAGATAAACAGATTATTTACAAGACTTTTCAGAAATTAAGGGCAACTTCTGCCTAAGAAACCATAACATGGTTGCATAAAACTGTAAGTTCCTACATTAATCATAGAATTACGATAATGTTTGTATTAAACACGCAATTATTTCTTCTATACGTCTATGTGTTGCTATTAATTGCACGTTATGGCATTGTGAAGCTGTTTCAATCAATTATGGAAACATTACATTTGGTATTATAGTTTGTTAAGCTTCTGTTCTTATGTTACAGCTTGCCTGAATGATAAGTCTGGATTAATTGCCTTTATTCATTTTCTTTACTTATTATATACATTTTAAATATTTTCACAAAAACAAAACAACAAAAAAAAAACATTTAAAAATATAAATAATAGTGGCCCACCGGTATCGGGAACAGGGTTTGGATTTATTATTATTATTTTAATAATAAAAATATTATTCAGAACAAATATATTTTTTTAGAAACATTGTTAATGGTAAACTTTAAATGAAGAACTATTTTTATGGGAACTTCAATAGGTGCTTTTTTAACTCTTTAGTTATAGACCTCTCAAGATTGGCTGTACAATTAATGCCATTATTTTATTATTCTGTTTCAGTTTCTTTCAGCATCTTCTATTTACCGAGAAACGATACACCAGTACTCACTACGACTAGAGGAAAGATCTTTGCAAAGAAGATTGGATACATAAGCTCTATAGGAGCGCAAGAACGACAACTGCAGAGGAGCTGAAGCTAACGCCTTGGCCAAATCGGTCCAATCCCATCATCATCTTCATCAATAGCTTCAAATTATAAGAGTAGAAAGGAGATGTCTGCTGTTATGACGATGGTGATAGGAGGAGTTCTAGTACCTCTCATCTTCTCATCTTTTCATCTCTCTCATATTTGCTTCTGGGCTAAATTGAGACCAAGAGCAAAAACAAAATGAAGTAAGAAAAAGAAACAAGAAGACCCCAAATGAATTGTGAATAAAGATGATGAATAGTGAACATCGCTTCAGGCGCCATTTGGGCTTTGTCTTGCTGCTGCATTCATTCAGAATTGGTAAGAAAAGCTTTCATTAAAATTAGTAAGTTTGATTTTTATATTTTCGCTTAGATGTCCACTGATGAAATGTTCCTTTGTGTCACATCGCATGCTTCATCTCATTTCTAGTGAGGACTTCCTCTAGTAGCAATGGCATATTAATTTTGTAAACAACTTCAGAAATAAGTGTATTGTTATGGTCTCGAATACTAAGGTATTTAAATACCGCATTTGCACGGTGCAGATTACTGAACAAATGATAAATAGAAAAAATACATTAGGGTTCATTTTTTCTTAAACACAAGAAAAGCTTACCTACTTGTTTTATTAGTAGAAATCCAGTCTTCAGTTCATCGATGTACTCATGAAAAATAATCACTTAGTTTTATCTATTACCACAAGAAAATATCAAAAAAACACTTCACTGAACATATACTTGTATCTAAAATAAATTTTCAGTATCCTCATGTAACTAGAGCAATTAGTATCACAGGTGTTGGCGCGTCGTTATAACAATGTCGTGTCGATTTCACAGCCGCATTCTACGTAAACAGGCCGTCTCGTCGGTAACATAAGTTTTTTGGACAAATTGTCACGCAACGATTTTTTCTCGTAACGTTGAAAGGCTTCGCGACGTGTGTCCACTGACTCCGCTGAGGTTCTCAGCATGACTGCGGGCTCCCGCGTCGCCGCCCCTCGACACAGCCGACATACTGCTTCTTAGAAAATATTTTGTCCGGAGCGGGCCCGAGGCGCGAACGCAGCCCTGCACGCTGAGAAAAGGGCGGGACACCGTAAACTTTTTCACCCAATGGTGCCGGTTTTGACGGCAACGTTTTCAATGGCCATCCGTCCCGCTCTGATGCACACGATACAGTGATGTTCGAAAGGGAGACACGATACTCGGGCAGCTCATAACGATGGTATAACGAAGAAAATTTCTTTGTGTTTGTGTCGTAATGTGTTCGCTTTATCAGATTTACGTTGAAAGCTCGCTGTTAGCTTTCGAGGGCGCCACATCGGGGCTCTCTTTCAGATGCAGCGCATGGCACTGTAGTGCGAATGGAATGCATGATACTCGGGAAATGTTTCGGCTAATGTATTTTCCTGTGGGAAGGAAAACACATGTCGTCGCTTTTAATTTAATACGCGTCACGCTGCGTTGTCGTGTCGTGTGGACCAAGTGCCTCGTTTTGTTTTTCGAAGCATTTTATTTCGGTTATAAATATTGGTGTTAAATTAAAGGATTATTATTTCGAAATCTATGAACTGAAAATATTAAGTTTCATTGTGATTATGCAATTTTGAATTTATCGTAAATGTATGTTAACATCGATTGTTTCTTTTATCTTAATATTTTTGTAATGTTTTTGTAAAATTATATTTATGTGGTCTAATTTTAAATTAAGTTTTGCAAAGCCTTTGTAATTTTTAAATTAAATTTTTGTAACATTCTTATTTGATTCTAATATTTCCAGAATTCACAAAAAAACTTTATGCAAACATCTCACACAGTGTTCTACACAAACATATATTAAAAAAGAACTGTTTAAAAAATAGAAATAATATTCCAATTTAAAATCATACGCCACGACCATCACCAATTAAATTTTAAATGTACTGCAGTAGTTTAAGGCGCGCCAAATATAATTAACGTAATTAATTTGACGTACGGAACGCACTTAGTAATTATTTTAGTAAAAAGTCGCATGCGCACGGCGGGGGCGGGGTCCTGCGCTCACATTGGTCAGCGGGCAGGCTGTCACGCGCGTGCCCCGCCCCCGCACTCCTGCGCACGCTTTTATTTTTATCAACATTTATTTTCATCCGCAGCACGAACGCTCGTGATTAATTTAATATATTTTTATCGACTAACTTTTCTCACGCAATACGCTTTTTGCTATATTTACCTGTATCGATTCGTTACATCTTACAAAACTGTTTTTGTTCGCATGAACTTCGTTGGAATTAAATCAACGTTTTGTGAGTGGAACAACATTCTTCCTATTAGTGCGAAGAGATACTTATAAGAAAAACCCTTTGGACCACATCCGTTTCGTGACAACCTGAAGGATTCCAGCTACCTTTTTTTTACGCATAGCCGGGAAGTAATCACAATTTATAAACATTTAATTAGTGCTGGAAAAACAGAGAAAAAAATAACATAAATGTTACGAGAAAAAAACATCTAACTTACTGCAAAATTACTCGAGTTTTGTAATCATTACGTGATTTAAAATTATAGCTCTAACACAAGGTTGGCACAGTAGGGCTCCAGGTATCTACAATACCCTCCCAGACCCTCGTATGGAGGACCGGTAGATATTTCATTAAAATAAATAACGTTATTATTTATTTGGGTGTTTTTCGGCAGCGTTGCAAGCTACAAATTATCGGGACAATGCCTCCGCGGGACATCGCTGTTATTAAATGTAGTCCACCAGATGGCGCTGTGCTCCCCTGCTCTCTTAACCTCTGTGAACAATATTAAAAATTCGTTCTATTAATCCCTAAATTAGTAAAACATTGCTGCTTTAATTAAGGATTAGTGTTAATTAATTTAAAATGGGTGTAAATTTTAAAGGGATTTAATGAAGGTATATCTAATAATTATGAATTATTTCCATAAGTTAGCTTTAATATATTTGAAGAAAAAATTTGCCTCTTTGTATGAAATACGAACATTAAAAATTAAACACTGTAAGATCCACTTATTTGATAAATAGGTAAGTAAAGTAATAGTTAAATTGCTTTACATAATGAAAGAATGGTGGTATGGTATTTGTGAGTGATGACATAACAATTAACTAGGAGTTCAACTAACTACTGATCAAACAATTGGTCCTAAAAAGTAATACATACTTAAAACTAAAACAAACTAAGAGATTCATTTGCAACGACTACTTATTAAACTTTCACTTAAATTCCAAGATTTGTGTAGTTCAAAATTCCATGAGAACCATGGTTCCGCACTATCTACTTCATGATTGAATTTTTCTTCAATTTTCTTCTGTTTGTCTATCACGGTTTATGAGATACAGGCCAGTGACAGAGAGATTACCGGTACTGGGAATACCATAGTCTAATTATGCTTATGTTATTATTCTCAAACCGCATAGTCAAATGGCTAACGCTCTTGCTCCGTTGTAAAGTGAACGAGGAGTCTTGAGTTCGATTCCGAGTCGCACAAATTCTTTGTAGACGCCCACGGCGTCGGACGTCGCAAGACGATCTCCGGCCACCGTAGGCGCGGGCATGCGGGCGGCGAGTAATGGGCGACTCGCAGCCCGACCATGGACCATGCCCGGGTCGACGGCGCGTTGTGTTCCACGTGCGCCTCAAGTAGTGCCAGCATAGTGACGGGGCCTGTAGAAGGCCAAAGCCTGCCGGGGTCGCGGGACTTAACCATTACCGTGACCCCGGTACGTAAAGGGCTAGTGAAGGACCCCGTGGATTTTAGTCAGTACAAGTCTGACAGTCCCTCCCAGCAGCCGACAGCCCTGGGTGGGAGGACTCATTTGATGATTTTACCACGACAAAAAGAAATAAAAAACCCAAAGTCAGCAGTTCGGACGTTGATGTCTAATGTTAAGCGAAACACTGCTACGAAGCGTAGCACGTAGAGTTCACAAACATTCAAATTGAGTTCTTTTTAATTTTTTTAGACATATCTGCGTTTTTTATTCCTAGGTGATAAATACATTATTTTAGTGCAATATTTTATCTTCATCCTGTACTTATTTACTAGATAAAGTGCTACAAATTTGACGTAGCAGTTGAAATTATTTTTTAGACTTTTATGCTTTCATTTATGAAATAGTTGTTTTTATTCGTCTTATGGTTGCCAAATGCCCTTTTTAATTTGCCTGAAATAAAAATCAATAAACTCATAAATAATGTATACATAAAATATTATAACAATATTATAACATATAAATAAAAAAAAATAAAAAATATAAAAAAATAAAAATATTATTATACAATTTATTAACATTGATTTGAGAATATTTTGCACCCACTACCCGGGCCATGATAAAACATCATTTTCTTTTAGCTTTCATATAGCAACGTTTATTCTTTTCAATTTTTAATACACGACACACGTGAAAACAGCAGACAAACAACACATATACACAGCAAAACTAATGACAAAACTTCACGTCCAAAAAACGAATAAAATTAAAATACAAAATAGAGTAAAAAAATCCACCTGTTCACCTCTAGCCCCTAACTGTATCAGTAATTAATTCGATTCGAAGTCAAACGTCAGTGGGATTCGATGACTATTGATATCGAGTCGGCAACTCGATACATCTCGTATGAAAAGCCGACACAAGCCGATGTGATCGACTTTTTTGCCGCATCCATTCAAACGAAATTAGATTCGGATTCGTAACGTTTTCCATTTGATTGTACCTACGTATGTAGGTATAGTATGTTTAGGTACAGTCACGAACGGTTCATACACTTAGCATATCATAAACTGATCTGACTCTTTGTATGTCAAAAAATAGCACACCTAGATTAGGAAATACTATAGTTTTAATTATTTATACACATAAACGCATGCGTCGCGTATAGTAAAAAAAACTTTAGAAAATAGTATGTTCTTGAAAGGAGCATAAAGTAAATGTAAATACATTTTTTTTTTTTTTATCGTGGTAAAATCATCAAATGAGTCCTCCCACCCAGGGCAGGGCGGGAGGGACTGTCAGACTTGTACTGACTAAAATCCACGGTGTCCTTCAATAGCCCTTTACGTACCGGGGTCACGGTAATCCCTTGGTCCCGCGACCAAAATGTAAATACATAAGGATAAAATACACAGTTTTTTTTCCACGATGTAAGAAGTTTCTAAATGAGAACTAATTACTTAAGATTTGGTTTTTATACGAAATGTGATAGGAAAAATGTTAATGTAGCAAATAATTAACAATTAGCAACGTCGATAATGACAGCTGTTATGTTAAATGTAATATCAATTAATATTTAATAGATGGACATGCAAGCTTCTTATTCAATTATTTGCTCTCTCTAAATTGAACAGCTTCCAAAACGTAATTTATTCATGATAATTAGGAAAATAAGTACTTACCTTCTTTCGTTTCTAAATCAACAACCTTAAAATTGTGGCTTAAATATCCACAATTTTAAGGTTGTTGTTATACACTAACATCATCATTCGTGGTTAATTATATATGGCTCAGTTTATTTATTCATTTAAAACTTCATGCAAATAAAGGTAGGAGACAAACGTCTCACAGAGCGAAGGACCTACAACGGAAAAATAATAGAAATATTTAAGAAATAACTTTTGCATTAGTGATTTCAAAAGGTGTTTCACTTATAAATTTGTGCCTAAAAATACCTGTCGTGTGTGTGGTTCCACCCGCGGGATTGATGACAAACAGACAAATTGGCATCCTTTAAATATAAAAGGCTTACATATTCTGTAGTCATCACAGTAATACTAGTTAATTTCAGGTCATATTCGCTAGCCGGCCCCCGCGGAGGCAAGCGTACGGAGGTAGCTGAACAACCCACATACATGATAAGCGATAATAATTTAATATGCCGTTTGCTCCGGACCAAATTGAGCAATTTATACACGTCCGGTGCAAGCGCATGATCCGTGCACTGCACCACAGTACGTATGTAAGTAGAACATGCAGTATTTCAACTTTAACAGACGATGGAGCACTTATACTTGTATTGCTTGCTGATTGAAGGAATCGATGGAGGCTACTAGCTCTAAATGACTTAACAAAGTTCTGGAGTTGATTCAATTAGATGGCCATGGATGCGCTAAGTTTTCAACTAGAAATCGGTGCCGTGCAGAAATCTGCAGTGGTATGTGCTATTCGTTTAAACACACACGAATTCCAGCCATTCTTTAGATAACCCATAAGTCAAAACTTAGTTAGATTTTATCAGTATAGCGCAACATTATAAAAAACAATAAATGACGTAAACCAACAAAAGGTTTCTTTAAAAGAAATTGCTAATTGAAAATATCTGTAATTTTTATGATGTGCATAACAAAAAGTATTCTATTCTGTTTTATAAAAACCAAAGTGAATTAAATTACGCTGCTAAATGAAAACTTTTTGAAAATTAAAATGATATGTTATAAAACGTCCAACGTTTTCTTATCGTCTCGGAGGAAAAAGTGGCAGAATGACATCCACAGACACACGAAAGTAACCTCGTCGATTTACTGGTGATCTGTATACTGTGCCCCCAGACTTGCGTGCACGCAACCCAATGAATTCTTATTATTACAGTACCAGGTAGTGCTCGAGTAATTAACATTAACTCGTCCTGTTATTGATTTCCTTACTCGACGAACTGTTTATTTCGGATCACGACTTGTAATAAAAGAAATTGATGAGTGTATGGACCAGCTACTGTTATAAGAGGCTAAAGATTGCACGAATTGCTTATTAGAATAAGAAGGCAAGTAAATAAAGTAAATCGGTACATAAATATTGATAATTTAGTTTTTGTTTATGTATAATATGGTTATGCTCTTGATCTTGGTCTACGTCTGGGGTGACAGAGACAAGGTCAACGATGGAGTGAGCTTACCCAGAAGAAGCCTGTTTACTCTAACTTTGAAGAGATTAGGGTTGTATGCGTTCAGAAACACAGACGCAGGCAGAGAGTTCCACTCCTTTGCAGATTGCGTTTTAAAAGACGTTTGGAAATGCTCTCGGTCTCATCTATAGCCACTGTCACGTTAGTCTCTACGTATTGTCGAGTTATGCGAACATAAATAAATAGAGATGATGGTTTTCGGCCATTTCATAAATGGTCCCATTGTTAAAGCAGTTGATTCGCATGAGTACTACCCCCCTTAGAATATGCCCCTTAAACGAGGGTCCTAAGTAATACTCTAAGTTCATCACAGTCAACAAAATTAACGTACTCGAGATATAGATAAAAGCACCAAAGCTTTCTACACAATAATCCAATGTTTATAACAAAACAATAATACATAGATACAAACGTACAAATTAATGCTGACTCAGTACCGGCTTTTAACACGATATCACTCATTATGTCCATCTATTATTTAGATATTTTAATCAAGACGATCGATTGTTACGCGTAGATATAAAGGAAGGTAATTAATAATAAAAGATGGAGAGAGCGGCCTTTGGCCACATGCCGTAGCAAAAACAGAATTGAAACGGACCGATTAGAAACGGACTACACAATCCAATGACGTTTGTGCCTCTCAGCCCTTTTTGCTTTGTATTCCAACGTATTTTTGATGATTTGCAGGACACAACAGACACCAAACAAAAGAGAAATTCGAATAAACAAGTCATCAATTTATAGAAATAAAATTCATCGATTATTATCCAAAAGGTTTTTAGTAACCGAATTTATTAGAGCTGCAGGTTCGCGGAAGTTGTTCATAATTTCGTGGAGGTATCTTGGCAGCTCGTTTTTTATTTCACGAAATGATTAATACCATGTTTATTTCATTATCTGCCTTTTTGATTTTTATCGTTCTGAATTGGGACTGGGAGATATCTAATGATATTTACGGCTGGCGTAGTGGTTCAACGATTGATTGCTGTGCTGCGTGTCGCGGGCTCGATACCCGCACGGAACGACTTAAAAGTATAGTTAATCCGGGTCTAGGTCTTGTGACTTAGAAAGAAGGAAAAGTAAGAAAAGAATTTCCAACCGATATAAAGATGTCATCTTGATGGAGAGGAAGAGGAAGGCCAAAGAAGAGATGGATAGATTGTATAACGAATGATATGGAAGAAAGAGGAGTGAATGATACTGTGACGTTTGATAGAGGAGAATGGAAGAAAAAAACGTGTTGCGCCGACCCCAAGTAAAATGGGATAAGGGCAGGAAGATGATGATGATAAAGATGTCATCTTCATCATCTGCGATTTCTTCTCGCTTGTATTGCCTTACAAGCCCAGTAGTCCAAAAGTTTATAGACTGATTTTAACTAAAGCACGTTCTGATTTATAAAGGAACATGCTACAAACAATATTCTATCGGCTAACTCGTGACTGAAAAAAGGTCAAAAGGTTTGTTGGAAACTGCAAAATCGCACGATTTGACAGCGTTCACTGTTCCGTTTAGGAATTTATAAGCTGAGTACTCACTCTTTTATAAGAATATGCACTTAGTTGTCTCTACAAAGTATTCATAACAAACCGCATCAAACTGTATCGAAAAATCATAACCAATCAAAAATTTATACTTATCGAATCAATATTTATAACATTTCATACATCTGTCAAAAATTATAGTTTTATCAGCATCTCCGGAAGGAAGAAATTCTGTGTTTATCGAAGATTTTTATTGATAGTTTTTAAATCCAATTTTTTTCACTACGCGCACTATTTTTTTTTCACTCTTGTAATTGGCAGAAAATTCGACATCGTCTTTGCTTGTCATTTACTAAAAATAAAATAGAAGTTTGTAGTCAAATTGCTTATCTATTACTTTATAAAAACCCGGTTTAATTCCCCAGTTTAGTACCAACTCAGCTAGGTCTACGACCATCTAAGCGGCATCTAATAGCTTTAAACGATGTAACACAAGTACTTCAGTCGCGACCGCAGCCAATCGCCGCCATGGCCGCCCACAAAAACCGATCAAAGTCGCCGCGCCACCACGAATCAAAGGCGACAAATTGCTTCCATTTTCAAAATAGACCAATCGTTTTAAAAAAACGAAGTAGGAGTGCGGGCTCACGAGTAACCGAACCACGACTAATTGGACATTTTAGTGAGGAAAGCATGGAGTTGATAGTACTTAGGCTTACACGTGGATTCTGTGGGAGGCTTTTATATCTTACTAACTTATGCCCTCGGTATTTCCCGCGAGACGTTCGGTAATTATCCCACAGAGACTTCAAATCGGGACACACACCACATCCTATACGTTAATTCGGGTTATAAATTGTCTGTTTACCTAATTTCATCCAAATCCATTAAGCAGTTTCTGTGTGAAAGATTAACGATCAATACATCCACACTTACAAACAAACAACATTTAAACTAAGAAGTAAAGATAGTTCGTGTGTCTTCGTAAGGCTAAAATAGTGATCAAGCTTTTTTGAATAATCATACGTTTCAATCGTGTAATCAAGATATATTTAACAAGAATTACTTTACCATTGGCAAATAGATCTGGTTTGGGACATATTTTTATGCTGGTTGTATCTTGACGTGGAACGGTTGCCGAAATCCAGTGTCTACCTACTCATGTGAAGCCGCAGACAGAAGCTATAGTTACGTAATAATATTACGAAGAAAACCTGGATTAAAAATGTATAAATCTTAAGCCATGTCAGTCCTGTGGGGTTCCTAGACGTGGCTAAGTTAGTTCCGACACCAAAGAGGGCGACAACCCACCTGAAAAAAAAATTTCAGCAGCTAAGCAAGTACCAAGATACGAATACCCTTTTTTTACCGTGGTAAAATCATCAAATGAGTCCTCCCACCCAGGGCAGGGCGGGAGGGACTGTCAGACTTGTACTGACTAAAATCCACGGTGTCCTTCAATAGCCCTTTACGTACCGGGGCCACGGTAATCCGTTAGTCCCGCGACCCCGGCAGGCTTTGGCCCTCTACAGGCCCCGTCACTATTTTATAATTAACAAGTAAGGTCAATTAAGAATCTACTCTTATGTAAAAGCAGCTACTACGAGTACATTAAATATTCCATTGATATACATTAAACCATACCGGAGATAATACTCGTAAAAATACCAGCAAACAAACGAACTGTGGATCTCATTAAAAGTATATAAAATACATAATGTGCGTAGTAAAGTAGGAAGTTAATGCGTATTTTGCCTTCTAAAGTATTAATAAAACCAGTCAAATGATTAGAACATTTATTTTTGTTGGGGCATTAACTTTTTAAATACATAGGTAAAAATTCTCCGTAAAAAAAGATTTCTCTATAATTTGTGTAGGTACCAAAAAGTATGAACCTTCGGGAGTCAATTTAGTATTTGTATTTTTTAAATTATTGTTTAGGATATTTCAGTTATTACTTAATCCAAAGTAGAAGATAAGATCAAATCAAGTTATAATTATAATTCCTTTGTGATTTTGTTGTATTACTAGGTATTCACAACATTTTCAGAATTCCAAAGATTACTAATCCGAATCAATTTTATAAATACAGCAACCAACAACCAATTTCGCTCTTTATCAATCAGAAATACAGTTCAATTTCCTTTAAAATAACTTTGTGAGAAATAGTAATCATCAATTTTTCTATAGATTTGCAGAAAAATACGCATAATTGGAAGAAATTGATGGCATTATCGATATTTGTGTGGCAAACAAGAAGGGTGATTAGATCATAAAGGATATAATCAGTAAGTTAGAGTTGCCATTATATTTCTGTTTGTTGCAAATGACTGCAAGGGGCCGGTTATCAAGATTTTGGCAATCAGTGCTATTGAGCACTCGGCGGATTTAAATAATGCCTAATAATGATACTGATCTCTTTCTCGATAAACTTCATGGTAATGCAATTTTTTTTGGGAAGAAACCGTTATCGGGGTGCCTGTATTAATTTGTTAATTGTTTATGACTCAATATTCTCACCTTTCGTATTTTGTGGTGTAAAGATTTAGAATACAGATTGACTTCGATTGTGTTGAAAATAATCTTCGGGAACTACTATTTGAACAAAAAAATCCCCCATAGTAGATGTAAAAATTCGCTGTCCGGTCATGGACCATGGTCGACGGCGCGTCGTGTTCTACACGAGCCTCATGAGCTGTCAGCAATCCGATGGCCCCCTCCTTAGAGGGCCAAAACCTGCTGTAGTCGCAGGACTGTTTCAAAAGGTAACTGTGATAAAGGAACATAAAGGGCTATTGAAGAATCACCGTGGATTTTAGTCAGTACGAGTCTGACAGTCCCTCCCATCCCGCCCTGGGCGGCAGGACTCATTTAATGATTTTACCACGATAAAAAAAGGTGGATTGAACAGCACCAAAAGTAAATAAATATAAGTAGTATTTAAGAGACATAAATGGTCTTTCTTATGAAACGGCCAATGCGTCGGGTCATGATGTTTGAATAACGGAAAATACATACACAGACACAAAATTCGAAACATAATTACAATGTTATATTATGTGAATAAACAGTCTCTCTAGATTATGTTTGAAAAATAGAATGCAGCAAATAATTAATAAAACGTGGGATAATTTATAAACTCTATGTAGAAGCCCTGCCCAACATTAAAGCGATATATCTTAAATCATCAACATCATCGACAGATACTAAGCGAACGACGTTTTATTACTAGTTGTTGGTTTTACGAAGAAATATGTGATATTGATAACCGTGGATGTGTTAATGGGGTAGCACCTCGCGTGATCACGCCCCCAACGCCCATGCTACATGGTCATTATTTTCTTAAAAAAGGAATCTACTTTACACTCAATATGGAAGCAAGCTTGATAAAGCCAACTTTTTGAAATGCAAATTGTGTTCATTCCAGTTAAAAAGCAAAACTCATTGAAAGTGGGTAAGGACAATTATTTTGTAAATGCGCCAGTTTACTTTCTTAGCATGATTGCATCGCATTTATTTAAAGAGTATTGAGTAATAAGGTTTTCAGCGTTCGTTCAATTTATTTATCAATATAAAAAATAAGGCCGCATACACATTAAACGTGTCTATGATAAAAGATGACCACCGCAAAGAAAAAAAAAGAGTTCGAAATTTGAAACATAATGTTTGTTTCAAATAGGATGAATGTGTTTTCTCCAGAGATTTGGTACCGTATCGTAATTCAAATGTTTTTCTTAGAACAAGTCGAAAGTTTAACGTCTAACTAATTTATTAGTTTCTCATCGATTTACCGTGTTCGTAAATATGTCACGAAAGCAGTCGCCATGTCGATTTCGATTAAGTTTTTTACATCGCCATCAAGAGTAGTGAGCAAGTAATATTTTTTTCTTTTTAAGGTCAAGGATACAAGAAGGATACAAGTTTATAGCCTTCGAATCTGTCGTTCGATCGACCGTTTTAAATTAAATTAAGCTCGTTTTATAAATAGTGAGGCATTGGCCATTTGCCAGGTACTGAAACATAAAGTTTGTCTTTTTGTCATTCTATAGCATCCTCTAGTGAAAACACTTTTACAATTTCTATGTTTTGCCAATAGATTCTCATATTTAAGTAGATGATTTAAAATAAAAAGATTCCGTTATATTGTGTTCAGGTATGCCTTTAATTATAATTGTGCGTCTATGACACAGCAGACTTTGAGATCTCGCACGTATACGTACGAGTATTGAGTCGAGTCGAGTCAAAAATGGACTTCGGACTGATAAACTAAAATTTCTGCGACGACATTATTCTTGAAAAAAAACAACAGTTTATTAAATAATATTTTGTTAGTCATCAATTTACCGTGAACACATCCTGCAACCCTTATACCGAGGTAATATAGCGTTGCTAGTGTTGTAGAAAGGCACTTATGGGCCCGGCGCGTTTTTCCCGGCGTTATGGCGACTCCCGCGGGGCGCTGCGGGGTGCTCCGCCCCCACTTAACGCAATTTATTGCGCGACCCTTTAATAAACAAATAAATAACCGAGGAAAATTCGATGATATACAACCGTGCTGCTTGCTTGTTCTTCCACTCTCGAAGAAACAATCTCGTGAAAAATTGCCGTAATTTCCGAAAATGGTTTTTGATTACATTTTGATGTGAAGAGCGGAGAAGGAATTAGATCGAGAAGAAAATTTTATGCTTGTAGCTTGATATACGCTCTACGTTACGGCAATTTATTAGTGGATAAACTTTTCTTTTCATAGCATAATTTCGATTGACGCGTGTCTTGGTAGTACATTTCAGGTGATCTTCTGCTTTTTCATTCATGTGAGAGGTTGCGAAGAGAGGGTTCCATGTGAAACTGTAATAAAATACTTTATCTACTATCATGCTATTAATCCTCTATAAAAGAACCTATAACAATTAGCTTATTGCCAACATTAAAACACTCAATGATATAATGATCATTATATCATCCAAACGCGTGTCATAATGAATTTCAAAAAAAGAACATTCTCATGCAATGACATTTTCACCACCAGATCGCTAAAATTTTGAAAAAAGAACAACTCGTCTTATCGTGTTATATCCCGCCATTTTTTTACTCGAATAAGGTATGCGAATATGGTATGTTATGAGAATCTTTTATAGAGGATTCACAGCATGATTGTAGATAAAGTCTTGTATGCAACCGTTATAATTAGGTATTAAAACACTCATGTGATACTATTATCACACTCGGCTACGCCTCGTGTGATAAACCCACATTCGTGTTTTAATACCCCTGATTATACAACGGTTGCATAAATAACTATTAAACTGTATAAATGCAATAAATATTGCTATAGTCAATTTTAAGTTTATGAAAGTAACGTTCTAAACCACGAGAAATAACAACAGTATCTTTCGACTTAAGTTTTTTAGCAAATCAGAAAGTACCTAATCAATATTTTTTCACCAAAAACGATCATTCAATCGACACGAATCCACGAAACGAGATCATGAATTCTTTTCGAGAACCCATTGCTTTGTGTGTACCTAAACCGATTTTATTTTATATCCGCTCACGATTGATTAGTTTATTTGGCAGCTTATGTTAAACCTGGGACTGCTTAACATGAGGTTCTGGTTAAATTTATTGCCACGTGACGTATTGGATAAAGTATTATTGGGTTTTTCCATCAGAAATTCTCAGAAGCAGTCACGGAATCGAAGTTTAAACTTGTGCCTGGTTGATAGTAGGCAGTCGCGTAGCTAGGCCATAAGGGGCCTCGTATCAAAATTTGATTGGTGCCCTTCTAATTGATGTGCATTGTTTTTGAGAATGAAGAAAATAGCATCCTGACTCGTATTGTTAATGCTGTTACTGATGTCATTAAGAGAATTTAAAAGGGAGTTAGAATATTGAGAATGCTGATCGACTAATCGTATGTCAACTATGGCCATATTGAAAATTGAGTTATGTTACAACCTTGATAATTGGAACTTTATGAACCGCAATAAGCTTTCCTGTAGGTTGTTTTATTTTTATTTTAAACTTCATCTATTGGGGTCACCACTGCCATACCGTGTCGGGACTACAGTCGTGTATGTACTTGAAGTTATCAACGAAGCATCAGTACTGTAAATAAAAGGCATTTTTGGAATTAAACTAAACAAACTATTTGGTAGTCGATTAACTTTTTTCATGTTGACACAGTTGACAACCTAAGCTCTCTCTTTTGTTCTCTAGAATTATGTTCCTTTTGTTTATTTTGTTAATAATAAATGCCGTATAAAACCGACCATTGACATCGTAGATGTACCAATTATAAAGATGAAAATTATCACTCATTAAAGATCTTTAGAATATCTAATATCTTAAAGACATGAAATGATAAATTTTGGAATTGAAGGCTGTTATTTTTACAATGTAAAATAATAAACTGTACAAAAGTATATCATCTAATTACATAACTGTGTATCAACTTTGTATTAAGTACCAATTAACCTATCCCTGTTGTTTTTTAACAAGACGAAGGTGTAATATTTTCTTTTCCATCAGAGTTTCCACAATATATGCATTCTACAGTAATCGAATCGTATAATTGAATAAAATATGAGATATACTTAACTGACACCTGTATAATTGTATTTAATATGTATTGTAAGTTATTTATATTGATATTATCTCTTCGTAATCACTACGTCACCCACTGCTAAAATGCTAATTCGATCCAAGCAAGAATGTCACATAGAAACATTCTATTTATTCTTAACCCATTATGATATGGAAATAAGAAACTTTAAAAACCTCCGTAATGTTTATTATTTTCAAGTTAAGATGGTCGTTTAGATATTTTTGACAATTTAATCGACGAACGTCGAAGTTTATTACTCGTTTCGTAAAGTTATTTTGATTAGATTGTTTTATTAATTTAAAATATTACTATTTCAGTAAATGTTGATTTACTATTTATTAGTAGTTATACTTATTGTCCAATTTATAACCTTCATACTTCTATCTTACAAAAACATCTCACGTCCTGGACAAAATAATCTGTTCTATTTAGTAACTGGGCCATATTTAACATCCTATCGAGCTAATCGATGTATTCACAGCATCCCAGCATAAGTACAGCTAACGGTTCATTTCCTAGTCGCCAGGATGCGATATTTTACATAAACAGCAGACAATCGGGTCTCGATACCGACGGAGCGGACAAAAAGTACAAACTCATTAGTAAGGCCCGACCGGGAGCACAGGAATTAATGAAGGTGAACAATAATTTAGGGTTTAATTAAAAGTGCAGCCCCCCGCGGCGCCACCTCCGCAACCCGCGCGCCCCGCGCTCTCCGCCACACAATTATTATTTCTACATAATTTGTGAAAGCTGTAATTTAATAAAACTCACTACCAACCTCGTCTAAGATGGTCGGGAATTTGAAAATTTTGTAATAAGGAGTTATAAGACCTGCTTGTCTTTTGCAGCCTGCTTCTACGATGAAATATTTCATTGTTGGTGAATAGATCTTGTTTATTTATTGAATTATAGTTTTCATGTTTCTCATCTCATTTGATATTTGTATTTCTTCAGGTATAAAAAAAAATACGAAGACTAGAAAAACAGGCAAACAATATCTGTTCAAAGGACAAAGATTTGTTTTGTAATGTTTTTATGCACGTCCTTAGAATAAACGCGTTGAATAAATAAATATTTTATGAAGCCCTCATCCCACAGGCTACCTGTACGTTGGTAATTTACAGCCCAGTTTAGAACAACAAGTGATTTACAATTACCGAAAATACTTGAATAAACAAACATTTTGAGTGTCAACGTCTTTTCTCACCGGTATCGAGTTGAACAATACGCATTGAACTCGCTGCTCGACCCCGTACTAAAAGAATGGCGATTATTGTACAAATCACTGTTATTACGGCACCACAATAGACTTGATGAACAAGGGGGATAAATAATAGCTACGCACCAGCGATCGAGATGGATCTACTTTATTTCTATGAAGAAATACTTACGGTCTAAATATTTCTCGACATTAAATAACTCCATGCATTCAGAGCAGTACCTAGATTAATTAAATACAAAAAATATAAAATATTTATTCTTGCATTTGATCTTTAAAGTCGTAAAAGAAATATTTCTGTATAATAGACTCAGCATGTTGTACGCACACCGAGCAATTACGAGTTCTTTATCGACATCCCATGAATGAGTTAAACGATGTTTCAGATACCATCCCATTAAGAAACACGTGTCCTCTGAAGTTTTTCTTGCGTCTGTAATATTTCCCGGACACTTGCAGGTGCAAAAAGTCATATTGATCACAAATAACAATGCGTCCGTGACACTATGTCAGGGCTGTGCGCGCGCGCACCACCCTTGACGCACGAAACAATGGCGCTGCGACGAAACCCGAAACCGAACGGAAGTGCGCGGACCCCCGGGATGCGGCGATTTTCTTGCGCTCGCGCTCTTAAACTTTCAACGGTGGCAAAGAGGGCTAATGGGCAATAGCATTTTTGTTATCGGCGTTGCATTGAAGTCAACTCGCGACGCTCATTGTTCAAGCGTATAATTATCCGCACATTCTTTTATTGTTGCGCATAAAATCAAAGAATATGTTATATTCATTTTCCCCTGACTTTTGACTCGGAGCGTATTGAGCAAACTCAATGGAAGACGGTTAAATGTTCTCATGATTTAATGCGTTTTAAGGACTGTTAGGGCTAAAACGCAATTTACTTGTAAATTAATTGACTGAAGTTCTAAAGCAATTGTTTATATAATGTGTATAAGAAACGTTAAGCCTTATAGGTTTGAACCGTAGATAATTTTGAATGACAAACATAAAATTTGAAATGAATCAGTCTGTCTATATTTATACCAAAACGGTGACATTACCATCATTAATTTATACTTAGGTACTTATAAAGATAATTATACGACTCTGTTTTACTGTCAACAACTTTATCTAAGAATTTAATCCTTTAAGATAGGCGTTCTTATATTATTTGTATGAATTTTTCATCACCAAATGTAATAATAGCGCGAGTCTAACAATTAGAGGTGCTCAACTCAAGTGAGTGAGGTCCATATGTCGGTGTTGAACAACGTTTTGTCACCAAGTGGCAAGTACTTACTCCCCTAAGTTCTATAAGGAGGTTATAGTCACGTGCGCGAACGTCAAGAGGTTAGATAATGCCTCCTTGTGTGACCATTTCATCATTACTCTAATCGTTCATTGAATCATTGAGCGTTAAAAAGCTCTTGTAATGTCGTTGTGTGTTAACACGTGCCGTTTGGTAATATACGAATAAGTAGAGTATTCTATGGGCTTGCGATTTTCATGAAGATCCTAGAAAGTCGTAACACGCAGTGGGAAGCACGGTCGTTCTAAAAATATGCTCACGTTCTATACCATTGGCCCCGATTATGTTTGAGGTTGTGCGACTGTAAGAATCTGACTGTAACAGTCTGTCCCTTTCGCTCCAGCAAAAGCTGGGAGGACTCATTTATTTGATTTTTACACACCAAAATAAGCCTCTGACTGCATTAAATTGACGCCCCTTATGACTATTGTAGATTATTTGCTGAGACAATAAATACTTTTAGGTATTTACTAATCGATATCAGGACGATAGAGAATGTATCTAAATACCGTCACATCACACCTGTTTTATGAAAGTCTGATACAGTTCCTTATCATTAAATGTACTTCTAAATATACGTCAACGCTGATTGTTGGAAATGATTGAAGTCTGTGTCACGTATAGTTGATAGCAAATGGGTATTAATCACGCAGTTTATTTTTATTTCGATAAAATGTCTCAGAATATTATCATTGCTACGACAACTGCAACTTAAGAAAGCACAAACATATATTTTTTTAAATACAGTCCTTTTTTCATTTTTAACAGCCCTCATTTCCCCACGCCTGCGCAAAGGCCTCCCCATATCCTTCCAAATGCTCTTTTCTTGTGCCACTTTGGACCAGCCCTCAAGATGCGCGTCTTGATCGTCCTGCCACCTATTTTTGGTCCGGCCTCAGCGGCTTGGTCTATATCATATTAGGAACAGCTAAGTACAAAATTTCCATCTAAAAACATAGATGAATGCGTACTAAATACTACTAAAGAGTGTTCTAACTTATAATGGCATCAAAATCATGGATTAACAATTTTATAAAACATTTGCATCTTAGTTAGTTATGCTGTTAATTAGAGTTATCGATATCGACGAGAAACTGCTACTTCATATTAGTTCAATTATAGCAACTTTAAATTGAACTGCAAGTAATTTAAAACTGATCGATGACTGTATGATTTTGAAACTTGGTCTTCACATCAACATTCACCTAGGTACTGTTTTTAATTTCGATCTAAAATACATTTAGCTAACGCGGTTTATTCTTATTTTCGTAACCCCTTTGTAGTAAAACTAAAAGGTTAGGAAAAAACCGCTTACCGTTTCATCGCCATTTTTCGTACAGTCCGTCGCTACTTTGCTAACTTTTATGAAGAAAGCAATAAGTAATGTTTCAAAGGCTAAGTAAGTACGTTGAGTCTAATATTAGGCTGAAAAGCCTTGAGGTTCAATAAAAAACAATCTATTAAAAAAACGAATACACGTGTTTTTATAACAAAGGCTTGCCTAACAAAAAACAACAGTTGATTTATATTTATAACAAAGTGTTTGCATCTGTCAACTGGCAACACATTGACTTCATAATTTCCGATTTGTATATAGAGATATAAAATACCATAACCATGGGCGGTTTAACCAGGGTCGAAGAGTAGTGAAGTTTTTTCAACAAATATAATTTGTTTGATTTGTAAAGAGTGAATGGTTGGCAGTAGGTCTGTATTACGTTCCGTGGTTCAGCAGTCATTGTTTGGTGCTCGCGGGTGTCCGTGGTACCCCGCGATTTTCCCCGCAGGGTTCTGCTAAAGACCCAATGCTATGTTAATTCTGAAGTCACCAAATGCCCCGTTAAATTTGTCAGCAAAGAATGGACTCTTGCCCTTTGAACGTCATTATTTGCGGGCTTGACAATGTGCCGTGAAATGTAGGTATTATGATTCGACACGATTTGATTTTCGAACCGTTTTTAACCGCGCTATTTAGATGCGATTCTGCAGTTTTATATTTTGTTTTCACTGTGTTACAGTGCTTAGCATCGATTACTGAGTTCTTGCGGAAAGTTTCGGCAAAAAATATCGTCTAACTATTTTGGGAAAGGTCTTAGGTAAACATCTTACGCAAGTAGGCACTAGTCAGTTTTTCCAGTTTGCTTTTATATTGCGTTGATGATGTCTTATTTCTTTAACGGAAACAGAATAAGATCTGTAGATAATTTGGGGAGATATTGTGGACTGTTATGTTCAATTAAAACGAAATGATCGGTGTTATGGTCGAGGGTGTGACTGATCGGCGGACGTGTCCCCACGGAGCCGTGCTCAGCTGCTCAGTGGTCACAGCGTGACTCTCTTGTCACTCCCACCGAGAATTACAGTTATCATTTTAAGTAATACGTTTTTCATTTGATATTTTATAATGATTGGGACTATTTGTAATTTCTCTGGAAACAATGACAAGCCCAGTTAGATGTACCTTTTTTTTTTCGTGGTAAAATCATCAAATGAGTCCTCCCACCCAGGGCAGGGCGGGAGGGACTGTCAGACTTGTACTGACTAAAATCCACGGTGTCCTTCAATAGCCCTTTACGTACCGGGGTCAGGGTAATCCCTTGGTCCCGCGATCCCGGCAGGCTTTGGCCCTCTACAGGCCCCGTCACTATGCTGACACTCTTTGAGGCGCGCGTGGAACACAACGCGCCGTCGACCCGGGCATGGTCCATGGTCGGACAGCGAGTCGCCCATTACTCGCTGCCCGCATGCCCGCGAGTTAGATGTACCTAGTGATTTTGCTTTTTTTACTTGGATACATCGATAAATGTGGTTCCAAAATTACTAATTCTTTCCTTCTGATGAGTTATTGAAACGATGGTTTGAACAGTATAGTTTTGGACCAGAAGAGATACAAACTGCACTGGAATGTTGTGTACTAGAATCGTTTCAAACAGTGAACTTCATTATCATTTAATAAAATAGGTAAAGCAGCAGTTACAAATTGATGCTTAAGAGAAACGGAGACATACAAAAACACAAGGATCAAGATAAACTCCTGATTCTGACCAGAACCAAAGAATAGTTAAGTTACTTCTAAAAGTTATGTGTCAAGCTGCTGTATAATAACATCTGTCTATATTTAGAATGAAATTTAAATATTAATTTGTTTAAATACGATTGTCTCTAACTATATCATGCTGTTGTTGTAAATTATTTAGTTTTTACATTGATACAAAAGTGGTCGCGGCGAGTGCGCGGGCGCAGTGCCGCCGGACGGCCAGCGGGACGCCACCGGCGCAGGCCCCTGCATAAATACAACAAATATCGGAGAATACATTTGAATACACATGTGTTATTTACTAAAATTAATTTATTCATCCTTTCGGATGAAATCTCTGGCGCTTCCAATAACTGATATCTGAACGCCGATAACAGGTATCTTATGATTCATTCAACTTGATCCTTGTTTCTGCCTGATTTTAATTATGAAGGTTCTTGTGTCTGTTATTAAGTTCTGAGTACATATACCCGGTAATGTTATTAATGAGTACAGCACGCGTAGCATGGCGCCGTAGAAATGGGTTTTGTCGACGGAAGAAAAGACAAAATAACAGAACGTAGAAAGATTTTACCGTTTTAAGCATGGAAATGTATACAATTTAGAAAATAAATGATACTATCCTTCAATGGTGTACCAATCGTGTCATACATGTGCAAAAAACAGTCGATTTGTGTACAAATAATGATAAAATGATTTTGTTTATTCTTGGTTTTTTTTTTTTTATCGTGGTAAAATCATCAAATGAGTCCTCCCACCCAGGGCAGGGCGGGAGGGACTGTCAGACTTGTACTGACTAAAATCCACGGTGTCCTTCACTAGCCCTTTACGTACCGGGGTCACGGTAATCCCTTGGTCCCGCGACCCCGGCAGGCTTTGGCCCTCCACGTTTATTCTTGGTAGAATAAAGATAGAATTGGTCATGCTACGCGTGCAGGAAGGCATGCCATATTTTTTCACTATCGAATTGCGTCTCAGTTTTTTAACATCAGAAACTAAAATGCTTTTAATGAAAGCTAATCAATAAGGAAAGGACGAATGAAAATATCTAAGGATCGCCGAATTCTCACACAAACAAAGTCTTACAGCACTGCTTTAGGTATGCTGAATTCCCATTTATAAATGTAATAAAAAAATTGTTTTATGAAAAGTTAAAACCTGCCCCGTGTTCTGTGACCACAATATTGAATTTATTCTCTATACATAATATATTTAAAGAATCTATTCGGGGTAAGTTTTGCCTGCCTGTCTGTCAATTGAAGTTAACTTGTGGATTTATTCAAATTGAGGATTGAAAAACAAAATTATCCTTGTCCAGAAAGATACCGTTTGTATTTTCACGAACCGTAGCACAAATATTTTTGTGTGTGTTAAGTGGTTATGATTGCTTTAATTCACTTCGATCAGTATCAGAGAAATTTCATTACATTCTTGCTATTTACTTCTATCAGTTATCGTTATCAGTATAGTGGAATGATGTTCAGCACAGAATAGGATGCCTACTAATTTTAAGAACTACGAGCTGGTACAGCTCTGGGTCAGCTTCAGGGACCAGTCAAAGAAGCGATTACGACGTCCTTCTTATTTACCACAGAGTAGAATTCTTCAACAAAGAACTCCTCATGTATCTGGAGTTTCGGTGAGAACTGTCAGTTTTCCTCTAGAATTTGCCGCGTTTGGATTCCTACCACATCATTAACGTGTACGGTGTTGGAAGGCTCTATGGATGAATTCAACTAAGTTAAATACGTTACTTCTTTTCGCGGTAAGGCTGGAATGCGGGCTCCTCTGCGTCGACTTACCGATAATTACAACAAGCACTTCGAACATTTTGATATGTTTTGTCTTTCTGCTGGTAAATTTAAAAGAAATGTACTCAAGGCATTAAAAAAATCTTTAATTTTGTTTTGTAACTTCATAAGTGTACTTTCAGATTTAAAAGGCATAGTTAGCAAAGATAAAAAAAAAGTTTTGTGTTTGTATTCTGTGGAAAATGTTGTTGGTAGCACATTTGCCCCTATTTGTTTATAATATGTAATGTGTTATTGTTTATTTTCCCAAATAAAATAAAATAAATAAAGCTCATAAAGAACAAAAACACGACATGATCGTGAAAAAAAACTATCAAAAAGAAAATCGATGTTACTTAAGTATAATTTTGAACATCCAGCTTTTTGACACATAAAGCTTATTTACCAAAGTGCTTGTGTAATTGTAAATCTTGTTAATCGTATTTTTTCAGGACATATAAAACAAGTTATTACACTTATTACTCTGTACATAATTTATGGTCGAAGTTAATGTTCAGTTTCCGCACTTGCCCGTCGCTGTTGAGACAAATTGGTCAATTAATCATTGTTTAATGTCGCTTCTACCGTCTTATCTGTGGAGGTACACGCTTGTTCGTGTAATGGTTTGTTTGCGTCTGTTTTAAGCGATAGAATAATACGTTATAATTATATATTGTTTTAATTACGTTGGACAACAACTCTTTGCAATCAAATATCTCGTGTGACCAAACCGAAAAATAACAAGCACCCTTCCTAGGTTCATGAAGACATATAATATTATGTTGTTACTGAGAATCTAGGATCACTAATGAGCGCGGGCATTCGTGAGGCGAGAAATGGGTGACTCGCTGTCCGACCATGGACCATGCCTAGGTCGACGGCGCGTTGTGTTCCACGCGCGCCTCAAAGAGTGTCAGCATACTGACGGGGCCTGTAGAGGGCCAAAGCCTGCTGGGGTTGCGAGGCTCACAAATTACCGTGACCCCGGTACGTAAAGGGCTATTGAAGGACACCGTGGATTTTAGTCAGTCAAGTCTGACAGTCCCTCCCGCCCTGCCCTAGGTGGGAGGACTCATTTAATGATTTTTCCACGATAAAAAAATAATAGGATCACTAATGAACTTACCAATACCACAGAACTGCAATTTTTTGTGTTGTTTTTTTAAGTATTTTAAAGGTTGTTTTAAGTTCCAATGTGCCTGATGCTTTGGTGACCAGTTTCTGTAGACATTATCTATATAACTTATGTCTACGGAAACTGGTGAAAGTTAGTTGCATACTTACTTACATTCACCAATTTCTGTAGTTAAATAAGTAAATTCGAAGTAGTCTTATAATTTACTTACTTAACAACTCAAAAATAAATCTAAGATTACAAATAAGTACTAGGTACACTTTTTGTAAAATATCCTACGTTACAACGTTAGGTATAATATCCTCTTTTATAAAACCAACCCAGTACATAATGGACGCTATCTATTTACCTCTTTTATTATGTACTACACGAAGGTATAAAAGGCCAGTAATTGCAATCATAAATATCTCTCCAGCGCCATTTATAACGAAGCTGGGTCCATCTATTAGATGGGCTGTCGGTACCCTATTTTCACTTGGGATGTTATTTATTTGCCTTTACTTATCTGTGGGTGTGAGCAGTTGTTTCTTGGTTCCTGTGGACTGTGGGTGAATGAACAACTGTTATGTAAGGTCGTTATCAATGCTCGGGATGATAGTAGGTAATCGAATCTGAATTTGCTGTGTTAGGTGTGAGCTTAAGAAGTTTGTCCTATAGGTACACGTGATCCCTTTTTTATTCAATGTAGGTATAAAAAGAAAAATGTATGTGTGTATGTCGTGAAATAAAGATTTACTCTAAAAGAACAAAAAGTATTGAGATATTTCGTCGTTACTATTAATTTCCCGCGCGGAGTTTGTCACGTCTTTAGTGTCGTGACATACTAGCGGAACAATAATTGTAATGAAATGGACACGTAAGGCTAAATTTTCGTGGTGCATGTTTTACCAACCACAACGAAGATGAAGTTGTGTTTCTGTCTATCTTTTGACTACCTTAGCTAACGTTTAGTATCGTTTTCTTTACGGAACAGATTGGTTCAAATTTTTGTAAGTATAACTCTAAAAGCCATATAGCATTTAATTTATATAATAGAATATGATGTGGATGAAGATATGATGCTTATTTTCATTTAAAATAGTTCGAATCATTTTGAAGGAGCCAAATTAAGTACAAAGATAAAAATATAAGTCGCACTCACCTAAAACGTGACGAAAATATTTAATTATGTGATTCATGATATGATGATTGATTTCAAAAAGATTATATGGATTTTAACTTTTCATTGTTAAGTATTTGTAAAATATAGTTAACATTGCTGATAAAATATTACGTTAGCGATCGTAACTAACTGGACAGTGCTTGTCATGGATCATGTATAAAAGTCCGTTTTTTTTATTTAGTTATAAACTATATATTTTTCTTAAACTTTGATAAATACCGCATCGATTTATAAAGAAAACTAAAAGTCTGTCTAAGTAACGGTACATTTTTTCTCAGAAAGGCTAATTTTACAAATCGGAGCTTTAGAGAAGCAAAAAGAGAGGAGCTTTTATTTCACCGATTTGTAGCCGGGTACTAGGGGCACGGCAATTGATATTTAGCCAAGCGCTTAAAAGGCTAACACAGTGTTGATAGGAAGGAGGGAAGACATTCTGTGACTAAAAGAGTGATGTATGGGTATGGATGTCGTTGGATGCAGAGGTAGAGAAAGCCCATAGATAAACCGATCGTGAGAAATGATGTGAAAGAAACAGGATAGTAAATTGAGATCAAAAGTCATTTCTAAAAAACAGGATGATATAATCAGCACTTTCTGAAGGTCATTTCACTTTTAATTTTTAAGCCCGTCCTTCACCACTTCCAAGTGTTTTAGATTGGAAGGAGTGATGGAATAAATTCCCCAGCAGAGTAAGTACAGGCAATGATCATTTCATGACGTCTAACATGGGAGAATGGAGAAAGAAAACGTTTTGCGCCGACCCCAAGTAACTGGAATTTAATTCGGACAGAAAGATGATGATGAGTGGTCTTAAGATAATGTACAGAATACTTAGTTGGCGGCTTCGTAATGGCCGTATGGGTAGGTAGGTCCTCCTCCGTTTTCAAAAACAGAGGAGGACCTACGTATCCAGCAATTAATGAGGCTAGGCTGTGATGATGATTATGATGATGACGGTGATCATAGCATTTAGTTCACTTGGACCAAGCAGAGAAAAAAGTGGTGGAACACTGTTCACAAAAGGTCCCGCACATTGAGACCATACTGCAGTTCCAATCCACTTTTATTACTTAACCCTTTAACTTAACAACTTATACTTATAATACTTGAGTATATAACTACAGTTTATGTATCATGCAAACATAAATATTTTGCTAAAGTGGGCGGTCGTTAAGGCGTGGCTATCCGGAGCCCCTCCTAAGATATACACCCACTATGAAACAGGTTTGCAATTACCCATCGCTGTGAGTAATGTGAGTTTAATATGTTCTATAGGTACCAAATTTATTAAAGTAAGTACCTACGACTGTAAGGGAAAAACATATTATTATTATGTTATTGTTATAAACAATGTAATTGCAATAACGTGTTATCATTACCTTCTTGCTATTGATAAGAACTTAGGTACAACGCTTTTGAATCTACAGTCTAGTTTAGTCTTCGCTGATAACACAATATTGTAAGCACGGTTACTGCGCTATAGTGAGTAGTTACTGAGCGATCGACCGCATCGCCGCGTGTCGCGGGTTCGATTCCCGCACTGGATTGCGTAAATTTGAAATATTGAAAGAAAAGATAGAAAAAAACAACGTATTGGTTTATCTTTATCTTAAAAGCTTAGGAACTCTTGCTCTAGGGCATAAAGTTGAAAAACCGGTCAATTACGAGTCAGACTCAAGCACGAAGACAAAGGAAAATGTCAGAATCGAATGTAAGTTTAAAATAAACCACACTAGCCTCTTCTTTCTACGCTCGGGTTGCGGGTTTGTTCGCGCAATAACCGTTCTCAGTACAGGCAGTACAGGTTGGACAGCACCATCCGACAGCCATGGAAACATATTAAAACATCAATCATGATGTTAATTGTTCGAGAGCATGAAACTACTAGGTTATGAGGGGTGGGTCTCGGAAGCGTTCTTATATGCTTTCTCTGCGCTCTACTAGAAAAACGTACCTAAAACCTCAGACTACCAACAGTATTGTTTCTCCATTCTCTTAAATCCATCCAAAGGTCGTCTTGAAAAGATCGCTTTTAGCGATAAGACCGCCTATTGTGTCACCCTATGTATAAGATATACTTGTACCAATAATGTATATGGTGTGCATAATAAACTGTATTACTTATATCTATCTATCTAACGCATATCTTAACACAATTGCATGGCGTATATTTGTAGATAGGCAAACTATTTTTAATATATGAATGTATTGACTCTGAGCAGAGCAATAGGACGCGAGATATTCACGTAAAACTGATTTTGTGCGTTTCATAAACTTTGTATGAAGCACGATTAAATATGTTAGTTCCCAAGATACTCCACGTGTAAGCGCCAAAATAATGATCGTAAATTCGTAACAAACAGAATGATTGGATCAAACCGTGAGTGAACGTAATGGAGTGAGTACATTGAAAGTATGGCTAACGTGCCTTTTACTACGTTACTATTAAATAGCACCTAGATAAGAAGTGATCACCTCTCTCCCATAGAAGAAAATGCTAACTGTGGGCCAAAGGAAGTTCAACATTGATAGTGTTGTTCCTATACATTTTATCAATGATTAATATTCCAAAGTATTGAGTCTGCATACAAGACAGCAGCTGCTGCTCGCCTATTCAGTATGTACTTCTTTACAAAAGACTGCAAAAATGTCCGCTCCAATTAAATCCTTTTTCAACGACATCACTTAGCATAGAATTTGCACATCTAGTCTACATAAATGCTCATTCGTTGAGAGCGCGTGCGACGACGGGAGATCTCTATATGTGGTCGCGACCACCGCAGCGCAAGTCACCGCGCGCCGTCAATGATCCTTCACAACTATGCGCGCACGCAGCTGTCATGGGCGTACGACTCAATGAATGTTATTGACCATAATAATAATAAATCTTATGTAAGACTTTCAATTATACTATGCGCTGTAAGCTTTTGTAGCTGATCTGAAGCGTGAGTAGTTCCGCTGAGGGAAAGCGACAGAGTTATAAAAACCGTCTAGCGCCATCACGTTCCCACAGCTGAACTACTCACGCTTTAAGACGTCATAGTAGGCCACCAGGGCATCGTGGATCGCAAGGCGATTTCCAGCAGCCGAAGGAGCGGGCTTGCGGTTGGCAAGCAATGAGTAGCTTGTCGCCGATTAAGGAAAAGTACGAATGGACGTACGTCCGGGCGTCGTAATGTTCCAAGCACCCTTCAAGGGGTGGTCAACAAACTGGATGGGGCACCACAGGCCATTCGCCTGCCGCCGGGGTAACGGGGCTTTCTTAAAAGAACACCTTGACCCGGGAACTGAAAGAGCAACTGAAGAAACAAGGTATTTTTAGTCAGCCAAGTCTGACAGCCAGCCCTTTCCGTTCCACTCAGCGCGAGAGGACTCATTTCATAAATTTTCATTCCTAAAAAAAGAGATAGGTATTGTGATTTTTCTCTTACTCCCTATATGTAGGTCTGAATCTTCGATAATGAAGTTTTTTTTTAATCGACTTCCAAAACGAGGAGCTCATCACACAAACATTTGTCCTGGGTGGGAATCGAACCCACGACCTCCGGCATAGCAGTCAGGGTCACTAACCACTAGACCAACAGGCCTGTCAATATCCACCCATCTTTTATGTAAACTGCCCTTCATTACCTCTAGAGTTAAACACTATGGTACAGACACTAGCACATTAAATTACACTGGGTGAATCTTGGAAGTTGATGTTCTATTTATTTATACAATATCAGCCAGTAATTACTGTCAAAAAGACTTTTTGAGAGTAAAAAAAATTTATCAATCACTTTTGATGTCGACTGTACCTGAATCCAATTATTCCAGGTATTTTTTGTCTCTACCTCTTAACTAGGCAAAAAGTAGAACCACAATTTCCAGATTATCTGATTAAGATATTTTGTTCAAACTACAGCATTCCACCCACCAGTATGTAAAGTACCATCACATGTGTTATTCCAAAGACTGATATCACAGGCAAATATAAAAGAGACTAACTTAAATTAAGAAGAAGCAAGACAATGAGCCCACGATACAGGAAAAATTCCTAAAGATGGGGAAAGTTGAAAAATACACTTTCTATCGCTCATTGTCTGTATACCGCTGCATCAATTTCAATTGATTTTGTGTAGTATAGCATTAATCTTGATATTGTTCACAATAATTACTCATCCTGCTGATAAACTTATCAACATTATTATAATGTAACACCTGAAAAACTTACATCATACAAAACTGGTTTTCATCACCGCAAGGGCGATGAAAACCGATTTGGTAAGACTTACAATGATAAAATTGTACATTTCATGCTAATTACACAGCTAAGGGCTATTGTTATCCTGTCATTTCTCTACTACTTATAACATTACATATGTATTACTGTTTTTAGCGGTACTTACTAGAATTTGTAAAATTGGTATGATTTATATTATAATTATGTATTAGGAAGCTGTAAATAAAAGTTACATATTTACGTCTTTATCAAGCTCATAAAACATATAATTATAAGATACAATATATTACATGAATCTGCAAATAATTTCATACTTATTCAATAGCCGCAGCTGCAATATTAAAATTTCTTTGTATCGCAGGACCTCAATTCCTTTATTTTACCATTCTCTTGTGACCTGAAATAAATTGTTGTTATACCTGAATCCTTCATCCTTCATGTGTGTACCCAAGATTGCAACATGCATAGAGATATGATGATGATGCTAAGATTTTCTGATAAATATAACAATGATAATACATTTTCTATCATTCACATTCATGCAGGCAGATATAGGAAAGTTCATTGAATCATTGAGAAAGTTATTTAACACAACACCGCAGGAGCATGCTTCTTTTTGAAATGTAAACAGACAATTTCATCAGTCAGCTGTTATCTGTCATATTTTTTTTTCGTTTCCGTTGATTGCAATAGCTATAGGTATTGATTTTTTATAGTCATAAAAGGCGATAAAAAAGGAAAGAAATTCTACGTTTTTCATTTAAAACAAAATGATGCAAAACTTGAAAGAGTTACTTAAATAAAACATTTGCTTGTTTTCGGCTAGTTTGAAGATTTTCACTAATTCTCGCAGTGGTAAAAAAAACTCCGAAAATGAAATAATTCGTTCCTGAAAACTATCTTGTTTTATCACAATAACCTTGACAAACACACATCATGCAAACACACCACACATTATTATTTATTTTCAGGCTTTGACAATTGCCGGCGCCATCTTGATATTTCTTAGACTAGGGCTGCCATTGTTTTTCAAGAAGATCGTTTTTTAGACACCCATCAATAGGATCGATACGTCTAGCTAAAAAAAAAAGAAAAAAAAATGATATTTTTATGCTATTCTACTTTTTTGGGCCTAATAAACCCTTTGGTTTAACATGTTTTTTTTGGGTTTGAACATGTTTTTATGGGAAGTGACCAGGTGCCATCCGCTACTTTGTTTTTTTTTTTCAATATTATGTATTAGTAGCGACACATTTTTCCTTTCTCTAATAGATTTATTTATATTAATGGTATGGTAGGCGTATTGGTTGAGCGATCGACTGCTGTGTTGCGTATTTCGGGTTTGATTCCCGTTACGGAAAAATATTAATAGGACCTACAACTAGTTGTTACGGGTCTCGCTGTTACAAAAACTAATTTAATTGTCAAGCGTGTTTATGTTGCAATAAACAGCTTAACGTATATCTGTACTTGAGTTTAATTGTAAAGCTTCGACGATTATATCATTTCAAAAGTTGCGTGTAAATCTATATATTATAACAGAGAAGGGGCTATGGTTTTCAGAGGCGTAGCTACCGCCGTATCAGCCGTATCAATTATACGGGGCCCCCAAGTGTCAAGGGCCCCCGACGATTGGAATAAAAACATAAAATTTTGCTCTTAAATGAATACTTATCGCGGCCGTAAAGCTCCAATTATTAAACTCTATTTTCAAAAAGGCTATATCTAGTTTTGAATGAGCTAATGAACTAAAAATGAGCTACTATCAGTCAGTAATAGCATTAGTTACACGAGTCAGGATGCTATTGTCTTTGTTCTACTAAATTTAGATTAGAAGGGCCCCAAACAAGTTTTGATACGGGGTCCCTTCTGGCCTAGCTACGCCACTGATGGTTTTCATACCTTTTTTTACCAATTTCATGTTTGCAGTGATTTCGTCATTTGTAATATCGTTTCCTTATATTGTTTATAATGCGATGGTGTCGAAATGTGTTAATTTTTACAAACTTATCTATCATTTCAAATTTAATTACGTAGGGGCAACCCTAATCTTGACCGTTTCCGTGTGACCTGTGGCCCCATAGATTTATGGCCCTGTGAATCATTTGACAATCTATTAACTCTAAATAACTATATGTAACTTTTCCATATTTTTATTAAAAATATCTTATTTAATACATCCACGTGAATACAAATCATATAATTTAAAAAATATAATATATTTAATGAAGCACCTACTATGTATTTCAGTATTTCGTAATATTTTATTTGGTAAGTAAAAAAAGCTTTTTTTTTTTGTTAGCATAATTATCTTTCATGATCATAAAAACAATTTATAACTATAACTTATATTAGGATTTTTAACGAATTATAGCAGTTGAATTGTATTTGTTGACACTGTTCACTGCTGGCGATTTGTTCTGACGTCATAGGCCAAAGTAAAGAAAATGTGCGTTTAATACGCGCTCATTCGACCTTGATTCGAGGACTCATTCGAGGCCAAGATTACGGCATTAGCATAAATCATTTAAACAAACAAAACACAGAATTACTCTCGAATATGACCAAGTAAGCATTTCTTTAATAGATTTTCAACCTTCTTTCAATAGTGGAAGGTTAATGTTCGATTGGTAAATTTGTCATATTCGGGTAGGTTTTCTGGCTGTACCTTACACTCGATTCCTTATTACATAATATAAGAATGTGAGAAAACGAAAACGAAAAAAGAACTTGTGTTAAAACTTTAAATCCACGTCGCGTAGGTAGTTATCTAAAGACGAACACACACAAGACACTGAATCATAACAATAACAGTTATTTGTCGTATTCGGGGACCGCTAAGTGGATGTAACCATACAGATACATTCCTACCAAGCCCATGTACCCATACAATATGAGCACAATCATTTTGCGAGTGTATTGTTAGTTAGTTTAATGATTTGCGAGGAGTGGCCGGTGTTCAGTGGATCGTGCAGTGAATTCAGTCAAAATGTTTCAGCCCCGGGTTATGTTAACATTCATGGAGGTGCCGAAGAAAAGAAATATGGAATATGAGAACCCTGAGGAGCGGTTCAAGTTAATACCTACTGCACCTGGAAAGGTAACTTTTAGCTTAACATTTTAAAATTATTCGAATTTCGCGGGCCAATACTTGTACTTACCTACATCCTGTGTTCTTGCCCGCGAAATTTAAATTCACGAAAATGTTTGCAATTTTTCTAATATCCTGATTTTTTTTCATTCCAATAATCAGTGAGTTAAACGATAAACCTTTGTTGCAAAAATGCTGCTGTTTGAAGAGATACCAATTTACTTTCAAAGCTTTTAAGAAAGTACGACCTCTCAAAAACCGTAAATTAAGACAAAAAAAAATAATGTTTACACTCTCAGTCATATAATAACAAAACAAAATTTTACGAACATTGAAAAACAAAACTATTCAATCAATAGCTGGAATTTATAGATGTCACTCAAACATTAGTTACGTCCAACTAAAATGTAACAAGGCTTTTGTCAAAATTTTCACTGTGAGTGACAAAAACTGTGACAAAATAGGCTGAATAAGAACTATGTGCGCGCCCAACGTCTTGTTTACGATACAATCTTTATGCGAAATAATAGTCTAGTGAATCCTGTGGCCCACCGTGACGGAACTTCGTGACATAATAGAGGCGGCTCATAAATCACTACCATAATGAATATTGTCCTTGGTCAGTCATTCGTTTTTATACAACAACATAATTTAAAATTGGAATAATAAGAATTTGGTTACATTCTTAGAAATTGTGGTATTTTGTCGAATCATTGTTGGTCAAAAGAACTGTTATGTTCTTCTTTTAAATATTGAAAATATTAATAGTTACCTCAATATTATGCTTATTTATTTCTTGAATATTTTTACGCAAAAGTGGGCAGAGAAGAGTTAAAATTAAAATTGTAACCGAAAAGAGTAACGAATAATAGTTGGATGTTGCAATACAATTAGAAGTAGAGGCACGAAAATTAAGTTTGACATTGAAGAGGCATATTATGGTAACGATTTGAATCATAGTCAATCCGCGCCCATAAAGTTAACTTTTGTGAGAAAGTCACCATTATAAAAACGCAAAGGTGAGGTTTATTTTTTAATCCTATTATTTTTAGGTAGTGTAAGCAATTATGTATCTAATAATCTTCCATCATTTATAATAACCTTATAATGAATATTCTAATTGAGGACCTGGAGTAAAAAGCATAAAAAATATAGTGAAATTCAATTAAGAAGGATAGTTTCTATGATCAGCAGTCACTTGAAAATAACATTTTGTAATAAAATGCACTGTGCTTAAGTATTAATTTTTAATAGTTTATAATATTATCTTTATAATCTCGTTACACTTATTTTCAAATGATAATTGTTTATTGAAAACCGTGCAAGGGTTTACAAGTGTTGCATGACGTCACAACATGGCGTCATCAACTATCCTTCTTAGTTGAAACGCATTTTAATGTAGATAGTACTCATAGAATAGATAGACGGATAACAACCCTCTTTTTGCGTCAGAGCTCGAAAAACAGGTCAAGGGCTTTCGATTACATTACACTAATGTCATGTTGATTGTCCTTAGGCTACGGATTGTGATATTCAAAGAGCGAGGAGCGACAGAGTGCGGTGATTTTGTGGGATTGATAAATATTTTTTTTAGCGTGGTAAAATCATCTAATGAGTCCTCCCACACACTTGTACTGACTAAAATCCACGGTCTCCTTCAATAGCCCTTTACGTTCCGGGGTCACGGTAATTCGTACAGTCCCGCGACCGAAAAAAAATATAATAGATAGGGAAAATTCAGTACTTCAGTTATTGCTTGTGTAGGAACATAAACTGGATGAATAGTGTTAGAAACAAAAAATGATTTTGGAGTTACAAGTCCTTTCTTTTCGTATTGTGTAATACTCGTACAGACTCGTACTTTAGAGCTGCCGCTCACTGGAGACTATTTGTTTCCCTGTCAAATGTATGGGCAGATAAAAACTATTTGTCACCATAATGAGCGCACTGTTCCCATAATTATATCTTCACTAGCTGTTGCCAGCGGCTCCGCCTGAGACAACTCTATTATATTATAGAATATTATCCCATGGGTATATAAACCGGGATAAAAACTATCCTATGTGTCAAATTGTTAATCCAGTTTATAACTTATAAACTATCTGTGTACCAAATTTCACCCAAATCCGTTTATTAGTTTTTGCGTAAAAAACTAACAAACATACATCCATCCATACAAACTTTCACATTTATAATATTAGTAGGAAGTAGGATAGCAGGATTAGTAGGTAGCGCTCGTCAGGAAGACAAAGAGATTCCGCGACAGTCACCAGTGACCAGCCACCGCAACCGAGGTCCGGGCACGCCGCAATCGCGGCGGTAAAACCCCTCTTTGAGGAGTGGCTGGATAGGCGTCACGGCGTCCTCCTGGCCTACCGCATGACGCAGGTCCTCACCGGACACGGAAGTCTCGGGAGGTACAGCGCTCGTCAGGGAGACAAAAAGGTTCCACGACAGTCACCAGTGACCAGCCACTAAAAGTCACTAGTCCTACATCTAAACCAATTACGACATAATTAACATCTTTGTAATAATCACCGCATACGAGAAACAAAAGAGAGAACAATCATGGATCAATCCACCAAACATTGGGTGCTTTCACATTAGACGATAACGGTAAAAAAATGACATCGTTAGTTATTTTCTAGGGAAAATGAGCGAGAGGGGACGATACGTCAGTGGCGCGTCGTTACATCATCAGCCTGTATTCGTCCACTGCTGGACATACGCCTCTCCCAAAGTACGCCACTGGGAGCCCGATCTTGAGCTTTCCTCATCCAGTCTCTGCCGGTTGCCTTTCGCAGTTCGTCGCTCCACCTGGCCGACGGTTGCCCTACACTACGTGTGAAAATACCCATTCACTCGTTTTGTCGCTTAAAAAAGCCTCGCTCGACACAGTAACCCACCCTTAAATCAGCTGTTTACACAATCGATAAGACTGAGGTGTGGAGACAACAAACACTCGCCCCTCGCCGAGCTTTACTCGTTTTCAGTTGAAACATTCAGCACTCTGAAAGTTCCCTTCACTCGGAGGGGAAGTGAACTTAATTAGAAGCCTTTAAACTCGTTTTTTTTTTAATACGCTAGGCCGTGACCGTACAGCCGGCGTAGTAGACCGTGGGAAATAAATATTAATATGGTATCTTAGCAACCATTACTAAACAAAACATTGGAGCTGACGTTTAAAACAGTGTGTAAAGTGTGAAAGTGTGCACTTCGAAATGATTTAGAACTTCACTAGTGATCGCACTTAATTTGGCACCTTAAATTTTAGAATAGCCCCCGTACACAATTTGAAAGCGAACTGATTTGTTTAATTAATCAACATTCTCACTAAATCACCAATTAGTTTCGTGTTATTTGAATATGATAAAATAGGAAACTCGGGACAGACAGATAGATTAAAGAAATTCAAATCTATCTTTGAATTAAGTTTCATAAAAATCTTTTTAGTTTTCACGTACGGTAAAACTAAAAAGATTATTATTACTTAGCACCAAACGACAAATTAGACTTGAATTGAATATGTATCACACTTAAACGCGTATACCTAGTTACCTGCTACACACAATTTCATTTAGAGACGCCAGATGTTTCGTAAAACAAATATTTCGCGCCGCTTTCGGAGTTTCAGACTATTTGTAGCTTTCCCGTTCAAAGTCAAGGCGCTCATTGACGTAAACACACGGTTATGAATCTAACGTTTTTTTATATTATAATCAGCTTTTTGTTATACCTTTCATGTATCATCTTTATCGAACTGATAAATTGATAACGTATCATGGATACGTTAGTCTCGAGTAGGACGACCACGGATAAACGTTGCATCGTATTTATAAATTTCACACGTTAAACATTAGTATAATGAGTGTAAATACACAGTAACCAACGTGTTTGTGTAGTTCCTAGATTCGTGTAACAGTTTATAAGTTAATTTATTTATAATGTCGAAGGACCCTGAAGGAAACGGGTGGCAATTAAAACCCGGGGAAAAGGATAATAAGAACAAATTGCCCGACCCGTTAAATGGAGATTTTCAACGAACTCCGGAATCAGACACGTAAGTATACCATTTCAATCATAATTTCTATATTTATAAGGAGTAAAATCGTAAATACAACAAAACGAATGACACTGAACACAAATTGTTTCAATTGATCAACAACTCTTAATAATGAAGAAGTCAGACGCACACTTGTGTTTTAATACCATAGACACAGTACACATTATAGATATCATGTTATAAGTAGGCACGTTATGAAACATACTAATTCGCCGGGACTGTTTAAAAATGATCTCATCATGGCACTGGCCGGTACGCTCTCCCATTATTCGGTGATACCACTCTTTAACCATGAATTAAAAATAAACAAATTCTATATCTAACAAGTGCCCGGTTTCTGTTATCCGTTTTTAAATGACTTTCGATTTTTTGTTCCGGAATGTTACGTGCTATGATAAAATATAGTTTTTAAAGATAAATTATAAATTTTATTAGGCCTTTATCGAAATTCTTATCTACAAGCGTGTTCCTGCGTGAAAATTGATTGGATTAAGTAAAGAATATCCCTTTGTTACTGATAGCAAAGCGTTTCATAAACAAAATATGGATTTTATCATTGTTTTAACATGTTAGTATAATTCTACGTACCTATCTATAAGTACGAGTACACACGACTACACATCAAGCTATACAAAACCAGTTTATGTTGACTTCGCTTTATAATGATCTTTCCACACATTGTAGGGTCAGCACATACTATACTAGTTTTCCACAGCTTAATGTGTAGCCGTGTCTAAAATGGGAGCACACGACATATTTTTTTTTTCTTCCTAATCCTGTGCAAAGGCCTTCCTCCACTCCTTCCTACCTTTCGCGATACGGAGCGTCCTCCTTCCAGTTCGGATGAAACCTGTCCACTTCGTCTCTCCATCTCCTACGTGATCTGCCACGACCTCGCTTCACAGTCTCTACTTAAAAAAAATTAGAACCCTTTAAAACCCTTGTAAAACCGGAGCTATGTTCAGCTCATACTATAAACTCACCATCACGAACTATTCCGGGTTCAGTTTAGCATTAATCCTAACCTTGGTCAGTACAAACACCACGTGTTTGGTGTGAGACACCTCCATAAACAATATAAATCAATCCGTTTTTTGTGTAAAATAGGTTTATTCTCGTTTCGGACCGAATTTTCGGCCCACCTTCAGTAAGTACTTCAAATGTATATACAGTTGACGAAATCGCGTTCTTATTCATTGATGAAATGTAAAGCACGAACAAATTATTTTTGTAGTAATTACTTTACTAGTAAATTATATTTATAGTGATTAGTAAATTAATAGACTCTAATTTATGAATATTACTAAAAATTACTAGGCTAGCATAAGTTCAATGTGGTGCATAAGAAAATAAGTTAAAAATAACATAAACCCGACTACGAAAAAATCGCGCACTGAAAAGTATAAAACAAGAACAAGCCGTGGTCGTATGCCACCTGCGGTTGTTTCACACAAGCTTTATTGGCTAGGTGGCATAATTAGTTAAGTTATTTTTAACTTATTTTTTATTAACACTATTTTGGGGTTACTAGAAAATTAGCTAGTAAAAGCTATATAATGTATATATATTTCAAATGTGCTCATCAAGACCTTTAATTTGATACTTATGTCGATACTGTGCGAAAATATTTTTTTTTTCGGTAACGACTTCTCATCCCCTAGAGGGCGCCATATTGAATTTGGTGACACGTCACCTACTCTATAACCAGCGGACAACTGAGACGTTTCTAACGAGACCTCACTGCCGTCCTCTAACTAAAAGGCCGTTAAGCCACAGTTGCACGTTTTTCACTTTTTAATGTAGTCTTATACAACTTTCGATGCTCTATCTTTTGGTCTAAGAATCATTTTTCTATGATTAATAGTTTCGGAGATACAGGAAGATTGCTGTGCAGTTAAACCACATAAAATGCATAATTAAAAATTAGAAAATGAATTTAAATAAATTTAAATAAATATAAATGAATTAAACATATAACATATTGTGCAATAACACTATGCCTACATACTCGTATATAATTTGCAGCCTTGTTTCTAGGTAGCATACTTTTCAAGAGACATCAATTCACAATTTTAGCGTTTTCTCGAAAACTACTTTTTGCACTTAACGGCCTTTTAGTTAGAGCACGGCAGCTCATTTGTCATGTACTGATAAGTAGTTTAGAAGTTATGAGGGAACAAACAAACATACATACATACATACAAACATACGTACAAACATACATACATACAAACATACATACCGGTCAAAATCATAACCCTCCTTTTGCTTTGCCGTAGTCGGGTAAAAATGAACTTTGTTTTTCTGTCGAATAAATGCATCATCAGTTACCTATACATAATGCTCGTCCTCATCCCTATCAACCTACACGGATGAGCAAATCGCAAGCCTAGAAATTCTAGATAATCTAAAATAGGGCAATTTCGATTTCTTCAAAAATATTTTTGTTTGAACTTTGTCAGTCTGTCACAGAGAATCCTTATTTTGATAAGTCCTGTTATTATCGGGAGATATGAACGACCTTTCCTACAAAAGGTCATGTGTATCGTATTTTCCAACAATAATAAATTAATAAAATAAAACAATTATATATTAACTAATCTTATTGCCTCATGTCTTGTTTCTTGCTTTGCATAACTGCATACGCCTACAAGTTATTACATGGCTTAGAATAGTCTTTATCTGCTATGATGTCAATAAGAAGTCCTAATTAGCAGTTCTAGACAAGATTCATGCATACTAGCACAGATTGAAAAACGAAATATTGTGGAATTGTTGTTCAAGACATAAAAGCGATCACACGGACTATATGAAATTTCTGTCAGTTTAATTCTGATGTTCGCCGAAAGCCACTCGCTGCATAAATTTTGTACTAGAAATCGCACACTGTAAGAAAAGTTCTGACGGATCGTCCACTTCAGATGTTCGCCGGAAAGTATAATTTGTATTAAACAAGTTGCCGGAATCATATTTTCTGATAGTATGCAGGGTGCATCGGGCAAGCGTCAGAATTTCTCTGACAGAAATTTCTTATAGAATGCGTTCGCGCTAATACAGAGATGACAACTCTTTTAGTACTTACCGACCTCTAGTATAAAAACTGAAATAACGTGTCGTCTTTGCCTAATGCTTGTATCTATCTTTTGCAGAAGTTCAGAACCAGATACAAAGAAAGATGAAGTCCCGAGTATACCTTTTATTACACTGGTGAGTATCCATCCATGCTAATGCCTATGTATCATGCCATTACCATACTATAATTACAATATGTATGTATCATACTTTCCATTGAAATCTTAGAAATTTTGAGTGTCGCAATAAATTGTAATATTTCCTATCATAGGTAAAAATCTACCTAATTCTTTCACACGCCCGGACCATAGGCTTCCTCTCCGTAAAAGGGAATGAGGGTTAGTAGACATAACAAATCTTCGATATTTTGTTCCGAAATTCCATTTTCTTCCACCATTTTCCCTTACTACGCTTCATGGTCAGGGTCACCTGTAAGACAGTATCGCGACCCTCCTCCACCATTCATTTGGAATAAATCATAATACTTTGGTCTCTCACCATGTTTTGTATTTACAATTGTGCGTACAAAACCTACTTTTGACCAGTATCGATCCGTCTCGCTTTATGCTTTTAACTAATTAACTTTCAAGCCATGAAACAGAAACTTCACGCGATATTAAGTAAGTAACAGAAATGGAATGTTCATGTAGCCATTACGGTTTATCAGGTAACTCGAACGTGTTCTGGTTACGGAATCATACAGATTGGAATATGACAAAAATGTGTCTTTCGATTTCCGTTTTTCCAAATCATGAAATAGGCAACAATGATAACTATTGTAATAATTTGAAAAAAAAAATAACATTCTTTTACATAAAACTAGCTGTACCTACGTCGCGGTTTTACCCGCCACTCGGTTTCTATGGCATAAGCATGATATTATAACTTCACCTTTCTTAAGATCCGGGCCATTGTCTATCAAAATAATCAGACGACACGGTTGGCGCAGTGGCTGATCGATCGACTGTTGCGCAGCGTGTCGTGGGTTCGATCCCAGCACGGAAACAATTTTTGAATGATCTGCAAGCAGTTGGTCCGGGTAGTAAACTTAATTTTTGGCGTTTTAATTAAAACGCCATTTAATGGTTTTTAATTAAAACGCCAATGGGAATGGTTGTTCTTTCTTTGTTGTGTTCTTTATTGTCAGGACGACGTTTACAGTTTTCGGAAAATCTACCTTGTAGGTCGAAAATGAGGGGCTAGTAATTGAATAATAGGCTATTTATACTGAAAAAATGTAATTAGTCCGAAATATAAGTACCTAGATTATCAAAAAATATTTACCCGTATTTTTTCATTTGTTACGTAAACCAAAACTGACGAAGGTAAAACGTTTCTAAAAATCATATAACGTCACGCGGTCGGTACAACTTTACAGGCGTTATGACGACACCAGCCCCCAATCCCGAATTTCTAAGCTTTTTATCCTTATCAATATTCATTGATTAAAAAAAAAGAAAAAATACGTGTCCATTATTTTTCAAGTCTCTAACTGACGGACTAAACAGATTTTCATTTTATATATGCAGTAAAATACTCTATTAAAAAATCTACCCAAATCTTCTCTTTTCAGTTCAGATTTGCGACTGTTAAGGACAAAATTTTCATAACTTTAGCGTTAATATTCTCGGCGGTGGCTGCCGTATCGACGCCTATCAACACTCTGCTACTAGCATACCTTTTAGACGCTATGGTGGAATATGGGATAGCCCTGCGCAATCCTGCGATATCAAATGGACCGGCTGGAGAAGCTTTCCTGGATGCACTATTCTTCTTTGCTATTTACAACGTCATTGTTGGCGTGTTACTTATTTCTTTAACGTATGCTGCTACTACACTGATGAACATAGCTGCGTATAACCAAGTAAGTGTTAACTTAGGGGGTCTAAAAAAGCCACTTTAGGAAAGCATATGCATGAATTGCAGTGAAATTCGTAAAATTGACAATAAAATTCATAATATCGTCCCTGGAATCGCAAAATACTAAAGCGCTAAAAGTGTACTTTACGAGATCGACTCGAGTGATCTGTGCTTTTTTTTTTTTTTTTTTTTTTATCGTGGTAAAATCATCAAATGAGTCCTCCCACCCAGGGCAGGGCGGCAGGGACTGTCAGACTTGTACTGACTAAAATCCACGGTGTCCTTCACGAGCCCTTTACGTACCGGGGGCGTCAATTTTACGAAGTTCTTAACAATTAATTCATTCATGGGTGTAATTTATCTATAATATGTATGTATTTAGAAATATATCAGTATGTTTATCAGTTGTCTTGTACCCATAACACAAGCTCTGCTTAGCTTGGGACTTGATGGCGTTGTGTGATAGTTGTGGAAAATTTATTATTATTAATTCATATTATGATTCTCATAAAGTGGCATTTTTACATACGACAGCGCTAGTTCCGAATATGGCTACACGCCAAAATTGAAATGCTGCGCTTTAACAATGTCAAACTTTTATGCGGAAAGAAATTTTCGATTGCGAGCATGACCCGAACCTGCGTCCTTATGTATAAGTAGTTCAGACACTTTACCAACTAGGCTATAGCAATCCTGCTCGGCGATGTCGAATCTTTCATTCCATTGTTAAACATCATTCTCTATCTGACCTTGCTGACACAGAAAATTACTCCTATGATCTTTATGTGTTATTTTTCCGTATATTTCGTGCATCTACAAATTTAAGCCTTATTCTCCAGGTTTATGTGATACGACAAGAATATCTAAAAGCAGCTCTAAATCAAGATTTTGGGTACTTCGATGTTCATAAAAACGGAGACATCGCTTCTAAAATAAACAGGTAAGCTAAATTAATTCGGCTAATATATTAGGCTCACGCCCTCAAAGTTCACTAGCTCGCTTCCATTTCCATTGAGAAACTGATTTGCAAAGTATTATCTCCCTCGTTGATCAAGTTGTCGTAAGCAATACTCAGCTTGGTCGCGGGACTCACGAATTACCATGACCTCGGTACGTAAAGGGCTATTGAAGGACACCGTGGATTTTAGTCAGTCAAGTCTGTGGGTGAGAGGACTCATTTGATGAGTTTACCTTTTTTTTTAAAAAAAAAAATAGCTTGATTTCCAGTGTTGGACTCCCAGGTCTGGCAAACTGTTATTGGGTTTTTCCACCAGGACTCTTCTGTCATGATTTGTGAGTAGTTGATGGTAAGAGGTTCGCCTGCTGTCAGAATTGACTTTCACAATAACTGCACGGCAAAATGAGGGTTTAAACTTTTTTCATTCGCCCGCTTACAGTGGAGAGAATGGGCTGTCAGATTCATACTGATTACAATCCACTCTGTTCCTTCAACCGCCCTTCGCGTTCCACCGCATTCCCGTAATCTATACATTACCAAACAAAATAAATTTATTTACTGAGAAATGGAACACGTCTGCTCGATAGGATAACACATGCATGATGTTATTTCGCGGAACTGTCCTAATTGGGCACCATGGCCGAACGCAAAGGGCAACCGAAGGAAAAGGGAATGTTTTTAGTCAGTAAGTGTCTGACAGTCCGTTCTGCTTCGCGCAGGGCGGTAGGACTCAGAAGATATTACCTGCCAAAACAAAGCATGATGCTCATGAAGCTCAAGTTAACCTAAACATTTATTTGCAGTGACGTCGTGAAACTAGAAGATGGTATCGGTGAGAAGCTGTCCACATTCCTGTTCTATCAGGCGTCCTTCTTCAGTAGTATCATCATGGCTCTTATCAAGGGCTGGAAGCTCGCACTGCTGTGTCTCATATCATTCCCTGTTACCATGACTTTGGTGGGAGTCGCTGGCCTGGTGAGTTACATTTGTTTTCTTTTAAAAATCAAAATTCGAATTTATTGTCCTTTTAACTTGTCGGCACAATGTTCCTTCCTACTTTCTTCATGCTCTCAAAAGGGGCGAGCAAAAGATTATAGGCTACGGTGACCCCTTTCCATCAGATGGGTAGCACTGCGTTTGCTTGCTTGTCACTTGGTCAAAAATCTACAACTTTTCCACTTGACCACTTACTTCCGCTCTCCTTTTTATTTTAAGTTTATACATCGTCCATCTAAGGGAAGATAAATGTCTGGAAGATATCGCTATTACCGATAAAATCGCCATTGTAATTATAATATTAGCAGCTATGTGAAACAGTTGCTTAACAATTTTGATGTATTCCGTAACACACTGCTGGTTACATACTTCAAATAACCATGAATGCTCTGCAGAAATCACTAATTAAGCTACATTCACTGAGATAACTAAATTGACGTAGACAAACAGATACCCTAATGACTAAACATCGTCCAACCTGGCACAACTTATCGCACCGTTATCGAACATCGATCGACACAGATTTTGTCGAAATTATAAGTATCTACAAGGTTTTGTGTTGACCGCATTTGCCAGTCAACAATATCTGTAGTTAGTCATGCCTAGCGAATTAGCAAATTGAAGTGGTGATGGGCGGGTATCAGTATCACATAGCCCTCAGAACCGATGACCTATGAGGCCGTAAAGTTTTCGAACGGAAACTACGCACCGGTAAGCGCAGCGTGGGACGTCCAGCCACAAGGTGGACTGACGATCTTATTGGAAATTCTTTGAGGGAGACCTAATCAGAACCAGTGGATGTCAGTTATATACTTGCGAACGTTATTACCTAGTACTTCGGAGAGACCGTAAAACAGTTCTGTTATTACAGACAAAGATGACAAAAATAAGAAAAACATTTACTTGAAACAAGCCACGAAAGCATACAACAAAAAATGGACAGAAAAATAAAGATTTTTTTTTCTCCCACCGCTGTCCAAATATGGGGCAGTTCAGAAAAATATCGAACAGTTAGTGCCTGACTCTGGTTTACAACTGGACCTGTAATGGTGCTGTGTTGGATGTTAATTAGGTTTCTAGCGATATTAAAACTCGGTAAGAGGAAGCTGATAAAAGTTTTGAGTATGAATATGGATGAAGAGTAAACAAAGACCAAATAAATGATTGATGGATTGTATGCGCTCGCGCTGTATTACTGAATGATCTCAAAGCCGTCTCGTCGAAGAGAACATCGTAGATTCCAGCGACGAGATTTGTTATAGAACATAGCATAACAGAAGTACTGCTTTCTGAATCAAGCCCTTGATCCATCTGCCAAGTGAGAGCGTCCACAGATATTAATCGAGACTTTTAACAATTAAACCATTAACCAACATGACTGTCCGTCCCATTGAAAAAAATCCGCGAAATTCGAAGAGCGGAGCGTAGCGATAAATTGCCATTGGTAAACTAATAACTCTCTCAACGTCCCAGTTTAATGATTGACGAAGGCAATTAATACTTAATTATATCAAACAATTGACTGAATTGTTCTGTAATCCTAAAACAATAATGAAATATTGGTCGTCAAAGATAATTGTAATCATAAAGAAATAAGTTGAATTGTTGCGTAATTCGTGTTAGGTCCGTGTAAGTACTGTGATATGGAGCGGCAATAAAATACTCCAACTGTTTGCATAGTAACTGATAGGATAGAGTACGAAGTTTATCGATAATAGTTAGATGTTCGATTATTGGATAAGCCACGATTACTTCCTGGTTCAAGACATGTTCATCTTATGTGGAGAGTAAATAAGATAATGACGCTAATGGCGATTTTTATACTTTGCTTAAAACGGATCTTACGTTGCATTGAATTGTCTGTTGATGCCTGACAAACGTATATTTATACGGCTTGACCGCGCGGACGAGCGGTACTCATCTCTTATCCGCGCGGACGAGCAGCATTCATCACTTCTCCGCGCGCAACCTGGATACCCAGTCTCCACTCCTCTTTGTAGATAAATACTAGATACCACTTGCGTCTTGAAGTCCTTTGCCAAATCAGGCCACGGGTTCTTTAACTTAGGGACTTTATCTGAAAGCTACTTCATTAACTCCTGTTTTTTCTGGATTATGATAGCATAATTTAGAATGATGGAATCAACAATGACCGAAGCAATGCGTCAACGTCGTTGCAAATTAGGCCATTTCAGGTTATGCTATGATTTATGTACTCAAAGAAAAATGTTACAATGTAATTAATTTCAACAGGTAGCTGCTGGACTATCTAAAAAAGAAGCAATAGCATCAGGCAAGGCTGGTGCCATTGCTGAAGAGGTGATCTCCGCCATACGCACTGTGTATGCCTTCAGTGGACAAAAACAGGAGCTGGACAGATACGAAAGTCATCTAAATGACGCCAGGAAGATCAACATTAAAAAAGGTAACAGACTTTGTTTTTGGGTGAAAGATTGTCAAATGAGTCCTCCTGTCTTAACGCCAAATCTATAAAGCGAACTTATTCTTACCTCAAGCTTACATGCGTTACGCTTCATCCTAAAGTAAATCTTGTTAGTAGAAAGTTTAGTTGCATATTCCTATAGAGGACTGTAGCTAAGCTCGTCACACGAAAAAGATGAAGGGCAACTGACCTAAGGTTATGCTAAGATTGAGTCTAGCTTGAGTTTAGTCCCTTCAATTTAGACCGACTAAAAACTACTACGTTATTTCAATGGTCTGTATAATTGTTCTGCTTTAGGCTTTACGTTTTGAATCTCCAATGTTAAGTACCAAGGAGTTATCTTATTACCCAGTTCCTAGGTTGTGGAGATCAGATAGGCAGTTACTACATGTAACAGTTACACCAATATTTAATTTTTTTATAACCTCCGTACCTGGATTTGTGTCCAACTCGCCCTCCATTACATGAGACAAAAACATAGTTGTATGTGGATGTTCAATTAGGTTACCTCTGCCTTTTTTTACTTGGTAAAATCATCAAATGAGTCCTCCCACCCAGGGCAGAGCGGGAGGGACTGTCAGACTCGTACTGACTAAAATCCACGGTGTCTTTCAATAGCCCTTTATGTTCCGGGGTCACGGCAATTCGTACAGTCCCGCGAACCCGGCAGGATTTGGCCCTCTAGAGGGGGGCCCCGTCATTGTTACCTCTGCCTAACTACTTTTTGTTTCCTTACTGTGATGGCTATTTCAGCTTTGTTCAACGGTCTGGCTATGGGATTGCTGTTCTTCTGCATCTTCTCTGCCTACGCCCTCTCCTTCTGGTTCGGCTACCAACTGATGACCACCGATGAAAACTACGACGTGTCCATCATGATTGCTGTAAGTTTATTTCTTTTCTTCCTCTGTGTTGCTATTCTCTAAAGACTCAGCGCCGCGGCAGCACTGAAACTACGGTTTGTCTTTATTGGATTTTCAAATCTTATGATATAAAGCATAAAGTTGAAATCTAACACACGCTCGTCGTCGTAGATTCTTCTAGAAGCACGACCAAGCTAAGCTTGAGATCATTTTAGGTTCGCTGTATTTGTGATCTGTGCCTAAGCCCTTCGTACACTAGGCGACGTACGTTTCCGATACCTTACGACTTCAGTATCCAGGTGACTATCGTAATACAAATCCATATAGGTTCGTACAGAGGCACGCGTCAATGTATGTTAAAGTCATAAGGTATCGGAGACTTGTGTCGCCCTGTATACGAAGGGTCTAAAAGTTCGCGTTCACATTCTCATAATAGGGCAGTAATTTGAAATGTCGTAAGTAACGGTGACTGTTCGAAATTCAACTTTGGGCGCTAAAGCGAACGTTGTAAATTGAAGTGCGCACTCAATGCCTGTAAAGACCTTTCCACGTTTAACTGTCTATAGTCGAAAAATATCCGGACTAGTTTGTATGGCTATCACCCACTTTAGGTTTCCTGTTGTAATTTTATCCAACGTAAGATAATATAGATAACGTTTGTTTTGAAAGGCAACACGTATTTAACTAAAATAAAACTCCTAATATAATTTACATGTCAATTTGGTTACATATAATTATCTAATCGCTCCTAATATAGAACGTACTGAATATATGCATAGGTAATAGATAGCAATAAGGTTCTACCATATTCGCAATTTGAGGTAAACTTGCATCAGCATTGTATGTAATAAGATCACCAGAATAAACGCGTCTGCGAGTGCGTAAAATGTAGCGCGTACTTGTCCAATACGTGTGTCTACGAACTTCTAAAAACAATAGTGAGGAACCACTACAAAACAAAACAAAGACGACTTATCATGGTTCTCTTTTTTGCATCAACTTCATTACCTACTAAAAACATGGCCTCTTCAGGTATTCTTCGGTGTGATGACTGGTTCAGCCAACTTCGGTATCTCGTCGACTCTGATGGAGGTGTTCGGCTCGGCCCGCGGCGCCGGCGCACAGATATTCAACATGATCGACAACATACCGTCGATCAACCCACTGCTGAACCGTGGAACTGTGCCCAAGGATATTGAAGGAAACATCGAGTTGAAGAATGTTGTCTTCCACTATCCGTCGAGAACTGATGTGCCGGTGAGTATCTTGATGAATTAATTAGCTGCCTTCTGACACTCTTAGATACCAGCATCCTTAGACGAGCGATAAACGTAAACATTCAGTAGTCTTTTGTACATTTTCAACTTTATACTTCAGCCCATTAAGTTGAAAATATGTTAAAGATTACAGAGCGTTTTCGTTCGTTCCGATCGGAACCATCATTTGCGAGTTGTCTAGGGGGTCTACAGTATTTTCATATTTACTGCTTTTAGGATTTTTTTCAGTGGCTCGAAACACAGTCCAATGTTCTAAGGGGCTAAAGTTTTCTCGAACCATACCTGCTTTAGCTAATTTAATTTGCACTTTACCAGATACATGTAGTTCAGTCATGTGATGATCACTCTGCCATCATTACTCACACAAGCAATCTAAAAGAAATTACTTTTTCAGAGTTTGCTCAAACCCATGTATTTCATCTTTAGTGTACATTTTATAATAAGAGTAGTTCCCTAGATAGCGTGTGTTTCCAAAACTCAAATCGACACCAGCAATTTATACTACGCTAACTCAAAAAAGCGTACTTTACAGTAGAGGCGTTTAAAGGGAAAAACGTGATAACTTTTACATTAATTAAGATACTTATTTGAAATTTGGCATGCTTAATAGTTAATTTATTCATTGTAATATGTCATATTTACTTTTCCTTAATTATTTATAATTTTTGATTTAGCGCGAGTTAGCCGTATATAAACGTAATTCATCAAAAAAATGTTACATTTTATACACGTCTAACTAATGTTAGCGTAGTGTAGTACGGGAGGTTGTAGTGCTAAAGAAGTGTTATTTTTATTACGTTGCAATAAAAAAATTACAGTATTTTGTGTATTACTCATAACATTAGGGTATTATATACACCCACAAGATATATTATTGTAATTTATCGTGCTGAATAACAAGTTATTTAAGTTAGCTTTGTTTAACCGGTACATGCGTCTCTGGCGGATTTCGTATTAAAAGCCGTCAAATTATATATAGCGTACTATACATCGCCCTGTGCCACAAGTTAGCGTATCATCTAACTTTCCGTTGAGCTATAATTCACGTTGAATTTTATAAATTCCAGATAAAATTGTGTAGACAGTAATATTTGTAGGTACCTAGATACATAATTAAAACAAAATAAGTGTAGTAGGTAATTAACAGTTTATTATAGGTAAGTACTTACTATTAATTAACGATAAGAGATCAGATCAATCACAATTCGAGTTCGAATAATTGTAATTTTTAATCAAGATTGCACTCGGAGAAAACAAAAACTCCCTATTGGTAAATACAAATCACATAATTTTACCAAAAAGTTGTAATGATTAAGAACTCAAACATAATTATATTTAAATAAAGATTGCACTCAATATTGTTATTCTGAGAAAACTAAAACTTCCAATTGGTGAATATAAATTGCATAATTTAAACAATAAGATGTAATTATTTAACCTCTTAATCTTCATCACTTGCATTGTCCACATCATGTTCAGCTGTTAATAAATTTCTATAAAATGTATGATACTTTTCGGGTATAATATTCTTATCACAATAATATTTTAAATCTTTATATTTTGCTACATTAATTTTTAACAAAGCTTTGTAAGCTTTTTTGGGAAAAGGCTCCAACTGGGATAATCTAGTGGTCTTTTTAAAACATTGTATTTGATTGCTTTCACTATCACCTAAACTATATTTATATTCCAACAAACCGTAATTATCAGGAGAAACTTCAATTTTTTTAATTTTATTCCACATAATTTTATCGTTATTTATATTTTTAGTCCAATTTTTTTTGCTTATATTACTTTTAAAATCAAATATCATGTTTTGATTGACCTCGATAACAGTATAAGGATTCCCATTGACTTTTGCCCATCGCACTAGTGAATACCATTCATCTGGCGAATACACTTCTCTACATCTTGCAGTCTTTTCTATTAAAGCATGAACTGAGTCGCCCTCATTCTGTGTATGGCCCTTTTCCATAAAATGGTGGCTAATCTTCATTTTAAACATTTTTGCAGCTAATAAATACATATAGTATACGATCCGATTGCGATTTTGTCCCCCACAGTTGTCTGACCATAGGTTGACTTCGTTAACTCCCTTAGAAGATAATTTATTAAAAAAATCATATAAACAACTGGCAACTTCATTGGCTCCCCTCTTAGCCGTTCGCTCGTCCCACATATAACAAAATGCTTCTTTTGATCCCATATCGTAAATTGTAAAATTGTATACATTGAGCTTACGCTTATAGTAATAAACACTTATATTACCATGTGGTGAGCTTAAAACTTTTTGAAAATCAAACACAATACAAACTACATTGTTAGTAGAGATAGCTAACAGTTTATTTTCTAATTTTAATTTACGGGAAATTTCTTTTTCTGTCTGATGTTTAGTGAAGTTTTCTTTCAATTCATCTGTAGGGCTAGGTGTATTTTTGTACTGATGACAGAGGTCGCATTGGTCTTTTTTTGGCAAATGAAAGCCTATCTTCAAATTAGCATTAACTATATCCCTATACTGTCTTAATGTCTGTACTCTAAAATTATAATTATTATCAGCACACCACTCAACATACAACTTAAACATTTTCGAAAAAGATAAAGAAGCATCTAAGTATTTTTTACTCGTACGTTTTCTAACGTAGTGAGACTCGACAGGGGTGAAAGAATTAACGTGATCTATGACACTCTGCTTCATTTCATTTGAAATTATATATTTACGGTTTTTATGCCGACCTCTGTCATCAGTAACATCAGTAAAATCATTGATTTCTTGGATTTTTTGTATTGCAGTATAAACAAAATCTTTACTAATATCGAATGTGTTCAAGAACATTGTTTTGCAAACTTTTTGTAATGTGATGCCATTGTCAGAATTTATGGGAAGATGATAATGCAAAGTGTGTGATCGACGACTGGATTCACTTTCAACATTAGTGGCAGTATTTTTGCTTTTTTGTATCACATATTTGGCTATGATTTCCCATTGTTTCGCGTGATCTCCAGTACTCCAAAACTTATCAAACAGATCAACACGAACCTCGTAGCCTATTTTACTATAGCATTGCAGACGACAATTGACACAACTGACTTTAATACTTCTTGCTGCTTTAGTTTTTCCTTTAGACGTGGTATACTCCAATCCTTTGTTACACAAACGTTTTCTCTTTCTAGCTATCCATTCATTTTCAAGTTTAAGACGTTTGAGACCCACATCAGTCCTTTTTTTTGATCTACGTTTAATATTTTTTGGGGTCGATACTGTAGAATAGTCACTATCATTGAACGTTGCAGGCGAGGAAATTGAATTACACGGAGTAGATATTGCCGATACTGAATCTGTATTTTTGGTGAGGCCGTTATCCATATGCGAATCAGGAAGACTTTCCTGGGCGGATGTAACGATTTCAGGTGTCAGTGTTCTATCTTCAGTCTCTTTGTAACAAGAGGTCGGCACCAAAGTATCGTTTAAACTTTGTGAAGATTCCGAAAAATCACAATAGGGTGAAGGTACGGGGGTATTATACAAGCTGTCAGAAGGATCATTAGTGACGACCGAAAATAAAGGTTCAATACTTGCTGGAGTTAATGCCAATGGAGATGGTTTTTGGATAGAAGTCATTACCTTTGGTGAATAAATATTAAGTGGAGTATTAGGAGCCCCCAAGTCGTTTAAATTGATATCTTGTAATACGGCATCATATTTGTAACCGACCATATCTCGGCTTGCAGAACTGGACATAGAATAATCATGCTCTTGAATAGGCTCATCAAACATGACGTGCTCATATAAAGACACGAATTCAGGATTATCAACTTCAGCAGGTAATGGCGACGATTCTAAAACAATAGGTATACCTAATGTATTGAAATCATATTTAAATATTTTCATAAAAAGCATGTACTTCAAAAAAAACGACTATTTTTTTTCGTAAGTAATAAACTAATTAATACGTACAACATACATACGTAGAACAAGTATACACACGAACGCACTAAACTACGCTAACTATGAGTTAGCGTAGTGTTGCACGGACTTTGACCAAAGTGGCTCCAATTTTCAAAAAAACCTAGCGTATTACAATAAAACATATTTATATACTTGAACATACGTTAATATTCCTTAATAACACATTAAACTAACCTCTTTCGACAGTATGAAGTGATATCTCAGTATTTTTATCAACACTCATCAATGAATATTCTTCCTTTTTTGTTAATTCCACTAAATGTTTAGCTCGTTGTCGAGACATTTTTGTAATAATAAAATAACACTAACAATAGTTTAAATAACTGGTTACAATAACACTATCTATTATGATTTACTGCTAAAGTTTTAAAACCGCGCAATCACATCTAACACAGCGACAAGTGTCGTTAGAGTAATGTAAACAAACAAGCGGTGCGTCCCCTCCCCGCGCACACTCCGCTAATAATAGTTGGCGTAATATAAATCGAGTGATTTCAAAAAGTACCTTTACTTAGCGTTTTATAAGATTTGTAACTTTCTTATTTTTGTATATTTCGTCACGATTTTTTTATGACATATGTAAAAACACATTTTAAGTAACTTGGCGTAAAAAGCATTTTTACCTAAACTTCGAGTTAGCGTAGTATAAATTGCTGGTGTCGAAATTGTTTATTTTAATGTCTTTAAATTTTTATGTCTCTCGATATTTAGCAATAATTTGCCAATAACACTATGACTCATTGATTTGCGCGAAGACATAACACACAATTGATTTGCGTCTTGCGTCGAAGATATACTTTGACCGCAAAGTTATCGAATGATAAAATTGTGTTGCTGGGAAAATGATGTCTCATATTTGATGAAGGATCATGCATTTTGAAACTGTTTGAACCCATTTTGAATATCGTATTCTGTTTTCTATTTGTTACTAGTATTGATTGCAGCTTCGCCAATTTTGCTCGGTTAAAATGTAGACTTTATCTATCCAGAAAGGATAAGAGATGTTCCAGCCATAACTGTAGTCCTTTTGACGCTGCGCTAGTGTCTATGTCATCACACCAAATTGCATTAAAAATGTAGTATGTAGTACCGCGAACTCTATATCATACAAATTGGATTATTAAAAAAAAGTGCCGTGGGCCACTTTACATACATATGAACTTCACAAATAATTTTATTATGTTTGTGGTTCATTGTGATTGTGAAATAAGAAGTAGATTTCTATCTGTTAAATTGTCCTCATAATCGACACGTTTCAAATAATCAATAAAAAAGTTACATTTTTTTTTATATATTGTATATATCAATGCATATTTCGCAAGAAAAGTCGCATGAGATTAGGTATCTAAAATGCCTCAAAAAAAAACAATATTATTTAGATTAAAAGGGTAATTCCTTTTTATCAATTTCATTCATTAGACGTGTGATATTCGTGTGATTCATAATTTTAATATTATTTACGGTAAAATGTTATTATTTAGACAGGAAGCACAGGCATGTTTCACACTTATTTTATTATTTATTTAAAAAGTCGATGAAATAGAACAAATTATTCTAGTGAGAACATTAGCATTTCGAGAAATTTTAATTCATTTAGGTTATCTACCGTGTGCTTGTACATAACTATTCTACAAAACATGTTTCACAGGTACCGAGGAGTGGTAGCTCAATGTAACTCGTAAGTCGTACCTTTAGTTGCGACTTACGAGTTCTAAGTTGTGGGTTCGAACCTAGTCAGACGAATTACCTAATTTATTTCATCACCACAGCTCTCAATACGGTGATGGAAAACATCGTGAGGAAACTAGCCTGTTCTAGATCCAAAAACTCGAAGACTTGTGACATGAACATACGGCTAAACATCAAGCTATACAAAATCAGTATAAGCTGACCGTTCATCATGCGGAAAGGTCATACAGAGTGAGGCCAAGATAAACTGGTTAAATATAGCTCGATGTGGACTGGGCCCGCGTTATGGAATACAAGCCCACTCCCTCTCACAAAGAGGATGCCTGTTTCCCAGCAGTGGGAATGTTTTAGACTGATGATGCTATGCTTATGCTACACAGGTACTGAAGGGTGTCAATATCACAGTGAAACGTGGTCAGTCTGTGGCGCTAGTGGGCCACTCTGGGTGCGGCAAGTCCACCATCATTCAGCTGATATCTAGATTCTATGACGTCATCGATGGCAGTGTAAGTATCTACTTGTAAGGTTATATTAAATTACCTTTTTTTTCGTGTTAAAATCATCAAATGAGTCCTCCCACCCAGGGCAGGGCGGGAGGGACTGTCAGACTTGTACTGACTAAAATCTACGGTGTCCTTCAATAGCCCTTTACGTACCGGGGTCACGGTAATCCGTTAGTCCCGCGACCCCGGATATTAAATTAGCTAGCAAAACTTCGCAGTTGTGGTGAACACTACATAATTATTATAAAAATTATATTCATACTTATGAAAAAAAATGCTGGTATACTCGTATTTAAAGTTAAGGAACCAATCTAAGAACAGATCAAATCTTTGTTTTATGTTGATCATTCAGCGATGCGAAGTTTCGCTTATTAATTTATTTTACCATAATTATCATTTTTTTATGTTTTTGCAGTATGTCTAATGTTTATTTGCATTTTAAACCTAGTTTAACCATATCTATATCGAGATATTATAGTTTATTAAAAAACATAACTTGCTTTTGGGCTTCCCCGCAGTCGGGTAAAATACAATACATAAATAAATCATTTCCACGTTATCTACATCCTTATGTGATACTTTATACCCTTTTATTTCATCAGCTTTACCAACGTTATCTAGCTGCGTATTATATTTTTCACAAAAAATATAAGCGTCAGTATTTATTTGGGCATTGTATGCTATCTAAAGCCATGTCATAAGCCTGTAGGGTTTAAATTAACTTTGAAACCAGAGAGTGGCCATATCCTAAGACGAAAAAGAAAATAATATTTTGTGTAGAACCTATTATTAACGTTGGTACTTAAATCAATAGGTAATCTAATCGAAACAACGACTAAATATAAGACTACTTGTTTTGACTATTTATAGACATTAGGTACTATATTCTATATCTTCCGTTTATTCTGTTTACGAATAATCAGATTAATCGTAATCAGGCAGTCCCTATTATTTTATGAATTTCATCAACAGTTCTAGAACACATTTTGTTTCTCGAAGAACTCGGTCCATTTTTACACATTATTCACAAGCGAAACTTAAGTCAACTCATCTATTCATAACTGGACTTGCATAGCATATAGAGTCTCGATTCTCTACTCAAACATACATCCGTCCAAGGACCAAATAGTATTCAATCAACACAACCAAATTGTGCCACGACACGCTGATTTTCACTTCCTGCATCCAAACTGACACAGACATTTTTTGTAAGTAGGACTTTTAGGACAAACGGCAAGCCATAAACATTACACTCATTAATTCATTTTCAACTTTATGCTCATGAGTATGAAGTTAGCTAACATTCCATTGAATACTCCTAGGTCCTTATCGACGGCCACGATGTCCGTGACCTATCCATCCGCTGGCTCCGTGACCAGATCGGCCTGGTGGGACAGGAGCCCGTGCTGTTCAACACCACGGTCCGGGAGAACATCCGCTATGGACGCGAGGACGCTAGCAATGAGGAGATCGAGAAGTGCGCCAGGCAGGCTAATGCGCATCAGTTTATTATGAGATTGCCGAAGGTACGTCTTTTTAGTAAAATTAACATCTTTTGCATAAACAATTACCTTATTCCATGTTTACTCATTTTATTGTCTTGCCTGTAGCTAGTTCAGAATAGAATATTGTTTTATTTCTGCCTATCTTGCATTATGTTGTCTGGACTTGCCACAAGGCATGCTTTACCAGTAAACCATAGTTCTTTATAAAAAGTCATCATTCTTGGACACAGGGTTACGACACTCTTGTCGGAGAGCGCGGTGCTTCACTGTCAGGTGGACAAAAGCAGCGCATTGCCATTGCGCGTGCGCTTGTACGAAACCCGAAGATACTGCTGTTGGATGAAGCTACCAGTGCACTTGACACCTCCTCTGAAGCCAGGGTGCAGAAGGCTCTCGATAAAGTAAGGTTTTACAAATACGTTGAACTTCAGCTCCCCCATTTCATTAGCCCAATCTCTACAACTGATGATTATGTGGCTCAAAACTTTTGAATAAATGATTAAATTCTTTTTCCATTCCTAAAACCTCACTAGAAAAGAAAGTCGAAGACTGTTTTAAACGGACTTTTGATTCATCACTCTGCATAATACTTCGACACGAAGACAATTTCCAAGATAGTGGCGCAGGAATATTATTTTCTGTAACAGACAAAAATAAATGTTGCGTGATCATTGTTGTATGCGAGATTTGAACGTATAGAAAAATACAACTAGAATTGTTGATGAGAAGCCCAACACACCCAGTCTGGTCGAATTGTCCTCCCTTTTCAATGGAGTATTGAAGATCTCTACACCCTGTTCCTCTTACATTAAATCGCTTCTGTGGCAGGCCATTTGTGTAATTTTTCTTTGCTTTCCCAGGCTCAAGAAGGTCGCACAACTCTGGTGGTAGCTCACAGACTGTCAACCATCCGGAACGTGGACTTGATCTACGTGTTCAAAAGCGGAGTGGTGGTGGAAAGCGGCAGCCACGACGACCTCATGGCAAGGAAGGGACACTACTACGACATGGTCATGTTGCAGACCATGCCGGGATCTATGGAGAAGAGTGGTACTTATTGATCTAACGATAACAGAGAGCTTAGCGACGTTTTGTATGGCGAAGAAGGGCTATAAAACTAAATTCAAGTCATTTGATTGGTTGAAACTAGTTTTAAGTAACGCTTGAGTCTTGAGTGACATTCTGTAATACGGGCCTACGGCACGAACGAACGAAAACACGCTGTAATCTTTAATAGATTTCCAGCTTTACGCTCTAGAAAATAAAGTTGAAAATTTATTAAAGACTACAGAGCGTTTTCACGTCCACGTTTTTGTCTCTTGTCTAGGCCCTATGACTTATCTGTTCCGATGACGGTATCGCTAGTTTAGAATTTGGTGATGAAATTAAAGTTTTTTTTCAAATTATCGGCTGTAGCTCCTATTTTTCTATAAGAACAGCTAAATCGATGACAGGAAGTTGCAAATATTGTGAAAGGACTTCATATTTCAATGTTGACAGGGTCGAACTCAGTGGCGTAGTAAATAATTCTCCACAAGTGGCCTTGTTAGGCCCGCAGAATGGAGTCTCCAAAACGCCCTTATAAATTCAGCCAACTTCAAAAATCAATCTTATTATTTGCAGAAAAGTCCAAACTAAGCCGTGAAGTTTCAATAATAAGTGAAAAGGACGACGAAGACGACTTCTTGGAGTTCAAATCTGGTGTAAGTATTCTCACTTCGACTGGGCGTAGTACATCCCTATCTTCGGTTCTTATTTGGGACACACATTGACGTGGAAGTCCCTCAAAAAGTGATATAATTACGTCTAAGTAATAAAAGTAATTTTAAACCATACACATATTTTCGGTATTTTTTGTTTTTTTTTTTCTACAATGGCCACAATCATAATAAGTAATAATGATACGAGTATATGCAATGTGAACGTCATGATTTATAACATTTTTTTTGACGAATGATCAATAACGGATCCTATGTGAATAATCCCTTAGTGCATAAACATTTTAATGTCATAGATTTTCTCAAAGTAACGCCTGATTGACTGACCGATCGTGTAGTCGCTAAAATTTATTTCATGTCCTTCACTAATTTCATTTCCGTAAATGATATAGAGTAGAAAACGCCCCAAACTTCGTCCGAAACTGCGGGTTTCGTGTCCCTGATACTGTAACCTACCTTCACAGTACCTTCTATAGTCAAAGACCTATCTATCCTTTAATACAGGACGGCGAGGAAGATGAAGACAAGGCGCTGGACGTCTCGTTCCTCAGGGTGTTGAAGCTGAACAAGCCAGAGTGGAAGAGTGTCACACTCGCCAGCATTTGTTCGTTGATGAGTGGCTTCTGCATGCCTCTGTTTGCTGTCATCTTTGGAGGCTTTCTTGATGTGAGTAATTTGATAATGATAACATCATTCCTGAATTTCTTCAGCGGCTTAGAAAGGGATGTTCTGGTGATGTGCCGAGAGGATAGTGTTACCAATTGGTCGTTGGAATATCCTAATAGGGTATCGTGAGAGGTTACCGCGGCTCTGGAACCCAAACAACAAAGTTTTAAGATTTTTAGTCTGCCCAGTCTGATAGTACCTTTCGCTCCACATCAGAGAGGGAGGACTCATTAATTTGCTGATTTAGATATTTGGCAAACAGACTGTTCCAACCCCTCAATTACGCGGCGGTTTAATAGATTACCGTAGCCCTGGAACGTAAAGGCAACTGAAAGACCAGTGTGGTTTTTAGTCAATGAAGTCTGACAGTTCTTTTGCTCCACCCTGTATAGGAGGTTCATTTAATATTTTTGTAACCAAAAAAAAAAACCCCACATAACACCAGAGTTTTAATATCATCTAAATCTAATCGTTACAGAGTCTGTCAGACGAAGATGAAGAGAAGGTTTTGCGAGATGTTCGTAAATACTCGTTAATATTCGTCGGCGTCGGTGTCTTCTCGGGAATCACTAACTTTATCACGGTATGTACATTTTTTGACCATATCTTTTGGATTTTTACACAGTTAAGTCAATGTTCACTTTAATTTGTGGAAGAGATCCTTACTTCTTAGTTTACACGTTGGACAACGGCATGAATCTTTTTTTTTAAATATACTTAATAAGAAAAAGTAATGAATAAAGAAAAGTATAATAATGCGTATCATTGTGAGGAGGTTCCTGTCTCTGGAGCCCTAACCACCGATAGCTTGAACCCTGCAATAGCCTATAACCCTATTTTTATGTTTTTAAATGTTTTTTTTATTCTGTTTATTGTTTAAGAAATATTTAATAACGCAAAAATATGTACCAAAAATAAATAAATGGAATAATAATGCGTATAAAAAAAATCACAGGTATTCTTCTACGGCATAGCGGGCGAGCACTTGACGCAGCGGCTTCGACTGTCCATGTTCCACAAGCTACTGGAGCAGGAGATCGGCTTCTACGACGACAAGAACAACGCCACGGGAGCTCTCTGTGCCAGACTGTCCGGGGAGGCTGCTACTGTACAAGGGGTGAGGTTATATTTCTTGAAAAGACCTGGAACGTAAAAATCAACTGAAGGAACAGGTTGTTTGTCAAGTCTGACAGTCCTTTCCGCTCCATCCAGGGTAGGAGAACTCATTTAATAACTTTTTCACTCAGAAAAGCAAAGAAAGTAGGTAGATATACGAAAGTGTCTATTTTCTCGGATCCGCCACAAAAACACGTAAGTTTTGTTTGATAAAAAAGATAAAAGATTTTGCGTGATTTAAGACCTGTCCTTAATTTTTCACGTACGTAAACTCGGACATTTAAAAAGCTACCTTCAAATAAAACGTAAATAAGACTTTTGGATGAAAACATTTAACATACTATGCAACTTCTTCTTCTTCAAATGAAGGAGGGCTTCAATGACCTTCAGCTGTCAATTTACACTTGAAAACTACGTTTCGCAATACAATTGTAACAATTTAATCTTTATTAGTGTACGTTTATTAATGACGGCGTTCCCCCCTCTAGAGGGCCAAAGCCTGCCGGGGTCGCGGGACTCACGAATTACCGTGACCCCAGAACGTAAAGGGCTATTGAAGGACACCTTGGATTTTAGTCAGTACGAGTCTGACAGACCCTCCCGCTCTGCCCTACGTGGGAGGACTCGTTTGATGATTGTACCAAGTTAAAAAAAAAGTGTACCTATATTACCTTGTTACAGTTATTTTAATATGACAATTGATTATTTAGAAGCGTGCAGGTGTTATAAAAGCGTGCATGACGTCACAATATGGCTTTAGCAAACCGTTCTTCCTATTTGAACTGCATAGCACAGACACCAGCAGGTCAACTTGCCCGAATCTGTCAAATTTTAACAATCAGACATTAACCTTCCACTATAGGGATAAGGTTGAAAATCTATTTAGGAAGGACAGATTGAGGTAGATTGATATGCTGGCATTTCTAACCTCCAAAATCTCTCGCAGGCCACAGGTCAAAGAATAGGCACAGTAGTCCAAGCGGTGGGTACATTCGGCTTCGCCCTGGTGCTGTCCCTGTTGTACGAGTGGCGAGTGGGGCTGGTGGCGCTGACATTTGTGCCCATCATCGTCTTCGTGCTGTACAAGGAAGGAAGGATGACTCATATCTCGTCTGCAGGCACTGCGAAGACTATGGAGTCCAGTTCGAAGGTAAACACTATCTATTTCTATGTTATGATTTTTTTATGTCAACGGTTCACAGACCTATAACTTCTTCCTGTGGTTTTAACTTATTTTCTTACCTCACCGGGACGATGACCGTTGTTTTGAAATTGTGTTTGCCATGATTCGCCAGAAACAATGGCAATTGCGGCTGCTTGAAATTTTACTGGATTGATAAATTACACAAGAAAAATTGTCTAAAAGCGTCTACACAGGGCCCTAAAATTAGAAGCAATATCAGAAGTGTTATGGTAGGGATGAAATCAGCTAAGTACTACTCTACACACGTTCGTGCCAATTAGTACGTAACCCATCTTACAGTACAGCAAAGCGCTCGTCGATCCAAGATGCATGCTCGTTGGTCGTGAATGAACGCCATAAAATACTACTTGTGTTTCTTAGGCCATAAATGTGACAACGGCCGTGTGCAGAAGCTAAGTTTCATTTGCAAAAGAACAAGTGGGATGTGTTTAAAATTACACTATTGACGTGAAAACTTCGGTCGCCATGCCAGTATTGCACTGACGCATTGACGACATCTCTCTCGCTCCAACTTAGCTGAACAATAACCGAACGAGCGTTACATAGTCGACAGTCAATACCCACAAAATCAACTGCTCAGAAGTTTTCGCTACAAAAATCCTTATTAACCTCCAGATAGCAGTAGAAGCCGTAGCCAACGTCCGAACAGTAGCTTCTCTGGGTCGTGAGGAAACATTCCGCAAGGAGTACGCGAAGCAACTGCACCCCGCCCTGGTCACCGCCAGGAAGGCGTCCCACTACCGAGGCATAGTGTTTGGACTATCCAGGGGTGTCTTCAACTTTGTCATCGCTTCCTCACTTTACTACGGAGGAACGTTGATTGTGAATGAGGGGGTTGCCTATGCGGATGTATTCAAGTAAGTTAAGGTTTTTTCTTTTTCAAAACTCTGACAGAACTGGGATTGATTGCCTTTTGGCAATTTCTACTGGTGTCACCCAAGGTCTCTACCAAAGTTTAGCTCTCACGTATATTTTTCTATCTTGCCTATCACAGTTTTAAAACAGCTGGTGTACTGTTTTCAGCAGATGACTGACTTGGAATCATACAACTATTTGTACAGCAGTCGATCGCTCGGTAACTGCACCAACCGTCACTGCACCAACCGAATTTCAAGGTCTTTTAATTAGGGTCGTGGCCTCATATACTTCGCCATTGACTGTTTGTAAACTACAAACATTTTGGACATATGTATTATACATTCGAGAAACAATATCTAAACTCTGCAGCACTACAATATCTTCATTCCCCACCCAGGTCAGCTCAAGCGCTACTAATGGGAGCTTCATCAGCTGCGCAGGCGTTTGCGTTCGCGCCGAACTTCCAGAAGGGTATCAAGGCAGCTGGCCGTGTCATCACACTGCTCAACCGACAGTCCAAGATCACAGACCCCGCCACACCTGCTGTCAAACACTTTGTAAGTTTTATTAATTACTAGTTGGGCTGGCTTCCATATTCAAGGTCCCTCAGCGCGTTATGCTTTTTTTAGGTGATAATATCATCACAATCGGCCCAGGGCAAGAAGGGAGGGACTGTCAGACTCGTACTGACTAAAGTCCACAATGTATTCTTCAATAGCCCTTTACGTCCGGAGTCACGGTTTCCTGATAATACAGTCCCGTAACCCCTTGGCGTGGGGCGCCGGCTTAGAATTGCGTTCCCCCAAATCATCCCGTGGGTGTCGTAAGAGGCGACTAAGGGACAAACCGGAGGTCGGGCAGCAGCGTCCTCCGTGTACTGCACATCCTCACTGCGATCGCCAACCCACCTGCCAAGCGAGGCGATTTAAGGCATTACCCCCTAATGATAAGCACAGAAACCAGGGCCCCAGTCCCCGGCAGCTCCGCTATCCCTGGCGCGGGTAGCAGTCAAGGTAACGGCGGAGCAGGGGGTGCGAAGAATCTCCGGAAGAGATCCGGCTACCCACCCCGACGACGACTGGTACTGGTAACACACAACATACGCACAATGAGGACTGACGAAAAGATGCGAGCTGGAAGAGGAGCTGAGCAAATTACACTGGGACATTATAGGGTTATGCGAAGTCCGTAGAGAGGGGGAGGACACCGTAACCCTGAAGTCTGGTAATTTGCTCTACTACCGCGAGGGCGACCAACAGTCCCAAGGTGGTGTCGGGTTTCTCGTTCACAAGTCCCTCGTAAACAACATAATAACCATCGACAGTGTGTCGAGCAGGGTGGTATACCTAATACTCAGAATATCCAAAAGATATTCGCTGAAGGTCATTTAGGTATACGCACCGACCTCGTCACACTCCGATGATGAAGTGGAGACTATGTATGAGGACGTAAGTAGGGCCATACATAGTTCCAAAACCCACTTTACTGTTGTTATGGGGGACTTTAACGCAAAGTAGGGCAAGAAAAGCGGTGATGAGTTGAGAGTGGGGCAATTTGGATATTGGCAACGGAACCCTAGGGGGCTGGCCGACTTTCTGGAGAAAGAGGAACTCTTCATGATGAACTCTTTCTTCCAGAAGCCGCCTCACAGGAAATGGACCTGGTTGAGCCCCGACGGTTTCACGAGAAACGAGATAGACTTCTTCATGACCGACAAGAAACGGATATTCAGTGATGTCTCAACAGGGTAAAAACCGGTAGCGATCACCGAATCGTAAGAGGCTCACTGAATATCAATGTTAAACTTGAAAGGTCCAGCTTGATGAAGTCTACGCTTCGACCTACTCGGTCCCACATTCAAAACCCCGAAAGCTTTCAACTCGAGCTCTCTAATCGCTTTGCTTGCCTTGAGAACTTAGTTTCAGTGGACGAGATCAAAGACGGGCTAGTGGAAACTGTCCGCACGGTAGGGTCTAAGTTTTTTAGACCCTTTTTTTTTTTTTATCGTAGTAAAATCATCAAATGAGTCCTCCCACCCAGGGCAGGGCGGGAGGGACTGTCAGACTTGTACTGACTAAAATCCACGGTGTCCTTCACTAGCCCTTTACGTACCGGGGTCACGGTAATCCCTTGGTCCCGCGACCAAGTTTTTTAGACCCTGCCGTAAAGATAGACCTCAGAAATTGACCGAGCAAACCTTAAACCTCATGGCTGAACGACGTTTGCTACAGTTGCAGTCTTCCGATGACGCGAAGTCATATAGGCAGCTCAATAGACGTATATCTAAGTCCTTGCGACACGATCTGCGTCTCTTTAATACGAATCGTGTTAAAGAGACCATACAGCGAAACCAAGGCTCCAAAGTGTTCGCAAAGGACAAGTCTATTGGGCAAAGCCAGATGACAAAGCTGAAACGGGAGGATGGCAGCATAGCGTCGACCAAAGCAGAGGTTTTAGGCGAGATCGAGAGGTTCTATGGACAGCTATACACTTCGGTCGCAAAGCCCGTTGACAGCTTGGTAGGAGATCCAAGAGCCAAGCTGTCCCGACATTATACCGAAGATATCCCGGACATCAGTCTGTACGAGATTAGGATGGCCCTGAAGCAGCTTAAGAACAACAAGGCGCCGGGCGAGGACGGAATCACGTCAGAACTTCTGAGAGCGGGTGGAACACCGGTACTTAAAGTCCTCCAGAAACTATTTAATTCCGTCCTGTCCGAGGGCAAAACGCCTGAAACGTGGAGCAGGGGTGAGGTGGTGCTGTTCTTCAAAAAAGGTGATAACAGCCTATTGAAGAACTACAGACCCATCACGCTTCTGACTCATGTTTATAAGCTGTTTTCAAGGGTTATCACGAACCGTCTCGAACACAGACTTGATGACTTCCAGCCTCCCGAACAAGCCGGTTTCCGAAAAGGCTATAGTACCATAGACCACGTCCATACGCTACGGCAAGTTATACAGAAGACCGAAGAGTATAACTTGCCATTATGCTTAGCGTTTGTGGACTATGAGAAAGCCTTCGATTCGGTGGAAACATGGGCTGTGCTTGAGTCACTCCAGCGATGCCGTATTGACTATCGGTACATCGAGGTATTGAAGTGTTTGTATAATAACGCCACCATGTCGGTCCGAGTACAGGAGCATAGCACGAAGACGATTCCATTGAGAAGAGGCGTAAGACAGGGGGACGTTATCTCCCCGAAACTGTTTACTGCCGCAATGGAAGACGCCTTCAAGCTCCTGGAATGGCAAGGACTTGGCATCAACATCAACGGCGAATACATCACTCACCTTCGGTTTGCCGACGACATCGTAGTCATGGCAAAGTCGATGGAGGAACTCAGCATGATGCTCGATGGCCTCGACCGAGTTTCACAACGGGTGGGCTTGAAAATGAACATGGACAAGACGAAAATTATGTCAAATGCCAATGTTGTGCCCACCCCAGTCTCTGTTGGAAACTCGGTACTCGAAGTTGTTGACTCATATATCTACTTAGGACAAGTAGTCCAATTAGGTAGGTCCAACTTCGAGAAAGAGGTCAACCGCCGAATCCAACTCGGTTGGGCAGCGTTCGGGAAACTACGCAATGTCTTTTCGTCCGACATACCTCAGTGCCTCAAGACGAAAGTCTTTAACCAATGTGTGTTACCAGTGATGACGTACGGCACCGAAACGTGGTCTTTCACTATCGGCCTCATCTCAAAGCTCAAAGTCGCTCAACGAGCTATGGAGAGAGCTATGCTCGGTGTTTCTCTACGTGATCGAATCCGAAATGAGGAGATCCGTAGACGAACTAAAGTCACCGACATAGCCCACCGGATTAGCAAGCTGAAGTGGCAATGGGCAGGCCATATTGCTCGCAGAGCAGATGGCCGATGGGGTCGAAAAGTACTAGAGTGGAGACCAAGGACTAGCAAGCGCAGCGTAGGACGTCCACCAACAAGGTGGACAGACGACCTTATAAAGGTCGCCGGAAGACGCTGGATGCAGGTCGCTTCCAACCGGTATATGTGGAGATCTAAAGGGAAGGCCTATGTTCAGCAGTGGACGTCCTATGGCTGAGATGATGATGATGATGATGTAACCCCTTGGATCTCCAGGAGTGCCTCGTCACATTGCTGGCAGCTCTTTGAGGCACGCGTAGGACAAAACGCGCCGTCGCAGTACGCCACCCGGGCATTGTCCATAACGGCTGGCGAGTCACCTATTAGTCGCTGTCCGCATACCCGCGAGCGCGCTACGCTTGGAGTTTCTTTAAAGGACAAAATCAGAAATGAAGTTATCTGGGAATGAACCGGAGTAACCAACATAGCCTGCAGAGTTAGCAAACTGTAGTAGCAGTGGGCTGGCCACGTTTTTCGACGGACCGATGGCCGTTGGAGCTCTTTAGAACTCATCAGACCTGGAGTAGAGACCTCGACCGGCGTATCAACAAGCGTGGTTATTATTTATTATGCAAGGATTTTGGGCATTTAACAATCATTCTTATCCCCTCACAGGCCGGAACAGGTGAAGCAAGCCTGCAGGCCGTACAGTTCAGGTATCCAACCAGGCCGATGGTGCAGGTCCTCAAGAGCTTAGACCTGGAGATACAACGCGGTAAGACGTTGGCCCTGGTCGGCGCCAGCGGATGTGGGAAGAGCACAGTCATACAGCTGCTGGAGCGTTACTATGATCCGGAAGATGGTGTGGTGGTAAGTAGACATATTGCTAATGTAGGTGTAACCTGTAACACCTGGAGACATAGCCCAGCAACTGTCGCTTGATGATTACTATATATATTATTATTATTATGCAGATGGTGAGATCATCCCAAAGTACTTTGGTTTCTCACTCGAATCTACTCTCTTTAGTCGCCAAAGTCAAGCTTAGCAAAATAACAGTTCATACCACAAATGCAGAGACTCACAATTTTTGTTCTCAATTCATACTTTCAAAAGATCAGGCGGACGACGTCTAAAAGCGAGAGTTATTCCAGTGTGGGAACGAGATGGCGCTAAACGACTTGTATAGCTCTGTCTCTTTCCCACAGTGGAATTACTTTCGCTTTCAATTTTGCACCCATCTTCAACCACACAGGCTGAATTTCCTAGTGTACAAGTTATTAATAGGCCCTCGGCACTTTTACTCCGTTATTAATACCCCTATTTTTCCTCTTTCCAACCCCACAGGCTCAAGACGGCATCCCTCTCCCGAAGCTCCGCCTCATCGACTCCCGGCGCGCCATCGGCTTCGTGCAGCAGGAGCCCATCCTGTTCGACCGCACCATCGGGGAGAACATCGCGTACGGGAACAACGAGGTCATGCCATCCCCTGATGACGTCATCGAGGCTGCCAAACAGGCCAACATACACAACTTTATTACGTCGCTGCCTTTGGTAAGAGGACCTTTTGGTTTTGTAACGGTTTATATGAACCTTAAGTTGATTAAATGTTGGAAGGGGTTATTAGTACCCTAGGGTTATTAGTGCCTTTGACAAAAAACAAAAACGAGCGCCTTGCAATCTTTTTTTTTTAGATATGTATTTGAAATGGAAATTGGAGCCCGGGGTAGAAGCCTCCCTCTAGATCTGATATTCGATACTCGTCAGGTTTGCAAAGTTTCACAGCTAATATTTGATCAGAATGTTAACAGTTTGATTCAATAATGACAATCGTGATCGTGAATCAAATTAGAAGACCCAAAGTTACTTTGATTTTTTGTTACATAAAACTTAGACGATTGTTATCTAGAACGCTTTAATTTCCGCGACGCATTCCGAGATCGTGATCATAGTGATTCAAATAACACTTGTTAAAGAGCAAACCCCATTTTTTTACGTTCACGACTAACTCCGTATCTGGTTAGGTACTCGAACTATATTTTAAAAGAATAAGACTTGTTAGTAAAGCACCAAATAGACCTCATTCGAATTTGTAAGGAAAACTGACTCATAACACGATCACTGCAGAACACCCAAAGTACTCGAGAAGTACATTTACCGCTGGAGCGGACGGTTAAAACTAATTTTGCTAGAAATTGAATTGAAAAAAAGATTTCAGCTCGTGGTTTACAAATATGTATATTTTTCTTTATTCTAATAATTGTAGAGGCTTTGACTTACAAAATCTATATCTTATATCTTATCTTATATATATATAAAAATGTTATGTTGGTTTGTGTATGCTTCAAAAACTCAAAAAGTTCTGCACCGATTGAGCTGAAATTTTAGCATGATATATAATCCGCATCAAGGATTGTTTTTATCTATTTTTTGCATCAGTCACATATCCGCGACCGCGAAAAAACTGTTTTTTTGTGCCACGGCGAAGCGTGGCACAAAAAAACTGTTTAGTACAGCTAGTATACATACTTACATACATACATTATAGTATACATACATGTATATATTTGGCATTAAAAATAGCAGCGAACTTTTTTCGACCTCCATCGCACGGCACTGACGGTAGAAAACACCCGCTCTCTGCCGCCCATGTCTCCACCCCATGACTGTTCACGTTTCATTGCCGTGTTAACTGACCTTCATTTTATGAAATTACCAGGGCTACGAGACCAACATCGGATCTAAAGGCACGCAGCTATCAGGCGGACAGAAGCAGAGAGTGGCCATCGCGAGGGCGCTCATCAGGAGACCCAAGATGTTGCTCCTTGATGAGGCGACCAGTGCGTTGGATACTGAGAGTGAAAAGGTAATGCGATTATTAAGTGTTTATTGTGTACTGTGGGCTCGTAGCAGAATTGCTACGGCGTAAAAGACATTGCGCAAAAAGGTATGGACATGGAACATTGTACAATATTATGTCCATCAAGATTTTAACTCTGCTACATATCGACGATGAAGAGTCAATAAATAATAACTACAAAAACGCAACTTTACAGGAGGCGTAAAAAACGTTTCAAGTCCGTTTAATTATTTTTTTAGAATATTTGATTTTTTAAATGTTTTATGTAAACTGACTACAACATTATGCTTATGACTACAATATTAATATATTAATCAATGATTTTATTAGTTTTTAGATATATTTTAGATAGATTTTATTAGTATTTGTTGCCATCGTAAATGACGTAACACCACTTAGTATATATTGCAATAATTGTTTATCTTGCAAAATTAATAAGAAACAGACCTAAGATCTTTGCCAGCATGTGCATTACTCTATTCTACAATAAATAATGCAATAAAACAAAAATGGCCAAAATGTTAGATATTATATATTGACTCTTCATCGTCGATATTTAACTTTAATCTAATATTATATTTTTCCTTATAAAGCCTTGTATTAGTTAATCCTTATATAATACACTAACCGTATGACATAGGCAGTGGATAATTCGACCACTTTTGCAATTTTGGTTTACTGCTTCAATAGCATTGAGTTTCTGAATTGGCCGTATTGTATATTAATAAGCTTGTATGATTATTAGGACCACTTTTCGATATTCGTTTTTACGCCATTAACTTTTTTTAACATTTTTCTGTCTATTCCAGGTCGTGCAAGAAGCCCTCGACAAGGCTAAAGCAGGCCGTACATGCGTGATGATCGCTCACCGTCTAAGTACGGTACGGGATGCTGACGTCATCTGCGTCCTCCATGACGGACAAGTGGCCGAAATGGGCACACACAACGAACTGCTCGAACTGAAGGGACTGTACTACAACTTAAATAGGAGAGGATATTCTTAAGTTAAAAGAAGACCAAAAAATAAATAAAACAACTTGAAAAAAAAATTGGCAAGAAGATGCATAACATCAAGAAAATTGAAAAGAATGAGGGAGGCCTTTACCCAGATGGTTAACAAAATTTAACACAAAAAAAAAACGTGTTGTAGGTTCGTTTGTCATGGCTCCGGTAAATAGTCAATATTTAGTCACTAATAAAAAAACTAGATACACAAAAAATCACTAAAAATGTTAGCATTAAATAAAAAATTCTTCCTTTGTTGTATTTGAGTTGTATTTTTAATAACGGCACGGTTAGTGCAGTGGCTGAGCGATTGGGCTGCTGCGCTGGGTGTCGCGGGTTCTATTCCCGCACGGATCAAATATTTGTATGATCAACAAGTACTTATTTCGGGTTTGGGCGTTGTGTATGTGAATTTATATGTTTGTAAACGCACCCACGACACTGGAGAAATTCCTAGTGTGGAGCAATGTGAGGAGGTTTTTTTTTTGACGCTGATTGTGTATCTAGTTATCTGTTAGCAGTCGAAGACAATGAAAAAAACGCACTTCCATTAACGTCAAGTCAGTTTCCGAAGCCCACAAATAATCCGTACTTACCAGTTTATCTGATCCTTAATTTAGTAAATAATTATACATCACAATTGTGTGAATTCTACACACAAATTGCCTCCAAGAGACGCTGAGACAGTCCCTCCCGCTCTGCCCTGGGTGGGAAGACTCATTTGATGATTCTACCACTATAAAAAAAAAGACGGTAGAATTTTCAACAAAATTCGTTCAGTAATTTTTGAGATGAGCGCTGTCAAATAGACATGGTAAGCTGAATTTACTTTATACAGTTTATACTATGTACTTTATAGTTATAAGTATGCTATGTGATCGTGATGTTGTACTTAGCTATAAGAAAAAGTGTCTTAAATTCAGTTACCTGTTTTGTACATAAATGACCAAAGCTATATGTAAGTAGGGACATCTAAAAGTGTCGAAAAACTGTTCCAACTGAAATTTCAGTTAAGTATTACAAACTTAATTTAAAAAATGCCTTAAATCCACCAGTGATAATAAAAATGTAGATTTATTTATTTTTATACATAATTATGTGAGATTTATTGAATGTACTTATAGTGTAAATTAAATATATTTTTTGTTATAAATTGGCCGTTTATTTGTTAATGAAATAAGAATAACTAAAAGCTAAAAAAAAACAGAATATTATATTAAATATTTTTAGTATAAAGAAGAAAACACTCATAATCCGCGAGATCCCTAAAATTCTAAAAAAAACGCCCAATGTACATTATTTTGCTAAACTTCGTAGTTTTCTATGTACTTAATTTCATTCAGACCCACAATATTTAAAAAAAAACCTTTTAACCAGTAAATCACGTTTAAAACAAATAAGTTGCGTATTCAGGCGAGGGTTAATGACCCGTAATAAATTACAACAGTTCTACTTCTGTACAGAGGACACTATTGATTTACTACTTATTGTGTTTGTGCACAAAACAACTTGAAACAATATAGTTTTTGTTTCACTGTATTACAAAAGTTTGACCAGTTATTGTTTCAATTTATTGTAAGAAACTATTCTGTTTTATGGACTTTGCTTTAGGGAGATATTGGATCTGGGGACATATTTTTTGTAAGCTATAATTACAAAGCATTTTATAATAAAAGTACAAAATTATGTGAGAAAAACAATAGAGATATCTTTTTTTGTAAGTTTTAATGACAAAATTCAGATAAAGATAATAAATGAGGTAAGTATTGTATTTGTAATAACAGAATATTACCCACAGTTCCCGCATGATAACATAATATTGAAGTGTTCCGAGTACCATTCCCATCAAAGAGCAATTAATAAAAATTACTTGTTACATCAAACAATTAACGTCCAGCGGAGCGGCGCACGCCGGCGATAAACTGATCGGAACCATCTCGACAAACGATCATAAATTAATTGTTTTATTATGTCACATCCAGACGTGATAAAAAACAGACAAATTACCAAATTGAGACATCCCGCTATCTGCCCCATAGACACGTGAAGCCCTTTAACGAATAACACCCGTCGTAAGATAAAATAGATCCTATCGAGAAACCAAAATGACCGAGGCCACCATTTTTTTTCAACCCCAGCGTGAGTTTTATGCTAATGAAACCCAAAAACAAACATTGTTATAAGCCAAATGTGTAACATACGATAAAAATAAATTAAATAATAAAGGGAATCGTTAAAATGGAAGAAATGTCCGTAATTTATCCACGAGTCACCTTTTAGGCATTCCGTGGATGCCATCGCGGCGGGGTCCCGTGGGCCGCCTGCTCTAGACGCGATCTCCAAATAAAAAGGCGCCACAAAAAGACGTATTCAATAAGCCGTTGGCCATTACCGGACGTAATCGATGAGATAAATTAGTTATAATAAAATCTGTGGAGCCGCAGACGGGCACAGTGCGTTAGTTGCATGTCTGAGCAGTGCTAGCGACGCGCATGGAGCTGTGGGCAAAAACTTAATGAATATTTGCCTATATTTGGTCTAGCCACGTTTCTTTAAAGCAAAAAATAGCAGTACCGTTTGTGGACAATGGACACTATGACAGATACCAAGATGGTAAAAAATATTATATGTTTTTCGATAAACATTACACCAATCTAGGCAAAACTTATGACAGTCACGTACACTTTGGTGTGCCACCCAGAGCCAGTGTTCTCATCGTGATAAATTGGCTTGCTTTAGAACAAAATATGCTGTGGTATAACGACAATGAAATGAAATGTCTCAAGTTTGAAAATCACTACCTACTATTCCATCCACTATTATATATACGATTGGTGAAATTTCCATTTATTTACAACTAACTAACGACCCGTCCGCGCCGGCTATTTCTTAATTACAATTTAGCCACTCAAGAACACTGCGAGGATCGTCCGGAGGACACGGTGGAGCATACGGTGCAGGACTGCCCCGCTTGGGCAGAGCACCACCGTGTCCTCACGACGGCGATAGGCGGAGACCTCTCGCGCCCGGCATTGGTCGAGGCCATGCTGCGGGGTGAGACGGAGTGTGAGGCGGTCGCCTCCTTCTGCGAAGCAGTCATGCTCGTGAAGGAGGAGGCGGGCCGCCTGAGGGAGAGGACAGCGTCCTCCCTCCACCCCAGCCGCAGTGGTAGACGCCCACGGCGTCGGACGTCGCAGGACGATCTCCGGCCACCGTAGGCGCGGGCATGCGGGCAGCGAGTAATGGGCGACTCGCTATCCGACCATGGACCATGCCCGGGTCGACGGCGCGTTGTGTTCCACGCGCGCCTCAAAGAGTGTCAGCATAGTGACGGGGCCTGTAGAGGGCCAATACCTGCTGGGGTCGCGGGACCAAGGGATTACCGTGACCCTAGTACGTAAAGGGCTATTGAAGGACACCGTGGATTTTAATCAGTACAAGTCTGACAGTCCCTCCCGCCCTGCCGTGGGTGGGAGGACTCATTTGATGATTTTACCACGATAAAAAAAAAGCCACTCAAGAAAAATAGGTACTATAGCTATTTACTGATGAAAGAATTTTCAAAGTCGCTTCAGTAATTTAGTCAGAGATTACTTTGTACAAACAAACGCAAGCTTACAAACTTTACCCCTAATAATTATGTTGATATATTATATCTATAACAACACACACACACACAAACTACCCACACACGGGAAATAACAAACAAAAGTTGTAGTATTAAAAATTTAGTATTAATTTTTTATTCATTTTCTATAGTATTTAATTTCTGAAAATGATTTACCAATTTGATGATGATGATTTACAAATTTTAATTTTGCTTTTGAATCGAATTTGATATTAATTTTTATAACATTTTATTTGATTTTAATTTAAATTATGGCATTATGTTAAATTATGTTTTTGTTTTTATTTTGTTTTTGATTTAATTTACATTTAATTGTGTTTTTTAATTTGATCCTAATTTTTTTTTTAATTTGGTCCTAATTTTTATTATGTTTTAATTTGAATTTTATGTTAAATTCCGATGTTGATTTTAATTTTGTTTTTGATTCTGATTTTGTTCTTTATTTTGATTATTCATTATCATTCATTTTAATTTTGTAATTATTGTTAGATATCGCTGCCTTGTAAATACGGGTAGGAGTGAGTCAGGCCCAACACAAGTATCATTAATAACTTAATGGGGCTGCCTCAATTTTATATGTAAATGTGATCATTTGAAACCGAATAAATATTTTATTATTATTTATTATTATTATATCTGTGCTTAAATTAATTTCTGTTACAGCCGTGACCTTATGTAAAGACAAACGCCAATTCTGTCTCTTAATTTATTTCGAAATAGGTCGAGAGTATCAGAAGGGTAAGTAACTAAGTACTATATAGCACTCATATACGTCACAAAATTAACCTGAAAAATAAATATAACATCAGACATCAAATTAAACTGCTGTGCTGGTAGTATTTATTTCTGGTCAAGGTTGTTCTTCATTTGAACGACTCTGTCGAGCCAACGTGGATTTTGGCAACCGTAAAGATGGTAGTAATCACTGGTCAGTGTAAGAAAAATAGGCAATACAACATTCGACAACGGAAATAATACCTAAGTATCTATTATTTTTAGTTTAATCAACATCTGATAACTTATCCGGCTATGAGCATGATTCAAATCAGAGACGCCCGAGTCCAGAGATCGTTTTAGCGTTTTATTTACCGAGATTACTATCGTATAAGAAAGAGGCGCCTCATTTACATGTAAAAAAAAAGTGAAGATATCTAGAGAAAAAGAGATAAAGAGACACTAATTTGTAAGGCATCCTGCGCTTTAATAATGAATCATCTTCTTTGATTAATTAATCACCGTATTAAGTAATGATAAGATATTGATTTGAATAATCTATACAGTTAGTAAAAAAAAATTAAACACTTAGTACCTACAATTAGTACTAATATTTATCACAATAATCAATAATAATTTACCCTAATAATCAAATGTCACAAATAATTTTATTTACTACTTTATGATTTGACGGAAACATTAACACCTTGGTCCAATGTTTTTAAAGCACACTGTCCGACCTGCCAGCCAAAGTTACTAAAATGTAATTAGTAATTATCAACAAAATAATAATCATTAGACAAATACAGGAAAGAGATAGATAGTCATACAATTGGTTTCCCCTCTTTCTAGTATGGTCAATTTTAGGCAGATAATGCGCAGTCCATCCTCTAAATCCATGTTTTTAACAATATTACAAAATTCACAGGAACAATAATTTAATTGTATAAGTCTAAGTCCATAATAATCGATAGTCGAAGATCTAGTGTCGACTCATCACTAGTTCGCGCTCCGTGGAACATCACTACGGGCGGCGTTTGATAGTAGGGTCTGTGGTTGTTTGGCTGTATGGGCTCAGCTCCCTTTGCCTGAACCAAAAAAAAAGTTCTGTGGTTGATTCCCGCGGTTTTGAATGTTGATATCTGTGGTTGAAAATGTGCATAAAAAGTGCTTTTGGTCAGATGAAATAGTGAAGTACATAATAGTAAATTGTGTTTATTAGTGTAATGAACACGGAATAAATCGTTCCAGCCCAACTGTACTTGTACTGTAGGTAGGTTTTTTTTTGCACTATCTAGGTTCATTTTACGGCGATTTCTTTTTTTCATAAATACGGCAACCTCACTTTGTGGATACGGCAACTCAATTTTTAACGATCGCAACACTGAACCGCGTCAACTTCACACCATTCGCTCACAGGGCTTGGCGCGAACAAATTGAATCTGAGTTGTTTTATCATCTGTTTAAGTTGTTATTGATACAGCTAATTAATATTCTCTAGTGCTTGTGTGCCTCCTTGACCGATTACGGTGTCAACTAACTACTTGTGAACTTATAATAAGTATTTAAACTGTAATAAGCACTAGGATTAGTGCACGTTCCAATATTGGTTTGTCTGGAATCGGTACCTAAAAGTGGGTACTTTTTACATAATTACGTAATTTATTTAAATTATTCTAAAATATCATATACATTCACAATTCTTATTACCTTAATATGTAAAACCCGTTGGGTGTGACGTCATTTCCTTCTGAATGGTGTTTTACGTAACAATGAATTGTATTTTGTATGATCTACAAGTAGTTATTCAGGGTTTGTGCGTTTGTGTTTATGAATTTAAGTGTTTGTAATTCAAGCACCCACCAAACAGGACAGAAAAAAAATCCTGGCTCACGAGTTGCTTCCGATTGTCGTGAGTTATTTTTTACTTCCTTCATCAAATCTATATTTTTCTTGTTTTCTTGAATTTGGGATAGGTATATCGATACGTGACGGGGCCTGTAGAGGGCCAAAGCCTGCCGGGGTTGCGGGACTCACAAATTACCGTGACCCCGGTACGTAAAGGGCTAATGAAGGACACCGTGGATATTAGTCAGTACGAGTCTGAGAGTCCCTCCCGCTCTGCCCTGGGTGGTAGGACTCATTTGATGATTTTACCACGATAAAAAAAAGAAGGTATATAATTTTATCATCCATGTTAACTTTATCATCTATATCAAAATAATGGGACATCTCTTATCAATAAATCTTTACATCTTCTATGCATATAAATAAAATTGGAGTGTCTATTTGTAATATTTGTAGAACTTTAAACCCACCTACAAAACTCAAAGAAGTCGGCAGTCAGAGGCAAAGGAAAACCTTAAGGGGCCTCTTACAGTCCACTAGCGCCGCCAATCGAAAAAATGTCATAACTCGTAAATAGAATCAAAAATACAAAATGTGGTCTGTAATTACTGTAGAAAAAGTAAACGTAATTTTATAACACATTGTCAACACTTGAAATATAGCTGTTTAGCTATTTTTTTTCATTTGTAACATAAACGGCCGTTTTTGTTAGAAATAAAAAATTACGTTATTGCCTTTTCTACAGTAATTACAGACCACATTTTGTATTTTTGATTCTATTTACGAGTTATGACATTTTTTCGATTGGCGGCACTAGTGGACGGTAAGAGGCCCCCTAACACCGCGATAAAGAAAAATGACGTTACATGCACAACGCCATCTATCGAATACGTAAAATCAATACTGCACGATCTGTTGATATTCAGTATAAGTTCGATAGATAGCGCTGTTTTAATATTTTACTTCGGAAGCACTATATTTATTTTTATTAATTTACATGTTTTATAAGATGTGAACTTATTACTAATATAATTAAAAGTTACGTGAATTTGTGTGGTCAAGTGGACATAACCCTATTGTTTTCTAAAATAAAATATTTTTTTCTAAAATAAAAGTGAAACCCTAAGTGTAAAAACTTAGGCTGTTACTCCTTATTATATCAGCTACCTGCCAATATTGTTTATTTGAGTGACATTCTTTATTTTTAATTATATTTTGTATTGCAAAATGACAACGTAATTCAATTTAATGACTAATGAAACGCCTAATTTAATATTGTGACATGATTGTTATTCTATTGTAATTCTATTCCAATTTATTGTTCCATAATCCTTAATATTATGGAAGCTTTTTTTTACTTTTTTTATCATGGTAAAATCATCAAATGGGTTCTCTCGCCCAGGGCAGGACGGGAGGGTCTGGCAGACTCGTACTAATTAAAATCCACGGTGTACCTTCAACAGCCCTTTAAGAAGTGGCGTAGCTTGGCCTGAAGGCCCCGTATCAAAACGTAGACAATAGCATCCTAACTCGTATAATTAATGCTATTACTGATGCCATTAAAAGAATTTTGAAGGGAGATAGAAAATTGAGAACGCTTATCGACTGATCGTAGCACATTTATGACAACTACATATAGCCTTTTTGAAAATTGACCTATGTTAGGAGTTCAATAATTGGCTCTTTATTGTTTTTCTTTTTATTCCAATCGTCGGGGGGGCCTTGAAACTTGGGGGCCCCGTATAAGTGATACGGCTGTTACGGCGATAGTTACGCCTCTGCATATTGTATACCACTCATGTTTTTACAAATAAATATATCTTTATCTTTATCTTATCTTTATCTGCCTTTGCGTTCCAGTGTCACGGTTACCTGATAAGACAGTCCCAGGACCATTGCTGCTATTTTAATTGAATTTTATTACTTAACCACTAAGGCAATCTGACTTGAATATGACTTTGTGAGTGTTTGAGAGTTTGAGTGTTTTTGCTAAAATGTTGACTCAATTTATAATATTATCAATTTATAAACTTAACAGCAAACCAGCATTATAAATCAACTAGCACTTTTCCCGCGACTTCGTCCGCGTGGGTTACGTACTTTCCTAATTCCCCCTTTTCACCCCCTTAAAGGTTAAATTTCCAAAAACCCCTTCTTAGTGCTCCCCTACATTATAATAGGAAGCCGTGTGCAAAATTTCACATTCCTAGCCCCAGTAGTTTCGGCTGTACGTTGATATGTCAGTCAGTCAGTTCTCCTTTTATATATATATATATATATATATAATATATAATAAATAGAAGATAGATAATTTAACAACAAGAACATGAAGCAACAAGTTAAGGCTTTCAGCAATAATGATTTAGAAGTCAATTTACTCTTTAATGTGAATCCAACCTAACCATGTTTGTATAACTAAGAAGGGTAAACCTTCGCGGAAGTCACGTCGGAAACAAAAACGCTGTTAAACAACTCGCTGAAACGAACACGTTGGCAGCAATACGTGGGAAAACAAAGCGACCGCCCCTACGTATTACAAGTGTAAATCATCTGCATCGTAAGAACATGTATCTTGGTACGTAGGGCGACAGCTGGAAACAAACGTTGCCTGAAAACGTGGGATACGTAAGCGATGGAAACGTAGCGATGGGAACGCAAGACGTGAGTGTAGTGTAGCAAACATGGCGGAGTCTTAAAGAGTAGATTAGGTACCTACTGGAGATCACAAAGCTCTTTATATGCTGTCAGTCATCCCTCATGCTATTTCTCATGAAGTCAGTCTAAATCAGTCACGAAATATCATATACAGGCCCGTAAGGCGATGAAAATGTAACATTAACAATTTCTATTCATTCAGATTAAACCTTTAGGTACTATTAAGTATTCTGTGCCTTAGGGTCAAGTAGGCTCTGGGACAGTCTGTAAAGGTAACCCTGCCCCTAGAACGTAAAAGGCAACTGAAGGAACTTAATTATTCTTTCCCTCTTTTTTACTGCAAATAATAAAGACGTTTATTTGCATGCTCTATAATGGGAGGTATCAGCCTTGATCGGAGCACTGCGTTTGATGTTAAGCGGCAGCCTCTGGCGTCCGGCTCTAATACAGTTATGGAGTGGGGGAAATGGGGAGCAATGTCTTCCTTGTCCTCACCGGACACGGGTGCTTCGGTCGGTTCCTGTGCCGGATTGGACGGGAAGAAACTCCTGGGTGTCATCGCTAAGAGGATCGCCTGGAGGACAGTGACGCATACGGTAGAGGTACGTGCCCAGCTTGGGCGTAACAGCGCCGTGTCTTCACTGAGGTGATAGGCGGCAGAGACCTCTTGCACCCGGCATGGGTCGAAGCCATATTGAGGGGCTGGACGGAATGGGAAGCAGCCATCTCCTTCTGCGGAGCAGTCATGTTAGCGTAGGAGGCGGAGTACGTCAGTGGTAGACGCCCACGGCGACGGACGTCGCCAGACGATCTCCGGCCACCGTAGGCGCGGGCATGCGGGCAGCGAGTAATGGGCGACTCGCTGCCCGACCATGGACCATGCCCGGGTCGACGGCGCGTTGTGTTCCACGCGCGCCTCAAGGAGTGTCAGCAAATTGACGGGGCCTGTAGAGGGCCAGAGCCTGCCGGGGTCGCGGGACTGTCTAAACAGGTAACCATCGCCCTGGAACGTAAAAGGCTATTGAAGGAACACCGTTGATTTTAGGCCGCTATCCCACTGGCGGTTTACGAGTGTTGACGTCAAAGTCGCGTCTGCTCAGCGTCGATTCTGTGCAGACGCGACATTGACGTCGCGTGGCAAGCATAAGGCGGTTCCACTGAGACGGAGCGGAACAGACCGGAGAGAAATTCACCAATCACATGGGTTGAGTGGAGAACAGATGTGAATTTCAAGCCATGTGATTGGTGAATTTCTATCCGCTCTGCTCCGCTCCGCCTCATTGGAACCGCAGCCTTAGGCCGCGTTTCCACTGACGCGGAGCTGGGCGGAGAGGAGCGGAGAAGAGCGGTGAAAAGTGGTCAGTGTTTCCACTGAAGCGGAGCTGGGCGGAGAGGAGCGGAGCTGGGCGGAGAGGAGCGGAGAGGAGCGGAGCTGGGCGGAGAGGAGCGATGAACTTCTCATCCATTTTGATGCACCTAGTGACGTAACGAAGACAACTGACACACTGCACGCGAGTCACGCACCGCCCCGCTCCGCACCGCTCCGTACCGCCCCGCTGTCCTCCGCTCTGCACCCCAATGCTCGCTGTCCTCCGCACTGCACCGCCTCGATGTATGAATATCCGCTCAGCTCTGCTCCACCCCGCTCGTACTGTTTCCATTGAAGCGGAGCGGAGATTTCAAGCATAGTCATTGGTCAATTTGTGCACCGCTAAGCTCTTCTCCGCCCAGCTCCGCGTCAGTGGAAACGCGGCCTTAACGTTTGGCCAACAAACGCGACGTTGACTTCGCGTTCAGGAGACGTTTGCTAAAATTCTATTTTGCAGCTTCTTTTCCTAATAAATTTGCTATTCAATCCATAGAACAATATTTTATCGACTTTAAAACAAAGTACAATTAACAAGATGTGAACAGGCAGCAAGTTGTCTGCATTCCCATGGTTGAAAATGTCAAGAATACAATTAAATGTAAAATAAATATGTTTCAGGCAAATGCTATTTAAATCCAAGTTTACTTGCCAATTTACAGAAATTTATTAGGAGTAGGCGCTAAACTAAAAATAACAAAACAACATGACTCTGTTTCTTAATTTTTATTGGTAAATTCACATTCAAATAATAGATCACGTCGAAGACAGATATTACATTATGGGATTTCTACTGACAAAATTTAGTAATTATTTGCTATGATACTGTATCGGTACTTCTCAATTTCTAAATCTACTGCTTCATTAGCTACATCGATTTTAGAGTGCGTAAATGCTTCAAAATTCCAGTGTCATGAGTTAGTCAGCTATGAGACTGTCAGAAAATAGAAAATCGAAAATACACAATTACATTGTTCACTTACGAATTCACGATACAGACCGGACATCAAAAATATTTCTATATTAATAAACTACATTCACATAATCGTTACTAAAAAAGACAAAACGCGTGCGAGTCACGACGCGCGTGACGCAAACGATACATGTGATCAAAATTTAATCTAGCCGATTAATTCCATTAATGATCGCGAACTACCATTCTCGCTGAATATATTCACAGACATTTGTTAAGCATGCCCATGGTGATAGTATGAAGTTAAGAAACAAGACGCGTCCGCGCCTGCGGGCATCGCACCTGAGATTCAGCGCCCGCGGCCGAACACGCCCAAACACATCTCTCTGTCGCACCGCTCTCTTCTATTGTACAAACATTACCGTATTAAATAGTCACAGGTCAATTTCAGTCCAACTATCAGTTTACGAATTAAAATAAAATATATTAATCTAGAACGTTTCACATCGCTTAAGTTACGAATGAGGGGGTCGAGTACGGGGTCGCGTGCGGTGCGAGCTGCGGGTGCGGGTGAGGGGCTTACGAGTCCCACCAGTCGGGGCCGCCGCCGCTACTGCCGCCGCCGCCGCCGCCGTACGACCCACCGTAGTTGCCGCCGTATGACCCGCCGCCATACCCGAATCCTGTAAGTATACCGCGTACGGTTAGTGAAGCTACCAACAGAACAATGTACAACGGAAAACTAAAATAATCATATGTTTACATTCAATTTTATTTTTGTTGATCACCTTACTTCAAACATTTTAATAAATACAGAGACAGATCATAAACAGATACTGACCAGAGCCAATCGTAGAAGGCCCTGCGGACCGCGGAGTTTGACGCGACTGCGTACGGAAGTCCCTCGCCCCGAAGCCACTACCGCTGTTCGCGAAACGTCCGCCTCCTCCTCCTCCTCCTCCCGAGCGACTGCCGCCCGTGCGACGTCCGCCGCCGCCCACTCGGCCGTCAGCTGCCGTGCTAGTCAGCCAGCTGGAAAATGAACATGTTTTAGTTAGTATCAAGAATGAAATAAAAATAAATTAGCTTAAAGGTATATTTAGTCTTTGTGCCCACTAAATTCAATAAACTTCTGTTTTAAAGCTACCAGACCTACTCCATAAAATATAGGATATCAATATTTCATTCGCAATGGATACACGTATACTCACTTGGGCACATCTTGCTTGGCCTCAACGAGGAGCTCGACGAGGTCCCGCGCGAGGCCGCGGTTAGTGTCGTTGAAGAAAGACGTGGCCACGCCCAGGTTACCCATGCGGCCGGTACGACCGATGCGGTGCACGTACTCCTCAACGTCAGACGGCAAATCAAAGTTAATAACGTGACGTACGTGAGGTATGTCCAAACCTGTAAAATTATAATTATATTAGTACCATACCTGTTATAATATTGTGGAATCTTTTGTTCATTATTTTATAAATATTATATTCATTACAAAAAAAAAAATGCTTATTCTGCAGTCTGGCAACAGTCGAGGGACACGGAGGTAGCGTGTGTCGACCCTCGTAGATGTCGCGACATTGCGACTCATATTTTTCATTTCGAGCGACAGAGTCGCGGGACTACTGTACCCTAATAAAAATGTGGCTTATTTACTCATATTTTTTTATGTTTTGGGCATTCTGAAGTCAGTTGCAATAGTTGTGCTGAATTTTATTAACACAATATCACACATCTCATGTCAACACCCATGTAATAAGTTGGCGAATATTTTAGTATTTATGTTGTGTTGGGAACACTTTTACATCGCAATTTTTCTCTAACATTGTAGATAGAATTGCAGTAATAGCTTCCAATGAAACCGCGTCTTTTTAACACGTGCGCATGTGTGAGCTAAATGATAATATTGAATGTCACATTTCTATTGTCATAGAAGGATGCAACAGAGAATCAATTTTGCGAAATTTTGTGATCAAGTTAAAAGTACTGCAACGAAAACATAAACTGGGCAAAGAACAGAAAAAAATCGATACCTCATAATTTGGAGTAGTCATTTAACTTTTTTTTTAAAGCAATGCCTGCTAAAATTATTAAAGAAATACAAAACAACTTCTAAAGTTCTCGCAAGCTCTTGCAACAGCTGTTTAACTCACCTCTGGCCGCGACGGCCGTAGCGACGAGGATCGGAGTCTGTCCGGTACGGAACCGACGCAGCGCCTCCTCGCGCTCGCGCTGTGTCCGGTCGCCGTGAATGGACGTCACTGGGTAGCCGAGATTGTCCAAGTATTCCTCAAGTTGGTCGGCACCTGAATAATGAAGAAACATCATTTATAACTTGTTTAGAACATTCTTAGCTTCAATCATTCATTAGTTTTCAACCCGGAATTTTAAAGTTAATCAAATACGAACTGTGCTTTTGTAAAGGTTATGTTGATTTTAAAATTTCTTAAAAGGTCATAAAAATTTAGTTCTAACCTAAATTTAACTTTATACAAAGGTTTTTAAGCTTTTCACAAATCACATAATCTAAATAATCGCAAACGCAGTGGGTATGTTATGAGAGAATTCTATACGCTATTTGCGACAAAAATAATGTGATAATCAAAACTATTTACTACTATTACTTTCACTGGAACTTTCTCTATTTTCTAAGTTATGCTGCTATGTTCAGATCGAGTTTAAAGAATTATGATGAACAGTTATATTTACCCTTCTTGGTTTCGACGAATACAAGAATAAGTTGATCCTCTTCAGGGTGTGCACGCTGCAGCAAGTTGGAAGCGTTCAGCAAATCCAACAAGAAAGAACGCTTGTCCATTTCCTCCACCCATACCACCTGGAAATTTACAATTATAGTTTAAACATGCAAGACATTATGATGTAAATATTTACAATGCTGATAACAGTATCATTTTATTATTTACCTTCTGGGTGATATTCTCGGATGTGGAACCGACGCGTCCAACGGCAAGGAAAACGTAATTAAACAAGAAATCCTGCGCCAACACCTGGATCTGTTTAGGGAAAGTCGCAGAGAACATGAGCGTCTGGCGCTCGCCAGTCTTTGGCATCGTGTGGCTCTCCACGATCTTGCGGATCTGGGGCTCGAAACCCATGTCCAACATGCGGTCGGCCTCGTCCAGTACCAGGTGCCGGCAGTGGTCGAGAGCGACGCGGCCGCGCGCCAGCATGTCCACCAGCCGGCCGGGCGTAGCCACTAGAAGGTGGCAGCCGCGCTCCAGCTCGCGGAACTGTTCGTGTATCGGGGAACCGCCGTACCTGTTCATATAACATTTGCATTATCATTCTGATTTCAACTTGTAATGAATATGAAATAAGGCTGACTCTGTAACGTAATACTCACACGACACATGGTCGCACACGGGAGCGGTAGGCGAATTTTCTAGCCTCATCGAAAATCTGTGTAGCCAGCTCGCGCGTCGGAGCCAATACCAATCCCAGTGGGTACTGCTTGCGGCGGTTGTAAGGTCTGAGAAATAAGAACATGTTTCCATAACTCAATTGTGTGGAGAGGAGAAGTATTTATTGGCAGCTAATACTCACCCCATGTGCTTTACGGGTCCAGCTTCGTACATCTGATTGAGGATGGGCACAAGGAATGCAGCCGTCTTGCCTGAACCAGTCTGTGCGCATGCCATGACATCTCTTCTGCCCAATACAATCGGAATCGCATACTTCTGGACCGGCGTCGGCTTGTCGTAACGAGCCGAGGCGATATTCTGGCGCATTATTTCCGTCAAGTTAACATCCTCAAACTGTGAACAATAAATAAATAAATAATAAATAAATAAATATTCCACAACTATCACACAACGCCATCTAGTCCCAAGCTAAGCAGAGCTTGTGTTATGGGTACTAGACAACTGATAAACATACTTAAATATTTCTAAATACATACATATTATAGATAAATTACACCCAGACACAACAATGTTTAAATTATGAGTATTACAAACAAGATATATGTTGTTGAATAAACCAGGCATTTAGGTAGTATTACTTACACTGGTGATGAAATCTGGGACGCGATCGCCGCTGGCCTCAACGGGTATATCCTCATATTTCGAGAAGTTGATGCCTGTGTTTCCAGTGCCAAACAACTCCAACTCCGTCCGCTCGTCGCGAGGTAGCGGAACCGTCCAATCATTCTGTAAACAGTCATAATTCTTGTCAACAGTTCTAGGTAATTAATAGTTGAGGGTGAGTTAATTCATACTAAAAGCATCTAAAAAAATAAGCAGAAACCATGATCTGCTTTTATTAACCGCTATTGAAATTTAATTTTTGACCTGTCCCATTTAACGCCAATGATGGTGTTTGAATATCAAAAATGCTACTGACTGAGTTGCTTTCATGGCCACCCTCGTCCCTGCGGTTGCGGCGCACGTCGTCGGACGGCCAGCGCGAGTTGTTGCGGTCATCCGCGCGCGGCTCCGGCTCCTTCCAGCGGTCGTTGCGCGGCGGCGGCGGCTCGTCGCGGTTGAAGTCCTCATCGCGGCGGATGTCGCGCGACTCGCGGCTGGACGAGCCGCCCGAGGCGCCGCCCGACGCACGCCCCCCGCCACCCGACGAGCCCCATCTCTCGCCAGACGACTCTGACCAACGTTGTGGTTCTGAGTCGCCATTCTGGTATCCTGCCTCACGACCTAAACCAATGCACAGTATTATAATAACAGGGAAAAGGCTCCACTTGTATATTCATCAGTTCCACAACAGCCTCCTCACCCCAAAAAGTGGGTTCAGCATACCGCCATGTACTCCAGTCGCAAAGCAAAGTCTTTTTATGTACTCCATTCGTTCCAAACTATAATATTCGATCTAGCTAAGTGCAAATGATTGGATGGGTATATCGCCATTAACTGAACGCTAGCTCGTCATTCAACACAAAGTGCATCAAGTTAGATCGCAATTGACGATTTGACGAAAGCCGGATCTGTGCACTTCTCCATATATCTGAAATAACTACCCATTATATAAAAACAAATTACAAATATGATCTCCGGCACTTCTAATAAACGTAAATATAGTGCTTGGTATTTTGCTATTATATACTACCAATCAATACATTGATAACAACGGAAACTGAGATAAGATCGTAGATACTGTAAGTCTGGAGAGTTACATGACAACTATGCATATAAGATACATAAGTAGTTCAAGACGGTGACATACCGCGGTCCCTGCGCGGGTATCGCGAATCGTTGCCGCGATCGTTTTCACGTTCGCGGTCACGGTCGCGGTCGTCGCGCCGACCACCACGGTCGTAGGTTCTAGAGTTGCCTCCGAATGATGAACGGTTGTCCCGTTGTTCGTTTGAACGGGCGTCTAAGCTTGGGCGCTTAGACTCTTCCCCTGCACAAATGAATTGTTTAGTAATCTACTGAACCTATAGCACGAGTTGTGTGTGGTTACTACTCGACCTTTCTCTATCAGTACCTGATAACACTTTAATTTAAATAGGAAAACTTAGAGACAACCATGTCTGAAATATTTTCTATTGACATATTTGAATCAAATGAAATGCCAGATTATTACTGCACGTCAGATGTGAGTATCATCGTTTTAAAAAAGACAGCAGCATATCAGTTAAGTTATCATTTTATCATAAGTTCAAGAGACCATACCTTTTTTTGAATAAATGTTTGAGTTGTTATGCAATCTGGTGGAACAAACACGAAATGTATGAAACAATGACGTCAACTAGAGGTATTCAAATATGATATGTATGAATCAGGTGATGTGAATAAGTCCATAAGTGATAACAGTCGATCCTGAATCACCATCTCATAAACAATGCAGAAAGCACATGTCACATATTCAGGACTATTGATCCAACTCTGAATAGAGCTATAGGTACCTGTAATATCACAGCGCAATAAACACGGCGACGACAATCCAGATAAGACGAATATGAAAGAATTGATAAAAATCAATGCTTTAATAATAATTTTATCACTATGTCCTAGTTTCCAGAAATAACATATCCGTCAGAATTCAGAACAAACAAAACTATCATGATGTAGTACAACGTTCCTGTTTTACAAATCAGAGAATAGGGACATGATATCACGTTGACCTCTACTCAACTCGCCGAGACAAAGCTGAATAATGATGCAGGAACTACAACGATAAATTATTTATGCTTGTGTTTTAGAAAACACTTCCATGTTTGGATTGGTAATTTTGAATGAGACATTCACGTCGATTCGATTCACACGGGAAAATTGGCGATGCGTCATTGTTAATTGGTTTAGTCAAGCAGGTTGTGTTGATCTTCACAATGTTAAAGTGAATATTTCTTTAGTCTTTAGACTGACTCGTTGCCTCAGGCAACAGGTCACGTGCCCATAAGCAACCGATTACCATAAGCGCGCAGATTAATGCTTCACGGAACTTACAGCATGCAGGCATAAGGGTGCCTTTCCACCAGAGACGTGCTATGTAGCCGTGCTGCAAGAATATAAAAGCTGAGCTACGAAACTGTGTAACCGATTTCCACTGATGCTACGCTATGTAGCTGTGCGAGAAAGATGTGCTATGAAGATGCGCCGCCACAAAGTAGCTGCGCTAGGAAGATGCGCAGCTCGAGCTATGCAATGTATCGATAGTAGGGAAGACGACCCATAGCACGCAGCCAGAGCACGCAGCCGTAGCATGCATCCTTCCATATAAAAAACACATCTTAGTTGAAATTCCACCAGTGCTGTACTATGTAAACAAATGAATATGATTGGTGGATATCAAACGCATCCGCAGCAATGTAGCATAGCGCATCTCTGGTGGAAAAGCAGCCTTAGTATAGCCTATCTACATGATGAATTAGAAGAGCATCCACAACAGTTACCATGACGTTTGATCCCCAGTAATTAGTCCACCCACTTTCTTCCTGTGAGTGTAGCAAAAGTCAACAGACATTTTGACTAGGCAACAACGATGCGCGAACAACATGGTCAATTTAAGTTCCCAGGTTTCTGAGACTGTAAGAATACTGGATATTTTATCGTTGAAATTGTAGTTGGGTATCTCATTGTAAAATGCAACACCCGTCATAAAATTATGCACAAATATCTGCTATATGAATACGCGATTTTAGTCATTATGACATGACCACCAGTATCATTTTCCTCTGCTAAAACTTCACACATAAATCACAAGTCTCCACTTACCCTAATTGGTTGTACCCTACAATGGATACATGAATAATGGATGTTAACAATGGCTGATATGATGTCATGTGGGATGTCAAGTGCAGTTGCTACTTTCTAGAACTAAATTGATGCCATATAGATGCTGCGAAGTCAAAAGTACTTTGTGGGAACTGTGAAGCTATCATTCTGTACACAAATAATTATAGGGATGAGAAATCCAAGCATACAAATACATTATGATGGCTAATAAGCAATTTAAATCTATCTTAATTCCCTGAAAGTAAATTTATACCTTAAGGCATGTCAATTGTGTTATTTTTTATTAGCGATGCAGGAAGTGTGCTGCTTCTTTGTAACCTATTTCATGTTTATGAATCTCCATACTTAAAGGTTGAGTCATCGTCAATTAGAGAAAGTCAAGTGACAGATACTCATTATTCTTCAATCTCAAAATGCTGAGCACACACTCGATACCAATGTGTTTGTTGTATTGTTATATTATCTGCTATCACAATGGAATTGTGATTGTCTACAATACAAGCATTGAATGTACTTGGAATGATATTGAAGTACTTTCAAAATATTCCACCCTTATCAATATTTTAGATATGTTTAGGGAATTCTCAAGTATATATATTAAATGTTTCTTTTTTTTATTAAATTTTACAGCTCAACTCACATTTTTGCTCTAAAGATTAGTTTGCTAAACTGCTAATGGTTTACTCTGAACATAATGCTACATATTAGTAAAATCTCATGCATTCACTATTTTGAATATCTGTGCATATGTGACTAGGATCTAAAAGACCCTTCGTTTTGTGTACTTATCCAAAGTTTTTAAAACAGTTATTTTTAAAAAGAATACAGAACTGCAAACCTAGTACTTAATCAATTCATAAGCTATTATCATAGAATTAGCATTCTTATTATGCCAAGAGGAAGAATATAAGCCAAGGACATGATGACAAAGGCATAAGAGTGTAAATAAAGTAAATTATTGACTTACCTTGTGAAGGACTGGCCTGCAACTGCCTGCGCAGATGCGGGGGGATGTAGCGGCCAGCACTCTTGTTAGCCTGAGGCTGCAAGTCCAGACCAGCAAGCTGCAAAATCAATGAAAAAAAACAAGAATTTAAAATTAGAATTCTCTAAGTGGCCTTTTGTAAGAATCTATTAAAAATAGTGAAATTATCTAAGAGAAATAATTATGTTTCGTTTTTATGCTTGGTTAAAAGTAAATGACAGTGAGAAGTGTCAATGAACTTGCTGACTCCACCGTTTTGGAACAAATCAACCCCTTTGTTTGAAACAGCTGATACAGACAATTAGTTTTTTTCTGCTTCTTTCTGTGTTCTAAAGAAGAATTGTGTTTTTTATTAACTTCCAGTAAATCAAACCCATCAAAAAAATAAAATAATTAGTCAATTCTTGGTCTTCAACTACATATAGTACAAAAAAAAGTAGGGAGAATTATTCTGACTTTAGCAAACGGTGTTTTGTGATTTCCACAATGTTATTTAAAAATACATTTTTGTAATTCGATACAGTATTTTACAGTGTTATTATTTTATTATTGTTATATAAACTTATAGTTTGTGATTAGAAGTATAAGCCCTGTAATTTCAATGTGAATGTAACTAGTCATCAAATAACCTTGTGCATTGAGTGTTACACCTCCTGATTGATAGCCACAAAGCATTCAATGTCGTAAAAATATGACTCAAGTAAATTTCGAGATAACTTATTGGTTAGCTAACCAACATCAGCACCATTGCTACATATCGCCATCCAACTATAAAGAATTAGACATGCTAACTTGACCATGCAAGCATGACAAAATACTGCATGATAAAACCTTGAACCAAACATACATTTGCTACAAAGATGATCAAATTACAGCTACCCTCTTGAATATCTCCTTAAATGCGTATTCCGGTATGGGTACAAATTAATTGCAAACCTTTTATTTCCTCCCGCCATGACACGCAAATATAGCATGACAATGACCTCACTCGTAAGTGCCTTTGGAAAACTACTGCAATAACCAAGTTCGTGTTGATGCTACGTAAATCATGAAATTTTCACAAAATCAATGAAATAGATACCATAGAAGTGGAAGAACTAAGTCGCCATGTTGGTTAATCTAAGACACGTAAAGCATTGCGATTTTAAAGATCGATGCTTTTAACAAAAAAAGAGATCGATTCATGAATTAGAGGCGTTTCACATTAAAGGCATAAATCTTTGAATAGTGTCTTTTCTAGGTATATTTCCATCACATTTTGTAAAAATCAATACTAAGTGCATTGTAGTACATGAGGTACAGACCTGCTGCTCTAGACCTGTTCCATTTTGGTTGGTAACATTACTCATATTACTACCAAGCGGTACGTTTTTTTGGGAACTTTGCTCCAAAAATATTATACAAACACAGTCTACAATGAATTTTGCACAAACACAAATTCACAAAATCACATGAAAAGGCTTCAATTTTTCTCTCCGAAATCACTTTTCATTCGTAGTTTTTGTTCTTCACTGATTATTTAGCATCTCGCTTCAATTCTCATTCGTTCACTCCCATGCCTTCGTTCAATATTGCCATATGTAAATTGAAAAAACCACTTGAATACTTAAGAGTGATGTTTAGTAGGTCAGCATGATGTTTTAAATGCTTTTTTTAAGAAAAAACTGTCAATGTTTCAGTATTCTTTTACAAAATAATTAATATTTAATAAAAGAAAACAACTTGTTGAAGAAAACATTCACTATATGAAAACCAAAGATAGTGGGAAATTAAATAAGCTAGCAACATTTTCATGAGTAATTTTAGATGAATACTGTTTTATCATCAGATCACTTCCGCTTTTAATTTATTTTCTTGTCAATAGATGTCACTTTTTCGTATGAGAGCACAGATTATTTATATTAAAAGAAAACTTTTAAAGCATGGTTTACATCAATTACATTCATTAGTAAAAATAATTTAATTTCATCTTCGCAAGCCCGTGCCTACGTGACCAGAAATCGCTTCGTGATCTCCCATACCATGGGTGTCTACCGTAGCGGCTGTAGAGTGAGCAGGAGGATTACCTCACCCTCGTCTGTTCGACCTTCTCATTTACTCGTAATGCTGTTTCTCAGAAGGAGGTGACACGAGGTTACTCTTTGAGGGGCAGGGCGCGAATGGGTTACGGACGCATATCGACTCCATGACCGGTGCACCTAAGTGAGAGTCCGTCAAACAGACTTCTACCGTGTTCACCAGGGGGTCCACACAATCGTGACACTTTGCGTATCCTGCCGCCAAATTGGACACAGGAACCTCCCGAAACAACCGTTCTGCAGTCATGATTCGGAATCCAATGGCAGGTGGCTGCATACTACACACTGTCGCAGTGACACGTTATCTGCTGCTGCTGTACGTAGTCGCCTTCAGTTCTTAGGGGACTACATTACATCGTACAATAAAAAGTGAATATGCGCTACGGTTGCCCTGATATTTTCTTTTATGTAACCATAATTCCGGACTTATCAGTAGTGGTAATGGTACAAGCTACAAATCATTAGATCCAATTCTGAAAGTTACAGCATACCAGCATTGGGATCTAGTTACTTGCAGTATGTGGACTAGATGCTAATGGGCGACTCGCTGTCCGACCATGGACCATGCCCGGGTCGACGGCGCGTTGTGTTCCACGCGCGCCTCAAAGAGTGTCAGCATAGTGACGGGGCCTGTAGAGGGCCAAAGCCTGCCGGGGTCGCGGGACTTTTCCATTACCGTGACCCCGGTAGATGTGGCATTTTAAAATAGCTGATAATCTTGACCTCGGAAATACTGGAAACGTTATTGTATATTCTAAGGTTAACAATATGACTGAATCGTAGGGATGTTCCGATACCATCACAGAATAGATACTTACTCATATGATTGTACTCATGTAAATACTCCTAAAGTATCGATACTTACTTATATCGATAGTTTCGGAAGAGATTTCAAAAAAAACCTAATGTAATAATTTATCAAGAATTTTTTATTGAATTAATAAAAATATTTTTGGTTATTAAACAATTTACATATTAAACTCCAGATATTTTGGAAACAATCTGTTTCTTTTTTGCGTTAATAAGTACTCGCTGGGAACGTATGTTGTGTACTATTAAATATTGTTGTGTATTTTTAAAATACAAATTTCATATCATCACATTGCAAATGGGTAGCTTTTAAAGGGAACTATTGGATTTGACAAACAAAGAGAAACTTTATCGTTTTGAAGATATTTACTTTTCTTCTATTGTCCATTTTTAATAAGATCAGAATGTCTGCTTCGATTCGTTACCACGTGATTTTGTATGTTGAAGAGATTACTTTTTCTTCTTGAGTCCATTTTAAATAGGATCAGTCTGCCTGATTCGATTTGATACCGTCTATTTCTGTTTCGATATCGAGTTAGTATCGCATGGTCGCATATCGTACTTGGTATCGAATTAAAAGTACCTACACGTATTTACTAGTATCGGAATGTCCTACTCAAAAGTAGGGATGGCGATTCTTTCCGAAAAAGATCGATTTTTAAATCGATTCGAATCGCAACTTGAAGAATCGATGCATAAAAAAATCGAAATCTTAAAGATCGATTTTTTTTTTCAAGTTGCATTTACAATGGAAATATATAAATGTATCAATTTTATGAAAAATAAGATACCATAATAAACGATCAGTTAGTAGTAAAATCAGGAATTTTTTTAATTCAGGGTATTCGATAATCAGACTTATTTCTATAACCATATCAAAGTACCTACCAGGTAAAAAATAAGACATAATTTTACTTTCTCAATGTATTTGTTACATAGGGTAATAATTTTAACAAAAACAAGGAGAGGCGAAGTCAGGAAACCAAGCACACAGCCATCTCGTGAATAGAAAAAATTGAATTTCGATTCTCTAGGGTGAAATATCGATTCACTTTTGCATATCGATTTAAAATATCGATTTATTTGGCCCGAAAAATCGATTCTTTGATTAATCGATCTCGAATCGCCATCCCTGCTCAAAAGGGGATTCACAAACAGCGAGATAAAAAGGATGAAAAAACTTGGTGTCAGAGTCTGACATGAACATGAGTCATTTTGATATTAAAAAAATTCAAGTCTAAACAAATTATGTGCTAAAATTTTTAATAATTATTTATCTACTTGTATGTTAAAAATCGTTTGTACTTACCTACACTAGTTTGGGTCTGCTGAAAGTACTTCTGGATCCTAATTACCAAGGTATAACATTCGAATTTACTTTGCTTTAACACGAATTCTTCTGGATTCTTTCCCGGAAACTGTATATAAGTAACTCGCCTATCCTGGAATCAACTAAATTGCTTTGACCGGGATACACTGCCCCTAAGAAGACCCACTGACCCTCCCACCCCGGGCAGAGCGGGAGGGACTGTCAGTCTTGTACTGACTAAAATCCACGGTGTCCTTCAATAGCCCTTTACGTACCGGGATCACGGTAAATCTTGAGTCCCGCGACCCAACAGGCTTTGGCCCTCTACAGGGGGCTCTGTCACTATGCTGACACTCCTTGAGGCGCGCGTGGAACACAACGCGCCGTCGACCCGGGATTTACTTAATTGCTTAGTAAAATATATAAAACTAGCTGTTTCCCGCGGTTTCACTCCCGCTGATCGGCTCCTATTAGTCGTAGCGTACTATTATATAGCCTATCGCCTTCCTTAATAAATGGACAACACAAAAATAATGTATTAATTCGAACCAGTAGTTCTTGAGATTAGTGCATTCAACCAAACAAACTCTTCAGCTTTATAATATTAGTTAGTATAGATTTCATCATTCTGTGGATCCTGTTTCTACAGAACAGGAATTGAAATGGAAAGTGTGTACCTAAAGTTTGTATTTCTCTACAAACTCTTAGTTTACTGTTGAGCTACAGTTGCTTTTATCTATCATAAATTGCCCAATTCAATAATGCAATGCTACCGATCACCACTCTGTGAATTTGAATGATGGTTAGTCTACTTGGCATGAGCTCATCTGGTTGAAGCGAAGGGCTTGGTAGCTGAGCTGAGCTGAGCTTGCAAATATAAGCAGATTCAAAATACCCTGAAAATTCAAACAAATCCTTTCAGAATTGTAATATTTAATGTGTTAATATTTCAGAATGGAGACTGCACCTGCGCCACATATGCCACCACAGCCTCGGGAGCGACAGCCACCGCCGGAGCCACGTGCTCGGCAGCCTCCCCCTGCCCCACGCCGCGCCACCGCGCAGCCTCCGCCACAGCCGCGGGAACGCCACGCCCCTCCCGCTCCCCGCGAGCGAATACCACCACCAGCACCAAAGCACTGAAGTTTTGATCAAGCTACTGTGGAAATATCTAGGGACTGTCCCATCGGGAGGGGAGTGGAAACTACCTTGTTCCCCCTCTCACTCCCTTTTCAACCACTCAAATATTTTGATTCTGGCAGCCACATGTAGACTTTATAATCTAATCAAATTTTACCTCACCTTTTGCAACAAAAATCTCATTTTTTATGCTCATAGCAATAAGGGTATTTTTAGATTGCTATCACTGACAAATCTGTCAAAATGAGTTGTTTTTTTGTAACAATTTACTGTTGGTCATAGCAGGTAAAATAATTGTTGGATAAATACTGGACTGTAAAGTAAAGTATCTGTCAGAATTTACACACTAACGTCCCTAGATATAACGGATATCAATATCAGTAGCTAACAGAACTTGAAGCCTGTGATCTTAGTGTTAATGAATGCATACTTTTGTTATACAAGATATCTCAATATTGTGATCCTTGTGGACTTTTAACATATTGTAAATTATTGTTACTGTTTCTTATAAGTACTGTGTATCATGTGATTAAAGTTGTCAAAAAACATTATTGTGTAAACTATTGTAGTATAGATTGTTATATTATATACATAATGTTAAGTAAGAGAGCTAAATTAGTAAACTTATATGACTTACATTATGGCATCATACATAAATGATGTTACTAAAACATCAATTTTGAATTTTATTGTTCAAATTCTGTATGGTGTTTATAAAGTAGTGACTTTTTTTATAACGATAGAAAAAGTTGACAAGCAAGCATACAGCCCGCCTGATGGAAAGCGGTCATCGTAGCCTATGAACAACACCAGAGGTATCGTTGACGACTTTGAAAATTTTTCACGCCCCTTTTAAAGGTTGTAAAAAAAAACTTTTTTGGAGTGCATTTGAAGAGTAACTTCGGGCCTTAAAACAAGTAACATTGAATTATTAAAGTGTTTTTGGCCTTCTTAATATTATTCTGTTTTGGGTATATGTAGGTATACAATACTCATAAAGATTTTTACACTGTAAACTTCCTGTTTTAAATTTGAAATCTTTCCAGTTAGGAAAATTCAACTTTAATGTCTGTTATTTAAGTTGATTTGGGGATGACTAGATAATAAAAATTATGTAAAATTTTAGTTTTAAGTAAACTGAACTTTATTGGTGAGGTATAAGTTTTGTTTAAAAAAAAACTATTTTGTTGAATTTAAATTGCTTATGTATAGGATGATAATATTCTGTTCAAATTGTGGACAAATGGTTGTGGTAATCAAGCCAAAGATGTGGAACAAATGTCAACCTAAATGTACTTACATACTGACGGTTAAAAGGTAATAAGCGACAAAGATGATATGATTTTTGTAGATCAGTTTAAAGTTTGAAATAGCACAAAAATGGACTTACGTCGCAGTTTTTTGTTTGGGCATAAGTGCCAAAAGTGTTATTGTATGCAGACCTGTGGGAGTAATCGCATTCTTAAAGCGGTTATGTTTGAGTATAATGGCATTCATAACTCATTTTCGACCAGAATGTCGCTTAAGCCCTTTATTACCTTTTAAAGGTGGATTGCTAAAATCTCTTTTGATTTTGTCATAGTTTAAATAAAAATATATTTTTGTATTGATCGTAATCTAAATTGAGTTCTAGAACTGGCCACCAGCTATGCTATTTTCTATAAGACTCAGAGCCGCCTTAGCGCTGAAACTACAGTTTGTCTTCAATAGATTTTCAACTTTATTTTTTAGAGAATAAAGTTCAAAATCCACTAAAGACAAACCGTAGCTTCAGCAATGCCTTACAAGTTTGAGACCTTCAGTGGCGTCTCTTTTATTCTTACTTTTCTAACCCATTACATATTAAATAGTTACTTGTCTATATTGTGATATTAACGACTATTCTGGTCCTTTATTCTTTATTTGAGAAGACAGTAACTGCCATAATATCCGTCTTTGTTATTATAACCGTTAAAATAGTTCATAAGAAAAAGAAATAAAACGAAATATATTTTAATTCAAACTATGTTTTATTTAGAATCACTGGTTAAACCGGTATATCTTTTAGTGCTAGTGCTAAGGACCTGCAGCGAGCTTACATGGTGAGTACCGACCCGCTCCCACAAAGAGAAGTTATGTGTTTGAGCATTGGGTTAATAACTTTTTTAAAGAGATAGGTTTTTTTTTAGCGTGGAAAATCATCAAATGAGTCCTCCCACTCAGGGCAGGGCGGGAGGGACTGTCAGACTTGTACTGACTAAAATCCACGGTGTCCTTCAATAGCCCTTTACGTACCGGGGTCACGGTAATTCGTTAGTCCCGCGACCCCGGCAGGCTTTGGCCCTCTACAGGCCCCGTCACTATGCTGACACTCTGAGGCGCGCGTGGAACACAACGCGCCGTCGACCCGGGCATGGTCCATGGTTGGACAGCGAGTCGCCCATTACTCGCAGCCCGCATGCCCGCGCCTACGGTGGCCGGAGATCGTCTGGCGACATCTGACGCCGTGGGCGTCTACCACTGCGGCTGGGGTAGAGGGAGGAAGCTGTCCTCTGCCTCACGCGGCCCGCCTCCTCCTTCAGACACAGGAACCTCCCGAAACTGCCGTGTCCGGTGAGGACCTGCGTCATGCGGTAGGTCAGGATGCCGTAACGCCTATCCAGCCACTCCTCAAAGAGGGGTCTTACCGCCGCGATTACGGCGTGCCCGTAAAGAGGTAGGTACGGGGAATATTGACATTATCTGAGCTTGCAACGAGAGTCCCACATTTAGTGGAAAAATCTACGAGCGTTTTTTTCCATAAAAGTCTTCATCAGTGAGTAGTGGTCACAGATCTTCGACGAGCAGTGGGAGGTGACTCAAAACATTTGCGTCGAATTGTATTCTTAAAAACTATACTGGTACAGTTCTTTATTCCGTGACGTCTAAAATATCGCAAAGCCCGGTGAAAACTGACCCTTGAAGGTGAGCATTTCTTATGGAAAAATGCCGCCTTCGCTCCTCATTTTATCATCTGCCCACTGTGGGACATGGCCACATAGGTCATAAGTCCATTTTGAATTTTTTTGCACATTCATGCAGTATGTTTAACCCTTTAACCGCCAGAGTCGTATATATACGACAAACATTTCCGTGCCCCTATCGCCCGTGTCGTATTTATCCGACAGAGAATATTCACGATTTTTGTTGTTTTTTTCGATTTTATTGCATCTATTCTATATCTCTCTATTTATGTAGATAGACAAATAGAATACCTTTTATTGTACACCATGATATTTTACAAAAGAGAGGAGAAGAGGAATGCACGATTCGTAGCCGGGCGCTAGGGGCACGGCAAGTGATATTTAGCCAAGCGCGTACAATGTAAAAGTGCCGCTAGCCGCTGTGTTTATCTCGACGCGTTGCATTCGTCACAGAATTTCTACCTAGTAATAAAAAACTGGCTGTATGGCTTTGGATGATTAAGCATTTACCAAGAAACGAAGATTTCCTTAATAAGATATAGTTTAAATACACAGAATGAATCGGTTTCATAAAAATACTACTAAATAAAATATATTGGGCACATCCGTGTCTACATTTTAGATAATGGATATTTCATAAACATCCAGACTAGCGTGGGTGAAGGAAGTACAATAATCTATACGTGATAAACTGCCAAAATCCGCAGTCCATTCGCTTGTCTCCATGTAAGTAGCTTGTGACAGACAAACATACAAAATGTACCGAAGTTCGCTCTTGATTTTATTCTTGTTGGTGTGCTCTGTGCTCTCTCGTCCAAACGTCGCGAAGCATGGAAAAGTTGTCCTTCCACAAGCTAAGAAGAGTGATGCTTTGTTCTCCATGTCTGAGGACTCGCCAGTGTGGGGCAGGTGCCCTCAAGGATTCGTAATGGACCTCTATGGACGCTGCCGTGAGGTGTGGTTCGATGACGACGATATAAACTGGTAATACGTTGCGTGAAGAAGATTATCAATAATGGTATTGATTTTATTAAAAAATACTGAAGATGTCTCCTGGAAATGGTATATTGTTCCGCTGCCTTTGTTTTTTAATTGTCATCATTTTATTGCCAGTTTGTAATAGTTCTTATTTTGTATTAAACCTGCTTTGATATCCGTGTCGTTTTAATTATTATCATATTCAATCACTTATCATTTATTGATAGCTAAGCCTGCGTAGGTCTACGTGGAATACATACGTAACTCATTTAGGTAGGATAATTTATAGTTGATAAAATGCTAATCTGTTTTATTATCAAATGATAATATTAGGTACCTATATCAGTGCTGGTATGAATTGGAAGGGAGCGGTACAAGTAAACCTTTTTTTTTTTTTATCGTGGTAAAATCATCAAATGAGTCCTCCCACCCAGGGCAGGGCGGGAGGGACTGTCAGACTTGTACTGACTAAAATCCACGGTGTCCTTTAATAGCCCTTTACGTACCGGGGTCACGGTAATCCCTTGGTCCCGCGATCCCGGCAGGCTTTGGCCCTCTACAGGCCCCGTCACTATGCTGACACTCTTTGAGGCGCGCGTGGAACACAACGCGCCGTCGACCCGGGGTACAAGTAAACCTTAGCGAATTTTGATAATATTCCTACCTATAAGTATGTTGAGAATGATGTCCCCAACCAGGAGGCGATAAACCAGAAGATAAAAAGAAAATCATCTTTTTCTGAAGTCTGTAAATAAACATATAATAAAAAGTAAATTATTTAATGTCATAATATCATACTGGAATGTCTTGATTAATTAAAAACCAAGTTTTTTTTTATATCTCACTGGAAACACGTCAATCTGGTCATTTGGTAAGCTTAAGTATTATTTACAAAAAAGTCTGTTATTCTCTTATGTTTAAGGGCGAGGTAGGAGCACGGCAATATAGGCCCAGGTGTCGAGCTGGTCTAAGATGGGGTTCAGTCCTGAGATGATCAGCTTGGAAGCTTCCCCTGCGATGGCAGCTTGGAACCTGTTCACGTAGTCAATGATCACCTCATCAATCATAGAGTTGACGATGTTGTCTATGTCTCCTCCGCCGATAACTCCGGTCAAACTCGACTGGAAACAAAAATAAGGCATTTTATTAATTCTATTTTTTTTTGCTTCATTTTCGTGTTGTGAGATCAGGAATGGCCAGTATTACGCAGTAAGAACTCTAAAACTTGCAGTCAATGTGTCGCTGCAAATTATGCAATGGTAAAAGCAAAGTTTTGGTTCAGCGTCATGCTACCTACTCTGAAGGTGTAGTGTAACAAAGTTCAGCTACAATCACAGGTTATTTATAGTTACAGTACATGACTCGAGGAATGAACCCGGGGTCACACACAGAAGTCAGATTTGTGATCATTCATTGTGTTGAGACACGAAGCATTGTATTTCTAACATTTAAATATCACTATGTAATATCAAAATCGAACTCCATTTGCTACACGAAAAGATACACATTTGCAGTATCGTTAGGGTGAGGCCACAACAATGCGTTGCGGTGTCGCATCGTAAAATCTCTGAAGCCACACAACGAAATTGTATTGTCATGCGTCGTCGTTTTTGCGATACGATGCCGCAACGCAGTGTTTTGGTTTCGCCCTTACATCAAGTCGCGCGTCGCGTTGCGTCGTGTCTCGGTGTGAACTGACCGTAACGTTTTAAAAATAAAACATGTTTGTATATATGAGGCCCGCAAGATGGCGCTGTGCCCTCACACATCTTCATACACACCCATACCTCTATGGGTGAGTATGAAGAAATAAGTAATAAAATTTAAAACATGTTAGTCTTACCTTGAAACTAGGAATTTCGAAGGAAGTATTTTCTATCCTGTCAATGAGTACAGATTTCTCGTCATCGGATTGTTTAAGGTACAATTTCGCTTGGAACCTGAAGCCTTCTACGAGGAAGCTGAAAACGGGAAAATATACTCGTAAGTCACGATGCTTCATGCAGTTAAATTGTAATATGACGGTAAAGTGTTAAGCTGGGCTCCCACGGTGCGTGATATTGCTGACAGACGCGGAACAGCTATTCTATCCACTATAAGAAGACTCAGCGCCGTAGCAACGCTGAAACTGCAGTTTGTCTTCAATAGACTTTCAACTAAAATCCAAAATGGACAAACTGTAGCTTCATCGCTGCCTCGGCGCTGAGTCTTGTACAGAATAGCACTACAGCCCGCAACCACGCAACATGGTAAGAGTATCGTCATGGCTGTCCGTATTACTTTTCGACCGTGCGGGACCGTCCGCAATATCATGCAACGTGGGAACCCAGCTTTATTCGGTAGGTTCATGACCATCAAGCTGATCCATGAAACCAATATTGTAGTCGTGAAAGAATATTACGATTTTTTTATATTATTATTTTTTATTATTTCCTAAATAAGTGAGATAATTACCGAATAAAAAACTTACTTTGCCCTTCCTTTTCCGTAAAGTGGGATAGCGGTGAAGAAATCTCCGATGAGGTCGTACTCCTCTGTGAAAAAAACAGGTGTTAGATAATGACTAGACCATACAGTACCTAACATCAAAATACTCGAAGTATGCGACGAACTCGGTAGGAGCGCGAAATACTTAAATGCAGGGCCAATGTACATTAAGGTTAAGATGGATTGGGTCTTGAGAGTTGAGTAGAGGTTGCGGCCGTGAGAGTTGTAGTGTAGCGCCCATAAAGGTGATTTTAATGGGTCGATGAATCCCTTATTTAAGTAACTACGCATAAGCTTAAAATACTTTTATTTAGGGATTATCGAAGATCTTTACACCCTGTTACTCATAAAGTCCGTGCCACGACTGAACTCCTGAGGAAATTTCGTGGTACGTACTAATGACATAGACACTAGCACCGCATCAAAAGCACTTCTACTACTTGTAGCTTCAGTCGTGGCGCGGACTCTACTTCTAGATACTTTGAAGTCTTACATAAAGCTGCTTGAAGTGAAAAAAAAGTACCCTTTAAACTACCTACTTACAACTTATTGCTTGTATGTAGGTTTGTTGGTTGCATACAATTTGCAACTTGTTTACACATAACTTGTATAATGGAAACGCGGCTTAATTGTAAGCTGGTACATACCAGCGGTAGCTTCGAGCCTTGGCACAGAGACGTCCAGGTCGAAGGTCAGGTCGCGCAGGTCTAGGGTACTCCTGTGCACCACGAAACCGCCGAGGCCGGTCACGAAGATTTTGTTCAGCTGCAAGTCCAAGCTGTAAAGAAAAATATATTTAATTAGTACTATCTATAGGTACTATTTTCACAGGGCCAAAGCCTGCCAGGGTCGCGGGACTGTCTCATCTGGTAACCGTGGCCCTGTAACGTAATTGGATGTTAAAGGATCACCGTGGATCTTGGATCTATAGATATTAATTTAAAAAGAGGTATGTATATAATACCTATCTGATGTATGAGGTACCTAATTATAACAAGTAGGTATCAGTTTCTACTGTAGATAGGTAAATTATATGAATGTGACAGACGTGTCGCTCATAATGTTGCGACTTGCTTTAGCTTAGGAACTGACGTAAAAAGTTGAGAGCAGTTAAATTTTAATGATCAGAAGCATTGGAACACTTCTTAATTGTAAGGGGTGGTTCTAACGGAAACTAATGATAAATTATGGCCATATTAGGTAAACGTTGTCGTATTCAGTTTGCCTGAATTCGATTGACTCAGGAATTTGGGCAAAAGATGGTTTTTTTTTTTTTTTTTTCGTGGTAAAATCATCAAATGAGTCCTCCCACCCAGGGCAGGGCGGGAGGGACTGTCAGACTTGTACTGACTAAAATCCACGGTGTCCTTCAATAGCCCTTTACGTACTAGGGTCACGGTAATCCCTTGGTCCCGCGACCCCAGCAGGCTTTGGCCCTCTACAGGCCCCGTCATTATGCTGACACTCTTTGAGGCGCGCGTGGAACACAACGCGCCGTCGACCCGGGCATGGTCCATGGTCGGACAGCGAGTCGCCCATTACTCGCTGCCCGCATGCCCGCGCCTACGGTGGCCGGAGATCGTCCTGCGACGTCCGACGCCGTGGGCGTCTACCACTGCGGCTGGGATGGAGGGAGGACGCTGTCCTCTCCCTCAGGCGGCCCGCCTCCTCCTTCACGAGCATGACTGCTTCGCAGAAGGAGGCGACCGCTTCCCACTCCGTCTCGCCCCGCAGCATGGCCTCGACCAATGCCGGGCGCGAGAGGTCTCCGCTTATCGCCGTCGTGAGGACACGGCGGTGCTCTGCCCAAGCGGGGCAGTCCTGCACCGTATGCTCCACCGTGTCCTCCGGACGATCCTCGCAGTGGTGACACCCAGGCGTTTCTTCCCTCCCTATCAGACACAGGAACCTCCCGAAACTTCCGTGTCCGGTGAGGACCTGCGTCATGCGGTAGGTCAGGACGCCGTGACGCCTATCCAGCCACTCCTCAAAGAGGGGTCTTACCGCCGCGATTGCGGCGTGCCCGGACCTCGGTTGCGACAGTCGCTCCCTCCATACTGCCCTGAGATCGCGCCGGAGCTCTTCCCGCCGCGCCTCGACTTGTCGAGGCAGCGGGGATTCGCCCCGACGCTGCGCCTCCACGCGCCATTCATAGACGCGCTGGAGGGCAGTCGCCTCCAGATCCCAGGGCAGCAATCCTGCTAGGAGGTTGGCTGATTCGCCGGCGATCGTGCGGTATCCCCGGATCATCCGGATAGCCATGACCCTCTGGCATGCGACCAGCTTGAGTGGTGGCGTCCGGATGCTTAGGGCCCACACAGGGGCCCCGTAGAGGGCCATGGACCGCACGACACCGGCGTACAGCCTCCGGCAGGAGGCATTTGGCCCGCCGAGATTGGGCAGGAGCCGCTTGAGAGCGGCTGCTGCCCGGTTCAGCCTTGGGGCCAAATGCAGGAAATGCTCCCTGAAGTTCCACCGGCTGTCGAGGACGAGTCCCAGGTACTTCATCGTCCTCCCGACGCCGATGCGAACCCCCTCCACCGTAATGTGGGACTCTGAACGTGGCGCGTTCAGACGGCCATGAAAGCACATGGCCTCTGTTTTGTGCAGCGCCACGTCGAGTCCCAACTGCCGGATCCTGTTAGCGACTGTCGCTACCGCCTGTGTCGCCACGTCGGCCGCCGCCTGGTGCGACTCTCCCTTCGCCAGGACGAGCGTGTCGTCGGCGTAACAAATTACGTCGACGCCGTCAGGGAGGTCGCCGCGCAGCACCCAGTCGTAACCGATGTTCCACAGGAGCGGCCCCAAGACCGATCCCTGTGGAACACCGCACGACATCTCTCGCCGGTTCCACTCTCCCCGGTGACCGGGGTAGATGACGGCTCTGTCCGTCAGGTAGTCCTCGACCACACGACGGAGGTAGGTCGGCACCCGGTGATACCGGAGTGCCTCCCTGATGCAACTCCAGGGCAGGGTGTTAAAGGCATTGGAGATGTCTAAAGACACCCCCAAGACGACCCTGCCCCGGGAAACCGCATCCCCCGTCGTGAGGGCTCTCACGCGCGTGATAGCATCCACCGTCGAGCGCCCCCTGCGGAAGCCAAACTGGCTCTCGGCAAGGTCCGGGCCCACCCGATTCAGGTGCCCGACGAGGCGGTTTGCAATTACTCTTTCAAAGAGCTTGCCCACCTCGTCGAGCAGCACGATGGGCCGGAATGCGGACGGAGAGTCCGCAGGGCGCCCGGGCTTCTGGATCAGGACCAGTTTTCCCGTCTTCCAACGAAGCGGGAACTGGCCCCTCTCCAGGCACGCGCTAAAGAGCCCCCCCAGTCGAGGCCCAAGAGTCCCGGAGGCCAGGACCCAGGCTTTTCCTGGCAAGCCGTCGGGTCCTGGGGCGGTATTCTTGGCTTTGAGCCGTTGTACCGCCACTCTCAGGTCTACCTCGGTCACCTCCGGAGCGTCGTAGACGTCGTCGTCGCTGTGGTCCGCGTTTGCGTCAGCTTCAGGCACCGCCGGAGACGGAGCCATGGGCGGGGGAGTCTGCTCCTCCCGCGAGGGGAACAGGGCGCTCACCACGTCCTCCACGAACTGAGGCTGGAGACTCTGCGTCAACGGGGGAGCCCAGGGGCGGAGCTTCTCTCTCACCCACTTATAGGGCCGGCCCCATGGGTCCCCGTCCAGAGCCTCCAGCATCTCCTTGCGGGCCAATTCCTTGGCCCGCCAGATCTCGTCGCGGAGGGCGGTCTTCGCTGCCCTGTAGCCATCCTGCAGCTCCGTCTCTACAGCCACCGCATCCGGAGGTCGGGTACGGCGCCTGCGGAACCTGGTGTACCGGCGTCGCGCGGCAACGCACGCCTCGCGCAGCGCTGCTAGCTCGCGCGACCACCAGTACAACTGACGCCGGGCGCGTCCTAGCCGGACCCGGGGGAAAAAAAATAACAGCGTTGAGTCCCTACGCTCGGATTCGAGGAAACTACTCGTGGCGTAACAACCGTATCGAGTGCCCGAATTCGAGCACTCCAGCAGGTATTAATACGGACTATCCACCAATTGTAACTGCGCCATGCTTAGGCGTGTTTTTGAATGAGATAACTATTTATTTAGGTACAAATAACGAGCTCCTGGCTAAATATTGACAGCAGCACAGGTCAATCTTTATGGATAAGCCGCGCTTTCTGATGTTGGTCTGTTGGTGGGTGACCATTTATCATAGCGAGTTTCCTTCGTGTCTCGGAAAGCACGTAAATCCGTAGGTCCCGGCAGTCATTTGTATATCTTTGACAATAATTAGTCTCAGTTAGAAGGCCGAAAGTCTGACAACCAGTCTTTCTAAGGGGTATTGTATTACCCAGTTCGGTCGTTTCATGTAAAATATTGATATTCAGCTGCATCCGGTTCGACTGGAAGCCGACCCCAATATAGATGGGAAAAGGCTATGCAGATGATCATAATGTCTTAACTTACTTGAGAAGTCCTGCGGGGACATTCAGGTGGTAGTCTTCTAACTCCAGGGGGTCTAAAGGCGGGAGCCCGAAGAGGTCGGATCCATTATTGATCACCCGGCGAATGTACGCGATCAGCTGACGGATGAGGGCGTTGATCAGGATGTTGCGACCTTCCGCGGTTGTGGCTAGCGATGAGGGACCTGTAAGTGATGGTCACAATTATTGTACTTTCACTACGCCTGAGATCTATCAGCGTAAATTTAAAAAAAATATTCACGTCACACGCTCGCTCGTCCAGTAGTTTTTTGATTTTATCCATTAAAAAATAAACAGACAAATAAAATCCTTCCTCTTTATAAGACCTATTAGTGAACGTTTAGTAAAGATTCTTCCATTGATGTAAATGATGTAGATGACGAGGCTTTCAAGAAGAATTGCCGCGTAAAGCGCCCCACACCCGGCTAAGATACCATAATATTTTATCATAAGATACCATATCGCTCGCCATACAATTCAATGGACCATCACACACGACGAACATAATATATATTCCATATTTTGGTATCTTAAGATAGAATTGTATGGCGAGCAATATGGTATCTTAAGACAAAATATTATAGTATCTTAGCCGTGTGTGACGCGCTTAAATCTTCTAACGCCCTATCGTCCTAAAAGATACAAGCACTTCCAGAAATTAAACATTTCATTTCATGGATTCTGGTCCTACACTATAAAATACCATAACACTCTTGTATTAGTCCCGAAAGGTTTGTTCAATATACAAACGCATAAAAAGAAATTCACATTAAATTTAGATTTAAATGACGCAAAAATTGTAATGTCATTGTTATTGTGCAAAATTTTTGGTGCGAACAAAAATTTAATTTCGCTCTATCAACAACGTCAAATGTTATTTAGGATATGATGCATCAAAACAAAGGATATATACTTACTCTGGGCAGGTGTTGGTAGTTTCCCAGCTTTAGGTGCCGCAGCCGCTATGGCGCACAGCATCAACACAAGTACAAGTTTCATTCTGAAACGAAAAACATCACATAATGGCGTACGTACATAATGATGGTCATAATTTAGCGTGATTATATAAGTATTTGAAATATAGATCCTATCATTGATGGCGAAATCATAAACATATTATGTGCTTGGTTTTCAATTTTAGTTCGTAAGCTTACTTTGTGGTAGATGCATTTCCCTTTGGCATTAAAATTAGTAAAATCGGTCAATCCTAGAAACTGGATCGGGCGAAGTATGCATTATAGGTACCAGCCATTAAGGCTGCACAGCATAGCTTGGAAAGTGATAAAATAAATCGAAGTTAATAATGTCAGTACGTCTACTATGAATTGACACAGCCGGCCGGTAAAAATTATTCGTCTTTTGCTAGGCCGAGAAACAGCGGAATGGCAGTAATCGGCAAACCCGAATAAGGCCGAATGTAATGTACAAAATTGCTACGGGTAGGTAGGCATTTTCGTTCTACAAATAGAATCAAATCGAATCGAATAAGAGTAGTTATTGCTTCGGGTCGGATGTTCAACAATTGCTGCTGATCCGACAATTTTTAGAGATTCAGCTAGCGTTGTGATCTAATGTGCATTCTTTATTTCCGGTATCTGTACCTCATTTATCGCATAATGAGATAATAATTGTAATCGAAGTCAAAATAATGTTTCGTGTTCGAAACATTAGGAACTCAAATTGGGTTGTTGTAAGTTCGCCACAAAATGAATTCCCCACGAAAAAAAGTATGTATAAATTAGCCAAAGTTTTTTTTTTTGATTATTGTAAATTCGCCACATTTCTTTTTTCCGCGCGGATAGCAGAACAATTAAATAATAAAATCCAGCATAAAACTACCGAAAACAAGGACAAAATGTGGAATCTGAACAGAAAGTCTGAACTGACAAGAAGGAGAACACGATGAAAACATTTTTTCGTGGGGAATTATTTTAGTGGCGAACTTACAAAGTCAAAGTCAAAATCAAATCATTTATTTCAATTAGGCCATCAACGAGGCACTTTCAAACGTCGAATATTAACATTAAGGAAATGGGATGGGATGGGATTGATTCTACACCCATTCGCAAGGGTAGGTTTGTAATATGAAGAAGAATGGGCAAGAAACTCCATACTTACTCTTTTTAAAAATGTTTTACAATATTTTTATATACATCAGTTGACATCAATAATGTGAAAGCAATGTACTTTAAATCTAGACTAAATATTATAAAAAAAAATGAATAAGAAATAAAATAAAATAGCAAAAAGGTGGTACAACAACCCTAGACACCTTTTAATCAGCTTTAAACTATACATGATTTATTGGCCTCTTCTGCCACTCAAACCATTTGTTTAAGTTTGTAGTTGTTTATTGACATGAAATCATGTTAGAAATAAAAAAAAGAAGGTCAATTATTTAAAGTATTCGTCTTCAAGTTTGTAAAGTGACGTGAGTAGTATGTACTTATAAATTAAGAACTTTTGGAGTCAAAATAGGAATAAATAATAAATAAATATTCCACAACTATCACACAACGCCATCTAGTCCCAAGCTAAGCAGAGCTTGTGTTATGGGTACTAGACAACTGATAAACATACTTATATATTTCTAAATACATACATATTATAGATAAATTACACCCATTGAATTGAGAAAAGATTTGAGATTGGCTTTTTGGTAGCAAAATCATTAGGGCGAAAACAATGGTTGTTATTTCCAATATTCCGATATATAAGGACCGAGTGAAAAGTTATAGAATACTAAATTACCTATTTACATGTGGTAAAACTCTAGTAGGTAATTGGTAACAGTTGGTGTTTTTCTATTACAAACAAGAAAGTTTGTAGCTTTTAAATCTTAATTCATTAATTTTCTGTTTTAGAACTCACCTAGTAGTTTTTACGACTCCTGGACAGCTACTGGCCATGTAATTTCACGGGCACCTGGTAAAGACACTTAATCTCAAAGATCAAGCACTGATTCATTCCATCAATCACTAATATCTACCACTAAATAATGAGATTATTAGTAATCAGTGTCGCATTATAATAATTATCTAGTTTTAATCTCTACTTACGTCCGCAGTTGGCTACCTGCAATATAATTGTTTTTACAACATAATTTGTGTAATTCTTATCGAACACACAAAGAGACCTCTAATCGGTTAAGAAGGAGATTTTTAGATAATACTATCAATGTAATGACTTTGATTTAATGTTTGTTATCTCATTTGATTTACATACGTAAAGAGGTATTCGAAAACAATTTCTAAAGTAGGCAATTAGGCACCTGTTATTGGAAAAATTCTATCTGCTGCAAGTAACAGATTTGCGTACATAATTTACGTTGCAGTGTTACTGGAAACTACCTACATAATTAATCTTGACGTCATGCGTAGTCTCTTTGCTACGCGCGTAGCACCTTCTTGCTACGCGTAGCAAGCTGTAGGCCGTGGTGTAACAACTTCTTTCTGAATCGAACAATTTAGCAATTCGTAACTATGATATTATCACTAGGGTGATTATTTTTTGAGACTTGCGTTCCATAGAACAGCATGGCTGCCGGGGTCGCGGGACAGTCTTATCACGTAACCGTGGCCCCGGAACGTAAAAGGATATTGAGAACACCATGGCCGTCCTGCCCTGGTTGGGATGTCTTATTAATTGATGATTTTACCAAGTAAAAACAAAAACAATTAGAACAGCACAAAGATGAAAGACAAAATAAAAAAAAGCCATGTCCTTATACATTTATCATAACTTAATAATCATAATCGTAGAGTAAAGTATCAAGTAGGTTCCAGTTGTCATAGTTTTCCAGGATTGGGTTCAAGAATGGTGGGATGCAGCCACTGTAGGAGGATGCTATGTACTTGTTGAAGCGGTTCAGGTACTCAGCCAGGAGGTCTTCCACCATAGAGCTGATGACATTGTCTATGTTGTTGTCGAACTGGGTTCGGGACTGGAATAGATAATAGAATAGGTTTTTATTGCTCAGAATGTGTATATATGTGCAAGAGTATGCTGTATTAGGGTCGCTGTACATTTTGCCTTTCTAGGGAATGCAGAGAGAATAGAGTGTACCAAAGAACAACATGATTACTTTGAGTAAGAAAGTGCCTCTCGCCTGCCGGGGTCGCGGGACTCACGATAACCGTGACCCCGGTACGTAAAGGGCTATTGAAGGACACCGTGGATTTTAGTCAGTACAAGTCTGACAGTCCCTCCCGCTCTGCCCTGGGTGGGAGGACTCATAAGACGATTTTACCGCGTAAAAAAAAAGTGCCTCTTTCTGAACATTTCTGAGGTAGATACAGAATTTTATAAAATAGATACCTTATTTTGTTCTATTTTGAAAGGATTAAAAATAGAGAGTTAAATTTGAAACTAGTGAGTCGTTTTGCTAAAAATGATAGGTAAAATAATGGAATTTTAATTGATTTTGACCTCTCTTTAGTCAGGCTGTTGTTTGAAAGAACTCGTTTTTTTTTGGGTTCTATAAGGATCCAGCAAAGATGAAATCTATTAAAGAAAATCTGGGACAAACCCAGATTTTCTTTAATAGATTTCATCTTTATTCTCTAGAACATAAAGTTTATAATCTACTCAAGAAAACTGTCGATGACTTAGAGAATAGCATTGCTGGATGCTAAAAACACTTGACTGATTTGAGTGCGCTCACCACAATACGTTCCACGCTGAACTCAGGATTTTCAATTTTGTCCAGCAATATAGATTTACCATCTGTCGACTGTTTCATGTATACTTTTCCCCATAGTGATAAGTTTTGTATTTCAATGCTGAAAAAAACACAAGCTTTAAAATAAATGTTTAGAAAAAAAATGGTAAGTGAATCGTGGGTGAGTTTACAAACATTATACTTCTTAGGTAAGGTTAGGTATACAAACAGCCAGACTTGGAACTGTTCATCATCTGCCTAGCCTTTTCCCAACTATACTAGGGTCGGCTTCCAGTCAAACCAGATGCAGCTGGATATTAGTATTTTACATGGAGCGACTACCTGCGGGACCTCCACAACCCAGTAAATAGGTAATACGATACCCCATGGTAAGACTGGTTATCAGACTTTAGAGCTTCTGACTAACAGTAACGACTGTCAACGTACAAATGACAGCCGGGACCAATGTGCTTTCCGAGGCACGGAGGAAACTCGCCATGACAGATGGTCACCCATTCACAGCAGACCAACCTCGGCAAGCGCAGCATAATCCGGAATATCGGCCTGTGCGGTTGTATTTATTTAGCCACGAGAACTCTTACGCTTTAAAATATTTGTTTGAAGGAATCGAACCTGCGACTCGTAGCGCAGAACACAAAATAGATCAGCTAATACGCTAACCGTGCCGAGGAAGTTTAAGTTTCTATTTTATAGGTTAATTTTGAAACTAGAACAAGTTTTCATGTGCTTGTAAAATTTGTTTATAACTTTTTGTATATACGATGACCTCTGAGTTTGTTTCGGCTAGCAGTTTCTTCTCTGAGTAGTCAGGTACGGATCACCCCGGCCTCATCTAGTTATTAAAAAAAAGTATTTTGACGTGCAAAAGTGTTTACTAACACCTATTTGCAAAATAAATATCATTAACACTTTCATACTTAATTATATGTTACTAGCACTTTGCCCGCGACTTCGTCCGCGTGGGTTACGTACTTTCCTAATTTCCCCCTTTTCACCCCCTTAAAGGTCAAATTTCCAAAAACCCCTTCTTAGTGCTCCCCTACATTATAATAGGAAGTCGTGTGCAAAATTTCACATTCCTAGCCCCAGTAGTTTCGGCTGTACGTTGATATGTCAGTCAGTCAGTTCTCCTTTTATATATATAGATAAACAATTTTTGCAATGGAAGATTAGAAAAAAAGCAGCTGTTTCATACAAATGGGAATAGGTATTTTCCGTTGATAATGTTTTGACAATAAACCTGTATTGCAAGAAATCAAATTATATTGAAAGTTTTTGGTATACTCACTCAGCAATGCCTTGTCCTTTTACAAGTATTGCGTCATAAATAGTTCCATCCAACTCGTAAAAGTCTGTAAAAGGAAACTGAATGTAGTATGTACCAGAAAGGTTTAAGCCTTTGTCAAACAGACAGGCCAGGCAGAAGCGATAACGAACCGACGCGAGACGTCAGTCCGATAGTTCGGTCACGCTATCGGATCGCTTTCGCTTTTCTATGTGACTGGATTCAAACAATTCCATACATTACAAATAAAAACGCCTCGCTTCGCATTCGCCACGGCTGTCTGTTTGACAAAGGCTTTAGTCATATTCTAAGGTGTGGTATAGATATTATAGACTATTAAACATTTCTGTGAGTCAATAGAGATGATCGGTACTGTCCTCTGTGTTATTCCAGTAAAATAAAATGTACGCAAAAAAAAAAGTTGTCAAATATCTTATTATAATTTTTGGTTATGATATTGGCCCCACGAAGAAAACTATTCAATTTGATGACCTTCTGTGCCACACAGATATCACTACATAGTATAAAACAAAGTCGCTTCCTGCTGTCTGTCTGTCTGTTGGTCCCTATGCATTTATTTAAAACAACGCAACGGATTTTGATGCAGTTTTTTATACATGGAGTGATTCAAGAGGAAGGTTCATATATGTATATAACATGCTTAATATAGTAGAGACTGCACCCGTCCGGAGCCGGGGCGAGTCGCTAGTTTAGAATAACTTAGACTAACATAGAAAATGATTTAGGTACCTGAATAAAACTTCAAATAAGGAACATCAATGTTGAGCTCTACAGAAATTTCACTTTTAGTAAAGTTAACTTTTTGTAGTCGGTAGTCACTCAAACCAGTAAATTTTCCGTCTGTTATGTTTACGGTCGCACTGAAACTTAAAGAATTACATTACATTTTTGCCCCCACTGCGTCAAATCTGCTGTCAGTTTAGAAATTGGTCCTGTATCGTGGGTATTTTAACAAATATTTGAACTCACACATATACACCCAGATCCGAAACAATTACAGTATAGAATCTATACTAAAAGTAGTAAACTATCATAAAAAAAATATCTGATCCGTGCAGGAACCGAACCCGCGACATACAGCGCAGCATCGTGCCGGCATTGCACTCATAGGTACATTATGTAGAAAACAATCTGGTAATGAAATTTAAACAAAAGCATTATTTATTGTGTTGTTTTAAAATGAGGTACTTAAGCAATATGTCGACAAATAATTTCTGATTCCGATATAATATTCAGGTAATTAAACTAGGTTTTGATAAGTAAGTACTTTAACTTCTCTCCGGCTGCAAAATTCTTCTCCCTCCATTGAAATTCGTAAGGGTCCAGAACTGGTACTCCGTGGTCAGCATCACCGTTTATGATCAGGTTCCTGATTTGTTCTGAGAGCAGGTGAAATATTGCTTCTGGTGTAAACTCCTTGTTGCTGGTTGGGCTGGTATCTGAAAAATATAGATAAATTAAAAAGGATGATTCTTATTAAAGCACTATCTATTGCCAGCGGCTTCGCCTACTGGTACATCGGTATCTTGTATGTTTTTTATACCTATCTTTTTATCCAGTTCCGTTCTACCGTTCTGAGGTGAGTGACAAACGTCCATCCATCCAAACTTTTACATTTTTAACAATATTAATATTAACTTTTGTAAGAGAATCAGGTTTTAGAAGCTATTTTCCAATGATGGAGGCTATAGTCTTACTGATATTATATTGAAACATTCAAATAAGAATTTAGCACAAACAATTAACATAATAACAAATTCTGATTTGAAATGTATCGATATACAATGGATTAAAATTTTTAAACCATTTAATACTAAGATTTGCGTGAAGGCAAGAAATTCCATGCGAGTTGCATGCAAGTTTAACTTCATTGTGGACTATTAATCTGCAATGTAATGAAACTTGCATGCAACTAGCATGGAATTTATTGTATTGTCTAAATGAAGGCTTAACACGTTTTAGTGCCTGTTAGAGCTTGTTAGAAAAACGTAAAAAACTTGCAATTAATTCTGGACTTCGCTAAGCTTGACTAACAATCAATTTGACCTTTACGCATGATAGTTAATAGCTACCACAGACATTACGTGGTCATAAATTAAACGAGGATTATTTTATGTATGTACTCACCGCCACCGTTACAACTGACATTTTCATTTAGAACAATCAATAATAAAAATACGATGAGAACTTTCATTTTTACACGATGCACATTTAAATCTCAGTTTTAGAAAGGAGGTTATGTCTTAACAGCGAGATTTAAAAAAAGAACAATTCTTATTTGAAAATTAAAAAAAGTAATCTGGAATTCTGTTAAATGCAGCGTCTATTTATAGAATGCCATGTTTAACCTGAAAACGTTATCGTTTCAGTTTCGAAATCCGGATTTTACTATCTGATTATACCTACTTATTTTTTTAGTTTAATTTGTTTGTTTTAGATTAGCGTTGAGCAACGATTTTATTTGAATAAACAATTGTGTATTACGCACTGTGGGATTCCGCACAATTAAAGTCTCCAATAATTATCACACTCAGTTTTTATTCAGGCAGAGTAACGTCCTCTCGAACACTCACAGCAGAATTAATTTTAAAAAATGACCTACTACCCTATTTATACATTTTTATCACAACACCAAATCAACTGTTGAATTACTTATAAACTATAATTAAATATGTTTCTAAATGCTTAATTAATCAAAATAAATTCATAAGAATATTAATTACATAATAGTATGAAGTAAACATTCATAAACAATCAAACAACAATAAACTAAAAGTATTGACGTCATAACCGTAGGCCGTCTATTTGGTATTGGTTAACACTCGGCCATCCTGTGTCGGCCGTGTCCCACGGCCCTCTTTGCACTCATTAGCGGCGACTCCACGATCCTGTAATAGAAAATAGCAACGCAGTAACTTGTTGTGACATCTAATATAAATGATCATTACATATGCTTATCATAATAATAATCTCGTTTTATTTTTGATATTTCTATTAGGACTTCTCATAATCTCAACTCACACACGACTCTTAGATATTAATTTATGGACTTGATCACATAGCCGTCCCTACTGATAGTTTTTGATCACACAGCAAAAACCACTTATAGACTTGATCACACAGCTGTCTCTACTGATGGTTTTTGATCACACAGCAAAAACCACTGATAGACTTGATCACACAGCTGTCTCTACTGATGGTTATTGATCACACAGCAAAAACCACTGATAGACTTGATCACACAGCTGTCTCTACTGATGATTATTGATCACACAGCAAAAACCACTGATAGACTTGATCACACAGCTGTCTCTACTGATGGTTTTTGATCACACAGCAAAAACCACTGATAGACTTGATCACACAGCTGTCTCTACTGATGGTTATTGATCACACAGCAAAAACCACTGATAGACTTGATCACACAGCTGTCTCTACTGATGGTTTTTGATCACACAGCAAAAACCACTGATAGACTTGATCACACAGTTGTCCTTAGTCGCATTTAATTATCCCGTTTATACAGCATCAATGGGACAAAATTATAATGCACCGTTTACTTATTTACATTGTAGTTATTATTTTTCTCCTATTATCACACAGTACAATATTAGGGAAACAGGTATAATGAAATTAATGATTTCATAGAAACAACTATTTGACAACATTTACTACATTTTATTTAACAACAAAGGTTTTAAGGAAATAAAGGAATATTAATTAAAAGTAAAGGTAAGTCACATTTCTGTAACGATCAGTATTATCTCAATATTGTTGAATCAAAAGAATTATATTTGTAATAGTTTACAGGATAATTAAATGTAACTAGCTCTCGAGAAGATCAATCAAATCATCTCTATCGACTTCTCTGTCACTGCCCGAGCTATCGTCCTCAGACATGGTCGGCTTATATGGCCGAAGAGTCTCCCCGCGCACAACAGCACTAAACTTTCTATAGCCCTTCATACCTTGTATACTTGAAATAGTGTACCGATCTAATAATTGTTCTGCCTTACATATTTTGTAAGGACCTGTATATAGTCCACTGAGTTTTTTAGTAACCCCAGTAGTTGCATCTCTAGCTACACCACCTTTCCAAAGAACTAACTGACCTACGGTGTACTTAATACACTTCTTACGTTTTTTGTCGAATCGCGTTTTCATGGCAGTCATATTCCTATCGATGCGAAGTTTGGCAGTTTCTCTATTAGCCTGCAGTTCTTTTTGCTGGCTCTCAGAGGTTGAAGGTGCATCAGATGGGAAAGAAGGATATCTAGAGTTTTTATGACCAAACATAAGATTAAATGGCGAAAGACCAGTAGTCGCATTAGGTGTATTATTGATTCCCCAGACCACATCTTCTAATTTATCGTCCCACGTGCATTCGCTTTCAGACATAGTATTAAGACCATTTAATAATGTACGATTAACTCGTTCTACCTGGCCATTGGAACGGGGACTAGCTATGGCATTTAAAATATGTTTAAATTGATTTTCATGGGAAAACTGTTTAAAATACCTACTCGTGAAAGCTTTGCCCCTGTCTGTTATTATTCTAACTGGATAACCAAATTGCAATATAATTTCTTTTATTAACCGGATTGTTTCTATTGAACTACAATTTTTAGCTGGTCTGGCGAATACAAACTTAGTGAAACCATCAATTACTACAAGAATGTACATGTTACCCTTGCGAGTTTTGGCAAAAGGACCTAGATGGTCAGCGTGTAACGTGTGCATAGGTATGGCTGGTTTGTTAATCGGGTATAATTCACCTTCCAATCTACCATAGTTTCCCTTGTTAAATGCACATTGTAAACAAGAATTTAAATATTTTCTAATAAATCTAGTCATACCCTCAAACCAAAATTGAGCTTTTATAGAATTTTCACATTTTTCATGACCAGGGTGACCTACCTGATCGTGAAGTTTTTGTAATAAACCGTATTTAGCTAATTTAGGGATCACAAAGCGCTCTCCAGCAACAGTTTTTCGAAAGAGTATATTATCTTTAATTATGTAATTTGAAGACAAATTTGAATCAGAATTATCACGAAGTCTAGTAATAATGTTTTGTATGTTGTCATCTTGTAATTGCAAAGTAATCAACCAATCGGAATCTTCAATCATAAGTATTGTACTAGTCACGGGGTTCCTACTTAAAGCATCTACATGCCTCATGCGTTCGCCTGGCCTATATTCAATCTCAAGATCAAATTCTTGTATTGTAAGCCACCAACGAGCTATTCGGGGAATTAAATCTCGTTTTACAAGAGTTGTTCTTAAGGCCGAACAGTCGGTAATAACTTTAACTTTTATTCCTGTTAAATATATGCGAAATCGTTTAAGGGATTCAACGACAGCGAGTGTTTCCAATTCATAACTATGATAATGTTTCTCTTCATTACTCGTAACCCTGCTAAAATAAGCAACTGGTTTTAAACTGCTATCTATTTGATATTGCATAAAAATACCCCCTAAACCTATTTTGCTCGCGTCTGTGTGCAATTCAGTTTTTGCGTTAGAGTTGTAAATGGCTAAAACTGGTCTTTCAATCAAACTTTGCTTGAGAGTTTGGAATGCTTTTTCTTGATCAGAGTTCCAGTGCCATTTTACATCCTTCCTCGTTAGTTCAGTGAGAGGTCGAGCAATTTGAGCAAAACTTTTAATAAATTTCCTAAAATATGAAGTCAAACCGATGAATTGCCTGATTTCATGTACGTTACGTGGCCTATTATATTCCGCGACACATTTAATTTTAGCTTGACCCGGCTGTATTGTCCCAGCTGAAATTTCATGACCTAAGTACGTGGCAGTGCTTTTTAAGAAAGAGCATTTACTCAAATTTAATTTTAAATTTGCCTGAGTTAATAATTTTAATACTTTTTCCAACAGAATTAACCCATCTCGAACCGTTGTTGTAGGTAGCATCACATCATCGAGGTACAAAGCAATACTTTGATCAATTCTGCCTAGTGTCATTTGTATTAAACGAGAAAATACGGCTGGAGCATTAGCTAAACCAAAAGGCATTTTCAAAAATTCATATTGGCCTGATGGAGTGACAAATGCTGTTTTTGGTATTGAATCTTCATGAACACTGACCTGGTAGTAACCTTGAGCCAGGTCAAGAGTAGTAAAAAAGAACTTTCCTGATAATTTATTAACTTGATCTTCGATGTGCGGCAGAGGATATCGGTCTTTAATCGTTTTAGAATTTAATGCCCTATAATCAACACAGAGTCTATAATCTCCACCCTTTTTCTTAACCAGAACTACAGGGCTAGCATAATCAGACATTGATTCTCTAATAATACCTGCTTCTAATAAGTCTTTAATTTTTCCATCGACAATTTCATTTTCCTTGACAGACAATCTATATGGTTTACAACAAACAGGGTGTTCGTTGATTGTGCGAATATGCATCTTTATAAGATCAGTGCAACCTAATTCTTTAGTACTTCTGGCAAACGAATCAGCATATTTATTTAAAAGTTCCAGTAATTGTTTATTTTCGGTATCACTGAGGTGGCCTTTGTCAATATCCGATAGGTTTATTTGAATACTACCTGTTTCTAAACTATTTATAGTTAGTATTTCCGACTCATCGCTAAACTCTGGTATTGATACTAACTCCGCCCTAGCTAATATCCTATTAGTCTCCCACATTAAATCTGTATAGCCTAAATTTTCAACTTTCAAATAAGAATGACACGAATTAATAACAGCTGATGGTATAAAATATGTAACATGCCCTAACTGCATCCATACTGTGTTCGTTAAAATTGTGTGCTCCTTTCCAATATTTTTATCGCAGTCAATATAAACTTCTACAAACGATTGGTTCTGCTTAGGTATTATAACTTTATGCTTTAAGTAAACAGGGTATTTTACAATAAAATCTGTTGCATTTAAATTAAAATCTGCAAATAAATCCTGTACAACTTCGCTTTTAACAAAGCGTATTGAAGAAGCTGAAGTAAGTAAGCTAATGTTTTCAGTGTTAATCATTGTTTGTCCTATCAATAAATCAATATCCGATGATATATAATTAGTTAATTCGACTTTTCCTTGTAATATTACATTATCTATATGAACACTTAGATAACAAGAACCGAGTGAATTTACACATGCTCCTCCAAAACCTCTCATAACAGTAGTGCTGGGCTCGAGTTTTATTTCTAACTTTTTAGCTAGTGACATACAAAGTATATTAATTTTACTGCCTGTATCTATATATGCTCTCAGCTGCTGTCCATTTATCGTAACGGTTTTTTTGTAAATATCTACAAAAATGTCATACGTGATATGTAGTACTCGACTAACCTTTTGTGGTTGCTCTCGTGACGATCCCGCGCCAAACCAGCAGGCTGCAGTGGTGTGCCCGCTACGCCGGCATGTCTCGCAGCGCTGTTGTTGCCTGCAGTCCCGCGCCTCGTGGCCCGGTCGACGACACAAGTAACATATCTTCGGTTGGAGCTGATGTTTTGACGTTGGTGAACTGCTACCAGCGCCTCTTCTCCACGTAGATTTCCGCACAGTCTGTGTCTCCACCCGTTTAAAGTTTTCTAATGATGACAGGTACCCGTAGTAAAGTTTTTCAGGCGTTTCGCAACTATATGCTTTCGCGTTGGCTCTTAATTCGGAGGGTAATCCACGAATTATGCACGAAATAGCATCCTCACCTTCGATGTTGCATTTTTTTAGTAAGGATAATTTTTCGTGATAATACCTGGTCATCGTCTCCTTATCGCCTTTTGTCCTTGCAAGCATACGTTCCAACTTATCCACGTAGTCAGTAGATCGAGGGAAAGCGACCTGCAGCATCTCCTTCCATCCTTCCCAAGTTAAATCGTAGTTATCGAGGTCATCGTACCACTCTCTAGCAGAGCCACGTAGCCGCAGTTGCATGATAAATGTTCGGTCGGTGTCATCCCAGCCGTAAACATCACCCAACTGATCTATTTTGTGGAGCCAACCGACAACGTTACTACTGTTATCTTCTGGACGAAATTTAGGAATAACTTCGGCATCGCTAGGGGCAACGTGTCTTTTCTTGTGGACCTTAGGGCGTGAGCGATCAACAGAAAAAAAATTATCACTATTTTCTTCTTCCGAACTGTCCGATTCGATACATTTCCGTATACGTTTGCCTAAACCGTGAAAATATGGTCCTGACATTTTAAACACTATCCCACTTCTGAAATATTACGCACTGTGGGATTCCGCACAATTAAAGTCTCCAATAATTATCACACTCAGTTTTTATTCAGGCAGAGTAACGTCCTCTCGAACACTCACAGCAGAATTAATTTTAAAAAATGACCTACTACCCTATTTATACATTTTTATCACAACACCAAATCAACTGTTGAATTACTTATAAACTATAATTAAATATGTTTCTAAATGCTTAATTAATCAAAATAAATTCATAAGAATATTAATTACATAATAGTATGAAGTAAACATTCATAAACAATCAAACAACAATAAACTAAAAGTATTGACGTCATAACCGTAGGCCGTCTATTTGGTATTGGTTAACATGTGACATGCCTGGATACCTACTTCGTAACAGGCTGTAGTCGTAAGGCACTGTACGTTTTCAGGAACCAAAGGCAGCAAAGAACAAACGAATATCTACAAAATCACTAGTTTTCAGGAGAGCTTTACGATGCGTCATGACCATGTAAAATAGGTGTATATAAGATACCTACACCTAACTAATAATCTTATAACCTAAACACCTAACACTATAAATAAACAGTTCTAAAAAAAAAGTATTAAGTTTTCTCAAGAATTCAGTACCTATTATTATTCTGTTCTTTGCTGCCATCGATATGACACTAAAAAAATTAAATAAATTGCCATAAAAATCGCTTCTCAATCAGAAATACCTCTTAGATAATCCCATTTTTGTTGCCCCAGGTTTCTAACTGAGACAGACAGGATTACTATTTCTATCTGTTAAAATAATATCGGTAGTTCAGTATTGTATCAAAATCTGTTATTATCCGACGAGTTCAATGTCTTTCACGGTCAACATAGAACTCAATCAACGTTATACCTCCGCCATGCTTTGTCGAATCGTACATGAAACGGATCTGAACTAATTCAATTAATTTTCCCATGAGGAATAGATCATTGTGCGTAGTTTGTACCATGTCCTTGACACATTTTAAGATGAAAACGTTTTATATGCATATCTGTGAGTTGAAACGTTGTTCGGCACACCCGTCTTCGTAAGCCTATAGTAGAGATACCCAACCTGTGGCCAAAATTTTAACGTTAGAAATGTATCAATAAACGTTCGCTTTTTTTCGGTAATACAGAACAAAAACCGAGGTAATTTATTTACGCTGTCATACAGATATAAAAGTAATAGATTAAGAAATACGTTCAAAATCGTAGATAAGACAGATTGTGAGAGAATATCAACCAGCTGTTTAGTCCTTTTCCAATTACAAGTTTGTTGGAGTCGGCGGCGTAACCAACTGCACACCAATCTTAGTATTCAGTTGGTTTAAATGTTTGCAAATGCAGGTGCGTTTACAAATATTTTAACTCACATACACAAACAGGCAGATCCGGAAAAACTGCCTGTAGGCCAGGTCACACAAATACTTGTTTCGTACGGGAGTCCAATCCGTGACACTCAGTGAAGCAGCCAAACGCTTAGCCGCTGTGAAACTAGTGCAGTAACTATTGATACGCTAGCGCAGCAGCTGTGAAAAGGTTCGCCATCCCTGTCCTAGGATTTTATAGCACTATTGTAGAGTGTGACATTGCATAACGTACCACCATAAAAGTCGAGACAGATTGTGTTCGCTGAAAAGGCAATCTAATTTATGGTGCACATGAGTCACTTATGTTGAAAACTACGATAGACATAAAATGTTTAGAGCATTGACCTGCACGGCCTAGAAAATATACTTTTTTATACCTAATAATTAAAGATTCGCCCACCACGCCCGTCTGGTTGAGAGCTATTTACTCATTTGTTTACATTCACTTCGAAAATGCTGGAGTTTATACAAGAGTCTAAAAATAAAAATTAATAGATTACGTTGGAATAATTTCGTCCTTGTAACTAATGGCATAATGACATTAGTTCTGTTCCAAAATCTAGAACACGCTTACGCATAGGTTTATTAGTAAACTAGGTATGTCCCATTTGACTAGCTGTAAACATTTTGTTCGGGCATTCATCTGACATGACATTTGTTCAAATTGTTAAATAGAGTGTTTACATTCCCAATCAGCACTTCTAGGTCAATTAATTGCCACTTTAATCATGGCCTAATGTGGCCAAACAAGAGTTTTTTTACATTGTCAAATCATCAAAAGAGTCCTCCCGCCCCATGCGGGAAATCCACGGTGTTCCTTCAATAGGCCGTTCCAGTGTCCCGGTAACCTGATGAGGTAGTCCCGCGACCCAGGAGGATGGAGGCCCCGTCAAATTGCTGACAGTTCTTTGAGGCGCGCGTGGACCACGACGCGTCGTCGACACGGTCATGGTCCATGATCGGACAGCGAGTAACCCATTACTCATCGTCCGCGTGCCCCAAACAAGAGTCCTCAGTTTGGGGGAATAATTGTTTCAATAGTTTCCGAGATATTCTCATTTCATCACATGTCCATCTGCTGAAACCAAATTTTGATATAAACTAGCAGAAAGAAAGGTTTTGTTCGGCAATTTTTCGACGTCGACTATAAATCGAAGATTATAATCTTCATGTTGCAGCTTTATGAAAAACACAGCACGGGACGGGCAAAGATGACACTGTCAGGTACATACCAATAGATCCATGTAAAATACTGTAAGTAGATAGGATAATTACTTATCTACTCAAATCATGTCAACACAGGATATACACATCTGTCAAATCCGTCCTTTGAGTGATATCGATGCATCCATACAAACGTCGACTCGATTGCTTAATCGATAGTTAAGACTTTGATTTATAGCTTTCCATGTTCCGATTCGGCGCACGCGACGCCAGATGTCAAAAAAACATCACGGCGGACAAAGAGCCGTTGACATTTATAATAGTTTGAGAGTTGAGAGCGATGGAACTCGTAAATCAATTAGAAAATTACTCTTAGACAGTAAATTATTTTTTATGCTCAATTTGGCGGTTCGATCGGTTCTGGGGCTCTTAAATAGCGGTCACCTAGATCTGTATGTAGGGCGTAACGGAAGGATATGGTTATTGAAATTAAAAGTACTACTAAATATAAAGAGCTAAAGCGCCAAAGGAAACTAGAGATTTCAGTTAAAAATGTTAACGGCTTTGTTTTTCTTATACACAATCCGAACTTTGAGAATCTGATAACTTATTGACACTGCTGTTACGTATATGGGTATATACTATATAACATGTTTGCTTGAGAGGCATTCAGAGAGTCCTATCGGACGTCAGGGAGTGAATCTTATTTAGTTTCAAAAATTCGAACGATCTAACATACTTACACACTAATAGGACAATAGCACTTGTCATGTGGTAAGGGCTATAATTATGCTATAATTACCTAAGGGGTAAACATAATTTTTTAGAGAGTTAAATACCTGCCGGGGTCGCGGAATTAAAAAGGAAGAAAAAAAGAGAAACCGTGATCCTGGAACGTAAAGGTAAAGTGTAGGAACAGGGTGTAGTTTTAGTCAGTAGGAGTTTGACAGATCATTCCGCTCATTTGATGACCACTTAGAAAAAAGGGGTAAACACGTTTTTTTTTGTTCCTGCATAATGAAGAACTTAGTAATTACGCGTACAATAAATACATTTTTGGCACCAATGTCAAACGTGCCTGTGATGAAACGTCCAAAAACGGTCGATTTCGTCATTATTTTAAAAGCGGCGCCGACATTCTGCACCTACTACAGATTGTTAATGTATTCGCTTGTTTACCTACTTGCTTAAAAAGAGAAGATCAAGTTGTTACACGATACTTAGAATATCGCCCGACTTAGTTATTATCATCCATTACAATTTAATTAATTTTAATGAATTGCGAAGAAAATTATGCTAAAAACATTATCTACTGGTGTGAGATGCAAGGTAGACATTACTGTCATAGTGATTACAAAATTAAAAAGTAGGTACCCAATTTTGATTTGATTTGATTAATCTTGCTGGAATAAGTACGCCTACCTAAATATCTCATCACCTTTAAATCTTGTTGCATTGTTAATATCTCCGATAAGGTGTTATTGGAATATTTTTCATTCTTCACGTAATAGATCATTGTCAAGTGTAATTAAAAGAAATCAACATACCAGGCTTAGATAGGTAGGTGTGTTTTCATTTACCTTTAGACCCAAACCAAAGGTATAAGTTTTTAATAAAGTGAAGGAAACATAAAACGTACTCGATAAACGAACTTGTATGCTAATTCTATAGATTGACACAACAGCTTTGAAAGCAGTAACCACTTCACTAAACTCTTAGCATAATCATGCCTTTGCTCTCGCGTATCTCCCCTGTTTTGAAAAAAGGTAGGTATTTATATTTTAAGATACTATTACTTATCTTATGTTTGGTCATACTATGAACTAACAATTTAGACAATGTCCCCTACTACCAATTGTGCAGAAGACCTATCATCCCGGTGCATCAACCGAGGTTTTTTTTAAAATATTTTATTCAAAGGTCTAACCACCTTTAGCAGTGGTCCATCCATATAATAAAGATTTCGTTAGATGTAGATGTCCATGCTACAAACGTAATAAAAAAACAAGTTCAGATATTGTGTGGTTACATTAATCAGCTTTAACGCTTTTTAAAGATCGCTGTTTTCAGAAGATGTTGGGGCAACAATAAATTCTTCTATTTCGTGTACGTTTCCCGTATCCGAGCTATTTCGGTCGAGGCCGGTTGTTGCCGGGCCCTAAAGGTATTGATAGGTATTTGTTTATTGAGACGGGAGCTATGATTACGCCGTAGAGGCCGCCGGGGAAAATTATTACTGTAACCATGTTACGTAACTAATGAGGAAAAGGTGCTACGAAATGTCGTAGCAATTATATATAAGCTCCATTTCCAATGTTACAATTATTTAGCATCTTATAAAATAAACTAGCTGTTGCCCGCGACGGCGTCTCCGTGAATGCGTTAAAGAAATAAAGGTTCACTGCTCATTCCCCGTAGGTGAAAGCGTAATAATATGTAGCCTATATGTGGACCCGACTTCTTAATAATATTCGTGTCAAAATTGAAGTAAATTCAAGCAGTAGTTCATGCAGTACAAACAGACAAAAATTCTAAAAACTATATTTTTGGCTTCAGTATCGATTGTAGATCACACCCCAAGTATTCTTATAAAAATATTTCCTACCATTTTATTATAAGTATAGATGTTTACCTAAGGTGGTACATAAGTAAGTAATTGTTTCAGCAACAGGAAGGAAGATTGTGTTTCAGAATCTTTCAGATGATACGAATTTGAGATAGACTACAGTTTTCATAAATCAAATACTCTCAAGAAATAATATTGCTTCCTACAGATAAATAGATAGGCATGTTTCGCGAATTTGTGTTAACGATGTATTTTTGTGGTCAATTTAAAAAGAGACCAATATGAAACTTTTGTAGTCTTTGAAAAAGTTTAATCGTATTGCAATTGCATTAACATTATAGAAGTCATAATAGTAGCTGGTTGGCTATTCAAATTGAATAATAAAACTAGTAGAAATATATAATACGACCGGCCCCGGCTTCGCACGGGTGGACATTTATTTTTTAAGCTCTCTGAAAAAAAAAAATCCGGGATAAAATATAGCCTATACGGATTCGGAAGAATCCCTCTAAGTAATGGTAAAAGAAATTTTGAAATCGGTCCAGTAGTTTTTGAGCCTATTCAATACAAACATACAAAAATACAAAGGTTTCCTCTTTATAATATTAGTATAAGTATAAGTATAAGTATAATAGTATAAAGTATAATAAGTATAGATATATAGACCATTCACCCCTATGGCCTAGACAGCCATAGACTACATGTACTCAAAAGTAATTAAATTTAGTCTATTGTAATACTTTTGGACAATAATTTTCGTTCAATGTATAGGCTACTATTTATTCTCAGTGAGCCCACTTCATCTCATGCAGTACACGTTGATCCGTGATACCATAGAGTCCGACATTTCATAAGAACGCGCGAAACGAATTCGAAATTTAAACTGAAAAAAGTTTTGTTATAACGTTTCGGGTGAAAAAAGTTTGTAATTATTTTTTTGGTGATATATTTTTTTTTTTTTATCGAAATGTGGCGAACAATATTAGGCCTTTTGGTTTTCTTGTATGCGATAGTTTCGCATGTTACTACAGCCCCGGCGTATTACCAACATGGTGGTAAGTATATTCTTTTGATTTACTTTATCAATATCATCTGCGGTTTTTAAGATACTCATAATAAAAAATAAACCCCCTTCTGCTTTTAAAAAGTCAATGAATTGTTTATTTTTATATTGTGATAATGTGATTGAGATGGACAATTAGGTAAACAGATTGAAGCAACAAATGGATCTCCTTGCACAACATTTTAGAATGCTGAACTCGGACAGAAATTATCCGACCGGCTGGCAGAAGTTTACCACCCTGTTAAACTTCCTATTAAACAAATTCGTAGATTTTATTTTAAATTTAAACACTGCTTTTAAAGTCAACCATAGAATCAGTCTCGTAGTTTATTTTTATTTTTATTAGTCTTCTCTGTCCCATTCCTGGGCAAAGGCCTCCCTCCACTCCTTCCAATCCGGACTCGTAGTTAAGCCTTTAAAAAATATTAGTAAAACGTGACACTTACAACAATGATAAATAATGATTGTTTAACAGTTGTATAATTATAGTGTTCTTGACTCCATACGATCATGTTCAAGAGCGGAACAAATAGGTGTCTATTACTCTATCCTCAACGAATTCAGGACCAATTTACAGATGCCTGTTAAATGATTGACCTACTTTTTTATCTATGTTTTGGAGATCATTTAGACCACTGTGCTTTATTTTATTTAAAAAGAGTACTTTTCTGTCCGCATGACATATACATATACAGTACCTACGTACATAAATGGTAGTACTTTCCAACTTAGTTTTAATTACATTTTGTTATGAAATGACACATTTAAAAATGAAACAATAGACAATGGAATACAATAATACAATGTAAGTAAGCTAACCAAAACTAAGATAAGTTTTGAAACCTAAGCTTTTGAGGACCTAATAGGGAAAATATAATACAATAGGTACTTACATTATATGGTTGGAAGACCTAAGTCAGATGAGATGATGATGTATTTTACTGAAAATGCCTTATATCTTGTCCATTTTCAGTTTCATGTTATGTTACAAACAATGCTGAAAATTTAATTTTTCTAGGGTTTTCATGTAAACAGGTACCCATACTTTTACTATACATTACCTTTTATGAACCAATTGTGATGAAACTACAAGGTGTAGGTTCCTCTGGCAAACTATTGCCTCGGGTAGTAAGTAGTTTTCAAAGATTTTAATGTCATCGAACTTTCTGCCTTTTTTAATGTTCAGTAATATCTATATCTATACATAAAATAAATCTATAGAAGGGTCAATTCTGTACATTGAAAATATTGAAAAAATAAATAGCGAGGGGTGTTGCTGGATCGATACCAAACCCAAATTTGTGATTAAAAACAATTTTTGTCTGTCTGTCTGTCTGTATATGCAGGCATCACGTGAAAACTAACGGTTCGATTTCGATGAAACTTGGTATAATTATACCTTATTATCCTGGGCATAAAAAAGGATACTTTTTATCCTGGAAAAATACGTAAAATCTTATTTTTCAGTTTTATTCATAGACGTTGTTCTGTACAACCGCGAATCACCTTAATTATTATAGGCTTAGCCGTATTTGGGTCCAATAGATATTTATAAGATGTCATTGTCAGAGTTATTCAAAATGGAGAAATAAACCATCCACGCGAAGACCGACATCCGCGCGGACGGAGTCGCGGGCGGAAGCTTTTTTTTTTTTTATCGTGGTAAAATCATCAAATGAGTCCTGCCCTGGCGGGAGGGACTGTCAGACTTGTACTGACTAAAATCCACGGTGTCCTTCAATAGCCCTTTACGTACTAGGGTCACGGTAATCCCTTGGTCCCGCGACCCCAGCAGGATTTGACCCTCTACAGGCCCCGTCACTGTGCTGACACTCTTTGAGGCGCACGTGGAACACAACGCGCCGTCAACCCGGGCATGGTCCATGGTCGGACAGCGAGTCGCCCATTACTCGCTCGCGCCTACGGTGGCCGGAGATCGTCCAGCGACGTCCGACGCCGTGGGCGTCTACCACTGCGGCTGGGGTGGAGGGAGGACGCTGTCCTCTCCCTCAGGCGGCCCGCCTCCTCCTTCACGAGCATGACTGCTTCGCAGAAGGAGGCGACCACTTCCCACTCCGTCTCGCCCCGCAGCATGGCCTCGACAATGCCGGGCGCGAGAGGTCTCCGCCTATCGCCGTCGTGAGGACACGGCGGTGCTCTGCCCAAGCGGGGCAATCCTGCACCGTATGCTCCACCGTGTCCTCCGGACGATCCTCGCAGTGGTGACACCCAGGCGTTTTTTCCCTCCCTATCAGACACAGGAACCTCCCGAAACTTCCGTGTCCGGTGAGGACCTGCGTCATGCGGTAGGTCAGGACGCCGTGACGCCTATCCAGCCACTCCACAAAGAGGGGTCTTACCGCCGCGCATAATAATATAGGCTTGCCCTAATTATTAATTAAGTATTATTACATTTTTTCACAGCACGCGGCCCAAGTTATACGTTGACGAATGCCCCGGAACAGCTGCAGCGCAAGCCTTACATCGAGGTCCACAACTCGACGTACCACGGCAGCGGGCCACGCGAGGAGGCGCGGGCAATGTGTTCCGTCAAGACGCAGGAAGTCAATGCCACGGCCAACGCTACCATCACTAGGAGACTGCATGGAGTCGTTACTTCTAGTAAGTTTAATTTATAGTAATCCTCGTCTTCCTACCTGCGTCCCATTCTTACTAGGGGCAGCCAGAAACTTGTTCTTCTTCAATTTTTAAGTCGACGGTCATGTTATCTTTCACTTCCTTTTCTTTCGTTATTGTATACATAACGGGTCATTCTTATGGAATGGACTTGAGCCGAGCCTCATCTAATTTTATGTGGAATAGAGGGCAATCTCGGCGAATAGCAAGATTTCTTTCAACGCAAGAATTTTTTCGATTTTCGCATAACTGGATGAAGAAAAAAAAAATTGTCCAATGTCGTAAACGCAATTTACACGTAGATACAAAAACAAGCTTTTTGAAAAATCTCACGCATGATTTGGGTAGGTGGAGAGAGTTGTGAAAAAACTCACATCTCACGAAATTAATGGATGCCTTTTACAGTCTACTAGCGCCGCCAATACAAAAAATGTCATAACTCGTAAATAGAATCAAAAATACAAAATGTGGTCTATTATTACTGTAGAAAAGGCAATAACGTAATTTTATAACACATTGTCAACACTTGAAATATAGCTGTTTAGCTAAATCGTGCATTCAAAACATAAACGGCCGTTTTTGTTACAAATAAACGTTATTGCCTTTTCTACAGTAAATAATAGACCATATTTTGTATTTTTGATTCTATTTACGAGTTATGACATTTTTTCAATTGGCGGCGCTAGTGGACTGTAAGAGGCCTCATAAACTATATTTTCTCTAGATTTCCTTTATCAACATAATTATGTCACTCTCTTAGTCACATGATGTGTTTTGTCTTAGTGGGTCATCTTCGTCATAAATCATAATGTTGTATGATAGACATCGTTGTTGTATGTTTTTTTCTGGAGTGAACAAGACTTTCCATTGATTTACGTTCACGAGTTGGACTATCAAAAATGACGGACGAACACATGAAGCGGAATTTAAGATTGGCATCAGTAAAACAGACGAGGTCAGAGCCACTGCTGCCTATATGTTCGCACCCATATTGATGAATTGAGACGTTGCTCTCGACGGCAGAGTACATTGAAGATTTTCTATTTAAAAAAAAGTGTAGTCCAGTAATTGTAGGGTGGTCGTAGATATTATTTATTTTTGCCTTAGTCCGTCCCTCTCGCTCTAACACATTCTAAAGCATGTATTTTCCATTTCCAGGAGAGCTCCACAATTCAATCCAGCGTCTGGAAGTGATAATCTTCGGCCAAATGCAGCAGTTGTGGCAGAGTTTGGACGCACTACGGACTAGCGTCACCAACAGGGTCGCACGCTCCAATAGTAACAATGTTTACCCGTCAAGGAACACTGTGTCTTTTAGATACCAACCTCCTCATTCATACCAGCATCATCAGCAACTGTGATTTTTAGAAATAGTTACTATATGGTTATTTGCAGGAACTAAGGGTCAGTTCATATCGAGACGCGACGATATTACAAATGTGTAACTTGTCGTGTAGTAAATAAAGTTAGATTTTGAGAGCGGCTGTTAAAAAGTGCGTGCGTCACCGCGCTGTGTCGCGTCTTCGGTTAAATTTTTTCGAGTAGTAACAAAATTAGATTTTGCGTCGCTCTACTGAAATGTGCGCGCAGCGTCGCGTCTCGTTGTGGACCTTTAAGCACTTATGGAAGCGAAATCAGCTTGAGTCACCGACATAGTGGCTCACCGTCACTTATTTGTCGACGAAACAGGTCTTTTTCATTTTTATTCCATGAATGAAAAGTAATTCCTGATGGGTTCGAGTCAATTCCGCGTTGATGACTGAGTTCATTCCCTAGTGTCAGTAAGAGTAGTCATTACGACTTGCATTAAATAATTCGTAGATATCTGATGACAGGTGACTTGATTTATTTGTTAAAAGAAAACAATGTGCCTATTTATGCGGACATTTTTTAGATTTTTATGCCTGTTTTAGTTCATCAGAAATGTTGAATCACTCTTTTTCTTAAGAATTCCATTAACAGATGTTTATCTCTAAGTCATTGCACTGCGATATATTAACAACAAGGTTATCTGGAATCTAATTAGAGTTCTACTAATGGAATTATAACGATTAGAGCAATGTACTCTGTATCTAACTATAACCACCAGATTAAATATGGATAGGTAATGCAAGTAATCCTACCAGAAATACTTAAGTTGTGAATTAACGGCAATCGGCAGTAATGTTGTATTTCATGAACTGTAACATCAATCACACTGCAAATATAAAGATTTTTAAGTAAAAATTAGAAATTTAAAAAAAATACTTAGAGCCATATCAGTCATAATATTTTACCGATTAAAAAAAGGAGGTTTTCGGTTCGACGAATAATCAATTACTGGAATAAAAACCAAAGCTACCGAAATAAAGTTATTTTATACTTTTTTGTGTTGCGGTCAGTTCCTTTTATTTTATTTTATTGTTTGTGCAATCATTGATGTGATGAGTGGTGGGAAAGCATGTAGGTTCCTTTATCAACAAAAACAACATTTTATATTTTCAATTTATTAACAATTAGTAACTGAATAATTCAGCAGCTTACGGGCTCCAGCACACGGTGTGGTTATCAAACTCGAGCCCGCAATAACAATAAAAAATACCTCGTTAGTTACAAGTTAAGTTAAATGATGTAAAACTAAATGTCATTATTAATAAATATTAACAAAACAAATTATTATGCATTTATCTCTAAAATTACATTTAGAATTTTGCATTAGAATGTATGTACTTATAAAAAATACAGAGATTCTTTTAGACTATTATATTATTATAATTTAAATACCTTTATTCCGATGATGGCGCCGTTTTTATAGAAAATCGTACAACTGAAGGAATTATTGGTTTGCCTACACTACCTTATAAACAATACATGGACGGATTATTACATTTTGTAGAACAGTAATTCATTATGTTACTGATAAAATATTAATAAATAAAACATCACTTTACTTGCGATATGAAATGTTTTGTTCGTTCAGATTTAATCGTAAATGCGTACGATTCGGATAAGTTTTTTTTTATGACGATTTACATTAAAAGTGTTAGATTAAATCAATCGTATCTATCTTCTGATGGAAAATAAACATTTTGTATTAAAATCTAACTTAAAATAAGGCATTTCATTTGTTGGAGACGCTATTTGTGAATTAACAGTATAACATCAGGAAAGTAAAAGAATATTAATGAGAAAACACAACTGCCCATTTTTTTTAAGTTTTTTTTTTAAACTGTCGTTACGTGTTCGGCACATAGAAATATGTATGCAAACTGCAATGTAAGGTTGTTAGGTACTCCTTATTACAAGGGAATAAAACAACGAAATGTATGTGATTTTTTGGTATATCTATAACTGTCCCTTTGGGGATTACAGGCGTGATGTTAAATAAAATATTGGAACAATAGGTATTAACATAAAAAATTGAAGAAATTGGGGCAGCCCTTAGCCCAGTAATGGGGCACTAGAGGCTATATCAAAAAGGGTAGCCAACTTTCAGAACAGAGGTATTCCACATTAGTCACCCGCTGTAATGGCACCTGAGCTAATGGCACCTTAACTATTCGACATATGAGTCCTGTCATATTTTTTAGCAGGTGCCAGGTGCCCAACATGGAATATATCTCTCAGAACACATCCAATATTAACAAACAATTGAAAGTTGTCAAAAATACCGTCTTTATTTACCATTCAAACTTTTACTTCCCTGAATGCGTTACAGTTTTATGCTATAAAATTAGGTAGGTGCAAGTAGTGGGTGGTGTAGTGTTCAAGCGGCAGAGGCCTGCATATAGCGGCGCAGCTCCTCCTGCGTGTCGAAGATCATGACGGGGAAGGGCGAGCCGGGCACGTGACGACCAGCCCACCGCACCTCCACACGGTAGTCGCCGGGCTCGGTGGGAGAGAACTGTGGACAATGAGTTTCTAAATAGTTTGCAAATGTAACATTACATGAAATATCCTTGTTATTAGTTAAATGCTACTTTTTTCAAATTTCAATGAAGACCTAGATCGGTGGTCGCGGGACTAACGAATTACCGTGGCCCCGGTACGTAAAGGGCTAGTGAAGGACACCGTGGATTTTAGTCAGTACGAGTCTGACAGTCCCTCCCGCCCTGCCCTGGGTGGGAGGACTCATTTGATGATTTCCTCTCAAAAACACTTTGTAAGATTGGTTATAAAATATTAATAAAACAAGTTTAGGATAGCAATATGAAATAAATTAGAAGTTAAACATAATTATTCAATTTATGGAGGGATCTACGCAGTAGGAATGCAGTACTCTGCATTATCGCCACGTGATAAAGGAATGTTTGCGTTAAAAGACGCAATCACACGTATTACGAACAAATTATAAGCTGGTAGATAAAAATATTGACCGGCTTAGTAGATCGTTATCGAAATTATCTAGGATTTATTACACAACTATACTAATTTCTAGCGTAAATCTGTTTTATCTTCTTTATAAAGACGTCATAAATAGACAACGGATTTATTGTAAACAAGTATTTGACGCATTACAACAATAGGGAGTTTTACTGCGAGTTTTAGCCTTTAGTGGCGCTACAAGCGCATGACGTAACAACGTCAAGTGTGGCTTCGAGTGTGTAGTGTATGTCAAGTAATCATACAGTAAATTGACATTATGTGCTGGTAGCGCCATCTGAGCCGAGCTTTTTTTTATCGTGGTAAAATCATCAAATGAGTCCTCCCACCCAGGGCAGGGCGGGAGGGACTGTCAGACTTGTACTGGCTAAAATCCACGGTGCCCTTTACGTACCGGGGTCTCGGTAAATCATAAGTCCCGCGACCATCTTGTATGGGCTTAGAGTAAATGTCTATTAGACTTCTACGATCCAGCTCGATACCACTTTCGACATATGTAAATCCATGGATTAATGAACTGCAGTCAATTCTAAGAAGATTAAAACTCACTTTGCAAAGTATAGTGCGGTCCTTTTGGCTCTCTCGCTGCATCTCAACGCGGAAGGCGCCCTTAGGTCCACGCACGCGCACCGTCAGCTGACCTGCGCCCGCGCCGCGCGTGTCGCACAGGAAACGTGACTGGAACGTCGCTAGTACACCTGGTTCTACGCCTGGGCCGTATACACGGACCTGGATAGAAAATGTAAATTAGAGCAAGGAAGTCAAATACAGTAAGGAGAAATGCCTGCCGGGGTCGCGGGTTTGTCTCATCAGGTAACCGTGACCCTGGAACGTAGAGGGTTATTGAAGGATCACCGTGGATTTTACCACGATAAAAAAGGAGTAACAATTAATGATAGGACGGTCAATATAAAGTGTGAAAGTAGGTATAAAATAAGGCAGACTGAGACAATGAACAGACAATGTTACAGGCAGGGCAGATAAGATACATTATTTCATGCATTGTTTTTTTTAATAAGTGGAATCATGCATGCAGTGACGGACGGATCTGTTTGATCAAATTCTTCTTAATGTCTTTGCTAAACATTCTATTCCAATCCATCCATTAAATAATATTATCAAACACCGAAAAATTTACAAAATGATTGAGAGGAGACTCACTTGAATCTCAAGTCAAGAATCAAGTCTACTTCTGTATAAAAAAAAACTTTTCGAATTTAATTTTCAGTCTGCGTTCGTAAATACGGGGGATAGTCTATAAATAACATACCAAGTTAAACAAAATCATACCTTGGAAGGATCAGGTGCGCCGGCAACTTTGAGTACAAATGGTGATCCGGGCACGTGTTCTCCCGCAAACTGTATGCTCAGCATGTGTCGGCCCGCTTCCGCTGGCTTCACGTTCAACGTGAACGTGCCGTCTCCATGCTCGTATAGTTCACAGTACGCGACCTGGAATAAATTCAATATTAAATATTTGTTTTTTTTTTTTTGATATATGAGTGTTTAGGATAGTTGATTACCGTGTTTGGACATAGATTTTACTAAATGCGAACGTATTATTCGATTTTTTTTTGTAGAATAAACTATGCTTATTTTTAGTTTTATAAAATTATCATAATGAGTTCTCCCATCCAGGGCAGGTTTGGAGGGACTGTCAGACTTGTACTGACGAGCCAGTTTTGGTTTTCATATACCCATAGACAACCGCACGTTTTATGTTGTATGTCGTAGTGGTAAGGATGATTTTCACTTGTAGTTGAAATCGGCCGAATTGCATCGCACCGCGTCGTAGCTCCCTGGTAGCCCGCCAGGTACCTTGTTGGGTCCGGTGCAGTGCGCGGTGAGCTCCCCGGGCCCCGCGCGGCGCGTGTCCAGCCAGGCGCGGATGTCCCGGCCCAGCACGCCGCCCGCCAGCCCTGCGCCGGAGCAGACCACACGGGACGCGTCGCCGCTCTCTGAGCCCGCTGACACGTTCACTGTTAGTGGACATCCTGGATCGACAACAAATAAAAATGGTTATCACATCAAAACGTAATAATGAGCGATTTTGGCAACCCTTCACACGGTGCGTGATATTACAGTAGTACTGATCCCCGAGCCGTGTGTAGGCAGGTGTCGGGCTTGCGCGTTCGATTCCTAGATGTCGGATCCAGCTCGTAGACGCATGTTTAGCTTGGTGTGACTCACGATATCACACGCCGTGAGAAACCAGCATATTATTGCTATTTATAACTAATATTATTAAGTTTGTTATTGTTACCTTTTCATGCCCAAACCGATCTTGGAATTTTGCATATACGTTGTTTGGTGTATAAAAACGGACATATGGGTACTCCTCTTCCCGAGAAAAATAACAATAACGTGCAAAAATGCCTCTACTCTAGTATGTTAGACAACGTTTTTAGCTTTCACGGTTTAATAATAACTTTAAACTATCATTATGGGATATCTTCCTTGATTATTCATTATTTTGAGCTCTCGATATTATACGCGACTAAAGACAGTTTAAAAATATAGTATGTTATCTTTAACACCGGGTCGACAGCGCGTTGAGTTCCACGCGCGCCTTAAGGAGTGTCAGCATAGTGCCGGGGTCTCGGGACTCACGAATTACCGTGAATCCGGAACGTAAAGGGCTATTGAAGGACACCGTGGATTTTAGTCAGTACGAGTCTGACAGTCCCTGATGCTCTGCCCTGGGTGGGAGAACTCATTTGATGATTTTACCACCTTAAAAAAATGGTACCTTTAACAAGCCGGCCTGCCCACAGCACGCGCAGCTGATGGTCTCCTGCGCGGCGTGGCGTGTACGTGGCGCGCCACAGGCCCGGGCCGGCCGCCGACAGCGCCACGGGGATGTTGTCGCCGTCCGCTGATGTTAGAGACGCTTCTGGAGCGCCGGGTCCGGCTGCGCTGCCGTCTGCAGGGAAAATATTATCATTTATTCTTCTATATTCATCAATAGAGACCGGATTATTCGCAAATGCATATTTGAATATGCAATTGCATATTACGGCTAGTTTATCAATGATTGCATACTAGCTGTTGCCTAGTTATTCGAAAATTATCTTACAGGGAAATTGGGATAAGAACTATCCTGTGTTAATCCAGATTATAAACTATCTGTGTATCAAATTTCATCCAAATCCGTTCAGTTGTTTTTTGTGTTAAAGAATAATAAAATTATTAATTAATTATTTAATAATAAAATTATTCCTTTAACACAAAAAATAACTGAACGGATTTGGATGAAATTTGTACGTTTATCCATGTTAATCCATGCAATCAAATTGTTACGTTTATAATAAGTATTAGTAGGAAGTAGAACTACAAAAATGCAAAAATTTGCCAGATAAAATACTATTATAAGTGGTTGTAGAACAAAAACTTTCAGTTTCAGTACTCCGATAAGTAAAGTTTTCAAGAACAAAATTACAACTTGTTGAATTGTAGTAGGCGCAAAATATTTGTTTCTTAGTATTACTTTTTTATTGAATAACAATTTCTGATTTCAATTTACGTAAAACAATGAAAATAAATGTAAGTGACAATAACAGTCGCTAAAAAAATGTATATAAAATTTTATATTCCGAACATCCAAATGTAAAGCGGACCCCTGACTACTTTGGGTATTTTTTGCAATTGTTCATCGTTTCGGATTATCATTTGATTATTTCATAAGTTATACAGATTCGAAATATTTCAGTAGTTATTTTTGCACACACGTAAGCAATAGCAGGTGTGAATCTTGTAAAGATTTCTTAATTGCGATAACAATTGATAAGGTTTAATTATAAATACCTTATTTATAGCTTATCAATATGATAACATTATATTAATGTATAAAAATGATTATAAGGAAAAATAAAAATCCACAAAAAGAACATTTTGACCCCGACGTGATTTGAACACGCAACCTTCTGATCTGGAGTCAGACGCGCTACCGTTGCGCCACGGAGTCTTGAGTTTTACGTTTGAATTTACAGACTGCTATCTATGAGAGCACTTTTCAAATACAAAATAAAATGGTCGTTGCAAATAATAATTCGAGTGCCTACTTGAACGTTTATTAACATTGATCTCAATAAGTTCAGTGTATATTCCTACAATTTAAAGAAATAAGTATCATGTGGATAGATCTACATATAAAATCACTTAATAATATCGAAGTTCCGAAACAAAGCTGATACAATATAGGAAGGTATTGATATTGTCCTTATTTAACTTCCTTCCATGTCTTTTAGGTCAGACAATTTGAGTGATAAAATGTGATGCACACATTTAATTTTTTTTTATAACCGTATTACAAAATTGACGAAAATACGTCGCTTTGATTTGGGATTTATTGATGTCGCCAACATGTTTATTTCGATTACACACATGTTCTGGTTATTAATAACTACTTGGCCTTGTCTGATAGTTATAAAAATTGTAAGGCGGCAAATTCGAATGTTTTGTCTAGTAGTAGTGTGTAAGAAAGTATCGTTTTAATCAGTAGATCTAGTCATGTGTCCCAATACGTGCTATTAAAACAAATATATTCTTTCTCTAGGGCCACATTAACGGAAAATGCCAATAAAAACATTTTAAGACTATTATCGCGAAAATCAATACAATTAGCGCAGTGGGTGAGCGATGGTCGCGGGAATCACGAATTACCGTGACCCCGGTACGTAAAGGGCTATTGAAATATACCGTGGATTTTAGTCAGTCAAGTCTGACAGTCCCTCCCGCTCTGCCCTGGGTGGGAGGACTCATTTGATGATTTTACCACTTAAAAAAAAAAAAAATGGGTGAGCGATTGGACTGCTGCGTGCCTTGGGTTAGATTTCCGGACGGAGCAAATATTCGTATGAAATACAATTATTTGTTTCGGGTCTGGGTGTTCGTGTATGTGAATTTAGATGTTTGTAAACGCACCCACGATACAGGAGACATTCATAGTGTCCTTGGAACATTCTTTTAAAGAAGAAAGACAGGGTGACCACTATTTACTAAAATCAATATTCCCTGACTTTTCCCGGTTTTACAGGCGCTTTTCCAAGTTTTTTCCTGACCATAATCTTAAATTTTTTACCATAATTTTACTTCAAATCACGAAACTGACAACGAAAAAAGTCTCGAACCCTGACCAAAAAATTAGTAGTCTTCGACCGTATTCAGTTAGCTACGTAACGTATTGAATTGATAATTAGTTAAGTATTTATAGTTCTTAAGGTGCGCCGGAGTAAGCCCGTTTGATCTTCCCTGACCTCCTTTTTCCCTGACAATTTCCTGACTTTTCCATGGCTAGCAAAATTCTCTGATTTATCCTGGTTATCCAGAAAGTGGCCACCCTGGAAAGAAGTGTGGGTCAGTTATAACAACAGTGTTTACTCACCGATGGTGAAGACCGCCGGTGTGTGCGGCGCGGCGTGCGCCAGTCCCCTGCCCTTGAGCGTGACCCGGTCTGCGCTGGCGGGCGCGGCCAGCAGCGCGCGGCGCGGCGCCCCGCCCAGCAGCGCTCCGTTGTACGTCAGCTCCAGCTCGGCCTCCCCGCCCGAGCTGCCTTCCACGCCTGTTAGTGTTACTACCGCACGCCCTGATACTGTTTCTACACCTGTGAGGGAGGATTGAATATGATAAGGTTGAAGCTGTGATGTCACCATAGTGACGTCATGAACGGTTTTTGAGCACTTGTACTACAACAGTTGCATAAATAACTATAAAAGATATAGTTATTTATGCAACTGTTGTATTAAAACACAAATGTGCTTTGATAAGAAGTGTTTTAATACCTAATTATAACAGTTGCATACAAGACTTAAAGTAACGCATACAATATGATAACGATAATAATTACTACTACGTTTCTTTTTGTAAGTAAATGTACCACGTTTCTTTTTGTAAGTAAATGTAATATTCAAATGACATTTGACAGATAAATGATGTTGACCCTTATCGTGGTGGCATACTATACATATCGTCGGCTTATTGCAAGAAGTCATTATGTGACCGGTATTTTAGTTCGATTTAGTTAGTGGTTATGTTGATTTGACCATATCATCCTAAATATTACGATGAATAATACGATGATATAGGCAAATCAACATAACCACTAACTAAATCGAACTAAAATACCGTTAATCTCAGAATAGTGAATATGACACATAATGACTTCTTGCAATAAGCCAACGATATAGACGGATGGAAAAAAGAAATATCGAATAGCATGTCCAATAAAACTAAAGCAACAAAAACGTATTTAGCGAATACTGTCATAATTTATAACTGATAGCACTTTGCCCGCGACTTCGTACGCGTGGGTTACGTTCTTTCCTAATTCCCCCTTTTCACCCCCTTAAAGGTTAAATTTCCAAAAACCCCTTCTTAGTGCTCCCCTACATTATAATAGGAAGCCGTGTGCAAAATTTCACATTCCTAGCCCCAGTAGTTTCCTAGCAGGATTGCTGCCCTGGGATCTGGAGGCGACTGCCCTCCAGCGCGTCTATGAATGGCGCGTGGAGGCGCAGCGTCGGGGCGAATCCCTGCTGCGCGGCGGGAAGAGCTCCGGCGTGATCTCAGGGCAGTATGGAGGGAGCGACTGTCGCAACGAGGTCCGGGCACGCCGCAATCGCGGCGGTAAGACCCCTCTTTGAGGAGTGGCTGGATAGGCGTCACGGCGTCCTGACCTACCGCATGACGCAGGTCCTTACCGGACACGGAAGTTTCGGGAGGTTCCTGTGTCTGATAGGGAGGGAAGAAACGCCTGGGTGTCACCACTGCGAGGATCGTCCGGAGGACACGGTGGAGCATACGGTGCAGGACTGCCCCGCTTGGGCAGAGCACCGCCGTGTCCTCACGACGGCGATAGGCGGAGACCTCTCGCGCACGGCATTGGTCGAGGCCATGCTGCGGGGCGAGACGGAGTGGGAAGCGGTTGCCTCCTTCTGCGAAGCAGTGATGCTCGTGAAGGAGGAGGCGGGCCGCCTGAGGGAGAGGACAGCGTCCTCCCTCCATCCCAGCCGCAGTGGTAGACGCCCACGGCGTCGGACGTCGCAGGACGACCTCCGGCCACCGTAGGCGCGGGCATGCGGGCAGCGAGTAATGGGCGACTCGCTGTCCGACCATGGACCATGCCCGGGTCGACGGCGCGTTGTGTTCCACGCGCGCCTCAAAGAGTGTCAGCATAATGACGGGGCCTGTAGAGGGCCAAAGCCTGCTGGGGTCGCGGGACCAAGGGATTACCGTGACCCTAGTACGTAAAGGGCTATTGAAGGACACCGTGGATTTTAGTCAGTACAAGTCTGACAGTCCCTTCCGCCCTGCCCTGGGTGGGAGGACTCATTTGATGATTTTACCACGAAAAAAAAAAAAAAAAAAGCCCCAGTAGTTTCGGGTGTACGTTGATATGTCAGTCAGTCAGTTCTCCTTTTATATATATAGATAACTAGCACTTTTCCCGCGACGTCGTCCGCGTGGGTTACGTACTTTCCTAATTCCCCCTTTTCACCCCCTTAAAGGTTAAATTTCCAAAAACCCCTTCTTAATGCTCCCCTACATTATAATAGGAAGCCGTGTGCAAAATTTCACATTCCTAGCCCCAGTAGTTTCGGCTGTACGTTGATATGTCAGTGAGTCAGTTCTCCTTTTATATATATAGATTACAATGACTTACATTCGAGTGAATCAATAGTAAGTGACGGTAGGTGATACAGATGTTAAGTGGTGGTGGTTATTTAAAAAAATACTTTTTTTGATAATGTCAATTCTAATTTAGAAGTCAGTTGTAACTCACGTTGATGCCTGCCCGCTAGCAGACACTCCAACGTGCCAGGTCCCGCGCTGCTGGTGTCGAGCACTAGTTTGGAAGGAGCTCGCACGCGACCCGCGTTGTCAGTGCCCCAACCTCCCACTGGCACGATTGCTGATGTGTCTATCACCTGGTGAAGAAAACATACGTTCCGTTAGTGAATGAATTTTTAATTTATTCTATTATTATGTTGGTAGTCTAAGGAGTAGAGGTGTGCAGTTGTTTAGCGTTTGTCAAACAGACAGGCGACAGCGAAGCGTTTCCGAACCGAAGCGAGACGTCAGTCCGATAGTTCTGTCACGCTATCGGATCGCTTTCGGTTTTCTATGTGACTGGATTCAAACAATTCCTTACATTACAAATAAAAACGTCATGTTTCGCATTCGTCACGCCTGTCTGTTTGACAAAGGCTTCAAAGTGTGGATTCTCAACCTATTTTTAATAACTGAAGTATGATTTTGAACGAATCAAATGTCGTTGAAACAAAATAATGCTTCCCGTGACGCAAGTCGACAAGACCACCTTTTTTTTTTGTAACGTGGTACAATCATCAAATGAATCCTCCCACCCAGGGCAGAGCGGGAGGGACTGTCAGACTCATACTGACTAAAATCCACGGTGACCTTCAATAGCTTTTTACGTTCCGGGGTCACGGTAATTCGTGAGTCCCGCGACCGACAAGACCAGCTAGACCAAGCGTGACTAAGCGTTTTCTTTTGGTCCGGTCGTTAAGGTCCAAGGTTTTCAATTTTATGCGCTTGGATATAACATTGAAAATCTATTAAAGACTAGCCAGTCTCAGTTTTTTGTAGGGCACATTACACGCTGACTGCGTTCAGGAGTTTTACACCATAGTTTATTTCAGATTAATCACTTATTTTCGTAACGTAAAGAAAATGAAGTAGAACAGAATCAAAGTTCAGCAATCTGCAAAATATGTTTACAGTGTAATATTGCTCACCTTAACAGAGAAGGGGCTCCCCGGCAGTGGTCCGGACGAGGTGAATATCCTGACTTCATACAAGCCCACCACGAGCGGGATGTACGCACACAGCCACTCTCTAGGCGCGCCGGCTACTACCCGACACTCCAGGAGACCAGTCTCTGTGCTATCTTCTTTCTCGTCTGTTATTAGTCTTTCAACCTGAAAAAAATATTTTTGAGTTAGCAATGTAGGTCCAGCGATTTTCTTTTTCTTAATAAGACCTTGTGCCTGTCAGAGACGAAAAGAGACTTGTAGGTAGTCTCCTTGCCCGCACGCTATATTGCACTCTGCCACGTTGTGATAGAGTAGTACATTGTCTGTTACCTGCACGGTGGGCGGCGAGTCCTCAGTACAGTGTATGGTGAAGGCGGCCTCCTTGCCCACGTGCGCGTGCGCCAGGCCCGTGCCCGCACAACGCGCTATACTACTGCTTCTACCGCTAAGGACGCCTAGTGATACTGGACTGCCTGATACGTTTGCTCCTGTAATAAAGTAGTGTAGAGTTAGTGTTTTGTCTTCATATTAATTACGGTATTTATTAAGGTGAAACAGATCATAATCTTGAGGCCATTTTGCCATTCTATGGAGCTAGTGTGGGGAAATGTATAACACAGTATAATGATGTAATATGTTTGTAAATTTGCTAGGAAGAGTCCGGGCCAAGAAAGAAGTACTGCGGAAAATTTGTGGTACTATATTTTTTCAGTGCAATTTGATGTAATGGTATAGACACTAGCGCCGCGTCAAAAGGGCGTGGCGTGGACTCTATTTAATGATCTTTACTCAACTTATATTATTAAAAAAAAACTATTTTTATTTCTAAACAACATTAAGGCCCACTTGCACCACAATCACTAAACAGGTTTAGCGCTAAACTGATTTAAAACATCGTTCTGTCTCTGTCAACTTCAAACAATTTGACAGGGATACAGTGATATTCTAAGGCAGTTTAGCGCTAGTGATTGTGGTGCAAGTGGGCCTAAATCTCCAGTCATTATAGTTACCTCCATAAGTGATATAGATCCTGTAGTGCGCTGGCACAGACGGTCGCAATCGAACTCTGTAGGTATTGCCATCCTCTCTGATATCGACCGGTAGACGAATACGACGTTCGCCCATAGCTTCACAAATCACTTCTAGTTCCGCTACACCTGCGTCTTTTGTGTCAACTGGAAAACAATTAAACAATGTTAATTTTTGGCTAAAAAAGGCATAAGAAGTTAGGAGAAAGGTATTGAAAATAACGAACGATAAAAGATGTGCATTATCCATATTTGGGACAACGGAAGGGCCAACTTGGGAAGTAACAATAGGGTATTTTACTGCATAAAAAATATGATAAAAATGTGATATTGAATTAATAGGCTATTTTACCCAAAAAATTTTGGATAAAATAGCCTATTATTTCAATATCACAGATCGCAGGAACAATGACAAGGATTATTTGATCTTTTTCATGTAAAGCTCGATAAAACCCTTTTTTGGGGTATAAAAATCACCAAATGAGTCCCTCCCGCCCAGGGTGGAGCGGAAGGGACTATCAGAATCTTATTGATTGAAAACCACTATGCTCCGTTATATGACCTTTGTTTTCCAGGGCCACGGTGTCCTTTTAAGACTGTTCCGTAATACCTGCAGGCGTTTGGTCCTGGGCCTGTCAGTATGTTGATAGCTTTTTGAGGTGCGATAATTCGCTGGGGAGTTTTTTTTTGGGAACTTTCGTAGTGGGTCTTATGTCATTTTGGCGTCCGAATAATGCCGATTCTCAGTAATTTAATATGATTTTAACTTTTACTTAATTTTGTATTATATTTACCTGTGAAATTGATGGGTGTTTGTGCGATAATATTCCCAGTAGGTAACCCAGATATGATGACTCTGTTGGAATCAAACGATTCGCAGGTGTATGGACTTCCAGATACCGGTTTCGATAAGTGTAGTACCTCTGAAATATAAATAAAACATAATCAATTACTAAACGATCCTGTGGAGGTGTTGGCAAGTCGAGCTTTGAGACAATTTTATGTACCTTCGGTGTTTGTCAACCTTTTACGCTGCATAATCTCAGCTTTAACGCTATTAAAACGCAAAGTTAATGCTGCGTTAACTCAGCGTCGTTTTATAAACGTGATACTGATGCTGCTTTAATACAAAGTTGTTGATACCGAAGGATATAGCGTCTACGCGGCGTGAAAGCCACGCCAGGCTATTCTAGACGTTAAGGCACCTTAAACAGCTTTAACGCTATTAAAACACAAAGTTAATGCTGCGTAAACTCAGCTTCGTTTTATAAACGTGATACTGAAGCTGCTTTAATACAAAGTTGTTGATACCGAAGGATATAGCGTCTACTCGGCGTGAAAGTCACGCCAGGCTATTCTAGACGTTAATGCACCTTAAATCCTACTGTATACTAACCTATAGTGCTCTGTCCAACATCAGTGATGGTATACTCTGCTTGCAATAACCCTGACTTAGTCTGATAACAGCGCACAGGCAGAGCTCTAGAGCCAGGCCCGGATACTACGACGTCGAACTCTCTGGCTGGTCTACCGAGTGTGTCGATACTGAAAGACGCTACTCTGTTCACTTGAGCCTGGTACAGGCCGAGGCCGGAGGCTGCCACCTGGAGAGATAAATGTGTTGTTTAGTAATTATTTAAATAAGGTCACAATGAATTCGTTGCCGGTACTTAGCAGATGTGGTGGACATTATTTGTATTGATAAAAAAAGTGCCAGTTATAGGACCAAAGGGTAGGTAGGTACAACTTGTAATAATGAATGCAGTTTATTATATACTCATGAAGTGCACCAGTACAGTATTCATATTGTAAGTGTATACGTTGTTGTCGCGGGACTTACGTATTACCATGACCCCGGGACGTAAAGGGCTTTAAAATTTTAGTCAGTACGAGTCTGATAGTCCTTTCCCGCTTTGCCCTGGGTGGGAGGGCTCATATGATGATTTTACAAAGTTAAAAAAAAGTGTATACGCTGTGTGCGTGGTAACGCAGGCTCCTGACAGCAACAATATTTTTGGACGTAAGGTCTGTCAACTCTTGGCAACTAGATATTTTGATAAACAGTTTCCGCTTTTTTTTCATCAAAAATTAAAAACAAAGTATTTAAAAAACGGTTGTGACGTATTTCAAACTTGAGAGTCCCGAGTTACTACATATTTAATCCACATAACACGCTGCGATCTATTTGACAGGCCCCAACATCGAGTTCGCACATAACGTATCCTATCCTTCGATCAATAATAGTACTAGATTCCCGATGAGCGCTTCAAAAACGCCCTGAAAAATAACGCCAATAACGGTTTTGTGATGAGATTTCGAATCCTTTTTGCTTAGATCTTAAGTATCATTTTAGAATGAGTACTTTTGTACTGCTGACATTTATCTTCAAGAAACATTTTTAAATTGTTTACGTTAAACCTAATACATTTTGCAATGGTAATTAAACTGTATGTTTGAGTGTTAAGGTTTATAATAAACTGAAGTTGTTAATACTATTGAACATTTTTTAATGAAGTGTAGATGTTTACGTTTTTTGTTCCTTATCCTTAATCTAGAGCTAGTATTGATCGAAGATACTATCACACTAGACTTACCTCTTGTCCATGATGTGCAGGCTGCACGTCAACAATGAGCGGCTCCTTAGACACGGGCGCGCCGCTCCACAGTAACGTGAGTCTGTGCGGCGCGGCGCGGGCGGGGTGCCACACCAGCTCCTGCCGCGCACCGCCGCGACGTCGCACCGAGTGCGGCACGGCCGCGCCGCCGCAAGTCACGCGGCCGGAGAGACGACCGTTGCCGGCGCCATTGGTGCTTACTGCACAAAATAATGGCGTTAGGTTAAAAATTGCAAACTAAAACGCTATTAAAGCTTTTTTTTTTCGTTTTTTTTTGATGGCATGTTTGGTGCAGTGGCTGAGCGATCGATTGCTGCACAGTGTGTCGCGGGTTCGACCCCCGCGCGGAACATATATGTGTAGGTTCTACAAGTAGTTGTTTCGGGTCTGAGTGTTTTTGTATGTGAGTTTCTATGTTCGTTAACGCACCCACGATATAGGAAAAAAATCCTAGTGTTGGGCAACGATTCTCTTTTTTTTAAGTCTTATGGACATACAAAAATGATTTCAAAACTTTTTTGTAAAAGAAAAATTCGAGGATTTCAACCTCTTCACCGGACGCTCTTGCTAATAGAGCTATCACAGTCATGCTCATCTTACAGTCAGGTATGATGAGAAGTACATCCCTTTTAGAAGACCCTTTAGAAAGGTTGACAGTTTGTGAAAAGATCAGGACCGCACTTGCTCTGTATTATGATGTATTTATCGAAAAAAAATATCAAATCGGTGTCATTTAAGAGCGCGTATTCTGAAAGCCGGCAACGTTGCCAATAGTTGTCAAATATTAACAAGTTTTAATTAATTTGGCAATGTTAATGTGTGGGAATATGGGTCCGTAGTGCACTAAAATATGATTAGGGAATGCAATAATTAATATCGTAACACCGGATTAATAGTTTTAGATGTAAAAAGTATTACAGCATCAAATTCAGTGTTTTAATTGCATTCCTATATCAATTTTATAGTGCACTACAGAGCCATATTTCTAATTTTATTACAGTAAAATTACCAAATTAATTAAAACACACAAACATGTAAATATTTGACAGCTATTTGCGAAGTTGCCAACTTTCTGGTTACGCGCCCTTAAATTAGCTGTGTGTGTTACTCAATCACAACTTAAGAACCCGTATTCCTACCAAAAATTTCTCTAATAAATCTACACTCACCAGTAAGTATGGCTGGTCGATGCGCCACAGCGTCTCCAATAGACAGTACTTTGACAGCAGACGCGTCAAGCGCCTCCACATCGGCGACAGGTCCTCTGGTACTGCGCACCACGTATCTGCCCACACGACTGGCAGGGAAGGTCAGTAAGCCAGTGTCTTCTAGATGTGCTTCAGCCACGCGAGTACCGGTTGGAGAGATGACTTCCACGTCTGATAAGTTCTCGTCTATTTCTACAGTTGCTACTCCGCCTGGAGGGGATCAAAAATAATATTAGAGTGTTTTTTGTTTTAAACATTTATGTACATTAATGCCTGTGTAGCGTAAGGTGAAGATTTTTGAAAAAGAAAAGTTCACATAACGAAATGAAAGATTTGGCATCGATAAGTAGAGCTGGGATAGCCTGATTGGTAAAGTGAGTGAAGTACATATTCAGAAGAAGTTCGAATCCCACTGTTACGTTGTTTTTTTGTACCTGGCTGTTTACCTGACAACATATAGCGAGTCCATTACGGAGTTTCTTAGGTTATCACTTTTTCACAACGATTCACTTTTCTAATTAACTTTTTAAACAGTTTTACAATATTAATTAAATCAAAACAAAAGTTTACTTGTTTACTTTTCACTTGACATTACATCAGACGTCAATTATGACAGTTCAAGGCGCCATCTGGCGATTCGCCGATTAACGATTATAAAATAATCGATATTTTTAACTAATAGTTTGCAAATCATAGAAAATATAAAATACCTGATTTAGCAAACCTAAATAATTATAAGATTACGGAAATAAAAAATATTAATAAAATGAAATACCCGTAAACGGAAGTGATTTAGTTTTTTCAATATGGACTTTTTTCTCGAACATTCCAAGGCCGCGAAACATTTATTATCTGTGAAGTTTTTGCGTGAATTGTCTGTGACAGAATGTTGTCACAGAAAAATGTCAATTTTGCCTAATTAATATTCAGGGGTAATTGTTATTGTTAATTACGAGGAATTATAAATTGGACCACGAAATCGTATGGATTTAATTTAGTGAAATGGCTTTAGGCTTAAACACGTGACGTTGGACAGTTTTTTGTGAGTTTGGTGTATTTTTGAGGAATTGAGTGTTTTCCTTGGAGTGTTTGTAATTGGTAACCAAGAGAGATTCTCCCTGGACTTGGGAAAAGTGAATTTCTTGGGCACCCGAATTCTGCCTTGATTTCCGGCCGACGCGCCAGTGATGGTTAGTCGTCACATTCTGCCCGAGCCGGCTTCCAGTCAGCATCAAACTTATTTACTTTTTGGCGAAGGTGAGTTCTTTTATTGTAACGGTGTCTGAGGTTGTTCGGTGAGCACTTCCCCGGTTGTTGAGAGAATATAGTCGTAACTCGTGAAAACTTATTGCAGGATTCTTAATTGCGCCAGGAATGCGCAATTAACGGATTAGTTGTTCGGGATTCCTGTTCTGACCAGCGACCAGGATCGGAGCGTTCCGCTTCAGCCGCCGTTGATGTGTCTCCCTTCAGAGTGAACTGTGAGTATTAAACATCGCTATTTACTGAAGATAGGCCGTAGGTGTTTTCTCGGTGTCTACCACAGTGTTAATTTATAGGTTATTCGTGGACCCCGTGGTGACGTGGCGGATGCCACGCTGGAGCGGTATTTGAATGGAGAACCTGATGTCCATTACATGCTCAGGCTACTTGATTTCCCCGCTCGGTCCCGTTAAGGAAAGCAATTTGGTTCCACGTATATTATTGGGTCTCCGTATGGCAAATTACAGGAAGGCAGCTTGAGAAGCTCGTCCCGCCGCCAGGATCCAGCAGGCCGTTGGGGCCTGGACGCGGGACCCGTTGCTCGGGCTCGCCTGAAGCCACCTGCGGAGCCAGCGGCACAGCGAGCGGCACGGTTGCGAAGCCCGCAGGCGGTCGCGCCGTGCGAGACGGTTTTTTTTTTAACTCCTTTTTTTTTACTCCTTATTTTTTTTATATTTTAATCCGGCTCCCGTTGTAAACCGGAGCCTGTAAACCGGTCTATATTATACCGGGTCTGGATGTCGGTGTTCCACCGATTTTCAAATTGAGGATCTTGGGCTAGTTCTTCATTCACCCGGATGTAGGGTGAACATCTTCAGCTTCAGGATCCGGGACTCTCCCAGTCCCTGGCGCCCATTTGTTAATTTTAATTTGAATTTAAATGGAACGTTCTAGTTTGGATATAATTTAACTTTTAACTTTTTCTCGGAACAGTACTCGGCAGGTTTATCTCCAACTCCCCACGCCCATAGCTCTTTCCGTTAAAGTATAAACTGGCTAGCCACCTTTAGTTAAAACTAAGATCTTAATTTAATTTTCTCGACCTACTTGTCATAACTACTAAACAATAAATGTCACATCAAATTTATTATGTATAATAATAAACCAGTTTTTATATAATTTGTTGTTTCCTTATAGTTGTTTCCCCAACCGAGAGGGAGAAAATATACAGTGTAACAGTGGCGCCCAACGTGGGGCGTTGGAGATAAACCTGCCGAGTACTGTTCCGAGAAAAAGTTAAAAGTTAAATTATATCCAAACTAGAACGTTCCATTTAAATTCAAATTAAAATTAACAAATGGGCGCCAGGGACTGGGAGAGTCCCGGATCCTGAAGCTGAAGATGTTCACCCTACATCCGGGTGAATGAAGAACTAGCCCAAGATCCTCAATTTGAAAATCGGTGGAACACCGACATCCAGACCCGGTATAATATAGACCGGTTTACAGGCTCCGGTTTACAACGGGAGCCGGATTAAAATATAAAAAAAATAAGGAGTAAAAAAAAAGGAGTTAAAAAAAAAACCGTCTCGCACGGCGCGACCGCCTGCGGGCTTCGCAACCGTGCCGCTCGCTGTGCCGCTGGCTCCGCAGGTGGCTTCAGGCGAGCCCGAGCAACGGGTCCCGCGTCCAGGCCCCAACGGCCTGCTGGATCCTGGCGGCGGGACGAGCTTCTCAAGCTGCCTTCCTGTAATTTGCCATACGGAGACCCAATAATATACGTGGAACCAAATTGCTTTCCTTAACGGGACCGAGCGGGGAAATCAAGTAGCCTGAGCATGTAATGGACATCAGGTTCTCCATTCAAATACCGCTCCAGCGTGGCATCCGCCACGTCACCACGGGGTCCACGAATAACCTATAAATTAACACTGTGGTAGACACCGAGAAAACACCTACGGCCTATCTTCAGTAAATAGCGATGTTTAATACTCACAGTTCACTCTGAAGGGAGACACATCAACGGCGGCTGAAGCGGAACGCTCCGATCCTGGTCGCTGGTCAGAACAGGAATCCCGAACAACTAATCCGTTAATTGCGCATTCCTGGCGCAATTAAGAATCCTGCAATAAGTTTTCACGAGTTACGACTATATTCTCTCAACAACCGGGGAAGTGCTCACCGAACAACCTCAGACACCGTTACAATAAAAGAACTCACCTTCGCCAAAAAGTAAATAAGTTTGATGCTGACTGGAAGCCGGCTCGGGCAGAATGTGACGACTAACCATCACTGGCGCGTCGGCCGGAAATCAAGGCAGAATTCGGGTGCCCAAGAAATTCACTTTTCCCAAGTCCAGGGAGAATCTCTCTTGGTTACCAATTACAAACACTCCAAGGAAAACACTCAATTCCTCAAAAATACACCAAACTCACAAAAAACTGTCCAACGTCACGTGTTTAAGCCTAAAGCCATTTCACTAAATTAAATCCATACGATTTCGTGGTCCAATTTATAATTCCTCGTAATTAACAATAACAATTACCCCTGAATATTAATTAGGCAAAATTGACATTTTTCTGTGACAACATTCTGTCACAGACAATTCACGCAAAAACTTCACAGATAATAAATGTTTCGCGGCCTTGGAATGTTCGAGAAAAAAGTCCATATTGAAAAAACTAAATCACTTCCGTTTACGGGTATTTCATTTTATTAATATTTTTTATTTCCGTAATCTTATAATTATTTAGGTTTGCTAAATCAGGTATTTTATATTTTCTATGATTTGCAAACTATTAGTTAAAAATATCGATTATTTTATAATCGTTAATCGGCGAATCGCCAGATGGCGCCTTGAACTGTCATAATTGACGTCTGATGTAATGTCAAGTGAAAAGTAAACAAGTAAACTTTTGTTTTGATTTAATTAATATTGTAAAACTGTTTAAAAAGTTAATTAGAAAAGTGAATCGTTGTGAAAAAGTGATAACCTAAGAAACTCCGTAATGGACTCGCTATATGTTGTCAGGTAAACAGCCAGGTACAAAAAAACAACGTAACACCACCCGTAACTGTATTTTTCTTTCCTCAAAATAGCTTTATGTTAGAAATTTTTGAAAATAATTTAGAGTTACTTATTTGACTCTATTTTAAAGAAAATGCAAACTACAGTGAATTGCTTTTCGATTTTTAAATAGTAATAATTTGATGTAATGTGAAATTACCATCTATATCTTGTCTAATTAATATTATAAATGCGATATTTTGTGAGAATGGATGAACAGATAATTTTTACTCGTCCACACAAAAACTACAGAATGGATTTGGATGAAATGATGCACATATAGTTGGATTAACCTGGATTAACTCATAGGATACTTTTTATCCGAGTATGACGTACCCGTGGGACAATTTCTGGGTGAAGCCGCTGGCAATGGCTAGTGTATAATAATTTGCTAATAGAAATGAAGATAATAAGTGTCTTTCAAAAGGAAAATCTTGCAAATTAACACAAAACATCTGTAAAAAAAGAATTGCTATATTTTTTGTGCTCCATATTCCTTAAATCACAAATAGTATAAAAAAATGTCGCTTCCCGCTGTCTGTCTGTCCCTATGTGTGCTCAGATCGTTAAAAATACGCAACGGATTATAATGCGGGTTTTTTTTAAGTAGATAGTTATTCAATAGAAAGGTTTATATGTATATGTTTAAAGTTTAAAAATATTTAAAAAAGCTCTAGAAGAACCGACCGAAATATTAAAAACAAAAGTCACCTTTTTTATTTAAATGTGATCATAGAGAATCTATTTTGTTTTACTTTTTTCGACATAATACAAAGGGAACTGTATTTTTTTTTTGAGATATAAATGTCTTAAAACCATCATCTGCCTAGCCTTTTCCCAACTATATTGGGGTCGGCTTCCAGTCAAACTAGATGCAGCTGGATATCAGTATTTTACATGGAGCGACTACCTGTCTGACCTCCAGAACCCAGTAACTGGGTAATACGATACCCCATGGTAAGACTGGTTGTCAGACTTTACAACTTCTTATTAACAGTAACGACTGTCAAAGATCTACATACGGGACCAAAGGCTTTACGTGCTTTCCGAGACACGGAGGAAACTAGCTATGACAGATAGTAACCCATTCACAGACCAATCTCGGCAAGCGTGGTTTAACCCGGAAAAAAAAATGTCTTAAAACCGAAAACAGAAAAAATTCCTTACCAATTTGCACATAAGTGTGTGGCTCGCTGACTCTGCAGACAAAGGGACTGCCGGGCACTGCTTGTTCGTTGAACGTGACGGACACTCGGTGTGGCTCGCGTGATACAGGGACAAAGGTCACGTCGTACAGACCGCGGGCTACTGCCACCACCTGTAGGAAAGAGCAATAGTTAAAATATGTTAACTTTTTTTTTTGTCGTGGTAAAATCATCAAATGAGTCCTCCCACCCAGGGCACAGCGGGAGGGACCGTCAGACTCGAACTGACTAAAATCTACGGTGTCCTTCAATAGCCCTTTACGTGTAGCGGGTCACGGTAATCCGTGAGTCCAGTGACCAAAATATATTAACTAGAGAAACTTCACAGGCGGCATTTTATTAACGAATTTGTTGATATTACGACGAGAATTAATGAATTAATAACTGGAATCTAATAGTCTTTGATGTTAATTTTGAATTTTAAAATTCATCAGAAGCACGGCTGCTTACTGAAAGTTTTGCCGAGAGATTTTTGCGCATTTTTGTTACTTGTCAAAGTTTGAAAAGCGAACAACATTCGACACAACAATATACTTAGCGCTATCTCGCGGCAAAGCAATGGACTCCATGACAACTGAATAAAAGTAAGAAACACAAATAACGACATCTACATTTTTTTAATCTTAAATGTGTTGTACCATGCTTTTTTTTTAACGTGGTAAAATCATCAAATGAGGCCTCCCACCCAGGGCACAGCGGGAGGGACTGTCAGACTCGTACTTTCATCCACGGTGTCCTTAAATAGCCCTTTACGTTCCGGGAGACCCGTGACCCCGGCAGACTCTGACGCTGACACTCTTTGAGGCGCGCGTGGAACTCAACGCGCCGTCGACCCGGGCATGGTACATGGTCGGACAGCGAGTTGCCCATTACTCGCTGCCCGCATGCCCGTATTGTACCATGCTAAGGTATAGTTTTGGCTATTGGTTTTAATACCATTAAAACAACCTTTATTCAGCAGTGGGACAATATAGGTTTCTTTTTTTAAATAATTACTGCTGTGTTTAAACAAACACTTTCGATTACTGACTTTCTATCTATATTAAACTTTTTCTTCCTATTATATCGATTCACAGAGCCATACTTATTCACTAAATGTGCTACATACCTCAGCCTTCACAGTAGTGGAGGGTGTAGACACGACTAGCTCCAGAGTACCCTCTCCCGCGCCGGCCGCGTCCACACTGAACGTGACTGGCTTGCCTACTTCCACTCCTCGCTCTTCGTCCACTCCCTCGTCTAAGCTGAGACCTTCTAGTGTGCCTTCTAGTTCTGGAAAAACAAAAATTGTTATTCCTATGTCATCGTGATGTCACATGTTTAGATGACATTTAGATTGTTGTATCTGGCTAAAGTTGGTACGGTTGGCGCAGAGGCTGAGCAATGAAATGCTGCGCTGTGTCTCATGCATTTGAGTCCCGCACCGAACACATATTAAACTTTGTATGATCTGCAAGTAATTGTTCCGTTTTGGGTGTTTGTGTATAAATAAATAAATATAAAATAAATATTCCACAACTATCACACAACGCCATCTAGTCCCAAGCTAAGCAGAGCTTGTGTTATGGGTACTAGACAACTTATAAACATACTTATATATTTCTAAATACATACATATTATAGATAAATTACACCCAGACACAGAACAAATGATCGTGCTTATCACACAAACATTTGTCCTGGGTGGGAATCGAACCCACGACCTCCGGCATAGCAGTCAGGGTCACTAACCACTAGACCAACAGGCCTGTCCTGTATGCAAGTTTCAATGTTTGTAAATGCACTCATAATACAAAAGAAATTCTAGTGTAGTGCAACGTATAAAACAGCAAAGAATCAGTTTAATTTATAGGTAAACTGCTGGAAACCTTGGCGTAAAATTTTGAAGACATTTGTGAGAGATTGTCCGAAGAAGGCAAACAGAGGGAAGTGGAAACTTATGGCCGAGCCCTATGCCCAGTCATGATCTGCCATTCCAGGGTCTCTGCCACCTAATCATTAACTCTATGCCTGATATTGAAAAAATAAGGTACATTTTGTATACTAAAGAAAACATTTACAATATTGGCATTAAAAAAAAAACATAGCAGGCAATAACTACATACCTCCAGGTCCCAATCCAGTGACCCTAACCCGTCGCACATCATACACGTTGCAAGTGAAGGGTGATCCGGGCACGTGCCGGCCCGCACACGTCACCTGCACGGTATGTCGTCCCACAGCTTCCGGAGTGTACGTCGCAGTGTACCGGCCCTCGCTGGTGGACGACAGTCGGGAGCGGACCGTGGTGCCGCCCGGACCTGCTACGTACACTGTTGGTTCGCCTGCTGAGGATGAGGAATTTACGGTTTTTAAAATATACCTACTAGTTGTCTTTAAATTTATTGGCAACTTTTTAAAAGCTGAAATTGTCTATGAATATAATGGTACGATACCACCAAAGTAATGTGCGGCACATTTTGCTTGGTAGTGCGCGTACTAAATTGGTATAGCGATTAGCTTTGGTTGGTTCCGGCAAGGCTCTACGCAACTTTTGTTCGCGCACAGTGCAGCACATTAGTGCGCAAACATTTTCACTGTATTGTGTTTAGCAATGTGCACGTACACAAGTATCCAGGTAAATTGTTCATGTTACTTTGATTGAGTCAACCAGAGTGAAGATTTGTGCTGCACCGTACCCACGCTTCCATAGAAACTCATCGTTTTTTATTTAAATTTCAACACTGGCTTTAAAGTTAGTTGAAATCACTTTTCCAATATTATTTAAACTGACTTTAAAAAAGGAAGAGGATGTATTAATTCCTTTGAATGTTTTTTTTATAAAAGTTTGTAACGATCGTCCAGTAATATTACATACTTTCTACTGCTCCTTCCACTTCGTTAAGGGGCCTAGGATCTTTCATTTTCGAAACTAACTTGTAAAAAGCAACGTACAGCGACATTTTAAACAACCCCAAAATAATGCACTTAAACGACGTCGAACGCGAGTCGACATTTGACTGCGACTATTTAACTGGGCAGGTTCCTAAATAATAAACATTCGCTAAGACAATGCTGGGCACAAACAATGACTGCTTGTGGGTATTCAATCTATTTGCTAAACATAAACTATATTTACAAAGGAATAATTTACATTTTAAGAGTAGGTAATGGTTTGTATTTGATGACGGTGATTTTTGTGACCTTTTAAATATGAAGGAAGCAAAGAACGAGGAAAAAGACATGTTTTAGAAAAATAGGTATTTTGACAGTATTGTTTTGGTAAATTACTTAGGTTTTATTGTACAAATACATAAGTATTAATTAAACTAGAAAAATAAAAATACTAAATTAAAATAAAACTAAACTATTATAGAGCATCGAAAAATTCATCCTCAACGCTGGCAGCTGGTAATGTGCCCAAGAGACTGGTGGCATTGCCTCTTTGTATGGCAATACTTAGCCTCTATCCAAGGTAAAAGCCAGCTCTTGTATTAATAAATTGCAAATCTAATTAGTCCGTCGTCTAAAGTTATGAAGACGTATTTTCATTTTGTTTAATTATTGACAATTTATAAAGTTATAACATATCAAAATTCGAGAGTGGGGGGCTCGTGACGCCAAAATTTACTAACTAAAAATTCTACAGACGCCAGCACATCAACTTACCTCAATCTGTCAAATTTATTTAATAGATTTCAACCTTGTCACAATACCGTTAATGTTAAATTAGTAAAATTTTACAGATACGGGTAGGTTGATCTGCTGGCGTTTGTATGTTTAATCTCGGGTAATTTTGGTGTACATAACATGCGACAACTACTACCTGGAACACTCTTTATACCCAAGATGATTCACACAATCTTAAAGCAAACATACTATGAAAGCCAGTGAGCTGTATCTCGGCAGGCTCAGCCCTGGGCGTGGACACGAGCCCCGGGCCCGACGCACGCGCATCCGCCGCCGCGGCCGGCGCAGACACGGCGCATGTGAACGGGGAACCGGGGACTGCCTGACCGTTGAACCGGACGGAGAGTGTGTGTGGTGCCGCTTCTACTGGCTTGAAGTTTACCTGGAGACAAAATGAAGGATTAGATATTATAATAGGACTTTTGGTATAATAATACTCTGATGTTCAAATTGCTGTGCTCTTGTGAACATTCGGAAGTTACCCTTATTGCTATGACTGAAAGGTTGCTTCAATGTTAATTTTTTATCATAGATGTACGATTAATTGTAACAGTAGCCACCTCGTTCACTCACTGGAACCAGCCTGGTGTTAAGGCGTCATAATACGGCTCCTGGTTCTTTGGAGTTAAATATGATTTTATCTATATATATAAAAGGATAACTGACTGACTGACATATCAACGTACAGCCGAAACTACTGGAGCTAGGATTGTGAAATTTTGCACACGGCTTCCTATTATAATGTAGGGGAGCACTAAGAAGGGGTTTTTGGAAATTTAACCTTTAAGGGGGTGAAAAGGGGGAATTAGGAAAGTACGTAACCCACGCGGACGAAGTCGTGGGCAAAGTGCTAGTACAAGATATTTTTCTTTACGAAGCTAATGCTAAGCTAGTGAAAATGATCACCATGTGTGATTTTTTTTTCGATCAGTTACAGAAAAAGTTACTGTTAGTGATTTGAAGTAAAATGTAGGTGACTTACCTTAAACCTTGCATTTCCTTCACTTTGTACATAATTTGGCACATTCCTCCCATTAACAGCTACGATTATTTCTAAGTTACCGGCGCCTGAAACAAACAATACGAAATGTTATACGCTCTATCAGGAGAAATGAAGTTGGATTTTTTGAAAACGCATTGAATTTACATTAAATACCTAAAGCCGGGTCCAGACTGGTGTAACGCGTAATGTAATCCACCGTGTAATGTAACGCGAATTCTAAGTGAGGACGTTACATGTAATGCTTGTAGTGTCGTCCACACTTTAGAATTCACGTTACATTACATGGTGGATTACATTACACGTTACACTATTCTGGACCCGGCTTAATAGGAGCAGAGGTGAGCTTTCACGGGGCATGCGTGGGGGGATTATGGCCCACACCCTCTTACAGAGAGGACGCCTGTGTAATTATTTACTAAATTCCGTCCAAATGATAAAAGTAAAATGCTCTTACCAGCATGAGAAGCGTTGATAGTAAACGAAACTGGTCTTCCGACGATTCCGGGTGAAATATCCGTGACGTTGACTCGAGCCGCGCTGTATGCCTTCACCAAGAACGGACTGCCTTCTACGTGGCCACCCATTGCACCAGCTCGCACCTATAAGCAATTATAGTTTGTACAACTATTTTGTATGATACATTGGTATTTTTTAATGTTTTGATTGTTGATAAGATACGGTATCTTTCCACAATAACTTTGAACTGTCCACAGTAGATAAGAAAACACATTGGTTTAATTTAAAACTTTCCATTAACGAACAAAACGTACGGCAATGCGTCATGCCACGAAACATGGTGGACATCCCAACCTCACGTACAGACTTTTGTAAATACTTTAATTGTGCTCATATCTAAGAATTGGAAATCCGTGGCAGGAGTCTGTGTTTCCTGCGCCCGTATTATGACGTATTAAAACCAGGCTTGTTCCAGTGAGTAAAAGAGACAGAGCTATGCAAGTCGTCTAGCGCCACCTCGTTCACTCACTGGAACAAGCCTGGTTTTAAGATGCCATAATACGGCTGATAGCTATAACCTTGTGGTCTTTAAGTCAAGAGTTAATAGGTTACTTATAAGCAAGCTTCGGTCACATCATCGCTTACCATCAGACGATGTAGTGGTTAAAGTGAATATAGACTTAAAAAAAAATAGAGTACTTACCTCAATGCTATGATCGCCAACGTCGACTGGTACGAAGGAGATTGTATACCTCTTACTGGCCTCATTCTCACCAATGGTTTCTTCGGCAGATACCTAGAACAAATTTATATAATATACTAGCTGACCTCGCGAACTTCATAGCGCCACAGAATCAATACTACTACACTACTAATACTACTACAATATTTGTTACAAAACATGTGATAAATGAAGAACCGCTCGACCGATTTTGTGCAAACTTCACATAAACCATCTACTAAATAGTCCGAACAAATCCTAAACATTTGATTTGGATAGGTGAGCCTGTTCTTGGCTTATAAAATTACAACGAAAAGTGGCATTGATTTTTATATATATAGATTTTCTCATATATTTATAATATATGAGAAAACTTTTCACTAATTATAATTATATACAAAGTTCTTTCGCTCCGATATAGGTTTTGTCGGCGGTAGAAAAGACAAAAAATATAGAAAGATTTTTACCGCTATAAGTATGACAATGTTTGAAATATAAAATCCAGCTTTCAACTTGTGAAAGAATTTTTGAACTCAGTAGTTTTTGAGTTTATTAATTACAAACATACACACACACACACACACAAATACAAATCTTTCCTCTTTATAATATTAGTGTAGATGAATGTTTCTATTCTTCAATGGTCTTCGGATCGTACCAGACTCGTGCAAAAGAAGAGTCGAATTGTATAGAAGTAACCATGAAATAATTTTATCTATTCATGGCAGAATAGAGATATAATTAGTCATTTTACGCGTGCAGGGCGACATTCTATCTCTTCGTCCATTCTTGCGTCGACAAAATTCATTTTTACAATGTCAACTTATCCATGTAGTGCTGACTAGAGGTCTACTGGATCCTTTGGAATTGTACCTATAGCTAAACTGGGTACAAACCTGCACAGGTACGGGTCGTCGTGCAGGTCCGAGCACCTCAACATGCGGCGAGGTGGGCGAGTCCACGCTGAAGGTGTACGGTTCTCCCACAGACACTTTGTCCGGAGACTCGCCTGAACCAGCGCCGATGACCCGCGCCGGTGCTGACACGTGGCACACGAAGGGACTGCCTGTAGGGGATGGACGGTTATTTACTGACAGGGATAACCACAAAAAAAAAATGAGCCACTAAAATATCGAGACAGCGAGTCTGTGGCAGTAGCCAAGTTCTTCGGTTTTCAATACTTATCTATAAGATGTCGTAGAACGAAAAAAATTGGTCACAAGAAACACATTGTGTGTGAAGAAACCTACTTTTTCATATTATCAACGTCCGTTTATAAATTAACCAGGGGATGGACACGGCTTCGGCACGGTTTAATTTTTTTCTAAATACCCGGTAGATCTTTTATCAATTTGATGCAGTCGTTCGAAAGTTATGCGCGTCCAGACAGACATAAACGATTTTGTTTTATACTATTTCTCATCTTTTCTTATCTCTCGTCTGAAGAAGGTTCACTAGTTAATTTAATTTGATCTCATAAACATTTCCTGGTAGAGAATCATTAAATCACAGCTTTCAAAATGAACGAAAATAAGCATAATTTTCATCACACAATACATCTTTCTAGCTGTATAAACAAGAATAAATTAATAAGTTAAAAAACAACAACGAAATAACAAATAATATAACATTGTGTGTCCCACGGCTACGCCAAATAGTAGTTCCAGTGTGGGAACAAGATGGCGCTAGACGACTTGTATAGCTCTGTCTCTTTCTTACAGTGGAACTACTCAAGCTTTAAGACGTTATGGTAGGCCACCAAAAGTCAACTGCCAGAACTTACCAGGCACATGATCTCCATTGAACCGTAACTCCACCGTATGAGGTCTAGGATCCCGCGGCGTGAAGCTGATGGCGTACGTGTGAGCTCCCTGTGCCGCGGCTGCAGTAGGCACGCGACCTCCGTTCACCGTGACCTCCAGGTTACCCGGACCAGCTGCCATTGTCTCCACTGCGAGAGATGTAAAGATTACAAAACTTTGTAAAACAAAATGAGTTTGATATAGACTGCTTCCTTTGTTTTCTTAAGCCTTTAAGAGTAAAACCTTGAATCTATGGACATCACCAGGCTCATGCCAAAGATTTTGGGCTTTTGAACCAGGATGTGGGTGGGATCCAGCTCTTAGTAGTCCTGCAGTGATGGCAAGCTGTGGTAGGCTTCACCAGAGCTACTGGCAGTCCAGCATCAAACAGTTTTTACTACTATGTTCCGTTGGTACGCTATTTTCTGGGTACGCTTGCCCTATCTTAGCTCTCTTCTTTACAAGAACAAACCAGTCTCGTTTCTAAAGTGATACAAATAAAGTTTTTTTTTTGTCTTACCCAAAAATGTGACCGGTTTTCCAACGGTGCCATGTGTGACATCCTTAACTCTAATGGCGGTGACGTCGTACACCTGAAAAAGTATGGAAATGTCATTATTTTGTTCTTCTAAGTCGATAAACATAACGGAAAGAAACAAGCCACTGTCGCTTGTGCCATATTAATCTTTTACTGGCCACTAAAACAAACTTTGAAGATAGCATTGATGTCTGATAAAACACATTATTACTTTATAATACGATACGACTTACTTTCAAATGAAACGGGCTAGCAGGTATCGGCACAGAGTCCACGAGCACATTGAGCCGATGTTCCCCGACGGCTCTGGGCACGAACTCAGCCCGGAACACGCCCGCGCCGGCCGCGGCCACGGCCGCTGGCACGGACGCCCCGTTGGGCCCTGCACCCGACAGCCGACTCAGCTCTCCGCCCCGCCCTAACTACCCCCACGACCCCACTCGACACAGACGTGGATGTTAGGAGTTAGGGCGAAGCGGATGAGCTTACAAAATATGAATGTTACATTTACGTCGTCATGTTATTATTGAGTATTCTCTGTAAACTGAAATCTTATTACTTGTCTCTTATGAACTTACTTCATCACTCGTTAGTTTACCCTATTTAAAAATAATAATTCATGTTAGTTTTGTTAGTACTAATAACTAAGCTGTATCAGTGAATTTGTTAGTGCGGCTAAGCATTTATGATATTTCTCTCTATAATCTATGATCTCTTCTCTATAAAACTCCTTTGATCCCCATGTCCTACAATATTCCCTCTTTGTTTGTCTATTCTTTTTCAGATAGGTATCCAAAAAGTTTTTATTTGTATCTCTTTCATTTATACCACCCTGGAAAAAAGAATCAATTAAATTATGATAGGTACATTTCCTAGCTTAAAAGCAAACAGCAAGGAGGTAGGTACTGTTACATAGGATAAGCCACATGGTGCAAAGTGGACTAAATCTGAGTCACATCTACTTTACTTGGTAGATTTGTGTGTTATATATTTTTATGTTAGATTACATAGTAAATTATAAATAAATAAATATTTTTATGTCCACACAAAACATACTTCTTGTTGGTAATTTGAAGATTCTAAAAGTTGTACACATTTTTAACTATCAACAAAACTATAACTATTTATTGGTTATAATAAATAAGTGCATTTATTTAATTCATATTTTTACTTTACCGAGGAAGCAAGACATAAAAATGAAAAGTCAAACAATTAATTAAAATTTAAAACAATGGTTCGAAAACCACTCGGACATGAGGTGACGTGAGGTATTATTGGTAATTTTTACAATCTTGGTATGGCCAAGATAAAGATAATGGTTATTGGATATATTACAAACATCATACAAAGACATTTAATATTACCTATGTCAAAAGCTTCTTTTACAGTCAAATGTAAGAAAGACATGACATTTTGTCAGTGCCACTCAGAGATACTTACACAAATAATTTATTTAAGGACTTGAGTTTACCAAAATATGCTCAAATAAATTATGTTGTCAAGGATCAGTATCACTCTTAACACAAATATTGTTAGTTGACATTATTTGGCTTGCTGATAATAGGAGTAAGGTCTTACCCTCAACATTGACTTCAATCTGGTCCAGCGAAGCGGAGGGGTGGTGTAGCGTCAGTGCCGCACTCTGGTGCAGGGGCGCAGGCCCGGGGACCGTGACGCGGGCTCCGCCGCCACCGCCTTCTGATACTTGGATGACCAGGGGGCAGCCGGGGACACGCATCTAGAATATTAGAAGATATTTCTTACTTATGCAGTGCTGAAAATAGGAGTGAGCCAACGGTGCCCACACTCAGGGCGCAGAAATGGCCACACCACAACCACTATTAGCCAGACCAGGGCACAGTCAAAGCAGCTCGCACTGGGCAAATAAAAGCCATGTTATGGCATAGTATTTACATACTTAAGGGTCACAGTTTTTGAGTCTTGAATACTTCAAATCTTAACACTTGTCTTAAGGGAAAATGCATTATTTCCAATTAAATTCGAAGCCATTTTGCCAGAAAATTCTTCGATCAATGCTATCATTGACTGAAGAGAAAGAATTGGACAGACAGGAACATAGAGGCAGTATACTTACTCAATTAAAATAGGCCATAATCAGTGTAGCCGTAATCTAATGTTGACTGATATGATTATATTGTAGCCAAATATGGAGTGTTTTAGGAAGCATTAGAAAAAATTATCACAATGGCAATTATAGTTATCATCATAACGTAAAATTACTCACTTTGTTAAAAGATACATTGACAACATGTTCACAAGCTTCTGTAGGGGTAAAAGATACCATGAAGCGAGCATTTCCCTGAAAAGAGAAAAAGAATATTAGGTTATCCATCACAGAATGTTAATACTATTCGAAATTTAAAATCAGGAGACACATTCAAAAGATAATTGGGAAAGAATACTCACTTGTGGATGTACTTGGGTTGGAATATTCAAGCCACGGGCAGCAACTGTTATTTCAAGGTTCCCTTCTCCGGCTTGTGCGGCGTCTACTGCTAACTGTACTGGTACTCCGACCCTTGCCGCATTGCCTCCACTCACACTTACTAGCTTACTGTCGTATGCTTTGCAAACAAATGGCGTGTCCTGAAAGTAAGTGATTTTTACACATTTTGGAGAATGTTTACAAAATTGGCTAAGTAAAAGTCACAGAGATTATCGAGTTTGACTTAGATTATAGAGAAGACTAATATTTTCATGGACTTACTGAAATATCACTGAATTCAATAGCTGATAACAATAAAACTTAATTTAATGTAAACAAAAAAAACATACCGGTACAATTTGGTTATTATACTGTGCGGTGAGAGTATGTGGTCCGACATTCTTTGGAGTGAAACTGGCAACCAGACCAGTGACAGCGTCTCCGGTTAGTCGGACAGGGACTTCGCCCCTCGGACCTCGAACTGTTACTGTTAGCTCGCCTCCCGCAGAACCTTCTACGCGGACTGAACATGATGCCAATTCACCCACGGGGATCAATTCTAGGGATTATAAATAGAACACGTTAGTAAAATCGCAAATAAGACGTCAATTAATCAAAACAATAATATTTTGTTTTGATTAAATTCAAGTTCCCGCCTAATAGCTGTCAAATCTTTGACAAATGAATGAAGTGGCACAGATAATCCACAATGTTAACGGCGTCTAGCAAGAATATTTTTTGCTTATAAATAAATAACTTTATATAATAATATTTTATATCTGATAACATGTAATCTTCTACTGAACATGTAGCGAAAATAATTAATTTATGGAAAAAAAACTCTCTTCATACTGGCTAAAATGCTTGAAAAAAAAATCATGAGGCCGTTAGATCAAGAAAAATAATATTATATTTATATTTTTTATTTAATATAATAGCTTTGCGTTGAATTTTTTAAAGCAATTAAAGCAGTAATTTCTGTAACTTTCACCTTTAGACCATAAAACCTCAAAAGTCATGGACTACCACGGAACAGCGCCACCCCGAATTTAATGCGGAGATAAGTAAAACTGAAGTATAGATGGCAAGCGGAGAGACGCTTTCTTACGAGTTAGCCAGTAATTATCTGACTAGTTACAAGCTACAATGCACACTCACCAACTTGTGAAGTATCTATAGTGACTCTCTGAGCTGGTGCTACGTGGAAGATGAAAGGAGAAGATGGCACAGGCTCTCCGTTGAACTTGATGTCCACTCGGTGCGGGGTTGCTGCTTCTGGCCGCCAAAACACAAGACATCTACCTCCGCCAACCACCTAAAACATGGTAAAACTACAGTAACACAAGGATTTTGTAGTGGTGGAATGAGCTTACCAAATGATGGATTTTTGGTTAGAATTGTCTTTCCGAGGAATGTCACGTTGAAGTTGAACCTCTAGCGTATGTGACATCCATCAGGCACTAATTTACTAAGTGTTTTTTTTTTTGGCATTGCCCCACACCACGAATTACTCCTGTATAGTATGCGTATTTCGCAGAAGGCAAATAAATTGATGTGTGGCTCACATCTATAGGTTGCCTTGAATGCGGAATCTAGAAAAAGTTATCTGCGGTGCGTTCAATACAAACATTTAAAAACTGAGATACAAAAACAGCCAGACCGGGAACAACTATTTGTAGAACATTTGCACAACAAATATTGGCATTTGTTCCATGCGGGAATCGAATCCGCGACACGCAACGCAGCGGTCGCTTAGCCACTGAGCAAACCGTGCTGTCAAAATGCTTACAAGTGGAAACTTAACTATGCAATTAAGTCATGCTATTTTTAGTTAGTTCTAATTTTTGTAGTTAGGATTAAATATTCGAATTTCAATGATAATTTCTTATGATACTCGTATTTACTAAGGATAAAAAATATGTTGGTATTCCACTATCCATTAAGAACTCGTTACCATTAATTAAAATATTTTCACCTTATTTTTAGGTTAATAACAGACCTTCCATAAATTCTTACCAAATTGGCATAACTATCGCATGTCTGTGCTATGGAATCATAGATAGTAAAATTGTAATAACTTTTTTAATCCAATTTAAAGTTTTAAATTTTGAAAAGCGAACGAAGAGCCTCATTTAAAGTTGGAGATTACGAGTATAATGACGCGACTATACCTGCACGTGATTTGGAACTTCTCCTTCGTTGATTGAGATTTCCAACTGTCCTTCTCCCGCGGCACTGGCATCCACTGAAAAAAATATCGGTTAGCCTTTTCAATGTTATAGAATTGTAGAATCTATGTTTAGCGCAGTTCAGCTGTCTATGGTCAAAAGTCGCTTGAAAATAACGTTTAACAATAAAATCCTCTGCACTTATTAATTTTTAATAGTGTTTGTTATCGTTATTATCTCGTTAGACTTATTTGCAGATGATAACTGTTTATTTAAAAGCTTATAAGTGTTTGAAAGGGGTCCATGACGTCACAATTTGGCGTCATCAACGGTCCTTCTTAGTTAAAACGCATTATAAAGAAAAAACTAAGTAGATTTATAGACTTTTGTAACATATACTAAATAATTTAGATTTTCAGGTCGATGCAGAAGAAAAAAAGTCTAAACTCTACATCAAATTAATTTGTTATGCCATCGTTCTAGATTAAGCCAGGTACCAATTTCCGTTAAAGCTGCTTTTGGGCAATTAAGCAAAATTTATTATAGCCAATTAAATTAAAATCTAGATAGCTAACCAATTGTGGAAGTGAGGGGTATTATGCTAAGAGAGGTAACGTAACGGCCCCTTAGTTCTCGAATGTTCAATGGGGAAAATGGGGACATTTTCCCCATTTCTTCCCATGGCGCTATAATTTATGTTATAAGGGGGATAATACCATAATCACCGTGCTCGGCGGGTTCCGTAAGATTCACTTTGAACTGGAGAATATTGCTTTTGAAATCTGAACTTACAATATAAAGTTTTATGACTGGTTTTTGATCTGTCCTGGCTTTACAGGCTGTCATCAGGCTGTGCCATTTTATAGGTATTCTTGCAAATTTTTATTTTACAAAATAAGATCTAGTTTTCAGTGATATTTGCACATATTATTCTATTCTCAATCGTTTTATTACTCCTGTGCTCAATCGTAGCATATGCAATCTCTGAACAGTTCTCTAATCAGTTTTATTTATGTTTGGGCTTTATGATAGGGTTGGCTCTTTTTCTTTTGAGAATTTCTCTGAATATTTTCTCCGTTTTAAAATTGGTATTTTATCCACTTTTGCGATTGTATTTTTATGCCATTTCTGTGATCGAAGTCCAGGATAATCGCTTGTCTCCTTTACCTAAAATCTTCAAATAGGAGGAGATTAAAAACCTAGCATTGCTTACCTCTGAATTGACATTGTTGTCCGACAACCGCGTTGCCGACATCTGTCACTTTGATGAGGCTGGCGTCGTAGACCTTGGCCACCAGCGGGGCTGCTGCCAGCTTGTCGTCTGCGATTGAGACCTGAAACAATGGAAAAACATAAGTGACATAAAAATTACAAACATATTGTATAGTTTTTTTTTTAATCTTTGACCCACACTGAGAATTTCTCCTGTATCGTGGGTGCGATTACAAACATAGCAACTTACATAAACTAACGCCCAGACCCCGAAGAACTATTTGCACATCACACAAATATTTGTTCCGTGACCCTGATCGAACCCGGGACACGCTGCGCAGCAGTCGATCACTCAACAACTGCACCAACCTTACCGTCATTGTTAGTTAGTCAATTAGTGTGGCAAGTGCGCTACGATTTTAACTTTTGCAGTTGACATCGTTAATATCGGTTTTCTATTGGTTCTTGTTTTTTAATACCTATACCTATCTTTTTCAAATAAGCGTTTTATATTGATATAGGTATTTGTACTTCTATTAAAATTACCTCAACAGCAAGTCTATTCAATTCCTCTTTTTCCAATAAGGTTTGGCAGAGGCGAACTTTTCTTATTACTAATTCTTATTACACGGACCGTGTAATAAGTTTCTGTTAAAGCTCCCTCCAACAGAATCACTGATGATATCAATTCATATTATGAATGAATTGCGATAAAATAATTATATATCTATTCACAATTCCTATTACTGTTAGAGTGGCGTTTTTGGATTCCAAGTGCTTAGGTACATCTAAACTTGGCCACTTATGTTCTCATGTAGCGAGACTCGAGAATCGGACGGAGAGAGAGACGAACCTACTTGCAAAGTGTTCATAAGTACAATCCTGCAATCGTAAAAAACAGCTGTCCCATATATTTATGTAAGAATATGTAGATTGTCGAAAAGCAGGGAACAGCTTTTTGCGTTATTTAATATATTTTTTGTCAAATTGTAAAATCTTATTCATAATGATGAGGTACAATAACCCCGTATGAGATTTCTGGAATAAAAACTAGTGCCGAAAACAGGGGGGTGAGCCAACGGTGCTCAGGCACAAGGCGCAGACCCTGGAGGGGCGCAGAATTGGCTAGACCAGGACTACAATTGTCAAGGTTAGGGCGCAGTTAAAGAAGCTCTCATTGCACTGGGCGCATAAAAGGGTAGTTACGGGATTCGGTTTAAAGACATTTATTTTCTCAAAGAACAAATTACAGTTCATTTATAGAGAAACTTAACCAATAATCTATACTATAATAAATCTGTAGAAGGGTCAATTCTGTACATTGAAAATATTGAAAAAATAAATAGCGGGGGTGTTGCTGGATCGATACCAAACCCAAATATATGATAAAAAAATTTTTTGTCTGTCTGTCTGTCTGTCTGTTTGTGCAGGCATCACGTGAAAACTAACGGTTCGATTTCGATGAAACTTGGTATAATTATTCCTTATTATCCTGGGCATAACATAGGATACTTTTTATCCTGGAAAAATACGTAGAAAAAAAAACTTATTTTTCAGTTTTATTCATAGACGTTGTTCTGTAGAACCGCGAACACACGTTGCATTACCCGCAGTGGATTCAGCGCCGTAATATTTATAAGATGTCATTGTCAGAGTTACTCAAAATGGGGAAATAAACCATCCACACGAAGAGCGACATCCGCGCGGACGGAGTCGCGGGCGGAAGCTAGTAAACAATAAAGTTTACATTAAATTACGACGTTCACACCATCTCGTTACATTCGGGAAATTGACGCCCCATCAAAATATTACCGTATTTTACTTACAGCGTACTTGAAGTATTTACTGCGTTTATAGAATTGAAAATTGAAAAAGAGCCGCATGTGTACGACGAGGAACTAATCTTTCCCATCCAATTATCGTCAGTTTCAGTTTACATCACAAAAGGGAAAAGAAAAATCTGACAAGTCATACTAGGGCCTCTGAACTCTGAGCAAACAAACAAAACAAAAATATGAGTCCATTAAAAAATCTTTAATTTCGGATTGTTAAAAACTAAATTAATATAGGGTGGGCAACAGAGCTGTTTACATAATAAAAGACGTTAAGCTAGATTGAAAATTATAGCGGTTTTCCTAAAACTAACATTAGGTATTTGTTAAAACTAGTTATTTGTCTTTACGCTTAAGCGTGAAAATATCATAAATTGTATTATTAAAAAGTAGAAGAACAGCTATTACAAGACCGGTTTTCACAAAATTTAAATAAATATCTTATCAGAGGAGTTATGTAATGCGTAGCAAGAATTTTTATGTGATAATTTTCTCTTTATTACATTTTCATTTTAGATTCATGATAAGTACGTATTAAGAAGGCGGGATTTCTTAATGCCATGCATGGATGCTAAAGCGAATTTACCACATAGGTACCTAAAGGCTTTCTATGTATGTACATAAGTTATGTCGGTAATCACATAAGCCAGCTAAGTTCAATGTGTTTCATTTTCATTGAAAATTTATTTTGTTAATTTTCCTCGATAAGATTTACGTTGGATTAGTCATAACTTTTTTGAAAACTACTCAGCTGGGATGAAAAGTATTGGTTCACTAACCAAGATCACGCTTAATTCGTGTTCTAGAATTACTAGGAAAGGTAATCGACAGAATTTCGCGTTTATTACCTGTCTTATCTTTTTTTATATATAAGCTGTGTGCGAGATGGCAAAGCCTCCTAGTGTCCATATTATTGCGGGTCATAATATCTGCCAATTCTTGCCAACTAGATGTTTTATAAATACTTTCGACTTATTCTTCTGTTGAAATTAAATAAAACCTAAAAAAGTACTTAAAGATGTTGTGGTGCATATTAAACTTGACACGTACTTCACTCCGCCGGGTGCGCCCCTTAATTCTCATCTCTGCCACATTGCCCGCTGCGATCAATTTGATAGTCCCCACCACCGAATTTGCACATAACCTATATGCTCGCGTTTGACCACTATCTCGCCTGATGGTAAGCGATGATATGGTCGATGAAGAAGCACGCTTGTCTAGAAGCAACCTATTCACTCTTCGAACCGAATCAATTTCTAATCGAACCATGTCGATGTCGACTTCCAGTTTAACCGGCCTGCAGAATTCCAGTATTTTACATGGAGCGATCTGACCTTCACAATGCAGTTGGTACGGGGTAATGCCTGTTTGTGTATGTGGATAAAAATGTTTCTGAATGCAGCCAAGAAAATTGACTTCATCAATTCCAAGGTTGGTAACCTTGGATTGTAAAGGGCAATTGAAAGAACACTGATTTTAGTCAGTTCGAGTCTGATAGTCCCTTCCGCTCCAACCCAGGGCGGGAGGACGACTCATTTAATGATAACACAACCTAAAATAAAAGTGTGCAGAATTAAAGATAAGGAAAGAAAGAAAAGAGATTTATTGACACACTACTGAAGTACATTCTAATAAATGAATAGATATTCCTCTTTTCTAAGTATACTTACATCGATAAGGTGAGTTCCGACTTCCTCAGGAGTGAACTCGATGCGGTAGACCCCGGGGCGCTCCGCCACGTCCAGCACCCGCGAAGTTACGGGCCTTCTGGACGGAGCTGTTACTGTTACGCCAACCTGTAAAAGAAATAACACAACTCATTAGCAAGGCGTTTCCGCTCAAGGTTAGTACACCTTCCATCTTATGTTGCATGACCTGTTGGGTGCCCTGTGATATGAACTTATAGACACGCTGCCGCCGCCGTCCGCCCCGCTCGCCACGAAATTCGGGGCATAAGCCTAAGAATTTAATTTTTTGTCTTTACGTAGCTGAATGTTGGGCAAAACGAAGTTGAACTTTTATTAAAACTTAGAAGAGGAATTCAAAATATGCATTGATAATAATATGCTGAACGACTTAGCATTTTTGACGAATGTGCCATCTAATCTTTGTATGGTTGTAAGATTTCTTTGCCTATGGATTTTTTATTCTTCTTTGTTATATTCACAGGGGTCTCTAAAAAGTATCTGCCATGGTATTGCAGAGTCCATATGAAAACAAAGGTGCAAAATGTGAATAATTTCATTACAGTTTCAGAGCTTTTTCCGTCGAATTCGTAACATGTCGTGCAACCCTTGAATGAAGAGTTAAATTGATACAAATTGGCATGAGTGAGTATAGGGCATACAGCTTCGTGAAAATACTGGCATTCGATAAAATATCGCACCTCTCTTTTATTCAATTATTGGGTATGTAAAGATAGAGGTACAAGCATATCAATGAGCGATGTTTTTTAAAAGACTCCACTGTGATGTTCTATTTGTGAATTCTTTTATTTTCTTACTAAGGAGGCACAGGAGAAGAGATTTTGGAAAAATTGGGGGAAGCCCAACAGTTGGACATCACATACAGTGAACAAAAAAAACTATTGTTTATGCAAAGAAGTACAAAAGCGAGTTTAGAGTAAGCAGAAAGTTCTGTTTACAGACACCTCAACTGTCAGAGTCCAGTTTCGGAAGCTGCCTTTGCACTTTTTCAATATCAGTTTGATCGAACCTTCAAGCAACTTTTTGTTACACAATTTCAAGAAAACTTAATCATAATATTTAGTCTACTTACCTCATTCTTACTGAAGGTAGCTTCGCCAGCTGAGGTTGAGATCTCGAAAACGGCTGGTACTCTGGCAGGGATCAGCCGAGTGGGCTCCCCTCCGCCGCCGCCCAACGGCCCTGCCATCACCTCGACCTTCCACGGAGACCCTGGGGAAGAACAGATGTTTTTCATTAAAAAGATTATATAAACATTCATGATAGTAATCTAGCGAAAATAGGCATTTCATATACGTATTGGTCGGTGAGAATAAGCCCCTTTTTGCACTAAAGAGAAGAAGTGTGGATCGGAGAGGTGATCGGAATTTTCACAAGCAGGAATCGATCAATCGTATTGATTGAAATCCAGATCGCGTCTGTATCTAATTTTCTCTCGTATCTGCGCGTGTGGAAAATACGGGCTTTATTATTCACTCAACAATATTTTTAAATCTTTTATGTAGGTATCAATCACCTTCCCTAGGGATGTGCCTTGACAGACGTTGCACAGAGGGGGCCATGGTCGGGTCCCATGTACTGATAGTGACCACCGGGGCGTTTTCAGTCAGTTAAAAATCTCTACCTCTCCGGTGTTATCCCCAAAGACAGGAAGCTTTTTGAAGGTTTACTCCAGATACAGAAAAAACAAGGTATCAATAACCCTATCAATAACCCAATACATTTCTTGAATAGAAGATCTTCAAAAAGAGTTTCAGCTTAGAGGGTATCATCTTAAACAAGTGGTGTAGGCGGTAAGGACACCAAAAAATACGAGCGAAGACCTCAACTCTTTTTAGAAGTCCCATAAAACTAAAGTAATGACCTACTTTTTGAAGGAAACGAGACTTATTTAGTGCAAATTGAATGTGCTTATAGGTACACAATAAATGTCAATGTGGGGGCATAAGAAAACTGATAAAGCCTCCTTGAGCGTGGGGCGCGAACGACGGCACGCGGGGATAATGACACAACACATGATAGATGTAGTGGCTGATGGCACTAGCGGGTAGCGAGTAATACACATCGTTATGGCTAACTTTCTCATATAAAACATGTTTTTCTATAAATGCTGAATTCTTTTTATGGGTTACAGGGGAGTCTTGGGTAAAAATAGAGTAGTATAGAAGTTTCAGGAGGAGTCTAAATGGGTAGTATGAATTCCTTTATTTTATTTTGATTTGCGAATGTATTAGCTCTTGTCTCTATTCTGGGTCAGAGGTGACAGATAAAAAGTCTCTGATGGAGTCAGCTTACCCACAAGAAGCCTGATCACTCAAAGTCTAAAGATTCGAGTAGTATGCATTCGGGAACACAGACGCAGATTTGCAGGACCACTCTTTTTGTCATGCGTGGATGCAGGGGTATTTGACATCGCTAAGTGCGAATTGGTGGAATGGCAAATAAGTTTGATGTATGGTAAATAATTTGTAGTACGTCAAGGTGTCCGACGGTGGAAGGGGATGATACTTGCTTCTGTTTGTTCCCAGTAGATAAGGGTCATTCTGGATTTTTTCCCTTTTGCCACACTGGTGACAAAGCCAGTGGTGCACCCATCCCGCCTTGTATGGGTTAGCATTTGAAAAATAAAATACAACCGATATTGCTTTTTTTACGTGATAAAATCATCACATGAGTCTTCCCACCCAGGGCAGAGCGGGAGGGACTCTCAGACTCGTACTGACTAAAATCCACGGTGTCCTTAAATAGCCCTTTACGTACCGGGGTCACGGTAATTCGTGAGTCCCGCGACCAACCAATATTGCTTAGAATATATATTTTATTTTAAAGTGAAAGGATTAAAAAAATCAGTTTACCAGAATTTGAGTTTATCCTCTTTAAAATATTAGTTTAAATATCAGCGTATTCCAAAAATAACTTGGCTCTCAAAGTTTGGGTAACTTTACTTATTGATTAAGCCGTTTGGCCGCTTCAAACTTCGAAATTAATTAGGTCGCTTTTTATCAAATGGTTAATCCTGTCGTCTGCCTCAGCTAAAATTGGTGTAATTTAAATGTGGAAAACATAAATTATGGTCTCTGTATCAGAATTGAAAGTAGTTAACCTTTAAACATTCCAAATTCAATTCGTTATTCCTTTTAAAGCGAGTAAATCAAAGTGCCAGTATTTTTTTTTTTATATACGTATACGTAAGACAAAAAAATTAAAGTAAACGATACTGTGACGTCGGATAGGGGAGAATGGAAGAAAAAAACGTGTTGCGCCGACCACAAGTAAAATGGTATAAGGGCAGGAAGATGATGATACGAATACGTAAGGTCGGGCTATTATTTGTAGATGGTTAAAAGCCGGTAAAAATAGTCACAGGTAGGAAGTGTGAAAACCAGTCTTACCAAGGGGTATATATTATCTAATATAACTGGGTTGTGGAGCTTAAATAGGCAGTCGCTCCACATAAAATACTGGTATTTAGCTGTTAGACTAGATGCCAACCCCAAAATTACTGGGAGAAAAATTACTGATCAAACGCTCGCTGTCAGTTCGTTCAAAATAATCTATAGCGGAACTTCAGTTATAAAATTGTATGTTCAAAGATTACTTATTGCATTTGTGCATTTATGAAGTAAGCATAAATACATACTTAAAAGCGTAGGCACGAAGGTTCTAATCTAATGCTATTTGAAAGTACTCAACGCGTTGGATACTTTCAAGTTATACTTAGTAACATCTGTAGAAGTATTTGTAATATTTGAAATTAATGTAATGATTACCTTCGTACCTTTGATTCTAAGTATGTCTTTATGTTTACTCAACGTATGAGCCAGTCTTAACCGTTTTGCAATATCCACGATGCTACTATGATGCAAATTGATGCTAAAACTTTATGATCCATTTGGAAACGAATATTTAATAAGTATTAGTTAACACATGTCTTTTATAACTCCACATCGTTAATTAAATTACAACTTTAAAACGCGACGATCAAAAGTAGGTATCCTATATCTTACTCCAGGTCATGGTCTACGTGTCTCACGTGTCTATTTAATCAAAATCCGTTCAGTGGTGAAATCGTTGACAGGTAACAGACATAATACATGTTACTGTTCAAATTATTATATTAAATTGTGTGAACAACAACAATTTACCAACAACGATACAACTGCAACGTTACTTAAAATACAGAAGGGAGCTATAGTCTAATACCATATGAAAGTTTCGCTAAAACAATAGGCGTGTGTAATGTAAATTTCGTTACGACATTTCAAAGGTCGGTATGGCGGAACCAATTGTTGCGAGGTCGTTTAGTTAGAAAAGAGACAGTTGAAACTTTTCAATCACCTGTGCCACATTCCACGCAGTTTGCAAGCACACCTTACACATGTTTGATACTAAAAACTGTCAAATTGACAAAGCAAATCAGGAAAACTGACGAATCAGTAGATAAAGCTAGCGAATTAAATATGCTGTTGAGTGATCAAGCATTACGCGATTTAATTGATGAAATTATTAAAGACTACCGTTTAATGTAATAAGTTTTAAGTGCGTTCGGGAAAAAGCTTTTTCTAAATCGAAATCTGAAGCCGCCCCTTTTATGTCTCAGCGATGGTAGATACCGAATGACTTGTGAGTGTTGAGATCACTTCGGTTCGGCATACTGCCTCATTAAACACCCGAACATGTGTGAACAACCCTTATAGTGAAAAATATATTTACATTCAGTGAGACTGACTCCGTTGTGAAAGATTGCTGTATTTGAGCGTGTTTCGGCTAACCTACATTGTGAGATTGCCATTCATGTGGCCACATAAATCGTGTCGGGCCGGAAACGACAGTTCGGATGGTCGCTTCAGGTTGTCGTACGAATACCTATGACTGTCGTTATGGGCAGTCAGAGTCGAATCTCGAACAACAGGCCATTCCTGATCTATAGTAATTATAGTATGAAGGCCAAGATTAATGGTTTTTCTCACTTCCAAAGTTGATTTAACGAGCATGCTGCATAATTTGAATTAATTATGGAGACAGATGGTGTTTTTCATCTATGGAATTGATAAATCATTTTTATACTACACCTGCATGGAAAGTACCTTGATACTTTATCAAATTTACGGTAGAAAGTACGTCATTGCATATCGAACAAATATGCGGGGAGAAAACGCATCTGAGCGGGAGAGAAAAGTGTATGAAAATCCATTTCTTACGTGGTTTTTTTTTTAATTTTGGTTAAGACTATGCGCCGGTAACCTAAATATCAAAAGCCAAAAAGTTTTTACAGTGAGTTTTTATCTCCAAGTTCGCAAAATGACACTGGCCACTAGCTGTGTGTTGGATTGTGTCGGGCTGGCAGTGCGACCCTGCGGTGGCAGGCTATACAATTTGAAAAAAAGACATATGAAAATTGCAGACGTCATTGGCGCCATTTTCAATTTGTGTGTTGTTTGAAGATTCAATTTTCGTAGAAAGAAAAATAAAAATGATAAGTAGTGATAGTGATGATGAAAAAAATTTTTCCTCGTAGGTGTAGTATAAAGCACTATGTATCACTCGAGAGAAAGTGCGATTCCCGATCTCGGGTATTTTAAAGCCCTCCCCTACGGGTCGGGCTTCAAACGACACCCTCGACGGTAATCGGTCACTTTCTCCTCTTGGTGAACAATGTACTATTCATTCTCTACATTTTTTTTTAAATATCAGCTTGCTACAAATAAATAAGTTATTCAGAAAGCTGCTTTCCTATTAATAATATCCAATTCCTGTAATTAGAACGTTTGTATTCAAGTCAAACGTTATACGCAGCGGTATTCCCCAATCCCTATTCTAGAGGTCGTAGGTCGTTCTGTTTTTTGGACTCTAAACATTTAAAGCAATTCAGTTTCATTATGTTTTTCCACATACAGGGCATCTTATGTTTTAGAAAATATTTACATTTCTCAAGAGTTGACATTGATTTTCCGAGGCTGAAATACCATAAAATCTACATACTACTTCAAGAGGTCGTAAGAAAAAATGAAACCCTGTTATAGTCAGGTCACTCTAACGGCATTTCCCGTTGATTTTCTCGATCTTAGTTAATTTAGTACATAGTTAGTTAGTTAGTTAATGTTAGTAAAAACGTTCATTAGACCTATAATTTTAAAATTTCAATAATTTAAAAATTTTATGTTAAAAGTAGCCTTTTTTTTATCGTGGTAAAATCATCAAATGAGTCCTCCCACCCAGGGCAGGGCGGGAGGGACTGTCAGACTTGTACTGACTAAAATCCACGGTGTCCTTCAATAGCCCTTTACGTACCGGGGTCACGGTAATCCCTTGTTCCCGCGACCCCGGATGTTAAAAGTAGCCTTAAGAAAGAAAATGCAAATTAAAACATCTATCTGTATTGTTATAGAAGACCGGAGCCTTCTAACACAGGCATTGTCTGCCTAAAAGGAGGCTTCAAATACAAATTTGTAACAATACCCTGATTGTGACAAAAAAAAACGGTATTTCCCGTTAGTATGGCCCTAGTGTAAGTAATAGTAATGACAAAAATGTATTGATTTGGCATAGGCTCCTTGAAAGTCGTTAAAACGCCAAAAACCGATTGACATTTATCCGGGCTCTCTGAATGGTTCCTCATATTGTTTTAAAGTTCCCAATAGATACATCGCAAGGTTAGTTATCGCAATAATCGGCTGACATAACCCATCCTTATTAGTGGCGACCTCGGCCTCGACTATTTAATAATACATGTGGGAAGATGCCTCAATGCAGACAAGTTCGGCGCGCCATTGTTTTGTTTTAGATTATTCGTAGTTATCAAAACTGATCGCAATTATTATTAACCGACTTCAAAAGGAGAAGGGTCTCAATTCAGTCGGTTTTTGTTTTTTTTTATGGATGTACACCGATTTCTACGAGTTTTCTGGTACGATTTGTGTGATTCTTTTTTTTTCTATGAAGTATAGGTACCTGCCATTTGGTCCCTTATTTCATTCAGTAGTTTTTATTTTATGAGCATTTTGCGCTTACGAAGTTATTTTCAAGTTCGTGACTATTTTAAAGAAGATGCAATTGTGCATTGGCATTAAGTATATTTAGTTTAAAGCTGAACATCAGTTCTTCACCTTGAAATGTTATTGTAATGAGCAACTATAATACTTTCACAGTTATTCTGCTTTATGACTGGGACTGTAGCTTCATCGTTTTGTTTTCGACAATGTAAAGATGTAAAGTAGTTCTGTGCTTGTAATTAAACATTTGATTTTTTTAAAGATTTACTTCAAGCTTCGAGTTCGAGTCAATTTGTGTTGAAACTGACTCTTCTAATCAGTGATTTCAATCAGTCAGACTATTATCAAACTTGTATGAATTTGAATATGCTACCGGGCCAGTTACTCTCCATGAGAACAATCATCATCAGCTTTGCAATCTCCTCACCAAATACGAAGCTAACAAGAAGATACAGCTACAATTCTTAACAAGTTGCCCACACATTCTTCGCGAGGAATCGAACAGCCATGACCGATTATACTGCGTATAATTGCGTACTTAAAGAACACATACCTAGCCCATCGACGCACCTGCTTAACTCCAATCGATGCCGTTATCGGCCCATACTACTTCTTTAAGTAGAACTGAAGATCGGTCATGCGAATATTTGTAACGGTAAATGTTAAATGTTCGATAAAAATTTTAATCGGTTGCCCTAATTAATATCTTCGTATGGGAATGTATGTTTTGATGTTTGTAATTAAATGGATGGGCGTATAAAATATTAATGACTGGAGTTAATAAATGCTACCTTCTATGTATCGTATTGGATGGCCCTATTTCTATTGATCATTGATTTATTCACTTGCGAGCAAAAGTATGGAATCACTTACTAAATCAAAAGTCATTTTTTTTAAATCAAAATCAAAGGTAATTTATTCAAATTAGGTTGATTTATCAGCACTTTTTGAAGGTCAATTTTTACATACGACAGTCCCCCAAAGCGGCCCTTTGTTTTGGCTGGGAAGAAGTGGCGGAACAAACTCCCCAGCAAATACATATACTTGCAATTGATCCGGGATAGCACCTTAAATAATAGCGTGTTTGGAATTAATTTGGTATCAATTTAAATGTAACAGTTCAACCGTTCAAATGTTTCCATTTTTATTATTCTTAACTAGTTTTAAAGTTCTCAAGATCGCGCGGAATTGGAGTAAGTGATTCCATAATTATGCACACGAGTGTAGTTTGGAATGAAACGATAAATTGAGCAAGACGCTCTTCTTGTCAAATTTATTTAATGAATTCTGTCGCTTCAGCCGTTTCTTAAACAGATGACGATGTTTCCTCATCAATTATCATCGCCTTCATTACGAAAACAAAAACATATTTCAAGGCTCTTCATATTCTCGAGACGTTTGTTTCAAAAACTGGAAAAATACAAAAGAATTTCGAGTCTAAGTGAGTGATTAAATTTGAGGAGTTCTTTATTCTTGAAGAGGGATGGTCATGACCATCGTTACAAACACGACCAGTCCGTAAGAGGTGCTGTTCATTTGTGCCGAGATTCAGCCGGGATAAAAGAGGTCCATTATAAAATACATTTCTATGATTTACAAGTTGTCTCTGGTTTATAGAGGTCTATTTGTTATTTCACGCTGTGGTCAATGGAACAGTATCTAACTCACTGTGGAATGGTGTCAATCATGAATGGGTTAATACAAACATTTGATAAAGGATGTTATGTTAGTATTGATTGGATATGATAATATTATCAACAATTATCATCATGATCCGGAGACAAAAAATCTGTGTACCTAAGATTGATTTTTTTCACGAACTATCATAGCAATCATAACATGGATAAGCCTTTTTCCCGGGATTTCATTTTATTACTTTTTTTTTTAGCGTGGTAAAATCATCAAATGTGTCCTCCCACCCAGGGCAGGACGGGAGGGACTGTCAGACTCGTACTGACTAAAATCCACGGTGTCCTTCACTAGCTCTTTACGTACCGGGGTCACGGTAATTCGTAAGTTCCGCGACCAAATCATTTTATTACTTATTATTTACGAGATCATTTTATTACTTACGAGACTTTTAACCGATTTTTCTGAAATTTGAAATAAAGATAGCTTATACCCTGTATGTCTTCATCCTATATGTTACTAACAATTTTAAAATACCGGAAAAATCTCTATAAAATCCTGGAATCCCAGAGGCATGTCCATATTAATGTAAACGTTTCAGGTTATTGATCCCAAATCAATCTTAGGTAGATTGATTTGGGATCAATAACCGGACTATGATTATCATTCATCTGTAAAATAATCAATCATTTGATCATCCTATTATATTATCTCTAAGTTAAATTAAAAGACATTAACTGATTAGATTGCCCTTCGAATCTTCTGAGGATATATTCTGCTAATTCTTAATTTCAATCGACTTTCTAAAACATAAAATTCATTTAAAATGGCGGAAAAGAACGACTTGTTTGTTGTCGTAAAATAAACTTCGCGGCATGTAATAGATTAACACTTAATTATGCAATAATTGGTTTTGACAACTTTCTCTAATAACTTCGAGTGAATTCTTCTGTCGTGACCAATATTTACGTAATAGGATGACTCGGTTCTCGAAGTGGCTTCTATGCATTAATTATTTTCTGTATCTATGTTAATAGTTTATTTATACGTTTGAAATGTAATCTAAAACTAAGTGTGAGTTAGTTTTTTTTATATGTATAAGCAATACTAACTCGCAGATAGTTTTTGCAAAGATGGCACGGTTGACAAAGTGGTTGCGTGTCACGAACGAACGTACGAAACAAATAAATTTGTATGATTTACAAGGAGTTTTTTCGGATTTGGGTGTCTGTATTATGAGTTTAACGACGAAATTTCAACGTTAAAAAAATTAATTGCTTCGCTGGCTATAGTTAAAAAGGATAGTTAATGACATGATTCTAGACTAAGCTACCTTTTCGTCTAATCAACATCGGTTCGGTGGTCAGAAAAGATGAATCTAACAGAGACAAATCTTCGCATTAAAATTTAAAAAGATACCAGCTGCTAACTCTTTGGTTCGCCGTGATAAAACTAGTTATTGACGTGCTATTGAACCGATGGCAGATCATTATTATCAATACATATTTCACTATGTAAATTTTTATATTAACATAGAAAACATTTTAACCTGGATCTATGGATATTATTAAATTAATTATTGCCTATAAACATGGATTAGGCTCGTGACTAAAAGATATAAATGCCGCACAGGCCGCGATGGCCTAGGTCAGGGGTGGCGAACCTTTATGGATCAACGTGCCATTTTTTGTAATGAAATGTTTAATAAACCATAAATGTGCCATCCAATAATTTTCACCTAGTTAGTAAGTATTGGGAAAATAATAAAGCAATGCTAACAACTCCTCCGCACCGTGGCTAGGTTCAGTCGCATTCGTTTCTTACATTTCATAGTGTGTTACGTACTTTGTCGATCTGTGGCGTGCCCAAAATATTATATCACGTGCCATCAATGGCACGCGCGCCACTGGTTCGCCATCCCTGGCCTAGGTTGGTCTGTTGAGGAGTGATAGCGAGTTCTACCGTGGCTCGGAAAGCAAGTAAAAACGTCGGTCCAAGCTGTCATTCGTAGATCTTTGACAGTCGTTACTGTTAGTCCCTTCGTACACAACGCGACCAGTGACGGATTTGCCTTAAGGCCCAGTAGGTCCGGACCTAGGGTGGCTAAATTGTAAGGGCGGCAAATCTGATTATAACAATATTATCAAGAAATATTAACAACAATATAAACAAGACAAACTCAAACCTAAATCCGTTTTAAATGTTTTCGATATGTCCAATAATCCTTGGGAAATATTATAAACTAGTAGATGATAGTTGCTGCGAATGGGGCGGCACATGGTGTGGGGCCTAGAGCGGCCAGAACTGCAAATCCGCCATTGAACGCGGCGCATGTCTCCGATACCTTTCGACTTCGGTATCCAGGCGACTATCACAATACAAATCCAGAGGTTCGTACACAGCCACGACTCAATGGATACCAAAGTCGTAGTCGAAGAGGCTTAGTCACAAACTGGAAGTCTCTTCGCAACGACTTTGGTATCCATTGGGTCGTAAATCCGAGTTTCCGTGTTGTAGAGGTTCTAGGTAAAATACTGATATGCAGATACATCCGGTCCGACTGGAAGCCTAACCCAACATATTTGAGAAAAAGCAAGGCAGATGATGATATAAATATGGAGTGGGTATAAATGGTGCGGTTGTTAAACTACCTCGCAAAGTTGCAACGTAACTAACGGATTGTCTGGCACATTCTTATGCATAATTACTGACAGGTTAGCCTTGAATTAGTATTTATATACATGTGTGAGAATTGTTGCATTTTGACTACTGATCAAGTAAGGGTAGCAAATTAATATTCTGCATTTCGTTAGTATTTTAGATTCAGTTAACATTACTGAAGGAATTATTTGCGTGAAGAACTTAGCTATGAGGTATGAAAACATCCATGAATTACTGTAAGTATGCGAGAAGAACTGAACAGAATTTAGCTATGAGGTATGAAAACATCCATGAATTACGTAGGTATGCGATTAGGATAACCCAAAAAAGGTCAATGACGTCTGTCAACTATCACTTGAAAATTACGTTTCGCAAATTAACTTTCATAGTTATTTATACTCACTATAAGTATAATGAAGAGCGATAAAAAAAATACGCTGTTAAATTATTCATCAAATTAATGTTTTTTCGTGAAACTACATAACATATTTATAGAAAAACAAAGAAAAACAAATCCGAAAATTTTAACATTTATGACAATTGTATGACTTTATGCTAATTGTCAATGGACTGTTCACTAGTAGGATTGTGCCGTGTTATGGCTAGTATAAGGCTGTAAGGCTATGTGGCTATGTCCACGCCTATTAATGCGTGAATCAGCCATCTAACGGTGCAAACTTGTTTAAGTAATAGAAAATAGTGTTGTCTATGGTTACAAGCACAGATAAGGTAAGAAAACAATTTGTTTTTTTTTTAAAAAGCGAAATACATGTCTATTAAATAATTACTTTTGCATCAATTTGGATGGAAGAACTTTGTTAACTGGTTTTAAAATATTTGTAGGCTGTTTAAAAAATTATACATGGCCATAAAAATTCCGAACACTATGGTTTTATCACGATTTTTAAGCCATCTTTGATCAAAATCTGATTTAAAAACTATAATTTAAATAAAACTTGAACTGATAGAGACTCAGAAGTCAGAAAATCATTTAGTGGGCTTAGTTGCCAATATCATCATCAACCTGTAGGTATACGTTCCAAACTGGACATAGGCGTCTCAAATATGTGGTTAGGAAATTCCCGCACGGTTAATCACATCAAAATGTGGACTTTGGATTTTTAATGTGGACCTCAACCGATCCCTTCTAAAGAATGTCAAGCTTGATATCGCAAGAGAAAATGTGTGGACATTAGCTCTCGCACAATTTCCGTTGAAATACGTGAATGTAGTACGTACACAAGTTATTTAGGTGCACGCATTCAATCGTGCACACTCGCACAGACTCACATAGAAACGGAAGACATTTTGTAAATATGGCGGTGCGAGAAGAGATTTGCTGTTTTACTATGTTGGTGTTACACCTAAGTTACGAAACTTTCATACATAACATCACGCCTATATTTCCCGAAGGGATTGGCAGAGGTGTGCTCAATATTCCACCTACGTTGAGGCAGTATATTTGTATATATTTCGCATGTAATAAAGGGCAAAGGTAACCAGGATCCGGATCACGGAGAAATTTATTATTATCGTCATCATCTGCCTAGCCTTTTCCCAGCTACGTTGGAGTCGGCTCCCGGTCGAACCGGATTAAACTAACATTATATCAGTATTTTACATGGAGCGACGGCGACGGCCTATCTGAACGCCAAAACTCAGTAACTGGGTAATACGTTGCCCCTAGGTAAGATTAGAAATGGAATTTCGAGCTTCTGACTAATAGTAACGTTTGTCAAAGATCTAAAAATAAATAACAGTGGGGTCTAAGGGCTTCACGTGCTTTCTTTTGCACAGAGTAAACTCGCCATTACATAGATGGTCACTCACCCACAGGCTGTAAGTGTGGCTTAACCTTTTTTTTATCGTGGTAAAATCATCAAATGAGTCCTCCCACCCAAGGCAGAGCGGGAGAGACTGTCAGACTCGTACTGACTAAAATCCACGGTTTGCCTTTACGTTCCGGGGTCACGGTAATTCGTACAGTCCCGCGACCAAGTGCGGCTTAACCTGGAAGATTGTGCGACTGTTATTATTTAGCCACGAGCATTTACTGAGAAATTTTTGATGGAGAAATCCAACAAAAAATTCTTCTGACATGGGAATCAAAACCAAGCACCTTATGCTGAGCAGTCGTGATTACAACGACTACACAAACGAGGCAGTTACGAAAGTTAATGGAAAGTTATTTGCGATACGGTGGCAACAGTTTAACAAAACTATCGTTAAATCTTAACGCTCGAGGGACTTAGTACAACGGTCTGTGATCGAATGTTCGCAAACTATGGTATTACCTAGTATTACAATTATTACAGCATCATTTATCACATCTCAATTTTTTTTACATAATAAAGAGGCTTTATTACTACTCTCGTTTTGTGGGTGCGTTTATAAACATTTACACAGACACACACACATACACACTCACATACACAGACAGCCATACCCATAGGGTAGAGTAGGGTAGAGTAGGGTAGAGTAGGGTAGAGTAGGGTAGAGTAGGGTAGAGTAGGGTAGAGTAGGGTAGAGTAGGGTAGAGTAGGGTTAGGGTAGAGTAGGGTAGAGTAGGGTTAGGGTAGAGTAGGGTAGAGTAGGGTAGAGTAGGGTAGAGTAGGGTAGAGTAGGGTAGAGTAGGGTAGAGTAGGGTAGAGTAGGGTAGAGTAGGGTAGAGTAGGGTAGAGTAGGGTAGAGTAGGGTAGAGTAGGGTAGAGTAGGGTAGAGTAGGGTAGAGTAGGGTAGAGTAGGGTAGAGTAGGGTAGAGTAGGGTAGAGTAGGGTAGAGTAGGGTAGAGTAGGGTAGAGTAGGGTAGAGTAGGGTAGAGTAGGGTAGAGTAGGGTAGAGTAGGGTAGAGTAGGGTAGAGTAGGGTAGAGTAGGGTAGAGTAGGGTAGAGTAGGGTAGAGTAGGGTAGAGTAGGGTAGAGTAGGGTAGAGTAGGGTAGAGTAGGGTAGAGTAGGGTAGAGTAGGGTAGAGTAGGGTAGAGTAGGGTAGAGTAGGGTAGAGTAGGGTAGAGTAGGGTAGAGTAGGGTAGAGTAGGGTAGAGTAGGGTAGAGTAGGGTAGAGTAGGGTAGAGTAGGGTAGAGTAGGGTAGAGTAGGGTAGACTAGGGTAGACTAGGGTAGACTAGGGTAGAGTAGGGTAGAGTAGGGTAGAGTAGGGTAGAGTAGGGTAGAGTAGGGTAGAGTAGGGTAGAGTAGGGTAGAGTAGGGTAGAGTAGGGTAGAGTAGGGTAGAGTAGGGTAGAGTAGGGTAGAGTAGGGTAGAGTAGGGTAGAGTAGGGTAGAGTAGGGTAGAGTAGGGTAGAGTAGGGTAGAGTAGGGTAGAGTAGGGTAGAGTAGGGTAGAGTAGGGTAGAGTAGGGTAGGGTAGAGTAGGGTAGGGTTGGGTAGAGTAGGGTAGAATAATTATTTGACGGGAGCGAAGCCGCGGGAAAAAGCTAGTTACTAATATACCGCACTTTTTTTAGCCTTGTAAAATCATCAAATGAGTCCTCCCACTCAGGGCAGAGCGGGAGGGACTGTCAGACTCGTACTGACTAATATCCACGGTGTTCTTCAATAGCCCTTGAACGGTAATTCGTAAGTCCCGCAACACCGGCAGGCTTTGGCCCTCTAGAGGCCCCGTAATTTTTTGCTGACACTCTTTGAGGCGTGCGTAGAACACAACGCCGTCGACTCGGGCTTGGTCCATGGTCGGACAGCGAGTTGCCCATTACTCGCTGCCCGCGAATATATCGCACTTAGTATAGGTAATATTACAGTAACATATTTCGTCAGTTATATTTGTCTCTTGAAGCAGTCTATAAACCTACTTACGATCAATTTCGTTGCAGGATCCAAGACAGTCAAATTCTAGGATTTCCACGAGCTTCATTGTCCCGGTGATTTATTGGTGATTGAATTTGTTGATTTTGGTTTTCAGGAGTTGCAGTTGTTTTTGTTCAACAGTGCGATGGGATTGTCCCAAAAAAAACACTAAATAAAGAATCTAATATATACCTACTAGTAGATGGATAACATAGTTGGTAAAAGACTACGCAGATAATGATGAAATAATCCAAGAATTAGATAACTATTAAGCATAATCACTGAAGTCTTAGATCATTTAGTCTAAGCTGAATCATAGATCATAAAAACGTGTCTTTTTAGTGCCAAACGACTTTCTAATTGCTACCAAGAATCTTCCATCATATCAAAAGTTCTAATTATTCAATTAGTTAATTACGGAAGATAAAATTCATTGGGTATTTGCATATATAACATTCCGGATTATTCGAAATTATTCGGTATTTGAAGATTCGGATATTTGATTAAATGCTACATGATTAAGTTAAGTAATTTATAAAATAAGCATGAATAATTGAATATCCAACAGGTTCGTAGGCACAGTTATCTCAATTTACCATAAAAATGTGATATATTTCGCAACGGAGGAGTATACAAATATGTTGATCACTTGAAAGTCGTTTATACGAATAAGGTTACACATTGTTTTTGGTTGCGGGACTTACGAATTACCGTGACCCCGGTACGTAAAGGTCTAGTGAAGGACACCGTGGATTTTAGTCAGTACTAGTCTGACAGTCCCTCCCGCCCTGCCCTGGGTGGGAGGGCTCATTTGATGATTTTACCATGATAAAAAAAAGGTTACCAATTTAATTTTGGACTAGCAATGCCCTCTTTTTCACACGTCGCTTGGCACCTAGCATGTCGTGACTCAAGAATTGGGCGTTTTCAACATTAAACTACACAAACAATATACACCTATATTATTTTAAGCGTACATGTTCAAAATTGGTAAATATTTAAAGAATGAATTCAAACTTGTATGAAACAAATTGCAATGAAACATCTAGTAATTGTGTAATTACAAATTGCCCATTAGCAACGCAAATTCCAAATAAATGTGTTTTCAACACATTGAGACAGGAAATGAGTTCCTTTTACATACATTTATTTTATCATTATCAAGATTTTAATTACAACGAAGTTTTAAGTGATGCATTGTGACGAAGTACTAACTTCAGACGGTTCTGAAGCCACTCTTAGATCCTAAACTTGATATAATGTACTGCTTAGTGTAATTATAATAAGTAATGATGAGTAGGATCAAGATAACCGCAAGGTGAACAAGTCTTTGTTTAATTTGACAGGCCTGTTGGTCTAGTGGTTAGTGACCCTGACTGCTATGCCGGAGGTCGTGGGTTCGATTCCCACCCAGGACAAATGTTTGTGTGATGAGCATGATCATTTGTTCTGTGTCTGGGTGTAATTTATCTATAATATGTATGTATTTAGAAAAATATATAAGTATGTTTATCAGTTGTCTAGTACCCATAACACAAGCTCTGCTTAGCTTGGGACTAGATGGCGTTGTGTGATAGTTGTGGAATATTTATTATTTTATTTATTATTTATAATTATAAATTGAAGACAATAGCAAAATTCAGTTGTTCATTTTTTTATGGGTAGTTTTGTTTGTTGGTTCCTGTAATTGCATTTTCTTTACTATTTTCATTTGAAGATAAATGTTGATAGAGGAAATCGTGCCTATGATAGATCTACGAAGGAGGTGGTTTACCATTCTATGATAGCATCCATTTAGAACATAAAGAAGAAAGGCATGTGTTCTGTAGCCAGCAAATACATAAGATTGTTTTTTGCTCATTAAAATGATTTTTATTGCACTACCTGTAACCCCTTTGTTAAATTTATTAATCTTACTAGATATAAAAGTTTGGATATTTGGATGGATGGATGTTTGTAACTAAATCACGTCAGAACGGCTAAACGGATCTTGATGGAATTTGACCCAGATATGGGTTATAGTCGTCTAGTTTAACACATAGGATCTCGCTTTTTAAGTTTCTGAGGGATCATTTTCTAGATGTGCGCGGACGAAGCTGCTGGCAAAAGTTCAGCTAGTTATAATTAATTTACATAGTAATTTATTCTACTTATTAACAATGAAAATACAGTCATAAAAGTGGAGGTGTGTGAAATAAATACTTCCAACTACAAGATATTTGAGCCTGCTTAGATAACCAAAGTTTGGCAGTTATTGTTATGTTCAACAAAAGGGGAGAACAATAAGTACGTCTATATTTTATCAGTTAATGTGTTTCAGATTCTTATTAAATATCTTCTAGTAGGCCGCCTACACTCTTTACATTTCCAATCAGAAAACTTCTTCGATTATATTAATTACGAATCACATTTAATAAGTAAGATTATTATAAAAATATTAATGAAGAGTAAATGAGGTCACAGTAAATGCCGTCTTAATGGCTTGGGTTCATTGTTCCAAAAAAAAAGTATTTACAGCCGAGCGATAAATTCAAGTTAATTGATAATTAATTTAGTTGGCTTAACGTCATATTTGTTAGGCGTAGAAGGATCTTTTTGTCTGTAGCATTATAAAATATATTTTTCTTTTTGTAAATTATGTCAAGCAACTATTGTAATTTATGCATGTGTGACTAATCTGGGTCATTTTAAATATGGCTACGAGGCTAAAAGGCTGGAAATAACGTGTTGTAGACAACTTAGTTTTCAATGCAAATGAATTCTATTTTTATTAAATTCAGGAAAACATTTTCTAATAAAATTTGCATAGGTATGCTTTAACACTAAATATGCTATGCAATTAAATCATTACTTTCAAGAAGGTTACAATCATAATTCTCGTTGATTGGGATAAAATTATGTGACTTCCAACAGCACTGGTGATTTGCTACAGGACGATAGATGTACCAACACATAAAAATAACGGATTCACCATAAAGGAATGTACTGAAGTAATAACAAAATATTGATCCAGAATTACAGGTACAGTGATTGTACTATCTGTACTAATATTATAAACCTAATCGGCCTTATTACAAAAACTAAATAAACCTTGGTTTAAACCTGGTCTATCAAGTCCAGGCTTATCTGCAGAGCCATGGTTTAAATTTGTCCGTATTACAAAACTAAGATAGAACGTCGACTTTAGTACCGCCATTTGAACGATTGTCTATGCAATTAAATCCACAATGAGTAATAACAATTAAATCTACCTTGTTTCAATCCATTTTGGGTGAAAATAACACAAAAACTACAACACAATGAAAAATTTGCTATGAGAAACTTTGACATACCTTTGACAGCTACTACTGTTAGACCATGGTTTATCGCAAAACCACGATTTGTAATAATCTTTGTTTAAACCGTAGTTTTACAAGATTAAACCTGGGTTTTTAGTTAAACCCCTTTTTGTAATAAGGCGGGAAGAGTTTGTTTGTTTGGTTTGTTGAACGCGCTAATCTCAGGACCTACTGGTTCTAGTTCAAGATTCTTGTGTTGGATAGTCCGTTTATCGAGAAAGGCTATATAGCCGACCAATACAAGTCGAACAGCGTGGGTGCAACCGCTAGTTTCTATATAAAATAAGGTCGCTGGCTAAATCCAAGAGATATGACAAATAGCACATAAAGTTCAGCAATTTTACTTACAAGCACCTACAAGTTCTTCAAGTAATTCTTTTATTTAGTTTTGATTTTAGTTTGTATTTCTCATATTAAGTGAATTGTATTCTTTTTGAGAAATAAATGTCTTAAACCGTAATTAGAGTCTTCAAATCAATAAGCACCTAAAGCTGTTGTCTCTAGCAATTTATCTAATATCAAATAGTTTATTGTTCCTTTAATCGCAAGTGTGGTCTATGCTCTATTAGTGTCTTTGTTCAAAATGGTGAGTGCTGGCGGATGTCACGAGTTTAACTGCTATTGTTTCACCATTATCGGTGTTTCCTTCGAGACACGACCGATCAAAATAGAATTAGCTTTGTAAGGAGTTTCTTTGAAATTATACAATTATTTTAGAGTATTAAAGTCCTTGCAAGAATTATGAAGTAAAAGAATATCGCAGCAGGAGTTTTTAAGGCCGATTGTAGATAGAAAAAGAATTTTTGTTGTGAAAAAGTTTGTTTGGTTGAGAACGCACTAACGTCAGGAACTTCTGGTTCAAAGAGAATAATAGTAGATTATGCACCGAGGGGCTAAAGTTGTGTCTTATGTCACGGGCGTCATATTGAATCTCGAGCGCAATGAAGGATTCGGGATTTAACTCCCGAGCGTAGCGAGGGAGTTAAGAGTTTAACTCACGAGCGAAGCGAGGGAGTTAATACAAGAATCCTGAATGCAGCGAGGGATTCAAGCTAGCCCAAGGCAAAGACACCTTTAGCCCAGAGGAGGATACTCTACTTTTTACACCTACTGTGAGAAAATAATAGCCATAGTACGAAAAACAAAGTATTTATTAAATAAAAAAACAGTAAGAATAACATTTAGAACTAGTTATATAGGTACACTTTTTTTCAGAGTTTCGAAAAAAAAAGTATCTTCTATGGTTTTGTCGTGTTTGTCCTAATGATATCACTCTCATGGATGTGGCGTTTGTGTAAACTAAGTTTTATAGAGGGCTGGTAGAATGGTTTTGGATGATTGGCTGTATGCATTTTGAATTTAGAACGTCATTGGAGACGCTCGTGAAAATAGAGTATTTTTGATAAAATGTGATAAATCGACTATATTATAGATAGGTTTTATTATTTATTTATTTATTTACAAAATCCACAGCAATCTTAGTGCAGTTTATTTAAAATAAATTAACTAATGTTACAGCCAATTACTATTCATTACCTACGGTATTACGGCGCGGTACGGTATTTGTTATTATTAATGCCAGTTTTAATGTTATTTCATTCCTTTTAAAAAATGGTTCGTAGGTAGTTATCAAATTATTCTTACAATATTATGTCTTCGAAAACATGGCAACGATATGAAGAAGCAATCGTTATGATTTTTTAAGAAATCGAGAATATCATCCACGCGTAGTAAGGGTTTCGAGAATAGCTTTCCTCTTTCTGGCACACTAAATCAGACTTGGCTGTATGGGCTCAGCTCCCTTTGCCTGCCCCAAAGAGGGACGAAAAGAACCAAAAAAAAAAATCTAGGCTGCATGGGCTAGATAGATCCCTTTGTCTTCCCAAAAGGGAAAAGAAAATTAAAAAAAAAAATCTTTCTGGCACCAAAGGGTGTTTGTTGTTTATAAACATATTCCAAATTCAAATCACATTATTGACCAGCGGGTAATAATGAAATCCAGTACAACATTATTGACCGGCTGTGCCCTCGGCCACTAATGACTCACTTTAGGTTAAGGTTGCCTGACATATAATTTGACATTTTCGAGCAGGTGGTGTGAAAAATATTTTTATGTTGGATAATCCATGTACCGAGGAAGGCTATAGGCTATTATATAACAACACACTACGACCAGGAGTCGAACAGCGACTAAAACCGCGGGGAGCAGCTAGTAAAGCTATAAATTCTGTGCACAATGAATCCGCTGATTCTAGAAACTTGTAAATAAAGACAAAGCCTTCCCAAAACAATTGAAGGCGTGCTATCCGAATATAATAGCGATTACGACCACACCTATTTACCAGTTTCCATCAATTTGCTGGTCCACGTATTGTGAGGTATTGTATCCAAGCGATTTGGTATTGTTTCGTCCGCGCCCCGTCTGGCGCGTCTCGGCTCTCGTCTGGTGACCTCCTTACATCCTCGCTGCCTCACCCCACCACGTAATAAACGGTTTCGAATGCTTTACCTATTCGATGTGTAAAACTTGCGCGTACGCAGCGTCTCAAGTAGTACGACTTCACTAACCCACCAGCTGTTTAATGTAAACGAACTTTCATTAGACCTAAATACCAAACCCCTGAGAATTCTAAAAGAAATTTCAAATAGTGTGCAGTGCTCATTGAATAAGGCCGCACCACGTACGATGTAAGCCGAGAACGTTAATGTAATTTGATCAAAAGAGAACTCGCAGGCTTTTGTTAGTATTTCTAACTTGAAGTATTCGCTTGCTTCCGTTGCACACAATTCACCAACAAATATCGATCATTAATGTGTGTTTGATAACCGCATTATGTAATGCTTCGCATTTCGATTAAAGAGGTTTAAATTAATTTTACATGTCCAATGATGCGGAATAGATTATGTTACATACGATACATACATAACTATTGTGTCTGAAAATGGATGGATTGCGTCTCTGCTCATCTATGAACAGAAGGTAGCGATTGTTCAGTGAGACGGGTGATTTCCGCGTATCGCCGCAGTGCGGTATCGGGACACCGTGTGACAGCGTCAAGTAGAAAGGTATGCATTTAGACAGTTAATGCGGGCAGCCCGTTGTCCTCGACTGTCGACTAGTCTAGCCGGCTTACAACCTGAAATCCTCCGATAACTTGGTTGGTATTCCTACCCGCCTGATGTTTCTATTCATTACAACCTGCATTGCATCCGCATTCACCGAGTGAGTGAGTGACCTACGACAAATATTACGAAACGTTCACTAATGAATGATGAATATTTGCGGTACAGTTTGTGCGAATTATGTAGACGGTCCAGTTAATTATGGAAATAAATTGCATAAACAAATCGTCAATATTATATCAAAAATTTGCATCGTAATTCGTAACACGGTTTTATTGAGGCTATAACATGTCTGTATGCAAAATATTGAATTTAATATGTAGTGAAATGACTCCTGCTGGCATAATGTTGATTAAATTTTATTGGCTCCGGCTGTTTTTTGTGGTTTTCACAATTGAAAATCACAATCAACATTCACAGTTAGTTCCTATCTTTGGACCGTTACTGATTTAATCCACATGATGGTTGGACTTGGATGTCGTTCTCATTTTGAATATCGTCAATAACAGTAGAAGTGGGAATCTGATCGTTCGGAAACTTGTTTCTTCTCCATAGAGTTTCGAAAGCGATGTGAGTGTTAACCCGTTTCGTGCAGGTGACACGATGAATGAATATAGTTTTAAGTAAGCCAGCGCTAAAATACAGGAAAAACCAATTATGGTTTGCAATCAACGTGAGGTAATAACTTTAATACTCTAACAATTTTGTTAACTATCAACTTCCTGCCGTTAGTACGTACTAGTTTACTCGCAACCAGACATATTAGTCTGGTATATTGCTTACTTACTGAGAATGCCGTAGTTATGAAACATGTGGTATTTCATTCACAAACTGTTTTTTTTTCATCGAAGTAGAAAACTAGAAATGTTACTTTTACTAAATTACCACAGATGAGCAGACATTTCTCCGGGCTGTTGCAACATTTCAAACGAGATTTATTGATGGCAATAAAGTTGTGGCTATTTAGATTTGTTGGACCATCTATTTTATTTATATTTTGGTTTTACATATTAGTCATCGTACAGATGCTTTAATATTTATAAAAAATCAACAACACACTACAAAATAAATTATGAAAATAAACAATCAATCTTCACTTCGTGCCTATTCGTATAAGACAGGTTGTAACTTATGGGTGCCCACAAAATCAAAAATATGTTAATTCATCAAATAGTTGTTAAACAAAAATGCCAACCCGAATTACCGTTACATTGACACACTACATCTAAAAATTACCGTTGTCATTATTTTTTTATAGGCTTTATGCCATGTCATTATTAATCTCGTTGGATTAGTCGCAAGAGCGAATGCTGAGCACATTTTATATTTCTGTGGCTGTACATGAGCTCCCGTATTTGATTCCCAAATCGAACAAAAGTGTAATTGTATTTTACCAAAAGGAATTTTTCAGGTGGTTTCTGGATTTGTGCCCAATTGATGGCAATTGGCTCAAATGTAATATCAAATGAGTCCTTCCACTTAGGGTGGAGCGGAAAAGACTGTCGAGACTCGTACACACTAAAATCGACGGTGCTTCTTCCATAGCCTTTACGTTCCAGGGTCACGGTTACCTGTTAAGACAGTCCAGCGAGCTCGCCCTCTTATAGGGGAACAGTGTATAAGAAAGGGACGCGAGGTGTATTGGGGACATACACACTTTAGGCATAGTTAACACACTAACGTAGCGCAAGCGCCATCAGGACGTCACTTGCAAGCGGCCATTAATAAATGTCGTCCTGTTGGCGCTTGCGCTACTTTAGTATTGTGTTAAGTTTGCCTTATTGTGTGATTTCCCATCATACCTCGTGTCCTGTCTTATTCACTGTTGCCCTAAAAGGAATTTACAACTGGCGAAATGTGGGTGCACTATTGGCTACACTTTTGCCTTTAAGGATGATAAACACGTGATGTTATATTATATTAAACAAAAAAATAAGTAAAAGGAAGTATCAAGTAGCCACATTTTAAAACCGTGTAAAAATAAGGGTTTCCGTGAACAGAAGTGGGTAGTGAAGCTGCAACCTGAGTCCTGCGCCCGCTGCTTGAAACTCGACACTCGAGAGAACGATTACTTGCCTTGGGCACCTTGCTCACCACAATGATCCTGTTATTAACCACTATTTAAACAGAATAGTTACAGTAACTATGTACACTTGTATCCTGCGTGTTTGGTTTTCAAAAATGTTAAAAATATGACTATGTTTTTAATATTACATAAGCATGAACGTCTGGGTGTTGCTTGCATAGTATGACTGTGATGGCTGAGTTGGTAAAGCCGTCCGATGTACTGAATCAGAAATTCGCAGGTTCGTCCTGCGTCCTGCTCGCAATTGTATATTTTTTCTTTCCACGGAAGGAATATCCATATTATTTATCGACACAAGTTCAGTATGTGTTACATCTTCAACCGATTTCAAGATCTTTTGAATCGAATAAATTTTATAAAAGTGAAAAAATATTATAAATTTGATATTAATATTCAATTGTTGAACAAAACATACATACATTAGGGTTAGGCACCCTCAATTTCATAATCGATGTTGTAATGATTGTGTAAATTTTGGGAGAGTCTATTTCTAGGATCGATAAGATTAGGATAGAGGATACCTTATTTTATTTATCTAGTACATACTTACATAGTTAAACAATGGCATGTGTCATAGTAATACTTCACCTACAACTTAAGGAATTTAGAAATTGCAAAAGCAAATTACTTAGTAAGCGCAATATGTACCAACTGCCTACTTTTATGGATATTATTGATTCAACAAGGGCTTTACACAACAGAACATAAATATTGAGTCACTAATATTTATTCATTAATTACCATTATAATTACGCAATAGCCAACATGTCATAGGTACCCTCGTCCCTAACTCAGTACCTACCATCAAATACAACTCGTAACTAATGAACTAACGATTGGATTATTATTCATTCGAAATTCAAACACGCTGCGTTCACTGCAAATCGTATGAAGCGGTTATTATGACAAATATGGTGGCTCCATAATTTAAATGGATGAGTTGTAACCGCGATGAATGAAATATAGTCAGATTCCATTTATTAGAATAAGCTCCCTGGTATGTCCAAATCATATGACTTTTCGACTCGATTCTAAAATAGAATTAAGACTACTTCTTGCTTTTTAATTTCTACCATTTTACAAACAATTTTGAATAGCAAAGTCAAATCATTTATTTCAATTGGACCATCAAAAGGCATTTTATAACGTCGAATATCAAAATTAAAGGAAAAGGGATGTGATTGATTCTATATAAATTGCGTAAGGGTAGATTCGTATGGAGAAGAATGGGCAAGAGACTCCATACTTAGCTAACGTTGATTCATTTTAAATCTATTAAAATCAGTAATCAATAAGCTAAAATAATTAGACAAACGTATTCCAATGAATTGTGGGTCGTCTTATTTTGGCTGTGCTGCCTCAAATTGTGGGCATTTAGGCATTTCTGGCCCTTTTTCTATTGATCCAAATAGGTCCAAAAGCATTTGTACTTTTATCGTCCTCCTACAATTAATTAACTTTATCGCACAGCTCTATTATACAACGTCTATAACTTTAAATGCAGTGATCACCTGAGTGAGACGACTTGTAATTTCACGTAACAATCGTCATGCTTGAGAATGCGAAGGGTTTCGTAGAGGTGTATTACCTTGCAGCTACGTTTATTCAATTATGGTGTTCACTCTTCTTTTAAATATTACAAACCGTCATACTATTCCAAATCTAAAAAAAAAGAATCCCAATCGAAAATCGAACATAGAATTTTTCTTCTTTTCGTACACGCAATCGTTGTCGAAGATTCGTGGGTCTGTCTGTACGCAAAAAACTGGCGAACGATTATACCAAATTGGATAATCCGTGTTTGTTGCATTTTTTATTGTCAGGGCAAGGTTCGTTTGTAAGAATATAATTATTTTCGGTTAAAGTAAAATATATAAAAAAATAACCAGTTTGAAGCCGAGGCAAGCCTTTAGTTATCAATATAATATTTATGGAAATTTCATCAATTTTTACAAAGATCGTCTTGCCACCACTAAAATAATAGTTTCTTTCGAATATAACAGATACAATCGTCAGAAGTCTATTTTTAACTTAATTTATTTTATGGCTGGGTTTGATAACTATTTAAAACTCGCAACAATTTAAATGGTAATCTTCTAAATATTAGAATCGGAATTATATAATAATGATGTGCAATAAATTAATAATTTGATATTTTATTCGCATTATAGGTTCTGTCTTTATGAAATACTCATTTCAATTATTGGGAAAATGGACTGTCACATAGCTTACAAAAGTAATTATAGAGAGATTATCATCTAAAACGTAATTATTTTTTCAATGGGGTCCATTGTCATAGACCGGGGTCTATGATAATAGACCCCATTGAAAAAAATTGTGCTTCAATAGTTTTGGTCGAATATCCATCCAATGGTTCGGTTCCTTTCAAAGATTACTTTTCAAAAACAAAGTAACTTAACGGTGCTATTTATTATTAAGAATATATTGTATAGTTCCGCCATAAAATGATTTCAGTTCCGAGTTCTGAACAGAATTACATAAGACGAAAGTGATAGTATCCACACGTGTGTTATATGTTTGAATATTTTACTTATGCAAGTAAATATCGTTTACGTCTTCCGATGCTTTCACTACGTAATTCAGATAAAATAGTAATTTAGGAAAATTTGCTAGCATGCATGCTAAGTTTTATCGTCAAGTGGGCGGAAGATCTTGCTGCTAACTTGTGATGGGTAACCGTGCGTGAAGTAGTATTTTTACTATGTTAATTGAATATTAAATTTGAAAAAGGAAATAAAGAAGTAATCTTTTTGTACTATGATGGAATATAAGAAATGTAATAACTAACAATTTTTGAACGTGACTAAAGTGAAACATAAATTTAATGTTTTTTTTTTTGAGATGCGTATGCTCTTTACTATAGTCAATAGTCTAGGTTAGAGGTGGTATAGACAAAGTCAGCGATGGAACATGGTTTTTCCAATGAGGTTCTCGATTCGATTTCTATAAGAATTATGATTATAGTTTGGAAATCAAAAGCTTGTGCATTTAAAATCGGAAAATATTTCCTAATAACCAAAACACAGTAACCTCGTTACCACTTCACGGCAAATACAAATCGCACTTGCAATTCAATTCAAACTAGATTTACAGATAACGATCAGGTTTCTGGGTAGTTTTTGCACACAGCTGCTACAGTCACGCAACATCGGACTAGCGTGCGATCACTCGGATGAGTGTTGTCTATAAAAACTAACATCCGTTATCTGTACAAGAGATTTTTACTCAATATACACTAACCTACATAGTATTAAAGAGTGTTTTTCGATGCACATGGTCTGCTAAACGAGAGGGGTGTGCGTGAGAAGCGGCCCTTATAAAAGAGTTCAACGCACGGTGCGTGCTTTGTATGTACCCAGTGGCGCGAAACGTAGCCTAGATCCCCAACGGACATGCCCATAGGTACCGGCAGGGTGCAACTAACTGTCACTGTGCTAATTGTAGATATCGAGTGCGTGCTACTGAATAATCCGCTGCAACACACACATGTAGGTCAGGTGTACCCATTTATGTTAATACAATTTTACCTTAACATCAACCCGCTATCTAACTTAAACATTAATCTACCAACTACGTCTGAATTCCCATTTAAATGTCTAAAACTGTGTGGGCGATCGCTTAGTTATTACTTAGATTACTTCAGTGGAGCTTGAAACAAGTTTGTGTATTTGCCGTACTCGTTCCCACGTTCAGTTTTGACTGGCTACAGCAATATCAGATGTAATCATAACTTGGCACAGGAATGACTGTACTGTACCTACTGCAGGAACCAATTAGTTCAAAAAGGTTGCGCAAAGGTTGCGAATGACGTGTCGCGCCCACACTACAATACGGATGTAGGAATACATTATAGGTATGCAAATAAACTCACTTATCGAGGGCGACACGACCTCCGGAGACAAATTCGCGTCCCCCTAGCGACAACTATGTAGGGCACTGCACTGACCAGGAGAAAAGAAATCACAACAATAACACTTTCATAGAACATTCACCACACCATGGAGTCTGTATGAAGACAAGCTCAACTGTTCTTGTTCAACGCTAAGATCAGAGAGGCACTGTGTTACGTGTATTAGTATTTAGCACATATGCGACAGAATACGCGGCGGTAATGCATTTTGATGGCTCGGAGGCATTGCCTCGTTCGGAAGCGAACGCGACGCAAATGTCAGACACAGGCGGTGCGCAAGCGCAGAGTCGCCCGCGCCCAGCTGCGTGACGTCATTTTGGTATTCAAAATGGCGGCTGGAATTCGAGAGCCTACACGTAGTGGTAGCAAAACAACCAGTTAGCCGGCGTCGCACCGGATTGGGCTAGTCTACACCCACATGATTATTGTTTTCTGTTTTTTCCGAGTGCAATTTTGCTATTATTTCAGACGAGTGATTACACAAAAAGTTGATTGCGAATAATGTTGTTCGTCTTTAGATTTAAACGAAGGTGTTTCAGGTGTCGAATGTATTAATCTTTTTCTCTGAGTTGAGAATAATTATAGCAGGTTCTGTTTTTTTCTTAATGAATTTTAAAGCAACATTTTTAATAAAGAATTCAAAGTGCATAGAATAATGCAAACATTCATAAATAATGAACACAACATGTTCATCCAGTTCAGTTTGTAGTTCCCAGTGTGTCAAGTCGGGGACTATTTGTTTGGATCTCGGGAAACATGGCGGTGACATGACGTCACATTCACTAGTCACCCGCGAGCCGCACTATGTGACACCTACTTGCGTTGACAAACGGCACCAAAGGGGAACTAAACCCGACTTACACGCTAGTTTGGAACACGTACGAACGTTTAATTGTGGTATTACGTGCTTAAACACCTCCATAAGGTGTAAATTGTAGACGAAGGAATTTTGAACACATTCTTCTCGTATAATTTCTTAAGTTAAATAATTATTTTTGGAAATTATTAGAGTAGAGAGTTGAGTAGAGGCCTTGGGCTAAAAGGGAATTCTTTGCGCAGGTCTGGAACAGAGAAGGTTAAGAAAAAATAAAATAAAATTGGGGTTTTTGGTCTAAACCGTTCCATTCCAAAAAAAAAACAATTCCCGACTGTTTTTGAACTCGAACGTTAACTTTTCTGCCAGTAAACTTGATAAAAGTCTTCAACAAACTTTTCAAGATTTTTAACCACTCGGTACAACGGCCCCTTTCACTGTCGCGAGACCATGATCCGCTCACTCGCTCACTACCCAAAGAAACGAAAGAGACGGAGCATAAGGCTTTGTATGCACTTCTATTACCGCATTTAGCGTTCAGTCGACGTCAACTCGGTGTTGAGTCGGAACTGGGCCACGAGTATTTGTAAACTAGAGTTTTAATCGCGTTTATGATGTCGATTAGTTAGTGATTAACAAGTGATTATCTTGGAACTGTGTTTTTAAGGAAACGAACCGCATACTCAACGGTGGAGTTTTATAAATGACAGAAAAATCATCATGCGAATTAAAAAAAAAACTCCAGCGGGATATGTTTTGTTTAAAATATATTTTGAATTTTGGCGCTTTCAACTTAGAAATATGACGAACTGTAAAGGTGCGTTTCCATTAGACAAGCCTTGTATAGAAGTATGACGTCACATTTGCATACAAGTAGCTTGAACTGGAAACATGTTTTCGAGAGTGTGCAAATTGCATGCAGTTTTCACTTACATAGTTCCCAATTGAGTAGATTGACAGTTACTTGAAGCAAAATGTACAAGTTCAAACTATCAACTTGCAACTTGTATGTAGGTGTGTTCAAGTTGCATGCAATTTACAACTTGTATCAAGTTCCTTGTATAATGGAAACGCGCCGTAAATGTAATAGTGTTATGAGTTGTCTTTTAGTTCAGCGCAGCGACTGAGGGTTAACTTCATATGCGACTGCGGTGTCGATTCCCGCAGGGTACAAATATTTGTTCGGTCTACGGCTATTTGTTCTAGTACAATACGGAACTGATCTTGTTTATTTTGGTGGGGAAATGCTATAACGCTCTAAAACAATAGATAATATTATAAGACAAACCTATTGTTTCCTTCACAAAGAGGTTTGAATCTTACTCATGGGAATATTTGATTTTGTGTGAAATATACCATCATCATCATCATCATCATCAGCCTATAATGTTTCCCACTGCTGGGACTCAGGCCTTCTCTCTGTGAGAGGGAGTGGGCCATAATCCACCACGCAAGTCCAGTGCGTGTTAGCAGCTGTCACATGTCTTAGAATTATTCTTTTTTTTTTCTTTGACATGCCTTTTTCCGCACGATGTTTTCCTTCACCGGTTTGAGAGCAGTTTTGATGAAATTCAATTACACAAAGAAATGCGCCTGGATGGGTTCGAACTAATGACCTACAACTCGTAAGCCCGTAGTGTTCGTAAGTACTACTGTGGCATAAATCTAAGTTATTATTATAGAATATGCTCTCATCAAACCAGTGTTTCTAAACAAACCGACAAGGGCGAGTTGTTTGATCATTAGTTAAGCTAACTATTTGTTAAGATCCTATTAATTTTTAACAAATGGTTAAAAAAGTATGGGATATTAACAAATAGTTAGCTTAAATAATGATCAATCAATTCACCCTTACATTAACAAAACAATCTCAATTAAAGTGTCTTGAATTTATGATTGCAGTTATAAAGTTTTAGTGAGTCGAGTATAATGCTGTAGTGTTGTGCCATGCCCGACTTAGTACAACTTAATAATGTTGAGTAGGTGTTGTACACAGTATACACAACTCTTGGGAGTTTGTACTGAGTTTCGTAAGACCGCCTCAAGCCCAAGTATTTTGGTGCAGTAGATCAAGTGCAGACATACATAGATAAGAAGGTACTAAGTGCACAGCCGTTTTGGCGTTCTGTTTTCAAAATGGGATATAAATAGGATCGGTACGAGATTGAGGGTTTAATTTCTAGGCACCAAATTTTATCGACTGAATAATGTTCAACTACCCGTGCCGGCCTGACACGCGACCGTGGCTACTCATTACGACCTGCGTGGTACGCATGTAGCTACGTAATGAACATGTATGTATTGTGTGAGGTTGATGTATTCGGTGTTATGGGACCAGGTATTCTACAGCAGAAAAATAACTAAAATAAAATAAAAAAAGCATCCAAAACAGTTTTAATTTTTTGAGTGTAATACGGTAGATCGACAAACGGGTGTGCGATTTATAGTTGTGCGACAAAACTGTGCTGCGACTCACTATAATTCGAATGCACACTAGTGCGAGACATTGAAGTTCAACTTTAGTGCGCCTTGAAGAATGTTGTTTTATAGCCGACATTGAAATTCATCATAATATAACATCATAAATATCCGATTTTAGTTGACATGATCGGTGGTATCGAATTTTCTTCTTCAAAGCTAAAACAGCCACATTGAAATCCGTTGGATATTTGTTACATGAATTTGCTTTATTTAATTTCTCAACACATCTGTACTCTTTTTATTAACCAACATCAAAAAAGGAGGAGGTTATCCTTCGATCAAATTATCGATCGAAGTGGTTATCAATTCGACGGTATGTTTTTTTTGTGGTTGTTACGCGATTACTCCGTCAATTGTGGAACGATTTACAAAAATCTTTTTTTGTTTGAAAGAAGATACTTCTGGAGTAGTCCGATAGTCATATAGTCAGGATCTGATGATTGGATCCTGGAGAAATCGAGGGCAACCATCAAATTTTATGGACACACGCATCGTTTTTCGCAAATCTTATGAAGTAATTTAAGTACTTGCGTATGGTAATTATCATCTCATGTAACAGTAAGGAGTAGGCATCGACTGATTCATTGTTCGCATATCTCTGGAACTACAAGTCCGATTTAAATAATTCTTTTATTGTTGTGCTAGGTATCGTTCAACTTAGAGAATACTGCAATGCAAATTTCATCAAAATCGGTTCAGTAGTTTTTTAGATAGGGAATTTTATTAGCTTTATGAGGGATGTTATTACCAGTGCTACGGATTACAAAATTCTAGTGCAGAAGAAAATTATGTATTTGGCAAGAATTTGGGTTAAATATTTAAACTATCATCATCTGCCTAGCCTTTTCCCAACTAAATTGGGGTCGGCTTGCCGTCAAACCAGATGCAGCTGGATATCAGTATTTTACATGAAAACTAATAAGAGTAAAATAAAAAACTTTTTAAAACACTAAATAAAAATTATTTTGTAGGTTATTTTACCCTTTTATGTAGTTCGTTTTGAAGGCGGTTACATTTTTTTTTGAAAAAAAAAAGTTATAAAAACATTCCAAATTATTATAAGAAGTAATTAACATGAGACAGGACTGTTACTTTGACAGTACTGTAATCTGTGGTACTGTGTTGAATAAAATAACAGATGAGCTTAGCTAAGATTAAGCGTTTAATCTTCTTTGTAATAGCTGATTAAAATATGCTCCGAAACGGTACTTAAAATATGATTACGAGTACGATGGATATTTCAAACATTTTCATTGGATGACATTACTATTACGTTAAAAAAAAGTTGAAACTGGTAGTGAAGAAAAAAAATGGCCGTAAATAATAATAATTACATAAAACTAGTTACTAATTATTTACAAGCTGCAAAATAGCAAAAATTTACGTCAATTATGCGAAAGTCAGTGATTAGAAAATATGTCGAAAGTTGCGTCAACTTGACACTTTCTTGCGCACTAACGTGACACATTAGAACACCACCTCGACCGTGCACCACGGTCGAGGTGGTGTTCTAATGCGAGGCGGTGCTCTGCCCACGCGGGGCAGTCCTGCACCGTATGCTCCACCGTGTCCTCCGGACGATCTTCGCAGTGGTGACACCCAGGCGTTTCTTCCCTCCTTATCAGACACAGGAACCTCCCGAAACTTCCGTGTCCGGTGAGGACCTGCGTCATGCGGTAGGTGAGGACGCCGTGACGCCTATCCAGCCACTCCTCAAGGAGGGGTCTTACCGCCGCGATTGCGGCTTGCCCGAACATTTTATCTTTAAGAAACATTTCTCAATTGTTTACGTTAAACCTAATACATTTCGCAATGGCAATTAAACTGTATGTTTGAGTGTTAAGGTTTATAATAAACTGAAGTTGTTAGTATTATTGAACATTTTTTTATGAAGTGTAGATGTTTTCTTGTGTGCAAATGTGGCTGCTTATGCGACTCCTTTTTGTTCCTGATCCTTAATCTAGAGCTTTTATTGATCGAAGCTTCATACATAGGCCTCCCCATGGATTGTCAATAAGATCGGTTGGGAACGGCTTGCATATAGCGCGATCCTATGGTCTTCATCAGATCGTCTGTCCTTGTAAGTAGACGTCATACACTTTTTTTTTGCGTGTAACTATTACCTAGCGACAACATTATTCTCTTTATAGAGTATGTAGTATTTTTTCGCGTATGGATGGACAGATTAGTAGCACACATGTACGTTTTCAATATAAATTATAATTTGGCGAAAAACAAGTAACTAAGAGTAAAATATCATTGGGATGTCCGAATTTGTTATTTTTAGATTAGATTTTTTGCCTCTGTGTCCACATGTGTGGTTGTCGAAAATTATCCCACGGGAAGATAATATTCGGATAAGAGGTATACTATATATGCCAAAATATTCCGTATTTTTAGCATTTTCTATTCCCAGGGACCGTGTTATGCAGGACTGCCCCGCTTGGGCAGAGCACCGCCGTGTCCTCACGACGGCGATAGGCGGAGACCTCTCGCGCCCGGCATTGGTCGAGGCCATGCTGCGGGGCGAGATGGAGTGGGAAGCGGTCGCCTCCTTCTGCGAAGCAGTCATGCTCGCGAAGGAGGAGGCGGGTCGCGTGAGGGAGAGGACAGCGTCCTCCCTCCACCCCAGCCGCAGTGGTAGACGCCCGCGGCGACGGACGTCGCAAGACGATCTCCGGCCACCGTAGGCGCGGGCATGCGGGCAGCGAGTAATGGGCGACTCGCTGTCCGACCATGGACCATGCCCGGGTCGACGGCGCGTTGTGTTCCACGCGCGCCTCAAGGAGTGTCAGCATAGTGACGGGGCCTGTAGAGGGCCAAAGCCTGCCGGGGTCGCGGGACTCACAGATTACCGTGACCCCGGTACGTAAAGGGCTACTGAAGGACACCGTGGATTTTAGTCAGTACAAGTCTGACAGTCCCTCCCGCCCTGCCCTGGGTGGGAGGACTCATTTGATGATTTTACCACGATAAAAAAAAAAAAAAAAAAGGGACCGTGTTATGACGTCTTAAAACCAGGTTTGTTCCAGTGAGTGAAAGAGACAGCTATACAAGTCGTCTAGCGCCACCTCGTTCACTCACTGGAACAAGCCTGGTTGTAAGACGTCATAATACGGCCGCAGGTCAGACATTGGTGTTATGCATAATTATTATATCCATCAGGAGTTTTGTAGGAGAGTAGCAGCGATGACTTTAGATTTGTCTGCGGATAGTGACAATTGGCAGGCCCTCCATTACCTACATGACATTTATCCATAACTGGTGAAATGTGGGTGTGTAAGTACCTAGTAAACAAAAGTCTCCCAAATTGTAATTTGTAAGAAGAATAATCACGCAAATGACCTAAAACCACTAAACAGGTTGACCTTTGTCAGATAAAAGAAATCTACGGAATCGCATAGTTAATTAGAGACTACAATATCCATTCTACTTTGCACAGCGGACTTGAGCGATTAACTTCGACAGATAAAAAACCTCCTTTCAATCTACGCTGACGTCTTAATAACAAGGATCTGATAAATCAATTTCCTTTTAAGATTTATATTGCTGCGTTACCACTAAATGATTTGCCATTCATCAACGGACTGGTTTGTAAAAGTTGTGCCTACTTGAATGTCTTAATTTTATTGTTATTTGGCACTCCATGTCTAATGTCCATCGAGGTTTCAAGTTTCTTTCTATTTGAAACTAGCTGTGCCCCGCGGTTTCACCCGCGTTTTTCTCGTTTCCGTGGAAATACCGAAATAAAATATTGCCTATATTATAGCCTCCCTCAATAAATGGACTATTGAATATTTAAACAGTTTTCATATCAGATCAGTATTTCCCGAGATTACCACGTTCATAATAAACAACCAAACTTTTCAGCTTTACAATATTAAGAAAAATATAGATTAAGTTAAATTGTATAGCAATAGCTGTCTATCTGTTCGACATTCAGCCAGACACATAAGACTACAGGCGGGAGTGTCCGTCCACTTTAAAACGGGTTAAAATATTATTTTAAAGTACTTCTGAGTAAATTATATTTTTCGTTTTATTTTCTTGTGGCAGAAGAATATATTGATTGTTTCCGCAACCTGATCTTGACAACGCGACATATAGTTGACCGTGCGAAAAACAGTCTTGCCGTAAATCTAATCCTACATATTAAAAGGTTTGCCCCTGTGATTTATTTATCGTTACGGCAGAAGATAATTTAATTGGGAATTGGACTCTTTTAAAATGAAAAGGCAAATCATTTGGAATCATTGGGATCCGAGGTATAAGTACTGTTTGACCAACCGCTAGACCAGTCAAAACTGTTGCAACGATCACGTTATTGCGAAGAAATTTAACCTGAAGTCGAGTCCCGTTACATTTTGGTGGCTTTTTTTTATCGTGTTAAAATCATCAACTGAGTCCTCCCACCCAGGGCAGGGCGGGAGGGGCTGTCAGACTTGTACTGACTAAAATCCACGGTGTCCTTCAGTAGCCCTTTACGTACCGGGGTTACGGTAATTTGTGAGTCCCGCGACCCCGGCAGGCTTTGGCCCTATACAGGCCCCGTCAGAACACAACGCGCCGTCGACCCGGGCATGGTCCATGGTCGAATGGTCGGACAGCGAGTCGCCCATTACTCGCCGCCCGCATGCCCGCGCCTACGGTGGTCGGAGATCGTCTTGCGACGTCCGTCGCCGTGGGCGTCTACCACTGCGGCTGGGCTGGAGGGAGGACGCTGTTCTCTCCCTCACGCGGCCCGCCTCCTCCTTCGCGAGCATGACTGCTTCGCAGAAGGAGACGACCGCTTCCCACTCCGTCTCGCCCCGCAGCATGGTCTCGACCAATGCCGGGTGCGAGAGTTCTCCGCCTATCGCCGTCGTGAGGACACGGCGGTGCTCTACCCAAGCGGGGCAGTCCTGCACCGTATGCTCCACCGTGTCCTCCGGACGATCCTCGCAGTGGTGACACCCAGGCGTTTCTTCCCTCCTTATCAGACACAGGTACCTCCCTAAACTAAATTTGGTGGCTTAAGATTTCTAAGTAAAATAACTGGGGCACCAATTTTTAACTTGAGAGAATGTGGCGGGAGGCCACTCGGGTTTATAGAATTAAGAAATTCCTGTGGAAAATGGACTGCATCTTCTTGATCCATTACATTATCAATAGTGTAGGTTAATTTCGCTGTTCAAATCAAACTAACTCTGGTGAGCGACACCGGGCTATTATATATGCAGAGAGCTAGGCTCTAGAATATTCGAGAAAATGATGTTCAAATATTCGATAACAGATGGCGCCACTACACTTAATTTCCAAGTTATAGGGTTGGAAAGTTCCTATTAAATAAACATTTATAATATGAAGTTCAAATATTCGATAACAGATGGCGCCACTACACTTAATTTCCAAATTGTAGGGTTGGAAAGTTCCTTATATCTTTAAAAACACGCCCTTTAGATTAAAACGGGAACTTTCTAACTTCTGTAGCGGTAGCGTAAATGAAATTTAAGATTTTATTGAAATTGGAATTTTAAATTTCGCGCCATTACTACACATGCTGCAATGGCTCACAACTATGGAGACTATACACTATGAGACTATGGAGTGTATAGTCTAAGTTCAAATATTCGATAACAGATGGCGCCACTGCACTTAATTTCCAGTTGAAGGGTCGGAAAGTCCCTTTTATCTTTAAAAACATGCCCTTTAGATTAAAACGGGAACTTTCTTGTTCGAGGGGGGATAAAGGGCTATCACACCACATAAGTCCCTTTATCGTGCCGGGACTCCTTTTTAAGTTTTATCGGCACGCACATTTTATCGACTTAGTTTTATTATATATAATGATATTCAAACTCATTAAAAAAAAAAACGTAGAGAAAAGTTGCCAGTTACTTACATTGCGATTTTCATCGTGGCGTATTGATGTGACACATTTGAAATTAGAACCCAATTAAAACAAAAAAAGAATACTTAATTCCAAAAACAAAATGAACACATCCCCGTGTGTCCTAAGTGAGCGGGACCAGACGACCAAAGAGTCGCTATTTCATTCTGAGATGAAAATAGAAGGCGTTCTGGCTGAAGAAATGCAGTCGGTCTTATAAACAATGCGTAGGTACTCTAACCGGGTGTTGTTGCAATTTTGACTTTGTTTCATACAGTGTTGCCAGCTAGTGTGATTCTCGCCCCTTTGTTCTCGTATTCCGGTAATCACGTACAATTTATACAGCCAGCGTGTTCTTAGATAAACCAGCCTTCTACGGGCAGGCTTTGGGAAATTCAGCTCATACATCTACGAGTGTGTGGCTTCTTTTAATGAATGCAAGCGCTGCACGGTAGTACTCTTTTGAAAGGTGATTTTCACGTTGCGCTTTGGTCAAAATTCAACTTTTTTAGTTCGTATTATGTCTATGTTCTAGAAAGTTAGAAAATAAAATTGATACTCATTGTGATGGCTGGCCCGAAGTGGTGCTCGAAAAGAATACTTCGAAAGACTTTTGCCCGCCAGTGGAACACTAAAGCCTTTGTCAAACAGACAGGCGTGACGAATGCGAAGCGTGACGTTTTTATTTGTAATGTCCGAAGTGATACCGAACTGAAGCGAGACTTCAGTCCGATAGTTCTGTCACGCTATCGGATCGCTTTCGCTTTTGTATGTGACTGGATTCAAACAATTCCATACATTACAAATAAAAACGTCACGCTTCGCATTCGCCACGCCTGTCTGTTTGACAAAGGCTTAAGTGATCTGTAATTATTTTGCGTAAGAACTTTCCATACTGTATCCTACCTTGGGTTACCTGCGTAGGATTTGGCTATTAATAAACTATTTACCATAGTTGGAATTTCGCATGTGAGATGGGGCTAGAATACCTAATAACACCAACTTGTACTCAGAAGGTTAATTAATTGCAAATCCACATACCAAAACCGTTTCTCATTGTCATTAAAATACCTTAAGGTTGATCACAACTTGTTTTGTTCCCGACAAGGCCGACCGCATTCAGTGTGTCTATCAGGTGTCAACTTAAGGCGACATAAAATACAAAAGTACTTGTCACGTGAGAACAGCTGTTGTCAACCTACCATAAATGTTTGTGTTTAATGTTCAGAAAGACTTAGGCTCTATCTTTTGGAAAACAATAAAGTTAGACAGTTTTTCAAAATAAGTCATCATGTCAAATGTACACTCATTTCTGAACTCTCAGGAGCTGAATAGCTCTTTACGAGTATTTTTTTTTATCGTGGTAAAATCATCAATTGAGTCCTCCCACCCAGGGCAGAGGGGGAAGGACTGTCAGACTCGTACTGACTAAAATCCACGGTGTCCTTCAATAGCCCTTTACGTTCCGGGGTCACGGCAATTCGTACAGTCCCGCGGCCTCTTTACGAGTATGGAGTATTTTTTTAAATTATCCTACTAATATTATAATTGTCAAAATTTGTTGGGATGGATGGATGTTTGTTACTATTTCACGCAAAAACCACTGAACGGATTTGAATAAAATTTGGTACAGAGATATTTTATAACCTGGATTAACACATAGGATAGTTTTTATCCCGATTTTATGTTCCCATGGGATAATTTTCGAGTTGTAGCGGGTGAAACCGCTGGCAACAGCTAGTTTTTTTCTAAAAAAATTCTAAATTCTAAATAGACTACTATTTTAACTTTCGAACTATCTAACTCATAAACACTGATGAAACACAAGACCAAATTAATAATTTAAGTAGACTCACCAGGTACATGTTCATCATTGAAAGTGACTCTCACGGTGTGGGGCCGCGGCAGTCGCGGCGTGAACGCGGCCGCATAGCGGTGACCCCCGAGGGGTCTCACCGAGCTGGCTACCAGGGTTCCGTTGCCGCCTGACACCTCCAACTCCAGGTGACCAGGACCCGCCATACTTCCGTCCACTGTTGATGAATATCGTGTCAATTTGATATAAATTTATGGATTATAGGAATAAAATGATGCCGTGACGTCAGACAGCGGAAATCGAAGAAGAAAATGTTTTGTGTAGACCCCAAGTAGAATGGGATATTGACTGGAAGATGTTGATCATTGTAACTTTTCTTTTTATGTTTTCTTTTTTTAAACCACGACAGTCGATCGTACAGCCACTGCGCCAAACGAGCCTTCTGTTACCGAGGATAAATCTTTGAGACGTTCAGAAACTAAGGAGCAAAAGTTCAGAAGTTAAGAAATACACGTTTAAATAACAAAGTTTAAAAGTTTGAAGTACATGGCGTAATTCAAGTCTACCAGCTCAATATATGGGCTAGTCTATTCTATAATTCTGGCATAAAATTCCAAGAAGCCTGGCTTCATCTGCGATGATAATTTTTTCATTTCATTTTCAAATAACTATGATACAAATCATTCTAGAACAATATGATAAAATATCGACAACACAATGATTGACACGTACTTCTCAGTTTTACTTTTAGAATAAAATGTGCGTCTATGCAAAAATGTCGTACCTAATTCGTAGATAAAAATAATCATTACATTACTATATTAGATAGCTACGCTACAGGAATTTTATTAAAGAGAAAACGAAAGACTGTTTCCTGCTGGGTTTGCAGTGATAATTTTGTAATATTCTAAAATATAAAGACTCTGCTTGGACTGAAATTAGGTGCCTCAAAATAGAAACAGCACTTTGAGTCAAAAATTAAAAAGAACAAGTCAATTCAGAACTTCATCTGTCTGCATGGATAATATACAGCATGTCCCTTTACACTAGCGAAAGTACTACTTAATTAGAGAAACTTTCCCATGGCATCGAAATTATTTGGAGGTATAAATCACTGGAATAATATATGTTTAATAGTTGACGGCACGGTTTGTACAGTGGCTAAGCGATTGGATTGCTGCGCAGCGTGAAGCGGGTTCTATTCCCGCACGAAACAAATATTTGTATGACCTAAAAGTAATTATTCCGAGTCTGGGCGTTTGTGTACGTGACTTTCTAAGTTTTAAAACGCACACACGACGCAGGAGAAATTCGTAGTGTACAAGTTTTTTTTTTTTTAAGTTGGAGTATTTAATTTAATTTCAATCTTGCATTGATTGCCTATTCGAATAAGAAAAGTGATCATAACTTTTGAATCATAAAAAGTAGCACCTTAGTCTTATATTATCTGGATTTCCACCCAGTAAGTAGCAATAGCGTTGCCTTTAACTTCATAGGATATTGGTAGTGGATTACTGGACGCGCACCTCTGGGTTAACAGTACACCCCTTCAGTGAATAGAAGTTTACTATTATTCTTTGTGAACTTACCAATGAATTCAACTGGCTGTCCTACAGTTCCTTTGTACGATGGTTTTACAACTATTCCTTTGGCACCTCTATTATCCCTTTGAATCGGTCTGCAAACAAAAATACGTACTTTACAACGAGATGCAAAAGTAAATGCCGCTGAACTTTTTTTGTACGACTCTTTACTAATTAAACAAAAAGTTGTATACAATACAAAATTGCAGGTGACGATGGAAAAAAAACTAAGCGAAGTTCTACACTGCAGTGTTGGAATAAAAAAAACTTTCTTTGTTGCATAAAATTAAATTTATTATGAAGAAAAATAGTCTTCGCAGTGAAATTATACGATGGTGGAACTGTCTGCTGTGTTGTAGCTTTATATATTGTGAAATGAGTGAAACTTGTTCAGGGCGGTCCTTCATTGTGAATTTGTGATATTATACATTCTTTCATTTTCATTCTTAGTATTTTAGAATGATATTGTTTAGTTCGATTAGTGTTGATTGTTGTGAAGTGATGAACTGACTTTCATCAAGTAACGTCATTTTGATGAAAGTCAGTTCCGGATTAACCCATAAGCAAAGTAAGCAATATCTTAGGGCATCACGTCTCAGGGGACACTATAAATTGGACCATAAATAATATTTGTAAAGGTGCGGGTTTTGAGAGAAAAACCCCCGAAATCTCTGACACGTGTAAAGAAACCAAACCTATCCAAGGCAGAATGCAAAAATGTGAATTCATACGCATTTATTTGCATGACACTAGTCGCAGTGGTACTGTACCTGAAACGTGCGTGTGCGGCGTCCGTTTCAGTGCGGGCCCCCCCGGTAGGGTCGCGGGGGGGCCTATTGGATAAAAAAGACTGCTGTTGTTGCTTATTCTCCTCCACGCTGCTGTACGAAGAGTCGCGGACCACATACGTACTCTCGCGCACCTCGCGTTTACTGAACTCTTGCTGCAACAAAGTAAAATCATACATTTTTATGTTGGAGCGTAATAATCATAGCTAGTACGAACATCCTTACGACAAACTAGTACAAGTTTGGTAATGAGTTTGTAATAGGATGAGTCTGACTGAAACTGATTAAGTAAAATGAAAAACCCAATGACTGCTTGATTTACCTATGTCATTTATGCACATCAACATTTAAGCCAATACTAGCCCAAATTATTTGAGATGCTACTGTAGATGCACAGCATATTCATTAGTTGCTCTGCATTTGTCGAGAAACACCGCAAAATTTCAAAGTAAATATTACTGTCTATTTCATAATAGTTACAAACTACAACACAGAAAGAAACCCGCTAACGAGACCCACTCATATTTTCGTGTGCAAATTGCACAATATTGCCCTGACAACTTTTCCGAGGAGTGCTCAAAAGGTAGTAGAGCCACGCCAACTTGCAATACGAAGAAATCACTATCAAGTGCCTTTTATAAACGGAATGTACATTGCGAAAGGTGCTACATTTTCAACGGTATTTTATGTACCAGACTATTTTGAGAGTATGAATATTCTGCAGTGTTGTACTTACAAAGGTAAAGTGCATTCTTATTTCTTGTAGTAGCTCCAGAAATATTACCTGGGGTGAATCTAGTCTTTTAGAGGACGTATGAGGAACTTGGGTTCAGCAAACATAGACTAGAGAACTATAGGTACAGAGTGTACCGCAGCATGCACTATCAGACTGAACAACTCTTACTATTTGAGCACTAGACTCGCGAAATTAAAAAAAAATCTAAGGTTGGTAATTATTTCACACGGCGACGGACGTCGGCAGACGACCACCGTAGGCGCGGGCATGCGGGCAGCGAGTAATGGGCAACTCGCTGTTCGACCATGGACCATGCCCGGGTCGACGGCGCGGTGTGTTCCACGCGCGCCTCAAAGAGTGTCAGAAAAAATGACGGGCCCCCCTCTAGAGGGCCAAAGCCTGTCGGGGTCGCGTGACTTATGATTTACCGTGACCCCGGTTCGTAAATGGCTATTAAAGGTGTATTTATTAGGTGGATTTTAGTCAGTACGAGTCTGACAGTCCCTCTCGCTCTGCCCTGGATGGGAGGACTCATTTGATGATTTTACCACGTTAAAAAAAAGCTAGGTAATAATATTCATTGTTAATTATTTGCTGTTCTACAACATGGGATTTATTATCTATACTAATATTATTAAAACTGAAGAGTTTGTTTGTGGGTTTGGTTGAACGCGTTTATCTCAGAAAGTACTGGATGGAATTGAAAAAATATTATTGTGTTGTATAGTCAAAGTAAAACATCACGCTACGACCAATAGGAATTGAGCAGTGGGGCTGAAACCATGGGCATTAGCTAGTGGGTTATAAGTGGTGGAAATTTTGTGTACACAATCTACTATACAAATATACCTCCAAAACTGCTAAAGATTATATTATATCTTATGTTGTTTACTACTAATCTTAGAGCACACTTAACTAAATACCTTGTACCTAAAACAGACGACCAAGTCAATGGTCGCAATCTAAATGACAGGAAGTTGCCGCATTGTAGCGAACTACGGAACCCAAGTGATGCCATAACGTTCCATAACCACGAGAGTCACGCACGATGTTTACATAGTTCAGACTTGTTCGTAAACTTACATAGTATTATGTAAGGGGTCAGTTGGAACAAGTTCTAGCTTGTAAGGGTGCCCGCAGACCGACTTTATCGCAGCGAGCGTTTAAACGGAGCGTTTATACTTGTAAGGTTGCAATTTGCAGTCTGGTGTTGTAAGCTCAGCTTTAGATTATAAGGTTGCAATGCAATTTAAATTAATTGCGGTAAACAACTGATGTATGGTAATTTGCTTGTAGTAAGCTCTAATGAGTGGAATTCATCACTTCTCAATCTTTCTCTTAATGTTGATAATCGTGACTCCGTTTGAACTTGTCTCACTTCTCCGTTTAATCAGTTTTTCTACAACGGGTTGAGCGATTACCCTGGCCGTGGCCTCACCAGGGCAACATGCTTCGCGACCTCCTTCCCGTTGGAGTACGGTGCCAAACAATATTTACTGAGTTCCGTCAATGCAGAGTGTCTCAGTGCCTTCTAGGTTAGTTCGGTCAACTTGGTTCTCATCTTTGCTTCTGGATCCAATTGAAGCGAAGAGCAAAACCATTGCAATTAATAAAATATATAAGGGTTCCGTTTTTTTTCGGACGTACGGAACCCTAAAATAATTGCACCGATGTTCAATGTATTTTTGTAGTTGGCTCCCGCTCTGGGTGGGGCGGACTGTCAGACTCGTACCCACGACCTGACTGACTGTGCACTGACTGAAATCCACCATGTTCCTTCAATCGTCCTTTGCTTTCCAGGGTCATGGTAATCTGCTTAGACAGTATCGCGCCCAGATTCCATACATTTTTGCTTTAGGTGGTAAAATCATCAAATAGGTCCTCCAGCCCTGGTTGGACCGGAAGGGACTGTCAGACTCGTACTGACAAAAATCCAACATATTACTTCAATTGCCCTTTACATTACAGGGTCACGGTAAACTGCTTAGACAGAGCCGCGGCGGGAACTGTGCATGCAGTGTATAGTGCCCTCACTTGCGGCATCCCACAGTTTGTGATTCGTATATGAACTGTAGCACGTCGTGCCAGTGAATACAAACTTAATTTTAAACTCGACGCCAGCTGTACTGTCTACGGGGAATCTCAACATAAGAGCGAGAAGTGTTCTCGCTCTTACTTTGAGACTATTCTATAGTTCAGGTGTGAGGAATTTTTGGTGTACCTAATACCTAGGTACTCGTATTAGGTACGAGTATACCAAAAATTCCTCATATACCTAGGCTAGGTATTAGGTATATTACATTAAACTCTTGTATAAGTTAAGTGAAGACATGTTTTCGAACATTATTTTTATATTTATCATTCATTTTATTTTCTTTCGAATGATTAGAACAGCGTTGGTTTTCAGCGTTTGTATCCTCCTATAGTTACGTAAACCAAACAGTTCATTATATAAATGAACTGTGGCGTGGCGAAATATGGAATTTTCATAGAAACAAAACTTTAATTTTCAACACCTTAAAAATGGTAACAGTTTTGTTAAATATAACTTTTTTTTTTTATCGTGGTAATATCATCAAATGAGTCCTCCCACCCAGGGCAAGACGGGAGGGACTGTCAGACTTGTACTGACTAAAATCCACGGTGTCCTTCACTAGCCCTTTACGTACCGGGGTTACGGTAATGGGAAAGTCCCGCGACCCCGGCAGGCTATTGCCCTCTACAGGCCCCGTCATTATGCTGACACTCCTTGAGGCGCGCGTGGAACACAACGCGCCGTCGACCCGGGGTTAAATATAACTAGGACCCATAAGATTCCCAGTATCAAAACCAACTAGAATAAAATCCTGGTTTTTATCACCTTTAAATAAATAAAAGAAATAAATAAAAACAAATTAAATAGTTACAGCCACACGAGCCGATCTTCCAAGACAAGTTGCGCTTGCCGAGGTTAGTTTGTGGATAGGTAACCATCTATCATAGCGAGTTTCCTGCATGCCTCGAAATCCATTGGTCCCGGCTACTATTTGTAAATCTTTGACAGTCGTTACTGTTACCGAGCTTGCTGATGATGCGATGCAATTCGACCGATTTCAATTACAAGTGAAAATCATCCTTACCACTACGACATATGACATAAAACAGGCACTATCTTATAAAATGACGAAATTCAGTTGCATCGGGTTCGACTGGAAGCTGACCCCAAGATAGTTTAAAAGAATATGCTAGGCAAATGATGATACATCAATTATCAAGGTGGTACATACCCGACTAGTATACGTATCAGAGTCGCGATCATCAGCCAACCGATCCAGCTGCCTGTTGAAGGAGTCTCGGGAGTAGTCGGTGAACTTGTTCAGCTGCGTGTTGCGCTTCGTCTCGCGGTCCAGGGTGCTCTGCCCCGGCAGCCGCTCCGGTGGACTTTTTGGAGAATCCAGGCTGTACACAAACAGGTATAATGTTCAGACGCCAGCACATCAACCTACCCCAATATTTTAAATGTTCCCAATCGAACAAAAACCTTCTTCGATTAGAGATCGGGACAAACATTGCACACGAGATAGGGAATCGGCTAGTTTTTGGCTTCATATAGCGTCGTCTCTATCGCACAAAGCATTAATCAACCACAAAGAACGACAACACACTGAAACCGCGGGCAAAAGCTAGTTGTGATATAAATATTTACGAAGGATATATACCATCGGGCTCGCCGCAATCGCGGCGGTAAGACCTCTCACGCCCGGCATTGGTCGAGGCCATACTGCGGGGCGAGACGGAGTGGGAAGAGGTCGCCTCCTTCTGCGAAGTAGTCATGCTCGTGAAGGAGGAGGCGGGCAGCCGCAGTGGCAGACGCCCACGGCGACAGATGTCGCTAGACGACCTCCGGCAACCGTAGGCGCAGGCATGCGGGCCGCGAGTAATGGGCGACTCGCTGTTCGACCATGGACCATGCCCGAATCGACGGCGCGTTGTGTTCCACGCGCGCCTTAAGGAGTGTCAGCATAGTGACGGGGCCCCTCTGTTGAGGGTTAAAGCCTGCCGGGGTCGCGAGACTTATGAATTACCGTAACCCCGGAACGTAAAAGGCTATTGAAGGACACCTTGGATTTTAGTCAGTACGACTCTGACAGTCCCTTCCGCTCTGCCCTGGGTGGGAGGACTCATTTGATGATTTCACCACGTTAAAAAAAAGGATATTACCTACCATCGAAATTTCATACAAGTTTGTTCAAACTTTGTGATACACGTGTACTGGATTTTGAATTTTATACACTATACACCAAAAGAGGTAGAAATTTATCCAAAACTTATTCTTCTTAGTGTTTAAATTAGAAAGAAGAAGTGGCGCAACTCAGGGTAGAATTACCAAACAACATAACCTTATCTTTGCATAGTACTAGAACTTTTCCCGCGACGTCGTCCGCGAGGTTTTCGTATTTTCTCCTATAACATTATCACCTCCCAATTTAGGGTTGAAATTTAGAAAAACCTTTGCAACACGTATTTTATCCATTTGGATCATGAGTCTATACTGTAAGTGAATTGAATAAATTTTCATACAAACTTTCATCCCATTTATACCCCTTAGGGGATAAATTTTCTAAAATCCGTTCTTAATGTATACTTATGCCAATAAAATTCAAACACCTTTTGGTAGAAAAGAGCCGCAAAGTGGCAGAATCAGTAACGGCTGAACAGCCACGGGCCGCACGTTACCCACTGCTGCTTTAGAACCAGTGGTTTTAGCTGTACGTTGATCGATCGGTCAGTCAGCCAGTCTTCTTTTATTACACACACACAGTAGATAAAACAAACTCCTTCCCACCATCTTTATGTAAGGTTTACTTATATGTTTACTTGCACACGTGCGAAGCCAGGGTAAGTCGCTAGTTTTGGATATCTAAGGATACTTATTCCTTTGTCATATAATTCTGCGCAAGAATATCGACTCCGGTATCATTAATCACGGTCTAATTGTTTCCTTTGTGTAGCATATTATCAATATCTCACCTGTTAGCGCTCATCATTTGTCTCGTTTTTTCTACGCTATCCCAGTCTCTCCGAGCGTGATAGGATTTCCCGCCAGGATCGCCTGTGCCTAGGAAAAAAAGATTGATAAATTATTATCGTATTATCTCCGGTTTCTGAAAGGTCAGAATCAGCCGTCGAAATATGTCAAAGGATGTGATTAGCTGTCAGCATAGTTTTGCATGGTTATTTTGGCGTTTGAATGACGGACACAGTTGGAAAAAAAAATTAAATTGTCTGTGGAAATAACAACATGCGGTATTAATTAAAAATAAAACAACCGTGTAGAGTCCGCGCGACGTCTGAAGTCCAGTGGAAAATTTTGTGGTACTAATGCAATTTGATGTGCATAGACAATAGTGCCCCGTCAAAAGGTCAAATCTGACAATGCTGCCAATAACTACCGTCAACATTACTTTGAAAATAGGTTTAAAAATCGAAATTCCTATGTATTGAAAAATCGACAGTCAAAAGCTATACGAGTATAACTAAAGACGATTCAGGTACAGTACGAATTTGCATACGATTGCTATTCTATTGGTCAGCTGTCCTACACAAATTCCGGGTCGTTGATTTATAAGGAGTACGTTATCTCGTGCGAGGACAGTGTTGAGCTTGTGAATTTAAAATAATAACATAACATAACGCCTGTAATTCCCGGAGGGTGAGGAAGAGGGGTATTTAATGCCTTTATCAAACAGACTGGCAAAAGCAAAGCGTTTCCGAAGCGATACCGAACCGAAGCGAGACGTCAGTCCGATAGTTCTGTCACGCTATTGGATCGCTTTCGCTGTTCTATGTGACTGAATTCAAACTACATTTCATCAACAATTCCATACATTACAAATAAAAACGTCACGCTTCGCATTCGCGACGCCGGTCTGTTTGACAAAGGCTTAATAGTTCTGTGTACCAGGAGCAAATCCAGGCTCTGAGGCTGATACTGAGAATAATAGCTACATTGATCAGCCTCCCACTACATTACCGTTCGGAAAGCCGATGTTTCAATTTTTTTTTATAGATTTTCAACTTTATCGTTAGACAAGAAGGTTCATGTACGATTGTGAAAATTTGACAGATTTGAGGATGGTGAAGTGCCGTTTATACAACATGGCCACCAATTCCTGATGGAAACAAAGATTTCCTTGCCTGGTAATCGAACTCAGCAGTGATCCGACTTTTCAAAAACACAACCTCACACAAATATTATGACAAGAACTTAAAAAGCATGTATTAACAACACTATTTGAATAAACAAAGAGCTTATTACAAACTATTAATTATGAGAAACATTTAGTCTAGTCTAGTTTATAACGTACACGTTTTCGTACTAAAGTTAGAGTGAACGCTAATTTTATGTAAATGAAGTCGTGTATCTTACTGGGACTGCCGAGCCTCCTCGCGCGATCTCCTTCTAGGGAGGAGAGTGGGCTGGTCTGGTCTAGATTGTCCTGAGACCCACTGTAGGAGCTGAACATCTTGTAATTCGACCTCTTTTCGACCACACGTTTCGTGGTCGTCACTGGGCTGTACCGGTCCGTCGGACTGCTTACTCTGAAAAACAAGATGTGATTTCTCGAAGAATTGTAGCAAATGCAGATATGTATAGAGCATGTATCAAATAGTTATGGTTTAAGGATGTCGCATAGACTATTGAACTAAACAACTTTCCCCATGGGTCTATTAATATCTTATTAATATCGTCATTAAATAGCCAACTGTCCCTTAAAGAAACCTACTTTCTCTGCCTTTCCAAGAAAAGAAGCAGATTATTTTGTCTTGATTATTGCCCCATAGACAAGGTTGTTCAATTTGATGACCTGTATGATGACCTGTACCACACTTTTAAATACGACCACATCATTTGTGGTAAACATTGTAAATAGACACGGCAAGTTGCCGCCGAACACCATTAAGCTGATGCTACGTTAAATTGGTGGGTTGACTGGAAGAGCGAAGCGAGTTACACATGGTATCGCTGATGTACGGTGCAGCCATATACGTGAGCATTAATTAATTTGTCAGATCGCGTTTTGCAAATCCTCAGCCTCAAGGTTCAAAATCACTTGCAGCCGAAGTTTCAGCGAAGAGCGGCTAGCAGGCGATCGGGCCAGAAGCGCACAAAGCATTATATGTTTTAGTATTTATTGGAAATTACCATCTCGTCTCGTAAACTCATACAATGATTACGGAATGCTTTTACCTATTCGCTCTCACAATGAAATATTTAAAAAATAGATTTGAATATTTGGTTCATCGAGTAATGTCCGAATTAGTTAAATGTTTGTGGTTGCACTAACCGCTTATTGAACATGCGATGTCGAAATGTGTTTTGATTACAATTGAATACTAATCAAATCTATATTATCCATATGCAGTTATTGACCCGCCCAACCTGTGCTGTGCTCCAAATAAATTTATATGTTTATGTACTTTTATAATTATTATATTTTAACAATTTACTTTAAATATTATAAATATTGCAAATATTACCCAATAAAAAAACGATTCCTTGGTAAATATTTAAAGTAATCCTATGGTAAATATACAAACGAATTTGTTTTATCGTTCCTATTCAGGGACGACCCTTTTCAGAATGGCAATACTTTGATATATTTACGAGTTATTTACATACGTATACATACAATAAGCAATATTGTCACTTTTTTTTAATCATTTTACGGACCAGAACACAGCAATAATTACTCGATTTAATTATTTTCACTTATGAAAAATCATATTAAATTAACAGAGATATAATTATTATGACGCTGATCAATGAGGTATTTAATAGGACAAATTGTTTACTGAATTGTATTTAATTAACGTTGTGCACCTCTACTAATAAAGTCACTATGTGTTAACACAATGGAATTTTATTTATAGCAATACTGCAATACGGCGCTGAAAACTTGTTGAAAACAAATCAATGTTCATTTATATGAAAATTGATTTGAGCTGTAAATACGAGCCAGTTTCGTACGAGCTTTAAATATAAATTAATTAATTAGCATACGCGATACACGGCGAGGCATTAAGGTCCATTCTTGCATGTGAGTGAGTACAACGCACCTGTTAATTGGACTGGCGGTTCTGTTCAAAGGGCTGTCTTTTCTGGCGAGTGGGCTCGTTGTCCGGCCGACCGGGCTGGTGGCGCGGTACGGCGAGCTCGCTCGATACGGACTGGCAGACCTATTGACGTCCAATCGCGAGCCGTTCCCCAAATGTTTTGTTGTTATCGGGCTCGCTGTCCTGTTCCGCGGGCTCTCGGACCCGTATCTTGTGTACGTTTCCTTTTTCGTCGCTTTTGATGTCGAGTACGCGGAGTCAGTGACGTCGTAATTCTTTTCTTTGGGCTCGGTTCCGTAGGAGGGCTTGTAATAATCGGTGGAGTCACGTCTCTCCTCACGACGGTCCACTGAGCTCGTACTGTGCTTCGTGTTTGATTCGTATAGATTGTATTGGTTCATTGGACTCTCTGATCTTAGGCGAGTTACTGTAACAAAAGGAAATGAGAAATTGGGTTAAACTTTTCTTCTGTTGTATTTGGGAATACGAATGAACGAACGGTTGTTTTTTTTAATTAAATCAGTTCAAATGATATCTGGATTAATGCGGGTCAGTTGGGGACATCGGACACAGGTAAAAATTTCAGCAGTGTTCAAATCATGGTCGTCTGTAGTTTCCAGAACCGCGACCATGATTTTGTCCATTTGATGGTAAAAGAATTTTGGTCTATTGGAATTTTGGCACGGTTGGCGCAGTGGCTAAGCAATCGACTGCTGCGTAACGTGTCGCGAGTTCGATTCCCGTACGGAACAAATATTTGTATGACTTTGTATGGGTCTGGGTGTTTGTGTATGTGAGTTTCTATGTTTGTAAACACACCCACGACACAGGAGAAATTCCTAGTGTGGGGCAACGTTTAAAAAAAAAATTGACCGAACTGTAACCCGTTTTCACTATATTTTATTAAGATGCTACATTTGGTCGCGGGACTTAACCATTACCGTGACCCCGGTACGTAAGGGCTATTGAAGGACACCGTGGATTTTAGTCAGTACGAGTCTGACAGTCCCTCCTGCTTTGCTCTGGGGGGAGGACTCATTTGATGATTTTATCACGATAAAAAAAACCACATGCACCTTAAAAAAACAGAGCATTTTAAAATGACGACTATTATATCCAAAAAGTACGGTCTGCTCTCAAAACAGTGAAGGAAAACATCGTGAGGAAGCAAAATGCCTCAACAGAACTAATTTAATATTGACATGTGAGCTTCACCAACTCGCACTGATCCTCTCAGTGAGAGGAGGCCTACAATAGGAACATTTTAGACTTAAAATTATGTGGATGGTACAGTACCTGGACTAGATATCCTGGCGTAAGCCGGGGAGGGACTGGAGCTGTCGCGAGGCTTCTTCGATCGCGAGCCGACGCGGAACATATGCGGTGACCCGTGCACATCATAGCCGTTGAAATAGATGTACAGCTGGAATTACAAATCGATGGTTGATAGATGGATGATTAATAGATGGTTTATCGATTTAGATCGTAGGATTATTGAGAAAAAATAAAACCAATTAATTCTACCGTAGAACTGTTTAGTATAAGTGGGAATAAACCATGTTTACTTATAATGTAAAGAAGTTTAAGGGCGTTGCAGATGGGCCGTTAGATGTGGTTTTGCCTTTAGATAAAGTAAGTCTCCAACAATGGTTTGCCTTGTAATGAAACGTAATGTAATGACTACATTAATAGTGTCACGTACTTTATAGCAAATACTGACTTGGTTGAATGTTTACTGTTTGAAATTCATATGGAGTTTTATGTAAGTACAGTTTATTATAACGATTTCTGGTCACAAGACCCGTCTTGAACTCCATAAAATCGATGCAGGATTTTGAGTTTCGTAATGGAATCGAAATACCCGTTGCCACTGACATCGGTTGTTACCCAAAGGGATGCCTTAATAAAAATGCACAGTTACTTTTTATTGCTCTACTTAGCTGGCGCTTAGAATAAGTGTCAATAGGATCAAAGGTCTTATTTAAGGGGTAGCTTACTGCTATAATTACATATTTGTCGATTGCCACTATTCACTATATAAGCTAATTAAAAACCCTTACCCTATGTTTTCCAGGTGCCTTAGGCATGAAGGTAGCGCGATACTTGGTAGCCGACAGTTTCTCCAGAGCGCACATCACACTGCGCTTGTCATGAACAATGTCCAGTTGCAGGTCTCCCTTGACGCCGCAGCCGCTGGTGTCCAGCTCGAAGGAGTGAGGCTTGAGGGGTTCTGCTCCTTCCAGAGCTCCAGGACTTAACCGAACACCGTGAGGGTCGAAGACTTCGCAGGTGAAGGGGCCGCCCTAGTATAATAACATAAATTGGTTGCTATAGACTTCAGGGTGACAGGAAACCTACCCTACAAAACTCCCGGTATTTTACACCATGGATAAAAATATGTTATGATTTTTTTTTGTGGCTCAGACGCCTTGCATTTAGATCTTAATGTGCCAAACAAGTATGTCCAAATCTACGTTTCAAATTCGGGCACGCTGTTAAGGGAAACATAATCGCACTTCAATAGCCAAGGCTTCGCTACAAAGTGGCGGTGGCGTTGATAAAGTATTAAAAAGCTAACTTTTTGTATGGGCAATAAGCTCTTATGATGACATACACAACCAAACCACCATTTATACACTGAATCTCTTTCTGTCTTTTGCATATTGACGTTTTCATGACCATATTATATGGATATTTTCAAGGGAAGGTATGTATCAATTCTAGCAAATTATGACAATCTATCTTGAGTCGTACTCACGAAAGACAACAATAACAGCGAGACCAATTAAAAACTACGAGATGTACCTAAGACAATATGCTTCTACCGCTCACGCTCTTACCTGAATATGATCACCCTTATAAGTGATAGCAATAGTCCAGGTGCCCGCTTCATCAGGCTGGAAGGTGGCGCTGGAGGCGGTGGTGCCAGGAGCTGAAGGTGGAGGATGACGAGGTTCGAGCGGCACGGCGCGACCTCTCGGAGAGTGGGCTGTGACATCCACGTCTTCTCTTCTTGGTGCTCCTAAAATTGATAATGTGAGTGTTTTTAATAGGCAAATAGAACTTCGTCAATAATTATAATCAGATTTCTCATAAATACTAACATTATATAACCATGCGTAGGCATCAATGATTCTGATGATGAAACTCTGATTCTGATGGTTACAGGTTTTTTTACATCTTTACCATATCATAACCGATCGATATAGAAGACAGTTAGAAAGCCTAGGACTTGGATAAGGGTGTCAGCTACACTCCACATTGGAACTTTGATATCATCATTCCAATAGCTATTAATCAAAAAATGGTCGCGGGACTGTACGGTCGCGGGACTGTACGAATTACCGTGACCCCGGAACGTAAAGGGCTATTGAAGGACACCGTGGATTTTAGTCAGTACGAGTCTGACAGTCCCTCCCGCTCTGCCCTGAGTGGGAGGACTCATTTGATGATTTTACCACGAAAAAAAAAAAAACAAAAAATACTTTGCCACACTAGATATTTCTACTTTACTGTGCATGCATTTACAATCATTTAAACTCACATACAAAAATAGCCAGAATAACAACTTGTGGACCATAACAATATATAATTATTATGATCCTTATGGAAATCGAACCCGCGCTCAGTGTAGCTGTCAAAAAATTTTGTCACTGCGCTACTTATTGCAAAAACACATGTAAACAAAATACTTCTTTGACTTCGTCTAATCTACGTTCATAGACCTCGTCTTTTCTTTTCAAAACAGGGCTGTATCTACAAGAGATTTGCATATACGTGGCTACTACTGACTCAATCTACATCTCAAACCTACAAATACAAACCATGTACGCAGCACTAGAGTTTGGCGTTCTAAGGTCAATTGCTCGTAAGGACCGGTAGTACATGCATGAGCTAAGGACATTGTGATGTTATCATGTTTGCTTACGCCGGCTGTACCACCAGTACCTACGAACCAACCATGTAGTACATGGCATGCCTATCTAAACTGAGATTGGTGTTTAGTTTCCAAATATGTCAACAAGTGTGTTTAAGGAAATTGGACCTTATTTCATCTTAATTTTTTTCTCAAACTTTCACATACATATACGAGTACATGCCTTTTCCTTAGGCAGAAGTCACAAAACGCCACCTGCTACAATAGGCAAGTTGACTAAAAAAAAAACCGGCCAAGTGCGAGTCGGACTCGCCCATAAAGGGTTCCGTAGCAGCAAGTAACATAATATAAAAGTTCTTATAGTTGGTTGTATCTTTGAAAGGTAAATTGCGGTTTACGATTTATGACGTATTAAAAAAAATATGTTCTCCCACACATTCCACCTGCAAATGTAAGTTGGTACGCACAATATTGAGTGATTTACCATGTTATTTTAATATCATGGACTTCTTATAGGTTTTCCTATAATCTATAAGGAGAAAACTAATTTCTGTATTTTTTTCAAAATTTTAGGTTCAGTAGTTTCGGAGATAAGGGGGGGGGGGAATGGTCAATTTTCGTCTATTTTCTTGAATAACTTGGAAACTATTTATTTTAAAATTACAAAAAAAATACATTTAAGATCTTCTCAACAAGACCTTTCATTTGATATGCCACACGATGCAGTTTTCAGAATTTTTTTTTTAATTTTTCCCTTCCCCCCCAAAAATGACCCCCATATACAGATTTCATCTGCTCACGTCACACCTCTGTGTTTGGGTCACAGGAATTGATATGTGTACCAAATTTCAACTTAATCGGTCTAATAGATTCGGAGATAATTGACTGTAAGCGACGGACGGACAGACACACGAGTGATCCTATAAGGGTTCCGTTTTTGTATTCAGACGTACGGAACCCTAAAAATATTTGTCCGTCAATTAGATTACCGAAAAATAGTTAACCCCTAGTTTTTCTTTTGTTACGTCATCAAATGACTTCTGCAGTCCTGGAGACTAGAAGGGACTGCTAGACTCTTGTGGATTAAAAATCCAACCTGTTCCTTAAATTGCTCTTTACGTTTCAGGTAACCTTCACAGAGGGTCCCGCAACCCACAGAAACATGGACTTACAAAGATTTTGTAAGTAAGTCGCGGGACTGTACGAATTACCGTGACCCCGGAACGTAAAGGGCTATTGAAGGACACCGTGGATTTTAGTCAGTACGAGTCTGACAGTGCCCTGGGTGGGAGGACTTATTTTATGATTTATCACGATAAAAAAAAACTGTCTTGCCTTACCTGTAGCACTGACTAGTACTTCAACGATACTTCCAATGGCACACGGCGCCATGCCTGGTGGTGGAACTGTCACAAGTCTTGGCAGAACGCGGAAGAAGTATCTCCCGTCAACCCTACAAAGATAATGGTGGTTAGCCAACCATTAATTTACGAGTATTAAGCACACCTTCATAGTTCTGTATAACCTACCTGCACACACCTCGGACAAGAAAGCCTTATTTTAAAATGGTGATTTCAAATAATTATTACTGTTAATTGTCTCACATTTAAACACGACATAACCATAGAAGTGTCTCCAGGTGATTCAATACAATAAATGTTTTAAGACAATAAGCACTTTATTACCTGACCAATAAAATTGCAATTAAAATACCTGATGTCATCAACGGTGAGTACGATTTCATGCATGCCAGCATGTTCAGGCACAAATTCACCGGCTCCTCGCGAATCAAGTTTCAACCTTGATTCCTGTTCCAGAGGGTTCACTATTGAAACTTTAACTTCGGATATAGATAACTCGTTGGATATGCTCTCGATTTTGATGTACGTCTGAAAGGGAAGCGAGTGAACGAGTTGAGGCGAATGTTTGATCAGCTGTTTGACGAAAACTCAAAGTCAGAAAAGTAGTTCAATGTCTTCAAATATTTGTTATGTTTGTCGAGTTTTTTGAAATGCGGGAACTGTTGTTACTTCTTAAAAAGTTTAGTGTTTATTTGATCTATGGTTTCTAGATATAAATAAATAAATTAATCCATAAAGGAACATCAAAAAACTCTAAATGCTGAGAGCTGGACGGTAATAATCTAAGAGACTGGTGCCGTTGCCACTGTGCATTGCAACTCAGTCTCTAGGTCAGTGGTTCTGAACCGGTGCAGGTGGTCCGCGTACCACGTCTTTGATTTGTTTAAGGCGTGTTTCGTATACCTCCAAATTAATAAACCAACTGGGTGGTCCACGGAGAAATTTTGTCAACTGGTCCCCATGATTAAAAGGTTAAGAACCACTACTCTAGGCATTGGTTGGCAATAGGCAAGGGTTGGCTTACATTGGAAAGCCAACCCTTGGATCACAGGTAGCTTCTGCTTCTTTAAAAAGGCTGTAAGGATTAGGAACTGTTGGCTTTTTTAGTGTTTAAATCTCAAATATCTCAAAAACATAGTTTCCACTAACGTTAATAATAAAATAAAAAAAGTATAAAGTTAAAAACAAGGATTAAGTTTTAATGATGAATCAACTCGTTTACGTATTTAAAAAACCCTTTAAGAAAAATAAGCGTTCAAAAAGCATTTTCCTTCTTTATAATTTGCCATAAATATCATGATAAGAATCTAATTTGAGTGGCAATTCACAGTAATCTTCACTTGTGCCGGATAAATCAGCTGGAGCACTTCCGGCTGAGATAGACAGTATCTCGCATCGGGGGAATTTCATAAGGCTTCCGCCTCCCCGTTTGATGTCAGCTCATAAAAACTGGATGAATTAGCAAGCTACTCTTGAAGACTGCCTTTTTCAACGTTATTTTTCATTGGGGAGGGCGATTGAAGTAATTCTGAGATTAAATAAGACGCTCTTTGACTGCTGCTCGCTTTGATAAAGACATATTTGCGGGTATTGGTAAAAAATAGTATAAGATACAGATGAGTAGTCAAATCTTCAATTCGTCGTTTTAATTCAAAGGCGAAAGATGATTTGGCTTGTACCCCTATTGTTTTCTTTATTGGACGTCAAACGTCGACAATAAGCAATAATAAAGTGTAGTTTTAATGAATCTACCAAATCGGTACGGATAAATTGCGTATCTTCTGTAATCGTATATTCGACAGGTGGACACCGACACTTTAGTACCTTTAGGTGTCGAGGCATCCTTGTCTATCTTTTCTTCCGCAATCCCTCCAAACCCGTTTAACCGAACGGAAATCAAGACGTAAGTATAGTTGTAGTAGACTTAAAACTTTATATTTAGTCTTGGATTGATAATAGTGATGATAGTGCCAGAGAAAAAAGAAAGGTACTCACGGTTTCCCCAACTCTGCCAGAGGTGGAGTCCAGGGCGACCCTCAACATATCATGGACAGGTGGTCGAGGGGGCACGTTCCGGAGCTGAGTGGCCCAGGACATCACAGCCAGGTGTTCCACGTCAGTCTGACTCAGGTCACGAGCTGATAATACTGGTTGAACACCTGGTTAACACAGACATTGTTAGTTCAAAGAGTTTTGCAAAATAAGTTGTATATTTCAAGAAATTCGTTGTTATTTTTATTTTATAAAACTATGTTCTTTGTCTTTTTTGCTAGCGTGGTAAAAACATTAAATGAATTCTGGATGGAACGGTGGTGTGTTAGCCCTTCACATTCTAGTGTATCTGTATCTGTGTATCTGTCTGTGGTATCGTAACTCCCAAACGTATGAACCGATTTTCATTTAGTTTTTTTTTTGTTCGTATAGTATGATTTGTGTAGAAATTGATCGAAAATGAACCTGCGCAAAACCGGGACGGGCCAACAAATAATAAATGCGTTAAAAAAGTTGTTTATTTTTAACTACAAATAGGAGAGTTTTTGAAATGAAACGTTGATATGGCATGGAAAGCATACTAAAATATTTATTTACATACGACAAAATACTCGTATGACCATTTTCAGTTTAATATATCAATGATCAATGCTGTTTGTAATGGCCGCTCAAATATTTAGAATGTAATGAATTAGTGTAATTTATTGGGTGCTGTGTTATTAATCAGGCAATCACTGCAATTAATAACTGCTACTATATCAAATGTACGATATTATAAATTGAATTGACTAGTGAAACATGGGGACATGTTATATGTAAACATTGTAATGGTTATTATATGTTTTACTAGAGTTTCTCCGCGGTTTCACCGCCTTTGTCAAACAGACAGGCGATATCGAACCGGACCGAGTCCGAAGCGATAACGAACCGATCCGAGACGTCTGGGTGCAGCGAACCGAGGCGTGGCAGTTGTATCATCTGGTTTTTATGAACGACGTCAAACAGAGCAAATACGCCTTCGCCACGTCTTCGCATCGGTTCGGTCACGCTATCGGATCGGTTTCGCTTTTCTATGTGACTGGATTCAAACAATTTCATACATCTTCTATCAATATATATAAAAGGAGAACTGACTGACTGACATATCAACGTACAGCCGAAACTACTGGGGCTAGGAATGTGAAATTTTGCACACGGCTTCCTATTATAATGTAGGGGAGCACTAAGAAGGGGTTTTTGGAAATTTAACCTTTAAGGAGGTGAAAAGGGGGAATTAGGAAAGTACGTAACCCACGCGGACGAAGTCGCGGGAAAAGTGCTAGTTACAAATAAAAACGCTCGCTTCGCATTCGCCACGCCTGTCTGTTTGAAAAAGGCTTCAATGGTCGATGTCTGATGATGCCTTCCTCGATAAATGGACTATCTAACGTAAAAATATCTTTTCAATTCCAACCAGTAGTTCCCGAGATTAGCGCGTTCAACCAAACAAACCCTTAAACTTTATAATATTAGTATTTACTAGGTACCTAGTGTAGGCGTACGCCTGTTATGTTGAAACACCGAAAACTATTTGGGGTGAGTCAATGAGGTATACAATTATCCGTCCGTACGGATTACCGGTATTTACTTCTCATCAAAATTTAATTTAATTTTATTTATTTATCACAAACACAGTCTAAATTCTGCACTACTATATTTTATAACCATTAATACCACCTGGGTTAGCTAAGAACATTTTGTTCTAAGTAAAACAATTATTATGTATATTGATAATTCCATAGTCTTACCGAAAATATTTTACATATTTCATGTTCTAACAATATTTGATTAGATTAAGTACCAATCTTAGCTACATGGGGCACCGAACATTTATGGCGATTACTATGGTGTTCCCGTATGGAACATCGTACAGCATTCTTAAATTTGACCACAACTTTCTCATACAATCCGTAATCTTCTTATTATATATATTTTATATATATATATAAAAGGAGAACTGACTGACTGACATATCAACGTACAGCCGAAACTACTGGGGCTAGGAATGTGAAATTTTGCACACGGCCTCCTATTTTAAAGTAGGGGAGCACTAAGAAGGGGTTTTTGTAAATTTAACCTTTAAGGGGGTGAAAAGGGGGAATTAGGAAAGTACGTAACCCACGCGGACGAAGTCGCGGGAAAAGTGCTAGTTAACTTATATTTACCAATTTTCTTAGCAGCATCGATAGCCATCTGATTGTTCTCCTCCCAGCGAGCAGGATCTCTTCGCAACCGACTTGGAGGTGGCGCTGGTCCTCCAATAGACCTGACGAGCTCGTTGGAAACACGGCCGTCGTTCCAGTCCGTCTAACAAAAAAAAAAACAGTTCAGTTAATCAGTTTTGTGAATGTCTATTCAAAGTATTCAAAATCAATGGGCAAATATCAAACAAAAGGTTGGCCCTCAAAACTTTTCATAGTGACAATCAGTTGTCAATTGAAATGAAATAAAATTGTCTGAAATGAAGGCAACAAATTTTTTTTTAGACGCACAGAAACCCTAGCATGACGTTTCACGGTTTTGTGACGTAAAGTAAACGGGGACGACGATTTAATTCCTGATATACTCGTACTAGAGGCGTTTTTCATTTTCCATGCAATAAACGTTGTAAATACTTCAAGTACGCAGTAAGTAAAATACAGAAATCTTGCAGGTATATTGATCTTGTAAAACTCAACTTAGTTTGCAGATACGAATCAACCCAGCTTTATCCACTGGCTTAGTAATTTTGTAATAATAGAAGCTGAGAGAAAAGTGGAATATGTGAACACTAACTCACTAAGTATTCCTACACCATTGTGAATCATATCTTTCAATCACTAAGCAGTTTGTCGTGAGACAAAACCTGGCTAACTTGACAGACCGTCTTAAAATATATAATAAAACGTGACTAAATAAGTCAGGTATGCCGTAAACTATTTGCACTAAACATTGCCACAACTTTAGGCATGCGTAACACACCTATAGGATTTACGTAATTTTCTGTAAACATTAATGTGAAAAAGTTTGCCTTTGGCAACGATATCTAAATGCATCGAAACACCTACTTTAATTGGTGTTCTAGTATGTTTAATCTTTCGAAATATTGCCTACCATACCTTGAGGGCATCACCTACACCCATAGTTCACCACTGGGATTTAATTCCCACGTTAGTAGTAAAGTAGTACAATCCAGTTGAAAACTCACCGTAAAATTGGTAATTCCTCTCTCCAACCGTGAGTTGACCCAGTCTAGAGTGGCCTTGAACCCAGCGGATTCAGGCTTCATAAAGTAGGAGAGGTAGGTCATGCCGGACAGCTCGTCCAACCAAGGTGAAGCCAGGTACTCCGGCTCCAAAACCATAGGGACGTCCAGCTCGCGGTGAGCCAGCCTCATTGCTCGACGGCAGTTCTCCACCGCTTCGTGACGATCTGTAGCAAAAGTTTATAAACATCGAATATTATGAAGAAGATTTTAATTCTAACAATACAAAACTTCAAAGATACATCAACGAATAATAGTGGATGTACAAAGGGCGGCCTTGTCGTTAAAACTGATTTCTCAGACGACCTTAGGATGGACTTAAATGAACTGCAAGGTTTATGCAAGATACCACAAATGTTTCGCCTTTACAACTCATAACAAAGTTGTTCAAAAGTCTGCTCTTGATAAGATTGAAAATTGCTGCGGTGTCTACCAACAGTTAACAAAGTATAAACGGCTGGCTATTAATTTTTATAAAATCAATTTGCGCCCTTACAGAATTTTCAATTACTTTTAAAGACTGCTCGGAACGTTGTAGGGTGTAATGAAATCTGTCATAATCAATACTGACTGAGCTCTCGCCAGTGCGGGAAAATGCCGGGTTTGCAGTAGTCGAGTAACGCGGAGAGTAGAACCCCGCTGTTCCAATCCGTCGTCAAGTTGTTGACGCGGCACTCCGGCATCGCCGCCTGCAGCCACGATAGCATCAACTTTCTGCAATCAAACACCAATAAACCTGCAATTTGCCACTCACTTGCCACCAGCTCCGTAGGGCACAGAATTATCCAGTTTCTATCTCAGTTACAACTTTAGAATGCAGCTCCAGTTAGTATTTTACATCGAACCTCCATAAAAGCGAGAAGTATTGAGCAACTTACATTTTATTATATTAGGAATTTCTAATATTCGCCGCGCATTGCGAAGATGGTATGAATTCTTTCGTCACCGCTCGAGCTTTCTGCCTTCCTTTGATTGCGTACGAATATTTAAGCGGAAATGAATTATTGAAGATATCCTTTTCCTTTGGGCATGTTGACACATACTGATACGTAACAAGTACATGTATGGGGACAGATTAACTAGAGACATAGTTGGAATAAATTATCTTAAGCTGTGAAAAACTAGACACGGCTAGTATTTCTAAACACCGGGACTGTTAGGCAAGCTCAGTGAGCGTATCTTAGATACGTTTATTTTAAATGCAGTCTCAAGACATGGCCCGGTGCGCAGGCGCAGGCGTGTCGCGCTAATTGCCATTACGCCAAATAAACGTTTTGCTATTTAGATACAGTTAGTTTTTTCCCAAGGTTTATTGATTCAAGCGGTCGTGTTACATCAGCGTGGTCGTGTGATTGCATTGGTCTCAGAATTTATCGCATCTGTTGTGTACTGCATCATGTTTATTATTATGCATTGTTATTTTTTTGTTCGTTGTCTAGTGAAGATTTTGCTTTGTTATTTAAGTTTTTATTGTAGTTCATGTCTGTTTCCGGATACCTAGATCATTAATTTAAAGTTTGTAACTACTTATTTCTGTAGATTAGAATCTTAGATGTGTAACTGCGTCTTAATATACTTAATAACATCTTAATTATATGTTTAAATATTATTTAAACATATCATTAAAGAAACTGTTGAGTTAACATAATTACTATCAACCAAATAAAACGTTACCTTGGGGGGAATTTGCTGCGACCGATTTGGTAACGAACAATGAGCGACCAAATCAATCCCAAAATTAGTTTCAAGTTCCCATTCACTATGTCCACGTTACCTGAAACAAAATACGATTTGAAATATGGAATACTGTTGACAGCAGCTTTGCCCGCGTGTTACTCGAAAAATATCCCTCAGGAACGGAATTAACGGTATTGTGTGTGTGTTTTCTAGACCCTAATCTATTTTTGAGCCATATTTCATAATTATCTATCCTGCCTTTCTGGCGCGGGCATGCGGGTAGCGACTAATGGGCAACTCGCTGTCCGACCATGGACCATGCAGGGGTCGACGGCGCGTTGCGTTCCACGCCCGCCTCAAAGAGTGTCAGCAAAGAGTGTCACCCTGCCGGGGTCGCGGGACTGTACGAATTACCGTGACCCCGGAACGTAAAGGGCTATTGAAGGACACCGTGGATTTTAGTCAGTACGAGTCTGACAGTCCCTCCCGCTCTGCCCTAGGTGGGAGGATTCACTTGATGAATTTACCACGATAAAAAAAACCTGCCTTTCTGACGTTATTGACTTATAAACATCCTTCGATCCATTCATCCATCCAAACATGTAAACATTTGCATTTATTATATTAGAAAAAAAAATCTTAATGATATTCTTGAAGTTTTTTTAAGATTCCTGGTTGATCGGTCCTTTGATCGTTATCAATTAGGGGTAAATGGATCATAAGTTTAAGTGGAGTAAGGCAGGACATTTAGGAATGGCGAAAAGCAAAATATGATTGATGATTTTATGAACCTACCGAACGATTAAGTATTATAACTTGAGTACGATAACAAGGTGTAGTACCTTCGATAAAAGAATTGATTAAAGATTTTTCAAGTTTCTAAGTTGTGGAAAGGCAAGTACCTAAATCAGTGAAATACCCAAAAACATACCTAAGGTAACATAATAGACGTCTTGATTCAGCATGTGTATACAGATTTAAGGATAAAAAGACTTCATCAATAACAAGACGTAGTTCTTAATCTTACCAATATTGACAAGTTTGACCCCATCATCTTCAATGGCTTGCAACGCAGTGGTTACATTCTCCAGCTTGTGGTGCTGGTTCGTTGGGTTGCGACTCCAGCCCTTCAGCTTTCGACCTTGAAGAGCTTCCACCAAAGCACACAGCACTGTGCCATCTCTGAGGTCTTCCACTAAATCCGCAACCTGTAGAAATTAAACGCTAATCTTGAAGTTAAGAAGCATTATAATGTCATGGTCGATTCATAAGATTATGCAAAAACATTGTAACAGCGATTTACTAAAAACAAACAAATTAAAGTCGATAATACGCTGTTCATTAGAAAACACTACCCGTAAATTAGCGTAAGAAGTTGTGTGAAACTGTTAACTCAATTAATGCGGTAATTACCTTTATATTCATTGGTTTCAGGGTCTCATTGACCCAATTTCTGAAGGTGTTGGCCTGTATTTCTACCCAGAGGTCCTCGTGGCCTTTGATGGCCATGCCCTTGGCGGCCGTCCCTTCAGGGCTGCGGGCAGCGAGGCCAGCCTGCGTGATGCGGCCCGCAGACCCCTCGGCTGAGTGCGCCCGCAACCCCTGGTGCGACACTCTGACGCCCTCCATGATCACTTATCAGTTACTTATATTTCATCTATTTAATATCACTTCATTATCTTTGGCACTGCACATCGTTGTCATCTGGAAAGATCAAAGATGGTTATATCATAAGTAAGGAATTTATGTATGTAAATGTGTGAGTGTCAGCAATGGAAATTACTATACAGGCTGTTGTTTCTAGAATATTGATTAGGATAATAAGAATCCTAATCATGTTCTAACAGTACAATAAGTTGAGTCAATCAGCGATTTATATACGTACTCTTATCAAGTGAATTATATCCCTTGTGAGATTCACTGAGAGCTTGCAAATGACCGCACCCAAAGAAATCTGAGATACTATAAAGCGGCTGTCAGAAGCAATGTCAAAGAAAATATGTGATTTCATGCCTCGATGACACCTTCAATAACTTCTGAACTCCTAAACCGATTTTTAAATATTTGGTATAGTTAGAATTGTTGTATTAACATCATCTAATTGCAGTCTGGGGACCTATAAAGAAATATTCTGTTAAGGACTTATACTGTTATTTAATTATGTTTTCAATTTATTTACGTTGCCATGTTGCTCTTATGGAGAAAGTTTACATTTGATTACGCCTTTCTGGTCACGGTATAACTAATCAATCTAAAAAAGTCACTTTAGAAGACACGATTCTTCTAGATCTAGTATTCAAATTTCGATTAAATATTTATTATCAATCATTATCTACTCTATTGTTTGAGCAAAAGAATAGAATGTTTTATTTCGAAAGTTTGTTTAATAATATTTTTAGATCCCCAGCTCTTATCAGTAAAATTATGATTTCATTGAACAGTCTATCATTAATACATACAAATAAATTTGACCACACCCATTCAACAAAATGCGATAAGTTTTAAAGCTCAGTAGGATAGATAGTAATATTGATGGATATAAGTAGTCATGACCTCCGGTTATGGCAGGTACGGTTAATAAAAAAAACATGTATCTAGGCAACATATTTATTATAAACGGTTTTCCTGTATGCTGTATGCATGCATAAAGCTGGATGTACTTATTTGTTTTTTATTTGTGTCCACAAACAGTGAAAGAGATTGCGCAGACACACTGAAATTTATAACACAACATTGGAAATCAAGTCTATAGACTCATTTGATAATTTTACCACGACATAATATGTTACAATGGAAAACCGTTTTAATATGCATTAACGCATGCGTCGCGAGTTTTCTGTGGAAATTGTTTAAAATTTGCGGCTCATGCGTTTCCGTCTCCGTTCAAAACTTGCTGTCTCTATACATATCTCTTTTGTCGACCGTACATTACTCGTTGTTTTCGCCAGTACGCCTGGTCGGACGGATCTAGAGTTTTAAGCAGATTGATGACGCATTGTCACCTCGGTTTTGATTGATCACAGTTCCCGACCAAACCTGACGACACTATAACGTTGAGTAACTTTATGAGCTTATTCACTTTACTAGTTGTGTGTGAGACTTCACATTTTGTAATCTATCAATATCAAAAGTTTTTATTTAATATGCCTTGTCGGTTAGTATGTGTGGGTCAAATTTTGCAAAAAAGAACCCCGTAAGCGATTAAGCTGATATTTTGCACACGCCTTTGATATTGGTGACACACATCTTTAAAACACAAAAGTACATGACCTGGTCCTACAACCAGCGGTAGTACTATCTAAGCATAAAACTCGTTGCTTCGGGCGTTATTTACTCCATACCACTTACGAACATTTATATCATGTAACACCTATTGGAATAGATATAGTGATGAAATTGAAAAATTCCCGCTTCTCCCGGGGCAGGAGAACTCTCTTGATGATTTTATCACCAAAAAAGTTCTGTATTGATGATAAGTTAACGTACAGCCTAGAAAAGGTCTTGTAAATAACTGAAAAGTTGGTAGTCATTTAGCCAAAACGATGTAGAGATAGAAAAAACACAAAAGTTCGAAAGTAACACTTTTGTGTTGGTTCGTTATGACCGCCAGACCATATCGAAATAAATTAAATTGTGCTGATTTATATTTATCAAAACAAAGCCGAAATGAAATGATTATATTTCCCGCACGTTTCGTGTTCGGACACACTGAAATATTGTAAATGTGGTGTAAATTGTATGTTATTCGAATCAGTTATATATGACTGTGTTGGTCGTTATGTAACGTTCTACTAGGCCTTCACTTATATATATGATATTGTTAACATAGTGTGGAAATGTCGTTTTGTCAATTTCAGCAAGTAATGGCAGTTAGTTTCAGTTGATCATACAGCACAATATTATAAATAAATAGTAATTGACTGCTGCTATTATTGAATCATGAGTTAGTTTATATTTAAAAGCAAACATTTACTCCACAATCGCAGAATAACATTAAATAATTCATAAAATCCTTTCTCCTATTTTTAGGAATTTATAATTATTTAATTCGATTATAAATTTAATTATAAATCATTACATTTTTAAAGATTTTCTAAAAAAAGCGTTATAAAAATCATTTAAAAATAGTAGTCCGCTGATCAGGGTACTTTATTATTAGAAAAACGATAAAGTAATCGTGTTCAACATTCATTCTATTTAATATTTCCGATTATTTATTATTTCAAGTCAAGTCACTAAATTCCTCAATATTATGCAGCAGTTATTGTTGACTTATAAAGAAAACAATATAAAACTAATGGCCTCACTAAAAGATCGGCAGTGAAGCCTTATCTAAACAGTTGAAGTTTTTGGGGTTGCATACATCCGAATGTAAAAACAGGACCTTAATAGGATCAATCGTATGTGTCCATCTGTCCCAAATCTGTTTCTTTTGAACCATTATATTAGGTTGATATTCCCTAACTGCACTGCATGTTACGATTTTCGGTAAAACTAAAAATAAACAAACTTAAAAATAAGAGGGTATCCATTTTATTAAAAACTAGCTGTTTCCCGTGATTTCACCTCTACTGCTAGCCCTCCTCGATTACTAGATTATAGAACACAAAAATATGTATTCAATTGGAACCGATCTAGTAGTTCCTGAGATTGGCAAGTTCAACCAAACAAATAAACTCTCCACCTTTATAATATTAGTGTGGAAAAGTCTCTTTATGGCGTTTTTATAATAACAAAGATTAAATTAAAAAAAAACAGTGTTCAATATTGTACAGAACCGTTCTTACGCGAGTCTTGCATTCGGCTGGTTTTTCGTTTTCGTTTCTATTATTTCGTATCTCAACTTCTGTCCGTCAATTGTTTCAAGATAAAGGTCGAGCAAGGTAAGAAACACAATGCCCTTACATTTTGTCTGACCTCAAATAAAATCAATGAAAGTTGGGCAAAAACGTAAAAGGTTTACAAAAATATTATTAATAACAAAAAAAAAACTACATAAACTTTAGTTTGGGTTTATTTTAAGGAATACTCTATGTCTTTTATGGAGGAAAGATTTTTTTTTTATTGCAACTATGATTTGAGCCTACGATCTACGAGCCTATCTGATTTAGTATTGCGATATATGCGATTGGTACTTAAGAGTTATGTAAGAGCTATCTCAGCCATGCTCATAAGTTCAAATTAGTTTTTACTGAAAGTAAACTTAATTATAGTTCTGAAAATACTAGTTAAATGTTAAATTCTAAACGAATTACTATTCGTTTAGAATGGAAATTGGCCATTTTACAAAAAATACTAGTAATGTTGAAACAAAGATCGATTATGTTTTGTCATATCTATTTGACTATCAAGTAATAACGTCTCGATACCCGTCATAAAATATTTATGATACTAGCAAACAAAGGTATTCTGTAACTGCGATATTTGTTCTGCCCAAGCGGTCTAAAAAGGCCACTTTAATAGAATCATGATACGATAATAATATGAATTCTGATAAAACTCGTAAAATGGTTGCGGACACAGTTAAAGTTTATTAGTCTATGACAAGATAAAGCTGGAAAATACTCAAATTTTGTTTTAGGAGTTTATTGAAACATTGACGCTGATATTTCAATATTTAGCAATTTTTCAGCAATTTACAAACATAATGATAGACTAATTATTTTTGTAAATTTTAAGTACTGTCTTTACTACGACTAAATATTTCATCCTTTATGGAGATATAGAAATAAGTAAAAAATGCAAAGAAATGTAATTTTCTTTAGGGTGAAAATCCATGCTTTTCATTACCGGTATTTTACGTGGAAGCTCTTACTAACTTCACAAGTAACATTTTCTCCGAAAACACCGCGCTACCGTCCTTAAAGGTATGTGGAGAGAACCGACGTTCCAATCCCAGGACCTTTGCTGCAATTATTCGAAATAGAATAACACCGCAGAGGCTCTGGCACGCACTAATTAGTCTCTGCTTCCTTATTCAGTAAACGCGTTCAAAGCAACATACCGTGTTCTTTTATTTATTTGACAGCTCGAATTTATGAAACTACAGTCCTTTTACAATTTATTTACACTGTGATGCGGTGGCGCTGCGCTTCGCTGATGTTTAGTACGCGTTGGAAGGGCCAACACCATTCTGTACGTGAAACGGGTAGCCTCTTCTGGGGCACTGAGTTCAAGCATAAGTGCCTGATGCCCCGGAGGGCGGCAAATACTAAAATTATTTTAATCTAACGTTGTTTTTTTTAAGTCGTATACCTTTAACAATATTATGGGCCAACTTAGGCTATCCGAATAAAAAAAAATTGAAACCATAAAGTTGACAAGCATACGGCCCACCTGATGGAAAGCGGTAACCGTAGCCTATGGACGCCTGCAAAACCAGAGTTACCGCCTGTGTGTTGTCGACCTTGCAACTTTTCCAATCGCTTTTTGAGGGTGTCAAGAAAGAAGGGAGACGTTATGTCGACGGTTAAAGGGACAATAGATAGGTTTTTTTTACGTGGTAAAATCATCAAATGAGTCCTCCCATCCAGGGCAGAGCAGGAGGGACTGTCAGACTCGTACTGACTAAAATCCACGGTGTCCTCCAATAGCTCTTTACGTTCCGGGGTCACGGTAATTCGTACAGTCCCGCGACCGACAATATATAGATAAGGTACATGATGGACATCCCACAATTGCGTACAAAGTGTTTTGCCAATATTTTCATTATTCCTTATCTGTAGGAATGAAATTCTCTGCTGGGGTTATTGTTTCCTGGTGGCCTACCAAGAAGTCTTAAGCGTGAGTGGTTCCGCTCAAGGAACGAGATAGCGCTAGACAACTTGTATAGCCTTATCTCTTTCCCACAGTCTAAAGACACACGCTTTAAGACGTCATAATAGGCCACCAGGTGCCGGATTATGACGTCTTAAAATTAGGCTTGTTCCAGTGAGTGAACGAGGTGGTGCTAGATGACTTGTATAGCTCTGTCTCTTTCACTCACTGGAACAAGCCTGGTTTTAAGACGTCATAATACGGCCGCTGGTCGTTACAACCTTGGGGTATCTAAGTCTAGAGTGAATAGTTTACTTCTAGGCAAACGTGCTTCATCTTCACCCACATTATCGCTTACTATCAGCCGAGAAATTCGTCACAAGCAAGCCAATCGAAAAAAAAAATAACCCCTTTATGTTGTTACTTTTATCTAACAAATGAAATGTTCACTTTGATAATCAGAAATTGACCGAAATAATTATCGTTTACTGGAAATGGGTTATTTATGATTGTTAATTAATTTAGTTATTTTTGTAAATATTTTACTTTTAATTTTAGTATTTAAACGTAGTATGTATATATTTATTTCTTAAATACGTCATTAAGTTGACATTTAATAATTATGGTATTATAATTTGGAGTAGTAAAATAAATACTTATTAATAATGTAAATAAATAAAAGATGTTTGAGAGAAATGATACCAAGAAGATTTCTGTGAAAATAGTAATTAATGAGTTGCGAGAAATTCTCTGCCTGAATAAATTCCCATTTATTTATAAATGATAAATGTACCAACGTATATATAAAGGTATTTCATTCTGATTTTTTGGTTCATTTACCCCAAAATATATCAAAGAGTTCAAAATTAAACTGTAACGTCAATGTTTTATCAACCTCTCCTCTTTTCAATGGTCTTTGTCTCACATTTGCAGATTATACTCATTCATTGTTCGTGATCACATCGTTTCCTAATGTTGTTACACTTTATTCTTTGAAAAGGAACAATCCAAAATTAGACTGTATAATAACAAAGGTCAATACTTATGGGATATTTGTTCATTTTGACGATATTTATTTTTCTGTTTGGATAAAATATCCCGCCGGCTGGAAAGGATGGGGTGTATAGAATAGAATCGTAGTTACCACTTGCGTCACAGGGTCGTGGTACCCTATGCTTAGATATCGACTGTATGTTGCAAATACCGGAAAGTAGTAAGAAAGGATAGTGTTCCAAGGAAAAGTCAACAGGAGAATCATCAATATCGGAACAACAGTAAAAAAGCTTAATATTTATAAAAAATATGGATGGTATCCATTCATAAACCCAAAATCCAAATACTAAGCTTTATGTATGGCATCATTTTATAAAGGTTAGCAGGCTGTCGATAAATCAAAACGCACATCCAGGTAGAGAGGCAATAAATTAGGCAAAAACAAAGAGGGTTTTTCGGTACATGACAAGGATATAATATTCTGACAAAAAGACAGAATATTACCATGTTATGTCTGCACGTAGCCCAATAGAGTACAGAGAAAAATGAGCCTTATTAGATGCACATTCCTTGCTAAAGAAAGTTAATTTTCCTTAATATTTTTTCTGCAAAGCTCATTTTCCTAACGGCAGCCGTATCTACAAAAAAAGGAGATTATAAACAGCCAGGGTATTTCAGTTACCGATAGTGATTGGTCACTGATTTGCTTGGCAAACCTCAAATAATCATACCGAGATTCCCCGAAATCTTTTTTTAATAACCAAAAAACAGAAGGAAACAGTATTATTAGTAGTTCCCCAAACATATATCACTTTTTTTTTAGCGTGAGAGTTGTAGACACCGTCCTCTCTCTCATGCGGCCCGCCTCCTCCTTCACGAGCATGACTGCTTCGCAGAAGGAGGCGATCGCTTCCCACTCCGTCTCGCCCCGCAGCATGACCTCGACCAATGCCGGGCGCGAGAGGTCTCCGCCTATCGCCGTCGTGAGGACACGGCGATGCTCTTCCCAAGCGGGGCAGTCCTGCAGCGTATGCTCCACCGTAAACTCATATCACTAGGAGATGTTTAGAGCCTTAAAAAGTTCATTAGCTTCATTTATTGAAGGAAGTTAAACTCGAAAATATTTGTTTAAGGTAAAGTTGACGGAAACGCTACTGCATCCGTGTTCATGACTTACGTACCTGCATATGAGAAAACGACATTGTCAAGAAAGATCTTCATTTTCCCATTATGTTAATAGAAAATTATTGAGTTAGCTTGGTGGTATAAAATAAACAATGAACGGAAAGAAACCGGCAAAAAGATTTAGCAGAAGGTAACATAATTTTATCTCTCCGGTAGTGCGTGGCAAAGTTTTAAAGAAAAAATTTATAAAAAAAATAAAAGAGTAACTGGCATTCGTAAATATGGCAATACTCACGCATCTATTTTTGATTTAGTACGGCCAGCTAATTTCCGCCATCCTTTTTCATGACAACGTCTCTTGTCGGAAATATCGAAAACATCCACCTGCTTTAGTAAACCTTTATTCAGAATCATGTAGTTTTGTATACACGCAAAAGCCTTTGTCAAACAGACAGGCGTGACGAATGCGAAGCGTGACGTTTTTATTTGTAATGTATGGAATTGTTTGAATCCAGTCACATAGAAAAGCGAAAGCGATCCGATAGCGTGACAGAACTATCGGACTGACGTCTCGCTTCGGTTCTCTGTTTGACAAAGGCAAAAAGGTGTGATAAAGGCTAGGCATATTTTTATAACGTTGACGGTTTCTTGGTTAATGTAAAGTCAAAGTCAAATCATTTCTTTCAATTAGACCATCGAAGAGGCACTTTTGAACGTCGATTATTAAAATTAAAGGAAACAGGATTACTCGTAGGTTGATTGATTTTACTCTAGTAATACTTTAACTATACATGTATCTCGGACGGAGTCGCGGGCGGAAGCTAGTGGTTAATAAAGATAATAATGTTTAACCGGTTCTGAAACTTCAATTGTAAGATAAAATCAACATTTTAGATCAATAATAGTTTTCTTACAAATGATTTATTGAAAATGATTGATTTGATATAATAACTAAATAATTATAAGATTAGTTAATTCCTTATTGAACTATAAGCTTCCCTTCGTAGTTTATCCAGACTTAAAACAAAAAGGGCAGTGTTATCCAAATTAAATTAAACAATTGTGTCTAAGTGTATTGAGTCCTTCTTAGGCCGTACACAGACGGACTGCTTGAAGCAGTCAGCATTAAACTGCTTCGGGCGGTCGGAGCAGTCAAGTAGTCGCCAGGCACACACGGACTGTTCGAGCAGTCACAGCTCGAAGCAGTTGAAACTGGTAGTTCGTGTTTGGGCGGCCTTAAAGGTACTGTTATAAATAAAACCTGGACCCTGCGCCTGATCCCTCTCCGGTCGTGTTGGATTGCGGTACCATCGGATTTTGGGAGTAAAGGAAGAGATAGTATACTTGTGCCTGCGCACACACTTGTGCACTATGTCCCGCGTAGATGGCAAATCTCTGCTGAGATTGCCGTGGCTAAAATCCTTCAGGACGATTATTATTATTTCCCGGCAATATTTATCTTGCTTATCAACCATCAATGCAACAATCAAGCAAAAAAATCTCTATCGATCCCCATAAATCTCTCATTAAGTATTGATTCCGTAGAATACATAATAAACGTACATAATAATCAAGAACGGGCATAACAAAAGAGAACAATGAGTGTATTGGAGGCTGCGAGGCGTGGGCCGTGCGTTTAAACCGGACCAGCTGTAATATTGTTATGTAAGATATTTTATTATGGCATACTAGATCTTTGTCTCGGCTTTATCCGAGTTGAATTTGGAAAATCTCACCGGAATACACTACCAGGATAAAGTATATTTACATACAGGAGGTCCCGGGAAGTATGGATCGGATCGAACTTCCATTACCCGAAACTTCGTTTTGTAATTTTGTATTCCATCATGCTTTGTAGCACGGGTAACAATTACGAAATAAAGTACAATGTACGCTACTCAACGTTAATGTAGCTTATTTTTAGTGAAATATTTTTTATTTTTTTTAATGGTTTTTGAGTTTATCCATTACAAACGAAATGTCTGATCCTTTTTCTCCAAAACTTTTAGAATTTTCGATAAAAGCCTTAAAATTTTTAAGGGTATCTATAACTAAGTAGCTTAGTACTCGTAGCATACGCATGAAAAGGGTTACATACAAACACACACCGCTTCATTAATATTTATAATGTGAGTACAGATTAATATGGATAAGTGGGCAGTGTTTGCTACCGACTGTACTAAAAACAGCTGATGTATCGTCACCTCTATTTTTAAACGATCCTCAATTCGTAAAACTTGCTTCACTAGGTATACAACCTTATTTAATCAAACCTCATATATGTAAGGCGGGCCCTACACTTTAAATTACATTGATCAATACTTTTATGCTTCATATCATCAGCCTATAAAGATCCCACTACTGCGACACGGGCCTCCTCTCTCTGAGAGGGAATGAGTCATAGTCCTCCAGGCGGGCATAGTTTATTTTTTAAACGTTGCCCCACAGTGGCAATTTCTCGTGTGTCGTAAGTGCGTTTACAAACATATAAACTCACACACACAAACGTCCAGACCCGGAACAACTACTTGTAGATCATACAAATATTTGCTCCGTGCGGGAATCAAACCCGCGACACGCTGCGCAGCAGTCAAATCGCTTAGCCACTGCGCTAGCCGTGCCGTCAAAACAAACAGAGGTGATGAAATAAATTACACAAAGTAATGCGCCTGGCTAGGTTCGAATCCACAACCTACAACTCATAAGTCGGAGCCGATACCACCCCGGGCCACCACAGCCTTATTTTTTTAAAATTATATTCTACTAGCGACCGGCCCCGGCTTCGCACGGGTGGACATTTATTTTTTAAGCTCTCTGAAAAAAAAAATCCGGGATAAAATATAGCCTATACGGATTCGGAAGAATCCCTCTGAGTAATGGTAAAAGAAATTTTGAAATCGGTCCAGTAGTTTTTGAGCCTATTCAATACAAACATACAAAAATACAAAGGTTTCCTCTTTATAATATTAGTATAGATAGTATAGATTATAAAAAACCGGCCAAGTGCGAGTCGGACTCGCCTTTAAAGGGTTCCGTAGCAGCAAGTAACATTATATAAAAGTTGGTTGTAACTTTGAAAGATAAATTGCGGTTTACGATTTATGACGTATTAAAAAAAAATGTAAGTTGGTACGCACAATATTGAGTGATTTACCATGTTATTTTAATATCATGGACTTCTTATAGGTTTTCCTATAATCTATAAGGAGAAAACTAATTTCTGTATTTTTTTCAAAATTTTAGGTTCAGTAGTTTCGGAGATAAGGGGGGGGGGGAATGGTCAATTTTCGTCTATTTTCTTGAATAACTTGGAAACTATTTATTTTAAAATTACAAAAAAATACATTTAAGATCTTCTCAACAAGACCTTTCATTTGATATGCCACACGATGCAGTTTTCAGAATTTTTTTTTAATTTTCCCCTTCCCCCCCAAAAATATGACCCCCCATATACAGATTTCATCTGCTCACGTCACACCTCTGTGTTTGGGTCACAGGAATTGATATGTGTACCAAATTTCAACTTATTCAGTCTAATAGATTCGGAGATAATTGACTGTAAGCGACGGACGGACAGACACACGAGTGATCCTATAAGGGTTCCGTTTTTGTATTCAGACGTACGGAACCCTAAAAATATAAAAACAAGTTATATTTTTACAGTTTTACCTCGCCAAACTTTACATTTTGTTGGCGAGACGCGCTCGTTAATCATAAATTTCTTTCAATCACATACTTAAATAAGTAATTAACAGATCCTTAAATACCTACAGACATAAAAGCAAGTTCTCAACAAAACTCTGCTTTACTATATTTTTATTTATCAAACAATATTGACATTCAATCCGAACAATCATTGATTAGTCTTCAATACTAACCCTAGACGGTCAAAATCATTGCTCAATTTTGTAATTCTGTTTATTATAATTGAACGTGTATGGCTCGCCTAAGATCGTAAACGCATCATCGTAGAATTTATGCTAAACTACTGATTGCGATACTTCGGATGAGGTAAACTGGCTGTTGAAGAACACTGATTCATCTAATTGGAGGCAGATCAGTACGTACTTTAATTAGTATCTTGATATTAGTCAGAGTAGGCTTATCCTTTTGTTTCTATTGGTACGAGCTGAACTAGAATACAGAGTAAAAATAAAATAAGCTAATATAACACCGTAGACGTGATGGGCTGTTACAAAATGCATAAGATACACGTTTTTTTATGCCAGAATTTAGTAAAAATAATCATATTTTATAATAAACATTCAGAAGGATCATACAAATTGCTGCTGTACGAAATCGTAGAATTAAATAGTTATTTTGATATGTCAGATTAATTTAATCAAACAACACACATTTGAGGTAAACAATCCAATAAAAAAATGAATGAATTTATAAAGACAAGGACTAGTTTTATTGATTCAAAGCTTTATTTATAAATTGCTATTTTTATTTATTACCATATTTTTAAAGAATTCCGTAATAAAAAAAAAAAGCAGAGAAAGATCACCGTGGATTTTAGTCAGTACGAGTCTGACAGTCCCTCTCGCTCTGCCCTGGGTGGAAGGACTCATTTGATGATTTTACCACGAAAAAAAAACCCTATTTACACATGCAGGAATTTGCATGCAAGTTTGACTACATTGCGGACAGTAAAATCGACAAATTTACTTGATGACACAAATACTGCAATGTTGTCAAACTTGTATACAAGTTCTTGCTCTAAATGGGGTTTAACGTTATCTTTATACCGCGCACTCTTTGGCCTTTTGGCATTTTTGTAAACAATATCAGGTTATGCATGTGCAGAATTGCAGGTACAGTCAAACTAAGTCTGTACAGGCATGCACGAATATGCGTAGGTTAAAACTGCATGGTTTATATCCTTTTACGGAGCTCGGTTGTGCATGAAGGTTGTGCATGCACATTATACTGTCATTTAAAACCGTATCGATACACGTATTTTTTTAACGTACACGATAAAAAAAAAGCTTATGCTAGTAAATAGATGTCGTTGGAAACTTATAGCCATTCTTATTAGAAATTATACCAGTCGAGCAAATATCGCCTATCGCATCCACCTCCCAGTCCATCTTGGGCACCTTAGTCTACCTGTAACCTGCGGTGACTGCTGGCACTGAGGGTAGGCTTATCTAGGGCCGCCTGGTTATCAAGCGTCTACCATCTTTTTGGAGACCGGAGTCAAATAGTTTTTTCTGTGTTTCGGTGCACAGAAGTTCCAAGTCTTTCTAGGAGACCCCATCTTTGCTTCTGGACTAGATTGTGAACGTTAATAGCTATTGGAGAAAACCGTGGATTTTAGTCTTTCCGAGTCAAACAGCCACCATCCCATGCAAGGCAGAGGACTCATTTGATAAAGGCTAGATTGAAGGCTAGTGCAAACCCATAAATAACACGATTTCAAATTTACGTCCGGCGCCAAATTGTATTTATATATGTCGGTTTTGTATGTAGGAGTTCCAGTTCGTTCTGGGTGAGTTCACTTCATCTTAGGCCTCATCTTGATCCAGATTGAGCCCTATTAAAAAAAAAACACCACTACAGAGCACCTAATAACCCTCCTTCTGGCGCAGTCGGGTAAAAAGATATATGATTTCACTATACACGCAGCGGCGTTCATGTTGCCGCCTCTAGCCTCACATCACCACCTAATCTGGCTTAACACTCAATTTAATTGAGTCATGTGCCGCACACACATTCCTCTCGTAATGATTGCTAATTAGCAGATACCTACCTAGTACAAGGACGTTCATGAGGCGACAACACTCACCTGCTTCGCCCACAACGTGCTAGATTTAAATAATTGACTCGCGATTACTGAAGCTTATCCTAATTTGTATAAAAGTAAGATATTTTGCTCCTTGTGGAGGACGAAACAGTGTTTAATTTTACATTTACTAATAATATTTAATTTAATAGATACCTATTTATTTATAAAATTTTCAAGTTACTCACTAACAAACGAACAACCTAAGCGGCTGGGTTTAGTGCAGAGATGAAACTGATATCCGTTAACTATCTGTTTTCTAGCCGATTTTGATCAATTTCACCTAATTTGAACAGCGCCGAAATATCAGAAACTCAAAACAAATTGTACACATGATTAAAATGATTTTAACAAAGTTTGTCGAAAATACTGAGACTAAACACTTCATATCCCAGATATTTTATAATCACTTTTATCAAACAAAACTTGAATTCAATTTCGAATTTCTTCAAAATGGATAAATATGAAAGTGAGTTTGTTTGTTTTTTATGATTTCACCAAGCACTATATCACGAAACGGGTTTTGATGGATTTTGGTAGACACACAAGACTTCAGGATCGCGCTGGATGCAAGCTGCTTACAACCAGTCTTATTGGAAATCGTTAGGGGAGGACTATGTTCAGCAGTGGAGTTGCGGCTGATAAATGATGATAATGATGAGAGATACATGAGTCTCTGGAGACGTTGTAAGCTATATCTGTGCGTAATACTTGAAGGAACTTGGAGAACTGGAGAAATGCAACGGCCAAAAGTTTGTTCTCTAGAAATACTCGACGTAGCTCCCGGAACTGTTATTTATCGTAAATTCCTCCGAGTATTTGATTGCATGTTTATTACAAAAAGGTTAGCAGTGGGTCGATTGCTATTGGGTGTCGATGAGGCTCGCCACCCACTGAGCTGATTTGAATCGGATTATGGCACGCATACAGATCTTAATAGAATAGTGTGTGACTGTGCGTGATAAACTGTATACAACTTTATTACCGGTAACAAAGGTACTTTGATATGGTAATAAATATCAAAAAGGTTAATCGTGCTTTTACAATCTTTAACATCGTCGTTATGTGCGGAACTGTCGTGAGGCAATTTGGCTATAATTGTAATTCTCTGGTCGAAGATACGGATGCTGCAACGGGGTTTTTTAATCTTGGTAAAATCATCAAATGAGTCTTCCCACTTCCCACACCAAGGAGGCGACCGCTTCCCACTCCGTCTCGCCCCGCAGCATGGCCTCGACCAATGCCGGGCGCGAGAGGTCTCCGCCAATCGCCGTCGTGAGAACACGGCGGTGCTCTGCCCAAGCGGGGCAGTCCTGCACCGTATGCTCCACCGTGTCTTCCGGACGATCTTCGCAGTGGTGACACCCAGGCGTTTCTTCCCTCCTTATCAGACACAGGAACCTCCCGAAACTTCCGTGTCCGGTGAGGACCTGCGTCATGCGGTAGGTAAGGACGCCGTGACGCCTATCCAGCCACTCCTCAAGGAGGGGTCTTACCACCGCGATTGCGGCGTGCCCGAGCCTATTACAACTAGGGACAAATTCAGATTCGAAATACTGATAATTTTCTAGTGGAAAAAACCAACATTGCACTTGCCTTTACATGGCCTAGATCGTATTTTTTTTCTTCCTCTTTATCAGCCTGTGCAGACCAATGCTGGACATAGACCTCTCTCACCGATCACCGGCTACTCTCATCCAGCTGTTACATAAATACCGAGACATTAATATGACAACATATATCACAGCATAAATCATATACGAGTATATTCGTCAATAACAGATAATTGTCGTCGTACATCTCCTTCCTTTACATACACAGTGTTATTTATTCGCTCGTACCACCTACACGCGACTCACGACGCAGATTGATCACATGTCGTGATACACTACCCATAAGTACCTACCGAACATGTATCAATAGAGTGTACTTAGTGAGTACTTAAATCAACTGAGCGATTGACAGCCAAGCCTTCGACCCTTGGTAACATAAATGTAAATATTTGAATGCAATAACGCCTACTTCGCGAATTGTAAAGATGGTCACCAAAAGACGTTTAACAAAGGATTGAAACATTCTATCTCGCTTGTGGAGCTTCGATAGCTTAGTTGGTTTAGCATCTGAATAACTTGTCCTGAAAGACTTTTTCTTTCCAAAATAAACTGGTTACAATTATTGAGATCGAAGAGCTGAATATGGTTTTCAAAGAACCTGTTTTTGTTTTCATAATTTGAGGTGTCAAATTTAAATCCTTTTGCTAACTTTTAACTTTATGTGAGTAGATTTTGCCAAGTTTTCAATTTCATATTTCGCAATCAGAAACTCTCCATCTCTTGTTGGTGCATTGATGCTGGCTTACGAGTAATAGCTGCTAGGTTGAATCGGAACTAGGTTGGTCCTATTTTCCGAATGTCGGAGGAGCAGTGTCCAGTAGGCTAAAATAACCACTGAATGGAGCCCGGCAGGAAAGGACTACCTATTTATACGGCAGACCTAAAAGGATATGGTGGAATGATCTTTCTAATTTTTGAGGAAGTTGACCACTAATCGCATAAGACCGCGAAACGTAGGCCTTTGCCCTGCACGGGAACAACATAATTATGGGTACCTGGATGGTAAACTTTGGCTACAGAATATTTGGATTTAAAATGGTCAAAATATTGGGTTAGTGGTCCACTAATCTAATCTGACGATACGGTTGGTTGCTGCACAGCGTGTCGCGGGTTCGATCTCCGCACGGAACAAATATTTGTATGACCTGCAAGTAGTTGTTCCGGGTCTGGGCGTTAGCATATGTGAGTTTCTATATTTGAAAACGCAACACATGAGAAATTCCTTTTTTTTTTTTTTTTTTTTTCGTGGTAAAATCATCAAATGAGTCCTCAGTAAGACCCTTCTTTGAGGAGTGGCTGGATAGGCGTCACGGCGTCTTGACCTACCGCATGACGCAGGTCCTCACCGGACACGGAAGTTTTGGGAGGTACCTGTGCCCACTGCGAGGACCGCCCGGAGGACACGACGCTTGGGCAGAGCACCGCCAAAGGGTGTCAGCAAAATGACGGGGCCCCTGTAGAGGGCCAAATCCTGCCTTCCGGCAGGATTTGGCGTAAAGGGCTATTGAAGGACACCGTGGATTTTAGTCAGTATGAGTCTGACAGTCCCTCCCGCTCTGCCCTGCATGGGAGGACTCATTTGATGTTTTGCACGATAAAAAAAAACTTATTTATAGAAAAAGATAGATGAATGTTGATATTTTTTTCTACATTAATCCAAGTCTAAGAAACCAGAATTCAAAGTAATCTTGATTTAAACGTTATCCCCTTGTACAAATAAAGTAAGATGAGTCACGAAGCCTGTTTTTCCTTGTTCTCTCAATGTCGCTTAGACCTTAGGGCCGGACATATTTATATGGAAACGTCGCAGTTAAAGAGGGGTCTAAACAATTCAAACTTGTTTTACACTGGCCTTTATTTTCTGAGTTTTTTGATGAAATGGAAACTGTTTTTTAAATTATTTTACAAAGTTTGAATTTTTTGAAAACCAGGTTTTTATCACTTTGTCTCTAACACAGACCTAGACTGATTCAAAAGCACATACAATTCAAAAAGGGTGCTATTCAGTTGAGTAGTACAGCGACTTCTATTTAGTAATTATTGACCATTAAAAAACTACATTGAATACAAAATTACTAAGTCAGCCACGAATCCAATAAATTGATTGATCAGAAAATCTACAAAATATAAGCCAAGCCAAGCCAAGGCGTAGTCGACGGAGCCCCGCTAGATGGGGCTCCTATTTCTGTCTGCAGGGTTTTAAACTAAATCGAACCTCGGGGCCCCTAAAACTGAAATTTTATGCTAAGTTAATAATTTTAGTCAGTACAAGTCTGACAGTCTCTCCCGCTCTGCAATGGATGGGAGGACTCATTTGATGATATTACCACGTTAGAAAAATTTTTTTGCTCGGTTTATTATTTCCTATTCAAATAAAAAAGTAACACACTTTGCGTTCCGTTCTTCTCAGTTATATCATTACTGCCTTGGTATTTTCGTTGTAGGAATAGTTTGCTTCAATACAATAATCTTCTTGTAAATTACTTTTGATCATGCCTGTTAATATCTTGCTGTCATCAACAGACCATTAAACCAACTGTCTAATGCCCTCGCATTTAACAGATCGAACTGTTATGTACATCGATCAAGCGACGTGTAGGAAGCGAGGTGCTGTTCCGTTCCGTTGTCGTCATTATGCGCACTACTCAAGCGCACGCGCATATCACGCACTGTTCCTACGCGGAATCACGTATACTTTATGTATAGGTACTGCTCTATTTTGTAGGAACATAGAATCTTTACCTTTTTGTAAAAAGATAACGCCGTTAGTCTTTTGGGCACAATACTATTGACAGCATGGAGAAGTTATTCCGTGCTGTTTTATAGTTAGGTTTATTTATTATTATTGAAATTTGTTTATTTTATAATTTTAGTCTTTGAATATGGTCCGTAGATAGATACCTGTCTTGGGAGAATGAAGGTTTAACTCTAAGGTTGCTACTTCCATTATGAGTCGGGATCTGGAAGAAGCAAGTTTCTTCCCGCACACCCCAACTCAATGGTAACACTGCCTTCTTTTGCAGCTCTTCTTAGTTCTTTTTTTTATTTATTTAAGGTCGCTTTTCAACATCGAAGGTCATTAGCGACCACAGTTAACAATATATTAATTTACGTACATACAATAGGGTACAATACATTTGCTTGTTTCTACAGTATTTTACAGAAATATTTTCGGACTACTGCTAGTCTAAAAAGGCCACTTTAAAAGAATCATAATTTGCATGACTGGGAATTCACCATTTCCAGTAACATACACATACAGTACGAACAAATACTCGTATCGGTCTCATGGAAAGGCTAGTACAATTTTAGTCCATTTGTAATGAGAACACTGTCCATCAATCACTTCAAGTTCAATACCAAACAGATCTAAGTATATAGAAGAACACAGCATCTAAGTATAACATATTTAAATATAAGTTGTGTGTTGTTGTGTAGTCAGTACGAGTCTGACAGTCCCTCCCGCTCTGCCCTGGGTGGAAGGACTTTGTGATGATTTTACCACGTAAAAAAAATGTCTAGTTTTACACCGGTCTAGACTTTATTGTAAGTTCTAGTACGTTAACAAACCAGATTTTATGACTAACTACAATGACCACATCACGGGTGGCTGCCTTCTAAAAGAGTTCTTTAAAGACATTCAAGATCACCTGGCGTGACCTGAGAATAAATGGTCTTTTGTTTAACAACTTATATTTAAATATGTTATACTTAGATGCTGTGTTCTTCTATATAGATCTGTTTTGTATTGAACTTGAAGTGATTGATGGACAGTATACAGACATTACGGGTGGGAGGAGTCATTTTTTGATGATTTTACCACGATAAAAAAGATTGCAGGATCACCCAGACACCACTGGAATTATAACTACTGAATACAGTACAAACTGTTTGGCACTGGGCTCCGATAGAATAGTAGTTGCGAAGTAGGCGCCCCTGGTGAGGTCTCCGGCTTCTATTCTGTGGAGGCTGGGTTCCGACCCCCTATGTAGAATAATGTTATTGACTTAACTACTAGAAAGAACACGGACGTATTTTATGTATTTAAGAATGATTTTGAATTTAATTTTAGTAAAGTTCTTTCTATTTTATTATTTTTAAGTTTTCTCACGTGTTGTGGTTAGTTCGGCTGTTTTATCTTTGATCGTTATTTGCATGAGTAATTAAGTCGCTCATAATTACAGCAATTGGACAGCTAATAATTACGCTTTCAACGCGTAAAAGTTGGTCATGTGTCAATAGTTTGATCGATTTGATTGCTTATATTACATAATTAAGAGCGTGTACAAACTTTCAAGTTCTTTTTACCGAAATGACTGAACCGATTTTAATAAATTTCCCACATTTTTGTAGGATCTATAGGCTTAAAAATTTCGCAATAAAACATTAACATTTTCTTTCTTTTTCTCTCTCTTAACTGTTTGTTGTACAGACGCCAGCACCATAATCTGTCAAATTTCTTTAATAATTGATTTTCAAACTTATAACAATAGTAGAAAGTTAAGTTTCGTTTTTTTTTTTAAATTTGATGTATTTTAACTTATTTTTTCTTCTTTCTCTTAACTCATTTTTGTATATCTATAGCCGAGGCATATACCAACTTTAGCAAGTTTGACGAGCAAGACTGTCTCAGTAAAGTGGATGATAAAGCTTGTTTAAAAGCTTGACGGTCCAGAGAGTGTTACGATACGTCATACGACATACCAAAGAAAGACTACTAAGTGTAGTAGTATGACAGTTTCAAGACATGTGTCCTTTAAAGCCTGGCCACAGAAAAAACCCTAAAATAAAATACCTGTTTCTAGTAACACAAGGCAAATATTAAAATGTCTGAATAAAACTGCGGTTGGATTTTCAACTCTTAGCTTACCGACGAAAGTGTATTTTATTTGTGCACCCATTTAGATAGCTTAGTGTTAGATAAAAACGGGACCAAAAGTTCTTACATTGCATTGAACTCAAATGTCCGTTAATTCTTTGATCCAAGTAATTTCACAATTCGCCGAAAGAACTCAACATGTTTAACTGGTTATTGTATACGTTCTTTATGCAAAATTCAGCTATAATACAAAAAATCTGCTTAAATTACTCGTATGCAGTGGCAATCTACCAGGGCAACAAACTTTCAGACGTGGTGAAAATTATGTTTTTTTGAGAAATTTTGAGAGAAAACTTTGTGTAAAGTTAAAAGTTCAAAGTATCAGAAATTTAAAAAATCTGGCGTTACTTTGCGGAAATTCATGACATGAAATGTTATGAGAAATATCTTTATTTTTTACGTGGTTTAATCATCAAATGAGTCTTCCCACCCAAGGCAGAGCGGAAGGGACTGTCAGACTCGTACTGACTAAAATCCACGGTAACTTCAATAGCCCTTTACGTTCCGGGGTCACGGTAATTCCTAAATCCCGCGACCATGAAAAATAGCTAGCTTTAATTCCGCGACAAAAATCCAGGCTTGGATGCGGGATGCTGACCCTTCCACCCTCACGCACATGCAGGAAAGGAAATCATGCATATGCACACGTGCAAGAAAAAGTCTCATTTGCAGTCTGAATGTGGTTAGTACGACTACAAATCAACCGTGTAGTCCGATTATTACTGTTGGTGTGCAGTTCCATTGAACGTGCAGTTTAAATGCAGTTGCACCAACTGATAGCTAGGACCAAGCAGCTAGCTTGAAGTCAGCCTGCAGTCATTGGAACTGCATGCCAACTGCACATCGTCTGCAATGGGGCTTGCAGTACGATTGATTTGCAGTTTTATTGCAGAAGTACTTACTTAACTGCAATCAAACTACTGCAGTCGTAGTGCAGTTGAAATGCAGTCGGTCTGTCTAGAGTGTACAATTTGTACATAGTGTAACGATATGTATATATTCGTTGATTTGACTAATGCTCACATAATATTGATCTAGTGACATGTGGATTGACAATAATGTGACCAGATATAAATTACGAGTATCTCTGTTGATTTTGTAACAAATGTGTAGATACAATATATTGGAGATTTCATAAAAAAATATCAATAATTTTTTTAAGTTTTACAAGATTGCAGAAAGATAAAAAAGAAATACCCGGATTTGCTTATTGTGCTTTTTTTTCATCGTATTAACAATACAATGTACCTAAAGGCAGCAATAACAACCTTTATATGTGTTTTTCTTGTATTGTAAGCAAAGTGTGTACAAAAGGAATAAAGGGGTGCTAAAATTGTATAATTTTATTTTTATTTTTAACAAGCGCCTGGCTAACAGCGTGGTTCGTGCTTGGCTGCGTCCGATAATGTGCCGGCCATTCACGTAGAAAGAAACACCTATCTATATTGTATACCTATGTCTACTACGTTACTCTTTTATATAGTAGTGAGTCGCTCCTGGTTTATAGATTTGTTCTTTTTTTTCACATAAGTAGGTACTACAGTCAAACTACATATAACATTTCTACCTAGGAAATCAAATTTCAAACTCACAATTTTTTTTGATATTTGATCTCGATGGCAGACAATTTCGTGTTTGAAATCTCGTTCGAGATCTTCAAAATATTGATCGAGATTTCGATTGAAGGTGTATAAAATCTACACTAATGCTATAAAACTGAAGAGTTTGTTTGTTTGGTTGAACGCGCTAATCTCAGGATCTAACTACTTGAAAAAACTTTTTATGTTGGATAGGCTTATAACATCACGCGACGACCAATTTAGAAGATATAAATGGTCACACAAACAGACATTAAAAGCGAATTTTATATCGTGCATACCTACGTCATAATATTTGACAGTTATAAAATAAAGTTTATAAAATATATTCGCGGCATTTATTGGAGATATCGGTAGGTAAATAGGGATATGAAATGACGTATTTTGACAGCGAAATGCGAACAAGTCAGGTGTACGGTAATTGTGAATTTGGTTACACAAAATAGTTGAATGAAAATTTTCATTTATTTTCCTTTTGGAATTTTGGACAATCCGTTCTTTTGTTCTGATCATTTATCTGAGTATTACATTTCTGTTATTTTTTGTTGTAGTTGCTTAATAAAAAAATATAAGAAATACATCGACTCGAAAAATCTCAACCAAGATAAATAAACAGCTGATATTTGTAAAGTATATTTTCACACCTAGGTGACAAAATAATATTAAGCTTACGTATAGCAGGTATTGGGTAAAACATATGGCATAATATTTATGTAGTTACATACGTATTCGATAATGTGTCTCGACATTATAATGTCATTCACTCGTGGTACAAAAACTTAAAAATCAAGATTGTTTTTGTATTTTGTTTTTACCTTGCGTGTGAACAACGTTGCTCGTTTGGTTTTACATCAAGTAAGACATTTACAACAACAAAGGTAGTAAGGTTTTTCCTCAATTTTAACTCATTGTTTCGTATTGTTTAATTGTCATAAATCACTGTTTTAGTATAACCTCACGACACGTGCGCAGTGGGTGTAGTGAGAACGTATTATACAGCATGATGTCATTAACGACACTTGGCAATATTTGTCACTTTCTGTACTTGGACAACTTGGCCAGTGTGGACAGAATGCGAGGCTTCGGTGACACACTATTCCATTTAACATGTTATGCAAGCCACGAACAGGTCCCTCGCAATTACAGCACAGTCATTCACAAAATCAGATGCACCTGCTTTGAATATTACTACGATGCCATAGTAAACTGAGTTCCATAGTAAAAACGCGTTTAAGACAACCTTAATTTTAGTATACAAATGATATAAGTACGTATATAAATGGTAAACTGGATTGCTAACTTACAAATGCCCTTGTCGGTCATAAAACGGTAGGATAACGAACAAAACAAAGCATTTACTGCACTGTTTACCTTTTAAGTAAATAACTAGAGGCACATCACACAATCTTTCTGTCACTTCACTGAGTTAGCACTTAGTATTTCGTTTGTTTTGGAGGTTTATAGCACAAGTGTTCGCGTAGTGTGTTGTATGTGCGCAGGCGCAGAGCATGCGCGGGCGAGGCACTGGCCGCGAGGAGTGACGGAGGCAGCAGGTTGCGCGGGAGTGCCGCCCCCCTGCCCCGCCGAGCGCCCCCCCACACGCGCGCCGCAAGGCTGCCTCGCGCCGCTCGCACAGGTATTCCGACTGTGACGACAACGTGCCCATTTATGTCTTCGGACATGGTTGATGGCCATAACGGCCATATGGTGTCTTGCACTCGGCGCGATTATGTTTTTTCAATGGAATTCAGTAATAGTTGTGAATTACCTCAAGGTGTGGGAAATGGTAAAAAACTGGAAAATTACTTTCCTTGGTGCTGTAATTTCTTGAGTTTTTGTTGTACGTTTACGTTTGTTATTTATTATTTTATAGTAGCTCCATATAAGGTAGTAGTTTGTTAGGTTGTATGACAATTTTTACGTTCGTCATGTTGAAGATCGTAAAACATAAATGTTATAAACATCGGAGATGTTTACACGTTTGATAGGTCATGAGAAGTCTTTTCGACCGTTCCTATTTAAGTTCGTCTATTGTAGTGTTTACGATCCATATAAATATATACGAGTAGATAAGTGGAAGTTATTAATATTTTTCGTTTACTTTTAGTTTCTTACCGATGTTCACCATTTTCGTTCCATATCACCGTATTGACTGACAGTGTAGGTAGGCAAGCGATTTCATTATGTCTAATACTCTGTGATGATGAATCCTTTTATGAAAAATTTCATTTCGGCATCTTTCCTATATGAATTGTATTATGCAATTTATTTGAAAAAGGTTAAGTGCTTATTATCTCGCTCTGTTGGCTGGCTTCATGTTCTGTGACATTTACAAAAAAAAAAACAAGTCGCGTAGGCGAAATCACTTACACGGTTACACCCCATTGTGTTATGAATCTTTTCAATTTTATTGAAAGGTAATAAAAAAAATATTGATCATGTACTTATCGCACGAAATCACTGTTTAATAGGGTTTGAATTTCCTAAGATCTTAATAAACAACAAAAATATACCCTAGGTATAGCTGTTGTCCAAACCTTGAACAATTTGCCTGCAGAACACACATAATATTATTATAATGTATGTATCTGTATTCTGTACATCAATAAACAGTGGCTGAACATGTCACCGCTACGCATTTACGACGTCCAGCTTGTACATTTGTATTGTACAATTTATTAGTGTTTGTTATGAAGGAAAATGTTTTTCGTAATTTATGTGAGCATAAATTACTTATATAATACATGTATGTTGAGCCAGCAGCCTGCAGCTATCTGTAGAACAGTTAAATTGGATTCAAGGGTCGCACGAGGTTTAATTTGATGCGGGTCTGGTGGAGCGAGACCCTTTATGTTAAAGAGAATTTGTCGATTTTAAATATTCTCCGCCATATTTTTGAGCTTTGATATTACCTACAGCCCTGTTGGAAATCTGGATAAAAATAAATATTCATATAAAGAACTAATTTGTTAGAGCTGTGTGGGTGTTTCGGCTTTGTTACTCTGTTGAACCTTGGCATTTAAAGTGAAAACAAATCCGGCCCAACAGCCGACGTTCTCATAAATATCGATCATCCATTTCCTACGGACGCTGTGTTACGATACACTGTTGTTTCAAATTATAGACGCGTGCGCTACTGCAGGCACGGATGTTGAGAATTGTCAAGCGAGGAGGAGCCCGCGGCAGCCTAACTCGTGAATAAATTTGAATGAGTGAACAGAGGACACGACATTTGGCCTACAGGCCGCAGGTGCCGACGGTCTATGTTCCATAAAGTCGCGTCGGGAAATCGGAAAAAAAACTCTGCGACTTTTGAAAAAATACTCTACGCCTGAATTACTTTCTTTCCCGGGTTTACTGCTTGTAATATATTTGATCGGATTGCATGAATTTGTGCGTACATAACTATCACTACGATTCCGATACTTTGTAAAGTACATCACAAATAACATCATGCATGGTTAAATCGTAACTTGAGTGTTCCGATGTCATCCTACGGACGAGTGGCACAATCTAACTTCGGGAAGCTGAAACTCCGATTGAATTTTCGTGTTTACTGGGCGCAGGTGAAATGTTTCAAGAAAAATTTTCAATAAATGAAAAATGGAATTGGTTTGCTGCCGGGAAACGTATATAGTTGTCGACATGTTTTCTATTTTAGCGTTTCCTCGGAACAAGTGGGTAGGTTCACGTGCTGTAATCTAAGTAGAATGCACAAAGAATTTTCTTGAAAAATTCAAAGATTGGCGTGGGTTCTTTTATTTGTGTTCTAATTAAAATCGTTGCGGGTTTTCCGTAGACGTTGCTTTTGAGAGGCGTGTTCTAGCTGCACTGCAATGAGTTTGAAATTAGTATGTGGTCGTAAGAGCTGATAAAAAAGTTGGAATTTTTAGTTTCGTGTTTGCAAAAAGGTTTTATTTAAAAATTCTACCGTTGACCGTGTTGAAGTGGTTTCAATTCACACAGAGATGAATCAGTGGGGTCGGTCATCGGTTGTCACACTCATGACCGGTCGGGGAGTGATGTCACCGGTATTTTTACGGACGAGCGAACATTTCGAAAAGACCACATCGCTGAACAAATAGGCTCGCATATTTCGGTGACTACAAAGGAAGTCAAGCTTACCGATTGACGTTAAACGCGTGTATGTGTTTGTAGTTTATCTGTCGTTGTACGTGATATTTCTACAGGATTTATTTTATTTATTACAGGATTATAGAGAACAACAAAGCATGTACGAGTATGACAAGATTTTATATTGTATAGTCATCATCTACATCATGCAAGCGTACATTTTAACTACATTCACGCCTGAAATTAAAATTAAATTTCAATCCTTATCCCGTTCCTTTGTCGGCGGCTGCTTCTGATTGAACATCTTAAAGACTCGTATAGGCAAATTCGGTCGTGAATTGGTTACAAACAATGATCCAGCCTATGATAAAGCAACCGAGATAGATTATTAATTTCCAAGGTACAGCAGTTGGTCGCGGGACTCACGAATTACCGTGACCCCGGTGCGTAAAGGGCTATTGAAGGACACCGTGGATTTTAGTCAGTACGAGTCTGACAGTCCCTCCCGCTCTGCCCTGGGTGGGAGGTCTCATGTGATGATTTTACCACGTTAAAAAAAAGGTACAGCAGTGTTAAACGACTGACACAGTAGTTGAGGGATTGAATGCTGTTCAACGAGTCGTCTGTTCGATCCCCGCACAGAACAAAATATTTGTAGGTATGACTATTATTTCAGAGTCCGACTGTTACCTACTAGATGTGATGATGATGTGTGTTTACATGTTTGTTAACGCAACCACGATACAGGACAAATACCTAGAATGAGGAAACGTTTTTTTTTAAAGTAATTTAAAGTAGGTCCTGGTATAACATACATATTTAGACGCGTTTATGCGAGATTCACCGTAGAAAACTGCACAATGTAGTAGGCGGAAGACTTTAACCCAGCAGTGGGATAGTATAGGTTAAAACATATTTAACCTTAATTATTTAACTACTACCTCATAGACCTCCTTCTTATAGGAGCGAGTGTGTTTCTTCGAATGGCGTACGCCACCACTGTCTGACAGGGTTTACAAAAAACAGAAAGAAAGTTCCTATCTATACATATAATAAATCTGTAGAAGGGTCAATTCTGTACATTGAAAATATTGAAAAAATAATTAGCGGGGGCTGTTGCTGGATCGATACCAAAACCAAATATGTGATTAATAAAATTTTTGTCTGTCTGTCTGTCTATCTGTCTGTCTGTCTGTCTGTATATGCAGGCATCACGTGAAAACTAACGGTTCGATTGCGATGAAACTTGGTATAATTATACCTTATTATCCTGGGCATAAAATGGGATACTTTTTATCATGGAAAAATACGTAGAAAAAAATCTTATTTTTCAGTTACTACAGAACGCGAGCTCAACAGCAGTAGCTCAATAGAGGGATCTCCTTAATTATTATAGGCTTAGCCGTATTTGGGTCCAATAGATATTTATAAGATGTCATTGTCAGAGTTACTCAAAATGGAGAAATAAACTATCCACGCGGACGGAGTCGCGGGCGGAAGCTAGTGTCTAATATTGGAGTAGCTTTAACAGAAGAGTAATCAATTTAGTAGACATTGTATATATTTGAACCTACTGTCTACTGTCCGAGACAAACCTCAACTTTGACGAACAAATGACATCCAACAAAGTTTGGCTTTTAACTCTAAAATAAACTTCTGAGCCAAATGGACTAGAGGCGAAATAGACGAAGTTATTCGGAGGTACCTATGAAACTAATTGACATTTGAAGTCCGAATATCTTACAGTTGGAATAGTATCAGCTATTTCAAATAACTAAGAATTGAGCTGCCTATCTTTTTTCATCTATTTTCCTCTTTGTTACATTCGTATTTTTCCCCCACTGCGAAAAAAAGATTATGTTTTTCAAGTGTAATACATACTCTTGAAAAACATAATCTTTTTTTCGCAGTGTTTACGATTTGAAAAGGCGTTTCTATTGATGATTACAACGACCCCTTATGAGGTTTCTGGTAAAGGAAAAAGAAGGTTTTATAAGAAACTGTCGACTCACCCCGGTGCATCTTTGTCCTGACAGTAAACAACACAACAAAAAAAGAACCAACAAATTACTCAATTCGGTGCAGTTGTTCGGAAGTTATGCGTGTAGACAGACTAACTTAAGCGACTATGTTTTTTTTTAAACAATGTAAGGAAGAAAATAAAAAAGAGTAAAAGTATGCATGTAAGAAAAGTAGCAGATGTTCTGATTTGTGATTAGTTCTGCGGTACCATAAGGCCTTTGTCAAACAGACAGGCGAGTCCGAAGCTATAACGAACCGATACGAGACGTCAGTCCGATAGTTCTGTCACGCTATCGGATCGCTTTCGCTTTTCTATGTGACTGGTTTGAAACAATTCCATACATTACAAGTAAAAACGCCTCGCTTCGCATTCGTCACGCCTGTCTGTTTGACAATGGCTTAAGTTTGTTTTATGTATAAACTAGCTGTTCCCCGTGGTTTCACTCCCTCTACTCGGCTCCTATTGGTCGTAGCGTGATGCTTTATAGCCTATAGCTTTCCTCGATAAATGGACTATGCAACACAAACTTTATCTTTCAATTCGAATCAGTAGTTCCTGAATTTAACGCGTTCAATCAAACAAACAAACACTTCAGTTTAATAATATTAGTATAGTTATATACTCTTTACGTAAACAATAGGTCCAGCATCAAGTTCATCAACCAATCTAGTTTCCTCGCTTGCATTGTAATGAAAAGCGGTTTTGTATTCGCGTTGCGGCCTCCGTTGGGGCCGAACTGAATTAAAAGTTGCGCCGCCGCCGACCGATGCGGCCGTAAACTGATAAACGCACAGTTACATGCTCCGTCCACGTAACGCAGTTAGCAGTAACGATGCTTTACTGACTCACTAGTCAACTTACCGCCGGTTTTAAACGATGGTTCAATAAAGTGAATAGGTAAAGGAAATAGTGAATTTAATCAATCAGTCAGTATCGCCTGTCTGTTTGGCTTAAAGCCTTTGTCAAACAGACAGGCGTGACAAATGCGAAGCGTGACGTTTTTATTTTTAATCTATGGAATTGTTAGAATCCAGTCACACTGAAAAGCGAAAGCGATCCAATAGCGTGACAGAACTATCGGAGTGACGTCTCGCTTCGGTTCGGTGTCGCTTCGGAAACGCTTCGCTTTCGCCTGTCTGTTTGACAAAGGCATAAGAGGTTTGAAAAATAATGGATACCTAGTTTGTCTTTCAAAGACGCATCAAAATTAAAGAGTGGGGGCTCGTGACGTCAGGCGCAAGTAAAAACTGTACTTACTTGTGACTTGTGACGTATGGCAATTTTAAAAGTGTCGTATCTTCGCAATTTTGGCTTTACGTAACAAACGAAAAAAATACAAATAAGTTTCAAACATTTTTTGATAATTATACTGACGGTCTTGTTAGATTTTATCAATCAAATACCTTGTTGTTTATTATTTTGCAGTTGGGGTGAAAAAATGTTAAGTTATTTTTTTCTGATATGGCGGATTTAGGCTATTTTAGTCGAACAAATTGTATTAGTCCGAAATATAGATCATAAAAAAATATTAGACCTGTATTTTTTCTTTGAAAATCTCAATTCGTCCCTCGGTCGGCACAATTTTACAAGCGTTATGACGTCACAAACCCCTACTCCCGAATTTGGAAGAGTTTTATCTTTGTCAATAGTCAATGATTTAAAAAAAATACATTTCATTATCAGGGCCCGGTTCTGAGTTTTCCTCATCTAGTCTCTGCCCCGGGGTCGCGGGACCAAGGGATTACCGTGACCCCGGTACGTAATGGGCTAGTGAAGGACACCGTGAATTTTAGTCAGTACAAGTCTGACAGTCCCTCCCGCCCTGCCCTGGGTGGGAGGACTCATTTGATGATTTTACCACGATAAAAAAAAAAAATCTAGTCTCTGCCGGTTGCCTTTCGCAGGTCATCGCTCCACCTGCTCGTCGGGCGCCCTACGATTCGTTTGCCTAGTCATAGTCTCCACATCTCAGATCAAAAAAATAGGCAGATAGAGCGCTCAGAACACGCGAGTGTGTCGACCAAAGATAATACAAAATCTAAGGATAATACAATCTCGCGACAGTACCAAGCTACGCATCGTCTCGCTCACACGTCACTAGTGATTTGCCATTTTAAGTCAAAACATGCCGTCTTGTGTGTTTAAACACTGCAAAAAATGTTCACAAAAACAAAGAAAACAAGATGGAATATCTTTCCACAGGTAACTCTTGTTATTTTTATTGTTTTGGTATTTATTTTCCATAAAATATTTTCGGCTCACTTGAAACACAAAACCTTAACAGTAAATCGTCTGTGTTGCTAGTTTAGGACGGGTAAATTACCCTGAATTAGGGGAATGTGTATTGTGCATAAAAAATAACAATCAAATACGTCAATACAACTGCACAGTCGTAATCTATAGTACCTATACAACATTCGTTATTGCTTATGCGAAACCTGAAACACGTGTCTAGTATTTTTTCACGATCACTTATCAGATACACACTAAACTATTTCGCGTATCGCGTTGTGTCATAGGCGCGTGCGACTGTTACAACCGGACGACTGAAGACACACGCGGGTGGCGGGGAACACAACCCCGACCGGGTTGTGTTCCCCGTCCCCCGCTGCCTGTGCGCTGCCGCCGCACGCGACTTCAGCTGATCGCTTTGATCTGCCGTAACCTCTGTAGTGCTCGCGTATGATTGCGGATAGGTGTCCAACTCCCAACCTTTTTAAATAATTTTGGGACAAAATATAACATGGTGTAAAAATTATTGGAATCGATTTAGTTATTGATTCTGAACAAACTATATTCAGGTTTCGCATATACTAAAAATAATGTTGTATGGTCTATGGTCGTAATGACACAAGGTCACTAGTTAGTTCCGTCCGGGTCGTAAAGACTTCGGGTCTCGTCTCGGGATGGCACCCCCGCGCGCGGGGCTGTATTCGTATTTTTGCGTGAGAAAGTGGGACGGAGAGCATGCCTTTGAGCTATTCGGTACTTGTAAGGATGTGCCGAGCTCGCGCCGCTGGATTATTTTATTATTTGTTGCTATCTGGATATAACCATAAAGCAAAATCGCGTTACCAATTTGAAACATTAATAGTATGTTTGTACAATATAATTGGTGCAGAACTAAGGCTGTTAAAGTTTAATGATTGTGTGTAAAATTATTATTATTTTAATAAATGTGTTGATTGTTATAACAAATTGTTTATCTTTTTAAACTAAAAAACCTGTCCTTAAATACACACATCAAAAGTGTCTAGGGATCAAGGATTTTTATGCGGATTTCTTGAGATTGAGATGTGGCTTTGTAATAAATTTATGATTTTATAAATTTATATGGATCCTTTTTGGTGCATTTCATAATTTGAATCAGGAACTGTGAATCAAATTCGAGTAAAAGATGAAAATCAGCTGTCAATATTTTCCCTATAAAAACATACAACGCATTGAAGACATTATTAGTGCTACTGTTTCCCTACTACTGATTAAAACCAACGTTATTATGGAGCGGCGACGTCATTTAAGCAGGGAAGAAATGCTCAGAGCCGTGGGAATGATAGAAGCTGGTTCCCGGCAACGTACTGTGGCTTTAGCTCTGAATACAAGTCAGAGTGTTATCAGTCGACTTTGGACACGTTACCGAAGCACTGGTACCGTGGCTGAGCGCCATGGAGGACAGTATCGCTGCACCACACGGAGACAAGACCGATACATTCAAATCTTAACTCGAAGAGCTCCAACAATAACCGCCATGATGTTAGCCGTGAGGCTTCATCACTCTTCAGGGAACTTAATTAGCGACCAAACAGTCAGAAACCGCTTGCATGGAGTGAACCTTCATTCCCGAAGACCGCTACGGGTACCACCTATAGCAATGCACAATCGTAGGATTCGATATCAATGGGCTCTTGAACACAGAAATTGGGCAGAAGAACAATGGCGTTTCGTGTGCTTTTCTGATGAGTCTCGTTTTGGTATGAGACCGGATACAAGACGTATACGACACTGGAGAAGCCCTGGACGCCAACAGCGATTAAAATCCTGCCAGGAAGTCCATCCTTATAGTGGTGGAACCATCATGGTATGGGCGGGTATTTGGATCGGCGGAAGAACTGAGTTGATTTGGATCAGAGGCAACCTCAACGCTCAAATTTATGCTGAGACGATTGTATCAGACGTCATCGTTCCTCTACAAGTGCAAATCGGTCCCTTATTTCAGTTAATGCATGATAATGCACGACCGCACACCGCAAGAGTTGTAAGACAGACTCTCGCCGCAGCTAACATCAATGTCCTGCCCTGGCCTGCTCAGTCGCCAGACTTGAATCCGATTGAGCATGCATGGGATATGCTACAGAGAAGAGCTCTGCCGAATATGAAGGGTATCCAGTCGCAAGAAGACCCTTTTTTTGTTGTTGCAACGAACATGGGCGGCCATTCCACAGCGTGATTTGGATGAACTCATTTTGAGTATGCCAAACCGATGTTCTTGTGTTGTTAGTGTTCGCGGTAGAAACACGGATTATTAATTGTTTAAGTTACCCAATAAAATTTTAAAGAAAACTGTTATTTCAGTCTTTTTTTCGAACTTTTGTGTTAGTGGTTCAAATGTCAAAAATCCCTTTATTAGGAAAATGGCAAATTTCTTTATTAATGCAAAGGTGACTTGGTTTATCGTTACTGTGACAAACGAAAACACTTTATTTGATGAATCCTAAAAAAAATTTTTAATTAATATCAATCAGGAGAAAAGTTATTGCAAAAATATATGTTGATCCCTAGACACTTTTGATGTGTGTAGTTTATTAATCAAATTACTAAAAAGCGTTATGAAGTGTTATCCGTTCTGATATAAATTAATTAAATAGGTAGTAAGTAATTACGCATATTAACTTTTATTCCTTATTATTATTCTGTTAAATAATAAATACTACACGCAAAAGTCTGGGTATAACCATAAAGCAAAATCGCGTTTCCAATTTAAAAAATAGTGGTACAATATTGAGAACAATTTAACTGAACAAAATGTGGGAGTATTTGTCAATATCTGGCAACCGTAAACGCACACAGATGCACGTGTTCGTACACGGCGCGCCATATTTGCCGCGCACACTAAAATAAAAACCGGCTTCACTTTGTTGTTCGCGCACGTTCTATCTGCCTATTTTTCTTGATCTGAGCTCCACATGTTAAATACATTTTTTTTTCATAAATAATAAAATATATTATACGAATATTTATCACAAATTTAACTAAAACCAACATATATTAAACATTGAAAATACACGAAAGCTCTCTAAATACATAAACTAGTTAAAACTACACAATTGAATCCCTCACTCCCCGGTTATTTTAAATAGATAGGTACCTTTTGTTAATTTGTAATAAAATAATGAACAACGAAATGAATGATTCCCAAAACGGTAACTAAAACAATAACATAGTTGGAAAGGTACGTTATCAAAGCATTGAAATAATGAAAATAAAACCAGGGTGTGTTTAATAAGACAATAGTGAGGGGCGAGTGGCGAGCTACTGGCGGCGAGTACCTACCAGCCAGTGAAACCCGGCTTGTTACGATCCCGGGTCGGGTAACAGAATTGCAATTTATAGCTTTCTCGTTGTTTTTCATAATTTATAAGATTAGCAGCGGTGGCGTCGCGATACCATTATAAATTTCAAATAACCCTGATTTATGTTGTTATGGTAAAAACTAATGGTTAATTACAAGAGAAACTCATTAGGTATATTTACGAGTGTCTCATGTCACTGAGTTTGTCATTGTTAACTAAGAATGTGGGAGCGGGTCATTATTTTATTCTGAGTAGGTTAATCTTTTATTAAATGAGTTGTTGATAAGTGGATAAAGAAGAATTAGGTCCGTATCCTTAAAAAATCTATTTAGTTACACACAGGGATCGAATTTTTTTTTTTATGTTGCTTGGTACGTATCCTTGCTCAGCAATCCTCCAACAAGGTGTTTATTTTGATTATTTCACAATTCACAAAACTAAAAACGAAACAGAGGAGATTTGATCAAATGATAAATGCAACGTAGAAGATTCCAGATTAGTTGAATTCTTGCCAAAACACATTCAAGCTAACACAAGAAATCGAACTAGAAAATCAGATCCGAGTTTGAAACACCAGAAAATTCTACCGGATAATTTTTAATTCAAAGAAATTCATACAATTTGCAGGAGAGTAGTTAGTTTGCCTCCTGCATCGCGTTGAGTGGCCACTGACTGTGGAATGGAAACTACTTCCAGTTAATTTATTAAGTAGTGCAGCTCACCTAACTCCTGTGCTAAAGAAAGAAGAATAGTTATTTTGATATTATTTGCATATTATAATAATTAGGAGAACAGTGTATAAGACGGGGACGTGGGGTATGGTGGGAAATCACACACTTAAGGCAAACTTAACACTAACGGGGCGCAAGCGCCATCAGGACGTCATTTGCAAGCCGCCATTAACAAATGGCGTCCTGTTGTGTTATGTTAAGTTTGCCTTAAGTGTGTGATTTCCCATCATACCCCGCGTCCCCGTCTTATACACTGTTCCCCTATAACATACAGTTCCTGCATGATGCGCTCTTTTTACTTCTAAAGCAACTTGACAGTTGATTCAGAAAAAGCAAGGTGAAAAAACCGGCTAAGTGCGAGTCAGTTATGTATAGACGCCAGTACAATATCAACCTACCTCAATCTGTCTTTCTTTAATAGATTTTCAACCTTATCACAATAGTGGAAGGTTAATGTTTGATTAATAAAATTTTACAGATTGAGGTAGGTTGACCTGCTGGCGTCTGTACCATATATCTGTCTGTACATATAGTATAAAATGGTGGGAAAGTCAAAACTGTACCTACATTGAATATTTTCTTATCTCTCTATTGGTATCTACAATCGATACCGAAGCCAAAAATATAGTTTTTAGAATGTGTATCTGTTTGTCTGTATGTATATCCGGGATAAACTCAAAAAGTACTGCATGGATATGAAGTCGGGTCAACATATAGGCTACATATAAATGAGCAGTGAACCTTTATTTCTTCAGTACATTCACGCAGACGACGTCACGGGCAGCAGCTAGTTATCTATAAAAAGGGTAAAAAATCAGGTCTGTTGTATGGGAGCACTTAAAATAAACACACTCAAAATCATAAACACAAAAAATCTCTTTAAATAAAACGAAAGTTGTATGACTAGGTCGCGGGACTCACGAATTACCGTGACCCCGGTACGTAAAGGGCTATTGAAGGACACCGTGGATTTTAACCAGTCAAGTCTCACGGTCCCTCCCGCCTTGCACTAGGTGGGAGGACTCATTTGATGATTTTACCACGATAAAAAAAAAGTATAATATGACTAAAATGAATTGTAAACCTTGCAGGCCAAACACAGAGCCAGCTATGTTTAATGTCTTTTGCCCAATTTGGGTTAGTACTGACCGATACTTTTACTTATTTGTTGTTGTCAATCGCAAAAACAAAGCGGTTTAATGATTGATTTTTAATCATGCGCTTCAGTCTCTCAAGCCGGCAAGCCAGTTCTCGTTAATGAATGAAAATCTAAAATCACACACGGTTGTCATACATTTTGAGAAATTATTAAAAAAAAATACAGGCTAAACAGACACTCACGTATTGGACAACGGTAAAATTTCTAGAACACTTTAAACTTCTTCATACAATTTTCTTTAAAACTGTATAATTATCTTACTGAACTTTTTCCTTAACATTTCCAAATGTATGTCTAGTGTACTGTTGAATGTTTCTCATTTGTGTTCCGTATGTACGCGGAGTAGTTTCTTTAGCTGGTCCTTAGCTATTCCGAGGAGACGCGCAGTCCACTCCGGACTACGTGATCGGCTTGGAGAAAACGTTCGCCCAATACTTCCGTGGTTTGTTAGCATAAGGACATGTCCTACGTGTCCTGTGCGCCTGGTACTCCTATAGGTTTTTGGGTTGTCTTTGTAAGGTAATTTTAGTCACTCGAAACTTAATTATAACGGCTCAAAATTGCATCTCAAAACATTGATTTATTTATACTTTCATTAACAATAATAATTGTGATACTTACATTGTATATGTCGTGGTTAAATCATCAAATGAGTCCTCCCGCCCAAGGCGGAAAGAGAGGCTCTGTCAGACACTTACTGACTAAAATCCACGGTTTTCGTTCAATAGCTGTTTACGTTCTAGGGTCACGGTAACCTGATAGTGAGTCCCGCGACCCCGGCAGGGTTTGGCCCTCTATGGAGGGCCCCAATTGTGATACATAAAGCAGATTCAAATATAAGTAAACCTAATCAAGTTCTTCAAAGAGAGTAGAAATAAATACCATTTGGTATCTGTCTACCTTATCATTCTTAATAGGCAACTTCTATTCAAAGATACCTCAGATATTTAAGCTCATAAATAAGCACAAAATACTAAGCATATTTCTCAGTAAGCAATAAATAAATAAATAATAAATAAATATTACACAACTATCACACAACGCCATCTGGTCCCAAGCTAAGCAGAGCTTGTGTTATGGGTACTAGACAACTGATAAACATACTTATATATTTCTAAATACATACATATTATAGATAAATTACACCCAGACACAGAACAAATGATCGTGCTCATCACACAAACATTTGTCCTGCACCCAGAAAAAAATATTGTTGGCTCCAACAATAAAACTTTAACAGGGGAGAGCCCACCATAGTGTATAGTTCCTGCGACAATGTTTTTATTGTCATGAATTAAGTTGTCAGTACAACAATATTCCTTCAACAAATATATGTATTGATACTACAACAATGTTTCTATTGTCAAGTTAAATCTCAGTACAACAATAATGTGCATTGATACTACAACAATGTTTCTTTTGTTAAGAAGTAAATTGTCGTAGCGACAACATTTCTTCAACAAAATACTGATACTACAATATTGATACTACAACAATGTATCTTTTGTCTGTGGAACTAATTCAATTTAACTGTCACTTTGTTGTAATAACAATACTAAGTTATGAGCGCAACAGCTTTACTTAGTTAAATTAAATATTTTGCCTTTGTAACCACCATTAAAGCTTAGTCACGATATTTAAGTTGTTTGACTTAATCAACTCATAATTATCTACAGTAGTAAAGTTATTTGAATGCAGGAGCTACTCTACATCGTGAAAACAACTATACTTCCTTTGTTAATATGAAAGAGCCTTTGTTCCAGTAGCAATGTAATTTAAATACAGGAGCTTCGCTACTTCGCGAAAACAACTATACTTCCTTTGTTATTATGAAATAGCCTTTGTTCCAGTAGCAATGTAATTTAAATACAGGAGCTTCGCTACTTCGCGAAAACAACCAAACTTCCTTTGTTATTATGAAAGAGCCTTTGTTCCAGTAGCAATGTAATTTAAATACAGGAGCTACGCTACTTCGCGAAAACAACTATACTTCCTTTGTTAATGTGAAAGAGCCTTTGTTCCAGTAGCAATGTAATTTAAATACAGGAGCTTCGCTACTTCGCGAAAACAACTATACTTCCTTTGTTAATATGAAAGAGCCTTTGTTCCAGTAGCAATGTAATTTAAATACAGGAGCTACGCTACTTCGCTAAAATAACTATACTTCATTTGTTAATATGAAAGAGCCTTTGTTCCAGTAGCAATGTAATTTAAATACAGGAGCTTCGCTACTTCGCGAAAACAACTATACTTCCTTTGTTAATATGAAAGAGCCTTTGTTCCAGTAGCAATGTAATTTACATACAGGAGCTACGCTACTTAGCTAAAACAACCATACTTTTTTTGTTAACATGACAAAGCCTTTGTTCCAGTAGCTGACTTTCCTTTGTTAAAACAACTACACTTTCTTTGTTTATACATAAAAGCTTTTGTTCAAGTAGCAATATCATTTACATGCAGGAGCTACTCAACTTTGCCAAAACAATTATACTTCCTTTGTTCATATAAAAAAGCCTTTGTTCCAGTAGCTTCGATATAAAACAATTTTTATATTTTCTTTTTTACTTCGAATAAGCCTTTGGTTCAGTAGCTAATAAATATATTAGCAAATAATGTAATATATTTGCTACTGAACCAAAGGTTTATTCGTAGTTATAAAGAAAATACAGTTGTTATTATAGAAGCTACTCGAACTAAAACTTTTTCTTAATATGAACAATGAAAATATAATTGTTTTGGCGAAGTTGAGTACATATCTCCTGCATTTAAATAATATTGCTACTTGATCAAAAGCTTTTATGTATAAACGAAGAAAGTGTAGTTGTTTTAGCAAAGGAGAGTTAGCTACTGAAACAAAGGCTCATTCATATAAACATAGGAAGTATAGTTGTTTTCGCGAAGTAGAATAGCTCTCCTGCATTTAAATAAAGTTGTATTTTACTAGTGTATTAGTACCAGTAACTAATACTCATTTGATTTCTCATTGAATAAACTTATAGTTTGTCAACATAGGTATGTACTTAAATATAACAATAAACTAGTTTTTGTTTTAAACACAAATGAGTATTAGATACATAGGTACAGGCAGTACAATAATATGTTAGTGAAACAAAGGCTTATTCGTAGTAACAATGGCACTATATTTGTTATAAGAATAGCTACTGAAATGAAATTCTAAACACCTAAAGTAAACGGTTTTGAGAGTACCTAACAGTGGTCAAAATTATGATAAAAACAACATATTATTTTTAGGGTATTTGTGTATTGTTAAATTAAAATAAAATTAATTACATACTCTCTTATAAGTAGGTACATAATAATCAGTTTAATTTAGTACACTCCTTGCAATAAAATCTAACATTACCAGTAGTAACCCAATAACCCAATCTAAATTTTTGCAGCCGTCTGCTCCAATATTCTGATGATCCAAATTTTCCAACTCTTTGTCTAATGTGAATGCCAGTGAATTCCAGTCCTGTACAAAATACATAAAAAAGTCAATATTAATTTCATTTCATTCAAAAACAAGTCATTATTCATTTATTATCTCCTTTCCAACAATAAAAGAATCATCAAAATCAGTTCATAAACGACAATTGAGAAACCTCCTCCTTTTTTTGAAGATGGTTAGAAACCAACTGAATACTAATAATAGTTTTAATTTGAAGTATGGTTTACCTGCTGAATTGACGTATTTTGTGGCCCATCATCTGTCATGAATATTACAGGACATGAAACATTGCTATCCGTTCCAATCTGAAAAATAAAATGAATGAATAACACATGTCTTCTAACTAATAAGAATAATAAAAAAACAGACTCATAATGTTATTTTTTTAGTTTCTGTTAATTTGCTAAGAAACAAGTATAATATTAAGTATTAAGTAGATATAATTAAATAAAAAAGAATCGGGTTCTAAGCTGGGAGAGTAGAAAGAGAGAAAATATGATTACCTCCAGTAATCTGTTTGATGTTGTTTGTGATGATCCAGTACTACTCAACTGAAATGCTTCTGCTGTAGCAGTTGATGATTGAAGTTCCTAAAAAAGATGATCATAACTTTTTACTGCAATGCGTTAAAGCTAAAAAGGTAACCAACAGACAGTCAATGAATGGACGAAGTGTTTCTTTCACCTCTATGTTGATTACCTTTTGTATGTAAATATGACCTTGTCGTTCTAACAATTTTACCTTTTCAGGAGGTAACACAGGCTTTTGATACTGCTGAAAAAAAAAGTACTAGGTTAATTAATTTATTCTGTCATGTAATTACCTACTAAGTATCACTAGGTACTTTAAGAGTAATACTGCTATAGAATTACTTATAGAGGATGGGATGATGAGTACTACAGAACTCTTAACTGCTGAAACTACTTCCATGTAGGTTTCCATTATGTATTAAAAAAAAATTACATGCATACATAAATGTAATACAATATCACCCAGACAGAGCATCCAGATTATCACACAAATATTTGTTCTCGGTGATGGGGATTGAACCCACGGCCTACGGAACAGAAAGCAAAGCTACTACCAAATGATGATTACTAAACTACTTAATTCTACTCCTAAAACTACCTATTTCTATGAAACTACATTATGAGTGTATCATTTTAGCGAGTTTTAAAAAGAAGGCATTAATAACTTAAAATACAAACGAATGGTGGTAGGTATACATTTACATTTTGTATTGCAATCCTTAATTTAATTTTATCTACAATGCTTGATGTCAGAACTGATAGCTCGTGGTCGTTGGCCATGCATAATATGTTAAGATCGACTCCTTGGTCTATAAAAAAAAGGTAGATAGGTACTAGTGTAATTCAAGTCAAAACATAACAAAACAAAATGGCGTCAACAATTTTTTATGTTGTTCTGTGGATGGGTGACCACCCTTACATACCGAGTTTCCTCCGTGCCTCGGAAAGCACGTTAAGCTGTTGGTCCCAGCTGTCGTTTGTAGATCTTTGACAGTCATTACAGGTAGTCCGTGGCCCAAAAAGTCTGACAACCAATCTTACCAAGGGGTATCGTATTACCTACCCAGTACAAACTGGGTTGTGGAGGTCTGATAGACAGTCGCTCCATGTAAAATACTGATATTCAGCTGCATCCGGTTAGACTGGAAGCCGACTCCAACATAGTTGAGAAAAGGCTAGACAGATGATGAATCAAATCTCAAGTATCTCTATGTACCTACTTATGATGATTCGGACCATTTCATTCATCTGTGATAAAAAACTAATAAGTAAGCAAATAACATGAAAACTTACCAATGAAACTGTCCTCTAAATCAGTGTTCCGCAAAGTGTGTGCCGCGGCACACTGGTGTGCCGTGATCATTAGTTGGTGTGCCGTGGAAAAATAAGGTTGTCTTATAAAATTATTTTTAGTAAGAAAAATTTAGACCGTCTATGCTCAATTAAACAGTCTCATGTTTCGCATTAAATACCTTTTCTGAAATTTAAAGTTTAAGTTTGTTGATTAATAATAAAAGTTGATTAATATTACTTAAAACTGTTTTTTAATTTGTGGTGTACCTACCTCATTTTTTTTTCATTTTCGTAGGTGTACCTTGAACACAAAAAGTTTGCGGAACACTGCTTTAGATGACCCAAACGGGCAGAATCAAGAAATTCTTCCATTTTCTTCGACCGATCACAATCACTATTCACAGTCACTGCCGCCCATGCGTACGCACACAATACAAATGGCGGGCCGGCGAGCGCGGTGGACCACGCGCGCCAGCGTACAATCTAGGGATGGCAATTCTCAATTCAATGGGCCAAATAAATCGATTTTTTAAATCGATATGCAGCACTGAATCGATTCAGTGAATCGATATTTCACCCTAGAGAATCGAAATTCGATTTTTTCTATTCCCGAGATGGCTGTGTGCTTAGTTTCCTGACTTCGCCTCTCTTTAATAATTAAAAAAAACACATTTTGCTTTTTGTATCTGTCGTATCTGTTTATTGATATTGCGTCATTAATTGCTACACATTGTTTTTAAAAAGCTTAGATATTAAGCATTGGGAGCTGTAAGTTATTTTATCTATTTTCTGTGATTTTCATTTGTATTCATGTTATTACTCGAAGACGCCTGGACCGATTTTGAAAATCATTTTTTTGTTTGAAAGCTAGTGCTTTCCATGTGATCCATCATTTAAATTCTCCATCCCATCAAAATCTATTCAGTAGTTTTAGAGTTATAATTTAAAGTGAGTTTTTTTTGTTAAAATTATTACCTTATGTAACAAATACATTGAGAAAGTAAAATTATGTCTTATTTTTTACCTGGTACTTTGATATGGTTATAAAAATAATTGTGGTTATCAAATTCCCTGAACTAAAAAAACCCCTATTTTACTACTAAGTGATCGTTTATTATGGTATCTTATTTTTCATAAAACCGATATATATTTACATTGCAACTTGAAAAAAAAAATCGATTTTTAGAAATCGATCTTTTAGACCTCGATTGTTTATTGAATCGATTCATCAAGTTACGATTCGAATCGATTTAAAAATCGATCTTTTTCGGAAAGAATCGCCATCCCTAGTACAATCATCTTCATGTTACACTATACTAGCTGCTGCCCGCGACTTCGTTCGCGTTTTTTAGGGATAAAAATTAATTATGTCCTTCCCCAGGATATAATCTATCTCCTTGCCGAATTTCATTACGATCCGATCAGCCGTTTAGTCGTGAAAAGGTAGCAAACAAACAGAGTTACTTTCGCATTTATAATATTAGTATGGATGTAAAGATGTTCACAGTGACACACTTGCAACGTTCTGTTGTCACCACAGCGATATTATTATTGTACGGCAAATGTTAGTTAAATGCTACGACTATAGTTATTTTGTTAGATTTATTTACAATGTTCACATTGGCACACTCACAACGTTTCATTGTCACCACAGTAAAATATATATTGTCTGACAAATGGTAGTTAAATGCTACGACTATAGTTATTTTGTTAGATTTATTTACAATGTTCACATTGGCACACTCGCAACGTTCCATTGTTACCACAGCCACATGTATATTGTATGACAAATGGTAGTTTAAAACTCCGACTATAGTTATTTTGTTAGATTTATTTACAATGTTGACATAGGCATACTCGAAACGTTCCATTGTTACCACAGCAACATATATATTGCTTGAAAAATGGATAGTTTAATGCTCCGACTATAATTATTTTGTTAGATATAATTACAATGTTCACATTGACACACTTGCAACGTTCCATTGTTACCGCAGCCACATATAATTGTATGAAAAATGGTAGTTGAATGCTACGACTATAGTTATATTGTTACATTTATTTACAATGTTGACATTGGCATACTCGCAACGTTCCATTGTTACCACAGCCACATGTATGTTGTACGGCAATGGTAGTTTAATGCTACGACTATAATTATTTTGTTAGATTTATTAACAATGTTCACATTGACACACTTGCAACCTTCCATTGTCACCACAGCCAAAATATATTGTCTGACAAATGGTAGTTGAATGCTACGACTATAGTTATTTTGTTAGATTTATTAACAATGTTCACATTGACACACTTGCAACCTTCCATTGTCACCACAGCCAAAATATATTGTCTGACAAATGGTAGTTGAATGCTGCGACTACAGTTATTTTGTTAGATTTATTTACAATGTTGACATTGGCATACTCACAACGTTCCATTGCTACCACAGCCACATGTATATTGTACGACAATGGTAGTTTAATGCTACGACTATAGTTATTTTGTTAGATTTATTAACAATGTTCACATTGACACACTTGCAACCTTCCATTGTCACCACAGCCAAAATATATTGTCTGACAAATGGTAGTTGAATGCTGCGACTATAGTTATTTTGTTAGATTTATTTACAATGTTGACATTGGCATACTCACAACGTTCCATTGCTACCACAGCCACATGTATGTTGTACGACAATGGTAGTTTAATGCTACGACTATAGTTATTTTGTTAGATTTATTAACAATGTTCACATTGACACACTTGCAACCTTCCATTGTCACCACAGCCACATATATATTGAACGACAATTGGTAGTTTAATGCTACGACTATAGTTATTTTGTCAAATTTATTAACAATGTTCACATTGACACACCTAAAACGTTTTATTGTTACCACATCCATTTTTTTACTAACTTTAATGTAAGGACAAAGCTAAATTGTTCCTAGCACATTAAACGACGGGAAATCAGCGCACAATAAAAAAGTTGCTAATCTCAACTAAGTTCTTTCTGTAATAGTAACAAAATATTTAGTTGCTCCGACAGGAAATTATCAACAAAGCATTTATTGTGGCTTTGTTGACCCGTTTTTTTCTGCGTGTGGGTGGGAATCGAACCCACGACCTCCGGCATAGCAGTCAGGGTCACTAACCACTAGACCAACAGGCCAGTCCAGTCACCAGGCCAGTCACCAATAACATACTAAGAACTTCTTATAATTGCTTATCTAATCCTCGCTAAAGTACGAAGAATTTCGTCGACTCAATTTTCTTGTACACAATAATATTTGCGTCTAATTGTGTAAGTTTTGAGTATCTAATTAATGGAAATGGGACAGTATCAGTGTCACGTAGACGCAGCATAAGTCCTAACTAGATTCTGTGAACTGTGGCACAGGGAACATGACGGCTGCGCCCGATCATTATAACTTGCCCTGGCGCTCGACGACACACCGGATTTGATATTAGCCTGCTTCCACTGAATACAATATGTCCCGATGTGAATGAACACGTACTTAATATTGAATAAGCGATGTTGTCAGTGTGAAACTATCATTAAAACTTAATACGGGATGTTCAAATATTTTTAACGCCTGCGTCACGTATCGTAAAGCTTTTTGAAAAAAGAACGAAATCGAACCAGAAAATCTTTCATTCCCTTGTTTGAACGTTTTATTGAAAAAAAAAAAACAATCAAAGTAATTAAATATTCGGTCTTGACGACTGGATCTGCGATTGTTTAATCAGTAGGGCGTTCTGGAGCTGGACTTACGCAGATACGAGTCCCGCTCGCAGCCGATTGTTTCTTTCGTTGAAAATCTTTCAAACTAAATATTTACTATGATTATTGCTTTGAGCTTCCGATATTTTGGCACTCTTGCAAATGTCATGATGAAGTTTCCATGATCAATCTGTTCTCATGATAGTGTTGTACAGACCATGTGAGTTTAAAAATTTACATCTTACGATTGATATTTTTAATTTCTTATTAGAAGACTTTATGTTCCGGGGTCGCGGGACTCACGAACTACCGTGACCCCGGTGAGTAAAGGGCTATTGAAGGACACCGTGGATTTTAGTCAGACAAGTCTGACAGTCCCTCCCGCCCTACCCTGGGTGGGAGGACTCATTTGTTGCTTTTACCACGATAAAAAAAAGAAGACTTTATGTTACTCTATTACGTAAAACTTTTAGTTAAGACAGCAGTTTTAAAGGATGAGATTGCCAAATATGTCTCTTTCATCTTTAACATCAGTCTATTCGTGCCTTGATTTTACAACTTAGTGAAAGCTAGATATTTGTTATATTTTGAAACCAACGCTATCCTAGGTGGGTTTAAATACCTGCTTGGTAAAGATTCTATGTTAATTCAAAGCACAAACATCGAAATAGACGTAGGCTGCATACTAATACAAGACAGCAAAATTGTATGCTTATTATCTTGACACCGCAAGGTGCGGGCGATGCTTGCAGAGGCAGATGGCAACGTTATGACAGATGCCGTCACATCCAAGTTTAATTATAAGTATATTACTGGCAACCAAATTATATTGCGATTTAAATATAATTATTAATTGATAAAATAATCTAAAAATTAAAATTCTGTCTCTAAAATCTGTTATAACTTGTACTGATTCAATAAAATAGTTTTGATTAAAGATAACGGTTTTGATACATAAACTTATTAGATGCCCACATTTGAATATGATTAGAAAGCATGCGAACAAATACACACCTACATCCTAATCCTAATCCTAACTAATATTATAAATGCGAAAGTAACTCTGTCTGTCTGTCTGTCTGTCTGTCTGTCTTTTCTTCACGCCTAAACTAATGAACCGATTAGTGTTAAATTTGATACAGACATAGTTTGGAACTTGAGAAAGGACATAGGATAGTTTTTAACCGACTTCAAAAAAAGGAGGACTGTATTTTTTTTTAATGTTTGTTACCGCATTACGACCGACTGTGTGAACCGATTTTCATGATTCTTTTTTTGTTTGAAAGCTGGTGCTTTCCGTGTGGTCCCATTGTAACCAAATCAGGATCTAATGATTGGATCTTGGAGAAATCGAGGGCAACCCTCAAATTTAATAGGCTTACCCATCGTTTTTCGTAAATCTTATGAAGTAATTTAAGTACTTGCGTATGGTAATCATCATCTTATGTAGCTGAGCTGATGATGGAAGGTACAACTCCTTAACAGTAAGGAGTAGGTAGTAGTACTGATTCATTGTTCGTATATCTCCGGAACTTCACGTCCGATTTAAATAATTCTTTTTTTTTGTGCTAGGTATCGTTCATCTTAGGGAATACTGCAAGTTTCATCAAAATCGGTTCAGTAGTTTTTGAGATAGGGAATTTTATTAGCTTATTAGGTACATGAGGGATGTTATTACCAGTGCTACGGATTGTATTATATGTATTTGGCAAGAATTTGTGTTGAATATTTTAACTAAAAAACGAAAAATAAAAAACTTTTTCAAAAAAAATGTAACCGCCAAAAGTCGGTGGCATAAAAAAAAACAATGAAATAAAAAATAACAAAGCCGACTTCCGAAATAAAAGTTATTTTGTAGATTATTTTACCCTTTTTTGTGGTTCTTTTTGAAGGCGGTCACATTTTTTTTTTTAAGTTTTTTTGTTATATATATTTTTACGGGTTAAGCTGCGCTTGCCGATGTTGGTCTGTGGATGGGTAAAAAGCACTCGGAAAGCACGTAAAGCCGTTGGTCCCGGCTGTCATTTGAAGATCTTTGACAGTCGTTACTGTCAGAAGCTCTAAAGTCTGACAGCCAATCTTACCATGGGGTATCATATTACCCAGTTACTGGGTTGTGGAGGTCCGACAGGCAGTCGCTCCATGTAAAATACTGATATCCAGCTGCATCTGGTTTGACTGGAAGCCGACCTCAATATAGTTGGGAAAACGCTAGGCAGATAATGAACGGAGTATAGATAATTCTATTAGTACTATATGTCGAGTGGTCCATATGCTCGATAGATGGTGGTGATCGCGCAATGATGTCGATCGTTACACGAGTTCGATCGTTACACGGGACAAAGAAAGCTACTTTGTTTTATACTATGTAGTGATTAAATGCAAGTAACATTGGTCCGACCTGTTTATTAGTTAGTGTATAGTAATCCGTTTGTGCTGGATAGGATAATCTCAAGCCCGGGGAAGGACATAGGACTACTTTTTATAAACACACCATACAGGTAAAGATTGATGAAGAAACCACTGGTAGAATTTTGAAATTTGCAGGGTTCTATTATTATTATTTTTTATCGTGGTAAAATCATCAAATGAGTCCTCCCACCCAGGGCAGGGCGGGAGGGACTGTCAGACTTGACTGACTAAAATCTACGGTGTCCTTCAATAGCCCTTTACGTACCGGGGTCACGGTAATTCGTAAGTCCCGCGACCCCGGCAGGCTTTGGCCCTCTAAAATAATGAGCAAATATTAGGTATAGGTGTTCAAAGATTGTATGGCAACTAATTTTGAAGTTAGAAATCTGGGATGTACGATGTGAAGTTACATAAAAAAATGTCACGTAACTTAATGAGGCAGACCAAATTCTACGCGAGCGAAGCCGCGGGCAAAAGCTAGTGAGTTATAAAACTTCTTATTTAAGTAGCCATAACTACACTCGTTTCAGTTGCGAGAAAGTCGCATTTGTATTTACGACGTTCTTCATTTCTTCAGCACAGTTGAATTAACATTTTTATGGTTCGGCAGCAAACGGCATAAAACCTTGCTCATTAGACATCGCAGGGGAACTTTACGCCTTGGTGCGCTATCGAAATTATAGTCCCCGATTCCGCATCAAACTCGAAAATTCAACGGCGAGGAAGTTTTTCTTTACTTTTTCTTTTTGGATTTTGTTTTTGTGAACACCGTTAATAAGGGAGGAAAATGAAGTACGTATGGAATTAAGATTTTAAATTCCGCTGTAGTCTTCGCAAAATGTTTTAACAAAAGGTACAGCTTGGCAAGAAAGAGTCTGATGCGGTGACAATTGAAACTACGAAACGTTTGTTGTTGCAACATGTTAAAAAAGTCAACTACGAGCAGCTTCTGTGTCAAAAAACAATTCCCTCGTGTTATTTCACGATTTTCTACATTAATTCGCAACGATCAGTGCTTACTTGTTTATTTATAATGACATATGACAAGTAGTAGCGACCTCAATTTTTCCATACTCTTTTTTGCCAAGCTGTAATACGTATTACTATATTTCGTGAAACACCGAAAAGTTTAGGAAAACATTTCAAACACAATAAATAATTATGAAATAAATTGAAATTGTAGTTAAATACTTCATACGTACGAAAATGGAAATAACAAACAATTTTATTTCAATCCGAACAATAAAACATTTGTACCATTTAAAAGATAAATTCTCCATTTATTTGAGTAGAAAACTGTTTCGTGAATGGCTACTTAGACTTACTTGTTGAGTTTCTTGCACTTGAGTCGGTAATTAGTTTTGGATTGGTGGCGACGCGACGGTCGGCTGCGAATGGTGGACGGAGCAAAAATCACAATGGCGCCTATTATAACGGATTTAGGGAAGAATCGTCGCCGCTGTCCGGACTCCGGACTACGGACACTTGAATTAATGAGACTACTTCACAAATCCTAAAATAGCTGGCAACTGTGTTCTACGGCTAATAACTTATTTGCAGTCACAGTTTTAATCTGACTTTAAAAAGACTTTAGCTTGAAATGGAAATATTTTACGTTCACTCAGTTATGGCAGTTTAGAGAAAGATTTTTGATAAACACGGTAGACCTATGTATAAAGCATAACTCTAAAGTCCGACGCATTTTGATATTATGACAGCTTTTGTTGTGACGATTCAAAATTACTGGTGTGTGTGACCAATGACATAAGGTTCCAATTTTTCGATAAGGTACATAAGTATGTAGATCATGAGTAACTTAGACCTAATTTTTAACCATTGACATCTTTTAGAAAACGTAAATAAAAATATTCATTCCTAATAATTCAAGTCAGTGTATAATTTAGACATTGTATGGCATACGCCTTGAAACGAGACATTCCAAAGTGAAAAATTAAATTAAATCCACCTTGTACTTGATTTTGAGGTTATTCTGACGTTGCTTTTGAAGTTGCTTCAGGTAAAAGAACTATTTATAAGAACTAGTAGTGGTTGTTTAAACTATTCACCATTTGATAAAATAATACAACAAACGCCTGGCGCCTTCTTATATCTCGACACTAGCAGTCAACAATTTGCCTTCAGTGGGCCGCAGTAGACACCTTTTTTATGTTGGTTAAATCATCAAATGAGTCCTCCCATCATCAAATGAGTCCTCCCACCCAGGGCAGGGTGGAAGGGACTGTCAGACTTGACTGACTAAAATCCACGGTGCCCTTCAATAGCCATTTACGTACCGGAGTCACGGTAAATCGTGAGTCCCGCGACCCGACATCTTAGCACGCATTTTCGTGGGCCGCACGTTTAATTTGTCAAACTGTCACCTAGTGCCCACCTCGCCGCAACGGTGTTAAATTATAAATTAATAATTAAATAATTACAAATGTTTGACAGTGTTCAAAGGCTTTGATTATGCGCTGTACAGAGGGTTCAATTTCAGATTTAGTTTCTCATAATGCCGCTTTGAATTAAGTACTACTGTAACTGTGCTTTATGCGACAAATCATCTTCCTTTTTTTTATCGTGGTCAACTCATCAAATGAGTCCTCCCACCCAGAGCAGGGAAGGACAAACTGTCAGACTTGTACTGACTAAAATTTACGGTGTAAGCTAGCTAACTAGCTCCTAAGTCCCGTGACACCGGCAGGCTTTGGCCCCGTCATTGTGCTGACACTCTTTGAGGCACGCGTGGAGCACAACGCGCCGTCGAACCGGGTCCTCTTTTTACCTACAATAATACCTATTAAAAATATTTACTTAATTATATTTAGGTACACAAAAGAACTGAACAGGACTATAGATAAAGAATGCATAAGCACGAAGATTTCTTCAGCTTATTTCATGAAAAATTGGATGCGTGTGTGTGTGGAGTTTTCAATAAATCAATGCCATTTTCAGTTAAAAGAACTATCCTTCATAACTGTAGCTCAAAAAACTTTCCAAGAACTTCAAAAAATGGAAAAAAAATATAGAATGAAAAAAAAGCGGGATATTCACCATGTTTATTATTTGTTTTCATTTTCCGATATTTTGGTATGGTTGCAACTGTCATCCTTTTGACGCTTGCGCTACGTTAGTATTGTGTTAAGTTTGCCTTAAGTGTGTGATTACCAATCATACCCTGTGCCCCCGTCTTATACACTGTTCCCCTACCGAATAGCAGGTACTTCGCCTAAACCTTTAATATTAAGGGGTATGCTTAATCTCAAAGACAGTAATCCTGGAGATAGGTAATCTCAGGCCTCATTCCCCTCTATTTACACAAAACCACATAACTATAAGTTTATCGGCCTATTTAAGTCTACAACCCGTTATAGTTCTGTTCTTAATGCTATTTTAATAGCTTCAATTTCTCCGTCGCTTTGTCTATTAACAAAGTCAAATAATGTTGTAACAAAACCGACGCAGGCACCAAACTGACAGCTAAGCCCCGTCAAATGTACTCGAACACAATTACTGAACCGCAATTAGTTTATCAAATTAATTCCTACATACAGGCATTGAGCGTGTAATTAAGTTGTGTGCTCGTACAACTTACCTATTTATAATCGCAATATTGCGATGTCATTTTGGTGTTGTGTAATTTGTGATTTGAATAAGAAGGAAACCAAAATAAGGTTGCTGACTAGCACGTCAACCTACTGCAATTTGTTGTGGTTTTTAAATAATTTTCAACTTCCTCACAAAAGATGAAATTTAATTTTTATTACTCATACTCTGAAAGTAGGTCATTACATGCCTGATAAGTGGTTTGAAAGTTGTGCATCGCAGCCCTAGGGAGAATCGTTTCAACTTCAACGTCTTACGGTGACGTTTCGAACCATCTATTGCCAAGTATTTCAACTCTAAGTACACCAACATGTTGACCATATGCACCATTTTTTTTTTCTGTAATTCTAGACGTCCTCTGCCGTGATTTATGCAGAGGGGTCTGTCAGACTCCTACTGCAGGAATATATTATTTTTATTCTACACATCCATAAAATAAAATCATTTACGATTAGGCAGAGGTATGACCTAATAGTACTCCCGCATTTCGACAGTTATGTTTCCACAATTTTCGCAGCCAAATTTCAAGTCTGCACCTAACTTATCGATAAAAAACCTACCCAGTTAGATAAACCGTGTCAGAAAAGGCACAACAATACAGTGCCACATCGGTACCGTGCCTCCTCGCCAGTATTCCCATCGAGTGTGGCTGCACTGTGACAAGTTATCGGTGGCACAAAGCCGATGCGGTCCCGGCATCCTGCAGCGCCATTCACTGCTCGCTCAAATGCACTAGATCATCCGCTGTGCTCTAACTGGCTGAATGGTTGAAGCTTTTTTTCTATTAGTTGTGTTTGTGATAAGTTCTTTAATAGTTATATAGGTGAAATGCTATATTAAGTTGGTGTTCAGTAAGTGGTACTCTTATTGGTTGATATTTTGTTAAGTTTTGTTTCGAATCGGCTAACAAGAGTCTTGTGTTTTATGTTTTGAATTATACCACTCATTTCTTTCAGTTGCTATGTATTATTTTTTATATGGATTAGTATTGTCAGTTAATCAGCTCTCTTTAAAATTCTTCTTCATGATCCAATTGAACTGAATAGAGAACAACCAAATCAATATTGATTTACCATTCAGAATGTTCATTTATGAAAACATTTCCAATAACCGTATCCAAAAGACACAAAGATAAAAGACAAGCGTTTAACGACGGCTTTAAACGTCCAAATAAAATAAGTAATTTCCGAACAATAGTTTAACCGTTTGACAGACAAAAGGTGGCACCTGATAGAAAGGGGTGTTCCTAATCCGGGCCGCCCCGCCTTCCGTGTGACACGCGCCTAATTGCAGATGACGAAGGTAACAGGTTAATTTGTTATCAAAGAGATTGTTAGATCAAGTTTTGAAGCGTGACACTTTGAACAGCGGCCTGCTTCTGAGTTAAGATGGTGATAACTTGTTATATAATAACTATGACCTTTTACGATTGTTAGGGAATATTGATTATTAACTTAACGTTGGCAATTACGAGTTGAGATGAAAACACGTGACAAACTAATTACTAACAACACTTCACATTTGTTATTGGTACAAAAATATCATTGTTTTCTTGACAAAGTAATAACAACCGGATAAAAAGATTCTGGAAAATAGGAACATCTTACTAAAACAATAAAAATATAGCGATATCCACTTTATCTTTCTTCTGTAAATATTTTTTTTGTTACTCAGCTAATAGCTAGTAATAGCCACGTCAAAAGAGTCTGTCAGTGGCATTCAGAGGTCTATTAAAGAACAAGTGTAGCGACACTTAGCGACGTATGACAAACTGGAGTCGCCACAGACCCTTTACAGCCAGTTTCTTTATCAACAGCTGAACTTAATATTTTTAAATATTATACGCATGCGTCGCGAATTTCAAAGATTTGAACCTGCGTCCTTCGGAATCAGTAGATCCGATGCTCTTACTGACCGAGCCTTCGAGGTCCTAGCCTACAAGCCTCGAATTCGTTAATCCATTCCTAACGTCAGACGGTGACGATCAGTACCTACAGTGTGAACGTTACCGTAAAACTAAAATCTCTTTCAACAGAAAATTTTTGAAACAGCTAAACTTATCAATAAAATTATTTACTGTTGCTTGTCACTGGCCATTTGCTTTAAAATCAGTAAATGTGTTTCTTCATGCTAGCTTACCCAAAAGCCAATAGATTTGTCACACCACAAACATCGTCATTTCTGTTGTCAAAACTGTTTTTTTTTTGCACAGACAACATGTTTAACCGTTTATTCTAAAACTGACTTTTAGTCAGTAACGTAGTTGTTACTCCACCATAATTATTATCCATGTTTTGTATTTATTTTAAAAGGCAAAGCTGTGGTAGGGTGTGATGGGTGTTTATGAACATCAATATTACCCGGGCCGGGTCCCCGGGACTGTCAAATATGCCTTTCCCGGGTAAGTTATGATACTGACGTTATGCTAATGCCCGTCTCATCACGGCGCGTATTTGCACATCATTTGCCGACTTGTTATATATATATTTCAACAAAGTTTCCTCTACTTTTGTACTTAAACAGGCATTTCGGATGGATTTGAAATGTAAATTATATTGAAATTAAGCACAAAACTTGGTTATGATATACATTTATTGTGCTTTGTTTGGGACAGAATTGTCGCGGCTGGGCGACGACGCCCGTCTTCAGGATTTTTTAAACAAAATGAAACGTACCTTTAAAGAAAATACAAATAGTACGACATAAGTCTTTAAAAATACAGTATCACTAACGCTCTCATAAGAATTCATTTCAGTTTATCTCTGATCGAAGTCCATTTGAATATGGGAAAATTCAAAACAACATAGATGGCCAGCATCCCGTTTTAATTTGTTATGATAGTAAATCATGACTTGGATAATATAGTATGTAAAAAAACCTCAAAGGAATGTTGATGAAATCTAATGAGTATTAGTAGATTTCATCAACATTCCATAGAGGTTTTTTACTTTAGAACGATTCACGAAAAATATCAAGTTCGCGTAGACGTTTGTAGCGCGTAGCGTTTTGTAGACATTGGCGTAGCAGGGAATCATAAAACTATTATTACCTTTGAAGAGGTGTCTTAAAGACAATGCATTATTATAACATTAAATATTCATTAAGTATTATAAATATTAAAACTTTTATAGAAACTTGCACACGAACATTTTTTTTTTTATCGTGGTAAAATCATCAAATGAGTCCTCCCACCCAGGGCAGGGCGAGAGGGACTGTCAGACTTGTACTGACTAAAATCCACGGTGTCCTTCAATAGCCCTTTACGTACCGGGGTAACGGTAATCCCTTGGTCCCGCGACCCCGGCAGGCTTTGGCCCTCTACAGGCCCCGTCACTATGCTGACACTCTTTGAGGCGCGCGTGGAACACAACGCGCCGTCGACCCGGGCATGGTCCATGGTCGGACAGCGAGTCGCCCATTACTCGCTGCCCGCATGCCCGCGCCTACGGTGGCCGTAGATCGTCTTGCGACGTCCGACGCCGTGGGCGTCTACCACTGCGGCTGGGGTTGAGGGAGGACGCTGTCCACTCCCTCAGGCGGCCCGCCTCCTCCTTCACGAGCATGACTGCTTCGCAGAAGGATGGCCTCGACCAATGCCGGGCGCGAGAGGTCTCCACCTATCGCCGTCGTGAGGACACGGCGGTGCTCTGCCCAAGCGGGGCAGTCCTGCACCGTATGCTCCACCGTGTCCTTCGGACGATCCTCGCAGTGGTGTCACCCAGGCGTTTCTTCCCTCCCTATCAGACACAGGAACCTCCCGAAACTTCCGTGTCCGGTGAGGACCTGCGTCATGCTGCGTCATCAGGACGCCGTGACGCCTATCCAGCCACTCCCCAAAGAGGGGTCTTACCGCCGCGATTGCGGCGTGCCCGTGCACACGAACATAACAAAAATTCTCCTCCTATTGTTTATGTATTTAGGAGGGTTTTTAACCAATAAAAATGAACAAGGTTAAAAACTTTTATTTTCAACTAGCTTCCCCCCGCGACACCGTCCGCGCGGATGTCGGTCTTCGCGTGGATGGTTTATTTCTCCATTTTGAGTAACTCTGACAATGACATCTTATAAATATCTATTGGACCCAAATACGGCTAAGCCTATAATAATTAAGGAGATTCGCGGATCTACAGAACAACGTCTATGAATAAAACTGAAAAATAATTTTTTTTTCTACGTATTTTTCCAGGATAAAAAGTATCCTATTTTATGCCCAAGATAATAAGGTATAATTATACCAAGTTTCATCGAAATCGAACCGTTAGTTTTCACGTGATGCCTGCACATACAGACAGACAGACAGACAAAATTTTTTTAAATCACATATTTGGGTTTGGTATCGATCCAGCAACGCCCCCCGCTATTTATTTTTTCAATATTTTCAATGTACAGAATTGACCCTTCTACAGATGTATTATATGTATAGATTATGACGCTGAACTCTTGGACGATAAACGACATAGATATAGAACGATAGATGAGGTAAACGCGTTCAGTTGTATTAGTAAAATTCTTCGTTAGAATCGAATGTTGCTTCCGCCTCTTTTTAGCTTGTCATGTTGAGTTCAGTGATGACAATCTAAATTGAGCCAGCTGCGTCCATCAGCTCCTGTAAAAAACAATCAATAGGGCGTGCAGTTGTGTACAGTCCAATAGAGAGTAGAGTCGCTGATCTCTAGCCAGTGGCGGATTTGCCCTAAGTCCCAGTAGGCCCGCCACTATTGCGTATTAAAGTTAATTTAAGTTAATGAAAAACTAAAGCTGCTTTAAATGTTTTCTTTAAATGTCTAATGATCCCGAAACCTCGGAAAATATTATAAACTAGCAGCTTTTAGTAAACGTAAAACAATTTTCTGAATCAGATTAAAGTGGCCAATAAAGTAAATTCATTAACAATAAACTGTCTACGATGGTTGCTGAGAACGGGGCGGCACATGGAGCCGAGAGTGGCTAGGACTGCAAATCCGCCACTGTCTCTAGTTATCTCCACTGAAGTTAGTTCCACTGACATGTAAGCACGGCACATTCAGTTTAATTGTGACAATATTGTGTGTTAGGCTAGTCAAATAAAGTTATATTCTTTCTCTTTCTTTCTTTAAATGACAGTAACATCTGCCAATATTGAGAAAACCATAAATAAATAGGTAATTACGGCATCATTCATGTCGGTAGTAAAATGCTGGCGATCAATACTCGCGTGTGATCCATTACGGACTCGTTGTGAAATATGTTGAAGTATCGGTCCATGCTGCCTGTAATTACTACGTAGGTTTTGCTACTTAATAAGTACTTGTCCCCTTTTTTTATCGTGGTAAAATCATCAAATGAGTCCTCCCACCCAGGGCAGTGCGGGAGGGACTATCAGACTCGTACTGACTAAAATCCACCGTGTCCTTCAATAGCCCTTTACGTTCCGGGGTCACGGTATGTCGTAAGTCCCGCGACCCCGGCAGGCTTTGACCCTCTAGAGGGGGGCCCCGTCATTATGCTGACACTCTTTTAGGCACGCGTGGAACACAAAGCGCCGTCGACCCGGGCATGGTCGGACAACGAGCTGCCCATTACTCGCTGCCCGCTAGTACTCGTGCATGTCCCTGGATAATTTTGGTGTTAAATTTAGTCTGTCTACGATACTTTTTTTGGGGTATAAAAGCCATGCGTCCTTGGAGGGGAAGTACTGTCAGAATCTTCATCATCATCATCATGTCAGCCATAGGAAGTCTGTTTTACATACGCCTCTTCTATAGATTTTCAATAGGACCGGTTGGAAACTGTGGCCTTCATCAGATCGTCTGTCCACCTTGTTTTTAGCCAGAATCTTAATGAATAAAAACCACCCTGTCCCTTCATATGTCCTTTGCGTCTCAGAGACGTGGTGCCCTTTTTTGACGGTCCCGCGACTTCTCTATGATACATGGATATGTTAAAGACTTAATAAGGTTTTATTTGCCGGATGTGAGTTGAATATACTTTTTCAGAGACTTGTATTAAATAACTTGATGAGTTGTGGCATAGTGACTGATTGATTAACCTCACTTTTCATGAATAATACACACTGAGACTATCCTTTTTCACATTTATAATGTTATGATGGAAACTAAAGTTTCTAAAATCCTTTTTAGGTACATAACCGTTGCAATTCCGCCAGACAATATAAAAAAAAGACTGCCATACGCATGGCGATTATCAAAGTGTCTAATAAAAAAAGAATATAAAAAAATATCAAAAAATAGTGTGTACTAGAATCGAATTACGAAAAAAAGAGACAAATAAAAACCCATGAAATGCGCGCACTTTTTTAAAACGAAAATCCATACCTGAATTCAAAAAAGGAAATTAATTAAACCGTATGTCCATTTATATGCCAGTACTTTGCTAGTCCAGTATGTAACTGATAAAAACCTTTTTCTATCCTCCAATTTATAGTAGGAATTTATTCGAGCGGGTGGCGTAAAAATCATTTTGTTACGTCCAAAAACGTACCACCGTTTGTATCTCGTACCTGCCGATCGTTTTTAGACCTTTATATTATTATTTTTAATGTAAATGTCCTGTTTTATTGTAGGTAATACAATGACGCGCGATTGATACAACACAGCTATCAGTAAAACACTATGGGGTCAACCCTTTGTGTTCGCTTCCGCCTTTTATCCCTGATAATGACGGTTCGACCTTTATTTCTCGAATCGGTGCGAAAATTGTGGAAATTCCTGTCGCGGTCACATAATTTTGTTTGAGTCCCTTCGGGTTTTCGTATTGATCGAAAATTTACCGGCGATTTCGCAAATTGAAATTGTAATTATTACAAAACATCCCAGGTCTATTAATATACGGCGCGTTGTGTTCCACGCGCGCCTCAAGAGTGTGTCAGCAGAGTGACGGGGCCCTCTAGAGAGGGCTCTAGAGGGCCAAAGCCTGCCGAGGTCGCGGGACTGTACGAATTACCGTGACCCCGGAACATAAGGGGCTATTGAAGGACACCGTGGATTTTAGTCAGTACGAGTCTGACAGTCCCTCCCGCTCTGCCCTGGGTGGGAGGACTCATAAGATGATTTCACTACGTAACAAAAAAAAAGGTCTATTAATATAGCAAATATTTTAAAAATAACAGTCAATTAGTATATTTATACAATTAGTATTAATCAGCATATTATGTTCCCACTTCTGGGGCACAGGGTGCCGGGTCTCTATAGTACAAATACGTCTTAGCAGTAAGTACTACTGAGCCAACATTGATATTCATCATTTTTGATAACAAAACTGATATGTTGGAAATATTTTGAAGAATTAGTAGTCTCCGTCATTGACGATACCATAAATATTGGTGGAGTAAGTATATAGCAATGATACATTGCAAAAATAACTTATTTTTTATACTAATGCGGAGGCCACACTAGTAGGAAATACCGTTAATTTTCTTATTATATACTTTACTTACTATAAATCTTTATATTATATTATACTTTAAATCTTCGTATAAACGTCCATAATCGATATTTAACGGCATTTCCCCTAGTAAAAAAAAAACCAAAGAATGCGAATTAGCAAGTCGCCTCGACGTAGCCTCGGTAGCGCAGTGGGCAACGCGTAAGCCCCTTCGTACACTTTTTTTTTTTTTTTTTTTTTTTAGCGTGGTAAAATCATCAAATGAGTCCTCCCACCCAGGGCAGGGCGGGAGGGACTGTCAGACTTGTACTGACTAAAATCCACGGTGTCCTTCACGAGCCCTTTACGTACCGGGGTTACGGTGATGGGTAAGACCCGCGACCCCGGCAGGCTCTGGCCCTCTACAGGCCCCGTCAGTTTGCTGACACTCCTTGAGGCGCGCGTGGAACACAACGCGCCGTCGACCCGGGCATGGTCCATGGTCGGGCAGCGAGTCGCCCATTACTCGCTGCCCGCATGCCCGCGCCTACGGTGGCCGGAGATCGTCTGGCGACGTCCGTCGCCGTGGGCGTCTACCACTGCGGGTGGGTCGGAGGGAGGACACTGTTCTCTCCCTCACGCGGCACGCCTCCTCCTTCGCGAGCATGACTGCTTCGCAGAAGGAGGCGACCGCTTCCCACTCCGTCTCGCCCCGCAGCATGGCCTCGACCAATGCCGGGCGCGAGAGGTCTCCGCCTATCGCCGTCGTGAGGACACGGCGATGCTCTGCCCAAGCGGGGCAGTCCTGCACCGTATGCTCCACCGTGTCCTCAGGACGGTCCTCGCAGTGGTGACACCCAGGCGTTTCCTCCCTCCTTATCAGACACAGGAACCTCCCGAAACTTCCGTGTCCGGTGAGGACCTGCGTCATGCGGAAGGTAAGGACGCCGTGACGCCTATCCAGCCACTCCTCAAAGAGGGGTCTTACCGCCGCGATTGCGGCGTGCCCGCCCTTCGTACACTAGGCGACGAAAGTCTCCGATACCTTAGGCCTCTGCCTCGAATGTTGCGGGCAGCGGGGCGGCGGCGGCGGCGGCGCGGGAGCAGCAGGATCTTAGGCATACATTCAAATGGACCGGCCCTCGGATACAGCGAGCGCCGCCGCCGCCGCCGCCCCGCTGCCCGCAAGATTCGAGGCAGAGGCCTTACGAATTTGGTATCAAGGTGACTATAGCAATACAAATCCATAGAGGTTCTTACACAGGCACGCGTCAATGGATACCAAAGTTGAAAGGCATCGGAGACTTGCGTCGCCTTGTGTGCGAAGGGGCTCTAAGTCTCATAAGTCTCCACGACTACTAGCTGGGCGAAGTAAGTCGCGCGGTCAGCCGGCAGACAGGCGAGCTGGCCACTCTTTATCAACCGCGGTTACCCTCGCCGAGACAAATAACCTCGCGTCCGTCTCTCCACTGATAACGCCACGCTTTTTGTGTCCCCGACCATTCGCTGTCAAGATAATACTCATTTATATTGAATTTAGCAAAAATAAAAGGAGGAAACAATAAAATGTTCAACGATTTTTTTTTGTTTTTTTCTTTGTCAAAATCTTAATTTTTTTAAGTTCCTACCCAAAGAGTACAGTATTACTAAGACTTCATTGTCCGTCTGTCTGTCTGTCCGTCCGTCTGTCACAAGGCTGTATCTCATGAACCGTTATAGTACCTAAGAGAGTAGTCATAGTTTTTTTTTTAGTTTTAGCTTGATAAAATCATCAAGAGAGTCCTCCCACCCAGGCCAGGGCAGGAGGGACTGTCAGACTTGTACACTGTTACTGACTAAAATCCACGGGGTCCTTCAATAGCTCTTTACGTTCCGGGTCACGGTAGCTCGTTACTTCCGCGACCCCAGTTATCGTAAAAGATGTATTTCTGTAACCGCAATCATCATCATCATCTCAGCCATAGGACGTCCACTGCTGAACATAGGCCTCCCCTTTAGATCTCCACATATACCGGTTGGAAGCGACCTGCATCCAGCGTCTTCCGGCGACCTTTATAAGGTCGTCTGTCCACCTTGTTGGTGGACGTCCTACGCTGCGTTTGCTAGTCCGTGGTCTCCACTCTAGTACTTTTCGACCCCATCGGCCATCTGCTCTGCGAGCAATATGGCCTGCCCATTGCCACTTCAGCTTGCTAATCCGGTGGGCTATGTCGGTGACTTTAGTTCGTCTACGGATATCGTAACCGCAATAACAACAAACAATAAAAAACGGAATAAAATAAATATTTAAAGGAGCTTTTTTTGCCGTTTTTATGTGGTTGGGAACCCTGCTTGCGCGAGTCCGACTCTCACTTGTCCGCCCAAGTTTTTTTCCTTTGATATTTAACGTCCTTTAAAAGATTATTATTTTGTTATAATCTGTACTTGCAGCCCGTTGTAGTGCAGGTCAAACATTTTGTGGGAACATTGACGGGTTAAAACGTGGTGCTGAATAATTATTAGTAGAAACTATATTTCGATGAGGTCAGCGCTGATGGTTGAATAAACAATCACAGTTGCATTGTAAGTGGCATTTTGGTAGATATTCTATTCAACCCACAACGAAATCAATTTCTCTCGTAGATTTTCAACTTTTTCGTAAAAGGAGAATGTTCATGTTCGATTTGGAAAATTTTACAGATTGGGATAGGTTGGTGTTCTGTACGTTATTGTTTATTTATTAGTTGCCAAAATATTTTAGGCACTAGAACGATCCGTAGCTTGGAATAAAATTCTAGATCAAAAAGTATTACACTTAGAGCACCTTATTTTTATTTTTTTATCGTGGTAAATTCATCAAATGAGTCCTCCCACCCGGAGCAGAGCGGGAGGGACTCTCAGTCCAACTTCCACTTCCGGGGTCACGGTAATTCGTACAGTCCCGCGACCCCACTTAGAGCACCTGCGAAAATTATTGATAGGTGTAGTATGAGGAAAAGCTCAGGTGCCATTCCAGCGGGTGTCTAATGTGGAATGCCTCGATATTTCAACTAATCCATACGACTCGCAGTTAGTATCTTGACAATTCAGTTGTCATACATTGAATAGTACGTACAGGTTTTTTTCTTTGAAAATGTGGAAACGTACACCTTCCAAGTATGTAAGTAAAACCAATACAAATATCTAAGTAAAATAATCAAACAGGTGTAGCGTAAGTTCATTTTTGGTTGTATTTTCCTAAGATTTCATTTTCTTTAACTTGTGTGCGCCGTACAGGCCGATCTTCCAGGATACGCCGCGCTTGCCGAAGTATGTCTATGGATGGGTGACTATCTATCATAGCGAGTTTCCTCCGTGACTCAGAAAGCACGTAACTAGCCGTTTAGCCTTTGACAGTCGTTATTGTTAGTCAGAAGTTCGAAAGTCTGACAACCAGTCTTACCAAGGGGTATCGTGAAACCCAGTTACTGGGTTATGGAGGTCAGATAGGCTGTCGCTCCATGTAATATACTGATGTTCAGCTACATCCAGTTCTACTGGAAGGAGACCCAAATTTAGTTGGGAACAGGCTACTTATGCAGATAAAATAATATTATCTTCATCAACCATTTCTTGTCACAATGGTTTGAATGCATATTATTACGAATCGGCTTACATTTTCTTACATCGTACTTAGTCGTCTGTTACGAAAGAGTTTCTTAAACTTATCTACTCAACAATTTAAATTTGAGGAGACTTGGAGCACTTGTTGCATTAGGTATCGACTGCCTTGCTTAATCGGAATATATTTCATGTCATGATCGAATGTCTAGTTTGTTATTTTTATCTAATTTTTTTTCAGTTCTGTATTTCTCTTTGCAGCGCGCATAGCATGACCTTTTCTATTTCTATTCTATCAATATTGAACATAATTAAAATACTTATTGATATTCAATTGGATTTTTTATCCTCGCACAATCCTTAGACGGCTGAAGGAATTAAACATATTTTTTTTACATGTTGAACAAGCTTAGATCCGAGGTGGCATGGATTGCGTGCACTTCTAGGCTGATCCAGTATAGATTATCACCGACGCGTTGACGGCATTCCATCCTCACTCTACCAATATATTCTGTACATCATTCTTTCCTCGGTCTATATAACGACTTGAATGCGTAAAAAAGATCGAAAACAATGTTGTTGTTCTAACGACATGTTCCAGCATTGTTCGGTCGGTTTAGAACAGTTTCTAAACCCACCATTTCAAAGAAGAATGGAGCACCTTTTCAGAGTTGTCTTAAACAGCGATTAAAGGGTTAATATAAAAGCATGACAAGAGCCTCCTCGTGTTACAATAAACTCACATGCTGCATGACTAATGAGTTTGTGTTAATTATGTCACTCTCCCCTGTGACAACGCTGAATAAAAGAGAAGCGGTTTCATTAATTAAAGTTCAGAAAAACAAACCTTTTTTGTTATTAAAATGAAAATGTCGTAGCTATTGGGACCGCTCCGCTATCTTTTCATTTCATACGTCAGCAAAGTGTACTTTTCCGAAGCGCGTGTGTCATCATGGTTCTTTTTTATATCCTTCAGTGAACGCAACATCGAAATGGTGAAATGATTTTTCAGAGAACAATTTACGGTTAAAATGTAAATGGGAAATTCAGTCACCGGTTGTGTTTCATCAATAGTGTGCACCACAGGATCATTTTGTATACCCTGTCCAATTACTTTCAATCATAGCTTCGGCTATAATGTATGGTAATTAACTTGTGTAGTTAATTACAGTAAATCATTACAGATTCCCAAACACTGTCATTATGTGTCGGACAGTCACAATGACCTGCATAGATAATAACGTATCAGTTTGATTGTCTTGGACAGGTAATATATTATGCATAATTATCTAATGTCACTAGAACGATCAATACTCTAGCTATGTAGCAAAGCTGATTTCAAAATGAATAATACCCTTTTCTGCATAAAAAGAACTAAGCACACTGTCCTCGCTGTTTAGCTGTAACACACGGCAAAAAGTAAGTTTCATTAGCCTGCTCCACACGCTGCGCTGCAGGGAGGAGCGTCACATAACCGTGCTCCTATTCCATTCATCAAATTCTAATCCGCCGCTCCAGCGACCTGTTCACATTCAGTTGGACGCGCTGTATATATGGGTTTGTTGTATAAAATACAGTGCATTCACATTTCAGCACGAACAAGACTCCGAGCCGTCCGAGTGACGGCTAGACAGCGGAGCCGGCGTCCAGAGTCGAGCAGGCAGCGGGGTAGGTCGCGGGCGCGGGAGCGGGAGCGGGCAGACACAAACTACGACTGTCGACGTTCAATTCGTCAAGAGACCGCTCTGCCGTAACTAGAGCTCTGCTACTCCGCCGCAGCTTTTTGTTCACAAGAAAAATAAAGAACAGAAAATACAAAACAAGCGAGCGATACGATACTCTGATACACAGCGAACGTTATTGATAATGCCTGAAATATGCTCCGTCATTTCGTCTGCAGCTGAAACGAGCTACGTTGTTAGTACAAGATGTATTGTACAAATAAATTCGGATGAGTTATTTCTTGAGTACATTTCGTTTGTTTTGTAAATAGAACGAGCCAACACCGGCACCGGGGCTCGAGTGCAGACCGCGCGAATAATAAGGGCGGCGTGCTTATGTGTTTTTAACAAAGTTGCCACTACGGAAATAAAATGAGATTTTAGGAGCACATGGTAGCGTTGGCTGTCTGCCACGAGACGGACTTAAAGAAAATTTACTGGCCACAAAAATTTAGCTTCGCTACTGCGCTGCGCTCCCTCCGGGACGCACCGGTTAGATTAAAGTTTTGTTAATATGGAAAGGTTGCTGCGGCTACGGATTTCCCGTGAGATTAAAATGAACACATTTCAAATTTCCGAACTCGACCCAACTTTGAGTAGATCGACACAACAATGATCCGCTGTGATACAAGTGTTCGCAATGATGTGTGGACATATATCACCCGGCGCTCCGCGAGTAACACTTGACACGCGAATCACTATTAAATTTGGGCTTTTGAAACAGCATCCGTAAATTGTAAAAGTTGCTCTGACGAGCCCATTAACTAGGGAACGTTTAGAGCTCGAGTGTACAGTAACATGGCGCAGACAGACACATGCACTATGCAGCTTCAAATACATTGTAGAGATCCTTTGTTAACACGAAAACGTTCGTAGCTTTGTAAAGTACAGTGAAACAGCACAACCGATGCAGCGATGGTGCGCTTTGTCTAATTACGACTAAAATTCCTAACATCGATGCGCGTATAAGTTAACAAGATGGGCGTCCGTGCTCGAGTCAGTCTTATGTAAGTGAGTGCCAATCAGTATAGTTAGCGACCGCCTTAGAGGCTTGCAGACAATCTCGGTAAATGGTGCCATTAGCTGAATGCGTATAGCAGCTCACGCTGGGTAACGAGGGGCTTAGCCGCCGAGCCCGCGATCATTGAACAATTTGAATAATACATGGAAGTTGAAACACTCACTGAACATCGGGAAAGTTGGGATGGTGAAGTTAGGCTATAGGCCGCGTTTAAATAACAGCGTGTGCAGTGCGCCGATGATGTATAAAATTGTTCACACTCTTCCGCAAATTGAATTTTCAGCGCGCTTACGTACTCAATATATAGTCATCAATATGAGGCGTCACCAATGGTGTGTAGGTGAGGAATTGAAAATGTTTTCTTTGCTGAAGGCTTTCTTTTCAATATATTGATTAAGTTACTAATGACTACAACAATGTACAAACTTATTCTTTCCATACCCAGGTTAGCAAAGACAAATTTGAACCACTTGTGCATACCTTATTTAAGTCCCTTAAATATCTTAGCAGCATCCTAAAACGAGGTCCTCCGTCTGTATTTATTAACTGAACAATAACCAAACAATTGCACCAGCTAATGATTAATATAAGTTCGATAAGCTCGGTACAAATGAAGTGACAGAGACAGGGCGATAGTTTTCTCACGGGGTGCAATTAATCAAAGGACAGGGGCGGCTGCCGCAGACGATAAATCATCCGAGTGGACTGTAACGAGCGTATCCTCTGCCTCTACTGCGCTATGAATTTACCTCGTCGGGGTAGTCGCTAACTGCTGCCGACTGCCTGCGGTTGGGTTTCTGATCGGTGTATTATCTTTTAATATCTGTGTTTTATATTCTTTTTTAAAATATATTTATTTTTACAAAAAATATAAACAGGTAATATAGATTCAGTTAATTATTATAGTTAGGATATTTAGTCATTTCTCAATAACTCAATAAACATTACCAGAGCAGCAACAAATAAAAATAAAAAAAATATCTTTTAAAAGTTTTTTGTGAATTCCTAATACTTAGAGCTAACTATATCGCTTGATCGATGAGTGAATGGAGAATAGTCCGTTCAATGCCAATAATTTAAAACTGTGCATTTAAATTATGAACATTATAATTAACATTCTATGTAATGTATGGTAAACCTTATCCCAACCAGGAAAAAACACTTTTCAAACTGCAGACTCCTCAGGTCGGAGTGTCAAGGAGACGTCATCACACGCTGTCGCCTGCCCTCCTCTGACAATTTCCCGCTCCAAATCTGTTAAAAAGTGTCCGTTGCAAACTAGTTTAATTAACTCACCGGGAATGTTCGGTTTTAACCAGCGACCCGGGAACTTAAACAAATTAAATTAAAAATTGCTGCAGCGAATGTTTACAAAATGTTTAAAAACCGCTACGGGTGCATGCTTCCGGTGAAATTTTATTTAATTAGGTTGCGTCGATTATTGTTTGCCTGATTGTGTTTGTACGGATGAGTGATATTAGGAGTAAGTGATACAACGAATGCTGTTGCTATACTGCCCTTTATTCTAAAAGAACACAAGTTTATATGGTTACATTGACATCTCCCTCTCATCTCCTCCCTAAAACTAAAATAAAATAAAAGTTTACTTTTATTTTATTGCATGGATACAATATAAGCACAAATTAAACATTGATACTCTTAGGCTAACACGTATAAAATATAGTTATAACATAATCGTAGTACATATGTTCGTTATGTTTGGTATACAAAGTTATACAATAATAAGTAGTTACATACTTATAATAACAATCAATCCCTGAGTACCTATGAGCGCACAGCTGGCGCTTATTATTCGTCTCCGTTTTCTGCTGACCTGTATAATAGCTATTGTTAAGTGCTTATAGCATTGGTAATTAATTGTCTTATTGTTTTTATCTTAAACATGATACGGTTTCGTTCTGTTTTTGTGAATAATGTCGGGTTTTCCCTTATAATTGACCTCAACATTTGGTGACAAATCTCTAATCACCTTGTAAGGTCCAGAATATAATTGTTGAAGTTTATTGCCAGTTTCATTTTTAATTAAAACTTGATCGTTTGGCTTGTAGCGTATTGGATTTACATGCTGGTCGTATCTACTTTTTCTGCCTATTTTATTGGCTATCAAATTTTCCCGCGCTTCGGTTTGAGAAACCTGTAGGCGGTACTTAAGTTCAAGCGGGTAACTGTCGTAATTATATAGAGGCTCTACACACTTTTCCAAATTATTGGGCAAGTTACACTTTCTACCGTATACGAGTTCGAATGGTGTAAATTTTGTTGACGAGTGAACTGTCGTATTATAAGCAAAGCACCAGAATGGTAACCAAGTACTCCATAATTCGGGTCTTCCTTCTGCTTGGATTCGCAAAAATGCACCTAGATTTTTATGCGAGTTCTCTAGCGCTCCGATGCTTTGGTGATGATACGCAGTTGAGTTTAACTTTTTAATATGTAGTAATTCACAAACCTGTGTCACGGTCTCGGACATGAACTCTGTGCCTCTGTCGGTAGCTATGTCCCTCGGGATGCCATGTTGAAGTATGAAGTTATCCACGAAGGTGCGTGCTACTTCTGTAGAGGTTTTAGTGACGAGGGGATACGCACATACATACTTGGACAGCTCGCATTGCAATGTCAATATATAAGAAAAATTGTTGCTGTCTTTGTCTAATGGTCCTACCAAGTCTAAGAAGATTTTATCGAAAGCCGAATGAGCAGTTGTGGTGATTGCCATTGGCTCTTTCACCTGAACTGTATACTTATGCTTCTGACATTGAACACATTTTTTGACATAATTTTTGACATCACTTTCTAAGCCTGGCCAAAAATAGTATTTTTTTATATTAGTCAGCATTCTTCTCATGCCCGCGTGCCCACTAGTGGGCAAAAGATGAAAGTCGTTGAGTATCACTTTCCTATCATCTTTGTCCTCTATTCTTTCGACATCTTTTAATATACATAATCTGGGCCCTTTCCAGTTGCTTTGTTTTCTTATCTCACTAGTTAATTTCTCTACAAAAATTTTATTATTCGAATTTTTAATGAAGTATACTTCTTCTATATTTAGCTTGTTACATAGATCACTCAGCTCTCTCGCAAACTCGGCTCGCGTAGTTTGTGATTGAGATGCCGAGTTTATGAATATAGTTTTCATTTGGGCATTATACAATAATATTATGTGTGTTTGTAACACTACTGAGCTATCGCTCTTTAACTTCTTAAGACTGCTACTGGGTGCAAATCTTAACTCTACTGCGCCTCTTGGTTTGATATGAGTTTCCACTACATGTGGTTGAACTGGCAAGTTGTCGGTGGGCAACTCATCTGCCGGGGCGACAGCATCTAATTTTCGTTTTTGAGCGCGAGTCATTACTGCACACAGACACTCATTCATTTCTTTAAGTTCTTTTGACGTAATTTTTATTCTAGATAATGCGTCTGCAACGCAGTTCTCACTCCCTTTTACGTATTCTATTTCGTAATTGTATTCTTCTAGAGCTAGTCTAAATTTAAAGAGCCTGCTAGATGGGTCTTTTAAATTAAATAAGTATACAAGGGGTTTGTGGTCGGTTAGTATTTTAAATGTACGACCGTATAAATAGGGTCTGAAATATTTGACAGCCCAAACTACAGCTAAGAGTTCTTTCTCTATAGTGGGATAGTTCTTTTCCGCTTTGTTAAGGCTCCTACTAGCGTAAGCTATTGGTCTGCCATTTGAATTTGATAGTACTGCCCCAATTGCGTACCCAGATGCATCGGTTTGTACTATGAATTGATTTAGTTCTGAGAAATCTGGGTACTGTAGGATTGGCGGTGACATCATACTCTGTTTTAGAGTTTCAAATGACGTTTGACAGTTGCTATCCCAGTTGAATTTAGTGTTTTTCTTACTTAAAAGGTTTAAATGATAGGCTTTGTCGGCAAAGTGGTCTATAAATTTTCTATAGTAGTTTGCAAAAGCAACGAAGCGTTTCACTTCGTCCGTACTTTTAGGAACTGGATACTCTTTAATTATTTTAATCTTATCTGGGTCCGGCAATATACCATTGCCTGTCACCACGTGGCCTAAATAAAGCATCTCTTTCTTAAGGAAATCGCATTTAGTGGGATTTAATTTTAAGTTGGCACTGCGCAACTTTTCGAATACTTCTATTAAATTTTTGTTATGGTCAGTTAAGTTCCGTCCCATACAAATAAGATCGTCTAGGTACACTAAGCACTTGTCGTAGGATAGCCCGGTCATTGCCATGGTCATCATACGCGAAAATGAGCTGGGACTAGTTTTGAGTCCCATAGGCATTCTTGTCATTTGATACTGACCACCGTCTGCACTAAATGAAGTATATTTCCTACTGTGTTTGTTTAACGCTACGTTAAAAAATCCTTGGTTTAAATCTAAATGTGTGAAATAAATACATCCACACAAGGAATCTAGTATATCCGTGATGTTTGGCAGTGGAAACTTATCATCCTGAATACAAGTGTTGAGCTTACGGTAATCTATAACTAACCGCCATTTTTTTTCCCCGTTTGCGTCTGATTTTTTAGGCACTAGGAGTACTGGGCTGGACCACTCACTGGAACAAGGTTCAATAATTTCTTGTTCCAATAAGTTGTCCACTTGTTTTTTTAATTCGGCTTTCTGTGAATGCGGCATTCTGTAGGGCTTAACGTACACTGGTGCCACGTTTGGTTTCAATGTTATTGAGTGTTCATATAATTTAGTTGTTCCTAATTTATCACCCGGTAGGAAGAAAATATCTGCATATTTTGCGCAAATGGACTCTATGGACAATTGCTCCTCTTTATTTAAATGTTTCAGCGATAGCGAAGCGAATACCTTTCTGACACGATCAGCATTATTATTGGTTTCTTGAAATGAACATACATCATACTCGCTTGCTTTGTAAAGTGTTGGACTAATTGTTGTCAAGACTAAATCTGTCTCCGTGGTGTTTAAAATCCTAATTGGTATTTTCCCATTCGTGGGCTTAACTAAAGTATTTGCGACAAAGATCCCCTTTTGCAGTTCTGTTCCATTAACTACACATTCTTCTATCTCACATGTTCGAATAAAGTGAATAGACTCTGATCTTGCCGGTATATTAAAATGATTGTTTGTCATTATTAATGGTAATGATACCTTTGAGTTGTTATTCCATAGTAACAAAGTTTGGTTACCGTAATTTAATACTGATTTATACTTGCTTAAAAAGTCTTGTCCCAGTATGCCACTACCTTTACAAGGCAATGTTTTAAAAACATAGAACTTATGTTGTAGGGTCTGATTTCCAATAACTAGGCGCAAATAAGCATATCCTATAGCCTGTACTTTGCCCCCGATGCCGTTTACAAGTGTCTTCTCGATATGGATTGGAATGTTTTGGTCGAGAATTTGTTTATACTTTATGACAGATATGGATGCACCGGTGTCTACTAATAATTGGTATGAATAATGGTTATGCGATTTTATATTTACGTAGCCTACGTTATTGCATGATAAAATTATATTTTTAGTCCCGAAAAAACTGGTCCTCATTCCGCTGTTCTGTTTCTGTATTTTCCTGCGTTTCTGAGTCATCCAATGTATGTATGTGTTGATCCCTGGAGGTGCTATAATTGGACCTACCTCTGTTTCCATGAAATGGTCGGGTGGACCGGCGCCAGCTTGCCTGCGATCCTCTCCGAACCTGATCCTGCTGTTCGTCTTGGTTTTGGATAACCTGTTGATTGCCACGTGCGCGTCCTCTACCTGCGTATGAGAAGCGGCCTCTCCGCTGTGACCAGTTATAAGACGATCTCCCTCTATAATTCATCGTTAAAATATCGGAAGATGTTGATGGACTTGTTATATCTTCATCGATGGCCGCCTGTACTGCATCTTTCAATGATGTAAAATTTCTGGCTGAAATTATTGTACTAAGTCGTCGATTTCTCAATCCATCTGAGAAACATTTGATAGCTTGCTTCTCATTAATTGGCTTTAAAACTTTCAAACTGGCCTCGTTGGCCCCCGATTGAGAGATCGTCAAATCAACAAACAATTCCGTAATTTTTTTGCCGAAATCATCGATTGATAAATCGTTTTGCCTAAGACTTTGCAGCTTTCGTTGAATTGCTGTAGCCGATTTTTTAGGCAATAACTGAATCTTCAAGTCAGCTATAAAGTCGTCAATATTGACATATGAAGTCGCTAATTTCAATTTTGCGGTCTGTGACAGTCTATTTTTTAATACGAAATTTAACAGTTTTCCTTGTGAATTTTCGTCTAACTCTGTTTTGTAATACTCTATGCCATCTATAAGTTGCTTTACGCTAGCCTCATCGTCTGTACAAACTGGTAATAAACTTAAAGCAACTTTTAAATCAAATTTACAAGTAGTTGCCATTTTATCTGCCGTACTAGGTTTCTGTGAGCACAATTCTAATATTTGTTCATATAAATGATCAAAATTTGCGCAAAGCTCTTGAATATGCGAACATTCACTCTCACATACGGTGCTTTTCGATTTTGAATAATATTCTAAAAATAAGTTGTACTCTTTTACTAAGTTGTCTGCCTCTGCTAATTTTACGACTATAATGTTACCTTTTCTTCTATCTGGACCTATCTTTATCAAATATTTTCTGATTTCAATTAACTTGTCGTACAATGTTTTTAAGTTTTCTGCCATTTAACATAAATACTTATTTCTATTTTCTTAGTAGGTACTGAATTACATACCATTATTTTATACTGCATACACTCCAGCGTTCATTTTTTTTTTCATTTGTCACTTATTTTAGTCCTCTAAAATAATGTCATGTATATTTTATGCTATTACACGTTTACTACTAATAGAGAATAGACAACACCTTATATATAACCACGCACTGACACATAACGAATACAACTTTCGCGCACTTTTCTTCGTAAACCCTGGGTTTTTAACTCTTCAGATGACGTCCTCAGTGTCCTTCTTGTAGCCTCTGGCATTCGTCCGCATTTCCTCTGCGTCAGCTCTACGTCTCCATATAGAACATCGTAATCTGTCCTTCCTGATCTCATTACCCATCCATTTCTGATGGCAATTCTTGTAGATTCTGAAGATACCATACAAAAACGCCAACGATGCTATAAGAAGTAACACGATTAAAATGATGTTTGTTGTGCTGGCATGTATCGTCAGCTGCGTGATGTCAGCGCTGTTACTTCCACCTGCTGCGTTTTGTGGAACTATAACTTCTTCCTTCGTATTAGTTGTACCCATTTTGTGATTGTCGTGGTAAATATTCACAAAATAGAATAGTGACCACGCTAAGTCCCAGTACGAGATTGGTCTCGTTACAATACATTGCGACACCCGTTTTGGTCAAAGAAATGTAAACATACGCTGCTAGCGTTTACGCTGTCACGGTCGCCATGTACGGATGAGTGATATTAGGAGTAAGTGATACAACGAATGCTGTTGCTATACTGCCCTTTATTCTAAAAGAACACAAGTTTATATGGTTACATTGACATCTCCCTCTCATGTTGAACAGGTCTGGGTCAGTGAGACCCCAGCTGTATTTCATAAACAAGTGTTCCGGATAAATAAATAAAAATCGGTATTCGAACAAGGGTCTGGTTATAGATATTTTCTGCCTGTTTTGGAGCATGCCATTTTATGACCTGCCAGTATTTTTTTTAGTATTTAAGTAGTAAATAAAACTGTCAATACCTACCAAAATATTGTTTCCCATTACGTAACACTGATTAACAATATCCTTATCAAACATTTGTGATAAAAGTCGGTACGTCAGTAATTACTTGCAGCTCTAACTTATCCTCTTTCTGTCAAAAATTGCCCAACACTTTAAATTCTTACAACTTTCAGCGGATATTTCTTTATTCATCGTAACTATTTCAGCCGTGTCAACTGATGAATTCTGGCCGTATATAATTTGGAGCACATTCCTTTTTCACAGAGGCATATTAGATGTGGTGCAGGTAAGGTAGGGTTGTCGATGAGCCGGGTGCGCCGGGGGTGCCGGAGCCCGGGAGCGCCGCAGTGCGGCTGACCGCGAACGTTGCGCCATACACGATCTACCATGAGCCCTGAATTCTTTATGCACGACGCACACTTTGTGAAATTTGTGTACATTTCCTTTTATAATTAGACACAGGAGCTCGAGTATAGTTTGAGTTGTTAATTCATAATTTTATGTTCCTTCAAGTTTTTTAATGTTTTGGCTACTGCACGGTATTCAATACAGAATTTGTAGAGTACTTTTATTTAAAAATATAAGGCCTCTTCTTACAGGATAGAGCCGAAATAGTGTTCTTATGACACCCAGGTGTTTTCTTTCTAACGAGAATTACTGCAGATGGAAAATTTGATTTTTCATAGGAATGTGTACCGTTTGACGTAATGTTATTGTCTTATTTGTGATCACTTGAGTGCTGCATAGCGGCACAATTGCAGGAACTAATTGTAACTCCAGACTTTTTATCTGAAACACTAACTGCGACTAATTCAATTAACACGAATACTTGCTTCATGAGCCAGAACGTTTGAGCCACCGTCAAGCAGATTACATCAAAACTTTCTAAATTTTTAATCTCAAGTTTGGAATTTTTTCGCTGAGAATTAATGAGCTTTTAATTGGGTGTGACGGTTTTCAGAAAGCAGTAGACAGTAAACGTTTACTTTAAATTTTTCCCTCTAAATCAATCAATAAAATACTTCCAACATAATGGCTATTTTAGAGAGTATGTTTCTTCCGCTAATTTTAGAAAACGTGTCCAGCAGCACTAGTACTTACTTCTAACTTCCCTAGACTATGTAGTTACAAAGTCTTTTTAGTAGCAGCACATTTATAGTCTATCTTATAATAACTACCGGGCTGGGAAGCGTTTCTATAACAAATCTATTTTCTTTGAATGCCTTTTATCCACATAGGCTTTTTAAGAAAAAGACGTCAGTGATAATATGGCCAGCTTCAGATCGAGGTCAATTGATTCTGAGGACAAATAGACTAAACTCCAATATCCCACCTGTAAGAACTACGAACAGGTTGCTGCAACGCGTCTAAATTATGAACCCCATACGTGCCCCGATTCAGTTACCCGCAGTTTAGTTAAACAGCGACCAGTCGGCTACTCACAACTCAACACTTTGCAAGATGAATGATAAACGCGGTTTTGGTTTTTCGAACGCTTATGGTCTTCGAGCACTTACTTTAATGGTTTTAGGGGAAAACGATGAGACAACAGAAAGGTTTTCGTAAATAACGAACTTAAGATAATGTGCTGAGAGAGCTACAGAAGTGAGGAAGTGTGGAGCGACTCGTCAGCGGAGAGATTTTACGGTTTTACTGGCGGAAATCGTGAAAATTTTATTGATAGTGTGATGTAAGTGAATTTACTTTCTAAGGGCCAGTTTATACCGAGACCCGACGTGATGCCACGATACTAGAAATTTCTACCTTTTCGAGTAGTCAATAAAATTAGATTTTCAGTCGCTTTCATAAAGTGCACGCGGCGGCGTCGCGCTTCGTCGCGTTGCATCGCGTTATCTATGACATGTGTATCTTTTCGTGTTGTGTAGTAAATAAAATTAGATTTTGGGTCGCTCTATTGAAATGAGCACGCAGCGTCGCGTCTCGCTGTGAATCGACCCTAAGGAAGTAAATTCGTTACTATGTATGTTGCGGAAAAATAACTTTATCTACGTCAGAAGTCGAGCATGTACATAAAGTTTTCATCCAGCTTTGTTTGAGTGGCTAACACGAGACGTAATCTCTTAATTCACTTGACACTGACCAAAAAAATTAAGATGCCAAAAGATTTAACATCAAAACAGAGCTGAAGTCTCCTAAGAAAGTTGTTTCGTGTCTCTTACGGATTAAGATATCCCCCTGATGACCAATTTAAAGAGAAACCCTGTATAACAGATGGTTACGCATCCTTGGATAACCCATGCGTTCAGGAGCTTACTTAAAAGCCTTTGTCAAACAGACAGGCGATAGCGAACCGGACCGAGTCCGAAGCGATAACGAACCGATACGAGACGTCAAACTGGGGGCAGCGAACCGAGGCGTGGCAGTTGTATTAGTTGGCTTTTTATGAACGACGTGAAACAAAGCAAATACGCCTTCGCCACGTCTTCGCATCGGTTTGGTTACGCTATCGAATCGCTTTTGCTTTTTTATGTGACTAGATTCAAACAATTTCATATATTACAAATAAAAATGCCTCGCTTCGCATTCGCCACGCCTATCTGTTTGACAAAAGCTTAAGAGCTGTGATGGCTCAGTGGTAACGGTTCTGACACACTAGTTAGGTCATGGGTGCTGATGAACTACGACTATTTGATTACGTGTAATTTATTCCATCAGCACTGCTCTCAAAACGATGAAAGAAAAACATCGTGAGGAAACCGGCGTATCTTAGAACCGAATTCAAAGACATGTGCCATCGTCCTACCCATATAGAGACTGCGTGGTGGAGTCCAGCCTTAGTCGCTCTCACGGGGAAGAGGCCTGGGCCTACCAGTAAGAATATTGTAGGCTGATCATTATGAGCAAGGTACATAAAAACTTTAAATAATAAAACCTACATAAAGTACAAAGCAGTCACAGCACCTCCTCACAACAACGGCTTATTAATGTATAATCCTCCGTCACTCGAAATCCAGCAAAATATGCATCAGTTAACATAAAAGTTGAGATTTTTATATTAAACACATGTCACGTTCAATTTGTATCCTCTAGTTGTAAAAATGCTGCTGCTAAATTGGTATATAGCTGTGGTTTCCACGTAGTCTCTCTTCGTATATATACGTAGGTAGTTTTCAATTCTCACTTCGTTATAAATAGCAGGAAAATATATTTTATATTGAATACGGCAATTTGTTGTGATTGGCGCATTCAATATTTTGTATGGTTCACTTAAATATGTAGCCAGTAGAAACGTTTTAATTTTGATCAATTATTTTTCGTGATTGCTCGGTTGATCGTGGTTTCAGTCTCTTCTCTGCAATTTATTTTTGTTTGAGAGTTGATATTGGCCCTCAGTATCGAGGTGATGATATCCGAAATTTCTCCTGGGCCACCTTTCCTCAGCTAGTTTAGAACTTACAAGCATGCAAGATCCTGGGTTCAGTAATCGGCTGGGAAGCGGTGATTGCATGAGCAAACCCGTTCCCCCGGCATAAGGCAGTAGAGGACGACGTGTGCTTTTAATCAGTCGAGTCTGACATGCCCCTTTCCCGAACGGAGGATGTCCATGAGGATTTCCACACTTTAAGAAAATATCAGCTGTGTTATTGGATTTTTCCATCAGACATTTCTGATTAGCGACCGTTTGGCTGCGATCGTGCCAGTTCGATTGTCATAGGCTTGCCTTAATAGTTACATGTGACGTTTCAAATGAGACTATACTATTCGGTACACTAGTACATACGTGATATTACATTCTGGAAAGCATACTTTTGAAGCAACTGATCGTAATAAAGCAAAAATAAGCAAATAACTTAGCTAGGCATCTACCCAATCTACATTAAACATGTTTCAGTCACCCAATGAGTTTGCAATAACGAAATTAAACACATAAAACAATTCATCATGACAAATTACCCCAGAATATATTCAAACGGCCCTACATTTGTGTACATTTATCGAAATTACCACGATTTGGTTGAAAATGTGATTCCAAGGCTCATTAGTGGTAAAGGGAGGGAAAGAGACAATAAATGAACGACATTTGTTACTCCTTCACCAACGTCCTCCTTGTTTGTGAGCGCGTTTTGATCTCCAACCAATTGTGTTATGTTCGAATTTTATAAAGCGTTGCTAATTTGTTTTAGAGCCGAGGCAAAAGACCTGGCTTATTTACAGCTCAATAAGTAAGCCGTTTGTCTAGGTTGGGCCGTGGATGGATGAACAAGGTCGGATTGGGCTGAATGGGCCCGGGTGGTGCCCTAAAAGCCCACGTGAACGCCTCTCATTTCAAAACTAGACTTTCAGAGATGGCCTTCTTAAGTCCATTCATTTTTGAATTCATCGTCCGCAAGCCTGGCCTTTGATAGCCTGCGTAAGCTAGGAGTATAAGTTTAAACACGGTAAATAGCTTGTTTCAAGCTCTTATGCACAGTTGAAAATATAAGAAAAATGAATGCACGTGACCATTGCGCAAAATATGAAACATATTCTATATGTGATGACATCCATTTTTCATCCAAATTTGGTCTGTGTAGGCAATAGCACTCTGAGATCTTCCGAGCTCGAGTGAAATGTTTATACCTAATATACTTCTGTGAGTGATGTTTTCTTATAGTGGTAGAAACACAAAAATTCTTTGAGTACCCCGATAATAATTCTTTTGTCGTCATGTATATGACAAACATAAATAACTAGCGAGAAGAGAAGAATAGAGTGATACTGTGGATCACTCAGCACATATGCAAGACCTCGCTTCGCTCGGGTGCAATTTGCTGATGTAGTTTTTTTTTACTCATGCTGAAATTGTCTTTTGTATAAACTTCGCCCGGACAATTATGAGCACAACAACATCGTTTAAATTCAAATCGGAGGAGCCATTTTGAGTACTGTGATTTTTATAGCAAATATCTAATACCTTAAATCACCAAATTAAAGAACGAATCTTCCAACTTTTTCGATTTAATTAACTAAAAGAAAGGACGAATTGTGAAATTTTCGACAATAAACTCTTCAAACTTAATTTTATGAAGCCATAGCCAATATTTTTTTCCCTCAGAATACTGAATTAATTAAAAATAAAGTATCGAGTTGGTTCTGTGTGGCGGGCCGGAAATATAGGGTTGTGACAAAACTTTTTAAGAACGCAATTAAAAATAAACGGTTGAGAGGGTTCGAACGTTCGTGACGCGCGCTTTACCCCACAACCTGTTCCATTAATATACAATTTTAAAACGATGAGACATTTAAAATAAAAATGTATTTTTAATTTTTCTAGCCGACTGGCTTTAAACGTATGAAAATGTCACAAATTAAATTCTTATGCTACGATTGATTTATCAAAAGGTAAATCAATTGCTTTTCATGGCTGTTCATATGTTAAAAAATAATTAACATGACGATTGTCGCTTTTTTATGTTCAAGGAAAATTCACAGATTAAATAATGATCATGTTATGTCAAACATACCGAATACAGAAATCTTGAAATTATAATTTAGCCAGTGTCTCAAGCCTGGTCGCGGGACTTACGAATTACCGCGACCCCGGTACGTAAAGAGCTAGTGAAGGACACCGTGGATTTTAGTCAGTACGAGTCTGACAGTCCCTTCCGCCCTGCCCTGGGTGGGAGGACTCATTTGAAGATTTTACCACGCTAAAAAAAAAATTGTCTCAAGCCTAACGATATAATTAAGAACGACCTCCACAACGCTTGATAAATGAAACTACTCTAAGGATCTACTAAGGATTTCACTGTTCGGCACATTTATAATTTTGTCAGACTGAGCGTCACGCCCCCACAGACCCTGTGACTGAGTTATTGTTACAAAAAGTGGACTAACTAACGAGGTCCAGGTATGTGACATCTACTTTGATATTCGATTAATTACTTTTGATCAGATAGACTTAAAAAACTGTCGCATATCGATCAACTCGATGACGGTTGGCGTAGTAGATGAGCGGTTGGTGACTGCTCCGCTGCGTGTCGCAGCTTCTATTTCCGTATAGATCAAATATTTGTATGATCTACAACTAGGTAGTTATTCCGGGTCTGGGTTTTTATGTATGTGAGTTTAAATCTTTCTGAACGCACCTACGATCCAGGAGAAAATTAACAAAAACAACCAAAATACAAATCTAATATATTTTGTACTTCACAGTCCGAATACAGGTATATCTTCTTTCTATAGGTATAAGGTATATCATCTTCTGCCATATTTTCTTTTGCTATCGCTAGTTATTTCAGCAGTCACCTTCTGCCCTGGGTGGAGCGAAAGAGGCTGTTAGACTTGACTGATTATAACCAACCCGTTCCTTCAGTGGAGCTTTGAATTCCAAGGACGCGGTAACAACCTTTCACGTCTCGAGTCCCGCGACGATTCATTACACAATCTATCCATCGTTTCTTTGATATTCCTTTGGTCATTTAGACACTGAACAGACCAAATATAGATCGATTGGTTGCTTCACGTCTCCTTTTCAGCAGCTCCTGCTAAATAACCTTGCGTGAACCTAATTACGATTATCAACCTTAAGACAAGCAGTAGTAGTGCGAAATGTGTGGCAGTCAAGTGGCGTACAGTCCGGCAATTTGATATGGAGTCCGCTCCATTAGCCGCGAGCCGGTAAGCCGGCGGCCGACCGCGATGTAAATGTTGTCGATTTGTTCAGCACGCCGCACACCGCTCGCCGCTCCCCGCCCACGATCCACTAAGCTAATGAGCCCCTTACAGAGGTAGTGGGATCATTTCTCTTACAATCAGTTGATATCTAACAAAGTTTTTGCTAGTCATGTTGACACCTAAAGGTTAGCCGTCCATTAGAGATGTGTAGGGCAACAATGCGGTGGGCGAGGAAGAAATTCAGCAATACAATTGTGTCCCATTAAATGAGATTATCACTTTCAAACCTTTTATGGACTACCGGCTTCTTGTGCAAGAAAAAAACCGAGCTCTTTCTTTTACAAAATTGTTAATTATATCATTTTTATGTGTTTGCTCTTTAATCAATCTACCTACTCACGTTACGCGTCTTACTACAAAGAAGTTACACCGTGTAAAACACTTGTTTAAAAAAAACTGTAAACTGCAAAACGGCATTTGACGCTGATCTGAAGGCTCGTTTAACAGTTACTTACACTTTTTTTTGACAAATGTCCAACAGATGTTTAAGTTTTTGTGGTACGACAGTAAATCTCTCTCTCTCTCTCTCACACACACACCAGATGCCACTTTTTGACGGCGAGAGAAATAGTTTTTTTCATGAAAATATAAGTTTCCATAACGCCATTAGCCTTTGAACCCGCCAGCGACCCCATGAAAAGCTCCAACGCCTACTGGGGAGCGGAACCGGCTCTGTTGGGGACCTATGATCTATAATAAAACAACAAATCCATAATTATAGTTATGTTAATTGATATTTCCGCACAAGAGTTTAATTACGGAAGACCTTATAATTTAATGTCACACTTTCACTAATTCACTTACCCTACATTCTCGGAATAATAGGTGTGTAACAAACACATAATTTCGCAGTTCAGGATAGAGATAAGGAATGAAATACCTTCATAAATTTTCGAGGGTTTAAGATAGTGAGGGGATGTCCAAGAGAATATAAAGCGAATCCTCATGTGGTTTTAAAACCTCCAGTGATGTTATCTGACGAAATTCTGGCCATGAGACGTGGTCATAAAATTGGTAGTGTGTAATAAAATTGAGCTACCTTTGCTGGCATTGAATGAAACTATTTGCCGTAGATACGTTGTTTTTTTTTCTAGCGCTGTACATTCTTCAAATTAGTCCTCCCACCCAGGGCAGAACGGGAGGGACTGTCAGACTCGTACTGACTAAAATCCACGGTGTTAATAGCAAGGACTATTCACGTAGGTACCGGAGTCACGGTAAATCATAAGTCCCGCGACCACCGACAGGCTTTGGAACTCTAGAGACCCAGTCATTTTAGTAGGTTTTCGTAGGTCAGGACGCCGTGACGCCTATCCAGCCACTCCTCAAAGAGGGGTCTTACCGCCGCGATTGCGGCGTGCCCGAGATACGTTGAATTAAAATGTTTTAGACTTCTAGTTTTCTGCTAGAAAAAAAAATATGTTTAATATATACTTATGTCACCAGCGGTTTCACTCGCTACAACATGAAAATTATCCCATGGGAACATAAAATCGGGATAAAAATTATAATCTTTTGTGTTAATGCAGGTTATAAACTATCTGTGTACCAAATTTCATCCAAATCCGTTCAGTGGTTTTTGCGGGAAAGAGTAACAAACATCCATCCATCCAAACTTTCACTTTTATAATATCAGTACGATTATCATTTCATCTAAAACATTGTGCCGTACATAAATTTGAAATGACTAACTCCTCCTTTTAAACGGGTTAAAAATAAAATAAGTTAACTTTATTCCCTGGTTGCGTCTGTCATGAAATAAATTCTTTATTGGAGTTTCAAACCACAAACCAATTAATCCACCTTATTTAATACAAATCTGTTATAATACTGTAAACAATAATTAAAACCACAAAGGGCTTATTATTTACCTCATTATATTCCAAGTGTAACGGGAATATTCTTCCCATATTTAATTTTCATAATTTACACAGACGCTGGGATCGGTTTAAAAAAAAAAAGAAATACTTTTAGGGGAAAATGTTCGAGGATTTACGAAAGGGTCGGCTCATATATTACATTAAGGCGGCAGGGGTCATTCGTAACAATTATAACCTAATTTTTATGTTTTTAGACATGTTGTAAACAATGTTTGTTTGCATGATACATATAGGTGCTATGACAAGGCAGCATATACTTAAGTAATGCAGCACAGTCACGTTGTTTACGTTGTTATCATTTCTATAGGGTAGCCCTTAGAGGGCCAAACGTCTTTCGGGGACACGGAACTGTCTAACAGGTAACCGTGACCCTGGAACGTAAAGGGCTATTGAATGACTCCGTGAATTTTTGTCAGTACAAGTCCGACAGTCCTCATTTGAAACTATTACCCAAAAAAAGAGTTCAAGCAGGTAGACATTTATTTTTATAAGTATTTCATCCATAAGCAAGTATCTTGGTATCATATAATGCATATAAAGTTATAAAAAAAAAATGTTCACCACCTCTATATTCCCCTTTAGTGTTTGAAATTTTAAAACCCTTTTTTAGTAGTAATCATTTTTTTAATAAAGTATTTAAATGAGGCATAATGGTTTTTTTTTTCTCTTTATTTTTAAGAAGGCATAGTGCTGTTGCACACTTTCGTGAACGGCCGAAACAATAGAGTCGTGATCGTGACACAGTAATTACGAAGAGCGAGTCTGTGCCACCTTTATATGCACGATAATATGCACAATACAATATGCATGCACATTGAATAATATACAATACAAAAGGTGTTGCATTGTGTGGGACAGTCCGAGCGTGATTTCCTGACACGCTTCACCGTTCAAATATGAGTTTGTCAGTGCCTGTCTCTAATGCAAATATTTTTGTGGGAGTTATAGTATTATCAAATACTAGCGGCCCGCACCGGCTTCGAATGCATTTCTTAGACGTTTATTATTTTTTATTAGACGTTTTCCGTTTTTTATATTTAAATTTTCTCGTTATTTATATTTAAACTCACAAACAGGACCAGTTGTATCAAATAATGTTGATTTTTATTCTAAAGTAAATGTTGAAAACATGTTTTATAATTACGTTGTTGTTTTTCTACAAGAAGAAAAACAATCAAAATGCAGCACTGCTTTTTGGACACGGAAGTTTCGGGAGGTACCTGTGTCGGATGAGGAAGGAAGAAACGCCTGGGTGTCACCACTGCGAGGATCGTCCGGAGGACACGGTGGAGCATACGGTGTGGGACTGCCCCGCTTGGGCAGAGCACCGCCGTGTCCTCACGACGCCCCCTTCTGCGAAGCAGTCCTGCTAGCGAAGGAGGAGGCGGGACGCGTGAGGGAGAGGACAGCGTCCACCTCACGACCCAGCCGCAGTGGTAGACGCCCACGGTGACTGACGTCGCAGGACGACCTCCGGCCACCGTAGGCGCGGGCATGCAGGCGGCGAGTAATGGGCGACTCGCTGTCTTACCATAGACCATGCCCGGGTCGACGGCGCGTTGTGTTCCACGCGATTAGATATAGTCAAACATAATTTTCTAAAAACTGCTTTCTATTTCAATCGATAAAAACGATTTTTTATTTTTATTTGAATAAGTTTAACGCTAAACGCATTTAGCAATTTCTTGTGAAATCAAGCCTAAGATAACGACGACAGTTTTCTATCAAACATGAAGATTGATAGCATGTTATAATATAACAAACAGTGTTACCCGCAGTTCAGTTTCTATAGAAAACGGTAAACCGATTTTCCAGTAACGGTAGTAATAAGTACTTGCGGTTGCAACAGATCGCAGATGGTAGAGAAATATGTGGAGGCACTGCCGTTATATTTACTGCTTCTGCGATTCAGTTTCCGAATATGTAAACAAATGTTTCAACATAAAGTTTTATTTTTTAAAACAAACTTCTAACATTTGTATTACTAATTCAATGGTTCTGAAATCAAGTCTTACTAAATATTATCTACATTATCCTATTAATATTACTCGTATAACTGTGAAAGTTTGTTTGAATGGATGTTTGTTACTCTGTCACGCAAATAATACTGACCAGATTTTGATGAAATGTGGTACACAGATAGTTTTTAACCTGAATTAGTATATATAATAGTTTTCATCCCGATTGAATGTACCTGTGGGATAATTTTCGAGTTGTAATGTAAAATGTGAATGAAAACGATGGTAACAGCTAGTTATGTATAAGTGTGAAATCGAAATCCAATTATGTGTGAAAATTATTTATTGGAAACAAGGATTGGAATAGACTTTAGAGTCGTAACTCGGACCACTCAGATATTGAATATTTTGTTGAACGGAAAATTGTATCGGTTTGTGCAACATTGTTCGTGAATTTTTGATCCGTTACCGACATCTATGTTTAATAGAATTTAAAGTCACAGTTGCCTTTAGATATTTATTGCTTTTTGGAGTATGGACGTAGCTGCTCTACAAGTTTGAAAAAGGAATCATGTGGTTTCAGAATTTCCGGTTTCTCAGTTGCAGTTTTTTTTCTAATGACCTGGGAGTTTCTCCTATTTCGTGGATGCGGTTAAAAATGTTCAATCTCACATACACAAACACCCAGACCCAAAACAACGACCTATAGGCCATACAAATATTTGTTCCGTGCGGGTGGCGAACTCGCGAGACGCAGCGCAACAGTCTACTTCGTATCCAAAACCAAATGATTTGTAAAAAAACTGATTTTAATTAGAACGGTCAGAGCCAACAAACTTGCGAACGCTAAGTGGCGCTGAAGTCGTGCACGGAGTCAATACGGTAGGTACTGTAAAGCCTTTGTCAAACTGACAGGCGATAGCGAACCGGACCGAGTCCGAAGCGATACGAGACGTCAAACTGGGTGCAGCAAACCGAGACGTGACAGTTGTATTAGCTGACTTTTTATGAACGACATCAAACAGAGCAAATACGCCTTCGCCACGTCTTCGCATCGGTTCGGCCACGCTATCGGATCGCTTTCGCTTTTTTATGTGACTGGATTCAAACAATTCCATACATTACAAATAAAAACGCCTCGCTTCGTATTCGCCACGCCTGTCTGTTTGACAAAGGCTTAAAGGTTTAGGTTGTTAAAACAAACCTTAAAAAACTCTGGTTGATGTATGATACTGGCTGAATCGAATCGCTCTAATAAGTTTTGAATATTTAAAAAGGATGGAGTCGATTGTCTTTTTTATTTTGTTAAAAGGTTGTCAGTTAATTTGTAGTTTTTCTAAGAGCACGGTCCTACTCATAATGAAACTAACCTTTTACTATTTTTAGGGTTCCGTACGTCTGAATACAAAAACGGAACTCTTATAGGATCACTCGTGTGTCTGTCCGTCCGTCGCTTACAGTCAATTATGTCCGAATCTATTAGACCGTTTAAGTTGAAATTTGGTACACATATCAATTCCTGTGACCCAAACACAGAGGTGTGACGTGAGCAGATGAAATCTGTATATGGGGGGTCATTTTTGGGGGGGAAGGGGAAAATTAAAAAAAAAAATCTGAAAACTGCATCGTGTGGCATATCAAATGAAAGGTCTTGTTGAGAAGATCTTAAATGTATTTTTTTGTAATTTTAAAATAAATAGTTTCCAAGTTATTCAAGAAAATAGACGAAAATTGACCATTCCCCCCCCCTTATCTCCGAAACTACTGAACCTAAAATTTTGAAAAAAATACAGAAATTAGTTTTCTCCTTATAGATTATAGGAAAACCTATAAGAAGTCCATGATATTAAAATAACATGGTAAATCACTCAATATTGTGCGTAACAACTTACTTTTTTTTTTAATACGTCATAAATCGTAAACCGCAATTTATCTTTCAAAGTTACAACCAACTTTTATATAATGTTACTTGCTGCTACGGAACCCTTTAAAGGCGAGTCCGACTCGCACTTGGCCGGTTTTTTTTTATGATACGTGTAGGTTCGCGACAGACCACTGCCTCGCCTGGTTGTAAGAAATGATGTGGACGAATGTGAAACAGACTTTTTTTTCTTTTTGTTGTTACCTCAATACACCTTTGTTTAAGGGCAATAATAATGGAGAAATAACAGAGATCAGGACAATGGATAATGTGCATGTTAATGACATCAGTATTAATTACAGAATACACTGTATTCTAGCTAAAAGGTCAGTTTGTAACATCGCTTACATAGTGTCTCTCAGTGCTGCCCAACCAGGGACCCAGTTGTAGCCTCGTGGATTGTGGTGCAGAGCTATAAAACTTCTGTACAGGACTGTACTGCATCAACTATTGGCCCGAATTGTCTTTGTTGTAAAATTACAAAGGTTTTGACTGGTAGGTATTGCAGGTTTTTCACAATATATTTACCTATTCTAACTATATACTAGTATTTGTACTCATGCTTAAATTTGCCGTATATGATTACTTACCTCCGTGGTTGCGGGACTCACAATTTTTTTTTAATTTAATTTAATAATTTTTAAATTTTAATAATTTAATTTAATAATTTTAATTTTAATAATTTATTTAAATAAGTAGTTTGTACATGGTATACACAGTTGTCTTATATAATTAGATGGTACAATAGAACCAGTCAATCCCTTTCAGTCAAACCCTGACCCCGGTACGTAAAGGGCTATTGAAGGACACCGTGGATTTAAGTCAGTCAAGTCTGACAGTGCCTCCCGCCCTGCCCTGGGTGGGAGGACTCATTTGATGATTTTACCACGATAAAAAAAATGATTACTTCCCAGAATTTGTTCGTTATAAGCAACACTATCGAACGGTGTAATAACACAGATTGTGTTTTTTTTTGATTATTGATCTTTCTAAAATCCAATGATGCAATTTTAGTTTTCATCAAAATCGACCTCGCGACTCCTTGCAACGCTTTTTGATATTCCTCATAGTTTCGGATATAGCCATCCACGCTCAGATAAAAAATACACCCTGTAGGTATACACAGCATATAGCTAGGTTTTGATTGTCCTTGTTATCAGTATTCGAAGAAAGAAGAAAAATGTTAGTTCCTATGTATAATTTCTAGCTATACGGTCCCTTTTACTGCTAGATTCATGTCATAATCATACGTGTGTAAAGTATGTAAGATATTATCTCTGATTCAAAACTTTGAATTAGGTAACATCTTCTGTGCGTAGCCTTTTCCCATCGCTTGGGTCAACTTCATCAAAACTTTAATTCCTTAAATATCATTGACCCACATTACCTTTACTTATTCGTCAAAAGCAAAACAAATGAAGAACTTTTTGTAGAGACGTAATGAGTTCGTTCGCAGTAGAGTTGATTGGTGTCTTATATTAAAGCTGTCAAAACGTTTGACCTTTGTGGAAAGCTAGAAAATGTGTGTCTTGTCCATGTTATATAAAGCTGCGACTATTTCAGGCCCCAGTGCCACGAGGGCTTAGTTTGTACTAAATATACCGACATCCCCCCGCCCCGTGCCCCCGCGTGACGTCAGAGCGCAACCCCAACCCTTTAAGCCAGGGCCACAAGATGGGGAATGCATGCTCGATTAACTTATCATTGCATTGACTTTAAAAATCTTCTGAATCTTCTTTGTGTAAGTTCTTTCAATCAATTCAAAATAATTTTTTGCTCATTTTAACCAAAAACACACTTTTTATATATCAATGATTTTTATCCACATTTTGTAGAATACCTACCTACTTAAACAATATAATTTTAAAATAATCTCTTCAAAAAGTATTTTCTAGAAAATCGTAACTACACGCTCATTGCCTCAAAATTCTATGTATTTAATAAAAAGTCTTGTAACACATTGTTCTTTTACTAGCTTGTTCACTTCGATAGCATCTCGGTACTAATAATATTCTTCAAAGTAGCATAGTGACTCAGAATAGACGGTTATTCACTGACCTCACTAGTGAAGTCCTTCGGAAAGGTCAGGTTCGAGTACTCGTATCCGGCACACATGTATGAAAAGATTCATGAATGTAAAAGTGTCAAAAGGAGTACGTACTTCCCTTTTGTGGGGTACACGTGGAGTAGTGTAGTCTCCGCCCCCACTGGGAATAGACATGACGTGACTTTGTCGCACGTGTATTCCAAGCTTAACATATTTCACAGTTGTTAACTAACAAAATATTTGAAAATAAAAGAGCGCTCACAAAGGCTGGATGTACTCATATTGTCAAAAAAAACCATGCCCTTTGATACAGTTTGTTTAGGTACAAAGTGTCCTTTGTTTAAAATAAAACTGTAAAATTATGAGTTTTACAAATACTAAGAGAAAGAGAATTGGGAAAGTTAGCGCAGTGGCTGAGCGATTGGACTGCTGTGCAACGTGTCGCGGGTTCGATTCCCGCGCGGAACAAATATTTGTGTGACCTACAAGCAGTTGTTTCGGATCTGGGTGTTTCTGTGATTTGTAATTTCTATGTTTGTAAACACACCCACGACACAGGAGAAAATTCCTAGTGTGGGGCAACGTTTTTTACTGTGCTTTAACCACGAAGACATATGTCTTCGTGGTTAAAGCACAGGCATATTATTAACCAAAAAAAAGCATCTGCAGCTGCACATAAAATATTATCAGAATATAACGAGACCTACAATAACCTGGCTTTTGCAGTCAGTAAAAGTAACAGAAATGAGGCTGGTAACTTTAAACCGGACAAAAAAAATCAACGGTTTTTTTTCCGATTTCTTCCAAAAGCCTGATAAGCTATTATTCATAAAGAATATACTCTATACTTCGTCAAAGGAAATTCAAATTCAAAGCAAATCTCCTGATAGCTTTGTGCTATAAAAACGATTAATACTCTTGGTTCATAAAATCATTAAATGCGAACACAACCTACTCGACTCGATTACGCTCCTGTCAAGTGCTATTGAAAACGGATCGATTTTCGGTCTAAAGCCCTTGTTAAACAGACAGGCGAAAGCGAACCGGACCGAATCCGAGGCGATAACGAACCGATACGAAACGTCAAACTGGGTGCAGCGAACCGAGGCGTGGCAATTGTATTAGCTAGCTTTTCATGAACAACGTCAAACAGAGCAAATACGCCTTCGCCACGTCTTCGCATCGGTTCGGTCACGCTATCGGATCGCTTTCGCTTTTCTATGTGACTGGATTCAAACAATTCCTTACATTACAAATAAACACGCCTCGCTTCACATTCGCCACGTCTGTCTGTTTGACAAAAGCTTATAGGCTTATTCGATCCCTATCGAACACAACGCCACCCTTATTACGTTCAATAAGCTGGTCGTATTAAAATTATAATTAGTGGAACTAATTTTACAGGTAATTTAAAGCGTTTTGTTTGTGAACTTTAACACCGCACAAGCAGTGTCGTGTAACTAAAGATCATAATGTACCCATAAACCGCTTTCAAAGATATTAGAGGCCACACAAGTGATATAATTAAAATATTTTCATGATGTTTTGTTCCACACGTGTTGTGTTTTAATCAAATCAGCAGATTAAGAGGCATTCAATCTAAAAGGGATCCCTTACACGAGAGTGTTTCATTAATACGGGTCCTAAATTACTTACCGGAGAAAAACCGACTCACAAATTAAACATGAAAGTTGTACATGTTTTTTCCTATTACACGCCCCTCGGTATCCCCGAGAATGTGGAGCTGGCAACATACTCGGCTACATATAATTCGCAGAGCAAACAATCAATATTTAGAGAAGCATTAGTTCTAGCCGACCGAGTGTAGCTTTAAGCAATTTTGTTTGAGCAAAGACTTTTTACTGCTTCATTACGACATTTTCGCGCTTTCTCCCTACCGCTGGGAGAATTAAAATTTTAATGGATTTTCAATGGCGGCAAGTGAAATAAAACCACCAGCACGGTGATTACACCGCTTCCGCGCTACGGAAACAGTACCCACTGCCTGAACACTGCCAATTTAATTGCGGTATTAAGGAAATTAATTCAAAACAAATGCAAAATGTTTTGGAAAACCACCGCTCCTTCAGCGCGACGCAAATTGATTTATTTATTTCACTTTAGCTGTTTACTATTGGTGCGCTTGTGATATTATTTGAAAACGATTGATCTCGGCAAAGCTCACAGAGAGTCGTTCAAATGAAACCTGGATACAATTCTATCAAAACCGATACCTTGCCGTGCCGGCAGCAATTTTATTCTTATTTACATCGGCGCACTAGTAGGTACACACTTCAGGGATTTACATATCACATGATATGGAAAGCTCGTTTTCATTCAGAAGTCTTTCATCGCTGAATTAATTGAAAGGATTATTTAAATATTTTCGACGGTACGGTATTCAATCATTCACGTTTATTTATTACACTACATTTATTAAAACTCATATTTATGCAAAATTAATCTGCTTCGGAATAACTTTGGAATTCGTTGTGAAAAATGTATGCTTAAATCGATTATAATTCGTCTGAATTCAAAAGAGTACCTATTATCGTAAAGAAAATTCAGGATACCCGAACGGGAAGGTCTTATTTCACTAGTTCTAGTACGGAGGCTAATGACCTGTGTTGGTTGCGTTAGTGCGAGTAAAGAAACAAACAAGATTGGGTAGTAATCACGTTCAATAGGTGGGCATCATGCGAACTTGTGGATGTTTCTCCTTAGAGGCTCGACCCACGTCACCCGCTGGCTGTTACTGACTTTTTATTGTCCATCGTATAAAATTGATGGATTACGAAACGAGTTTTGAATTAGATTTAGCTGTTAAAAGAAAAAAAAAACTAAGCCCACACAAAGGGAAAAAGGATGAGTTGTTTATAAAGAATATCTTGCCGGGCGGTCGCGACGCGGTGACTCGGTGTCTGAACATTTCCCTAAAGCAATTTGTTTTTTTTTTGTTATGAATAAAGTAGCAGCTCATGTTTTAATCTAAAATTAACACGTTTGCGAGCCTGATTTAGGCGGGTAACGTCATATTGTTTTTTTTTTTTTTGCGTGGTAAAATCATCAAATGAGTCCTCCCACCCAGGGCAGGGCGGGAGGGACTGTCAGACTTGTACTGACTAAAATCCACGGTGTCCTTCACTAGCCCTTTACGTACCGGGGTCACGGTAATCCCTTGGTCCCGCGACCCCGAACGTCATATTGTTTAGGATATTTTAGTAACATTTTCTAAAAGCGGCTTACTGTTCCTCATTCAATATTTTCAGCACTTTATCGTCGTACTCAGTTTCAAATGTTTCTAATGCAGGCCATGCTAATACCTCTTGAGATTTTATTTCTACCGAAAGAAAACTAGGAATAAAATCTCTGGGGGTAGCCCACACTTTGTCAGCTAAACACTTTACCTTTTAATTTTTTCCGCATTTTAAATGAGCGCTATAATTGCACAAAGAGTCGAGTGCTGCAAATATCCTTAAATATATGGCGCGGGTGTCAGCACAGTGCAGGCTCTGCGGTTCAGATTTAAGCGCAACCGAGCGTAAGGAATGCAGACGAATGATATTCCTTAACAGCCGAGCAGGGGATTAAGAAAGCTCCAAGTGACATATATTCCTGTACGAGGTACAGAATAACCAATTAAGTGTAAGACTCGGCTGGAATTTAGTAATTAATGTGGCTCGGCAATGTTTTCAACAATATTTTGGCTGTTGTATTTACGGCTCTTGCGTTGTTACGTCTATGTAGTAGTCGAATCGTGGCATTTTCAAAATGGCATGTCGGCTTTAATCGTCCGTCGGTGGCCGGCAGCGACTGGTTGCCACTTAAGACTAGTGGAATTGTACCTAATTAGTTGTTCTTGGTTGCTGGAAAGATAAAGTAGGTTTCTATAAGTAGCGTGGAACTGCAGTAGCTACCCATAGGTGAATTCATTAGTTTAATTAATTTGTTAACACCTTCCTAAAGTAATGAGAGTGCAGAGAAAAATCATAATTTGGAAAAATGCAGAGGTAACAATATCAGTTTACCTATATTTCAAATTATAGATATTATTGATTATGGCCATATAGGAGACCAAAACCTCGGGTCTGTCCAAACGGGCAACCGTGACCCCTGGAACGTAATGGGCTATTGAAGGAACACGGAAGATTTTAGTAGTTTCCGTACGAGTCTGTCAGTCCCTTATTCCACTCCACCCAAGGTGAGAGATGGCTTCAATTGATGATTTTACCACCTAAAAAAAGATAATATCAAATCTCGGGGGTCTACTCAAAGTTTGTCAAAGAAAATACTTACCTGACCGAAAGTAGCTCAAAACTTCAAACATTATTCAATAAAATTAAACACCACACCCAATAATTTCACAATTCATGACTTTCGTACACACATCAGGAACAACTGTCCAATCATGTTGACATTCATATTTTATTAATCTTAGCACTACGGAGTGGTACCACCCGTAACTTTGACCTAAAAGTACGTAGAACGTAGTAATCCAGAATCGTGGTAATTGGATTGTTAATAAGCTACTTCATATCCAGCTCGAAATGACAGTAATCAGAACGCACACTTTTTATGTACAATGACCCCTGAAGAGGATTAAAACGACATTAAATGTACCATGTACAGGTATTTGTTCACATAGCACGACTTTTCACGTTTTTGAAGTGAACGGGAACTTTGACTTTATTTAATTGAAAAAGAAATCCTCAATCGTTCACTAGAGCTACTTTCTTTATTTTCCACACGAAAAACACCGTAAATACTTCAAATACGTAAAATACAGAAATCTTGTGCTGATTGTAGAAATCAAAATTTCGCCATTTTCAAAATAGGTTGAGGAAGCCTTGTTTTAAAGGCAAGTATATATGTCATATTTGTACAATATACGTATGAATATAATACTATAGTGTAGGGGTCTTCATCCAAAGGGGTTCGATCGCACTGTCCTTTGTTCAAGTTACCGCTTAAAGAATATTGGATATGCTGAAAATTCGATCAAACACAAATATTGACGATCAACATTATTATACCATGCAGTTTTATCACATTCAAGAAGAATATACTTCAGTTTATGTTGATTTATTGGGGTACGAGTTTTATGCTTTATGCATGTCGGTTTCATTACCAAGATTTAGGGAAAATCCGTTCAGATTTCGGTGTTTAACAACTTATGGTTATTTAAATAAATCTGTTTTCAAAATAAGCACCTTATCTCAAACAATCGTACACTGTATCTGTTCTCAAAGAATCTTACGTATATAGTTAGCAGGAATTAGGTACGGAATAAAAATAAGTGAATAATTTTTAAATAGTATGTCAGATACCTGATATTATAAATGCATGAAACTCAAGTATTATAAAGCTAGAAATATAACTCCACTCAACGCAGCAGTTAAAGTGGAAACCTTCTTATTCCATTTCAAAAAATACTTATTGCTGCGTTAAAGCAGTTGACAGCTAATAAAACAACAACACTGAAACTTTCCGAGTTTATAACAGAAAGTTATTCAGTCTCGTCTTAAATACGGGTCGGTAAATAAAAATATACGGACAAACGCCCGACTAAGGCACCAACGCTGGCAACCAAGATTCTGCGTTAGAACCAAATAAAATATTAAGGGAGAGTGGGAATCCCGGTAACCTCACAAAGTAGACACCCTCTCAAGAGTGTTTCTTCCTATTGAATAGCTTCCCTCCCGTAGATATATGTACATCCATATTTAGATCTCCCATCTACAGAAGGAACGTTTGCGAAAGCTGTGTCAATATTTAATTCTGATGATACAATAACTCTGGCGTTGTCTTTAACAATATTTAATATTTAATTGTGATTTCTTACAATTATTTCGTACAACACAACATTTATCATCTTATTCAGAGGAACAAATATCTAAATTAAATTTTGATGTCCACCAGATTTATATTTCATCCACTCAAATAGAATACAAACGGGGTTTATAATTTGAGTGGATATACATTTTCTTGCATTTATTTCCATCAAAATTAAATAGAATCTCAAGTAAAATAAAGTTATTTTATATGACTGATAGATGAGAAAGCGTTGCATGACGTAGATATTTGATCATAGTGCCGCAGGGCAAAAATATTTCTGAGACATCTTACAGATAATCCACATGATGCAAATTTTATGTTGTTCCTCTATCATTTCCTTTAAAACACGATCTTTCAACACAAAATAAATATTCTACAAAAAGCTTATACCCCTATTATATAATTTGTTAAAGATTCAATAATACATGAACAATGAAAATATTTGGATGACATTAAGAGGTAACTCAATGATTAAATATGAAATGATACCAGTCTGTTAAGTATTTAAAATGCATCATCGGGAATGTAATCGAATACTGGATCTTGATTAAAAATAAATACTAAAAATTTAATAGATGGTTGTCATGGATTTAATTTTTGTAAAAATATATTTTTCAATGATATGATTTAATTATTGCATGACTTAATAAATTGCGTCAAGTATATAGCAGATATAAATAAGACGGTTGAAACTACCAATTTTTGGCCCACAATGTAAATTTGTTCATGAATTAATTAATCAATGTTGTAGTTGGCACTAGTATTTTTTTATTTATTTATATTTATATGTCAGATTACAAGATCCATAGTGGTTAGTACAACAGGAGCTTAAAATCTATATTAGTCGGTACACACATTGAATATAAATAGCAATTACATTATAGAACTAGATGAATTAATTACTTAATTACAATTAAATAAATAATAAATACAAACAATATACTATACATTATAAACACTACACAACAATATACTATACACTACAAACAATATATTATAACAATTCTACATTTTATTTTATCGCCCCAACTACAATGCTTACCCAATGCGAGTGCATTGGACATTGAAATTTTTCAGAAATTATCCTCAGAATATTGTTGCTGCTGCCGCGTAATCTACTCAGCATCGACGACACCCGCTTGCGTCTTATTGCGTAAAAGTCATCAGTACGCGCTTCGGCAAACATCGCGGACGCACTGCAGAACCGCGGCAACCGCAACAACATCCTGAAGAAGTTATTGAATTGTACTCGCAGAGCGCTGTACGCCCTTTGAGTATAGTTAACTCACAGGCTGCTCGTGTAAAATGATGTGCAATATGCTTTGAATAGCGCTACCTTAACTTCAGCTGAGCAACGAGCAAACCTGCGAGCCAACATATTACCCCGGACTGCCAGCGCTCTGCGTTCACGTTCAATGTCCTCATTGTCCCTTAGGTCATCAGTGACAATATGCCCCAGATACTTCACCTTCTTCACTCTTGTGAGAGGAGACCCGTTTAATAATATTGGTGGAGCATCATAAGGGGTCTTATCACCTACACCAAAGATCATAAACTCGCTCTTGGCAGCATTATATTTGAGGCCATGACTCTCAGCGTACCGCTCACAGACTCTCAGTAGCTGACGAAGGGCCCCAATTGACGGGCTCAGCAGCACCATGTCATCGGCATAACTTATATTATTGACAGCGATTCCGTCAATATGACAACCTACCTGCGTACTACTGAGCTCGCCAATCAGACCGTCCACATAAATATTGAAAAGAGTGGGTGAGGAAATTCCCCCCTGCCTCACGCCACACTCCAGCTTGTACTCCTCAGACAAGCAATCACCCCACTTAACAACATTCAATTGATTGTCATACCAAAATTTAAAAATGTCCACTACTTCTGCAGATACATTTTGTTCCCGCAGTTTATCCCACAGGAGCTCATAACTAACAAGATCGAAAGCTTTGGATAAATCTAAATAACAAGCATAAACAGGTGTCCTACGATCCAAGTAATACCTAACCGTGTGCTTCATACAGAGAATAGCAGTCTCAGTGGAAAGACCTGGTTGGAAGCCAAATTGCGCGTGATTCAGGTTAAGGTTCTTTATTAAATGCCTGTTAAGTAGACCATCCATTACTTTCGCCAAAATTGTCGCCAGGGAGATAGGGCGATAGTTACATTTATCACAAATGTCTGCAGTTTTACACTTAACAATTGGTACGACTATTGTTCTCATAAGGTCCTGTGGAAGATACTTATGACTTATACACAGGGAGAAAAGCATGGCTAATACTCTGGGTAAATGACAGCCTGCATGTTTTAGATGTTCAACACTCAAACTGTCATGACCCGGTGACTTACCACGAGTCATGTTGTCAATAATGCTCTTAACATCTTTAGGTCTTATTTGTATAATGCCGGAAGCATCTGACTGGTGACTACATTGCGTGACTACTAAAGGCACAAGTGCTTTAGATCGACGATAAAATTATTAGTAAGTAGGTGAAAATACGTTTGCATCGGTTTTTTAGAAGAAATGAAGGGATACCATTACTTATAGGTGTTTTTGTGAATCTGGAGTTGCTTCCATATAACTCAAAAGCGATGTATTCTTAAGATATCAGTTTCAAAATTGAGACAAGAACTAATTCGTTAGGTACCGATAATGATCAATTTCGTTTTGAAGAAGAAAAATTCCGTATACCTCATTCATTTGTTAACATTAACTAAATCAGTAGCTTAATTTAATTGTCGCATTAATATATTGATCAGAAATATTGTTAATGCAATCTTTATTTCAAAACCTACCTTTGTTCAATATTCAGATCAGCACCGCTATCTCTCCGTTGGCTCGAAGGTCACGGATATACCAGATTTTTATTCAAACGTATACCTACTTACATATCTACATAACATCATCTATGCATACCCTTTGTTAGGCAAACAAAGCGGGTAGATCACCAGCCGCTCTGAGGCTTACAGTAAAATATTCTTACCTATTCAAGTGCCATAGATCTTCATTCAAAGTTTTGAAATATCTCCCACTTTTCTTTCTGCGACTGTCAGTTCCTATATCCCTATTTAATCGTGATATGTTAATCTTTTTCCCTCCGTCCTTTTTTTCGTTTGCTGCCAACGTTCGGTTTTGTATACCTCTCATTTTTCCTCTCCTGTATATTTTACGATATGTTTCAGGTTTCCGAGCGTACCCTTCCTCATTTAATTTAATACAAATCTTTACCTTACCTATAAACACTCGTGTGAATGAGTTTTCTCCTTTTGCCGTCTGTTTATGATGCGGGGATCCTCCAATATATTCAGGATTGAAAGAAATAAAAAGCAGGAATCGTATTATCATAATCTTTTTATTAACAATAAAATGAATCATGTGCGATACATAATTGAATTCCAATTTAAGATGCACAAGCCTGGTTACTGCAAAACTACTGAACCGCTTTTCGATTTCCATCCAAATAATACGGTCTCCGCATTAGAACATGTCTGCTTCGTGTGAAGGTAAAGAATCAGCACTTATAATAATATTACAAAAGGAATCGGTTCGAGCTGGTGTCGCGAGCGAGCGGTGCCGCCCGCCACTTGATCTTACGGGACACTCACAAACCTACTAGTTATTATGATAAAAAGCACTTTCGTTTTCGTTAAATATAAGTATTCAATTGCATAATGCATCTCTCTTACCATTTTATAATCGAGAAATATGTAAGAAGAAAAATTTATGGAATATAACAACAATAAATAAATATTTTATTTACAGTTTAATTTTTTTATCGCCTATCTATTATATTCTTCGGGCGTTTAGGAAATAAACAGTAAGATTCGAACTAACTAATAAGTGATCGACGCATGAACTGAACCTGACAAGACGAGCGGCAGTTCACCCTACAGCGTGTTACGTAATCGTGCGAGCACGAGCACGAGCACGAGCACGAGCGCGAGCACGTGTGTGTGTACTGTGAACACAAACAGAGAGCCTACAACAACGCCACGCTCCTTACCATCAACAATACACATCGGGTAACTCTTGCTTTCAAAACAAACGTTTATCAATGAAAACAGCTTACAAACACGTATCATAGATATTAGAATAAGTATTTACAATTTACTTAGAGCTGAGTTAAGTTAGTTTGTCCTTATATTTTGGTACCACTTTATATTGTGTACTGGTCTATTACAAAACACATATCCAAAATAATGACTGACATAATATATATATATATATATATATATATATATATATATTATTGTATGTAAAAGCTTCAACAATAAAATTCATTTATGTAGACACATCGATGTTACATAACGACTTCATAACCCAATACAGTAATAGAAAGAATACGAGTACAAAACATTGTTAGTCGATTGTCAATATCATTACATTAAAACTTTGTATCTACTTAAATCTTATTTGGCAGTATTGATCTTACATTACCAAAACTGATGTTCTTACCAGTTATAAGCTACTTCTCTTATTCATAGGTATTAAATCCATTTTATATAACAAATTACAACATACTATGGTCGTTTTATGTTCTTAAAACTGACAAAACTGCTTCAGAATGTAATAATATTATTCCGCGAATATACATAGATTACCAAATTTAGTGACGAATGAACTATTCCCTAGACTGTTACGATTTATCAAAGATCAGGTTAATTGAAACATAACACTTAAAATGGGTCAATGATTAAGTCTTCCGGGATTTTTTATAATAATTAAAGCTCAAATTTAATGGATGAGAAACCATCCATTACATTTTCTATTTATGAGTTAACACAAAAACCTTATCCATAGCACATTCACTTTGGCCTTAATTTGGCACACAGTATCAGTTATTGATTATACGATACACAATAACATTGTACACAAACTTCCGAACTCTACAAGGAAAACATTTCGCCATTACTAGATAGTATTTGTGGAAACAGACAGAATCACGATATTGAACATGAATCAAGAGAGAAACTCAGTGGTTAGTTCATACAGACACAGTCGATACACAGAGCTTACAACGGTCACTAGAGAAGGAACAGAAGACTCGCTCGCCCGCAGGCGCAGGACGCAGCAACACAACGGAACGGTACAAACCGCGCGCACGCACTTCACGCACTCTTACACCTCGATACCTAAACGATATTTAAGATAATATTGTCTCGGCAAAATCTCACTCCACGACACTCGTCAAATATCAGCGAGTCGTATATACTACGTATATATAAATTTGATAAAGTTAATTCGTATTTAAATATTCCATAATAATATTTATTCATAAAAACACTAATTCATCGTACTTTCGAAGTTCACAAGGTCACAAAAGGAGGCGGGTGGGGTGGGGTTGGGTGGGGGTAGGGGCTGGGGATATACATTGGTCAGTAGTTCAGTAGACGGCGGCGAGATGCAACGTCTGCATAGGCAGCAGGCGTGCTCGCTCGGGTGAGGCGCGCTGTTAAATGATGCTCTCACGGTTCCGCTCGTTCTCCTCCAAGGAGCTCACCGAGCTGCCGCCGCAGATCTGCATCTCAATCTCTTGCAGCCTAGACACACAAAACATTGAAGTTAGCTAATACTTCTGCTGTTCAGAATACAGTAGCATTGCTATAATGTACAACACTGACCTCTGATCCACCTCCCACTGTTGCTGACTTAATTTAGCAGACATGGCGGCATTTTCCGTTTCGACGGTATACAGCCGCTCACGCAGGCGTTTGATCTCGCATTCGAGCACGTCGTGCGAGTCGAGCATGACGCGCGGCGCAGTGGCAACGCTGCCGCCACCCGCGCCGCTGCTGCGCGCGCTCGACGCACACGACGCAACCGGCGATGCTACTCGTAGGGGGCTTACTGACGAACTGCGACAAATTCATACAAATTAGAATCACTTACACTTATTAATAAAATCGTTAACAGATATGGCATCACCAGAATTCTTTTTTATTGTTGAGAAGTTAGTTTTATGTTTGTAAGCATTCGACATTGTTGACCAAACCACCCTTAACCATTAAGGGCACTCGTACTACTCGTAACGTCAAGATTCTTTGTTACTACGCTACAAGTCATCAATCTGAAGTACGAGTACCTAAGTTTTAGCAAATCTCCCATATTCATCATCGTGTTGTCGCGCTGTAGTCTAGGGAGTACCACAAGGGTCTGACATTGAGCCCTTGTTTTTTTAACAAAGTGATATCGAAAGAAATGTACTTTTATTTGTTACTGTTATCAACGCAGTTGGGAAATTACATATATATAGAGCTGTGAAAATGGTGTTTAAAAGATTCCAGCAAACCTATAAAGCTGGTCCCGGTAGGAAGGCGGGTGTGTGAGGTGTGGGGGCGGCAGCAATGGTGCAGGCGGCAGGTTCATGTCCTCGATGGGCACGCGCCCGCTCGTCTCCACCAGCCCGGGCGTTGACTGGCAACGGCCCATAGCCACTGTAAGGCAATTACATATTAACACATATTCAATTTATTCGTACAAACAATACAGAATATTACCACAAAGGTCATGTCCATTACTAACAGAAAAGGGATGTTACAGGAAGCAATAATTCACTTTGTCCGTAACAGCAATAAAGGCTTGTTTTAGGAAACAATCTATTGATTCGGAAAATGTTCAGCTTCATCAAACACATATTTATTATTATGGTGAATAATATGTTAGAGATACCTTTTTCTAGCGGCGCTTTCTTATATTTTTCGAGTCTCTTGACAGCGATCGCCTCTAGACGCACCCTGGCGGCAGGATACTCCTTGAGCACGTCCCACATGTCCTTCTTGCTGAGCACGAACAGGTCCGAGTAACCCACAGATCGCACCGATGCTGTCCGGCGGTTGCCTGTCGACGTGTCATCCACACACTCCATGCCAACCGGCGTCCGGTCCCCCCCTTATGAGCTGTTCTGATCCCTCATTCCACACGACACACACATATACAGAACAGGTCATAAGAAACACCAGACCAGGACAACCGATATTGGTGGCAGGGAAACATGACAAGAGAAGTTCAGTCACAGGTTCAAGAAATAAAAATAAAGCTTGTTCAAAAAAGATCCAAAACTACCTTGAAATTTAGACAACACGAAGGGTAGGTAAACGGATCCGGAGTCACATCGCGTTCACAATTTGAAAATAATAGCTGACCGTAAAAAAATTATAAGAAGCCATCTCTCTAGGGTTCTTATAGTGCTCCATTACCAAGACAAAGCTTTAAAATACAAAAAATCTTACATACGAATGCTAAATATTAATAAAATCAGTAGATATATGAAATCCGTAAAAGAACTAAGCAGTTCTACAAGTCAGATTGCATAGGATATCGAAGTTGGAAAAAAAAGTTTGAAAACCGACAATATGAAGATCTTACGCGGATGACACTTAAAAATATTGGGGGATCATGCACCAAGAAGTCACGCCAAGTATATGAGGTCTTCAGGGAGGATGCAAAGCGATCGGGGACACTGCCTTCAATACAACCAAAGGAGATGTTACTAAGATGCAAATAAATCACATGACACAAGACGCTACAAATCCTTGATGAGGATCTAAGATGAAGCCATTGAAGTCCGATTCGAAACAAATAAAAGTAGTTAAGCTTACCGCACAACAATATCTCTTCTTTTGAAGTATGTATCAATATGAAAAGGAATATTTAAAGAGCATATAAAAAAACTGAAATCATATCTAAAATGCGTAATTGTAAATTAATTTAAAATTTTAAAGCATTCCCTAATACAATTGGCACGAACTAGTTAGCGCTAGTCGGGTGCGTCATTGCGTGGTAGGTGTCAAGTGACGTGAGTGAGTGCGTAGGCGCAGCCGACAGCGGTAACAGTCGTCACAATGATGTCCCAGAACCTGTTGGTAGCGTCGCGGCCGCTCCCTCGGCCTGAGTGCAGCGTCTCCTCGAAACGTTTGCTTTTCAAAACTTTTCAAGAATACAGAGTAGTGTAATAATGGCGTGGCGTCTCGGGCCCTGGCGATATTTACCAAGTTGTTTACCTGCCGTGCCCATGTTCAGAATGGAAATTTCGCCAAAATAAGAACCAGCCTTGAGTGTTGCGAGCACAGTCTTCCCGTTGTCTCCGACCACCTGGAGTTTCCCTCGGTTCACTATGTACATTTCCTTCCCGACTTCGCCTAGGGAAAGTATATAAATTTTTAATAGCATACCCGGAAATGTTCTCGTTTTATTTTGTTTCCTTCGGAAGGTGAAATTTTAAATATGCGAAGCTCAAGAAAATCAAAGCGTACCTTTTCTACAAATGTAGTCGCCTGGCGAGAACAGAACCGGTCGAAGCCGTAGTACCAACTCACACAAAAAGCCCGCCTCGGTGTTTTGAAAGATTTCCACCCTGCGATTACGAAAATGTGCTAATTTTAACTTTTCGCATAACAATAGCAAACTTTAATGGTTTGTGATTGATAAGTATGATGTACAAATATGATACTGAAATATTACATTTTAACATATTACGAGATGATGCTCTAAAAAGTACGTCATACATAATCCAGCTGAAAAACTGAAAGCACAGAAGAGCCATTTGGCGACAAAAATTTACGGGTCGTATAAACGAACACTTATGCATAATTCATGGACGTAAAAAGCGAATGTTTCTCTTTTTAATTATACACGGGGTATTAAGCTTAAACTGCTACAATGCATTGTTGTTGGTGAGATGAGTACATATCATAACTGTCTAGAACACAGATCAACTTTGTAAGGATTCGACATCTCGCTAATTGAATTAAGAATGTCCATTAGCAGATGGAATAGAACTTAATAAAATTAAATTGCTTGAACCTAAACTCAAACTAAACGCAAATTAAATTAAAGGCTAAGACATTTGGGCGCCTTAACTAATTTCCTCGATAGTGACAAGTTCATTATCTTTCAAGTTGAGTTCCGACAATCCTTTATCTCGACCAACATCAACTTTTGTAATTTCTTTTACAGATGTTCCCAAAATTATCTCAATAAAAATGTCGAATTTCAAAGATCAAAGTATGTTTACTTCTGAAGCCAAACTTATGCTATTTGTAATACACCTGATCCACAGATATTCAGTTGATCAAGGCTCAGCATTTATTTGTTTATACATTTATCCTTCAAGTACGGCTAAGGAATACTAATCGTCGTTTTCTCTGCAAACGACACGGGATCTAACAGTATGCTGCTGAACGCTAATATAATTTCTGCTAAAATAAAAGTTTGCCAGACTTTACCCATTTAGAATAAAAACGTTCATTTCTACATTTGTTTACGAATATTAAAATTTTGTTTGTAGAACTTCCACTTCTGCCTAGTTTTAGAATATAGCTATTTTTAATAACGTTTAAAATGTTTTCATAACTAAAAGAAAGGCCTATTTTTTTCAGTAATATGTTACAAATGGTTTCTTAAAATAGTTATAACCCTTAAAATTATTGTGGATATGACAAGTGATGACATTTAATAAAACATCACTACCAGGGTCCGTATTATGACATCTTAAAACCAGGCTTGTTCCAGTGAGTGAACGAGGTGGCGCTAGACGACTTGTATAGCTGTCTCTTTCACTCACTGGAACAAGCCTGGTTTTAAGACGTCATAATACAGCCCCAGGTCAAATTTGCTCTAAACAAGTAAAATAAAAATGTATACCTATATCCAAAGAATCACTAACCTCTTCAATGTATCTAGATGTACATTAATCGCTATTTCTGCTTTCAGCTTGTCGGGCAAGCAGGAGACGGCCTTCTCCTCGTCGGAACATTTCTGTGTCAGCCAGAGGTAGTCGAACCACTTGATCACCTTCACCTGCAAGTGCGTGGGCACCCGCCGCATGCGCATGTACGTCTTCACGCCGTCCAGTTTCGCTATAACAACGTAATAAAGGTAATCATACAGTTGTAAGAACTACAGAAACTAGCATCCCTTCAATACGAATTGTTTATGGTTCTTTCTAAGAAACTCCATTGAAAAGTCCATTTATAATCATGCTGGGTTGCAGTATGGAATTCAGACGATCCAGATTAAAGGATCGTCGTATCACGTCATATCGGGATCAGCTAGAAGTTGAGGAAATGTCGATTCCGTGAAATATATTGTAGTATTGAAAAAGAATAAGCCAACAGTTTAAAAAAAAAAAATCATGTTGTTTTTATACCTACTATTCTATTCATTTAGAAGGCACAAAAATATGTTGTACCCCCATAGTGATGGAATAAATATGAATGAACATTTTAGTTAAAAACAAATATCCAAAGTGCATCAAAAGACCGAACACTTAAGTAGCAAACTCGCTTCCTCGATATTTACAAGAGATTACTCAAGTTGAGGCCAGAGTCTTTGAAACAAAATTTCAATTTCAAAAAGATAATGTTATTCATCAACTTGTCACAAAGTTTCGAGGCTACAAAATGAATTTATACTGTTTCGTAGATCGCACTTAATCTCACCTGTCGCCGTCCGGGAACTAGGGTTAGTTAAGCTAAGTGGAGCACCTAGTATGTCAAGTGCTAACTTAATGTTAGCAAGAAATAATTGCAATCTCAAGTTTACCAAAACCGTTTAACCCGGCTGCCATGTCTGCCCCGAGATAACAAGGCTTAGTTCACAACAAACAGACAATAACGACGTGTAATGTGGGCATTAACATATACCTACATATACTAGTGTGCATGTTATATAACACCGGTGCGATATGTTAACCTAGTTTACATTCCCAATATATGTACGTGACATTACAATTTTAATGGATATCGATTCGATGAGACGTGATTGTGCGGTAAGCGATATATTTCATTCCGTGTCCCGAAGGAGCACCTATACAATCTGGGTAAAAAGGGATCTGTTGTCCGTGACGCAAGTTTCCTCTGTACAGTCTATACAAACGATTATTTGACATGTTTTGTGCTTAGGATTAGGTAATACAACAATAAAGTGTGTAAAAAGAGTGCAACTCTCGCAAAATTTGCATTAATAATATACTCAGTTGGTAAGACACCGCAAATTAAATCATGTATGCCACGCCGAGCCCAAATGAAAACTAATTTACACTGATACAGAGGGTGCGGTTTTGTGTACCGAATGTAAAATATTTGTTCTCAAAGCGTCCAATTGTACTCAATATGCACAAAGGCTGTGGTTATACTGAAACCAGAAACACAGTTAAATTGAACCATACACATGAACTTGTGCAACAAAATGTATACAGTCCAGAACTCATTACAAAGAAGTAAAGCCAGGCATGAAGGTGAGCGGGAACAAAGAGCTGCACATAATCACTGGCTTCAGTAACAAGTGGCTCTAAGTGTTTGGAATAAGTTAGCACTAATCGCCACTTATTGGAAAATCGAACGCTTCAACTATTACGATATTAAATTTTAGTATTCAACGTGTTTGTGAACTTTATGATAGGTTTCACACGTAACTTTAGTATATGTTTTGTCGCGTAAGCAAAGCATATCGGAGCGAGGTGCAAAGTGCTCAACATCATTCAGTGACTGGAACTCGTAGAGCAGACGATAAAGTGCAGTGCTCTGCAGGTCGCTAGTCACTCATAAAACCAGTACTGAAAGTTTCCTACACATTCTTTTATCTCGGGATTATTTTATCGCTCGTTCCGGCAAAAATAAACAAAGCACATCTTATAACTTTTGGCATGAACCCTCATATCCTAATTTATAGCGGGTCATTCCGCAAATATTGCAACAGCCAGTTATTCGGCTTTTCCTTTTGTGTAACGGATGTTACGCCAATTTCAGTGATTCTGGAGTATTTTTGGTCATTTGCGAATAGAAGGGATCACACATTGGAGATATTAATGTGAGCTTTTATGTTATATTACTTATAAGTTGTTAAAATCAAAGCGTAGTCCTTAACCGTAATTTTATTGTTCATGTAGAACAATTAAACATGTCAGGATGATTTTTAATTACTCTTGGTTTACCAAGTACTGCACTAACAATTCTCGTTTACATAACATGCACGTACTTTAATTAATAGCTTGAATATCGTTCAAACGCGGTAACAGCCCCTGAATACCCACAAAATAATGTACATAATTGTAATATTTATTCTCGAATGAATGTTTTCCAACTGGTGCGACAGGGTAACATTGTACGCAGTTTAGCTAAGTTGAGGATTAGGTACATTTTAAATAGTGTAATTACATAAAGTGTGACAACCAGGCATAAAGAAGAGGAAGGTTATGGGGACACCTAGACACAGCAGTAGTATAACTTAAATTTAAAACCAAGTTACTTATAGCAGGGGTCAGCAATCTCGGTATAAAATTATCTCTTTACGATATAAGAATTTTAAACTGAGATCGCATGTTGAACAGTCCCATGTTAAACACGGCTACAAAGGGCTGATTGTGTGCTAAGCAGCGTCAACAATAAACATTTCGTCACAAAAACAAGTCAACAGCGCACCCTCCGCCGTACAGTATACCGGTGTACTCGGTGTTATTAGTGTGCCGACATTTGGAGTAATTTAATCTTGCTCAAACACGGTCCGGGGACGGCGGAGTGCGGTTGCTAGTGTGTGCGGACCTGAGTCAACCGCCCGCTCTCCGCTACCACATCGCGTAGCGCAGCGCAACATCGCCCAGCGCAACGTAGCGCAGCGCAGCGCCGCATCGCGCCACGGAAACGAGCCACGTGCGCGACCAGACACGCTACATTAGTTACGTTAAAACTCATTTTTTGGTAAACGACGGAAACAAGTCTTATTTATTTAGTAAAGCATTATTATTGTCGAGGTTTCCGTGTTTTCGTCAAGCAAAATACATCAGCTGGAAAGAACGTCCCAGAGGCTCTATATAAATTAGCGAAACCTCTTCCTCAGTTGGAATGAGAAAATAATGGTCCATGTTTCTGTTTCTGTGTTTAAATGAGAAACATTATTACTGGAATTTGAAGGCAGTTTCTTATTTATGGGATTGTAAGAAACAATACAAAACTGAAAACAAAATAAAAATACCTCACATATTACAATGAGCATTTATTGTTTTTAGAGAAAAAATGATGATTTCTTTATGCAATTATATAAAACGTTAGCGCTAAACGCAGCAACAACGTGAAGTCTGAAAGCCAAACGAAGCTAGTCGGGATCGGGAGCGTTGACTGCGTACACAATTTGAGGACAGGCCGTGTCCAGCAATTTGAATATAAACTAGATACTTAGTGTAGAAGCGACTGCACCAATTGTTTACATTGCGCCCGCCTGTTGGTCAATTTCTAACTCCCTATTGAACTCGGATAGTGTGTAAACTAATGATGCCTTCTTTTCTTTGATTCTCCATAGAAGAAAAAAAGTACAAGATGATCTAATCTTATGTCTGTTGTATCGATAGTTTTAAAAAGTGTCGTTAAAATCGATTTGAAATAAACAATAAAAAATACATAGGTACACGTCGAAAATAGAAACTCTTTCTTTTTTGAAAGTTAAAAACAACTAACAATGCAAGTCCGATCATTTTATGAACTAGAATTCGAGCTAAAAGCTATCCCACATCTACCGACTAAGTTGATAAACTTGATATTGTGTGTGTGAAGATTGCAAATAGGCATTCTGCACTGGACGTGTGAGCACATCACGAAGAAGCTAGTATTTCATTAGACGGGTAACCGACCGGCGCGGCGCACAACTTATTTAAGTTCTGAATACTACCTAGCGTTTTAGGGTTAATGAAATTGGCTTAGCAGATTGAATACTCCACGGAGTGTGAGGGGTTTCACCTAAGTTACTAATTTGTTTGATTAATAAAGAATTATTATATTCATGTAGCTAATATTGCTTGATTGTTGCTATCAGATGATTTTATGCATCCTAATCATGCTAAGAAACGCTTTCTTTGTGAAACGTATTTCTTGTTCAGATACAATAGATTAACTATGAAAACTACTTTCTTGTCGAAAGAAAAATGTTGTAAGGCGGCCTAAAAGTTGAAGATATTAGGCCGCCTTGCAATACGGAGTGTGTTCGCTTTGACCAGCGGCTAGTGTCATGGAGTAGATCAATTATTGTCGAATTGTTAGGCTCGGGCGGGCGCTGGGCGATGGGGTGCGATGGGGCGCGATGGGGCGCGCGGTGGCAGCTCGGATCGATGTCGGGCGGCCGCGCGCGACGCGCTTTCCCGGCGGGATGGGGCGCGGCGCCCGACTTTCGCCGAGCTATTTATAGCATTCAAGCCGCTGACCTATTTCGCTGCAGCGCCGCCGAGGAAGGTCACGGATTCAGCCTGCTGTCTGCCGTCGCGGCGCCATTGTCTTTTCAACCGAGCTGCAGCGCTAATTAAAGTTGTTGACACTTTGCCGCTCCTCTGTGTTTAAAATGCTAGACTTATCCATTCTACGAATTGATTACTTACGTTTTACGTGTCTTTTCCTAATTTAACGAGTTGCAAACTATGTTGGGTTTTTTGTGAACGTCAAAGAGCACCGTTTTGATAAATGAACTATGAGGAAACTTTGTTGGGAGCTTTTGTTTGTAAGTTTACTGAACATATCTAGGAAACGGTTGGTCCGTGAAGTCGACTTTGACATAAGGTCGTCGGTCGAGTAAGGCTGAGTGTTGGGTGAGCACGTAGAGGAGCGGCGTGGCTGGCGGCGCGCGGGGTCGCATGCCGGCACGTCTACCTGCTTAGTACGCTAATGTGACAGCCAAGCCGCGCCGCGCCGCACCGCGTGCCGCCGCGCCGCTTCTTCGTTCCACAATGTCGACCAAGCCCTTTGAACCTTCACACGTGCGCATGATATATCGTGTTAACCATCTAATGCATCACAGAAAATGAGAACTTGGCAAAGCTTGTCTACAACACATATTTATACAGGAACGTTTTATTTTTGCATAATCCTTCTTATATGGTAATCGGCTTACCTCAAACGTTTTTCATATTACATACCTAAGTTGTGCGCGTCAGCTCCGGACTGAGGAACGCTTAAGGCTGAGATAAGCGTGGGAGTAAGGAGATATGTATGAATAGAGTGTACAGTAATAGGAACCTTGAACTGTGCCGACCTATGACAAACATTCCCAAGTGGAGCCATAATAACATGGTGACGAGTAAATAATATATATTGGACAAATTACATTCCTATATTCCTCATCCAGCAAACGTAGATTAGATACTCGTAATAAATCAAGTAATCACGCACATATTGACTATGAAAATTTGATGAAAATATAACATTAAACGGGTAATACATACATTCGGTATTATAGATATTAATAATTTCTATGAATGCTTTCACCTCGGCTTTGGTTAGTCGGCATTGCGATATTGGTGTCCAAAACTAATCACAGTACACATAAAGAGAGCCTATTCAGGGAATCTAGTGAAACACGTACATTGTACAGATCGCAGGTTTATATAGCGACATGGAGTTAATAAGTGCATGTATAAGCCTGATTTTACACATAGAGCAATAATAAGAGTAACATTGAACATGTGGATTGTATGTACAATATTATCAAATTGAGCATGATACTAAATTTACTAACTTTCAATTCCGCAAATAACTCCAGAGAGATCTGAGCATTACTATGTTACTATCACTATCACTACATATTAAAAGAGTTCCACCATCGCGTCTGTGTCTGTGCACGATAAACTCAAAAACTTCCGAATGGATTTTAATACAGATTTCACCCATGGACAGAGTGATTCATGAGGACGGACTTCTAATATCAAAAATCATTCAAGTTGATATGTGGATATTTACTGAAAATATCGGAAAAAACGTGACCAACTGGGAGGTTTAAGGTGTATTCACACACATCAGTCACGTCACGTCACCGACAACGGATCGGTGACAGTTTGTGTGGGAACAGTCTTACTAGGAGTATAGTTTTTTTTTTTAAACCAGGGCGGTGACTTGACGTGACGGTGACTGATGTGTGTGAATGCACCTTCATTATGCTTCACGTGCAAACCCGGGAAGGGTTGCTAGTATAAAATATTGATGCTGTTACCTTGAAACTCTTTCCTGGCGGTGCTGACTGAGGTGACGATGTTGGCCACGTGTCCGAGCACGGTGGCAAACAGCATCAGCCCGAACAGAAGCTGCGCGATCACGAACACATACTCGCCTTTACTGCGCGGCCGAGGCAAGTCACCTGGGCACATAAATAAATATGTTATACGTATGTTTATAGTATTCTATTGGGATTTAGCAGTGTCACAGTTTTGATGTACGTATTAAAAAAAATGTTCTTTCTAATTTAGTCATGATGCTTTCAGCGTCGACAATTTGTATTTTTACAACTTGATATTAGATCCTTCAGTTATTTTTGTTTTTTTTTCATTTCATTTCATTTATTGTACTTATTTGACAAGAAACTTATTGAATGACTTCTGTCAATGTGTCAAGCTTAGATAAAAAAATGACAAGATTTCGTGTTCAAAAACTTAACATTTTTCGTGAAGCCACTTCTTTATACATGTTTTTGAAACACCACGCTCATATTTTACATAGAAATCAAACGAAGGGGATATCTTTTATTCGTTTTTTTTGCCTTCAATTCTCAGTGCCCTTCTAGGAATCTAGACATTTTATAATCTAAGGCAGGGGTTCCCAAACTGTAAGTCGCAGCGCCCTGGTGCGTCGTACAGAGGGGGGCGCCATGAGCACCATGATGCGCTTTCTGGTGGACCATTCTCCGGATTTATATAGCGTAGAACCAAGATTTTATATGTATAAAATATCCACCAGAAAGAAGAGAATAGTCTCATTGATCTCTTTTGCAGCTACAAACCCAGATTCACGTGCTCTGATTGCGTGGAGTTCAGACCAGGTATGATTGTTTTAATATTCACCTAGTATCAAACAGCCGGGGCACCTAGAAAAAATTCTAAAACTGTATGTGTGTCGCGAGCTGAAAAAGTTTGGAAACCCCTGATCTAAGGAATCAAGATTATAAAAGTCAACTTCATTTCACAAAGTTATTTATCTCTGACGTAAACTTTATGGCAATGGGAATAAAGGTTACTGTACTGGTAAATCAGAGGTAAAATAACAAAGTACAATAAATCACTGATTGCCGATGCTAAAATTAAGATGTCTGCTAAGGACATCACATACCATATGATACAAATATAGGCACATAGGCATAGGCATGTGTACCAAACAATGTTTAACCTTAATTGTCAGCATTACTCGAGTTAAGTGATAGGGACGCGTGAATGAAACACTGCCCTTACTGCTTGATTGGTACAGATACCCTCACAACACGTGCATATGTATTTAAAAAAAAAGATTTTGTACACTTTGACTAGATTACAGAACAAACATATTAAAAAAAATCTTTTTTTTTATGTAACCGACTTCAAAAACAACCACGAAAAAGTGTAAAATAACATACCAAATAACTATTCTTTCGGAAGTGCTTTGGGCTTTGTTTTTTTATTACATTGACTTTTTTTGTGCCTTTTTGAGGCAAAATTATTTCATAACTATCAAGTATTCCTCATCAAATATAGTGACGGCACGGTTGGCGCAGTAGCTGAGAAAGTCACTGCTACGCGGCGTACAGAGGGTTCGATTCCTGCACTAAACAATTATTTGTATGATAATCAAGTAGTTGATCTTAGTACTTTTGTTTGAGTTTAAATGTTTGTAAACGCACACACGGTTTTGAATAACAAACAAAAGCCATGATTTTGAAATAAATAAAAGAGAACTTTTATGCAAAAGAGTTCTGTTAACTGAGCACTGCAGTGATAAATTGAATGAAATTAAAAAAAAAACAATATCGTAACAGGCACAGCGTGTAATTCATTGCTCGAATGTCAACGCTATAACGATGTGGTTACAAGCGCGCGGTCAGAGCACACCGTGTCGCGTCGCACCGCCACTGCCGACAACAAATTATACAACAACGCCTTTGTAATTGCTACCCACAACAAAAAAAACTCTAAACTAACAAAAAAACACATGTCTGTTAACAACACCAATAAAGGACTGCTTCATGTTGATTCAGCTACGTTACTACAAATATTAGCGCAAAAAATATATTCGCAGTTTGCGGTCGCTCTACTTTTATCCTTGCGTCTCGTTCGAGTCAATGTCGGATTAAGCCTCGTGTGTAAGTACTTTATCCTACCACCTGTGACGAGGAGACGAGAAAATAGCGTATTTATTTTTAAAATTGTGGTAAATTTTCCAGTCGTTCAAGGCATTCGCCTGTAATGCCTACCTGCCCGCGAACCGTTACCGCGGACGTTTAGTTCATTTATTTGTTGAGTAGTCTATCTATTTAGCTAAACAGTCTTACATTTTAAACGTTGCAAGAACATTACGATGTTAATAAGCTATTAATAAACTAAACTAAGGTGTCCAGTGCCTGTCGCGGGACTGTACGAATTACCGTGACCCCGGTACGTAAAAGGCTAGTGAAGGACACCGTGGATTTTATAGTACAAGTCTGACAGTCCCTCCCGCTCTGCCCTGGGTGGGAGGATTCATGTAATAATTTTACGACGAAAAAAAAAAGGTGTCCAGTGCCACGGTGCGGATACTACTAACGTACGATAAAGCTCGTAAACTCATTATGGCCAACACGGAACAACTCTAAGAGTAATCAAACTTCCAAATAGCTCAAAGATACTATACATCTATACTAATATTATAAAGAGGAAACCTTTGTATTTTTGTATGTTTGTATTGAATAGGCTCAAAAACTACTGGACCGATTTCAAAATTTCTTTTACCATTACTTAGAGGGATTCTTCCGAATCCGTATAGGCTATATTTTATCCCGGATTTTTTTTTTTTCAGAGAGCTTAAAAAATAAATGTCCACCCGTGCGAAGCCGGGGCCGGTCGCTAGTGAAATATATTTAAAACAAAAACAAGCACTTTTCGTTAAATACTTATCGTAATAAATGTTCAAACGAGTGTTTTGTGCGTCCTCTACTCAACGATATTATAAGCAGGTACAAAGGGTATCAGAAGACGGATGACCCTCAAGTCTTGACAGTTACAACGGGGGTCCGTTTTTACGGGTAACGTTATTAAACCAAATGGTACAGGCCTCGGAAAACACGTAACTGTCGTTTATTGTTTACAAGCCACAAAAAAGTTTCGTAGTACATTCGTAGCTTATGCTACGCCGCGCTACGAGATTCGTAGCACTGTTTGTATGAGAATAATATCAACGCCTGACATGAATACATTTTTATATTTAAGTTTGTTGCTTTTGTAAGAATTTATAAACTAGACTAGTTATACTGTTTATATAAATTCTTAACTCCTTAAAATAATTAATTTGTCCAATTTTAACGGTTATAAACAACCTCTGCATAGTAATTACTCAAGCCAAAAATAAGTCGTAAAAGTATTTTTAGCCATTAAGTGCTTAATTAACAAAGCTGCTCCATTTTTCTTCGTTTCACGGACTTTAAATATCGTTGCCTTCCTTTTTCAAAAATTAAATTCTGCCTTTCTATTTATGAAATGCCTAGAAAAACTTTCATTTTGTTACGAATTTTAATATGTGGCTATAAATACAGGACATTAGAGCTTATTGCAAGTATTACACTTGGCGAGCTTGCAAAACGATCGCCAATAAAGGGTACGGTCTCCAAGACATTGTAACACCTTTTTATTATGGCCATAAAAATACATTATCCATCGTTAGTACTATGTGTGAACTGCTCGCACCATAATTACATTTATTCATGATACAGAAATAGTAGATTGTTTAACAAGGGAACAAACAACAATTGTTATTTTTAAGTCCAGAGCGGAGCGAAGGTTTCTAGATTAGAATCCTGAGCTTGAGCGAGGGTTTAAAAACAACACTATTTTAAGCTCAAGCGAAGCTTAAAATAATGTTGCTTCCGAGATGGACACTCTATTTTTTATCACCCTCTATGAGAAAATAAGTCTGACTCTGAGTCTAACTCTTTTGGAATAGATGTGATAAATAAAAATATATAACACGCCTGTAATCCCTGGGTGCTTTACATGCGAAATCTAAAGGATCTAATATGCATATAATTAACAATAACTGGTACAACAGATACCCACACGAAACTGAATCTATATCCCGCGTCACCTAACGCACGTACAGTATGCGGGATTTGTTGACTTAAAACTTATCCCATTACCTGACGACCATTGTACGGCTTTGTATATAATTATTGTGTTGTTCTTTATTTATGACGCTTCTTCTTCTTCTTATCGTATGGTTGATGAACAACCTGGTGTCAGAGTTTAAACCGCCCGTAGGCCTCTGACATGGCTTCACACACCGTTGAAAAATCTCTCAGGTGTGCTGGTTTCCTCACGATGTTTTCCTTCACCGTTTTTAGCAAGTGATAATTAATTTATAATACGCACATGAATTCTAAAAGACATTGGTGCGTGCCGGGGTTCGAACCTGCAACCTTTGACTTGGCAGTCTAACGGTCGTACCACTCGGCTATCACTGCTGATGATGATGATGATTTATGACGCTGATTTCATATAATAAATATGCATTGGATTTCTTGTATTCTCATTATGTACGCGACGCTGATATCAAAGGACATATAAATTGACATCATGACAGTATATTATTATATGAAATCAACTATATTATATGAAATGATATCCAATTTATACGTATACTAGCTTTTCCCCGTAATTTAACCACCACTACTCGGTTCCTATTGATCGTAGCGTGATGTTATTTGACGGTACGCTTGGCGCAGTGGCTGAGCGATTGGACTGCTGTGCTGCGTGTCGTGGGTTCGATTCCCGCACGGAGCAAATATTTGTTTGATCTACAAGTAGTTGCTTCGGGTCTGGGCGTTTGTGTATGTGAGTTTATATGTTTGTAAACGCACCCACGACACAGGAGAAATTCCTAGTGTGGGGCAACGTTTTTAAAAAATATATATTTTTTCAATTCGGACTAGTGGTTAGTGAGATTAGTGCGTACAAAGTAACTGTTCAGCTTTGTAATACATATAAGTATAGAAGATGACTTTTTCGTAAAGTCGGTATCATATTTCTCGAGTTACTGACTGCCGCAACCCAAAAAGTTGCCGCCGGCAAGGGTCCCAGTATCCCACGACAAAGGTACAGGCATTTGCCCATGTAAAGAAATTGATGGCCCACAAAACATCAACCAAAAAGGTTGTAACATAATAAAGTACACATCCATTGTTTTGGACTCCAACAGTCGCTATCTGTCTTTAAAACAATAGCGTAGCTTCCAACATCAATAAATTGCAAATCTAATTAGACCGTCAGTTACAGTTTAAAAAAATAATGGAGACGACCTTTTTTAAATCAGTAAATGTTTACAAAGAAAAAACGCATCAAAATTCGAGTCGGCTTGTGACGTCAGGACGCACTAAAAATGACACCACGGTATAACATAATTGTGAATTTTAAAAGCATCGTAATTTTATCAATTTTGATTTACGTACCAAAATATAAATACAGGTCATAAACATAGATTTTTTGGGAACACAACCTTACCTTACTTATTAGGAATTTATGCAAACTAATGTAGCTGAAATATGAAACTGAATTATTAAAAAAAAACTGAATTTTGATACCGTGCTCGGAACAGGAAGCAAGCAGGTGCATGAAAATGACTCGGTAAAAATGGGTCCAGGAATTTTTCATAACATTGAATAAATGGAAGTCGATTTGGCGATTCTGCCTTCCTATTACTTTACATATTGCTTCGACTTAATGGAAGTCGTTTTGCATTTAACATTAAAGTTCATTATTTCACTTCAGAACGTATATTACTATACAGAATCTATCAAAACGGTGTGCTCATATTTCATTAAAAAACTGATTTTTTTTCACGTCAACACCAAAATCGTAATCACGAAAAAAAATTGTTTTCATGGGGGTCTACTCTCTTTGTCTATCAACGAAAATACGGGCCTGTTCGAAAGTAACTTGATTTTATTAAGTGAACCAAACTCTCTATTAGATTAACAAGTTCTGCCACATTGAGAGTCGGAAAAGCTGTGCATTCATATTGTCACCGATTTTTGTTTTTACCACTAACAAATCTTATAACCGTGTTAAAAATTAGGAAACGACCGAAATTTTGGCCAATACTACGGGTTTCGTGCTTAGCTAGTACTCTTGTCTCATCAACACACTAAAAACAAGATAAAAGATCATCTTAAGCTGTGGTCACTTAAATCGATGGCGTACCGTAACAATTTGGTTTCATATCCTACAGTTTCTAACCAAGCCGTCGTTTCGCGCTCAGTCATAAATGCATGGTGCTTGCCCTTAATGTTTTAAGTGTCCGTGAGCGCGGAACTCAAAATGGTGGTCATTAAATAAAATGGTGCTCTACATTGAAACACCTCTCGCTCCTTTCCAACCTTGTTGTTAATTCGTGCTAAGCTGTCGCAAAATGGTTACTTTTTCAGGGTTCCGTACCCAAAGGGTAAAACAGGACCCTATTACTTAGACTGCTGTCCATCTGTCCGTCCGTCTATCACCAGGATGTATCACATAACCTCTGTTGCCGTTACAACAACAAATAGCAAAAATAGAATAAAATCAATATACAAGGGGGCTCCCATAAAACAAACATAATGTTTTTGCAGTTTTATAAATAATGGTACTGAACCCCGGGTTGGTATTAGTCACTGGTACTTGGGCTTTTATTTTTCCTTTGTGAACTAATCTTGTATAATATAAAATCAATATGAGAGGTGGAAAATTTTCAAACCTATTTTTTTGTTCTCATTATTATTAGGAATTTTAACAAAAGACGTTTCAAAAAGTGGCTTTCAATACAATTTCATTAAAGTATAACATAAAGGAAGTTTTGTTCCTTTGTAACGTCACTTAAAAACCTCACATGAAATTGTTGTACGAAAATAAATATCATTGACAGTAACCAAAGCCTAAAGGCGTTTCTAGTTTATTATGAGTAGTGGAGAAATACCATGTTTACGAAGAAAAGTTCCGTCTGCAAGGAACTGGGGTACTACTATCTAAAAACGAAACTCGTAGCTTCGGTCAACGTTCCGGGCTTTTCGTATTCTTTATCCCTTTCGGATATAAGATTAGTTAGCGATACGAACTAAAAATTGGTGATTCAGAGAGATGACAACATGATTGGACAATTGTCTCGATTTCTAATGTCAGCACGTTTAAATTCAGAACTAATAGGTAGTAGGGTTCACTCTAAAGTTTCGAGATACTTTCGTACGGGCACGTATTTTCGTACTAAAAGAGTCCTTGGTTACTGTAAACTGAGTTACAAAGTTCGAGTATGAACGACCGCCCAATAATGTTAAGTTATTGTACTTGCTTACATTCGGTGCGGTGTATGGAGGTAACAGCTTATTAATGCTTTACTAAGTTAATAATGTTTAAACACTCCGCGGGTAACTTTGTCAATTTAGGTTACGTCATGATATACGCGTGTAGGATAAGCGTGTTTTTGATTAATAACTTATTTAAAAATAGTTTTCGACTAAATATTAACGGACTTCCTATATAATTATAACATAACACTAACACTTTGAGTCATATGATACTTGGAAATAAATGAAAATAAATAACATATATCTATTAGTAGGTACACCCAAATAACAATACTACTCAATTTAGAGTCAAAACTAATGGTATAAAGCTAAAGAGTTTGTTTGGTGGACCGCGCTAATCTCAGAAAAAAAAAATTGTTTTGGAGAGTCCATTTATCGAAGAAGGGTAGGCTAGGATACATACGACCAATAGCAGCAGAGCAGCGGGGTTGAAACCACGGGGAAGGGCTAGTTTTACATAAACAATTTGACTTAAGTGAAACTAGATGGCTCAACACTTTTTTTTCCACTTCACAAAACACACCCAATATACATAGGTACGTATAACAATTAATACTTTCAAACAACATTAAGTAAACAAACACCCCATTAACAGGCTATTACCATAATATAATGAAACCTAATTTAAAACACCTCTTCGGTAAGCCTTAATTTATAGTTTATAAACAGAATAAATAAGCCGTATCTCCCGTGCAATTATCCCCCTATTTATGAGCGGAAAGTGTCAACCTTCGAGAAAGTTCCCTCTATTGTGTAGGCACCGCGGTGAGAACACTATGTTATTATACCAACTAATCATTATCAGTTGGTAACGCGATATACTCGAGCGGTTAATTGGATCTGTCTTTGTTAAACACGATTCATTAATATTGTGTTTCTTGATTTATTTTTTGTGGGATTCAGAGGTAATTATAAGATTCTGCACGTAATATTAGATAAATTATACCACATCTCCTTGTTGGTATATTCTCCGTATCGAATCAAAGTAAGTACCTATTCAATCTTTAGCGGAATACAATAAACTGCTTGAATTGATACTTCAAGTCACAGTTAGTTTTCCTGACGTATGAGAAGACTACAAACATTAATATCACTCAGCCAGCAATAATAAAGACACGATAACAACACTTATATGTTTATAAAGGCAACATTGCATCTAATATTGTACCAATTTTCATATATGCGTCACTAAGACAATACGTAACGGGCACGTTTTCTGTTTATATGTTCATAGATGCTTTTGTTTGTGAAAATATAGCGCTAATATTGTGAGGGAAGTTGGTCAACTAGTCGGTGAACTACTCAGTGAACTAGTGGTCCGACCGAGAGGCCGACTTGTCCCACCGAGACGCGCCCGGACGATGGACAAGTATCTACGGAGACACTTCAAGTCGATAGTGCTCGACTCGAGGGAACTTCTCAAGCACAATATTTTTATCTTCGCCGCTTTTTTCGATTCATTTTAAAAGATTTGAATTGACCACTTACTGGCAATGAGCAGACGCTGAAACATTGTAATTTATAAAGTCAAATGTAAATACTTAAAAGTAAAAGTTAAGTTTGTTTGCAAATTGTCCCGATTCGTTATGATTGTAAGATAAACATTTACCTACGTAAAACAAATGATAGATTTTAATTCTATTGTAAATTAACTTTGTTAGCGTTTTAGGCTGACTCCAACGAAACGGACAATACAAATACACCTAGCAAACTGAATAATATTGGATATAGACATTCAATTTCGACCCTAACTAATTACGCCGACACAACCGAACGAAATTGACAAGCTATTTGATTGAATCCCGAAATATCATTTGTATCGTACATTTACGCGCCTAATTTTGTGATGCACGCAATTTATGAGGGATTTTGATGAATATAAATTGTGCCATTATAATAAAATGGTGGCAGGTAATCTGTGCACTCATCTAGTTTAACGACATGTCCCAGCTCGCGGTTATGATCGCTTTTAGGGCTAAAATGGCCGTACTGTTTGATTCCAATACATTTTTTTTATCTTATTTAGTATATTATAGTCCTCGTTTTTAATGACCAATTCTATCTCTATTTTACCAATAATGTTCATAGTTATTTCATGATTATAATACAATTCCCCTCTTTTTCTGTACAAGTATTCAGTCACGATTCGTAAACCATTGAAGAATAGAAAAATTTATTTTCCATGTTTTTAAAACTTTCTACTTTCTGCCATTTCGTCTATTCTTCCGTCGACAACACCTATTTCTTCGTTGCCATGCTGCGCGTGCTCTAGTGTATTATGAAAAGTACTAAATACATATTATGTATTAGTATAAGATGTATAATATATAGCTTCATTACAAACTGAGCTCATAACAACAATGTAACAAAAACAAACTATTGTCTAACATTTCAGTGTTTGAAAACAATACTTGAATTGTCTGTTATAATAACGATTTCAGAGAATTCGAGTACCAAACAACAAAGTGATGGAATTTACATCTAATGAGTTTCATAAACTCGATATGATGTTGGAACTTGTTAGAGCCGTGTATAACTGTATATTATTTATAACGTAAGCCGATTATTAAATTAGCCCCATTAAGCAATTTGATACATTGGCACTTGATGATGTGTCCAGTAAAAAGTCGATCGAGGCGGATCGACAAGAGCAATGTATTAACTTTTTTCAACCGTCATTCTCATTCACAAGTGGGCTCATCAAAGTTAATGTTATCTGAAATACGACTGAGTTAGTCGTATTTCAGATAATATTAACTTTGATTTACTGTTGTAATGACCACAAAAGTAAATCCGTAATAACGAGCACACAATAATTGCAATACAAGCGCGTTCCAGGAATTATAAAATGCTAAAAGGTGACAAGATATGTTCTTTTGTCACCTTTTAACAGTGCACCGTTTCGTATCTACTAGCCAGGCGTACCATAGGTCGTTTTTACGACAAAAAATACGTTGTTCTCATCGATCCACCTGACTTTTTACTGGGCACATCATAAACTGCCGAAGGATTAGGATATGCCTAGGCGTACCACAATGTGACTAGTTCAATGATCTGCTAGCAACATAAACAGCATTTAATAATGTTGGGATGTATACTAAGTGATCGTTAAAGTTTATTTTTGTAATGAGCGTAATTTTCAAGATTATTTAATCATTTAAGTTATTCGTGGCTTGTTCCACAACATAAAATCTAATGTTCGAAAAAGAGTACATTCAGTCTAAGTCGTTTCAGCCCACTCATCTGCAAAAAGGTTTATATTAAAAAGAAAAAAATAACTACTCGAAAAGTTGAGCGTAAATAAGAGCTCAATTATTCAAACTTTTTTTTCAATACCGCAACGTGATCGTTTACAAAACATTTCTCATAAGATATTTATGTTATTTATTACGGAGTTATTAAATATTGGACGGCGCGCGTAGTGTCGGACAGGTCGTCAGTCATTCCTGACGTTTGCTACCGCCATGAAACTAATTCTCTCCGGCGTTTTCTATTCCGTATGCCGATGAAATTTAATTAACCGTTCACTGAACATTCTTATCGTCCAAGCGAAACATTTTACATTATTATTTCTGGCTACTCTCATTTTAATATCTTCAGACGTGACTTCTCTTTCTGTTTCATAAACTGATAGGAGAAAAGTTTCATGTTTTAATTATAATTTATCTCTGTATAATTAGGAACACGGACGAGATTTATTCGAGGTTCCTTTTCTTTAGCGGTTCTTGATATTATTCTTTGGGCGAAAATAAATACTTTTGAACGCTTTGAAACTAAGCTTTGTTCTCCTCAAAAGTTAAACAGTAAAATTAATATCTTTTATTATTTCGGTAGATGAGTTCATATGTGAGCTTTAATAACTGCTATTAAAGCGTTTAAAATCATAACTCGCATAAATTGCACAATTTGAACACTTATATATGTAGTTAGCGTTGCTCTCGCGTTCAAGGAAGTAAGATTAGATGGCATGTCATAATTACAGTTACAAGCGGGATCATTTCCCGCCAAATCTTCTCGTAAAAACTAACGTCCTAGAATACCGTCACATTAAATACGCGGCAAGTCGCAGTTAACTACACAAGCACATGAACAGTTAAATAAAGCTAAGACTCACCTATCGTCGTGAGCGCCAACGTGCACCAGTAATAACTTTGCAAATATTGTTTCACCACATCCGCAGTCTCAGTGTCATGATACACCCAGTTTTTACTACCGAACCCATTGTTTTTATATATTATATGGTACAAGCACCCGTTCCAATGGAATATCACTAACAAATAATGAATTAAACTGGTCGATCTAAACAAATTAGGATAGTTCGTATGCCGCTCGGTTCGGTCCATGAACGCCCAGAAGCGGTATATCTTGACGAGGCGGAACGAGCGCAGGATCGAGTTGAACCCGATAGACAGGTACAGGAAGTCCAGCGGCAGCAGGCACAGGCAGTCGATGTAGAACGTGGTGGAGTTCATGTAGTGGGCCCGCAGCTTGGCCGCGTCCGTCTGCAGCACGCCGTCCTCCAGGTAGCCCGTCCGGAAGTGGAACAGGATATCCGCCAGGTAAAGGAAATCAGAAAAGTAGTCCAAACAAAACCACACTATAAGCGTCTCCCCTGAAACAAAAACACATCAACTTAGTTACATATTCAAACGTTGTATAAATATCCAAGCATTAAAATAAGTTCAGATTTCACATCCTAAATGGATTATCAACTTTGATACAAACTTTTAAATACTGAAATACCAATACTACAAGGAGAGAACTTGAAAGGGATTCGCAAATTTTATGTGAAGTTGAAACCCATCGCAGCTGTGAAGTGGTAATGAAACAATTGGAAACTCGGCCGGCGAAACATCCAGACGTTACTTTTCCAAATTTAACATTGTCTCCAATACGAAACATTTAACTCAGAAAAGCTATTTAGGTAAGTAATTTAATTCACCGCGGGGCGAGTTGGCGGAAACTATGCGCGGAGTGCACTAAGTCGGTGCAGCCCCAGATCGTCGTCGCTAATCTTGGTTGCTATCTAAATGGAGACGTCTTTTGCATAAGCTCTAGAGTCAAAATTGGATTTTTATCCACTTAAGCGCCTGCTTTCAAGTTCATCCGACAAAGAAAATAAGTAGGAGCGATACAAATGGGTTTGATCTTAGTTATATGCTACAATAAGGAAAGTTGTTTACCGTTTATCTCCTGGAACGCAAACCTGTAGACTATGACCCAAAGATTGTAGAGGAAGGCGAGGGAGACGACCATGGACCAATAGTAGCACAAGCGGCCGGCGGGGTCGAACACGAAGGACCAGTGCGGGCCCGCGCGCAGCCGCCCGCTCGCGTACGTGGAGCGCCGCCGCAGCCCGCCCCGACTGCCGCTGTCGACAACAATACGCTATCAACCATCTCATTACCCATATCGTTTGACCCTTTTAACCTTAATTCCTTAACTACATACACAATGTTAAATCCGTTCTCCTTTGAAGTGATCTACATAACATTACGTGTGTGTGCTCTCTGCGAATCAAATAAGAGTTGCACTCAACGTTAACCCTTGAGCTGAGGGCTTATGGTTAGGTAGGTATCATCTTTGTAGTTAGGTAGGTATATGAAAGTGTATATAGCAAAGTTTTTAGTTAAGTAAACACAGCAGTTACGTCACCAACAATCGACAAAGGGGATCATTAACAAAGTTATATTTTGATTACGCAGTTACTAAATAGAATATACCGGTAACAGTTATGTAAAGGGATATACGTGTACTCTATATTTTATATAAGTGTATATTTGTGGGCTATAGATCGTATGCGAATGGCAGCAAGATATAGTTTGCCTTCATTTGATATCAAAGTTAGTGACACATAGGTTCGTGTGGTTCCTTTGTTATTCGATATCATTGTAGACGATCGTACATTATATATCTTGCTATAATATGGACAAGGGTGGGCAAGATATTAAATTCTTCTTGTGATAATACTATTGTAGTTCCTCTAACATGTGGTGAAAAGGTGGTATGTTTGTGTATGTTTTCATGGATATTTTTATAGCAAAAAGTTAAAGAGGATTTGACTTATCAATATAATTTTGTTAGTTAATATAATTTAAGTTTTTACTGAACGCAACACCTACTTAGTTTTGCGAAGCTAAATAGGTGTTCAAAACAATGTTACTTTTTTTTATACGTGGTAAAATCATCACATGAGTCCTCCCACCCAGGGCAGAGCGGGAGGGACTGTCAGACTCGTACTGAATAAAATCCACGGTGTCCTTCAATAGCCCTTTACGTACCGGGGTCACGGTAATTCGTGAGTCCCGCGACCAAAATAATGTTACTTGTATAAATTACAGTACATAAATCCATCCACAAATTTACATAATTATTCATAAACGATGTACCATAGAACCGTACCAATTAAGATAAGGCATTAGTTACACGCTAAGTACTATTGTCTTTGTTCAATCTCGACAGCCTATCGATCAATTGAGCAGTACGCTAACACGGCTGGTGACGTATGTAGGCGGCGCACTATGTAGACATTACAGATTCAATACGCAAGCCTATCAACGACTGAGTCCTTTACACAAGACACCTACTTCCCTATGCTAAGCATCCCGGCTTACAACGTATGTACACAGGTATCAGGGGGTCTACTCTTTTAGTCCGTCAACGAAGATACGGGCTCGTACGAAAGTAATACGAAACTTTTGAGTGCACCTTACTCCCTATTCGTTTTGAATTCACACATCGAGAGCCGGGACAACTGTCCAATGATGTTGTCACAAATTTTTAGTGCATATCACGTAATAATGTCATACGTATGTGATAAAGAATAAGCGTCGCCCGAAACTTTAGTCGAAGCTACGGGTTTCATGCTTAGATAGTAGTACCCCAGACGCGGACCGTGTAAGATAAATGTAAGCATCGCTGCTTGCATTAGCTGATTGTTCGGAGTTAACTCCGATTGACTGAGTTAACTCGACCGGGGATTTATGTACCGTGTGTATGTAATTGCGACTGGGGAATAATTGAATATCACGTTTACCACCTGAGGGCCCACCGCACCGATATCCTATCGATGCGTATCCAATTAACCCCCGGATACTGAAGACAACCAGAGAAAGCGACTCACCACAGGATTGCGGTCTCAATAATACCAGTTTCATTATCTCTGATTGAATGCTGAACAATTCAGCTGGAGGCTCTGTATCTCGAGTAAGACCTGTCAGAGTGTGTACAATACAATGATGTTGATAGTATCTACATTCGATTACGTGATATCATAGCCAATATAGTTTAGTTTTTTTTTTTTATCGTGGTAAAATCATCAAATGAGTCCTCCCACCCAGGGCAGGGCGGGAGGGACTGTCAGACTTGTACTGACTAAAATCCACGGTGCCCTTCAATAGCCCTTTACGTACTAGGGTCACGGTAATCCCTTGGTCCCGCGACCCCAGCAGGCTTTGGCCCTCTACAGGCCCCGTCACTATGCTGACACTCCTTGAGGCGCGCGTGGAACACAACGCGCCGTGGACCCGGGCAAATATAGTATAGTTAAGATATCTTTAATTAACACTATTGTTCATAGAGTCCGAGATACCAAATATCAGAAAACATTTTATACGAAAATTCTACTGCTAACGGACTAGAGTCAAGTAGGTTTATCTGCCACTCTCAACAGCTGGATCTTAACGTAAGATTAATTCCTTTAAATCAACTAATCAAAAGCTTTTACCTGAAATTAACTTCGTTCTGGCCCTTATTAAAAGTAAAAGTGAATGGAGAATTTCGTTGAGTGCGGTATCACTGAATGGATATAGATATGTAAATTGGATATCGTAGCATTCGTGGCTTCAGTAAACTTGTAAACAACATTTGCCAATGTAGAGTATAGTTAGCTAACTTTCCCAGTTGTCGTGCAAACGCGACCGCAGCTTATTAACTAGTTAGTTGTTTATTAATACGAGCTTTTTCATTCACATTCGTACGAAAACTATCACGAAGTTTGTTTTAATAAAACAACTCCGTCAAATCCACTTCCATCCACTTTTATTAAATAAAAAGTTGAGTTTACTGCTAGGGTGAATTTTCCAGCCGAAATTGAATTTACTTAGCTTATCCGATTTGGCAGTGTAAATTTAGAGAGCCGCCAACATAGGTACAGTTACGGAAAAAACATTACTTTCTGTCTGGTTCAGCTGAAGTTCAAAAAAGCAGCTCAGCTTTTCATTTCCTTTCGAAAAGTAGGCTTTTCCGATCCGAGTCTCTGGACTACATATATATCAAAGGCAGATTTTGTTTAAAATACGTACTGAACCAAAATCTCCGAAAAATGATATCCTATCTACGCCCTGACGGATATTTCCTTTATATTGAAACTGGATACTGCAAGCCATATAAAACAAAGACTAAACGAATATTGACCAGACAATGTAACATATAAACAAAACGGAGACGACATGAACGAGGATAACTTCGCTTGAAATAAATCGCAACTTTAAATTTATGGTTATTGCGTGCATTTCGTATAAGTAGCTAATGTAAAATCACTGAATCGTAAGTTGTATGTTTTAAATAATATTTTGTATTCATAAATGTTCAAATATAAGCTTTAATAAAACAACCGAGTAAAACTTAGTTGCTTTATAAGAAATTGTACATCGGGACTCTTTTTTCTCGAATTTGCCATCATATAAAAACCTAGGTAGACATTTGAACATCCAAATGATTGGTTAAGTTCAATACCTAAAACATAGTGGAACCTGACTTCTTCCACAAGTTTCTTTTCTAAAATATATTGAAAAAGAAATGATTTCTTAATATCTGGTAGTCCGTAATATAAGTCTAAACAAACAGCATAAAACGTAACTCTTGCCAAACCCAATATCCGATGTAATTTTTCCATTTTGCCTAGTTTGACGCACACCAAATAACATTATATGGAGTACGAGTGAAAGCTGTCAAAACGTATCGGCTGTCAAACAGTACTTTATTTAGTTTTGGGAAAAAGTTAACGCTTTGTTCGACTGTTATTGGTACAAAAGAATCAATAAAATGTACCACTAGATGTGATTCGAAAAATAAATTCGAATCACAAAATAATATGAATCAGGTTCGGCAAATCAAAGAGAGGAGGTAGATACGAGAAAAAGTTTAGTTTTTTGTATACATTTTGATGTTTTCTCCGTGTTAGAATTGTGTTAACAAGGAATGCTGTGTTTTAACAAAAATGTTTGTATTGTAGAACAACTGTCTACGACGCGTATTTTTGAAACATTTTCAAAATAACATTTATTTTGATAACCTGGCTCTACTGTGGCGTACCTTTGTGTAAGTATGTGCAGTTAGCATAGAAGGCTTTCTACGTCACACTGTGTCCTAGACAGTCTTGTGGCTTGGTAAGTGGCAGCGTAATGCGTTGCATCAGATTGGTTTGGTTAGGTTCAATATATACCTGTCGGTTCCATAAGGAACAATTTGACGGTATAAGATTATTGGATGAGTGATGTGGCGCAGACGTGGCAGAAATGGCCTATGTCGTGAGTGAATTTGTAAACATTTTTAGTGTATATTTCATTCGTGTTTTACTAGAAAATAATGTAGGACTGCAGGGTCACTCTCATTACAATTTGACACTGCGAGGTCAGAGTTTAAACTCAAAGCATTAATTTCAACTTGACTTTTACAGGTACTTTTGAATTTTGATACAAAATCTTAAAATGAAGCTATCTACTGTCTCGTTTACAAAGCATAATAACTTGTAAAAGTACTGTTTTTGCCCATTCCGAATCGTAGATCTATGCCTATGGAGATGGATGAACAAAAAAAGGTTATTGTTTTAGTGAGGTAGCGCTAACATGATAAGCCCACACGATACTAAATACAGTGGAAAAACCCGCTCTATGTCATATGCCATACCATAATTAGGCATAAATAGGTGATTGTATAAGTGATGTGGCGCTGGCTTGGCAGGCGTGTATAAATGTACTAAGTTAGAACTTAGGCAGTTCTTATCAATGCCATAACACTCTATTGGCATAAAAGCTGGTGTTTAGTGACATTACGTCTTATGTACAGTCGTATATTGTGTGTTTTTCCATGGACTAGGCAGAAGCTACAAAACGCCTCCTACTACGATTCTAACATACTTCTTTCGCCTCGTCCACAGTCACACACCCGATCACAGAAACAATCAGGCTGAGAATACTACGCATGTGGCCCCCTTAGAGGGCCAGAGACTGCCGGGGTCGTGGGACTAACAAATACCGTGACCCCAGAACGTAGGTAAAGGGCTATTGAAGGACAACGTGGATTTTAGACAGTACAAGTCTGACTGTCCCTCCCCTGCCCCGGGTGGGAGGACTCATTTGATGATTTTCCACGCTAAAAAAAAAAGTCCTTTAAGAACATCCCCTCCCCTCGGCATAGCCACACAGATCTGCCACCTGCATATTTTGTTAGTCACGTTTCACTTACCCACTCAACATGACAAACTCTTTTTTTTATATTGGGTGAAAAAGGATCTTGTACTGTACCTGTCGGTTCCATTACAATGTGACGGTGCGAGGTGATTGTGTGAGTGGTGTGGCGCTGGCGTGGCGGGCGCGTGTGGCGTGTGTGGCGTGCTTCGCCACCCGCTCAGGAGCGGCGCTTCCCCGCTCGCCCCCAATAGTTTTAATCTAGGCAAAAAATATTTATTTAAAAACACTCGTCATTTAATAAAACATGCGTAGCAGTAAATTACAATTATTAATTATTTTTAATTATGACAATATTATTCAAAATTATCTTTATTAAAAACTAGCTGTTGCCAGCGACTTCACCCGCTACTTACAATTCGAAAATTCTCCCACGGGAACATAAAATCGGGATAAAAACAATCCTGTGTTAATCAGGTTATAAACTATCTGTGTCCCATATTTCATCCAAATCCGTTAAGAGGTTTTTGCGTGAAAGAGTAACAAACCTCCATCCATCCTCCATCCAAACAAACTTTCACGTTTATAATATTAGTAGGAATAGTAGGATATTAATTTTGTTTATAAAACTAAAACACAACTTTTTTCATTGCAAGTTTTTAAGAAATACAACGACGTGAATCTATACGATGTACACTATACAGTACCTATTAAGTAGGTTTATTGAAAAATGTCCTCTTTTAATCAGAAATACTGTCCAAATTAATTTAAAATACAAAATGTTCTAATTTTACATGGTAAATAAAACATTGGTAGGCTGCTGATTTTCCGTCCGATTTAATGATAATTAACTTTTTTAATGAAAAAAAGAACCGTTGTCAGCCAATGTTAAAAAATATCTCTGGTAAAAAATCTTATTTGAAAATCTAAAAAAAAAACAATCTATAATTTCTCATGTTTCTTTTTGCACCATATTACTACAAACAGACTTGTTTGTTTATATTTTATACAAATTTTAATAAAACTAAACTACATAGAAATGCATATAAAAGTATGCAACCTTTTTTTGAAGCCAACATTTAGACACTGGTTATAGCGCCATGTTTTCCAATTTGGCGACCATTAAACTGGAGAAAAAAAAAATAGGTATTTATTTTTAATCTTTATTTGATGGCTTTTCTGACTGTTTTTCGGAAGAAAACGGCCAAAACATTTGGTTAAAACTCAGTAAAGAGGTTTTATGGCCGACGTTCATTTATTTTATGTTCATGCATTTTTATATTGAAGTAGATTACCAGTATGGCGCCCCATTGTTTCATTATTTAAGGACCATAAAAGGGATGAAAATGTTTTCATTCTTTTTGCTATTTTATAAAGCAGAAAATGTGAAATTGTTATTAGTTATAAGTTAGTCTTGCCTTGCAACGTTAAAGCTCATAAATATTAAATCGGTTGTCGTCCCAAACCCATTAAACAGAGCATAAATCTTCCTTATCCACTCCCACGCAAAATTAAAAACAGTCCATAAAGCAAAATACAAAAGTCAACGCCAGTGTTAATCTAAAAAGTTATGCAGATATGCGACCTTTTTGCGGGCGGAAGGAACCGTTTGAAGTCCAATCGACTTAGTGGCAGGCGAGCTACCGGTAGAAATTGGTTTTCGAATGCGACCTCTGTGGGGGCAAACCGGCATGGCGGCAGATCCGTACAGGGCCGTGCTAGAACTGTCGTTCCGTAAAATGAGATATAAACCGTTCAAAAATGCGATCGGTCGTATTGCCGGTTGCCGTGGCGACGCCGACGGGCGCTCGCTCATATAAATGGTGTAGCCTACTGCTTAGCTACTCTTTGCAGATTAAGTGGAGCACTCTTTATGGGCTTTTCTATCTTAGTCTAGTTTCGCTTTTTTAGTGTAGGAATTTTTAGACTTTTTGTTTGATTGTTTCAGAAGCAGCAGATCGGTTCAGACTTTCTAGCTTCTAACTAACAAGAAATGACTGTAAAAGATCTACAAATGACCAACGGAAACTCGCTATGATAAATGATCACCCATCCACAGACCAACCTCGGCAAGCGCGGCTTAACCCTGAAGATCGACCTGTGCGGCTGTTATCATTTTGCCACGATCTCCACTCACACTCAAAGTATTGTTCTACCTTTAATAAGTCAGGTTTATTTAAAAGTTCACGTACGAACGTGAGTCTTTTCAGCCACAAGGACGTAGGACGTTGGCTCATCGAGTCAACACTTGTGATTAAAGCGGCCCTCAAGGCGAGGACCCTCGTGTTCCTGGGCAAACAAGAGCCAGCCTTCGAACCTCTTCAGCCTCGCCTTAATGGAAGGAGCGCACGTTTAACCATGTTTTAGCTAGAATTTTGCGCCTTAAAAATATTTGTCAGGTGTGTTCTGTCACAGGTCAGTTTCGCGCCAAAAAGTTCATGTAGCAGAACTTTTTGGCGCGAGTCTGAAATAATCCGCCATCTTGATTTTTTCATCTTGAAGTTTTTGTTTTGTTTTCTTGGCGGGATGGGAGGGAATGTCAAACTTGTATTGACTAAAATCCACGGTGAACCTTCAATAGATCTTAGACCTTAGACCTAGACGTTATATTATATTATACGTTCCAGGGTCACGGTTACCCCATGAGACAGTCCCGCGACCCAGACAGTCCCGCGATCTAAATAGTCCCACGACTGTTTGGCTCGCAAGACTGTCTGTTCAAAACTGACGCACTGCTGACAATTTCATTCGAGCGGCAGAATCCGTACATCAGTGATAACAAAACCCCGCATTAAAAAAGAAAAAAACACAATTGAAAAATAAAAAAAACTACGGGTTGCACTCTGGGAGTGCCGGCAGAATTGAAAACTTGAATATAGAGTAATAAACACACACGAACATTCGAGCAAGCGCCCTGCGCCGTCTTGGGAATTTTCGATCAGGTCACGTGTCCTGACGCGAGTTTAACTTTTTTTACCCATTCCAAAAAAAGTGCACAACGCCGCTACAGAAGTTTTCACTTCAAAAATAAAATACCCGTTTAAAAACCTTTCTAAAAGTAGCTAACTTTTTTTTTCTTATATACTTCTTCCTACAGAACGCCTCTAAATACATACTACAATAGCAACTCATGCCGAGAACAGAGTCAAGCAAGTTGAGAACGCGGAAAACTGATTTCACAAACACTAGTGACACTTATAAGTATACGATGCTTAACATTGGGAAAAGTGACAGAAAAGAGCAAAAAAAGTTAGACATTACAACAGCCATGAAAATGGATAATACGTTACTGTTAGTTTACTGACCAAAATCTGTCTATACTAATATTATAAAGCTAAAGACTTTGTGTGGTTGAATGCGCTAATCTCAGGATCAATTGGTTCGAATTGAAAAAATATTTTTTTATCAACGAAGGCTATAGGCTATTATATCATTTCGCTTACGACCAATAGGAACCAAGTATCACGAATGAAACCAAGGAGAACAGATAATATGTTACACAAATGCAGTAACATCACTCGTAGACACCCTTTTTAGAATGTATTTAATTTAAACGACAAAGCTAAGTAAGCAAAATTTCTTCACGTTCAAAAATCCTGACCATTTCGTTAATGCGGCCCAGTGAGTATTAGCAGAGACTTGCCATCAACGCAGAAAATATGGTGCACAAGAGTGCACTCTCTTCCCTCACTTTAATACGTTATAATAGGACGTTAGACCAACAAGCCTAGAAAAAAATCAGGCGCAGGACCAAAACACTCTACCTTGCTTTCCGTGCTACAGGAGAAAAATGACTACAAAATTGCTAATGCAAAACTAAAACAATACGTTTCTCGACATTTGAATGCTAACTAAGAATGCCACCGCACAACAATTTAATACCAACCAACGACATATTCTGATAGTCTTGGTAAGCCTCCAATAACCAACCTATGAATAAAAGAATCATCAATCCCAATCCTCTAAATCCTACATCAATAAATTATCTTATTAACCTTCATAAAAAACACGAAAAGAAATCAAGGACCTCATAACTCCTGATTTCATAGAGACTGTTACGTTGTTTTTTTGTACCTGGCTGTTTACCTGACAACATATAGCGAGTCCATTACGGAGTTTCTTAGGTTATCACTTTTTCACAACGATTCACTTTTCTAATTAACTTTTTAAACAGTTTTACAATATTAATTAAATCAAAACAAAAGTTTACTTGTTTACTTTTCACTTGACATTACATCAGACGTCAATTATGACAGTTCAAGGCGCCATCTGGCGATTCGCCGATTAACGATTATAAAATAATCGATATTTTTAACTAATAGTTTGCAAATCATAGAAAATATAAAATACCTGATTTAGCAAACCTAAATAATTATAAGATCACGGAAATAAAAAAATATTAATAAAATGAAATACCCGTGAACGGAAGTGATTTAGTTTTTTCAATATGGACTTTTTTCTCGAACATTCTAAAGCAGCGAAACATTTATTATCTGTGAAGTTTTTGCGTGAATTGTCTGTGACAGAATGTTGTCACAGAAAAATGTCAATTTTGCCTAATTAATATTCAGGGGTAATTGTTATTGTTAATTACGAGGAATTATAAATTGGACCACGAAATCGTATGGATTTAATTTAGTGAAATGGCTTTAGGCTTAAACACGTGACGTTGGACAGTTTTTTGTGAGTTTGGTGTATTTTTGAGGAATTGAGTGTTTTCCTTGGAGTGTTTGTAATTGGTAACCAAGAGAGATTCTCCCTGGACTTGGGTAAAGTGAATTTCTTGGGCACCCGAATTCTGCCTTGATTTCCGGCCGACGCGCCAGTGATGGTTAGTCGTCACATTCAGCCCGGCTAGCTCAGTCGGTAGAGCATGAGACTCTTAATCTCAGGGTCGTGGGTTCGGGCCCCACGTGGCTCCATCTGAGAAAATGTCCAGAGCTGATTGATCTAGAGGAGCTCTGCGAGGCCAGAGGTATCGACGAGTCTTCCCTACATCAATCAGCTCTGGACATTTTCTCAGATGGAGCCTTGTTGTGGTACCGTGGAATTAAAGCGTTGGTTGGTGATTGGCCGGAACTGAAAAAGCAGTTACTTGCAGATTTCGCTCCACCTGATTACGACATGCGTCTCATGTCGGAAATCTCAAACAGAACACAGGGGTCGACGGAGCAGTCTTGTATCTTTATAGCAGTCATGGAGAACATGTTCAACAGGCTTTCTTATAGGGTTCCAGAGCACGATCGGTTGGCACGGATTAAGTACAACTTGAGACCAGAATACACTTCGGGGTTGTGTTTGTTCACCATTAACACGCTCGGCGAGCTGAAGGAGAAGTGCAGGCAACTAGAGTCGGGCTTCCACAGCAAGGCTCAGTTCCATGAGCCGCCCAAACCAACGTCTTCCTTCGTCGCAGCAGACTTAGCCTACCAATCCCCGAAGGGTTCAAGGATTGAAGCCGTGCAGACTGATTCGGGTTCGTTGTTTTGTGTTCGTTGTAGGGTTAAGGGGCACTCGTTATCGAATTGTAAATCAAAGGAAATCGTGTGTTACCGTTGCGGCAAGAAGGGCGTACGTGCACCGTCGTGCCCTACGTGCAATAAAAAGCAGAAGGAGGTTCAGTCCTGTCCAACCTGCACTTCAAAAAACTAAATGTCCGGAACTACAGCAAAAATTTTGATAAGTCCGATTGGGACAATCATTTAAAATTTTTAAAATTATTTTTTAGTACATTAAGGGTGAATACAGTACATTATAAGACTTCGGACGATAGTCGTCCACATTTAACTATATCTATATACGATGAGCAGTATTACGGATTACTCGACTCGGGTTCTTGCATTTCGGTGTTGGGTTCCGATGTTGGTCAGCACTTTATAAGGGCTGGTGCAACTGTGCACGCCGATAAACAGTTGGGCAGCATAGTAACTGCCAATGATTCGCGAGCATCCGTGGAGGGTTATTTATTTTTACCAGTATCTCTCATGGGAGTAACTAAGGTGATTAAATTTTATATTATTCCAGATATTACCACACCGTTAATTTTAGGTGTTGATTTTTGGAAGGCCTTTAATTTGGCACCAAAAATTTTTAATACTTTACCATTTCAATATTTTAAACGTAAAAGAGGTCATTCTTGCGTCTCGGAGGTTAGGCATCTACAGCCGTTTGATGAGTTAACACCGGATCAAAAGATTGAAGCGGAGTTAATAATTAAAGATTTTGAAAAGGTCTCCTTTGAGGTAAAAGGATTAGGTCGTACCCATCTGCTGCGCCATAAAATAGACACGGGAGATGTTCCTCCTATTAAACAGCGTTATTACCCTTTGTCGCCTGAACGCCTCAAGGAACTCAACCGTCAGCTGGATGAGATGTTAGAGATGGGAGTGGTGGAACCTAGCAACAGCGCGTGGAATAATCCGGTTCTGTTGGCTCCAAAACAAAACGGAGAATGGAGATTTTGCTTGGACAGCCGAAAACTGAATGCGGTCAGTAAGCATGACGCGTATCCACTACCCTACATCTCTCGCATCTTAGACCAGTTGCGTGACGCGCGTTATCTTTCGTCCATTGACCTAAAATCGGCCTTTTGGCAAATAGAACTGGACTCTGTTTCGTCCAAAGAAAAAACCGCGTTCACAGTCCCCGGTCGAGGTTTGTTCCAGTTTAAAGTTATGTGCTTTGGGTTGACTGGAGCCCCAGCCACCCAACAGCGATTAATGGACAGACTTTTCGGTCCGGAGTTCGAAAATAAGGTCTTCGTATATTTGGATGACTTAATTATTTGCTCATCAACCTTCGAGGAGCACACTTTGCTTCTAAAACGGGTTTTAGATAAGTTAACGCAGGCTAATTTGACAATTAATTTACCTAAGTGCTGTTTCTTTCGACGCGAACTTAAATATCTAGGCTACATAGTAGACGAGCGAGGCTTACACACTGATCCGTCGAAAATTCAGTCAATTGTCGATTTTCCAACTCCTACAACACGTAAGCAAGTGAAAATGTTTCTTGGAACGGCCTCATATTATAGACGTTTTATTAAAAACTTTAGCTCCATAGCGGCCCCTTTGAATGCGCTAACAAGTACTAGCAAAAAGGCGCCTCCTTTCAAGTGGACGGCTGAGACCGAATCCGCGTTCTCAACCTTGAAAGAGGCATTGGTGTCAGCTCCAGTATTAGCTTGCCCAGATTTCTCTCAACCTTTTGAGATTCATTGTGACGCATCCAGTTTTGGGATAGCGGGCACTCTGACTCAGGTTGTTAATGGGGAGGAGCACCCAATCGCCTACTGCAGTCGTTCGCTTAATCCGGCGGAACGCAATTATTCAGCGACGGAGCGTGAGGCACTAGCGGTGGTCTTCGCCGTAGAACACTTTCGTCCTTACGTTGAAGGCGGTCCTGAATTTAAAGTGGTAACCGACCACTCAAGTTTAAAATGGTTCTTTAATTTAACCAATCCATCTGGGCGGTTGGCCCGTTGGGGTTGTCGGTTATCACCTTACAATTTTACCATTGAGCACCGCAAAGGTAAGGACAATGTGGTTCCAGATGCCTTATCGCGTGGCGTTCCGGTGCTGGAAATTAAAGCGTCCGACACTGACACTTGGTTTAAGGGGGTGTGGGATAAATGCGTCAGTACACCTAGGTCGTGCCCTAACTATATTATTAAAGGGGATAAACTTTACCGCTATTCTAAAAATAAATTCGGTGTAGCTAGCGACAATGATTGGAAGCAGGTAGTACCGGAGAGCAATCGTGAAGAACTGCTTAGGAGTCACCACAGTGGCGAATTAGCACCACACTTTGGAGTGTTTAAAACTTATAAAAGACTCGCTCTCCGATACTACTGGCCAAACATGTACAAAGATGTGGTTAGCTACGTCGGTAAATGTGATAAATGCGCAGCATACAAACACTCACAACAGCCTCCTTCCGGTCTCTTAGGCGATGCGAAAGACTGTTCCAAACCTTTCGAAACTATAAGCATCGACTTAGTAGGTCCGTTACCACGGTCAAGAGCGGGATTCACGTATCTGTTTGTTGTCGTGTGCTGTTTCACGAAGTATTGTCTGCTGTTTCCTTTACGTAGAGCTGTTGGTAAGGCTATAGCACAGAAACTAGAAGACGGCGTTTTCCTGGTACACGGTATACCCCGTACGGTGATAGCAGACAACGGGACGCAATTCACGGGCAACGAGATTCGATCACTACTACAGAGGTACAAAATACCTCAAGTTCACTTCACACCTCGTTATTGCCCAAGCGTGAACACCGTTGAACGCTATAACCGTACCATAATGACCGCGGTATCAATACTCGTGGAGGATGATCATCGATCTTGGGACGTAAACATTTCCAAGATCCAATTTGCTATGAACACCTCCACGAATGAAGTTACTCGTTTCACCCCGTTCTTTCTAGTACATGGCAGAGAAGCAGTTAGTAGTGGTGATGTCTTCGGCAATGATACCGTTGGACAGCTCACTCTAGCTTGCTCTCCGCGCAGTTCATATGCAGACCAGCTAGGAACGTTACGTGGTATCTGCGATAAAGTAAAGGAAGCGCTCATACAATCACATACTCGTAGTGCTCGTTATTATAATAAAAGTAGGAGGCAGGCGGAGTTTGAGGTAGGCGACACTGTGTGGAAGAAAACTTATCCCCAGAGTGACGCCTCCAAATTCTTTATGGCCAAATTAGCACCTAAGTACGAAAAATGTATTATTAGGAAAAAACTTTCACCCTTAGTGTATGAATTGGAAGGCTGTAGTTCCGGCAAAAATCTGGGCACATGGCATATTAAGGATATGAAACCACCATGTGGCCATGATTAATTCTTTTTTTTTAATTTAATTCCTATTTAAAATAAATATTTTACTTTTTGCATGTCGTAGTTGGTCGCAGTAACCATTGAGGGCTGTATATGCCTTGAGGTTGCTGGTTTTTATTTTAGCTTTGTGGGATTTTATTTCCACGGCGCTATATTACAGTTGGATTTAAGTATTTTCCACTGTTTTTACGGTTTGTAGTGGTACACAGGTTTCTACTGTGTCCACGTTTGTTAACCATATTTGGGAGTGGTTGTTGCATGTTTAACAACCCTGTTGGAAGTCTAAAACTCCGGATTGCTGGTAAGGCAGCAAAATGATAGTCCTGAGATTGGAGGCCATAATGGCGGGCGTGTAGGCTGCATTGATGGAATACGTTTAAGATGGTATTTTTTTTAATTAGGGGCGAAAACCGTTACTTTCCATTTTGGGAAGACGGTTAGCCAATTTTCATTCGTTTGTAGAATTTAATTTTTTCCAGTTTTATTTGGGTACCAGCCAGCATTACTGTTGGTAGTCTATTGGTTTAAGATGTGAATGGTGGTGTACGATAGAATAGGTAGGTCTGTCTTACATAGATGTAGTAAGTCAGACTGGGATAGTTCGTCGGGAGTTATTTTCAAAATTTTGTTTAATCCCTTTGGAGCTTGTCTTTTACATGTTCGTAAATGGATTAGACTCGCTCCAGGAGAAATTTTTGTAAACAATCGTACACCAGCTTCCATAACATCTTTTTCTCTTCGGTTCGTTCTCCATTCCTCGTTTCAGGCTTGGACGTTGTGGATTTTTGTAGGCGTGTTAGGTCCTTTGGAGTCTGCTTCAACGCTGGGGGGCCAGCGTCGAGATTTGCCCTAGTGGGTCAAATCTCTGGTGGTTGGGGAGGTACTGTTACGTTGTTTTTTTGTACCTGGCTGTTTACCTGACAACATATAGCGAGTCCATTACGGAGTTTCTTAGGTTATCACTTTTTCACAACGATTCACTTTTCTAATTAACTTTTTAAACAGTTTTACAATATTAATTAAATCAAAACAAAAGTTTACTTGTTTACTTTTCACTTGACATTACATCAGACGTCAATTATGACAGTTCAAGGCGCCATCTGGCGATTCGCCGATTAACGATTATAAAATAATCGATATTTTTAACTAATAGTTTGCAAATCATAGAAAATATAAAATACCTGATTTAGCAAACCTAAATAATTATAAGATCACGGAAATAAAAAAATATTAATAAAATGAAATACCCGTGAACGGAAGTGATTTAGTTTTTTCAATATGGACTTTTTTCTCGAACATTCTAAAGCAGCGAAACATTTATTATCTGTGAAGTTTTTGCGTGAATTGTCTGTGACATAATGTTGTCACAGAAAAATGTCAATTTTGCCTAATTAATATTCAGGGGTAATTGTTATTGTTAATTACGAGGAATTATAAATTGGACCACGAAATCGTATGGATTTAATTTAGTGAAATGGCTTTAGGCTTAAACACGTGACGTTGGACAGTTTTTTGTGAGTTTGGTGTATTTTTGAGGAATTGAGTGTTTTCCTTGGAGTGTTTGTAATTGGTAACCAAGAGAGATTCTCCCTGGACTTGGGTAAAGTGAATTTCTTGGGCACCCGAATTCTGCCTTGATTTCCGGCCGACGCGCCAGTGATGGTTAGTCGTCACATTCTGCCCGAGCCGGCTTCCAGTCACCATCAAACTTATTTACTTTTTGGCGAAGGTGAGTTCTTTTATTGTAACGGTGTCTGAGGTTGTTCGGTGAGCTCTTCCCCGGTTGTTGAGAGAATATAGTCGTAACTCGTGAAAACTTATTGCAGGATTCTTAATTGCGCCAGGAATGCGCAATTAACGGATTTGTTGTTCGGGATTCCTGTTCTGACCAGCGACCAGGATCGGAGCGTTCCGCTTCAGCCGCCGTTGATGTGTCTTCCTTCAGAGTGAACTGTGAGTATTAAACATCGCTATTTACTGAAGATAGGCCGTAGGTGTTTTCTCGGTGTCTACCACAGTGTTAATTTATAGGTTATTCGTGGACCCCGTGGTGACGTGGCGGATGCCACGCTGGAGCGGTATTTGAATGGAGAACCTGATGTCCATTACATGCTCAGGCTACTTGATTTCCCCGCTCGGTCCCGTTAAGGAAAGCAATTTGGTTCCACGTATATTATTGGGTCTCCGTATGGCAAATTACAGGAAGGCAGCTTGAGAAGCTCGTCCCGCCGCCAGGATCCAGCAGGCCGTTGGGGCCTGGACGCGGGACCCGTTGCTCGGGCTCGCCTGAAGCCACCTGCGGAGCCAGCGGCACAGCGAGCGGCACGGTTGCGAAGCCCGCAGGCGGTCGCGCCGTGCGAGACGGTTTTTTTTTTTAACTCCTTTTTTTTTACTCCTTATTTTTTTTATATTTTAATCCGGCTCCCGTTGTAAACCGGAGCCTGTAAACCGGTCTATATTATACCGGGTCTGGATGTCGGTGTTCCACCGATTTTCAAATTGAGGATCTTGGGCTAGTTCTTCATTCACCCGGATGTAGGGTGAACATCTTCAGCTTCAGGATCCGGGACTCTCCCAGTCCCTGGCGCCCATTTGTTAATTTTAATTTGAATTTAAATGGAACGTTCTAGTTTGGATATAATTTAACTTTTAACTTTTTCTCGGAACAGTACTCGGCAGGTTTATCTCCAACTCCCCACGCCCATAGCTCTTTCCGTTAAAGTATAAACTGGCTAGCCACCTTTAGTTAAAACTAAGATCTTAATTTAATTTTCTCGACCTACTTGTCATAACTACTAAACAATAAATGTCACATCAAATTTATTATGTATAATAATAAACCAGTTTTTATATAATTTGTTGTTTCCTTATAGTTGTTTCCCCAACCGAGAGGGAGAAAATATACTGTGTAACAAGACGTTAAAAAAAAGGATCCATAATACATAGATGCTGGAAGTGTTATGATCGCGATAGATCCCCTTTATCGCTCGCGGCGGTTTGACAGATCCAGTTTAAGAGGTTATCAAGTAATATGGCCCCCGAACGTGTAAAATGCTGAACACAAAAAGTGTGACGGCACTTCATCCTTTTAATATTAAGAAGCCTTGTTAGTACTTTTAATACTGTATCTATTTTATGATCAACCAACCAAATAACGCTTTAAAAATAAAAGGTTCAGTGACTGTAGATAATAATTAAACAGCATTCTTGTGTCAAATATTCTTTGTCTCGAGTTTGCGACGAAGTTAATATGAAAAGTAAAATACCAACAAAAGTTTTCGATACCAAAAGTAACCGCAAGAAAATACCAATATTTTACAATATTACAATCTTTTGTAGGTATCTACGAGTAAATATGTACCTAAAAATAAGTCTGTTTCGTGGCGAGAGATTTCTATCAAAAGATATTTGAGGTACTTGCCTACATTTTCCTATTTAAAATGACGCTTCTATTTGAAAAAAACGATACCTACTTAATTAGAAACTAGATGAGTCACTTTCGTTTTTAACTTTAAACGTCTCACGTTAACGAACCCCGTTTTATGTAGCGGAAAATTCGATACCTTATTACCTTACAAATCGATAAGTTTGGAAATAATGATTCGGTAGAACGAGGCCTCCGCCCATCTCAACGATTGGTAAATCAAACGAATGGTTTCACAACAGCGGAGGATTGTTAAATCCGATCTCGTGTCGGATTTTGTCAGGAGCTCGTTGGTGCGAGAGCTCCAAATTATTTGGATTTTCCGCGGACAATCGCGAATCAATTAAAATATACGGTTCGCTATCAACGAGCATGGGGGAAAACAACTTTTATTGAACGCCCTTTTATGAATATCAAAACATTTATTTTACGTTTATTTATAGCGACAGTCACCCTTACCCTTTAGAGTTGTGAAGCCAGATAAGTTGTTTCAATTCGTTCTCGTAACTTCTATATTTAAAAGAATAATAACACTTGTATGTTTGCACAAGCCTACACAATGTTCTCTAACGAATTACAGAAATATATTCCCGAGTGAAATGTCTATGAGAAACATTTTAAATACATCGTTTCCGACCTGATAATAATAACACACCTGCAATATTTGAAAGGTCATGTGGAGGTGTATATACTCATAGTACACCCACATTTCGTCGGCTTATTGTCAAGTCACGTGTTATATAGTGGAGCAATTTAACATCAGTAGAACACTAGACTACGATTGAGAAACTTCTGATGGAACAACATTTGAAGTTGAATCTAAAACCTCATGCTTAGCAGTAAACAGTTAGAACACGGGATAAAGAGTTTTGTTTCGCTTTTTTGACTGTTAATATGGATTCTTCCCATGTACTAATATCGTAAAGCTGAAGAGTTTATCTGTTTGAACGCGCTTATCTCAGGAAGTACTGGTTCGAATTGAAAAATTGTTGATAGTCTGTATATCGAGGAAGGCTGTAAACTATGTAATATCACGCTACGACCTATGTATACAAGCCGAACAGCGGCGGTGAAACCACGGGGAACAGGTACTCCATAATAATAATATTTTATGGTCTTACCTAGCTTTATGTGCGCGTCTGGAGCGCGAGGAGAGGTCCAGCTCGCTGGCGGCCGAGCAGGCGGTGCCAGCCTGCAGCGAGCCTCGGGAGCCGCCCAGCCGACGCGAGCCCAGCCGGCACGTCATCATTTCTGTTCAACAAACAAAAAATTCATATTAAAAACACGTGAAAAAGCATTCAAAATTGTTGTTTCAACGTAGCTTATAGTCCACTACTGGGCATAGATACTGTTCTCCTTTTTTTTGCATCCAGACCTTCCAGTCATATTTTGATAAATCGTGGCATGGTTCATCTAACTGAGGCATGTCCCACACTATGTACTAACCATAATATCACATGAATATCCATAGGGACAGAGGTTTTTAGTAGATACGTTTACCCGATGATATAGATACGTTAACTAGACGATCTCCGGCCACCGTAGGCGCGGGCATGCGGGCAGCGAGTAATGGGCAACTCGCTGTCCAACCATGGACCATGACCGGGTCGACGGCGAATTGTGTTCCAAGCGCGCCTCAAAGAGTATTAGAAAAATGACGCCTCCCCCCTCTAGAGGGTCAAAGCCTGCCGGGGTCGTGGGACTCGCGAATTACCGTGACCCCGGAACGTAAAGGGCTATTGAAGGACAACGTAAAGGGCTATTGAAGGACACTGACTAAAATCAGTACGAGTCTGACAGTCCCTCCCGCTCAGCCCTGGGTGGGAGGACTGATAAGATAACTTTACTACGAAAAAAGAAAAGCTGAGAAACTCCTATTGAAGAAAGCGCTTAAATACTTTTATAACCCAAGCATCGAACCTAGATTCTTATAAAAACTTCTATTCTGAGAACAAAGCAAACTTATTTTGGACATTTAATCAAAAAGAGCAACCAAGTTAATATCACCCTGGCATCCAAGAAATGCATACTATAGGTAACTAAATATAAATATTCGAGAGCTACTGGCGTCCGGCTTCGGCATCTCAATTTAGAAATACCAATAGGCACAGAAATTTCAGATGTCTCTGAAAACCCGTTACAGCTGTATAGATATTCGCATGACAGCCCCGACTGTAGAATTATTGCATAGGAACCCGACAAATTGGTTGGGTATCTATGCCTAAATTCATCTCTGCCAACATTTCCCAATTTTAATCAATTTATTTTGAAGCTCCGTTAACTGCAAAAAAAAAAGCTCAAAATCCATAAAATATAACTGTATCTTTAATAATAATCGCGACGTTTATAAAGTCTCTAGGGCTATATGATCACGCATTGTTGTATAAAACAGCATAACAGTACGAGCAAACTAATGACAATCGTATCGCATATCACTTGTCCATTGTGGGCTGATCATTCTATGAAGCCTAAAGACATATTATGTTGTATGTAACTGTCCATTAGGCGGAGATATTGTGTGTACAGCATTAAGTTTAATTCAATGGCGTTATTATATCTATTACTATCACAATGTACCTACTCATATTGTCATGTTCAACATTGAAACTGTTTTCGTCAAACAAAAGACAGCTCGTCTGCTAAAGAATGATCTTGTGTTTAAGCTCATTGTTGTCAACCTATTAAGATATGAGATAACATTGAATTCCATGACGAGTTCGATCCGCCACCGCAGTCTAAAGGACCAACTACTCAACAATAAGGAAACAATAACGATAATAAAACGAAACCATCTTGCGAAACGAATGAAATGAATAAAGCGTAAATCGAATGAGGCTATTGTTGCGTCCCTATTCTTTTTATAAACTGCCCGCCACGATTTGTTCATTGAAGCGCCCACTTTCTGAGAGTTCCGGTCCAAATTACGAGGTTCGAAAAGAAACTCCCCCGTACTTCGTTCAGAAGTTACCTAACGAACTTAAAAGTAAAATGAAAACTCAGTGCAATCGGGCAGCTGGCGCAACTATGGCATACATAATAGGCACAGAAATAGGCTCATCACAGCCGTGAGGGTAATGTAACAAGTTAATAGGAGCTATTTATACGACGATGTTCACAGTATGACGTCATAGCACAGAGCGATATCGTCCATACATAAATAGTAGCGTAAATACGAATGTATGTACGTGGATTGTTTCGTTCCGGCAAGCGGAGGTTTTGGTAAATTTTAATGGTATGTTGCGACGCAGTGCGGAAGCCTGCAACTTGCTGGCATTGCTTATCATTTCCACGTAGGTTATTTCAATGGCTTATTCACTGGATATATTCACTGAAAAAGCATAAAAAAAAACCTGATGACCCTATACTGCAAAAACTACTGAAATCAAAAAGATATGGTGTATTTAAACTTATAAGAAATACAAAAAACAAATTCTACTACGACGCCTTCAATAAATGTAAACAAAAACCAAAAAAAATGTGGAGCCTAATTAATAACTTAGCAAATAACAAATGTAAAACTAATTCCACCCCTCCTAAACTTATTATTAATTCATGTGAAATTACAAAAGGGGATGAGATTTGTCAATATTTTAATAACTTTTTTTCCACAATTGGTTCTGACTTGGCGAATGAAATTCCATTAAAATATCACAACAACCTCACAAATACTCTAAATTACGTCACAGAAACACCTAATAATGAACTAACTACATTCGAACCTTGCACAGTTAGAGAAATTAAGAAAATTATAGAAGATCTGAATACCAACACGAGTAGTGGTATCGACGGGATTAGTGCGAAGGACATAAAATGTATAAAGAACCTGATTCTAGATTACTTGACCAATTCCATTAATAAATGTCTTGAATTGGGCAAGTTCCCAGACAGCCTAAAAATTGCTAAATTAACGCCAATTTATAAATCTGGAAATAAAGCTGACCCTGGCAATTACCGACCAATATCCGTTTTACCTATAATATCTAAAATTTTTGAAAAGGTTATCTATAATCGCCTCATTCAATACTTAAATGGTTTCAATTTCTTTTATGATCAGCAATATGGTTTTCGTCCAAAATCGAACACATTGTCAGCCACAATAGACCTGATAACTAAAATCAAAACATCTATTGACAAGAAACTTATTTGTTTAGGAATCTTTATTGATTTAAAAAAGGCGTTCGATACCGTTTGCCATTCTCTCTTGCTTACTAAACTTAAAAACGTCGGAATAACTGAATCTGCGTATGGAGTCATGGAGTCGTATCTTACTGACAGATCTCAAATAGTCAAAATAAATAATCATGTGAGTGAACCAGCTAAATTAAGTTGTGGAATTCCACAAGGATCAATCTTGGGGCCCTTACTTTTCCTTATTTACATAAATAACATAAAAAACAGTAACATTTCCGGCAGTACAACTCTGTATGCTGATGACACTTGTCTCTTTTACTTTGGCAATGATATTGGTGAAGTTACCAGGCAAGCGCAAAATGATCTGTCTGTACTTAATGAATGGTTTAAATACAATTTGCTAACAATTAATCCAAAAAAAACGTCGTACATGATATTTGCAGCTAAAAATAAAAAAATACCAGGAAACATCACATTAACTTTAGATAATGAAACACTACAAAAGTCAACAAATGAAAAATATTTAGGCTTAACTCTTGATCCAAGATTGACGTGGTGTAATCACATAGAAAAAACTCGAACTAAAATTTCCTCCCTTACTGGAGCACTACGAAGACTTTCTGGTTGTATCCCACACAAGATTAGAAATATGATTTATAATGCACTCGTTAAACCACACCTAGAATATTTAGTAGAAATATGGGGTTGCGCCCCTAAAACCTACTTAAATGAAATTCAAGTGATGCAAAATAAACTAATAAAAGCACTATATAACTACCACTACCTTACACCAACTAAACAAATATATAATGATACGAAAATTTTCAATATTAGACAACTGTATATATATAAAACATGTACACTAATAAGAAAAATTATAACAAATGAAACTCATTCTCAATTGACCTTTAAGAAAAGAAATCACGGATACCATACTAGAAATCGGAATAAACTCGTTCTTAGGCCACCCAGAACCAATTATGGAAAAAGAAATATATTATTTGAAGGAGTCGAACTATTCAATAAACTCCCAGACAATATTATTAATACTAAAAATTTTAACTGTTTCAAGAGAATGCTTAGACAATACGTTCAAAAAGATTGCCTACAAAACTAGAATAAATAACAGATTTAAATATAAAATGTAAAACAAAAATTTTGTATACCTACCCCAATTCTACTATTTTGTTTCCCTACGAGTACCACCGACTCACGGAGCTCTTTTATTTTACTACTGCATGATTGTATTGTGTATATCTCATAGTTTAAGTGAACTGTTTGTGTTCTTTTATGAGAATAAACTCTTTAAACCGAAACCGATATATACGCAATGCATGCATCTAAATAAATGGTCATTGTTTAAATTCGTGCATTGATGAAGCCGCGCAGTGTTATTCGATGCGAGCAAAAAATATCTAGCGTATCTACCAAATTGTATGTGGGTGAAAATACGAAACACCGCAGTTCGGTCGCTGCGCTTTTTGCGTCAAAAACGTTGGCAAATTTAGTTTATTTCTGATTTTATAAAGCGATATTTTCTGGTCGTTCACTAACTACGAAGCAACTATAGCGCTGTATAAAGCACTCGACCAAAGTAGTATTAGTAATCAAGTTAGCAGTGTGGAAATACGGTCAACATCGTTCAAAATATTCTGTCGTATACAGCAAGTCCCGGGTGATGCCACTAAAGGCCAATAAATAACAAGCTTGCCAGTTTGCCACGTCATCGCATCGATAAGCACCGCTGTAATTGTGGATTCTTGCATAATTAAAATGGAACTTTTCATGACTGATTAATATGCTAATCGAAACGTGATTAATATTGATGGAAACTAGAACACAGCCAATTATTACACTGCGGTATAAGTTTTATTGTTGGAAAAGATAATTTCGATCTTTTGTCTTCAGTCCCTAGGTACTTTTTTTTTACGTGGTAAAATCATCACATGAGTCCTTCCACCCAGGGCAGAGCGGAAGGGACTGTCAGACTCGTACTGACTAAAATCTACGGTGTCCTTCAATAGCCCTTTACGTACCGGGGTCACAGTAATTCGTGAATCCCGCGACCCCGGTCCCTAGGTACTTAGATAATGTTTAATTGTTAAGTAGACTACCTACGAACGAATTTTAAAACTACGCGCTTTTAATCTAACTAAAGCAAAGAAGGCTTATTGAAACGGTACACTACTAACATCAGACGAACGCCTCTCAAACAGTTCGTTCGGAAGCGTAGTTCCGCGTTCAAATAATTTTCTATTTCCGCGCAAATAGGAAAAAAAACCTTGAACATATTTTTGTGGATTCCACTCGATACAATGTTCGTGTTCACCACCAAAATACACTTTTGTTCCTTTGCATCGCTAAACGAGCCCCGGGTTATAAGAAGTTTGGAAGTATATGAGCTTTATCTACCGAAAAATTGGAAAAGCTATCGAAGCGTATTACGTAACAAGGTTATTAATATTTCAAACAATCTCGAATATCTACAGGGTGCATACAATTATTATTGTAATCGGTTCATAAACAATAAGATACTACAAACTTGCCAATTCGGCAATGCAATATAAACAAATGGCAAACAAAATGTACCAGGTATTCTATAGCTGATGTTACATACCTTGTTTTCATTGGGTACATTTTCGCTAATACCTTTAATAAAAAATTATTCAAAAACCAAATAACGCCAAGAGTTCTACGAAACATGGTTATTAGATTTTTCAAAAGCGCAAATACCTCTTGGTTTTCATTTTCAGTTCTCGGTATTTTATAATAGCCACCTGAAATTTTGACGTGAGTGCTTTTCCATTTAAATGATTCTTTACATGCATATATTTCAGTTGAAAAATGTTGCCTCAGTTATTATTCCGGGCACTTTATTATAAAAACTCAGGAGTTTCGCGAAAGTCTTTAATAATGAACATCGTTGAAATATTTTAGAGAAAAATATTCAATACGGTTATCAAAGAACGTATTTTGCAAAAAGTACTGTAGTATCGATTGTGTTCGTCAGAGCTGTGTGGCATATATTTTCTTACACCCTTATGCGAGTGCCTCAGGCGTTCCAAAGTGGTGTCAACCAGTTGTGATAGTAGCAGACATAAGTCGGCCCCGCGGGCTCGCTGCCGCCGCACTGCGACGCAACACATCATTAAAATTTACTAGAATCCGTTACGTGGGAGGATCCCGATCCAACAGCCAAGTAAACAGATACACACACCAATTAGAAGAACAAGCAAACGGTTTAATGGTGTTTAACGACAAAAGACACGCGCACACTTGTATATAAACAAAAGGATTCCACAAGATTGATATCTCGCTCAATAAATACTTCGCAACTTAGCGAAATGCCCCGATTTCTATCTTTTGAGCTGTCTAAAAGATTAGAGGAAGAAAACGATTAATCTTGAGCTGTTTACCATAAAAGTAGTTTGGTAAAGCTTCGTAAATATCGCGAAAGTTATTTACGTAAATCTGTTAATCGCATCGGGGCTTCATTGAAATTCGCTAATTATAATATTGCCGTGAACTATTCGTCGAAAATGGCGACGTGTGAGTTTGTGCCGCGTCTTTTACTTAGTTTGGTTTAATTTTCTTGTTTCGTTTGAAGTTTAATGTAAATTTGATAGAACTACCCGCACTCCGGCACTCCCGCTGGGTGACGAGGAAGGCGGTAGGGAACATGTCTGCGGGAGAGAGATGATTTATGTCGTTGGTCTCGCCTCTTTTCACTAATTACTTAGACGTGCCGCAGTCTTGTTAAGATTTGTGTTGCTTCGGGCTAATTAATTTTTATACTCGACTCGTTTCGGTGATAAAATTGTGAATTAATTTGTCTTGTTGCTCTGACGTTGCTCTCTTTAGCGACATTGTTCGTGGAAAATGTTTAAATTAAAATGTTTTTGTGCTATTATGTAATGGTTCAGAAACTACCACATTCTTATAGTCGAATATATTATTTTCTATAGTCTCAAAAAAGTACTAGTTTAGCTTGAAAAATATTACAACTAGGTATGTTTTATAGATTCTTGCCCACAAAACACAGGAATCACATAAGTAAGTACTACGTATACTAAATTGGGTGTTAAACTGCGACTTTATATCGTAGAAAATACCCCTTCAATAGGTCCATAACTCCGTATCTAACTCGTAAATGGTTCATTAGCATAATAATAAGATTCATACTAAGATATAAATCTAGTATTTTATATTGCCTATCATATATCAGCCCGTAAAGACGTAGATTCTCCTCTTAACATATAGAGCCTCTAAGACTCGGCTTCCATCATCGACCTTGGAAAGATGTGTAAATTATATTGTTAATAGCGTTTACCCGCAGCTTAGGCCGCATAAAGGTTATAATTTACGCCACACTTATGAGTAACTACACAGGGATTGAAAAAATCCTCCTGTCCTCGTCGTCCGTCCCTAGCAGTACTTGCTAAAAAGTTACGAATTTTGATTGCGTAAAATTCGTTACAAGTCATATTTTATTCTTTTGCTCAAGCAATAAGGTATAAATTGATACATAAAGAAACGTTTTAGCAACGTTGATAAAGTGGAGATTTTAGCAAGCGCTCAGGTGGCCTAGTGTGGGAAATGAGATGGCGCTAGACGACTTGTATAGCTCTGTCTCTTTCCCACATTGGAAATACTGTCGCTTTAGACATCATGGTACTCGTTGTCGGCCAGGTCTGCAATTCTTTGGAAAAAAAGAAAAAAAAAACTTCTAGACCAACGCAATGTAAAGATACGGCCATTTATGCTGAGGTACGAAAACGATGTGAGTTTATTTATGTATGTATTTTAAGTATAGTTAGCAAAATATATGTGACAGCAATTTTCAAACGGTTTTCCAATGTTGTGCTATAAGTTTCTATCTTGTCTACATTAGCTGCATATAGCAAACAACCAAAAAGTGTATACATGCAGCATATAACAAACATGTAGTACACACGAAAACCATTTGAAAATTGCTGCCTCTATACCTGTTTTACTGACTGTACCTTTAAAACTAAGTGACATGATGGCGTGTTACTTCTAAAGCCTTGAAGCCAATAAGACGCGTCTAGGAAAAGCAGGTAAATCAGTACCTAGGACTCTAGAGATAAACCTAGGTAAGATGAACGTGTATTATTTAAAAGGAAAACGCGGGTCATTGGAACTTAAATCTATACTTGTTTATATTATGAAGCCGAAGAGTTTTGTTTGTTTAGTTGAACACTCTAAGCTCAAGAACTACTGGTCCGAATTGAAAAAATATTTTTGTGTTGGTTGGGCTATATAACACCTCGTTACGAACAATAGGAGCCGAGTAGCGAAGATGAAAAGGAAACAGCTAGTACAGATAGATGAGTTTGAAGAGATTACTTAGAAAAAACTTTATTGTCACTCCTCAATTTTCTTTCCTTTAAAGTTTTGGAAAAATACCTTAAGAAAGCCTCCACGGTATTATCTCTCTCTTTAACAATAGTCTTAAAATCGATTCTACGATGAAGTTGTGTTTAAAAAAGAATAAACAAACAAACGTTATGTCACATTTAGGTATAACATAAGTTAGGATTTCTCTGAACACTTTTTATATTATTTTAGCTAATAATAAAGTTTCAGATATTATAATTTAAAAAAAGGTGTTTGTAATTTCTTAATAAGAGTCTGCCTACATGGAAGTATATCTTTTAACATAAAAATATAACAAACGTGACATAAGGTTATGTCGTAATGATATCTTCCTTACTCTTAATAAAGAAAAAAGTCTTATGCACCCAGAAATTAGGTCAAACCCTGAAATAATTTCAAAAATACAAGCGCCTACATCCACTCCAACAATTATATCTGAAATGTTTACGAGGAGAATAATAAACCACTTCAGTTAAATGGGATTGTATGTTTGCAGTTAGTAATTAAATCGTAAAGTTGAAAGGGGAGCCGCAGATGGGTCGCGCTAACTGACGCTGTTTATCCAAATTCTCTTTAAATACTTGAAACAAACAACTATAGTTATAGAATACGGTCTGCGTTTCGATAATCAATAAGGACGTCCGTATATACTTGGTCTCTGACCAAGAGTGTAAACAGAAATGGCTATCATTCAGTAGGGGATGGTTTTCGACCCATATCTACAGTAGTATTATAAAGAGGAAAGATTTGTATTTTTATGTGTGAGTGTGTGTGTGTTTGTCTACACCTATATGGTAAAGTAGAAAATATGTTTCTTTGTGTGTGTGTGCGTGTGTGTATGTGTGAGTGTGTATGTTTGTAATAAATAAACCCAAAACGAATGTGCTGATAAAAAAAAAACATAGGCTATATTCCCGTGCGAAGTCGGGACGGGCCGCTAGTGTAGAATAATTTTATTGACAGAATTGAGCAATCTACCTCTCCTTTACGTTTGTACAAACCGAAGCTGGACACATTATTTAAGTTTTTTAACTTACAATGTTACTAACACTGACATTGAATTTTAAACGTGATTTTTACCATGTTTATTTTACTATTTGCTTCGAGTTTCCTATATTTGTCACTTGTTTCAGTTAAACAAGTAACAATGGTAGTGGCATCGAACGCTATACAAAAAAAAACAACAATAAAGAGGGTAGACCGTTTCGTCTATATCTATACTTCTATACTAATATTATAAAGAGGAAACCTTTGTATTTTTGTATGTTTGTATTGAATAGGCTCAAAAACTACTGGACCAATTTCAAAATTTCTTTTACCATTACTTAGAGGAAATCTTCCGAATCCGTATAGGCTATATTTTATCCCGGAAAATAGATAGGATCTTTCGTGGTAGTGAAAATTGTGGAGTAAGGCGTCGAAAAAACTGCCGTACGTTAACGATTCTCGCGAACGCTGTCTAAATGGTTAGAGATGTATGGTTGACTTCTATAGAAAAGTTGTAGAACTCAATAATGCCTACAAAAAAGTCCGCGATAGTATAAACCAAACCTTTATATTTAGCAATTATAACCACTTTTCCATAGAATAAAAGTAATTAAAATTATTAGCCTATATTTATTGATCATATTATCGTCAAATACTAATCCTTATCCAAATAAACTATTTATTGAGCAAGATTGTTTCAATAGCTATAAATTACTTTTTATTTCATTCCAATCGGACAATCCATTCAAAAGATATTACGAAATTAAAATTGTGAGAGAGCTTAAAAAATAAATGTACACCCGTGCGAAGCCGGGGCGGGTCGCTAGTCTGCTTATAAACATCCACCCGCAATTGTTTCAGTTCATCCGCGATCATAGCGCTTGCAACAGCACAGTGCCGAAATATCGGAAACTTAAAACATATACAAAATCATGGTAAAAATCCCGTTTTAAATTCTTGATTTATTTGTATTTGCTTTTTTCAGTATCGCTTTGAGAATGAAAAGACTCATTCCAAACCAAAATTATTTGTTTGTCCTCCCGTTCAAAACAGGCCTGAGGACGCCGCCGCTGCCCATCCCTTTGACGTCCTAAAGCGCATAAAATACGCATGGGTGAGCAAAAGAATTGTTTTTCTTCCTTTATCTTAATTTAAAAACATACAAGCGATACTGAAAGCATTTTCCAGCCACAAAGATTGTGAGCTCGAATGAATTCAATCTTTAAATCTCATGTGAAGCAAAAATTTAATCGTATCGGCTACTGAATCTTAGACATAAAAGTGACGCAGAGGTTTGGAGAAACTTTCCTCCTTCGCCTTTTCTGTGCTTCGTCGACTTTTAGAGATAAAACTTCTTGCGCCTTAAAAAGAGTTATACGGTTTATTTCACAGACGAAATAAAACGTCCGTGAAAAATCATGGAAACTGAAAGAGTCGGGCTGTAGCCCTGAAGTGTTATTACTAAGACTGTCGAACTCGAATTCGGTGTGGTAAGGAGGTTCTTTGTGCCTTGTTCCACATTTATTGGTCGTTTGTGATGTGAGAAATGAGTTCTCATCGTAGTAGGAGCCAGCCCGGGTCAGCTTGTGACCGATCGCGCGTAACTTGCAAAGCCCGTCGCGCGTCGTCCGGACCAATCGCATCAACAGTTTTCCGTTATTCAATTACAACAATTTTTTAACATCGTTATTTCCTACGACGAAGAATGAACGATAAAGTGGCAAAGACTGAGCTAAATAGATTTGCCAACAAGTTAGATAAAAGTACAGGTATCTAACTACTCACAATTTTATTTAAACTAGAAACCCCTAAATACGTCAATCCCGAAGACATTATGTATTCTATTGCTCGCAATCTGGACACTTGGCTTGTACGAGTAACCTTTGTTAAACAAACGGACGCGTTGAATAAGTAATGTAAGAAACTCTTGTCTTCACAACATTGATTTGTCATAACGTTCGTTTTGTTTCGAAACTATCCTTTTTTAAATAAAGGCTGGTCCTGAAGATGTTTCGATCTAGTGGAAGATTCAATGGCATTATAAAACGGGAAGTAAATATTTGACAAACGTTTGCAGCGTTCGATGTCGTCGTTATACTAACAACTTGTTGCAATGTAGACCGGGCCGGCCAAGTTTACATAGATAGAACTTTTCGGTCTAGTCCATTGCACTTACTGCACTCTACTTTAGAACAAGTGCAGACGACGCGACGACTTCACTCCGCAAAAAGTGTCTCAATCTAACTTCAACTTAGGGAAGTGATCAATATCTTTTGTCGCAAGCTTTCTGCGTCAGGATTCAAGTTTCGGTATTTTCATATAAAAAGAAATAAAGCCGTTTCATGTAGGTGTTCAGCATGAAACGGTCGTAGTTTGCGAGTCAGTGCACCCATGTAAGCCAATTTACAGCGACGACCGCAGAATATTGGGTAGGGCGATGAAGCTCACTTTCTCGGGAAAGTGAGACTATCTGTAATCCTGCAAGAAATTTAATATGTAAAGAAAAATATAGACTGTATAAAGTTGTGTTGGAAAAGAAAAATAGAGGACATTTTCAGGGCTGAACGGATATCTAAAAAGCCTAGTACGTAGATAAAAATAAATAAGAAACTAATCCAAAATTCTTAAAAATCAGATAAGTAGTTTTGTAAGGATGCTTAATCAGCCGTAACATCTGGGGGCACGGCAGTGCCCCAGCCAAGTCTCGAGCAAAACGGGCACGGCCGTACCATCTTTTCTCGATGCGATTCGCGGCTGTTTCGCCCCCCCTAAATCTTCGACGTGGACAAAGCTAGGAGTTTAGGTTTTCGGTGAATAACAGTAGGCATTAGAACAAGCTTAAGTTCGAAATTACATGCCAATTGAATTAATAGTTTAGGAGTTACGGTCGATCAAAGTTACACCATTTTGTCACTCACTGACTCACTGACTCACTGACCGATCATCAAAAATCTAAGGTACTTCTAGCAGACTTAGAAACTTCAAATTTTGCACCAAGATAGGTCATTAGCCACTTAAAAAGGAAAAATTATAAAAACATTAAAAAATAATATACCATAGAAAACAATTTTATATTTGCGGTTTGGCAAGAACATTATGTATGGATTTTGACTGCATTGTTAACTTTGTTCGTTGTTTAAGTATTCAATTGGATGAATAAATACATAGAATAGAAAAGAATAATATTAATGTAATACATAGACTATAATTAATATATAAAGTTCATAATTCATTAAATTAATAAAGCTAAAACTCCATTGTATTGCGATAAATTTCGATTGTATGCGCGCTCGATAGATGGCGTTGTACCTGTCTGAATCGCGCTATGGTTTCGTTACCGAGCGCAGTATAAGTAGTACTTTAAAATAATTCGATAATTTTCATTTGATAGCGCCATCTACCTATGAAAAACCATTTCGAAACTAAAAAAATATTGTAGCTATATTCGGAGAACTTAAGTTAGCCGGATTAGATAGTAGATTTATTATTGTTACTAAAACAGTTATTTAGGCAAATAGTTTATTAATATAACATAGACATAGTTACAATATCTAGTTGTTTACGTGTTATTTAGTTTAGTTATATTTAGTTTGTAAGTTAGTAGATTTATGTTTATTTAGTTCGTTGAAAAGAAACAAAAGAGATAGAGATAGAGAATGGGTTCTAAGCAAAGCAGTAGCTGAAGTCCAAGAAATTATGAGGTCACCTAAAAAAAAAGAAAGAAATACACTTACAAAAAATAAATGAGATCCCACCAAAAACATTAAATGTAAAAAAATGCAAAGTCTCTCGATGCAGTCTTTCCATCGTAAAAAGTTTTGAGATCTCATAGAAGCCAAGTCCTATTCAAATTATTTTGTAGTTATAAATCAACATTTAGTAATTGTATCAATAGTTTTCTTTATATTATAATAATAGTGACTTGGCAATGAACACAAGAAGAAACAAAACGGCATATTTGGAGTTGAAAGTCACACACCGCATGCGTAAACATTAATATCATAAAATTAATTTTCTTTTGGTTTATCCGTGTCGTCCCAACCGAATTTCGGCAACGGCAGTCAGTCTCATCCAAGACTAGTAAACTGCGCAGGACATAAATTATAATGCACAAGTGTGTACGCAAACACTAGTGTTAGTGTACTCTCGGTTCATTTACTTTCATAAAGCGATGGCCCGTAAGGTATTTTTTATTATTGTATTGGAGCATGTAGTCGGTAGTGGCCATCATGATCCACACGTAACAAATAATCTGATCACAGGTCTCGTCAGTAACATTTGCACATAATTCCAGGCAGCAAGCAGCTTTTAATTGGTGCTCATTGCCAAGTCACTATAATTATAATATAAAGAAAACTATTGATACAATTACTAAATGTTGATTTATAACTACAAAATAATTTGAATAGGACTTGGCTTCTATGAGATCTCAAAACTTTTTACGATGGAAAGACTGCATCGAGAGACTTGGCATTTTTTTACATTTAATGTTTTTGGTGGGATTTAATTTAATCCTAAGACCTCTATCATGAAAGAATTTATCAAAGCAAATGCCACTTGACTTCAAACAAAAACAGAGGCCTGAAGGCAACAGCTTTTTAACAACAAAAGAATAGCGTGGATAAGTGCAAAAGTCTCGAATTGATAGTAGTTGGTACAGTTTTTATGCGATGAGTCACGTCGAAAGTTCGCTCTCACCCACATTTCCCAGTCCACAACTCTATTTGAATAAAGTATGAGCGGCGGTCGGCAAACTTCGGGAAGAAGCCGAACTGAAAAGATGCATTTTTACCCACTACGGAACAGAGAAAGTGCGTATAACTAAATACGTTTGGAGTCGCAGGGATTTGTTCCTTTTTATATTTGTTTAATTTGGATTTTATTAAGTTTCTTGTTCTTTTCGTTTGTTTTGGGTAGAATAATTTCATTACAATGGTTGTTTTACCGTCGTATTTGAACATATAGTATAGTTTCCTAACCAGAAGTGGGAAGTGTTTTAAAGAAATACATTTATAAGGTAAACCTTACTCGTACCTTTGAGATTTATCATCATGATACAGCCCGTAAACGTCCATAACTAAACTCGGACTTTTAAAAAATCATCATGTTATTTTCAGACAATTACACTTGAAACTAACGAATTCGTCTTATCATCTGCTTAAGGCATATTCTTTTAACTTCTCCATTAGTAGAAGAATAAATTTAAACTTTGCTAAATAAAAAATAACCGTTCTAATAGCCCTTCAATTATACAATTGCTTAATTGAATGAATTAGTCTTGTACAGCAATTATAAATGGGTCCCAAAATCAATATCTCTCTATCTACATTCTGTAAAACCAATTTCACCGTAAAATTGAAAGCCTTCATATTTCAATCGACTTTTTATAAAATAAATATTAGTAATATATTGCTTTCATCTTAAATAGACGCACACATTAATTGAGAGGATATTTTCAATCAATCATAAGTCTGCTATTGAAGCGTATCATATCTAATATTGGTGTTTGATTACGTTTTATTACTCATGTCCTACCACCTACCACCCAGTGACGGGGCCTGTAGAGGGCCAAAGCCTGCCGGGGTCGCGGGACCAAGGGATTACCGTGACCCCGGTACGTAAAGGGCTATTGAAGGACACCGTGGATTTTAGTCAGTACAAGTCTGACAGTCCCTCCCGCCCTGCCCTGGGTGGGAGGACTCATTTGATGATTTTACCACGATAAAAAAAAACCACCTACCACCCACCTTTTTTTTTGATAAAATCATCAACGGTTAGCGCAGTGGCTGAGGGATTGGACTGCTGCGCTGCGTGTCGCGGGTTAGATTCCCGCACGGAGCAATTATTTGTATGATCTACATATAGTTGTTCCAGGTCTGGGCGTTTGTGTATGTGAGTTTATATGTTTGTAAACTCACCCACGGCACAGGAGAAATTGAGAGTGTGGGGCAACGTTTTTAAAAAATAAATGAGTCCTCCTCCGTGGAGCGGAAAGGACTGTCAGAATCTTAACGACAAAAAAAACACCCAGTTCTTTTAATTACCTTACTTTCTAGGATTACCATGACCTGCCTAGACAGTTTCGCGACCCCGACTTTCACCTACCTTATAACTTAGGCCGGCTATACACGGACTGCTTGTAGCAGTCTGTATCGACTGCTTCAAGCTGCGACTGCATAGCAATCTGCAGTCGTCTAATGGTCGAGCTACACGGAAATCAACGGCATTTCCCGTTGATTTCTGCGATAATTCTTCATGAGCCGTTGATACAGACTGCTGAAGCAGTTAGTAATGGGGCCTTCAAGCAGTTGAATTTGACTGCTCGAGCACTCCGCATACTAAGTTTAATCACTGGCTAACTGCTCGACCAGTCCGTGTATGGGCGGCCTTAAGCCAAGATTAAAAACACGAGTGTGACACACACACACACTATATCATGAACACGTAATTTGACAGTTATGTGAACACATACAAAATCAGTCAAACCTGTTACAATTTGTAGGTATGCAAATATGGGTCGCGGGACTGAACGTTTATTTATTAATTACCGTGACCCCGGAACGTAAAGGGCTATTGAAGGACACCGTGGATTTTAGTCAGTACGAGTCTGACAGTCCCTCCCGCTCTGCCCTGGCTGGGAGAACTCATTTGATGATTTTACCACGATAAAAAAAAGTATGCAAATATTTGTTCTGTGTGGAGAACCCACAACTTATCCTGCACCAGTCGATCACTCTGCCCCTGCGACAACCTCTCAAACTTCACTTTATAAAAACTGAAATCGGTCTTTCGAAACTGTCCAGATAATTCTGCTCTTCGATACTTTTTAATTCATAAACCTAAGCACTTAGTAGCCTCTATTAAAACGACGGAAAAGAAACTTCAGACTGAACTGAAAAAAAGAAGTTTCGTTCTCTTTTCAATATTACACATTCTTCGCTGTACCGTTTTATGAAGGTACCTGGTATTCAAAAAAGAACTTATTAATTCCTAGCTTAAATTCCATTACCATTTTTATAAGCTATAGCCGTCTTACCACAAAAAATTACACATCTCTTGATAACTTGTCTAAAAAATCTGTAATACGACCCTTAATCAACGTCGAATCCCGTTTTGCAGTTGACAGTTTCTTTAGACCGGTGTTCAAACAGATGTTTAAATTTTTTGTAGTAAGACGGTAGAACTTTATATAAACGCTTCCTAATTGTACTACCTACCTTATATTAATAAAAATGACAGGTAAGATGAATCGAACGTTTCTGGATGGCAAGTTTTATCAATAGGAGGATAAGCTATCGGCATCAATCTCTTTTTATGTTACTAGGCGAGTACAAATTCTTTTCTTATTTATACAAGGAAGGTCCTCTGAAAGGAGTCATCAATTTGCGATTAAATATACAGGTTTTACTAATATTTTTTTCTTTTCTAAAGAGGCTTTATGCATTATTTAGTTGTTGTCAAGCCAAGCGTGTCTTGTAGGTATCGATCACCATGTGCTGACAGCGTCCTCCTAACAGCCCAGCTACAGTGGTAGACGCCCACGACGACTGTCGTCGCAAGACGATCTCCGGCCACCGTAGGGTCGGGCATGCGAAGGCGAGTAATGGGCGACTCGCTGTCCGACCATGGACCATGTACGTGTCGACGGCGCGTCGTGTTCCACGCGCGCCTCAAAGAGTGTCAGCATAATGACGGGGCCCCCTCCTAGAGGGCCAAAGCCTGCCCGGTTCGCGGGACTAACGAATACCGTGACCCCGGAACGTAAAGGGCTATTGAAGGACACACAAGTGGATTTTAGTCAGTTCAATTCTGACAGTCTAGCAGGACTCATTTGATAATTTAATCATGCTAAAAAAAGGTATCGATCACCGTATTTTTAACTTTTTACCAATACTATAAAATGTAAAAGTTTGTTATGATAGATGGATGAATGTTTGTGACTCTTTAACGCAAAAACTGCTAAACGGAATTAGATGAAATTGACCTCACGTTTGTAGGTAACCTGGAATACTGTTTATATCCGGTAGTACAATGTCAGGGTCTTAAAAGGCCACTTTGAGAATAATGAAATATAATTATTCTATTCTAGTTAGTTAAGTATAGTTTGAGCAATAGAATGAAACATTCAATTTAATTTTGTTAATTACTCAAAACTGAGCGGGAAACGCCGCATATTATATGCTTTATACTCAGCCCGCTGAGTATAAAGCATATAATATGCGGCTATATATATATATATATATATATAAGTTTATTTAAGCCCTAAGAAAGGTAGTATTTCGTACAATATTTTTATACAAATACCTTTGAAGAACCTACTCTACTAAATAAGCACACTCGACATAAAATACAAAACATTTCTCTCATCGATTGTGCTTACAAAATATAATTACCCTCTCCAGTGTTTTGCCATTACAATATGTTATTATCTTTTCTTTTTAATTCAAGATACATTTTCATAAAGCGATAAGTCCATTTTAATTCCAGTTGATTACTCTTATTAATACTTTCTGAGAGAGATAACAACGGAATATACGAGCAAACCCGTAGCAATTAATTAGCAGGGATCATCTAAATGTCCTTAGAGCGATGAAGGCCGGATAAATTAACCTATTTAATTTAAGATACTGTCTATAACAATGTTATATATTTCCAAAAGATCCATTTGATAACCTCTTTTAATTTCAAAGGGTATTTAAGGCGCTGACTGCGGTCGAGGCAACTTGGCGGCTTTCCCAATGGCTGCAAAAGTGTAAAACAAGTATATGTTCACCCCGCTGAACATTAACATCAACTTATTTCTCACACAGTTTGTATTTCAATGCGCACTCGCGCGAAATAAAAATAAAATAAAAACAGAACATCCGCCGGTGTAGCACGTTACTGTAACAGACTGTGGGCGCCCACGCTACGCTGTTACAACCAAAAATGAATGAATAGGTCGCGGTACTCACGACGCGCGCTCAACCGAACAACGCCAATAAATAACAATATTTTAGGCGCAGCCGGAGTGTTACCAGTTACAAGTAAGTAATTAGATAAATGTACCAACAAGTTGTAACAAATGGGCTCAGCGGCGATGGTGAAATATTTCGTGATTGATCACCACGTAACGAGCATGGGGCCTTAAATTCCTTTTACTATACCGTAATGCGCTGCACTCAGCAGTAAAAAAGGCACAACTGGGGAGCCTCATTTGTTTGTTCATTTACGAAAACTGGCTAAATAACTGTCTTTTTCTAGGATCATAATAAAAACACCACACAGGCGCATACTTTGCTTTGTGATTGTCAAAACTTATTACAGGATTTTAATCTGGTGAATAACCACCCTCTTAATCTATCCAATTAAGGCATAACACAGGAAAAGAGAACCCATCATGGTTAAGTCCCTGTCAGACACGACAATGTAATTAATCACAATTTATATTAGTTAATCCGATCAGCAAAAACAGCGGTGACTCATAAAATTTGTTTACCGATAGACCCCAAACTTGTATCATTATACGCGATTCAGCTGATGTCATGATTAATTTCACGATAGGTAGGTAATCCGGAGTTAAAAAAAATTAAACTCGGCGCTCGAAGAAAGATGACGAGCTAATCAAATTTCGCGCAAGTTCGGAAAGTCTCGGGGAGTTCTCAGATTCAATTAGTAGATACGCGGCGGGCCGTTGTAGCCCGCACCCGGCCGCCCGGCCGCCCGCGCCGCCCAGACACACCAGCACGGTGATTTTCATTATCGTACCTATAATAACTATTCACTCTTGTCATGATATTTCCCCTTTGCACTTTAACTTAATCTAAGAGTTCTCGGCATTTGCTGGGATTTAATTGAATCAAAATGCACTGTTAGAAGGAAACAAAGAATTCTTCTGCTTAACTTTATAAAAATGCGGCAAGGAGAAGGAATAAAAATGTTAAAAAGCGAACTACGAGACTGTTGATACAAATCATTAGGACAGTGCTCAGAGAACACAAAAGGCGTTGCTATAAAGCGTCTAATACTAGATATAAAACAGCGCACCAGATTGCCAGTGCAGACATTATAAAAGGCAATTTTATAACAAAAAGTGGAGCGTACGTCAACTACAAAGCCGCCTGATAGATTGGCTCCGCGAAACTTCCTAATGTACGGTGATGGTGCAAGGTGAGCGGCACAAGTTCGCCGAGTTTCACCTCTGGCGGTGTTAAATGTTGGCAAATTATACGCCCCGCTTGAGAACCTTTGGCAACACAACACTTCACTGGCTAATGTTCAATAACAAACTGTATATCGGTGAAATATTGTATAGAAAGCCTAATTGAATTGTGAACCTATTGATTACTATTGAAAGTATTGTTCATGCATTTCATTGATAAAATATTAACAAAAAGACTCCATATTTACTACATTCAAAGCTTTCAAATCTGTTATTAATTGTTACGAGCTCAAACAAAACATATTCAACAATACTCAGTTACAAATGCACTTCAAATAAAACCATTTCAATCACGTCAAATAAAATCCGCTTTTTATTTATTATTTACTAGCGACCCGCCCCGGCTCCGAACGGGTGCAATCTCTACTATATTATGCATGTTTTATACATATAAACCCTTCTCTTGAATCACTCTATGTATAAAAAAGCCGCATCAAAATCCGTTGCGTAGTTTCAAAGATCTAAGCATACAAAGGGACAGACAGACAGCGGGAAGCGACTTTGTTTTATACTATGTAGTGATTTAAGGCATGGCTACACTTACTGCAGCAATATATCGCGCTGTCATTCGACAAATGACAACAATCATGGCTAAGGGGCGAGGTCAAGACATGTCACCTGAGACGGCTATTAGACGTCGTGAGGTGAACGACACATTACTGAGGCACATGATTACATGGCGGAATTGAAACGTTGTTATTGTTCCTTTGGGATAGAGTTTAAGCGAGATCCCTTTGAGTTATTGTGGTATTTTTGTAAATTGAACTCGTTATCTTCTAGTCTATTGAGGATAGTATATCTCACACACATTTTTTTTTACTCTATGAGGAAAAATAACTTATGTTCTTTCGTATTCGTGGGTAAAGTTCGAGATAAATGTAAAAAAATACATGTCATCATGGAGTTTCGTTAACTACTATACTGTTACCTTATACATTCGTACAATGCTGTTTAAGGTCTAGGAGGATATATAAAGAGTGGTTTGTGGTAGGCTAAGTTAATGCATTGTTTCATGATGTAACAATGAATTAACTTAGCCTCTTACTCACTTATTTGCTTCTTATCTTCTGAACCAGGGCTAACGTGAACTACTGATCATTGGTTTCGTCTAGCTCATCCCGCTATCTACGATATCTACCGTTACAACTTCTGGCTGTATCAGAGCTCCACATAATGGATATTTCGGCCCACAACTCATTACATTTACGTTTTATTAATACTAAAGTTGAAGGATAAACTCATCCCTCAAACCGCCACATTATTCCCTAGTGGCCGGGTCACCTGATTTAGTCACGACGCCTATGTGCGTCGTGCGATACATTACCGGACCACACTCGTAATAAAGTGTCAGAATTCAGTTGTACAGTCTTTATGATCCCTCAGGGGCCGTGTTTTAGAGAGCCAATATATTTTGGGAGCGTTAAACTTAATAGTTTACGTTTTCGTTATGTTTGCGGTGGTATACATATGAAACGACATGTAAATTGTTATCAAGAATTTTATGCGCGTTTTTCTTTCAAGCACAGAAGTCATTCATTGTTAAACAATATTGTGAAAATCTGTAGTTAATCACCAACTTTGAGCAATTGACATACCAAATATATAACAAAACAATCATTGGTTCCTAACTAGGTAAAGACAGTTTCAACGGAATTGCACTAGTTCACTAGTTCAGTACATAATTACATAGTACTATAGTACATAGTACATTACATAATTACATAGTACATAAATAGTACATTTTCAAAACATATGGCACAACTGTTTGTTCTAACAGCCGATAAAAAAATAAGCTGACTCCCTTCTCGACTAATGCGTAAATCACTCTAACTCACGAATTACCGTGACCCCGGAACGTAAAGGGCTATTGAAGGACACCGTGGATTTTAGTCAGTACGAGTCTGACAGTCCCTCCCGCTCTATCCTGTGTGGGAGGACTCATTTGATGATTTTACCACGATAAAAAAAATAAAAATAACGTGTAATACGCAAGGCAAAAAAATAACGTAGAGTACAGTCGTTGTACAGACGACAACAATCATCCTTAAGAGATGGGGTCAAGAAATGTCAACTGGGGGAGGAACTATGTCCATACGTACGTGCGACCACACGTCACTGTATCGTAGGAGAGTACACACGGAAACAGAAGTTAATACAGAAGTATATTTACAATCTTTTTCTTCATTTGGGGATCGTTATGGTTTTATTGAGATGTGTAGAAGTGTCTATTGCGAAATGATTTACATTTTTATAACGGTCAACATTCTTTATTTTCCCATAATTGGTTTACATAATTGACTGACTTTATTTACAAACTTTATTACAAACTGCCACAAACCTGAAAAAATATGTACAAGATTTAAATAAAAAGGCTTAGTTTTAATTAAAATTAAACCTTGCGATTTTAGGAGACATTTCCAAGAAGGTAACGATAATAGTTATAAGATTCAAAAGTGTCAAACAACATAAATTTTAGCCCTCATACCTATCTCATATCTAATTGTATTGTAATCCTATTCGGTAACATTATTCTGTATCTATCCCTCAGCTCAGCTTTTTTACGGAGCACTAAACGTTTTACCGTAGCGCAGGCGTAAACTATCTTCCGTAGTCGAGTGCTGAGCCCGGCCGGTATCGCATTACTTATCCACCTATGCACTCCTGGTACAATTAAAATGCCCGTGCCCATGCCCACCTCAGAATAGTCTGGTGCCCACCCCAGAATTTTTACTATCCAAAAATTAAAAAAAAAAAAGACTCAAAAAAACCTTTTTTACTAAATTGCATTTTCTTAGTTTGAAACCAGGAAGCCAGGCCCAGGGCCCTGGAAAATATCTCTAGAAACGCCCATGCTACTACGGAACCTTCGTTCTTCTTAACAATAAATCTAAGACCCACTGTCTAGAAAGTAAACATCTTTTGACATTGTTGTTAGAAAGCTCTTTAATGATGGCGACACTGTCTTAGCGCCGAAACACTCTAACAATGGTGCCAACCTTTGTGGCAACTCCCGCCTTGTCCAAAGCATATTCTCGCCTTAATAAAACTTTATGGTCGTTTCTACATCAAAATATTCTCTGAAGCATTTAGTGAAACTCTTTGCGAGAAATGATTGTCTCATTTCACGATGACTGCTCCAAATAAATATTAACGACAGAACATTGAGAAATAAAATGGACGGCGTCGCTGGCTGAATGAAATTTTATCGAGTAGCCGGTGGAAGATTGCTTCACTGTAAAAACATTGAATATCTTGAGTTTTACTTCTCACTTACCTAAGTAAGATCAGCACCTCTCTCAAGCATGGTCACGGAATAGAATTTCAGACGGGAAGAGAATTTATAGACAATTTTATTTTTTTTAAACAAAATTGTTATAGTTTGTTAACCACATTAATAGTGTTCTGAAGATTTTTGATCGCAAGTACATACTTTCCTACTAATTTTATAAATCCGAAAGTGTATTAAACATGTTCCGTTTTCACGTCAAAACAGGTGAACTATTTTTGATTAATTTGGGTACCTACAGAAATAGATGTCACCCCAATTAATTAAGGTTATCTTACTATCCTACTTCCTACTATTATATACTAATATCCTATCCTACTAATAATATTATAAACGCGAATGTTCGTTTGGATGAATTGATGTTTGTTACTCTTTCAAGAAAAAACTACTGAACAGATATGGATAAACTTTGGTACACAGATAGTTTATAACCTGGAATAATACATAGGATAGTTTTTATCCCGGTTTTATGTTCCCGTGGGATAATTTTCAAGTTGTAGCGGGCGAAGCCGCAGGCAACAGTTAGTAGGCTATACAGGGGCGAGGGTTTTATTCTACAAACAAGTTTTCGAGCTTCCACAAACCTTTAAGAAAAGCGCAGAAGTTACAACAATATTCTTAATAGTCTTTTCAATGTGGAGTAAGAATGGAAATGTTAATTTCTCCACGTCCGCGCGGGATAAAGAGCATTTTTGTGTTCATAAGCATTTGACTGGCAGCTTATCACGAAAATACTTAGCACAACCTTTAGAAGGAGCTAAATATTAAGTTCAAGAATATAGGTATATTTTTAATATTTAGCTCCTTCTGAAGGTTGTGCTTACTTACTACAGCCAATTGAAGATAAGTCTTTTATTTGCTAATGTCCCATATTTATAGTGATTAAAATTATTATGAGAAATTATATCTTATCAACAATTAAGTTTATATTGGCGTGTAATTTATAATTTTCCAAATGTATTATTACTGCCTGTCAGCTATGAAGCCACCTTTTTTAAAATAAATAAATAGGTACAAGTATCTATGTCCAATATAATCTAAGAAAAAAATACGTAACTAGATTTATAACGGTAAAAACTTTAATCTTGAAAAATATAATTGCCTATAAGTTTAAATCAAAAATAGCCAATTAAAAGAAATGATCTTAAAAATAAAAGTTAAAGTGAAGATTACTTGATTCTTTCTACGTAAAATACAGTATTTCCAGTGGCGTAGCGAGACCGAATCTAGAAGGGGCAAAACACAACTGCGACTGCGAAGGCCGTATTCTTTCAGGACGATAAATATGACACGCCTCCGCTACTCACGCGAGGCCCCACTGTGGTAAGATGACTTGGTTACCCCAAATCATCTATATCAAATATGATTGTCAGCGACATCAGCTTTTAGAGACTTTTTTGACTCCTTCAGTCCCCAGTTACAAAATAATAAAACGTACCCAACTAACATGGGGCCTCGCGCAAGCAGTAAAGGCGCTAGGCCTTAACGCTATCCTTGCGACATCAGCATTGCGAGGCTGACTGTCAATAATTTTCCTTTTTTTTCCTCTGAGCACGAGGCCCCTTCAATTGCGAGGCCAGGGGCTAAGGTCCGCTTAGCCCTCGCCTAGCTACGCCACTGAGTCTTTCTACGTAAAAAATAAGTTTATTTTATTAATCGCTGTAAGGAAAAAGGATTAGCTTAGTTAACGATCTCTATTTTTAAACTCATCTATCTGTTTTCATCGATTCTTTAACAAGTTTTTATTTATTTAAGCTAACAAGCTTTTATTTGTTTTAATCAGTAAAGATGTTATGCTGGAAAGTTCTGCGTAACTTTCCATGTAACCTTTATTTTAAAAAAACCATTTTTTTTTTAGACTGACATGGTCACTAAACTATTATTATTTAGATTTAAAACTGGATATTTACCATGTTTATTATTTGTTTTGATTTTCCAAAATTTCGGCACTGTTGCAAGATGAACGGATGAACCCCAGTTCATATCCGTTTTAAATCTAAATAAAAGCCTCACAATGTGAACAAAGATGGGAATCGTAAAAAAATAAACTTGCTTCTCAAATTCATTTTTAACAACATAACATCACGCCTTTAATCCTCAAAAGATTAGGCAGAGGTGTATTTGAGTGTTTAGCGGATATAATAGTTATCAAAAAAATGAAAACTAGGGACATCTATGGATTGATTCAAGAACGACAAATAGTGCCCAATCATTTGATGTTCTCTAATTAGAAAATATAGAAAATTTCGATAAATAATGTTGGGCAAAAAGCTCACCAGACGCAACACCCGTCTGACTGAGAGTTTTCAATAGAGTATCAAGGAACTTTAAACCCTGTTCCTCATTCCTCAAAGTCCAATGTCAAACCATTTAATAACCAGCAATTATCGTTAAGACATACATAGCTATCGAAAAGTTCTTTAACAACATCCACAAGTAGAAATGGGTTAAGCTATTGTTAGCCTGTGGACACCTGCATCGATATTCAGGTTTCAGGGCTATTTTCAGACTCCAGTGATGCCAACCTAACCTACTACAACGGTTGCCTGAAACTGTTGACACACCTTTTTCGTAACACCTCTTTGGATCGATCGCTTGAGTTTTAATTAGATTTAGGTCCAAGGTCTTTTGAGTCACTTATTATAGCACACCATTCTTACTGGAAATTGTTTATATAATGCGGTCCAACTAAGAAGGTGAGTGTCTATGGTTTTCATCTGTCAACTGACAGTTCAAAAGTACGGTTACCAAAAGTATTACTTTGTATAAATTAATTTTCAAAATTATTGTATATCATATAAAATTTCGGTGCGTTTGCCATCCCGGATATGGGCAGTTTTTTTTTTCGTTTCGCTAGATCGCACTTATTTTCATTGAGACAATAATGGCAAAAATAGTCACAAAAATAAAAATTGCTTAAGAATTGAATTTTAAAATCAATTCTTAATTCATTTTTATTTATAAAAGCTTAAACTATCAGTACACCAAATATTTAATAAACTTAAATAATAGTTTAAAAACCCAATTGTACAAACTTAACAATGATGTTTTATTATCCTGGAAACTTTTTTGATATCCATATACAACTATTACGATTCGACAGGTGTGACGTCAGAAAAGGGTCTCCTTCTTAGTTGGATCGCAGTATAATCACGAGTATCTATACTTATATATTAATATTATAAAGCTGAATATTTGGTTTGGTTGAACGCGTTAATCTCGGGAATTTCTGGTTCGAATTGAAAAAATTCTTTTGTGTCAGGTAGTCCAGTTATAGAGGAAGGTCATAGGCTATATACCATCACTCTACGACCAATAGGAGCAAAGCAGCGGGGTCGAAACCACGGAAATATCTAGTATAAAAATAAGTTTAAAACTCAAACAAAAGAAACCACTTAGACTTAATTGACGCATACTCAAATTCGACGGTTGGTTCCAAAAGAAAACTTTCCAATCGTGGACTTTTCCGTCAATTTATAACAAATCATAGCTGTCGATGTGTCTAACGAGTCTTATTTGGGACGTGCACAGCTTGAATTTAGTAAGGATATAACGCTGGAAATTAAAAAACCTTTTTCGGTTGCTATGCTTTTTAAATAAAACAAAAAGAAAACGTTGCTCTATACTAGGAATGGCACCTGTTTTGTGGGTGCGTTTACAAACATAGAAACACACAGACGCAAACAGACCCGGAACAACTACTTGTAGGTCATACAAATATTTGTTCCGTGCGGGGATCACAGCAGCCTGCGCTCAGCCACTGCCTACCGTGCCCTTGAATTTCTTGATCCCGAACTTTGTCTATAACCAATTAAGGTCCGCATTCGCATATCCGAATCTTAAAGATGTCCCATCAGAAACAGCCCTCAAAAACAAAGAAACGTGGTATGGATTGAGATAGAATATTAATTTCGGGCGGAGTATCAACCTTTGAGTCTATTAAAAGTTATAAAATGTGTGAATTTCTACTGTGATAATCTACCTTACAGTTCCACTATCCCATTGTTATAACATTTCAAACGAGACTTCAAATGACGAATGTATTATGTCCGTTCAATACAGATTGTTCAATATACTCTACATCTCCACATATACATATGGTGTATTGAAACTTTCATCATAAAGCGTGGATCATATTCTGTGACACCTGGAAGCAGGCACTTTGTTGTGCCCGACGCACACCGAACAATCTCCCTGTGATCAGTGATCCGGAATAATGTTCCCCGGAACAGTTCCCAATAGCGAGCATTGTGTTAAGTGCTCGCGTACTGCAACGAGCATTAACTATTAATATCATGTTCAATATTGCCTTTGATTTTAGAGGATAATTGTCTTTTGTATTAATTAGCAAATGAAGGTAATCTTGTCCGATTATAGATTAATCTCCTAGTTTGCTTTTAGTTTTCGATTTGCTAATTAATTTAAAAAGCAGCAATTTTTGGCACTTAATCTGTTATTATATGGAATATAGTTCAGATTTTCTCTTGAGTCTATTAAAAAACATATATTATAAAAGCACTAGCTGTTCTCTGTCTGCCGGGGTCGCGGGACCGCCGGGATCGTGGGACTACCGTGACACCGGAATGAAAAGAGCTATTAAAAGGACACCATGTATTTTAGTCAGTACGAGTCTGACAATCCCTCCCGCTCTTCCCTGGGAGGACTGACTCATTTGACGATTTTAAAAAGATATAAAAAAAAAGCTGTTCTCTGTGGATTCACCCCGACTGATCTGCTCCTATTGGCCGCAGCGTGATGTTGTAATATAGCCTTCCTCGATAAATATAACATCCAACATAAAATACTTTTTTCCTGAGATTAGCGCATTCAACCAAACAAACAAACTGTTCAGCTTAATAATATTAGTATAGTTAGTCTCGTGTCATCAACATAGCCTTGATGAAATTCAGTCCCTAAAAAATATCTCGATGTCAATCTAAAAATAGGCATTCCTCATAACCAACGCCGTGCAAATTCACGATATTACCCAACCGGGCTGGTATAATAGGTCAAATTCTTGTCTCAGTGCCAGAAGTAATCCTTTTTCCTGCACAATAAATAGGGCACTCTTCCACTACCTACATCTGTTGACATAATTATGGCAAAATAAAAACATGGTCATGGCAATAATGTTCATTCCTGGCACAATAAATTTGCCGTTGAAAAGGAGCCCGCTATTGAAAATGTAGCCAGAATGCAGAGCCATCAAAGGCTGTGGGACATCGAACCAATTAATTGTGTTGTAATAAACTGTCGTTTGCCCGCGGCATCATTCGTTTTTTCCAATATTTCCTGCCGTTCTTTTCTCGTTAAAATGAGGCTTTGTTTAAAATGACTTAAATTTCCTGAAAGGTACGTGAACGTTGTCACTGGTATTCTTTTTCTTCTTTCATTTCCGTTCGCAAAGAACTGTGATAATTTTTATACAATATTTATTATGGACGGAAACAGATACGTTTCACAAATATTATGCGAGGTAACTTCATATATTTGATCATTTATCATAATGTATGAAGGTGAACAATAACCTGTGCCAAAACTTGATGTAGGTATCAGTATTGACGGATTAAGGTATTGGGACTGGGAGCCCTCAACAAACATTAGCTCATCCCTCTATATTGAGATTGATGAAGCGCCTTAGTACTGGCACGTAACCGCGGAGCTACTTACACTATACCTAACTTAGCTCACGTTATACTGCGCTAAAACGGAGTTTATGCTTTTGAAATAAAAAGTAGCTTATGAAACTAATCAGCAACAACATTTTGTATAATGTGAAACCACCGTGTCGGTAATACGCTACGGCGCGCGTAGCAACCTGCTACGCGACGCAAAACTAACACACCGTAATTTATCAGTAACTCAATAAAATACTGTCCGCTCGTGTAATTCTTAGTTCAGTAAAAAATATAAAGTACAATTTTATTATAAAAGAACCTCACAGCTAACTAATGTGACCTGAGCAATATATAATCACCTTTTTTCTACTTCACTTCAGCCCCTCTGCTACCCGTGTCGTGCTAAATGAAGCTTATATACAGGAGAATTTGCACCATTTACTTTCATATTTATATTGTACCATCTACCTAAGTTGGAAACATGAATAGTATATTTGAAAACCTACATTTTCCACCGCGTATATTACGAGCAAGCAATTAATGTCGTATTAAGGTAGTCGATAGCCAATATTCGATACATTTGGGAATTGCCAATACACGTAATTAGGCGAAATTGTACAATCGAATATATATTATGTTGTGGAACATGTGTCGCTATTGCTCCCCGCAGACAAACTGGTTGCCACAGGAGCGATGCGCCTCACTGAAGGCTTACTACCAATTGCTAAGGCCTGAATATTAGTTGCTTCTGCCATAGCGCTGACTGTTGCTTGCCAATTTACCTGTCAGTAACATTCGAGATGAATGGATATGGTAAATGTGTACACACGCCTATTTGCATATAAACGTAGAAGCAATTTGTACGTTATAATAAAACGACAACAAAAAAATGATATTTATTAACAATAGGGCAGTTAGAGTTACTCACTATTTATGCTGAAAAATGTCATAATACCAAAATGGCCGCCCTACCGGCCGTTGACCGGTCAGCTATAAAACAAAACGGGGCTAAAAACGTCACATGTGACATCTTTAATCAGGCGTACTGTGACAAAGGTAGACGGACAAAAAGCAGGTAGGGCCACGTTCTCTCGGTCCACGGCACTTACACCTGTTACTCCCGTCATATTTCAAGAGCGCGCCCGTCGCAAATGTGCCATGCGAATATCCCATAAAAACTTTTCACTTCCCGCTCAATTTTTATCGGGATATTATGTCATTATTCTCCACTATCTTGTGAAATATCTTCTGTGTAGGTAGCGAGGTGGCTTCAGGTGACAGTGATATAGGACTTAGGAAAATTTCATTATCTTTTTGTACATAAAGATGTGTGCTGTAGAAGCATGGACATAGTAGTATGTGGGCTGATTTACAAAGCGGTGTGATTATCGTGAATTTGTAGATATTTGTGAGACGATAATGTGAAAATAATGAGTCTATTCAAACTTTATTATTATCTATGAAAAATATTTTTATTAAACCTAGCCCCGGACTGGCACTTTCTAGGTTCATTTACAATCATTTAAACTCTACTACACAATCAGTCATAACACACAACTACAAGTAAGCCTTACAAATATATGCTTCGCACGGGAACCGAACACGAAACGCCAAACCCTCAGTCACATCGCCAACCATACCGTCAAACATCAAAACTATCGAACAAACCGCAAAGAGCAGTTCTACAAACTATCTCTGACAAACAGTCGTGTATATTAAACTCCCTTCACTATGAACAGTACTTAATCGAATGTCAACCGCGGCACCGCTTGACATCGGCGTATATTCTCACAAGACATGACACTTATCGCCATTCGCAGAGCATTACACACGATACGTTTTATTATACACGTGGGGTGTTCCTCTATATTTCTGTGACGATTGAAGTCGACACAAACAATAGCATCTTGACGGAAAAACTCGATTCTTTGTTTACTTTCGGTCTGATATAAATATGTTAAGGTTGGTAAAAGAATTTTTTACATATTAATTATTTTGAAGTTTGTAATTTGTAACATTAAAAGTGAAAAGCAAAGTAGTTGATCAGATTTATTTACAAATTAAGGCTCACTTACACCACAAACCACTAAACAGGTTTAGCGCTAACCTGCTTTAAAACATCGTTCTGTCTCTGTCAACTTCAAACAATTTGACAGGAATACAGTGATATTCTAAGGTCTCAGTTTAGCGCTAAACCTGTTTAGTGATATGTTTGGTGCAATCAGCCTTAAAGTACAAACAATCATCGCTTCTTTCCGAGGATGCATAACCACGATTTTAATCAAACGATTTTTTTTAATATTCATTGTCAATTTTCCAAGCCGTCTAAAAATGTAAACTTTTCATCGAAAAGTTAAAAACCGTAACATCACCGCGTCGTCGTCACCAACGGCGCCAAAACGAAGTTAAGGAAAACGTTTTTTTTACAAAAAAAGTGTTCTACCGAAGTGTCGTGCGGTCGCTGGTGTAACATAAAATTCAGTTAATCGCATACAAGTCCGGGACTCGGGCGAATAGTGTCGCACGACGCAGCCACACGCCCGTACATCCCACGTATCCCGGCCGGATATTGAGGGAGCGTGGCCGTCATGAAACTTTTACGTCCCTTATCCGCACACCTATTATACCGGCGTCATATTTCATCGAACCGCCGCTTGCCGGCTAGACCGCGCGAAAGCGGTTTTTATTAAAACCGTTGCGGACTTTGCCGTCACCTCGTAAACCACACGTGCCTGGAGATCTTGCGATACAGCGAATATGTTAAGATACTAAAGCTGTGTTTGACGCGTGTCCTACATGTGTTCGCATAAAATGGGTAGTTTTACGACGGGTTTGGGAAAGGAATGTAATCTGAATTAAATCATTGTTTTATTCGATACCTCATACATAAGTGCTAGGTACTAATGTTATTGTATTTTTTTGTGGAAATAAAAATTTGGTTTCGGACAGGACTTGAACCTGCGACCTTCCAATTCAGTACACCGGCCGCAATCCAAGTAAGCCACCACGCAGGATATGACTGGTTTAGTTGAAATTTTTCATTCCATAAAAATATTTATGATTCGCTTATTAAATTTAAAAAAAAAAGAATGATTGTACTTATTATGTCATCTTTTTTATATTTTTTTAAAGTTCCAATAAAATTTAAATCCAACGAAAACACACCTCACAAAGTCATAAATAAAAAGATTCACCAAAGAGAAGTGCCAAAAACACGTACATAGAAACAGTAAATTTTGTTTTGAAAAGAGTAATTTTATACCTTTTCAACCTTACCTAATTAAAAATTCGAAACGTGCTCGTTTTATTTTTCTATTCGTTCTGTGACTGAGATTAACTTTGTACATATACGGATCAAAGAGTTCTATTAAACTTTTATCAAAAACCCAATGAGCTACAAAATGGAATTTATGTATTTTAATATCCACGTGTAACCTGCTGTGTACTTTGAAACCTTTGAACAAATGGTTTTGAATTTGTTTGTTAAAAAGTATTTAGAACGACTTACGGACCATCACATTTTTTTATTTTAGCGTGGTAAAATCATCAAATTAGGGCAGAGCGGGAGTGACTGTCGGACTCGTACTGACTTAAATCCACGGTGTCCTTCAATAGCCCTTTAGGTACCGGGGTCACGGTATTTCGTGACTCCCGCGACCCCAGCAGGCTTTGGCCCTCTGAAGAGGGCCCCGTCATTATGCCGACACTCTTTGAGGCGCCCTTCGCCACGTCTTTTCATCGGTTCGGTCACGCTATCGGATCGCTTTCGCTTTTCTATGTGACTGGATTCAAACAATTCCATACATTACAAATAAAAACGCCTCGCTTCGTATTCGCCACGCCTCACTATGTGGAGATTGAGTCGGTTTCGGGTCATAAATCCATAACTTCCATGTTTTTATAGATATGATGATGATTTTTTTTTTGTGTATTCTTGAATAAATGTTCTTTTAAATAATATACAATTAATGATTATAAGCATATGTTTATTGTCTAAAAAAAAATAGTAAACTTGAAATGTTGAAAAATGTTCAGAAATGTACGACTATATTTAATTAATTTGACCTAAAATGCTATAATAAACATAAATTAAACTCTTAAAATTACTTCTGCTATTATTAAGTACTAATACTTTTAATTGAAAAAGACACTGTATTATTGAACTAGCTCTAAAGCTTCATCTATAAGTTCCATAGACTTTTTACTAGATGGTTTTCTTAAACTTGTTATGTAAGGGTCCGAAGTAAACAAAAGTGTATGTAGAACATCTTCGTTTGTAGCTATTCTAGAGCATTTTCTAGCATGATGAAGTCTGAATCGTTTATAGTCTTTGTTCCTTGATTCCTGGGCATCTTCGGAAAGCTGTCCTAGAGGTAACACTGAATAATGTCGAATGACGCTTTCCCCGTGAATTAGGACTTTATGGACAGATGATGGCATATAATACCACATATATTTATCAACATATCTTTGTGCTGTATCCAAAGCATACTGACCGAATTTTGTAGCATTAATAATTTTTCCACTTGACATAACTTGAAGTAAAACATAAAATCGTTTGATCAATTCTTCGTCCACACCAGTAATTTCTGCACTGCACTGATAATTTTGAAAAAATCTTCTAGCAGTATTACCGTCATTGCTGTTACCAGTACCTTGTGTAGGTTTATCTATATTTAAACCAAGTTCTTCTCGGAACCTTCTTTGTACATATCCCTTCTTTTGTTTTTTCAAATCTTTGTTTTCTTTTGTTGTAGCAGACCATTTTTCGAAACCTAGGTTATAGGATACGTGTAAAATTAACTCCATAAATCGAATCCAGCAATGCAATGTCGATAACCCATATTGATACACATTTTCATCAACTGGTTTATTTTGCACTTTTTCTAAATTATTCATCTCTGTTGGTCTTGCACCACAAATAGTGCATACAGCACCTGATGAAGTTTCTGACAAAACTTGTGCCACTTTCCCGTCAACCATGGTTAAAAATAATGTATGTTTGATTTCGATACCTTCTCCATTTAAATTGACTAAAGTTGGTGTAAGAGCGTCCTTTTGAGCTTCAATTTCATTAACTACACTTCTGGTCTTCTCAGGTGTCTCTTTTGAAAACTCTATTGAAATGGGCCTGCAAAATCTAACTGATGATGGAACAGGGTTTTCCCACACAGTTTCATTTGTATTAATATTTACAAGTTTCAGAGGCACTAATGAAGCTATAAATAAATTAGTGTCAGAAATTAACTCACTCTCTTCAGCTAAGACTTGCTTGTATTCACTTTGTCCGCTTGAACCATCACAGCCCCATTTAGAATAAAGCATTAAATGTGTCTTGCCAACTTTGTATACACCATCGATTTGTAAAATTCTTGCAACTGTGTGATCCAACAGATCTTGAAGTTTCACCTTTGCTTTAATATTATTAATTTCTATGCTTGATCTTGGTGGGTAGCACTTTCCTTTAGCTTCCTGAATTGATTTATATGATGGAAATAATAAGCAATTCTTCGCGATTAAGTAACTCCTCATGTTTTCATACTGTGCCATATTAAGGTCCAACTCTATGAAAATACTGAGAGCTTCGTCTTTAGAATACGCTGTTAAATATGCCGGTTCGTTTAAAAGATTTTGACGTATATCACTTTTTTTTTCCATGGGCAATACTCGTAAAATTTCGACAATGAATGCTTCTTCGGTTTCCCCTTGAGATCTCAATCCCTGAAGATATGAATTCAATATAAAATCAAGGCCACATGTTTCAAGTAACTCCTTGTTTTTTCGTCTTTGTGTTCTATCGGAACTGTCATCGTAGGTTTTCGAAGGGCGTCCTCGCTTTCCTGTCGATGTCGAAGGTTCAGATTCACAAGTAGGTTCTTCCAGATTCACAGTAAATGTGACATCCAACCACGCGCTATTCTTGTTTAAAAATATTTGCTTATTTCTGCCAGATTTCGTGTAACGTTGACGAAAGTTAGTAATAAGATTTTTTTGTACACTTACTACAACCTTAGCGATATTTGCTTCGGAAATGTTGGTAAAATTATCCCGTATATAACTTGTTAAAGCAACAACATAATTCCCGTCACTTTCAATTAAAACAAGACATAAGTCGCGTCTGGTACAAATGAATTCACTCATTGTTGCGAGAAGATAGACGGTTAGGTTAGTACACTTTAAGTAATGAAAATGACGAACGAAAAACAGTATGTAATTATTGAGTACTCAGAATCCCTATTTTATATAAAAATATTGATTTGAAACGTGTGCAAATTGTGGTAGATAGAACTAATTATCATTACGTGGTTATGCGGTTTACGATATGTTTAATTGATAATTTATTATGTATGTGCACTAAAAAATGGTGGGAAACACTCGATACATTATCTTAACGTAAACCGCAATTAATAAAATATCACATATAAGACCTATAACAAGCAAGAAGTCAAATAGCATCACCTACGTATTTGTAGGATTTTTTACTGTTTTATGCTATAAAAGATTAATATATGTTGTGCAACGAAATTGCAACTTTTTTTTTCTTCCTTCATTAGAATATTAAATTTCCTGTTAAATAACATAAATTACAGACCTTCGGCAAATTTCGGCAACTGTCAAAACTCTAATTGAAAGTTTCAGGTACGCAAAAATGATATGTAACGAGATAAATATTTTTAGTAAATATATTTACAAATATATAGCATTTTTATGCATACCAGTCAAAGGTACATAGTATAAGCTTTCTGTGATGGTATAATACTTATATAGTTTTCATTGCTAGCTGGCTAGAAAATAATCTTAAAAAATGAACAAATTCAGATTGTTTTGTGATAGTTTATGAATGATCGTGTTTAGATGATCATTTCTATAAAACAGTACCAACCACATACATAATTTATGTATAATATAGTAGATTAACTTCTTAGCTACAGTTTGAGGTATAATACGAGTACCTGCGCCGACTTTTACAAAATGTATTTATGGCCAGGCTCTCTTAGGCACCTCCACATAGTGCGCCCTGTCTGTTTGGCAAAGGCTTAAAAGCCGCCCTATTATTTCAATTGCTCTTTGCGTTCCAAGGACGCTTTAAATTGTTTTAATAATTCCGCAACCCAATGAAATAAATCGGCGGCTAGTACACGGTGTCGCTAGTGGTTGCGGTGTGGTGGTGACGTGGCAACAATATGGTCAGTATCAACAACGCCATTTATTATGGCGGCAAAATATTATTATTTTTAATGTATTTATTAAAGGCAACAGAGCCCACAGAATCACTTAACCTAGATACATATTTTTAAAGTGTTATAAAAAATATGGTTAATGTGAATTTTTATTATTTATTTTCAATACAAAATTCATAACACACGTTTTGTGGATGTGATGGTGGTGTGGTTGTGGTACGTGTGAAAGAACTTTAACTTCAAACCATACTTAAATTCCTTCTTCCTTGGTATAACCTACTACGAAAGAGGCACTTAAGAAAATTCCCAAGAAGCCTTAACTTTAGAGTTGTTCCCGGAATTCCCCGTCTCCCTTGGGACGTAATACCGTAGTCGGTAAACTGTAAGACTGTAAACCTCTGCCCACCCTTTGGGAATTAAGTCCTGACGGTTATAAATCTGGGGTCTACTCTTTTAGTCCGTGAACGAATATACGGATCCGTACTCGAAACCTTTGAGTGAACCCCTTCTACCTATTAATTCGGTCGCGGGACTGTACGAATTACCGTGACCCCGGAACGTAAAGGGCTATTAAAGGACACCGTGGATTTTAGTCAGTACAAGTCTGACAGTCCCTCCTGCTCTACCCTGGGTTGGACTCATTTGATGATTTTACCAAGATAAAAAAAAACCTATTAGTTCAGAATTCATAACTTCTGACAACACATCGGTAATCGATTGGCGTAGTAACTGAGCGGTCGACTGATGCGCAGCGTGTCGCGGGTTCGATCCCCGCACGGAAAAAATATTTCTATGACCTACAAGTAGTTGTTCCAGTTGTGTATGTGTGTTTCAATGTTTGTAAACGCACCCACAAAATAGGAAAATTTCCAAGAGTGGGGCAACTTTTTAAAAGAAAAGAAAAACTATTACATCATGTTGTCACCAATTTTTAAGCCATACCACTAACTAATCTTATGATAAATAGTTAGAAACACCCGAAACTTCGGCCGGAGCTACGGATTTCGTGCTTAAGTAGTACCCCTGTACCTTTTATAGTGTACGTATGAAAACAGGAATACTAAATTGTGTCGTTAGTTAAGAGGTACTCCGACGTGTAAGTCAATTTACCTAAAAGCACAGGAGTGGTGGGCTGAAATAACTTTATATGATAGATTAGCGTTGGATGGAGACAAAACACCCACCTTAAATGTGTTGTGGCTAAGCCATTTTCCTATACCTATTTCAGAAAGAAAAGATTTGTATTTTTGTATGTTTATTTATAATGGACAAAATCAAAAACTACCGTTGTTTTCTTCCTTAATCAGATTATAGTTCGGGTTCATCACCCTTAAAACAACAAAAACCAAATTCTTTTTAACCGACTTTAAAAATGTCTTGTCTATTCAAATATTTTTTTAGCGCCAATATGTTCGCCAATTTCTTATTATATACAGTTCGTTAATTATCTCAATTACAATCCAAGTGACACACCTACGTACACTAAAACATTTCAATACATATCCATACCATACTAGCCGTATTGATATGTCATATTAGCAACAATATTGTACTGACCAGGCATTGTAGTCGCTGGACCGGACAACTCAGACGCGGTCTGACAGCGCCTGACATCGCTGACGTCGCTTGACAGCGCTGACATCACGTGACATCGTGGTTTTGCCACTGTCCTCACGCGATCGATCTCCGATGATCGAGGACACGTAGGGGAGCATTATTTTGTCCCTGTTTAGTTTATGTTATACGATTTCTATGAGTAATTGGTGGTTGTTCTATAGTTTGTACTTTACTTTCAACACTAAATAAACCTGATTTATAATAATGTAACTAAAGTTATAATGTATATACGAAAGTTTATTTCTCAATCGCGTCAGACGTACGGTTGGCGCAGTAACTGAGCAATCGACTGCAGTGCAGCGTGCCACAGATTCGATCCCCACACGGAACAAATATTTGTATGACCTACAAGTAATTGTTCCAGGTGTTTGTGTATATTAGTTTCAATGTTTGTAAACGCGCCTACGATACAGGAGAAATTCCTAGTGGGAAAAATCTATAAAAAATGGTGGTTAATGGTTTTTATTACGCCAAAGTCTGGGATAACATAATTATATAAAACGGACATGAAGCCACTGGCAATAGCTAGTATTAAACACATAATAAAGTTGAGTAGTTTTTTGGTTCGTTACTATTTAGTAGCTCCTATTATTGGCTATTTAACATCACGCTATTAAGTTCTCACAAGCGTATAAATATGACAGGATAGCACAAAGACAAGCAAGTGAAGTGCTACTTGCAAAGATTTAAGCCTATGGTATTTATAAACCTACAACAGTTTGTAAGGCCATCTATCTATGTACCCTTGTGACCTGAGTTATGTAAATAAACTGCTAATAAGCAAGAAGACTAAATAAACCATAGGTTCAACTGTGAGGTAGCTAATATGTAGTTCTAACCCCGTATAATTGTTTAGATAAAGATCTTATGTAAAGTTTTGTTCTCGTGAGCACGATTCACGGTACGTGCAGAGTCAGCAAGAAGAGTTTACTAAGCAACCAAGAAATAAATAACAAACTAACTAAATTCTTGTTAGATTCACAATACGTATTGCTTGCTTTATAACTTTTTGAACAAAATTCACAGACAACAAAGACTTCATGAGTCAGGATCACATGGTTGAATTAAATTGAACTGTCTGCATAAATATGCAGCTATATGCTTTATTGTCTTTATATTTAAATTAGCTCTTGTTTTAATAACTCTAATGGCCGATAAATTGTCGGACAAACTAATAACTATGTGGTGTAAAAAACATCGCGGCAGATATCGTAAGAACGAAACGTTTTGAACAGAATCAACGACCAGGGCTCTATACTAGCACCGGATAGTAAAAGCAGTTTATTTTTTTACTTTCTTTAAATCTTCATACATTAGATTTACGCCTTTTTAGCCACGAGCTCCTCCAATTATACAAGCAACATTATACACAATTAATAACGAAGAACCAATAAGGTCTGTGTATATCAGTGTCTTATGAAAAAAAAAACTACGCCAAAAAAATATATTTAGAAAATGAAAACTCTCCCAATTTACGTAATGACATCTTTCCCTAGTTATCATGAGGAAATCTTATGAATACCGTTTACATAATACATACCACATCCTACCCTCGCTGGGCTTATCGTTCCATATCTAAAAAGGCGAATTGGTATCTCACACTTTAATTTTCTTTGCAAATTGAAGAGCACTTCTAATAATCTAGATTGCCTTGGCTTGTATTTATTTCAAGAAAACATACTATTATTATACTATATCATAATATAATTTTTTGGTGGGTGGCTCTAGGTGGAATGAACTGTCAGACTTATACCGATTAAAAATTCACCCAGTCCCTTCGGCATTTTTTGCATGCCAGGGCTACGGTGTCCTTTTTGGAAAGTCCGTCGACCTCGTCCGCAGGCCCGTAACTAATCTTATAACCGAAAGTGATACGGAGTAGAAAACATACGTAAGTACGGTCGAAACTATCGGTTTCGTTTATAGAGATCCTTCAGCCTCGTATGTTCAGATTTATTTCGTAAAAAATGCAGTCTTAAAGGTGTTGCCACTCAAGGTACAGCTTATATGTTTTATGTATGTTCAGGCGTGAGATAACGAGTGCATATTGAGACATTGAGCGTTTTGTCACGTCTCCCTCGTCGGCTATCCGTGGCATTATGCTGATTGTGGCGCAATACGGAACCCGTGGGGCGCTAACGTGCCGACTGCGGCGCAAACAGAACACAGGGAGATTTAAATCGGGGAAATAAGATATGTGTTGATAAATACTTATCAAAAAGTTCTGTGGTGAAGAGAGTACAAGTTTTTTGTGCTATTTCTATTTATGTCTTTTTTACTGACCAACTTATTTAAAAACTGAATATTTGGAATGTAATAAATATTATGTGCTGTTTTTTTTTGTAACGCTGTTGTTTTTTTACTGTGTCGTGGGTGCGTTTACAAATATTTAAAACGCAGATAAACAAACAGCCAGATCAAGTACCAGACAAAGCGTTCATAAATAATTCCAATACCTGTACCTAACCTACCTATGTTCAACAAATAAAATATTTGTATCCGATTATTCATTTTTATACATGTTTTCATCACCTAGATTTTATAATAACGTGGTATATTAACGTGAAAGTTGAATAATGTCAAAGTATCGTAGGTATATTCCAAAGTGCAGTCTGGATTATTTCCCGTAGAGCCGGCACGCGAGCTGATATTAAATTCTGAAGGTAATATTCATGAACGAGTGCCCTAAGCACGCCACTCAACTGTTCTCAGTATAATAAAGGTAATAAGACTATTAGTAATAAGAGGAATTCATTACAATGCTGAATGGTTCGAAGGTAAAAATTTAAGTGGTTTGTTTTTCACCATTTCTTTGTTCGAGGTGATTAGCGGGAGAAAAGAAAAAAAATAACTAGAAAATATACCCAATAGCAATGTTCCTTTTCAGTACAACGTTTTTTTTTTATTCATTTGCCTAAAATTTTTGAAATCGATGTTATAATGTAGTGAAATATTCTTTCAAATAAGAAACTAACGAATAGACCGACCCACTTCATTGAACAAAGCCTTTATTCAAAAGCTCCAATATCCAACAAATACAAAGTAAAAGTTGACCGTTTTCCGGACCCCGCACACCATGGGGTGTGAAAATGGATAGAGTGTTTTCGCTGGTAACGCCTTTAGAAAAAAAAGTTTTAAAAAAATGGCGGGCTCGTCACTACGCAGCATTAATTTTATAAAGTCGCCACTCGAGGACTATAAATTCACACCGTTGTTGCTGGGATGACGTCACACTCGAATGCAGGCTGTAATTACCAGTGATTTCGAAAACTATCAGCCGGTCATGATAAGTTTAACATGTCATTATCGGGTGGCCCCAGTCCGTGGCACGTGAAATAACATTTTAATGTCCACCGTAACCGCATTTACGGTAACTTGTCACATCTACTGACGTTGGAAAATTACTGCTTTTATCATATTTTGGTTGAGGCTATTAGATTGTTTCCACTACGAAAATACCTCAATGTGGGATTTTTTTTACCGGGTTTATGATTGGATATTTTTATTCCGAAACTTATTACCTTAAACAAACTTAAATAACAAGACACGAGATAAGAAAACGCAACTGTACCTTAGTCGCTAGCTAAAACCAAAACGATGTGGACTTAAGGTTCAAATACTTATGAAAAGGTTGGACTATTAACAATATCAAAGAAAAAAGTTAATCTGCTGTATCCTGGATAATACAACGTAATAAGAAGAATGTTACTGAGGGCATTTCTACGACAGCTTATTAATTACCTATGTTAAGAGAAAACATATGTTAGTACAGTGCGAACTCCAGCGCGTCTATGAGTGGCGCGCGGAGGCGCGGCGTCGGGGCGAATCCCCGCTGCCTCGACAAGTCGTGGCGCGGCGGGAAGAGCTCCGGCGTGATCTCAGGGCAGTATGGAGGGAGCGACTGTCGCAACCGAGGTCCGGGCACGCCGCAATCGCGGCGGTAAGACCCCTCTTTGAGGAGTGGCTGGATAGGCGTCACGGCGTCCTGACCTACCGCATGACGCAGGTCCTCACCGGACACGGAAGTTTCGGGAGGCTCCTGTGTCTGATAGGGAGGGAAGAAACGCCTGGGTGTCACCACTGCGAGGATCGTCCGGAGTACGCGGTGGAGCATACGGTGCAGGACTGCCCCGCTTGGGCAGAGCACCGCCGTGTCCTTACGACGGCGATAGGCGGAGACCTCTCGCGCCCGGCATTGGTCGAGGCCATGCTGCGGGGCGAGACGGAGTGGGAGGCGGTCGCCTCCTTCTGCGAAGCAGTCATGCTCGTGAAGGAGGAGGCGGGCCGCCTGAGGGAGAGGACAGCGTCCTCCCTCCACCCCAGCCGCAGCGGTAGACGCCCACGGCGTCGGACGTCGCAAGACGATCTCCGGCCACCGTAGGCGCGGGCATGCGGGCAACGAGTAATGGGCGACTCGCTGTCCGACCATGGACCATGCCCGGGTCGACGGCGCGTTGTGTTCCACGCGCGCCTCAAAGAGTGTCAGCATAGTGACGGGGCCTGTAGAGGGCCAAAGCCTGCCGGGGTCGCGGGACCAAGGGATTACCGTGACCCCGGTACGTAAAGGGCTATTGAAGGACACCGTGGATTTTAGTCAGTACAAGTCTGACAGTCCCTCCCGCCCTGCCCTGGGTGGGAGGACTCATTTGATGATTTTACCACGATAAAAAAAAAAAAAAAGTACAGTGCGAAATGCATTCACCTCCAGACTTAGAAGAATGTAAATGTTATCAAAAGGCTTGAAATCATTAGCGCAATAAATAATACAACACCAAGGGCAATCCCAAAAACCCATAAATTATTTAAAAAATGGTTCTAAAATGTTAACGGATTTTAACAATAGTTAGTAAAAATGCTTCTAAAATGGATTTAAAAAAGTTGGTTTACAAAATAAGGTATCCTTTATGTCCGTTTCTGTATACTTGACAACTAAATAGATACAAAATTTCAAGATCGGTTCAGTAGTTTAGGGGTGAAAAAGGTTCGAGGGGTGAAAACTTTCGCTTATGATAATAATATGAGTTAGGAATCATAAGAAAATAACACACCTTAAAAAATCTTGAAAGATAGGGAAAGAAAAAAGAGTATAGGATCCAATTTTCTAAGATCAAACAATATTTACCAAGGTAGCGTTGACTTTTGACATCGCAGATATCTCAGCTAACAATCCATCAGTTAGATACGTTTTTCTTTTCCTATTTTGCAAGATTTGTCTTATAACCGTCTGCGGTGCTTGTATTTACACAACTCTAAGTTTTCCGTTTACGTACGAGCCTGGAATGTTTGTATTCAGAGCCACACACACCTATCACTGATTTGTTTACCGCCACGATTTATATGCGAACACCTGAACGGGCTGAATTCAATCATAAATGTCTTTCAAGTGTCAGTTTGAGCTCACGAAGTAATTTAAAGTGACGAGATGGAATGGATAACAATAAGAGTAATTTGAAATTTCATTTTGATACGATTGTTCCTTATAATTTTGTGTCGTTGCTACATTTAAGGTGGTCGCAAATACTCGTGTATCAGCACCGTACGCACTGCACGCACTTAATTATAATGGCGTCATCAGTATTTTCAGCATTCTTCCTTTATGCCTTTGTCAAACAGACAGGCGAGTCCGAAGCGATACCGAACCGATACGAGACGTCAGTCCGATAGATCTGTCACGCTATCGGATCGCTTTCGCTTTTCTATGGGACTGGATTCAAACAATTCCATACATTACAAATAAAAACGTCACGCTTCGTATTTGCCACGCCTGTCTGTTTGACAAAGGCTTTAATTCGGATACTGACAGCAATTTCCGATTACACTTTGCTCCACACCATGAATTACTCATGTATCGTGGATGCGTTTACAAACATTTTTTTACACTCACATATACATAGATCAAAAACCAAATATTATTTTCCGTGCGGTAATCGAACTCGCTCTACGCAGTGATGCAGTTGATCGTCATCTCTGCCTCAACCATGCTGTTCTATCAAAAAATACAATTACCAGCCATGATTTTTCATAATCAAACCATTCTTTATATATCGCTGATTGTAAAATGTTTGCACGAAATCGAAATGTTAGTTTAGGCTAGAACAAAGGTAGGTACCGATAATATTAATCATTAATGAATGATATACATCAGAACAGTAGAACCCAAAATTACTATTAATGGCTGAATATTCTACCAATCCAAGGGTTCAAGAAACACAATGTAAGTTGGCCCCATTTCCCTTAATATAGAATTAGTGTATTCTATTAATAGACTCTTAGCCAATTGATTTGGGAGAAAAGGCCATTCCGATGGATTTTTCTTCAGTGGATAATGTAACTCAAAATCAGTCTATTGCAAACTAAACTTTTGACTCAAACCTGCGTCCTTCTGCATAAGTACTCCAGACGCTTAACCAACTAAGCTATCGCAGCCCTGCAGGCAAAATTGAATCTTTGATACTCTTGTTTCAACATTTTACGGTAATCAAATAATAAAGTGTTAATGCCTATAAAAATATTTAAATAAACTAAATTGTTTTAAAAGCCAATGCCTAATGTTTGCCTCGCTGTTCCTAAAGGGTAAAATAGACTAAGGTTATTTTCAGAAAACACATTGTACTCATCTTCTTTATTGAGATTCATATAAATAATTAAACAGTTCGTAAGCTGTGTGAATAATGAGTACTTAGTACAACTTAATTACTGAATCTTTTGCGCGATGTATGCGAACGGTCTCAGAGTTCCCCTTTCCCGATCCATTGTAATGTCCCACATGAATAATTCTCGGTTATCTATTATAATACGGCTTAGAGCAAGCCGCTGTACCCGATAACGTATTTAGAATAATTTACAACGCGCTGATAGAATTCACGGAATTCTGTTTAAGGTTGAGATTATCCACTCTGGGAGCAAATTGAATCAACGAAGAAAAAATTACAAAGTGAGGTGTTTGTCGCAGAAAATTTTGAATTTCTTGGTTCAACCTGCTTTTTGAAAGGATGTAAACTAAAACATCAAGAACTCGGAAAATATAAACATAATATCGACAGCTTTACCGATTTGATTTTAGAATCTAAAGAAAATATTAAAGCAAATCTACATAAACTGGAGAAAACGGCAGAATTAATATCAGATATCACAACTCATTTGTAAGTCAAATCAGTTACCGAAGAGCAATGTTGTAACTTCTAAAGACGGAAACTGCGTAACGGATGATCCCGACCGGTCCTGCGGCTTACATTAATTTGTTACAAGCTATTACATAGATTACAACATGTGACTCAGGATCACACAAGCACGGGTAAGTTTAACAACGAATAAATATTCAGAGGCTGACAGAAGAAATTAGTGTGATACGGATGAGGCGGGGTTACGGGATCCTGCCTAAATAACGCTTTTCAGATGAGTAACACGACTTGTCTCGAAATAAATTAATCAGGCAGTGGGGCAACCCACGTACGAGTACATAGTGTAGATTTACGAGTGCGCTTGGTCCCCGCCCCCAGCCCGCGCCCGCGCTGTATCCAAGCCACCGCACCTCGCACTACACTGCTCATCAATTTCCTCAGGACATACGACTTGGAATCCTGTTAATTAAACTATGCCGCCAAATTAAAGCGGCTATACAGCGCGGCTTACCACTGACGAAAGTATGCACATTACGTGATACGGCTAAGTACGAAATATTCCTCGTTAATCATTCTCGGCATTTTTAATTACGTAAATAGTTGGCATCTTACATTAACAACTTTAGCCACAGTAACGAAGTTGTTACTTGCACCAAAAGGGTACTCACAAGTAAACTTGTGACTAAGTTAATCGATTAGAAGCAACGTATGAATCATTGACCTTAATAAATAGACAAAATATAGCGTCTTCGCGAGAGTTCATCGAACATGGAAATTGGAAAGTAGTTCTATCGAAGTACAGTTTTATAAATTTGATTCTAACTCAGTAATAGTAGATTTTTGGTAGCTTTCAATGAAAAAAATTGTCCTGGCTAGACTTTATTATTGCTTGTGTTTTTTTCAGTTCGTTCCCATTCGTGTTCTTTAGTGAACCCATATTTCGTCCATGACAAGTTTAAGCTTCAATTTGCAAGGGGTGAGCTTATCTGTTCGTATCTAGAGCGGTTCCAATTTCAGATCTACATATGCAGGTTTTCTTGCTAAAAATCTCTGAAATTGTATAATTTATACCAGTATATTTTACAAAATTGTTGTTTTAGTAGGTATATTATTGAAATAGTAGTAGTATCGCCATTGTTAGATAGTGTATTATAATTTTAAATTAAGTTCTAGCTTTTGTACGTTAAGATGCGATTCAACCAGCACTGTGCGGCACAGATGTTCGCTCAAGTCGACTTACTTAAGCAAATACGAACAAACAAACGAACACCTGGATACTTTTGTGCGCGCACGCGTAAGCAGTGAACTCGTTATATGTGCGCGCACATTGCTAAACTTAGATCTGTGAAAAGGTTTATTTATTATTGTCTGTGTTTATTTATTTATTTATTTATTTATTTATTTATTAGAATAATACGCGCACTTCTGAAGTACTGCACAATGTGCGCGAACAAATGCGTCGTACACTATTTTGTTGGAATCGTATCCGTAAAAGTCAAAAACTGACACGTCTAAACAACTGTAACAATTTGTAAATGACTGACAATTATGATCACATTGAAAGATGACGAAACTTTGAAAAGTTGTGACCGTAACAGTTACTTTGAGGTAGTGTGGGAAATGAAATCTTGCGAGGACTTGGGTTGCCCCTCAGTGAGACAATACAGGCTACGGAACATAAGTAATTGTTCTGAGATAGTTCTGAATTTATAAGGCAGAGGTGAGTGAATACTCCGGGAGGGGACGCCCTAGGAAAACCTACACTGACCTTATTGAAGTGCTTCAAAAAGGCCGGGTGCGTAGTTCTCGCAATCGGCGTGCTTGTATGACCAGATGTATGAGCCGAAAGGAGTATGTAAGGATAGTAACAGGTGGCGCTCTGTTGTTTCTGCCTACTCCCACGGGAAGAAGACGTTAGTATAAGTTATAACACCTTCTTCTTGTTACAGTTTTGAAGCTGTTAAATTTTACAAATACCCAATGAATATCGGATTATACAACGAAGGGGTTGTAGAAACCTGATTAGCTCTTGGTAAGCAGATACTGATTTATTCTTCAAAACAAATTTTTAAAACCTTCTTACTTCAAAACATTAATGTCAAAATCATACACATATCGTTCTTAGTCCTCGAAAATCGATACCATAGGTAAGCAAAGCATTAAGCTTAGTATTAAATTTGCTTTCATCGAAAGTAAAAGATACAGTACTGTCCTTTTATGCGATACTGAATGCTTATAACGTTGCTTAGTACTGACTTTGGCTAAGCCTTTGCTTAGCAACAACTGTTTATCTTGGGCCTGGTCTAGAAGTAGACCCCAACAAAGTTAGAAAAGGTTCGGTGATTATGGTAATGACAGTGCAAGAACTATATTTGAATATGGAAGATGGGAAACCCACAGAGGTGCGACACATCAGGGCTTAGTGTACTGACCAATGAGGCTGTGCCGGCTGGCGCCAAGGCTGGGCGCGGGCGGCGAGCCGGCGGAACGCAGCGCGCCCAGCGCGCCGCCGCCGCCGCCGCCGCCCAGCGCGCCGCCCTCCAGCGCGCCTGCAACATTACATACTGTTAACATCAGGAGGAACATCACCTAGCTTCCACTATGAGAATTCTGTAAAAAATGTCTCGCTATTTATATGTATATTACCAAAAAAATAAATAAATAAATAAGTGAGAATTTTAAAACTCTGTTAAATCGTCATTTGGGATCGCATCTCTTCCTAAATTTTGTGTTAAAAACTGAGCAGCCTTCCCTTAAACATTGACTTTCCATACATCGATTAGAATGGTTAATATCAACTCCCTAAATTGTTTGTCAACATGTGGTTCAAGATCCACTCCTAATCATCCACAAACATCTGTAAAGGTAACCATTTAGGAGTGAGTTACCCAACACAAGATTGACATGACACACCAACTTTAACTGAAACACAACTGAATCAATCTACTTCATTAATAATTAAGATCGCATTAAGGCCGCTAATGGGACGTCAATTTAGGACATTAAAGACGAGCAAAGTGAATGATATTGTGACGTATAGTATAAAAATTGATACAAGAAAAAGAATACATTGCAATTCATGCCATTACTAGTTTCAATTCATTGACGTTAAAAAGACTGGGGGTCTAATCTGTAAGCACGAAACCCGTGGTTTCGGCCTTAGTTACTAGCGTTTTGACAACTAGCCCGAACTAATAATGAACGATATTACGATTTGATAGATAGCTCCTTAGAGTCCGTCGACTCATTACATGCGAAAAATTCGTGGTACTGCATTTTTTTAATGCATATTGATGTAAAGACATAGACACTAGCGCCGCGTAAAAATGAGTTCAATCGTGGAGGTATTATTCGTCCGCTAATTTGTTTTTGACGTTACTTTCGTACACCCGTTGTTTCCGTTCCCGTGTCTTTGTCTTGACGGACATAGAAAGTAGACACCCAGGAACCGGTTCAAAGCTTTTTAAAATATTTTTAGAGACTTATTTTTAATTCACACTTGTCATGTAATTAGTAATGTAAATCCTGCGTACTGTAAAGTTAAAAGTGTTAAGTTCAATGTATAATAATAAAATATAATTAAACGAAAATATTTAAGTAAAGTCAGAAAAAATGTACTAGGGCTTCATAGATAGCAAAATGATCTACGTAACCCGCCTTCCACAGTTGACTCTTACAACTTGTTCGCTTCGACACAGCATCGCCATCGGAGCGAACTTTCCTCCGAGCAAGTTTTCAACAACTCATTTGGAATCAGTTCACTTCTTCAGTACCTAATCCTCCGTAATGAAATTCATTCGTATTAGTAAAAAAATAACTAAAACCCGACTACGAAAAAATCGCGCACTGAAAAGTATAAAACAAGAACAAGCCGTGGTCGTATGCCACCTAGCCAATAAAGATCGTGTGAAACAACCGCAGGTGGCATACGACCACGGCTTGTTCTTGTTTTATACTTTTCAGTTCGCGATTTTTTCGTAGTCGGGATTTAGTTATTTTTAACTTATTTTTATTTACACTATTTTGGGGTTACATTATTTGAAGTAAGTAATTTTTGTTATATGTATAGTTTCTGAGTTGTGAATTTAAGATTTTTCACTTGATACCCATGTTGACACTGTAAGAAACAGAAAATTAGCTAGTAAAAGATATATAATGTATATATATTTCAAATGTGCTCATCAAGCCCTTTAATTTGATACCCATGTCGATACTGTGCGATAATATTTTTTTTTTCGGTAACGACTTCTTATCCTCTAGCGGGCGCCATATTGGATTTGGTGACACGTCACGTACCCTATAACCACTAACAAGAATTCATTTGTCATGTAATGATAAGTAGTTTAGAAGTTATGAGGGAACAAACAAACATACATACATACATACAAACATACATACCGGTCAAAATCATAACCCTCCTTTTGGCTTTGCCGTAGTCGGGTAAAAAGATCACATCGTGTTCCTATTATGTTCGGTCTTTCTATACAAACTAGTTTTTATCTTTACAAGAAACATATTATGAAGTACTCATCATTATTAACAATTATCTTATGCCCTCGGCTTTGCCAGCGTGTCTGAAATGTCATACCGAGATAAAAGCTGTCGTATGTGTTAATCCACGTTATAAACTATCTGTGTACCAAATATGTAAATCTATGAAATTTAAGGAATAGCTGATTTGAGTACTGTTTATATACACGTTAGAGGATCTAATGAGCGCTATTGAAGGTACCTAACAGGTCCCCAAATCGGCTTTTTCAATTTAGATTGCTGTCGGCACGTCAGAGTTCCACTTGCCTTGCCTTTTTCCATGAAATGCAATAGATTATCAATCAATTTACTTTACAGTGAGCGTAATTATAAGCTTAGGCTTTAATGAGGTGGCCCCCAGGCCAGGCTCAATAAGAAGCGCTTCATTGTATTTTCTGGACACCTAAGTATTAGTTAGGGAGAATCATCATCCTTAATACTACGACATATGACGTAGAACGTGCGGTTATCTACGGGTAGATGAAAAACAAAACACGCTTGCCACGACTACGTCAAGTCATTCGAATTGCATCATTATATCGTAGTAGCAAGGACGATTTTCATTTTTAGTTAGTAGAAATTGCGAATTACGAAGCGTGCCATGGGTAAGCTCCCTTAGTCGACAACATCAGCGCCAGCAACTTTCTAAGGCTATTGACGTAAAAACAAATTTCATGAATAACTGAGCGCTCAAAAAAAAACAATTTGGGATCTTGACACTCAACGCTGATCCTAATAGACGCTATCGGACTTCAAACTTTTTCTATTAGCCTAGTTAAATTTTTCAGCTGGAAACTCGAGAGGACAAACAATGTATTCAGTCGTTTGGCGCAGACGGCCGCGCCGAAGGGAGCCATAAAAATTAATATGACGTTATAAAAGCGATATTTTTCATTAGAAGTGTTGCCAACTATTTTAGAGTTCCTGCTAATGGCCGTACTTTTTGCAGTTTTTACGTATTGCCGTAAAAACCGAGAACTAAATCTCAGTTTACTTTTATAGTTTATTCAGGTACTTAACTAAATATGTTCGTGAGAGTCTGTTTAAAAAGTTTTAAGTCAAATTTTGGGAAAAATGTAACAGTTTATTTCACTACAATATTTTTATTGTGTTCATTTACTATTTCTTCAAGCGAAATTAAATAAAACACTTCTATTGTAGTAGGATTTTCATTCAAGAATTAATCCAGAAAACTTATACCTTGTACCAAAATAGACTTGGATATTGATAGGTCTGTTCGGTTTCCAATAACGAGATGATAAGGCTGAGGATACGACGGCGCTAGATCGTCGTGACGACTCTCCGGGGACTCGTCGCCGGCGACATTTTGCTTTATGTGCTCTAATATGGGCGATTCGTTGCTCTGGCGTGTTTGCTGACATTCTGCTGGTTGGCGGTAATGTGGACATAGCTTTATTTTCGGATTCGATTTAGATAAAGGAAAGTCTAGTTTGTTCAAACTATGTACGTCTATTGATTACTACAACGACGTTTTATAAACGAAATTCAAACTACATTTAATAGCTTCTTATAAATCTTCACACTTTGCCTTTCAGCAGATTCTGCCATTTATTTGAACACAAAACTGTTAAATAAGTTCAATAAACTGCATTGTTTTACTAGCAACACTATTCCTAAAGTTACTCATACACATACAATACCAAGTTAACAACCTCAAAACTTGGCGACAAACTTGGTAACGCCCTCCGCGCCGGGACTGCGACTACTTCTTATATTTCTACGTAAAATGAGTTCTCTTAAACCAAAAACATAGAGGCAGAACCACGTTTTATGCATTGTAGATAAAACAAGAAAATATTGCTGTAATATGTATGGCAAAATGGGCAATAACGCGGTTTCGGCCGATGTCTTTTATGTTTTCTTTATTTACTCCAAAACAGATAGGTAGTAAAATTTAATGTTCTATATTATGATGATCTTATTTTTTACACACGATAACATTTCTGTATATTTTAAGCACCTTTGGGTATTTCCTACGTGAAATGACAATGAAGTATTTAAATAGTGATATATATAGGTAAGCAGTGTTCCCCAAGTCCAGTCCTGTTTGCTTATGTAATATGTTTAGTAAATTTATCGTCGTAATTGTTCCACATTCCTAAACATGTGTTTCATTTTTATGAGCATTGTTACGACGCCATGGTAACACATGCTCGAAATAATTTTGTTCTTATGAATCCTCGTGATTATTGGGTGGTTCGTTACGAGAACTTTCTTCCGTAAAGAAACATTAATTAAATGTTCCTTAGAATGTTTTATTATGTTGTTTCGGTGTGTGAAAGATTTTGCCCTTTGAAATAACCCCGTTGTTGTGTACTTTGTGTTCAATGTATCGGCTCGGTCGGCTTCCCACGGAGGCAATTATTTTGTGACAGAAATCTGACTTGTTCCACTTTTGCGTGCTCGCTCTCTATTGTTGCTGTCTTATCAATACGCCCGTTTCACAATGAAACGTTTTTCCATGAGAATAATATCGTACAAAGTTTTTAGGCTAAAGTTTTTAAGCCTCTAAATGATAAATTAGAATGATAAATGATGTTAATTTCATAAGTTTGTTTTCACGAGCACTTAAATGTCGTTTTAAAATTAGGTGTGGCCGGTATTTTATACCTGACTGCTTTAAGAAGACACAGGCCAAAACAAACTCAGAGAACACATACAGTCTTTAAAGTATAGTCATAATTTTTGTCTTGTCATATGAATAGTTTAACGATCAGTTAAATAATAATCATAACTTGACAAATATTGTTGTATTTTATTGAACGTGCTCTTGTATTTTCGAACACCTTCTAAAAAAACGAAACTTACCTTACTGTAATTAAATACCTATTTTACTCAAATGCAATTTTAAATAAAATTGAATGAACAATTCGTAAAATTCACTCGTATTTCGGCGAACATCCTCGTAAATGTCAAACAAAGGGGTTTAATAATGCTTTTGAAATTGAAAACCCCTCAATTTAGACAGCATTAAATTAATATTATTATTGTAGAGGCCCTTTTCTGTAAACTTTTTACTAAGCTATGACTATTATCGTTTACAAAAACAAGATAAGAAATAAAAGGGTTCCGTTTTTTGCCATTTGGCTACGGAGCCCTAAAAATAAAAGAAAGATTGTAATATTTTTTTAAGAACCAGCCACGTGTAAAGCTTTGTTTTAAAAACCGTTTTTTATAAATAAAATAAGCAAAATTTTTAAATAATATTAAAAGGGTAATTATTTATTATTATTTTTTATTTCAAAAGAGTTTTAAAACTTTCCTGGTTTATGTGGGTAACACTTTCGCTCAGTGACATTTAAACATGGCGACTTCTAAATGAAGAGCTCAATGAAAATGCAAAGTGAATGTAGTTGAAACATTTACTCATATTTACATATTCAACATTCGCCTCGCTCTGAATAATTTATTATTCATTTCGTTAAATGTAAAAATTTTGCAACATTGTGTTGAACATGTTGTTAACATGATTGCTTATCAATTAGGTACACCGTGGAAATAAATACATACAAAATAAGCTTATGATCCAGCTGCTAGGACTCGTGTTTTCCTTCACAATTTTGACAGAAGAACTTTTTTTTGTTTTTTTTCATCAGTTCGAAATTCGAACGCATTGTTATAATGTACAAAGATTTCTAAATCATTCTAAGCATGGAGATGTTTCGGGCACGCCGCAATCGCGGCGGTAAGACCCCTCTTTGAGGAGTGGCTGGATAGGCGTCACGGCGTCCTGACCTACCGCATGACGCAGGTCCTCACCGGACACGGAAGTTTCGGGAGGTTCCTGTGTCTGATAAGGAGGGAAGAAACGCCTGGGTGTCACCACTGCGAGGATCGTCCGGAGGACACGGTGGAGCATACGGTGCAGGACTGCCCCGCTTGGGCAGAGCACCGCCGTGTCCTCACGACGGCGATAGGCGGAGACCTCTCGCGCCCGGCATTGGTCGAGGCCATGCTGCGGGGCGAGATGGAGTGGGAAGCGGTCGCCTCCTTCTGCGAAGCAGTCATGCTCGCGAAGGAGGAGGCGGGCCGCGTGAGGGAGAGGACAGCGTCCTCCCTCCACCCCAGCCGCAGTGGTAGACGCCCACGGCGACGGACGTCGCAAGACGATCTCCGGCCACCGTAGGCGCGGGCATGCGGGCAGCGAGTAATGGGCGACTCGCTGTCCGACCATGGACCATGCCCGGGTCGACGGCGCGTTGTGTTCCACGCGCGCCTCAAGGAGTGTCAGCATAGTAACGGGGCCTGTAGAGGGCCAAAGCCTGCCGGGGTCGCGGGACTCACAGATTACCGTGACCCCGGTACGTAAAGGGCTACTGAAGGACACCGTGGATTTTAGTCAGTACAAGTCTGACAGTCCCTCCCGCCCTGCCCTTGGTGGGAGGACTCATTTGATGATTTTACCACGACAAAAAAAAAAAAAAAAAAAAAGCATGGAGATGTTTAAAATCTATTAAATAAATGTTTCTTGCCGGGGTCGCGGGACTTATGAATTACCGTGACCCCCGTAACGTAAAGGGCTATTGAAAGACACCGTGGATTTTAGTCAATACGAGACTAACAATCCCTCCCGCTCTGCTCTGGGTGGGAGGACTCATTTGATGATATTACCACAATAAAAAAAATGTTTCAATTGTTTAATCGTCCACGGTTCGTGCCATATTCGGACAAAAAAAAATACTAGGAATAACTTTGTCTCTTCTCGGTAGAATAGAGACAGGCTCTGTTCTGCCATGCGTGCTGCTGGTTTATAACCAGCCTTTTAATTTTTAACTTGTTCCAAACCCCATATCAGTAATAGTCATCGAGGATATAGGGGAACAGTGTTTAAAACGGGAACGCGAGATTTGATGGGAAATCACACACTTAAGGCAAAGTTAACACGATAGTAACGTAGCGCAAGCGCCAGGAGGACGCCATTTGTTAATGGCCGCTTGCAAATGACGTCCTGATGGCACTTGCGCTACGTTAGTGTTGTGTTAAGTATGTCTTAACAGTATATGTCCACATTATACCTCGCGTCCCCGTCTTATACACTATTCCCCTAAAATGTCGTCACCCATAAATCAGACCCAGAACCTACATTTATTAAGTCATTACCACTGCGCCACCACTGCTCCAATATACTTAAATCTATTTATCTTAGAAGGTACACTAATTAATAGTTAATCCGCCCCTCCTGCCTGCTACTATGGCGAGATTAATCGCTACTGTTTTATGCAAGCGATCGATCTTTGAAGTCTTTTGGGAAATCTTGCAAGGCGATTTCTATTACGATCCTAAGAAGACAAGTTGTTAAATATTAAAAAGCAATTACATTTTCTGGAATTCATTATTAACATACCTAAATGCAACTTACTTTTAAAGTACTTAAGGCACAGGTCTGAAATCTTAAACTTAATCATACTTAGGGACTTGGCTGGAATGCAGCGATGGCTTCAAAAAACTAACTTTTTTGTATGTAGAACGTTAAACATGTGTGTACGTACAAAAGAAAGAACATTGCGAAGAAAAACATAATCGGTATATGGGTAACATTTTTTTTATTATGGTAATGATTTAATGTCGCTATAATACCTCACACATTTTGTTACGTTTTTTCTATGAATTTTCTCCTTAAACTCTATAGTGTTTTAAATCTTATTGTTCTTAATAAATAGCAAAACTACACCTTTAATATAATCCCTACATATATAATCGCCCAAACAGCAATCATATATATATATCATATCTCACAGAGGATACAACAGTAAAACGGAACACGGGAGCAGCCGGCGCGGATAGCAACCATTTCATAATAAATTCACGACAGTCTCAGACCACAATCTTTGCGAACATTTAGAGGCACTTTAAACTACATCAAATATTCTGGAACCAAGCCTCTGTACGGTGGCGAACAAATAAACTACTCAATTACTTGGACTGCAGATATTAAATTGTACATTTGTATTGATGATGGTATTAGGATGAACTCACACTGAAATTGGAGAGAAAATATAGTCGGGCGTACTTTAAGATAGCGATACATTTGAGAAAACGTAGTGTACTGATACTTTCTTAGGAAATAAGAGGATATTTTGTATTTTATTCTGTACCTTCTTCATTTGTTTCCTTTGTTTGTAGTAATGATCGTATGGATGTTTAAAAAAATCCATAGCCCGTTGCGTTCACTTTTTAAATAATGAGCGTTTGCGGTATTTGAGGCAAACCTAACAAAAATACAAAAAGGTAGGTAAAGGCTAGTACGAGTAACACTACACTAAATTAATGAAATACACACCACTACAACTATTTGTTTACGCTAATATATCGCAGCACAAATATCGCATCGCATTGCTCCTCAGCGTGAACCGACCCTTATGAACTTAAATTACTTACCGGTAAACCTCTTATTTATTGCTCAGTTTTGCGCCACGTTTCTCTTCTATTGAATTTTCTTACTATTTTACTTATAATTAAATGTCTTTCATTTTATTTCATGTCAGTATGAAGCATAGAAACTTGATTAAATTAAATTGAAAGCTGGCTAAAGAACGAGAACGACAGAACAAAAACGAAAGGTTCAATATTTCATTAAAATTATTGGATTTCTGTTTACAAGCTGGCTTTGTAGATGTGAATTACGTTCTTATAGACATCTGGATTTCAATATTGCGATATTAAAGGTTTCAAAAAGACGAAGTGTAATAAACAGCCTAATTGTGATACATAATGATTTCTGTGCACACTAGCTATTTTAATATTTCATAATTCGTTCACCACTACACCTGCCAGTAATGGTTGAAGAATATAATAACCTAATATAACGACACTTTTTTAGTTAAATTACCACTCTTATGGGCCATTAGGTATTCGGCAAAAGTAGGTAAGTATGCGGTCTTCAACGATATGTAGTATGTGCCCATATTTCTACTTAACACAAGCGTGAAACACAAGAACCTCTTAATACTTATAAGAAGTATGGTATACGGTCCCACTCGAACCATTAACACTTATATCCCGAATAAGAAAGCTTACTATGAGTATAGAAATAAGTAGGAAGTCACTGATTAGTGACTACAAAGTTCTGTCCTCCGAACCAAGAGTTGGAACTGCGCCAACTGTGAAGAAAGAACTAAATGACATATGTAGGAACATGTGAGCTGCAAAAACTCCGGAAGAGAGATTACAAATGAATCGGCGTCATCAGTTGCTTCATTATCATTTATGGGCTTTTCTTGCTCGCATTGTGCCACGTAATACGTCTTTATGGATCTTTTCTGTATAAGGATTATCAATTTGTATCAAAAAGAAGATAGATTCGATGTATTTCCTCGAAAAGTGGTTAGGTTCACTGTGCAGCTTAATTAAACAAAAGTGTTTTTATTTCACTTTATATCAATGGTATCATATTTTAGTACAACAAATATTTAAATATTTATGAAAAACTGTTTGCGGATCAAAATGGAGTTCTTGCAAACAAACTTCAGTTTCCAAAAAAATGCAATAATTATCTGTAATTCTTTTTAGAAACAAGATTTCTACATATAACCATCACTATTATTTCAACATGTGCGTAATTTTAGTTTTGCCAAGAGAAATACTATCACAAAACCGCACCCTATATACCACTGCCCCATTACTCAGTGGCCGCAACGCATTCGAACTGGCAACTATGACAAAGACTGATCGGCTTTCTGAAGTTAGCTCCATGTTACTGACATTCCACTGGGACCTGGAGACTAATACGTATTTCCACACGTACTCAGCTTTTATAGGTACCTGAAGATGACCTCAAAAGGAAACCGCATTCTCACTGGAATGACAGATCGCCGTAAGACAACTGGTTTGTAGTAACTCTATGAAAATTCTACGCCGTAAAATAGAATTTAAAAATTCTAAGACCTAAAATGTTTTGGAGACTGTCTTATACTGGCTCTGGAACGCAAAGGATAAGTGAAGAAATATGTTGTTTTTGAATCGTTCAAATCGTATAGTCCCTTCCACTCCACCCCGGGCGAGGGGACTAATTATGATTTTCAAACCTAAAATAAAAGTACAAAAAAAAACGTGGCTACAGACACATTTTTCAAAGATTAAGATACTGATTTAATTTCGAATATTAATTACTCATACTACATATTCCTACCATATTCGACGAATAAGTTTGTCTTTAATTTTAACATGAATGCAGACAATGTACGACCTTTGCCATTTTTCTTTCATAGATCTGGATTATGATAGAACAACGGCAATGACTGATCGCGCTCCATTAGAAGAGAACCTTAATACTATGATTGAAAACTAAGTCCTACCGAGGCACGTGTGCTCACCAGCCGACTATTTCATATCAGTAGTTAGGGGACGCGATATAGCCTGTTTCCTGAAGCACGTACCGCCTCAAATAGCTCATAAATAGGTGCACCGTTGCCTTCCGTGGCGCGTGTTACTTACTTCAAAGATATTAGATATAGTAGATTGAAACTAAGGTGCTGGATATCCTAAGCTGGTAGGTTAGTCTCGGAGAAAAGGAATGATAAGTTGATATTCAAGATTTCCAATAAGAAAAAATAAATAAAGTATTATTAAATTAAGAGGAGACAAAGCAAAGCCCTCATGTCATAGAAATAAGTCTAAAAGATTGGCTAGACTCCGTGACTGTACTTATAATGAAACTGCAGTGGATCCAGTCGACACCTTCAAAATGTGACGAGGTTGAGTGATCCCGCGTGTCCAATTCAAATGGGTCCAGTTTATTACAGACCCTTTTACACATTATAAAAAAAGTTATGAATCCTTGTTTATAACGAATAAATTCAAAAACTACTGAATCGCTTTTCGATTTTCAAAATTCTTTGACATACAGCAAAATGGACCTGTGCGATGCCAAGGTGGGTCCCGCATTACTTATAATCACAAGAACGTCTGGACAGTAGTGCACTAAACTTTAAATGATGAATACCTCTTTTTTTTACGTGTTAAAATCATCAAATGAGTCCTCCCAGGGCAGGGCGGGAGGGACTGTCAGACTCGTACTGACTAAAATCCACGGTGTCCTTCAATAGCCCTTTATGTTCCGGGGTCACAGTAATTCGTACAGGCCCGCGACCCCGGTACAGTCCCGCGACCCCGGGATGAATACCTCTACCAAACATTTGTCAGTATCAAAAAATTGCAAATCTTATTAGTCCGTCATTTAGAATTTCAAAAAATAATGAACAAGTATTTTCTCTTTTGTTAATTTACGAAGACAAAAAGCTTATGACATCAGAAATCTTTAAAAAATAATACTAAGTTCTGATGTATTGCCAGTTTTAAAAGCGTCGTATCTCCGTCATTTATGATTTACGTAACAAAAGAAAAAATACGGGTCTAATATTTTTTGATAATCTAACTGACGGACTATTTAAATTTTTTCAGTCGAATAGCCAACATAAAAAACCTTGTGTACTAAAAGAGAGATGTAATATAGTTGAGTGAGTAAATTATAGAGTTGCACTGTGGATTCAAAGCGGATGTCAGTCATATCCGGCCGGAGCGGGGACCGTTGATTAAAGTATAAATTACGGATCGGAACGCCAGCGCTCATGGGCCATGTTGGGAATGGGAATCTGGATGGTCAACTTAAGTTAGCGAAGTCAAACCCATACGGACATACTACGGACCAGCTGCTGATACCGGACACTCATAAATAATCTATTCTTTAGTGGAAGTGTTCGGTCGCGGGCCTTACGAATTACCGTGACCCCGGTACGTAAAGGGCTATTGAAGGACACCGTGGATTTTAGTCAGTCAAGTCTCACAGTAAGGGTGGGAGGACTCATTTGATGATTTTAACACGATAAAAAAAAGTGGGAGTGTTCTTCAAGAGGCGGATTCGACCATAATTAAATTTTCAACATAAAAATTCTATGTTTGTAAGCGTTGATGAATACGATGACTGGATTCGAACCAACGGCCACTCGTAAGTCGGGGACGTTACCACTGCGCCAATTTTCATGATTTACATAATTATTCTATCTATCCACATTTTTTGCGACTGTTAATCTATACCGGTTTAACCGAACCTTTAACAATATTTGGTACAATATTTTTTAATAAAAATAAAGATACAGCGGTTTTTACACCTGCTTGTTTATTGTTTTTTCACCTGTCTTCTTTTCCATAATGCCAGATTCTTTCAAAATATCTCAAAATTAATGCTACTTAGAATTTTAAAGAGTCCGTTTCTCTTGTTTATTATCATCACGTACTTTTTGGTTTTGATGTTTGTTTCTTTGTTATTGCTTTTTTTTTTTTTTTTTTTTTATCGTGGTAAAATCATCAAATGAGTCCTCCCACCCAGGGCAGGGCGGGAGGGACTGTCAGACTTGTACTGACTAAAATCCACGGTGTCCTTCAATAGCCCTTTACGTACCGGGGTCACGGTAATCCCTTGGTCCCGCGACCCCGGCAGGCTTTGGCCCTCTACAGGCCCCGTCACTATGCTGACACTCTTTGAGGCGCGCGTGGAACACAACGCGCCGTCGACCCGGGCATGGTCCATGGTCGGACAGCGAGTCGCCCATTACTCGTTGCCCGCATGCCCGCGCCTACGGTGGCCGGAGATCGTCTTGCGACGTCCGACGCCGTGGGCGTCTACCGCTGCGGCTGGGGTGGAGGGAGGACGCTGTTCTCTCCCTCAGGCGGCCCGCCTCCTCCTTCACGAGCATGACTGCTTCGCAGAAGGAGGCGACCGCCTCCCACTCCGTCTCGCCCCGCAGCATGGCCTCGACCAATGCCGGGCGCGAGAGGTCTCCGCCTATCGCCGTCGTAAGGACACGGCGGTGCTCTGCCCAAGCGGGGCAGTCCTGCACCGTATGCTCCACCGTGTCCTCCGGACGATCCTCGCAGTGGTGACACCCAGGCGTTTCTTCCCTCCCTATCAGACACAGGAACCTCCCGAAACTTCCGTGTCCGGTGAGGACCTGCGTCATGCGGTAGGTCAGGACGCCGTGACGCCTATCCAGCCACTCCTCAAAGAGGGGTCTTACCGCCGCGATTGCGGCGTGCCCGGACCTCGGTTGCGACAGTCGCTCCCTCCATACTGCCCTGAGATCACGCCGGAGCTCTTCCCGCCGCGCCTCGACTTGTCGAGGCAGCGGGGATTCGCCCCGACGCCGCGCCTCCACGCGCCACTCATAGACGCGCTGGAGGGCAGTCGCCTCCAGATCCCAGGGCAGCAATCCGGCAAGGAGGTTGGCCGATTCGCCGGCGATCGTGCGGTATCCCCGGATCATCCGGATGGCCATGACCCTCTGGCATGCGACCAGCTTGAGTGGTCGCGTCCGGATGCTTAGGGCCCACACGGGGGCCCCGTAGAGGGCCATGGACCGCACGACACCGGCGTACAGCCTCCGGTAGGAGGCATTTGGCCCGCCGAGATTGGGCAGGAGTCGCTTGAGAGCGGCTGCTGCCCGGTTCAGCCTTGGGGCCAAATGCAGGAAGTGCTCCCTGAAGTTCCACCGGCTGTCGAGGACGAGTCCCAGGTACTTCATCGTCCTCCCGACGCCGATGCTCTTTGTTATTGCTGACCTATTTTTACTTCTCTCTTAAATTAACTTTGTAAATAAACAATCGCAATTCGTCTTAGTTTTATGTGAAACGTGTCATGGTTCACATTTCATTTTTTTAAATAAATTTTCACAAAAACAAGAGCCCAATTTTTTTACGTGGTAAAATCGTCACATGAGTCCTCCCACCCAGGGCAGATCGGGAGGGACTGTCAGACTCAGACTAAAATCCACGGTGTCCTTCAATAGCCCTTTACGTACCGAGGTCACGGTAATTCGTGAATCCCGCGACCAAACAAGAGCCCATTGGTAGAAATCCAATGAACGAAATTCAGACAAGATGTAATACAAAGACCCAGAACTTGATGCTAATTCTACGATTCCTTTCGATGGTCCATTCAATCCTGGAAGCAAAGGCAATGTTATGTCCTTAAATCAATCTAATGCGATGTACATTTGAAATAACATAGAATTCTCCTACTCCTGAATTGGATGCTATTAGTAGAGATTGGGCGTAAGCCTCCGACCGGATCGCTCTGAGCGCTTAATTCGAACCCACCAATGCTGATTTATATTCCATCTGATTATCTGGATTTCCCTTTTTTCAATTTGAATTTCTTTATTCGCCTAATGGCAAATTAAGCGGGATATTGATACCTTAGCTCCGATTCTTTGGAATACTTTTAATATTTATAGTAGCTTAATCCTGCCATTCAATGTAGGTTTTTAAACCGCTTTTTCCTTCTCAAAGTTTCCCTGATATACCTACATAATAGTTACGTTCTGTTTTCATCCGTTCGAATGTCGATATCAAATATACAAAAGATTCGTTCCTGAAATATAAATCGAAATCAAAAACGGTTTACGTTGAAATTTAATTTTATTTTGGTAATGTCGCAATAAGGCTGTAATAACTATTCCCGCTATTCTGGGTTTCGGTAACTATGAAATTTAATAAAGTCTGAAATTCGATGAAATATTTGAAGAGAGAAACTCGATCAGGTGGAATAATTAAACATTCTATATTAAAATATGCGTTATAGGAATTATTTTCGTTGCAAAAATTTTCTCTCAATCTTCCATTATTTTATTATTGATTTAACAAATCGTGTGCGGAAACAATTCTCCCTAAAATAGCAGCAAGGCATTCATATTACATGATGGGCAGTCGAGTATGTAATATATTTAGTTGGGTTAGTAAGTAGGTACACATTGATTTCACTGACCTCTGTAATCAGATTACTGCGCTAGCATTTAATTAAGCGGATATGAGTTTCCAGATAGATCACGACGATCGACTTAAAGGCACGAGTGCCTATGTGCTCATGGGTTATCTGCGTACGTGTTAAACGCTCACTGCTTATGTATGTAAACGACTATCCGATAATTGAAAATGGATGTGCAATATTTATTCCTGTCGTGACTCTTTTCCACACAAGGCACTTATACAACTCGAGTGACATAAAACAACAACACAATATGACAACACTCCAGCCGCACACAACAACTATTTAATGTATACGAACAAATCCGCAGAGCGGTACAGCCATAAACTATCAAATAATTCAGTATCACGCCCACACAAACGTCGAATAAATAAATCTATTTTTGTTTTATGGGCTGGAGTCCGGCTTCATCCGCAGGTAACATACATAAACGAAACAGATAAACTGGCTGTTTCCATGAACGCGAAAAACTTTTGTTTACTCCCAGTTTATCCCATTTTTCTTTTATACGAGTTCTAAGAGTTCAAGGTACGCCGTGTGGATCGGGAAATTCGGAAACTAGTTTAGAAACAACAATGTTTTAATATGAACCTCAAAATACAAGTAGCTCCATGCAGTTGTCTCGCTCGCACGGTCATGGACCGAACGAGGACTTTGTTGCATGACCATAAAAGGCATGACGTAAGCGTGACGTCGACGTGACGCAGACACGAGCGGCTATGACGTGGATAACTAATCGAAATGAGTTCGTACTACTCGTATCTCGTGGTAGTATGCGCACAAATGTGTTCCATGTCAACACTAAAGTACGCTAAGTTAGTGCACCCTTCATCCTTCTGTCTCCCATTAGCATTCTTTACGCCTCGGGTTCTGTTTCATTGCGTCACATATGAAATGTTACATCACTTTGTCGCCTGGTTTATCAGGATTCGCATAAAGTAATTTGTTTGTCATGTTACTCGCTGTAATTTGTAATATCAGAGCATGAACCAAAGTATTTTTCGTACTTACCTTGAAGGAAAAATAAAAACTGCGGCAATTGGTTAAGCCCGGGATTAATACAGATTCCCTCTCGGTGATCATACCGAATTGTTTTTGCTTTTCTCTCTACAAGGTTGAATTTTTTCACGTAAGCAGTTTTCAGGGTATTATAGCCCTTAGGGTTAGCCACATATTCCTTTTTGGCATAGGGAGAGCTGAGCCAACGTAATGCCTTTGAAGTTAAATTATTTGTTCTTTATACAGCGATATAACCGACGTACGTAATAAAGAGTTATATCTCCGTAAAAATATATTCCCGTGACATAAAACCTCAGAAACAGAAGCACTTCGAATTTGCAATTAAATTCAGTTCGATGGTGAAAAAGCCTTTTGGACGAAGGTAGCACGCATAATGAAGCCGGTGTATTTCCATTTTACGAGGGACATGTACTGTGCGGCGGTACTGCTCGTAAACATATGTACTTTATGAGGAATGCTCTTTATACTCGACCTTGTAGGTAGAGCTGGCGTCTTCCGATGTCTCTTTATATCCTCTTGGCAATAATGTCCTCTTCACAGGACCCCACAAAGCCAGCAAAGAAACGTAACACGTTAGTATAAAGGGCACACGAGATCGCTCATAGTCAACGTGTCAATATCGACAATTTCTCTATCGGAGAAGATTCCAACTTTTAGTAAGCCACTATTACGATATTTTTGGCTCGAATTTCTCTGCAAATGTTATTATAGCAAACTTTTGAACTTAAAATTCAAGATACAAAATAATAAATCGTCATAAGTATAGAGAAAGTAAGATAAATTTGAATCTAGTTATTAATATAGACATAAATCTCTATTAAGAACTAAGTTGTATGCATTTGGTTTCGCTACAGTTTGCTCAAGAAAACAAATCTTATATTCCGCTTGCACTCCAAATAAAAAATAATAAAGTTCCATATATGGCGGATTCCAAGTATTTTTCCATTTCCGCGGTCGCAGTATTGGAAATCATTTTATTTATTTTACGATGCACTCGAGCATAAGTCGAAAACGAAGTAACTTTTTATAAGCTGAGGAAATGATTTGCCGAAAGGATGCCCATAATAACCGTTAACATGAATGTTTCTGATGCGAAAATGTACGTGATAACTCTCGTGTATACTTCTTTTTCAATCGTCAAAAAATCTATGAATTCGGGATAGATAGAAAGTGCTATCGTAACAAAAATCAAATAGCTATGTGCAAACGCTACCCTTTGCGAGGGCACCGCGGGGGAGATACCTCACAAATTGGAAACGCCAGATTTTTCCTAAGTGTGTTGTTCAGATTTTCTGTTTATGTAAGGGCGTAAACCTAACAGCTAAATCTTCACGAATAACACAAATGAATATCGCTTTCCGTTCGAAATTGAATTCGAAACGTCCATTAAGTTCTGAAAGCTGGAAACAAGAGGGTGTCTATCCGTCAATTAAACTTACTTTTACTTTATCTACAACAATAACATTTCACGGTATACCACAAATTAAATGTTTGTTTGTTTTTAGTTATTAGTCTTGTTTCACGAGAACACAACCGAGTCCCTTTCCACGAAACCAATGAAAGAAAAAAATGTTGTTCGGAGCAAAGCTAATGCCAGAGCAGTCGTTAGTGATGTTTTGCTGACTTCCTGTACAACGGTGAACAACAAAAACGCCCAACAAACCTAGCTAGCGACCTCCTTACTTATATACGAAAATAAAAATCATGTATTTAGCTCGAATATATAAAGGGTAGAAGGGTTAAAAATATTTACTCTTACATTATCATCTCTTGTCCTCTACAAACAAGGGTACAGTGTGGCTTTAATTACATCCGTCCGTTTTACAGACGAATTAAATTTTAACTAGAAGACATGTCCTGTGACCGAGACTGTAGTGTGCTCCAAGTTTGTACACAAGTTTTGTATTTTTATAACACTAATTCGAAAAACGGGTCATATAAATAAATAATAGTAACAATGTGCTATTGTGAGCTAGGCTCAAGGCGGCAGGACACACGCCGTCCTGCGCAAACACACAAACTGCCGCCGGCTTGTATACCTCTTTTAACTAAACTGCCGGCAAATATCTCATTTTTTTCGACAAATGCCATTACTTATTCATGCATGTCCTGACGAAAAGTTGCCGCTTGCCGAGTTCCAGAACGAAATTTCACTCATGCATACGAAGAACCCACAACCGAAAAGTTACACGAAATAAATGTTAAATATTTTGGTTTTTCTTGTCTCGGCTTGTTTTATGTGGACACTTTAATTACGCTCATGGGCTTTACAATGTTCTGAAGAGATTATACAAATAATGACAAATCGTATTTTTTCTTATGTTCGAGATAGAACAGACACACAATGTATTGTACTTTCAGTACTACACGCCAGAACTATTGTCTAAGCTATCAATACTTCCAATGCTATTCAATGTTTCAGATTTGAACATCAGGAATGTGATACTATTGGCTTGCGGCACCGCCAACTATTGAATACATGCCTACTCGAGCTACCATGTTATATAGTACACAGTCGCTTCGTATATACTATGTACTCACGTCTAGGCTTTGCATACAACAGCGTGTATTCCCACGAAGATAATAAACCAAAATAATATTTTGAAACTTAATAGAGTTTCTATTTTTCAGGCTCCCTTGGGGAAGTGACTAACTTTTTGTATTACGCGTCTGCGTTTTAAGTTGTGTTTAACTCAGCTGCGCGCCAGGGGAACGTTGCAAACTTTTGTGGGAACGCAGTTTGATAGGCTGGCGGAGTCCAGTAGTCTATTCGAAAGTCTAAGCCGAGTCCAGAATTTATAAGGCTACGGGCCACTCTGTTTGAAAAATTAATAAGCACCGTGTCTAACATAGCAACGATGGACATTAATGAGAGGCCGCGAACAAAATAAGAAAGAAAAACTGTTGTACAAACTACGTGACAAATGAGACACGTAACTAATGACCGACGTGGACAGCTTCGCCGCTACCTCTGTTCCTTACACAACTCTGTCGTAATATTTCGACGATTACAACAAATTGAGGATAATTTTGTGATTAGATTGACTCATTTAAATAACCGCAATTTGAATTGTAGGTGTACACCTAAATGTTTAGAGCAATAACCGATTCCCACATTACCATATTAAATTGACAGTAATAAAATGTTAACAGCCCACGGTGTTAATTTATAGTTTGAGATTAAACACAATGGCGGTGATAACTGATGAACATTATTACTATTGTTCTATACAAGAACAAGGCGACGAATGGATAAATATAACTATCATTCCTGTTATCGGGTTTGGGTATCACTTTCTCGCACGAACTGATCCGTTGACATCCTTCACATGTTATTATGGGAATAAGGGAGTATTGGGGCCCCTAAACTAGCAATTTGTGTGGGATTTGAGCGATCCTTGGGAAGAACGCGGCGGTGCACCGCCCTGATAAACAGAGCGGCCTACTTGTTTGGCTTAAGAAGGGATTATGTTGTTGACCGACGTGATTAGGGGTTCAGGTAGGCTTGCTTTCAATCAAATATGCTCGATTTTCACAACAGTATTGTGTTTATTAAAAGTTTTGGGTTAATAAAATATAAAACCCTCGTGGCAGTAACGCGAGGAAGAATTTGAAATAGATTTAGGTTGTAGAACTAGTTTTATTATCCAATATTATATCCTAGTGACTGTGGATTAGTAACAAATACCTATACTTTATAATAAATATCTTACTTTTCACTGACAGCTTAGCACATTTACTATGTTTATGTTCATATTGATAAATACATTTGACTATGTCAACCACCGACTAGAAAGTCTGATATCAAATCAGACTAACAGAGCCCTAGATAGAGATGCACCCTACAAATTCAACCAGCTTTAGGCTTAGGACTTGCAGTGACTAAACAAACAGAGAGGGCTGCAGCCAATACTCAGGCAGAACGTCAAAGCCAAAGCCAAATCAACAGACAAACAAACTAGTCTGCCTGCCTTTGAATTGTAGTCTTGACTTACCTACATATGAATAGGGAGCTGCATATACATAAATGACTATGGAGATGCAACATATCTACACACTACAGAACATGAATTCTACGTATTTGGCCATACAGCGTACGTTGAGGTATTGTGACGTACTTACATTATATGGAAAATTAAAAACGCCTCTAGTGTATGAACGAGGATTTAATTTTATCCTGTGTGTCGCGAAGTCGAATCCCGCACGGTACTTTTTCTATGATCTACTTACAAGTATTTGATGTAGAAAAATGCACTCACGATACAGGAGAAATTTTGTGTTGGTTGTCCCACTCTGAGAATTTTCATTTTTTTAAATCTAAATAAAACTAATAAAAAATTCTACTTAAAAAAAAAGGGAAAAATAAAACCTACTAACAGATCTATCACCAGCTGAATTAAAGCAACCAAGGATTGAGTAAAATGGCATGAGATGGCAAACGTATGTCCCGTAGTGGACAGCTGTTAAAGGCTAGTAATCATAGAATATTACACATCGAGCTTTAGAAAGAGATAATTGGCTAGTTTTGACTTCATACAGCATTGTCCCTGTCGCACGTAGGACTAACCAACGACAGTGAACGACGAACGAGCGATAAATGTCACAAAGGTTAGCGTTCCACGAAACAGAATGTACCTCATTATCTCTTTTCAAAGATCGATGTGCATGGTCGCGGGACTAACGAATTACCGTGACCCCGGTACGTAAAGGGCTGTTGAAGGTCACCGTGAATTTGAGTCAGTAGGAGTCTGACAGTCCCTCCCGCTCTGCCCTGGGTGGGAGGACTCATTTGACGATTTAACCATGTAAAAAAAAAAGATCGCTGTGCATTTATCACCGAATAACTGTTGCCAGCGGTTTCAACACGTTACAACCCGAAAATTATCCCACGGGAACATGAAATCCGGATAAAGACTATCCTATGCGTTAATCCAGGTTATAAACTACCTGTGTACTAAATTTAATCAAATCTGTTTAGTGTAGTTTTTGCGTGAAAGAGGAACAAAGATCCATCTACCCACTCACTTTCGCATTTATAATACGAGTATAAAGATACCTATAATTCTTCTATCGATTAAGCGACACGATAACAGCAACTACACCACTCTATTATCCCAAGTATAAATGCCACCGTCAGCAAGATTTGCTTCAGCAGTTATACATCCAGCCAGCATCCGCGCGGGATCACTCCACACGACATAACGATAAACGAGTATGAGCCGACGAGCGCGTGTATCGATACAGTACATACCCTGCTGACACAAATGATCGACAAAATTTCCCCGGGGTCCCGATGAGACCGAGCCTCCGTACCTCCGTGCCTCCGCACCTCCGCACCTCCGCGTCTCTCTGTTTTATATTTACAGGAATGGAACCGAGAAGGTAACACCGTAACGTGTTAACAGTCTACATACACATAAATTGTTAAACAGCGACTCCCCGATGAGCAGAAGTTCTGTTCAATGACAAAAATTTCCCATGAGCATCGGTGTTCGACGCGAGCCAACTTTCCGCAAATAGGCCGCATTTTTTATTTTATGAAATTCTCATTATAAGCCTCTGTGTTATCAGTCATGTACACTCTGTGTACTTGGATATATTATGAAAAATGTGAAACTAACGATGTGCTACACAACCTACAAATAACTTTTAATTTATAATATTAATTCAGTGCGCTATTATTCTCATTAATTACGTAAGCTTTTGTACTCTGCTAAATTATGTTCAGAATCGTATTTTGAATTGACTGAAAGGAGTAGCTTCATCACAGTTAAAGATCTTTCTCCAAACCACCATACCAGGTAATCTTTGCATGTGAAACGAAACGAACTAGTGCGACAAGGAACGACGACGTCAAGTCACTAACAAAAGTCAAGTGACACAAACACGCAAGTCGCACGGCGTAGCACCTCGTAGCGCTACGGTGCTACGAAGCTACCTACGTAGCGCTTGGCGTAGCACAGCTGTTGATTTTACTGAATAGTAACTTTGATAATATCGAATAGCGTCTCTTCGTTGGGATTGTCGGTATAGAACAAAGGGATCTGGTACATCCACCTACTAAAGGGGTGGCCTTAACCCTTTATAGGACGGCTCATACAAAGTGGCCAGTAAACTGGACACTCACTTTAAGGTCGTTATAGATTTTTATTTATATATTGAACTTTATAAACATTTACGACCGTATGATTTTCATGACTTTCTCGAAAAACAGAGATTTTCAGGTCTTTTGTCAAGAACATGTCATTATGATTTACGGCACAGAATATATATTTATCACAAAATATTAAGAATTAAATAAAAAGTTAGGGTGTGCGTTAAAGGGTTAAGTTTTGTGGACATAATTCGATGTCGGGGACCCTTGTAACTAAGTTTGCAAATTAGAACAATCTGTCGTACATCAAGAACATCAACGGACATGATGTATGGCTGTCAATAGTCTACTAAGTCAATTTATAAACGTTTTGTTATATGGACGTGAAAGCTCTATTACCGTATTGTATTTTATTTTTACTAATACTTAAAAGGATTAGTATACTCACCAAACAGAATGGTATTGTTACATCGACCGTATTGCGAGACCAATTTCAAATCAAAGCTTCTCGAAGGTTCCACAAGGTTCTAGACTATTCCACTGAAATTTGGTCTGGGAGTTTTTAGAAATTTCTACCCTAATCTAGATGGTTTGAGATGGGTCTGGATTGTTCCAGAAGGTATAGGACTGTGTAGAAGTCTTGGATGTTCCAAAACTTTCGACCATTTTCTAGAAACATCTAGTGGGTCCGGCCGGACCGAGAGTCAATCTGGTTTTGACTACGATCGAGCCGACTCGAAAGTGAACTTGAAGTGATTGTTTTAATTAGATATTCGTGTGTCATTAAAGATTATTTGGTTTTAATAGCTCGTAACAGTATCTATCTATACTATAATAAATCTGTAGAAGGGTCAATTCTGTACATTGAAAATATTGAAAAAATAAATAGCGGGGGTGTTGCTGGATCGATACCAAACCCAAATATTTGATTAAAAAAATTTTTGTCTGTCTGTCTGTCTGTCTGTTTGTGCAGGCATCACGTGAAAACTAAGGGTTCGATTTCGATGAAACTTGGTATAATTCTTCCTTATTATCCTGGGCAACATAGGATACTTTTTATCCTGGAAAAATACGTAGAAAAAAAATCTTATTTTTCAGTTTTATTCATAGACGTTGTTCTGTAGAACCGCGAACACACGTTGCATTACCCGCAGTGGATTCAGCGCCGTAATATTTGTAAGATGTCATTGTCAGAGTTACTCAAAATGGGGAAATAAACCATCCACGCGAAGACCGACAACCGCGCGGACGGAGTCGCGGGCGGAAGCTAGTTACTAAAATAAAATTGACGACTATTTGGTTGCCTGGCGTTATCGAATCCGGTTTTTGATGGTGCCAGCTTTTGTATAGTTAATTTAAACAAGTGTTTTTTTTAACACTACAATTTAGAGCCGATTACGGACCTAAGAGACCATCAAACAAGATTTAGCAAAATATAATTTAGCGTAATATCAGACCTACCTGTAATCAATTTTAAAATGTAGTGGATTTTAAATACAAGCCGAGCTTATACTAAGTTTCTACCGCTACCTGCTGTGAGCCTTTATTTTAAACAATACACCCCCATCTTTCGCTAGACAACTTACATCAACTTCTGCAGCCGAGCAGAAAATCTACTAAAATGTACTCTTGTGTCTATCTATATCTATACTTATAATAAATCTGTAGAAGGGTCAATTCTGTACATTGAAAATATTGAAAAAAGAAATAGCGGGGGGTGTTGCTGGATCGATACCAAACCCAAATATATAATTAAAAATATTTTTGTCTGTCTGTCTGTCTGTCTGTCTGTCTGTCTGTCTGTTTGTGCAGGCATCACGTGAAAACTAACAGTTCGATTTCGATGAAACTTGGTATAATTATTCCTTATTATCCTGGGCATAACATAGGATACTTTTTAACCGACTTCAAAATGAGGAGGTTATCAATTCGACTGTATTTTTTTAACTTTGTTACCGCATATCGACCGACTGGGTGAACCGATTTTCATGATTCTTTTTTTGTTTGAAAGCTGGTTCCGTGTGGTCCCAATGTCACCAAATCAGGATCTGATGATTGGATCTTGGAGAAATCGAGGGCAACCCTCAAATTTTATAGGCTCACCCATCGTTTTTCGTAAATCTTATGAAGTAATTTAAGTACTTGCGTATGGTAATCATGATTTTATGTAGCTGAGCTGATGATGGAAGGTACAACTCCTTAACAGTAGTTTGTTACCGCATAACGACCGACTTCGTGAACCGATTTTCATGTTTCTTTTTTTGTTTGAAAGCTGGTGCTTCCCGTGTGGTCCCATTGTCACCAAATCAGGATCTGATGATTGGATCTTGGAGAAATCGAGGGCAACCCTCAAATTTTATAGGCCCACGCATCGGTTTTCGTAAATTTTATGAAGTAATTCAAGTACTTGCGTATGGTAATCATCATCTTATGTAGCTGAGCTGATGATGGAAGGTACAACACCTTAACAGTAAGGAGTAGGCATCGACTGATTCATTGTTCGCATATCTCCGGAACTACACATCCGATTTAAATAATTCTTTTTTTTGTGCTAGGTATCGTTCCACTTAGGGAATACTGAAAGTTTCATCAAAATCGGTTCAGTAGTTTTTGAGATAGGGAATTTTATTAGCTTATTGTGAACATGAGGGATGTTATTACCAGTGCTACGGATTATATTATATGTATTTGGCAAGAATTCGGGTTGAATATTTAAACTAAAAAGAGAAAAATAAAAAACTTTTTCAAAAAAAAAATGTAACCGCCTTCAAAAAGAACCACAAAAAAGGGTAAAATAATCTACAAAATAACTTTTATTTAGGAAATCGGTGGCAAAAAATAAACAAAGAAATAAAAAATAACAAAGCCGTCGTTGATTATTTTACCCTTTTTTGTGGTTCTTTTTGAAGGCGGTTACATTTTTTTTGAAAAAGTTTTTTGTTATCCTGGAAAAATACGTAGAAATAAAAATCTTATTTTTCAGTTTTATTCATAGACGTTGTTCTGTAGAACCGCGAACACACGTTGCATTACCCGCAGTGGATTCAGCGCCGTAATATTTATAAGATTTCATTGTCAGAGTTACTCAAAATGGAGAAATAAACCATCCACGCGAAGACCGACATCCGCGCGGACGGAGTCGCGGGCGGAAGCTAGTAATGAAATATAAACGTAGTCTTACCTTATACACCTTACCTATAGACCATGTTTATAGAAAAATACACAAATTTAAAAATTACAGCGAAAATACGTTGCATTTCTTAAGATTCACGGCGAGAGCGAATAACAAGAACTACTCGTATATTATCTAAGTATTCATTGGAAAGTTGACAGACATTTCAGTGGAAGCAAGATTTCCATGAAGAAGCATTTATTTACAATATAACCTAAATCTAAAAATAGTAATAATGAAAACAATTCAAAGATATTTCTAGTGGCCGAAATAATTAAGCGTACTACATTGAGTTGACTTCATGCCACATAAACGTCGCAGTAACTTCACACTTTTGAACTAAAATTTTAAAACTCTGCCAAACGTAGAAAGCAATTTCTGTAGTAATTTTTCTTCTTGCAATGTAACTATAACTTTTAGGCAGAGTATAATCGTTTTTTTGGATTTATTGCAATCAAGTGTCCATTATAAATGTTGTTTTAGTAATTAAATGTTAAGCATTATAAGCATAGTTTGTTCCGTTGTCATAGTTTTAAATAGATTTTTTGTTCTTGTGCCTATAAAACGATTATTTATTTCTTTAACTGTTAAAATATAATATTTTCCTTGACTAGTATTTCATAATATGCCTAGCCTTTTCCTGACGGTGTTGGGGTCGGTTTTCTTTCAGTGTTAAAGGATGTAGCCCGTATGTTATATAGAGCGACAGTCTATCTGCCCTCCACAACACATTTAACTTACTAAATAGTACTTTACCACTTTTGCAAGACTGGTTGTCAGATTTTTGATCCACTTACTGACTTTAACTACTGTAAAAGATCTATAAATATCAGACTAAGACCCATCGTACACAACACGACACAAGTCTCCGACATCTTACGACTTTGGTATCCACTGACGCGTACCTGTCTACTAATCTCTATGGACTTGTATTGTGATAGTCGCCTGGGTTACAAAGTCACGAGGTATCGGAGACTTGCGTCATGTTAACCTAAAAACTGAAGTTTGCAAGTTTTGTGAAGCTGTACGTTTATAGTGCTATGAATATAATGTACCCGTGAATGTGGAGCTCGTTGTGTGATCGGCTAGGTCGGGGCGGTGCTGCGCGCCGCCGCCGGCATGATATCAGCTGATCGGCGCAGCCATGTGTCCCTCGCTCGCGTCCGCTCACCGCCCGCCGCCTGCGCACACAACCATCACATTACTTCACAAGAGAATTTAAGCCTTTTCTTTTTTTTTAACTTTGCATCACACTAAGATTTTCTTCCTGTATCGTGGGTGCGTTTACAAACATAGAAACTCACATACACAAACAATCAGAACATTAAAGCTATTATTTATTTAGAACTAAGTATACCTTATTTATGTAATAATTTAATGGGATTTAAGGCTTATTTCAGAGCTGAAGGTACTTTTTATACGCAAATGTATACCGACCGTTATGACAGTAACCGGCAGCATTTCAGGTGAAGTTATGATTTCCGGCCCGATATAGAATACAATTTACAATGATAACTATGCGAAACAACTATTTGTAAATGATACAAATATTTGATCCGTGCGGGACTCTCAATCTCTAGTAGTCGATTGCTCGGCCTCTGCACCAACCGTACCGACTATAAATTATATAATTAATTTACTCTGTCTAACATTAGGTATCGTTTATTCCCAAATATCTCAAATATTCCAACATGATCAAATTCCATGCATCAGCAACAATACCAATCCATGAATACGACGTTAACTAGATTGAGAGCGAGGTTAATGATTTATGCATTTTACTTAAATTATTGTTAACCGGACATAGTGACCCTGACTGCTATGCCGGAGGTCGTGGGTTCGATTCCCACCCAGGACAAATGTTTGTGTGATGAGCACGATCATTTGTTCTGTGTCTGGGTGTAATTTATCTAAAATATGTATGTATTTAGAAATATATAAGTATGTTTAAGAGTTGTCTAGTACCCATAACACAAGCTCTGCTTAGCTTGGGACTAGATGGCGTTGTGTGATAGTTGTGGAATATTTATATTTATATTATATTGTATCTTCTAAAGGTATATTCTTGAATATATTCTCATTCAAGTCACCCATTCAACATCGTTTTGAACCGCTTCAGTACCAAGCAACCACGTCACGAAGAAGCTTAAAATAATCTCCTACGAACTTAGAAACCTGCATATGAAACTGTAGCCTCGAGACTCGAAATAAGTACCTACTATCTGGTACACACTGTGTATCATATATTCAGAAAGGTGTGGCCATATATATATACGTTGTGGTATATTTTATATATAAATATTTGATTCATAAATTAAAAGGCAGAGAAATTGTTCAGTTTTGCCTAAATTTATTATATATTTCTAAGAGTTACGTGCCTAAACTAGGTCATCCTGTGTTTCAGGCAAAAAGAGCTAACCTAGAAGCTTTTTTTTTTTGTTTTTTATCGTGGTAAAATCATCAAATGAGTCCTTCCACCCAGGGCAGGGCGGGAGGGACTGTCAGACTTGTACTGACTAAAATCCACGGTGTCCTTCAATAGCCCTTTACGTACCGGGGTCACGGTAATCCCTTGGTCCCGCGACCCCGGCAGGCTTTGGCCCTCTACAGGCCCCGTCACTATGCTGACACTCTTTGAGGCGCGCGTGGAACACAACGCGCTGTCGACCCGGGCATGGTCCATGGTCGGACAGCAAGTCGCCCATTACTCGCTGCCCGCATGCCCGGGCCTACGGTGGCCGGAGATCGTCTTGCGACGTCCGACGCCGTGGGCGTCTACCATAACCTAGAAGCTTAAACATCTTTTGAACACTTGTCCAAAAAAGTGTAACTGCTAATAATGACACTTACATCAATGTCAAATGTCATTTTAAAGTTGACAGTTGTTTTAGACAAGTATTCAATAGCGGTTAATTTTTTTTTTTAGTTAGACGGTTATTGTTTAACAAATAATGAAATGGTTGTCAATAGCCCAATTAAATATTTGCTAAGTAACTTATTTTTCTTTCTGAATTAGATAAATACTATCAAACAGCTAGTTTCTCCATGGACCTAATATCAAGGAACAATATTCTGGTAGATCATATTTCAATACAATATTTCTACTTTTACTACAAAATTTACGGGACAGCTGTATATTTTATGTGCATCGAATAAAACAACATTTCTTCAAACGTAATAATCAACCTATAGTGGGTCCACTGCTGGGTCGCAGGCATTCTCTCTGCGAGATGGAGTAACGACGGGAGTGACGTGAACCTGCATTGGTCGTAATGCAGGTTGGTAGGTCTCACATATCTACGAATTTTTGGTTGTAGGACATGCCCGTTTTCCGACGATGTTTTCCTGCACCGTTTTAGGACTAGAGGTGATGACATAAATTACACAAAATAATGCGCCTGGATGGGTTTGAACCCAAGATCTTGAGTCATAAATCGGAGCCCTTACCACTGGGCTACCAATGCTTTAACTGCTCACTACCCGAATTTGTAATAATCTATTGTATGAGACAATTGAATATATTTTTGTGATTACGATATTTGTCACATCGAAAAAATTGATAAGTTTGATTATCGAATGATCCTTAAATATAATCTTTCTGATATTCGTGATATAAAGCTATCTTCTCACGGCGCATGATATCACGAGACGCATCGCGATGCTCACGTGCGCGCCTTGAAACACCTCAGAAAAAAAAACGTGCGCGCCTTTGCCTTTACGAGCGCGCTTACGGACGCACCAGCTCGAGTTGCGCCAGCATTACTCGGGCGGGCGCGGCGTGTATTGTGATATTACACGCCGTGTGAAGCCAGCTTAACACCTACGTATACCACTCCCACTACCTCCACAGCACCTTTGACATTAGCATTATACATAGCCCCTCGGTTTCAGATATAGCTATGTTCACGTTTTCAATTAAATTACCCAGGAATAATCGTTGTCACAGATTGTACCGACTTGAGATTTAAATTGAATTACATCGTTCTAAGAAGCATTTATTTGCGTTAACTAGGCCCATTACGCCTCTTCTTATTTTAAATTTTTAAGTGTTCTATTTACGAATAACCTTTAATAGTAACCTTTACCACAAATTCTATCTTTATTAGAGTGATTCCGAAGTAAATAGTAATTTATCAAGCAGTACTTTTATTAACGTTTATTTTTGTTGTGTTTAGAAATATTTTTCTTATTACAAATCATTAATAAGAATGAGTTAAGTTAGTATTGCAAGATGTAAAAAAATATTAAAATAAAACCTAATAATATACTTTTTATTAGTACAGGGGTCATAAACACAACTGGCCAAATATGTACTACATTAACCTCTAACCGTTCGGGGATCACATTCACAAGGTTCATTACATCAAAATCAGATGTCACTAGAGTAAAGCCTCATTTAGACAGAGCAAGACCTCGCATGCGAGCTTCACTACATTGCGGTATTTGTTTGATCAACTGAATTCGTTGTACCTATACCGCCTTATTACAAAAAGAGGTTTAACTAAAAACCCAGGTTTAATCGTGTAAAACTATGGTTTACACAAACGTTATTACAATTCGTGGTTTTGCGATAAACCATGGTTTAACAGTAGTAGCTGTCAAAGGTGTGTCAAAGTTTCTCATAGCAGATTTTTGCATTGTGTTGTAGTTTTTGTGTTATTTTCACCCAAAATGGATTGAAATAAGGTAGGTTTAATTGTTATTATTCATTGTGGCTTTAATTGTGTAGACAATCGTTCAAATGGCGGTACTAAAGTCGACGTTTTATCCTAGTTTTGTAATACGGACAAATTTAAACCATGGCTCTACAGATAAGCCTGGACTTGATAGACCAGGTTTAAACCAAGGTTTGTTTAGTTTTTGTAATAAGGCCGAATAAGTCTGCAATGTAACGCAACTCGAGAACAAATCAAAATCAAATCTTTTATTTCAAGTAGGCCAGTTACAGGCACTTTTGAATTGTCAAAAGACAAAAAAATAAAATAATATAAAAATAGTTACAGTGCTACAGTCCCAGTCACAAGATATAATAACTGTTAAAGTACCGTAGGTGCACATTCCAAAGCGCAGGTCTCTATGGAGAAGGACGGGCAAGAAACTCCATGGACACTCTTTTTCAATCGCCAAAATTAAAACAGAACCTTTGTTACATCATTCATTTTGAGATGGTAATGTCTATGATGTGAGAACGATGTAGCAAGTAAAAAGTGCCCATAGGAAAATATAAAATAGACAATTCAAATTAAAATTATAAATAATTAAAACAGACTGTGGCTGCTAAGAAATGACTTCTTACGACTGACGGCGCCCGTTCACGAACATGACACATGCATCAGCACCATTCAGCTCTCAACCATTTTGAAGGGAACTAATGATCCGACACAAACGCCACCGTCAGCGAGACATTTAAGTGGTCATGACATATTCTCAACCACCAGGGTAATTCAAGTCAATAAAAGACGTGGGTATCAATCATTGAAAGCTCTAAAGTACATGGTACTCACACAATGCTTGCTATTAAACTATATGATACTAGAACGTTTGACTCTATACAATGCAAGGATCGTTATACAATCGATAACCTACGACTGTCGTACAAAACAAAAATACACACACAGAAAAAAAAACGAATCAAATAACTAAAGTTTCCAATTAAGTTTCAAATAATTCCAATCTCTTTAAAGAAATCTTTTAGAGAATCTCGCGCACCTAGTTGGTAAATTGCACGAACCGCTCGTTTCTGGAGTATAAATAAATTTTGGATATCAGCGGCTTTGCCCCACAGCAGAATACCATAGGACATGACGCTGTGAAAATAACTAAAATAGACTAATCTTGCTGTGTCAACGTCCACATTATACCCAGAAACACAGCTGAATCAACAGTTTCAAGCTCCACATTACCGAAGACGATGCGAACGAATAATAATAGGACTAAAGTATTAAAAAGAGAGAACCATATATAGATGTAACTAGAGTGACAAGTATACCCTTTGAACGATTCTCGTGCATAATAGAACCGTGGGCCTAGTTCTTCACAAATAGAAGGGACACAACTGCACACGGTCTAAATACGGGCCGGACAGAACGGGAGACAGATCAATAGTTCTTTATTAGTAGCAACACGGACCCACTTTATGTTGTCTACACAAAGTTGTGACTTAGATTGGTACACAGTTGTTTAGGCTATTTTACTACGTCTGAACATAGACACGTGCGTGTATTTAATTTCTTTTTTGCGTGTATTAAAATTATGTTAATGTTTGGAATATTGTTGTAATACTATTTGCAATATTGCTTACTGCAATATACATATAACATACAGTGGTTAATACGAATTCATAAATTGAGATAGATATAAAACTAGCGGCCTGCTCAGGATTCGTTTTTGACCGATGGAATTTACAGAAACTTTCATACATCATCGTGTTAATTATTGTCATGACAAGGTGTGTCGTCGTTCTGGCAATAATGTATACAAAAAAAACAGTTTGTTACCAATTTTATACTGTCTTTCGGAAGTTATACGCATACACAGACTTTACCGATTTTGTTTTATCCTATGTAAGATGATAAAACAAAATGCCGTCAATGGTTGCGTTGCGTTTGGCACTTTTTGGTTTCATTGATTTAAAACCAGAAATACATAATTAATATTCTGTCATAATTATTACACTGACCATATTCACGCGTACATTAAGTCCTTTAATAAGTTTCCGTTTTAAATTCCGTTAATTTTTTATATAAAAAATACCAATATGCCATAAAAATAATCGAGCTTGTATGAACTTTAACCGCAATATCAGGCAAGTAGTAAAGTACTCCACAAGTCTCGTCCTCGTTTCACTTCTGCGTCTCATTTTTCAAGATATCTTACTCATACGCCCGGCTGTGCCTGCAACTGTGAGACTCTTGGAAAACTTTCTTACTTCCATCGAGAGGAAGGCAAAAGTACGGATGAAATACTTTTTAACTACTTTATACACTTATCAATTTTGCTCAACTATTTCAATTAATTTTGGCCAAATATATACCCATATATTTGGCCAAAATTTATACCAGATATGCCTATGCCTATATCTTCGGTGATCATAGAAGTGCTGTAACGATGTGTTCAATATTTAAAAAAAAAAAACATAATAAGTAATTTTTTCGAAAATATAGGTATACGTATACACCGAAATTGTTGGTTCATGAAGACTACTATAAGTTACTGGCTTTTCCTTTATTTTAATAATCCTAATGTACGTTCTTTATCAGTAAACAAAAATCAAGCACTTTCTTGCTTGTATTCAAACCCTTCTTCTCTTCATATTTCCCTACGTATACTTTACAAACGTTCTGAGCGAATGCAAGAGTAAGGTACGTACATAAAAAGAAATGGGCCGAGCCTCACCAGACGCCTCATTCATCATATTCGGTAACCTACATTCAAAAAAAGAAAAATGAAATGCAAAAACCAAACGTCACAAGCATACAGGGTGTATAAATTCATAACTCTTCCTTTTAGCTTCACGTTTCAGGACAAAATTAGATAAAAGGATTGTTCATTTAACGCTTTGTCCCTTTTAAGGTGTGCAAACGATGACAGCCCTGCCGATCCACAAAAGCCATCCACTTTAGAAGGAAAAGGGATTCCAAATAAATATTTCTGAGATTTATGACATATGGATTGTGTGCAAGCTCAATAGGTAACGTTTTTGCTATTAGTTTTGCAACAACTCAATAGAGACAAAAATCTTTTGGCCCTCTTGCAAACTACTAGAAATAACAGGCACTGACACTATACCGACAGGATTATACACCAGCAAATAGTTTGTCCAAACATTATTTTATCTACTAGTCGACATTAAATAATGCGAAAGTTTGTGAGGGTGGATGGTTGAACGGCTTGACGTCTTGCTTTCTTAGTATCAGTTTATAACCTGGATTAACACATTAGTATACCTCTTAACCGTTGAAAATAACCTAATTTGTTACCATTGTGGCCTAGTTGTACATTCAGCTACAGAGAAAACTAACCTCCTTTATTAGTGACATCACTACCTAGGGTTGCTTTTCTCTAAAACTTACCGTACCATTCCTAAATGGAACGCACCAAAAGCACTTCAAACACTAAGTGTATCAGTATTCATCATCATTTCGGACGGATGTCTGCGTCTGTAAAAAGGCTCATCTTTCTAGAGAGGCGCTTCAAGGTTCAATCAAATAAGTAACATCTTTACTTTCCGAATATTTGCCCGTAAATTTGTTCGTTTGATGGAAAACTATCCAATTGCTTGGCTCGTCATTTGAACCATATATATCCAAGTGAACGAATAACCTTACATCATGCCTTTAATCAGGTGTATGGGTTAGGCAGAGGGTGTACTCAATAATATACCCTCATTTCACCTGTTATGTTTAAGTCCCGTCAAAGTCCAAGTCAGTTGACGGTGGCTTTGAAAAGGGCGAGTCTATTGCTATCAACCGGGCGCGACTCCATGGCTGCCACTGAAAAATTTCCGCCATATTACTTATATTACATATACTTCCATTGTCTAGTTCCTTTATGGAACTGCTGGGATTTTTTTCTCCCAGTAGTTCCATGGAACTAAAATACCTTTTCACCTAATCCTATTAATTCCATTAAGTAATTTAGATACATATCCTTTTGAACTTATGGTAACCTTATACTTTTGTTGGTAAACTTATCATTCGGAATTATTTTAAAACATACCACTTCGAACTTTTGTCAGCCTAGTACTTATGGAATTGCCATTATGATTTAACTGTAATGGAATTAATGAGACTAATTTATATGGCATGAACAGAACGCCAGTTCCATGGAGCAACTGGGAGAAAAAAAAATAAGTTAAAAATAACTAAAACCCGACTACGAAAACATCGCGCACTGAAAAGTATAAAACTAGAACAAGCCGTGGTCGTATGCCACCAGCGGTTGTTTGAAACAATCTTTATTGGCTAGGTGGCATACGACCACGGCTTGTTCTTGTTTTATACTTTTCAGTGCGCGATGTTTTCGTAGTCGGGTTTTAGTTATTTTTAACCTATTTTTTATTTACACTATTTTGGGGTTTTATTATTTGAAGTAAGTAATTATGTTATATGTATAGTTTCAGAGTTGTGAACTTAAGATTTATCATTTGATACCCATGTTGAGACTGTTAGAAACAGAAAATTAGCTAGTAAAAGCTATATAATATATATATATTTCAAATGTGCTCATCAAGCCCTTTAATTTGATACCCATGTCGATACTGTGCGAAAAAAAATATTTTTTTAGTTAACGACTTCTCATCCCCTAGAGGGCGCCATATTGGATTTGGTGACACGTCACCTATTTGTCATGTAATGATAAGTAGTTTAGAAGTTATGAGGGAACAAACAAACATACATACATATATACCGGTCAAAATCATAACCCTCCTTTTGGCTTTGCCGTAGTCGGGTTGTAGATCTAGACAATTGAACTACTGGGATACGGCGAACATATCACAAAAAAACAGTACCACAGATATTTCAAACAAAATTATAGTTTTGCTCGACCTAGGAACCGAACTTCATATACAGTAGTCGTGTTTGTGGACACTGAAGAATAGAAAAATAGAAATAATAGAAGCTGCTCCTAACTTTATACTTAGGTATTCAAAAGCACTTTGTAGTTCAGAAAAGGTAAAACTATTCAAAGAAACCTATACTAATTTCTATCAGTAATAACCTCTAACCCTGCAAACATGCTCGCTACAAGCGCTAAAAAGAAAATTTCAAACCAATATTGAAGACCAAACAGCAACATTTTAATCAAAATCACTAGAACAAGGACGCTTTGAATAGGAAAACGAACCTTTTCAAAACGAAAACTTCAAATCATTTTGAAAACTTCATCCAATCCAAAACGTGAACATAAATGAACAGTTCCTCACGATTTTCATGTCCGCTAGTTCTCTTCATTGTACTTGGATTCAATTAAAACATTTCAGGAAGTTTGACTCTGATAGGGAGAGAAGGAAATATTCCAAGTTCGCATTGACAAGGTGACAGAGAATGTGGGACACAAAACTTTGTGGAGATAACTCATTCACATTCCGCGCTTTTGTTTGTACAGCGCTATAGTTTGCTCCGTGACGACGCGAACTCTCGGAAAATGTAAAAATATGGATAAGAGCTTGCTCACAAAGCTTTCTTAGATAGTCGACGTAAGAATAACTGGGATACCATAAATGTACAAACTTAAAGAGGTTGTTAAGACTTAAATCGTGTCTATGCAGAGAAAATGCAGTTATACCGTGTAAAGAATATTGTTTCCTTGTATACCTTGGTTATTTGAATATACAGTGAGAAGTTTTCAAGAATTTATTTCAAATTCAAGAAGACAAAGAAACAATCTATCACCGTCTTGAAGAACAGCTACGTAGGTAATTAGCGCAGCACGAATACTTCTGCTAACTTTTATTACGTTTTCCCCGAGCTTACTGTTTATGTCCCCTTGCCGTTTATAACCGGGACGAGATATTTTTTATGTCACACCTACAGCCTCCAGAGAGAGGACTTCTATAAAATGACGTATATTAATAATAATTCATGCTGAATTTTATTGTCAGTTACCTTTTTGTAATCGCTTTGTCATAGGACCTGACGTACCAGTATTGCTTTTAGCTTAGCATTTTTGAACACGCACATTTTTTTGAAGATCTTTTGTTAAACAAATGAGTAAGAAAATTTTATATTCGTTCCTCGGCCAAATAATAAAGTAGCAGAAATTGTTGAGTGATGAATTTTCCTTTCCCGCTACTTTCAAAAGCATATAATCCCAGCCCGTAAATTCCTACAACAAACTTTTTTGTTCGGACCGATGGCAGTTTGTAGCAAAACAAATTCCGAGCGCTATATCAACTATTTTTGAAAATATCATAACAACCAGCTCGCATGGATGCACAAACGAAGCATTGCGAACAAAATATTTAAAACTGAACAGTTGAAATTTCCGTCGTGCGGGTAGCTCAGCGACTGTCACGTGCCAAACATGCGCCATTTATTTGTAGCGGCCTGCTTGTGACGCGAGCTCATTCTCCAAATATTTTCGTTGTTCGAGACTCCGCTACAGCAAGACATGCTCTCGTATACGTCACATCCACAGTAGTTTTTCAAACGCTGCTGGCTGTTCGTGTCCCAAAAACCTTTTCAGCCGTTATCCGGCGAGCATTCTCATATTCTGATATTTTCTTTGACTGCGCCCGTTGTGGTCGCCATTCCTCTTAATATACGACAACGATCTTGAAAATAGCTTTCTCGTTCACATTACCGTTTCACAGTTTTGACTCCGTCTATTGGTTCACACTGTGAGAGAATGAGAGTTTTAATATGATTATAACAAAATATATGGCTTGCTACTCTACTTGTACGACCAGCGAATCTTTTAGCTAGCATTAAAATTAGATTTCCCTCTTAATATTTTATAGCTTACTGCCATTATCAGCATCATAACTTACACAGATAATGGTCGTTACATGCTCCGGGGAATCTTATATGCAACATTACAGTCGCGTCATGGGAGCCAAAGTGGACCGCTAGCAACTATGTAATAGCTGATCCCCGGTTCTGTCAATATTCCATTTATATAACGGGTATGTGGTGGTCAGTGAACCACCGCTTCGCTGTTCGCCTAAAAGCTTTTCTACAATCTACTAAACTACATTCCGTTCCACAATACTGCAGTGCATTTATTTCTCCCAAAGCCTACAACATCGTTTATGTTTGTTACCCAGTTAAACGTTTCTGTATTTTGAAAATCCCCTCGTTTTTATAAAGCAAAATATTTTCTTTTGTAGATATACAACAAACCTTTTTGAAATAAATCTAATTAACCCTTAATAAAACGTTCTGAGTCAAAATACTCCGGCACATTTTCCTTCTTAGAAAGTAAATTCTTTAATGAGGGAACTTCTCCTGAAGCTATGTGTTTTCTTTGTCCTTTGAGATAACAAGAAAATAATAAGTACTAAAATAAAGACAAACAATGTACAAAACTAAAACGTTACAAAGAATATGACGTTGAAACATGGCTTTCATAAGTACCTTCAACCTCACGTAAACCGCGAATTGAGTAATATAAACACAAGACGTTCGGCAGTATGTGGACGACACGCGTTCGCAACATAAATGTTTTTTCGTACCACTTGCTCAAAAAAGTGACATTCTATGCTTCAAAAATCGAACATAACGATAGTCATTTTTAATCTGTTAAAAACAGGGAGAGAATGTTGTACTGAATTTCATTCATCCTCTAGGGAGAGAATGTGATTTAAATTTGGAATACTTACCGAAATTTATACTGAACTACATCTGTGTTTACACCATTGAGTTTGTATATAAAGCATTACACATCTTTTTGAAAAAGGAATACGTATTTATTATGCAGTTATGATTATTAAACAAAATTACGCAAACCGAAGAGGCCGTATGAGCTTGCTGCCTTTGCTTTTCCGACAAAAAAAATTTAGTCTAGGAATTTGCCGCGTTTTTGTTTTCTTCAAATAAAACCTTAAGTTTATTTTATTTTTATAAATAAGTTAATGTTCTAAAAATGCGTAACGATGTTAAATCAAATGAAACGCAAGTTCCTCAGACGCAAGAACAGAGATATACTCAAATTAACTCATCGACAATAAATGTACCAAACAAAAATGTAACTCTCTCTATCAATAATTGGACCAATGTTTCGAATGTTAACTTTTACTTTTAATTGTCATTATTTTCAATAAATGCTTATCTCATATTATTATTGAGTTCATTTTTTCGCAAATGGTACGAAAAGTAGAGTATTTTCCTCGGTGATAAAGCTGTCTTAGTCTTGGGTGAACTTAAATCCCTCGCTACACTCAGGACTCGTCTTAAATCCCTCGCTTCGCTCGTGATTTAAGTTTTTAACACCCTCGCTACGCTCGGGAGTAAACCTCGAGTCCTTCGTTACGCTCGCGATTTAAATCGTCACCCGCGACAGAAGACACTGCTTTATCCCCTTGGTTAATAATCTACTATTTCATACCTCTAAAAATTAATTTGATTTCATCTGTTATGACAGTTCTCTTTTACATTTTCTGCGCGGGCTTTCGTGCCGTATCGCTTTTACCTGGTGTAGTTGTCTATTTCAAAAGTTGATGCCAATCTCTAGTTCTGCAGGAAATGCCGGTATCTTCAGCTGTTTGCCCTTTGTGAATTGATATCACTTGTCAATACGACTTTATTGGAACACTGAGAGTTAACTGAATTGAAATATGACACCTATTATATCCATGTCCCTAAAATATTTTGAACAGTTCTACTGATAGCTTATAGTACAGAACAAAGCAATTCACCTGTGTTTCAGGCGTACCTGTTAGAAAATGTTCTCGTTTCAAGTGTTCTCAAAATTAAATGTAGGTAATCTTTTAAAGGACAACGTGGAATCAACCACCGTTTGTATTTCTATAATACAAACTTATTCGATATCGATTTTAAACAATAACTGTAAGATTCAATGTCAAGCTTCACTCGCTGTAGATTAAGCGACACCTGTTACATTGACGATACTATATTATCTGATAACATTCATAGATTTGCTGCTGTCGGCCAGTGTCATTCGTTTACTCTTAATGTCGAGAGTAGGTTGGCAATGAGAAAGTCAAGAAGTGTATTCATTTTGATCAGGCACAACAGCGCACGTGCGCGACTCTATCCCCTCCGGGTAGAGGTTAAAATACAACGGCTGGTCCCCCGGGGCGGGCTGCTTCGTAATTCATTCATTTTTATTCCGAATGCCACTCGCAAGAGCAGTTAGCTTGCGGAAAATCGTTACCGGCGTCGACAATCGCCATGCGGACTACTGATACACGCAACGCATCACTTACACATAAATTTACGGACGCGGCTTCTTTACATCGCGCCAGAATCGCCGGTCCCCGGGAACGTGGTCACTGAGCTAGAGATGGGGCACAGACACTGCGCGGAACCGCCGGCTCGGGCCGGTGGCGGCGTGGACTCGGCGTGAGCGTGCGGCGTGCGCGTGGCGGGCACGAGGGCGTGTTCGCGACGTCGGCGGCGGCTCAGGTGGCTCGGACGCGCTGCGGTGCGGGACGAGCGCTCGCACGGGCCAGCGCCGACACACGACAGCCTCCGTCGCAATGACGAAGCGGCCGGGTACGCGCGCGCGCTCTGCGACGCAGCCTCCGAATCTCTCCGATTGGCTCCGAGATCTGACGACGCAGGGGTGAACAAACCCGCCACGCTTCTCCTTCTAACACAGTGACGAGGTTAAAAAGGATTTAGACTTTCTCGTAGCATTTTACGGTTCGATCGTCCTCAACGTACACTTTGTAAATCTAGACACCGTCTCAGTTGTGAACTTGTCTGAATTGGGTATAAATCCTAGAGATCTAGACATCGCATGTGAGGTTATTCGGATCCTAATCGGCGCGCGATAAGCTGTGAACCACGTTACGATCTTAAGATGAACAACCTTCAGAGACACACAAACGTCGTTCTAGCGCTCGAATGGTTGTTAGGAAATAAGAAATCAAACAAAGAACAGCAACTAAGTGACATAGTAGTCAATCCGGTAAAATTCTTGAAGTATCTTTAATAAATACCTCTTGCTTAACGTAATAATAAATCCATTACGTCAACGAGAACATTCCAATAAATTGACATATTAACAATTTAAATTCTTCGAATAAAAGTGCTGAGCTCTGATCGAAAACGATTAAAACTGCGCAAATTGATATCCCTGGGAACGCGGCAGGTGACGCCAACTCCAGGAAAAACATATCCATTGTGCCGGAGGCTCTGTGGGCACCCGGCCTCCTGCGAGTGCCGGCTAATGCTTCTTACTGTGTATGGTGCTTTATCGATAATATTCCATTCAAAGAACGCAAGATATTTATGTGAAATCGAAATAAATTATATTCCATTCACATTGATATATATGTAATGTATGATATTTTTTAAATATAAATAGCACAATGTATTCAAAACTTAGATAATCATCTAACGAGTTATAAAATACGAAAAATTCTGTATACTTTGACATGTGCACGGATCCCTTTTGATTAACCAAAACGTGTAGGGTGTAAAGAGGATTAGGTTGATTAATTCTTAATTACAAAACGTTAAAAGGGACTAATACAATGTCGATATAAAGCTCCTCGCGCGAAAAGGATTTAAACGATTTTAAGGGATAATATCTTGATGGATATCATTATTTATTAACCATCGCTTAGTAACAGTATCAAAATATATTATTTTAAAAACTCATTAAAAGTTTGCAAGCACCAATTAAAATACATTTGCACGTTTTATAAACAATCCAGTTGAGAGCTACGGTGCTACGAATAGTTCGTAGCTCGTAGTTTGTAGACTCGTAGCTCGTAGCCTCGTAGCAGGGGAAACACTAACGTAGCCCCTAATTCCTTTTGTTGTTTGAAAGCTTTTGCATAATCGCATTCAAAACATAAATAAATATTTGTACAAAACAACTGAGCTATTATTTTAACGAAGTTTGCATATTTCTGTTAATGTTGTATCTTTTGTTTGGTATGTTAATGAACAGAATTCATTTAAATAACGAAAATACCTACCGTCAAGTTATTTTAGTCTTTATACAGTTTTATCTATACTAATATTATAAAGAGGAAACCTTTGTATTTTTGTATGTTTGTATTGAATAGGCTCAAAAACTATTGGACCGATTTCAAAATTTCTTTTACCATTACTTAGAGGGATTCTTCCGAATCCGTATAGGCTATATTTTATCCCGGGAAATAGATATATCTAATAACATAGCTTAAGCACCCAGTCTGCTGAGCAAAGGCGCGCGATGTTTTGAGGGAGACTCCGATATTCAATTACTAGGATAGCATGAGTTTACAGGATATAAAAGAAAAGTGTTAAATGTAGACAATTGTTGTATAGAAAGAATTTTTTGATGAGTGCTGTTTGGGGGAGACGCCATCTGTCATTCGTTTGAATTTTTTTAACGTATTTTTTTTACGACTCTTTCAAGATGGCTACTGGTAGCTTAGTTACCACAGACGATAGAATAGATATTTTTATTCTGAAAGCTGTAGTTACCAGTGAGTGGTTTGCGTTGGGGGAGGTTGCAATACTTCAGGACTAGGGAACCATAGGTTTAAAGAGTTTTACCACATTCCTAAGCAGCAGAAAACTGGTGATGGCAATGTACCATCCGCTTGAATTTTATTAAAATCTTTGATTTTACTGTTGTTCCTCTAGCCTGCCTTTTGCTATTTTTTTTAAATGTTTTTTTTTCTTTTTTTGTGTATGTTACTACTACTTACTAATTATATTTTATATATTTTCAATATAAATGAAATGAAATGAAACTAATGAATAAAGGACATTTTATAAACATTTTGAGCTATGAAGTAAATTTAACCTTAAAGGGAGTGAAAAGGGGGAATCAAGAAAGTACGTAACCCACGCGGACGAAGTCGCGGGCAAAGTGCTAGTGAAATAATAAAACTATATTGTTAATTGGGTAAGTTGTGTTAAAACGTGGGAAATTGACTCTAGAGTCAAGTAACTTAAACCTATGGCATATTATTATTCCTATTATTGCGCATTTCTATTTGACTTGATGCAAGTTGCAAATTGTATGCAACTTGAACAAACGTGCATACATACAAGTTACAAGTAGGTAGTTTAAACTTGTAAATTTTGGTTCAAGTAACTGTCAACCTACACAGTTGAGTACTATGCAAATAAAACCTGCATGCAATTTGCACACTCTCGAAAAAATGTTTTCAATTCAAGCTACTTGTATGCAAATGTGACGTCATACTTATAATGAAAGCGCGTCTATGATAAAGCTTTAAAGCTTTATTATACGTAGATGTCATCGTCATTCTATCTCATCGACATTTCTTACTTGTTTTCCTTGTAACAATTTTTTCGACGCACGTGGAACGTGCATGGTGCATGGTCACAAATTATACGCTATCCTGTAACCATGGTCACTTCTGCGACAGTAGATGTAGAAGCAGGTATAATTTTGAAACAAGTTTGTTCGGAAAAATTTAGTAAGTTGGTTTAGGCTTTCACAAAAGAGGAGAGTCGACGATTGCTATAATAGGTATAATATTTATTACCTACTTCTTTGTCTATTTTAGTTGTTCAGGTTCCTAAATAAGATAGTAATGACTTATAGATTGACGATAGGATATTTCACTGAAAAAATATAAATAGTTAGTTAATAGATAGTTAAATAGTTAGATTATCAAAAAATATTTGACAGGTATTTTTTCTTTTGTCATATAAACCAACATTGACGAAAATACGACTCTTAAAATTACCAGTCACAAGCGAGTCAAGTTTTTACTTGCTTCTACCATCACGAAGCCTCGCTCTTGATTTTTGATGCGTTATATCTTAGTAAATATTCATCGATTTGAATAAAGAAATAATACGTGGCCGTTATTTTTTGACAATCCAACTAACAGGCTAATTAGATTTGTTATTTATTGATACTGCCAAATAGCCAATTAGGATGACGCCTTAGGAACAAGATACAATTTAAAACAGACAGCAAGATAATGCTTTTATTTGGTACAGTTATCACAATAATAACACGCACATGAATTTATTATTGTATTATATTATTAATTTGAGCCGGCAGCAAACTCGTCGCCATGGTCCGGGCTTTCAGCAATCAGCATTTCAAATGGATTTGCGGCAACTAACCGCAGCTAAAAGCTATAACGAGTATTTCAGTTTCTAAGATTAACAGATCATTGTGACACTGTTAATATCAATATTCATTTATTTCCCGATTAAATAATGGAATAGGGTTTCTAGAAATTTTCATTTTACCGACTGTAAAATAGGAGAAGGTTATCGTTTCAGTAAACGGAATAATAGTTTCAGTATTCGGAGTCTAAGTCTATGGGTTAAAACGGGACCCTATTAAGGCTGTCTGTCTGTCCGTCTGTCAGTTGAAATTTTCTCAGATGATGTATGTCTGTTGCCGCTATAATAAAAATACAAAAAAATGATAGTATCTGTTCTTATCTATGTCCGTACTAGAGATGTTACGAATATTCGCATCCGCATTTCGCACCTTTAGAATTAAAATGGCCTAACTAAAAATTTTAAGAAAATGACTTTTATGCATCGAACGACTTATAAACATGTATTCTATTAGTTTATTAAAAAGAAACCGGCTCTTCTAGAAAAGTCTGTTCTGTTCTCACTGTTTCCGTCTCTTTCAAATCACGCTCTTTCCCCGCGTCTCTCGGTATTTAATTAATAAATAACATTTTCCCAAAATCTGGAATTTTGGATTACGCCACTTCTATTCTAAAGGTGCGATTTATTCGCATATTCTCAGTCAATTTCGCAAAATTCATGCGAATGTTATGCGAATGCGAACGAGTGCAAAAATACCAATATTTGGAACTCCCTTTTCCACACACTCCTTTTATTCATATCTTTCGTCTTCCTCTCTATCATCTGCCTAGCCTTTTCCCAACTATATTTGGGTCGGCTTTCAGTCAAACCAGATGCAGCTGGATATCAGTATTTTATATGGAGCGACTGCCTGTCGGACCTCTACAACCCAGTAACTGAGAAATACGATACCCCATGGTAAGACTGGTTGTCAGACTTTAGAGCTTCTGACTAACAGTAACGACTGTCAAAGATCTACAAATGACAGCCGGGACCTACGGCTCTACTTGCTTTTCGCGGCACGGAGGAAACTCGCTATGACAGACGGTCGCCATCAACAGACCAACCTCGGCAAGCGCGGCTTAACCCGGAAGATCGGCCTGTGCGGCTGTATTTATTTAGCCACGAGCTCGTCTTCCTCTCCATTAATATTTTATTCAGTCTGCCTTTATCTCGCCACTCATCAATATTAATTTTCATCAAATCAATCAAAAACATCATAAAAAAGACCATGCTAAAATAAACGTGTTTCTATAAAGTCTAATAACTCTAAATTTAAGATTTTTTCTGTCTACATTTTGGGTGTTTCGTATGTTACGAATGCTAGTTTTTCATAATTAACTAGATCCCAACGCAATACAAGCACTGACGTCACATGTCTCAAAAATTATAGTCTCCGACGCCCGCTTGCTGTCACAGTGGTGACCAAATAATTTACAAAATCCTTGCCTAAGACAAACCCTCGTAGTAAGTCGCGTTCCAAGGGTTAATCTACACTAATATTATATAGATTAGATTTGTATTTTTGTGTGTGTGTGTGTGTGTATGTTTGTAAGAATAAACTCAAAAAATACTGGACCGATTTCAAAAATTCTTTCACCAGTTGAAAGCTACTTTGGTCCTGAGTGACATAAGCGGGCGTAGCCGCTGGTAAAAGCTGGTAATAACATAAAGACATAAAAATATTAGAAACGTATATTTTAATCATAATTACAGTCTTATTACAAACAAACATTAGGTAAACTATATTCAACAGTAGAATCAGACAGTACAACAGGACCCTTATGTTCTAAAGACATTTCAAACGCGTCGCCATCTTCAGTCAATTTATCGAAGAAATAGCTCGTATTCACTTTACTTATCATAGAATTGTTATTGCTATTATTACTGAACCTAAAATTACTTCTAGCTGGACTATCTCTTGGAGTGGAACAGTTATTATGAATTTGAGTAAGAATAGATTTCCTCATACTCATTTTTTTAGGTGTCGAGTATTTTTCAAAGACTAGTCTGACTAACTTATTGTCCACTTTAGCTGTTTTTACTTCAAGAGGCCTTGAAATAATTTGGTCTATAATGTCTGATATATCACCTTCACTCATTTCACCCTCAGTCTTATTTAGAAAACTTAGATAGTGTGCGTTCACTTTATTTTCTTTATTGCTACTACATTCATCATCTAAGAATTTGCAATCATCACTAAAAGGTACATTATACATATTATCACTAACGTCACAATTCAAAGACATGTTTTTTAAGCTTTTTCTAAGTGAGTTCATCAATTTGTTGCTAGTTCTTCTCTTTTTTGCTATAAAGCTGTTCAAAGTTTTCTGTCCTTTCTTGGTATTATTTTTAATTTTTCTTTTTAATCTGTTGACATTTACACTGATATTTAAGGCACTCGTGTTTGTTTCCTTTGCTTTTATATCTAATGATTTCATAGACTCGTTTATGTTGTCTTCTGGCTGTGTAGTTTTTGGTTTTCTTGTATATTTTCTTTTTGGTTTATCAGGATTAGGGTTATCGTTTTCCTTTTTCTTACGAGTTCTAGTTTTCTTCTCTTTTGGAGGTTTCTTGATGGACTCTTCGTAGGCCTCTACTACCTCTGGGTAGTACTTGCGCATTAAATCTTGTCTTTCAGTTGTAGTCCACACCACTAAGGGATCTTCATCGTCTGTGAACAAGTCACATCGCTTTTAGTTTAATATTTTAACCATGCACACTCCATCACCTCTCTAATCCCTGAAGGATTCGGCTATGCCAGGTAAATAAATGCTTGCCCGAATGATACGATTTCATTTTGTTCTTTGCATTCTTCATATCGCACCTTTAGAATAGAAGTGGCGTAATCCAAAATTCCAGTTTTTTGGGAAAATGTTATTTATTAATTAAATACCGAGGGACGCGGGGAAAGAGCGTGATTTGAAAGAGGCGGAAACAGTGCGTTTTTCCTTTTCTGGGCTAGAAGAGCCGGTAGCCGGTTTATTTTTAATAAACTAATAGAATACATGTTTATAAGTCGTTCGATGCATAAAAGTCATTTTCTTAAAATTTTAGTTAGGCCACTTTAATTCTAAAGGTGCGATATATTACGTATCCTGCTCCTACATTTTCCTCACTAATCAAACTATAACTTACCTTCAAATTGGTCATCAGGTATAAGTCCTTCATATTGCCCATCAATATCAGCCCAGACTACTTCAAAGCTCGGTACACCTACAAGAAATAATTTCTTTATTAATAATATACTAAAAAGCAATTTAAACAATAATTATCAGCTCATTTAAACTGGGTTCATCAGTCTTCTGTATAACCACTGCTGTGGGATATTGACACGAACAGCGTCACTGACCAACTAGAAGCGAAAATTATCCTTACTGCTACGGCATAATAATGCAATTCGACTGATTTGCGTCGCCGTAGCTAGCCTGTTTTTTTTACTATCTACCCACAGAACACCGCACATCGAAAGCGCCTTTATGTCGTAATAGTAAGGATGATTTTTCACATCTAATAGGTTGGCGACGCAAATCAGTCGAATAGCATCATTATGCCGTAGTAGTAAGGATAATTCTCACTTCTAGTTGGTCAGCGACGCTGTTGGAGTCGCGTCATAAGTAAGCGTGCTAACATTTTTTTATTTTTTATTTATTCATTCAATGGTAGTACACTACATAACTTCTGCCAAACTGCAGATAAGTATGATGTTATACAGATGTGTATGTATGTTTAGATATTAGAACCGAAGTGATGTAATACCTCTAGGATTCCTCTTTTTCTTGATAAGCATAGCTTTTAAAGATCTGCAAGGTACATTATCTTGAAAGTGCCATTTAGTTAACAGTGGCAAGAATTTCTCGACGCAGTATCTTTCTGACCAATCCAGTTTATTTGTCATCAATTTCTGAAAAGATATTCCGAATTTAAATCATTCATAAATTCCGTTCCATCTATTTTTATACAAACTAAAGTCTGCCTGTCAAAGAAACGTAATATATGGCAATCAATAACAGTAAAATTAAAAAGAAATTATCAAATAGTTTCGGAGAATATCACCTATTTTCAAAACTAGATGTTTCCCGTGGTTTCACCTCAGCTGCTCGGCTCCTATTGGTCGTAGCATAATGCTACTTAGCCTATAGTCTTTTTCGATATATATATTTTTTTTTTCCACAACTATCACACAACGCCATCTAGTCCCAAGCTAAGCAGAGCTTGTGTTATGGGTACTAGACAACTGATAAACATACTTATATATTTCTAAATACATACATATTATAGATAAATTACAACCAGACACAGAACAAATGATCGTACTCATCACACAAACATTTGTCCTGGGTGGGAATCGAACCCACGACCTCCGGCATAGCAGTCAGGGTCACTAACCACTAGACCAACAGGCCTGTCTATATAACACTAACAGAATCTCTCAATTCGAACCAGTAGTTCCTGACATTCGTGCATTCAACCAAACAAACTCTGCAGCTATATAATATTAGTAGAGATATATCTTTTTTAGATAATTACCATAAACTGTATTAAACTAGGAGTGGGCTTCTTCAAGCTGTTCAGATCTATCTTGTCCGGGGGTGTGTTCATGAACTCTTTCATAACTTTAGGCTCCGGGAAGGGAGCGCCACATGTGAGAGCTCGGTTACGAAGAGACAGTTCACGCTTCACTTCCGCAGCTTTGGTTCTGTAAACAAGAAAAATGTGTACTTTATTCAGTTGTTGCCATTTATGTGCACGCTTTGTGATTGAAACCTTATGTCTTTTCTTATAAGGTTTAAATTACATTACCATCATGATCTCGTGCACTCGGCCGGTCTACTTGTTTTTTATCATAAAATGAATAAAAAAAAATCCATATTTAAAAAAACTGTATGATATCTACTACAATAATTATTATGAAAACCAAAAGGACAGTAACAGATGGCGAAGCATCGTCAAGGTGAAAGTGACTTCATGTCATGGGAATCACGACTCTCAATAATGAGGAATGCGACGCGAGAAGGAGGAGGAGGTATTCAAAAAATACGTGTTCAAATTTTTGATACTCACTTGTGTCCAGTATCTTCGCAGCCACGGTTCGTGACGCACACCGGGCAGCCATTCTTGCCGTGCGGCCGTCCGAAGTGTCCGCAACGGTCACAGCGACCAGGGGCCGACAACCAACGGCTCCTCTCCTCATAGCGATCGGGGTCTGTCACCCAGGATAACAACCTGTTTAGAGAATAACAACAAAATTAATCAGAACATAACAGTTCCTCCGAAGCTCGTGACTAAATTATAAAATCCGCACACCTTCAGGACATAAGCGCGCTTGCCGTGGTGTGGTCTGTGGAAGTTATAGCGAGGTTCCTCCGTGCCTCGGAAAGCACATAAAACCTCATTTAGACGATGCAAGAAATTCCGTGTAAATTGCATACAAGTGTAACTACAGTGCAGTTTTGTTTGATCATCTGAATTCATTGTCCATAAATAACCCTCAATATGTCAAACTTGCACGCAATTTGCACGGAATTTGCTACGTGTATGTGGGCGTTTAAGCCCCTGATCCCGGCTGTAATTTTAGTAGATCTCTCATGGTTGTTACTGATACTCAGAAGCTTTAAACCATCGCTGCCTTATCTTTGAATTTAAGAAAGGGCAGGTACGGCCCTGCACTATGCTAAACAAACTTTTGTCACTTCTATACAAATATGCACAGACGCCAGCACATCAACATACCACAACTTGTCAAACTTTAATGGATTTTCAACCTTATCACAATAGTGGAAGAATGTTTGATGGGTAACATTTTAATAAATTATAGTTTACCTTGGAATGACATCCTTTTCAGGGATAGTGTGCAGAAACGATACGACTGTGGTAATAGACGAGCCGCACGCGCCGAGCCCGTAGTCACAACCGCAGAGGAGGGCCAGAGCCACCATCTTGTTACGGCCGAAACCTACAACAATTTATAATTGGCTATTATTAGCCCGAAAGTGTGTCAGCATACTCTCATATAGACTCGCCGTCAGATCATGAACCATGCTCGGGTCGACGACGCTTCGCGTTCCACGTGCTTCTCAAAGAACTGTCAGCAATTTCATGGGGGTCCCATAGTGGGCCAAAGCCTGCCTCACGAAACTGCAAACGCGAGTAACGGTGACCCTAGAACATAAAGGGCAAGTGAAAGAACATGTTGGGTTTTAGTCAATGCGAGTCTGACAGTCTCTTCTGTTCCAGCCAGGATTGGGAGACTCGTTTGATGATTAAAAAAGCATTGGCGTATTTTTATTCTGATCTTTACTTCTACACTAATCCTACTAATATTATAAACGTGAAAGTTTGTGAGTATGGATGTTTGTTACTCTTTCACGCAAAAACTACTGAACGGATTTGGATGAAATTTGGTACACACATAGTTTATTACCTGGATTAACACATAGGATAGTTTTTATCCCAATTTTATAATTTTCGAGTTGTAGCGAGCGGAGCCGCTGGCAACAGCTAGTATTATAAACTTACTGAAAAGTTTGTTTGGTTAAACGCGCTTATCTCAGCAACTACTGGCCTGTATCGAAACATTATTTTTGTATTGGAAACCCCATTTATTGAGGAAGGCTAAGTGCTTTATAACATCACGCAACGGACAAAAGGAGCGGAGCAGCATGCAGCGTTGAAAACGTGGCAAACAGCTAGTTAAAAAATAAAGCACTTTAACCATTATAACAAACTCTACCATTGCTCTTAAACATAGCATCAGCATCGTAGCAGTCGACGGAGCCCTGCAGCGCTCCGCCCCCAGCCGCGTTAGACACGCTGAAGTTGCGGTACACGCGGTTAGCGCCGTACGCGAAGCAGTCGGAATCTTGAGATATAACAGCATCCACAAGCTGTGGAAATAAAAAAAAGCAATTATAAAGACGCATTTACACGATGCAAGATGCAAGCAAGTATGACTACATTGTGATATTTGTTTGATCAACTGAATTCATAGTCCATTATTAGTTTGAAATGTAGTTAAACTTGCATGCAAGTTCCTTGTGTCTGGAAATAGCATCAAAGTACAATATTGAATACTAGTTTACTGCCTCGATGGGCTGGTAATAATAATATTATTTAATGGTGGTCGCAAGCTTAGCGGCAGGTTGCAGTAGTCGACCCATCAACTGCTGCGCTACGTTCTGGGTTAAATTCCCGCTCGGAACAATATTTGTATGGCTTACAAAGAGTAGTTCGTATTTATGGGGCCTGGCTGTTTATAATCAGTGCGAGGCCACATTATAAAAAAAAATGTAATTTGCAAGTTTGTTGTAATCATTATCAACTCATATATTTTTTTACAGAAAAACATGCATATTGTTTCGTTTTTGATATAATGCCTGTGTGTGTGTTTTAAGCAATAGAATAATGAATGTAATACAAACACCTTGTGCATTTAGGTGTGCACATGTAGCTTCAGCTTCACCATTCCCTTTGACACAGCGGACACCCAGTGTTTTGAGAAGTGATTCACACTGGAAACAAATTGAAAGATACATTAAAATATTGTAGATTCTGTTATTTTTATTATTATTCTATTCTATTGCGTAAAATCAGGGAAGCAATGTAAGAATTTGTAGTTAAACAAATTGACTACTCATTTAAATATTCAGTCCATTCCAATAATTTATGTAATTTTTTGACACCTGGGTGTATGCGGAACAGGGTGTTAAGTACCTCTAATTTATATTGACTTAAAGCTTTGGGAATAATGTGTACAGTCAGCAAAACAGGTATGCTTTTTTATGTGGTAGAGTCATCAAATGAGTCCTCCCACCCAGGGCAAGACGGGAGGGACTATCAGACTTGTACAGACTAAATTCCACAGTGTCCTTCAAATAGCCCTTTACGCTCCAGGGCCACGGTTACTCGATAGTGCCGCGACCCCAGCAGGCGAAACAGGTATGCTGGCAGCAATTTTCAAATGGTTTTCAAATGTTGTGTTATAAGTTTTAATGTATCTGTATATGAACTCTTTGGCATGTACTGCCAATAAATGCATACATACAGCATATAATATACAGGGAAACCATTAGAAAACTGCTGCCTGCATACCTGTTTTACTGACTGTACAAAAATATCAATACAATGTGCAAAAAAAATCTGTAGAATATTTTAAACTAAATCTTACTTCTTTCAGAACATTTTTAAATCTCTTCCTAGCAACATCAGGCTTCTTCTTGGCTACTGCAGTATCAGACCTCGGAGCAGCCCCTTTGAACTGGATAGCATTACGAGCAGCCATCACATCTCTCTTGAGCTCTGGTGCATCACCCTCCAGCACAAATACTGGGTTTATGTCAGCTAGTATCAGGTACACTGTTCTGAAGAAAAGATTCCTGAAAAGTAAACAAATGTTTTTTTTTAATTCTATTTAATTCATCTAAGTATACTAATATTTATTACTAATAATATTATATAGCTGATCAGTTTGTTTAGTTCAACATGCTAATCTCTTTATCTCAGGTACTACAGGTTAGAATTGGCTATTTGACTGAAAAAACCTACATTCTCAGTTAGATTATCAAAAAATATTCGACCCATAATTTTTCTTTAATGACATAAACTAAAATTTACTGAGATATGATGCTTTAAAAATTACCAATATGTCATAATTTAGTACAATTTTTACTGAATTCTGACGTCACAAGCCACCACATCCCAATTTTTATGCATTACATCATGGTAAATATTCATTGATTTTACAAAAAAAAACTCTAAATGACAGACTAATTAGATTTGTAATTTACTCATACTGTCAAATAGCCAATTATAACAAGGAAGGGTATAGGCTAGGCAATTGCTACAACCAGTAGGAACCTAACAACAGGTGAAACCATGGGGAACAGCTAGTTAAATTCTAATTGTACACTTATTCAACTATCTATTTTAAAACCATGTAGTCTAGGTTGAATTTTGAGTACTGCAAAACAACCTTTCCATTCAAATTGAAAGAATATTTTCTTAAAAATTTGGACAACATAATGGTTCTGGTTGCAAATCATGATAATGATCTAAGCTTCTAATTTCAAAATTTTCCTTTTCAAGTGAAAAAATAATAGTAATGTTATTGAACTACCTCAGGTACAATTTCGGCTGGATATGATATTCTGTGACATTCTGACTGTCGCACACCCATCCTGATAAATCAACTGCAACTGTTTCACCTCGTATCTGAAAGCAAAAATTAGCTTCATACCACAAAACCTTTTACAGTTTACACCGAACATTTTCGACTTGCTAGGAAATTTTACTTAATCCTCAGAACAAAATTCTAAGAAAGAAGTCACAACAGCGTGCTGCAGCAATGTCTAGTTTATTTATTTATTTTATTTTTTTAAATAGAAAATATTTTTCATAGAAAATGTTTGAGATCTCACCTCATGTAAAGATTTCTTCTCGCTATATGGTGTCAACACAGTCCATAGGCCTTTCACGCCCATTTTTATTAAATAATGAATACTTGAATGAATAGAAAATCACTGAAAAACTCGAAAACAATACATCAATATTAATCATTCAAATGTTCACTTCAACCGACAAACTGTTTTCATGTTTTGTTTGCTATTGTTATTAAGTGGCTTTCAAACAATATTAAACTGTAACTCTTTCAAATAAAAACCATTTTGCTCTATTCAATCGATTCATTGTGTCAAACACTACTCCGCTGTCTATTTTGACGTATCTGAACTGTCAAATTGTAGTAAAACCATAGACGTAGATCCCTCTTTGAAGCGTACGGTGGAGGTGAGTGGTCTACCCCGCTTGATCGGAGCACCTCCGAATCCTTAGCGAGACTACAGGCGGCAGCTTTAGTCGCAAGCAATTTTAAGGAGTGAGGGAAGTGGGAAGCACCTTCTGCGATACATTATTGCTTGTAAAGGAGCAATTGAAACGCGTAACGGAAGAGCAATTCGTAGAACAATCCTTCCTCACCCACTGGCCACTGAGGGAGACGCTGGACGTTTAAGGCGTTGGAGATCGAGAAGAAGATAATTATTACCGGCTATCGCGCAGGCTAGCAGACAGTGAGCCAAGTCCGTGTTGACACTTGACAGCGCCGGCAACCATGATTCATAGTTCGGAGTTTCGGAAGACTGCCTATAGGACCAATGCAACGGAGGCCAGCAAGACCCAAGAACTAATCGTTGGCCCAATGTTTATGCGGCCCAAGCGCTTTGTAATTATTGTAGGTACCTATTTTTTTAAACTAAAAGCTGTTTTGCAAGACCATCGGACGTTATAAATTTATAATTCACCGTCTCGATTTTTCAGATTTATTCGAAACTTTGTTTAAACCATGAATGTACAATATAAACATTACACAGCCATCATAAAATTCATGAATGAAACGTTCGAAACAAATGACACGAGATGTCAAACTTCAAAACTTGAGAAACTTTTTCCCATCTCTTTCACACACATATCCAGTAGAATTATGTCTCTCTTAATTGTTTCTCGCTCACTCTCATGTCATCTTTTATCAACATTTGGTGGTAAATAATCTTTGTTTACGTTATCCGAAATCAGATTTTTTATCTAAAATGTAATAGTGAATTTATTAATAATCTTTTTATTCGAAATAATCCTTTGCTACAACTTAATCATTTCATCATAATTTGTTAATGTCTAGAAGTTGTTGACTGAAGTTGTTTAATTTGCTGACAAAATTGCTAATGAGTTGATAAGAATAATGATAATTATTTCGGTGATAGTATCGTTACTCAGCGTTATCAGTCCGCAGAGGGGCCTGGCGACAGACGTAATCTAAAAACGCACCACACATTGGACAAAATATCTGAGTAGATAAGTTTCATAACTTCAATTTAATTACTATTACACTCTTGTTAAGAATAAAAATGTCTTATTTAAGGTATTTGTATAAAAATGGGTAAGTTTTTGAATTTCATTTGTTAGCACTAAGTTACTGTCATTCGCAACATTTAAATAATGTTAATAAATGGAATGTGAATTGAAAATATCAATGAATGCAGTAATTATATCTATTCTAATAAAATTAATATACATCTATTTTATTTGTTTTACAAAATTTTGTAAAGTAATATTGTTTAGATGTAATTTTTTGACTACCTACAATAAAAAAAAATGTTTCATTGTCTAGACTGTCTCTCCACCTGCAATATCCTGCAAGGTTCAATCATGTCCAGCAGCTCAAGGAAGACGTTCGTAGGAGACAGATCAGCAAGGTGCTGATAGCCAACAGAGGTGAAATAGCATGCCGAGTCATGAGAACTGCTAAGAAGCTTGGTGTGAGGACCGTGGCTGTGTACTCCGATGCTGATAAACACGCCATGCATGTTGAACTGGTAAGACTTATTAATAATGTATTAGTGTCTCATAGCCATTTAAATTATAATATAGTCATGTCAATAGCTAAATCTTAGTAAAGGTAGACTGCTACCTATTAATTATAAAGATTACAGAGATGTCATATCCATACATACAGTATCTGCTATGCATTATGGGTGGGTCAATGTTAAGATTTTTAAATGATGTTGGTAATGTGGTTTAAAAACATTCAATAATATTCAACTGTTAATAGAATAGACTTGTAGATGATTATTATTCTTTGCAAGCTATAGTTGTTTGCATTTTATTTAATGATAACAACAGTTTACATCATGTTCAACTTTGCAATCTCTAATCAGTTTTTTAAATCTTAGTGTTGTCCCATCTTTCAATCAAAAATGAATCTTATCTATGTGATGTTATGGAACATATTCCAACAAAGTAAGCTGTTGTTATTACAACTGCCAGTAACATCAATATTCATCATCTTGTTGTTGTGGATAAGTAATGAATGAAGAACTGTCTCAGCAGACATAATATTATTGTTGTAAGAGGCATAATAAAGCAAATAATAACTTATATTCCTTAGTGCAAGGCAAAGGCTAGATTTTTATTTAAAAAAATCATGACTGTTATTCACAATACTTGCTCTAGGTAGATTGGTGAGGATTTAAATGAGTCCAGAGGGTCTTCCACCTTCGTGAATGAAAAGACAATGGCATTGCGGGAAATATATTGTTCGCACATTTCCTGTAATGGCATTGTCTATGCATTCACGAAGATGAATCATTTGGGATATTGCTTAGTGGCCATTTTAGACCCTCAGGTTACCTTACAATATTTTCATTTATATCAGGTTAATTACTTCCTTCACCTTTATTTTACAGGCAGATGAAGCATATCACATTGGACCTGCACCCTCCACCCAAAGCTACCTAAATGCAGCTAAAATCCTAGAAGTGGCTAAAAAGTCCAACAGCCAAGCTATTCACCCAGGCTATGGCTTCTTGTCAGAAAATGTGGAGTTCTGTGAAAAGTGTGCCAGTGAGGATATTATATTTATTGGACCTCCGACAGCAGCAATCAGAGATATGGGTATAAAAAGGTAAGAAAAACTTCAAAAAAAATACTGCTGTATCAAAGCACATTATCTCTTTCATTTTGTCTTCTCTCTTTTCTACTTACAACAAAAACCCACTGACAACTAAAAGAGCAAAGTACCTATAAGTAACAATAGAAAAAAAAAACGATGGGTTGCACTCTGGGAGTGCCAGCAGAAGTGAAAACTTGATTATTAACGTTGAGCATGTTTGATATTTTGGAATGGTTAGGGAATAATTTTGCACCAATTGCTTTATCAGTATAAAAGTACTATCATTTATGTGGTAGAATACAATATTCATTTATTGCGCTATACACGGTCGAGGTCGACCTCGACCTCGACCTCGATTCGTGGCACGCTGTAACATAGACGAACATTCGCGCAAGCGCCCTGCGCCGCCTAAACGAAACAGTAGGCCCAGGCATACATTTTCGCCGCGCCGCGCCGTAGAGAGGGGATAGCTGTCTACTCTCCATCCGTCCTACGCTTTTTCGATCAGGGTCACGTGTCCTGACGCGAGTTTATCCGTCCTACGCTTTTTCGATCAGGGTCACGTGTCCTGACGCGAGTTTATCCGTCCTACGCTTTTTCGATCAGGGTCACGTGTCCTGACGCGAGTTTAAGATTTTATACCCATTACAGAAAAAGTGCTCAATGCCCCTAAAGAAGTTTTCACTTCAAAAATATAAGTTAGAATCATACTGTGATATTTAAAAATCTTTATTTAGAGAGATTTTTCGCCAATGCGAATATGACACTGTATGTACAAAAATAAATACTAGCAAGCTTAAGGTGAACGTCGAAGAAGTCGAACGAAACGAATTTTAGAATTCAGTACCTATATGAAATCTCATGAAACCTCGCTCGAGTCGGTCGAGCGAGTCTTGCTTGATATTGTGCGAGGCCTCCTTGACTTGATTCGTTCGACGCGTTCGATTCGGATACGTGTGCGTTCACCTTTATGCAAAGCAAATATAATTTTCTAATGTGAATTTGTGCACTTAATGCAAACTCTATTCCTCTAAAGCAGCAGAATACTAATTTTTAATAAAGTGTGTCCGATTTATAGCACATCCAAAGCAATTATGTCGGCTGCTGGAGTGCCCATTGTAAGAGGTTACCACGGCGAAGAGCAGAGCATCGAGAAATTACAAGCTGAAGCACAGAAGATTGGATTCCCTCTGATGATCAAAGCTGTGAGGGGTGGTGGTGGAAAGGTAACGAAGTAGTGGCGCCAAAATATAGCCATAGTAGCATTGCTCCTTGGCGGCCGCGACCTCTCGCGCCCGTCATTGGTCGCGGCCATGCCGCGGGGCGAGACGGAATGGGAAGCGGTCGCCTCCTTCGCGAAGCAGTCATGTTAACGAAGGAGGAGGCGAGACGCATGAGGGAGAGGACAGCGTCCACCTCACAACCCAGCCGCAGTGGTAGACACCCACGGCGACAGACGTCACAAGACGATCTCCGGCCACCGTAGGCGCGGGCATGCGGGCGGCGAGTAATGGGCGACTCGTTGTCCGACCATGGACCATGCCCGGGTCGACGGCGCGTTGTCTTCCACGCGCGCCTCAAAGAGTGTCAGTACAATGACGCCCCCCTAGAGGGCCGAAGCCTGTCGGGGTTGCGGGACTAACGAATACCGTGACCCCCAACGTAAAATGCTATTGAAGGACACCGTGGATTTTAGTCAGTACGAGTCTGACAATCCCTACTGCCCTGCCCTGGGTTGGAGGACTCTTTTGACGATTTTACCACACTAAAATAAAAACCGCATTCCTCACTGAAAAAACACGGGCCGTGCCGCAATCATCATCATCATCGACCACAGCGGTGTGGTGGTGTAAAATAGAGAAGTTTGGAAGGACAAACAGGCGCCCTTTGCCTAGCACACAATAGTATATAAGTTTAATATGTTTCGAAATCATGTACCTAGATGGCGCTGGTATATGTATACCAGCGCCATCTAAGCTAATAAATATGATAAAATAATACAATAGAAATAATAATGTTTTTTTGATATTTATGTTTTTATAAAACTTCAGGGAATGAGAATAGCAATGACAGAAGCAGATTTCTTGCCCCAACTAGAGTCTGCTAAACGTGAATCTCTGAAATCTTTCGGCGACGACAACATGCTTCTCGAACAATACATAACAGACCCAAGACACGTTGAAGTGCAGGTGTGTATGCTTTAAAATAAACATTTATGTAACAAATTAACCATTCTAGTTCACAAAATAGGAGTTTGTCAATTCAGTCGGTTTTTTTTTATGTATATTAACCTCCTTTTACTGTTCAAGCACGCGTCGCAGATGGGGAGTTTTCGGCTATTTATCATAAAATGGTGCAACGTTGATCGCGCACTAGCTGTATCGAGTCCTGTATGACTTAAAACATAATCTCATTTTATTTTTTTACAGGTATTTGCTGATATGCACGGCAACGCAGTACATCTCTTCGAAAGAGACTGTTCAGTTCAGAGGCGTCACCAAAAGATCATTGAAGAAGCACCAGCGGTTAGTGACTCTCTTCCGTACATTGTTCTATATTTTAGACAGTTTTTATACAGAAAAGTTTCGTTAGACTGCTAGCTAAGTAGCTAGGTAGTTTTATGCTGGACTTTCTGGACGTCTACCCCCATTTACAAAGGATGTGCCAGACATTCTCGAGAGTTTGATTCCCGCAACGAGCAAACATTTGTATGGACTAAAATGTAATTGTTTTGGATCTGGTTATTTGTATATGAGAGTTTAGATGTTTGTGAACACATACCCCTTACAGGAATTACTTCTAAGGCGGGGAAAATCTATCATAAAGTCTCATTTATAAAAACACTTTCATAAAACATTGAAACAGGCACTAGCATAAGATTCCCATTTTTAGGACGTAAAGTAACGTTTTACTTAAAAGTTAATCGCTAAATTGCTTTTGGGAACAATCGATAATATTTATTTCCACCGAGTTTCATTTCTATTCCAGCCGGGAATTTCCGAAGAAACTCGCAGATCTCTCGGTGAAGCCGCTGTTCGTGCCGCTAAGGCCGTAGGTTACGTCGGAGCGGGCACTGTGGAGTTCATCCTACATCGACAAACACATGAGTTCCACTTCATGGAGATGAATACACGGCTGCAGGTGGAACATCCCATCACTGAGATGATTACTGGTATGTATACTTGATTGTTACTTTTGAGATCAAAAAGATACACCATCACAGCCTGTAATACGGGGATCATACAGCAAAAAATGCAAAATAGTGCAGACAACGTCAGCTGTACAAAAATTCATCAACGTCGTTTTACCCACTTTATCGTGAAAACGGAACATATATTTCATAGAAACATTCTGATTTTAGCAATTATGATATAAAAGCGGCCATTCATTTTCGACTATCTTCTATTGTACGAACGAGGAACTAATTTCTCTCTTCAAATTAATATTAAAGTTCCAGTTTACGTCACAAAAACTGGTAGAAAGGCCTCAGATCTTGTGCTGAGGCCTCTTGTTCTGTTAAAAATGAACACGACATAAGATCCAGTTTGATGCAGCTGTTCGGAAGTTATGTGCGTATAGACATACTTAAGCGATTTTGTTTTCTACTATGTAAAGTATGAATTCGGGTTTTATGGAATTGTAGGGAAAGTAGGGTTTGCTAATTATAAAACCTATTTATACGTATTTAATTTTCACAGGCACGGATTTAGTGGAATGGCAACTACGAGTGGCGGCAGGGGAACAGCTACCTCTGTCTCAGGAACAAATCATCCGTCGTGGGCATGCAGTTGAATGTCGTATCTACGCCGAGGAACCACGAGCGGGCTTCCTCCCTCGCGCCGGCACGCTACATAGACTCACACAGCCTGTGCCCGAAGAGTTCGTTAGGGTAAGAATAATAATAAGCTCAAGATTAATAAGGTAATTTATTGCATAAATAATTTGAAAATCTATTTAGTCCGTCCGTCAGTAAGTGATGAAAAAAAATGAACAAGCATTATTTGTTTTTTTTTTATTCATTGAACATTGACAAAGATAAAACGCTTCGAAATTCGGGAGTGGGGCTTGTGACGTCATAACCCCTGTAAAATTAGTGTGCGTTACCCCAACAAGAAAGTATCTCCTAGAGTTATATGAGTAGAACGTATAGTTGGTGCCTTATCTGCTGTAAATGTGCCCCCAAATAAAAAAAGTGTGCCCCCTGTCGTTTCGAAAAAAAATCGAAAAAACGATTCTTGCTGGGGTAACGTTTTTCTAGCAGGAAAATTCTAAACGAATGATCGGAGAGAGAAAAACTGTGCATGGCCAGATAGCTTATATGTGTGCCAAAATGTGCCTCCAAAAATAAAATCTGTGCCCCTTCAGATTTTCGAGATATTGCATTTCCTGCTGGAGTAGCGTTTTGATGAATAGTATATCTCTAAAACCATTGCATGTGCCCCTGTAGAATAAACATACGCGAGTAGCTCTTAATGTGTGCCCCTTTGTGCCCCAATTAGATTTTAGAAAATATAGTTTTCAAGTTATCGCGGTTTTATGAAAACCCGAAAAAACATCGCAGCGCCTAAATGAGACAAGGCATAACTTCGCTGAAAACTGTATTCGGTCCTTCTTGACGCTAATAATAACCATACAAAGTTTCAAAAATGTTCATGCATGCGTTTTTGAATAATCTTGCTAAAAGTAAAAACGATGGTGTCATAACTTTGACGGCGAAATACAACGAACTGGCACAATCCCAGATGTGTAGGTGTAAACCAAAATATTGTGCCTTTAGTCAAAAATATATGGTGAAAATATTGAGCTTCAAATGTTACGCATTAAGTAAATATAAACAAAAAACCAAAATATGTAAACAACGGCTGGTTATCCGACCAAATCTGAATGACTACTAAAAAGCGACGGATTCATACATATCGATGACCTTCTTTACTTTACTCACTAACCGGTTCACACGTGTTGTGCCTGAGTACACTGAAGTAGAAAAGTAATAACTAATAAAATAAAGTTGCTATTAGATTATATTTTAATAGCTGTTTCTATGACCTTACACATGATTAAGTACATTTATAAGAGCCATTTTCAAATAAAATGTTCATGTGACTAACACGCTCAAAATTTAAATAATAATGACTACACAACGTGCAAATAATTTCTAATATTTATAGGTAGGAAATTTGATCTGTGATTTGATGCAATAATTACTTTGAGAATTAAAATTAAGGGAATAAAAATAATAATTTCCACATCAACAAGCTTTTTCATTTATATAGTCACAAGGTGCATTTAATATATTTTTTAATTAGCCCTCAAAACTTTTGAACGCGACTGCACGGACAACAGCTTAGGTATAATACGTCCAATAAAGAAGGTCCTCGTTAAGTATGAATCCGTCGCTTTTTAGTAGTCATTCAGATTTGGTCGGATAACTAGCCGTTGTTTACAAATTTTGGTTTTTTGTTTATATTTACTTCAATGCGCAACATTTGAAGCTCAATATTTTCACCATATATTTTTGACTAAAGGCACAATATTTTGGTTTACACCTACACATCTGGGATTGTGCCAGTTCGTTGTATTTTGCCGTCAAAGTTATGACACCATCGTTTTTACTTTTAGCAAGATTATTCAAAAACGCATGCATGAACATTTTTGAAACTTCGTATGGTTATTATTAGCGTCAAGAAGGACCGAATACAGTTTTCAGCGAAGTTATGCCTTGTCTCATTTAGGCGCTGCGATGTTTTTTCGGGTTTTCATAAAACCGCGATAACTTGAAAACTATAATTATTTTCTAAAATCTAATTGGGGCACAAAGGGGCACACATTAAGAGCTACTCGCGTAAATTTATTCTACAGGGGCACATGCAATGGTTCTAGAGATATACTATTCATCAAAACGTTACTCCAGCAGGAAATGCAATATTTCGAAAATCTGAAGGGGCACAGATTTTATTTTTGGGGGCACATTTTGGCACACATATAAGCTATCAGGTCATGCACAGTTTTTCTCTCTCCGATCATTCGTTTAGAATTTTCCTGCTAGAAAAACGTTACCCCAGCAAGAATCGTTTTTTCGATTTTTTTTCGAAACGACAGGGGGCACACATTTTTTATTTGGGGGCACATTTACAGCAGATAAGGCACCAACTATACGTTCTACTCATATAACTCTAGGAGATACTTTCTTGTTGGGGTAACGCACACGTAAAATTATACCGAAAGAGTGACTTTTTGGGATTTTTAACACATTGTATCTTCGTCGAATTTTGTTAACGTAACAAAAGAAAAATACGGATCAAATATTTTTTGTTAAATTATCTTCCGGACTAATATTTTTTTTATTGAAATAGCCTATTGTTGGCTTTTTATCACGGTGTTAATGAATTACACCGAATAAATTTAGAAAAACTGCCTACTGTGCGGTTCAATTAAGAAGGAGTGTGTCAATGATCGACTGTCACTTGAAAATAACGTTTACCAATAAAATACTTTGTGCCAATTATTTTTGAATCTTTATTATCTTGTTGAGTTATTTTCATTTGATAATAATTATTTATTTGAAAGTGTGCAAGTGTTAATATGGGGTCTAGACGTCAAAAATATGGCGTAGCATCTCTCCTACTTAGTTGAACTGCATTTAGAAAAAGAACAATAACCAAGTACCCAAGCTATCACACCGTTCAGTATCAACATTAATAAAATAACGTGTTTACTATAGATAGAACGAGACTGTTATAATTTATGTAACACAGATGTGAGTGTTTAATTATGTATTTGGTTTTACGTCACGCCGATAGAGGGAGCTTGCACGCTCCAATTGAATGAACCGTTCATGTTTTACAGTCGTTTATATTTCAACCCTCAGTTCATTCAATTATTTTGCTTACTTATCTATTCTATCTTACTATAGTTATAGGTGGAGCTGATGTGCTGCTGCACATCAGCTCCACCTACACAACAACCGCCACAACTTGAGTTTTGTACCCAAAATATTTATTTCAAACACATTATGACTTTTATTTAGTAATGCATGATCTTGATATATTCGCTACGTAGGTACCTATTTATAAGCTTAAGTTAATTGTGCAGTTTTCTGTCACATTCGTACTTTTCGACGCAAATTAATTAAGTATGGGTAGTATTTAAACGCAAATCAAAAAATATCCTTTTTCTATGCAATAAGATTCCGAATTCCCATCAAAATTACTGATTGCACAGCAAAATATTCAACTCAAAATATCACTAAACACACTACAATTTATTTTTGCAGCGTACAGCGATTTTTCCTAAAGCAAAAGCTTTTTTATCAATGCACAGCTAATAATCTTAATGCACATTATACATGTTAACTCTTTTTCTTTTAAATATAGCTTCTATTTTTATATTATTTACAGCAGTTTTTCTAAATAAAACAGCATTTTATTAGTCACAGTCGTCTTATTATTTATTAATTACCACATACCAGTAATTTATTGAACTATTAAAGCGGGTCTTGCTTTCGCGGGGCGTCCACGCTTCCCAGCATGTCGACGGAGCCCCGCTTCGCGGGGCTCCTACTTCTGGGTGGTTTAAAAAAAAAATAACCACGAAGAGGATGGCGGGGTCTTTCAGACCCCGCCATCCTCTTCTAACCTAAATTGTCCGAGTCGGGGTGCCAGCGTGTACTTACTGGTTAATATGCGACTGGGATAGTTATTTTGCTATGAAATATGGAAAATTTGCTGTGCAGTCAGTATTTATGCTATGTATGTAGTATTTTTGTACAAAAATAAATTTAACTGTATTGCATTATGAGAAAAAAAGTAATGTCATATTGATGTATAATTTCGAATTATCTGCAGTTTGAGTTTTGTAAAACATTTAGTTTATTTGTGGTGAAGTAAGTTATTTGATGTAAAAAAGAATATAAATGATGAGTATGTATTGATAAATAAATAAAATAAATAAATAAATATTCCACAACTATCACACAACGCCATCTAGTCCCAAGCTAAGCAGAGCTTGTGTTATGGGTACTAGACAACTGATAAACATACTTCTATATTTTTCTAAATACATACATATTATAGATAAATTACACCCAGACACAGAACAAATGATCATGCTCGTCACACAAACATTTGTCCTGGGTGGGAATCGAACCCACGACCTCCGGTATAGCAGTCAGGGTCACTAACCACTAGACCAACAGGCCTGTCAAATTGATAGGCGATTATTTATTTGATATGCAATTTATAATATCCCATTAAGTATTCCAGAAGCCGTAGCATGACTTTCCACGTTTTTGTGACGTATTTTTTTCTAACTGGCACTTTGACGTTCATTACATATAAAAATGTAGTGCCTCGTTCGTACACTACAGGCGCTTTATCAATTTTTCATACAATAAATGCAGTGAATACTTCAAGTTCGCTGTAAATAAAATACAGAAATCTTGTGATTGGTCCTCTGATTGTTTTTATTTTGACCAGGTAGAGACTGGCGTCCGGGAAGGTCAAGAGGTGTCGGTGCACTACGACCCTATGATCGCCAAGCTTGTAGTGTGGGGTCGCGACCGCAGTGAAGCGCTAGCCAAGACCAGAGCCAAGCTCTCAGAGTACCAAGTAAGTGTCTCAAATTAATGACCTCACAAGGAAAGTACCTTTCAGGGATTACAAAAGGCGTATCCTATGGTATAACCATATTCCACATGTTGTATTACATGTCATAGGAAAGCTCATTGCCCGATGGAAATTTAAAAAAATGTTGTAACTTTAAACAAAAATCTTGACTAAGACTTTTTTGTTGTCCCATTTTAGAATTTTCTTCGTGACGTGGGTGCGTTTACATAATGTTCAAAATCACATACACAAACAAGACCCGGAACAACTACTTGTAGGTCATACAATTATTTGTTCCGTGCGGAAATCAAACTCGCAATATACAGCGAAGCAGTCAATTGCACAGCCACTGCGCCGACCGTGCCTTTAAAAGAAGAATATCTCGGACTCGTAACTCAGAATGACTATGACAAAAATAAATCATAGTCATTTTTCTGTTCGTATCTTAAGTTTCCTTGGAGTCTGCGCAACCCGTTTTATTTTTCCATTCGCACCTGTCAGACGTCACATCATTATTAATTAATCTTATTCTTTCATATTATGCATCTCATCTTTTCTTTGCGTAATATAATAAATAAACATTCTTCTTTCACAGGTTGCTGGTCTAGAGACAAACGTGAACTTCCTCCTCCGCCTAAGTGGCGCAAGCGCATTCGTGGCTGGTGACGTGCACACGGCGTTCATACCGCAGCACGAGAACGAACTGTTCCCGCCGAGTGACTCCGTGCTAAGCGAGGAGCGAGCCATACAAGCCGCGTTAGGGCATGTAAGTGTACGCTTTAGAAGCTGGACATAGGGCCATAGGCCTCTACTGAGTTGGTCGCGAGTCTGTCTCATCAGGTAACCGTAAGCCAGGAACGTAAAGGGCTATTGAAGGATCACCGTGGATTTTATTCAGTACAAGTCTGACAGTCCCTCTCATCTCGCCCTGGGTGGAAGGACTCATTTGATGATTTTACCAAGTAAAATAAGGCCCCTGCGGAGTTTAGCTAGTTTCGTCATTAAGATATTTCCTATATCGTGGGTGTATTTATAAATATGTCGAGTGAGGAGCTTTAAGCGTGCGTTCCGTATTACTGATAAAGCTCATAAGAACCGGATGATCCCTATATTAAGCACGTACTTAATAACTAAGTAGCATTTCTTTTGATTTCTTCCAGCTGCTCAGCAATCGACAGTCGAGTACTGTGACGGACAACTGGAAGGGCATCTCAGTGGAGCCTCAAGCGTGGAGACCTAACTTTGAGCTGCAGAAAACTGTGCCCTTGAGGTTTGATGAAAAAGGTGAATATTTAAAAAATGATTCATTTACTACTGTGCATAGGCCTCCTTATAATTACCATTTATGACATTGGTCATACCTAACAAAAGTTACTATGAATATTCCACTCATACCTATAAGTAGTTATTACTACTTTTTTTTTTGCGTGGTAAAATCATCAAATGAGTCCTCCCACCCAGGGCAGGGCGGGAGGGACTGTCAGACTTGTACTGACTAAAATCCACGGTGTCCTTCACTAGCCCTTTACGTACCGGGGTTACGGTGATGGGTAAATCCCGCGACCCCGGCAGGCTTTGGCCCTCTACAGGCCCCGCCAATGTGCTGACACTCCTTGAGGCGCGCGTGGAACACAACGCGCCGTCGACCTAGTTATTACTACTTCACTACATATTATAAAACAAAGTCCTCCGCCTCGTCTGAATGAATGCACCGATTTTCAAGCTGTTTTCACCAATGGATAGAGTGGTAATCAAGGAAGGTTTTAGTTACTAAAACCAAAAAAATCGTAGACGATTATATGCGCAGCGAAGCGGGCGAGGGGGCGAACTTTAATTCAATACTATTCTTTGACTAGTATTGAATTAAAGTTACAACAGCTACAAAAATCTTTAATACTATCCTAATATCCTCTACCTCTTTACAGATTTCACAGTAACAGTCCAATATGATCGCGCTCCCAACTCATACCGAGTTAAAGTCAAGGAGGGCGAATGGCATCAAGTTGAAGCATCACTTCAAACTACCGAGAGAGGACTTAGACTGAACACACTCATAGGTGACAAGAAGAGCAACGTTGGAGTACTGACGCACGAGCAACAAGTGCACGTCTATGATGAGGTAACGACGCATGTGGCAGTGTTAACATAGTGTATAACATGGCATTCCTATAACACAAGATAGAAATTTATATTTAACAATATTTGTACACACAAATAATGATGTCCATAAATATTCTTTATCGGATTCCGAACTACCCACTTTTCAGTTTTCCTCCAGGATATTGTTCATTTTCCTTCCTATACTAGATAAGATATTCTAAATAAATATTTGTTTATAGACAATTAAATGATTTATCCTTGTTATTAAATTACATCAGCACCATGCTGAGATAGAAAAGTAAAGAGGAAATATTTTTGTTATTTTTTAGTTGTTTCCTTTTTTAAATAATTCTGTTATATTAGTTGTTTCGTCCTGTGTGAGTCAAATAAATACTAATTTCATCCCTTTAAAATCCAACCCAGCTCGTTTTGTGATGGACGAATGTTTGTTAATTACTTCAGTAGCAGTACTTTTTGCGTAATACATTTTACAATGCATACTTTAGTTTAGTTAGTTAGTTTACTCTTTCACACAAAAACTACTGAACAGATTTGGATGAAATTTTGTACTCAGATAGGGACTTTTTATCCCGATATTATGCATAAAACATAAAAAATAATCAATCAATTTTAGTTTTTTTTTTTACGATTAAAATCAAGATTGCTGCTACTCTATATCTATACTTATACCAGTTACACTGACGTTGACTTGTAAATAAATGGTAGCGATAACATCGGTTACCCTTTTTTTTTAGCGTGGTATAAAACTGCTAAACAAAGATTTGAAACAGAAAAACTGATTTCCCAACACTCAACAAATCATCTTCATAATGTTTTTGTCACAGAATGGTCAAACAATAGTGGAGTTGCCTCGACCCAAATACCAGGCCACCACTGTGGACGCGGCTGCTGCGGCCAACAGCGCATCATCGCCCACGCCCGGTGTGCTGGAGAGGATACTCGTCAGCAAGGGGGACAAAGTAAGTCAATGTCATCGACCCCATATTAACTGCCATGGCTGATTTACTTAGCACAGCTCTTTGAATGCTTGTTGAGCAAACAAGCCAATATAACCCAGCCATAATTATAGAACATAAGAGGTGTAGAAATAGATCACATTCATAAAGCTTCGTTGCTGTGACTCAACCATGCGAGGACATGCCAATTTTTTTCGTGTAAAAATTTCTTATTGGTTATATATTTAAATACAACTATTAGAGTATTTATGAATGAAATGTTACAAGAATGAATTTGTCCAGGTGGTGAAAGGCCAGCCCCTGTTCGTGGTTATAGCCATGAAAATGGAGTATGTGGTGCGATCTCCCCGCGACGGCGTGGTGGCGGCACTGGCACCGTTCAACCTCGGTGACTCCGTGGGAAAGGGAGCTCAAGTCGTTATGCTAGAGGGAGACAGCTGAATATCTACAACCTAGTCATCGAGGCTACTGGTTAACACGAGTATAACGTAATTGCATTACAAAATACTATCATGAACACAGTGGCCCAAATATGTTATCGGTCTCATTAATTGTCTTGAGCGTCATACAGAAAGATAACAACAATTTGGAACAATACAGATTACCATAGGATGTTCTGCCAAAAGACTTGGCAACAGGTAGACAAATGTGTACTTAGTCAAATAATAGTCGGAACTTTACAACAGCTGCGTTTTTGTGTTTACTAGCATTCAAATAAAACCATTTAGATCATTTTATAACCGAGCCTTAAACCAATAATGTCATCGATACACAAATCCGGATTATATTCAGGTTATTTTGCAATCTTGCAAACAATGAACTAACCTTGGTCTATTATAAAGTAATGAAAGTCTTTCGCTTAGTGAATGTAAGCAACAAAAAACCTTTTGTTGCATTCGTTAAAAGGCTATTTTAACCGAACAACTGCAAAATATTTAAGATACTTCAAGAACGAACTTTTTTTTTTTTGCTAATTTTAATTTCCGAACAATAGTCTAGCTAGCCATAAAAATAAGAGTTTGGCAGCAGTTTTTATGGTCGTAGAATGTTGCTCGTTGTTCTGATCCTTAAAAAGTTGCGAGGCCCATCGGTAACACAGCTTATTTAGTAATCCGACGCTGTTATGAATAATTTGTATGAATGAATTGTAATGAGGACAATGATTTTTTTATTCATTCCAGTTTTGCATGTAATGAGAATTAAGTAAAGTTTGTCAGCTGCTAGCTAATATTTAGCTGTTTCTTATGTCTCAAAATACTTCTTTTATTATTAACAAATGGTATGGTTCTCGAACATAATTTAGTTTTTTTTTTAGATGTTCGGATTTTGATTGCTTTCTTTTAAATATCATTGTAAATACTACGCCATGTTACTAGTTCCTATTTTTGGAATAAATATGTAAGACTCTATTTTTATATGCTGTTTTCAAGAGATATATACGTGTTAAATTAAAAACTATATAAAAATAAAAAGGAAGTGTTTTACTAACTACTACACCAACGTTAATTACCGCTAATGAAGGACGCACATTATTGAATGAATATTTAATACACAAGCGAACATCCTGATTAAACTACGGACACGTAACTATACCAACAGAAACTTTGAAGGTTGTTAGTAAGTTCACACAGAAGAAGCAATGTATTTCCAACATAAATAAATAAAATTACGAATTTTAATACAGGCCTTTGAGTGAGGCAGTTTTCGTGCGTTACGTCGTAGCAACAGAGCAACGCATTCCACAACTGCCTTGCAACGAAACACAAAAGGGTACACAGGCCGTCGCAGTAATCTAAGGTTACGCCACTAATATAGACAAATGTATTCTATAATTATTGTATGTATGTATTTATTCTCATTGGTGATTAAAAAAACGAGTTTACAACAACGGTGAAATATCACGGACTTCTGAATACCTACCTTCCTTAATTAATAATTTTATACCGATTTCGTTTTCAAAATTATTTACTCTATTTTTATTAAGTATGAGTGTAGCATGTGATACAGCATTTCGGCCTTCCTACTATCGGGGGCGTAGCTCAGATGGTAGAGCGCTCGCTTAGCATGCGAGAGGTACCGGGATCGATACCCGGCGCCTCCAAATACTTCTTTTTGTTATTTTGCATTATTTTTACGAAGATATTTTCATAATTTAATGATGTTATGGTAGGAACGCCTAAAGCTTAATCATATTTTTTTAAACTTAGGCAATCAACCATTTTACCTAATAAATTAAATATTAATAATTGTTTTATTTTGATTGATATTACTACTACCAATCGCATATCACACATTGTTATAATTGGAATAAAATATATTAAACTGAAACCACCCTTGCGTATTGTCATACAAATAAGCTCTTTATTGACAAAGGATTTTCTTCCCTACCAATTAAAAGGGAAATATCTATGTATGCCTATTGTCATGCAAATAAATACCTATATGTAGTGTATTTACTCGCATTAATTAGGTTTCGTCCGATTTCCACAAATACAGCGTATACAACTTTGTACCACCAAGAAAAATACCTAAAGGGGTCAACCAACTCTGCGTTGAACGAGTTTATTCTTACCTGCTTTAAAATAAGTAGGTATACGTATTATTTTAGTCTAGCGATACCTGCCTATATAAACTAATTCATACAAGTAGGTATATTTGGTGATCTTACACTGATAACAACGGAAAAAAGCTTGCTAGTCATTATTCATCCAACCAAATTTGACGGGGCCCTAGCCACAGATAGGCACAATAATATAATAATAGGTAAATCAACAATGTTATCACAGTACAATGTACTAAATCGTTATCATATTCAACCGTGGTTTGCCCTATCAATACCACTGCACCGCTAGGCGCACTTATCTCATGCGGTTTTCGAAACATGTGTTCTCATTGTGCTATATTTATCGAGTACCTTTTTTATTTCTTATAGGTAGGTACCGTTAATATACGCTTCGTATACAATCTGTTCAGCTACCACGCGGAAACTAGTAACACCACATTTTTTCGCTCTAAGTCGACTATAGGCGGATACAAAATATACGAGTATTAATAGGCAAACGCGACCATCACCTTATCTAAATGTAGTATGAACATAGGTAATTTAAGTTGTAACTGCATACTGATGTTTTTTTTAAACATCTTAAATCTATAGAGAGCGATGGGTGTTGTAAAACTTGCTTACAAAAATCTATGCTGATGCTATTTTAGGAATTGTTGAGTGTTCACGAATACAAATTATGTAGGTTACGTTTATTCCGGAAGCATAGCATACGAGGAGAGCATTAAGTATTATACTTATATCGTTAACCCAATAAATAGCAACGTGGTTGAAATTAAGTCTACAGAATTCGTTTATAAACTTGTTTTGAGTGTTGCTTAAAATTTTAACTAGCTATTCTGTTAGCTAGTAAAGTTGTTTGGCGAAGACTTAACAAGAATAACGACAAAATAAACAAGTTCCCTAATAGTTATTGTTAATATACGTCTGAATGTATACTCAGAACGACTCTAACGACCTTGCTTATCGCTATCATCATTAAAACTGTATTAATAAATGTCCTACATTATTGTAGTTGTCGCAATTGAACATTGTTTTTTATAACAGTGTTGATTGATAATCACTTCTCCGCTATTACATTGTAGTCCAGACTCATCTCAATGAGACTTTTTGCTTGCAATTAGTCAAAACATTAATTTCATTCAATCTTGGTTGTAGGTATGACACTTTTGTAAGCTGTGTGACATTACATAATTTTATTGTGTTAGAAACCTACCAATAAGGAAGCTTAGTTATCGAGACACAAAGTACCTAATGAGCTTTGCCTTTCAGGTACACATGACATACATGTAATCCTCGAAATAGTTTTCGCACAGGTTAAAAGGTACATACGTAGGTGGTAGTAACTGTAATCAATTATTTCCTTTTTCTGTTGGAAGCTAAGACTCAACAGACAAAGGAAAGTTTTTTTGTACTTTCTTTTTGGTGTATGGTATAGTCACTTCCCAAACAAATCTGAGCGAGATTCCATTGAAGTTTTGCTATTATTATTCCGTTTTTGTTACCTGCGCCGGGGGCTGGCTAAGGTTTGTTGATATTTTTTTGAAGCATTCCCGTAACAGCTGATCGGTACAACAAATCCACGTGACCATGTCGAGCTCCCATTGGCTAAAGTTTCGAAGTCACCCCAACTTTTAAGTTGTCGACCGAATACACAATGAAGCATCTCACACTCACACATGTATCGAGGTGGACTCCACTATTGGTCCGGTAGATTTACCTTTATACATCTGTTGCCTTTACCATCACACGGAAGTGATAAAAAATGTTGGGGTTGTTACTTACTTGGAGCTTATTTGGATGTTTGTCAGTTCATCATAGAAATCGTCAATGTCCTACTAAAAACTAAAAAAAAATACATATGAGATACATAGCCAACAAAAGTACCTATAAATTACGTCAAGTAAGATTTGCCAGTAGATATACTAACACCAGACAAATAATATTACTGTTAAGCATTATATAAGTATTAACTAGTTATTAAGTGTTAGTGTTTACGTTTGAGTGTCGTGTGGCGAGCTGGCTAAGTGGAATGCTAGATACACATAATCAAACATGCTTACTCATGATCTTGATTTTAGTTCGACAGGTTATTACGTGGCCGCACTAGCTGTCATCATTATTATTTCAATGAAGAGAGTAAGGCCTGTACACACCTTAAGACATAATACTCATAGTATGAAGTACATTCCTATGTACTTATTTTGCCCTTGGAAATTGATGACCATTAATAGCAATAACGTCTTGACCAAACGTCGTGTCCGTTTAGTCAAATTCAACGTGTTGATTTGTGCCGTAGGCCCAAGATGCCAGTGATGAAGCAATAATTATCGAGGTCATATGACATATAAAATATATATTACTAATACGTTTTGAATCAATTAAGTGGTTTGGTATACTTTTTACGGATTGCAATAAGAAATAAACTAGGTTTTGCAAACAAAAGATAATTTACGCAATATTTGATTGTGATGATTACGTCATGAATGATTTCGATTACATAGCTTTGGTTTAAGTATTAATAACGTTACACTCATAGAGTTTTAATTATTAAAATGTTTTTATTTGATTAGCCGACTGACCTGATCGGCAAAACCAAATTTTGTTCTTAAAATATTAATGATCGATCTTTAGGTAACATAACGTTTTAAAATGTTATTAAACAAGCCGTTTTCCACTACGTTTAACCATTGAAACAAAGAACAGTTAAATGAAAAGGTAGGAAGTAGACATTTTCGTTGGACACGATTTCTTTTGATACCTACGATTGTGCGTCAACACATGCAAATGAAAGCGGAATTGTACAAATGTTACTGACAGGAAAATGTAGATTAATCCGTTGACGATCTAAATGAAAACTGCTATTATTTATGTAGCAAGGCATAAGATAATCGGGTTGTTGTTACTGTACATGTTGATTCCTTTTAGTAAAATGTATTCAATTGTATATTTTCAAGCCTCTACATTAGAAAGAAAAATATAATGGTAATTTATTTAAAATAGTACCGTATCAAACGTAATATTAAACCGACAACCACGGTGTAAGCATGCACTCGCGCAACGGCAAGAACAAAGTGAATAATCCTGGAAATAGAAAAAAATAATATAAAAAACATAATTGTGAGAAAAAGAGCAAGAGAGCAAAAAAAATGAATATGTAAGCAAATAAGCGTACAAAAAGAAAGAAAGAAAGCCAACTAGGCAGGTAGGTATTTGAGGGCAAGCAGGTATAAGGCAAAAATGGAAGCAAGCAAATAATTTTGAGAGCGAACAAGCAAAAAGCACACGCAGCATTCAAAAGAAAGAAAGCAATATTTTTTAAGAAAGATCTGTAAAACAAAGTATATTATAATAAGATGATATAATAACAGATAGGTAGTATTAGCAGCGCATTCATCTATCGTGACCTCATTTATATTATCTGTAGCCTATTTAACTTACATAATGGCTTAGTCAACAATTTAATCAAGCGTTTTGCATTTAATGTAATCAAAAAATAGGTAAATAAGAATTTACTCAGAAAATATATACCAGCTGATCGACCGAGGTCTGCTCGGAAGCAAATCCTTAGAGGGAAAAAAAAATACATTAATTTTCTTTCTTAAACAATCCCTTAAAGAAAATTAAAGTTTTTTTTTGAGACAATAAGTCTCACAAACTTTGCTGTTTTTTATTTTATTTTGTGTATGCACACTATGCACCCTCCTCATTTTACTAATTATCATCACTACAGTACCCTTGTGTTCTACACCTTCTGACTCTTCAAAAGTTTTGTCACTGATGCAAGATGATTGAAAATGAAAATGTTTGAAATTTTATCGTTAGTAAAGTTACCATGCGTTTCCAATATTTAAGTCTTTATTTGACATAGGATTATTTGAGTCCAGTAGTAGTAGTAGTTTACCTGCTGCTGCACAGCCCACCAATTTATTCCCCTTTAGAGGTATTTTTATCTAGGTCCTGGCCAACACCATCGATGCTTGTATTCATTATTTGGCATCCCATCCGCATTTTATTTACAGCTTGAGGAAAGCAAGAATAAGGCAGGAAAGGCAGCATGTACTCGTATATCTACGTGCCTATGCGCTTATATCGTTATCCAACGTGATAATGTTTTCATTTTGGACACGTACTTCCTACGAAATATCACATTTATTGCGGAATTTCTAAAATTATTTTAGAGAATATTGTTCGTTAAGTTCTTACATAATGCAACTAAGATTTTATTATCTACGTTTATATGTTGTAAAAATACGAGACATGTAAGTATGCTCATTAAGTAGATAATTTTATTTCAAAATAAAGGGCGAGGGATTATGTATTTCAAAATAAAATTTAATATAAGAACGAATTGAAATAATATTATTTGAAACCCCAAAGAAAAAAAATCATGCTATATATAGAAAGCATGCTTTGAAAAATGTATCATAGTAATAGTGCCATCGTAAACATTTTCAGAACAAAGACTATTTCATAACCATCTCGGTGTTTCAAAATACTTGGCATTGGCAATGATACTTCATTTGCAGAAGGCTAAATAAATTATTATTTTCCAGTTCTTCGTAGCGAGGTACAAGCAATCTGTCATTATCATTACTAATTAAACTTAATTGCTTCCGTGGGTAACTGGGTACTTTATTAATTATTTTTTCATCACTGATTCGGTTTAATTATTCGTAGGTTTAGTATTGGAGAAATATTTGTCTGATAGATAGTACGTTGTCGTTAGTCAGGGTGCTAGAGATAGTGTTAAAGAGTGTGTTTAAGAGTCGTTGCGTGTAATTTAATAATATAATTATAACCATGTCAAAAGACTATAAACTTGACTAAGAGATTACGTTTAGACATCACCTTACGACTCGTTTGATAAATGATTAATTAAATATTCTGAATTAACTTTTGAAACGTGTAATGGAGCGCTGTGTTCTAGGCATTATTCGTAACACCACACTGCGTCCCAAAACACAGATCATCGACGTTGCTAAAATGACCACTAAGCTGAAGTGGGACTGGGCTGGCCAAGTCTTCCGGATGCCCCATGAACTATGGGCCAAAAAACCACTATTTGGAGCCCTGACACAACCAGAACGCGTCGCGGCTAGGGTTACCATATGTAAATAGAGGGAAGTCTATGGTACCTAAAATGCCTGAATTTTCAGAAAAATGTCTGTTTTTAGCAAAACGCTGTAGGTTATAAATAAAAGCCAACAGATAATAATGAAGAAAGATATCTGATATTTGTCAGAGGACATTTTTTTTAATAGGTAGTTCTTTTTTTTTCTAATACATAAACGTCATTCAAATGCAAGCACGATGCGCACGCAGGCGCGAAATTTAATAATGCCTATCTCAGACCAATGCCGGCCGCACGCCTGTCTAAACCTGTCATACCGTAACCTTAGTCGCGGCAGACCTCGCAGAAGATGACGGGATCAGCTAGACAAAACTAACGACCAGTGGCTCACATTCCCCTAGATCTAAATAGTTGGAAGTCATTAGGAGAGGCCTTTGCCCAGCAGTGAGATGACACAGGCAGGCTGACAGTAACAATAACTTTTGAAACCCTCGCCAGACTCGGGCGTTCACCCCCCGTCTTGGCTTCAATATGCCCATGACATAAGGCACTGCGATAACCCTTTGGTGAAAAATCTACAACGAGTATTTCAATGTTACGAGTAGTAAAGAATGTCATCCACACATAAAGGTATTTACAGTTTCTACTCCATTCTTACGGCTAGCGTGGGTTTATTTACCAATGACAAATTTTCACGCGCTTTATACGAGTAAACAGAGAGTGATCTCTATTCATAAGATTCGTTTCTCGGAACAAAAGTTACGTAAATGTGTTTACTCTGAACATCATAACGTAAACAAATGTGACCATAAACTTGATAAACATAGAGTATAAAAGTAGGCACATGGAATAGTTCGGTTGATGACGTAATACACATTAGCGCGCGCCAGTGTGCCGGCCATAACTACAAGTGACGATAAATTACTAATTTTGGTTTTAAGCATTATGACTTTGTTTCTATAAAACCTGATATTACTGAGTTTATGTTTTAAGGAGATTATCTCGTTAAGTCGATGTGTGATAAATAAGTATTATTTTTTATTTCTTTTATGGTAAGGATGAAAGTAGGTCACTTATTAAATTGTGAAAAAGTGCTTATTTCTTTGATTTGTCACATAGACGGCACAGGATGTATTGCTGAATTAGTTAGTAGTAAACTTTATTTATGAGTATGAGGACTCTTTGCCTTGCAGTTGAAGTGAGATTTAAAACAGTTTTCAGCTAATAATGTGTGAAATCAAAATTCTTTAAAGGGTCAAGCAGTTGCTTATCACCTCGATTATGTCTTCGAAAATCTGTATACGGTATTTAAGAAGAAACTGACTAGCTTATGGATTGACAGACACCTGATACCGCTGGGTCGCTTATTTTGCTAGATTTTACGTTGCCCCACACTATGAATTTTCGCTGTCGTGAGTGCGTTTACAAACATAGAAACTCACATTCACAAACAACCAGATCTGGAACAACTACTTGCAGGTCAAACAAATATTTGTACCGTGCGGGAATCGACCCGCAACACGCTGCGTAGCAGTCGAACGCCCACTCACTGCGCCAATCGTTTCGTCAAATGAAATTTTCACAAATTTTTCCTTAATAAAGCATGGCGGAAATTAATTTTTAAAGGGTTTAAAAAAAGATGATATATTCCTTACTTAAAACTTCCGAGTACGGACATATCAACCAAATTGATAAAATAACAACAAATTCCAACCCCAAATGACTAATTGAAAATAACAGGGGGAAATACGAAATCTTTACGAACGAAGTCACGGTCAGAGTGCTCTATTAATATTTTTTGTTCGTTCTACATGACTAATCTTGCATAAGAAAGAGGCTTCTTACTAAATGATTTATTCATATTTTTTGATTTAAGCATTTAAATGGATTGCACTATAGATGGCGCCACTACGTTGATGCTAAAGTGCAAAATATACTAAAGTTTTCGTTAAAAATATGTTGGACACTGTTTCTGTTGACTGAAACAACCACCATAGAAACATGTGAATTACAATATCCCACATTAGTCATAATGCTACAGGTAAATGAGCAAAAACGTTTGAAATACTTCAGTTGAAATATAATTACTTGATTAATATTACTGAAATAAGAAGATATTATTTAAATGTGCATGAATTTAAGATTCCTTTCAAGTTAGTAAGTTAAACAAAAGGTCTCATTTACAGTTTTATTAGTGAACGTGATTAATACATCAATCAACCATAAATAAAAACCATAATCAAAACATCATCGTGCAATTTTAATACTGATATCAATTAAAAATTTGTGCGTAGTCGTAGTTAGGTCACATTAACTGCGTTGCATAAGTGGGTGCATCTGCTTGACATTTGAATCGACCCCGAATCCGAATAGAAACTGTGTCACGTATGAAGCGTCCGCGGACAGTGGTTACGGGCGGCGTCGGTGCGTTGTGCAATCCCGTTAGCGCTCCACGTGCGAACCTAACCGGCGCGCCTCAATGTCGCCCGTGGGCGGCTGCCCTCCGCGTGCCGCCCGCCCTCCCGCTGAAAATAGCGAGTCCGCCCGAAAGCCGGCCGAAGAGCGCGGGCGACCGAACACCCATCTAGCTCAGACGCGCGGCCGTTGACTCGGTCGTCTCACTCGCGCGAACAGCTGAGTATCAAAACAAAGGAGCGAGACGGGCGGTCGCCGCTCCCGCTCGCCGGCCGGCCCGGCCGGTGTCGCCGGTCGCGGCGCGCCGCACGCACTCGAGCCAGTTCGTGTTCGAACCGCGCTTATTGAGGTCGTCCGCTGTGAGCTCGGTTACGAAGTTTAGTACCGCGAAAGGATTTTCCTTTGTCCCGTTCCTCGAGGACCCTGCCCTCGTATTATGTTTCTACGCGAGAACCGCGACCAGCCCCGGCCTACTGAGGAGCCGGACCGCGCGCAGCGTGCCGAATCGCGTCGAAATTCTGTCAGTTCTCCAAAATTCTGTGACGGTTATCCCGCGAAACGAGTACGCCGGGCGATTTGAAATTTTTGAGTGAAGGTGTGAGTAGAATTTTTTCAGCCACCAGACTGTGGTGTGAAGCCGAAGTGTTTTTGAATAGTGTGAGGACTGAGCACCATGTCCACGGGCAAGCGACTCGCAAAGCGCTCCATCATAGGGACGCGCGTTGCGGCGCTGGGTGATGACGGACTGTATTATTCGGGGATGATCCAGGCAGTGAAGACGCCGGCGCCCTTCCCGGAGAACAACAACTGTATCAACCTAACTCCGAACACTCGTTACACAGTTCGTTTTGATAGCGTGAAGATGAAGAACCGAGAGTACCGCGACGCCGAGCTGATCGGGCCCGGTTTCCGCGGCATGACGGGCGTGCGCCTGAAGGAGGGACAGCGCGTCTTCCTCACATATAACGGGAGAGAGGTGCGCGCCGACGTCAAACACCATGACTATGACACCGACGAACTACGCGTCCAGGTTCACTCGCCCACCAATGAGGTAAGTTCTGATATCATTTCAGATTATCATTGAAATATCTTTCTCCAAAATGATATATCGACTCTACATAGTACTCTTGAAATGATTGCACATTTTTTTCTTTACAAAAGACATCAACTGTAGTTTAACAACCATGAAAATTCGGAAAATTAAAACAACGTTTGTGTATGTAGTCCTGCTTCATTATTTTGAACCAGTTGGGGTAACACATGCGTAGACAATGATAGATATGCATATTATTTATAATTGGAGCGTTTATTAGAGTGCGCGTGGACAGTGATCGGTTATTTGTAGTGTATGCAGTTTGGAGCAGAGTTGTAGTGTAGGCGGAGTGGTGCAGCGAGCTATTGACCCCGCTCCACGTGCAGCGCGCGGTGCACGCTGCACCGGCCGCCTCGCGCCGCCCGGCTCATCGCATGCGCAGCCATGCAACTTAACGCAACAGACAATGGATGCGAGCGCGTCTCTAGCCCGCACCCCGGCCAGTGGTCACTCTTACACGTTACCGACTATTAACTAACGCGTAACTGTGCACTAATCAGTTCCACTCGTTCGAGAGTTACGTGTCTATTGGTCGTGATTCAATTATTGTTGAAATCTATGACATCATTTATTGTTACCAAGCCACGCTTACCTGCCATTAGATCGCATTAATAATAATCCTATGCATTATGATTAGTACGCTGAATACTATAATTATTTAATGCTGTACCTGTGGTTGAACCTAATATATCATGAAATTTGTAAACAAATGATCTTCGGTCAAACAGGAAAATTTGTCGGGTTGTGCTGACAACAGGTTTAGTTAGATACAAAAGTGCACAACGTATTTGAGAAACTCAAATAAAAAACCAGAGATATTAAAATAGCTTAACATCAAGGGCAAAGATAACACTATCGATCATTAAAAATTCGGCAGCACTCTCAAGGTAAAGCCTTTATCGTTAAATATTAAATGCATTTCAATTATACTAAACAGAGATTAGATAAAACGTTAGGTCATGACATTAATACACGCTGTACACAGGCGCAGCGGCGCACTATGCACTATGGAGTAGATAAACAAAGAGTACACGTGTCGCCGTTGTTACAGTAACTTGTTGAAATCAACTCGGCATGAGTTAATTCCTACCACGTATTTGGCGTCGCGTCTTTGAGAACACACATGTGCTAAATATAAGCTAGTCAGACCGTTAGTCTAAGCTGCGCACCATGTAGGTTAGGTAACAGGCAGTCAAAGATTACAATAATAAAGTTCTCCGGCACTTCGCCGCAGATTAAAAGTAGGTCCGTATTTACTGTCCGACGCCGGCCGGCCGACCGGCCGGGCGGGTGGAGCGGGCGGCGAGCGCGCGCGTCTCATGCGTCATCAACATAGGTCAGCTTATCGCCGTCCACAATTTGTACACAATATTGAAATCATGTTTAATTTACTCAGTCGATAATTGGCCGGTTGACCCAACTCAATATTTTAATCTGACCGTCAATTTGTTTGCCAAGGCTCGATTAAGGTTTCGCTGTTACCTTCGTTTTTATATTTCCACTATAATAAAGCCCTTAATTTATGTGATCGCATAAAAGATTGCAAAAAAAAAAATTCGAAAAATTATATAAATGCCTCCCGAGGTTACTTTAAGTCATAAAACTAGCATTCTGATTCCTGAACAAAGAACTACAGCGAAACAACAACGGGAGCAATTCAAGTACCTAATGCAACTAGTTGATACAGCGATTACTAATAACTTGTATTTACTACCATCACCGTTTAGATAACTAACGAAAAACAAGTTGTTTTCGACGTTTTCTTGACAAGTCAAGAAAGTGGTGGCGCAGTGATTTTACCACAGTAATAAAAACAATAAGGAAGAGAGGTGCGCGCGCGCAGGCCTTGTGTTGTTGTGCGTAAATTGTGACGTAGCACGCGATACTAGCGTGACGCGACACGACGCGCGGAGCCGAGTCGCCACTTTAGTTAATTCATAGAAATGATGCCATGTTCACAATCCATCATTTTATTAATTTATTCGTAACGTTTAAATAACAAACTTTAACTTTGTTACATTCCATGATTCAACAATATTGCGTACAACAAGAATATCATTAATTTATTTAGTATTTTTAAACGATTAAACAAGCTACTGCTTTTTTAAAAACAACTCACAACAAAGAGGGTAAAATGAACTGCGCTATTTGCACTTGTTTACTAGCTCGAATACCGGGGTATTGTGCCATTAATAATAGCTATGTAAGTATAATAAAAATAGCAGTTTTTGCTTCACACTACGCTAGATAAAGCAGTACACTTTATGAAAACAACTTGATAGATAACACGCAATCTAACAGCACCACTCAAATGCTTACCAAATACTTTTAACACGCCGCGACGCATCGTAGTAATGCAGGAGAAACCCAAAATAAGATAGGAATTACTGAAAGAACCTCTAATTACAGCAACAGTCGATTTATCAAAGAAGTGACGCGCGGTATTCCCCAGGTGCCGCTCTGTACGCTCATGAGCGTCAGCGCTGACAAACCCGCTCTACATGCACGATCAAACAAAACCTCCCGCTGACTCACCGCCGCATTCATGTTCGTAAACAACTATTATTTTACCGGCAAACACGGACAGGGGAATTACGTAATGAACAAATATCTGCATATTAACTCGTTAATGTTGAGGTACGTATCTCCAATTCTTAAACGACTATCTTGACCGAAGTTCTTGCAGGACTAGGTACCTCGCCCTAGACCATCATACATAGATTAATATTTAAAATATATAGCTTGAAATAAAACGTTAAAAGTCGACTACGCTACGCCATCATAACGTTCAGGCAATAAGATATAAAAATAAAGAGTGCTCGACTGAGAAATAAGGTCACCGGCAGGCCCGGAACCGAGTAACGGTATTCGTTACAAAATCGCGTCAAGAATTATTTTCACGTGCGCACGGCGCCAGCGTCCATACCGTTAGCCGATGGCGGCCCAACATCAGCTAACCTTACCACAGGCTTGTGGAACGCCTATAGTTAATGACTGACAAATTTGTTTGAGTTTTCAAACACGCATTTTCATCATTATATACTCGTATTATGAGTCCTAAAGATTCATTGGAAAGCGAATCTGATATCTACATGAGAATTACGTAATTTTTATTTAAAGCGATTTCCCTAGCATCGGCACTGTCGGAACGCCTTTCGGTTGTGGAGGTTGTAAACGGTCCGAAGTGAGCAATAAGTTTAACAGCGCGGGCGTCAGCGGCCAGCGAGTGACGCTCTCCACACCCCGCGCTCGCGGCGATTGTGAAAGTGCTACTCGCACCTGCATTGTCCGTGTGTAGTGACAGTTTCAGATTCACTTTGTACCGTGAACTACTTAAACTATTGTTACACTTTTGAGACGCGTAAGCACCACATTCTTGAAAATAAGCACTTACGCAACTAACTTTGACAAATATCAACGGACGTTGCAAATGTCTCAGTTGCCATTTAAACACAAAACACCCATATACCTAATGATTTTTGTTTTAGTCACGTCAAAAGTTTTTTGTAATGAAATCAAACCAGTAATTTCATTTTGTACAAATTGATTACTCCACCTCGCTTTTCAATGGCGTATTACTCAACAACAGCGTGTGAGTCGAAGCGAAGTGTAAACCATTAATTATTATTGAGTGGAATTGACATTTACATAAAATTGCATGTAATATAGCTTACACATTGAAATAGCAGCTATTGCGCGTGTCCGAACAATATAAAGAGTGCGGCCTCGGGGAGGCAGACAGCAATAACTTGCCAACAATGTAATTAATATCGCATAACTTATATAGCTAGCGAAAGTAGTTATGATTCAAAAGCGTATTATAAATGCGTTTTCCAGATTTTGCAGTCCAGTTAAGATTTTTTTCGATAGAACGAAGACACTTACGCTCATGGCGCTTACCGTTGCGTGGAGCCGTCGCGTGCTCGACGCAAATTTCACTCAACTGTACAAACTGTCTATTTATATTTTCCAACCGCGACTTATTTTTAACATGTTTATTTATTGGTGGAAAAACAAACAATACAAACTTTATCTGAAGTAGTCAATCGTGAATTTATTTCTCTCGGACTACCAACTAAATAACGTTTTCGTAAAATAAAGTAATTTAACATAAACTGAATCTATTTTTCGAAGTTACTTGCTTAATTTCCTTTGACGGGATATTAAGCAAGTAACTTCTCCTTTTGAGTTTTAATCGTTGAGAGCGCAAACAGAACTACAAATAGGTCTTGGTGCAGAAACCATGGGAAGAGAAACCTATCAGCCCCTTGCGCCGGCGCACCGCGTAGGTAATCGACCACAACAACGTGACGTTTTGTGACTGTGCCTCTGTAATTACACTCACTTACACTTATCTAATTATTACGTTGTATAAATAACGATAGATGTATGTTATTAACATTTTTTATTTCACTACTTTGTCTATACTATGTTAAAACTATTAACAAATCATTACTAAGAAAATGGAATCTCTTCTTATTTCACGGTTGTAACATCGTCTTGTGACATGGTTACTAAATAAATCAAGGTTGATAAGATAACATCGATAGAGATTTGTTAGTACAAGACGACACAGCAGAATGTTGAGAGACTGATAGCTTACTTAAATTGCTGGGACCAATTTAGGCCACGAGCCGGTGTCTTAAACCACAATTTTTAATCAACATTATCTTTATTGAAGCAAAATTTACTACGGATCACATTTATTTCAAATTAATTCAAATATCTACGCAGTATCAACTTGTTGTGTTTGATCTTATTTTACAACTGGTATTATATTCAGCTCGCGAGCGTCCACCGCGTCGCGTTGATGTTATGCATGATAACTAGTAGATAATACCACTTTGCCAGTTCACGTTTATATTACTGACGCTTCAGTAATGCAACAGATCAAGCACAGATCAAGTGTAATATTCCGATTTATATTTAATTTAAGTAAGGCCTATTTTCTGTTTACAAATCAAATCACAGACCAAATTCTACAACGGTACCAAAAATGGTTGTACACCGCAAACACTGTCTATTTAAAAATATCTCAAGATATACAGATCTATTCTCATTCAAAATTGTACGTATTATTTTCAAATTATGTAGTTGTCATTAGAATAAATTAAAAGAGATTTTAAAAATCACTGTATACAATTAATTTATGGTACCTGTCCAACATCTAAAAGTTTATTACAAATCAGTGAAAAAAAATTGTGTCTAATTAGAAACAGCTTTAAATATCTATCCTTGACATATTAATAAAGGCATGTCATGATAGCTCCCCTGCTTGGTGATAAAATACTTCGCCTAATGTATTCGACCCAAATTCGCGCCGAAACCGAGATGATTGACCATTTAATGTTGCTAGAAAACCGTTGCGAATTTTAAAACAGTGCATATTTTTGCCAACGATATGGTTCTACGAGCTTCCAGAATATTTGTATTGGTTTTTCTTTTTTATTCAGATTTAGACAATGTATTACAAAATTTGAAGGTTTCAAAGTTTTCATGGAAAGAGTTACATTTTGTTGTGCCATATTGGCCCTCCTGCTAACGAGAAGCGAAGGCAAGGTCGGTCCTTTGTGAGTGACCTCATTGCATTAGCCTTGGAATAGTTGCATGATTTATGTTTCTTATCTAAACAGCTGGCAGATCAAGGCGTGAATCTTGATTCTTTGTCACTTGAATTAGAAAACATCTGGCGAGAAAACGTGCATTGAAAATTGCTAAAAATAAATAATGTATCAAGCTCTCAGTATTTTTGACTCTTCAATTCGTAGTTCTTTATACCGGATTCCTCACAAGTCGGATTTTGGCGTCAGTGTCACGCACGGTATCGCTGGTTGACTCAGCTACGCAAAATAACTCGTTTTCGGGTTTGAGGTAACAGTAACACACCACGACCGTTACTACGTGGGCGAGTGTCACAAGTCTACAGTTACGACTACGCAATATTATCCACATTTGTATGCCGGCGTCGGTGTCGGCGCTAAACGACGATTAATGTTTTAGTGTGATCTTGAACATACAGGTCAAATTAAAGAAGGTATGCCAACAATGGAATAGAGAAGACCGTGAGAAGGAAGGAAACCAAATTCCAACGGAAAAACAATGCACTGCGTGCTTAGTTAAATTAATAAATGAGATCATGATTATTAAATAGGTAAGCGCTTGTCAGTTCTTATGAGCCCTTGAATTTGTAGATTTCTTGATGTTTGTCCTAAATTAATAAAGCTGACTAGGCGTCGGTAACTCGGTGTGCAGAGTATGCGTTACGACGCGACGTTTCGAAATGTTTTCGTATGAAGAGCAAGTTTAATTGCAAGCGTGTGGTGAGGCGGGGAGAGCACCGCGCCCGCGTCCGCGCCGGCATGGTGACCCACTGACCCAGAATTGCTGATATTGAACCAGCAGCGGCGCACAACCCGTATTCGAAACCCGACCACGACTTGCGTTTTTTTATTGTACCATTCCAAATTTATGAATCCATTTAATATCTAAATACCAGCAAGATTAAGCAATAATTACGTCATCAAAATGAACCAATAATCATTGGTTTTAAACACATTTAAAATATAATAAAATTAACGAAGTCGATTGAAAAACTTGGCACTTGTTTTAGTAATTAACCTGCCGCATTTCGGTGTTCCCGAAGTTCAGTTTGTAATAGATTCATTGAACTTAATCGGCGTTGACTGTTAACCTATGGAAATGTAGATTTATTTAACAGGTACCTATATTCTTTGAATACATAATGAAATAGGTACCCAGTCAGCCATTCTATTGGCACGTCACAGGTCAACAATATAACGGTGCTATCCGCGATGCGTATGCTGCGGCCGCATGAAGCGAACAGGTTCCCGTATCCGTTATCAACTGGTAACTCGGGGCGCGGTGGGCCGCACTCCGTTTTTGGGTCAGGTTGGGTCACGACGCCTGCGTGCTAGCCGCCTGTCCCCTCGAACATATTTAGCACTATTTCGATATCTAAGAATAGAGAGGCAACCACGCTTGCAGGCATCTCAAGGTGAAACGCTCACTTTTCTAAGCGTCGCACGTAAACGATGCGATTATAGCATCACGCCGGGAGTCGGTGATGTCGAAACATCGGCATCGCGTCCTTGTGCAGATTTCACGTTCAATTACGTAATAGCATGCGATTTTATTTACGTGTAAGTCGAGTATATAATGAGGACGCCGCCCGCACCGCCTACACGCAGCCGCGTGCCCGTGGAGAGAGGGCGGCGAGCCGTAACATTTTGCCCGTGACGTCACCGTCGCGTCGCGCCTACGCTAAATCGTTCGCCAACGCGCCATGACGTCGTTCCTAGAATTCTAATTGCTACGAACTGTGACGTCAGCCGCTATCAAATTCAATCTCGCACTTGATAGATAAAATGTTGGCATGGTACGCCACAGGCTTGCATCATCATTGTAGTAGGCACTACGCAACATCAATGTCCTGACGACTGCGGCTGACGACAGAAGTTGACCTACATAGTCGGTCGGTTTTATTGTAATTTATTATTATTAATATTATTTCAGATATCATAATCCATACAAAACTGAATCCCAAAAATAAAATCATTAAATCATAACATACCTAATTCTTTATTACGACCTATGACTATGATTGTCATACAAATAAATTAACCGACAGGCTGACATTATAAGTACGATTTACGGAATTTTTGAATTTGTCTTTTAATAAAATGCTAAAAATTGTTGTGAACAAAATGAAAGTAATGCGATGAAAACTCATTTATAGTACCTATTCCTTTGTTAAATGACAGCAATTTTAGGCCCATTTGCACTTGCTCTATAAATACATGAAGCAATTGTTAACCGTACTAGATCCAGAAATAGAGCACGGTGAAGTTACCCGGGCGAAACCGGGCCGCCTAGATGCTAGGATCGCGACCCGCGGACCTATCGCTCGCCAACTAGGCCGTTGGTTCGTCCTGCACAATCGATGAGCCAAACCTAGTTTGCACAAACGACATTTTCCAGCAAATCCAAAACGTAAGCTGTAACAGGAATAATTGTGATTCATTTACAAAGGAAAAGGAATAACGTTTTCCTCATCGTTCTAAGTATATTGAATTCAGTTAATTTAAGCAACGCATAAATAAGATATTAGTTACACCCGAAGTTAAGAAACGCTGAAAATGCTCTTATTTTTTATCTAGTAAAAATAAACGCCCGATAAGCAACAAATTAAACGGTTCTTTCCAAGGAGAATAGTTGCAATAAAAACACCGGCAGCATTTAGAAGTATTAAATGTAGGTCACGGATTTTTGGGGCAAGGTTGCCGGCGGTGGCAGTGGCTTGGTGGAGGGCGTGCGGCGGGCGCGAGTGGCGCCGCCGCGCTCGCGTGGCCTGCTTCCACTGCATCCGCTTTGCAACCAACTGTTTGTATTCACAAATCATACAAGGCCACCGTGCCAATTGATTGATCAGTTTAAGCGTATACATCCGATAGGAATCGCTAATTCTATGTAACATTAGTCTGAATCTTTAGAACGTGATTTGACGATTAAGTGTTGCATTTTAGTACTCATTACTTTTCTGATATTGTTCATGAACTATTGTTATGTACCATGAAAACATTATGAAACCTTTTTAACAACCCGTCGAAAAATCGAACTCGGTCGATAATATAATGATGATGGGGAGGCCATAATCATATTATCATGTCCAGACCTCTGCTGTCAATAAGTTAAATTTATCATCAGAACAACATAATATTTGTTTACATTCAACAATTGTTTCACAACTGAAAATTTAGTGGGTAATGAAAAGAAAAACTTCATTTTTCTTCCCCTAGGGGCCGATTTTTCTTTGCTAATTATATGAGAACATCTTTATTGTATACTTTTTCCAATACTTAACAAAAATATATTTGAAATCGGACCACGCTTTTTTTTTTTTTTTTTTTTTTTTTATCGTGGTAAAATCATCAAATGAGTCCTCCCACCCAGGGCAGGGCGGCAGGGACTGTCAGACTTGTACTGACTAAAATCCACGGTGTCCTTCACGAGCCCTTTACGTACCGGGGTTACGGTGATGGGTAAGTCCCGCGACCCCGGCAGGCTCTGGCCCTCTACAGGCCCCGTCAATTTGCTGACACTCTTTGAGGCGCGCGTGGAACACAACGCGCCGTCGACCCGGGCATGGTCCATGGTCGGACAGCAAGTCGCCCATTACTCGCTGCCCGCATGCCCGCGCCTACGGTGGCCGGAGATCGTCCTGTGACGTCCGACGCCGTGGGCGTCTACCACTGCGGCTGGGATGGAGGGAGGACGCTGTCCTCTCCCTCAGGCGGCCCGCCTCCTCCTTCACGAGCATGACTGCTTCGCAGAAGGAGGCGACCGCTTCCCACTCCGTCTCGCCCCGCAGCATGGCCTCGACCAATGCCGGGCGCGAGAGGTCTCCGCCTATCGCCGTCGTGAGGACACGGCGGTGCTCTGCCCAAGCGGGGCAGTCCTGCACCGTATGCTCCACCGTGTCCTCCGGACGATCCTCGCAGTGGTGACACCCAGGCGTTTCTTCCCTCCCTATCAGACACAGGAACCTCCCGAAACTTCCGTGTCCGGTGAGGACCTGCGTCATGCGGAAGGTAAGGACGCCGTGACGCCTATCCAGCCACTCCTCAAAGAGGGGTCTTACCGCCGCGATTGCGGCGTGCCCGGACCTCGGTTGCGACAGTCGCTCCCTCCATACTGCCCTGAGATCGCGCCGGAGCTCTTCCCGCCGCGCCTCGACCTGTCGAGGCAGCGGGGATTCGCCCCGACGCTGCGCCTCCACGCGCCATTCGTAGACGCGCTGGAGGGCAGTCGCCTCCAGATCCCAGGGCAGCAATCCCGCTAGGAGGTTGGCTGATTCGCCGGCGATCGTGCGGTATCCCCGGATCATCCGGATAGCCATGACCCTCTGGCATGCGACCAGCTTGAGTGGTCGCGTCCGGATGCTTAGGGCCCACACAGGGGCCCCGTAGAGGGCCATGGACCGCACGACACCGGCGTACAGCCTCCGGCAGGAGGCGTTTGGCCCGCCGAGATTGGGCAGGAGTCGCCTGAGGGCGCCTGCTGCCCGGTTCAGCTTTGGGGCCAGACGTAGGAAGTGCTCCCTAAAGTTCCACCGGCTGTCGAGGACGAGTCCCAGGTACTTCATCGTCCTCCCGACGCCGATGCGAACCCCCTCCACCGTAATGTGGGACTCTGAACGTGGCGCGTTCAGACGGCCATGAAAGCACATGGCCTCTGTTTTATGCAGCGCCACGTCGAGTCCCAACTGCCGGATCCTCTGAGCAACTGTCGCCACCGCTTGCGTCGCCAGGTCGGCCGCCGCCTGTTGCGACTCTCCCTCCGCCAGGACGAGCGTGTCGTCGGCGTAAAATCGGACCACGCTATGAAAATTAATGCGTGGTCATGCACAAAAAATATATACGTATGTATTGTTTTTCAAAGCCACTGCTCGGTTCCTAGTGGTCGTAGTGTGACTTTTTATAGCCTAAGCCTTCCGCGATAAATGGACTATCCAACACAAAAAGACATTTTCAATTTGAACCAATAGTTCCTGAGATTAGCGCGTTCAACCAAAGAAACAAACTCATTCGGCCTTATTACAAAAACTAAATAAACCTTGGTTTAAACCTGGTCTATCAAGTCCAGGCTTATCTGCAGAGCCATGGTTTAAATTTGTCCGTATTATAGAACTAAGATAAAACGTCGACTTTAGTACCGCCATTTGAACGATTGTCTATACAATTAAATCCACAATGAGTAATAATAATTAAATCTACCTTGTTTCAATCCACTTTGGGTGAAAATAACACAAAAACTACAACACAATGAAAAATTTGCTATGAGAAACTTTGACATACCTTTGACAGCTACTACTGTTAGACCATGGTTTATCGCAAAACCACGATTTGTAATAATCTTTGTTTAAACCGTAGTTTTACTAGATTAAACCTGGGTTTTTAGTTAAACCCCTTTTTGTAATAAGGCGGTTTAGCTTTATAATATTATTATAGTACCTATAAAACATATACATGTCGAATACAGACTCTCTCCTTTTTTAATTTCGGTTTAAAAGATAATATGACTTTCATAGGTAAAAAATCATACCGTTTGAATGGTTGGTATATTACTACTAATCTTAACAAAATTCGGTAAACTGTTTGTGTTCATGGAACTTGTAAAGCTTAGCAAATTAAATGTTAAATAATTCAAAAACTTAAATGTCATGTTAGAATAGGTATAATCTGCTGTTGTATGAGTACGAATCTACAAATATTTCTTCGCTAGCACGTATAAACTGAGTCATTTCTGCCCACGCACCTATTCCTGGCTTCAGTTCTGAAATTAATCTATTGCCTATATGCAGTAGTTTGTGTCTACAGTGGAAATATGTTACAATATACTTTGATTATTTTTGTGAAAATATCACTTATTTTTTGTGAAGGCTGGTTAACCTGTAATTGGCGACTGTGTAAATCATAGTCGTATTATAATTCTCTACCTTTACTATACTGAACACAGAAGCTGTTGGAAAACCTTTTTAATAAATAAATAAACAATACCTAGCAACCTAATTAGGTACTTGGTTCCCGTTACATCAACTCAGTGATCATCGGATGACACTGATCCATAACTGATTTCCAAGTGAAAGAAAAGATACTCGTAGTTTAAATTATGTATTCATTGGAGTGTCCGCTTTAATTCTCGCATGCATGGGCTAACTGTCGTGTGAATAATACGACTACCAGCAATCAAAATATTACACACATTAGCAATGGAAAATGAAGTACAAGAGCACAAGTTGTACCCTTGTTATTAACATACTAACGTCATGAAATAACTACGTATGTGATTTCAAGCGAGAGATCACCTTTTATATTGTGTACTATATCCACCTACATTTATCAGTTATCTTGTTATCTTTAGTTTACCTACGTAGTATCATACCAAACTACGCAATAAGAAGTGTTTAACGTAACGTGGTTGAAGGTGAACTAAATAAAATAATAACCAGATAGTGTAGGTATTGGTGACAATCTTCAATTTTAATATTTCGATTAACTTTGTAACAGTCCTCAACTTCAAAATGAGCATTAAATCTAAGAAAACGTCACTTTGTCATTTCAATGGCGCCGAGCCACAAAAAGCCGGGTAGTGGTGGAGCTATTGACCTATTTGTTAGTGCACGATCGGTCGCCGACAACCGAATCACTTATACATGCATGTCTACGTGACTCTAACTACAGCCACACTGAATACAATATCTAGTGTAAGAACAATCGACAACTTTTGGTGACCCCAGTACTTTTATTTAGAGTAGGACAGCATTTGGATTTAAGATTTCGACAAGACATAGACTAGGTCTCAATACAGCACGCGTCGCATGGCGCCGTAAAAACGGGTTTTGTAGACGGAAGGAAAGACAAAATTACAGAACGTAGAAATTTTTTTCCGTTATTAGCATGGAAATGTATAAAATATAGAAACGAAATGTTACTACTCTTCAATGGATAATAAATAATAAATAAATAAATATAAATAAATATTCCACAACTATCACACAACGCCATCTAGTCCCAAGCTAAGCAGAGCTTGTGTTATGGGTACTAGACAACTGATAAACATACTTATATATTTCTAAATACATACATATTATAGATAAATTACACCCAGACACAGAACAAATGATCGTGCTCATCACACAAACATTTGTCCTGGGTGGGAATAGAACCCACGACCTCCGGCATAGCAGTCAGGGTCACTAACCACTAGACCAACAGGCCTGTCCAAATGGCATGTTACCATTCTCCAATCGTGCCATACATATGCAAAGAAAAAACAGTTGATTTGTATACAAATAACGATAAAATTACTTTGTCTATTCTTGGTAGAATAGAGATAGAGTTGGCCAGTAGTACAATACATGGGTGTGTAGTACTCTTTAGCTAGGTACTTTTAAACCAAAATCCAGCCGTTAACTTCAATATTGGACCTGCGTTCTATAAACTAGAGGTAACAGAGCGCATGTAACGCTCAAAAATTTAAGTTGTCATGAATGAACTAACTACACATTTAATAAATATTTGCATGTTTGAACGGAACCTATGGTGTGCGAGTCCGAGTCACACTTACTCTTATCTTACGTATCACGAATGTTTTGGTACCTACTGAATGGAGTACTGAAAACAAGTAGATAAAAACATGTTGATTTAGTGGAGTCGCATTGGGTAGCACAGACGGAGGCGTAACGTGTGTCGTCATACACACGCGTCATACCTCGTACTTCACGCAGCTCTGTAGCCGGCCGGCCGGCTTCAGCCATTGACTCAGAGCGGCTGTAGTCAATGCCACTTGTTCGCGTACTCGTTACTTTGTTTTACGCTTTCGCAGATCAGGAGCAATCCTCACCATTTATTGACTCGGAACAAATCTTATCAAAATGTAGGAAACTAGAATTAAATTAATTTCATTCGCGCGGTATAGGTACAGCAGAAACTCTCGTGACATTTGATAAAAAATGTCACACTTTAAAGATAATGATAAGTGTAAAATGGATTACAATGGAACTAATTATCGTCTTATTGGTGATTAAAGATAGAAAATGTAACGTTTCAAAATAAAGGAGGTGTTACGAGCATGGATAATCCATTTTGCGCAGCAGCAACATCGATGCGCAGTAGAGCGGACCATTTTCGCAATCCTGAGACGTCAAGAGCACACAACTATCGCGTAAAAACCAACCGTAACACTACGTACCGAACCAGGGTTGATTTGATGAATTATTTTACAAAAATGAAACACCTATCAAAATACATTCTATATTTGGGAAGAGGTCATTCGACTAAGTATTTGGCTTTCGGTATTTTTCAGGTGAGAACCATGTTTGACCGCAGATTTTTGCAATATTTTGTTTATGTTATTATCATACAATTTCTCATTTGAAGGTGTTTTTCTACAGTAGATTTACGTTCCTAATTCAGAGGTCAAAATGAATAAAAACGCAAATCAAAATACTTTAAATTTTCGTTTTTGACAGAAAAATGCTGACATAAGTAAGCTACAATGATGCTACATAACTGTATGGGCTGTAATGACTCTACAAACAACCGACAACAATACAATGGCCGTTCCTAATGACCGTGAACCTCATTTTCGTATTATTTAATAAAGTAATAAGTCATATTTTAAAAGTTCGTGTGGTTTCGTACGTCGTCAAAATTAAATGCTACCTATACATTTGTACTACGCAGCCTTATTTTGTCAGAAGTTTTGGTGGACATGATAATACTCAACCCTAAGACTCAACCATACAATCCTGACTGATGGAATTGCATTTCACTATCGAGTGTAAGTAGGTACCACCGCAGCAACATTTGAATAAACTGTTGATCGCAGGCCATTCCCTCAATTTCATCATAAAATTAATTAACTGAACACAAAATATAACCATAAGTTTTAAACGCAATAAACATATCTAACGCAGTATAATGCTCATGCCAGCGTTATCATGATATAGCGAAGTCGTTCGGCGACTTTCACTGGCATTTCAAAGCCGTCCGTTTCGCCATCGAATGAAGGAATTGTGCAACAGTTGTCACTTTTACATAACGACGCTGGCAAGTGGCTCGCCGATCACATTAACACGTCTAACGGAACTACTGAATGAAGCTGATGTTTTTTATGATCATACCTAACTGAAGGCAATTATAAATTCTCCTAACGAGTCAAAATTATAAACTTGTTACATGCATTCACCTTCCATTTCAAGAGGTACTTTCTTTGAAATTCTAGCCAAGCGGAAATCTGTGCAGAGTAGATCGATATTAACATACGTTGCTATACTTAAATAGCCCTATTAGCGAAAAAATATAACGTAAGTATGTCAGGCAATCATGGAGATACCTACTCATTAATGCAACTTTCATTGTTCCGGCTCGAGTGAGGGGCACGGCAGTCCACGTCTCATGGCTCATAGCACGTCCGCGCTCATACGAAATCACGTAAAAGTGAAAGTATGATGTGATGAGCGACCGGGCTCAACGCTAACTGTACTGATCACATGTAGAGAATGCTAGTGAAACTCATCACATTTATATTTCTCATGAAATATCTTGACTGCCATTATTACACCATGAGTATGCGCATGCGCACCTTAGCAAAATGAATCCCGTATGTCATATTATACCATTACTGAATTATCTTTACGTGTCACACACGTTAAGACAAATCAGTCAATTTGTTTTCAATTTCAATTGCTCAATCACATTTTATTTACAAAAATGTTTTAATAAGTTAATGATACACCTCGTGAAAACGCGTAGGAAAATGATGATCCCATTTCGTTAGCGCAGATACAAACAATCATGACTTTAAATTGATGTTAAAATACGTCAAGGTTTTCCGTACGGGCTGACGTATTAAAAAGAGTACTACGTACATTCATCATGTGGGTCGATAACGTGTCAATCACGAAGGTGGCCGCGTAGAAGGAAGCCGGCGACGAAAACCCAACCAATGTCAACCAGTCGACAGCTCGCCACTTGTGGTACATAATTGACCGAGAGTGTGACCGCGATACGAGCAACTTTACCAGTGCGTGATAAGTATACATGCGTCACAAACCCACTTCCTAGCCTTAATACTTGCTTACCAAGTTCAGGTCATTTAAAATTATTAACACTTTACTCTAAAATACATTATCGTTTGTTAAATCGATTCTATGAAGTGTTTTATACAAAATGGGGAAAGAATGGAAAATCTGTCTTTGCGGACTTCCCCTGCTGTATTGCACATGTATGTTATTGTACAAGTTTACGAAACGGTGGAAATTCCCTTGATCTTGGGTTAATTACCTTGTGCAACGTGGCATTATACAAAAGTTTTAGAGTTCGTTATCCAGTTTATGTTTCTTTTAATTAGATGTTTTATTAACTTTGCTAGTATTCCATACGTTCTGTACTTCCATTTATCAACCGGATTATCATTCTAGTATTTTTCTTTAATGATGAAATCACTCCCCATTATCATTGCACATCAGATAAATGAGAGGGTTTTTTTTCCGCATTTATTTCAAGAGATAAATAATACGTAAGAATTTATAATCATATTTTCAGTGTCCAGTAGCGTAGATTACCACACTCAGAGTCTTGTTTACGAGTACCTCTATCGAGCAAGTATTTGAGTTGTGTTTCCTGTTATGAGGTACACATAAATGCGACAAGTAGGTATTAGGGATTTCCATTAAAAACTTACGAGTATTACCGTGATTTGTATATCAGCATAACATGTTACACGGAAAACAATGGTTAACAATTAATAACTATTTTTATGAAATGAGTAGTAAATAGAGATAATTTTTAAAATAATATCAGTGCAAGGAAAAAATATCTACTGGTAACCGTGATACGGAACTCGGACTCCGCTCCATTTCCACCCGGTCATGACGTCACTTCAACTCGTCCAGCCGATCACAGTTAGAGAAGGTCAACCAGATTGATCTCGTTGTTTATAAGCTACTGTAATATATAAATAAATGTTGTTTGCCGTAATGCGAAATTTTGTGAAATACATTCAACTCAAGTACACATATGCTAGGTGAGATTTGTTCAAGGACTTGTAAAATTGCATATATAATGTTATTATTTTGTACTTGGTTTAAGATATTTTTGTTAGATTCATGGGTCTTGTTAAAATTGGATATAATTAGGATTAATTACTGATTAAACACCTTTATCGAACCTAAAAAAAAACACTAGGAAATGGAAGTTTTCTATATTAAATGTTTGTGTTTTATTTCAGGTGCGAATCGAACTTAAGAAAAAACTAGATGAAATCCGGCTATTGGAGTCCCGGAAGTCAGCCAGGTTGGCTGATGTGGATACGGATTTCGCCAGATTGGCAGATATGGCGGGTGACCGCCGTCGTGCCTCCGCAACCATTGAAGTACCTTCACATCACATGCAAGGGTAAGTCTACAATATAATTATGTAATATGTAGGTATACATATTTAAACCAACATCAAAGGTTCGAGATTACAAACAGAATTCAGAAAAAGCCATAAGTAGAATTGCAATTCGTTGGATGTTTTAAATCTGGAGAGCAGGCATTTCAATTAACAAATATCAACGTTATATCGCCTTGAGGTAGCGGCTTACCTCGCCACAAGCTCAAAGGAAGGCCGCTGCCGCTGCATTTCTAATAGCCACTCGCCGCCTTGCAAAATCTCTTTATCTGGATTTTGTAAACTGGTTTGTCCTAACAACAGGAAGTAGGTCGCCAAGAAATATACTTAGAAAAGCCCATGAGGACAGTTTAATATACCCTTATGTATTCTAAATCCCCCTCACACTAGGAGGCCTGTGTCCCAGCAGTGGGAAAATTTATAGGCTGATGATGAAATGATGATGATTCTTAATTCTAACCAGCTGGTCGATCGAGCTCTGCAAGGGTTCAAATAGAGGAAAACATTAAAAAAAGGAAAATAGAGGTAACCCAAAAAAAACTGACAATCAAAAACGAAAAACTTTTCAAAGCTGAGACGTTTCTAGGCATGGGCCCTAGCTAGATCGATTTATCTGCTCCGAAAACTCCCATTTTGCAAATTTCGAAATCAATAGGCTTTTTGTCTCAAATCAATTGGTCGTTTAAAAGTTTTTGTTAGGATAGATATTTAACATCAAGGACGTAATCATACAAAACAAAGAAGAATATCTACAAAGAACGAGCAAAGGCTCCCAGCCATTGAGCACCAGTAATGTATTGTACGTTACCTTGTAGGTAGGTGTAATCGTTCACGAGTGTGCACTGTGCATCGGCGAAGTGGGGCCAGGCGCGGGCGAGCGTTGCGAAACGCACACCGAGCACGTTAGAAACTGGATGGAAGTGTTAGTGCGGAGTACGGGGGTGTCCTTGTCACACTTGCCTACATTCTGTGGCCGGAGCCCGCCGCCCGCGCCTCACGCCCCTCGCCGCGCCTCTAACAGGGACAGACAATGCAACGTTGTGAGAATGATTAAAAAATTCTCTAACCGATTACATAACTACCAATACCAATCGTAATTCCAACAAAACTCATGACTTACGAGAATTTCTATCCAAAAAAAGAAAGCACTGCTCATATTGCTTTCGCTTTTAATAGCATTGCCTTAACCGCCTTGAAAACAAAAATTCCTAGTACGTTTTAAATAACACCAAAACTTCATGAATTTGAAACTATTTCGCTTAAATGTCTTTCGCAAACTTCTTGTTTGCACTTTCATTAAACGTCAGTACCTAGCTGACTGCGACAGCAGTTAGATTGTACTGCAGGAGAACCGGAAAAAAAACAGCATCAAATGCTTGGCGCGACGTGACGCCCGTCGACATCGCAGTTTCACTTTTCATCGTGATCGTGGTGAGAGGCAAGGCCTCCACTGTGGTCCAAATTTCACAATACCTAACCAACCAAACCGACGCTCTAACGAACAATCTGCTTTCAGATCTTCTATGGCAGTCGCATTAAAGATTAAATCAATCCATGATTGGCACTTAAACATACTGAAAAAGCAATATTTAATTGCGGAATTTAATCTAATAATCGAAATAAAAGACATGACATTGAATTCAACTGTCATGTTTAAAATAACCCATTTGACTAGTCTAACGGAATTAAGAATACTAACGGTTGAAGGCCAGTACGAATCCATAAAAAATACTAAGAAATCGGTATTTTTACTGTAGTGAAGCTAAAAGTCAGTGGTTGATATTTAACGAGGCGGTGAATTCATATAACCCGTTTATCCAATTCTTCAAGAAGTTATGAGGTAGCTTGCAAGATATTGCAACTTCAAAACCGGATAGCACGTTTTATTTGAATGAGCTGATGTAGAATATTAGTAATTAAGCTGACCATGTATGAAACAAACAAGATCATCGCATGCTCCCTCTGTTTTATCGATTTCTTTAAAGTAATGAACGATATACAATAGAGAAAATGAATTCGTGAACAAAATTTCGCAATTGCAGACCGGGCCATGGCAAAGTGAAAGTTTGCCAGCATTCATTTTCTTTTAGTTGGCGTCAAAAGACACAGTAATATTACCTTGCACAAATTCACGCCTTTCACACATAACGTTTTAGAAAAAATAACATGAAACTAGCAACTAGACCTAGACAATGAATTGTAGCGATTTCGGTGATACATGAATCAACTAAATTCAAAGATGGCGTCGCATTCGGCTGGTACTTGGCGCGGCCGCCATGTGACACAGTGACCCAGTTTCGAAATGGAACGCTACACATACTAGCTATAGCTAGAATACAGTAGGCATACAACGACATCCGCGAATACTACACCGAGCGAAGCGACCACTAAATAAAATTGGAGAACATCTTATCAATTGGTTTAGCTATGGGAAATGACTAAAAGCAAAACTACAAGATGCATTTTGTTCTATAATAAACTTGATGTTTATATCCTGACGATTTCAAACGGGATGAGGGAGGGCGATTAGCATTTTCATGGTCGAATTTATGTTTACCAGCCAGTTGTATCCGGATAAAACTTTTCGATAATATGGTGATGTAAAAGAAAGAATTATTGAAAGTTAAATTCAAAGAACCTCTTAAAATATAAGAAATTATTTATTAAATTGCAAATTACAAAATTGTTTTAGTATTCGTTTCATTTCTAACGGATGATCCTTGTTTAGTACCTCTAGTAGATCTAGATCTCTTGACTTTGTAGATCTAGATCCTACGATGGCCTTCGACTATCATGGATCGGACTGACTGACTATAATATCACTATGTTAATTTAGTTTCCTGTTAGACTTTAAAGAAGCAATTTGTTACAGAGAATAAAAAAGTTTAAACGACTTAAAAAAAAATTGGGTATTTTATACGATGGCGACGTTTACGTTTAGAAAACATTAACTTACATTCTGCATGCGTTTGCGCAACATGTAAAGAGAAGGCGCGCAAGACGGCGGTTGGTAGTGGGGCGATGGCGGCACTTTCACGTTGGATAGGTACACGTTTGCTTTCGTTGGTGTTGAGGAGGCCCGTTATCTCATTCGGCAGGTGCAGTTATACCGTCACTAACACGAGAAAGTGTTACAAAAAATAATTCAATGGACATTATGCAACCTAAGTATTTCATTTAAATTTTTACTGTTATTAAGATTTGTAAATACATAACAAATAATAAATCTTTTTTTAAACGCTTCTCGGAATTCCACTTCACCATTAAAATCGAACAAAGGATGTCTATAAAACCCGTATACGTCATACAAGGAACATGATTACTCATCCGGAATGTTCAACCTCTGTGTTGACTTTCCAACGACCTACCTGCAGGTTATTACACTTCAGCGAGGACAAAAACAGCTCAAGAGTGCAATTATTCTTCGAAATCTACCCAGTTATTCGTGGTATAAACTAATAGCTCAACGTTTTAACTAAGGTTCCATTCTAAAATGTTGTTATTTTCGGTTACTTATTCCCTATGATGAGTAAATAAGATGTCGCCGACACATCAACCTACACCAAGCTGTGAAAAATCTTTAACAGACTTTTAATTTTATCACAAAAGAAAAAGGTTCAAGTTCGATTTTATTTTTTTAAAGTTTAGGTTAATATACTGACTGGTGTCTACTATTACGATCCGTATTTATCTAATTCTTGAATCGTCATCGTTCGTAGCGAATAAGATAGAATATGTATTATTTAGGAAAAATAAATTAATGAATTGAATACAGGTGATTAACGTAGCTAGTGGCTACATAAGTAGGTAGGTATGTACTAAATCAAAAATACATGACGACGTAGATTTCGTAATGTTTTACGAAATGTTATTTTCAAAAATAGATTTGCGGACAAAATCCCAATACGACCTTGGCCACACAGCCGCTCATACGTAAGGGACTCTGGAGGCATAACCGACTCACTCGAGTCAGAGGCTGGCAACGCGCCGGCAATACTACTCGATCACAACGGATCCATGTTTTTGTACACACAAAAAAGCGCGCGCCCGACCTACATCAACATGGCAAAAAAGCATTAGCTTCAAGCGTACCTATAATGAAACACTGACGAAATTCACACAATGAGTGAGCTGAAGGTCTCGAGTCTATTTTTCAAATCATTATCATTTGACATTGACTCAACAAGGAAGAAGTCATTTTTAGTAAAACCTCTAGTGAAGTGAATGTTTCAAATAGATTAATGTCGATCATCTTAGTACATACCTACTAATATCATAGAGGAAAAAAAATTATAGTATATTGGACGTAATCTTCAAAACTAATGTACAATTTTTTTTTTGCCATAACCACTTTTCTGAGTGGTTGTACAAAGCATTATTTTATAATTGTCATAATTTTTGTCTAACAAGTCGTAACAAAAGCCCGGGCGGGCAATGGGATGCGACGCGAGACGCATTGATTCGGGAGCTAAGTCGGGGCAGTAGACTAGTAGTGGATAACTACGTTACGATTTCTATTATTATTTTCTACATAATAAAAAAATCTATTGTTTGAAAATTAAATCTATTTAGCTTTGTAATTTCAGGAATGTCAGCCAGTCACGTATTGCGTAGGTGTCAGTTGAAGACATCATGCGTATCGTTCACGTGCTTTATTAGAAAAAACTAACGCATACACAAAGTGAAATCGATTATTATTAGACTCTAGTTAATTTAGTGCTTTTAGAATCAAATCAGAGGCCCTAGGATGGCTCTTTACGCTTTTGTGACGTAAAGTAAAGGGGAACTTTGATGTTAATTTGATGGATTAGATTTGTTCCTCGTTCGTACCTAGAGAGAGACTGCTGTTTGTATTAAATGTTACGTGTATGTGTAATAATGAATACGAGAAATATTTTTTTCTGAGGTTTAAGTATTTTATTTTTCCAAACTATCTACTTAATTTGCGTGTTGTTATGTTAGAAGATTTTATAATTCGCTAACAATGTTGTACCGGTAGCAAGGTAGTCGGCAACAAACGGCAAGGTCGCTCTCAATGTTACGTGTGTGTAGTACGGCATCGCGACGCCAGGCGGTGTGAAGCGAGTGTATGCACAGCTGCCAGGGCAAGAAACCGCGCACCGCACATCCATCCGACGAATGATTACAAACGATTTCTTTACTTGTGACGTGATTAGCACTTGACCTATGAGCTACGCAATACCTTTCAAACATTCCACTTAACGTCATGATATTATGACACTATGTGAACTACGGAGAAATCGTTGTAACGCCTGCTGATAACACAAAAATTATCAATTCGTCATGACATGAGTAACATCGGAGCTTAGCATTCGCAATATATCATTTGGTTACGTCCGCGTTACTACAGGAAGTTACGTCACACAGCTTATGTGACAGCGCACCGGCCGGCGAGCATCCCCATTATCGCGAATAAAAAAACAAAAACAATGTCACCTCCGCAAGCGGCGGTCGTCGTCTCAGGGCGATAACGACCCCGATGCCCGTCAGTTAACCTAGCCGCTCTATACATTAATAAACGATTTCACCTTGCAGACTACAGCTATTCATGGGACTTCTATTTAAGCTATTTATTTCTGTAGACGCAATTATCAGCGGAAACATTGAACTGTACAACATTTTTTACGAATGTTAAAGTGACCTACAGTACACCCTCACGCAAATAAATTATTATCTGCTTTGAATCGGATAACGAACCTGGTGGAAGGTCGTTGTGGCATAGCGCGAGGTTAATACACCTTGTTTCTAGGGTGCGTTCGTAGGTCGGCTGACACAAGTTTTTATTATTAGATATTTTGCAGTTCTATCTGAAATAAAAACATGCTTAAATAGACAAACCCAATCATAAATGCATAATGTCTTTAGTTACCGATATCGAAAGTAAGATTCGTAATTTAATTTCTTGAAACGCTTGAAATCCAAATGGTTGAACAAAACATTATTAATGATTTTACAATAAGTACATAACTGGATTATTAAATGAAAAGAATAGCAATTTTACTAGTATTAAAGAACTTTGGGAATTAAAAAACAAAATGCGCGCGCCGGTCGCTGATCTCGAGTGAACGCAGCCTGTCGGGGCCACTTGCCGACCGTCAGGGATTCAAGGACATTGCGGCATCCTCCCGAAATGAACTAGAGTTCACCCCTTTTTTACATATTCTTTAAAATACTGATATTTTTTTAAGTACACGTAGACCGACTGCAGCCTGTGGCCTTATCATGAGATTTCACGTTTTGTGCTTTGACGTTAATCAAATGGATAAAATAAGTTCGTACACCACAGACGCTTTTTTTTCTCTAATAATTTAGCTACTTTATAACAGTTCAAAGTCCGATGTACGACCCAATACGTAGAATTCATGCTAGGGCCTGTTTTCGCAGAATTTCGTACCATGCCCTTGATGCAAACCTGTCAATCAATATTTAATAATTAGCTTTACTTTTTATTTATACCGTGGTAAAATCATCAAATGAGTCCTCCCACCCGGGGCAGGGCGGGAGGGACTGTCAGACTTGACTGACCAAAATCCACGGTGTCCTTCAATAGTCCTTTACGTACCAGGGTCACGGTAATTCGTGAGTCCCGCGACCAAGGATTTTGACGGCGGTGGGATCAAAATCACTTAATAATAAAACTAACGCAAGCAAGTTGCAACATTATACAGCTGACGGAGTTCAGTTCGGGCCATGGAGTACAGAGGCAAGGCGAAATATCTTTGAGGAATAAGTTGAAAAAGTGTCCAGCTGTAAGCACCAAATAACAGTTATTTTATAAGAAAATTATAAAACCACAGTTCAATTATATAAACTTTTTTTTTTTATACTAGTGACACTTTGTTCATTCTAACAAAATATATTTCTGAACGTAAAAGTGACCATTTTAGAAACTATTTAATTTATATGCTGTTATTTTGGAAGATTTTTACATTCCTGTTTGTTTGTAAGGATTAAATAATAAATAATCATAGTGTAAGCAAACACTTTTATGTAAATAACATTGTGATAGAATTCAAAGGACACTTCTCATACGCAGAGATAGCCTTCTATACTCCATGGCCCGGGCGTTACATTCAGTCGCTGAACAAGGAGAGTTGAACGACCGAACGACGTATAACTTGTGAAGGTGGAACAGGGTGATCGGTCAGAGCAAAAACCTTCGTCCTTATGCGACTTGTCCAAATGCCTATCATTTGTGGGTCACCGCCGGTTACGCAAGGCACCCACCCCACGCATCCCCTCGACCTCGGAGTCACTTCATGCCGCCATCCCAGCACAGCCTGTACTAAGTTCAATAATCTAGTCTAGACTTGTTGATTGTTCAATGACGTGAACCTTTTTGGTAACTTTCGAGAACCATTCTGGGATGATAGTTATTGCGACTACTTTCAAAAATATACATATGTTGGGACTCTGCCTTACAAATTGTAACTTAATTGTCTTCATCTTTTAAATATTATAGTGTAAAAAATGTAAAAATACTAAATATTAATAAAAAGTATTTCAAATGTACAATATAAATAGGTATTTTGTTTCATTTCATATAATTCGCATCTCTGCTGAACTGGCAAGCGGGGTGCTTCTCATTTCGACTAGTGTACCTATTCTATTTCCCACCCTACGAATCATTTTTATAGTCCTATTTGTGGAATTTTAAATTAGAACTTATAAGCTTTTTTTCTGCCAAAACTAACCTGCCTGAACTATAAAGCTAGTTGGCTATTTATATTCGACATTGTAATCTTTGTACACTTACAAATTACCTACCTAAAAAAATATGATATCGTTTATTCTGATTATCTGTTGGACAGTTTTGTTTTCATACTATTTCCGACCCGACCTATTCAGTTCCACTTTTAGCTTTAGAAAATGGAAGTCACGTTTCATCATTAATGTATAATTTTATCTTTATCAAGTTTTGTTAATCATTTAGTATCTTGTGTTGTTATAGGTCACGCAAGCGTGGGCCCAGCAGCTCCTGCGACCTTGGCTACGGGGAGCGCGATGACCAGATGAACGAGTGCAATGCGGCCCTCGTGCTCATGTCACTCAGCTGCTCTCCTAACTCGCCGCGCCCCAGTAAGTCGCACAACACGACTACACCACATGGCACATCATGGACACAGCGGCGTTCACACGCCCAAACCTATGAATCTTCGACAACGCTGTTCTCCAGCATCGGTAGTCCGTCAGTTCTCACATTTATTAATACGTCATTCTACTGTTACATCCCCTTTGTGCGTAACTATGCCGTACTATTTGCTTTACTGTAACAAGCGTTAAGCATACGTTAACAGAATAAGTACGTATTGTTTCAAATCTAGGAGTTTTAATTACACATTAATACTAAAACATAAAATATTCTGTTTATGAGCGCACATTACATTACAAACTTAATTTAAATTAAATTAAGACAATAGAAAATTGTTCATTATATAATAACACTTCTTAAGGGAGAATTTTGGATAAAATCTGCAAAACGTGGATAGCGTCTAGACAGAAGTCTAGACACCGTCTAGACAGGTATTTGGTGTAACAGCGCTCTCATGATGAGCTTCAACCAAATGTGCTCTAGTGCAACTAGTATATTATGTGTATATGTATAAATAATTGTATAGGCAGCAAACCCTTTCCTTACAGTTTAACAGATTTAAGGCTGAGTTCAATCGAAGTAACTATTCTTATTCCTAAAACTAAAAATTTAAGCGTATTACAAGTGGTTACTTGTAATATGCTATTAAGCGTATTAAAAAAATTGGAAAAGTTGAGAACAAACTTATTGATATTAAATCACACATTAAAATTGTATTAGGTGAACCGCCTTTTGGGAATTCTTAAATTCTGCCTGTGAATGAATAAGGTTCACGCGACCCATAAAATATAACGATAGTTCCAAAGAACAGCAACTGTTCTAATGCGCGAGCTCATGTGTTCCGCAAGAAAATAGTTACTCTTGTGAGTGAAAGTTTCTACCCAAAGTTTCGTTTTGCAATTTAATTCATTTATGCAACTGTACGCATTGTAATTCAAAACTTATAATGTAAGACTAACATTTGACCCTTAGTTTGGATGACGATATAGAAATGAGACAGAGAACAGACTTGCACAAGATTAAGGAAATTAAGAACTAAGTAATAAAGGCTGTTTTTTTATAGGCGCATGGGGCGGTCGCTCATCAGTATCTCCAGGAGCTAGCAGCAGCTCAGGCTCATCATGGCGCTCCGGCACGCCCTCACCCCCACCGGCATCTTCATCTTTTAGTGACGAGGGCATCGCAATGGATTACGAAGAAATCCACCCACGTAAGAAAAGGGTAAGTTATACCATTCTAATTTGAAGAGCACTTTGTGCACTTCTTCTAATTGTATTTTTCATCTATTGGTATTTTCAAAAAGGATATTTTAATAATTTTGCAGAAACTGGTGTTTTTCATATTTACGCAAAATTAAAGTTAAATTTGAAATTACGAGTAGACGTTAACGGTCCAAAGACTAATTATATAGATTTGTTGTGTGGAACGTACCCAGTCACCAGTACGACTTCAATTAGACCGTGACACACTTCGTAGTCGCTTTCATATTACGAAGACTTCAGATAAAGAAGGATGATTTAAATATTTGTATGAATATGAATACTTCTTTGGGATACCCAATGATCGAAGCCAACTATTTACAAGGAGAGCGCAATCAACGACGGAAGTCGATAAATATATATTAATAAAGGAGATCATTCTTGATTCATATATTATTATGTTTGGGCTTTTTTCTGAAAAAGCCGGCCAACGAAATAAAATGGTAAGTATGGTTAGTAGTAGTCATTTGAAGCAATAGTTATTATGGTCCAAAAGTTGTAGGATTACTCTCGGCCAAGTTATACGAGTTCGAAGATTCGTAACTTTCAGGAAACGCTCAAAAAATTGGTCTCCTATAAAGTCAATATAACAAGTATGTTACTCATTAAAACTATCTATACAAACTAATATTTTCGTGTTGAATAGTCAATTTATCGAGGAAGACCTATATGATATCACAGTACGACCAATAGAAACCGAGGAGCGGGCGATCCTGTAGGGATCAGCTAGTGTTTCATACATTTTTGAATCGGTTTACATTTATTTATTGCTCAACACAACAAAGACACTAATAGGATCCTTTGTGACGCATAATCCACAAAGCACTGAGTCAATCTGCACAGATGCACTTCAAGGTTCACTGGCTACTTGACATTATTATATCAGGAATTTTTAGAAAAATACTTCTTTTGTTTACTATGGACATTTAGTTAACTGGTCCACTTGCTTTCATCCAGGTAAGTCTTTACTACAGCTGCTTTCACCTAACGGGTGTTTGTACTTATACCTGCATCCTAAGTAAATAGTTACGTCTCACGTAAATGTGCAGTAATTTATGTTTACGTCGAGTTAAGGATATCCGGTTGTGGACCGTTGCGTAACATTGTTCACTATCAAGTAGGAAAATCTGTTGTCTCTTTAGTATTGCAAATGGAAAAAGTAACTGTATCACAAATGAAAGCTTCACATTTATATACTACAAATTTTAATAACAATCAACTAGGTACTGATAGTTTAAGTCATGTGCTAGATAAGAAGTCACTGACATGCAATGCACTTCATTTAGGTAGGTAGACTATCAGTGCAACAAAATAGGTACATTTGCGACACGTGTATGACCAATATAAGTTATTAGCTATTTATTAAGCGCTGTTCGTGCACATACAATTTACTGAAGTACTGTTTATTTTCTCAACCGAGGCAACAATCGTGGAAATACTAGTCATGCTGGAACATTCTGAGAAGTGTTTTCTTACAGTATATCTATTTATGACTGTACCAGGTATATTCAGTTTTTCTTTAAAGGTATAAAATCTACCACATTAGCTAAAATACAGAGTCCCATTCTTTTTAAAGAAATTGTTTCGTGGCACAACATGTGTTGTTTAGAATTAGGGAAAACAGGTAGGTATATAATTCTGCGATTAACGTCTTTAATATCGTAATTTATTTTTATATTTGAACATGGGTATGCCCTGTCTAACGACAATTGGCAATCAGTTAATAAAGCGTTGTCGAATAATCTGATACTCCAACAAACATGCATATACACATATGTGATATTATTTACGATCCACGTGTGCGGTTCACTGTGTCGTACAATGTCAAGGCGCGGCGCAGCGCTCTGCGGCCGCACTTATGCAACACCATTGTAAAATTGACATAAATGTTTATGACTGCATGAGTGACTACGACCGCAGCCAATACTTTATTGCAGGTAGTTATGACGACTCTCGTTACTACCTATTATTTTTAAATTAAGGTTAGTGAGTTCGTTACGGTTACAGTTGTCAGCAAATCTTGCTATCTTCTAAGTTCCCTCCCTATTAATACCGAAATTTTATAAGGCGGAATTTTAACTTAAGATCTAACCACAAAAAAATTAACTGTTTTTATCCCAGTTTAATTTCTTCGAGATTAAAATCTAAACCACTGCTCTACTTTGACCATATTTGTATTGTACCTACGCATTTCGGTATTTCTATTTGTATTATTTTCTTGTTTCGACCTTTTTAGATCCGGTATCGTAGTCGTGAATTTATAGTTGTTTCTATCAGAGGTCTTACTAGCACGGTTATCCCAATACAAACAACGAACACTATTATGTTAAATATACATAATGTTTTTTTTTATAAAATCAACTACAGAAGGCAAGACACATTGTGTCCAAGTATTAAAACTCGGACGACTGAGACTCGATGCTACTATAATGCGCTTGACTGTAAATATTTCACGAACTGCGTTACACCTCGACACTGTAATCCAATTAAGGAGCTGTACCGTCATTAAAGATTAGACCAGCTGACTTTGGGTCTTCTGACAGCCCTTTACTACTGTCGTTACTTACTTTGGGTCTTCTGACAGCCCTTTACTACTTATCTTCTGCATTAGCTAACGTCTGATTAAAAACTACAGTCGCGTACGAACTGCTACGTATTCATTGGTTCTTATTTTTTACGTTATAATTAGCATTCATAATTTTACCGATAAACTCGAGGTCGACTTGCTTCATTAACGTTAATAGAGACCATGTGTACTTGAAAGATTACTGTTTATAAGTACAATTAATAGATAGCTGGGAAAACACTAAATACGAAGCATGCATTTGTCAACAAACATTATCGTCAGTTATACAAAATAAAATAGCAAACAACGTACAAAAGGTGTTCGGCATTGTATTAGCTTTACTGGCGTTACAGGCCCACACTGTTTATAACCTTGTGTACATATTGTTGGCGGCCAAATGCTTGTGGTGGGTGGACCGGAGACTCGTCGCGCTCGTTCTACTATTACATATTTTCTGTTCAATTACGTAACGGCTATTTACTCCCTGCGAAAAAGAGAATATACTCATCACTTATTGTTCTTAATCGTACTGAAACACGATAGAAGTGAAATTCCTAGTGTCCAAATATTCTGCAACATTAGAAAATGGATACTGATTCCTCATTTTGATTATATCACTATTAAAACTCAAGTCAATAAACAAACGAAGCCCCCGATAGTACCTATTTTAGATTTACTTGCAACACCTCATTATTGCTGCATCCAAAATTACTGTATTGGACCAGGAAAGATTACATAGCTTTTATCAAACATATTTATCGAAATATGCAGGCGTCTACGCAGACTAGAGATTGCTAACAGAGTGATGCACCAGAACAATGGCATGGCCCAGACGTTGTGTCGCCGTGCTATATTAGCACATTAGTTTCTTTGCCAACTGTTCTATTATTTACACAGTATGGAAACCCTCAAGAAACAATTTAAATAAACCAAATAAAACCCGTGTCCTCAGTCTAAGAAAGTACTAGCTACATATCAAATATTGGATTAAAAATGCTGTAGCGATGCAACCGTGGAGATGCATTAGATCAGTATCATGCGGCCCAAATAATATGAGCAATGTGGGAAGCGGCAATGGCGGATCGGCGGGTGTCGGTACTCTTCGGATTATCGTCTCTGGGTTCACTGAACTACCCACATGTGATCCGTGCGGAACCTGTTCCTGCGCACCACTTACGCCTGCTCAGCCGCTGCCCACTGTGAGCCATAGCCTCTATAACCTGAAAAAGCAACCTATACAGCTACAGAAAAAATGTTGGAGTTAGTTTCATTCATTTGAGTGATCACCTAATAATAATATAGGAACACGTCATTCCTGCAACAAATGCAATTTTCTTGAGAGCCATTAGCAACTAACATGAATTATTGCATGGTGTTAATATAACTGGATGCGAAATCTCTTGTTACCAAGCGTAAGAGTCTGACGTCAGCTGGCAGACCTTGGCGGAGGACACGGCTATTAGAGCGAAGCAAGGCCTTGCCAGTATTCTGCATGCAATGCAAATTTTAATAATCTATCTGTATTCGTCACAATAATATGGCTGAAGTTAGCGAAAATTGTAAAAAGTAGGGAAAAGATGAGTAAGTACATGTAGTATCGATGCATATTTAGCAATTTCATATAAAGCCAAAGCTAATATATTATTCATTTTAATAAGCTAGTCAAACAATTACCCATGATTCGTGAGTAGGGTTCCCAGATCAAAATATCAAAAATCCGGAGAAAATTCCTGACATTCCATGAAATTTCCGGACAATCTTGTTAATTTTTATATAATAATTAATAAATAATTTGGTTTTCTTATTTCACTCTTCACTTCTTTGTAGAAATACGGACGGTTTAAGATTCCCTCCGCATTCCGGACAAAGACCTATATTTCCGGAAAATTCCGGACGTATGGCAACCCTATTCGTGAGGCAACAGCAACTATCCATTTTATCGATAACCACTTGCTGCAATTTCCTTTGTATCTTTCTACACGTTCCAGAAACGAATTACCTACCGGTAAAAATATTACAGTTATTACTACCCACAGAAGCGTTGCATTAGTTCAACTATCATCTGCGGAAGTTAGACTATTTACTCTACGACAATTTTAGCAACAACAGGATTAAACAACGAATTAATTATCATTTAAACAACAATCCTGTGTCGGTGATCATTAATTAAAAAAGGGGACATTAACAAAATGTCCGTCAGCAAATGACACGAAGTTATCAGTATTCGTCACATGATTACATTCTGTAGTACAGATCTGCGTGCTTAGCTACGCAGTACACGAGCCGATCCGTCGATCTGTTGACGTAGGCACCACTTCTGCGCGTAACAATAAGCGCGTTGCATCACAGCGCACGCGCACTTCAAGCTGGACGCGATCTTTTGTATAGTCGATACATGTTACACACGATACTCGTAGGATTTCTCTTAATTGGCATCAATATCAATGACTCAAAAGAATTCGACAAAACTATATTAGTTCGACTATTTCGTTTGGAAAACGATACAACTGAATGCATATTTATTTATCTGGAGTCATGTTTATACGGAAATATGAACAACACGGCCCTTGCTATATGGCTTTAGCATAAAAATTACTCTAGTCACACTAGCGATAAGGAAAATCGAGATATGGGAGTGCATGCAAGCAACACTTAAATTTGCACGAGTTTCATTATTGTCGATACACGTGTGACCTCGGATGCGCAATAAATCGCATAGCGGCGCATGAGATCAATAAACACTGAACAAGCTCTTTACAGCTCGACGACGGTTAACGCTTTTACTAAGTTTATATTACTGCATTTTAAAATAGAACGTAAGTCAATATTACCTGATTGCACTGCATTTTACTATCATGCACAGCTAGCGTGTGATACTATTAATTTATATGAAGTGTGTCTAATACATATGTTCCTTCAGTATTTTCACAAGCTATGCGAGTTGCTCATCTGTTGAACAATGGTATTATCGGTATCATTTATAAACAAAGAAATTGTTTGAACATGGAGCTACTAAAGGATTACTCCGTCTAGTTTATCATATTATATTCTTATATATGCCTCAATTATTATATCAATACTATAGCTATATAGTCGATAAAAAATTCATTAATAATCGTTATTTAAACAATAATTAAAATAACCCATGAGTACAACAGAAGACGGTACATGGTTGAAAATCATAAATCGTAAGAAAGCAAAATTATAACTCTTATTTGAAAGACGCAATCATGTTTATACAAACATACGCAGGGTCATAATTTTATTCTTGTAGATAGGTACGTGTTTTAATGAAGGTCACTTTATCGCGTAACGCTGATAAAATACGCCAATCGTTATCTGTAAAGGCGTCGAGGTGACTTCCGTATGTCGCTCACAGTCATTGTACGTAACTACTTACTAGATGAAACTCTCCGAAATTGAACCTACGTTATGAAACTTTTAGGAAACGTGTCATAAGAATTTGAAATAGGTATATTATATCTAGACAATTTAGATCATTTCCGAGATTATGTTGCTTAATTTATATAATGCCTTTTGGAAACCTATGCCTATCCAAAATCGCGCAAGCTTTTATGATAGATCCGATATTAATGCGATTTTAGAACGAAACGAAGAAGGAAAGGATCTTGAATTTATAATTTAATCATATCATTTACATATTTAGGTATCTTGAAATTGATAAAGCTGATATTATACTTGCTGTTGTAAGAAACATTTTAGAAGCGTGCACTATCTGCGTGTAAAAATATCTATAGGCGATAAGGGTGCTGATAATACAATAGATAGCTTACTGGCAGCGAAGGCACGGGGATGTTACAACTCACGTGAGTGGGAAACACATTGCGCGTGCGCAACGTGACCAGTGCCCCTACCAACACCATAATAACTGTTTGTTAAGCCTTTGTCAGACCTTGAGTGCGATTCTTTGCTAAGTCAAATCATCATGCGCAAAAGCTTGTCCACTATTTTGCATTATGCCCCGTTAGTTAGCTGTACGAAAAAAATACAGCCGTTCGTGATACTTCAAGGTTTGTGCTGCACTAAAACAACCTACTGTAGTTACAACGCGAATGATATTCCGACCTTCGGGTTCTATATTTAAAACGCGGAAGACATTGCGGTAATAGAAGCGCGCAGATCACTCCTCGCTAGCTAGTTGCACAGTTAAGTGCGTTAGATGTGTAACCGGCTATTTCTCTAGCAAAGTTTCCTTTTGCTGTAACTGGTACAATCAATTTATTAGAATAATACTTATTTTGATTTAATACATATTCAGTAAGATGTTTTATTTAAAAAAAAAAGCGAATAGCGAATCCGGATGAAAGACACTCATTGTTCCAACTAATACAGGGGCCAAAAACCCAACGTGCACATATTTGCCCAACAACGTACGTCACACGTGTCGCTCTGTCAACCAATTACGCGTTAATTCAAAATACATTAGGTAACAGCACAGTGATATAACAGTCGATAACAGAACATTCACGCTCCAGGCGTTACTAACGCTATCGCGGTTTTATATCAGCTTACTGCGCGCAGTTAACATTGTTCGCTATTACGTCACATTAGACTACAAAAATTGCGCACCTATGTTGAATAGTAAAACTTAGATGCAGCCAATTTACGTGTATATTTCAACAGACTCATTCGCTACAAGTATAATCACAATTATTTTACAATAAATAACACACAAATATAGAGCGCGTGGTATATGATTACAGTATCTAAGTAGGTCACGGATGTAAGATGACCCGTTGCCGAAACATTTTTGTTGACAACACCAAATATAGTAGTATAACTGTATTCGGTCATATTAAAGTACGTAATATTTGCGTTTTTAGTATCTTTTGATGAAGTTTTGTGAGATGAGTCACCTCAATCAAACTTAATAATCCTGTTTTCAGAACAAAGGCTTTGTTATGGGATGTCGTATATACCAAATATTGTCCAATAAGCCTGTCAAACATTCGTTTCGTAGACAATTTGTTAAAAATATAAAGAACTAAACTACAGGTATAAGTATGAAAGAAGTATACCATGTAATTGTTAATGCATAATAAATTCTCAAAATAGATAGCAGTTCAGGGAACACGTTCGATAATTTATTGATCGAATGAATAACTGGAACAGTTGTTAGAATATCAAGCCTTTTAAGTACCTACGTGCTCCGAGTTTGAGTTGTGCAATAAAAGCCAAAATAGGTGAATCATCCACGAGCGACCTAATTTGAAGTAGTTCGAAACTAGCATCTAGATCATAATGTTTTAATTTAATGGATTTATGAGTAAAAAAAAAGTTGCAAAGAAGCTATTGTTTGCTTGCTTATGCAATGCTGTTCTCAATTTACTCGAACCGCAAAAGAAATATGATTCGAAATTAAACAATGCCTCAAACACCGTACACCGGCGTCCACTGCACGAACTTCAGTGTTGTTGTCGTTCCGTCTCGCTCTGCAGGTCATCGCCCTGACACCACACGACTCCCTCGTTCTAATAACCCTGCGCATATCACTAGGTTATTTTATCGTTGGTGCGAAATTTCGTCACTAAGGCCTCTTTAAAATTGGCAGAATTCTATTTTGCAGCGGGAATTCTGCAAATTTTGAAAAAATCGCCCGTTTTAGTTCATGTACCCTATCCTGGCGACCTTGGCGCGGTCAAAAACACTGTCCAAGACATTGACACCAGGTACACCAACACCAGCTGTGGTTACGGCCATTATGGATGTGTAACCACATTGGGCAATTATTTCTACCACCTTGCACAATTTAAATGAACAAAGGAAGTGCTACAGTTACCTTTTTGCGTGCAACACGGCATTCAAGTGGGTGGTAACTACTTATTTCATCGATGGTTTTATATTGTTTTCATGGTTATTCATCATTTTTGCGTCAAGTGAGTACGAGAGACGAGGGAGTACGTCATTTCTTTATTTTAATTAAAGCGTTGTTTATCAGGAATACCGTCCTATTGACTTGTTTATGAATATCATAAAAGCAGGTAATATGAATCGGCGTAGATTTTCATGATATAAACGCACGTCTGGCAGCGTCGCGTCGCGTCAGAGGATAGATAGATGGAGGCAATACGTTTTTTTAACCGGCATTGGCAGGGCAATGACACAGCGGTCGGTTCACTGCCCGTTCTTGACAGTTCAAATGTTTACACTTGGGTTTTAAGACTAGAAGGATCATTTGCTTTTAACTTCACGTTGCCTTGGCGTATCAGAAATCCTATTGACTACATTGGGTGTAGACAACGTTCTATTATTAGTTAGGTAACAGGTACTCATCGAGAATTATCATGAAATACTTAACATTCGTTATCTGTGTTTTTCTATAATATTAAAGTATAATTATTAAAGAATTTGCTGTTCATCCTCTTCACCTTCATTTACGGCAATTTCCAATATTCTCTCTTTTCTATCTCTTGTAAGGCAAAACCAAAGATAGATTGAATGACGGCCGTTAGAGAATTTATTCTGGAAGGTTTAATCTGATTACAAATACTGTGCAAAGCAGGGTCGAGTTGCTAATACTATGTTTTTGTATTTTCACCAAAATGTAACAGACAAAAGACGCCATTACTGTTCCAACTATTATACCCTCAGATCCATGGGAACTGGTAGAACTTAGACAAGATTTACCTGCATAATATGCATGTTAACATACAAAATGACATTCCTATATTTGTAACTATAGCGTCGAATATCACCGGCTGGAACAATGGCATGACGAGTTCATCAGACGCGATAATGAGCAGTCCCGTGGGTTCAACAAACTCCTCATTCCACAAAATAATGTATATTGCGATGTCTGATTTTGTTACGCCAGATTCCTTCGCAGTTTCAATCTTTTAATACCCTTAAATCACGACATTTTCAAGCGTTGAGCGGGTGCCAAATCTTAGCGATAACAGTATTTTAAAATTGCCTGTTATTATGTATCAACAACTTTTAACATAGATTCAAATACGATTTAATGTTTTTCGTGCAAATGTTAGACACTAAAATTACTAGAGGCAAACGATCATTTTCAAGCAGTAAAAGACTGGAAATAAATCGCCGAGGACAAAATGAATTCATAAAAAATGTAATAAGAACCCTTTTTAATGTTCGATATTACGACATGCATCAAAAAAATCTTGTCTGGAAGAAGTGGAACATAAAATTTTTTTAGAAACTCATTACAATTGCCCCTATGATTAACAATTGCCTGACGTGAATGCCATATCGAAGCAATATAAAAAAAGCGCACAACATGAGGCATGTAGGTAACATTTCTTGATTAAGCCATTCTAAATTGAAAACTCTTTCAAGCACTAAAAACTTTAAAACCACTAACTTCCAGCCTTCCACAGAATATACTTGGTTAGCCGGTCCGCTTATATAGAAATAAAAAGTGAAATGGTTTCAAGTTAGAACCTGTAGGGGTCGGTGACCAAAGAAGCGGCGCAGCAACTATACACGGATTGGCGACTGCCCCACGCGACTGATTCGTCATCATTTTCACCACCATCCAAGAGCTTTGTGATATTATAGCGTGACTCACCAAGAACAAAATTAACCATACAAAACCATTAGTATATACTCCAACTCTATGAATGTTTTCTAGAACGTGTACATCTCTAAAAAGAAGATAGAAGCTACTTAAAACGACCTTTATTCGTGAACTACTTATAGTACATAAGGAATTCAAAATGACGCACATTTTCACGCAGTCAGCACTCATAAGTGACGTTTGCAACCTTTGACCCCCAGTCACGTGAAAGTAGTTATTTTACTTCTAAGGATTTTGTTTTGGTAATATTTAGGACCTGTTACAATCAGATGATTATTCTATACATAGTAAAACACATTAGTGATAAGGTTGCCACTTAGGTACAAGTTAACAAGACATGCAAACAATCTTTGTACTAATGACATCGGTAATCCAAATACCAATAGTAGCAAACAATAGTCAATGCAAGTCGCTTCTCACCATAAGGCGAGGCGAACGAACGCAGCTTAGTTTCTTGCCACCAGGCGTTTTCATGTGTTCTGTCCACATTCTGGGACGTATGTGTGTCGGCGTAGGTAGTTCGAGTGAAAAACATGAAGTGATGAGGGTGTACCGCCCGCACCCGCCGCGCCGCGCCGGCGGGGGTGCCCAGTGAGGGGAATGTTTTGGACCCGAGTTCAATGCATCCTCGACGCCACCTGTAGCACATAGTTTTATCAGGCCTTCCATTTATTTTTATAATTATGTAGCGTCCAAGTAGTATATTTTAGTGGGAAATATTTTCAATTTATATTTTAGTATTTTTTTTACATTTTATTTATACTTAAGCTTAAAATTAATCGAAATAAATATCTCGGTTATGAAAACTGGTTTAAGTATTATTTTTAAGTGATTTCAAGTTAGCCTAGTATCCAAAATATTACTAAAAAAAATACTCATTGGGGGTCAAATATCACATCGATTCGTCGAACAGTAAGGGTGAAACCATCCACAGTTCAGTGACCTGCTGCTCCTGGTTGTCCTTTGGCTTTATGGGGTGCAAGCCGAGTGCGCTTTCTCGCTCATGCATCGACATCGTGCCATCTTATTTGACTTTTATAAGCTACTAGTTAATAGTAAATTATTGTCTATTTCACATTAGAAATGCATTTTCCAGTTTGTCAAATAAATAAAATAGAGTATAACTTATCATTATGTAGTTATCACGAAATGATTTTGCCAAACAAGTGAGGTGCAAGTTGTTATCTCTCTGTTTACGGAAATGGCTTACGGAAATCGCTTTTTCAATTCATTTTTAAACAACTTCATGATTCCGAGAGGCTTGTATTTGTAAATATGCATGCAGTCGACAAAACTTGTTTTGAAATACGGCCACGAAGCCTAGCCACGTGAGGATCTATCGACACCCATGGTTGGTGACTAAACCCAAATTACTGACTTAACAAAAAAAAAAGCTTTTAATTTACTGGCATGTTTTAAAAACATTAATTACATTTAAAATTGTAAATTATATTATCAATAATTATCACTTATTTGAATCTCGGATTTTTAAAGACAATTTTAATAGTTATTTATGCAACTGTTGTATAATCAGGGGTATTAAAACACGAATGTGGGTTTATCACACGAGGCGTAGCCGAGTGTGATAATAGTATCACATGAGTGTTTTAATACCTAATTATAACAGTTGCATACAAGACTTTATCTACAATCATGATGTGAATTCTTTATAAAAGATTTTCATACCATAGGGTGTTGTACAGAACTATGTGAATTCAAGATGGCGGGAAAACACGATAAGACGAGAATCCGAAATTACGAATTAGTCTACAATTTATTGTTCTTTTTTCAAAATGTTAGCGATCTGGTGGTGAAAATGTCCTTGCATGAGAATGTTCTTTTTTTGAAATTCATTATAACACGCGTTTGGATGATATAATGATCATTATAGCATTGAGTGTTTTAATGTTGGCAATAAGCTAATTGTTATAGGTTCTTTTATAGAGGATTAATAGCATGATAGTAGATAAAATAGATTACAAAACCGGTCAAGAGGTAGTAGGAACTGGCCTACATTATCATATTCATAAGCATCGCGGCGCAGTGAACGCACAACTCACAAACTCCGCATAAAAGTACCGGCCGGCAACACACAGCAGTAACGCAACATACCTCGTTAAATGGCGTCTTCCTCGTTCGCTTCGTTTCTAGAGCTAGAAGGAGATGACGCGAAAACAACTTATCTGGCACTGTTAAGCGTGTGCGTGTGTGTGTGCCTGTAAATAAGGAAGGTCAAACCGATGAAACAGACATAATATGTTGCGCATAGGCAAAAGAGAGACGCAATGAAAACAAATCAATATCATCTTCTCGCGGCGTTTCGCGGTGGAAAGAGACAGCGCAATAACAAACCGGCATCTTGTGCCGGTATGTTTTGTAAGCAACTACTATGTTCCAACTTCAACCTTATTGCAACGGTAACATAGTTGAATTTAGTTCAACGTAGAATTATTTACAAAGTTAAAACAAGAACGAAGTCATATATATTTTCTTGACTGGTTTGTTGTAGGTAGTTTCATTTAGCTAACGGCATACTGGTATTTTTGATTTTATGCTATTTTATTTTAGATACATTTAGTGGTACTTATGCATTGTTTGAAGTTATTAATTTAATTGTTGACTTTTTTGTTTCTACATCTGTATTGCGAGTCTGTCCGCTTTGGAGACCACGTTAAGCCGGTCTGGTAGTTTTTGTCAGTTACCTGAAAGACTGACAACTAGTGTGACCAAGGGTTATCGTAATATGACAGTACAGACCCAGTCCTTACTGGATTGTGGAGTTCAGATACGCACTCGCTCCATGTAAAATATTAATATTCAACAACTTAACAAAAACAAAGAACGTATAGATAAAACAGATGCATCAGAATAGTTTCATGATGATCACAGCGTTATGCACAAAGGCATAGATAAGTACAACTGCACTCTGGCATCGACTACTGCATTGCACACATAGAACGGAACGGCACGTGTAAGCGTGCAGACGACACACAACGACAGAAGCAGGGTTATTCTGCGGATATTTTGTTGCACTTTTTATGGTAATACTTTTACTTGTATAAGATATAACTGTAATAAAACAAAAACACCTGCTGTTGTTTGCAGCTATAAATAAATACACATATAAAGCCTCTATTACAAATTGTTTCAATAAATCAATATCATCATGATGTCGCATACATCATGATGATATTTATTTATTTGTTCTTTTATCCCTAGAAAATAAATACCATTTTATACAACCACTTCTTTAAGTTTGAATCTCAAGCTTCTTAATGACGCACCTTCACTCTGATAAGCTTTGAAGCAGTAGCAGTAGGTACAAACATGGGCCAGTAATTGTTCATTGATGAAAACAAAAAAAATATGTTTAACTACGTTATTAAACGCTGAAAGTAGGTCAGTGGTGCAGCGTAGGGAAGGGAGGCGCCCTCCTGAAGTGAAACACGCGCACCGACATTCGATCCGCTCTCCCCTCGACCCGCTCCAAGGGAAGGTGAAGCAATATTAAAATAAACTATTTGCTCTGCCAACAAAAGAACAGGAATATTTCTGTAAGATTGAGCTATAAAGCTGAAAACGTCTCTGATTAAAACCTTTTCTATGATCGGTAGGATATTTTATTCATTTGTGGACTCATTAAACTCTTTGTGACTAGGTACATAGTGTACATACTTATAAAATGCTTTGTTTGCGGAAAAATTAACTACCTAAATTCATGGTTTTTTTTTCGTTTAAGAATTGTTATGAAAAAATATTGAGATTTGAAATGTAAAAATTGTATGTGTTAATGAATCCATAATATTGTCTTAAAATCAGACAAAGAAGCGCAACCTTCATATACCACCCTTGGCCCTGGTGCTTCGACCCAGTTCGCGGACGCAGCCCTCTCCCCTCTACTCCCCGGAAAACGGTGCCCCTCTACCTCTTTCCCCCGTGACCTAACCTACTTTAGATTGCACTTAATACAGCCCCGTTGCCAGATCTGGCGCCGCATAGGTAGACCTTATCCTGATCTTTATTATAATGTAATGTAAATTTTAAAAAACCCTGCGCCTTAAGTCCTGTCTTATCACAAACCGATCCAAACAGGGAAGAAAAATATAGTTGCTAGTTGTCATTTACAGAACAAAAACTATTATAAGCCAGAGTATTTTAAGCGGAAAGCAGCTTAGTAACAGCACGGCACGCCAACAGTGTGTTGAAATGTATGAATGTGTATGTAGCACAACTCGGTCGAAATAATGTGGCATTGAGCAGAAGGTCGATGCAGAAACTTTGGCAAGGCACGCCAACTGCGGCCCTGCGTATGCCTCGCCACGGTTCACAAACGTAGGAGTACTTCATTCGTTTCACCCCAATATGTATTGATATATCAGATATTAGCCTAGATAGCCTTAGATATTAGTCACAAAATATTTTGGAAAACATGAATACCACCACCATTAAAAGAATTTTATTACAATAATTACAGCGAAATGACAGCACAATAGAAGGAACACCCACATAAACCAAAATATTTAATTTCGATGTTTCGATTTTCAAAACTCTGAATTTCATAAAAACCTAAGAATACTATATGAGTTTTTGTTATTGAAACTCAGTATATTGCGAATAGTTATTATAAATGTTAAGAATACTGAAATTACTACTGGATATATAAAAATAGAATGACTCGTTAATCTGAATATTTTAGAATTCGTATTTGTGACTGACAGAATTAAGTTTTTCAAATTGTTATGGTGTACCCCAATAAAATAGCTAAAAATTAAATACAGTCGCATAAGAGTCGCGAATAGAGAAATCATTTTCTAACAATACGTGATATGGTCACGCTTAGAACGCAGCGTAGCGGTACAAGAGGGCGCTGCGACGCGCTATGTTCGCAAGGCCACGACCTAGAGTCGCTTCCGTCTTTGCTACATCATCGCTCAATTCTACCTATCTACTGTTTAAATTCCAGCGGTTGTATGATCACAATCTAACGCAAATACCATACATTTCTCAACTCTACGCATGTCTAAAGAAGTTTTTTTATTGTTACAGATTAACAGTGTCATGTTTGTGTGTACTTGGCGAGGATGCACATTCAGCACTACAACTTGCGCAGCAATTGAGGCACACATCAGAAACTTACATTTGGGGTTGGTATCTACTACATAATAACATTTTGATAACCGTTATCGTCTGCCAAGTTGATGAAGAAGGCATTGTGAAGTTTGGCTTTCCGAAAACATAAAATAAAATATTTAAGAAAGGCCTATTTTGTTCTACTCCTAGTAGGCAACTGCTAAATTAACTCACAAATAACATAATGAAATAGTCACGTGCATTGAGGTCACGTGCAGCAGCTAATGCACGTGCTAGGTGCAATAATAATTGCGCAATGCTAACAAGCCAGCTGGCAAGGTTACAGTCCGAATGCGTCGGTAGCAAACATCTTGTTTCCTGTATCAGTAGAGAAAGCATACAAGATGAAAATAAATCTATTCATTGTATCAGAAAAAAAACAAATTTAGACTCAGTAATTAGGCAATGATAAGTATCAGATATTATTTGATTCAAATTCAAGAATATTGTAATAAATTTACAAATTGTTTTTGACGAAGCTGATTAAGTTGTTTAGAAAGATACAAAATATAAAAGGCTGACTTTGACCTTGAAACCTACAACATTGTAGTTAACATAAAGTAGTTAGAGAACACTGAAAGGCCGGCCCTTGGTGACCCGGAAGCAGCGAGGCTTCGCGACAAGGTTGCTAGCAACAGTCCCGCCCGCGCCCGCGCGCACAAGGCCACTTGCCAACGCCCGCAGCCTGCTACTTACATAACGCTAGTCAGTGTTCTTACATTATAAATGATAATATTTTACAATATCTATAATGCGTGTGTCAGTTAACGCATTAACTGTCTAATTTATTTGAAACTAGATAAAATCATTTATTTCAATTAGACCTTCACAGGTACTTTATAATATTAAAAAAAAATGAATATATGCTACAGTCCCAGACATAAAACATAATAACTTGTGAAAGTACTACTATTCCAAAGCGTAGATCTCTATGGAGAAGAATGGGCAAGAAACTCCATGGACACTCTTATAAATCAACATGTTGTTACAAAATTTTGTAGTTACATAATGGGAACTATATTTATATTATATTACACCGTACGCCCGCACTTAATGTCGGCCGCCGCTATCGTCATGAAGATCATGTCGGCGACGATATCGGTGAACATAGCTCCCTAGAAAATTTATGAAACAGCAGTCCCACCGATGTCGTGTGTTTTTCCTCCAAGTAAACCTGCGAGATCGCCTAATGTCAAAGCGGTCAATGAACACTGACTTATCAAGTCATAACATTTATAATAAAAATGCAAATAGATAGGCCGAAAATCCCAATCGGGGATGAGAAAAAAAAATATCTTTTATTATTTTACAAAAACAATAAGATTCGATTATTCATTTTCAGACCAAAGAAAGAAGGCGATAGTGACCATGAAGAAGAGTTCTACTATACAGAGCGGGAGGTGGTAGCCCCGGCACCGCCACCCACACTCTCCCACCGAGACATGTGCCGCCCACCGCATGAGGATCCTGAGTACCAACGCCAGCTCGTAGGCTCGTTCAGGTGAGAATATTTTATTATACTCGACTTGTGAGGTCCTGTCTAGTCTTTATATTTATTACAAATAATAGATAATATAATAACTAATATCGATTTAATCTTCATTATTTCAGACAAGGACTACTATCAACTATGCAGAGTGGGAACGCTCGGCCGATAAGCATTCCCGTGACGCATCACTGGGCCAATTCTCATTCACCGGTTAGCATTATACTATGTTCTGTTGGATATAATATATTAGACATTTTTCAAAGAAATTACGTTTTTTTTTTATTTTCAGAAACATATGCGCTTATCCGCAGTAGGTGGATCACCAAGCAGTCCCGGAAGACGACCGCGTTCTGACAACAAAAAATGCCGTAAGGTATATGGCATGGACCAACGCGATCTCTGGTGTACTCAGTGCAAATGGAAAAAAGCATGCACGCGTTTCGGCGATTAGCGTTCGCGTCGCTCGCACGCATATACGCGGGCAGTGCAACTCAAGTGAATGCTGATAAATCTTCACCCGAAATTAAAATGAGACATTTTAATCAATCGCGGTATGCGAGAACTATTCCGAGTGGAAATCGTGATTTAATTAGTTATAAGGAAATATATATTATGAGAATGAAAGTTTTTATTTAATGTAAGCAGAGACAGATTAAATTTACATATATTGGATAAAAATTAAAGGAGACATATTTTTGCTCTTTATATGTGGCTCGTGTTTTGACTGCATAATGGACATTGCCCACGTATTTTTGTAGCTCAGTAGATTCGCCTTAATTGTGACGTACATGTGGAATGCAAAATTGTGTGACGCTCTCGGGCGGAGACTGTGAATATTAGCATTAAGTAGCTGTAAGATTAGACTGAGATGAATAGTGTAAAAACATTTTCCTACGTTTTCTACTTTACAAATTTTTAATTTGTATCTGAACAGCTTTGTAAGTAAGAGCGAAAGAAAATTGTGTTTATTGGCACTAAAACTAAACAATACAAATAAAGTTATAAAGAGAATAGTAAAAATAGAGGATATAATAACTTAACTGCCATTAAATTGCATTAAATTGCCAAAGGGCCTCAGCTCAGCATAATGCCAGATAGCAACATAATGTTTGCCAGCTGACGCTGATTTTCAGCTGCAGCCCACCGTGCGTAAGTGAACCGTGGCTTATTATACTTTACAGATTAAGTTTTATTCGAAAGGATTGAAAATCATACGAATAATTGTTTTATAGTGAAGTGGAATTGCATGAAAATAAAACAAAATTCAGAAATAATTGTGTCAGGTCAGTTAATTCCGTCCACATTTTCGAATGTGCCACATCAATTATTATTATTCAATCACAAAAGTTCCGGATAATGTTTTTACACTATTTCTACAATGTACCGAGTATGCGCATGTAGTATGCTCTGATACTTCGACGATAAGCCGTCGAAAATACTTCAGTGATACTATTCACTAAATATGAAATGTATATTGACTGACTAAGTAAATAATAATGAAATATAAATTATAATATATGAATTAGCCTCGTAAGTTATCTCAGATTCGACGAAAGACTACTAACATGTTTAGACTTAAATTTTTATGAACATATCTGTGTTGTATACAAAGATGGTCCTACTAGAACAAGGAGACAATACTCAAGAGATGCTCGCGTGAAAGCTTGTCATTATGGTGTCGTCGATGGCACCTACGCGTCGCCATCTGAGAACTACATGGTGAGCACACGCAAGGATATGACTTCCAGGAAATGAAAAGATATGAAGGTAACATCACACTGTACATATGTTGAAATTAATGCACACAATCTTAAAACAAGAAGTTCATTAGAACACGATTTAAGTATATGCGCCAGTAGCTCAGGCCTAAAATTAACATCGTCAGAGAAACTATACTTTCAGTTCAGTCTTGATTAAGAACCCATAGAATCTAATGTGATTATAAAACATCTTCACGTACAGAAGAGAGGGAAATGTGTAGAAGGCGCAAAGGTGTGGGAGACTTAAGAAAAAGCGATTGCGAGCTGCAATATTAATTTTAAGTATTACATAATATAAACGTGTAAATAATAAATGTAATATAGTGAATTATATAAAAGATATTATTCTGTATCTACCTATTTAAAAATTGAAAGCAATGTTTGGATGTGTACATAGATAAAAGTATAATTATGAAAATATTATTATTGTTACTTAATGTGATTGTTTCAATCGAAAACTTTTGTACGGCGTCGTAAAAACGAGTTTATAAAATGTAGATAATAAGTAATTAGGCACAGCAATTAATTACAAGAACCGCGAAAAGTTTTGTTTTGTCCTTGCATACATCACTACGCGATATGAATTTCTGGTTCGATAGTTACCAAGGCTATTCGGTCTGAAATATAAATATTGTTTTAAGTATTAATTGATTTTAATTAAAAATCACAAAATACTTTTTTAAAAAGAATACAGTACTAAGTTTGTCAATACTCCTGGTTATACAACCACATGTATGTAATATTTTAAATGTGCCAATCTTAAATGATACAATCACTGTGAAATCAATATTAGACTATTATACACGTAATGTGTTCATGCGTTGGTTAGTATGTACTACGAGCTATCTAAATATTACATCGGTGCTGATAAAAATAATGCACATTTCAGATAGATGTCCCAGGATCCGTGCTTATTCAATTATATACAAATTATAAAATAACAAATGCCAATATCGAAGTTATTATCGTTGTACGTAAGACAAGCAAATAATAAAATCTCATCGGTTCAAAATTATATCAAATTAAACTAGATCTGATCATACAAATAAATAAGCGATATTCAAGATTGTTGACAATTTGTGATTTAAATTATTAATTCACACCTGTACCTATATGCCCTAGACCCCCTTAATTCAAATCAGTAGAATTAGATTATCCAATGAATAAACTATTTATATCACGCACTATGAAAGAATATATTTGCAACCATTTCGAATAATTTGCCAAATATCAAAAATAACCAAAACAGTTACACTGTCAAGAATTATACAGCTTTAGGACAAAGCGTATACTTTTAAAAAGTAATCCAATCAGAGATAAACAAAATACCTATATTTTTTATCTTTTTCGAGGGTCATGTGGATACCACATCTTGCCGGATTTCTTTATTCATTACGTTGTTTGTACAGGTGCTCAATTTCTAATATTGAATTTATTTTAATATTTTTGGATACCGTGCTATCATAATATTATTTTACGTGATGTACCTGTAAATTTTACCAAATAAACATTTCATTGCAATATTGGTTGTGATAAAGCATCATGAAGTTGTCATAATTTGATAGCAAAACAACAAAGCTCGACGCAATGAAACTCCGCGCTTTCCAAACCAAAATATCACTGTAGTCGTAAGCAACAACTCAGCTAGCGATTTGACAACTGCCATATTGTAAGGATCTAGAATATAACTGCAGCTTAGGTTTTAAATACATAGCTCTTAGTTACATTTTAAGTTGAAGTCATAATAATAGTATTTAATAATGTTAGGTACAATAAACGTATTACGTATATTTAGTTAATATTTGTTTCTTCACAGCAGTGAATATTTGTAAATAATTTGAGCTATTTTCTACGATCGACGATCACTTACATTCATCTACATGATATTGAATTATTCTTTCGGAGCTATCAACTCTTTTCGTAAAATTGGTTTCAGGCTTAAAATTTTATTTGAAGCTATTTACCAACAATTTGAAGTAGTTAAAGTAAATTGAAAGTTTTAGTGTCTTGACATGCTTACACAGGTTAAATTCAAGAGTGTGTGATTACGTGGTCTGTAAGCAAAGTGATCTACAAAGATACTGCAACTTTCTTTACTAATGAAGTCGACAGAACGCCACATGGCATGCTAGTTCAATATTCAAGCATAAATACGATGCCGATCTCAATTAATTTTCGAAGCTACTAGATTTACGTTTAGGAACATATTATATTTCATAGATCATTTCTTATTTTACATAAATTATAGTAGTTTACTTTTTGTTGTTTTAAAAGAAGACACTTTATTTTTTAATTTCTAAGTGATTTGTAAATATTTTTACGTAATTAACTAATTTATTTAGCCAAATTTTTTGCTCAATTTTGTATGCACTCAACACCAAAGTCATAATACTAACAAGAAACTACATATCAGTACAAAAAGAAAGCATAATTAAAACCTTTGTTAAAATATTTTGTGTTTTTAGATGTTCACATGTCTAGGGCGTACTAAGCTAAAGAAGCTGCAGTCAGCTTCTGTACATAATAATTATTGGAAGCATATTTCGTGTAACAGAGATAAAGCGCTGGTGTAGCTCCATTCACAACCTCATGTTGGGAAATAATCTCTACGCGTATGTTATCTATTGTTTGTTTTACTCGAAATGTTGCTCTTAATATTACAAATATATGTGCAGAAAGCGCGACTGGGTAATTAAATACGTATCACCAATATATTCGGAATCTTATAAATGAGTACTGGCCCAAAATAGGCACGTGGTCAGCTAAATAATTTAAGTACTAACTAATAAACGACGTAATCTTCTCCAGACAAGTACAGATACCAGCACTGCACATCAACGTACCCCAATCAAATAAGAAGATTCATGTCCGAATGGGAAATCTTTAAATTTTGGGACATTACGTATTGGCGTCTGAACTTAGTTTATCTCCAACTCTCCAAAAATTATATAATTTAATACTTATATTTTCTGGTAAAATTTGTTAAAACACAATAATGATTTATGTAAATATGTAAATTCACAAATTAGTAAGGTCTAAACTAATAAGTACCTGGTAACAAACGTGAACAACGTAATTTTAGTGCTGTCGGTACTTATAATCCTACGAATCTGACGATATTAATGCTAACAACATTTTAATAACCAAGTTGTACCTACCTTCTAGTTGAGTAGCATATTTACTTAAATATATTGTATAACCTTAATTCTAAATAGAGTACTCGTGAATTTAGCTTACTTCACATTTTTATAATATGTTTAGTACCTACCCTTTGTTGTAAAATTATTTCAGTTAAACTTATGGTACCTACATAGCTAGCATGTATTTTTATCTACACCTATTTACATAAATTGTATGTTTATCATAGATTTACGTCACGTTTACTTCATATTTTTACCATACTTTATAAAATACTATTATTGTAAATTGTTTACTCCTAATTGCGAATCATTTTAAATATTCTTTTTACCTTAAATGTTTGATTGAATGTACCCTTATGTATTTTGCTATTCCAATGAATATAATTATAATTTTATGTGGGCAATTATAGTTTATAAAAATATGTCTCCTGTTTATAGGTACCGAATTAAGAACTGTTTGCATATAGATATATCTTGACGTGTCCGATATTTAGCTACCACGCACCGTCTTAGTATACAAAATAAATAACCGACAACGACAATTAGAAATCACGTGATTAGCTGTAGGTCATTTCTAATTAGTTATGATACTATTTGAAGGAAAGGATGAACAATTTTAACTGTGTATCTCCTATATTAAAAAAGTACATAACCGTAATGAACAGACTTGCCTTCATTGAAAAAGTGCGATTTATGTTTAAATATTTATGGTAAGCATGTGGTACAAACATCATTGACTAGGTACTAGATGCTCAGTGTCACTGTAACGCAATTACTCTGGAATACAGATGCACCAAACAAGATGGCCTCGTATCACACGATAAATAAAAGCTTTGCCATACATTTCGTACCAGCATTACATAATAATGTATATATTTCATAAGTTTCCCAGGAAATCAGGACGGAAAAAAAAACTCGTGATCTAAAATTTTAATAAATATTTAGTACACAGCACGTACTATACATAATTACACGAAACGCCTATTGATTTATTATTGCCAATCCTTAAAAGTAATGTAGGTGAGAATTAAGTGAAATACGTTTTGTTTTTAATTTTGGTTAATTAATAGTACCTACGCGCAATTTTTGATGAAGACATTTTTTGGAAACCTCTTTTTTTATAAAATAAAAACCTACATAGTTTTGATCCTTTAAATGCTAGAATCTCTATTTCACATATTTTATAAAAATCTCCTAAGTTCTATAGATGTGGGTGTATTTATAGTGTAAAGGAAATTACGATTTAGTCTTATTTCAATTCAAATAACTTTCCCTGAAACGCTGGATATATAGAGAAAACTAAAAAAAAAACCGAGAGAGAACCGTAAAAATCTGTAAAACTAGTAAAATTTCGATTCATTTGTGTTCCACGATATTCAGCGTTAGAAGCCCAAACAAAACATGTCTTTTTTTTATTTTGTCCACACGATAAGTGGACGATTTTCAAAAAATAATACTAAGGCATTATGATAAAAACTATCAGGTTTATATTTTTATAAAAATGACGTGTCCGAATAACGGTCTTCATTGTAGTACGCCAATTTTCTAAGTCGTAATCATATCTATCTTTTACTTCCTCACTAACAATGAGGCATTTTCAAAATAATAATATGCTGTGGGTTTTATAGTAAACGTTTGTCGGTTCTATCTTACTTGTTTCGGGGGTTTTAGACAAAGTGGAAAATCTCAACAAAAAAAACGAAAATTAAACATCTCTCCTACGCTTTTCGCTTGGACTTCAACCTCAAAACAGTCCTATGGTTGTTTCGTAAGATTCGACTGAATGAAAAAAAAACTGAACAGTAAAAATAGTACATTCCAATGCGGAAAATGCGTAATTAGACGTAATACATAAAATTACATAGATGCAGTGAGATTTAGTACTATCGTTTTTGGTTTTATCTACCTTACAGGAAGTTACTTATGCAATTGTTAAGCCAGTATGTATCAAATTTAAATATCAATATTACATAAGATTCGGAAGCATGATGCAAGTAGGTATCTAGTTTCTTGTTAAGCAACCGTGGATGCATCGATACGTCGTTATTAATGGTTACCAGTAGTTTTAAGGTCGCAACATGATCAAAGGTGTTGATTATTATCTCTTGATAGATATTATATTTTCGTAATCAGTTGTTAATATCACAGCAGTTTTTACCTAAACTGTCAGCTCTGGTTTATCATTTTTCAATGTTTTAATTTCTATAACTGCCTAAAACATGGTAGCTGTGATTTATTTTTCATCAAAAAATAATTTGTGGTAGAAACTAGCTGGCAGTTATTCTACTGTGATATTTATAATTTTATTTATTATTTTCTAAATTATTATTTGTATTTTATGTTGTATTTTACTGAGATTGTGGTAGGTTTAGATCAATGTTACTTTATATTGTCTCTAACGTGAAGGTCCAGAATGTGTTCCAAATTGATTCAATGATGATAGTTATTACAATTTTATTATGAAACATTTCTGTTATATGTTTGTTGAAAATAATGTTGTAATATAAATTGAAATAGGAAGAATTATGTACATCACAAAACTTAACAGCCTTATTATACCACACTTTAAGCTCTCTATCTATAATGTATAATATTGCATTTCATAGTGAACTATATTTGACTGTGAAATATTGTATCTACCTAAATAAACATATACCTATCTACTCAACAAAATTAATGTTACACAGTTAAATGAAATATATATTAAAAAGTGTTATTATTTTATTATGTGCTACTTCAAGTAGACTATTTGCCTGAATATACCTCAATAAGTTTAGTATGAATTTTGTGTGTCTTGAAAAAATATATTTCAATTATTAGAATCAAAGTGGCATTATTTTTCTAAACTTATCCCGTTTTCACCAAAAGACTTACTGCAGGCCAAAGACCTCTAATGATTTTCGGACAATTTTCTGTCAATATTGAAGTAATAATGAACAAAAAAAAAACAAACTTTTATTTATCTATACTTCTAAATAAATATTATATTATTATAAATCTGAATTTGTTTGTTTGGATGATCGCGCTAATCTCAGGAACTAGTGGTTCAATTAGAAAAAAACTTTTTGTGTTTCATAGTCCATTATTTGAGGAAGGCCAATAGGAATTGAACAGCAGGGTTGAAACCGCAGGGAAGTGGATGATAATAAATCTGAATAAACAATATATCAAAGTTTCAAATACATGATAACAGCTTAATTTCATAGGTCTTTTAATGACGAATTTCTGCATATATGCAAAAAATCAATGGAGAGAACATTTGAATGAACTTGGACATTCAATTAATTACACCACCAGAATATCTTTAACTCAAGATTATAATAGCATATTATTTTGTACACATAGTAGAAAATAAGGTAGGTAGTAGCTGAAGAACATTTTAATTGAAAAATGGTTCAAATTGATTTATTATAATAAACTTCTCTCTTCTTATCGTATGGTTGATTAACAACCTGGTGTCAGAGTTTTAACCGCCCGTAGGCCTCTGACATGGCTTCACACACCGTTGAAAAATCTCTCAGGTGTGCTGGTTTCCTCACGATGTTTTCCTTCACCATTTTTAGCAAGTGATAATTAATTTATAATACGCACATGAATTCTAAAAGACATTGGTGCGTGCCGGGGTTCGAACCTGCAACCTTTGACTTGGCAGTCCAACGGTCGGTAATAAACTAAAAAAGCATTATTTGGAAATTTCAATGCATTTAAAAATTAGAAAAGTTTATTTAATTTAAAATGGTTTTGATCCTTGCCTTGACCTAGCCCAGAAACAAAAACAAGATCTAAGATGAAGCAAGCTCTCTGAGAAGGAACAGAAATTCCTGTGCACCAACACCACCACCATAGGTTACAGATTACCCTCACCCAGTGCGGAAGAGGTGGATCACACCCTCCTCAAAACCGTTTCGTAAGTGTGAAATTATAAAAGCATCACGCCACGAATCAAGGAATCACAGTATCTTGAACATCAGTTTTTTTAGGTTTAGTAGGTACCTACTAATTATTTAAGACGACTCACTCACAAATTATTGTAGTTTTAAAGCTAATATGTAGTTAGAGCAAGCAGCAAGTATTATTAGATGACTTGAGTTGTTAAAGCAATAAGAGCAAAAAGGATAGAACGAGTATCATACTTACTTGGTCCTAGTTGAACAATCCATTACGTCTGGAGCTCAGGATGCTGATGATGTGATCCAACAATTTTCGGCCGAGGCGATTGCTGCAGCTCCGCAGCTCCGCTGTTGTCGTCGTTCATGTGCTAAGGATGCTACGAAGTTATCTGTTAGCTGATGACTAGCACAATTTCAAAAACACTACATTCAAGGCAAATAAATCTTTTGGCGCTGAGAGAAATCCATTTCCGAAATCCTGGAAGGTACTTTTAAACTGCCGTGACAGAACAGAATTCGCGGTATTTATTTTTTTGGTCTTGTAATAACAGTCAGCGCTGTAATAATCGACTAAAAGCAAAGACTTAACTAGGTGAAAAAATTGGGTTTTGATAGGGGTTTGAAGATGTTAGTACGAGGGGGGCCCAATCGGTCGACGGCATTTTTTTTTAGAATCGCTGTGCTAACGAAAGTTATATTAGGTCTTTACATATAAAATTGCCGTTTTGCAGTACTGGCCATTTCAAATCATTATAATTTTAGTTTGACTAATAATTATAATTTCAAATGGATACGTTAAAAATTCAAGTAATTATGGAATATGAGTACCGTCGTGGCACGCAACATCAACGACGTTTACGGAGCTAACACTACAAGCCAACGCACCACCTGTTATTGGTTTGCTTGCTTCCGTTCGTGAAATTTCGACCTGAAAAATGAATCTCGCGGTAGTCCGAAGACTTTGGTTGACAATGACGAATTAAAGGTTATTGTGGAAGCTGATACACAATCTACGGCTGAATTAGCAGCAGCTTTCGACGTTTTAGTGTCAAAACAATATTGGTCCATTTGCGTCAAATTGGCAAGGTGAGTGACAGATGGGTACCCCACAACATTTAGTCGTAATATATCGATAAAACGATTTTCACCGAAAATTCCTTAGTTGTGACAGTTCTTTTGGGATTATCGTGAACAGCGCCACTTTGGCAGTTGCCTTCCCTATTGTTGCAATTCATTTTTTTAACAAACCGTAAATCTATACCATGTATAGCCAAGTCATCACAATTTTTGCAGTGAGGTTCGAGTAAAAACAACATGTGAACTCGTGAACGAAGTCGCGGATAGAACATTGTGTTTTAAAACTCTTTCTGAAGTCAGTGTTTCGAATGTAGTTACGATTGTGATACATAGATTAATTAGTTAGATAGGATTTGGGTTACGGAAGCTTACCCAAACATCAAGTAAAATAAGCAAAATAAAATACGGTTAAAGGGATCCTTAGTCGATTTATCTCCTCAATCCAAAATCGATTTAATGTTAATTTTTTCAACTTGTAACAACCGGAGAAAGTTGAAAATGTCAAAAATACTCGTATCATGTCAAATCAATAGAGCTTGTTTTTCATGAAATAATGTTTTTTATTTATAAGCACAAGAAGCTATTGATTTTGTCTTGATCTAAGCAAAGTATTAAAATAACGTTAAAATTGAGGCTTGAAAATAAATAATTAATAGTTTTTAAAAAGTGAAATAGGCATGGGTGCAGTATTGGGCCTTTGTTCAGCTGCGCAGGTAATTAATAGTTTTAAAATGTTTAATTTGTTTTGTGCGTTATTGGCACTTTTATTGAAATATCATTACTTTAGCACTAGGCAAGTGTTATATTCTACATTTGTCTAAAATCCAAATCATTAATACAGGAGTGACTAAAAATTATATTAGCACTTCATCTTTGTTCAAATAAACCTCATTTGAGTAATCTTAAGGATCAACATAATTTTCAAATTCTTTGTGTAACTAAATTACTGGTTGGGCTGGTCTGAATCTGAAACACTTGAATAGTCATCAGTACCTATTTGTCATATTCTATTGTTAAAATGGTGCTTATTATTGTCTAGTTTCTAGTAGTTTGTTTAGTAGGTCACCTCAGGTGCGGATCTTTTGCATGTTGATCTGTGAAATAATAAAGAAAATGGTAAGGAACAGGTCCTCCATTACATGTTGATAAATAATTCTTTGTATTGCAGCTGGCATGCTGCTGTGGAAGCACAGCATGCTCTCTGTGCTGCTCAGCATGTCCATCATGTGCCAACTCCACATCCACTCGCATCATGTACACGATCATGCTGTTACTTGTGATGGTGACTGCTTGCATCACACTGGCTCCTGGACTACATGATGAAATGAAAAAGGTATTCTCTCTCTTCTACTTAGTTTCTTTCAAAAGCCACCTGCAAAACTCTTTCATTGGTTTTATTTATATTCAGTTGTAGGTAGATTGGACAAAAAATATGTAAGGTCTATTCTGCTAAGACATTCCATAATAGCACTGTTTTTTATAGGTTTAGGAAATCACTTGACTTATTGTAACTTCAGGAATTTCACTCTATGAATAAGTAGGCTGGACAAATAGTTTTTCCACAACCTACTCTAAAGGTGCGAAGTTATTTAAAAAGAGGAGTAAAGACCACATTATAACAGCAGCTTGGCTTATAACAAAATTGGATGAAGCCATATGTTCAAAGTCAAAGTAATTTACTTTTCTTAAAATGAGCCAGTGAGTCAGTTATTAAACATACAATACTATGTTTTTCATGTGTGTATATTTTGTTTATAGGTACCATTTTGTAAAAACTCAACACACTATATACCAGGTGACTTTAAGGTGGACTGTGACCAAGCTGTTGGCTATTTAGCTGTTTATCGGTAATTTTTTATCCCAATGTTAATATTATTTTTAATGTACATCTTTGTTTACAAGAATATTTCAGTACTTCTCAAAGGTATAACTGCAATATATTGTCTGATTACATTCAATATGAATTTTTTATTAATTTATCTGTAATCCTTTGCCTCATTTTTATTGTTGAACAATATAAAATATGATGATGATTGTAAGAATATTAATCCCTTATAATCTTCTATTTCAGAATATGTTTTGCAGCATGTCTATTCTTTGTTTTGATGGCTCTCATTACACTTGGAGTGAAATCTTCCAAAGATCCTAGAGCTGGCATTCAAAATGGGTATGTATTTATCTCAGTCTCAACTTGTTTTGAACATATACAGCTTATCAGTGGCTCTCCTTATATGTATGACTGATAATATATGTTTACCTATGTTTTGTGGTGATAAGAATAAATGTTTGTTTTTAGTTTCTGGGGCATCAAGTATCTGATTGTAATTGGCGGTATAATTGGCGCTTTCTTTATTCCGGAGGGACAATTTGCTTCTACTTGGATGGTGTTTGGCATGATCGGAGGCTTCTGCTTCATAGTCATACAACTAATATTAATTATTGATTTTGCTCATTCTTGGGCAGAAAGATGGGTTTGTAAGTATAACATAATTTTATTCTTAAATTATTTCTAATTATGAAAAAAGCGACGTGATCTGCTCTGGCGTCCCTTATTTTTCTACAATAGGTAATTTCGTAGTCTAAAATCCCAAGATCAGTTTTAACATTCACATTATTATGAGGAAAAACCCATTTGACTATGTCTCAACACTGTTACATGAGTCACTTAGTGTAGAATTGTAGATAATACGAAATAATACATGACGTCATAATATGAGAGGTTTAACTGGAAGTACACATAATATAAGTATGAAACTTGAAGTAGTATATGATAGAGATCTACTCTTTGGAACGGGCACCTACGGTACTTTCACAGTTATTATGTCTTGTGACTGGGACTGTAGCACCATAACTATTGTTTTACTATTTTATTTTTTTGTCTTTTGATAATTCCAAAGTGCCTGTAACTAGCCTACTTGAAATAAATGATTTGATTTTGAATTACAGAAGAAACAAGATTTTTTAACCAAATTCTTTCAGTAGACATTCAAAGACTACTAGCTCTCGCCTGTGGTTTCACCTCCGCTGCTCGGCTATTAGTCACAGCGTGACGTCATATAGCCTAATAGAGTATAGCTTTCCTCTATAAATAGACAATCCAACTTAAAACTATTTTTCGATTAAACCAGTAGTTCCTGAGGTACTCTTCAATTTTATAAAATTAGTATAGAAATTAATTGATAACTTTATTGTATATCAACTTGTATTATTCAAGATGTGGGTATGATCGAAGGAGTCCTTAGTCCAGCAAAAGATCTCCTTTGCTTGACTGATAACAATATAACAATGCATAATCAGAATTATATTTTAGCATTCTATACAAACTGTCAAGGCTATATTTTTCTAAATGACTGAACCGATTTTAATGAAACCTCGTTTCCATAAGCTGGATACATACATCTTAAATAAAAGTTATCAAAGAACAATTTCGAAAAAAAAACCTTTTCTGTGTGATTGGTATTCAGTCAAGTGTTAATAGGTTACTGCTAGGCAAGTGTGCTTCGCCGTCGACCACATCATTGCTTACAATCAGGAGAGATAGTGGACAATCACGACAATATCAAGAAGAAACGCCGTGGATTTTAGTCAGTTTGCGTACGACAGTCCTTTCCGCTCCATCCAGAGCGGTAGGACTCATTAGATGAACGTACCTCGATAAAAAAAAAGTGACAGACGACCTATAACACTCACTGGCTGTTGCCAGCGGTTTCACCCGCTAAACTCGGAAATTATACCACAGGGAAATCGTGATAAAAAATATCCTGTGTTAATCCAGGTCGCGGGACGAATGACAGTGACCCCAGAACGTAAAGGGCTATTGAAGGACACCGTGGATTTTAGTCAGTACGAATCTGACAGTCCCTCCCGCTCTGCCATGGTGCTCTATGGGTGGGAGGACTCATTTGATGATTTTACCACGTAAAAAAAATGTGTTAATCCTGATTATAAACTATCTGCGTACCAAATTTCATCCAAATCCGTTCAGTAGTTTTTGCGTGAAAGAGTAACAAACATCCATCCATCCAAAAAAACTTTCAATTTTACAATATAAACTCTTACTATAATAAGAAGATTAGTGAGAAATAATCACCAGTATTTGACTCGTTTTAATGAATTTCAGCGAACTATGAAGAGTCAGAATCGCGCGGGTGGTACGCCGCTCTGCTACTGTCCATGCTCACCGCCTACGCTCTCGCTCTGATTGGCATCGTCCTACTCTATGTGTATTATACCAAGGTAAAATAAATTATTACATAAGTGCAGTAGATTTATGTCAGGAGATTAAAAGGATAATAAAATTGTCATTTTTCTAATGTGTACAATATAAAACACTAGCTATAAATATAATACTGAAAATATAAAATACTAGGTTTCACCCCCCTGCTCGGCGCTCATATAATAGTTTTATTCAATTCTAACCAGTTTTTCCTATTATTAGTGCTTTTAAGAAAGTAAACTCTTCAGCTTTAAAATATTAGTATAGATTGGCTGCTGTAATATAAATCTGAACTAATGTAGTAAGGTAAATAAAATTGGTATAGACTTTATTTATTTTCTGTAGATTCACACTAGCTGAAGGATAAATTCTCCTCGGATTTAAAAATCTACCATCAAAGGTGCTTAAACTTTCTCTTGTAACAGAACAATGAGCATTCGCCGTTTTTAATTTTGTCGAACTGAACAACGAATAGAGCTAAACATCGCTATGAATATTTTTAAGATCTTTCTAGGTAACGCTTTAGTCGAAGGACGTAAATTTTTCTTCATAGAGATGGCAGACTTCACGGTTGGCTCAGTAAAAAGCTCGTCAAAACGCTTGTTAGAATGCTCGCTTAAACACTCTTTTGTTTTTGTGTAATTTAATATTTGCAAGAATGCTCATTACAATAAACTTGAGCATTCACTCAAGTTTAACAGCAAATTAATGATAAACTAATTAGGTACTGAATTCCAGAGAAAATGTTACTTCATCGTGGGCAGAAGCCTAAATATCAGAAAATTAAGACATCTGCTAAATTAACCCTTGTTTACAGTCAAGCGGCTGTGATCTATCCAAGTTCTTCATCTCCATTAATCTGATCCTCGTGCTGATTGCGAGCGGCATCTCGATCCTGCCGTCAGTGCAGGAGCACCAGCCTCGGTCCGGACTGCTACAGTCGGCCGTCGTGTCGCTGTACGTCATGTATCTGACCTGGTCTGCGCTCTCCAACGCCTCGAAAGAGTGTAACAGTATCACTGGATCTAATGAGGTTGGTATTGCGTTAACTTACAGTAACGTATATTGACGTACAGTTGGTGGCCAACATTACTTGATCCACTTTAACATTATTGACACGGTTGGCGCAGTGCCCGCGATCGTCTGCAGCGCTACGTGTCGCGGGTTTGATCCCGAACAAATTTTTATACGATCTGCAAGTGGTTGTTCCTGGTCTGGGTGTTTGTGTATGTGTGTTTCTATGTTTGTAAACGCACCCATGATACAGGAAGAAATACCTAGTGCGGGGCAATGGTAAAAAAAAAACTGCAGATTGAGATGAGTCATATAATGATGGGCACTGAATGTACTAAGGCTCTATACAGACGGACTGCACCCCAACTCCATTCAAATTACTTTGCTTTAAATGCAATTTTGTATGATTGGAGCTCGATCGGAGTTGGTGCACAGTTCAAAGACTGCATGATAACTGTCAAGTAGCTGCATGGTCAACAAGCAGTCCAAATGCAGCTGGCCTAACTTAGTACATGCAGCTAGCTTGCAGTCAGAGTAAAGTTGTTGGAACTGCTTGCCATAATTTAATTGCATAATTTGAACCTTACTAACCAGCAGAGCAAGTGAAATAAAAGCTTTTAAAAGAAAACTATAAACATTTAAATAACTTTTAACACATGCCTAAAGCTAAGCATATATGAACTTGAAGCTGCTTCCACCAGGTTGAGCATTAAATGTCACCCTGGCTGGCATTCAATTCAATGCATATTAAGCAACTATGAGACTTAGTCCAGACCCCTAGAAAATCGGCATATAATGGATTTTCAACTTTATGATCTAGGATATAAAGTTGGAAATTTATTGGAGAGTACCAAGCGTTTACGTTTAACTTTTGTGACTTGGCTAGGGCTAGTGCGTTAGGATATAACTAAACATTTTACAATATGTATTTATTCCTTGTTTATTGTTTGATTTATGACACTAACAATGGTTACTAATGAGTTTCAACAATTTAAAAAGGGGAAAAAATAAAAGAATGGACAGTTATTACAGTCCATTTATGTATATTCTATGATGTACATAGGTTTTTGCAAATATATTCAGTCCACACAGTAAAACATATAAGACAGTACATAATATTTATGTTATTTGTATCATGGATTTTAAAACTTTTTTTATATTTTTACACTACTAACAATGTTTATCTAATTAATATGTAAATTATAATATGTATTATTTTAAATTTGCTGAACCAGGAGTCAAAGGAAGATATGTATTGGGTATGTAACATGGTATACACTCTTATTTACTTATGCTATGTATAAAATCGTATTTTAAATGTTATGAAAAACATCTAGTTTTTTCTTCTTTTTTTTTTTTTGTAGTTTTGTCGCGGAATAAAAACTCGATATTTTTCAAAACATTTAAAGTCATGGATTTCCGCAAAGTTATGACTGATTCTATAGTATAAATCGTTTTTTATTCGCACATGTTTCAATTTTCAAATAGGTAGCAATTCTTCATGACTTAGTTAACAAATTTAAAAAAAAGGGTCTGAAAATAATGATACTCGTATTTTATTCGCACTTTTTTCAACTTTCTTTCATATTGAAAGCAAATTTTCATAACTTTTTATACAAATTTAAAAAGAAGAGTGGGTTAATAATTTTATGTTGTTTGTACAGTCATCCTTCGACAAGCAGTCGATCATCGGGCTGGTGATTTGGGTCTGTAGCGTGTTGTACTCATCCATCCGCACGGCGTCCTCCTCGTCCAAAATCACCATGTCGGACCATATCCTCGCCAAGGAAGGAAGCGCAGGTGAATATAAACTTCTTTATATTATTTTAAACTTACTAACTTATTACAATATTATTGCAAGTACTAACAAGATTCATTGCAAAGGAAATAAAAGTTGACGGTAAGATTTGCTTGTTCACAAGTATTATGTTTGAAGTCGCCAAAAATGTTTTGATATTTCATCGTTATCAGTGTGTCCTCTGGCTTTTCTGATTGTGCTGTTTTAAATATTTCACAATGTAGTCAACACAGATTTATAAAATTCAGTGATTTGCATGTTTTATTTCCAATTTTAGTTATCAGACAGTCTTTACTTGGACAATTGAATGTTTGTCAACATGTTTCTACTTGTGCTGCTGTTTTTTTCAAACAACACTTATCTAATTCGAACTACAATTTTTAACAGTGGCTACAATAATAATTTCTAGTATAAAAAATGATTTTGCGTTTAAATTGCGATGATTACTTATACTTTCAATAAGATACAATCAGTTATGTAGTCACTTGTTTTTTTTTACTTTTTATGTAACACTTACGCATTGCATTCCTTGCGGACATATCGCGCGGCGGTGGCGCTGAGTAAGGTCAAGGAGGGCTCATTGCTAACGAAGGTAACACCACATGTGCACTTGGCCTTAAATCACAAACTACCTCTCATGCCAGACACTGAACACTCATGTATCTTTTCATTATCCGCTAACATATTATTTGCTTGTTTAATTTCATTCATCAACTTCATGCTATTCGCATTTGAATCATTTTTATACATTAAAATTTTATTATTGTTTCTTATTTTCCTTTATGCTATGCTTAGGGCCAGTTTCTAAAGAAACCCAAACCAAGCCTCCTAGTGATATTTTGAAGAAGCCAGGTTAAATGGTTTTGTATGAATGACATCCACATAATTAAACATTCATGAAAATAGCTCGAGTAGAAATCAGTTTATGCTTTTTAGTTATTTGCGACGTGTTTTTAATTTTTTTTATAATATTTAAACCACTGGCCTTCTGTGTAATATGTCAAGTATTTCGTATATTCCGCTTTTTGTTCCACTTATTCGCTTCAATTGCACTCTTCAATGGTATTGTGATCAACATAGTTAACACTGCATGTTGGTATGCTCACTGAGCGCAGGATATGATTCCGTAGAGGGCGCTGACGGCGGCGAGGCGGGCCGCGGTCCTGAGACCAAGGTGTTCGATAACGAGGAAGATGGCGTCGCCTACTCTTGGACCTTCTTCCACATCGTGTTTGCTCTGGCTACGCTTTACATCATGATGACACTCACAAATTGGTACAAGTGAGTATCTCATTTTCAACTCTATTAGTAAAACCTATAAAATAATTAATGACTTGTAATATCCACTGGCCCGGATTTACGAGTTGTAGGTAATGGGTTCGAACCCAGCCAGGCTATTACTTTGTGTAATTTATTCCATCACCACTGCTCTCAAAACGGTGAAGGAAAACATCGTGACGAACCCGGCATGTCCTTTTTTTTTTCTTGGTAAAATCATCAAATGAGTCCTCCTACCCACGGTAATTCGTACAGTCCCGCGACCAACCGGCATGTCCTAGAACCAAAAATACCTTCGTATTTTTATGTAGTATGTGAAATCTACCAACATGCACTGGGCCCGCGTGGTAGATTATGGCCCACTCCATCTCAGAGAGGAGGCCTTTGTCCCAGCAGTGGGAAAATTTATAGGCTGATTATGAATATCCACTGGCAGTTATAGGTTTGTGTGGTGAATCAACACATTGACATTAAGACTTACTATCACCAGAAACACAATTTCTCACGTATTCAGATTATACGAAGAATCCAATTAATTTTTAAATCATAAAACTAATAACGAAATATATTTATTTCAGCCCGAGTTCGCAGCTTTCGAAGGAAAATGTCGCCTCAATGTGGATAAAGATCACATCCTCTTGGCTGTGCGTGGGGCTCTACATCTGGACCCTGGTCGCACCAGCTCTGTTCCCTGACAGAGAGTTCAACTAAATATTTTGTCAGTCTCCAGTAAAGGCTGTTCTATGTTACACCACGATGGACTAAAGCCCTAATAAGAAGAGATAGATGAAATATGCGCGGGTTCTCAATCTTGTCGAACAAAGTATAGCATAAAACAGTTTTTATAATGTAAACTGGCTTTTATCATAGCGATTTTAATTCGATCTTTATGTTAAAATTATACTGTCAATTGTATTTAGATACTGTAGTCCAGTTGATTGTTATTATAGTAAGTCATGTAAATCCTTAATATTAAGATCTCGTAAGATTATTTTATATGTTTTTCAATTCTATAAGCGTCTAATCTTTTCTTATCTCTTCATCTTCAATACTTTTGTTCACAATATATAATTCTTTAGAACTGCTTAATTCTCTCACAAAAGGTATGTTATTTAATTTTTCACTGATTTTGAAATCGTAATTGTTGCATTATTTGCTGCTTTAAATGTCTGTACACCTAATAATTATAATTGTATTAATAAATTATATCTATCCTCTCAAGATTGTTTATTTGTTCGCTCCGCATTGACCGTGATTGTTGGTGGACTGACAACTAACATGTTGAGTCACAACAACAGAAGCAGATTACGCGGTATGGCACACGAGCCGACGCGGCGATTAGTGAAAGTTGGCTTTATAATTACTGAAGCATATTTTATAAACACACATATATACACACGCCAGCACATTAAACTACTCCAATTTACCAGTTTTCTTTAACAGAATTTCAACCTTTTCACAAAACAAAAAAAGATGGTTCATATATCCGATTAGGATATTCCGGATATTTTGACAGATTGGGGTAAGCTGTGTCTGTACTTACACGTATTGTTGTTGTTCATATTTTACAAGTTACGCTAAACAATATTTTATCTTATAGTTGTATGCCAATAAGGGAATTCCCCTGTTTAATAAAAATTAAAAAATAAATAAATAATCTGACCGACGTGTGACAACTCTGATACCCTCCTGTTTTTTATAATTTTTGTCACGTCGTTGTAACAAACTAGTAAAATGAAAGGTACTCGCCGGCCGGTACATTCATTGTGAAACCAGTGAATCAGTTATAACAACGTAGTAGAAGTAATACTGTTCAACTAAGCGCTAAAGTGGTATCTCAAAAAAAATCGTAGTTGATTTTTATGCTATCAGATAGCTTTAAAAAATACGCATCTCATGAACTAAGCCTTTTAGCGCTATCTTGTTCAAAACATATAAAAAATATCCTTTAGAAAGATTTCCATAACTCAGTTTTACCAATTATTTATACGACGGCTTATAAAACAACTTTACATTTTTTTTGAGATACCGCTTTTGCGCTTATTAGGGCAGAGTAATAGTAATACATTACGTTTCTCGAGCGAGAAACGACTAACTTATACCGTCGAGAGATCATCACAGGTGGATAGGACATCTGACGCCACATCTCACCTAATAATTATTACGGTATTAAGTTTAAAAACGGCCACCACAAATTAAATACTCAAAATATTAATACCCAAAGATTCAAATGGTAAAAAACCATTGTTGACATTGTCATGTCATGACGTACGCTGTCAGCTGCAACTGTCATTTGTAATACAGTCATTCTCTTTTGTTTACTTTTACACTTAAATCACCGTTGTCTTTTAAAATTAATTATGAACAGTCATTTGTTTACATTATTGTGTATTATTGTTACTGTAAGTTCTAATACAAATGAAGAGTTTTGTAGTAGAGATGATAAATCATGCTCTGAAGACCACAACAAATACAGAAGAGGTTATTACAAACTTTTAACTTCAATGAAAATCTTTATCCTATCGGCGTAATCAAGAAGAAAGCATTGTTATTATTAGGTTAAGTTAAACTGCTGTTACAGGTTTCCTTTGGATTTTCCTATAAACCAGTTTTCATTGATGTCTTGTCATGACAGTAAATTTTTGGGTTACTTTTTTCGATCCTCATAATTTTGCTGTCATAACTAAAAGGGATGCATCCGAGTATATGAAATTGAAAAAAAAGATAGTCCGTTTCTAGTCCGCCAAGTTTTTTTTTACAAGTTTTTATCTTCATTTTAGAATATTTAAGTTAAAACGCCCCTTATGTATAACAGCAGGACCATCTATTATTCAAGTACTTGTTCAAATAATCTATAATTTAACTTTCAGAAGCTAATGAAAGATCTGTTAAAATAACCAAAACAATTAACTTAGCTGTTGACCAATATGTTCCTTGTAAAAGTGAAAATTGTGGCTGTCATGCATCAGTGATTGACAAAGACCTCGCACCATTCAAAGATGGTATTACCAAGGAACTATTTGCTAGAGCTCGGGTAAAAGCAACGAAGTACCAGGTAATTTAAACATCAGAGTGTATCATAATCTTTGAGTATCTATTTTTTAATAATTATTCATTGAATTGCTTGTTATGTTACAGATAATTGATGGTAAACTGTATAGGGAAAATGATTGCCATTTTCCAGCAAGATGTGCAGGAGTAGAACATTACCTGACTGCTCTAGCTGCTAAAATGCCAGACTTGGAATTAGCACTGAACACAAGAGATTGGCCTCAAATCAATCAAGCATGGAACCATCCAAAAGCACCAGTATTTTCTTTTAGTAAGGTCCTGGAATAAACATGTAATACTAAACAATACTTACCTCATACTCTACCAAGTCTGTCCACTGGAAATTTACTACAAAATATTTGATAAGACAAGAAAAGGAAAAAAAACGAGAAATTAACACAAGAAATTGCCTAATCACATAGTCATACTTCAGCTTCATTTTAAGAAGGAACATATTCAATTATTTTTCAGACAAGAGATTATTATGACATAATGTATCCTGCCTGGAGTTTCTGGGAAGGTGGTCCAGCAATATCCTTGTACCCCACTGGCATAGGCAGATGGGACAAACACAGAATCTCAATATCAGGAGCAGCTAAAAAGTCAGTAACTAGTTCATAAGGTTTTTAACAGAAATTATTATTAGATCATATTTGACTGGTGATAAATAATTCACTCTCTTTTCAGATGGCCTTGGGAAAAGAAAGAAAGCAAAGGATTTTTCAGAGGATCCAGAACAAGTGAAGAAAGAGATGCTCTGATACTGCTCTCCAGAGCTGAACCTGACCTTGTTGATGCTAAGTACACTAAAAACCAAGCTTGGAAGTCTGATATGGTACATTACCTACACTAATTTAATATAGACAATGTGTACGGCTTCTTTTGGTGTGGGCCACCATTTAGTAATCTGAATATTAAAGCTTAAAATAATACTAATACTAGAAATTCAAATTGTTTTGATGCCTCTGTCATAAGAAGTCATTCAGCATGTGAGCAACAATTAACAATTTTAACTATTTTATTTCAGGACACACTTTATGCACCACCAGCTTCAGAAGTACCATTTGAAGATCATTGCAAATACAAATACCTATTCAATTATAGAGGGGTTGCAGCTAGTTTCAGATTCAAGCATTTATTCCTCTGCAAGTCTTTAGTGTTCCATGTTGGTGATGAATGGCTGGAATTCTTTTACCCATCACTAAAACCTTGGGTGCATTATGTACCTATCAGTGCCAAAGCAACAGAGAAAGAGATAGAGGATTTAATCATCTTTTTCAAAGAAAATGATAGGTTAGCGAAAGAGATTGCAGACAGGGGTTTCCAACATATTTGGGATCATTTAACAGATAAGGATGTAAAGTGTTATTGGCGGAAGCTTTTAAAGAAATACGCCAAACTTGTAAAGTATGATGTTGTAAAGGATGTTGATCTGAAATTAATATCTTCATAATTGTAAGATAATAAATAAATAATTTTTTATAAAACAGTTGTTTTAGTTGAATAGAGAGCTGTCTTCTGGTAGTGCAAGCAAAATAGAATTGATAGTCATGATTACTCTAAGAATTCCACAATTAATTAGTTAGTTTTTACTATAGCATCAGACTTGCATTCCTTGGCGAGATAGGCAGGTGTTACTACAGAACGTGAAGGACAGTGGGCAAGTTCATTGGCACGAACCAAACTCCTACTGTAGTAATTTTTGTCACAACTCTGTCTGCCATTAAAGGAACACGTCTTATAAAAAATTGCTTACATGATTATGTTGTATTATGATAAGGGTCTCTGGGAATAACAGAGACGACTGGTGGAAAAAAAAAACACGAAAAAATTAAAATAATTTGATTTATTTATGAAATACAATATCGTCATTAATACAATTTTATTTTAGAGTTGGTAAAGTTTATATCTCTGTAAATCTCATGACATTACAAAAATATGTATAAACATAATAATAATATAGCTTAGAGAATACATAAAATAAATTTCTACAAAATAAAATTGTGGGATACTATAAAATAAAGTGATAAAACATTACCCACACATTGAATCAACTCAACCAGTGACGGAACAGTCGGTGACCTTAACTAGTCTAAAAATGGAATAACACAATTTGAAATGAACTAATTTAAGAACATAGCAAAACTAGGCCACCTGCCATTACAACGTCACCATTTGAATCAATCTTCCTTTTTCTCCATACGAGTATTTATTTAGATATGAATACCCATTCTCAAATGGTCTTATATCAGTCTCAATATTTGTCACACCAATGTAATCCATATCACACCTTATTTCGTCATAGGCACTTCACGACCCAAAAAGTCTTTATCGCATTGTGCAATTGTTTAATTTGTTCCATCTCTGGATATTTATTTGCCTAACAGTTATGTTAACATTGTGATGTAGACGTAATAATAATATGAATAGTTCGCACAATCATTTGCCACCATGAATGGCTAAAATTCCCATTGGGCACAGGCCACGGGCCTCCTCTCTGTGAGAGGAGTGGGCCATAATCCACCAACAAGCCCAGTTGGTGAATGTCACACATTTTGAATTTTTGGTTCCAAGACATGCCGGTTTCTTCACGGTGTTTTCCTTCACCATTTTGAGAGCAATGGTGATGAAATAAATTACACGAAATCACGACCACGTTACCACAGTCGTAATCACTGAGCTACTACTTCCCTATGTATGCCATAAATGGCATAACTTTGGGAAATGCAAATCTTATCAACCAAATACTCAGTAAACCATTCATAATATTCATATCAATGTTTTACTAGTTCTGTAAAACGAGTTCGCAACAACAAGCACAATATGATAATAACTCTGGAAATAACTAGTTAATCACATATAAAAGCACCATTTTATTAAGGTCAGGCATACAAGCATGCATTCTTTTATACTGGGAAATAAATACATGGAATCAACACATTTTTTGCGCAAAATTGGAATATTAGGGGCCATTCTTAGATTAAGTTGGTAGGTTGAGAACACTTGAACTTATCTGAAAAATAAACAGTTTGGTTACTTAAAAAATATCTATTGATACTTATCTAGTTACCGTTTGATCAGCAGTAAAAGACAATGTAAACAAAAAAAGAACAATGTCTTTTACCACTAAGTGTTCTAAATTGAAGTTTATTTAGTTAATTTACGCTCGAGTTGATCAGCGATGGCCAGGAGGAAGTCTTCGGTGTGTAAGTACATGCCCTCCTTGGTGTCCTTAAGTCCATGGATGCAGATCACCAAGTCCTTAGTCATTTTACCGCTGTCGATGGTCTCAACACACGCCTGAAAAATGAATACATGTTATAACTTATTATTGGTTTTTAACGAGAGCATTCTTTACGTTATAGCAAAACGCGAAAAGAACAGGACATGTTGTCATGTGTCAGTCAGGGGGTGTGGTGTCAGACGGTGCCTTTGATCTCTTGTATCGGAGTCTGTTTTACGTGTTTATCTTATCACTTCCCGCTTCACACAGGAACGGAAATGTATTGATGTGGATTATGCCAAATTATCGAGATTTGAGATTACTATGCTTAATTTAATTTAATATTATTTTTATACAAATAAACCCTTAAGCCACAGATTTAAATTTTAATTTAATTTAATAAACCCTTAAACCATCATTCACGGAATTAATTATTCCGTGAAGGATGGTCATCATCAAATCTGTTTGTAGTTTAGAAGAACTAAACTAAATATTCGGCCCGCAGCTATTTTTAAAACGCGCCATCTTTTTGTACATTTTTCATTGGCCGTTTCCGATGTTTGAGCGCAGATAAATAATTATTCTGACAAGTATTTTAATGTCACGAAACCTGAATCGTGAATGGAGAGAAGAAAAAAATGTTTATGAGTCCAAAAAAAAAGCCGAAGACCAGTACCTATATGTTCAGTAGTTGCTTTGTAATATTTTGTTGCTAAGGAGGATCACTGACTTCAGTGTTACGCAAAGGAAGTCTGCAAATATTGACTTTGCCGTACAAATATTAAGCCGATTACTTGCAGAACTACCGTGCAAGAGATCCATCACTTATTACTGAATATTTGTGAAGAAGTATTGAGTTATTCTGTAAAATAAAACCGCGAGTATCGATCGTTCGCAAGTCAGTGTCAACGACCCTATTTTAAACGAGATTTTCTTGTTTCGCCAGTTTTACGAGCGCGGCTGAATACGTCGCATTTAATCCGGTACTCGGTTTTTGGAAACCCCGTACTAACGTTTACATATTTGTTATAAGGTAGGCAAGTTACCGACACGTATTTATTTTGAAATATCAATCAACTGCAAACTTATCTAATAAATTTTCCCCGCCTTAATGATTACCTACTAAGATATTTATATTGATAGTAGAAATGAGTTCATATATCAAGTGCAAAATTGCAAATATTTGATAAATGAAACGGGAGGTGTCGTGAACTTGACTTGTTTGCTACATTCTTGCTTATAACGAAACTTTTTTCGGTTCAAAGATAGTCAGATTAAAAAATCTTATCAAGTTAGTTTTTCCTGTAATAATATTTGCTACAAACACACTTTATAATATCATGTTCATGGTCAAACACCGTTACATAATGAGAGACATAACAAATATCATGAATGTTTTCCTTAATGCCACGATTTTGATCCTTGAGTACATCCACGTCCGTAGATGATATAATATTTACTTAGAAATTATGATACGTGTGCTACTGTTTACATTGTTATCTCTGAATCTTCTAAAGTCTTTCCAAGTCCGGTCAAGTGCACGTACATGTGCAAAAATTTCGTCAACGAACGTGTCAAAGGTAATGCTCGTTTTCGCTAACACTGGGCGACACTTCACTAAAGCTGCACAATAATAATTTACGCTAAAATTGCAACAGTGAAATTATATTAAGGTATAGCCTATTTTTTTTAGAAACGGGAATGAACTCTTTGTCTGGAAAACGCAACCCCTTTTTGGACATAATTTCGACTACAAATCTTACATATTTCCAATTAGGATAGAACTACCCACAAAATAAAAAGAAATACTTACATCTTCAAGCGCGAGTGCGAACCGCTCAAGGTCGGGCGTACCATCGAGCTTGGCGCGGTGCAGGAGGCCTCTGGTCCACGCGTAGATGGAGGCCACGGGGTTGGTGGACGTCGGCTTGCCTTGCTGGTGCATGCGGTAGTGGCGTGTGACCGTGCCGTGAGCTGCCTCGGACTCCACCGTACGCCCATCGGGACACATCAGCACTGATGTCATCATGCCCAAAGAGCCGTAACCCTGGATCATAAAACAACTTTTCTAGTATTCCAGAGAATCCGAGGAATATTTTGTGCTCGAATAGGTTATTTGAATGAAAAAATCTATTTAGTTCGTCTATTAGATTACCAAGAAATATTTGACTCGTATTTTTTCTCTTTTTACGTAAACCATAACTGACGAAGATACGTCACAAGTGCAGTTTTCGCTTGCTACTGACGTCACGAGCCCCCACTTTCGATAACTACATATTTTGATTGTCCCCAATTTTGATGCGATATATCTTTGTAAGTATGCATTAACTCAACAAAAGAAAAAAATACATATCCATTATTTTTCAATACTTTTACTGACGGACTAATTAAATTTGTAATTTATTGATTAAGCGTTAGCATATAAATGTGAACCATCAACCACAAAACTAAAGACTGTTTGGTTGCACGCGCTAATCTCAGGAACTACTGGGTCGAATTGCAAAAATCTTTATTGTGTTGTATAGTCCATTTATCGAGGAAGGCTACAGGCTATATAACATCTCACTAAGACCAATACTGCCGTCGTAAGAAAAAAGGGCACAACTAACATTTTTAAAAAAATTGAGTTATATACATATTTAGAACCAGAAAAAAAAGGCGCATCTGCTCAATTTTTTGTAGAATTTTATCTTCAAGGAATTTGGAGATACAGTAGGCTCAAAAGGCACAAATGAGACTAATATTCATGTTTAATAGAATGAAAAGGCACATTTATTTACCATTATATTGAAAAGGCACAAATACGTAGATGTGACTATTTACTTCATACAGATTTTTACTAAAAACTACTTTGAAAAGGCACACCTATAACATAACATAAAGAAAAGGCTCAAATGCCAGATGTGCCTTGTCTACTTAATTAATGATCCATGCATATCTCAATTAATTTACGTATAAAAGGCACAAATAACCAGTTGTGCCTTTTCTTTAAATTATTTACGATTAGGGGTAATAAATTAGTCCTCCCACCCAGGCCAGGGCAGGAGAGACTGTCAGACTTGACTGACTAAAATCCACGGTGTCCTTCACTAGCCCTTTACGAACCGGGGTAACGGTAATTCTTTAGTCCCGCGACCCCGGCAGGCTTTGGCCCTCTACAGGCCCCGTCACAATGCTGACACTCCTTGAGGCGCGCGTGGAACACAACGCGCCGTCGACCCGGGCATGGTCCACGTATTTTCGTGTTGGTTGGTATTATTCATCATCATCATCATCTCAGCCATAGGACGTCCACTGCTGAACATAGGCCTCCCCTTTAGATCTCCACATGTACCGGTTGGAAGCGACCAGCATCCAGCGTCTTCCGGCGACCTTTATAAGGTCGTCCGTCCACCTTGTTGGTGGACGTCCTACGCTGCGCTTGCTAGTCCGTGGTCTCCACTCTAGTACTTTTCGACTCCATCGGCCATCTGCTCTGCGAGCAATATGGCCTGCCCATTGCCACTTCAGCTTGCTAATCCGGTGGGCTATGTCGGTGACTTTAGTTCGTCCACGGATCTCCTCATTTCGGATTCGATCACGTAGAGAAACACCGAGCATAGCTCTCTCCATAGCTCGTTGAGCGACTTTGAGCTTTGAGATGAGACCGATAGTGAAAGACCACGTTTCGGTGCCGTAAGTCATCACTGATAACACACATTGGTTGAAGATTTTCGTCTTGAGGCACTGAGGTATGTCGGACGAAAAGACATTGCGTAGTTTCCCGAACGCTGCCCAACCGAGTTGGATTCGGCGGTTGACCTCTTTCTCGAAGTTGGACCTACCTAATTGGACTACTTGTCCTAAGTAGATATATGAGTCAACAACTTCGAGTACCGAGTTTCTAACAGAGACTGGGGTGGGCACAACATTGTCATTTGATATAATTTTCGTCTTGTCCATGTTCATTTTCAAGCCCACCCGTTGTGAAACTCGGTCGAGGCCATCGAGCATCATGCTGAGTTCCTCCATCGACTTTGCCATGACTACGATGTCGTCGGCAAACCGAAGGTGAGTGATGTATTCGCCGTTGATGTTGATGCCAAGTCCTTGCCATTCCAGGAGCTTGAAGGCGTCTTCCATTGCGGCAGTAAACAGTTTCGGGGAGATAACGTCCCCCTGTCTTACGCCTCTTCTCAATGGAATTGCCTTCGTGCTCTGCTCCTGTACTCGGACCGACATGGTGGCGTTATTATACAAACACTTCAATACCTCGATGTACCGATAGTCAATACGGCATCGCTTTTTTTTTTATCGTGGTGAAATCATCAAATGAGTCCTCCCATCCAGGGCAGGGCGGGAGGGACTGTCAGACTTGTACTGACTAAAATCCACGGTGTTCTTCACTAGCCCTTTACGTACCGGGGTCACGGTAATGGATAAGTCCCGCGACCCCGGCAGGCTTTGGCCCTCTACAGGCCCCGTCACTATGCTGACACTCCTAGACGCGCGCGTGGAACTCAACGCGCCGTCGACCCGGGCATGGTCCATGGTCGGGCTGCGAGTCGTCCATTAATCGCCGCCCGCATGCCCGCGCCTACGGTGGCCGGAGATCGTCTTGCGACGTCCGACGCCTCCGGCGTCTACCACTGCGGTTGAGGTGGGGGAGGTCGCTGTTCTCTCCCTCACGCGGCCCGCCTCCTCCTTCGCAAGCATGACTGCTTCGCAGAAGGAGGCGACCGCTTCCCATTCCGTCTCGCCCCGATGCATGGCCTCGACCAATGCCGGGCGCGAGAGGTCTCCGCCTATCGCCGTCGTGAGGACACGGCGGTGCTCTGCCCAAGCGGGGCAGTCCTGCACCGTATGGTCCACCGTGTCCTCCGGACGATCCTCGCAGTGGTGACACCCAGGCGTTTCTTCCCTCCTTATCCGACACAGGTACCTCCCGAAACTTCCGAGTCCGGTGAGGACCTGCGTCATACGGTAGGTCAGGACCCCGTGACGCCTATATACGGCATCGCTGGAGTGACTCAAGTACCGCCCATGTTTCCACCAAATCGAAGGCTTTCTCATAGTCCACAAACGCTAAGCATAATGGCAAGTTATACTCTTCGTTCTTCTTGTGTATAACTTGCCGCAGCGTATGGATGTGGTCTATGGTACAATAGCCTCTTCGGAAACCGGCTTGTTCGGGAGGCTGGAAGTCATCAAGTCTGTGTTCGAGACGGTTCGTGATAACCCTTGAAAACAGCTTATAAACATGACTCAGAAACGTGATGGGTCTGTAATTCTTCAATAGGCTGTTATCACCTTTTTTGAAGAACAGCACCACCTCACCCCTGCTCCATGTTTCAGGCGTTTTGCCCTCGGACACGTGTGAGATACTTATCCCTAATAATTTATAAATAAATATTGAATATTAAGAACATCCTTTTTTTGTTTAAATGTTGATGTCCTAGAAGAACATTTGTTTTGTTTCAGTTATTTGGATAAGCTAACCAGAAATGGCATGACAATAAATATGTTTCATAGTTTATTAAACTTTCTTCACATGATTATTTGTTTTTTTTTTAGAAAACATTAAGTCAGTTTACATTAAAAAGGCGCAATTAGACTAATGTGCCCTTTCTTTTAGATTCAAAGACAAATTTGCTTGAAATATTAAAAAGAAAGGTCACATTTGGTTAACTATGCCTTTTCTTTGTAGTAAGTAGTATTTTTTAAATATTTTTTTTTTTAAGTTGAAAGGAATAATTTGAATTTATTTAATAATTAATTATATACAAAAACTAAAAAGTAAAAAATATAATCGTACTAACCTTCACGCATATATCATCAGTATTTTTTTTCTTTTAAGTAATTAGGTTTCCACACTATGAAGCAGAATATGGTAAAAACTTTAATCCCAATTATCTCAGTTTGACCAAAATGATAGATGTGCCCTTCTCTCGTACGACGGCAGAATAGGAGCCGTGCAGCGGAGGTGAAACCGCGGGGAACAGGTAGTCGTTCACAGAAGCACGGTCGGTGCGAGTGCTTCCAACCTGAATTTTCTTAAGAACCTCATGAATAACACTTAACAAATTTTCCGTTTAACCAGTGGATGAAAAAATAACGCGCCAAATAGATACGTTACATTTCAAAGGTCATTTCTGAACGACGGAAAAAAAGTTCGCCATCTGCTCAATGCCTAATATATAATTTTATATTGTACAGAATGATTCATTATGCTTCTACTACTTTCGCTCACACGAGTAATTTATATCTGTGCTCAAAATAGAACAAACAAATTGTCTGTGATTCTGTTTATACAAGCAGGTGTAGTTAGTTACTAATTACCAACATTAGCTAGTTCATGTAAAACCGTTTTAAAAGATTTCGTTGTCTTACAATAAGGAGGGAAGTGATATTGATCTCGATTCACGGAATGTTGCGAAAACCTGTTTAAAGACAGGGTATCGCGGTAAAATGGCAATAAATCTAAGTATAGCCCTGACGGAGGGAATAAACTTGTCTGGCGAGATGAAAGGACCACAGGTTATTTTGGTTATCGCCCCTTTTGGCAAAAAAGGTTAAAAAAGTTGTAACAACACTTTTTTTTTTGCGGGAGTTAAATCGTCAAATGACTTCTCACGTATTGGGTTGAGCCGAAGAGAGTCAGAATCTCAATAACATCCACACTTTCTTTCAATTGCGTTCTCATTCTTTGCGTCCCAGGGCTGTAGAAAGTCTGTCGAACATTCCCGCAACCCTATCACTCCAATTGTACTTGTGATTGTGAAATGTGTAATAAATGCTACACTTAAAGATTAACAGGTCAATACTTTATTAATGTAGTTGATAGTCATAAACGTGGCGCGCAAAGATAATACCAGTATAATTATACTTCAGTTTTTTCGATAACATTTTTAGTCGAATGCCGAGAATGTCGAGCCGAATTCTAGTTCTTTCTGGTTTAAAACTGGATATTACTTGCATTGATTATTATAAAAAAGTGGATTATGCATAATATTGTGTTTTTTAAATGTGTCTAAAACCTGATAACCTCTTTTGAGCCATATTATACTTACGTAAAAGCTTATTTTTTACGTTCTTCTTGACTGGGAAGTTTAAAAACAACTACAAACCTGAGCAACTACATCAGATTGAACGTCTCCGTCGTAGTTCTTGCAGGCCCACACGAACCCGCCAGAGCCCTTGATAGCCTGCGCCACCATGTCGTCGATAAGCCGGTGCTCATACCATATCTTCGCGTCTTCGAACTGCTTCTTGTAATCACTGTTAATCAACGATAAAACGATTTACTGCAGCGGATTCATGAGGCATAGATTAAATCGCTGATTTGATTACAAGAAGTCCCAAGTGGTTTTTAATCTCTAAATCAGTGACACTGTATTACGTAACACATAAGTCTTTTTAATACCTTTGATAAATTTCTTCGAAAATGTCCTTGAAACGGCCGTCGTATTTCTTGAGAATAGTGTTCTTAGTAGATAAATACAGAGGCCATTTCTTCTGCAACGCCACCTGATCAAAGAAAATACGCATTTATGACGTGAATGCAAATTAATGAGTACAAATAGTAATGTACACTGTACAGTCTCAACAAGTTCGTGTTCGATATTTATTAAGATTCATTGAAGCAAGGTCGCGGTGACCGAACAATTAAAGAGCCTGATAGTTGTGCCCTAGTGCGTCATAGTGATATATTATTCTCGTTTTCTTGTCGGAAAACAAAACAAATAACAAACTGTAAACTATTTTTAATTTCGGTAGAGCATTCTTAACGTCCGGGTTAATGAGTTCAAATGATAATCTTATCTACATCTGACCAGATAATGCTTATAGTTTCAAACCTGGAAACTGGAATGAGCGAAGGCACGGATAGACTCATCAGTGTTGTACATCGCCATGGCAACACCTGATCCCTTGAAGTCAAACAGCTGCCGCCTCTCTACTGTTCCATCTTCTGCTGTGTAGACTAACTCAACCTGAGAAATTAAAAAATATTTAAGCACAACAAAATTACAAAAATATTGAATGCAATTACACTTTGTAAAAGAGTAAAACTCCAGCTTCAAACATGCTCAGTTTCGATTGTACTTTGGCTCTTATTCTCTTAATCAAAATTTATTCTCATATCATAATATAAAATATCAGTTTTTACCTTGCCAGGTTTCTGTATAACTAAATCTTGTGCCTTGTACTGGTCTCCGTGTGCGTGACGGCCGATGACCATGGCTTTGGTCCAGCCAGGGACAACTCTTGGGATGCTCTTGCACAGGATAGGCTCACGGAACACCGTGCCACCCAAAATGTTACGAATCGTCCCGTTCGGACTCAGCCACATCTTCTTCAACTTGAATTCTAGAATGAAACAAAAAATACATGCATCTTTAATCCTCCAATTGACATTCAAAGTGTTACGTTCTGCATGCTAATACAATACAAATTACATCATTTAAATATAGTTACGAAGTTGAACGTATATCTAAGGGTTATTGGCATTAGTTTAGTAGTATGCTAAATACTACAGCGAATTTGCGTGTGTGTGTTTCCTGTTTCGCTAATTTCATTTTTCTGCATGCGGGATCGAACCTTCGACCCACAGCCAGAGGGCAGATAATCTAACAATTTACACGTGCCATATGGATCATCGTAATTGATATTACAATGTTGACGGCACGTTTGGCGCAGTGGCTGAGAAATTGGACTCCTGCGCTATGTATCGCGGGTTCTATTCCCGCACGGAACAAATATTTGTATGATCTGCAAGTAGTTGTTCTGGTCTGGGTGTTAGTGTATGTGAGTTTCTATGTTTGTAAATGCACCCACGATACAGGAGAAATTCCTTGTGTGGGGCAACGTTTTTATCTATATAAAAAAATGTAATATAATAATACAACAAAGTGATTAGTGACGATAGCATTAAAAATATTGTTAGGCATAATCAACAAATGTTCATAACATTTATACGGGTTTTTTTGGACTACCGTTGTTCACGTACTGCGTTATCACAATTATTGTGATAGCTGTGAAATAATACGTAACATGTAATTATGATGTATGAGTTTATTGTTAGATTATTATCACGCATTCATAATAGTGTGGGCAAAATTGATTTTGACACAACCGGGCGGTAGAAAATGCTTTCAATTTTGCCGACCTGGCTGTGACGGCTCTTATGCGTGCTGGCAGCAAAGACCTATTTTGCTGTAAGTACTATTCCTAGTCAATTGATATTCTGGACTTATCCTGTAAGACTTTTTTAAGCTTAGTAAAATCATCAAAATCCACGATGTTCCTTTACATTCCAGAGTCACGATTGCTGGTTAGACAGTCTCGCAACCCGGACTGTCCGGCGACCCTTTAAGTCTTCAAGCTTATCCTGCTACAATGATCTAAGATACAAAAAAAGTTAATCTTAATAATGTAAATACCTTCGACTCTCTGCTCATCAGGAGTGATGGTGGCGCACTTGATACCGACATTGTGCTTGAGGATAGCGTGAGCAGCATCGATGGTGACCTGGTCATCAGTTGCGTCACGGTGAGGTAGGCCCAGATCGTAGTACAAGCAATCCAACTGTGGAAATATTTCATGATATTTATCTCATCAAGTAATTGATGAAAGCCGCACACAGGGAAGAGTGGAAAATTATGGGGGAGACCTTTGCCCAGCAGTGGGACAACACAGGTTAAAAAAAAAGTATTTGATGGATCAGGATGGCCCAGTGGTACCGGGCTCAACTTACGAGTCGTTGATTCTAACCCAGCCACGCGTATTATTGTTTTACTTATTTCATCACCACTGCTCTCAAAACGGTGAAGGAAAACATCGTGAGGAAACATTCATGTCCTAGAACCAAAAATTCGAAGACATGTGAAATCTACTAATCAGCACTGCCCTGCGTGGTGGATTATGACCCACTCCCTCACGCAGAGTGGAGGCCTTAACTGATATGAAATGGAATCGAGATCCCATGCTGTTAACACCGTGCCTCTTACGGACGTTTTTTTTTACAATGCATATGTACTTTCTTATTTTATTATGGACTTTACTGATATCTTGAAGAAAAACATCGTGAGGAACCTAGACTAGTATATTCAACAATAAAATTATGTCCAAAGTAATGTGAGGTGGCTAAGGAACTCGTATACGCAGCTTAATTAGCTGACACCAGAGTGGCTGCATTCCACTCAAGAAATAAAGATTAATAAGGAATGTATAAAGATGGTTGCCACACATAGATAAAGTCATGAATTGTACTCAGATTACTAGGCAGGTAACTCCCACAGTACAACCTAACCAGAAACTGTGGCTACAGGTTTACTGTTTGTAATACGATGAAAACCGGCCAAGTTTCAGTCGGACTCGCGGAGGAAAGGCTCCATACCATTATCTATAAAAACGTCGAAAAAAATCACGTTTGTTGTATGGGCTCCCATCCCCATTACTCTTAAATAATTATCTTATTCTGTTATTTTAATATTTTTTGTCTAATCGGCAACAGAAATACATCATTCTGTGAAAATTTTGACTCTCTAAATATAACGGTTCATGAAATACAGTCTGGTCACAGACGGACCTGGGTCCCGTTTGATATGAAAGGGTAAGAGCCCTATCAGCCCTGTAAAGTGTGTAACCCTAAAAAGCAACAGAAACAATGCGTTATAATTAATATGTCCTCGCCCTTGGCATTGCATAAGTGCTGTAATACCGATGAATATTCAAAACCATAAACTTTACATTTACAGTCCATTCAAATATTTACTTACATCGATAACCCCATTATCAGCATAATAATGTCCCTATGAGTAGGCACTAATTCACCACAGGCCCAGTGCAGGCTGGTAGATGTGAAATGACTTGATATTTAGATTGATTTTTGGATCTGGGACCTATATACCTAAACCGTTTTGAGAGCAGAGGTGATGAAATTTAATTTAAATTAACGGCACGGTTAGCGCTGTGGCTGAGCGATTGGATTGCTGAGCTGCGTGTCGTTGGTTCGATTCCCGCACGGAGCAAATATTTGTGTGATCTACAAGTAGTTGTCCCGGGTCTGGGCGTTTGTGTATGTGAGTTTATATGTTTGTAAACGCACCCATGACACAGGAGAAATCACTAGTGTGGGGCAACGTTTAAAAAAAAAGATTACGGAAAAGTTATGCGTTTCGCCGTTTCAAACCCACGACCTACCCTACCTACCTACCCGTCCCTAGAGAATACCACTACTGGTAAGTACTCTGTGATTTACACAGCAGATGCTCTATCCAATGAAGGTCATTATTATTTTAACTTACATTATATAAAAGTAATTATTTGACATTCAATTACAAAATATATCTATAAATATTTTCTAACATAATTACTTAGGTAAATTAACAAAATTTAATACACACAAGAGATAAACTTTGTGTGATAATGATAACAGTGCGCAAGACTAAATGATAAACTAGAACATAATGGTAACATTGGCACAATAAATTGTGATAAGAAACGTAATAACTTTAACACAATGATAACCTGCTTTTAAATGTTAAACTATTGCACTGCCCTTTCTTTTGCCTATATCAGCAATCTAACTACAACCTTATTGCATGGTGCTTAAAGGTGATTTTCAGACATGCAAAACTAAATTACCTGCACCTACCGTTATAATCTCTGCACTACCCTTTGTTAACTGGTAGAGAATGCCTAAGGACTAAGGACACCTTTTGTATGCACCAAGTTTAAATTTTAATAAAATCTCTGAAAGGTGAGTCAGACACCCATCCTCAAATAATGGATACAAAAAAAAAGATAAATGTAGTACCTGCAGAACCCCAAAAAAAACCTCTAATACACAATAGGCCAGAAAAAAAAATACCATGTGGCAGACATCAGCACTTTTCGTTATTTGCAAAAGTTCTAATGATCCAACCATGTAATTTTTGTTCATGTGGGGGTGTCTCCGTAATAATTAAAATTTAAATAATGTAACATTTAAATGAGCATTTATTTTATCTGACTTACCTTAACATAGGGGAATATAAGCTTCTCTTTAATCATGGACCAGATGATGCGGGTCATCTCGTCACCATCCATTTCAACAACCGGGTTTTTAGCCACAACTCTCTTGGCCGTCCCATCTAAAAAAGCAAATATTTTAAGAATATCTTTACATGTCATATTCAGATTTAGCATTACATATTTTGAAACTAAGAAGTATTTAAATAAACTAGTCTTCTTACTAATCCTCCTACTATTATAAAAGTAAAAATTTGTTTGGTATGTACCTATGGATATTTGTTCCTTTCATGCAAAAATCCTGTGTTACGGAAATAAATGATTTTATTTGAAAAACTACTGAACAGATTTTGTACACAGATAGTTTATAACCTTGATAAACACAGGATAGTTTTTATCCCAATTTTATATTCTCATGGAATAATTTACAAGTTGTTATTGGTTAAACTGTGGGCAACAACCAGTTAGTTTATAAATTGACTGGAGTTTTTTAAGTGGTTAACTTAGAAAGCTATCGTTTTACTGCAGCAATAAATCAATTCATTGTAATTCAAATAAAACTAAAATAAGGGAATTACAATAAATAATTATTTAAAAACTAAATTAATATTAACAGTGGTTTCAATAAGTTAATAATTTATCCTAATATAGTTTGAAATATTTTTTAATAATTCATACTTAGTACAAACACAGTTGCTAGGCAAGTGCTAAATTAACCAGGCACAGAGTGTAAAATAATACATTAGTGAGTTACTAGTGCGATGCGAGCATGATACTCATCAACGAACAAATAAACATTAATTTAGAGAGTCTCTAAAACTAAATTCTTTGACCTATGGCATGGGCCAAAGTTCTAATTTCAATAGTATCAATTGACTACGATCAATTTATAAGACACACATTTAGATCTACTACAATTGTATTAGAATTATAATTTAAATTAATTTAAACATACAAGTTTCATTCATTTGCAGTCAAATAAATACCACAGTTACCTAACCAAAAAACTAGCCATGAACAAAAAGCATACTTACAATTTCTTGTTTGGGTGGCGGTAAGTTCTGTAACATATTTAAATAACTTTCTGCTGTTGCTGGCCATTTTAGCAAATTAAATACGTGGCGCTTTTATTTCAGTAATTTATCACAAAACCCAACGAATTCACACAATCAAACGACAAAATCTTTCAGCTGCCAAGTCAGTACCGGGCGGGAATGTGGATGAATGAAATGACAAGAAAGAAAAGCACACATGCACAATAACATAGACTATATACTATAAACTGAGATAGATGCGCATCTCTATGTTTGAAAATGGACAATATTAGTTGAGTTCCCCGATCAGCAGGTGGCGCTTTTAGTACCCAAAAAATCCTGCAGGGACCGCTGGTGTACTAAATTTGCAAATATGTAGGTTTTAAGTTTGATATTAAGTGTAGATAAATTTGTAGAAAGACAAAAGTGCATTTATAAAATATTAGTAATTTACTATTTAGGACTTTTGTCGTTCTACAAAAAAACTGCAGCTGCGTTGCTGAAATGAAACACTTGTATACATCACATAATTTATTTAGAAAAATCAAATAAATTAGAATAGTTTTATGAAGATACAATAAACATTTACAGGATATGAAGATTTTCTTTAAAGAGCGTATAAGCCACACGGCATGAATTTCTTATCTTAGACTTTCTTATTTTTGGAAATGACTGATTTTAATGTAACTTAATACGCTTATGCAGAATACATAGGTCTAAAAAGTGACCTTGATTTTTTATGAAACTCAGTCTTTGTTAATCATTTTAGCATATCTTGGGAATATGCTCAACAAAATTTCTTCTTTTAATGTAATAATAATAATATATGGCCTGTTGTTTTACATGGTCAATCTCATCAATCTTTGAATTTTTTAAAATTCCATTTACACCAATACGACTTTACACAACTGTGGATAATCAAATTGATTGCGAGATTATTAATTAAATCGATTAAATCATCTCTATGCTTTTTATATGAAATTATTTTATAATCACATGCACAATTAACCTGTCTGGACAATCACGTAGGCTAATGTTCACATTTTCTTTTATTATTTTTTTCTTTTAGTATATTAATCTAAAGCCTGTTGTCTTACATGGTCATTCTCATCAAATTTTGATTTTTTTTCCATTTAAAATTCTATTAACCCCTTTATACCAACTGTGGATTATCAAATTGATTGCGAGATTATTAATTAAATCGATTAAATCATCTCTATGCTCTTTAAATTAAATTATTAAAAATCACATGCACAATTAAGTAACAGTTTAATTTTTTGCTTTACAAATGCTGATTCCTGACTGACAATCACGTAGACAAGCAACAGTTACATAAAAAATGTCAGTCATTAAATTGACAAATCTTTCATTTGGATGAAATAAAGATCTTTTAGAATAATCAATTTCGTAATTGAATGATTGCAAATCAACTTCTGATCGACATAAATCACTCATACAATATTTACAATTTCTAAAAAACTTTGTTTTAAATTTCTTAATCACGTACCCAGTAACATATTTTTCGATTCAGAATATAACAATGAATCATTATTCTTAATTTCGACCCATCACCTTCAACAAACAATCAATATCACATGCAAAATCATCATTTGGTTTCTTATTTAATAGATTCGCCATTGATTGCAATGAATTATTGTCATCATTTTCACAATTAGCTCGGTGAATGCGATGAATTAAAATTGTTTATAATCAAAGTTTTAAATGCATTGCAAAATTGATTACAAGTTGGATTAACATTTCTTATTCTATTACTTCTAATGCCACTAAAAAAAATGATTAAAATAGAGAGTGATTAAATTTTTTACATCATGCTTAGAAATCAAATAATGCTCATTTCTTTAAAAGTTTTTATATTCTGGATCCAATTTATGATATAAGGAATTGATTCATATTTTATTGATTCAGAACTATCCTTTTTAACTACTGATTTAAAATTAATTGATTCTAAAATAGGAATCAAATCATCCCACAGTTGGAAATGAGGAGAATTAGTTTTCAAGCATTGCAACTTATCGAATATTAATAAGAAGTCTGCAGACCCCTGACATTCCTCTGGAAGCACTCTATGTCCTGAAACAAGAAAATAATATTTAATGTTAGTCATGTTTTTTATCATTATATTTTATTGGTTACATTGAATTTCTATAAAAAATATTAAAAATTCAATAAACATTAATCTAGTTTATTTATAAAACAAAAGAAAAATTATAGGTCTTCCCGTGTCACGCGTGCTCACCACCCCCCTCTCTCCTTATTGCCTATGTCACTTAGGACCAAAGCAGTTTTCAACCGGTGAAAGAATTTTTGAAATCGGTCTAGTAGTGTCGGAGCCTTTTCAATACAAACAAAGAGAAGAGAAGAAACAAACATCCACCTATTTTGTCTAGTGACCAAAACCTATGTTCTTTGTATACAAATATTCTATAACAATTTAAAATATTTTCACCTCATACTTCACGATGATGGTCAATAATCAAAGATTCTGAAGTAATTTTATACTAACCAAGGCTAGATACTGATGTGTTGATGCCTGGAATGGTCTAGGGCTTCTGTGAGAGCAGCAGATGGTTGAACAAGAACAGGATTTGATTGCAAGTTCTCCCGAGGGCTGGCCTTGTTGTTCTGGAAAATTATGATGTTTTATTATTCTAACTGAAAATATGAGATCTTGATAATAATATGACTAATCAATTAGTGTTTTTTTATGTGTTAAAATCATCAAATGAGTCCTCCCACCCAGGGCAGAGTGGGAGGGACTGTCAGACTCGTACTGATTAAAATGCACAGTGTCTTTCAATAGCCCTTTACGTACCAGGGTCACGGTAATTCGTGAGTCCCGAGACCAATCAATTAGTGATTAAATGATATTTACCTAGACATAAAGATGGAACAATATTTTTGTCAGTCTGTGACTTGGTAAACAGTAAACATCCAAAAAGTGGTTGTTAACCAACCTTATACTGTCTCCTCTTTCTTGAATTGATAATGGAAGTACACTTTTCCATATTTTAAATTTTTCCAAGCTTTCTGATGATACCCGGTGTTTGGATTTGGAAATAAGTGCAAAGGGCCTGAAAATACAATGAAATAGATACGTGAATTTTTTTCAATTTACTTTAAATATTATAACAATCACACTCATAGTTAGTCAAAGATGTTACAGTAACAAATTAACATAAGAAAAAAGGCTACCCACTGACCAAAGGTTTTTCTACGATAGATTATACTAAAATGTTATTTAAAAAAAATCTAAATGAGTTTAGATGGCTTAATGTTTGTAATGGATGTATGAAGTCTTTTCGCTGAACTCTAGAATGGTTGAATCATTTATTATTAATATTCTGCTAGTTCTTTAGTCAGGAAATATTTATATGAATGAAAAACCGGCCAGTGAGCTATCCCAAGGGCGGATTTGAAAACTGTACTTTCTTTGTATTTCATTCTCTTAGTAATAACTAACGACAACAGGTAAGTACCTGCTTGAATAAACTGAGTTTATTTCAAACTTACCATCATTTTTGCACCCAAAATAGCAACGTAACCGCGATTTCTTCGGCATCATGCTCAAAACCAAATCGAAAGGCAAAAGTCAGCAGTCCAGGTATATATCGCCAAGTAGATCAGAAAAGCAGTAATCGGTGTCCAAATTCAAAGCCAGGTGGGTTCCGGTATTAAGAGGGATAAAATCAGGATCCGTATAATGAGCGCAAAGTTGTAGAAACATATCAAAATACACAAAAAGTCACAAAAAACGAACACAGAAACGAACGAAACAACAAAGTTTGAAACAAAATTTCAACTATTCTAAACATTTGGTGTTGCTGTTATTAAAACCAAAAATTTATTTAAATTCATACGAAGCATATAAAATTATTTTGATTGTTAAATAGTTTAAATAAAATAGTTAGTTTTTTTACGAATATTCATGTATTTTTCTAATTGCTAATTATTTAATTTATTAAAGATAGTTTACTGTCTAGTATCAAACTGCCACCTAGTGACATTAATCAGTAAACTATCTTTGAAAATGGGGTATCCTTGATGGACAGATGGCGCTAACGTCCATTGGCAATTTCGAGTCGTATGTTTGTTCGGAAGTTTCATGCCCCTGCACAATAAGGCCAATGGCTTGACACTAGCTAGTGATGCGCTTGTTCATTGATCGATATATCCGTTTGATTAATTAAATTTTTGTCTATTCTTACAGTATAACTAAAGATCCCATCAATATACTTTGGATCAATAATATAATAATATGTTAATTAAAAAAAAACCCGATTGCCATCAGTGTTCTACTGGCGTTTGTTTAAAAATTGTAACATGCAGACACTTCAATTGATTAGATGACTGTAGAAATACATAATTATATACTTTTGCTTAATTTTGTAACAGGTGCAGACATAATTAAAATGATAATAAAAATATAAAAGTGTGTACAGTTACAGAAAATTACGACATGTTCATTGAGATACTGTAACCGACATTTGATATGACTATATGGGGTTCATGAACAATGATGAAAATATTAACAGGCCAGCTAAATATTACATTACTGAAAAAAGAAACAATGTTTTTAAAAATAAATATTCAATTATTTAAAATAAGGTGAAAAAAATATCGATATATTTGACGCTTTAGTGCATCACTAGATCCATTTTAGGACGACACTTAGTGTTGTCATTCAAAATATTTCTACTATTTTAGGAGATTTTGAATATTTAAAACAATAAGCCATTTCCATTAGCATCACATTATTTAAATATTTTTACAAAAACAAATCCAAAAAATACATTTAAAAATATAAATAATAGTGGCCCACCGGTATCGGGAACAGGGTGCAAGTGCAAGCTACTGGCGGTCAATGCTCCATAGAAAGGAACCTCCTAACAATGTGCACCGTATCCAGAAGAACTGCTTTCTGAATCAAGCCCTTGATCCAACTGCCTAACGAGAGCCTCCTATGATATTGGTCGAGGCTTTTCGCAATTAAACCAAGGTCCAACACGACTATCGGCACAATGATAGCTGAATCCACGTCCCACATATCGACAACCTCGCGAGCCAAATCAGATACTTAATTAGCTTATCTTTTTGAGCTTTCACGAGGTTCTCGTCGTGCGGGACGGTTATGTCAACAATCATTGTGCGCCGCTCTGATCGATCCACCACCACTATATCAGGTCTATTGGCTACAATAGTCCCTTCAGTAATGATGGATTGATCTCAGTACAGTGTGATATTGCCACTTTCAAGAACTGGATCGCGCACATACCTGTAGTACAGCACCTTCGAATACACAAGACTGTATTTTAGAGCAAGTTGCTGATGAATAATCCTGGCTACAAGGTTATGTCTATGTAAGTACTCTCCGTTAGCCAGATGAGGACACCCGGAAATAATGTGGGATTGATTCGCTGGGACGCTGGCATGCCCAACATATGCCAACCGTACCATCCTTCACAATAAATCTCCGATAGTTATTCTCCATCCTAACTTCATCCGTAATTGTACACCACAGAGGGTTTAGTAACCATCAGTTTCTTCAAAGAGGACCCCAGATCGTAGCCAGGCTACGGACGCTGATAAGTCTACATCAGGCCCATGTAGGGCCCGGAAAAAGCGTCCGTGAAGCTCCTTACTCTGCATACCTCCATGCGATCGTTAGTATTAAGCGCTACAAGTTTGCGCCAGTTCTCTTTAGCCAAGGAGAGCGGGATGAAGCCCTTGTCCACGGCTACTACATCACGATGCATTCCCACGTCGGCTTCGAGAAAATATTCCCTGACATTGCATATGTCGCGATTGTGGAGAGTCTTAGCGTTTAAAGATATATACAATATCATAACCGAAGATCGTGGGTGATACATTCGATATGCAGTCAGCTAAGTTCTGTTTGAGTCCATTTGAGTATGCCAAAAGAGTACATGTAGACTGGCATGACCCAGCAGTTGAAGGCGCGCACCTTATTACCACCTGGTAAAAGGCTATTAAATACTTTTTTCAGGCGGCCAAAAACACGCTCCTTATCATTACTAACATTCATTTTGCACAATCGTCTAATCACTCATTGTATCACTAGCATGTTATATCGCGGGACTGTCTTATCAGGTAACAGGTGGGAGGACACATTGGATAATTGTACCAAAAACAAAAAACCACTAGTTAACATGTTATTTTTTCTATTAGGGGTGAGCCGTTTCAGAGTCCAGGAACCGTCTGTGAGGTCGTGGGATCAACTAGAACACAAAGGGCAACAGAAGGAATAGGATAGAATTTTAGAACCTTTGCTCCACAAAGGGCGGGCGGACTCTTGAGAACTATACCAACCAAAAAAAAAAGTAATAGTAGAAATGGAAATAATAAACTAACAACTCTGAGAACGTCAAACTGAAACGGCGTGAATTGCACACATACATATGATATGCACTCAGTCATTTCGATTAGTTCGCCCGCTCGTCCTCGCTCGCCGTTGGCCTCATTCTCGTTATCGAATCGAGTGAGTAAATTGCAAATGCCAACGTAATCGCAGTACCGGGCACGCCGGGCCGCGGGTGTTGTGTCTGGGCATTGATTAAATACCAAGCGGAATACGGAATAATTACTTTGGTGTCCCCATTTAAATTTTTCACCCGTGGTGGTTTTGGTTGATCTGTCTAAATATATTTCCTTTGTAACTTTGTCAACGTCTTCAACCACGACAAGCTCAATTTCACTCAAAGCAGTTTATCTACAAGGTTTTAAAAGATTTGTCCGATTTGCCGAGCAAGGGGTCTACGGACTACGCTGCGGCTACAAGTTTGGAGCCGGCTTGGACGCAGGTAAATGCCTACAGTTTTTATATAAGCTTTAACTTGTTCAATTTTTTGTAAAGATGCATGGTAGTTATTAGTTTTTCATTCATAACTTAGCAATGTTTCAAGTTAACAGAAATAAAAACATTTCGTTCCAGTAATTAGCATTCTATTAATAGCTGTTATGAAGTCGTTAAATAGTTAGTGGTTTAAATTAAATGTGTGACCTACATTATTATCTGCATTGTAAAAAGTGCAGAATTTATACTTTGAATTGGTTTATCCATTCTGATAACAGACTGTAATTATATTGTAGGTACCTATAAAGTTATCATATACATACATGCGCGTTTCTTTACACTACACCCTTTATCTACTGAGCTGCAAATTAACTGAAAACACATAGTTTCAAATGGAATTAATGTCATAATATTAATTAATGTTTAACTTTGGAAAATTAAATGTCTTTTCTTACCTAATGAAAGCTTGAAACAAGCTTCTCATTTAGAAAATGACAACTGCATTGTCAAGTCTATTATGTTGTTTTGAAATAGATACCATACTTCTAGAATATTAATAGCAATAACTAAATTTTAAATTCCAGTCTTACCTATCCAAGTGCAAGAGAGTTATTAATACCTGGCATAGAAAAATGCCATCTAGCTTATAATAGCATAGCATGGTATTATCAAGAAACCATTTTCTGCCTTTCATGGAATCAGAGTAGGCATTTGACCATGTTAAGCACTAAGCTTTCCCTCTACAACTACTACTGATATTTGCCAAACCATTACTAAATCATTTTTTTATTCATATTTTGACAGAACCCAAGATATGATATATTTGGGTTGATAAGAACACAAATAACAGCAATAAGACAGGTATATTGCAGGGATGTGTTCTGGGTCTCGCATTCTTATAGTTTAAGAGTAATTAATTTTAAGTTTTTTTTAATACATTAAACTCTGATCAAAATGATAATCTTAAGTTCATGTTTGTTACAGTTAATTAAGGTGTAAAGGTAATTAGCCAATATGTCTGGATCAACAAGATTGCTGACTATCCGCAAGCCCTTGCAGCGGTCATGGCACTTCCGGCTATCAAGTTCTTCTGCACCAGCATCAGCACCCCCAACTCCAGGGGTGCCATACACTAAACTTAGCATTGGAATACCTAAAGAGATTTGGGAGAATGAAAAAAGGTAAAATATAAATCGTCTTTATTAAAAGTTGGAGACAGTCCAAAAATGCTTTTAAGATTTCAAATTTTCGCATTTAGTAGTTAATATTTAGGAGCATAGGTTGATATTCACTGTTATATAAACTCTCTGTTTACATCTACAAAGCTACAATACTTGATTACAAATTACTGACCATTGGTGTATTTTCAGAGTTGCTGTAGTACCAGCAGTAGTTAGCAAATTAATAAAGAAGGGCTTCAGTGTCAATATTGAAGAGAATGCTGGGGCTTTAGCTAATTTTCCAAACAAGAATTATGAAGAAGCAGGAGCTAAAGTTACCAGTTTAAAGGACACATTCCAGTCTGGTAATTCATTAATAATACATCCATTCATACTTTACTGATGGTTTTAAAACGATTACTAATGTGCTTGTATATTTCAGATATCATTTTAAAGGTCCGTCCACTAGTAGATAATGAACTACAAAATGTTAGAGATGAAGGGACACTCATATCATTTTTGTATCCTGCACAAAATCAGGAGTTAATAAAGAAGCTTTCTGCTAAAAATGTGAATGCATTTGGTAAGATATTCACAAATGCTTTTATTGTTAGTTTGAATTTTTAACAGTTGGTTTACTCCTTTGCTCCAATTTTTTTTTTTGTAGCAATGGACTGCATTCCTCGTATAAGTCGCGCCCAAGCGTTTGATGCTCTCAGCTCTATGGCGAATGTGGCTGGATACCGTGCTGTGATTGAAGCGGCGGCTCATTTCCCACGATTCTTTTCTGGTGAGACTATTTAAATCACTCTTTTCACAAGGTTATATAAATCCAAATAGTATATTTAAACATAGTTATCTAAATAAGAACAAACAACATTAAACGGCGGACCACTAATAAACAGCTAAGTACTAAAGCTTTCCATGCATCCATATGCCGTTAAAAGAGTCACCTTATTGGCCACATGTAAGGCTTTGTTCTAACTACATTTAACATTATGAACACACCAATATTAGCTGAAACCCTGCAAATGGAATTGAAATCAAACTTATTAGGGGAAAGTTTTCATAGAATTTGGTCAAATCGCACACAAAATAATTATTTGTTGCGAATCGAAATTTTGCGTCGTTATGTCGCCAACACGATCATTCTTACCGCCTAATCTGGTTTAGGAGAATGAACGTCTTAGTCGTTAGTCCGAACAGAAGGAATGTAGATAATTTTATAGACAAATATCTGTTCTACATAAGTGCAGATGCGGCTTTTATATGCGTACAAATTGATCCGTTGAGATGGATAGTTGAAATGGTTCAGCTTGGCAAAATCTGAAACTACTTGATGTTCTATGTACTAACTATCCGAAAACATAGCGATGTAGAAAAAGATCGGAGGCTTTATGACTTGGCTTCACGCTACAAGCTGTAGTGTGTTGCGACAACAACTGCATGGACACATGCATGGAAAACAATATAGCTTTATGTTGGAGTTGAACAGTGTCGTTAATGTGGGGTGGTGTGCAGGTCAGATGACGGCAGCGGGGCGGGTTCCTCCATGCCGTGTCCTGGTAGTGGGCGGAGGAGTAGCAGGACTGGCGGCAGCCGCACAGGCCCGCTGCATGGGCGCCGCCGTCCGCGCCTTCGACACGCGCCCCGCAGTGCGGGAGCAGATCGAGAGTCTCGGCGCGCAGTTCATCACTATGGATATGAAGGTTAGTAACCAGATCTACATATAGTTAGACTGTCTGACTGACAATATATCTTGTCTCATTAAGGTTCTCTTTTCGGTGATTATAAATGTATTGACAGAAAAGAAAAATATAATACCAGTTCTGGTTGTGACTGTTTAGTGTCTTGAGGAAAACAGTACCATGACAGTGAAGAACAATGAAATTTCTATTAGCACGAACTGTCTGGCGGTCGTCTCAATTAAACAAATGATTAAAGTCAATTTAATTACAAGCATTGTAACGGCGCCTCGGATCGAGATCGGTTAGTAAAAATAAGATGAGATGTCGATTCGTTGCAATGCTTGTACTTAAACTATTATGAGCTTAATCATCGTCAAGGCCGTTTTCACCTGTTTTATCCAGTAATTTATAAGACCGATTACCTAGTAATTCGTATTCCAGAATCGATTGGAAAGTGAGAATGAATTGTTTACTGTAATTATTATTTGCAGTCATAACATCTGAACAAACGTAGTATCCATATGAATTATGAATCATAATACAACTCTCTCTACTAGCTATTACTGTATTGCGTACAATGAGATCTCGCGGCGTGACCTATATCTGCGTATGAGATGTATACATCATGTGTGTTACATTATGCTGGTATGTGGTCAATGACTGCGGTCAAAGTATATGGATCACGTTTCTCATGACCGCAGGCTTGTTCTATAAGTTGTGTCACGTGTATTGTGTTATAAGGGTACTTGTGCTTATAATACTATTTGTTTACAGAGGTGGGTGTACCCTAATCCTAATGGTTGGGGTGCAGCCTCCACCCTGCCCTTGGCTGCTATCGCCAATGGTAATTTCCAGATCAAATGACTCGTAGTTATAGATACGTAGTCACGTAATATTTATTCACTTTATTTGTAACATTTGTTTTGTTCCGCTAAATGTAATGTAAATTGCAACATTCAATGCACCAATCCTTGAGTAGTTAATGTTATCTCTACGTGATTTGCTACTTTAATTTTATTTGTTTTCTTTCATTATCTATTTCGCATGCTCATAGTGGTAATTGAATGTTAGCGCTACATATCTGACACGAAATGTATAATATCTAACAAAATCATTTAAAAATAGTTCGACCTTAACATTTCATTTTCAAAAGATCAGTGAATAACGAACGTATTTTTATACACTCACACAATGACACTCCCCCAAATCGACCAGATTAACGACTTAAAAAAAAACACGTTTGCAAGTTGTAAACCTTGAAACATTTCATTTTGGTTTATTACCGGAGATAATGGAATACACTCAATATACCTACTAATTACCCACGTTATGACGTGGTATGAACATTCTCTGACTGATAAAAGCAAATAGAACCCGATAAAAGTTCACGAAGTTTGTTTTTTTAATGATCTTTTATGTAATGCAAATTCAAATAAGAAGATATTATAGCTTGTATTCTTAAAACAAGGTCGTCAAATACACCAAAAAGTTTCGCACATTAACGATCTTTTATTCGAATTACTTTCGACAGCCATTTGTTAAGCACAAGTTGAACGACCGCTTTAATGTGTGTTTATTTGCGTCGTTTAGGAGGAAGGCGCTGGAGTAGGCGGATATGCGAAGGAGATGAGCCAAGAGTTCCTTGACGCCGAGAGGGCACTCCTGGGCAAGGAAGCCAGGACATCTGATGTAGTTATCAGTACTGCGCTTATTCCTGGGAAACCAGCACCGGTTTTGATTCTTGAGGTAAGTATCCAGCCTGCTATAGTCCATTGCCTAACATCATAATACAGTACCAGTTTAAAACAGTAGCACCAGTAGCAATTGCTACTCCTGCTACTGTATACACTCGGGGCCCCCGTTCACGTGAGGCCCCACCCCGCCATTTCAGCAAAACATGAACCATACTATTTCGACTAAGACAATCTACGTCAGACAATCGGTAACTAGTATGTTGTTGGAATGAATTACACGCTGCTGGTCACAAATGATATTCTTCATTGAGCCTATGTCACTCAGGACCAATGCAGCTTTAAAAGAATTTTTTTAATCAGTCCAGTAGTTTTTGAGTTTATTCGTTACAATCATACAAAATCTTTCCTATTTATTATCTTAGAATGGATAAGAGAGAAATAAAGGGCCCTCTCAATAGAATTTGTAACGGACCCCGCGCGTACTTAATCCGGCTCGATCATACATACACAATTGTCAATTAAGGGGCCTTTTACAGTCCACTAGCGCCGCCAATCGAAAAAATGTCAGTCGTAAATAGAATCTAAAATACAAAATGTGGTCTATTATTACTGTAGAAAAGGGAATAACGTAATTTTATAACACATTGTCAACACTTGAAATATAGCTGTTTAGCTAAATCGTGCATTTGTAACAAAAACGGCCGTTTATGTTTTGACTAAATTTTGTATTTTTGTTTCTATTTACGAGTTATGACATTTTTTCGATTGGCGGCGCTAGTGGAGTGTAAGAGGCCTCTTAAGTTGCTATGCTACTACCTAAAACTAAAAAAAAAATTGCGGACGGCTCCTGAATACTAATATGTATCGCCATGTTGTTAATGTAATTGAAATGCCAAACTCGTGAACTATCTTCACACAAGTAAAAACGGACTATTCCGGATACAATGAATTTGTTATCATAAGGTTACCAGTGTTGTTTCAAATCGTCGATAACGTATTGACATTCTGTTTTACGTGCTGTGAAACATGAACACACTGTATAATACATAGTTGGCTAAATGTTTATAATATAGGTGTTTGCGTATCCAATTGCGCATATAATTACTGAATCACTTCGATGTGTTCGTTGACCCTAACTTCGGTATAGTAGCACCATAGTATAGTTTAATTAATATAGCAATTTATGAATGCCATAACTTCGCGTATTACCCTGACGGAATGATAAGGTAGACGTCTACGGTCTGTGCCTTTTTGCCTTTGTCAAACAGACAGGCGAGTCCGAAGCGATACCGAACTGAAGCGAGACGTCAGTCCGATAGTTCTGTCACGCTATCAGATCGCTTTCGCTTTTCTATGTGACTGAATTCAAACAATTCCATACATTACAAATAAAAACGTCACGCTTCGCATTCGCCACGCCTGTCTGTTTGACAAAGGGTTTTTTTGTTGAAGTTCCATTTAAAATGCGTCACCTACACTCGAGAGCAAAAGTATGGAATCACTTACTTCGATTCCGTGCGGTCTTGACTACTTAATAACTAGTTAAGAATAATACAAATGGAAGAACCAAGAGCCTCGAACAACAGCTGAAGAGGCTTCCGCTTGGCAGCTGGATCAAGTTCTGGACAAGGCGCGTATTGTTAGAAGGTTTCTCTCTCAGGAGCCCTGACCACCGGCAGCCCTGACCCTGTTCTCGATGCTGGTGGAATGCTATATTTGTTAATAAAGGATAAAAATGGAACCTTTTTTAAGGTTTAACTGTTAACTTTAAATTGATATCAAATTCATTCAAATCACGCCATTATTTAAGGAGCTATCCCGGATCAATTCCAAGTATGAAATTCCATACTTTCGCTCGCTGTATTAGTTTTATTGCCATCGAGCAGAATTACTTATTCAGAGCTTCTATTGAATTTATCACGGTAAAACTCAGTACATCTTATTTTTATCAACCTGGGAGTCGATCTGAAACTCACCGGTTGCGCTTTCTATCACTGAGCCAACGGTCAGTATTGCGTAACGCATATTATGGTCACGAAACATCTTGTTTATTTATGATTGCGTTATCAATGTAATGTACACACATATGGGGCAGTAGTGTAACATTGATATTAAGTAAATATTCTGGAATCTATTGCTCAGGGTCAATCCAATTTCACTCTTCACTCAGTCAAAATATAGATGTCTATGAGTTAGTCATTTCTCGCAGTAGAAGGAACACGAGTAAGCAAACATTTTGCATTTTTTGATAGCCACAGATGGGCGATAAATCTATACTAATATTATAAAGCTGTAAAGTAGGTCTGTTTGTTTATTTGGTTTAACACGCTAATCTCATTCTCAGGCACTACTGGTTCGAATCGAAGAATTATTTTTGTGATGGATAGTCTAATGTCGAGGAAGGCTATAAAACACCACGCATCTATAGAAACCGAGCAGTCAAGTAAAACCACGGAGAACAGCTAGTGTCAAAAATAAATCTCTGATCGCACTCGATACAATTTAATTTGATTACGTTTGATCGTGATATCGACTTGATTAAATAGAACGATACTGAAGCTATGCCTTACGACTAATTGATATCACTTATATATGTATGTGTATATACATACATAGTATAAAACAAAGTCGCTTCCCGCTGTCTATCCCTATGTATGCTTAGATCTTTAAAAGTACGCAACGCATTTTGATGCGGTTTTTTTAATAGATAGAGTGATTCAAGAGGAAGGTTTATATGTACATAGCATGCAAAATACAGTAGAAATTACACCCGTGCGGAGCCGGGGCGGGTCGATAGTCAATTATAATGTTGGTTTGAAATGTTGAACAATTTGGTATGAATTGATCAATGGACATTACCACTATTTAGTACCCAGGGAATATACAGATCGAGTTTTTGAAAACATTGGCGGTCGTATTTACGGTTAAAGGTGAGAAGTGAAGTGATGGGGAGTTTCTGACTGCCGGTGAATTATTCAAACATTTTACTATCTACATACAAACTGACAATTATAATAAAACAATAAAACCAGCCAAGTGCGAGTCATTTCAACGATTTCAACCGTCTAACCATCACGTTTCTTGAGATACAACCTGGTGACAGACGGACGGATAGCGGAGCTTTAGTACAACCCTAAAAAACAAACCACCACCAAATCAATGTATATAAATAGTTTTTTCTTTAATTTAGGATGCTGTCCGCGACATGGCACCCGGCAGCGTAATAGTAGATTTAGCAGCGGAGATGGGAGGCAACATACAGACAACAAAGAAAGGAGAGATCACAAAAGTACACGGTGTGACGCACATCGGTCTGACTGACATGCCCAGTCGGATGCCTGCGCACGCGTCTACGTTATATGCTAACAATATCTCAGGGTTCCTCTTCAGCCTAGGTAAGTAATTTTGCAGCTGATTAGATAATTTTCTGTTTATATTCATTTTCCTTGAAGTTTTAGAGCTGAAAAAAAAATATTTACACGAAGTCGTAAATCGACTTAATATGTTAAGACAGGAGAGAATTCTGAAACTTTTGACGTGACAACGTCTTATAAATTGGTTTGCCGGGTGACACTTCAAGAAACTGCGTTACGCTCCGCTCACGTTATGCGCTCACAATGAGAGCGAGTGAGAGGCACGCGTCCCTTCCACTCGGGCATGGTTAGCCCGCCTAAGAGCGAGAGAGACAGACATAAAAAGTGAAAGGCACGCGTCCCTTCCACTCGAGCACAGTTAGCCCGCCTAAGAGCGAGAGAGACAGAGCGAGAGAGAGAGAGTGAGAGAGATAGGCATACACACCGGTTCATGTCTTGCGCTTCTATTTCACATTAAAATTATTTTACCACTCAAAGTCAAAGCCTGCCGGGGTCGCGGGACCTAGGGATTACCGTGACCCCGGTACGTAAAGGGCTAGTGAAGGACACCGTGGATTTTAGTCAGTACAAGTCTGACAGTCCCTCCCGCCCTGCCCTGGGTGGGAGGACTCATTTGATGATTTTACCACGATAAAAAAAAAAAAAAAAAAACCACTCAAAGTCGTTGTCACGTAAAACTTTCGCCCGTATACCGACTTTACAGGCAACCAATTTTTTTTTTAACAAAGAAATAGTGATTTAAGACATTTTGTGTATAAATATTCATGTCTCTTTCTCTAGGTACAAACGATCATTTCCACATCAATTTGGAAGATGAAGTGACCCGGGGGGCCATAGTCCTGAAGGCTGGGGAGCTTCTCTGGCCGCCCCCGCCTCCACCGAGCATGGCGACCGTGCAAGCAGCCACCACACCTACTGCAGTCGCTAAACCAGAACCTCCTAACCCATTCAATGAGACATTGAAAGACGCTTTCTTGTATTCTACAGGTATGTCTTAAAAACAAATGACATACTAATATTATTTTACCAATTTCAAATTATAAACAAATGAAGATCGTGATTTGATGATTTTCCTCTGTTCACGACTATTGAGCGACTGCCTGTCTGACGTCCACAAGCCAGTAACTGGGTAATACGATACCCTTTGATAAGACTGGTTGTTGACTTTCGAGCTTCTGACTAACAGAAACGACTGCATCAATTACAGTCTGCGTCTCTACTGTAATTGACGGCCGGGACCAACTTTACATGCTTTCCGAGATACGGAGAACACTCGCCATGATAGATGGTTACCCATCCACAGACCGACCTCGGCAAGCGCGGCTTAATCTGAAAGGTCGTGCGGTGTGGCTGTAAATATGCTCCTTTTTATATTCTAACAATGTTATTTGTTACAGGAATGGCCAGTTTGATTGGTCTGGGGATGGCAGCACCTAACCCTGCTTTCACCACCATGACGACCACACTTGCACTATCGGGTAAATATACATGCTTGATTGTATCCTAAGAATAAACCTTTTAGCCATCTACTTATATTGATATGTTGTCTGTCCTTCCAATTTCAAGTTTACTATGCTTTTTGTACAAACAGTGTAGTAGTCATGACCCCAATTCAAACTGTAGCGTTAGTTCTACACATGTTGTTCTTACACAGATAAGAAATGCACATGAACGAAATTTTAGAACATTGTAAGTCAAGGTGATAAATGAAGGGTTCAAGAGTTATCAGTGTCATGAATATTGACAGCGCTTGAACGAGGTTTAATGGGCTAAGTTGGTGTAATGGGCCCTAATTTATATTCACTATTCGATATTTTCTTTCTCTTTGCTGAATTTCACCTATTAGTCTTCTTGCATTTCCACTAACAAAGAGTCGAGCGCTAATCGGAGTCGGAGTAGGGCTGTAAGTTGCCATGCTACTCGCGCAGTAGTACTAAAACCTTTCCTTATTGAACAGGTGTGGTGGGCTACCACACAGTGTGGGGCGTGGTGCCCGCGCTGCACTCCCCGCTCATGTCGGTCACTAACGCCGTGTCCGGTATCACTGCCGTCGGCGGCCTGCTGCTCATGGGAGGCGGGTACCTTCCTGAGACTCCAGTACAGGTAATTAAATGGATTATATTTTATGGCTACCTAGTTTATTGATCAACATCGTTCAACATACCCTGCCATCTTTTCTATGTAAGTTATCTATCTGTTTCTCGTTATAGTTCTTATGGTACATTTTTTCGCGCACTTCTGCAGTGCGCGTACTAAACTGCACTTCTCTCGTCTTTGTGTCTACCGGTATGCGGCAAGATTGCGTAATTTTTGTTCGCACACAGTGCAGCAACTAGATTATAATGCTACTTAAGAAATTCATCACAGGAAGTGATGAGTATGCAGTATAATTGCTAAGGCAAAACTGCTAAGTGTTTGGCACATAGCACAAATGTTGCTAATTTTATTGGCTGTGAAACCAGCTGAAGAGACGCACGCCTCTTTAAATAAATGTCTCTATCTCTCTCTCTCTAACTGCCGGATAACGTACTTATATGGTGTAAGTTTTAGACTTTACTTTTGATGAAGAAATGCACATTCAAACATCACCTTTTTTTCAAAATCGGTTCAGCATTTCCAGAGATCACTTCCTACAAAGTTACATACTTTACCTCTTTATGATATCAGAATAGATGTGTACAAAATCTTGAAGAAACACAATAGCCTTACAATTCTAACGCTATTATCTGTTGACAGTGGCTGGCCAGCACAGCGGCACTCATCTCATTCGTGAACGTGTTCGGCGGCTTCCTCGTCACGCAGCGCATGTTGGACATGTTCAAAAGGTACACAATAACATTTATTTAATTTGAATAGAAATAATTGAATCTTCGTTCTTCCTATTATGCTGCTTTCACGACCCCAAGCGATGCGACTTGCGTCAAGCTACATACCCGTTAACTTTATTTCCTTCGTGTGTGACGCCATAGATGCGTGTCGTAAGTGACATGTTTGCATGCAATATTTTTTTTTTCGTTTGTTTTATTCCCAGTCGCTGTCATAACACACGATGCGATTACGTGAAGTTAGTGGCCAAACAGACGTTCATGCAAATCAATTATAATATATTTATGTTTTCATAGGCCCACTGACCCACCAGAATATGGCTACCTGTACGCCATTCCTGCTGCAGCCCTCCTTGGAGGCTACATCACAGCAGTTATGCAGGTAATTATAAAAGCTATGATTCATTATTGGGATATTATAAATTGCATATCAAATAAATAATCGCCTATCAATACATACTCATCATTTATATTCTTTTTTACATCAAATAACTTACTTCACCACAAATAAACTAAATGTTTTACAAAACTCAAACTGCAGATAATTCGAAATTATACATCAATATGACATTACTTTTTTTCTCATAATGCAATACAGTTAAATTTATTTTTGTACAAAAATACTACATACATAGCATAAATACTGACTGCATAGCAAATTTTCCATATTTCATAGCAAAATAACTATCCCAGTCGCATATTAACCAGTAAGTACACGCTGGCACCCCGACTCGGACAATTTAGGTTAGAAGAGGATGGCGGGGTCTTTCAGACCCCGCCATCCTCTTCGTGGTTATTTTTTTTTAAACCACCCAGAAGTAGGAGCCCCGCGAAGCGGGGCTCCGTCGACATGCTGGGAAGCGTGGACGCCCCGCGAAAGCAAGACCCGCTTTAATAGTTCAATAAATTACAATATTGTATCTAATTTTTTTTTTTTTTTTTGCTGATCTCATTATGTGGTAATTAATAAATAATAAGACGACTGTGACTAATAAAATGCTGTTTTATTTAGAAAAACTGCTGTAAATAATATAAAAATAGAAGCTATATTTAAAAGAAAAAGAGTTAACATGTATAATGTGCATTAAGATTATTAGCTGTGCATTGATGAAAAAGCTTTTGCTTTAGGAAAAATCGCTGTACGCTGCAAAAATAAATTGTAGTGTGTTTAGTGATATTTTGAGTTGAATATTTTGCTGTGCAATCAGTAATATTGATGGGAATTCGGAATCTTATTGCATAGAAAAAGGATATTTTTTGATTTGCGTTTAAATACTACCCTTCATTATTACTATAAATCACTTTAATTATTCATCATCATCCACAGCCACTGAGTACAAGTTCTATAAAAAAAAAATCGTTGCCCCACTCTAAGAATTTCTCCTGTTCCCAGAGTGCGTTTTACAAATTATAGATTCTCACATCAAACACCCAGACCCGAAAAACTATTTGTAGCTCATACAAATATTTGTTCCGTGCGGGGATCGAACCCACGACACCACTGCGCCAACCGAGCCGTGATCTCTCTTGGTTTGTGCAAATTTCCGCGCTCAATTATTGTTGTATTGTTGGACAATTTAATGTTTGGATCTAATAATATATAATCTGTTCACCATTATAATTGTATGCGCTTCTCAATACCAAATGCGTCGGTCTTAATAGCCATTCAATTGATGTTATGTACTAATGTTTATATTCATAAGATCTAAAAGGAAACAAGTGAATTCTTCCTGTTGCTGGCACTACACTATTAGCCCAAAAGTTCGCCACCTCCACAGCGGTAGCTAATCGGTGGCAGTGCAGAAGTCACTTTGTCTACATGTTTTGGGGCTCAGCGGGCTCTTTATTTTTTTAAACCTTGCACCATTCGTATATAGAATAGTCTCAACATAGCTCCAGGTGTACACCTCGCCGCTGTTCCGTCGAGTCGAAGTGAATTAATAATCATATCTTTTCTATAGGGATACCCTGAAGTCCACCAGATGGCGTACCTGGCGTCTTCACTATGCTGCGTAGGTGCACTAGCCGGACTTAGCTCCCAGACTACCGCCCGCAAAGGAAATTACCTTGGAATGGTAAGACTTATAAATACAAGGTCACGTTAAATTACATAGCGAAACTTCCCAGAAGAAACAATATCATTGTCATCTAATGACTTCAATATTCGACTAATAATCGACTTAGAGTTATGAGCGTTACGGAGTAAGCGGCCTTTGAAAGACAAATCGTCACGCACATAATATTTTATATCTTTATTATATCTCAAAAGAATAATTACTCGATGTGCGTCCAGAAAATCCTTTTTTACCATAATTAGATGTCACGTATGTGAAGTTTTGCTAGCTAATTAAAATAGAACCATGATTCCAATGAGGAAATTAAAAATTCCCTTGCAACCGATGATTAGAAAAGGCATACATAAGATTGCTATTCGTGTCCGCAGCTACAGACTCGGCCCAAGACCCGCTCATTGTAATCTTGATGACATTAGTCTTAATCTATTGATCATTGTAAAGGCATTGAGACATTATAGAACTTAACGACAAAATTTCTGCATTATTTAATCATTTTTCTCTACTTTTCAACTTATTATTTCTCAATTCGGTTATTATACTTTTTTATAGAAAATGCAGCAATTTTGTCCAGTTCAGCTAAAGAGTCCAAGAATTAGTTTTTAAGCCTAAACTAACTCCAAAATGTCAGTAGCACATTTTTAATTTAACGAGGCAACTTGGGTTCAGCTCGGCACATTAATACTTTGATGACACTTTAGTAATATGAGGTTGCAAAACACCCTAGTAAAAATAAAATAGACACATGTAACATTATATTTAGGCAAAGAGGTAAAATTTGGCTTTCAGATCGGTGTCACAGGAGGTATCGCCGCAACTCTAGGTATGCTCACGCCAACCAACCCAGTGTTGGCTCAAATGTTGGGCGTCGCTGGTATTGGCGGTCTCATTGGCAGCACTATTGCCAAGAAAATTGAAATCACCGACCTACCTCAACTTGTGGCTGGTTTCCACAGGTAAGAAATATAATTATATACTAAAACCGAAGAGTTTGTTTGTTTGATTACGCTTATCTCTAGTCCTACCAATTGTTTTTAATTCGGAATTCTTTTTGCAATTCATAGACTTCTTGAGCAACTTATGCTTTTCACTATCACTTTAAGTTCTAAGCAAATAGAGAAACGGGGGGTGTAACCACAGGGCAAGCTAGTTTAAGGATCAATTCACATCGAGACGCAACGCTGCTCTCCCATTTCAAAAGATCGACTCAAAATCTAACTTTATTTTCTACACTAAAAGATACACATTTCCATGTATCGTCACGTCAATTGACCTTAAGTCTATCTTTGATGTAGCATTATTTTACAGCACTATTAAGAAAAGAAGAAAAGATTTCCTCTTTATATTTTTTTTTTTATTGTTTTTTTTTCCAGTCTTGTTGGTATGGCGGCAGTGCTGACCTGCCTGGCCACGTACATGCACGACTTCCCCGCGATGGCGCTGGATCCCACCGCCGCCACGCTGAAGACATCGCTCTTCCTCGGCACATACATTGGAGGCATCACATTCACGTAAGTACCTACTTTGTTTTTGTTAAATCTTTGCCCCACTTCAGGAATCACCCAGACCCGAATGGAACCCGCAGCACGCAGCGCGGCCGTCGGTCACTGAGCCACAGCGCCAACCGTGTTCCTCCTTTATCACAATTCAATCAACCTTCCAGGAGGTTTCAACTTTACATTTACTTTCGTTTTAATCAAATTTTTCTCATGTATTGCCGTCGGTCCATATGACATGCCAGGTTAAACTCGCAGTGCTATGTAGGCTGTGTATGTACTTACGTAAAGGTTACCCACGTCAAAATTGCGAATAATTTTGTTTGCCATCATATCATGCATTCAGGCAGTCGCAGGTTTATTCCGTCTATATTTTCAAGACAAATGACGCTCAGCACAGTCCTACCATAGTTATTTTTGACCTCAGACCGGAACAATACAATTTAAATCATATTGTAATGAAAATAAAGATGAAATGAACATGATGATGAGAGGTAAAGTTACTGTGGAAGGGCTGTAATGTACACGTCAGTTGCTTTACTTGTTGACAGGCCTGTTGGTCTAGGGTTCGATTCCCACTCAGAACAAATGTTTGTGTGATGAGCACGATCATTTGTTCTGTGTCTGGGTATAATTTATCTATAATATGTACGTATTTAGAAATATATAAGTATGTTTATCAGTTGTCTAGTACCCATAACACAAGCTCTGCTTAGCTTGGGACTAGATGGCGTTGTGTGATAGTTGTGGAATATTTATTTATTATTTATTTATTTGTGGAGTAGTCTTTTTTCGGGATCAGCTCCCTTTCTAGACATCAATCAGTAGTCACGTGAGTAGGTACTTCTGTCTGACTAAAACCTTATCATACAGTCGCGTAATACGGCATCGCACAGATAAGCTCGCCCTAATTGTAACTTTTATCAAAATTAATCATAATTAATTGTTTTTTCGAAATGATTAAGATAATAGTTTATAATTACTCAAGAGTTTTTGTTGTCAATGAAATGTTGGTGTCGCAGATAAGATAGCGAAATGATAGCCGATGTAAGTACGCACGCGTCGCCAGGCGCCCAAATAATGACACCTGAATACATAGAAAAGAATATTAATTTATATGAACAGATGCCAGCAGCAGGTCAACCTACCCGAATCTGTGTAATATTATATACTATAATACCAATTAAACATTAACCTTCTACTATTGTGATAAGGTTGAAAATCTATTAAAGAAAGACAGATTGTGGTAGTTTGATGTGCTGGCCTCTGTACAGCAGTGTATTCAGCTATTTATAGACGTTCAATGTCTCGTTAATGCTATGGCGGATGATACTATAGTCAAACCACCTTTGTTTGTCTATAGCATTCAAGAATAAGCCAATCCACCTTTTAGGAAAGTCTGTATGGTAGGTATTAAATTATTGGTTTAAAAAAAAAAACTTTTTAAACTATTCATGAAGTTCAGATTTAGAGTTTCCTTGTCATTCTGAAAATAACTTTCACTCACATAAAGTTGATATTTGCTTCACTGGAAATCAAACATCACTGGGGAGTTAAATGAAGATACTAATAATGCTAGCCATAGTCATTGTCAATCCAATCACCGTCATTAATTGGTTGTAATATAATTTCATAAATATCAAAATAGCCTGAACTCGTAAGTCTTATTGAGGCTTAGCTATGGATACCCCATCTACAATGACCTGTAACAGATCTTTTCTATTAAGGAAAACCTTTGATTCAAGTATTTAAATAAAACTTTTGACTTACAGCGGATCTCTAGTCGCGTACGGTAAGCTGCAGGGCTCCCTGTCGTCCGCGCCCCTGCTCCTGCCAGGCCGGCACGCCATCAACGCGGGGCTCCTGGCCGGCTCGCTGGGCTGCGGCGGAGCCCTGCTGGCCTTCCCTGAACTCCCTGGCTTGCCGCTACTCTCGGCTGCTGCCGTGCTTAGTGGCATACAGGGACTCACCCTAACTGCCGCTATCGGAGGTAGGTTGACCTAAAATAAAGGTTGATGTAATCTATTTTTTTTTTATGTTGTAAACTCATCACATGAGTCCTCCCACCCAGGGCAGAGCGGGAGGTACTGTCAGACTCGTACTGACTAAAATCCACGGTGTCCTCCAATAGCCCTTTTCGTGCCGGGGTCACAGTAATTTGTTCCCCCGCTACAGGGGGCTCCGTCAGTATGCTGACACTCCTTGAGGCGCGCATAGAACGCAACGCGCCATCGACCCGGGCATGGTCCATGGTCGGACAGCGAATGGCCTATTACTTGCTACCCGCTTGCCCATGCCTACGGTGGCCGGAGATTGTCTGCCGACGTCGGTCGCCGTGGGCGTCTACCACTGCGGCTGGGGTGGAGGGAGGACGCTGTCCTCTCCCTCACGCGGCCCGCCTCCTCCTTCGCGAGCATGACTGCTTCGCAGAAGGAGGCGACCGCTTCCCACTACGTCTTGCCCCGCAGATTGATGTAATCTGCTTAGTATGCAAAACAAATTCAGCCTTAGGGAGAAATCTGTTGTTAAATTTCTGATAATCACAACAAGTTACTAGCTGTTACCGATGGTTTCACCCCTGCTGCTCGACTCCTTTTGGTCGTAACGTCATGTTATATAGCCTATAGTCTGACTCGATAAATGGACAATCCAACACAAAAATGTTTTCTTAATTCTTACCAGTAGTTTCTGAGATTTGCGCGTTTAACCAAACAAACAAGCTCTTCAGTTTTATAATATTAGTATAGATTACAAGAAAAGAAAACTTAAAGTAAACATCCTGCAATTTTATGTAACTAAAGAAATAAACACAATAATTTACCCTTCCTTTTTAGGTGCGGACATGCCTGTGGTGATCACAGTACTGAACAGCTACTCAGGCTGGGCGCTGTGCGCTGAAGGGTTCATGTTGAACAACTCGCTGATGACCATCGTCGGCGCACTCATCGGCAGCTCCGGTGCCATCCTTTCCTACATTATGTGCAAGGTGAGTGAGATAAAAAAAGTGTTACTTTATACCCCTAATAATGCTTCTATACATGTTATTGATTGATGATTTCTTGTATCATTGTCCACTTAGCGTGTATGAGATATGATAAAACTCGGTTTAAACATCAATATCCTCCATAGAAGGCATTGACCTGACGGGTGTTGTCTTATGGGCTACAGTAACTCGACTATAATGTTCGTTTCGGATGTATCTCCTCAAGTCAATCGCGCAGATAATAACTTTCTTTATATTTTTCAACTATGTATGACATGTCATTTTAATTTCCATGTGTAGGCCGGTATTGATCTCGCCACATACACCATAATTGGCAGTAATCTTTTTGTTTATCTTCAGGCCATGAACAGATCCTTGCCCAATGTGATCTTGGGAGGATACGGCGTAACGAGCAGTGGTTCAGCCCGGCCGGCGGGCGCGACCCACACTGAGGTCAACGTGGACTCCGCCGCCGAGCTCATCCACCGCGCCTCCAACATTATCATCACACCTGGTAAGAGGATTAAATACCCTAGGTTCAGCGCCTAAAGTTGAAAATCCAGCAACATGCTCACTGGGCTTTTAAATATTTCCATGAACGTTAAAAAACTCCTTGAACTGAATTGTTAAAATAAATAAATCCTTACTACAATAAACAGTTTGCTGCTCTATTCAGAGTGGTATCTTTGCTTTTCACAAACTACAAACGATTCTTTACTGTATTTTTTATTTTATTTTTAGATGACGCACTCCATCTGTTAACAAAAAACAGAACCTTTATGATAATGTTGTCTACATTTCAGGATACGGACTCTGCGTAGCCAAAGCGCAATACCCTATTGCGGAGCTGGTAGAAATTCTCAAAGGAATTGGCAAGAAAGTGCGCTTCGCCATCCACCCTGTTGCAGGTAAACTATAGACCTTATCTGTATCTTAAGAGTTATATTAGAACATCCCAGTAATTAATGGATTGTAAACAGGTCGTATGCCGGGACAACTGAATGTACTACTAGCTGAAGCTGGCGTGCCCTATGATGATGTGTTCGAAATGGAAGAAATCAACGATGAATTCCCTGAGACTGATCTCGTATTAGTTATAGGTACGTACACTTTTACGGAAATATGAATCTTCTGCATTTTGCAATAACGTCCATATCAAATTTCTTACGGCGACGTACATAACTTTTATTTGTTTATAGGTGCTAACGACACAGTGAACAGCGCAGCCGAAACTGACCCGCAGTCACCCATTGCAGGCATGCCTGTACTTAAAGTCTGGAAGGCGAATCAGGTATGCAATTACTGCTTCCAAATTAACATTATGCTTGTATTTCAGGTAGTGTCTTTCGCTAGTTTTTTTTTTTTTGTTACCTGGTTATGTTAAGTCCCAATATAGCCTACTGCCATCAACCTGATATAAATGAATACTCCGGGCTGTTACTGAGAAATTCCTATTGGTCGATCTTAATAACACTGCCCAACTTTGAAATCGTACCTAAGACTAAGCATTAGTACTTGTAACCAACAAGGCAGTCATTAAATAGCTTTATTGTTATCTCTATTCACCTATTCTTTTTCATTCTTATACAGTTTGTTTAACTTTTATATTATTCTCAATTTCAGGTGGTAGTAATGAAGCGATCCATGGGCGTAGGATACGCCGCCGTAGACAACCCAATATTCTATAACAACAACACTGCTATGTTACTCGGAGACGCCAAGAAGACTTGTGACGCGCTACTCGAGCGTATCAAACATCTCACCGCATAAGTAAGATAGTACTTAATTTTACCATACATAGTACTTCTCAGCTGTTTTAGAAGAAGAGAAAGTAGTTATGGTTTTCCATAAAGCCTAATTAAGACCATGCAAGAAATTGCAATCGAGTTGCATACAAGTATGACTACATCGCGGACTATTAATGGTCAATGATTTTGGTTGATTAAACAAATACAGCTATGTAGTCCAACTTGCATGCAAGTTCTTGGAGCATGTAATCACATTTTATTCAGCTGATTACAGTCTTATTTTACAAGACTCAGTGTTTGTGAATAGTAAATTGACTGCTGTGAATGTGTCAGTCACCTTTATAGTGCATATTTTTAGTCGCGTCTGTTGCTCAGAATTTTTTGAAAGAAAAGGTATTTAGTAGACAGCTACAGTCTACTACTTTATCATTTATTTTGTAGAAGATCATCACAACTAATATCACAAGATTACCATAAATACATGTTGTCTGTTATAAATGGAATGTCGCGTTGCAGTTGTATTCTTGAATTATAATATTATTGAAACTTTAAATAGCCAACGAAATAAAAAATATATATCTTGCGCCTTGATGATCAAATCCATCAATATGTTTCTGTATGTTATATTTTATGTAAAATATTACTATTACATGAACAAAGGCGTTTGCTCACTGCGATGTGCGTAAAAACCAGAAAATCCTAATACGCACGCAGAGTACAGACTGTACAGATTGGTTTGAGCATAAGATATCAAATAAATATTCTACATAAATATTATTCATTAAGCAGGGGATATGTGTTTATGGGTCCATTTATTATCTGTGTTGATTATTTAAGACTGTCGATAGTGAAGTCATCTTTGATCTTCATAAGAAGAAAATGTTGTGTTACCTTTCTGGATAAGGACAACAATAGCTCTATTTGTAATATTAAGTTTACATTTGTGATTTACGCTCATCAAGCATTTTTATAGTCCAAAGTGTTTATATTCTTAAATGTATCAGAAATCACCAATGTGTTCTTCGCAATCAAGTGTCATAACGTTTCATTTACTACTTTTGGGACTAAATAATGATAATAAGACAACACGGAGATGCTGTCGAAAAAATATTGACACTTGTCTTAATGTTAGGAAACTAATGTGCCTTTTTCTACAATTCGAGTATCTCTTATCAGCTAGTCTCTAAGCTATTATTGAAATTATTAAATAAGAAGATTTTAATGGAACTTTAAAATCATGGTGCATTTTAAATTTATATATATGTAAATATAGTTCATATTTGAATTTTATTATGTTAAAACATTTGAGATTTTTATGTACCTCTGTATTTTATGTTTACTTATTTTAACTTCATTTGTGGATGTGAGATTATTTTGGATAACAGGACCAGTGCCTGTAACCTCCTTTCACATTCCACCAGTAGGTAGACATCAATATTCACTCAATTCAGGTGGAAATAATCATTGAAATAAAGGTTCTGCAAAACGACTTATAATAATAATTTAAGTAATCATTATTGTAGATACTGTTTTATAAAGTACAACATGATATACCAGATGATTGCATTACTATATACATGATGTTTGGTTTTAATGTAATGTCTTTGTATGTCAGTCCTATTGTATTTTTAAATGAAAATATCATTCCAACAATGTTATTATAATAGTTACTTCATATTTAAGTACTTAGTTGATGACGCTAGAACATTGAGTATAAGCTCCATTTTTTACCAAAATTATTATTGTGTCTCTTCATGAAATTATATCAGTTTGTTTTTAATATTCATGGAATGTTTTTATACATAGTGCATACTGTATCTTCCTTGAAAATGAAAATAAAAAATGAGTTTATAGAAATCTATTTTGTTACTTATTTTATTTTAATCCATACTTTTTCCTATTTTATTTATGTCATTGTTCAGACTAACATCAAAGTTTCTGATTGCTCTGTGATACTGGCACCGAATATCTGTAAGCTGATACGTCAAGCTATTCATTTTATGTAGAAATTCCATGTCTTTTTCGTTGTAATTATTTCTCATAGAGGATGTTATTTCGAGTTTGTCGATTGCAATTAGCATTTCTTGGCGTAACTTGTCGCAGATGTCATGATAGTTGGTAAACTCTGGACTATATCCATTTGATGTTAAACGCTCTTCAGCTTTTAAACCCAAAAATAATTCATCCATTTGGTATACGAATTCCTGAAAAGTGTTCAGCAATCTTGTGTGCAAGTCGAAATTCTTGATCTTGGAAGTATTACTTTCACGACCCGGCGGTGATTTCCGTGGTAACTTATGACTATAGCTTGAATTAAAATTCGACTTTTGGCTTCCTACTATTGAAGATTTTGATTTACCTGTTAAAAATACTTTATTTTTTGTTTTTTGCATATTTACTAAATATGTTTACTTATTTAAAATCATTCTTGTTATTTTGTTTAAATGTATAGGAATTTATTTTATTACTTATAATTTTTTTACACTTTACTGTGTAATTTAATTAGTTCAAAACAGTCAATGTCAATTTTATGGGAATAACAAAAAGGTTCTCTGCAAAGAGATGCTTTACTGGTGTTTCGAATAATAAGAACCTTGCTGAAAATGAGTAACAGTTCTCATTCCAATTTAATCCTTTATACCTATAGACCTACCTTAACTTAGTTATACCTGTACCATTAGCTTAGGTTACAACTCACTGTTACATCGCTGTGCGAAAGAATATTGTTTACTTCTTGGACTTAAGTTGTACCCATAACTCAAAATCAAAATTCTTACATTTAAGCTACCTAACATGATAGATTCGTTTAGAAAGATTTCAATTAACATTTATCTGTCGTCAATCTAAAGCATCTAAAGTCAAAGAAGGTCTACAGGCAGCTCACTGTGATTTGTAGACAGTAAAGCTGAGTTACACGGTAGTTTGGTCAGTGTCTTCAGACGCACAAACATCCAGCCTGCCAGATTCTGTTCGGACGTCCGAACGCTCAAGGGCGACTCAAGGTCACATCCGCGGCTTACGACCGATAGTTTGCGCGGTATAGTATTAATTGTCCTAATTAGATATCAATAAGCTGCGGTTGACAGACGCGTCCGATAATTTATTCTCAGCTTTAGGCAGTAATTATTAATTCCATGCCATACCCAACAAATATTACCGTGTCAACTGTCAAACTCATTTTGACAGCAGCTACCTCAAGTGTCACTACTGTCATTGCCAAGTCGACAACTCGTCGCAAGGTCGATTTTGATTTGAAATTATTTATCAAAAAAGTTACAGCGCGGGCGGAGGTATATTATTCTGAAACATACGCCACTAATACTTGCTGTAATAATTTCATTACACGTGAAATTAAAAGAAATAGATGATAATAAACATTTATTTATCAAATAAATCGTACACATAACATTGCGGAGTTCAATACAATGCGCTAGTCTCGCCAGGAAATTAGCATTCGGTAATCGGTTTATTTTGTATTGTGTTTAGTTTTTATTCGTTTTTCAAGCACTACACTCTACTGTTCAGCATGGTACGTCTTTTCCCTATTTTTTTTTCAATTTAATTTTTTGTAATATTAGTCTGTTAGAAAAGGTACTCCGTCTTTCGAGTCTATAAATAAATATGACTTGGTATCGTAAGTACGCGTTTTTTTTCCAAATTGCTTTACTGCATTTTTGTAATATTTTAATTTTTAGTAAATTGATTCGAAATTATTTATTATTTGAGGTTGTTCTTGTGGCACTCAGATCTCCTAATTTTTTTTATCTGAGTTGTGGAACTAGTTTATTGTATTCCTTCCTTGTCTTGTCTAATTTTTGTTATTATTGCTGTAATAGTATAGAAAAACAGTTTTCTATCACAATAACTATTATGTTATTAGGCAAGTGATGAGAAGAAAATGGTGTCTCCAAGTAAACCTGCCCTTCCCCCGAGCAGTGATGAAACCGGCAATGTGTTGTCCATGATATACAGATTCTTCAAAAAGGTATGTCATAATATTGTTCTATTAGGATGGATGGCATCATCAGTGCATTCATGCTAGAATATAAATGCATTGGCTGTGTGACCACATTGTCCAAACAAAATAGGATGTCTTGTTATGAGTCAACATGACCTTGAAGTGTTCTGCTTTGAATCACAAGCCGGCCATTCAACCTTCGACTGTTAGTTCCTGTTGATTATTTTATTAGGTGGAAGGTTTTACTAAGTAATAAAATGAAGTCTATGGCTATGTATGTATCATAAACTTACACATCACATATTTGACAAAATGAATCATTCAAGAGATTCTCATGACAATATCACTGTTTGAGTAGCAATCTCATTAGTTTGTGAATTAATGTAAATAAAGTGTCCAGTGTCATATGTTTACATATTTGTCTCTTACAAAACTGGCATAGATAGTCTTAATTCTAAATCAAGTAAACATAAGAAATATTTAGAGTATGAGGTAAACAGTGCTTATCATTAGCTCAGTAGGTAATTGGTTACACACCTCACACGTTAGAAAATGAGTTGAAACAGTAACTGACTCACATTAGCATAATTTCTACATTACATGCTTCGCACCACATGGTGATGTCATGCTCTTAAATTATTTCCCACAGGGGAGGAAGTGTTGGTTAACAATTTATAGAATGAGGAAGAATGATATCTATGTAGGTGAATGCTAAATATAACATAAAATAATGATAATATTTTACCTTTACCTATTTTTATTGATAATTTATATATTTTATTGCATCCTCTATAAAATTTATATTGATGGAGTTCTTTATTGTTTTTTTTAAACTAATAAATATATCAATTATTTAAAAATTGTAATACAATAATCTTATCTTTAGTTATGTTTATTTGACTATATAGATAATAATATATTTATATAAAGTTTAACAGGCCATTAAAATGCATATAAGCCCCTTTATTTCCTTTTACACTTTAAAAAAAAAAGTTGATCATACACAAAAAACAGATCAAAATCAATATTTTAAAACTGAGCCTATCTTATTATTTAGTTGCACTGAACCATGTAATCATATTTTTATTATCAAGATAACTGTTAAGATCATTAAGTACACACACCCTTACTTATAAAAATATTTTACTGTTGTATCATAGGTTGGTTATGATTAGTTTCCATGCTTCATGAACCATTTGTGCAGGTGGCGGTGGTTGGCGCAGTGTACCTGGTAGGGTACATGCAATGGAGCGTGGCGTGGCTGATTGGACCCGTTATTCTGTCTGTACTGCGCGATCAATGGCGTAAGGAGAACGAGTACCGACGCAACTTGGCCAAGGTCGCCGCCACTACGTCTGAGAAAGATGTTATATTGGCTAGGCTGGACGACTTGCCGTCGTGGGTAAGAGACGTGAACATGGGCTCTACACCTGTTTTTGTATTAATATTATAGCAATAGAAATCCTTGCTGCCGCGTATAATTAAGCAGTCAGAAGGGGGGCAGCTGGGCTGCTTAGTTTGAAGTAAAGCCACTTGTAAAGGTTATTTTAATGCACTCCATTTTAGTTATAAAATGCGAATCTACAATTTAGATCGTGTCCAAAAAAGAATAAACCAAGGAGTGTGGTTATTACTGCATTGTATCTATTTTATATTTTCTTTATTCCATATTGAAGTACTTCAGAAAGGCCGGGTGCGTAATACTCACGTCAATCAGCGTGCTTGTATGACAAGATGTATGAATGTGGATGAGGCAAAAGGAGTAAGTAAGGATCATAGCAGGTGGCGCTCTGTGGTTTCTGCCTATCCCCATTTTTTCTTAACGTGGTAAAGTCTTCAAATGAGTCTTCCCACCCAGGACAGAGCGGACGGGACTGTCACACTCGTACTGACTAAAATCCACGGAGTCCTTCAATAGCCCTTTACGTACCGGGGTCACGGTAATTTGTAAGTCCCGCGGCCTCTGCCTATCCCCATGGGAAGAAGGCGTAAATTAATGAATCTTTATTCCATTTATGCTATATAATATTCGGTTGCATCAACTACGGAAAGCCATATCGCTGTGACATACAAAACACCTCTCAAACATTCAGTTGTGATAAAACAACTGCAGTATTTTAAAAATTCCGTCGATTACGAAGTTACTGAACAGCGTTTGGTACTGAACAGACGTATGAAAACAACACTTATACCGATTAATAAAAAATATATTCTCATGATGATCTGCATCAAGTCATTTCTAAAAATAAAATCGTAACTGCTTTGATTGGCGTGAAACCTCGCCGACCCAGAAAAAAAAGTCTACTCGAAGTGGAAAAACTTATATGTCGGCAAAGCAATTGTATCTTGTTTTCGTCCAAAACGGCGATTCAGCAATTTCGCCAAGTCAATATTATTTGAGACCGTACTTCTACAAAACGCTCTTACCTAACAGGTCAATGACATCATGCGCATCGATCGGATGACCTCATCGCTTTTTCTATGAGTAAACAGATAACTTATAGTGTATTGAAATCTGTAGCAATTATATTACTTAGAAGCAATATTATTTAAATAAATATTATTGAAGTTTATGAAACTTGAGTCTGTCATTGCATTTTAAACTTAAAAATAAATATTATTGAAGTTTATGAAACTTGAGCACGTCAGTCGTTGCATTTTGAAATTTAATTCAATAGCTTAAAAATTAAATGGCTTTCACTCGTAATGTATAACGACATGTTGAAACCAATCTATGAGCATCATGAGCTGAAGAAAACTGACATTGGTAAACATTTTCAGGTATTCTTCCCAGACGTAGAACGCGCTGAATGGCTGAACAGGGTATGTAATGTATAGCAATTTAGCAAATTACTTAACTACCACCTACATTGAGTTTAATGCTCGACTATCCAGTTCCCCACCCACGACCCATAAAGTGTTCGTAGCCCGCCTATTGATTTTACTAGGAATACATTAATTATAGGCTTGAGTTCTTGGCATTCTAAGACATTTCATGATAGGTCAGCGATAGGCTTGACTTAAAACTAAATTAATACAATAAAGTTGTTATTTGGATTCGCTGATAATACGCATACGAACACGCTTGTTTATGGTCTAAACATGGGCTCTTGGGTTTAAAACCTGAATCAGTCTAAGTTACATTAGCATTATCCAATGGGAAAATATTAGCTAGGGGCTAGCTTTCATGGATTTAAAGAATGATTCCATGTTATGATCGCAGATAATTCTTCAAGTATGGCCCAACGTGAACTTCTACGCTCGTAATCTTCTGAAGGAGTCCATTGAGCCGGCGGTGGCTGAGAGCTTGGCGAACTACAAACTAACTGGCTTCAAGTTCGAACGCATGATTCTTGGCACCATCGTAAGTATTATATTTTTAGGGTTCCGTACCCACAGGATCTCATCAGTCTGTCACCAGGCTGTATCTCAGGAACCGTGATAGTAAGACACTTAAAATTTTCACGGATTATGTACTTCTGTTGCCGAATAAAACAATAACTTGTTTTTTTTTGCTTTTATAGATAATGGTACGGAACACTTCGTGCACGAGTCCGACTCGCACTTGGCTAGTTTTTACTATTGAGTGAATATTGAACTTCATTCTGTAAATACACATTACACAATCAATTGCATGACCAAAAACAGTTAAAATGCCTTATCTGGAAAATCCTAAGCCCAAGGTTAATTCTTGTAGAATAAATCCAATAGAAAATAAACGATCTAGCCACTCTACATAGAAACTGCAAATAATCAAGAACTGTAAGCTAACATTTCCAAGTAAAATCATTTAAAAACCTATTTACTTTGTACTTATAATTCAATTAAAAGTCATGGTCATAAAGATACACGTGTGAAAGAAGGTTGTTAATTTTTTAAATGCTATTTGCTTTTTACTGACGTCATCGGCGTTATAAAACTTTTATAGTACTGTAGTTGTAACGAGGGTGTTAATCTTTACAGGCGCCGCGGGTTGGCGGTGTAAAGGTTTACGACAAGAACTTGTCTAGGAATGAAATCATCATGGATGTTGACTTGTTGTAAGTTGATAGGGTATTTGTATGAAAAAATCTAATAGAAAAAATCAGTTAGATTATCAAAAAATATTTGACACGTATTTCTGTTGTTACGTAAACTAATATTGACAAAGATACAACACTTTTAAAATGGCCAATTTGACAAATAAGTACAGTTTTTACTTGCTTCTTACGTTACGAGCCCCCGAAGTTGGATGCGTTACTTGTAATATTTGTAAAAATGCATTCATTTAACCAAAGATAAAATACGTGTCTACTATTTTTCAAAACTTTAGCTCTCTAACATTTAAATTTGCAATTTATTGATGCTGTCAAGATGCCCATTCTAAAAGATGAATATTCAGAATAGACCAGTCATCCATTTGCTTAAGATTTTCGGTAATTACCTACTTGAACACAATCCCGGTCGACCAATTTTCGACTTTATATCTGTAACCATTAAAGCGAAAACTGGTCGAGGTGTTTACATAAGATGATTAAGACTGCTGTTCCCTCATATGCATCAAGACAAATATTTGTATGTGTCATGGTAACATCCGATAATGGTACCTAGAACACTTACTGGTTCAGTGTTAAACATGTTCAAATTGTTTCAGCTATGCTGGTGACTGTGATATCTCCTTTGTTGTGCAACGCATCCGTGGTGGCATAAAAGATCTTCAGGTAAAAGTTAAACCATTGACCATTTTTTTTGGGGTAGCACATCATCAAATGACAACTTGCTCTGGGTAGAGCAGAAGAGACTGACTGATAAAAACTACCCTATTTTTTAACCTGTAGACTTTTAATAGATTATTAAACAGCATCGACCTCGCGCCCGTAAACAAAATCAGCATGCTACATGCCACCTAAACTACACTGCATGTACATCTAAACCTTTTTTTTGGGTGGTAACAATCTCAAATGAGTTCTCCCATCCTGGGTGGACTCTTACTGACTAAAATTCCACGCTGTTCCTTCAGTTTTCCTTTGTTTTCCGGGGTCACGGTGTCGTTTATATCCGATCCCACGACCCTCGCATCCAAGCCTGGATTTATAAGCTGTATTTTTTTTACGTAGTTAAATCATGCAATGCTTCCTCCCACCCTGAGTGAAACGGTAACTGTCAGACTTGTACTGACTAAAATCCACAGTGTTCCTTCAATAGCCCTTTACGTGCCGGGGTTACGGTTTCCTGATAAGACAGACCCGCGACCCTATTTCCTGTATTAAAGCTAAATATTTTGCATAACATTTCATTAATTTTTTTTTTTTGTTCTAGATCCACGGTATGGTGCGTATAGTGATGAAGCCCCTGATCACCAAGATGCCTTTAGTGGGAGGAATGCAAATATTCTTCCTCAACAATCCGTCAATTGATTTTAACTTGGTCGGCGCTGCTGATGTACTAGACATGCCTGGATTAAGGTGAGCTGCACTTCAGCTAGAATCACTGAGAAATAATTCATCATCTTCGTGTCCTTATCCCATGTTATTTGGCGTCGGCGCAACACGTTTTCTTCTTCCATTCTTCCCTGTCAGACGACAAAGCATCATTTAGTCCTTTTTTATTCATATCATTCCTCACACGGTCCATCCAACAACATTCAACACCCTCTTAGTTACATGTCATCTTTTCTCATAACATATCCAAATAGAATCTTTACTGATTATTATAAATACGAAAGTTTGAATTTTTGAATGAACGAATGTTTGTGACTATCATGTCAGATAGACTCGATAGATTTTGATGAAAGTTGGCACAGAGATAGATAAAAGTCTGGATTAACACTTGCATATTTTTATAAATCAACTATCACTATAAGACCAAACTGCTTGCAAGAGTTGATAAATGATAATTCTAAGAGAATGCCAGTAACATTCTCCTGCCAATTATCCCTTAATAATCCTCATCGCATTTATAGCCATATCATCATTCGTCTAGTGCATACATAGTTTTTTTTTATGGTTTTTTCAATTTCTTGTAGACAATGCATACTTAATACTATGTATTGAATTACTAGCGACCTGTCCCGGCTTCGCACGGGTGGACATTTATTTTTTAAGCTCTCTCACAATTTTAAATTCGTAATATCTTTTGAACGGATTGTCCCATTGGAATAAAATAAAAAGTTATTTATAGCTATTGAAACAATCTTGCTCAATAAATAGTTTATTTGGATAAGGATTAGTATTTGACGATCATATGATCAATAAACATAGGCTAATAATTTTAATTACTTTTATTCTATGGAAAAGTGGTTATAATGGCTAAAACATAAATGTTTGGTTTATACTATCGCGGACTTTTTTGTAGGCATTATTGAGTTCTACAACTTTTCTACAGAAGTCAACCATACATCTCTAACCATTTAGGCAGCGTTCGCGAGAATCGTTAACGTTCGGCAGTTTTTTCGACGCCTTATTCCACAATTTTCACTACCACGAAAAATCCTATCCATTTTCCGGGATAAAATATAGCCTATACGGATTCCGAAGAATCCCTCTAAGTAATGGTAAAAGAAATTTTGAAATCGGTCCAGTAGTTTTTGAGCCTATTCAATACAAACATACAAAAATACAAAGGTTTCCTCTTTATAATATTAGTATAGATAAGAGAATATCTTTTGAATAATAAATATGTATTTTATTTCAGTGATATTCTTCGTCGTTGTATCGTAGAACAGGTGGCGAAGATGATGGTGCTTCCAAATAAGTTGCCTATTAAATTGAGCGATGAAATACCTACTGTAGATTTGAGGATGCCCGAACCTGAGGTAAGAACTGTAGACCTAATTTAACAGAACTTTTGGGTGATAAAATCATCAAAGGAGTCCTCCCACTTTGGGTGGGGCTAAAGGGACTGTCGGACTCTTACTGACTGAAAATCCACCCCATTCCAGTCCTTTGCCTTCCAAGGACCTTTACAGCCGGTCTCGCGACCCAGCATTGTTTTGTTGTTTTATTTACTAGAGAATCATACTTACAGGGTGTGCTGCGTATCCATCTCGTCTCAGCCCAGAATCTTATGAAGAAGGATGTGTCAATGATTGGTGAGAATGTTAATATACTTCAACATAGTTATTTTTAAAGCTTATACTGGATAAAAGCTTCCCAATGTCTTCCAGGAGTTCTTATCTTTTGCCTCCTCATAACAACCCTCGCGATTCGCGTCGATTTCGTCTCTTTCGCCATCTCTTTCTGGGATGGCCGCGGCCAAGTCTCTGGTTACTCATACCGCGCAACGAATTGGCACTTCTATGTTGAAAGCTTACTTTTGAGAAGTCATTTTAAATAGTATTTTTATTTGGTGTCCAGGTAAGGGTAAGTCAGATCCGTACGCGATCATAACGGTGGGCGCGCAGCAATGGAAGACCAAACACATCGACAACAACGTGAACCCTCGCTGGGACTTCTGGTGCGAGGTAAGCATACCGACCAACCGAAGTTATCTTCCCTTATTAGTCCAACCATTTTATGCACATGGGTATACTTAATACTTTTTATAGTAGTGTTTATATCTAGATTTTTAACAGATTCAACAGTTCGCTTAACGAGCACACGATTATTTATCTTTAATGTTGGTATATAACATTTAAGATGTGCTTGCTTATTTTAATTAATCGGGCTTTATTAGGTAAGTGAGGTAATGTCTTGGCTCATTTCTGATGTACCTATTTGAATTTCATTGCGAACGTTCTCCGCAAATCACGTGCATTCTTCACCTGAATTTCTCTTCAAGACGAGAATCGCAAGCTAAATGCTGTCTGGCAAAACGAAGTAGCAACATAATAAATAAATATTATAAGTTACCCCTATTATTTTATGCCGTTTCACACCATTTATATAAATAGTTTATTGGTAATAATATTTTGCTATTTCAAATTTAAAAGCATTATCAGGAATGAGCATGACCAACAAAGCATTCTTTTTAATTTAAAAATGAAGATTGTTTACCAGCACTGGCATACAAAGTAAAAACATAGTAAGCTTTCTTCTAGTCAGTCTAGTTTTTTATAAGAAGGGACTTTGTTTAATTTTTTAACAGCTGAATCAATCAAGTGGTTATGAGATAATAATTTTATTAATTAATATAATTTATAATTGCATGACAAAATTATAACTTATTCTTTTCAAAAGGTTTCTAACCTACTCATGAGTTAAATTTCAACAAATGATTGCCCTAATCATCTGTTTTGGAATAGGATAACAGTTTTTGAGTTATTCCAAATTCTAAATTATTCAGCAGTAACAAGATTATATTATAAATTTTTGGCTTGACATTTATAAAACAGGTAAAAAATGCTTGATACTAAATTTTAAGAACGTAGTTATATTGCGGGCATAACCCGCTTGCAGAAATTGGTCGTGAAATATTTTCAAGTAGTTATGAACAAGATTTTGTTTTCCTCACTTATGTTTGCGTCGGACTATGCGCGTGTGGCATACAGGCGCGTATAATGCAATCTCTGGGCCAAGCGTTGGAAGTAGAAGTGTTCGACAAGGACGAGGGCAACAATGACGACAAGCTCGGCAAGTAAGTACGTGCACTCGGTGACGGGCAGGCCGGCCGCGGGGAGCGCGGGGTGCAGGGCGCAAGGAACCGGTATACGCTACGCTGATGGTTGCACTCGCTTCACGCATTGTAACTGTCCCGATAAGCTTCTAAACATCGTTCAATGCGACGCTTGTCTGATAGTTACAGTGGCATGTGGACCACGTCCCACTGTAAACTGGACGATTTATTGCATAGAAATTAACGACCATTCATCGAGTGGTGTCCTCTCAAAGCAGCGTCAAATTGTGGCCCCGAGTCCTTGAGCTCTTTGGAATGAGACCCTCGATAGAAAGTAATGAGAGATCTAGAAAAGTTGTTATGTGGTTTGAATCATGTTGTCTTTTTCAATGTAAATAACGTAATTCATATTCCTTGTAAACAGCATTACTCCAGATTCTCCCATTACCAATGACCTTATTTAGTTGCATGTGTAGTTCATAGTGCATTTAGAACTTAGTTTGTAGATGGTGAAGGTGAGTTTCTTAGATCTGTCTTATTTATGAATTACTGTTATTCTTTTTACTTCTAAATTTTCTCATAAGCAGGCATGACGAAAACAACATTAGAGAGGTTGCTAGAATAATGATTAACGTAGCGACCTCTTTACTGTTGTTAACACAAATCGATAAACTTGCCAGATGATCGGGGGTGTAGGATATCAGGCCAACATTCAAAAATTATGTTCAAAATTTTGATATAAAATATTTTAGATACAGTTTGGCATAAACTAATATGCAGATATATTGTGATTTTGTCCCAAGGCGATAATAAGCTCACAGAAGAGTCAAGAGTTGCAGTTCGAGCTGTGGGACTGGGACCCTGGCATGGGCATACAGAACGATGATTTTCTCGGCAGGTCCGTCTCCGCTACTCGTGCATTGACACAATAGCGACATTTCATTGCCGTGTTTTTTAATTGTTTTTTTTTTACTACACATATTGACTCTTATTATCACCGTTGCGTTGCATAGCTGAACTTTTATTTACCAATCATAAACATGCCGGTGATGCTAAGATTCATCTTGGTCTTAACTGTTTTTACTACCTGGTGTTCTATTTTATACCTACAGCTGTTGTGTGTGAGATTGATTTTTGCCTTAAATAGGAATACCGATCAGATATATGGGGACATACAATGTGATACTTATCCAAGTGGCAAGTCTAGTGTTAACCGTTTATAGTATTTCATTAGTTTACTACTATGAGGATACGCATAAAATTAATTTACAAATAACTTTGACACCTGCGCTTATTTTGACATAATTTAACATATATTTATACACCCAGAAACCTATTAAACCTCAGCAAAAAATGTACAGAAACATGAAACTAATTCCTAATCTCCAACGATTAATGATAGCTTAATATGTATGTATTTGTATATAACATAGTGGGTTGTAACAGTCCGTACTCCGCACGAGCGCGACGATATTGGTCATCAAGCTTTACGACTGGGACCGCACAGGACGCGACGAAAAGCTGGGCAGGTCGGTCGCTGCCACGGCACTGAACAAGTGTATTGACAATGTACATACATTCTCACAATGAACTAACATACTTGCCACTGAAAGCGACCACCGACCATACTATACGCACACGAGACTGGAATTAAACCCTCTTGCCCGAACATTACGCTGTAACATCACATGGTGCACTCATTACACATTGCACAACGCTGCGCCGGTTTTCTGGCTCATACTAACACTTTACTATAGTTTAACACTCACTTGGTAGTATTATCGCGTCTCAAATGGGAGGAATCATTCATTGCTATACAACATTTTATGTGGCTATTACTTTAACGCTACATAATCACACAGTAATGTTCAACTATAAAAACATGAACGTAATTTTATTATCCTCCGGAGCTTACCTTAATCTAAGGACTAATCCAAACTGTATGTCCGCAGTCCATTCCTTTCTGTATTCCAATACTTACACATACTGCTTTTGTTCACTAAATGTTGTGTTACGCACTGATTTTTATTTATTTCTACTTTAAAATGGTGTATTCCCTTTCTCGTCCCTATGGCCTCACCAATAGCAACTATCATTTTGTTTTATTATCTCTAACTGCTGGGAATACGCCTTCAAAATGTAACTTTCTTAAATGTTAACTGTTTCGTGCTAACTTTGTATTGATAACTTCTTTACTATGTATTGACAGGATAAAGGACTACCTACATTCACTTAAAATTTCAGGTGTTCGCTAGATATCTCTCAAGTTGTACGCTTCGGTCGTTTAGATACGGTAAGTAGAGCCTTTCAATTTTTACATTATTTCTGTTTATTAATCTTTGCTACTATCTTAACGACTTTCAATTGTTTCAGTGGCTCACTCTCCAGGAAGCTAAACATGGTAAAGTTGAGTTGCGCCTGTCATGGCACCGTCTGACTTCTGATGTGTCGGAGTTGAGCCGCGTAAGTATGATTCTGTTTTGTAATTAAAAAAAAATTGAACCTTTTCTCTTTAAATTCTACTTTATGTAATATGTTTTAGGCCCTGACGGAAACCCTACTGATTAAGACTGGAGATTTGAGCTCCGCTGTCTTATCTGTTTACATCGACTGCTGCAAGAAGTTGCCAGTAAGTTTTATAACCAAATATTGCTAGTTTATATCCTAAAATTGCGTGTATCATTTAAATACCTTTTAATTTAAACAGAATGCACGCACCCAATCTCGCCCCGACCCCTACCTGACGGTAACAGTTGGCAAGAAGACTGAGAACAGCGCCGTACAAATGAGGACCGGAGACCCTGTCTACGAGATCGGATACTCATTCCTGGTGCAGAACCCTGAGAGCGATAACTTGGAGATCAAGGTGAGAAAAAATGGTGCTTTCTGAACCTAATCTAAAACCCTCTTGCACCTTTGTCCGTTTCACCTATGTTCCGTCAAAAGTGTGTTAGTGAAACCTGGATCCAATATTTTATTTAAAAAAACTACTTAGATACTCTACGAAGTAATTTTTCAATAATATAATATTTCTTTATACTCATAATAAAGGTAATTGATAATGCGTCTTAATTTTAGGTCCTGGATTCAAAAACTGGAGGCCAACTTGGGCAGTTAACGTACGGAATTGCGAACCTGTTAAAACAAAAAGACTTGAGTCTGTTAACTCAGCCTCTAACTCTGCAGCGGTCTGGCCCTGAGTCCAAGATCATCTTGTCTTTACAACTCAAGGTTGGTATAAAATAGGGCTACTTAAAAAAATTGCAAATAAAGGCGAACCTAATGTTATGGTAATTGGCTACCTACCCGAGTATCAGTTGATTCTTCAACATTGGAAAACTTAAAGTTATTTTGCAATCTAAGTAAAAAGTTTCTAAATGTCTATAGTTTACTGTAGTAAAATCAAATAAATCTTTCTTGTGAGGTCAAGGTTTCGAAGTTTTGCTAGCAATTTGACTTTGTAAACCTTTGGATTATCAACAAATATTGTTCTCCTTCATAGATTTTGAAGGAGGCTATCAAGGAAGTAGACTATGAGGAGGAGCCGGTATACGAAGCCCCGAAGGCGCCGTCGCCCCCCGTGACTCCTGCGGCACCTCCATCTCCGCCGTCCCCGCCGGTCACAGTTGATGATATCGATACTGGCAAACCTGTCCCGCCTCTTACCGACCCAGGTAATTCATTGAATGCATTTTAATGGCTTATTATGAAGCCATCCGATTACTTATATTCTCAATATCAAAATCATATTTGAAGTTTAAATGCTCATTCATTAACACTGATCCCCTAAAAGTTTTTATTAAAAAAAAATTAATCCTCTTGCAATTTTGATAATACTCGTATGTTGTTGATATTACGTACATGTCTAGGAAATGTACTGAAAATTATAAAACTGTTTAACATTATTATGTCTTAAAAGCTGCGATTGTATAAAACTCCACAAAAATTAAAAAAGACAACTTTTTTGAATGTAACTTTTAATGTTATTTTCCAAAAAGTTTAGATTCAAGAGAGTAATTTTGATTATTTGACACAGTACGTAAAGAAAATTTTTGGTGGTAAAGTGGCGAAACATGAAAAGTACTAGTTTAATATACCATTACAGATCCTAACAATGGCATTGTATCAACAACCATTGGCGCTGACGCCTCCAAGGGTGTGTATCTGCATGACTGCAATCCCAGGCTTTAAATCTCGTTAAAATTATAGTATCGTTTTAAGTATCTTTTTTTTAGTTTTTTATTTTACCCTTCTTAGCACGAATATTTAACACAAATTCTTTTCAAATACCTAATATTTTTACACGTGCACGTTATTACCGGTCGCAGTAACACCGTTCACGTACACAATAAGCGAAAAATGCTCCTTCATAACCAGAGGTCGGAATTAGGTAGAGTTTAGTACTTGCATCGAAATGCTGATATTAATATGGATCTTCCCGGGATCTAAAAAATACTTACTTATAGTTGATTTTTCAAAAACCGCATGTTCGATTTCAATAAATGTCATGGGACCATTTGGTAAGTTTACCCTTTCCAACAAAAATTGAATTTTTCAAATCAGTTGGCAAGCGACGGAGTTATGCGCGAATAAACAATAAAATAATAATAATATAAGATATAAATAAAATATTAATTTTTTTTTTCAACTGGGTGTGGATGGCGAAAAATTCTCCCTGTATAAAAACATCCGAATTGAGAACCAATTCTTTTATGAAGTCTGTTAAAAAACCCTAACAGTAATTGGAGTATCTAACACTATCGAAGAGGATGCATAATTGACGCCCCACTGTAATAGTTATTATTCATTATTTTAATAAGTTTTGTAACTTTTATATGTAGATATGTTTAGCTAATGTAATCAGAATAACCTATCCTACCCGAGGGGAAGCTGGGTTTAAAAAAAATTGAGCTCTTCTGCATAGGGTTAAACTGTTCGGATTGGTTTGCCTAAGCAATCCAAACAGTTTTTAACGCGATTTGTGGAGTTAATCCTCTAAATATAAATAAAATTAACATCTGCAGCACAACATCTAACATTAGATAGAATTAAAGAAGAAAAACACAAATTTTCACTTACACGCGACGCACTCATTACGTTTCTTTTGACATATAACTGTTGTATGTACGTATATTGTATTATGTGTGTGTTGTATGTATATTGTCTGTGTAATGTTACGTGTAAATGTTGGTGCAAGCTTTACACGAGGGTTTGTGTGGTCTTCACGAGGTCACCTAGCTATCCTCGCGGCAACCAATCCTGGATTGGACTTGTTTGCTGTTTGCAATAATGATAGTTTGCGATTCTGTAGGAAGACAGAGTGATAAGGTTAATGTACCTATTTAGTATTAATGGCTTACACTGTACGAATTACAGATTAATTTATCTTTTTTACAGTTAATTGTTACATAAATGTCACTAAAACTCCAAATTGTTACAGTCACTGTACTTCCTGAGCCTGTACTGAGGAACATTGAGGATGCTCTCCTAGACAGCAGTTCACAAAAGTCGGTGCCTCTAGAACATATTGAAAAGGAAGTTGGTAAGTACTACTCTTTACGCGAAGAAAATTAAGTAACGCTTTAAATTTTTTGTTACTAAATTCAGTCAGGTAGGAAAAGTTCCGCATTCACTTAATATCGGTATTTTTTTATAGATGTTCCTCAAGAATATTCGCCGCCAACTGGCCGTGAATCGCCTAAACTAATACATAGAACCTCCTCGTTAACCACGTAAGTCACAATCTAATTGTAAGTTGACAGCTGAAGTTGACCTAATAGATTACGTAGATAATGCACCTTATCATTTGAATTCCGGAAATTAAAAATTTAACATCAGTATGTTAATACCGATCTTTGTTTGTAACAAATCAACGGTCAGATTTGCTAATCTGAGTTTTTAAGATTTTCAGTCACAAACAGCCGTTAGGAGCCGAGCGGAGTAATAGCAAATGAATTTTCTTTCACCCAATTTAATTAGGTTTGCCTTATTAAATTGGTTGAAAGAATGGTGCACCAATCATTCTATATATTTTAAACTGTAAATAAGTAATTCACAAATCTTCGTACTTGTAAACAGATCTGCGGGAGAAGCTGGACTCGGACGTATTCTTCTCTCGCTTCGTTACAGCATGCAAAACCAAACACTGTTCGTTGTCGTACACAAAATAATGTAAGTATCAAGAATGTTGGTAACGTATTTTTTAATTTATTAATGGTTTACTAATATTCTGTATTAACAGGCACATACCGTTGAAGGACCCGAACAACGTGCCTGATCCTTATGTCAAGATATATTTACTACCTGGTCGCTCCAAAGATTCCAAACGTAAAACTGCGGTAAGTTAAAACTTCAATCTTTTCCTATGCCAAAATGATTGATTTCTATCTTCTACGACATTGATCACTGACACAAACTTACTACGGGTTGTGATTGTGATCTAATTAGACACAATCCATCCATCGAACGCATGCTCAGTTGAAATTGTTGTAATAGTAACTGGGTTGGCTTTGTTAGTGAATAATCTTACCAATTGGAATGCGCCGAGTTGCTGACCAGCAATGCTACTCTCTATAAATACAACCTTGTGATAGCGCGGCCGCAGCGCGAAACTAAAGTTTGGTATTCAATGAACTACCGACAGGTACACTAGCGCACACCGAATAAGGTACTACAGTACTAGTACAGTGAACGAATTTCCACTTTATACATTTAGGTAGTCCCTAAAAACAGCCTCGATTTTTTGTATCTTGGCGATCGGTCGATCTCAAGGATGTCTCGCTCATGAACTCGTTGTTCCAGCGTTACGATTGTCTTATAGAGAATAGCGAAGCTAAACAAGCCCATATCCACCCCATTGAATTATGTTTTTACCAGTAATTTTATCATACAGGTTGTGAAGGACAGTTGCATGCCAGAATATGACGAGCAGTTCGAGTGGGTGATCCCATTAGCTGAGCTGCACTCCAGGCAGCTGGAGGTCACTGTCGCCACGCACAAGGGCTTCTTGGGCGGCAGCCCAGTTGTTGGACAGGTAATGTTCTTCACTAAAGTCAATGGCCAAGTCAGTTTTTGCCCTTCGACGCAACTATACTGTGAATGTGTATCTTTATGTGTAGTAGATGAATGAAAGTTCGATTTTTTGTCGTTCTTTTTTTTCGTTCGGTGAAATGTGTCTCTTTTCGTGTAGTAAATAAAGTTCGATTTTGAGTTGCTCTATTTTGATGTGCTGCGTCGCGTCTCGGTGTGAATTGACCCTCACTAAATAACAACATGTAGCAACTTATTAAGAGTGAATTTCCTGATCAAAATTAATGCTATAAACACAAATACAACCTGAATTTCAGAGCTGTTGATGTATTCCACAATTCATAATGATGTTGTATTGGCAAAAATTCACCCTGAATTGTATTTTCTTGTTACAGGTGGTAGTCCATCTCAACCAATACGACTTCCGCGAAGCAAAAACCATGTGGTTCGACCTTCTACCGGAGACATCGCCAAGAGATTAAAAAGAATATTATTATGTTCTACCATGAAAGTACTTATGAATCTTATTATATTTTGCGAATTGCAAAAGCCATAATTGCTGATCTGATCAGATTGCTAAATGTTCAAAGTGTATGCAGTCGCATGTTTTATTGTTCGAAATGTTACGCGAAGGCCTTTTGGTAGTTATATCCATATTATATACAAACGTCGTTGAATTCGTAATGTATTTTTACACTTGTTTACATTGTTACAAATGCTTTCAGTGTTTATTTACATTCTACTAATATAATTAATATTTTTAACATTGCTTATGAATGTGCAAGTGTTGTAGCACTAAGTCAAAGTATTTTTTAAGTTAAGCTTATGATTATGTATAACACAAAGCATTTACGTCGAGTCGCATTCTATTTTGTGTAAATTATTGAAGCTGTTCTTATTTTTTTAGTTTTTGTTACTTTTATATTGCATTTAAGTGTATTTTTTCTTGTAATAAATATTTTTTAAAGATACATAATTGTTTTGTTTTATTGTTCCTGTAACTACTGTTTGCAATCTTCTGATAAGAATCCAGTTGTATTGACTTTTGACTATGTGCAATGTAATTGTAGGTAAATCTCCCCCCACTGACTAAAACTTGGAAAAAGTTCCTATGTCCTAATGCAGCCCTACCATGGCCCTAGACTCCTGGAATCTGTGTTCCTATTTTAGTTAAAATCTATTCAGATTATGAAAATGTGACACATGGAATTAGATGATAAAACAAGTATGGATGAAAAATATTTAATACATTAATTCACACTCAGATGTAATTGAATGCAGTCACTAGTAAATACAATTTCACAGTCTTCCACAAAAGTTCTGAGCCTTATAGCACATGTTGTACACATATTTTCACTTAAATATAAGATCTTATCAACGTTCCATGGGAGCAGGTGTGATTTTTTGTGCAATGATTTTTCCATAACCGCCTCGGCCCCCATCATAATCCGTTCTGTATTCGTCTCGAACCTGCGGAATACAATTTATTTAGAAAATTACTCAATATCCTTGTTGTCCAGCCTGCAAGCACCCTCCTTGCGGCCTGTGATTGTTTTGTAAGCTGAAGATTTTCATTTTAATAATAATCAGAAGGAGACAACAATATGAACAAATATTTCATTACGCTTTTAATTTTAAAAAAATGGGGTCCCCTGTAGCATCACTGTAGCTCTTTCCTACCAAAAGGTTGTTGACCCCTGTTTACATAAATTCCATATAAGAGAATTAGGAAATTGATGGATGGAGAGGTATAGAAATGATAAATGAAATATAGATGGAACAAGGGAAAAAATACTTATGTTTCCACAATACCTGTCCACCAGTTTTGCCTCTTCCATACTGTCTCCCTTCAATAAATCCTGCATCCCAGTCACATCGGATGATTCGGTCATCAAGTCTTGTACCGTTAATATATCTGTAACAATAAAATATTTCCATCAATGAAAATGTCATGCGCTCATACTATGGGGCTACAGAGGGAGGAAACAACCTGACCGCGTACCGTGTTCGGATGCTCTCTCTGTTTCAGGTACTAGAGCCAGCTGTCAACGTGTCGGCACAACGACTATCGGATCAGGTGCGGGTCATCCAACGTAACCGTATGTTGGACGACTCTGTACTTGATCGCTTGCGAATTGAAATGCAGAGGAACCATGTCATTGCCCCACCGTCACAGACTGTGGCTCCACCACAGTCCAACCAAATACCCAGTAACGATGACGTAGTGAGCGATGACGTGGTTACTAATGTAAGTATCCAGTGCAGTGACGAAATGAGGAGTGCTTTGGAGGGTGCGATTCAAGAGTATCGTTTCATGTCGCCTGAACTTAGACCACGATTACCTCGTTTGCCCATGCATAACAGAAATAGGATGTTGGTGGCTGTTCTGAATTCGCAGTTGTCAAGTTATTTTGATAACTGCGAAGACCTAACTGATGCTCATTCAATCCTGTATTGTGCGGCTGTAGCGGCATGTCGTGTAGCTCACGTAAAATTCTCGGATGAAAGAACTACACGACCCAAACCAGCCATACCGGCATGGCAGTACAGGATTGAACGACGTATTGGTGGGGCCAGAACACTCATCGGAAAACTTATCTGTTTCAGGGAGGGCAACACTCGCCCTAGAGTGATGCGCTTTGTGAGACGGGCGTTCTCGGGGACTGATATAAATCCTCGGGATTACCTTTCCCGTGTCACGGAGCGCATCGACTTCCTGAAACAGAAAGTGTATGCGTGGGCAAGCCGTATCCGTAGGTATAAGCGGCGTGTGGAGCGATATAATCAGAATCGCACGTTCCAAAGAGATGAAAGGTGGGTTTACAGGTCTTGGGAGCGACCAGGCCAAGGTGTGGCTGACGGGGATCCGCCAGATGATGACGCCATGTGTTCATTTTGGCGTAGTATCTGGTCGGTACCTGTCAGCCATACTGAAGGTGAATGGACCGAAGTCGTCGAGCGAACGTGTGATCCCATAACTGAAATGGAGGCAATTTTAATTAGCCCCGAAGACGTAGCACGTGCAGTCCGTCCATTACCGAACTGGAAATCTCCAGGGTCGGACGGACTGCACAACTTTTGGATCAAGTGGTTCAAAAGGTCGCACGTTCGCCTGGCGGCTTTGTTCCAGTCAGCCGTAGAGTCTGGATCACTACCCGAATTCCTGACGACAGGAATAACCCACCTGCTCCACAAATCAGGTAGTACTGCGGAACCCAAAAATTATAGACCTATAACGTGTCTACCAACTTTATATAAAGTTCTTACATCCATTTTGAGAGCTAAAATTAGTAAACACATTGATGAAAATTCTATCATGTCTGCTTCTCAAAATGGATGTAGGAACGGGTCCCGCGGTACTAAGGAGCTGCTCCTCATTGATATGGCCATTAGCCAACAGGTTCGCCGTTCTCGAAAGGATCTGTCGACATGTTGGATAGACTATAAGAAGGCCTATGACTCGGTGCCACATACATGGCTCATGAGAGTGCTAGAGTTGTATAAAGTTGATACAACTCTATGCACTTTCCTTATGTCGTGTATGAGGCAATGGAGGACAGTCCTTCGCTATCCAGGATGTCGGCATATCCAGAGAACTAGCGAACCGATAAGGATAGAGCGAGGTATTTTCCAGGGTGATAGTTTGAGTCCACTTTGGTTCTGCTTGGCCCTGAATCCTCTTAGCACACTGCTGGAGGATTCAGGCCTTGGTTATCGGTTGAGGAGAGGCGGTCAGGTTATATCTCATCTCCTTTACATGGATGACCTTAAACTCTTTGCCCCCAACAATTTGCAACTGATGAAGCTACTGAAGATAACTGAAACCTTCAGTAGCGCCATCAGGATGGAGTTTGGTGTGGACAAATGTGCGGTCATGCATGTAAAGCGTGGGGGGATTGTGGAATCCGTGAGCACCCAACTCTCGGATTCCATAAGCCTTAGATCCCTCTCAGCAACTGAAACCTATAAGTATTTGGGTATGTCGGAAGCGTTGGGCATCAATGTTATTGACATGAAACAATCGTTGAAGGAGCGTTTCTTTGGCCGCTTGAAAAAAGTATTTAATAGCCTTTTATCAGGTGGTAATAAGGTGCGCGCCTTCAACGGCTGGGTCATGCCAGTCTTGATGTACACTTTTGGCATACTCAAATGGACTCAAACAGAACTTGATGCCCTGGATAGGAGGATCCGTACATTGCTGACTGCATATCGAATGCATCACCCACGGTCTTCGGTTATGAGATTGTATATCCCGCGAAAATGTGGAGGTCGAGGTTTTCTAAACGCTAAGACTCTCCACAATCGCGAGATATGCAATCTCAGGGAATATTTCCTAAAAGCCGACGTGGGAATGCATCGAGATGTAGTAGCGGTGGACAAGGGCCTCACTCCGCTCTCCTTGGCTAAAGAGAACTGGCGCAAACCTGCAGTGCTTGACACTAATGATCGCATGGAGGTATGGCAAAGCAAGGAGCTTCACGGGCGCTTTTTCCGGGCCCTACATGGGCCTGATGTAGATTTGTCAGCGTCCGTGGCCTGGTTACGATCTGGGGACCTCTTTGGAGAAACCGAGGGTTTTGTCTGTGCAATTATGGATGAAGTTATGATGACTAATAACTACCGGAGATTTATTGTGAAGGATGGCACGGTTGACATATGTCGGGCATGCCACCGTCCTGGTGAATCAATCCGTCACATTATTTCCGGGTGTTCTCATCTCGCTAACGGAGAATACTTGCATAGACATAACCTTGTAGCCAGGATTATCCATCAGCAACTTGCTCTGAAATACAACCTTGTGGAATCGGAAGTGCCGTACTACAGGTATGTGCCCGACCCAGTTCTTGAAAGTGGCAATATCACACTGTACTGGGATCAATCCATCATCACTGACAGAACTATTGTAGCAAATAGACCTGATATAGTGGTGGTGGATCGATCTGAGCGGCGCGCAATGATTGTTGACATAACCGTCCCACATGACGGGAACCTCGTGAAAGCTGAGAAAGATAAGCAACTCAAGTATCTTGATTTGGCTCACGAGGTTGTCGATATGTGGGATGTGGATTCAGCGATCATTGTGCCGATAGTCGTGTCGGCCCATGGCTTAATTGCCAAGAGCCTCGACCAACATCTAAGGAGGCTCTCGTTAGGCAGCTGGATCAAAGGCCTGATTCAGAAAGCAGTTCTTCTGGACACGGCGCGCATTGTTAGGAGGTTCCTTTCTCTAGAGCCCTGACCGCCGGTAGCTTGGACCCTGTTCCCGATACCGGTGGGCCACTATTATTTATATTTTTAAATGTTTTTTTTTTTTGTTTTGTTTTTGTAAAAATATTTAAAAATGTAAACAGATAGGAGAAAAAAATGAATAAAGGAAAATATTGTCACAACTGACTATTGTATCTTTGACTTTTAACTATTTGAACATAGCAGCCGAAGAATAGAATTGGCAGCATTGCTAGCAGTGTTCTATTGGAAGGAGGAATGGAAGAGTTACTAAACAATTTGGTTTAGTCTAGGACTGTAATTTCATCATATTCAATGAGAGTGGACACTTTGCCAAGGAAGTTCTGAATGGAATTCAGTCAATAATTTAAGTAGGTTAATATATTAACTGATATAACTGAAAAAAGAGTTAACAATGAACAAATTTTACTAACCTCATACAGTTTTCAGAGTCTTGTCTTGTGTAATATTCAACAAAACAAAACCCACAAGGGGTCTTTTTATACTTATCTAAACCCATTATAACTCTTCTGATATCACCACATCTTGAGAATAATTCATAAATTTGTTCTTCTGTTGTATAGAATGACAGGTTCCCAATATAAAGAGTTGATGACGCTTTCAATAACTTTTCTTGTTCACTGCGAGAACCCTGAAGAAATTGTATGACCTTATTAAACCAAACAATATCATTAAACAATTTAACTGGAGTTTTACCATTCACGGTAAATTTATACCAAGTTTTTTCTAGAAAATAAGGGCTGCATACCTTGAAATGTTGATCACGATAAGAACTTATCTCGATTGATGAATTCATAGCGTCCAAGCTTCTTCTCATACCCCAATTAACGCAATTTAAATACACATCAAGTAATCAAAACACTTTCGTGGCTGAAATACGATGATTTCAGTTTTTCCAACTCAACAACAGCGTTTCGTTTCACTCCACTTGACAAATTGACAACCATTGACAACTTTTGAAAGGGTTGCTATACTTTAGGTTCGCTTTCTCACATCAGTGTTGAATCTGTGTAGAAAAGCATGATAAAGACATTATTTGTGTATTCACATATAACAACATGAGTTACTTTTAATTTACTCTAACAATTGAATTTTAATTATTTAAGATTTATCTTAGAGATGAGATATTTCGGTTTTGAATTCTAATGTATGTTTTTTACATCTAGCTACCCTTTTCCATTACCAACTTAACAATCAAAAACCTGTTTTTGTAAGATTGGTAACTTTAATTATTGGGCAAATAAATAAAACATCTGATAAAAAATTCCCGCTTTTCTATTGTTACGAATTAAGATTTCAGGTATAAAAAAACGAGTTCTAAAGAAAGAATCTCACTAAGTTACCACTTGTTCGGATTATCGTCATTTACTCCTAATAAAAAGATTGTAACCAATTTGCCTAAATAGAGACCCAATGGCTACCGTCGAGGAATTTGAAACTTTAGACGAAGAGGTTAGAGAATTAATTCAAAATTATAAACACAAAAGAGCTACCGCGTACGAACCCTGTACACTTAAAAACATAAAGGAGTGCCTAATTGGTCTCAGTGAAGTAAGTGTTTATTTTTCATTTTAATTTTAGTTAATTTGTCAGTTTGTTCTGTTTTTATTAAAGAATTACCCACCTCCAATTTTTAGGAGTTCGGATTACTCAACATCAACTACATTTTTAATCCTCATTTAGACGTTACCAATAATAATTTACACTCTGAAGCCCTAGTGAATCTTATCAACTCAGTATGGTCTTTGTTACACATTTACAAAAACGTAGCTGAAAAAGCAGAAAGTCTTGAGGAACAGAATCATATACTGGATCACAATAATAAGCAACTGAATGTATGTATAAAAAAGTTATTTGTATTACTAAGAAGATCATTTTTACAAGAATGTTGAACAAAATACTTCTCTAACTTTGTCACTTACAGGGTTTGGTAGGAAGATTGAAGGAAAGGATAAATTCGGAGAAGAATGAATCAAAAGCTTGTGTAGCTTCAGCACAAAGAATATCAGATCATTCTGAGGAGATGTTACACAAGATGACAGACACTCGAGCCAAGTTGCTGCAAATTACCAAACAGAAAGAAGCCAATGAAAGAAAGCTTCAAAATGAAATAACAAGACTTAAATTACAAAATGAAAAACTAACAGATAGGCTAAGGAATAAAGGTATGTTCGGTTATGTTTGAGACTAATTCATATTTCAGTGTATTCTTTGTTTTTATTTTTCTTTTGTTTTCTGGAACAATTTTATATTTACTTACTTGACTTACTTTGTAATTTGTAGTACATGTACGTATGTTTTCCAGATATTCACACACACTCTTCAAATGCAGCCCACGCTGCATGCAAAAGTTTGAAATCAGAACACGAAGATTATAACAAACATTTGAAAAAAGTTATAAGCAAATTGGAGCAAAATAATCAAATGTTGTTGCAAGAAGTTCTCAAACTTAAAGAAGAACTTATTTTCAGAGGAATGGATCAGTTTTCTTTAGATAATGAGAAGAATTAATTATTCTAGATATCATGGTTTTTAATCAAGTTACCTGCAAGAGCTGTGACTAAACATTTAATAATTATAATGTTAAATAACTAACTGACTGACTAGTATTGTAATGATCAGTATTGTAGTACATATCTAATTTTGTTAATGATGTACAAACTAATCTAGTGTTACTTGTCACGTTTTTACTTGTTATAGTTGGGGCTTAGCCCTTAGTTGATCATCAAATGTTGCTAATTTTGTAATTGATATAAGCTTCTAAGTTTTAAAAATAAATTCAATGATTTAATAATAGCCATTTTTTTTAATTAAATATCTTAAGCAAGAACTGTATGAAAAATGGTTATACTTACGTATTCATTAGAAAAAACATGAAGTGAATTTCAGCACAGTGGCCATCCATGTGATTAAAAGTCAGAGCTCTGCCAAGATGTCAGTGCTATTCCAGCTTCCAAAACAGAAAGATAGTTTGTACAAAACTGATATCATATCACCAGTAATTCTGGCAGTGAGGTAGCCTTCCACTTATCTTGTTAATTTGAAAAAAACAGTTAGGTACTTTTTGAAATTAATTTAATTTGAAAAAAAAAATTAAAGAAGCTTAAAGTCAATCTTTCCTATCTCATGATTTGGTCTGCTTACCACATACCAAATCACTTGCGAAAAAGTGTAGGTAATAGACATACAAAAAGAGCATATAAAATGATTCGTAACTGGCACCTGGCTGAATGTCTAGCAATATTATTATGTAGTAGGTTTTATCACCGAAAATAATAATAAACGATAATGTCTTGGATTTCTGTACGCATAAATACTGCCGGCAATGCGTTTATTAATAACTAGTAACTTGATCTGAAAGGGGTTACGTCAAGGTAGTATTCTAGGTGCTGTGTTATTTACAATATAAATTATAGTATATACCCATCAATGACCAACACATAACATAGATACAGAAAAACGAATGTATTGTTCTCCAGAAAAAAATATACTAAATAATCAAATTGGGTTTTCTTGTAAGTTGGTGACGTTAAATGATATAAACAGTAAATATTATGAGGAGCGTGACGTTAACTCGTTTTACGGCTGTGGTTTGTACATAATACGCTCATAGAATTAATTAAACAGTTTACAAAACAGACGCGCAACCACCGCGTGTCGCTCCGATCGTAACAAGCGATACAATAATATCTATTGCGTCCGAATAACTCGCGTCCAGTCGACTACTCGCTATGCGCGGAACTGATTCACACTTCATCGTGAATAGTGAACATTCTACAGTCGACCGCGAAAGTGTGCGCGCGCGCTCCTTGTTTCAACCACTATCATTTCGTTATCATAAGTATTTCTATAAGATTGATAAGATCATTACATCAGTGAGTGATAAGATTCAAGGACCAAGTTACGGGCGAACAGTACACCGCGAGTGCTGTATGAAACAGCTGTAGTTATAAAATTAAGTGTAAAACAATAGACTTGACTGTCGGTTAGTGCGAATATTGTGTTAGACTTTGTCGGATGTCGCGGCACGTACCATGGGGACGACGAAAAGACTGAAGATAACAGTGGTTGGCGATGGTATGGTTGGCAAGACCTGCTTGCTCTACGTGTTCACAAAGAACGAATTTCCAGAAGAATACGTACCCACAGTGTAAGTATCTACTTAAATGTTATAATTGGTTCTGGTAATGTTGGAGATGGCAGGTGCGGCGTCTGCCGGGTCAATAGGGCGATTGCGACAAGGTAAGTGCGAAGTGACTCCAAAGCCTCTGAATTAGCGAGTTGTCGCCGTAACAACGTTATCACTATCATCACAGATCTCTATAATTACAGAGTTAAGGACTTGTCACACTAAAACATAAGGATGCCTCGTAATGGAATGGCCTGATGTGGATTATTTTGAATTTTCCTTCTATTGTATCTATTCATGTACCTAGAGTATTATATTACACATTCTTAGTACATAACTGACTCATATTTAAAATTTATTTGAAAATTAGTATAAAGCTGAATTAAGTATCTTTCTGTAATTTGTCCATTGTAGCGACATTTTAAATAAAAACTAAGATGCATGCTACAATTAAACTCTAGAACCTGCTAAGCCTTGGGAAATCAACTTCATTATACACAAACAAGTGTGTATAAAACTTGTATTATGGGCAGGAAATCAAAGTCTTACGTCATTCAAATTTGTACAATACCGTAGAATTTTACATTATGACTAATCATGCGCTGTAAGGTGCTAAACGAGATATAAAATATCATTTGAGTATGGCGAATGATTTGACTGATGATAAGCTATATAAAATAAGTGATTCATTTTAAACGGGCTATAGCTACCTACTTACATAGGTACAGCCCGCTTTATTTATTTAATTATTTATTTTTGGTGTGCAGGACGACCAAACTTCTATCAGACCTCCCCAACCAACACTTCAGAATACTGCCTAGTTTGTTATGGCGCCTCCTTAACTACGTCCCAAAACAGCTCAAGCTTACAGACTGCCAAAGATAAATTTATTGTTGATACCTAAGCAAGAAAAATCATTAGCTACCTACATAACAATTACTATATTAATTAAACTGTCAACAATTATACGTAACTAATTTTTGGGATTGCTCTTACTTAAAGTCAGATAGCATTACATCAAAAAATCAAATCCTCAAACCGTTCGGAGTTTGGAATGTTAAATTCGCCGGCAATATTCGCTACCAGTTGGCTAATATTATTGAACAGGTACCTACTTAGCATTGCGAGCTGCACTATTTATAAAGTCAAATACGTCGCGCGGCATTGTTGTATTGTATCTGCACATCGTCGCTTCCTCCTTATGAAACTGGACACACGCCTACAGCAACTTTGATTTCCTTGCGATCCATCTCTACATACACTAAATGACACACAATAGCACAATATACTTGCACGGTTGTAGCTTACAAATAAAGTAGCCAGATAAAGATGATTATTATCTTTTCCGCTCTATTTTATAAACAGTTGAGTTTAATAGCAAAACTCACATTCCTTTATTGTGAGTGTTTGACTTGTAATAAGTCAGGAGGACTGTCTTTTTGTACTAGTAGTCACAAGCGCGACTGCGGAGCATGACCTCCTGGATACGGCTCCAATTAGGAATTTCTCTGTAGCAGGCCGAGTGTCTGGATTTTTACCTAGTAAATGGCAATAGCGAACCCTCCTTTGCATGAGAATTAAACATAACTGGCGAAATATGGGCCTCTACTTAACCCTACAAGAATCACAGGGGCGATGTTAATTATGTACCTAATAGTCGATGACAACAACCACGCCCGTTGCTATACGAAGATGGACTCCTAAAAAGCAGTAGGGTTTTGGAAAGCAATCTATCAATATACTTCCAAAACAGTACCTACTTATGTCATTTTAAAATGATACAGACACCTACAGTTAGTACCCTTCGTTACTTGACCCTATACAGCAGGATAAGGGGAAATGGGTTATGCAGGCCAATGATCGAACCGACACAAAGAAAATCAAAAAAATGTTGGGACAGACCATAAATTACTTACGTTAATATAGCTCGTCAAAATGCTCAAGGAAAAAGGGATGTTTAGAAGGAAAAAAATGACAATTTTAGCGATAACGTGTTCGGAGCTGTGACCCACCAGTGCGACCAGTAACGAAACTAGTCCAAGTATACCTATCAGAAACCATGAATACTACCCAATGATGAGATGAGTGGCATTCCTCAAAAGTATAGAATTTAAGGAAGGAAAGGTGGTTCAACGAAAAATACAATTCAATGAATCTAGCATTCATTGAATTGTATTTTTCGTTGAACCACACATCACGACTTTTAATCTTATTTTATTAGTGTTTTTGACTGAGTAACCGGCAGCAAGTTGTCATGCTCCCTTAGTTGACATTGCTTTTCCTTGACCTTTGGTTTTGTTATTTGTAATTTAATTTCTTTATATTGTTATTTACTGCGTTGGTCCTAGTTTATCTTTTTGTGCCTTCTAGTAGTCACGATTGGGGTGTAATTTCGGATTGATGTATAATGTGAATGTTTTATTAAATTGTATAAAATCTTGGTTCCTCTAACTGTACAGACAGATGTGTTGCTGGGGAGTTTGGTCCGCCACTTCTTCTTCCCAACCAAAACACTAAAAAGTGTCGGAAGGGGGGGGCGGGGGCACTTCGGGGGACTGTCTTATGTAAAAATCAGCCTAATTTGAAAAAAATATTTTTGCTTTTGATATCATCTTGTGCTCCCATGCATTTGGATCAAAACAAATGCATTTCGTGAAAAGTTAACCGTAAATCTTCAAACAAACCACAGTTTATTAAGGTCGCATAACGGGTCAAAAATGCTTTATAACTTTTCGCAGGCTAATTATATTTTCTATATTATTAGATAAATATCCGTTGATGGAATAAGTAAAAACGATTCATTGAGATGATCTCAATTCCCATATCACTGCAACCATTCATACTTAAGTAAATAGGTACCCGACTCGTAAATACACACCATAGGAACCGCAATACTTACTAGACCTACCTAACGTTAAATTGTGTAACTGTGGTTAAACATGGGTTAAACCGAAATGAGCTCAAAGCGACGTCAGATTAATGCTAGGTTAATAACCACAAGGACTAAGAAGTAGGTAAAGTTACATTAACACGTCCTACTAAAAGAGCCTGTAGGAAGAACTACTCCCAGGAGATTCATCCTAATGACTAGATTGGTTGAAGAATCGTTAACGCCCAAGCATTGCCAGATTGAAGAACTCGCTTTGCGTTTGAGGCATTTCCGCAATTTAAGAGCTTACCAGATTACCACATATTTGTAGAACGGATGCATCGAATTGTTCACAATCTTCACTCTCTAAAGCTTTAACTTAAGACCCAAGCAAAAAGAATTCCTTTCTCACCGAAACTTTTAAACCCAAAATGTAATTAAAACCAACTTGCTTCCACAGGTTCGACAACTATGTCGGTCACATCACGGTGGATGGAGAAGAGGTGGAGATGGCGCTGTGGGACACCGCCGGCCAGGAGGACTATGAACGATTAAGGCCGTTATCTTACACACATGTAAGTTTCCCACCACCTTATACATCAATAACAGCATTCTTTACGTGTATGTATCGTGCGAGGGATGACATTCATGTGACTAAGAGAGTGATGGGTATCAATTTTGATGGATAGAAAGGAAGAGGAAGGGTAAAGATGGCTGAATTGTGTGACGAATGTTGTGAATGTAAAAGGAGAGTAAATGATGCTTTGACGTCTCGATGGGGAGAATGGAAAAAAAAACGTGTTGCATGGATGAGGGCAGGAAGATGATGATGTACCTATGGAGCAGTTTCTGCCGGCTATAATATCCGAAAAATTACAAACAAACAAACTGACTCCGGCTCCGTGTAGTCAGGAGTTAATGTCCAGTTGACGGCAGTAGGCTTGCCCCTCCTTTGCATGGAACTAAAACATAATATGCGTAATATATGATGAGTACTTAAAAAGGGTAACACTGTAGTTACACATCTATATGTTTATTGAACTGAATCTATCATAATCTAAAGCTAAATCTGTCATAGACATTATCATAATTAAGAACCTATTCTGGGTATCCTGCTTTGGAGTTTAGAGTATCAAAGCTAGTCGACACTATCTAGGCTTAAGGATAGTGATGTCAGCTCTGAGATTCTCCTGACGTATCGAGTCCACATTTAGACAACTTTTAAATAATTCAAGCGGTATTGTTGATTATATGTTAAAATAAATAATAATAATAATAATAATAATGTTGTTTATTTCTCTCAAAAAGGTACAAATAGTAACAAGTTATTATCTTAATTATAACATAACGATTCCACCTTTGTGAGAGCTGGAGTCTATACTGGGTACAGGACCTGTGTGACAGATCTCCAGGCTCACACTCAATATCAGTATTAAGGTAATGCACTTAAGAATAATTAAAACAAGGCAAGACATCCAAATTCAGAGTGTGTACTATGTTTACCATGTTACAATGCAAGAAAAATAAATAAATAAAGGAAGTAACATTAATACAATAAGAAACAATTAAAAAGAAGTGGTAAGGTGATGCGTTTTGAGTCTTTGGAAGGTGTTGTGTGTGTAGGGAATATCGTGTGTAACGTGAGTGCAACATAAATCCCACATCCAGCATTCCGAACAGAATACTGGGCGAGAGAACCTACGTGCCAGAGAGTGTGCGCGCTTGTGCGTGTGATGATGATGTGTGTGGATTGGGATTGCGACAAACGAAATTATCTCATGATGTTTAAAATTTCCTCAGTCCCTGCATAATCCAATTTCAGTAGCCATTCCGTAACAGTTTTTTTACATTTTGATTTAGCCATGTGGTATAGGTTCAATATTTTATTGGCCTTGTTATAGACATGACTACCAATAAAAGGGAAACTACGTTGTGCCGAACGAGATTTCGTAGGGATGGAGGGACAGACAGTATCTTTGCGACGCTGGGAGCTAAATTTGGAAGGATCATAAGGAGTTCTGGAATGTGTCAACAGAACAAGATTTAAAATAAATAGCTTACGGACAGAGAGAACAGAACATTTATTATACAGATCGGTAGTAGGAAAGCGAAAAGGCAACCGCCAACCAACTTTCAGAACTGCCCTTTGGGCCCGTTCCAATTTCAGCAAATGAGTTTTACATGTTCCGCCCCATGCAGGTATACAATATTGTAACAGCGATTGGCAGAGGGCAAAATATACAAGTCTCAGTACTTTAGTGTCGGCAGCGTAACGGAGGGATTTAAAAATATAAATTAATCTACGTACTCGTAAGGTAAGTGTGTCTATCTGTGCACGGAACGACAAGCAATCGTCTATCTGTATACCAAGATATTTAATTAAATTACTACATGTGAGGCAGGGACAATTACAGGCAGTCCGTGCAGGAGAAGTACAGGAGTGGGCTGTCAGAGAGTAAAAAGAGTTAGGAGGTTTCCCTGCAGCAGATAGAGAAAAGGTCAGGTACTTTGTTTTGTCAACATTTAAGGTAAGTAAATTATGAGCTAACCAGTTTGTGACCAGGTCGAGTCCGAGTTGAGACAGCTGGAACACATGCTCCCAGGAGTCACCGTGAAACAATAAGGCAGTATCATCCGCATAGGTGAATATGGATGCATTGGGCAACGTTAGTCGACAAAGGTCATTTATGTAAATGAGAAAAAGGGTCGGACCCAAAATACTGCCCTGGGGGACCCCATGCGAAATGGAGAGCTCGTCACTCGACCAATCTCCGATCTTGAGGCATTGGCGTCTACTTGTGAGGTAACTTTCTAGGAGTGCGAGTTGGGTGCCTCTAATACCGATCTTTTCAAGTTTTGCAATAAGATTGGGGAGAGAGATCGTATCAAAGGCCTTTGCTAGGTCCAGGAAAATTCCAATTACTTTCTGTTTCTTGTCCAAATTTGACATAATGTTAGTAGTAAGATCTAGTACAGCATCGCTTGTAGAGATTCCAGAACGGAAACCATACTGAGAAGAAGAAAGCAGATGATTTTTCTCCAGGTACTTAACAAGTCTGTTATTTATGAGCCTTTCGAGCAGTTTAGAAAGTGTTGGTAAAATTGCAATAGGTCTGTAATTGTTTGATCGATCTGTATCCCCTCCCTTATGCACCGGATGCACGACAGCCAGCTTAAATGCGTTCGGGAAGATCCCAGATGTGAAGGATAAATTACAAATGTGAGTTAGATGTGGAGTGAGTAGATTTTTAAATTTTTTGAGAAATGTACCCGATATGCCATCGGAACCCACTGCACAGTTGGTTCTTAAGTTATCAATAAGAGTACCCAATTCAAGTACGTCTGTACCTAGCAGGACAAACGTATTTTGATATGGTGGGAGGTCTTCAGTTTGTGGGGGAATGTGTGTAGAAATAGTAATTTTCTCTGCTAATGTACGTCCAATGCTGGCAAAGTAGGAATTTACTTCATTTACAGATTGCTTTGGATTGGAGGATGACAAAAGATCGTTAGCATGATATTTTATTTTTGATGTGTGAGTGATGGCTTTAATAGCTTCCCAGAGTTTTTTATTGTTATTTTTAGAGTTAGTTATAAGGGCTTTATCGTAATTAATTTTAGTAGTTTTAAGTATTTTGGAACAGTAATTTCTGTATCTTTTAAACGTAGTTTGTAGTGTTTCATTTCCTGGGTCTTTCTTTAATTTCGTATGTAAATTGTCACGATTGTGCAGGCATCTGAGGAGCCCTGGGGTCATCCAGGGTTTACTCAACCTTTTACGGTTAGGCACATCTTTCGTAATGGAATTTCGGTCTATGATTTGGTTAAGCGTGTTGATGAAAAAATCTGTAGCTTCATCAACATTTGGCGTATTGTACATGGAGCTGAAGTCGGTCTGTTGTATGTCTGATTCAATTTTGTCAAAATCCAAAACCCGAGTTTGCCTAACCTTTTGCCGAGAATAATAATCAGTTTTTTTATTATCAAGAAATAACAAAACAGTATCATGATCAGTGATAGATGTGTTAGCAACGTAACAAAAGGCAGGTCTTCTCGTTTTTAAAATAAGATGATCAAGACAGGAGTTACTTTGATGCGTGGAGAGAGTGTGTGCTGGAAGCATACCGTGATAGGCAAGCAAAGTCAGATACTCACAGGCACGTGAGTCGTTGCTAGTGTCGGAGATATTGATGTTTATGTCACCAGTCAAGACAATGTTATTATAAGATGATACAGATTTTAGTAATTCATCCAAGGATTCTAAGAACTTTGAAATATTGCGAACAGCTGGCGGGCGATAAACAGCGATCACAACAGTATCATTGTTGATTCTTAATAATAAACAATTAGCATCTTGGACTAGGGGCTCTGAAACAGAAACTTGAAGATGGGAACGGTAATAAACCACCACACCCTCATTCTGTGTCCTATGCACGTTGGTAGCGACGCAGTTAAAGTCATGGATTGTTGGTAGGACAGGAGAATTGTAAAGCCAGCATTCCGTTAGTACAATTAAATCCCAGGATGTATTACTTCTTTCCATGAGTGTTGTCAGATCGACATAGTTCTTATTTAGGCTACGTATGTTTTGACATAAAAGCGACATGGCATTTTTGTGCAGACGACCAAAGTCCGCACACTCCTCAATCATACAGTATGCAGACTCTGCTACTGAAATACGGTCCAGATCAGCTACAATATCATTTAAGTGATCGAATATTATGATAAATATGTAACATTAAAATAAAAGGATATGAAACAAAAGTTATGCGCGTAATATTTATACAGTACGTATAATCAATTGTTAAGACTCCATCAAATGAGTTAAACTTATTTATCTGATTATTCCTATCATTGCTATTAGTTGAACATGAGGAAGGAAAAATACTGAAATATATGACGTCTATCGGTGCGTGCAGGGTGTTAAAAGGGAATACGGTTGCGAATGGGTCGGAGTGGTTTTGTGCAGAGTGTACTAACATGTACCAAATAAGAATGAAAACAAAGCAATAATAACTAAACAGAACTGTGATAGGACTCAGTCACAAAGCGGCGCCCGCAAGTTTGTGTAGGTCGCTTTCACAGTTAACGCAAAACGGAGTTGAACCTGCAGCCTTCTTTATGTAAATTTTCCCGTGGCTGGGCCAACAGCTATCACATTTACCTTCTTTCTGAAGTTTGCGGGCCAAGTAATAAAGGTGTTTGCCGTAGGATGTTAAGGACTCTGCTATATAGATGGGTTTCGACGGGCCTGGCAAGTCAATACTGGCTGTGCACAGTTTATTGTGTCCAGTTTGCTTATTATGGATTCTGGTGGCCTTCAAGATGGCTTCCTTTTTGGTTGATGACTTAAATTCCGCAATTACAGTACCAACAGTGTCCGAGTTTTTTTTTGCTTTCAATCTGTATATGTTGTTGAGTTCAGTTGGCATTATTTCCTCACCAATCACAGACCCAATCTTGCAAAGGTTTTTAATTAATGTATCCTTATTTTCCGAGACGGTGGTAGGCAAGTTATTTATTTCGAGCAAAGCAGAGCGAGAGCAACGTTCCAGGTAATCGATTTTTAATTCTAGTGAAGAGACAGTGTTCTTGAGAATGGAGTTTTCTCTTTCAGTTGCATCCAGTCGGTCTAATAGTTCGTCGTACTTTCCACTGATAAACTCCATTGATGATTGGATCTTTGAATTTTGTTCCGATAGTTCATCCATAGTTGACTTAAGGCAATCAAATTTTCGGCTTTGCTTGGCCTCAAAGTCAGCAAAAAGCTTAGAAATTTCGGATAACAGTAGCTTATTGTCCGAATCACTCTCCTCAACACGCAAACCATCACCGAGGCGACGTTTTGTTCTGCGGTTTGCTTTAACGAAGATATCGCGAATCTGTTCTTTATTTATTGAGGATTGAGAGCTGAGCTCCGGGTCAGATAAAGTTGTGTGGAGATTTGAAAATGAGGGCGACTTCTTCGCGGACGCCGGCGACTGTTGATCAGCAGAAGTTGACGGAGGCGGCGGCGGCGAGCGCTGAATGCGAGGCATCATGAACGATGAAATAATTCAAATGTTATTGTTCTGTTACAGACGAACTGCTTCCTAGTGTGCTATTCCGTGGGCACTCGTTCGTCATTCGAAAACGTGATCCACAAATGGTATCCAGAGCTGAAGCACTTCAATGAAAAAGTACCCATTGTATTAGTTGGTGAGTTCAGAACGTTTTGGAAGTGCAGGTTGCAGGCTTGACAATCTGGTTAACATCAACCAGATTGTCAAGCCTGCATTATTATTAGTCACGATGAAACGTATCTTTATCAATTCCATTACTACTTAATTAAAATTTGAATATTTCATTAACGTATACGTTAACGCTCGATTCGTACCTAATAGGTATTGAGATAACATTCTTTTAAAATGCCACAGTTAGTAATATTTTTTATAATATTTGCTAATTATGTACACAGCAATTTGTGGCTATTAGCTGAATGAGTGTTAATAAGGAAGAACTTAATTACTGCTTTAGATACATTGTTAAATTTGCACTTAGCAGGCTTTGCTTATTCACCCCGGTTAACTAAGTAATTACAGTTTAATGATCACTTTTTGGGTGATTAAACTTATTATTTAGTAAATAGTATCGCTTGTATACTAAATACTCGAACTCCCAATGAAACGTTCAATCCGAACATGTGCAATGTCTGGTGAGGTCATAAATGGCGTACTCCTGTTTTTTTACTCAAATAAAATAAACATTCTGCCAAGAGACGCATTCTTGATACACATTCATGTAACGTTATTGCGAATATTCAGAGCACAGAGCGGAGGAGACATGGCCACAAAATAATGTTATGTACACAAGCTTGCGATAAAGGACGAATGTCTGAATAAAATTGGAATTTGTAATATGTATCATAAAACGTATTTCAAAATGGCAATAATGTCTGTTTCAGCTACTAAAATTGATTTGCGAGCAGCCGGCACCGCAGTCATTACCACACAAGAAGGAAAGAAATTAAAAAAGAAAATTCGGTGAGTTTATCCTTCCAGCAATAATATCTGCTTTACTATCAATTCAAATTACTGTGAAAGATAGTATTGAAACTGAATATTTTTTAAAACAACACAAAAGTGAAAACTGACAAGGGTTATCGTGCGCGAGCGCCGGCAGCTGCGCTATCGCCTCTTATCTCCCGCTGATAATACAACGAGTATTGTGATATAACGACACAGGAACAATTTGTTAAATAAATCGGGAGATTTAACTACCACACAATTAAAGTGCCAGTAACCGTTTGCACAATAAACAACTTTTGAAGCGTTATCTTCTGCAGTTTTTTTTCCAAAAGATTAAATAACTATCAAGGTCAATAAATTTACACCTAACTGTATAAATTCAACGATTTCATGATATTGACACGTAGATTTTATGATAACTGCCTGGCTATTGAGTTTCTATGTATGCGGCTTATCAGTCGGAGTGACATTGGAGATAAAGGCTCTAGAGTGGTACAGTGAGTGATGGTGCGCCTGCACTTGTTCCAGAGCGGTGCAGCTGGTGGAGTGCTCGGCGCTGGAGCGCGTCAACATGAACGAGGTGTTCGAGGAGGCCGTGCGCGCCGCGCTGCGCAAGTCGCCCGTGCACAAGCGCACCTGCCAGTACCTCTGACGAGCAGAGCCACACCAAATATTTTCTCAATATAACCAGCGGATAACGACCAGCCAAAACAAATGCTCACAATTCAAACATACGCTGTTTAGTTGCGTCGAAAGGAACCATCGCGTCAGTTGTAACTAGTTGCAGATTGAGCACGTTGCATTTTACTTAAAGTATAAACTAAGGCTGCACAATGATTACCTTTGAACAATTACTGAACATACGAGTATTATTTGAAATTTTAGGAGTTTTTTTAAGAAAAACCATGTTATAGTCGGATTAGTTGATACATTGAGATTTTAGTTAGGTAACCGTTGAATTATGTGCTATTTATGATGCTTTTGTACAAATATTATATTATTATAAAACTTTATTTTGGTGTTAAGTTTAATATGAGAGATGTATATTTGATTAAAAAATGTAAATATAAACTTAGACTAATGTAATTTACGCAATGAAAGGGACCAAATTCTTTAAAACCAAAACATTTGTATATTTTGTGAATCAAAAGCGTTATTTATCTTGTACTATTAGTGCGTCATTGGTAGGTTGAGGTATTTACCATAGTATACCTCATTGCTAGTTAGTAATTTATCTAATAGAATAGCTGTTCACACTGCCGCACGGTAAACCGGTTATTAGTTTACCTCGTTCTACTCTAAATAGTTAACTAGCGTAGCTTACGGCAGAAGCACTCACGCACTTGGATACCTAGTATATTTTCACTTGTTCATGCAAATAAATGGCGAAGTCCCTCATGATGACGAAAATGTAGAAGTGCAGTCATCCAGTGTTCAGTTGACACTGCGTTAGTCACCGGCCGGCTAACAAGGATTTTCCGAATCGCTAGTAGAATGACGTCCGTAATACACTATACGTGTATAAAATGTATTATATTTTACGTTAAATTGACTGAATCAGTATTTTTGTAGCACAGGAAACTCAAGCAAACATATTGTTGACACGATATTGTAACATGTAATAAATAGATTGTAATATATTTAAACAGGAAAATGCAAGAAAATATGTATTTACATTAAAGGTCGTGTAAAACGTGGTTATCTTCTTATAAATAAAAAATATTGCAATCTTCATTGTAATGCGCTCTCCGTTTCAAATATATTTTATTACTTATTCTACAATCGAATGGCGAGCGAACCAAAAATTACGGTAATCTACAAATGTTAATGTTTACCAAAAAGTCTTGATTTCTAAGTAAATATATTATATTATAAAAATCATAATTTGTACAGTTTTATTAATTAACCTATTATGCTAAATATTTCATTATCATGGAATTATTTTGACAAGCTACAGACCTATTTAAAACGAAAGCATAACTGAGTCACGGTTAAGTCACTGTCTTCACAAATAATTGTATGAAATGCAAAAATAAATAAAAGAAAAAGTAATATGGTTAAAATGTATAATGTGGCATTAACAGCACATACTGGCTTATAAGAGAGCGTTAGTTGTACATTTAAAAACATTCCTCCGTTGGAAGGAAATACATAATAAGGCAGAAGACTTCACTCGGCGACAAATGATGGGCTAAAATGATGCTGACTGGCAACAACGCTTTTTAAGAGCAATAAAAACGTTATAAATTTTATAATATTAGTCTAAATTTCGATTGGATTTTTAATATTAGCAGAAAAGGACACTTTACTTTCAAAGTTATATAAAAATTCTGCCCAAAAAATTGCCAGACATAATTATTTTATCGCCAAGTAAAATGAATGCCTTGAGATTCTCATGCAACAATTATTATACAATTAGCATAGAAGTAACAACTTATTAAAAATGTAATTCTAAAGTAACATACATAACTTTTGGTTTGGAAGTACGAGGGTTCTGCTACCTAATATAATATTGGTCCTTATCCACTATGACAAAGTGCCTAGGCGCAGTCTGAAATCAGTCTTTCTTGTTGCCAATGTTACGATTATATTTTGATAAACAGATTTTTAAACATTATTCTCTGCTTACCTTTTAAAAGCGGTATATTAGAATCGTTAGGAATCTATAATAGAACACCAGAAGAAGTTAGCTTAGTAAAAATAAACTTTATGAAAAAGAAAAACGTCTGATGTTACTAGATACAAGTTTTTTTACGGTTAAATGTTAGCATTACTTGCAAATTGCCATAGAGAATAAGTGCCGAGGACCATATTTATTGCGTCCATACACACACGAGACACGGCGAGCAGAACGCGGCAGGCGCTACACTCTCTGATGTGATTACTTGTCATTTCTTCTTCGTACGGTCTAGTAATTTGCTCTGCAACAAATTAAATAAGCTGTAAACAATAAATGCTTTATATAAAATTGCTTTGAAGGCGCGTTTCCATTATACGAGTTACTTGTATACAAGTTGCAAATTGTATGCAACATGAACAAACCTGCATACAAGCTAATATTTGCAAGTAAGTAGTTTGAACTTGTACATTTTGTTTCAAGTAACTGTCTACTTAATTGGGAACTGTGCAAGTAAAACCTGCATGCAGTTTGCACGTTTTCGAAAACATGTTTCTAATTCAAGCTACCTGTATGTAGAGTTACAATCTCTAAAATTTGGAAACCAGGACAAGACACGTGAAAATCTCGTATTTTAGTCATTGTCCGGGTCATGAGTCGAAGTGCGCACCGTGGCAACTGCGTCGGGAGGGGTGGGGGAACTGTGCAGTGTACGTGTGTCGCGGGCGACCCAAGACTTTAAATTTTTAAACCCGTACTACAAATGAAGCCCCCCCCTGGACGCTCCCCGGATGCCCTCTAATCTAGGACAAATCCGGGGAAACCCGAACGGATGGCAACCCTACTTGTATGAAAATGTGACGTTATACTTTTAAGCAAGACTTGCCTAATAATGGAAACACGCCTTTAATGTAAAAAAAGGTGTCGCTTACCGACGTTTACACTAACGGTAAGCGACACCTAAATTTAAAAGTTATTACACCTTTTCAGTTCAAACTACCACCGCGATGAATTACTGCATTTGGTTTTTATCTAATCGTACAAATGACAAAGTTATATCGATTTCTAACCTTACCGCATCACGTCCGGTTTCACTAGAACGACGTAATCATGCAACATGGCGTGGAAAAGGGATCGGTCCAGAATCGTGTTACGTGTTTGGCACCTACGGAAACGTCCATCAGGTGGAGATTAATTAATGTCTCTGCACTGGAGTGTAAATGTGGTGCTACTCCTCAAATTATGGGACATTTAATATCTTGTGTCTCAACCATGGAATGAGTTTATGTCCAGGATGTGTTTATGGTCCGTAAACGACGAATAAATCAATTAATTCATTCAGTCATTTTTACGAACGAATGGTATTAGTTTTTATCCGTGTGTCTCCTGAGTGACCGAACATTTATTTGGACGTTAATTCATTTATGCCCAATACGCCAATGTTATGCCCATTTTTTCACTTAGTTTTTTTTTGCCCTCGACCATTCTCTAGTCTCAACTATGATCAGTGTTTGTGAATTGAAGAAAAGAATTACTTAGCATGCGTAGGAATTAGAATTGAGGTATTTAATTTTTTTAACAAAACTTTAACCAATGCAAAAATAATTACACCTGGTATCTACAAACATTTAAACACTACTACTTGTACAAATATTTATACAAATATTTATTCCGTGCTGGAAACTACAAGTCGCAGCGCCGTAGTTGATCGCTTTGCTAATGCGCCAACCGCGACATCAAAATAAAGGTTACTTTTTAACCGACGTCAAAAACAGAAGGAGGTTCGAAATTGGTAAAACCTTTTTGTTCCCCGATTTTTAATATACTAACACAACAGTCATGTACCTTAGCTAAGTTGAGTCCGATCTCGCTGAGTCGCTTGTGCTGGTAGGTGAGCGGTTCGTGCAGCTTGGCGTCACCGCGCTTGTAGAAATCGCTGTAGTCAAGGCGGAAGGCCAGCGTCTGGAGAGACACCTCCGGGTGCAGCGCCAGCTTCAGTATCAACGTGGTCACGTGACCCCTGCGACACGACTTCAATATGACCCATCATGTGATTTAACAACTTAAACCTTATTCAGACGATGCCAGAAATTGCATGCGCAATCCATGCAAGTTTGACTACATTGCGGTTTTTGTTTGATCATCTGAATTCATTGTCCATACTTGGTTCGCAATGTCTTGCAGCGTGAAAATGGGCTTTTACAATAACACAAATATGCTTGCATGAGTTCGAACTCGCAACCTACAACTCTAAAAATTAAGGAATGATTTACCTTCTTTTACATGATGATGTCAACTACCACTGAGGGCCAATTACTTGAACAATAGTTGAAATGTTATACATTTTTTAACGAATAGTGACTGAACCGAAAACTGAACTGACCTTTATTGAATGCAATGATTATTCTTTTGCCAGCACGTAAGATAAGGAATATGAACAGTATTGACAGCAAAACAACTAATGCAATATGATGGCACGGTATTGTTGGAACGGCTACGGACCAAAAGAAACATTAAAACCGACCCATGTTTATTAACATTCAAAAGCGCTTTAACACAACTGCAACTATGGAATCTTTTCGGGGCAAAGTACCAGAATCGTGTGTAACGAATAATACAACCATCACGCGAAAGTCCATAAGCTGTCGTGAGCTACAATTACTTATAGCGTACCTGTACGTGCGAGCCCAAACGTTCAAGTCAGCCCTTCGACTGGCGAGAAACTGGTGGAAGATTTTCCGCTTTTCTTTGTCTGCAGCTTCATCAGCAGCCGTGAACGCGTATTCACCTGTGGAATATCGTAAAAGTGGAAAAAAACTAATAGAAAAACAGAAATCTAGAGGGCGAGTGAGACATTAAAATTATGGTTTCTCTTTAATACTAACTTGCCAACAGGGTAGTTCACTTCATAAATAAATTGAAAAATGTTTAGTTCGTCACTTAGAGTATTGTAAAAGAATGAACACGTTTTTTTTTTAAATCAACTAATATTGGGAAAGTTAAAACGCTTCGAAATTCAGGAGTGCTTGTGACGTATAACATTATAAGTAAAATTATATCGACCGTGTGACGTTTTGTGATTTTTAGAAGCGTTGTATCTTCGTCGATTTTGGTTTACGTTGCAAAAGAAATAATACGGGTCAAATATTTTTTGATAATATATATTTCGAACTAATTAATTCTTTTTAATCAAATAGCCTATTATCCCATTATCAACTTAAGTCGCTTGTGACCATTATACATGGCATTGGCATTACAAATTGAAGCAAACCTCATCATTTTGAGATGGCCATCCTTTTTTTTTTTTTATCGTGGTAAAATCATCAAATGAGTCCTCCCACCCAGGGCAGGGCGGGAGGGACTGTCAGACTTGTACTGACTAAAATCCACGGTGTCCCTCAATAGCTCTTTACGTACCGGGGTCACGGTAATCCCTAGGTCCCGCGATCCCGGCAGGCTTTGGCCCTCTACAGGCCCCGTCACTAGATGGCCATCCTAGGATTATTTTGTGACAGTAATGTTCTGTTTTTTTTTTATTTTTATAAATGGATTTGTTTGAATAGATACTTAACAGGGTTTTTGAAGTAACTAAACCTATTCAGCGTAAAATAAAAGAAAGATCACCTAAAAGAACTGTAAGTTTTGTTGCAATGTTGAAATATCAATTCAAATAAATCAATATTGAAAATTAAATTTCAGCATTATTTTGTGTAGATTATTGTAAATGGGCATACAATAGCTGTCCTTACCACGTGCTAATCTCTCCGCCTTCGTCTGCTCTATTCTGTCCCGCCGCTCGAGCTCTGCATTGATCCCGGCGTGAAGCGTTGACTCGAAGCTGCGCAGAGCCAGCGTCTCGTTCAACACGTTGCCCAAGTACGATTGTAACTCCTACGAAGATAATGGGATAATTCATTATTGTGTTAAGGGATATTAATTATGGTCGTGGGACTTACGAATTACCGTGACCCCAGTACGTAAAGGGCTAGTGAAGGACACTGTGGATTTTAGTCAGTACAAGTCTGACAGTCCCTCCCGCCCAGCCCTGGGTACTTTACCACGAAAAAAAAAAAAGTGTGATTAATTATTAACTTTTTTTTTGTGTGAACATAACATGAATAGATATAGAGGTGGTTTTCGTAAATGGTATGGTGTCGATAAAACTGGCAACACTATGCAACTGTGCCATTCAACTGTTTTAAAAAATTGGCCAATCATAAGTCGTATTTTTTTTGTAAGCGCAAAATCTCCGTATTATACCGTAGTAGGTACTTGAAGTAGAATGATTTTTCGAAAATGGAATGGCGCTTCATGAGGATGATGGAAAAAATTAACGTCAAACTCCCCGTTTACGTCACAAAAATTTTACTTAGCAAAATTGTAAATTACAGGAAAAACTACCATATAAAAGCGTCATGGTAGCCAAAGAACTTGTTCGTCGCGTAAATTACATCGATAGGAAGTTCGGATGATATTTTACCGCAAGAAATACCCGAACCGAATTACCGCCCGGTACTTTTCCTCATAATGTACGGCGCATTATAATAGGCATGAGTATTACGTAAACCGAAAAAATAAAAATATTTTACTAGTGTCTTGTATGGAAACCACGTAAAGCGTTGAATAGACGCTGGAACATCAACCTACATCAATATGTCTTTCATTGAAACTTTTTCAACTTTATCATAAAAGCTGAAGGTTCATATTCAATTGGGAAAATTGAACAGATTGAGGTAGAATGATGTTGAAATCTTGTGTTTTCTAAAGCGTCCGTTTACAAACACAGAAACCTACAAACACTCAAACCCGAAACAAATACTTGTAAATCATGAAAATGTTTGTCGATGCCACTAGTCGATCGTTCAGCCACTGCGCCAATGACATGACATGGATAATTGTGACGAGTTAGCGAGCCTTGACACGATGCGACCCGATTCGACCGATTCCAACTACAAGTGAGAATCATCCTTACCACTACGACATATGACATAAAACGTGCGGTTGTCTACGGACAAATGAAAAACAAAACACGCTCGCCACGACGATGTCAAGTTAATCGAATTGCATCATTATATCGAAGGACGATTTTCATTGTTAGTTAGTAGAAATTGAAAATCGCACGAATCGCGGCATGTCAAAGTCAAATCATTTATTTCAATTAGACCATCAAAGAGGCACTTTTGAAAATCGATTATTGAAATTAAAGGAAATGGGATGGGAAGGGATTGATTCTACACCCATTCGCAAGGGTAGGTTTGTATGGAGAAGAATGGGCAAGAAACTCCATACTTGGATAAGCTCCCTCACCTGAGTGGTGGAATGTATCATGGCGTGTATGGAGTGCCTGTCGAGCGCGTGGTGGTGCAGCCTCAGCAGTGTGTCCAGGTCCTCCCGCGCGGCCGCGGCCGCCAGCAGCGCGCGCCAGGCGGGCTCCGCGCCCACGCCGCCCGCCTCCTGCAGCGCGCCCATCAGACGCAGCGCCTCCAGCCGCAGGCACGACACGCGACGCATCAGGCTCCACACCTCTGCATACAACATTTAAACATTCATTTATTATAATTAAATTGTCTATGTCAAGATAACAGATGTTCTATGGTTGGGCCGTAAGCCAGGGGCCGTATTATGACATTTTAGAACCAGGCTTGTTCCAGTGAGTGAACGAGGTGGCACTAGGCGACTTGTGTATCTGTCTCTTTCTCTCACTGGAACAAACCTGGTATTAAGACGTCTTAATACGCTCGCAATACGCCTGTACAGAACTAGTTTACGGTCGACCTTGCCGCTATAGCGGTAATCTTAGCCCGGGGCGGCAAGCAGTAACATCAAATGTATAGAAATGTTTGAAACACGCCACGAGACGCCGCCACTGGCGGATACGCGCGCGGTTTTCTCCCATCGAATGGCTACAGAGGCGCGCGGCTACAGCGTCGGGAACAAATTACAAAGCTATGAGTGCGACGCCACGAATTAAGCGGTGCAATTGTGGAGTTCGGCACCTGTCGCCAATCGCTACTTTGGTTACGTGGCGTGCACAACGTTCCGCCTCGCCGCCCGCCTTTGCGCTCACCGCTTAGACCAAAAACGTGAACGGACCGTAACACTTCCCACCCAAAGTATTTTTAAAAATAAAAACATTGCATCACCTGGCATATGCTTGAGCCTCTTCTGCAGGATAGCATGCTCGCGCCAGGCGTCGTGCAAGCCATACTCGATGCGTTTGACGCGCCACAGCTGGGTGAACAGCGCCCTGTACCGCGCGGCGCACGTGGCCGGGAACAACGTGCCTAGTGGCCCGTCCACGCGGTACTGCAGGGCGAACACATCCCAGCCGCAGTCGTCGCGACCGTCGCCTGGAGGGACAAAAACGGAATAACTATAAAGTAAAATCATGCCTGAATTGCCCCAAAGTTCAATACCACATTCATGTAGCCGGCTGGCCACGGGAAATTCGCTTTAGCGATAATTCGCACGTCGGGAACGATAAATCGTCTTGTAACCCAGACAAATGTACATAATGTAAGTGTAAATGAACCATTTTTTTGTAAAGTCGTAAGACGATTCGCCATTCCCGCTACGTGAATTTTCGCTGCAGCGAATCGTGCCTTAGCCCAGGCATTCAGTCTCGCATCGCAAATTTTGACAACTCGTTTACAATTCTTTTTTCGAATAGATGTTATGGTGTAAGTACAAATTTTCTTTATCCCTGAAACTCCGGGTCGCGGGACTGTACGAATTACCGTGACCCCGGAACGTAAAGGGCTATTGAAGGACACCGTGGATTTTAGTCAGTACGAGTCTGACAGTCCCTCCCGCTCTGCCCTGGGTGGTAAAATCATCAAATGAGTCCTTCATTTGATGATTTTACCACGATAAAAAATAAAATAAAAATAAACCCCTGAAACTCCACCATTGCTACGATTAACGTGGCCAGATACCACGTCAATCGCAACAATGGTGGAGTTTCTTAAGCAGTCACTTTGGACATCCCAGCAAGTGAGTTAAAGTCTGTACGGAAGCATCCGCAATTTATGTGGGGGTGTTCTGTTATTACCCCAGTTGCAAATAATCAAAAATTATTAACTTACAGTTAGGGTACAGATTGACGTGCAGGCGCGCCAGTACGTGTTGTGGCTCAAATTGCGCGTTAGTTGCGCGCACGGCCGCCTCCAGCGTGCACGTGAGGTTATGTACATACAGCGATGACGCCGGCTTGTTTAGCTCGTCCCTGAACACATGAAAATACTAGGATAGGGACAGATAAAATCAAGGTTCAAAAAACACGGGCACGCCGCAATCGCGGCGGTAAGACCCCTCTTTGAGGAGTGGCTGGATAGGCGTCACGGCGTCCTTACCTTCCGCATGACGCAGGTCCTCACCGGACACGGAAGTTTCGGGAGGTTCCTGTGTCGGATAAGGAAGGAGGAAACGCCTAAGTGTCACCACTGCGAGGATCGCCCGGAGGACACGGTGGAGCATACGGTGCAGGACTGCCCCGCATGGGCATAGCCCCGCCGTGTCCTCACGACGGCGATAGGCGGAGACCTATCGCGCCCGGCATTGGTCGAGGCCATGCTGGGGGCGAGACGGAATGGGAAGCGGTCGCCTCCTTCTGCGAAGCAGTCATGCTCGCGAAGGAGGAGGCGTGCCGCGTGAGGGAGAGAACAGCGAGCTCCCTCCACCCCAGCCGCAGTGGTAGACGCCCACGGCGTCGGACGTCGCAAGACGATCTCCGGCCACCGTAGGCGCGGGCATGCGGGCGGCGAGTAATGGGCGACTCGCAGCCCGACCATGAACCATGCCCGGGTCGACGGCGCGTTGTGTTCCACGCGCGCTTCAAGGAGTGTCAGCATATTGACGGGGCCTGTAGAGGGCCAAAGCCTGCCGGGGTCGCGGGACTGACCCATCACCGTAACCCCGGTACGTAAAGGGCTAGTGAAGGACACCGTGGATTTTAGTCAGTACAAGTCTGACAGTCCCTCCCGCCCTGCCCTGGGTGGGTGGACTCACTTGATGATTTTACCACGCAAAAAAAAAAGGTTCAAAAAACAGGGGAAATAGGTTATTTTACTGAAAAAATATTAGTCTGCAAGTTAGTTTTATCAAAAAATATTTCACCCGTATTTTTTCTTTTATTTCGTAAACCAATAAGACGCTTCTAAAAATCACAGTACGTCATACGGTCGGTAAAATTTTACAGTCGTTATGTCGTCACAAGCCCCTACTACTAAAATTGCTCATTATTTTTCAATGGTCTCGGACTTAACAGATTTTCAATTTGTTTATATTGTAAAATACCCTATTGCGGAGTGCAGAAAAAAGTGACACTGTCCAAAATGGCCTGATATTCCTTTGCAGAGCAAGCTGCATTATGTCGTCAGTAGGTAGAGTGGTACATACTGCAGCAGGGTCATGAGGTGGTGCACAAAGTCTCCCTGCGCCAGCAGCAGGTACCGGCGGTGCGCGGCCAGGTGGTCCAGCAGGTGGTGGTGCGTGGTGAGCGCGGCCAGCAGGCGCGCGGACGCGGCCGCGTGCGCCCCGGCCACGCCCTCGCGCAGCCCCGCCGCCTCCCACCACGCGCAGCCTTCCGTCATGCGCTCTCCGCCTGCACACAATTATTACAATACTAGCAAACGACTCAAGACACACAGAAGAGATGTAAGACGAGGACGCGTCACGGACAAGAGCAAATGTACTCGTTGCGCCCGCGACCCAACTCATCTGTATGTTTGCCTCGCGACGCTTCTATACATTTTGTATGAAAGGGACGCTATAGAGACAAATGTCTCCGCCCCGTCTCCGTCTTTTCTGTGTGGCCAGCGCCTCACATATCATTATTTACTGATGTGGCGCAATGTCAAAAAGGTGATATTTCGGAGTTATATCAAGTTGAAAATTAGTTTTAATTGGAATCTCATCTAAATCCTTTACGTAATGTATAACAACAACACTGTCACCTAAACGTACACGAAAAGGGCCCTTATGAAATTTTAGGCTTGATTTATCAAAAATGTAATGTTGCAGTTTTAATTTTCATTAAAATTGTCTTCAAGACTCCTTTCAGTATTATTCGATATGCTTCATTGTTTCGGATTAAGCCTGTATTATAAAAGGGCTCTAAACGAACTTGTATTATATTACACCGCATTTACACACAAAACATGAGCAAGTTCAAAGTGTGCGTCAGTTTTATACAAATAAACTTTATCAATACCATAGTGAATGTGTTTTGTATGAAACACGTATTACTAGCTGCGAGCCCTGACATCCTGACTCACATTTATTATGCTTTTACAATTGCTATTTTCCTTTTGCTGAATGTCGTCATTCCTATATGAAACTAGTTATTTTTCAATTTTGTTATAATTACCGACCACACTTGAATTATGGCATGTAATACGAAGGAAGGAAAATGTCAAGAGGAAAGTTATGAGTATGATGAATAGCAAATTACCACATAAGCGATGATAAAATATAAAGGGGATGATTATTAATATGGCAGAAGAATTATTGTGGCTTGGGATTAAGGATAACTCTAAAAGTATCTCAGGAACAAATGGTTCGAATTGAAAAAATACTTTTTCATTACTCATACTCATGAAAGTAGGTCATTACATGTCTAATCAGCGATTTGAAAGTTATCCATTGCAGGCCTAGGGAGAATCGCTTTCAACTGACGGCTGCCAAATTTAAGAAAAAGAACTAGTTCTATTTTGACATTTCTATTGAACCATGTTGTAACTTTTTATACAGCCACTAAATTACAGCGCAATAAAAATAAAAAAATTAACAATTGACAATTCGATCAACAATCAGTTTTTCTTTATCTGATAAAATATGTTCTTATTTTAAATTTGCTCGTATTCGTAATGAAAAGCACAGTATTTACCTCGGGTAAATTACTTAATTAGCCCTCACTACATTACGGGCGCCAAACTCCGTCTCGGCACTAAATAATTAACTTTTACCCCTTGAATAACAACGTACTATTTCACCTCACACGCTCGTAAAGATTCTATTTCTCATTCAAAATCTGAGCGCAAACCTCTATTTTGCGCTCTAGAGCACAAGTTTTCAAAATTCGAACACGTCTTGTATCCCTACTGAATTTCCTCGCTATAGTGATGTGACAAGTTGTGTGTTGCACTCGGCAGCAAAGTTATTCTGTGTCTCGTACCTTTGAAAACTTTGCTACGCTCAGGATTCTATATTTGAACCCTAAAATTGTTCACTTGCTCAGTTTTCAGTTCAAATACTCGCGCCAAAAAACAACTTTGCTGCCTTGCATAACAAATAACTATTGTATTTGATATCAATTTATTGAGCTCACGCTACAGCCCATAGGACCCGAGCAGCAGGGGAAAAACCGCGGGTATTAGCTAGTTACTATAACATTTTTGGGACATATCTCAATTCTGACCTCCAACAAAGAAACTGACCTGTATGTGGTTTGAGCAGCGCCTGCAGATGCTGCGCGTGGTCGCTGGGTCCCGCCGGCTCGTCCTGGCACGCCTCCCTCATGAACACCACACTCTTGCCCGTCGCGAGGATCTGAGCCGCCTGCTCCCGAGACATGAACGACGGCACCATCCATTCCCTGATGTCATACCACAAAAAAGTTGGTTCAGAATTCAAAAGTGTAAAGGCTGGCAGCATAGTTTTATTGAAAGGCCATGCTGGTTTTCGTATTGTGAAGAGTTGGCCAATCGCTTAGTGATGTTCCGACAATCTACAGGTGGACAATCAGACCCCATTGTTGTAGTGCAAATATTATGTTAAAGAGAGTGTGTTAACGAGTTTGTGTGACGTTAAACTCAGGAACTACTAGTTCGAATTGAACTGTGATAGTTAAATAGTTAACATTTTCACAGATGATGTTTTTCTCTTACCGTTATAACAACAAGTTGAAAAAAAAAAGTAAAAGGTAAAATAAACATTGAAGGGGGGCGCGCTCCAATAAAACAGACATGATTTTCTGCTGTTTTAAGAATTCCGCACGTCTGAAAAAACTGAACTCTTATACGTGGCCGTCTATCCATCTGTCTGTCTATCTATAGATAATGGTATGGAACTTGTCCGGTTTTTAAAAGTCGTCGCGGTATAAGGTTTGGTCAAAGTGAAGTATAGTAGTAATAATACCTGACTCTGTACTTGTCATGCCACATTCTGTCGATGGGCACTCCACTTCTGCTCTCAATAAAGAACTCGTTGAATCGATCGTCAATCTCTCCTGAAAATTAATGCGGCTGTTAAAGTCACACTAAAATAAAAAAGCTTAGGAAAAATGGCGCTCAACATTGAATAGCCTGAAGTGTCAGATCCTGGATAGCTTAAACTTACACAAAACAAGTAAATCATATGTAATATTAATTTAGTAATTTTCTATGTTTGTGAACGCACCCACGATACAGGAGAAATTGCTAGTGAGGGCAGTGTTTAAAAAAAAAAAACCAGTGCAACACAACTGATCATAGTCAAAAAACTGTCTTATGACAAGAGTTCAAGAAACATTAGTTTGTAATAATATTTAAAAAGCTTGTTTTGTTCCCACAGGTTATATCAGTCTATACGTTTAAGTTTTTGCTGGCAAGCAGATTTCTGCATTTTTCTTTTAAATTTTTAATGTGGCAACTTTAATTTAAGTTGTGTACTGCTGTCTGTGCTCGCATCATACTTAGATATTTTATTACGTTTCTAAACGCGAGGACTGGTAATTTGCTGTCTGGGGACTATTACTCCTTTTTTTATTATGATTTTGTTGGCTGTAAGTCTTCCATGAAATAAATATACTAATGTTATAAAGCTGAAAAGTTTGTTTGATGATCGCATTGAAAAAATATTTTTCAGCTGGATAGCCCATTTATCGAGGAAGGGTATAGCCTACATAACAGCACGCTACGACCAATAGGAAATGAGCAGCAGGGGTGAAACCACGGGGAACAGCTAGTAATAGATAAAAAAAGCATTTTTTTCTGGTAATGGCGATCTCGGGGGGGCAGTACGTGGGATACCGTACCTACAAACAATGATACATGACCAACTCACCATGTATGAGCCACCGCGTCAACATCAGCAGCAGCGGGTACGTGAGTGCAGTGAGCAGGCGCCGTGCCAACATGGCCACTCGCTCGTCACCGTGCCGGACGAACCTGTGCACGCACGAGGCGAGTTCTCCACCTGCATAACCAGATTATAAATTGTTTGAACAATCTAGAGAAATTCACAGCTGTGGCTATGAAATTGTTCAGTAGTGTCCGACCGAAGGTTCGGTTTCGGTTTCGGATTCGGCCGAGTTTCGGCCAAAAATCAAGTTTCGGCGGCAGTTTCGGATTCGGCCAAAATTAGCCAAAACTTTTGCCGAAACCGAAACTGATTTCAAAAGTTGTCGTGCACGCTCGTCTAACTTCGTTTCAACGCTTTGGCGGACGCTCGCACTCGCGGCCCTGTTCGGGAATTGTCGTGCGCCGTTCGGATAGCTCCGTAGCAACAAAACTTACTGCGTTTTCACCCGACTCAAATAATAAATAAATAATATAAATAAATATTCCACATCTATCACACAACGCCATCTAGTCCCAAGCTAAGCAGAACTTGTATTATGGGTACTAGACAACTGATAAACATACTTATATACACTTCTGGACACATCTATTGGCCCACCTTGTATTTTCAGTTTCGTTTGGTCCTAGCTAAAATTTTATATTAGGTCGAGCAAAAAGTTTTTATGCAGTTTTGAACCTGGCACATTCACAATTTCATACAATAGTCTTTTTTTGAATTTCGAACACAGAATTTAAAGAAACAAAAGACAATTTGGAGCCTGTTTGTTGATATCAAACAATCGAATACTAAGAAAACTTGGTTTTATTGGTTTACTTGGATTTAATTCTTGAAAAAGTGATTGATATCTTTGGTTTTGCAACAAACATTACTTATTCTTAACATTAAGGTGATGTTCTATCAATAATCTATGGATACTTCACCTGAAGTCGCCGCCCAAGCTGTGGCACTTATTCAGGCCGGACACAGCCAAAGAAACGTGAGTGCTCAACTTAATTTAAGTCGATCTGCGGTCCGAAATGTTTATCGGAGGTACCTAGAGACTGGCGGCTTTGTTCGTCGCCAAGGAAGGCCACGATCTCGGGTCACAACTGAAAGGCAGGATCGATTCATCGTGACGACCAGCTTGAGAAATCGTCACCTTACCTCCATTGAGATACAAAACCAACTTCGAGACTTCCACGGAGTATCTGTGAGCGCTCGAACTGTTCGGAGAAGGTTAAAAGAACGCGATATGGTACCACACAAGCCAGCTAATGGGCCCAAACTAACGCGAGTCACCCGAACAGCGCGCCTTCATTTCGCACGCAGTCATTTAAATTGGACACAGCAAGATTGGAGCCGTGTACTCTTTTCTGATGAGTCTAAAATTGTGTTACATGGCAATGATGGAAGGAAGAAGGTCTACCGACGTAAGGGAGAGCGTTTCGCACAATGCTGCTTTGAAGAGAGGGTTGCTTATGGCGGTGGCTCATGGACTGTCTGGGGCGGTATATCCGCGAGCGGCAAAACTCAACTTGAGGTTGTTACAGGACCACGGCTGCCAACATTAAATGCTGAAAGGTACATTCGTGAGTGCTTAGAACCTCACGTGATACCATACGCGGACTATGTGGGCCCAAATTTCCTTTTTATGCATGATAATGCAAGAGCCCATGCGGCCGGCATCGTCAGGGAATATCTTCGGGATGTGAACATCACAGTTATGGACTGGCCAGCCAGAAGCCCAGACATGAACCCCATTGAGCACATGTGGGACGAGCTAAAATGACGTGTTAGGGCTCGTCAGCCAGTTGCCCAGACGATGCAGGAGTTGAAAACTGCCATAGAAGAGGAATGGGAGATGATCCCTCAAAATTTCATAGAGCGGTTGATAAACTCTATGCCTAATCGTATGAGAGCTGTGGTAGATGCCCATGGAGGCAACACGCGTTATTAAATTAAACCTTTATTTGATAAACATGTTTTTTATTCAAAAATCAATTGCCTTTAACAAGGCGCATATCCGACTTGTTAGGCGTAGCTCCTGTCGTATGGTATTCTGAATTCAAATTTAAAACAATACGATCGAAAAAGATGGTAAAATGTATCAGGTTTAAAACTGCATCAACAGTTTTTGTTCAATCTAGCAATCATATTTCGGTAGGGGCCATCGAAACCTAAACTCTAAGGTGGGCCAATAGATGTGTCCAGAAGTGTATTTCTAAATACATACATATAATAGATAAATTACACCCATACACAGAACAAATGATCGTGCTCATCACACAAACATTTGTCCTGGGTGGGAATCGAACCCACGACCTCCGGCATAGCAGTCAGGGTCATTAACCACTAGACCAACAGAGGTTATGTTTTGATGGAAGTGATTATTAAATGTAAGTTTTTGTTTCGTTTCTGTACTTGAATGATTTATGTAGTTAATTAAATTAAATAAATATTGAGTCAGTAACTTTGTTTTGTTGTTATTAACAAATCAAGTTACATGTAAAAAAGAGATTGTTTAAATGAGAAATGTAAAGTGTTTAATTTGTTAAATTACGTTGTATAGGTAAACTTATTTCAAGTTTTACCGTACAATGCACCAAATTTCAGTATTTTAAGGAATTCTTTACTTGACCACGTGAGTTTCGGTTTCGGTTTCGGCCGAAATTGAAGCCACTGCCGAATATTCGGTTTCGGATTCGGTTACGGCCGAAAAACCAGTTTCGGTCGGACCTTAGTGGTAACCCCCCTCGAAGCCGAAACTAGCCGATTAACTTTTTCCAAAGGTCAATATTTATTGCAGATGCCTTCAAATAGGATAGTAAAAATATACCTTTTTTGTGATGAGCTGCATGTGCAATATTGGCGAGCCATGTGAGTCGATGCAGCGGCTCCTGTGCCCACACGCACACCCTACGCAGAGTGCCACCTCCACCGTCGCCTTCACAAGCCTAGTTACAATTTTACAAAACATTAAATTTTTGCAACCAAATAACACCAGTCAAATAGGTGTGGTGGTTTGACTTCAAGATCATTGTATTGATAAGGAAAAAAATCTTTTGAAGATCAATTTTATACACACCTGAGACTGTAGAAGAGCCACGCTGCGATAGTATTCGGTAAGTTCATCTCTGATTGATGCCACAAGTCCTTCTCCCATAAGACCTAGAGGGAAGAATCAGAACAAGAGATATAGCAACTACACCCTTATCTATATTGTTGATAATGAAGAGTAAGGGAGCTTACCCATGACGCGATTCGTGCGATTTGCAATTTTTAGTAACTAAAAATAAAAATCGTCCTTGCTACTACGATATAATGATAATTTTTCTCGATTGACTTGACGTCGTCGTGGCGAGCGTGTTTTGTTTTTCATCTACCCGTTGACAACCGCACCTTTTATCTCATATGTCGTAGTGGTAAGGATGATTTTCACTTGTAGTTGGAATCGGTCTAATTGCAATCGCGTCACGGCATAAGTAAAGTCAATAAGAGTAAAAAAATATCGGGGTCGCGGGACTGTCTGAGTACGTTAAAGTGACAAACGTTAAATTCAATTGAAGCAAAAGACTTGAATTTAGTCAATACGATTCTGACAGTCCCTTCCTCTCCACGCAGGGCAGGAGGACACGTTTAATGAAATTACCACCTAAAAAAACAGGGGAACCAATATTTTTGCCATTCATAAAATAATTAAAGTTGACGAACTGTAATGACGTTACATCTATAAATTGGAACAAAGACTTACCCTGCGGCATAAGTCCAGAAGCAGGGTCAATGAACTCCTTAAGTCGATCGTGTAAAAAGCCGAGATGGGCGATGCGTGCGTGCAACGCTTGCTGCGGACGCGGCACGACACTCGACGCTCGAGACCGCACGCCCGTCGCGGCTAGTACTGCATCGCGTACGCAAGTGCGCTCGTTCGCTCGATCTATGACATTCATAATGATTTGTATTGAAGTTTATTTCTGAATTGTCTTTTTTACATTAAAAATGAGCACTCTTAATATGCTTCATCATTTTCACATAATGTACTATCGAAAGATGAATAGTATAAAAGGTTCTGTAATAATTTTGGCGATTGAAAAAGAGTGTCCATGCAGTTTCTGGCCCATTCTTCTCAATAGAGATCTACACATTGATTTTCACAGTTATTATGTCCTAGGACTGGACTGTAGCACTATAACTATTTTTGAACTGTTTTAATAGTGATTTACTCCCGATTAGAACAAAATAAAATCCGTTATATCTCTGGTTGGTTACGGTTTAGATCTTTTTAAATATTTTTTACGAAGTTCTTAGGTTGCGGTCTACTAATGACCAACATTTCATTACTGGCGATAGAAAAAAAAATTTTGATGCCAATAAGTTGCATACCCCTTTGTCTCTTAAATCATTTTTGAACCTTTACCAAGACTCAGGCCTTTCTTACTCTCTCCATTCATCAACATTTATAACACTCTTGCCTATAAATAAATAAATTTCTTACCGGTAGTCTGCAATGCAACAGCCATGCTGCTGTTATTTGATGGGAGGCTCTGATTGGAGCCCTGATTTTTAGCCACATTTCCACCCCAGCTTGTAGACCCAGTAGTGCTCTTACTTGTGCTTGAAGCTGGGCCATCAAGACCTGTGCCTGACTTCTGAAAAGCCAAGTTAAATGCATCAACTATGAAATTAGATACTTTTTTAACAAGATAAATTGTCTATTCTAAATAATTGTTACTTATGGAAAAGCATTGGTTTTATTTATATGATCCCCAGCTGCAGTCCTATTTATGACTGCTTGAGGAGATCACAAGCAGAATAGTTGCTGTGATCTACTCAAGCAGTCATCATCAAACCACTTCAAAATAACAAAATCTAGTTAAATCTATTTGTATGGCAAAGAAGATTTTAAGAAAAGATCTGAAAAAGGATTTATAAAAATTACTCACAGTAGTAGCAAGTTGCGGTATAGGGAATAGTTGGTGAGTAGATTCTGACTGCTTTGGTGTCTCTGAGAGGGCCAGGAGTAGAGACAAAATTGACACACGCTGCTTCAGAATAAACTGCAACATGAATTGATTGCAATTTATAGAACACACATTAATGGTCAAGCATGTTGAATCTTAAATTATTATAAAGACTTCCATTTCTAGAGGGTGCACTTGTGAGGATACCCAGCTAGAATGACCAACAATGGCATCCATGACTGATATAATTATGTTAGTCAACCTGTATGACTAAGAGCATTGCCAAATCTAACATGGAACATATCAAATTATTTTCTTTTACACTAATAGGTCTACCCCCTATTACATGGGATCTAATGTAATTTTCACTTAAATCACCATAGTAAATCAAACTACACTATGAGCCAGTTCACATTGATCATCATCACGACCCAATGCTATGAGACACAACAATACTCAAAATGTGTATCTTTGTAGTGAATATAGTGAAATTTTGAGTCGCTCTATTGAAATCTGTGTCACATCTAGGTGCGAATTGACCCTATGATGACACAATATTTTAGCTATTCATACTCACAGAGGTTTTTAGTTTAGCATAGTATTCATTGAATTTGTCTGTGTCTCTGACACTGGTGAGTCTTGATTGGATCTTCTGACACAGCAGCCTTTCATCCTGAACAGTGCGACTTTTATTTCCAGTGGAAGATAAATATGACACAGCCAGCTCATAAGCTCCATCTGTACAGTCAAATAATCAATCATTATGTGTGTTCTTACTTAGAACAATAATTAGCACCATATAGTCAAGAATGCCCACAGGCAGTCAAGAAGGAGTCATGCTGAATAAATTAACACACAACACTCCCCATGTTTTCTGCTTGGTATCAAAGTTTTAAAGTAATCATGTAAGCTATACATTGAAAAAAATACTAATAATGCTACAAAACATTCAAAATATACACAAACTGAAGCTAATTTGTATCTTTGACATTCACATACAAATTTAATAAAAAAAAACAACACATTTTAGTTTGAAAATAGAATTTACCTGGATCTAGTGACAATCCTGAACACAATTTTTGAAGCAGCCCAGAGAGATTATTTGACGACAAGTCCATTTTGATTAAATATGTTTTTCATCTATGTGAGAAGACAATGATTTCTGATCTGAATGTATGATATTTGTCGTGATAAGATACTACGAGCATCACAATGTTTACAAAGCCATTTTCGTACTAATGAAAACACAAGTGCTAAAGTTGAGTTTTCTTGGAAATTCTAAGACAGTGGGTCTGATAATATTAATACGATCCTAATTATTCTTGTTAAAAACGTTATTAAGAATTGAGAACAGGAATAAATTGTTTTAATTGTATGAGATAATTAAATAAAAACGATCAAATCAAACCAAAACTGAATTTGTCAATTCGTTAACTGACAGCATTTTTTGGGGTTACCATCTATAATCAGTTTTATTTTAAATGTTTTGGTATGGCTCTGGAGCCTTTGTGCCTCAAAACACAGTTTTTTATTGGTGTATGCACCACATCATCATCTTCCTGCTGTTATCTTAACTCCAAGGATATTATGTAGAATTTTGTGAACACTTGGTGCACTAATCTGCTGGATCTCCTCAATCTGTCTATAGGTAATACGACGGTCTGCCTTAATCAACATTTCAACTTTTGTCGCGTTTTCTGGATTCGTTGCTTAAACAGGACGACCTAATCTTGGAGCATCACTAACACTAAAACAACCGCGTTGAAATTCACGATACCACCGATAGACAGTTGTACGATGAGTACACTTTTCATTTCGTCAATGCATTCATCTATGATAAGGCCACGCATAAAGTTGTAACGAATTATTACGCGTAACTCGTCTTTCGACCAGCGATAAGAGATCAGCGTGGTAGCGGTTCTACATGCGCCTTTAAAACTTTCTGAATACTTTTTCTACGAAATTGCGACTTTTACAAATTCCTCAGTAATGTTTGTAGTATCCTTCACTACACTGGCCGAGCAGTCCAAAACAGTCCAAAATCAAAACGGAACCTTGGCATAAAGGCAGTTTATCAAAAAGACACCATCTGACATTGACACTCGAAAGACTGACAGTGACACTGACATAACAATGCTTTGAGTTGCTGCGCTGTTGTTTGAACTGAGACTTGTAAATTATTTTGAAATGGAGAGGTTATGAACCCAGCAAACTCGACTTACCATGAATCCCAAAAGTCCTGAAGCACGTAATCGTGACGAAAAACCATTTGACGGTATGGTAATATCAAGTTCTGAGACTTTAGATAAGTTGGACGGTCGCAGTGCATGTCCCCGATGCGGCAAATCAAGAATGTATTTCTGTTACACATGCTACGTTCCAGTATCACTAATAGAAGGCAAAATTCCAAAATGCAGGGTAAGATAACACTACAGCTGATCATTAACTTTTCATTAAAATGCTTGTCGTTAAGTGTGCTCCTAATTTCTCCTAATTTTATTTTACAGCTCCCAATAAAAGTGGATATAATCAAGCATCGTCGAGAAATAGATGGCAAAAGCACATCAGCACATGCAGCAGTTTTAGCACCTAACGATGTTAACATTTTTACATATCCAAATGTACCTGATTATGTTCTGGATGGCAGAACAGTATTATTGTTTCCAGGGGCAGAAGCAAGAACTGTTAGAGAATTATATACTGGCAAAAAAGATGCCCCAAGCTATTCTGATCTCTTGTTAGCAGAACTACCTTCCGGATATAATGTGGGCACATTAATGACAAAAGTATTAAACCACAAAGACTCTGATGAAATTTATCATGTACATGAACTTCCAATAGATAGAGTGGTTCTTATAGACAGCACATGGAATCAGAGCAGAGGTATTTATGCTGATGAAAGACTACAAAAGATACCAACAATAGTGCTACAGCAGAGAGCTTCACAATTTTGGCGTCATCAACGTGGTAGCCCTAGATGGTATCTTTCAACAATAGAAGCTTTGCATCAGCTTCTACTAGAACTACATATTTGTGCATGGGGAAGAAGTGAACAATACAATTCATTTCTAACAATCTACTGTCCAGTGCACAGAACAGATGAACAACATCCCCAATGTCAACCTTATACAGGACAATATGATAACTTACTATACTTTTTCAAATTTATGTATGAAAAATTACATACACTTTATAAGCATGATAATTTATTAGCATATAAGCGGCCAATGACATAACTAAAGTTTTATTTAGTATGGTTGAAGCTTGCTAGGTTAATTTATATTTTAGTAGAAGAATGGAAGAAAGACAAGGTTTAACATAAAAATTTAGTTCAATATTTACTCTTGAAGGGTGTGAGACAGTTATAAAATATTGGAATACAATGTACTTTTCCTATTTATACATTTTATTTCTTATAAAAAATATCCCTAAAATTACACAAGTAACAAAAATTAAGTCATTGTATTACCATAATATGGAATCTGCAGACTAACAATATCTTGAAATTAGCACATTTCACATGTACAATATTTGTATTGATACAATAAACATATGTATAACAATTTGGGAAAATGTTAACAGCACCACCACAGATAGATATAATAATATTTGATACTGTGAATGGTTATGTTATGCATAAAGTTCATAAGAATTGTATATTACTTTACATATGGTATAATTTAAACATCTTACAATATAAAGCTTGACAATGGCAATCTTGACCAATTATTGTTGTTTTTTTCCAAGTATTATAAATTTTATGTGTATTATTGGAAATTCCAAGTTAATGAATAATAATAATATTCACTAACATCTATTGAAAGAAATACAAAACTAAAAATTCAGTAAATGTTTTAAATACATGTTCGGGTCATTATTACCACAGTTTCATGAAAGTTCGACATCACCTCCTGATTTTTTTATGATTAAACACACAAACAGTGTTTCTGATAGCCTGTTGTTATAGTTTACGCAAGTCTAAAACAAAAACACTGCCGTCACTAGCGCTTGCGCCCACCTTCGTGCCTCGTGAGTTCCAGCACACTTCAAAAATACCTCCTGTGCCCTTGTATGAGTGAACAAGGCTTCCTGTTTGTGTGGACCATATGTGCACACACTTATCAAATGATCCGCTTGCAAGGAACTTGCCATCAGGAGAAAATGCCACACTGTACACTGGTTCAGTGTGTTTTGTGAGTGTGTGTATACATGCTCCTCTCTCAACATCCCACAGGCGGACAGTGCTGTCGAAAGAAGCACTTGCTAAGATCAGGTTCATATTGGGATTCTGTGTTCCAGGTCCCGTAGGTGACCACTTGATAGTGTAGATTTCTTTTGAGTGTGCTTGTAAGTCGTGCACACATGTGTCCTGCTTCATGGACCAGATCTTGAGTGTCATGTCATCTGAGCATGATGCTAATAATTGTCCTTGAGGATCCCATTTTATGGCATTAACTTCATTCTGAAAACATGACATGAAATGTTAGAGTTTAATGTTTAAGAATGAATTTAAAAAAAAGACATATTTATTGGCACTTCAAAGATACAATGCCGAGTAACCCTGACTCTTATGCTAGGTATTCTTGAAGAACCAGATTCATATTGTGAAAAATGTTTGAGTAACTTACAGTGTGTCCTTGGAAACTCTTGATTGGCTTATCAGCATTAAGTTTGCATACATGAATACACTGATCAGTAGAGCATGACGCAAATGAAGTGTTGGTTTGCCAGTCGACATCAAGAGCTGGTGCCAAGTGAAAGGAGAATTGCTGTGTGCACTGCCCTGTTGATGCATCCCAAATAATTGTTGTCTTGTCAACCTGGCAAAGAGACAATATGTTCATAATCATTGATACTCTCGTTTTTAGCAGCCAGTATTTAATATCAGCTGTCATTTTAACTTACACCAGCACTCAAAATATAGTTTCCTCTTTTATTCCACTTCAAAGCAAATATGGGCCCTTTATGCTGGCCTAGTGTTGACGCCAGTGTGCCATCTGTGGTCCAAATACGGGCATAACCATCATATGAACCTGTTGCTAATAGATTGCCATCACACTGCAAAGAAGAATTGATATTGAATGATACTTGTAGAACTACAAATTGCAAAAATAATAATAATAAAGTAAAAAGTAATAAACCTCCTCACAGTGCTCCTCGATACGGCTCGCATTGTGAGGAGGTTCCTGTCTCTGGAGCCCTAACCACCGGTAGCTTGGACCCTGCTCCCATACCGGCGGATCTCTATTTTTATATTTTTAAATGTTTTATATTGTTTTCTTTTTTTATTTAAAATATTTAAAAATGTAATTTTATGAATGAAAAATGAATAAACGAAATAATATAAGTTGTTATATAAGACTTTACAGACTAGACAAGTATAATTCACTTACATTCCAGTCTAAAGATGTCACATCTTTATTGCTAGGTACTTCAGCCCCACCCTTTTGGATGCAGTGTCGTAATACTAACTGATTGGGAGTTGTTGCTGGATTGTCTGACATGTCCCATATTCTGAAACAAGTGGCCAATAAATATTATGGGTAAACTCCGAAGATTATCATAATACCTAAGAATTACAATATCTATTATTAGGAATCACGAAATTTATTTTACCGAAAGTCCTATAGGTATCCGATTAACTATATTCCAATTTTCAATATTCCGAATAAAATGATCCCATTCTACAAAGTCGGTGGCAGAAACGAATCGCTGCAAAACTGGCTCCACGTAGTTTTGTCTACCCTTATCGTGAGTTTTATTTAAGCCTGCGGAGGCGCGGAGTGGCGAGGTATATCCTCTGGACTTTGATTGTTTGCCTTCAGGGTTGGTATTGTTATTAGGAGAACTTAGGATCCAAGAGCGAGCTCAGGACTTGGGGCACCCCGACTCGGACAGGTTAGGTTAGACCCCACCATCCCCTTCGTGTTAGGTTACTTTAAACCTTGCAAACAGAAATAAAAGGCCCGCGAAGCGGAGCTCCGTCGAGCTACCTAGGTATGTGGTAAAAAGATTAATTTGACTAAGGATGCAAGAGCCAGCGTAAGTATACTTTTCTCAAACAAAATTTTCGGAATTCTAATTAATCGGTACTTTAATAATCGAACTTCGTGTTTATGATGTTTCTAAAAAGCACCAAATCGGCATCACCTGCGGTTTCTTCAGGCAATCTTTAATAAATATAATATACAGCACGACTTGTTGAGACAAAAAAAAAATTGTATACCTTGCAGTACTATCCCCTGATCCACTAGCCAATAAGTCAGTGCTAGGGTTCCAAGCACAGATGAATACTTCAGATTCATGTCCCCTTAGTACAGTGGCTTTGCTAGCTGGGATTTCTATAGACTGATCCATATCCATAGCCTCTGGAGCACTGGGGGTTGCTGCCCCACCTGGTGCTGCTGCCGTAGCACTGCATGTTGTGCCCTTGATAACAAGAGATAAGAAAAGTATAATATCTTAAACATTATTGGTATTTTTATATCTATAAATGTCCTGTAATTTATCAGAAGCTATAACTGATAAGGGGAAAATATACAAATCCGTGATTACAGTAGAACTGCCATATTGTATGGATCGGAATGCTGGGTGCTGTAAGAAAGATGGATGAGAAACTATTGCATGTAATGGAGATGAGGATGTTGAGATGGAGGTGTGGAGTGACAAGAATGGATGAGTATTAAGGGGAAGTTAGAAAGGCTAAAAGAAAAGGAAAGAGAACCATCTGTCTAACTAAGTATGGACTTGTGATGTGGAGGGATGACACTCATGTCATTAAAAGAGTGATGGGTAAGATTGTTAATGCATGAAGATGAATAGGAAAGCCAAAGAAAAGATGGATGGATTGTCTAAGGAATGATATGATAGAAAAAAATAAGTTAAAAATAACTAAAACCCGACTACAAAAAAATTGCGCACTGAAAAGTATAAAACAAGAACAAGCCGTGGTCATATGCCACCTAGCCAATAAAGATTGTGTGAAAAAACCGCAGGTGGCATACGACCACGGCTTGTTCTTGTTTTATACTTTTCAGTGCACAATTTTTTTGTAGTCGGGTTTTAGTTATTTTTAACTTATTTTTTATTTACACTATTTTGGGGTTATATTATTCATAGTAATTTATGTTATATGTATAGTTTCTGAGTTGTGAATTTTAGATTTATCATTTGATTCCCATGTTGACACTGTTAAAATCAGAAAATTAGCTAGTAAAAGCTATATAATGTATATATATTTCAAATGTGCTCATCAAGCCCTTTAATTTGATACCCATGTCGATATTGTAGGAAAAAAAATTTTTTTTCGGTAACGACTTCTCATCCCCTAGAGGGCGCCATATTGGATTTGGTGTCACGTCACCTACCCTATAACCAGCGGACAACTGAGACGCTTCTAACGAGACCTCATTTGTCATGTAATGATAAGTAGTTTAGAAGTTATGACGTAACAAACAAACATACATACATACAAACATACATACCGGTCAAAATCATAACCCTCCTTTTGGCTTTGCCGTAGTCGGGTAAAAAGGAGTAAATGATACTGTGACATCTGATAGGGGAGAATGGAAGAAGAAAATGTGTTGCACCAACCCCAAGTAAAATGGGATAAGGGCAAGAAGATGATGATAAAGCTTTAACTTCTTCTTCTTCGTTGTCGATGATTCCTTTAAATTATATGTTTCGACCAAAAGTCTTACAAGCTTTAACTGATAACAGACCATTACCCTCATGATGCAGGCTGACAGTAAAATTTGGAAAATTTTCCTCTACAATAAGTATAACATAGAATACTCACATCAACACCATTCTGCTCTCCACCAGACCCAGGTTCTGCCTTTATTGCTTGTTTTTGAGCATTATGTGCATTTTGTCTGGCAGCCACTATATCTGGTGTGACTGCATCAATCAGACTTAAACTTTCTGTAAGGCGTGTTTCTGTGCCTGAAAGAAAACAGAAGACAATATTGCTACTGAAGAAAAAGAAAACAAGACTAATTCAAATTAAAAAATCAATCCTTTTTTTAGGCAGTATAATCATTAAATGAGCCCTTGGTGGAGTGAATAGGACTATTTGACTCATTCTGACTGAAATACACTGTGTTCCTTCAATTTTCCTTTACATTGCAGAGTCATGGTATCCAATTTAAACAGTCCCACAACCCCAGCAGGCATTATTTATTAATTTAAATTATATTATATAAATTAAATTATAAGACTATTAACAGATGACAAAAAACATATTTTCAGCTAGAGATTATATAGCAAATTGGTATATTGATGTAATCACCATTGTTCAAGACCGAATTAGAGAATGTTTGTTCATTACAGCACGGTTATAAGTCTATAACAGTTATAAGTCTATTACTACATACCATCTTCTCCTATGGTGATTTCTGCTTCCGTATACTGTAATCCTTTTTGTAATATGTTCAATAATGCCGCGGGCGGCACCAGAGCCCCATTGATGTTGCTCTGGGATATGTGTGACTCAATACCAAATGTGTAAGCAGAATGATGAAACCCTGAAATTTTATAAACCATGCTGTGGATTTACGATTAATTTTGTCTAGATAGATTCCAAAAGAAAGTTTAATTTTTCCAAACTACTACTGAGTACTGACAAATGACTAATGTGAAATACGTAGGAATTGCCAAACTGTTTACTTCTTCCTCTCTATCTCTTCAAATGATCCTGTCGTTCACGAAAAACTATAAATCAATAACATCCAAGCAGGTAGATCAGGAAAATAGTAAATAAAAGATGAAACGAAACATGTCATCTAAATAGCGAGTTAGCGTCTGAAAGTTCATTGAACCATACCTGATTCTTGTAAATACCGATAAACAAGGAAGTTGACTTCATCACTCGAAAAACTCATTTTGTATTAAATCTCAATACATTCGTAGGAAAATATCTGAGTAATTTTACTTAGAAACTCGGCCAAAACATTTAACCCCTCGTATTTACTTCACACCGATCACCGATCATCGATTAGATCATAAGTTTTTTTATTGTCTATGAAATTTTGATCATTGTAAATCTATTTTAGTCTCTGGCATAAAATAAGATGGTATTCTCATCTATTCTGTTTTACGTAATAGGACATTTTTTTTTTTTTTTTTTTTATCGTGGTAAAATCATCAAATGAGTCCTCCCACCCAGGGCAGGGCGGGAGGGACTGTCAGACTTGTACTGACTAAAATCCACGGTGTCCTTCACTAGCCCTTTACGTACTGGGGTCACGGTAATCCCTTGGTCCCGCGACCCCAGCAGGCTTTGGCCCTCTACAGGCCCCGTCACTATGCTGACACTCTTTGAGGCGCGCGTGGAACACAACGCGCCGTCGACCCGGGCATGGTCCATGGTCGGACAGCGAGTCGCCCATTACTCGTTGCCCGCATGCCCGCGCCTACGGTGGCCGGAGATCGTCCTGCGACGTCCGACGCCGTGGGCGTCTACCACTGCGGCTGGGGTGGAGGGAGGACGCTGTCCTCTCCCTCAGGCGGCCCGCCTCCTCCTTCACGAGCATGACTGCTTCGCAGAAGGAGGCGACCGCTTCCCACTCCGTCTCGCCCCGCAGCATGGCCTCGACCAATGCCGGGTGCGAGAGGTCTCCGCCTATCGCCGTCGTGAGGACACGGCGGTGCTATGCCCACGTAATAGGACATAGGTTTAAAATGTAAAGCTGGTTTCTCACGTGCGTTATATTGCGAACGGACGCGAACCAGCCCTCAGCTACGCACCATGGGAAGAGTAAGAGAAAGAGCCTTATATACGGTGCGTTACTTTTCGTATTCATCGGTCATGGGCGCCCGTTCACACTATTATGCACCCTGGAAATCCATCTTAAAAAGGGCACAGGTCTTGGAACGCAAAGCGCAAACAAAGGAACAGGGTTGTTTTTCAGTTCATAAGTGTCCCGCTCCGGGACAGGCTCAGACTCTCAATCCTGGGCGAGAGACTCATTATTGATGATTTTAAAATACCACCTATATAAGAAAGACACAGTTTAAAAATTAAATAATACATTATCAGCTTGCCCATCGTACGGTATTCAGTGCCCGAGAAATGAAATAACTCGGGACACTCGGGAGTGACATCTATTAATATGCAACACAATCTTGAAACTGCTTATGTTAATTAATTTATTTTTTTATGAAAAATCAAGCCGTAAATGTTTATCAAAACACCTGGTTGCCTGTTACAGATATTACGCTCCTGAATCGCGCACTCAGTGAATAGTCCTATAGTGCCCGAGGCACAGACCGGGGCCAGTGATTTCAAAAGAAAGGGCCCATCAGAACATTATGTAAACAATATATGTAAACATTATGTATAAAATAATGTCCGACCGAAGGTTCGGTTTCGGTTTCGGCCGAGTTTCGGCCAAAAATCAAGTTTCGGCGGCAGTATCGGTTTCGGCCACAATTGGCCGAAACTTTTGCCGAAACCGAAACTGATTTCGAAAGTTGTAGTGCACTCTCGCTTAACTTTGTTTCTCGCGGCAACGCTTTGGCGGACGCTCGCGCTCGCGGCCCTGTTCGGGAATTGTCGTGCGCCGTTCGGATAGCTCCGTAGCAACAAAACTTAGTGCGTTTTCGCCCGACGCAAACATTCTTTAGAGGTTATGTTTTGATGGAACTTATTAACTGACTGTCTCCGATAAACATTTTGCTATGAGCACTTAATATGAAAAAAAAATGTTATTTTTTAATATTTTTATATTATATCTATTAAATAAATGATTACAACAAACTTACTGTGTTTCCATTTCATGTCCTAACTAATGGGTAAAATGCACCAAATTTCAGTATTTTAAGGAATTCTATACTGTCCACGTGAGTTTCGGATTCGGTTTCGGCCGAAACTGAAGCCACGGCCGAAACAGAAGCCACGGCCGATTTCAGTTTCGGTTACGGCCGGAAAACCCGTTTCGGTCGGACCTTATAAAACCTATCTAGTCTGTGGCCCAAACCTTTCTTTTCAATTCTTCATACAAGCAAAAAGTAGTGTCATCTATAATCAATCATACGAACTACGTTGCTTAAATCGATAACGTAATCGAGTTGAGTTAACAGAGTTGCTTTGGCCCGGAACTGACAGGTGGGGGCCAAAAAACTGGTACAATTTTCTTTGTTTGGTTGGGCCTGTTCTTACGATATAAGTCAATGCCCGGGGCCTCCAATAGATCAAAAACGCATCTATCTTTACCGAATAAAAACATCTATTATTGTAGATTGGTTTAAGGGTTTTTCCCCCTTAGTATATTACACTTACTACTTATAAAATACATAAACTTTTATTAACATAGTTTAAACCAATTTAGGTGAAAAAGGTCAAATAGTTCGCAGTGTGTCCACCAGAGTTTGAAAACGCAAGGCATATGGAACCCGAAAATGCAGTCAAAAATATCTTGATGAAAAAAAGAAGGCTGTATCATAGTTCCTTTGCCTAGCAAAATTCATAGGAACTGAAACAAATAGGAACTATTTTCGTTCTTACTTACCTTACGTCAAAAAAAGTGTTAGTGAATTTTATTTGGTGGTTTATTTCAAGATTTTTCAGTAAATTGAGCATATGGTAAACGTAAAGGTAAAAAAATTATATATATAATATTTTTCTTTGCGTAATAAAACTCTAAGAAGCAACTAATATATATTTTTTGCTTTGTCTTGTTTGGGATAATGACGCCATTTTGTCGCGCCGGCTGATCCTATGAATTATTATTTTGTAGATCTTCTTCTGTGGGTAGGCCAAGTGTTGTAGTTATTTATTATTAGAATACTTCTTTGCAGTCAGATTTATATTTAGCAGCCTTCATTAAAAGGATTAAAATTACATAAGCCTTAAAACTTGAAAAGGAAAATTGATTGATTTTTAAATCGCACCAATATTGCGATAAAATTTTACTTTTCTATTTATTTATTTTGGATTGCACTTCGTGTTTGATCTATAACAGCGTATAACTTTTATTGTCCTTGTCATGCGTCGTAAGTCAAAAGTTTACCAAGATAAGTGTGGGTTTAGGTGACTCAAATTCGTTTTTGTGATAGAATAAAATTAGATGTTATGATCATTCAGTATATTTCACTTTTCCTGGATTCACTTGTAGTGTACCCTATCTCTGACACACCTTTTTTTAAAATATGCTGTAAAACTCAACAATGTTCTTTAACTTTGTCAATATCAACTCTCAGATTTTCTTGTTAAATTTGTTACAGAAAAGAAAACAAATTTAAATAAAATATAGTAATATTACATATAAACTTGTTAAATATTGGAATTGTAGGAATTAATGGGCATAATTCTTATTTTTAGGGGGGTGCAATGATTAATCATATGTTGAAATAATGACTATATCAATGAAAGAACAAGATCAAATGCCAGGGGAGGTAAGAACATTATTCTTCTATTTACAACATGTTATAACAAAATTTCACTTACATACAATCTGTTTAGAAACACACTAGAATTTCTTTTTTGGTAAAAGTAAATGGTTTTTAATTGTATATTAATAATTTTAAAAAATGCTACATTTTATTTACTCAAATTTTTAAAACAGTTTGTATGGAACAAATTTGCATTTAAAAATATCCATGTTGTTTGCATCACCATACAGTGTCTATACCAATTTTTGGAGATTAACATGGATATCTTTTCTGAAGCATGTGATATTTAAAATTTTCATTTTAATAGATTAAGAAATGTAATGTTTCACTAGATGGCATTCCCCGAGGCAAAATTAAAGGCACTGGAAGAGAAGATTTCACATCCCCGTTGGGTTGTGCCTGTGTTGCCTGAACAGGAGCTGGAGGCATTGCTGGTTGCTGCCACTGAGCTGGCAGCAAAAGGTATGTGGCATTTACCTAATCTAATTAAGTCTTAATTGGTGAATAGAATCGAGGCATCCTCATGTTTTTCTGTGATAGAGGAATACTATTGTAAATCAATTATAGACAACCTCCTCTTTTGTTATTTATAATTGATGTACCACTATTGTGTCTAGTTGTGAACCACCTAAATTTAGGGTTTCCCAGACCATGTTGGTAGTTTCAAGTTTTTAGAAGTTTCTTGTAATAATACCATTTTGAAGCATTTTGGTAAATGGCTGAACTTATACTTCAATTTGATGTTTTCTTGCACAAGTTATTTGGTTTTACAGGGAATTCTAAAAAATATTGCAAAGGATAAACTTGGACACTTTATTTCTGGGGAATCCCAACAAGTTGAAGAGTTTTGAACATTCACAAGTTCTAACATGTGGAATGCTTGAAATAGTTGTTACTTAGAAGTAAAATTCTCAATCTTCTTATCTATTATTGTTTCTTATCTCTGTAATCATGTGTTATCTCATTTTATTTTTACATTAATGACAAAACAGCTGTTAGTATGTTGACAAGTTATTGTTTACCACAGGTGAAGATTTGACCCATCCAGCATGTCAGAGGTTCTATAATGATGCCCTCACAGTGTCCTTTACAAAGATACTAACAGATGATGCAGTCTCATCATGGAAAAACAACATACAACAATGTGTCCGTTCAAACTGCGAGAAGCTTGTCAAACTTTGTGCAATGAAACTAGACGATCCAAGATTTCTGCATTTATTATCTATGGCTTTCAATCCAAATAACAAGTAAGAGATTATTTCATAATCATTGTATGTCATTTGTAATGGCTTGTTGGATATTAACAAGTTGTATGCATTATCATTTTGTTTAATCTTATAATTTTATTTACACTTGAGCACATAATTTTTGACTAGTAGTCTAATTAGTGAACGACTCTAGTGCAATAATAGTCCATGGATCAATTGGTGCTTACTTATGTCTGTGGATTTAGTACTCCTTAGGTTCTACACAGTTTGTATTGTATTGTATAACGGGCTGGTATCCGCAACTCCACGTCAAATGCGCGTAGTTTACGTGCGCGTGGGAAATAAATTATTCGATCCACCCCAGCTCCCCGAGGAAAGCCAGCAGTGCCTTCGTGTTGCCAACGATCTCGTGGAGAGTACCTGGGTACCGAAGTTCTTTTGCCCTATATGAAGCAATTTCAGGGCAGTGTAGGAGCACATGACCTGTTGTCTCGTCCGCCGCCATACAGGCTCTGCACAGGGGGTGATACCTAGGACAAAGAGGTGTTTATTAAAGGAGCTGTGTCCTGTCAAGGCGGGCAAGAGTTTGGTGAAGCGGTATTGATGGCGGGTAGCGCCTCCTTGGCCTGTCTACACTCCCCCTGATCCTGCCACATGCAACGATGTAAGTTACCTGTGCATTCCCTGACCAGAGTACGTATGTAACTGAAGGGGAGTGGCACTATTGGTTTGGGTCCCACCTCCGTCAAGCTAGATCCCCTTCGAGCGAGTTCATCCACTGCATCATTGCCACGAGAGTCACTGTGTCCTTTGATCCACTGAATGTTATGCTCACCTACCTCGTTTAGGTTCTGGTGGCACTCGTATATTAGACCAGAGTTAACCGTGTGGCTATCAAGCGCCAGCAAAACGGCCATGCTGTCTGATAGTATACGAATTGAGTGATCCTTCACCCCTCTGGCTGCAATCGCTGCCGCCGCCAGGATGATGCCCATGCATTCTGCCTGGAAGACTGTGTTGTGGACCCCCAATGATCTGGCAATGCGGATGTTGAGGTCTTCTGAGAAGACTCCAGCACCAGTGCCACTATCTGTTTTAGATCCGTCCGTGAAGATCCGTAGCTCCGTCGGGGTCAGCCCCTCGCATTGGTGGTCCTCATGGAGCTGGATTTTGTATTTATTATCAAAGATAAATTGTTAGGGTACCCGGTCTTTTATGGCCTTTGCTATGGGAAATTCCACATAAAGTCCCCGTAATACCTAGGTGTGTTGTGACTTTCTCTTGTCAATGTCGCTTCTTGCTGTATGAACAGGTGGAGAGGAGGGAGGCCCAGCATTGCTTCCAGAGCTGCAGTAGGCGTAGTCCTCATACAGCCTGTTGTCGCCATGCAGGCCAGTCTTTGTATTCGTTGTAGCTTGTTTGAAGCAGTGGCTATCCTGTTGCGAAGCCACCAGACCACGGCTCGGTAGGTGATCATGGGTCTAATAACTGTACAGTAGAACCATAGTATGATTTTGGGGGATAGGCCCCATCTCTTACCTATCATCCTCCTGCATTGCCAGAAGGTGATGCAGGCCCTGTTTAGCTTGTTGTCAAGATGGCTGCCCCAGTTTAGCTTGCTGTCCAGGATGACCCCTAGATATTTGACCTCATTGGCTAACTGGAGTTCTGTATCTAATAATTTAGGTAGGCGGAAAGGTCCAAGTGATCGTTTATGAGTGAACATGACCAAAATGGTTTTTGTGGGGTTCACTGAAAGGTCGAAGTCCCTGCACCACCGCTCTACTATCCTTAGCGCTTGTTGCGTTAGGTTGCAAATAGTCCCGGTGACCTTCGCCGAGATGAGGATGGCGAGGTCGTCTGCGTACCCAATTGTTTATAAGTGGCATGCGTTGAGCTTAGTGACGAGGTCGTTTATCACCAGGTTCCAGAGGAGTGGAGAGAGTACCCCTCCTTGGGGTCATCCTCTGGCTAACATGGCTACCTGCCTGTCTTCTTCAAGGCGAACCACTCGTTTACTTAACATATTAGTAATCCAGTCGACCAGTACCTGTTCAACTCCGTGTTTGCGGTGGGCGGCGCTAATGCTGGAGAAGTTTATTTTGTCGAAGGCTCCTTCGATATCGATGAAGGTGCCCAGGCAAGTAGCTTTTTGATGCATCGCCTCCTCGATCCGGCCGACCACCAGGTGGAGAGCGGACTCAGTCGACTTACCCGAGCTGTATGCATGCTGGTTTGCATGAAGTGGTATAGTTTTTAAGGCCCCATCCCTCAGCTCTCTCTCGCATATCTTCTACACAGTTTTTTGATGTTTACAGATTTCACAGTTTCAATGCATCCCGAACTTGTGAAGGATTGTCCACCACACCTCCTGGACAGGGCACTACACAGGAGGTAGAAGTGTTCGCAAGATCACAGGATCACCGCACGCCGAGAGGATGGCTGGTCCATCTTGTTAATGTGTATGTATTTTATCAATTCAGCTGTTCACAGTTGAAAATATATTAAGTTTTTTTTTGTGAATTCAAAGCTTATTATGCTCATTTTAAATTGAATCTATTTACATTGTTTGTTTTTCTACAGTTTTGGTCAAGCAGGTGGTTTCGTGAAACTTCGAGAGAGATTCGAAACAATAATGGGGTTTCAAAAGTCTGAGTTAACCACATCCATCACTTCAGAAGAGAAAGTTTCCACAGAAATAATAGAAAAGGAAAATGATGAAAGCAAGTGTGATAAAGTTGACAGTACGGAAGTAGTACCGTCTATGTCTGACAGTGGTGAAGTATGTATTCTTTCAAATGTTATAACATTCCATTTAAACAATTATTGTTCTTATTTTTATATTTGTTTTAGTTTTCGATACCGGCACGTAGCGAGCAGCCATCTTCGCTAGAACAGTCCACGAGTGGGGAGACCCGCGTTGCGACCGTGTGGCAACTGCTGCGTCCTCTGGGACTTTGCCACGACCTGCTCACGTCACACACTGTTACTACATACCTGTTACCTGTACTTGTAAGTATCATTTTTAATGATTAAGCTTTACTACACTTTGCAAATATGAGGTTATTTGTATTTTCTTGTCAGAAGTGAACCATAACAGTGCCTTTTTTTGTGCCTGCTTTTGTGTATATGCTTATAATTATATATTTGTCCCTAGGAATGTATTCCCACACTACTTGAAAGTTTAACCGACGAAGAACTCAAGAGGGAGGCGCGCGGTAGTGAAAATAAGACTGACACTGTTTCTTGTTTAATTCGCGCCTGTAAATACGTCTCAGTGAAAACGCCCCAACATCACAGTTTACTCAAATGTAAGTTTATTTTCATTAATACATATAGTGTGTGTTATTCTGTTTTGTTGATAAAATACAATGTGTACTGGCAAAGTGAAGAGTCTGTGTAAATGCTTTACGGTTTTATAAACGTTAAACCTAGCAGTTATTAATTTAATGATTAAAGACATTCATTGCACATGCATTAAATCCGCCGAATCATATTCGGGACTAATGAAGAACATGGTAAATTTAAGAAGGGAGGAAGCAACGCAAGCATTTGAAGGGACATCTTTCCTGCTACATCGCCGGGCATCAGGTTCGGTCGGTAGCATACCCTGTAGCTGCTAAGGGGCGTAGTCTTTAAACCTCCCCTGCGCTGCTACATTGTACGCTACCGAGCCCTATATAACACAAGAAGATGCAGTTTTTAAAGCTCCAGTGAAGAAGAAGTATTTGTCAAGCAAGAAACGTAGCAATGAAGGAAAAGGCGAATGATTCGAGACGTTTTAACTAGAAGTATTTTCGCGTCCTAACTTATACGCGAGTATTTATATTCTGATACAAATGTAACTTTATGCTATAAGAGGTGTTGCGCACATGTTCGCGGCAGTGTGTTGTTTCCAGCCGTGTTGCCGATGCGGAAAAGTGACTGTATAATATTCGTTTTTCATTTTGCTCGTACCGATTGGTAGTCTTTTTGCATACTATATTTTACTCAAATTCTTATCAGCTTTTCTCCGAACTCATATCTATACAATACATTTGATTTGATTGCTCGCCCATGCTAAATCAGCGCTAGCGAATATGTGCGTAGCACCACAAACACTATAATGTAACACTTTCAAGATTTTTATTAATAGGTTATGAATTTTCTTGCAGCTCTTGAAATGTTTCGGCTAAAAATGATTTTGCGATTGCTACAAATGTCTTCTTTCAATGGAAAGATGTCGGCTCTGAACGAAGTTAATCAACTCATCAGTACATTTTCTCAGCAACCAAAACCAGAGTGGCTTACACCTGCTGTTATTACAGTAAGATTTTTTATTAAACTTATTCACACAAGATCATTTGCGAACATTATAACCGCTGCACCTTTCTGTTTTGCGCAATAACTACTAAATCACTTTTAAAATCTTCAGCACCAAACTTCAAGTGATGTTAAATTCTAGCGTTTTATTCTAGACTTGGATCCGTGAAAACAAAGTAGTGGACATAGTTCTTCGAGACTCTCTTCACCAGCCGCAATACGTTGACAGATTAGAAAAAATGCTTAGGTTTATGATAAAAGAGAACTCTTTGACTCGGGATGATTTGGATGCTATATGGAAGGCTCAGCACGGAAAACACGAGGCGATTGTGAAGAACCTCCATGACTTGCTTGCCAAACTGGCTTGGGACTTCACACCTGATCAACTTGACCACTTATTTGACTGTTTTAAGGTAAAGTTTATATTTAAGAGCTTGCAACATTGTATGTAAGTAATTTTTGAGGTGATAACATAACTGTGCGCATTTTGTAGGCAAGTTGGGCTACATCCAGCAAGAAACAAAGTGATAAACTACTAGAGGTAATAAGAAGACTGGCAGAAGATGACAAAGATGGTGTAATGGCAAACAAGGTAGAGTACTTACTGGAATTAGTTAAAGAATAGAAAAATGAACCTTTCATTTTTCAATAATATTTTGAGACATTAGTTTACAATAGTTGGTATATCTTCCAGGTATTAGTGCTTTTTTGGAATTTGGCTCACTCCGATGAAGTCTGCACAGAGATAATGGACGTGGCGTTAGCTAACCTTATTAAAATATTGGACTACAGTTGTAGTCAAGACCGTGACTCTCAGAAGACTCTTTGGCTGGACAAGTAAGTATTTTTCCTGCACTCGACTTTCCATAGTATTAACAGCTTGTTGGGTTTTGCTAATGTTTTCGCCTAACTTTTTGTCAGGCATGACCATATTAGTAATGCAAATTTCGTCAACTTCGGGAGGTACAATTAGTACTTGATTCTTTCTCCAGGTGCGTAGAAGAACTAAAAACCAATGAAAAATGGGTGTTGCCCGCCCTCAAAATGATGCGTGAAATATGTTGCCTGTACGAGGCGGGCGGCGGGACAGGGCTGCGGCCTCATGTGACTAGACAGGAACTTATCGACCGCCTCCAGACGCAGCACTCACTTGTGATACTCGTTACTGACTCACTCACACATTATATGGAAACTGTGCGGACTAAACTTGCTGGTAAGTGTGATCTAAAGTAACGAAAAGTTGTTGTGTTTTTTCTTGGAATACGTCTTCAAAAGAGAGAAAGAAAGAAAATTGCTTGCGATCCTTACGGCTCGTTAACGACCTTGCCGTTGTAAGCGGTAGCTAAGTGCGGGGCGGCAAGCAGTATGATCAAATGTAATGAAATGTTTGAAGCACGCCACGAGATGCCGCTCATAGCGAAAATGAGCGTGGTTTTCTCCAAGCAAACGGCTACTGTGGGTACCTGGTGTGCATAACGGTCTGCCACCCCGTCCGCCGCGCCGCTTACTGCTTAGGCCAAAGTTGTGATCGGACCTTTAGAACATAAACAATACGAAAATGGTAATAAAATATTTGGTTGTTTACAGAAGAGGGAGAAATAGACTGGGACAACTGGCTACCAGACGGTAGATACCCACATGCAGCTCAAGTTCATGAAAGACTCAGTTTTCTGAGGTTTCTCTTAAAAGATGGACAACTATGGCTGTGTGCAGAACAAGTGAGGGGGCTACTTACCTTTATTTAAAAATTAAATGTAATATTCTTTGTGTAATCCCTGCTTATTTTCTAGGCTAAACAGATATGGGTATGTTTGGCTGAGAAGCCAGCACACCTCGGCGACCGCGAGGCATGTTTCCGATGGTTCAGCAAACTAATGGGGGAAGAACCTGACTTAGATCCTAACATTAACCTACATTTTTTTCGACGGAACATTATGACCTTGTCACCGAATTTACTAACCTTCGGTGGTATCAAGTGTTTTGAAAGGTAAGTTTTTATCTGAAAAGTTTTCAAAGACCACATGCAGCATTGTGAAAATCCCCAATGAAACTTCCCATTCTTCCAGGTTTTTCAAAGCAGTAAACTCCAAAGAAGGCAAACTGAAAGTAAAGAGACGTAGTTTTTTACTTAATGATGCAGATCTCATAGGTTTAGATTATTTATGGAGGGTAAGTAAACATTTACTTATTAGACCACAGTTAATATGATTGACCAAAATAAGACTAGTGCCTAGAGTTGTATTGTTCTTTAACTTACAACATGTTACAGGTGATAACGGAGTGTGACGACGAGATCTCAGCGCGCGGCATCGAGTTGCTGCGCGAGGTGTGCACGTGTGTGGGCCCGCAGCTGTCGGCCGCGCACCATCACGAGGCCTTCCTCACGCAGTGCTGCGCGCGCACGCAGCGCATGCAGAAGGAGATGGAGGCGCAAGAAGGTACATCAAACACTTCTATAGTTCACGAAACAACAAAATTTGATGATGGTTTTGTAATATTTGAGAATAGCAGCCATGAACGACGCGTTTCAAAATTGTGCTATCTGCTAGTGTAAGTCGCTTAGTACAAGCTGCTCACACTGCACTTCACATCTTCTTTTTCAGAATTTAGACGAATATGTCAATGTTGTTTTCAGCTCCAAACATATTGTGATATTGCGATTGTGACTAAAAGATACGACAATTTTCAGATTCGTCAGAGGGTTGTACGAGAATGTGTAGAGTGATTCGTGCCATACAAGAATATATTAATGAATGTGATAGAAGATTTTCGGCGGAACGGCAAATCTTGCCCATCTACAGGTCGGGACGGGGGAGGCAGTGTACGATCATAGTCAGATTCAATTTCCAAACTGGCCAAAGACAAGTTGACGATATTGAGCTGTTCTCACACTCCAATGAAACGCTGCACTCTTTGCGCTCGACAATACAAAGAAGGTTGGTTCTATTACACTATGGTATTATTTAAAACTGTGGTTTTACGTAGAAATATTAATTTATTAATCCTGAATTTTGTTTTAGGCTGAAGAATGCTTCAGAAAATAATATAAAGTTAGAAATATATGTAAATAAGTTGGAGCTGTATGTGAATGGGGAACTATTAGATTCTAGTCACGATAGAAAGCTTCTGTCGCAAATACCGCTTCGTGACAAAACTGTGATTGTTGCTAAGGTAAATTATCTTAAATTTCTTCTCCGTCCGCCTTAATTTATAAAGGATATTTTTAAACCCGAGATATTTTTCTAGGTTTATGATGGACAAGTGTGCGGTAGTGGCGGCTGTGGTTCATCAAACGAGTCTAGTAGTGACTCTAGCACTTCTTCTCCTCCGTTATCGCAGACACCGGAGCATGCTCTACCCGGTGTTGTAAGTACCAAGTTACTATTTCTTTACCAACTTACTGCTAGCCATAAGGTAGGAGAACTTAACTATAATTTATGTTTAACTTTTCCATTTTATTGTGGGCATTGTTATTGTTACGTCGACCGTATTGCGAGACCAATCTACAAGCTTCTCGAAGGTTCTCGACAATTCTACTGACGATTGTACTAAAAGTTTCTACCCTGATCTAGATGTTTCGAGATTGTTCTGGAATGTTCCAGAAGGTATGGGACTGTGTAGAGTCTTTGGATGTTTCCAGAACTTCCGACCATTCTGTAGAAACATATAGTTTGGACCGGTCGGGGTATAAATAGGGCGCCGATTAGTGCCTGGAAGTACTACTCGAAGTGAAAATGTACACGCGACTTTTTAGTGTGTTCAAGTGTATGTTTTAGTGGTGAATAGTGTTAAGCGTTTGTTTTAATTAGTGATTAGTTGAGTTAGTTATGAGTAATTAGTTTGTGTGTGTGTATAGATTATTCGGTTTTAATTGGTGTTGATTTATTTATCCCCTACCCAGCTCGTAACAAAATCACCAATAGACATTAATTGACCATTTTCAAATATTGGATTATGTTTTTTTCCAGCTATTCGCACAAGGCTCGTGGTATTTGCCGTTTATATTAAACTTGGAACATATTGGCATCACTAAGGGGCATGGACCGCTCACCGAAGCTGCGCATTTACTCTCTCAGATCTGCCCAGCCCATAAGCAAACGGTTAGTTAAACATGAACACGACTTAAGTTACAAATATATAACGAGCCCACATAATTGATATACGGCCTTATTACAAAAACTAAATAAACCTTGGTTTAAACCTGGTCTATCAAGTCCAGGCTTATCTGCAGAGCCATGGTTTAAATTTGTCCGTATTACAAAACTTAGATAAAACGTCGACTTTAGTACCGCCATTTGAACGATTGTCTAAACAATTAAATCCAAAATGAGTAATAACAATTAAATCTACCTTTTTTCAATCCATTTTGGGTGAAAATAACACAGAAACTACAACACAATGAAAAATATGCTATGAGAAACTTTGACATACCTTTGACAGCTACTACTGCTAGACCACGGTTTATCGCAAAACCACGATTTGTAATAATGTTTGTGTAAACCGTAGTTTTACAAGATTAAACCTGGGTTTTTAGTTAAACCCCTTTTTGTAATAAGGCGGTTAAGGTTTAATTGTAATTAATGTGTTATTTGTTTGAATAATCATTGAACTTTTTATTGCTTTTAGGTGGAAAAATTGACAGAAGCTTTGTTATGCAGAGAAGAGACAAAATTGAGAGACATGCTCTATGGTCCAGCTCCGCCCACAGTAGCTTATAATGTAGAAGTAAGTAATCCTCTTTGATGATTTTGAAGTTATTTAGTGGCGAGTAACGACCCGTTCACGTGAGCGGCGGCTAAGCGGCTTGCGAGCGGTAAGATCCAATGTATTGAATTGTTTGAAACACGCCACGTGGAACCGCCAGCGGTGAATTAGCGCACGGTTTTCTCCAAACGAATCGCTAGGGCGGTGCGTGGTTGTCGCGGGACTGTACGAATTACCGTGACCCCGCAACGTAAAGAGCTATTGAAGGACACCATGGATTTTAGACAGTACGAGTCTGACAGTACGCTCTGCCCTGGGTGGGAGGACACATTTGATGATTTAACCACGATAAAAAAAAGCGCGGTGCGTGGTGTTAGTAGCGACGGGAACAAAAATATAAAGGTATGAGTGCGACGCTATGAAATAGAGCGGTTCGGACGGTGGTGCGAGAGTGGGGAATGCGTCAGCTGCCGCCAATAATACTTTTTGCGATATCATGTGTTACAAGTTCAAACTAAACTCCAATGTATTTAAATGAAGATTCATGAAACTAATGCATTTATTGTAATCCAGGTGTTATACAGCATGGTGATGCCGTCGTCAGACACGCGACTGGAACGTTGTCGCAGCTTCCAGATAGCTTGCGTCAAGAAGGCACCACTTTTAGTGCAGTGTCTGTCTGATAGTGACTTTTTACAAGGTGCTGCACCGCATACGAGGAGGTAAGTTACAAAACAAACAAGATTTAATGGAAAACATGCTTGTTTCGAAAAAGAGATGGACTGATTCATTCTGTCTAGAATAGAATATACTGTTTCTGTCTAGCTTCATCTCTGTTCCGCTTAATATTAATGATTACTTGAAATTCGCTCTTTTTGACCATCTTTACCAACTTCTATGTTTCAATGAATGCTTTACAATCTTAACAAAGTTTATAACAAACGGTAAACAATGCAGAGTAATTTATAGTACTTAAAAAAAAGTCATTCCAGTAATATTGTGTTTTGTTTCAGGGTTGGTTATTTAGCTCTAGTCAGATTGGCAAAACTTGCGTTATATACGCTGGGACACCTCTTCGAAATACTAGCTCCTGATGGGGCCGACGCTTCTCTTGACAAAGAATTCAGGTTAGTTCTCTTACTTATTCACTTCACTGCGACCACAATTTTTTTGAAGTTCATAGCGATGCCGCCGTATAAAGCCACGCGGTCACGCCAGGCCTGTTGGCGGCACTGCATCTTGTTAATCATTGACAGGTTTTTTTTTATCGTGGTAAAGTCATCAAATGAGTCGTACTGACAAAAATCCACGGTGCCTTTACGTTCCGGGGTCACGGTAATTCGTAAGTTCCGCGATCCCGGCAGGCTTTGGCCCTCTAGAGGGGGGCCCCGTCATTTGCTGACACTCTTTGAGGCGCGCGCGTGGAGCTCAACGCGCCGTCGACCCGGGCATGGTCCATGGTCGCCCGATACTCGCCGCCCGCATGCCCGCGCCTACGGTGGCCGGAGATCGTCTGCCGACGTCCGTCGCCGTGGGCGTCTACCACTGCGGCTGGGGTGGAGGGAGGACGCTGTCCTCTCCCTCACGCGACCCGTCTCCTCCTTCGCGAGCATGACTGCTTCGCAGAAGGAGGCGACAGCTTCCCACTACGTCTCGCCCCGCAGCATGGCCTCGACCAATGACGGGCGCGAGAGGTCTCCGCCTATCGCCGTCGTGAGGACACGGTGGTGTTCTGCCCAAGCAGGGCAGTCCTGCACCGTATGCTCCACCGTGTCCTCCGGACGATCCTCGCAGTGGTGACACCCAGGCGTTTCTTCCCTCTCTATCAGACAAAGGTTCCGTGTCCGGTGAGGACCTGCGTCATGCGGTAGGTCAGGACGCCGTGACGCCTATCCAGCCACTCCTCAAAAAGGGGTCTTACCGCCGCGATTGCGGCGTGCCCGAAACATGGACGCGCTAGGCGTGTCCAGTGGCACCTCGATAGAGTTATAATTCTAAATCTGTCTTTTTTTTTGGATTAGCAATGAGTATTTGTTAGTTTGCCATTCGCTGAGCAACACGTCTGGCGTGTTCAAGGCGTAGTTATAGAAATTAGCAAGAATACGCTAGGTGTGTCGGCGGCATCGAACGGTTAATTGATTATGGAAAACTCAATTAATGGAGTGATAGCTTATGTTCCAAATTGAGTCAATCTCCATGACAGTAGTAACATGTTTCAAGTGCATGATGATGGATTATTATGCTCCATTTGGTTGTCCTACATCATTAAATCTACTATTGTTTTATTTGGGTTTTGGTGTTTCAACTGGTGTGTTTTTGTTAGTAGAAGGGATGTGACTATACTGCGTGAAGCACTACAGACGGTGCCAAACCACAGCTGTGAATTGATGGTCAAGGCTATTTCAGAGAAACTTGCCAATGCCTTAGGAGAACAGGTAATTCAATCCTTTACGAAATCATTCTTCTGCAACTACAAACATTTTTTTTTTTTTAAATTTGCCCCACTCTAGCATGCAGTGGCGTGCCTAGGGTTTCAAAATAATGCAAGCCCAATAAAATTTTAACCGATTTCAAAAAAAGAAAGGTCAGTTTTCGACTGAGTATGTAGGTACCTACGTATGTATCATCGCAATTTTCTCATAAACTACTGGTTAGGTACAATAAATTAAAAGTGAATTCATCCATCTTCTTCTTTCCTCTTCTTTTTTCAATTTCACTCTTGCTTGTCGTGTGGAATGAGGTAACCAAAGCTCACTGAAGGCACGCTAGTGCTAGATTGAATATAATAAACATACCTATCATAACTCCGGTGGCTTTGAAAAAAGCCGTCTGGTTTGCTTCATTGCTTGAGAGAACAAAGTTATAGAGAGTAATTGCTTGCTTCGTAACAGGTTACAGACAAAAAAAAACAAAACAGAAAGTTACAAAACGAAAGTAAAAAATAGCTAGATAGAATGGAATAAGGAATTTAAATAAATTATTTATATACTAATTGGAATCATCTATCTTTCTTAAGAAATGATTTATTTACATCAGAGTAAAATGTTGGTGATCGTGTTAATTCTACCAACAACTCTTTTTCAATAGCTATCATTGATCACTCGGAAAGACGCTCTTAACCTTGTGTATTTCTCAGATAGATTTGGATAGGTTTAAGAGACGAAAAAGCACGTTCCGCGGAAGAACTTGTAGCCGGAATAGTCACAACAAGAAACGCTAACTTTAACAGCTCGGGCATGGCATCTTCGAGGTTATTCTCATGAATGAAATCAATTAATTCGAAAACATTACGAACTTTCATATACACTGATCTATTAAATTTTCGTTTATGCGATTTACTAGTCTGAGAAATACACAGATTAGGCGACGGTTTTAATTAAGAAATTAACTGTTTTTTCTGAGCAAAGTTTAAAGATTTTACCTTATATTCGCCAATCAAAACATGAACGCATTTTAAATCCTCACAAGGTACAATAACTAAGTCACCAAAACAATTGTATCACTGAGAAAATCTAAGAAAACACACAAAAAACTTTAACAACAAAACTTTTCGCACTCAAGCAAAAATAAAACCGAAGTGAGTTGCGAGTGCAGTGTTGTCATTTCGGCAAAAAAAAGTCGCCCAGTATATGAAAAACCTAGCTAGATGTCGCATTTTTTTTTATTTTTAAGATATTTCTTGAATATTTAATTTCGTTATTTTAAAAAGTCGCTAGTTTTTATTGATACAAAATTAAAAAAGTCTCCAGTCTCGTTAAAAATCTCCAAGAGCTCATAACGTCGCTAAAATGACAACACTGCAGAGTTGGCAAGTCACGCATACGTATACAACTTCATAGGCAATCACGGCTTAAACCTTCCTTAAAAAACGATTTGTAGACTCACACGGCCTTATTACAAAAACTAAATAAACCTTGGTTTAAACCTGGTCTATCAAGTCCAGGCTTATCTGCAGAGCCATGGTTTAAATTTGTCCGTATTACAAAACTAAGATAAAACGTCGACTTTAGTACCGCCATTAGAACGATTGTCTATACAATTAAATCCACAATGAGTAATAACAATTAAATCTACCTTGTTTCAATCCATTTTGGGTGAAAATAACACAAAAACTACAACACAATAAAAAATTTGCTATGAGAAACTTTGACACACCTTTGACAGCTACTACTGTTAGACCATGGTTTATCGCAAAACCACGATTTGTAATAATCTTTGTTTAAACCGTAGTTTTACAAGATTAAGCCTGGGTTTTTAGTTAAACCCCTTTTTGTAATAAGGCGGACAAGGTTAACTCGTTATACGGCACATCGCTATAAGTGCGAAAGTGACAGAAAGATAGTATTTGAAAGCCCGGTAAAAGCCGGTCGAGTGTAGGCGAGATAGCTATATGTTGATGCTTCAAATGCGAAACTGCGCGCGAACCATCGCGATGTGTAGCATAGGTAGATACTAGTTTGTGTTATTTTGATAAGAATTAAGCGCGCGAACTTTTAAATAGTTCGGGTTTGATATTGATTCTCTATTGAGCGTTTTAGTAAGGCATGCCGGGCTTTTGGGCTTATATGAAGGTACCGCCACTGCTAGCATGTTATGTTGAATACCAAAATTCTGCCATTTTGATATTTCCTGCTTTCCGTGTTTTATTTATTTAAATCTTCTGATCAGGTGGTACTCAGTGGAGAGGACAGTGATTCAGTATCGACGTTAGTATGGTGGCGCGTTCCTACTGCGGCCACAGTGCGCGCTCTGTATAGCCTGGCCTACTCTGTGGCGCAGCCTTCAGAGATCAGCGGAATCGTGCACCCTGATGATGTTACACGTAAGTAGAACTCATTAATTACTGTTAAAAGATATTGTAGTGCAGTTTTGAAAGTTAGTTTACGAATTCACGTCAATCTTTCTAATTTAAATAATATATGTCAAAGACCTTAAATATGATATGACGTGTCCACGTGATCTCAACTCTTTATGCTTATAGTGAGTGCCATCTTTTCACTATTCTAATATTGTTGTAGTTGTCCGAGAATGTATGGAGGTGGTGACGATCTGCATGGCTCTCAGTGGTGGGCACCTGGAGAACAATCTGCTAAACGAGGCGTGGTGGCAAGACACCGCGCTGTTCCTGATGATCGATTGCCCGAATCCACAGGTTAGTTTGAACTTGCCTTTCAGATCTATGACTAAAGTGCATTTTGATTTAATTCAACTGTTCTTCTGCAAAATGATCATAACAAAATAATTGCTTAAAAGAGAAATAATACCCACATAGCTCATACCTCGACCTGCTGCTTATAATGCGTTATTTCAATGCAAAACAATACTTATTCAAAGACTTCTATGGTTTCTCCCTTTGTATAATTTAATAAACAGAAAATAATAACTTTTATTTGTTACACTATATTACGTGTACTTTTGCAGGTGCGCGTATCTTGCGCGGAGCAGCTGCTGGCGATGTGCGCGTGGGGCGGCGGCGGCGGCGCGCGCGCGGCGCTGTGCGCGCTGGGCGGGGCCGCGCCGCGTGCGCACACGGCCGCGCGCCTCACGCGTCACGCTCGCCACGCGCAGCAGTTCCTGCAGCTGCTGTGCCGCCTGGTGGCGCTCGCCGGGCCCACCTCGCGCGCACTCGAAGATCTCGCTCTTGAGGTCAGCTTTCATCATTTTACAAGTTCCTTTTTGTATGTTGATCGCATAAACTGTATTCCGTCGGCCGCAACGATTGGCATTAGGTACATAATAAATTACACAATTAAAAGCTATTTCATAGAAAGTATCATTCTCCACTGAAGTTACAAAGTTGTATTCTTGTACCACCACCTCCTGTAGCAACATTACGCTAATTTGAACAAGATGCATCGACATCTCGCAGCCCGCACTAGTTAAGGCCATGCTGCGGGGCAAGGGGGAATGGGAAGCAGTCACCTCCTGCGAAGCAATGAAATTAGCGGCGGAATATGGGGGGGGGAACCTCCACCTCACGACCCATCCGTCGCGGGCGTGCGTCTAGTAAGGGGTAACTCGCTACTCGAACTAGGACTAAACCCGGGTTGTCGGCGTGTGTATTCCATACGCGCTTCAAGGAACTGTCAGAAAACTGAGGGTACTCATTCTCAAACGCCTGCCGAAGTCGCAGGACCATCTTAAAAGAACACTTGACCTATAAAGGGTAATTGAAGGATCGCGGTAGACAGCAAGAATCTGACAGACCCTTCCAGTCCACCCACCTTCGTTGATTTCACCACCCAAATAAATGCGAAAAAAATATGGAGCTACCCTTGCTTACATCTATATTATGAAAGGAGAACTGACTGACTGACATATCAACGTACAGCCGAAACTACTAGGGCTAGGAATGTGAAATTTTGCACACGGCTTCCTATTATAATGTAGGGGAGCACTAAGAAGGGGTTTTTGAAAATTTATCTTTAAGGGGGTGAAAAGGGGGAATTAGGAAAGTACGTAACCCACGCGGACGAAGTCGCGGGAAAACTGGGAAAAGTGCTAGTTGAAGATAAATTATAAAATATTGTCGAGTTGTCGTATCTTTTAAATACCCTAAACACTTTGCATCTATTACAATGCTACTCTTGTTGGATAGGTGGCCTGGCTACGCGCAGTGCGTGCCAACCCTCTGTCTTTGGACGACACTCTGTTGGAGGGGCACCTCAACCTCACTAAGGAGCTGTTCGCGCACGTGCCGGCGCAAGTCAAGTACCAGTACGGCGCGCATCCCGACCACAAGGACGCGGGGCTTATCAAGGTAAATTATTTTTGTCAATCAGACGCTGCTACAATTAGAATGTTTTGGATTCGAGCCGGGCTTCACTAACGGCATCGTTCGATCATTTTGGCGAAAATAGTCTTTAAATGTTCGTATAAACGTCCATTAACGGGGTATTCAACGGCATTTCCCGTTAGTGTGGCCCTAGTATAATAGCATAAAAGAAAATGTAGGGATAGTCATAGGCTCAACACTTTTGTTAAAAAAACTTTTATTTTTTTATTTATTTGACCTCACATAGGAGTTTTAGAGGAAACTTCACATGACTCACATAAAGAGAGCCTTCATTCGTTGTCGTCATCGCGTATGAAGTCGCCGCTAGAGGCGCTAGTGTAGCGTGAGGTCTCCGAAATGTGAAATCTGAACTGTATGTGGGTAGATTACGCGGGTTTTATATCACTGACACAAAGCTATTCCCGCCCTAGGAAGTGACAACAGAGTTCCTGTGGCCATACTCGTGGGCGTGGTGCAACATGTCGCTGGCGCGTGTGATGGGCGAGGTGGCGGGCGGCGAGGCGGCGGGCGCGGAGCCGGCCACGCCGCTGTGCCGCACGCCGGGCGCCGCCGCCGCCGCCACCGACCTGCTGCTGGCGCTCGTGCACGGCTGCGTGCCCAACATGGCCGCGCTCGCCAACCTGCTGGAGCAGATGTTCTACAGCGGTGAGTGTAGCAACTGTATAGGTGGCGGGCGGCGGGCGCGGAGCCGGCCACGCCGCTGTGCCGCACGCCGGGCGCCGCCGCCGCCGCCACCGACCTGCTGCTGGCGCTCGTGCACGGCTGCGTGCCCAACATGGCCGCGCTCGCCAACCTGCTGGAGCAGATGTTCTACAGCGGTGAGTGTAGCAACTGTATAGGTGGCGGGCGGCGGGCGCGGAGCCGGCCACGCCGCTGTGCCGCACGCCGGGCGCCGCCGCCGCCGCCACCGACCTGCTGCTGGCGCTCGTGCACGGCTGCGTGCCCAACATGGCCGCGCTCGCCAACCTGCTGGAGCAGATGTTCTACAGCGGTGAGTGTAGCAACTGTATAGGTGGCGGGCGGCGGGCGCGGAGCCGGCCACGCCGCTGTGCCGCACGCCGGGCGCCGCCGCCGCCGCCACCGACCTGCTGCTGGCGCTCGTGCACGGCTGCGTGCCCAACATGGCCGCGCTCGCCAACCTGCTGGAGCAGATGTTCTACAGCGGTGAGTGTAGCAACTGTATAGGTGGCGGGCGGCGGGCGCGGAGCCGGCCACGCCGCTGTGCCGCACGCCGGGCGCCGCCGCCGCCGCCACCGACCTGCTGCTGGCGCTCGTGCACGGCTGCGTGCCCAACATGGCCGCGCTCGCCAACCTGCTGGAGCAGATGTTCTACAGCGGTGAGTGTAGCAACTGTATAGGTGGCGGGCGGCGGGCGCGGAGCCGGCCACGCCGCTGTGCCGCACGCCGGGCGCCGCCGCCGCCGCCACCGACCTGCTGCTGGCGCTCGTGCACGGCTGCGTGCCCAACATGGCCGCGCTCGCCAACCTGCTGGAGCAGATGTTCTACAGCGGTGAGTGTAGCAACTGTATAGGTGGCGGGCGGCGGGCGCGGAGCCGGCCACGCCGCTGTGCCGCACGCCGGGCGCCGCCGCCGCCGCCACCGACCTGCTGCTGGCGCTCGTGCACGGCTGCGTGCCCAACATGGCCGCGCTCGCCAACCTGCTGGAGCAGATGTTCTACAGCGGTGAGTGTAGCAACTGTATAGGTGGCGGGCGGCGGGCGCGGAGCCGGCCACGCCGCTGTGCCGCACGCCGGGCGCCGCCGCCGCCGCCACCGACCTGCTGCTGGCGCTCGTGCACGGCTGCGTGCCCAACATGGCCGCGCTCGCCAACCTGCTGGAGCAGATGTTCTACAGCGGTGAGTGTAGCAACTGTATAGGTGGCGGGCGGCGGGCGCGGAGCCGGCCACGCCGCTGTGCCGCACGCCGGGCGCCGCCGCCGCCGCCACCGACCTGCTGCTGGCGCTCGTGCACGGCTGCGTGCCCAACATGGCCGCGCTCGCCAACCTGCTGGAGCAGATGTTCTACAGCGGTGAGTGTAGCAACTGTATAGGTGGCGGGCGCGGAAAACCTGACCTTTAACTACAAATTGCATCTTGAGCAAGCGCACTTTGAATGACATTGCCACATAGTCAATGCCACATTGACTACATAATTATGTGGTTCACCCGATTTGGAAGACTACTTTAAAACCTTCATAAATTGTTGAACAGATAAGAGTATGCCGCTAGGCGAATGGGAGTACATGCCGTGCGTGGGTCCGCGGCCGCCGGCCGGTCTGGTCGGACTGAAGAACGCCGGTGCAACCTGCTACATGAACTCCGTGCTGCAGCAACTGTACTGCGTGCGGGCTGTTCGCGACGCACTGCTCACTGTTCAAGGTAACGATGATACATAAACTTGTCATTCAATATTAAACCTGTACATTCTTATTTTTAGGACCTTTTTACTCTCACTGTGTCTGTACTGTTTATTATCTATCAATATTCATCATTCACATTTTAAGTCATTAATGAGTGAAACTAAAAATACTTTTATCTACTATGATGCTATTAATCCTCTATAAAAGAACCTATAACAATTAGCTTATTGCCAAGATTAAAACACTCAATGCTATAATGATCATTATATCATCCAAACGCGTGTTATAATGAATTTCAAAAAAAGAACACTCATGCAATGACATTTTTACCACCAGATCGCTAACATTTTGAAAAAAGAACAATAAATTGTAGACTAATTCGTAATTTCGGATTCTCGTCTTATCGTGTTATTTCCCGCCATCTTGAATTCACATAGTTCTGTACAACACCCTATGGTATGAAAATCTTTTATAGAGAATTGACATCATGATTGTAGATAAAGTCTTGTATGCAACTGTTATAATTAGGTATTAAAACACTCATGTGATACTATTATCACACTCGGCTACGCCTCGTGTGATAAACCCACATTCGTGTTTTAATACCCCTGATTATACAACAGTTGCATAAATAACTAATTTGTTGTGAAGGTGCTGCTACAGATCCAAATGAAGATTTTTCTGGAGAAAGCCATCATCACAGTATTGTGGAGAACAATATTGAGGTATGTGTCCTCAAAAAAATTTATAGAACTATATTCTTTGTAATTCTTAAGTTATTTATATTGAAAATCCCGTATTTACTATTTCAGAGCAACACAGATTACAATATAACCATTTTGAAACAAGTACAAGCAATATTTGCCCATCTACATTATAGTAAGCTACAATACTACATCCCTAGGGGACTATGGGCACATTTTAGGTAAGAACCATTCTTGAATTGGACTTGATTCTAAATTCTATTCAAAAGGACATAGAATTTATAATGGCTTTCTTTCTAGGCTTCAAGGCGAACCCGTGAACCTACGTGAACAGCAAGATGCGGTGGAGTTTTTTATGTCACTGGTGGAATCTCTCGACGAAGCCTTGAAATCATTAGGTCAAGAGCAACTGATGGCTAAAACAATGGGGGGCACATATTCAGATCAGAAAATCTGTAAGGGCTGTCCACATAGGTAAACTAAGTTTCCATTGTTAAAAAAAATGCAACAAACTTCTAAAAAAAACACAAAAAAGTGTAAAATAACTTTTGAATGAAAAGTTATTATTGGAAGTTGGTGACTATGTTTCTTATTTCTTTAACTTTTTGCCACTTTTAAAATTTTTCAAAAAGTTTTTTATTTTACCCTTTTATTTAGTTGTGTGATTGCTTAAACAATGCATACCTATTATGTGATAGCGGCAATCGCCGTTGATTTGCTGTAATTTATATTTAAATTATATATCCCTTTTGGAGACGGTTAAAAAAGAAGAAAGTTTTTCAATTTTGGTTGTATTGGATTTTTGTTCTTTCAGGTATTGTAAGGAGGAACCATTCAGTGTAGTGTCATTGGACATCAGGAACATGTCGCGTTTGCAGGAATCTTTAGAAGCGTATGTGCGAGGAGAGTTGCTAGAAGGTGCAGATGCTTATCACTGTGATAAATGCAATAAAAAGGTATGAGTTACTCTATATTCTGACTTCTGTATAGCAATTAACATTAAGAGAGACTGAAGAGAAACTTACAAAATATTTTATTTCCCTTCTCAGGTAGTGACAGTGAAACGCTTATGTCTAAACAAACTACCTCCAGTGTTAGTTATGCAGTTGAAGAGATTCGAATATGACTTTGAGAAAGTGTGTGCAATAAAATTCAATGACTACTTCGAGTTCCCGCGGGAGTTGGACGTCGAACCTTACACAGGTAACTGAAAAGGCAGTTTTTACTTTATGCTACTTAATATAAGATTTATTATTCAATGTTATTGTTCGGGTCTGTGCCTATGTTGCTTTTTATACTCAGTTGATGTAGAAGACAGTTCATTTAGCACTTTACTTTCTGTAGTATAAAGTGTATTTTCCAATGTCATCCAAAATGTTCTGTTTGTTTGTGGAGTTGCCTTATTCAATGTTTCGTTTTTCAGCATGGGGCCTGGCTCGGGCCGAGGGTGACTCGTCACTTTGGGACGGAGGCGAGGAGAAGGCACAAGAGACACACTACCAGCTCAGTGGCATCGTCGTACACTCCGGGCAGGCGTCCGGGGGACACTACTACTCATATGTACTGCTCAGGTAGGTGCTGATTGGCTGAGTTTTTAATAGTTTTGTGAAGACATTATATATTGACACAAGTGAGAATAATTCCAGTATGGGAACGAGGTGGCGCTAGATGACTTGTATAGCTCTGTCTCTTTTCCACACTGAAATTACTCTCGCTTTAAGTCACCATAGTAGGCCATCAGGTCAGTTGTGAGCGAAGCAGCGGGCTAGCATACTCACTGCGATTGTACTGAAGTCTGAAAGTCTTCCGCGGTCTTAAGGAGTCTTTCAAACACTTACGGGGGAGGTATAGATAGAGGTAGAATTTGTAGCAACTACCTATGTAATGATCTATCAAGGTTTATTCCATAACTTACAGAGACAATGGTAGTGAGACAGGCCGGTGGGTGAAGTTAGACGACGGCGACGTATCAGAGTGCGCCATGCACGACGACGAGGAAATGAAGTCGCAGTGCTTCGGTGGCGAATACATGGGCGAAGTGAGTAAAAGATGTTATAAATGCAACACTTACACCAAAAAGAAAATTATTTTTTATTATTTTTTCAACACACGTTAGTACCTCTTGTGTTGATAAATATTGCACATTGACCTTTGGTTAATTGCCTAATTTTTGCTTTGTGGAGCCTTATCTCTGTCGCACGATGCCCTAACCAATCAAGTCTACCTGTACCGTTGGGATCTTACAGAATTTTTCTTCATAATTATGTGTAAAATATTCGTAATTTCGACAACTTTATGGTCTTAAATAGTAATTGAATAAATAGCAGTGACAATATTGATGACTTTTGTTATTTTGCAGGTGTTTGATCCTATGGTAAAAAGGGTTTCATACAAACGACAGAAGCGGTGGTGGAATGCCTACATGCTGTTCTACACAAGGAAGGACACAATAGAAACACAATCTGCTCTAGAAGTTTCTATGAAAAACTTGACAATGAAGTAAGTTTTTATTTTCAGCTAGTTGTTTTCCATGTGGCACTCTCAAAAGACCAATGAGTTCTCATGCGACTATCTTTTATTTTCTAGGGAAAATATTATACCACGACCGATCTGGCTGTCAGTCCGTCGCAGTAATATTGCATTTTCGCACAATCAAGACCAATTCAGTCTTGAGCATTTCAATTTTATGAAGAAACTTTGTTGTATGCGACTGCAAATGTTACCCGGAGCTCAAAGTGCTGTCTGGGTACGTTAAACATTTAAAAAAATTTACATGTTCGGTGTTTTTTTTTTAATATTATTTTAAAACCTGTTTTGTCATACAGGGGCCTGAGCACGAGGAAATGTCAATGCTAGCGGTACAATTAGCCACGAAGTTCTTGTTCCAAGTAGGATTCCGTACAAAGAAGACGCTGCGTGGCCCCGCATCGGACTGGCATGACATATTGTGCCAACACTTACGATGCTCACAAGTAGTTAGAGCATGGTTCGCGACTGATCTCTTCAAACATCCGCACAGGTATTATTTTGTAATTTAAACTCTATACTACAAAATAAAAGCCACTTCGCTTCATCAGTTTCATTTCACTTTTTTTTTTCCAGACTGTGTGACTATTTGCTATCGAGCCCGACGGCTGAAGTAAGAATAGTATTTATGAAAATCATCGTCTTTTTGGCGCATTTCTCAGTTCAAGATCCACCAGGTAAGATGCGATACTCTTATTTGCTACTGCTTGCACTACACTTGTTTTTATCATAATTTGGGCTGTATTGAATCACGACTGACATTATAAACAAGAAAATTGTCCTGAATGTTACTTATCTGACAAGAGCAGATGTAGACTGTTTGATTCCTATTTTGCGAAATTGTCAGTGTGTTTTTGGTTTTACAGCAAGTGTTGCTTGGATTTGTGCCTCTCTTCTTTCTTTATCTTCTTTAACCTTCAGTCACCCAATACTGAGTGTAGGTCTCTTCCAAATCTTCCCACTTCTGGCGGTTTTGTGTTATAGTTATCCAGTTTCTTCCGGCCACATTAACAAGATCGTTTGTCCACCTAGTCGTTTGTCTCCCTACATTCCTCGTTCCCATTCGTGGTCTCCACTCCAACGGCATATATACGGCATATATGGCCGTAGACTAGATGGAAGATGGGGCAGGAAAGTGTCACCACCACCCACTTCCACTTTCTTTTTGCTATCGCCCAGGCTATGTCTAAAAGTCTCGTTCTTCTACGAATTTCGGTGTTTCTCACCCGGTCGTAAAGAGAGATGCCCAACATGGGTCTTTCCAAGCTCTCTGAGTAACTTGCATGTGATTTGTGCTTGAATTATGGCAATACAACACTTCAGTAGTGCGCGTACTAAGCTAGTAATGCATTTAGCCTCTGTGCGTAACTTTTATACGCGCACAGTGTAGCAAATTACGAATCCATTGCTCACGTGTATGCGCACAAAAGTATCCACAGAGCTAACATCTTTGTCGCACATCGGTGATATCGCATCGTGATGATTGCAGTCGTGATATCATAATGTTTGTCTGACAGTGAGCAACGGCTACGGCTCGTGGTGCACGCGCGATGAGGCGGCGTCTCTGTCGGACCAGCTGCTGTGCAGCGCACGCGCACTGGCTGTGCCGCCGCACACTGACGCGCACACGAACCGACACTTGCCGCTGCTGTTCAACCTGTTCCACACGTACGCCAGCCTTGGGCTCAGTGAGAAACATCAGCTTTTGAGAGTAAGTTGAAATTATTTTAAAGTTGAATAAAGTAGATTTTTGATAATTCGTCCCACTATTGGTACGAAAGTTACCCAAGTAACATATCAAAGCATTATAACGGCAGTCTTACAGCATTTCTGTAGCGTTTAAGCATTTTGAATGTAGTCCTATATTAGTATAACAAATGTTTATACGGCTACTGTAACTCTTATTTGGGAACAAATTAAACGGCTTTAAGCATTAAATAGGTTCTCAAATAGTTAGTTAATGGCATTACAAGCACATTATATTGTCATTATTCTGGTCAACAAAAATGCCAATAGCTTTAAAGAAGTATTATTTTGGTCAATGAAGTTGCGAATGGAATTTCGGAAGCAGTATACTATTACCATTAAATGCAAATGGCATTATAAAAGCATTAGACGAGCATTAGATTGTGCTTAAATAATGATTGGAGTACTTTACCTGGTCACAGTTAGAACTCAAACCGTACATTATTGCAAAAACATTTCTAATACCATGGTATAAATTTTATAATAGAATGAACATTCCAATTTAACAATTTTGTCTCGAAATAATGAATGATCGGAACTGAGTTGATGATGTATTCGTAGTTTAGAAGTATTTTTGGATAATAAACATAATAGGGATATAGAACATATTGGTTGGATAGTTATACATTAAATCATATAGTAATTTTAAAGGTTTATTGCTATAAAAAAAGATACGAATGATAATATTTTTAGGTTATAACATACTAGCACTTCGCCCGCGACTTCGTCCGCGTGGGTTACGTACTTTCCTAATTCCCCCTTTTCACCCCCTTAAAGCTTAAATTTCCAAAAACCCCTTCTTAGTGCTCCCCTACATTATAATAGGAAGCCGTGTGCAAAATTTCACATTCCTAGCCCCAGTAGTTTCGGCTGTACGTTGATATGTCAGTCAGTCAGTTCTCCTTTTATATATATAGATTACAAAATGGTGCTGTTCAATAGGTCACCTGGTGAGACTTTAAAAAACCTAATTAATGCCGTCAGCTTTGTAATTACTCACACGTGAATTTTGTTAAGCCGAAGGTCAGATTGAAGACTTCGTGAACCATTGTAGTGCCAAAGGCTGTTCAACAGAATTCAGATGATCTTTAATAATGCAGGATTATATGTATATTCACATTGATGCTATTAAGCAGCCTTGGGCACTATATTACTACTTAAAAATGCTATTGTAGACCCTCAGACACTAAAAACAGCTGAAAGATATATAGTTGATTTACCCGGCATTACAATTTATTGCACTAAAACCAGCTTTCAGCTGTACAGCACCATTGGGGTTTGCTAATATAATGCATCAAGATGCTTTGTGAACCTATATAAGAGTTTATACCGACCTTAAGTTCTACATAAGTTCACTAGTTGTATCTTAAAGTGCTGTGTTACTGCTTATAAAACAAATTGTAGCACCTAAAGCCTCGTTTTATTGTGCTTCCAGTAGTTAGGAACCTTATAGAAATATATAATTTTAAACTATAGCTAATATGGTTACTGATCTTATAGCTGATAGTAATATCTTTCAGACAACATTTGGATAGATTGCTTGTTATGAATGCTAAATTGAAATCATAATTACATCAATCATCATTACATATTACATATTGAATCTTTCAAGTACATTTTTTATTTTACTTAGTACAATAATGAACATATTGTGTACATTTATTCTATATTAACCCCGATTCAAAATGCGACTGTGGCGCGGCCAGGAAGTATCACGCACATTCATGCTATTTTCCATGTCTTATACAGCATTGAAGAATGTCTTTGGACTATAAAATAAGCAGATAAACTTCATGGGTCATAAACAAATACCAAATTATGATGTAAGTTATCTTCTTTTCAGCTAAAACTGCTTGATATCGTTTTATCCGTGTGCGTGGATGAATCAAATACAACAATGGGAAAACACCAGTATCCGGAGTCAGCCAAAGTTCATCAGGTAAGATTGATGATGTTTTCACATTATCTCTTGTGAAGAAGTTGTGTCTATACACAATCTTATAGCCAGGATTCTCCATCAACAAATTATTCTGAAATACAACGTTTTGCAATCGGAAGTGCCGTATGCAGGTATGTAGTGGTATGAGGTCTCCGCCTATCGCTTTCGTGAGGACACGGCGGTGCTCTACCCAAGCGGGGCAGTCCTGTACCGTATGCTCCACCGTGACCTCCTTCCTCATCCGACACAGGTATCTCCCGAAACACCCGTGTCCGGTGAGGACCTGCGTAAGGCGGAAGGTCAGGACGCCGTGCCAGCCACTCCTCAAAGAGGGGTCTTACCTAAGCGATTGCGGCGTGCCGTACAGGTGTAACATAGTAGCATTGTATTCCAGCTGATATGCGCCCTCGTCCGCTGTTGCGACGTGAGCATGCGCTGCCAGTCGGCCAGCGCGGCGGAAGGCGTGGCCCCGCTGCCCAACCCCTTCGCGGAACAGAACACGCACGCCGCGCGACCGCTGCTGTCGCCCGCGGCGGCTGATGTGCTCTACAACAGGACTGGGTAAGGCGTTTACTATGACCTGTCCAGCCTTGTATTGAAGTATCTATGGTCTTGCGTATTAGTGAAATGATACGACGCGGTAACCGCCAAATATCTCCGTCTTTTCTTTTAAATTGTTAATTATCGGCTGTAAAACTCATTTGTAAAACTAACGTTGCAGCCGATTATTAACCTGAACCGTCCAGACCTTCCTACTTATCTGCGATAAATAATGCATACGAACCGTTGTTTTTTTGTTGTTATGGCTTCTAATGCTGAGGCCACAATAACGCGAAGCGCCATTACTTACCGCGATGATGGACTTTTTTTTTTAATTTGTAATTCGCTATTTGCGCAATGCCACCGACAAAAAACGAGGAAAATTAGGCGATTATCCCTTTCCAAAAGTCGATGAATCATATTAATAGTTGGTACTTGTAGCTTCTTGTTAGCCTGGATAGAGATATATCGTATATCGATAGATTTTAAGGCTATGTGAGTCTTTCGATAGCTTTTAGTCGACGATTTGAAGGCCCAGAGAAGTGGCAATCGATAAACGTTTATGATTAGTAGTTAATAGATTCTCAACTTTATAATCTAGAGAATAAAGGGATTATGGAGCGCTTACTTTTATCGTATGTTAAGGTCGCCAGTTGTCTAGGCCTTGTGATCGGTTTGTTCTGTTATTATAATTCCTCCCTTAACAGTATCTACAATCCCGCAATTTTTCTCAGAAGTTACATGAAGAAGTTGACGGAAGAGTGCTGTGGATGCGAGGAAGGCATCCGGCTGCTTCAGTTTTTGTGCTGGGAGCACGCGGGCTGGTCGCGCATCGCGCTGGCCGAGCTACTGTGGCAGATGGCATACGCCTACTGCCACGACCTGCGCCGACACTCCGACTCTCTCGCTGCCTTGTTGCTCATGGAGGATAGTTGGCAGCAGCATCGGATACATAATGTTATTAAGGTCAGGCAGGATAAGTTTAGTTGGCAAAATAAACTAGATTTTTTATTTTGGATATAGCCAGAGCTTTGGTGGGCCGGTAATAACGACCTGATTTGTAAATAGCCTATTTACGTACTTTCTATTGTTACGTAAAACAAAATTGAACGACGAATTGAAATTAAAAATCACAATACGTCACGCTATCGGTATAATTTTACAGGCGTTATTACGTCACAAGCCCCCCACTCCCGAATTTTGAAGCGTTATTCTTCACGATTTTATTGAAACAAATTGCTGATTGGTTTACTAGGCTCCAATAATTTTAATTTTGATCTAGTTTGTATAGTAATGAGCGTAACACCATCCTCAGGGCGTGTCAGACGAGCGGCCCGGCCTGCTGGAGACGGCGGCGCGTGCGCGCGGTCACTACCAGAAGCGCGCGTACGCGTGCGTGAAGCTGCTGGTGGGCGTCATGTGCCGCGCGCCGGCCGTCGTGCGCGCCGTGCACGCGCACCACGACGCGCGCCGCCGCTGGCGCCAGCTGCTGGCCTGGCTGCAGGACGAGCTCGACCGCGTAACTACTGCTCTTATATACACCACACAAGCTCCCTACACCATGAGTCTTTTCACTGCGCTGCTGTGCTTATCCCAGTTATAAACGTCCTTGTGCTAGCATTGTTATGTCTCCATCTTTCTAGGAGAGAGTGAGAGTTCTGTGTTTTTCGCTTCGATTCATGATAGTTTATATCAGTGACTTCGTCGTCTTTTATTGTGGTCGCCACTTCACATAGTTGCAGTGGTTTGGGTATATGGTCTTAAAAAATCCTTTCACAGTTATTGTACCAGCAACAGTGTACATTGTACAACAGTGAACTAATCCAATAACCATATCAGAACAAAATCAAAGTTTAAAAATTTGACATACCTACCTGTCTTTAGCAACAACTTTTTGCAAAAGCAATAAAGATCATTTTATTTATTTAAAAACACTAATCTTAATCAAATGAGTCTTATGTGATTATTAATTTATTCACAACAAGAATGATTTGGAATTGACTAGCGAGAATGCTTTCAGAAGTATGGCCCCGGCGGTTACGGATCGTACGGCACGTGGTCCCCGCCCGGCACTTCCAACGAGACTTCTAGCGGATATTTCCTCGAGCGCAGCAATTCAGCCAGGAAAACACTCGAAAAGTAAGTCGAATGTCCTTTCTCATTGCGAACTACTGTGAAAATGAGAGGAGATTCCATGGAAAGAAGAAATAGGTTCTATGAATAATGTGAACTTCTGTCGTAGGGCTTATCAACTTTGCCCTGAAGAAGAAGACGAAGAGGAGGAAGAAGGTCGGGAGGGCGCCGAGGGCTCCGGCTCGGGTGACGCGGCCGACGACAGCGCTGACGAGGACGAGCCGCCCGACGACGACCCGCCCGCGCGTCGCCTCACGCTGGCCCCGCCCGCGCTCGGATCCGCGCCCGGTCCCGCGCCGGGCCCCGCACCCGGCCCCGCACCCGGCCCCGCGCCCGCGCCGCACGCCAGCCCGGCCGGCCCCGCCCCCTCGCCCGCGCCTGCCGCGCCCCCCGCGTCCTCTCCCGCCCCCGCGCCTGCCCGCGACCCTCTCCCGCCGCTGTGAACGCGTCTCTAGTCCCTGCCCCGCGATTACTTATTTATACTTACCTGTTCCGCTTTAAAAGTACCATAGTATTTATTATTCGCCGTTAGGATTCGTCGTAGTGCTCTCTCGGCGGTCGTTTTTATCGGTCGTTCCGCTTCGTGCCGAAGGTTTGCGTCTCGCGGCCCGCGCTCGCCGTCCGGTGCGAGCGTCTCGTTGTGCATCGTATTTGCACGGACTGACGGTCAGTTCAGAATGTAGTTTGGTCCCCAAATATTTATCTTTTTAAGTTCACCGACACGACGAGAAGCAATCTCCTCTTAGACGTAAGTTTGTTTATCTGTGCAAAAATAATTGTAAATGAGTTGTGAAGTTGCGACATGTTCTTTTTATAAACTGCGAGACCGACTTTGTAAACTTATCTATATGAAATGAACAATATTTGAAGTAATGCTTTTATTAAAATAGTTCATCTGATGCATTTTAAAATAGTGATAGATAGCAATTTTTACTTTTTAGTCCAGGGAAGTTAACATGAATTAGGAGAAATCGTTCACAGTACATAATTTAAATAGTGGCATAACAAAATATAAAGCTAGGTGCTATCTATTAGAATCACGTGGTTGATTTTGATTGTGCTCGCTCGCTTATTGACTTGTTTCGTGCGATCTTGTTAGCTTTTGACGTTTAATAATTTTAAATATGAGTGCAGTACTATCAAATTGAAAACTTAAAATGGTTCCTGCATTTATAAGTTAAATTTTATGTAATTATAAATTATTTCAAGTTGTAAACATTGCAGTAAATAATTTTCTAGTGATATAGTTTGAATGACTTATTATAATTATTAACTAGAAAAGGTACACCGATCGAGAACTACAACAGTATGACGTAATATCAGCTGATTCCACATGTAAATGGAATCGATGAAATTGAAGTGTGCGTTTTGATCACGTGGTCCTCGGCGTTTGTTTTGCATTCATAGGAAAGATGAGTGTGTGCATGTTTCGTGTCATATTCCCACATTGACTACACAAGTAGTACAAGAACGATAACACTATTACGACAAACAAAATTATCTGTTAACCGGTCAATTATACTAAATAACTAATACACATCTCATGTTATGATCGAACCTATTGAATATTTGGCAAAGCTTAAATAATTTACAAATGAAAAATTCGTAATAGACATCAATATTTAGGGACCGAGTTCATCGCAACTTACTTCACTGATAAATGTTGTTAAGAACAACGTATTCAACAGTCATTTTATATTAGGTAACAACTGTAGGAGAGCTTTCAAAACTTAGCCATGTTTTAAAATAATTGTGTACACAATGTTTATGAGTGAAGTAAAATTTTATGTACATACTAAAACAATACAAAATATCGAGGCCAGAGAACACATATTGGCCTAACTCTGACTATGTAAACAATGTTTAATATTTCAGTTTTTTTATTTGCTAGATGTATTATTATAATAAAATAAACTTAGTTTTAATTCAGTGGAAAGTGTAGATATAGGTATTAACGACTAGTCTAACAGGAAAATGTTGCCACTATGTCAATGTTCTGCTTTGTAATATAATGTTATTTATTTTTATATTTCACGACGGTTGTATAATATTTTCCTTTTTTTCTAGTGGTAAAATTGTTGTAACATCCAGGCTATCAGGCGACGCAGACGCTCCGCCGCGCGTGCGCGCTCGCTGGCGTGCGTGTGCGCACGTCGCGGTCGTACGCCCCTTTCATAGTCACTTGTAGCCATTAACGATTGCACTTCGCATTCTAGTATTTTACAAATATAAAACCACCGTGATATTCTGTGAGTATTTATTTTATCATATTACTTTTAACATTAATGAATCTTCAAATTTTGGTCGCATTGACCATGTGCCTTATTTTAATTTAATTTGCTCAATGCTTGCACCTGATAGTCTGTATATTGATCTATTAACAAGTTTTAATTTAAAAGACTGTTATGTCATTCATTTTGCATGTAAACATATTTCGATAAATAATTAAATAACAAAGTATTTAAACAATGTGATAAAAATAGAATTTAAATTTTATTGCTTATGGGAACACCAAGCATTGTTTATATGCTAAAGTGAATGATGTCAAGTCGTGATTTTATTTTGGCTTTAAAATTTTAAAAGTCGCTTTGTATCATGGTTTTTATAAGTAAAAACAAACATCCAAAATCACAAGTTGTAATGATTGATATAGTACAGAATAGCATTGTGAATAATTCGATACCTGGTCGACAAAACGCTGATTGTTGTTAATGTTATTACCAAAGATGGAGTTATAGATAGAGGGAATATGGTGGCCCTTTTCTTAATAGCTTAATAATTGAAATGTTTTGTATCTTTTATAAAATGCAAAGTTAACGATATTATGTTGAAACGAGATAAAATGTGATTGATCTTAGATAGGTGAACCGCTATGATTCGTGTTTAGAAACAAATGAATCTATATACTGGTAACTATTCACATGTGTAGCAGATGTATGATTCTCGGAGCGAGTTTCGAAATCTTGTAAATATCATCAACCGGCAAAGTCAAACTCAACATGAACTTCATACTATTTTATATTCACGAAATTCGTAAATAGACCTTAAAAATAAATAGCAGTGGATTCAATAAGTTTAAAAATGAAATGCAATTTGTTTTTTAATATTGAAAATTTTGTAATGTAGCGTATTTATAAACTTGACTTAATACACATCAATTAATTTGGTAGATGTGTTGGATTTATTCACTGTAATTCAACGCATGCAGTTTTCACAACAGTGTAAAATGTGTATTGATAGAATTATTGTAAGATCAGTTGAGTTTTGTATAACATTTCTATGGCAAATATAACGAAATGGCATTTGAAGATTATACAAGAATGCTCAAAAGAGCATTCATACAGATATTATACTATTCAAATCAAGAAATAAATTCATAAAATCTTTTTCAGAGTTTCAATTCATCCAAAATGGCCCCAATCAATAATGATTATCGAAATTGTTTCAACAGTCTATCAAAAATCTATTTTCTAATTCGAAAATGCATACCTCCTACATTGCATAATTATAAGGTTCAGTTTGAGCTACAACTTTCAAATGTGTGACGTTTGTTGGTACTAGACATTCTAAAAGCAACTTTAAGTAATTTTGGTATAAAGTTGATATTGGTTCGTGTTGAAATAAAATCAATTAGAAACAAAGATAAGTACACAAAAAAATTGTTGGACAAGAACATGGTTCCATTGGCAGAGTTAGTTAAAATGGAACTTCCTTGACCTTGTAAATATGTCGAGCTTCAGCCTCTTTCTTACGATGGCTACCAAAACTACAAATTCCATGGCAATATGATAAACCACATATTTCCTCAGATATAACAGGTCAAGATGTAGAATAAAAATCCACGAACCATTCATAGAGTGACGACTTGTGTAATGACCTGTGCCCTAACGCAACACTTATATAGATAAGATGTATGGCGTGCTATCATTTGCACGCATTTGACAACAAGTAATGATCAAGTTAAGTCATTGTGGAGATTCATTATAAATAGCAAATTACTTCTCTAAAACAATGGAGAAATATGTAAGTTTGAAGGATATCGAGGAGGCTGCTCTGTCGATATTACCAAAACCAGCCCGCGACTATTATAAAAGCGGTGCAACAGATGAACAAACTTTAGCTGAGAATAAACTAGCTTTTCAAAGGTATGTATATTTTTGTGTTATTTATTTTATAAGGTGGATACTAATGTTTTTTAACTCTGGGGCAAGAAGACAAAGTATTTGCCGTCCAATGAAATTTTTTAATTTGTGCATTTTGCGAATAGCGTTATAGCGTTATTTTTGTTCTCACAGATTGCGGATTCGTCCAAAGTGCCTCATAGGAGTAAGTCGTTGTGATCTTCGTACTAAGGTATTAGGGCACGATGTCTCCCTTCCCGTTGGCATATCACCGACTGCTATGCAACGGATGGCGCACCCTGAGGGCGAACTAGCTAATGCAAGAGGTACTTATACCAAAATCTTTTAAATTCTAATGTTACATATTTTATATATTTATTATTTTATATTCGTTTTGTGATTTAGCTGCACAAGCAGAGAAGACTATTTTCACACTCAGCACTATCGCTACGAGCTCCATAGAAGAAGTAGCCGAGGCTGCACCTGATGCCATAAAGTGGTTCCAGTTGTACATTTATAATGACAGGTACTAACTACCCTTAGTATACAAGTGAGTAAATATACGTGCGCAAAATTCACCGTGTATTATTTTACATTTTTAGGGAAGTGACTAGAAATTTAGTACTCAGAGCGGAGAAGGCAGGTTTTAAAGCAATAGCACTCACCGTCGATACTCCACTGTTCGGGATACGACGCGCAGACATACGGAACAAGTTTACTCTGCCGCCACATTTAAAGTAAGAATAAAAAAAAATACATGACTGTTTTACCACCTTTATGTAGTAGTTGGGAAGAATTGAGAAACAAAAAATATTTCATTTAACTTTTTTACAGGCTCGCTAACTTTGAAGGCATCTTATCTACCAAAATACGCGGCACAGAAAGTGGTAGCGGTTTAAATAATTACGTCGAGAATTTATTCGACAGATCATTGACATGGGAGGAAGTGAAATGGTTGAAAAGGTACCTAATATATTTTCATATTTGAATCTATTGATAACACTCCATATAACTGGTTTACAAATGTGGTTTCTAAATGCTCTTCACAGCATTACGACACTGCCGATTATAGCCAAAGGCATTCTACGCGGAGATGATGCAGTGAAAGCAGTCCAAGCTGGCTGTTCAGCAATTTTAGTTTCGAACCATGGAGCGAGACAATTGGACGGCGTTCCTGCTTCGGTAAACAAAGTTCTATACGTAGATATAATGTTAATAAGTCTTGAGCGCGCGTCACACCACTTTTATGTCACTAGAAAAAGTTCAAATTGCAATTGGATATACTTAACCCTGCCTCTTAAAATAATAACGTAAGTTTGTTCAACTCTTCAGATTGAAGCGTTACCCGAAATCGTAGAGGCTGTAAGAAACTACAATGTCGAGGTCTATTTGGACGGTGGAGTATCAACGGGAACTGATGTGTACAAAGCCTTAGCCCTCGGAGCAAAAATGGTGAGTCCCTATGTCACTAGTGCTTACTCCTACGATTTTACTTATAAAAACCATTTTTTATGGGATAAAATCAATATTAAATTGTCTGTGTATGCTAATAATTATTTGCAAATAGGTCTTCGTAGGCCGTCCTGCCCTGTGGGGTCTAACTGTTGGAGGACAAGCTGGTGTCCAGAGAATGCTCAATATTTTCCGGACTGAATTGGAGTACACCTTCCAAATAGCAGGTATACCACCTTATATTTTGAAATGTAGTAAATTATACTAACCCGAACGTTTTCAATTTATTGTAAGTCGGAAACAGATTATGATTTACACGAAATTATATATGACTAGCTGTTGCCAGCGACTTCGCCCGCTACAACTCGACAATTATCCTGCGGAAAGATAAAATCGGGATTAAAACTATTCTATGTGATAATCCAGGTTATTAATTGTCTGTGCACCAAATTTTATCCAAATACTTTCAGTAGTTTTTGCGTAAAAGAGTAACAAACTTCCATCCAAACAAACTTTCACGTTTATAATATTAGTAAGAAATGGCGAGACCTTTGTCCTCTACGATTTGCAAATGTTTGTAATTTTTTTACATTGTCCATTTTGTTCTCCCAGGGACTCCAACTATTGCTGATATCACAAGAGATATGGTTCGCCATGAATCGACCTTCTGTAAACTATGAGACGAAGGGAGCCGCGTGATTACATAATGTTATCATGTAATTATATCATGTTATTTATTTAAGATAATATATAATGACCACGAATAATTATCTTGTTTTTGTTGTATCGGGAAAAAAATGTTTTGGTGGTCATTAATCTTATGGTAGTTTTAAATGATGCAAAGATATGAGAGTTTGTTATCTAAAATTGAGTAAATGAAATAGAAACATTAGCTTCGACACTTTATTTTACAATTAATTTTCGGTACAAATTATAGAGATTGGCTGGTGTCATGTAATTTTCATTTGGCCACATTGTTCGAGATATTTTCTGAAACGAAGTTTAATACTTTTAATATACCTTAACATCATATTTATAGCAAATACTGATGCTAACCATCAAAAGCCTAAATATACCAAAATTAGATACCTTAAAATTACATCCATATAAGTTAATTCCTAGTTTAAGTTTTCTAATAGTTTGCTTCAAGTGTTCGTTGCTAACTAATTTGCGCTTAAGAGCGATCGTATTATTGCAGGTGTTACAGGAGTTGCTCATCTCCATGCTAAAATCGCCTTCCTCCTTTGGCTTTTTGTCAACTAGATCATCGCTAGAATTATTAGCACATTCATTTTTTAAAGCAGCATCCCTTTTACGCATATAATTGGTGAAACTGTAACTACAAGACAATGTGTTCTGGTTTGGAGACTTATCCAAACTATCCTTTTCAGTATTATTGTCAGTTTCATGCAAATCACTCTTAGGTCTAAATATGTTCTTTACAGTTTTAACAAGAGTAGTGCAAGACGTGTTGATAGCGTCAAAAAATCGCCCACTAAAGGACTTGTGTTTGATATCCTTATCTATTTTACTTCTCTCTAAACGTTTTGACAGCTTCTTTTTCTTTAACTGCCGCTTTTTCTTCTGGTTTCTAACAGTTTTTTGAATAGATCTGACCGAATAATTATTTGTTGAACGCTGGTTTTCATATCTGGAATATTCACATTCCATGTCATTTCTCTTAGGAGTGGAGGCGAATTGTGGATTGAAATTGTCGATGACAAGTGTGTTATGACGACTTTCATCTATTTCCATTAATGATTCATACATAGTATTCTTTCTTACTCTATTTTCATTAGTGTGAAATGTTCTATGCAAACTTTCGGGCAATTCATCAGCTGTGACAAAATTCTTTTCAATCTGTTTTTTAAGATTTTGATTTCGTAGAAATGAAAAGGATAGTTCATAGGGTTTATTATGTTGGACAATATCATGCTGAACTGTAGTTACTTTATTGTTTCCCCCGTTGAACTTATAAGGATTTTGAGCAGTCATCCTGAATGTATTTCTTTGTGATATTTCATTAAATGGGGTTCTAGAGGCGTAGTTGACTGCGTTCTTTTGATTTTTGTTCTTCAATATTTGAGGTGGAAAGAAAGCTTTCAAATTATTGAATTCTTTCTGTGCACCACACTGAAGAATCTCCTTCATAACATCTTGAAAAAATTTGGTGGTATTAGCACTGCATTCTTTCTGCCTGTTCTGGTCAGCAGGATGCAATTTAGCTAGTAGAGATTCACTGAGTTTATTATTTTCCCTTTGTACTTCTTTAAGCTTTGGATTTTCACATGACGTGAGTCTTGCAGCATTATTTGACAAAATGGAATGATTGTTACCTTCAACTCGCGACGTATGGTATAAGATTATTGTAGCCCATTGACCTATCTGTTAAAAAAAAACCTTAAGTGCCAAACAAGACTAATAAAATTGAAAGAAAAAACAATTTCATTACATAACCACCTGTGACTGTGCTCCATACGTCTGCAAGAAATCTCGTAAATGTTGACAAGTGTCGGTGTTGGCGATAAGTGCCGCTGCTTCTGTAGAACTTTGCACTATTGTGGCTAGAAGTTGCAGGCAGATGTCATGTTGCAGGAATTCTCTACGAGATAAACGGTGCGTATATCTGTATTATTATTTCCAGGTCCATTGTTCAATTGTGAAAAGTGAAACAAGCCATTGATAAACGTATTGTCTGATATTGCCTTTGAGACTTGAAAAGACACTATTTTATTAACATAATCTGACCTTTGAAACAAATCCATTCCGTTACATTCCACGAACAACGTAATGTTGCGCTTATGCTGCTGTAAAAGGCTCTGTAGAACCAACAGCACCTCGATGTTTCTCTGACTGCATTTCTGGATACACTGCAAACAGATTATAGCTTTACAATACAAAGAAACTTAATTATGCTGACTGCTCGAAAATGTTAGTTTTTTTGTAGTTTCTTTTTTTTTATCGAAAAATTGCTCACTTACCATTGGCACAAGGTGAGTACAATAGCTTTGATTGGCTTCGACGCCGCGGCACGATTCAGCGAGACATCGGCAGAGCGCACGCCACGCGTCCTGATGCTGAGAATTAGTGAAAGAAAGTAACCAAAAATGATCATGTGCATTCCTAGAATATTATAATCAGCATCGGCCAAGATGGCTACAGCGGATGTCTCTTCCAACCAACGGACTCTCGATTTTTATCCTCTTAGTTTTTTTTTTGGAACAAACCCACCACATGTTATTATTCCCAAACCACTGCAACTCCTGAAAGCCTGAATAGACAGCGGCAACCACTAAAAAAGCGCCGAGACAATGAAGCTCGACGTGTTCCGGAGAATGAATTTACCTGTCTTGGATCCATTAACGAAATTAATCAGAAAATAATAGTGGAGGAAGAGGAGAGATATACTCAATACAACTTCCGATAGAAATCTATGTAGACGATTTCTGAGAAATATATTTGTCACCATGTTGGCAATACAAATTCTAAAACATGGTAAAAGTTCAAATTGAATTACCATCATGCAGGTAGTAAAGAGTTCACACATAGTAGCCAAACAACCGCTGCTCCTGATCATATTCCTTGCATATGAGATAAGGCTGGTTTTCCTATGGATGTCTTCATCATTGACGTATAATAGGGCCGAGAGAAAATTAAACGCAACTGTACTTTTTCTTGGAGGACAATTCGTTAAAATTTTGCATATTTTATCGTATATTGGGTTGTATGTAATGATTGCTGCAATGTTGTCATCCTGTAAGAGGTACACGTGTTCAGAGAAAAATAGGATGTAGAAGAAACTTAAAAATACATTGAAATAAATTACATTTAATATTAAATATGCGGATAGCGCTGAGAATAATTTAACTTGCACATCAATATCGGTACTATTGTTTAATATTTCCAGCAATCTTGGCAAATTGAAAGGCCTTCCATTTTTCATTGAAGACACCACATCCTGTAATGAAACGCAGTTAGTTTTTCTATGGATAGTTCGTATAGGGAATAAAGTTTTCAGTTCAGCGGGTTAGATAGGCCACTTGATCAACATCATAAAATAAATTATGTGCCATATATGCGCACGATCTAGAAATATTCGGATCAGCAAGGCGTCATAATAAGGACCAAAACTGAAAACTAACGATTCATGGAAAGCTTGTTACGAGTATGGAGTGGTTTGTAGCTAGTAACTTAAAATGCAAAGTAGCAGTGCTGTGCAGCTAGTAATCCATACTTGCTGACTTGACTTACTTTTATTATCGCGTACTGATTACTATTCTTACTATCCATCGTTTCATATAACAGGCTATTAAACCTTACAGCTTGTTTAGGTCAAAAACTAAGTGTAGCCATACAATTCGAAAATGTCAGTATTGCCGCCAATTATGTTTTTTTTTTTTTTTTTTTTTTTTTTTATTCCATTTTCCCTTTTGGGAAGGCAAAGAGATCTAGCCCATGCAGCCTGTTCTTGAGTTTTATTTTTTTACATATTTATATAATTATCAAAGGCATATAGCCTGGTCTTAAGTTTCAATTCTGGTTTCAATTCTCTTCCTTCCTTTATATTTCCTTGATTGTATTGACAATGAAGTTATAAATGGGTTTAAATGTTTGTGCATTTCCCATCAGTTGCTGAACAGAGCACGGGATTTGTTCAGCAGTCTTATAGATTTTTAATAGATCATCCATCAACACAAGGCGGTCTATGCCGAAGGATGGGCATTCAAACATTATATGATCTATTGTTTGTACATCTTTTTGGCAATAATTACATTCTGATGTATTCAACATTTTCATCCGGTATAAATGAGCGTTTACTCTGCAGTGACCCATTCGTAAACGGTTAATCGTTGTATAAAATCGGCGATTGAAAAAAGTGCACGATTTGGTGAACCATGGTTTCTTATTTACTGACGTTCCTTCTATACCTGCATACCATTGACCTTTTTGTTCCACTATCGTTATGTAGTTCCAATGTCGTTTTAGGTCTTCAACATAAGTATTTTTAAACTCGGTTATAATATCTGTTGTCGGTAAGGCAACACTAGTAAAAGTGACAGCTGAATTTGTAACGGAATTTATTGACCTTGCCAAGAAGTCTGCATTCTCGTTTCCTTGTACTCCTATATGACTGGGGACCCAGAAGAAAGTAACGATGATGCCAGAGTCTTGAAGCAACTTCCATGCTCTCTTAATTTCATAAATCAAATAATTTGTTTTGGTGTTCAGGTGATGATTTTCTAGCGCAGTAAGAACACTTAAAATGTCACTTACAATAACCCATTTAATTGCAGATTTTTTGTGTTTGTTAATGTGTTCAAGTGCTGATAGGATAGCTGTAGCTTCGGCTGTGAATATGCTAGCATATCTATTGATTTTGGATCCTCCACCTATTTTCAAAGTGGAGTCATACAGCGCTATGGAGGTACTGTCACATACTTTAGATCCATCTGTATATATATGTCTATAATCTGCCCAGTTAGAAAGTTTGTTGTAAACTTCGTGTTTTTCTGATAATTGTTTATCTATTATTATATCCATCTGTGGGTATTTACTACTATAGGATCCCTGGTAACAGGGCCATTCATTTGATGAGAAGATGTTCATTGACACTATAAATTGTGATATTTCAGAAAAATCTTGAAGAATAAAACAAGGATGTGAAGAGTTTTTAAGAAGGTTGAGCTTTATAAGAAGAGGATGGGATTTAATGGCCGCTAGTTTGAGCAGTAATTTTGATTTGAGGAATTTGAAACGAATGAATAGGGGAGGGATATTGCATTCTAACTGCATGGAAACAATGGGAGTTGTTTTAAAAGCACCAGTTATAAGGCGTAAGTTACTATTCTGGATTTTCTCTAATTTGTCTACTAGCTTGTTGTCTGAAGCAAAACAAAGAAAACCATATTCAAAATGACTTCTTACCAAAGATTTATAGAGCATTAATATTACTTTAGGGTCTGCACCCCAATAAGATCTACATAGCACTTTTAAAATGTTAGAAGCCCTACGAGCTTTGCATACTATATAATCAACATACTTATTCCAGGATAGATTATTTGTAAAAATAATACCTAAAAACTTTGCTTCTGTAACTACAGGTATTGCAATTTTGTCATAACAAATTTTAATAATATGAGATTTATTTTTGCCAAATATCATGACTTTGCTTTTAATTGCATTTATGTCTAAGTTTAAATAAGAAAAATAGTGCTGAAGTTTTTCTAATGCATTATTTAAAGTTAATTCAACATGTTTTATATTGCTACCACTACAGTAAATAGTCAAATCATCAGCATATTGTAAGTTTACAACATTATCTAAAACAAAATTTAATCTGTGAATGTAAAGAACAAATATCAAAGGGCTCAAAATACTGCCTTGACAGGTTCCTTTGTAAGAATATCTTGGCCCAATAAGCTTCTGATTATGTTTAACATAAACTTCTCTGCCATGTAATATGTTTTTTTTTTTCTTCCTAACCCTATGGGAAGGCAAAGGGGTCTAGCCCATGTAAGTTCCTCAAATAAGTTTTTATTTAACATTTTATTTGATTAAATTATTAAATTATATTATAGTCTTTTGAGAAAAAACAAGTGCGATTTTCAAGTTTCTGAATCCATTCGCACGAACGCTTTTTACGGGAAAAAAGCTTTACTTTTTAAAAAGCGCTCGTGCTTATGAGGGCTTAGAGTGATAGAGAATAATGCTCAGCCCATGTTCTAGAGTCTGGCCAACGACAGCTGACCACGAATTAATTTCTAAACTTTTGATATGGCAATATTTTTTGATTGTTATAAAAATTGTCAAATCATTTAACTTTCATATAAGCGAAACAACTTGATACTTTCACTCATTTACAAAAAAAAAACAATATTTTTCACGGTGTATCTGTTTCCCAGGTATATAAAACGACTAGGACAAGGAAACAAAACTCATCATTATATGCCTACCAGAAAGACACAGCGTTAGTATGAAGAAGCAGTCTATGATTCTGGTTTCTAGGAGCATAGATATTGTAAAACATACCTGATTCTCTTTGGATTTACGGGCTCAGCTCCCTTTGCCTGTCCCAAAGAGGGACGAAAAGAACCAAAAAAAAAAAATCTCTTTGGATTTACGTTGTTACCTCTCATTTCCGGCAGGGGTCGCCATCTCTGGTTCCGGCGGCCGGCCGTTTAGGCTTTCATAGCGTTTATGATTTTTGTCGTGTAAGGAGCAAAAGTTTTTCAAAGTTTAAAAAACTGACAAAAATCTTATAAGATTCCAATAATTCATTGTTTTCGGTCTGAAAATAGTGTTAGAGTGATTGTACACTAATAATAAACACGTATTCAGTGTTTTATACAGTGTTCAGTGTTGTGTCATTGACGGCGATTCGGTAAGTACCTACCTACCATTATGAACTCGGAGGATTCCGTCCCTGAACCTGTAGCTCAAGTCGCTGCTCCGGATGGAGAGCGAAGAGCTGTGAGCTCAAGCTCATCGCAAAGCAGTTCCTCGTCTTCGGAAGACGAAGAAGGTTTTGCCTCGCCGCCACCTAATAAAAGGTCTAAGCGGCGCAGGTTCAAACAAGTCGGAACTTGTTCGGATCCTCGCATGGACACTTTAATTAATCAAGTTACATATTTATCAGACTGTGTAGCGCAAATGCCGAAGATTTTCACGGCTATTAGTACGAATTTTAACAATAATAAAGAAAATGTCGGCAGCCATTTTAATTCCGTGAATTCTACGAATAATCAGTTTCTAAACAAACCACAAGTTTTAAGTAAAGCAACTAATAATAATATGTGTTTGGGAGAGTTGAAAATAAGTTATGACGAATCTAAGATTGTACCTGTTGCCGATCCCGTTAAACTAGAAGAGTTAAATAGTCTTCAACAATTTAACTCACAGGCCTGGAAGGGCATTCGGTATAAAAAGGACTTACAAGCACTTATGGCAACACCAGGTTTTATAGGCCTAAAATTAAATGAGGAATTATGTCACCTTAATAAAGGAACAGATTATTTGGCTAGTACGGAGCAATTGTTAGCGGGATTGTCAAATGCTGTTTTGGAAAATAGGCAACTTTTGAAAAATGGTTTGCAGGAGGTTGTAAATTGGGCTGCTAGTTCTGACACAGAGCTCAATGCAAACACTCTTGTAAAAAACGCCTTCTCATAAAGGAGTGGAACGTGTATAAGGCACCATAAATATTAGTTCCTCCTTTCCCCGTAACCTCTGTGTGTCGCTTCAGTATTTAGATAGAAACATTATCAGAAAAAAACGCTAATGAACTTTTTAATTTTTTTGATAGATTTTGCATCCCTGGTTTGACTTCTATAAATAGAGTTACTTTTAATAATAAAAACATGAATAATATATTATTTGAAAGTCCGTCCAAAACGGACGATATGTGAAGAGAATTTTAGTCTGTGGAACTCTTATGTCAAGATGAATGTCAGTGATGTAAATCTATGGTTTGTGGGCTTGACCCTTTGCCTGTCTTAACGGACGAAGAAGAAAAAAAAAAAAAAAAATCTATGGTTTGTTGAACTGTCAATATAATAAAATTATCCAACGTGTGTACGGAAAGTCTTTTACTAAACAATAAATCCACACGATATTTCAAAAGGTTATGGGCCCAGACACAGACTTACGGCCTAATAATCGTGCTGGATTGGTTTTTTATCAAGAAACGCTGCGGTAAAGTAGCTACATAAACATACGTCGGCCAGGGCTGTCTGACCAGGTGTGGCGGTCGCCGGCTCAGATTCTGATAAATCTGGTAATTGCGGTAAAGCAACAATAATACGGGCGATGGATTCCGTCGAAAATATGGCTTCTGGACAGAGCTTTCAGCAGCTTCAAGGTGTACAAAATTGGACAGCGTGGTGTTTCAAAATACGCGTTTTACTAAGAGCTATGGGTCTCTTAGACGTCGTTGAAGGCACGTTCAAGGCCGACGAGGATCAGGAGAAATGGATGCAGAAAGATTCGAAAGCACAAGGTATGTTGGTAACGAGCATATCTGAAAAGGTTATACCACAAATATTAAGCTGCAAAACGTCAAAAGAGATTTGGGATAAGCTACATACAATATTTGAACAGCGAGGCGAGCTGTCTGTGCATATACTTCAGCAGAAGTTCTTTTCAATGAAATTTGAAGAAAGGGAAACCGTGTCAGAGTTCCTGGGAAGGTTCGAGTCTCTCCTGAGCAAACTGAAAAATCTCAACGCTGAAGTGAGTCAAACTATGGCCATCACAAAGATAACTTCATCTCTGCCATCACAATTTCAGCACTTTGTGTCAGCGTGGGAATCGGTGCCAGCAGAAAAAAGGACCATGGACCAGTTAACAGCGCGATTACTGATCGAAGAGCAACGCGCCTCAGCCAAAAACAAAGAAGATGAGTCATCTGCGTTTGTACACAAGTCTAATAGAAAATGCTATCGGTGTGGAAAAGTGGGACATCTGAAAAAGGAGTGCAAATCGAAAAGTAGAGGTACAATAATTAATAATACTAGTTGTAAGTTCTGTAAGAAGAATAATCATAAAAGTTCAGATTGTTGGTTTAAAAATAAAAGCGAGAAAAGTCAAGATGTAAACAAAATTAAACAAGGCAATGCATTCTCTGTGTTCGAGCTATCATCATTGTTTTACAGTCAATTAGAAAGTGATAATTGTTGGGTAATGGATAGTGGAGCTTCAGAGCACATGTGTTATGATTATGATATGTTTATAGACTATAAAAAACTAGAATGCCCTAGATCCATAGTTATTGGAGACGGCAAAATCATACAAGCCGTCGGTATTGGAGTTATTTCTTTAGAAGCATTTACAGGTAAACAATGGATAAATACAACATTAAATAACGTTTTACATGTTCCCAGCATCAAGATGAATCTATTTTCAGCAAGTTCAACTACAGATAGAGGTTATGTTTTAACAATTAATAGTAAAATGTGTTATTTGAGGAAAAATAACAGTAAAAATGTTTGTGCACTAGCATATAGGAAAAATAACTTGTTTATAATGAAGTTTAGGTCTAATAAAATTCAAAATGCTTGTGTTGGTAAATCAAGTGACAGTTTATCTGAATGGCATGAAAAAATGTGCCACCAGGATATTGAACAGGTAAAAAACATGTTAAATAAATATGATATAGATTTCAGTGTTAGTAAACAAAAGGAAATAACATGTGAGCCATGTCTTTTGGGTAAGTTACATAAGAGACCGTTTCCTATAAGTATAAATAGGGCAGATAGGCCCGGTCAATGGCTACATATGGATTTATGCGGACCGATGGAAACAATATCATTAGGTGGATCAAGATATTATCTACTCATAAAGGATGACTTTTCAAAGTATAGAACGGTTTATTTTCTGAAAAATAAGTTTGAAACAGTTGATAAAATTAAAACTTTTTTAAATTTTGTTACTAAAAACTTAGAGTATAAAATTGAAATAATAAGATCAGATTGTGGTTCAGAATTTATAAACAAAGAGGTGAAGTCTCTCTTCAATCATTTAGGTATTGTACACCAAAATAGTGCTCCGTACACACCCCAACAAAACGGTTGCATAGAACGTGAAATGCGTACAATAACTGAAGCGGCTAGAACAATATTGTTATCAAGTAATTTAAATAAGTCTCTATGGGCTGAAGCTGTCAATACAGCTGTATACGTTATAAACAGAACTGGTAAAAGTAGGATTAAAAATGTAACTCCGTATGAGCTCTGGTATAAAAAGGGATTATATGATATAAATAATTTAAAAGTATTTGGTTCAAAGGTAGGTGTACACATTCCAGATCATTATCGCAAAAAATGGGATAGCAAAGCTGAAATAGGATACTTTGTAGGTTATAGTGAAACAACAAAAGGTTTTAGAATTTATTTTCCCCATAAAAATGATGTTTTGATTAAAAGAGAGGTAACATTCCTGAAAGGCAATTTTAGTAGTCAAAAGCTAGGTAATACTTTTCAAGATCATAATAATATAACCCCATTATTATTAAAAGAAGAAATAAATAATAAAGAGGATGAAATAAGAGAAGAATATCACAGTTTTAATGAGGAAGGTGAAGAAGATGTAACACAGTTATCAGATCTTGATGAAAATACAGAAGTACAAACAGAGGAAATTCTAAATTCAGAAGAAACATCAGAGTCAGAAAAAGAAGAAGAGGCAGAAGAAACACCTCAAGTATCAACACATTCACGGAGAGGCAGAGCAATAAAGAAACCATCAAGGCTAGATGACTACGAAACAAACCTTCTATCCATCGGTACAGAGCCAGCTACTCTAGAGGAAGCGCTTGACTCTGAAGAAAAGGAAGAGTGGAAGATTGCTATGAAGACTGAGCTAGATACTCTGAGAGAAAATAACACATGGACAGAAGTAAATAGCGTACCAGAGGGGAATAAAGTAATTTCTAGTAAATGGGTTTTTAAAGTTAAACAAGTAGGTACTAATAAAGTATATAAAGCTAGGTTGGTAGCAAGAGGCTTTGAACAGTCTGATTGTGATTTAGAAGTATATTCTCCTGTGGCTAAATTGCCTACTTTTAGAGTTTTTATAGCAGTTGCAAATAAACTTCAACTTTCAGTTCATCAGATGGATGTTATAGGTGCTTTTTTACATGGTGACATAGATGAGAGTGTATACATAAAGTTACCAAGCGGTGAAACATGCAAGTTAAATAAATCATTGTATGGTTTGAAAAAGTCTCCTAAATATTGGAATAAAAAGTTTGATGACTTCATGAGTAAAGAAAATTTCAGTAAATCTAAAAATGATCATTGCTTATATTTCAGAAAGGTAAATGAATGTATGCTATATGTTTTGCTATTTGTTGATGATATTCTTATGTTTTGCACTGAAAACAAGGTTTTGGAAGATTTTAAAAGCGAGCTAAGCAATAACTTTAAGATGAAAGACTTAGGTTTGGCCAAATGTTATTTGGGTATCGATATTGATCAAAAGAAAGGTACAACGGTAATTAGTCAGAAAACATATCTTACTAAAGTTTTAGAGCATTATAATATGTCAGATTGCAAACCAGTTTCTACTCCAATAGACCAAAACTTTAAGTTTGAAATACTAAAAAGGGAAAAATCTGAAAGTCCAGAAATAGAGAAAAAGTGTAGACAACTCATAGGCAGTTTAATGTATGCAGTTTGTGGTACAAGACCAGATCTATGTGTATCAGTTTGTTTCCTCAGTAGGTACCAACACTGTGCTAGTATTATGTTGTACAAGGCATTGAAACGTATTCTAAGGTATATAAAAGGTACATTAAATTACTCTTTGATATATAATAGCACATCCACAGAATTGCAAGGCTTTGTTGATGCAGATTGGGCCGGTGACACACAAGATAGAAAATCTACCACTGGTTATTTGTTTAAAATATTTGATTGTACTGTAGTATGGTGTTGTAAAAAACAACTTAGTGTGTCATTATCCTCCACTGAGTCTGAATATATTGCATTAAGTATGGCTATTTCAGAAGCATGTTGGTTGAAAAATTTGTTGTGTGACTTTGATGTTGTCGGTAATGAAGTGATCTTGTATGAAGACAACCAGTCAGCAATAAAACTTGTTTATAATAATGAAAATAATAAAAGGTTAAAGCACTTGGATATTAGGTATCACTTCATTATGGACAAAATAAAGGATAAGTGTATTTCAGTAAAGTATATTAAAACGCAGGATAATTTGGCGGATTTGTTAACTAAGCCGTTAGGAAAAACTGTTTTTGAGAAGTTTGTTAAGTTAATTTTTTAAGAATATAGGGCTATGCACATAATCTATGTAATGTTGGTCATGCATTTTTAGAGTTAAATTCTGTTAAAAATAAAGGAGTAAGTTAAGTATTTGAATGTGCCAGTATAAAATGCATCACTAACAATTTAGTCAGAATTAAATGTTTTAATATTTGTGTTTTTAAACAGGGAAAACAGGAAAATATTATGTTGAGGGGTGGTGTAAAAAACGCCTTCTCATAAAGGAGTGGAACGTGTATAAGGCACCATAAATATTAGTTCCTCCTTTCCCCGTAACCTCTGTGTGTCGCTTCAGTATTTAGATAGAAACATTATCAGAAAAAAACGCTAATGAACTTTTTAATTTTTTTGATAGATTTTGCATCCCTGGTTTGACTTCTATAAATAGAGTTACTTTTAATAATAAAAACATGAATAATATATTATTTGAAAGTCCGTCCAAAACGGACGATATGTGAAGAGAATTTTAGTCTGTGGAACTCTTATGTCAAGATGAATGTCAGTGATGTAAATCTATGGTTTGTTGAACTGTCAATATAATAAAATTATCCAACGTGTGTACGGAAAGTCTTTTACTAAACAATAAATCCACACGATATTTCAAAAACTCTCTATGATAAATTGTCTGAAAAATTTGGTCCAGCGTCCCCTTCATATAAAAATATGGAAACTTGTATGCAAGTCATATGTGGCAAGCGAGCTGAATGTATTGAGGTTAGACGTGACCGCATACTAAAAGAAGTTAATAATATTAATCTTAAATTAGCATTACAAAATATTCCACCTAGTGCTGAGTATCTCTTCAATAGAGAAGCGCTCATCCCGCTGGTAGATTCTTTGGGAGGCTCGCAGGTATGGCTTAATATGCCAAGTTATTTAAAAGATAAAAAGAAAGTCAATAATAGCAATCAGGTTAACAATAAAAGTTTCAAGCCATCTTATAAAACTAATTTCAATAAGAAAACTAAGTTTAACTCGGACAAAAAATCTAAAAATAATAATTATAAAAAGCATTCCTTTCGTCGTACAGGCACCCAAGATACCTCCAACGTTAAAGATAAGTGACAATCAAAGCAGGGTATTCAAAGGCGGTTGCCTGAAGTCCCATGTTCAGGCATGGGAACAATTGGGGGCCAGTCAATATATTCAAAAAATAATAGCGGAGAGTCGCATACCATTTTCAACAAAACCTCCTTTACACTACCCTTACAAAAGAATATTAAACAAGTTTGCAACCAAGTCATCCAAGAAGATGACAGAAATCATACAGCAGTTAAAAGATGCAAACATTTTAGAAAAACCAAAAAACATAACACCCGGCTTTCACTCCAAAATGTTTTTAGTCCAAAAACCAGATGGGGGGATACGCCCTATTTTCAATTTAAAGAGCCTAAATTTACATGTCTCGACTCGACACTTCCAATTAATTTCTCGACAGGATGTAATTCAGTTCCTACAGGACAGGGACTGGATGACAAAAATAGACCTCCATCAGGCATATTTTCACCTAAATATAAAGGAAACCCACAGGCGTTTTCTGCGTATAATATATGGAGGCGAAATATTACAGTTAACGGCCTTACCTTTCGGTCTCTCATCAGCTCCTCACTCCTTCGCCTCAGTGACCAATTGGATTGCGGAAATCCTTCGGAAACAAGGCATAAGAATAGTAGTATACCTGGACGATTTTTTAATAGCCAGTCAAAATCAGACACAACTCATAGAACATACCAAAATAACCATACAAACTCTGGAAAAGTTGGGGTGGCATGTAAACTTTCAAAAATCACTTCTCACCCCAACCCAAGAAATAGAATATTTGGGCATAATATGGAATACAAAAACAAAACTAATTTCACTTCCTGTAAAAAAAGTAGAAAAAATTCTAGAACTATCAACAAGCTTATTACAGAAGAAAGAGTCGTGTCTCCGAGTGATGCAAAAATTGCTGGGTATGTTAAATTTTGCAAATTTAGCAACCCCAAACGGTCGCCTCCATTGTCGCCGTTCTCAGATTTTTCTAAAATCATTCAGAGGAGCCAGACCAAGGCAAAAGAGGGAGTTACCACCTCTAGTGACTCAAGAGTTACAATGGTGGGTAAGAAACGTAGGGAAAAGTGCAAGACCAATGCACATCCCGAAGGTTACCCACTTTCTCACCACAGACGCGGCGGACGCGGGCTGGGGAGCACACCTGAACAACACCATGTTGTCGGGCAAATGGAATCGCCGCCAGCAAAAGTGGCATTCCAATGTGAAGGAAATGTTTGCCGTGTATGCAGCCTTAGTAAGACAAGGTGCACACATGAAGGACGCACATGTTCTAGTGCAATCGGACAATCGAACCCTCATAGCCTACTTAAGGAACGAAGGGGGAACCCGGTCCTTAGCCCTGTTGGGCCTAACAAGCAAACTCCTTCACCTAACCGAGCAGCACAACATAACGCTGTCGGCATCATACCTCCCGGGGAGGTTAAACGGGATTGCAGACCGCCTCTCAAGAGGAAAACCGGTCCCCGAATGGCAACTACAACCCCAAGCCAAGAATGTAATATTCCAAAAATGGGGCGTCCCAGACATAGACCTGTTCGCTTCAAAAGAAACGGCAGTGGTCCCCCAATACGTAACTTGGGACTCAACAGATGGGTCAGCAATTTTTTGCGACGCCTTCAGTCGAGATTGGGACTTTCAGTTGGGCTGGGTGTTCCCTCCACCCAACTTGATCCCTCGTGTGCTCCATCATCTAAACAGAGCCATAGGGACGTACATAGTAATAGCACCACAGTGGGATCAGTGCTTTTGGCTGACCGATCTACAGGCCAGGGCCCTGTCAGACCCGATATCGATAACAGATCTGCGGAAGAACCTGATAGATCGATCGACGGGGCTCTGTCCCCCACAAGTGGACAAGTTGTCCCTCCAGGCTTGGAAAATTGGGGGTGGTCAGATCAGGTAGCAAACTGGAGTAGGGAGGAAATTGAATTACTAAGTAACAGTTGGCGCAAAAGCACTCTAAATACTTACAAAGCCCCTATAAAAAGGTGGCTATCATTTTGTGCTACAAATAATATTAATAAAAGAAATCCAGATGGCAAAGACGTTGCAAGATTTTTAGCAGACCTGCATTTAAAAAGAAATTTTTCAGTGAACACAATTTTATTACATAAATCAGCTATTTCTACCTTCTGTGCTTCAAATGCAGACAAGCTATCAAAAAATTTCTTTGTTCAACAAGTCTTAAAAGCCATAGCATTATCAAAACCTCCACCTACAAAATCCCCTATTTGGGACACAAAAATAATTTTTAATTGGTTAAAAACAGTTCCAAGCACAAATTCACTTTTCGATATCTCAAGAAGAACTGCAATTATTTTATTGTTAACATCAGGCAGAAGGATACATGACCTTACCTTGTTGGATATTTCTCAAAGCAACTTCATAGAAGAAGAAGAAAAAATAATATTATGGCCAAAATTTGGATCAAAAACAGACTCAAGCAAATATAGACAGTCTGGCTGGTCTTTATTAAAACACCCAGATGCAAATATATGTCCCTTGAGACATATTTCACAATTGATTCAGATTTCACAGGAAAGACGACTTAATAGTAATGTTACAAGTTTATTTGTTTCATTAAAAGGCCAAATAAAACCAGCTACAAGGACTATCATAGCAGGTTGGATTAAATCCATATTTAAAGATTTAAATTTAGAAGCTACTCCAGGAAGCGTCAGAGCAGCTGTAGCATCCAAAGGCTGGTGGGAGAATGTTCCTGTAGATGATATATTGGCTAGAGGGAACTGGAAGAGTGATAAGACTTTCAGAAAGTTTTACTGCAGAGAAATTATTAAAAATACAAATAATGAAGAAGAAGATTTGTTGCGATTAAATTTCTCAAGTTTTAATTAGAATTTTTAAGTTTTATGTGCCAAAGTTGATTGTTTAAGTTGCAATACCTAACAAATTGTCGATATTATTTTGAAATTATTATAATTACTTATCAATAATATTACCTTACTGATTATGATAATTGATAATAAATGTTTAATCTGAAATGAATTTCCTTCATTCTTTAACACATTTATTTACAGCTTGGCAAAAAAGAGTATGGAAAAATTGAGGTCGCTACTACTTGTCATATGTCATTATAAATAAACAAGTAAGCACTGATCGTTGCGAATTAATGTAGAAAATCGTGAAATAACACGAGGGAATTGTTTTTTGACACAGAAGCTGCTCGTAGTTGACTTTTTTAACATGTTGCAACAACAAACGTTTCGTAGTTTCAATTGTCACCGCATCAGACTCTTTCTTGCCAAGCTGTATTTCACATAGCGTTTATTATGTTACCTTCACCAGCAGATATCAAACAAGTCTTCATACTAACGCTGTGTCTTTCTGGTAGGCATATAATAGGACTGTTTTACACTAAAATAAAACAGTCATTATGTGCCGAAAGAAAGACACAGCGTTAGCTCAAGGCCCTTGCTGGTATGAAGACACTATGAAAGCCTAAACGGCCGGCCGCCTGAACCAGAGATGGCGACCCCTGCCGGAAATGAGAGGTAACAACGTAAATCCAAAGAGAATCAGGTATGTTTTACAATATCTATGCTCCTAGAAACCAGAATCATAGACTGCTTCTTCATACTAACGCTGTGTCTTTCTTTCGGCACATAATGACTGTTTTATTTTAGTGTAAAACAGTCCTAATATCAGGTGTGTGAGTACTTAGAATCCGATTTAGATTATGACTCCTAACCCCTGTATTGTGGCGATTTAATTGTAACAGCGGTATCGTGGTGGTATCTATTCCAACAAATAAACGTATAGTAAAAACTTTTTTCAACATTTTGATATAATGTCGTGCCAGTAAAGTTGAGCTGTGGACTTCAATGCATGCAGAAGTTAAAAGTGCCATATCCTGGCTATGCTAAGGCATTTCTTAATTATATTTGTATGGTCGTAATCTAACCGCGACCTGACATGAAATACTGGTATAAATATCGCTTATTAATTTGAATAATATTATGTATCAACTCCGTTTAAGCAGTGTGTAGCCAGAGTTGTCAACTCTTGTTTTTTTTTTTTAAATATTGCCTTTTTAGACTGCTTTCGTTTACCAGACTATCTGTACCACTATGTCTATGGTCTATTGGTATAAAGGCCTTGAAGCCATGCCAGAAACATTTCAAAATAAAGGTCTATGGTCTATGGGTGTTAAGAACCAAAAAAAAAGGTCTATGGGTGCTTGGCTGTATGGGCTCAGCTCCCTTTGCCTGTCCCAAAGAGGGACGAAAAGAACAAAAAAGAAATGGTCTATGGGTGGAAAAAAGCGCGGGAAACCATTGAATTAACCAGGCGGGATTTTTGAAAACTTTAATAATTTAAGTGATTAATCCTTTATTAATTGAGTTTTTGGCAGTGAAAACAAGCGATAATTGATCAATTCCTTTATTAAATAAATAAATAACAATGGGGAAGGTGCGAACAAGAAAAAAACGAAAGAAGGATGAAGAGGGTGAAAAATTAGAATCAGAGTCGACATCATCTGAGTCCGAGATCGAAGATGCAGATATGTATAAACCTTATCTAGTTACAGACTACAAGAGAAGATATCCCGAGGATTCCGGTGCTGCAGAATTTGTGGTATTTGTTGAGTCTTCCAATGCGGATATACCTTTAGGAACACGAGATCTCATGTCCATATCCAGTTGTATCAAAAGGTTCAATAAAGGGGTCAAATACCTTAGATGTATGAATAAGTTTAAAATAGCTATATATTTTGAAAAAGCCAGCCTTGCTAATGCCTTTTTAAACAATGTTACATTTTTAAAGGATTATCAGTTTAAAGCTAACATACCAGCACAAAGCACGGAAATCACTGGTATAATTAAAAATGTGCCTATCAATCTGACAAATAAAAAAATCTTCACAATGCTGTCAAGTTACAAGAAAATAATATCTGTTCGAAGATTCACAAAACGGACTAAAATTGATGATAATTTCATTCAACAGCCGCTGCAAATAGTAGCCATCACCTTCGCGACATCTGTTCTTCCAGACTACGTGGACTTGGATGGTTGGCGGCACAACATCTCGGCGTATGTTCCACCTGTCAAACAATGTTTCCGGTGTCTCAGGTATGGCCATCTAGCAAAGTTTTGCAAGAACTCTGAACGCTGCTCCATTTGTAAAGAAGAACACTCATTTAAAGTATGTACAACACTCATTGAACATGCCAGATGCTTCCATTGTGATGGCAATCATATCAGCATTTCAGCTCAGTGTCCAGTAAAACAGAAAAAAATTCAAGAAAATAGACAAAAAATTAAGCCACCATCATTTGCTGACATTTTTAATCATGGAAATTTCCCATCTCTTGGCCCTAAAAAGCCTCTAGATCTCCTTACTTTATTAAAATCTAACGACAAGGCACTTAACCTTTTAGTGCAAAGTATTATCAAGATGATAACTTTAAATAAGACGCACGATACTCCAATATCTTCCAAAAATGTTTTAGATGTTTTGAGTGATTTTTTTAACCCCAGTGACACAAAGAACAATAGTTCAAATTCACAGACAAATTAAAATTAGTACAGTGGAATGCTCAAAGCTTGTTATGTAATAGACATATTTTTACTCAATTTTTGTACGAAAATAATATTGATATAGCTTTAATTTGCGAAACATGGCTTAAGCCTATACAACACTTAAATATTAAAGGATACTCCATGGAACGCAATGATTGTGGCAATAATTATAATGGTGTTGCCATTGTCATTCGTAATGGCATACAATTTAATAGATTAACGACATATTCTGATGACTCACTACAGAATATTGCAATCAAAATAACATATAATAATAGGACTGTTTTACACTAAAATAAAACAGTCATTATGTGCCGAAAGAAAGACACAGCGTTAGTATGAAGAAGCAGTCTATGATTCTGGTTTCTAGGAGCATAGATATTGTAAAACATACCTGATTCTCTTTGGATTTACGTTGTTACCTCTCATTTCCGGCAGGGGTCGCCATCTCTGGTTCCGGCGGCCGGCCGTTTAGGCTTTCATAGTGTCTTCATACCAGCAAGGGCCTTGAGCTAACGCTGTGTCTTTCTTTCGGCACATAATGACTGTTTTATTTTAGTGTAAAACAGTCCTATTATATGCCTACCAGAAAGACACAGCGTTAGTATGAAGACTTGTTTGATATCTGCTGGTGAAGGTAACATAATAAACGCTATGTGAAATAAATAAATGTGTTAAAGAATGAAGGAAATTCATTTCAGATTAAACATTTATTATCAATTATCATAATCAGTAAGGTAATATTATTGATAAGTAATTATAATAATTTCAAAATAATATCAACAATTCGTTAGGTACTGCAACTTAAACAATCAACTTTGGCACATAAAACTTAAAAATTCTAATTAAAACTTGAGAAATTTAATCGCAACAAATCTTCTTCATTATTTGTATTTTTAATAATTTCTCTGCAGTAAAACTTTCTGAAAGTCTTATCACTCTTCCAGTTCCCTCTAGCCAATATATCATCTACAGGAACATTCTCCCACCAGCCTTTGGATGCTACAGCTGCTCTGACGCTTCCTGGAGTAGCTTCTAAATTTAAATCTTTAAATATGGATTTAATCCAACCTGCTATGATAGTCCTTGTAGCTGGTTTTATTTGGCCTTTTAATGAAACAAATAAACTTGTAACATTACTATTAAGTCGTCTTTCCTGTGAAATCTGAATCAATTGTGAAATATGTCTCAAGGGACATATATTTGCATCTGGGTGTTTTAATAAAGACCAGCCAGACTGTCTATATTTGCTTGAGTCTGTTTTTGATCCAAATTTTGGCCATAATATTATTTTTTCTTCTTCTTCTATGAAGTTGCTTTGAGAAATATCCAACAAGGTAAGGTCATGTATCCTTCTGCCTGATGCTAACAATAAAATAATTGCAGTTCTTCTTGAGATATCGAAAAGTGAATTTGTGCTTGGAACTGTTTTTAACCAATTAAAAATTATTTTTGTGTCCCAAATAGGGGATTTTGTAGGTGGAGGTTTTGATAATGCTATGGCTTTTAAGACTTGTTGAACAAAGAAATTTTTTGATAGCTTGTCTGCATTTGAAGCACAGAAGGTAGAAATAGCTGATTTATGTAATAAAATTGTGTTCACTGAAAAATTTCTTTTTAAATGCAGGTCTGCTAAAAATCTTGCAACGTCTTTGCCATCTGGATTTCTTTTATTAATATTATTTGTAGCACAAAATGATAGCCACCTTTTTATAGGGGCTTTGTAAGTATTTAGAGTGCTTTTGCGCCAACTGTTACTTAGTAATTCAATTTCCTCCCTACTCCAGTTTGCTACCTGATCTGACCACCCCCAATTTTCCAAGCCTGGAGGGACAACTTGTCCACTTGTGGGGGACAGAGCCCCGTCGATCGATCTATCAGGTTCTTCCGCAGATCTGTTATCGATATCGGGTCTGACAGGGCCCTGGCCTGTAGATCGGTCAGCCAAAAGCACTGATCCCACTGTGGTGCTATTACTATGTACGTCCCTATGGCTCTGTTTAGATGATGGAGCACACGAGGGATCAAGTTGGGTGGAGGGAACACCCAGCCCAACTGAAAGTCCCAATCTCGACTGAAGGCGTCGCAAAAAATTGCTGACCCATCTGTTGAGTCCCAAGTTACGTATTGGGGGACCACTGCCGTTTCTTTTGAAGCGAACAGGTCTATGTCTGGGACGCCCCATTTTTGGAATATTACATTCTTGGCTTGGGGTTGTAGTTGCCATTCGGGGACCGGTTTTCCTCTTGAGAGGCGGTCTGCAATCCCGTTTAACCTCCCCGGGAGGTATGATGCCGACAGCGTTATGTTGTGCTGCTCGGTTAGGTGAAGGAGTTTGCTTGTTAGGCCCAACAGGGCTAAGGACCGGGTTCCCCCTTCGTTCCTTAAGTAGGCTATGAGGGTTCGATTGTCCGATTGCACTAGAACATGTGCGTCCTTCATGTGTGCACCTTGTCTTACTAAGGCTGCATACACGGCAAACATTTCCTTCACATTGGAATGCCACTTTTGCTGGCGGCGATTCCATTTGCCCGACAACATGGTGTTGTTCAGGTGTGCTCCCCAGCCCGCGTCCGCCGCGTCTGTGGTGAGAAAGTGGGTAACCTTCGGGATGTGCATTGGTCTTGCACTTTTCCCTACGTTTCTTACCCACCATTGTAACTCTTGAGTCACTAGAGGTGGTAACTCCCTCTTTTGCCTTGGTCTGGCTCCTCTGAATGATTTTAGAAAAATCTGAGAACGGCGACAATGGAGGCGACCGTTTGGGGTTGCTAAATTTGCAAAATTTAACATACCCAGCAATTTTTGCATCACTCGGAGACACGACTCTTTCTTCTGTAATAAGCTTGTTGATAGTTCTAGAATTTTTTCTACTTTTTTTACAGGAAGTGAAATTAGTTTTGTTTTTGTATTCCATATTATGCCCAAATATTCTATTTCTTGGGTTGGGGTGAGAAGTGATTTTTGAAAGTTTACATGCCACCCCAACTTTTCCAGAGTTTGTATGGTTATTTTGGTATGTTCTATGAGTTGTGTCTGATTTTGACTGGCTATTAAAAAATCGTCCAGGTATACTACTATTCTTATGCCTTGTTTCCGAAGGATTTCCGCAATCCAATTGGTCACTGAGGCGAAGGAGTGAGGAGCTGATGAGAGACCGAAAGGTAAGGCCGTTAACTGTAATATTTCGCCTCCATATATTATACGCAGAAAACGCCTGTGGGTTTCCTTTATATTTAGGTGAAAATATGCCTGATGGAGGTCTATTTTTGTCATCCAGTCCCTGTCCTGTAGGAACTGAATTACATCCTGTCGAGAAATTAATTGGAAGTGTCGAGTCGAGACATGTAAATTTAGGCTCTTTAAATTGAAAATAGGGCGTATCCCCCCATCTGGTTTTTGGACTAAAAACATTTTGGAGTGAAAGCCGGGTGTTATGTTTTTTGGTTTTTCTAAAATGTTTGCATCTTTTAACTGCTGTATGATTTCTGTCATCTTCTTGGATGACTTGGTTGCAAACTTGTTTAATATTCTTTTGTAAGGGTAGTGTAAAGGAGGTTTTGTTGAAAATGGTATGCGACTCTCCGCTATTATTTTTTGAATATATTGACTGGCCCCCAATTGTTCCCATGCCTGAACATGGGACTTCAGGCAAACGCCTTTGAATACCCTGCTTTGATTGTCACTTATCTTTAACGTTGGAGGTATCTTGGGTGCCTGTGCGACGAAAGGAATGCTTTTTATAATTATTATTTTTAGATTTTTTGTCCGAGTTAAACTTAGTTTTCTTATTGAAATTAGTTTTATAAGATGGCTTGAAACTTTTATTGTTAACCTGATTGCTATTATTGACTTTCTTTTTATCTTTTAAATAACTTGGCATATTAAGCCATACCTGCGAGCCTCCCAAAGAATCTACCAGCGGGATGAGCGCTTCTCTATTGAAGAGATACTCAGCACTAGGTGGAATATTTTGTAATGCTAATTTAAGATTAATATTATTAACTTCTTTTAGTATGCGGTCACGTCTAACCTCAATACATTCAGCTCGCTTGCCACATATGACTTGCATACAAGTTTCCATATTTTTATATGAAGGGGACGCTGGACCAAATTTTTCAGACAATTTATCATAGAGAGTGTTTGCATTGAGCTCTGTGTCAGAACTAGCAGCCCAATTTACAACCTCCTGCAAACCATTTTTCAAAAGTTGCCTATTTTCCAAAACAGCATTTGACAATCCCGCTAACAATTGCTCCGTACTAGCCAAATAATCTGTTCCTTTATTAAGGTGACATAATTCCTCATTTAATTTTAGGCCTATAAAACCTGGTGTTGCCATAAGTGCTTGTAAGTCCTTTTTATACCGAATGCCCTTCCAGGCCTGTGAGTTAAATTGTTGAAGACTATTTAACTCTTCTAGTTTAACGGGATCGGCAACAGGTACAATCTTAGATTCGTCATAACTTATTTTCAACTCTCCCAAACACATATTATTATTAGTTGTTTTACTTAAAACTTGTGGTTTGTTTAGAAACTGATTATTCGTAGAATTCACGGAATTAAAATGGCTGCCGACATTTTCTTTATTATTGTTAAAATTCGTACTAATAGCCGTGAAAATCTTCGGCATTTGCGCTACACAGTCTGATAAATATGTAACTTGATTAATTAAAGTGTCCATGCGAGGATCCGAACAAGTTCCGACTTGTTTGAACCTGCGCCGCTTAGACCTTTTATTAGGTGGCGGCGAGGCAAAACCTTCTTCGTCTTCCGAAGACGAGGAACTGCTTTGCGATGAGCTTGAGCTCACAGCTCTTCGCTCTCCATCCGGAGCAGCGACTTGAGCTACAGGTTCAGGGACGGAATCCTCCGAGTTCATAATGGTAGGTAGGTACTTACCGAATCGCCGTCAATGACACAACACTGAACACTGTATAAAACACTGAATACGTGTTTATTATTAGTGTACAATCACTCTAACACTATTTTCAGACCGAAAACAATGAATTATTGGAATCTTATAAGATTTTTGTCAGTTTTTTAAACTTTGAAAAACTTTTGCTCCTAACACGACAAAAATCATAAACGCTATGAAAGCCTAAACGGCCGGCCGCCGGAACCAGAGATGGCGACCCCTGCCGGAAATGAGAGGTAACAACGTAAATCCAAAGAGAATCAGGTATGTTTTACAATATCTATGCTCCTAGAAACCAGAATCATAGACTGCTTCTTCATACTAACGCTGTGTCTTTCTGGTAGGCATATAATAGTTCACTATCAATAGCCAGTCTTTATATTCCGCCAAATTGTAGCCCTACCTTTAGCAAAACAAAGTTTTTAAACCTCATTAATTCATTACCTAAGCCATGTCTAATAGCAGGTGACTTTAATGCTCATCACACCATGTGGGGTTGTCAATCTGTCAGTCCACGCGGAAGAGATGTCCTTGATGCTGTATATGAATGTAATTTGGTGTTATTAAATGACACGCAACCAACAACAGTTGGTACAAATATCTGGAGACCAAATGGTTTAGATTTAACTATAGTTAGTCCATCTATCGCCCTTAACTGTAACTGGAGAGTTCATAATGATCCTCTGGGAAGTTATCATCTACCCACAATAACAGACATATTATTCAAAACTGATACAGATTCAATTACACACGACTTTCCTTCTAACTTTTCTCAAGAAAACTTATCTGAACTCAAAAGACCAAATTTACGACTCGTAAATTGGGAAAATTATACAAAAATAGTTAACAATTTCATTAAAGAATTTACTATTAATTATGATGATCCTTTACAGTCATATCATGAATATTGCCAAATTATGCAAAAAGCTATAGATCAATCAATGTTTAGAAATCAGGCTCAAAATTTAAATACCAATAGTTTGAAGCAGACAGGGACTACGACTACTACGACTAAATCTAAATACCGCTATCCTCCTCTTCCATGGTGGAATGAAAAGTGTGCTAATGCAGTGAAAAAAAGTAAACAAGCATTTATTGCATTTAAACAAGATCCAAGTGAGTCAAATTACATACATTTTAAAAAGAATCAGGCTGAAAAGAAACTTATAATTAAATTAGAGAGATTGGATAGTTGGAAGAAGTATTGCTCAGAAATAAATAGATCCACTCCTATTTCAAAAATATGGCAAACTATGCGTAAATTTAATAAATCCTACAATAGAAATAACAATCCCAATAATAATAGGGAAACATTTTGGATAAATAACTTTTTAAGAAAATATACACCTGACTCTGTCTCACACCCCTTAAAATTAACTAATACCTCTGTAAATCCCACCAATAGTTACATTATTAATCCTTTCACCATAGATGAGTTAAAAGCAGCCATCAAATCACGTAAAGACACCACCTTTGGTTTAGATTGCATTTCATACATAATGTTTAAAAAAATGAACACATTATGTCTTATAAAATTTTTAAACATTTTAAATTTACTTTGGGAACAAACAATAATTCCAAAAGAATGGAAGCAAGATTGCTTAGTTCCAATTCTTAAAGCAGGAAAAGATCCAAATGATGCAGATTCTTATCGTCCAATAGCTCTAACATCCTGTGCAAGTAAACTTTTTGAGCAATTAATAAAACAACGTCTTGAGTTTTATATTGAATGTAATCATATTCTTCCAAGAAATCAATTTGGGTTTCGTCGTGGTTATTCAGCAAGAGAAAGCATAGGACATCTCTTTCATGATATTGATACTGCCATTAACAATAATAAACATCTTGTATGTGTTTTCTTCGATATTGTAGGTGCATTTAACAACATTAATCATTCAGTTTTATGTACAACTCTTTCTTCCTTGGGAATACCTGAAAAATGTGTAAAATGGATTTATGAGTTCATTAGTGATAGAGAAGTATATATAAAAATGAGATCCAATAACATTTTTGGACCCAGATTGTCAAGCAAAGGTGTTTGTCAAGGGGGCATTTTAAGTCCTTTACTGTATATACTTTATATCCATAGGCTAAATGAAATGGACCTACTTATGCAAACAGGAACCAATCCACACACATGCCAAAATCGAGATAAGGACACAGAAGCTTATAAAAATGAACCTTCTATCAACCCTGTAAATATCAAAATGATCTGACAATTTTGACAGAACAAAACTTTTCTATGACAAAGTTATCAACCAACATAACAGGAGTTGTTCAATAAACTAACAAGATTCATGCCCCATAGTCACCCAACAATTCTAAAAAATCATTGAAATTACTTTTTTTAATAGGACCCATACCACATGGTCCCTTGCAATTTTTATTTTTTAATCAATTATGTAGAATCATGCGGGTTGGTTCTTGTTTGCATATTAAAATTGGCTTAATCTTTTAAGTTTACCATGACTCACATTACTTGGTTCCTTAATGATATAACCTTATTTACAACATCTAAGTAATCATGTCCTTTGAATCTGTGTTGTATAATAAACTCCTTGATAAAATTATTCATCCAAGTCAGTGATACCTACATACATTATTGTAATTCACTAGTTTTTCTAATTTTGGTATGAATATGGCAATTTTATTAAACTGAAAAATAGTAGATAAGTAATATTGACAGTGGCAACACTGTGTCAAAAAACCGGAGCGTTCGGTACGTTGTGTGTTTAAAATTTCATAATAATAATTACTGTTTCGAACAATGAAGAGAGTGAACACCAGGATACATACTATGATTTCAAACTGCCTCAATCATTCGGATAATGAAGAGAACAACAATCAAGGTATGTAAACAATTTAGAGGTTATAAAAAGTTTTTGTTGTTTTTTTACTTAGTCATTTCTTCAGTTTGTTGCACGATTATAACTAAATCATGTTTTTAACAGACTGGCTCGTGATAGTTTAGGCCATTTGTACGAGTATTAACATTCATAATAAAATGTGTATATTCATTATTGGTATAACCTATTTTTTTATTAGAGAGAGTAAATTGACATTACCTGTGCTACCACGTTATAACGTTTCGTAATTATTATAAAATAGACTTCAGTAATGTTTAACTACTTTGCCTTAAAAATGTTATCCCTTTTTCAGATTTTTATGATAACTCTCGACCAAGCAGTCCAATGCAGGTTTCTTCAGGTACTTATTGTTTGTGTTATTTCTGTATGTTTTGCATTTTGAATGTTGTGTTGCTTTTTTGTGTGCTGTCGTTTTAGTACTTCTTCTGTCATAACGAAAAGGGGCGTAACTACATCATCAGGTCTGTGGTTTAGGCGTGAAAGCGTGACAGATATACATAGTTAGTTTCACAAGTAATGTTAATTGAAAAATCTATTTTTCAAGTTGTATATTAAATAACAATCTGAATTAATTTATGATTAAAAGCAGGCTATTATTCTAGATTTGCTGCGCAAGCGACGAAGTTTTGGTACGCACGGTGTGGTTAATAATTCGCATGAAAAAACGACTTGCAAAGGGAGTGATGGAGCTATATCTGATCCTAATTTGTCTGCTCAATTGCTTACCGTCCCTACTGAAGCTTCCCAGTTTTCTCCGTGTCCTCCGCTGTCTTTAGCTACAAATTTGGTGAAGGAAAATACAACAAAACTTACTTCTGTTGGTATTGATGACATTGAAACTGATGTTGAAAAAAGCATAGAACCGCCTCCATACTCACCGCTGACCCCACGTCCAGTCATTACTAAAAGTAACCAAGCTTCTGCAGTTTTATGGGCAGATATTAATTCCAGCAATGCTTTACTAACCTCAAAATCACTTACAGAGACATCTGCTGAAAAAAGTATTTCACCGTTTCCTTCTATGTCGCCGGAAACGGCGTCTTTGTATCATATTTTAGCTGATTCAACGAACAATATTTTCAACACTGATGGTGAATCTGATACCTCAACGATTGCAAGCTTGAGAAGTGGTGAAGCTCCATTATTTTTTATTGATAGCGATGATTCGGTAAGAGATCCTAATTACAACTGTGCTGATGCGGACTATAGCTCGAGTGATGATAGCTCTAATGATTCAATTTCTTTGATATCTGGTACTGCACTTGTAGAAATCAACCAAATACCTAACGGAACGAACGATATTGCTAATCATCAACCAGAACCAGTAAATTTAGGACCTCATAATGCTCAACAGGAAATTGCGCAAGTCGATGATGAGATGGCTTCTGTTTTAGAGTCTGCTATAGTATCTGACAATGGTAATGCTAATAATGATAGGTTACGCGTAGGAACTATTTCTGTTCACGATAATGAATCATTAATAACCGAAATAGAGGCCATGGGAAGGCCAAAAAGAGGAAGAAAGCCGAAATATGGTGGGCTATCGCGGGAAGAAAGGAAGAAACGAAAATACACAAATTTGTCTTATGTCAATTCTAGAAAAAAGATTGTCAGTCCTAAAAAATTTATAGATTTTCAATGCTGTTGCCTAAAAAAGTGTCACGAAAATGTGTCAGTAGAAAAGAGATTGACTCTATTTAAAAAGTTTTATTCCCTAGGATCTTATAATGCGCAAAATATGTTTTTAACTACTTTAATAAAAGAACAACCTGTGAAGCGTCATTACGTTGCAACTGACAATAAAACCAAAGTTTCAAAGAAAAAGTCTTACTCACGCCAATATTTTCTAGATGGTGTATCAGTTTGTAGAGATATGTTTATCAAAACATTACAGACGTCGGCAAAACGAATAAATACGTCACTTTGTAAGATGCGATCACACAATAGCATTACAGATAATCGTGGTGTGCATGGCGGTTGCAATAGAGCATCTCCTGAAAGCGAGGAGTTCTTGATTAACCTTATTAAAAGGTTGCCGACATATGTATCTCACTATCGCCGAGAAAAAACAGGAGAAGCTAAGTTTTTGAGAGCAGATATGACTTTATCAAAAATATACGAGTTATACAGCGATGAAGCGAAAACCGCTGGCGTGAAAATATTGTCTGCTGGAAAAGTCAATAAATTGTTTTTTACGAAATTTAACCTGCGCACCAAACCTCTGAAGAAAGATACGTGTAATAAATGTGATTTTTTTGAAAGTAATATGCATGTGTCTTCGGAACAAAATAGAGCTGACATTGAACAAAAACGAATAGCGCATCAAGAAATCGCAAAATCTCTACAAAACCAATTGAGAACAGATATGCAGCTAGCTAAAGATGATCCTAGTGTCGAAACTCTGACTTTTGATCTCGAAAAAACATTACCTTTACCCCGTATACCCACAAATATCGTCTTTTACAAAAGACAACTCTGGGTATACAATTTAGGTATACATACTGGGAGTAAAGACGAAGCTCACTGTAATGTGTGGGTAGAAGGAGAAGCTGGCAGGGGTGCTCAAGAGGTGGGATCTTGCCTCATCAAACATATAACGGAAAGGCTTGATGGCAACGTAAAATGTCTGATTCTATGGAGCGATTCGTGTGGTGGTCAGAACCGCAATATAAAATTGATTTTAATGCTAAAAGCCATGTTGAATGAACATCCAACTTTAGACCAGATAAATATAAAATTCCTTGAATCTGGGCATAGCTTCCTCCCAAATGATACAGATTTTGGAAAGATAGAATGTGCCTTAAAGCGTCAACAGAGACTCTATACACCGGATGATTATATTCAGGTTATGGAAGCTTGTAAAAAAACGAAACCAATGCATGTGCACAGGATGAAAAAGGAAGATTTCTTGTCATCGTTGAAGTTAGAAAAAAATATAGTTAATAGAAAGAAAACGATAGATGGAGAGAAAGTTTCATGGCTTCATACTAGAGAAATTATGATTAAAAAGGATGAAATGTTCAAAATTTACATGAAAACTAATTTGACTGAAGATTTTAAGGTAGTAGACATAAAAAAGAATGTTCGGGGAAGAGAATATTTTATAACAAAAGCGATAATGGAGCCACTTTGGCCAACAGGGAAACCCGTCCCTGACGCTAAGTTAAAGGATTTAAAAAGTATGCTACACCTGATTCCACAAGACTCACATGATTTTTATGTGAAACTTGTCGGACAAGATGATATAGAAGACGATCTTGAAGGCTTTTCAGGTCAACCGGATTTCGATGTAGAATTGGATTTACCTTAAGTATTAGATAGAATAAAAACTTTTTTGTAGTTTTTGTCCTTTTTATATAAACATATAATTCTAAGAATTTAAGTTTTGAATTTATTATTAATAAATATGGATATGTATAAAAGAAACATGGGACTTTTCATTCTTTTCCTATAAACTTTTGGCATAATGATAAATTAACAAAGAACCAACCAACACACATATAGTTTTGCAAACAGGAACCAACGAGTATTTCTTTTATTATTATCAAAAATATTAATAATTTTCTTCAATATTATATTTGTATACATAGAACAATGATTTGGCACAATATTGCAAATAAACTTTATTCAAAATAACCAACAATTTTACTGTATACAGAATTTAGACAAAAATGGCTTTTTCTCAAAACTATCATTGTGTGGGTTGATTCTGTTTTGCATAAGTAGGTCCAAATATTAGGATCAGAAGTCAGCAATTTACAGTTTGCTGATGATTTGGCTATTTATTGCAACGGTGATAACATCTCACACACAAATCAAAAATTAAATTTTGCACTGAAACAACTACACAGCTACTTTCAATATTTAAATTTAGAAGTTAGCACTGCTAAAAGTAAGATAGTTGTATTCTCAAAGAAAAAAGTGTCTGCAGTTAAGCTACATTATGACAATAATTTGATATCAATTCAGTCACAAGCAAAATTTTTAGGAGTAATATTTACACATAATTTGTCATGGTATAAGTATGTCGATTGCATAGCAGAACGAGCTCTACGAGCTACAAATACTTTGAGATCTTTGGTTGGCAGTCAGTGGGGTGCCGATCCCAAGATTCTTTTAACTTTATACAAAGCCCTAGTAAGGAGTCATTTTGACTATAGTTTTTTCTGTTACTGCATAAATTCTAAATTAGTAGATAGACTTGAAAAGATTCAAAACATAAATTTAAGATTAATTCTGGGAGCCTTTAAATCATCTCCTATTAATTCAATGCAAATTGAGTGTAACTTGTGTCCCCTTAATATCAGATTTTCCCATTTAAAATACAATTTTATCTTAAGATTGTTGTCCGAAACTGGCAATCCACTTCTTTCAAAACTGGTAAAGATTAATTCCAATAACTTTTTAACACACAACATTCAAGAAATTTTGTCATTTAAGACTGAACACAATATTTTCAATAGTTGTACTTTGCCCTGCTATGAGGGAACATATGAGAGCAAGTTTTGTGGCTTGAACATTGACGTAGACAGGACACTGACTGATAAATATGCCGTTTACAATAAATTGGATGAGCATACAGATTATAGACAAATTTATACAGATGGTTCAAAATATAATGATAATGTCTCCATGGCATACTATGATCCTGTCACTAAATTGGGACATGGGTTCAGACTACCATCGAATGCAAGTATTTATACAGCAGAAGCTCAGGCCATTTATGCAGCTTTAGAATATATAGAAACAACTAACCTCAGTTTCAAGAAATGGATGATAATTTCGGATAGCATGAGTGTTTTAATGGCTTTATCAAATCCTTCATACAGCGCTAGCACAAATTATATCATTCATAATATTAGGCAGAAATATAGCAGGCTTTGGCATAATCAAGATAGAGAAATAAGATTTATTTGGACACCATCTCATATTGACGTTTCGGGTAACGAACTTGCCGATAAACTTGCCAGCTCCATAGTTAAAAATCCCAATATTAGTCAAATACCCATAAAAAATATTAAGTTACCACCTTCTGACTGCAAGACCCTCATCATGAAAAAAATTAAACAGCAATGGATAACCCATTGGGAAGAAACAGTAAAAATAAAAGGAAAATGGTATCGTTACATTAACTCGGACATCAAAAAACCATGGTTTACTAAAGGAAAATTTATACAAAGAAATTTTTATGCAACAATTTGTCGCCTGAGATTGGGCCATGGCAGATTTAATGAACATTTATTTAGACTAAATATTATACCTTCCCCAATATGTACACATTGCAATTCTGAAATTCAAACTCTGAATCATATATTTTTCGATTGCCCTCAATTTAATATACAAAGACTGGTTCTCATTGACAACTTATTGGAAATTTACAAAGAAGCCCTGGATGTCCCGCGCTCTATTCAGGATTTGCTCAAGAACACTAAAACATTTTATCCCATTTATGATTTCATCAAGAATACTATTGAAGATATTTGAAAAAGCATTACCCCGGAATAGACCTCTTCCTGATTTGTAACTACAACACGGATAAGACATAAATCCAGATATGAAGAAATGAAAAAACGATATCATCGTACGCAAGACAAGGCCAATAATGGCCTCGAATAATACTTATACTGAAGACTGAACTGAAATAAGACCAGGCTGTATGGGCTTATGCTCTTCGCCTTTTCCGTTGGAAGGAAAGAAAAATACCAAAAAAAAAAAAAAAGGTCTATGGGTGCCGCTGATAGATCTGTCAATGTCATTGTCACCAGTTATCAATTTTCCACCGAATTTCTAGCGCAATCTCTATTTCTAGTTGTGTGTTTACTGTTTGTAAAATCTGTCCATAAGAAATTAACAAATAGGAACAAAGGTGTGTTAGTATGGACGTTGGAGAACTGCTTTCATTTAAGGTACCTAATATTTAAACCACAAACTATTTGACAAACATTTTTTCTACCACTTGCTTTGTTTTGCATTCTAAACGTAATAAATACGAAGTGAAGCTATGTTTCAACGCATAAAATATTGATTGTTGTTTAACAGCCCACGCCAACACCCAAAAGGCCTAATGAAGATGACAGTGGGGACTCTGATGACGATGGCGCGAAGGCTTCAAAAATGCGGCGAATGGCGAGGTCTAAATCCGATCATCGTATGTTACTACCGCTGAGTACAACCTTGCCAAAGGAACCTACAATCACTGACAAGGAACGAGAAGATATTCTTCGATTTGTGGAGACCGAAGAAACTGAGGTATGACCACTATTATGATTACAATGATGTTAAATGATGAATATTACTGTACCTAATTGGATTTTTTTTTAGGGCGACATTCTTGATGAAACTGCTGTTAAGAAATTAGTATTGAATTTTGAGAAGAAAACTTTGAGGAACAGAGAGATGAGAATTAAGTTTCCAGATCAACCCGAGAAGTTTATGGACAGTGAAATTGATTTACATGAAGCATTACAGGTATAGTTAACATTCTCAGAAAAAGTAATGCGTTATAAAAGTACTGATTGTATTTATTTTACCTTTACATGAAGCTCCAAATTCTATCCCAATTTTCACTTATTATAGCATGCTTTAGCAATAAACCAACTTAACCATTTGTTAATCTATACTAGTATTTAGTAAGGTAACAAAAGTTTCCAAGAATTCAACCAAAATTTAATGGACATTTTAGGAACTCAGTGCAGTAGCGACAGTACCAGACCAGTATCCATTGCTGGTGGAATTGAAGTGCATCAACTCACTGTTGGAGTTGCTGTCTCATGATAACACAGATATATCTACTAAAGTGGTGCATCTGCTGCAGGTAAGCTATACTTTTTAATAGTTCTAAGGAATGTTAGGGTAATGATACAGCCTTGAGCTAGTTCAAAACAGTATTGTAGACAATGGAGTGTGGTCTGCATGGACTTGGGCTAATTTTGCTTCAATTAGTCTGGGTGATCCATAAATAAGCAGTGCCATCATCATACTAAGATTCACTGCAATAATCGTATGTGTGTGTATTTTCATAGGAATTAACAGATGTAGATATTCTCCATGAAAGTGAGGAGGGTGCCGATGAGCTGATCAATGCCTTGGCAGAAGCTGAAGCCCCAGCCTTACTGCTGCACAACCTCGCACGCCTTGATGAAACAGTGCCTGATGAGAGAGATGCTGTGCATGACACTTTAGGTAATAATTCTATTCAATAACAAACCCATAACAACTTCTATCATACTATAATAGGGATTTTTTTCTCATTTTTTACTTATATTTTAATTTCACAGGTATCATAGAAAACCTAACAGAAGTTAGAACTGAATTGAGTTCAGAAGTTGCTAAACAGGGTTTCATGCAATGGATTCTCAAAAGACTGAAGGTATACCATCTATACTTTGTATCAAATTCTCTCTAAACTTTTTAATTAATTCTACATCAATATTTATCTGTTTTCAGTTAAAAGTGCCTTTTGATGCCAACAAATTATATGCCACAGAAATTTTATCAATTTTATTGCAAAATACTCCAGAGAACAGAAAATTGTTGGGAGAACTTGATGGTATTGATGTTCTATTGCAACAATTGGCGGTAAGTTTCCATAGCTTATTAATTAAATTTAACCCAAATTAAGATTGTGTTGATTACATTTTTAAATTCCGGTCTGAAACAAAAAGATGAAATGTTTTAAGAAGGTATTATATTTAGGAGTTATTTCATCAATAATTAAACTAAGCATTGTTAAAAATCCCATCATATACATCTTTTAACCATTTGTTAAAAAATGCATAGTATGTTACTTATTGCTGGTTTTTTTTTATATTTACTAATTAAAGCACTAGACTTTTGAACACACTCTTTTTTAAAATTACTTATTAAGAACAGAATACTACCAACTAACTATGAGTCTTACATGTTCATTTACCTTGATCAGCATTCATGCACTTTTTGGAGGAGTACTGTATAGTAATCATTCATCATATTTCTTTACAGTTCTACAAACGTAACGACCCGGCCGGGGCTGAGGAGCAAGAGGCTATGGAGAACATGTTCGACTCGCTGTGTTGTGCGCTCATGGAGCCGTCGAACCGCGACCGTTTCCTGCGCGGAGAGGGACTTCAGCTAATGAACCTTATGCTCAGGTATTATTATTATTTCTTCTCTCTGATATGAATTTCCATACTCTCAGGATGCAGTCACTCATGTGACTAAGAGAGTGATGAGTATGAATGTTGATGGATGGAGAGGAAGAGGAAGGCCAAGAAAAAGATGGATGGATTGTCTAAGGAATGATATGGAAAAAAAAGGAGTAAATGATACTGTGACGTCTGATAGAGGGGAATGGAAGAAACATGTTGCGCCGACTCCATTGGGATAAGGACAGGAAGAAGATGATGACACTCATGATGCAAAGTTGTTCGATCGTAAAATTATACAGATTATACAAAAAATAACCAAAGAATAAAAACTTTTTAGGGAGAAGAAAATGTCTCGGAATGGATCACTGAAAGTGCTGGATCATGCACTCGCGGGCCCCGAAGGTCGCGACAATTGCAATAAGTTTGTAGATATCTTGGGACTTCGCACTGTCTTCCCGCTGTTCATGAAAACTCCCAAACGGAAAAGAATATTAACAGTTGATCAACATGAAGGTTCGTAACTTTATATCTACCAATAACACAAACCTAGTAGTTACACAAACCTCCACAACCCCAATTTTTTTCATCAAACACATTTTCAAAGTCAGATTTCAAATAACCATAAAACATGTTGTTTCGTGTGTTGGGTCAGGCTCTTCAATGAGTTGCAAGAAAATTCTTTACTTATTTATTTATTGTTCATCATCCACAAATATTAAATATTCCACCATTATCACACAATATTGTAGTTGGAAGTAGAACAGGTTGGAATGGCGAACCGACTACCATCCCAGTTTTTTCTCTAGTAACGACATGATGAACGAAAGTAGCAGGATCGCGTGGAACAATATTGAAGGTTGCACGGCACGAAGTCCTTCACCGTCGACCAATGAGAACCAGGCTTCGTCGTTCTCGCTCCCTTGCTCTCCCGTTGCGCGTTACGATTTCTGCATGCCGCTACTAGATGGCGTTACTCGTTATTTTTCGCGTTAACATAAGCCCCCGGCCTTGGAAGCCCTTGCTTCCAACGAAGTTCCTATGCCGTTGACTCTTCTTCTTCTTGCGGGAACAGAGGACATATCTTAGAAAATGCCCTTCGCACCGTCCCGGTCGTCGTTTTGATGTCAGCGACGCGTGACAGTCCATCTTTCCCAGGAAAAGTGTGCAGGATTCTTCCCAAGCGCCACTTGAGAGGTGGAAGATTGTCCTCCTTGATGAGTACGAGAGTGTTAGGTATCAATTCTTCCTTATGTTTCTTCCACTTGGTTCTGGTCTGGAGCTCCGCTACGTATTCTTTTGACCATCTCTGCCAAAACTGTTGGCGCATCTGCTCCAAGCGGTCATAGCGGGACAGGCGATGTGAAGCCGAAGTCGTCAGGTCTGGGCTGGCAGATGAGGTGAGCGGCCGACCAATCAGAAACAGAGAAGGACTGAGGGGAAGAAGGTCTGTCGGATCTGTGGATAGCGGGTACATGGGTCGAGAATTTAGGACAGCTTCAATTTGTGCTAATATCGTGCTAAATTCTTCGTACGTTAAATTTGCGTTGCCAATAACACGACGAATGTGATGTTTGCAAGACTTTACTCCTGCCTCCCACAATCCCCCAAAATGCGGTGAATATGGAGGGATGAAATTAAGTTTTATGTTATCATTAGCTAAAATCTCTATAATATTATCACTATTATCCTTTAAGAATTGAGTAAGTTCCTTCAAAGCCCCAACAAAGTTTCGACCATTGTCAGAAAATATTTCGGCCGGTTTACCCCGTCGAGAAATAAACCTTTTAAAAGCGGATAAATAATCTTGTGTAGAAAGAGAAGTGACAAGTTCGAGGTGCACAGCTCGTGTTGTAAAACAGACAAAGAGACATATATATCCTTTTTCCAGTTTCGCCCCCCTACCTTTGCGATTTAGTAACGATACGGGTCCGGCATAATCGACCCCACAACGAATGAAAGGAAAACCCGGTTCCAACCGCTCCGCAGGTAAGTTACCCATGAGCGGAGAAACGGTTCTTCCTCTCAGACGCGTGCAGCGGACGCACTGACGGACCACCTTTCTAGCCAGATTACGGCCTCTGAGGGGCCACCAAGTTTCACGAATGCTGGCTAGAAGTAATTGAGGGCCTGCATGAAGCTGGCGCTTATGTTCATGTTGAAATAATAAATTAGTAAAAATATGTTTGCTGCATAACAGTATGGGGTGCCTTTTATTGTATGAGAAACTTGAATTATCTAATCTACCTCCAACCCTAATAACGTTATTATTATCCACAAATATATTAAGACCGGAAACACTACGGGTAGCCTTTAAGGTTACATTCCCCTTTGATGAAATTTCTAAATCAGGAAACGATTCGCTTTGTGACAGTTGAGTCAATTTAAAAGTAGATTTATTTAGCTCATCTACTTGAAGCGGGCCGTATTTACGATTTATTTTAATTTTGTTACGAACGTTATCAATGAATCGTAACATGTAAGCAACTACACGCTTCATACGAATAAAAGAAGAAAATCTCTCAAACGGAAACTTATTCTCATTTACCTGATGTACCAATAGAGTAGTACTTAATTTGACGTCTGGCAGCTCGTTAAAATTAACATTATGACAACTAGAATCATAGCTAAAGTCACACCGCCGTTCGTGTAAAAATACCGGGCCGTGCCACCAAAGATCAGACGTGCGCAACACGTCCAGCGTGACCCCACGTGACACTAAATCAGCCGGGTTGGATTTACTTCCTACGTGTAACCATGGTAAACTACCTGCGAGTTCGTTAATCTGAGCTACTCTATTTTGTACGAACGTTTTAAGCGTGTTAGGTGACATTCGTAACCATCCTAACACTATTGTGGAATCAGACCAAAAATAAATATTAGTAAAATTTGAACGAAGTGAATTAATAATTTTTGTATACAACTTTGCACCTAATAATGCCCCACATAATTCCAAACGCGGTATCGTTATCGGTTTGACAGGTGCGACCTTCGACTTGGCGCACAATAAGGCTACGGACACATTGTTATTGTTGTCCGAGTACATACGCACGTAAGCGCATGCCCCGTAAGCATTTTGAGAAGCGTCCGTGAATATGTGCAATTCTTTATATTGCGTTTTAGAATTTATAACCTGACGAGGTATACGTATTTTATCTAAATAGTCAAGAGTGTCAACGAGTTTTTGCCAACTAATTAAAATATCTTGAGGCACCGGATCGTCCCATCCGATTTTATACGACCGTAATTTCTGTAATAATATTTTAGCAAGTATTACAAGAGGCGCTAATAGGCCTAACGGATCGTAAATTTGCGAGATTGCTGATAACATAATGCGCTTAGTCACGTGACTTCCGGTTAATTTAAGTTTAGTCGTATAGTGTAACTCATCCGTATTTGCGAACCAACCTAAACCTAAAGTTTTACTTTGACATGATTCGCCTAGCGATAAATTCTTTGACGCGTTTAAAGTTGACAAATCAAAATTGAACAACCATTTTCGTAAATAAAAACAACCCGATTTTAATACCGTAGAAACTTTATCACAAATCTCTAATAATTCGGATTTATCATCACTACCTGTTATCAGATCGTCGACGTACATATCTTTATAAACAATATTAGCGATGTCCTTATCAGTGCATTCCGACGCCAGCTGTTGTAAACACCGCATGCTCAAGTATGGCGCGGACGCCGTGCCGTACGTAACTGTGTTAAGCCGGTACACACCGAGCGCATCTAACGGGTTATCTCGCCACAAAATTAATTGTAAATATTGTTGATCGGGTTGAACTAATATTTGTCTGTACATTTTCTCGACATCTGCACAGGCAATATATGTGTACTGACGAAATCTTAACAGAATAGCAACAATATCGTTTTGTAAGGACGGACCGATCAATTGAATGTCGTTAAGCGATTTACCGGAAGTAGTTTTAGCACTAGCGTCAAAAACTACTCGTAATTTCGTAGTTGTACTATGTTCTCTAAATATACCATGATGCGGCAGAAAATAATGTGGAGAGGGATAAGTATTTATTTTTGTCATATGGCCGAGTTCTAAATATTCACGCATAAAATCTAAATACAATTTTTTATAACTCGGTGTGCAACGACCTAACTTACGTTCAAGCGCGAGGAACCGACTCTCGGCTTGTAGGTATGAGTCGCCCAGCTGATCAGCTGATTCGCGTAGTGGTATACGCACGGAGAAACGACCATGATTATCGCGTATAGTTGTTTTAGTAAACAAATTTTCACAGTCGTGTTCTTCTTTAGACATATTATTTGTTTGAGAATTAGTCTCCTCTAATTCCCAGAATTTTGTTAATTGAGTATCTAAACTGTCGTACGTGTGCGTAAAGTTGCATTGGACTCGATTAACCGATGAACCTTTTTTATCATGTATGACACCAGATACAACCCAACCTAACTTAGTGTTTTGTAAGTATGGTCCGTTTGTTAATCGAATTAATCCGTCACTCAACAGTTCCCAGAATTTATCTGCGCCTATTAATAAATCGATTCGATTTGACATGAAAAACTTAGGATCGGCGAGCGATACATTACTCGGAATCTTAAACTTTGCGATATTTTGAGTTACAGAAGGTAACGTTGCAGTAATACAAGGTAGAACGAGACAATTTAATTGCATATTAAATTCACTATTTTTAGATCGCAACTGCACGTTGCACGACTGCGTGGACTGGGTTACCGAATTACCTACGCCTGCGACTTGTACTGTGGACTGTATTAAACGAATTTTTAATTTATCGCATAATGATTTTGTGATAAATGAATGTTGACTGCCATTGTCTAAGATAGTACGAATAGTGTGATAATTGTTATCACGATCTAAAATGTCTACTAATGCAGTCGAAAGAATAACGGGTTCTTGAAATGAGTACCTATCGTTAACTTGTTGACTCGTCGAAGTTGACGCACTGTGCAGCGCCGTACTGTGTGCACTGCACTTCGCTTCGGACTCGTGGCACGACGCGGGCGGCGACGCGGACGCCAGCGTCTCTTGCGGCCCTACTGACTTCGACGTGTTGCCGTTATCAGTATCACAGCACTCGCTATGAAGAAGCGAATGATGTTTTCGATTGCATAACTTGCAGGCTCCGAACCAACACTGAGACACCGTATGTCCAGCACGCAAACAATTTTTACATAGTTTATTTTCGTTTACGAATATTGTTTTATCTTTCGTAGAAAGGTCATTGAACTTACTACACGAATATAGCGGATGATTCTCTTTGCACATATTACACCTTTGGTAACGTTTTGAACCATTACTCGAATTATGTTTTTGTGCCGATTTAGACGAATTATTATTATTATTTGTTGCGACGTAGCTATGTGAGCTTGCGTGCTTTGTTTGATTGGATGACGATTTCTTTGCAGAACCATCAGACGTTTGCTTATTAGAGTCATGTGTACTCTTAATAGATTCTAAAGTGTCTGCCTTATCGGTAAGAAATGCAATAATATCGTTTAGAGTTAACTTTTTGTTAGCATGACTGGGTAATTTAGAAAGTGCACTTTTATGGTTCTCCCACTCTTTTTCGGTGGTTGAGTCCATTTTAGTAACAATAAGATATATTAATAAAGTATCCCAGTATTCTGTGGGCTCATCGAGACCCTTTAGAGCGCGAATATTTTTTAGTACATTATCTATTAATTTTCGAATATGAGACGCGGATTCCTTATGTAAAGACTGTAATGAGAACAGAGCTTTAACATGGTTTTGAACGAGTAATCTATTATTATTATATCTGTTTTCTAATAAACTCCAGGCTATAGCGTAATTCTCGGCAGTAAATTGTATCGATTTTATTATTTGACTAGCAGAGCCAGTGAGCGCCGAACGCAAGTAGTGGAATTTTTGAATATCGTCAATAGTTTTAGAAGTATGAATCAAGGATACATATGTGTCTCTGAATTCTAACCACTGTTCGAACGAGCCGTCGAAAGATGGTAACGAAATAGTAGGTAATTTAATGCTGTTAAAGTTTTTATTGCAGACCTCAACATTGCTGTCAATACTTTCTCTACTTTTAAGCGTGCATTTCGCCTTAGATGTGATCTCATAAAATAAGTTTTCAAAGGTTTCTCTTTCAATTAATTGTTTTTCTAAATCTAATTCTGAATCCTGTAGGTGAAATTCTATATCATCCTGAATGCTTGTGAACTGATCTAATAGTGACATCATAATATTAACGCGATCTTCTAGAGCTACCTTTTGAGATTCTGATATTTCTACGTTTTGTAACGACTGCACGTATTTCGTAAACACAGAAAACTTTCCTTTTATTACACCCCTTTTCTTAACCAAATCTTTATAGTCGTCGACTGGCATTTTGGGAGATTGTAACGAGACAAAAGAAAGTACTTACAGTTTAAACTTGCTCGATCGAACACGAAACCACGCCGCCCAAAATGGCGGTTGGTAGGTACTCTCAAACGCACGGGCTCGCGGCACGAATAACTAGAATTTTGCACAAGAATACACGATATTAGCACAAATGAATCTGGAGGATAGGTTTTGGAAAGGAATACTGAATGGCCTGACCGTCTTATCTTCTGCTGGTTGCCGACTTCCGCCTGGTCTTCTTCTTGAAGCCGGTTTGATCTGGATCGCAGGACCAATATGTTTCGTGTGTTGGGTCAGGCTCTTCAATGAGTTGCAAGAAAATTCTTTACTTATTTATTTATTGTTCATCATCCACAAATATTAAATATTCCACCATTATCACACAATATTGTAGTTGGAAGTAGAACAGGTTGGAATGGCGAACCGACTACCATCCCAGTTTTTTCTCTAGTAACGACATGATGAACGAAAGTAGCAGGATCGCGTGGAACAATATTGAAGGTTGCACGGCACGAAGTCCTTCACCGTCGACCAATGAGAACCAGGCTTCGTCGTTCTCGCTCCCTTGCTCTCCCGTTGCGCGTTACGATTTCTGCATGCCGCTACTAGATGGCGTTACTCGTTATTTTTCGCGTTAACACATGTTCTTTTTATTAATTTAATTGTAGGGAAAATTAATATTCTAATATACGACTTTACTTTTCAGAACACGTGGTTTCTATAATTGCATCAATGTTACGTAATTGCCAAGGTAGCCAAAGACAGCGGTTATTAGCGAAGTTCACTGAGAATGACCTTGAAAAAGTAGATAGACTTCTGGAATTGCACTTCAAATATATGGACAAAGTGGATCGTACCGAAAAGGAAATGGAGGTAAAATACTAAAACACTGTATGAAACGTTTTTTATGAATCTGTCTCTGTAATATATAAATAGTTGTATAGCAGCTAAACTGTAAAACTAACTAAAAGCCCATTAACATGCTACAAGAACTTGCATGCAAGTTTGACTACATTGCTGTATTTGTTTGATCAACTGAATTCATTGTCTATTAATAGTCTGCAATGTACCAACTTGCATGCAAATCGCATGCGATTTATTGCATCGTCTAAATGAGGCTTTATTATTCTACTTATTTGCTTGCAGCAAGAAGGAGACGAGTTAGATGATGATGCGCAGTATCTAAGAAGGTTATCCGGTGGACTCTTCACATTACAACTTATTGATAGAATTATTTTAGAGGTATTTTTTATTTTTCATGTTTTTTTTATGTATAACATTCATATTGGCCTGAAATTATTTTTTTAATTTTTATTAGGTTTGTACTGCTGGCTCGTCGTCAGTCAAGCAGCGTGTGCAACGTGTGCTATCTTTACGCGGAGGATCGCTCAAGATCATTCGACACGTAATGAGAGGTGAGTGAAGTGTGATATATTGACACAGTCATAATATCATGATTTATTGGGCAAAGAATATCCTCTGCTGGACAAAGGCATCTAAATCAATGCCCGCTTAACACAAAAGCAGGGCAGAGGATACCGCTACCAATTTTTGTTTGTTACTCGCCACTTGGTACGGGGACTGTCTGAACAGGTAACCGTGACCCTGGAACGCAAACGGCTTTTGAAGGATCACCGTGGATTTACTCAGTACGAGACTGACAGTCACTTCCGCTCACACAGGGCGGGAGGACTCATATGGTGATTTTACCACGATAACCAAAAGCTCGATTTCATGATTTTTATTGACATAACCTTATAATGGCCATCTTGTTTCCAGAATACGCGGGTAACCTCGGCGATGCCGGCAGCGAGGAGTGGCGTCAACAAGAGCAACAGCATATATTGCAACTTGTAGATAAATTCTAAATATTATACTTTCTTCTACTGCAATATTTTGTTGTTTTCATATTACGAATATCTAAATTTACTGTTCCCAATACTTAATTAAGCTTCATTTCGACGATGCAAGAAATTGCATGACAGTTGTTATGCCCTTATGTTATTTAAAATGGCGATATTTTTATTCAAGACACCTGATTTCCAAACGAAATCAGTTGATGGTCAAATATATATCAAATCAAATTAAGGTTAAAAATAAATGGTTACTAAATTGCTTAATTTAGTAATCAATTTTCAAAGGTTCTACTACACAGTTTTTTTATTATTGCTTATTTTATTCGTTATTTAGTTAAAATGTATGGAAATCTATATTCGTTAAATATGGCGGTAGTCTTTGTTGGAAGGGGTAGAATTCTAAGTTTATAAAAATAGATGTACCCCCATATTCGTGGTCATTACGCTGCAACTGTTCAAAGAGATAGACGTGTCCTGAGTGATGTTCTGTTTACTCTATGTGATAAAGTGATCGAGATTCCAAGAGTGTGATGCTGACATTTTGTGTCCTAATGATGTACAATAATAATGTAAGTCAATTGATATCTATTATGCTATAAATATTACTGATAATGTAAGTTTTACAAATATGTTGCCGTGGAGTTTCTTCTCCACGAAGACCTAGGGTTTGACCTAGGAATGGAGTTAGCTTGGTAATAAACTAGTAGTCTTGTGTTTCTATATAAAACCATTACTATACGTAAAGTAATTGGAGATACTTGCAATAGTAAATAAATAGCAGTAACTATCCTGACATCCAATTTTAGTAATAGAGAATATTGCATGTATTTTTTTCTTAATTTATGTCATTAATATACAGTACTATAAACACAAGAAAACGTGTTGCGCCAACCTCAAGTAAAATGGGATAAGGGCAGAAAGATGATGACTATAAACACAAGAAAATTATTAAATTCAAAATTTTTATTTTGTATTTCCTGCATATTCCCTATTAAGTAAATATAACCAGAAATACACAACGTACTTCTAACACTTGCAAGTTTGACTACATTGTGATATTTCTCCGATTAACTGAACTCATTGTGCATTGCAATGTAGTTAAACTTGCATACAATTTCTGGCAGCGTGTAAATGGGCCTTTATACTCTTTGTACACGCCATACGTACCTGCGGCGCAGACGAGGGACTTTTGTCCGTCGTCTAAAATCGGTCCCCATCTTTATGAGTTTACATTTGATATTTGAATGTCCTTACGTTACAAGCTCTGCAGTTGCTCTGCAGCATTCATTTGCTACAGAGATCGAAATCCTATGCTGTATGCGTTGGCTACGCCAAGTCACGTTGGTATTTTTTGCTGGGAATCACCCGTACTTTTGGCTTCAGACGCGACGGATTTGGGTGGTATTTTTTTGCCTTCATTTATAACAGGGATATCTTTTTTGGTGGGCTAAAAAGTACCCCGAGACGGTTCCTCACCCGCGCAGGTCGTCGATTTTTCAACTGAGAATCACTGGATACCGTTATAGTTTGCTTTTAAAATAGGGTATCACGAAAAAAACCAAGTAACAATCGAATAATTTTATTGAATGCATATTTAATTTTAAATTATAATAATTATAAAACTCTCTAACAGTAAACAATATAAAATAACAGAATACATCAAAATAATTCTGCATTTCATTATTATAATATTCATATGCGTAATTTAGAAAAATAAAATTTTGACAAAATCTTTTTTTTTTGTGCAAACATAAGATGCATGCTTTCATAAATTTTGTAATTCGCTGAAGTCCTGGTTCAATTACGAACTATTTCATTTAAATCTAAGTGACCGTAACACCAATAAAATAATTGAACATAAATGGTAGAAGCAGTTGTCCACAATGCAACGCTCATACATTTCTCGTGTCTATTGGTAAAACTATGGGCGAGTTGTTTTATGGCAACTACTGGTTGAACTAACAGTTTGCTGATCAACTCGAAAGTATTGCAACATAGATTTGGCCTTCAAATGCCACACTGGTCTATAAAATCGCTTACTGTTCGTAATATATCATTCATAGTAATAATACCTAATAAAATTTTATATCCCACTATTTTACTAGTTTTTCATTTCATGAAAACAACTATCTAAAATTATTAGACAATATAATATGAATATAAGATTTAATATAGTAACCGACCGGAATATTTTCATATCCAAAGCTGAAACATTTGAGGTATAGTTTGTTTAACACCCAAGAATTCCAACGCATCGCTGATCGACTCGAGGAGCATAGAGTTTTCTTATAAATGAACGGTTCAAGATGCGCTTGATATTTGCGTTTCACAACGAACGATTTTCATTTACCTTTCCTGGAGTTGAAAGTCAGCCTGCATTTTAAGAAACTGGCGCATTCATTTTGTGCATTCGAAAATTGGTCGAGCCGTTAAGTTCCTTCCAGTTTTCAGAACAAACGTGACAACATTTGATTGGGCCGCTTTGGTTAGAAAGCGCGGATAACCACAAGTTTGTTTGTGAACTTTTATGGCACTTTTAATAAAGCGATGGAATATCAATGCGGTTTCATGCTGATAAGTGGGTACTTATATCACTTTTGTACATGTACATAAATGGCACCGTCCTTTGCCGTAGACATACAAAGACAATGTTTCAGTTTTGGTTGAGACCTAAATTTCACCGGGTGAGTTGCTGCTGACTTTCCTATCATATTTGACGAAAACATTGTAAGTTAAGATGTCGGTATATAAAATTGTAACAAGCTTTATCACCCTCTCCATAATGTCCTACTCTCCACTACACCATTCACAACCATTCTTTCCATTGTACATATTTACATGTTGCGTGAGTTCGCCATCTATTTCACATACATGACAATTTGTAGTACACTGCCCTGGAAATGTTTTAGGTAATACTGCTTTAAATGCCAACAGGCGCAAAAAAACACGTGCACCATGGTGTGTTTAAAATATTAAGTATTTAAACTAAATAAAATATTTAAAATCCTTTGCGAACATCAAAGAAACATATTCTAATAAAACTTACATAATTTTTATAAAATAACAAATTCCTTGTTTCCTGTAAATTAATTACCTTTGATCTATAGCTATATCATAGACAAGTACAATAGTTGCTCTAAGTGAAACTGATATAGAAGTTACATAAATTAATAACTACATTATTCTACACGCAACCAATGTGCAAAAGGAATTCATTGTGCAGAATATTGAAAGTATTACAGAACTAATTATGACACTTATTTAAAAAATGTAGGTTCTTTGTATCACATTGACTCACGATTCTAATCACTAGGAAATTTTCTGTCTCGCATTACTAAAAGTTTGAGTTTGCGCTTGTCTAGAGCCGTAAATGTTACAAAATGCGAGATTTTTGTTAAATCTAAAGTAAGGTCACATTGGGGTCTCTATTCTAAGTAACTCGTGTGTAATATTAAATGTATTTTATATAATTATCACTTCTAATTCGAATAAATCTCGTCACAAGATAAAAGTTGCAATCATGTCACTGGGCGAGAAGTGACGGGGAGCTGCGACGTCACAAAACATTGAGGAATGTTGAAATAAATACGTTTTCGATTTCACTTGTATCCTGTGCCGAACAGTAGGTTAACAAACTAAAGTAGATTTGCCTTCCTATATGAATCTGGTTAGAGTAAACAAAGTAAGGCAACTCTAATTACAAATAACAACAACGACACCTATGTCCGAACTAGACCGGCGAGGTCGGACTACAAAACAGAAACACTAAAATCTATCGCCACGATGTTAAATATTTCCGACAGACGTATCAAATGTTTACATTTAAAATTCGGAGTTTAACTTCTTCCTGTTTTTGATGTGCGCTTCTATAAATCATATTACTTAATTTGTCCTTGTTTATATTTATTTTTCTATTTTGCACTCCGACCAATAGATACTATTACGTTTTAAATTGCGATTACCGCGTCAATAAAAAAATGGGGCATAGTGTTTGTTCTAAATATCGGACCTAGTAAATTGAAGCACAACTGTCGTTGTTGTATAACAAGTAGTGTGAAGTGCTTCGCACAGAAGGCACGGTGTCGGCTGGGCCGCAGTTAAGGACAGTCCTTGCTCAGCATCCTACTGAACGCCTTCGGAATGTCTTCGTTGGTCTTGGACACGGTGCTGCTGCCCAGGAGCGTGGGCGCAGGGAACGTGCCAGTTTGAATGCCGTGAGCAGTCTTCAAGAGATCGTAGTTTATCCTTTCCGAGACCACTGAATCTTTTCTGGAAGATACAAAAATGTCAATAACTTTGGGTGGCATGTTGATGGATAGGGATCAAGATTGCGACCGAGATACATAGTTAATAATTTTCAGTGTGTGTGCCGGGACACACTAACGGCGTTTCCCGTTGATTTTCGCAATACAAGGCTTTGGATATTGGTATAAACGTCCACAAACGCGATATTCAACGGCATTTCCCGTTAGTGTGGTCCTAGTGTAAGAGAGTACTTACTGGTACTGTGGATGCGAGGTGACGAAGTTCCGCATCCACGAGGCCATGGTGGAGATCTCTCCCGAGGAACGGCGCGCGATGAGTTTGAGGTATTGCTGCACCGAGCAGTGCGTGTCCGCGTCCACGTCCATGCCCGATAGGTACGACTCGATCAGCGGGATGAGACCGGGGAACACGCCATCCTGATGGACAAACACTCAGTAAGTGCTATGCGAAAAAAAATATGGGAAAGGTGATGACAATTTAGTTTAACAAAAAAAAACTTAGTAATTTTTTTCTTTTATTAAAAAAAATAGTATATTATGGAATTAGTGAATAAAGGACGGATTTAAAGCGAGGGCCATATAGGAAACACGAGCAAGCGAAAGATTTTAATGACTCAATCACGAACGTAGGGAGTGATACATGATGATTGAATCACGAGCGTAGCAAGTGTTTCAAGTATTTGAATCCTAAGCGCGCGAGTGCTTCATGGATTTTTATTCACGAGTTACATACGATACTTTATACCATGACCACATGGTCGCGGAATGTCTGGTCGGAAGAGTTTATTAGGAGTGAACGAACGATTGCACCGTTAGAAAAGCGGGCATGACGTCACAATATAGCGTCATCAAACTTTCCTTGTATTTTTTTGTCTCTTAGTATCTAATAACGTTTCATTTTTCTTTTCAAGCCACATAAATCGCGTTCGTCTATGTAGCACCTCTAATAATGAATTGTGTAAAGAGGCCTCTTAATTAGAGAACAAGTACGGTTTATCGCTACCATTGAAAGCGTTATCTTCACGTTGATTGTAAAGAAATATAAGCATGACGATAGTTTTGTCGCTTATGTTAATATCCTGTTGAAACTATTGTGATAGGCTATACTTTATTTTCAAATGACACCTTTGCGAAGCCAGGGCGGGTCTTTTTTGGGCTCCGTACCAAAAGGGTAAAACGGGAACTTATAAGACTTCGCTGTCCGTCTGTGACCAGGCTGTATCTGATAAACCATGATATTGACATGATGTCGGTTTCCTCACGATGTTTTCCATCACCGTTTTGAGAGCAGTGGTGATGAAATAAATTACACAAAGTTATGCGCGTAGCTGGGTTCCAACACACGACCTAGAACTCGTAAGTCGATACCATTGTGTCCACTGCTCTCATTCCACGTTCCACAGTTGGGGCGATTGTGCACTACAAGGAATTTTACTGTCCGAACATCCGATTTTTTACGGTCCGAAGTGGCATGAAAAAAACGGATGGTTGGCTTGTGCACTTGTCCGTCTTTACTCGGATGATACGCCTCAGTTTAGGGTAGCTCTGTCTTTGGGCGATTGTGCACTACAAGGAATTTTACTGTCCGGCAGTCCGATTTTTTACGGTCCGATATGGCACGCCATATAATTTATATACTAGTCTGTGCACTATACGTAATTTTACCGTCCGACATTTTACTTTTCCCCATTCCGGAACGGACATCGATAATCGGGATTCTACTGTAATTTCGCGTGGGTGATGTGTAGTTTCAAAGACAGAGCTACCCTAAACTGAGGCGTATCATCCGAGTATAGACGGACAAGTGCACAAGCCAATCATCCGTTTTTTTCATGCCACTTCGGACCGTAAAAAATCGGATGTTCGGATAGTAAAATTCCTTGTAGTGCACAATCGCCCTTTGAAACCAAACGCCACGCACGGAACCTTATGACCGATCCGGAATGGGGAAAAGTAAAATGTCGGACGGTAAAATTACGTATAGTGCACAAACTAGTCTATACATTATATGGCGTGCCATATCGGACCGTAAAAAATCGGACTGCCGGACAGTAAAATTCCTTGTAGTGCACAATCGCCCTTGCGTTCAATCTTTCCTGTGTACAGTTTTCTTCGTCCAATGACGCATACACGCATTAAGTCGTCACGCCAGACGTCATTCATTCACTTTGATATGTCAATTTAATTTACATACAAATTCGTCAACATGCAGGCTAAAACCTTTTATAAAATTACTATCACCCTGCCCGCAATTACGTCCGCTTGAATTCCGAACGTTTTCTCTAAAAATTTCTACTCCCGCCACCCTCTTTATGGGATACTTTTGGAAATAAATATCCATAAAATATTAGAGACACCCAGCACTTAAAAAAAACGTTGCCCCCCTCTAGAAATTCCTCCAGTATCGTGAGTGCGTTTACAAACATAGAAACTCACATACACAAACACCGTAGGTAACTACCGTTGTAGTAACGAAGTTTCATACGAACTATCAACCCCAAAAACAACCTTTCGAGGGTTGAATTTCGCGAAATCCCGCCTTAGTGAGCACGTCCTTAAAAGAACCCCCATGCATAATTTGAAACTCCTAGCACTTGTAGTTTCTGAGATTTCGTGATGAGTGAGTGAGTAAGCGAATGAGTGAGCCTTTCGCTTTTATATCGTTTACAAATCAAGACAGCAGAATTATGTAGTCAATTACCTTTCCATTAACAATCTCGTCGATGGTCATCTCGGTGTAGAGCTCGGCGGGGTCGCAGGTCTGCTTGGCGATGTCTGTGGGAGCGCCCACGTCGCGGCGCCACCAGAACTTCTCGCTGAGGCACGCGTTCCGTCTTTGTGCGCGCTGCATGTTCTCGTCCACCTAGCAAAGGAAAACTATGCGTATAGAGCTAGGGATACTGGGAATTGCTGTGATTATATCGGTTTATATTTTCTTACTATCTTAGATGGATTGATGGATGGATGTTTTTATTCTTTCACGCAAAAACTTCTGAACGAACTTGGATGAAATTTGGTAAACAGTGTTTAACCTGGATTGACACTTTTTTTTAGCGTGGTAAAATGTACTATGTATCCGTGGGATAATTTTCGAGTAGTAGCGAGCGAATTTGAGACGGGTAGTGATTTATATTTATTAACATGTCTTGTCGAAAATACAACATACAATTTTTTATTGATAATTGTTTTTTTTTTTCGTGTCATTCAGTCACACTTATGTATTACAATAATAGGTATGAAAACAATTATCGTCAAGCTTTGGCCTAAATAGATATGCTGTGTGCAGGAAAACCACAGGTTTTGTTTTTATTTAACCACAATTACTTGAAAGATGGAGCTGAAAAAACACCACGTTTGACACATATTTATTTAACTGATGAGCTCATGAATAATTTAATAAGAATAATAGGCCCAAAAAAAAACTTGACATGTCATTGACATGACGCATGGGTCCTCAAATTAAAAATTATTTATTCATATGAGGCTGACGATCAGCAATTTTCTGAAAATTTCTTAACATGATATACGGAATGGCGAATGCCATGGGGTCATGGCGCCCGCCTTTCCAAAAACAGAAAAAAAGAACAATCTTTACCTTGCTGATAGGCATGACGAAATTGAGCCGGTAGGAGAGGATGACCCTGGTGAGCAGTACCACGAAGCACACGTAGGCCGCGTTCTCGAAGTCCGTGAGCTGCGCCTCGCACGGACGGAACTCCACGCGCCAGCCGATCGGGGAGTTCGGCGGCGGCGGCTTGAAGCGCATCGTCTGCCAGTTCGTCGACTGGATGTTCTATACAAAAATGGGAATACGTTTTTGAAGTGAAAACTTCTTTAGCGGCGTTGTGCACTTTTTTTGGAATGGGTAAAAAATGATAAACTCGCGTCAGGACACGTGACCTGATCGAAAATTCGTATGTGTTTATTACTATTCAAGTTTTCACTTCTGCCGGCACTCCCAGAGTGCAACCCGTCGTTTTTTTTCCCATGATTTTCCGATAGGTTCACGTTTGACAACTATCTCGTCTGATGGTAAGCGATGACGTGGTGGACGGTGAAGCATGATTGATTGAAAGACTCCAACAAAACACAGACCCCGGCAGAGGGAATTGCACTCCTTAGCTGTGCGCACAATTAAAATATTGGCAAAACGCTTTGTACATACCATTAATTAAGGAAAATAGATTCACCTCGACTGTGTGATAGCCTATAAGGATGTTTACACTTCACGGTGTGTTAGAAAGCCCGATTTTGTTGCATGCCCTTTTTATTACAGAAATCGATAGTATTTATCATTTTAAGCACTACAGTCAAAGTCATCATCAATACGACTTGTATAAGTTATGAGAATTTTCAGTTATATCCTTATCACTTTAACCAGAATTTTAAATTTAATATTTTTTATAATTTTGAGTTTAGCTGAAAGAAGTCGTATATATTATCGATTAATTATTTATCTTTATATGTGCATTTACCGAAATTTAAAATCTATTTAAAAAAATATTAAATTTAAAATTCTGGTTAAAGTGACAACCCTAGTACAAAAAAATCCGGATATAACTGAAAATTCTCATAACTTCTAAATAACGCTGAATTAGATTGTAGTTTTAATAATGTCGATAGACATACATGTTGACAATCGTCTGGTCAAATATCTCCATCTAATACCGTATTATTGCCAAGAAATTAAATAAAAAGTAAAAAACATAAAAATATTAATATTTCGCGATCTATTTGCAATACAGACATGAAAACTTGTCAGATAGTTAGGTATTATAAGTTTGATTAGTAATTATAATGGAAATTTAAATATGTAGGCTGGTTTTTTTTTATATAATTTTTTTTATTATTTTCATGACCCGGTTATACAGCAACTTTGAGATTTTTTAAAAACATCTACAAGTCGTATCGATGCCGGACTTTGACTGTAGTGCTTAAAATGATAAATACTATCGATTTCTGTAATAAAAAGGGCATGCAACAAAAAGTCAAAAATTACTAAAGGAAAACCCCCGAATTGCCCACCCAGGAGAGAAGACAGACGAGTGTTCATAAAGAAGAGAGAGGCATGTTCATTAGTCTGGCAATACAGGCGCTAAAGGTATAAAGCCACTGTTGCATGCCATTTTATCATGCCTAGGTAATGAGTCGTCAGGCCTCAATCATCAGTTTGAAAATAACACATAATAGTCCACTTACTTCAAAATGATCAGTATCATTGCTGTCATCCTGATGCACCTTCTCGGAGAACAGCGACACGGTGTCTCTGATGAAGAGGTGCGCGACGTGCAGTGCCAGCGGGTGATCGATGCCGCCCTCGCGCAGGCGCCGGTACAGCGCCTTGTCGTGCACTATGTTGATGTCGTTGTACCTGTGCACGACATATGTTACTAACTAGAAAAAACTCTTTTTTTATAAGCCTCTTTTTTGGTGGTAAAATCAACAAATTTCATGAGTCCTTCCGCTTGGTTGGAGAGGAAGGGACTGTCAGACTCGAGCTGAGTAAAATTCACCGTGTTCCTTCAATTGCTCTTTACGTTGCAGGATAACAGTTACCCGTTTACACAATCCCGCGACCTGTCTTAGAGTTTCTTAGATTAGAAACAGTTAACTTGTAAGCCTTATAATTATGTTCCATGCGGGGATCAAATCCGGGCATTGCCCCAACCATGCCATTGATTGACACCCATTGAATACTAAAGGTCGACATATATTTCAGCGTACAGCAAAACCCACCGCGGCATTGAAAAATCTGACTACATCACTTTAGTGCCTAAACTTTGTATGAACCATCACACACTATAAATGAGTAATACCTATACGCACCGCATACTGAAGTCTGATGATCCGCATGTTAATATGCACTTAACCGCCTACTATTGTTTTACGCACAATGTACAATAAAGAGTTAAATCTTATCTTATATGCCGTAAATCTTTTTATCTACTATCATGCTATTAATCCTCTATAAAAGAACCTATAACAATTAGCTTATTGCCAACATTAAAACACTCAATGCTATAATGATCATTATATCATCCAAACGCGTTTTATAATGAATTTCAAAAAAAGAACATTCTCATGCAATGACATTTTTACCACCAGATCGCTAACATTTTGAAAAAAGAACAATAAATTGTAGACTAATTCGTAATTTCGGATTCTCGTCTTATCGTGTTATTTCCCGCCATCTTGAATTCACATAGTTCTGTACAACACCCTATGGTATGAAAATCTTTTATAGAGAATTCACATCATGATTGTAGATAAAGTCTTGTATGCAACTGTTATAATTAGGTATTAAAACACTCATGTGATACTATTATCACACTCGGCTACGCCTCGTGTGATAAACCCACATTCGTGTTTTAATACCCCTGATTATACAACAGTTGCATAAATAACTATTGACAGTTAGCTGTGATTATTTCAGTTTACCGTTTGTAAATAGTTACATGTTACATACACTTATTTATCAATTTAGCGAAAAAAATATTCCTATGGCGCCATCGACTCCGTATCTAATCTTTCTCCTCAAATCAGTAAAACAGAAACATGCAAAATTAAAAGATACGTCTAATCGTTTTTCGTTGCGGGGTGCGGCATAAATTATATTATACTATACATAATATATTTTAAGAAACAATACTGATAAGTGATAACACTAACAGCTAATTGACCTATAGCTTCGTAATTCTTACTAATTACTCCTTTAATCATCTTTCCTCAAGATATTGGGAATACAAACATTACATTTCACTTTTTATCTGTTCTAAGACAGAAAATAAAACAGTGACTTAATTAAATCGAATTGTTTATAATTGAACGAAACAAGTAAATAACTTGTCGTCTCATCCCGTGCGCAACTGTTCTGTGGTTTAAATCGGTATTTCCCATTTGGTTCAAATATTCCCTGTGGCGGCTACCGGCTAGATCATAACCTGTCAGTTATCTAGCCAACCATTAGCCGATAGCTAGCTATCGTGTTGTCGGATATCACAGCCGTGGCTATTTTGCCCATAGCCGGTATTTGGCTAGTTATGGCTGTAGCTACACATCGCTAATTCTGATAGTCATTTTTATTTCCCCTGTAAGGAAACATGTTTACCACGCTGTGCAAGTGTGTGACCACGTCATTACAAACACTTGAACGTATGTTTTTTTATCTCTTCCGATTAAAATCAGAATCCTATCTCTAAGGCCGTCTCACACTTGAAGCTTGTTAACGAAGTGCTGGCGCTACAACAGCTAGTGTGTTGATCAATACTAACATTTTAACTATCTTACTAATATTATATCCAAACTAATATTATAAATGGGAAAGTAACTCTGTCTGTCTGTCTTTTATTCACGCCTAAACTACTGAACCGATTTGTTTAAAATTTGGTACAGACATAGTTTGAAACTTGAGAAAGGACATAGGATAGTTTTTATTACAAAAAATAAAAAATCTGCGGGAAGTCACTTTTCCACGCGAACGGAATCGCGGACAAAAGCTAGTTATAAAATAAATGAGAAAGTTTGTGAGGATGAATGTTTGTTACTCTTTCACACAAAAACTACACTAGTTTATAACCTGGATTAACACATAGGATACTCATACTTTTTATCCGCGTAGTATGTTCCCGCGGGATAAAATCTACCAGAGGGTAGGTAACATTTTTAAGTAACATTACATATTAAGCTTAAACTTAAAGCTTTTAAGTTAAATATATAAAATTATATATATTACAAGACTATAACACATGAACAAAAACTTACTTCTCATTTTCCGGCGAGAGATACGAAGAGATGGAGTCGTAGCGAGACTTGTTGATACGGAACTTGTTGTTCTTGAGTGGCTCGAGGCCGCGTTCCTCGCGCGTCCTGCAGTCCACGGAGCCGGCGATCACGTTCCAACGACAGTCCACGTCGGTTAGGAAGCCTCGGAAGATGGGAGAGGCCGCTGATAGAGCCAGCTAGACGGAAGTAAATATGATCATCATTAATTAATCTTTACTGCTCTTATAATAATTTATTTTTTCCTCGAGGAATGTATGGAGGCCATCTATAAATTACGTCACATCAATTTGGTAATTTTTTGACTACCCCTCCTTTCACTGATGGTCCCATTTTTTTATACACCTAAAATTATTGAATTGTATGTAAAAAAAGGACACACTTTGTTGGTTGATCACCTCCCCCCTTGGGGGGGACAACCAAATGTGACACGTTAAGACGAGTGATATAATTTATGGAAGGCTGCACTACTCAAGTTGGTATTTTTCTATGAATGGTGAAGAACTGGCAAGGCCTCTCGGGAATCATCATGGATCCTATTTTTATTTTACTCATTAAATTTTTCTCTTCTGCTGTCATCTCAGCAGTACTAAACGTAACTCGACTATTGAGAAGTGTGGAAGAAGACACACTGACAATCCCAAATGAATTGGGATAAGTTGGGAATAATGATGATATTATGTACTTCTAATGACTGTTAAATTGTTGTTTGTTATCCGAAAAATATTACTTAATACAATAATTAGCGTAATTAATGCATGACAGATGTAATCGATTTCGATTGTGACCTCTTTATTGCGGGGTTCAGAGCGTACGTCATGTCCATGGAAGTTATTATTTTTATAATCTTATTGATACTCCATGACTTGCACAGTGCGCTGATAAGACAAGGTCGTTTGCTATACATAGATATTTGGTATCATTTTCGTGTAACTGATTTTCACACATCGTGAAATATTTCGAATATAAGAAATCTATTTTAAATAGATCATGGGAAAAACCAGACATTATTTATGTTATATTTTCCCTAAATGCCTCGACTTGCTATCTGAAGGTTAAATTGTATTATTTAAATTCGTATTTATATCTTTAGCGGCAATCATGTAAAACTGCATTTCTTAGACCATGAACACAACAGCCCAGTTTTTTCACATGCCCCTCCCTGTCTAGCTTAGAATATAACAAACCATTATGGGGCACAGTGGTGCGAGCTGGTCGTACAGCGTCCGGGCTTCCGTGATGCAGCAAGCTTGGAAGGTGAGCTGCAGACAACAGCAGCCCATCCCGAAGCCCATGGCATCCATATACACGCAGTCAGGCTTAGCAGCGCCCGGCTCCAGTAAATGGGAGTTATCCACCGGAATCTTCGTGTTTATGTCTTTGAACACTAGGAAAGAGGAAAAGAAATATATTTGCATGTGGGTTAAAACGGTAGGCAGGTAAACTATAAGGAAAGGTGTTTAAGGTTGTAAGCATTTAATAATATGATTATAACCATTCATTCAACAATGTTGTTGTATTTAGGTACATGAATAAACTGCAATGTAATATACCTACCAATGGATATTCACCTAAGAATCATGTATGCGTAATCACGTACAAGGAAGTTAGTAATAATACTCGTAATATGTAGAATGACATGATGATTTTAGTTCTAGTTTTTACAACTCACCCGGCAAGTTAATGGCAACCTTTTCTCCGCGCCTGTGTCGAATGTTCGAGGTCAACGTTTTGAAGCGAGGGTGTCCAGGGAAAATGCCTTCGTCAGGAAAGAATAAAGACTTTGAAACGCCATCCTTTGGAGTCGGGGGATATGGTGGACTTGTGAAATTTGGACAACCTAATCTGTAAGAAAATGTTAGGTATCAATTATCATAATCGCCTGTGAACTAAATATACCATCTACCATCTATACTATATTATAGAGCTGAAGAATTTCTTTGAAAGGAACTGCTGGTTCAAATTGAAATTTCTTTTTGTATTGGATATTGATAGTCTATTTATCGAAGAAGGCTATAGGCAATATTACATCACGCTACGACCAATAGGTACCGAGCAGCGGGGTGAAATCACATGGTATAGCTAGTAGTCAATAAGAGTCCAAACGGTAAAGGATTTTATAACAATTTTAGTGTATTTGGGGGCCTCAATTTACTAAAGAGGTTACCAAATTCGTGGGTATATAAAAGGGTATCATCTATTTGTGGGTTAAATACAAAAACCGCTTGTTTTGATTGGTTTTACGCATAGACTTTGCAAAAACTGTCAGTCTGGCCTCTAGCTAATTGGAATTTCGATGGTTAATTTAGATGATCAAGATGAGCGATTGAATTTAGCTTTTTTTTTTCGTGGTAAAATCATCAAATGAGTCCTCCCACCCAGGGCAGGGCGGTAGGGACTGTCAGACTTGTACTGACTAAAATCCACGGTGTCCTTCAATAGCCCTTTACGTACTAGGGTCACGGTAATCCATTGAATTTAGCTTGGTAGACAGTATGCGAAGTTTTAAGGACAGGGGCATTAACAATTTAGAAAAGCAATAAAATTGTAGATATAGGAACTGATAATAGAAAGAAGAAAAGGTAGACGACATACAGAACTTTAGTTGTTATGATCTGCAGTGGTTTGGGGACAGTGTGGTGGGGTTGTCCCAAACTGGTACTTAGTCAGTTTAAATAGAGTAAATTACTGTACCTTGGAAAATTTGTTATGCTCATGATGACTTCTCCAGGTGGTAATAAATGTGTGACTTCAGCTCTTCGGTACTGCATGTTCGCTTCTACTATATTGAAATGTGCTAGAAGTCCGCCGTAGGGCCTGCCAGGGGTGCCTTCCACCATGTACGCTCCATACTCGGGACGCCACAAGGATTTTGCATCTAAAACAAAAATAATAATTTAAATATTGTACTCTATGGCAGGCCTAGGTACTTTATGCTTAACACCTTAAATTCTAAGGAAGGCTATAGGTTGTATATCCTACGACCAATAGGAGCCGAGCAGCGGGGGTAAAACCAAGGAACAGCTAGTTGTTTTATAAAGGGATGCCGTGTGTCGCGATTGTGGAAATCACGCATAAGAAGCAAGAAAAAGTATAGCAGTAGATTAAGAAATTTTGTTCTATTTATGTTTTAGCTTTTTCTACAAGGCGTTCCAGGTGATAACAAATAATATTAAACAAATAGAGGATGAAGGTTTATACGAATAAACCGTCATATTTACAAATAAGACATCGGAAATACGGCTTATAGTTGCTACTTATAATTATCGATGTCCGAAATGTTTTATGAAGATATTAGCATAGCCTTGGTTCACACAAAACAGATTTGCGTCTCGACATTGGTTGAGTACTTTCCGCTCTATTTGGCGTACTTTACTATCTGCGTTTTGTTTAACATCTGTTGTTCTAGATTCTTATTTGATGGCAATAGTTTAAAGATAAGGATTGTGCAAATAATCATTACTTTATTACATAAAGATGAGAACGTTGAACTAGGCAGAAAACAGAAACCGCGCAACAAACTTTATTAAGAAATATTTATTTTAAATGGGTTCCCTACGTGCTTCCGAATGTTGTTGGTTCGATTTTTATTATATCGAACTCGTTATGTCGAAAATTTAGTTGAAGGATATTTTATTATATAGATGCTTTATTGGTGCGATGTAACGTTTGTGTGAAATATCTTGTCGCGAAAAACGCTACAGCGATTGCCCACATGTTCGAAACTTTATTAGTTCGATGGAATGGTGGTTCGAAAAGCCGTAACTACGAATGACTTGTAGATGCCACTTGCAAAGCGTAGATTAAGAAATATTAATATTCCACAACTATCACACAACGCCATCTAGTCCCAAGCTAAGCAGAGCTTGTGTTATGAGTTCTAGACAACTGATAAACATACTTATATAATTCTAAATACATACATATTATAGATAAATTACACCCAGATACAGAACAAATGATCGTGCTCATCACACCAACATTTGTCCTGGGTGGGAATCGAACCCACGAACTCCGGCATAGCAGTCAGGGTCACTAACCACTAGACCAACAGGATAAAGTCCATGGATATAAAGAGTATCCATGGGATTTTCATATACATAGGTACAAAATGTTCAAATGACCATCATCAGTCCCATGAGCTTATTTCCACTTTTGCGATCACTCACACGAATATAAAAGTCAGTCAATTGTCATGCACTTCTTTACATGCTAAGTTTATTGAATCTTAATTGAACTTGATTAACAACTTGTTGTTTCAAAACAGTGCATAATAAATGATGTATCCGACTACATAATGTTAATCAATAGGTTGTTTTTACTATGTTTACTATTGGACTGAATATTTTTTTAAAATAAGTATTGGTGTTTTAATTTTTTTGATAGGAAGGGAAGCTGATGATATTTAATGGAAGAGTATGTAAGGAACGGTATCTAATAAATATTAACATAAAAGACTTAGCAAAGCTTATACTAAATTGATACGCTTCTGAATTTACATTTAAACATGACACGAAATCGCCGAAAGTGGTAAGATTTTGAAGAGACCTAGCATAATCTAGCTATTTAGCCATCCAATGCCGAGTAGCAGGAGGAGGCTAAGATTATAGAAGACGAGGACTCGAAGGAGCAAGTCAACTTAATAGACATAAATACAGATAGCAGCACCTAAATGGATAGCCTATAGGACTGAGTAAAAAGTAACAAAATCAAGTGCTGTTTCTGCTTTGTAACTAAGCGCTACACAAGTATAGTTTATAAAACACGCAACGCGACACTTCCGTCTTACGCATTACGAATGCATATGCTAATATTAAAAATGCGAAAGTAACTATGTCCGGCTGTCATGAACACACTCCTTAAATGCTGTATGAATGAATACTTAGATGAAACTTGGGCATTAATATACAGACAATCTGGGTACGCACGAGTATACCACCGAGATGAAATCTATGCTATTGCTTATGCAATTCGGTAGTAGTTACCCTTTTTTATCGTGGTATAATCATCAAATGAGTCCTCCCACCCAGGGCAGGGCGGGAGGGACTGTCAGACTTGACTGACTAAAATCCACGGTGTCCTTCAATAGCCCTTTACGTTCCGGGGTCACGGTAATTGGTACAGTCCCGCGACCGCAAGGCAAGTTACGACGCAACGCAAGTTAGAAATTATTCTAGGGTAACTACTAAGTTACCCTAGAATAATTTCTAACTTGCGTGCTACTCGACTAACCTAGCGAGTAACTGACACTGACAAAAGTAGTAACGTTATGGCACACATTTTTTTTTTATCTTTGTAAAATCATCAAATGAGTCCACCCAGGGCAGGGCAGGAGGGAGACTGTCAGACTTGACTGACTAAAATCCACGGTGTCCTTCAATAGCCCTTCACGTACCGGGGTCATGGTAATTTGTGAGTCCCACGACCCCGGCAGGCTTTTGCCCTCTATAGGGGGCCCCGTCACTATGCTGACACTCCTTAACGAACTCCTTAACAGTATTTTCGGTTAGTGTGGCCCTAGTGTAATATATTAATTAATGTGTATAGATGTGCATGACATGCGTTAACCGACAACGATGTAATGTACACCGTTGTCGTTATATTACGAACGAAGCAAAATAAATAAACGTTTATATGTATAGGTAATGTATCGTCCTGGTAACCATGTACATAAAATTTTCCGTGAGTTATGACTTCTGGACACAAGTCCTTCTTTGAAAACATTATAAATAACGTCACTTGATGAATGACTAAATACAATGAATAGTAGTCGTTTTAATAGTCAGCTATGAATGGGCCATGGATGAGTGCACATGGTCAATGAAAGCCATTGTTCAGGATGCAGGTAATAACATTACACATCTATCTTCTATATATTTCCTTCCCCAAATGAGGTACCTACCTCTTTATTTCCCATTCATCGTTCTAAGTAGTTTTGTTAAATACCTATTATGAATACAGTTTCAAACAACACTATTCACTACATTTTATAAAATAAAGTCCTCCGTCGCGTTTCTGTCTGTTAGCGGTTAACTCAAAAACTACTGCCCTGCATCTATCTTCTTGCTGCTGCACCAATGGATAGAGTGGGTCTCGAAGTAGGTTTTAGTATACGATTATAGGTCTAGCGAAGCGGGCGGGTAATATATAGGGGCTGCTAGTAAATAAAATAGGTATAATCTTTTTCAGAAAGCGTAGTGATCCATGTAGATGTAGATGGTGAATTTTAGTTAAAGGGTGCAGTGGGCTGCATCCGATGGGCGAATAGACTGAGTAATTCAATAAGTACCTACTAAACAACATAAAAATATCAAATCTAAGTAATTTGTTCTGAAGTAGGGACCAACATATTTTCCACATTTGGACAAAATAGCAACTGTAATAAGTAAGATATTAAGAGCGCGTATTCTGAAAGTTGGCAACGTCGCAAATAGTTGTCAAATATTAACAAGTTTTAATTAATTTGGCAATGTTAATGTATGGAAATAAGAAATATGGCTCTGTAGTGCACTAAAAAGATGATTAGGGAATGCAATAAATAATATCGTAACACCGAATATATAGTTTTAGATGTAAAAAAAAGTATTTGGAAACTTTCCAAATGGTTTTTTTACACCCGAAACGGTTACAACGTCAAATTCAGTGTTTTAATTGCATTCCTATATCAATTTTTTAGTGCACTACAGCCATATTTCTTATTTTCATACAGTAAAATTACCAAATTAATTAAAACTTGTAAATATTTGACAGCTATTTGCAGCGTTACCAACTTTCTGGTTACGCGCCCTTAACTGATTTTTGAAAATCTTAAATACGTATTGTTCGAAGAGGTAACAGATTTTACTAGTGAATCCATACATTTGAGTGCCTTATGTTGATAATAACACTTATATTAAAATCTAGATATAATTATTTTTGTCTAAGCTGATTTGGGAGCAGTTATCACGAATAATAGCAAAGTATATTGTTCAAAGGTCTACATTTGTCTCTTCATTTCTTCCGGATAGTTTTATTACACAACACACCCCTAATTTTTTCTTTATCGTGGCAAAATCAGCAAATGAGTACTCCCGCTTATACTATCAGACCCGTTTTGATTGAAATCCACGGTGTTCCTTCAATAGCCCTTTACGTTCCAGGGTCACGGTAACCCGATAAGACAGTCCCGCGGCCACAATGCCCCATTTGCTACGTTACATGTAGGTACTTAAAAGAGATGCAAGAGCTGGTATGTCAAGCTACTATAATCTCTCAATGACAAAAAAATTAAAATAGCTTAGTATTCAAAGACCGTACATAGAAAGGAAAAGTAGGTACATCTGAATATTGTTCCTCTAAAAGAAGGTCGCCCCATTTAAATCACAGGGAGAAAAAAGATGGAACTCGGGAATGTCTGGGGTCGCGGAACTGACTTATCAGGTAATTGTGACCCTGGAACGTAAAGAGCTATTGAAGGAACACCGTGGATAGTAGTCAGTACGAGTCTGACAGTCCCTCCCGTCCCGCTCTGGTTGGGAGGACTCATTTGACGATTTTATCACGATAAAAAAAAGATGCGATAAAGTAGTTACAGCATAGCAGATCAAGTTAGCAAATGTTAACCTATTGCTGCATTGATAGTAAGAAATATTGATTGTCCAGTCATATTACATGACGTCATGTGACATAATTAGTTTTTTGCTGCGGCATTGTAAGTATCGTCGACGTCACGGCATGACAACGAAAAATTTAGTTCTTTTTTTAAATCATAACTGATATTTGTTTGTTAAATGAATGAGTAATATGGCGGTGATCTTACTAAATGATTTACTTTTTGTGATATTCATGCTTGTTGAATATTTAATCTTTTTATATTTCCTTATGAATTTTATGTTGTCATGCAGAATATGTTGGTCAATGATTATGTCTATTCTATTAATATTATAGAGCTCTCAGATCAAAAAAAATAGGCAGATAGAGCGCTCAGAACACGCGAGTGTGTCGACCAAAGATAATACAAAATCCAAGGATAATACAAACTCGCGACAGTACCAAGCTACGCATCGTCTCGCTCACACGTCACTAGTGATTTGCCATTTTAAGTCAAAACATGCCGTCTTGTGTGTTTAAACACTGCAAAAAATGTTCACAAAAACAAAGAAAACAAGATGGAATATCTTTCCACAGGTAACTCTTGTTATTTTTATTGTTTTGGTATTTATTTTCCATAAAATATTTTCGGCTCACTTGAAACACAAAACCTTAACAGTAAATCGTCTGTGTTGCTAGTTTAGGACGGGTAAATTACCCTGAATTAGGGGAATGTGTATTGTGCATAAAAATAACAATCAAATACGTCAATACAACTGCACAGTCGTAATCTATAGTACCTATACAACATTCGTTATTGCTTATGCGAAACCTGAAACACGTGTCTAGTATTTTTTTCACGATCACTTATCAGATACACACTAAACTAATTCGCGTATCGCGTTGTGTCATAGGCGCGTGCGACTGTTACAACCGGACGACTGAAGACACACACGGGGGGCGGGGAACACAACTCCGACCGGGTTGTGTTCCCCGTCCCCCGCTGCCTGTGCGCTGCCGCCGCACGCGACTTCAGCTGATCGCTTTGATCTGCCGTAACCTCTGTAGTGCTCGCGTATGATTGCGGATAGGTGTCCAACTCCTAACCTTTTTAAATAAATTTGGGACAAAATATAACATGGTGTAAAAATTATTGGAATCGATTCAGTTATTGATTCTGAACAAACTATATTCAGGTTTCGCATATACTAAAAATAATGTTGTATGGTCTATGGTCGTAATGACACAAGGTCACTAGTTAGTTCCGTCCGGGTCGTAAAGACTTCGGGTCTCGTCTCGGGATGGCACCTCCGCGCGCGGGGCTGTATTCGTATTTTTGCGTGAGAAAGTGGGACGGAGAGCATGCCTTTGAGCTATTCGGTACTTGTAAGGATGTGCCGAGCTCGCGCCGCTGGATTATTTTATTATTTGTTGCTATCTGGATATTATAATTGGTGCAGAACTAAGGCTGTTAAAGTTTAATGATTGTGTGTAAAATTATTATTATTTTAATAAGTGTGTTGATTGTTATAACAAATTGTTTATCTTTTTAAACTAAAAAACCTGTCCTTAAATAGTTTATTAATCAAATTACTAAAAAGCGTTATGAAGTGTTATCCGTTCTGATATAAATTAATTAAATAGGTAGTAAGTAATTACGCATATTAACTTTTATTCCTTATTATTATTCTGTTAAATAATAAATACTACACGCTTTTGCTCTCTGGGTATAACCATAAAGCAAAATCGCGTTTCCAATTTAAAAAATAGTGGTACAATATTGAGAACAATTTAACTGAACAAAATGTGGGAGTATTTGTCAATATCTGGCAACCGTAAACGCACACAGATGCACGTGTTCGTACACGGCGCGCCATATTTGCCGCGCACACTAAAATAAAAACCGGCTTCACTTTGTTGTTCGCGCACGTTCTATCTGCCTATTTTTCTTGATCTGAGATAGAGCTAAAGAGTTTATTTGTTTGTTTAGTTGAACGCGCTAATCTGGAGAACTACTGGTTCGAATTGTTGAAAAAAAAATGCTGTGTTGGATAGTCCATTTATCGGCTATAGGTATAACATCACGCTACGACCAATAAGAGCCGATCAGTGGCGATGAAACCGACCGAACACACAAGTCAAAATGATCCCTATATTTTTATTCAACCAAGGAAACAGACAAACTCTTCAGCTTTATAATATTAAGTAGTATAGATTACGAGGTCGCGGGACTTACGAATTACCGTGACCCCGGTACGTAAAGGGCTAGTGATGGACACCGTGGATTTTAGTCAGTACGAGTCTGATAGTCCCTCCCGCCCTGCCCTGGGTGGGAGGACTCATTTTGATGATTTTACCACGAAAAAATAAAAAATTATGACGAGCCTGTATCCCACCGTAGAGGAAAAGACCTATCTTCCATCATTTTCGTTAGCTTAGTATTTTATGTTTTTTTATCGTGGTAAAACCATCAAATGAGTCCTCCCACCCAGGCAGAGCGAGAGGGACTGTCGGACTCGTACTGACTAAAATCTACGATGTCCTTCAATAGCCCTTTACGTTCGGGGGTCACGGTAATTCAAAGACCCGCGGTCAGTATTTATTATCTCTAGTATTTTTATAAAAATACTATATTTAGAAAAACATTCGCACAGCGAAAATGTTTCGTGACATTCATAAGTGTCTTTTCTTGGGCATTTTAGTTTAATGTACGACACGCGGCAAGAACTATAGTGCATCTATTTAAAATGTGGTTTTATTACGGCGCGGTTGGCACAGTGGCTGAACATTTTTTGACTGTCGCGGGTTCGAGCCCCGCACGTACAAGTATATGTAATCTGCAAGTAGTTGTTCCGCGTCTGACTGTTTGTGTATGTGCGTTTCTATGTTTGTAAACGCAACCACGATGCAGCAGAAATTCCTAGTAAAGTATTTTAAAAAATACCCTGTCTTCAAAAAAGGCCTAGTAGGTAACACATAAATTAAAACGAGACGTAAATAACTTAGGTAATATTTGACCATTAGCTATACAAAATATTAACTGACTGTCTGTCGTGATGACGACTCCCAAGGCCATAGCACACATAGTAGTTTTTGCTGTGTCATTCCACTATTGAACTAACTTTGAACTAAAAGGATGACTTGAAAAGTTTAGTTTATTTATTACATCAGAGTTTTTTTCTCGAGTATGAGTCAGAAGTATTAGTTTTGTTTAAGTACTATGTGGATCTTTTTTTTTTCGTGTTAAAATCATAAAATGAGTCCTCCCACCCAGGGCAGGGCGGGAGGGACTGTCAGACTTGTACTGACTAAAATCCTCGGTGTCCTTCACTAGCCCTTTACGTACCGGGGTCACGGTAATGGGTAACTCCCGCGACCCCGGCAGGCTTTGGCTCTCTACAGGCCCCGTCACTACTATGTGGATCTTTAAGTATATTTGCTATAAATTCTTTTGTGATTGCCAGCATTTTCTAATGGTTGATTTTTAGTAGTACGTTACATTGGTGGAGGAGAGCCTGCCGTCAATCCGTTAGATTCGTTAGCGTTCAGGTTTTAGGGTTCAGTTCAGAAAAAACGGTGCGAAAATTACTGTGATTCAAGACTTACTGTCAAGTCCCTTTTTCTCAGGGAAACGTGAAAATATCAAGTTGAAATTGAAATAATACTCAGGTCTACAATCCCTTGTAGAAGAGAAAAAATAGAACTTCTAAATCAATGCAATCGGATCGACAGTAACACTAGAAGTTGAGTTAAATAATGTTAACACCACTGTATGTAAACCTTTGACCAGCAAATAAATGATTTATGATTACTTCATGTGTGTCAAAATATGCGGCATAATGGAGCATAAACTATGCCGTTTCTTTTATGAGTATTTGGTGACTTGGTGATTTCTCTCTCATACATGGTATTAAAAACCTGCTGCAAATAGTAAAAGCTATCAAATAAACACTTAAACTGAACCTGGCCACAAGTAAACCAAAATTACACACTGTGCCATACAACAAACATGATGTTCTTGCCATTTTGATTAATAATGGTACCATGGAACCCTTCGGGCGCGCGCCCAGCTCGCAATGAACCCATTATTGTCTAATATTAAATAATAATAATTACTCTAGTTAATGTTACATTTCTTTACCAACTATGTGCAAGTTAGCATGCTGGCAATTGTCAGGCAAATTAATTATTATATTTACTGCAGTGGCTCATAATTAAGATATATGCTAGTGCATTTACTTCACAATTAAGACTTATGTTCTGAAAAACAACATTTATTTTGTTGACTTTATTATTTAGTTTGTACCGTAACATATCTTAATATATATAAATCTCGTGTCACAATGTTTGTCCTCAATGGACTCCTAAACCACTTAACCGATTATAATAAAATTCGCACACCATGTGCAGTTCGATCCAACTTGAGAGATAGGATAGTTTAAATCTCAAATTATAGTCGCAATTTTAATTTATTGCTAATTATTTGTCTGTTATTATTTGACAGTCACAATTATCTGTTACCTTTCGACTGGGTTGAGTAAGTAATCATTAGATGGCGCTGCTATGGTAAATCTACGAACGTGTCATATAAGCTACATTTTAACAGCATAATTACCACGTGTTGTTGACGCTATAAAATTAATTAAATTTATTTTGTAGTGAACTATATACCGTATAATTCAATTATTTCCACTTTTTAAATTTTTGGTGTTAGCATAGCCTCCAGACTTAAAGTCCTCCAGAAACTCTTTAATTCCGTCCTGTCCGAGGGCAAAACGCCTGAAGCGTGGAGCAGGGGTGAGGTGGTGCTGTTCTTCAAAAAAGGTGATAACTGCCTATTGAAGAATCACAGACCCATCACGCTTCTCAGTCATGTTTATAAGCTGTTTTCAAGGGTTATCACGAACCGTCTCGAACACAGACTTGATGACTTCCAGCCTCCCGAACAAGCCGGTTTCCGAAGAGGCTATAGTACCATAGACCACATCCATACGCTGCGGCAAGTTATACAGAAGACCGAAGAGTATAACTTGCCATTATGCTTAGCGTTTGTGGACTATGAAAAAGCCTTTGATTCGGTGGAAACATGGGCGGTGCTTGAGTCACTCCAGCGATGCCGTATTGACTATCGGTACATCGAGGTATTGAAGTGTTTGTATAATAACGCCACCATGTCGGTCCGAGTACAGGAGCACAGCACGAAGGCGATTCCATTGAGAAGAGGCGTAAGACAGGGGGACGTTATCTCCCCGAAACTGTTTACTGCCGCAATGGAAGACGCCTTCAAGCTCCTGGAATGGCAAGGACTTGGCATCAACATCAACGGCGAATACATCACTCACCTTCGGTTTGCCGACGACATCGTAGTCATGGCAAAGTCGATGGAGGAACTCAGCATGATGCTCGATGACGATGGCCTCGACCGAGTTTCACAACGGGTGGGCTTGAAAATGAACATGGACAAGACGAAAATTATGTCAAATGCCAATGTTGTGCCCACCCCAGTCTCTGTTGGAAACTCGGTACTCGAAGTTGTTGACTCATATATCTACTTAGGACAAGTAGTCCAATTAGGTAGGTCCAACTTCGAGAAAGAGGTCAACCGCCGAATCCAACTCGGTTGGGCAGCGTTCGGGAAACTACGCAATGTCTTTTCGTCCGACATACCTCAGTGCCTCAAGACGAAAGTCTTTAACCAATGTGTGTTACCAGTGAAAACTTACGGCACCGAAACGTGGTCTTTCACTATCGGCCTCATCTCAAAGCCCAAAGTCGCTCAACGAGCTATGGAGAGAGCTATGCTCGGTGTTTCTCTACGTGATCGAATCCGAAATGAGGAGATCCGTAGACGAACTTAAGTCACCGACATAGCCCACCGGATTAGCAAGCTGAAGTGGCAATGGGCAGGCCATATTGCTCGCAGAGCAGATGGCCGATGGGGTCGAAAAGTACTAGAGTGGAGACCACGGACTAGCAAGCGCAGCGTAGGACGTCCACCAACAAGGTGGACAGACGACCTTATAAAGGTCGCCGGAAGACGCTGGATGCAGGTCGCTTCCAACCGGTATATGTGGAGATCTAAAGGGGAGGCCTATGTTCAGCAGTGGACGTCCTATGGCTGAGATAATGATGATGATGACTTATTATTTCAATGTGCTATGATAACAAGTTTTTCAGATTTTTTTTCTTATATTTAAACGATTAAATTAGTATTTCAATTCTTATTGAAATTATTATTTAAACTCTATAATTTAAATATGTACATGTCAGTATTATCACATAATTATAAAAGTTAATTAGAATGATTTTCAATTTTTTTTCTCATATTTCTCCCACAGCAACGCGTGGCCGGGTTAGCTAGTCTACTATATATTTTAATTTAAAGTATTTTTATGACTTTAAAGTATTATTTCTTGCAAAATCTCATCTAATAAATCTAAATGAATATAAATAACAATATGAACAAAACCTAAACAATTTTCACCATTTTAAAATGTTTATAATATTGTATTTAAACCTTTTTTTTTTGTAAGACTATATTATAATAAAACATATTTCTGAACATGGAGAAAGAAAAAGGGAGGTCTTTTCTTTTTTAACACGCTTTTTTTTGTTCAAATAACATTTTCCAATTTGTTTATAAAAAAAATTAACTTACTCTGGGGATCTTTTAATTCTGTTTCCTGCAGTTTAGGCAGTAGTTCATCAGCTCTGAGGCTCACTGTGGCTCGTTGATTCTCATCATCAAACTTGACTATTATGTACTCGACCTAAAAGAGGTTACATCAATCAATTTTTTTGAAAGAAAACTTGTCATTGTTTTTGGAATATCTATTAAAATGGGTAAACCCACATTTTGCAAATTAGGTAACAATTAGTATTTAACTAGATAGCCTTTTCCTGTGACTTTGTATGCATGAAAATTCTTTCCCAATAGAAATCTTTCTGCTTGAGTGACATGGGCTATATTTCAGTTTCAAATTGGACCTGTGTGAAGGGTGGGTTACCAGTCAATAATAAAACATATTATATTGCCCTACCTAATTTTCATACCCAGCCCTCATTACAAAAGAAAATAGGCCCAGTTAACACTTCTTACAACATAATTTTCTTTATTGTGAAATAGGAGAGTGACCCTATAGTTTATTTTAGACTAGTAGGTAGTACATATTCAGTAACTAGCTATTGCCCAGTATATGCTAGCTATTTTAGTTAAGACTTCTAGCATTAATTCAATGGAAACTGCATGAGTTTTTGCATGATGCATGTTAGAACTTGTTTAGAATGTGTATTGAGTGAAAAATTTCATAAAATACAAACTGCTATTTATAAATTTTAATAAATTGACATTATCGAATGAAACAATTTATCTTTTTCCAACTTTTAGGAAATAAACAATTTTATACATGTTATATTTATGTGGTATGGTATACCTACTAAAATTGATCTATGAATTTGTCTAAAAATGTACACTGGATGTAAACAAACCTCATCTCCCCACTTGAGCACGTCTCCTGTGCGATCCTGAAGCTTGCAGTACAGGTTGATGAACTGTTCGATGCCGTGTTGCCGAACATGCTCCGCCAAAGCTTTGGTCTCATCCCAAGACAGGGGACTACCTTCACTTAGCAAACCCATTTTAGCTACTTGAGCGAAACGAAAATTTACACGTGATCTGCAAAATTGTCCAGCTAAAAAATGACGACTAAAAAACGCGCTCCCTTTCAAGATAATGTTCATATAATGCTAAATGGTCAGGAACATTGAATATCACCAGTGAATAAAAAAAAATGTAACGTAAAATCTGTTTTACGACATTGGACATAAAAGTACACTACAAAAAACTTGTAATCACGCTGAAATAGTTAAGTACTGGAACTTTAGATTTCCTTTAACAAAATAAATACGAAAGAAAAATCACACACTCTAACAATTTCGTTTTTTAAAGTCTTTTGCCTCCAATATAGAAAAACGACCGACTGCTTTATTTGTTTATAATAAATAGAGCCAGAATCCAACAGAAATGAAGTTATATCTCGGCGTACAAGGCTGTTCTGTAATCACCACACTAATTCTTATTTTTTTTTATCAATGGAACATCTTTAATGCCCAGTATGTAAAGAAACGCGGCAAAGATAATAACTAAATTGAAATGTTCTGAATTTGACACATTTTAGACGATATCCTAAGCAAGCAGCGCCACTATGAGCTACCAAGTTAACCTGGTTCAACGGTGACCCGCTGTCAACAGCCAACAGTATGTTCCATTTTACGTATAATCATTGAAGATTAAAACAGAACATCCTTTTTTAACTGGTGGTCGGATATAAAATTGATTCTTATAACATGGTTCATCTGGTATCCTGTAATGTTGAGGTAATTGCCTTAAACTAATTTCAAAGTTAAACCTTATTTTACTGCATAGACAGGAACAAAGAAATGAGTTTCCAAGATTGAATATGAATAAAAATCAAAACGGAACGTTAGCTTCTGATTTCATTCAGTAATCGTTCATTTTGACATTAATTTCTACAGATAACGAAAGTTCGGGGGTCCGTGGCTTTCAATTAAAACTATATAAGCTAAAAGAAAAAAAAGAAAATTAAGCAGTTTATTTACTAGTCGCTGCTCTTCGAGGTCTCCTGCGAGGTGTTCTGTGTGAGGCAAAGGTTTATACATTAATTAACAGAGAAATTGAAAATAATTTGAGAACATAAATATTTATACGAGTTTCTTTTTTTAGACTTCGCCGATTAGAAAAATACAGGAACTGTTATAAATTCGTCATGTTTGTTTCTATGTTCGCCTGCCACATTAATTAATTTAATCACAGCCGCTTAATTCCAAAACTATACGGATTACACAGTTGAAATAAGTATTTTGTGAAACGCTTTACGATTTTTATACCCCAAACACGGAACTGTAAGACGACGTTAAATAAAACTATTTTTCCAAAGATTTCGTTCATTTCACTTTCAAAAAGATAAAATGCATCTAACTTTTAAAAATTAAAAAAAAAAACGACGGGTTGCACTCTGGGAGTGCCGGCAGAAGTGAAAACTTGATTATTAACGTTGAGCATGTTTGGTATTTTGGAATGGTTAGGGCATAATTTTGCACCAATTGCTTTATCAGTATAAAAGTACTATCATTTATGTGGTAGAATACAATATTCATTTATTGCGCTATCGTACACGGTCGAGGTCGACCTCGACCTCGACCTCGATTCGTGGCACGCTGTAACATAGACGAACATTCGCGCAAGCGCCCTGCGCCGCCTAAACGAAACAGTAGGCCCAGGCATACATTTTGGCCGCGCCGTAGAGAGGGGATAGCTGTCTACTCTCCATCCGTCCTACGCTTTTTCGATCAGGGTCACGTGTCCTGACGCGAGTTTAAGATTTTATACCCATTACAGAAAAAGTGCTCAACGCCGCTAGAAGAAGAAGAAGAAGAAGAGTGAAGTTTTCACTTCAAAAATAAACTTTTATATCTCAATGAACACTTTAGGCGAAAATCAGTGTGAACGAGATAAACCAGTAGTTGTAGAGTCAAAGCATATTTAAAAAAACTGCAACTATTGTCATTTATATTTTCAATTAATACGCAAAAAAATTTCGCTACGGAACCATTCAATATTTGTGATCCGACAAACACTTGGCCACAATTTTTTTTCTAAAATGTTTTTCTATTATTCATTCACTCACTCAATGGTGACAAGTAGAAGTGTCGCGTTTTTATTTCGGTTTGCTGTGCTGCGGGCTTGCTTACCAAAAAATTTAGATTACTGTCAATAAACACTCAATAAAATGTGTGTTTATTCATAATAACAGTGTAAATCAGAAATTATCACATGTAGAGTTAATTAACTCAGTAATCAACAACTAGCACCATGGTGCCTGTGGCTATAGAAGGATGCACCCAAGGTGCTGAAGGTGGAGGACCCCGGGGCGGTTCCATATCTCTGGCTTTACTCATAGATTTTATTGTACAGAGGACTTACGATGAACTCACGGTATTGGCTGAGCTGTAAGTACACTGAAATAGTCCACTCAACATTATAAATAAGATCTCTGAAACACAGAACATAGTTGTTAATGATGCTTTTTGATTACAGTTTACCTCGTAAAACGGATATGGAGCGCAAAATTGAGATATACAAATTCAGCGCTCGAACACGGCAGTTGTTCGTACGCTTGTTGGCCCTTGTGAAGTGGGCAAGCAGTGCTACTAAAGTGGACCGGTCTGCGCACATTATGGCATTTCTAGATAAGCAAGCCTTGCTGTTTGTTGAGACTGCTGATGTTCTTGCCAGGGTTGCACGGGAGACACTAGTACATGCAAGGTTTGTGTTCAGTGCTAAGTATAATAGTCTGTCCCTATCTGAGAACCTGGTGGTTAATATCAAATGGATGATTTTCCCTTGGTTTGTCTTTTTTAGGTCAATCAATCACGGTAGCTAACATGAGATTTATAACTTAAGAGATCTATTCAGGGTTTCGTATTAGTAGTTTTCAGTACTCTTAATGGAACACAGAAGCAAAAGCGACCCAAATTTAAAAAATAATATGTTTTTTTATGTATGAAACTATGTTTCCAAAGCCACATCTTAAAGCCCCTTAAACATAATATTTATTTATTGCAGTTGTAGAGATAAAAAATCTTTATCATATCAAATATTGGCAAGCTAAAGTAATGGTTTTGTTCAGTGTCAGAAAATGAAGCTAACACTTATTTATTAGACAGCACCAATAAAATGAAGATTTTTTATACTTCTGACAATTTTTTTCTTGTACTGACTAGCCCTTTACATTCCGGGGTCATGGTAATTCGTAAGTCCTGAGACCCCAGTAGGCTTTGGCTGAGGGGGCCCTGTCATTTTGCTGACACTCTTTGAGGCGCACTTGGAACACAGTGCGCCGTTGACCCGGCCAATGCCCATGGTCTGGCAGCAGGTTGCCCATTATTCGCTGCCCGCATGCCCGCGCCTACAGTGGCCGGAGATCGTCTACCGACGTCCATCGCCGTGGGCGTCTACCACTGCGGCTATGGTGGAGGGAGGACACTGTCCTCTCCCTCACGCGGCCCTCATCCCCCTCTTCCCACTCCATCTCGCCCTGCAGCATGGCCTCAACCAATGCCGGGCGCCAAAAGGTCTCCGCGTATCACCGTCGTGAGGAGACGGCGATGCTCTGCTCAAGCAGGGCAGTCCTGCACCGTATGCTTCACCGTGTCCTCCGGACGGTCCTTGCAGTGGTGACACCGAGGCATTTCTTCCCTCCTTATCAGACACGGGTACCCCCCGAAACTTCCGTGTCCGGTGAGGACCTGCGTCATGCGGTAGGTCAGGACACCGAGACGCCTATCCAGCTACTCCTCAAAGAGGCCATATGCCCTGAGATCGCGCCGGAGCTCTTCCCGCCGCACCTCGACTTGTCGAGGCAGCGGGGATTCGCCCCGGCTCTGCGCCTCCACGCGGCACTCATAGACGCATTCTTCTGACTATTAGCAAAACTTTTACATTCCTTCTTCCCAGGTTACCAACTTTCCACATGGCTGCAGCAGTAGAAGTACTGACCCTGGGCACATACAGCAGATTACCAGCTGTTATTAGGGAGAGACTGGTCCCTCTTCCATCACTAACAGCTGGTGAGCGCCGCACCACATTGCGTGCTCTGGCTCATGTTGTGCGTCAACGCCTTACTACTGCTTCTTTGCCGAGTGATATTAGGAACTTAAAGGTAAGTTTTTGTATGATAAACAGATAGTATAAATCTGTTGATATCTTACAATCTGTTTATTGAATTATTATAATATTTGTTGTGACGCTAAAAATGTGGTGCAACATAACATTGGATGACTAATTTATACATTACTTTTCACTTGAGGTAGAGCTCATTGTGGATTGTAGTTTAAAAATTACTTTATCATCATATCAGCCGTAAGACATCCACTGCTGTTCATAGGTCTCCCCTATAGATTTCCAATAAGACTGGTTGTAAGCGGTTGCATCCAGTGTGATCTTGAGGTCTTCACCACCTTGTGGGTGGGTGACCGCTGCGTGGTCTCCATCCGAGAACGTTATATGGCCCCATCGGCCAGCAGTTCTGCGCGTTATATGGCGATGCCCACTCTGCTTCTTCAACTTACCAATATGTTGGGCTATGTCGACAACTTTGGTTCGGCCCTCTTCTGATTTTAATTGTAAATGAAAAATATTTATAATTGTAATGTTACTTTAGGTGGAGAATGGGCGTGCTACATTCACTGTGGGTCAGGATTTCAGTGTTTCTCTCACTGTGATGGGAGATGCACCCAACTTGCCATGGAGATTGTTGGATATAGCTATTTTGATACAAGATAGTGAAACTGGAGGTAAGATTACAGATACACAAACAACAACTTTACCAGAAACATTTTTGTTAATGTTATTTTCATTTAATTATTGTTTATTATAGAGGGTACATAACTTCACAATAGAGCAGGGCTATAACAACATTACCTTTAAAGTAAAAAGAAGACAATATACTATTTTAGTTAGCAGGAATAACAAATTGCACGAATCATGTCATGAGCAAGGGTGCTAACAGAAATTCAAGCCTTACATATGCAGACGGGATAAGCCTGGGTGTCGTAGAAAAGGCCTCAATTCGAACCTAATGTATCACTAATGTCAGTAAATCCTTCCAGAGGGCAAGCCTCTAGTACACAGTTCCCAGCTGGCCTGGTTACGCGGAGTAGCGCAAGCACGCTTGGCCGCGGCCGGTCTGAGCGGCGCGCTGACTGCTCTGCGATTCTTCTGTCGCTCGCTGTCACTTGAGCTGTTGTACACGCAGACGCTGAGGCTGTGTCGCGACCGCTTGTCCAAGCATCTGCAAGTTGACAGATACATTCCTGGACAGAAGTTGCAGGTTTCGTATTGGAGGTATTTCAATTAATACATTTTATGTATCTTTTTCAAAATTACTCTTTATAGATAGTATCAGTATCTATCCCAATAAATCAACATATCACTTTTAGATAGGACTTTCTAGGATCTGGGATAAATTGAATGCAAAATTGGAAGAACCAAATTATTTCTGTTGTTGGTTGTAGACCAAGCTCGCATAGCTGATGCAGTTATTCTAACTTGTGTACAGAGTGTCAGTTTGCACACAAGTACGAAAAACTGCGTCAGCTATGCAAACTAAGTTAGCTTAGATTTCGGTATACAACCCGCGACTGCGATACATCGTACTTGATAGATGGATTGGTATCATTGGAACTTAAAACGGGATATTTACTATTTTTGTTATAAGTGCGACAGTTTCCGAAACTTTTTGTTATATAAGTTTAAAAGCGTATGATGGATATCATTGTCGTAATGCAATTCTTCAGGGAGCTAGGCTGCGAGCTGGGCTACCGGCTCATCATCGGCGCGGAGGGCTCCCAGCTGTGCGTGTGGCACGTGCCGGCGCTGGCGGGCGGCGAGCGCGTGTCGTCTGCGCTGACGCCGCACGCGCCCTCCATGGAGCGACTGCTAGCGCACACCGTGCATGTGCGCTCCCGACAGAGACTCAATGACCTTAAAGTACTGCTGAATGATATGGGGGTAAGTCGATCTATTATAACGTTGATTATATTATTTTCTTATTGTAATATCCAGGCCTCACTAACGACATTTCGCTGATGACACCGTCCTTACCTTCTCTGGCGACACTTGGGATGACGCCTTTGATTCCGCTCAAAAAGGACTAAATATTGTTCTTCAATGGCTCAAAAGACACATTCTTACTATAAATACCGACAAAACTAAAGTTCTTACGTATAGCTTACGAAATTCCACTCAACCTCCAAATTCATACGCTTTAGTAGCGCACTCATGTTTACTGTCTGACACTGCGACATGTACTACATGTCCAGAATTAGAACGTAGTCAAACCATCAAATATCTCGGTGTGACTCTTGATGATGGCCTGAGCTTTGCACCTCATATAGAGTTACTGACTAAAAGAATTAGAAAGCTGATCTTTGTATTTAATAATCTTCGCCACATAGCAGAACCTCAAATTATTAGGTGCACATATTTTGCTCTCTGTCAGTCTCTCTTAAGCTACTGTATATGTGCTTGGGGTGGTGCACCCAAAACGGTACTTTTGAAGCTAGAACGGGCTCAGAGAGCTGTGTTGAAGGTTAGTACCTTTAGGCCTATCCTTTTCCCAACTGAAGAATTATACAGGAACTGTAGAGTCCTTACAGTGAGACAATTATTTGTTTTACACATACTACTGTATCAGCATCAAAAAACCTCTTATGTAATACTCACCACAAGACGCAAAGACAATGTATGCCAACCTTTCCGTTTCTTACAAGAAGATTTTCTTGTTTCAAAGGACCCCATCTCTACAATAGTCTTAACAAAATACTGAACTTTTACTCACTCCCCAGATTGTCATTTAAAAAGAAACTTAATGATTGGCTAAAAACACTTAATTACAACAACACTGAAAGCTTATTGTTGACCCAATACAGCTCCCGTTAAACCCCATTCTTTATCAATTGCTCATCCTTTGCTGCCATTACTCACAAATATAGAATACACATACATTGCACACACATTCATACACACAGACACAATACACACACCTACACACACACCCTTACACACTACACTACTCCACTCTTAAATATATTTTTTTTCTCTTGTTTTGTTTTATTTTCTTTCCTAAATACTTTACGTGTCCATTTACCTATAATTAAACGAATTAGTCGTATATTTACAAAATGGCATGTATGTACCTGAATGCAAATAAGATACATCCAATATAGGGTCGGGCCCAGCATCTTTAACACAAGTTGTCTTGGCAACTTAGTAAGGGTGCTGGTGTCGCAACATCATTGTATTTACGTGAAACTATAATTATGTAACTTCTATTCAAACCATGTATTTAATGTAAAATGTAAAACTTGATGCAAATAAATTATTATTATTATTAAGATGATTGACATGATTTTCTCGATAAGTCTTGAAATGTTCGTATAAACGTTAATTATGCGATAATTCACGGCATTTCCCGTTAGTATGGCCCTAGTGTTATTGTGATTGGGCACGCCGCAATCGCGGCGGTAAGACCCCTCCTTGAGGAGTGGCTGGATAGGCGTCACGGCGTCCTTACCTACCGCATGACGCAGGTCTTCACCGGACACGGAAGTTTCGGGAGGTACCTGTGTCTGATAAGGAGGGAAGAAACGCCTGGGTGTCACCACTGCGAAGATCGTGCAGAGGACACGGTGGAGCATTCGGTGCAGGACTGCCCCGCTTGGGCAGAGCACCGCCGTGTCCTCACGACGGCGATTGGCGGTGACCTCTCGCGCCCGGCATTGGTCGAGGCCATGCTGCGGGGCGAGACGGAGTGGGAAGCGGTCGCCTCCTTCTGCGAAGCAGTCATGCTCGCGAAGGAGGAGGCGGGCTGCGTGAGGGGGAGGACAGCGTCCTCCCTCCACCCCAGTCGCAGTGGTGGACGCCCACGGCGTCGGACGTCGCAAGACGATCTCCGGCCACCGTAGGCGCGGGCATGCGGGCAGCGAGTAATGGGCGACTCGCTGTCCGACCATGGACCATGCCCGGGTCGACGGCACGTTGTGTTCCATGCGCGCCTCAAGGAGTGTCAGCATAATGACGGGGCCTGTAGAGGGCCATAGCCTGCCGGGGTCGCGGGACTTTCCCATTACCGTAACCCCGGTACGTAAAGGGCTAGTGAAGGACACCGTGGATTTTAGTCAGTACAAGTCTGACAGTCCCTCCCGCCCCGCCCTGGGTGGGAGGACTCATTTGATGATTTTACCACGATAAAAAAATAAATAAAAAAAAGTGTTATTGTGATAAGTACGACGATTACTACGCGAATGTAGCTCCTAATCGAAGGCTTAAAATCCTAAGTTAAGGTTTATGTGTCTACCAACAACGATATCGATTATTTAGTAGCTCAAGAAACATACATAAGGCTGACGACGTAGGACCCAAAAGGTCCTACGTCGTCAGTTAAAGAGATACAGAGGGTCTAAAATGGCTATGTTTTTCCCATGCAATGGGATATTGCTAAGTAGCCGTTTTAGACCCTCTGATCGCCGAGTATTTATATCAACCACAAAATCTCTCTCAAGCAGGCACTTTGTTTAGTTGCCAGTCAAATAGTGACCAAGTTACCAAATGAGCTGACAAACATGATCGTGTTGTCTGGAGCAGGTGGAATGCAGCGTGAGCGGCTGGCCGTGCGTGCTGGCGTGCTCCGTGGTGTCGCCGTGCCTGCGCGCCGAGCAGCTGCTGGTGTGTGTGGGCGCGCACGGCGGCCGGCTGCGCGCGCGCGTGCCCGCCTACCCCGCCACGCCGCGCATGCCCGAGCTGGCCAACGCGCTCGGCGCCACCAACGTCACGCTCATCAAGACGCTGCTCACGCAACTTAGGTCTGTTCTAGAACCCTCTAAATGTATACCGACAGTGAAATCAAGCTAAAAAAATAAAGAAGTTAACACACTTGGGGTCTTCATAATAATATTTAATACACAGCGTCTTCTGAGACATGAATCGACCAATCACATATATTGTCTTACTTCTTATCAATGTTACTCTTTCACGCAACAACTGCTGAACGGATTTGAATGTTAATCCAAATTCAATCTGATAGTAGCAGTTTCTTGAGGTATCATTAATTCAATAAAGGCCGCGACTTCTTTTAATATTAACAATAATTTCCTCAGGTTCTGGCTAGTAGCCCGTCGATGCGAGAAGACGCTACAGCACCTTCCTGCGAGCGTGTGCGAACACCTGCCGTTTCTGCACGGTCCCGACCACCCACTCACCAAGCTGTCGCCTGACAGACTCTACGTCACGCTGCACAGGCATACTGATCATATACTTGTGAGTATAAGTACAGGCCATATTTCAGGAACTACTGGTCCGAAATGAAAAAATATTTTTGTATTTGATAGTCCATTTATCGAGGAAGGCTGTATAAAATCACGCTACGACCAAAATGAGCCGACCAGCGGAGTTGAAATTACATGAAACAACTAGTTTGTATACATAACTCAAGTACCTGGTGGCCTGGCCGTCTTAAAGCGAGAGTAGTTCCGCTAAGGGAAAGAGACAGAGCCATACAAGTCGTCTATCGCCATCTCGTTACCTCAGCGGATATACTCGGACGTCATGGTAGGCCCCCTGTTACTTTCGGGTCATTGGTTCCAATTTTTTTTTTAAATCAAGTCTTTAATGTATTGTTCAGATAGTGGAGATGAAGGAGGTAGCAGTCGGCGGCACGGCTACCACCAGCAACAGTTCCAACAGCGGTAGTGCATGTTCCGTGGCACTTTCGTTCCATCTTGCCGGCGCCAAGAGGTGTACGCCAGAGGAATGTGAAGATGAGGTATGCGCACATTGCTAGATTTAGTTCAGTGAAAATGTTCGCGTACTAATGTGCTGCACTGTGCGCGAACAAAAGTTACGCACAGCCTTGTCTGTCGTTACGGAGGCTAAACGTGATATCAGCTTAATACGCGCACTTCAGCTGTGCGAGAACAAATGCCGCACACTATTTTGGTGGTATTGTACCATTATAGAGTGTACGAAAATAAATGCCGTTCTCAGAAAAGACCCCTCGATTAACTGTGCTCGTAATCATTTTAAAACTGCTGTTTTTAACTTATTTTGTTTTCTTTCTTGTGAGGTTGTGGCCACTGTAACACTGATCATAAAGTTTAGTATTCAACGCCATGAAAAGCTTTTTCAACATCTCATTTTTTAAATATTTAGTGACCATCTGATAGCACCAATATTAATTTTTGAAATGCTACAGGTCTCAGCCAACAGTTCGTCGACGCCGGCGAATGCACCGCGCGCCTACTTAAAACTGAACTCTTTAGTTGAACTAGACACGTTCACTCTCACACACGGACCATTCACGCCTCTCGATACTCCCGGTAAGCATTAACAGTTAATAATTTAAACCTTTTATAAATGTAAAAATAAAGAAACAACATAATGTCAAGGTTTTTAAATAATTTTAAATTTAACTAAATTGAATTATTTTTATGAGGATGGACCCGCATAGTTCATCAATCCTCGATATTTTTTCGTATAATTAAAACTAAATATTTGACGCAGGAATGCAACCAGGCAAGCGCAAGCTATTACTGGCATCCCAGCGCAATGTGCGCGTGCGCCAGCCAGCGTACTTCATACCCGAGCTCGCGCATGTCGTGGCCGCCGCAGACGAGCGCGTACCTTTCGTTAACCTCGCACAAGAGGTAAGATTGATACAAACTGTGTTATATATAGATAATTATACAACTTTATCAGCATCTCATCATTGCCGCTCAAAAGGCCAGTCAGGTCTATTACCAATTAATTTGACTATGCTGTGCTCAACAGGGTCCATAATTGATACTATGTTTTAACATGCCAACTGTTTTATTTAACATTATGGAATGCAATAAAGTATTGAGTATTGAGATTTAATGCACCGTCTTTTAGAATCCTGTAGTCATACACTATATAACTTTGTGGTAAATAGTATGTAGATTATTTACTAAGAGGAAAAAGCAATATATCATGTAACTGGCGCTATTTGAATCCTGAACATATCGAGTGACCCTAGGATTCCCAAGCGCAGTGAGAATCCGGTGAGCAGTTAAGGCTCGCTCAAGACAAGTGCGGGCTCTCGGGGAACTGAACCCAGGCTACCTAATGCAATGGGCAATCATGTCGGCTTTAGAAGATGTCGTTCCGTACCAACTAACTACCAACACAGCCGATCAGCTATTGCGGTTATTAGCTGCACTTCCGCTACAGACAATGTAGAAACAAGTGATGTCGTTTATAGGTTTAATGTTATGTGTATGTTATTCTGCCACACCCAGCTGGCCAGTCGCGGAGTGACGCACGGCGGCGTTCAGCCCGAGTGGAGCGGGTCTGCGCTGGGCATGCGCGTGGTGGCGCTGCCGCGGCCCGAGGGCGCCTGCGCACGCGCAGCCGCGGCTCTGCGCGAGCGCCTGCTGGCGGCCACCATCCGCCTCACCAACAAGAACCAGACGCGCGTGTGGACTGCAGAGATCGTGTTCCATGGATCACCTGTGCGCACGCCTAACCCGAGGGAACAAGGTACGAATTTGTATAGTTACTGTGATATTTCCAGTTACCTTGTGGCTGGAATTTTTGTTACGATACGTAGGGTTCTATAAAACACCATATTGCACGCTGACTTCAGCAATGTATACGTTGCGATGTAGGTATTTCTGTATGCTACCGACATCAGGGTAACAAGAATTTAGAAAATTTCTAACCTTTTCTAAACTACAAATTTATTCCGTGTTTCAGGTGAGCGTCGCTGCGTGTACCTGCAGTATGACCTGGGCACCGACGCAGGTCGCACGGCGGACGCGTTCCTGGCCGACTGGGCCGCCATCGTACATCTACACACATTGCTACACGACTTCATGCTCAGGCCAGCGCAGGGTATGGTATCACAATTATTGATTAACTCGGCGTAGCGTTTTGATTATGATTTTTGTTTAGTAAAAGTGTTAAGGAAAACCCTGTCCCTTTCGGAAAGGGTACTTACTATGCGATCACGATAAGGCTGTTCTTGAATATGATGGATTGACCTCCATCTGCCAATCGTCACTTGAAAATTAGGTTAAGCAAAAGAAAACTTGTAAAAATTAAGTTTCAGTACCTATTATTTAGTATTGTTATCTGGTTCATTTCATTTGATTCATGAGCGTACATACTCGTACATGTAGTACGATTTCATAAAAATATTGTGCAGCACGTTTGTTCGCGCACTTCAGCAGTGCGCGTATTAACCGGATTTCACGTTTAGCCTCTGTGTCCACCAGCAAGGCGTGTGCGTGAACAGAAAATCGCGCAAAAAAAAAAAACTAGTTTGTTCTCTCTTTCCAAGAGTCAATCGACCGTGAGTCAGCTAGGTAAATAATTGTAATTAAAATAATGTTGTTCAGAACGCGAGACCCTGTGGTCAGGCGTGTGCATCCGCTCGTACACGTACCGGTCGCTGGTGGTGGGGTTCGGGCCGGCGCAGCGCGCGACAGCCGTGCTGCAGTGGAGCGCCAGCTCGCAGCGGTACACGCTGGCCACGCCCGCGCACCAGCCCGCCGCCAACGCGCACCACCTGCTGCACCACCACCTGGACCATTACATCAACAGGTAAGTGCTGCAGCGGTACACGCTGGCCACGCCCGCGCACCAGCCCGCCGCCAACGCGCACCACCTGCTGCACCACCACCTGGACCATTACATCAACAGGTAAGTGCTGCAGCGGTACACGCTGGCCACGCCCGCGCACCAGCCCGCCGCCAACGCGCACCACCTGCTGCACCACCACCTGGACCATTACATCAACAGGTAAGTGCTGCAGCGGTACACGCTGGCCACGCCCGCGCACCAGCCCGCCGCCAACGCGCACCACCTGCTGCACCACCACCTGGACCATTACATCAACAGGTAAGTGCTGCAGCGGTACACGCTGGCCACGCCCGCGCACCAGCCCGCCGCCAACGCGCACCACCTGCTGCACCACCACCTGGACCATTACATCAACAGGTAAGTGCTGCAGCGGTACACGCTGGCCACGCCCGCGCACCAGCCCGCCGCCAACGCGCACCACCTGCTGCACCACCACCTGGACCATTACATCAACAGGTAAGTGCTGCAGCGGTACACGCTGGCCACGCCCGCGCACCAGCCCGCCGCCAACGCGCACCACCTGCTGCACCACCACCTGGACCATTACATCAACAGGTAAGTGCTGCAGCGGTACACGCTGGCCACGCCCGCGCACCAGCCCGCCGCCAACGCGCACCACCTGCTGCACCACCACCTGGACCATTACATCAACAGGTAAGTGCTGCAGCGGTACACGCTGGCCACGCCCGCGCACCAGCCCGCCGCCAACGCGCACCACCTGCTGCACCACCACCTGGACCATTACATCAACAGGTAAGTGCTGCAGCGGTACACGCTGGCCACGCCCGCGCACCAGCCCGCCGCCAACGCGCACCACCTGCTGCACCACCACCTGGACCATTACATCAACAGGTAAGTGCTGCAGCGGTACACGCTGGCCACGCCCGCGCACCAGCCCGCCGCCAACGCGCACCACCTGCTGCACCACCACCTGGACCATTACATCAACAGGTAAGTGCTGCAGCGGTACACGCTGGCCACGCCCGCGCACCAGCCCGCCGCCAACGCGCACCACCTGCTGCACCACCACCTGGACCATTACATCAACAGGTAAGTGCTGCAGCGGTACACGCTGGCCACGCCCGCGCACCAGCCCGCCGCCAACGCGCACCACCTGCTGCACCACCACCTGGACCATTACATCAACAGGTAAGTGCTGCAGCGGTACACGCTGGCCACGCCCGCGCACCAGCCCGCCGCCAACGCGCACCACCTGCTGCACCACCACCTGGACCATTACATCAACAGGTAAGTGCTGCAGCGGTACACGCTGGCCACGCCCGCGCACCAGCCCGCCGCCAACGCGCACTACCTGCTGCACCACCACCTGGACCATTACATCAACAGGTAAGTGCTGCAGCGGTACACGCTGGCCACGCCCGCGCACCAGCCCGCCGCCAACGCGCACCACCTGCTGCACCACCACCTGGACCATTACATCAACAGGTAAGTGCTGCAGCGGTACACGCTGGCCACGCCCGCGCACCAGCCCGCCGCCAACGCGCACCACCTGCTGCACCACCACCTGGACCATTACATCAACAGGTAAGTGCTGCAGCGGTACACGCTGGCCACGCCCGCGCACCAGCCCGCCGCCAACGCGCACCACCTGCTGCACCACCACCTGGACCATTACATCAACAGGTAAGTGCTGCAGCGGTACACGCTGGCCACGCCCGCGCACCAGCCCGCCGCCAACGCGCACCACCTGCTGCACCACCACCTGGACCATTACATCAACAGGTAAGTGCTGCAGCGGTACACGCTGGCCACGCCCGCGCACCAGCCCGCCGCCAACGCGCACCACCTGCTGCACCACCACCTGGACCATTACATCAACAGGTAAGTGCTGCAGCGGTACACGCTGGCCACGCCCGCGCACCAGCCCGCCGCCCGCGTGTTACTTTGGTTTTTAGATTGTCTTCTTCTTTTTTAATTATTTTATTGTTTAATCAATGTTTTGATGTCAGTCACAAGGATCTGATGTCGTTCGGCGTGGTCCTCCGCGAGACGTACGGTCCTCTGCTGGCGCTGTCCCGGCTGCCCACGCTGCCGCAGCTGGGGCTGCACCACGTGCGCACGCTCATGCCCACGCCCACCTTCACGCTCCTGGCGCACTCTTGGAGGAAGGTCGGTAGCTATTTGTTAGCAATTTAACATTGACATGTTTTCTTTAATAACGCAACAATAGGGTAGTTTACTGCAGTTTTTGTTTTTTTAATCAATGAAAATTGAATTATGCCGAAAGGTAGATTATCAAAAAATTGTTGATCCGTATTTTTTCTTTTGATACGTAAACCAAAATTGACGGAGATAACGGTTCTAAAAATCATAAAACGTCACTCGGCCGGTATAATTTTACAGGCGTTATGACGTCACACGCCCGACTCCCGAATTTCGAAGTGTTTTATCTTTAAATACTCAGTGATTTAACAAAAGAAAAAATACGTGTCCATTATTTTTCAAAACTCTAGCTGACGGACTAATTAAATTTGCAATTTACTGATGCTAGAAGATTATTGTAATTTCTCGCTCTAGATCCGCATAGTATACGCCGGTGCGTATTCTCTGGAGGTGGGCATCCGTGGCGGAGGTGTGATCACGATACGCGACGGATCGTATTCCAAGTTCGAGCGCAACACTATCGTCGACGAGTTCGCTCCTGCTCTTGGATTGAAGGTAACAGTACAACTTGTGATTTCAACTTTGAGCTTTCAGAGAAGAAGGATTTAGGCCCACTTGCACCACAATCACTAAACGGGTTTAGCGCTAAACTGCCTTAGAATATCACTGTATCCCTGTCAAATTGTTTGAAGTTGACAGAGACAGAACGATGTTTTAAATCAGTTTAACGCTAAACCTGTTTAGTGACATACAGTTCGCGTCACAACTAAAATCCTTTTTATGCCGCGCTAGTTTATTACCTACTTAGGCTCGTCCTGGCGCCATCTGTAATCAAAAAGTTATTGTTTTTCCTCGGGAATAGTATTTTTATTTTTCGGGACAAAAAGCAGCTGTGCACTATGTCCGTTTTGTTCGGATTACCGCTTCAATGGTTAAGGCTGCGATTCCACTAAGGCGGAGTGGAGCGGTGCGAGTTGTGCCGCTCGGAACACTTCTGCAAGAACTAGATTATTTTTTTCATCAAGTTGGTTGTCTGCGACCATTGATTAGGAAAAAAGCGATAGTAAAAAAAAAAAATAGAGGAAAATTAACCTCATCCTACAAGTAAGGTTGATTATTCTTCTTGACAGTGAGTAGTAATAAGTGAATTTTGGTTGTCACCCGAGAAAATATAATGAAACAGTACAAAAAGGTTACCTGAAGTAAAATTATGGTAAAACATTTAAGATTATGGTCAGGGAAAAACTTGAAAAGCACCTGGAAAACCGTGAAAATTCAGGGAATATTGATTTTGGTAAATAGTGGTCAACCTGTTGGTAGCTAATAATAAAAACTGGTTCGCAGGCGTTCTTATCACGTTACGTTGAAGACAATATGAGCGCAAGACTGCTAGCTGAAGACGACAACCCGCCGTCACCCATGTCACCGATGCCGCCTGGTGAGGACAAAATATTTTATAATCTTCTTTAATATATAATGTAATTTAATGTATTAAGGCCCACTTGCACCACAAACCACTAAACAGGTTTAGCGTTAAACTGATTTAAAACATCGTTCTGTCTCTGTCAACTTCAAACAATTTGACAGGGATACAGTGATATTCTAAGGCATTTTAGCGCTAAACCTGTTTAAGTGATATGTGGTGCAAGTGGGCCTAAGACTACATCATAGAAATCATCAAATTTTATTTTAATGAACTAGTGTTCGTTCATAGGCCTGTGGAGATTTTATTAAAATTTTATTTGCATACCGTTTAAACATTGTGACGTTCAGCATTATGCATTTTATATTGAACATCCTTATAAAATATCAAGTTGTGTGTGTTAAATATTTATTTTGTTTGTTTTAGTATTTATTGTTATAGGTATAGCGGCAACAAAAATACATCATTTGTGAAAATTTCAAGTGTCCTCGCAATACAGTAGTTGTAAAAAACAGAGTATTCTCCTCGGAAATAAAGCATCCTTGTCTTGGCCTAATTTAAATCCCTCGCTATTATCGATTCTTAGCTTAATTCAACACATACACAAGGCGTTCACCCCCAGAATCCTTAGGGTCGCTTTGGGCATCAATATGCCCGTTATGTAAGGTAATGCTATTTTTTCTTGTTAATCAGGTGGCTTACGCTTCCCTGCGCCCCTGACGCCGCCACAGCCGCACACGCCGCACTCGGCGCCTGTCACCCCACACCCTGCGTCGCCGGCGCAACATCAGGTGCGTAACATGTCACATAGAGTTTAGGTTCCTTTAGTTCAATTTCTGTCTATTACTTGCAGCTTTGCACACGTGCAATTCAAATGAAATGCCAGAGGAACTTAACCGGAATAAACAATATCCTATATGTTATTTCAGACTGTAATTTCTTGAAAATTTGTTTAGCCGTTCTGACGTAATTGAATCGGAAACATTTATCCAATCAGAAACTTTCGTATTTTTTTTTAATAATAGTTAGATTGCATTAGTAAAAATAACCAACAAGTTTCGTTAGCAAATTAATTGTGAATTATAGATGGGTGGCGGATCGTTCAACCTGACGTCCCCGCCGGGCGGCGCAGGCGGAGCGGGAGCGGGCGCGGGCGGCGGCGTGTCGGCCTCGCCCGCGTCGCCCATGGCGCCGTCCCCGCACGCCGCGCCCGCCGCCTCCCCGCACCCGCCGCCCACGTCTCCCTTCACCGCGTGGCCCGCCTCCCCGTCCCTGCCGCGGCCCTCGCCCGGACACCATCCTTCGCCGAGACATCATATAGACCATAAAGGTGAGTCCTTTGACCGTGTCTCTGTCTGGCTATTACAGTATAAAAAACGCGACAAATTACAGTCACTTGCTACGCTCGTGATTCAATCATCATGAGTCACTCCCTACGGGCGCGATCGATCGTGATTCAGTCGTTAGGAAACCTTCACTTGCTCATGATTCATCTATGGTTCTCGGTTTAAATCCGTGCTTTAATATCTAGTTGCTTAATATTCTATTACACAACATAGAATGGTTATAAAATGATATTGTTTGTTCAAACTCGTGAACAATAATGATAGTGAAGACCAGTTCTCAATGAGTAAATGTTGTTGGACAGGTCCTGGCGCGAGCTCGGGCAGCTCCCGCCCGGGCGGCGCGGGCGGCGCGCGCGGCTGGGCGGGCGGCGCGGCCACTCCGCTGGCGGTGCTGAAGCTGGACGCGCTGTGCACGCCCAGCGAGCCGCCGCCCGGCGCGCCGCCCGGGCCCGCGCTGGCGCCCGTGCAGCGCTTCCTGGCCTGCGTCTACATGAAGCGCACGCTGCAGCGGTTCGTGCAGCAAGAGGAGTTTGTAAGTGTTGTTTTCATTATTGTTACGCATGTTTTAGGTTAATATTGGCCTCCGAGTATTGTTTTTGGATTGATAGGGTATAATCGACACTCATTGTACACAACCAAACTAGCTGCACTTAAATGTTTTGGGTGGTAAAAATCATCAAAGGAGTCCTGTGGACGAAACAAGAGACTTTTTGGGACAAACCCACCACACTATTCCCTAACCACTGCAACTTCTGTGCGCCAGAATCAACAGTGGCAACCAACCAGAAAAGGGCCGAGACAATGAAGCTCGACGTGTCCCGAAGAATGAATTTACCTGTCTTGGATCCTGCAACGAAATTAATCAGAAAAGAATAGTGGAGGAGTAGGAAAAAATATATGTTTCCACTTCCCTTCATGCAAGCAGGAGACAGAACAAAACAAGGCCAATAGGCACAAAGGGACATTACAACTGGGAGAAGCCCAGTTGCCTAGCACCACGGGTAAAATGACTACTAATATTAATGGGTCCTAAATTGTGAGCTGCTAAATTTGATTCCAATAATAGGTATGGCAAAAACGCTTGAACGCACGGAAGTTTGTTCGAGTTTCAACAAGGTCCGAGTAGTAAATGACTCCAGATGTAGTCTGAACAGTGTTCAACATAATATTACGTTCGTTCTGCCAAAGAATACACTCCCATAGAATATGATGTGCTGATTGTTCATATTCACAGTCAGATGTCGAACATTGACAAAAAGGCGAGGGAACAAGCTTGAAGGAAAATAATTTACTTTTAAAGTTACCATGTCCCGTGAGAAATTGGGCAACACAGTGATCCACCTCCAGCCACGTCCTAGCCAGCCGCTCACGAACGGATGGAAAGAACTGGTGGAGGTGCCGCCCCTTGATAGAATTATCCCACCTACTTTGCCATTCGGATAAAAGATCCTCCCAGACGTCGCTCTGGGGTTTGAATAATCTAGATATCTTATCACGGTCACTTTGAGGTAGAAAATCAGCATCAGTGGTCTCCCGTGTGGAAAAGTACATTGCAGCACGTCGCTGTACTTCAAGATCGACTGGAAGAACACCAGCAAGTACCGGTAAAGCTTCAGTACTGACGGTTCTATACGCTTTACTTAAGAATAACAAAGCCAAGCGCTGGCTTTGAAGCAATTTACGTCGTGCCGCCCCTATGGTGGCCCTATCGGCCCAAACAGGTGTTCCGTAGCACATACAGCCCAAGTAAGTAGCACCATAAATAGTTTTTAAGGTTAAAAACGACAAACCCCAAGTAGATTTGGATATTCTCGTTAGGGCATAAAAAATATTTTTAGCTTTTTCACCAACTGTTTTTATATGTTCTATGAATGTGAAATTCCTCTCTAAGACTAAACCAAGATAGCACACCGATTTCTTTTTCTTAACGGGAACATTATTGAATTTAATACTAGGCCACGATTTAAGGTCACCTTTTAAAATGAGTTGATAGGTTTTATGTGGTGCAAAGGTCAGACGGTTACGATCGCCCCACTGTGATATTAATCGTAGGCAAGTGTCAGCCAAATTCTCGAGTCCAGCACGAGTACTCGACTGAATGAGCAGAAGGCCATCGTCCGCATAACCAGTTAAAGAACAACCACTTGGAAGTGGAATCGCGAGGAAATCATCGAAGCCTAGATTCCATAAATAAGGACCGATAACCGAACCTTGAGGACAGCCCATGGTGAGAGGTTTCGATATGGAATGATGTCCGAGTTTAAGTTTCGCGGATCCGTTAGAAAAGTACGAACAAAGGAGATTAAATATATTATTATAGCAACCACGAGCTTTTATTTTAAGTAGTAGCATTGGCCACCACGCGTTATCAAAGGCCCCGGAAATATCTAAAAAGATCCCAACTACGTACTTGTGTTTAGAGGTATTAACCATTTTTCTAACAGAAAGTGCCGCGTCAACGGTTGATTTCCCGATAGTAAAACCGAATTGATTTTTATGGAATTTGGGCCCGTCCGGTAACAATCGTGGGACGATAAGACGCTCCAAGAGCTTTCCCAAAGATGGTAATAAAGTTATGGGCCGGTATGACTTAGGGTCATCTGGTGGCTTGTCGCCGCTTTTAGGTATTATTCGTATAAAGCCATGTCTCCATATACGAGGAAAAACGCCTTCAGAAATACACCGGTTGTAAACAGTTAATAACGCGTCACCCGCTGTTTTACACTGTTTTACGCTGTTTTTTAAACAAGAGACTGTCAAACTCTTACTTATTAAAAATCCATCGTGTTCCTTCGGTAAATATTCGCGTCCCAGAGTTACGGTATCCTGCTTATACAGTCCCGCAACCTCGACAACCACCTACACACTACAATTCTTTAATGAATCAAATAACAGAACTTATCAGATTTCTATGTATTGATCGACACAATTTGAGCCATTTAATAAGTTTTTTTTCTGTAGCTTCGTGAATGACAAATGATGATAATGCAATGGGTAACTTTCTGTCGAACATATCACACTTAAGTATAAGTTTGTCTATAAGATTGATTGCATTTTCGTGCAGTTGACGCTGGTGTCGGTGGAGGCGACGAGTCTGACGTTCCGGTGCGAGAGCGCGGGGCTGGCGGGGCGCGTGGCGCTGCACCCGCAGCACATGCAGTCGCTGCACCTGCAGCTCACGCCGCTGCCCGACCACAACAAGGAGGCCTGGTCGGCGGACGACTTGCAGGTAATCATAATACCTATAAAAGTAACACTCAATAATATTAAGGATGAAAGCCTTTGTCAAACAGACTGGCGTGGCGAATGCGAGGCGTGACGGTTTTTATTTGTAATGTATGGAATTGTTTGAATCCAGTCACATAGAAACGCGATCCGATAGCGTGACAGAACTATCGCACTGACGTCTCGCTTCAAAAACGCTTCGCTTTCGCCGGTCTGTTTGACAAAGGCAGAAATGTGAGCAGATCGTAACTGGCTGTCGATGTTTAACTTGTTGTTAAAGCAGGTATTTCGACATAACGTTAACGGTGTTGCGATGATTTTTTTAAAATGGTAAACTACAGTGTTATGGCCCGTTCACGATCTTTCCGCTGTGAGTGGTGGTTTAGGCCGCAAACTCGGAACGGCGGCGCGTGCAGCGGCGCGTTGTTCTGAGCGTGCACGCTCGACTACTGAACATACGTTCAGGATGAGGATTTCTCTCTGGGTGTATTCCTAGCAGCGTTATATGCGTGTAGTTGAGCGGCGTGATCAGTGTTTTAGCGTTGTAACGAGCGTTTACAAGTGACATTCTGTTCAATGTTCCATGTGTCAAGATTTGGTGTGTTCATAAATAAAATATGGAATGGGAAGATATAATTGACGTATTATAAGAAGAATTATTTAATGAAAGAAAAAGTAAAAGAATTGAACAAAGAGATTCTTTAGGAGAATTTGCTACATTTTATGAAAAAATACGACAATCCGATTCGGATTTTTTTGATTATACAAGAATGTCTATAAAGTGCTTTTGATTACATGCTAAAAGGCATTGAAAGTTCAATCCTCAAAAAATTGCTCAATCATCATAAAAAATAGTCTCGTAATATCGTTCCTTAGACGTGATGACACAGTCTTGCTCTTGAACGGTGGCCTCCGATTGGTCAACGTACTTGGACGCCCTGCTCGCACGCACGCACTAGCGAAAACTAGTTGCATGCACGCTGAACGCGAGTATGCACGCGACAGTACACGCTGGAACGCTCTGCTGCACGCCCCGCCGTTCAGAGTTTTCGGCCTTAGTAAGGGGTGGCGAGCGGTAAGATCACATGTATAGAAATGTTTGAAACATTTCACGAGGCGCCGCCTGTGGCGAAAACGCGTACGGTTTTCTCCAAATGAATTGCGGAAACAAAAGCACAACGGTGCGTGCCACGCTACTAAATAGAGCGTTTCAGACAACGGTGCGTGTTGTTCAAGTTCATGTGGAGAATTCGGCAGCTGTTTCCAATCGCTACTATGAGTACGTGGCGTGCATAATGTTTTACCGCGTAGCTCGCCGCACCCTTCATCGTTTACACGTAGAAACAGTTTTCATAAAAAACGACGAAATTATATAATGACATCGAAATACAACATGAACGTTTTATCAGATAATGGAGAAGTTCTTCGAGCAGCGCGTGGCCATCGCGCCGTACCGCGCCACGGCGCTGCAGGGCTGGGCGCGCACGTGGGGCGCCCCGGGCGCGGCGCTGGGCTCGCTGGTGTCGCTGATGCGCGCGGAGCTGGCGCCCGCCGCGCCCGCCGCCTGGGCGCTGCACTGGGCGCTGCGCATCCCGCCCGCCGCGCCGCCCATCGTGCCGGCCGGCCAGCCCGCCGTGCTGCTGGCCAAGCACAAGATACTGTTCTTTGTGAGTCATTGTGTAGCCTACGATGTTAAAATTACATTTTTCAAAAACATATTCAGGCAAATAAAAGTATCCTTTTTTCTATAGTTTTGTTGTTTGACGTACACTATGCGTGTGTGTAGATCTGCCTGACGCGCGGCGACACGCAGCTGGTGCTGCCGCTGGTGTACGACATGCAGCTGAACGTGACGCAGCTGGCCGACAAGCAGAACGCGCAGCCGCACCTCATCGCCGTCAGCTTGCATCTCAAACGGTACCACTTCACATTACTTCGTCAAGTACTCGCGCTAAAAAACAACTTTACAGCCTTGCGTAACAAATAATAATTCTACTTAATTTCGAAGCGTTTATAGTTGAAAATCTATTAAAGACTGCTGAGCGACAACGAACGAAACAAACGAAAACTCTCTGTAATCTGTAATAGATTTTCAACTTTATGCGCTGATGTATAAAGTTGAAAGTGTATGTAGCATGTTAGCGAATGCTGAACGTTAACGATTATCGCTTACTATTTGACTACAGGCCCAGTTGTTTCCACGCTGCCTTGTCGCTTGCATGAGCGCAGGCGGGACTCTGATCTCCATGACTTTTTTTTATAGTACCAGTTTAACAAAGTGATCGGCCACAGGGATTTTTCCATCTCCTTTGTCTCGGGTTATCTAGTTGTCACCAGAACTAAGCTACAACGCGAGCACGTTCAGAAACGTCCATCAATTCTTGTAATGAACAATTGACAGAACAGAAGACGAAGAAGGTGCTGTGGACCTGCACAATATTAAGTAGCGTATTACAGAAGATCGCTCAATACTCAAGCATTACTTGAGAACTTAAACAAGATTCAAGCCCTTTGATTGGTTGAAATTAGTTTTAAGTAACGCTTGAGTTTTGAGTGACGTTCAGTAATACGGGCCTTAGACTTCTAAACTTAAAGAAATATGTTTGAATGTCCAGGTTCAACGAGTTCAACCAGTCGCACTCCGAGTGCACGCTATGGCCGGCCGTGCGCGACCTGCTGACCAACTTCTCGCTGCCGCAGGAGGCCCCGCAGCCGGCCGCGCCGCCGCCGCCCTAGCACCACGCGTACGACGCCATATAACGGCAGGCCTCCGCCCGGACGGACACCAAGTACAGTGCCAATGACTTGTGGGACAAACTCATGTTGTGAACTCCTCGGTGCAGTCACTACAGTGTTAATGGTGTGTGCATGTTATGTGAGTGTCGAAAATAAACACTTAGCAAATATGAACTTTATCGGTTTGTAAATAAAGTTTAATTTGTTTTTTTTCTGCTCGACGCTTTTTATATTGAAGTACAGAGCTAATACCGTAATGAGGTATCATTTGGTTCATCGGCGTAACTGCGAAATGCATTGCAACATGATTTAATAGGGTTGCTTTTCCGCCGCCAGAGGCACATGGTGCGCGATTGTATATTGTTAGTCGCTATCACCTTCTGCGTAGCTCCTAATGAATACCTTTCGCGGCTTTCGCGCGCGACATCTTTTGCACTCTGAAAGCGCTAGTGTCGTGAATACACAAGCCTTATGTTTGTACAAAGTGTGTAGTTGTAAGTTTATAACTGATGCTTATTGTTAAATTATGATTAAGGTCACGAACGCGTCATATGAATCTTATGTCATTGTAGTAAAGTGCAAATTGGAATGTTTGTACATCAGTGCAAGGTGCGTCCTAACTATCGCCGAATTAACGTAAGTTCTTATTCAATTAGTGACTGTGGAATATCATTAATTAGGAATTAAGTGCTAAGGAAGTCAAACCTTTTGCAAAGACCTATATGTAAATTATTATTTAATAAACGAATAATTTCAATTTTGTTGTTGTTAATAAGTATCATGTTGGCCTACCGCAGGCTATTTTAAAACGTCACGCTATCATACTTGTTATTATTACGTCAATGTGTGGTCTTCTGTGGAATTATGTCAATTTTCCCTATAACGCCGCCCCCTGTGGGCAGTGGTACCTGCCCTGCTAAATAGATTTAGTGGGGAAAGAAATTACACTGTGAAGAACACGTGGCGCGTTTTTGGCCGAATTCGAAGTTAAATGGTGTCTACTGATGATGACGAGATCCGATTTCGGCCAAGGCGATTGCTTCAGCTTCGTTCTTGTTTCTATTGTGTGCTCGCATGTGACTTATGTAACCAATCTTCTTTGTTGAGATCCTAGCACACTACTGATATAAAATCCTGTGATAATTATCATCACATAAGCTGGATTTCCACTGATCGATATAGGCCACCCCCTTTAAGTTTGAATGGTTGGGAGCGGCTTGCGCGATCCTGGGTCTTCATCAGATCGTTTGTCCACCTTGTGGGTGGACGTCTCATGCTGCCGGTGTGTCTCCATTTGAGAACCTCACGGCCCCATCGTTGATCAGTTTTGCTTGCTAGGTCTGCTCACTGCCACTTCAATTTGCTATTTCTCTGGGTTATATCGGCAATATTGGTTCGTCACGAATCTCCTCATTTCTGATTCGATCACGCACAGAGACTCGCAAGTCTCCAACAGTGAATTTTGTGTGTCGGGAACATAATCGGTCGAACGCAAAAAAATAACAATAAAGAAGGTAGACTGTTTCGTCTGCTCATAAACATCCACCCGCAATTGCTTCAGTTCATCCGTGATCATAGCGCTTGCAACAGTGCAGTGTCGAAATATCGGAAACATAAAACATATAAAAAATCATGGTGAATATCCTGTTTTACGTTCATATAATACCTAGCGGAGATCTGTTTCCTCCCAATTTGAGCGAAGCCGCGGGTAACAACTACCTTAGTATATTTGGCGGATATATTTTTCGGGGATCACATTGACTCTGGCGGCTTTTCTATGGTCGTTTTCAATACAAAACCTCATTTTATCCAAACAAACAATCCTTACCTTTTTACGTTTTTTGTTTGACTGTGTCACCCAATGTGACTGACATTTTTACGCCAAATTTTGAACACAAAAGTAAAATCAAATTTTTATGTTTTGTTAATCTAACGATTTAAAAATTAAAAGTTAATCATGGCGGCAGGCAGGCAAAACTCAATGGAAACAATACTTACATTTGATAATAGAGATACGGTATGGACTTTTTATAAGTTAATTTATAAGTCACGCTGGCCTCACGTGGGATTTGAGTGCATAAGCGGTATTTTCGTTAATACAGTTAAGCATCGCTAACGCTAAACCTTCCTCATAAATCGTCGTTCGACGCTAGAATTTTTTTTTATTTTTTTTATCTTGGTAAAATCATCAAATGAGTCCTCCCACCCAGGGCAGGGCGGGAGGGACTGTCAGACATGTACTGACTAAAATCCACGGTGTCCTTCAATAGCCCTTTACGTACCGGGGTCACGGTAATCCTTTGGTCCCGCGACCCCGGCAGGCTTTGGCCCTCTACAGGCCCCGTCACTATGCTGACACTCTGAGGCGCGCGTGGAACACAACGCGCCGTCGACTCGGGCTTGGTCCATGGTCGGACAGCGAGTCGCCCATTACTCGCTGACGAAGCTATAATACGTTAATTCAATTAAAACTTAATCCGTTCTATAATAACCGCTCTTAGCCTATTAATACCAGGGTTGCGGGAGTTTGCGGGACTGTCTCATCAGGGAAGTGTGACCCTGAAACGTAAAGGGCTATTGAAGGATTACCGTGGATTTTAGTCGGTACAATTCTGACAACCCCTAGCGCCACGCCCTGGGTGGGAGGAATCATGTGATGATTTTACCACGAAAAAAAAAAGCCTTGTTAATAACTATGAGCACCTTTTTTTTTTTTTTTTCGTGGTAAAATCATCAGATGAGTCCTCCCACCCAGGGCAGGGCGGAAGGGACTGTCAGACTTGTACTGACTAAAATCCACGGTGTCCTTCACTAGCCCTTTACGTACTAGGGTCACGGTAATCCCTTGGTCCCGCGACCCCAGCAGGCTTTGGCCCTCTACAGGCCCCGTCATTATGCTGACACTCTTTGAGGCGCGCGTGGAACACAACGCGCCGTCGACCCGGGCATGGTCCATGGTCGGACAGCGAGTCGCCCATTACTCGCTGCCCGCATGCCCGCGCCTACGGTGGCCGGAGGTCGTCCTGCGACGTCCGACGCCGTGGGCGTCTACCACTGCGGCTGGGATGGAGGGAGGACGCTGTCCTCTCCCTCAGGCGGCCCGCCTCCTCCTTCACGAGCATCACTGCTTCGCAGAAGGAGGCGACCGCTTCCCACTCCGTCTCGCCCCGCAGCATGGCCTCGACCAATGCCGGGCGCGAGAGGTCTCCGCCTATCGCCGTCGTGAGGACACGGCGGTGCTCTGCCCAAGCGGGGCAGTCCTGCACCGTATGCTCCACCGTGTCCTCCGGACGATCCTCGCAGTGGTGACACCCAGGCGTTTCTTCCCTCCCTATCAGACACAGGAACCTCCCGAAACTACTATGAGCACCTAGAATTGTTCCATCATTTCAGCCTATTGCAGTCCCCTGCTGGACTGGCAGGCCTCCCACAAGCACACTGCGCACGATCTCTCGCTTTTTTCATTAAGCCACTGCCAGCTGCCTTTAACAGATCATCGGGATCGTTTATCCAAATCGAGCAATACAATAACGCCACCTACACTAACATTTTTTTTGTCGTGATACCTTCTGTTTTAAAAAATGTCAGAAGATACTTTTCACAACAAACTTCCATTTATCACACTAAGGAAGTTGTGTTTCTAAGTGTAGCAGAGTCAATGGTCGATGGTATGGTCCACGACGCACATCGCGGAGATGGAGGATTCGGCGGCTCGCGCTGCCAGGAGGCGGCGACGCGGCCGGCGCCGCCTGCGCATTGGCTCGGTCGCGCTTAGCGCTCTGATGACCATGCACTGCCGACTGCCATCGTCAGCAATTACAGGCGAAATATGTAAGTTATTTTAAGATTATATTTATTTAGATACTAATACAGATACGTATACTATGCGTATTTTATTTGTATAGGAGCCATTTTCACTGGCTAAAACAGGGAGGATGGGTTCACTTATCGTGCTTGGGCCAATCTCTACTCTGAACCATAGTAAAGTGAATGATGTATTTTTTGGTTTTATTGCAGTGATAAGGTCATTTACACTGGCATGGCGATTAGCTCCCTTACATAACTACGCTGTTTTCTTTATTTGATTTTGTAACGCTGCTGTTCTTTGCAACAATCGAATCTGATTTTGATAAAGTATAATAATGGCGTTCCAATATCTGATATTCACTGATTCACTGCCACCTGGTGTTCTTCAGAAATGGTACTATTTTTAAACTGTATGTATTTCAGTTTTTTTTCTGGCGTTCCTGATTTTAACTGTAGTTGTTATTGCTAACCCGGCGCGACACTTTGAAGTGTACCTTGGACAGTGGAGCATAAGCGGGCCAGGCCGTGCTTTCCGAATGATTCCTATGTTTGACGGTAAGATAAGATAAATCTACTCATTTTGTTGTTTTTACCCGAGAGTACACGCCACAAAGTAGACAATAGATTTAGAGAACTTCTACCAATATTTTGCGTTATACCTACAGGTATTGGTATAGCTATGTGCATTCATGCAATAGTACGCGCCATATCCTGCTGTACCATGGCCGCCTTAGCTGCAATGTACGTGTACCATTCTGTGTCCGATTTAAAGCTACCTTTCACGTACTGTCGGTGAGCACATTTCCATTTCAAGCTGTATCAATCAAAATGAAAGATTGCTTATCATCAACATAGATTTGTAAAAAATAATTTCTCTGAAATCGATTTCTTAGCAGATTAAAATTACACTTCAAAGTTAGTTAATTTAGTGTGAACTCCAATGTTATTATTAGGTATACCTCCCAATGACCACATTATTTCGGGACTTACAAGTTCTGTTAATTCCCGTAACTAGATATTGTGACAAAATATTCGCCTTTTTTATTAAAACTTTAATAACATTAGAGTAACCTTGTCAAATTGCACTCGATTAGGATGACAGTATTTATTTATGTTTTTACTCGAACCGGTTTTATGATATATTCGAGTATTTTTATAATGGTATATATTTTTTATTTTATTTTAGGAATTTTGATTCAGAAACATATAATCCGTTGAAATCAGATATTCGAACTTTAACTCGACGGGTAAGTGTTTATTAACGAGTACTTGTACGTACCTTCTTGTAATTGTTACATCTTATACAGCGTGATTGCTTAATCATGGAATTATCAAAATTGGGGCAATTTATTTAAAAAGCATCCTACCAGTTTGCAAGTAGTGTTTGTTGTTTAACTTAATGCGACCTGACTATTATTGATGAGATTCATCATCATATCAGCTGTAGGACGCCCACTGCCGAACATAGACCTCCCCCATAGATTTCCAATAGGACCGGTTGGAAGCGGCTTGTATCCAGCGCGATCTTGTGATTTCCATCAGATCGTCTGTACACCTTGCAGGGACGGCCCACGCTGCGCTTGTCGGTGCGTACGGCCCCATCGACCAACAGTTCTGCGTGCTTTGTGGCCACTACAACTTCAACTTGCTTTCGCTGGGCTATGCCGCCCATCTTTGGTTCGTCTATGTCTATTAGATTAGGCGACAACTATCTCTTTCCTTGTATTTAACAGTGCTTTACCATCTACAAATAAGAAGGTATAATATGATATTTTAAGGCTGTATTTTATGTTCTAGTTTGGATCCGCAGAAGTAAGAGATGTTATTGAAAATTATAGCAAGACTGTCGGGCTTAACTTGAAATATACATTTGGGTGGAATAATTCTTCTGATACCAGGTAAAGCTAAAGGTTCCTAGATCCAAGGGCCGAATTAAATGGGGTGATGCAGCCCGGGGGAAGCAGATCCGGCGTGCAGCCGGGTAAATGCCCAGAACGGCAAAATTTGAGGTGGTAACATTGGACGTCCGCGTCAAGTAGTCGCACGGTGTGCTCCATTTTTCTGTCTAAAATAGATAAATCTCGCGCATGCCGCAATCGCTGCGGTAAAGACCCTCCTTCGACAAGTGGCTATAGAGGCGCAAAACCGTTTTCACTTACCCCCTGACGTCGGTCCTCTTCAGACACTGCTGATTCGGTAGCGGTCTGCCTCACTTGGGCAGAACACCGCCGTATCAATATGCATAACTGCAGGGAGAAAAAAGACAAAAAGTTGTTTCTCCAAGGTTCAGTTTTTCACCTATATTTTGGCGAATAACCCCGAAACCTGACGCATTAAGATATTAGTTATGCTAGTTACATCTTTTTGTTTGTCTAAGTATCCTCTGCCTAGTGTTGCCATCTTTAAAATTTGGGAACCAGGCCAAGACTTGTGAAAACGTCTGATTTTAGAGTCCAGAACCCCCGGACATGAGGCGAAGTGCGCACCGTGGCAACTGCGTCGGGAGTGCTGGGGGGACGGTGAAGTGTGTGTGTGTCGCGGGCGGCCCAAGTTTAAATTTTTAAACCCGGACTACAAATGAAGCCTTCCACACGCTCCCTGGATGCCCTCTAAACTAGGACAAATCCGGGGAAACCCGGGCGGATGGCAACATTTATTACTTTCACTGGGCACTGCGATTCTGATAATAAAAAAACTAAACCCCTTTATTTGTGCTTTAGGTATTAGTTGTGTTCAAATTAATTGTGTTGAAAACGGTTTTATTAATTCAAGTATTGTTATTGCAGCAGACGGGCGAGATTCGAGTTTCCTTCTAAAGTACAAGTGTGCAATGAAACTTATTCCGCAAAATATCCTCCTATGTTCAACACTCCTGCATATAACTACTTCTAGTACGTTACAATATTTTGGTATATTATTACTTCATTGAACTTTAATTAATAATTTGTTGTCGCCCGCAGGTCAACCTACCGCAATCTGTCAAATTTTACCAATCGAACATAAACCTTACACTATTGTGATAAGGTTGAAAATATATTAAAGTGACAGATTAAGGTAGGTCGATGTGCTGGCGTCTGTACTTTACTGCCCAGTTTGTTTAGTCCGAGGTCGGGCAAAGTGTTAGTGGGGTTTTACTTGATTAATTTATGAGTAGCCCCGGAGCCTAAAATTCCGATGGGTTTATTGGCGAGATGTGGGTGTACTAATAGGTACAAGACAAGACGTCGGCACAGTGGCTGAGCGATGGGACTGCTGCGCATCGTATCGCGGATTCGATTTCCGCGCGGAACAAATATTTGTATGATCTTAAAATAGTTGTTTCGGGTCTGGATGTTTGTGTATGTGACTTTCTTTGTTTGTAAACGCACCTACGACACAGGAGAAATTCCTAGTGTGGGGCAATGTTAAAAAAAAAAAGATATTTATTTGTAGAAACATGAGTATACATACAAGGCATGCAGGTTGTTCATATATATTGTACCCTTTAGGGATCCCAGACAGATGTGATGTTATGTAGTTGAATTTATTACCGTGTTATTTGCAGTGTGGAACTGGTCAAGTTTCGCGATATGAAGGAGATTTTGGGTGAATTTAACGTACCACTTGCGGTGACCATCATTATGGCTTGGTGTGTCATATGGAGTTTTATGGTTATGGAAAAAATAACATATAGTCGAGTAGGTATAAACATTAGCCGCCGTATTTTTTGTTGTGAACATAATATCACCACCTCTCGCGAATTATTATGATAAAATTGTTCCATTGTTTTAGCTTATATATAACAATATATCGCCGTATTTTGTACTAATACCCTGGGTATGGAGTACAGTGCTGTTCGCTCATTGTGCTTCCAACCTGAGTATGTCTCAAACATTAAATCGTCTCTTCAGAGTCGATAGTGGTCGGGAAGTATATAAGGTAAGGATGGTTATCCATAATGTCTGAATTAATTATTATAAAGAATTGTATTTCTTATCACAAGCGCTCTTAATGTTTCATTGTAATTTATAGACTCTGGCAGATGCCTTCGAACTGGCACTTTATATACATTCTCTCAGTGTCGGAACTGAGCTGATATATGGCAAAGCATTACATAATTATGGTATGTACATTACATTATAAGGTTGGATTCACGTTGACGGCACGGTTGGCGCAGCGGCTGTTACGTGCAGGTTCGATCTCCGCACGTAACAAATATTTGTATGACCTACACGTAGTTGTTCCGGGTCTGGGTGTTTGTGTATGTCAATTTTTATGTTTGTTAACGCACCCACGATACAGGGGAAATACTTAGTGCAGGCCAAAGATAAAAAAAAACAACTATTCGCTGAATACATAGGCCAAAATCCACAAAATAATAAGTACAAGCTAAAACTTGGTACCATTTTCGGAATGTCTTATTTTAATAAGGATAATAATCTTTTCCATCCAAATTTTTGTGTTTATAATTTTATGTATATAAGGATTAGTTATTTTGGTGTACCTATAGTTAGATTAATATGATAATATGTTTAGAACTTTGTTTTTTTAGCGCTTGGTCACATTGATCCGCGCCTAGGGAGTGAGAACGTGTGGCACTCGGGCATCGTGCTGATGGTGGCCGGCGTGCACGCGTGTGGCGCGGCAATGTGCGCGCTCGTCGACTACAAGCACTTCAACCCACTGCATCAATACCAACACATGAGAGAAAGTATGTCTTCACAAATGTTATAATCCTCAAATGACTAGTAAAAACAACTAATGTTAAAATCTCTTTGCAACAGGTACATTGTGGATAATGCCTATGTACTCAAATTGTACATCTATGGGTAACTACTCCCATTTTGTGTGAGTTTTTCTTTTATTTCCTTTGCGTTTCGATATCTTCAAATTATTTTCGACCAGTATGTAGCCACTAGTACCTACGGTTCTGTCGTTGGATACCATTTAAATCTTGAAAGGTGTAGGGGGTGCAAGTTACCCCCTTGACTTGTTACTATACTTACGTGAATCCCAGTGTTCTTATGTATTAGGTTTTGATTGGGTATCAGGGTTAAAAATAACAAAATTGAATAAAAAAGGCGTTGAATAACCGCTCGTCTGTAGATAGATGTTGGAATCGATTAACCATGGCGTATAGGTTTGATCAAATTGAGCCTGATTGTATCTAACACATTCAATTAATTCTAGGACGACTCTTATATTTGGTGGCTTGGTGTTTTCTTACATGGTCGTGGCGTATGCAAATTTGAAAACTGCATTGCATACAATATTCGAATACAAAGTCAAATTAGTGTAAGTAGATAATCGTATCTTTACATAAGTCGATTGGTTAAGTAAAATAAAGGAATCTGGCTAACACAAAAACTCTCCTCTACTTTTCATTTACCTCTTCAGAGTATACCTAGGATGCGTCATATTGTGCTATAACTTCATAATAAGTACTAAGGCCCGTATTACAGAACGTCACTCAATATTCAAGCATTACTTAAAACTAGATTCAAGCCATTTGATTGGTTGAAACTAGTTTTAAGTAACGCTTGATAGTAAAGTGCGTTCTGTAATACGGGCTTCATACTTCTGATGTTCCAGATTCAGAGAAGTATTTATCGTTGCTGCTCTGATTCTATCTTGCATGGCACTTAATATGGTGTATGCGACGAATGTAAGTAATCTCCTTATACCATAGGTCAAGCAATTCTCTTATGAGGTATGTAGGTACCGGAGGTATGTGGGCTGGTCAAGTCTGCAGACGCACCAGACGGTCGATGGAGCAGATATGTGTTAGAGCGGAGACCGCGTGGGGAAACGTAGTGTGGGTCGCCCTGCAGCACAATGTTTCGATGATTTAGAAAGGGACTGGCAGAGGATGGATGCGTACTGCTCAGCACCGGGATGGTTGGCGTTCTTGGTAGGCCCTGAGCACTTTAGAACTGTGGGATCAAATAATCGGATTTACTATTATAGCCGTCCTCAACTCTCTTCGATCGTTCATTATTGCGAGACAAAATAGTTAAATTGGAATGTTCATTCTATTATAACATTTGTACCGTGGTATTAGAAATGTTGCAATTATGTACGGTTTATTTGAGTTCTAACTGTGACCACGTAAAATACTCCAGTCAATCATTATTTAAGCACAATCTAGTGCTGGTCTAATGCTATTGTAATGCCATTAGCAATTAATGGTAATAGTGCAAAATAATGCTTCTTCAAAGCTATTGGCATTTTTGTTGACCACAATAATGCCACTATAATGCATTACAAGTATGTAATGCCATTAACAAACAATTTATGAACCTATTTAATGCTTAAAGCCGTATAATTTTTTCCCAAATAAGAGTTACAGTAGCCGTATAAACGTTTGTAATGCTAATATAGGACTACCTTCAAAGTGCTTAAACGCTACAGAAATGCTGTAAGACTGTCGTTATAATGTTTTGATGTGATACTTGGGGGCACATCGCTTCGAAAACGTTAGGTTTTCTTTTGATCGCTCATCTACACTTCTACACTAATATTATAAAGAGAAAAGATTTGTGTGTGTGTATGTTTGGAATGAATAAACTCAAAAACTGCTGTGCCGATTTCAAAAAATTGTCATCATTAGAATGCTACTTTCACCCTGAGTAACATAAGCTATGTGTATTGCTAGAAAAGATAAGTCTACCCGTGCGAAGCCGGGAGGGGCAGCTAGTAAAAAATATAATAAGTGGGAGATAAAACAAAAAATGAATGATCATATAAGGGTTCCGTTTTTAACAAACTATTTAGAACACCCTTGGGATAAATAACTTTATTTCTTAAAGTATCAGCCGCACGAGGCCATGTGCTACCTTGCCTTCTGGAAACGATGGTACAGGAGATTAAGGTGATCCCTCCGTAGTCGCCCGCGAAATTCAAATTTCCATAATTATGTTTTTTTGCAATTTGGTTATTAGTGACAAGTTGTAACTTGACCAATATATGATTCGCGACAGTAACAAGTATAATTTTAAATATAAGAATGATCAAAACATTCGCTCCTTTCGCTCTCACTTGTATATTTTCTGCACAGGGCGGCATCGCGTTGCTGGAGAGTGTTGATTCTATAATGTCAGGCGTTTCGATGGTGTTTATAGTGTTCTTGGAAGTAGTCTGTCTCATGTTCGTGTACCGCGGTCATGACTTCCAGTCTGACATGACTTTGGCTACAGAAGAAAACTCTTGCCCTTCAAGAATGTTAATACAGTGGCAAATTATGCCATTGATTGCACTGGTATGTTTGTTTATTTTATTCAGCGAACTACACTATTCTGAGAATCCGCCTGAACTCGACCTTCACTTAACAGATATCAGAATGAATAATTACAAAAGTATTACCCAATATATTTACATACTTGTTTACAGTATTTTTTTTGTGCTATTATTGAATCATTTTACTTGAGAACTAACTTGTTATTTTGTTTGCAGTACATCACTACTATTCCTCCTCCTGCTACGATCCTTACGATACTATAAGTATAAAGATTCCCAAAAAATGGTTTTCATTCGGTTAACAGGAGTGAAAGCAGGCGGTATCTAGAAACCAAGCCGATTTTTCTATGAGTGCTTTTTTATAAAAATAAATTGTGTATTTTTTATTACAGTCTGTTCTTGGTGTTAAAATATCAATGCTACCGTCTGCCGAGATGAATTCAACGTATATGGCATTAGGTACAGTACCGTTAGCAGCCGTATGTTTAAGTTTGGCACTACGTGCAACTAAAAACGCCTGCTCGTTCGCGCGAAGGAGGGCAGCACCAGCCACCTGACTGGTTACAATAAACTCTATAACAAAATATTCATTTATACTGCACTGACGTTTTAAGACTGATAAAAATAAATAAATATTTTATTTGATAAATATTTATTATTCATAGGTTAGTTTCAAAAATAAAAAACACAACTGATTGAAAATAAATGTTTATTTTATCAATCATTTAAAATATTTATAAATATTGTTCTTTTGTACAATGTAGCAACATGTGTACACATGATTGTTGATAGTAGCCTAAGTGAGACTCTCTTAAAACTTACAGACGCGAATTAACATATTTAAAAGATACATTCGAGGGCGCCTAGTTTACATAAGCTGCTCATGTTCCGTACACTATTTACACAACACCTATCTACCCAGCCTGAACGATTCAAAAGTTTGAGTAATTCATTGTCCATTAGCAAATAATAATGCAATCATTAGGGAAAACTTCGAATCAGCATCAGATTGATATCATGGGTAATCTACTATGATCTAGTGTATGCTATGATCTATTTCACAATATATTTAAAATATCACATATGTACAAATTATTTTCAAAACTAAATCTCAATAATATCAGCAATGTTTCTGTGACATGTTGACAGATGAATAAATTCGTAAGTTAGCTAAACTTAGGCCATCGATTGTATCGCATTTTAATAATATTTATGGCTATTTTTTATGCACAGTACTTATACTCAAAAATCACTTATCAACAAATCAACAGGTATATATCAATACAATATCGGCAGATGATGATAAATCAGTTATGTATACAGCTATTTAAATAATATTAAACAAGATATGGCAATTATGATTACAATCATCAATTCAGCATTAATTTATTAATGTTGTAAATGAAGAAGTGAGTATTGATTTGTTGATGTGAAACATTTAGGCAAGCTGGCTAAGCCACAAATAGGCCAAAGTTTATAACGAGAATAGTTAGATTTAGTTATAAGTTCATAAAACTACAAGATTCCTTCAAGTAGTGGAGTTTCACTGGTAGCAGTTAGTTAGAGTTAACAGTTCGATATGCATGTACACAAAAAAATCTTGTATTATTATGAATTTATACATTTTAATGACAACATCTAAGCACACTTTGATTAATGATCGACACTTATTCGATCTCGATAGGCCGTCGGTCGACTGCAACTTATTAATACTTTCGAATAATTTACTAAACCTGCACAATCAATTCCATTCAAACCCCGTCACGGTTCAATTCGAAGGCACTCGTCGCACCACGTCCGCGAGCGGGCCTCGCCCGCCGCTTCATAACAATATAAATTACAAAGAAATTGCTACGTCCCGGGCAGAGCACTGCGTCAGGCGCGGCGCGCGCGGCGGCGTCAGAAGCGCCGCAGCGCCTGCGGCTGCGCCTTGCGCGTGGGCTGCACCGACAGCGGCGCCACCAGCACCGAGCCGCCGCCCGCCGCGCCGCCGCCGCTGGCGCCCATCTCCTGCGGAACCACATTTCTATCACACTACGCACCACAACTTAGCTCTGATATTTCTGCGCTAAAACACATCTAATAAGAGCTCTAGCCAGTGGCACAGTCAGCAGCGAAATCAATCAATACAATTACTTTTACACACCATTTAATTTATCCTGTTGTGTCGTGGGTGCTTTTGCAAACATTTTGCAGCCAACAGTGCTGCCACGGATTCTGACAAAAACTAATATTTGACAGATATTTGGTCTTCCTTTTAATTTTATTCCATACTAGCTGTGCCCGCGACTTCGTTCGCGTGGATGTCGGAACTTAACAAAGCAGCATTTTCAAAAAAAAGACTGAACCAATCAAAAAAAAATTTAACCAAATAAATCAAAAATTTACAACAACACGAACTTTCAAAATGAGAATAAAGACTAATTTTCAAACTACGAAGTAAATAAAGACCGGGAGCCAAGTCAAAATTTCGTCAGTGATTTCTTTTATTTTTCTCAAGCCATAATTAATTAGTAGACTACATAAGGGAGTCGTATCATAAAGATTCGTGAAAGTCAGCTGCGACATTTTAGTCATTTCCTCCCAACTGAAACCTGGTTTATATGATTATTTAGTTTTTTTTTTGGTTTTTGCATTTTTACTTTATTTTTTTATTTTTTTTTAAATTTATTTTTAGTTATTTTTATTAATTTTATTGAAAAATTTCTTTATAAACAATATTTGGTGTACAATTTTCTTGGGCTAAAACAACAACACTACTGGCATTCCTCGCACGTGAACATGCCACGTATAGTTGCCCATGGGTAAAGCAACCCTTTTTTTTTTTTTTTTTAAGGGTGGCAAAATCATCAAATGAGTCCTCCCGCCCTGGGTGGGGCGGGAGGGACTGTCAGACTCTTACTGACTAAAATCCACCCGTGTTTCTTCGGATGCCCTTTACGTTCCGGGGCCGCGGTAACCTGGATTAAGAAAAAATCCGCGACCCCAGCAGGCATTTGGCCCCGTAAGGGGCCCCGTCGGTGACCCGTGAAACACGACGCGCCACCGACCTGGGCTTGGTCCTTGGTCGGACGGCGGGCTTACCCATTACTCGCCGTCCGCAAGCCCGCTCCGCCGCTGTGCCCTCTGCTATTCAGAGGGACACGCGTTGGAGCATCCACCCGACAGGCTATTCGCATACGGGCAAAGAGACCCCTCAGGCACACAGTGCCTAAGTGTTTTGCCCGTATCCCAGGGTGCACCGGCCCGAAAAACTGGTCTTCCCCCCGGACGTATCCGAGAGGGAACTCCAGTCCACGGGCGCACGTGGAGGTTTCCTGTCTTAGCACCCCGGGTAAAGCAACCCTTAGTTAAATCAATGCCAGCTTTGCTTAACGTTTGTCCTTGGGACTTGTTGATTGTCATAGCAAAACTGACATTGATCGGGAATTGCAGTCTTTTGAATTCAAATGGAAAATTTGATGGTATTATAGGAATCCGTGGTATAAATACTATTTCACCTTTTCCGCATCCGGATATTATACGACCTTCTATAACGTTTCTTTGCAACGACACTACTCGCAACCTAGTACCATTGCAAAGTTTTGGCGGGTTTAAATTACGCAATAGCATTATGGGCACGCCAACCTTAAGTTCTAGTTTGTGAGGGGGTAGACCAGGCACAATTATACTGTTTAAAAATTCTGTTGGGTAATTAACCACTTCATCCGGATTGCAAACTGTATTGATGGAAAGATACGTTTGTGATTCACCAAATAGCTTATCTAAAATGCGCTGATTAAGCGCAGTAACCTGGTCGTTCGTAGGAGCTAAAATTGATCTGTCACACAACCACGAATCTTCTTTGATATTGAGATTGTGAATATCATCATAAATACTATGTATTAAAGTTTCAGTGTCCACCACAACCTGACAAAGACTGGTAGGTAGTTCTATATCATGATTACTATTCACTTCTGGACACTTTCCCTCTCCAACATCAAGAAGAATTTTACTAAATTCTGAATCAGCTGAATGTGCTCTCATGTTTTGTTTTAAATTAAGTTTCTTACAATGTCTCCAAAGTACTGAACGTTTTAAACAGGCGTTAATTTCATCGGCTCGCGTACCCTTCGTTACAACGGGTAATATTTGTCTAAAATCTCCAGCGAATAAGAATACGACTCCTCCAAATAATAAATTATTACTTCTTATATCCTGCATCGTCCTATTCACGGCTTCTATAGAAATTTTGTTTGCCATAGTGCATTCGTCCCATACTACAAATACACAATCTTGTAGTACTTTGGCTTTGAGACTATTTTTGGGTATATTGCAGACTGGATTTTCCGTATGGTCTAAATCTAGTGGAATTTTGAACATAGAATCTTAACACCGCGATTCAGGGAATGACGTCACACGCGCAACGCCATCTATCGCATGCGTCTATAATCAATACCGCACGCAGTTGATCTAGATCTCTCGATAGATGGCGCTGTTTTAATGTTATACTCCGGAAACATTGTTTTAATTTTTATTAATTTACATTTTTTTAAGATGTGAACTGATTACGATTTAACAAAAAACTTAATGTTACTTCAATTGACTCACATATTGTTGCGTATAAAAGTTACGTGAAGTTGTGATACCAAGTGCACATAATCCATTTTTTTTTTTAAAATACTTAAATGAATTTTTGTAAAATAAAAGTAGCCTATGTTACTCCTTATTACATCAGCTACCTGCCAATAATTCCCGTCAAAATCGGTCAAGCCATTTCAGAGATTAGCGATTACAAACAGACAGACAGACAGACAGACAAAAATTTTAAAAAATGTTATTTTGGTGTATGTACCGTATATATATTCATATGCAAGTAAGAAAAAACGGTTATTTCAATATTACAGACAGACACTCCAATTTTATTTATATGTATAGATTAGAATTTCCATAGTTCAATAAATAAAATGACAAATAAATATATTAAAAGCTTAATGTCGCTGACTGTACCAATTAATTTCGATAAGGCTGACGGACAACAAGCTTTGCGCTAAGAAATTACTATAAACATATTGACTTATAACTCCTTACCGACAACATAACAGTGGTGTATTTAATAGTAACTAGCTTTTACCGGTGTTTTCGCTTGGTCAATCCCAGAGGAAGCATGCATGTATCCTAGATAAAAAAAAGCCTAAGCCACTGTCTGGCCCACAAACATTCTCTATGAAAAAAATTACGTCGGTCCGATGCTCCTTTGCTGCGTGAAAGGACAAAGAAATCAGTCAAAAATCATATTTTGGTATTCAGGTTTATTAGTGGTAAGTGGTATTGGTATATAGTGGTGTGGTATACTCACGTTGATGTTATTACAGCTGGCGAGCCTCATCTGCGCGAGCTGCGAGGCGGGCGTTAGGTTAGAGGTGGAGCCGAACGGAGAGATCATCGATGACATCGCGCGCTTCAGCTTTGACGGCGTTTTGTTAAACGAAAACGCACGACCCACCTGAATATCATACGGTAAGATTATTCTACGAACATAAAGTTTTCACTCAACAAAATTATTTATTTACTTCGTATTAGGGACTAAAAGAAAAATTAAAACTTTATTTGAATCAAGCATGCTTAAAAAATATTAAAAATATCAATAGACTTCAAAGTCAGAAATTGGATTTTTAATTGATAACTTATTAAAACCAAGTCATTCAAGTTAAAATACTTAAAAAATATTAAAATTTACACTAAACAATGTTATCACAAGACAAAACCATGCCCGTATTCAGATAGAACACATGTTTTTAGAGACAATATAGAGTAATGAATATGATATGTATGGATGATGTGTTAAGACACCACTGGTATGGCACGCTCACGAGACAGTTAATAACAAAGGATTTGAAGCGAAGCATTAACTAAGACATTCACTCCTTCGACCCTCGCTCTCTCCGGGAAGAAATTGAGGTATTTACTAAGCAGGATACATTTGCAAGAATTACAATACAATTGATTAAAAAAGCTTTATTGATAACACCACGTCGCTGAATTAGGCATCTCGCGACTGTTAACTATGGGCGCGCACTGATTCCTGTGCTTTAGCTTGTAGAACCGCTTCACAAGCAATTATTATGTCACTAAAATGATATCCCTCTACTTATTAAATGAGGAATGACCTTAACCCAACATGAGTATTGAATAATGAGTATGTTAATGCAAATGATGTGTGTTCAAATCGAAGTGTTTCGGGGGCGCAGGTATACGGTAGTATCGACTTAAACGACCGCTGTTGCTGTCAGAAATGCGATTGTACCATACAATTTTAATCGCATTATGCAGATCGCTTAAAAAGCACCCGAAGACCATAAGACAGTATGTCCATTTTAATTAGCAAAAGACCAACACACATCTAAATGCACCGAGCAACGCAGACGTCACGATTGTTAAAGTATCATACACAGGAAGCAGTGTGCGGATGATCGTATTAGTCAGGGACGGAGAGAGAGGAGTGTGGCAGAGCCGCGTCAGACCTGTGCGAGTAAGTGAGCGCGCAATACCCATGTGTCTAGCAGGCCGGAGCCCGGCTCGGGCCGCAGCAGCCCCGTCAGCCCCGCCAGCGCCTCCAGCTACAACACAACCACGGTCCACTGCTGCGCTCAGATTTCCCTTAACTGCACACTACCACTAACTGTACCGCTACGTGCTATACTACCACATTGCACACAACTTGCTGCAAGTCTACGATTGCAACCACAGAGTAATAAACAATGATTCCAGCGTGACCTTTGTTCCCATCTCGTATCGTACCACAAAAGGCTCAAAAGCACGATGTCTGACAGGGGCGAGGTCAGTATCAACAAGGTGTGTATTTGTGATAAAAGCAAACCCTGTCTTCTAAGGCGAGTCTGGTTCGTACGTATACGTAGGCAGACTCTTATTGCTATAACATGGTCGCAACTGATTGAGGACCATACTGCTTTTATCTACATTACAACTTATTTACAAATCATCTGCAGCATTTGAATTGATACAACAGTATCCCAAGTCGGTTATTTTAAAATTTGGACAGTAGATGAATGTATGACTATTGTTATTACACGTTCACATAATCGAATGCAAAACGACTGCAGACTACAATATCATGCCTTAGTTACATAGAAATGCTTGTGACGAACTTTTTGAGCTATGTAGCATTCTGACATTTCGTAGAACTTACCAATTTAACAGTTATGTGCTTGTTATTTCTATGTCCAAAGCTAAGCTAATCTGTCTCATCTAATTCATGCTTTATTCATTTACACATATTTAATAAAAGATTTCGAGAGCCAAGAGGTTAACAATTCCATTCGTTTCGGGTTGGTGTATTGTTAGCCTATGGCTGACATCAAGATATCATTCAATTTAAATTAAAAGTTATGTTCATGATAATAACTTGTTACTGATTCGTACCTTGATTCTGGTGCGCGCTGCGAATTTGGACACTTTAGACAGTGTGCTGAGCGCGAGTTCGCTTGTGTCGATGTCGAGCTGGTGCGATTCTAGGCACGCCAGAAATTTATCCTGAAAATAAGTTTTTGTTTTCAAATTTGATCTCATTACTGTAATTATGTTTTAATAATAAAGAACTAATATTCCTGAGTGTAAATAAAAATAACTTGTAAAAGACAACTTACAGCATCAGCTTTGCAGACTGTATTAGCCATTTGCCTGCAAAGTTGTCGAAGAAAGTGTGACTTGTCTACGGTTTCGTCGGTTATCATGAATGAGAAAAGTTTCTCTTTAAGCTCCTGGTTATTGCGGCACATCAGCGCGAATACGTTGTGACAGTCTGCAAATAAATATACGCTTTTGTTGACAAGTGCTATTTGATTGGTTATTTTCCTTGAAACCAGCGGAAATACATTGAATTGATATCCGAATTAAGTCCAATCATCTATGTAATAAATGAGATATTTTAGACACCAATTATCGTCGGTATTCGTGACTTATTGCAACTGATTTCGACGCGGGATTCATCGTCATAGAACTGTGAAGCAGAATAAAGACGCGTTTAGACAAGTCTTGCATACAAGTAGCTTGAATTCGAAACATGTTGTCAAGAGTGTGCATGCACATGTAGGTTTTATTTGCATAGTTCGCAAGTGAGTAGGTTGACAGTTAGTTGAAACATTTATATAAAGTTCAAACTACCATATTTGTAGCTTGTATCCAGGTTTCTTCAAGTTGTATACAATTTTTAACTTGTATAAAAGTAACTTGTTTAATGGAAAGGCGATTAAGAGCTGATCCTTTATCTATCTACCGTCGTAACTAAATTATGAAGGTGAAATGGGGACAGGACATAGGATTTAATCTCGTTAGTATGTTCCACTGGCTTCACCGCCGGCAAATAGTAATTTGAATTACCTTCAGCTTCCCTAATATCGACGACGCGTTTGACAGTACTGAGTGGCATCAGTGAGATATGCCTGTAGGGCTTGCTCGAACCTATCCGCATCGTGCCGGTGCCGTTCGTTGGACTTTTACTGTTAAAAGCCTGAAACAAAACATGAATGCTGCAATTGGAATTTAAACACATTGTTTTGACGATGAAGTCTTTGCTTAGTAAGATTTTATTAAACAAAGCTTCAGAAAAAACGGTTGGATCCATTATTCATAATATTTTAAAGTATGCTTGCTGATTGTTTCACATTGTGTGTACATATAGCGGATCCATAAAATCGTTGGGGCAAACCACAGTAACATTATAACAAAAATATTTGTTTAAATCCTGCTAACGGCGATTCTTTGTGATGCCATCTAGCTTTGTGCTGAGATCAGTCCCTATTGGCGTTAGAAGAAATGTTTTCTCATTTTTGTTTTTAACGTCAATGAACGCAATTTCCATTCTAAGTATAGACGTCAGGTGTCAACATACTCACTTTGGATCTTTTCTTGCAGACTTCCATGGTGTCAGTGAAGAGGAACAGCACCAGATGGTCTCCCCGCCCCGACAGCTCCTTGGACAGCTCCACCACCTCGCAGCGCGACACGAACGAGCGGTGGGAAGACACTAAGTGAGCCTGCGAACATTGTGAACACTTAGTCAAATGTTTTATTTGAAAATGAAGCCGCGGGAAAAGTGAGTAGGAAAAATTACTAACAAGCTTATTGACCCTGTAAGAAATTCAGTAATTGTCCCACAAAAACGCATGACCACAAGAAAAAGTATATGTTATTGGTCAATACAATGATATTACTGAGATGCATATATTTCTAAATTGCGCTGTCTTGTTCTACCTCTAGACTATGAGCAAATGTATAATTTGGCTATAAGGGTATTTTAAAGTATAAATAAATTAAAAATCTGTTTAGTCTGTCAGAGTATTGAAAAATAATTAACACTTATTTGTTTTTATTTTTATAAATCTTTGTATAATGGCAAAGATCAAATGCATTGAAACTCGGGAATAGGGGGCTTGTGATGTCATAAAGCCTGTAAAATTATACCAACCGCGTGATGTATTGTGATTTTTAGAAGTGTTGTATTTTCGTCCATTTTGGTTAACGTAACAAAAGAAAAATACAAAACAAATATGTTTTGATAAATCTAACTTTTAACAAGTTATTTTTTTTTTCAGTAAAATTGCCTATTGTCGAAAGCAATCTTATGAAACGAGAATAAAGTTAATACCGGGCACTGGTCGATGTCGTTGTAGATGTCGAACATCTGCAGCTGTCCCTCTGTCTTGCGCTTGTCCTCGTTGATGTGCGACATGACCTCGCGCAGGCCTGCTAGCGCCTGCACCAGGGCGCCGTGGTCGGGGTTGTTTTTGTGCGTGTGCTTTAATATGTCTGTAAAAAGGGCCATTTTACTTTAATTTTAATGGAATTAGAATACGATGGTAAATAAAAACGTTTATATTTGCTTTGGTTATCTCATTTTACGAGCGTGTTTTAGATATTGCAATTTAAACCTTATGTAAAACTAATAAAAGTTACACAACATTCGCTCTTGTTATCAAGGATACTTTAATAATGCAAGCGCATGTCGATCACACCTTATAATTAGGATATTGTAAGTTCAAAACAAAAATATATAAAGAATTAAATACTAAAGCTCACCGTCGAGTAATAAACTTATGCTAGGTAACCGCTGCACTGGTCTTATTAGTAGCTCCTGTAAACTTTGTCTGCCACACTCTGGCTTCGTTTGACAGATTTTCAGGAATGCATGAAATCTGAAACAAAAGAATATATATTATTTTAATGAATCGGGCTTGGGGGCCCCGTCAAACATTGGGCTTGGGTTGGCTTTTGGGTGATTTTGTCAGTTTCTCTAGGTATCATTTTTTTTTCATTCCTAGGTGAAATAGCTAAATTTGATATTTTAAAATCCACTAAACATCAGATTCCATTGAAACCCAATGTCTAGCACTAGTTTTATGAAAAGTGCCAAACAAACATATTTTCTGTGATTTTAACCTTGGGTTCTCACGGTCGCACTGTTGCAGCATCTCCTTGGTATTTTCGAAGAAGTTGACGAAGGGCGGGTAGGCCTTCACCATGTCGGGCGTGTAGCGCAGCACCAGCCGACCGATGCTCGTCTCCTCGCTCCAGTGCGCTTGAGCGTAGCGCAGCTCCTCTAACATTCGCCTGCAAATTTTCACTCATCAGAAATGTGCCGTGGGGGTTTTTTATAGACGGGCCACACTAACGGCATTTCCCGTTGATCTTTAAATGTTTGTATCACGGTTCGTTCACAACCTTGCGGCTGTGAGCGGTGACAAATGCGAGACGACGAGCGGTAAGATCAAATGTATAGAAATGTTAGAAATAAGGTACGAGGCGCTGCCAGTAGCAAATTCGCACACTTAATAAGTAACTAAGGTCTTATTCGCACCGCCCGTCGCTTCGCTCACCATATAGACTAAGTTTAAGTGATAAAGAGGGTATAATTATGAAAGTACATTACTTTCACGTTTATTTTACTTTTAATAGAGTAAGTCTCTCTTGGGTACTTGACCGGCACGATTGCCGCATTGTTTGCGTGTATAGTTAGTTCGATGCCCGCGCGTGACAAATGTGAGTCAGACACACTTGTTTGGTCTATAGTCACTTGTACAGTCTGGCTGTTGCAGTTTTAATGTTTGCACAAACAAAACAAAAATAAAATGTGCTCATTTTACTACGCCCACAATACTAAAAAAAAATATTAAAATCACAATGGTCATCCTTTCTTTTTTTTCATAAGATCAGTTGTGAAAGAAATGTATAGAATTCTTCACAGTATGGGTTATTTCACTTATTTTATGTTTTTTAAATGCAGCTTCTCGCACCTTAATCATTCATTCTTTACTGAAATTAACTCTTGTAACTTACTGGTGTAATTCATAAATAGGCGGTAGGTTTCCAAATATAATTTTGAGTTCCGTATTATTGAGCAATGCTTGGTTTTTGCCATTACTGTTGTCGTCCTCGGCCATCTCTTCCAATGGTTGTTTGAACATCTGTAACAAGGTGAAACTGTTGTCAACAATGCTATCCCTATTCAGTACTCATCATTTGCCTAGCCTTTTCCCAACTATATCGGCTCCCGATCGAACCAGACGCTGTTGAATATCAATATTTTACATGGAGCAACTGCCTATCTGACCTCAACAGTAGCTCAACCCAGTAACTGGGTAAGACTAGACAGACTTACGAACTAATAACTAACACATACGACTTTCAAAGATCTAGAAATAATAGCCAAGACCTACTGGTCTCGGCTATGTGACTATTATTTGTAGATCTTTGACAGTCGTGCTAGCTTTGTCAGTCGTATAGCTTTACGTGCTTTCTGAGACATCATGTCATATCAGTGCAATACCTATTATGAAACAATTTATAGTTCAGGTATCGGTGATAACATAATGCACATCGATATTTAGAATGAGACAATTTTTTGGTTTTATCTCTGTCGCACGGAGCACTAAACAGCAACAAACGTCCCAACCAGCGCGTGACAGAGATGACTGCGAAGCCGAAACTATCCATTCTCTTTTTTCTGCTGAAGCAAATGGCATTGTTTCGTCACCTGTCCAATCCAGGCGACCGCATAAAACATTTGGATAGCAAGTCGTTGAAGAGAGAAATGACGATTGTTTTAATATAAATATTTCCTATTCCTGGGCAAAGACCTACATCACATTTCTCCTACCATAACTGTCTGTTTTATAGAATATCTGGATATATCTGAAAAAAATTTATAGCATTAAATGTACAGAATTAGATAAATAATAATGCAGTTTAAAAAATCTTATTTTGTAGTATGACTTACCGTAACTATCGTATGCAATATCCCAACGTAATTGGACTCTGTTTGTAGGAGCTCCATAAACACTTGCTGCCGAGGCGACAACAGTTTCCTGACAACCGTATCGGGGACCTCCGACTCTGTGAACACGTAAAGAACAATTAGATCAGACAAGTCAACTAGGCAAAGGCAATAATAACACACAATACTCGTAATTAATAAACAAATTCAGTAGATAATAAATGTAAAATAAGTAGGCTGTTATGTCGTCGCAAGAGTCGTGATTTTGCATCAACACTCCACAAATTACGAAATGACATACATTTCTTCTTCATCTGCCCTACTACTTCTTAATTGAGTAAAAGACAAAATTATATGAATTAACCAAAATAATACAAGCATACACCTTTCTCTTTATTTACTTCTAGCTTTCTCAGTTATAAACTTATTCTCATAATGAAAAGGTTGATGTTGGGTTGCCGCCATTGGCAGACCAAATTAAAGTGATCTTTATTTGTTTCAAAAAAGGTTGCTATTACATTGATGTTAGTGAGAAGACTTAAAATTCATGGTCTATTGGCGTAACTGTACGATGTCATTCAGTTGCTGCTGTGAAAGGATTATACAAGAACCGCCGATAAATATTGCACCTTTGTAAGTCATAATCGGCTAGTTTTGACTTCCTACGAGCTGTTTAGTATATCTCTGCAACATTTATAGCCGATATCTGTAGTTGTCTTTAGAATAAAAGTTTTATGTCACCTTCAAGCAGCTGCTTGCCGTCCGGCGAGGGCGTGCAGTCCAACAGGTTGCCGGACAGGCTGAGCAGCACGGCGTCGCCCACCGACGAGCGTCGCTTGTGCAGCGCGGAGTCCCCGCCGCGCAGCTTGCGCTTGCGCAGGCGCTGCAGGTGGGAGGGCGTGCCGGCCTCGCCCGCCGGCTGCACGGCGCCCGCCTCCTCCGCGCAGGGGGCGGCGCCCGCGCACGCCCCGCCCACCGACGAGCGCCGCGACACCTCATCCAGGTACTGCCGACATACATTATAAATTATACCATACTTCGAAGATCATTCGATTATAATGTTGGAATTACAAACACTCAAATCGGCAAGTGTCATAGTATAAACAGCTTAGAGCGTTTTTCCACCTTTAAGGCACTGAGAAACTTTTCTGTGACTTGAATGAGACATAATGAAATACATGAACCATTGCAGACTTATAGATGTTTCTGCGCGTGGGGTCGAAATCAGGCTCCACGATCAGTGTTTGCCACTGAGCCACAACGGCTATAACTCACAGAGGTAATTATTTATGCTACAGTTCCTTTAAAGGTATTCATATGTGTTAAACATCCAACGGATAAACATAAAAAATGTTACTTACGTCTTTGAACAGGTAATCCCTCTCGTCCTGTGCCTCCTCATTTTGTACGGAGGCCCAGAACCACTCGGCCTTTACGACGTGCACCCGCGTCGAGCAATCCGGCGCTACGACTGTATTGTGCTCGTCGACAACCTGCATACACACAGCTGCATATTAGCGATCACACACAGAAAACTAGACGTTCTCATCCTCCACCAATACAGACTAAACCCGTCGAACGGGATTCCTACGCAAATCTTATGAAGGCGTACTCATGTGCGCACGCCCTTAAGCGTCTAAAGTTTTCAAGGTGCAAATATATTTTATGACATGCATACCAGTAAGGACCGCTTCGAGGCCAAGAGAGGCTTCTCCGCAGACACAACACAGACCAATGACCGCTGATGTTCGATGGCATGACAAGCTACTATATTTTTAGTAGTATTGAATAAAATAGTGTTAGTACCGGCAGCGATATTCCATGGCATTGCGATATGGCGTGGGCGTCGCGAGTGGGGGGCGTCGAGGCGGGCGGCGGCTGGTCGCGGGCGGGGCGGGGGGCGGGGGGGGGCGGGGCCGGCCGAGCTCGGCGTGCGCAGCGAGGAGCCGCCGCAGACCGAGTGACGGTGAGTTCGGAGCCACACACTTTGTGGTGTTTTAAATATGGCGGAATCATCAAGTTCGTCTACATCGGCGTCTCTGTTTCTAACTGGCGTGACTAGGTCAGTGCTGTCCACGGTATCCACTTGAACTGGTGAAATATCTAAGTTCATTCCATCAAATATCCTCTTTGGTGTCGAAATGTTTTTGAGATCTGGAGGTAGATGGCACGCGTCTACTTCTACTGTATTACGTTCAGCTCGCTTTTCGTATTTCTTTTTCCTTTCACTCCGGAATGAGGCAGTGAATGATTTTACACTCCGTCGTAGTTTTGAGGCGGATTTTACGGTTTTCGAACTCCTGATTGATGCAAATGATATATCGAAGAATCCCGACTGTTTACTTGTGTTCATGGAGCAAATCGATGCGTTATCATCTTCTTTGATAGGCGAAGATGTGGACGCTACGAACTCCCCGGCCGGATCAGTCGGCTTCACGCTCTCCGGACTCACGGGCTCTACTACAATTTCTCCGGTTGGTTTAGAAACGGAGTCCTTTTTTGTCCTTTTGAATATAGTGGGTCTGTTTTTAAACTTGAAAGAGTCTTTTATTTTGAGCCTTTTGATGGACTTCCAGTTGCTCTCCTCACATTTGTCAGGGGATAAATTAGAGTCAACTGTACTGACTTGGAAGTTAGAATCCGTTGAATTTCGACTCCTTTTTTTACCTGAGGAAATTGTGGTTGTTGATTGTTGCAAATCTTTTCCGCCAGTCGAGTTGGCCAAAAGAAAAATCGGGTCATCTTTAGAGTCGAGGTCACACAGGCTCTTCGTTAGAGACGAGTGTAAAGATCCGGCTTCAGTGAGACAATCGACTAAGTTGAATACGTTCATGGATTTATTTCGAAATACCTCTCTCTTATCTTTGTTCATTCTATCTGATCCGTGGACAAGCTGAGATATGTTTTTGTTATTTTCCTTATCACAAATATCGTATTTGCGCAATTCTACACGTTCAACGTGCGGAGGGCTTTTGGTGTTGTCATAATTGAAACACAAATCGTCCGTGAAGGATTTCCCTACAAAACTAATACTGCAGTTATCTGTTTGATCTTGGCTAGCAGCTTTGGCTTGTTTCTCTCTAATACTGTTTCGTGCGCACTGCAGGCGCTGGTCTGCGTCGGGGCTGCGCCGGCCCGACAGTCGCGCCGACAGACGGCGGTACAACGAGCTCTTGGGAGTGGACTGGGAGCGGTTGGGAGTGGCGCGGGATGGCTTTGCTGAGTTAGGTGTACTCGGATGGGGTGAAAGGATAAGCGAACGACCGAAAGTCTCCCCATTGGCCATTACCTGAAACATGTGTGAAACACACCACGCAATGATGTAATGAAGCCATTCCAATACAAACATGCACGACGATAATAATATTTTATTATCGTGATAGAGGTAGTTAAACACAGAAAGCGACTGCCTAGCGAAGATTTGATTTTATTCTTTAACAGTTTTAGTTAACAAAACAAGTGTTTTTGATCATATTTGAGGTGTATGGAGAGAGATGTTTGAAAGTGATATTATGAAACTGAATTGTACGTGAAATTACAACTACAATAAAATGGTGTTTAATAAGTTCAAGTCTAGTGCTTATAGTGGATAGTGAGAAAGCAAGTCGACACTGTACAAAACACATGTTATGAATGTAAACAACACGAGAAATAGGTAGGTGTGATTATATGGACGTCGTGTAATATACACACAGGGTGAATGAGGTATGTGCGCAATAATTGTACAACAGCGAATGTGAGTGGTGAACAAACAATACTATGAAACTCGTGATAACATCAAATGTTAATAAAATAATGAAAAGAAAACAATGGGTCGACTTTGCGTCGTGCGGTGAGGGATGTGGAAGTGGTTCGAATGTTAGGCTGTTCCGAGAGGCGGAACACCAAAACGGGATTTAGGAGAAACATAATCGAAGGAAACGCGCAAGAGTTTCTAATATTGAAATATCTATCGTGTACACAATAAATACGTGAAGCAACGTGACATTGAGTCCGCTCTCATCTGGTCGTTATTTGTACTGATAAATTGTTAATCAAACACCTGCTGGCATTGAAGGCATTGCTAATAAATACGCAGTCATCGGAAGAAATTAAGAGTTGTAAAAATATGTCATAATAACAACTGAAGTGTGCTACTGGCTAATTTAGATTGTCTACAATGTTTCTAACTAAAAGTGATATGTGTACCCAAGTATATCTACGTGCATGCTGACTTCATAATGCTAAAATTAGTTACTAATAATGTGTAATGTGGCATGAAGTATATAAATAAACAAGTATGCATGTTATGCAGAGGTAAACGTTCTGTGGGACATTAAGTGCCATTTGGGAGGTTCTAAAATGATCATTACACTGTTAACAAACTGAAAACATTAAACAGGTTTTCGACAGACTGTGGGTAAACAAAACACTAGGTCTTTGGCTGAAGTAAATTGTAATATGATTAACCTTGGAGAAAGGGCTACTGCATTGTTCAGTGTACGACTGCACCACAGATTCAAATTGTTTGTAAACATTTTGCTTTCGTCGTAAGGGGACAATTGAAACTATGGCAAGCTATGAAGTGCTATCAGTTTTATGATGTTTATAAAGGTTTATCAGCTGCAATGCGCACACCATTAAGTAAATCACGAATGATATTAGAGCAGGGTATTTGTGTATGTGTGTATGTTTATTATGTATGGTGTACTCACAACGTGCGTGCAGTCGGGGTCGTCGAGCTGGCAGGTGCCGCCGCCATTGCTGGCCAGCACCTCGGCCATGTGCTGAGTCTCATCTTCAGGGAAACCCACGAAGCACACCCGAGCACCAGCGAACACTTTCAGTTTGTGTTCTTTCTGTAATATTGGAAAGAAAAAACGGTGTAAACTTTTAACGTACGTAACGAAGTTGTAAATAAAAGGATAACTGCTACATCGATGATAAATTATTCATACGTTTTGCAGCTTATTATTTGAAGAATTCCTATACCTACCAATTCAATATTACATTTTCCAATCTACTACATGACAATCAAAATTCTAGAATTCTAAATAAATTACCATAATAAATATACAAGTATGGTAATGTCCTTCAAAAAGGTCAGGTGTGTAGCACTCGCAAACGGCACGCGTATGCGGCCAGATGTTTGGCCGTGGATAAAACAAAAGGAGTGTGTACAAATCGTAGCAAGTGGCACTCGTTTCAATGGGAACAAGGTGTGATTTTATTTACGTATCGTCTGTAGGCACAATATACTTACTATGACATCCTCATCGGTAGCTAAGCAGGCGGGGTCGTCGCGGCGCTCCCAGCAGGCGTCCACCCAGGAGCGCGCGAGCACGGGCAGGCCGAACCCCGACGCGTACCGGTACTTGTCGCCCGTGGCCGCCGCCGCGATCAGGTGCGTCACTTTACTCGACATGTCCTTGCGGATCGACCCGCCCATGTAGTGGATCAGGGTTATCAGGTACGTCTGCCGAATAATACAACCATTGTACACGCGGAACTCAATCAAAATTGACCTAAACGCATTTAAACATCATGTTGTTACCGAGAGAACACAATATATATAAACTTGTGGATCTTAAAAATTATGACCATAAAGCTGTAACTGTATACATGACGTCAAATTAAACAATCATTGTTCAAGTCAACTTGATCTTGACATGTTGATCGATAGCGTCATCCTACAATTAGTGCACATTTTTCCAAGATTTCTACTGATTACTAAAGAAGCGTTGGAATCCATTTATGTTGTTCAACCTAGTTTGCCTAATTGCGACCTGCATAAGATTTGATGAGAAAAGCTCATGGGCTCAGTGGCGCACATTGAGAGAGGCCTATGTGAGCAGCGGACGAATACAGGCTGATCGGGTCGACACAAAACCAGAATCTATCACAAACAAAAAACAATCTAGAAGGTACTTGGTACTCACAAGTTCATCCTTCTTCCGGAATCCTGAGAAACAAATGACGGCGCCGCGCATCGCCAGCGAGTAGAGCGGGCGCGCCGTCGCCGGCGCCGGTTCATCGCGCTCCGACAACTGTAGGACTGCTGTAGGACCAAGCACCCTGTAACACACAAACAGCAATCAATAATTATGGGAAGGCATGTCATTCAGGTGAAAAATGACGGTACAATGAGCCATTGAGCATGACAGCGAATCATAGTCAATAACTAACATTACATCTTTGTCAAGCAAGTCCTTAAACCTTTAACCTTACGACTTTGGTTCTAGGTGACAATCGCAATACAACTCCATAGAGTTTCGTACACAGGCACGCGTCAATGGATATCAAAGTCGTAAGGTATCGGAGAGTTGCGACGCCTAGTGTAAAAAAAAGGGCTTAAAAGGTTCGTATTCGGAGACCGAGCTGGAATTAGTAGATTGTGGCAAATATAAAAGTGTGATTTATTTATCACATGTGGTGTACTGTGATACGTTGAATCGATGGGCTTATGTATTTCTTGTAATCCTACATCCGCACATAAATACCTATGTGCTCGTATGTAGCGGTAAAAATCTATTTTGCAGTCTGGGACTGATTAATAGATATAAATCGCGAATATTTTTGAATCATTTGATGGTATCTAATCTCTTTTGGAGTGAAACACCCCAGTAATTCTACGCTTCCTGTTTCAGAACTTCCTGTCGCTTTTCGTATGATATTATGTACTTATTAGCAGGAAACTAGTCACCATCGCGTTGATGGACATCGCATTAAAGATCAAAATTAACTACGCTTTTAATAGAGCTCTAAATATTTCATCAAGCAGTTCTTGATGAAATGTTTAAAGTTGACCTAGATCTATCAATGTTAATAAAACATGAATGATAAACTAAACAATGAGTATGACATTTACTATAATTGAATTAATTACAAAAGTCGTCTACCGGCTGTAATGAAATCAAACCGAATCTGTTCACGAGTAGTCTCGCTAGTGCCAATACAAACAGTCACTATATTGACGCAACTGACAGTCACCATGTTCAATAAATCATTTATACATACTAGCTCTGCCACTATAAATATGTACATACTTGTATCAATATCAATGTTGTATAAAGATATAAAAGAAAATGATTACCTTATGCATTATTTCACAGAGAAAAATTCTACGGGTCGTAAAACTCGTATTTACTGCTACGTATGTACTCATGTGTTTTATGTATTTGTTATTGTGGTTTGTTTCCAGGTCAAGCCGCGTTACAGTACGGTTTTTATGACTTGAAATATCATTAATGCCTAAAAAATACGTAAATAGCGGAGTACACATTGATTAGCATAAAAATCTGTTTTTATGAATGAACAGAAGACTCGTCGGACTACTTTTAAAGTAAAATACGCAATAGAAAACCTTGTTTCTCGTATGTGCAAAAGACAGACTATCAATATTTGTATAAATTTAATTGATTGCACATCAATAAGCATAGCGGGTCAAACTGATAGTAGCACATTGATACGATTAGCAATTTGCTTACATCTGACTAATTAGTTGCCCTTATCTGTAAGTGAAAACATTATAGAGTTAAGTCACGGCGGTCGTTCCTTTTATGTTAGTTCGTAGTTCAAAACTTGGACAGTCAATACAAAGTAAGTCCCCTTTTATAATTAAAACTAGCGGTGCATATCCGGTGTTACCTCGCACCGAATTTTAATGATTTCCGATTCAATTTTGCACGATCTATTCATAAACAGCTTCATAATTTACTTTGGCCATAATGCTTTTAGCTGAATCTTAACAGAAGATTTTGCAATGTCGAATAAGTGGTTTCCATAAATATTCATTGTTCTAGAACAAGTCAATTCTGTTGAAAGTTTGCAGAAGACTTCGGAATAAATCAACTGTTTACATGTCAATTGTCAAATGCAATCTATAGCTTTTGACTCCATAAAATAGTATCACTTCTGTAAGTTCTGTAATGAAGTAACACAGAGTGCCGATTTAAAACAGGAATACCAGCTTCATTCATCTTCGTTGTGGAATAAGAATATAGACAGGACTTGTGTCAAGTTCAATGGCCTGGAGGCTACTCTAAATGGGGAAGTTGGTATTGAATTTAAGAATACAACGTGGAGGAAATAGCTCAACGGATTCGGATATACAATGTGTCCGGTTTCGGTCTATACAAACTTTAAAGGGAGGTAGCTTGCTCAATTATGTTAATAAAACTTTTCTACATGTGGGGTTGAAAACCAACCGTACTGAATGGTAGCCATTTCTGATTTTTGGTACCTTGGCATTAAGAGGGATTTTAGGTAAAAAAAAGTTTTTAGCAACTGAAAATAATAAACTATATGTTTAATAACTCAAATAATATGAATACCTACTTTTAGTTTGCATGCTTCACGAAAAGCGATCAAAAAACGACTACCATTCGGGGTTGGGTTCCGACCCCACATCCTAACTAATATTATAAATGCGAAAGTAACTCTGTCTGTCTGTCTGTCTGTCTGTCTGTCTGTCTGTCTTTTCTTCACGCCTAAACTACTGAACCGATTAGTGTTAAATTTGGTACAGACATAGTTTGGAACTTGAGAAAGGACATAGGATAGTTTTTAACCGACTTCAAAAAAGGAGGATTGTATTTTTTTTTAATGTTTGTTACCGCATTACGACCGACTGGGTGAACCGATTTTCATGATTCTTTTTTTGTTTGAAAGCTGGTGCTTCCCGTGTGGTCCCATTGTAACCAAATCAGGATCTGATGATTGGATCTTGGAGAAATCGAGGGCAACCCTCAAATTTTATAGGCTCACCAATCGTTTTTCGTAAATCTTATGAAGTAATTTAAGTACTTGCGTATGGTAATCATCATCTTATGTAGCTGAGCTGATGATGGAAGGTACAACTCCTTAACAGTAGTTTGTTACCGCATAACGACCGACTGGGTGAACCGATTTTCATAATTCTTTTTTTGTTTGAAAGCTGGTGCTTCCCGTGTGGTCCCATTGTCACTAAATCAGGATCTGATGATTGGATCTTGGAGAAATCGAGGCAACCCTCAAATTTTATAGGCCCACGCATCGTTTTTCGTAAATCTTATGAAGTAATTTAAGTACTTGCGTATGGTAATCATTATCTTACGTAGCTGAGCTGATGATGGAAGGTACAAGTCCTTAACAGTAAGGAGTAGGCATTGACTGATTCATTGTTCGCATATCTCCGGAACTTCACGTCCGATTTAAATAATTCTTTTTTTTGTGCTTTTTTTTTTTTTTTTTTTTTGCGTGGTAAAATCATCAAATGAGTCCTCCTACCCAGGGCAGGGCGGGAGGGACTGTCAGACTTGTACTGACTAAAATCCACGGTGTCCTTCACTAGCCCTTTACGTACCGGGGTCACGGTAATCCCTTGGTCCCGCGACCCCGGCAGGCTTTGGCCCTCTACAGGCCCCGTCAACATGCTGACACTCTTTGAGGCGCGCGTGGAACACAACGCGCCGTCGACCCGGGCATGGTCCATGGTCGGACAGCAAGTCGCCCATTACTCGCTGCCCGCATGCCCGCGCCTACGGTGGCCGGAGATCGTCCTGTGACGTCCGACGCCGTGGGCGTCTACCACTGCGGCTGGGGTGGAGGGAGGACGCTGTCCTCTCCCTCAGGCGGCCCGCCTCCTCCTTCACGAGCATGACTGCTTCGCAGAAGGAGGCGACCGCTTCCCACTCCGTCTCGCCCCGCAGCATGGCCTCTACCAATGCCGGGCGCGAGAGGTCTCCGCCTATCGCCGTCGTGAGGACACGGCGGTGCTCTGCCCAAGCGGGGCAGTCCTGCACCGTATGCTCCACCGTGTCCTCCGGACGATCCTCGCAGTGGTGACACCCAGGCGTTTCCTCCCTCCCTATCAGACACAGGAACCTCCCGAAACTTCCGTGTCCGGTGAGGACCTGCGTCATGCGGTAGGTAAGGACGCCGTGACGCCTATCCAGCCACTCCTCAAAGAGGGGTCTTACCGCCGCGATTGCGGCGTGCCCGGACCTCGGTTGCGACAGTCGCCCCCTCCATACTGTTTACTCCATACTGTTTGTGCTAGGTATCGTTCAACTTATAGAATACTGCAAGTTTCATCAAAATCGGTTCAGTAATTTTTGAGATAGGGAATTTTATTAGCTTATTGTGTACATGAGGGATGTTATTACCAGTGCTACGGATTATATTATATGTATTTGGCAAGAATTTGGGTTGAGTATTTTAACTAAAAAACGAAAAATAAAAACTTTTTCAAAAAAAAATATAACCGCCTTCAAAAAGAACCACAAAAAAGGGTAAAATAATCTACAAAAAAAAATATATAATATATTTTTTTGAAAAAGTTTTTTATTATATATATTTTTACGAGTTAAGCTGCGCTTGCCGAGGTTGGTCTGTGGATGGGTAAAAAGCACTCGGAAAGCACGTAAAGCCGTTGGTCCCGGCTGTCATTTGAAGATCTTTGACAGTCGTTACTGTCAGAAGCTCTAAAGTCTGACAGCCAATCTTACCATGGGGTATCGTATTACCCAGTTACTGGGTTGTGGAGGTCCGACAGGCAGTCGCTCCATGTAAAATACTGATATCCAGCTGCATCTGGTTTGACTGGAAGCCGACCTCAATATAATTGGGAAAAACGCTAGGCAGATGATTAACGGAGTATAGATAATTCTATTAGTAGTATATGTCGAGTGGTCCTTATGCTCGATAGATGGCGGTGATCGCGCAATGATGTCGATCGTTACACGAGTTCGATCGTTACACGGGACAAAGAAAGCTACGTTGTTTTATACTATGTAGTGATTAAATGCAAGTAACATTGGTCCGACCTGTTTATTAGTCAGTGTTCAGTAATCCGATTGTGCTGGATAGGATAATCTCAAGCCCGGGGAAGGACATAGGGCTACTTTTTATAAACACACCATACAGGTAAAGATTGATGAAGAAACCACTGGTAGAATTTCGAAATTTGCAGAGTTCTGTTATTATTATTTTTTTATCGTGGTAAAATCATCAAATGAGTCCTCCCACCCAGGGCAGGGCGGGAGGGACTGTCAGACTTGACTGACTAAAATCTACGGTGTCCTTCAATAGCCCTTTACGTACCGGGGTCACGGTAATTCGTAAGTCCCGCGACCCCGGCAGGCTTTGGCCCTCTAAAATAATGAGCACTTAGAAAGGAATTCAGATAGTTCCACCCTCAAGAGATTCCCTCTAAATATTAGGTATAGGTGTTCAAAGATTGTATGGAAACTAATTTTGAAGTTAGAAATTTGGGATGTACGATGTGAAGTTACATAAAAAAATATAAGTTTATTTTATTAAAAAAAATGTCACGTAACTTAATGGGGCAGACCAAATTCTACGCGAGCGAAGCCGCGGGCAAAAGCTAGTATTAAATAATGTTAGTGACATAATTGAGCAAGCTACCTTTATGTTTGTATAGCCCGAAAGCAATCACATTGTATACATATTATCAGCAGGTCCAAAATGTTTGGCGAATTAATCAACCAGTATCGAATGCTTCAAGATGCAACTGCATAGCAAACTACACACGAAACCGTTCGAGCAGTCGAACGAACTACTGCGGGAGTTGATCCCAACTGCTGGAACAGTTGGTAACGGCAGCTTCAGGCAGATAAATTAAACGTCTCGAGCAGTCCATCTATGAAAATCACAGTTGAAATAAATGATTTGATGTGACTGACTCCCCGTTCGAGCGTTTCCGTGTTGTAGCTTGCTATGCAGTGACAGCTCAAAGCTCTCCGTCTAAGGCCGTCCTTAGCCGCTTTATCTTTCGTCGCCTATGCAACAGTACTGGTCATCCAATACACCACAATATAATTATTTATGGTGTTGCGATTGCGGCGTTCCCGAAGTTGCTTCCGCTGGAAATGAATAACCTATGTCGATTGCTATCTTGATCCCGATTTTTTCTGTAACCTATCCACGACCGAACTTTCCTATCTAAGTCTTAAAGATGTCCAATCAGAAGCAGCTGTCATAGGAACGAAGACATTAATTTCGGGCGTTAAAAAGTCCCGTGATTCCCGGCAGGCGTTTGGTCTTAAGAGGGCTCCACCAGTTTGCTGACAGCGCTCGTGAAACAGGAACACGACACGCCGTCGAACCAGAGATGGTCCCTGATCGTACGGTAAGCTAGGGTCGCGTCGTGGGCGTCTCCAGCGGCAGCTGGATGGTAAGGTAAGAGGATATTCTTTGCCTCACACACCACCACCTCCGTCGCTAGCATTATTGCTTCTCAAAAGGAGGTGAGAACTACCCATTCCCCTTCGCCCTACAGCATGGCGTCAATGTTGGGTGCGAGAGTTCGCCATGAACACGGCGGTGCTCCGCCTAAGCGGAGCAGACCTTCACCGTGTCCTCCAGGCGCTCCACACAGTGGTGACACTCGGGCATTTCGTTCCGTCCAATCCAAAACAGGAAACCCCCGAAACATGCTTGTCCGGTGAGGACCTGCGTCAGACGAAAGTAATGACGCCGTGGCACCTCTCCAGCTACTCTTCAACGAGGGGTCTTACCGCCACGATTGCGGATTTTACTTGTAGTTAATTTTTTCAATATCTCGCCATTTTATTACCATTTATATACCGATTTACATTCTTCCGGCAGACATACTTACAGCCAGCCCACTACTACTCCAGATTACTTGCAAGCTTAGAAACAGTTTTTTTATACAGCTTTTACATAATAGTGGCTTTGGTTATGGCTTTATTTCAAAGTATTTTTCAACGACTTAAAAAAAAGGAGGTTATCAATTCGATCCGTATGTATGTAATATTTCAAGAACTGCCCAGTTTTCGTGTATGCTAGTCTATATCAGCGTCTGACCAAATGTGCCTTTCAAAAGTGCATGTTTTTATGTTTGTGTTCCGGAAGTTCAAGTCTGATTTCAGTCATTCCTTTTTTTGTTGTACTAGGTACCGTCCAACTTAGAGAATACTGCAATTTTCATCAAAATTCACTTCAGGTTCAGTAGTTTTTGAGATGAGTAATTTTTTAGGCCTGCTTGGATTGTAGATTTTCAAAGTCGATTGTATGTTTGTTAGCAATTATCACGTGTTTGGTTGAATAAATTTTGATGCGGTTTTCAGAAAAGCGTTTGTTACATTCTGGGAAGGTTTTAGTAAATAGCAATAATGGATATCTCGTAACGTTCATTTGGATTATAGATTTTTGTTGAATATCTGAACTAAAAAGGGTAAAATAAAAACTTAACAAAAAAAGAACCGACTTCAAAAACAAACACAAAAAAATTTATTAAAAAAACAAAAAACCCGACTGCCTGAAAAAATGTGAAATAACTGGAAAGACAAAAACAAGGTAAGAAATATTGGTTTTTAAGCGATCGTAGTGGACAATTGTCACAAACGCAGTCGGAGGCATCAAATGTTCACATGGTGACAATGATGTTGAGTTAACTACTGCTGAGTCATCGTGTACACTGTGTCTGATGCCTCCGACTGCTTTTGTGACAATTGTCCACTACGATCGCTTAAAAACCAATATTTCTTACCTTGTTTTTGTCTTTCCAGTTATTTCACATTTTTTCAGGCAGTCGGGTTTTTTGTTTTTTTAATAAATTTTTTATTTTACTATTTTTAGTTTTTGCATAGAATGAATTTAACGCTTACGGGAATTTCATTGTTAGTTAGTACAATTGTGAAATTCTCGTAATCGTTGAAAACTCAAACGTTCGCTAGATGGCTGCCACGTCATGGCTATCCGGATGATCCGGGGATACCGCACGATCGCCGGCGAATCAGCCAACCTCCTAGCGGGATTGCTGCCCTGGGATCTGGAGGCGACTGCCCTCCAGCGCGTCTATGAATGGCGCGTGGAGGCGCAGCGTCGGGGCGAATCCCCGCTGCCTCGACAAGTCGAGGCGCGGCGGGAAGAGCTCCGGCGCGATCTCAGGGCAGTATGGAGGGAGCGACTGTCGCAACCGAGGTCCGGGCACGCCGCAATCGCGGCGGTAAGACCCCTCTTTGAGGAGTGGCTGGATAGGCGTCACGGCGTCCTTACCTACCGCATGACGCAGGTCCTCACCGGACACGGAAGTTTCGGGAGGTTCCTGTGTCTGTTAGGGAGGGAAGAAACGCCTGGGTGTCACCACTGCGAGGATCGTCCGGAGGACACGGTGGAGCATACGGTGCAGGACTGCCCCGCTTGGGCAGAGCACCGCCGTGTCCTCACGACGGCGATAGGCGGAGACCTCTCGCGCCCGGCATTGGTCGAGGCCATGCTGCGGGGCGAGACGGAGTGGGAAGCGGTCGCCTCCTTCTGCGAAGCAGTCATGCTCGTGAAGGAGGAGGCGGGCCGCCTGAGGGAGAGGACAGCGTCCTCCCTCCACCCCAGCCGCAGTGGTAGACGCCCACGGCGTCGGACGTCGCGAGACGATCTCCGGCCACCGTAGGCGCGGGCATGCGGGCGGCGAGTAATGGGCGACTCGCTGTCCGACCATGGACCATGCCCGGGTCGACGGCGCGTTGTGTTCCACGCGCGCCTCAAAGAGTGTCAGCATAGTGACGGGGCCTGTAGAGGGCCAAAGCCTGCTGGGGTCGCGGGACCAAGGGATTACCGTGACCCCGGTACGTAAAGGGCTAGTGAAGGACACCGTGGATTTTAGTCAGTACAAGTCTGACAGTCCCTCCCGCCCTGCCCTGGGTGGGAGGACTCATTTGATGATTTTACCACGATAAAAAAAAAAAAAAAAAAAAAAGATGGCTGCCACCCTGCGTTAGCGGGATGGCAGAGCCAAAATACACAACAACAAACAGCTCGGCAATATTGGTATATTTATCGTAGGTTTTTGTTTTAAAATATTTTGTTGTTTTTAGCATTTATCACTCCAAATTAAATTGAAACATATAAGTTATACATATTTTGGTAAAACATTTTTATAATCCTTTATTTTGATACCCCACTTGATAGAATGCGAGAGATTTATAAAAATGTTTTTAGTTCGGAACCCTTTGCACGCGAGTTCGACTCGCACTTGGCCAGTTTTATGTACCCAGTGACACTCTCACGTTTAAGACGATTCTAACGACACCTCTCAAGTTAAAATCCATTAAGCCGTTTAGGCTGCAGAGCGTGCCAAAGAAATATACCCACATACATACATACATACATACACTCGAAAAACATAACCCTCCTTCTGGCGCAGTCGGGTAAAAAGATTATTAACTTTTCTGTCGGAAGTCAGTGTCAATAGTCAATGAAATAAACAAAGCCGCCGACTTCCGAAAGAAAAGTAATATTAAAGTTTTTTGCGTGTTTTTACTTCAGGTACTTCATTCAGCATAAACACTAATCGAGATAAATAGTATATTTTTGTTTGAAAGTTCTGCGCCTGTTACTCATCTTGAATTAATTATAGAATTCGTTTTATTCAGATGTATGTCATTGTAGAAAAAAATATTAATAGGGCAAGAAGTTTATCCGCGAAGATCTGAATTAAAATTGTTGTTGGATGTAGTGGGCGTCGGTGTGACGCGCGTTCTCTGAAAGAAAAGTGCGTTCTGACGGCGAGTCGAACGCTCCTATTGAGACTGAATTTCCCTGACGTCACAGGATGCCGCATACACCGCTACTATACCTACGTGTCACTATAGAAATAGTTGATGAGTTACATTTGAAATTCCACGAATTTGTAAACAATCATTGCGATTCAATTAAATATCAAAATTTAAGGATATTTTTGCACTGAAAATTACTCATACACTAAAACGATTCAGTGAATATCTAAAATAGTAAATCATTGTGACTGTTGTGAAATAAATGCCATAAGAATGAGTTGGCCGTTACTCTCTACGATTCATTCAAGCAGCCATGTGTAAATTTTCGGAAAGTTCACTACACCTGCTTGATCACCCTCGCGTCAACTGATCAGTGGGGGAGCGAAATGTGCTACCTACTGTGTTTTTTAACTATATCTAAAATTAAGAATGATTCAGTTCATATTCAAAATGCACATAATTTTGATGCAATATGTAATTTCAAACTGTAGTCTTGATACTATAGATAGCTCTGCTCTTCAATGGAGATAAGAAATAAAAGCTGAGAGTTGCCGGGAATGTATCAATGTTACATTTGACAGTTTATTTTAGGGTTAACAAAAAATCTTAAAATGAAATAGTTGTATTAAGTTTAATTGGTTGACAATGTTTTAGTTTACAGTGTAGTTCAATGATAGGGAATGATACAGAAGATCCGGAGAAAACGTGATATTCCTGTATAAAATGAATACATTTTGTATGATATTTATGTTACCCATATAAATGTAATGACACTTTTTGTGACATAATTACGTTTCTTAATGTAAGTGTTCCAGTCGGGAGTTAGAGTAATCCGGTACATTACACGATAATACAGAAGTAGAACTAGAACACTTAGCTCAAAAAAACTCTTACACATCGAAATTGGGCTGAATATTATCCATAAGTTTTGAATCTGCGCGAGCGACAAGATGTGGAGGATCCTCCTCCTCGGGTGTAGGAGGTAGCCGCGTGGGCCCCATCACTGTCACACACTCGGTAATCAGGCACTAGTCCGACGTGCTCTCGACACTATCGCTTCGCTCTGGAGCCACTCACTATCACTTTTTATCATGGTCATGGAGCCAACCTCATCCACTTTTAACATAAATCTTAGCATACATGTTTTCGAATTGATTTCGCGTATTCGTTGTATTAATTAGTGCAAATTCGAGAAAAGAAATAGTTTAATAGTTAATCGCGACAGCCGCGAAAACAAAGGCACAAGCGGTGTGCGCGTTATGCGTTTCACGTTAGATTGAAAAACATTCGAGAGGAATGTGAGGCCGAAAATAGCAAGGAGCGTCGCGCGGCCACAAGGGCGACCCTCGCGCTACGCCGAGCGTCGCTCGCCGCGCGCCGGCGTGCGCGCCCGCGCACTCTACACGCACCTTTATTTACATCCATCCTTCTATGAAACAGTCACCTAACATAAGACCGCTTTATGAGTGGAAGGTCCCGCGTTTATAAACAACCCCGACGTTGTGTGCTGGCTGGAGTTATATTATTATGTTAAGCATACCTATTTAATTATACGCAAGACGACAACACTTTATGAGACTGAAGAGAAACCGTTTGTTTCTGAGAAATTTCAGGTTATTTTAATTCTATTCACGATAAGTTTTTTAATATTATCTGCCGGAAAAACTCTATACTCACTGGCCAACGGAGATCTCTAGGATTGAAAACTTCAATTTCCCCTTTTAACTTCGATGAATCAGGTAAATAGTAGAATCTTAATCAGAGTTAAATGTTTACAACGTTTGTATGCGCTGAGCAGGGAGGCACGAAACAATAAACAAGTAATTCTCATCAGAGTCGCCTAAACAGTAACGTGGCAGCTGTAGCACTTCAAAAGGAATGAAATGTAACCACATTCAGCTCAAGGAATGGTGCAGGAATTACAAGAATAGCATTATTAATATCCCACTTTATTGTAACAGCAGCGTCGATACAGCGCCGTGCACTACTAATGTTATTCAGCCGAATGTAACCGCGGCTGTATTTAATGAACACAAGTGAACACATTGAATGATAACGGGCGGCCAAATTGCCAGTCATAAATCAAACTCGAGACAGATCATAGTTTCGATGCAAACAAAATACAGCTTGAAGGAAACTAGGGTTGTTGAACTGAAAGTAATAAATGTTTTCACGTATTCTAATGCAGGAAAATTATTACACGGTTGAAACAAACGACAATTGCGTGTATTGAAATCAAGGATTGAAAAAATGGAACCGAGGAATACGAACGTAGACCATGCTGTGCGTAACACGGTTGCTTACAGTGCTCGTAAATCAGCAATGAGACAAGTATCACCCACAGCAACCCGCAGGCCCGGCTTTCATCACATGCATGCTCATTGTGCATTTGGTCATACTCACACCATTTCACGATAACTTACTGAGTCATGTTCAGAGAAAATAAAAAATAAAACCACCATATTGTTAATATTTTTTTCTAAAGAAAGTCTAGTAGTTGACTGTAGTTGTATGTGGAGTTTGATGTTGTTATCATTGTTATTTCGATAAGCATCTCCAGTTGTTTGTCATTTATAAAAAAGGTGCTACGTAGCATCGGTATTTTATAAAGTTTGTGGATGCGTATAACTGGAATGGTATGGCGCCATCTACAATCAACTAGTTGTACCCGTAATTTTACCGATTAATTAAGTAATTCAAGAACTGTAATACCTTACTATTTTAAAAAGCGAGGATTATCATAACGTTCATCTTACTGAGCACTATTTTAGGCTTACTGCACGTCACCAGAGACGAATCGTATCCACGTTTACGTTTACACGTACAAAAGCGTAGGTGAGTGTAAGACAAAAAGATGTTAATGTAAACGCGAAACAAAGCATTCGTCGCGCTTATTAGTAGTCTGGTCTAGCAATCACACGTCGCGTTGCCAAAATAAATGTCAATAACGAATTGTTCACGTTAACTCCACGTTTCGAACATTTGCCTTATTTTATGGGATGATACAATCATAGTATTTTTGAGATTCCATAAACGCGTATCGGTAAATTCGCAGACGTACAAACATTATTATATTTTATTTACATCGTCAAATGATTTTGTTGGTACGTCTTGTAAATTGGTATGCCACAACCAATTTATTTTCATTCATGTCAAGTTTACTTTCACTTGAGGAATGTTCAACAAGTAGTTCGTTATAACGTATAATAGCTGCAAGTTGTTTTCTTATCAGAAATTGAAATAATCACTGACCTGTATTTCGCTCTATGTGCAGTGTCAAACAAATCGCCATCAAACGGTGAAGTGATGACGTAAGAAGGCGGGGCGGGGGGCTGCTGAGACGGCGGCAGAGCTTCTGGGCTTGGAGCGACCGCCACCGTGCCCAGCCGCTCGCAAGCCGCGCGCACCCTCTCACACTCCAAGCACGTCTCATTCACGTACACTATTGGAGTCGACGAGCCTGCTAAAAGATCACAATATTAAAGGAAGTTGTTAATTTGTCCCAAAAGTTAAATTGCTAAATAGCTCCTATTGGAAGTATGTCGATGTAATTTTATTTTCAAAGATCAACAAGTATATTTATTGGGAGTTAACAAAGCCAACCGCAGACCACCCCTGTTTTAATCGTGTACTTTTTTAAAATAGCAAAGCCAAACATTATAATAAGCATAAAAAGTACCCATCATAATTTTAGTAGCTGCAGGACTCTTCCTTGGTACAGAAAACGTCACGATGTGGTTACCCTCTTGAAGGCATCTACTCTTTCAGTGGGGTAACCACTTCGTGACGCTGTCTGCTCCATAACATGATGTATTACGTCGTAATAGAACAAAATTACGAGAGCAATTGCAAATTGGTTTGGTTTAGTTGGATTAAACTCTCGACCAATAAAATTACTATGATGATATATTTGCGCGCATTTTCCGATTTAAAATAGTACAGACTGGGGCTCAGACAGATTACGACTAAACTCGAATATTTATTGCATTCCATAGTGTAAATGTTTCAATACATGGCAGGCTTTAGAAGCACAATATCATTATGAATCCGTTTCCGATCGAAAATTCAAGTTTTTAACAAAAAGGAAAACGATTATGGTTCATGGTCAGTTCAGCATCTTTTTGATCGATTCTTTACGTTCCTACCCTATACGGTCTACGTCTATGTTCGCAATAATCAAATGACCACAAATATCACAGTGGAGCAGTTGTGGTGTTCCGCAGGGTTTGGTTTATGGTCCTGTCTTTTTCAGCTTTGCTTATGAGGTGACGTGCGTTTCATAGGATTATGACTATTACGGTTTACGTCAAAATCGTCTTATCTTAAGATATAGCGGAACTTAAGAAAAAGTTGTTTTACACATTTTCTAGTATCGGATAGATAGTTGAACATAAAAACACATACGAACAATCACAATCAAAACCTTGTTTTGAACATTATATTGTGAAACTCGCTACTACCATTCTATATGACTTTAGCCTACACTTTAGCATAGCAAATCTTACTGGTCATCGATATGTCATTTGGATGTCTTTTCAACCGGTAGGTAAATTGAAAATCACTTCCATTAAGCAGTATTTGTGTGTAGATAGGATGATCAGTAAGCGTCGCCAATCATTAATGCCTAAAAGCATTTCCATAACAAAAGATTTGTATCATAAAATATGTTAAATTTCGAAAAGAACCCGTAAAGGCGCTCCCTAACAGAAGCTTTACATTTACACCAGGAGTTCAGGAGAACAGAGCATTACAGTGTTACCTGTATGGACATTTGCAACGATCACTAGTGTCTGTTCAAAGTCTTCGATTTTACATTACAGCCGAATGCTCCGTTTAGAAAGCGACTTTATGTTGGATCATTAAGTGTGTATTTAAAGAAATAACATTTTTGTTTAACATATTGAGATGAGATGCATCCTAAAGAAGAGCACTTAATATATTTATTCGCATAAGGAAGTCGTGAGGCATGAGCACGATTTATCTGATTACGACAAATACCCCTTGAAAAGAAACAGATGCTGACAACCAGCGCTTCCTTTGATCCTTCAAGAATTCGCAGCAGAGGTATGCCGATCGAGTTCCAACTCTTGTAAACATCGGTCATCGGCACACATTATTGTTATTTCGGTCACAGTTTAACGCTCTAATGTCAAGTGAATTATGGCCTTTCTCTATAATATATCATGAACGCTAGTTATGTAAGCATGTAGGCAGTATCTGACGTGATTGAAGAGGTATGATAAGCAGCAATGAATAAGTCTACTTGTATACGTAGAGGTACCTAACTACTAGGAATTTTACGAAGCACGGAAATACGTATTACTAACGATTTCTTTCGATAAGAAAGAAAAACGCCCTCGATGGATAATTTGATTAGTAGGTGAAAAACAAAATAACGAGAAGTGTGACCTTTCGGGACACGTTTTCTAACGTTTATGGTTCAGGGTCGCTGAGTCACGCTTGCGACACAGGGAACACCCGGCACTCTTGGCATGCAACATCACGCAAACGCAAAATGTTGTTGCCAGTACCTCATACATTGGGTAGGTCGAACACTAAAGTATCCAATCAAACAAAACAACCCACTCAAGATGAGTACGTCAGCAACTTAGCTGAGATAGTGATATCAAAAAGGTGATAAAAGATTCTATAGATGAATAAGCACTCAAAAATATACTTCGTCTATCACGTGATTGCAAGAGATTCTATAGTTGTTTAATGCTCAAGACATGCACAAAACTACGCATTGGAAATTCTGCATAAAATTAACGTAAAAACGGTGCATGACAGATAACGTACGGACGGCAATGATTACTGCCTTACTTCATTATAATGTAAGCAAAAACATTAGAAATATAATGGAAATCATTATTCAATGAACATAATGGCCAGTGCCTGCTAATATTCTCAATTGGCGACAATTTAACAAAATGTTCTAGGCCTCAATGAGATGTACATACGAATTATAGTGACGATATTATAGTCACTTAATATAAAATCATAATTTTGAAAGAAATGATTTAAATAAAAGTTAACTGAATGGGTTGAATCAGTATTTTTTTTAATGGTTTGTTGACACAAAGATCATGGGATATTGTTGAAAACACGCCATGCTACAAACACATTCGCACTCACATCCTCCACCGAGGTATGACCGCAGTTGTTCTACCAACGCTAGCATAGTTGGCGTGCGTGCCGCAAACCACGCTTTACGCCATCTGCAAAAGCAGTGCTCCTCAACAATCTTGGGCGTAAAATGGCAGTGACTGTTGGATACAGAAATTCTACACAAATTGGAAACCACAACCATGGTATTAACACAGATGCTCAAATGCACACAAAAATATTATTTTTCTTACTTTTAAGAATATTTTTGAAATTGTTTTGAGAGAATATTGTTACAATATGGATGAATTTGATTAATGCAAACATAACTAAACAAGCTATAGCAATATGAAGGTCAGTAGAAGATTAAACAACGCTGTTAGTTTTTTTCAAAGTTATTGGCTTCAACTTGACATTCAAGGTGGTTAAAGACAATCTCCAAATCTTAAAGGACATTTATAACAAAATGATGATAAAAACACTTATTCATTGTGTATTTTTCTAACATGTGTGTGGATTTTAAAATGTATATTAAGACTAATAGCATTATTATTAGAAAAATAAATTTGAAACAAATAGGGGAAATTCAATTAAAAAAAAAATACTAATACTAACAATTTTGATGTTATTGTGAAATATGTTAAAGCAAAATACCTGACCAGGTCTTATTGGCACCGAGGGCAGAAGAATTAAATAAACTAAAGGCATGTAAATGATAACAGGGTCAATGTTGGCAAGCAATAACAAAATCAACTGGGATAATGTTTTTAAGCCTAACTGAACTAAATGCTAAGTTATGTACTATGTGTTTCAACTATGAATAGGATAGCCTTGGCGACATATAGTGACTTCATGTATGCTTCTGTAATACATACACACTGTTAAATAAACAATAATTAAATTTTTGACGCCCTATAAATTTTTAATTTAGTCATTTTTATATTTTACTTTTAATTTTTAAATGTAGTATGTATTTATTAAGATTTAACGCAATTAGTAGATATTGAAAATAAAATAATATAGAAATTTAATATGCACAAAGTATAATTCTGTTACTCATAATTTTTGTCACAAGATGGTGTCAAGGTTAAACTATACTTAGTTGATACACATAGTACCTACCTAATTATTTCAGTTAAAAAGTCACTAGTGATTCTTGAGATATCACATTAATAAAATGTGAGGTTGTTAATGTTATCGCAACACAGCAGGGTCATGACTTTTATAGTTTAATTACTTTCATCTGCTACTTGTTTTCATAATAATACATAATTGTATTAGACATATTTACAATAACACCTTGATTTCCCAGGAAGAAACGTTGAGGTGTTTAGCCTAAAGCTTTGTAATTTTAATATTAAATGTTTAGAGGATGATTTGTCTATTTATGATGATTTTTTGTTAAATAGATCCTGCGTTTTTTCCTTAATTTAGTTTAAGCCAAATATTTATTAAAATGTTTATTATTGTTAATTTTTTTCTAATTCAATGTCAGAATTACTGATTGCATTTAGTTTTATCTGCAATGACTTTCCTTAAAGTATAATTATTATCATTAAGTTTATTTATGAAGAGCATGGCAATGAAAAGACATTTGAAAAGCAATTAAATTTGGTTACTGCATGGCCTTCAAGGATCTTATTACAGTTGAGGCCTGATTATTTACAATATTTATTGTGGCTGAATTGTATTTAAATAAAATATTAAATACTGTAGGACTGTTTAATTATTAAAATAAATATTCGCACAAAATTTATATTTGAGTATCAAGTGTATCTGCATTTATATCAATTAATTGAAATAATATGAAAACCATTAGGAATTAAGGCTGAGTGAGACTGGATGACGAAGGCAGAGGGTTGTACTTGAGAAAGTTCTTTATCCAACAGTGAATTATGATAGGCTGAATTTATTGTTTTCAAGATTTATTTGTCTGTAAAACATATATTGTTGACAGGCCTGTTGGTCTAGTGGTTAGTGACCCTGACTGCTATGCCGGAGGTCGTGGGTTCGACTCCCACCCAGGACAAATGTTTGTGTGATGAGCACGATCATTTGTTCTGTGTCTGGGTGTAATTTATCTATAATATGTATGTATTTAGAAATATTTAAGTATGTTTATCAGTTGTCTAGTACCCATAACACAAGCTCTGCTTAGCTTGGGACTAGATGGCGTTGTGTGATAGTTGTGGAATATTTATTTATTGTTATGTTTAAAAAATTAATAACAAGTGAGTACTGATTATAACAGGAGACATGCACAATTATTTATAATACTATCAGAATCTTGCAAAACTGGACCGCCTAACAAATTATGAAACATTTTTTTTAAAATTTTCACGTAACTGTCATTCTTAGAAGTTTTCTTAATAAATTGATTTGTTGAATTTTAAAATATCAATATCATCATCTTCCTGCCCTTATCCCATTTTACTTGGGGTCGGCGCAACACGTTTTTTTCTTCCATTCTCCTCTATCAAACGTCACAGTATCATTCACTCCTCTGTCTTCCATATCATTCCTTATACAATCCATCCATCTCTTCTTTGGCCTTCCTCTTCCTCTCCATCCATCAACATTCATACTCATCACTCTCTTAGTCACATGAGTGTCATCCCTCCTCATCACATGTCCAATATCTAAAATATCAATATCATAACAGGGAAATAGTATTACTTGAAAGATGCAAAATTTCTATCTAAATATCTTAATTTTTTTTAACCACTAAGATAGTTGCACTACTACAGGTCCCAGATGAATCACCTTGAAACTTTTTTCTTATAATTTGACCTCAACTACGATCATAGAATATTACACAAACCAACAGTTTTTTGAAAATTTGGTTACTGTTTACTTAAATATTTATATTCGAAACCAGCACATTTCTAGTGGACCACTGCAGGTAGCTTTTACACAGGGCTTTTAGGAGAAGATATAAACATTGCTATATTTACCATCATCATTTTCTTGAATTTTGTCAGTTGTAGCGGTGTTTCCTGTTTGTGTCATGCCCTTAGACAATTCGTCCATCTTGCCGTACACTGGTTCGTTACATCAATCATTAAAATCACAACACAAATTACAATAAACTAAACGGGCACATATTGTACTATAACGCACTATGTAAAAAACTCAGTCTTTTTTGAAAATAACTAGTTTTATCCATTTCAAACACATTTCTAAAACTCAGTTGCAATACCTACGAACCAAATTGAAGTCCGTCAGACAAACCATAAACAAGACAGACGTAAAAAAAGCTTGCAAGCACAAGCACTCTCTTTTGACTCGATGAATTTGATTTATGGTATGGTTTGCGGCAATAGACATTTAGCATGGCCTTCTCTAAGCCAAAAGAAGCCGTATGTCAATTATAATTGTTTTTCTCTATTTGAGAGTAAAACAAGTATAATTTGAAGTAGCGAATGCTTGATCCATGCTCCCACATGGGCACGAGTGCTTTTTAATTCAATACAACTGTTTGTTCCAATTCAGCGCTTATTTAAAGCCCGTATAAAAGCACTCTTGCTTAGGGAGAGTCTACGGTTAATGCATGATAAATTAAGTTCAATTTACATTTTCTTTTTCAATTTTATAGATTTTTTAGCACGACCGTTAATGGTAAAAAAAAACTATCAGAAAAATTCTGATGCTCGCCGGCCGGCAGTGGCATAGCGAGACTGAAACTAGGAGGCAAGACGCATCTGCGAGGCCCTTATCTTTCAGGATGAAAAACATGATTTGCCTCCGCTGCTCGCGCGAGGCCCCCGATGTGATTGTCAGCGGCATCAGCGTTGCGAGGCCTTTTGACTCTTTTAGTTCCCAGTTACAAATAAAACGTAACCAAGTTATGTTGCAACATGGGGCCTCGTGCAAGCTGTGGAAACGCTAGACCTAAGCGTGATCATCTGCGACATCAGCACAGCGATGCCTTTTAACTTAGGTTCTTTCAGTTCCCACTCACCGGATACCACGAGTATATAATTGTAGGTCATGTTCATTTCTTAGTAGAAGCTAAGTTGTACTGCTTTACTGGTCAAAAACTTGTGATCGCCGTTGTTAAGATTTTTCTGAGTGCGAGGCTCCTTCAGGTGCGAGGCCGAGGGCTAGGGTCCGCTTCGCCCCCGCCTACGCCACTGCTCACCGGAAGGCACTCGCTGCATACATTTTGTATTAGATGCCACCACAAACTATGCCACACATTTCTGTCGGATCGTCCGCTTCTTATGTTCGCCGAAGAGCGAATGTTACTCGAAGCATATAAAAAAATGCCAGATCAAAATTTCTGATACTATACGGGGTGCATCTGGCGACCATCAGATTTTTTCTGAAGTACTATGCGGTCGCGCTATTGAGAGTTTAAGCATATACAAAAGCATTAACCAACTAATAATGACATTTTACGAGTACTCCAAGTAATAATCGACTAAAAATTTGACATTCACATGTTTGGTTTTTCCTTTTTTTTTATCTAGCATCCTTATCATGCTCAGGCAGGAAAGTATTTGCTTTCCTTCTATTTTCGAATAAATAATTTTGGTTGTTTTCTGTTGTTGGCACCGTTGGCACTTGGCACAGAAATAGGAGGGGGAACGTCACTGATGTATTTATTTTACAACAATATTTTTGATATCTAATCTGTGATTCAATAGAAGTCTTTGTCGCGAGAATAGATAGTTTTGATAAGATAATAATTATTAATGTTATAATTGTATTTGCATAATGATAAAACAATACAATGGGCTAAGACTGTAGCTAATGCGAAACATAGCAAGTCGTTTTATACGTGTCGCTGGTTTATTTTCTGGTAACAGTCACAGAATGGATCATTTTGGCCTCTCACATATTTTGCTCGAGCCAGATAAATATAATCCAGATACTTTGGACTTGATCGTCGACGAAGAAGCAAGAGAGTATTGGCTTAATACTTGTGAAAAACTGACTGAAAAATATGTAAATTTCGCACTTTTGAATAATGAAGATCCGACAGTAGAAATACGCGCACTTAAATTTAAAACTTGTTACGTAGAAGCATTGAAGGAACTCAGGATTAATCCTCTGTAAGTATTTAAATAATATTCAAATCAGTTAAATGTTGAGATCATTAAATTTAAATTACATCAGCTAATCACAGAGCTTGTCTACCTAAAAGCTTTCATGTACAAAAAAATACAATTTTTATCTTATCTCTTACAAAGTATTTTTAATATATATGTGTATTTATTATAGTTAACATATAAATATATATGGCTGATTAAACTATCTTTTTTAAATAATTTTCTTTTAGTATTCAATTCATTTAATTTTTTGTATGCACCTGCCATTATTATCTCTCCATTACCCTTGGTTGACTGGTAGAGAATGCCTCAGGCATTATGTATCTTAAGTTGCATGAAGTTTTAAATAAATAAATATCCACAACATTAAATTGATAAAATAGTAATCAAAACTTTTTTCATTTTAGTGCTCATGGGCAGTTGACCATACGATTACTCCTTGACATCAACGAAACATGCCTTCGTTCCCAGGGTTTCTTTGATTTATGGAAACAACAGAAGAAGTATGAAAATGAAGGAGCATTATCAACACTTGGTTCAAGATTGGCAGAAATTGATGCAATACCAGATGAACGACAGAGGTGGATAGAACTAAGCAGAGGAGTATTAGCTGGTAATCCCATACCACTATAAATTTATAAACAATACAAATCTTTCATGTAATTATTTTGCTAAGATAGAACATTGCCACTGGTCTTAATATTTGGTGCAAGCATCAAGTTGCCTTACTGTGGTAAAGCAAGTTATAGCTTGTGCCAAAGCACTACCCAATGCCACTTTTGGCATGTTACTATACTAGTCATCACAATTAATATCTATACTATAGTATATAGCAGACTAGTTGCCAGCCAAATATTTATGAACTTACATCTTATTGTATATATATATAATAATAAACTTGAATACTTCCTAATTACCGAGTAATGAACTATGAATTAGAGGCAAGGGTTGGATCTTAATAAATTAATTTCATTGATATCTTTAGGCAACATGTTTGATTGGGGAGCCCAGGCAGTAACCAGTATTCTAGATAGTGGACTTTATGAAGCACTAGAAAAAATCCAGAAGAGGCCATGGCTATATGACTGCTTAGATAAATGGCTTGATAAACTAGAGGTAAGATATCACACTGCTAAATGTAATTAGTTTGAAGAATGAAATGCAGTGATACAAACGGAAATACATTGTTTAATAAATGTACCTCATTGTTACAGAAAACTGTTCACCATTGTGCTGCCGTGTTTGTTGACAATAGTGGAGTTGATATAATTCTTGGTATTTTGCCATTTGTGAGAGCATTATTACTAAGAGGCACTGGAGTCATATTATGTGCTAATGAATGGCCAGCCCTTAATGATGTTACCAATGTTGAATTAGAAGAAGTTTTACAAGGAGCTTCCCAAATTTGTCCTGTTATTTCAGCAGCCCTCTCTACTGGAGATTTAATAGTAAGATCAAGTGGACAAAGAGGTCCATGTTTGGACCTTAGGACAATTAGTGTAGGTAAGTTGCTGAAATTCAAAACCATTATAAATTATTGATGAATGAAAAAACATTAATAACATAATGGTATCTTACAGGTCTAAGCACTGAAATGAAGACTCGAGGAGTTGACTTGATCATACTGGAAGGGATGGGCAGAGCCCTACATACAAATTTAAATGCTCGTCTTGCTGTAGATTCATTGAAAATCGCCGTTGTCAAGAATGCGTGGTTAGCACAGAGACTTGGTGGGCCACTTTTTTCAGTCATCTTTATTTATGAAGAAAAACAGATTAAAACGTAAAGTATAAGTTTATAATAAATACAAAAATTATGCGACTGTCGACGTCATCCCCACCCCCCAGTATTCATTTAGGATGTATAAGACATTGATCTTTTGACACTATTTCTGTGTAGTAATATCTCAGTAAGTGTGCATTCGTATTTTAGAATGCCCAGTCTTTTTGTGTTGATGTTCTTATAGTAATTTTCGGAATATATTGAGTGTTATCCTGAACGATGAATTTAATTTCTTTACTGCTTGAGTTACCTATCAAAAAATAGATACATACCTAGAAAATAGCCAAAATGCGGCGTATGTTTAGCATGCTTACTTACTATGTAAGTCGTTACACACAACATGCTAACGTCGAACTTGGCGGTCTTGGCGCGACATGTTTGTCATGTCATGGATGGCGAGGCGGGAGCGCGTCGTGGCATGATCGCTTGGCGTCTCGGGGCGCGGCATTTGCGCTGTACATTTTCAGAAAGAAAAGTGCGGACACGTCATTCAGACTGCTGGCACGACGTGATATTGGAGGGGCGTGAGCGCGGCAGCGGCGTGGCGTGTTTCCTGCGCGATTATCACGAAGCATCTTACGACCCGCCAGACTCACGTCGCGTCAGCGCCGCACTCCGTTAGAGAAAGCCTTTAATTCTATTAGGCCCGAGATCCTTTTGACGCGGCACTACTTCCTAAGTCATTACATAAATAGCAGAAAAAAAATGTAGTAGGTGGAGGGAGGACGCTGTCCTCTCCCTCACGCGGCCCGCCTCCTTCGCGAGCATGACTGCTTCGCAGAAGGAGGCGACCGCTTCCCACTCCGTCTCGCCCCGGACACGGAAGTTTCGGGAGGTACCTGTGTCAGATAAGAAGGGAAGAAACGCCTGGGTGTCACCACTGCGAGGATCGTCCGGAGGACACGGTGGAGTATACGGTACAGGACTGCCCCGCTTGGGCAGAGCACCGCCGTGTCCTCACGACGGCGATAGGCGGAGAGGGAGTGGGCCAATCCACCAAGCGGGCCCAGTGCGGGTTAGTAGATGTCACGTGTCTTCGAATTTGGTTCTAGGACATGTCGGTTTGCTCAAGATCATTTTCTTCATTGTTTAGAGAGCAGTGGTGATGAAATAAATTACACAAAGCCTGCCTGGGTTCGAACCCACGACCACAGCCTGCAACTCGTAAGTCGGGGCCTACCACTGGGCCACTACTGCTCTCTCTGCTGCAATTTAAAACAAATCCAATAACATTATGCGATTAAAACATTTCAAACTAATTTGTTAACTCGTATCGTTTATTCAAATAAAAAATGACCCAGTTCATACAACTATACACTAAAAGGAAGGGTCACGTAACTTCTCAACAATTCATTAAAAGTAGATGAATGCAAGAAAAGTTATCAATATCATGTGAGAATTCACTGTACAAGTTACAGAATCGTACAACATATCATATAAAAAAAGTGTTACCTAAATGCTAAGAAATAATAATCTTTGATGAACTATAACACTTCCACCTTCACTACAATCAGTAAGTGACTGTCTACATAATATGCCTGTTTGAACAAACAATCCAGTGATTCAAATTTCATAACGTCAACAATACATGGGTAGGACTTCATCTTACATTTTAATGATGCTGTTCCTAACATTGCTTAGGACCTATTCAGCCAAGCAATAACTTTGAACAACAAGTAGGCTATACCAAATGCATAGGCAATCTTTTCTTTCTGTTGTCGTTGCAGTTGATCAGCCTCTATTGACATTACACGACGGTTCAATTTGACAATCTGACGCCGCAGGTGTACCAACTCTTCAGAAGTAGACAGACCTTCACCATTACCCATTGGTGGGGTTGGGTCTCTGAAACGATAATTATCACTAATTTTAACTTTTGTCGCATAAGTCGCATTAAGAACTTGTCCAGAAAGGATGAAGTCGCCGCGATTCCCTCGTGCGTCTCACGCACGACAAACGCGCGAGCATTTGGGGACGAATTTGCTTTCGACACGTGACAAAACATCTTTGGAGTTATATGCGTATTCCCGCTTGCAAATAACTGGAGTTTTCATCTTCATACAAAAATTAAAATGGCTGAATCGGTGTTCTTTTACGAGGCCTCAGGCCTTCCCTGGCTGTCGCGTCAAAGGAAAAACGCCCAAAACAACCCTGAATGTCTACACTTTTCTGAAAATTAAGTCTTTCGAACTAATTCGCATTACATCCTTCATGATGTGGCCTAATTATATTATTAATAGGCTGCTTTTCGAGAAAGGTTCTTGCGTTATGGAAGACCTCGTTTTACCAGACTAAGGTTTCATCAAGGCATTTAAAAAGCAAAATCTCGTGTCCTCACCTGAGCACCAAACGTGATTCAGTCATTGTAGAGTCATTGAAGTTATCAGGACGAGGAGTGGTGGAACGTGCACCATCTCCTTGCGAACGGTAACTTCTCGAGTTCTTTGGAGGGGAGTTGTTTGGCATTCTTTGTGGGAAATCATCAGCAGATGGGAAGTAGTGCTGATCAAGTGTGATCACACGAGGAGGTGTGCTGACCCGAATCATTCCAGGGTCTGTTGGCAGCACTGCATTATCCAGTTGGATTTCACGTGGTGTTGCTTTCGCACCTAAAACAATTAAAATTTAACATCAACTAGCTTCAGGATTTTTGTTTAACAATGGTACAGGTTATTGTTTTTTTTATCGTGGTAAAATCATCAAATTAGTCCTCCCACCCAGGGCAGGGCAGGAGGGACTGTCAGACTAGTACTGAACAAAATCCACGGTGTCCTTCAATAGCATTTTACGTTGGGGGTCACGGTATTCGTTAGTCCCGCGACCCCGACAGGCTTTGGCCAGTGGCGTAGCTAGGCCAGAAAGGGCCCCGTATCAAAACTTGTTTGGGGCCCTTCTAATCTAAGTGTATAGTTTTGCAGAATAAAGACAATAGCATCTTGACTATTGTAACTAATGCGATTACTGATGTCATACGAAGAATTTTAAAGAAAATTGAGAATGCATTTATGACAACAAAATAAATAGCCTTTTGAAAATTGAGCGATGTTAAGAATTCAATAATTGGATTTAACTTTTTATGTTTTTATTTTTATTCCAATCGTCGGGGGCCCATGCCGCTTGGGGGCCCCGTATAATTGATACGGCTGATACGGCGGTAGCTACGCCTCTGGCTTTGGCCCTCTAGGGGGCCGACATTGTACTGACACTCTTTGAGGCGCGCGTGGAAGACAACGCGTCGTCGACCCGGGCATGGTCCATGGTCGGACAACGAGTCGCCCATTACTCGCCGCCCGCATGCCCGCGCCTACGGTGGCCGGAGATCGTCTGCCGATGTCCGACGCCGTGGGCGTCTACCACTGCGGCTTGGGTGGAGGGAGGACGCTGTCCTCTACCTCCCGAAACTTCCGTGTCAGGTGAGGACCTGCGTCAAGCGCAAGGTGAAGACGCAGTGACGCCTCTCCAGCCACTCCTCAAAGAGGGGTCTTTAGGCCGCGATTGCGAGACCTTTGGTGCTCCTATTTATAGGCCAGTTATGGCCTTCGCAACTTTTAAAGGTGTAAGTTTTATTTTATTCTTTTGACTTGCTGATAGAAACTAGCCATAGAACATAGGGGACTTCCGTGACTGTTTCAGTAAGTACTAAATCATAATTTTAGCCAAGTTAGACCTTAGGCTGCAATACATTATCCTAAGCTATAAGAAGAAATATTATTATAAATTCAGGACTGACCATTGAACTTGGCACCCATTTAGATCTCTCTCATCATTTATGATTTTGATGGGTTACAATAAATAAAAAAAAAACACGATTTTAAAAAGAGATTATTGAAATTTTTCAATAAACATTGTGGGTATTGGATTAGATAATCTTATCACCATGTAAGGTGTTGTGTAGTTAATCAGTTCTCTCTGTTATAATATTGATTGTTACCTGTATTGTAATAGGAGAAAATATAATAGATCAATGAATTTTTTTAAGTTCAGAAAAAAAAGCACTTTCGAACATCAAAACTAAAACATATCTACCCTACAAAAGTATTAAATTACTCTACCTAAGCTTATTCATACTATTATATATTGCACCGAATATGTTATCATTTCATCACCCTTATTGTCCATCAGAGATTGCTTAGCCTCACATACTTTTTAAGAGGCCTCTTACAGTCCACTAGCGCCGCCAATTGAAAAAATGTCATAAAAATAGAATCAAAAAACCAAAATGTGGTCTGTACTTACTGTAGAAAAGGCAATAACGTAATTTTATAACAAATTGTCAACACTTGAAATATAGCTGTTTAGCTAAATCGTGCATTCTAAACATAAACGGCCGTTTTTGTTACAAATTCAAAAGGCCCCCTTAAATGAAGTTTAATAAATCTACTCTTACCAATATGTTGATCCTGTCCAGCAACAAGTATTCTCTCAGGTACTTTCATGTCAAACTTTTCATTAGCATAGTCCCAGCCGCCAGAGATCATTCCATTAGGAGCACTGTCTTCATCCACAATGTCACCGGTAGCCTGAAAAAAAATAAGAGGTTCTTTCTAAGTAATTTCGACAGGCCTGTTGGTCTAGTGGTTAGTGACCCTGACTGCTATGCCGGAGGTCGTGGGTTCGATTCCCACCCAGGGCAAATGTTTGTGTGATGAGCACGATCATTTGTTCTGTGTCTGGGTGTAATTTATCTATAATATGTATGTATATAGAAATATATAAGTATGTTTATCAGTTGTCTAGTACCCATAACACAAGCTCTGCTTAGCTTGGGACTAGATGGCGTTGTGTGATAGTCGTGGAATATTTATTATTATTTATATTATTAATTTATATAATAATAAATAGCCTTGACCACCTAGCCACCTGAGGAGGCTTTAGCTGGGTACCTGGGTAAAGCGCTTGATTCAGAAGGCAGTACTCCTGGACTCTGCGCATTTTGTTAGGAGGTTCCTCTCTCAAGAGCCCTGAACACCGGTAGCCCGGGCCCTGTTCCTGGTGCTGGTGGACTGCTATTTTTTATATTTTTAAATGTTTTTATTTCATTTTTGTAAAAATATTGAAAAATTTAACAAATAAGTGAAAAGATGAATAAATAACAGCCTTTATTCAGACACAAATTGTTTTGTTACATTTTATTGTTGTTTAAACAATAATCCTTTTACTTTAATTCAATATCTGTCTGTATGTCAGTAATTGAAAAAGGCCTCCTCCACCTGTCAGCCATTTCTCTGTCCTTGGTCACTCTTGTTCTTTTCAAAGTAATTACTTCTTTCTAAAAATTAAAAACCTCTTTACAGCGTAAATTGTCTGCACTATTAATTTTGAAAGCCAGAAATTCTTAATTTGTATATTATGTTAATTTTATTTCTGATTGACTGGTGCAAAACTCTTAATGTCTGGTAATAATATTTTACTTAGGAATGAAAACATTTAATTAACAGCAATAAAGGATATTATCATAATCTTCAACAGATTTTTTTTTTTTTTAAATAGTTTTTGCCAAATGATGCATTTTTAGAAAGAAAAGTTGTTATTATATTACCTTGATCCTTTGCGGTACAGTCATGTGGTGGCTGATGAGCCGCGCATACGCCTCATCGGAAGTGTACTGCATTGTGGCGGTATAAGCCTAGAAAGGAAAACAATAGACGTTGTAAAGTAGGTAAGTCGAAGGGTTCCATTATCTTGATCAAGAATATCATAGCTAAATTTTTTTAATGTCAATGGTACACCTGAAATCACGAACTTATAAATAAAGGGAACAAAAATGAGCTCTCCGCGAACAGTTATTAAAATGCAAGTACAATTACTTTTTATCAGTAACATTCGTAATGCGATCGCATAATGTTTAACTGAATTTTATATGAAATCCAAAGCATTTTTGTGGTTAACTACAATCTTAGAATGGTAACTGTACAGCTGACACACTTACTGTTTCTTTTAATAAATTTCAAACAGCTTATTCCATCTGGGTAAGAAAAGAAAATATTAAGATAATCGTATAATAAATCAGGCAGTCGATTTGACAACTTTGACATAACCACAGACAATATAGACATGGAAGTAGAGATGGGTCGTGGGCAAAAACTTTAATTTTAAAAACAAATAACGGGCACAAATGTGTATGAAGTTAACGCCTAAACAAATGCCCGGCATAAAAAGTAATAATTTTGTTAAGTAAACAATTAAGCCGAAACTTAAACAGGATAAAATCCCAGGCAGAAAGCATTGATCGGGCGTTTATTCAACGCGCCAATAATGTTAAGTAAACCCATCTGCATGGAAATAATTTGGACACAGTTCAGACGCGACATGACGATAGGAAGAGACCAAAACACAGCCGTAGTCTCTTTCTATTGTCGCGTGGTTAGCCAGTGCATAGATTAACTTACTAATAAGCCTGTATGTTCTTAAATAAACGGCTGATTTGGATATTTGTTTGTTTGTTTCAAAACGGCTCGTACCCAACGCTGGCAATAGAGCTACGGATTATTTATTCTAAAATTTATCATGTCGCGCTAACCGACCTCTACTCTTGGTCCAAACCATAATTCACACATAAACACTAGTGTCGTCGCATGCGTCGCGTCGTATTAGACTGTGTATGGAATTATTAGGTACTGAAGGATCACTACGACGTAAAAGTATGACTATGCATAATGTGAACAAAGCATGCCAGTGGAAACTAATGTCAAACTGTCATGAAAATATTTTTATTCTGTGAAACACCGTGTCCAGCTGTCATTGGTGAATTGGTGGTTGTGTTGTCTCGAGTAGAGCAGAGTAGAGGATGAGTTTTATTATCCGAAATCTATGAAGTTTTCGTATTAATTCACTAATATAACTCGAAAAATATGACCACTTAGAGTGTTGTGTAAATGTGGCATTTGTAGATAATTTAATTAAGAATTTTTCAATTAGTGATATAGGAAAAACCAAAACGATGAGAGCCACCGGCTTTAGAATACCCGTAATTATTTTAGCTTGCGCCTTAGTTAATTTGGTTTCTAGTGATGATACTGCGAAGTCATATGAGAAAAAGTCGAAATCTGTAACATCGTTTGTAAGCGCAAAATGGGAAGCTACTCCGATAGTGTTGGAGCTCGCCGAATATCTGGCAGGCGAGAGTACCGATTTATTCTGGTCCTTTTTTGATGGTATAAATTCATTGAAATCTAGTCTTGACACCTTAGGTAAGTTCACACATTATAAATTAAAAATGTGTTTTTTAAGTTGACTTCAAAATACACTACTTGCATGTGGTTTTGGTGTTAATTCTTATTTTATTTTTTTCTGGAATCCTATACATTACAGTGTGTTAAGTTAGGCAGTTTAGCAGGTTGTTAAGCTTAAATCATGAACACTGATATAATGAGGTAGTATTGTGTTTTCATGTTTCGTATCATAGAAAAAGCTTATTTTTATAGTGAGCCTTTCATATGATTGTTGTTCTGTTTTTTTACATAAATGAAATGATCCTTTTTTTCATTTTTTTTTACGTACCGGGGTCACGGTAATCCCTTGGTCCCGCGACCCCAGCAGGCTTTGGCCCTCTACAGGCCCCGTCACTATGCTGACACTCTTTGAGGCGCGCGTGGAACACAACGCGCCGTCGACCCGGGCATGGTCAAATGAAATGATCCTAACATAAATGATATTAATTCGTCCTTAAACCCATTCAAAACACTTTCAAAATGCCTTTTATAACTTCAAGTAATACAATATTATTAGATACTAAAGATTATTTTTAATTTTATAAAGCCCTGTTTTTGTCATTATGCATTTCATGACACATTTTTTTTATGTTTAAGATTAAATCACAGTGGATAGGTGTTTGTTTTACTAACAAACTCTTGGTATTATAATTTGTTGATGGAAAATTACTTCCTTAAAATTTAATCACTTACTACTACTGTTACTACTCCAGAGGCTCATGACGAGAATAAATACCATTCCATCATACCATATGTATTAACATGACATATGCTTTTCAGAGACTGACAAACAAGTTTATGATGCCTGCATCGGTGTTGCTAGCACTTTGCTGGCTCCAGCACAACTCCGCATGGCCAAACTTGCTCTCTCCATGCATCTCAATTCTCCTACAGTCCGCATGTTTGATCAGATTGCTACACAGAGTGGAGCAAAAGAAGTCTCATGTGATGCATTTGTGTCAATAGCTTCAAGGAAAATATGTGATAATGATGCTTTAAAAGATATTCTGAAATCTTACAATCAATATGATGTGGCAAGTATTTTTTCTATACTCAAATCCAATTACTTTTATTCTTTCATAAAGTATAATTTTTGGACAGTATGGTTTCTCTTAATCCCATTACTAAAGTTTGTATAATACAAAATAATGTATTATTTACCTAATTTACATAAAGTAATGATGTGGTATTCGCTGGTTGGTCATGTTTCAATTACCTGAATGATAGAAATCAGCCTTGAATTTTTTATTGTAGTAATTACTGATGTATTGTAGTTACAGTTACACAAAAATACAAGAAATAATGTATTGTTTGTGGATAACATAAAAAAAGACATGATAAAATGTTCAAATGATGGCTAGTAAAACCTCATCAAAAAATAGCCACAACTGTTTTGAGAAAAGGATGTGCCACTTTTTTGCTTGACTTCGCAGGGGCACTGGCATGCCCCCGGATATTTTTTGTAATGAATGATTGTAATAAGTTCTTACAAGCATAGAAATAGTGTAATGCTACTAGATCACATTCTTTCAATATGAGCTATTAGGTATGTAATGGAGCATACAAATACCTACTTCAACAGCTAAAGTAACATTAGTGAGTTTTATAAACCTGCTACTATAATATTGTTATAGAATCTAGTATACCCAAGGTTATAGGTTCACACAACCTAGCTTGCTTTTATCTGGTAAACATAAGATTGTTTTCAATATTTTATCATTGTTCCAATTCCAAAAAAAAGGAGACTGACTCAGTGACATATATGAGTTTACACTGAAATAATTCTTATTGATTGGTCAATAAGGCACATCTATGAACAGAAAATCAAATAAACTGTGTAAACAACAATGTTTCACCAATGCAATTTTATGATTACTAGTAGAATTACACCATAATATAAAGATTCCAATTGGATACTTGCAGAAACAATATAAATTTTCCATGAATTTTAACACACTAGGCTTGTACTCTAATGGTCCTTTCTACAAATATCTTACCAAGATATTAAATATTTATTTAACTTTTAGGAGGAGCATAAGCTGGAGACATATCTTTTGGACCACTCATACCCAAGCAGTGATAATAAGAGCCTTACTGCTATTCTGTATGGTGAGCTTGGAATGAAAGATTTCACCGCAAAACACAAAATACTGACTGCATATGCTGATAGTGGTGCTATCAACTATGTTGTGAGATGGAATGTTAAGGTGAGTTGAAGTAGATAGATAATGTTTATATCAAGACTATACTGTATTTTTTTTATCTCAATGTATCTGTATTATCAATGGTTCCAACAGAGTAGATTGTAGCTCGAATATTAACACGTTAAGCTCCACGGGGGACAACATATGGGCCTCACTTGAGTAGTCGAAAGGGCGAGGCGGCGTTTAACGTGTTAAAGTCATAAAAATTAAAACAAATTTATTAAAGGAGTACCCTATTAGTTAAAGTATAAAGACTTCTTTTCTAAGTGTAATATTTTAAAAAGATTTTTTTGTAATTTGATAATTCTTGCAGCCACGAGGCAAGCCAAAATTGCGTCTATCAGGTTATGGAGTTGAATTACAACTGAAAAGCACAGAGTACAAGAGTCAAGACGATTCTACTCCAAAAGAATCAGAAGATGGAGACGCACCTCCACAACCCTCTGAAGAAGAAGATGAGAATGACCCTCAGAACCAAATTGATGGATTCAATTTTGGAAGACTCAAGTAATGTGATTTTTTTTTAACAACTGAGCTAGTTATGGTCTTGCCAGTAGCTTTCATAGTGACTTAAGTGGATTTTATACCAATTTAGAAGCTAGAACATACAAAAACTCTAGTCACTAAACCAAAAACTGAACTGTAAGTTCAATTCTAATGAAACCTCTTTTGTTCAGGAATTTGTTCCCTGGTCTACGATCACCCCTGGAACGTTTCCGCCGTCACTTGTCGGAGTCAAATGAAGAGCTGGAACCTTTGAAAGTGTGGCAGATGCAGGCACTAAGCATGCAGGCCGCGGTGGCCGTTGTCGATGCTAACGATGCGGGAGGCGATGAGTCGCTCAAAGTGCTCACGTCTATTGCTCAGAACTTCCCTATGCAGGTGAGAATCATTTTTATTATTATGTACTCAAACCTTCTTCAGAATGTAACGAACACTTTTCTGAACACCACATCAAAATCGGTTCAGCCAAACGCGAGATAATCGCGTACAAACATACATACAAACATACAGGTCAAACTGAGAAACTACTTTTTTAAAGTCGGATAAAAATATTTAATGGCCTTCACTCCAGTTCAACATACTCAGTTATTTATGACTAACTTACTACACGTAATGTATTAGTGACTTAAAAATTCAACTTTAAAACCATGGAATGTCATTCTTCTAATTGAATTAGAAGCGAAAATAAATGGTTGACAGTGTCATAACTAGCCATTTAATGCGCCTAGTGCGAGCTTCTTTACCTGCGCTGCTGGGCAATCGTGGTTCTGGTGGCTTAGCATGACGTCATCGAAAGAGACAGAGCTATGCAAGTCGTCTAGCGCCATCTCGTTCCCATAGTGAAACTACTGACTTTGAAGACGTCATGTCACACCCCTATTTTTGCGACTTGGAAAAATAGAGGTGTGGCAACTTTGGAATTTGGTTGGGTCAACCATATTCCACGTCGATAAGCGTGGTGTTTTTGATAATCAACGTTAAAAGACCGAAGAAAGCAATAAGATTTTTTTTTCGATTAGCTAGAAAATAAGACTGCAATCGTCTTTTGTTTCAGACTAAATCACTTATCCACGTGAATGTTCCTCGTACATTCCGTGAAGAGGTGTTATACAACCAAGACTTGTGGGCGTCGTCTCTAGGCCTTCGCCCTGCGGAGCCTCTGCTACTCGTGTCAGGAGCGCAGTATGATGCCGAGGAAGTCGATGTCATGGCCCTGTTGGTCGCGCTAAAGGAAGATATTGGACCCATGAATACTTTGCATGCACTTGGTAACAAGTTCATAATATATATTTTTTTAATTATTTTCTTTCCCGAAATTTTCCTGTGTCGTGGGTGCGTTTACAAACATAGAAACTAACATAACACCACCCAGACCCGGAACAATTACTTGCAGACCATATAAATATTTTTTCCGTGAGATGATAGAACCTACGACACGCTGCGCAGCGATCAACGCTCAGCCGCAACGCCGTGCAGTCAAATCGCTTAATAAGAATCTAATGATTTCTCTAACAGCATTTTGATCGTGTAAGCACTCTTTCAATCAAAATCATAAGATAAAAGAAGGAGAATAAGAACTTAAAGAAAATTGTAATTTTATACCAATTATTAAAAATGTATTTAAACTATTCGCTCATAGAAAATTTAATGTAAAAAAAATCCCATTGCTATTTTGCATGACAATGTTATGTTTGGATTTTTTTCTCTTCGAAAACTTAAATATTTTAAACTCCGCTTTCTTTAGATGAGTTGTAGATTTTTCAACTTGATAGTACAGATTTGAGATAAGAAGTTGATATTATTATCAATTCCATACAGCTACTTTATATCAGACTAGCACTTTGCCCGCGACTTCGTCCGCGTGGGTTACGTACTTTCCTAATTCCCCCTTTTCACCCCTTAAAGGTTAAATTTCCAAAAACCCCTTCTTAGTGCTCCCCTACATTATAATAGGAAGCCGTGTGCAAAATTTCACATTCCTAGCCCCAGTAGTTTCAGCTGTACGTTGATATGTCAGTCAGTCAGTTCTCCTTTTATATATATAGAATAAGAATATATCTAATTCGAATAAAATGTCGAATTTAACTCGGCTCATGAATTGGACAGCAATTCGATTCGATTCAGAGCATGTTTTAATAACTCGCAGGCTATTAGACCGCAATATAAGCTCCTGTTTACATGACGTATCTAACTACAACAGCTCATCGGTCCCTACCATGTGTTTTGAAGGCGCGCGGCATATATTTTGTTATGGGAACAACCCGCCTACGTGCGTCATTTACATTTTATGGTACCTTCTGTTTATATAGTTAATATGTATGTAATGGCCTAATAGTACGGGCCTTGACTTTAAAAGTTCTAGGTCGAGAATTCGAACACTTTCGCGTAACATTTAAAAAAATCCTTCTTGCTGTCGCTTGCCCCGTGTTTCGGCTTCAGTTCTGTAATCGGCTCCTATCGGTCGTAGTTTGATGTTATCACCTGATAGCCTATAGCTTTCTTCGTTAAAGGGGCCGTTCAAGTATTACGTAAGCAGATTTATTACAATTATTTACCCCCCCGTCCCCCTTGTCAGCAAAAGTAAGCAAAGCACTTACCCCCTCCCCCCATGCTTACGTAAACATTTTTCAATGAGGGTTGCCATTCGTTTAAAAAAGTAAATAACTACCGATGACGTAATCATCATCTAGTCTCCCCTACCCCCCATGTCATCCAAAATAAGCAAACCAAAGACCCCCCGCCCCCCCCCTAGTGCTTACGTAATACTTGAACGGCCCCAAATAGACTATGCAACACAAAACTTTAAATAAGCGAGCTTAATAATATTATTACAGAAATCCTCAGAAACATGTCATGTTTAGAAAAACATTTGAGGAAAACGGCATATCCTAGCAACAAAAAATCGGAGATATGTGACACTCACCAACATTTGTTTTGTTGAACGCGCTTATCTCAGGAATTACTGGTTCGAATTAAAAAAAAAAACCTTTTTGTGTTTGATAGTCTATTATTGATACCAATAGGAACTGGGCAGCGGGTGAAACCGCGGGGGAAAGCTAGTTACGAAATAAACCGGTTCATTTATTAACAGGCTTATCCAAAAAGCTGATCAACAAGCTGATGTCCCTGGAGTTGGGCGAGACGTACACCTGGGAGGAGTACGGGCTGGACATCCGTGATTCCTCCATCACGTGGCTTAACGACTTGGAGTCGGACGAGCGCTACCGCCGCTGGCCCTCCTCCTTCATGGAGCTGCTCAGACCCACCTACCCCGGCATGCTGAGGAACTTGAGGAGAAACATTTATAATTACGTAAGTTTTAAATAAAGTTCGGGAATAGTTGCCATTTAGTTAACGAAACACGTCTTTACTACTACTTAATAGAGCCACTTTCACTGGAACTTAATCGATTCCCTAAACTAAGTCTACATACTTAGTTTAGGGAATCGATTAATTTTATTAAATCCAATGTGACGATCCCGTAAGATGAATTGATTGCCAATATTGTGTGCAAGTCCAGTGTAGCGCGCAGAATATAAAATGAATTTAATGGTTTTCATAAGTAATTAAGCACTATCTTTTTAAGTGTATAACACAACAATAATAAATAGCTTAATGTTCTATACGTTCTCATAATTACGTTAAACTTGCCCTGTCTGTATGGCGTGCAACATACCTGTCCCGATAGGCCAGATTTAGTACTATTGAACCAGCGCAGTTGTCATGTGAGTATAAAATCTAGCCTGTGTCGAATGTGATTAACCCTAACTATTTTTCCAACAGATTATCGTAGTAGACCCGACATCACTCGCGTCTGGGCCTCCGCTAAAGCTAGGTGAGACCTTACTGAAGCACGCGACACCGGTGCGAGTGGGTCTAGTAATAGCGCCCAGTGCCGACAACCCCGTGCTCGAGGCTGCCGTCCGCTCCGCCTTCAATTACGTCGCGCAGGAGAAGAATTCCAACAGGGAAGCTTATTATTTCCTTACTCAGGTATGTTGATATAATTCTTTCAAATAATCAAATTTGTAGCTAAAGTTCAGGGTTTCTCATCAGAAGTTGCCCACCAAAGTTTCGGTCACACAGCGAAATGTCTGCGAATGCGCTCTCAAGTATTCGCTGTATGTGACAGGCAATTCGCAGCCAATAGTTGCCGCAGTTTGAATTGAATTTTATCATGTTCAATTTTACTCGCAGCGATTAGTCTTGTGGATAGAGGAATTTTGTGACCAAAGTTTGTGTACATTCAACGGTTAAAAACGCTGATCATTAATTTGTTGAACTTCGTTTTTTCAATGGAACATTATTTTTTTGTAACATTGATTAAAAACTTTGAAAAGAGCCTTTATCGTATTCTGTTTGTTCCTATTATTACAGAGTAAGTATGCTATTGTTGGTGACTGTACTATGTTTTACAACTTACACCTATTTAGACTATAGGTACAAATTGCAAAATCTAGAATGTTGTGTCACATATTTGACACTTCCAAACCCATTTAATTTCGAATGTTAGGCAATTATAAAAGAGTGAACATTATTGTCTTGTACACAGCTCTTACATCCACCTCAAGATGAGAAGCTTTCGATAGAATTTGTGAAGAAACAGCTGATGAAGTATACTAGTTCCAGTAGTAATATTGATGACATACTCTCTGAAGACTCGGAGTACAACTTTGGAAGACAATTAGCTGATGAATTTGTGTCGAAAATCGGTACCAACAAGTATCCTCAGGTAAATACTTTTTTTATTTACTTTCCGACTTCCATAGACTAGCATGTAGTATATTCAGGACTGTGTAACACGATTTCGATAAAAATCTTACTTCTTACTATCTTAATTTTTACTTATATGTTTTAAATGCGTTTTGTGAGGATGGATGCATATTTGATAGTCGTTCACGAAAAAACGACTGAACGGGTTTGGATGAAATATGGTACACAGATAGTTTATAACCTAGATTAACACATAGGGATAGTTTTATCCTGATTTTATCTTCCCATGGTGTAATTCTAGAGTTGTGGTAGGCGAAACCACTGGCAACAGATGATGAATAGAGGTTTCAAAGTTTTAAGACACTAAAGTCTTATATTTCCCAAAAAAATATTATGTTTGTCAAAATAATAAAAAAAAAATCCTTCTAGGTATTGATAAACGGCGTCCCATTGATTGAAGAAGGTCTCACCCCTGTGACGTCTTCAGTGGAACTGCTAGAGGAGGCGCTGGTCACAGCGCTGTCTCGTCATACGGGACGCCTGCAGCGCGCCGTCTTCCGAGGGGAACTGTCCGACTCTGATGATGCACTGGATTATCTTATGAAGCAGCCGCATATTATGCCCAGGTAAATACGCTACTTTCCAGCATCAATTAGTTGCTAATCTACTTAGTCCGCCAGTTCAAGTTTTCAAAAATAATGGACAATGGTATTTTTTTTTTTTTTTTGATCCAGTAAATATTCACATGAATGAGTGGGGGCTTGTGATGTAAGGACGCAGTAAAAAAGAAAAGTAAGAAAAGTAAAAATACGGGACAAATATTTTTTAGTATAAAAACCTGCTACTGACTGTTCGGAGGCCGCTTTTAAACAGAAGGCCAGTTTAACCAAAGAAATTGAGAACAATCAGTTTTTTTTCTTTTACGTGGTAAAATCATCACATGAGTCCTTCCACCCAGGGCAGAGCGGGAGGGACTGTCAGACTCGTACCGACTAAAATCCACGGTGTCCTTCAATAGCCCTTTACATCACGGGTCACGGTAATTCGTGAGTCTCGCCCCCGACCCCGACAGGCTTCGGCCCTCTACAGGGACCCCGTCACTATGCTGACACTCCTCGAGGCGCGCGTGGAACACAACGCGCCGTCGACCCGGGTATGGTCCATGGTCGGACAGCGAGTCGAGAACGATCAGCTTATAAATGATTTGTGATTATCTTCATTTTATGGAAAAGCTCATAAACATATTCGATTCAATTGATCGAATTAGCACCAATTTAAACCGTATTCCAAAGATATGAAGTTTTGTTTTGACTGTAGACAACGACTTTGGCAATTCGGATCTACTCCTGTGATCTGAATTCGAAATAAGTATAGTTGATATTAGCGGAATAAAAAACATTACGTTCTTTCTTGAAACGAACTTACACTAAACATTATAACAAATTGAACTCAATTTTATGTTTCCAAAGTCGTCGATGGTTTATCGTGTTTTTGAACTATATTATTTATGCATATGCAGCTTTAAGGAGTACTCATCCAGAATCCTGCAACCTCAATACAATGTGTATAAGGCCTATGTTGAGACTGTCACGAAAAAATTTTGGAGGTATCGGCAAATTCATTTTGGAGCTGCATATTTTAAAATAAATTATTTGATAAACAGCTAGATTGGAAATATATACTTTAAATGTATGCCAATAGTGTTCAGTTTGAAATGGCTACATACAAACACTCACATAATATAAACTATTAGTTAACTTTGATAAGATGCCAGTATAACGTAACGTAGTTTTGTTGCTTTTATCCCAATTTACATACCTTTAATAAACATCTTTATAAAACTTTCTATCGCACTATACCTATCTAAGACTATTAGGGCGAGTCAACTACTTATTATTTCCAGCGCACTTTTGGTTCCCGATCTTCTAGATAATAAATAAATGTTTTTTTGTTCAATAAAGGTTTTAAAATTGCACATTTATCCGTGTCGTACGGCTGCAATATATAACGTCTTCATCACTGTCAACAGCCTTCCGTGCGTGGGTCGCGTACGACATGAATAAGTGTGTGAGGTTTCATATGATTTCATACAAAGAATTCTCAAACGCGGCGCGTACTTCGCGTGCGGTGCTCATAAATGCGCGACCACCGTAAGTCGGCACTACATTATTTTTTAATCCACAGGTTAAACCGTCGTATTTTGGGCTCGGATCCGTCTCAGTACCTAGATTTGTCAGGAGTTGCATCGCCCAACGATTTATTCTCCGAAGACAAAATACATAAACTGATGCATTTGACAGGTAAATAAGAAAAGCGTTTAGAGGTACATATTATTTCTTTATAAAATGTCTTATGTAGCTTCAATATTGACATTGTACATTGTTTTTAGGACGAGACGCGCTAGCAACTGCTCTACCTCTTCTAAAATACTTCACCAAGTCTTCAAAAGTAGAGAAGTACTCGCAGACTATTTGGGTAGCTGGCGATCTTAACAACAAAGAGTCCAGGGAGCTGCTGAAGAATGCTTTGACCTTCATGGTAAATAATTATAATTCTTTGATAATTTAGCCACATTAATGGCCAAAAAAAAATATTTTTTGGTACGGACGGCGTCACTATGTGGTCACGAAAGTATCTACGTTTTCAAGGGGTTAACCACTTCGTGACGTTGTCTGTACAAAAAGAGATCGACCTTATACAGTACAAATAGCGTTCTGTCTCGCAAGAGACCAATACTGGCTTCCGAACTTGACTATACAAGTCAAGCATAATTTCCTAACAATATAAATAATATATCAGCATGCGCAGCGTAAGACGTCCACCTACAAGGTGGTCAGACGATTTGATGTAGACCATAGATATAACCACCTGGATGCCAGCCGCTTCCGACCGGTCCTATTGGAAATCTAAAGGCGGCTGATATTATGACGATAAATATTGCAATGCAGGTGTTAATGAGACTTAAATGAAAGGAACTTATAAAGGAACTATCCTACTTATACGTTTATATTCTCAACAGAAAGATTCCCGCGGCGTTCGAGTAGCGTTCATCCCTAACGTGGACGGTTCCTCCAATGTAGACCAGTCGCTGAACAAAGTGGTGCTGGCGGCGTTGACCACGCTGGAGCCAGCTGAGGCCACTAAGTACGTGTCGCGCCTGTTGGAAGACGAGGGCTGCCACGAGACACAGACCTGTGATATCTTGGTGAGTATACGCTATATCCGCGATGACAGCACCACCTACTAACCGCGGTATTCGGCGCCATAAAATCTGCCAATGCTTCCCAAGTAGAGATTATGATAAACATTTTCGGCTAGTTTTTAAAATGTACTTACTAAAGTTTGTGGTGCATATATAAACTTGCCCGTTGTATTTCATTCCGGGGTGTGCATTGATTCACATTTGTGTCACATCGCGCGGGGCTTACGTTAATTTATTTTGACTAGTACTGAAGCATTGCAAAGAATATAATGCAAAATTTGATGCCCTTGCAAGGCACTAATTGAATAATATTTTGTAAGCTACCTTTAACTGCCACTATATTTCGTTCGTTACGTTCTTTATATACGTTCTTTTTTCTCATGCCTGTCAAACGACTCAATACTAACTGTTAGTATTCAGTTTGAAGTTATATCTGAAATTTCACATAGATGCACCAATCAACACTATCCACACTCAGATAGATAGATTTCCATTAACCATTCAATTCTCTGAATACAGCCCGAATTAGTCCCCGCACTGAACAAATACGAGTGGGTACTGAAAGCGTCCCGCGTGCTGTGCGCGCGCAGCCTCAAGCTGCGGGCGGGAGTGCGCGCGCTCATTTACAACGCGCGCGTCATCGGACCGCTGCACACACACGAGCGGTTCACGCTTGACGACTTCACGCTGCTAGAGAGGTAAGACTGAGAAGTTTGCTTGTGTAATATACGTACCTACACATCTGCAGAACCTTTTGGGTATGACTGGCGTGATGTTAAGTGCTGTGTTATCATAGATAATCATGCGCTTCAAATTTTAAACTATTCAAATGGGAGCGGTATCCACTACCGCCCTGGTCGCGTGGGTAGTGGCGAAACTCAGTCGGGTATTTTGTATGGTGTTTTCGCTGTCGCGGAATCGATTACCTAAGCGGTACTCAATACGTACCGATTGTTCAGCGAAACTTGGTACAATGACTCTACACCTTGAGTGTTGTCAGAAAACCGCTACTGTGTCCGGTAGCGAATACCGCCGCTGTTTGAACAGCGCGTTATCCAGATACGCATTGGCACACCGCTCCGGTATTAATAGGCCTTTATGTTGAGCCTCTATTAACGCCAATCTTTTACAGGTATAGCAACCAAATGTACGCAGATAAATTGTCAGAAGCGTTGGACAAGAAAAAGAAAGCACAAGACCCAGATAACATTAACTTTGGAGATGATGACGATGAAGGTATGAAAATCCATGTTTACAAAATATACCTTATCCCCTTTGATTAAAGCAGGTTTACAAATAAGTATATTCAACTTCGCTCGCCGCCACCGGTAGCATCTTCAAGGTTCCATCTATATCGGTACCGAAATACAGTGATTTAGGCGTTCAAAAAACAAACTTATTCGTGCCTTTATAATATTAGTCACAAATAAGGTTTAGGATATTCTTCTCTATCCATGTGTCAACTTGCATCGGTTCAGCGATTTAGACGTTCAAAAAACTAATCTATTTTTGCATTTATAATCATCTACCTAGCCTTTTCCCAACTATATTTGGGTCGGCTTCCAGTCACACCAGATGCAGCTGGATATCAGTATTTTACATGGAGCGACTGCCTGTCGGACCTCCACAACCTAGTAACTGGGTAATACGATACCCCATGGTAAGGCTGGTTGTCAGACTTTAGAGCTTCTGACTAACAGTTACGACTGTCAAAGATCTACAAATGACAGCCGGGACCAACGGCTTAACGTGCTTTCCGAGGCACGGAGGAAACTCGCTATGACAGATGGTCAAGGCCAACCTCGGCAAGCGCGGCTTAAGCCGGAAGATCGGCCTGTGCGGCTGTATTTAATTAGCCACGAGCTCCTCAATTTATTTATTTTTTATAATATGAGTCAAAAATAAATTAGTGTAGGATGTTTTTTGTGTTCATCTATATCTCGACCTGCATCCCATAAAAGTTTTTTCCAGCCGGATGATTCACCACAGCTATTTATTTCAGACCTGGACAGTAAGGAGTTGAACTCAGAAGATCGTTTGAAGGTGATGTCGGTGGTAGCGGCACGCAGTCCGCGCGTGCGCACGTCTCTCCCCACTGGTTTGAAGACAGAACACTCGCTCGTTGACCTGCCACCATTGAGGGACGATGAGGCTGCTGTGGAGGTATGTTCGCGGGACAAATGTTGTTGATAGACGTTTAAACCATAGACTGCACAGCAATTGTCAACAGTTGTGTGATGAGCACGATCATTTGTTCTATGTCTGGGTGTAATTTATCTATAATATGTATGTATTTAGAAATATATAAGTATGTTTCTCAGTTGTCTAGTACCCATAACACAAGCTCTGCTTAGCTTGGGACTAGATGGCGTTATGTGATAGTTGTGGAATATTTATATTTATTTAATTCCTCACCATCACAGTACCTTTCATACATAAAAAACTAGACCCAGAACAACTATTTGAGGTTAAACAAATATGACGCAGAACTGTCTAAGCAAACTCTGAATTAAATAAAGGATTACGGTGGATTTTAAGTCAGATTGTGTGTGCCTTCCCGCTCCACACAGCGGGTCTAAAACCACCACTTTAGCAATGTTATTTTCTTACAATTTCGCAAATAGTTTTTATCTTATTCTTACACTATTGCTTAAAAATAGAATAGCACAGTGTTTTCTAAACGTTGTTCTGTCGTGGCCCACTTAATACTTTTAAACCCTCATATATCTATTAACACTTATAAACAGGGTGATTTTTTCAACTGAGTGTGGATGTCTTTATCCGAATCTATAAGGAATATCGAAAAACGTTGAAAGGAGTCAATAATCCTGGCCAGGAATCGAACCCACTGATTTTGGGAAAAAAATCACACCCTGTATTATTACACCATTCGATAGTGTAGCTAATAAGGATCAAATTCTGGGAAGTAATGATATACGGCAAACTTAAGGAAATGGTAGATTTCTAAAAAAAAGTAAAGGGATCCGTATCCAATGAGACAGATATTGTATCTTTTCCTGTGACGCGTGTAACATATTTTTTACTAGCTTTTGCCCGCGGCTTCGCTCGCGTAGAATTTGGTCTGCCTCATTAAGTTACGTGACATTTTTTTTAATACTTATATTTTTTATGTAACTTCACATCGTACATCCCAGATTTCTAACTTCAAAATTAGTTTCCATACAATCTTTGAACACCTATACCTAATATTTAGAGGGAATCTCTTGAGGGTGGAATTATCTGAATTCCTTTCCAAGTGCTCATTATTTTAGAGGGCCAAAGCCTGCCGGGGTCGCGGGACTTACGAATTACCGTGACCCCGGTACGTAAAGGGCTATTGAAGGACACCGTAGATTTTAGTCAGTCAAGTCTGACAGTCCCTCCAGCCCTGCCCTGGGTGGGAGGACACATTTGATGATTTTACGACGATAAAAACATAATAATAATAGAACTCTGCAAATTTCAAAATTCTACCAGTGGTTTCTTCATCAGTCTTTACCTGTATGGTGTGTTTATAAAAAGTAGCTCTATGTCCTTCCCCGGGCTTGAGATTATCCTATCCAGCACAAACGGATTACTAAACACTGACTAATAAACAGGTCGGACCAATGTTACTTGCATTTAATCACTACATAGTATAAAACAAAGTAGCTTTCTTTGTCCCGTGTAACGATCGAACTCGTGTAACGATCGACATCATTGCGCGATCACCGCCATCTATCGAGCATAAGGACCACTCGACATATAGTACTAATAGAAGTATCTATACTCCGTTCATCACCTGCCTAGCGTTTTCCCCAACTATATTGAGGTCGGCTTCCAGTCAAACCAGATGCAGCTGGATATCAATATTTTACATGGAGCGACTGCCTGTCGGACCTCCACAACCCAGTAACTGGGTAATACGATACCCCATGGTAAGACTGGCTGTCAGACTTTAGAGCTTCTGACAGTAACGACTGTCAAAGATCTTCAAATGACAGCTGGGACCAACGGCTTTACGTGCTTTCCGCAGCTTAACCCGTAAAAATATATATAATAAAAAATATTTTCAAAAAAAAAATGTAACCGCCTTCAAAAAGAACCACAAAAAAGGGTAAAATAATCTACAAAATAACTTTTATTTCGGTAGTCGATGGCTTTGTTGTTTTTTATTTCATTGTTTTTTTTTTGCCTTTCAAAAACTACTGAACCGATTTTGATGAAACTTGCAGTATTCCCTAAGTTGAACGATACCTAGCACAAAAAAAAGAATTATTTAAATCGGACGTTAAGTTCCGGAGATATGCGAACAATGAATCAGTCGATGCCTACTCCTTACTGTTAAGGAGTTGTACCTTCCATCATCAGCTCAGCTACATAAGATGATGATTACCATACGCAAGTACTTAAATTACTTCATAAGATTTACGAAAAACGATGCGTGGGCCTATAAAATTTGAGGGTTGCCCTCGATTTCTCCAAGATCTAATCATCAGATTTTGATTTGGTGACAATGGAACCCCACAGGAAGCACCAGCTTTCAAACAAAAAAAGAATTATGAAAATCGGTTCACCCAGTCGGTCGTTATGCGGTAACAAACTACTGTTAAGGAGTTGTACCTTCCATCATCAGCTCAGCTACATAAGATGATGATTGCCATACGCAAGTACTTAAATTACTTCATAAGATTTACGAAAAACGATGGGTGAGCCTATAAAATTTGAGGGTTGCCTTCGATTTCTCCAAGATCCAATCATCAGATCCTGATCCTGGTTACAAAGGGACCACACGGGAAGCACCAGCTTTTAAACAAAAAAAGAATCATGAAAATCGGTTCACCCAGTCTGTCGTAATGCGGTAACAAACATTAAAAAAAAATACAGTCCTCCTTTTTTTAAAGTCGGTTAAAAACTATCCTATGTCCTTTCTCAAGTTCCAAACTATGTCTGTACCAAATTTCACACAAATCGGTTCAGTAGTTTAGGCGTGAAGAAAAGACAGACAGACAGACAGACAGACAGACAGAGTTACTTTCGCATTTATAATATTAGTTAGGAAAGTTAGGAATTAGGATAGTTAGGATTAGGATAAAAAAAATCATAAAAAAATCTTGTTTAGAACTTTATAAATCACGATGCAGGATTTTGTCTCTCTTCATTAACTCCCTAGTTATAATTTTCTGTTGATTCTATTAAGTCCTCTACAAGCATATTCACCAAACTATTTGTTCTATCAGATAGTGGCAGTGTTAGACCCTGCATCGACAGCGGCACAACGACTAGCGCCGCTGCTGCTCGTACTGCGACGTGTCGTCAACTGTCGCATCAAGCTGTTCGTCAACCCGCAAGACAAGAACTCAGACATGCCACTCAAGAGGTAACTATTTTCTAGCTAGAATTTAGATTCAATGTTTATCAAATATAGCTTGTTTATATAGCTGATAGATTTGAGCATTCACTTGTAATAGAACATCGAGCATTCGCCGTTTTTAATTTAGTCGAACTGAACAACGAACAGAGCCAAGTGTAGAGTCAAACATCTCTACGAACATTTTTAACGATCTTTCTAGCGAACGTTCTAAATAGTTGTTGGTCGTCAAAAATTGATTCTTCATGATGATGTCAGACTTGACAGTCGGTTCGGCAAAAAGTTCGCCAGAACGCTCGGTTTGAATGTTCGGTAATACGCTCTCGTTTATTTTTCTGTAATGTAACATTCGCAAAAATGCTCAAGTTTACCAGCACCTTAAGGACTTTAAGAACTCAGTGAACCATTTCCTGGTTCAATTGTTTAATAACGTAGTCATATAAAAAGCAGCTAGATAAATAAAAAGATAGATTATACTTTATTTTACACCAAAATTGTTTTACTATATTGTTAACATGTGTAATTGCAATGGAGGTCTTATCGTTAAAAGCGATATATATTCCAGACAACGTTACCAACTTTTACAACAACTAAAAATAACGATAAAACGTTTGTCTCTCTACAATGAAGAACTGACATTTTTAGTTAAAACGAGAGGTAAAGTTCGTTAGCATTGTTTAAAACAAAACAGTACTTAACAAAACCAGATTTTAGTGAAAAATTGTCCTCAATTACTTTGTCATTACAGTAAATTACTCCGATTTATTATTTATTGAAACATTGTTACGCTTCCACCAGTTTCTACCGCTACGTGCTGGAGCCGGAGCTCCAGTTCAGTACGTCGGGCGCGCTGTCGGGCGGCGCCCTGGCGCGCTTCTCCCGGCTGCCGCACGCGCCGCTGCTGTCCATGGAGCTGCGCACGCCGCCCAACTGGCTCGTGGAGTGCGTGAAGTCCGTGTACGACCTGGACAACATACGACTGGCCGATGTGGACACTGTGGTGCACAGGTAACAATAAAATACTTCAGGCATACAACAACCGACACGAAACTCTTCCTTTGTGTACATCAGAATAGCGGTTATATTTTTCAGATTTGACTAAAACTGCAGTTTACCTACACGAGCACAGTGATATTTAAAAAATTACAACCGCCATACCTACTGATGTCGGAAACGCGGCTGGCAGTACACGCGCAGTAAAGTTAGGCAAATCTGAAAAGTACCACTGCCATTCTGATGTACATTTTTCCTTCTATTAGGACAACAACTGACTCGAGACCCAGGGTTGATACTTTGATGATGGTGATAATTGTTTAGACTGATATGATCTCAAAATCAATCTTTATCCACTAGACAGTTCCAGGCCACGGCTGTTACAAAAGGAAGGATAACTGATAACACATTGCAATTCAGTGTTTTATCTATTTTTTGTGTCCCACAGCGAGTTCGAGCTAGAATACCTTCTCCTAGAAGGCCACGCGTGGGACACAACGTTAGGCACGCCACCTCGCGGTCTACAGCTGGTGCTGGGCACTCGCGACAACCCCGAGCGTATGGACACCATCGTGATGGCCAACCTGGGCTACTTCCAGCTGAAGGCCAACCCCGGTGCCTGGCTGCTGAGACTCAGACCTGGACGATCTGACGACATCTATGAGATTGTTGGGTGAGTTAAAAATATGGATCGTCTATAAAATGTACTTTAAATTAGAAGTTTTCTAGAAATTCCTAAAACAAACTAACTGCTAAAATCAAAGCTAAAATAAATAACACTACTTTGAATTTTCGACTGACGGTCTGTCTACACAGACATCTAAGACAGCCGACCTACTCTTACAACGAGTGCGTATTAGAGGGCGCTATTTGATTTGACCTTGATCCAGTATAGTGCATCCATTCCATAACATCTTTCCATCGCTTTCGCCTTATACTCTCACTCTTCCAATTATCCATTGATTATTATCACAGAAAAACAAATAAAATTCCTTATCTTCCCTGTAGCCATGAGAATACAGACACTCCCGCAGACAGTGAAGACATCCAAGTGCTGATGAGCTCGTTCCGAAGCCACGTGATCAAGCTGCGAGTCAGCAAGAAACCCGACAAGCAACACCTCGACCTACTCGTCGAGAATGATGACAAGAACTCCGGCGGAATTTGGAACTCTATTGCTAGGTAAATAGAGACAAAAATACTACATCTATATATATAAAAGGAGAACTGACTGACTGACATATCAACGTACAGCCGAAACCACTGGGGCTAGGAATGTGAAATTTTGCACACGGCTTCCTATTATAATGTAGGGGAGCACTAAGAAGGGGTTTTTGGAAATTTAACCTTTAAGGGGGTGAAAAGGGGGAATTAGGAAAGTACGTAACCCACGCGGACGAAGTCGCGGGCAAAGTGCTAGTGTAAACATATACTAGCTGTAATTATCTTTGGATACTAATTTAAAATACACTTTATTTATTGACATGATAATCCTATAGAATGAGTCATTTCCACCTCATATCCATTTTATCTTTCACAAAGACATACTAATCTATACTAATCTATACTAATATTATAAAGCTGCAGAGTTTGTTTGTTTGTTTGAACGCGCTAATCTCTGGAACTACTGGCCCGATTTGAATGATTCTTTCAGTGTTGGGTAGTCCAATTATCGAGGAAGGCTAAATGCTATGTAACATCACGCTATCACTAATAGGAGCGGAGCAGCAGTGAGAAATGTTTCAAAATCGGGAAAATGAATTACTTTTCGAGAGCTTCCGTTGCGTGCGCTGCGTAAACGGTTAAAGATACGCAAAAATTATGTACTACCGAATTATTTCTCATGAAAAGTTCTAAAATAAAGTCCGCGAGAGCGTATATCTATCTTTTAAGGTTAAGTCACTATAATCTTTTTTGTGGAAATATAATTTGATTTTAAAGAGCTTCATTATTTGCGAAGGTATTTTCATTAACATGATATTAATCCTTATCCAAATAAATACGTTAATCATCACAAGCATTTGATTTTGAACAAAATTGCCCTTGACATCGTTTGATTTTAATGAATATCTAAGGAGATATCATCGTTTCAAAATAATACTACAATAAAATAATGACTGCCTGGGCAAGTCATGATTGCGGTCGTAAGATCATCTTTGAGAAGTGGTTGGAGATGCGCTACGGCGTCCTCAGCCTCAACTTCAACCTGACGCAAGTCCTCCCGGGCACGGTTATTGCGGGAGGTACCTTAGGGATTCGGCGGCAGGCGAGGTGAATGGGAGCAGTCGGAATGCGTGCGGGAAAAGATATCCTCTACCTATCGCCCCAGCCACGGGGCAACAAATCGCGGGGCATATTCCAGCCGCTTGCAGACGGGGAGTAATGGGTAGCTCGCCGTCCGACAAAGGACAAGGCCCGAGCCACGGTGCGTCGTGTTCCACGTGCTCCTCAAGGGAACTGACCGGGACGGGACCATAGGGCCAAACGCCTAACATGACGCGGGTGAAACCGCGGGCAGAAGCTAGTTAAGGATATAGCGCAAAGTTACTCCAACATCCGCAATATATTTCTTGGTTGGTCTTTAGATTTTTGTAAACTGCTTGCGATTTGTTACTGTTACCGTTAATTGATTGTAGTCGAACGACAAAGATTTGGATCAAAAATTGCGATAGGATTAAACCGAAGTATTCTCAAATAAGGAACCATTTCTACTTCTATGTCGCGAAAGGGTAAAAAAGAAGTATTCAAACATGGAACCATATAATTGGGAGACGGCTGTATGTGTCGCTGACGCCCGCTGTAACTCCGCTTAGTTCCAATAAATAAACAGGCCACAAGAACTGCTTTGCATGTTCCCTGACGTATGCATGGAACTTTAGTCTTTTTGAATCAAATAATTCAGTATACTTTCCCTTGCCCTCGTCACACAAGTCAACAAATGAAACGCATTCTCAGTTCGTTCGGCGGCGGCGAGGAGCAGGAGTCTCAGGACGAGACCATCAACGTGTTCTCCGTGGCGTCCGGACATCTGTACGAACGGTTCCTGCGGATCATGATGTTGTCCGTACTTAAGCACACCAAGTCTCCTGTCAAGTTCTGGTTCTTGAAGAATTATCTTAGTCCTTCGCTCAAGGTAATACACAGAAAATTATTGATATCTAAACCAAAAGTTTCCATAAAATGTTGTTTTGTAAAAAAAGACTCATCAACGAATTAGATAGAAAACAGTCCATTTTATTAATTTGTCCGACATTGTGAGTGTCAAACACACGTCAAATACCTTAAGAGCTCCACAAAGTTAAAAGACTTAAAAATGAGCTATTCTTTAAATACAAGTTTCGATCAGATCTAAGAAGTTGCTACGAGCTGGGACTACCAATGCGTCTTATAATGACATACTTCAGAGTTGGAAAGAGATAAAAGACCTATAGCTCCATCTCTTTCCCACACTGAAGTAAAATTAAAATCAAACTGCTGCGATAACCGTCCCAGACTATAACGGCATTTCCCGTTGATTTTTGCAATAATAGGTATAATATTTGTATGACCTACAAGTATTTGTTCCGGGTCTGGGCGTTTGTGTATATCAGTTTACATGTTTGTAAACGCACCCACGACACAGGAGAAATTCCTAGTGTGGAGCAGTGTTTAAAAAAATTAACGGCATTTCCCGTTAAGCAGATTTCCGACTACAAAGACAAAAATTACTTGACTAATACACCCACCTCTGTAGGACATCCTACCGTACATGGCGCAAGAGTACGGGTTCCAGTACGAGCTGGTGCAGTACCAGTGGCCGCGCTGGCTGCAGCGGCAGCGGGACCGACAGCGCACCATCTGGGGTTACAAGATCCTGTTCCTCGATGTACTGTTCCCGCTGCACGTCAAGAAGATCATCTTCGTGGATGCTGACCAGGTAATGTTGGAAAGTTGTTGGCGGCACTTGGAAGATTTAGATTGGTCCAGTAGTTCTGTAATATAAATAATAATAAAGTGAGTACATAGTTCAGTGTCATGAAAACGATTCATATTTTAATAAATATGAATCGTTTTCATGACACTGAACTCGTATATAAAAAACTTTTTATAATTAAAATGTTTTTTATATATTTATTTGATAGTACAGCGTTAGCCATTAATACTTAAGTTATGTTATCCTGTCATTCTTTTGTCTTACAAAAAATTGCGACTGACTCAAAAAGTTCTGCACCGATTGTGCTGAAATTTTAGCATGATATTATAATCCGCATCAAGGATAGTTTTTATCAATTTTTTTTTTTTGAAAAAACTGTTTTTTTTTGTGCCACAGCGAAGCGGGGCAGGGTACAGCTAGTTATTTATATATGTAGAGAAAACAGTTGACGATTATATTGAATAATATGTTATGACAGATTGTTCGCGCAGACTTGAAAGAGCTGGTTGAATTGGATTTGGGCGGCGCGCCCTACGGATACACGCCGTTCTGTGACAGCAGGAAGGAAATGGAAGGATTTAGGTAAGAGTTTATTTTAGGACAAGAAACTGCGGACTTTAGTGTTACATTTGCCCCACACCCTGATTTGGAAAAAAATAGGTACCGACTATTTCAGGTCCGGTGATTAATAGTTTATTGCTGACTGTACAAACTTCACTGGGATTACCACCGGGACACCGAAAATTCTGTCTAAAACCTACTAACGGTCAGTTCAGACCGAGACGCGACGTGACGCAACGATACTGCAAATGTGAATCTTTTCGTGTAGTAAATAAAGTTAGATTTAGAGTAGCTCTATTGGAATGTGCGCGCAGCGTCTCGTCTCGGTCTGAGTTGACACTCATAAACTAGATCTAATTCTTGTTACTGGTTGCCGATGAGCGCTTTCACATTAGACGGTAACAGCAAGATATCGGCGGGATTGATAGTTTAATACATTTCTAGGGAAAATGAGCGGGACAAGACGATATGCCAATGCCCAAATATGCCTAATGAAGCAGATGCCTGAATATATTTTCTTTTTTACTTTCTCCAAGTACAAAACGTCAATCGCCAATTAAGATGCCAAATGAAACATTGGTTGACGTGACCACAAGTTTCTTTAAACACAGGTTCTGGAAGCAAGGCTACTGGCGCAACCACCTGCAAGGTCGCAGCTACCACATCAGCGCACTGTACGTGGTGGATCTGAAGAGATTCCGTCGTATCGCCGCGGGCGACCGTCTGCGAGGACAGTACCAGGCGCTCAGTCAGGACCCTAACAGCTTATCTAACTTGGGTAAGTAATAGTAGCTTACCTCACTGCCCACAAGACGAGGCGCGCAAATTAAACCAGTCACGAGTGCGGACGTCGCATTAGATACAATTTCTCCACGATGCAAATGTGCAAGAAAACATCAAGGTGGTTTCAGTCAGTACTAACCACCCTTTTTTTTTATTTATGTTGTAAAATCATCACATGAGTCCTCCCACCCAGAGCAGAGCGGGAGAGACTGTCAGACTAGTACTGACTAAAATCCACGGTGTCCTTCAATAGCCCTTTACGTACCGGGGTCACGGTAATTCGTGAGTCCCGCGACCGATAATACTCCACCCTAGGATGGAGGTATCTAATGAGTATTTTCATAAAGAGAAAATGTAAAAGTATTAACTTTTATTTTACCACCTTAAAATAAGATAAGACGAATGATGTAATATTTCGACAAAAATTGCTAATATTTTCCTTGAACTATTGTGCATCGTAAATATGATTCGACTTAGTGTCTGACTTGAAAATATGCTACGACTTATACTTAAAGGAGGGACTTATCATTAGGAGTTTTTGACCTATTTTTCTGACCTCAAACTCGAGTCAGAAAAATAGGTCAAAAAGGCCAATAAAAATACAAGCCAAAGTTATAAAGTATTGTTTCAATCTAATACTTGTAAATTTTCTGTTGCTTATTAATCGCTTACTCTTATTACAGATCAAGATTTGCCAAACAATATGATTCATCAAGTAGCCATCAAATCCTTGCCTCAAGAGTGGCTGTGGTGCGAGACGTGGTGCGATAATGACTCCAAGGCTTACGCTAAGACCATCGATTTGGTAAGTCATCTATACATATAATAAATCTGTAGAACGGTCAATTCTGTACATTGAAAATATTGAAAAAATAAATAGCGGGGGGTGTTGCTGGATCGATACCAAACCCAAATATGTGATTAAAACAATTTTTGTCTGTCTGTCTGTCTGTATATGCAGGCATCACGTGAAAACTAACAGTTCGATTTCGATGAAACTTGGTGTAATTATACCTTATTATCCTGGGCATAAAATGGGATACTTTTTATCCTGGAAAAATACGTAAAAAAAATATCATTTTTTAGAACCGCGAACACACGTTGCATTACCCGCAGTGGATTCAGCGCCGTAATATTTATAAGATGTCATTGTCAGAGTTTCTTAAAATGGAGAAATAAACCATCCACGCGAAGACCGACATCCGCGCGGACGGAGTCGCGGGCGGAAGCTAGTTGCTAATAACCTTGTCCCCCCCACCCCTTCTCCATCTACCACCAAGGTAAAAGATTTGCTCCTGCATTTTTTCTACTTTTTGGGGTCTACATAAGAGTCCCAGAACCGGGAAAATATATACTAAATCCTTCAGGTTACTGCGATAGTCAGAGATAGTTTTATTTAACACTAGCTGCTTCCAGCGGCCTCACCCGTTATAACTCGGAAAATTATCCCACAGGCATCTTTGTACTCATCCAAGACCGTTCAGTTTTGACGTTTATAATATTAGTAGGATTTATGAATTTGTCCTGTATCGTGGGTGCTAATTGGTAATTATTTCTTTTATGTATAGTGCAATAACCCACAAACGAAAGAAGCAAAGTTGTCGGCCGCCATGCGTATTGTGCCGGAGTGGAGCGAGTACGACGACGAGATCAAAGGACTGCAGGCGCGCGTGCGGCGCGGACTGTACCAGGCCGCTGATCATGAACAGGTGAGATATTATACTTGTAACCACTATATTTGCAGCCCGGATACACTTTTTGTGCGATCGAGTTGAGACGCTATAGAAATACAGATATTGCGGTGTATTATTTTATACTTGAAGTATCTATACATATAATAAATCTGTAGAAGGGTCAATTCTATACATTGAAAATATTGAAAAATAAATAGCGGGGGGTGTTGCTGGATCGATACCAAACCCAAATATGTGATAAAAAAAAATTGGTCTGTGTGTCTGTCTGTCTGTATATGCAGGCATCACGTGAAAACTAACGGTTCGATTTCGATGAAACTTGGTAAAATAATTATACCTTATTATCCTGGGCATAAAATGGAATTCTTTTTATCCTGGAAAGATACGTAGAAAAAAAATCTTATTTTTCAGTTTTATTCATAGACGTTGTTCTGTAGAACCGCGAATCTCCTTAATTATTATAGGCTTAGCCGTTTTTGGGTCCAATAGATATTTATAAGATGTCATTGTCAGAGTTACTCAAAATGGAGAAATAAACCATCCACGCGGAGACCAACATCCGCGCGGACGGAGTTGCGGGCGGAAGCTAGTAGAGAATATAGAAAATTTGGGTACATTCAAACAAATTATAAAGAAGTAATGTTGTGACTGAATTGATTAATATAGTCAGCCAACCAAGCAAGTTCGCAGGTTTAGAACTTCTCAAATCCTGAATTTTGAGCGATGTAGTTCTCGTTAGTTTAACTAAATATATCAGTCACAAATCACTTATGATCACGTTCCCGACGTATCGAGCATACTAGTGTCTTTGTACGGATTTCGTATTTTATTTATATGACAGTCATGTCGAAATTACACACAATTTAAAAAAGAAAATATTAATTAAACTTAAATCTTAACTGATATTGTCAAACAATATCAGTTGATTGACCAATAAGACGTTTAACTTCATAATTTAGTCCTGAGTGTTGTATGGCTGGCTAAAACCGCGTCTGTGACAACAGATAATTAACATTAAATATTTTTTTTCAGGAGATTGAGAGTACTGATCACCATGAAACTCCAGCTGCAAGTCCATCAAGTAAGTTTCATGCATAATCCTAAAAAATAATAACAATAGTCATATTAAACGAAAAACATTTATTCATATAAAATCTCTTGTTTCAGAACACGACGAGCATTCTGAGTTATGATGAACTAAAGTGTGGATGTTATTAGTTTATTCCAATTTTGTTGAATGCCGAGTTCGAATGAATGTGTAAGTAGGAAAATGCTCACTGTTTATGTACCGGTCAGCGTTTTATGTAGCTCAACTATTCAATTATTACATGTAATCTACAATAAGTGTCACATTTGTATTAATTACCTTTAGAGCGAAATATTCGGCGCTTCCTAATATGAAAAATCATTTGTTGTCGCATACTCTTACCAATTTTATAAAAATATTATTTTCCAATATGTAAATCTCCTATAGCGATGCCATATTGTTCTGTAAATGTTCGTAACTTTCATTCATATCACACAAACAATACCTGACTCCTGTACGCTATGATATTGTAGTTATTGTTCACGTCTGCTACGTACATAAGCGTTTTACCACCATTTATATCAAATAAGTAAAAATGATGTGATTTTTAGTTCATAAGTGAAGGGATTCTTCTGTTGGACTGAAATCCCATGTTAGCTAGAGTTTATTTTTTATATTTCCAGAAACAAATTCCAAAATTCTATTCTATAGTTATAGTGATTAAATAAACTGTGTCTATTTATAAGGTTAATAAATGAAGCAGTCTCGGGATCTCACAAGTGAGTGAATTGAATATTACATAATGCAGTGAATATCTTTAGATTGGTCGTAGTTACATATTCCTTCAAGTTTGTTTATCAATATTGCTCAGCATATTCAATCGGTAATACGTTGCTAAAATACAATGGTATTGTAAATAAACTTATGTCACATATATGTTGTCTTTCATTGTTATGGTTTTTCCCTTTTCAAGTTAAACAAAATCCGAATGTAGTATTAATATACAATTTTTCTGTATACGAGGACTGACAATTAAGTTCCGGGAATTTCGCTCTGCAGTCTCTCCGGGTAACACTGGTGCGGTCGCTCCGGTCGCATTCGAAAGCTAACACGTTTCTATAGTAGTATACGAAATTTCAGCTTAATTGGTGCCGTGGTTGTGTTTTTATAGAATTTTAAACAAAGCTACTTTTTATACCCGTGTCGCGAAAATGTCGGATGTAAATTTCGAACAAAGATGTGCGATCAAATTTTTGGTGAAACTTGGGACAAAACCGGCGGAAATTTTACAAAAACTTCAGACAGTGTACAAGGATGATTGTTATTCGAAAACACGCGTTTACGAGTGGGCCAAGCGGTTTAAGGAGGGAAGAGAGTCGCTCGATGACGATCCGCGGGAAGGTGCTCCTTCCACGTCTCGCACCGACGAAAATGTTGCCCGTTTGCGCGCGAAACTGAACGAAGACCGGCGTGTTAGCCTTCGAATGTTAGAGGAGGAACTAGGCATCAATCGAGAAACAATTCGACGCATGTTGCATGAAGATTTAGGGATGCGCAAAGTGTGTGCCAAAATGGTTCCAAAAGTGCTCACCGCCGAACAAAAACACCTTCGTTTTTCGATCTCTTTTTAGCCAAACATTCCATTCCAACGCTGCCGCACCCCCCATACAGCCCTGATCTAGCCCCCTGTGACTTTTTTCTATTCCCAGAAATAAAAAATCACCTGAAGGGAATTCATCACGGGGGGTTAGAGAAGGTGAAAGAAGCCACGACGCGAGTTCTGAAACAGATTCCACAAGCGCGCTACGAAAATTGTTTCCAGGCATGGGAGCGCCGTTGGCGCCGGTGCATAGAATTAGGAGGGGACTACTGCGAAGGTGTCTAAGGTTGGTTTTGACAATTTTTAATTTATTCTTAATCTATTACAAAATTCCCGGAATTTAATTGTCAGTCCTCGTACATTTAATAGTACAGGTGTGCATATACATGGAATACATACAATGGACTATGCCCCGGTCGACGGCGCGTTGAGTTCCACGCGCGCCTCATAGAGTGTCAGCATAGTGACGGGGCCTGTAGAGGGCCAATGCCTGCCGGGGTTGCGGGACTCACGAATTACCGTGACCCTGGTACGTAAAGGGCTACTGAAGGACACCGTGGATTTTAGTCAGTCAAGTCTGACAGTCCCTCCCGCCCTGCCCTGGGTGGGAGGACTCATTTGATGATTTTACCACGATAAAAAAAAAATGCGTCGTCCGCGAGGTGAAGGCTTATTGACCGCGTACTTTCCGCCTGCCGCCCGCGCGTCGTCAATTGTGGGTTTAGTGATGGAATACGACGGGCCTAAGTATGCGTTGCGCTGCAGATGCTGCTTCGGCTGCGAGTCGAATTGTATGCTAGCGGTAAAAGGGCCGATTCCACCGTTGGCATTTCATATTGTCACTACCTTCGATCAATAATAGTACTAGATTCCCGATGAGCGCTTCAAAAACGGCCCGAAAAATACCGCCACAAACGGTTTTGTGACGGTATTTCGAATCCTTGTTGCTTAGACGTTAAGTATCATTTTAGAATGAGTACTTTAGTACTGATGACATTTTATCTTCAAGAAACATTTTTCAATTGTTTACGTTAAACCTAATACATTTCGCAATGGTAATTAAACTGTATGTTTGAGTGTTAAAGTTTATAATAAACTGAAGTTGTTAATACTCTTGTACATTTTATGAAGTGTAAATGTTTACGTGTGTGCAAATGTGCTTATGCGACTCCTTTTTGTTCCTGATCCATAATCTAGAGCTATTATTGACCGAAGGTCACTACGAATCATTTACGACACGTGGTTTAATGCTCTTTGAATGACAAGTTAATTGGTGGATTGAAGCTGTGCAGTTGCAGTGCCGGTATAGTGTGCCATGATCTTAATGTCTTTCTTCTTTTTTAAAAAACGTCTGCCTACACTAAAATTTTCTCCTGTATCGTGGGTGCGTTAACAAACATTGAAACTCACATACACAAACACCCAGAACCGGAACAATTACTTGTAGGTCATACAAATATTTGTTACGTGCGGAGATCGAACCCACGACACGCTGCGTAGCAATCGATCGCTTAGTCACTGCGCCAACAATTTGTTCATTGCGTACTGTGTTAGCTATCTTTAGTTTCGTCAGTAGAGCCAGTTCACATATCCTTCCCCGCTTAATAATGTATCAATCAGTCAATTAAGTCAAAGTTAAACAAACAGTTCTTCTAAGTACGACTTTTATTTACAAGAATTCTTAACATCACTATGTAATAAAATTATCATTGGACATGAAACGACAGGATAGTACGACTAAAACTACTTGTTATTTAAATTACTTTGACAGAGAAAAAGTACCTAAATCTACCAGTTTATTAAGAGTTCAATAAATAGTTAATATGTACAAATATGTAAGTAGCAGGTGTCACAATGAATAAGGCTCTTCGTGCACAACGCGACGCAAGTCTCCAATCCCTTACGACTTGCATTCATTGACGCGTGCCTGTGTAAGAACCTCTATGGATTGTACTGCCATATTCGCCTGTATACTAAAGTCGTAAATTATCGGGGACTTGTGTCGCTATGTGCACGAAGGGGCTAATAAACAGGTAATTTTTCAATGGTACGCAAATGCGTATTCATTTAGTAGATACTAAATCAGCAGGTTTGCCAATAATACTGTTCAAGCTGTATATACAGCGTTAGTAGGCATTTAAACATTTAATTCATTTTATTGTCAAAATATTAGAAAATACGCCCTAAGTTATACATACTAGAATCATAATTTTCGATATGTAACAAAATAATGGACAGTCTCAAATAAACAGGATAAAATGTCTATATTCTAAGTACGGTGGATACTTGAGAGAATATGATGCTACTGTTTAAAACTTTAATCTCTACTTTATTTCTACTTATATTTCAATATATGTTTTTTACTCAATGACATTAGAAATAGCAGCAGGCTACTGTTTTCATTATATGCCTCTCGCTCGCACGCTTACGTTGTACGTGAAAAGCCAAATACGCTATTTGCTATACTGCCAGATCTAATCCCATTTGTAAGTAAACGGATAGTAGATCGGGAATATTATACACAAGTTACTTACGAAGGTATAGTGACTAGTCAAATTGTATTCATAATAATCAATCTTTGGTTTGTTTAAATCAAATCCGTAAAAAAGCAAATAGGCGGAATTCAAATAAGCCCAAATAAACTTTATGATGATAATGGTAAACGAAAATGACTAAAATATTAATGTTACATAGGCCAAGGATTCGTTAAACATGGCATTTGATTCTAAATGTTTTTTCGAAATTAATTTTATTTTATAGAGAGTACTTTATGTAACTTTTGCCTTAGCTGAGCAGCAGCACATTGTGTCCCGAAAATATTAAATTCACAAATACACCTTCACTCTTTAGTAAATATTGTATCACAAGTCAAATTATAGCTGAAGCAGTAGAAGTTCTACTTGAGATGAGCATGTGGAGGTATGACTGGTTTAGGTAACTAGGGGAGGAAAATTACTCTTGTAGTTCGTATATGGCATGATAGGTGGCGCCACAAACAGAACTAGTCCTGGTGGCCTACCATGACGTCTTAAAGTGAAAGTAGTTCCACTGTGGGAACGAGATGGCGCTAGGCGACTTGTATAGCTCTGTCTCTTTCACACAGTGAAGCTACTCTCGCTTTTAGACGTGATAGTAGGCCCCCTGTTTAGCTAATATATAGAGCAAGGAGGTTCAGTTGCAGTAGTGTTCCTCGGTGGTGAGGCGGCAGAGCTGGCAGTCGACGCGGCAGCACCAATGGTAGCGGCAGTGGCAGCGCTCCAGTCGGCTGGACCGCACGCCGCGCCGCCCGCGCCCGCAGCACAGGCGCCCGCACCCGCCGGGCGCACTGCCCAGACTCGCGTTACATTTTCTGATAACACAAACATTCGTGGTAAGTACCTGTAAAATCCTCCTCATGAGATGGTACATAAGGAGAGAGAATTAGGAAAACCTACTGTTAATCTAAAACTTAGATTTGTAAATCAGCTAAAACTTCTCACCTGCCGTGTGTCCCAAGCGATCCTGCAGCTGGGTCTGGCTCGCAGTAGTCCGGACTGGGCGTGACGTACCTCAGCCGCGGGCGCGCGCGCCGGGCGTGGCGCTTGTGCGGGCGCAGCGGGCCGGCGCGCGCCGTCTCGCCCGCCAGCGCGGCCGCCACGCGCGCCAGCGGCGGCAGCGCGCGCCAGCACGTGCGCACGGAGCACGAGCCCGACACGCCGTGGCACGTGCACTTCGTGCGCATGCCTGATGACACCGCCTGAACCATAAACGTAAGAGCTTATCAGGATATTCTTACATGGTTTTCTTTGTGCTCGAAGTATTTTTACCAAAGTTTGATTCACTGGACAGTAGCGGGTCTAAAATCACCACTTTAGCAACGTTAGAAAGTAACTTAGAATATTTTGATTGAACATGGAATATATTGATTTTTTTATCAATTATCTGTTCTATTGGTTGCGCAATAGAATAGATAATTGATAAAAAAATCAATTTAACAACATTGGTATTAGCAACGCTGCTAAAGTGGCCATTTTAGATCCCCAGATGAAGGAACAGCACATAGTGCCTCTCATTATCGAATACCGCCGAAAGGGCAAAATCGGCTAGATGCAACTTGGATCAATCAATATAGTGAAATTAAAGTTTCGGCGATATCTAATTAGCAATTTTAGTTTTAGCCAGTATTGGTCAGAAATAAGATTAAGAAAATGTAGGATGATCCTTAAGTAAATAAAGAAAGAGACAAGCGAGTTTGTTAGCCCTGTAGGTATTAATGAATTAAAAACTGAAGAATTCCATTAAATAATCACCTTGCGACCAAATCGTCCGTTCATCAAGTTAGCGGATGCGATTAGCTCTCGTAGTCGTTCGAGTCGAGTTCGCAAGTCTACTTGAGGATCAAACCTCGGGTCGTCAGCAGCCATCCGGTATTCGATGTTTCGGTATCTGGAACCTCTATCTTCGTATTCATACCTGGACAAAGGAGACATTCAATTTTATTTTATCATTTATTTACTACATACCACTTCTTGAAACAAAATAATGATGAAAGTTAGAAATCTAACTAATTTGCGTTTTGCTGGAAAATATCCCCAATTACTAGGGACAAAATGCGTCGTACACCTTTGCCTTAATCCATCGGTTTGGTGAGCATCGTGCAAAAACGCTTTCATATACGCTAACCTCGGTCTAGATCTGAACCTTTTCCGTGTTGGTCTTCCTCGTCGCGGCGAGCGCGGCAGACGCTTCCGTCCGCGACGTCCCTTCTTCTTCGTCTTGGGGGCCACGCTGGTGTTAGCTGGTGCCGGCTGGTCATCTACTAAGATGACCACGGGAGGCATCGTAGTTGGCTCCATGGTTGTTGTAGTAGTAGGTAATTCCGTGGTCGTCGTCTCTATTTCCAGGATGTTTTCCACCTTCCCCTCTCGGAGGTCTATTTCATGAGCATCCAGAAACTGTTTTGCGAATCTAAAAATAGGGATTTTAATTTGTAAAAGGCTTTCACGCTACCTACTGTAATCGCAGTCAAGATAAAATTAACTGATCTATATTTTATACTAATAACACCTGTCGTATCTTATCTAATATTTCATCTAAGTATTAACTAATTACTGTATGTATACCTTTCCGCCCACTGAAAGTTGTCACCACATCCACCCCATTTGAACCTCGCATGTGGTTCCGCAGGAGTGATCTGCGCCTGGCGCGGAGGTCGAGGAGGCGCGCGGGGAGGGGCGGCGCACGAGCAGGCTGGCAATGAGCCCGCCGCGCATGCGCGAGCCACCGACCACGTCAGCGCCGCCGCAGACATTGCGTACACGTATGCTTGCTCGCGAGTGCCTGAGGACATCGGAAACTTGAGTTAGAAGCACAGGTCAGTTTGTTCTTATAATGCAATGGTTACTATCAATGTTGTTTACAAATTCTTGACCTCCTCCAGCTGAGCTAAATATTTTTATCATTGGTGCCAGATTTTTATCCGCAACAAGTTGAAAACGCACTACGTGTGTATAGAATTTAGAAATCCTATTAATATGAGAAGTGTTTTTATCAACAATTGGGACCACAATTCCAAAATAGATCTCATATGAATAGGTTGCTCTTTATTAGCTTTATCGTGGTAAAATCATCAAATGAGTCCTCCCACCCAGGGCAGGGCGGGAGGGACTGTCAGACTTGTACTGACTAAAATCCACGGTGTCCTTCACTAGCCCTTTACGTACCGGGGTCACGGTAATCCCTTGGTCCCGCGACCCCTGCTCTTTATTAGCTAGTGATGCAATATTGTTATTCTAAATTCCGATGTGTTATCCAATACTTCAATAACGGAAAGCATCTCAGAAACGTATGTTGCGGTTGCATATACATACAATTACTGGTAAGTATATAGTAATTGTATGTATATACAACCGCACCTTAATAAATAGAGCCTTAGCAGTTTTTAAAACTACTATTCAAACTTGAGTAAGCGCTGTACTTGCCTTTCAAAGCGCATTACTAAAAACAAAATAATGTACTGGCAAATTACAGGAAAACATAATCTTGTTTCTTCACTTCAACTAAAATGCTACCACAATATATGAGTATTGTTTTAGTAAGTTTATGACAAGAAAATAAAGGTAATACATTATTTCCGATCCACGCCTTCAACCCTTGTTGCGGATTTTCTTGTTACCGATATGTGGTGTTAGCTTTTTGACCCAATGCGCCGAATACTGGTCGATCGAATTACGCAAGAGAGGTTTCCATCTGGTGTTTAAACTATCCTATCAGTTAAATTTTTTCAATGAATTCTATCGTTCATAAGCTATAGGAAATTTTCCGTTTAAGGTTCCGAACGTCTTAAATATTTCGCAATACTGTTTATGGAGGAGAGGTTTTCAAAATAACTTAAACTCCAAAGCAAATCATTTAGGACCCCAAGTCATCGGGATTAAGAAACGTAAATTAGGTCTAGTATCTCCCATTTCGAGAAATGCACCCAAGTGTTAGACCCTTACCTTGTATGTCTTTTTCTTTATTTCGCTTAAATATATACCCATCATGACTGTGGAGTTCCAGTTATTGTAAGATATAACTTTCATGGTCTCAGTAATTGGAAAGGTATCATTAATTACATCTTTCAAGTTTCACTAACTAATTGAATCTGTCCATGTATTTATTATAAAACTGCCGTCGAAGATTTTGACTTCGATGTAGACAAGTATTCAGTACCTAAACTCGCGTTTACTTTTTGGCACCCACGCCTGCCGGTATAAAACTTTTCGGGACAGCAGTTGACAGTTCCCGACGGTTGTAAAGTAAATCTTTTACAAGTTTTCTTCTAGTCTGTTTTATAACTTACCCTGTTGTTTAGGGTCGGTTTAGGAAGGTATTTTGAGTTAGGGTCTGATTTAGGTCTGAATTTTATTTGGAAAAGTAGTATTAAGCTGCAACAGACAAATTGGCAAGGATAACTTCTAAAAACCTGTGTTGAGCAATAGCAACCTGATAGTTATTCACTAGTTTAATCCCAACCCTCATACAAGTCTTGTACCGATAGGCACTTTCCATCTAGAGAATCGTTTTTAATTACAAACGATATCAGCGCGATAAAGCCCGCACGTCCTTAGCTGAGTTAAACAATGGCATCTGACGGGCTTATCACACAGCACATCGGCAGCGCAGACCGCGCGTGAGTGCACAGCTCACGGTTATCGCTGAATGACGTCCCTCCCCGTCCCACCAGTACCCTCAGTAACCACCCCCGCGCCCTGCACGCTTGATTCATGCGTGTAATTAAATCTTTTGTCCGTCTCGTTGTACCTCGACCCTAAACCCTCACCGCTGATCGCATTGTAAGACGAGCTTTCGATCGTCTTTCTAATTTAACAGACTAAAGATAACTTTCATGGTTTTCAGAAGAAAAGCTTTATCCCATCAATAAGGATTCGCGAGATTGATTTATATTCTTAACTTTGTACGCTCTCTCGATGAAACTGCCCTCGAGCGCTTTAAGATATTGTTTAATTTGGGAAGTTCTGATTCCTCGGTAGTTGCAGTTGGCAGACATGAAGTTTGAAGTATCTATAACCCAACACTGTAATTGAATATGAAACTCATTTTCATAAGAAAATGGAAATTATGAAAAGCCAATTGATAATTACTAAAATTATTTATAACGACGACAAGTATGATGAAAGATTTTCAGTTCAATATATTTATCTCCATTACGAGAGGTACGTTATAAATTCATAATCGATTGGCGACGTCAACGTGAAATTTTCCAAAACAGAAATATAATATGATCTATTATTACTTCAAATTTATGTCAAAGTCAATAAATCTATCTATCTACTTAGTTATCGAGATGTAGATTTTGTCGTCATAACTTTATGCATTTGCGAGCTGCAATTCAAGTCGATAAAAATCGCTCGAGTTGAGACTTTATTAGCGTTCCGATTGCGAACCGCCTTAGATGGTATTGATAGTATTACCTAGACCGTTTAGTTGGAAATATGAATGCAATAGAATTGTAACTGGATAGTTTAATTTGATCGTAAGCTTTTTTAAAAAGATGACAACTTGGACAAATTAGAGGCTGAATTAAGTGAAGTATTACAAAGTAAAGTAAAGCCTTGTTTTCGAACTGAAAACTTCTATTTATGTTCTGTGTCTGCTCAGTATTACATCTAATTAAAAAGATTTGCTATTCTAGCAAAACTTTTCTAGTCACTAACACCATCATTTGAACTTCGAGTTCATTCGAAGACTGACTGGCCTGTTGGTCTTGTGGTTAGTGACCCTGACTGCTATGCCGGAGGTCGTGGGTTCGATTCCCACCCAGGACAAATGTTTGTGTGATGAGCACGATCATTTGTTCTGTGTCTGGGTGTTATTTATCTATAATATGTATGTATTTAGAAATATATAAGTATGTTTATCAGTTATCTAGTACCCATAACACAAGCTCTGCTTAGCTTGGGACTAGATGGCGTTGTGTGATAGTTGTGGAATATTTATTTATTTTTATTTATTTTATTTATTCGTGATCATGGCGTACCGAAATATCGATAACTGAAAACAAATAAAAAATCTGGTAAATGTACCATTTGATGATAACTGCATCTAACGATAGCTTATTTTAAGTTTCCTATTTTGATGAATCTGTAGAACTTTATAAAAAGCAGGCAAGTGCCTCAGCTTGCTATTGGACCAACTCATTGAACACAAACGCAACCTCGCGATGTCGCGGACAATCCTGCGTATGTACCGTCATATTTTTCGCATGTATACGAAAACATCACGGAAATCAGCTCATAACTAAATCAAATATTTGCGATGCCGGGACACCGGCGATAGGCACTAGCTGTCACGTCAGGCATGGATGACGAATGACGTGACTCTGGCTTCATCCAGTGCCAGGACCTTTTCTGTTGACTTGTATCCCCCACTGAAAGCCATCGGATTCGAAATAATAAATAACTACATTATGATCAAGAAAAAATAATCAGTCTTATTATTCATGCACCTATAAATATTTATTCGCCCTTTAGCGAAGTAACCTTATGGAAAATTAGACGGACACCTATATAAGAAGACACCTCGGCTCTTAATGAAAAGTTATTCTTTGTTCATTGCCACAGCGGCCGCAGACTTTATTCGCTTCGTAAAACTTTTAATTAAAACGTATCAAGCCGGGGTACTCCAAAGATTCCTAACGGTTTTGTTTGTAGCCGACAACGTTCCGTGTCAATTAATTTCCTAAAGTGGGCAGACAAACACCGAAATGGTGACCAAAAACAATGCTCCGTATTTCGCAGTAGTCGACGGTCGGCATCCGGGCCGCACTCGCTGCCAACTACACAATGTCGCCGACCATGCTAAAACTAGAAAAACTTCCCCATTGTTTGTCTTCTTTTCTATTCCTAACTTTTGGATAGTTGTTTTTTTAACGTCTCTCTTGGAACACTGATTGTTAGAGAGCGACGCAAAAAGAGATTGGATAGCGTTAACATCAACAGAAAAGCTGTTCCTCCACGAAGTTTTATGAAAGATTCAGCGAAGACCACATTTCCTGACCGATATACCTACATGTTAATGTCTGTGCGTTTATCTGTTTTTCATTTATTAGATCAATATTTACCTACTTACTATGCAGTCGTGTCACGCTATGTGAGCCAACGTGTTGTACCGCTCGCTCAACGAGTTTCGTGCTGGCGTAGAGTTATGAAGACATCGCGTGACGTCTTCTGTTATTTAATAAGGTTCCTGCGCCGGCCGTACGATTGGTATCGGTACGATTGCTCTTTACTATCTACTCGCTTAGCTCTATTAGGATGTAATTAACAATAGAGCATTCAAATTAAATTTAAACAATGGGTTTATCAGAAAATTAATTACCCGAGAAGTGATAAATATGCTCATGTGTCATGTAAATAAAAAGAATGGTCGGAGCGGAACGGTATATGTACCCGCGCACCGTTGCTGAAAGAAAGGGCGTTGTCGTCACGCCGGCCGCGCTCGCACAATACATCCCCGGTGATTTAAAAGACTGTACAAACTTGTCTCCCTTATCTTACTTTAGTGATGGAACTTGCAGCTTTTTTCTAATAAAGACTAAACATGGGTTCTTCTAAGGCGTGGAAACAAAGAGGTCTGAAAATCAAGGTACACTATTCTATTTCTCGTAGACTTAGATAAAGGTGAAGGTACGTACCAGTGAGCAGGTCAGGGGTGAATCTAGGTGCAAGTTCAATGGAAGAGCAGTTCCAGCGCTCGCCCTGGTGCGCGGCCAGGCAAGCAGCGCGGGCCAGGCGCGCGGCGGCCGCCACGTGCGGCATGGCGGAGGGCTGGCGCCGGCACGCGCGCGCCTGCCCACCCCACAGCCAGCCTGCGCGCCGAGCCTCGAAGCATTCGCTCTCCGTCCAGTTGCCTTCGCTCTCATGCAACGCTCTGTATCAAAATAATATTATCGTAACGGGTGTACTTTATAGCAATTAATTTCATTCTTTAAAAAAAATATGGGGCGAGTCAACCCTTTAATTAATGCATTGATTTATTTGATAAATAAAACAGCCCGATTTTTCATTTAAAGTGTTTATTTGAAAAACATTTTACGTTTCATGACTTAATTAAGTTATTCTATGGCAGTGAGTACGTAATACGTTTTTAATAAATATTTGTGCAAACTGTTTAATACTATTTGTTTAGTTTCTTTTCGTGTTCTAAATTGTAAGAGGATGAAGATCCGTCACCACGCCTCGCTGATTCGGGTCTTTGACCACTTTGAAACGCCTCACACATTTCATACAAATAATTTGGTAGAAAGTCGGAACCTTCGCCCTCTCTACGCCGTAGCACATGGTACGCCTCGCGTAGCGTTGGTTTTGGTGCAAGTCGTAGCTCGAGCTCTACGGCCGTAGGAAAATGAGCTGCTAGGGAATAAACTATTTCCAAATCCGATGGCGGTGGCGTTAAATGTCGATAGTTTGATACTTTGTGCAAAAAATATTCTGACATACTGACTCTTGGATTTTTGTCATCGTATTTCCCCAGTTTCATATCGTATAATACTGCCTTTTGCCTGTCAGGACCCCAGAATTCTTGTTCGAAAGCTATGTAGAATGTTTCTACATCTTTAAACTCGCTCCTGAAGCAGCGGGCCCACATGAGTGGTACTCCTTCTAAACAGGATATTATGAATGGTAGCTGTTTCTCCTCTGCCATTTTTAATTCGGATATGTAATACTGAATACTTTCTATGAAATCCATCGGGTGTGTGTCTCCAACGTCATCAAAATGTGGTCTCTTATTAATGGACGCAATAATCCAATCACTGAGATTTTCCGATGACAAATGTATGTTCGTTTTATTTATTCTATCTTGTCTTTCTTCGTCAAGCTCAACAATTTTGGTCCTGTCGTCTTGTCGTGACGCAGACGATTTATCGAAAACATTTTCAGCTTTACCCAAGTTAGGGAGTGACATGTGACTGCGTAGTCTAGAAGAAGGCATAGGCAGGCTTTGGTAAACATCTTCTTGGCTAGAAAAACGGACGCCGAAGCCTAACGTTGTTGGCTTGTGGATGGAGCTGCTGTACATGGAACTACTATACATAAAGTCGTCTTTCTTTGGACGTTCTTCTGTTTTCTTTTCTTTTGAAACAGAGGAAGATATCTTGTCAACCATCTCCGATAGGTTTGTTACTGAAGATTTAATTTGACGCAAATCGACGAACAAACTCATTGTAAAGTTTTTCAATTTTAGTTTGTGCTATCCATTTTCAGGTATTAAGAAGTGAATTCATGGACTGAAACAAAATAAAAACTGGTGTTATGATAGATTCGTGTTAAAGAAAAAATAAAGGAAAACAGAGTGAACCTAAGTGCATTTTAATAAAATACAATAAAATACCTAGTCAAAACTAACAATAAAACTATGTATTTACTCACTTGTTTCGTGTTATCTCTACAGAACATTATTCTGGTGCGCAACTATCGCTGTCAGTCACATTTCAACGGTCATTGATGGAGTTTTAACTCTATTTGATATTTTGATTGATGATTGTTTTACACGGTTGGAGTGATGGTAGAAGTGTGTCCAACATAGGCCATTGTGTACAGACAGCGTAAGAGTTAACCATGTGTAACGTTGCTGTGCTCGTGAGTGGCCCACAATGGAGGGCGATTCGTCACTGTTTGTGCACCATTGCGCCGGCTAACTCAACACGTTGTTGTATATGCAGCAGGCGGGGTAGCCTGTGAGAAAACAAATCTAAGTCTATTTAATAAAAATGTGCAAATGCAAACAACCAACGACAGGGTTACCAACTTTCAAAAGGTTCAGTCACTATTTATTAGTCGCCTTTAATATTAAAACTGCATTTTTTAAATAAAAGCTTGTACCATTGCACCTTTTTATTATTTACTAATATACAAGAACAAATTCATTAATGAATGTGCCTTATGTACTGTGCAAAAGTATGTGCCTTTCAGCAGTGCGCTGGGCGGCTAAAGCGTGCGTAGCAAAGCTCGTAGCAGAAGGAGCTTACGTGTGGCGGCGGCGGGCGGGCACTCCTTACTAGCCGGCTACCCGCTGACTGCCGAGGCACCGAGGGATGCGGCAGGCGTACTTGCCGCTTTTTATATACAGCTTACGTTACAATAACTGGGTTATCGTAGACGGTATATTAAATTTCATTGACGTTTCGTCGTGCCTGCCAAGGACACGCGTTGCCGATGGTACCGTTTCCAATATTATGAGGGGAACACGCTTTGTTCAAATATCTAGGTTGAATTTGTGCCATAGTTGTGAAACTAACCGATTCGTTACGCTCGGAAAGTCAGCGACATAATTCGTACCTAACTTGAATGCTAATCAGGGTGATGATAAAAATAAAGTTTTTCGTTAGGGTTTATTTTATGAAAAACGGCTTAATCGATAGAGGTAAGTTGTTGCGAAATATGGAAATAAAATTGAATGCGTCTTATCGTATGCAACGATTGCTCGAAATAGGGTTGGGGACCGAGGTAATTATAGCTTCAAAGGTAAGGTTTGCCGTAAGTTATTACCAAGTATAGTGCAAGTTCATTATTGATGCATTAGTTCCGCGGCCGGCCGCCGCTCGGTTGCGCATATCTTTGCGACCGAGCGAACAATAAACAACGGGCCGTCCTTCCTTCCATCCTTTTTAGCTGGCCTTACGTCCGCGGTAATATGTGTGGAGAATGTGTCTTTTGTTCTACACTACGTGAAACTTTTCACATTTTAGAATTATTTTTTCCAAGCATTTCTCAGTAAATATTCTTGTTTATTATGATTTTTATTTATTTAGACAGATTCTCATCACAAGTTTTATTTTTGTTGGACATCATTTAGGAAGATAGTGGAATCTTTGTAATTTTTTACAAATAAATTATCATATCATCCACATTTTATGCCATTTATCAGAATCGCAACCGCGAAAGCATTTAATCTGGCCCGCCGACGGTCCTTCGACACGAATAGTACTTATATGGCCCGCGATAATAAAAAAAAAATACTGTGCAGAAGTATAAAATAGATTCTCCTTAGAAGAATAATAGACACACGCCTTCCACGACAGGGCCTTTAAATAAAAGTTAAAATACAACAGGGTAGCTAGTTGACTGAAAAAATGTAATTAGTCCGTCACTTAGATTATCAAAAATAATTGATACGTTTTTTTTTGTTTGTTACTTAAACTAAAATTGACGAAGACACGAGGCTTTTAAAATTGTCAATACGTCGCAAATAAGTATAGTTTTTACTTGCTTCTGAGGTCACGCGCCCTCACTCTCGAATTTTGTTGCGTTATATTTTTGTAAAATGCATTTTTATTATAATTCTGGCCCTCCTTTGATTTTTTTTTTTCTGGCCCCATTAAGAAAGTTTTCCAACCACTGTGTTAGATGATCCTTTGATTCCCGCACGAAACAAATATTTTTGTATGATTTACAAGTAGATCTAAATCATAAAAATCTAAATCTATATCATTCGGGTCTAGATGTTTGTGAGTTTAAATGTTTTTTTTTTGTTACCCTTTTCAGGCCCACTCCTGAGCAAAGGCCACTTTCTCTCGATGCAATAAGAAATTAGAAAAAAAAAGTATTTTAAAAAGTTCTATCATACCGGCATTAATTGTATCTTGTATCTCATTATGGCTACAATAACAAGATTCAACAACTTCGTAAGGAAAAACTTTCGATGATTTGGTAAAATTTAAATCTAGAAGTGCGAAAAGATCGTAACACGAGAACTTTCCTAGTGAGGTTCTTTTTTATTCATCTGTGATTTATGTGAAACGTAGACACATTTATGAGCTTTTTTGGTGAAATAAATTTTATTCGTAAAACTTATTCATAGTCATAGTTATTCATTATGTGTCGTAGGATAATTTGTTTAACCAAATTTGCGCATTTTTTTTTAGTATCGCGAAAAACGGATAACTAAACAATGGCTATGACTCAGTACGAACTAAACCGGGTCGACTTGCGGGGCTTCTATTTCTGTTTACAGGGTTTAAAGGAACCAAACCGAACTTCGAAGTGTCCCCAAAACCTTACTAAAGCGTATGACGTTTTCACAAAAACCTTATTCTTTTTCAGTAACAGACAAATATCATAGACATTGTATAAATATCCGTGTTTTCCGATAACCCTAGAATTTTTGCGAAAATTTGGGTTATCATATTATCCTGCGACATGTTCTTAACTAGAATGTTTCTATATTATCAAAATAATACCTTTGTTCCTTATTATCCTTATTCAAATCTACCTAAATTCGTAGCTGAATTACGAAGAGATGCGTGACGACAACAATAATCCAGTTCAATCAATACAAAAATGTCATGCCGCTAAAAAGATTACACGATGTTACAATGGTACCTAACTAATAAGTTGTTAAAGAAAGCCGTTTTAATATTTGCATAGTATCCCTTGGAAAGTCGATATCCGTGTAATGTTGTGGGGGACAGCGCTGAGCGCACGCGACGTCACCACTCACGGCAGCCATCATGACGGGCGACGGGCCACGTCATTCGCCCCGCATGCAACAAACTGTAATAGCTACTCCTGCAAACTTGGAAACAGCTACGCAGCACGCATCCGCAGAATAGCGCACCATGGCACCGCCAATTGACTCCGGACATCGAGTCACGGTGCTACGAGCCCAAAGCTTCCGTAATCCTACTATTATGGTTAATTCATGTGGAATGTAATTGTTCCGTTGTTGGACTCCGACCGGGAACATTATCGCATTCGTCACGCCGCGCACGTGTACGTTTGATCTAATAAAATAATTCCCGTATCAAATTTTACGCGCCTATTTCGATCTGGTAGACAAAGCACCGTGCAGAGGGGCACAGGGGTTTCTCTTTGTCATAACTGGTCGTCCGCACAAAAGACCACCCAGCATTTTTCGGGTAGATCTCTTTGTGTTGTGCATGTAGATAAAATACGCCGTCAAGTTACAATGTAATTTTTCTAATATCGAAAAGGGTCACATGTCTGCGCAATAACAGGAGAATAGTGTTATTAAAAATGGCTAATGTTACAATGGGCATGTCATTCAAATAAAAGGGGGTAGATAAATCTTACATCTGCATACAACTTTTTCTAATTTCCTGCTTACTTGCTATGTTTCTGATTTCTTTCCCTTGGTCTCTACAAACAATGATTATTATACCTTGCTCAAAACCAAAACTTCGACAGCCCAAACAAACAAGCAAAGCCAATTTACTTAATGAAACATAAAAAAACACCATTGAATTTTCGCCCTGTTTGTACAGTCTGGTTCTTCCAAAATTGTTAAAAAAAAAAACATTTTAAAACATCGTCTAAAATCCGCGATGAAGCAAAAAACCCGTTTGGGGCGCAATACAGCTGACGCGGCTGCAGTGGCGCGTCGCTGATTCCGCTTTAATGATGATTAAATGCTGTATGATTGTCGTGGCGTGTGTAGCCGCCCCTGCGGCCACCGGGCCTGCATCGCGCAAGGGAAATTTGAAGGAAACTTTAACCGTATCAAACTTCCAAATGCGAATTTAACTAGCGCTACACAATTATTGCACGGCCCACAAAAAGCCTCTAAAAAGTTTTGGAGGTAGCAGTTAGGACACCACATGTCTCGAAATATCTTTCTAAATAATATTTTGAATATACAGCTCAGCAGTTTACCTACTCATTTTTGATCCAATCATTTTGAACATGGTTGTTATATAATAATAAACCATTTATTTTCAGGTAACAAAGACCCATAGATAAATACCTTAACCTAAGTATATATATATAATTATCAACAAAAAATGTTAGTAAATAAAACTTAAGCCTAAGTTAGTAACACTTCACTAGCACTACACTACGTCTTTGTGCTGTCGTGTGGAATTGGTCCGCGGAAGCGACGGAACACCACGTCCTGCGGCCAAAAGCTTTCTTCTAACACCAGGTTGAGGTAGCACGTCGGGATACGCACCACAAACGCCTTGAAATTGACGTTGCGGCGCGACTCTAACAGCTGCACCCTCGCCGTGTAGTTCAGCTTCCGGCGCACGTACTCAACGATGTCATCTACCTCAGTGGTGTAGTGGAGGCGCGAGATGTACACCGGAGTGTTCGGTTTCGCTGCACGCAGTTTAACGTTGGGCTCCAGAGGAGCCTGGCCGCAGCGGTTCTTACTGCTTCGTTGGCGGTGCTTTGGTTATGGTAGATTCCATTTATTCACCGGTTCCCCCTTACGAACTTTAAATGACATTTGCCACGGTAATACACGCAACAAATTGTGGAATTGTCGAATCATTTCCAAGCCCACATTCAATCAACAATTACTTAGGTAATGTGAGCGAAAGATCACAATTTGTTACAATCACTTACAAGAGCAGGCTTTCCTCCCAGTCTCTGTTAACTTCCTCGCTCCATTACACACGGGACAATGATACCCTAATTATGAACCATTTGACACACGCATTCACATAGAAAGTGCCTAATAACTATCCGTAATCAAGATGTACAATTTCCATTTGGCAAATGTGCGCGTATAAATGAAAATATTCATATGAAATGCACGCTCGAGAATAGTAATAGCACATTAATATGAGGGATATGACAAACGTTATAAAATGGATATTGTAGGGTAGGAGAACATCAGTGTAATTAGGTATATCGTATTCAACGACAACGAGTTTATATGCGAAGCACGTGTCAGAGAAAGCCATTAGATTTAAATGTAGGTAAGTGGCCATCAAGTAGGAAGCCGGAATAATTGAAACAAATGCAGGGATTACTCAACAAATTGTCCAATACAAGGGCTATTTATCTAAGTCAGCGCGCTGAAACGAACAATTGCTCCATTTTATTGCTATGACATTGTGAACGTGATGCATTTATAAAAATAATGCAGAGACAAAGGGGCATTCCTATGCGACTTTTTGGTCATTTAAATATGTAGGAAATCTTGTATATACTAGAAAATCTTTTAATTCGGTAGTTGACGAAAGAAAAATGGATGCTAAAAATCTAAATGTACAAATTCGCGAACACGGCATTTGATCTAAGAAAAATATAAAATGAATATTATGATGGCTATTTGAAATATTTTTTCATAATACAAAGAGAACTGTTTATTCCATATAATATTAGATATAATATATTTGTATTGAAAGTACTTTCAAATAGGTACTTAAAAGTAAAAAATAATTGGACATTTGTTATACTTTTTAAAACCATGTACCTATATACCTACCTCAATTATAATATAGTAATAATTAAACTTGATTGATTACAAAACAGTTGTTACAACATAGCTTGTTAAAATTTCTTAGATGTTTTCTTATTTTAATGACTTAATAATAATATATCTCGGAAAAGAGATATAAATTATTAAAGGTTGTGCCTCAACTGTCGCTTAATAGGCAAACATGTGATATTTCGAGACGAGTTTCGACACTCATTCAGTAACTGCAGCTGTGGCCGACGTTATTTTAGATGTTAACACGAGGATGTGGTTGTGTGGCAGTCAAAAAGTAAAAAACATCAGTCAATAAATCTCGTCGACTAATCCTGCAAGAGAAATGAAGCAGATTATAACAAGTGTTTTTTGCAAGTTGTGAGAGGGAACGGAGTGCCGAGACGTGCCTTATCTTTATAGAGAAAAAAGCTTGCAGCGCGCTGGACAGAACGACATATTAAAATTGTGATAGCCCAGTACTTATGTGAGTATTCAACAGAATTATTTTGTTGCCAGGTTGTAGGTATCTTATTATTTTTATGTTTCGTTTATGTTGGCGCTGTAACTTTAATGTGCTGAGCGTTTATTATTATTGCACTGCACATACGGTAGCTAAACATCTAAACAAGTGTTATAAATCGAAATATAACTACCTACCAACTTAAAAATAGGTTTTATAAAATAAATTCAAAACACTTTGCATAAGGGCTCTTTGATTACAGGCAGCACGTGGCGTCCCGCAACAACGACAAGTAAAGGCAGATAATCGCATAGAGCTTTTGTCGGCGGGCGCGTTGGGCGGGCGGAACGACCGCGCGGGAAGTACGCGCGTGAGTCAACCTCAGCCAGACAGCGTGCCGCCCCCTCCTCCCCCTCACCTGCAGCCGGCCACCTCACTCGGCCATGAGCGCTAATTACTGGTATTGCCACCTACCACTGACTTACCATTTTCTTTGTCGTTGCTCGATTCCTTTTTTATAATAATTGGGAAAGCTTTTTAATAGACTTAAAAATAGGAGGCTCTCAGTTTGACCCGTATGTTTATAGGTATGACCGCGATTATCTCGTGTTTGGCTGAACCAATTTTGATGCGATTTTCAGAAAAGTGTTTGTTACATTCCGGAGGTTTTGGCACACAACCGTAATAGATATACCGTGACGTCGTCCGCATGGATCCTCTTTTGCTTATTTGGATAGCGCATTTTCACATCGCTGGTTTATAGAAAGACTACTGGGCTGATATTTTGAGTAAAAAAGGGAAAATAAAAATATTGAAAAAAGGCTTCAAAAACAAACACACAATGTGTAAAATAACTGTTCTTTCGGAACTCGGTGGCCAAAGTCAATATATTAAAAAGCAACGGTCCTTGCTTTTCTTATTTTTAACCGACTTCAAAAAAGGAGGTTATCAATTCGACCCGTATGTATGTAATAATTCTAGAACTGCCCAGTTTTCGTATATGTTAGTCTATGTCAGCGTCTGAACAAATGTGCCTTTCAAAAGTGTATTATTATGTATTTGACAAGAATTTGGTTAAATATTTAAACTAAAAAGGGTAAAATAAAAAACTTTTTCAAAAAAGGTAACCGACTTCAAAAACAACCACAAAAAAGGGTAAAAGAACCTACATAATAACTTTTCTTTCGGAAGTCGGTGGCAAAAAAGTAAATAAAAAAACCAGTTTTTTTAAGAAAAGCATCTCAGTTTTAGTAGAAAGAAAACGCGATAGGTAGCTACTACCAGCAATATGAACCGAATTCCGAGAACTTAATCCTACGTTGAAAATGTTATACCGTATTGGATACAATTGATTAATGAAGCATACATCAAAAAGGTTGCCGTCGATACGGCCGAACAAGAAATGTGTGACAAAAATAAAAGGCGAACAAATACGGCGGTGAGGATGTCGGTAATTTATGAATTTGTCAGGACAAACTGAACATCGTCGTCAGTGTAAATAAAGAGCACCACGGCGTGGATAAATTTGTGTCAGATCAAATGAATCGTGCACACAACGATTTGTTGCACTTATTGCCCGCTCCACCCTCGAGCGACCAACAAAAACAATCCTTCGAGATGTTGAGGAATTAAGTCGTTTGTTCTCCGCTAAGATAAATTGGAGAGCTTCCATGTACCACTCAATACTACAGATGAATAAAATCTATTTCTAAACGATCAAAGTCTGCGCGCCCTCCGGTGTCTGAAGCTGCGTTTACCTAATAATAAGTATCTACCTCGGATAATAATATGAAGCAATATTATAAGCACTAGCTAATTTTGTAGCCGGTAGTGGTACTCATTCACGTACAAGTTGTGAGCTCGAGTAGCGGCTCAAAGTTGGGCCCCTGCGAAGCCCTTCACAGTACTAACTTCGTGCTCCCAGCCTTTGTAGGCTTTCGAGGAAGTTGACAGATTTAGTTTAATGGCGTTGCCTACCTTCATGAGTAATAGGTTCGCATTTATTTATTATCATGTTTTTAAACGTCGTACTCTTAGAAACGCTCACTCTTAAAAAACTAACACTAAAAAATACTAAACTTATCTAATTAATAAGCCAATCTTCGATCAATTAGTTAAATTGTAAGTAACGTCACTGATTTATTGCTTTTCAATCAAGGTAGTAGTTGATGACATAAATCCTTCTTTTATGTAGAAAATAAAATAGGTAGAAACGTGTGTCCAGCACAGTGCAATAAAATAAATCTTGTAGTAAGTGGCTCATATTTTACCTTCGTCCGCACTCGGCAGGCATACGTCGACCACCTACATACGTTACGCTGAAGGGGGAATTCAATAAAAATCACAATCGTAAAAACTAAGACGGCAGCCATATAAAAATACCTAAGAAAGCATTAAGAGCCGTCCCCTAATAATAGGTCCCGCCAGATGCACGGGACGGCCGCCTGGAAAAGTCACAGTGGGAACTCGAGCGAAGGAAATTATTTTTTTCGGTCTGCCACACACGGCCCTTGCTAACTCAGCGAAAACTGAGACCGCTCCTCTCACCGGAATCACTTACACGACGACATTTTACTGTAAAACTTAGGATATGAAAGTAATGTGTAATATAAAAGTATATTACGGGAACGTTGGAATTGTTCCCGGAAATATTCAATATTGCTATGTGACTCCAAATGAACAAATTAGGAGATGTCTTTTGCTAGGGTTGCGGATTTTGAAATTACAAATGACTTTTTAGCTCGGCTGTCTACACAATCTCAGTATGAGTTTTTTTCATATAAAGAGGTGCTTGCTTTACGTTTTTTGTAGCTCCTTTTTTATTAATAAAAGTGATTTGAAGTCATAATTTAATAAATAATCTCTTTACAGGACCATCTTTTTGAGGCTTGTAATTACTCATATCTGTAAAGATGATTCAAAATAAATGAGAATTCCAAAATTGTTATTGCTGAGCTTTGAGCACCAGAGCAACAGTAAATTAAAAATACCTCTCTGTCTCGTCTTTCTGCTTTATAAAATAATTCATATCATATTTTGTAATTAAAGTTATGTATACCAAATGACTTTATGTAAAAATTTTACTGAGGGTTTCGAACTAGTCCCTGTGGTACCCCAAAGTGTAAACTTTCTTTGAAAGAGCCTTTTTTTAAAATTTTGCCTTCACTTACGCTGATTCACTACATAGTATAAAACAAAGTCGCGTCCCGCTGTCTGTCTGTTCTTATGTATCTTAGATCTTTAAAAATACGCAACGGATTTTAATGCGGTTTTTAATAGATAGAGTGATTGAAGAGGAAGGTTTATAAGTATATAAAATCTATACATATAATAAATCTGTAGAAGGGTCAATTCTGTACATGAATAATAAAAAATCATAAATATTAAAAAAATAAATAGCGGGGGTGTTGCTGGTTCGATACCAAACCCAAATATGTGATTAAAAAATCTGTCTGTCTTTCTGTCTGTATATGCAGGCATCACGTGAAAACTAACGGTTCGATTTCGATGAAACTTGGTATAATTATACCTTATTATCCTGGGCATAAAATAGGATACTTTTCATCCTGGAAAAATACGTAGAAAAAAATCTTATTTTTCAGTTTTATTCATAGACGTTGTTCTGTAGAACCGCGAATCTCCTTAATTACTATAGGCTTAGCCGTATTTGGGCCCAAGTCCAGATATTTATAAGATATCATTGTCAGAGTTACTCAAAATGGAGAAATAAACCATCCACGCGAAGACCGACATCCACGCGGACGGAGTCGCGGGCGGAAGCTAGTGCATAATATATTGGAAATTACACCCGTGCGGAGCCGGGGCGGGTCGCTAGTTTAAAATACATTTTAATCATTTATATTTTGACTGCACCCATGAGACGTTGATATAATGTTAATTTAGCAAAGCAAAGGGGTATGCAACGGTTTCACATGTTCTAGGACAAGTTGAAAACTCATAAGCGCTTTAGCTTATTACTACAAATCTCTTGATCAACGAATCATGTTGAACCATTACCGCATCTAGTCATAATTTACAACATTAAACTAATTTTATGAGCTGAAAAGGATGACAATTTCGGCATTAGATTACTCTAGCTAATTACAGACAAAGCACTAAAGCATATTCCTAAATTAATAATATTCATCTTCATTTCATAAGTATCAAGTTTTACGAGGCGCCAGAGGACATTAACTCAGCAATTAACATAAACACGAGCAACCGTAATATTGAAATAATTAGGTACTTAGAGCTTTGCCGAAAATCGTGTTCGTAGCAAAGCTCACATTTCCCGGGATATTACTGGGTGTAATCTCGGGAGCGAATAATTGCGGGTTGCAACTGAACAACGGTGCTCATTAGTGCAATGTTCAATTAGGGAGCGTCGATGGACGGGGAGCCGACCCGTTACAACCGCTTTAAATCCTGTGGATGTTTCAAATGGTACAATAACAATGTTATTTCGTACCGTTTTGTACTGTTGTGATGGCTGTATTGATTAATTCGCTTTAGGCATTCGTTAATTATGTGGAAGTCGTAATGGTTTGGCCTTTGTTTGACTCACGTAAATAATGATGTTAATCCGTATTGCCTTTATTTGTACGTTAATCCGCAACAGTAAGTTTTAATCTGTCATGTTACCTCGTTTTTCGGTGTGCGTTGTAACATTAATTAATAAGTTCATTAAAATTACTGGCATATTAAGTTCAAATATTTGTCAATTTTAATTAATAGTAATTAATGTTTTTGTTTGCCCAACTTTGACTTTAATCTCTCCTGTTTATCGTCAGATACCCACCTGCTTAGAGGCTTTGTTATTGGGGGTCTCGAAACATTAGCAGAATAAATCATTTATTAGCAGAATAAATTGCTAAAAATAATTCTATGTATCTAAAATAATTATTTTTGTAGTGCGATGATTTTTACGTAGCGGTTTTTTTTTCAGTGGTTCTACGTCAGTACCCAACTTTGAAAAATCATAAAACGGGTCCTTCCCCTCTGGGTAGAGTGAAAGGCACTTGGCTGGCTCAAAAACGAAACAATTTTTTCAGTTGTCCTTTAGGTACATTTAAGGCTGCGGTGACTTTTTAAGACAGTCCCACGACCCCGACAAGCATCAGTACGTCTCGGTCTTATCTCTGTCGCAGTCTTGCTGGAAAACCATATTTTCTTTTGCGAATAAAACGTATTTGGAAAAGAATAAACCAACTTCTAAAAATAAACAAAAAAAATAATGACACTTTTAAATGAAAAGGTATTTTTGGAAGTCGCTGACATTGTTTCTAATTAACCGACTTCGCAAAAAGGAGAAGATTGTCACTTCGTCGGAATCTTTTTTTATGGGTTCGCTGTCACCTGGAAATCTTAACAGGGGTTCATGGAGGCATACCATTTGGTCCCATTAAAATTTCATTCCGTTTGGTTCCGTAGTTTTCATTTTATGATCATTTTTCGCTCATTGTGTACATTAACGATGTTATTACTGGTAGTACGGATTAGAAAATTCTAGTACACACCTGTAAGAAAATTATGTATTTGACAAGAATTTGGAATATTTGAATTAGAGAGGGTGAAATAACTTTTTCAAAACAAAATTTAACCAACTTCGGTGGCTTTGTTTTTTAAATTCATAGACTTTTTTGCCACCAACTTCCGAAAGAAAAGTTATTACACACATTTGTGGTGGTTTTTCAAGTTGGTTTTTTTAAGTTTTAATTTATTTAAAGAGTTCGTTGGCAAGTAACTACTTAATTATAACATTGAATCAATACGATATTGATTCAATGTTATAATTAGTTTCAAAGTGTTTTTCCTATCCCCCGTATTACGGTACTTTCCGTACTTTTTAGTGCCTGACGGTATGGCGGTAGTTTCTACGAATTTAATAGATATTTTTCAGCACTGAACAGAAGATATTATCTGTGTGACAAACGGTCCCCTCTTAATTTCTTTGTTTCGGTTATTTTGTTGTGTATAGCACTAGAACCTCCAAAAAATCTAACATCAGAGACAATGCTATCAATATACCATAGCTTAGCTTCAAGAGTACTGTAAAAAAAAGACCAGCTGAAGGAGTCATTGGGAGCGATTTCTGCCCGTTAAAAACCTTGGAAAGAAATGTTGATTTGTCCCACTATAATAGTAGATCAGTAAAGTGTCCTAAACAGTAAACTTTAAATCACTCAAACCAACGTGAAAATGCTGGCAATTCGGGTGCGATTTTGTAGATGAGACATGTATGGCTCACTCGCCAATCCGCAACACTGCAGTTAAGACTCTCTTTTAGCTTTGTAAAATCATCAAATGAGTCCTCCCTCCCGCAGGAGGGACTGTCAGACTTGTACTGACTAAAATCCACAGTATCCTTCAATAGCCCTTTACGTTCCGGGGTCACGGTATTCGTTAGTCCCGGCTTTGGCTCTCTAAGGGGCCCCGACTGTAGTTAAGACTTACGCTGAAACTTAATAACCTATCCCGGTTGCTACCTTGAAGCCGATCTTTGTCTGTTACCAATCAAAGACCGAATTAGAAACGAGCCTTCAAAAACAAAGGAACCGGATTTGGAGTGAGATCGAATTTTAATTTCGGGCTGGAAAGTACTGGAAACACTGACGTGGCCACAAAACTGCTAGGTTGAGTGGGATTGGCCGAGCCATGTATGTAAGTAAATTGCATCAGGAACGATGGACCAGAGTGGTAACGCAGTAGAGGCCTAGAACTAGAACGATTTAGACGCGTTTACGTGAAAATTTAACATAGGAAGGAATGGAAGGGAGAACTTGTGGCACAAAATATATTAAAGAAAAAAAAAGGATTTTTTAACCGGCTTTCAAAAAGAGAGTATCAATTCTGAAGCTTATTTAGTTGTTTGATGTTTTTTCACAGTATCTTTACCAATTTTTGAACAATACTTCTTTTTGCAATAAAATAAAACCAACTTTTGCATGAAGCGCAAATTAAAATTGAAGAACAAAATTCTTTCATTTTTAGGTCGCCGTTCTTGTAGCATTCTCTTTTTTAATTTAATTTTATTTCCCATGGTTTATGAATTCGGTAATGATAGTGCGAAAGTTCAGCGGCTAGCAGAGCAGAACAGAGTGGCGTGTCCTGCTCTCATTAAGGATCTTGATGTTGAATTTAAGGGCATGCTCTTGAGCATAAATCACATTATTTGAAGGAGGTTCCACTCTATCTGTATTGGCTGTTTGCCGCCGGACCAGTTCAAGCCGGTGGGCCATATTGTTTTTGGACATAAAATAAAATGTTAGATCACACTACCATCAAGTTACAAAACGAAATTAATGATGAATTAATTCTCAATAATTTTAAAGAAACACCGGCTAAAAGAACCCTGATTGCTATTTCTGAAAATACATAATTTCTAATCGCGTCACGGTGTTTATGGTTGAACTCCTTCGTAACGACTCGACTGACTTCAATGTTTTTTTTACTAAGTCGTGAAGCAACTATTAGTAATAAAAAAAAACGTGTATTCCTTACTCCTAGCGAAATGAGCACGGGTCTGTTAGTAATACGATAAATAGTTAAGAAGTTAAACATAAATAATGGGGACCGTTTGGTTAATATTTACAAAAAGTTAAGTTTTACTTCGATGATATGTACTGTTAACTTCTTAAACTAAAAAACAAACACGCAAAATGCAAACGCGTCGTGAATCATTTATGAAGTAAAACCAAAATTTTACAAACTATTCGTCAACTTAACTTTACATTTCCTATAGTAATAAAAATATTTTGAAATGAGCAATTAAGAAAACTATTGGGGAAAACCAAACAGTACTTACAGCCATCGTATTGCCTTCGTCGACTTCGGCAAAAACACAAAGAACAAAATGAACGCAATATAAGAACGCATCACAAAGTAAAATCGATCACTGCATTACATGAACATGTCAGTATCTTTTTATAATTAAAAAAAGTAACAAAAGAGCGCGAAATATTTTGGCGGGAAAACGTCGATTGTCGCGGTGGCCGACGGGCAGCGAGCGGTGCGAGATGAGCGCTCTCGAGCTGCGACTGCGACAGAATGCACGACTGCGACCACCTCTGCCACTCTCGGCCAGTGGTCAGGCAGACAAAACGCGCCGCCGCCGCAACTGGCAAGAATCACCAAAGATTAAATTGCCACAGTAGTGTGTACATAAATTCGGAAAGGATTATGGTCGTGAAATTCAGTGAAACTGGCTTCAACGAAGATCTTGTTGTCTTCAACAACAATTTTTCCTTTTAGTTGAATTTTGATAGTGAAGTTTTAGTACTTTTAACTAAAGTACTTTCAGATGATAGTGGGGCTCTACTCGAATTGTGAAGTTTTAGTACTTTTAACTAAGGTACTTCCAGATGATAGTGGGGCTCTTCTCGAATTGTGAAATATTAAAACTCACATTTTTAATAATTGTGGTGTATTTTAAGGTTATTTGATAATTTATAAAATCAGCAATCCGCCCGCAACTTAAATAAATATACATATATAGCCTACCCATGCCACTCAGAAATAATGTAGTTTTCTACTGGTGGAAAGATCGGTTCACTAGTTCCAGAGATTCTACAGCCTACCTCGCAAACGTACAAACCTTACGTATTTATAATACTAAATGTAGATAAAACTTTTGTATGATTGTTCTTTTTCAATTCTAAAAAAAATCCTTGAGAAACTTGGATTCGTCGTTCCATTCATCGAGGAATTCTATTTAATATATTTGACCTTTTAATCATTTTAATATCTCGCGTATTTAGTACTCTATGAGAGCCGGTTCTCATAGGCACAAATATGCGACCGGTTCACATTCCCCCGAGTGGCGCGCGGCGAATCGGGCGGGCGGGCGGACACGCGCTCCCCACGCAAGCGGTACAACCCACTTATCAATTCAGTCGAGTGGGCATTCATTCATTGTGAAGCATTGTGCCTATTATGCGGATTCGGTGCTTATTTACCCGTTCACATGCCACTAGAGTAGTCGTCACAGTAACTATCTCTTGGAGCCCTCATATTTTTTTATTAAATTACGTCTTCAGCTTCGGAGAACTGGCTTCACTTAAGTTTTTGGTCTCTTAGCTATGAATGAAACCCTAATAAAGCATACTTCTTGGTACATTTAACCAGAATGTTATGGTGAAATTGGCATGGAATTCTGTCTCGTATTTTTTACATATTCTGCTATCTCGGAAAATTCGTGCATAGCTTCCAAAGAGTAGATAACCTTAGATTAAACTTTGGTAAGTTCATTATTTTAAGGGTAGTATTTAAACGCAAATCAAAAAATATCCTTTTTCTATGCAATAAGATTCCGAATTCCCATCAAAATTACTGATTGCACAGCAAAATATTCAACTCAAAATATCACTAAACACACTACAATTTATTTTTGCAGCGTACAGCGATTTTTCCTAAAGCAAAAGCTTTTTCATCAATGCACAGCTAATAATCTTAATGCACATTATACATGTTAACTCTTTTTCTTTTAAATATAGCTTCTATTTTTATATTATTTACAGCAGTTTTTCTAAATAAAACAGCATTTTATTAGTCACAGTCGTCTTATTATTTATTAATTACCACATACCAGTAATTTATTGAACTATTAAAGCGGGTCTTGCTTTCGCGGGGCGTCCACGCTTCCCAGCATGTCGACGGAGCCCCGCTTCGCGGGGCTCCTACTTCTGGGTGGTTCAAAAAAAAAAATTACCACGAAGAGGATGGCGGGGTCTTTCAGACCCCGCCATCCTCTTCTAACCTAAATTGTCCGAGTCGGGGTGCCAGCGTGTACTTACTGGTTAATATGCGACTGGGATAGTTATTTTGCTATGAAATATGGAAAATTTGCTGTGCAGTCAGTATTTATGCTATGTATGTAGTATTTTTGTACAAAAATAAATTTAACTGTATTGCATTATGAGAAAAAAAGTAATGTCATATTGATGTATAATTTCGAATTATCTGCAGTTTGAGTTTTGTAAAACATTTAGTTTATTTGTGGTGAAGTAAGTTATTTGATGTAAAAAAGAATATAAATGATGAGTATGTATTGATAGGCGATTATTTATTTGATATGCAATTTATAATATCCCTTATTTTAAGTTACATTTTCATAAAATTTACCTGATGAATATATACTCAATGGGATTCAACTGTAATTCAATTAAAGTACTGTTTTTAATTCATATCATATATTTAGTATCAGCTATTTTTACATACATAAAATAAAAATTGAAATAATATACCAAAACACTTTGCATTTTAATTATGATACATTGGGCATCCAAAATAAGTCTTAGGTATATGAACGAAAGTAAATAACATCAATTGACAATCCATATTATGTTATTGTAATTGTAAATATATCATTTACTCCTAAAACTATTTAACCAAAGTATTCATAGTAAGGCTACGTTGTACGAATTAAATTCAAATTAAAAAATGTCACCAAATATAAATTACAAACATAATCACTAAAGAGACTAAACGTGTGGACTTAGAGGTATTAAAACACGTACAATAATATTATATATAAGTTCATACGGGAGTTTTCTGTCAAGCAACGATTGCACAATTTACCAAAACCTAGCTACTGAAACAGAAAATAGTTCATCTTACTTCTAAGTCCATTTAGTCCCCATTCAGATATTGTCACGAAAACTGTTAGCATAAACATGGTTCACTGATTTTTCTTGACAGTATACTGCTTGATGATAGCCACGCTGTAGGTGCGGGAGGGTGTGGGTCAAGCGAGGTGCGACAGGTCGTCCAGCTCGGGCGGCGGGGGAGCTGTGCCCCCTCGAGCGAACACGGGCTTCGCCACCACCGACACAGGAGCCTATGCGTAAAAACACACACGTCAGACAATACACATTGTGTAACCTAAGAATATCTAAGAAGTTTTACAGTGTTTTTTAATTCAATCAGACAATTTAGTCTCGAACTAGAGAGAATGAAATCTTGAAAGAAGAGTAACACACAAATAATATCGGTATTTTTATCTATAACAGTAGAGGTAGTGTAGTTTCAGCCAGTGAACATACAGTTAAAAAAAACAACACTAAAGTGGATAGCATTATCATAATCAGTCTCTATCAGAACAAATGCAAGTGGCGCCATTAGTTCCACAGTTGTCCACTCTTAACTCTATTTATTTTTGAGAGCATTAAAAAGTTACAGAAGTTTAGTCATGTGATCTTCCATTTTATTTCTATAATTGAATGTTATTTAGTTTTTCGGTTACAAAGAAGTTTCAATCTCATCAATATTGTAATTGGTTATATTTAAACTGAATTTATAAGTGTCTTGAGTTTAGCATAAACAATAAAGTTAGCCATTACATATACCCCGCATGTTAACATGCCCCAAAATACATTAAGGGCGACGCGCTCCGTTTGTTCTTCCATACAAATTATTATTTCTCCAATAGAGATTTAAATACATTTTACTTGAGAGAATGCTATCCATTAATTCTTTATTCTTGTAGCATATTGTTGAGAATGAGCAAGCAAAAACTAAAAAATGACGGTAGAAAACATCTAGTCTTGATGGCTAGTTAACTTTATAATATCAAAATGGCATGACAATACAAGATGCAGGACAGAACAAGAATTTTTAAGAATAATAAAATATAAAGTTACTTTTGCTTTAAAAAATGCGTGTCTCACAGTTTGAGGAACAATAATTGGTTTGGAGAAACGAACCGCGTCGCCCGGAGGTTTTGTAATCACAGACTTTACCAGTTGTCTCCATGACTAGGATGATGATGGCAAAAAAAGAGAAAATAAAACTTTGTTAGCAATTAAAGTTAACTAAAAATATGTCAAGGGTTTCATGGTTTTTAGTGTGAAACATATGATAACCCGTTGATGATTCACTGTCAAAGCTGTTGATTTCTTTTTAAAATACAATTCGATAATAGCTTTCTACGTTATTACGACCTTAAGTCGCCAGGATGAAATGTAAATTTGTTTACTATTGAGATCTTTTAAAGGATAAAAAAAGGGAACAACTTATTTTGGCAATGATAATAAGAAAGCTTATGACAATTTTAAATTAGCAAAATACAAGACAAGGGTTGAGGGTTGCAGAGGTCACTTCCAATATACCAGGACAAATTCAAGGGATTCTACTAGGACGAATTTAAATAATCTGCCAAGATGGAACATAGCGGTACAGTGCTGAAACTGGATTTCCGTTTCGCACTAAATATTATAAGAACAAATACATATATCGCGTAATTTCAATGACAAAATTATTTATTAACATGAAAACAATGGTCTGAAAAGCATTGTTTTTCTTTTACCGCCTTTTCTTTAGGAATGGTATACTAGGCTGGTACGGTCAGCGTCACTATTGGTTAGCCTCCTGGAAAGCATAGCAGGTGCTTTTAAGGGGATTAACCACGTGACGCTGACAGTACAAGTTAACCCCACTTGAAAAAATCCAATGCATTAGGAAGTTAAATTTTAAGAAGAATAAAGTAATTTTCAAGCATAGGCATAAAACAGGACAGCGGACATAAAAGGTGTATAACAGAAAGTGTACCGACCTGGCTGACATGTGCGCCGGGCTCGGGCGCGGCGGGCGCCAGGTGGTGCGGCGGCTGCACGCCCACCACCACCACCTTCTGCGGGGGCGCCGCGCCAGCCGCCGGCCCGCTCGTCACCACCACCGACTACGCAGACACATGCTTCTACATCACTACTCCCACACAACTCTACGGCTACCACAAGTACCACGGTACGACCTACCGTCTTATACTCGGTGTAAAAAGACCCATTGGAATCTACACACAATGTGCGAACGGATACTTTCAATAATACCTCTTTCGCCGTACACAAGGCGACGCAAGTCTCCATAGGTAACTTGCGAATTTGGTATCTAGGCGATTATTGCAATACAGAGGTTCGTACACAGGCACGCGTCAATGGATACCAAAGTCAAAGGGGCTTACTTTCGCGCATGTCATGTTGTGAGCTGTCATTTACATTTGCGATAAAACATTATGTCATGCAAGATTTAATTTAAAAAATTGCCTTCAGGATGCATTGCCTATTTAGTCCTATTATAAAGAAAGAAAGACTAATAAGAAATCGAGAAGAGAACAAAATCATCTTGACTATATGATGCCAGACTCTCGATTTCGCTAAAGGTCTTTTCACACCATTACACTAACTACAATCTAGTTAAGTCTTACGGCCCGTTCACGACCGTGCCGCTGTGAGCGGTGACGACAAGCGGTGGCGACGGAGCGACAAGCGGTAAGATCAATGTATAGAGCTGTTTGAAACACACCACGAGGCGCCGCCCATGGCAAATTCGCACATTGCAAAGTTGTTATTGTCTTATTCGCGCCCCCCGCCACACCGCTTAGCACTTAGACCAAAGTCGTAAACAGGCCGTTAGCGCTAACACTAGTTTATATATCACTAAAACTTTATATTGTTACTAAGCTCGGCCTTATGAACACACAGAGTGTAACTTTTATTCTTTGACGTAAACCTGCACTCGCAAAATACAACAACTAAAACTCTATTCTATTATATGATCAAACGTACTCCATATAATATTTAGAACAGTTAGCAGTTATTATCATAGCTCTTGAAAATAACTCTTTAGTAATAACGGTCTACAGCTAAACAATTAACCACTTGACATAGGCCTCTTGTTTGAAAGTACAGCAATCAATGCAAAAATATCTCTTATTATTTTGTGTAACTAATCACTTCCTATCACAATTTAATTCAATAACGTTATACACTTTCTAACTAATGCTATCCCTTTCTGATAAGTACGTAAGGTAGGAACTTCACAAACAATTTATTCGTGCCAAAAACTTCACATTTCAAACATGCAATGTTCTCCATCGTTCATGCGGACATACGCAAAGGCCTCACTCTTCACAAACATACAACTGAACTACCTATATATCTGTACGTATATACATAAGTATGTATTTTTGATCTGTATGCGCACTCACACATAGGACGCATCCTACTATATATTTTGAGATGTAACCCCCACTTACTCAGTAATAAACTAGCGATCAAGGACGATACTCGTTTCATTATAATATCCACCCACTAAGGAACATATCATTGGCGACGAGGTGAACAAAAAAAAAAACAAGTACCTACGTATATAAAAATGAATTCGTTTCTCGGGAATTTGTCTTCATTTGACCATAAAACCAGTGAATGGCAAATATTCAAGGGCAAACTAACGCAGTTTTTGAAGATTAACGGCGTTAAAGACGAAGTGAAGAGTGGAATTTTACTGTGCCATCTTACAGAGGAGACATATCGTCTAGTACTCAACCTAGCATTTCCCAGGGGGCTGGAGGCGTTGAGTTATGAAGAGCTAGTAAGTTTACTCGACAGTCATTTCAAGCCACGAAAATGCTCATTTGTCGACAAGGCGAAATTCTTCAGTGCCAGCAGAACGACAGGCGAAACCGTTGGGGAATGGGCGGCGCGATTAAGAGGTTTAGCAACATATTGCGACTTCGGCGCCGCGCTGGAAACGAATCTAAGGGATCGTTTTGTCCTCGGCCTGAGTGCAGGTCCGGAACGTGAAAAGCTGTTCGAGCAGAACCCGTCAACGCTCACGTTGTCGCGGGCAATCGAAATTGCGGAGCAGTCAGCATGTGCCCGGGAGGCAAAGGCTTTGTTGGGCAGTAGTTCAGAGGCCATTTCTATCAAAGAGGAAGCAGTGAACAAAGTGTCATGCAAAGGTGGATGGAAGCGGTCGAGCAATAATGGAACTGGTGCGCATGGTGGCAATGGCGGCGGCGCTGGCAGCGGCGCGAGAGGCGCGCGTTCCGGCTCGCGAGACGGGCGAGCATCGACGGCGAGCTACGATCGTGGCCAACGTGGCGAAGATTTCCGTTGTTCAGTGTGCGGGTTAAAGAATCACGATAAAGAAATGTGTCGTTTCAAAAATTATAAGTGCCAAAAATGTGGGAAAGTGGGTCATTTAAAGAAAGTGTGCCATAAAAATCACAAAAACGGACGGGTACGCGTAAATAACATGGGTAGTGATGAAAGCGAGGGTAACTCGGTTGGCAGCTGTGACGAATGCAATAATTTTAATATCAGGTATGTGACTGATAAACCGTTACTTTTAAAAATAAAAGTTGGTGATATATGTGTAACTATGGAGTTAGATTCAGGGTCAGGTGTCTCAGTTATTTCAAAACGACTGTATACTGAACTTTTCAAACATTATAAATTAAATGATAGTAAAATAAAAATGTGTCTATATAACGGGCATAAAATTTCACCATTGGGGTATTTCCAAGCAACAGTTGAGTATAATTACGTAAAAAAGAACATAACGATATTTGTAGTGGACTCCAATGGACCACCCCTGCTTGGTCGCGATTTTATGTCCGCCTTCGGTTTGATTTTAACAAATATTTATAAGATAAGTAATGATGATGACGTTAATACATTACTGGAACAGTACCCGAATTTATGGAAGGACGAACTTGGTACTTTCAATAAATTTAAAGTTAAATTACGGTTAAAGGAAAATTCGGTACCAAAATTTTTTAAGGCCCGACCAATACCATTCGCACTAAAAGAGAAGGTAGAAGCAGAACTAAATAGATTAGTCAGCTTGGGTATATTAGTCCCTGTTAATAATTCACAATACGCGACACCCATCGTCCCAGTACTTAAAGATAACGGTACGGTTAAAATTGCAGGTGATTTTTCTGTTACACTAAACCAGGATCTGATTATAGATAAGTATCCTTTACCTAGAATCGAGGAAGTATTCGCGAAACTTGGAGGCGGTGAACATTATACTAAAATAGATTTAAAAAATGCGTACAATCAGTTTATACTTACTGAAGATTCTCAGGAGTTAACAACAATTAATACCCCAAAAGGATTATTTAAATATACCCGCCTAGTCTATGGTCTCGCAAATGCTCCAGCCTTGTTTCAAAAGGCAATGGAAGTGCTGCTATCAGGTATTGAGGGTGTCAGCATTTGGTTAGATGATATCTGTTTGACTGCGCCAACGAAAACGCTTCACATGGCGCGGTTAGCCCAGGTTTTAAGTAGGCTTAACGAAGCCGGGCTGCGCCTACAAAAAGACAAATGCGTTTTTTTCAATAAGAGCGTAACATACCTGGGATATGTTATCGATAAAAACGGACTACGTACTAACCGCGATAAAGTTAAAGCGATATTGAACGCCCCGGAACCAACAAATATAACGGAAGTAAAGAGGTTCCTTGGGGTCGTCAACTACTACAGGAACTTTATTCCAAACGCGTCAAGCATTATGAGCCCGCTCCACGAGTTACTGCGCGCCGGTGCACGGTGGGAGTGGGGCCCGCGACAGCAGCGCGCGGTGCGCCGCGTGTGCGCTGAGCTCGCCTCCGAGCGCGTGCTGGCACATTTCGAGCCGAGCGCGCAGCTCGTGCTAGCAGTGGATGCGGGGCCGCACGGCCTCGGCGCGGTTTTGTCCCAACGGGATAACGAAGGCCGCGAGCGACCACTGGCATTCGCGTCGCGATCACTCGCGGTGAGTGAACGCAATTATAGTCAGATCCAGAAGGAAGCGACAGCAATAATTTTTGGTGTCAAACACTTCCATCAGTACCTATACGGTAGAAGTGACCCGTTTATTCTTAAAACAGATCACCGCCCCTTAGTGTCGATATTTAATAATAAAACGGGTATATCAATTACCACGGCGTTACGTTTACAAAGGTACGCCATTATATTATCTGCATACAATTACGTAGTTCAATATATATCAAGTGACAATAACTTAGTGGCCGATTATTTTTCCCGTGCACCCGTAAGCGACACTGAGAGCGAGAAAGATGGCGAATATGACGCATATTGCTCGCTTAACTTCCTAGATACGTTCGCGCCAGCTGTTTTGTTTACAGATGTAAAGAATGCTACTCTTAATGATAAAACAATACAAACAGTAGTAAGGTATACAGATGTAGGTTGGCCCCGCAAAATCGTTTGTGAGTCTATACGACCTTTCTTTTTATGTCGTACCGACTTGCAATACGAAAATGGAATTTTAATGCGGGGACATAAGGTGATAATTCCCATGGCACTGCGTGAAAGAATGTTGCAAGAACTACATAGCACACATTTGGGCATTGTTAAAATGAAATGCAATGCGCGTGCTAGGATGTGGTGGCCAGGCATAGATGAGGATATTGAGAGGTACATAGGCGCGTGCGAGGTGTGCGCGAGCGAGCGGGCCGCTCCGCCACGGGCAGCGCCGGCGCCGTGGCCGAGCGCAGCGGCACCGTGGGAACGAATTCATATCGACTATTTATCTATACGTCAACAAACCTATTTAGTAGTGATTGATGCTTACTCCAAATGGTTAGAGTGTATTTTTATGGGTAATGATCTTACCACACAATCTTTAATAAAGAAATTAATGCAAATATTTTCAGTGTTTGGACTACCGGGTACATTAGTCTCAGATAATGACGTAAAAATTAATTGTAGGGAATTTAAGGTCTACTGTTCCAATAATGGTATTAACTATATGACGTCACCAATCTATCATCCATGTAGCAACGGTCAAGCTGAAAATTCAGTGAGGACGTGCAAAAAAATGTTAAAGAATATTTTAAGTGAAAGCACAGTACAACATAAAGTGCACCACAATTTATTGCTATATTTATTTCAATATAGAAACACAGAGCACTGTACTACTGGACAATCACCCGCAAAATTAATGTTTGGCAGAGAATTGAGGTCACGACTTGACTTAATATTACCTGTAAAAAAAGAGATTCGTAACATACCATCAGGGGAAAACGAAGGTCGCGCCAGAGCTTTCAAAGCCGGTGACAGGGTATGGGTCCGGTGGTACAGTGGTCGGAAGGAGTCGTGGAAGATGGGAGTCATCAATAAAGTGATAGGAAAGAGAATGTTCAAGGTGCTTATTGAAGATCAAGGCGTTTTTTGCATTAGGCATCTTGATCAAATATTAAAATGTAAAAAACCAATATCTTCCGGTTCCCAGCCCGTCAGTAATGCTTCGAATTCACCGGTTTCATCTACTTCACCAATAGTGCCCAGCCCGGCGATTGAGTCGAGTAACTTAGTAAGTGCAGGTGTGGAGGAACCGGTGGAGACGGTAGAAGGTACTGCGGCTGCAGCTAGCGTTGAAGCTGACAGGGATAGGCAGATTGTAACGGATGTTGTGGACCGAGAATATGCACGGCAAGCACTTAGTGATGCTTCTGGGAACCAGGCTCTTCAAGCCTCCGCCGCTGTGCAGGACGAAGCAGTGGATCAAGAGCCAAGTGCACGTTCTCGGCGCACAAGGAAAGATATAGACTATACTGTATTCTACAAATAGATGTTAAGTACTATGTTAGGTTAAGTTTATGAATTTTAAGTAAGTATTGTTATTTGTCAACAGGTTTCAAAATTAGGGTGGAGGAATGATCTGTATGCGCACTCACACATAGGACGCATCCTACTATATATTTTGAGATGTAACCCCCACTTACTCAGTAATAAACTAGCGATCAAGGACGATACTCGTTTCATTATAATATCCACCCACTAAGGAACATATCAATTTTATATTTTACCTGAACGTTTTGGCTTCGGACGATGGTCGGCTGTGAGCTATGGACGACTATGTGGCCGGCGCCACTCGCCGGCTGCGTCTGTTGTAACTAAAATAAGTACTAATTATTTATGGTAAACCATAGATGACTGAGTGGCTTTTGAAGTGGGAATTCAAAGGCTCACACAACTTATGAGAAAACATATAAAACTCGTAAATGGAAGTAAAATGAATGTTATTACAAAAAGGCTAAATAATTTCTTACTGATGGACTTAAGGAAGTCCGTTGTTGAAGCAAATAGCGAAGTTAGCCTCGTCGAGATTGAATACAGCCTGATTGGAACTGTAACGGCCCACCTAGTAAGCTATCATCAACTCCTCGCAGGCAGTGGGCTGGTCATGTTTGTTGCAAAACCGACGAAACATGAAGTCGGAAGGTTCTCAAATGGAGACCTTGCGTAAGGAAACGTAGTGCGGGGCGCCTCCGGGAAAATAGACCGATGACCTAAAGAATATATCTGGTAATGGCTGGATGAAAAAAACTTGGAGATCAAGCACTGTGGCGCTCCCTGTGAGAGGCGTATGTCCAACAGTGGACTGAAATAGGCTGAACCCATCACAAACTCATTGTGAGCCCATAAAAGATCTATTTTCTTCCCCATCGCGCATTACAGAGCCCTCTAGCTGTCGAATGAAGCAAACGATATAGTTTTAAAAGTCATTTCATACTCAGATTGTACCCACACCTCCATTAGACCCATAATTGTCTAGTCTAATGATAGTCTTACTTCACTATGGGAAAAAGATAAAACTATACAAAATGTATAGCTTTGCTTCTCTACTTCTCCATAGACACAAGAATAAGAAAAGTGTGGTATTGACACTAACCTGTGGCGGTTTTTGTTGCGACACAATGACGAACTTCTGCGGCGGCGGCGTGGAGGGCGCGGGCGACTGCGGCGCCGGCGACGCGCTGATCATCACGTTACGAGTCGCCATTGTCTCTGTTTCAATGTGAAATAGTCATCATTTGTTGCATTTTGATTACCAAAAAAATAAAGAATAATTTCTTTACTGCAATAAATTAGCAATGGTCGTCAATTTGATTTGCTAAATAACCTATTTTACAGACAGTATTTTATGGGCATGTTTTGGTGTTTTTGTTACATATTTTCAATAATTGCAACTCCTGAAATCTAAAACAACCAGGCCCTGTAGCCTAACGGCATATGCTTCTCGTTTATGTTTACACATAACAAATTGAAATCTTGCTTTATCTCTCTCTCTCTCTCTTACTCTTCTCTTAGTTGAAGTATTTTAATTTGGCTGACAAATGGTTAACTATGTGAATTTTCGAGCAGTTCTACAGCCACATACAGATTTTACCTTGAGTCTTGGCGACGTGCGAGAGGTGCGAGGTGTGCGCGTGGTGCGAGGGCGCGGCGGGCACGAGCGGCGGCGTGCACGTGACCACGGCCACCGCGCCGCCCGCGCCGCCGCCCGCCGGCGACTGTCGCACCTTGCCCACCGCCTGCTGCAGGCTCGGGCCCAGGTAGCCGTAGTCACGCCTGACCAATAATAAATTTGAAAACATTGACAGTAGCTGAGCCATTAACTGGTGCGTTGCGTGTCGTGGGTTAGATTCCCACACGGAACAAATATGTGTATGATGTACCCACTATGCGACCCAACTTTGAATGAACACGTCAATAACCTCAATCTGTTAACTGTCACTTGAAAATAACGTTTAGCATCAAAATACGTTGTGCAAATTCGTTTTTAATTATGTTTAATCTTTAGGAATTAAGAAGATAATTGTCTATTTAAAAGCATTCAAATGTTAAAAAGCGTGTATGACGTCAGCAAACCTTGCTTTCTAATTGAGTGGCCTAGAGTACAAATAGTTATTCCAGGTCTAGGTTTTTTTGTAGGTATGTGAGTTGAAATGTTTGTAAATGCACAAATAACATAGGCGTAATTCCTAGTGTTGGAAAACGTTTAAAAAACACAATGGGAAAGTTTTGAGAGAGAACGGTTCATGATTTGAAGCTATCATGGCGGAACAATTGTGGGGTGTGACATTGTACGGCATAACAATTTAGTATACTGACTTGTACTCATCGGGCAGGTCTGGCGGCTGTCGCAGCTGTCTGACGACTGGCGCCAGCACCTTCAGCAGCTGGTGCTTGAGGTTGGAGGCCGCCAGCCGGTCGGCGCCGCCCAGCGCGCCCTCCACACGCTCCCCCAGCCATCGCACGCGGGGCAGGATGAATACCTGGTGAATATCAAAGGTGTGAAGAAAGTCAAATAACGATAGTTTTGCTAAACAGGGAGTACTCTTTCTTAGTTGGGACATACAAAGTTAGATAAGCATGTAATTTACATGTTTCTAAGGGTCAATACACACCGATACGTGACGCTGCGTGCACATTTTCAATAGAGCGTCTCAAAATCTAACTTTATTTACTACACAACACACACACACATACTCCATTTCCAGTATCATCGCGTGATGTCGCGTCTCGGTGTGAACGGACACTAAATGTTTCAATGCATATAAATATGATTACTCCCAATCAGTTCTTCAATCATGATATCATGATTTCGGATTTAAACATGACAAATGCGAACTACAAGAGCACAAAAAAAAATGTTGAGCCGGCTAGTTAATTTGACAAATGCGTCGCGTGTCATTATTATTTTATAGGAGGATCTCTTTAATTGCCTGGTATTTTTTTTATCATAAGCAGTATGCTTACCTTGACTACTTCAGGACCCAATTCTGCCAAGCCTTGAACTGCACCATATAGAGACGCCAGTGGCGTTTTCTCAGATTCCTTCATAGTTGTGACCATGGATGGTCCTACGCCAGTCTCGTTGTTAGTCTGTGAAGGACACTGCAGGGCTTTGGCGAATAACCTACGGATAAAAATGTAATTGAGTAAAAGAACCTAGCCTATAACTATTCACAATGGGAACCAATGTAATTCCTTGAATAAATGGGAATACGTCTTTCTTTAGCTAGGTAGCTGGCTACCCAGCCGGATCTAGACGGTTTAGTCGGTGTATACGACTTAGTTACAGTGCATGTATTCACAGTAGATTAGTCATGTACCTAGAAAGTTATTACAACATGATCCGAATTTTGCGCTTTGCTCTTTCTCTCTTTTATTTTTAGTTTGATTGGCCAATTTGTCCAAAAATACACACTTCTGGGAACCCAAACTCTACCACTGATGCCTGATGGCACAATATAATAAAGGTACAACACCTATTCAAATCATTTCTCTTTTTTACCCGACTACGGCAAAACGAAAAGGAGGGTTATGATTTTGACCGGTATTACCGGTATGTATTTTTGTTTGTTACCTCATACGTGATACATCCTCGTACATGGTGACGTGTCACCAAATCCAATATGGCGCCCTCTAGGGGATGTAAACTCGTAACCGAATAAAAAGAAGATAAAAATAACTAAAATCCGACTACCGAAAAAATCGCGCACTGAAAAGTATAAAACAAGAACAATATTCATTTACCTGATATTTTTTCCAATTATAAACTTTAAAATATTTATTTTTTATTACATAGACAACTTATAATATTATACTTTATTTATATTTTCCGTGTTACAGAATTTTCTAAGTAATAGCCGTGGCCGTATGCCGCCTAGCCAATAAAGATTGTGTGAAACAACCGCAGGTGGATTACTAACTATTACTTAAAAAAACCTGTAACACAAATTGTTCTTGTTTTATACTATTCAATGCGCGATTTTTTCGTAGTCGGTTTTTAATTATTTTTAACACTTTTTTTTGCTTTGCTCGGGTCTATTCTAGGTCAGAGTGAGAGAGACAAACCCTACGCCGGAGCGAGCTTACCCAGTAGAAGCCTGTTCACTGTAACTTTGAGAAGATTCGGGTTGTATGCTCCCGGGAACACTAACGCAGGTAGTGCGTTCCACTCTTTGGGGTCTAAATATAAAGGCGAATTACATCTATCATCTTACCTCGTGACCCTCGTCTGCAAGTTATTAGTGGAGGTGTTGAACGCCTTGCAGATCTGTGCCATGAGCCTTGCGGCGAAGTCGCGTAGCGCCCAGTGGTTGTCCATCTCTGGACGGAGGCACAGCTGTCGCGACACGATGCAGGTCGAAACGGACGGTATAAGCTCGTGTAACTGTGTACATGGTTCAAAATCAAATATTATTTCACATAGGCCCACGAGGACACTTATAAAACGTCCAAAAACAAAGGCAAGGATAGTTTTGGTCCTTAGGTTCCTCATCGGAAAGAACTGCAAAAATCTCCATGGTTACAAAAAACAATTTTGCAACATTGCATAACAAATAAGTATTTAATTCGAACCAGCAGTTTCTGAGATTAGCATGATCAGCCAAACTAACTCTTCAGCTTTATAAAATTAGTATAAATTAGTATTAGTAGATATGAGTTTAGGAGCAGCAATACTTACATATTTCTCTAGATAAAGTGACTGATTGTCCAGCAACGCTTTGACCATCCGCATGAGATAAATGAGCAGGGCGAGATTGTTCTGCACTACATTTACTTTGACGCCTTCTGATATGAAAGTGCACATTCTGGGCAACATCTCATGTAGACCAGGATCACACGCCAGCGACTGCAGAGCTTCCTGCAAGAAAACTTCACATATTACAATATTTATATACGTTAAACTATTATACATTTTTTTGAAGTGAAAACTTCTTTAGCGGCGTTGTGCACTTTTTTTGGAATGGGTAAAAAATGTTAAACTCGCGTCAGGACACGTGACCTGATCGAAAATTCGTAAGACGGCGCAGGGCGCTTGCGCGAATGTTCGTGTGTGTTTATTACTATTCAAGTTTTCACTTCTGCCGGCACTCCCAGAGTGCAACCCGTCGTTTTTTTTTATTTCTGTTATGGGTTTGCGACAGATATTATAAAAGTAAATTTAAAAATATATAAGTTTAAGGCTTTTGAGGAACAAGCTGGTTAGCTACGGTGACCATCGTGACTGTAGGAATGAATGAAACAGAGATTAAAAACAATGGTATATAGATTACGGATTATTAAAAAAAAAGTAAGAAATCTTAAGTGACATTATATATAATTATGTACAATACATTTCAAGAACATGATCAATATAACAAACATTAGTTTTATATAAAAGGTCACTATAGATAGAGAGATACCACTAAAGAAAGATAAACATATACGCTGTGTGCACAATGACAGTGCCTCCTAGTCACCACATGGGGGCCATAATATCTGTCAATTCATGGCAACTAGATATTTTGATAAACATTTTCAGGTTGTTCTTTGTTAAAAATTAAATAAAACCTAAAAAAGCACTTAAAGAGGTTGTGGTGAAAGTACTTAAAGAGGTTGTGGTGCATATTAAATTTGGCTCGTAGTCCACTCCGCGGGTGCGCAGGGTAATTCAAATCTCTGTCGCATCGCGGGCTGCAATCAATTTAGTAGTCCCCACCACCAACTTCGCAGATAGCGTATACAAATGCTTACCGCACGGCGTCCTTCATCGCTGCCGACGCAAGCCTCTGTGATTTCCTTGTAGTACAGCTGTTGTTCCACACTCAGCTCGTGAGTGGCCAGCTGCTTCACATGGACTGATTCAGATGCCTTCAGACGTGCTGCTTTACCACACATAGGTTTACCTGCAATATTACACATCATCTTTAATAATAATTTTTACAATTAGTAATTAATTATTAGTTTTATGTTGTCTTCTAAACAGGTTTTATTGAAATTTTTACAATAACATTTAAAAATGTAAAAATAGTATACCACCAGCATCAGGAACAAGGTTCAATCTACCGGTTATACATAATCATTATGAGAGACTCTTTATGTTATTGGTTTAATTTATAGTAAGTACATTTTTATATCATGTTATATGAATATTTATTTAACATTTATAGTCAAACAAACCACAGAAAAGTTCAAAATGGGCATTAGAAGAATGCTTTAGAAAATAAAATGTTTTATAAAAAAATAACTTTATACCTGCAGCATCCTTATTACTGGGTTTGCTTAGTTTACTGATAGGGTCAACCGATTCTGATTTCTGTGCCTCCTTTGATAAAGGTGGAGGATTTTCTGGAACAGTGGGCTGAACACCATCTACACTCAACCAATGTGCACGAACAGACACATCAAGAGGAATCTTTGGTGGTGGCGCTGACAAAATGTCAGACAAATCAACTTCTTTCTCTTCTACAAAATGCAGTTCTCTGCCTCCACCAGACGCAAATCTAAATGGTAATGAATCAGGCTGAATGAATCCATATTGACACTGAAAAACAAACAAAAATCATTTTAATTTTTTTAGTTTTGTTTTGAATGTTGCTTAAACTTTGGAGAGCTTTAGTGTCTATTGCAATCATAAGAAGAAAGAAAAAAACTGTCTTCTCAAACTAATAGACTCAATGTTGTGATAATAATATTAACCGCCTTATTACAAAAAGAGGTTTAAATAAAAACCCAGGTTTAATCTTGTGAAACTATGGTTTACACAAACGTTATTACAATTCGTGGTTTTGCGATAAACCATGGTCTAACAGTAGTAGCTGTCAAAGGTGTGTCAAAGTTTCTCATAGCAAATTTTTCATTGTGTTGTAGTTTTGTGTTATTTTCACCCGAAATGGATTGAAATAAGGTAGGTTTAATTGTTATTACTCATTGTGGATTTAATTGTTTAGACAATCGTTCAAATGGCGGTACTATAGTTGATGTTTTGTCTTAGTATTGTAATACAAATTTAAACCATGGCTCTGCAGAAAAGCCTAGACTTGATAGACCAGGTTTAAACCAAGGTTTGTTTAGTTTTTGTAATAAGGCCAATTGGGTTTTTTCATTTAGTCTTCTGTTTTTCTTCCTACCCACATGAGAAAAATGCGTATGTTGATGTAATGTATGGCAATATACACTTTAATCAGTCTGAGACAAGAGTATGAAGTACGTGACCTAATAAGAACATACCTCAATGTTCTTGATCTTCAGAGCATTATCAATATCAGTTATTGACAGCTTTTGCCTCTTGGAGTGGTGCATGAATTTCATACTGTCCTGCACTATAACTTTCAATCGGAAAGTCACGTCGTCCGCCAGTTCTTTAGCAGCATCATCTCCTAAGCTTGCTATTCCTATACTTTCTGCGATGGTTTTCATAGAATCCACTGACACGGAAGATCCGTATGCGAACTCAGAATCACCCATCTTCACGTTTTTTAAAGTAATACTGCACACCGAATTACAATAAAGTTGTAGTCAACAGTAAATACACGAAGGGTCACTTATTTGAAGAATTAAAAACATTTTATGAGTTTCAATGAAAGACGAAACATGACAAGTTCTTTAGCCACTATGTATTTATTTAAGTATAATAACGAATCTTCTAAATAAGCAATGAATAAATTCAGAAAAAAGACATCAATAACTTAGAAATACAACAGAAAATAGAAATTATGAATACAGTAAACACTACACATGTACACAGCAGAGTACAGATAAGAACAAAAATGTATCAAGAAAAGTCACAAAATGAAAAGAGTAGAGTTGGCATAGTGAAAAAAACCGTAACTCTCCTGTCAAACCTTAGACAATAAGGTGCCTTGGCATGCGGCCATAGATTTAGAGTATGGACAGCGCAATAGCTGACTAAAATGGGGTTGGCAACGCAAAGATATTGTAGATTGGGTACGTATGTTCCAATGTCAGGTTAATGTTGATCTATTACAAATAACAAACATATTTTTGGTGATATTTATGAATTTTTGATACAAAATAGACATAAAAAGATCATTCTTCAATCCAAGTGCATAAACTACATGATAAATTAAGACGCCGCGGTGCAACTACAAGAAGAAAGAAAGTGATATTATTAGTGAGTTATACATTTCATATTACTGTATTAATTCACAATTACTTACTTGTAGTTGAGGTTTAAATTTTTGAGTTTAAGTATGTTTTACCTGTTCTGTGCTCTACATATAATAATATAATACTGCTTCTGACTTTCTATTTTGATAAAATATTATAATGTTTTATGTCAGTAATTTTACCCCTTTTTTCTATTTAGATAAGAGAAATATCCCAAGAATTTTAATTTCTTAATAAAACTATCACAAAACTCGTGCCCAGTGATAATTCTTACACCACATGATATAAAAAGCGATGCAATACTTTACCTCCAATAGAAAAGGAACATAGATATTATTTTGAAAAGTATATTCGATTGTTTCGTTATGGTTTAATCATAGAATTTCATTCATAAATTCAACTATTGGTCTGTCTCGGTTTTGCAAGGGTGGATATTTGTTTATTCCTTAGTGATAATACATTTTTTATTCTCACAGCAGCTACCAATGATTTTTTTTTTTTAAACGTGGTAAAATCATCAAATGAGTCCTCCCACCCAGGGCAGGGCGGGAGGGACTGTCAGACTTGTACTGACTAAAATCCACGGTGTCCTTCAATAGCTCTTTACGTTCCGGGGTCATTCGTGAGTCCCGCGACCCCGGCAGGCTTTGGCCCTCTACAGGGGGGCCCCGTCACTATGCTGACACTCTTTGAGGCGCGCGTGGAACACAACGCGCCGTCGACCCGGGCATGGTCCATGGTCGGACAGCGAGTTGCCCATTACTCGCTGCCCGCATGCCCGCGCCTACGGTGGCCGGAGATCGTCTGGCGACGTCCGACGCCGTGGGCTAGGGTGGAGGGAAGACGCTGTCCTCTCCCTCACGTGGCACACCAACTCCTTCGCTAGCATAACTGCTTCACTGAAGGAGGCGACCGTGTCCCACTCCGTCTCGCCCCGCAGCATGGCGTCGACCAATGCCGGGCGCGAGAGGTCTCCGCCTATCACCAGTGAGGACACGGCGGTGCTCTGTTCAAGCGGTGCAGTCCTGCACCGTATGCTCCACCGTGTCCTCCTTGTGATCCTTAAAGTGGTGACACCCAGGCGTTTCTCGCCACTGCCGCCGCGCCTCGACTTGTCGAGGCATGCTTCATGCTGTCTTAGGCTTAGCAGATTTCATAGACCTACGCCATTAAATTCTTCTCTGAACTTAATTATGCAGGTTAAGGGAAAAAGTCACATGTCCTTCACCAAAAGGCTATTGGTATGATAAACTTATACAGGTTATCCTTTTATCATATTACCCATAACGACCGTACCGAAGATCACGCGTGTAAATAATGTACCCGCTAGTCGGGTAATAGTTTGCAGTATGACAACACTTTATCTGCGTCAACTCGTTTATAATTTTCTCTGTCTACGCTTCGCTTAGTTCCACATACTAAAATAGGTTCTCAGTCGATACTTTTTCTTTGATTGCTTTTCTCCTTTTCGAGAGAATAATATTAAGAAGGTAATGCTTGATCCATGATTTATATCCTTGTGAAAGAAGAAGAGTATACGAATATGGCCCCATTTTTCCGGGCGTTAAAAACCTTTGAAATAGAACAAAAAATGCAATTCCATGTATTTGTTCACACGTCAGCGCTTTTAAAATACGGCGAATTTTTTTGAACTGCACTTGATTTTACCTTCTTGTTAAAACTCAGCGGTTTTTTGACACCCAAAAAAAAACCCTCGTGTGTACGGGGATGTGCCTTAGACTATAGAAAAAAGAAGACATGAAATACCTACGAAAAAAACGTGCATACCTAATGTGAGTCGGGCACAAAAGATGGCGGCTTGCCGTAGAGCTGCGCGCATTTCTGTGGCGCATTTTATTATCGATAGTTGAATTGCACGGTGTTTATAGAATTCAAAATTTTCGAAAATGAGTTTCTTTTAGCTTTCTTCAGTTTTATTTACGTGGTAATGCGAGCATTAAAATGCACACGCTCAGAGTGTCATTCTATATGGCAGGCCACATGTATAATGAATAGATGCTACTGCAATAAAATTATCATCCTCTATATTCTGTACTTGTACATAATTACGTATGTAGGTTCATAATAAAACTAATTTTACTATGGTATGTTTATCTCATTTATTCCCAGTTGCCACCGCGGCGATCACGAATAAAACTGTGTACGTTGCTAGCTTTTTCCTGTGGGCGTAGTATGCGACCGAAAGTGCGGCCAGAATCACTGTGGCGATCACGCTCATCAAGGTGGTTACGAGTATAGTTTCCTCCGTGCGTCGGAAAGCACGTAAAGCCGTTGGTCCCGGCTGTTATTTAAGATCTTTGACAGTTGTTAATGTTAGTCAGAAGCTCGAAAGTCTGACAACCAGTCTTACGGAGTAGTATCGTATTACTCAGTTACTGGGTTGAGGAGGTCAGATAGGCAGTCGCTCCATGTAAAATACAGAATATATTCGTATAGAACATTAATACTACTTATAATATTTATTTATTTATTTATTTATAGGTACTACTACTTTGCTCGATTATTCATAATGAAACAAAAATTATGATTTTACAAATATTTATAAAAAATTATAAAAGGCGTTGTTTCCGGTTATAATCAATTTCTAAAACTGGCCAAGTGCGTGTCGGACCACGCACAATGGGGGCACTTGAAGGCAAAGCATCATCGCGCAGTCTTGTTACATTTAAAGTTCGGTTGAAACATTTCTCTTCAAAATGCAGGGAACAAATAAAAATATGTTTGGTTGTAGTATTCAAATTTTCAATCCCAAGTATATCCAGCCACTGTTCTTTCTTTACATGTTGACAATCTAAAATCATAAAAAAAGAAATCAAGTTTAATTATTATTCACCTATCGATATCGATATACTGAAAATGTGTGTAACCTAAACTCTATGATTGACGAATGATTGTCTTAAAAATCATTAATTTTAATAGTAAAACAGTAAATGATTACAGAAAAGGAAGTTTGTCTTTATAAACTTCCTTACAAATAGCAAAATCTTTCAAAATAATAGAAAAAACAAGATATTTTGAATGAATTCGGTTACTAACCTGTGCAACGTTATATTGGGATGTTTTTTTGTTGCTTTTCATGCGGCAGCCTGACACACTGCACCTACCCATAATAAATGCAGTATTATGCAAGTTCAAACACTATACACAAGCACAATTTTCGCTTATTATCACAAAATTTTCTTCAAAACACTGAAACAAACAAGTCGCGATGACAGCTGATGTACTTGTTGTTGGCTGCAACAAAACATGGCGACCGGCCGCATCGAGATATTTTGTGACGTCACCAAGATAATGTTGCCATTTTTAGTATTGATAAAACTACAGTTATCCTTTTTTATATATGATTACCCTCATAAGTTAAAAAGAGATACCGATATGTTAGTAACTACGCCGTCGAAATACACCACATTTCTATAACCTACTGTACGTATAGATGTTTATGCCGAGTCCATTCTTTTTCCCTAGTCTAAGGGATGTGCCCATTCATTGAAGTATTTGGTAACTATTAGTTCCATGGATTGATCAACGGACCATTTTTAAAATTGTTGATGACACTGTCAATGTAGCCAACACCACGTAATGAGAAATCGTTATTGCCAGAAATTTATTTCCCAAATAAAAAGGAAACTGGGAAACATGAGGAAGCGAAAATTTTTATTTATTTATGGAAGTTTTATCGTGTCATATAATAATATATGTATGATAAATGCTGAGCAGAAACGTTAAGTATTATTTGGGAACATGCTAATAGAATTTTAAATATGTTACAAATAAATTATATGTAAAGAACTGTAACACATTATTTTTTGAGTAGGAAATCATTTAGTTTTTAGTTAAGACTAGGTGAAAATAAAAATTTAAGTGACAACACTAAAACTTAAAAATGACGAACACCGAATGCCGATCCGTTTCTGTGCATTTGACCCACGCGATTTTTCTTGTGCAAGGTGATTCGAGGTGTTAAAGACTAATAATTTGGTGAATAGTTCGGCAAAATGTATAGAAATAAAAAAGACGTTGATAAACACGTGGAGAATTTGTTGAGTAAATTGCCTGCGAAAGAGGTAAGTAAAACAAGACCATGACCATAATTTCAAGGATTGCTATTTGTGCGGCTTATTTTGTAACCCAATTTGTTACTTTGCAGTTCAAATCGCGAGCTTATTCTGTAGCTCGACTATATTTCGAAGTGGGGGATTATCCGAATTGCCAGAAATATGTCGAGCAGTACCTTATGCTAAAAGACAACAACGCTGCGGCGTACAAACTGCTTGGACAAGCTTTGCAGAAAATGGGCCTGAAAGAAAAAGCCCTTGAACAATACAAAGCATCTTTAGATATCGACCCCGCACAAACTAGTACTATTCTTGACAGTAAGTACACATAATATTGTTAATTCTATGGGTGCATGACATTCCACATTTTAAGTATTTGGTTATAACTGGTTATCAAGATTGACTTTAAATAATTGATTTTAGTTCATAATTTGATTGCCCTTTGGTTGTTTGATCTGATATTTAAATGATTTTCAAAGAAATTGTGTAAATTTAACGTTAAATTCCATTGACATCACTCATTCAATAGAAGAAGACCAATGCAAGCAAAATTAACTTCAAATTATTATAAAAATTTGCTTTGGCAGTTGTTCATCATTCCAGTCTACCCCCACTTAACCTTAACCGTATGTGTAAAGTAATGATTGACCAATTTGCCACAAAATTATATAATAACATTTTAAAATATTGTTATCTCACTCTTGACTTTAGGATCAGACTAGTTATACCATCTGATGGCTAGATTTATTTAGGTTTTATCATTAAATACAACTTGCACAACATAATGTTTTTTTTGCTTCAGTTTGTGAACTTCTTGCTGATGATGAGGTCATCATTGAACCAGGTCGTGCAAAATACTGGTGTGAGAAAGCAGAAGCCACATTCCCTAGACACCCTGTTACATTTAGATTACGAGAGAGACTAATAGCTGTATCTAACCCTGATCCAGAAGCACTTGTTCATTTACTCCGTTCTGAACTGACCATAAGACCAAAGGATGCAGTGCTTCATGCTCGCCTATTGAGACATTACCTTAACATCAACAAAGTCAAAGAAGCTTTTGAACATGCTTGTAATGTGGAGTTTGGAGGAAAAACATTCATAAACAACTATGGGTGGTATGAAATACTTAATGATCTTTTAAAACATAACTCGCACAACACCAATGATTGGCTTTATCAGTTACTACTCCTAACAGTGAAGGAGCGTATTTGTTTGTTGAGTATAACTGAAATACCCAGTGGTTCATCCAAAAGTTTAATTGAATCCAACGAACTCCTTCATTCTTATGATCAAGCTATTGAGAGTATTTCCAAAGTTGGAGCTTCTCCCGGATTCGGAGAGTTCCACAATGCATTATTACAACATCATAGAGGTCAAGTTGCTTTTCATGCTGCAACATTTTTATTGAAAAAGGCAAAAAAAGACCAAATGAGCTGGCGTGATGCTACTAAGGTTGCTGGACCATTGATGTTAGTGGCTTGGCAAACATTGCCCCTAGATAATAAAGTAAATTGGCTAAGAAATGCTCCTGAAAAGCAAACAATTGCAGTAAATCGTTGGTACTCGGAAGGAACATACAGATGCTCTCAGGCTGGCCATTACTTACTATCTAATATTCAAGAGAAAAACCAGTCATTCTTAGATCAGGTTTCCCAATGCTATTCTGGTACTCATTGGAGAGACAAGTTATATAAGAAAATATTTTCCAGTAAAGGTCATTTGGATAAAATTAAAACATCTTATTTTGCATCAAATGCATTCACTGCACCAGTACTGAGACTTCCAAGAAAGACAGAAGTTGAATCTTATGATGGTGATGCTCAAAGGGAGTATGGCAATTCTCTCCACCACTTTGTTTGGACATTGTTAAATTATAAAAATTATGCATACTTCAAGTGTACACTTTTTGATATGCTCACTTATAATGCAACAACCTGTGGACCTGAAACATTGAATAGATCAGATATTCATGCATTCCTTTACTGTGCAACTCTGACAGCGAATCAACAAATATCTAAGAAAGATTCTTATTTGATCAATGATAGGCCACCCACACTTCCAGCCAACATTACTGATCTGCTGTGTTCGCTAACCCAGATGAAGTGGTGGGACTGTGCTTACAAATTCAGCCAAAATGAACTAGGTACTGAATTGACAGATATACGCGCCACATTGAGTCGTGGCATAGAAGTGGTTCGATGCATTGACAATCATGGTCTTGACCCAGAACTTCTCTGCACTCTTGGACGCATATTCAGTGAAAGAGCTAAGATGTCCACTAATGTAGATGAAAAGGCACAACTGGAAATAAGGGCTGGTTTATATTACTCTTCAGCCGTACCATTGCTAGAAAAACTGAGAAGCAAAATTGTAGTTAAATTCCTTGATAAACGAATGTTTGATTACACACACAAAGACCTTGGCACCAAAGAACTCAATGCATTACTTGAAGAATGCAAGTTATATGTAGCAGTCAATCATTTTAGTGAGGGTGAATATGATAAAGTTATTGAAATTCTTAGCAATTTAAAGTCACCGCAAGCATTATATCACCTTAGCCAAACTTATAAAAAAATTGCTTTAGAAGAAAATAATATGTCAAGAGATCCTGAAACTAAATCGAAATATGCAGCATTGTTGTCCAAAGCTAAAATGTTTGCATACAAAGCTTTAGATAGGCTCAGGGATAGTGAATCAAACAAAAACCATCCTTTATACTCAGATACTCAGGAACTAATTGAAGATATAGAAACCCAAATGCATAAAATAGATTCCGATTTTACCGCTGTAACGAATGACGGCGATGGCAGGTACTCATCAGATGAAAATGTGTCTGCAGAAAGTGAATTACCTATCAGGGGAAACCATATCTTCCGTAATATAAGTTCTACACCAAAAGCTGTTAACAATACCAATGCTACAAACTACCGAACTGCTATGGATTCGCAAATACTTGAAAACTCGAGAGTTGATCAACAATTTTTGGGAAGAATTGAGAATGAAATTAAAAATTTGCAAAAAAGGGATAATACTATTGGTGACTTTATGGAACAAACAAGAAATTGGTTTGATGAAAATCGCAAATTAAGCAATCAAATAATAAGCACTATTCAATCCAATATGCAAAATACTACAGATCAATTTAAATTGTTGAAAATATCAGTAGATCAAGTAAAAGACCAAATAGATGAGTGTCGAAATGAATGTAAAGATGTAAGTGAATTAAAAAAGCAAGTTGCAGAGCTCAAAAAGGATGTGGGCAAGTTGAAAAAGGCTTCCTCTGAACAGACCATAGATGACAGTGATTTATATAACTTGGATGAAGAATACAGGACAAATGATAGTTCATCATCATTTGCAGCACAGTTGCCTTTTGCGCCTTCACAAGTGATTCCTTCTTTCAATCCACGGCTTGTACCGTCATTTCCTCCGAACTATCCATATCATCTTTATAACCAAAACTTGTACAACCTTTACAATCAGTATTCTCAATTTGGTCAGCCCTCTACAGTCCCAGGCACACAACCAATGTTTGATCCAACAAGAACTCAAGTAAACTATCCTGGCGTTTATCCAACACCAGATCAGATGTATTTGGATGTAGCTCACCTTGTTCCCCCTAATTTGTCCAGTGCGCCTACAGTGCCGTCAGTGCCGGTAGCGCCTACGGTGCCGTCAGTGCCGGTAGCACCAACATTATCTTCCGTACCAACGATGCCAGGTGTGTCATCTGTAGCTGTGCCACCACCAGTTACATCAGTTACTATGTCTAAAGCAACTTCTCTGGAACCCAAAGAAGCTGCGAAATCCTTGCCAGTAAATGTCGTGATAACATCTTCAGATCCGTTACCTACATGTACTACAGCTCCAGCCCCAATCCTAAGTGTAACAATTCCACCAAAGCATATTAAAGGCACCCCACATAACTATCAAATACAACTACCACCAACAACTGACTCCAAAGTGGCTCCTCCGGTGTTTGTGTTCCCAGCACAAAATAATAAGACTGCTACTACACCTGTATCTAATTGGAATCAATCTTCCGTGTTCAAAACGACACCCGTTAGTTCAACATCTACTTTTAGTTCTTTACTTAATCCCACAGCAAGTTCGCCTAAAGTTGGTGGAGACTCATTTGACACTTCAAAGTCTGTTGTCGATGGACCTTTATTTGGCGGTTATTCTCCTAACACTAGTCTCAATAAGTCGAGGACTTTATCAGAAAGAAGCAATACTTCAGTGGATAATTATGACCCATGCCCAGATTTTAAGCCTATTGTACCTCTGCCTGCTGAGGTGAAAGTAACTACGGGCGAAGAAGATGAGTCTGTTATATTTAGCGCTAGGGCTAAACTGTTCCGCTTCGTCGATAAACAATGGAAAGAGAGAGGTCTTGGTGAAATGAAGTTACTGAAACACAAGACTACAGGGAAAGTACGAGTTCTTATGAGACGAGAGCAAGTACATAAGATTTGCGCTAATCATATTATTACCGCGGAAATGGAGATAAAACAAATGATGAATGAAACTAAAGCCTATTTTTGGGTTGCAAATGATTTTGCAGATGAGACTGTGGTCTTAGAAAAGTTTTGTATTCGTTTTAAAACAGCTGACATAGCTCAAGATTTCTTTAATGCCTTTGAAAAAGCAAGACAGGAATCTTCATTAAATAAAACTCTTAGTCCAGTTGCACCTAAAAGTGTAGAGCCTAAATCAGCAGCTCCTATAATAACTTCCAGCCAGCTGACTGCACCTAATACAGACAACATCGTTCAGTCGACACCAACTAAGGCTGTAGTTGGTGGCTTTACATTTAGCAGCACACCAACATTCAAACCTGTATCTGATGATGTGAAGCCTGACACTATCTCAAAAGAAGTAGCTACTAGTAAGCCTAATGTATTTAGTGGATTATCCTTTAAAACTACCACAAGTTCTCCATTTACTAATTTGTTTGGTTCCACTCCTACCGACGCAAAAAGCACTAATAATGACTCTCAAGCTTCAGAATCTACTAAGTTAAACACTTCAGATCAGGTCGAGGAATATGAACCAAATGTTGAATTCAAACCGGTGGTTCCTTTGCCTGCTTTAGTTGAACAGAAGACAGGCGAAGAAGATGAAACTATACTGTTTGAACATCGCGCTAAACTTTTAAGGTTTGATGCCGCTGCCAAAGAATGGAAAGAACGTGGCCTCGGTAATATTAAATTACTCGTTCATAAAGACAATATTCAAAAAGTAAGACTGCTAATGAGACGTGAACAAATTATGAAGGTGTGCTGTAATCACGCAGTTACTAACGAAATGGTATTCCAAAAAATGCCTAATTTGGATAAAGCTGTAACTTGGTGTGCTAAAGATTTTTCTGAAGGTGAATTGGTAGCTGAGACTTTCTGTTTAAGATTTAAAACTATACAGTTGTGTGATGAATTTATTGAAGCTGTCAAAACTGCTCAATCTAAAATGAAAGACGAATCAAAAGCAGCAAAGGAAGAAAAAAATGCTGCAAAACAAAACAATCAAACAGGATTTGGGGAAAAGTTTAAACCTAAAGCAGGATCATGGCATTGCGACGCATGTTATACAAATAATCTGGAAAGTTTCGCCAAGTGCGCGTGTTGTGAAACACCTAAACCAAACAGCTCCGCTACTAGCTCTATTCCTGCTACTTCCACAAAAACCACGACCGAGACGAAACAAGTAACTACTATAGGCTGGGGTGATAAATTCAAACCCAAGCAAGGTAGTTGGGAATGCAAGGATTGCTTAGTTCGAAACGAACCTAGTCTAGAAAATTGCAGTGCTTGTAACAGTCCCAAAGATCCAACAAAAGCAAAGACAAGTATTAAACTTACTTCCGATAATGCACCCAAGTTTAACTTTGGTATACCTCCTAAAACTACAACTAACGAAGAAAAGTCCGCTTCAGTATTCCAAGTTACGACTCAGGGACAGTCTGCTGGTACTGGACCAGACTTATTTAAGCCCACTGCGCCAACGTCCGAAGTTAGTAATAAAACGTCTATTTTTGGTACTGGCTCTCTTGGACCACAATTCCGTTTTGGTATTCCACCAGCAGCAAATGACCAAAAGTCAAATACAGTGACTTCTTCTATTTTTGATGGCACTGGCGCACACAAATTTAGCTTTGGTGTACCAACAAATAATCTTGAAACAGCAAGCCCGGTGGCTTTTGGGGCTCAGAAACCTACAGCGAATAATAGTGTGTTTGATGCACTGAAGAATACTACTGAAAGTAATGTTATTGACTTTAGCTTTAAAAAGAATGAAGAACTGAGCACTCCTGTAAAAACAGCACTGCTTCCCACGCCACAGACAGAGAGTTCCTCTAATGTATCCTTTGGTTTCAAAGAGAGTGGCACATTTGATTTTGTGTTCAAACCTAAAACACCTACCAAGGGTAAAAGTCCGGCGAAATCGCCACATAGCCAAGGAGACGGAGATGAAAGTGATGGCAATGAGTATGCTGCAGAAGACGAATGCTACCATCCCTTCACTCCTGTGATTCCCCTTCCTGATAAGGTAAGATTTATTTATATTTTTCTATTATTGAAGACTGAAACTGAAAAACTTAGTAACACACTAAGTTTTTCAGTAAAATGTCTCAATGAAGCTTATAAACAGTGTTGCCTTAGTGAAAGTTCCTTAAACATTCCGAAATGTTTTTAGGTTGAAGTTGTAACTGGCGAAGAAAATGAAACTGAACTCTATGGCCAATTAGCAAAATTATACAGATTTTCATCAGGTGAATGGAAAGAACGCGGTAAAGGGATCGTGAAAATACTAAAACACAAGGATACTGGGAAATTGAGGTAAAATTAAGAGTACATAATCTATATATATAAAAGGAGAACTGACTGACTGACATATCAACGTACAGCCGAAACTACTGGGGCTAGGAATGTGAAATTTTGCACACGGCTTCCTATTATAATGTAGGGGAGCACTAAGAAGGGGTTTTTGGAAATTTAACCTTTAAGAGGGTGAAAAGGGGGAATTAGGAAAGTACGTAACCCACGCGGACGAAGTCGTGGGCAAAGTGCTAGTTATCTATACTTAAAAACTAGTACAGTAAAACCTGGATAGCTGGGACCTGGAGGGACTGGCATATTTGTCTCTTTAAAGAGGTATTCTATTTACACAGTGTCTCAGATATCCAATTATAAATAAATATCTGTCTCATTTACAGAGGGTTCCTTTAATAGAGATGATGAGTTGAAATAGTAAGAGTATTATTTAAAATACAATCTAAGAAAAAATACTGTATGAAAAAAATTTTAAACACACACAGTTTCTTATTTCATTGACTTTTTGATACCAACTTCCGAAAGAAAAGTTATTTTACACGTTATTGTGTTTTTTTTTAGTATAAGGTTTCATTTTAGTTTCTAAAAACGTTTTTTAAATTATGTTTTTTTAGCCGAGCCATCACAATTTTTGTCTATCGGAAAAGTAACAAAGTCTCGGGCAGAAGCTAGTTAGGGCTAAAATATAATCTTCTAAAAATGTACATTAAGTGTTTTATTTTGCAGGGTGGTAATGAGAAGGGAACAGGTCCTTAAAATCTGTTTGAATCATGCTTTGACCCCTGAGATAATTTACAATGTCAAAGATGAAAAGTCTTGGCAATTTATTGTCAATGACTTCAGTGAAGGTGAACTAAACTTGGAACATTTTTGTTTACGGTTCAAAAGCAAAGAGGTAGCCACAGAATTTAAAGAGTCAATTGATAATGCACTTCAAGGAAAACTTGTCATTAAGAAAGAAGAGATCGACAAGAAGGTGAAAGACGAAATTGATGATGTTGTGTTTGTAAGTGAAATACAAGCTACCACAGAAGAGAAACAAAAAGCCAAGGATCTTATGTTACCTGAAAACTTCTTTACTTATAAGACTAAGGAACCTTGTCAAGGATGCCGTGGATGCCACGATAGCGACGAGTCTAGTGCACGTGGTACTGATTCACAAACATCATCAAGTGACACAAATGTAACATTAACTTCTGAATCAAATGTTACTAATGTAGAACAAAAGCCTACCTCAGTAGCCGCAACTTTAAAAGCATCATTGGCTAATTCCAGCACACCTGTGAAGACAACAACACCTCTTTTCCAAAGTCCTACTAATTCAATTTATGGTACTCCATCTAATTTTGAAAAGACAGTAGATACATCTGTGTTCCGCACTCCCTTGGGATCACTTGCTTCCAACGCTAAAACACCAACATCAACATCATCACAGAGCAGCTTTGGTAGTAATACAACCAACAAGGAAAATACTTTCATTCAGAAACCCAGCATATTCTCAGGATTTGGAGAACAGACTATGTTATTTGGAACTCCACAAAATAAGTCTGCTTCCATATTTGGCAGTGGTGACTCGCAAGGAGTATCGGGCGCTAAGAGTTCTCTACTAGCCCCGCCAAAACTGAGCACCCTTAACATTTCGAGTGAGAATAAACTCGAGTCTAATTCAAACTTTGGAGCAGCACCCTCCAAATTCGTTTTTAGTGATACAAAACAGACAACACCAACTACAAACAGTACCACCGACAAAGGAATGTCTTTCAATAGATCTGTTTTAGAATTTCCTGCTGCTAATACGAAGACTGAAAATCAAAATAGTGTAAAATCTATATTCGCAGATGATAATAAGTCCGAAAACTTGTTTACTAGTGCTAATCAAGGAAGTATTTTCGGTCCTGGTGCCCTAGCAAACAGTCAATCCAAAATTGGTACTGGCATATTTGGATCTGCTGGGATGTCGGCATTTGGATCCATGTCGTCACAAAATTCCCTATTGGGAAGTGGGAAATCAATATTTGGTACATCAAACCATGCTCCTACATCGGATACAGCTGCGAATACGGAACAGAAGAAAGAAGACTCGATTGCGGTAAATGCTGGTGGTGACCACAAGTCTAATGAAACGGTTGTTGACCAGAAGACTAAAGCAACAGTTGCTGACCAACAGCCCGAGAAGGAAGCACCATTCAGTGTTGACAACAGTCTATCATTTGCTGCTTTATCATCTGGCACAGGCCCTGGCTTCGGCATTAAAACTATCCAAAGTAAGTTTACTGCTTTCAACTTTCAAATACTCGAATGTATATATTTAGAATCGACAAAATGCTCGATAAGTTTTAGAAAAAAATAATGATTCCAGAAATTCTATTTCTTACAAAAATGTATCTATTTTTGGAGACTATTTGCTCATAGACATTTTACATGAGCAATAATTATACTGTTAGTAAATTATCTTGTAGCATGATACTTCACAACATTTTTAATTTACTTTGTATTAATATATTTGAACCACCAATCAATTCATGAGAGCATGATTTAAAAGTATTGTCCACAAAAGTGAATCAATGCCTAGATAATCTTTCAAAATGGTTTATAGCAAATAATTTAGTCATTAATATTAATAAAACAAATGTTATGTTATTTAAGACTACATCACGTAACAATGACACTATAGATGTGGCATTGAAGGGAGAAAAGATAGTATTGGTTAATGAGGTTAAATTCTTAGGTATAATAATAGATACAAAACTAAACTGGAAACAGGAGCTTGCCGCTATCGATTCCTCTATATCGTCTGCATGTTATGCACTTAGGAGCCTCAGGGATGAAATAGACTTGAGGCAGTTAAAGGGATGTTATCATGCTTTGGTTGAATCGAGGCTAAGATACAGTATTATGTTTTGGGGAAATAGCTATGATTATAACTGCCAAAGAGCATTCATCCTTCAGAAACGTGCAATCAGAACCATCGTGAAAATTTCACAGCGTGATTCGTGTAAAGAATACTTTAAGAAATTAGGCATTCTAACAGTTCCAAGTTTATATATACTAGTTTTATTAAGCAAGTTTGCAAAATATATACATCAATATGAATCACAAAAAGAAAGACAGCTGAGAGAAAATACAAGAAGGAAAGTTATTAAAAATATAATGGTACCGAAACTTAACATAGCAAAGCATTGTTCACGTTACCAGGCAGTAGAATTATATAACAAGCTACCTACCGAACTAAAATCCTTGGTTTATAACACAAACTTATTTAAGGCAAAACTGAAAGCCTTCCTACTAGAAAAATGTTTATATTCTGTATCCGATTTGATGTCGAATGACTCCAGATGATTTTGTGATTTACATATTTTTGATATTCCATTTAGATACTTTTAATTGACATTTGAGTAATTTGAAATTTGTTTTTTTTTTTTTTTTTTTACTTTTAATTTAATTGACATTTCATTAAATTGACATTTGGTTTACTTTACATTTGATTTAATTAATATTTAATTTAATTGCATTAGATTAATTGACAGTTAATTAAATTAATTTAATTGACATTTGATTTAATTGACATTTATTTAATTGACATTTAATTTAATTGACATTTGATATAATTGGTACTATATTTGATTATTTTTTGCTTAGTTAATATTGATTTAATTGACTTTTGATTAAATTGACATTTAATTTGATATAATTGGTACTAGATTAGGATTATTTGCTTGGGTGATATTGATTAAATTGACATTTGATTTCGTTTAATTCACGATATTTGGACAAGGTTGTTCTTGAGATTTTGTGGTTGGACATGTAAACAGTCTTTTGATTGAGGATATTATGTATTTGTTCTTTTCTTGTTTGCCTATTTTTTGTGATTACGAGTATTGTTTTATTTTGTATTGAACTATTGATTAATAATTAATTATAATTTAATTTGATATAATTGGTACCTACTAGATTTGGATTATTTGCTTGGTTGATATTGATAAAATTACGAGTATTGTTTTATTATGTATTGATATTTAATTTTTTATGTATATTTTATTGTAAATTCTAACACAATGTAAATTGTTAAGTGAATAAATGAATGAATGAATGAATTCACATACTTCTTATAAACGCGATTGAAAGTTAGAATTATTTGAAATGTAATTAATTGCATTTCAAACAATTCAAAATTACTCGTGTTTTATATCAAAGCTTATTTTATTACCACAATTTACGTTGTGACGACTCAATAAAAACCAAGCTAATAATTTATATTTTTAATAGAACAACCTGACTTCAAATGGGAAGGAGCTGGGCAGAAACTATTTGTTGCTAAACCAGGAAATCATTCTGGAGACAAGTCAAAGAATGAGAGTGGCGACGGCGAGGACGCTGCCGGCGCTGAAGATGAGTACGACCCGCACTACGAGCCTATTGTACCGCTGCCGGACAAGATCGTGGTCACCACAGGCGAGGAGGATGAGGTGAATATGTCCATTGTGAAGCACCAATTATGTTGGATAACAAACAAATGTAACAATTCGGTGTATTTAAACCAGTCACCAGTATATAATTTAACTACAGCTTGCTTACTCTTAACAACGTTCGCTTCCATACATCCCCGAAATGTTAAACTTGGGTGTATTTATAGTGCACCGACATTTCACTAACCCCATGTAATAAGCGGCAAATCTATCACCATTGATTTGACACAAATCCAGAAACTGGTACTGAAAAATTCATGAATATACTAAGTAACAATGACATACTATCAAATCAAATAATAAATATTTTTGCCGATGCATATTTTTAATTATTTTCTATTATTTTATTAGGAAAAAATATACGGCGAGAGATGCAAGTTGTACCGCTACGATGAGAACTCCCGCGAGTGGAAAGAAAGAGGTGTTGGTGAAATGAAAATTTTGTTCCATGGAGAAAGAAAGACTTACCGACTGCTACTGCGTCGTGAACAGGTATTTACTTGAACCTACTTAACTACCTTGTAATTTTTTCAGTACTATGGAAACGCATGACTTCTTATAAAGGTGAAATACGTCGTATTTAGCTCATTATATCATTGTATGTATTATCTCTTGGTCTGTTGTTATTTTTACTAATCGATCACCAAATGGTATGTTCGTGTTGAACCACATAGTATGCTCCTGGATTTTGACAATTATCCCTTAGTTGAAATATTTTTCTAAACAACAGAAAGAGATAGATTTACGGTAAAACTGAAACGGAAATCTCCATTATTAGGTACATAAAGCGGTGCTGAACATGCTGCTATACATGGACCTGCAACTACTGCCGATGAAGAACTCTGACCGCGCGTGGACGTGGGCGGGCCGCAACTTCGCGGAGAACTCCGTCGGCGAGCAGGAGACCCTCGCTGTTCGCTTCAAGACCGTAGACCAGGCCACCGCCTTCCATGATAAGATCGTTGAGTGTGTTAGGGTAAGTGCTACCTTTTTGTGTAGTTGTCATTAATTATTGTTGCTTCTGACTGTTTTGTATATTCGGCACCAGAATGTAAGGTTTCATTAAGCTGTTTAAAACTAAAATGTATAATTTACTCAAAACCAATTTACAGATTGGAAATCAACATTCTTACTACTTGCTTAACGAAATTCTACTTACACCTTTTGAACAGAAATTACAAGCATCTGCTGCTCAAGCCATAAAAGAAGAGAAAGAAGCAGCACCCGCCGTCGATAACACCGTGTCAAAGTTGAGGCTACCAAAGCACTTAGAAGAGAGTGCGCGCGCAGACAACGCGATGACTGCGGCAGTCAATACAGCGGCTGAAGTGTTCCAAAGAGCGGCGGTGATCGCGTCGGCACAGGAAGCGGCTGGTAACACGGGTGACGAAACGGGCTCGTCAGTCAACGAAGTGTACAAACAAGTACACTTCCAGGAGTCCGAGGAAGACCACGAGCATGATGATGAAGAGGAGGATTACGATTATGATGGATATTATAATGAGGTTAGTATTATTTATTTAGCGTGAAATTTACTGTCCGTCTATAAAAACATGAAAATCGATGACGGCGTTGCGATCGTGCACGTAGCAACCCTGTATAGTTTGACTAAACTGATCTTGATACTAGTACTTTGTTTTATACTAGAATGAAAATGAAATGTTTTAAAGAAGAATATAAGAAGAAGAATATCGTATTTAGAATACGATATTCTTGCTTAATAGGCGGATAGAATATGCATTTTAAAAACACTTGTTAAGGTTGAAAACTGCACTAAGTACGCTTAGTTGTGGCGTAGCCTGCGGTTTAGAATCACTACACGCCACCGGCTACTTTGATAGATATTTTGAATAAATCAAACTTTTTACAGGAGGATATTTTGAATAAATCAAACTTTTTACAGGACGAAGAGGAATCAGCAGCATACTACACTTGCAACGGCGAGGTGATAGTGCGCCAGGGCGTCCACGAGAACAGCTGCGCCAACGCACACATTCAAGTGCTGTTCGACCAGGAGATCTATTCGCCCAAGATTCTCGTCACAAACGCCGCCACAGGAGAAATACTTGCAGATATGCTCATATACACTGACACTGAGTTCACGGTAAGAAAAACAGTTTTTAATAAGTTTATTGTAAGACAGATTTGATGCCATTGAAAATATAATGGTTGAGATTATTAAGTGAATCAACATTTAGCCTAGACTAAAAATTCTGTATTGCGTCGCCCACGGCGACGGACGTCGGCAGACGATCTCCGGCCACCGTAGGCGCGGGCATGCGGGCAGCGAGTAATGGGCAACTCGCTGTCCGACCATGGACCATGCCCGGATCGACGGCGCGTTGTGTTCCACGCGCGCCTCTAAGAGTGTTAGCAAAATGACGGGGCCCCCCTCTGGAGGGCCAAAGCCTACCGGGGTCACGGGACTTAAGAATTACCGTGACTCCGGAACGTAAAGGGTTATTGAAGGACACCGTGGATTTTAGTCAGTATGAGTCTGACAGTCCCTCCCGCTCTGCCCTGGGTGGGAGGACTCATTTGATGATTTTGTATATACACACTAGTAATTAACGAATATTCGCATTCGCATATATTCGAATGTTTTTTGATATTCGCATTCACATCCGCATGAATCGATGCGAACGATTACGAATATTTCTCAAAAACTATTTTGACAATTCTACGATTTGAATATGGAAACTATGTATATGAAACGGAGTAGTCTCGAAGTAGACAACTAAATTGAAATAGTTATGTTAGTGCAATTAAAATATTAACAGACTCGCATCAAAAATGACAAAATTCCTCTTTATCGTGATAAAATCATCAAATGAGCCATACCACCGAGTTACATTAAAAATCTACTACATAATTATGCATTTATGAGAAATAAGAGCTTGAAATGTCTATTGAAATTAAAAAATATAATCAACCTTATCTAAGTCAAATAAGTTCTATTTCCCTATATGCATTTTTATGCTTAGCAAATTGTAATTGTAAGTAAAAGTAATCTTTTTCTGACAACTATTTAGGTTTAATAAAATTAATAAATAAAAAAACAAGATAAATTTATTTTGATTGCCTTCTTGGTCCATCTGTCCAGGTCGAGCAATCTTATTGGGTTTCTTTCAGGATTTTTTTAGTAACAGTAAACGGCGGTGGATATATGCCCAGTTTATGGCAATAGGCTCGCCCCATATCACATGGTGTGTAAAAACATAACTAGCGGAATTTGGGTGTACAATTAGGTACACCTCTGCCTAACCGTTCAGGAATAACACGCGACATTGCAACAATTAAAAAAACAATTACCTATTTAAAACTATTTTTATAAGTTCTTTGTCCATGCCTGTTCTGGTGAAGTATAAAAGTAGTAATAGTATAAAAAAACCAGCTCCAGTCTAAAATTGTTGAATACATTTTATGTGTTGAATTAATGAAATTACATTCATTCAACTATATCAAGTTGGCCAATGTTCGGTTTAAATATGTCTGACATGAAATGTCACTATCTATCATTTTGCGTGCGTTTTATTTGAAATTGAATATTCGCATTCGCGAATGTCTAAAACCAGACATTCGCAACATCACTAATACACACACACACAACTCCTTTAACCAAGCTTAGTTGTCTCAATGATTCATTTACTTTTGTAATAATATTCTTCAACATTGTAACCAACAATGTCTTAATACAACGATCGTAATAGGAAGCAGTGAGTCATAGTTAGTTGTTTGTATCAGATGAGCGGCGACTCTTGCGTATGGTCGGGCACGGACTACACCAGCAACGACCCCGTGGACAAGGTCGTCACCGTCAACTTCTACGACAGCGAGACTGCCATGCAGTTCTATGACAGTTGTGAGGTAAGCATTCACTCAACCTATACCAACAAAAACAAATTGGATTGCTTTCTGTTTTCTTCTCTGTTCTTGTCTTTTACATCTTTGACAAAAATAATTATACTTTCTAGGCCACTGCCACTTTTCCGGTATTCCAGCTTTGTTGCATAGTCCATGTAAATATACCGTTTCAACAGTAAAAATAGTTTTAGAACGCCGATGATCAGATTCCATATTTGTTCTATCGTCTCCAGGCTGCTACACATTATGCCGGCGGCACGGCCGCCGGGTGTGTCCAAGAGGACGGGAATTAATGGACCGCTGGTAATTTATGCAGAAGTCACGGAACATCATAATTATCCATTGTGATAAACAATAACGCTGCTTTCTAATTTCGATCATCGCCAATGTTTGTTAGTCGGTCGTCACGTAACTCGGTATGTGTTGTTTCAGACGAGTAAAGCCGCCACGTACGCGTCCACGGATCCAGAGTCGTAAGAATATATTATTCAAGCGCCTAATTAAGTATTGTAACGTCAACTGTAGATTAAAGTCTGTATTTGGTTTAGTTAGTAAGTGTGTAGACCGGTTTTTACGATATCTTTATTACGAAGTTATTTTTAAAGTCTAGGCGACTATAAATTGACCCTTTTTGTTTGTTGAGAGTCCAATTTTTGTTACCTGTTTTTATTATTGCCATTTAGATCTCATAAAACCTAAAAGTTTTTATCATTTTGTTATCATAGGAACGTTTATTCAGTGAAAACAATTATGACATTAACATTGTAATCAATGCCTAAAACAAATAATAGTACCACATCTATAAGTGATTGCTAAATGATTTTATAATTTCAAGAAGTGCAGTGCATGTGTAGTTTCATCAATTGTCCTGACATACATAGGTCAATCAAGTTTAATACATAAGTGCTTATTAATTATTACTATCTTACAGTTCTGAAAATTATGGAAGTGTATTGTAACTTAGTGACAACAAAAAGAGATTTAACCAACACTTGTTGACATTTTTATTGTAAATGATCACTTTGTTTGACGACGTATATGTGTAATGATATTGATGCAAATGTTCCTAATTGGTTAGGTCTTTTTATACGTCCCGTCAGTATGGAGCTACGACTGATTGCGACTGGCTGTTTTATGGATATTATCACTCGTAGCTTCATGTTTGTTTACAGAGCAAACTTGATTCATGTAGTTCCCACATCATATAATGTTAATATTTATTCAAACGTTACGAACAATGTACCACTTATTTTTTGTAAAACAAATAAATTGAATGTGATTCAGCCTATGTGAAGATATTATAGATGTTTGTGAATTTCCTGAATTAAGACTATTGTTTTTTTTAAATATAGTTTTTAAATGAGCAAAGGATCATTTTGCTGTGGTAATTTTGTTATTTAACTTAATGATACTTAATATAAAGTTGTGGATACCTTAGAAAGGGTAATAGTTATTTCCTTTTCTCATTTAAACTGTGATCTTAATATAAAACTTATCTGATGAATCAAGTGTAATAAATGAAAAGTGAATCTAAAATTGAAGTCTTTATATTTGTTGACCCAATGCAAAACTATTAAAAATGTAAGTAAGCTTATAAATTCAACTACAACTAGGATAGAACCTTCGCATTTTGACTTTAAATAGTTTCATATAATTTTAATGATAGAAAAAGAATTTAAGAGTGTCACTTCTTTATTGTTTTTGATATTGTCATTCTTGCTTCTGTCATCAATTGACAAGTTTTTACAATTTCTGATTGATTTGCTCACAAGTTTACTCGATTTATACAACATTACATGGCGAATAAATGGTACAAAATATTACATGGCACAATATGATGGATAAGCAGAGCAGCAAAATGAATAGTAGTTTCTGTTCTCAGGATAGCACTGATTTACTTCATAGTTTTAAGGCAACTGAGCACATCAATAGCATTTGACGAAAGCGAAGACAATGCGAGGACTGAAGAGAGTCCGCTAGTTGAAGTAAGGGCTGTGTTCATCAATTGTGAAGCTGTAAGTGGTTTTTCAAAGAACCGTAATAGTTAGATCCCGTGAAGTCGAGTATATTAAGGCTGCTTTTCCACCAGAGTTGTGCTATACTACGTTGCTGAGTATGCGTTTGATATTCACCAATCATATTCATTGGTTTACATAGCACAGTACTGGTGGAAACGGATTCAATTTAGATGTGTTTTTTTTATGGGTGCTATGGACGCGTACTATCGGTATATGGTCGTCTTCCCGACGAAGACGTAAGAAATTGTGTTCCATACTGTACCTTACACCATGCCTGGCACTACGCCACGATACATTCGCGCATTGCAAACGGAGAAGCGTCCTGCGACTAAAACAAATGTATAAAATTGTTATAAATGTATCATTCGAAAAAGTTTTCGCTGCAGCTAATGTCCCGCGGCCAATCCAGGCGAATATATTATGTTTTTTACTTTTTTTTTGTAGCAAAAGTAAAAAATATCACTGAAAAGTGCCAAAACTTACGTCGTTGGCGAAACTTGCCGGTTCCATGGTCAGCCAGCTAAGCTAAGCCGGGCAACCTCCACTTGTGCATAAAATACCAGTAGCAGAAGTTGAAACAATGTCTTTTTCTATTCCGACGTATAAGTCTATAACGGACGGGTTAAACATATTTTTCTTAGGTTGTAGTAAAATATTTCAGAAAGAAAATGATCATGAGGAAAGCGTCGCACCTGACAGTGAGTTGATGCGGTTCGAACGAGAGGAACTCTTCAAGCACAGTGTGCTACGTGACTGCAACAAAAAACTAGCCCTAACTGTGAAAATAGCCTGCCAGCCTGATGTGCGTACTTACTATAATCAGTCATCAATTGTATTATCGGGCTATAATGTCCCCGTTGCTGAGACTAGCCTTTCTTTGACACTTGTTAGAGGAACTGAGCAGTAACCCATCTCCAGTTCTAGACCGGCTTCCTCACGGTGTTTTCCTTTATCGTTACGAGACAATGATATTATATCAAATCATTGGCTACATATTGGTTTGACAAAATGTGAGTTTATCGTCACGTAAAAGATAAGTAATGCTTATTAATTCGACGTTTGTCGTTATCAGAGTTCAGGTGATGAATACTTACCCATCGAGCACGTATTCGAGGGCCCCGAGAAGAAGCGCGTGCGTCTCCTTGATCCGTACATATTGCGTTTGCACCGGGAATCGCCTCTCCAGGCCTACAAGTTACGCAGAATTGATGTATGTGACCTTGAATGTATTATTTAGAACTTGTTAAGGGCTAACTGCTACGTTTTTTGCGGATTCTCCAGCTTCGGACACACACAGCGACAAATCGCTGCGAGACAAATTGAACATGCTCAATTCAATCGCTGCGAAGATCGTGGGTCGTGGTACATACAGCGAATGCTCGCGGCGTGTAGGGAGAAGCTTCTGGCGGTAGCCTTGAATTAGTTAAGATCCCGCCAGACGCGGTCGCAGTCAAAGATTACAAGGAATTTGGTCCAGCAGGGTTGAAAATTTTAGCATTTAACTCATACAAGGGATTGATTTTTGGTGTATGACATTACAGAATTTATATACTAGACTAAATATACCTACCTACAATCACTGGGCCTACTTCAACAAGAATGAGTGTAGCCTAGTCCGTAGTCTGCACAAGCCAATCAGACAAGAACGTATGAAGTTTGTGCCTGATTATTGTAACATTTTGCCTGTCTGCATGCTTATGCGTTTCAATAACATTTATTATCTGAGTTATTATAATCAATCATCTCTTTCGTATTTCCAGACTGTCAGTGGTGTATTGATAGATACTTCAGGTAAAAATTATACCATCGGTCACAAACAAAAAGTGAGTAACATACATCTTTTTGATTAATTTCTATAATTTCATAATTTAAGAATGTTTTTATTTCTTGAATACTTTAAGCGAGTTGAGCGGGATATAGGACTCTCTGAGGCATCTTGGGCCCCTGACAATGAGGGCTCCTTTTTACAAACTGACCCAGTTACGCAGAAATCGGTACACCCGCTGCAATGGGCCACAATAATCGCGAAAACCCGCCATTATGGTAAGCCTACTACTATAATTTTTCAGGCTATTCACTAATATATTTGTAATATTGTATCCAAGATTAATTGAATTAGCTATCAGTAAACTGTGTTTATTATATAGAGTGCAATATCCAAAAAAAAAACAATATCAACAGACGAAATAATTTATTTCATGACCCAATAAAATATTAATAAATCCGAATTAGACTTAGGATCATTTCACACCGAGACGCGGCGCGACGTGACGATACTCGTACGATACTGGAAATATGTATCTTTTCGTGTAGTAAATGGTATTAGATTTTGAAAAGCTCTATTGAAATGTGCGCGCACCGTCGCGTCTCGTTGTGTCTTAAGTTTATTCTAAATTCATTCACTCACTATCACTTCCTTTATTGAACGTCAAACACAGTGCCTATTTAAAATCTAGGTGTTTTCAAAATATTCGGTTTTTATTTTATTTTCAATAACAAAGTTATGTCCGTAATCTTCAGGTGGTGCATTGTGCGCTTGAGCTTGAGACGACAAGCTCTCCTCTGCGTCAATTATAACTGCAAATATTTTTTTCTTCACTTGAGTTTGCATCCATTGAGGCATATCTCTGGTACTTTTTAAAATGCAGTTGAAGAATGATTCGAGGGCATCTGTTTCTTTTTCATGACGTAGTACCGGGGATGTATCTTCAGCATGGTCGACGCAGCGTCGCTTATGAGGTGTTACATCTGGTTTTGCAGACTCAATAGCATTAGTCGTAGAAACATCATGCTCCGAGTTCTTCGCACGTATAATCACTGGTGGATCCATTTCTATATTTTCTGTTATGCGGTATTTCATATGTGGTTCCAGAAATTGCATAGCTTTTGCATATTTCCATGTTGTGACTTGAGCTGGTAACAATTTGTTCTGACCAAGTTTGGCTCTCTTCAACGCTTCCCGGTGGTTGTCCCGAAGTTTCCTCCACTCAGTCCGTGCAATTTTGACTGAAAAGTAAAAATATAATCCATTAACTTTGACAAATTAAAAGCTACGGAGTAATATAGGTGTACTTTAGATCTCTGCCTTACCCTTCAAGATACCGGCGTAATATCTGTCATCTCTCGAGAGTGAATGGTTACTTATAATGAACTGATATAATTTATGTACGTAATAATCACCACTTTCGTTTATTTACAAGAAAACCATTTACCATTTTTTATATTTAAAAATAATATACAAGAACGTTAAATCATTCATTAATTTAACATTTGTCTAAAAGGTCCAAAGTCAAAGTAAACAAAAATTTGCCGGTCGCCGCTCACAAACAAGTTTTTGTCAGGTGATAATAGCTTGTTGTTCTTGGGACGGAAAATAAAACTGTAGAATATTAACGAAACATAAGAAAGGTGGTACTTACTATTAGGTATAGAACTATCGTCAACTTCCTTGACCACACTCTGCCAGGCTTGACCTCTAGCATGCACTTCAGGGTAATCGGGATGCTGCGGGTTCCATAGGCAGGGATGAGCGCGTACTGTTTCTATAAACTTCTCCATTTATTTTTATCCGTATCACTGTTTGTACGGAGCACTGAGGGCTGGCGTCATGCCTGCGTACTGACTGGCTCTGCATGTCGTGCGGAGCCCTCCCTTTACAATCAAACCGGTTTTTGTGTTGAGCGCCAGCCAACAGTATTATAAAACCAGTTAGAACGCTTTCACACTGCCGTTTTATTAAAATACCAGCTTTACTTACCATCTGTCTGTTTATGCCTTTGTGTCTGTATTATTTTGTACGCAAATCTAATTCAAATAACCAAGGACACACAGCCATTCATTTCATCGTAAATAAAATCCGTTAAACGTGAAGGTCTAATAATTCATTGCTGAACCCTCTTAGTTCTGTCGAGTGTTTATACGTATCTAAATTACTTAGGTATAGTGTAAATATATACTGAAGGAATCCTTAAAATTGTATAAATTCAATATAATTAGCGAAGCTGTGACCAAAATAATTTTAATGTTATACATTTTTGCAAACAGTCGTGTGGGATGTATGCTACTGGTATCTACTACTATCACTCACTCTTGTTACCATTGGACCACTTAAAGGTCTTATGATGGAAAACATCAAGTCATTAATTCACAATAAAAAATTCATTGGAACTTCATAGTGTCCGATAAATAAATCCTGCAATACATAATAAAAAAAAACACTTAAGCAGTCCACGAATTACCATCTCTCTTCAGCCAGTCGATAGATATGCCCATGCACATATTCACGCTGTATAGATTACCAAAATAGTTTTGGTTTAATATCATTATGTTCTAGTTGATAATGAAAATATATGCACTAATATAACGTTAAGTAAACGTAAAAAGCGCAGTGAACGTAATATTGTGGTCGAAGAAACCAGCGATGACGTTAAGCAATGGGACACAAAAGACCATGAGTACTACGGAATATCTGAACCGGATAAAGAATCTGATATGGATAGTGATATGTTTGACGACACAGAGATGACTGTTAGTCCTCATGCACATCACAGATCATCGAACGCTAATCATAAAAAAGAAACCACGGTATTGTCCGGCACTAAACCATTGACTGATGAATTATCTGAGCCCGATGAGAGAAGTCATCCTATAAAATTACATCATCCCAAAATTGCTCATTTCAAAGAAATAGAGTCTAAACCAGGAAGAAGAAAAAAAATGGACAAAAATAGAACTTCAAAAATGAAGGAACACCATAACACTGCGAGTAACAAGCGTGCCGATGATTATGTTGAAAACGGTGACAGTGATTATAATGCTGACACTCAAGGGTCGATAGAATATAAACCAGATGTTATAAAGCCGCAAGAGAGAGATTTCGCCGTATATGAAATAGGTCACCCGGAGTTGTGGTACACTGTCAACGTCCAACTGTTTGAAAAATTAAGCACCCCTGATGGGAAAACTGTATGGAATGACCTCACTAAAGGCCAACAAGCCAGGTACGTTTTCAAAATATTCTTTTTTTTATTTTTTGTTTGTATCAGATAAAGCTTTCACAGATTCTTTTACTGAAGCAAAACTTATAGCAACATTTACGCCTATTTTTACTAACAATAATCAAAACCTAAAAAATCTCTAAAACTAAAAAAAAAACAGTGTAAGGAGCGTGCGAGTGTAATTGCAACAGCTTTTATAATTTATTTCGTTAACTTTCCAGTGTAAGTTCAAAGGAACCCGAATGGACGGGGCAAGACCTGAACGTTCGATATCGTCCCGCTGAGTGGATTCCCCGAGAACAATACTCTTTGCCCAAGAGTAGCCTGTGCCTTCTGGCGCCGATACGCGGTGCAGACGGCGCCAGTTACGAAAACAATACAAACTTAAATGGTAAGGAAACAAAGTCGTAGATAATTGAATATTTGACAGCAGTGGTGGACACTAGTAATGTGGGTGGGCTGATACCTAGTGGTATCAGCCCGACTTAAGAGTTGTAATTCATTGGTTCGAACCCAGACGCATTACTTTGGGTAATTTATTCTTCATCAGCACTGCATTCAATGCAGCACTCTCAAAACGATGACGGAAAACATGGTGATGAAACCGGCATAGGCTATAACCAATAAATCGAAGACATGTCATCTACCACCCCGCACTCCGCACTTGGCCCGCGTGGTGGATTATAGCCCACACCCTCTTCTCTCTTGCATGAGAGGATGCCTGTGTTCCAGCAGTGGGAACATTATAGGCTGATGATGAACTGATTTACATGAAGGCAACTTGCTATATCGTTATCATGTAGGAGTATGTGTAGAAAAGTGCGTAGCCTGCGCCTATTACTTATGATGTCGGAATAACTCGTATTATGGTGCTGATAAACTTGCGTTCTTGTAAATGTTACATTATAAAAAAACAAACGAGAGCATTTTAGCGAGCATTCTAATAAACGTTATGGCGAGCTTTTTGTCAAGTCAAGACATCTTCATGAAGAAATAGTTTTTGACGACCTTCGACTGAGTGCGTCCATAAGATTTGAGAGCGTTCGCTAGAAAAACCGTGAAAATGTTCGTAGCGATGTTTGGCTCTATGGTGGGGGGCACTGTTCAGTTCGACAAAATTAAAAACGGCGAATGCTCGATGTTCAGTTACAAGTAAATGTTCAAGTTTATCAGCATCATTAGTTATCCACCGAACATCAGCTTTCTAGATGTACTTAATGGGTATTTTCGGTATTCTGTGTAAATAATGATTAGGATAAGAAAAGCGGTGAATGCTGAGATATCACAGTTTAGCTCTTTCCTAGCCTTACTTTTAAACAGTATGTTTTGGCTCCTTGCTCATAAAACACGGCAGCGACAAGTCTAAAGGAAACATGTTGTAATTAATTTTGTTATCGAGGTATATCTGAGGATGGAGGCTACATCGTTGTTCCCGAAGAGGACGTGATGGGGTTGAAAGATGAAGAGAGTATTATAAACAAACGGGACGAAAATAATACTGATTCTGACTTCAGTCCCAAGTCTGAAGAACGTAATGATCAGGTGCACTAAACCATTAACGTAATTTTTATAAAACATAACATTGCGCGTGTTATGCCTGTAATGGTGTACCTATAAGTGCTCCCTCAAAACAAACCAAGGACTCCCGTTGAAGATTCCTCGTCCTGGGAATCTGACCCAGAATCTCATAAGCAGCATTTCTTTTTATGACTATAACATTTTTACGTTTTGTTTTGTCAGTTAATTTTTTCAAATTATTTTTACGGTGTTATTTTTTAGGGACGTCGAAAAGTGGTAGTTCGTACATCAAGAACTGTATTGAGAGGGACAGAAGAGAAAGTTAATATTGCCTTCCAAGGAACCGACAAATATTTGACATTGCCATATAAACGCACGCACCACGCTCAGATCGATTTAGAAGCGCGAGCCGATGAGAACGAGCTTGTCCGTGTTGGGTACTTACATTGACTAATTTGTTACTTCTACTAACCTTATCACAACTATCTTATGGTCGGCTTCCAGTCTTACCAGTATTTCAACTGGAGCAATTGCTTATCTGAACTCCACAACCTAGTTAGTGCAACGATTATCACAGATCTGAGCTTTCAGAAGCTTGGAGGAAATTCGGTATGCAAAAAACAAGTTATCTGTCATCCATAGACCGACCTAGACAAGTGCAGCAACTATGAAGAATACCCGTCCTGTCCCTTGGAGCCATTAAGCCCCAAGCTCCTCTATTAATTCATAAATGTTCTAGAACCTTTAAATGTATTCGCAGTGCCTCTGGACGAATCGCGATCGCTGTAGCGGATAGCACACGAAAAACGCGTACAATATTAACAATGCAGGTCGGAAATACGGGATTAGCTGCTGCAAGATTCAGGTTCTTGGAATAAAATGTTTATATTTAGTTAAAGGAACCCCGAATTATGATTTTTCTGCCCTTATCCAGTGGCGTAGCCTGAAGGGGCCCCGTATCAAAACTTGTTTGGGGCCCTTCTAGTTTAAGTGTATAGTTTTGCAGAATAACGACAATAGCATCCTGACTCGTGTAACTAATGCTATTACGTTAGCGTGGTAAAACCATCAAATGAGTCCTCCCACCGAGGGCAGAGCGGGAGGGACTGTCAGACTCGTATTGACTAAAATCCCCTTTGCCCTTTAATAGCCCTTTACGTTCCGAGGTCACGGTAATTCGTAAGTCCCGTGACCTATTACTTATGATATTAAAAGAATTTTGAAGGGAGCTAGAAAATTGACAATGCTGATCGACTGATCGTAGCTCATTTATGACAACTATATAAAGGCTTTTTGAAAAATGTCTTTTTTAAAATCGAGCTATGTTAGGAGTTCTATGTTGAAGCTATATGGCCGCGATAAGTTTTCATTATAGTAGAGCAACACTTTATGTTTTTATTTAAATTTACAACAATCATCGGCGTCCGGGGCCCTTGACACATGGGGGCCCCGTATAATTGATACGCCTGATACGGCGGTAGCTACGCCTCTGCCCTTATCCCATTTTACTGGGGGTCTGTGCAACAATTTTTCCTTTTCTATTCTCCCCTATCAGACGGCACAGTATCACTTAATCCTTTTTCTTTCATAATTATCATTCCTTAGACAATCCATCAACATTCATACCCATTACTCTCTTAGTCACATGAGATCTCCTCATCACATATCCATACCAAGACGCCTGTTTTCTCTGGTTTCCTTCCATTTTTTTTTCTGTAACAGGCGCCAATTTGAATTTCTTGGATGATATAATTCTTCAGCACTGTTCTACTTCAACATAAAAACGAATGCCATTTTTCTGATGTTTCTACCAAAAGGGAGGCGAAACAAGCTGTGCAGGGTTTCATTTGACGACCAATCACAGCAGACCCGTGTGGATTCCACTGCCACGTGTCCGCTTTGGTGGAAACCTCACCTTAGCTCGAAATGTCAAGAAATTCTCTTTAGATATAAAAATAATTGTGCAGAGTTATGACGCGGGACTGCGGGCCAGCCTTAACTCAACTGGTGACCGAGAAGACCAAACTACCGATAACGGCCGGGCCTGTGCTGATCCCTCCGCGACATACCAGGTCGCTTCGTATAGAATTGCCCCGCGAGATTCCTTTTGATATGACACACTGTTCTGGTAGTATACGGCATCATTTTACTTAGTATTATAGTTTTTTTTGTTCTAAGCCTCCGCCTTTGTAAGTCAGACTTTCTTTCCAAGACTTTTCCACAAAGTAGGTACTCAGGGACCAAGGGATTACCGTGACCCTAGTACGTAAAGGGCTATTGAAGGACACCGTGGATTTTAGTCAGTACAAGTCTGACAGTCCCTCCCGCCCTGCCCTGGGTGGGAGGACTCATTTGATGATTTTACCACGATAAAAAAAAAAAAAAAAAAAAAAAAAGTAGGTACTCAGAACAAACCATGGTCCATAAATCCCAATTTAAAGCTGTCTTCGACGTCATTTGTGTGACACCCAAACTATGTGTTGCAGTGTCGTTGGTGAACGATGATGAGAAGTCGATAGCCGTTAGAGAAGTGGCTATAAAGAAGGGCGATCGTTGCTTTTGCGTCTGGCACTGCGAATGTGTATGTCTGTGTGAGTTCACTTCGAATCCTAGTCTTAACCGCATTACCCCACTTCGGTGTACTTATAGGCAAGTATACCTACAATGAGGACTGACTGCTCAGTTCATACAACTAATCATAACTTGCAGACCTGAAAGAGCATAGCGCAATCTCATTGCCAAATAAATTACTCTGAATGTAGTTGAATATACCTACTTAACCCTACATTTGTAACATTTTCAGAATGTTTGCAATGTCCCCGATACCAAGCCATCGTACAGACTTAAACCCAGCTGACAATAGCAAGCTAACCGAAAGCCTATGTTCATTAATGTATATCGCGGGACTATCTCACCAGGTAGATGTGACCCTGAAACGTAATGGGCTATTGAAGGACACCATGGATTTTAGTCAGTAAATGTCTGACAGTCCCTCCCATCCCGCCTTGTGTGGGAGGACACATTTGATGTTTTTACCACGTTAAAAATAACCCTTATTATATGTAACTACCTGTTTGCTGGTAGCTAATGATCCCCGGCTGCTGTGCCGCGAGATGTCAACCTCCCGCCAGCTGGCGGCGGGGCTCTCGACCCGCGACCGCACGCGACACGCTCGCTCCGCCTGCTACAAAGACGAGATGTACGTCGACATATGCATCATTGCTGCTGGCGTTATTTTCGCGCTTTTGGCGCTCGGTTAGTAGAACTAATTTATGGTACAACCGCATTAATAAAGAAAGCCCGATATGGCTTATTGTCCACATCATGACCATAGTCCACATCTAATTGATGAAATTATTACGACACTAATAGATTTTTAAACAATGATAGGTATACTAGCTGCACCAGTGCTAGTTAGTAAGTACTTTTAGGATTTAATTATTGATATTTTCTTGGTCAGGGCTTCTCAAGGCGGTATTGGGACAAATTTTCTTTTGCATCGGCACCTGGGGCTTAGGTCAGTTGGTTCAAATACCGCGTACAATTGACCGATACTACGAGGCTAATATCAAATGTCGCAAGGTGGAATACGACGCTGACTGCTGGCCTGTCCACCCGGATACGAGGGAGAGAACCGTTCGTATGTACAGCAGGTAATAATAGGCTTAACATTATAATTATATATTTTCTTATGTTACGTAAACCAAAATTAACGAAGAAACGACACTTTAAAAATTATCAAAACGTCATAAGCAAGTACAGTTTTTACTTGCTTCTGACGTCACAAAGGGGGCTCCCTTCTCGAATTTTTAAGTGTAGTATTATTGTAAATATGCATTGGTTTAACGAAAGAAAAAATACGTGTCCAAGTCCATTATTTTTCAAAACTCTAGTTAGTTCTATATAGTAATTTTCAGATCCATGGAGTTTGTTCTCAATGTGATATTCTTCGTGACTGTTCCTTGCCTTGTCGTATATAACACGATTAAAAACATATTTGGACACTTTCGTAAATCGAAAAGGAATGCAAGTGGTTGCCCAGCGGCTGCAATGAAAAACACCAATAAATGTTTCAGCACACACGACATGCAGGTACAAAGTTTTAATATTGTACTTTTTTTCTTTTTTGTATTCAGTAAGGAATTGCACTTGTAAGTACCTTTGTGTAGTACCTGCTTTTGTATTTAAAAAAATATTGGTATACTGTTATTGTAGATCTAGGTTCTTCCAAATACTTTTTGAACATTAGTAAAGTGCAATTCCTGACTGTTCGTAGGCGATGGCGAAGCGGTGGCGACGGCGTCACGGGGGGCTTCGTAGGTGGATGACACCTCAGGCACAGGAACTCTCCAAAGAGCTTTGGAACAAAGGTCTCTTGCCGACCGTCCAATGTGAATTTGTGAGATCTGATTTTGTGATATGCATGTAATTAAGACATAGTTAGAGAGGTATGTACTGCACGTCTAATTTAAAATAGCATGCCCCTATACTTGTTTGAAATATATTTACCTACCGTAAAACGGCGTGACCCTGAAATGGACAACGTCTCTTATTTGTTTTAGGATCTAATAATTTTATTTTAAGTTAAAATCCATTTTAATAACCAACATATAAAAGGAGGGTATTCTCGATTTGTCATAAACTTTTTGGCAGGGCAAAGGAAATTATGAGAAATAAAGTCACAGACTGTTTGTGTTTTTTAGTCATTTCGTTTTTTTTAAGAGACGATCTCCGGCCACCGTAGGTGCGGGCATGCGGGCAGCTAGTAATGGGCAACTCGCTGTCCGACGATGGACCATGCCCGGATCGACGGCGCATTGTGTACCACGCGCGTCTCAAGGAATGTCAGCATCATGACGGGACCCCCCTGTAGAGGGCCAAAGCCTGCCGGGGTCGCGGGACACGCGAATTACCGTGACCCCGGAACGTAAAGGGCTATTGAAGGACACCGTGTGTTTTAGTTCGTACGAGTCTGACAGTACCTCTCGCTCTGCCCTGGATGGGGGGACTAATTCGATAATTTTACCACACTAAAAAAGTCTTCAAAGTTTGATCTCGGTTCACCCCTGTGTTCTCTATTCGACCCATTTTACCATACTTCATTATTTACATGACTGACCATTCAGGGGGTGAACGGCATGATCATGTAAATACCTCAATTTAAAATTTAGTTATCCAAATAGGCAATTCAGTAGGTATTAAAAAAGTCAAAATAATAAGAAGAGCTATAAATAACATAAAAATATATATTCTTACTCTCTCAAAATAACTGGGAGTGCATTCTTATTTAATGAAATAGTCTCAAAACATTCTGTTCTAACTTGATGTTGCTGTTGCCAACAGATGGAACCACTGCTCCACGAGGGTCAAGTAGAGCCACAAGTGCTTGACCCAGGCGAGCCAGACAATCACGAGTCCTGTCTTGACTCTGAACAAGAGGACACCGACTATGTTCTCGCTCAGATGCAGAAGAGCCGAGAATCGCTTTCGGTAAGATTTTTCGTGGGTCACCAACATGTTGGTGACCCGCGACGAGAAGTTATATCAAAAAACTTTAGAAAAAATCATATTCACTCCATTTAATTTAGTGAAAAAGCCAGTATTTAAGCCTTATTCCAACAGTAGCGAGCAAAAGTTACGTGTCATTGATCCGGAATAGTTCTTTAAATAATGGCGTGATTTGAATGCATTTTTTATCAATTTAAAGTTAACAGTTAAACCTGAAGTAAATGGTGCCATACTTTTTCTCGCGAGTGTAGGTACATCTACAATACTTCTTTTGCAGATTTTGAAGAAAAATTCGAAAGAAAGTACAAAAACTACAATTGATTAGGGCGATTGTTACTTTAATATTAATTTATATGTCCCTCAAAAGCTAAGTAGGTGCTATTTAATTTTAGCGTGGTCTAGTTGGAAGATTTTGTAAAAGCATTTTTAAGTGATTTCAAGTAAGTTTTTAATTTAACTTTATGATACTGAATAAATGTTTTATTTGAAATTATGCGTCTCCGTGGTTTTTATTTTCTCAATGGGGTGAAAAAGCGCCAATTTCTCACGGTAGGTGGCGTCTTGTCTTTGGTACCTGACGAACTGTCTAAACTAAACACAGAAATTAATTATACACGTCATGATTAATGAGCAATAAAAATAATGGTGTCGATTTTTGTGTAAATATTCAATACCTACCTAACTACGAGAACAGCCTTTTTTGTTGTTTTAGGTTTACTTTTGCGTAACACTTCTTTTAATTGAGCCGTAATCAAAAAGGAATACATTTTATTTTACGAAAGACACAGGAAAGCCAATTTTTTTTTTATTTTGAAAACAAAGTATGAGGCACAATCTCCAGAGGCATTTTTTTTTCGTGTCGGGCTGGATAAACCCATTTTAAAATCGAAAACCGTTTTCATAATATTTTTTTATATACAGTTCGGTGTCTCATCTACGTGGTACAAGGCTAATATTATGAATAAGTTTATTTTAAATATTTAAAAAAAAATCTTAAACCCTAAAATCCTGATCGCTCTGGGTTGACCCGACTCCCGATTGAATGAAAAAAATATTTTTTAACTTTTTATTGAGATGGTTCATATAAAACAACTTATTTAGATTACATAACAAATAGTTAATCTTCATAGTAATAAAATATTTTCAGTTATATTAACAATACTTTTGCCTCAATTTGAATTTAAAATCGTGACCGGGCATTTTATCTCATCGCTCTGCGCTGAGGTAAAACATCGCCCTCATTCCTAGTTACGCGTTATAGACACTCTATTCCTCTCCCGCTGGGCAGCGCCAGCAGTGGTCTAACCGCCGAGGAGGATGCCTGTCTGCCACGTTCCCGCGAAGGTAAGTTTATGATTGCTCTGGATTTGGTTCTCGAATTTTATGATTGATATGGCTCGTTATTTAAATTAAATAGTAAGCTTGTAAATGTTTGCTATGTGAATTAAGTGATCATTATAATGTTTTTTATGAGACGTAATCACAACTTTCTACTACTTTTAAATTCGGCTAAATTTATGATTTAGTGACTTTTTCTGATCGCTATGGCTGTGATTGCTCTGTCTAAAAAGACCAGAGCAATGATATTTTGCATTAATTGTACGTTATAAATCTGTTTTAAGTTCGAACTGTAACAATAACAAACGAAGAACTATGCATATAACCTTTAATTTATAACCTTTTCTGGGTTTCTATGGGTAACCTAAACCCATAAACAGATTTTGACGTATTTTACTATGATGATAAGTATTATTATATTGGCATTTAGCTAACCGCAACCATAACCTTTTCTTCTCTAAAATTTAATATCAACTATTGTTGCAGATGGAAACCATGCCTCGAAGAAAAACATTTTATAGAGCGGGAAAAAGGGGAGCAAAATTTCGTCAGTGATTTTTTCTCAAGCCATAATAGTAGGCTACATGAGGGAGTCATATCATAAAGATTCGTGGAAGTCAGCTGTGGTTCCGTTGGTGGGATAAGCAGCAATAGCCGTTCAAACACGTAGAAAAAAAAAATTGTCTTTTCCTCCCAACTGAAACCTGGTTTATATTGAAGATTATCTTATATCACGAAGAATAAAACCAATCAGTTGACTGTACCATGTTTGAAAACACGTCAGCTGGTCACCCAAACATGTAATTTTTTTTTCTACCTTCATGAATTTTCTCTCGACTCAAATTTCACCCGATGATAGTTTACATGAAGTTATGGATAAAAACAAACGTCAGCTGACTGTATTTCGGTGGAAATATCGTCAGCTGATACTTTGAAAATTACAAGCAGGATTAAAGCTCTCAGCCTAAAATGTGCATGCAGTTCAAAGTTTTCAATTCCTCCCAACAGAAAACTGGTTTATATTGAAGCTTACTCTTAAGAAAACAAAACATTCAGCCAATGTTTACTCGCAGGTATGGTAAAGAATACAGAGTTATTCTATTGAGTTCGACAACAGAGAGGTATCTGAATCTGTTGATTTTTTAAAGTGCTGAGAAACACCAAATAATGATAAGTATTGCTAGAACCAACGACCTCAAGCAATTAAACATAACATAACACCACATCTGTAATCCCCGAAGGGTTGGACAGAGGTGTATCTAAGTAAAATGAATTATAATCTCCACCAACAATTATAATGTGACCAATTTCCGCTATCCCCATTTTTTTCTTCCGACACAACGAAATGATCTATACATGACAAATAATCCAGATCTATACGGATGGTTTACAAAGTCAAGAGAAAATCACCAAAGGAAAAAAGCTCGGGGCACAGTACTACCAATGAGTGATTTGACTCCAAGCCAGCAAAAGGTTCGTAGGAAGAAAAGTAGGGAAAGTTCGGATAATATAGTCCAAATAAATGAAACTAAGCCAAAAGTTGTTTTTTATAAGTATGTTAATTTGTTATTTTAAAATTATAATGTAATAGTTTGAAATTATAACGATATTTTTCTAAAATAATACATTTCTCTTACATCAATCTTGTTATTCGTACACTGAATATGACTGAAAACGGCTAAATAAATACTAAATATTAATTTTTTTGTTTCACTGATTTCACCATTTATGATCGCTCTGGCACCAATTATGATTGCTCTGGTCGCAAAATTTTTTGAACTTAAATATTTTCAAAACTGTTTGTGTAAATTGAAGGCCAATAGTAAAAATATACTATTTGAATATCATTCTTTTTAATGCGATACATAATTACCATTATAAATCAATATCTGAAAAGCACCAGAGCGATCACACGAATACGCCCGTTTTGGAGATCCATCCATGATTGATGCATAACCTCAGAGTTGAGGACGGCTGAATGAAGTACCAACGATTGTCACGCCATCTGTAATTGACATTGCCTTCGCCACCCCAATAACAAGAATTCTTAATTTTTGGTCATGCTATGTTGTCATTGTCAACAATGACACAAGATATTAAAATGTCAAAGTCAAAAAGCAGCTGAGCTGATGAGTGAGCGATCGTGTGGCATCGATTTTGATACGTAGTGGCGTTATCTTATCATTACATTATTATTATTAGAAAAAGCATATCGTCCAGTTACGCAACGCATTAGGGCTATGTAAGTAATGCGTTTATTACTGAGGCCGATAGTTGTAGCTAGGAAGGCGCTGCGGGCGAACAGGAGCGTCTGCGTGCAGTTGAAGCATCCATTCACAACAGGTACGACACTCGTAGCGCGCGTGTGTATACGACCGATATATAAATACGGAAGAACCTCGTTCACGGTCTATTTTGGAATCGTGCCAGTTAGATACGAAGAGAACTAAACATACAAACTTGATTCGTGTTTTTAGCGTTAGTGTGGAGAGCCATGGAGGATAAAGAGTCTTTGAAGAAGAGATTGACGCCGCTGCAGTATCATGTTACTCAAGAAGCTGGAACTGAAAGACCATATACAGGTTAGACAGTCAATATTTATTTTTCGAACTTTTGATCTTTCCAGAAACCTTATTATTTTGAAGTGTTTACCTAAAATGGCAGAGCAATAAACATGAAATTTCATCATTATCATATTTCGATGTTAGTTTATACAGGAGTAACGTTTTCCGCCAAATGTAGATTAAAAGACAAAAGAGTTTTTCTTTTTTGAGGTCAGAGTTATTTTTTCTAATTTTAGTCATTATATAGAATAATTTTTTAAATATATTTCTTCAATTTGCAGGAGTTTACAACAAATTCTATGAAGAAGGCATGTATTGTTGTGTAGTCTGTAGGCAAGATTTATTTACCTCTAAGACAAAGTATGACTCAGGATGTGGTTGGCCTGCATTCAATGACGTTCTCGCCAAAGAAAAAGTTACCTTGCACAAGGATGCGAGCGCAGGTATGACAGAACATGCTACTCTATATAAAATCTGTGTAAATATGTGACTAAAAGCATGTTAAATAATGGTTTTAAGTTACGTTATTGCTCATTCAGCTAAATTGTTTGTCTTGAATATACAAAAAGCATAAAATAATGGATAGAAAACACTTGATTTAAATAGATTACATATTTGATTGATTTATAGTTTAGTTTGATACAATTTTTTTTAAATTAGTTTCAAACTTTTTTAAACATTGTCCTTTAATTATTTAACTTACACAAAAATCACTTGATTTTTTATCCACGCTTGTATAACCTTTAAAGCCTTCAGTAAAATGAACAATATGGAACAAATTTTCAATGCCATTCAGTAGCACACAGAGCATTTGACATAAAAGATTGGTAACAATAGGTATTCCAAAGCAGGCCTCCATTCAAGGTTGCTGTCTAATCCCTTCCACTAGTGATATCCTTCAGTCCAATTTTAGAAGTAATTGACAGCATAGCTACAAAACATTGTAACAAGTGTCTAAATGACACTAAATGTTGAAATAAAATTAGTGTCTTTTTTCAAGTTATGTATTTGTTAAAAATATTAGTTCAATGTTCCTAGCATAACAACTACCACAGTAATAACTCTGCTGTCATTTATTTATAGAATTGGAGAGTTACCTTGTCTATGAAATCACCGCTTTTTCATCAATATCACAGGTGCTAATTGTGTATCATTATTTTGGCCTATCATTTAGATCCATTAATTTTCTTTATCTACTATCATGCTATTAATCCTCTATAAAAGAACCTATAGCAATTAGCTTATTGCCAACATTAAAACACTCAATGCTATAATGATCATTATATCATCCAAACGCGTGTTATAATGAATTTCAAAAAAAGAACATTCTCATGCAATGACATTTTTACCACCAGATCGCTAAAATTTTGAAAAAAGAACAATAAATTGTAGACTAATTCGTAATTTCGGATTCTCGTCTTATCGTGTTATTTCCCGCCATCTTGAATTTACATAGTTCTGTGCAACACCCTATGGTATGAGAATCTTTTATAGAGGATTCACATCATGATTGTAGATAAAGTATTGTATGCAACTGTTATAATTAGGTATTAAAACACTCATGTGATACTATTATCACACTCGGCTACGCCTCGTGTGATAAACCCACATTCGTGTTTTAATACCCCTGATTATACAACAGTTGCATAAATAACTATTATAACATGATAAATGGAAATAGTAGATGGCAAAATTGAACAATAGCAAACAATTTATCAAGCTTAACAATTTTTGCCAAGTCATTTGTGCTATGTAATCAATTTACAAGTCATGGCACATAACAAGACTTTTTATATTCTTATCAAATACCTGATAAATATTTACACATACAATTTCATCACATGATATGCCCCAGACTTTATTGTGACATCTACCCTCGGGCTATCAAATTACCTTGAGCAACATACATAAATAGGCATACAATGCTACTTCCATAATATCTTGAAGCATTGCCTTATACGCACTTTGTGATCATGACCATGGCCTTCAACTTGAACAATATATATTATCACATTACAATAGTTAACAATGATTCACACAAAATGAAAAACGAGCAGACTAGTTTTTATTTGTCCTCCTTTTTATAATTCCGCTTCTGAAAAAGGCAAAAACTAGATAGTTGAAATAAAAAATAAAACTAATTCACTATGAGTCAGCCAATTAGGCAGCCAGTAAACGCTATGATTACAAGAGAAGTGCTCTTAATATAGACATGTAGTTATTGTTTTACTATTCTTTTAGCCGAAACTGGTCTGCTATACATTTTTAAAATATCTTTATTAGCCAGCAGAGCCATATCATTATATACTTAATTTAAATAACCATTAGTATACATAAATAAATAATCCCATCATTATGTGTACTAATGTTGTGTTGTGTCTTACTTTTCATGACAGCGCAAGTAGTTGTCTGAAAGTAAATAGTTTTAAAACCAACCTAACTATGTTAAACACACATACCGCATTATGTGCATCCATTTTCACTAGGTACTCAAACACCATTTATGTTATTAGGTGATGTTTGATATCCTGTTAATTGTCGCATATGTAAATATTATGAAAATTGCTCTCTTTAAGACAATAGAGCTTGTACGTATAGCATTTAGAATAATTTATGTACTTATTAAATAACGTGTGTATGTATTAAAAAAAAACCGCGGATGACCCGAGACTTGTCGCGGGATTTCAGGATTAGGCAGAGCTTCAAAATTATCTATGCTGTGTATTGTGGGTACATTTAAAAACATTTGAACTCAGATACACAACCAGCTAGATCTACTTGTAGCTCGTACAGATATTTGTTCCGTACGGGAATCGAATCCGCGACACTTCATTAGGAACTCAAAATGATATTGGCTCTCACTTGCTGGGAGGACCACTTTTTAAAAGGTATTTGTATCGTATGTTTACATAGGGTTAACCCCACATTCAATTTAATTTACTTATTATTTTAATTAATTCAAGATCTAATCGCATGCGAATAGATTTACATACATAACAGCATGTGCTTTAGTTTTTACTGTTTGAAAGGCATGCATTACAAATTAATACATGTTTTATTCAAAACTTGTACATTTACAATTGATGATGATAATACCTGAATTTTATCAGACATGCCTAATACTAAGAATAAAATAAATTATCTTTATTTTATGTACATAATATTTCAGAGAACAATACAGACACATTCTATAATTATTTACCTACCTATGCAGATTGTAAATATTATGTAGGTACTTAAGTATTTTATTTATGTCCGCCATAAAACCTGGTGATGGGAAAATGGACTCTGGTGCTAATACATTTTATCTTTTTTCTGTCTTCCCCGTATCCTTGACCATCCTCCGACACAATCCTGACTCCACAACAAACGTAAGTCGGCTCTGATTGGTAATCACTGATTCGTTCGTCTGTCTACGTTTAACATTTTGGAAATGCACTGTGTGTCAAATCGTCGTTCATCACACAAATACGCCTCACTCGCAAATAATATCGCAATGTATTCATGCTATTTTACATAATTTTAATCTCCTCTACCGCTCTGGTTGGGCGATCACAAACAATACACAAATGATCACACAATTCAATTTGGATGCGGCCGTAACATTGGGTTACTGCATCACTCGCTACATATAACTGTTACACGCCTTTTTGTGACATCACCTTAACCGTTCTGGAATGCGCATGATAAATAATATGCATTTGTCCTCGCAACCTGAACCGCCCCGTCTTGTCCCGTCCCGCCTGTGCTCCTGTGCTCATGGATGGCTGCCGGCTGGACTGCGCCGCGGCCGCTGACGACGCGCTACCACCACATCCTCACGACTCGAACTCTGTGAACCTCATACTCGGATATATTCATGTCATTCATTGTTCAATGTAAATAAATGGCTTTTTGGTGAATGGACCTGGTGTGTGAAATAAAGTTGGAGCAAATATATTACTGGTTTTAACACGGCCAGGTTTGGTGCGAACTGAGGTGCGATGCTCCAAGTGCAACGCTCACCTGGGACACGTGTTCGATGACGGGCCAGCGCCCACACGAAAACGCTTTTGCATTAATTCTGCCTCCTTGGACTTCATACCTGCTGAAGAGAGGAAAGACTAACGTGTCACCATGTGAATAGTCATAACTAATAAACATTTGCCTTGTTTGTAGTTCTAAGAAAATGCTTTGATCAAATAATTGGGTGGAATCGAATACTCAATTTGATAATATATGAAATGATTTAATGTTTCTATTCCGATTTTGAATAATAATATTGATTGTGAAATAGAACTTGAATATTGTATTTTTGTACGTACCATTAGAGAAACCCTGTGCGCAACACATCTCAGCCGGTTTATCTTTTATATCGCTACTACGAGGCAGCTTTTAATAATAAGAACTCTGTAATAATTTAGTTACCATACCGAGTCATTGTTATTATTTTAATTTTATATCCACACCATACAAAAATCTCCTGGTCCTTTAACGGAACAGTTGCGATGTAACGGGGGTAGTAGAAATCACAAAATGGTCTAGGAGATTATTTTTGGTGAGGAACTTGATTTGTTATTAATTTATTTTCTACCACTAAACATAGAGGTACTTTTGAACTTGAGTACAAATCTTTGTTCATAGTAGCTGCTGATATTTATTAGTCACGTAGATATTAAATACTACAGTAAATATATTTTGTAACTCTCAAACTTGACTTTTATTACTACTAATACAGTAACGCCCTTCCCATTAGCGGCCTCCTTATTAATGTAGCACCATATGTTGCAAGCATTACCTTACGTTAGCCTTCAGCTCTTGTATAGTGGTCAATAAAACGATTAGGTAATCATGGTGAGTCTTTTATTATAGTATGGTAGTAGGTAATTTATATGCACAAGTTGCTCATACATGGCACTGGTGTTTTACAACTGTCAAAAAACATGAAAAATGTTGTAACCACATTAAATATCTTGTTCAGTTACCTATTACAATAATTAATACATTTTTAACTTAAACTACGTACATAATTACAGTTACTTTCTCAACATAACATTCTATGCATACTCAAATTCATCTTCATGATCACATTATGTAGTCAATACACTTCTTACAATATTTTAGTATTATAGATACTGAATAACTTTGTTCAAGCTCTCTTGAAGTTTTGGCTACAGTTTTTACATTTCTACATTATTGCACAATTTGGTATGGGTTGGTGCGGTCGGTATTGTTATGGACTTGTTAAAATATAATCACTTTGCAACATCAATTACGAATAAAACATGTAGTTTTAGGCCGTATTTTAGTTTTTGATAACCTTATCATACAAATTTGAATACTATCTACAATATTTAATGAGTCTATTGTGCGAATTACTTATAACTGCATCATAATGGTCAGTGGACGATATATTTTCTTTAAAATGAAACTAACTGGCATATAAAAAGTACAGTAATTAAAATAACAGAAAGATGGCCTAACTTGACGATACGCAACAAAAACACCCAGTTTTATTGTCAAAAATTTTTACATTAAAATATCCTTAATTCAGAAAGCCAATAGACTCTGACATTGATTTTTTGAAATCGGAAAATCTCAAGTATGATCGCAACTAAAAATCACCCAGTTATTGTATAAAACAAAGAAATAATACAAATTTCAAATAAAAGCAAGTCATACATGATGCACCAACCTGGACTGCACAGATTTTACATAGCGTAATAAATTGGTCACGTTCATATTGTCAATGAGTAGTTGTACTCGTCTCTAACTTGTGTCTGTACAATTTACACGAGGCTTGCCTGTGCCGCAGCCTCCGCCCGTGTCGTCACGTCTGCGTCTCATACACGTCCCCATACACTCACTACTCTCACACACTTCAAATAGTGAATACATATCAAAATAAAACAAAATTTAACAGCATCTGTCGGCACAACCTAAACATTAAAAGCAGAGAGACATCTTGCAAGTCTTACAAATAAATGTAAATAAAAATACTTCAATCATTTAATACAAATAATATTACGGAATCCTATATTTCCTACTATTGTCGTAACAATAATGCGTAATGACGTAACTCTATCGATAAATGAATTTAGTCTATTATTTATTAAAATCTATTGTTCTGCACACATATAATTATTTATTCCTTGCTCTAATAAATACTTACTGTTTGTGCCATACAGGAGACGATCACCGATATATTTTCTCTTTGCTAATATAAATCAGCTGAATAGACTTTATAAACTTAATACTATGTAAATGCTTCACCTCATGACTAACAATAAAATGCTCTTCAAAATGACAATGTAAAATAATGATTACGTCACGCGTCAAATGTATAATGAGAATATTTTTGGCGTATTATTTCTTTAACAATATACCAAGTAAATTAATCAATTTAGAAGAATATCGAATTAACTGCTTTACCAATAATAATTATATAATCTCAAAAACGTAAATTAGAAGCCATAAGCGATTTAAATAAATTAACAATTATCATACATAAAACTATCACTAACTAGTAACTATCGAAAGCAAATAAGCAGCAGAAGCTTCAGTGTCTCGTCAGATTTAATACGTGATACAAATTATATGAACCGCACTGAGCTCACGATCAAATGCTTACATGTATCAATCACTGCTCTAACAAACATTAAAATTATAAAAGTATTTCGAAATAGGAATACAGATAAAACAGAATGAAATAAAAGTTCCATTCAGTCGTCCCCAGTCACTCCGCACGCGCGACTCGCCGGCGACCCGCCGCGCGTGTCGCCGCGCACTGCGCTCTGTATTGAAGTGTTTCCGCCAACTGCCTCAACAACTATCATCACAGTGAATAAGCTGAACCGATACTAACGTAACGCCTCTACTGTATTCTACTATTTATACTTTACAAGGTTGCCTAAACATCTGCCAGTCTTCGTTTGCAGCTATAATATTTCGTATTTTTTCAAAAATTCGTATCTAAACTTCTAATATCTATCTACACTATCCGATCTTACCATACAACAGTCAAAAGAAACACGTCAATCAGAGATCTCTTCGCTAAAAGAACCATTAATATCGCTACTACACAAAACTACGATGATTTATAGTTAGTGGACTGCACTTTATTATCGATCTCTTTTTCTTGTAAAAATATTACCTCTATTATATTCAACGGGCAGCAGTTTTACATTTAAAATAGGTATTGCTCTAATAAGATTTCGTCACAGATGTCCACAAGGTTCACAGTCTCGTGGTCCGTGCGTGTAGTCCACAGGCACTGAGGGCGCTAGTGTGTCGGCGCGGGCGGCGCCGCCGGCCTGCGCTAATGTCCCTTCGCCGCCTCCTTGGCCGCCATGATCAGGGGAGTCAGCGACGCCAGCGGCCGCGCCATTTTGAGGAAGGGGTGCTGCAACAACGCATTTTTTTAACACAGAATCTACGTTTATTTTTTTTTAATCTTTTACGTTTAAGCCAGACCCAAAATTAGCAGTAACTGTAGGACTTGCAAGTTATTCATCAGATGCTCGGTAACCGCAACTTAGCAATATTCCCAATGATTAATTTCGCAACGTCATGAGCTATTCCTCTAGTATTCATTCACTAAATGAATCATTAGGAATATAACTAAGTGACCGTTTTGGACCCTCTGTTCCACATTTTTTTTATGAGACCGATAACACAGAAAAATAATCATGTGTACCTTTAATAAGTCAAGCGCGGTGGCGCGTCTCTCGACGTCCACCTCGAGGCACTGGTCGAGGAAGTCTTGGAACACTGTGCTGAGCTTCTCCTTGTCCTTGATGTCTGGCTTGCCGTTCGTCGCTATTAGGTACAGCGCACGCAACGGGTTCTCGTTCAAATATGGCGGCTCACCCTCTATCATTTCGATCGCCATTATACCCAAAGACCATACATCCACCTGAACGAAAACAACACATCAGTATGAGGCTTAGTATGTGGAAATACTAATATCGATTGAAAAAGCATAAATAGAAGCAAGACAGCGATACAGTCTCACCAAATGCAATAGTTATAATATTGCAAGACATAGGCGATTTGTTTCATCTGGCCCACGGGCCTTGTCCCGTCAACGGGGTAGATTGAAATAACGGTTTAATCCATTCCGAATCTTGTATTAATTGGTAGTGGCGCCTCCTCCTCCGCCGCGCAAGATGTGTTTCTGTTCTTGTTTATCGAAATGAATGAATAAAAAATTAATTTTAGATGTAAAGTCGTGAAATACTGGTTTCCACTTTGAAATAAGACCTATTTCGTAATAGTATGGCTTCGAAAATAGAAGTCTAATGAAAAGGCAAGTTTAATTAATATAATAGAAGAACATCGCTTTTAAATACTGCTTACTATTGCTCGTGACAGTACATGATAGTTTAGAAACTACAACTTCAAACTGTATCCGCCGATCGCTAACAAATACGATTTATTAAGTGGTATCAAAGTGTTAATTGAATACACGTTGCTTGAGATGCTAATACATTAACACTCCTGTAGTGACAATTACATGACTAATTAATAATAGTATGATTCCACCATAATAGTGTGCTTCAGCAGTGCGCATACTAAGCTGGTATCGCGTTTAGCCCGAGTCCACCGGCAAACCTATGTTCGCGCACAAAAGTATCCATCTCCTCCTTCGCTAGCATGACTGCTTCGCAGAAGGAGGCGACCGGTCGTCCTCTTATCATTAATTAACTAAATATAATCATCTGGCTAGCAATATACTCAATATAGTTAGGAACAGCTTCCAGTCAAACGAAATACAGCTAAATATCAATATTTATAAACACATTAAGGGCGAATCAGGCTGACGGATCTTTCCAGGAGATTAATCAAAGTTCGAAAGATTGTGTTCCAGAACTCGAATTGGTCTACTTCTGACTTGAGTTACGATATATTTTATACTATTAAAGAAAGTAACATAACGAACCTTGGGCCCATACTGCTTCCGCGTGACGACCTCTGGCGCCATCCAGTAAGGTGTGCCGACCATCGTCGTCCGTTTGTTCTGTTCGGGAGATATTTGGGCGCAGAAACCGAAGTCAGCTGCAATATTCATATTATGCTGATTATTTATTTTGTTATAGTAACAGTACATATGACGCCACAAACATATTTTGGCACTTTAAATATTTCAATATGCTACTGGAAAACATATTAAAAGTAACAAATAGGCCAATTAGCTAAATTAATTGGTTTAAACTTCATCGGTTTTGACCCACTGTCCTTATGGTAGAGTGGGTCAAAACGTAGCAATATTCCTAATGATACACTTCGAATAATACAAGAATGGCCAATGACAATGGCTGGTAATTAACAAAGTGAATCTTTAAGAATATTGCTTGGAGTGGCAGTTTTAGATGCACTGTAAGGCACTCACTCAGCTTCACTTGTCCATCCAAGCCGAGTAGTATGTTGTCGGACTTGATATCTCGGTGTATGACGTGGTTGGTGTGCAGGAAGTGCAGCGCCTGCAGCACCTCGCGACACACGGCGGCGATCTGGCCCTCGTCCATGCACGTCTCCGTCACCACGTCCGTTAGCGAGCCGCCCGCTAAGTATTCCATTACCACCCATAATTCCTACAAGAGTCAAATTAAAGCATTACAATATGCTATTTGACAGTATCAATAAATTACAAATATAATTAGTCCGCTACTTAGAGTTTTGAAAAATAAAGGACACGTATTTTTTCTTTTGTAAAATCAATCAATATTCACCAAGATATAACGCAACAAAACTCGAGAGTGGGGGCTGGTGACGTCGGAATTTAATAGAAATTGTACTAAATTGTGACGTATTGAAAATTTTGAAAGCGTCATAGTTCCGTCAATTTTGGTTTACGTAACAAAAGAAAAAATACGAGTCAAATATTTTTTGATAGTCTAACTGACGGACTAATTATAATTTTTCAGTCAAATAGCCAATTGTTCACCCAAAGAGGAACTGGTCATACTCACTTCATTAACTAAATAACTGTCAAGATAGTTGACTACATTGTTGTGTTTGTTCTCCCGCATCACGAGGATCTCATTGATGATCAGCTCCTTCTTCGGCTGCTGACTAAGATTCATTTGTTTGATCGCTACTTCCATACCCGTCGACGTTTCTATCGCTGTATACACTGTCCCTGATGCACTAGGGGGAAAATAAATTGTTATTTAATATCAAAGAAATGGGTTTATACAGGTGTCCCGGGAAGTGTGCAGCAAACTGAAAAGGGTCATTTCCAATCATTTAACCTCTGAGACATAAGGTACAATTTTTTACGGTTCAAAAGTTATGAGCACTTTTGTGTTCAGATAGGCAACAAATGCCTAGAGAAGTAGAGATTGCAATTAAGTTTAATTCTCTCACTTTTAAAACTGACTAAAATATCCAAGTGATAAATATCTCTAAAAAATCTCTATATCTTGGGTAGGTTTCTCTAATACATGGCCAACTTTCATTAGTGTAATATTTTCCCAAGAATCAAGTAAATATTTTGCAAAAAATAATGAGTAAATTAGACTTGTTTACTTCGCAGGACTGACTTACCCTTGGCCAATTTTTTCCATTTTGGTGTATTTTCTATTGGGGTCACCAACACTAACAATAGTTCTTAATTTCTCTAATATTTCTTCATCAGTCATTTTCTTTTTCCTTTGCTGCTGGGCCGTTGCTCTTCTGTAAAATAGAATTATTATTATGTTATAAACGACGATATGTAGTTTAATTGTGGACAAAAGTTCTCGTATAGATTATGTCAAAACGAGAAAAGGAAAGACGGTAGCTTAAGAAAAAGACTGCCCTTGATGCGCATTGGCTTGATAGGCCAGAAAGGCGTAAAAGTTTTAACAAGAAAATTGAAAAAAAAAAGTCACTCTTCACAATCGGACCACGTCACAGAACGCCGAACAAAATATGGAAAGTATGGAGATTAAGTTTACTTCGATTCAAGTCTCCGGTACTTTACGACTTTCGTATCTATTGACGCGTGCTTGTGTTCGAACCAGATTTGTTTCGATAGTCACCTGGATACCAAAGTCGTAAGGTATCGACCGTCGCGTTGTGTACGAAGGGCAAGAGAGGCTTTATAACTGGCAACTAGCTTCAACTTCCTGACCATCTGAAGTTCTAGACTATCCAAAGGCAGTGTAAATGCTTTAATTGAAATAAAAACTTCGGCATTAAATTCATGGCGTGCATTTCATACCCGGTTTCTGTATTGGTCTGCGCGCCGTTAGCGGGCGGCGGCGCGTTCGGTGCGTGCGGCACGTGCGGCGCGTGCGCGGGCGGCGTGTGCGGCGCACCGGCCGGGTTCTTGTTGCGGTCCAGCACCGCGCCGGAACCCACCTCCGCTCGACTGCAGATCTGTACGGACCACTTATATTACGTACTAGTTTCGAAACACTGCTCTGCTTCTAGGGATAAATTTATGGATAGTGCTAATGGAACGTAGAGAATACACGAATAGTTTTTCATTGAATATGCAATCTTCTTTTAACAAACGAAGCATGAAAGAACAACCAAAGAACAGTCACGCGTTTATAAAATGCAATTTTAATTTTAGATCAATTTTATATCTTTTCAAATTCTACATCTATTTTTAAGTTTCATTTGACGGGTAGTATCGTCACTTAAGGACTTAAAAAGCTTGAATTCCTGTTACTCTGATGTCGGTCGCGTTTTTTTGTAACAAATATAAACGTAATACGCGCCGCTGACGTCAGCGCCGCAGTAAGGTGCTATGTAGAACACTATGTATATTCATACGCGCGACTGACGGAATTTAGTCCCTAATGTCTGATGGTTGATAAATTTAATTTTGTTACCAAACTTAATAAGAGCTCTTATAAAAATTGGGAATTACTTACTTTGTTTTGGCATGATTTAGAATAAATGGTATTTGAGGAAACCCAATATTGTACAAAATTTCATTTATAATATGAAGTTGATGAAGGTATTACAATACTTAAACATAAAAAGGTAAATAAGTTGTAGCTATAAATATAAAATGAAACTCGACTTTAGATGCTTTACCATAAGATTGGAATTGATACAGAATTAGAGTAAGACTGTCTTACCGAGTGCGTGGTGAGAGCAGGATGCGGCACATGCGGGGGAGACGCAGGCGCGGGCGCAGGCCGGGGGGGAGGGGCCTCCTCTTCCTCGATCGGTTTTGTGTACTGGAATCAGATTTATAACTTCAGTATGTAGACAATCTTTTAGTGAGGAAAGAAAAAATTTGCTATGAGTTGGACTAGAACATGCGTACCGGTATAAACATTTAAAACTGTATGTAGACTATCGGTCTTGAATCTTGTTTAATACATAAGAAAGATTTAGAGACGAGTTTTATTTCAAAGTATGGATTCCATTTGTTCCCAAAACAATAGGGTGTTAGAGTGAAAAAATCTAATTAGTTTGTGTTACATTATCAAAAAGTACTTGACCTGTATTTTTTCTTTTGTTACATTAACCAAAATTGACGAAGTAACTACACTTTTAAAATTGGCATTACGTCACAAAAAAACACAATTATTCTTAAAAACCTACGAATTTTGATGCGTTTAATCTTTTTAAAAATTCATTAACAGAAAAAAAAAAAAATATTCCACAACTATCACACAACGCCATCTAGTCCCAAGCTAAGCAGAGCTTGTGTTATGGGTACTAGACAACTGATAAACATACTTTATATATTTCTAAATACATACATATTATAGATAAATTACACCCAGACACAGAACAAATGATCGTGCTCATCACACAAACATTAATCCTGGGTGGGAATCGGACCCACGACCTCCAGCATAGCAGTCAGGGTCACTAACCACTAGACCAACAGGCCTGTCGAAAAGTATTTTACTATTATTTTTCAAAACTCTAATGGGCAGACTAATTACATTTGCAATTTATTGATACTGGCAATATGATTATTAAAACCAAAACATTTAAATTTAGGCCTACATATTAGTGCTTCTTACTGTACAGATCAATATGTAGCCTGATTGTAAACTTCGAACCAATCACATCGAGTATCAATCATTCATTAGATAAAATATGCGATGCGTACGCCAGTGATACTTACGATACTCTTGGTACGATCGGGTCGAGAGGGGGGCGGCGGGGGGGGCTCGGGGTGCTCCGTGTCTGTGGGGGTCGACGACGAAGGACTGCTGGACGACACTCGAGACACTGACGACCCTGTACACAAGAATCAAGAGTAAATATGGTGTGACTGCACGGTTCGCGTATTGGCTGAGCGGTGGCCTGCGCGTCGCAGGTTTTATTCCCTCTAGTATCAAATATTAGTATGAGGTTGGTCATACAAATACCCAAAACAGAGGAATGGTAACTTTTAAATGAAAATCTGTAATTGAGGCTGCACTTTGTCTTTTAGAGAAAATCAACAATAATGGATTTAATCTTGGGTAAGACAATAGTTTCGAATTTGTTAGACTTCAAAATCTTACCTGAGTGTGTAGTATGCATCTGTGCAGACGTCATGTATTTAGAAGGTGGCGGCTGCGTGGCGGACGCGTCGTACCATTTGAGCACGTCGAGCACGGCCTGCGGGTTGTTCTTTTGCTCTTGCTTGCTGATGTTGGCGGCCATGAGCAGCCGCGCCCACGCCTCCGGCATGCCCTTAGAACAATCATCGTACAATCAAAATGGGGCAGAGACAAATTAAAGTAATCATGCACAGTTTAATCAAAATTTCTATGGTTTTTAGCCATTTATAAAGCGTAAGTGCGCTTGTACATAGAGCTTGATTGAAAAACGATTTTTAGTATCATTTCTACTCCCCACCAATGGCCCCCAAGTAATCAACTTTAGCTCAACATTATTACTTGACAAAAATATATGCTCTTGCTCGTACAAGCGCAATATTTTTTCCACATTTGTTGAACTGTAAATTGTAATAAGAATATAGATCAACAAGTTTTATTTGAAGTAATAGATAAGTCATGCAAAACGCTTGTCTCAAAATCTTAAATGTGATAGTAATAGATCCTCTACAGCCTGAAGTATTACTGTATTAATTAAATATAAAGTTTTAATGTACAACATTACTAAAGTTATATTATATATATAATAGCTAGGAATAATGAATGGTTTCCAAGCAACTTGTCTGTGAGATATTTCTACACTAAAGAAATGACTAACATAATGTACTGAACCTACTTAATGATACTATCATAAATTGTTTTCAGTGGAAGTATGACACTAAAGCAGGAGCTAGAGAACAAATATGACATCCTAAGGGTAAGGGTAGTATACAGAGTAGACTATGCATGCTCCACATAGATTTGCTTTTTACACAAAAATAGAGTAAACATGAAATATAACTAAAAACAAATAATAATAAGGAGTGGGTGAACCAAATATTAATAAGTTGCACATTATCACATTATATATTACAATAAGATATAATGTGAAAATGTACTAAACATATAATAATATAAGCTATTACTTACTGTCATAGGCAGCTTGAAACAAAAGCGGTAATACATGGAACTCAATTACATGATATCATTACTTGTTCCTTAAGGACTGTTTTAGTTTTAAATACATTTTATTACAAACAGACAGCTAAGTCACCATCACATAGTTTTCAACAATGATGGTCTATAAACATTCCATGGAGTAAACCCATTAGTCAGTAATTCTAAATATAGGTACATTCTCTAATATAAACATGCTTGTATTATACTTTTTTTGTATGCAGCTAAACTTATTATTATCAGGAGTTTCCACTCAAGTTACAATGCTCCAGGTTTAGTATGAATTAACTGTTTACAACTAAGAATAAGTAAAATGAAAAGTCAAATAAAAATACTTGATATGCCACTTTTATAAGAAAGCAAAGCATCAAAGCTGTGAGGCATTGTGTGTAGGCAAAAAGCTGACTCTTTTTCTCAAGATAATCATTATAAAAATCTGGTTTTGTCGGGGACTCAAAAGAATAAATTACAATTGAGTGAAAAGTTATAATAATATGACAGTAACAATTTCACATCAAAGGTGCATTAGAGTGCAGTCAGGTTTCTTCTTCAGAGTTAAGCATTATGTAGCTTCCAATTGGTCAGATTTGTAGAAAATTTGTTGTAGTTATTGCTAGTTCAAATTATAAAATACATCATAGTTGCAAAACTACAGGACTGTAATTAACAAATTAATTTCTAATTACAGTAAGTCAATACCTAACAATGGCCACATCACAATATTAGTGCAATGAATTGTATGGGGGTATGGGTAGGTACACTGATGTGTCATGGGTTTTCCCCAGAGATCAAACATGGATGGAAGTTTAATATTTTCATGGTGCCTATAATCATAAAATACTATAGTGTTACTTACAGTAAACTCTCCAGTGACTGCATCAAACCCCACATGAACCGTGTGCTCAAAATTGGTTGGGTAGCTAATGTTAGGTTTGTTATCATTGTGAGCAGTACTTTTAGAGCCTTTAATTTTAGCTTTCAGTGTTTTCTTCTTCCTATCACCACCATCGTCAGGTTCTGAAACAATCAACAATACTTGGTCTATTTTCTTATTGGAAACACATGATTTTTGGATAAAAAATAGTTTTGGTTAAGTGAATAGTTTTGTACACATTCCATAGAACCACTAGGGCAGCACAAAAAGGCACTGGGATAATAATTGCTGTTGATTCATCTTTTGGTCTGTCTATTGTTTACAAACTCATTAACACAATTGGTTGACGGATACAATACATATTTAAATTACACATGAATTAACTGGATAGCTGCCAATATTTGTTACCTTTTGGAAGAGGCCTCATGTCCACTGAGGCTACCGAGTCTCCACGGTCCGTGGCGCGGTTGCTAGTGAGCCGAACCGGCGGCGCAGGTGGTTTATCCTCGTCACTCGACATATCGCCTTCTTTTGCCCGTTCTATATGCGTAAAAAAGATTGCTCTACTTCAATAAGAACTTAGCAAGACGCTGATATGTATGTTCATACAAAAGTTATCATCATTAAATAATATTTCATAGAATAAACGTAACAATATCCTGCGACCATACATCGTACCAAGAATGTATCATCAAGTATCACGCTACACTTTTCATCCAAAGCAGAGGTACATATTCATTGTGATCTATGGGCACAAGCGGGACTTTTGACAAGACTTGACATTGCGATAAAATAAAAGTAAACTAAGCCACAATATTACTCATGGACGCGCCCCGCAAAGGTTTGCGAATGCGACAAAAAGATATTGCTTGAATATCAAACATACATATTTCGCTCACCTGGAAAATTATAGAATTATAAGGGACAATGAAATAATAGTATACGAGCTTTTATCACATTTCAATTAATCACAACACTTAAAAACACATATTTTCTACAAACTTATTAATTTAATCATTCACACACATGAAACGATAGCAGTGATGACTAGAGCCGCCATTACACTATAAACTAGAGGATCACTTTGTGACGGAATTTTGATGACAGGAGTGAAAAAATCGACTAACCGATTAGACATTCCAGCTATGAACGTTCGCTAAAACACATATTGAGTGCACAATGCGGGTGTCCGCACCCCAGCTATATGAATATTATGTGAAATTAAAACGATGGAATCAATTACATTTCGTATAAAAATCCAAAGTCAGATATTTCAATTGGGCTCAAGAGTAGCACTTTTTGAATAACAATTTCACAAGAACATCCCCAAAAACACTCGTCACCGATTCACACTATCTATTATATTCATATCTATTCGAGTTTCGAAAGGGTAGAAGAAGTGGCGGAATAATAATCTCCCCAGCATACTTTGCTTGAACTTTCCGATGATGACACATTCGCTAAAATTAATTCTGAAATGCCATATTGTTCACTCGATGTGAAAAAGGCTATATTTTTAAGTGCTGCGTAGCGTGTTCTGTCGTGTTCGACGTCCACCTGATGGAGACTGGAGTTTGGACAGGTTGATGTTTAAGGCGATTCCTTTATAGTAGTAGCCCGCAAAATTCATGTGTTTTCTGCAATTTGCATATCAGTGTCAAGTTCTAATTTTATCAATATATGATTTGCGACAATAACAAGTATAACTTTAACATTTGCTCTATTCGCTTTCAAAACATAAGTTAGATTTCGGAAATTTTACCAACTTTGACCAAATCTTTGTCCAATGTGTACCTAATGCCGCATACACACCGGGCCAATGAAGACCAACGAATGGGTCTTGTCCTTCGTTGATCCTGTATGGATAGCTTTCCGAAGCCCAACGAACGATCGTTGGCATCTCAGCTATATAAAATGTACTCTGTGGTTGGCATTTGCCGGCAATCCAAAGTATGGCCGTAACATCAGAGGAATTGAACCATTCGATTGAACTGCGGCATAACAGAAACCAATGACAGCTTTTCGAACCATTTAGTCGAGTCGAGTAGTAGCTACTCTTTTTTATTTTTGCCCGACGCTGTTGTCAATTTCATTAGATAATGACATTGACATTATTTTGACATACTCTACGTGCTTGTTGGAGAGGGTTGTGATTAAGAATTTGTGATGTGACTTAATTTATTAAAAAAATACAGAGAACCATATTATTTTCTTGAATGTACAAGTATTACACTGTAAAGCCCTACATTTTCATTACAAGAATGATATAAAACTTATAAACATTCTGCCATGGATCACCCGGAGTCATCGGTTTGTTACTAAACGTATTATTTGAAGTAGAATTTTATAGCAATACACACTTGAAGTTGTGTTTCAAGTACAAATGCTACATTACGCATACATGTAGTAATGCTTTCTGTACGAAATTCTTTCCCTAATGCAAACAATTTTGTATACACAAGTTTCGTTAATGCTGACGTATACTATGTTAGCATTCCGTCCTTGACAAATAATCGTTTAATTACTTTGAAGTTGAAGTATGTGCATTTGCGATATTTCTTTCATCTTTAGCTAGGTCTGTGAAAAATAAACTACATAGTATTATCGAATTAAAATCACAGTATGACAACTAAATATTCAAACTTTTATTTTAACCCTGGTATTTGTTTGGTTGGTGTGTTAAAGTTTATTTATATTTCTAGCCCCAAGACAGTGGTGTTAAAAAGACCCCATTTGATGATCTGAGCAGAGATGACCTAATAAACAAGTGCAAAGGCTTACTGGTTATAGCTCAAAAAGCTAAACAAGCTAAAACAGGTATATTGTTATTATAAAAAGAGTTTTTTTTATCTTTCAATTATTCTTTGAAAGTGATAATAAATAATGCATCATGCAGATTCATTTATTACTTACATCCTGTTTTTTACAGAGTTGCAAACAGAACTTGAAAAATGTCTGAAGGAAAAGAAAACAAGTGCAGAGAACGTAAAAACGCTGCAAGAACTTGTTGATTCATTGACTGAACAAAAACTCAACTTTATAACTGAAGTGGATTCTGCTCAAAGCAAGATAAAGGCACTTAACATTAAGTGTGTAAATTATGAGGAGAACATTAACACATACAAATCTGATCTGATCGTAAAAGATAACAAGATAGCAGATATCAATCAGAAGTTATCTGACCTTGATATAGAAGTCACTTCACTTAGAAGGCAGAACAAGCGCCTGTTAGAAGAGAATGAACAGCTGTTGAGTCAACTCACTGAGTTTGAAGCTAGTGCAGCAGAGTTCAACAATATTGGAATGCAACAGAGAGAACAACTGAAGAAATTAGAAGAAAGTGTCAATACAGGTATTTTATTTTTTGGAAGCCTAAAATAAGTCTCACTGCTGGGAAAAGGCCTCCCCATTTTCCTTCTAAATCATTTTGTGCATTCAGGCATTCAATACATGTGTAACAAAAAATACTGAGCAGTATTTATTTAGAAATTTTGCATTAGATATATCTTTATTTTTCAGAAGACCATTATAAAAAACAAATTGAAGAGCTCAAGTCTCAAATCCAAGAATTGGAAAGTAAAGTTCAAAACAATGTAGACTATGAAGCAAAATTTAATGAAACAAATGAACTGTATGAGTCTGAAAAAGCTAAAAAAGAAAAAGCTAATGTTAAATTGAGAAGCTACAAAGACAAAATTTTAAAATGTGCTGCATGCATCAATCAATTAAAAAATTCTAGATTTATTCTAGCTAAAACAGTAAAAGAATATTCAGAAAATATTCCTAAATGGCAAAATGACATTATAAAGGCATCAAAAGTACTTGATAATCAAATAAATGAATTAAACAATGAGAATCTTTCATTAAAAGCAAAACTCACAGAGTTAGAAAAACAACTAAACGAAGTAACATTATCTAAAATGGATACTACTACTTCAGATTCTCAAATAACTGTTTTGACAGAAAAGAACTTTGTTTTACAGGATCAAGTTTCTAAGTTAGCACAGCAACTAAGAAACAGTGAAAATGAAAACACCAAACTCCTTGCTGAATTAAATGAAACAGCAGGTCAACTAGGCAAAAATAAATTATTGGAGGAAAACCTAAATGAATGTACTCAAAAATTAAATGATGTTACTCATCAATTCAATGAACTGGAGAAGTCCATGCACACTTTGAAAGAAGAAAATGCGAAATTGAAGGACAGACTGCACAATCAAACACAAAATAATGATGAACTTGATAAGTTGAACTTGCAAGTTAGAGCTTTAGAGAGTGAAAAATCAATTTTAGTAAAAGAAAAATTAAATGCAAGGGATAATGTTGTTGAGCTTGAGAATCAAAATAAAATTTTATCAGACAAATTATCTAAAACAAAAACGGAATTACAATCTTTAAAATCTCAATTGGATGTACTTACACAAGAAAAATCTGCTTTTGAGATCAATTTCAAATCAGAAAAAGAGAGTGAGATTAACATGTTGAAGTGTAACTTGAAGGCTCAGCAAGAGCAGTTCAACTTGCTGAAGAAAGAGCATGAAGGTTTACAAGACTTGAATGGACTTTTGAAAGAGGAAGTAGAGACTCTAAAGCTTTCGTTGGAACAGCCGAAAGACGAAAATTTATCCGATTTGAATGTGTCTTTACAGACTGACATTGCAAAACTAGAGACCAAACTAGCTGCTTATAAACAGGAAAATGCGTCACTTTTATCTGAAATAAAAGACGCACGAACCAAATCTAAAGAATTCGATAGTCTTATTGCTGAATATGAAGATGCTAAATCAAAATTAGCAAGCTATAAGTCTGAAAATACAGAACTGCTGAATGAAATGAAAGAAATCAATCAAGCACTCAAAGAGCGTGGTGAAGCCATATCTAAACTGCAAAAAGCTGTTTCTGAAATGGAAAAGCTAGTAGAGACTTTAGAGAAAGATAGGGAAAATATGAACCAAGAGAAAGTAGAACTACTAAAGAAGAATGAAGGTCTTGAAAGTGATTTGAAGAATGCTGAGCAGAAGACTAATGAAAAGGCTGAAACTGCCAATCAGTTGAATGTTGACATGGACAATGCCATGAAAAGCTTATCACAAAAAGAAGAGATTATAGCCACCTTGAAAGAAGAAATTGAAAAGCTTAAACAACAACAAATCACTTCAGGTAATTACCCTTACTTGTACCCTTGCTTATCTATAAAAGTAGCACTATAAAATTCCGCACTTGTTTCGTTTTATTTTGTAACTAATCAATTTTGAAACTTGAATTGTTTTATTTGTGTTGCAGCAGAGTTACCAAATGAAGACATGTCCACATCTACCATATCTAAGGCAGAAGAACACTCTAGAATGAAAGATCTTGATGAAACATTTGAAGAAAAGTATGAGTCCAAAACCAATTTTGTAGTATCCTTGATTTTATATTCTTTACTTTGTAACTAATAAATAAAACTTTTTGCAGATACACCAAGTTGAGGATATTTGCTCTTAAACTGAAGAAGAAATTAAATGAGACCATTAGTCAGATGCAACAAACAGAGAAAGATAAAGCTAAACTTGAGAAGTTACTCAACGAGAGTAAATCTAGTCATTCTACAGATGAAACTGATAACCCCAGAACAGAAATCACAGTTGTAAATCTAACTGAAACTAATGAACTTGAAGAAAAAGTCAAATCCTTAACTGTGGCTCTCGAAGCTACGAAAAATGATACAACTGAACTGGACAAGTTGAGGGGTAAAATATTTTTAAATGTAATTTGTAAATGTAGATTAACAAGTAATATGTAATTAATTATATATTTTTTTATAATTCAGCTGAATTGGCTTTGAAAACACAACAGTTAGCTACTGAGATGGAAGCTCACAAAGTAACAAAAGACAATCTGGAGAAAGCTCGACGCGACGTCAAGAAGAAAAATGTGTTGAGTCTGGAAATGGAGGACTATGAGAGATCCATGAAGGAACTGTCCACGAAGATGGAGGAAAGTAAGAAGAAAATGATGCAGGTAGATTTTACAGTTTACAAATATTTCAAAACCCCAGTTTCCAATTATCAAAGTTTTTTTTATTGTTTTCTAGATGGAATCAACAATAGATACCCAAGAAGGCACAATCACAGCAATGAGAACACAAATAAAATTGTTGGAAGAGCAAATTAAGACTGAGGAGAGACAAAACAGACAGGTCAAAGAAGAGTTACAGCACGCCATCGAAGATGGGAGAGAGAAAGACAACCTGATTCAAATGAAGAACACCATAGTGTCCAAATTAGAACAAGACCTTGAAGACGAAAAGAGAAAGAATGAGGAGGCAGACCTGGAAATGACGTCACTGCTCACTGACAAAGAAAAGATTATAATGGCGCTAGGTGAAGATAAGGCTGAACTCAACAATAAAGTTAAGAAATTAGAGTTCAAATGCTCGGAACTAAATGAAAAATTGAAAATAACTAACATAGAATTGGCGGATTTGAAAACTGAGTATACTAGTTACAAGGTATGTTTGGCATAGTTTCTGAACTTTATTCAACTGTTCATAGCATTTTTTTTTAAAATTATGGTCTTTTTGTATAATCAGGTGCGAGCTCAAGCCGTGTTGCGTCAGAACCAAACCGTAGACCATAGCCAAGAAGAGCAATTGAAAGAAGAGGCGGCAGCACTTAGAGCACAGATAGATATATTAACAGCGAAACTAGCAACGGCACAGTATGTATCCTCTTGTTGCAACTTCTTAGTTTGGCAGAATAGTCGTCATCGGCTTTGGTTACCAGTATAGTATACCAAAAATAGAATATAACTGTTAATTTATTTTTTTAGTTAAATTTTCTTTCTTGAGCTCCTTAACCCCTTAGAAAATTGCGTTTTTACTGGAATAGTACTTTCAGTGTAAAGTAAAACATTTTTGCTTTATCTAGTTTGTGTTTTGAATTTATTTAAGGCGGAAGTTAAAAGCGATTAAACTGTAATGTACACTAATAGCAAAGTATGATAACATCGTCAATTATTCGTTTTGTCCCCATATTTTTGACAGACTGCAAACACGAGTATTTATATCACATACTAGCTTTTCCCCGCCTGCCGGGGTCGCGGGACTCACAAATTACTGTTACCCCGGTACGTAAAGGGCCATTGAAGGACACCGTAGATTTTAGTTAGTCAAGTCTGACAGTCCCTCCCGCCCTGCCCTGGGTGCGAGGAATAATTTGATGATTTTACCACGATAAAAAAAAGCTTTCCCCTGCAATTTCATCCGCTGCTTATCTCCCATTCGTCAAAGCATGATGTTATTGTTATGTAGCCTTCCTCGATAAATGGACTATCCAAAAGATAAATATTTTTTGAATTCGAAGCAGTTGTTCCTGAGATTAACGCGTTCAACCAAATAGATAAACAACTCTTCAGCTTTATACTACTGGTATAGTTTAATTTCCAGAGCGAAAGGAAAATGTTTTTATAATCATAACAACATACATTTTCAATTCAGTCATGTCATTTTAAGTTCGTTTTCGTTGTAAATTTTGTGCACAATAAAGAATATATATAAATAAATAAATATTCCACAACTATCACACAACGCCATCTAGTCCCAAGCTAAGCAGAGCTTGTGTTATGGGTACTAGACAACTGATAAACATACTTATATATTTCTAAATACATACATATTATACATAAATTACACCCAAACACAGAACAAATGATCGTGCTCATCACACAAACATTTGTCCTGGGTGGGAATCGAACCCACGACCTCCGGCATAGCAGTCAGGGTCACTAACCACTAGACCAACAGGTAAAATACTAAATATCTATTATGATTCCTTAGGGTCAGCTCACACCAACACGCGACGTAACGCGACGATACTGGAAATATAAATCTTTTCGTGTAGTAAATAAAGTTAGATTTTGAGTTGTTATTGAAACGTATACGCACGGACGCGCCGCGTGTGTCGCGTTTTTGATGAAATGAGATTTTTTCAGGTAGCAAATAAAGTTACATTTTGAGTCGCTCCATTGAAATGTGCTCGCGGCGCCGCGTCTTGGTGTAAACACGGTAGTTCACTGCATAAATACATGAAAAAATGTTTAGACCGTCAGTTAGAGTATTAAAAAAAATGAACACATATTTTTAGTTTTTTTAAATCCATGAATATTGACACAGATAATTATAAACGCTTTGAAATTCTGGAGTTGGGGCTTGTGACGTCATAACGCCTGTAAAATTATACCGACTGTGTGACGTTTTGTGATTTTTAGAAGCGTTGTATTTTCGACAATTTTGGTATATGTAACAAAAGAAAAAATATGGACAAATATTTTTTGATAAACAATTTTTCTGCCACAAACCAAAACAACACGTCAGGTGAAACAGAAGAACATCTGTTTTTTTGTTACTTCCAAGTGGTTTGTTTCAATTTGTGTCACCTTTACAATTAATTTCTATAACACGTCTGGGTGAAACGTTGTACGACTCACTACCATTGAGTAGGTAGAGTGTTTTTATTAATCTTTTATTGATACAGGAATATATTACTATTTATTTATATATAATACATTATATTCCAGCAATTACCGTTAGCCTGCCGGGGTCGCGGGACTGCACGAATTACCGTGTCCCCGGAACGTAAAAGGCTATTGAAGGACACCGTGGATTTTTAGTCAGTACGAGTCTGACAGTCTCACCCGCTCTGCCCTGGGTGGGAGGACTCATTTGACGATTATACCACGTAAAAAAAAAACAATTACCGTTACTGTTCGTTGTATTCAAACTAACAAAAAGTAACAACGTTTACCACCTGTAACCTGTGGCGACGGCTGCGCGGTCCCAAAGCGCCACACCAGGGCCACCTGCCTCCTTCCACCATCCTGCGGAATTCCGGCGCCAGACAGTTTTAACTGAGTTCAGTCGGTGCGCAGGAGTTCAAGTTCCTTCGATGGAGCTTAGGCTTCATCTTTGGTCGCGGGACTGTCGTAATCGGGGTCCCTGGGGGTGGATTTTAATCAGTACAAGTCTGACAATCCTTCCTTACCCCCTGGGTGGGAGGACTCATCTGATGATATTACGTTGTAAAAAAAGCCTCATCTTTGGCCTCAAATGCATCATTTTCTTTATAGAGAGCAGATAGAAGAAAAGACATCAGAAGCAGAGAGCATTCGAAGGCGTATGACTGAGGCCACGAGTGAAGCAGCGCGGGCGCAACAGAGAACCACTCGCCTACACGCCGACCTCGCGCGACTGTCGCAGCAAATTGAGTCAGAGAGGACGCAGAATAAGTTGCAGGTGAGCAAGCATAAAACATGATGAACGACGTACCCTTGAATTATTACTTTGTAATCAAATATCAATTTTATCTGGTTGTAAATAAAGTCGATTTCTAAATGTCTCAGTATCAGCACATTTGATTAGACAAAATGTAATTGGGTTAGTTTCATCAGGAATTTCTGAGCAGTCTTGGTTTCAAGTATCCAGTTGTACTTAAAAATACTAGCAAAATTCGTGTGTTTAATTATGTAGACCTCTGCCTCACCCTTCGAGCATTAATGGCGTGATGTAATATGAACATAGAGTACCATCATGTAAAAAAACACACCAACACACACCTTAATTTACAGGTCTCCACACTTACCCAGTGCTACAAAAGTCAAATCAGTGAACTGGAAGCCAAACTCCAGAAGGAAACAGAATTATTGAAGAAGCAACTGTCTGCCGCTCAAGAGATGAGGAAGTCTGGCAACGTCGCAGTCTCCTCACTCGACGACGCTAACAGAAACCAGTACATGTTGCCAGTCATACCGAAAGATGACAACAGCGATGGCGAAATGGATATCAATGTTTCTATGATCCCGAGAGAGGAGGGAGAGGTAAATAATATTACGCTAATAGACGATAGGGTTGGCGCTGTGGCTGAGTGTTCGGCTGCTGCGCAGTGTGTCGTGGATTTGATGCCCGCACTGAAAAAATATTTGTATGTAAAAGTAGTTGTTCCGGGTTTTGCTGTTCATATATGTATTATGTCTGTTTATACAAGAGCAATTCCTATAGAGGCTAAGAGTTATAGTAGTATTCTATCTTCTTCTTGTATAAGATAACGAATCGGCTGATCACGTCTACAACTAAAGCAGTTGATGTGTGATGACACACGACCTGTGCATGCACTGTTCACTTTATTAAAAACAGGCACCATAACTATACGTCACGAACAAAATTCAAAAGCGATCTTTGTACAGCTGTATTGGTTAACGTTTTACGTTTTCACGAACATAGTATTTGGAAGGGATACTTTTTAATTATGAAAAAGAACTTATCTACGTTGAAACCATTCCCCGGAAAATTGCTTTTTTGAACAAAGCATGCAGATGATGAAATAATCGACATATTTAATTTTAAAAAAATCGACATTTCAATGAGATCCACTAGGGCTGAATCAAGGTCGAATCTCTTCAGTAGCAATGTACAGACAGACTGAATATTTTCATAAAAAAACAAGGGAATAAATACCAGAAATATATTTTAAAAGAATAAAAAAACAAGGCGCCATCCTAATCCCTGTTCCAGGGGTCTGAATCAGCCCCATCGCCGCCTCCATCGAAGCAGTACATCGCGGGTGGGGCTAGCGGACGGTCGCCCGTACCTCTAGAGCGACTGCTGGAAGAAGGAGTACCTGATGATGAGGCCCTGGACACCTCCTCTTTCGCCCTTACACCTGACCAGGAGATCGCTGAACTTAAAAGGAGGCTTCAAGCTCAGCAACAAAGGTAAATCAATATTTTATTTGTTTTACTTATGACCAAAAGTTTGTTAAAACCAGCTTCTAGTAAGCGCTGTGTGTAGAGGCGTTTCTTCCCTCCCAATCCGGACACGAACCTCACGAAACATCCATGTCCGGTAAGGACTTGCGTCAGGCGGAAGGCGCCTCCCCATCCACTCCTAAAACCTTCGGGTCTTATTCGTGGCGGTGCGGCGTGTCCGGACATTTAACTGCTGGCCCCTATTTGACAGGCCTGTTGGTCTAGTGGTTATTGACCCTGACTGCTATGCCGGAGGTCGTGGGTTCGATTCCCACCCAAGACAAATGTTTGTGTGATGAGCACGATCATTTGTTCTGTGTCTGGGTGTAAATTATTTATAATATGTATGTATTTAGAAATATATAAGTATGTTTATCAGTTGTCTAGTACCCATAACACAAGCTCTGCTTAGCTTGGGACTAGATGGCGTTGTGTGATAGTTGTGGAATATTTATTTATTTTCCATCCCGTGATCAAGTGTACGACTGCTGATCAAAGGCCTCTCTTCACTTCAATACCATTACTTCTTTTGTGTTACAGGGTGAAACACGTGACGGTGCTGCTGTCTGAGTCAGAGCGCGAGTGTGCACGCATGGCTCAGCTGAGTGAGCTGTTGAAGTCGGAACTGAGGCGAGTTCGAGGAGCCACGCAGAACGCGCACAACACCGAGTACATGAAGAACGTTACGCTTAAGGTACGTAGTCGTACTCACTGAAAAAGTAGGGGAGGAGAAGACTCAAGTCTTTGTGGATATAAGGAACAGGGTGTAAAGTGCTTTGGAACTTGTGTTGTGACTGGAGGCCTTCTGCCCGACTGTAGGCTTGCGTCAAATAAATTGTTAATTTAATAAGTCCATCAGTTAGAGTTTTGAAAGACAAAATCATTTTTTTTTTTATTCAATGAGTACTTATTGACAAATATATAACACCTCAAAACTCGGTATTAGAGGTCCGTGACGCAGATTTACAAAAAAAAAATCTAATATTATCGTGAATTTTAAAAGCGTCGTATCTTCGTCAATTTTAGAATTAAAATACGGGTCTTAAAATTTTGAAAAATGTAATTGACTGAGTAACTTGATTTTTTTGGTCATCTTGCCTATTCTAGTCGGATTTTTATATTGTCGCAAAAGGAGTTTCATATCGCCGGAATGCTGAATTTTGACTGTAACTTATTCGTTTACTCCATGTCTCTGCTTAGTAATTTGCGACACCGACCAACTATAAGTGAAAATAATTCTTATTGCAACGGCATAATGATGCAATTCAACTGAATGACGTCGTCGGGGCCAGCCTGTATTTTTTTCTATCTACCCACAGGCAACCGCACGCTACCAGTATAGTGCAGTCTGCACTATACTGGTAGCGTGCGGTTGCCTTCTTAACCTCAATGCAAATATAACCTTTATAGTGCTGTAAATAAAGATGTTATTTCTAGTTCCTGACACTGCCGCCCGGTGACGAGCGCAGCCGGCTGGTGCCAGTGCTGCAGAAGATACTGACTCTCACACAAGAAGAGACGCAGAAAATTAATGCCGTCGCTAAGGGTAAGGGGGACATGAAAAACATTCCTAAAAAAATTTAGTTTTCAAAACGAGATTATACTCTTAGCTTTAGGGTTTTTTACCTGACTGCTTCAGAAGGAGGGTTGTAAGTATCTTTAATAAAGTCTTGTTTACATCTTGTCATAAATGTTTACGGCATGGTTGGCGCAGTGGCTGAGATATCGACTGCTGCGCAATGTGACGGGGGTTCAATCTCCGTACGGAACAAATATTTGTATGATATGATCTACAAGTAGTTGTTTCGGGTCTGGGTGTCTGTGTATGTGTGTCTCTATGTTAGTAAATGCACCCACATACAGGAAGAAATTCCTAGTGTGGGGTAGTGGGGCAACGTTTTGTTTTTTTAATGTAATTGTCGCTTTGTCGAAGTCGTGTTCGTCGTAGGCTTGATTAGTCAAATGGGAAAATGAATAATTTAGAATTTACAGTAAAAAAACAGTATGTTATTCTCTCTGAAACTATAAATCATGGGTTCTTCCTTTATATGCGATGATAGCGCCTCAGAGACTACATTATTCCGGGACTTTTGATCAGTCAAATCTTTGAAAAATATTATTGGTTTATTGTTTATTAAAAATGAAATGAAACCAAATTAAACCACTTAAAAGGTTGTGGTGCATAATTATTAAATTTGACGCATCACTCCCGAGAGTCCCGACTTATTTGACATGTCTGCCACATTGTGCGCTGAAATCGATTTGTCAGTACGCACCACTGAGTATCATATCGAATTGTTACAATATACGCCACGGATTTCATCAAAATTGCTACTCTTCCCAGCGAGAAACTGGATAAACACTTCTCCATCAATTCATCATCATCATCAGCCTATTGATGTTCCCACTGCTGGGATACTGGCCTCCTCTGTGAGAGGGAGTGGGCCATAAGCCACCACGCGGGCCCAGTGCGGGTTGGTGGAATTTTTGGTTCAAGGACATGCCGGTTTGCTAACGATGTTTTCCTTCACCGTTTTGAGAGGAGTGGTGATGAAATAAATTACACAAAGTAATGCGCCTGGCTGGGTTCGAACCCACGGCCAACAACTCATAAGTCGGGGCCGATACAACTGGGCCACCACTGCTCTCCATCAAACAGATATGACAAGTGATTCTTCGGAATACGTGGCCGACTTATGATTACGTTGTTATTTGTTACAGGTTGGGATCCTAACCCGAGCAAGGGATGGGGCAGCTACCTGCCCTGGCCAGGGGGGAAATAACCATATTCAAAACAAAATTGAGATTAAAATGCGATAACCGTAATGTAAGCAATAGTAAAGTGTAAATTATCTGTGATTCCATTACTAACGGATGCCTTTCAATGATTTCAGATCTTTTATTGCATTTTAGGCTATATTTTTAATACAATTTATTTTTGTTTGAACATTTTTATGCTTATTTATTTTGACTTTTTAAGTAGGCATTAGGTTAAAAGGAGAAAATATAGGAAATGCTACTGTTATAGTAGTAGCTAGAGATGGAAACTAGTGGATTTCATTACGATGTATGTTCGAATTATTGAAGAACTCTCAATAATTAACTGCCACTGGGTGTTTTTATAAGCTAAATTTAAAAAAATGTACTCGAGTTTCTAATTATTTCCGTTTTACTTTGTATATGTATTTTTATTTAAATAAAAAAAACAACACCAAGTCGTAGAAGAATTTTCCAGATACTACATTATGTGATTAATGATTACACTGGTACATAATAATTGTTAATTACATTGTTTCGCTAATATTACAAAATTATATTGGCAATTAAAACTTGCCACATTCAAACAATTTTACGACCTGTTTTCAACTACAAAATATATATACGATTACTAAACTATGAGTTATTTCGAAATAAAAACTTCTCATTGAGAACAAGAATAAGTTTAAATTGTAATTACAGCACATTATATTTACTTAATTTTATAATCACGACTACATTCCGTAATACTTGAATTATGTTTTCTTAAATTCATCAAGGCTTCCTTGAAGAATTTCCAATCTAGGCAAGTGAAGTAATATCCGATCTGTTTCCATTAATGTACTCTCACTCTATGGCTACTAAATGAGTAGTATGTGTTTTATTACTTAATTGTTGATTATATTATACACAATACAATATTTACATACATGATTTGAATAGATAAAACATTATAATTGAACTAAGTATTTTCGAATTTAATTATAAGAACTGCTTAAAAGGTATGATGATTATTTAAAAATTAAAAATAATAAAATTATCAATATGTTTTATTTTCCAATCCTCTTTGAAGTACAGATTCACAACAAACGCGATGGCGGGAACGATCGGAATCTGAGATATCGTTTATGCTAAGTTCATATTCAGCAAATATTAAATCGCCCTTTCCCTTTCGCAGCGGCACACCAGGGCTTGGTATAATAAGAAAGTCAGAGAGCGTAGGTTCGTATTTCTCTCAAACGAAGTTTCAAAAAAAAAACCGTAGTCTTTCGTATCCTCATGAGAAACGAATATGGGTTATTTCTGGCGTTGCAATTACATCTTTCACCAGACATAAAACAACATAGAAATAATAAAAAATGTTATATGACCAACCTATATAATTTCGGATAATGATTCAAATCTACCGTAAAATCTACTAATGTAATAAAAAAAGGTTTTTCTCCAACAAAATACCATAGTCAAAAACAATCTACATTAATAAAAAAAGTTTTAATACGTGCAAAGATAGATGCTAGGCTCGAAGAAAGCACGAAGAAAAAGAAAGTTCCGAGCTTCCGGTTTTTCCGACGGTTTTTTAAAAACTAATGAAATAACAGGTAAATATTGCTTCATTGTAAATACTTCAATAATTTTAAGATAAATTAATATAATATAATCCATAAAAGTTTTCAGTTTCATACAGTTCAAGCTTATAGGTACGGTTTTGATTTTATTGATTGCATTTCCCGGGCGAATTGTCTACGGCGCATGCTCGAAAATTGCTCGGAAAATTCGTGACTGCGGCTGCAAAGGTGAGCTTTTCTTGTGTTTTAAAGTAAAATATATGAAAATTCAGTTATTTTATGGATGATTCTGTGATTTTGTTACATGTTTACAACAAAAAAAACTAAAACATAGTGATTTTCTGATTTTGTTTTTCAACTTCACCTGGGTACAGGTATTCTGCCGGTATATACTTTTAAATTACGCAATTTGTATGTTTTTGTAAGAAAAATCTTTGACTTCGCTCGATTTTACGATAGCAAAATATAATTTTGACTTGAAATCCTGGTATTTTTGTGTAAATAATGTTTGAGGCTCATTTATTTGGGATTGTTCCTCGAGATATAAGGGTTTTCTTTAATGTTTTATTTCAGAAAATTAGGTATTTTGTTTCCTAAATATGCCTGGATATTTTTATGCATGAAGTGAAAAAAATAATGTTTTTCCAATTTCAAAGACATGTCATATTAATGTCACCATAATAATTTTTCGAAAAAATACCGGGCTTTGGTCGTAATTAATCTGATGCAGACAAACATGCTCAAGATGGACGCATTGCGAAGCCCATGTGTGTCGCCGGTACACATGCATGCTCCTTACGTCGTGGGACATGCTATTATTCTAATTTTGAATCATACAGTTGCAATACATCTGCTTTAGTAGTTGTATAGATCACGCCTTCTAAAATTAGATTCAATGCACTCTCTCTTTGTGATAGTATAAGAAATACTGCGTGGAAATCTTTTTGCAGTTTCTGTTAAGTCACCGGCTTATCCTACAGGTTCATAATAAAGAAACTTAATACTAGCTTGATTAAAGACATTTCATACTGCAAGAACACACCCACATAAAGGTTCAGATAGATTCATTATAATTTAGGTATCATAAACGGTGTAACATCAATAGTATCCAACCTTGGAAAACTTATCTACCACTTAGGTCGAAGATGGATAATTGACACAACTTGTTTTTTTTGTGAAAAAATTCGGTTAATTGATGTTTTGATTTGGAATTTTATCATTATCATAACATTAATCAATTTTTATATAGATATTTTATTTTATTTTAATGGCGTGAAACAATTAAATGGCGTGGATGGGTATTATGGTCTATATTTGGCAGAATGGCTTCGCTGTATCGATGTCCCGGATGTCCTATGCGCACGCCCGGAGGAGCGACACCCTCGGGAGTGTTGAGATGCTTCTAATTCAATCATACACTCATTGTTAGTGCGCTTTAAGTGCTATGAGCTACGACGTTGTAGGTAAACTTGATAGCTAGACATTAAATAAGTTTCTAACATACGAAACAAGACATTTAAAAAAAAGTTTAACTCTGAATAAAATATCAAGAAAACAATGATAGCGCTAGTGCGTCCCAAACCAAACTTAACATCCCTTCAAACCGCCAAAGTTATTTTTATTAGAGAAGAATGATTCGAAGTTAAACCCAACTTTATTTATTTAGCAAACGTTGAGAACATTTAAGTGACCCCTCAACTAAATGTCCACAAAGTTGTACAAATATGTATTGCTAAATAAAACTTAAACGTTTAAAAGAGTGGCACCATTAGTGTGTTGCGTCGTCGCAGAAGAGAGAGAACTGAGACCCTTCGCTACAACTGAGGCGGTCTGCGTACAACGCACGAGTAGACCGTTGCGTGAGACGAAGCAACGCACTAATGGAGGCTCACTCTGAGACGTGTTGTTACCTTATGCGGAAAAAGGTTCTTGTGGGACCTTTACGAAATTTAATACAAACAGTCAATTAGCTGAATAGGTACGTTGTCTCGTGTTCTGTGAAACTGTGAAAGCTTGCTACGGAAGTAATTCAACAGTCTTTATTAGTTATAAATAGAATAAAGTAGCTTTCAAAAGTGGTTTTTGAGTCATATACACCTACCTATTTTCGATCAGACCATTACTTCTGCTTTAGTAAAACTCGAACACAATAACGTTAAATAACAACAAAAGGTTAGCTAAAATAGTTTTTGTTACTCCTCTATTAACTTATAATTTGACTGCGCCAGAAGGCTGTTATTTTCTGATTTGTTTCGATTCAGAATGTCCGGGACGTCTTCGAGCTTCATTACCTCGGCGCTTTTCTGTTTAGCTCCACTGTTGATTCTGTTTTTCAGAAGTTGTGCGCCAGCAGCCTTGTCCAATAAAAATAACTAAAACCCGACTACGAAAAAATCGCGCACTGAAATCACAATCATTATTGGCTAGGTGGCATACGACCACGGCTATACTTAAAAATTTCTGTAACACGGATTGTTCTTGTTTTATACTTTTCAGAGCGCATTTTTTTCGTAGTCGGGTTTTAGTTATTTTTAACTTATTTTTTATTTACACTATTTTATTTGATGTATGTAATAATAAAAGCAAAGTAGCGAGTGAATTTCATATGTACTCATTATGCCTTTTCATTTGTTACCCATGTTGACACTGTTACAAACAGGCAAAGTAGCTAGTGAATATATGTTTCAAATGTGCTCATCAAGCCCTTTAATTTGATACCCATGTCGATACTGTGTGAAACCTTTTTTTTTCAGTCACGACTTTACATCCCCTAGAGGGCACCATATTGGAATTGGTGACACGTCACTACCTACTTCTACTACTACCCTTTAACCAGCGGATAACTGAGATGTTTCTAAACGACACCTCATCTGTTATGTAGCGATAAGTTGTTTAAAGTTATTAGAGAACAAACAAACAAACATACATACATACAGGTCAAAATCATAACCATTCTTTTGGCTTTGCCGTAGTCGGGCTAAAAGTGCCGAATGTTTAGGCAACAGAGGTGTACCTTCCTAGGTATTCAGAAATGTTTCGCTAGACACGGACTCTGTATTCATACAATATTGTCTATTCTGATTGAATCATTTTTCCCAGATTACAAGTTGATTATCTAACGTTTCGTATAACGCCACAAGGATGGGTAAGGAGAAGACTCACATCAACATTGTGGTGATTGGCCACGTAGATTCCGGCAAGTCCACCACCACTGGCCATCTTATCTATAAATGCGGAGGCATCGACAAGAGGACTATCGAGAAGTTCGAAAAGGAGGCCCAGGAAATGGGCAAGGGATCGTTCAAGTATGCTTGGGTATGTACCTTATCTGTTTTGATTTTTGAATTATTTTATGTTTTCCTTTGACCTATGCGTTTTTCCATATTACTGACTAATGTATCGAAGGCCTGCGGCTTCGCTTCCTTCTAAAGTCTATACCGTTTCCAAGACCTCTGTACCAAAATTCAAACAAAATCGATCCAATTTAGGTGCAAGCGTAACAAAAAAACTCATGTTAGCAGTTTATAATTAGTTACAGGAATAGTAAGGATAATTTTAATTAGGTATCTCGCAAGAACGCAGCAGTTAACAAATATTTCAGAATAGCTTTTTACTCGGGCACAGAGGAAATTCCTAGTGGTAGAACAAAAGTATAATTTTAAAAAAAGGAATATTCTCCTGCCCTTCCTTCTCCAACTCCTACTGGATTATAATGTACCTACTCAATATTAATTCTTCGTTGTATTGTTTGTAATTCGTAGGTTTTGGATAAGTTAAAAGCAGAGCGTGAACGCGGTATCACGATCGACATCGCGCTGTGGAAGTTTGAGACGGGCAAGTATTACGTGACCATCATAGACGCGCCCGGCCACAGGGACTTCATCAAGAACATGATCACTGGTACCTCCCAGGTAAGCTAGATAGTTTGGTTGGATAGTTAGGTATCCCCAATTACTTGGCTTTGGTTTCCTTATGTAGTTTACAGTATTCTTGAGGTTTTTGTTTATTTGCAGTGATTGGTAAAATTAGCAACTTACACTTGATGGTATACATCATAGGGGATTTTGGTTATGTCAAATCGGTCAAGTGCGTCTCGGACCGTACAAAGTGAAAGGTTCCGTAGTCTGGAATGAATAATAAAAAACAAACTTCGGGCATATTAGGGAGCTTCCCCATGAGGCGATTCGTGCAATTTGCAATTTCTACTAACTTAAAATGAAAATCATCCTTGCTACTATGATATAATGATAACTAATAAATTCGATTGATTTGAAGTCGCGTTTCGTCGTGGCGAGCATGTTTTGTTTTTAATCTACCCGTAGACAACCGCACGTTTTATGTCATATGACGTAGTGTTAAGGATGATTTTCACTTGTAATTGGAATCGGTCGAATTGCGTCGCATCGCGTCATGGGGTAGCGCCCTTACAGTCTTGGTATTTGGTTATGATAACTATCAGGCTGACTGCGCCGTACTAATCGTGGCCGCGGGCACCGGCGAGTTCGAGGCGGGCATCAGTAAGAACGGGCAGACGCGCGAGCACGCCCTGCTGGCTTTCACCCTGGGCGTCAAGCAGCTCATCGTTGGCGTTAACAAAATGGACTCCACTGAGCCACCCTACCACGAGGCACGCTACGAGGAGATCAAGAAGGAAGTGTCCTCTTACATCAAGAAGATTGGTAAGTTTAGCATAAGCTGGAACTAGCTAAGGCTAGTTAAGGGTTCTTGGTAAACGGCTGTTCAATTTTACTCTTTTTGCTGAGGCCACACGATCGGTAAAAACTGTTACTTATCGCAATGGTGCACGCTTATATGAACATATTTAACATCTAAGTATTGTTGCTAAAATTTACGGCATTTCCCGTTAGCGTCCCGATATTTTGTAATCTTATACAAAGCTAAAATTGTATGATATGTAAAAAAGTTGATTATTGCAATAAAATTAAGAGCAAAAGTGCACCCAGAAAAAAATATTGTTGGCTCCAACAATAAAACTTTAACAGGGGAGAGCCCACCATAGTGTATAGTTCCTGCGACAATGTTTTTATTGTCATGAATTAAGTTGTCAGTACAACAATATTCCTTCAACAAATATATGTATTGATACTACAACAATGTTTCTATTGTCAAGTTAAATCTCAGTACAACAATAATGTGCATTGATACTACAACAATGTTTCTTTTGTTAAGAAGTAAATTGTCGTAGCGACAACATTTCTTCAACAAAATACTGATACTACAATATTGATACTACAACAATGTATCTTTTGTCTGTGGAACTAATTCAATTTAACTGTCACTTTGTTGTAATAACAATACTAAGTTATGAGCGCAACAGCTTTACTTAGTTAAATTAAATATTTTGCCTTTGTAACCACCATTAAAGCTTAGTCACGGTATTTAAGTTGTTTGACTTAATCAACTCATAATTATCTACAGTAGTTAAGTTATTTGAATGCAGGAGCTACTCTACATCGTGAAAACAACTATACTTCCTTTGTTAATATGAAAGAGCCTTTGTTCCAGTAGCAATGTAATTTAAATACAGGAGCTTCGCTACTTCGCGAAAACAACTATACTTCCTTTGTTATTATGAAATAGCCTTTGTTCCAGTAGCAATGTAATTTAAATACAGGAGCTTCGCTACTTCGCGAAAACAACCAAACTTCCTTTGTTATTATGAAAGAGCCTTTGTTCCAGTAGCAATGTAATTTAAATACAGGAGCTACGCTACTTCGCGAAAACAACTATACTTCCTTTGTTAATGTGAAAGAGCCTTTGTTCCAGTAGCAATGTAATTTAAATACAGGAGCTTCGCTACTTCGCGAAAACAACTATACTTCCTTTGTTAATATGAAAGAGCCTTTGTTCCAGTAGCAATGTAATTTAAATACAGGAGCTACGCTACTTCGCTAAAATAACTATACTTCATTTGTTAATATGAAAGAGCCTTTGTTCCAGTAGCAATGTAATTTAAATACAGGAGCTTCGCTACTTCGCGAAAACAACTATACTTCCTTTGTTAATATGAAAGAGCCTTTGTTCCAGTAGCAATGTAATTTACATACAGGAGCTACGCTACTTAGCTAAAACAACCATACTTTTTTTGTTAACATAACAAAGCCTTTGTTCCAGTAGCTGACTTTCCTTTGTTAAAACAACTACACTTTCTTTGTTTATACATAAAAGCTTTTGTTCAAGTAGCAATATCATTTACATGCAGGAGCTACTCAACTTTGCCAAAACAATTATACTTCCTTTGTTCATATAAAAAAGCCTTTGTTCCAGTAGCTTCCATATAAAACAATTTTTATATTTTCTTTTTTACTTCGAATAAGCCTTTGGTTCAGTAGCTAATAAATATATTAGCAAATAATGTAATATATTTGCTACTGAACCAAAGGTTTATTCGTAGTTATAAAGAAAATACAGTTGTTATTATAGAAGCTACTCGAACTAAAACTTTTTCTTAATATGAACAATGAAAATATAATTGTTTTGGCGAAGTTGAGTACATATCTCCTGCATTTAAATAATATTGCTACTTGATCAAAAGCTTTTATGTATAAACGAAGAAAGTGTAGTTGTTTTAGCAAAGGAGAGTTAGCTACTGAAACAAAGGCTCATTCATATAAACATAGGAAGTATAGTTGTTTTCGCGAAGTAGAATAGCTCTCCTGCATTTAAATAAAGTTGTATTTTACTAGTGTATTAGTACCAGTAACTAATACTCATTTGATTTCTCATTGAATAAAATTATAGTTTGTCAACATAGGTATGTACTTAAATATTACAATAAACTAGTTTTTGTTTTAAACACAAATGAGTATTAGATACATAGGTACAGGCAGTACAATAATATGTTAGTGAAACAAAGGCTTATTCGTAGTAACAATGGCACTATATTTGTTATAAGAATAGCTACTGAAATGAAATTCTAAACACCTAAAGTAAACGGTTTTGAGAGTACCTAACAGTGGTCAAAATTATGATAAAAACAACATATTATTTTTAGGGTATTTGTGTATTGTTAAATTAAAATAAAATTAATTACATACTCTCTTATAAGTAGGTACATAATAATCAGTTTAATTTAGTACACTCCTTGCAATAAAATCTAACATTACCAGTAGTAACCCAATAACCCAATCTAAATTTTTGCAGCCGTCTGCTCCAATATTCTGACGATCCAAATTTTCCAACTCTTTGTCTAATGTGAATGCCAGTGAATTCCAGTCCTGTACAAAATACATAAAAAAGTCAATATTAATTTCATTTCATTCAAAAACAAGTCATTATTCATTTATTATCTCCTTTCCAACAATAAAAGAATCATCAAAATCAGTTCATAAACGACAATTGAGAAACCTCCTCCTTTTTTTGAAGATGGTTAGAAACCAACTGAATACTAATAATAGTTTTAATTTGAAGTATGGTTTACCTGCTGAATTGACGTATTTTGTGGCCCATCATCTGTCATGAATATTACAGGAGATGAAACATTGCTATCCGTTCCAATCTGAAAAATAAAATGAATGAATAACACATGTCTTCTAACTAATAAGAATAATAAAAAAACAGACTCATAATGTTATTTTTTTAGTTTCTGTTAATTTGCTAAGAAACAAGTATAATATTAAGTATTAAGTAGATATAATTAAATAAAAAAGAATCGGGTTCTAAGCTGGGAGAGTAGAAAGAGAGAAAATATGATTACCTCCAGTAATCTGTTTGATGTTGTTTGTGATGATCCAGTACTACTCAACTGAAATGCTTCTGCTGTAGCAGTTGATGATTGAAGTTCCTAAAAAAGATGATCATAACTTTTTACTGCAATGCGTTAAAGCTAAAAATGTAACCAACAGACAGTCAATGAATGGACGAAGTGTTTCTTTCTCCTCTATGTTGATTACCTTTTGTATGTAAATATGACCTTGTCGTTCTAACAATTTTACCTTTTCAGGAGGTAACACAGGCTTTTGATACTGCTGAAAAAAAAAGTACTAGGTTAATTAATTTATTCTGTCATGTAATTACCTACTAAGTATCACTAGGTACTTTAAGAGTAATACTGCTATAGAATTACTTATAGAGGATGGGATGATGAGTACTACAGAACTCTTAACTGCTGAAACTACTTCCATGTAGGTTTCCATTATGTATAAAAAAAAATTACATGCATACATAAATGTAATACAATATCACCCAGACAGAGCATCCAGATTATCACACAAATATTTGTTCTCGGTGATGGGGATTGAACCCACGGCCTACGGAACAGAAAGCAAAGCTACTACCAAATGATGATTACTAAACTACTTAATTCTACTCCTAAAACTACCTATTTCTATGCAACTACATTATGAGTGTATCATTTTAGCGAGTTTTAAAAAGAAGGCATTAATAACTTAAAATACAAACGAATGGTGGTAGGTATACATTTACATTTTGTATTGCAATCCTTAATTTAATTTTATCTACAATGCTTGATGTCAGAACTGATAGCTCGTGGTCGTTGGCCATGCATAATATGTTAAGATCGACTCCTTGGTCTATAAAAAAAAGGTAGATAGGTACTAGTGTAATTCAAGTCAAAACATAACAAAACAAAATGGCGTCAACAATTTTTTATGTTGTTCTGTGGATGGGTGACCTTTACATACCGAGTTTCCTCCGTGCCTCGGAAAGCACGTTAAGCTGTTGGTCCCAGCTGTCGTTTGTAGATCTTTGACAGTCATTACAGGTAGTCCGTGGCCCAAAAAGTCTGACAACCAATCTTACCAAGGGGTATCGTATTACCTACCCAGTACAAACTGGGTTGTGGAGGTCTGATAGACAGTCGCTCCATGTAAAATACTGATATTCAGCTGCATCCGGTTAGACTGGAAGCCGACTCCAACATAGTTGAGAAAAGGCTAGACAGATGATGAATCAAATCTCAAGTATCTCTATGTACCTACTTATGATGATTCGGACCATTTCATTCATCTGTGATAAAAAACTAATAAGTAAGCAAATAACATGAAAACTTACCAATGAAACTGTCCTTTAGATGACCCAAACGGGCAGAATCAAGAAATTCTTCCATTTTCTTCGACCGATCACAATCACTATTCACAGTCACTGCCGCCCATGCGTACGCACACAATACAAATGGCGGGCCGGCGAGCGCGGTGGACCACGCGCGCCAGCGTACAATCTAGGGATGGCAATTCGAGATCGATTAATCGAAGAATCGATTTTTCGGGCCAAATAAATCGATTTTTTAAATCGATATGCAGCACTGAATCGATTCAGTGAATCGATATTTCACCCTAGAGAATCGAAATTCGATTTTTTCTATTCCCGAGATGGCTGTGTGCTTAGTTTCCTGACTTCGCCTCTCTTTAATAATTAAAAAAAAACACATTTTGCTTTTTGTATCTGTCGTATCTGTTTATTGATATTGCGTCATTAATTGCTACACATTGTTTTTAAAAAGCTTAGATATTAAGCATTGGGAGCTGTAAGTTATTTTATCTATTTTCTGTGATTTTCATTTGTATTCATGTTATTACTCGAAGACGCCTGGACCGATTTTGAAAATCATTTTTTTGTTTGAAAGCTAGTGCTTTCCATGTGATCCATCATTTAAATTCTCCATCCCATCAAAATCTATTCAGTAGTTTTAGAGTTATAATTTAAAGTGAGTTTTTTTTGTTAAAATTATTACCTTATGTAACAAATACATTGAGAAAGTAAAATTATGTCTTATTTTTTACCTGGTACTTTGATATGGTTATAAAAATAATTGTGGTTATCAATTAATTCCCTGAACTAAAAAAACCCCTATTTTACTACTAAGTGATCGTTTATTATGGTATCTTATTTTTCATAAAACCGATATATATTTACATTGCAACTTGAAAAAAAAATCGATTTTTAGAAATCGATCTTTTAGACCTCGATTCTTTATTGAATCGATTCATCAAGTTACGATTCGAATCGATTTAAAAATCGATCTTTTTCGGAAAGAATCGCCATCCCTAGTACAATCATCTTCATGTTACACTATACTAGCTGCTGCCCGCGACTTCGTTCGCGTTTTTTAGGGATAAAAATTAATTATGTCCTTCCCCAGGATATAATCTATCTCCTTGCCGAATTTCATTACGATCCGATCAGCCGTTTAGTCGTGAAAAGGTAGCAAACAAACAGAGTTACTTTCGCATTTATAATATTAGTATGGATGTAAAGATGTTCACATTGACACACTTGCAACGTTCTGTTGTCACCACAGCGATATTATTATTGTACGGCAAATGTTAGTTAAATGCTACGACTATAGTTATTTTGTTAGATTTATTTACAATGTTCACATTGGCACACTCACAACGTTTCATTGTCACCACAGTAAAATATATATTGTCTGACAAATGGTAGTTAAATGCTACGACTATAGTTATTTTGTTAGATTTATTTACAATGTTCACATTGGCACACTCGCAACGTTCCATTGTTACCACAGCCACATGTATATTGTATGACAAATGGTAGTTTAAAACTCCGACTATAGTTATTTTGTTAGATTTATTTACAATGTTGACATTGACACACTTGCAACCTTCCATTGTCACCACAGCCAAAATATATTGCTTGAAAAATGGATAGTTTAATGCTCCGACTATAACTATTTTGTTAGATATAATTACAATGTTCACATTGACACACTTGCAACGTTCCATTGTTACCGCAGCCACATATAATTGTATGAAAAATGGTAGTTGAATGCTACGACTATAGTTATATTGTTACATTTATTTACAATGTTGACATTGGCATACTCGCAACGTTCCATTGTTACCACAGCCACATGTATGTTGTACGGCAATGGTAGTTGAATGCTACGACTATAATTATTTTGTTAGATTTATTAACAATGTTCACATTGACACACTTGCAACCTTCCATTGTCACCACAGCCAAAATATATTGTCTGACAAATGGTAGTTGAATGCTACGACTATAGTTATTTTGTTAGATTTATTAACAATGTTCACATTGACACACTTGCAACCTTCCATTGTCACCACAGCCAAAATATATTGTCTGACAAATGGTAGTTGAATGCTGCGACTACAGTTATTTTGTTAGATTTATTTACAATGTTGACATTGGCATACTCACAACGTTCCATTGCTACCACAGCCACATGTATATTGTACGACAATGGTAGTTTAATGCTACGACTATAGTTATTTTGTTAGATTTATTAACAATGTTCACATTGACACACTTGCAACCTTCCATTGTCACCACAGCCAAAATATATTGTCTGACAAATGGTAGTTGAATGCTGCGACTATAGTTATTTTGTTAGATTTATTTACAATGTTGACATTGGCATACTCACAACGTTCCATTGCTACCACAGCCACATGTATGTTGTACGACAATGGTAGTTTAATGCTACGACTATAGTTATTTTGTTAGATTTATTAACAATGTTCACATTGACACACTTGCAACCTTCCATTGTCACCACAGCCACATATATATTGAACGACAATTGGTAGTTTAATGCTACGACTATAGTTATTTTGTCAAATTTATTAACAATGTTCACATTGACACACCTAAAACGTTTTATTGTTACCACATCCATTTTTTTACTAACTTTAATGTAAGGACAAAGCTAAATTGTTCCTAGCACATTAAACGACGGGAAATCAGCGCACAATAAAAAAGTTGCTAATCTCAACTAAGTTCTTTCTGTAATAGTAACAAAATATTTAGTTGCTCCGACAGGAAATTATCAACAAAGCATTTATTGTGGCTTTGTTGACCCGTTTTTTTCTGCGTGTGTACAAATCTTAAGATGATGAATGATTATAGCATCTGAATAAATGACCCGAACACAATGAAAAGGCAACTTTAAAATACCAACTTAGTCGGAAGTTTTTCAAGGTCAATGGCTTATTTGCATGAGTTAATGGCAAGGTGACACTTAATGCAGCTACGATTAGATTTTGCCGTTACTTGGATAATGGTTTCTTTTTCAAACATAAACCTCTACCAAATCAATAATAAATCGGAATTTCTTAGTTACTTTAAGTAAAACGCAAGGTGATATCGAGGTCGTATACTTACATAATCTCGATGCGGCAGGGTACAACCCCGCCACGGTGGCGTTCGTGCCCATCTCGGGCTGGCACGGGGACAACATGCTGGAGCCCTCCGACAAAATGCCCTGGTTCAAGGGCTGGACCATCGACCGCAAGGAGGGCAAGGTCGAGGGCAAATGCCTTATTGAGGTACGCATTACTTACCTAAATAAATTTATTGATCTTAGTTGGTAGTAAGTGTAGCGAGGTACGGGCAAGAGAAGGAAGGGCAGCTCTGCACCCCTAGAATAGCGGTCGGTCGCTGGTTAACCATAATTCTGACGAGATGAAGCTCGACATCTGATTTCAATTTTTTTATTACTACCTCCACATTCCTACTCATGTGAAACTCATGTTTAAACAAAAATCACAACAATGTAATCTAGGAATTTTTTAGATATACCTTTCCTTATAAACCAAATATGAACATACCAAAACTCTTTGTAAACAGTGCAGTTAGAGCCATACCTAACGCTTTTATGGGTACTCAAGCTAGAAATAAACTTCGATCTAAACAAAGGCAGCGATGCGTAAAGATGTTCGCTTGTTGTGTACTTTCATGTCGTTCCTTTCGATTAAGTCCTTAACCTTTTGGTCTAGTCTTTACGATCGCGAGCCTCTCTCTCCAAAAGGGCAGACGAGCTGAAGCAACATCACGATTATCGAAAATAAGTTGACATTATTCTTATAACATTATTGTCCTTGTTCTACCATTCAAATGTCAACTTCCTACTCTAGTAGGAAACTTATTAAAATCATGATCACTTCCTCATTATCTTTTATCAGTCTGCAAACTTTCGATCTCAGACTTTACCAAGGTTGAAACGAATGTTCTAGAATCCTAAGCTGTCGTTATTAGAGACGTTATAGTAACTTAATATGCAATTTATGCATGGTTATATTCAGTGGCGGATTTACATATTTGCCGCCTCTATCAAGTTTTGCCGCCCCTACCTACCCTACCCTACACCCTTTTTTTGGGTTGTCGAATCATTAAAGCCTTAAGACATTTCCGTAACACTGGCATACTTAAAAAATAAATTTGGCCCGAATTTAGCCGCCCTCTAAATACTGCCGCCGTAGGCTCCAGCCTACTTATCCAATTGGTACATCCGCCACTGTTTATATGAATATCTGTTGAAACTTGATACAGGCTCTGGACGCGATTCAGCCCCCATCCCGGCCCACGGAGAAGCCGCTGCGCTTGCCCCTGCAGGACGTGTACAAGATAGGAGGCATAGGCACTGTGCCTGTAGGACGAGTTGAGACCGGCATCCTCAAACCCGGTAAGATATTACATTTTAGGAACACTTAATTTTCATTTTTTATTAATTATTTTTGGGGCTATGCAGTTCTTCTGAAACCGTTGGAAGGAATATGTGTGTGTATGACTAGTGTTTTCTTTAGAAGGACCGCTGAAATCTCGATGTTAACAAAAATATTCAGACCCTTTCAATTCGTAGCACAATAGAATGATGATAATAATTTATGAAGGTATGGTGGTTGTGTTCGCTCCGGCTGCCATCACCACTGAGGTGAAGTCAGTGGAGATGCACCACGAGGCTCTGCAGGAGGCCATGCCCGGAGACAACGTCGGATTCAATGTTAAGGTACAAACTAGGGCGAACCGCTCATTTTCATCAAGAAACAAATTAAATACTTTTCTTTTCTAACATTCAAATCCTCGCTTTCATTAAGGTATAAAACATGTATTCTACAGGTAGCCGAAAAAATTAACTTTGATACATTTATCTTTGTCGTTTGCAGAACGTGTCCGTAAAGGAACTGCGTCGTGGCTACGTGGCCGGCGACTCCAAAAACGCCCCGCCCAAGGGTGCTGCTGACTTCACGGCCCAGGTATAGTGAGCCACTTTATTGTAGTCCTGTTTATATCAGCACCATCATCTTCGTCTTAGTTCAAGAGTGGTTAAGTTGATGACTATTCTAAAAGAAGTACTCCAATTTGTCAAATTAATTTAATAGATTTTTGACTTCACCACAATATAAGAAAGGCTTTTCGACTGGTAATAATTAACAGATTAGGGTAGGTTGATATGCTGTCGTGATGGCATCTCCATACAATGGCAAGAGCTATCTCTTCAAGGCTGTCTGATATTGCGAAATTGATTAAAAGTAAATGTTGAAGTTAGTACTGCGGTAGTAACTTCAACATTTACTTTCGAACGATTGTTCAATTGTATATACAAAGGTCAAGGTCTGCAATACACCAGTAAGTTTTTGAGAAACCTGGATTTTGGTTTTAAAAATCATCAATACGTTAAAATAGAATTCAATTGAAATTCCGACATCTTCACGCGGACCGTATTTCAACAACGGTATCAAGAATTTGAACATGTCCTTTTAATCAACAACGGAAACTGCTGAAATAATTGCAGATGTACTTTATAAATTAAATTCTCACTACAATGATATTGTTATAGCTCGCACACTAGTATGTACAATACAACAAGTTAGAAATTGCCCAAAAACCCGACACGGGTGAATATTTCATTTCGTGCATATCACACGGCAGATGATAAAGAATATATGAAACGCTGAAAGAATTTGAACCTAACGTTGATTTTGTATAATTAACTTGGTGTTCTATTAGGCGCAATCCTTAAAATATCTTTTTTTTTATTAGAAATGCACTAAATTTAAAACAAAGGATCTAAAATCTAATTACCATCTGTGTCCCTTTTACCAGATTTTATTTAATTTCCACATTCTGTTAAAAACTGTGTTTGAAGAACGAGTTTTTTGTTACTTATAAAGATAGCAGGATAGTTAATCTTGTTCAACGACGATGTATTGTTTAGGAAGAACATATTTAAGGAGTTTTATACAGGTTTGAAAAATGTCCCTAAACTTCCCCATAATTACCATTCGACGGTATGCTCGATTCGATATTTTAATATTTACGCGTCTCTGTGCACCGCGCTTCGCAGTTACATTTGACGACAATCAACGCTCACCCACCGAGCCCAACACACGCGTGAAAGAGGTAATAAAGGGACATAAATTTAAGTTCTCCTGTCCAAAAAGTGACGTGGTTAGGAATATTTCTGCATACCGTTCATGTTATGAAAGTTATTTATACTTATTTTTATCAAAGAATTATTTGACAGATGTATTCGGTATGAGTCTCTTTTTCCGCTGATAAACGTAACAATGCAAACCTGTTCCAAATAACGGTAATTTATCTAAAATATTTTTGAATCTAATTACCATTCTTCTAATTACCATCGATTACCGTTCTTTTTGATTCGAATGGTAATGAGAAGAAACAAACGGTAATGATTATATTCTGTGATTCAATTCTGTAAACACTGTATCTTTCCGTAGGTGACATAAATGGGATATAACGAATACTTACAATATATTTCCCAATCTTATCACTTGTCTTTGCACGTTTGCTTAGCACACAATTATATTTTTAAAAGACCCTGTCCTTTATGCTTTACAAAAAGAAAAAGAACACCAAAGGTACCTAAAAAGGTTCCCTATCCATTTGCATAAAATTTTAAGGCCTAATATAGCTTAGCATAATTTTGTTTGGCATAATTATATTATCGCTTAATATAATTACGCATAACAGCTTACGTATAATTTTTTTAAGCATAATATCCTAAAGCATACATTTATTTACGCATAATGATATTAAAACATATTTTTATAGGTATAACAATGAAATAATTAGGGTAGCAATAAAACGAGTGACTGTAAATTACATATTTAAGTGTAAAAATTAATTAATTTGGGTTAATAATTACTAAGTGAGCGACTGACTGTAAGTGACGAGAAATCAACAGAACAGTATCTTACAAACATTAATTTGAGTTACTTAAAATACAAAATGAGCTGCTTCATAATATTTGAGCGACTTAATATTAATTATTTGAGTGTCAACGTTACGTTCTGCATTTTTTTCAATATTTGGCAAATGTGTTTTTTATACTGAGCGGCATTTTATCTTAAATAAAGTGTTTCGAATACAAAAACTACTTTGAAAAATACACTTATGAGCAGAGTATAAGGAGCTCACATTGGTAGTAGCATGTCGACAGAGCCCCGCTTCGCGGCGCTCGTACTTCTGGGTGGTTAATAAACAATAACCACGAAGAGGATCGTCCAGAGGTCGTCCAGACTCCGCCATCCTCTTCTAACCTAAATTTTCCGAGTCGGGGTGCCAGCAAGTCCCGAGCTGTATTTCCAGTCGCTCACTTAGTAATGTACCAAACAAGATTACGTGGAATCGGTTTTGCAGCAATTCGGTTCTGTCACCAACTTTTGTTGCACAAAATATTAAATTTTTAACCAACAATATTATTTAATTGTTATAGAAACTATAGTAAATTGGTTTGATCAGAATTAGTATGGGGCACGACAAGTTCACCACCACCATTTCCACCCAAAGTCTGGAGTACGTATCTACTAGAAAAGAATAAATATTACTTTTTATAACGAGTACTATGCTAATAGTCATTAGGCCTACTAACGTTATGCGAATCAAATTTATGCCAAAACAAATGAGCCTTTAAGATGATTATGCCAACATAAAATGTATGCCTAAAAAAATTATGCCGAAGTATTATTATGCCAAAAGAAATTGTGCCAAAATCGTTATGCCAAAGTATATTAGGACAAAGAACATTATGCGAAAAGAAGGGATCCCACCTAAAAAGAAGAGAAGAAAAAAAAATCTGTCGATCACAGATGAAGGATCACAGATGAAGTTATGGGCAATAGCTAGTAATATTATAAATGTGAAAGTAAGTTTGTTTCTTACTCTTCTACGCCTAAGCCACAGAACCAATCATCCTGAAGCATAAGGTACTTTTCATTCCCCAGTTCGTTTCTGTACACCTGACAACGAATCTGCAAAATTTCGGGATGATCGGTTTAGTAGTGTGAAAAGGTAACAAACAAACAAATTAACCTACTTTTGTTGTTATAAAATGTCTAAGATAAGATTAAGATTATTATGTTCCTATTTTGAAATATTTTATAAGTTTGTTTTATTGCAATTAAAGGCTGATTTATCGAACTGTTGTTGTATTGTTAATTACCATTTTTTCAACCTCATTACCATAAATAGATATCCAATTTCCGTTTGTGTTAAATCTCATTACCGTTCCTTTAAAAATAAAACTCCTCAATATCTTAAAAACTAAAGGTCTGATAACCGTCCCTTTGTTATACTTCACTTATCATCATTCAATACTTAAAAAAAAACGTATAAAGAACATGATTAGGCACAATTATTTGACAATTCAAAAAAATATCAAAATATGCACGAAATGAAATATTCACCCACACACATTTCTGCAACGTTGCGAAAACTTAACACCCCGGTTGAATGCATTGCTAAATGTAATCATTAGTAAGTAGTTGTAATATTATCGTATCCCCTAATTTCCTGCGGCCTATCGAGTTTTGTAATGAATGTTATCGGCTGACCTTGTGCCTACTGTTAAACATAGTTCTCTATTATATTGCATGTCCACATTGCTGGGAAATTAGCCAATGGTTATTATAGAATATTGAATTGTTGTTGAGCATTAACTGTAATTAGTTTATACCGGTCACCAGCTCCATAATATATGACGAAATAACTTCTGCAAATGACTAACAGCGGATTAGATATTATAGAGGTGGTTGTGTTTACAATAACTTTTTTTTTTTATCTTGACAACCTCATCAAACGAGTCCTCCTGCTTAGGGTGGGACGGGGGGGACTGTCAGACTCGTACTGACTCAAATCCATGATGTTCCTTCAATAGCCCTTTACGTTCCACGGTCACTGTTTGTCACCTGTTTAGAAAGTCCCACGGCCCTGGTAGGCTTTGGCCCTCTAAGGGGGGCCCCGGCAGATTGCAGACAGCTCTTAGAGACGCGCGTGAAATACGACGGACCGTCGACCCGGGCATGGTCCATGATCGAACGTCACCCATTATTCGTCGCCCACATGGCCGCGCCTATTTCAATAACTATTGGCTAGGGAATTCTGCGTTCGTACTTCGAAGACACTTCATTGTTATCAAATCGCAACTGAGGTCAGATTTCTGACGTCCATACTCAAAATTGGTCGCAGCAGGCTAAAGAAATCAGATCAGATAAAATTAACACGTGATATACTCAAAGTTTTATCTGATAGATATTAACGAAAAATTCAAAACAGGAAAATATTTCAGATCAGGTGATAATTACCGCTAAAAACAAAATATAAGTTTTATAAATGCTTTAAGAAAGTACCTCAAGTACCTGACATAACTGAGTCTTATGCAAAAGCTTCCAATTGGACGCAATGCTTACGTACTCTACCATCTCTGTAAACAAATTATAGTAATAGGTAGTAGGCTAGCATTATCCATCGTTGAACACACAATTGTCTTAGCAAGAAATATGAATCTAAGTATAATGGTAAACCATCCACCGGAGCACTGCCTGTATAGGTACACCTGTGCAGGTAGACCGGAGCATGTATTGGCACATGGGCCGAACATAAAACCTAGAGAAAATGCTAGCACCTTGTTCGTACACTAGAAGTGCTTTTTCACTTCCATACAGTAAACGCCGTAAATACTTGAAGTACGCTGTAAGTAAAATACGGAAATCTTGTGATAAGCCCTCTAAAGACCACTCCGATATTCCAACTGTCCCCTTTTATGGTTACTGGCATGCGGTCGACGTCATCAGGCAGCCACAGGAAATCACATAAAATATCTTCTCTACAGATATGCATAATGTGATATGCATGGTGTGCATAATGTCATACCTACGTATGACATTATGCACACACTCACAGTCCAAAAGTAACGAAGAAGGTTTTTATGTATAATATTTGTCAGGTGATCGTGCTGAACCACCCGGGACAGATCAGCAATGGCTACACGCCCGTGCTGGACTGCCACACCGCGCACATCGCCTGCAAGTTCGCCGAGATCAAGGAGAAATGCGACCGCCGTACTGGTGCGTAGACTATTTCTTCTAATATGAGTTCTGTAGAAGAGAATGTGAAAACACATATTTGGCTTTTGCGCATTTTGTGTATTAAACAAATCTAACACGTGGCTAAGTGCTGCTGTATTTAATTACAGACCCGCGAGGTATTTTTGCTTTGTCTTTGAATCTGCAATGCCTCTAATGTTGTATCAAGCATTGGTGACTACTTAGGTACTATCGGACAGGCCACCAGTTGTTCAAAATCTCAGTTTAGCGCTCCAGGATCACATAATTTATATTTATCACAGTCCATCAGACTATAGACCTCAATTGGTTTCTAATCGGTCTATAGAAACGTACATAGTGGGAATAGTGATGACACCTTGGTTTCTCGATTCAATGGTGATTGTATCATCCAATAAAGTAACAAATTATTATTAATATTTCCGCCACAAAAATGAAAACTATCAACACTAAATCTTAAAATCTTGATACAGGCAAGACAACGGAAGAGGACCCGAAGTCGATAAAGTCAGGCGATGCAGCCATAGTGATCCTGGTGCCCACCAAGGCGCTGTGTGTGGAGTCCTTCCAGGAGTTCCCGCCGCTCGGCCGCTTCGCTGTGCGAGACATGCGCCAGACCGTCGCCGTGGGCGTCATCAAGGTACACAAATGCACCATTCTCTTATCCTATCTCTTATAATAAACATCACTGATATGAAGACAGACGGTTTGGTTTAGACTTAATCCGATAATTTATTATTAACAAGCTGGTTTTTATTATATTTATTCTAGAAAATCGATCTGTGTCGATTGGTAGTTCAAGGTCTCTCGTCTACAGATATTTTAAGTCCATAATCTTTTTGTTCCAGAGTGTTACCTTCAAGGAAGTCACAACGGGTAAAATTACCAAGGCTGCCGAGAAGGCCCAAAAGAAAAAATAACTATGGGGCATCCTAAACAAAGTAGCGCAACCGCCTCGCTCCGCGCGCGCCCGGCCGGCTGCGCGCGCGCACGGCGGCTGCGGCTGCGCGAGGCCGGACAGTCCTAGCCGTGTACCTAGCCCCCTAGTGTCTCCCCGCAATCGGAGCTTCTTCACTGGTGACATCACGCTCGTCCTCTACGTATGCATTTATCATAGCACGATATTCTTAAAGTTAGTTCGTTTTAGTTACGCTTACATGTTAAGTTTATATATTTGTGATTATTTTAGTCGTAAGTTACTCGCCAAGTTTGAGTTTCCGTATCTGAAAGCTCGTTACGTTTTATTTTTCCATCGCAAGGAGTTTAGGAGGAAAAGCAATGGAGTGGTCGTTGAATTTTGAAACCTTTTCGATGCACAGAACACACTGATTGCTTTGTGAGTATCTACTGACAAATCCTGGTATTCTCGTCGAATGTACTTGTTGATCATTTCTATGTTATTTTTATTTATGATTATTTTATAATTGATTCTGTCTAATTTCAACAATTACTTGTTATAAATATGCTTTTAAAAATAGCCGTTTTCTTAATATATATTCCGATTTATTGATGAATAAAATTCATTGTATTTTATTATGCCTATAGATTCGTAGGTATAAGTATTATCGTATTTACCTGTTTCCACATTATTACGGTTGAAGATTATTGTAAAGTTAACATCAGCGTAGTAATTGAGGGAAGTTGATTGTAAATCATTCCTCTGTAGTTAGCAGTATGACTTAAACGTTATAAACGTAATGATAGAAATTTTTGAAAACTTTGTAAGGCGTAGGTAACGAATTTTGGTTCCTAGATTTTAAAGATAATTGAAATAATTTAAACTTCTGCGTGAGGGTTTAAATATTCAATATTAATCAACTCATTAATACTGTTTCCATAATCTTACTATTTAGATATTGTTATGTACGGAAAACAAACTCGAGACTCATTTTAAGCTAAATGTAACTTTGTAATTTTTTCAATAATTTTGTAAAGACCTTTGATCCTGATAAAACCAATAAAGAAGCTACTGGTATATAAAAAGTTTTATTTTTCGTCATACTTCCCAACAAGGCATGAAAGTATATTTTACTTTTAACTCTCTGACTCTGTCGAGTTTAGACTTTGTGTCTGACTGAGTCTGGTTTGACTCTGTCGAACCCTGTGTCTGACTTTTATGCCTTGATCACACGGGCGAGACGGTACTCTCGGCCGAGTACTTGCTATGTGTACAAACATGACCATGCCCGAGGTGACGTATTAGTGACAGTGACGTAATAGGGATAGAGACGAAATAGCTAATGAGACACCACGTTTGTTATACACGCCGTCGACGCGTATTTTAGACACGCGCGTCGACAGCGCGCTTTTATCAAACAGAGCAGTTTGTTGTCGTTTGTATCACGTCGAACGTGGTGTGCATAGGCCCTTAAACGTATCGAGAACTCTGCGGAGAGGCAATGTCTCGCCGCCCGTTTGCTCTTTACGTGTGCAGGCCACACAGGTAGAGGGCGGGCGAGCAAACTAGGCAGACGAAAATCGTTTCACCTCTTTTACATACTTCGGTTCACACCGCGAGCTACCGGCTAACCTGTCAGCAAGGCGAGGGAAGCTAACGAAATATCCAACGATTCCAGCGAAGCTACTCGTTCACCTTGTTAGTCGCGCCCGGTTGAACCGGTTTTTGGTGGGAACCCTATAGTTTAGCTCGCCAATATTCCGCGTCTTTTCTATAGTTTCTTTCTCTCGCTTTGCCCACCCGCCTAGCTCGCTCGCCTGCCCGCTGACGGTGTGGCCTGTGATTTAGGGCGCATTCCAAGAGACGCTGTGCGCCGGGCACACAGTGGTTACAACCCAGAGGTTTCTTCCTTCCCAATCAGACCCAGGAATCTTCCGAAATCCGTATCCGGTAAGAACCTGCGTCAAACGGAAGGTGAGGACGCCGTGATGCCTCACCAGTCACTCCTCAAAGAGGGGTATTATCGCTTCCATTGCGGCGGCGTGCCCGTTAGGCGCCATCTCGCTCGCTCTCTCAGGAAAGGCGAAGCGTGATGTAGGCTTACCCTTAAAAAGACTTAAATATTTTTTTTCCAGATTCAATTTAAATATATAATCATTAAACTCGCTTAACAATCATTGCGTAATATAATTTTATTATTACATTGGCTATTGGCAAAAAAAAAAAAAAAAAAAAAGTTATGTACACTTCTGTAAAAATATTCTCTTTTTTTTATTATTTTAAGCTCATTAATAGTTTCTATAATACTTTTATCACTATACTAAAAAGAAAAAGAAACAAGACTGGCATGAATTCAATAGGTTTGGTTCAATTCTGGTTGATCGATAAGCGTGATGTAGGCTTACCCTTAAAAAGACTTAAATATTTTTTTTCCAGATTCAATTTAAATATATAATCATTAAACTCGCTTAACAATCATTGCGTAATATAATTTTATTATTACATTGGCTATTGGCAAAAAAAAAAAAAAAAAGTTATGTACACTTCTGTAAAAATATTCTCTTTTTTTATTATTTTAAGCTCATTAATAGTTTCTATAATACTTTTATCACTATACTAAAAACATTAATTAATTATAAAAAATATTAACATTCTCGATTATTTCATGAAAAGCGAAAACGCAAATACTCCCAAACATTGACCATAACTAATCTGACATTGACACTGACATAATGTCGTGAATTTGACAGTTCGTGTTATCAAGTTTCTGTGAGGTGGATGAGTTTTCGCCGCTTAGATTATTTACTTGCGATACCAGTGAGTTGTTGATAACGAAACACGATGACGTGTGCTTTGCCGTAAGTGAAAGTAACTTATTAGTGGTAGGAGCAATACGCGTAGACCTTCAATATCTGTTGTGTATTGTAGCAACTGCAGTCTGCCGCGAGCCGTGGTTCTGTACGCTTGGATCCATTAAATCGTTCTACTTCGTTTACGATGTGTGGAATTTTTGCATATATTAATCACCTAACGCCTAAAACTCGGCGTGAAATATTGGAATTATTAGTTACTGGATTAAAACGCTTGGAATACAGAGGCTATGATTCTGCAGGCGTTGCCGTGGACTCTGCTGATCAGAAAGACATAGCTGTTCTTAAACGACAAGGCAAAGTCGCCGCTCTCGAAGAACTGTTGCAGGAGCGTTGTGTTGAACTGTCAGTGGAAGATAGTGTGGAGTCGCACTGCGGCATCGCACACACGAGATGGGCCACCCATGGAGAGCCCAGCGCTGTCAACTCTCATCCTCAACGATCTGGCGAGGACAACGCGTTCGTTGTTATCCACAATGGAATCATTACAAACTACAAAGAAGTTAAAACTTTCCTGGAAAACAAAGGGTATGTGTTTGAATCCCAAACTGACACAGAAGCAATTGCCAAGTTGATTCACCATCTGTACAATCAACACAAGGATTTCAGCTTCCAAGAGCTTGCAGAACAGGTAATCCAACAGTTAGAAGGTGCTTTTGCTTTGTGCTTCAAGTCTCGTTATTTCCCAAATGAATGTGTGGCAACCCGCCGTGGTAGTCCACTGCTGGTGGGCATCAAGACCCGCCGTCGCCTCTCTAGTGACCATGTACCCATCATGTACACCAACAACAAAGCCACCCGTGGTGTTGTGCCATCTGTACCACGAGTCAACAGCCATGCTCACTTCCAGCCAGAAGAAGAAAGAGAAGTAGAATATTTCTTTGCCTCTGATGCTTCAGCTGTAATTGAACATACCAACAGAGTGCTTTACTTTGAAGATGATGATGTTGCTCATATCAAGGATGGTGTTCTAAGCATTCACCGTCTGTCGGGCAGTAGCACTGACCCTCACCAGAGAGAAATTTTCACTTTGAAACTGGAGCTGCAACAAATAATGAAAGGCAATTATGACTACTTCATGCAAAAGGAAATTTTCGAACAACCAGAGTCCATTGTAAACACTATGAGGGGTCGTCTCAACTTTGCTGACAGTACTGTTACCTTAGGAGGTATTAAAGATTATATACCGGAGATCAAACGATGCAGGAGGTTGATGTTAATAGGCTGTGGTACTAGCTACCACAGTGCTGTAGCCACTCGTCAGCTTCTGGAAGAGTTAACAGAGCTGCCAGTCATGGTGGAGCTTGCCTCTGATTTCCTTGACAGGAACACACCAGTTTTTCGTGATGATGTGTGCTTCTTTATCTCCCAGTCTGGAGAAACAGCAGACACCTTAATGGCACTCCGCTACTGCAAACGTCATGGTGCTCTGATTGTTGGTATCACCAACACTGTGGGTAGTTCTATCTGTCGCGAGTCTCACTGCGGCGTGCACATCAATGCTGGCCCTGAAATTGGTGTAGCATCAACAAAAGCCTACACTTCTCAGTTTGTTTCGTTAGTGATGTTTGCTCTCGTGATCAGCGAGGATCGTATCTCTCTACAAAAGAGGCGCGCTGATATCATAGAAGGACTTCATGAATTGGACACCAAAATCCGTCAAGTACTGGCTTTAGACAACGAAGTTAGAACTTTAGCTGAAGACCTTTACCGTCAGCGATCTCTGCTTATCATGGGCCGCGGATACAACTTTGCCACTTGTCTTGAAGGAGCCTTGAAAGTAAAAGAATTAACGTACATGCACAGCGAGGGCATTATGGCCGGTGAACTGAAGCACGGACCGCTTGCGCTAATCGACGACTCTATGCCGGTTGTGATGATCGTAATGCGCGACCCCGTTTACTCAAAATGCATGAATGCTTTACAGCAAGTTACTGCCCGTCAAGGTCGTCCCATCCTCATTTGCGAGGAGGGTGACAAAGAAACAATGGCGTTTGCGTCACGATGCCTTCAGATACCTAAGACTGTGGACTGTCTCCAGGGCGTACTCACAGTCATCCCCATGCAGCTGCTCGCGTACCACATCGCTGTTTTGCGCGACTGCAACGTCGACTGCCCACGCAATCTCGCTAAATCGGTTACTGTCGAGTAACTTCATACTACTGTGAGAGTTTTCGCACTGCTATAGGCGTTAACACTAACGTTATCGATAATTAGCTAATGTTAATTATTGACAGAAAAAGATTGTCATTCAGTAATGGACCAAAAATTTGTGGATTATTGATGTGAAATTTATTCGACAATACCACAAATTACTTAATAGTACTTTGGTTATGATGCTAGCGGTTTACATAAATGAGTATGTATAAAAGTACCGCGGCCAATATTCGGAACCTAGTTTCGTACTCATGTGTGATTATTTTATATGCTTTGTTTCCTGTCAATTTCCGTACATTCCGAAATTTGACTATTTTAAACTTATTTTAAAGTTCCATTGACATTCCATTACTTTGTCAATAGGTAAATGTTCTAATAGCTATTATGTATGACTTTACAAGACTATGTTGTAGGATCAAGGCCATGCCTCTCGCTTGCATACCGGCTGCGGACAGACAGGCACTCATTAATGTGTAAATACATTCAACTCGCCCAATTTGTTGTGAATTCTGGTTTCAAGTCTTGTGAGCTTTTGTCCAATTTTATAAGACAAGCCGTTATTAATAATTGCCTGCTGATTTATGCTTACTGCCACTTTAATTTCCTACTATTTTATTTAGTAAGTAATTAATTTAAGAAATAGATTGATCATCAATTCATGAGTAATATAATTTAGCTAGCTAGTAGGTACCTAGTAAAGTAACGGCTGAAGTTTTATCGACGTTTTGTTGTCACAGTTTGTTTCACTCATTTTTTTATTGACTTAGAATTATATCTACCTACTATTAATTATAAACCTGGTAATTTGCTTTTCAAGCTAGTGTTTCAAATAATATGTATATCTAGGTCAGTTAATATAAGAAACGAGAATTTAATTTACCACAAATGTGCAATTTAGGCCCAGTTGTTTCATCAATAGTTAAACTAACTATTGTTAAAATCTCATTTTTTTAGGATAGGATTTAACAAATAGTTTAACTACTGATAAAAAAAACTCGAGCTTACTGTGAGATTTGCAAAGATACTAGGAACCTACTTGATGCAAATAAGATCTACTTGTATAGGCATTTAGATGTTACCTACCTATGAAATTGTTGTTTTGGAACAATGTTCAACGATAAAATGTATATCTTTACTTACAACAATCAACAAAATGTATTTTTCATGTTCGAAAAATTTTATTTACAGATTTTATGATTTGATAAGTGTTTTAATTATCAACATCAGATTGTCGAATGTCTATACGTTTTATACCTAGCAGATTACAATTATTCTTTGAATTTTTTTAATATTTTTAAAATGTAGTTTTACTCAACACGGCCTGCTGGGTAAATAAATGTTTACAACGAGGGTTTCTTGTATAAATAAATTCGATCGAAGATAATTAAAGACTGAGCGAATATGATTCGCCTGTCAAGCTTTCACACCCTCATGTAAGTACCCGGCATGCAAAGGATTGATTATCGTTATCAATATGCATCACATTCGATTGAGATTCTTAGTAGGTATGTACTTATTTATAGGATTTTTATTATACATAATAAATTAGAGTTGATATGTCCTAGATGTAGAAATTGCTATATATCGCACCCTTAGAACATAAAAGGCACTAAACGAAAATGTTAATTTTACAGTGTCTATTCCAATCTATTCATGATTTTATTGTATCCCACTGGATACTGAAACAGCGTTAGTTAAACTGTTATTTTAAGCCGATCGCAAAGCTTTATTTCTGTTCCATATCACCCATTCAATGCTTTAAAAATCTTAAAACGGCCATACTGTAAAATTAACATTTTCGTTTAGTGCCATTTATGTTCTAAGGGTACGATATAATTACATTAAAATTGATGTACCTCTAATATGAATCTATCTGATTAGAATAAGTATATGTATTTTGTTTTCTAAAAACTTTATTTCGACGATGGAAAAAATCACATTTAGTGATAAAGCTAGCTAACCTATTAGCAGGTAGAAATCTGTACCTAGCGTTACTATCTTGGTTAGTACCTGCAAATCTACAGGGTGAACTTTCTAACTAGGCGTGGATGACCAAATCCGAAAATATAACTCATGTTATATCGAAAAATACTAAAAGAAATCTCGCGTCGGATTGTAATAAAAACTAAAACGTCACCAATAGATTTTTGAAAAATTTGTTTGTGTGTTGATTTGTAGAGAAAAAAAAACACGCTGTTTTATTAAACCATCGGATGGTGTCGCTAAGAAGGGCCTAATTCTGGGAAGTAATGATATATGTACGGCACGCTCAGTTGGAAAATTCACCCTGTATATTTGAAATGAAGTGTGAATAATTTCATCATTTTGTATCTGTTTGTTGATATGGTTTGAAAACAAGGAAATGTGCAATAAGTGCGCACTTCATGATTTTGATAACAAGTGATTACTCTAATTGTTTTTTTTTGTCGTCATTAATATTCCCTGAAGTACATAGGTAACTGGAAATCTTTAAAAAATCTTCCTAGAAGATATTTTTTTTGTATTGTAAATATATCGCTTTTATTGTCTCATAAATTACAATATATTCTAATACTTATTCGGAATGTAGGTACTAAAGTGCTCTAATTGCAAAACTATAATTCAACCTACAAAAAAAATGATAAGTAAAAATTTGTAAATATCGTTAATTAATTTACTGTTGTTTATTTTTATATTCTAAATTAATGGCTAGTCAAAATCCTTAGCTTAAATATTTTTTTATATTAAATATCTGGTAACAAAAAATTCTTGTATATTTATTTATTTATACCAAATCGTCGATACTTAATCTCATTTCAGTAGAATAGTATCAAGGTACCTATTCTTATAGGACCTTCAATACAACACGGTCAACACTGTGTTCACTATCCCTGATTACTTTCCCAGCACAATAGTACCTACTTCCATGTCAATACTATCAACATGCGTACTCAAAACAGGAAATTTTAATACAGCAAATACTTTGAGCGATTACGCATTGTTACTTATCCGAATCCAAATTCAAGATCAGGCCTATTACGTCTATCTGGAACTTATATTTTTTGGACTCTGATCAGATGCAGTGCAAACGCTTTTTAATCATTAATTTTACAATTTGACAACCCGCTATTTTCTTAAAGCAGCTGTTCAGAGCATGAACACATTGTTATACCTTTATTTTATTAATTTTCAGTAAAGCATTATCCATGTTATTAAAATAAATATAAAAAAATGAACTAGTTTCAATTCCATGACATTTGTTTTAGACCTAATTTCTATTGCCGCGGAATGGAAGGGAAGTGAATTTTTGCATCCGAAAGCATAATGAATTTCATGCTTATTGTGTAACGTACAGACTGTAAAGGATCCGAAATATGCGTCTTCCGGAGATTTTTGTACTTTAAACGTCGCCCCACACTAGGAATTTCTCTTGTACCTATGTTGGTGCATTTACAAACATATAAACTCACATACACAAACACCCAGACCCGAAACGACTTCTCTCGGAAAGTTTCATAGTGGGGATCATTATTATCTACTCACAGTGTTACGTAATGCTTTGTAAGATTTCCTAAAAAACTTCCATTCTATTCCGCGGCAATATAAATTGAGTCTTATTCAACCCCAACGACCATACAGCCTTTCCGTTTGCCTGACCAGCGGCGTAGTAAGGGGGGGGGGGGGCGAAGCCCTACCCTCGAACTCTCACCTGAAGGGACCTCGCGTGCAAAGAAAGCTTCAAGCAAAAATTAAAAAAGTTACTGGTGACATCGGCGATTACGAGTTTGTTCCCATTATACATACATATAGTAAAGTAGTAGCTTCTAATATAATAAAAATACTTTTGAAAGTTTACATTTAATATGGCCCTCTGCTACTTTCATCTCTTTTTTAACCCCTTAAGGAGATGAATTTCCTAAAATCCTTTGTTTCTACACAACACTCGACTCGGCTATGATCAGATACACCTACAAAACGCCTCGCCCCCGTGACATCCACGCCATTGTGATTAAATATCGCCGGTCAATATAAATCTTACTGTTTATAAATCACGCATTGTGTTAGGTACTTGACACACAGCTTATCGACACAGGTAATTCATGCAGCAGCTAGGCGATCAAACATGCTGCGCAACAGTTGCTGTGCTGCATGTTGCGGGTTCCAATCCCGTACAGAACAATCAACAGATATTTGCGTGGTCTACAGGTAGTTGTTCGTGTTCCGGGTCTGGCTGTTTAATCCTACTATTATATTAAACGAGCAATATTTGTATATATATTTTTTCCGATTCTCGAAATCGGCTCTAACGATTTCAATGAAATTTGGAATATAGAGGTTTTAGGGTGCGAAAAAATCAATCTAGATAGGTCCCACGTCTGAGAAAATTCCTTTACTCCGTATTTTCACGCACAAAGATTTAGAGGAATATTATGTTTCATAATTTGTTCGTGGTCGTTTTCCACCCTTATTAATAAACGTCAATTAAAGTTACAACCAGGATAATCTTCAGATTAACTATACATTTTATATGGAATAACTTTGGCATAACTTTAGTTCGCGTTTATTAATAATTCAAGTTTAAAATGGAACTGTTTTCAAATATCATAATTAACAAGTATTAAGTCATTGTAATTTATTCATGTTACATTTTTTTATGAACTTCTATCTGATCTACTTAATTCTTTATTTGTTCTATTCGTTAAGATTAAAATTTTCAAAAAAACGCTTGGCTGTCAAAGCAAAAAACCTTTATTGGTTTGTTATCAGTGAAGTTTATAGTTTCATTTATTTTTTCTAATAATCACTTAATTCTCTATGTATTTATTTTTTACGAAATTAAATTTTTATACCGATAAACCCACGATAATTGTATGAGTGGGTTTATAGATATAAAAATTTAATTTAGGTATTGACGGACCTATATTAAATGGTCAAATCAATTAATGAGAAACCATTGATAGGTATTCCTAGGGCGATGCCGCGATGTGTGCCTACCGGAAATCCCAGCGTTTCCTAAATCGATAAATATATAAATTAGTTTAACTGACTTCAAATTGTAGGTACGACTTTTTGAAACTAATTAATTTAAAAAAATAATAATTACCTTTAAGCCCATCCACATGACCATCATAGCTACTGTATTCGTTGCGTAGGTCTGTAATTAAATTATAACCCTTTTGGGAGACTCAGTTAAAAATAAACATGCCCTATTAATACCTTTTATCAATTTTTGTTTTAGTTCACACAAAAGAAATAACAAAAAAATATACTAAGTACTAACTTATTAAACCTAAATATTGACCAAACAAAAAAAAACTGTACATAAAACCATTATTAATTAAAATTGTTAATTAATAAGAACCTAACTCTATTTACCTAGCGGGCTGGTTACTGATTACATTATCGATCCACATAGGTATACAAAGGTGTATAGCATAGTAATATGAATAGTCTATCATTTGAATTAATGGGTAAGCTACTCTACTTACTATAAATGCAAAGACAAAATTATAATATACTCTACAAATAAATATAAACTTATATAAATAAAACTTATTAATCATATGCACAAAAAAAAAATACGTTCAAAGGGCGTCAAAGAATACGTGCACATCGCTGTCAACGGGAACAGTGCCCAGAACGCTGGGAGCATTGCCACGTTGTATGACATTAATGCTGATTCGTTGGCTTAGGAATAGGCCAGCCCTCTGGTTACCTGAAGAGTCGACTAATCGCCTCGCGATATCTTTGAAAACTTTATGAGCACTTGGGGCTAAACGGATTGATTTGAATAATATTGGCATGCGTATGGGCCATGAGCTGTGTTAGGAGATGGGAAACTTTATGCCTGTGGCCAGGTATAACTAATAACTAGAGGTAGTAACTATTAAATAATCTGTGCTACTGCGTCTGTTACAACAAAATTAAATTCAGATAGCCACCGGATTTGACCTTCAGTCTGATAAAACTTGCTAGAGCAGCTAAAATATATAGATTTTAATATTTTATACATAGAGAATATAAGCAGGCACCATCAGTGGTTTTATAGTCTTTAATTTTACACAAGTCTACATACTTGTTCTAAAAGGTGAATAATAAAGTAATATCCGAGACAAAAATAAGAAACCAGTCTTGAATAATGTGAGTTTTAAACGATTTGTTACTTGGATAGGTACCTTATTTCATACTTTCGAAGATATTAGTGTGAAAATATTTCGTAAATTGAGTGTTACACAACAACGTGGTTCAACTGCTAGTGGTTTTACTACTAGGAATTAACTTTAAAATGACCTTTGGTCGTTTTTCAATGGGACCTAGGTCTTTTTTCAATGGGACCTAGGTCTTTTTTTTCATCGTGGTAAAATCATCAAATGAGTCCTCCCACCCAGGGCAGGGCGGGAGGGACTGTCAGACTTGTACTGACTAAAATCCACGGTGTCCTTCAATAGCCCTTTACGTACCGGGGTCACGGTAATCCGTTAGTCCCGCGACCCCGGCAGGCTTTGGCCCTCTACAGGTGGGACCTAGGGCTTAGGAAAGTGTCATCAGAGCATGATCTGACACACCCATGAGATTTGTGCTCAATACCTTTTATTATCCTAGGCCAGAAGGTGCCTCCTTCTGCGAAGCAGTCATGCTCGTGAAGGAGGAGGCGGGCCGCCTGAGGGAGAGGACAGCGTCCTCCCTCACCCCAGCCGCAGTGGTAGACGCCCACGGCGTCGGGTCGGACGTCGCAAGACGATCTCCGGCCACCGTAGGCGCGGGCATGCGGGCAGCGAGTAATGGGCGACTCGCTGTCCGACCATGGACCATGCCCGGGTCGACGGCGCGTTGTGTTCCACGCGCGCCTCAAAGAGTGTCAGCATAGTGACGAGACCTGTAGAGGGCCAAAGCCTGCCGGGATCGCGGGACCTAGGGATTACCGTGACCCCGGTACGTAAAGGGCTATTGAAGGACACCGTGGATTTTAGTCAGTACAAGTCTGACAGTCCCTCCCGCTCTGCCCTGGGTGGGAGGACTCATTTGATGATTTTACCACGATAAAAAAAAAAAAGGCCTGAAGGTGAATACAAAATTACTTACCCAGAATTACGAAAATGTGCATAAAAAGTTGACAATATGGCATAATAAATTCTAATTCTATCCGATTAGGATGAGGTCTTAATTCTCTCTACTTCACCTAATAATAATAGAGCCGACAGCTACAGTCACAAACTTGTCGATTCTGTTTTGTAGGTGTACTTAAACAAAACATCGATACTCACACGTCACAGTTTCTCAGAGAAGTGTTCAATAATTTTTCATCGACTTTTGTGTCGCGTCGATGTTGATACACTTTAATTGATCGAAACTACGATCAAAGTAGACGAATTACTGATTGAAAAGTTAAATATTTAATCATATAGTTGAAATCAGTGTGCATACCAACACTACATACCTCATCTGTGTCCTAATTGTGGGATTGCTATAAGATGATTGGTTGACACTTTTTTTACCTTCTCATTATTTACCTACTAAAATCTACTCAACTATGTTGAAGCCTCGTCCTCAGATCAAAATCTGTGGTTGAACCTTATTCCATTTTTAGCACGTCCGCATGCATCCCTACAGTAAAAAAAAACTAAAATTCTGATGCTCGCTGGATGGCCGGATGCACCCTGCATACTATCAGAGATTTTGATCCTGCAACTGCAATACAATAAAAATTGTATGCGCGGAGTGCCTTTCGGAGAGCAACATTAACTTATTGACAGATATACTCGTAGTATGCGGATGACTTCAAAAAAGGTGGAGGTTCTGTCGGGTAGTTTCCCCTTACAAGAAAGGAATCGATACAAGTTGCAGCCAGGTGTTACGGAGGGCAGCTCTGTTTTAACGGGTTGTTGTAAATTCACTACAAAATTAATTCCCCACGAAAAAAGTTTTGATCCTATTCTCCTAGTACTTTCTGTCCAGATTCCACATTGTGGCCTCGTTTGGTAGTTTTGTGCTGGATTTTATTATTTATTAGTTCTATCTGTGCGGTATCTGGTATCTGTGCGGAAAAAAATAATGGGGCGAATTTACAATATTAAAAGAAAAAAAAAACCTGCTTTGGCTAATTTATACATACTTTTTTCATGGGGAATTAATTTTGTGGCAAATTTGACAACAACCCGTTTTAACAAACAAAACCACTAACTAGTATTAACTAGTGCATGATAAAGATTTTGTTTTTGTAGTGATAGCTGTCGAAATGATTTCTATCTTATCATGAAGAATTGAAGAGTGATAGCTTGCATTGTGACGACGTGCAGGGAATCAGGAGACACGTTACCATCAGCACATCGCGTCGTGTTTCATACTGACGTGTGAGGACGCAACTGATTTTCTTCATGTTCAGTTGTTCACACACTATCGAAGTTTTACACATCGGGTTTTCTTGAAGCATTAAATTATTGCTTTCCATCTCAAAAATACCTTTTCTTTGTAGTCGGTTCATGTCTGAGAAACTTGGTCAGACATGGAGTTACGTATAATATAGAGCTGATGATCCGCACATTAAAAATCCTTTTGTATAAAAAAAAAACGTTGCCCCACTAGGAATTTCTTTCGTTTTTTTTTTACGGCGTTTACAAACATAGAAACTCGCATACAATACCCAGATCCGGAACAACTACTTACAGATCATACAAATATTTGTTCCGTGCGGGTATCGAACCCGCGACACGCTGCGCAGCAGTCGATCGCTCTCAGCCACTGCGCCAACCGTGTCGTCAAAACATTATCCCTCATTCATTCCTAGGAGGTAGCAGGTAGGGAGGTACTGTGACAGCCTATCTATTTCCTTATGCTGAGTTATGTAAAATTATTTGAAGAATAGAAAACGTATTTAGGTAAGCTGATAAAGGTTTAATTACAATTTTTTATAGCTTTTCGTAGGATTCTTAGTAACGTGCAATAAGTTGTTTATGTTATGTTTTTACAGGCACTTATTTATTCAGCTGTAGCGTATGATACGTCTTCTGTTTGTACCAAATGAAAAGTGAAATTACAGTCTGATGTTGTTTCAGCATGCTTCATGCTTGCTATAGGACGCCATTAATTCATTCGTTTTAAAACACCAAGGTTACTCGCATTTATTTGATGACATATAGATACGGTCTACATATCTCTATGGGCCCGTTCACGACTTTAGTCTAGTGAGCGGTGCGACAGGCGGGGCGAACTAAGACATTAGTTACTTTGTCAGTACGCGAATTTGCCAACGGCGGCGCCTCGTGGCGTGTTACAAACATTTAGTTTCATTTGATCTTACCACTTACCCACTTCGCTCACTGCGGCAATTTCAATGGAAGGAGTAAAAATATCGTTATTCTCATAAAGATAACAGTTCGTACCCAAGACGTCACTCCGTGGTCCGGGGCTCGGAATGAGTCAGCGAACTTCTGGTAAATCCCCAGTGTTCACTTGTGGAGTCCTCGTTTATAAATCAAGATTATAACACAAGCTTATCTATCATCTTTATCATTTGATATTTTTTTGATGATCAAAGCTGTTCCTCGTACTAGCGCCAATCTGGCCGTCATGTTATGATGATGCTCACGATTATATCCATTTGATAAGATACTGTTATTATTTAAACGAAGACAGGAAAGCAATAGTATTATCTCCGGAAGTCACATATCTAGAGTGAGACAGAATTACTTAAAACTCGAATATGTTACATCAATATATATTAATAATAAATTATTGTACTTAATGTGTTAAGTAGGTACTCACTGACCTATTTATAATAATTTCGTAATTAGATAATTCCAATTTGTGTAATTAGATTAGTATCCTACTACATTATCAAAGGTCCGGTCTTATTATGATCAATCGGTAATTTCAATTAGTTACGTTGAGATCGCGTGTGTGAGAGAAAAGCGCGGGCGGCGAGCGTGAGACGGCGCGCGCGCCGCTGCAGCTGTTGCGCAGACGTCGTCAACCACCTCTCTCTGTTTCACAACACGACCCACTTGTCAGCCCGCCACACATAGCTGCACCCCCGCCACCGACACCTAACACACGCCAGACGAGCGCATAGCACTCGAACACATAGAAACTTTTTGGCATTGAGCAACACTTACAACAATCCTTCAATATCATAGACGCCGTCTTTGCGACATAATGACTTTCAAAATTAATACCAACTACGATTACAAAACAATATCTTTGAATATTTTGGACTGAAATGCTTCCACTGCGGTCGTTCGACAACCGCGTATGGTGAATCGTACGATTGTGAAGGTGGTTGAGTTCTTGGCCTTCTGATAAGTCAACGAGTTTTCGTCATGCTTGTTAGGGATCACTCATTCGTCTTCGAAACACATCATTTTCGTACCTACGCAAAAGCTTACAGACGACGAACTTCATAACCCAATGCTTCAGCAAACCTACAGGACTCATAAAAAAACAATATGAATTGAACATCAGGAACCCTGCTATTTAGAGACACAAAGATAATTAGCTCCATAAGGATATTTTTTTTACGTGGTAAAATCATCACATGAGTCCTCCCACCCAGGGCAGAGCGGGAGGGACTGTCAGACTCGTACTGACTAAAATCCACGGTATCCTTCAATAGCCCTTTACTTACCGGGGTAACGGTAATTCGTGAGTCCCGCGACCTCCATAAGGATATTGAAATAAAATAACGATTGATTCCAAGATTCCAAAATTGATACGTTAAAAATTCTCAGAATATCTACTACGTAATAAGTAAATAATACCGTTTCATAAATAACTATATCGCAGAAAAATATCTTATTACGATAAATTAAGTACCTACCTAGTATTTTCCTTTTGAAACGGATATTGTTTAGCATTATCCGATAGCGGGTAGGTAATGACTTCTTATGACGAAAGTAGAGGATAACGTGAAGCAGAATTAAACGGAAGCCACGGCTCTATTACCTTTTAAAACACAATGAGGTTTCGTAGCTTAATTATGTAATTTGGTAAACATTGGGTCAAGCGCATGTCGTCGGAGCGGGCGGCGCGGGCGCTTGCTAACTGCTGGGAAGGCCAGGAGTGCGCGGGCGCTGCTCCGGTCACCCGCGGTCACTGGCCCACACATTCGTACGTATTTGCACCTCGTAATAAGCAAATTACGTATCTCTTGATTTTTGTCTCGTTTCTTTGTTAGGCATTATTTTTGTTTGTTGTTGTGCAGTCTGCATTGGCAAATTCATCTATCAGGATCTATCTACATGTCCGTTTATTTTATAGATAGCTTTACGGAAAGGTAAAACAAGACTGTTAAAATATTGATAAGATTAAAGATCCAATTTTTGATTAAGTTCTTAGAATACCTTCCCATTTATTTACTGCGTATTTTTTAAATTCTTCTATACCTAGATTAGTTGGTAATTGGAAAAAAGTGAAAGTAGAATTAAAAATATACCTAATTATCCAAAACCTTACAGAACAGCCGCATTCCAGGCGATCGCTTCTTGATTTGCACACCCGATGTTACAAAACTTTGTGCACTAAAGTGAACAATAATGAGAAATTAAAGACCTAACCTGACCGCTGAATCTCATTTGCGCGCTCCCTGTGCTAGCTAGGATTGCAACACCCACTCAAATGTTAAATTGCACATTCCTTGCGTCAGAGCGATAGGTTCGACTCGTTTGACTCGCCTGAAGGTGTTTTGTTTTCATTATCCGTGCGTTTTACATGATTTGTTTGTTACTGCTGCATGTATTCAGCCAGGCTATTACAATACATCCAATTTTCTATGGTCTGCTGAATTATTGTTTTATCACAAATGTTTAATGATGTACGTAGTACATATTACGTTTACGTAGTAGATAAGTGCACGTTGTATCGCGTATGTAACGACTAATCTAAAAAGATATCCAAATGTGAAATGATATACCTACTTCTTTGCAATGGGTACCCATACTTTAGTAACTAATTTAATAAGGACCGTTTATGCGCTTAGCCTCTATACAGTCTGAATATTTTTATGTACAGCTTCCAATATTATAATGAACTTATATACAGCTTGTATACATTTTGCAATGCTACTTGAGAGCTTACCATGCAGACTACCTATAAGTCTCTAAGATACATAAGCGGTGGGGTCGCGGGGCTCACGAATTACCGTGACCCCGGAACGTAAAGGGCTATTGAAGGACACCGTGGATTTTAGTCAGTACGAGTCTGACAGTCCCTCCCGCTCTGCTCTGGGGGGGAGGACTCATTTGATGATTTTACCACGTTAAAAAAAAAGTATACATAAGCGTAAGAGGAATTCGTCAGGCCCTACACTGGGTGGAGCTGAAGGGATTCTAGGTACTGAATAACTAAAAGCTAGCCTGTTCCTTCAATAGCCCTTTACTTTCCATGGTCACGGTAAGCAGGTTATAAAGCCCCGCAACCCGGGCAGAAGGTTGGTGAAACGGTGTAGCTTGACTGAGAGTTTGGATTTTTGCATTTCACAGAGAATGAACTTCAAAGTAAAAAAGTAAAAAAATTCAAGCTACACACGCAGGTAGCCACCGACTATCGTGTAAAATACAATGTTCACGAGTGCGGCTCCATATCGATCAATGAATCTGTGTCTAATTCATAAACAAGAGAGCGGCTGTGTTGAAAGCTGTAAAACGGAAACTATAGAATACCTTGCCACGTAGAGCTGGAGTTTGCACACTAATCTAATTTATTTTCCTTTATGAGCAGTAGTCTGTACCTGTGATAACTTTTTATCTGCAAACATATCGTTGCCAATGACAAGATAAGGAACTAAAATCGGACCCGTGTCTGCGTTTTCAAATCAGGTTTTATTTAATTAAAATTTTACAAATAACCTTTAGAAGCATCAACTTGTGTCGTGATTCGTGAAGGCAAGGTCTTGTTAAGACAGATTAGGACTCAACTAGGAAATAAAAGTTACCAATGGTATAATAGAATACCAATAAAGAGATATTCAAAGCATTTCTGCTGTAAGTATAGGTAACCTAACTTCCTTACGTAATGCTTTTTTACAAAGCAACAATATTTTGAAACACATAACTAAGTAATCAAGCATCAGATCGAATTTAAGTCATTAAGGTAACAAGCATTACCTACATAATTACCTAGGCACTATTTCTTTAATTAGTTACAAATGTTATAACAAAAATTACAAAATACGCCTTCTAATCTTACATCCTGTAACAATTATACGCTGAATATTAAAACTCTGTCTTATTTTGAAGCGGTTCAAAAAACTCTAAGTACCGTGTTTTGTGAAAAAAAAGCAATGCAGCCGTGGTGTCAGTGGCCCCAAGTCGAACGCAGTAGCGGCGAAATTCCACGGTCCTTCTGACGCACATCGCATAGTAAGCAGTTGGATGTGACCTCGTGAAAGGATTCTATCGCCCAGTTCCTATAACATCTAGGTACATATACTAACTACTAACATGTGAGAATATCATTTGACAATTGTTGTGGTGGACTCTTGACTTTTGCCAGCAAATTGTCGCAACTAATGAATTTTGAATATGAAGTAGCCTGAAGTGGGTGAGATGAAACACTGCAGGAGCTCTAACTCTCTAGTAACGACGTGTTTAGAAAATTCTTAAAAAGGTTAAAAAAACTTTTGATGTCACTAATTGTCATGTTCCGTAACTTGTAGTTTAGTTTATAGACCGAATTTTGGTAATAAGGTGATTTAATCTTTCATAATTAGCCAATATTATTTAAAAAAATTGTCTTTGTTTGTATGTAGGTAAAGGATAATTTCCTGACTAAATACAAAAAAAAAAACTGGCAGGAATCTACATTCCTAGCTGTAGTAAGTAGTCTTTATTTAAAATCATGCGTAAGTATTAGACGAGCTGTCACAATTTTTGTCTAGTGAATCGGAAAATAAGTAACAGCGTGTTCGGGGTAAAGGACAGTCACAATTTCACGCATATGAACTCGCGGGCAGGGGCATCAAGCTAGATTTAAAGAGGAATACTCCAAAAGACCGATCTTATTTGTCCGAAGGACGCAATTATTTTCTGTCAACTGTTGTGTGTCCTTTCATAAAACCGGCCTAAAGTTGAGTGGGCAGGCTGTAGGTACCTAAGTCCAATTTTATATCGTGTGAGCAGGAACTTAAAGAAATACAAGCTGGTTAGTGAGCTAAGCAATTCAACATCAAAACCAAAGGAATTTCATCGCCGCTATCAGGGAAATGAATTCCGATGTCTTTAGATACTTATTGTAAAAGGAGTAAAAAGTGTATCTAGTGAGATATTGATTTCTTTAAAATAATTACTTATACATTATGAATAAGGGAATGCTGTTCAAGCGTTCGCCTTGGACAGGCTTCCTGCAGATCGGTACGCCCGCCACGCCCGCAGTGAAGGGGCTTGCAACTCTTTGTTCCTAACTATCAGAGAAATGTTGCGAAACTGGTCTTTGACCTTTTATTTATTATGGCACGTATATTTTTAGAATAAGTAAAGGGTTGTGGAATATTGTTTCGCAATTCTCTCTTTGGTTCTAAATCTGTCTTGTTAGAATATACTAACTGATGTAGATACCACCGGTGCACCATAAATCGCATTTAACACAGTGTGAATAGGTGCTCGTAATCAATGTAATAATAGCTCTTTTTTAAGAGATCTAGGACTTAGTTTTAGGCATTTACAGAACGGTATCGTACAAATTGTTCGCTCTGTTCATAATTGTGCCTCTTCGAGTTAGACTCGTTTAGCGACAATGATCGTGCATCGAGCATCTTCATTTTAGGTACTAATGGTGTGTACGTAAGGTAAGTGTATAATGTACATAGTGTCCCTACGTATATTTTTCAGACACAATAATGAAGATAAAGTGTGTAGCAATAAGTAATACATGGTTGTATTAAGGGGTGCTAAGACAGGAAACCTCTACGTGCGCCCATGGACTGGAGTTCCCTCTCGGATACGTCCGGGGGGAAGACCAGTTTTTCGGGCCGGTGCACCCTGGGATGCGGGCAAAACTCTTCCTTAGGCACTGTGTGCCTGAGGGGTCTCTTTGCCCGTATACGAATAGCCTGTCGGGTGGATGCTCCAACGCGTGTCCCTCTGAATAGCAGAGGGCACAGCGGCGGAGCGGGCTTGCGGACGGCGAGTAATGGGTAAGCTCGCCGTCCGACCAAGGACCAAGCCCAGGTCGGTGGCGCGTCGTGTTTCACGGGTCACCGACGGGGCCCCTTACGGGGCCAAATGCCTGCTGGGGTCGCGGATTTTTTCTTAATCCAGGTTACCGCGGCCCCGGAACGTAAAGGGCATCCGAAGAAACACGGGTGGATTTTAGTCAGTAAGAGTCTGACAGTCCCTCACGGCCCGCCCAGGGCGGGAGGACTCATTTGATGATTTTACCACCCGTAAAAAAATAAATAAAATGTTTGTATTAAGCCTACAATTTTATAATATGCGAAAAGTAAAGTTACTAATGCATAAGATAATTTTTAGCCTGCCTCCAAAAGTTGTATTAAAAACTCTTTTCGAAATCCTGAACTATTCGTATAGGAGCTCTTTTGTATTAACTTTTTTTTTAAGAAAAACATTGCCCCGCTATAGGAATTTCTTCCTGTATCGTAGATGTTTTCACAAACATAGAAACTTACATACACAAAGGCCTAGATAGAGTTAGTTTCTGAAAAACATTTTCGTAGAGCAGCATTAAATAGTGATTAAATCTATGTGTAATAAAACATCGGCTATAACGTTTAACAACCTACTTAATCGATAATTACGTAAAATTAAGTAAGTAGGTACAGGTACCAGTGTGTGTTGTAAACTTTAAGTTGTTTGATGATCAAAACCAACCGGTTTCTGTGTAGTCTTCGACTAGTAGTACTCGACGAGATTGAAAGTTTATTTATTCCGTGACATTTTCGTTTCCAGCAGATTTAAGTTTTTACGGAAATTCTACATAATAAAATGGCAATTAAAATCCGTGCATCCACTTTATAAAATTAAATACTCGTATAATATTATTATTATCTCATTGGATCTCCCCTGACTGAATATCTGCTCTGTACGTAATTAAATATTCAACTGCCCCGCTGGCTGGTCGTAGAGTCCGAGGGGTTTGATTTCAGTCCGGCATAACGTTTAAGTTTAGTTTAAGTTTTGGTCTTTCAACATGACTTATTGGCATTGCTGAACACCGTTAATCAAATGGTTAACTTCGTTATTCGTTAATCCGCTACAAAAATAAGAGCTTCGTTAAACATTAACGCGTTATATTTCGGAAGAATTAACGCAAGTTAATAAAATGAACGTCGAATTGTGAATGTCAGGCTAAGAATTTCCTCTACTTTTCGGCCATTCAGCTCATGCTGTTCTAGATTACTTATTTTGTAATTTGTCATTAGTATTTCAATTAAAAATATCTAAAATATTGTATTTTGTATTTTATATTTGAAAAACCTCACTTAAAGATATTTTATATTTTAATTACTTGCGATACTGTAATTTGTATTTCAAGTAAAGCAAAGCATGTTTCTGCCCTTCATAAACATTAACATGTTGAAGTTCTCGTCTGAAAGCGAGGTTCGTTTTGGTGTTAAAATGTGTTTACCCGTGGAAAACAGACGTTCAACTGCAGCGCTTGAGGTTATAGCAGTATTGTATTTAATGAATAGATTTATGAATATCTGTTCCCCGAGGAATGCAGCATCGTTGAACGAGTATTTGGATTTCATGTCCAGCCACATTTTAACGAGACTGCACTTTACTCTTTAAATAGTTGGAGCTCTTTGGTTTTTCTGTAGACTGAGTGACAGAATTGAAAAAGTCTTCCTCGTCATCATCGTTGTTACTCGCATTGCTCCCTCCGCCACATAAACTATCTCTGTCCTTCGAATTTTCCGCTGCTTCTTGTCGTAAGGCATTTTCTACTTTTTTAATTATAAGGTTAACGATTAAAGGACTTCTGCCTATTAACGGAAGTTGACGTGTCCGTTAACATTTTTAAAAGTTTACTAAAAAAGTGAATCCGTTGATCAAAGTGTTAACGATTAAGGGATTAACGAGTTAATGCCCAGCTATGCTTATTGGCACTGTAATAATAAGCCTGTAGGCAAATGTTCCAAATTTCTTTTTATCCTGACCACGAATTAAATCAATTTCGATTTTTTAAATTTATAATTCCGATTTGTCGCTATCTCTTCTAGGAATTTCTCATGTATCTTAGCTGCTTTTACAAAAATAGAAACTCACATACACAAACACCCAAAAAAAATAAGTTAAGAAGAGCTAATGCCGGAGGTCCAAACTGGTGTAACGCGTAATGTAATCCATTAAATGTAAAATGTGCTCGCAGTGCCGTCCACACGTAGAATTCGTGTTATATTACACGGTGGATTACATTACGCGTTACACTAGTCTGGACCCGGCTTAAAACGCTACTACTGAGAAACGCTCTAAAATGACGAAACAAAAAAATATTCACGTCTGAAATTCATGAACTAGCCACAGTCGTATTGATTCTAACAGTAGGTAATAAGGGATCACACCACCGGACCACGGCCACGATAATGTATTTCAGGCTGGTATAATTTCTTGTTTCGTACTTTTTAAAGCATAATTTCGCAGTAATCGGTTTTTAATTTGACACAATAAAAAAAATGTGTGTAGGGGTACTAACTACAGGCGTGGATTGCCGTCGAAGCTGGCTGGTAGTCCACTCCATTGAGCTAGGCAGAATCAACCAGTTGTAGTTCGCAGCCATATCACATTAAAAATATGATGAAAAAGAAAGAACTAGCACAACGTACCTAATCACACTGTGATAAGGGATTTTATGGTTCACACCTCTATGCACCGGTATAGATACAATTTACATCATCATAAAGTCAATCTATTGTAGCAAATATAGCTTTTCTATTATAGGCCTGATTTTTATTATAAATATTTCCTAGGCAGGTATTAAACACGGATATTGGTAACGTATCAAATCAAATAATAAAGGAATTCAACATTTAAATTTAGCAAATGTAAAAGTCAAGATTCAAGGTGAACAGGTAGTGACGGGACCAATTCCAGTTGACTTTACGGCTTTATCGCCATTTTATGTATATTTAAATAGAATGGACAGTAGAAGCTGTGTGATTATGTAAAATTTGACATATCAATAACAAGTCTAGGAAAAAAGTCATAGTTCAAGAACAAGAACCATCTATACAAAAATATTATAAAACGGAAGAGTTTGTTTAGTTGAATGCGCTAATCTCAGGAACTGCTGAAAAATTTGTGTTGAATAGCCCATTTATCGAGGAAGGCTATATATAACATCACGCGAGCCAAAAGCAGTCGAGCAGCGTGTGAAACCGCGTGTAACAGCTAGTACCTATACAAAAAAAAACTTGGATTATTTCTGAACCATAGAAGGTTGTTTTTTTATTATCCTTTATTCATTTTCTGACTTATAAATTACATTTTAAAATATTTTTACTAAAAAGCAAAAAAATAGAAGTCCACCAGCATCGGGAACAGGGTCCGGGCTGCCGGTGGTCAGGGATCCTGAGAGAGAAATAGGTTCTGGACAGTACTTCTGGACACGGCGGGTATTGTTCCTTCTGAATCAGGCGCCTGATCCACCTGCCAAGCGAGAGCCTCTTCAGATGTTGTTCGAGACTCTTGGCAATTAAGCCATTGGCAGACACGACTATCTACCTTTTTTTTATTATAATTAGCCATGGCAAAATGTCGTTCACTAACTTTTCCCCACATTTTCACTCACTACTCAGCTCTTATTGGTTGTAACGTGGAAGGCTATCCAACATTGATCAAAGTATCCAACACAAAAAATATTTTTTCTATTCAAACCAGTTATTTAAGATCAACGCGTTAAATCAAACTCTTCAGCTTTATCAATATTAGTATAGATTCTATAAACTTCTATCTTATAATGCTATACAAAATCAACGGACTTAATTCCATAATTTATTCTCAATCTATTTAAAAACTTTTTAAGTTCCTTCTGCCTCCTACAACTAGATCATAGCAATCGTAATGTTTAAGTTATGTAAATCTAAAACGATTAATGTAATCTAAAATATTCTAATAAGTCTGTAAGGGTACTTTAATATACAATGCTATAATACAAATGCTATAATTGTTTCAATTAAATAAGTATGTAGAAAGCATAATATCACTGTTTATATGCCCCTCTAGTTGACAAGATTAAACTTAACTCCTGTATAATTTCAATAGCATTTAGGACGATTTACACATCCATATGTAAGTAACTACACAAATAAGAAGTTCAACTTGCGTAGGTACTGTCCTAAACTAGCAACTTATACTGACTTTCTTGCCGGGAGGTGTCCACACACGGTTTTTTATCATCTTTTTTTTTATGTTGGTGAAATCATCAAATGAATCCTCTGGGGACTTTCAGACTTATATTGACTAAAATCCACGGTGTTCATTCAATAGCCCTTTACGTTCCAGGGTCACGATTACGCGACCCCGGCAGACTTTGACCCTCTAAGGGGGCTTCATATAGTCAGGTAAGAACATAGACATATATTACTAGGGTAAGAATGAAAAGTATTGCGCGGTTACGCGATGACGTGACATCAAGTAGATTAGGGTAGGAATAGGAATGGGGTAGGGAGTTCGAAAAAAAGCGCTGATTTGTGAACAGATACATGGGATTGCATTTGTTCTATTTCGGCGCTTTTATAACGCGGCCCCTTAAAAGCGCTTCTGTGAATGGGGGCATAAAGCTAATTTTAACTCTTCCACCATTTAAATTCCATGGGAAACAGGGGAAGCAACCATAGATTTAAAAGATGGACTGAGCAATGGCATGGCTGCTTGACAGCTGCCTTACAGCTACAACATTGACCAGGGAAGGCGCAGTCCATTTTGTTGGTCTATGGAAACAACACAAACAATGTAGAGAGAGTACCAAGCATCTCTAATTTTCTCCAATTAAGACTACAAATACGACAAACAACAACATTTGCCATAGAGAAAAACAAAACAGATTAAAAAACAAAACCAACACGTTTGTTTTTTTTCTGTCAAGTATAGGCTCGTTGACTCCTTGACTCCTTATCTTGTCTATGCTGATTGCGATTTCTCGTCGTCATTACAAAATATTTTATTGATTGTGAAAATAATTCGTGAAGTCTTATACCACCATGTGTTCCAAGGGTGGTAATTATAATGGTGACTTATTCGAATACATAAAAGTAAGTGAAGATGAAGATGATTCAAATGCGGTGGAAATACCATGCGAATTAGATGGTACGCTGTTGTTATCAACCCTCGTGGCCCAATTTCCCGGAGCTTGTGGACTAAAATACCGGCACCAGGACAGCAAGTCAATCCGAGGTATTCGCTTAAGTGATGGTAAATTGCATCCGCCGACTGAAGTAGGATGGGGTAAACATCTGTATATTTGTGTGTTCCCAAAAGAGAACAAACGCAAAATGGAAGATGTTTCTCCTGAAAATTCTGCCGCTAAAACCAAACGTTTAGAGAAGAAACTGACATGCTCAGATTTAATTTGTCTTGGGTTGCCCTGGAAATCGACAGAAGAGTCCATAAAGCAGTACTTTGAGCAGTTTGGTGAAGTTGTTATGGTTCAGTTAAAGAGAGATAAAAATGGATCATTCAAAGGCTTTGGTTTCATTCGATTTGCTACATATGCATCGCAAATGAGAGCCCTGGCTCAAAGACACAACATTGATGGGCGCTGGGTAGATGTTCGTATTCCTAATTCAAAAGAAGGTGTAGTTCCTCAGATGCCCTGCAAAGTATTTGTGGGAAGATGCACTGAAGATATGACTGCTGATGATCTTCGTGAATATTTCTCTAAGTTTGGAGAAGTAACTGATGTTTTTGTTCCTCGTCCCTTTAGAGCATTTGGATTTGTTACTTTCTTAGACCCAGAAGTGGCACAAAGTCTTTGTGGAGAAGATCATGTGATTAAAGGAGCATCTGTGTCAGTATCAAGTGCTGCACCAAAAATCAAAACTAAGTCTCAGAACTGGAAAGATGATTCTTATGGTCCAAACAATTGGGAGGGCAGCCGCTCTGGAGGCCCATCTGGTGGGTCAAGCAACAATGGTGGAAATAGTAACATAGATTCTCTTAATATGCAAAACTTGGGAATCAATCCCAATGGAGGACCACCTGCCAACTTCAACTTGCCTATAAGTCTAGTGGCAGCTGCTCTCAATCAAGCTGGTTGGGGGGGATTCTTAGGAGGACCTGGTAACTCTGGCCCAAATAACTGGCAGGGTGGCCCGCCACAGGGAGGTAACTCTGGTAAAAATTGGAATGGTAACCAAAACTGGGGTCAGAATGGCCCACCGCAATCATGGAATCAAGGTGGTGGCAATCAAGGGTGGAATGGTGGAGGCAAAGGTGGCAATGGAAATGGTAACTGGAATCAAGGAAGTTGGCCAAATGGCCAGGGTAACTGGAATGGTAATGGCAGTGGGGGAGGCTCCAGCTCTGGGTCTGGTTCTGGTGGGTGGAACAACAACAAGGCCCAGACATGAGGTGAGCACTACGGCAAATGCTTGTATCAGGGATGTCTGTATGGTAACATTAGTTTAAATTCTAGTCTCTAAGTAAATTTTTATTTCTATGTAAAGATGTGTAACGTGATGTGAAGAAAAACTATGATGTGATAGGATTATCACAGGATGCTTATATGGATGCATAAAGATCCAGATGATGATGTATTAGATGTAAGGTGACATAGAGTATTGTGTGTAATAATGTGATGTGTGAGAAGAGGACTTTTGTTCAATAAAAGTGTATGTCATTCTGAGATGGATGTTTAATTTCGATTAGTTTAGGTGTAAAATTTGTCATAAAGCAGAGATATTGTTATGTTCAATAAAATAAAATTGACTGAAAGCAACTTTAAAATAAACTGTACAAGGTGTGAGTGAACATCTGACTGTATGGGTCATAACAAATATAAAGAACACTGTTTAGGATGCCAAGTTGTCATTAGGTGTGCACAACTGTGTGTGTATCTTGCGAGATGTCTGCTGCTTACAATCACCTTTCCTTGGAATGAAATGAACTGGTTCCCCGTCCTGTGGAGCTGCGGTAAGTGGTGAGTGTGCAATCAATGGTATGGCCTGATGTTCAATCATGTATGACATATCGACGATGAAGAGTCAATATATAATATCTAACATTTTAGCCATTTTTGTTTTATTGCATTATTTATTGTAGAATAGAGTAATGCACATGCTGACAAAGATCTTAGGTCTGTTTCTTATTAATTTTGCAAGATAAACAATTATTGCAATATATACTAAGTGGTGTTACGTCATTTACGATGGCAATAAATACTAATAAAATCTATCTAAAATATATCTAAAAACTAATAAAATCATTGATTAATATATTAATATTGTAGTCATAAGCATAATATTGTAGTCAGTTTACATAAAACATTTAAAAAATCAAATATACTAAAAAAATAATTAAACGGACTTGAAACGTTTTTTTCGCCTCCTGTAAAGTTGCGTTTTTGCAGTTATTATTTATTGACTCTTCATCGTCGATATGTATTTGTTCTTTCTGTGCAGTAGCTATGGATAAATGGCTTATCAAGAATGCTAATTACCAGTGTGAGTTTGACTGATAAGTCTGTGGTAACTATTATTTTCTTTTTTAATGAAAAGGTACATTTTTTAAATAATTTGTTTCTAATATTCTTTCATCAAATGTGTCCAAGTAATAATATTTTTACTTTTACAGGCATCAGTGGCAATTGTGGGTGTTTGAAGACACCTGGCTAAAACAGTTCTTTGTGTTGGCAACAATACTAAGTTCTCCTGTACCCATGAATAGGTATGTATAAAGAATGTTATGGTCAGAAATGGTCAAACACATAATGAACTGCTGGTCTGAATCAGCCACTTTCTATAAGTAATTCACTTCGTGAATATCTATCAAAATCATTAGCAATTCTTCTTAAATTTGTAAAATGGTTACATGCACAAACAATTGGATTTCGTATCTGCAGGGCTAAAATCGCCACTTTATCAATGTTGCTAAAATTGTTCTTTATCAATTATACTCAATTGAATAGAATATTCCAAATTATGAATTTTATCACAATCAAAATTCGTTTCATTTTATCACAACTTCAGCACCCAGGTAATCATGAGTGGCGATAACTTGGTAGACTAGTAATTATTCGTTTTCTACAGGTACTCCCTGCGAATTTCTGGAGCCATGAAAAAGAGTAAAAACTAATATTCTGACGAACTTTCCTGGATACGAAGAATGTCGTTGATATATCTACCCAAAATCAAGAGTTTGATACGGTGAAAAGAGTAACACGCAGAATTTCATCCAAGCGTAAAAAATAAACATAAATTGGCGGTTGGCGCAGTGGCTGCTGCGCTGCATGTCGCGGGTTCGATTCCCACACGGAGCTAATATTTGTATGATTTACAAGTAGTTGTTTCTGGTCCCGGCATTTTGTGTTTAAATGATTGCAAACGCACCCACGTAGGAGGAATTCGTAGTGCTGAGAATTAAAAAAAAAAAATACGCCATTTCTGCCCACTAACGGCATGGCAGGGATGCCAGCCGCAGGCGCGTGGGCGTGGCGGTAAATCATTTATTGTGAACATGTGTGATTTCAATGAAGTTAGCGTCTTGCGGGATCATGACGCGAAAGTCATGCATATTAGTTTTTGCGACTCGAACTGCCACAAAACAGATCCTGTAGCATACGGCGGCATGCTATCAGTGGGCGCCACGCTTAAATCGACATAGGCATAATTATAACACTATTTATCTACCCATTATTGAGAAAAATCCTAATTATTATCGATTTTCTTTCAGTACCTTATTTACAAATAAGGAAGAGCACTGAAAAATAAGGGACATTCTGGCACACGCTAAAAATAAACTCCTGACGAGGGAGTCATCTTTACCCTTACCACCTCCCTAGACAAGTGGCAATCGATAAACAGAAACGCTCTTGTAGTCTTTAATAGATTTTCAACTAAAAACTGTCAAAAGATAACCAATAAAATCTTATATTTCAATTTGCTCTTTTTTAATCAAATAATCCCTCTGCAGTGTACGTAGCCTACTACCTTCGCTAGTGCCCTAGTTTTTAAGATTCACACAGAGCTAAGCTTTTTTTTTAACCTGGTAAAATCATCAAAGGAGTCCTCCCACCCAGGGCAGAGCGGGAGGGACTGTCAGACTCGTACTGACTACAATCCACGGTGTCCTTCAATAGCCCTTTACGTTCCGGGTTCACGGTAATTCTTGAGTCCCGCGACCCCGGCAGGCTTGGCCCTCTAGAGGGGGAGCACCCCCCCCGTCATTTTCCTGACACTGAGGCGCACGTGGAACACAACGCGCCGTCGACTCAGGCATGGTCCATGGTCGGACAGCGAGTTCCCATTACTCGCTGCCCGCATGCCCGCGCCTACGGTGACCTGAGATTGTCTGCTGACGTCTGTCGCCTTGGGCGTCTGCCACTGCGGCTAGGGTGGAGGGAGGACGCTGTCCTCTCCCTCACGCGGCCCGCCTCCTCCTTCGCGAGCATGACTGCTTCGCAGAAGGATGCGACCGCTTCCCACTCGACTTACCGCCGCGGTTGCGGCGTGCCCGAACCTCAGTTGTGACAGTCGCTCCCCCTCCATACTGCCCCGAGATCGCGCCGGAGCCGCGCCTCGACTTGCCGAGGCAGCGGGGATTCGCCCCGGCGCTGCGCCCCTACGCGCCACTCATAGACGCACTGGAGGGCAGTCGCCTCCCGATCCTAAGGCAGCAATCCGGCAAGGATGCTGGCCGATTCGCCGGCGATCGTGCGGTATCCTCGGATCATCCGGATAGCCATGACCATGGCATGAGACCAGCTTCAGTGGTCGCGTCCGAATGCTCCGGGCCCACACAGGGGCCCCGTAGAGGGCCATGGACCGCACGACACCGGCGTACAGCCTCCGGTAGGAGGCGTTTGGCCCGCTGAGATTGGGCAGGAGTCGCCTGACGGCGGCTGCTGTCCGTCTCAGCTTTGGACAGAGCTAAGCTGGGGAAACAAATTCCCCAGGCCTTCAATATTTGACGGCACGGTTAGCGCAGTGGCTAAGCTATTGGACTGCTGCGCTGCGTGTCGCGGGTTCGATTCCCGCATGGAACAAATCTTTGTATGACCTACTAGTAGTTGTTCCGGGTCTGGGTGTTTGTGTATGTGAGTTTCTATGTTTGTAAACGCACCCACGACACAGGATAAAATGCTAGTGTGGGGCAAAAAATGCTTGTAATGCCCGAAGAGTTAGGCAGAAGTGTAATAATTCACACTTAACAAAACGTTAAGTTCCATATAACTAGAGAGCTGAAGCGAGCCCGTTTGCAAATAACCAGCCCACAAATGCTAATTCCGTGGCTGCTACTGAGAAATTCCTAATATGGAAATACCCAATTTTATTATTTGACTTTAAATTTAGGTACCCTGTCTGGGAATCAAGCCTGGGATCTCATGTTCGGCAGTCGACCAACGATGCAGTCGAACGTTGCGTAGAGCAGCACGAGTAGCATAACATCGTAGGAACGGGATTCGACTGAAAAAAAAACTGCGGTGGAGCGCAGCCATGTGCTCTGATCGTATTTTCCTAAACAAAAAATCGTTTGAAAATTATGTAAAATTCACAAGAGTTTTTCTGTCCATAAAATGATCATTGCATTGAGAATTTAAATGTAAACGATCCTCTCATAATCTCAATACGAGCATAAGACTATATATACTTTATTTATAACTATGAAAAATTTTAGGCGTCATTTCAGTTCATCAACATTTTTTTTCTTGAATGTCACGTTTTTTCGACATTTTTTTTTGAGGTGCAAAGAGGTACATTCCTCCTCCAGGAATATTTGTAATACGTATAGCTTTCATTATTTAGTACTTGTACACCTTATTTAGAATGAAGGACTGCGGACTCAAAAAAAAATCGCACTCCAGAGTCCAAACCTCACCGATACTCGCTAGTGGTGGTGTAATAACTGTATTAGTACACCACCACCAGCGAGTATCGATGAGGTTTGGACTGGGTGTCTATATTAAAAAAGGCCACCTAATAGAATAATACGAAAAAAAAAATTGCGTCCTCTGACAAATGAAGAAAAATGCAACTTTTAACGAAAGGTAAGTACTAAAAGCTTATTGTATGATGTTTTATGAGATTTCACAAAATTAATTTTATTGTGGAATATCAAAATATGTGGACTAAAATACGCACCATGTAACACATTAATTTGGTGGCACATTTAAAAGTACTATAATTATTATGAATTTGTGTAATTTGATAAAAATATCAATGATGTATGATTATTATAATTCACTTAATATTTTTCTCTGAGAATATTTTTTTGCTAATTCCGTCTTCTAGTCAACGTAGTTTGCAAAGCGATCATAATAATAGAGATAGAAACGAACATAAAAATAAATCGACCATTTACTTTCCATAGTATATTGTTTGCAAAGTGTGGAAGCTTTCTATTACGATAATTGGATTCAAGAGCACCACATTATAAATACGTACACCTATACATTTTAAACTTAAAACTCTTACATCACAAGTTAATCACAAGTCATGAGATCCATGGAAAGTCGTTTACGAACGAACCATGAGGATAATATCAAATTTGATTCCTGCGTATTGTTTTCGATGGGCTGTAGTAGCTAGTATAAGCTGCACCTACATATTATTTTCTTGATTTCTGTAACTTTAACCGACTATCTGACTTTTTTTTAACAGCAATACCTATAGAGATATAAGTTTGAAAAAAAAAATGTTTTATATATCCATGCAGCACAATAAGGTACACTTCAGTATACAAAAGAGTTTTATATTTTATAGCGTATTTCTTACAAAAAATACATGTTTTACAGTTATTGAATAGAACAAAACACTGTCTTTACATGCGAGTTTGACTCGCATTCGACCCGTTTTAAGGACCATTATTATATTAAACAAAGTTTACAAAATGCTTTTACATTCTAACAATTGTTTGCCAAGCGATAATGAATCTACTTGGTTTATAAATAGCCAAACAGCCGGTTGTCAACGAACAATCACATACTTATTACATATTATTACGAATTTGAGAGCAAAGCTAGATTAATACTTCAATATTCGGACATTTCAGGATCAAGTTATAATTTACACTACATCAGTTTCGTGCCATGTAGGTGTTGCACGGTCCACAAATACAAATGCGCAAGCAATAAATGTAAACATTCAGGAGTCTATAACAGATATTTAATTTAATACCCAAACACATAAAGTTGAAAATCGATTGAAGACTGCTGAACGATAGCGAAAAGGCTGAAAAAAACGGTCTGTAATGTTTAATAGATTTCCAACATTATGCGCTAGGGTTTAAAGTTGAAAATGTATTAGACCCTACTGAGCGATTACTTTTAACGCTTGCCGTTTTGCTACAGGACTTGGGGTGCTATTTTCTAAGTCACCGACGAAATTATAGTAAGATGAACATCTATCAAAGACAACTGTAGTTTCGTCGACGAAGTCTAAGGGTCAAGACACACCGAGACGCGACGCTGCGCGCACATTTCAATAGAGCTACTCAAAATCTAACTCTATTTACTACACGAAAAGATAGACATTTACAGTATCGTATCGTTGCGTCACGTCGCGTCTCGGTGTGAACTGACCGTAACGCTGGAAATAACGCTTCTTTCTCGGTTGCTTCTTCGTTTTGTTTGTAACCAATGAAGGATCGAATTTGACTATAGGAGTCTTTAGGATGTCCGATTGAGAAGCAGCCGTCAAAAACAAAGAAACCGTTTTTTTTTTATTTTGGTAAAATCATCAAATGAGTCCTCCCACCCAGGGCAGAGCGGGAGGGGCTGTCAGACTCGTACTGACTAAAATCCACGGCGGACACCGTGGATTTTAGTCAGTACGAGTCTGACAGGTCAGTTCAATAGCCCTTTACGTACCGGGGTCACGGTAATTCGTGAGTCCCGCGACTAAGAACCCGGATTTGGATTGAGATTGAATATTAATTTCGGGCGTTATAGAAAAGCATGAATGTTGAAATAAGTGGCGCTTTCACACCACATCACCACATTTTCTTAGTATGTATGAGTTATACAAAGACATCTCGTTTTTTTAAAATAAGGACGCAATGAGTGCATTCGTATCATGTTTACACTCGTTTTACTGTCGAGTACGACTAAACAGCAATTATTTATGCGTATTTCGATTACATTGAAATCTACATGAACAATATACAAAATAATAGTATAAATTAAATTGAGAAAGCTACTACCTTCACTGATTTCCAATGTATCTCCTATTTCTTTAGAATAATTTTAATGTTCCTAAATCGATTGCTTAAAAAGGTTGATACATTAAATTTATATGTGTTTTTTATTATTTTGTTATGAATACAAGATATATTTTTACAATATTAAGTGGAGATTAGACATTTTGATAAACATGTTTTATGTATAGATACAGGGCTGATCTTTATCAGTTTCAAATATTTTACTACGTAACGTAGCGTCAGTAATCATCAATAAGTATATATAAAAATCTGCCGCTTTTCGTTGTATTTTTATAACTCAAGAACGGGCTCACCTATCCAAAGCAAATGTTTAGGCTTTTTCGGACTATTTAGTAGATGGTTCATGTGAAGTTTGCACAAAAATGAATTGCCAACCATGTTGCTATGTCATTCACTTTATACGTAGCGAAGCACGTTCCGGGCATCTAGGTCAGTATAAAACTGTCATAGTCAATTTTATTCCTCCCAAAAAATTTAAAGGACAAAATTGTCCTGTCCCATTGGGCTAACTCTGAAACTGTGCTTATTAAACAAAATGTAAGCTCGTCAGTATTTTACTCCAGTCAGCATTGAAATAGAAATGATCCATCACGGTCAAGGTCACGGGAAACTATAGATTTGACAAAAAATATTGAGCAATGTGTTTTCCATCAAAATGAACAAATTCGTTCTTAGAATGATTAATTCTAGCAACGTTTCGATTTAAAATTGGTTACGTCGCTAGCCCACAGGCGTCAATCGTGTTGCATTATATTACTTTACAGAACATCAGTAAAAAAAAATTGCTGCTTGTTAATTCAAAACAAATGTCTAATCTCTTTACGTCAAATAAAAATTGCTTAATTTTGATATAAATTTCAACTAGTGCGTTAGTGATTCATTGAATGCTATATTGAAATCGTATTTTCTTTATGAAATACAATTACAATATTAGTAGGTAGTATAACATCTGTCTACTTAAAAATTTACTTACATTATAATAAAATCGGTGAGAAATACAAGCTGCGAAGTTTAGGACAGTCTGGATAACAAAACATAAATAACAAAAAAGCTTGAAGGTAAATTTCATAAGGTAAATTGTATGTAATGCTGCAACTTGGTTATCTTCGGACTTACACAATTCAATTGACTATGCAACATCTGAGCCTGAGAGATTAATTAACCATAATATTATGATTAAAGTTAATTAGTCTTCTATACATCTGGCATGAACAGAATAACAAACAGAATCAATTGAACAATCATTGAAATTTTAACTAAAAATGCTTTCATTAGACAATGAAAATAGTTTAGACCTTTAGTTTCTTGGCAGGCCTGAGAGCGTAGTTGAGAGTCACTTGTCGTTTAATGGTCGCCCGTCGGGGATTTCTCCGTCCGTTCCACTCCGCTTCCATTTTTCGAGCCAATTCAAAATCATTCTTTTCCTGCTCTATCAACTTTTCAATTCTTAGCTGCTCTTGCAGTATTTTCTTAACATCACAATTCTTTAATGGACTAGACAAATTTTTTACAGCTAAATTGACCTTATTGTTATTTATTGTTTCGGAAATTATTGGTGGACTATTTAATTCCTTTTTGGTACTTGACTTTTTGGAATCACTCCGTAAGTATGGCTTTCTCTCAGATGACACTTTTCGCTGTTTAATTTTTCCCTTTTTTGGTGTGGTTTCATTTTCATCTTTCGAAATACTTCCCATGGATCTTGTGCGCCTAAGATTTGTTTCATTATTTAATTTAGTAATACCATCAATGTGTATAGTTTGCTTATTTCTATTGGAGTTTCGCTTGTTTGGCAAAGGTGCAACAGAAGGGCTAGTAGATGCAGTTTTCTTTACCTTCGACCTGCTCCTTTCACATTTCCCAGGGTTTTCCTACAATAACAAAGTTAAGTTAGTTAGTTCAGTACATGTACAATGTTAATATTATTTATAAATATATTACTGAATTCTAAAATGTTACAATAACAATAAATAACCAAGCTATCAAATAATTACCTTCTTAACTTGAAGAATATTTAGTGCAATAACAAAAGCAGATGGTAAATTTTTAGCTAAAGATAGATTCCTCAGGCGACAAAGTCCCTCTAAATACTGCGCACGGGTTGGTGTAGGCTCATTGCGGGTTGTTACTGGCTCCTTATCCACGCGAAGACCTGGAACCCGGAGCGGAAGAGTTTTGCCTGTACTGAAAATGAAAAAAACATTCATTAATTAATCAGTTAAACATTCCTTCTTCAATACAATGGCTAGTATTTATCATACAATGAAAAAAAAACATGACTGAATGTGTACCTTGTTGGACTAGTTGATTCAATAGGTTTGAAGTAACACAACTCCTGCCGCATGGAGTCTACACTTCCTGTCTCAATATTTCTATTTTCAGCTAAGTTGATTTTGTGTTGGAGTATTCCTGTGTATGGCAGTGGCAATGAGACGAGCAGGGAAGGAACAGAGCTTTTTACTTTCACCTTATCTTCTGAATCACCTACTTCTTTATCACCATTTTTAGGATCGTCTTTCTGAAAAGGAAATGATTGCTAACATCAATCAAAGGAATAAATAATTTCTGTCTATATCAAAGATTTATAAGGGTGCAATTAGAAAATACGTTATTAAAATAGGATTCTAATATATTTGGACTTGTCACTGAAGTACCTAATCAAGGTACTCACAGAGCCCCAGTTAATGGGTGACCAATGAAAAAATATGTTGGTACAGTGGTATTAGTACAATAAAATATCGGCTAGTCTAACTTACCTTTTCTTTAACACTCTCCCCATTTTCTTTATTCCACAAACCAGGGCCCAGTTTGTTTCTTTTATCAATAAAACTTTTAATTAATTTACCATAACTTGGCACCATTTCTGGTGACACTCCATTCATGGGTACAACTGTTGGGGCTTTAGGAGTGGACCCATCAGTGCTTGAATTATCATTAGTTTCATTATTTACTTGTGGACTACTGAAATAAAAATAATGATAGCTTAAATATAATTAAATATGTATAACTCATTGCTTGTTCTATAGATAGTGGTTTTCACTACACTGTTATGGAATTCCCTAATTTTTTTCCAATATGGAACAATCATACTTTTAACTTTAGTGAAGCAACACACCAGTCATTTTTTAAGTGACTAGCTGTTGAGAGCAGCTTCACCTGTTACAACTCGAAAATTAATCAGATCAGACTACAATAGTCCTAACAGTGGTGATGGATTGATGCCAGAACATGTACTTATTATAATGGCAATATCAAAATATAAAAATGTACATATGTTAAAAAGGCTGAACTGATTTTAATGTACAGAGATAGATGGGGCCTTAAAGTTGGTTCTAGGCTAGGGAGGGCAGGCAAGTGAAGTAAACAGCTGGTTCATAATAAAATAACACATGGCTATACAATACAACGGCATAAGTTCTAGAAATTAAGTATTGAGAAAGTGACTTACTTTTTAGATGTGGGAACTTGTAATTTAGATAGATAATTATCAATTTTTGTAGCTTTAAGCCTAGGTTTAGCTACTGGTGCTTTAACATTGAGTCTTCTAGGAGTATTAGGTGGTGGTACATTGTCTTTAACATGATCTTGCTGCATTTGTAGTGCTAAAATTTCATCTTGTTTTAAGTTTTCTAAATATTTCTTATGTGCTTCTTCTTCTTCGTATTGAATTTTCCTGAAAATGAAACACCCACTAAGTAATTGAATTTCTTTATTGATTTTAATGTTTCAGGGACATATTGCTAGAAAACAATTACATATAGTAAACATTACTTACTTGATTAATAATTCAGTCTCCTGTATGTGTTTTTGCTCTAATTTCACTCTTTCAGATCTTAATCGCCTGAGTTCAGCCTCATATTCTGACCTAATTTCCCCAGGTGCACTAATTCTTGGTAAGGGTGCCTCTGTAACATAATAATACTTAGTGAAGGAAAGGACCACTTTAGCAGTCACAGATGAGAGTTCTCTAAATAACTATGAGTAAAGGCAAGTAATATTTATATTGTAGCTCGAGCCAATTTGGTGTAAAGAGAGTAAATTACCACTGTATCAAGAAAATAAAGCTGTTGTCTCAGAATGCTACTGGTTAGTCTCTCCAAAAAGCAAAGGAAAATGGTACCACACAGATGTCAACCAACTTAAAACTTTACAGATAGTATGAATTTTACCAGAATCATTATTCACTTTGCAAACAATACATAAATATTGATTCTAACATAGTTTTCTGCATAATATCAGGTGTTTACCTTCTGGTAAATGGATGTCCTCTCCTTTTGTTTTAATTTCAATTTCATGTGTAAATTTTGATTGGATAAAATTCCAAAGTTCAACATTCACCAAATTCTTTTGTTTTGTTGCTGTTCTTATCCAGGATCCAATTCGCAATCGACACAGAGGACAACACAAAGCATTATTTTCTATGCTGCCATTAAAACAGCGGTGGCAAAAATCATGAAAACACGGCAAGGTTACGGGTTCTATCAAAATAGATTGACAAATTGAACAAAAAACATCTTTTAATTCTAATTTTTCTAATTTTAATAACTTATTTTCAATTTTAGACAGCCGCTTCTTTGACTTGGCCGCCATTTTTCATTATTGTTTTTTCTTTTTTTTTTTACTTTTCAGCTTGAGTTTCAATTTCTTAGTTCACACTTTTAGCATCACTCCGATAAGGGAAACTTAGACGATCAAACTATTTTCGCATTGCGCACTATTTGTCTCTGGTTTGTTCGCGATTGTCTCATTTGGCAAAGCCCATTTTGATTCAGTTTTCGAAAAAGAGTTCACTACATTCTGGAAAAGGTTTTAGTATGCAATAGAGGTTTTAGTAAACAATATAATACTGACGTCGTCCGCATATCCGATATTGCTTACTTTTTTGGTGCATTTCAAAGACGTTTACTATTCAAAGACGCCTGGGCTGATTTGAAAAATTCTTTTGTTTTTTTTTAAATATTCCACAACTATCACACAACGCCATCTAGTCCCAAGCTAAGCAGAGCTTGTGTTATGGGTACTAGACAACTGATAAACATACTATAAGTATGTTTATCAGTTTATTTCTAAATACATACATATTATAGATAAATTACACCCAGACACAGAACAAATGATCGTGCTCATCACACAAACATTTGTCCTGTGTGGGAATCGAACCCACGACCTCCGGCATAGCAGTCAGGGTCACTAACCACTAGACCAACAGGCCTGTCGAAATTGTTGTTAGTGCCTGTTTGAAATATTTTTATTTCCCCGGTGGTCCCAAGTGTAACTGTGATAGGATCTAGGAGAAATCGAGGCAAGGCTTGACCAAATGACATTAAATCAATTGTGATTGATGCTATCTGTAAGGCTAGATTACATTGTAAAAAATACGTATCCCTTACTTTTGAAAAACAATGGACACGTACAATTATGTTATTTTCATAAATCCATGAATATTCACAAAGATAAAACGTATCATTTGAGAGTGGGGGCTCATGACGTTAGCACATACTTACACCATATTAAATACACCATGCGGGATGCATCCGAGAGGATCTGAATTTTTCTTACAGAAATTTCTTAAAGTATGCGATCGCGCTTATTCGGGTCGATTTTTTGGTCGTTTAAAGGTACGTTGCCAAAATTGACAAAAATCGACTAGGTTTTTTTGTTGTAAATGATGCGACTGATGACTAACGCATGGCTGTCGGCTAAATTGACTGAAAAATCTATTATCACACCATTTTCTAATATTTTTCGGCGTTATTTTCGTTTCATTCAGCATACCGTGGCGTACTAAGAATTTGTTTTTTGCTTCAAACTTAGTTATATAAAGATAAAATAAAAATAACAACAAATTGATAAAAATATTTTTGAGTTTTATTAAGCTCAGTTATAGTTATATGAGGTCTAAAAACATAAAAAATAATAAAATGCTTACGGATGAATATTTTTGGCTTCCACAAATTAGTTGATTTTGACAGGGGTACCAACTTTCTGGGCTAAGAAGCCATGTTGATATTTTCTTTCTTTTTTCGTCATGTACCGACTCACATGTATTTGAGAACGAGAAACGAACACGAAAGAAACCACGAGAAATATGGTGGTTGGAAGAGAATTTTAGATGGTGTTCTTTTGTTCTTGCAGTATAGTGGTGGATTTTTAACAAATGTTTAAGTGTGCTCTTTGAAATCTTTGTTAAAACACAGGATAAAACCTTGGAAAATGTCTTCAATGCATTTTGTGGTTCATCCTTTGCCTGGAACAGAGGATCAATTGATAGACAGGTAAACATATTTAATCGTTTTAGTTGACTCCATTTCGTACATCTTGTGAAATCCGACATTCCATGATCCATACATCTGTATTGAGTTACATTTTGATGTAAAAGCATCAAGGGCCACGTTTCCCGTATCATTTTACGCTCATGGGAGAATTTCCATTGGATGACATTTCTTTGTAGAAATTGCTTGCAATCCATACTGTACATTTGGATTCCCATTTCATTCCCGTGTTGGTTTTGATCGGATGGCGTAATCTTGTTTGGTTAAATGACGATAATTTGCAAACCCGCTTTTCCCACTGACGATGTCGATACTGGAGTTTTTAATTCTTGAACTGTGACATAATTGTTTCAATAGGTATATACTCCCTAAATTGTACTTTATCTAGCGTCTGATAGTAATTATGAACATGGCAGTATCCAAAAATACTACATACAAGTGAAAACGATAGTTTTCGTAAAATATGAAAAGAAACTATGAACAAAAAAGATAAATCATTTAAATTTTTAACAAGATCAAACACACTAGTGTTTTGTATGAGACATCACATCAGAGGTTATTTACTCAGAACAATAACTGTATGAAAAATATGTATCTATTTTTTAATTGCTGTAAGTGTTGGTTAAAACTGTTTGTTTTTCGCCTAGCTATTTGTTGTTTATTACGAAATTTGGGGACACATAATTATTAATTATTTTTAGGTTATTAAATGTTTTATCTTATAAAATTGAGTGATAATTGTGGCCTGAATTGTAGCGTTACAAGGTTTTTGTGTTTACAAAAGGCTGCCTTAACATCAGTATGTGCTCCACCACAAATTGTGCTCATTGAAATAAAAATATTGTGCATATCAGATACTAGCAAAACTTTCTTGCTTTTGTGTTGCGTAGAAATATTTAAAATTACATTGCTGTTTATGTTGTAAAATGGATACCCTAACAATTAATACATCTTTGTATATAGTTCAGTGAGATATTACCAGAAAATACCATAAAAAATGTGGTGCAATAATAGTAATTGGGGAATCTGACAATGTAGGATGGAGGATGACTGGTCATAAATTTGAGGTGGCATTTCCCAGGCTGGACACAGCCTGTGCATGCACCTTTACACTGCAGCCTGTGGGAGCCTCCCACAGGCCTGTCTAGGCTTGTGCTTCTGCAATACAGGCTGTAGAACCAATTAATGACCTTGAAGTCTAGGTTTCAGCTCTAGCAATCTAAATGTTAACTAAATCGGCTTGTTTATGCAATAAGAGAGAAATTAAATAATCGGTAATGGTTGAACCTCAGCATGCCATATCTGAAACTAGTTTTGAGAATTTCTGAATGGCGATAATGCTGTAGGAAACTACTTGGGTCTTTCTGGCGCAGACTAATTCTGAAATCCCATAACAAAAATTATTGTATGAAGAAACTAACAGTAAACAAAGTACACTACAATAGCAAGAGTTCCAATATCAAGTGTAGCAGCAGTTTAAAATAATAAAGATAGCATTTGGAAGCATAATTGATCTACCCAAGGAAAAAACACCCACTATACTTAGGTTGAGTGTAAACTGATGTTAACACTAAATGAGCACAGTCTTATATCCCACATAAAATAATAATAAATGGATATGATGTTCAGTATAAGTGAACACATTACTATTGAAAGGAGAACATTGACGCTCCATACATGTTTGTATGTTTTCTGAAAGTCAAAAAAGAAAGTAGTGGGTACCTAGTCATTTGGAGCTATAGTTACTGTGGCACAAAAGTTGTAGGGTTGTTCTCGGCTGAGTTATAGTAGTATTACAGGCATGATGTTATGTTACGTTTAATTGCTTGAAGTCGCTATTGCTAGCAATACTTTTCATTATTTTACTTTCAAAAATTTACATGTCTGTTTCTTGGCCGAGTAGTCTGTTAGTTTTGGACTGTAAAAATAATTTTAAACTTGTTCAAGAAGTTAAATAAATCATTTTCTGATTCTGATCATACAAACTTAGCTTGATAGTTTTTATTTTGTATCATTAATGTTTCAGTGTTAATCATAACAAGAAAACCAGTAACTTAATTATCATGTTTAACTGACTCTACTACTCTCACACCAGTTCTAAGATATTATTTTTGTTTTGAGACTTAGCCTCTGGCTGACATACTTTATTTACCATAATTGCACTTTAATGTTGTTCTGTCAGTCACTGAAAGATTTATAAATTTGATTAATGGAGTTTTTAGTGCTGTGGTGTGTAAAGTCACCTTAGAATGATTCACTTGAGTAAACCATTTAAAGTCAAAATTATCTTGTAGATAAACATATAAACAATCTGAAATCAATTATTATTGTTTTAGGCTTAAGGAAGTAGCTGACCGTTGGAATAGGTATGGGACAGGTGCCGGTTCCTCAGCACTCAGTTCCTTGCGAGGCGTGCGAGCTGTGGCCGCAGGTCCTGCTCATATTGCCTGTTTGCTGGAGGATGGCACTATCTGCCGTGCTGCCTTCTCCATCATTCCAGACAGATTGGACTTGAGTAAAACTGACGCTAGTAAGAATGGGGGCAATGGTGGAGGGGGAAGTGGCGGCGGTGGAACAAGTGGAGGCAAGCAGGGTGGCAGTGGGGGGAGTTGCGGTTCACGCCAACAGCCGCGCACTAGAGCCCGGATTATGAGGAACTCGATTCGTGCTACTCCTAGCTCACAAGGTATCACTTGTCCACTCTGTTTTTTCGAATCTATTAGAATGAACTTTAATTGTTTAATTTAAACTGTTATTTAGATCTATATTATGTGGACAAACAAGGAAAGAGATGATGTTGTAGTGGTTTTTAACAACTTAGGTGCTTAATCTATATGATTTGTACAGGATCGACCAGCCGTGCAACTGGTGTTATTATTGGAGCGTCTGGTTCAGGGCGAGTAGTATCAGTTCCAGCGCCATTTGTGCCGGAAGATCTGGTCACGCAGGCTCAAGTGGTGCTGCAGGGAAAGAGCAGGAGTCTCATTATTAGGGAGTTACAGGTAAGACTTACGGGTATTTCTTGAAACAAGGTGGTGGTCTCCAATTACTTGCGATTTTCTGTATGAAATAATTTATTATTTTCAAGGCGATAAAGCAAATTAATAACGTCATTCGAATTGTGTTTTTGTGAACTAACGTAGCGAACAAACTTGGACGTGAATCTGGCGGTGAACAACCTGCTGTCGCGCGACGATGAGGAGGGGGAGGAGCCGGAGGGCGGAGAGGGGGGCGACGGCTACGTGCCCGAGGACCTCATTTCGCTGCTAGACGGCGGCTTCCACGCCGCGCAACAGGACCACTCCGTCATCATCGATGCAGACACCATGTTTTCTGAGGACATCTTCGGGTACGCGGCTATCAGAAGGTATACCTGTCAAGCTATGCTCCTCCGCCTCTACACACTCTCCTGCCCGTAGTAAATATTGCCCTCAACCCAATCTCTGGCACGCTGTCAAGCTTACGCAGTTTCCGTTTATGTTGTGATTGGGTGTTTTTGATGTTAGTTCTGTACATAGACAACATACTCCAGAACAGTGCATGTTATTGTTTGATCCCTGCACTGATCACATTCCCGAATGTATTATGTGTCTGTGTACAGTGTAGTAGTAGAAGTAGGATCACAGATATAAAGAAAGGTGCCTAAGCAGTAGTTCCCCATAATTTTATGGAACTATGGATTTAACTTGTGCTATTGAAAAAACTAAGACTGATGAAAACCAAACAAGATACTTCACCATCAGTCTAGTGATGTAGAAGCAAACCTATTTCTTTATATCTGTGAATACTTATACCATAAAGACAGTATTAAAATATAGTGTTATAATAGTCGCAGTGGGGGTGGCGGCGCAAGCGGCGGCGGTACGGGCGGCCGCGGCGGCGCCAGCCGGGAGAGCAGCAGCTCTACTCAGGAGCGTCCTTCTGAGTTCAGTCGGTGGCGCGAGCGCCAGTATTTCGGGCCGCGCAGGTGGCTCGAGTCGGCGCTGCGCGACACATCCTGGGACAAGGACGGAGGTAACAATGACGGAGGTAAATATCAATTATTTTTGAATATTTTACAACATAACATCTTGTTCATTGCCTAAATGATATTGCGCCTAAAACTTCCACAGTGACCATGGTCGGTAAGCTGCTGAAAATTAGTGATTATGCATGTTAATATCACTATGAATTTGTTTTCTTGAATATTATGCTGATATTAATATTATAAATAAATGTTTGAAAAGTAAATAAAAAAAACCATGGTGTAAAATTTACTGTAACTTCTATATTTTTTTTTTGATATAGCTGAGAGCAAGAAGAAGGATTCTTCGATCGCGGCGTCACCACTCTGGGTGTCTGAAGAGTTGGAGTACTGGGATAGTAACATTCGCTTCACCCACATCGCGGCCACCTACAGCGAGCTTATCGCGATTTCCAGTCAAGGCCAGCTGCACCAGTGGCGCTGGGCTGATGCACATCCTTATCAGCGCAATGACGTAAGTGCCCAAAATTATCTTGTCAAACCGAAACTTACGGTATTGATAGAATAAAAATGAATCTCTAGTTTGATCCTTGTAATGATGACTTGTAGCAGGCGATTGCTATTTTGTATGAATATAAGAAAATGAGTTCATTGTGGTTCATGCGGCTCAGAACGTATCCATGTAATGTTTGTCTGCCTTTTGTAGCTTGTAGAATAGTCTTCTCATAATGCTTGTATGTGACTCATAGGCATGCGGATCAGTGAGCGCGTACCACCCGCGCTCTACCTGGCTCGGTATGAGTCCCGGAGAGCGAGTTGTCAACATCAGCGCTGCTGGCATTCGCATATCCGTGCTCACTGACACTGGCAGGATTGCCACCTTCCTCGATGAATCTATTGGTAAGTTAATTAAGTTAATTTTTAATAATTAAACTTATGTATTTTTATAATGTAGAAAAGTACCAAGATAAGAAAATATACAAAAGTGTGCTAAACACTTTGTTGAGTTGGCCGGAAGCTGAATAGAAAAATAATGGATAAATAAAAAACGGATAACGTATCTTAATGACAATATTTTTTCATGTGTGTAGCTCACGCTCCCGGAGCCTCACGGCTGGAGCATCCTCTGCAGACGTTTATGGAGTTTGGATCTGACAAGGCAATCTCTCTACATGTATGCTCTCTGTATACCGTCGCTCGGCTGGACTCTGGTGCACTTTATTGGTGGTAAGTTGATTTACAACCATCCTACATCACTACAAACTTTCTAAACCATCAAACAACTTTGAATTGTACCTTAATTGAAAGGGGTATGCAACTTATTGGCATCAAAATTTATTTTTCTTTCGCCAGTAATGAAATGTTGGTCATTAGTAGACCGCAATCTAAGAACTTCGTAAAAAATATTTTAAAAAATCGAAACCGTAACCAACCAGAGATATAACTTATTTTATGTTTTTCTAATCGGGAGTTAATCACTCCTGATTAGAACAAAATTAAAACCACCATATCTCTGGTTGGTTACGGTTTAGAAATTAATTTTTTTTCTATGGACTTCTTAGGTAGTAGTCTAATTGTGACCAAAATTTAATTACAGGCGGAAAGAAAAAAAAATTGATGCCAAGGTCTATACTAAAAATTGCATGGGCCTTTGGTAATGATTCAGTACTTTTGAACATTAACAAATCCAACAATCAGTCTCGTTCATGTTAAAATTTACCCATTGTTTTATATACTAGCACCAATTCCAGATAAATTTGGATGAGAGTACTTCTTTGAACATCAGTGTAATTCTGTTTGGTCTAGGGGAGTCCTGCCACTGGGCCAGCGAGCTCGTCTCTGGGAGAAGCACCGCGCTCGCTCCCGCAAGCAACAACGTGGCCACTCGTCCACCACGCCGCAAGACTTGCAGGCCGGCCAGAGCGTTACTATGAAGAACGCGCCTATGTATCAACCAGGCGCCGTCGGTAAGAGAATTTTACCTTATCCATTACAATGGCAATGGGAAGTTTTCTTCCCAAACTGTCATTAGTGTCAAACTTTCGTAAACGCCACTGGGAATTTTTCTTCCCAAGTTTACATCCCAAACTGTCATTAGTGACATTTGTTGCGAAGAATTGTGCGGATGACATTTCATTTAGCATTCAAGTGGTTAGGCGCTGCGCAAACGTAGAAACGTAGACACACACACACACACGTGTCCAAAATTTGCGCCCTGCCCTACGATCTGTATACCCCCTATGATCTGTATACCACATTGCACATTCAATAATGTTTGTGTTATTAAATAGGATTCAACATGTCCACGGGAGTTCCAAAAGTGGGAGTACTGCAGAACGCTGCGTGGAATCTGTCTGACATGTGCCGGTTCAAACTGCTACCGCCGCCGCAACCTGACCGCTCTGTCTCCGAGAAAGACAAGAGGGACTTACAGGTAAACTGTCCTTGATTGAATCATTGAGTCTCTGATAATAACTTAATTATTACTCACAGGTGGAATTCTAATACTTGCATAGTCTTTATAGTTTTCTGTATTAGGTTTTAAATGTCTTCATAGTAAGACCACATCATCTTAAACCGTATTTCTTTCGTTTCGCCTAGAATCAGTCTCCACTGACAGTATCGTCAGTGAAAGCTTCGTCATCAAGCGGCAACAGCAAGGACAATGCTAAAGACAGCAACAAAGATATGGCTGACAGGCTCGACATGCCGCCTCCACCCAGCCCGGCTTCTTCCACTTGCAGTGACACCAGCACATCACACAGTGAGTTTACTTTTACGTTTTTACAAGAAGGTTAAAAACAGATATTCGTCATGATAAAAATGTTGCATAATGTTTTCCGCCACATGAATCAGAATGCGTATGTAAACATCGTATTTTCTTTTAGAACGTGCGAAACGCGTGACCGTACGTGGTGAAGAAGGTTCATCAAACGACGGTTCCAAGCGCGATGAGGAAGAATGGCCGCTGAAAGAAGTTGTGTTTCTAGAAGACGTAAAGAGCGTGCCATTAGGCAGAGTGCTCAAAGTAGACGGGGCGTACGCCGCTGTACGATTCCCTACCATCGGTAAAGACGGCAAGGAGGTTGTTCCATCCACTCCTGATGACCTCTCGACGCTGCTACAAGACTGCCGGCTTGTACGCAAAGATGACTTGGTCGCTGTGAAGTGGGGCGTGGGCGGGGCCGCCGGACCTCGCGGACCAGACTGTCTTCAACGCTCTCCCAGGAAAATTGCGCTGCCAGCTGATGTGCAAGTTATTACTATTGCTGTAAGTGTACAAGATACATTGTTTTTAATAGCTGTCGTATCTAGTCAATATGAGTCCTAACAACAATATTTATTTTATTCCATAGGTGGACAGTCGCGGCGTCCACGCAGTGGTGCGCAGACCGGGCGGCGCTCTAGCGTACGCTGTGTATGCCGTGGGCACCACCCGGGCGCTCACAGACAGCGCCTTCCCTACCGACAACAGCGCACTGCTGGGCTACTCTAACGGACAAGCTATACAACTGGCTACGGCTGCTGAGGTTTGGACGATTTTTGATAATAAATACATTGGAATCCATTTGTGATATGTGATGTGCAAGACGGTAACTCGCGCGGTCCCGTAATGTTCCGATTTTGTACAGTCATTATTACACAGGCCAGAACTGCGCAGGCAAGACGGAGCGTGTAGCCGAGCCAATATAGCTCGACCGCAACCTATCTGCTATCGTTTAATAAATTGACATCAGTCGTAACTGCTTGTTTTTTTTTTGTACAGGGCAGCGAGCCGGTAGTGATGATGGTGGACGGCAACGGCGCACTGTACCCGGTGTCGCGCGACTGCGTGGGCATGGTGCGCGAGCCGCCGGCGCTGAACCTGCCGCCCGCGCGCGCCCTGGCCGCGCACGCTCTGCCGCTGCACCCGCACGCCGCCGCCGCCGCCGCGCAGCACCCGCACCACACCGCGCTCAAGTCGCAAGTACGTATCATATAATAATATGCTATATACAGCCTATGGCCACAATCCTCACGGGATTGCGCCCATGTTGTATGGAAACTTCAAACTCTTGATTGATTATAAATGAAATTGTGTTGTGTGGTGTAGGTTGCGCTCATTATATTGGTGCCGGAGCCTCAACTCATGATGCCGCGCGTCTTACGTTGCGACCTTGACGGCGTGCGTCAATTACTGCACCAGCTCGAATCTGACACCAGCAGTAAGTTTTACCTTATTTCGTCATATGGTTATTGTAGTACTAAAATATAGTTCGGCGTGTACTACATGTTATAATTCTCCACAGAGCAACAGATCTTGTCTATCTTACAAGAACGCTGCGACGGCAACAGAAATATACTACACGCGTGTGTTCACATGTGTGCGCCCACATCGAACAAAGAACCCGATATAGGTATGTAACATTGAATCAAAACTGTTATCCTGTATAGTGTAGGCGTAATTCTAACTTAACATTATTTACTGATTAGTGGAAAACGCTTCGATGCCCAATTTAGCGGGTGGCACGGGAGCGGGCGGCGCCAGTTCTGAGGAGTCGGTGCCGGCCATCTCGTGGCCGGCGGAGACCTTCGAGGCGTCTGGAGACGAGGACAGCTTGATGGGGCTCACTAACAACGGGTAAGAGCTTGACTCCATATACGGAATTAGTAAAGAACTGAAGTAAAGCGTCGATGCCGCAGAATGCAATCTGGACGCGGTTTCTATTCTCGAATACAATTTTATGCCTAGTACTGGCATTACTGTGTCTTATTTTCCTTTATTGTGTTTTCTGTATTTGTTTCTTATCATCATCACCTTTTTACCGAGAGAGTTGTGAGTCAGTTTCTGGTCTAGTATTCCCTCTTTTTGTTACTCAATAATTTTTGATAGTTTGATCCTTTTTTGTACCCTTAATTACTATAAACCGTGGGTCTCCAATACCTTAAAAAAAACAATTTGGTGACCTCATAGTGATATTGAATTTATGTATTTTGCTGCCTTTTGATCTCAACTCTAGTTAATGCCTTTCAGTGGGCAGTGATAATCCTAGATTACGTAGCAAAGAGCACTAGACTAGTTCTGAAGAGTCGTGATGAACGTGATGATGTTTGAAACACTTACAGTAAACTGTCTGGCGGTGGTAACAGTGGTGCGGTGAGCGCGGACCCGGCGGAACGTCGCGGCAACGCGCTGGCCAGCCTGCGCGCGCTGTGCGAGAGCCCCGTGCTGCAGCCCTTCCTCATGCAGATGCTCACTGCCAAGTAAGTCTACCATCAATTTAACGCGCAATTAATGCTACCATCACGGTCAGCAGCAATTGCAAGCTGCAAATTCGATTTGTACGTGGCGAGCGCGCCCTAGGCTGATGTAGAATGCCTAGTTTGAGAAATAAAACGATTCTCATTATTTCATATCTACTTAACTCCAAACCTTCTTCAACAAATTGTAAACAACACTTCTACCACAGGGACGGTATGGGTCAGACACCGTTGATGGCAGCAGTCGCCGAACGCGCTTATCGCGCGGCGCTAGTGTTACTGGACTCTATCCGCGCCTGCCCCGAAGCAGACGAAACTCAGCGCTCGGCCGCCATCTTCCCACCCAACGCGAGCCCTGACCACTCTCCACTACTGGTACTCTGCTGCAACGACACCTGCAGCTTCACCTGGACTGGACAGGAGCATATCAATCAGGTTAATATTCGTACAAATAGAACTCACAATTCTTTACCACATTAAATGTTTAATTAATAGTTTGATTTAACAGCTACAAATATTCACTGATCTTTTATTTAATTGTTATTGCATACAGAAGACATCTTTAAATATATGTTGTTTGTTAACAGGATATATTCGAGTGCAAGACATGTGGACTGACGGGATCGCTTTGCTGCTGCACAGAATGTGCTAAGGTATTGGGTTGCTACTTTTCCTATTAACTATTTCTAGTAGTTCATTTAAGCATTCTAATAATGTTTGTTGTACGCAGGTATGCCACAAAGGCCATGACTGCAAGCTAAAGCGCACGTCTCCGACAGCGTATTGCGACTGCTGGGAGAAGTGCCGCTGCAAGGCATTGGTTGGCGGCAACTGGACCGCACGCTGCGATCTACTTGCTAGACTCGCTAGAGATACTTCGCTTGCTACGCATTTCAACTCAAGGTACGAACACGTTTATTTGATTTATATTTCATTTATATAAGGTACACCAACAGCAAAACATACAATATCAGTAATTGAAAACAAAAATATAAAATATATGTGCTATTGATGAATGTGAAATACTTGGTGTGAATATTATGTTACAACAATTGTAACAATATTGACAGCAGCAAAACAAAATATGATTTCTATAATTTAGTGTATCATGTATCGAAAGATTGCATCCATCGGATAGTAAATAATACATGTTAATTTGACAAAAGTGATTAAGCACAGTTTATTTGTTGACAGGGGTGAATCAATCCTCCTGTTCCTAGTCCAGACCGTGGGCCGGCAAGCGGTGGAGCAGCGCCAGTTCCGCGCGGGCGGCGGGCGCGGGAGAGGACCGCGCAAGCAGCCCGGCTCCGACGCCGAGGTGGACGCGCCCGACCACGACCTCGAGCCGCCCAAGTTCGCCAGAAGGGCGCTGCTGCATTTATTGGGTAACTTGTACAGATTCTAATGTTGGTTTGTTTGTGTTGAATTCATATAGTCGCGAATTGTGTTATTGTAATTTTAAAATCTGGATACTATATTTCGAATTATGAGAATAATCTATACCTAAACTAGACTTAAATGCGGTACGTAAGGTTAGCTCACTTTTTTTCTAATGCAAAACAATATGTTTGTAGGTGATTGGCCGGCAGTTGAAGCAGCTGTGATGTGTGGCTCCAGTGGCACTCCAGGCGAAACCGAAAGCCGACCCAGTAGCCCCGCGCCTTCACAGTCGGGCACCACGCTGCTAGACAAGTTTACGCATGCGCTTATCGTCAAGTGCACTAATGAGGTTAGTACCTAATTGTGACTTAAAAAAACACCATTTTTTGATGAAATTTAGATACCTGAAAACCTAATGTATCAATTTAAGGCGGCCTGTTTAACCAGTTATATAGTACAGTAACATATATTATGTGCTTTCCTAAGACACACAGCGTTGCTTTGAAGAATGCTGTTGTAAATTCGCCTTACCTTGGTTGTCTATGGTTAAAACTTACCAAATTGTCCCTGGTTTTATACCTGTCTCTTTCTTTCACCAGCGTGCGTCCTTTTCTAATCGTGAAGGATGCTTGACAGGCAAGCTGTCAACTTCATAGCGTTTGTAAATTTTGCCGGGAAAACATCGAAAAAATTTCCAAAGTCAAAAAAGTGTTAAAATACAATAATTAATTGTATTAAATTAGCACACAGCGTTTATTTAGAGTACGTGACACGTTTTTCTTTTGTGAATTAGTGTTTTAAAAGGATTACGGACTAAATTGAACGGGTAAGTGTGGTGTGATTTCACGAGGTTGAATGTTGACGCTCCGGGGGGAGATCAGCATTCAAATAGGATGAGACCTGATGACTGGTCAACATCATCGTGATCCTCGAACGACGAGCTTCACATCCGCCCAACTGAAGACACAAAGTCACGTAAGTACAAACAAGTCCAAACTTGTTGGGACCCGCATGTAGAGTCACAAATTCAAGATGAGGGGTTTAATTCTAGTTATTGAACTAACTTACCTCCTCTAACAACGAGAAGGCTATCTGACTCCACACACATAAATTTTGGTCAGTGGGTCGTCTTAGTTTTTTGAGAAACAACTTCATTGTGTATTTAGGTGAAGTTTTAGTATGAAGCTTTATGAAAAACAAGTATTCCACACACTTTCAAAGAAAGATCACAAGAACAGGCAAATCTAAAATATAATCAATTTTATTTGACACTTTTTACAAAAACCCCTTACAATTCCTTGTTTTATAAGTCTTAAAGTTAATGATGGGTTGTATCATTTTAACAAGACCAAGGATTAATTCGTTTCAACTGAGCAGTTATCCAACAATATTTTGGAATTGAAACAACTGTTAATATTAACATTACAGGATTTGCTTAACCGGGTATCGGCTACCCTAATTATTTTCATTATAGCACATGGTTTGAAAAGATTTCTATTATTAATGGTCCACCAACCGTGGACTCACAATTAGCTGTTTAGCCAAGAGGTTTTGCACCCTACCAAAGCTTCTTTAGGTGGAATTAAGGTCCAGCCGATTAAACAAGTATAAAGAAAAATCTATTTGACCACTCAGAACATTTAGAGGGGGTTGTCTAGAGGACCATGCCCACTCAGGGCAGCAAGCATTGCATTTTTGAAATTAATAACAGCTTGTGGCATTCTCTTTATAAAGGAACCTCCCCTGGTATCTAGTGAAACATGCTTTAGAAAAGTTTGCAACCCCAACAACAAAAGACGTAGCACTCATGATCTTTTAGTTAAACCTTTGACCCACTGACCATATACCTAATTCGACGTAGTAAACTCGAATTGTAAAATATAAAATAAAAAATTGATCTGCGGGTTAGATCCCGTATTTGACCGCGGAGGTCTCGACTCATAATGCCAGTGAAACATTTCCAATTAAATTAATAAGGAAATTCAACCCAGTATAGGTTCACAAGCAAGTGGTCTATGCTTATTTTCATTTACCAATTGCAGAATCACACAGGAGGCTTCTCCTTGTGATCTATAACAAGTACCGCTGTTAACAGCATTTGTTTTTTTTGGGCTATCAATGGCCCCAATTATGTTTGCCAAAGTACAACTGGATTGCGGAAATCCTGTGAGAACAATGTTTCTGTATAATTGTATACCTGCACGGTTGTTCCTGGTAAATCAGGATCGTACAGTATTGGTTTCTCTGGTTGCGGAAACGCTGAGAATATTGGAAATCTTGGGGTATCACAAGTCTGCTTGAACCCTCTCTTCAAGCAGAATATATTGGTCTAGTATGGAACACCCAGCAGAACTGGGTAAAACCTTTTTCCAATAATAATAGAGATTTTACTCATCTTTAACAAGATAGAGCAATGGAAGCAGTTGTCTGCAAAAAACTCGGACTTAAGTTTTACACAATTATGATAATTATGCAGTATCAAAAGAACTTCATTTTCGCAGAATGCAACTGTTTCGAAAATTGTTCAATCAAAACAGGTTACTAGAGAGAAGTAAGTTTCCTCTGCCTGTTCAACAAGGGTGGTTAAAGCCACAGAGTACATCTCAATACCGAGAGTTAAGAAAAGTGTAACTCACTTCTTGACCACGGATACACCCAACTTGGGGTAGGGAGCCCAATTAAACATCACTTACCTATCTGTAAGGTGGGCTCCATTCCAGATACCCTGGCTCTCAGATTTCCTTTCCAATACATATGCCGTATTTGCAGCTATAAATATCCACATAGTGCACATATACATATTAAGTCCGACAACAGGACTCTTATTATATACCTCAGAAACAAAGGGGGGGGGGAAGGATACATTCCCTTGCACTACTAAGCCTGACAAACAGGTTCCAAAAACTTGCAGAGCAGTTGCATTTATCTCTCTTAGCCACTTACTCTCGGGGAGTTTAAACGAAATTGCGAATCGCCTCTCAAGGGGTCGCAAAGTACCAGAGTGGCGTCTTCTACCCCAAGCCGCGGAGGCCATGTTAAAGATATGGGGCGTCCCAGACGTAGATCTATTCACGTCAACAGAAACGGCTTTCGTACCAAAGTACGTAACATTAGGTTCCAAAACCTTACGCAGTTATCTGCGACGTTTTTAGCCGATAATGGGACTATCAGCTGGGCTGGGCATTCCCCCACCCAGCTTAATACAAGTACAAGGCACAATTGTACAATCGAATTATGACCCACCAGAAGCATTATTTTCTTACAGATATTCAAATACAATTAGCTCCACAGTTGTATAAACATGAATATCCATAATAACGACCTAGATCCTTGTTATTTTGACAGATTCAAACGACGAATTGTCAAAACCGGTCATACTTCAAATTTGTTGATAGTACATTCTACTAACGCCAGAGTGCGCCAAATGCTTCTGACTACTCGATCTTCAAGTGAGAGCCAGAGCGGAGCCACTTCCGACAAAAAAACCTGCGGAAGGTTGCACAGGCGGACTTTCCGATAAAGACCCTGTGGAAAGTCTTAACAGATAGGACTACAGGCAAGTGCTTGGCACAGGTAGACAAGTTATCCCCCTAGCCTGGAAAATGAAGGGTGGGCGCTGACCAAGTCTCTTCCTAAACTCTAGCAGAACAAGACTTGTTAAAAAAGGTAGCTGGCGGACATCTACTTTTATAACAAATAAAGCCCCAATTAAAAGATGGTGATCCTGGTGTGATACCAATCAAATTAACCCTAAAACACCTATAGGTGTACATGTTGCTAGATTTCAGGCTAGATTGTTTTGAGAAAACAATCTAGGTTATAGAAGTATTCTCCTGCATAAAACTGCTATCTCAACTTACTGAGCAACATCTGAAGTAGATATCTCAAAACATTCTTTCATTTAGAAAGTTCTAGTAACTATTTCACTTGCTAAAGCTTGCAGTACAAAAACTTCCAATAGGGTACACTACAATATTACTTTGTTTTTTAATACACTAAAGAACTCTGAATATCCAGGTTCTTTGTTTGAGATAGCTAGGCGAATAGCTCTATAGCTCTAATACTATTGCTTCCCTCAGGTTAAAGAATTCGTGATCTCACATCAAATGGAGATTATTATTACCAGTTAATTTGACTATGCTGTGCCCGACAGGGTCCATTATTGATACAATGTTTTAACATACTAACTGTTTTATTTAACATAATGGAATGCAATAAAGTATTGAGTATTGAAAATAGTCCTGAAAATCTATTTCCTTTATTTATTTTTCAAAAAATTAGATGAAAATCTTATTTTTTGAAATATGAAATCAGTCTTTGTCCGAAATTTTGATTTAAAAACAGAATCAAAATTACAAAGACGGCAAGGTTCGTTGTTGCGGAAACACCGAGACCATGTCTACCCTGTTAGAAATGTCTGAAAATAGAATAAGCCTGTGACTGTGTTGTCTGTACAACTGAGTCACTTTATTTCTCTATCAGGAAAATTAAAACCAGCTTCTGCACAAGTTGGAAACATAGCATTGTTTTTAAAGATGCAAATAGTGGTGCCCCACTGGGCAGCTATAACAGGTAAGCTATTATAGCCCCTAGAAGCTAGTTGAAGAAAATACTAGTTCAAGAAATGCTTGACAGAGGAAAGTGAAAGAGTAATAAAACATTTTCAGAAGTTTTACTGTCCACCAGTAAACAAGATTAATGATACCAACTCCAATGCTTATTTATTGCAGTTAGATTTATGCAATATTAATTAGCTAAAAAATTATATCTTCAAAAGGTTGTACCCTTAGAAGACATAACTTTATCCTATTCCTAGATAAATATTTAATTTAGATTTATCTCCTTGTACCAGGTATCTCTATCTATAATTATTATTTTGATTTCTGAAGAAGTTACTAATTAGAAAGGAATGTTACAGACTTAAAAAAAAAAAGGTTTTTAATCTATCTTTAAACCTATTTATGCTTTAAAACAGTATTATAATTAATTCATCATAGCGTTTGTATTTATCACCAGCAGATACCAAACAGGTCTTCAAAGCAACGCTGTGTGTCTTAGGAAAGCACATAATATGACTGTTTTGCATTCCAACAAAACAGGTATTATGTGTTGAATAAGACACACAGCGTTGCAGCAAGTCTCTTGCTGGTACCTTGAAGACTCTATGAAGTTGACAGCTTGCCTGTCAAGCATCCTTCACGATTAGAAAAGGACGCACGCTGGTGAAAGAAAGAGACAGGTATAAAACCAGGGACAATTTGGTAAGTTTTAACCATAGACAACCAAGGTAAGGCGAATTTACAACAGCATTCTTCAAAGCAACGCTGTGTGTCTTATTCAACACATAATACCTGTTTTGTTGGAATGCAAAACAGTCATATTTCATCCATCGTCACAGATGCTGGACACTCTGCTGCATACATTGATTCGTGAACAACAAAACGATACAATCCCGGGTCGCGCCGAGCGAGCTCGTGAAGTGGCGCGGCGCTTCGTGCGCTCCGTCGCTAGGATATTCGTTATATTCAGCGTTGAGATGGCTCCAGGCGCAGCTAAAAAGAAAGGGTAAGTCAAAAACTATATGGGGTATTGCACTAACTATTGTTTTTATGTCAATTGTTGTGGTAACAGCTATAATTATGTACGTAATAAAACATTCCGTTTGTTCACAGACCACTTTCAATAACATCATCCCTGGTCCGTTGTCGTCGCGTGTTCGCGGCCCTGGTGGCCCTCGCCGTAGAGGAGCTCGTAGAAGCGGCCGACGCTCTCCTGGCCCCCGTGCGGCTGGGTGTCGTGCGACCCACGGCGCCGTTCCCGCTAGCTACTACCTATGTGGACCTCGTCAACGGCAGCGAAGACTTGTTCGGTGTAGAACCTCTTTCTACTGGACATTCAAGACACACACATACGCGCAGGTGTGAATTATTTTCTTGTGTATTAAGTATATGTGTATCTTAATAGTAGATGCAGATGTTTTGGCGGCTCATGTCCTATGCGATTTTTTATTATTGTTTTCATTTAAATAGGGCAGCATATTTCATAGACTTATTATCTGATCCTTTCTTAGTATGAACATCTTAAGTTTTTGAATTCCACTTAATTAGATTTTTTCTAATTGTGTCGTTGCTTGCAGAGAGTCGACGGCGGGCGGCAGTCGCGGCGCGGCGGCAGGCGGCACGTCCATGGGCAGCTCCACGCTGGTGCCGGACCGCTCGTCCACGCCGGTGGCCACGGAGTACGCGGACGACGTGGCGGGGGAGGCGCTGGGCAACGACGACGACGCCTCCGAGACCGACGAGCCCGGCGCGCCCGCGCAGCCGCACTCCGCGCAGCCGCAGGACAACCAGCACCACGACGACAACATGGCCGACAGGTACGACTATTTGCGAATATGTGTGTTGCTTTATTCTTTTGTTAATTATAAGACGACTAGCCTTATCTGACCTTAATCATTTTATTTGTTAAATAAAAACATTTTTTTTTTAAAACGGTTGTGATAAGATAAAGTTAAATGCTACTTTTGAACAGGGGTCAAGAACAACACGTGGTGGTCGAAAACGGCACAGAGCGTGCCGAAGGTGGCGAGAGTGAGAGCGAGCTGGACTTGCTGGCCGAGGTGGAGACCGAGAGCGATTCCGACGATCAGGACAACGCGGAGTCCGCGCAACGCAGCGTGCAGACCGGCGCCACGCAGGGCTCTGATGCAGGTACGCATAGTGCTCATAATATGGTAATAGAAGAGGGCGGCAAAATAAAAGAGTAGGCGATTCAACAACTTAAATATTTTTTGTGCCTTCGCCCATTCAAGAAGCGAAAGCTTTCGCATATCCTATGTAATAAATGATGACGTACATCGCAACAGGCATAGCATCGTTACTTCTATATCCAGAGGACGAGAGCGGAGACTCGACGCAGCCCGAGGACGAGGACTCGGAGGCCGGCGAGACGGACGAGCAGGACGGCGAGCCCGACGTGCCCATGCACGACGGAGAGACGCTGGAGCGACGGGCCGCGCCTCCCGCCCGGCCCAACCTCGCGCCGCACTCCATGCAGTGGGCCATACGGTAGGTGGCTTATGTTACTACACCATTGCACAAACGGGACAAAGATTTTACTACACCCATATTTTAAATTCCATGTAATACTCGTGTCAATTTTAACCAGGAACAAATCAGTGGACATCTGATATCATGTTTTCCAACTATGTTTACTGTTTGAGTTAACCCACATAAATGCTTATCTCGTGAACATGAAAAATACTACTGTATTTGATTTGACGTCTGGATTCTTTATTACCTTGTTACATCAGTTGTAGTATCAGTAATAATCATCGGTTTCCTTGAACACTCTTACATGAAGCAGGTCGCGCGAGTCAGCGCGCGGCGCGAGCGGCGGCACGGGCGGCGTGCGGCTCACGGGCAGCTCGTCGCTGGTGTTCATCGACCCCGCTTCCCTCAGACGGTCTGCAGCCGCGGCCGCTGGTGCACATGACCCACATTCTACATCTACTACAGCCTCATGCCTGGCTAGGGCTTTTGGTAAGCTGTTTTATTATTATTTGTAGATTTATACACTACTAGCTGTACCCTGCCCCGCTTCGCTGTGGCCCAAAAAAACTTTAAAAAAAATAGATAAAAACCATCCTTGATGCGCATTATATATCATGCTAAAATTTCAGCTCAATCGGTGCAGAACTTTTTGAGTTTTTAAAGGATACACAAACCAACATAACATTTTTATATATATAGATATAAGATATATGAAGATCTTTGATGAGTGTCACTGTGAAGGTTGTTTTTTTTTTTTCAGTGTAAAGGATGCTATTTCTTATAATTATGTAGTTGAGTAGGTGTCTTCACAACATCTTTATTAATGTGTTAAAGCTATATTCAAATTAAGATTTACTAATCCTGGTGTTTACAATGATAAGTAGTTCTCTAATTGAACATCTGTTTACAGGCATCGTCATCCGTCAAATAGCGGACTTGCTATGGGAGTATGAGCGCGTTACACTGCCTTTGCCGCGCATGGTGCCGCTGGCATACCGCGAGGCGCTGCGCCTGCAGTGCTACCTCGAACGACAGCTCAAACCCACCTGGGACTGGCTTGTCACCGTCATGGATGCCACTGAAGCACAACTTAGGTATGCAATTAAAATCTGTTGTTTTGACCACCTTTTTCGACCGATTAACCATTTATCCATGGTTGTCTGTCATTTCTACTTAATGTGGTACTAATTACTCACATTCCAATATTGTGAACAGATTCGGCGCGTCGTTAACTTCGAACAACGCGAGCACTTCGACCGGAGACAGCGCACGTTCAGCCGCGCCGGCCACTCGACGCACCACGTCACTGACTTCACCAGCTACACGCATCATTGGCTTCTCCGAAGGACCTAGGGCCAGGGATCGCGAACAAGGTTAATTTGGTTGTTTATGTCTGTTTTAGTGACTGTCGCCAACCACTTTTCCTTGATGACTCATTTTTATCCGACATAATGGTTTCGTACAATTGTTATTATAAGGAGACTGGCTGTATTCTAGAATGTCTGTGTTCTATTAGTTTGAATTTTCCGTTACCAATTTCCAAAGCACATGTTTAAAAGTAAAAATGTTGGTGGTGAACAGGCGTCGAAGCGGGCAGCGCGCGGCGCGAGTTCCTGGCGTACTGCCTGTCGCTGCTGCGCGCGCACTCGGCCGAGCACGCCGAGCAGCTGCCCGTGCTGGACGTGGCGGCGCTGAAGCACGTGGCCTACGTGCTGGACGCGCTCGTGTACTACATGCGGGCCGCGCAGCCGCAGCCGCACCACCACCAGCATCTCTGGACACCGGTACGCAGCACGATTATACTCCTGAGATTGTCGATTACCCTCAGTTAATAGGGAGGACTCTGATCTGCCACAGTGAAATTCCCGATCGATAATCGCATGAGAATTCCGACCTCAGAAAACCAAGGATCTCAATCTAGTATTATCAGCATCATTGATTACTTGATTGATGTTTATCTGTGTTCCAATACAAATGATGGTTACTAGTTGAAATTTACGAGAATATTGTGTTGCTTCTGTTTGCAGGTCAAACTTAATCGAGTTTTTGGTATACAGAACAGAGTGAGATTATCCATAGAATGTTATAACAATACGTGTTTTAGAACTATATATAATGACGAATACTCTTGCGAATGATCCTTAGACAATAACCAAACTGTATATTAAGTGCCTATCTGTGTCTACGATGTAAATAAAATTAGTTATAAAACATATTCGTGTCGTACAGGACGAGAATGAGAACGAAGAAGGCGACGAAGAGATGGTAGTGGGTGGAGGAGCCGCGGCTGAATCGGACGGCGAGGCCGAGGGCGCGCGCGGTCGCACGCACGCTTTCTTCCAGCGGTCGGACTCCACGCTGTGTCTGGGCTGCCCGCCGCCAGACCCCTTCAACAGTCAGTACTCTCTTACATTACGAGTAGTCTTACCGCGGCAGACTGTCTTAAATATTTTTTTTGCGTTTCTTATAACTGCAGGCGGTATTTTAATATGTTTATTATAGGCGTTATTTCAATTTAACAAGACATTGTGTGTACCGCGAATAATTTGTGTTATAGTTGTATGGACACTTTAATATTTCTTTCTTTCCGAAAGGTACAAGAGGGTCTTTAACGATTTTGTGCTATTAAATTTTTGTATAAAACAGTGACTATGCAAGACGCACTACCGCTAGCCGATCAACCACAACTTCTCCAACCAAACGCTCGGCGTGAGGAATTGTTCGGAATGCCTCGTCAGCCCGTTACCGTGCCCGCGTCCGGTGACGCACCGCCCGGTGTGAACAACCCGCTAGAAGGTAACATTGCACGTAAATATTCACTTTTTATGTATTTACTAGACTAAGTAAATAGTGCTTTATAATAGTTAATAACTAGTTTCAAGAGATAAAGGGAACAATTTTTTTTGAGATAAATACCTAACGTTGCCTTGTTGCTACAATTTTTGTAGAAAGTCAAGAAAGTAATTTACTCAATTGAACAAATAGCAGAGCCAGTCTTTGTAAAATCATAACAAAAGCACTTTCGAAATGTCGTCTCGTTACGTGAGCTGGTCGTGCATTGTACGTTTCCCCCGACAGTGGTCCCGCGGCGGCTGGGCCTGTCGTCGCGCGGCGCGGCCCGCGGCTGGTCGCCGCCCGCGCGCCCCGCCTCCGCGCCGCCCGCGCACTCCCACACCATGACTAGAGATGAGCCACAGGTACTTTATGACGTACAGATTGAGAAGTCGACGAATAAATCGTTTATGCAATTTATTGCTTAAACGATTTATTCGTCGGTATCGTATGGATTCGATCCAATGAGATGGCATCTGGTCATACATGTATTACTTGGAGCAATCAGTATCGACTGCATGAAGCCGCGATTGCATTGCAAACTAAAGTCTTCCACGAAAACACAACAAACCGCTTGATCAGTCGAACTGCTTCGGGCGGTCGGCGTAGTCAAGCAGCGTGTAGGGGCGGTCTAATTTACCCGAAGTATGTAGACTTAACAATGCATCAGTGCGGGTGGTTCTCGCTTGTTAACACTATCGTCTGGGAAAGTTTTGTTCCAATAAGTGTTGAAGAACGTCACATTTTTTTCCCAATTGTTCCCCACTCGCGCCTAATTCAAGAGTAGATAGGTTAAGAAAAAGGGCTTTAATTAAGTATCTACGAGTTTTGAATGTACAAAAATGAACTACGAAAGTTTATTTCACTTTATCCTGACTCCTAAATTAGATTCGTTATCGCGTTCTTCAAAATTGTTAACGAGAATGACCCATCAGTTGTACTGACATACTTTTAAATTGAGATGATGACAGGTGCCTCGTGTGAAATCTATAAACCATACCTTTGTTAACTTACAGGATTTATCTTGCGCTAAAGATTCATCGACTAAAATGGACATTGACACAGATGGTGAATACTTATCTGACTCTGACTCTAACGAAGCCCGACAAATACCAAGGAAAAAGCATCACAGGTATGTTCAATTTCTTTATAAGTCAACAAATTATAATGTAACTTCATATTTAATGAGTTTTGTTAATTTCAGACATCCACATTCAGTAAATATGTCGGCCGGAAGCAGTTCGATGCACGACTCTATGGCCCAGCCATCTGAGTTCCACACGCTCGTTGATACCGCATGCTCTATTATAGATGCGCCTCATCAACAGAATATTTCTGCGTCACCCTCACCAGGTACATATTAAACTGCTTAAATTTTATTTGCATCATTTTCTGCCAAGTGTGATCAAAATACTAATGTTGTGACTCGATCCTGGATTGTTTTAGGACCCAGCGGCTCAAACACAGTCGTCGCGGAATCCCGCGCCTCATTATCTCGAAGCCCCGGGAAGACTGTTATTGTACGTGCTGTAAGTCACTCCACTTATTTGGGGGACTTTTTCTTATCAAAATTATACCCTATTCTTCAATTGGATGTAAATTTTTAAAATAATTGAATCCAATACCAAAATTTTGCAAGCTAAATTACGAAATATATTGTATCTTCATTTGCTTGGCTAGGTCTATGGTACACCTTTGGTTATCTGTACCTGCGCAAACTGATCCAAATAGCCAGACTTTGGTAATACTTGATTTTAGTTTGGTTTAAAACTATATTGTTACTTTATTTACATTATTTATCTAATATTTCCTCTTAACGTCAGGGTGAGCTGTTAAGCGCGGCTGATCCATTGGAGTCTCAGGAGATTTCCGCGCATGTTACTGTGGAGACCACAGGTTTACCACCCCCACCACTTTTGCCAACTCTCAACACGCCAGCCCAGCCGTAAGTTACCAATTTCCACACGAAAGTAATGTTTAAAACTTTGGCAATTTATAAAGGCCTCTTTTGGTACAATCGCTCATAATGGATTTGAGAACAGTCTTCTAAACATGTATTTTTATTTTCTAGTCGCGCGTGCCCCTCTCTGGGCGCATCAGTGTCGCACGATCTCTTGCTGGGCAGATGGCGCCTGTCTCTAGATCTCTTCGGTCGCGTGTTCACGGAGGACGTAGGCTTAGAGCCTGGCTCTGTGGTTGCCGAGCTTGGCGGTTTCCCTCTCAAAGAGGTTAAGTTCCGCAGGGATATGGAGAAGCTAAGGAATTCACAACAGAGGGACTTGACGTTACACAAGGTGCATACTTCCTTAAAATCTGTTAACTTACTATTTTGTGTAAAGCTTGTCGTACTAAAGTGGTCAAAACTTGATTGAAAACCTCTCAAAATGACTACAGATGGAACGCGACCGTGCTAAGTTGCTACAGCAGACGTTTGCGGAGTTAAACAGTGCGTTCGCCGGACAGAACAGGCGCGCGCACAGTGCGCAGCCGCCGCTCGCTGTCAACCGCGTCAAGGTGACGTTCCGCGACGAGCCGGGAGAGGGCAGCGGCGTAGCGCGCTCCTTCTACACCAGTGTGGCTGAGGTAGGCTCATCTGCTAATAATAACATGTTTACAAATCCAAAAGAAATAAAGCTGCTCAAATAAACTGATTTCTGTTGTGTACAGGCGTTACTAGCTAACGAGAAACTCCCTCCGTTGGAGCCAACGACCAGCAGCGGTACTACGAGTAGCAGTACAAACGGCACGTCAGGTTCTGCCAACACGACGGCTGGCGGAGCAAGCAGTAACAGCGGCGGAGCCAGGTAACTCTTCATTAGATAACCTAACTTTCGCTTCAATGAGGCAGAAAAGTAATATCTATTTATGATAGCATTAAAATGTCCATTTACTAACGATTTCTATCGCCTGATTAATTACAGAAGTGGAGCAGGTCGCGCGCGCTCTAAAGACGCGGCTCGTCGCACGCCCGGCCGGCCCGCGCCGCGCCCGCCCGCCACCCGCGAGCCGCGCCGCGTCCTCAGTGTGGACGCCAGGCCTTACTCGCCGCAGGTGTGTTAATTATACCTTTTGGAACACGTGTAATTAAATACGTGTGTAATAAGGCGGATTTAATGCCCCAAGACATTATCTACTAGTCATATAGGTATAACGATTATGTGAAAAACTTAAAACGACTTCAGCAATGGCTAATAAATGATATACTATTAAATATATAAAATTAACTAAATGTATTGGGTACAGGCTGCTCCAGGGACAGAAGGCGCCGGCTACAGCGGTGACCGGCCTGGCGGACACAATGAGCATCTTACGTTGCACCAGGCACAACTGGGCGAACGACTCTATCCTAGGGTAAGGCATTTGTTTTCTTTGTATAAACAAGACGCGAGAGAGCTTAAATTGATTAAACTGAAATAAAATCTCTATAGATTATATAGATTTTGTGAATCATGTTTTCTTGTTTATTTGAGTCGTATTATTTTTGAAGGTCCACTCTCTTCACCCTACATTCGCGGGTAAGATCACCGGCATGTTGCTGGAGCTGACGCCGGCGCAGCTGCTCGTGCTGCTGGCGAGCGAAGACGCGCTGCGACAGAAAGTACGCGAGGCCATGGATCTCATAGTCATGCATCCTTCCGAGGCGATACTAGGTATGTCCGCTTAACAATACTTTGACAAACTCCATCCATTGTTAGCTGAATACCTTCAGCTACTGAAGTCTTTTGAATTCTTTTGAATTTTTTAAAAGCTTTTTTTTATATTATTTATGGTGATCTTTACCGACCGAACCACTTACCAGTGCTGATAGTGAATCTGTTTTGGTGCACATGGCTTCCCAAGTTATTGTTAATTGGATGAATGTAATGCAGATTAAATTGTTGCAATTTGTTTTCCAGATTTAGACGTGTTCTCTCTGTCGGAACGCGGCGGTGGCGGTGCGGCGGCGGGCGGCGCTAGCGGCGCGGCCGGCACGTCGGGCGGCGCGGCGGCTCCCGCGGACGACGCGGCGCCGCTGTTCTACTCGCCCGGCAAGCGCGGGTACTACTCGCCGCGTCAGGGCCGCGCTACGCCTGAGCGGATCAATGCCTTTAGAAATGTCGGCAGGTAAGAAATTTCAAGACACCATGAGGTATAATGACGACTTACACGACTAGTGAATGCGAAACGTTGGTGTGAATTAAATTGCAATCTTTTCGACTCATGCAATATTTACTTTATTTTCAGAATAATAGGTTTATGCCTCCTGCAGAACGAATTGTGCCCGATGTTCCTAAATAGACACGTCCTGAAATATATTCTGGGTCGGCCGGTGAGGTTCCACGACCTTGCGTTTTTCGACCCCGTCGTGTACGAGAGTCTCCGACAACTAGTCGTAGATGCCGAAACTGGAGACTCGCATTCCCTATTTGCTGCTTTAGATCTCAACTTTAGGTAAGTCAATTTCTTTAAGTTTTCCAGTTAATATGGGCTACAAGATGAGAACGGCCATGTATAACTAAAGCGTGTTCCACAGTTTGGAAATGTGCGAGGAAGAAGGTGGTGGATGCGTGGAACTGGTGCCAGGTGGGCGTGACATCGAGGTGACGGCGCTCAACGTGTATGACTACGTGCGCAAGTACGCACAGCATCGGATGCTGCTTTCACAGGAAAAGGCTCTTGAGGTATTTCAAGTTTAAAACTTTAAAGAGCTGAATGTACAAATGTTTTTATAATGTGTGTAGACAGAATCATATTAGGATAGACATCACAATCAAATTTTTAATGTTTTTCAGGCTATGCGAGTCGGTGTGCTCGATGTGCTTCCCGAGTCTGCCCTCGAAGGTTTGACTGCTGAAGACTTGCGGTTACTGCTAAACGGAGTGGGAGACATCAACGTGGCTGCACTCGTCTCCTATACCAGCTTCAATGACGAGAGCGGAGAGCCCTCCGAGCGACTCGCGCGATTCAAGCGTTGGCTGTGGGCTATCGTCGATAAGATGACTCATTTGGAACGACAGGACTTGGTAAGTTGAGAAATATTTGTTACTTTCGTGTATTCCTTGTGCTGAGTTTGAAATTATATTGACATTATAACATGTGTGCGACGCAGGTGTACTTCTGGACCGGCTCGCCAGCGCTGCCCGCGTCCGAGGAAGGCTTCCAGCCGATGCCGTCGGTGACGATCCGACCGGCGGACGACGCACACCTGCCCACCGCCAACACGTGCATATCGCGACTGTACATACCACTCTACTCCTCGCGACATGTGCTCAAGCATAAATTACTGCTTGCCATCAAAACCAAGAACTTCGGCTTCGTCTAGACACTCGCCACTATTTGTTATGTATATCCTTAAGTTTAAGCCCAGTCATGTAAGACTGCCGCTGTATTCTGTCACTTTATAAAAGTTTAGAAAAATTACGTGTCTTTATAAAGTACCATTCTTAAAGCTTACTTTATTTAAAACTTTATCTAGTATTATCTATTTCTAGTACAGACATACTGGTGTATATTTATTTATTAGACCTTTTTACTTGAAGAATCTTTTAACTCTATATGACTGGGTGTATTTGACTGAATAGTAATATTCAATATGCAGTAATTTTTGTTAGAAAAAAGGCCCAAGAACGGTCTGCACAAGTACATAGTAATTTTTAAACTTTTAAGCTCATAGACCATAAGTATTTAACTGTTATTTAAAAGAACCTATCTATATACATACCAATATTAGTTGGAAGTTGATTCAAATCATAGATCAACCATTTTATACTGTTTTTCTAAATTGTTTTATTTATCTTTTTTCTGGACTTATTTTGATAAAGGCCTAAAATGCATTTAGTTGCTCTCCTTATCTACACTATTGTACTTCATCGCTCGATGGCAAGCAAAGGCAGCGTGAGAAAATATTCAAGAATATTTCTATTGTTTATATAGCTTTGTTATATAGTAAAAATTATATAAGATAATACAGTATGATGGGTATACTGCTATAATACTTTGGGTAAGCTTGGGAAGAGAGGCGTCGGATCCGAGCAATGGTGGTATTGTGATATCAGAGGAAGTATTTTGCCCCTCAATCTCTAAATTTAAGATTATAATTAGATTTCCTTTGATTAGTTGTATTAATACGGTTCATAATAAACAATCTCAAAACGCTTATGCTGTAGTTATTATTTCACCAGAATATCTTGTACATTTTTTTATGTAGAACTTAATACACAGTTTCAGCATCAAAATAATCAAATTTACTTGGTTACCTAGATAAAAACGCTTATTCCGTTGATTCAACAAAAAGTAAATACCTACATAGAAATACAATATTATTAACATCTATACTAATATTATATAGCTGAAGAGTTTGGTTCAACGCGCTGATCTCGGAAACTGGTCCGAATTGAAAAAATCTTTTTGTGTTGGGTAATCCATTTAGCTAGGAAGACTACTAGAGGCTATATATAACATCACGCTATGACCGACGCCGCGCAGTGCGAGTGAAACCGCGGGGAACAGCTAGTAATGTTATAAAGAGGTCAAGTTTGTAAGTTGTTGAGTTTGATGTTTGTAGGGAGTAATCTGTGGAACTACTGAACTGATTTTGAAAATCCTTTCATCGGTAGAAAACCTAATATTATTCTTGAGTGTCATAGGCTATGTTTTATTTTAAAATTGCACCTGTGCAAAGTCAGGGTGGAATTTAGTGTACGTGGGTACCAGAAAGGTCTCAAGAAGTCAAGAAGCATCCATGCTGGGTAAAAAAAAACTTTATTAAAAATACTCTACCAATATTTACAGTCATAAAATCTTAATTGTACAAAATGAACACACTTGTTTACAAAGTTATTCATGTAAGGCGTAAAAAGATGCTTATGATGCTGCGTAATATGTATGATGCAATTTTATGATGGGCTGTTGTTTCACTTGAAGCCCATAATTAGGTTAATTAAATAAACACTTAGTTGGAACAAATCTTTGACTAATACATAATTCGTTTTTATCTTTTTATGCCTTACAAACGTTTAAGCACATGGGGAAAAATAGAATTAATTTAATTATTCTAATTTAGAAACCATTCTCAATTCTACTGATATTTTCTTGTAAACTCCATAGAGTACAGCAACATGACATACATGTAGCAAAGCACTTGTCATGTAGGTGCTAGGATAGGTATTCCAACACATTTCAATAAGAGCCAGAAGCAAGAACCTGACTATAACAGAGTAATTGTTGGTCCATAGCAAGTATGGCAGGCTGTGGAAGTACCATGAATAAAACTGATAGTGAAGGCTCCTTGCGCACATAACACCTATGAAGTTGACAATGAACATTGGAAGAATAAACAATTGAGATAAAATATCGAAATTGATATTATAGTGAGGATCTTGTTCAACTTCAGCAGGTTTTTTAACTGCTGCTTTCTTTCCACCTTTTTGAGAAGACTTCTGTAACATTGTTTCAAATGAATTAATGAAATCCTCCTGTTCTTTGGTCAAGCTTTCTGTTTCATCATTCTTTTTGCCTAACTTTTTCTTCATTTCTTTCTTTAATTTATTTTTCCTCTTATTTTCAATATTTTTAGCATCTATCTGAGGTTGTACCTGCTTCTGCACATACTTAAGACGACAATAGCTCTTAAAATATTTGACACACATTGGAATGAATACAATCAGTAAGAGAACATGAATTGCTAATAGAGACAAATGAAAACATTTATTTTCAAATACGTCTATATCAAGAAACCTATAGTTCACAGTCCAAGTATGATTGAAAACACGGCCTATGTCAAAACTTCCTTTCAAGTACGCTGCTGGACTATTCAACAAAAATGGTAAACCTAATACTACTTGAATAATACCACAAATAAACAGTTGTATTAAGGTTCCCTTAAAACCCAAATTAGTTAAATAAAAGAAGAATAAGGCAGGGGCATACAGAAGTATGTTCATTTTTACAGAAACTCCTAAACTGTAGAATATGCTACCAAGATACCATTTAGAGTCAATAAACAAATTTAAAGCAGCATACAAGAAAAGTACAGCAATAGGATCATTAAACAGTCTCAATACATAAATTGAATGAATTCTGTATGAAGTTAATATAGTTATAACTAGAACATAGGGAGGAACTTTCTTCGTTTTGATGTAAATCCGTAGAACAAGACATAACTGTAGCAAATAGATACCAATAAATATGTACTGTGCTAGTCTAATGTTTTCACCTTGGCCTGTAAGGAAATAGAACAAAGAATAAATGTATACGAATCCGGCTGGATACACGAGGGGTCCGGTGTCTCCGCGAAGCTCGCTGTAATCGAGGGTTCCATTCAGAAATCCTTCACATTCTTGCATGTACGCTTTCCAGTCAATTTCGGTATATGGCACTCGTTCCACCACCAGCACGTTAATTATTAGTTCGGCAACGATTAGCAGGAAGGCAGCAAATGGTAATTGTGCAGGGTTTACAACCAAACCCTTAATAAAAGACCACGTAAACATCTTCTTAGTCTCGTGGTATAAATCTTGAAATTTACTTTTACTGCCCATGATGAAGGCAATTTCTTTAACTACACCGCTTATGAAATATTCATATAATGTCCCGTAGATGTAGTAAGAGCTTGACAGACTCGGTTTATTATTTCTATTTTAGGATTAGGTCACCGCACCGGACCCCGGCGGCAGCGGACATTCTGCGACATCTGACGTGTTGACATTGACAACTGTTGTTATTGTCAACGTTGACATGTGTCAAGAATTGATGTTCAGGGACAATTTGGTTTTTGTCTCAGTAAGCAAAGACTTTTGCATGAAAGTCCTACAATTAATTGGAAAATGATGTAAAAAACGAAATATGTTCCCGTTTCCCCGCTGAGCTTTGAGAAATTCAGCGATACCTCTGATTCACATGAACATTACTTTCCACGATTAAAATTAAAAAAGGGTAACAAACTAATTGGTTGGAGCAGTGTGTTAAATGCATATAAAGCTGCTGAAATTTAAGAAAATTTCACGCAGCCTTAAATGCTCATTTATTATTAGACTTACCACAAAAATACTAGTCGTAGGTAAATACGTGTTACAGGTAAAAAAAAAATTAGTTGAATCAAAACAGGAAGTGCTACAAATTCAATTGTTCAACGCTTCTCGTACCTACCTTCGTAACTACCGTTTAGGATCCCCTTGGCTTACTTTTGACTGCGTATGTTCTGTTCTTGACATTAATCTTCAGGTAATAATATAATTCGAACGTAGATGGGTATCTACAGACAAACTTGAACTTGATAATAAAATAGTGTACAGTAAAATAATAGGTACCTACTAGGCAAAGTTAGGGCACGCTTATCTATCTATCTACTACAACTAGAGCGCCTTGACCGATGATAACTAATATTTGAATCTCTATTTGGATAGTCTAAGTAATTGAGATGTGTTCTTCAATCCTTTTGTTTTATTGCCTCGTTATCAGCGATACTTTAAGTTGAGCAAGGTCATTCATTTTTAACGAATATCAAAATGAAATCGACACTATAAAATGTTGTGCTCATTTAGTCGGTCGCATAGTTCGACATTAGTTTTACAAGTTAATTAATTATGAAGTGTGTAACAAGTTTGTTAGTAATAACTGCACTTTTTGCAGGATTAGGAGCATTGGGAGAGGTCATTCGTACGTATTGCAATCCTTTTATTCAGGATAGGTAATTGTGAAACCCATAGGCCATAAGAATTCGGTCTAACAATGTCGCAGTTTCTAGTGTCCTGAAATAATTATTCTACTATATTTTATGATTTTCCACAAGCGTTTTCATGCCTTCTGGTTGTAGTGTGGGTTTAATTCTCAGATTAAACAGTCTATTGTTTTTATTTTGTGAGAATTCTCAGATATCGCTTATTACAAACTTTTGGTGGACTAGATAAAAATATCCAAATACATTTCCGCCACTCATACTGCACTGCACTATAAGTATCTAATTCAATGCACGTATCTGCGGTCAAGCACTGTTAAAATTGAATTATTTTTTAATTCACAGCCAAGACCTGTGTCGAGACCCAAATTCTAGACTTATTGACGATATGGCGGAAAGGAGATTCTTCCTCACATCTTCCATCGCTAAAAGCGATAAGCGTACAATCTGTGGATGGCGCATATGAAGGTTATGGCATACAGTAAGTGTATATTTAAGTATAGCAACGTTATCGTTGCTATACTTAATTAATATCGAGTTGTTTGATGTAGCGCTAAAATAAACCTTGTTACAAGTAATTCGCCAAAAAAAAGGCAAGAGTGGTGTGGAAGTATAGTCGTCGTAAGCGCTAGTGGCGAGCATGAGGTAATGGGTTCGATTCCCAGGTTAGGCAAAGTTGTTTTTGGTTTTACCATGCCGCAGTTAGGCTTAGTGCCAATACTATAATTTGGTGCGATATTGCTCGGTTCAATGGGACGGTTATGTTTATATTATATATTTGTGATTGTTATTTTCCTTGAATGTGTATTTTTTTTTAGAATTGCTTACACGACTGGCGATATGCAACTGGCCGGAGTAAATAACTTCACTGTTGAAGAACTGGCCGTGTCTGCAAAAGACCTGACAGCAGCTACGACTGTCCAGTTCCCGCTGTTAACGTTAACTGCAGGTGTGTGTTAGGTACTTTAAAGTTTAAACGAGGGTGTTTTCAAATAAAAATAAAAGTGCTTCCTGACCGGGAGCATTAGCCTGTAATGTACGTCCGTAATGGACGGAATGGGAAGCGGTCGCCCCCTTCTGCGAAGCAGTCATGCTAGCAAAGGAGTAGGCGGGACGCGTGAGGGAGAGGACAGCGTCCACCTCACGACCCAGCCTAAGTTGATTTATAAATAAAAAAATATTGTAATGATTTATTAAATCTTATCTAAACTAATATTATAAAGCTGAAGAGATTGTTTGGTTGAACGCGCAAATCTCAGGAATGATTGTTTCACTTATAACATTACGCTAATACGACTAATATGAGCCGAGCGGCCACGAAGCCACGGGGAACAGCTAGTATTAAACAAATTCGCTTACTGAAAGAGTAGAAGCACACAAATTGTACCTTTTATATTTTTAGTTATATTTTGTCTCCTTGTCAACAAGATGATACAAACGTGTAACTTTTTGTTATGTTATAACGGAGTTCGTGGGGTGAGGACCTGGTGATCTGTAATACAGGTGTATACCTATAATAGACACCAGCTCCTAACAAACAGTTGACTGTGATTTGTCCTCTGCAACTGTACTTACATGTTTTTATAATATTTTAAGGTCTTGTTTTGTGAGGAGAAATAAAGATATTTATTATTAAAAAAAAAAAAAAACTAGCTCATCTTCATCAGCCGGAAGATGTCCACTGCTGAAAATAGGCCTCTCTCTTAGAACGCCACGCGAACGACAATTCTCCACTTGCATCCATGGGTTGCCCGCGACTCTCACGATGTCGTCGGTCAACCTAGAGGGAGGCCTGCCTACGCTGCGTCTTCCGGTCCGTGGTCGCCACTTGAGAACTTTAATCCCGCAAAGAAGATGTCTGCTCACTACTAGTTAACTAATAAAACTTCTTCTTTCTTTTCAGAGAATTATAATTTGAAAGGGCGTGCGTACCTGATGTATACTTTAAAAGGATCAGGATTGATGAAGTGAGTAAATTAACATCTTAGCAGCTAAGGTAGCTAACCCATATACATAAATACCGATGTTCAGAATTTTTTCATAATCAAAACTGAAACTGCTTTAACTTTCTCTACTAAAATCTCTTATTCGGAACTTAATCTTCAAAACAAAAATGTTTTTAAAAATACGGCCCAGTACGAGTCAACCAACAAAGAGGTTCTGTACCATTTATTATTATTATTTTTTGTGTGTTGTTGTAGACTATTGAAATTGTAGGATGGGCTCGCTGGCGGTAGATACTGGAGGATGGTTGGTTCTTCAAGTAGGTTCGGCGCTAATGAGACTTCGGAGTACTTTTCTTATTTCTTGTTTATTATAATACTGCTGGTTTCGGAATGATTCCCATAGAAAACTGCCCCTATTTTATAGAGAGCTCTGACCAATCAGAACCCTAACAATTTGCACACGTTCCTAATATTTTTCCCTTCAGCCAATCAGAGCAATCCATTTTTGCACACGGCACTTATGCGACTTTGTATGGGGAATTTTAATTTGGCAGTTTTCTATAGTAAACCTTCCCCTTATGTTTTACAATTTATCTTATAGCCTAGGGATTAACTTAGTCTATCTAATTACATAAAAAACTTTATCTAAACCTTAATTTACAGACCTAAAAAATGATAAATAACCAATTTACATCAACCTACAGGCAGAGACACCAAGTGCCAGAAATAGGAATTACAATGATTTATCACTGTGTTTGAGGGTATTTGTAAAATGTACATTTTTCATGTCTACCCAATACTTTGCTTACATTTTCGGGGCAACTGGCGCTCCAAGCGGAAAAAATAGAAATCAACACAGTTTCTCAATTTGTTTGACGGTATATGTAAAATGCGCATTTATATGTTTACCCAACTATGGGTTTACTTTGTGGCATCAGCAGAGACACCAGGCGGGAGAAATAAAAAACAAAACATATTATCAATATATTAGAAGGTACTTATAAAATGCACATTTCTACATTTACCCAACCCTTATTGTTCATGATAACAATAGTTTATTGTTCAAAACTAGCCTAATCTCTTTAAGTACTACATATTTACATGATTGCTTGATGCGATTATTATTCGTCGCTAACATTCTCCCCCACGGTGCGCAGCACATCATTTTCTTGAAGCGACGAAGCCGCGGGGACTAGCACGATGACCCGTCGTGTAGGTCGCCGAAGCACTCCGCCCGATGTCCTCACGTCCAGTACTCTGGTTCTTCCATCTGGCCCAGGGTACGCCTTGATAACTTCTCCTCGAGGCCATGAGTTTCTGGGTAGCGATGCGTCGACTATTAACACGATGTCTCCTTCCCTCGGGTCGGTTGTCTCCCTCCCTTTGATTTGCCTTGGCATTAAGAGCGGTAGGTACTCATTGATCCATCTCTTCCAGAAGTGGTCGGCAAGCCTTTGGGTAGTTTTCCAGCTTGGCTTCCCGATCAATTCTGTGTCGTCGAATTCTCCCGGCGACATTGCTCCACACGATCTTCCCAGTAGAAAGTGGTTTGGTGTCAGACTTTCTTCATCTTCTGGCTCCATACTGATTGGGGTTAGAGGTCTAGAGTTTACTATGTGTTCAACCTCAGTCATAAGAGTATGAAGCACTTCTTCAGGTGGGTTTCTTTCATTGAGAACTGCCGCTAGCGCCGTCTTGACTGTTCGCACGAGTCTTTCCCAGGCGCCCCCCATGTTTGGGCTTCCCGGGGGAATAAATTTCCACTTGATCCCCCTTTCTTGTGCAGCCTCTTCCAGCTCCTTGCTTGCCCCAACGAAATTGGTTCCGTTGTCGCTGAATATGGTTTTTGGGGTTCCTCTTCTTGCTGCCATTCGTCGAAGTGCCATTATCATTGAGCTGGTACTGAGAGAGGGTACCAACTCCAGGTGAATGGCTCTGGTTGTAAGACAAGTGAATAGCGCCCCCCAGCGCTTCTCGACTCTTCTCCCGATAGTGACCTGCATCGGCCCAAAGTAATCCACGGCAGTGCAAGCGAACGGAAACTGATGATGTTGCAGTCTCTCGCTTGGTAGATCTCCTGTCGGGGGCACTTCTGGCAAACTCTTCTTTGTCTTGCATTGCTGACAGCTGTGGGCCTTTAAGGTCGCTCTTAAGCCCAGAATCCAATATTTCTGTCGTAGCTCGTTCATTACTGTGGCAGTGTTCCCGTGAAGAAACTTCTCGTGATAGTGTTGTATGATGAGACGTGTGAATATCTGTTTCCCATCTAGGATGATAGGATTCATTTTTCTTCTTTCTTTGCCTTGAAACTTCATTGTTCTACTTCTTAATTTAATGATATCGGCGTCATTTAGGTAGACGTCGATTTTCTTAAGCCGACTTGCGTTTTCCAAGGACTTTTTTGCCTTTAGACTCCTTATATCTGACTCGAAACTGTCATTCTGACTTATTTTCATTAATAACTCTTCTGCTTTTCTTAAGTGTTCGTCTTCCAGCGGTAGGTACAACCTCTTCTTCTCTTTGCTAACTGGTCGTTTGGCGATTTGTGTCTTCTTCTTCTGGGATCTTCTATGGGGTCTCCAGGGCTCTTCCTTCTGACGGACGGCGGCGTTGGTTGCTTTACGGGTCTTCTTCAATAAGAGGCATGCGAAAGCAACCACTCTGGCCGTCACGCGCAGCAGTCGCTCCCAGCTCGAGAACCTCTCCAGGTTGAGTAAGACCTCCTCAGCCTTTATCGCCGTCACTCTTTGCTTGTCCTTTTCTTCCAACATAGTACCCTCTGGTTTAAAGTTTTTATATGGCCACTCTTCTTCTGGTTGACGGAGAAATGACGGACCTTGGAACCACCTTGCATTGTGATCGAATTCAGTCGGGGTTCCCCTCGTGGCGTCATCTGCTGGGTTTTCTTTAGTAGGTACCCATCTCCAGTCTTCAGGTTTGGTCTGCTCCTCGATCTCTGCCAATCGGTTGGCCACAAAGGTTTTAAACCTTCTTGGTTCTGCCTTGATCCACTGAAGCACTGTGCTAGAGTCCGTCCAGTAGGTGCGGACTGTTGCCTCAAGTTCCATCTCTTTTTCTATTGTGGCTGCCAGCCTGGTGCCAAGCAAGGCTGCTTGTAGTTCTAGCCTTGGAATTGACACTGGTTTTGTTGGTGTCACTCTTGCTTTGCCGGCGATCATGGAGATGTGAATCTTATCACCGGGTTCCACCGTCCTCCAGTAAACTACCGCTGCGTATGCTTCTTCACTTGCGTCGGTGAATGTGTGCAGTTGCCCTTTTCTACTGCGGGGAGAAAAGCATCTTGGTATCCGAAGTCTCGTCAGCGCCGTCACCTCTTCTAGGTACTTCAACCAGGTCTCTTTCTGGTTTTCATTGATTTTTTCATCCCAGCCAATTTTTGTGCGCCAAATGTCTTGAATTAATTTCTTTCCTTGTATTAAGACTGGCGTCGCGAAGCCCATAGGATCAAACGTTGACATTACAGCGCTTGTAACTTCTCTCTTCGTCGGAGTTTTTCTTCCTACTAGTATGTCTTGTGATGTATTGCGCAGACCAACATTGAACGCTAGCGCGTCTTCCTTCACCAGCCATCTAAGCCCCAGTGTCTTCTCTTCTTTCGTCAGTTGTAGGGAGTCTTCTTTATTAGTCTCTTCTACTTCTGACAGAACCTTCGCGTTGTTGCTGGCCCAGCCTTTCAAATGGAAGCTTGCTACTTCGTGAATTTCCTTTACTTCTTTTGATATCTTCTTTGCTTCAGCTGTAGTTGTAAAACTCTGGAGATAATCATCCATATAATGATTTCTTTTTATTGCTTTCACCGCTTCAGGATGAGTCTTCTTAAAGTCTTCTGCGTTCTTGTTCATCACGTATATTGCTGTTGCCGGTGATGATGCTGCCCCGAAGATGATTGAGGACATTCGAAACTCTTCAGGCTTGCCCGTTCTTTGACTTCCACGCCAAAGAAATCGGAGGCTATCTCGGTCACTTTCTCTTACTTTGATTCGAAGAAACATTTCTTGGATATCAGCCATGACAGCCACTGGCCCTTCCCTGAAGCGCAGCAATACGCCGAACAATGATTGTAATAAGTCTGGCCCCGATAACAAGGCGTCATTGAGGCTCTTCCCTTCATACTTGGCAGCTGCGTCGAAGACTATTCTTGGCTTCTTCTTGACTGGGTGCACGACGGCAAAGTGTGGTAAGTAAAATAATCTTCTTTTATTTGCAGTCTCTGGAACCTTCTCTGCGTATCCCTTTTCAATCAAGCTTTGGATCTGCTTCTCATAGGACTCTTTGATTTCTTTATCTTGATCCAACTTCTTTTCAATATTGACTAGGCGACGTAGTGCTTGTCTGTAGTTGTTGGGTAGGGTCTCGTCTTCTTTCTTCCACAAGAGCCCTGTCTCGAATCGACCGCTGGCTAGTCTCTTCGTAGTCTTCTCGAGGGTTTCTAGTGCTCTTCTATCGCTGTCATTACTTGGTAAGCGATTCTGGACCCCAAGTGATTCTAACTGGAAGTGCTCTCTTATTAATTCTTCTAAATTTTGCTCTTCGACTGTAGACTTGCCATGGTGAATGAAGTTTACAATGGCATTCGTCCCTGATTCACATCCATGCAGCACCCACCCGAGGCTAGTGAGAGAAGCCACGGGATCGGCTGGCTTGCCTTTCTTCAGTCTTCTTGTAACTATGAGTCCCCAGTTGTCTTGACCTATCAACAGCTTGGGTCTTTCTGTGACGTAGAGAAGTTGCTCTTCAATTGCCTTCAGATGCTGACAGTTCTTCACAGTGTCTTTGCTTATGCTTTGCTCTGAAAGCTTCAGGTCGTCGATGGTTCTTGCTATGATTGGTCTCTTGTCTCTTCTATGAGCCCCTTTTATCTTCAACTTGATCTTCTCTGAACTATCTTTCTTTATTACTTTTCCGCCGACTGTTTCGATTGCGAGAGTTTCTTTATTTCCCTCGGCTCCGATCTTCTTGGCTATTGATGCGTCCAAGAGTGTGACTGTTGAGCCTTCATCTAGCAGCGCCAGCACGCGAACGTGGCCTTTCGGTCCGTAGAGATCCACTGGAGTTATCTTCAAATAAATTTTCTCTTCCCCTTTGCTGTTGTGGATCGAGGCAACTGTCTCTTCTGATGCGCTTTCCTTGTCTTCTTTCTTTTCTGCTGACTCTGGTGGTTTTTCAGAGTGCAGGATAGTATGATGCCATCTTCCACACTTCTTGCAGACTGGAGCTTTGCAGTTGATTCTTGAGTGCCTGAACCGAAGACACTTGAAGCATAGTCTAGCCTTCTTGATAATGCCCCATTTTTCATCTATGTTAGCTTCTTTAAACTTCTTGCATTCTATCACAAAATGTTCTTCTTCACAGATTGGGCATGACTTCTTATATTTCTCTTGAGACACTTCTTGCACTGTATGTACAGGTTTTCTTGACCCTTTCTTTTGCTCCGAAAATACTTCAGGTGGAGCAAAGTCCCCGCACATGTCGCTTTCTATTTCTAGAAACGCTTCGATGAGTAGCAACTCTTGAATTTCTTCCTCCCTTCTGGTTCTATGGTAGGCGAACCATCGGAATTTCATTGATGGTGGCATCTTGTCTACTATGGCCTTCAGAGTTTCAGGAGAACTGAGGTATTGCGACTTCTTCAATGCCTTGATGGTTTGGACGGCGTTCTTCACTCTGCTTGCGAACACACATATGTCGCTTGGGTTCTCGCCCACCTTTGACAGGTTCTTCATTTTCTCTAGTTCTGCCAATGCCAATGCCCCAGGTCTTCCGAATCTGGCTTCTAATCCCTTGATTACTTCGCGTGGATCTTCAGCTGTAAACAACAGGCTCTGGACGGCTTCTCTGGCTGCGCCTTGAATTGCTCTTCTGAGGCGCGCTAAGTTCTGTGCGTCGCTGAAGGAGGCAGCCCCGTCTTCATATGATCTCTTGAACGGCAACCATTCTTCGCAGGACCCGCTGAAGTTAGGGAGCTCGAAGTGCTTCGGTGTTGCAACATCACGTGACTTCTCAGACAGCTTGACTATAACTTGGGCTAACTCGTGGATGTCACTCTTCTTTTCTTCAGTTTCAGTCGGCCTGCTATTATTGCTAGGCTTGACCCCAGTTTGGATGAACCACCTCTCCACCTCTTGAGTTTGCTCGTACATCTCTTCTCCGGCACCATCTTCTTCTTCTGACTCTGCTATTGCTAGGTCTAGTTCAGCCTGAGCCACTCTTGATCGCGCTTCTGCCAATTCCAATTCCCTTAGTGCCACTGTTAACTTTGCTTGCGCTTCTGCTCTCTTCCTATGCGACGAGCGGACGGACTGCGTGTCTATTTCGCGGGTCGGCTTCTTAGGGCGAGGCTGCTGCAGACTCCCTTCTATTGACGTCGGTACACTTCCTTCATTTCGACGTAACTTCACGGCAACACTTCTGTCTGGGTTCTGCGGCGTAGTGTTGTGGCTTTCTTCTCGGCGTGCGGGATCAGACGGTTCAACTTGCTCTTCCACGGTGCTGGCTAGGGGCGCGGTTCGAGTCACTCCCCCCGTTGCTGATTCCCTCCCGGCAGTATTTTGCTGACGAATAGACGACTGGTGGGCTCGTACGCTAGGCGGCGGCGATCTTCTAGTGAGCGTTGACCGACTTGTAATCGACGCGCTCGTAGTCGCTTCGCTTGTGGTTTCACTTGGCGTGCTTGCACTCCCGTCGACTGACGAAGTACTATCTCCCGTAGCCTTGGACTGCACTGATCCTGATCTTGTAGAAGGCATCTTCAGTTTTCTTGAACCCGATCCGGCTTCTCGAAGGACCACTGTAGACTATTGAAATTGTAGGATGGGCTCGCTGGCGGTAGATACTGGAGGATGGTTGGTTCTTCAAGTAGGTTCGGCGTTAATGAGACTTCGGAGTACTTTTCTTATTTCTTGTTTATTATAATACTGCTGGTTTCGGAATGATTCCCATAGAAAACTGCCCCTATTTTATAGAGAGCTCTGACCAATCAGAACCCTAACAATTTGCACACGTTCCTAATATTTTTCCCTTCAGCCAATCAGAGCAATCCATTTTTGCACACGGCACTTATGCGACTTTGTATGGGGAATTTTAATTTGGCAGTTTTCTATAGTAAACCTTCCCCTTATGTTTTACAATTTATCTTATAGCCTAGGTATTAACTTAGTCTATCTAATTACATAAAAAACTTTATCTAAACCTTAATTTACAGACCTAAAAAATGATAAATAACCAATTTACATCAACCTACAGGCAGAGACACCAAGTGCCAGAAATAGGAATTACAATGATTTATCACTGTGTTTGAGGGTATTTGTAAAATGTACATTTTTCATGTCTACCCAATACTTTGCTTACATTTTCGGGGCAACTGGCGCTCCAAGCGGAAAAAATAGAAATCAACACAGTTTCTCAATTTGTTTGACGGTATATGTAAAATGCGCATTTATATGTTTACCCAACTATGGGTTTACTTTGTGGCATCAGCAGAGACACCAGGCGGGAGAAATAAAAAACAAAACATATTATCAATATATTAGAAGGTACTTATAAAATGCACATTTCTACATTTACCCAACCCTTATTGTTCATGATAACAATAGTTTATTGTTCAAAACTAGCCTAATCTCTTTAAGTACTACATATTTACATGATTGCTTGATGCGATTATTATTCGTCGCTAACAGTTGTAACTAACTGATTGTATTTTTATACGGTCATAGTAGTATTCACTGAATAACAGTTTTGACTACGATAGGCATATCTACCCGAAATTCAGATTTTCCTATCGTTTCAGAGCTACGTTCGAAAATGTTAAAGTGACAGTGGGAACCAAGTTAGTACCGCAAGGCGCGGCCACACAAGTGAATGATGTAGACTTCAGCTTTAGTGTTACTAATATCCAGGTAAGATAAAGTATATTTTATATAATAGTTTTTCTACCTTATCACAATCCGGGGTCGCGGGACTAACGGATTACCGCGACCCCGGTACGTAAAGGGCTATTGAAGGACACCGTGGATTTTAGTCAGTACAAGTCTGACAGTCCCTCCCGCCCTGCCCTGGGTGGGAGGACTCATTTGATGATTTTACTACGATAAAAAAAGGAACAACCTTATCACAATAGTGGAAGGTGAATGTTCGATAGGTATAATTTGACAGATTCGGGTAGGTTGACCTGCTGGCGTCTGTACCTCCCTTTTTTTTAGCGTGGTCTATATCTCCAAAATCATCAAATAAGTCCTCCCACCCAGGGCAGGGCGGGAAGTACTGTCAGACTTGTTCTGACTAAAATCCACGGTGTCCGTCAATAGCCCTTATTTTACGGGGTCGCGGTATTCGTTAGTCCCGCGACGTCTGTACCTACCCACACACAGTTTATAACCTGGATGTTTTTTACACGATTTTATGTTCCCGTTTGATAATTTCCGAGTTGTAGCGGACCAAGCCGCTGGCAACAGCTAGTAGTGTCACATACATATTAAAAAGTTTCATACGAAAGAGACTTCGACAATAGCGAAGCCGAAAAAGCTAGGTTTTACCTCTAACGGTGTGGTTGAATACTTATCCTTTTTAGAAGTGCTCAAATTCTCAACACGGTAAAATTACTGTGTGTACCCAGCCTCATCTTTATTATTTTGCGCCTGGCTGCCGGCGGCATCAACCACACTGTTGAGCCCGGTGCCTAACGCATACAAAAATTTAAATGAAACAATGCAAAACAGAATGTTGCATGTCGTGCGTGTTTGCACCCGGTAGCGAGCTTGTACATACATTTACACGAATCATTTTCCATCAGACATCAACAAATTTGCTAGTATTATCTTCCTGAAAGCTACTCTTTGGTACGAAGAACAACTGGCTCTTCAGAAAATGAGCGACACACTGACTATTCCAGCACAGAAACAAAATTGAATCATGTTTACAAGACATTAATGCCTTTGTCAAACAGACAGGCGAAAGCGAAGCGTTTTCGAAGCGATACCGAACCGAAGCGAGACGTCAGTCCGATAGTTCTGACACGCTATCGGATCGCTATCGGACTGGATTCAAACAATTCCATACATTACAAATAAAAACGTCACGCTTCGCATTCGCCACGCTAGTCTGTTTGACAAAGGCTTTAAGGAAACTGTCTTGAACATGCTAGTGTTGACCATTCTATCGGAATGATTGCTGAAAATTCTCATGACAATTAACGTGTAACGTCAACAAAACAGTCACAAAAATTCGTCTTTCAGGTTGACTTAGCAGACAGTTCGTGGCCTATCAACAAAGTGTTGAACACCAGTGCCATGAAGATTGTGGACAACCATCGGAGCGAGCTAGTGACGGCAGCTAAAGACATGTTGAAGCAAGTCATCAACGAATACCTGGCTACGACCACAACCTCCCAGGTGTTGGATATCGTCGGCAAGGACTACTGTACCTCCTCCTTAACAACCATCCTTGCCTTATAGTGATTATCTAACTGACCACCATGATCCGTTACAAAGAAGATGTTGATACATAAGTATTTTCATACGTAATAAAGAGGTTTTAATAGAAATTCAACAAAATAAAACACGCTTTATTACCACACACGACCAATGATTAACCATGTTATATCCAGTTTATTTTCTTCTGGTACATTAGCGATCAGGTACTTTGAAATACAGGGTGTCCCAAAACTCAACGTCAAGCCGAAACGGGGTGACAGGATTGATCATAACCATCACGAGAAAAATCTGAAAAAAAATCTATCCCATGCAGTTTGTAAATTATGGGCATTTTAAGAAAAACCTAGAAATTTGATCAAACTGTACCATTTTTCGGTTATTGTGGTTATTCTTTTTTATTTTTGTTCATTTGAACTTTGGAAACGTAATCCTAAATAACATTTCTAGAATCCCAATAAAAAATAATGACACAATTGCCTCAAGTTTCCGAGAATTGAGACTATTTGTTAAACTACGAATTTAAAATTTTCAAGATTCGTCGACTTTGACAGGCCCTCCTATAAAAAAAATGTACTAGAGTGCCTTGGCAAGTGGCATTAAAAGTTGGCGCATTTAATCAGAATTCTAAAATGGTACAATACTTGTTAGTTCCATACAATAGAAAAGAGTAAAAAAATTAAAACCTCAAGTAACCCGATTTTTGCTATCACATTTTACTCAGTTAAAATGTTTTTAATTCGCACAAGCTCTAGGTAGGTTCTTAATTTTAAGACAAAATGATGAGAGAGATGGATAATGGGTATGGGTACGCATTTCGCAGTGCAAGTAAGAGATTTCCTTGACCAGGAATATCCGGGAAGGTGGATTGGACGTTCAGGCACTATCTTGTGGCCCGCCCGTTCACCAGATTTAAATCCCCTGGATTTTTTCTATTGGGGAGTTCTCAAAGAAAAAGTTTACTCAAAGCCCATTGATCACGTAGCCGACCTACGTGAACGCATTTCTCAAGCAGCTGAGGCGATCAACTCTCGAAGATATGCCCGACTTATAAGTAGATCTTTTTTAAGAAGATGTAGGGCTTGTATTGAGGCTGATGGTAAACAATTTGAACATTTATTGTAATAAAAATGTTTTTTCTCTATCTGACTTTTAGTCCAACAAACCTAATTATTTTACTAACTTTTTTTCACTTTGGTAAAAGTGGCGTCACTATCTGTCTCGCTCACTCATGACAAACATACCCATTATCCATCTCTCTCATCATTCTGTCTTAAAATTAAGAACCTACCTACAGCTTGTGCGAATTAAAAACATTTTAACTGAGTAAAATGTGATAGCAAAAATCGGGTTACTTGAGGTTTTAATTTTTTTACTCTTTTCTATTGTATGGAACTAACAAGTATTGTACCATTTTAGAATTCTGATTAAATGCGCCAACTTTTAATGCCACTTGCCAAGGCACTCTAGTACATTTTTTTTATAGGAGGGCCTGTCAAAGTCGACGAATCTAGAAAATTTTAAATTCGTAGTTTAACAAATAGTCTCAATTCTCGGAAACTTGAGGCAATTGTGTCATTATTTTTTATTGGGATTCTAGAAATGTTATTTAGGATTACGTTTCCAAAGTTCAAATGAACAAAAATAAAAAAGAATAACCACAATAACCGAAAAATGGTACAGTTTGATCACATTTCTAGGTTTTTCTTAAAATGCCCATAATTTTCAAACTGCACGGGATAGATTTTTTTTCAGATTTTTCTCGTGATGGTTATGATCAATCCTGTCACCCCGTTTCGGCTTGACGTTGAGTTTTGGGACACCCTGTATATCTATAATTCGTCCTTTTGAGTATCTTTTCGTTGATTTCTTTGAGAATAACTGTAAGACCAGTATCCAAAATGTCTTGTAGGGGACTATTAAATATTTGCTTCAGTAAATTTTCCTCTAAATTTTTCTCGGTTTTTATTTCAATCTGAAAGAAAATAACTAATCACAAACATGCGGCTCTATAATCTATGTAATATAGTAACAAAGGCGCAGTCTATTTTGGGGACCATCACTGTCAAAGGATAAATCTAAATAAAACTGCTATCGAAATCCTTTTTGTTATGTAGATTAAGAAAACCTCTGTAAGTTGTTACATTGGTTAAAATAAATTGTTCTTGCAGTAGGTCCCTACACGACTGACGTCACGGCATGTGGTTCATTTAATTTCAAATGGTATAAAAATATTGTTCTAAAGGTCAGCTCACACCGAGACGCTCCGCGGCACGACGTGACACAACGTTACTGGAAATGTATATCTTTTCGTGTAGTAGTAGTATTCCTAGTGTGGAGTATCGTTTTAATGGAAATAAAAACGACGGGTTGCACTCTGGGAGTGCCGGCAGAAGTGAAAACTTGAATATTAACGTTGTGCGTTTCTGATATTTTGGAATGGTTAGGGAATAAATTTGCACGAATTACTTTAATTATCAGTATAAAAGTACTCTCATTTATGTGGTAGAATACAATATTTATTTATTGGGCCATCGTACACAAACATGACAATTTATATTACATTAAAAAGTTTATCTCTTAGTAAAATCAACTTCCATCCATAATTTCGATTACTTTTTCCCCATCATTACTACCAGAACCATCATCGCCAATCTCTAAAACTGATACGATCGGTTTATGATAGCTGAAGTAAGAAACGAACAGTTTTGATTCGAACCTATTTAAATGTCTAATAAAGACTGCATCTAACATTGCGATCATTTGACATAGTTAAACCAAATTCATTATTTAAAAATTCAATTGATAGTTGATTTTTATCGTCACAGCAGGCGCAGGCATATATTTTCGCCGCGCCATTCCCCACCCATTCCAAAAAAAGTGCACAACGCCGCTAAAGAAGTTTTCACATCAAAAAATTGGTTGCCTGTAAAGTCGGTATACGGGCGAAAGTTTTACGTGACAACGTACTTCACTTTTTATGTCTGTCTCTCTCGCTCTTAGGCGGGCTAACCATGCCCGAGTGGAAGGGACGCGTGCCTCTCACTCGCTCTCATTGTGAGCGCATAACGCGAGCAGAGCGTAACGCAGTTTCTTGAAGTGTCACCCGGCAAACCAATTTATAAGACGTTGTCACGTCAAAAAGTTGGTTTTAAGTCGGTCTATTGAAATGTGCGCTCAACGTCACGTCTCGGTGCGTATTGACCCTAACGCTACTTAGCTACAAATGCGTTATAAGCTTCAAATTAATGTTCTTTACTGTTCAATTATGACAGAACACTCGTGAATCACATTGTCGTTGGGTCATATATGATGGATAATAATGATAATAAAAAAAGTTTTGTTACCTACCACTATCTCGTTGGCATTGATGTCTACTTCAGCTTTGTCTATTAAAAGTTTGTAACGACGGAACATATCACTGACAGCAGGGTTATAGCGGGCTGAAGCAATTATATTCAGATCCGTAAAAGAGACTCTGAAAAAGTTAAAATGCTGTAATCACAACGAAATAATCAACTTACCTACGACCTTTGTACCTTGTTCAGCTTGCTTAATCTATACTTATAATAAATCTGTAGAAATGCCAATTTTGTACATGAAATATATTTAAAAAATAACTATCAAGGGGTGATTAGAGATCGCTACGGATGCCAAAAATGCAATCAGTTAATTTTTTGTCTGTCTGTCTGTCTGTATGTCCGTTATAGAAACAAAAACTACTCGACGGATTTTAACAAAATTTGGCATAATTATTCATCATACTCCTGGGCAGGTTATAGTATATTTTTCATTAGGCTATGATCAATAGGAGCAGAGCAGTGAAGGGAAATATTGGGAAAACGGAAGAAGTTACTCCATTTTTTAAGCTTCCGTCGCGTGTGCAGCCTTAATGGTTAAAGCTACATAGAAATTGTGTATGACGGAAATGTTCTCGTTAAAATTATATAAAACTAATCCTTGACAGCATATGTCTATCTTTTATGGTTGACTCACAATAACACGTGAAACTCCCGATAGCTTGGCAATTCGGAGCTTTCTGATTATATTTGTCTACTCTTACGTTTAAAACACTCTCACTCATCCCTAATCAAAAAAAAGTTAACATTATTACCTATTCAATAAAAAAAGAATCATGTAAATCGGTGTAGAAAGACCAAAGTCATACATGAAATACGCTAATAAGTCATCGCGCGTGATTACAGAGTCATGGTATAAGGATTATTTTTGTGTATCGGTTGCCGCGCGTGACGCGCTTCGCGTCGGGAGGTATAAGGCCTGAAACTGCGTTAAGCGGGCACCTGCGCGGTTTCATACAAAAGTGCTCCGTCGCGGGGACCAGCGCGGGTGTCCGTCACGGGGAGGCGCGCCCCGCACCCACGCAACGGGGCCCGCCTCCGTGCGACGGAACCGGGCAATAAACAGGCTTACTGGCTGTCGTTTTTTTTTGCTAGTCGTCGTTTTGCTACGTAATAATATATTAAGTTCTCCATCGACACGACTATACAAGCACACCGTTAAAATTGAACTAGCGACACTGCGTAAATCGGTCTCCGCGACGGGGACCGTCGCGTAGCCACGGAGCCCACCCGCGTGTCCACGCGCGTAGACACGCGACGGTTGCCCGTCGCGGGCGCTCGCTTAACGCAGTTTCAGGCCTAAATTGCACCCGTGCGGAGCCGGGGCGGGTCGCTAGTAGGTAATAATTTTGGAACGTTCCTCATATGCATAATGGATTTTTTCTTGATATAAATATATCCAAGATTGAATTCAAGGTGTTAAGTCTTGAGCGAATATTTTATAAACTCACCTCACAGTAATGCCACCGGTATTTAATTTCTCATGACTGTCCAGTTGTATTTTCACATTGTCAAAAGTTACTGAAATTATGACAAGTTGTTTAAACGTGTTTAGCCAATCACGCCGTTCCAACATTCAGGGATCAGGACCTGCCAACTCATTCATCTCGGCGTATTTTTAACTGACTTCATGAAATAAAACATTATATAAAAACTCTATAAGTTTTTATTTTACCCTTTTTAGTTCAGATATTCAACAAAAACTTTCAAATAATCGGCGTCTTTGAAAATCTATAATCCAAGTAAGCAGCAAAAACAGATCTATGCGGGCAACATCACAAGATATCCATTATTGTTATATACTAAAACTTTCTACATAATGTTGTGAACACTTTCTGAAAACCGCATCAAAATCGGTTGAGCAAAACGCGAGATAATCGAGGACAAACATACAATCGACTTTGAAAATCTTCAATCCAAGAAAGCAAAAATTCCCTATCTCAAAAACTACTGAACCGAATTTGATGAAACTTGCAATATTCCCTAAGTTGAACAAAAACCTAGTACAACAAAAAAAATACTGAAATCGGACTTGTAGTTCTGGAGATGTGCGAACACAAACATAAAAACATACATACATAACTTTTGAAATTTGGCACATTTGTTCAGACGTTGACTGGGCAGTTCTCGAAATATTACATGTATACGGGATGAATTGATAACCCCATTTTTTTTAAGTCGGATAAAAAAGGGGGTTATCAATTTGACCTAGACGAAGACCGAGAATTTAGTATATAACAACAATGGATGTCTCATGTCGTCTCGCTCGCATAGATTCGTTTTTGTTATATACTCGTACTTGTAAATTTTCAAAGACGCCGATTGATTATGTGAAGATTTTTGTTTAATATCTAAACGAAAAAGGGGTAAAGTAAAAATTAAAAAATAAAACTTTTTGAAAAAACAGGGACCTACTTAAAAACCAAACACAAAAAGTAGTACAAAGTAAGGTTTTTTTTTTGTAATTTCCTTATCAGCTCGAGAGCTACGTGCATTTTTGCGAATGTGCTTGAGACGCGCTGAAAACTTGCTCACACCTGCTACGCCGCTTGGGCAGAGCACCGCCGTGCCGTGTCCTCACGGAGGAGGCGATAGACGGCGACCTTTCGCGCGCGGCTTTGGTTGACGCCATACAGCACGGCTAGAGGGAAAGGGAAGCAGTCTCCTCCTTCAGCGAAGCGGATATACTAGTAAAGGAGGAGACGGGACGCGTGAGGGATTGCGCAACCTCCACTCTAAGTACTTCAAGTACGCTGCAGGGCCAAGTACATAGATTTCATGTAGGTAAAGGGCTCAGAGCTCAATTTAAATTTTTTGTTGGTGTTTGACTTTACTCTGTTGATATATTACCCAATTCCATTCTGCTTCTTACCCTTCTTGATACATGGCGGGAATGACGCCCTCAAAGATAAACCTAAACCATAACATAACATCCTGACGCCCGTAATCCCCGAAAGATTGGCCAGATTATGTTTAAGGTCCACGTAATAGAGGCCGAGCCTATTCCGATAAACCGGTATAAAACTGTCTTGGTTTTCCATGGCTTCTACTGAGAAATTCTAAACAAAACGTCCATAAACTACATTCCCTAAATCTATAATAAAGTATATTTCGCCAAATCCTCTGTGTCTCACCGTCTACTAGAAGTTTTGGCAAGGTGGCGTTACACTTCAGTCTGTTCGAAGCCACGTGCCACTGGATACCATTCACTTGTAACTGATCTATTCCATTGAAGACGATGTTCTTTAAGGTTATCCGACCGCTGGAATAAAAAGAAACTATGAAAATTTGAGAAGAAATCCTATGACTGATCCGCTTTAAGTTGCCCTGACTTGAGTATTGAGGGATTGTAGCGAAAAAGAGGATTAAGAGCCTCCTATTGTGGGTTCATAAACAAGTCCGACGACAGCTGGTTCCAGGACCTTGCATTCTCAAGGGCCTAAGTTGCCTTGTGGGGTTAGATTCAGAGATCCGTGCAGAATAAGGGAGCTTCCCCATGACGCGATGCGACGGAATTCGACCGATTCCAACTGCAAGTGAATATAAGCAGTAAGCTCTCTTACGGTAAACTAGACCAGGTAGTTCATTCATGCAATTAGAGAAAACCACACCCTGGCCAGACGGCCGCTAGTCCAACATCATGTTCTGAGAGAGTTTAAAGAGTAGATTATAATTTAGTTTTAAACAACTTACGATAAATTAATTCCAGGTATAATAACATTTTTGATTGGTCCATACGTCATTACGGTCTGCAGTAAAACCATATGATCCTGCACATACTTCTCAGCAATGCCTGTCGCATACTGGTCTACTTCGTTTAAATGATCTGGTGGTGGAGTAAAATCTGGCCTTTCTCCAACCTTGGCAGACAGACGCACATTTTTGAATTGCTGAACCACTGTAATTTGACAAACGTTTGTTTTTGTAGGTGCTGACCTCACTGTGGCGAACCTGTAGCGTAACAGGACCCAGCATTGCTTCAGAGAATGCAAATCCGTTCTGTTTTGAAATCCGGAGTTCTTAGAACTAATTTTTTTATAATGAACACACTGGTGGCCTACCATGTAGTTCCGTTGAGGGAAAGAGACAGAGCTATACAAGTCGTCTAGCACCATCTCGTTCCTTACGTAAATGAGTTTGAAATTTTGCACCAGGGTTGATTCTGGCTTAGCCACGCCACTGAAAAGAACCACAAAACTTTTCTACATAAATGATGTTCAGATAAAATTTAAATACTATCGACGACAAGGTTGGCAGTGTTGGCACTTTGTGGTGGGATAAAAAATCAAATAATAGCTTTATGGTGGGTCGTAATTCTTTATCGATTGAACTACAACCAGTAGTAAAGCTGAACTTCTATGAATGTAAGTCTCCTTACTTATGAAGCTATGAAATTCTACTGATCAACTAGAAGTTTTATTGGTAACACTTAAACTTATCCTCAAAAAATTATCCTTACATCTATGACCGCGACATAAAGGCACTGCCAATATGTATAAAATGGTTCATGAAACTAAAACTTTTGTTCCGTAATAATAATAAACGCCTGATTCAGAAGGCAGTACTTCTGGACACGGCGCGTATTGTTAGGAGGTTCCTCTCTCAGGAGCCCTGACCACCGCCGGCAGCCCGGACCCTGTTCCCGATGCTGCTGGACTGCTATTTTTTATATTTTTAAATGTTTTTATTGTTTTTTTGTAAAAATATTTAAAAACTAGCTTCCGCCCGTGAATCCGTCCGCGCGGATGTCGGTCTTCGCGTGGATGGTTTATTTCTCCATTTTGAGTAACTCTGACAATGACATCTTATAAATATCTATTGGACCCCAATACGGCTAAGCCTATAATAATTAAGGAGATTCACGGTTCTACAGAACAACGTCTATGATTTTTTTGCTACGTATTTTTCCAGGTTAAAAAGTATCCCATTTTATGCCCAGGATAATAAGGTATAATTATACCAAGTTTCATCGAAATCGAACCGTTAGTTTTCACGTGATGCCTGCATATACAGACAGACAGACAGACAAAAATTTTTTTAATCACATATTTGGGTTTAGTATCGATCCAGCAACACCCCCCGCTATTTATTTTTTCAATATTTTCAATGTACAGAATTGACCCTTCTACAGATTTATTATATGTATAGATGTAAACAGATAGGAAAAAAAAATGAATAAAAAAGAATAAATAACTTACGGCTGGTGGCTTGTGCCGAGCATACTGCGTTGATCGCCAAAATTAGGAAGGAAAACATGTTGGTACCAAGTACACTACAAAACTGCCTGTCTATTTGTTTCTGCTTTAAATAACGAAAAAATAGGTAGCGCAGTCGTGAAGAATTGGTTTTAATGAAACAAGAAAACTGTGGTTTGAAAAGATGTTGTTCTTTAAAAGACTTGTTAATTGGATAATTCAATTTAGCTAATCGCTTTCAATCTCCTATACATTATGCCTAGTGTAAATGGATTATTTGGTTTTTAAATGTATGTTAGCTATCACTTCACGTACGAGTACGAAACTACTAGGCATCTAAGTAGGGCGTGCAAAACCGGTTTTCCGGTTTTATATAAAACCGGAAACCGGAAAAAAATTACCGAGTTTTGAAAACCGGGTTTGAGAGACAAAACCGGAGCTAACTCCGGTTTTGTCTGTTACATACTTATAATGTAGTAGTCTGTAACATATTTATATTTTGGTTTAAACAACTTTTTTCGCTGTGTTGTAACTGATGAGCTAACTCTTCAAGAGCAGCTTGATAAGTGTAAATGCAGGAAAACCCACAAGAATCGGTCTGATTTCGACCTTGCAGGGTTTAGCAAGGTAGAGCAAGCAATGTATGAAAGCGGAGGGCATCGGGGTGTGTATCTCACAGAAGCTTACGACTATTTGATGAGTGTACTACCAACAAGTGTTGAGACTGAGAGGGCCTTTTCGAGTGCTGGGTACTTTTGCAACAAAATAAGAAGTACGCTATCTGATAAAATGTTAGATGCACTTCTATTCTTAAGAACACATTATCAAGAACAGCGGTCTCTTGGAAAAAAATATTATTGTTTATTTTAATTAATATACGGTACACAGTTGATTTGATCTCGTTTCATAGTCAAATATGAATCCTTTAATAATGTTGTTAGTAGTTATTAATTAAAGAACTCAAGATTAAAGAAATTGAGAAGTATAGTAATTGTGGTTGTGTCTTAAGATGATGAATGTGTTTTGTATGTTTAAAAAATACATTATTTTATACTTCACAGAATTGTTAGGTACCTACTAAAGGTACCACAAACTTACTTGTTGTTGATTTGATCTCAGTCAGTTAATCTTTATATTATTTTACGTTCCTGTTATCCAACTATTAATGTGATCTACTTGGTATTGGTAGGCATAAATGGTTGATTAAAAAGAAGTATACCATACAATTTGTTTTATTGTGGGTGTATTTACATTGGCACACCTCTGCCTAACCCTTCGGGGAATACAGGCGTGATGGTATATTATATTGTTTTTGTTTTATTTGTAGAGTTTGTGGATATCTAAGAATATTGTTTTCTATTCTACTATAAAATTATTGCCGAAACCGGGGCTAACACCGGTTTCCGGTTTTGCGGCCGCAAAACCGGAATTCAAAACCGGTTTTGAAGACCTTCCGGTTTTGCACGCCCTACATCTAAGTGTCCCGGATCGACGGCGCTTTCCACGCGCGCCTCTAAGAGCTGTCAGCGATATGACGAGACGCCGCGCCGCGTTGTTGCGGTGTCTGCGCTGCACTTCCGTTTATCGAACGCTTACGCTGGACAAACGTTTGTGTGAAGGCGCTCTTAAAGGAAGAAGGTGTTTTCGTCTTGGGCTCGCTTAACTCCTTCGCTTCCGGGCGGATGCTCGGGGTTTCAGTATCGGAATCTTTAGACACCCTCGTTCGCCAATAAGCGCGAGACATAAGGCAATGCTTTATCCCCTAGGTGAATAATGTACTACCTTGGCGTTTCCATTTGGTTGGTATGAAAACATGTTTTTTTAAACCGACTTCAAAAAGGAGCACAATTTGAGGGGGTTTTTTATGTATGTATGTACGCCGATTACACCGAGTTTTCTAGTTTCATTATTTTGTGTGTTGAATCTCTGTCGAGCTCAACTGACGGACAAAGTAACATTCCGATGTTAGAGATCAGCTAACAGCGCCTTCTCTGGCGAAGTAATAAATAAAATTGGCCGTAACCTCTAGAAAGAAAGAAAAGCAATTGACCATCTATCTCTTTCCTTGACATGACCATAGACATTATCTATGTCCTACATGAAAGAGATATACAGTCTTATGAGGTCTTATGATTCGTTTTCTTTCTTTTGAGAGAGTGTGGTCAATTTTTGGGAGTAATACAATTTTCATCTTATGGTATTCTCAAAAAAAAAAAAATTGAATTATTGTGCATCTATAATCTGTATTACCTTCTTTTATAATATTCCAAATTTCAGTGCCGGAGGAATTTGTCGGAAGTCTTCATACAACAAACATTCTCGTTGATCTGACTATAGTGCGCAGTCCACTCTAAATGTCCAGGTTGATCATCATCATCATCAGCCGGAAGATGTCCACAGCTGAACAAAAGCCTCCCCCTTAGACCGCCACGCCGAACGACAAACCGTCACTTCATCCATCGGTCATATTTACCCATAGTCCATGGAACGCATGCCAAATGATTTTCTTTGTTTTTTTAATACGCTTGTCGTAATCTGTGGTATGCTGCAGCCCATCTCCAGATGCCAGCAGGTCAACCTACCCGAACCTGTCAAATTTTACCAATCGAACAATTAACCTTCCACTATTTTGATAAGGTTTAAGGCAAGATTGAGGTTGATATGCTGGCGTCTGGACAATTTTGCGAGCTTAAGTAAAATTGTTCGGAGGGTTTCCAAGGTTCGCGATGAGAATTGTTTAAATAACAACAGAGCTATGTTGTGCTGTGTGTGCATTGAGGAATGATTTCGTTCTTCGTTCATTGATGAAGCAGACAGTAGTTTCATGCCAAGTTACACTTTAGCTGACAAGTTGGATCATAGGATACAGTACATTTTGATAACTGTTTACTTATTTGTGTTCCACAACTACTTACATATTATTATTATATTTTCCCCATGAAGTACAGGGTAATGTTTGTTTTACTGTCTGCCAAAACAGTTAGGAACGCAGGAAAAAAAATTACAATATTTTATGATAGCACGGTTGGGGCAGTGGCTGAGTGCAGCAAATATTAGTGGAGCCTACCTACAGGAAGTTATTCAGGGTCTGATTGTTCACGTATGTGAGTGTGGCGAACTAATTTCGTGTTATATTATCTATGGTAGTACAAACATAACTAACCCGTAGTGACAACACTGTGGTTATGTTTGTCTATGCCCGCTACACAGCATACCAGACTTGTCGTACCGATCAAATTACCCTGCCGGGGTCGCGGGACTCACGAATTACCGTGACCCCAGTACGTAAAGGGCTATTGAAGGACACCATGGATTTTAGTCAGTACGAGTCTGACAGTCCCTCCCGCTCTGCCCTGTGTGGGAGGACTCATGTGATGATTTTACCACGTAAAAAAAAAGTATAATAATAGGTTGTAAATAATCCACATTATTGTAACGTGGATATATATTTCTACGACTGTCATTGTAACGTGTTATGTTGTGTGTCAGTTATTCTTAAGGCACTTTTGTGGAATCTAAAATACATAATATAAACTACCTGGACCGGTCTTTCATTGGACAAACTGGGCGCTATCCCACGCTTAAATGAGTTTAAATGTTTGTAATCATACCCACGGAACAGCAGACAATATTAAAGTGGCGCAAAGTTACAATGAACTTTAAGATATTTAATAGGAAGTATATTCGTAGAAAGTGATAACAGTTCTACTTTATGGCTTAGCCAATGTTCAGTGATGGTCTCGCGGATCCCAACAGATACTGAAGGATCTCCTTGGCCGTGAGCCGCTTCAGCTCCTGGTTAACACCCTTGAGAATAGATCTCAGTATATCGTCCACCACGTTGCGGTACAGGTCCGAATGCTTCAAGAACTGAACTGCAATGCTTCGGAAGTCCTCAGAATACTCGTTCATGTTCATCTGGACCTGTGAAATAATTGAGGGGGAATTGAAAGAACGTTCGTTAGTGTAGAGCTCAGTGTGAAGTAGGTGCTCGATACCCGGCATCGACATCGAACTTCAGGGAGAGGCTATCGTAAAGCCAAGCATTTAAAGGTTTTTTTTTAAATTGGGACAAACCCACCACACTATTCCCTAACCACTGCAAGTCCTGTAAGCCAGAATCAACAGTGGCAACCAACCAGAAAAGCGCCGAAACAATGAAGCTCGACGTGTCCCAGAGAATGAATTTACCTGTCTTGGATCCTGCGCGCATTTAAAGGTTTCTGCACGCTATGACAACGAGCGATTCGGCGGCACTCCGTCGGTAGGTTACCCTACAATGCCTATTGTACAATGGGACATCAAACCCGCGCGTATAGGCCGGCAGTGCCATCGTGTGTCGTATCTATTACACAGTGTCAGAATTCCTACAAAATGAATTTATTCTCAAATTCGTCCTGCCATGTTCATGCCCCGTTATGTGTTTTGAGTACTTACCTGTATTTCGTCCAGATCTATCACGACGTCACCTGAGTCCACTTGGTATACTGCCTCTGGTTGTATTTCAGCTACTTTAGGGCCAACCCTCACTAATAGTGACAGGTTGATGAGCGTTGCACTGTGCATAGAATACAACACATTTTAGAAACAGTGTTAAGAAGTGATGTTAATAAATTTATTAATAACTAGCTTCCGCCCGCAACTCCGTCCGCGCGGATGTCGGTCTTCGCGTGGATGGTTTATTTCTCCATTTTGAGTAACTCTGACAATGACATCTTATAAATATCTATCGGACCCAAATATGGATAAGCCTATAATAATTAAGGAGATTCGCGGTTCTACAGAACAACGTCTATGAATAAAACTGAAAAATAATGATTTTTTTTCTACGTATTTTTCCAGGATAAAAGTATCCCATTTTATGCCCAGGATAATAAGGTATAATTATAACAAGTTTCATCGAAATCGAACCGTTAGTTTTCACGTGATGCCTGCATATACAGACAGACAGACAGACAATTTTTTTTTAATCACACCTTTGGGTTTGGTATCGATCCAGTAACATCCCACGCTATTTATTTTTTCAATATTTTCAATGTACAGAATTGACCCTTCTACAGATTTATTACATGTATAGATATAGATTAAAATAAAGTCTTACCCAACTTGGCCATTGACGTTAATGGGTTGACCGTTCAAGTTACCTTGCGCCTCAAAATCAACTAAAACAAGCGAACTGATTAATATTAATTTGGATTAATTTGTTGTTCGATTTCTGCATGAAGTGCTTCTCAGTAGCAGCAGTCTGGACTTTTTTTTTATCTCAGCGGTAATTATATCTCCCGTGCAAATAACCATACGTATAGTGCAAAAAGGGTGTACGCAAGCACAGGTGCACTCTCTGTTTCTTTACCCTCATAGTCCGATGTGACGGAATTCCGAGACGTCCGGGGAGTGATCATGCAGGCGCAGGTCTAACGACTCAACGTTCTTTGCGACACGCACGGGGTTGCCATACCGCCAGCTTCTAAACTCCGGGCTGCTATTTACTGAGAAATTCTAATAGATAAACCCAATGCATAACACTTTTTGTCCGACCCGGAAATCAAACTCTGGACCTCAAGCTCAGCTGTCGCTATGAATAACCACGTTGTCATGCGGAATCAGGTTTGACTAACTGAAAATATATATCCACCGAAATACATTTATAATATGTACCTAGATCCATGCTCTGTTTTAACGACGAAACTTTTTAAATTTTTGTATGCACTACTGCCAGAAAAATACTTACATTCTGCACTTATTTGAGGAACCGAGAAGTTAAAGTCGACACGACCAGGATCCATGCGGAGTTCCAGAAGAGAAATAGATCCACTCTTGAAACCCTGTACAACAACGTTGCTCAAAACAAGGTCTGTCCTGAAATATAAGACAATAGTTATTAATTAGATAAACAAATAAAAAGAAAATCTTTTATTTTCTATATTCCCAACTTTTCAATTACAAGCATTTCTTAAAACTATATTCAACATTGGTTGAAACTAGTTTTTTAAGTAACACTTGAGTTTTGAAGCTCATTCTGTAATAGGTACGGGCCTTAGTTTGATTGTCGCAAATAGTGCGTCTACATGAGAATTTAAAATTGAATTTAAAACAAGTTTGTTGTCAAGAGACAACAACTATATAACCTATGTCTATGTTTGTGAGCGCGCACTAGACACATGAGAATGTCTTAATGTACGGCAACGTTTGAAAAAAACATAACCTTACTTTTGCTACTAGTAAAACGACACTCTTGAGGCGCGCGTGGAATACTACGCGCCGTCGACCCGGCCATGGCCCATGGTTGAACAGCGAGTCGCCCATTACTTGCCGCCCGCATGCCCGCGCCTACAGTGGCCGGAGATCGTCTGCCGACGTCTGACACGGGTACCTTCCGAAACTTCCATGTCCGGTGAGGACCTGCGTCATGCGGTAGGTCAGGACGCCGTGACGCCTATCCAGCCACTCTTTAAAGAGGGGTCTTACCGCCGCGATTGCGGCGTGCCCGAAACTGGGAGCACTTAACTTATAAATCGTACAGTTATATGACCAACTATGAAATTTTGATAAAAACACTATACAACTTTTATAAGTTCTTCGCTCCGTTGAAGTATACATAAAGCTGCTCCGTCACCGCGAGCATTCTCCTGTAATGTAACATTTAGTTATAGATTCGAACATTTCATCAGTGAGGGAGGAAAATCGAGCATTACAATCCGCAATTCCGCATCCTGTAATTACACCATGATACAACTTGTAACATCAATGAGCACCACGTACGTTACATTACACATTAATGCTCATCAGTCAGGGCGGTATTTTGGTAATATAATGCTCAAAGTGAAATCTGCAATGTTACATTACCCGCGAATGCTCCTGGTGAGCCCCTTACAGTCGTAACACCGTGTACTTACCAGAAGTTGAGGCCAGGCAGAGCAACATGGTAGGGTCCCATGGTAGCCATCCTGAAAGGGTTCACTTGAGGCACATTTTTGATGAAGCTAAATAAAGCACCAGCTTTGCGGGTGGCATGCTTGTCATCAGCAGTCAAAGGATAGTACGCCTCTGGCAAATTTCCTGTTTTCGTTTCTATGTGCAAGTTTCTGAGGTTCTCGGTCCCTTTAAATAAATAAAGACGTTTTTGAACAAGAAATTGACATGAATATCAAATTCCGACCACTGGGCGACCCCCAGTTTAAAATAAACCACAATTATTTAAAACAGGCAGAAAACTAGTTCTGTCGCTGCATTTACACTAAGTAATTTAGTATAACTAAAATAGATTACTTCTTAGTAACATAATACCATAAAGCATATATTTATTTCTATTCCCCTCTATTACTGTACACGACTTCCTTCAATATTTGAAAAAATTTAAGCAAAATATATGAATTATGCGTGTTACGCGACAGAGCTACGGATTTCTGCTACGTCGTAGCGCGTAGTCTCAAGTTCTACACCGTAGCGACCCATTTGTGTTACATGTCGCTTGGGGATTACAATATCATTTTATTGGATCGATGTAATAATAACAATTTTGCACATTAATTAAACAAAAAAAAAAAACTTCAAATGAAGTTGTGTTTTTAATTTTTGTTCCTGTTAAAAAACTGTATGAACAGAACAATCTGGTGGTACGGTATGATAAACAAATCAGGACAAGCATTTTCAAGTTTTCACTTAAGACAATATTACTCACATGCTTGAACCGAGTAAACGGCGGAAAGTGCTACAATCAGGAGTCCTTTCATGTTAACCAACTGCTAATGATCATGTACGACTGCGTATCAAAAAAATGTAGATGCAAATATATAACAAAACACACAATCGATGATTGACCTGTTGTCAGCATTTGTCACAGGAAATTGATTTTACAGTGTTTAGGAATTACAATACATTATAGGGTGCATATCTAATGTCCCTTGTTCTCTCGTTATTGGATACGTAATGTACTTTTCCGCGAATACATTGTATTGTAACGGTGTCATAGGTTTTATTTATTTTTAATTTGCGCAGGTTTTGGGGGTCGTCTAGTTTATTCATCAAATATAAAAACTAATTAACTTGTTTTTTATTTGGACAGGAAAGCATTTTGTTATTTCTTCCTATCTTAAGGACATGCAGCAATAAAGATTTTAAGGGCCGAGCAAATTAAGCCAAGAACTTGTTGCGAAGTAGAACAGTAAAAAAATCTAAAATGAGCAAGTTCATATGCGTAAATTCAGTCTCAAATCAAATCATACTTCGTGTGGACAGAGTGTTTCCGCAATAATATTTTGGGCCAGGAGTGTCATTTTTGACACTTAGAAAAAGTAGACCAAATGACAAATAAACTGACCTCAATCCTATTGTGACCTTGGTAGCTTGAGCAGGGCAGGAAGCCACTCTTCTCCAGTAAGTATCGTATCTATACTAATATTATAAAGAGGTAAATTTGTTTATTTGTATGTAGGGGGTAATCTCAGGAACTGCTCAACCGATTTTGAAAATTCTTTCACCAGTAGAAAGCTGTATTGGTCCTGAGTGACATAGGCTATAAGGGGGTTAGGAGCGGGCGAAAGCCTGGCAAAGGGTAGTTTCCAATAAGTTTACGTTTACCGGCCTTCATGTCACTGGGTTATTTCGAAGTACCGTTTTTGCCAGATGCGTTGAGCGTTTGAAAAATGGCTGGACCCAATGTTTCGCGTATCTATCTTCGGCCAGCGTACTAGCGGTTTTAGAACCTAGGAGCTTGGCATAGTGGCGAGGGGAAGAGACCTGGCTTTAGCATGAGGAAGCTTATTCTTTGACCAGTCTCCTAGTCACGTGTCCGGATGACAGCAATATGAATGAGTTCTTTGTTGTTTTTATTTATTGTTTTTATTGGTGTACCTAGTTTTTCTTTTGTAAATATTCAATTTTAACTAATAATAATGTAAAGTTTTGAATAATGTTATGTTAAAAACAATTGTTTTAAATGAAATCGTTCGAATTGATGTATTTTTTTTCTAGTTTGAATAATCAAAAATTAACAGACCATGAAAGTACTGTAATTTTTAACTTAAACACAATGTCATACGAACATAAGATTATATTATAGATTTGAATTAAGAATTACATCTATACTAAAATAAATTAATTTAAGTTTGTTTTTTTTTCTTCATCTTTTTGAAGTCGAGATATGTTTTATGTTATGTCACGGTCAATTTAACTCGGTCAAAATGCATATAAATAATATGGTATGTTTACAATTTATTAACATAGAGCTGAAAATTGATTCAGGGTATTATACACGTTTACAAATAAAATATCAATACAATATCCCGATGGATGGCTTCCTTGTGAATTGGCGTGAAGAGGTACAACATGGAGAGAAGTGGAAGGAATGGGGGGAGGCCTTTGCCCAGAAGTGGGACACAACAGGCTAAGAAAAAAAAAAGAATACCTAATAACCGGATACGAAATCTACTAAAAAAACAACAATAGCAACAGTTTATGTATTGAAAATTGTCGTTCGATACACGTGGCACATCTAGTACATTTAATCCACGTGTATCGAACGACATTAAAAAATACTTTAAATATTTTTTAATTTAGAACATAAAAGGGTATGCAACTTTTAGTATGGACCTTGGCATTATTTTTTTTTCTTTCGCCAGTGATAAAATTTTGGGCACAATTAGAGTAACCACCTAAGAAGTACATAGAAAAAAAGTTAAGTTTCTAAACCGTAACCAAACAGAGATATGACGGTTTTTATTTTGTTCTAATTAGGAGTTATTTTTTGAGGAAGTGTATTGAAAATAATTTTTCCTAATTATTATCAAATGTGTCCTCTGGCCCTGGGTGGAGTGGAAGTGTTCCTTCAATTACCCTTCACGTTCCAGGGTAACCAGATACCAGCAGCTAGACAGTTTCGCGACCCATATATATCGCACATAACGGTACAAACGCCAGCAAGTCAACCTACCCGAATCTATCAAATACCAATCGAATATTAACCTTCCACTATTGTGATAAGTTGCAAATCTATTAAAGAAATTTGACAGATTGAGGTAGCTGGCGTCTGTACAGTGCAGTTAACAAACTTACACTGGTATTCCAGCAAGTGACTTGAGTTCATAACTCAACTCAACCTGACTCCATGATGCCAGACATTATGAGTTCATGAATCAGTATCCAAACGCCCACCAAAATGCATTCTTAACCGTAATCGAATAAGATACCTCCTTGATCGATTTTCGTCGTCTCCTATAAGCCAGGCAGTGGCGTAGCTAGGCGGGGGCGCAGCGGACCCTAGCCCCGGCTCGCACAAGGGGCCTTTCGCTCAGAGAAAAAAAAGAAAACATTTTGATAACGGCGATCACCAATCAGTAAAGTAGTGCAACTTAACTTCTATTAAGAAATTAGCATGACTTACAATTATATACTTCCGATGGTCGATGAACTGAAAGAACCTAAGAGGCCTCGCAATGCTGATATTTATTATTAATAAAACTCATTAATATTATTTTCATATGATTATTGTTTTTTAAGAGCGTTCAAGTTTTAGAAAAGCATGCATGACTTCGCAATTACGCGCCATGAATCCTTCACTGTTCATTTTGTCGCATAGTATGACAAGATCAATACCATCGAGTTGCCTAGTCCCAGGAGGCACTCCGCAATATAGCGCAGGCACGATGCCTGAGTGGAGTGGGTGCCTGAGTGGAGTGGTAGTGAAATGTGAGAGTGTCTATAAAGAGGCATCAGTTTTTATACATATGAATACTGTATCTACTACTCATTGAGGGGACTCAATACTAAGACCAGGACGTCTTTTTGTTTTTCGCCTGGTAATATCATCAAATGAGTCCTCCCACCCAGAGCAGAGCGGGAGGGACTGGCAGACTCGTACCGACTAAAATCCACGGTGTCCTTCAATAGCCCTTTACGTACCGGGGTCAAGGTAATTTGTGAGTCCCGCAACCCCGGCAGGAAGACCAGGACGTCTAGGAATAGAATAGAGCACACACATATGTGCAGAATAGAATGCTTGATTAAATAAAACACGTGCATTTGTAGTAGGCAGGCATACGTATGTATATATTTTCAAACATTTTTAATGACAAGTTTTTTGACGATTCTTATTCTTCGAGTTTAGGTCCTTGGACGGGTACTTTTTTTAAATATCTAACCTTAAAATCCCTGTCTTTCAACTTCGGTCAAAATTCGTCAAATACCTGGATGTTTTCTCTCTTCATCGTTCTTCCAAGTTAAAGAATAACCGTTTTTATACCTGTTTAATGATTTGTTCTATCTGATTAATAAGAATCAGACAACAGGTAGTCGGTAAACGAGGCGATAGGAACTTTCAGAAGTTCTTGATTGGCAAACGTAAGTGCTGTTCTAAGAATACCATTTAACATGTCATAGCCTTTTGGATCATCAGCAAATCTATTACTATAGTAATCGTTATTGGTAGCGGGATTGTAGTTTTCTGCATAATCGGATTCTGTTTGCTCCGGGTCGCCCATGTCAATGTTTGTTAAGTTGAACTGAAACAAAAGACCGATTTAAGGTTACAGGCCCTATACACAAACGGCAAAGAGACAAGAAAGTGGTTCCTAAGTTAACGTTTGAATCCTCTTACAAACGCTGATGTCGCATACAATCGACAAAGTTGAATCATGACCCATTTTGAAAATAAATCGTTTGAATCCGTCAAAATAACCAAGATCAAGGTCGTTACCATGGATATATGTTTTCGCGAATGTAGATCTAATTGTATTTGAATGTCTGTAAGAAAATAAGCTTTCTTTTTTCAGTCGATTGTACGTCGGTTGGGCTTACTAATATTATATACAATGAGTTGTTTAAGAGCAGTATAGTGGCCCAGAAGTATCGGCCACGAATTACGAGATGTAGGTCGGGGGTTCGAACCCAGCCAGGCGCATTACTTTGTGTAATTTATTTCATCATCATAGCTCTCAAAACGGTGAAGGAAAACATCGTGAGAAAACGTGTGACATCTACCAATCCGCACGGGGCCCGCGTTGTGGATTACGGCCCATGTCCCTCTCACAGAGAGGAAGCCTGTGCCCTAGCAGAGGGAACATTTATAGACAGACAGTCATAAATTACACCATTAATCCCTCATGAATAGGAACTTAACGTTTATTACACTAGCCGTTAGTGTGGCCGGCTATAATAGCCGGCCACACTAACGGCTAGTGTGGCCGGTAACTAACTATAATAATTATAATTACCACAACATTCCCGACGTTGAAATTGAGTCGTGCACTGTCAATCTGCAGCACCTCGCCCACCTGCGGAACCTGCGCCCTGTAGCCACCCGTCGATATCACCACGCCTATGTCCGTTAAGTTGACACTGAATGCAGAATATTAAACATATATATTATTAATTACTTGCCTAGTAGCTAATCAGAGCTAGTAAATGCTCGGGGTTTCTCTGGTGGATATAATTCGTAACCAGAGAACCAAAGTAACCGACGTTGCGCCAAAATCAGCATGCTGAAGTGGGTCGGCCACGTCTGTAGACGGACAGACGGTAGTTGGAGCAAACAAGTGCTAGAGTAGAAATCGCCGGGCACGCCGCAATCGCGGCGGTAAGACCCCTCTTTGAGGAGTGGCTGGATAGGCGTCACGGCGTCCTGACCTACCGCATGACGCAGGTCCTCACCGGACACGGAAGTTTCGGGAGGTTCCTGTGTCTGATAGGGAGGGAAGAAACGCCTGGGTGTCACCACTGCGAGGATCGTCCGGAGGACACGGTGGAGCATACGGTGCAGGACTGCCCCGCTTGGGCAGAGCACCGCCGTGTCCTCACGACGGCGATAGGCGGAGACCTCTCGCGCCCGGCATTGGTCGAGGCCATGCTGCGGGGCGAGACGGAGTGGGAAGCGGTCGCCTCCTTCTGCGAAGCAGTCATGCTCGTGAAGGAGGAGGCGGGCCGCCTGAGGGAGAGGACAGCGTCCTCCCTCCACCCCAGCCGCAGTGGTAGACGCCCACGGCGTCGGACGTCGCAGGACGATCTCCGGCCACCGTAGGCGCGGGCATGCGGGCAGCGAGTAATGGGCGACTCACTGTCCGACCATGGACCATGCCCGGGTCGACGGCGCGTTGTGTTCCACGCGCGCCTCAAAGAGTGTCAGCATAGTGACGGGGCCTGTAGAGGGCCAAAGCCTGCTGGGGTCGCGGGACCAAGGGATTACCGTGACCCTAGTACCTAAAGGGCTATTGAAGGACACCGTGGATTTTAGTCAGTACAAGTCTGACAGTCCCTCCCGCCCTGCCCTGGGTGGGAGGACTCATTTGATGATTTTACCACGACAAAAAAAAAAAAAAAAAGAGTAGAAATCGCGAATGGGCAAACGTAGTGTAGGACGCCCTGCAGCAAGATGGGTCGATGATTTAAAGAATGCTGGCAGTGGATGCATGCGAGGACCGGTATGGTTGGCTTACTTTCAGCAGTGGACGGCAATAGTCTGATAAAATACCTAGTATATATGCGTCTGGGCATGCGGGCGGCGAGTAATGGGCGACTCGCTGTCGGACCATGGACCATGCCCGGGTCGACGGCGCGTTGTGTTCCACGCGCGTCTCAAGGAGTGTCAGCATAGTGACGGGGCCTGTAGAGGGCCAAAGCCTGCCGGGGCCGCGGGACTTTTCCATTACCGTGACCCCGGTACATAAAGGGCTAGTGAAGGACACCGTGGATTTTAGTCAGTACAAGTCTGACAGTCCCTCCCGCCCTGCCCTGGGTGGGAGGACTCATTTGATGATTTTACCACGATAAAAAAAAAAGGTATCCGATACCTTACAACTTTGGTATACAGGCGCGCAAAGTTGTAAACATTAACGTAGGTAATTAATTAGTCATGGATCATACATAATGTCATTAAACCGCGTGAATGACCATAAATAGTATTGAAATTCTAGGGTGTGGACACATTTTGCGAGACGTTATCTTACTTGGATTTTCTCTGTTCTATGGCAGTATTATTTTCTTGTTTATATTTTTATCAGGATTATTTTAGGACACTGTTACGGATTTGAGTAAGTCTCATGTTTAAACTGACAACCTTATTATATTTTATTAAGGCACTTTATTTAGGCCGCCGGAAGACGCTGGATGCAGGTCGCTTCCAACCGGTACATGTGGAGATCTAAAGGTGAGGCCTATGTTCAGCAGTGGACGTCCTATGGCTGAGATGATGATGATGATGATGAGGGCACGTACCTTATGTGGGCGTTGAACAAAATAGGCAAGTAGCTTAGCTGAGCCTTCAGGCCGAAGTCAACTAAAATGGAAAAAAAAACCCAGTTTAGAGTCTTACCCACTTTCTTTGCCGTCGTATGTACATCGGTTACTATGTCAGTTTGATCAGTTTTACCTTCAAAGTGTATTTTTGGTATGGAGATGTTGAGGTCCGTCCTGAGATTGATGAATCGAAACTCAACATCGTTCATCTGCAGCTGCTTGATTCCAGACATGAAGATATTCGCCAAGTAAATTTCAGCTCTACAATAAACACAAAAAAGATGTTTATATGTTTTTTTGGCGTGGTAAAATCATCAAATGAGTTCCCCCATCCAGGGCAGGGCAGGTACTGACTAAAATCCACGGTGTCCTTCAATAGCCCTTTATGACCCCGGCAGGCTTTGGCCCTCTAAGGCCCCCCATCATTGTGTTGACACTCCTTGAGTCGCGCGTGGAACACAGTGCGCCGTCGACCCGGGCATGGTCCATGGTTGGACAGCGAAACGCCCACGCCCGCATGCCCGGTAGTGAGTGCGTTAGCAAACATTTAAATCCACAAACACAATTGGTCTACAATTGATCGTTCTAGGTCTTACAAAAAGTGCAACAACAAATAACATCAAAATAGCTCATTATTAAATAGCTTACTTTAGAAAGAGGAAAGGTATATTAAAGGAAAACGGTGGAATCACTGGTATTCTCAAAGGGTCGATATAGGGCACGAGCGGTAGGAAGTCAATGAAATCTGCAGCTTTCTCGCCGGCTTTCAGATCTACTTCAGACAGTGGTTTGTACTTCAATGGAAGGTCTCCAACCATAGCGGTGAAGTGGAGGTGGCCAAGGTCTTCGTTTACTGTAATAAAGTATAAATTGTAAAGATTTCATGGAGATTAAAATACGGGATTTGTGTCTTAATATTGCTTTTGTGAGTGGGTCCACCCCACCTATGTAACCGTCATATAGGGTCGCGACATATCTGCGTAACATACCCCGCCGTACCTTCGGTTGAATGCGCTCGCAGTGTTTTTCAAGTTCCCTATGACATATCTATAGAATTGACTATGGAATTTGAAAAAAATAAATCGAAGGTTATTTTCCAGCGCGGTATTTTCCGCAGATGTGGCGTGACCGGTTTTCAGGCGGTTATCTACCTCTGAACAACTCAAAAATTATATTTTTCCAATTTCTAATAATATCCATATGTTCGATTATAATACTTCGTAAATTACAACTTTATAATAAGTATACAGAGAGTTTGGTTGCAATCCAACTTTAAATCGTTATAGACCATGGAGTTTCTTGCCGGTTCTCCTCCATGGAATCGACCAACCCGAACCGAGCACATGCTGTCGACTTTTTATAAGTGCCCTCATGGGCCTATGTGAAATAAAAACTTTTGATTTTGATTTTGATTTTGACAATGGTCAAAAATTTGATAAGAGAAATCTATCACCGATTAATAATCTGCTAATGATATTCTCTTCACATATCACAAAGCAACACACTTGGAAGATAACAGACAATTTGTAAAGTTATATGTATACGAGTATAGCGACTTACTTAACTTCTATGCACACTCTGACACTCCCTTTATTTCTGTTTTCGGGGGGAAACCTTCAAAATACACCAGGTTTTTGGGGTAAGACCGGAAAGTGTGCGATTCGTATCACACTTAACCTCTCGGGCGATTTATAATTGAAAATAATAAAAATCAACGTCCAGCACATGGAGCAGGGCCTCTTTAAAGACCAACTCCAATACCCTCCTGGCACATCGGCAAGACAGAAGATGTCTTCCCTAAGCCTCGCTGTGAACGGTGGAGCGTGATCACAGTGCACCGTCTTCTCTGAGATCACTTAGGGAGTGGACAAAGTCCTTATACTGAACCTGAACATCTCTGGACGCCTTAGCCTAGCAATTATAACTTATTTATGTCTTTAAACACTACCACATTTATTGTAATAAATAATTACTTACTCACTTATATCTATTTCTGCTAGTATTACATTTATTACATTGTACAATGTGAGTGTCAAAAGTAACCGCATCTTGATTTCCAATTCTTTTGTCCAACTGCGTATCCGATATACCACTTTCAAATATATAACGATAACAATAATCTTCTAAATAATTTCTGCTATTGTATTAGTGCTAACGCTCTTGTGCTCATTAGTCCCATAAAATTGATTTTCTGCCCGCACAATGCATTACATGCTATATAATTTTTACAGTCATAATATTGTTATTCGAACAAATTCTCTGAAAAAAAAACGTCAATTTTACACGAGTCAGCAATTAGTTTCACGTTCACGTTTACACAAAGTAAAAAATAAACACAAAAGTTAGAGATTACTTACAATTTGTATCTATCTCTCTAGTAGATTTATCAAGAATTGGAAACGTATAACATGTCTACAAACGTTACTTAAATTGCCACTTTTACCCAAGTGTAATCCTTTGATTCAAGAACAGCATATACGAAAGCCAGATTTTTTAATGAAATTTTTTTTGTCTTCCAATATGGTCAGGTACGAGAACAATTCTAAAATGAGGCTTTCGTTTTTCTATTACAGGTTATAATGATTTTATAATGTTACCTGTGTATCCGTAAAATCGAAATTCACACAAACATTTACTCTAAATTGAACACAAAGAATTGTAAGCTGTGTGAATACTGTTATAGCGTTTCGCTTATATTATTAGGTTTTACTCTTGGAAGAAGCACAAAATTATGCATACCGTTTGCATTACGGTCATAGAATAGTTCTGAGTGTTATGTTACAACGTCTAATTATCTCACAAAAATAAGGCTACTTCGGTATTCTTACTCGATATTAAAAAAATAAATAAATAAATAAAAATATATTATTTATTTATTTGTTGCATTGGTATGTCACAAGGTAGTGTCTTAAACCCCTTTCTGATTCTGTGCTCAAAAGTTTTTGAATGTTATCTAATAATCCAACATTAAGTGTACCTACTGGCTTAAGATATCAGCAGTCAGAAATAATTGGGTTTATACAATTTTTGTAAAATGTTAGGTCCATATTTTCTATTGACTTATTGTTTTACTAGTGAAGTAATTAAATAAAACGGGGAACAAAAACTTTAGTAATCAGCAGTGGCGTAGCTAGGCCAAAAGGGGCCCCGTATCAAAACTTGTTTGGGGCCCTTCTAATCTAAGTTTAGTAGAACAAAGACAATAGCATCCTGACTCGTGTAACTAATGCTATGACTGAGTCATTAAGAGAATTTTTGAAGGGAGCTAGAAAATTAAGAATGCTGATCGACTGATAGTAGCTCATTTTTAGTTCATTAGCTCATTCAAAACTAGATATAGCCTTTTTGAAAATAGAGTTCAATAATTGGAGCTTTACGGCCGCGATAAGTATTCATTTAAGAGCAAAATTTTATGTTTTTATTCCAATCGTCGGGGGCCCTTGACACTTGGGGGCCCCGTATAATTGATACGGCTGATACGGCGGTAGCTACGCCTCTGGTAATCAGTTTATGTATGGAAGTGAATGTTGTGTGTGGAAATCAAGGCTGTAAAAATCCTTGCGAAGCACGTGTAGTGTAACTTTGATTGATAGTTAAAAACGAGAAGTTTTTGTAAAAAAAAGTGTAAATAAAACTTTTTCAAAAAAATGTAACCGCCTTCAAAAATAACCACAAAAAAGTAAAATACCTGCAAAATAACTTTTCTTACGGAAGCCGGTGGCTTTTTTATTTTATTTCATTGTCTTTTTTGCCACCGACTTCCGAAAGAAAAGTTATTTTGAAGGTTATTTTACCCCTTTTAATCGACTTCAAAAAAAGGAGGTTATCATTGGACACGTATCGTATCGGTGGCAAAAGTCAATGAAATAAAAAACAAAGCCACCGACTTCCGAAAGAAAACTTATTTTAAACCTTTTTGTGTTTGTTTCTGAAGTCGGCTCCTTTTTTTAAAAAAAAAGAAATTATTTATGGTTACTCCTTACTGTTAAGGAGTTGTACCTTCCATCATCAGCTCAGCTACATGAGATAATGATTACCATACGCAAGTACATAAATTACTTCATAGGAATTGCGAAAAACTATGTGGGGACCGTTGTGTTTGAGGGTTGCCCTCGATTTCTCCAGGATCCAATCATCAGAAACTGACTTGGTGAGAATGGGACTACTTCAGAAGTATCTCCTTTCGAATAAAAAAAGATTTTTGAAAATCGGTCCACAATTGGCGGAGTATTCCCGTAACAAACGCAAAAAAAAACATACCGTCGAATTGAGAACCTCCTCCTTTTTTGAAGTCAGTTAAAAAGGATCCGATTTCAAAAACAAACAACAAAAAAAACCTAACTTTTCTTTCGGAAGTCGGTGGCTTTGTTTTATATTTTATCGACTTATACCACCGACTTCCGCAAGAATCGTTATTTTACGCTTTTTTGTTGTGTGATTAAAACCAATGTAAGCAAGTGCTAATCCCCAAACAATTCAATTAAGATTGCGTCAAAATTATTGTAGATATGCTTATTAACTTTTGATTAGTTCACGCCCATTATAATGATTACATATCATCTGCTAAATATTTAATACCCAAGGGAGCGACCCTATAGTCTTCAACCACGCACTAGCAGTGCGTGGTTGAAGACCAAGTAGGTCTGACATTCTGCTGCAAAAACTTAATAACACATTGCTCATCCTGACAACCGAACTAACCTCATGGTTGGCAATTGTGCTTACCAACTACTAGATCAACAATACAATCAGTGTTAAGGGGATACTGAACAAAATAACAAAGTGGTGACTGAAAGGATAAGACGGGGACGCAAAATCACACACTTATAATACTAACGTAGCACAAGCGCCAGGGTGAATATTTAGGAGACCCAAAATTTATGTCTCGTCACATTTCTCTTTACTGTTATAAACAATCTGAACAAAAGATCGTTTTTCAATAATATAAATAAATAACAAAAAAGCAATCCAACCCGATTTAAGCTTGAACAACTAAAAAAAAAGTTATTCAAAAAAAAACTATAGAAAACCGCACGACAATTGCATGTCACACTGACCAGAATTTAGTTTTTTCGTGAATAAAATAATTGCTGCTAAGCATTTTGAGATTTTGTTCAGAAAATATTATATACATATCAATAAACTATGTTTTACATAAAAATAATAACAAAAATATTGTAAACAAGTTAGTCGAAAATAGCATCAAAAAATGTTCAAATTTCTCCCATCATTCTTAGCAACAGTATTGTTTTAAAACGTTTTGGTGAAACCAAACGCTTTCGGCGTGTCATGCTTGTCAAAAACCGAGCTACCCCCGGTCCTCAATCAGCCGGCGCGCTTTGGAGACAACGGACACCACGAGTTTCGAGTGATAAGTTGCTGAATTTGATTCTCCATAATTTGTCATTTCAATCATCATTTATACATTTAACTGTACATCAATTATTTAAGCATTTTATGGTTGTATTATGACTCCATGAGGAAGTATTCGTGAAAAGAACTCCCCGTGCTGTATTATTCGTTTGCTACCTACCATGATTTTCTAGGCGCGTGGAATATTCTAGCATTCATCATTATTGGCAACGTCATTATTAGTAACATCCCAAAAGACGACAATGACGCATGTTGCTTAAATGATAAACTAGAGAGAGAACAATGACGATTGTTGCCAATATGATTTTAAGTACCGACGATAAACTTCGATCTAATAGTAGATTATTAACCAAGGGGATAAAGCAGTGTCTTCTGTCGCGGTTTACTCCCGAGCGTAGCGAGTGTGTTAAAAACTTAAATCACGAGCGAAGCGAGGGATTTAAGACGAGTCCTGAGTGTAGCGAGGGATTTAATTTCACCCAAGACTAAGACAGCTTTATCACCGAGGAAAATACTTTACTTTTCGTACCATTTGCGAAAAAAATAACACAATAATAATTAGCGATCAAATCACCATATTCCTAGTTTTGTAAAAATCATGCATCTACTTAAATTGAAAATTATTTAAAAATTGTAGTCCTTTAATGTAAACAATCCAAACTAATATTATAAATGCGAAAGTAACTCTGCCTGTCTGTCTGTCTGTCTTTTCTTCACGCCTAAACTACTGAACCCATTTGTGTGAAATTTGGTACAGACATAGTTTGGAACTTGAGAAAGGACATAGGATAGCTTTTATTACAAAAAAAATAAGAATAAAAAATAAATTTATTAGATGCTCTAACGGAGTATAGATAATTCCTTAAATGCTCAATAGATGGCGGGAATCGCGCAATGGTGTCGATCGTTACACGAGTTCGGTTCATGTTATTGTTTTAATTCATCGGAAAAAAAGTAAATCCTAACTTCCTAACTAATATTATAAATGCGAAAGTAACTCTGTCTGTCTGTCCGTCTTTTCTTCACGCCTAAACTATTGAACCGATTTGTGTGAAATTTGGTACAGACATAGTTTGGAACTTAAGAAAGGACATAGGATAGTTTTTATTACAAAAAAAAACAAAAAAAAAAGTAAATAAATAGTAAAAAGGTATGAAAAAAATAATCGCGTTCGCTTTTTGCGGCATAGAATGTCACTTTTTTGAGTAAGTGGTACGAAATAGTAGATTACTAGCTTTTGCCCGCGACTTCGTTCGCGTGGAATAGTGACTTCCAGCAGATTTTTGGTTTTACCCACATAGCTCCCGATCTCGCGGGATCTCTTCAAAAATGAAATGTGGAAGATATTCTAGGGAACTCTTCAAAAATCAACATAATGAGCTCTGCGTTTGAATTTAAGAGATGTATACTCACTTAGGGCATTAAAGCCGTTTTGCCGATCGAAAAAGGCGAAAATATTATTTTTCCCTCATTTTCCCATCATTCTACTGATTTGACAGGAAAAAAAGACTGCATCTCCCTTGACAAATTTTCTATTATTTTAGGCTTTAGAGATTATGAAAGTTTCTTACACCAAGACATTTCTGTTTACCACGTTTTTAGTTTTGCCATCCTTTGCAAAAATATAAAGGTTTTGTGGTTTCGACACTCTTGAGCACGCAACGTAGAGTTGTCCATGGGAGAAACAGTCTTTTTCAAGATGTACCCCCGCAACTTTTAGCGTTTGCCCTTGAGCTTTATTTATGGTCATTGCAAACGCAGTTTTCAGCGGAAACTGAACTCTTTTGAATTGGAATGGCAAATGAGTTGGAATGATGGGAATGCGGGGAATAATAAAAGTTTCGCCTTTTGCCATCCCAGTCATAATAACGGCTTTAATGACATTCCGTCCTAAATAGGTTATTTGTAACCGTATGCCGTTATATAGTCTTGGTGGATCTAGTTATATAGTTTCTCATAAGCATCACAGGAACACCAATTATACAACGGAACAATTTAAAATTTACGAAACAGGACCAGTCCACATAAACTATCATACAACCGACAATACAATTTTGATTCCAACGCCATCTATCTATCCTTAGTGACAACTCGGATTATTTATCTAAACTCCGTTCGGGCATTTTCTTTGTACTAAAAGTTTTATTATTTTGATATTATTTTTTTCATACCTTTTTACTATTTATTTACTTTTTTCCGATGAATTAAAACAATAACAAGAACCGAACTCGTGTAACGATCGACACCATTGCGCGATCACCGCCATCTATTGAGCATTTAAGGAATTATCTATACTCCGTTAGAGCATTTCATTTTTTTTTTGTAATAAAAACTATCCTATGTCCTTTCTCAAGTTCCAAACTATGTCTGTACCAAATTTCACACAAATCGGTTCAATAGTTTAGGCGTGAAGAAAAGACAGACAGACAGACAGAGTTACTTTCGCATTTATAATATTAGTTAGGAAGTTAGGATTTACTTTTTTTCCGATGAATTAAAACAATAACATGAACCGAACTCGTGTAACGATCGACACCATTGCGCGATTCCCGCCATCTATTGAGCATTTAAGGAATTATCTATACTCCGTTAGAGCATTTAATAAATTTATTTTTTATTCTTATTTTTTTGTAATAAAAGCTATCCTATGTCCTTTCTCAAGTTCCAAACTATGTCTGTACCAAATTTCACACAAATGGGTTCAGTAGTTTAGGCGTGAAGAAAAGACAGACAGACAGACAGGCAGAGTTACTTTCGCATTTATAATATTAGTTTGGATTGTTTGCATTAAAGGACTACAATTTTTAAATAATTTTCAATTTAAGTAGATGCATGATTTTTACAAAACTAGGAATATGGTGATTTGGTAATTTAAAATCTCGAATCAAAGTCCTGTCTCTATTCACCCCTACGTCTCCATCCACCCCGTTTTACTGTAGGTACCTTACAAAAATATTGTTATAAACTAAAAATTGCGACTCCTTATTAAGGTTGTGTCGCCCCCACTTCGTTCACCTCCGTGGTTTTTTTTAATATAATATATGTAATGTCTGCCATCTCACCTGATTCACTCTTGCCTTGAGAAAGTCCAGGCAAGGAGTTTCGGTTCGCATTTGGGAACGATTAGCCCACAAGTGTGATCGCTCTATATTGCCGCGTATTCGACGTGAAGCAGGAGCGTCAACGACGCGACAATGTACAGCGATCCCGCTTCGGGACTAAACTTCCTCAGTCGCCCCTACTTTCGGTGGCCAGGGGCTAATCGTTCCCAGTCGCCCCCACTTTCGGTGGCCACTGGAGGCAAACGAAGTGGGGGTGACTGGGACTAAAGGTTTAACTTGACGTGAGCTCCACTGTACTTCCCAAGGTGAACTTTGCACAAAGCTCTGGTCACCTTCATTTTCAAGTCGTCATCTTAGCAACACTCCATCATTATTTGAAACAATAACGTCATTGGTCTCTCAAATCGTCATTTTCGGCAACATGCCATTATTTAAAATTTTAATTATTTCCAAAAGTACTCAACTTTTTGAAGTGCCTCCCACTTAAAATTTCATCTTTTAAAGAGTTCTTTCTTCCAGCTTAATTTAGGAGTTCTGGCACAAGGTTTTAAAATTTTTAAATATTTCTTCAAGAATAATATTTTTCGAAGATTCACCCGCCAACAGGACGCCATTTTTGTTAATAGCCGCTTGCAAATGACGTCCTAATATCGCTTGCGTTAGTGTTGTGTATGCGTAAAGAGTGCATGTCCCCATTATACCGTCCCCGTCTTATACACTGTTCGCCTAGTTATGTTTCCTCCACAAAGGATATCAAAGAACTGTAGGAACCTTTCAGAATATTTTATTTTCGTCTCTTGAACTTTCGAGGAACTACAACAATAAATAAATATAAATATTCCACAACTATCACACAACGCCATCTAGTCCTAAGCTAAGCAGAGCTTGTGTTATGGGTACTAGACAACTGATAAACATACTTAATATTTCTAAATACATACATATTATAGATAAATTACACCCAGACACAGAACAAATGATTGTGCTCATCACACAAACATTTGTCCTGGGTGGGAATCGAACCCACGACCTCCGGCATAGCAGTCAGGGTCACTAACCACTAGACCATCAGGCCTGTCGAAAAATACTTGAGATGATTTGCAAATACTTTGTTTGCAGCCTTTTCAACCGATCACCGATATTAATGAATGAAGACAATAGATAAGTAGGCATACAAGATGAATTTTCCAATTGGGCTTGGATGGCCTATACGATACTACATAGAGTAACGAAAAATACTTAAAGGAGCTTCGATTCCTGTGCAGGAACATTGATTTTTCAAAAGTCTGCTGTTGCAGTTTTAGGCTTCATCAAAGTTGGCCTCCAGATAACAGTATTTTTACCCGACTACGGCAAAGCCAAAAGGAGGGTTATGATTTTGACCGGTATGTATGTTTGTATGTATGTTTGTATGTATGTTTGTATGTATGTTTGTATGTATGTTTGTATGTATGTTTGTATGTATGTTTGTATGTATGTATGTATGTTTGTTTGTTCCCTCATAACTTCTAAACTACTTATCAGTACGTGACAAATGAGTCTCGTTAGAAGCGTCTCAGTTGTCCGCTGGTTATAGGGTAGGTGACATGTCACCAAATTCAATATGGCGCCCTCTAGGGGATGATAAGTCGTTACCGAAAAAATAGTAGATTATTAACCAAGGGGATAAAGCAGTGTCTTCTGTCGCGGGTGACGATTTAAATCGCGAGCGTAACGAAGGACTCGAGGTTTACTCCCGAGCGTAGCGAGGGTGTTAAAAACTGAAATCACGAGCGAAGCGAGGGATTTAAGACGAGTCCTGAGTGTAGCGAGGGATTTAAGTTCACCCAAGACTAAGACAGTTTTATCACCGAGGAAAATACTCTACTTTTCGTACCATTTGCGAAAAAATGAACTCAATAATAATATGAGATAAGCATTTATTGAAAATAATGACAATTAAAAGTAAAAGTTAACATTCGAAACATTGGTCCAATTATTGAGAGAGTTACATTTTTGTTTGGTACATTTATTGTCGATGAGTTAATTTGAGTATATCTCTGTTCTTGCGTCTGAGGAACTTGCGTTTCATTTGATTTAACATCGTTACGCATTTTTAGAACATTAACTTATTTATAAAAATAAAATAAACTTAAAGTTTTATTTGAAGAAAACAAAAACGCGGCAAATTCCTATACTAAATTTTTTTTTGTTCGAAAAGCAAAGGCATCAAGCTCATACGGCCTCTTCGGTTTTCGTAATTTTGTTTAATAATCATAACTGCATAATAAATACGTATTCCTTTTTCAAAAAGATGTGTAATGCTTTATATACAAACTCAATGGTGTAAACACAGATGTAGTTCAGTATAAATTTCGGTAAGTATTCCAAATTTAAATCACATTCTCTCCCTAGAGGATGAATGAAATTCAGTACAACATTCTCTCCCTGTTTTTAACAGATTAAAAATGACTATCGTTATGTTCGATTTTTGAAGCATAGAATGTCACTTTTTTGAGCAAGTGGTACGAAAAATATATTTTCGCACAGTATCGACATGGGTATCAAATTAAAGGGCTTGATGAGCACATTTGAAATATATCCATTATATAGCTTTTACTAGCTAATTTTCTGTTTCTAACAGTGTCAACATGGGTATCAAATGATAAATCTTAAATTCACAAATCAGAAACTATACATATAACATAAATTACTTACTTCAAATAATATAACCCCAAAATAGTGTAAATAAAAAATAAGTTAAAAATAACTAAAACCCGACTACGAAAAAATCTTGCACTGAAAAGTATAAAACAAGAACAAGCCGTGGTCGTATGCCACCTAGCTAATAAATATTGTGTGAAACAACCGCAGGTGGCATACGACCACGGCTTGTTCTTTTTTTATACTTTTCAGTGCGCGATTTTTTCGTAGTCGGGTTTTAGTTATTTTTAACTTATTTTTTATTCGCTATTCTTCATAGGCTTGGCCATCCACGCCCCGTTGATAAAATAACCTTCTATACTGAGTATATTCACCTCAATCTATCTAATTAATTATCGTACGTCATTATGTTCAGGTGTTTTGAACTAGGTATTGTTATGTTAACAAAAAGAGATATAGAGCAGCTGCGACACAAATCACGGCTAGATAACGAGATTATTGTTCCATTTTAATCTACAAATGCTTGGATTAGCAGTTAATGATGATGGATGAAAATAATCGCAGATATTACTTATATAGAAGAGCGAATAACCCGGGTTGGTCAAACTGAAAAAAGTACAACGTACGTAACATGTTCTAAAGTTATTATTTTTATGTTATCCATTGTTTTATTGATTTTATTTATACACAAATCCTTTTCTAAAGTTCATTATTATATTTTTTTCATTTTCTTTCTATCTTATTGTTTATTTTATTACAGAAAATGAAACTATTGTGCCTTGTGTCGTTACTTGCATGCGCGTTCGCACATGGCGCTAATGTGGACTTTGAAAATCTGCCCCTTGGTAAGTTTGAATACAGGTGGACAATTAAAGTTGACAAAAATATTAAATAAATACTTGTGAGCTTATTGACATTGAACTGTCACAAAACTGTGATCTATTAGGATTAGGACCTAAAAGTTAACCCTGTCGTACTCCTACGTTTTGTTTAGCTACTACTCTTTGTTTCACTAGTCGGATACATGCACTAGGTACACAATTATTAAAGTCTTTCAATTTTCAAACTTTGAACGTTTGGTTGTTAAGAGTAATCTTCTAATAACTTGAGAACTGAAGCTAGTTCCAAATGATTAAAGGCGGTTTGACCCGTTGCACGGCTCCTTAGTGTGATGTTGAATAGCCCAAAATACTTATTCCTCAAGAATTGAGCTATTAAATGCAAAAACATTAAACAAATCTGACGGGTAGTTCTAGAGGTATGTGCATTCGAACAAACAAACTTATAGAAAATACGAGTCCCTACAGATACTTAGGCAGTTTTTAGAATACTTACAATTAATTTAATGTTTTTTCTTCATAGTGGAAAGCGCTGAAAATCATTTGGAAGACCTGCACCTGGAACTTGACCTCTTATCAAGGGATCATGCTGTAACTGAAGATGATAAGCTGCTTATATCAGAGATCCAGACTTTAGATGCACAGACCCGCAGCGTGGTCGCTGATGCCATCGCTGAGATGATCGAGGGCTTCCGGGATGTAGTCATCAATGGAAACGATGACTTGCCTCCACTAGACCCCCTCGATATACCCCTCATTGGACCCTTCGAATATAAAGCTCCCGCGTAAGTTTATTTTATGAATTAAAAAATATTTGGATGTGAATATTATCAAAAAAAAAACAACCCGCAATTTACGCAATTATGTACGTACATAGTAAGAAGTAATGAATTAAGAATAACCTTGTTATAAATTTTAGTCTCTATAGTAAGTATTGTTAAACGATATTTTTGTATGTACAGTACGACAGCCACAGTATCGATCAAAGACTTCGAGATGGAAGGTCTTCGGTGGTACGTGCTGGACACCATCACCTTCAACGCGCTCCGACTTGCTTTCTCAGCACACATTACTATCCCCCGAATTTATATTACTGGTAAGTTTTCACATGATATCAGCAGGATATCTTATTGCTTGTTCTGTAGTGTCATTGTCGATAACGCTGAACGCATAAAGTTATGGGTAAGACATAGAAATTAAAAAAAAAACAACTTTCTTATAACTACGCAGTAAGCCAATAACGTCAATCGCAATTTTCGAACTCGGGTGGATAGATTGGCTCTTTGGCCATTGATCCCAAGACGAAAAGTAGAAGTAATTTAATTTTTCCCATCCATCTCATCAATTCACTTTTTAAAGTTAGAGCAATATTATCTTGACGTCAACTATTTTACGTCACAAAAAATACATAAAGCCTATTAGCAGTATCTATAAAATCCGGAGTATAGTATTAAAATACTAAACAATGTGATTATCATGTTATCAGGGGGTTACGAGGCCCGCGCAAGGATTGGTCTTCTCAGCCACACGGCTACCGGTGGATTCAGGTATGTACCGTTATATTTTCATCTTCCTGAAGACTTGGTTGTAAAACTCTTTTACACTTCCAAGTAAGCGGTAGGGAAGGGGCGACCAAAGGACTTAGCTACTATCGTGTCGCAGTGGGGAAAAATGTACGACGTAACCAAACCTAACCTAATTTAAGTACTTATTTAAATTAGGATGATAATCAGCACTTTTGAAAGCCAGTATTACATGAGACTGTCCTCAAAGACGTTCGCCACAGTACCGGGTTCAGTAACGAGCCTCTTAGATAATAATAATCGTAATCTTATCTATTTATGGTTTGCCACTGATCGTATACCTATTTCAACTCAGAACTGGGAGCTAGACAAATCTAAATATTATATTATCAAGAAAGAAAGGAGTCTTCATTTACCTACATTTCAGGAAAAGTACTGGACAATATAAAACTGCTGGATTGTCGTCAGTAACCGTGGGTCATCAACTTATAATATTAATTTTATAACGTCCTACAGGATCTTTGCCCACCGCATCGAGGTCGGTATGGACATGAGGCTGGGCACCAATCTCTTACAAGGACATCTGATTCTTCGCGAATTGAACATCAAAATCGACATCCACGACACTCATGTAAGCCTTTACCCAACTTTTTCGTATTTAAAAACACCGTCCGTCCTGAATGTAGGTAATCGTATCTTCGTCAGGCTCAGTCACATCATTTAACACTTTAAGCTGAGCAACATAAAATTTGATAAACGCTATTTGACACAACGTTTAATCACGTCAGTAAAAATATGTCTTTCTTCAAAGAACTTGTATAAACGGCTGAGGCTTATACAAATTCCTTCAAGCTAAGTCAACGCGCCGTATCACTTAAATTTTGGGACTGCTAGCGCCACTCCAGGTTAGTTTTTTTGTGCACTTTATAAGGCTTCTCGCACACATCATTCTAATTACGCATAGGTACATTTAGAGAGAATAGTGCGCCGCGCAACAAACATTTGAATACCTAGATGCTCAGCTGAAAGTGTTAATTTTCATAGTTAAGCCAAGATTGTTGAACAACTGGGTGGAATGTGGGCTTCTGCTCTTGACCACCCAATGCTGAGTGTAACCATATTTAACACTTTTTTCATTTTTGGCAGTGTTATGTTTCGACTATCGATTACTGATTGGCATAATTGCTGATGACGTTACTTTTATTATTCAGATTCAATTCCACGGCATGACTGGCTCCAGCATTATCAACGCCTTCATCAACAATTACGTTCAGAACCTAACGCAGGCGGTGATCCAGGCTGAGATGGAGAATGTTAGCCAAGTGCTCAGCGAAGAGCTCTTCGACGTCATCAATGAAGTTCTCAAGGATTACACCATCAACGACATCTTAGGATAGTTAAGAGACTGACATTCATAGGTACAAGGACCGAATTTCAATACTCAACATTGTATTTTTGTTATAAGTAATAAAATAATTAAGAAATTATAAACTCTTCAGTTTTCTTACTTCCGGATGTTCCTTTTCACAGAGCTGTGTGACCTGTTTTCAAAAGCGACAACCCAACCGTTATCTATACTAGTTTATACTTTTACATACTATACAATATTATAAAGCAAAAGAGTTTGTTTGTTTGGTTGAACGCGCTAATCTCAGGAACTCCTGCTTGGAATTGAAAAATTCTTTTTGTGTTAGATAGTCCATTTATCGAGGAAGGTTATAGGCTAACATCACGCTATCATCAATAGGAGCGGGCAGGGGGTTAGCAGCAATGAGAAATGTTTCAAAATCTGGAAAATGTATTGCTTTTCGAGAGCTTCCGTTGCGTGCGCTGCGTAAACGGTTAAAGATACAGCAGGATTGGGCTGAGCGTTAGGTAGAGCTTTTAAAGAAACGTCCGTATGTCGTGCTATTCTTTTATTTATTAACTGTCTTTAACATAATAATTTTTCGCTATTCTACGTAAACTAGTTACACGCTATTACTGCAAACTTGCACATCATATTACATACCACATCAGCATCACCATATTATGATTTTTTATTTATTTTTTACATTTTATTTGCCAAGATTCTAGAGCAAAGTGTTATGATCCTTATAATATAATGCAAAACAAACATTATCTTAATATGTACTTAGGTACTTATTTATTAAGTATAGACTTATTCTAAACAACATTAGCATATAAACAATCGCGAAAGTTTGAAAGTTATCACTAAAATGTACACTACATTGTCACTGTCTTATCATGATATCACTTAAATGTAAACAAACCGATTAATTAATATAGGTAGGTACTTAAATTACATATATCTTTCTTCTATTTTTATGATCTGTCTCTAATTTACCGACATTAGGTTCGTGACAAGCGTGTGTTAAGCGATAACGAACCTAATATCGGTAAATTTTAGATTTACCTAGAGTCTAGGTAAATCTAAAATTCGACGGATGAACTTTCTGAAATATCTATTACCTCTTATTACCTCTTTAGAATATAACCCAAGATTTTACTATATATTTCGTTAGGTATTGACGGATCTATTATTATTATTATCTATTTTATTTATATTTATTTATTTATTTATATCTAAATGTAATTCCTTTTTACGTAGTTGCCCGTATTTAATTAATAATGTAAACTCATTAAATAAATGATTAGCCTCTTGAAACTTTAGCTGTCCTACTTTTTCACCTCATGTGCTGGTGTCTGTACGTCGGTCGCGTACGTCAGCGTCCGCCGCGATTACTAATACACCACACTGCGACGCAGACGACAGCAGCCTGTACTACACTACATTACTGTTTCTCACGAAAAGATGCGACCAACCGTATGCAACCGACATCAGTATTACAGGCATTCCAGCCTTAGTACCGACACTGCTACGCAATGACAATATAACCACTTGACCGCTCATACGGGCGACTCAGGCTCACGACACATCAATGGAATAGCACTTATATGAGATCCCGATACGAATGAATGTTTTAGTACTGGCCAGTTGTTGGATCTGTGCACATTCCTTAATTTTGGAACCTAAAAAAACATTTATCGAATAAAACCGAAGCAAAAATGAGTACCTACCTGTGCAATTAAATGGTGCGGGAAATCATCTAAAACATCCTAGTTATAAAAAAGATGGTACCTATAAGTTTTCATCGGTAAGTAAAATATGTTTATACTAGCTTCCGCCCGCGACTCCGTCCGCGCGGATGTCGGTCTTCGCGTGGATGGTTTATTTCCCCATTTTGAGTAACTCTGACAATGACATCTTATAAATATTACGGCGCTGAATCCACTGCGGGTAATGCAACGTGTGTTCGCGGTTCTACAGAACAACGTCTATGAATAAAACTGAAAAATAAGATTATTTTTCTACGTATTTTTTCAGGATAAAAAGTATCCTATGTTATGCCCAGGATAATAAGGAATAATTATACCAAGTTTCATCGAAATCGAACCGTTAGTTTTCACGTGATGCCTGCACAAACAGACAGACAGACAGACAGACAGACAGACAAAATTTTTTTTAATTATATATTTGGGTTTGGTATCGATCCAGCAACACCTCCCGCTATTTATTTTTTCAATATTTTCAATGTACAGAATTGACCCTTCCACAGATTTATTATATGTATAGATTTATTTACATTATTGGTAATTAGAGGGCTCAAGCTAAATTGGTTGGTTACGAAAAAAGGATTACGCGTTGATGTCTTTTGGGAAACCGCGTTGATGTCTTTTGAAAAGTCCTTTACTTTCACTAGAATATTAGATAAGTCTATCTCTTTCTATCCATAAGTACTTTGTGCTGTGTGCTGAAGTGATGTGACAACTTAAAACATTGTTGATAAATTATTTAATCGATAATTTCTAATGGTAAATAAAAAATAATGTTATTTTTCACGTTTACATTTCGAAAGTCAAAAGTGCCTGTAAATGGTCTATTTGAAATAAATAATTTTGGGTTTGAGTTGTCTAAATTTAAAAAAAATGTTTTAATATTTTTTTTAGAAATGTAGTAAATAAGTAAGAATAACAAATAAAGGATATTATTTTTCGTTTAATCTTCATTTATTTCTCTACATACAAATCAACATTGAAAAAAGCAAAAGAAGACTTAATTGCCATCGATTTTATCGATATCGATATTATTGTTGCTGGATTTACTTGTTATCACTATTCTTACTGACATTGTTGCATCAGCCAATCACAACTACCGCGGGCCGAGGAACGGGGGAAGACGCAATCCCCCGGTCCCCGGCCCGCGCTGGTGAATCGTGTGCCTAGGCGAAATCGCTCTATGAGCTCTCAAGTGGTTTTAATTCTCTTTGCTGCTACGTATCTACCTATTTAATGGATTTGAATTGAAACAAAATTTCGCGGTCTCCTGGGTACTTCCCATGACATAGATAATTAACTGACTGAGCAATACACGTATACTCTTAGCCATAAAGCATACCTGACCTTCTTGACCTGTACGGAGCTCGAATCACTAGTCTATAGGTTCATTCCACACCGTGCCAAAGATGGGGTTTCGATGGTTCTGTATGTTTGGATGCGTTTGTGGCGTTCGTTGGCCCGGTGTGTACGCGGCATTATCTGTAACAGGCACAATGCCTTTTTTTACATTTGTATAGTTTCTTAGAGATTCTTATTTCTTTGTCTAATTTTATGGTACCTCCAAATTTTTTTATATAAGTGTTTTTCATACAATTTGGAGGAAATATTTTTTGTTATTATTGTACTTGGTTCATTTTTTGTTAGCGGCGTTGTGCACTTTTTTTGGAATGGGTAAAAAATGTTAAACTAGTTAGTCAGGACACGTGACCTGATCAAAAATTCGTAAGACGGCGCAGGGCGCTTGCGCGAATGTTCGTGTGTGTTTATTACTATTCAAGTTCTCACTTCTGCCGGCACTCCCAGAGTGCAATCCGTCGTTTTTTTTAATATTTTACAAAAACATAAAAAATAGTAGTCCATCAGCATTGGGAACAGGGTCCGGGCGACCGCTAGTCAGAGGGCTCTCCCATGAACCCCATGAACCTCATGTTATAAATCGGTTGCAATACTGCAACAAGAAATGGCTCAAAATACACGGTAAACAGATGTTTGTATTGATAAAAAATAAGTGAACTAATGTTGTTTGTCTATGACATACTGGCTGTATGGGCTCAGCTCCTTTTGCCTGTCCCAAAGAGGGACGAAAAGAACCAAAAGAAAAATGTCTATGACATACGTACGTTTGACGTTTTGTACATGTTTGACAGTCGGTTACAGACAGAATATTTATTTAGATTTTTGAAACTTATTTTGCAATTTACTATAATGGCAGGTAATTTCTGGCAAAGTTCTCATCACCAACAGTGGATATTAGATAAACAGGACCTTATAAGAGATCGACAACATGATTTGGGAATATTGTCTGAAGAAGAGTACCAGAAAATATTTAACTTCTTCGCAAGCATAATTCAGGTTTTGGGAGAACAGCTCAAGCTTCGTCAGCAAGTTATTGCAACAGCTACAGTATACTTCAAGAGGTTTTACGCGAGAAATTCATTAAAGTGTATTGACCCGTTGCTTTTAGCACCCACATGCGTGTTCCTTGCGTCTAAGGTAGAAGAATTTGGTGTGATCTCGAACTCTCGTCTAATAACCACTTGTCAGACTGTGATCAAGAATAAATTTAGCTACGCATACGGACAGCAAGAGTTTCCGTACAGAACTAACCATATACTAGAGTGTGAGTTCTACTTATTGGAGAATTTAGACTGCTGTTTGATAGTGTACCAGCCTTACAGGCCATTATTGTTGTTTGTGCAAGACATTGGACAAGATGATCAGTTGCTGACATATGCTTGGAGGATAGTTAATGATTCTTTAAGAACTGATGTCAGTTTGCTTTATCCTCCGTATCAGGTATGTATTACAAGTTACCTATTTACTGATTTTACAATACATTGATGATTTAGAACTAATTCAACAATGATTTTATATTTCAGATAGCCATAGCTGCTCTTCACATAGCATGTGTGATGCTTGGGAAGGAAAACCACAAGCCTTGGTTTGCAGAACTAAATGTTGACATGGACAAGGTAAGGAAACTATTATGACCATTAGTTTAAAGTGTAAATTACAAACTTACAAAAAAAGAACATTCGAAAATACTTTGGCAAAGACCGTCCTTTCTGGATAGTCTAAACTCTATAATATTATAAAGAGGGAATATTTTATTGTTGCAACATGGACGTTGTGTTCCATGTGCACCTTAAAGACTGTCAGCAAAATGACAGGGCCCCCCTCTAGAGGGCCAAATCCTGCTGGGTCGCGGGCCTTACAAATTACTGTGAGCCTGGAATATAAAGGGCTATTGATGTACACTGTAGATTTTATTCAGTACAAGTCTGATAGACCCTCTCGCTCTGCCCTAGGTGGGATGACTCATTTGATGATTTTACCATGATAAAAAAAGGTATATTGTATATATATTTAATAAGATTCCTTTTCATTTCAGATTCAAGAGATTGTGCGATCTATAATAAACTTATATGAAATGTGGAAAAGTTATGATGAGAAGAAAGAGATTCAACCTTTGTTAGTGAAAATGCCTAAACCGAAGCCTGCACCCCAAAGATAATAGCTAATAATAATAATTTTTAGTATCATACTGTAGGGATAGTTGGACTTTATGTGGGACAGGAACCATGTTAGGACAGGCAAAGACAGATTTTGTAATTTATATGACAACTAGCAACCCGCCCCGGCTCCGCACGGTTGCAATCTCTACTATATTATGCATGTTTTATACATATAAACCTTCCTCTTGAATCACTCTAACTATTAAAAAAAACGCATCAAAATCCATTGTGTAGTTTTAAAGATGTATGTAAACTTAGGGACAGATAGACCACGGGTAGTGACTTTGTTTTATACTATGTAGTGAAGACGAAGATATCACCTGTGTTCTGAAAGCCAGTTTTTAAATCACTGATCCATAATCCACTGCCAAACCCCTTTTGCGATTGGTTCAGTAATAATTGCAGCCAATAAGTGAAATGGGACTTAAGATCAAATTGATTCAGCATTTAAAAACCAGGTATTTGTCATACAATAACAGAGAGTACACAATTTTTAAAACCTAGAGCTTCTAATATAATTATCAAAACCATCTGTTTTTTTATAATAAGAAACTGATATTGTAACAATTCTAAGATAAATATGTAAGAAAGTACATTAAGAGTATTGATAGAAAGTATGCCTTTTTACATAATAAAATTAAAGCTATGTTCCTAATTGTTTCCTAGCAGTATTTGTAAAATTTTGTAACTGAGAGTGAGTTCATTGTTAAATCTCGACAATCAACTGATAATAACATAATGATAAGCTGAGACTATGTTTAATTTAATTAATTAATGATTTATTGTTTAAGTTTTAAACTGTATGGAGAATGAACTGTATCATAAATATGAACTGATAATGTATTGCCAACGTATTTCTCGCTGGTTGCAACAAAATACTACGATTTATTATATTGACGTTTTGTGAAAGTATATGTGGACAGCGGCCTTCATACCACTTCACGAATACGTGTATGATTATTACAGAAATAAATATTTTTCAATCTTTAAATATATTTTTAGACTTTTCTTAGCTACCGTAAAACGTTCAAACGAGGGAATAGAAGATTCAACTTGTGAGTTGCGATTGCCTAATTGGTGAGGTGTCTAGAGTACTTATGCAAAAAAGGCGGGTTCAAATCCCACTCGAAGCTGAATTTTCTTTCCTAAAAATTATCTTTCCATAGTTATCCTCATAATACCCACACAAATTACTGACCAGCACTATATGCCTTGGCTTGATAATGTGTGTGTTCGTTAAACTCTGGAGAGCCTGTTGATACGTGTAGTGTAATGTAAAAAAGCGTAAATTATAATTCTGTAACTTTATAGATTTTTAACTTTATAATCGAAGAAAAAAAGTTGAAATTCCATTAAAGACAAACCACTTTTTACAATTCTAACACTACAGTATACCTACCCACATTTCAGGCCTTTGTTTCAAATACTTATACATACAAAATAGCGAGCTGAGAAACATGAATATCTAAAAAAAAACGACGGGTTGCACTCTGGGAGTGCCGGCAGAAGTGAAAACTTTAATAGTAATAAACACACACGAACATTCGTCAAGCGCCCTGCGCCGTCTTACGAATTTTCGATCAGGTCACGTGTCCTGACGCGAGTTTAATTTTTTACCCATTCCAAAAAAAGTGCACAACGCCACTTTATTTTTTTATTTTTAGTAAAATCATCAAATGAGTCCTCCCACCCTTTACTGTCAGACTTGTACTGACTAAAATCCACGGTGTCCTACACTAGCCCTTTACGTACCGGGGTCACGGTAATGGGAAAGTCCCGCGACCCCGGCAGGCTATGGCCCTCTACAGGCCCCGTCAGTATGCTGACACTCCTTGAGGCGCGCGTGGAACACAACGCGCCGTCGACCGCACAACGCCACTAAAGAAGTTTTAAAAGAAAAGCATCTAACAGAACTGGGAGCGGTTTCTGGCCTACCTACAGGTAAGTAGCTTGCAATGATCTGGGTTCGAGTCCCGTCATTGCATTATTCTTTTCATTTCTGTTACAGATTTTCTATTAGATTGAAGTGAGTGAATTATAGAAAGAGATTATATTCTGGATATTTTAACGAAACATGTAATATACGAAAGTATATGGTATACATAACCCACCTGTTCTGAATATCAGATAGACCAATGACATCTTGTATCACTTGGAGGTTCCGGGAACTTTAGGCCTATGGGATCCATGTAATTAGGATACCAAAGCAAGCCAAGTCAATCGATTTCACAACCACACCGCCTTGAACACATTAGGTTTACTCAGAATCGTTCATACTTATGTCCTATCCTACTAATATTATTATAAATGCGAAAGTTTGTGAGGATGGATGTTTGTTACTCTTTCACACAAAAACTACTGAACGGATTTGGATGGGTACACAGATAGTTTATCATCTGGATTAACACATAGGATAGTTTTTATCCGATTTTCCCGTGGGATAGCTTTCAAGTTGTAGCGGGTGAAACCGCTGGCAACAGCTAGTTGATCATATAAGCAGAACGGTTAAGCTTTGGGAGCAGTGGTGGCCCAATGGTATCGGCCCCGACAGACGACTTGTAGATCGTGGACTCAAACCGAGACAGGCGCGTTACTTTGTGTAATTTATTTCATCACCACTGCACTCAAAACGGTGAAGGTAAACATCGTGAGAAAACCGGCATGTCCTGACACCAAAAATTCGAAGAGACGTGACATCTAGCAATCCGCACTGGGCCCGCCGCGTGGTGGATTATGGTCAACTCCCTATAACAGAAAGGTCTGTGTGCCAGCAGTGGGAACATTTATAGGCTGATGACGATAAGCAGAAAATCATGAGAACTATATAAGGAACTATAGGTCCTGGGCGCAAGCCCAGAATGCCCCAAGGGAGTTACAGCCCTGCAGATTGTAAAACATTGGAAATATCCCCATTGGGTACATCAGTTGTAATTAAGTGTGATGAATATTTGTGTCGTTAGTCACTTTAACATTATTTAATAATAATATGGATGCATTGTTTAGCTATTAGAATAATCACACACTGCAAAACATATCATCCATCCCCATCACCATCATAGGACTGATCAGGAAATACATCTCCGACAACAGTCACCTTCAGTTCCAAGGGTTCTTTAAGTTGACGTGCCAAAGTGTGATCACTACAAAATGCGAAATTATGGTTTCCGTTAGAACTTCTATGGTGTCAAATGATGATACCTGTATGGATAATTACAAAACCGTAACAACAAGTAACGGCTTATTGTATATGAGTGCAATCATAACAAATCGGATCTTCACATATCAAAACATTATAGTTCCTCGTGTTACTGCAGTGTCCACGCTGTAGGGATATCGTGGGATAGTAGTAAACTCCAATTTAGGTGCAGTTCTGTAACTTTTCAGGCAGTTTCACTGGAATACCCATTAAAAATTGATTTGTTTCACGTAGAATAGAATCATTTTTATTTGCGTAAAATCTACTCAGCGTATGTTTTTGTAACAAGCATGGAACCCGCGAATTCGCGACCAAAGTAGACCCCTCATCTATAATTTCAAGTGAATGCCAAATGAGTCCCCAAAATTAGAAATATTTGTTATTTTTCTACGTGCAATATTTTTTGTGAGTCCTGAAGTTTCAATCAGAAAATATGCTCAATGCATAATTCGGTGCAGACTTGTAAATTCCGTCCACTTCAGTATATAAATATTGCGGAACCGACGTCGTTCGCCAGTAAGTCGCTGCAGCTGCAGTCAACATGTCTTCCAGGGTGTTACTTTGTGACCTGTGCATCATCCTGCTCTACGGACTGAGCTTCATACTAGCCGAGGAGAAAAGTAACATGTACGTCACAGGTTTTATTTATGTTAACTCTCCATGAATTATAATCGATTAAAGACGTGGTAAGTTAGATGGCCGGAGAGTTCACGGAATTCCACAAAATATCCCCATGTATTAGATACAACCAGTCCAATCGATGTAGTTATTTTGTTGAAATTTTTAATACTTATTTTTAATTATCTTTGTTATCTACCCCCAGCACACCAGCAGCAGACGATGGACACAAAGGCAACTGTTCCTGCGGCGGCTTCCCGTCGGCCACAATAAAAGCAGGCGCTCAGCCTCTTCTCTCACAGAACCCGGGCCTCGTGGTCAAGTGCGACGACGAGGGTGCTGGCACTTGCAAGAGCCTATGCAACGCCTTGGCAACCGCGACCAAGGCAAAGGGACCAGAAGTGCTATGTATTAGACTTAAGAACGCTATGGAATTGAAGGTAAATCGCTGATGACTGCGGTGAAAACATTAAATGCAAGTGTAAACTATCTCTTCAACAACGTATTTAGAATAGTTAACAATTATTGGCATAAGTAATTTCAGTGTCCCGTGTCTCACAACACCTCGACACACGCGTGCAAACTTGGCACGGACAACCAGCAATTCTGCAGTGTCGAATAATTTATTAACATGCCATTGTTGTTGCAGTTGTCGGCATTCTACCAAGTTTGCGACAAACCGTGGACATACGCCGACATTACGGCAGACGTGGCGCTTTGCTGCGAGGAGTCCAAGGCGAAGACCTGCGCCTCCGCGGAGAAGGCCAACACTACCACCCCAATCGTCGACACCAAATTAATCGTGTAACATACTCGCTTGTTAGTTTAGTCCTGCATTTATTATAGTAAAATGATTTATATTTCTAAGAAGACTGTTGTTTCACTTATTCATAAAATATCTCCACTAAATATTGTGTTGAACAATGCCTAATCGATAAGTCGATAACATTTAACATCCTTCATTTTTTTAATACCTAGCTAATAGTTAAGTTCATAGGTTCAAAATTGGTTAACAAGAGAATATTTGATCTTTGAATAATTATTGTCAGGCGTGTGCGCGTACCTAACAATATTTTAATTTAAAAGTGTTTAGGTAGTTTATAGCCCATTCTTTTCCACAGGGTGATTCTCAGTAGCAGCTACGGATTTGTGCCAATAAGCACAATTTTCTTCTTTTCTTATCACAATCATAACATCTGTAATCCCCGAGGAGTAAGACAGTGGAGTGACGTACCTAATTGCACGCATATTTCGCAAACTCGACCTCATAATCAGCAATTGTTCTTGCCACCCCCAGTTTAGTAGTGGACAATAACCGTTTCTAAAAAAAAATTTTCACTTTCCACCAGTGGTGGACACATAATACACCAGCTTAAAATCGTCACGCTGTCCACCAGTGGTGACCAACGGTAATATTTAATAAAATTCGTATCACTGTCCACCAGTGGTGACCAGGGGGAACATTTATATAAAATCTTCCTTTTATCCACACCGGGGGGACAGAGGCAAAGTTTTATACAAAACGTTTCGCTGTCCACTAGTGGTGGACAAACTGGGGGTGGACATAGGGAATCATTGTTTAAATATGCCTGTAATGGTGAAATTGAAATTAATTCTTAGAGTGTGAGTGGAAATGGTTATGGGTAACGATTTTAATTGAAACAGGCAAAATAAGGGGATAAAACCGTATATTTACAACTAGTTTCTGCCTTGTCTGTATAGTTAACTTCTGTACATTATTCCAATAGAACCTGTAAAACATATTTGTTTTACGATTTGACAAAACGCGGCGACCGATGTAGGCCGAATTATAAAAGTAGCACAATAATATCAACCGTGATTCCGATGTAATGTCGCACTTGCGCGGCTGGAGAGAAGACTGATCACCAAGACAAGAAAAGCGGTATTACTTGTCAAAATAAACTGGACGTGAGGGTGACAAGATTTAACGCTGAGATCTACAATTCCATTCTGAAAGAGGGAATGATATTATATAATAAATATCAAATACTCTCGAATGAAATTCTCAATGTAATCGACAACAATCTACTCAGCGTATGTTTTTGTAAACATTCAGTCCGGCCGCGCAGGTGAGGTCCAAGTGTAAATACATAACATACCTGCACTCAATATTTTGCGAGAACCAGCAGGTTTGCGTAATATAAGGCATAGAATACTCTAGAACAGTCGTGCTTTCACAATTCCATGTATGAAATCTACCCGTTTTAACTACTAGTCATCGAACCATCCTCAGTTGCCATCTTCAAAATCGGGAACCGAGCATCAAACTAAAAATTCATACTTCCGTAAAATCATACAACTAAAATACGTATAGCTTATTAAAAATTTTTACTCATTTCATTCCTTGCAGAGGACACGTGTATTCAAATACTAATATAATATACAATGGATACCACAACAGTAAAACATAATTTATTTTAATATAATTAAAACAATTGAAGTGTCAATCTTTGCCTAATTTTGCCCAAGACAAGAATATGATAACTCTTTCAAGTAGGTCGCCGTCTCTGCGCATTTATTTAGGCCGCGTTTTATGATCATTCGTTTAACTATTTGTTAAATCCTGTACATTTTTTTTACATTTGTTAAAAAAATATATAGGATTTTAACAATACTTACTTTAAATATTAATCAAGCAACTGGCCCTTAGTCAGACACCGGAGTTTTACAAACTGATTCTGATCTTTTAAAACCAAATTCGAAATTTCATCAAAATTGCATCAAATCACACTTGGACAATGTTAAGTATCCCTGGAAGTTGCCACAGATACTCAAAATATAATTTTACTAAAAACAGGACATTCTTTAATTTCATCTACAGTGTTTCAGTACAACAGGCATTATATGCTTTCCAACAAGACACAGCACTAGTATGAAGAAAGCTGTTTATGATTCTAGTTTCTAGGAGCATAGGTACTGTAAACAAACCTAATTCTGACCAATGCAAAAGGGGGAGTTACCACCTCTAGCCATATGCCAATGGGAAGTTGTCTTCCCAAACTGTCATTGTTGACATTTGATGCAAATAATTGTGCGGATGACATTTCATTTAGCTTTCAAGTGGCTAGTGACTCGACAGTTACAAATTATCCACCAGATAAAATACGTAGGGAACAGTGCAAGCACAATGCACAGCCCCAAGATTCTGACCACAGACGGCGAACGCGGGCTGGGGAGCACTCTTGATCAACATCTTAAATTTTCGCCGCCAACAAAAATTATATTCCAATGTGAAGTAGATGTTTGCTAAACATCCTAGGGCCAGTTCTTAGATCAAACAATGAATGCTTCACCGGAGGCGACCGCTTCCCATTCCGTCTCGCCTCCTGCAGGCATACTCTCAAGGCGATTACGATATAACGGTATTAGCGACATAAATCCAAAGAGAATCAACTATAATTTTTTTAAAAAATTAATCATTATGCTCCTAAAAACCAGAATCTTATACAGCTTTCTTCATACTAACGCGGCAACTTTCTTTCGGTACATAATGACTCTTATTTTGGTGTAAACAGTCCTATTATTGCACAAAAACAAATAATCAATACTAAATTGTTTAAAAACGATAAAATACACCAACAGCATATTTATAGTTGCTATAGAAAACATTCCATTAAAATATCATTTCCATACTTTTGTGGGTAACATTTGGTGGGAGGCCATGTATGAAAGAAAATAAATGTTGTTCTGTGCATCTTCATCCTTACAAGTAGACATTATATTTTTTATTTATTTAAATAAGTTTTTTCAAACTATGGTACCGGTATTAAGAGTTGACACGCTTGGGGCAGGAGTGCGCTCACAACCTCTTTATAGCTAGTCTGATGCCCAACTTTACTGCCTACAAGTAAGGATATTAACAGAAATAAGTTAACACACTCCATTTCCAGAACATTCTGGCATTTTAAAACAGAACCATGTTAAAGTAAGTGTTTAAAACACTTATTCTTTACCTCCAAGGTCCATAACACCATGATCGGGTTATTTTGCTGTGCCTCCTCTATAAATATTTAGCTTCTCCTCGAGAAAATCTACCGTCTAAGTCTTGGGCTTTCTTGATGATGGATTTCTTCTGTGCTTCGTCGAAACGGTTCACTTGAAGATCTACGTCGCGACTGAATGGACGCCGCTCTTTTTTGCCACCGTCTTCTTTTTCTTCCTTCTGTTGAAAGTAGAATTATTGAAATTTTGATTATAAAGTAGTTATGGTTTGAATTCGGTGTGGAATCAAGAAACATGTTACTGACATTGGAGTTGTCTCTATGGCACATCATCTAGGATTATTTCAACAAAAAGAGACACATTGTCATAATTGATGGCATTTTTTTTAAACAATATAGCTAATTACCTTTTTCTTCTTTTTCAACTTCTTTTGATGCATATCTAGGAGACTTTCTTCTCTCTTGTGTTTCTTTTTGTGTTTTCTGTAATTAAAATGTAAGTTTTGAAAGAGTGTCATTTAAATAGTTTTATTTTAATTTTAAATATTAATGGGTCTAACTGTTAAACAAGGACCTCTGTGATAGAGTAGTAGTAAATTTTTGTTGAGTACAAACATTGAATTGGATATGTTAGGAGCCCTAATAATATTTAGCTATCTTGTTTGTCAATATACTCACTTGACAGCTGACTCTTGTTCTTCATCCCTGCTATTGATGTGGCGCATCCTCGCTTCTTGTTTTAATGACATTTCAACATCTTCTTCTTTTGCGAGGCCCGCAGCTTTCCTTGCCTTCTCTTCTGGGGTGTCTGTCCAACTCGATCTGTGAAAACAGGCATTACAGGTTTATTTTATAGCCATAAATTGGATGATACATAGTACTAGGACAATATATATTTCTTTGTTTCTAGAATCTAAAAATATTATGACTATAGAGCAGTTGTGGGCAAACTTTCTATAACTACATACTTAAATACTTCATGTTGAAGGACCGTCGGCGGGCCGGATTAAATACTTTCGCGGGCCGGAGTTAGCCCATAGCCCGTACTTTGCCCATCACTGCTATAGATGGAAAATTAATTAATACTCCTTTTCTGTGGAAAGAAAAATTCCATTGCGAGCAGGAATTGATCCTGCGAGATTCTGATTCAGTACCTCAGATACATGATTGTGATGGCCTGGTTGGCAAGGCGTCTGGTGATATTTAATCAGAAAGTCGCAAGTTCAAGTCCTGCTCGCAATAAATTTTTTTTCTACAAAAATTTCACGATAGGCTATTTTACTGAAAAAATATATCTAGTCTGAAATATTTATAAATAAAAAAAATATTAGCCCCTACTTTTTCTTTTCTTACGTAAACCAAAGTTGACGAAGATACAACGCTTTTAAAAATCACAAAACGTCACTCGGTCGGTAAAATTTTACAAGCGTTATGACGTGGGGTGCTAAGACAGGAAACCTCCATGTGCGCCCGTGGACTGGAGTTCCCTCTCGGATACGTCCGGGGGGAAGACCAGTTTTTCGAGCCGGTGCACCCTGGGATGCGGGCAAAAACTCTTCCATAGGCACTGTGTGCCTAAGGGGTCTCTTTGCCCGTATGCGAATAGCCTGTCGGGTGGACGCTCCAACGCGTGTCCCTTTGAATAGCAGAGGGCACAGCAGCGGAGCGGGCTTGCGGACGGTGAGTAATGGGTAAGCTAATATTAGTGGGTACCTACTCCGTTTTACAACTCACCTATCTGACATATCTGGGCCTTCCTTAGCTCTGAAACTCCTTGCTTCTAAGCCAATTATTTTTGCTTTACCCTCAGGTAACTCCAACATCCACTGCTCTCTGGATTTTATCTTGCTTGTATCTGAATGTCCATCTAATTTTTTTATTTTTATGTCTAGGGCTCTTTCTTCGAGCCGCCGGTGCGCATCCGACCATTTTTCTTCGGATCCGGCGGGAAGAGGCCCAATGCCCAAGTCTTCATCTGAACTTTCATATTGGATAACTTCACTTTCGTTCTCGGCTAATACTTTTCGCATGCCCTCGGGAATAGTTGGTCCTGAAGTAAAAAATATGGATTTTAGTGTAAATCTTGTTAAATTAAAACTTGGACAATTCTTCATTCAATATTTGCTTAGCGAATACTAATTTGCATGACATTCCTGTAATGGTTTTTATATGAGTTCATAAATTAGATTAATAAGCTTGTGTGTATATTATATACTTTACCTATATTCTTTGGATTTCTTTTAAGATGTGCTGGCAGAGCAGGACCCTCAATATTTGGGGAGACACGTCGTTCGTACTGCTTCTCCAGGTGGGGTGGCAGCGCCGGCCCACACACGTCAGGACCTGACTTGTCATCACCTTTTGGCACCGTACGCCTTAACTTGTGTCTCAAGTCTGTAGGATCTATTTCAATCTCGCTCTGAGAATCGTCAGTTGATATCTCGCCTTCTTCACAGCTTTCTTTTTGAGCATTCTTTTGTGTGGAAGACACCTCCTCCACAAACTCAGCCCCGTTTTTTGGCAAATCACCTTTTATGTCAATGTCAGTTGTGCTACTTACTTCTACTGAGACTGTTGCATCTCTGTCCCTATCTTTGCTAGATTTGGAGCTTTTTCTTTTGTGTTTCTTTTTATGCTTTTTCTTTTTTGTCTTTTGGAGTTCTTTCTCTAAATTTAACAGTTTGGCCCTGAGTCTCTCATCATCAGAAGAATCAATTTCACTGGACTCATCAGTTTTTTCTTTCACTACAGCCGGTATCATGTTATAGTAAGAGCCAGGTTGCACTTCCTCATCTGTATTGTCATGTTCTTCAACTACAATTGGACTTTCACTTTTTCTTTTTGGTGCCATCATAGGAGGAGGTATATATATTTCAGATCTTTTAGATTTGTGATCAGGGGATGATGATTTCTCCCTTACTTTCTTAACAGGCCTCTCAGGACTTTTAACACGTTCTGGCTTACGCTGAGTGTCTTCCTTGATTTCTTTTTCTTTTCGAAAATCATGAGCTATATAGGATTTAGACGTAGATCCAGAATGTTTATGTCTATCTCTACTACTACTCCTATGATCTTTAATTTTAAATTTATCACTAGAATCTCTGTGCCTATTCCTCTCATGTGATTTTCTACTTGGACTTCTCTCTCTTGAATGTCTCCTCCTATTTGCTGGTGAATGTCGAGAATACCTGTGTCTATCCCTTTCTATATCTCTAGGATGTCTATCAGAGCGAGGCTTTTCATCTCTTTTCCTGTCAAAATTTCTATTAAATCTGTCAGGTCCAGATGGTCTATTTCTTCCAGAATCTCTGAGATTTTCAATTCTATGTTTAGAAGATTTATCTTCTTGAGTTTTTTGTCGCCCCTTGAATCTACCTGTTTCTGAATCACTGCTTGACTCATCAGAAATCATATTGGTATCTAAAAACAAAAAAGAGGTTTTAAATCAAGAATAATACAAATCTAATTTACTTACTACCTTTATTATATACAAAAATATTTACAACATTTATAGTTATAATTAAAACATCTTTGCTATTTTCTTAGCACTGTAACGAACAGATTTGAGAAACCCAGCAGTAAGGATGCCCTTCAAAGATTGCCTCACACTGGACTGCCAAACTATATCCTTCAGTATTTGTCTCAATATGACAGCACAATCAATGTCATAAGCCACTGCTCTCAGTACATCTTCCATGTCTTGTTGTAAACCACCATGGTTCCAAAATTTCACAATTTTTCTTTGTGGCACCATCGGCAGCTGCATCAAGTGATGTAGTTTAGTTTCTGGACTTACATCCTGATGGCACTGTGCATCTCCTGTAGGAATGTCTACATAAGCATGAAACTGCTGCAAGATTGGCCGGTAGAGTTCACGAAAACTAAACAACTGTGGCTGTACAATGTTCCTCACTTTGTTTTTGTTTTCTCCAAATGTCATTCTAAAGTCACCAGCATAACTTATGTTAGATATGGCAAAGTAGAAATCATATTCAGAAAATGTTTCTGGCAAAGTGAGGAGTGCTGTGTGGACTGCAGAGCGCAGGTTGGCCTGCAGAGCACCCTGTAGCTGTGAGCTGTTGGTCTGTTTTATAATCTCTACTGGTTTGTGAAGTCTACCAGCTACATAGAGATCATTCCAATCTAGTAGATCAGCTACTAAATCTTTCTGTGACACAACCCCATACTTGATGAGGATGTTCTCTTCTTTTATTTCAACAAGGGTGTTGAAGTACACTTTAGCACCCCAATTCTCCTGAAACTTTGCAATGAACCCTTTGCCTAGGAATCGAAGCGCGGAGTAATGCGATGGGTTCATTTCGATGTTAGCTGCGTGAAATCGATACGAGTTGTCTACGCAGTATATTAGATCGATCATGTTTTCCTTTTTATTGTTCCCCGTCTGTGGTTTCACAGCAGACCCATAGGCGAAACAGAAAGTGAAATTCTGCGGAAATTTTGACAATATCCTGTAGTATATAGGCGATATGTCTTTGACCGCGCCTGCCGTAGCTTTTATTGCTGTTGAGGTTGCCATTTTTTATGTTAGTGTAGAGAAAGAGATATCTGCTGACCTGAGAACAGCAGCAATCCGCGCTGAAGACACGATGACAGGTGGTCGGTGGATGAAGTTCCGTGTTTTTATTTGTATTTCAGATGGTAAATACAAAAACAGTTTTTGTCTTGAACTAGCTATTTGTTGCAAGCAATTAGTATTGTTGGCTGTTCAGTACAATTTTATGTAGCTAGTTGCTCATTTCAATAATCTAAAATCTAACCAAATAATCACAAACAAAATCCATGAATCCAACAAGCATAGACATTTCTTTTTTTGGAATATTTATGGTATGGCTTCAAGACTTTTATGCTAAGGCATCTTTCTCTCCTTCACATGGAGAAGGGTATGGGCTTAAGCCCATACAGCCTATTCATAGAGTAAAATAGGCCCCAAAATGTACAAACGAGCCCTTTTTTACGGGCGTTAAAAAAGCGCTGAGTTTGAATAAAAAGGTAAATTGAGCTTACAGTCAAATACAGTTCGAAAAAAAGTGCCGCGCTTTAAAAGCGCTGACGTGTGAATAGATAATAGAAACTTGCCACAAAAAACCCTGAAGTCAAAAAAAGTCAATATGTCAAACTGACGGTAAAAAACATGATCATTGTCATTTGTCATTATGTTGTTCCTTCTGTGCGTCAAAGTGTAGATTGTTGTTTTTCATCTTCTACATATTTATTTCTTGCTAACGCGAACGCTGTGTGTTTTGCTGGCTGCAGCTATTTTAGCATAATTTAGGTTGTTCGAATAGTGAATTATACCCAATAATGTCGAGTGCCGACAGAATTGACTTTGAAATGGAAGTTGAGGTGGAGAGTGCCTCATCAGGGCCGGCTGTGGATCCTCCTAACCCTACATCACCTGCGCCAGCAGCAATAGGAGGCGCAAAGAGCGTGGTGGTCACAACAGCAACTTCTGGTTCAGTAACAGTATCTTTACATCCTCTTGTTATAATGAATGTATCTGAACATTGGACAAGACTGCGAGCACAGGAAGGATCACCACAAATAGGTATGTCCTACTAACATGGTACTTACGTGGTTCAATCAAGACATTCAGGCATGGCAATCATTTTTTATTACTTTCAGTTATTGGAGCCCTGATTGGCAAGCAGAAAGGTCGAAACATAGAAGTAATGAATTCATTTGAATTAATGTTCAGTGTCATTGAAGGAGACATAATAATTGATAGAGATTATTACAATTTAAAGGAAGAACAATGTGAGTATTTTCTTTTGCAAGGTAATGCAGCAAGATGAAGTGATAGTTATAACTTATTCTAAACTTAAAGATGTATAAAATATTAATATTGCCAAATGCCAGCCATGTGGTATTTCTTCTAAAAATACATATTCTTAAAAAAATGGAGTTAACATACCTAAATTGAATTGCATTCTTGATGTGAGTAATGTTGTAATAATTATAATCAGTTTGAAATATTTTTTATCATCTTAATAGAATACTAATGTATTCTGCCGTGGTATAACTATAATGTCGCTATCTGCCAAAGCCGTTTGGAATAGGTAACATAAAATTCGTGCATAAAATTAAATGCTATAATATAAAACCCTAAAAATTAAAAAAATACAACACCCTACTTGAGACCTGGAGAAGACTTCAAGTCAACCATGGGTGATGTCATTGAAAACTCACATTGGTTTAAATGTTTAGAGCGCATTTTCTGTTATTTAAAACTGATGTTTTAAATTACAGAATATGCGAAATATAATAGCGTTGGCAGATAACGGCATTTTAGTTATACCATGGCAGTATTGTGTACATATTGTTTAGTTCTAAGCTTCTTATTCTACTACTGTATCATTTTGATTAAATGTGATATTAAATTGATGTAATAAAAATTATTAATTATTGTGCTAGATAATAACTTTATTGTTGTAATTGGACAGTTAAACAAGTATTTTCTGACATGGACTTCCTCGGCTGGTACACTACTGGTGATGCACCCACGGATAAAGACATTGCCATTCACCGACAGATCTGTGATATCAACGAGTGCCCCGTCATGTTGATGCTGAATCCTGCGGGAAGGAACGGAGATGTGAGTGAACTGACAGTATTGTATTCATTGTCTTTTTAAATGGATTTCAGTAGATGTTTCTGTCCAAACATTATCAAGCCAAAATGATATTTTTATTAGTACTTGTACTGAGGTTGCGGGACTAATGAATTACCGTGACCCCAGTATGTAAAGGGCTATTGTAGGACACCGTGGATTTTAGTCAGTACAAGTCTGACAGTCCCTCCCGCCCTGCCCTGGGTGGGAGGACTCATTTCATGATTTTACCATGCTAAAAAAAAAAGTACTTGTACTGAACACACCATACAGCCATTCATTTTATGTTTCTTTGTTGATTAGCATGGGACTTAATACCGGACTCAGAACCTATGATATTTAATTTTTGTTGTAAGTTAGTAAAGTGAATGCTGCTTGGCCTCGAAGAGTTGGAGCATGATGTTGTATAGCCTATAAACTTACTCAAAAATTGAGCTGTCTAATACACAAACATTGTTTTATTAACTGATTGGCAGTCCCAGAGAGTTGTGTGTTTAAATAACAAATAAAACCATTTATCACATTATTTCAATTAAAATAAAATACAAGTTCAAATTAATTTTAAAATATCTTTTAAATATTCCAGCAACTACCAGTGGTGTTATACGAGTCTGTGATAGATGTAGTCAATGGCAGAGCCACAATGTTGCTAGCACCACTCACATACACTCTGGCTGCTGAAGAAGCTGAGAGAATCGGAGTGGACCATGTGGCCAGGGTCTCCTCTGGTGAAGCAGCACTTAACAGTTTAGGTAAGGAATTATATTGCTTCAGTTGGCCCCATCCTTTGGGTTTTCAGAATTAGGTAATGATGTGGTTACATTCTGGTTTCAAAATTGCCTAAGCCACCTCTGGGAGCCCCACATGCCTCTAACATGGCTTTAGTCTTATACATATGAATCCAGGTATCCTCACAATGTTGTCTTTCACCAATATCTGTGATTCATAATATGGTTCACTTTATTAAAACAAACATTTTGCCACACAGCAAGATTTGAATACAGACTAAAACAATATTGACACTTTAATTTATTTCAGAAAAAAGTCTTTTTTTTATGTTGTTGTCTAAAGAGCTTTGAAGAAATTTACATCACGATATGCAGATGTAAAGATTCAGTATTTTATTCTCACAACTCATGGATTAATTTCAGTGGCAGAACACCTAACAGCCCAGCGCTCAGCTATCAAGATGTTGGTGTCGCGAGTGCGCGCGGTGCTGGCGACGGTGCGCGCCATCCGCGACGGCACGCTGCCGCCGCGCCCGACGCTGCTGCGGGAGGCGCGCGCGCTTTCCAACAGACTGCCGTTGCTAACCTCACAACAGTTCCGCACACATTTCTATAATGTACGTATCTATTTGTGCCAGATTAGAATTTAATAGATTAGAGAAGATAGAATACTCCTTATCCAGAATTGTATTTAGGGATCAGACAAAGAAAAAGCTACATTATATTGTTTTGATTGTTGTTTTTAATTTATATGAGCAGGAATGCCCCACATTGGTTAATAAAATAAATCAAAATCAGCCTTGCCCATACCTCGCTACGCTCATGCTCTTTATTCTGCACACCATACAAATTACAGGTATTTAAAAATAGATCTTATATAGAGAGTGACGGAATGGGTAGTTTATTGCTAAAAGCAATCTTTTTGATAATTATTATTATCATCATCATAACGTCACGCTTATAGTCCCCAAAGGATTACGCGCCATTATGTTTAAGTCCCATGTAATAGAAAGCGACCTTATAGCGATCCTAGGGCACAAAACCAGACTGCTACCGACATTTCTAATGGAAAACCACAATTTAAAGTAAAGTGGTCTGTTTTGTTTGTGATCTACTGAAGAAGATTCAATGGAGCTCGTGGTTTACGTTTGGACCTAAATTTTAGAATTGTACTAGTGTCCGACCCAAGATCCAGAGAAGAGGAGAGAGACGAAGAGGTTTTAACTACGGCCAGTTTCGACAAAAAAAAATGGTGGAATCTTTCGGTTTCGGTCTGACACTATTATTATTACCCAAAGGACTCTTTGGGTAATAATAATAGTGTCAGACCGAAACCGAAAGCATAATATAATATAAAAAAAAAAAAAAAAAAAAAAAAAAAAGATTGATATAATATAAGATAAATTGAAAGAGTTAGACTTAACTCTTTCAATTTATGAATGATCATTTGTGTTTGTCTCCAGCAATGCAACGACGTGGCGCTGATGACGTACCTGGGCACGATCACGAAGGGCTGCAACGCCATCAACCAGCTAGTCAACAGGTTCAATGTCCTCTACGACAGGCAGGGCATGGGCCGCCGCATGCGAGGCCTTTTCTTTTAGGGCGGACGTTAATATTACCTCCTTTGTACACCCAAGACCATAGAGTGAGTGGAAAAAATGCATTTTTTTTAAATCCTTTTTATAAACCCGATTGGAGTTTTTCCATGAATTCTATACACAGTACAATTTTTTGTTTTGTTTTGTGGCAGTTTTCTCTAATTCTGCCGCCCTTATTAAATTTCAAAAATATTACAACCGTGTTCTACAAAGAATTGTTTAAGCATGTCGTTGGAAGTCATAGACAAACTTAAGATAGCTAAAAAATATGTTTCAATAAGAATTTTAAAGAGATCTCATTGAATAAACTCATAATTTTAATGTTGATAAAGATCTTTTTTGCCTTCGCAAATTAAGTAATGGTACTTTGAACTTTATTCACATGCAGTAGCGTCATAAATGCAATGGCCAGCTTATGCGCTCACCGATTTCTTGAGGTTAACGTGTGATTGAGTCCTTACTTATCGGGGTTATATTTTTTTAGTTCATGACAATGATCGATATCCATTCACAAATATGTAAAGTTGATTGTAATTGTCACGTCCTACAATCGACATAGTGATTGATTTTAAATATAGCTACTTAAAATAAAATATTAATGTACCTTAAAAAAACAGTTCAATAAAAAAATAACTAAAATAATACACAATATTGTGACGCATTATTTTATTTCGCATCCCGTTTGAAAATTCTAGTTTCATTTCAAAATTAACAACTTTGGACACATTGAGATTCATGCTATGGAAGACTCTGTCAGATCAAGTCTTTACACTGTAAGACACCATATTGTTTGTGGGAATCGGAAGTGACGTCAATTATATGACTAACAGGATAAGTATATTGTCAAGCTACATAAATGTATGTGATGGTTTTAGAAATAACTCGTTATCCAATATTTACAAATATATGGTAGCTAACTTCGTTAGGATGATTACCTATCGCGATAGTAAAAAACTTGGAAGTGGTAAACTTTGGAAACCTTTTATAAACAGTACACAGTCTTAATATTAGCACTGCTCTATAAATTATGTAAATTTATTAAAATTTGTAATAATTAAAAATCACCTTTACATTTTTTTTATTCAAGTTTATTAACAATGACTTGATAAAACTTACATTAGGTAAACTTTATAATTGTACTTTAATCGATAGTTTTGTATAAAAATACATTTTTTTTTAGTTTGTATTTTAAATCGAATCAAACGCTAATATTGCTTTTATGTAACTATTTCGTAAAAAATATCTAAAAGTCCACAAACATTATTTAAAATAAGACACAGTTTAACCACCTTACTATTGAGTATGATGACGGAATAACATAAATGCATTAATGAGTTGTAGTGGAGTGACCGAACGAAGCTAACGTATTGTGTCACGGAGTAGTGAGCAAAGAGAGTGTCAACATTAACATGTACTATTGGAGTACCACGTGACCTTGCGTCAAACGACGACGGTTTACAATCCAGCACTGTATCACTCCATTTGCGGCCTACTCAGTGGTATGACGCTGTTTAGCAATCGTAGTCTTTGATAAACAAACTAGTGGCAAGCACCGTGTGTCGCTATCTCCAGCTATCTCCTAGCCCGGCGGGCGAGTGTTAGCTATGTGTCGTCGGGTATCTTCTCGATGCCGATGAGCTCGTCGAACAGCGAGTGGTTGTCAGGGATGACGTGCGGCTCGTTGAGCGTCTGTCGCGCGAACTTGAGCACGGCACGCGCTAGCTGACCCACCGTCCATTTTCTATCTACTAGTACTCGGACGAGCGTGTCCAACTGTGGAGGAAAATAATTATCATTACAAGAATTTACTACTAGATTTTTTATTATTTTTCGTAACCATCACGACAAGGTAACTATTTCTGCGATCTCAAGAGGACCATTTATCTTCTCCGTTCACAGTCGTCGGGAATGATCGAGTCTCAAGTTGGTATCGTACATGAACACGCACATCTATAGAGTTCGGTTTTATTTCTGAATTATTTAAAAATGCATTACATTTCTTTTTCAAATACGTTGTGACTCTCTCAAACAACTAGAAGACACATTATTCGAAGTGTTTTATCCCACTTACACATATCTATTTGAATTTGTAAATACTCTCTGCCTTTTTCTGACTAGAATGTTATTTAAGGCCAGGAATTCCAGCTCATCGTTAACATACATACCTTAAACAATTTCTCGTTCCCGAACGTATAGTAAATGAGCGCGGGTACTCCTGCCACGCTAGCCGCTAGCCACTGCAGCAGCAGCTTGAGTTGCGGATGCCCCCGCAGGCGCTTGCCGCAGCCCCAGTTGCCCGTGGCCACCGGCCGGCACGACCCGCCCGACACGATCTTGTGCGCCAGCTGCGACAGCTGCGGACCGTGTAGCGATCAACTTCATTCAGTTTTCTTAGGTTTTGTTAGGTAACGCAGGATGTTTGAATTTTGAGCCTTATTTATAGTGCTTTAGTGTAAATAAGGGTCACGCTCCAAATGGGCTAATGAGAGAGCTTTAGGGCTCCCAAGCATGTGTCATTATTGAATGGTAAGGCGTTGCGAATACAAGGTTTTTTTTATTTATTAAATACAGTAAAATATCTGCTCAGTGCTCATCTTTGCTGCGGTCTCTACTCTGAAGTATGTATAATTCATCTGTGGTCAAATCTTATGATTGGTGATTTGATTTGTTTCTGGTATTTCGGACAGAAGCACAAACTCAAACATGAGTTTTACAAAGCTTTGCCTAAAAAGGCCACTTTATCAGAATATTACGAACTGCGAAGGATATCGTAATAGTAGATTATTAACCAAGGGGATAAAGCAGTGTCTTCTGTCGCGGGTGACGATTTAAATCGCGAGCGTAACGAAGGACTTGAGGTTTACTCCCGAGCGTAGCGAGGGTGTTAAAAACTTAAATCACGAGCGAAGCGAGGGATTTAAGACGAGTCCTGAGTGTAGCGAGGAATTTAAGTTCACCCAAGACTAAGACAGCTTTATCACCGAGGAAAATACTCTACTTTTCGTACCATTTGCGAAAAAATGAACTCAATAATAATATGAGATAAGCATTTATTGAAAATAATGACAATTAAAAGTAAAAGTTAACATTCGAAACATTGGTTCAATTATTGATAGAGAGAGTTACATTTTTGTTTGGTACATTTATTGTCGATGAGTTAATTTGAGTATATCTCTGTTCTTGCGTCTGAGGAACTTGCGTTTCATTTGATTTAACATCGTTACGCATTTTTAGAACATTAACTTATTTATAAAAATAAAATAAACTTAAGGTTTTATTTGAAGAAAACAAAAACGCGGCAAATACCTAGACTAAATTTTTTTTGTCGGAAAAGTAAAGGCATCAAGCTCATACGGCCTCTTCGGTTTTCGTAATTTTGTTTAATAATCATAACTGCATAATAAATACGTATTCCTTTTTCAAAAAGATGTGTTATGCTTTATATACAAACTCAATGGTGTAAACACAGATGTAGTTCAGTATAAATTTCGGTAAGTATTCCAAATTTAAATCACATTCTCTCCCTAGAGGATGAATGAAATTCAGTACAACATTCTCTCCCTGTTTTTAACAGATTAAAAATGACTATCGTTATGTTCGATTTTTGAAGCATAGAATGTCACTTTTTTGAGCAAGTGGTACGAAAAATGTATTATTCTATTTGTCAAAAAATAGAACAGTTAATCGATAGAGAATAATTTTATAGCAATTCGTATTAAAATTCTATGAAAGTGGCGTTTTTTGACCGCCTAACCGCGTATGTATCGTAATAAACACTTCTCTAGCTCTGCAAACAAATAACGATATATGAAGGAAAAAACCTACCAAAAATTTTCAAGCAATTAGCAATGCCGTTCTGTTACAAAAGTTGGATATTATTATCTATCAAATCGTTATGAATAAGTATAGCTTTTAGATCGTTATTGTTTAGCTGGTCAGTTTGGACGGACAACAGATACAATGGAAATAAGAGAACATAAACAAAATTAGCGATTACAGATGAGATTTTCAACGTTTAACGCATAAATGGAGAAGAGAGTGCGTATTGTAATAGAGTGCAACGAGCATTGATTGCGTCCATGAGTTACGTCCCTCTTCCTGATTAGCAGAGCACTAACCAATCAAAACAGAACGATGGACGCACACTAAATCCCCACTCTTTTTAGCATCGATTATTTTTACTACATGCAACACCACAGAAGTATATGTTTCGACAGAAAGCAAAGACGATTATAATATCAGTGATGTTACTCGTATGTTAGTATACTGTTTACAAGTTAGCGACAGCCGGGTGCACGCCTGCGGTCTGACCTTCGGTTTCTTTAGCTTTACTGTGACCGGCTCGCACTCCACGGTCTCTTCAATAGTCTCTACGATCATGTTTATCATCCAGTTCAACTTTTTCTTCCTGAGACCGAGGTCATGGTCGGGGGACACTGTGTCGGTCTCAGTCGACGTGTCCGTGCTTTTGCTATCGTTGCCTTGTCTCTTGTCGTTCGCTCGTGTTCCTTCTAGAAACTCCTCCGGTATAGATTCTTTTACTTTACGTTTCTGTCAAAACATATAGCAGTTTAGGTAACGGGTTGGTTTGTTTTATTGACCTTTACTTAGTGGTTTATTATTGAAATGTGTAAACTTTTTTTTTGGTTATGGTTCGAGTTGCACGAGCTATGTCGTAACTTTAGGGTTTTGTTAGATATTGTTTAGACACAAACTCAGCGAGCTACAGTTATCTTGGATTCTTATTGGGTTGGTGGATAAAGTCATGTTCGTAGGACTGCGTAAAACCAGCAAACATGTTAGAAATCTTCGAGCTACCGAACTGCTTAGTATGTTAACTGTAAAGCTATAACGGGTCACACATTTTTCAAGACGCTCCGCCGTTTCCGCCAATCGCCATTGCAATTACATCTTTTTTATCACTTAGCAAATTAGTGTTTTCGTGAGATAGCCATCAGTGTATGGTGACGGATACAGCGGAGTGAATAATTTTCGGTTTAAGAAAGTCTTGTTCAACAAAAAATTTGTAAAATCAGGATATCTGATATTTTTTTTACAATGACTAAAGACTAAATACTGAAAAAAATAACTGTGACAGGACAGGGATATAAACACAGCTGTAGAAGAATAATGTGAAAATGATTATACAATACGTACGAGATGCGCGGCGAGGCGATGCTTGTGCCTCGCGAGCTCGAGCGACAGCGAGCGTGCCGCCAGTGCCAGCGGGCGCGGGTGCAGCGCGCGCGGCTCGCGGCCGTACAGCTCGGCCGCGTCCGAGCCCGAGCCGCCGCCCACCGCCAGCGACTCTGACAGCGTGCGCTTCAGTAGCGAGCCCGCGAACCTGCACACACATACAAGTCGTGCAAAGAGTCCGGATTTGAGATAGGTGAGAATCAAATGCGTTATTTTTCATTCAACTTAGGGTCAGAAAATAAATATGTAATCTCTCATTCAAATTGGAGTGAGTTTCAAAACAATATGTAGGTAATCTATCATTTACATTAAGGTCAAAAATTCAAAATTAAAATGTGTAAATGTTCATCCAAAATAAGGTGTGAATAAAACAAAATGCGCAATCGTTCAGTCTAATCACGGTTAAAATCAAAATATGTGTATTCGTTTATAATAATGAGGGTGTGAATTAAAAGTAAGACGACATTCCCAAAAACTATTGCGGAGCAAGTTGCGACTTTTATGCAATGTGTTGAAAACGTAGGGCACGACTTCTTAGTTTTATCTGAGAAAAATATGGCAGACCAAAATCCCCGGAAAAAAGGTTTAAGACACTATCACACATAAGGTAAAAAAAACAAGGTATAGGTACGAGTAAGATCGATCTCGATAGTATCCAAAGCGGACATTCGGTCACTGCGCCGAATTTTGTCCAAGATATGAAAACAATTCCTCAGAAATAAAGAGAAATTCAATTGCAAACATTTTGGGATGAACGAAAAGGACGCAACAATAAGCCATTGCACACAAGTAAAAAGTCATCTTGCAAAATAGTCGGGCACCGTTATTCAAAAATGAGCCTTATTCTACCTGGAGAACTTCTGTTCGTCAAGCGACTGCTGTGGCAAGACTGAAGTGTCTTCCCAATTCGGCCCTGCCGCATCAGGTACATTTTCTGCACCAAGCGGCAACACGGGAGCGTCAGCACTAAAGGGAAGATTTATTCTTCTACAGATCCTACTCTGGGAGACATCTTTATGTCGCCATAAATGTTCAGTGTTGAATTAAATAGTCAGCAAGTCATGCAGCCGGATAAATCTAGTTTAAATCTTTTTGGATGTCCTGGTTTTGAAGCATTAAAACATATGCGCATTATGAATATGGATACCAAAGTTTGCTGTGTTAGTAACCTTTACAACAGAAAGAAGCTTACTTATCTAGTTACGTAGGTAGGACCACCAGGCTGTCATCCAGAAGAGGACGTGGTCCTCAATCTGGCTTTGTCTAACACATGAGGTAGCTTACCTAATCACAGCCAAGTCTCGGGAGTCTAACTCTCGATTTTTGTGTTCGCCTGATTCTGAGTCGACGATGGGGTCGTTGAGCCACTGATTGAACTGCTCGTACACCTCTTCTAACTCTGAACTGAAATAGAGAAAATAATTGATTAGTTTGGGGCACACCTTGGGGAGTCACAATAAGAGGACGAACAGAGAAAAGAGAAGATGATGGATGGCTTGAGGAAATTGAAGCAAATGATAAAGTGACGGTAGACAGCGAAAAATTTAAGTAAAACTATGATGCGCTGATCCCAAGTAAGATGACAGGCCCTAATGAAACTTCCTTGGAAATAGACGATCTATGAACGGTTATCGACTTCGAATCATTAGTTTGGGGAGCACTTTGAGAACAACGATAAGGATATCTAAAATAAGAGACAGACAGGAGGATTATGTGACAAAAATATGAAAGAAAAGAGCAGAAAATAAGTGACGGGTAGACAGCGGAAAATTGAAGTTAAATTATCTTGAGTTGATCCCTACTAAGAAGACAGGCTCTAATGAAGCTTCCTTTGATATAGACGATCTATAAACGATTATGTACATTATAAGCCAAGATGGCCAGCAAATATGTCATATGTATACTCTTCTCGCCGGTGGCTTGAACTGAAAAAATATCCCTGTTCAAATCAAATCATTAAATTTCTGTAGGCCAGTTACAGGCACTTTTGAATTGTCAAAAAAAAATAGTATAAATATAGTTTTTGTCAGACTTGCAAGTATTAATCGCATTTCCGAAGTCCATACTCACGTATATTCTGTGCTGAAGCTGTACTTGGAGCTGTTCCCGGTGTCCTTCCTGCCGAGTGGTCGGTGTCTCGGCGAGGGCTCGCCGTTGCTGACAGTCTCCTTCTCAGTCAACACGAAGCCTACTGAACCGCCACGTTTTACCCTGGGAAAAGAACAGTTGTTGTAGTTATGACCTACCTTCTACAAAGTTTTTCTTTCCATGATTTTTCGCACATACAAGCGTCTAACGCCCGAAGGTAGGTAGTTGACCTATAGACCACCCTCATTTCGTCAGTTATTTTTTTAAGTCTTATGCTTACATTATGAGGTCTTATGCAATACCGAGCCTATAACCACTTGCCAGAAATTCAGACAACAAACAACCAGGCTTGTTCCAGTGAGTGAACGAGGTGGCGCTAGACGACTTGTATAGCTCTGTCTCTTTCACTCACTGGAACATGCCTGGTTTTAAGACGTCATAATACGGCCGCTGGTCTGCCAAAATGCTGTTTTTAGTATTCAGTCGCAATAGTACAATACTATTTGAATTCTAAGAGCCAATAATAGATAATCACGCCCCAGTTTCTGAACTCACCAAAGATCCTGGATCTAGGATGTTAAAAGACTGACCTAATATCGTTATCCTGCACCTCCGCCCCAGATATGCTGATGCCCACAGCGTAGCTGGAACTGTCAGTGGACCAGTCTCCAGTGCTGGTGGTGGTAGAATGTTCGGCCTCTCTCCTCAGCGCCTCCCGCAATCGGTCCGCGAAGCTCAGCCGTCTTTCCTCAGTCGATAACTCCTTGAGGTACTGGAATGAATTAGGACGAGCGCTCTCGCCGCGACCTTCGTCTTCGCTACCTGAAATTGGGAGAAAAGTTGGCTTTGATTGTTTAACGTGGATTTCATCGAATTGAACGCGGTCTGATAAACGTCGTTGAACGACTGTCAATGTCAATATCCAGTAGCAATTACAAGCCGAAACTACTGGGGCTAGGAATGTGAAATTTTGCACACGGCTTCCTATTATAATGTAGGGGAGCACTAAGAAGGGATTTTTGGAAATTTAACCTTTAAGGGGGTGAAAAGGGGAAAAAAATAAAATAAATAAATTAGGAAAGTACGTAACCCACGCGGACGAAGTCGCGGGCAAAGTGCTAGTAAACTATATGTGGGCTATATGTAACCCTACGGTTATTTATGAACGCAAAATTAATTCGAAGTTACCATAGTCAAAACTATCGTTAGCACTGTGGAACTCGTCGTCACTGGAATTACAGCTGGAATAGAGGCTATCTTCTTGCCCGTCTTGTAATCCCCCGGTAGACCTGGTCACCGGTAGACATTCCCCGGAAGACCCCAGCACTATAAATCTTCCCCGTCGGTTGTTCAGCATGCCTCCATCTGGGGAGAGCCAGCATTTTTTCTTTGTGAACTCTGCACCTGGAAACAAATAAATAATGAATTAGTTTGAGGTGATATAATCCTAAGAAAAAGGTCTCGTCTGAGAACTACAAATTCAGCGCATAGAAGAGGGAGGGAGGGCCTTTCGTGCAAGTAACTAAGTTCCATCATCAGCCGAGTGCCATACATCAACTTTATAAAGAGAGACTGAAATAGCCTAAATTCCTGCATCTCAGCCAATATGTAACAGTGATGGTGTCATTATCAGCTAGCGACAAGGAATGAGTTGGTTATCGTTTTGGTGTTCGATAGCTCTTGTTGCTACGGAAAAATTGCGCGGAGACAATTTAAAAATGCTAAGAGGCCTCCGTCTATTGTACGATTTTTGAGCGAAATAGTTCAAATCTAGTAGTAGTTCTAATCCCTTTCTAGTCGGCGGGAACGCTAATCAAGATCATACTAACTAGGATCATTCAGATTGAGTGTGGCCGCGCAATAATTCTGTGGCGAGGGGCTGCGACTGTTGTAACTATTCAGCGTACTGCACGATGAGGCTTGCTTTATCACCACTGTGGCCTCCACCTCGGGCGGCGTGTGACTGAACGACTCTCCTGAAAATAATCGTGAACGAAGACCTGTTAGAGAACATAGGAAAAAACAAAGAATCATTAGAAAATATAGACTGGTATTGTTATCGCGAGGCTTATGCATTTCAGTCAAAACGTCCGTGTCAGATTTGCAATAATATTTTACAATGTTCACATTCATAACACGTTGTAGTGAAAAAGTTCTAATTGTCTTTATCTTATAGCCTTCAGCAAATGGGACTAGATCAATAAGTACTCGTAGGTCCAATGGAGTTGACACACGGTTAGGTGTCAACTATACTAAATTTTTCATCATCATGGTTAGGGGTTTTAAAACACCAGATTCAATCGGTGCGCGGTCAGATAAACTTGCACGTACCTATAGGTGAGAGCCTCCTCTCATGGCGCGTGCCCTCTCTGCTCTTCATGGGCGTCTGCTGGAAGGCGAGCAGACACTTGTTGAGCTCTCGCAGCACGTTGTCTTCCTCCCATTGGCCCAGGGGCAGCTTGCTGTAGTCTTCGGCGTCCATTAGGCATACGGTAACCTGCGGAAATGTCACGCCGCTCAAGAAGTTTAGGCACAAATCAAAAGGCAGTCGCCAAATAGGTATCTACAATGAGAGTTGTTCCCAGACCCAGTTGGAAATAAAAGACAATAGCAGATTTGGCGAGGTTAACGAGAGAATGATCTTATCCAATATTTTGGAAAAGTCTCTTGACATAGAGGACCTTATGTTTTTTGAACTACAATATTTCACAACACCACAACCGAGAATTTAGTACTTATAGCAACCTTACCTTTTTAGGTTCGTCAAGCAGTTCGACTTTGGTCTTCTGTCTCTTGTCGCAGATCCTGCTGAACAGCCTGACGCCTTCTACCTTGAGCACCTCGTTGTCTTCTAACGCTTCTACTGACAGCATCGCTGGCAGAAGTTCCGGCATCATAAACATTGATAGCGACTCCTGAAAAACGAGGTTTTCGATCTTTCGAGAATTTCAGAGTTGACTATTTCACTATGATACATTTGCAAGGGTATTGTCTCATCAATATAGCAATTACGCTGAATGGTAGATCAATATTATTGTCGTGTAACTTCATAGAAGTCCTTAGAAACTTCATTGACAAAGGGCCTCCTCGAGGTTCGAAGAAGGCCTTTTGTATTTTGCTGAGTTTAGTAAAAAGACAGTACTCTGGTCAGTTTCTCTTTGTTCATCTACTCTACCTGTGATTCTCCATCAATGAGAGTGTCCCCGCCGACCCGACTGGACGCAAAGCACACTCGGATAGCCTCGTCGTTCTCGCAGCGCTCCGGGCGCCCCTCGTGCCGCACCAGCAGCTTGCACAGCGGCAAGGTACATTCTAACCAGTCCTCTATTGTCAACCACTGTTTTGAGGTCATCACCTATAACATCACAATATGGGGTGAGGGTTTTTTGAGATAGAATTCTGGCTGAATACAGAATATTTTCTTTATTATTGAGCCCTTATGTTTGGGCGTGTGTCGTGATGGTCTAGTCTAGAGGTTAACACCTGTTGAGAATCCCATCATACACGCTGTTGTGAATTTAAACCCAGCAAGTAAGCACCAATATCTATTTCATCGCATATTTACTTTCTAAGCTCATCTTGGAAATCATTGACATCGATTCAAAGGGGTTCACTAGCAGACGAAATACGAGAAGTTTAACATAATTTGTATGTTCTCTAAGTAGGTAGGGGTTTTCAGAAGTGGCTTAATTCTGAGACGAGATAAAGAAAGAAAAAAGAGGAAGAAGTTAGATCTTTCTTCTTCTTCAAAGGCGTTAACTAGCAGACGAAATACGAGAAGTTAAACATAATTTATATGTTCTCTAAATAGGTCTTTAGGTACACAGCCTTTACAACCTTTCCAAAATATCAGGCCGCGTGATGTTATGTTGTTTAAATTTTCCTCTAACAAACTGTTACTACTTACGATGTAAACAACAATAAGCATTTAGCTACACTGCGTCTTACAGGTCTGTAGGAGTAGGTTTATGAATGGACATAATTATGTAAGTAAACAACGTGTAAACGTGCGTGTTGTTCCGACATACCTAAAGTGCGTCGGCTAGTCGTGCAATGTGTGATGGAAGAAAAAAATAATAATGAAGATGATGGTGGACAGTCACCATCGGTGTAAGTATTTTGTGACTAACGAATACAATTAGTTAAAAAAACATTTTTCTGATAAGACTTGATAGGATGAAATGTCTGCCGGGTTCGCGAAACTATCTAAAAAGGTTACATCAAGCCTGGATCACAAGGAACAGGTTAGTTTGTTGTCAGTCAAGCCCCTCCTCACCACCACTCAGGGCAGGAGGGCTCATTTGATAAAGTTCCTCAAGAAAAGAGTCCCTTTATATCTGTTGCAAAAATCATCAGAATTCCTCCTTGGAGGCACGAATTCTGATGATGTTTAAGCTTAAAAAACAAACTCACTTTTGCATTTTATAATATTACTTACGATAACTTTAATGAATAAAAGCAGCGCTTTAATAACAGGTGTTCATAGTACAACTTAGTACTACTATCTACTTGTTTCATGAATGGACATAATTTTATTATGCCTACGTACATTGAATGTAGCCGGGTATAGCATGAATGGACATAATAATGTAAACTAGGTAAGTGTAAACGTGCGTGTTGTCCAGTCATTAATTGCGTTAGCTAGTCGTATAGTAGGTGAACTTTACCTGTCTGCTTAATTTAATGGATCCCTCGTTGCTATTCTTATCTAACCATTCGAAGTAGTGGAGCAAGCTTTTTAATTTGTTCCTTTGCGATTTTCTGGAACAAATGAGAATCGATTATTAAACACTGACTGGCTATGATTGCGACAATTCTTCAAATCAATTTGAACTAGTTCTCGTGATTGTTATGTCAATAACTGTTTGTTTATTATTAAGAATTTGCTTTGCCTTCTTATACTGTAGCTACATAGGTAGGGGGGTAAATAAGGCCTTTTGGAATTCTTCTAACTGTATTAACCTTAAATGGTCTTCTCTCTTCTTCAACTTTTAACCACCCAATGCTGAGTATAGGTCTGTCTTCCAGATCTGTCCACTTCTGGTGATTTTGTGTCATAGCTTTCCAGTTTCTTCGGACCACTAACGATAGCGTGCATGGTCAATGGCCACCTACTCGGTAGGCTTCCCAACTCTTTAATCTCCTAGCCGTTCTCAGTTCTGTCTGTTTATAACTATTACGAGCATAAATGGAACACCACTCTCCGAGTCTCTGTCAATGGTCGTTTTCACAGTTGGACGACAACGATAAGGATACGACACTGGCATATAGTCCTGTCTCGCTCTATTTCCCTAGAGTTTATGAAACAGCCAATCCCACCGATATCGTGTAATGTCAAAGCGCTCATTGTTGCTACAAAGCTGCAAAGTTTTAATCGCCTAGGTACATACCTGTGTAAATTCTTAAAAAAATGTGTAAAGTTGAAGTCTTGCAAGGTGGGGTGTGTCTTGAGCGTCCGCTTGGGGTTGGTGGAGAAGAAGGCGTGCGCGACCAGCGCCGACACGAAGTTGTAGTCCAGCTCTGTTGAGTCACCTGCGGAGAATAATAAGGTGAAGTAAGGTCTCGAAGGTGACGTGGGGTGGCCTTTGCCCAGCAGTGGGACAGGTTATTAATAAATGTTTTAATTTATCGCGTTGGCAGAATCTTCCTGTTTTTTTTTTGACGCCGGTGTGAAGTCAGTGTAACGTTCGACCTTAAATCCTATACCCAAGCTATTTTATATTTTCATCTTAGCTGCGTGCAATCGTATGTCTCATAACGTGCTGACATGATTCAATTACCCCATTGCTAGATGTAAGTCGCGTTTTAGACTTGCTATTCTTGATAAGACAATCACAACGCTGGACTCTACAACGACCTCATCGACGAGAATACCTCAAGAGCGACTGAACAATTTGACAGAGAAAATCAAGCCTGTTTTGGAGGGAATACCGAAATGTTTATAGAACTTATCGTTCAGCGTTGCGTGAGCGCTGTGGCCGCGCTGACACAAGACTGTATTTATAGAGAACAGCACTGTTACCTACGGTAAAAAAGTCGCAGTCTTACCGTAAAGGAGGATCGCGACTTAAATTACTAATGACACCCTACCTACACCTTAAAACCAATTACTGAAATCCAATAACAGTGTCTTCAAACAAAAGAAAGAAGTTTTAATTTTAACTTTCATCAAACCTACGCGGCTTACTTCGAACACTCCAATGCGGCATTACCTAGGATAAGGTACCAAGTTAATAGACTACCCACCTTTTATTATGTAACTCGAAGCTATAAAATTTACTACGGCGTAGGTTTATGTGGAGGTATGTAGCCTCTTTATTTAACTACCTAGATCGAAACGTAATAACCTTTTTATATGCTAAAGAAATGTTGTTCCTAGTTTAATTTCATTTATCTCTGTAGTTCCGGATCGGGATTAAGAGTCTTCCGGTTTTCTGACGTAATCCGTACAAACTCCCCCGGATCCCGATAATAATGCAGGGTATTATGTAACTGAGTAGTCTGGCCAGCTTTTAAATGTAAGAACTAAATTAATTGAAGGCTTAAAACAATAGGGTTATAGTGCTTGTTCGAAAATTGCTTATTTGAATAGGCTAGATTTTTTGTACTCGCACAGTTCGCCAAATCCTGCAACGAACTTTCTTTCAATCGAACATAATTATGACTCGAAGTTATGTTACGGACCTTAGAGGTTAACAGAGTTACTTTTTATCTACGTTAATGGACACCATGCAAAACGACTTCATCCAGAATCCATATCATATTGAGGCAAAACCAACTGACCCAAGTCTTAGTTTGTTATTTCAATCTTACTTTGTTGCTGTAAGCTGAACATGAGTCCTTTGGGTGGCTTCCAGCGCTTGAGGTGCAGCGCCTTGTTGACCATTATCCTGATAGTATTATCGAGGAAGTGCCTCCGCTCATCCTCCGTCATCTCCTCTTCGAGGAACGCCTCCAACCCCTTCATCAACTCCGGATCCTTGATATCGTCGTCCGGATCTATACCTATGCTGTTGATATAAAAAGAAACGGCTATAGAGTGTTCGCAATGAAAAGTAAAAGTAGGTATATACAGACGTTAGCACGTATAGTACCCTAAATTATTTTTTTTTTATGTTTGCTGTATGTTGAAAATCTACTCGGGAAGGCTAATATGCTGGCGTCTGTACATAAGTTACTAGACAGTCTGTTTGTTTGGTACAGTTTGTTGGTTGGTAGAAATTTTGCTTAATTAGAAGGATAAAAAAAATATTAAGAAAACTTTTGTTTTTCATGTATTGATACTCACTTGCACATGTCATGTATTTTCAACATACTGGCTGTGAGTTTTGCCGGCGAAGATGCCAGCAGCAAGTGCTTCAAGTGACGCTGCACCGATGTCCACCAGGGAAGATCACAAGGTAACATTACAAGCGCCATGCTGAAAATTGCATTTTCATTCGTTTTTATTGAAAATATATTGTTCGTTCGTCGATCCTTTCGGTACCTATTTAATTTAAAATTCGCGGTCTTAGTAAATACCATACAAATGCGTTCGTAATAAAGTAATTTCTTATCGAAAAGTGATTTGCTCAAATTAGTTCTTATATTTAGGGAAATGGACGTAATAATTAGAACCAGTTATTAAATTACCGGTAAAATGGAACGAGTTGGCAACAAAATCGATTTAATAACGTTTGACCCGTTTGACATATTTAAATAGCACGATAGTAGCAGCTGTGTTACATGAACGCTCCCGTTACCGCTTGACGTTTGACATTTGAAGTTTCGACTGCGCGCAGTTTCAACTGGTTCAGTGCTCAGTGCTAAAGATTATGATTTATTCGTAATTTTATTTTATTTGACGAATACCATATAAGTGAAATATTGCACAAAGTTATGTAGATCAAAATTGTTATACCAGAAATCATATTTAGTCCAGTTTCATACATGAAACTGATGGAAACATATTACGAAATGGATGTTAATGTTACGTGTTTAGTGGTAACAAGTTTAGTCAAATAGTAAATGCAGAAATCCTTGTTTACTGTGTTAATCAATAAATTCCGCATAAAAAAACGAGTTCATTACACTACGATTGAATACGGCTATACGTGTGCCTAGTTATATGATAAAATCGTAGTGATACGTAGCGCGCGATATTAGCAGTCGATATCAAAGTACAAAGGTCGGAAATATGACTGTGAAAAGTAAGTTATTAAAAACGTTGATCCTTGGCGCTCCTGCGTCAGGAAAGGGCACTATATCTTCTCGAATAGTCAAGAAGTACAATGTAGCTCATGTCTCCAGTGGGGACAAGTTAAGGGACCACATTGAAAAACAAACTGAACTAGGAAAAGAAGTGAAAAAGTATTTAAATGAAGGTAAATTAGTACCTGACGATGTGATGATTAAATTTATGATCACAGAATTGAAAAAAGTTGAAAGCCAACCGTGGTTGCTGGATGGTTTCCCAAGAACAGTGGGTCAAGCTGATGCTTTGTGGAAAGTACAGCCTGTTGATGTTGTGGTGAACCTAGTTGTGCCATTTGAGGTGATCATTGATAGAGTGAAGAACCGTTGGGTCCACTTGGGTTCCGGAAGGGTTTACAATATTGGTTTTAACACACCAAAAGTGGAAGGTAAAGATGATGTGACTGGTGAAGACTTGGTTCAAAGGCCTGATGACAAACCTGAAGCAGTTCGCAAACGTTTAGAAATCTATGACAGTATAACAAGACCTGTCATAGAGTTCTATAAAAAAAAAGGTATACTGAAAGAATTTGAAGGTCGCACTTCTGACGAGATTTGGCCAAAAGTGACTGCTTACTTAGACCCGATTTTTAAAAAGTAAGCATAGATAAGTTATCAATGCAAAGTCGACTACTGTGGACGCTGTAGTCTCTGATAAGAATTGCACTGGTGCTCGGAACAACTAGGATTAAGATTAACATATGATATCAATGGGAAATACCTATATAATTTTATAGAATTTTTATGATTGTTAATTATTTGCAAAGCAGAGCTATTTTATTTATGTTTACGTTTTAATATGTTGTTTTGAACAACTTTATTTTTAGTATTTTATTATTATCAAAAACATAACAGTTATACAAGTATGTATCACTAATTAACTTTAGCTTTTTAAATATATTCGTTATACACCAGGTCATATCTATGTAAACATGGCTTTAGAAAATACCTTATATTAAGAGTACCTTTACACTTATGCCAAAAGTTTTGTCGAGTGCAATAATGATAGTGATAGAAAAGACAAGTGTAGTGATCATGATTTATAGGGAATGATTGTGTAGCACATTGATTATTGTCTTCCTTGTTGAAATGTACTTATGTAGAGTAGTGTTATACTTATTGAGTAGGTATTACATGTTATGTATAGAAGAATAGTGCCTTAAAAGGGCTCACATAATATAATCAAATTATACATAACTACTAATTTTAAAGTATGTTTACTAAAATCAAGTTCCTGATTTTAACACAAATTGCCATATGAGCTCAAATTAAATTAAAGTGTTTTTTTTTGTTATTTATTCAAATACGCATATTTTAATTTTGTTGGACATATTTTGAGTCTCTTGTTGAGTTTCTTTGTTTAATAAAACAGTAATAAACGTATTTGTAGTTTTTAATTCAATTGTTTAATTTTAAACTTCCTAAACGAAAATCCAATGAGACCAACCAGCAGGTCTTGAAACAAGAATAATCGTAAACAGGATTAGTTAAATAACTTTTAATTTCAATTACACTAGATTTCCAGCTGTTAGGCGTAGGTACCCACCACGTAACCATGCCTACACGGGCTGTTTGGTAGTAGGCTATTGTTTATTTACGTTAATCTACGTCATTGTGATTAATTCCGACTGCAGGGGCCTGGACAAAGATTGATAACATCAAAATTCGCTATCTTTCAGCAACGAAGACGATTGGCTCATCAATTTCTGAGTTCATCGATGAAGTTACGTCGAAAGCATGTATGTAATACATAGATACTCATTAATTCACATGAAAGGGCAAAAAAGCTAAGTAGACATGAACATATCTCCAGCAATAAAGTTGAGTATACAGATAGGTACGGCATAGCATGACCAAAGCAATAAATTCAATGAATCTGAAATGCTTTCGGAAATTTATAAATGCTTTGCACGTAACCACACATTTGGAAAAAGGAATACACAAAATATATCTAGCAATATACTGTATTTAGTTACCTTATAGCGAATGCGTTGCAATTGAGGCACAAGAATGAAGTATTTCGTAAACACTATAATAACACCATCAGTCACTGTCGTCTCGCGACAACCGGCTTCTTTTTACGCACTTTTCTCATTATCTACAAGGGAACCGTCCACTGGTATTCTTTAGCATGTAGAATATCTTATTGCTTTTCTATAAGACAGAAATAGTGTAGGGAGAAACGCGGGCCGGCTGCGGGCAGACACGAGCGCGCAAACCCCGACTATTTTTAGCTGCTTTCGTGCATCGGCGCTGAAATTAGATTGTAAATAAAAAGTTTGGGTTAACAGAAGTCGAAGGCCTCATTATTTGTTCTTGTAGGTCATCACTTAAACTAGCACCTGAAGGGATTCTGCTTAATTTGTAATTAAAGTAACCACCGCTGTTGCTTACGCGTCGTGCTTTAAAAAAAGTTAGTCAGCCACAAAACATTTCGCTTCATGGCCACTATAAGTAGGTTATACACTTATTTATAGTATTTTGCGATTTTACATTGTCATGAAAAGCGTTTATTGTAACTCGTACACACAGTAAACAAAGAGTTTTAACAAAATCTGGGAAAACGTACCTAACTCCGTCTACTATTTCAGCCGCTTCCTGGTCACTTTATTACCTACACATGGGTAATAAAAGGAAATTCTAGTGTGGAATACGCTTTCAGATATTGTCAAAACAATCTAGCGCGAAACTGCTACACTCGAAACTTGTAGTAACTTTTCACTCACTGTACGGATTTAGAACATTGATGTCTCATTGACTGTAGTTACTAAATTAATATTTATGGCCTTTATATTAATATCAGATCCCTATTCCTGGGTTGGCGATCGGTGTAAATAGAGGAGCGAAGTGTAAAGTGTACGAACTCATCAGTGAGCCAGGCTGTACTGACGCCGTCGGGCCGACTTTCACTGGGGGGTGACTACCCTTGCCATACCGGCTGTCGCACCCTCCACCCTCGCCAGTGACGTCACTCGGGCGCGTCACGACCTACGACGCCGTACGACGCCACCACCCGATGCTCGATACCCCGCTCCCTAATAGCGCCTTGTGAAATGTCGCTGTTACTCCCGAAACGTTACGTAAAATTAAATATGAAAGTACCCACAGCCTGCGTCAGCACACTACATCATTTTCATACGGTTAAGGTCGCTCTGTGCAAAAATTAAACAGCTTAACAACTTACCCGGTTTTATTTATCTTTTCAGACGAAAATCATGGGCATACGTAAGGATACCTATGTATCACGTGTTTCTTATGATAAATATTGTAAATGGAAGTCGCGTCCTGTGCTAGCAGTGAAATTCGGGGATAAATAGAGGATAGAGGTGTTTGATTACAAAGCAAGACATATCAGAACAGATGCTGTGTCGATTTTTTTTACTAGATCTTGTTTAAATCCGTAGCTTATTACATACATTTTTCAGAAACTATTGAAATATCTCCTGTATAGGTAAGATTATTCAGCCAGTGGCTGGCGAAGGGGAACCAGGAGGTTTGTCCCATCATCATGTGTGAATCGTTGAAATAGCAGTTGCGTTTGACGCCCTTCTAATCTAAGGTTTATAAAGTTAAAGTTAAAGTTAAGGAGCGTGGAAGGTGGTAAGAATAACCTAGCGGTTGGAACATGTATTAAGTATTTCATTAGTTATTGAAAATAGCCAGTGATTTTTCGATGAAAACCATATTTTTGCCTCTGAGAATCTTAATCACCAGCTTAAGCACTCGATAAAACACATTAAAAAAAAACTACACTCAGCTGCAGTTATCCATATTTTCCTAAATAGTAACTGAATCAAAATCTTCATGCCTTAAAAAAACGAAAAGTTTTATTTATAAAAATATTCACTTTTGAATACTAAGATCGAAACAACAATCAAAAATGTTACGACCACGCAGTTATGATTTTGTAGTGTTCAGATTTGTGAGAAATATAGAGCAAGGTTTCCGCATAACAAATGACGTCATATGCCTTGTTTTATCCGTAAGCTGATTGTAGTCCGTAGGCGACTACGAACTCTGAGGAATGAAAAGCACCCTCAACTTTTGGTCTACTGCGCATGCGTGGATTCTCTATACCCTATCTCTTTCGAATTTCTCGTACACTCTTGTTTTGTCTAAGCGTTGCCTCTTCTATCCGCTGTTAGCCTGGTATAGTAGCCGCCCGTGGAAAACTGTCGCCGCCCTACGCTGTCCACATTGGGCGGGCTAGGGCGGGCGGCTATATCCGCCTTAATAGTTAACTAACACTGCCTTAGATCTATATAGTTTAAAATAAAATTGGAAAAATACTGGGGGTAATTTTTGGCGTGGTTTTAAGTAGTAATTAAATTAAATTAAAATAAATATTTTAATATAAGTCTTGCCTTTTAATGTTTTTTTTACATGCCAAATCAATAAAAAATTTCATTTGTTTCAATAATTTTAAATCAAATCAAATCAATTTATTTGTTTAACATTAAATTAATTTAATAAATATAATTCCACAATTTCGTATTTGTATTTATCTACTATCATGCTGTTAATCTATATATATAAAAGGAGAACTGACTGACTGACATATCAACGTACAGCCGAAAGTACTAGGGCTAGGAATGTGAAATTTTGCACACGGCTTCCTATTATAATGTAGGGAAGCACTAAGAAAGGGTTTTTGGAAATTTAACCTTTAAGGGGGTGAAAAGGGGGAATTTGGAAAGTACGTAACCCACGCGGACGAAGTCGCGGGAAAAGTGCTAGTCCTATATAAAAGAACCTATAACAATTATCTTATTGCCAGCATTAAAACACCCAATGTTATTATGATCATTATATCATCCAAACGCGTGATATAATGAATTTCAAAAAAAGAACATTCTCATGCAATGACATTTTCACCACCAGATCGCTAAAATTTTGAAAAAAGAACAAAATATATTGTAGAATTCGTAATTTCGGATTCTCGTCTTATCGTGTTATTTCCCGCCATCTTGAATTTACATAGTTCTTACAACACTGTACAACACCCTATGGTATGAGAATCTTTTATAGAGGATTCACATAATGATTGTAGATAAAGTCTTGTATGCAACTGTTATAATTAGGTATAAAAACACTCATGTGATACTATTATCACACTCGGCTACGCCTCGTGTGATAAACCCACATTCGTGTTTTAATACCCCTGATTATACAACAGTTGCATAAATAACTATAATAACTTTGTATCTTGTACTATAATAGCGTTCTGTTGATCCGAAAGGAAGAGGCAAATAGATTTCTTGGCACGCTTCAACATTATTAAACATTTCAATTATCTGTACATGTAAGTGGTAGAAGCAATTAGGAGCTTCGTTTAAAAATCTAAGGGAACCTCCTAACGAGGTTCCTTTCTATGGATCTCTGACCGGTAGCTCGGACCCTGTTCCCGTTACCGGTGGGCCACTATTCTTTATATTTTTAAATGTATTTTTTTGTTTTGTTTTTATAACAATATTTAAAAATGTATATAATAAGTAAAAAAATGAATTAAGGAACTAGTGTTGTTAAAAGGTCATCCATTTTAAAAACATCTTAATTAAAGATTGTTATCAGAGTCGCGCGTGATTGTGAATGAAGCCCAGTTAATGCTATAAAGTCCACCAAATAGTATGACGTACCTTCGTTGCTATGAAGTCCTAGTAATGTAGCCACGTGACAGCGACAGCGCCGCCCTCCGGGACAACTGGTGGGCGGAGAAATTTTCTCGGAATCCCCAACCTTAGGTAGGGAAACATTTTTGAAACACAGGAATGAATTAGGGCGACATGGCTTCAGTAGACTGTTACGTCCATCAAAGTATTTACTTACAAACTTCGAGGTTTGTTATTTATTTATGTATTACTTTTTGTGGAATATTCCTAGTTTACGGTTCTAAATTTAATGTTGAAGTTAGTGTTTCTGGGAACTTTTTTGAGTTAGTTAGGTTACCTTATAAATAAACTATTAATATTGGCCGACTTACTAAGTAATTTATTTTTGTACGCACTTCTTTGTCTTAAGTTTAATATGATGAAGTGGCCAGACTTTCTTAAATGTACTAAAATAGTGTATTAAACCTTTTTGTTATTCTATTTACTTTCTTGTAGTCAAATGTATTTACGTAATAATTAATGTGGGTACTTACTGTACCTCTACTTCATTTCTGAATGAACAGCAAGTATGCAAGCAAGCTACATCCGCGAAGTCGTTAAAAATACGTAGTAAAACAGGTAGCAGATGTTTTGTTTACAGTACATAACGTGTTTAATACCTACATCATTATTTGTCTTAAATAAAATCGGGTCGAACATATAAGTTAAAGCAGAGTTTGGCTAGATCGGTTCTCGATTCGTTTGAATACTGAGTTTCCTCTGCGTCTCAGAAAGTATAGTCACATACTTTCTGAGACGAACTGAAGGAGTTTAAGTACCTATTATTCAGTACTACTGGTATACTTACTGGTTGTCGAGGACAGAAACGCTGTGGCCCCATGAAAAATACTGGTTTTAGGCTGCAGCACCCGTATCTCAACATAGTTGGGAAAATATAAGGCTGATGCTGTGTTGAAATAAAATCATAACAATTATTTTTTCATGCAGATAACGTTTTTGGAGATAACGAATTTTCTCAGTTTAAGAATAAATACGTAGTTGCAAAGTTACGATAAGTTATCTGTCTGTAGGTACACCAAATATCTTGTGCAATTGCAGTTTGATTGGATTGGTACATAAATAATTTCGTGTTAACAAGCTTTATAACTTGTTTACCCGAAATTATGTAGATAAGTACTGGATAAGTAAGTAAACACTATAATTACCTAGGTACCGTAATACTTGTTCATAACTAGCTACACAAAATGTTATTTGATGTTTCTGCTTTTTTTACATAATTCCTCTTTAGAGTTATCGTTCTTGTGACGGGGCCCCCTGTAGAGGGCCAAAGCCTGCCGGGGTCGCGGGACTCACGAATTACCGTGACCCCCGGTACGCAAAGGGCTACTGAAAGACACCGTGGATTTTAGTCAGTACGAGTCTGACAGTCCCTCCCGCTCTGCCCTGGATGGGAGGACTCATGTGATGATTTTACCACATAAAAAAAAGAGTTATCGTTCTTACATTAACTTGATTCGGTTGGTTACTAAATCTTATCGGACTTGATAAAATGATAGTAGTGATGAATTGTAGGTGGAAACTGATATGATATGTAAAAAAAATTGTAAAAATAATATACCTAGAGTTGCACTCGTTGTGACGCGTTACATTTTATAACTTAAAATACCTACTTACTTACAACTACAACTTACCTTAAGCAAATAGTAAATTATTTACTATTTGCTTTACTGACTGGATTGAACGAAGACAAAACTGAAATTTCAATACCATAAAATGAATAAACGTGTGAAATAATAATAATTTAATTCCATCGGAAAACTTGAAGCCCGAAATGCCAATGCACTCTAGCCGTTTTTACGACAAATCTTTTACTGTCGAAGCAGTACGCCTATGAAATGCTTTGCCCATCTCAGTAAGGCGCGCTCAAAGCTTATCCATTTTTAAAAATCTGATCAAAAACCACTACCTTTCCTCTTGAACATGTGACTCTAACGCTTATTTGCGATATTTCAGAATTATTTTTTTAGTTTATATATTTTGTTTAATTAGTTTATATATTTTATGTTTGTATGTGTATTTTTGTATATTGGTAAATTGTACACCGTAGACTACCTACAGTATTGTTTCTCCTTTCTTTTTCAAATCCATCCAAAGGTTGTCTTGAAAAGATCGCTTTTAGCGATAAGACCGCCCATTGTGTCACCAATTGGCAAAATCTGTGTCCAATTTACATGTATCTGTAATTCGTATGGTGTGCATAATAAAGAATATTCTATCTATCTATTCTAATTCCTCGCTCTTTACAATCAATCAATTCATTACACTTGACTGGCTTCTCTAAATCACGACCCATTTTATTATTAAATCAAAAGATTAGATCCAAATTTTCTGTATCGATAGAGTCGCAAAAACATCTTCGAGTATTCTGTTTTCCTGGTCCAATCGACCTCTGGGGCGGACGGAGCAACCCCAAAGAACGGCGTCATCCTTGGGGTAAAGGTCACGCGTGAAATGCCAAAGATACATAATTTTGGCACGTACTGACAATTTGCAAGGTCCCTGAGCTGCGTTCTGAAAGTTATGTAACGAACAAAAATGCTCGTACAAGTGTATTATCGAAATAACATAAGTCGAAGTAATCTTTGTTTTTATAGCCCCCCCACTATTAAACTTGATTTGGTTTTGAAATAACAGATTTAGCTAGGTACAATTAAATAATCAATGAATGTTATAAAATATAATTTCAAGAGTCTTCTTTAACATTAAGTTTATTTAACTCTCTCACGTCAGCCTAACATGACGTCACAGTTATGTAGCCGTTTACCCGTGTCACCCCCGGCGAATCACCCCTCGTGTTCGGCCGACGCCGACGTCAGCGCCGACTCGTGACCCCTTGTACCAGGGATTTATGAAACAATGGAGGTAAATCCACCCCTATAGTTGGCGCGGACGTCATATATCGACCAGCTTACGTCTGGCTACAAATACGTAATAGTGCAGCAGACTGGATCAGTTTTTAAGTTTTATAGGTTGGAATAACCTAGATTATAGTAAAGACATCAATGCTTCAATGATTTCAGCTGTATCATACTGTAACTTTTTGGTTCATTATGAAGTGTAGTATAGGCACAACTTTAGTAATTATTTATCTATTTTCGTATCTTATTTATTGCTCTTTCGTGTGAGGATATGGCTACCTTCTTGTTTTAGAGTTAATAAAGCCACTTCTGGGAGTACTACAGGCTTCTGACATTGCTTTTGACTTTTATAATGATTGAAATATAGGAAGGCCTTTGCCCAGCAACTAGGCTACAACTAGGTTACTAAAAAAATATTTATATGTCCAGATTTACTAATTCACTATGTTATTGATGAATAAGTTAAACTTGGAAAGTAAATGAGTATTGAAAATGTCAGTGTACTTACCCGGGCTTGAACTCACAAACTCATGCTAAGGTGTAAAACATCTGGGCCATCACGTTTCCCTAAAATAATGATTAAATTATTATTTTCATTAATAGATCGATTAGTATCATGTGACCAAACATATGTCTATTGACAAATATATAATTAGATATATTATTTTTGAGTGGTTTAAAAGTTATTTCTGAAAGTTTTGTTATGTTGTTCAGTACAACAATTTCTGCGTCATTGATGGATTGTTGAATATAGAGATATTATTTAGTCGAGAGAGTCGTTTCGCGAGACCAATATGAAAAATTATTTAAAAAATGTACCTTTTTATAAATATGTCACCCGAATATAAGTTTAATCGATCAGTTGAACAAAACCCTAGGTATTTAGGTAAGCCAATTTTTTGGGCAATACTTCAAGGATTTTGCATGCAATCAAAATAAAACCTATGTCCATGTCCATCCTGAAATAAACAGTAAACATGATGTTCTTATTGATGTTTTCATAGCCCCAATATAGTCCCATATCTAAACACTGTTATCGTTTATTATCAATCATCAGTCACTTGCCCTTCGCGAACCTCCCCAGTGGTTATCATGTATGACGTCAGCACCACTCGCGAGCCACCCACCCCACCCGATAGTTAGACAAAACTATTTTCACCTTCTCACTATCATGTTGTCCTATTGTATTACACTAGCGAGCGCGGGGCGCCCGCGTTAGTTGTCAACTTGTGGAGTGTGTAAACTGTGCAACCCTTCACACTGGTCATGCTACCCTAGTACGTTCGTAGTCGTGGCGTTACGTCACTACGCAAAATGTTAGAGAGCGACTACGCCAATTCTCCCCCGCTACGAAAATGTCTACGATTCGTGAAACTTGCAGCGCGCTAGGTGCTACGAAAACTGTGATAGTTTTGGGAATAGTTGGTGACCATGATGTAAGAATGTAATTTGAGATTTACTTTTAATCATGAAATAAAAAGTAAATCTGTGTGTTTAAAAAAAATGTTTAAGAAATTATTTATGGTTTATGTTGAAATTATCCAATTTTATTAATTGCAGAACATTAAAGGTGCGTCAGAAAATAAATCAGATACGATAGGAAAACGGACTCATAGCATTTTATCTTTTAGAGTTCAACTGTTTTATTTAATTTTAGCTAAATAAAAAGTAATTCACCGTACGTACTCCTTTGATTTTCGGGTCGAAGGAAGAAAGTTCAAACGCGAGTATATAGTACACAAAAAAGTACTGTCTTTTGACATTAAGAAGTATGTATTGCTTTATTAATGCCTAGCTGTTGTCTCGTGTACTCGAAAATTATCCCACGGAAACATATAATCGGGATAAAAACTATCCTAATATCTATAATGATATCCCCAGACCTCTGTCCGTTCAGTAGTTTTTGCGTGAAACGTCCATACATCCATCCCCATAAACTTTACATTTATAGTACCTACTAAGATTGTTAAAAAAACCCAAATGATTGAAAATTCAAGTCACTAGCGTTAGATGGTAAGATCATTCTTAATTTTCAGATCATTTTTAATTAAGTGAAATAAGTATTTTTTGTTATATTTATTTACTTACGATTTACGCCTCATTTATTTATTTGGAATTATTAATTCCCCATATTTCTGGATGCTGAGAGAATCTGTAAGTGAATCTAAAAGTGGTGCTGGAGGAAAACGCTTGGAGTATCCTGGACTGAATTTCGTACCAACATATTCATTCCCCAAGAGCTCGGTATCAAGCAGCGTCTAGCAACTACAGTCCAGGCTCGCCATGTGTCTCAGAGCGGCAGCGACTCTATTAAGCGGCTTATTGTTCAGGGGAAAGTGGAAGGCACGAGAGCACGCGGCTGGTCACCCATGCGATGGACTGACCAGATTAAGTCTGCATGTTACAGCCGACAAGGAGGGATGGCGACGCATTGTGAGGCGAATTATGGCAGCACGATAACGACTGTAACATGCTGACCACGGCCACTCTGTCAAGGGTGAACCGACAAAGAATAAGAATTATTATTTATTCATGTGCAGCAGTAAACATGTTAAAGCACCTATAATCAACATCTTTTCGGCGTATTTCATTACAAATACTGTTAGGTACACTATAAACATCACAATAAATTACAAAAGTATTGAGTGTGTACTATACAAAGTTTATTAGACGTAGAGAAACGCTGCCTGAAAACTTTCTCCTTCTCCTCCTGTTCCTGCTCTCCTGGTAAAAATAACCTCTGACTCGCCGCCGCCGCGCTCGGCCCCGTATTTTCAGCTGAAAAGTTTCAAACGAGGTCCGTGCGAAAGTTCGCGGGATTAAATAAATGTTTTTAGGTTTTTTCGCGTTGCTCTTAATTTTGTACATAATGAATTACTTAATTTAAAAACATGTAGTCTAGTTAGTAACTTGGAATAGGAACTCTAACATTTAAAGAGAAAAAAAAGTAAAATTGACATGAAAAACTTAACAAAAAAACCTTTATTGATAATTTTAACAAATATAAACGTACGTACTGGCTGTTGCTACAACTCGAAAATTATCCAACGAGAACATAAAATCTAAAAACTATACTGTGTTAATTCAGGTTATAAACTATCTGTGTACCAAACATCGAAAGTTTTTGCGTGAAAGAGTAACAAACATCCATCCATCCTTCCAAACAAACTTTCACATTTATAATATTGGTAGTAATAATAATGCAACCGAAAACTACGCAACAGAAAAAGTTACGAGCAATCCGTAACTATACCACACTACGACGAGCGTAGCGTATATCGCTGTAGGCGTTTTCGTAGCACTCTCGTAGAGGCTCTACGCGCCGCGCTTCGTGCCTCAAATATCGACCCTCTCGTGACGTAGCATCCGAAAGACTACGCGTGGCTTATGTGGCCTTAGTAAAGAAAACCACAAAGCCTTCGGGGTGGTATTATCTGAATTCAATGGCATGTAATGGGGATAATTCCCATCCCTCCCATGCTTTTGGGTTGGTTTTGTAGTGGGGAATTTTCCCGTATAAGGAGTTTTATATATCGATTAGATAACTAAAACAATATACGATTGACGTTAATGTGATTTTAAGTTGATTAATGTAATGATCTACATAATCTATTTTTATCTAATTCATAATAAGCTTATTAATATTAATTATTTAGCTTTCTTTCATTGCTATTCTTAGAGTTGTAACTTTACTTATTATGTGTACGGTTATTATGTTCAGTATGAATTAAAATATTATTAAAAGCACACTGTTTTTGTACTGTACTAGTTTAGTTTTTACAACACCCGCAAAGTCGAGCAACTGATTCACCAAACTGTCGCGGTTGATCAGAAATCCACAGATTCCACTGTTCCTAAGTACTAAGACAGCAGATGGTGTTAGAAATATCTTCAGGCTAGATTTTGCCTAAAATTTCCTTACACACACGTATGTTGTCCCAGTATTTAGGTACATAAAGTACTGGCGCGTTATAATCGAGTACAAAGGATCGAAGGACTCACTGAGTTCGTAAACTACTCGTACAGACATTCGCAAACAATTTTAAGGTCAAACAAGGGCTTTCTAATATTACGAGTACTATTCATTTTCCGAATTGGGTTAGATTCTGTGAGCTAAAACTTTCGAAATTGATTTCGAATCGAGAATAATAATTGCATTCCTGAAATCACAAGTCAAACACAGATAGTTAGATAGGGGGCATTCATACCTGCTTAAACATTCCCAAACTATTTATATACTTACTCCAGCATACTTTCAGACCTGTCACATACTTTCAGACGAATCCAAAATAGTTAATGAAACTATTTTATTAACAAACTTATTTTTATGATGACCGGCGGGTTCTGTACACTTGGCGTACGAATTTTCCACCTCTTACGAGCCCTGGGTCCTTAGTACTCTGCCACGTATTCAGCCATGGCGCAGTACGTCACGCATTGCGCACCAATCCTCGTCTACGTCATCAAATGTTACACAGCAAGGGCTTTCAGCACATGTTGATATTTATACTCGAACAAGTAAATGCACCATGTTTTCGCAACTAAATAATACTCTTTTGGTAAAGTTTTAGAAATACAATTAAATTAAAAAATAAGGGGGGGTAGTGTTCATAATGTAGTGGAGTTAATTAAATATTCCGAGAAATCAATAAAATAATTTATAAAATAAAACGTCACTCAGTCACGAATTTGCGAATACAGACACACAATAGCGTGTACAAAATCGATATTAACCCACACTACTACGCGACGTACCGTGAGGTGACCCGGTCGATACCCACCCTTCATGACGTCAGAGCACTTTATTGATTTCTTCCACCCTATACTCTAATACTTCTGCTGTCCTAGCATCTAAGTATGCCGAGGAAAGCTTTCGTCTACGGAAAACTTGAGAAGGCACTGGAAAATCTTGAGGAAATCTCCTTGCCTTTACTGTAATTTTCATGTACTTAATAAATCATGTCCTTGATTTCAGTAGTTCCATTACGACCGACTACGTGCTAGCCGTAAACAGATAGGAAAATTATTGTATGCGATGACAAATACACAGATGCATACGTGCTTGACTTACATGAGAGGGGACTGTCAACGTGTTGATAAACTTTATTAAGGAAGTATTCTCGCATAAGTAGTAAATTACGACGACTGGTACAACGCCAGTCGAGTGCTGTTCATTTGGGAGCCCGCCCACGTGTTCTCGCCACTTCGCCTTCACTCTATCCGACGGGCTAATCTGTAAAACATCTCCTCTCGTGTATTGTCTCCTGGTACTGCCGCCTCAGTTTATCCGAAAGTTTATCCGATATTATCCGGGTTATCCAGAGTAGTTAATCCAATGGCGCGCACTAGTATCATTTTGATTTCGTTGTGTTTTGGTTTGGTGCAATGTTACAGTCAGTACAGTTTTGAAAGTCATAAATATTGTGATGATCTGTCACCTGTTTACGGTAATATCGATTTGGATCAAATATCTGGTGTTTGGTATGGAATCGAAAAAATACCACACACAAGAGGAGAATATAAAATTGAACACACACAGGAATGCTTCTATATCGACATCAAGGAATTAAATATAGAGGTTTGTAGATTTCATTTGGTTTTTACAAACACAATTTTAAATTATTAACTGTTTTTACTATAAATAGCTACGGATAGCGTAACTCGTTTCAATCAGTCCTTCCCACCGCGGATATACGCGATTAGTTGTACAAGCATACAGATAGTTTGAACAAAAGCGGATTGCTGAGTGTTTGCAAATTCACCTAAGTTTTAGTTGGAACCTGAAACAGAATATGGACCATTTAAGATGTAAATAGCCCGTTTTAAGATGTAGATAGTATGAGTGACCTCAAAAACATTACTTTTTGTGATTTTCTGATGCAAGTTCTTTAAATGGAAAGTGGGAACTCGAATTTGGTTATAATAATGAGAATTGTTTTTTATTTATGGGGCACAGAACCTACCTAATGCAGATTAATATCATAAATATTACTTTGGTTGTAGGTACTGCACAAGCTGCAATAACAATTACTTATACCGTTTGTTATTCTTATTGTTTATTCATCCATACATACACCATAACCAAAGTGTTTTACATATTTATTGAACTAATATGTAAGTACTTGATATGTAAATACATGTAGATTAACCTGTGACTTTTAACGAGTTACCTAAAGCTTTATAAGGCCTACTCATAACAGGATACGGGGTGGTCGTGTCAATTAATAGGTTAATTGTCATTACAGTCCACGTAACATATCAAGATATGTACTCAAGTAGGACTGAACCGTTAATTAGGACGCCCGGTGTCGTGAAACAGATCGCTCACAACTAACTAGCATACATTTCAATGATGGGCTTAATTCTGTTAATCCTATCATGTTTCTTCTCTACTACTTGGGCAGCTAACGTGAATTTCTGCCAGAACTTAAGTCCGACCAACGATTTTGATGAAGAAGCTCTGCTAGGCATGTGGTATATCCATGAGTATGTGTACCACAAAGAAAATGCTACCAGAACTGACTTTAATCCTTACTGTCCTATTGTGCAGATTAGAAAGTTTGAAGATTATGTTGAAGGTGGTTTGCTGAATCATAACTTAGTGAGTAACCGTGCTTTTTAGTTAAGTTCTGATACATTTAGTTCTACCAATACAATCGTAGTTCTACGCATCGGTATGAAACTGACAATTTTACGACGCGCCTAAACACTTGCGATTGAAAAAAACTTACTTATTTTCGCTGTTTTACTTATGTTTTTTTTTTTAATTTTCAGCCAACGCCACCGACCCCATACCCGCAGCTGACGAACTCGCCGTACGTGAATCGCCAGTACAACGTACATGAGCAGTACCGCATCAGACACTTCGTGCTGGAGTGGCACGAGGGTCTGTGGCAGGACGACTACCACATCAAGGTCAACACCTCGCACAAAGGATTCTGGGCCACTGATGTACCTAATAAATGTAAGGAACCAAAATCATTTTTGTTTTGCAGAAATAAGGACCAATTTAAAAATTAGAAGATTCTTCTTATTAATACCGAAAAAAACTAAGCACCAATTTCAAAATAAGAAGTTTGTTCTTACTAATAGCAAGAAAAGGTTACATAAACTGTACAACACAAAAAAAAACCTTCAAATTTATTCAGATTGATTTCTAAAAAGTATTCAATTTTCATTTCAGCCGTGGGCGACATGTATCGTTTCTTCGGCGGCGTGATCCAAGTCCTGAAGGTAGCTAACAACCACTTGGTGCTGAACTTCTGCATGAGGTTGCCAAACTCGCAACTCTTCAGCGTCGTGCTGTCCAGGAACGAGAACCAGCTGACTCCTGAGGACCTGGCCAGCATCCACAACGTATTCACATTAAAACATCTCTCCACGTCCGCGCTGCAGCGAGTCTGTGAAAATTCAGCTACGAAGATGACAATGTCAACATTATTACTCTTCATAATTTCTTACACAATTTGGGGATCCCGAATTTAAATTATATTAGATAACTGTAATATTCTATTTGTATGTTTTTTTCTAAGAAAAACGATTGATATTTATATTTTTCTAAGAGAATATTAAATTATTTATACACGCAGCTTTGTGGCGCAATTTCTTGAATCCTATACTATATTTAGACTAGGGTATCATCCCTAACCCAACCTACAAAGATAGGATCTCATTTCTTGCCTCAATGAGGATTAAAGTAAGTCATGTATAAAATATAGATCTTGGGTCCTTTGACGTAACAATACGCTTGTAACAGAGAATTGTTATTATGTCTCAAGATATTTGTTCCGACAGAAAAAGTTTTGTGGAGAGCGAAACGACTCAGAAACATTTTGATGAGTTTTATTGGCAGCTTGATAGGAATATAAGATTTGTTTGACTTATGTTATGAAGGAAAAAGTTGGAACAGAAAGTAAGCAGCGATACTTCACATTTTCTTGAAACTAGTTTCATGAAAAGAGGCAGAGCAAATAGTTGATAAGTGGATTTGGATGGAATGAATTATGGCACAACAAAACTAAGGAGAGAATTATTAAAACCCTTTTTCAAAAGACTGCCACCTTATCCTGATATATTTTATACATTGGGTCTTAGTTAATTAGGATTAGATATAACCCTCAATTATAATATGATATGCCTTATCTTTTGCCTCAATCTGGTTATTAATACCTTAAATACTAAGATAAAAATAAATTACAAAAGGCGGATGATGATGATACTTTTTCAATTTTTCTCAACTTGAGTCATCATAGCGCGTCATATATATATATATATTTTTGGGACTATCCCTCCGCACTATTCCCAAACCACAGCAGGTCCTGAAAGCCAGAATCAATAGTGGCGACCACCAGAAAAGCGCCGAGCCAATGAAGCTCGATCTCTCTGTGAACGTGTCACGGAGAATGAGTTTAACGTTTTGGATCTTGTAACGAAATTAATCAGAAATAAATTGTGCAGGACTGAGTACAAAAAAATACGTAGTTTTCATTTCCCTCCATGTCAATTACGAGAGAGAACAAAACAAGGCCAATAGGTACAAAAGGGCATTTACAACTCGAAGCCCAGTTGCCTAGCACCACGGATAAAAAACCTACTAATATTTATGGCTCCTAAATTGAGAACTGATTTGATTCCAGCAATACCTAGGTGTGGCAACGCTTAGTGTGCAGATCATAGGTTCATTATGAAGTAAGTAGTTATAAACAATCATTGCAATTAAGGCACATATCACGTCAATCAATGTCACCAATCCCATGTAGAATTATTCTACTGAGTCATAGTGCAGTTGCGCCAGAGAGATCACCTGCACCAATTCGCTAATTGGCAGCGCGGGCGACGCTACGCCTTGTCCCATATTACTTGCGTGTCTACTGCGAACATGTTGACTGTGATTGTGGGACTGCTTCTCATTGTGGTGAAGGTTCACAGCTTCTGTGGGGATAACGTGAGGTGGGCTCATCACTTCAACTTAGAGGATGTGTATGGCATGTGGTACGGCGTGGGGTACGCCCAGCACTCCCCGGACTTGACCAACAAACCGAACACGATTGGCTGCGTCACCCTTCACATCACCGACGTCACTACCGAGCCTCAGGATGATTGGCTTGATTGGTCTGTAAGTACTAATTAATTATTATTGTTTGTAATTACTCTTTTTACTTGTGGCCTAAGGTATAAAAAGTGCCTGGTAAAGTGGTTTTATCAATGTTTAAGTAAGCGATTCTTAAACGACAGGGTATTTTTCATTCTCATTTCATTCTTCAACTCTTTCAACAAGTCCAATATGCTTGCACTTGTTTATTATACCGGTTTCAAATTTTTTAAATGGAAATTTTTTCAAACTTCTGCTATTACTTTTATCCATTGATAAATCATTTAAATAGGTACACAAGAATGACGTGTTTGCCTTTTTCCTAGATCCAAAGACACAATTATTCGGATGAAAAATGGCGTTCGTACAAGACCAATCCCTGGTCTGGTAACGTCTTGTCGGGCTCCTGGTTGGACATACGTGTGAAGAGGGACATCTACAACGAGAGGCGGCTCCGCGTGGTCTGGGATGAGGACGGCCAGTCCGTGGAGCAGATCTACCTGTACACTCCTGAGGCGCCAGGGCTGTGGACAGCTGACCAGCGACGGCCTTTGGAGAGAGAGATGTTGGCTAAAGGCATAGGTATGTCAATTTGTTATTCCCGGAGGTAGCTACCTAATACAGGTATCTAGGTTATTGTGCACCAACAATTTTTCAAATCCAATGTCATTGAGAAATATATCATGATAAGTTATATGAACTTCTTTTCATGAGATGAGATGATGAGTGATGAGTCTTCCCTCACTGCATCCTAGGCTGTTCCTGCAGTTGCCCTTTACGTACGTAGTGTTGAAGTTTTTCCTGGTTTGACTCCCAGGTCAAACCCAGGAAACTCAAACGCTTCACCACTAGAAGCTGGATGGCCATCAAATTACGTACAGAAAGGTTCTTTTTACTCCTTCCAATTAATTATTTCACAGACTTCTGGAACCCAGATGAACCTCCAAGACATCCTCAAGTTATCCGCGTACTAAAGGTATCCCCACACATGATGATCATCAACCACTGCTCCGAGATCACTGGCAGCGTGTTCTCCCTGATCCTCCGACGGTCTCCTTCAAGGGTGGACCACTGGCAGTGGTTCGACTACAAGAGACAGTTCTACAACTTTGAGTTACCCAATGTAGTTCGGTATTCGGCAGTTTGTGCGGGCTGTGTTGAAACTAGTTCAGTTCTTTTCGTTACACTTTGTATGCTTGTTTTTGTTATTTTATAAGGATTTTGGTTTTGTAAGAATTGTTTTTAGATGATAATAAAATTTGGTATAAATAAAGTCTGATTATTTCGGTATGCGATTACTACTGCTACGTCGCGGGTTCGTTTCCCGCACCGTATAGATATTTATTATGATTTCAACTGATTTCAAGTACTTATTTGTTCCGGATCTGGGTGTTTGTGTAGGTATGACAGTTTCTATGTTTGTACAACTTTTCTATACACAAAACACATCACATCACCTTTTAAAGGAAGAAAAAAAATAAAAAAAATCTATAATATAAAATAAAACATTACACAGAAAATTAAACATAAACCTTCAAATTAGTTATCTTTAAAAAGGGTGGACTTGCGTATTATTATTGCTTTTTTTCACATTTATTTAGAGCATTAGTTCAATAGCATTAATTTAACAATAGAAATGTAAAATACTAAAATAAAATAAAGATAAGATAAACTATTAATAATTATTTACCTAAATTATTATGTCAGTAGAGTGATAGCAACACATCCTCATCAATATCAGTTCACATAGGTACCATATCCCTCCGTTATCATGAACGTAACTATTGCACAATTTTATTTCATTGATCGCAGTAAGAGGAAAATCGCAAACATTTTTGCACAACATTATTATTGCGCCATGTATTGTATAGCAGAAGTAATGAGTTGTAAAAATCAAAATTCATACAGACCCTGTTTTATGAAAATTCATTCTCATCTTTCAACTTTTTGTGGCGTAAAAAAACGAGGACTTTGACGATCATTTCATAAAATTAGTTTCTCTTTCGTACACTACAGTCGCTTTTTCATTTTCCATACAATTAAAGTCATAATTAGTACTTCAAGTGCGCTGTACGGCTAAATACGTAAAATACATGCTTAGGGCCTTTTTGCTCTCAAAACTGTGAAACAAAACATCTTGAGGAAACCACCGCGGTATACTTTAGAACCAATTGAGGAAGATTACGGTCTCGTCTAAGCAGAAATGCTAATAAGATAAATTTTGGGTCATTGACATTTTTTTGTGAACAGAAATGACCTTGATGAACATGAGTCATTACTCATTAGCTGATATTTACAAAGCATTAATTTTAATACAGACTATGAATTTTTATACCATTAGAATAACATAAAACATTTATTCCTACTGCAGAGGAGCTCGTGGCTAAATAAATACAGCCGCACAGGCTGATCTTACGGGTTAGGCCGCGCTTGCCGAGGTTGGTCTGTGGATGGGTGACCATCTGTCATAGCGAGTTTCCTCTGTGCCTCGGAAAGCACGTAAAGCCGTTGGTCCCGGCTCTCATTTGTAGATCTTTGACAGTCGTTACTGTTAGTCAGAAGCTCTTAAAGTCCCACAACCAGTCTTACCATGGTATCGTATTACCCAGTTACTGTTTTGTGGAGGTCCGACAGGCAGTCGCTCCATGTAAAATACTGATATCCAGCTGCATCCGGTTTGACTGGAAGACCCGACCTCAATATAATTGGGAAAAGGCTAGGCAGATGATGATTTATTCCTACTGCACTTGTACACATTATACCTAAATCTGTTCATAAAATTTAAACTCATCCCAGCACTTAATACAGACAAGTTTCTAACGTACGAGTACCATATTATGATTAAGTGTTTCCATCACATAGTAGATAAATGTCGTGACAAATCATGTATTTGGTGCAAAAAAACTGGTTGTACAAACTTGTTTTTCATCGCAGCCAAACAGCAATTATATACTGCTTAATATATTTAAAAATACTCGTAAGTTATAGTACTCAGATTCTGTGTAGGTACTGAAAAAACTATAATTAATAAGGCTCTTACAGAATACCGATTCATGATTTTTTTAATTCTCTATTTTGATTGCCGCGTAATGATAGAGATTTTTTGTATCGAAGCATAATAAACTGTATGCTTATTGTGTAACATACATACTCAAAACGAGCCGAAAAGTATGTCTCGTTTCTTCCGGAGAATTCTCGGGAATTATCGCAGTTAGGATCTTCTATATATTTGAAAGAATACTCGTTGATATAAAGTTCATTATGCTTTGTAAAACTCCGTTACAAAAAATCGGACTTTCCATTCATTTTAACTGCAATATAAATGGAGTCTACCGACTTGCGTTGGGCTTGCGCCATATTTTTTAAGCATCACAAGCACGTGCTCGCTTACCTGATAAACATAATCTCCTAAAAGTTACATAAACATAGGTAACATAACGCTAACGTGTTTTAGGTAAACAAAAGTATATAAATAAACACACTGATAATCTATTTATATATTTTCTAAACATAGTTACACACGTTGTATGTAATAATGAGGTGAGTTCATTCTTTAAATATGCGTTAATGGGTGACCGAAATCCGGTCATGCATGCCAGTCAAGGGACTTATACATAGATGACGTCACAGTTCCGGATTTTTTTCGGCGTTTAGCCCATGCCATGATGCCATGCAATGAATGCTCCTGTTTTTATCCCAGAACAATAAGAGCATTTTTTTGTATGATTTATATACCTACATCCCTATTAATTCCTAGTTTCGTTATTTTCCTTATATAAAAAAAAAAACATTAATAATAACTTATCAACCAGAGAATCAAGCTGGAGATACTCAGGATCCCTGTAAATAATAAATAAGGGATGAAAGTATTGGTAAGTGCTTATGAATACAACTTAAACTAGGGCCAAACTACCGGGAAAAGCTGTTAAATTGTCGATAATTAACGGGATTTCCCGGTAGTGTGGCCCTAGTGTAATACGAGTAGGTAGGTACATATAGAAATGTGATCAACAATAGTCCACTATCAATTGTTTCTTCTTTCATTGGTTCAATTCATTCATTGACCATTTTCATTGATTGAAGACATACAAATTGAGCAGTCGAATCATTGAGGTGTCTAACTTTGAACGGATTTATCATAGAATGGGTGAGTTTTCAATTCGATTTTATTTTCGCCTGGAATAATTTACGAGTTGTAGCGTGCGAAATCAGATAGATATAGATAGATCATAATTATTGTTTTCGAATACTCGTATAAAAGGTACTGACATTTCTTGAACGCGATCTATGTATATGCGTTAATGATATCGCTGTTCTGTTGTAAGGTTTAGAATACAAGTTTAGGAAAGGTATAAAATAATATTATAAAATTAATTAAACTAATTTCGGATTATCTAATGGATTAACTCAAAAACTACGAACCGAAACAAAAAAAAAGGATTTTACCTAAAGAAAGATACAGTATCAATATCAGCGAGTAACACAGGCAACTTCTATTTAAGCAGGGTGAATCAAGTACCATAAATTAAACCAACGTTATTTCTCAGCCAGTTTTTGAAACATTAGTCATCAAATCATCATCGTTAGTAAAAGCCAATTACTACTTCCCAGCACATACTTATATACTAATTATTCGTGAAACTTAACTAGTGCTCCTTAGCAGCAATAGAGTTGTTTGTCCCGGAGGATGGACCAGTGGCCTCTGATCTGTGAACCAGGACAGGAGACAGGGTCACGAACCACTGGGGACAGTACATTAACGAATTATATCAATTAACCGTTGGTCACACAGGATTTTATGAATCAGCTGTATATATGTAAGTGGGAAGGCACTTATTTGAGAATTCAAGCGGTGGATTCAGCAGTATTTTTTTTTTTTCGTGGTAAAGTCATCAAATGAGTCCTCCCACCCAGGGCAGGGCGGGAGGGACTGTCAGACTTGTACTGACTAAAATCCACGGTGTCCTTCAGTAACCCTTTACGTACCGGGGTTACGGTAATATGTGAGTCCCGCGACCCCGGCAGGCTTTGGCCTTCTACAGGCCCCGTCACTATGCTGACACTCCTTGAGGCGCGCGTGGAACACAACGCGCCGTCGACCCGGGCATGGTCCATGGTCGGACAGCGAGTCGCCCATTACTCGCCGCCCGCATGCCCGCGCCTACGGTGGCCGGATATCGTCTTGCGACGTCCGTCGCCGTGGGCGTCTACCACTGCGGCTGGGGTGGAGGGAGGACGCTGTCCTCTCCCTCACGCGGCTCGCTTCCTCCTTCGCGAGCATGACTGCTTCGCAGAAGGAGGCGATTCAGCAGTATGGGTGAATTTTCCAACTGGGCGTGGATGGCTAAATCCAAAACAATAAGGAATAGTGAAAAATACTGAGAGAAGAGTCGAGGCCGATTTTGATGAACAATAAAATTGTTACGTTATCAATCTAATGAGCCATAATTGATCAATATTTTGAAGAAATGTTTTGAATCGAATAAAGTAAATTGGCTGACTCGTATGGTATCCCAGGAATTTAAAAGTTTTACCTTCTACCAAACTTGCAGACTTATAAGGTGGATGCATCACATCAGTATCGTTTTCATCCAGGATCATCCACTGTTGGGTATTCGCTACTTTGTCCTTTCATAGGAAGTCTAGAAGAAACCATCACCGTTCCATACTAAGCTCATCCAGATGTTTCCCGCGAAAAACCCCGTTTGTCAGAAAGGTGCATTGAAATACGAAAATGGTACTTACTACTAATGTATTCGAATCAATTTGCTTAATTGTGAATTTACCTGACATTATGTAAGCATATTCAAAACTTACAATTTGGGTACAGATTATTATCTCATGTACTTAAATATATCTGCTTCTATGAAGACTACATCAATATGAAATGCTTTGTCACGATATAAAATAACAAGGTTTACTGTACTTAATTATAATAATAAGTAAACATCAACAGACATTTTGAATTCGCGACGCGACGAATGACGAGATAACAGCTTTGTTTTATCGTAAACTATGATATTTTTATAACTTAAGGTCATCATCGTGATGCATTTTGTCAACATGATAGCTACTCAGCTATCATGTTGTTTGTACTCACAAATTGCCATTAGGTACATTTAACATTATTGTGATGAATTAACTTACTAAATGTAATTCGTAATTTTGAAGCATCAATATCGCTTTTCCCTATCGATTTCTACTCTAAGACTTGAATCTAAAATGAACAGAAGGTAGTCTAAAACTATGTGAATTTTTAACAAAACGGTGAAAGATAACAGTTAGGAAACCGGGATGATATGTGTTAGTACCAAAAAATCATCTAAGACATACACACATCAATACAAGTTTGTCTAGCATAAGCTGATTTTTTTTTTGAATTGTGTGAATTTGACATTCAATAACCGCAATAGAGCTAACGTGATGGACTTTTTTTTTTTTTTTTTTAAGGGTGGCAAAATCATCAAATGAGTCCTCCCGCCCTGGGCGGGGCGGAAGGGACTGTCAGACTCTTACTGACTAAAATCCACCCGTGTTTCTTCGGATGCCCTTTACGTTCCGGGGCCGCGGTATCCTGGATTAAGAAAAAAGCCGCGACCCCAGCAGGCATTTGGCCCCGTAAGGGGCCCCGTCGGTGACGCGTGAAACACGACGCGCCACCGACCCGGGCTTGGTCCTTGGTCGGACGGCGAGCTTACCCATTACTCACCGTCCGCAAGCCCGCTCCGCCGCTGTGCCCTCTGCTGTTCAGAGGGACACGCGTTGGAGCATCCACCCGACAGGCTATTCGCATACGGGCAAAGAGACCCCTTAGGCACACAGTGCCTAAAAGAGTTTTTGCCCGCATCCCAGGGTGCACCGGCCCGAAAAACTGGTCTTCCCCCCGGACGTATCCGAAGGGGAACTCCAGTCCACGGGCGCACGTGGAGGTTTCCTGTCTTAGCACCCCAACGTGATGGACTACGGATTTTTCTTCTTATAGTCGAGAGAATACCTTTGCTAAACCAATTTCTAACTAGATACTAATTCCTAGTCGGTTCACTTTATTCCCTCCGAATGGGAACACGGGTGTATTCATTATATCAAAAAATTCAGTACGAATCCGATCCTTCCGCTCTCTCCGGTCTGGAACTGAAGATTTCCACCACGCCAAGAAAAAAAAAACAGAGAACTTCAGCTTCCTCATTATTGTAGTTTAAAAGGTCTTACAACCTTGAATTATAAGACAGAAACGGAGTATGTAATTTAATAAGTATTCCTTACTTGTACCTTTTTATATCATAGCTGTCTTGAATGAATAAGAAGGGATGTTATGCTGGCAAAGTGCAGTAAGTCTGTAAGATGCATTTGATTTAGAATGCAAGTTGCAATGTTTGACATGCAGTGTTGAGTCAATTGAGTCAACCAAGTTTTGTTATTTTTACGTTTTCAGCTCTGTCTCAATCCTGGAAAAATTCCACCCTCGTACTAGATCGTCACATAAAGTTTTTTGAAAAAATAATCACACCAATAATGACGTCTGTTAATTAGTTATCAGGAACAAATCAGTGCTGCTTCAACTTCAAGCAGTTTTCTTTGTAATTTTATTAAAAAGAAATGCATTTATTTAAATTACAAGTTGATGATAATTTGTATCGATCATCAGCATAAGTATTAAACAAAGAGTGTTATTAAAATATCAGAGTTATAATAACAAAGTAATGATTTAACACATTATAGTAAAAAAAATGTTAAGATTAAAGATCATCTTAATCTCTCGTGTGTCTAAGCGTTAATCTAATTAATATTAACTAGACGCAAGAAATTATAAATGTGACTTAGACGTGTTCTCATCTCCGGGTACAGTGGTCGTGAATTAGTCTTAATTAGTTTACTTCCCACTCCTATCGCGAGCCCGCACCAGTCACACATTATGACCACAACCTTACTATCACGCAACGACTCACACCGGACACCAAAAAGCAACTAGAAATGTACCGAAACGTGGTCGTTTTAATTGTTTTGTGGGCCACAGCCGAGTGCGCGAACTACCAACGATACGCCGAACCTGGTGATGCAAGATACGCCACGACCTCCAGCTGGAGCAGCAGCTACACGACCGCAGCGAGCCCATACAGCCAAAATCAGTACCCATACAGATCTGCGAGTTACGGGAGCGATATAGCTAACTTCCCAGAAGTGACCAGGTACCCGAACTACAGCCCTGCACTGTCGACGAGCAAGTACAACTCCTACACTACTCAAAGAACGAACCAGTTCTATCCTCCTGGAGGAGATGTTACTCAGAGATATGGAGACACCTACGGTAGACAAGGGTACGGCCAAGGGTATGGGCAGGGTGGACAGACGTACGGTACTGGGTACGGTACTGGCTACAGTTCTTACGAGATGCCTTTTATGGGGAAGAACATAAGGGATTACTGTGTGAATCGGTCGCCGCAGCAGGGCATCTGGGTGGACAGCCTCATGGGCATGTGGTATGGAGTGGAGTTCGTTCAGCATCTGGCCGGTGATTCCAGAATCGACTACGCAAAAACTTGTATCGTCATTCACATTTCGGAGCCCGTAGATCAGGTTAGTTTTGTTTCAATATCACAATCACAAAATTTAATTTAAAACGCTAATAAGAAGTCACTTTTTCGGAGGGGCTGTCAAACCTAGCAGAGATTAGACATTGACCCACGAAAATTATGTAGTACTCGAACTCTCCTCTTCATAGGTCTGGAGAGTGAGAGAAGAGACTATAGTGAGTCTCTACTCCATTAGCAGATTGTGCTGTCAAATAAGTTCGTAAAATACTGAAATATTAAACCCTTTTATTTGAAACTTTTGATGGGTATCGGTTTAATATTATATCTTCCTACTGTGTTTAGTATTAAGATTTACAAAGTGTAGTACTTTTCAAAATGATGTTGAATACAAAACCGAAACAAAGGTTGTAATTGAAGCTTTCTATTGGGAAATTATATACACTGGTAGACCAATTGACTGTCCGTCAATTAGTGACGTTCCCGCACATTTAAACGATTGTTGTGACAAATACCACCCAGTTCTATTACTCCTTGCCATAGTCCCACAAACACCATAGACAGTACATTGAATGAGCCATGATAAGCCCACTGCTGGCCATGTCTTGAGAATAAATAGCTGTTGTTATTAATGATCGAAGCAATAGCTACTTTACGCCATGCTTGGCAAATTTTCTTAAAATGGTACCAATAGTTTTTAATCTGCGTTTTTTATCTGACACTTTCCTAATGTACGTGGAGTGGTCCAACATATCTTTTTTCTATGGAATGATTTTGATCTCACATAATATGTTCAGCAGTGGACGTCCTATGGCTGAGATGATGATGATGATGATGATAATATGTCAAATATCGACTATAAAAGTTTTGCAACTTTGAAGTACGAGTGTTTTTTAACGCGCCTTTGACTCTGCCACAAAGTTAATTCGCCACATTAGGAGGGTGTTTTGTACTTAACATAATTATTATAACTCATTTTTAATAAACCTGCCATATACGGATTTAAAAAGTTATATTCATATAAAGTGGCTATTTATCCTGCGATAATTCAGAAACTGAGATAATGCTCGGTTTTAGTTCACGGGTTCATTACGATAAATATGCTTGCATGAAGTATGTGATATAATTATCAGTAGCCAAAACATGACTCAGTTTGAAAATACAGACCTCAGCTCTCAGGTCATCTAGGATGTGTCGCGACACTAGATATCAAGCAGTCAGTACTAATTAAAAAAAAAAAAACTTTATTAATAATGTTTTAAAACTTTACCTAATTACAAATGATTTGAGCATTGCAAAGTTTCTTATTAACATAACTCTACTATTCATAAATACTATCAACTGCGATAAAACCTCAGGAAAACAAAAAAAAAAAGATTTTTTTTACTTTAATGTCTCTATGTAAATGTATCTTAGCATTAGTTACGCAATAGTTTTCATTAACGATTTCACCTGACAATACAATATTTTCCTAAGTTGAAACGTATTAGGTATGTCAAGTTGTCCAAGCTCCCATCGACGACCATGTGTACAACTTAATATCTAATGTTGTGAAATTTTCGTTCACGTCAAGGAAAATGTTGTTTACCTTTTTTTGTGCGCGGCCGGCCGGCTCTGTCCGTATAAAAGCGTTCGGTACAACTTTGATAACATCAAGCGCCGTGAGTCAGGCGCGCGCGCCGCTTCGCCTCTCAGTCGGCTACCATCTTCTATAAGCGCAATATTTATTCGCGAGCGCAATACTTTGAAATACAGTCTCGCTCGAAATATCTCAATTTAAATTAATCAGACGGAAGTTTGATGTCAGAAAAGTGGAGTGATTGTTTTGTGAATACGAGAAACCAAAACTTTGGAAAATGGAGTCGTTTTATCGAGTTTTACCTTGGATGTGCCTTCTGTTTACATCGCTAACTGCTGAAGAATTGTTGATTTATGACATGGACCTTGATTCGAATCATACTGAAAACAGTTCGAGCGTAGCTTACAATACGACTAATGTGAATTGTTTTCGTGAACACTTGTATGACAGAATGGACATTAAGGAAGTGTTGGGAAAGTGGAAGGTTCGGGAGCTGTACCTGCACCTCAGCAGGGAGGGCGTCAACGAGTACAACAGCTGTCCCGAGGTCACCATCTGGGAAGAAGACCGTTTCCCCACTACCACGTTTGGGGTAGGTTTAATGCTTTTCAATATGTTCCTTGAAAATGGCAATATAAGACGACGACGTTAGATTTGTGAACAAATTGTGACTGCTGAAAATTACTGGCATTTTGCATGAAGATTTTTTTTCTCAAAACCTAGTGTCCATTTAGAAGAGAAATATAGTGATAAAGAATATTCCCCGCGCAACATATACACAGTGACCTCATAATATAGGATAGGATAAGTTGAAGTACTTAGTACGTATAGTGAATCTGGTCATTTCGGAACTAAGAATGTATTTAGTTTTAATTATTGTATGTATGTGTTGTTCATATGAGGTACCAACGTTCTCCGTTCTTGATGATAATGTTGTGTAATACCGTCAATTGAGCGAATTTCATTGTATAGATGTCGGACAGTAAGAAATCCTTAATGATTTTCTAACATGTGTGTCTGTGGATTATGATCTCTATGTTGCCTTAGTAATAAGACTGAAAATAGAACTGGCCTAATTGGTATATTTTTATTAAAAGAAGGCTGAATATTTTCTGTTAGAGTATTATGATACCTGGGAATAGATGTTAAGTATCTAGCCTCGTAAAGATGATTATGATTAAAGAAGACAGGATTTTTGACTGACTAAATAGTATTTTTTGTATTTAATTTATAGTAGTGTAATAAAAACATAATCTTTTCGTAATTTATTATAATTTTTAAAAATAAACACGTAGCTCTAAAGTGAAACCAGAAAGTACCTGAATTTTATTTAACCATTGCAACTTTTTTGTAAAAATAAAGCAAATGTTTTTGGTAAGGCTTGTATTGATCTACTTCATCCAAGTGAATTAGAAGTACCTTGAATAGATATGTAATCTGTCGTACGCCGATTGATCATAATTCTATAGCCAGTTAGGACTGGAAACAATGCGAAATGTTCTCTTAAATTGGCTCACGCTCTCATTCATAAACAATCCAACATTAAGCCTGCATCCTATCAGTACAAGTACTTAGACTGCCTCTCTGTGTTTCCATAAGGGTGAAATTACATTAACACAGATGAACTTTTTTGATTATCTCTGTTGCAACCCTTTCCGCAAATACCTTATTTGGAGGACTGGCTCAGTGGAGCGCGAGCTGCCTTCTCCAACTATGCTGGGATCGAATTTCAGTCTTACTGAATTTAGCTAAATACTGATATATACTCGTATATATATATTTACCATGACCAGAACCTACAGCCCAGTTGGTACTGGGCTATATGATACCTCTTGGTAAGACTGGTTGTAATTTTTTTTTGGGACAAACCCACCACACTATTCCCAAACCACTGCAACTCCTGAAAGCCAGAATCAACAGTGGCAACCACCAGAAAAGCGCCGAGACAATGAAGCTCGACGTGTCCCGGAGAATGAATTTACCTGTTTTGGATCCTGCAACGAAATTAATCAGAAAAGAATAGTGGAGGAGTAGGAAAAATATGTTTCCACTTCGGAAAGACTGGTTGTCAGACGTTCGAGCTACTGACTGTAGGTAATGATCGTCTACAAGTGTCAGATAGTTGGACATCAAACGCTCGGCCTACTAATTATGTTTGACCACTATCCCGCCTGATGGTAAACGAAGATATGGTCGATACTGAAGCACGCTTATGTCTAGAAGTAACCTATTCACTCATCTCTTGAGGATCGTAAGATTGTAGCTATGAAGAAACCAGACCCCGGAAGCGCCTTTGAATAGGAAACAAATCATCAAATAGATAAGAAGATTCACAAAAAATAAAAAGGGAGAAGATGATGCCCCCAAATGATAGAAAACCTGCACTCTTCCACCACAAACAATAGTTGTTTAAATATATACCTATTGTTTTACACATTAGGTGCGAGTATTGTGTGCGGTTAGGCAATCAAACTCGACAGACTCGACATAATCCAAAGTACTTTCGCCAGTACTGGTAGGTGATAAAGTCGTTAATCAGTATTTCATTCAATAAAACTCCCCAACCATAATAAACTGTAACAATATTTACATGTTAAAGCTGAAAGAGATGCATCGACATTATGTGCAGAGAACACTGACAGTCTTGTCTGACACTGTCATGTAAACAAGATATCTTTCCATGAAACATTAAGCAGGGCAGGGACAACTGCCTACAAATATTACTATAAATCAAACAATTTCAAGAGCCAGGCTGCAAAATAAAATAAATCGAAGAGGGAAAGGAAACTCTTGTAGGTGAACTACCATTTCACATTTAGTATATACGATTAGGTACTAAATAATTTCAAGTACCTACATTTGCCTAAAGACGACCACAAATAGATAATATTTACTTTTTAATAAAATTGCTGCCCAACACTAGGGATTTCTCCTGTATCGTTCACAATACCCAGACCCAGATCAAATACTTTTGGAAATTAAAAAAAAATGTTTCGTGTGGGAATCGAACCCGCTATACGTAGCGTAGCTGTCGACTGCCCAGCCTCTGCGCCAAACGTTCCTTCAACAATGGACATAGCCTCCTCCAATCGTCGGCACATCGACCGGGGTTTTGTAACGCATGCAATATGCACCATATTCCATTATCTATACATATAATAAATCTGTAGAAGGGGCAATTCTATACATTGAAAATATTGAAAAAATTAATAGCGGGGGGTGTTGCTGGATCGATACCAAACCCAAATATATGATTAAAAAATTTTTGTCTGTCTGTCTGTTTGTGCAGGCATCACGTGAAAACTAACGGTTCGATTTCGATGAAACTTGGTATAATTATTCCTTATTATCCTGGGCATAACATAGGATACTTTTTATCCTGGAAAAATACGTAGAAAAAAAAATCTTATTTTTCAGTTTTATTCATAGACGTTGTTCTGTAGAACCGCGAACACACGTTGCATTACCCGCAGTGGATTCAGCGCCGTAATATTTATAAGATGTCATTGTCAGAGTTACTCAAAATGGGGAAATAAACCATCCACGCGAAGACTGATATCCGCGCGGACGGAGTCGCGGGCGGAAGCTAGTCTACAATAAAGTATTCGTTATAACAAACTATTAAGCCCTTGTCAAACAGACAGGCGTTACGAATGCGAAGCGTGACGTTTTTATTTGTAATGTATGGAATTGTTTGAATCCAGTCACATAGAAACGCGAAAGCGATCCGATAGCGTGACAGAACTATCGGACTGACGTCTCGCTTCGGTTCGGTATCGCTTCAGAAACGCTTCGCTTTCGCCTGTCTGTTTGACAAAGGCATTAAAGTCCCTGTAAAATTGGTAACACGATACCCCTTTATAAGACTAATTTCAGACTTTTGGGCTACTAACTATCTTTACCTACCTTTTTTACTACTAACTATCATTACCCAGGGCAGAGCGGGAGGGACTGTCCTGACTAAAATCCACGGTGTCCTTCAATAGCCCTTGACGTTCCGGGGTCACGGTAATTCGTAAGTCCCGCGACCTAATGACAAAAAAATAGAACGACCTAATATTGTGTGAACCACGGAAATTGTAGCCTAATAGGCGTAAATATTTAGTTATATTGTGTTTATACACTAATCAGATTAGATGCAGAGATATAATTTATAAAATCAGTAAAAATAGAAAACACAAAACAAAGGTTATATTTTATTTCTTATAACATGACATGGCATCAGAAAACCAACAGAAAAAAATAAAAGTGAGTGAACTCATATCAGTATTATTACCGTGACTTTCCTTGAAAAGTAGGCGTATTAAATGACATGTTTTAATAAGAGATGATAATGTTTAGCATAACGTAAAGTACATAATATCAAATAAATTGCACAATTCTTAGAAAATTCCTAATGATTTTCCTCTTTATGACACGCGTTTCTTCCGCGTATTAATATTGCACAACCTTTCACATGACGTTGGAAAACACATATTGTATGGAATGTACATTTTATTAATAACTTTATCATGACATAATGCCTGCCGGGGTCGTGGGACTGTACGAATTACCGTGACCCCGGACGATAAAGGGCTATTGAAGGACACCGTGGATTTTAGTCAGTACGAGTCTGACAGTCCCTCCCACTCTGCCCTGGGTTCCGAGGACTCATGTGATGATTTTACCACGTAAAAAAAAAACATGACATAATAATGTATAACTCGCTGTTCCCCGTGGTTCCACCCCGCTGCTCGGCTCCTATTGATTGTAGCGTGATGTTATATAGCCTATAGACTTCCTCGATAGATGGACTATCCAACACAAAAAGATTTTTTCAATTCCAACCAGCAGTTCCTGAGATACGCGGCTTAGCGCGCTCAACCAAACAAACGCGAAACTTTATAACATAGTATATATATAGTATAGATATGATATACATACGAGTGTATTGCTCAATAAACAACAAACAGGGCGATCCTTTCAACGGTTATCTTAGATATATTCACAAAATACTTTAACATAATTATGTAATACGGCAGGTCTGTTTTGTTTCTAGTTCATATCAAAACTGATATTCCTCGATCGCTGATAACTATTATTACCAATGTATTTGGCCTGAACTAAAGTGCTAGGAACAGTTTTTGCTTCATGGTATTGAAACAGTAATTAATATTACTTGTAGATCATACAAATATGAATTCGTTCTGTGCGGGAATTCAACCTGCCACACGCACCGCAGCAGTCGAACTCTCACGGCCACTGCGCCTGCTGCATTATTGCGAATTGCGTAACTAAAGATTTTTTTTAATTAATAAGAGTATTTATAGGAAAAACTAAAACCCGGCTACTGAAAAATAACGCTAATTAAAAGTACGAAACCACAAAATGATCTGATAATAAAATTGACATATGTACCTAACTATGAAACTTTGTTTTGAAAGTCTTATCATTCTATTATTTTCCGTGGTACGAACCAAGTCCTGACATCCCAGTAATAAGTGCAGTGCAGACCCTCGGGTTCAGTGACACAGGTGTGTCAGCTCACATGCATAGGGAGCCGGTTCCGACCTCGATGTTCCATCCGGCAGATTGAACTGAGCCGCTTCCGACCCCGGTATTCACGATCATGGTTGCGAACTACATTGGTAGTTAACGTCTATAAATCTTAGACAACATTTGTCCGTGTTATTGTACTATTTGCTTGTCCACTAAATATCTGTTAAGTCCGTTAGTTACATTAACAAAATAAGTATATGTGACACGTATTTTTTCTTTTGTAACGTAAACCGAAATGAGTGCTTTTAAAATTTACAACAAGTCACACGATTTATCTTCATCAAAGGCATTTACTTAATAAATAGTTGTCCATTATTTAAGAATAGGTACTCTGACGAATTAAATAGATTTGCAACTTATTGATACTGAAAACTAGCCTAGGTACTGTGGTTCACTAAAAGTCCACTAGGCACTAAGTAATTTTCCTTCTAACAAATAAAATTGTAATCAAGTTCTAAATATAAATGTTATAAAATGGGTACTTTAACTTTTTAGCCCGGGTTTAACAATATGTCCGTAGGTACTGGTACCTGCCTATCAACCTAGTTTACAATCACAGTGGTAACAGCTAGTAATAATACAAATGCGAAAGTTTTTTTAAATGGATGTTTATTATTCAGTTACGTCAGAACGGATAATCGGGTCTTGATGAAATTCGGCTCAGAGACAACTTATACTCTGGTGTAACACATATCGACGATGAAGAGTCAATAAATAATAACTGCAAAAACGCAACTTTACAGGAGGCGAAAAAAACGTTTCAAGTCCGTTTAATTATTTTTTTAGTAAATTTGATTTTTTAAAGTTTTATGTAAACTGACTACAATATTATGCTTATGACTAAAATATTAATATATTAATCAATGATTTTATTAGTTTTTGGATATATTTTAGATAGATTTTATTAGTATCTATTGCCATCGTAAATGACGTAACACCACTTAGTATATATTGCAATAATTGTTTATCTTGCAAAATTAATAAGAAACAGACCTAAGATCTTTGTCAGCAGGTGCATTACTCTATTCTACAATAAATAATGCAATAAAACAAAAATTGCCAAAATGTTAGATATTATATATTGACTCTTCATCGTCGATATGTCATTCATCCCGTACTAGGATCTCGTGGGTCGCGGGACTGTGCGAATTACCGTGACTCCGAAACGCAAAGGCTATTGAAGGACACCGTGGATTTTAGTCAGTACGAGTCTGACAGTCCCTCCCGTTCTGCCCTGGGTGGGAGGACTCACATGATGATTTTACCACGATAAAAAAAAACTAGGATCTCGATTTTCGTGTTGCACTCAGGGGAAATCACTAGAAACAACCAATAATTCCTAAAGAAACTTTTTCTGTCTCTCTGTTTTTGGTTCCTTATATCTGAATGCGACGGCTTGCAGAGTAGACCACAACGAATCGGCCATAGGTCGTGGTCGTAGATTATATTTCCGGTAATACGTTCTTATTGGATCATTTGTTATCTCCACACGAGCGAAACCTCGAGGAAAAGCTTGTCAAGATACATCTAGGTACTTATCAAGATGTAAAGGTTAAATTAGTTTACCCAATATGTACTTTTGACTCCGGGATTGAAATTGAGTTTTTGTCTTACATTGGACTAGGTCACCTTGCTTGTGAAAAGGCCCGCGTTTGCAATTAACCTTTATCAAAGTAGCAGGGTCACTGATTAAAAAAGGTCTTTTCATACAAGAGATAGTGTAGTTAGCTCGGTTAGGGATAATCTTGAAAAAAACATTATCAATTGCACTTAGGTATTTCTCATTTTTTAATTGTCACAGTCATGTATCATCGTTTTCTTACGAGTTACTATCATTAATTTAACATACCTACTCGTATAATACATTTTCTTAGCCGTTGGTCCCGCCTGTCATTTGTCCTTTAACTGTCGTTACTGTTAATCAGAATTTCGAACCTCTGACAACCAGTATTACCAGGGAGTGTTATTGCATTACCCAGTTACTGGGATGTGGAAATTAAATAAGCAGTCGCTCCATTAAAATACTGATATTTAGTTGCATCCAGGTCGACAAATAGCTGACCCCAATGTAATATTTAGGGTGCCTTTCCACCAGAGATATGTTATGCTGCGAGAATGTTAAAGCTGAGCTAAGAAACTATGTGGCCATTTCCACTGATGCTAAGCTATTTAGAGGTGCGAGTGAGATGTGCTATGAAGATGCGCCGCCGCAAAGAAGCTGCGCGAACAAGATGCGCAGCTCGAGCTATGCGATGTATCGATAGTAGGGAAAAAGACCCATAGCAGGCATCTCGAAACATAGCACAGATCCACAGCACGCGTCTAAAAAGCAATAAACACATCTTAGTTGAAACCGTTTCCACCAGTGCTGTGCTATGTTTACCAATGAATATGATTGGTAGATAACAAACGCATCCACAGCAACGAAGCATAGTAGCACATCTCCGGTGGAAAAGCTTTCTCCATTATGTAGAACCACTGCAATAATTACACCCTGGGACTGTGAGCTAGAGGTGGAATTAAATATTAAATATGGCGCCTCTAGCCATTACCTGTGCGATGATTCCGTGATCTGTGTCTAGAGCATTGTTATGATCTATGAACAACTCATCAGTATTAAACACATTAATTTCCCGGTCATGTCAATGTCAGTATTCAGTATTCTTAGCCTCATACTCACATAAGTCCATTGAGATGTATAAATAAATACTTTAGACATGTTGAAAATACGTAATACGAGTGTTAAGTTACTAGTACGCACACAGGTGTGCCATAGTTTGTTTATAAAACATATTTGCACCTTCAATTATTATGTGAAGGAAACTTTAGAAACGTATGTGATGACTTTTCGCTCGAGTGCCTCTAAACGAGACTCATATATTATCATTTGGTCATTGTAACTGACTCATACGTACTTACGAGTACATACGACAATAAGGCAATTAACTGCTCCCACTTTATACCTACTCGTACTTTATATCTACATCTGTGCTAAGGTAGTAATTGTCGAATTTCGAGATGTATTCTACAATTAATGTGACCTGTATGCGGTACGCCCAGTCGCCCATGGTGACGCATCCTGAACCCAGCGCTGGGGTTAATCTGCCTGACCCACTTAATCTCCAAGGATGCTGTGTCTAGAATACGATGACTAACTCCAGGTTAAATTAAAAAAGTTTTCAACATTCAAATACATAGTGGTTATAGGAGACTTAAATATAGCAATTAACCCTAGTAAAATTAACATTGATGGAGAACGATATTTAACCCTTGCGGCCTCGCATGGCCTGTTGCCTACTCATACCCTTGTTACACGAAGTGCTAGTCAAACATGCTTAGACCATGCCCTAATAAAGACTCAAGGCCCCTCCATCACTATAGTCCCTCATGCAACACTCACCGACCATCATCCTGTGATATTGAGTATGTATTTGAAGAGACCTCGACAATATGCTACCACTACCAATACTAAAATTGATGGAAAAGGCCTATTAAAAGACCTTTCAGAAATCAACTTCGAGCCAATTTATCAGACAATAGACCCAAACACTAACATCAATTATCTGACAACATGTCTACAAGAGGCCATTTCAAAAAATACCAAAGTGATACATTTACCAAGGCGTCAAAAAATACTAAAACCTTGGATAACTCCAGGACTACTACGCTGCATACAAAATAGGGACCAACTACACTTGAAATCGAACTCAGCACCTGATAACGAAGTCTTAAAGATCACTTACAAGCGCTACAGAAACTATTGTAATGACCTTTTGAAAAGAATTAAGATAGCACATGATAAAAAACAAATAAATGATGCCCAAAATAACAATAAAAAATTATGGAAAGTCATTAAAAATATCACAAATACTACAAAATCCACCCAACAGCCAAAAGAAATTCTGTCCCTATCATCCTCTCCTCAACAATCACTTAATGAAGCAAACAATTACTTTATAAATGTAGGAAGCTCTCTGGCAGATAAAATGCAACAGTCCTATACCGGCGTAGAAAACACACACATACACACTCACCACGATCAAACAAACACATTAAATTCATTCGCGTTAATTGATACAAGTGAGATAGAAGTGGATCAACTCATCATGGGCTTAAAGATTGACAGTGCACCTGGATGTGATCATATCAGCAGTAGATTTTTAAAACAGCACAAATCCATTCTAGTTTCTCCCTTAACTAAGATATTTAACGACAGCCTAATGACGGGTGTGTTCCCAGATATACTGAAAAGGTCGATTGTGTGCCCAATATACAAGAACGGAGACAGAAATCGTATTAGCAACTATAGGCCAATATCCATACTACCTGCGATATCAAAACTCCTAGAAAAAATCATGAACACACGGCTTGTTGACTATCTGGAAAAAAATAATTTGCTATCAGTTAACCAGTACGGGTTTAGGCATGGCAAATCTACAGAACAGGCAGTAAACAAGCTTGCTGACTTTGTCAGTTCAAATTTAGATAGAGGGAAAAAGTGCCTCTCCATTTTCCTAGATCTGGCAAAGGCGTTTGATACGATTTCTGTTTCCCTTCTACTCAGTAAGCTAGAAAAACTTGGAATCAGGGCCACGCAACTTCAACTTTTCACTAGCTACCTTTCTGGACGTACCCAATGTGTTCGAGTGGGAGAATATGTAAGCGATTACTTCCCTGTCACACATGGAGTTCCGCAGGGTAGTATATTGGGACCGACTTTATTTCTCGTCTACATAAATGAGCTAACGAATATAAACCTTGCACTGGGTAAAATCATCTCTTTTGCCGATGACACGGCCTTGGTATTCGCTGGTGAAACATGGGAAGAGGTTTTCGGCGCCGCACAGGATGGTTTTGACAGGGCAAGAAGATGGCTGCAGAGAAATATCTTAACCCTCAATGTCGACAAAACTAAGTATGTCTGTTTCAGCATAAGGCAGGCCGCCGATATCCAAAGTGACCTAAATATAAAATGCCATGTTTGTTCCTCGGTAGTAAATTGTGGTTGTCCAATGATTGAACGCGTAAATTCACTCAAGTACTTAGGTATTATCATTGACATGAACCTCAACTTCAAGGAACACGTAATACTTCTTAGCTCTAGAGTACGTAAACTAATTTTTATTTTTAAAACTTTGCGTCACGTTGCGGATGCCATGCTGCTGAAACGGGTATATAACGCTCTCTGTCAGTCACTCCTTGCATATTGTATCACATCCTGGGGCGGTATCTATAAAACTACTTTAAAGTCAGTGGAAATAGCTCAGCGAGCTATTCTGAAAGTTAGCACCTTCAATCCTATTGACTTCCCAACCGCAAAGCTCTACAAGTTGTGTGATGTTTTAACAGTTAGACAACTATTTATTCTCAAAGTTATCCTCCACCAGCACACTAAACAGTCGTATAACCCACTATTACTTCAAAGACGTCGTAAACACAACGTGTGTGACATGCCACCTACGTGTAAGACAAGGTTTTGTGAAAGATTTATCGGATTTCTTGGTCCATTCCTCTATAATAAAATAAATAAAATAATTAATATATACCCCTTAACGTTAAAACAATGTAAACTAAAAACTTGTTGTTTCTTACAGAATCTTAATTATGAGGAGACAGAACGACTATTGGAAAAAATTCATTAACTCTATATATTTATATTACTCTCAAGCTCACACATACACTCATTCAACCCACACCCACCCTCACACAACACACACACACACACACACGCACACACACACACACACACACACACACACACACACACACACACACACACACACACACATACACACACACCACACACGCATCCTTACACTACACCAAAATCACACATACATATTTACTAAACAATTAAACCTAATTCTCACTTGTAACATAATTTTAATTTTACTTACCCACTAAATTCAGTAATGGATAGCTTAACCGATCATACCTTGTACTTGGACTTGATGATAATACCTTTACCTGGAATAACTTGGGGAAAAAGGCGCTGATAGCCGAAATACAGGCTCAGCCTAGTTCGGCTACAGATGCTAAGCTCTCGGTTATAATAATATTGTTGCCAAGTTTTATACTTTGTAAATTAGTATTAAGTTGTTTGAGAAATAAACATTTATTATTATTATTATTTATTATTAATTGTTCGACGTTTAAATTGTTTCTGACTAGGTGCTCGGGATCAGTTTAGAATGTTTACATGTTTCTTAAGAACACGTGTGTTTAGGACATAATTGTTTGTGCTAAATGCTCAATGTAGTGATTTCTCAGTAGACTTCCCTAGTGCGACCAAGTATGTTTATTTATGTCTAGCTTCTCCGGCATTCCACAAATAGCACAGATTATTTTAATGCTAACTTTTCTGATGAAACCTTATTGACGCCAACGTAACTAGGGATCGAGCTATTTATAAAAATAGGAAAATAAACTAGTACAATTTTATGGCAAATTAATTTTTATAATATTTGGTAAGCTTCAGACTGTACTTGTTGCTTTTTATTCTACTTAAAAGCTTGCATTCATCAAAGAAATGCGAAACTCTTAAATGCAAATACTCATAAATGCAGTAAAATTTTAGACGTTGATTGAAAAATACTTAAGCCTCTGTGTTGAGTACACAGTTAAAGTTCGTCTCCATGAGCTAAAACTAACGACACTCTTAATCACTTTTCAGCCTTCGACGGAGAACCAGCTGTTCCACGTGCAGCACATCAACGCGAAGTTCCGCCAGGAGTACAGGCACCTGCGCCTGCTTTGGGACGAGGCGGGCCAGACCATCGAGTATTCGCTCTACTTCAAGAACGACTCCGCCGGTTACTGGCAGGTGTTCGACGGACAGAATGGTAAAGGATTTTCATCACATCAGACGGCGTCATCAAAATTGGCTTTATTAGGTTACAAAAAGTTATCTTTGGATGGGAGACTAAGCAATCTCAATTCCAAGTTATCTATTGACAAACAGTAAGCCTCTATTCTTTGCGATAAAGATGTGGACCATTTAGAATACTCGGAATATACTTACTAATATTTTTTTTGTCGCAGTCGAAACTAATACATTTTTTTGTAATTTCAGGAACACTACCGGCTTTACCCAAATATCAACAGTTCAGCGGTACCATTCAAGTTCTTAAAGCGGTCAACGATCATCTTCTATTGAACTTCTGTCAAGACCAAGTGAATGGCAGGTCTCCGCAGCTGTACTCTGTGCTGTTCTCCCGCGAGCCTGGCTTCATGGAGCGGTGGGAGCTGGACTCAATACACTCTCTGCTACAAAATAAGAAACTCTCCGTCGCGTCTAGAAGAATGGTTTGCGGAAACAGCGCAGACAGACCTATTTTTAGCCTAGCTTCGTCCTTCGGCCTACTTATTCTAGCCTTCACGTTAAGGTCCTATTAACTCCGTCTTATCTAGGGATAATTCTATTTATACAAAATCGAAAATTTTATTTAATCGGACAAGATGACATCACCGACAGTCTGTTTAACGCCCACACGGTTACTACATAACTATCGAAGATGACATAACACTAACTGAACTTGAAAGTAGATTTACACGCGTCGCAAAACGTGCCACGGAAGTTCTGGGACATTTGAGAGTTCCGTGCTGTTAGCGTCTGTCTGTACTAAAACAATTGTCACGAACGATTTCAAAGTCACCATACAGTAAACTGCATTCCGCGGTTAATGTTAAATGCCGTCATAAAACCCTCGCGGAATGTTTTAAGACTGCATTTTGGAACATGTTTATGGCATACAAAGCTGCGAAATGTCCGTAACGTGAAATGTTGCCGTAAAAATATTAAATGTTTCATTGTGTACGTCTGAGACCCTCGACGTGGTTATTTAACTCTTCAAAAATCTTAAACCGGTTCGATCTCCCACGTCCTCGTCTGCACTTGAAAGATTTGAGACTTTGAGAAGGCCAATAGTCCCAGAACTATATTTACTTATACTTATATTGTTACTAAATATCCGTCCTCATGTAATGTGAAAATGATTGATGATCGAGCTGAAATTATAAACGTAAAGTTCGGTCACAATGTTAGAGGTTTCATTCGACGCGAGGAGGGAGCTAGACCACAAAATGCTGAGGATGAAACCACAAATTATACTAAGTAGGTAATATAGTCAAACAATGTTAAATTGCCGCTCTATAAGTAGTAATATAAACACAATTAGATGTCTATTACAATGATGCTTCTTATTGTAACAAACGACCATTTGTTTCAATGTTGGATTCATATAACTAATGTTTATCTGACGTCATACTGGCACAATGTTTTGAAAAATGTATGCAGATAATCTGTTTGGAAGTGGGGTGCAACTGTTGCCAACACTGCAAGCGCATTAGGTAGTCTGCCGCTGATATTTAAGGGTTACATCACAGACGTTATGGTGCTTTGATAGACTCAATTCTTTGTACAAACTTCTTGTTATCTACTGTAGGTATTCACTTTTTAATAGCATCGGTTGTGTATTTAAATAGTTGCCATACATAAATTATGTGTAGTGTATAGTTTTTATGTAGAGAAAAGGTCATGTATTGGTTCGAATGATATTCGTTATATTTATTCAAAATTATTGTAGGAATCTCTTTTCAGTTCCAGAATCATCACTCAAATTCTTATTTATTGTAATACTTACCAAAGATTTAATTCATTAAGCAATTTTAATTTTAAGTACATATAATATTATGCTCTTTTGAGGAATAAAACTGTAAAATTGATTGTTTGGATTTTATTATATCGCATCGAACATAGAGCTATTATCGTAATTGATGACCCCATTGATGATGTGCCCATTGAAAATAATCAAATAAAATTAGGTCGAATTCGACGTAATTCCACGTGAGATTAGAGAGAAAATAGAACATACCCTTGGACGTATTTAAGGCCATACAAGGCTTCTTTCATGTAAGTTCACAAAAAATAAATCTAATTTATTTGTTATGTCTTATGATTTTAGCTTGGCCTTAAACCTTGCGATGTCTTTTACTATTAAATCCAATAATAAACAGCAAAACAATTAAAAAACCAGCAACTTTTTCGGTCAAATAACATTTCAGTTTTTTTTGTACAATAGTTGCATATTCATAATTCGTAAGACCTGATTACCCTTATTAGGCTAAATTCATTGTTCGTTTCTATTCATTGCCGCCTTGATTTTGAACAAGCATTGTAAATAGTGTGTGATTCGATGATTCCATTACTCATGTCGTTTTAAAATGTAAAATGTAACGGAAAATGAAACTCTCGCTTATTTATTCTTAAAAGCTCCACAGGCAAATTGTTACACCCACCTACAAAGGGTTATGTTAAATTTATTTTAGGCAATACTTCAAATTTTAGAGCAAGCTCGAAGGTCAACGAACAAATCCAACAAATTGCTTACAGTTGTAAACGCCGTTGATCCAATTTAGCACTTCCATAAATCACTTTTAACTCTATTTAAACATGCACAAAGTTGAGTTTTCTTTGTGGATAGGATTACAAACAGTTCGGTGGTTCAACTATGACGTCACTCGTCTATTCGCGGTGGAGCGAGCATACTTGGAGGGTGGTCCACACGTTACGTCAATTTTATAGTCTACACTTCGTTATACTATAACAATCCTTCAGGATCAATTGTACTTTTCATATGAAACTGGTTGTTTAAAAAAATTAAGTAGATAGTTAAATACCCATTCAAATATTAGAAATATTAGAAGTAGTACGTTAGTCGCCATATGGTTAGCTATCAATGATATTGTTTTATGTCACTAATTATAAATTTATCGGGCCATGTATAACATTTCATTGATTGCAGTTAGTATTGAACGTATTCAGCGACGGCACAGGCGCCTCGGTTGTTGGATCGAGGAGGAAATAATGAAGTTAATATTTGTGATAGTTTGCGTGATAATCAGCGTATTCGGCAAAACAACTCATAAGTCGAAAACTCATGACACTCCTAAAGTACCATGTGAAGGTGTCCATGTACACGGGAAAATGCACAGAAGACACATCATCATGAACGGAATCAATCGTCCCTACCAACTAGCCATTTACAACCACGAACATAAAATATTTTACAGTTACAACGTCGGTGAAGATACGAAGGACACCTTCGGGATTGCATTCGTGAAGATAAACGACACAATGCCGACCGAAATACATGGAATTCAAAACGGATTCGCCGTCGCCGTCGACGAACACAATAAAACGGCGTATTTCGGAGGCACCGACGGAATCTACGCCGATAATCTCGAGAAATCCCACGGCTTGAAGCACATTGTTAAGGACCGTGACATCTGGGACTTACAGATCTTCAACCACCACTTGTACTTCATACAGTACCCAACGCAACGCCTACATAAATACAATTTCCATACAAAAAATGTAACGCTCCACGAACATATCCACGAAAAAATATACCAGTTCGCTATCGATGGAGATGGCGACACTTTTATAACGACTAGGGATGGCTTGTTCGAGATAAAGAAAGGGATGAATCATCGGGTCCCATACGAGGGGCCTAAAGTGTTCAGGGCCATTGAGGTAAATCACAAAGGCGTCGCACACTTCTGCGGTAAGAGTGGCATCTACGTGGCGCACAAGGCGAACCACACGCTCATTGAGATAGCTAGCATCAAGAACATCTTCGGGTTAACATTTGATAGTGAGGACAACATCATTTATTCTAATCCACATGAGATAGTGAAACTTTTGCCTCATGATTGTAAGTAAAACTTTCGGCAACTATTTTAAATACATAATTTTGTCTATTGTTTAAGCCTATTACATACTGTGTTTTGTTTTATGATCATGTGATTTATGATTTATGATCATACTATTATTATGACGATGAATTAAAAAATACACGAAAAATCTTTGTTTCACACATAGTACAAGCTCTTTTTAGAAATTATTGTTACTTCGGCAAAATGCATGAGGTACCAGGAAAGAAGCACTGTAGAGAAATGATAATAAAGAAAAGGATATCAGTATCTATCTCGCTTCCGCGAAGGAGGGTCGCACCCTCTTTGATTTTCCCCCAACCCTACGTGTTTCCCGACCAATCCTCACTCAGCTTAAGTAAATACAAAGTACTTCAAACATTTGGGGACGAAACTTTTACTCCATGAAACTATTTATGACAAAACAAACTAAAATAAGAATGATCTTAGTTGGCAGTTCTGAACAAAATTAAATCTACCTACCTAGCTAGGCCTGATTTGAATATAAATAGAAGTTTCCAGAAAATACTTTTCAAATTCATAATTATATCGGCAAATGAACACTCCTGTAACCTTATGCGAGCCTGGTGTTGCGGACGCCGTATCTATTGAACAGTATCGACGCGGAGTGACGCCTTCAACAATTATCGATAGTGCTTGTAATTATGAAAAATTTACCATTATTATGCAAAATAGAATATAAAAATCGTGCGAGTCTTACAGTAGTCGCTTATGATGTAAAACATCTGACATCCTAACTTAACAGAAAAAAAAAACTGTTTCTCTTCCCTCTACACACTTTCGTTACATTTAACATTTCACAAAAGTGACAGTAGATACAGATGTAAAAAAAAAGTAATAGAAGTTCACATGAAAAATCGATTAATTCTCCTTTCCATTAAAGGTGACAGGAGCAAATGAGGCTCATTTCGTTACTTTACTAATTTAGCACTGTTCGTTCCCTAAGTTGCAAATTAAGTTCCTAAGATTCATTCAGTTTATCCGTACTCTTTAAAAACTACACAGAACACGATAACTTCATTTACGAGACTAATTGAAAATTATTTTATAAAACCTTTGAGTCAAAAATGATGATTTTATTAGATTCGGCAAACACAAAATAATAACTTTGTTCACGAGTATTTTCCGAACTTTCTACAAACTACAAACGAATTTCCTCAAGAATTTAACTATCTCTTCTCATTTTATGTTTTCCCGGTACAAGTGTATTCGGGAATAGTCGTGAAAACCAACGTTAGCAGTTGGCGTCGTTCTTGTTTGTGCATTGCATAAAAAAGGGAAAATGGACTGATTTTTCAACAAACCTGTTATTTCAGACATTTTTCCAAATGGACAGTGGTCAAGCTGACTTGCGAAATCTCCATGACAACGTCGCGAAATCGTCAGCAGAGGTCGTTTGTACCAGGACGACATAAACTGTAGGCGGTCGCGTATCAAAGGGGAGTGCTAATCAAGAATTTGGCGCAAGGGGAAGCTCCCTAACTTGTTGCTACCCTAGTATGCGGCGCAATTCGTAAAATATTTTTGCTATTGTCTTTCCGTTAGGAGCACATTGAGGAGCAAAGAGATTTGAAATTCTAAAAGAATAAAATATTTTAATTTCCTTGTTGGGGCGAGAAGGAAAATTAATTGAATTTTTTATTACATTTTAAGTTGCACTCTTTATTTGGTTGAATTTGTGTGAATTAAAACTAAAAAAAACTTATTTGAGAATATTTAGAACGCAGCAAGATCTTACACTTCACAGGCTCCCGTTGAGGACACAGTCACCGTTCCTCTGACGTAGGTAACACCATCTCTACAGGCACAGCTATCCTGTGAAAAAAATAAAAAACGACCATAAAAACTGCTAAACGATGATAAAATACAATTCGCTTTAAAAATGTGTCATTCCGTTGTCGTCATTTCCTATTTCATCTAAAACTGGACTACCTTGACTCATCTAAAACGTGGCACCTATCGAATTTCACACACGGTGAAATCATCATGAGGCACGACAGTGTGATTTAACTGCTTACTTCAAATTGATTAAAATACTTACAAATATATCTTGGAACATCGGGCACTCATCCTGCTCATAAAACTGGACCTTCTCTAGGTTATGTCGAATGATTTCGTAAGTGGTTCTTCTCTCTTCTTCGCAATGTTTTTCTGTTGAAACGAGCCCCGTGTTATACTTCTTAACTCTCAAGTGCTCTGCGGTAACATTGTCCATGATATCAGGGCTGCCGAAGATCGCGTCTTCCAAATATGTACAGTACTTATCGTTTTTCTTAGTCATATTCATGTAGCCATTACTATTGACGCGAAGTTTTACTTTAGACTCATCATTATCCTTATAGAGATAGTTCTGGTAAAGTTGTTCATTGAGCACTGGGGAGGAGGCGCGCGCGGCGACTGCTTTTCGTCTAGATTTCCTGATTTTGATGTAGAAGCTGGTGACGAACTGGAACTTGAGGATGTAGGCGGCTATCTCCGCGATGCTCGCGTACCCGCTTTTGTTGCTCTTGTTGTGTAATAGACAGAAGTGTTTTTGTGGCGATGAGCCATATGTGAAACCTGAATAAAATAATGATTTTGTTTTAGATAAACTTAATACAAAGAGTATTTATAAAGAAATGAAAATCGAAACAAAAAATACTAAATGCATGATTAGCTTATTTTTTTCGTTGTGTTCACTGTTTTGTGAAAGGCTTGTTAGTAAGCACTGCTTGTATGGTCGCGAGACTTACGAATTACCGTAACCCCGGAACGTAAAGGGCTATTGAAGGACACCGTGGATTTTAGTCAGTACAAGTCTGACTGTCCCTCCCGCTCTGCCCTCGGTGAGAGGACTCATTTGATGATTTTACCACGACAAAAAGAAAGCACTGCTTGTATGACGCGTTTCTGACATATTCTTCAACAGCAAAATTTCTGCCGTGTGTAGTCTGGACGGGTCTTTATGGTCTCTAAAAGTATCGTCAAAGTTGTACTCACCATGCGTATTATAGCAAGAACACGACGAGAGCAGCGGCGAGTGCTCAGCCAGGGTCTGTGGTGCGCTGCGCGTGCGACAGAAGTTGTTGCTGTTCCACGTGGAGTCCGTGTAGGGAATGGAGTCGCACGCGCTGCCCGACACCGACAGCGCACACTTGCGGGACTCGCGCAAGGAGAAGAATGTTAAGGTTACTACGGCCTGAAAAGAAACAAAATAATTTTCCCTATACAGGTGACCCGGGAAATGTGGATCAAATTGAACAGGAGCATAACGGATTACATTTCCAGTCTTTTTACCTCTAAGACACACTGCGCTATTTTTACGGTTCAAAAGTTATGACCACTTTTCGTATTCAGTTTTTTTTTATCGTGGTCAAATCATCTAATGAGTCCTCCCACCCAGGGCAGAGCGGGAAGGACTGTCAGACTCGTACTCACTAAAATCCACGGTGTCCTTTAATAGCCCTTTACGTTCCGGGGTCACGGTAATTCGTAGTCCCGCGACCTTTCGTATTCAGATAGGCAACAAATGCCTTTCAATTCAATTAAAATCTCTTACTCGAAAAAAGCGACGTGTCTCAGAGGTAAAAAGATTGGAAATGACCTCCTCCATGCCCCTGTTCGGTTTGACCCATACTTCCCGGGACACGCTATATACATAAAATAACAGTTAGTCTTAAATAATTAATTCGTGAGATCGGCTATGTCCCGCCCTTATCATATCATGCTAGGGTCGCGTTATCTCTGTTTCTGGAAGCGCAACTTTTGCCTTTATATCCGCAGAACCCTACACCTACACAAAGCGTAGACAGAGGAAACAATTTCTCGTGGCACCGTATTCACGAGTTTCTTCTACCCTAGTAGTTCGCTACGCAAAGCTGGCGTAGCGCGTAGACATTCCGTAGCAAGGTGTTCAACTACGCTCGTAGTCCGCTACGGAAAATTTGCGTAGCACACACAGAAACCTACGATAACAGTTACCTGCGCGCATCGGATTATTGACACTTTTACGCTCGTATTTAGTTTAGCATAAGAAATAGATGGGAACCGCGAATAGCCGCAGAAATGGTATCCCGTAGTAATGATAACCATAGTTAGTTGTCGAAATCCGCTGGAAAAACTATTCATGTACCACACTGACTATGCGAAACGGTTACAGTATTGCATAAAAGAGTGCCGTAAAAGTTATTAAGTACTGTTAAGCCATACCTTGGACCTTGTTCGATGTAAACCTTTTTTTTATTTTCTGACTTTATTAAATTCACGAGTTGCTTCTACATTTAAATATGCCGCCCGCATTTACGATACTTTTAAAGTTATCATGTCTTGTGATTGGGACTGTAGCATTGAATTTTTGTAGTATTTTTTTTTTGTCCTTTGACAATTCAAAAGCTGCCTATTAGAAATAAATGCTTTGATTTGAGTAGTATGATAAGTATACGTTTTGGATATTAACTACATAAACTCACCATAGTGAAACACGCAGCAGCACAAAGCGTAGCGCAGAGCGGGAACCCGTAGCGCTCGGTCAATGCACCGCCGAGCGCGGGCCCTAGGACTTCGCCCAGCGAGTAACAGCAGGACCACACTCCTGCTACTGCGCTGTACGTTGCTAGGGCTTCAGGGCAGCCGCCCTCGTAGCTGAATAAGTATAGAAAGGAGTTAAGAAAGTCTGGGAATTAGTTTACTAATTGTTTATTTTTCTTGGAGTATTGTTGGTCCAGTAACAATAGAGTTATTTTACTGCATACAAAATTGAACATCTGTTTAGTCTGTCAGCTAGAATATTTAAAAATAATGGACACGTATTTTTTTTTTTTAAATCAATGAATCTTAACAAAGACAAAACGCTTCAAAATTCGGGAGTGGGGCTTGTGACGTCATAACGTTTGTAAAATTGAGACCGAGTGACGTTTTGTGAGTGATTTTTAAAAGCGTTGTATCTTCGTCAATTTTGGTTTACATAACAAAGGAAATAATATTTTTTTTATAATCTAGTATATGTATTTCAGACTAATATTTTTTTTAGTAAAATAGCCTAAGCGTACGTCGTAGTAAAAAGGTTGTAACAACTTACATAGAACTCGTTAGTACTCCTTGGAAGGTGGGCAGAAGTGTCAATGCGACGGAAATGCCCAATATCGACAAAGCCACTAGATCTAGCCACAGGTCCCTGAAAATATAATAAAAGTAATAAATGGACGACACACGGATGATGTAGAATTCCTAGATATGGACCAGATTAAAAAAAGGGCTCGTTATGTTATCTTATTGCCACCAGAATATGATACCCATATCTACCGGGGCCGCTGGACTGTCTAAACAGTTAGCCGTGACCCTGGAACGTAAAGGGCTACCGAAGGAACAACGTAGATTTTTGTAGGTACGAGTCTGACAGTTCATTTAGCTCCAACCAGGGAGGGAGGACTCAAAAGCGCTGGTCGCCTTCACACGCCCATATTTTACCATTACATAACATCATGCCTGTAATCCTCGAAGGGCTAAGTAAAAGTATAACTAATAACACAGTTCATTTAACGAAAGAAATAGTACCTAAAAGATTCGTTTCCTAATACTATAAATTGCTCACCTTGGTAGTCCCGGGATGAAAGGACACGGGCCTAGCAGTAACAACCCCGCACTGGACAGGAACAGGCCCCACACCATCATGCACCAGTGATTGTGCACTCTGGAACACGGAACATGAGTATGAGCAGATACCTAGTACACTTTAGTAAACGAAGCAAAGGTTCAGAGAGCCTTATATTGCGAGTGTTGGCTAGTATGTTCTTTCAAAAAAAAAAAAACTTAAGAAACCACTGATATCTTTAAACGTCTTTAAAAAGTTGAATACTTTCCGCTTTTTCCCAACCAGGTCTACAATTTTGTGTTTGCCTATTATTAGGGTATTCTCGGATAAGTTTCCAGTGTCTAAACACCTACCCAAATTATGAGTCGGCTCTTGAAACACTAGGCTTCCAATTATCGCTCCGTTTTCGTAAATATGCTAAGAGTCATTTCATTTCGGTTAATTATGTAGACGTACGTATTATTGCTTATGTATGAAAGCAATGATCACAGAAATAATTAAAGACTAAATAAAGTCACAGTAGCCAGTAGCCCCTTGCCTTTATTTCGTCATTTCCTCTCAAGGACAGTCACTTAAAATGTACAATTAGCTAGCAGCTTCCTCTAAAATATACGGTGAATCCACAATTGATTATTGAATTATCCTTCTAACAAAATAAATGCAAGTGTGGATTAGATATGACTGTTCATCATCTTTTTATTGAATGTTCAGCTTATGATAATGAAAAACGTTTGTGTGACCTTCCTGATAGCATAAAAGATTGCTTAAGCAACGAGGGATGTAGTCGGACGTTGATGTTTCTGAGGATGATTAATATGTATAGTTTGGTGTAGCTTGGAGGGGGATGCCTGATAAGTGTGGCTTAATAATATTAAGCTACATATGTTGGGTTGCATTCTCTGGGTTGTACTGGATTGTATGTGTTGGTAATTTTCGGGGACATTAGCGTTTGGTTGGGCCCCTCTTTGTTTAAGCAAATGTATTGTACCCTATTGTATGTACGTAAATTAATATATTGTTAACTGTGGTCGCTAATGACCTTAGATGTTGAATAAATAAATTTAAAAAATATATGTATGTTAGTTAATTATAAAAGAAACTCACCGATCTGCAACCCATCCCCAAATAGGGCTAAATATCCCATAGAGACTGGAGAATAGCAGAAAGATGAGCCCGATCTGTTCCGTGGACAGGTCGAACTGGCGCAGGTGGGGCTCCAGCGTGGGGTCGAGGAAGGCCCAGGTGTTGGACACGATCACTATCACCAGGCCTGTTATTATTATCGAGGGGATCTTGAACAGACCGATGATGGAGGCTGTCTTTGATCCCGATACGTATTCTGAGGAAAAGAACATTGTTTTAATAAATATAATTGAGTTTTGCTATAGCTTTTTTTCCACAACTGCTCTTGTAAAGATATAAGTAAAGAAATAAATAAATAGAAAAGATTTTGTTTGATGAATATCCTTGAAATTTGTTAAAAAAACTCTAGATCTAATTCATATTTTTTGCCGGTCGGCACATAGACACAAAAAAAAAGGATTTATTTGCAAGATTTGACTCTGTTCACTAATAATGACTTCAAAAAGAAATCAATGTCGACTAGGAGAACTTATGGTTTCAAATCCAGCTCTTTTCATGAGTAGCCGCGCATGCACCCACCGCCAGCAGTACTAAGTTGTTAACTGAAATAAAATTACCTTCGCAGTCAGTGAGCAAGAAGAAGTTGATGGGTACAGTCAACACCATGATAACGCCAAGAGTGTAAAATGGTAGCCCGAAGCCCCCGATCTACCTGGAACATTCATATAAGTAATTATACATTCACACGAAAGCTTGCATTACATGGATACAGTTACTAACTGTTGCTCCCCGACTTCATCCGCTGCCCGGGTCATAATGGTCGTAGCGTGAGATTATATGTATAGCCTATAGTCCTCGAAAAATGGATTTTCCAACATAAAACGGGTTTTTCAATTCGAACTAGTGGTTCTTGAGATTAGCGCGTTCAACCAAACAAACAAACTCTTCAGCTAAACTTTTTAAGATGCAAACGTTTTCTTTACATATAATCTTTAAATCTATGACCTCATCCTGCCTGGTGGAAAATAAATTAGCACAAATAATTGGAAAATATTGATCGTTACTTTTTGTCAATTTTATTTTTATCCTGACACTGGTGCAAGAAGGCTTAATCTTGGGCTTAATGAACAAATATGTTTTCGAAAAAGTTTTTATTTACACTTGGCTAAGTAAATACTAGCTGGTGTTGATGAAAAAAAAATGATTAAAGCCATTTGAGTACATGAAAGAAAAAAGAATCTTTAATGGCCTTTTCGATTTTTTTTTTGAGAAAAATGGCCAGTTCATCTGCTGCAGCGATTGCCACCAAAAATAGTGTTTAAAATAGGTCGTTCTATTTTTATGACCTCATCCTGCCTGGTGGAAAATGAATTAGCACAAATAATTAAAAATATTGATCATTACTTTTTGTCAATTTTACTTTTAATTTCGAACGAGCCTATTACTAGGTTTGGTGCTCAATCTATATCTTCTATCTATCTATATATATATAAATGTTATTTTGGTTTGTGTATGCTTCAAAAACTCAAAAAGTTCTGCACCGATTGAGCTGAAATTTTAGCATGATATATAATCCGCATCAAGGATGGTTTTGATCTATTTTTTTTTTTGAAAAAACAATTTTTTTGTGCCACAGCGAAGCGGGGTTTTTTTTTTTTTTATCGTGGTAAAATCATCAAATGAGTCCTCCCACCCAGGGCAGGGCGGGAGGGACTGTCAGACTTGTACTGACTAAAATCCACGGTGTCCTTCAGTAGCCCTTTACGTACCGGGGTCACGGTAATCTGCGAGTCCCGCGACCCCGGCAGGCTTTGGCCCTCTACAGGCCCCGTCACTATACTGACACTCCTTGAGGCGCGCGTGGAACACAACGCGCCGTCGACCCGGGCATGGTCCATGGTCGGACAGCGAGTCGCCCATTACTCGCTGCCCGCATGCCCGAGCGAAGCGGGGTAGGGTACAGCTAGTATAGCATAAAATTCAATCCAAATTCCCTTTCAAATTTTGCTATTCGTTAGCAGTTTATACAGCATATACGATTACATGAAATAGTTTTCATATCAACATCATGTAGCGAAGGTTAATTCATTTGTCGATGTTGGGAGTGTTAATTAAACCGGATTGATAACATTACGATAATTAGGCGCGTGCTCACGTTACACAGATTAATTAAAATCACTAACAACGGCATGATTTCTACAATTAGTGAAAAAATCAGAATAGAATTAGGTCATTTGTCGATAAATATTGCAAAACCTTTTCCTATATAATTTTTTTAAACGTTGCCCCACACTAAGAATTTCTTCTGTGCCGTGGGTGCGTTTACAAACCTAGAAACTAACACACACAAACACCCAGACCCGGAACAACTACTTGCAGAACATACAAATATTTGTTCATTACGAGAATCGAACCCGCGACACACAGCGCAGCAGTCCAATTGCTCAGCCACTGTGCCAAATGTGCCGTCTCATTACTCTTAATAATTATGTTATGAACTTATGAATGTGGAAACAGAATAGGAATGTAACTGAAAACATTTTCGGGGTTACATGAAAAACAAAAGAAACATGGAAACATATATCCTACATTTTTTTAATGCAATTTGATGTAATGACATAATATAGACACTAGAGCCACGTCAAAGCCGTGGCGCGGTCTTTTAAATCCGTATATTGTATATTCTTCGTACAACGACAGAAAATTAAATAAAAAGCAACAAAAGAGGTTGTGTGATATCATACGTTGTATTGATTCAGTCTTTCATAGAATAAATAGGTACAATTACCGAGTACAGGAGGCCTCCGATGGCCGGTCCCACGGACATGCCGAGACCGATAAAAGTCTCCAAAATGCCGAGGACCGAACCAATGCTGTCAGGAAACGTATTCACTACGAACACATAACTGGCCGTAGAATATGCGCTTGCGCCGAGTGCCTCCATCCCTCGCACAACGAAGCACAGCACCGTGAAAGTAGTTGTATCTTCAATTAAAGCTAGTGTGCTGGAAATAAAATGCATAAAAATGTAAACAATTATTTAAGTTTAGGTACAAAGACAGAAAAAGTTGCAATTTCGACACACAAGTGCAAGAAGGCTTAAGGGGAGGATGCAGTACTATAGAAGATTTTTGAACGTTTAAATGTGATAAAATGTTAGATTTTTAATAAATAAATATCTATATATAAATACTGAACATATTCTCAAGTAAATGGTAAAGATAGAAACGCGATTTGGAATAATCGGCTACATAAAAAAATGCCGAACTAAATGCGAGAAAAATGGCACTAAATCACAATTTTAAACGCGTACTGTTAAGAGATTTCATCATAGATTTATATGCAAGTTATATCAATGAGCGTTTTATTTTAAAGTAAATGGTAAAAACATATTTTATAATTTATTTATTGTTTTTCACCAAGAAGCAAAAACCATCAAAATGGTTGTTTATTATTACATTAAAATGGGTGTTTATTTCGCTCGCATTTTGGCTGGGATGAGGTCGTGCGTTCATACATTTACACACTGTACTGCAACCTCGCCTTCATGAACAAATACGTTTTCAAAAAGGTTTATTCAAACTTGGTTAATACTAGCTGACATTGACGAAAAAAAGTGACAAAAGCCTTTTGAGTACATAAAAAGAAAAAGAAAAAAAATGTTAAATGGCCTTTTCGTTATTTTTTCTGAAAATGGCCAGTTCAGCTGACGCAGCGATTGCCACCAAAAAGTTTGATTAAAATAAGTCGTTCTATTTTTAGATTTAGCTGCCTGTGTGAACGTGAAGGCACATGTTTTTTACGTCTCACGCTTCATCGGAGAAATTAATAATGCGAGTAATTGTCGAAGAAATTCCTTTTGGAAAGCATGTCCTAAACTATTACTTCATAAAAAAACAGGCTTTTAACGATATAATCTGCTGTTATACCTAACCTTTTTGCGTAAATTGTTATATTATAATACTTTTGCATAGTTTAACGAGTATCGAAAATCGGTTTAAAATTAACGCATAACATGACCGTTATGATAACATTTCAAATCTAAACCCCAAATTGTGGATATCTCATCAGTTAACCGTGACCCTGGAACGTTAAGAGCTTTTGAAGGATAACCGTGAATTTTATTCAGTACAAGTCTGACAGTCCTTCCCGTCCCGTCCTGGGTCCCACTGGGTCTCTTTTGAAGATTTTACCACGATAAAAAAAAAAACAAATTGCTATCTACTTCAGTACCGGGCATAATTATAGGTGCTTTAGTCATCTATATATTAAGTACTAATGAAGAAATTAAAACATTTCAAGCTTCTAATAATGCTGGCACAGCTGATAACACTATAAAGCATCAATAAGTGAAAATAAAATGGCAGTCGCCGTTGCATTATCATTTTTACAGGCTTATCCCCAACACAGGATATTAAAGGGACACGCCCAATACCTCTAATGGCGCTGGTCACTAAACTGAGAAGTATATAGTAAACTTAACTACGGTACCAGTAAAATTAAATAAAAAGACTTTCCATTAGTCACAAGTTTCCTAAGTCTTTGCAAGAAGTTCACACATCCTAATCGATGTTTACAAACAATCAAGCGTACATAAAAACAGAAAGATTCCGTACAATTGCGGGTCATCAAACAAATATTTATATACTCCTACACTTACCCAAATAATACATTGCAGGCGCCAGCAACAAACATGCCCGCTGTAAATAGGAACTTTGCGCCGACCCTCGGCAACTGCAAAGAGTAAACATCACACATGATCATTAAACTAGGTGCGTCTATGAGATAGGGCTAAGTACACTGTACACTTTCTAGTGTTTGTATGAATGGGTTAATATTTACTTAAGTGTGCACTCAACTGTTATGATAGACAAGTGAAGGCAATGATGGGTAATCATCAATCATCGCCTCCTGCCCTTAGCCCAATTTATTTAGAGTCTGTTCTCATTACATATCGAGGGGTATCGGTTTACCCTGTTACTGAGTTATGGAGGTCAAATAGGCAGTTGGTCTATGTAAAATACTGATATTCCCGTCCCGTCGTCCCGTACGACTGCCCGGTCTTACCGGACGCAGCAGAAACGGCTAGACAGATGATGATGATGACTTCTCTAGTACGTAGTACCTCATTTTTCACAGTCTATCTATAGTTTCTGACACAGTTTCTGAGGTCTTGTCCTTTCCAATAGGCATATCTTCATCTTATTCTAAACTACAAGAATTGAAGTAAGTATCAATTCAGTCCGAAAATCAGTAGGTAAGTATGATATAAAAAGGATTTTTTTCATTTTTTTGCGCTAAGGTGAGGTAACGCCCTAACTCCTAGTAACATGATTTATTAAAATGTTAAGTTTTAGGAATTTTCGATACGTTACAACTAATATTGTGTATATAAGATTCTGGCACAAACAGGCATGTGTTAGTAATGTCATGGTTACTCGAGTATCTAAGTGGGTGTACATATTTATAAAATAAAAACCTCACCTATAAACGAACTAAAATAAATGACGTAAAAGGAAACTTAAAGAAATACTTAATGAGCTATAAATATACATCTTACGAACGTTGGTTCTACGAATAGAATCTATATAAAGTCTATTTGAAGGTAACCTTTTGATTTATTTGTTTTCATTCTTGGAATATAACTTTACGTAGGTAATATTTTCTCGACTTTTCTTTCTGAGAAAAATAGAACATCCTTCAAGAGATGCAGCTAACAAAACTGCTTGTTTTTGCTTGATAATTGCCAGTTGGTAAACCATCATTCATCATTAAAAAAGGCATTGACCTTACTCTTCATCTAAGCAACAACGTGTTCGCGTTTTCTGCATTCAACTTTTCTACAGTCAACATGTTGTCAAACGTCTCCCCATCTATGATGTAGAGAGAATATCTCTTGTCATTCTCAGAATCTATGTACATAATAGGAGGAGAAGTAAAAAGGCAGAGCTACTTACGAATTTACCAAATAAAGGCGATGTGAGAAACATGACGACGGCGTAGAAACTGAATACGATTCCACACATGGTCTCCGAGAGGCCCTTAGCGGCTGCCTCCCGGGGGAAGAACGGCGCCATCACGCTCATGGAGCAGAAGCTCATGAAGTCCACCAGGGCCAAAGACGCCAGCGTCAGCCTCTGGCGGCTGGAGAGGTGGCGGACTGCCCCCGGCTGCAGGCGCGTCTGCGTTCGCACCAGCCTAGAAATTAAACTTATAAGATATAGACATTTGTAGTGTTTCCGTAGGTACTGAATCTGATGGTCACGCTCTGTCACCTTCGTGAAGGTAGTTTAGTAAACTTGAAAATGAATGCACCTGCTTACTTATTTGTTTTTAGTTTCTGATTTCGTTCTAGATAAGTATTTACGATTGGCTATGTTGTGTGATTAACTGATTAACTATCACGATCGCGTTGGTCGAAAACTAAACTATTATAAAGTTGTTCTGATAATCAACTGTTAGGTATAAGATTCATCAATCTTTATAATTATCTTTTCTATCACGAGTGCAAAGAGCTAACTTCCTTATTATTGATTCTAGTATTTTGAGGCTTTTAGTCTAGTTTATATTTTATAGAATCCAAGATCAATCTCATATTGGATTACATGCGACACTTGATATAGTTGCTTAACATTGATCATTATGATACAGATAAATAACAACGGCTGTTATCTTACATTCACAATAGACTGATAATAATAGTTACAAACTGCAACACGTGTGGTTATAATAATTACCCGCTTGGATGCACGTATTCACCAAGCGAATAGGTAGGTATGCTGTAAGTTTTATGGTTGATAGAAAGATGTTACCTTTCTCTTAGTATTATGATCTCTGAGCTGATGTCGTCGGGCGGTCCCCCGGACCAAGAGTGGACGCGCCGCAGCCGCCCCGTGTCGGGCAGGGAGCGGCGCCGGCCGCCCCACGTCGCCGCCAGCTCCTCCGTGTGCGTGGACGTCTTCATCAGCTTGCTATCAAACACTATCGTGTCCTGAGAACCTGTTCCGACGGCAACACTGTTCAAATTTGAGTATTCACTTGTAGTCCGTTCACGATTAGTTTCACTTAGCAGCTGCGTGTTGTCGTCAGCATCGTCGCACTCTCTGTCCATATTGCAGAGCCACGGCTCCTCGGTCCGCTGGAGCAGCTCGATACGAATTTGTTAGATTGCACCGCGCCGCCACCGCCGCCGTCGCAATAATAACCGATCATAAACAAGCCGAGTTATCGGCGTGTCAACACACAGAGCGCACCGACTGCCACTGTTAACAATTAAAACCCAACCTCGCATATATCAATTTATTATCGATATCTTATCGTGTTCAAATAAAAGTTTCCTGGATAACTTTCCAGCGAGCGATGGCGCGGTGTTCGGTGGAGTCGGTGTGCTGCGGCGCGGTAGGAAGAGCCGCGGTTTAATTTATTTATATGTTCCTGATATGTGGGTACTCGTACGTAGTGTTTGCTTGCGATAATAATCCATGACAGAAAGTAGTTTATCGCGTGAACTTGTTATCCGAAGGAAGTTTTCGAAGGATGCCGAATTGTTCTATTTGTAGGCATCTCGTTCATGCCAATTGGTTTTCAGCGAGAATTTTATGTAATTGAAAATATTTTACTCCTGAAAAGAAAGTAATCACGATAAAATTTCTGTTATGTGGTTTTATTTTACTACCTGTTTTATTTGGCACATTTTTATACATGTAGGTATTGTAATTCAATACATAGATAGGTAAAAGTAAATTTATTTTACTTCAACTACTGGGAATGGGCTGGCCACGTCTGCCTCATGCCCAATTAACTGTGGGCCAACATAACCACTATATGAAGCCCTGACAGCCAGAAGGCGTCGCGACAAACCTTTGTTTTATTGTTTTTTTTTTTTGTTTGAAAGGGTTATACTGCCCAGGTGGCCATCACCAGGAATGTGATGTTCGAATCTTAGAGAAGGGAGAACTCTTCAATAAATGACAGCAAATCAGCTGCGGTTACTGCTATCGCATATCTATACATTGTTTACGCAATCACACACCACATACTCGAATCATGTAACCAATAAAAAGGGTAAAAAATATATAACCGGCTTCTCGGCTTCCCTCAGATTTTTGCTGTACTATTTTACTAGTTGCAATCGCGTCTAGCAAAAATCAGATCAGTCTTGTACAAGACTTACCTGTCACATTTCACAACACTTCCTTTTTTAACTAGGTACTTTAACTAAATCACTGCAAGATTCGACTGTTCGTCTGTCCATCCATAGGGCTAGTAAAGGTGATTACTTTACCGATAAAATTAACGTTTTTTATTGCAAAATTGTGAACTGCATTCCAGAGTGCAAAAAATTTTCTACATCACGCAAATGAGTTTAGTTTTTAACTACTTTTTAATCGTCGAAACTGGAGTACTTTTTTAATAATTAACTATGTTTTACTGTGACCAAATACCATGTAATGAAATGTCAATCGTCATTTGAAGACGAGTAATTAACTAACATAGTATTTTTTTGCAATTTTTTATTTATTTTTTCACTGTCCCGTTTAGTCTTACTCTTCGGGGATTACAGGCGTGATGTTATGATAAAAAACACGCGCCTGAGCGCAACCAACGCTGAGATTGGTATCGTACGTGAAGAATTTTGATGCTTCCACTGCGTTAGCATGAATTAATTTTTTCATTTAATATTTGGCCCATTCTAGTAATTTCTTCTGTATTGTAGGTACGTTTACAAACACATAAACAAACAACCAGTTCCGAAACTACTTGTAGGTTATACAAATATTTGTTCCGTGCGGGAATCGTACCCGCGACACGCTGCCGCTACTGCAGTGCCGATAAATTGAGCCTTAACGACAAAATCGCACCCGCATGGCCACCGTGGTGGCCCATTCCATCTCACAGAGAAGAGGCCTGTCTCAGCAGCGGGAAACATAATGCTGATGATGTTTTTTTTTGTCTTTTGACAATTCTAAAGTGCCTGTAACTGGCTACTTGAGATAAATTATTTGATTTAGACGAGCGATAGCGGTTAGATTAGATTGTGATGTACTAATTGTGTAGTATTGTAATGGGATGACCCGTGAATGTCTGGGTAAATGGAGTAAGGACAAGGAGTGAGTGAAAGCATGTCAAATAATGTATAGAGCACATGTGAAAATTTCTCCAGAGGCTCTAGCACCATCACCAGCCCGGGTCGACGGCGCGTTGTGCTCCACGTGCGCCTCAGAGAGTGTCAGCAGAGTGACGGGGCCCCCCTCTAGAAGGCTAAAAGCCTGCCGGGGTCACGGGACTGTACGAATTACCGTGACCCCGGAACGTAAAGGGCTATTGAAGGACACCGTGAATTTTAGTCAGTACGAGTCTGACAGTCCCTCCCGCTCTGCCCTGGGTGGGAGGACTCATTTGATGATTTTACCACATAAAAAAAGAGGCTCTAGCACGAGGGCATGATGTAAACGTCGTGGAAAAACATCGTTTTTATTGTCGAAACTACAAGTAGGTATAGCTAATGACAATTCTAAAATACAACATAACATTTTATTATGTGCATGTTGTACAATTTGTGATATTCTCTTGTACAAAATCTCTCAAAATCATTTAATTTTTAATATTTTTAATTAAATCAAAGTACTATTCACTGTATGTTTCAAGTCCCGCACTCGTGCTAGCGTCTCAACTCACTTTTACAACCTGTACGTTTCGCACACCTGTATAATTATACACTTAGATCAACGTGCAAGATTAGATAAGCTGATAACACCCACCAGCGGAAACAAAGATAAGATAAAATAAAACTACCACTTACAAATATAGTAACCAGATTTGTATTGATGTTTTTATTAAAAACGAATGTTCATTATACGTATAACAAACCAACAATCACTTTATGTATCATTAAAAAATAAATTTAGCGATTTAGTACACTTATGACACAATTATCAACAAATTTTATTATTTAACGTATTAAATCCTCATATTTTTAACAGATTTATTTGAAAAAATATAGCATTTATATCATGAAGGACTGCACGCGCGAACAATCGAACCAGTAATAATTTGCAAGTCGTTCCGTTGCTCATTCCAGTCCGGTTATCATACGTAAGTAAATACACTCTCAAATCTTATATTAAGCAAACGATTACGTTAGCGACAAACTCTTTGATACAAAAATAGTAAAACAAAACGCATTCTATAGTAATGACGTGAATCAACGTTTATTTATTCATAAAATTCACGTCGTATTTATAGCTTATATCTTTTAGTCTTTTCATAAAATTAACTGTTTAACGATTTTGATCCATTCCATTGGAACAGGTTTTGAGAATGATAAATAATAATGCGAATAAAAAATAATGTTATTGTAGTAACGTCACTTATGTATTTAGGCCTCCTGTTCCACTGGATTGGATCAAGGATATAGCTGTGCTTAACACTATTCACGCTAAGCGGTTTATCAACGAAGCATAATGTTGAGCTAGGACGATCATAATCTAAGTTGGGCCAGTTCTTGCAACAACGCTGGCTCCTGCTCGATCTTGGCTCGTTGGTTCAGTTCCAATTGCTTGCCTGATGCTTTTTGCTGCTTCAACTTGTCAATGTCGCTCAGTTTCTGAAACAAATAAACTCAGCTGATATAGGCAGTCGTTGAATCATGGTTCGCAACAACTACTGCAAAGCATATGGTCAAGTAATTGGGATTCGTTTTTGGTTGATAGCTCTAAATGTGGAAAAATGTGTCAATTTTGTAATTTTATGTTGTTAAGCAGCGATGCACAGAGCTCATCTCTTGATTATAAGGTAACCTAAGGTATCTGTATTGGTAGGAATTTTAGAGATATTTTAAAGTGACCATGAGTCAGGTTTATAAAGCACTAGCTTTTGCCCGTGGCTTCGCTCGCGTAGAATTTGGTCTGCCTCATTAAGTTACGTGACATTTTTTTTAATACTTATATATTTTTTATGTAACTTCACATCGTACATCCCAGATTTCTAACTTCAAAATTAGTTTCCATACAATCTTTGAACACCTATACCTAATATTTAGAGAGAATCTCTTGAGGGTGGAATTATTTGAATCCCTTTCTAAGTGCTCATTATGTTAGAGAGCCAAAGCCTGCCGGGGTCGCGGGACTTACGAATTACCGTGACCTCGGTACGTAAACCGTAGCACTGGTAATAACATCCCTCATGTACACAATAAGCTAATAAAATTCCCTATCTCAAAAACTACTGAACCGATTTTGATGAAACTTGCAGTATTCCCTAAGTTGAACGATACCTAGCACAAAAAAAAAAATCGGACGTGAAGTTCCTGAGATATGCGAACAATGAATCAGTCGATGCCTACTCTTTACTGTTAAGGAGTTGTACCTTCCATCATCAGCTCAGCTACATAAGATGATGATTACCATACGCAAGTACTTAAATTACTTCATAAGATTTACAAAAAACGATGCGTGGGCCTATAAAATTTGAGGGTTGCCCTCGATTTCTCCAAGATCCAATCATCAGATCCTGATTTGGTGACAATGGGACCACACGGGAAGCACCAGCTTTCAAACAAAAAAAGAATCATGAAAATCGGTTCACCCAGTCGGTCGTTATTCGGTAACAAACTACTGTTAAGGAGTTGTACCTTCCATCATCAGCTCAGCTACATAAGATGATGATTACTATACGCAAGTACTTAAATTACTTCATAAGATTTACGAAAAACGATGGGTGAGCCTATAAAATTTGAGGGTTGCCCTCGATTTCTCCAAGATCCAATCACCAGATCCTGATTTGGTGACAATGGTGGTCCCACGGTAAGCACCAGCTTTCAAACAAAAAAAGAATCATGAAAATCGGTACACCCAGTCGGTCATAATGCGGTAACAAACATAAAATTGATAACCTCCTCCTTTTTTTGAAGTCGGTTAAAAACTATCCTATGTCCTTTCTCAAGTTCCAAACTATGTCTGTACCAAATTTCACACAAATCGGTTCAGTAGTTTAGGCGTGAAGAAAAGACAGACAGACAGACAGACAGACAGACAGAGTTACTTTCGCATTTATAATATTATATAATATAATAAGTTTGGAAAATAAGTTTGGATTAGTTTGGATGACTCGTGTGCATTACACGCGCCTACCAACTTCATAACGATAGTTAAACAAACAGTCGGCAACTAAACGTGCGAAAAACATTTACTATGTTTAGTGCCAAAAACTAAACACTTTAATCGGTACCATAAATGATACGATATAAATATTTATTATCAACTAAAAATGCGTAACAATGAATGCGTAATTAAAAATGTTTGACTGCGTGTGCATTAAGGACGTCAAGTCAAAATTACAGACGTCAACACAAGAAGGTCACTCAATGCGGAATGAGATGTTTAGGGCATCTGGTACTATCTCTCAGTGCCCGCTTGCGTGTGACTGTACTCAAAAACATAGTAAAACAGGCGTTAAAAGATGCGCAGGCGTCAGTGATAAGCGACGTGAATGCAAGTGTGCAACGCGGTGACGTTTTCCAACTCTAGCAAATAATAAACGATAGAGGTTTCAATTAATTCATTATACCTATAGCATGTCTTTTAGAACAATAGTGTGTGAACAAAGTACTATAAGTTCACCTCTATCTAAAAATTTGGCGACATAGATATTTATAAATGTTATAAATTAGGTTCAGATCACTACCTTATTAAGATTTTTAATTTTCTTATCCTTCTCGGGGTCTCCGGTGGAGACGAAAGGCGCGCGGGTAGTGGAGACGGGGGGCGGGGGAGAGGCGTCGCCACGGGCCTTTTCTTCAGCTTTGCGCGCCTTTGCCTTCTCTCGTTTTTCTTTCTGTTTGAGCGCCTGCTTTGAAGGCGCCGCTAAATAAAGGTGAATGGTGGATTTAAGGTTAACTTTCACAGTCTACATAATAATACTGATATATCATAACACAGCCAATAAACAGTTAATGACATAATTTTTGGCCTTGATATTTGGCCGAAGTTGAATGTCTGTTTTTTCGTGGAATTCATGATATATCCTGCAAATCTCACCACTAGGGATTTCTCCAGGTTTATGCGGCTTCTCCTGCTCGTGTAGCGTGAATGTCGAAGGCCTGTTCTTAGCACCAGGAGGCCTGTAGGCCGCCGTGGGCTTTGGTGTGGAGTCCTCAATGCCTTTAGGTACAGTTCTAGACAGTTCACTCTTGGGGAAGTTGCCTGGTTGCCAGCAAATCGCAAGGAGGTTCTCCTTCTCAGCGCAGACGCGTTTGTGCATCAGCGCGCACGTGTAGTGCCAGATCTTGTAGCTAGAAACAATATTTGTTAAATTATACATTCATAAATATTCGTAGCATGTTAATCTAAATACATAAATATGTATTAAACACTAACATCACAAGGTCTAAACTAGTTATTCCATTCATACTCTGTTTTAATTTGCACTTTTAAGTTATTCATAAAATCCTTAATTGATATTTTAAATTAAAAAAAAATGAATAATGCAATAGCTTGATATTGAGTAGGAATATAGTTCGAATTGTTAAATATTGCGTAGTGCGTGCATGGAGCGCAGGCGCACAGTTGGCGTGGACTGAGGGGTTGACTGTCGCGCTGCGTGATGCGGGGTCGATTCCGGATATTTCCATGGCCTACACTCAACATGTTGTTGGTCCGGGTCTAGCTCTTACTGTATGTCAGTATAAAAGATTATAAACGCACCCGAGACACAGGAGAAATTTCTAGTACCTATGGGGTAAGGTAAGGTTATATGTTTATTAGAGATTTCCCGGTTCTATATCCTACTTTTAACGAGTCTTACTACATACCCATTGCCGACGGTAAGCCTGGGGTACGTGGTGGCGGTGACGAAGGTCTCCCCGCGCGGGTCCCACATGAGGCTGGTGGTGTCGGGGGCCGCGCAGGACCCCACCTTCTTGTACCCGCGGAGCTCCCACACCTCGATGTGTCCTGACGCTATGTTACCGAAGCCGCCGAGTAGCATACGTGTGATGGAGTTAAGGAATTAACTCGAAGTAATGAAAAATAAAAACTGGCGATCTAAAAACGCTACTTCAGCAATGATGCTAATAGAATTGGGATAAAATTGTTTTTTATCAATTATCTACTCTGTTGCTTGCAAACGCCCAGACACGGAACAACTACTTGTAGATCATACAAATACTTGCTCCGTGCGAGAATCGAACCCGCGACTCGCAGCTCAGCAGTCCAATCGCTCAGCCACTGCGCTAATTGTGCCGTCCAATTGTATGTGTATAACGGGCTGGTGACCGCAACTCCACGTCAAAAGCGCGTATTTCGGCTGTTTCTGAATCTATAACTAGTCACATCATGAAAAGGATATGGTTTCCTTCAGGAGGGAAATATATGGAGTTCCAGGCGCCTGTTCCGAACTCAAAAAGCGGCTCACACTTGACGTTGAAGAGCGTGGCCTTAGCGGGCGCGTGCCCGTACACCGCCACCCACTCGTTGGAGTTGCCCGGGTTCCACGAGATCGCGTGAACTGGGCCCTCCTTACCTGAGGAAGACATTTGGTTAAGGCCCGGTTTCCGGGTTCGGAATTGTCGTAAGTAGCAAGTTATTTCTAGTGTCTGTTCTGTTGAATAATAATGACACTAATACACACAATTAACTCTAAGTTAATGTCTAGGTAGGTGCTAATTACTGATTCTATAAAATACTACACTCCACAATTTGATAATAAAGATCTGACAGCAGAATCTAAATTGTAAAGTGCACTTGTTGGCAATTTATTTGCATTCCATTAAGAGTGCTGTACCTAAAACTTACTGAATGTCACATTTTCTGAGTTGCCTTTCACATCACCATAAGAGAGTGATTGCTTTCCATAGTAAGAACCACCAGTTTTGTCCACCTAGAAACAAGGAAGATATTTAATAATTGATAGTTTTTAATTTCATCTACCTGTCAGGAATTCAAACTATAAGATTGCTGTTTTATAGCTGTTCTTTTTATATCCTCAAAAAATTGCATAAATTAACTTTAGAAAATAATAGCCCCTTTGGTCTCACAGTCGCATGAAGGACTATTCAGCATGATTTCCAGAATTCAATGCCCATGTCAGACAAAGAAATATTGTTTATATTCATTATTTTTTTTTATTAGGAATATCTCATTATCAGATCTTCTGGAGTTGGTGATGGGACACCTCATTCAAATTACTCATAAGATAATATTTTACTAACATCAGTTTGCGTCATCGCGAACACGTTGGTGCCGCGTCTATTCCAGTAGAATGTAGCCTTGTCGGCTTGGAAGGAGGAGCGCGCCACCACTGCCTGGGTCTGCTCGAAGTCAGGGTACTTGAACACGCGCCAGAACGACGGCTGACCCGATTTCCCTGTAAAATACAATAAGAGGTTTTTTCTTTGTCTTTTGAGGTAAGGTCAAACCAGTACAAATTGCAATTTAATGCAGATGCAAGATTAAAAGGCATGAACTAATTCCTATTTCTTCTATGTGTAATGAAGCCATAACAAGAGACAGATTAGTACAGTACCAAACCTTGACACTGGCTAGACTTTTGGCTCAAGGTACAGACTGGTTTTATGTAAATCGGTGATGACTTATAATATTACACAATTCCAATTTTACTGTACTAGATACTGCCTTCAACTATGATCCCATGCAGATTTGGCCTCCGACTCACCGTCACATCCAATCCGCCCCACGTGCTATTAGTTTTAGACTTGTTAGACAAAAATTGTCAAGTGAAGAGCTAATGCATGACATAAACATAATTTATCAATTGGATCATTAGTTCCAAAAATTATAATATTAATACAAATTCAAAACTCACTTCCGGTATATGCTTACCTAAAGTAAATGCAGCAAAATAATATGTAGGTGCTGAGCTGGGTGATACACTGAAGCTCTTCAGGTTGTCTGCCTGCAGCTGCTGCACATATCTGTCCAGGTTGCCATCCTCATAGATAAGCACCCTATTGTTCAACTGCATAGCCAACAGCTTCTCATCTGATGACCACTTTGGTTCCCTTGAAATTAAATAAGAGTTAGAAAATATTTTAATTTAGATCTGATGACCTCGAAGGAGGAGGCGGGCCCCATCAGGGAGAGGACAGCGGCCTCTCTCCACCTCAGCCGCAGTGGTAGACGCCCACGGCGTCGGACGTCGCAAGACGATCTCCGGCCATCGTAGGCGCGGGCATGCGGGCGGCGAGTAATGGGCGACTCGCAGCCCGACCATGGACCATGCCTGGGTCGGCGGCGCGTTGTGTTCCACGCGCGCCTCAAAGTTTGTTAGCAAAATGACGGGGCTAGAAGGCTCTAGAGAGCCAAATCCTGCCGGGGTCGCAGGACTCACGAATTACCGTGACCCCGGAACGTAAAGGGCTATAGAAGGACACCGTGGATTTTAGTCAGAACGAGTCTGACAGTCCCTCCTGCTCTGCCCTGGTTGGGAGTACTCATTTGATGATTTTACCAACTTAAAAAAAAAGATCTGATGACCTGAAATCTATTAATTTATGTACAAGAACAGGGTGACCACTATTTACCAAAATCAATATTCCCTGACTTTTCCCGTTATTCCAGGAGCTTTTTCAAGTTTTTCCCTGATCATAATCTTAAATTTTTTACTATAATTTTACTTAAAACCACTAAATTGACAACGAAAAAAAAAACGAGGTCTCGAACCCTGACCAAACAATTTGTAGTCTTCGTCCGTATTCAGTTAGCTACGTAACATATTAATAACTAGCACTTTTCCCGCGACTTCGTCCGCGTGGGTTACGTACTTTCCTAATTCCCCCTTTTCACCCACTTAAAGGTTAAATTTCCGAAAACCCCTTCTTAGTGCTCCCCTACATTATAATAGGAAGCCGTGTGCAAAATTTCACATTCCTAGCCCCAGTAGTTTCGGCTGTACGTTGATATGTCAGTCAGTCAATTCTCCTTTTATATATGTAGATTAGTTAAGTATTTATAGTTCTTAAGGTGCGCTGGAGTAAACCCGCTTGAGCTTCCCTGACCTCCTTTAAATTTCCCTGACAATTCCCTGACTTTTCCATGGCTAGCAAAATTCCCTGACTATTCCCGGTTTTCCAGAAAGTGGCCACCCTGAAGAAGACATACACAGGAAATAAAATACATTTAAAATAAAAGAGCACAAAGCTATTGCTTATTTCATTAAGAAATCTCTTCCAGCAGAACAAGACAAGACAGATAGAAGGAAATTAGACACAGGTAAGTCTCAGTATCTTGGTATCAACCAAAACTCTGTTTTGGACTAACATGTGTAAGCTAGAAACTAGCCGACCAGGGACAACACTTCTCTTTGTTGGAATATCACTTTTCAATGGAGGATAAGGAATTTTACACTTGCTCCTCACACATATCTGTGCTAGTCAGGTAATACTACGTAACATAACTGTTGGCGACTGGCTGGGATGCCACCTTTTCTTTTTAAGAACTATTTTTTATAATGATTTTGTCTGTTCAAATAAATGTCAGTTGTTGTTGTCAAGTGTCCAATTTGCCTTGCAAGTATAGTTTATCAAGTTATTTCTGTTAATAAATTTAATTAATTATTCTATCAGTGTTTCCATCATCCTCCAATTTCAAATTACCTACAGTCCATTTTGCTCACCAACATTTTTGGTCCTTCGAGCCGCGACCGTCCGCGCTCAAAAACTGGCCATCGAAGCTGACGCAATGCGGCGCCGAGTGGAGCGTGCACGACAACAAGCTGAGCGTGAGGCGGAACGTGACCGTGAGCTTGCCCGCCTCGAAGCTGAGGCGCAAGAGACGGAACTACAAGCCAGTCTAGCCGCTTTGGAAGCATCAGATAAGTCTTCTAAATCCCATTGTTCACGTTTGTCTTTTCATTCCACAAAACGCACCACGGCGTGGGTCCACGAGCAGAACATGAGCACGGTAACTAACGCAAACATGCCTGGTGAGGCACCGACTGTCACCTTGGGCAACCCCCAAGGACAACATTCACAGCCGGCCGCTCCTACCAACACGGTATCGTTCTGTGTACCGAATGTCAACCATGCAGCCCCGTCGTCATTTACATGCGCCGCCGGTAACAATTACCACAACGATACAACACAACAGTTAAATACGACTGAACGCCCTATCTCAGACCCCGTAACTCAGCTTACCCAAGCTATAAACGCCCTTTCCAACAGACCAAAGAGACCGGAACTCGTCACGTTCTCGGGCGAAGTTAGTCAGTGGATGGCGTTCAAGAGAAGTTATGAACGAACTAAATCTAATTTTTCTCCGTCGGATAATTTAGATCGTTTAAACAACGCTGTGCGCGGTCCGGCGTACCAGGCCGTGGCGTCTCTTTTGTGGACTTCTGGGGAACCGGACGACATCGTGAGCGCCCTAGAGCAGACGTACGCGCGCCCGGAACTTCTCATCGCCCGCGAAGTCACCGAGCTGCGCAACAGTCACAAGCTAAGTTCTCCCGAAGAATTAAACCGTTTAGCAAATAAATTACGCAACTTCGTGACAACGCTTAAGCTACTTAATCAGAGCGAATATTTATGGTCACCAGAGCTCTTTCGGTGCATATTGATGAAGTTGAGCGAGCACACGCGCGCTCGTTTTACGGACTTTGCTTCCGTTTATGCACCCGACCAACCAAACCTCACAAAATTGGATATTTTGTCACGATTTCTTTTAGTAGAGGCTGATAAACAGTTAAAATATAACTTTGTTGCCGACAGTACGGTTAAGGCACAGAACACAACGCATCCTTCTAAATTCCAAGTGAAGAAGGAAACAATTCATGCTACCGTATCTAACGACAAAGTGCCCGAGCGTTGTACCTTTTGTAAACAAGGATCTCACAACATAAAAACCTGTAAAATTTTCTTAGCGCTTTCATTAGACGACAGATGGCGTTGGGTCCGTGAAACAAAAATATGCTACCGGTGTTTGAAGTCCAACCCACACACTTGGAATTTTTGTCGCGCCAAACGTTGTGGAGTAGACGGATGCCCGAAACGTCACAACGCGCTCCTGCACGGCACAACGACAGCAAACTCCAAACCTAGCGTAGCATCCAGCAGCCAATGCAACAACATTCAAACTTTGTTTGCTGAACCACCCACTCTTGTCAACGTGGACAATTTAACCAACAAAAATGAACCATCTGTCAAAATTGGAAATACATCAGATATCTTAATAAATGTCACAGGGACTCCACAGTCAACCGATCGCCCTCGCGGGCTGCTGAAGGTAGTCCCGATCGTACTCGAGGGTCCTGACGGCGAGTTCCAGACGACGGCGTTACTCGATGAGGGCAGTACTGCGACGCTCATTGACGGCGAGGTTGCTGCGCGCATCGGCGCCAAACCCACCTGTCAGGAACGACTGCGCATTGAAGGCGTCAGTGGTATGACAAAAGAAGTTGACGTAAGTTACGTAGACTTTTATGTTCGAGGTCGAAATTTGTCTGATCGTTATTTAGTGAAACACGCGCGGGCGATCAAACCTTTGGGGCTGCGCGCGCAACACCCAGGCAAAATTATTTTCTCAGACTATGACCACTTAGTAGATTTATCCGACGAACTTTCATTCACTGACGTCACCCCTACTGTCCTCATTGGTGCGCCCGATTGGCACCTGTCTCTAAGTCGCGAAGTGCGATGTGGCAAGAAGAGTGATCCCGTCGCCTCGAGAACTTTGTTAGGTTGGGTAATTCACGGCGCGCTTTCCGTTTCGTCTAAGCCACTCGAATTTGTGAACCTCGTATCGGACGATTTAGACATTCTCATCAAAAGTCAATATGACATCGATGCCTTAGGCATAACGAAAAGCGCCCCTCGCCCAAACGATGACGATAAACGAGCCGTAGATATTATCGAATCATCGGCGCGCCAACTTGATGACGGACATTTTGAAGTTGGCCTACCCTGGAAGAAAGAAATGCCGAAGACTATACCTGACAGCTATCCGCAGGCATTATCGCGCTTCAAGGCCCTCAAACGCCAGATGGCAAAAGATGAATCGTTTGCCACAGCCTTTAACAAATTCATAGACGATGTTATCGCAAAAGGCTACGCTGAGGAGTGCGAACCGATCACCTATCACCATCGAAAACCACCAAATAGTTTCTGCGTTGACGTAGAAACTGGTATTCGCTGGTACCTGCCTATTTTCGGCGTATTTCACCCCCAAAAGAAGAAACTCAGAGCGGTCCACGACGCCGCCGCGGCAACGAAGGGTGTAAGTTTAAACAGCCTGCTCCTACAAGGTCCGGACTTACTTTGTTCTTTACTGGATATCTTGTTCCGCTTTAGAGAAGGCGCCGTGGCTCTAAACGGTGACATAAAAGAAATGTTCCCTCAAATAAAAATCGCTCCAAAAGACAGAGACGCCCAACGCTTCCTCTGGCGTAACAAAGAAGGCGAACTGAAAGAGTTTCGTATGTCCTCTATGATTTTCGGCGCGGTTTCGAGTCCTTTCATCGCACTCTACATTAAAAACAAAAATGCAAGAACACTCCAAGCTGATTACCCTGCCGCCTGTAAGGCAATAATTGACGACCACTATATGGACGACTATTTAGGTAGCCACTCCAGTGTCACCGACGCGGCGCAGTTGGCCGCCGACGTAGTCACCGTTCACAAAGCCTGTGGTTTTAAGATGCGCGCGTGGACGTCAAACGTTCCGGAGGCACTTTCACTCATCCCAAAGGAACTTCGAAGCGACGCAACCTCCGACGTTTATTTACCGCCTAGTAGCGAGGTTGGCGTATTAGGTGTTAAGTGGAACCCACGTCAGGATTCGCTGGGTTTCCGAGCAGTTTCGCAGTTACCGGCCGACACCTTAACCAAACGTAGTCTCCTGTCAAACGTCATGAAGGTCTATGACCCACTCGGCTTATTAATGCCGGTCATCATCTGGGGCCGCATTCTGATACAGAAACTATGGAGGGCAGGGGTCGGCTGGGACTCACCGTTTCCCGATACGTACGTAAATGAATGTAAAGACTGGTTTCTACAATTGCAGGTCGCATCCAATATAAAAATACCTCGTTGGTATATGACTAGGACAGATGTAGTGGATACCCAACTGCATGTAGTAGCCGATGGTGGCGAACAAGCTTATGCATGTGCTGCCTATTGGCGTTTTAGTTACGATGACAACTCCGTGTCTACGACTCTAATCGGCAGTAAAGCACGCGTTTCGCCCTTAAGGCCGGTCTCAATTCCACGCATTGAACTACAAGCTGCGCTCATAGCCTCTCGTTTCGCGCAAACAATTTTGCAAGCTCATCGAATCAAGCCCTCCGAGATCACTTTTTGGACAGACTCAACCACCGTCCTTAAGTGGATTCGGAGTGATGCTCGGACGTTTAAACCATTCGTGGCGCACAGGTTGGGAGAGATATTAGAAACCACCAATCCGTCCAACTGGAGGTGGATCCCTACCTCTCTCAACGTCGCCGACGATGCTACAAAACCTAAAAAATTAAACCTCACACAGTCTCATCGATGGTTTACAGGTCCTCCGTTTCTGTTACAGCCGCCATACGCCTGGCCGACCGAGCGAGTTGCTGACATCGAGGAGACTCTACCAGACCTCGAGTTAAAATCGGAGCTGGTGGGGTTGCTCCTCGACTTTCCGTTCTCGAGTCCAGTACCTGACGCGACGCGTTTCAGCTCTTGGCTGCGCCTTTTGCGCGCTACCGCCCGTGTTCTCCAGGGTGCGCGATTGTTCCGGCTTAAATTGTCTCGGCCAATAGATCAAAATTCTAATATATACATCGACGGCACCACATCTCCTTCACAACTTCACGCGGCGGACATCATAACAGCTGAGAAGATGATACTCCAACGAGCTCAGAGAGACAGCTTCCCCGATGAGCTGAAAGCAGTCGAATCTTCACAGCCCGTGCCCAAAAACAGCCGAATAGCAAAACTCGCGCCAACTCTTGACCAGGATGGCTTGCTGCGACTGGACTCACGGATAAAGTATGCGCCAGGAGTGAGTGAGAGAGCCATATCGCCTGCAATTCTGGATGGTCGCCATCACGTCACACGACTCATCATCCTTCATGAACATATTCACGCCGCACATTGTTTCAACGAACTTGTCCTTAATGAGCTCAGGCAGAAGTTTTGGATACTCAAAGCAAGAAACAGCATCCGTAGCGTAGCCAAAGCCTGTCTCCAATGTAGAAGGTGGAAGGGTCAACCTGCTCAACCTCAAATCGGCAATCTACCGGAAGAGCGTCTCGACCATCACAAGAGGCCGTTCACGCACGTGGGCCTAGATTATTTCGGTCCGATCACTGTCACAATATTCCGACGCCATGAAAAACGCTACGTCGCGCTGTACACATGCCTAGTAACGAGAGCCATCCACTTAGAACTTGTTACCTCACTTTCATCCGATGCTGCCATTATGAGCCTAAGACGTTTTATAGCTCGCCGAGAATCGCCTTCAACAATATTTACAGATAATGGCACCAACTTCACCGGAGCCTCCCGAGAGCTACGCTCGTTACAAGACAACGCAGTGCAGGAATACGCCACAAACCACAAGATTAAATGGCGTTTCATCCCACCGGCATCACCGTTCATGGGCGGAGCATGGGAAAGATTGATAAGAACCGTAAAAACAGCCCTGAGAGCCTGCCTCGCCGAAAAAGTTTTAAAAGAAGACGTACTCTCCACACTACTCCTTGAGGCAGAGGCCATAATAAATTCGAGACCTCTCACGTATGTGCCATCTTCAACCGACTCACCAGAAGCGATCACTCCTTTCCATTTTATCCTGGGTTCCTCTTCAGTCGTACCTTGGACCAGCACGCTCACAGACGCAGACTTAGACAGAAGGTGTGACTGGCGTCGAAGCTTACGTCTGGCAGATCAGTTTTGGGCACGATGGTTGCGCGAGTACCTGCCCACGCTCCGAGCAAGGGGACCCTCCACCAACACATTCAGTTTCAGTGAGGGAGACGTGGTTCTAATCGCCGACCCTACCCTTCCTCGCGGCTTATGGCCGTTAGGAAGAATAGTGTCGATCTACCCAGGGCCAGACGGAGCGGTCCGCGTGGCAGACGTCCGCACTAGGGGCGGCATACTGCGCCGACCGGCCCGTAAGCTCGTGTTAATGGAAGCTGCTTCCCAGCCAGTAGCCACAGGTTGTTAGTGTTCCACTGGGGGTCCGGTATGTTGGCGACTGGCTGGGATGCCACCTTTTCTTTTTAAGAACTATTTTTTATAATGATTTTGTCTGTTCAAATAAATGTCAGTTGTTGTTGTCAAGTGTCCAATTTGCCTTGCAAGTATAGTTTATCAAGTTATTTCTGTTAATAAATTTAATTAATTATTCTATCAGTGTTTCCATCATCCTCCAATTTCAAATTACCTACAGTCCATTTTGCTCACCAACAATAACAATTGCTGATTTTTAAAATGTATCTTACCATCCAGTTTGATTCTTTTGTGTAAAACTGCCAACATGTTGTCCATCAGCTGATTTAAATATATGAACATTAGGCTTGCCCTGGAATAGATCATATTTATTCAATTTTTTATTGACTTTAAATCTTCATATTTTCTAAATTATATAATAAAAATTTTGGTGAATTTACCTGAGGGTTTTCTTTTGTAATATAAAACATTTCCCAGTATGTAAAATAGTTGTCGAGAGGTGAAAAAAACATGTCTTTGATGTTTCCATTTATGGTTGCCGTTACAGACCAGTCAGAACATCTCACTATCTCTACTCTGAAAAGATACAATCACAATTTCATATAGGTGCATGGTTATAGTCCTTTTATTTATTTCAAACAGATGAGTTCAAGTATCATCTGGTTTATTAAAAGGGTTATCTACTAATTGGATATTGGACTAAAATATCTTATTTTTGTCATGTTCTAGTCATTAAAAGTCTGTCTATTTACTATAGTATATAATTAATAATCTATGTTATGACTGTTACTTACTTCTTATCAGTTCTATAAGCTAAGTAGGTGCCTTTTGGACTAAATATAATACCACGTATATTCGTAGTCGTTTCATCCCTGAGATTCGTCTCATCATAGGGCTCTTTGAAGTCAATTAAAAATATATTTTTGTTGGTTAAACCTGTAAAATAATGTTATGGTTCAGAAAATTATAACCTCTTGAAATATTGTGTTCTTCTAAAACTATACGCAAGTAGCGTATAATTATGTATACGTATTTACCAGCAATATATGGAGTAGTCATGTTCACTGTAATATACTATAGAATAAGAATGTAATTTTAAAAACCCAACATCTTCAAGAAAGTATTCGTGTTGAGGTTTCACGATTTCACGACTTGCCGCATAAAAATGTACTCTGTGTTGCCGCACATCACCATGACGTTTACACCATAAACAATTTCAATAATTAAAAAAAGAGTTTAGTTCTTACGCCAAAGTTAATCCTTAAAAAATGTATAGTTAATCTGAAGATTATCATGGTTGTAACTTTAGTTCATGTTTATTGATAAGGGTGATATAGTTTGTGGATACGACTAGGGACTAGGCATGCACCATTGATTAATAAGATGGACACAGCCTTCCAACTGACAGATTAAATTGGCCAGTGGCTATACTCTAGAAGCAGAGCCACTACCTATCTCTTTACTGTAACAGAAATATATGACCAGCTCTTTCATTCCTCTCTTTCCAGTTGAGTGTCGTCAATTTTAGGCAGATCTTGCGCAATCCATACTTAAAGTCTGCGATCACAGTCATGATTCTATTCAAACTCTAATACCGCATTTACACATTCGCCATTCGCCTCGTCTTCATTCATCGATACATTCGTATACGAGTGCAGTCGCAAAGTACTGTTCAGTTTCATTTTGACATTTGCAGACGAGAAGAAAACCGTCGGCGCAGGATTGATTCCAAATCAGCTCTTCCTTTTCTTAAAGCTCTAGAATTCTATCATTCGCACTTCACTCCACTCCATTTTTGAAGTTCACTTCTTGGATCGGATGCTGATGCTGTCAACTGAATGCACGCGAATGTGTATACAGCTTGGCAAGAAAGAGTCTGATGCGGTGACAATTGAAACTACGAAACGTTTGTTGTTGCAACATGTTAAAAAAGTCAACTACGAGTAGCTTCTGTGTCAAAAAACAATTCCCTCGTGTTATTTCACGATTTTCTACATTATTTCGCAACGATCAGTGCTTACTTGTTTATCCATAATGACATATGACAAGTAGTAGCGACCTCAATTTTTCCACACTCTTTTTTGCCAAGCTGTAAGTTCGCGTTCGCCATTTGTGCCCTTTGATTCGCGGATATACTCTATGGATTCAAATTTCACTATGGGATAAATCCAAGATGGCGGCATGTAGTTTTTGAGAAGGGCGCGTGAATATTTAGGCTCTTTTTTTACAGATTTGTCCATGGGAAGTTATTCGGAAGAACTTAAATTTCAATGTTCAGTAACAAAGCTCAACTTCAGAAACGTACTCCTGAAAATGGGACGGATCGAGAGAGCTTTTTATCGCTTCTAGTGGATGAATTTTTGCATTCTACTTCGTTTGGTAAATACCTTTTCTTTACTGTTTCACAGTGTTGATAATTTGTTTTGGTTAGTTAAAAGTTATGATCTTAATTGCAGAGTTAATAACAGCATATTTGTAGTTTCTCTGACTACAAACACAGGTTTTAAACAGTACGACTCGCGTAACATAATCAAAATTCTTTTTGCAGATGCCAAATGCCAAGTTCTAGCTAATTTGGCAAATTTTGCATACGATCCCATAAACTATCAGTTTATCAGAGATGTTGGCGTGCTAGACATTTTTCTTCACGTTATAAAGAATGAAAGCAACCATCAACTGCTACGTTTTGCTGCTGCTGGCATCTGTAATTTGAGCTGTGGTAAGAAACGTATTTCATTGTGCTATTTATCATATAAACATATTTGACAGGCCTGTTGGTCTAGTGGTTAGTAACCCTGACTGCTATGCCAGAGGTTGTGGGTTCGATTCCCACCCAGGACAAATGTTTGTGTGATGAGCATGATCATTTGTTCTGTGTCTGGGTGTAATTTATCTATAATATGTATGTATTTAGAAATATATAAGTATGTTTATCAGTTGCTTAGTACCCATAACACAAGCTCTGCTTAGCTTGGGACTAGATGACGTTGTGTGATAGTTGTGGAATATTTATTTATATTTTTTTCCAGGCCTCATTCAACAAAAAAGCTCACAGCATATTTTTTTTAAGCACTGCATCATGTCTGCATCGCCCCATCTTATTTCATTCCAATTTTTTTAATGAAAATCATTGCCCCACCCTAGGAATTTCTTCCTGTATTGTGGGTGCTTTAACAAACACAAACTCACATACACAAACACCCAGACCCGAGACAACTATTTGTAGATCATACAAATATTTGTTTTGTGCGGGGATTGAACCCGCAACACCCTGCGCAGCAGTCGAATGCTTAGCAGTTAACAGTGATTATAGGTGTGTGCAGTACTTGTGTTTTAAGCTATGATAATCAATCCCTGTTAACCTCTCGGGCGCGTAATTTGAATTTGAATTTGAATTTACGTACACCCGGGTGTACATAAGCGAAAATGCCCCAGTGCCTTACGTACACACGTCTGTACATAACAGACAGTCGCTCATTGGACGTTGATTTTTATCATTTTCAATTATAAATCGCCATCAATTAAAAACCCGAGAGGTTAATGTTACAGTTTTGAGTTCCATTTCTGATTGGACTCTTAATTTTTTAAATTTGTGCATGTCTCTAAACATCCTTGTAATCAGTTACACATTCATAAAATTTACTTCACTAAGCTGTACTTATGCAATGCTAATATAAGCCCAATTTTGTAATTTGCAGATCCATTGAATGCTGAATATATTAAAACACAATCTGGATTGAAGCCACTCGTTGAGTTACTGAAGTTGAACCACAATGATATTGTAACTGATACAATCACAACTCTGTTCTATTTCTATAATAGTCAAACCAAATCAGAAATCACTACAACAGAGGTTATTCAAAGAATTCATGAAATTCAGAAGTCAGATGATAAACGATTAGTTAACTTAGCCACTATTTACTTACAAGATGTATGCAGTTCTAATGAGATATTATAAATAAAAGTGAGATATAAAAATGAACAAAATGCTATCAAACAGATTTCCCTACATTGTAGTGAATAACAAAAATTATCAAAAGATATGTAAAATCCATACACCTACATTCAGTAGTACTGCTTTCAAGGCAGGAGATAAGATCCGCATACAGAAGACATTGACTCAGAAGGATTTGGATGCATTCTCAAATCTCACAAGTGATCATAACTATTTGCACCAGAATAATGGAAATAAGAGACCCATAGTGCATGGAGCACTTCTCAATGGTTTAGTAGCAGGGCTCATTGGCACACACCTGCCGGGTCCCGGGACTGTTCTTGTTTCACAAACGATGAAGTTCCCGAACAAGTGCTTTGTTGGGGAAAAGTTGACTATAAGTGTAGAACTAGTTGATGTGAGGAAGATCCTCAAAGTGAAGTTTTATTGCATTGTTGAGGAAGAAAAGAAGGTTGTGTTTGAGGGTGAGGCTAAACTTATGTTAGCCAAAGACTGTTAGACATTTAAGTTAATTTTTAATAATAACTTATTTCTTAGAGTTAAGGATTAAATATAAAAAATCTTTTAGTAAAGCTATATGGCATTTTAAATTCATATAAATAATTTATGAAATCTCTAAAAATTGTATTAAAGGAAAACTCTATTGGAAAGTCTAAAAAATTTATGATAGTCTGTCTTATGTGCCAATAAATTCATGAAATTAAATAATATAAACTGTAAAGTACAATTATATTTAGTTTTAATATAAGATAACTGATTACCTACAAGGTAGTTGAATATTTAGGAATGTAACACCAAGCATGCTGCAGTTGTATCTCCAAATCTGTCCATTTAATGTCCATTATTATACAATTTTCATAGTCTATAATTAATTAAGACTGATAGAAACTAGATCATAACTTGCATACCCACACAAGGCATGAATATTAACACGTTTTATAACTATTACATGTGTGACACAATTTCTGGTCCGTAAAATTTCGTACATAAAGTATTATCTCTCATTAATCAATAATTAAATTTATAATATTCATCAGCAATGTGAAAAATTTCTTGCCAACATCATGCCACAGTTACTGATACAAAAGCAATGATTTGGTTAGAAGAATGTAGGTATTTATTGACTCTGCAAAATATTAATTACTTTAAATTTTTGACAGCATCATTTAAGATATTGGTCAAGAGAGTTAAATGTAACGCTTATGAAGAAATAAAAGAATAATGTAATATAATGTTCAAACAATTTTACTATATTATGGCTTGTTGATGTGTTACACTATGTAGCTTCTGTATTTTTGATGATGCACTACATAATGATTGTATGTCAAATGGTAATCACTATTGGATTTTTGCTAATCTGGTCACTGCCATTTTTTTATCAATTAGGATTTTCTAAAGAATCTATAATTTAGATTTAGTTTGTGCCTTTTGATGACTCGTGATAGTTGCGTAATTATATTACTTATAATGCTCTAATAAGTAGTTTCAGCATAATTGGAATAAGTACAATAGATGATGAATGAGTTTGTTTATTAATAAATATTTCGTATTTCCATCGTGGGAATGTTTAAATGACTTTTCTGGAAATAAATTGTAATTCAAACTTATAATTACTTATTAGTACTGGCTAGGTTATCGTTCCTCTTTTAATTACTGTCAACTTGTAATTTACCGCCAGTTAGTCCCAAAAAGTCGAATCTGGAGATACGACGATTGTTTACCTTTACTTATCTGTTAGTTATTCGCAAAATATTTGTTATTTTTGTCCTTGTTTTCTTTTGTACAACCATATCACATTAAATGTGATCATGAAATGCCACCTTTACTTTTGTAATTACCTTTAACATTATGATATGTAATAAACCCTTTTTTGTTTTAAATAACGTTTTGATCCGTTACAGACGTTAGTTTTTTTTATTAAACATTTGCCTGTTCATTTGTTTTTTTTTTGTTCCTTTGACATGTCAATAAAGCACTTTCTAATTTTTATCACTGAATTTCTATTTTAATTCGTAATCATTAATAATGTGCTTTTATTACAATATTATAAATTCATAGGATTTATGTAGCGCTAGGATTTTTAGATTTTATTAATAGTATTGCTAGTTTCTGGATAGACTTGCTTCAGTATTTCGTAGACAAAAATCTTTGATTGGGAAGGCTGTGAATTTTTATGTATGGTAATGAACAGTTTATTCGAGCAAATAATGTGCGTAGCTATTTAGATATCGTAATGATACAATTATAGTTTAGATACTCTTGTCAATATTCGCGTCTGACCTTTTTTTCTTAAAGCATGTAGAAAATAAAACTGCATCATGTTATATTGACTTTTTAATTCAATCCTCGAACTTATATTTAAGGGTCGACTCACACCAAAAGAGCGGCGAAGGGCAACGAAGCGGAGCGCAGTTTCAGTGTCATATGAATTTTAACTTTATTTTCATTAAAATAAAATTTATTATCGCATGAGAAACTCGAACGAGTCGCGGGAATGCCCGCGGAGCCGCAGGAATTCCGGGGAATTCCATAAACGTAGCCGTGCTACTGCGTGAGAAGTCGCGGGAATTCCTGAGAATGTTCGAGCAGTCGCGAGCGGCCGCTGGCAATAACCCGCCCCTCGCGCCCGCTCCCCGCGCGCGTCTCGTTGTTTCGCGGGTGGGCTCGAGAAGGCGCGCGGATTCCCGCGACCGCTCGAGGAGTCGCTGGAATGCTCGAGAAGTCGCTGGAATGCTCGAGAAGTCGCGGGACTCCGTAACTCCGCGCTTCGCTGCCCTTCGCCGCTCTTTTGGTGTGAGTCGACCCTAAAAGATTTGAAAAAATGATTCATTGTAGAAAAGAACCTCAATATTATTTAAATAATGACAAGGCTTTAGGGGTGGACTGAAGTCGTGTCCGTCTATAGGCATATAATAGCGTTGTGGAAATTGTTTCGGATCCATTGTTGATCTCTTGAATATTGACTAGCCTAATAATATTGATCTGGGATCTGGAGGCGACTGCCCACATAGACAAGTGGCAAGTAATAAACGAAAACGCTCATTAGTCTTAATACATTTTCAACTTTATACGCTTTTTTTATCGTGGTAAAATCATCAAATGAGTGTCCTCCCACCAAAGGCAGAGCGGGAGGGACTGTCAGAGTCGTACTGGCTAAAATCCACGGTGCCCTTCAATAGCTCTTTACGTTCTGAGGTCACGGTAATTCGAGAGTCCCGCAACCAACTTTATACCCTTAAACATAAAGTTGAAAATGTATTAAAATCTGCGTTTCTCCATATGTGCCAGCCCTTATAAAGCTATTGGATCGAAATCCCGCTTACAATTTTTCTAACACCACCATATTTAAGGTACCTATTGGAAGAGGTAAAACCTTTGTAGCATTTCCTTACAGCGTCAAACTGAAACCTTAGGACAACTCAGTTCGTTGGGAAGCTTTAACAGGTCCCTCCTGCTTCTTAGCTTCTCTTCTCTGACAGTCTGATTTGGTGATTTTCTCGCTCCCCGTGAACATGCTCTCAAACTAAAAAATTGCTTTATCTACTCGAAGTATACTGTGGTAGTGATAATAGTAAAGTGACAAAACTTGTAATAATCACTGTTGGTGCAGTGGCTGATTGACTGCTGCGCTGTGGGTTCGATTTCCGTACGGAACTTTTTATGGCCTACAGGTAGGTAATTGTTTCGGGTGTGACTGATGAGTATGTTAGTTTACTTAGCTCATAAACGCACCTACGATGTAGGATCAATTCCCAAGTGCGCGAGAAAGTTTAAAAAATAAAACCCGAATAAAGGTTAAGTAAACACCAATGTGTCTAACTTAGTACATTAATACACATGGCAGTACATGCAATTTTGACAATTATATTTGTTAAATATGGGGTGCACATTGATTACTGTCAAACCGAGTATGAATCTAGGCTCGGGATGCTGCCGAGTAACCTAAATCTGGAAATCGAAGTCATGACCTTAATTTTAGAAGTAGACTAGCATTCGTGACTACGAAAGCAACGAGAGGCAGTCTTAAAATATAACTTACTAGCGACTGGCCCCGGCTTCGCACGGGTGGGTGGACATTTATTTTTTAAGCTCTCTGAAAAAAAAAAATCCGGGATAAAATATAGCCTATACGGATTCGGAAGAATCCCTCTAAGTAATGGTAAAAGAAATTTTGAAATCGGTCCAGTAGTTTTTGAGCCTATTCAATACAAACATACAAAAATACAAAGGTTTCCTCTTTATAATATTAGTATAGACTAGATTTTTCCGCAGTACAGTAGTAGATGCCTGCCGGGGTCGCGGGACTCACGAATTACCGTGACCCCGGTACGTAAAGAGCTATTGAAGGACACCGTGGATTTTAGTCAGTCAAGTCTGACAGTCCCTCCCGCCCTGCCCTGGGTGGGAGGACTCATTTGATGATATTACCACGATAAAAAAAAGTACAGAGTAGATGGTTTAGATCATAAGATGCATAATCAGCCTGTAAAGTTCCCACTGTTGGGACACGAGTCTCTTTGTGAGAGGGAGTGGTCTGTTTTTTTTTATTTCACCACGCTTGCTCAGTGTGGTTTGGTAGATGCCACATAGTTATCTTATTTTTGGTGCTAATTTTTTTTTTTTGTTGGGGTAAACCCACCACACTATTCCCTAACCACTGCAACTCCTGTGCGCCAGAATCAACAGTGGCAACCAACCAGAAAAAGACCGAGACAATGAAGCTCGACGTGTCCCGGAGAATGAATTTACCTGTCTTGGATCCTGTAACGAAATTAATCAGAAAAGAATAGTGGAGGAGTAGGAAAAAATATATGTTTCCACTTCCCTCCATGTAAGCAGGAGACAGAACAAAACAAGGCCAATAGGCACAAAGGGACATTACAACTGGGAGAAGCCCAGTTGCCTAGCACCACGGGTAAAATGACTACTAATATTAATGGGTCCTAAATTGTGAGCTGCTAAATTAATAAATTAATAATGCATGCTCATTTCCTCACGCTCCTATCCTTCATTATTTTGAGAACAGTTGGCTTGGTTCGAACCCAGTAAGTTGGGTTAGTACCTAGTTCCGTAGATTAAGTAGGTACCCTAATTATAATACAAGGTTATTTAGTAAATCTACGCACTACGCCTAATTTGACGGCACGATTGGCGCAGTGGTTGAGTGATCAACTGTTGCGCAGTGTGTCGCGGGTTCGATCCCCGCACGGAACTAATATTTGTATGGCCTGTTAGTTGTTCCGGGTCTGGGTGTTTGTATAAGTGAGTTTCTATGTATGTGAAATACACGACACAGAAGAAATTACTAGAATGGGAAAACGTTTAAAAAAATATACTTTGGAATTTCGTCTACATGTTACTAAGATAAGGTGAAACCTGAAACAATTCTCAATCACGTATCTTACGCAGAAAAATCATTAAATATATTCACGTAAAATATTACGGACCAGTAGTTTAGACACGTTTCGCCGTGCGACATAAATGCTGAGTTAGCATTTTTTCTTGGATAAGAAGTGGTGATAGTGTTTATATGGCCAGTTAATTATGGATAAGTGACACTTTAGTTATTATTTGTGGTGGTACAGTGATGTGATTATCTGAGAAGCAGTGCAGTGCTACTACAGTGGCTACAAGCTTGAAGAATTTAGTGAAGTTAGTAAGTATATACCTACCTCTTCATACATTTTTGGAAACTATTTTTTGTTGAGCAATTAAGTAATACTCAGTTTAAATTATTCAATTATAAGACCTTATAGATGTAGTAGCCATAAAGACACGAACTCTACTGGTGAGCATGAGGTTTCGGGTTCGATTCCCTTGCCGGGCATAGTATTAATTGAGGGTTTTCATCAGGAATTGTCAATTAGGGTCAATGTGTGCTGTTGCTGGTTAAAAGTTAAGGGGACTTGATGAAATATGGGTCCACTACAAGTATTACGTACGTCTTTGCTTTTTTTTTTTAACGTGGTAAAATCATCAAATGAGTTCTCCCACCCTGGGCAGAGCGGGACTAAAATCCACGGTGTCCTTCAATAGCCCTTTACGTACCGGGGTCACGGTAAATCATAAGTCCTGCGACCGTACATCTCTGCTTAGCCCTTTTCAAGCGCAATATGTTGGGATCTATAAAGTTACTGGTGCTGATTCTCCAAAGCTACGCATGGTGAGCAGCAGTGTGATTCTGTAAGACTTCATTCTAAACTTCGAATCTGAATCCGGCGTGAGTTTCTTGATTGGCATTCTAAAACTCGGTTAATAATTCGAATCTACACTAGCGCTACTCTAGCGAGCGTGTTTGCTATATTGAACTCGAGATTTTGACAGATAAAGTATGAGATGACGTAAAAAGTGGCATTCTGTAAGGTAATTCCACCGTGAGTTCGACGCTCACTTCGCACTCAAACCCGATTCAAAGTGTCTAATTATAAGCATCTATTTTACGAGTGAAAATAGAAGAAATCATAGTTAAATAGTGTATAAATAAAGTTTTAAGTGAATAAGTGCCTATCTACTTAAGCGATAACGATGGCAAGAATGTTTTTGTTTAAATCTATATTAGAAGCTCACGCTTTGGATAAACTAGAAAAACGTCGACAATCTACCAAAATTCGAAGTTTATCTTTATTAACCCGAGATGACGACTATGTGAGCGTGTATAGATTGTCAAAGGAGCTAATTGACCAACTGGAATATGAGTTACTGCCTCTGATAAAGCCCACAAAACGTCGAAGCAAAGAACTTTCAACTCGTGTAAAAGTAAGTTTATTTTACTAAGTATAAAGTTAATTTTGTAAGTATTTACACAGTTTATAATTGAAAGATTTGTAACCAAGCATACCATTATAAGAGACACACTTCATGATAAGTGTTCCCTTTAGGTGGATTCCCCGCTAGCTGTAGGCTTAAAATTTCATGTTAGTCTGTTTTGGTTTGACTAGATCCAAATAAAGTAGTTATTTAATTTTTTATTGATTTATTGTTTCACAGATAATATGCACCTTGTCATTCTTGGCTAATGGCAGTTAACAGAAAATTATTAAAGAAAACATAAGATCATATTTATCGACACCATCAGCCAACCATCATCTGAATAATCCAGCCATAGTAAAAAAATATATAAGGTTTCCTCAAAATATACAAGAAAAACAAATGTTAAAAGGTATAATATATTATAATTTTTATTTTATTTAATGTTACCCTATGATTTTTACATTTTATATGACGGTTGATCATGTTAGTATTATTGTAAATTACAGGTTCTACAAAAAGTTTGGTTTTCCAGCAGCTCTTGGGTGTATTGATGGCAATGAAAAAACCAGCAGAGAATGAAGAACGCTTCTATGCCGGTTCTTCTCTATGGAATCAACCAACCTGAACCGAACACCTGAAGCCTGAACCGAACAAGTGAAATAAAAATATTTGATTTTGGTATTGTTTATTGTATGTATTCTGTGGTGTGTGAGGCGGGCTCTTTCAATAAAACTGCGCTAGTATTTGTTAAGTGTTTAATTTAAATATTAAAAAAAACTTACTTTAAAACTAAAAATATTACTTTAAAAGCTAAAACACAACTCATACTGCTACACCCTATCTCTATTCAGCCAATGCTTCCAGCCCTTTCCCGACTGCAGCCACAGCTTCAGCTAAAATTTTATCCCTCTCTGCACTCCTCTCCAGAAAGGACTGCAAGATCTGTGTATTTAATCTTTGTATCTCCAGCTGCTGTTCTTCCACACTCAGGAATCTCTCAGTGGTGGTGGAGAATTCCGTTCACCGTTGTGATGATGGAGGAGCAGCAACTGAAGACGTGTGATGTGATTCTGAAACGAGAACACCTATTAATACATGCGTTAAAAAAGAAACTATGCATTTGAACTAAATATTTGTTTCGAAAATGCAGTTTTGACAGTTTGTACTTACACACAAAACTGCCTCAACTACTACGAACTGTCCTAGGGCGGCGAGAAGGTGAAGTAACTGAAGCAGCGTGATGAGGAGCTAAAAAGATAAATATTTACATAACTTACATGAAGGTTGTTTAGGTCATCACTTCTATGATTTACAATATTCATCTTGCTTGATATTATATTGAATAATGACCATCATAGACAACTACCAATAGTAAAAAACCTTATTACTTAATTTGCTAAACATAAAATCTTTTGTGAGCAGATATGAAACAAAATGCTGTTATTAAATAGGTACACATGTATTTTTTAACTACATTAAAATCTCCATTTCCTTCATTCATAGTCAAGAATTGAGTAAAATTAAAATATTTATGAAATAAAGGAACAAACTTGAAACCAAGATTATCGCACATTTTTCAAGTGGTTTGCTTCAAGGAACGTTAAGTGGTTCGAACATGTAAAAAAAGCACTGCTAACCTTGGTCCACTGTTTGTAGCTTTTGATAGTGCTATTGAGGCGCACGGCTAGTTCCTCCCACTGGTGTCGACTTCGCTCTCTGGTATTTTCTCAAGAAACACTTCGCCATGCCAGGGTTTCTTTCCATAAACTCTATCAGAGTTTCAACCTGAGCCGACGATGGGTGAGAGGAACGTATCTCATTTGGACTGAAACATTATTGTTGGATTAGAAAACAAAATAAACACTTTCTTTAATTAATATTATTTTTTAACTTTACAACAAGAAATATAAACTTACTTCATGATTATTTCACAATTATTATCGGCACTGAACAATCAAAACGTAAACAAAACAATGCAACGACGAGATGAAAATATTGTCCACAGATTATATTTTTTTTCGTAGGGTAAGCATAGATTATATTCACGGCACGAATATAGAGTTTTCTGTTTATTTTTTACTTATTAGCTGCCTCAAATTCCTTTAAATAATAAATTGTAATTTAAACATCATATTTAGCTAAAATTCTGTATCAAAAACTGATAAAATGAAAAACCGATAAATCTCGACTTACATTTTGTTGAGTGTGGTAGTCACTAGTACAGTATTGGTCGCTTTGGAGCTCACGTCACTTCGCAAATGATTAGGTGATGCTTACAGAATGCAAAATCAAGGTCATTTTGAACCTTACTCGAAGTGTAAGTGAATAGCGACGTGAAATGCGAGTTGTTGTCTGAATTTTACAGAATCGACGTGCAGGTTCTGATTTAAATGCACTTCTTTAAAGATTCTTCACCAATCGTTCAAAATGCGCGCGGTCCAGTGCTGGCTGCTCTTCGCAGTCTGCGTATACCTGACCACCTCTACTGAGGGCAGACTGAAGGCCAAGCGAGAGAACTATGAAGTCAGCGCTCCGTCGGAGGAAGAGACCAACTATGATGACGATTATAATGATGAGGTGAGGATTTTTTACTCTTTTACTTGCTGTTCTACTCTTTTGCTGCCCGTGATTGTTTTGTAAATTGAAGATTTTCTTTAAAAATAAGGGCCGGCGTAAATTGATTTTGTCACTTTGCGACCGCTGCCGCTGGTCTATTCTAAAATACCAAATAAAGAAGAAAGATTCGTATTTTTGTTTGTAATAATCTCGAAATAATAATCTCAAAACGAAGAATAATCTCAAAACTATTGGACCAAATTTCAAAAATATTTCACTTCAAGAAAAACTACAATTATAATGGCTGACTGAGCGTTGCGTTTTTGTGTGATTATGTTCAATGTCGCGGGTGAAATTCTACTTTTATACTTACCTAGGTATTCATCCAAGTATGGTAGTTTAAAAAAGGTTCTAACATTTAAAATTTTATTGTCATTCTACAAAAAGTTTAACATCTGATGACAAGTGTTTAACAGATGTTTAACTTTTTTGTATTAAGACGGTTAGGTTTTATCTCATAAGGATTTAAGGTAACCATTACTGAGATGAAGAGGCTCTTAGATACCTAATCCACCAACCCAAATCATTCATCTTTATCATCAATCTACTACTTAGTTCTTTTATATTATTGTTTTGCTTCTTTGCACTAACCTACCTAACCTTGCTACGTGGTCAAGGTTACTTCATTGCGTCAGGATGCCTACTGTACTTAGTTAGGTATAATTAAGGCCTCTATACCTAGCATTAGGTTTACAATCATATAGTTAAGAAGACACGGTTTTATGGCAATTTATAAGGACAACATAATTTCTAAGTATCTAATGAACTACGTAACGTACGCTTTAGCCATGGACCTAGTCCTAGTCCTAGTAGTAGTATCTATATATATAAAAGGAGAACTGACTGACTGACATATCAACGTACAGCCGAAACTACTGGGGCTAGGAATGTGAAATTTTGCACACGGCTTCCTATCATAATGTAGGGGAGCACTAAGAAGGGGTTTTTGGAAATTTAACCTTTAAGGGGGTGAAAAGGGGGAATTAGGAAAGTACGAAACCCACGCGGACGAAGTCGCGGGCAACGTGCTAGTATAAAATATATGAGCTACACACCTTTTGTAAAAATGATTCATTCTTTTTCATTATTTTACTTTTACGTTCAGCCGAAATTAAAACTCTGGGTATTGAGTTATGGGCCAAATCGAACGGCACTTAGGTCTCATTGACTTAGACATTGATGAGATTACTGCTACTTACGTATATCATACAGTGGTAGGATGATCAGGGTACTCAATAGTAGATGTTAGACTATGCCGATGCCTGTTATCTGGATGCTACTGAGGAGCTAATAAATAAACTTGAGGGCTTCAAAATTTGTGCATCTGGTTTGTTTTCCGCTCCGTAAATATGATCATGTCTCTTACTTTCGCAAGAAACCCAAGTGGCTCCCAAACGGCCTTCGCAAGAAAACTCGTATCCTATGTCTCCTTTTCAACATCCTTCACAACCCTTCCTATCCCTCTTATCTGCGAGAACGATTTAGTTACGCCCGTCCTAACGACGCACCTTGTAGGTCGTACCTTAGATCCTTACTTAAATCCCCTCCTCATAAATCCAGTTACTACTCATCTTCTCTATCGATGCTGTAAAACTGTGGAACTCACTTCCGCCTAGCATTCGTAACTTAAAAATAATATCAGTGACGTATAATAGCTACAGCCACTTTTTTTTTAAATATGTCCTACTCTTTAAAATTTCTTCTGTATTGTGGTGTAGTTTGTTATAGGTTCTCCTAAATTTCTTCTGTATTGTGGTGTAGTTTGTTATAGGTTCTCTGTAGTGTGTATTTTAAACATTTCACTTCACATACACAAACAGTCAGACCAGGCACAACTAGGTATCTGCAGGCCATTCAAATATTTGTTCCGTGCTGTAATCGACATGCAACGCTGCAGTCGATCAGTAATTTGCAAACTCCAAAACCTAACTGCAATGTCCGTCTCCATTTCTAGCTCGAGCCATGCCAATGCGGGGTGTTCCTATCCCAGCAAGTCGGCATCAAGGAGAACAACCGCCGCAGCCGTCCACGCGGTCCTCCGCAAGGGGAGCCCGTGGTCACCTACGACACAGATTCACCCAGTCTACCCTGCGGTATGGGTGGCTTCAAGAACTGCGTCAGCAGGTGCCTGGATGTGGTCAGTATCTCTTCATCCAAGTACTTCCTGTTCCCCTAGGTTTCACCCCAGCTGATTGGCTCCTATTGTTAGTAGCGTGATATTATATAGCATATAGCCTTCTTCGTTAAATAGGCAATAACAATTTTTAAAATCGTACCAGTAGTTCTTAAGATTAGCGCGTTCAGACAATCAAACTCTTCTGCTTTATAATATTAGATTAGATAGTATAGATTTTAGCAGGAAGACTTTATAACAACATTGTTAGGGACATGTCCGTGGTATTTGAAGTTGGTCGGTGGATGGGTGACCATCACAGCAAGTTTCCTCCTCATTCGGAAAGCCCGTAAAGCCATTTTTCCCGGCTGTAATTTAGTAGATCCTTAATTGACAGTCGTAACGCTTGGACCCAATTTGACCAAATTAATTCTACAGAGAGACAGAAAATCAGTCATACCAATGGGTTGTGAAGGTGATATACTGATATTAGGCTGAATTTGGTTTGGCCCGGAGCCGACCCCAACATCGTTGAGCAAAGGCTAGGCAGATGACGATGTAAGGGACATTGGTGTAGTGTTTTCAATAAAATTAAGGTCTACACAAATTGTTCATGTCCGATAACATTGAGATTTTGAACTTTACGCGGCTAGTCCACCATGGTCATGGTATATTATATATGAACGTTGCAGTGGTCCATAAGGTCCATGTGGACGTGAAAGGAAGTCAGATGTAAGATTATAGTACAACATATACATATGTTAAAAATGCTCATAAAAGAAAAACTTCTGAACTAAAAACATAATGAAATAAAATTGATGATTATGTGACCAAATGGCATCAAATACTGCATCGAACAAAAAAAGAATCACACAAAAAATACCTACCAAATAGAGAACCTCCTCCTTTTTCAATTCGGTTAAAAAATAAATCAAACCACCTACAAAAGAAAAATGTTGTCGCCAAAGCAAATCAAGTTCAATGGTTTCTTTATATTTTTAAAACTAGAATGTTAGTTCAAGGATAATTTAGGCATAGATTAATTATTTATTTAGCGTACTAATTAATTTCGCACTTAAGCAAACACGTCTGCATTCGCGTCGCATCACGGCCCTTCATTGTAATATAGCTGCCATAACATAACAGAGGTCGGCGCGTTCTGTCGTAAGTAATCATAACAATAGCAATCAAATGCTTACATAAAGGTCGTATTAACGATATCCAGCGTGTTGCGGAATAAATCCCTGCAGAAACAACATAGAAATTATTGAGTAGTATGTTCGTACTGCCCATTTTCATTTATGGAAGGCGGCCTGTGAAAAAAGCGCTGTTGGATTTTTAGCTTGTTACTGAAAACGACCAGTTGAATAGAAATATTATGTTAGGATTATCAATTTCGCAACCAAAGAATGGTGTGTTGAGAATAATTAAGAGAAAACCGTGTTTTCAAATAAAACATTTTCCGTTTTTAATATTGAAATTGCACTTTGTGGCCCTTACCTATTAAAAAGTTGCCGACCGCTGGTTTAGACAATGTGGTCAAATGCATTTTCAACATAACTTCTACTTAGCTTAGATGTATCTATGAACAAAAACTTTTACCACCTTAGAACCGAACTTGGGACCTAACTCAGCGCTTGCAACCACTAAACCAACAAGGCAGTAACTAGAATTAATGAATGAATATTATTAATGTTTAGATCCTGAAATACCTGCCCCGAGCCGGGCCTGTCATCTGCGGGGCGGTAGAGCGCGACGTGCACAGGGAAAAGGCGTTCCTCTTCATAAAGAACTGCGGGGGCGAGTGGACGCCCACCAGCTTCTCAGCTGGCAAGGAGTTCTGTTGTACTGACGGAGAGCATCACAAGTGCTGATACACTGTCCATACGAGGGCGACAAATGAGGACGGATTGACTGACCATGATAACTTATGAAAAGGGTTTGAACTATGAAGCTGGCTTAATCCCATAGCCATTATGATATTATTATAAAGTTGCAGTCATACAAAAAAAACAGTTATGTCTTTATCGTTGAATCACATGTCTGTAGGCTGAGTCTGTAGGAGACTTTATTTCAGGATTGAGTAGTGACTGTTTTTGATGCTGACAAAAATATCTTGCAGAAATCTAGGTATACCTGAATAGGGAAAATGTAATCTATTCTGTATCTTAAAATTGTATCTCACCCTAGGCTTGTATAGGACTACCCCACTTGCTTACTACATCTAGTTCCCAGAATAGTAACCCTGCACAATATGAACCTAGATGTAAGTTGACAGCAAATAAAGTGAATATTAGCAATTGTCGGGTTCGCAGTGATAATAACAATATGTCGACGGAGTCAATCATGAAGTCAATTTGTCAAAACGTAAACACGAGTATCATTTGTTGAGGACCAAAGTCGAGCAAACACTTCCTTGTAGTGTACACATTTTATATTATGTAAGCGTAAGCGTGTCTTTTAGTAGGTAGAAAAAATATGTAAATTACTGCTGTGTTCTATATGTTTGCGAAGAGGTTTTTATGACCCATGTCCAATATTGGAAGATAACTTATGATGGTCAGCGGTACAAAAAAAAAGATAAAACTATAGCTAGCTACTGTATTTATTAAACCTAAACGGTCTTAAACAAACAGATAAACATCTGTTTAACGCCAGTCTAAAAAAGTGTAACTGCAAAATGACCCTTATATCAATGTAAAGTCGTTTTGACGTTGACATTTAGACAAGTTTTCAACAGATGTTTAACATTTTTTGTTGTAAGGCGGTATATGTTCACTGTTTGTCATTTTAACTATGTCATAGTACTAAGTAATAAGTTATTGTATACTAAGTAAATTAAGTTAAAACCTATTAATAATCTAGACAACTCGATTCTAATGCTAAGTTCGACATATTTTGATTGCGGTAAGAAATGCGTGCTCATCACAGTAGTTAACCTACATTTATTAATTACACTTAATTACAATGAACTTTTTAAGTTAATGTCATAGTTAGTGCACCTATTTATTACTTGCTTGCATTAGTTGCCTATACGTATGCAATTACAATTCACTATCAATTTATTTGTAATTAATTAATTCAATGAAATGGTAAGTGCATAGTTGACATAGGTAGATTGTATGACTTATGTAAATTATGTATTTAAGCTACATACCTAGTAAATTGATTACGTTATAAGGTTTATTTAATAAATCAATAAAGCCGTAGCTGCCTTTTACAATTTCGATTGGTTGTTTTTTTAGATTTGTCGCAAATAAATTACCGAATTTAGTTTAATGAATTTAGTAACACACGTTTTATTTTTACGTAAGGATATTTACGTGTCTCAAGCATGTGTTAGCATATTATTATCTATTTTCGCGCACGCACGCGGTGGTGCGCGACTATTGGCGCGGCGTGGTCCTGCGCCCGCGCCGCTGGGCGCGGCGAGGAGTGCCTTATCCGCTGACCCGGTTCTGGATTATGGTGTCAATGAAGTTCCCTTATCAAGGACTAGTACACTCACATCATGACTGTGAAGTACTCACTGTAGCTAGACGTACAGAGCGGGCGCGAACGGGGGCGCGCGGGGCGCGGGTATGCGGGGGGCGCGGCGCCTGACCCGGATCGCGTAGGGTGAACAACCCCGACACGTGCCACTTTCTAAAAGAAACGCGCGTCGCCCGCGCATCCTTGCGTGGACAGCTGGGACACTGGTTGCTTCTCTATTACATTACTAAAACGTTTTGGCACCTAACGACAACGACTAAATATAGCACACGCGTCTCAATGGTAAGTAAATGATTCCTTATTCTAACAACCTGTGTCGGCCGAAATAAGTTTTTACGTTCATAGACTACAGCTAGACTAAATTAATATTACGCTCATTGATGTTTTACATATAATTTGTAGCTACTTATTTAAGATATCAGGTTGCCACATGGCCAAATAATGCAAAAACTTAATTATATACACATTATTTTTTCACATTTCCATTAGTTTTAATTGAATTCTCGTACCATAAACTCATGTTCAAACCGCGACTGCTCAATGCATGTTGATTTTACAAACAATAATGTTTTCGCTTGTCCATTCTCTGGAAATCTCATTATTATTCTGAATGGAATACGAACGCACCTTAAAAGGGTACCAAGATCTGACAGCCCTGCCAAAACTGAAAAATAACATATCAAAATACAGAGACTTCAATTTTTGGGTCAAAATCGAACGGCATGCTATTTATTCTTTTATTTTATTTTTACTGGCTGAAAATAGTACCTACATACAAAATACTGACACAGTTATTATTTTAATTCATAATTATTTAACTGATATCTTTATATGGAAATGTAATTAAAACTTAGGTAATCAATTAGACAGAAGTAATTCTGTGTAAAAAAAGGTTCACAAAAAGGACCTAAGTAGTATGCTGAGCAGATTAATCTATTTCACATTTATTCAATAAATAATTAACAATAATAACATAATAAACAAATTAACCAAAATAATGATACCGTCACACGAAATTCTGATGTAAAATGCTAAATTTTAATTCAATCCTCCGTAGTTAAACTAGATAAACTTAAGGTCAGCGCACACATGGCTCCCGGATCCTGAATCACGCACGCGTATTACTGATAAGGACTCTTATTGCGATGAGATTTACTCTCGGTTAATTAATGCTGCGCAATCTGTTCATATTGATACACAGGGCTGCAATGACGCACGAATAAAGGACAATGTCAGTGTGCTAATTACCTACAATGTGATTATGGATTGTTTTGCCTGTTTGTTACATTGTATAATGTGAATACAACTATGTGGGGATGAAAGGTAGGTTCATCTTTAGCTGCCAAGGGAATGCGTGAAGCTTTAGACAAAGTCACGCCACTGTAAAGACGCTATTTCACGAGTCGTAAAAGCTGTCTGAATGTTGTAATTACATTGTACAGCTAGCCATCATGATCGTCCGCTAGTCATTGATCGCTAATCTACCGCTCAAGTCGCGTGATCAAATCTATTTCGATTAGCAACCCTAGCGAGGAGCGAGGTGTAAGTTGGAGCGCGAGGTTCCCCGAATCGTCGTGTGACCCCGGCGCGGCGGGCTGCGCGGGCGCACGGCACGTAGCGTCGCGTTATTGTAATGCGTTGCGCAACCTCCCCTCTCCGCCCCCTCGTGCTTCCAATGCCCAGCACTGCCCTCCGCCGCCCGGGGTATTAATTCCAATGAACTCTAACTGTGACTTATTGGTTGAAATTGTAAGTACAGGCTTTTAAAGGTATGTGAACTACTGAGCTTTATTGCATTCGCTTGGTAGCTATCTATATCGGCGGAATGTTGCCAATCTTTTATTTGTTATTGACTGGTCGTGTAAGTCCCTTTATAGGAAAAATTCTCCAATGAGTAGACACAACATTCGTGATTAGAGACTCTGTACAGTCCTTCTTACCGCTAAACGTTTTCAATTAAAATGAATGAACTAACTAAAAAATTACATAATGTAATTGCATTATAATTTTGTAGCAAATATTATGCAAAAACTTATGTTAACTAATAAAAACAGTGTCTAATAGTCACATTATAATAATTATCACAAGTAGAGATACCTGTTTACATAATTCGTAGTGCTACGAGTTTCATGAAAATACCTACTTATTTTCATATTATCTAGGTATATAAACTAGACACTAACCTACTATACTTTTGTCTGTTTGTAAGTAAAATGATTTTAAGGAAGACAAATGGTGCTTTGTGTGTCTATTGGTTTAATACAATATTTATAAAGTTTTCAGTAAACAAGTTTTCATGGTGGTAGGTCTGCTAGTACCTCGGAGTGATAGATTAGTATGGGTATGGCTGCGGCCCCAATCCCACGAATCGTTACCGTCGTCACTCAGACTTGATGTCAGTCATGTCCGTGCGAACATAATTATGAATCTACCTACCCTATATTATAGGTGTCATACGTCTTCCTTTGTAGCTTTGTAGTTTGCTACGAACTCGAAGATAGGTACGGAAGTGTAACTAAGAATACTTCGAACTAAATAAAATGACCTGGTTTCCAATATATCGACCTCACTCCAAAAATTTAGGCTTAATATGATCCGTGGAAACTGCAGCCGCTGGGCTATAAAAAGAAAATCAATGCGGCGAGCGGAGCCGCGGGCTAGCACTACATTTATGAATACAATGCAGCACTTAGTATTAATCTATCATGTAGAAACATACGACGTTTACGTTTGTAGCTGCGCCGAGTGTTTACGACGCCTGCCTACAGTGGGGTACCTGCGCAATAATGACGTTCACAGTTCAACGGAAAACTATAAAATGCATACATGGACGTTTTCCAGCGAGGCGCGGGTGTGCGCGGGGGTGAGGCGGTGCGCGGCGCGGGGGAGCCCGCCCCGGCGACACACTTTCTGAAGGGCTCTAAAACTCCGGCTTTTGTGGCCACCTTTATGACCATCTATTCGTAGACCTTTTGATTTATTTAGCTGTAAAGCCTAGCGTTGAAAACATACTAGCTGGCTTTTAAAAAGCTAAATTAGAAATCTCCGTGATCACTATAAAAAGTATAAAACGTGTATCAATATGTTTGATGGGTATCCTTTTTGCGGTGAGCTCGAGCTCGGCGGGGTAGACCATAATAGATATAAACTGCACAATGTCGCTAACTCAGTGTCATAAAACTCTGCACATTGCCAAACGAGGGATTTTCCGCTTGGCCGCAGTCCATCCTAATCGCTTGCGGTACTGAGCAGCGCGCAGCAGCGACATACCGGGGAGGATACATTACACGCGGGTATATTGACACGCGTTAACTTTATAGGAAACCGATCCTGCACTCTGTACAGTTACCGACCACACTCACCACAAGGATAATCTACGCTCGTTTGGAAGAGGTTGTTAAACACATTACCCATTTAGATTTACCGACACAAGCTAACATTTTTTCAACCATGATGATGACGAAATAGCCGGGAAAAGCTAAACCGTCATGTCGTTGATTTTCTTTTCAGAGGCAGCGTGTGTTTGGCACTAAAAGCCCTGTTAGCTGTCCGAACTAGGTCGCTCGCATGCCTATGCAAGGGATCGACTAAAGGTAATGCTTCATTAATCCTTCTCATTGCGGTTTACATGAATAGAGGTAGAGGAACTTTCTACAGTTCCTGGTATTGCTCGTCGTTTGATGTCTAGATAGAGCCGATGTTTCTCCCGATAGAGTTAATGCTGATTCTGATGCCGCATGTAGCCTAAACACAACAATTGTTCTGTATCTAACGTGGGATAAAACGATCTCATAATATCGAATCGCACTTTTGTAAAAGTCTTTCGTATCGCGAATCCCTGTAACAAACATTATCAGTGTTCGGAGCGATACCCCAATTCGTAATCTTTATCTGAAAGCAAAAACGTTATCTTCATGTACCTACTAGGTACTTGGGAGTGCCGGCTTGTCGACTGTGCAATGGAGTTTTGGTTATTGCGAATATTATGGTTAACAACTATTTTGGAGCCTGGTCTATAATGCAAGATAGAAAAGAAGTAGACTTCCAAGTCTCACAAAGTAACGATGACGTGGTGTCTGTTTCAGATTCAGGGTGCTGTAAAGTCAGCTTTAGTTTTTAGGTGAAAGACAAGGAAGTTTTTGAGAAAAACAACGAGCTATAGTAAAAATAAGAGCCTGGTCCTTCCGGAGTCCGGACCCGTTGGACCGATCGATTTGGAGCAGACTCCGGTGTCCCAGATGTAAAAGGGGAAAGAAGCTAGTTCAATGATATGATTAGTTCATCGGTATATATATATTTTGGATGTAAGATGTGATAATTCATTTAAAATGTTTCTCTCACAACACTTCAGCTATTGTTTAAGTGTGAATAAGGAAAGCCAGGCGGAAGTCATCTAATTATAGCAGTATCCTCTAATTCATTCATAGAAATCTAGCGAAACATAAATACAAAGCAGTTACGTTTTAACACCGCTTCTTTGACGAACTACCGTAAACCGTAGCGATACTTACATGCTGCCAATCACAATGCGTTGAACATAAAGGAGGGAGAGGAAATAGGATAACGGTGTGCGCGGGCGCAGTGCGTCGGCATAGTCAGCGCGCAAGAACTTCTCAATATCGCGAACCGTTCCCCTGTCTGCGACCAACAATGTATCATTAAAACCTCACCGTTATCGTAGGCCTGCACACCCCTGCGCGCGCATGACGAGCACGACGCGCGCGACGCTGCGCTGACGCCGTGCCCGTGCCTGCGCGCGCTGGCTGCTCGTAATGGCACTCGATGTCGCCCCGCCCGACGACGCTCCACCGTTCACAACTTTTTGCTATTGCAAATGGAAACTACGGAGACAGTGGGGTGAATCGAGGCCGATACACCGACGTTACACTACGATCTCAGAAATGATGTCGATTGTCAAGCGCGATTAGAGAAAACATCATCAACTTGATGAACTACCAAAATACGGTAATAGCTGCTTGAGTTTGAAAGGTCACGAAGTATTAACTTGACGTGGTGATACGTAACATCTTCTCATAAATACTAACAGTTAATATCTAATCTCTCTTTTGATTACTACGTACATTACATTTTAAGCTTTAAAACCAGCTTAACAAATATTGCTTTGGTGAAGATTTACCAAGCATTAGTGTCTCAACCGTTGAAGCAGTTGAAAGTATTACGTTACAAAAGTTTAGATAACTTTTCATGCAACTCTCGACCAGTACTGCTCTATCTCCCAATCTTTTTCCTCAAATATAATTTCAGATAAAGTTCTGTTACAAGGAAAAATATATCGCACAAGGCATGTGTAGAACATCCGGTTTGCCTCCTGAATGTTTCAATTGCCCCGATCAATGAAAGTAGCTCAAAATATACGAAACCAATCACCACAGCACTGTAGTGTTGATTAAGGCCGCTATACGTTCTACTCGGTGATGTAGTCAAAAAACTAGTTAATAATTTAGGTAGATCTCACAGGTACATTGTTGGAAAGTCCGCTCGGACACCTGTCTTTGGAGACTCAATTTAAAAACGTAATGAAGAAGCTTCAAATATTATAATCAGATGATTACGGAACTAATAAAGTTATCACGTTAACATTACACGTAAATTGGGCTTTGAAACTGAATAGTTTTCGATTGGATCATTCGATTCGGTTTCTTCTTGTCTATTAAATTCTTCTTGGCATCTAATCAAACAACAAAACAAAAACACATCAGTTTGTTCATGAACGAGCTGGATTAACGAATAGGTACTTGGAAAGAATCAGTTGTTGTACAAGAGGTTAACCAGGGAAAAACAACTATGAGACAGGCTTACAGTTTACATACCGAAAGACCAATAAGAAGTCTGCAACAAACAGTATTTAGGATCGTAAACTTAGTTTTTTACAAACATATGAACAGTCAGAACAGCAGTTTTTGGGTAGGATGACGAATAAACAGACTAATGCCCGAAACCACAGAGGAGTCTCTTGCTAAATAATGGGCTACCAGGACAGCTAGTATTGTATGTGTGGGCCCAATGCTTGACGTTAGACACGTGATCTTGAAGGTCGCAGCAAGGTGATGATTGCACAGGCTACTGCAGCGTGCACAGGATGTCACAGATTACTTATAATGGCTGTATTTTTCCACAGGAAGAGCAGACGATCAACGTGACTCTCTCGGTGACTCCTTATTTTATTTTCTTGAGGGACTTTCCATGCTACAAGCAAATGCATTTCTTAATTGAGTTTTTAAAGTGTTTAGTCTATGCTAATCTTTGATGCGAGTTCGGTTCTATTTATTAGCTTCTTTTGGGCGTTTCTGAGTCGATTTTGGCTGCCTGAGGATGCACTCTGTGATGATTTCAGCAAAAGCTTTTAGGTCAAGTGGAAGTTATATAACATGAATACTAGATAACATGAATAGGCTTACCTCTAAAGATAAGAAGATATTGCTTTAATTTACTTGCTGCTATCGAGCTGGTGTTCAAGCCTTTCGAAATCGTATAGGGGTCCAATGACACACAGTATGGTGGCGGAGGCAGGAACGTCATATTATTTTGGAACAAGGTGCTTAAAGCTCACAATATTTAATCAGTTAAACGCCGCCTTTCTAATTGTTTAGTACGAAGGTACACTTGTACAGGCTTTGTCAACAAACCATTAAAAGGTTGGAGAAAGGAGCCAGTACAACCTGCAGGCGATTTTAACAAAACTAGTAGGCAGTTATCGCACTAACTACTACGTCAGACATAAATTATGTCGTTATCAAATGACAAGACATAAAAGCTGGCCTTGAACTAGAGTGCTAGGCGGTAGGCAGCTCACCGTCTAATACTAGAGTATCTAAGTAGTTATAAAGTGTGTATTGACAGGTTTTGGTGCGGTGACCGGCGTGGAGCCGCGGACGCAGCCACGGAAACACGGAATGCACCGTCGCCGTCGCTTGCGCAACCGAGCCTGCCCACAAACGTGTTGTTGGTCGGGGAAGACATAAAAAGAAATATTTTATTAGTGAGCCACACCGGTACCACTAAAACTCTTGGGACTTACGAACATTAGAGCGGCGTGGGCGCAAATGAAATCCATCATTTAAATGCCGCCGCATCGTAAAGCGCAAAACGGGATGTAGGTACACAAGTTTATTAATCGATTGTTTAGCATTGTGTTATTAATTAACTTTATACGGTACCTGTCTTTTAGAAAGGAGTAATCTGTGAATAACAATCTTATTCATCAACAGTAGGATATTTTCCCAGCTTCGTAACGGACCATCTGTAAGTGCCTAAGCATGGAAATTATTATGCTACTGTGGATTTGAAATTTTGTCCACGCAAGATGGATGAAGGAAAAAATAACATTTTCATAAATGTTCTGAAAAAACCATATTATGTAAGTGAAGGATTGTATCGTTGTATCCCTATAAGATTTTACAAAGGTGGAGAAAAAGAGACTTGATCGTAAGGGTAGGTAACTAAATAATAGCGTGTTTCTACAAATATACAATACATATTTTCTACAAACGGCATCAAATTGAATCAGAAGTGTGACGAAGGCGTGTAATCCCTGCATGTCGTCGTCAGAGCCACAGCCCGTTGCTGCTGTGCGTCGCCACTCCTGCGCAGCACACGCACTAGAGACTATACCTACGCAGTTCCTATAGGGCCAGATTAAAGATGATTAAACGTTTATTGTATTTCTTTTTACTAAGTGTGTCAATGGAAATATATAATGGTAAGGCCCAGAAAGCAACGACTTTGGCTGTATCACCAGGGTCCATAAGTTCCTGTGAGTGAAGGTTACGCAAGACATGATCTCATAGATTAGCATCCACTACATTTCCACTCCGGGGTTGTTTCGTACATTATTCATCTTCAAAACTTTAAAAGATATATAGGTAGGTAATGTCATGTACGTTATAGCGGCTATTTTCCACAATCGTCATATATAATCAAATCGGTGGTGTGACGGAGGCGTGCCCGTCGTCAGGGCCACGGACTGCTGCGGCGACACTCTTGCGCACTGTACACTCACACGCACAGTGTCTCACACCGCGTTTAGAACCTTCGGTACAGCTCGAAGTTGTACGTAAGTACTTCTGTATCAATTGTAGATGAATGTGGCCGAGCTTTACATGAATTGAATTTTGTAAAAAAAGCTAGTTTTACGAGATTGTTGTTTATATTAAAATAGCACTTCTAAATAAAGGAGCAATAAAATTTGCTTTATCAAATAGCACATGGTGTATTTTTGGTCTTGTGTGTCTGTGGCGCGCTGCATATGGCATCATCAAAATGACGGTTTTTTGCAAATCATCATATCAAAAATACGACTCCTGCAATCAACGTAGAATATAGTTTTTTTATCTGAACAAGTAGACACAGTCGTCACGGCTGTGAATCACGGAGGGTTCACTTATGAAGGGGTTCCGTCACTCTATCACACTTCACCGATGGTGGTGTTTGCTCCATGAACCATATCACAGGGGTGACGTTGTCTCCGGTCGAACAGTTAAAGATCTCCCCGGTCGAGACTAGTTAGGGGAGGTCCGAACTCAGAATTATTTATTCGTAAACATCGATAACCTCGGCATGAACTTTGGTAAAATTTGATAAATGGCAAGGATAACGTCAATCAATGAAATAAAATGTTTTTTTGTTTAATTAGCACATCCCAAATATTTAAACATGATTGTTTGCTATTTCTATGTTATTGTGACAATACCCGTTCTGCCAAGGCCGTGAATGAGCGAGATCATCGAGGCTACAGATTCCTAGCGCGGGTAGGTGCTACAGTGATTATCGTGAGACATCAATCATTGCTAGTCGACCGACTTGTAGGTACATTCTTCTGTGTACTTAACTGTATTGTAAAACAATCCGTAAGTACATACAGAGTCGAGCATATACTTCAAATGTTCGCAGGGACTAAGAAAATATCTGCTACATAAAACGCTTGAAGTTTCACAAGACATTTTTAACGTTAAATAAACCTGATTTTTAAAAGATTCAAATGAGACAGCACTCAAGCCTTCTATGAATGAAGTTAAGAACATGAATAAAATACATTTATAGCATCGTAGGCGTAAGAATAGACACGCACAAAGGAATACTTAAAAAGTTGTGTGAATCCACCTCAACATTGAGGTTTCGGTGAGTTTGCACACGTGTTAGCGGAGACGTCCAAATTTTTTTAGATGACTCCATTGTAGTAGGTGCACGAATTGTGAAGATACTTGTGAAATAAGAAAGACAGAAATCACTGGGTAAAACTCTGTCAAAGAGTCTATTATTGGGTGCCTTTTTTTTTTTTTTTTTTTTTTATCGTGGTAAAATCATCAAATGAGTCCTCCCACCCAGGGCAGGGCGGGAGGGACTGTCAGACTTGTACTGACTAAAATCCACGGTGTCCTTCAATAGCCCTCTACGTACCGGGGTCACGGTAATCCCTTGGTCCCGCGATCCCGGCAGGCTTTGGCCCTCAACAGGCCCCGTCACTATGCTGACACTCTTTGAGGCGCGCGTGGAACACAACGCGCCGTCGACCCGGGCATGGTCCATGGTCGGACAGCGAGTCGCCCATTACTCGCTGCCCGCATGCCCGCGCCTACGGTGGCCGGAGATCGTCTGGCGACGTCCGACGCCGTGGGCGTCTACCACTGCGGCTGGGGTGGAGGGAGGACGCTGTCCTCTCCCTCAGGCGGCCCGCCTCCTCCTTCACGAGCATGACTGCTTCGCAGAAGGAGGCGACCGCTTCCCACTCCGTCTCGCCCCGCAGCATGGCCTCGACCAATGCCGGGCGCGAGAGGTCTCCGCCTATCGCCGTCGTGAGGACACGGCGGTGCTCTGCCCAAGCGGGGCAGTCCTGCACCGTATGCTCCACCGTGTCCTCCGGACGATCCTCGCAGTGGTGACACCCAGGCGTTTCTTCCCTCCCTATCAGACACAGGAACCTCCCGAAACTTCCGTGTCCGGTGAGGACCTGCGTCATGCGGTAGGTCAGGACGCCGTGACGCCTATCCAGCCACTCCTCAAAGAGGGGTCTTACCGCCGCGATTGCGGCGTGCCCGGACCTCGGTTGCGACAGTCGCTCCCTCCATACTGCCCTGAGATCACGCCGGAGCTCTTCCCGCCGCGCCTCGACTTGTCGAGGCAGCGGGGATTCGCCCCGACGCTGCGCCTCCACGCGCCATTCATAGACGCGCTGGAGGGCAGTCGCCTCCAGATCCCAGGGCAGCAATCCGGCTAGGAGGTTGGCCGATTCGCCGGCGATCGTGCGGTATCCCCGGATCATCCGGATAGCCATGACCCTCTGGCATGCGACCAGCTTGAGTGGTCGCGTCCGGATGCTTAGGGCCCACACGGGGGCCCCGTAGAGGGCCATGGACCGCACGACACCGGCGTACAGCCTCCGGCAGGAGGCATTTGGCCCGCCGAGATTGGGCAGGAGTCGCTTGAGAGCGGCTGCTGCCCGGTTCAGCCTTGGGGCCAAATGCAGGAAATGCTCCCTGAAGTTCCACCGGCTGTCGAGGACGAGTCCCAGGTACTTCATCGTCCTCCCGACGCCGATGCGAACCCCCTCCACCGTAATGTGGGACTCTGAACGTGGCGCGTTCAGACGGCCATGAAAACACATGGCCTCTGTTTTGTGCAGCGCCACGTCGAGTCCCAACTGCCGGATCCTATTAGCGACTGTCGCTACCGCCTGCGTCGCCACGTCGGCCGCCGCCTGGTGCGACTCTCCCTTCGCCAGGACGAGCGTGTCGTCGGCGTAACAAATTACGCCGACGCCGTCAGGGAGGTCGCCGCGCAGCACCCAGTCGTAACCGATGTTCCACAGGAGCGGCCCCAACACCGATCCCTGTGGAATTATTGGGTGCCTAGAAAAGAAAAGTTTTTCTTTTACTTAATGAAAAATCAAGAATATGACCGATTGGTGTTTTTTTTTATGATAAGCTTTATGAACAGGTAGTTCATAAAGCTAACCAAAAAAAAAATCATGAATAGAGTCATTAAAAAAACAGGGTTTTTTTGTTGTCAAACCTTCTACAGACGAATACTAAATTCGCAGTACGTGTACTTTCACACAAATCCGCAGTACAGTTCCAAAAAAAACTGACAAATCGTTTATCTAACTGAGTGGATTTATCGTCGTAATATTTGCATGTTTGAACACAGTGTCGATTGTGTGGACAGTTGGAAAACACAAAAGTTCGCAGGATACGTGAAGGCCGACCCGCCCACGTCGCCTCTCCGACTCTCCGGTGACTAGGCGAATGCTACCTGTGTTCACTAGGCGACCAGCCATCTTTATCATACTAATTACGACTTCATCAACGCAAGGTTTGCTTATTATTTCCTCAACGTAATTGTCCCTTTGCAAATGCGAAGTCATGGCGCAGTTCCGCTGTTCAAAGGGGAAGAATTTTACAATGATTGCTGTTTTTCTTTTTTGTATTACGCAGCGATTATGATTACAATATCTTAGTAAAATTACAAAGTTTTTTGATTACTTATTAACGTATTCGTATATCAATATTAATTCCAATTTAATAACATAATTGTTAGAAAACTGTGTTTTAAAACGATGAATATATTTTTTCGATATAAATCCTTAGAACGAGTCTTCAACCACATAGTTTTTTATCTCTCGTTTGAAGGTCATTTTACATATTAAGGAGATAAAGACAGATTTATTTATGTAATATGCAATCAAGTATATAACAGTCGTGCGAGATAAGTTACGAGTTTAACTACCAACTAAGTTTGTGATAACTGTATTTTTTAATTAACTAATGGCAAAAGTAATGATGGACAAATTATGGGTTATATTTTGAGTGCAGATAAAACATTTAATTTCAAGATAAAATTATCGTAAACATAGAAAACGATTAACTGATTATGTACTTCCATGACATCCGCGGAGCCGACCATCGTGATAATAACCATGATGATTTAACACAGAAAAAATGACCCATAACCTCATTTTTTCCTCAAAATCTATAGATAGTATTAAATTGTTCGATGGCTGGCAGCTATTGCGAGAATATTGTATTTTTTTGATAACCAAAGGAAAACAAATTCATATTTTAGTAATATTATGTAGGTATTCTGTGTTTATGTCAAATTTTTGCCTGGTTTTTAATTTTTTATGTGAAAGTCTAATTCCGTATGTTAGATAACGTGTGATAAATAATAATTAATTTGATAAACCGTGTCTACGTTAAAATTCTCAAGGTTTGACATATTGTGACACTATGGATACACATATCCATCTATCGATGTATTAATAGTGTGAGTGTGTAGTGGTCTAGCACCGACCACCCGGCCATTAACACAAATTGTGTCTGTTCTCAGAGCAGCTAATTGTCGCGTTTTAACAAGATCGTGTCCTCAATAGCAGAAGCGCGCGGCGGCGGTGCGCCACCCCTAAGGATGCCCATTTCCTTGTAGCTGATTACGGCTCACGGACTAAAAAAGTACAATCATAGTGCTCTCCGGCGCGGAACGCACTGTCCTCATTTGAATACAAACGCAATGCGCGTGCGCACACACCCTTAACTGTACACAGACCCAACCCGCCGCACCAATGACGACTCTAAAGTCAACGACCATTAGTTCCAAATCGCTCGCCGGCCTCACCATAGTGCCCTCTTTTCAAAGTCGAAAGAAGAGGGACTCTCGCACGCCAGAACGAGAGGGCGCTATGCTCGAGGAGGACGGAGGACGTTAAGGGCATTCACCCCGTACCCCGTGGGTTGCGACTAGCGGCTCTACAAATGATGTACAAGCACATAGATGCCTTTCTCTATTTAGGTGCGCACGAGTTTCGAAATAGTGGCCGTGGAACTTTTTGTTGGGAGGTGGATCCTGTTTGGGTTGCGTCAGCGCATGGCGATAAGTTCGGCTATTGCTGCGGCTAGAATGTCCGCGGCACAGCGATACAGGTGTGCGCCCGCGCCGCGTCTACCGTCACCCACCCATAGCTGACACAACCTTTCAAAATGACCATCTCCGACACGTTACACACTTATCACAGTTCTTGTGTGGAGGGGCTAGTGACCGCTTACCAAGCTATCAATGCAAGCCATTACCTACTAATTATAAATTAATTAAAACTTATTTCCTGTCATCAAGATTGAACATAGCATTTTAAGTCTCGAAACAGTTTGGTTTTCGGAATCACCGTTCTCAGAAAAGTTTTTTTTTTTTGAGATTATTTTTTAACAAACGTCATATTCAAAAATATATATGCAACTGTTGACGAACAGATTAAAGCCTAAGTAATCAAGCTGCATCATAGAGTATCGCCATTAATGTTATTGCAATATTGATTGGCTGCGTAGCGCCGGTGGGAGAACATTGAGGTTAATGAGGAGTCCGAATGTTGGGTGAGGCCCTTATGAACGGGATCACGATGGTGAGAACGGGCCTCTAGAATATGTTATTATGTTAATATACGTAGTTATTTATAGACGCTTGCCTACTTTCTACAATTTTGACAATTTTATACCCAAGGGCCGTAAAAGGTAACTAATGGTAGTTTCTTTCCAGTTTGTTATAAAAATAGAATGTAGGTTCATAATCATTTTAACAGTGTAAATAAAAAGTAGTACTCTTAAAATTCTAAAAGTAGGTAAAAATAATACAAATAGAACTTATTTGGAACATATTTGTTATTAACACTTCTAAACATCTTACTTTTCTTTATCATCAAGAGATATGGCAACAAACATTCACCCTCCTTCAAGCGTAGTCAATTAAACAGTGAATTTACTGCAATTTTCCAGTAGCGTTCTGTAAAGCTTTTTCAGGGCTACAGGCTTATCAATATTTTTTCATTTATATACATACAGTTCTTGTTTTATGTGGTTTCATACACAAGCATTTCAGTTTTGGTACACAGTTTATAACTTTAACCACCAATAAAACAAAGAAATTTTCTTGATTGCTTAATACGATATCGGTAGAACTTTTATCTTTATCAACTGAGCTTTATCTCTATTGCGTGTCTTTTGTGTGGCAAAAACGGAAACGTAGTAAGTTGCAACGATTCTTATTCCCTTAAATTTTCTTAAAATTGTGTTTGATCCCATCTCCAAAATGCTGCAGCCTAATTTTCCGCATCGATTTCACAATCTATATTTAGAACGGGGGTAGATTGGTAGGACTGACCCACGGCTATAAATGCAGCTGCATTCATTGTTCAACCATCTATAAATAATTCCCATGATTGAATTCGCAGACTAATTCCCTATTCCCAAGTCAGACGGGCCAGCCACTCGGTCTAATTGGAAAATACCTACTGTTAACTGTAGTGTATAACTGGAAGGTATAAGGTGGATGCAGATTCCCACGTCTAAAAAAGTTTATCTCTTTACAATAGGAAGTATCTGGAGGTTTCTCATTGAGGATTTTTTCGTGACTAAGTATCGCTTATTAATAAGGAAAACAAAAAAGTGTTCCTATATGTATGCGTCTATTGAAAAACATTCACAAAAACATGCAGCAAAATCTGCAACATGATTCCCATATTTCCATTAGACATCTACATACGTGCTGTATCTAGGTATGGATTTTCATGTAGGTAGTTTTCCATGGCTATTATCGATCGGCGCAGATAACTAGCTGGAGTCCTGGCCGGGGGTGGGCCGCATTCGCCCACCACCCCCCCGCCGATGTGTCGATAGAGCCCGCATCATGCACTGTCGGCTAATTGTTGGGACTACACTGCTACATTGGGCTATATATAATTGTCTGGAGTTAAAATCAATAAGGGTTCATGTTTGGAAACTGCACGTATGTTGTTCTATAGTTTGTCATCCATTTTCCGGTTAACGCGTAGGTTTGTTGCGAATCGTTGTATCAAATCTTTGGTAAAATCATAGTTTCCTTGCGTTGACAATAAATGTAAGTTTATGTTTAAGTGTAGTTCATTTTGAAGTAAAACAACTACCAACTTTTTTGCTTCTCATAATGACGCTAGAAACCCGCCACAAAACTTGGGTTGTTCAGTTGCAAGTTGCAACAAAAAACAAATGAACATAATAAGCTATTGCGCCGCCGCCGAGGACTGACCAGCGTTCCTCCGAACTCCGAAATAAGAGAAATAAAAGTGGAACAAAAAAGTGAGCCGGTCATCCCCCTCTGGACGGCGGCAAAAAGTACAAAAGTGGGCCACCTCCCGCCGCTCCCAGGAATGCTTTACGTCCCCTTCCCTCTGAGGGACGGGTGCGACTTCATCTCGTGGGAGAGTTTTCATGATCATCCATGCCTTTTAACTTTTTGTCTTTGCTACTTTGTTTTCTTAGAAATGTAAAGATGAGTTTTGAGGGTGGTATTTTTCTCGGTCTTAGCCTCTTTTCAGTGACTATTTTTAGGCTTAGGTGGTGTATAATTAGTTCAATAAATATAGTTATTTCGTTGATAAACTCGTCGTGGACGAATGTTACCATAAACCCTCCCGGACATCTGTTACTTACATAGATCGTTAGATTTTAATTTTTATCGAAATGTCTGCAGCTGCAGGATATAATTATAGTTGTAAATTGATCAGACGATGTCCTTTGAAACGATTTGTATGCATTGGAACTCTGGGGTGAGCCATGTGAAGATGGGGCTAATGAGGGCTAATGGGTCATAAGTCGTTATCACCTGGGTACCTGATCTAAATGCACCTGACAAATAGATATTTTCCTCGTATTCCATGATTTTAGGAGCTGCTGAGAGAAAATGTAGGGACTAAATGAACAGGTACATAAAGTATGATGTAATGTGAATCTTTGTGAGGATGCAATCTGTCAAGTTCAAGTAATTTGAAAAGAGATTTTTTTCACCTAATACTGATTTAAGGTGATACACGTTTTTTAAACAGACCCGCTTAAAATAATAATTATGGTGAGATGAGATAGTTGAAGTTCAGCAGGATATGGCTCAACAAGATAACAAACTAGATTAGTGCCACGTTGCCACGAAAAATGTCCATTACACAAAAAACGTAATTTATATTTCCTGCCCAAAGTTCATGATTTATTCAGCAGTATATAAGCAATGTTTTGAATTAGTTTCATTGTTATGTCGGGCATTAGAGCAAATAAAAGTTTATGAATGAGCGCACTCCCCATGCCAGTGGATCTCACGTGACATGTCGTGACCGAACTCGCGGGAAACCACATTACAAGAATGAGCTACGCTGGAAGAGACATAATCTAATACCATATTTTATTCAATTAAAATTAATACAAAAATTTAAACAGCCTTTTAAAAAAAATACCTGTGCAATTGTTAAGCTGAATAATACCTTGCCGTGATATTATATAGCCAGAAATCATAAAATAAAATGATATCTAGTGATTAAACTAGGTACGCATCTGTTTATTTTTTTTTTTTTTATATAAACTAAACTGAAGGAGTCATACTAAGCAGGGTAGGCATTAATAATTATCAAAAAAAAGAAACAAATAGGTTTGTTGTAGAAAGTTCTACGAAAAATTACGTCGTTCTACTCATTTTAAAATTCTCATTTGCCATTCGATATTTCATAAGATATCGTGCTTTAACACTGATTTATTTGCTAGCTACATACAGCTCGGGCACGCCGCAATCGCGGCGGTAAGACCCCTCTTTGAGGAGTGGCTGGATAGGCGTCACGGCGTCCTGACCTACCGCATGACGCAGGTCCTCACCGGACACGGAAGTTTCGGGAGGTTCCTGTGTCTGATAGGGAGGGAAGAAACGCCTGGGTGTCACCACTGCGAGGATCGTCCGGAGGACACGGTGGAGCATACGGTGCAGGACTGCCCCGCTTGGGCAGAGCACCGCCGTGTCCTCACGACGGCGATAGGCGGAGACCTCTCGCGCCCGGCATTGGTCGAGGCCATGCTGCGGGGCGAGACGGAGTGGGAAGCGGTCGCCTCCTTCTGCGAAGCAGTCATGCTCGTGAAGGAGGAGGCGGGCCGCCTGAGGGAGAGGACAGCGTCCTCCCTCCACCCCAGCCGCAGTGGTAGACGCCCACGGCGTCGGACGTCGCAAGACGATCTCCGGCCACCGTAGGCGCGGGCATGCGGGCAGCGAGTAATGGGCGACTCGCTGTCCGACCATGGACCATGCCCGGGTCGACGGCGCGTTGTGTTCCACGCGCGCCTCAAAGAGTGTCAGCATAGTGACGGGGCCTGTAGAAGGCCAAAGCCTGCCGGGATCGCGGGACCTAGGGATTACCGTGACCCCGGTACGTAAAGGGCTGTTGAAGGACACCGTGGATTTTAGTCAGTACAAGTCTGACAGTCCCTCCCGCTCTGCCCTGGGTGGGAGGACTCATTTGATGATTTTACCACGATAAAAAAAAAAAAAAAAAAAAGCTACATACAGCTAACATATCCAGCAAACTATACAGTACAGTAAAGTGAGGAAACCACGAGCACTTGTCGTTTGACACGGAGCCCCCGCGATAAGTGGCGAGGGCCGAGGGGCTCCAGCCACAGGTTATTAAACCGGCCCCCGCGGGGGAGTGTTTGTTTTATTTTAATATTAATAGCGATAAACAATCAGCCTCATATCGCTCGCCGTTTAATGAAAGGGAGGTTTGTGAGCCTGAAGTGGAATGAAGAGTTGCCGCGGAAAATGGGTCAGTTATGACGCATAGGCTTTTTGGATTCAGCAACGAATTTATTTGAAACCTATAAAACTTTACACTGTAATTTATGTTTTGGTTGGTTATTTTTAACGACTTAAAAAAGGAGTAGATTCTGCATTCGGTCTTTGTGTATTTTTTTTTTTTGTAAGGACATAACTTACTTTTGAGGCAGTATACGCACGTACTTTTTTTTAAAACTATGTCCACAGTAGGAATTTCTCCCGTATCATGGGTATTTTTGTTAACATTTAAATTAACATACACAAACAGCCAGACAATCAACTGTAGTATATACAAATAATGTTCCGTGCGAGAATACAACCCTTGACACGTAGCGCTGTAGTTGATTGCTCAGCCATTGCGCCAAATGCGTCGTAAGTGATCGTTACATGATCATTATTTGGTCTATGTCGTAAATAAACTAGTAATAGACAACAATTATGAACGATCAAAACAGTAAAGCCTTCCTTTGTCCTTCTATATTGTTATGATGTGGGTGTTATAATAACTTAGACGTAACTGAAGCCATTGCCAAAGTCTTGAGATCTCTGCCAACTGCAATGTTTCAAAGTTTTTATTCTGGTGAGATAACTTTACAAAATGTCGTAGGACATAGGAATGGAATGGAATATGAAATTGGAATCCTAGCGACGAAACTATAGTTATTGCAAAATCAAAAAATATGTACAATCGACAAAGTTGAATCATGACCCACCATAAGCTTATTTTCTTAAAGACATTCAAATATAATTAAGTCCACATTCGCGTAAACATACATATCGATGGTAACGACCTTGATCTTTGTTATTTTGACGGATTCAAACGATTTATTGTCAAAATGGTTCATGATTCAACTTTACCGATTGTACTAATAATTTTGATGAAATGTTACACAGATAGTTTATAACCCTGATTATCGTATAGGATATTTTATATACCAATCTCTTGTTCCCGTGGGATAATATATGAGTTGCAGCGGGAAAAGCCGTTGGCAATAACTAGTATAATATATGCGGAAGTTCGTGGGTGAATGCATGATGGATGTTTATTACTCTTTCACACAAAAAAACTACTTTAAGATAAAAGATTTATTCAGTTACCATAACATGGTACTATATTAAAAAGCTAGAAAGCAAAGAATAATAATCCTTAATAGCTAGATATTTACATATCACGGCGACGGATGTCGGCAGACGATCTCCGGCCACCATAGTAGTAAAGAGTGTCAGCATAATGACGGGGCCCCCTCCCAACAGGGCCAAAGCCTACCGGGGTAGCGGGACTTATCGAATTACCGTGAACCTGGAACGTAAAGGGCTATTAAAGAACACCGTGGATTTTAGTCAGTACGAGTCTGACAGTCCCTCCCTGGGTGGGAGGACTCATTTGATGATTTTACCAAGACAAAAAAAAACTCTGGGTACCCTGTATCGTGGAGTCCATTCTCTTCCCATGTGATGTTTAACATTTTAGCTTTTACTGAACTAATAACATTACAAAGGAAAGCGCGATATTAAAAAAAAAAATAACAAAAATTTGCTCCGTGCGGGAATTGAACCCGCGACACGCAGCGCAGCAGTCCAAACGCTCAGCCACTGCGCTAACCGTGCATTTAAAACAATGGATAGTTACGAAATTTTAAATTGAGACAAATAAGATAATAACTAAGTTGACCAACTAAAAACTATTAGGTCTAAAATGATACAGGATATCTTCTATCACAGCATAACCATTTTTTTTCGTGGCAAAATCATTAATTGGATTCTCCCACCGAGGGCAGAACGGGAGAGACTGTCTAATTTGTACTAACTAAAATCCACGGTGTCCTTCAATAGCCCTTTACGTTCAGGGGCCACGATTACTTAAAGACAGTCCCGAGATTCCGTCATTTTGTTCCCATGGGATAATTTTTAGACATAAGAGATGAAGGTGTTGGCAACGGTTCATCATCATTAGCCGCAAGACGTCCACTGCTGATCATAGGCCCCTGCAGTTTTCATTCTATAAGTACTAAAGAGGTCTTAAAATACTTATTTTAAATAAATCCTATTAACGAGTTGTAACTGCGACGAAGATTAAGTAACTAACCTTTTTACTCTTTGATTTCAGGTTAAAAAGTGGTGAAACGACCAGTCGTATTGAAATTAGTATTTGTTCCGCAAGTATTGAGGTGAGCTATAGACACGATGGATGGAAATTGAATAGATCCACTATTTCAATAGTCAATAACTTATAAAATAATTATGATGCAAAAAATCACATATTTATGACTTACCTACTTCATTTTATGATTATTTTTCACTTTCTTGAGTGGAAAATTGTTAAAACTTTATTTTTTCTAAAAATCATTCTTTTTTTATATTTTCTCCCATTTAATACACAAAACATGTGAACGCAGATTAATTAGATAAACAAAAGCAATTTTCCGCTTCGACGACTGCCTATTTTAAATTGTTACGATTGAAATAATAAAACCATTGATAGAAACAAACTACCCTCATGGTTCACCCTCATATAACATTACTCTCACTTTTTCACTTATTCGAAAGCTACATTATTTGTTTGAAGATAAGGTTGGTTATTGCTTGTGTGATTTGTAATACTGGTAAGTGTTAGGATTGTAATGCAGTAAATTCAGTTCAATTTGACACGATGGAGTGGAGTGGGTGCAGCGTCCTGGCATGCGGGTGGGGTGCCTGCTTTGTTTTTTATTATTATTTGTTCAACTACCCGACGATTCGAGCGAAGGGTGCATTTTATTTTTTGTCCGTCTATTAGTATTTAAGTACTTTTGTTCTGGATTAAATGATTTCGTTGGGGTGTGCTTGTTGTTTTGTGACCGGACTTTCTAATTTCGTTTTCTTGAAATAACCTCTTCTTAATTGTAGGCTGATGTTGAAGTTTCCACGTTATAAGGAATCATCAAGGCTACATTAGAATAATACGTTTTTAATACCTTGAGTTTTTCCAAAACTGCCAACGAAAATTACTCTCTCAATTTTTTTCAGTAAAACCAATATTGAAATTATTCCAAATCAAGTCCTATTGTTTTTTTTATATCAAGTTACCTCCCCAATTCACATACCGATGCACTTGTTCCGAAGCATGCGGTTACAACGTTTAACATATAAAATACCGAAGGGTGCTTCCATGGGAGAATGACTCGCACCATACGCTCTGGTACCCTCACAGGAATCATTTTAAGGGCAGGGGTGCCCTGCTCCATGATTTAATTAAGGAAATGGAGGTAATTTGAGCAATTGTTGTCGTTACATCGTGCAGGACGAAACCACGTGTGAGCACGATGCCTTTGACCAGTATTTTAAAACTTTTTAAGTGGTTAATTAGTGATTTAAAAAAAAAAAGTTTTTTTTTTAATCACTTCGAATTTCTGTATTTTCGTGAACAAAGCATCTCGTCGGAAAGATGGTCGTTTGCTTGACCGGATCTTTGGGTCAACTGTAGGACAGACTCGTAACACTTCCAGCCGACCGAAAAGACCAAACCCTCAAAGTGAAGGTTGAAAATGATATTTTATTTATTGAAATATTGTTTATGCACTTCATTAATATAGAAGCAACCTTAACGCCAAAGGCATTTGTTTCTATTTTATTATTGGAAAACTGTATTTTTTATTTATGACTAATGAGCAAGTATTTACTGTTGTTTAAAAATTATAGGTTTCTGAAAGTTTTTAATTATTTTTCGAACAAGTTTTTAAAGTAACCGGGTGCTCTAGGCGTTCTGTTTAATATTCGGACCTCATTTCCTATCACGTACACAGAGCTTACTATTTCAAATTATGAATAATATAAATGTTCAATTTTACGACATATTTCATGTTAAAATGTCTTTTCAATGAGTTTCAACTAGGTTAATTTTACAGCCTGCTTTGATATTTAAAAACATGCTTTAAAATTAGCATGCTTTGGGCACAGACCCATTTGAGACTTTGAAATGTAGATAGAATACGATATTTTACGAGATTAAGCTTTATTAAAATGGATTTCTTAATATCTATGTACATGATCTTTGTGATTTGAAAATTGTGATACAAAAAATTGAGTAGATAGCAAGGTTGTTTTTTTATGGCTGACCTTCATACAACATTTAGATGCCATAGATATATTACCTTAATTTATTTTTGTACTTATCTAATTCTTAACACTAAATTCTACAAAATAATCACATCTCCAATGTAAATACAAAAAAAGACAAGGGATGAACATTGAATGTCATTGACCCAAACTTTCTTTAAAACCAAATCTCATTTCTTCGTTAAAACAAGTTGTGTCCAAGTCTGTGAGTACATACCTACCTGTGAGCGAGCCCTCTAAAACTTAGAAGGCATTTCAAAACAAAGAAATGGAGTCCTTGCCCTCAGTGAGTAGCCCTCAGCGAGTCTCACAAAGGGCTGTGATTGAGGGCGCGGGAGGAGGGGGACGTGGGTGAACGACCGCACGCCGGGGTGGGCGCCCCCTGCGTATGCGCACGGTTGGCCGACGGTCTGTAACGTCCCTCATTCCTACAGTATTTATTAAAATCTAGAGTTCCGGTCGCATAAATCGCAGCTTAAAATATCCTTGTGGGGCGCAACGTATTTTCTTGATCAATGAATACATTTTAAATGAAAGGAAAGGAATAGTGTATTTTTTCAACGAAGGTATAATAGTTACTCTTTAACTGTCATGAAAAGAGATAGTATGCAAGATATATTTTTATTAATAAGGTGGGTGGACCATGAAAGGCCATGCTCCTTCGAAGGCCAATTATTAAAATTTCGTAGTTATTGCCATGTGATGACAAATTCCTTCTATCTACATAAACATCCATCGAACTAGAAATCATAGACGCGGCGGCGAATCGCTCGCGCCACTATTTTGGCAGTACGGTCCCTCGCTTCATTGATATCGGAAATCGGCGACGTTAAAATAAGGTGGTGTACCATAGAAGGCCACTCTAACAAATAAACAGTTATTATTCGTTTATTTACTGGATAAATGAAACTAACAAATATTTAAGTAATACTTTGTTTTATTCCGTAATATATAAACCACTTCTTTTTATTGTAGATTTAATCGCTATTTATTAACTTTTAGTGTTAAATGACTGATTTATTATAATGGCCTTCTAAGGAGCCTTGTTCCTAGCAAGGCCATTTGGAAGAGCTTAACAAAACTTAAGTTTAATGAATACTGATTAAAGCTAGGTTAAAAAAAAAGTGATTTATATGGTACACAATAAAACAAAGTATTATTTGATAATTTGTTTTTTTCATTTATTCAGTTAATAAACGAATAAAAAGCGTTTACTCGTTAGAGTGGCCTTCCATGGTCCACCCACCTTACTAGAAGCACAAAACTGCTATAAACCTTATTCCTTTGCCTTAAACCTTTGTTTCTAATATGAAACTTCATTAATTTTATAATCCGAAAACTGATCCACTGAAATGCGATCTAAGGCTCAATTTTCATCTTAGAATTTTTTTACGCAAGAGCTGTCTACTATTCTATCAAACTGTATTTACATCAGTGGTCACTTAAGTACATAACAATAAACAAATAACAACAGTTCCTCACGTTTCTCCACGAACAGTATGAAAGTAATTGCCTACCTACATAGCGACTCTATTTCCATTATCGGGAGTTACAGCTACTACTCAGATAAGGAAACAGTAATGCAATACAATTTTCTCAATTTATGTCCAGTAGTGAAGGCAAACAATGTTACCTTATGTAATTTAATCAAGATATCTTCATGTTAAACTTAAATGCCTTTGTCAAACAGACAGGCGAAAGCGAAGCGTTTCCGAAGCGATACCGAACCGAAGCGAGAAGTCAGTCCGATAGTTCTGTCACGCTATCGGATCGCTTTTGCTTTTCTATGTGACTGGATTCAAACAATTCCATAAATTACAAACAAAAACGTCACGCTTCGCATTCGCCACGCCAGGGTGCCTGAGAAATCCTTATATACCTTTGTTGCTCTAGTTACGAGGAGCCACTGGTTAAATGATAACAGGTGTACGAGCTGATCTTAAAGGTAAAGCAAACTTATCAAGGTTTATCGGCGGATGGGTAAACATTCAATACATACCGAGTTTCCTCCGGACTTCTTTACAGATAGTCAGTGGCCCGAAAGGCCATAAAACTGTAGTCCTACCTTACCAAAGGGTACCGTATTACCCAGTACTATGACGGGGCCTCCCTTAGAGGGCCAAAGTCTGGCAGTCGCGGGTCTGTCTCATCAGGTAACCACGACCCTGGAACGTAAAGGGCTATTAAAGGATCGCCGTGGATTTTAGTCAGTAGAAGTCTGACAGTCCCTTCCTCCCCGCCCTGTGTAGGAGGGCGCATTTAAAGATTTTAACACGATAAAAGAAAAACCCAGAGAGAGAGGGATCTGGAGATCAGAACGGCAATTGCTTCATGTAAATTGAGGTTGAGAAAATGCTAGAGATGATGATGTTATTCCTTTTTTTAATTAACGCCTGCGATGCGATGGCTTAGTTGGTCAAAAAGCTTCTACTGAATTAGTAGCACATCGACCCTGGAACGTAAAGCTTTCAGTCAGTAAGAGTCTGACAGGCCGTTATGCTCCTCTCAGGGCGGGACGACTGATTTGTGGGTTTTACGGCTTGAAAAAGAAGGATCAAGGTGTTCTTTTCAGATAGTCCCCAGCAGGCGTTTGGTCTTAACACGGCCCCGTCAGTTTTCTGACAGCAAATCTCTAGATAAATGTCAATGACTTTACCAGTCCCGCGACTAACTAAATAATGAAAAATAAGTTTAAAATAACTAAAGCCCGACTACAAAAAAATCGCGCACTGAAAAATATAAAACAAGAACAATATTCATTTGACCGAGTAATAGAAGTGGTCGTGTGCTACCTGCGGTTGTGTCAGACCACCTTTATTTGCTAGGTGGCATACGACCATACTTTTCAGTGCGCGATTTTTTCATAGTCGGGTTTTAGTTATTTTTAACTTATTTTTTATTTACACTATTTTGGGGTTATATTATTTGAAGTAAGTTATTTATTATATGTTATAAGTAGGAATAGTTTTTGAGCTCTGAATTTAATTAAGATGTATCATTTAATACTCATGTGTTAAAAATTTGTAACCAAATTTAATTGAGCCAATAAACGTTATCTTTATTTAGACATTGTTAGAAACAGCAAATTAGGTAGTAAAAGCTATATAATGATATATTTCAAATGTGCTCATATCAATTTGATACCCATGTCGATACTGTGTGAAAACATTATTTATACAACCCCTAGTGGGCGCCATACTGAACTTGGTGACACATCACCTACCCTTTAACCAGCAGACAACTGAGACGCTTCTAATGACACCTCATTTATCATGTAATGATAAGGAGTTTAGAAGTTATGAGGGAACAATCAAACATACATACATACAGACAAACATACATACCGGTCAAAATTATAACCCTCCTTTTGGATTTGCCGTAGTTCGGGCAAAAAAAAAGCGTTTATTGACCCAAAAAATACATTCATTCAAAGATATTATGTAAGGGTAAGTGGCTCCTTAAAATGTATTGCCATGAAAATTTTACATCTGGGAAAGGTGAAAACTTAGTTTTTCCTAAATTTGTTTTCATTAATTGACTTCTCTAGAATAAAATGTTCTCAGAATTGTAATAACATAAGATTGAATGACTGCAACTGCTGATTCTAAAATTATAGGGTTTGGAAGACCCTACAGAACGGCATCTGCTACTATCCTTAGATATTTAATTATTTACTAGATTCAATTATGAAGTAGATAATAAAATCTGAAAAAATAAATAGGTTGTTTTGAAAATTGTTTTTTTTTTATCTACTATAAACTTTTCACTCGATTAAAGGTTATCTTTGAATCGAATGTAAATTATCGCTTTAGTATAAACTGATTCCCGATTTTGGTATAAAATCAATTTGTTTTTATCTGTTACACACATTAAAAAAAGTCAGTTGTGGTATTCTTCAAACTGCTACACAACCCTATGAATAATGTCTGCGGTTTCTTTTTCAGTAAGTACTTCACGTTATGAGAGCACGCAGACATGATCAGCAGTGATTGCTGACAGTCGGTAGGTTCGACCCCTACCTGTTGCGAGCCCCCCTCGCCGGAAGCAGGGAATTTGCATCACAATCAAACGTACCCTCGCCCGTCCCCTGACGTCGCATCGCAGCGCGACTGACCCCAATCGTAATCTTTGTACCGTAAATGTTCATTTCCGGTTATAGTTTCATGTAGGTATCGAGGGAAATATAGTACTGATTTTCTAGATTTGCTGTTTCCCGGAAAATGGGTGAGGATTTTATTGTGCACTAGCTACTGCCCGCGACGTCGTCTACGTGCATGCGTTGAAGAAATAAAGGTTCACTCACTGCTCGTTCCCCGGAGGTGATAGCGTGATAATATGTAGCCTATATGTTGACCCGACTTCTTAATAATATAATTTGAAATAAATCCATGAGTTTATCAGGCACACACAGACAAAATGATAAAAAATCTAAAAACTATGTTTTTGGCTTCGGTATCCATTGTAGATCAGTTTTGACTTTACTAACATTTTATTACATGTACATATACTTAATTGTAGTTTAAAAAAGATTTTTTCATGTGCGAGAAAATTATGAAAGTTCCATCAGAAAATCGTCAAACATGGTCACTTTTCAAAATAATGCATTCGTGGGTTTTTGAATTTGACCGAAAACTATCAGCAACTGACTAAGGGTAGGTACTACTTAGTACAGGAAGTTAGGAATAAGTATGTATGGAATGAAACGTTCTCATATGAGTAAGTTATCATAATTATGAGTCCTCCCGCCCTGGTCAGGTTTTTTAAATGGCCGGGAAATCCGGGATTGTCCCAGGAATTATCGTGAACGTGGCTTATCCCATGTCCAGGAATCACAGTTTATTGTTCCGGATTTCGTATACCTAGGTTCATTAGTTTATTTTTTCCATCATGTCATGCGTAGGTAAGACGCGACGTGCGTAAGGTTCGCTGTCTGCACTTCAATGTTGTTTAATATTGATTTTTTACCAGTTTTATTTAATGATTTTTTATTGAAGTTAATATTATCTTATAGCTTAGCTTAGCAGCAAGTCATTTTCGCAGTGTACCCATAAGGGTACACTGCGAAAATGACTTAAGTGCCTACCTAGACCTGCATTACTCATGTGGGTAGGTATGTTGCTTTTTACCAAATATTTTTTGAATTTTTGAATAATATTACAAGTATAGCGATTTGCTAAAATTTCGTATGTTTTCCTACCGACCGAATTCGTAACCCTCGAATAGTCCCGGAAATAAAAAGTCTGAATCTGTTGACTCCGTTCCTGGCTGGCTCCGCTCCAAGCGGAATAGCCAGAGTCCAGACTCTTTCTGACCTGAAGTCCATCCCGTATTGTAACGTACCTATTGGAACTTACAGTGGAAAATCAGTCGACAATCTGCCTTATGAACGTCCACGTCCGTGTCATCCTTCGTACGTTACTATGCGTTAAGAGTACTCATTCAATAATAATAATTGTTAATATGTAGGTAAGTTTTACGTAAGTAGCTAACGTGTCTTTTGCCTCAGGTACTTGTAAAGTTGTAGCGCGCTCCATGAGGTTAGTAAGTGGACGAGCGCTTATCGTGGCAAGCGCGGAGTGGCGCAGACCCTGCCGTGACCTTCTGATTATTGTAGGACACGCTCGCCCCTCGCGTCCTGCGTGATCTTTGTTCTACGATTTCTATGCTCTAATGCCAAACGATTGGCCAAACGTTGGTTCAAACTATGGCGCCATCTTTAATAAATCGCACACTCGCTGTGCCCACGTGAGACGCTATGATGCTCAGACTCAATCGTTTGATGTTGCTTGAAAATTGTCGCTCTTCGTATTATTAATATTTTCATATTTTTACGTTTTTTTCGTTACCTACAAAATTTATTGAACTTTCAAAATGAACACTAAATGGTTTTTAATTTGTAAAGTCTGAAGTAGTATAGGTATAGATACGTTGCTAAGAATAATTGATAATAATTCATAATATAAAGTGTACCTACATGGAAACCATTGAGTAACGAAAATAATTTCCCGAAATCATTTTTCTGAGAACTGTGTTTTCCGCAATAAGTCTTGCCCCATAAGCCCTTTGTTAATGGTAATGTAGATTTTCCTGCAGCTTCGTCTACGCGGATAGTAAGGGCCAGTAAACAGCCAACGTTTGAGTTTTCATTGATTATCTATCTACCTAAAATTTAAAATAAAATTAGTAGACTTAATAATTATACAATGTTGGATCTACTAGGGTGAAGTCATTAAACTAAACTTCCTACTGAACTTCACTAGATTTGTGAACTCACCTTTGCTCATTACTGGAAAAAACAAACACTAGATTTTATAGGTGGTTAGATGTTTACTTTTTTGTCTACATCCTAATTCAATTTTAGTTTGATTTTTTTCTCTTGCTAGATTTGATTCTTAAAATGTTAACAATATCTCCCACTTACATTAAACAGCAGAATTTAAGACGGGGAAATAGTATACCTAACGTTCGCTAAAGCCGTTATGGTTCATACAATGTAGAACCAGGACTAGATTCATTGCAACGACCAATATCAATTTTCTCGTTGGCCGCTTCCACGTCATTTATGTCATGAGTTGACGGTGTCATCAACATTATAGTATACCTATTATAAATTTTCCTGCGCGCTCGTGTGTGAGGGAGGCGACACAGCGGGGCGGGGTTGGTGCGAGGGGCCGGGGGGTGCGGGGCGCGCGCTCAAGGCGCAGAGGGCGCGGCGGGCGGTGCGCACCCGCCGGGGCCTCTCGATCACCGCCTGCGCAGCCGCCGATTCGCCTGCAACGCCGTCGTCACGAGGGCAACTCTCCGGGGGACTTTTCGTTGATCATTTGACGTCACCCCAATTGAAGTCTATTGAATATTGCTAAGGTAGGTAGAGGTACTACTCATGAAATCATGAAAGCCATCTGATCAATCGCATCGATCCATTCATTGCGGCCTTTAACTCCCTTTGAATCATCTCGAACAGTCCGAGTACCGCGAAGCCCTTTCTCTAATTAAACATTCCTACTTTTACGATATGCGCATCGCTATAATATACCTGCTGAGAAGTAGGAAAAACTAACGGTGCAAAGAATGATGAGTGCGCCTTTCGGATGCACACGTGTGGGACGCGTTTGCGCAAGGCGACTCCCAAACCGCGGCCGCAGGCGGCCATCGGGGCCATGAGCGGACACCAGAGAAAGGTGTAATTCACGCAAGTCATGCGATACAATATAACACGGAATTTTGGGCATTTAATCTTGTCAAAATGCCACCTTAGTTGTAGATGTACAGCCATTTGGATTACTTAATATTTACATAAGTTGGTTTGGCGGAATGTGATTGAATAATATTAAATAACGAATCCATGCGGTTCTAATGTGCGAAACATTAAGCACGTTAGTTCTCAACCATGGTTTTCAGTGTTCCACCGCATCATAAACCTAAATTTCAGGAACATGGTCAGGTTTATAGTACCTAAGGTCTCTAGACTCCCGATTCGAGACCTTGCTCACATTTGTGAAACACAAAATAATTTCAATGACAACGTGGTTTACATAAGTGTACGAGGTAGTTGGTCGGGATATATCACGGATGGGTCGTTCACGCGCGACTCCGCGAGCCGTGGAGCCGCCGCCGCCGGGGCCAGTGGGCCCATGCGCCCGTAGAGCCAACTGTTTACACGTGGAGAAGGCTTGCGCAACGCTTGCCTGCCTCCGCGCAACGATACTTTCCTTACGGTCACTACCCTTCTCGGAGGGACTTTTAATACCGACGAGACTATCTTCATAATGATTAGAATCGAAACGTATCCGTCTACTTATTCAAAGCATTGTTTGCAAATAGGATACGAAGGTATAATAAGTATCAAAATGATTCCCTGCTTGACAGGACTTTTGTATATTCAGCAATGACTCCATGCAAATAAAAAGATAGTTTAAATCGTCAAATAGATAATTATTTCTCCAAATATTAGGGGTGATAATAAACACGGCCATTAAGTGAAGGTCACGATTATCATACAATGGCAACGAACCGATCTGTATGTCGGTGCGACGGCGTACGGTGACAGAATCGTTGTTATGCAACTTATTCAAATATGTATTAAGCTTCTCGTTCGCTTCTCTTTTTGAACGACTTTACCGTTATTTGTTTAAATGGAGAAAGACTATCACTTTTAAGGATTTTTTTTTATAATTTTCTCGTTGTAGGTAATATTATACTTACACACGATATTACTTAAAAATCAATAAACATTTTTCATTTTGTTCCCGGAGTTTGTGTTACTGAGAATTGGTCCAGTGCTTGTGTACTAGCGACACGCAATAAAACAAAAAACTATCGAAGTAAGAGAAAAATAGTATCGATCACAGACATGCGACAGAAATCGTTCCAGAATTCCACATATAGGTACTCACCCACCCATTACACTGTAAAACGTTGTAACAATAATATGAGTCCGGCTATAACTGAATTATTTCCCGATGATTTAGAAGTCAAAGTTACAAGTGTTTACATGAATACTTCTTATCTTATAACTTCGTAATTAAAATTTAAATAGCTAGCGAGTCACGCTAGCTATTTTAAATAGGTAGATATGTACTAATTTTAAAAACAATATGGTACTTTTAATTAACAGTGAAAGGATTGTAATATTGCTAAAGACCAAACAGTCAACATAACTAGGTACTATTTTACAGATAAAAAGTGGGTATTTATCTAAATTTTGAAGATAGTTCGTTGAAAACAGAGAGCCTTTAATCCTAAGCCTTCCATTGTGTACCTGTGTGGTGTATCTCTTCCGGGCATTAAGACGGAAATTTTGTCCCAAAATCCAAATTATAAAAACACCGATACGCGTGTCGCGTGTGGGTCGTTGACCCCATGTGGAACCACCCTGATTTCACATTGTTCGTCTCTTTCTATCGTACGTATGATTAGTATCGCTGCACTGTTCACTCCGCTCATTCTCACGTGCGCGCACGCTGCACTATGTCGCACGCGGCGCCTATCAAAAAGTTCTACTCGTGTCTAGGATAGATTTCAGAAATAATGACATCAGTGGAAAGTTTTAATAAAAATACTTTTTGTCGTCGACTGTCTACTGAGACTGGATTGGTACAAAATTATCGTGATACATGAATAGCCCATCGTAATAATAATTCTACTGGAAAACACACCTATGTTTACAAAGTGCCCAGTTTTCCGATCACTGTTCGACTTTGAAATTAAACCCAAAATTTTATACTCAAAAGTAGACAATAAATAACAACTACCAGGCTGTTATTCGACTAGTAACAGCTCGATTGTACACTTGGACATGGCGTATACGCCATTTCCGTAGTAGCGTAGCCGGAGCGTAGCAGCGTAGAAGTTCCGTAGCAACATGGTCGCGGATGCGGTGTAACAACGTAGAAGCTACGTAGCTGCGTAGAGCGTGAAAGCAGCGTAGCAGCGTAGCCGCGTAGCAGATGAAAAACTATTGTTATTATATAAAAACATAAATCCATCAAATTATCTGGATAACGTTGCACACAAAATACGAGTAGCAGATAGCTTTGTTGCTGTTTTAGTATGATTACTTAATAGTTACTATGTATATAAGTATAGTTTACTTGAATATTTTTTGTTATCTTCGTGGCGAACTTGATTCTGTCTGTCAGTTAAAAAAGTATTTAAGTTTTGCCATAATTAAAACCGTTATAAGTAGGAGACGAGAAAATTTGTTAGTTGCTTTTTCTAACGTTTACTAGTCTGTCTCATGGTTTTTAATTTACTTGACCGCCTGAGTTTTTTTTTTGTTTTTTTTTTTTGTGTATGGCATCTCGCAGGTCAACCTAGAAGAGGTTGTGAGCTGCTTAACCGGACTTTTCTGTAGAGATGCCTTAAATTACTTTAAGGCCTCCAGCCAGAGCTTACAAACTAAATAAAAACATTGACCGCCTGAGGCTCTGTGATCGCATTTTATACCGCTACGCAGTCCCGGTTCAATTTGCCAACGTTAGTTGAATTTAATTTTCTGAGTTTAAGCTTAAGATGAGAACAATCAAAATAAAAGTAATTATAAAGATAGCATCAATCTTACATTGTTCTGCATTAATATTTAAGTAGCCATAGCTTTAGGTTTAATTATTCAAAAAAGTTATTTATTTTTGTAAAAGTTAATTAAGTACTACTTTTGAAGCAATTTGCATTTTTGAAAGGTTTTTTCGGAAAACTCGTTTTCGTTACCTACACCTATACCTATAAAAGCTACAGTAGGTATAGCTTTTATAAACATAACTCAATTTAAACTTTCAACTACCTTTTCTTTATTTTTAGATAAGTCACCTAAATTTATTTCTTTGCAATGTATGGAATAATCATTTACGTATAATGTATAGAACAATCACATACGTGCATTGCAAAACCAAAACTGTTCACAACAAGCAGTTACCCACGTACCTCTTATGTATTTTGATTATCAAGTTAAGTCTTTACAAATGATGCGCAGATTTTGCGCTACATGGGTAGAGTAGTCTCGTAACAAATGAGGTAGGTAGGCGGCGTCGCTTCTCAAGGTCTCACGTTGCGATGGTGGTGGCGGAGATTATCTCTATTTACATGCTCGTACCTACACTACACGCCAGCAGCTATAAGTACGACAGCTTTAATCATCTGTGCATCGCTTCGTACAGCTATGATCTAGCAGCCCTTTGATCAAGGCGCCGAATCGTAAAACGACGATAAAATCGTTACTAAAATCAAATTGCGCGCTCACCTTTAGCGATACTCAAGTGTTTACAAGAGAAATTAAGCTTTTTCTTACGCTTACAGAGCTTTTAATGACACTAAGAAAATTCATATGTACGCGAAAGTCATATAAAATCTTAGAGAAATGACGCTTTTGTCTCGTTTAACAACATCATGAAACATTGTGAAAAGCAATGGTCAGATTAATGTGGATACTCTCACACCAGAGAGACATTCAAACTTACAGTTTCCAAACATAAATTAAGTAATCGTGATGATATTGTTTATTAGATAGGTAGCTATAAAATGTGCCTGTAATTAAATAATACGTACCTATAGTAGGTACTTACGTATTTTTTTCCTGCCTGCCTTTTTAAGTGGGAATAATCTATTTTAGGAAATGGTACCTACAATGTGAATGTTATGGTTTTTTAATCAGATCTTTTTCAGATCTAGTGGTTGTAAATAAAGTAAGCGGTCATAGAAGTTTCAGTCTGTATTTCTAAACCTGTAAGTTTCATAAATGGACTGTCACAAACCAAGGAGTACCGAACGCTAATCTGTAGCTGTAATCAACAGGGTAACTTTGCATAACATTCAATAATGAAATGTTGCTGGGTAATATTTTTACATTGATGGCGGCGGCAAGTGGGAGCAATCCTCCGAAGCGCTGACCTTGCCGCGTGGGAGCCGCGCTAGAAATCGGCCCCGTGCGCTTACGCAATCTCAACCACTCGGGCGCGCGCGCCTCCGCGTTCACACCACTGCGCGACACGCTCGCTGCGCGCCCAACCTTAACGCGCCCGATTACCTACCTTTCCACGTTATCCTCCAAATATAACCAATGTAAGATACATAAAGTACATTCTGTGTACATTTCTTAGGTATTTTTACCTCTTTCTTTGCTACCGGAATTCTAAAACACAAGTACGTTTGTATTTTAGATACCTATTGCATTTTTAGGTTAAGTATGATGGAAGCATTAAATCATTGTAGGGTGTTGAAAATTGCGTTAGTTTTACAATATTTTCAGAAGAGTAGTCCACGTAGGTACCATCCCACTTACTTCTAAGTTAGGTACCTACCTATCTACTGTATTATTTTCAGGGCTAGTCCTAAGGCATAACACGAAAATAGGAACTGTTCTATCTGAAATGAAACATATAATCTGCACTCAGACAAAATTTATAAATAACGAACCCTTTACTGAAAGTATCAAAAAACGCGGCGAAGCCGGCTGCGTGTACCGGATATCATTTAGGGTTAATTGATTCACCGCCAAAATTTGAGCTTTCGTGAGATGGAATTAGTGATGAGCCGCGTAGTAACGGGACATCGCTCGCTAACGGCTGCTGTTGATGCTTCGCACCACGGCACCGCCTGCCTATTCTGACACTCGAATAGTTCATTCGACATCGCTGTCATGTCGTCTTGCTCACACTCGTAATATGAAAGGAAAAGCATAAAAAATGTCGAATCGAATAAGAAATGAGCCTAAGTACAGAATAACAGATTGGACCCGGACCGTCACATTGCGCACCGACAGGTGTCCCTGATTGTGCGACTGCGGCCCGATAAACTGTGAGAAGACATGGCTTATCATGATAATGTCGGAATTCACGATGTTTACAATCGATAAAATTGGGCAATAAATTCTACAAGTATCCATGATTCGATCATTACAGGGCAAAATTAAGGCTTACTAATGCAAGTGTCACTTAAATGTTCACTAGTAAATTACAATTAAGTACTCATTAAAGCAGGAAATCGTTTAGGTAGGTAGGCAATATTTTATTAATAGGGCTATTAATATATTCATTACAATTATTATGAGTCATTGTTTCACGTTCAGTATATCCAGGGTACCGGTATAATTACGAAATGATCTCTTAATGGGCTAGACAAAGATGATGATTTACCCACAAGTTCGAGAGAAGTTTAAGTTGTATGTATGAGATATAAGAAGGTCAAGCAAGATGGTTGTTGTCTCACCCACTAGCTCGCCCTTCTCAGAAATGGGAGTTGGTCGGCAGGAATCAGCCGCTCCCCTTGCTTTATGCTGTTGACACATATGCCAAGAATGCATCGATTTCAAATATGAGTAACCAACATGATACCTATTCTATTGGGGAATTTGTTCGTAGCCCTTTAGAAGTTCGCAAACCTACACAAAAAACCTATTAATACAATAACATATAACAAAGTACCTATTTAAGAATGACTCTATTTCGCTACAGGAAAATTAACACATTGAATTAGTAGCAGTAAGTACATATAGGTATTGTATCAGTATAGATCTAACTTTAGCGACCAGAAAAAGGATAATGAAAAAAAATACGCATTTGTACACACTAGCTTACGTTTTAATATTGAAAATATGTAAATAATATGCTTAAATGATTGTGTGCGTCAATTGATGCAAGCTTGTGCACACAATTATCCATAAAAATCAAGTACTATGTATGAGTCATGGCCTTTTACTCTGCTGGAGCTTTTGGAATTCGGAAAAGTTTTCTCGAAAATTGATTGAACCTGCCGCTGTATTTACTTATTAGGAACCAATTTTTAAATTGAGTGTTTTCAAGACCTGTTTGAGGAAAATTATGTAAGCTAAACATGCAAGGGGACATTTTACTATGAATACATCCACATCTCCGCCTCGGGACAGATTCGTCTGGTCGCTGCAGTGTTGCTTCCGTGAGATATCTAACAGTACACGGCGAAAATTGAGCGTCCGAATCGAGTCATTGAACCGAAACCCGACCGTTAGACGCACCGATTCTAGCAGGACGGGCCCTTCTACCTACACCTACTCACTAATGCACGATCATATTGGGAAACCAAAAATGCATTGGTTAACTTGGACTATCAAACGATGAGACAAGTCCAAATTAAAGCAGCGTGGAAATTCAAACGATGCCACAGCAACGTTCCGTTACATTCTAAAAGTTTTAGTGTTTAATTTAGCATAATAAAGTCAAAGTCCAAAAAAGTTAGAAAGAACTATTTACCATTACTATTATTTATATACTTATGGTTTTATTACAGTTTAAGTATTTTTTTTTTATATTTGACAGTACCAAAGAATTGCTGATAGTTACCAATTAACCAAACATTACTAAAACTACTAAGTACTGGTTCAATCTCAGTGACAAATTAATTTATTCGGACTGAAAATACATTACAGAAGTGTTTTCTTTTTTGCTGTAGAAATGCAGACATTATTCAATAAGTCCTGGGGAAATTTAGGTTACCTAGAAATAGATAGTGGTCAAGTTTGCTTCTATGCATTTCAATAGCTCATGTAAGACGATATCCCATCCCATAGTCAATGAGTTTGTCGGCGTGCATGATGTGCACACACTGTTAGAAAGCCGAAGGATTTCTTTTTGTTCGCAGCTTTTACCACTCTCGTAGTTTAACAGTTAACGTCGACCGTTCTTCGTGGGCCGTTACAGCAAAATCTGCTTATTCATTGGACACTCGAACACCCAAAGTTGAGAAAAGAGACTATTATTTTGAAATAGAACATATTATTATACCGTTATCGGTGTCCGAATGGTGGTTGGTAATATGCAATAATATGATTTCTTCAAACGAAGGTTTTCGTAGTATCTTACAGTAATTCACGTGTTTATATTTCATACAACTACAATTATTGCAATCTAAATACGTGTTTAAGCAAATAAGAAAGTAATCTCTATTCTAACATTTGCAGCATACTGCGCATAAAAGGAAAATAGTAGAAACGCACAAGGATAATTTGGGTTAAAGGTATACAACTGTGATAAGTTGATAAGTTAGGCGATTAAAAACAGTAAGTAGCTTATAAATATTTCTGCTTAATCTCATTGTGAAAAGTTATTACTTTACAGTTAAAATTAAACCTCGTCCTACTGCGGTAATTCAAGCGCATCTAGCCTTAGCGAATTGAACAAAAAAAATGTGACAATTTAGAAACTACCTGCTAAAAACTAAATACGTTCATTGTAGTACATACTCGTACATGAGCAAAAGTAAAATTTCAATAAAGCAATGATTACATTTTACGTTATTAATGAAAAAAAGGAATGAAGTACCTAGTTGTGAAAATATAACTAATATTTGTGAGTTCCCGAGAACGCTTGACTGGCAAAACGTGCCACCTTTATTCCAGGGCGTGTTTGTTATTAGAGGGAAAGTGTGTTGGCAAGCTTTTATGCATCAGCCGCGCCGCCTGAAAACTGGGTCAGCTGGCTGTAAGGACTTCAGCTAACACGGGCACGATGACCTAGGTCAGGTCACTGCTGAATTATAGCTCTCGCTCCGTCCAATCGATATGACCAAGTTTACAGCGGCAGGTGCGCTAATTCAGTCGTACTGATCATATTCTCGTGTGAATCCAAATGTTATTAAAATATGATTCAAAGAATACTCTTGTGGATGGTAATAACATTTATGTTCGTTCAGGAGTAAAACTGATGCTTTTCGAGGAAAGATAGCGTTCTTTTAAATTGTGAAGATTCATGGATAAGTAAGTACCATGCCTTTATTAAATTTAACTTCTAAGTATCCTATAGCTCTAAGAAGAAAGACATAATATATTTGTATTGTATACAGTTTAAATCAAAATACATTGTAGGTATGTGTTCTGAGAGTAGCTGCAACTTTTACTAATTAAGACAGTTACAACAGAATAATATATATATAATGTATAAAACCTGTCATTCTTCCACGTAAACGAACGACATTGTTAAGACATGATCATTAAACACAGAAGTGTCATTGGACCGAGTAATTATAATATCAGCTCGTAAACATCCATTGCTGTACGTGAACCTGCCTGTAAACCAATGTGAGAACGCTACACTGAACAGGCACAATAGAGATATGGTTGGTGAAGTAACACAAACAACAATACTTTTCAGTATGGATGATTTGACTTTGGAAGAAAAGTTCATAAAGATGACAAACAGCATAATGCAATATGCTAGAACTTGGATGCTGTGGGGACGAAAACCTGTCACTTAATCCATAAGCACTAGGCATATGTGATATGAGAATGTAAACGCATAGCGAGCGTTTTCAGTCTAATAAAATACTTCGGCTTTCAGTATATATAGATCCTGAAACCCAGAAAGGACTTCATAAATTACATACGGACTGACTGCACTGATTACTGCATTGTAGAAATTACGAGTAACAACTTATGTCAGTTGATTAAAATGAAGTGTGCGTCCTCGTATTTAAAAAAAATATGGTTATATTTTTTTCCATACGCTGTTAATTTAAGTATGTGTGTTGTGGAATCTGAAGAAATCAGTCTGACCAGCCACATATATTTGCAAAAGATATACCTAATTTGTTATACCAAAATAATATTTTTAGTTACTATAAAAAAACAAATAGGACTGAGCATTACAAAAATATATCGCTGGTAAGGGTGCACAGGAAACCACTTGCGTTCGTATTTTTATACTAAAGTTTCTGGGTTGGCGCCAAAAATCATAGAATCAAAATGTTCATCGTTACGTGGACGCGATGGATACGCGAGGTGGAATAAATAAATGCATTATTTATCGACCATCCTGATTTAGGTCACATGATATGCCTGCCATAGAAATAGGATATTATGTAAGATATTTGAAATGACAGTAGATAATGATTGATATGTAACAGTTCGGGGCGTATTATTAACTCATGGTATCGACTCTGTCCACAACAAGGGGGTGTCGTTGATAACGATAGGTAAAAATAAAGCAATAACTAGGAGACCATGCCGAAATTTTAGTCCATTCGTCTCATCTGTCCTTCGATGATAGATATATTTTTTTTTTATTATTAAAACGTTTTAAGGACACATTTAATTTCAAATCCTACATCCAACCCGTTTCTTATAGTTTATTATATTTCAGATTGGCGATTATTCCTTCGTTCCTGTAATCCTTCGCTAGCTAGTTGATATATTGCACTCAGGAGTCGGTGTTCGTGTTTTCCACGATTCACTTTTGAAACTTTCTAACCCTGTGCCGGAGTGTAGCGGCAGGGAGGGGCGCGCGCGGGTGCCAGAGAGAGGGTACCGACCTCATTGCCCATTGCCACTCCTCCCGCCGAGGCGGCAGGCCATTTTTATTAAAAATACTTCCGAGTGACATCGCGCGCGGATTTTTTTCATGTCCTGAAATTCTTCCTATTTTCGTTCAAAAAATTAGAAAAATAAATAAAGTGGTACAAAGCTCAATTAAATAAAACGGATAAATTTCCTGGACCTAAATAAATAAATCCAAAAACATTGGTGTATGTTCAAGTGAATTTGAAACTTAAAAAATACAAGTGCGCCCTGCGTTCTATTTTCCGTGTGGACTCGGGTTGGTTCGGTTGCGAAAAGTGGCGGCATTCGGCCAACATCGGCGGCGCTCGCCGCGTAGAGGGCGTCCATCCAACCCCGCCCGTGCGGGACAGAGACAGAGAATACTGCTGACATGGCGACAACACGAATGGATTGATGTTTTTCACGTGGAAAACTCATCCCTTGAATGTATCTATGCAAAGGTGGGTTGATAATGATGATTCATACATAACCAAATCGATCATAGTTTAATTTCCTATGCAGAAAACTCTTATATTGCCTTGGATTTAACGATAGCTAGGATCGGTCTAATGATTTTATAGTGCACAGTTTATTCCTGTGTTTCGAAGTCCTACCTACTTGCTGTTTTATTTTTCTGAATACGACTGAAACTTGTACTTGTAGGAAAAACTGTATAAACGCTGAAAAAATTTAATGTTGCTAGGTGTGACTTGTATGAAGCGAATTAATAATTGTGTTTTGTTTTTCTGCTTTGATTTACCGGGGTACCGGCTTCGCCCTTATTTTCGTACACAGATCGAAGGTTTAGTTTTAACATTTACATCTTCATACTAATTGATGCTATGAAATAATACATACGTAACTAAAGTGATAAGCCCATAAATAAACGATGTAATAACGTACCTAGCATCCCGACGGGGGTGACATTCCTCGCGAGAGAGGAAATCAATAAATTTCAATAAATCAATATTTTACCGTGCACCCTGCGCTGAATATATCCGCTGCCGCCATTTCGATGATGACGGCGTATTTTTTGTGAGAGATATTCGAGTCGCGGAGCGAGTCGGTGTTCGCCGCGCGGGGTTGCGGGCTGCGGCCGTCAGTCGTCGGGTGAGCGGGGTGCGACGTAAACGCGGACTCGGACTATGGCGGAAGGGCTGATCCTCATTCCCATAAAAGGGTCGAGTTGATTGTGGTGCAGATACGTGTGGTACGTTCTCTTATGTTAGTGCAGTGATATAATTATTCTCAAACGGTGCTTATCTCGACGTATCGGTTGAATTAATGTGGATATCGGAGGTAATAATGCCATTGTGATGACGTAATGTAACGCGCTCGACTGGGTGCGTAGTAATAATTCGAGCGCCCGTTTATACCGCGATAACGTTTGTGGTCAGCACCTGTGGATGTGGAGCAAATGTTGGTGTTTTTGTAGCTTTTAAATAAATTCGAGATGGTTCCAATTGGATTCTGATTGGAGTGCACGCCAATTATTTTAAAAAGCAAATAGTAGTGATCGATGCTGTACAAAACATGAGTTGTTACGGTCACGATGATTATTTGCTGTTTGTCATGGCTGCAGTGGTAGCTTACAATTCAGTTTCCTACTGCAGTGCGCTCACGACGCGATGCACAGGCTCCCCACGTCCCCACGCCGCTAGACTATAGACGCCCTCGATTTTTTTAACCTTGATTGAATTGTGTAGCTATTGGTCTCGTTCGCAACCCAGTCAAGTAATATAATTAACGTGGAATCTAGTATCCTTATGATAACAAAATGGAATTTTGAATCGACATTTTATAATTTCATAATACTTACTTACATAAAGAGGCAAGAATTATCCAATAAGTACGATAATAAACAACAAGGTTTTATTTTCAATGAAGTCAACACATTTTAGAAACAAGTTAAGATACATTTTAGTTTTTTTAATGAAATATAATAATTTCAAGACTACTAGCAACCTGCTTGTGTTTTGTCTTTAGGGAAGTGAAGAACACTATTTACTTACCATTCACTTTTATTTAGCGTTGGAATACGTTAGATTTCTATTATTTTTGTTTTTTAAATATTTACAAAATGTTCCGTCGTCGGCCACGACCTCTAGGTACTACTGTGATTCAACACATTAACTGTCAAAGATATAACAACTATACATAACGAACATAATGTTATGTTGTAAGAAAATGTTGTATTTTGTTCAACATAAATATTTATATACAGTGCACACTAACCAAACAATTATGACATAAATTAATGCTTGTCTCATACTTATTAGAAAAATAAAAAGAATAGGATACATTAACAACCTAGCTTAGATATTAAAAGAGGAAACGGTTATTTAGGTTACTGATAAACTGATCTTATGGAGCGGGGCAAGCCGGTACATATCGCGTGTGCTACCTAGGAGGATAGTAGCGTGACAGAAGTGCGCTCAATGTGCACTAATATTGTAATCAGTAATCACATAGCAGATACCTAATTACTTATAATAGACACGACAGCAGAGAAATCAAGGCGATCCTCAACTTTCTGTTTTACTTCTGAAAAAGTCAACGCGTGACTTTGCACAAACATTATAATAATAGGGGTTACTACAGTGTGATTGTTAATAATGATTGATTGATGAAATGATTTTAAAACTGTTGTGTTGTCCCGTTCCAGGTCCCCCTGCGCCCGTCACACAAAATGCACTTAGCACTATGAAACATACAAATTGAAAATGGCTTTTAAAAAGTAAACATTATCTATTGTTGACGTTTTGTTGTATTGTTCATGGAACAAGAGAGACTACTTATTATACATGATTGAATAGTTGTTGGTAAAATTAGATTTTAAGCCTGGACTGGCAAAAATCATAATTATCTTCCAAAGAAGAATATACAAAAGCGAAAATGGCTACGCAGAGGTTTTGTTTGCGGTGGAACAACCACCAGTCTAATATGCTGTCTGTGTTCGATCAGCTACTTCATGCGGAAACGTTCACAGATGTCACTCTCGCTGTTGATGGCCAGTTGCTGAAAGCACATAAGATGGTGTTGTCGGCTTGTAGCCCTTACTTCCAAGCTCTCTTCGTTAATCACCAAGAAAAACATCCCATTGTTATACTGAAGGACGTTCCGTATTCGGACATGAAGAGCTTATTGGACTTCATGTACAGAGGAGAAGTAAGCGTGGACCAGGAACGATTGACGGCTTTCTTAAAAGTAGCTGAGAGCTTAAGAATAAAAGGACTCACAGAAGTAAATGAGGAGAAGTGTGATATTCCAGCCTTAACGAACTCGTTAATACAGCAGCAGTCGAATGCACACACACCTCCCCCTCAGCTTCACAGAATACATCCATACATGCACCAGAAACGGCCGGCATCCGGGATGCCCAGCGGAGGGGCTCCTCCCAATTTGTTAATGCCTTTATTGGGTAACGCCTTGATGCAACCGAAAAGAAAACGAGGACGGCCAAGAAAACTCAGTGGAAGTTCGAGTGACGCTCTAAACACAGCAGCTAGTCCTCCTGGAGAGTTTATTCCTGAACCTGCCTCTCATGGATCATCAAACCGACCAGGCGACCAATTAATAAGAGGCTCGCCAGAAATGTTGGAAGTGAAAATGTCCATGGATAGCTTCAACGCCGAGGATGGAGGGACGTCAGGGGGTGAAGAAGCTGGTGAGGCCCTACTCATCGACGAAGGTGACGACGCTCAATCGACTGAAGCCCCGATGACTGGCAAAGACTCCGAGTCGGCAGGTATGTGACTACTCCAATAAGAATGTTATAAAAATTTCAGCTACGTCGTTACAAACTATTCACTTGATAATGATAAAATAATCTTATTTTATGAGTTATTGTTTATAAGCTCCAAATGCCTTTACCTGTACAGAATTTGAAAACTGTTAAAAAAATCGCGCCATAAATGAATAAAATGAAGACATTGTTGTTTATACTCGCTTACTATTTGTAAATACCTGTATTAATCTTCCTTTCCAAATATCTAACATTAAACTGAATAGTAAAAAAATCATTAAAAAGGGAAAAGCTAATGGGATATAAGCTTTGATGTTAGGATACGATAAGTGAAAAGTGAAGTGTATTACCTACCTTATATTTAATAATATTTAAACTTTATTGAAAAGGGGTAAGTGATTATCTATGAAATTTTATGACGTATACGAGTAACAGATGCTTATTTTCTTCTATAAATCGACAATTTTAACTATTGCTTGCTTTTCTGCTTTTGGGGAGAGCTATTAGAGGAATGGCCAGGGGCAAACTCGGTGTGGTACTTAATTGATAATTTCTTTCTTTTTAAACTTCTTTAAAATAAAAATATTTTATTATTACGAATAAGAAAAGGGAACACAAACAAGGCTTATTCCCAATAGCTTTCCTTGGTTATAAAGCAATTGGAAATATTCTGGTGGCTTGCCACTCCTATTAAACTTTTAAAACACACAATCTAGGTTCGCAGTTCAAATTATTATTTTTAATTATTTAAACAGAAAGTTTTGAGTACATATTTTTGCGTCTCACTAAAATATTTCCAATAACGATGTCGAGTGAAATGAATATTTTGTTTATTTCATCAATTCCGTATAAATTGAGACCTGAAACAAACTTTTCAGATCCTGATAAACCACCAAAAGAAGAAATACAACAAAACCTTTCAACAAACGGGCCCGTACTTTCTATAGAAAATGGATCTATTAAACAAGAACCCGCCGCTGAGCTTAGCGACGGTTACAATGAACCAATCGAATACAAATACAATCCTGACAGAAGCCGCGAAAACTCTAATTCGCAAGATGGTCCTATTAAAGACACAGAAGACAAAAACAGACTAGGTCGTAACTTAAAGCCAAAGAATAGTAAAAAATTGCTACCCCAAATGTCCAAAATTAGAGCTCGAAACTTATTCAATCAGCTTTCCGGGCTATCAAGTTTGAATCCCGCGTTGAATACATTCGACAAATTCCCCCCAGACCCGGTTCTGATGCCCGCTCTCGCCACACAGCTGTTCGCCGCAGAATTAGAGCAAAATAACCTCAACTTGGCTAATAACGAGGTATCCGATTTAGCGCAGACCAATTGGGAACATCGTATATTTCCCTCGCCTATAAGGAAGGCCAACATGGGGAGTGTGGGTAACTATCACGAGGAGACAAACGAGTCGGTGAGAGATTATTGCATCAAGGAAGGAGAAAATGTATTCAGATGTAAAATATGCGCAAGAGTGTACACGCATATAAGTAATTTCTGCAGGCACTACGTCACGTCTCACAAGAAAGATGTAAAAGTTTTCCCATGTCCCATTTGTTTCAAAGAGTTCACTCGAAAAGATAACATGATCGCTCATTTAAAGATCATTCACAAAAATCAACCGAATGCGAACGAGCAAATGGCGAAGCAGGAGTCTTAATGTATTCAGAAGTTTTAGATTGTCGGCAACACTCAGTAGTTACTCTTTGTCGCAGATGTATTAAGATCTGATTAGCCAGAGTAGAATTTATTCATGTTATACGTTATGTAACATAAATTTTGGATTTTCAATAGTTTTTAAATCGTAGATTGCGTATTGAGTAAGTGTTCGAGCTCTAAGTTTCATGCATATGTCAATAAGTTTGTTGATATTAGCCGACGCCGGTCGTTTGTTGTTAATATTTATCTATTTATTTATATTGTTCCATTTGTTTCTCAGAGTGCTGACTTCAAAGAGATTTATAAAATTGTCTATGATTTACTTGTTATTTTGCACTTAACTTGTTACTTAATTTTATTAGTTACAACATTTTCAGGGTACAAAATAACTACTCATGGTGATCGTAAATTCAAAAGTAGTGTAATTTTTTTATGTGCTGAATATTAAATGCAATTCTCATTGAACTGAATTAGTTAGATTAAGTTTAGTTAATATATTTATGAAGTATAGCAATGGCATAGTCTTTTTGTAATCGAGTGTAGTGCTAGGAGATATGTTGAATTCTGTTCAGATATGTATCACGAGAGGCTAAAGTGCTAAACGAACTCTTTATAAAAAGACTTCAACAAGATGCCATTGCGTAAGTAGTAGCGGAAAAATGCATTTTCATTTAACTTGCCTTAATAGTGATCTTAGTTGTAGATGACGATTTGACTTCTTCGAAGTAAAACTCAACACAGGCTATGATTTTATTTTCTAGAATTTGTTAAGATTAATTTAAAATAGTTTATCAATGTTGAAATATTTGGTTGTAAATGTTATTGTACTATTCAAATATCTACTAATAATTTAAATCGCTTAAATTATACACTAGAAAATACATTAAATCTATAGAATAGTTGTGAAACAGTATCAAGGGCAGTCACTGTAGTAAGCCTACAGATATTATCAAACGTTCAGTTCCTGAATAATCAACAGAGCCCCAAATCATTTAGATATTTTAATAAAAGTTTTAAATTCCTAACATTATAATATAATAGGATTATATTACTTTGTTAAATGATTAAATTATTTACGCATGTCTATAAAAGAATCTATTTGTCAAAGACAATACAACAAATACTGTAGTTAATAATGAAAGGTTATTAGATCGCGCATTACATCTATTGTCCTGCTTGCCTTCAGCGCAGGCCTGCGGAGTACGAAGTTAATTGTGCACCGTGCTAATTGTAAACTTAATATGGAAGCCAATGGGTGCAGTCGCGGTGTTATAATCGTATCACAAACACATCTACCTTATTCATATTTGAGTTACTATCTAAAACAACTTTATAAAAAATGTAAAATACTATATATTTAAAAAGTTGACGTTGAAATTGTATATATTGAAGAGATACAACAAGGCGTTGTTGTAAAAGTGATCTTAGCAAGGTGCTTTGAATGAAGTTTATATGTAACTGGAATCATGAGATGATTTGTAAATTCTATTTTAGTAGAAAACAAAATGCCTTAAATATAAAGTAAGGAACTGTACTTATAAATTATTTACTTAGTTAAATTTAGAGGCAAAAGTAGTCTTCCATGTAATGATAGCGACACGTTTTCATATTTCAATTATTACGACAAACTTAAATTGTTTTAATAATATTCTATAAATGAGTTTAGAGTTATATGGGTAGTATCTACTTGAATAGATACGTAATTACGTTGTCGACCCTAAAACCAAATTCTCCAATATAATAAACGTAGGTCCAGGGAACGCTTGCCTATTAGTGTGCCTTTACTTGTATATTAATAAGTTTAATATTTATCGACTACTAGACGACTAAGAAATTTCAAAAATGTTATGTATTATTTATTTTCATTATTCAGAGTTTACAATGTCTACTTTAAGAAGCTTCCTTAGGAGTTTAGAAACCTTTTAGGCCCAAGTAGTTAAATTAAAAGATGTAATTAAAATTAAGAATATATCATCTCATGTTTTCCATTTTGTTTGGAAATCGGAAAAATCGTGAATGTTATTTACAAAATGAATATAAAAATTCGTGTAATTTTCGAGGCGTCGGGTCTTGATAATCAATATTAAGACTGTAAAAATTCATAAAAACGAATTTATTGTACCTACCTTTCATAAATCTTTATACGAAATTTACCTTGAACATTGATAGGTACTTAAAGAGGAAATTTAGACTTAAAATGGTGAGGCTATTATTGAACGATTAAACAAATCACTTACATTATTTATAGTAGTCAATTTAGCCAGTGCCTAAGCTTAACCTGTTCATTTTGTGTGTTTATCTAATTACCTACTTCTTGGACATCTTATTATATTGTTATGTATAATGTATCTAGCATTATTTCGTTTTTTATTAGGTATATTTCAACTATAATTCAAAATTCAGAGATAACTCATAGTTTTTGTTAATTTGAACCATATATTTATTATAATAATTATCATCTCACTAATAAATAATTTTATTTATTTGTTAATGTTATATCATAATTGGTGCTAAATTATACTTAAGAAATGTCACATGTGATGTGATATATATGGATTGTCCCTAAAATATACATATTATATATTGTTTGTTGATATTGTTGTTTTAAAAGCATGTATGTAAGTACATTTTAGTCAATCGTTATCCGTTGACAGTTATCATGGGACTTAAAACATACGCAATTATATAGTTCAATTCAGTGTTAATATATTTATTTCTGGTTGAAACAAAATAATAAGGGTATCTACTTACAGTTTAGTATGAAATCTTAAAGCAATATTTACAAAGATAATTTCAAATAATTCTTGAAATATAGTATAACATTAACGTCATATATAACGTATCTGGGTTCAAATTTATCATCATTATCATCTCATAAAATATTACAAAATAACCGCGTATAGTTTCTTATGTAAAAGCATGTACTTAAGGGTTTTGAGGGATTGGTCAAGTGGTTACAATATAGTGTAAAGGGGTTTTGTCTAAATAGAAGTATTTCTTTTTTAATGTACAGGGTTCTGAGAATACACCAACGGCGTAATTATACCTACTTACTGTTCTCAATAAAGTTAAATTAAAAAACTACAAAAATTAATTCCATTAAAAGAATATGATAAAGTAGTTACAGTTGTATAATGCCAATTCCTCAAACATTATCAAGATCGTTAAGTTCATAACTTTCTCTCACAAAGTTGTATTAAAAACTGCAGATAAATATTTAAATTATATACTAATTAAAATTCACACGACAATTTATAATAATTATTACTTCTAGAACTTAGCCAAATGTTAAGCAAATCCATATTTTTTGTTATTTGCACTTAGACAATAGAAAATGCAAAGAGTAATGTTTAGATAAATTTAGATTTGAAAGTTACACGACATAGAAATATTTGTTATTGAAACAAAATACAATGGTATACAATAAGGTGTTAATTACTATTTTTAGAAACTTTAAAGAAAATAATAAAAGTTACAGCAAAACAACCAATATTTTTAATGATTCTTACTTATTATTTTGTTTTGATTTGCTGTTGTTATTTTATGTTTCACCTTTTTATTTTATTAATTGTGACATTGACTTATTTGTCTGTTAGACTCTATTATTATGTATAATTTTACGTTTAAAAAGTTTATGTACCTATTGTACCGGCCTACACGTGGTAATCGTATGGCGCTAAACGCTGTCATAGTTGATATTGAATGTCTTGTCTTGCCTTTCTATTATATACTAAACTTGGTGACACGAATGAATTATGTTAACCTGCCTGTCACCCGTGATTTACACAGCAACGACGACGAACACTAACGATTTCAACAATATTTTATTATTTTTATATTTAAATAGTAGCAAAGTAACAACACGGGTTATTAGTAAAGAGTAGATTAAAATTTAAGTTATTTATAATATTATAGACATAAATAGTGTTGTTGACGATGGAGTGACATTGGAACATTATTGTTACATTAGTCACGACGAGAGGACTGATCAGGTACGTTATCCTATGACGCTACTCTCACGTTTCGTAGATGGTGTGGTTAGAGCTAGATTACGTTTAATGCTTTCTATGTTGCTCAAATTGATGCTCTGCAATGAACAAAGTATTGATTTGTTGATCCAGTACAAATTGTTGCTTTTTATTTTTTATTTATACCATACTCTTAGATATTTCTGATGCAATATTATCCAGATATTGATTAATGAGGCTAATAACATGTTCCTGATAATTTTATCCAAACATGATTGTTCTTTCGGCTTATTTTATCTGTATGTCCACATACAAAATATTGGCAACTACTTTTCTCGAAATAAGTTTTCGTGTGTGACGAACTACATACACAACTGCTGTAAGTTTAATGTTACTTTTCAACTATCAACCCACCTTATGTGATCTTAAGAGCTTAAGTTAACTGAAGTGTTATTTTTATAATTATGTACCTACTACTGAACTTGCCGAAATAGTTCCAAATGCAAACACTTGAGTCCTATTATATCATAGTGAAATCTATTCTTTTTTGTTATTATTTTTTAATTTATTAATTTATATGGTTATTTTAAAATAGTTTAAGCAGTTTGACTTTGCTACAAGTTCATGTTTTAAATAAAACATCAGGTTATCATTCAACACAATTTCTGTTATCTTTTGATTTGCTTAGTGAGTTTTAATTTATAGGACTGATGATTTAAATTTTGGTTTATAAATATGTATACACTTAGTACATATATTCCAAAATTGATATTAATTCACATTTTTTCTAGTTTTAAATGTTTTATTTTGAATGCATCTCGTGAACAAGTTTATAATCGTACGTGATCCAAACTGTTTTAATATAACTGGTGCTATAATTAAAAAAAATCTAAACGGCAGCTATTTTAAATTATATCATAAACTTGTTCATGGAATGATTTCATAAATCGTGGTTTTCATTTTAATCATGGTGTAATAAAATTTCGTCATTCAATTTGAACAAATAAAGTTAATATATTTTCATTTTGTTTTTGTTTTCTTTTTTAGTATTGTCCTATTGTTTTATTCACCTAGGAGCTCATGATTTATATTATTTTGCAAATTTTTACTTGCGCCTATAATCACTACCGTAAGTAGAGTCACGTAGGTACATAAAGGACAATTTCAAAGGGCTGATTATTCGTAATGTAAATTATTCATAAAGTTGTCTCACCATGTGCCTTTATCTAAAATTGTTGCCATGGTGTTGTCCTTTATTACACAAAGTTTTTTAATTATTCACCTTAAATGTTACAATCTGTTTAATTAAAATGATAAGTATTTATAAATATTTACCTTTATTTCAGGCCGTGGTAGCCCTGATTCAGAAAATAAGGACATGAAATATGCCCGATCATCACCCTCAAATGATGGATCAAAAATTCGCGTTAATCCGGCAACACAAGCATCTACTTCGAATGAGTATCAAAATGACTCTCTGAATAACAACACGCTACAGACCGGCAGTCAAATGCAAAGGCCTGCTGTCAGAAGACGGATAAGGAGAAGAGCGAACTCTGCATCCAATGACCCCGCCGAGCAACTCACTGAAATGTCAGTGCGGGGCCTCAATCTCTTCAGATACGCATCTGTAAACGAGGGGGTGTACCAGTGCACGGAGTGCGCTAAAGAGAACATTCAAAAAACCTTTAAAAACAAATATTCATTCCAGAGGCACGCTTTCCTGTACCACGAGGGTCATCAAAGGAAAGTATTTCCGTGCCCAGTCTGTTGCAAAGAATTTTCTAGGCCTGACAAAATGAAGAACCACATGAAAACGACGCACGATTGTTACGTGCCAAAAGACTGCGTGTATCCACCGAACGCGTTCTTCTTGATCCCTGGGATGGAGGGCCAGCTGCCCCCCGGCATCAAGCTGGAGGCGATGGGCTCGGGCTCGCCGCGCGGCTCCACGCCCTCGCACTCCTCGCCGGACCCTGCGCAAGTCTGAGTGATGGTTTGCGCTGGATTGTTATTGATTCCACGTGAACATGTAAACTTTTCCTTTGGCTAGTTTGTAGGTCGTCCAGATATCGAGGTATCGATTATAGTATTCGTTCTATTTTTGGAGTTAAATTTTCATGTACATTTTTACATTGTACGTATTACAATATTTCCAGGAATACTGTTATGCATTTATAACGAATGTTTGTTACATAAAATAAAGCTCATTATGTTATCTTGTTTAAAAGTATGGTTGTGCAAATATTAGACAATAATATACACTGTAATATTTGAGGCCAGTTACTGCGTGTTGAATTTAACTTGTTTTTGAAATTATAGCATTTGTAGGTGCTACAAAAGTCTGAAATGTGCCTTCCATTTACGCAGTTTATTAAACTATATATTACTAAATGAGTTGTCGCGTGAAGTGCCTAATAATACTTATAGTTATTCGAGATACCGCAAGACACCAACCAAAGACTGTATTACAAATAAATCTTATTTTTATGTTGTGGATGTTCGCTAATTGCAACATTACCGGTATGTGATCGGGACTCGCGGACCGGGCGCTGCCGCACTGGCCGACTAAGCGATGGTGGACAGCGGCCCATGACATAACTATATTGCGACAATATCAATATCACTCGCAAGCATTAATAAAAATAGATATATTTAATTATATTAAAATCTTTTCTATCTTACTAAAGACTTTATAAAATAGATTATATATTAAAAATATTTGTCTACCTATTAGTGAGCCTACTGTTATGTACGAGTTGTACCTATTTGATTGAATCTATTAACAAGAGAAGAATAGTGGGAAAATATCAATATGTTAACATTTAACTTGATAGTGCCATAGCGCAATTTTTATTCATTTTGTATAATTTTTAATAATACTAAAGTTTCCGACTCTTATTATTTCACTTTTTAGATTATATTTAGTGGATAGTGGACGAGTTCTAGGTAGACTAGGAACTAAAACAAAATCAGCAGTTCTTCCATTGATAAGGGAAATAATATTTGTTAGGTAATGTTAGTGTAAAGCCTAATGTTCTTGTATATCGTTAAGTTCCGTTGTGGAATGATTTATGCCTAATCTACGTTATTGTAAGTTCACGTTTTGGAACAGTTAAAGTTTATGAGGTCGATTAATGTTTTTACAAAACGGATACTAAAATATGGTAGTATTAATTAATTGTCTACGTAAATCATTAATCGGTACTAAATTGAGTTTCTGTATTTTAAATTTTAGCGCACAACTTGGATATAGTTTCATCTACGTATGTTAAGTTTAAATGAATAAGAAGATTTTGTTAGATCACGTTCTTGTATATAGTTAAACTGTGTATTACATAAACATTTAGGATATATATAATAGTCGCCGACAAGGTATTAACAATTTGCAGTGTGATTTTTATTTAAGTAGGTACGTCAGCGCCAGTCAAACGCACAAACTAACTCAACGTCGCGAAACGTTGCTATTTTTTGAAAAGAATTAGATTTTTTGTTTGTATTTTCTTTTCTTTTTTATTTTTCACCACTTCCTTTTCTATTACCTTATGCTTTGTTACAGAGTCCGTTGGCTTTCTCAAGTTGGAGGAGAATTGTTTCATTACTTATTTTTGTCTCTATTATTTGAAGTGGTGAAGTGTTATGCCTATCTTTTATCTTTTTGTAGTATTTTATTTTGTGATATTAGTGCTAACTAAGTTGGCGATCATGTTCATTGTTGAGTTATTGTAATTCTTACTTTCTCACTTATAAACACATGCTGCAAGGCAGCGTAATATTAATACTTATAAAATTCGCAAAACATATATTACTTTATGAATAAAGTATTACGAAAACTAGGAGTGTTAATTGGTAAATTTTAATATCGGCGATTAAATATTTTATTACTTTTACAGAATAATTTGAATTTAAATTGCACAAATAACAAAAATAACTGTTACCTACTTGGTAATTGTATGTAAAATATTTTTTAATGATTGTTTATCTTTGTCTGGATTTACTTTTATTAGAATTTTCTTTGGTAAAAGTTTAGCTATACTTTCAAATATTATATTATACCTACCTCCATGATAGGTCCTACAGAATGGTGACTTAGATACACCTACTATCTAATAGCAATAATATGCTAAATAATCTATGTTATATGAAAAATCGTCTAGAAGTTTAAAAATGTTTATTATTAACTAATATTGCAAAAAGTTTTTACTATTTAGGTTCGTGTCAAGTGCAATGATTATATGCAAGTGTTGATTTTTTTCTATATTCTATTGATTCTTACTCGATGCCAGTAGTTCATGATATGATTGGTATCAGACTGATGGAGAATGAACAAGTTAACCATTAGATTCCTACGTCCGGAACTTCCTGTTTGGTAAATGATTGGTATCGAGTATTAATAGTTTACTATCGTTCATATACATATAAAGTGCTGTACCGTTTATTATTTTATCCAATATTATTAACATTTACTTGTCTTATTCTATCAAATTCTTGTTTCAATATTTTGAGAGATTCTTACCAATTAGTCGTTCAAAAGTATCATTTATTAAAACCGATGCAAGGTAATGTTATCTCTGTACTTTGTAGAAACCGTCAGTAATAACATCTTTTGTTAATAAGATGGGCCATACTAAAATATGTTTTTTATAATTTCGACTACTCCTACAATATTGTAATGATATAGTGATTTAAGAGCGTTAGATATTCGATAGTCTATATTAACAATAGCTATTAACAAAATTACTACCACAGTCTAACTGATAATTTTAATAGATTACTATAGTAGGTATGTAATTATCGTTGCAAACATCAAAGCTTTAACAATAAATTGATGAGAACGAGACAAAAGTTTATTTTTATTGTAACAAAAATATAGTAGTTATATTGTAAAGAAAGGATCTTACCAACACGTATTGAGTAATTATTGTGAAAAACATTTACCTACACTACGAATAAAACGATAAAAATATTTGAGCGCCTTTAATTGATCCTGCCTGCCTATTTTACTAGATACCTACTACCTTATTATCAGATATGCTACAATAATTAACAATTACTTTGTCATTAGAATTTCCAGAATACCACTACTCGTTTGATGACGATGGTGACAACGACGGCAGCATTTCTATTATAACAGTCAATTTGAATTCTTCTAACCCTGATCCGATTGTAACCAACTTTGTAACTGCAACACCGACTAGCGACCCCTTTGAAGATGCACTAAGTAAGGACACTGGAGTCCACTTCCTAACAGAGCAAATGCATGAACTGGCTACTAATACTAAACAAGAGGGGAATAAGGACGAAGGAAAGGAAGGAGCTAAAGGAAAACACGTACTGTTGGAGTACTACCTAAGGACTGATGGTAGAGTGATCTGCAAGATGTGTGGGGAAGTGCTGCAGAGCCGTACGCACTGGTACAGGCACAAGTACAAGCGGCATGCGGTGCCACCCATCAATCCTGCGCCACTGTTCCAGTGTGAACAATGCTTTAGCTATTTCAAAAGTAGAAAAGGTAAGTCATTGAAAGTATCTTTAGTTTAAGTATGAGAGTTAAAAGTTGGTAGATAAAAACCACTAGCTTTTGAGCAGCTGAAATTGTACTGAAAAATGTACCTAAGGTATTATTAATAAAATAAACATAGAATGGAATACCTACTTATTTACTGGATAAATAGGGCCAAAGATCGGAAGTTATGCAATGGTGACTCTCTTTTACAATGACATTACACTCAGTCCAAGCGCCGTTTTTGCCAGAATAGCGTAAAAATTGCACTAATGTGGGTTGCTATGTATACATTGGTCAATAGGATCATCGGATTTCGAAATAAGGAGTCTGAATTCAGCTATACCTGAGTGAACGATAGTTCTCAAAGCATGAACACGCAGTAAAAGTAATTTAATGTACACTATTATAAAGAGGAAAGATTTTATTGTTTGTTTGTATTGAATAGACTCCGAAACGACTGGACCGATTTAAAACAGTTGAAAGCTGCGAGCGGAGTGAGTGAGCGGGTGAAGTCACTCCGCTCACAATTTATTATTTATAAACTTTATATTGTCAAACATAAAACGACAGGTTGAACTACAGGTTGATTGGCTATGCAGACCCGTTAGGTCGACTGAGAATTTTTCTGCAGAGATAATCAACCTACAGCATTAAAACATTTTCAGGGTATATCGGACACATAGCAAGCAAACACAGCGAATTACTATCCGACACCAGTCCGGTATTAACCAGCATACAGGCCACACAAGCAGCACAAGCAGAGGCTACTGTACCGGAGAACCTTCAGACTCCAGTGGAAGTGAAGGAAGAACCTGATCCAGAACTAGTGATACCTAAGTCCAGCGTACCAAACTATCAGACATCTGTCGTGAAACACACGCCGAAGGCGACTGAAACTAAAAAGAACTACCATCGTAAAGGTAACTTTCAACCGATTCTTATTTTTTTGTCGCCGGCGCTAATGCTGGTCTAGTAAGAGTAGGTAGAATTAGCGCTCGAAAACAGAGGTGCCTAGAAATATATGGGGCAGGCCATTGCCTAGCAGTGGGGCTATTTATGATTAGGTACTAAAAACACGGATAATGAAGGAGGATTGGATTGGATGGTTGGATTATTACGGAACAAATTGCGGTAAACCTAATGTTATCACCGCCCTGAGCTGAGCGATCTGGGCTAATTATCCATCGTCTTACTAATGGTCTTTTTTTTCGTTTTCGGAATCAATAGTGAACCAAGCAGACTGGCAGGAAAAACGTTCTAGAGAAGAGAAATTGGTGGCTGACATCATAGACCGGGTGCGTCGTGAGTGTGAGGCTCAGCCGAAGCCGGATCCCCCGCGCCGGCCCTACGCACGCCGAGCGACCACGGTCATGCACGCGATGCGACAAACAGATGCACTCACTTAAGCACTAAGCACGACACACACGAAGTTCCTCTAGTATATTTTAATATTAAGACAAACGGCGTCTGTTATGACATTTTGGGTATACGTGCAATCTTAGGATTAAAGGGTTTTCAGCTGTCCTGTTTCAAAAAATATTAAATTGGTGCAAGACTTCAAATGCAGTACGATTTCAGCACACGATTACTCATTTCATAAAACTACAATCGGACACTGCCTAAAATGATGATGTGATCCGTCCGCCTGATTTCGGCTAGGGAATTGCTTCAGATCCGCTGTAGTTGTCGTTCCTGTGGTTGCATGTGGATTATAATGTGCTTAGGTATGATGTAACAATTTACAAATTAACAATTTATCTGTACATGGCAAAGCAATTAGCTTATCTAACAGCAATAGTAGTCCGATCAACGAGGATGTTCGTTGTATGTAGACGTCATAACATTTACCTATAGAAATATCTTCACATCAATGCACGTTCTGTCAAAGTAACTGCTTATTAAGTAGGTATGGCGATATGGCATATGATGAAAGTAGGTGATACAGATTAAAGGTGCACAATAATCCAACTTAGGTACAACAACACAAGTTAGGTATTTTTACTTTTTCATTTTTAAACATCATGATTTGATGTTGTTACTCAAGAACGGTATTGTTATAAAATTACAACGAAAAGTGGCGTTGATTTTTATATATATAGATTAGTCACAAGTCAATCAACAAAAAAGTACCAATTTTAAGTATGTATTACACTGGTCGCACTGCATTTGAGGTCCAGAAAATTTTTACACGGTTTAAATGTCTACCAGATAATTTTATCGGAAAAATAAATAAATAATAAATTTTCGTGCTGAAAAAAATTAGGCTTGGGTAAACATTTTGATTTGGACCCTAAATTACTACCAAGGAACCAAATAAAAAGCCCCTATGCCATAGGTCCCAACCAATTTTCCGAGCTCAATTCGCTAGATTTAAAAAAATTGTGATTTTTTATGGCATTTAAGGTATTTGATGAAAAAGGTAATGCTGGTGGCCACTATTTTTAATCTCTTTGTGTGTATGCAGATCACAATAAAAAAGTCACAATAATTTGAAAATGGAACAAGGCCTAGGTTTTTTAAATGTGCTGTTATGTGCCAATTAGAAAATCATAAGGCTTCTAAGCCTATCAAAGTCCAACGTTATGTGTTTAATGGACGCAAACATTTCTTAGTTATTTTAGTGCCAAATATTGTAAATACGTGCCAATAGTTATTTACGAAATTGATGTGCCAACGATTTTCAAGATCTTGTAAATACTTCATGTAAACTTAATATCTATATTATAACAATATTAAATCAATGTCTATTCCATTCATATAAGTATTAACTAATATTTTTTACGAGGTCTTTATAATAGCGAACTTAGATTAAAAAATAATAATTTTCAAAATATTCATTACGTTCCTACTAGTTAGTCTTCGTTCCATCAAAAATCATATCAATTTCCAACATGGAATTAAGCTATACTTATTATTAAAAATACTACTGCCAAAAACCCTAATTGTACTTTTTCAATTTTAACTTCTGCTTTTAAGCTTTAGTCAAACAGACAGGCTTGGCGAATGCGAAGCGAGGCGTTTTTATTTGTAATGTATGGAATTGTTTGAATCCAGCCACACAGAAAAGCGAAAGCAATCCGATAGCGTGACCGAACTGATGCGAAGACGTGGCGAAGGCGTATTTGCGAAGTCGTTCGTAAAAAGCCAGTTAATACAACTGCCACGCCTCGGTTCGCTATCGCCTGTCTGTTTGACAAAGGCTTTAAAGTAAAGATTAACAATGGTTTCTTGAAGAAAAACAAAATGTAAACATATAAATATCCACAATGCCATTTCCAGTAAACTACCGAAGGTAGGTAGGGCAGCATGTCTATTTAAAATACTGTGTTTTAAGACGTTTAATTTGACCTCGTTCATTGTATGATTGTGCTGCGATAGCTAAGATGGCTTAGCGTTTGTACTGATCCAGACGCATCTGCGTCTGAAATCTTCCAGTCCCGCTCACAGTCAAATTTATCTTTTCGATAACCATTTTAATAACAATATATCTAACGAAATTAATGAATTCATAAATGTGCCAAGAACACTAACTGATATTCCAAATATTTTCAACTTCCACTACTAACATAATATTTCTCTTGGGTCATCTAGGCCTACGTTTAGCTACTTAGTTAAGTGTAACAAATTCTGTCCCGTATTCGTCTATTGATTTTAACGTAACGGCTATAATATATAGGAACGAAATGTGAGACTGAAAGTAAAATAAAAAGGTAGAATCTCCTGAAATGCCTACGTTACTAACAAATGTAAGGGAATAGTGTAACTGATCAGCAATGTGAACCACGCTGAACTATGTTTTAACGATATGATTACTATTTATCATACAGGGTGATTGGTAATTGGGTGTATTCCTTGAAATAGGTCATACTACGTATTTATAACCTTATTTTATATATATCATATCGCTTAATTTGTCAAGGTGTGATTAGTTTTTAATAAACTTGTTTTCACTGGATGAAAGTCGCTCTTAAGCTTTCAGAAAATAATCAATTTGATGTGGTGAACGGCGTAAATTATTCACAATAGGCAATTTTTAGGGGAAAGGTGAATTTTTTCGAAAAATCTTTATAGTTTCATATCTGAAAAGCAAGCCAGTTTAGATCCCATGTTGTCGGGGTTAAAAATATTGCAAATTAGGTTTATCTCCTTTCGTGGAATGCATCGGATTGCCAATCACCTTGTATCCTTCACGTCGATATGCGTTATACGAGTGTATAAATATTATGCATGTCTGTACTTAAAATTAAACGGTTTTTATTGTTACTTTTAAAGTATTTTTATTTAAAGTTTTTATTTTCTATTTACTTATGTAGATATCGTCTCACTAGGTTATTTTTGTAAAAAGGAAATTGAAATCCTGCATCAGGATTAAATTACTTTTAATTGCTACAGTATTTTATTAACCTAGATAGGTATGTTCGTAATTTGTTGATTTCTGTTTACATTGTTAACGTTTATTTTCTCAATTTTTAATAATCATATAACTATCATTAGGTACATGTGTCAAACTTGTAAATAGTTTATTATAATATCTAACAATACACAAAAACTGTGATGAATGTGGCTCAGAAATATACGTATTATTAAGAAGCATTGTTTTTTTTTATTCTAGTAATCGATTGTTTTATTTATTTTTTTAAACTTACCCCATCTTTTGAATTTCTCCTCTGTTATGGTGATGGGTGCGTTTACAAACATTTAAACGTCCAATGACACAAGCAGACGGATACAAATATTTGTTCTATGCGGGTATCGAACCCACTACACGCAGCGCCCGATCACTTGGCCACTACGCCAGCAGTGCTGTCAATCAACAATTCCAAAAGAGAGTGCGACCTCAATGCACCGGGGGTAAATAGCGACGACGCGCGTACGAAAGAACACTATTTTCTTAAGAAAGCGAAAATGTTGTCCACTCACAAACATTCTACTAAAATATTTCGAGCGCGCTTTACCGTTGACCACATCTTCGCTCACTATCAGGCGAGACAGCAGTCAAATGCGAAAAAAAGGTATCTACCTACTTAGCTGCATCATGGAAACTGTAGGTATAGTTACTTAGTTTTTTTTTTATCGTGGTAAAATCATCAAATGAGTCCTCCCACCCAGGGCAGAGCGGGAGGGACTGTCACACTTGTACTGATTAAAATCCACGGTGTCCTTCAATTGCCCTTTACGTTCCGGAGTCACGGTAATTCGTACAGTCCCGCGACCCCGGCAGGCTTTGGCCCTCTAGAGGGGGGCCCCGTTACTAGGTAGGTATAGTTAGTTTTGTCATAAGGATTCAACGGCTTTGTTGCTGCGGTGAGCGGTATGATTTTTCGAAGAGTTGAACTGAACACAAAGGTATACCAAAAATAAACCCACATTTCGACAGTTCAGTCTTTTGTTCTTGAGCTTTTATACCACTCTATAATCGAATACAAACGAATCTCGAAAAGCGCGAAAACTAAGAAATTCTTAATTGAAAAACCCAATAAGAACTAATTTGTTCACCCTTGAAAACTAAGTTAAGTTAATTTTAACTATAGAATTTTTCAATTCTAACCAATAGTCCCTGAGATAAGCGCGTTCAACAAACAAGATCCTATGCTTTATAATACAAACCAAGATATTTTTGTTAATAAGCGATATAATCCACATAAAAATATTAAAACACGCTGGTATGCATCCCAACTTCGGAAACGTGTGATCGAAGGTGGCGCGTCGAATAGAATTGAATCGCATTGGTCATGAGAATTAGAAAAAAAAAAAGGATTAAAGCCGGATAAAAAAGAGGCCCATGTTTTACCAAGGGAGAAATCAAAGCAAAAAACAGTTTTCGTTCAAAGCTTAAAACGGCATTAAACTTAAGACCATGATAAAAGAAAACTATTCATAAGAAATCAAACAAAAAAAGTAGTATAGGTTTAGTATATGTTATACCTTTCCATGTGTATATCGGAGTAGACTTGAATTTAACAGATTTTCTTCTGCTAATATTAAGATCCTTGAAACTGTGTAGCTAGTAATCTTTATTTCGAACTAGAAAAAATGCGCGGGCTACAATGACAATTTGACATAGACATTTTTTTTCGTTCTTTTCGTCCCTCTTCGGGACAGGCAAAGGGAGCTGAGCCCATACAGCCAAACTCTGACTTTTTTATAGATTTTTTTATTGATTGTGGCAAGGCTTCTGGGCCTTTTGCCATTTTTGTTTTTGAAACAGATATTTTTTAATAAAAAAAAACAGGCCATGTCAAAAAGTGAACTGGAAAGTAAAACACAACTTGTAAATAATAGTGGTAAACAGTTTGACGGTAAAAGGTGGACAGTTTTGTGAAAGAATTTTTGAATAGGTCCCCCTACCGAGAGCAAGGGATGGCGGAGTCTTTAAAACTCCACCATCCCCTTGTAACCTAACCTGTCCGAGTCGGGGTGCACCAAGTCCCGACCTTACTGCGCTCACTCTTGCATCCTAAGTTTTCTGTGCCTTTTTCGACCATACCTTCTTAATCGCACTACCGCACCGTCGAACTACTTTCCCTTAAATATTTGTCATACCAGCTGCAGCGGAATATTATTGCAACACTTATAAACTGATTAATTTAATGGCTTAAAAGATTAGAAGTCACGCTAATATAATAAAAAAAAGATTCTTTGAATTTTGTCCGTGATTGTCAGAAGGGATGTGAGAATGTGGAACTGAAAAAATCGATTCTTGAATCGAAACCAGAATAATCGCCTCACAAAAAATCGAGGTCTAATAAAACAGATCTTCCGGTTTTGCTGAAATTAAAAAAAATCATTCGATCAAATTTTATTCCAACGACCATACAGCCTATGGTCATTGTTTTATTCATTGACTTTGGCATGACAGATATTAATGTTATAACCACAATTGAATGAACTCCGCAGTGGTTATCTATCATCGACATAACTATCTATCTGTCACTTTTGTTTTCCTGCCTGAGTGCTCAGCTGTCAGACTTGCGTCGTATTTTGATCGTGAAACGGTCAACTTGAAAACAAAATAATAGATGCTGAACAGCTGAATTTGTACTTTATGAAATAAAACTTTAATAACGATGCCGCAGCAGTTTCAGGTTCTAAGGTGCTACAAATGTTCTGCCTTTCAGGTATGTGAAAGATTATTATAGTTTATTCTACAAAACTTAGTCTGTTTATAATATTTTACGTTTCTTTTTCTAATTAAATTATTTTAGGGCCATCAAACAACCAAGTCAAAAAAATGGGAGTGTAAACTTTGTGGTGAAAAGCAATCATTCAAGAGATTTTATGGAATAGGCACTGCAAAGGAATGCAGACTTCAGGTCCAAAAACTAAATAGTTTGAGAGGGCAGTGTGATGAGGCGAAGAACAACAAAGATCAAAATATAAATTTCAGCGAAAGTGACGAAATAGTAAAAATCCCCGTGAAGAATAACTACACACCTGTAGAAAAAAGTAAATGGTCAAACTATATAGATGAAACGGAAATTGTAGAAGAAAATAATCTTGAAGACATGCACCTAGGAGAAACAGAAGTTGTTTTAGAGATACCCATGAAACGGAAAAAGAAAAGTACAAATAGCTTTGAAGGAAATCCAGTGTTCACAACTACTAACAGCAAGGATCATACCACTCCCTCTGAAATTGTACCAAATAGTTTGATTTTACCTAAAGTGAGTGAACCAAATACATCACAATCAAGCTTTGATATTGGAAACACTTTATCAGGACAAGAGCTCATAAATAAAATTATAAATAATAAATTTAATAAGTTTGTTCCTCCCCCAACAAATAAAGATTCAAAATGGGCTCAGTTTACAGATGAACCACATATAGAAAATATAGACAATCAGCGTACAAATAGCAAACTAACACCACAAAATGAAAAGTTTTCATGGTCTGATGACACTGATATAGAAGCCATATTAGATATTTGAAAAAATGAATGCACTAAACAAACAATGTTATTAAGACTCAATTGACTTGTTGGAATGTTATCCAGATTATTATTATTTGTTAATTAATGCATTTAATATAGCATGTTTATTTCCCAATTCTCTAAAATGAATGTATTTTAGCGACATTACTATATATGAGTCAGTTTAAAATAAAAGGCAATAATACTCCAATAATTTTATTATTACAACCAATACACATTATCATCACAATGGCAACAGTTTAATATCACTTTCATTAATGTCTACTAGATAAATAGCGAGTGTACTACAGGCATACATCATAACATCTACAACCAACTTTAATGATTACTTCCCACAGACCACATGCCCAGCCATGCTATTCTCTATAAGACAATACCAACGCTGGACTCTACAACAAGCTCATAGACGAGACAGCTTTGAGATCTACTGATTGTTTTGACAGGTAAAATTGTGACTGTTTCTATTTAAAAAGACCAAAATGTATAAAGAACTCAGCTCGTTGTCCAGTGAGTAATTCTTATCCACGGTTGTCTCAGACGTGAGCGCGCTAGTGTCGCTGTCAGTAGCTTAGTGACTTCCAAACTTTAGTTTCAGCATTTCATGAACGCTGGAGCCGCACTGTCACAAGGCTGTATTTATAGAGAATAGCATTGCTGAACACATTTTAGAGCATGTATCCATCCTGCTAATCTCCGACAAGCGTTCAACACTGTAACAAACTGTAGTCACTGTACGAAGCTAAGTATAACAATTATGTTACATACATAATTGCAGAATATTTGTTTAAAGCTAAATGTACACAGACTCATTGAAAGACAGATCCAAAAAGTTTATTGTACCCACACTGACTCTTCCAAGATTATCACACTTATTGCTAGATTTGTTCATAGGGATCATAGTACTTAATTATGTTAAAAGAAACTAAGCAGATTACACTTACTGTATTTTAGGCAGTGATATTTTTAGTACTTAGATGATTTTTCTTAATGTTGATAAACTATTGGTCTAGTGTTATAGACATGGAATATTCCTATCAATTACATAGTCTGAAGACAGAAAAGACAGCCACATAGTATATATATATAGAATGTAAAATACATAGGAAGCCCTACTACTTTCGATGTATATTAAGAATATCTTATAATAAATATTTCAAATGATTATAGTCACTAAGATGTTAGTCATCAGAAATCAGACTGTTTACCTAAAAAATGTAAAAGATTTGATTTGTATTCAGTTGTAAATTTGTAAACATTCTCCACAACTTCTATGCTAATTACGACAGTTTTCACTTGAGTATGAAAGTCTCATCAAAAGTATTTGCCCCATCACGACTCCTAGCGTCCTTAATTAACAAACTATCGTTATTGCTCTCGCCCCGTGCTGCCTGCGAAGTCCACTTTACAAGAAGCAGTTCACTTGACTGCTTGTCGCGTCATTTTCCAAAGATATGAACAGTATATTGACTAGTAAGGTGTCATGTGTCTGCGTCTGTGTAGCTCTCTCGCTCGCGCGGTTCTTCGACGGTAGGTCCATCGCCATCCCCTGAGGAAAAGATTTTGTATGTAGATGTTCTCTACGAGACTCAGTGCCAAAGCTACGGTTTCTCTTATATTCAACTTTATGTTCTAAATTCTAATATAAAGTTGAAAATTAAAGATAAACCGTGGATAATACCACTGCAGGTTACTTTACACAGCAATTATTTTTATGAAGATTGATAGGTATTGGTAATTCGCAGTTACCTCACATTAGATCCGACATTATCACCCCTGTACAAGTGGTCCTCGAATCGGTCGTCAAAACGTCTGATCACAGTTTCTTCGCTACTGCCTGAAATACGAATATTAAACCATTAATAACACTCATATCAGTTTATCTTTTTATATAATGCCACGAGATTTTCTGTAGCTATCTACCATTTGGATTGGAGTGTGAGAAACGTCGACAAGATGGACCTCTGCATCCCAGCAGTTGTTGCAGCTGGTTGTGGAAATAATCTTTCTCAGCTGGCGTCAGATACTTTACCCTGTTTTGTGTTTCAAATGGATCTGAAATAAGAAATAGAAGATATTTATGGCTTTCGGAATTTATGTTGGAAAGCAGCAATTTATAACATGACACCTGTAATCTTCAAAGGGCCATGGCGGAATTGTACTGTTTTCAGTACTTACACCCATATGTTTCTAGTATTGTTGAAGTTCTACTTATTTAATATGGGTCCATCAACAGGTGGACATGATACTAATTAAATCTATACAGAAGCAGTACAAAATAATGTGCCGCCCTGTTGAGAAATTCTGGGAAAATCTGGCAAAATCATGACACATTTGGCCTAACCAAGGAATAGAAACCAGGAGCCCTTGCTCAGCAGTTATAATCACTAGACGGCCTAGTTATTGCAACTGACTACCTCGTATCTAGTCTTGGGTGTAGTAGACATATGACTGCGAGGTAGTCAGAGAAAAGCAATAATTTTTGTCTTTGATTGTCGTACCGATTCTCAGATTGTAGTAAGTGACAAGTCCGGTGATAAACTCGCAGTAGAGCAGGTTGTGCGTAGCGTTGATGGTCCGGATGCAGTTGTAGGTGTTGTTGGAGGTGCTCATGCAGAAGCAGAAGGGGCCGGCCGTCCAGAAGGGCGCCGTCCGCCAGTGGTCGTTGTCGTGTCGGTAGCAGTTCATACGCTCAGATTCGCATAGTTTCTCTAATTCCGCCTGGAAAAAATCATAATCTTTTACTTTAATCGGCTTATCGATATGGTTATCAAGTTTGTCAAAAATGCGGTGGAGAAAGAAGAGTTTAGTTTTTTTTTTTTTTTGCATAATATAACATACCCGCTTCCTAGCTTTCCTAAGTTTCTTTTGAAGCAGTTGTGCTTTCCTCTTTCTCTGTTCTTCTCTCGCCTTCTGCGCGGCTTCCAAGTAGCTGTGACCAGGTCCTCTCATTTTTCTGAAAGAAACAGTAGATAAACCATTGTAATCTTCTTCATCACTTACGTCAAAAAACAATAGAATTTTGTTATGAGTATAAAATTACAAAAAGAAAAAGTGCGAACCTATTTTCTTCACAGTAACAAACGTGCTTGTCTTCATTCTCAATAAAAAGCGGGTGAAGTCTTCTCTGGAACACGTCGACAGGCTTATCGAAAATACCCATATTCTTCGACGTCGCTTTATTAGGATTCTGTTGTTCGTACTCAGAGGCATCCAACCGCGCCGGCCCAAGACTCAAAGGACTAAGAGTCGTATGCCTCGGTGCCATGGTGGTTGGCCTACTCGTCGTAGTTGTCTCAGCAGTTGTGGGTTTACTTGTCGTACTTGTTGATTTCTCTGTTGACAGAAGCTTATCTATAGCAGAACTGAAATAGTTCACATTCTGGGAAAAATATCCTTCATCTGTTGAATTTTCTTCTGGAACACGTTTTGTAGTAATGTCGAAACTCGTGACAAAATCTGTTGTGACTATTGACTCTGTGCTCGTTATTACGGTTTGCGAAGTACTTTTATCTTCAAAACTGTTCTGTTCGTAGTTTCCTTCTATAATAACTGTAGTCACCTGAGGTTTAGGAACTTCGATTGAATAATCAGCGTTATTCATGAGTGTAACCGCTTCGTTAGTAATATTAAAAGTTTGCATCGTAGGAGCTTCAGTTTTCGTCTCGTTTTTAGATTGGATTTCAAATACATCGTCTTTGGTTTTAGCATTTATTGTAGGTACAACGTATTCATTTGAATGTCTGAATTTCTTTTCCTGAGCGGTACTATTTCTGTGTTTCGGTTTCACTCTGTGAACTCTTCCTTTTCTAAAGTGTTCCTTTGAAGTATTGTGTTCGTGAGTTAGACTCTTATTGAACAGGTGGTTGCTGATGAAAGTAGGGTGAACAGTTTGCGTTTCAGTGACCGGCTTCGCAGTCTTTAAATGTCTCTTTATCTCTTTTAAATCTTCTAATTTTGTTTTGAGTTGCCTTATTTGATCTTCCAAGCTCAACCTATTTGTGTGCCAAGCTTTGAGATCGTTGTAAATTATTTGTGAACAGTTTACTGTTCCATCTTTCTCTATCTTACATTCTAACGAAGACTCATTACTGTTTACTATTGCGTCGTTTTTCTTATGTTTATTGTGGTTCCAGTGTTGAGCCCTACGTTTAATTCTTTTATGTTCTATATTTTCTTTGGTACGTTCATAAGCCTCAAGGAATGCTTCTGTTTCCTTAATAAGTTTGTCGATTTTGTCCTTTGTATTTCTACTTTCCAATTCGTCGATTGGTTCATTTTTAAAGTTCAAGTGTCCAATACTTGGATTTTCTTTTAAGATACTATCAACTGTGTTAGGTTCGTAAACCTCATTGTCTATAGACCTTCGACTGCGAGTGCTGTTGTCTTTCGAGACTTCGGCGAGCCGTCGTGCTATAGTTCCGTCAGTTTCTAGCCTTGTGTACACAAGTCCGCTAGGTGTAAAGCAGGCACATTTCTTTGTGCTCATCTTTGATTGTGGCGAATTTAATTCAGGCTGTAAATGAAGAATATTTAATTTATATGAATACATACTATTGCATGGAAATGCGATGTTGTTTCCTAAAGCAATACTGACCTCATATCTACATTTATGTCTTCGCCAACGTCCATTCACAAGAACACACTTCCACTTTCTGCCCGCGGAGCAGGGCGCACGCAGTTCAGCCTTAGAGCAGTCAGCTGCTAAACGAGCTGCTTTACCTTCCAACCCGGTTGCATCTGCCACTTCTGAAATCAGTTTGTGGTGAAATTATTAAACCTGACACGGCTTGGTTCTGCGAGCTAGTCGTGTCACAATGGTATCGATTGATTTAACTGTAGATTTTTATAGGGCTGCTGCTGTCTAAGATTTTCATTAAAATACACATAAGAAGATATATAACGACACCGAGAAAACTGCTTACAAAAATCTTGGGATTCGAAAAACAACAACATGGAACACTTCTCGTTATTCCAAATCTAATAAACGGTGGTCTCTTACGGTCATACAGCCTGCTTCCTGGTGTGAGGTAGTTGGGTTGCTCTTCAGCATCGAGCACCTTCTCAAGACTTGCCTCCAGCAGCGGGTTGTGGCTCTCGTTGGTGATCAGTGGCTCCGATGACTTCTTCAGATCGGATGTGTCACTCTCTGAGCTTTCCTTCATTAAACAATACATACATATTATGACATTAATGATGAGGAACGGATGAGAGAAAATGTTCTTCTGAGTTTTAACTAGCTTTTTAGCTCTCGGCTTCGGTAACCCTCACCCTCCATTTGACCCCCGGTACGATTTATACAAAAAAAAGTAATATGGTACATCAATCATCCTGGAATATTTTTCATAACCCACCTATCTCATTACCAAACACATATAAAAACGTCACCAAATTAAATCCTTACATCATCCTCATCATCATCGGGCTCAAGGAAGTCGTCGTCATCCGTGTCCTCGTCAAAGTCACCGCTCTCCGAGGACTGCGGAGGTGACGTGGTGGCTCTGTTCTCGTTCATCTCTCGGCTGTACTTGTTCTCCCGGGAGCGGTGACCCATACCTGGGATGTCTCGGCGTCCAGAGCTAACGATAGAAAATTAAAGCTGTTAATGTTAATGATTTCTTGTATACAAATCTTCAACAGTATTGTAACTTATAACAAGCAGTTATCAGGGGTACTTCCAGATGGCAAAATTTTATAACTTCACAAGTTTAAAATGTTCTATTTTAAGACTGAATCTCGCTTCATAAGAGTACAAGGTGGGGTAAACAAAGTCATAATGGTTTTGTATTATGTATTTCTATTTTATTTTTTAACTACCTTTCGACTAGGAATGTGTCTGGCCAGTGTGCAGTGGCGTGGCGGCGACGACGCGGCTGCAGGAGCGGTAGGAGCGACCGACCATCCATGTGCGCTGGTGGTTCCACCCCGCCCATATCTAGGAAGGTTGGTGCCAGATCGATGTTGAGGACTATGTCATCCACACTGTAGAGATAAGAAACAGATTACTGATTTGTATTTTTTCTGCTCCGGTCTTATAATGATATCTAAAAAACTGATGCATAATTTTTAGTTGTCTTTGAATAAATCCTTTTTTATTTCATCTTATATTCTATAACTGGCAAGTACGAGCCGAAAAAAATCAAGATGGAATGAAAACAAAACCTTGCTTTTTTTAAATGTTGTTTTAATTTTTTTTTTCTAAATTTCAACCAGCAACAACACCGACTTGATCATATGAATACTCTTAAGAAGTTAAGAGTATTCATATGATCAATAGAAGAAAATATATTTTTAGGGTTTATAAAATTTTATTATTGGAAAACTTCGTTATGTTACAATTTGTTTTAATGTATGAAATAAATCTGGCTCTATTCTGTCAAAATTAAAAAGATGCCAATAGATATTAAAAATAAATGCTATTTTCTTTTTTTAATGGCTTCGCTCAATTTTTTTCAGACCTTGCAACCAGTAATAAACTAACATATCATTGTAGATTGGAAGAAATGAGGATGATTGCAGTAACATCAAAAACTTTTTAGAGATTAATACTGAAGTGTTGTAACACACACTGGAGGTTTCGACGTTTGAATATCATTGTCAAAAGGAAGCTGTCGGAAAACATTTGTGAAAACGTCTCGCGTCTGTAGAAATATTATTAAAAAATAAAGAGGGCGGTAATAGTTCCGACTATATAAATAATATAAACAATAACAGAAAGATCAATATAAATGATTACTTACACAGTGCCGGGCTCCACTCCTGGCCCTCTCACAAGGAAGGGGACTCTAATGTCAAACTCGAAAGGAAAGCTTTTTCCTTTGACCAAACCGAATTGGCCCAAGTGATAGCCGTGGTCGGACGTGTAAACCAAATACGTGTTATCCAGTTCACCCAGGGCTTTTAACTCTTGATAAACACGTTCTACAGCCTGAAAATTAAAATATTAGATTAATAAATAAGAGTGAGACAATGTTTTTTTAATTCTTCGGCTAAATACCTATAGAATTCCTACTTCTATTTTGATTTTCCTGTATTACAAATCGATGTATGTTTTTTTTTTTTTGTAAATAAGTTCCTATCTAAAGGCATCATACTGTGAAAAAAAAACATAACACTCCTTTAACTAATCCATTCAAATAAGTGTTTCAAATAAGCAGCTGAATAAAATATACGTATGAGAGAAGATTCTATTCTATTGTATTGGGCGCCATAACATCTGCCAATTCTTTCCAAATAGATATTTTGATAAACATTTTCGGATAGTTCATCATTAAAAATGAAATAAAACCTAAAAAGGTACTTAAAAAGGTTGTGGTACAAATTAAACTTGACGCGTACTTCACTCCGCGAGTGCGCCCATAATTCGCATCTATCTGTCACATCACGAACTGTGATCGATTTGATAGTCCTCATCATCAACTTTGCACAGTATATGTGACGTAGATTATAACTTACCATGTCGACACTCTGCAGCGTCTGCAGTCGTTTGGTCATCAGCAAGTCGGTGAACTGGCGATGGATGGGCTTCATCTTGTCTGTCACGCGCAGGATCCACTGTTTGTCCGGATTTGGAGCCATGTCGTACGTCGGCGTGCTGTGGAATTATGAACATGTTAGATTTTTTCCAGTCAGTATGTTGATTTTATTTATACTGGGTATTCAGAGCTGAAACATAGATAGAGTAGTAGGACAAAATACCTAAGAGAACGAACAAAGTTAGAACTTTGAACCAACCAATTCACTATATCGCATAATAAAATACCCTACACTCAGCCTTGCAGGTACTAGGTATAACAATGAACTAGGTATTTCTGAACTTCAAAGTTCTACCATAGTTGACAATTCTGTTCATGAATTTCAGCATTTTCAAAGTTGGAGAATTCCTGGTATTTGACTTCAATTTCATACGACATGATATTATACAGATTAGAATTACAGTCATGTAGTCAATTCTTTTTTAGGACAGATCTTTCACTTTTTTTTTATCGTGGTAAAATCATCAAATGAGTCCTCCCACCCAGGACAGGGTGGGAGGGACTGTCAGACTTGTACTGACTAAAATCCACGGTGTCCTTCACTAGCCCTTTACGTACCGGGGTCACGGTAATGGGAAAGTCCCGCGACCCCGGCAAAGTGAAATTTATTTTAAAAGAGACAAATTAAGTCAAAATAAATGATATTATACGGAATCGTTTACTTCAATTTATTTTATAATTTGCTGTATATTTTCGCTGTGTTTTTATGTCAAGCCCACATTACCTATAACCAACTTGCAAATAAGCTCTTATCGACTTTAATACCTAATTATAAACAGAATGCAGAAAATATAAGGCAGGAAGGTAGTAAATTATAAAGATCTTTTAGGACGTTAATTATTAATAAAGATAAGCCGTGTTGTCCTCTCCATAAGTTAGGTATTAATTATTTATGTTTATTTTATTATTGTGACCACTATATCTACAAAAGCCAATGGCCAAGGTTTTAGTTAAGGGTCGAAACTTCGTAGCAGCAACAAAATACAAATATCTACGAACAGAGCGTTGCCTTCTTGCGATGGTAGATAGGGACTGTAAGATGCTTCCTAGGTTACGTATATCCTTTTTTTTTATCGTGGTAAAATCATCAAATGAGTCCTCCCACCCAGGGCAGGGCGGGAGGGACTGTCAGACTTGTACTGACTAAAATCCACGGTGTCCTTCAATAGCCCTTTACGTACCGGGGTCACGGTAATCCCTAGGTCCTGCGATCCCGGCAGGAGGTTACGTATATCCTAGGGAAGACCAGTAAGACTTAATAGGTACCTATGCAGCACAACTCATACCTAAGTGTTTCTTCCTAGTTAATCTTAATAGTCTAGTACACACCTACCTATATTGTTTTTGTTTCTTTTTATAATGTATTGTAATCATCAAAATGAGTCCTCCCGCCCTGGGAGCGGAATGGACTGTGAGACTAAATCTACCATGTTCCTTTAATAGCCGTCTACGTTCCATCCCTGCCGTTGAACCCTCTATGGTGGCCCCGACAGAAAGATGTTCATATTCACTACGAACAGTAGATAAATAGCGCTGCCTTTTTAGTTGCCCAGTAAAGGATTGTTTTGGGATGCTTCATAGGTATCTTTTATCTTAGGGAAGACTTACCTAATAAGAAACACAACGCATAAGTGTTTCCTAGTGTATTGTCTTGCATCAACTTTGTTGATCTCTCTACAACACCCTGATGTAGACTGGTAAATAATACGCATTAATTCCGCCGCTGTAGGTACATGTTTCTTTTTGAACTTGTGCAAAGAAATAAACTTGGTCAAATTAGTATAGTAACTTGTTTACTATACTAATTTGACCAAGTTTTGTTTTAAGTCAAATATATATAATTCAAATAAAAATATTGAATAATTTATCCGTCTATAATTATGGTCAATTGCCAATGTATGGCACATTGGCAATTGACCATAATTATAGACGGATGGCATAGAAAAGTCGAAATAAAGCTAAAAAAAATATTGCCAATAGGAATTTTGACGAATATTTAGTGCATATTTTGGCTTTCAAGAAGATTTATCTTCATGACCCCAAACGAAGTTGATCACATATTATAATCTAAGAATTAAGGTTTAAAAGGATTCATTCTGCATCATTATTACATATTAAAGGTATATTTTAGACATTTTTTAATTCACGTTTGTCGGCACGGCCGAAGACAGGTTTCTGTGATACGCCCGACCACACAATACGCCGATGGCTGAATATTAAAACGAACAGGGTTACCATACCGGTATTAAAAAAAAAAGAACAAGGCGCTAGACTCTTTGCTCATGCCAGTATCTGTTTGGAAATACCGCGAGTCTGGAAGACCTAAATCAAGATTTATTAAGAACAATTTAATTGCTTAAAAGGTGTCCTATACCTGCATTTTATTGATAGTAAAATCGCCATTATAAATATTTGTTTACCAATTAACTTTAATTGGTGTCATTATTTGAATTTATTGTGAATGCTATACGTGTGCCCTATGTGTAGGTACATAATAATGAATCGTTTTAACAATTCATTGATTTGGCACTGATGAGCAATTCATAGCATCGTACATTAAAACTATAATACAATAAAAGAATAGTAAAAATACAGAAAAAAGCTATTGTACATTTCTCAACAGCCCTGAAGCTTCGTTTACACTCATGTTTAGCTCTAGTCACCGGCGCCAGTGCGTCGCAGACGGTCCACCGCAGAATGTATGCAAAATGCAAATGCACTAATCAAATGTAACATCCAACTAATACAAGCTATGTAGAACTAATGTCTTCCAATTTCCTTTATGTTAATCCCTGAGAGTGGAACAGTTCTGCTATGTATTCACATGTTACATTTTAAGTGACATTTGTACGCAAAAGTGCAGAACTAATATGCTTAGGTTAGCTTAAAATTGTACGATTATTTCTATTGATAGTTTATTGCTACTAAAATTTGCACCACTTCTCTCTTAATTATCTAAGCTGGGAACCTCGCTTTCTAGCTCACTCTGGTACTAATTCAGGCTTAAGCCTCTCATGTCATCTACTGGTACTTGACGCAAAGGTTGATAAGTGTTAGGTACGAGTAGAGTAATTACACTGGCGCAGAAACTTAGGATGTACTAATAAACGCTCCACAAATGACATTACCTACTCAGACGAGTCCAACGTAATCTGGGTTGATAGTCCCTTGCTCAGATTAAGAAAAATAGGCAGATAGAACGTGCGCGAACAACAAAGTGAAGCCGGTTTTTATTTTAGTGTGCGCGGCAAATATGGCGCGCCGTGTACGAACACGTGCATCTGTGTGCGTTTACGGTTGCCAGATATTGACAAATACTCCCACATTTTGTTGAGTTAAATTGTTCTCAATATTGTACCACTATTTTTTAAATTGGAAACGCGATTTTGCTTTATGGTTATACCCAGAGAGCAAAAGCGTGTAGTATTTATTATTTAACAGAATAATAATAAGGAATAAAAGTTAATATGCGTAATTACTTACTACCTATTTAATTAATTTATATCAGAACGGATAACACTTCATAACGCTTTTTAGTAATTTGATTAATAAACTATTTAAGGACAGGTTTTTTAGTTTAAAAAGATAAACAATTTGTTATAACAATCAACACATTTATTAAAATAATAATAATTTTACACACAATCATTAAACTTTAACAGCCTTAGTTCTGCACCAATTATAATATCCAGATAGCAACAAATAATAAAATAATCCAGCGGCGCGAGCTCGGCACATCCTTACAAGTACCGAATAGCTCAAAGGCATGCTCTCCGTCCCACTTTCTCACGCAAAAATACGAATACAGCCCCGTGCGCGGAGGTGCCATCCCGAGACGAGACCCGAAGTCTTTACGACCCGGACGGAACTAACTAGTGACCTTGTGTCATTACGACCATAGACCATACAACATTATTTTTAGTATATGCGAAACCTGAATATAGAGGTTACGGCAGATCAAAGCGATCAGCTGAAGTCGCGTGCGGCGGCAGCGCACAGGCAGCGGGGGACGGGGAACAGAACCCGGTCGGGGTTGTGTTCCCCGCCCCCCGCGTGTGTCTTCAGTCGTCCGGTTGTAACAGTCGCACGCGCCTATGACACAACGCGATACGCGAAATAGTTTAGTGTGTATCTGATAAGTGATCGTGAAAAAAATACAAGACACGTGTTTCAGGTTTCGCATAAGCAATACCGAATGTTGTATAGGTACTATAGATTACGACTGTGCAGTTGTATTGACGTATTTGATTGTTATTTTTTATGCACAATACACATTCCCCTAATTCAGGGTAATTTACCCGTCCTAAACTAGCAACACAGACGATTTACTGTTAAGGTTTTGTGTTTCAAGTGAGCCGAAAATATTTTATGGAAAATAAATACCAAAACAATAAAAATAACAAGAGTTACCTGTGGAAAGATATTCCATCTTGTTTTCTTTGTTTTTGTGAACATTTTTTGCAGTGTTTAAACACACAAGACGGCATGTTTTGACTTAAAATGGCAAATCACTAGTGACGTGTGAGCGAGACGATGCGTAGCTTGGTACTGTCGCGAGTTTGTATTATCCTTGGATTTTGTATTATCTTTGGTCGACACACTCGCGTGTTCTGAGCGCTCTATCTGCCTATTTTTTTTGATCTGAGGTCCCTTGATTATTATTTTAACACTAAGTAGCACTAACAAATAGGGATAGTTTAATATGGCATGAAATTTAAAGCTCTACCTAAGGGCGACTTGTACGATCAATAGTCAAACTAACTATTGTTAAATCCTATGCATTTTATAAACACCCGTTAGTCCCTGTATCTAATAAAATATCTACCTTCAAATAGGTAGATGAAGAATTTAATATTACAGTAAGTACCTTCTTAAATACATCCTAGATAATTTACGTCAAAACCACAAATGGTAGTTTTAACTATCTGCTGCTGTAAACGTGATTATAATGCTGTAATATTGATTTATTACAGGGAAACTATTAAAGTAAAAACAGGAATGTAATATACTTACTACCCAGTAGTAAAAGTCGTACAGGGAAACTATTTTCTGAATGGTAGCATAAAATTTATAGTGGCCATGGAACAATGGGCCATACACGACCATGTTTATTAAGCAATATTTACTAATCATAACCAACAATATGTCGTTAGAAACTGTTTTTTGTAATAAGCTCGTGCCTTTCTTTATGCGTGTGGCATTAATGTAAAAGCTTCCAGGAAAGTTGTCCTAAAGGGATATCAACCGTAAGTAAATTCGCTTAGAATGGAATTATGAGATAAGCCCGAACTTGGCTCAAATGGATTTTACAACGCTTTTCATTCGAAACGAACGGTAAACTTGGCGACGAAGTTACATAGGTACCTATGACTTAATCTTATTTTTAAGTAACTTCTTGGCTAAGCGTCTTCTACAAGAAAACGTTGTGATGAAAGCGTTTTATTTACAAAATTCTGATTTGGAGACAATGAAACACTTTCCCCACTGTCTTACGCGATACCTGTTTTTCCCATATTTTTAGGAATTCTGCGTTAATTGTGAAGTACACAACACCTTTACTTAAAAAATTGAACATATAAAATGTAAGTCCACATTCGTAACGTGCAAGTTAACGTACCATTAGCACTAACATCAAAGGCAGCATGTAACAGCCCAGAGCTAACATTTTAACGAACCACCGACTTCATCCTGCTGTCTTAGCACGATTACAAATAAACAGCTTAACATTTATATGTTAAGTAATGATTGGGATAAAGATTGTCTCTTTTATTTGCATCGGCGACTTTTAAGCACGATCTGAAGGCTTCCCAGACCGGTATAATTTATGCAAGGATCGCCGAGACGAACCCATCGAACATACAACTGCACGATAAACTCATGCAAGGAAGTCCTACGTATAAAAAATAACGTAAAATTATGCACATACATACATTTCTGATGTATTTTATGTGGAGCTGCCACATGCGGCTCAGCTTTTGTGTTTTTACTGGATGTAACAACTGGTATAATTGAGTATAAAAAATAGAGCGCTGTGTTTGTAAAAGAGAAATATAAAACTTTTGTTTTGTAAAAAGTACAATAGAAACATCATGCTAGAGATAAAATAATCTCTGTAAATCCTATAATAAGGAATGGTCGCGGGACTTATTATATACTGTGACCCCGGTACGTAAAGGGCACAGGAATTTTAGTCAGTACGAGTCTGACAGTCCCTCCCGCCCTGCCCTGGGTGGGAGGACTCATTTGATGATTTTACCGCGATAAAAAAAAAAAAAAAATAGTGCCAGTAAATAACTAAATAAACAAAACATCACGTAAAATGATCAGAGTCATTGAAGCAAGTTTGTTGAAATGACAGAAGTCATAGAGATTTTTTTTTTTTTGGTTCTTTTCGTCCCTCTTTGGGACAGGCAGAAGTCATAGAGATACCAGCCATATCCAATTCGCAGATGTCAAAACTTGCAATGGGATGGAGTGGAAACGGGTGCAATCTAATAAATATTCAACGTGCATATTGTGATCTGTCGAGGGATGGCTGGGAACTGGCGTGCACCGTCTGTCTGCGTAATAACATTCACATCTCGCATCTGACACTCGATACGATACGGTAGTCTCTTGCAGCCGGAGAAGGATTGTCTTCGAATAATATGAATCTTTTTGGCGCTCATCTGCCTAAGTTTTCTTAGCTTTGTTTATATGACAGAGGATTTTTTATTCAATTATAGACTTTTACATCAATTCAACATTATACGGAAAGTAACATCTGTAGGGATTAAAATTTGAAATCTAACTAAGTATTACATCAGGAGGCGCTGCGTATCGACGCGCAAGAAAAGGTTTTTAAAGGATTATCGAAGTACTTAGGAATCAAGTGTCTTTGGAATAAGTCATTTATCAACAAATGACAAGTTTAAAAAACGGCTGACTACAATTTGAATACTGACTATTAATAGGCGCTATAGCTCAAAGTCTAAAACTATTTTTGATATTGCAAGCCAACCAATCAAATTACTTGGCGAAGATCAAAGCCATCAGCTCCGAACAGGAAAACAGAATAGCAAAAAAAAAAATTCAAAAGTCAAATTGAAATAAACACAACTCTTCTGATAAACTGTTTACGAACATCAGGAAAAATATTCCAGGAAACTTTTTAGAGCATCTTGCTGAAAATACTAACCGCACCAGTTATTGATAGACTGCTATTAACACTATAAAATAAGATCTTTACGTACCTACTCGTTGTAGTTTAGCATGCAGATGTAAGCGATTTCAAGAAGCCCACATGTAAAATAACTGAGACAGTATCAATAAAATCGTTGCTCTCACTATGTAGACTCCTAAAACGTGGAAGCGTCAAATATTTTACTTCTCTAAGTGCTTATAAATATATCTATGCTGTATGTTTTCCCACTTATAGCTAGTACGTGGTGAAAGATTGTTTTTGCCGCTTAGCCAGTTGATGAAATCAAGTCGACCAGGATTGAAATCATGATTGTGATATGTATTGCCAGCTCTCTACTTTGGTCACGCGAAAAAGGGTTGACACTGAAACAAATGAGCGAGTGCACATCTCACATGAAACAAAAGATATATACCCGAGATATATACTAGATGTGTAACCTTGAGTAACTTTTCTCCTGATTTTCATTGCAATCTTAGAAAGATAGCAATCAAACCACTCTACTTGTGATATAAAACAAGAGATCTTTACGACCCTTTATTACGTACGTACCCAACTACCAACGGTTATCATAACCGGTAGCTGTGGCCTGTCATGTCGGCACAATTGATCAAGTTTTATTTTTCACAGAAATGTACTCCTAATTGCTCTCATCTTTATTTAACGTAATACCTTGTATATCTACCTAGTATCCGACCGACAGGATTTTTGGTTGAAACCAAACTGAACCTGCGCCCTATCGGTCAAAAACGGACACTTTAGGCAAAAATCCTAATTTATTTATTTAAGGGGCCTCTTACAGTCCACTAGCGCCGCCAATCGAAAAAATGTCATAACTCGTAAATAGAATCAAAAATAGAAAATGTGGTCTGTAATTACTGTAGAAAAGGCAATAACGTAATTTTATAACACATTGTCAACACTTGAAATATAGCTGTTTAGCTAAATCGTGCATTCTAAACATAAACGGCCGTTTTTGTAACAAATAAAAAAATTTAGTAATTACAGACCACATTTTGTATTTTTGATTCTATTTACGAGTTATAACATTTTTTCGATTGGCGGCGCTAGTGGACTGTAAGAGGCCTCTTAACACTTCATGCAACACAAAAAGGTACATAGGCGGACTTAAACACTGGACGGCCTGAGACACTCTCTACCAGTCAACCAAGGGTAGTAGAGAGATGACATGGCAGGTGCACAAAAAACTAAAATTGAGATACTAAATGACAGAGTGTAAAAAACCATAATTCAAATAAACATACAAATCTAAGTACTATAATAAATACATATTTAAATAATTAAATATATAAACAACGTAATAGAAAGATGATTGAGATGACTCCACTAATGGTGCAGATAATAATGCCGCAACTTCCGCTTGAATGCAAATTGATAGTCAGCCATCCTGATATCAAGAGGCATTCCACAGACGAATGGACTGAATATGAAAGGAAGAATGAGTAAAATCAGAAGAATGAGCAGGTCATAGCAGGAGAAGATTATTAGAGGAACGTAGGTTCCTAGCGTGTGAAGAACAAAGGTATTGAAAATGAGGGATGACATAAGAAGGGGGAGTGGGAGAGATGAGAGGAGAGAAAAGCGTGGTCAAAGCACGCATTTTTCGTCTCTGCCGAATGGGCAACCAGCTAAGCTCAGATCTGAAACTGGACACATGATTCTTGAGGTTGAACATGAGCCGGATGCAGTTGTTAGTAGCCTATCAAGTTTGTCCAGGAATACAGCGTTCTGGTCAATGGAGCACACTTCACCATAATCGATAACAGGGAAGATTAAAGCACAAACAGTCTTCCTTTTTGCAGGCAGAAACTTTCTCAGACGATACATGCAACGCAAGGTCCCATTGACTCTTTGACAAACACTCGAAACCTGACTTCGCCAGCCAAGCGTCGAGTCAAGATTTAAGCCAAGATCTTTTACACAAGGGCTGATGGGGATTCACGTGCATTTCCAGCAAAGTCATTAGCTAATCTTCTATTAATTATTTACGAAGTGAATCATTTGGAATATTACTAGTTAGCCGTTTTTGACCCGCTGGTTTTAAATTCGACCGAAATCGAACCTTCGGTCGGATTGGACTCTACTTGTAACTTGTACCCTATTTTCTACTCAGGGCAACAATCAACAGAAATGCTTTTGCCATAATGATAATCAAACATACATCAGTAGGTGGGTGAAAGATTCACAAAAATAACTGACTCACTCTAAACATTTGCATTTGAATGATGGGATTAGGTTCGCAACGTAATGGGTATAAACGACGTCGCTGTCTAGCAGTAGACAATTTATCTGCGTGCGTCCGTTCAGCCAGACGGGGACACCTGAGCGAGGCACTGACTGATCTCCTCGCATTACTCGGCCGCACCTAGTCGTCGTTCACTCGTTTACTAAGCGCAGGTAGTACGTGTCCCCAGTTCCGAGTCTGATGCCACCAAATCGCAAGACACCAGAATAAAGTCTCCCGCCGTCCTCTAAACGTTCTTATGAAACATAAATCAGGCTCGCGCCATCTCCCGCTTGAGTGCAAGTAAAATTATTCAGGGCACCGTCCGCTGTACGGTAAGTGCACGTAAAATTTTCGGCGAGTTGCCGCGAAAAAAAGCTGCTCGTGATTATGAACGCGAATACATGCACCGCAGTGTAAAGTGGACAGCTTTTAGTACCTCGTATAGAAGTTGTAATGTGTGCACAAAATTCTATGCAGTTTTTATTTCGGCATGAATAATTTAGTAGGGCAAGTTTGGATACATTGTTGTATACCGACTAATTTTGCAGCTCGTAAAATGAGAAATGTTTATATATTTTTCTGAAAGTTAATGTGTGAGTAAAAGCAGTAATGACCCCTCAAAGTTAATCGTTCCGGCGCTCCAGTGCTCATTTACTAAGGACCTCGTAACATCCTTGAGCGTATCTTTGCAGTAAAATGTGGCGAGGTCGACCACAAACATCAGAGTGGCATCCTAAAAGCTATTTGCTTTCGATGGAGCTCCAAAAACTCCGACTCCTTAAATATTTAAAGAGAACAAGATGGCCGGTGCTGTTGCGAAAACGCTGCAGCAATTAGTGTTTTTGTTGAGTTATTTAGACGACGCGACTCCACCGAGATTTCAAACTGAATAGCGATTTATATTTTTAATTTCAACTTTCGACGAAGTGAATCGTGTAGTCTCCCAGGACAAAATTATGATATTGAATTTTATCGATTAGGGGAATGACCTTTTCAGTTCTTTCAGAGGTTAGTCGGCGACAAATATAAACATTATAAGTATAAATTTAAATGGATAAAAATAATTTGAGACAGTTATATTGGAAAACGTTGTCTGCGGTACCGAAAGCTTTCATTTAAGTTTTCATTTTAGTACTCTCATCCCTCCGATGAACGGTAGTCTATTCATCGGAGGGATCAGAATACTAAAATGAAAACTGAAAAGTTGTATTTGAATACCTTTCAGACTCACGTACAGAGTTCAAATCGCCTTTATCAATGCGCAGCTTTGAGTTAAAGTTTCCTTTGTGTGAAAACAGCCTTTGAAATCCTTACAGCACGTTTCCAAGGTTGCTCTTTTTACCTTTGAACAGCGACGGTGCTCTTTTGCGTTCCCGACGAATCCTAAGACGCATGTCATAAAGTGTACTAACAACGTCCGAGTATTGCTATAAAACATTCCAAACTGCAGCGGCCACAACAAATAAGACGATAGCCCATCACCTCCTCTTGATTTATTTGCTACTCTTACAACTTGGACGATATAAATCATACGTGATAAAGTGCCGACAGTCGCTTGTTATTCACTGCTAGCACATACCACATTACCGTCACGCAATAATCCGTGGAGGGGTATGCAGGCGTGTTATCGGAGGACGGCCATTTGCAAAGGGTCATTAAGACTTAATATGACAGGGGGGGCTTATCAGGTCCGGCCTATGCTAATGTACTTGACAATGTTACAATTTGTTATGTGGGTATCAGTGTGTTAAATGAATCTCCAATTAGTTGAGAAGTTGCTTAGATTTAGATAGGTACATAAGAATCCGTGTGACAAGTTACGTCCATCGTTTTCAAAACGTTTCTCTGCTTCTGCAAAGTATTTTTTATTAATAGGTATGCTCTTAAAATAGACCTAAGCTTTCTGTTGCTCGGTCACGGGACTGTAAGAATTACCGTGACTCCGGAACATAAAGGGCTATTGAAGGACACCGTGGATTTTAGTCTGTACGAGTCTGACAATCCCTCCCGCTCTGCCCTGTGTGGTCCCGGATTCATTTGATGATTTTACCACGATAAAAAAAAAACACATTTGACTTTTAACACACATTTGACTTTTCCATCATTATCGATAATAGAATAGACTTAGTCTTGGATCAGACCTTTAGAGAACCAGATATAAATACAGACAATTTGACATTATCCCTTAACAACCCTTAATCGACCTTTCAAGAAAGTCCTATAAGTAGCAAGGACCTTTTAAAGACTTTAGCCAAGCAATATTGATACTTACTGGTGCGTGGTGACATTGAAGAATAAATGGGAGTACTGCGGGGCGGAGTCCTCGGGCCCGTGTGGCGCGGGGAAGGACATCACCAGGAGAACTGGCTTGCGGGAGAAGCGCCGCTTGGAAGCTCGCAGGAAAGCGATGGAGTCATTGGCTATCAGGTCTGGGTAGTAATCCTGGAATTAATGGGATGTTGGTTTGAAATCATAAAACAATCCGCAGGTGAGAACAGTATGGGAAATGATAATAGCAGCATGATCGATATCTGTGTAGGCCGTAGTTTCGAACAAAGGCACAAAAGGTGAAGAAAAACATCGCGTAGAAGCTGGTATTTTCTAGAAATAATAAATTCGCAGGCTGTAAATTACAGTTAGAAGATTACTCTGGAGAGTAGGAAATCTTTGTCCAAAGAGTGGTACTTTTCTAGACCGTATTTGTTGAATAACTGGCTAGTAATGACGATTTTATTAGGTAAGTAGGTGCCGCCTCGCCATCTTTCGTGTAGATTTCTAAAAAGCTCAGGTACCTCTGTGATCTCCATACTACAGTCGTAGAAATATTATATTCCATTTTAATTTAATTAAAAGAACTCCCACAAAACAAACTTTTGCGTTTGTTTATGATTCTTGGAAAACTCTTATTGTAATATTATATCTGAGAATCCACAAATAGACCACCATACCTTATTATAATCATCTCCATGCTTGATTTTCTTCCCATTCATGTTGATGCTGTAGTTGTAGTACTTGGAGTTCATGATAAGTCCGCCCCACTCCCTCCAGCCGGGGGGGATGTACGAGCCGTTGTACTTGTTCAAGTACTTGCCGAAGTAACCTGCACAAAAGACATAAAAACTTTACAACACCACTATTGAAAGTTTTCAAAATAGACTCGATTCTCTTATCTGTAGTAAATTGCTACGGGAAATGTTAAAGTTTTAAAGTTGAGGTTTGTACCTTAATCTTAATTGTCATCCTTTAAAAATAGATGAAAATATTAACAACAAGTGATTAAAGACGCAACTTTAGAAAGCAACGAATTTGTCCCGACCGACCCACCTTTTATTATTTCCAACAATTTCCTCGTTACAGTACCTTCAGGCATTTTAATTGGTTTCCACGACTTCCAAAAAGAATAATAAATCTTAATTTAACCGGCAAACATTTCAAATAATGAATGAGGACAGCGCGCGAATGAAACGCAGAATGAAAAGTGCTGTAACAAGGCATCATTGTTCGGAGGAGACAATAGTTCTCAAATTTTAATTTCGGCGACATTAAGGGAAACGGAGAGGGATTTTAATTCAGTGGCGGTGTCGTGGCACCCGGCAGCCGGGGAGGCGCCGTCAGCTCCAATGAAGTGGGACCGACGATGATTACTCGCGCCCCGCGATGAGCACGTGTTTGGCGCAAGCGAAGAGCTGGCTAGAGTAACATTTGTTTTTTTTTGATTCCACGAGATTACAAAATTGGAAATAACAATATCGCATTGCGTAATATAGCACTGTCACACAAAGCCGACAAGTAGATTTGTAAACCAAGCTTGGTTGTTCCAGTTTTTCATATATATATATCTAATAACCCAATAAAGGGCTTTGACACCGAAGAAATTGAATATTATAATGAGGAAAATAAACAGAAGAATCTAAAAATAGTCTTGAAGATAGAGCAGCAGTAAAAGTTCCTCAAGACTACGGTAACGAGGACGAAGTTAATGAACCGCTTGTAATAGCACAAGACCTTATCATATTCACCTGGCTCTTAGCCAGGAGAACATTACTCACTTCGTCATCATCTTATTCCCAACATTATGTATTAAACTTAGTCATCATTTTAATTCCACGCATGAGGAGCACTGACACAGCAAAAATAAATAGAAAGTTGCAGGTAGAACATGACGGGAGGACCAACAAGGATAGGAACAAATTAACTCAGGACAGAAGTAAGAGAGGATGTCTTAGCCCAGCCGTGGGAAATAAAAGGTGTGCATTACCAATATAAGGAAAAAGTGGCAGGTAAAAGATGGCAAAAGCTGGACCAACAATGGCACAAATTAACTCAGGATAGATTACAGAAGAGGTCTTGGTGGATCCATTTGGGAAGTCGTGGTTACAGTCCACTATCTATACCTATCTGGTAACGATGTGAGAAGAGTTGGAGCGGAGTTTCATACTGGTTATTCTTCATAGAAAACGAGCAATTCAAACAGAGCATCTATCTTTTGGCGTTTTTTCTTTGCGCAAGTAGATTATACGGAAAATATTGAAAGCTACAGTTGTGACGACTTTTAATTAATATCTAATAAGGTAGAGGTTGATTTTTAATCTTACTCAGTTTAATAATAAAGAAGTGTTTCTATACGTAAATATTTTTACACCACAATGTCCCAGAAATTCAAGGAAATCCCAATACCATTACGAAACCTTTTAGCTCCGTTTACAATGCAATATTTCCTCATTGTGTCCAAAAATTGGATTGGCCATTGAGAAAGTCGCTGGGAGGTCATAAATTGTGGTACTTTGTTGACTATAAGACAACAGGGTCTAGTAAATGTAATGTAAACACGAAAGCTTCTAAAAATGCTTACAGTTTTTTTTAAGTCTATCTATAAACGCGAATTAGGATGAAGCGCTTCTCAGTGGAGCCTTGCAAAGGAAATATACTGCGATTAATAAGGTTCATAACATTAAAGAATACTATGCTGAACTTAAGATAGTAACTATAATAAATTAAGAGATACAGTAAGTGACTTATGAATATAAACTGCTGACTACAAACTGTTTACGGTTAATATTTTCACTGCCAGCAATATTTACAGTGTCATTGAAACTTTTTGTTCATTGCGAGTGAAAAAATATTGTGAAACTTTTTTACAAAACGATTGGTAAGCCAACAAATATTCTGTCCGTCCGTTTTTATTACAGGTATCGATTGCAAATAAGTTTTGATAAGTGACTTTATTAGTTAGTATGCGTAACCTTTGCGGAAATTCATGACATTAAAATGTTAGGAAAAAATTTCTAGCTTTAATTCCGCGGATTTTTTAGTACCCCTTTGTCAAATAGATACAACTTAGGTTAAGCATATCAATAGCATTTAGCTATTTTTACGACGTACACAAATCCAAAGTACAAATACAACTATCCTAAAATAACAAATTAATTAGTAAACAAACAGTGCACTGTACTCTAGAAATGACACACACATGCTAATTTAGATCAGCTATCGTAGAGTTAATTAATTGATATGAGTTTCACTTAAGTTCTAATATGTCGGAGATAAGAGAATAATGGACGTGGAGTCAGGAGGCGAGATCTGTCGCGCGATGCTGCCAAATGAGAGCAACTTCTGAGAAACGATGTGCCGCCGAGGGCGCAGCTGTTACGTTACTATCGAAATTAAATTCCGAATACAGGCTATATGTCTTTCTAGTGCGATAACTATCTTGTGTGTATGTTACGCTAGGTAGTATTTTTACTTTCTTTTCCAGTTTTTACTGACTTCGAAAACGAAGGAGGTTTGTGCGTGTGTGTGTGTGTAGTTTTTTTGGTTGTAATGCCTTATTTAGTGGTATTATGGCATCATCATTATCGACATATCATATTTATATATCACTGCTGGGTATAGGCCTCCCCTTTTTATTTCCCCCGGAAATAGAACAAATGCATTCCCATGTACCTGTTCACACTTCAGCGCTTTTAAAACGCGGCGTTTTTTTTTCGAACTGCACTTGATTTTATATATGTAATACCGTTTTGTTAAAACTCAGCGTTTCATAACGCCCAAAAAAAAACTCTCGTGCAAATGGCCTCTAAACATGCCCCGGTGACTGGCATCATTGCTACGTGGCATTCTGCATGGTGTAGTTAATGGCTGTAGCAAAAGCAAGAGTTCGTAACCCTTGAATCGCGCGAAGGGAACCTGCAGAAAAATATGTGCGCTATTTTGGGCCCCCATAGTTTGAACTGTAGGTACCAATGAGGTTACAGTTAGGTACAATAAGCTAATAAAAGAAGCCCCCTTTAGTAGTGACATCACTACTGTTCGATTCCTTTTTTTTGTAACAAAGTGTAGTGTAGCATAGATACCTATCTACCTACCTACACTATAAAACCAGTATCATTATTAAAATTAAATCTGAACGAAAATTTCGTGTATCAAACAACCCCCTTGATCCCTAGGGGTGTAGGGGGTGTGTGTATTCGTTGACATTTACTTGCCCCGTTGAAATTATCTTTCGTGAATATTTGAAGTAAAATGTGTCACATTATTCATTACTTTTAGTAAAACTTTCAAATTACGAGATCCGAATAAGACAACTCTCGAAAATTAAAGATTTCGGTTCAAAACGAATTAAATTGAAAACTAAATTGAACGGATTCATGTAAGATGTAGGCAAAGTTTGGGTCTTATTTTCGTGACAATTCATTTGCAATTATTTCTATTTGCATTTAAACATGAAGGAAATTAACGACTTCTCCACATAATATACCTAATTGTAAAACAAACTTGACCGCCTCAATATCTAAAATGAATTAAGTAATTTATTTGTTGTGTTCGAAAATTTTCGAAAAATCGATGGTAGGTCGATTTTGATCCGTAAATGTTGGTTCATAAAGTGGATTAATCAAAGTGATTTATTTATACAAGCTTTGTAAGGAAAATTTTACTTGTGAAGCGACAACTAAATTTTGTCTACTGAAGCCCTAGCAAAAATAGTTCCTCATTTGTAAACTAGGGCGCTTTTTGATTTTCCATAAAATAAACGCTCTAATGATTTCAAGTACTTTCGCTGTAAATAAAATACAGAAATCTAGTGATAAGGCCTTCGTTTCAAATAAAACATCGTATTCATGTGTGCTCTACTGCTCTGCATTAATTTTTATGATCCGATCCACTCATCATCCACTTCAACATTTTTAATCTATCAGTGACATTTGAGTTTATCAAGCTGTAACTGTCACACAGTAAAGCTTGGTATGACAGCATAGACCACACTACTGTCAAACACGTTGTAGACATTTTGTTAACAAATATTTGTGTGTTTGTTAAACACAAACAAAATATTTTTTTATTTGTGTTTAAAAACATTAATATCTTTGTACTCAACAAGATTTAAATTGTAATACCATTTTATTATTGGTTTTCGCATTCTTATTATTAATTCTAGTTTATTAACATACATTCACAAGTTTTTAAGATGAAAAACTTTAAAAACAAAGTGAAAGTATCGATATATATTGCAAACCAACATTTACTGAGGAAAGTAATGATGCAACTGAATTCAGTTTTTTACATATTGACTTCCGCAGTCCAAGATGCAACATAAGAGTACTTTTATTGAAAACCAACATTTTTGAAGTGAAAACTTCTTTAGCGGCGTTGTGCACTTTTTTTAGAATGGGTAAAAAATGTTAAACACGCGGCAGGACACGTGACTTACGACAGTTTCAAAATAATCAAGTTATTTTCAAAGGGCCATTTTATAAGTAGGCACGAGCATATTATAAGGTGCACGAAATAAAACAACTTAGTTGAATTTCAACCGCTTGTTTAAAATCCCAAAGTTGAAGATCCAGTAAAGCGCTTTCAATGAGTATTAACAAAGGTGTTGCCTAAGGATAGTGTAAACAGGCACTAAGACCTGAATTAACGTCAACTCTCAGGAATTTAATAAGTTAACGGCAGACAATGTCATTATGTCATGAAAATTAGAATTTATTAGCACAATGTAGGAATTCTATTGTTGTACTCCGTCCTTAAATATTAGTTTAAGTTGTAGTTAACATAAGTAACACCATTGTTCATGCATGTTGTAAATTTTGAGGTGATTTGACCTGAATACCTGAAATAGCTTTGAGCCGACCTACTCGTTAACGTACCACATATAAACGTCAAAGTGGCAATACTTAGAGATGTTAAGGCTCATATTTATTAGAAATTCTAAATATGTTCTTTGTATATCTTTTCAGGCTTTTTACGGCTTAATGGCTGAACAGATATTAATAAAAATTTTCACACAGGTATACCATAATCAGGGTTAAGACATAGAGTCAATTTTTATCCCAATCCGGAGTCCACATGGGAGAACCAAAGTCAAAAGCTTAGCTTTTAATTTATGTGGTTCATTTGTGCATGTTATCAGGGGAGCCATAAAACCTTTAAAAGTATGCAAGCACTTAAGGTATTTTACAACAATACTCTCCTTTTATCGTTGTACTTAAGTACACACCTTTATGTCAGTACCCTTACTTACATAAGTTAGTAAGCTGGTGGTGCTCGAAACTTGTATGCTTTAGACACATTATCGAAGCGTCATCTAAAGAATATAGTATTACTCCTTTCATCCCCAAGGGAAATGTCTAAGTATCGGGCACAACACAATCGCGGCGCGCTAAGACGTCTCTTTGAGGAGTGGCTGGAGAGGCACCACGGCGTCCTCACCTTCCGCTTGACGCAGGTCCTCACGGGACACGCAATAAGCTTTCTCCGGGATACTTCTGAGCAAAATTCGTTATAAAAAACCTCAATCACTTTCCTAAAAACACAATAAATATTAACACTTTACAGAAACACTTCTTGCAGGTTACGTAACCTTTTTGAGATCAAGCTTTTACAACACCTCTTTATTCCAAACCTAACTAACGGATTTTAAAATAAATGGCGCTCAAACTAAGCCGGAATCGATTCAAAAGGTACGTACACACATAGCTAGGTAGGCACCCGGGCAGGGCCCGTGTCAACCGCGGGTCACGCTCGAAGCAAGAATTTCATTTAGCTGTCGGTTGTCGGCCACCTTAATCTGGTTGCCAACCAACCAGCTCGGGAGTAATTACGTTAGCTAGTAAGACAAACGAGGTATTTCACCGCCATGTTTGTATAGTTTGACAGATGATTGATAAGAACTTAGGTATATTTCAACCAAGATATAAGTACAGGCGGAAAAACACGGAATTAACATTAAAATAATGAATATAGCTGTAGTGGAGTACCAGTTAATTGACGTAATAATTAAGCGAATACGTTAAGAACAAATAAATATTAGAATTTATTCTAGAAATTAGACTCAAGTTTCGTGTCACTACTGTTTTTAAAACGGCAATGGTATTATTAAATGTTGAGCCCAAAAATTCTAACTAAATCGGATATACGAGTATACGTCGAAGTCTTTCAATTATTTGAAAAACAAGAAACCGTGTAGGAAATACTTTAAATAATTTACGAAATTCGTGAAAACTGAAATCAGAACTTTAAATGCTTACTCATGCAAACATTCAACCATCGTATAACCTAGGTACAGTCAGCGTCGCTGCGTAGTATTGCAACTTTAAATAGCGGCTACTAGCGTACTAGTAGTGGTACTAACAGGCCAGTAGCAGGAGTCCATCGCGCAGGCTCATGTCGTGTCATGTCTCGGTAAACTGCGCGTTATCTAGCTAAGTTAGAGAGCCATTCGAAACCAAAGCTCGGCGAGCACCGATACTGGCTGTTGACACGCGAATGTACATAGCTTTGGTAAGTTATCGTGTATACAGATGCTTAAAACGAAGGTATTTAAAAGCACAAAGTTAGATAAAGAATTTGTTGATGAAGACATTCGAAGAGTATCACTGTATAACTTTAAATAAAACGTAAACAAAAGACGAGGTGTACATGTAGTTCTTGTATTGTATATATAAGTAAATAACAATTATACATAATAGTTCGAAGACTAATATAGGAAAATCCAATTAATTATCCCGATATTCGTCTGTAACCAATCAACTACCAAATTTTCCAATCCGAATCTCAAAGACATAGATGGATTGATAGTTATAAAGCGACCTGCCCCGGCTCCGCACGGGTGCAATCTCTACTATAATATCCGCGTTTTATACATATAAAACTTCCTCTGGAATCACTCCTATTAAAAAAAAACCGGCCAAGTGCGAGTCGGACTCGCCTTTAAAGGGTTCCGTAGCAGCAAGTAACATTATATAAAAGTTGGTTGTAACTTTGAAAGATAAATTGCGGTTTACGATTTATGACGTATTAAAAAAAAAATGTAAGTAGGTACGCACAATATTGAGTGATTTACCATGTTATTTTAATATCATGGACTTCTTTAGGTTTTCCTATAATCTATAAGGAGAAAACTAATTTCTGTATTTTTTTCAAAATTTTAGGTTCAGTAGTTTCGGAGATAAGGGGGGGGAATGGTCAATTTTCGTCTATTTTCTTGAATAACTTGGAAACTATTTATTTTAAAATTACAAAAAAAATACATTTAAGATCTTCTCAACAAGACCTTTCATTTGATATGCCACACGATGCAGTTTTCAGAATTTTTTTTGTTAATTTTCCTCTTCCCCCCCAAAAATGACCCCCCATATACAGATTTCATCTGCTCACGTCACACCTCTGTGTTTGGGTCACAGGAATTGATATATGTACCAAATTTCAACTTAATCGGTCTAATAGATTCGGAGATAATTGACTGTAAGCGACGGACGGACAGACACACGAGTGATCCTATAAGGGTTCCGTTTTTGTATTCAGACGTACGGAACCCTAAAAACACATCAAAATCCGTAGCTTAGTTTTAAATTAAATATCTAAGCATACATAGGTACAGACAGCCGGAATCGACTTTGTTTTGACATTCTTGTGACTTAGGCTTCCCCAAGATCGTTGCCATTAGACTCTTTTTTACTTATAAATGAATATAATTTAAATACTTTTAGCTCTCTGTAGTTTTGTTTATTTATATTACGTTAACATGACCAATGACCATTATAAAACTATTTTCATTCTTATTTTTATAGTAGCTACGACGAAAAAACAAAAGTATTGACTTACCTGGTACATGAATACTTGTTTATTAATTACTCGCTGCCTCACTGCCGTCTGCGTAGGCTTTACCAAAAAATTTTTATACAAAAATACGACATAACAACGTAGAAAGCTGTTATCTATAAATAAATAAATACCAACTTCTTGTAAGAGGAAATTGAACGTCAGAAGTCTATGTTCGATAATGGATCGCATATCTTCTTTAGGTAGGTCTAAAATAAGACTGAGCTATTTTCAGAAGACGTAGGTCGGCTGTCTTTTTACCCACCTTTTTTTCACCTTTAAATCAGTACATATTCGTGTTTTGACATTAAAAGCTATGATTTTTTTTTCTAAAAGATTTGTGTAACGTATGTTTTTTTAGTCAAACGTTTACCTCTTCGATCAATAGTTACCTATAAAAGTTTAAAGACTAGCTTAGTGACCACTGGTCACACACTACTACTGACTATAAAAAACGACTTTGAAACCGAAAGTTCGTAATTAGAGTTTTCCATTAGGAATTTTCTAATTACCACTACCACATTCCATTGAGAGCCTATGAAGTCTGGACTTACTAACAAGCACTACTAATAAGCCAGTTCCACATGGTAAAGCTGACGGAATTCAGAAAAAAAAAGCAAGCAAAACTAATATCTAACCCTTGTTGATAACAAATTATTGATATTTAGATTTAACGTGCCGTTAAATCTAATTGATAACAGTAGTAGTTGTTCCGGGTCTGGGTGTTTGTGTATGTGAGTTTCTATGTTTGTAAACGCACCCACGATACAGGAGAAATTCCTAGTGTGGCAAAGTTATAAAAAAACTGTGATGCTACGCATCTATGTCATGTAGTTTTAAATGTTAAAAACATTCAATAACATAGTTCAACATCACAAACACCGTGGCAGTGCGTGGGCGGACTATTTGACACAGACCTGCATACATAATTGCCATCGCTTGATTCATTTCATATAGATCGCCATTAATCATATCACCACCAAGCTGGCAGTAATTTATGGAGCCCCAGACACTGATAATAGATTTTAAGTGTTATTTATTATGCAGGCCCTTCGCGTTGCTATACATTATCAATATTGTGAGGATTTTGCAATATTAGGAACTCAGCATGAAATACGTATTTGTACTTAATTGGCAACACTACGTTGTTACTTCCCACTTTCCCATGTTTCGTTGCATGGGCATAAAGGATCATGATGAGGCATTTTCATTATTTATTTGAATCACGTCATTATTCGCAGTGATCTCTTATAAACAAGAAAACAGACAATAAACAACATAACTACTTTGTCAATCACTGTGGCTTTTAATTTAGTGACTTTCTGCTCGCAATGAAACCTTTTTTCCAGTTAACTAATAAATCCTGGCAACTCCGCTCCAAAGTTTTTGTGACAGCAGCCATTTAAAGAAAAAAATAAAGTCGAGTTATTTTTTTAAATAGATTTTCTGGTTTTTCTTTATTTTTTTGGTCACGATTCGGTCAGTTTCCTATTTTGTTTTTATTAAATAGCAAAGAGTTTAAACCAAAACGAGATTGCTATAGTATGTCCATGTTTAGATACTTATTGAACATAGCGTGAAATAAACTCTTGTTAAAAATATTTTTTTGTGATCTAGATGGATAGTTATCAAAAGAAAACCATTTTTTACATATTTAATGAAAAAAAGTGTAAGTGCGTACAAACTAGTTATCATTTAGTCAAATAATTTGATACTACAGCTTCAATAAAAACAAAAAGAAGCCCAACAAGTGCTTAGTCTAAAAGGAAAGTCATTAGTCAAAATAGAATCAAAGAGAACAGAAGTATTTTAGAAAGTTACTTTGAAGTTTGTAAACGGAGACTAAGTCTGACCACCATTTGTCCGTCTGACTGTCGGATGAGACGTAATTAAGCCAATAGTTTATCTTGTTTCTTTTATAGATCATCTGTGTTTTGTAGACAGAGAACACTGCATAAAGTATGCGCAAGCGACATCTTCTGAGTACTTACTCATAAATAAAAATCTTAAGTTCATCCTTTGTTCATCATTGTAAAAAATATATTTTTCAAAGAGTAACCATAGATTTTCTTGACGCTTTTTCTCCTTAGGTCAACAACCAACTGCACTTAAAGCGCCTATGATCCAAAATACAATGTTTTGATTTTGATTCGCTGCGTTCGTCTTAAAATCACGATTTTCAGATGGAATTTTTAATTTGATGATTATAAATTAATTGATTTATCACCAACCGACATCGATTGTTAACTGATACAATAATTAAGGTTGTCGACCCGTTTATGAGGGCGTGAAGAATTCAATTATTTTGGCGTGTCCCGCATAAAAGTAAAAAGCTTGTCAATTGAGTCTCCATTAGCGTGGCGAATGGTTTGTTGTCCAGCAGCAGTTAGAACTTTATTGTGTCACCCCTATTAATCAATTGGGACTATTTCAAAAGACTGGTAGGACGAGTACACGGATCTTTTAGTGTGTGGTCAAAATTAAAATCAATTCAGTATTTTTTTTTACAATAGGCTTTTTTACTCAAAATATTTAGTCCGAAAGATGGATTATCAATAAATATTTGACCCGTATTTTGCTAACGTAAACAAAATGTGATTTAAAAAAAAAGAAAACATAAAATACGTATCCATTATTTTTCAATACTCTAACTGACGGACTAAACAGATTTTCAAATGATTTGCTTTTATATCCAAGTCTTTGTTGCATTAATACACAAAACACAAATAGCTTTTAGCAATATCTTTCGTCTTACTAATTTGATGGCGCCAGGGATTTTAGAACATTGTCTGGTTGTAAACTAAGCCTCGTTTACACTATGCAAGTAGCAAGCTCAGACTAGAAGAGAGGTCTAGACTTCTTACGACGAAGACACACTACTTGAACCCTAATGAACTCTCCTGTGTATTTCACAGGTATCTACTGTCCTTAGAACTTTCCCACGATTGTAATCTTGCCTAGAAGTCATGACATATTGGGAAATGCTTTATGTAAGTACAGAATTGTTGGAAAATGATATTTCCGGGATACATAGTTACATAATGGGTGGGAATATAAAATCCCTGCATGCTTTCGCGGGACTTGCGCGGGAATGCTCTATGGACAGAAGCTGTGATTGTTCCAAATTGAATTTCTCGTTGACTGAACTATCCTAGTATCGATGACAGGTTTTGGCAATGCTTATTTTTCTAGATAGTTCTAGAAGTGTAAGCCCAAGGTAGACAAAGACAGGTAGCCCTAGCAATTTTCTTGGATCTTCTCCAGCTGTTATGACAAATTAAACTGAAGTATCAAATTCATTAACTAAATGATACTTCGATATGCACGTATCTATCAAATAAATGTTTTAACAACAGTGAATACTGTATAACATTTAACAACCAACATATATTGTATGGTTGCTAATATAAGAATGGTTTCTGTGTATAACGAAGCAAACTCTTTGCTGTTTCAAAAAGTTGGAAACTGGCAGAATCACGACCAAAAACTATGGAAAAGCCGGAAAAACTATTTTAAAAAATTAAGTCGTTAATTAAATATATTGTTTATCTGAAAAAAGGTTCCATTGAGAGCCTATGTAACCTTTTTGTTACGACAGTGATAAAAAGCTGTGCCGTATTTGTTTCATAATTAATTCGCGTTGTGTTATCTATAAATTGAATAAATAAAAAAATATCATGATCAATAATTAAACATCGAAAAGAAACAATTCCGGTTAATAAATAATTGATACTGACTTTAAGCGGTTTGTCAGCTGTTCATTTAATAAATAAAACCAATAGCAAAAATAGCTATAAAACCCAAATCTTTTCCGTCTACGATATAAAAAATACAAAAAAAAATAAACTTATATTAATAACTTTTCTCCATTCAAAACACAAAAACGCGTATTAATAATAGAAATAGTCTTTGTCGTAGGAATCACATTACAATAATACGTTTATTGATGAGCCGATGGGCTTTCATTGACAAACTATTTATGAATGGCTTCAAGGCCCGGCGGCTTGGTGAGTAGTGGCTAGTAGGGATGTTACGGAATTCCGATTCCGGTTCCGAAAGTCGGAACTCGGAACTACCGATTTATAATTCACCTCCGACTTCGACACTATTTGATCGGAACGATCGACGCAAAACTGGATATACATTAAACTATTTTTAAAGTTTATTAAAAAAAAAACAATTCTTTTGTTCGTCTTAGTTTGAACTTGATTCATATTTGTATCTTTTTTAACCATCTGCGCAAGAAGGAGGGCTATTGTAGTCTTCGACCAATAATAGCACGAAGATTGTAGTAATAAAAATATTAACCCTGACGCTGCTGCTACCGATTCCACTTCCGAATCCAGTTCCGAATCCGTCACCGACAAACCAAATTCAACACCGATTTCTTTTCCGATAAAACCATCTTCATAGCATCTCTAGTGGCTTGGTGACCAGCCACGTTAGCCACGTGCCTCGCCCACGCAGGACTCAGTCTCTAGTGAGAGGCGGAGCGGAAGTGCCGTCCGATTTGTCCGTCCGTTGCGCTACTGTAGGCGGGTAACGAGGAGGTGCATGTCACAACCGATAGCGATTTAGTATTCATGCAAAAAAACCTGCTCAGGTGACAGTTTTCAATTGGGTCACAAACAGTTCGAATACATTTTTCGGTAATTTTATCCCAAATTAATGACTGACCACTTTTCTTAAGTAACAATAAAACATGATCACCTATCAGGTGTTAGCGTTATCCTATTAGGACAACCATTGATATAAAAAACCTAAAAAGTCACTAAAGTTTCGTCTACTCTCTTTCGCCTATGCCTCAGATCGCCTTCCGCCCAAAGGTGTAAGTTGCATGTGATTGCGTGCCGTGACCTGCGTAGGCGCAGCCGCTATAAATCGTTGAATTATTTACACGCCTTTGACAACACCGACCATTTGAATAATGTTTCGTTAACCAATATAAATTTTATCGTGACAACATGTACTCGTTATGAAATATTATCACTATAATAGGGATAATTGTTATTATATTAATCAATAAACACGTCACGCTATTTTGCAACTTAGCAATATGAATAATAGACTTAATCATAATTAATTTCTCGTTAAAGCCGTATCGTGATTTGTAATTTTCTCACGTAATGTAGCATGAAATGTGTTTCCGTTCTCTCTGGTTCCATTTATAACGAGTTCTCTGCGCTCGTTGTAAAGTGATTCCAAATATAAAAATATAAAAATATAATTGTCTATGGTGACGAGCTACTATGGAGGATTCATGGAGAGCGCCTCAAGGACGATCTCCTATTGACAGCTCAATTAGGAATACAATAGTGAACCGGTGGATGAGAGCCGTACTGATAAAAAATGAAAAACGGGATCTTGCCTCAAGTGGCACAGGCAGTCGCTGCCGTGTATCAATCACAGACGTTAATTTGTAAAACGATTAAGGAGCTTGCCACTAACATTTTTGTAAATAATTACGTCGTTTCTAATTTGATAAATAACGTTAATAACTGCCTCTAGGCTACGTGTTACTAATTCTTTTAAAGAAGATGATATATGATAGATTTACTGATGATTTAATTGATAAAAGCTTTGAAAATACCACAAGTAGGTGACACTATTAAAATAAGTTAGGACCTTAAGCAACGTATAACATGAATACTTAAATACTTCTTAAAAATACCGCTGAAAGACTGAATATTCCTGGAAGACTAATCACCTTAAAAGAAAAATAATTCAGCGACGCAAAATAATGAATACAACTTCTTAAACAATCTATCCCTATCAATTTTTACAGCTAAAAGACTATCGCAATACAGTTCAGTAAAGTCACCTGAAAATATTTTCTATTTCCCTTCAGCGGACACATTTCTATTAAGTCAGCAATCTGTAATATTTCGGCTCCATTGAACAGAGCTGCCAATAATAACATTGGGTGTATTTGCTCCAATAAATTCACTTATAAATGAAATACCGTCTGGTATTCAATTCTACTATTCGATCAAACTATTTTGCATATTGACTGGCTGGCAGACGTGTATTAAAATAATGTATCTGTTCCAATAGGTACTTCATTTAAATAACACAGTATTCGTTAGGCTTCATTTAAATAACTAATTCGCCCTTAATTCCAGCAATATCGTTTGGTTTATAATATTTGCTGGTGTAAGACGTCGTTTTCTTTAATAGTTATTTATGCAACTGTTGTATAATCAGGGGTATTAAAACACGAATGTGGGTTTATCACACGAGGCGTAGCCGAGTGTGATAATAGTATCACATGAGTGTTTTAATACCTAATTATAACAGTTGCATACAAGACTTTATCTACAATCATGATGTGAATTCTCTATAAAAGATTTTCATACCATAGGGTGTTGTACAGAACTATGTGAATTCAAGATGGCGGGAAATAACACGATAAGACGAGAATCCGAAATTACGAATTAGTCTACAATTTATTGTTCTTTTTTCAAAATGTTAGCGATCTGGTGGTAAAAATGTCATTGCATGAGAATGTTCTTTTTTTGAAATTCATTATAACACGCGTTTGGATGATATAATGATCATTATAGCATTGAGTGTTTTAATGTTGGCAATAAGCTAATTGATATAGGTTCTTTTATAGAGGATTAATAGCATGATAGTAGATAAAGACACTTACAGAATGTGTCACTAAACGGATGCCTCAGTAAAGTTACGTTCTTATGTGATATAAAATACCGTATACACTTAACTTTTACAACTGGTGAGTGGTGTGGGCGGGCCGGTGCGTTTCATTCATACTTTATCCATGAATGAACTACCAAATAAAATGTTTATTGATCGTCATTTACATTTATTTCCATAATATTATGTGTCTCCTAATGCATTATGCCAGTCGAGACTTTAAAGGGCACAAAGTGTAATTTTCTACGTTAGATAAATATGGATTAAAGTGGTTCACTGGCTATAGAATAAATATCTTTGATTGTGTAATTGTATCAAAGTAATTTATTTATGTGTACACGTGCAATAGCGATTTCAACTAATTGATACATTGAATGAGTATGCTTCAATAAATATTATTTATTTATAGTTATCAATCATATTCAATTTATATATTTTTTAACGTGGTAAAATCATCATATGAGTGCTCCCACCCAGGGCAGAGCGGGAGGGACTGTCAGACTCGTACTGATTAAAATCCACGGTGTCCTTTAATAGCCCTTTACGTTCCGGGGTCACGGTAATTCGTGAGTCCCGCGACCATTAATCATATTCAATGTATGATAAATAATTATGTAAGTTTTGATAAAACTATAATTGCGAGTAATGAAGGCATTCAACATCACAACCCAGAAGAGTTCAAAGGACGTTCTTCAGAAACAAGATGGCGATTATTGCCATGTCTAATGGTAAAATAACTTCAAACTAATAGCTTTAATTTGACGATGGTGTGGACAATGAATTAGTCTCTATCCGGTCGTTAAGCAGGACATCCAGAGGGCTATATTTTTAACAGAACAATTGCTACAATTGGCGTGTCGTAAAATTACGACGAGAAATCTTCAACAGAACAGACGCAATTATGAAAAAGTAGAATTATATTCAATTAGTGACCGCTATGTGGGATGAAGCTTCCTTGATTTTCTTGCTCATTTCTAATGGGGGATTCAATTACTATGAATTATTATCTCTAATGACAGTTGTTGTATATAGCCCTTCCAAATTCAAATTCTAGCCTAGCTAACCGCTAGGCTAGAATTTGAATTTGGAAGGGCTTGAGATTGCTTTTTTGTTGAAGCGCTTTCCGCCATTTTTTATTGAAAATGAAATGTTGGTCTTCGGTTTGCAATAGGTTACATGTCCAATAGTTTGTTTGCCGTGTGACACAGTGAAAACTATTTTGTTATTATCCAAAATAGAATACAGAATTTCCACAGATAATTTCATCAAAGTAAATAGTAGCACCATTGCTATCTTCCCTTTAATTATGTCAACTGAACGTGTTGTGTTTCTATCGCGTGACGATTTCATAATAAAATTAAATCCATGATACTCGTATCAACCCACATGACTTTCCTAATAAGACAGATAATGCGATTAACTATTGAACCCACTTTAATAATTTAAATGTTTAATTGCGTGATGAGATTTTAATTACTGGAATGTGTCATGCGATGTAATAGCTACAATTATTATAATTAAGTTCTCTAATGAACTAATTATTACGGTAGCTTGTGAGCTAAATTAAATATCCATAGCCATAATAATAGCCATAACGAATAGTATCTAAGTATATTTTATTGTGAAAGGATGATTAATTGTTTGTCCGTCTCAGTTTTTCGCCTTAACTACTGAATGGATTTCGATGTTGAGCATAGCCTGTATATTTAGTCTTTAGAGACTTTTACTAGACTTTTAGTCGCGGTAGTAAGCAAAAATATATTTAGGTAGGTACCTAGCTACTTTTAAATAGACCTATGGCTATCAGAGAATACTGTTACATTACTGGGCAGATGTTTTTTCCCATTTTCGCACACTTTATTTGCAACAGTAAGCCATTATTATTTTCTTAAGGTCAAGTTTACATCATCTCTCATCGCCTTAATTGACACCCAATATCGATAATGAATCAATTACCGGCCCTTTTTGACGACATCTTCACATCCTAATGAATTTCGTGCGTCAAATGAATGTCAACTGACTATCTGAGACGCGTCACTTCCGCTTCACTAATTACGTTCGTAATGAAAATCTACTCAAGTTCACCGGCGACGAGCAGTGCTCGGATATTCCGATCGAAAAAAAGATGTTTCTTCGAGTTATAAAAGAAACGAATTTGTTACACCAATGAATTAAAGTCGTAATCGACTTATTAATGATTTGATGAAATGGTTTGGGACTTCGTTTATTTCAAAATCAGAGTTAGAGAGAGCTACATCCATAATTTATTATTTTATAATCAGAGAAAAACATGCAAAACTGCATTGTTGGAAACCGCTGAACCTTAGCTCTTCCGAATTTCCGCTTTGAAGCTGATGGACTTTCTAACATCAAAACCGACACCCACACAATTTCTTCTAAGTTGTCAAACAAAATCACGAGTGATGTTTGATCACCGCGTCTTATTTGACCCAAGAGTGTGCTCCAAGCACCCACGACCTTAAGGAAGGGCCGGTAGGGCCTCGCCCCACGCAAAGCGCGAGTGTGTTGCGAAACTATTCGTGGTAACTAAACGGTTCTCATGCATACAGCCAAAGGTATTCGGAATTCATTGGCCATGTTGATACGAACGTTGATATCGTAAATAACTGAAGCTTTATTCGTGGCAGGCTTGTTTGTACATAAATAGGTGAAACTTGTGTTATATATTTAAGGTGATTAATGCAATAAGGTTTTAATTAGATGTTAAAGTAGAATTTGTGTGACAACGCTGTACATAAAATAATCGAGAAAAGAGAGTCCCTATTATAATAGAAATTGAATTGATACGTGTGGTGAAGAATGACCAAGTTACTTCGTTTATCTAAACTCTTATTTTATACAAATAAAAAATAGCCATCAGTTGCAAATTTGTTTAAAAGAACTCATAATACTTTCACTGCCATGCAGAAATGCCAGAAGTTGGTCAGAGCTTATCAACATCAGGAATGCGTAAATGTCTGAGTTGAAGCTGTAAAATGAAAGAATGCGAACTTTTCTCCCGTTACTATCAATACGGATGCAATATACAAGATTAAAACAGACACTATAAATGATAATATTCGATGAAATTTATGATCAGTCACGTTCGCTCATTCTTGAACACCTCAACACTTTTAAATAAACTGATTCTATATAGAATATAGATAGGTAATTGAATGAGAATACAAGTTCTGTAGCGATAATGCTTTTCAACTTAAAATCAATACGGAAAATTTACAATTATATTGCACCTAAGTATTGATTATATCAAAGGTAGGTGTTTCATTCTATATCTTGACTGATTTATAATTTAATAGTTATGACTAACGTTTACGAGCTTTGCCTTTCATAAACATGGCATTATTTGCACTTAAACAGCCGTATTGTCGATGTAAACATTATAAAATCTTAGATACATTGTTGGCAAACATTTGAGTACCTCCTCAAGTGTTGTGAGGGGAAAAGGGAAAGGTCACGCCCTCCCACACCGCGGTGTCAAGAGATGATAATCACTCTCGGCTCGGAAAGCCCGCCTTGAGGTGAGTAATTAGCGGGTGTTCAAACACCTGGGCGCTTTCCCTCCGTGCTGCAATGCTGCGAGAAAGTTCCCAGTTGAATGCAAACAACCTTTAGTTACAGGTTCTGCACGCGCGGACGACCTTTTAACATCTTAATAAGTGCAGCCCATACGTATTCAGATGGATTCGCAGCTATAGGTACTAATTTGAATGTCCGACGAGGCAGTTCCAGTTAGTTACTTTGTAAGTCAGTGTTATTCTGTATCTTGTTAACACCTGGAAATACCGACCATGTCTATAAATATCAAGTTGTTTATCTTCGAAAGCCTTGTGTTATTTAACAAGCCTTATTCAGGTTCGTCGTTTTGTCATACGACTCACAATGTTTCGTATTCGCCATTAAATTTTACAGTTCCGTGTTACTTGAGTCTGTTAACATAAGAAGCCCATTCTCAGCTCTTCTATCATCATATCGTTATCATTTAAAGGAAACATGGTAAAGAAAATGAGGAATTCACGCATTGTCTGCCAAATGTACTCAATGACAGTAACCACAATTCCACAAGATACTCCTCCATTCATAAAGAATTTCCCGTGGAAAACGACACTATTGTTTGTAACGGGTGATAAAAACGCGCGGTTATCAAATATCTAAAGTTCCTCATTTCTACTCGAGCCGGCATAGCAGAGAGGTTAGCTAGAGGTGTACCGTGTATAGACAACACTTGGTAACGTACACCGGCTGAACGAGACCACAACCAGGTCACAGACTCGCAAGTAGAGATGCTCCTTACTGCACCGTTAGGGTTGTCAGATTCTATCATATTCTGCTGAAATAACGGGTGGCAACACAATGTAGTGTTGTGAGATTGTTGCGGAGAGAGAATCTACTTGAAAGATTAGATGTGAAAATTGTTTTGCGTCGGTAAACATTTTATTAGTTATCGATGTTGCCGTGTTTGTGCTAGCTAGATTTAAGTACAAAGAAGCAACCGCTTCTGATTTGTCGATCGATGTCAAGCTTTAATTTATTGTTCAGGAAACGACCACAAGTAGGCAAAAGGGCTTAGCTCAGGCACAGACTAATAAGTTTAATGACCAGTTTTATAACCAAACGCTTGTAAAACCTCTTAGTATTTATGGCACCATCACAGCAAAGATTTAATAATTTTAAATTAGCTTTATACGCCGCGTAAATTACGGACCAACGGAATTAGTAATTATTAGGACTAGTTGGAAAATGTATCTAGGCACAGGGCATGAAGTATGACTGACATATTTCATCGTTGCTGTAATTAAATACAACATTCTGAGTTATGCCATAATGCTTAACATTTATTTGTTTTAGGAATTACAAATAACCGAGCGTTAAAATACTAACGTAGAGACGTTAATAAAACGTTAGACTAATTAAAGGGATTTTTAAGTAGTTGAAATGTTGTGTAAGTTTTAAAGAAAATATTTGCAATTTCGGAAAACCCGCCAGTAACGAACATTATTTTTTTCAACTTTTGTCAATAACAGGTTAGCTGTATTATTTAGCTTAAATATGATTCCAAACAAGTAAGAATTTCTTAAAAAAATATTTTATCAGTTTCATATCCATACTATGCTCGTCAAAAGCTCGTCATCTACCAGTATTCATTACTATTCATCCCTTTCATACTGTATTTATGTTTATTTTACTTAAGAGATAGACACCGATACAAATTTTGTCAATTTCATTTAAAAGTGAACACTTGATTTTGTTTTATAGCCAACTTTTAATTTCATTATTATTTCTATGTGTATCAATGTAATATAAAATAGTTACATAGATAATCACAGCCCTGACTAGGATGCGAGGTACTTGCCGGTGCGGGCAGACGGTGCGGCGCGCTACAAACTAACCATTTTATCGCCTGACCTGCGCAGGCGCACCGATGCAAGCGCAGCGACACTCGACATTCATTTACTTCCCCTCATTGTTTGCAAATACACGTGCTAACAATATTGCAACCCGAAGATGTTAAAAAGGCAGATATTTGTAGAGGATAATATGTGATTTAATTGCTACATTTAATAATAAGCATATTCGATCAAAAATAAACTATAAAATATCGAATTTATGCTAGTTTTTGACTGTGAATCACATAATACGTTTATGTTTAAAAGATTAATTCGATTATCATTTCATGTTTCAGGAACTAAAAACTAACTGTGAGTTAGAGTTAAAAAGAATAATAGACACGGTAACCATAGATTATACCAAAATCTCCCAATTTTTATTTATCTAATTTTAATTTCATAACTCATTGTAAACCACTACTTATTATGACACTAGCTTTTGTGATCTAGCGTATAATATAGAAACTATCTCACGCATACTATCGATATTAAAAGTATCGTATGTCAATTCCAAGTCACAGTGCAGCATCTTCGCTAAACTAAGGCGAGAAAGCGTGACAAAATAACGAACTTTCACATTGTTTGCTATACCTTTACTTATAACAACCTTTTAAAAAATAAACAAAAACTTCACGCTGTCAAAATATAAGTAGTAGGCACTCACAAATTAACGCTATAACATAATAATATGATTAAATACTACTAGTGTACGATATCTAGTTACAACATAGGTTAATATTCCATGAAACACGTTAGAGTGATGATAATTCAATCAGCGAAACCTAATAGGCTGGGCAAACATCTGCGGCTTCAGTAAACATAATAATATAACGGCATCAAAGTGGTTTGATGGGTACACTGATTTATCCAAACACACTCACCATTTTACTACTAGACATTCCTTTAATCTATCTCAAAATGAAATTAGAATCAACAATAATTTAGGTACAGTCGCCAGCTGGTCAAACTACTCCAATCTGTCAAATTTTACCAATCGAACATTAACCTACTACGATAACCTACTGTGATAATGTTTAAAATCTATTGAAGAAAGACAGCTTGAGGTAGGTTGATGTGCTGGCGTCTGTACCTACGTAACAATAATTGAGAACGCACTTATGGAAAATTGAAAACAGGCTTAGGAATTTTCCCATCTCCTCTCCCAAAAATTACTAAAGTTTCAACCACTAATTCAAATCCTTTTAGTTGATGAGCTAACGAAAATCCTGTCTGAGAGTTTATTTTCACTTTGTTTGTGGAAAATTTCAGGCTTTCAAACCCAGCGGTGAATTTAAGATTTCCATGAAGTAGTTAAACTTTCCGACGAATTGAAAGGTCAGCTTTTAAATCGTCAGAAAATGTTTTGGTTTTCGTTATCGTAATCTGTGTTAGCTGAAAAGAAGAAACAAAATTAAAAATCCCTAATTCGACATTCAAATTAAAATTAAAATAAAACACAAGCGGTACCGTTGAACACATCAATAAAATATTATCAGCATGTCTTACGATTTCCATTCCGTCGTGTCGATAGGTTGTTTTACAAGGCATGATGTTCCGCAGGTTGCCTAGACAGTACGGCGCGCGGCGCTGCGCCCACGCACCCACGCACACTCGCTAATCCACTATTTATAATGATTATTTATTGGCTCCATTCCATCAACATGACTGTGTGAAAAGAATTAATGATGGCGGTGATAGACATAAAACAAATTCAAACTTTGATAACGATGGAGTCTGTTTTGGGACTGAAATTGACGAACTTTATTTCAGAGAGGAAACAAAATCAAAACTTCAAAAAATGTGTGGAGAAGAACAAGGTTGCTACATAAATCTCTCGTCACACGAAATTGGCAGTAAGTAACACTTTAATCTTCAACAAATACATCGATTACTGTCGCCATTTGTATTTATTAGGCTGACAACACTGATTTATTCAGATGCTCTTAAAATCCGCCATTATCCTAGCTTAGAGCGCTACCGTACTATCTATAGCCATAAAACTGTAATATACTGAACCGAGCTGCATTATATTCAAGGAGGTACAAAGTCCTATAGGAAGCCTTGAATTAGTGCTACTCTCGGCCGCTAACGTGCCCGTAGTGTACTTTGTTCAAGTGTTATTAGATACTTGTAATATTATAAGGAACTGAGCTGGGTCATTGATACGAGATATTTCATGGAAGTATTATCGAATAAACATGCAATAGTTTACCAATCTGTGGTTCAACAAAACTTTTTTTGATATCTAAACACTTTGGGGAGAAACCAGTGTGGGAAACACTGTTTTCAACGAAAAATATTTTATAACATGATTGACGGTGATGATGCGCTGTGCTGTGCTATGCGCTTACTACGAAATATATAATGAGTATGCTTGCAACAAATATACTTTGTCGAGTATCTGCGCATCGTCAAATCGCTTTATACCGCGATAAATTAAAAATTAAGCGGTTCAAGTAAAATAAACTCTGCACGAACACCAACACAAAAGATTTTGAACGAATGCATTTCGATTTTAATGCAGTGAAGGTAGTAAAGTTTTCACAAAAACATAGAAAAAATTACAATTCATAATCAAATGCGATCAAGAGCTTTTAGCAGACATCGGAACAATATCCAAAGGCGTAAATACGGAACGTTACAATTTAGTTGAGCTGAGGTTAAAGTCTGAGTAACGAGAGCGTGAATTTAAACCTCACCCGCTGTCTAGTCTATTGTGGTGGATTCATCGTAGCATATTTACTTGCTCAGACCAAACACACCAGGAATCCTAACACAAAATTATTCGGCGAAATGCTAAGAAAATTTACGACGAGATAATTCGGGGGAACAATCGTGTTTCCTTCTCGAATAATCTAATTTGGCTGAATAAACTGCTAAACAAGGCCGGTGTTAGCAAGTTCTACATCCAAGTAACACAATGGAGTGTACCGTGGCGTGCCAGGCTGGCAGGCTGCACGTTGCCCGCCGCAGGCTCTGATAATAAAACCTCTGTATTGTGTTAAACTTTGTAAACTTAGTCACTTTGTTGCAGCTCTGGTGATTTAAAAACGACTCGTACACTAGGAGACTTGTGTAATTAAATAAGCAGTTACGTCAAGAAGGCGCTAACTGTTACACAAAGGGATCTCTTCAACAGATAATGCACACAGTAAATGTTTGTGCAACATTACACATGGACCGACAATGTGTTCAAGCTCTATTCGGTACAATAAAGCGTAATTCTTGGTCGTCCGCGCTGTGTGTATGGGCGGGATCATTTCAAGCACATCTTGTTAAGCAGTTGGTAGTATAGATTGGATTTAGTTTGGAAGATCGAAATTGTTGCCGTCTTTCATCATCATTTGCCTAGCCTTTTTCCCAATTATATTGCAGTCGGTCAGTGCACGTCCAGTCACACCAGATGCAGCTGAATATCAGTATGCCTGTTAAATGAAACAATCCAATTTGAAAACTAATTTTACTTGGAAAATGATGAACTTCTATTAATATTAAGCGTAAAGATTGTGATGTGAACATTACGAATATTCTCCGAGTTATTTAAATCCTAAACAAAATAATTTAGATTGGCTATAAACTGAGAACAATACCACAGAACTACATTAAGACGCAAAGTTTATAGCCACAAAGACAACACGGCGCAAATTGTTGTTTAGACAGATTGCTAAACATAGGTATCCTAACTTAGTGCCTATTAGTTTGAATTACCAAGTTACAGCTAAGTTCAATCAAGGCTTTGCGCCGGAGTTGTGAAGTTTCCACAACGGGCCGTTACTCGCAGCTGCTAATCTCGATATTCATTACAGTATTGTTGGCAGCGAGCTCGACGCATTCCGTTTTACGTTAGTGTCCTTTGAAGTGTCATTTCACTGTAAAATTCGTTGCGTTATTTGCAACAATTCTTTTCTTTTATTTTCTAATTTCAGGATTGTATTGATTTTGTTGCGATATCTGCCAAATTGTGCGGCGCACGTTTCGATGCCGGGGCTAATGTTGTGTGAATAAATTGGGTTATTGGTTCGCTGGATCGTTACAGCAATTCAGCGAACTTGTAAGTTACAAGTTACAGAAACAACGCATAGGAAATACATCCAGAGCATTCAGAGTCGAGAAGCTAAATACCAAATTGAGAAGACGGAAGCGACAGTTGAGTAACGGGAAGGAATAGCAGTAGAAAGAGTGTCGGAGCAGGCGCAGGCGAGCAATCAGCGACAATTTGCACTCCCACACTTCTCAACTTTCATATCTGGACGGAAGAGACAATATAAGTGATTAGGCTCTATCACCGGCCACACGTTGTGCCAGCCGGGCTGCCGGCGGCCGGGCCGTGGGTGTACCACAGACCCGCACCTACTAGCCCGGAAGGGAAAGTAAAGGGACGAATTTATGATACCTCGTTTAAAGCATAAATTTACAAAGCAAATGAATTCTTAAGAGAACAGTGATAAAGTGTCGAAACGTGCTTCGTGTCCTGAAATGCACTTCTCCGAATGTATTGCTAGGAATGTACAAAGTGCACATTCTTGAGCACATGTTAAACACTTCGCACCTGCGTTCATTCCATTTGAATATCATTGTGGATGCTGGACATACAATCTCGTTTATTTGATGTCACATACAATTAGCAAATCTTCCCTCAACTGAGATGAATGTTGGCAACAATTTAATGAATGATAAATGACATGCGCCATATTTGCTTAATTTGTAAATGATGCAATCGCTTTAACTACTGGAAAGCTGAAGCATATTGAAATAAACGCTGTTAGTTTCATACAGTTTATTAATGTTAAAAAAAAATAAGACATTAAGAGTAGCAAGAAATCTCAGCAGACGTAGGTCAAGAGGCACCGGACAAATCTGAGGTATATTAGCCGGATGGAGATAGCTCGCCCGATCGGTCTCCCCAAATACCGGCAAGGACACTTCCATCTACATTTATTCGTACAACGAGTGATGCGATCAAATGGCCGGCGTCCGGCGGCCCACGTGCACCCACGCTAACATATGATATTTAGAACAAATCTTAGAAGATGCATAGTGCATTGTACAAATTGTAGCTGTCCACGCTGGAAGCTATTGATTTATGGTCGATGTTAACTAGGGGATAAGGACGGTACGATTCTATTTAGATGTTTTGCAGTGCGCCGCAACGAGCGGCTTCCGCGATTTTGAAATGCTGAAGTAGCTAGCAGTTGTTTGTCTTCTATTTGAAAGTAGTCAGTACTTTGAGAATGAACTGGGTAACAGTCTATCAAAACTGATGAAGCTTTTATCATTATTTCAAATATTCGCAAATTCTAAGAAGAAACAACGGAACAGTAAACGCCTTTGAATTGTAGACTTGACTTGACATAAATAAGAACAAATCGCACCCTTAGAATTACAACGACGTAAGTGCAAATACTATACAATCGAGAAAAATGCATTTGAAACTTTTAATTTACATTTTACTCAATAACTCTTTTGTATCGACAATATTTGTAAAAAATTAACGTAACATGGGTACTTGGTTATTATTACTTTGATATTAGTTAAATATAATACCTAAGTTTTTTGTAGTTTTATTTTTACTTTATTTTCAAAATACAAGGCACCTACAGTTAAGTCATTGTACCACTAAAATATATGTAAAAGATTAAAAAAATGTGACGAACAATGACGTAAAGGTACAACATTTGTCAAATTAAAAATAATCAATTTATCATTATTTCAATAATATGCCCAAAAAAGGAAAATATATAATTAGAAGTTAGCGTATAACTTGAAACCGGCAAACAGAAATCATTAACTTTCGAGTTATAAAGGAAAAACCATAAATAGGTGGTACTTTTTTGAAGAAAGCAAATAAAACACAGGTTAAAGTAATCAACGTTTATTTGTACTATTAAGCATAATCAGTCTTCTGAAGATATTAAATATTTTTTTAACACTTAATAAAAACCTAAAAAGGTTTATATTAAGTGTTAAAAAAATATTTTATATTCTATTTAGTATTAAAAAATGTTATTTTGTCCTTTGAAAAATCACTTAACAATGAACTTATTAATTATTAACTTTTACTTTTAAATCAGTCTTATATGATTTCTTTGATATTATTAATCTTAATACTTATTTATTGTATCATTAACTAAACTGTCTGAACTTTAATAATCACCTATTCATGTTTAGTAGCTGATAGACATGTCTCATAAGAATTAAATAAAAAAATTAGAATGATAAACTACAGGTTCCTGTAATATTCTGCATAGTAATGAGGTACTATATTCTTCTCAATTAATTGCAATATATCTTGTTTCTTGCGTTCAGATATTGGTATTTTAGAATTATATGCTGGCTTAAGGTGTATCTCATCAATCGATATAGTTGGTCTGCTAGTGCGTAAATTTCTTTGTACTGTTATATTAGCTTGCAACATGTTTTCAGTTTTATATGATAGTTTATATTCAAACGTATTCTTATTCTTTGTAAATTGGACCACTTTTATTTCGCTCAATTTAATTTGATCGCCATCAACATTTTTAGATAAATTTAGGTTTAACTCCTCTGCTAATACTTTCAGATCAAAAAAGCTGTCATAATTCATTTCAAACACTTTAAACGGGTTTCCAGACTTTTTAGCTTTTCTTATAACATTAACATATTGATCTGGAACATAAATTGGGCTTGATTTCCTTTCCTTTTTAATGCACTTTTCAATCAAAGAATGGGCGGTATCACCCTCGTTTTGCGTGTGACCGCGAATCAGAAATTTATGGGTTATAGATTTTATGTTTAATTTCGACACAGCAAAAAAATACATCGTAAGAATATACCTGAAAAAAAAAAAGAAGTCGTTAGGAATGAATACTTTTGAAATAATAATAGATAAGTAAGGCAGTTCCGGAGTCACTTACTTGTTTTTCTGCTGGCCACAGCAATTGTCCGAATAAAAAATAACGTCACAATTAGGATGCTTTGTAGCCAATTCTTCCAAATACTTATAAACGCAGGATCCGATTTCAATGGCACCCCTATGACCCATACCCTCATGCCAAAAATAACAAGTGGTATGTTCATTTTTCCCATCGGTCACCTAAAAAAATCGGTAATTAAAAGAGTCGAATCGCTAAAAAATAAATGACTAAAGATTAATTTATGCATGACAATAGAAATTTACCGTAAAGTTATAACAATTTAGTCGAGTTTTATAAAAGAATGCTGAAGAATCTCCGACAGGACATGGCAATACCGCTTGCAAATCATAGGTGGCAACAACTAAATTACTATTATTCATATCTCTTTGTTTTTCAAGACGGCTCAAACTTTTTTCTTCCAGGTGTGATTTATATTCGACCTCAAGTTGCGGTTTTACTTCCGTGGGTGCGTTTTTATAACCAACGCAAACGTCACATTGATCTTTCTTCGGTATAAAGAACCCAATATTAAACTGTGTATTGAATATGTATAGATATGCAGCGTATGGTGCAGTTGGTAAATTACTTTCCCTTCTTAAGGTCTCATAGTTTCTGTGCATTTCTGACACCGATAAGCCGCCATCAACATATTCCCTGCTAGTGTTAGCTCTCAAATAATGACTTTCAATTTTAGGTATCGATTCTATATGATCTATTATAGATTGTCTTACTTCTTCCGGCAGATTAGAATGATTCTTATGGTGCCCTCTTTTATCTTGTGGAGCAGCACCCAGGTCTTCATTTTTGGCGTGAATCACAGTGCGAAGTGTTCTTTCAGCAATGCCTAATGTATTTAACAGAAAAATTTTACATACTCTTTTTTCTATCCCATTCATCAGAAAATAATATGCTGTATTTGGGTTTCTAGGCTTTGCAGGTTTTTTATTCTGGACGTCAACCTTGATACGTCTGTATGCTACTTGAAGTGGTTTGATGCAGGAACTTAGATACGCTCTTTGCTGCTGTAAGTTACCTAATTCCCAATAACTGTTAAAAATAGCTTGTCTTTCATCTTCAGAAAACTTACTGGCACAAACAAGTCTACACTTAAATGAACATGGGGGCCCCATGGCTTTCCCGCTCATGTACTTGCCTGTTCTAGAAAGGTACTCTTTTCCGGTATTTTTAAGTTGCTTTGCACGTATTCTTTTCCAATTATTTGGATTTTTGGTACGTTTTTTTGCCTTTTTTGGTTCTGGTGGGTCAGAAATCGTTGAGTCGTGAGTTGCAATAGATGCTTCAGGAACAGACACATTGGTTTCATGTTCATCTTCCGAACTAGAAGAGGAAGAACTACTCGAACTACTGTCTTCGCTACTGCTACTGTCTTCGCTACTGCTACTGTCTCTGTTATTCGATGGCCTAAATTCATCTGAACTGGTTCCAGAAAAGTCACCTTTCTCAGAATCAGATGAAATTAATGAATCCGTAACTTCTTGCATGTTACAACCTGATTGTTTTGATACTGTTTGATTAACAGAGTTATTCTCTTCAGTACGACAATGATCTTTAGCCAATCTTACTAATTTAGCCCCCCGTGACTCCATTATGTTTCAACCTAAAAAAAATAAAAAGAAATGGAATCTAGAAGAACAACGACCTAATTGTAATAAGCGTCATTGTTCGTATAAATGTTTGAATTTTTTTTTGAAAAAATGACCTAAGTTACACTTGAGTCAATGTTCTTCTTATAAAAGTAAAAAAAAATGGCCTAATTACCTTAGCGTCGTTGTAGCACTGTGAAGCAACAAACTCGTCCCGCTCCCCGCGAGTAACTGACCAATCAGTCGTTGTTGTTTTCAAGTCTCGCTCAATTTGACGTTGACGCTACTACCATCTAGCGTTATTTATGGTAATTACAAAAGAGTCGATGTTCCTTACAATAGTTAAGCACTTTTTATAGTGTTTGTTATACTTAAGTAATTTTCACGAAATTTTGCACTTGCGTCGTTGTAATTCTAAGGGTGCGAAATGAGTAACATTTGCTAAGGATCAAAATAAGAACACTCAATGGACAATTCAGCATAATTTGTGATACGTCTAATGTCGTACGTCCAAAACAGTTCATTGTGGAGATGAAGTCATCTTGTCTACGGCCTAGTTTCGTATCTAGTCTCACAGTTTGTGAGATATTTTTAATTGATCTTCATAATATGTTCGTATAATTGACGCAATTCCATCTTCATACTTAAATTGAGCATTCGTTCGTTCAAGTTCGTTTCAGACTGTTCAAAGTTTAATTTATAATAATTTGAGGTTTTTCATTCACATTTCATTACAATTCATTTACTTTAAGACTTTTAAGTTATCTAAACTGAGGATTAAAGGATTTATCTGTAGGAATGTTCTTGTCTGCACAACCCTCTTAGTTACCTACTCAGCTTCGCAACTAGCGGTAAATGAACCGTAAACGGTTATTTATCTATATTTGCTAGTCATGTTTATTAGAGTATTTACAAATATTACCTACTTACTCACGTTATTAATAGCAATACAACAACAAACACATTACCGTGGTCGCTGTACCGGAATAGTCGTTTGTGCGACCACCCCGCGTCATTAATCTCACACAAATAGAAAGGCACACATATCTCAAACGACCGGCTAGCCGTGATTATACCACTAATCCTTCCTGGCCGTAGATCAATTACATTGCACTTTACGTATGACTCGGGTATGTATGACAATTGACAAGCGTCCAAAACAACGTTTCAGAATTCGAACTGTCATCTGAGGAAGTTGACTTTCTCATACATCCATAAGGCCTTTGTCAAACAGACAGGCGTGACGAATACGAGGCGTGACGTTTTTATTTGTAATGTATGGAATTGTTTGAATCCAGTCACATAGAAAAGCGAAAGCGATCCGATAGCGTGACAGAACTATCGGACTGACGTCTCGCTTCGGTTTGGTATCGCTTCGGAAACGCTTCGCTTTCGCCTGTCTGTTTGACAAAGGCATTAGACAAACGTTTTGTTGACTGCTATTTGAAAATCACTCACTGACTAACATCAAATACTGTTGGGTCTAGAAGTTGTTCCTCATTTCGGATTTTTAGAGGCAGTGAAGAATGCTCAAATTCTTTCGTGTGTAAAAAATGTTTATAGACAACTTACTATTAGTAACAAAAGAAAGAAAGAAAAGAAAAAACATTTATTTGGCACAAAACCACGACAAACACACAACAAAATAACAAGAAACATAACAATAGAAACTTAAGCTAAAATAAAAAGGGTAATAAAACTAGTAGTAAGTGATTTTCAGATAAAAGCGTGCAAAGTGGTACATGGGAGATGGATTTAAAAAATCTATCCTAAACAGCACCCTATAAATCTAACCTAACAACCCTGTAAAATGTACGTCTTCTCATAATAAGCTATAAGAACCCCATACATCGATGAACTGACTTTGGGAATTTCAGCTTCGATCAACTCTCTGGGTATGCGATTCTTAAACTGCGGATGCTTGAGGAATGCATCAATTGGGAACGGTAGTACAGACCCACTTGCATATCAAACTAGGGAAGTATCTGGCTTCTGATAACTCGATTTTTTTTTGGGAGAAACTATTCCAATGCTGGATTTGCAATGCTCATTTTTTAGAATAAACAGTGATGGATATGGCGAGACACTTTGGATGACTTTCCTTGTGAAAAGGTGTGAAGAAGCCCACGACCGAGAAAAGGAAGTGAAAGGAATGGGGAAAGAAAAAGGCTTACTATTATGTTTAGACGATTTATAAGAAATAAAACATTAAAAATAAAGCCTTTACTCAGTTGTGGGACAGGATAAGGTAAGAAAATAAAACGTTAACAATTCTAAGCCATTTCAAAATTGTCTCTGCTTTCCAACTAAGTCTCCATTAAGCGTTTCCAACCTCTTTGTTAAACAATGGACCATATATATTACAAAGGATGAGCATTGTAGTTACACAAATCTTTCATGCAACGCTATATTTATCTTCATCTTGTTAACAACCAGTCAGGGGAAAGAAATCTAACATAAGTTTGTCTTCTAAGGTTCCTATTTCATCGAAAACTTATTTAGAAAATCTATCTTGAATTGGTGCTTCAAAATTTTGTAGAGAAGAACGAAGAACGAACTTTCAAAGATAGACAAAGAATTTTTGGGGTTTCCTTAACAATAATTGCTCAGTTACAGCCACGGTGTTAAGATTTATGCCTAGTTTTTGAGTTTTGCCTTTATTATGGTTACATCTTTGTCGGTTTAAACAAATTCGGTGATTAAAGGTACTGTAAATTTACGTTAAAATAAAGGTGGAGTATCTAAATTAGTTGTATTTAACTTCTCCTATACAGTAAACATTTCTTTCTCACCAAACCTCTGCCATATGAAATCGTTTAACATTTAACAAATTGTGCAAGTTACAAGTTCTGTGAGTCAGTCAGCATTCCTGACCTTATTGCATCATGACGCTATCTGACGGATAAGCGTTCATCGCTCCGCAGTCCGAAGGTATTACCCGAGGAATATTACGTCTTCATATAGATGAGCACGGAACACCGTCTCGACTAGTACGGTCGGCGAGAAAATGTTGAGCGTTTCTAGACGATAACATTCTGAACTTTGAAATGAGAATTTTTGATGGGAAGCTTTCAAGTTATGAGGTTGTTATTGAGCGAATGTTTGTTGATGAGACTGTTGATTGGAAACGATTATAGTAGGTATTGGTATCGAGTATGTGATGAATACTGTGGTGTTCATTAGTTTCTAAAAAGATCAAGACTAATGAATGCAGTTGTCTATGCTCTTGGCGTGTTTAGCGCAAATAGTTTTAAGAGCGCCATCAACACATACATATTTAGTTACATTATTGTCTTTTTATAAATCTTACTTTCCATTTTATTGTCGATAAATTCATTGAGAAGTCCTATTAACAATTAAACCTTCCTAAGATAAGAATCAGAGTCAAATGAATAATTAAGTTTTAACGAAAATCGTAACCATTTATTTGAAAAATACATGGTTACGATTTTATCTACAATAATAAATCTAAGTTCACACGTGAATTATGTTTTTTAAAAATAAGTGCTACTAATAGATCCTCTGCAGAGTGCTTAAACATAACATTTTATAACTGTAATAATGCCTGCTTTAACCGCACCTCACTGAATACATAAATACATTAGAGAGCATTCACATAAAACTTTGTATTAGTATCTAGACGAAGTGCATTCCCAGGTGGTCGGGTGTCGAGTTACGATGGCTTGTTCTCTACATAATAAAACAAGTAGACTGCCAGACGCACCGTCGATCATCGTACACGTCGGCGAAAAACTATGGACTAAAGGACCAACAATGTAGTGTATAGAAAGAGTTCTGCGAACTTGTTCGTACGAACACGAACAAGAGTTGGGGAAGTTGACTAGCTCGAAGAAATTGGCAATGATCTAAAATTTTATTGCTATCTATTCAAGTAACAAACATAAACACGAGTGCATATCAGCATTCCATCAACTGTCAAGGCTCAAGCTTTCAATGAAGGAGTAAAAAACGCACTATTGATACTGAAAATACGTATATAAGCCGAATGTGCCTGAAAATGCACCCATAATTGCGATAGTTCTCATTCTATTGGGCTCGAGCTCGCAGCTTCCAATCTGTCTCGATTTTAAAAGCGCTCACAAATTGCAGCGTGCATGTGCCAACGTAAACCATGTTTCAGACTGCGAGTCCGTAGACTGTAATTTAGATCAACATTTTTTTTTTGTCTGCTATCTATAAAGTAGAAACTCAGATATTAACTTCGAAGTTTTCAGTAAGGAGACAAGTTCTTTCATTAGTATTATCTTATCAGAATCGTAACTTTGCAGAGCATTTTAAACTTCATCTTTAAGTAATAAATGATATGGCACAATACCCAAAAATAAAATAAATTGAAACTGTTATCATAAAAATTATATCTCTAAGTTATTTTAATTTAATATTCTAAACTAAAAGTTTGATTTGCATATTTAATTTAAATGTCAAATAAACAGTAAAAATAACTATGAAAACTTAATGAAATTGATGATTAAAGTGAACAAAACTTCTACACATAACATAAATAATTCATTCGTTCCCACAGTCTGTATAACATTAGTGTATGAAACGTTTAGTGATTGCAGGCGGATGATGAACGGTACTAATTACCATCAATTATGTCTACCTGAGCAGATGCAGGCTGTGAGGTGCTTACCAACTGGTAAATTGCTATGTAAATCATAGTCTGACTGACTTGACATTTTACTTTTACGTAAGTTTTGCCGTCATTACCGCAAATTGGAAGCGCGTGGTCGCGTACTGCGTGGTCATCCAATCTATTTTTTTCTTTGTTGTTGAGAAAATCTTGGAATTGGAAATTGCCAATGTTGCCGTCGCCATATTTGTGCTTGTAATTAGATGATTGTAATGGTTTTTATCGTGGATGACAGCCTAAAAGGAGCAGCATAGCGAACTGAATAAGGAAGACGGAAAAAGTCTGTTGAAAGGCAGCAACACCTTTTTCAGCCTTCCACGTAGGGGAGGTAAGCCCAAGACGGGTAGCCCGCCTAAAACGGGTATGCATGTTAAATAGCGCGTCGTTCTTGCTAATAAGAATGTATGCTTGCAGGACGCGGCTCCTCATAGGGGGAGGCGACGCGTTCTGCACGCACACATTCTAAATCTTCACATTCTAATTCATAATATAAAATGCATACCCGTTTTAGGCGGGCTACCCGTCTTAGGCTTACCTCCCCTACGTAGAGTTTTATTATACTCGATTTAAAATGAGATTTACTATTCTCTTAAATGTAGTGTGTAATTGTTACTTCAACTTTTGGGAAAGATACACAGTGGGTGGTCCTACGTATTTTCTGATTTCACTTGAAAAACAGCAGTTTTCAGCACCATTCCCTTTGGTAGCAATTTATAAAACGTCACGTTATTCACAATATATCACTTACCAGTCCTGTATCCTGCATTGGAGAGGTAAGTAGCGAAGGTGTTGGTCTCATGCGTGGCCTGCCACATCGGGGAGGAGCAGTTGTCGTTATTGGTGTACACGTTGTGATTGTGCACGTAAACGCCAGTCAGCAGGGAACTCCTGGGAAAGAGATGATACATGAAAAGAGAGTAACAATGGACGCGAACAAAACGAGAACTGAGACCGTGTAGTATTGTTGGCGGTAGGAATTGCGATGGCACAAGATAGTTTGAGCTTGAAGGTACAGTGTTCTGATTATTACTGTGATTCAAGAACGAAAAAAAAAATATGCCTTAAATATGGTCTAAGAAAAATCTATGACGGACATAATATATTATGACACCTGCTACATGATGTTCAAATCTAATTACTAATGTAATATATGCTAGCCTATTGTAATCAACCGTGTGCAAGAGATGGGAACAAGTCACTTTACGGGCTGTTACCAAGATTTTCACTGATTGGAAAACCCAATAAGACTGCTTACAAACTGTGAGCTGCTCGCAAATGTGATTGACCCCCGCGAACGAAGTAACAGAGTATAATAGTTATAGCCTTTAAATTTCTATTAAACGTTCGGAATTTATTACAGCCATAAAGGAAGTCACTATTAATCGACATAAACAACAACAAAACTGGTTTTTCGCAACAGCTTTTAGTATAAACTGACGGTAGACAGCGTGAAAGCAGTCGCATTAGCCTCCAATTAGTAATATACTCGTAGTCGCTGCAACCATTTACAATTGTAGACTGACAGTCAGTCTAGCATAATTTCAGTGCAACCGATAATAGTCCAGAATCTATGTCATTTATATTCTAATAGCACTTAGTAGAGTCGTTATTTGCTGAAAGGTGTCAATAGTGATCAGAATTGCTTGTAGATTTTATCGCGATTGCCAATAAGAACTGGAGCTGATGAGATATGTACAGCTGGATATGAATTGTGAGCTATTAGACTTAAATGCTAAAAGATTATATCTTAAAAGTGTTAAACTAAATGGGTATTAAACTGTAGTTAAAGGGTTTAAAAATTTTCAAGAAAATACTGTACCTTGATGGACAGCACATCGGCGTGGTGGTGTAGGCATGGCGGAACTCCGCTCCAGCACTCCGTACGGCCTTCATAGTCCTCGGCATAAAGTTCAAACTCCCAAGCTCCACATCCTGGTCATCAGTCAGGATCAAAATTATATTGGGCTTCCTCTCCCTTTGCTGCGGGTACGGAATGTAGCCGCCAGTCTGCCATTTATTCGTCGCCTTCAACTTCGATCTAGTTGAATTCTCCCTTATAGGCACGTGCGGCCTCTCAGGTGCTTTACTTTGTGGCATCGGCCTCCTTGCAGAGTTCCATGGCTTCTCCATGCTACTTCTGTTCCAATGTTTATCTGCCTTCCTTGATTTCTCATCCCTTTTCAGACTGTATGGTTCTATCGTCCTGTTAGCACTGTCTTCCAATGAATGGGCATCAGTTCCTTTCCGTCTGTCTCTTCTTATTTCATGTTCTCTGTCCCATCTGCGCCTGTCTCCACGGTACCTTGAACTGTTTTTATGTCTAAGATTCCTCCTCTCAGGTATATCAGTAAGAGTTCCATTGAATGTTGTTCTATTTCTATTGTTCTCTCTGTTCCTCAATTCCCTGGATCTGGAGGTTTCTTCGTCTTCATACGAGTCTCGTCTTGCAGATATAAGTAAGAAATTCCATGTCAAGACTAGTGATATGAACTTTAAATTCATATTGGTTTAATTGTTTCAAGTTAAGAATAGAACTTTTTTGGTCTTTAAAGCTTCGATTGTAAATCGGTTACGTCGCCGAATAAACTATCGACTTGAAGGTTGACCTCGGACACCGAATCACCATTTTCGTACACCAACTGAAACAAAGAGGCAAAAGCTTAGTTATAAATATTCAACTGATCGAACAATCAATTTTGCAACTCAAAATAATAAACCGCAATTAGCAACTCATTCATTCAAAGTCGTTCCAATAACTTGGGACGTTTATATTATGTTTGCGAGGACGCCTATTTCGTGTTTGCTCTGGATATTGAAATATGTTTCGCTTGCTCCGCAATCAATACCGGAGCATTTAATGGCATTCGACCAGGGTATCAATCGTGGATTGCTTTTAACAGAATTGGACTGGTATTGGTCGGGGCGACTGAATGGATGTTCAACTCCCTGCACGAGGTTGTTTTAAAATAGATGTTGGTCAATCTGCGAGCGTTTTCAATGGATAGCATCTCTAGAACGAGCTCTCATTAAAAATAGTAGCAATACACAGCTCATCAAATAAACGAGAATATTACTCATGTATGGCGAGACTAGGAATGAATATTTAAAGAGATAGCTAAAGTGCAATGCCGCTATAAACTAGTACTAAAATACGCGCTAAGTATTTATGGATAACATTAACATTTTATAGAGAAGTTTAGTGCTCCTAGACGAAATTATATTTGCAGTATAAATATTTATTTATGCTGCTGTGTCTGTGCGAGGTGAGATCATAAGCTTGGTTTGGGCTGAACAATATATTGTACTGTAATTACAAACAGCTGAGTGTGTAAAATTATACTTAGATATGATGTAATTTTGTAGGAAGATATTGCATTGGAGCATAAGTCGTAGCGAGAAATTTCCCCAAAAGAAAAACACCAGTGTAAAATATAAGCATGTTTATTTATTCCCCAGAAAACCCCTTTTTAAATAAAGCACAGTAGAAACACTTATTGGTTTTTCCGCACCAATGTTCGTTAATGCGTGGGGCGCGTGCGGCTGGCCGGCCGGACGCGCGGGCGCGGGCACGCGCCCTGCCGCCGCGCACGCCGCCCGTTCATCTTGATTTATATCCCTAGCCTAATTGATAGGGGACGAGATGCGATCGATGACGTCGCTCAACCCCGGTATATTGCCCCTCTACACTATTTATTATTCGATAGTTGGTCGCAGCTCGCACAGCTCGTAAAACAATAGAGTCTAAATGAGAATGGCTGTATTCACGTCCACGCTTGCGTTATATGTAGTAAGAACACTGAACGAGACGAGTTAAGTTGAAATACATGCATAATGCTGAAGTACTGCGTTTTAAGACGCCAACGATGTGAATACTTAGTGGAGTGAGAATGGTCTCAGGCTCCGCGTTCTGCTGCAATGTAATTTTCCACATACAAAATTGTCATAAAGTAGATTTTCTTGGAAATGTAAATGAAGATCTTACGTGGCATATTTCTCGTGCTTGAAACTATGTTTATATGGATCTGCACGATGTGGTGTAGCGTTTTAGTTACCACAAAAATGACCGCACATCTTCTGGCATATTCTACACTACTTTAAAGACACAAAAGCTTCTTCAATTAAATTATACATCTATTTTTTAATGGCCCAGTGCTCTCCAAGAAAACGGTAGCATGCGATAGCAAAATTATGAATGTTGACGAGTGAAACAGCGAGTGTCCGTGCGCCTGAGGATTCCTTTCATTTCCATTAATAATAAGTGTTCATTCAAGTTAGAACAAAGCCAACCCAGCTTAGCATCCTATTCAACATTTTAATTCAGTTGACCTTTTCACCTGCCGCGCCGTGTGGTGCACAACGAATTAATTTATCCTCAGATATGTGTTTCATGTTTACAACAGCTTTAATTAGCTTTATTCTGAACGTTTGACTTCTGTAAACTTTGCTAACGCCGGTTTCGCTCAGCGCTTTCGTTGTTTATGAGAAGAAAGCACGCAGAATTCAGCGCTACAACATTAATAGAACATTTCCTATGTATTGTTTTAGTAAACTGTGCAATAACCTATAATATAATGTGCAAATAATATGGAAATAGTGACTGTTATTGTTCTGTGTTGATTTGTTGTTTCGCCCACATTTAGAAACACAAACACTCGGTGTGTCGCTGTGTATGTTATGTGGAGCATGTGCCGAATAATAATATTTATTAAAGAGTGAATGTAGCGCCTCGTTGGTTACACCCGAGCTCGCTACACTAAGCTGCCGGTTTCAATTTTGGGATTAAATCGTTCAGAGGATTTCGTTCCCGTTACTCGTGGCTGAAATAGGTACCTCGGACTCATGATAGGATTATTCGATACCTTTGTCTACTTCTCTTTTAGCGTTGGCTTACCTCGTATAACTAGACGATCTTGTTTCTATAATACCAGACCGATGAGGCTATATTCTTTTCATCCTAGATAAGTGTGTATTACCTACGATCTGCGAACCGGTTAAGCGTTCTCGTCTTCACCGTAATGTACATAAGTTTTCATAAAAACCTCCTTTAATGATTTCATCGATATCCTTAGGTTGCTTATTAGCAGTTAATGTTATGGTATCTAATGGGGCAGTTTACTATACTACTGTAATTTCAACCGGCATCATCGTGTCTCGTAAAACAGCTTTCTCATCTAAGCAAGTTCTCTTCGTTTATTGACAAACTGTTTAATTTATACATGGGATAAACTTCATAATAACATCCTGTTTGTTCTAAAATCAGGAAATCGGATGTTGCACAAACATTGTTAATGAGGGCTTATAAATTAGAAGGTAATCAGGCGATCGGCAAAGTTCGCGCCATCCTTGCCCAACCTTCCGTGGAAATCTTCGTAATGGCGGCGCGCGACTAAGTTTGTTCTTCAGTTTCTTGATAACATTAATTCCCTCGTAAAGTTGAAATGAGTGGGTTTTTTGTCGCTTATTTAATTACTAAGATTAAATCCTTTGATGATTTACGTTTTAATCTTTATTTACTTTCGTTTGGCGGAGTTTTCCATCAGATTACGCCGTCGATGTTTACAAAATGGCATGTAGAAAATCGGCACTTAAAAGATTGCCAATACGTCACAAGCAAGTACAGTTTTTACTTGCTTCTGACATTACGAGCCGTCTCTTGAATTTAATGCGTTATATCTTTGTAAATATGCATTAATTGAACAAAAGAAAAAAATACGTATCCATTATTTTTCAAAACTCTTACTGGCGGAGTAATTTTTGCAATTTATTGATGTCTAATTCCTGCAGTCAGCAATAAAACTCTAAAACTGCTCTAAAGCTCATTATTCTTGGAGAACGAATGCCTCCTTAATCCAAATTCATTTGACCGTCGTAAGTTTAAGTGCAGTCGTTTAACAGTTCGTTAACGAGACGCCGACAATCCGTAGCGACGAGCCGGTACCATTTTCTCTCGATGGGAGGGACAGATAAAACTGAGGAACAAGTGTTCTGGAAACTTTCATGTTCGCTTTTTAACAAGCGGTTTGTTAGTGCAAGGTGTTTTAAGTGTTGATTTATCCAAGATAAAATGATGGTACGATGGATTTCAAATTCGGATACTTATGTTCTTTATATTTTTTTCAGTCTCGGCGACCTCAACAAAGCCTTGAGATAGTGCCGAAACATCGTCGCTGTCGGTAGCTTAGTACCTAAATACCAAACGGCAGTTTTAACGCTGAAGCAGCGCTGCACACAAGCCTAAGAGAGACACTTTAAAAACGTTGGCACAAAAAAAAACATCAGGCTCAGGAATGGACAATTCCGTGGTGCTGAAACACCAGGAGGAGGGAAAAACCAGGTTACACATTTCGCATATTATATTTTCCATCTGAACCTTAATCGAATAAGGTTAACTGCAAGCAACACATTCAAATACCACAACTGGACATTCGAAACAAAATGCGGTTGCTGTTATGATACATTCTGTACCGTATCTCTTATATATCCACAGATACAAGGCGTGGAAACAAGTAAGTACTGAAACTATCGAGATAATCCAACAATATCGAAGCGATAGCAACGTAATATTAGTTTGTCACCCCAAAAACGACAAATACCACGTGTAATACTAATAAAGATATTACAAAATCCATGCTGCAAACCGTTATGTCTGCCTGATATCGGAAATAGCTGAATGCAAATCGCCAGGAGTAGGCACATTTATGGAGTGCGCCTAGAACTGTCTGACGTTCTAGCATTCCAACGAGATCGTGTCACATTATTGTAGGCTAAAAGCGTACTCAATTAAGTGCAAATATGTAACATGCTAATAACGTCAAACCTCTAGTTTGTAATGTTACTAAAATAGTAGCTTTTGTCACGTAAGTTTGCACCTGGGAATTAGGAGTTCTAAAGAGGTGTTTTGCATGCGACTAAATCCTTCTTGAACGGTCGAACCAAACTCTGAAAACTAGTGGATTCATATGGGTGAGTTTACCCTATTTACTGCTAAAAAGGTATTTATGTATAATATAATATTATTATTTTGAGCAGTCAGCGAATAATTTTTGAAGGACTTAATTTTGATATAATGTATAATGTTGTTCCATCTTATTTTGTTAGCTTTTATCGCAGTCAAGTTTTATTTTTATCTTTTTATTTTTTACTCCATTCATTGACTGGAGTCACTACACAACTACAAAGTAAATAATGTAAAGTATCGAAACAGGTCAGACTCCTACGTTAACAGTAAAATTCTATCGAGTAAAGAATTTTGCAGCCATAGACCATAAACTACTTACTTACGTATGATATAGTAAAATGACGTCTATTTTAGTTCCCGTCCCATAAGATTGGATTGCCGACGCCCACAGCACTAGATTATTGAAATCAGTTTAAAATTTGTTGAGAATGTATACGTGTTTAGTTTGTTCTCATTAGTAAATCACATAAAATGTTTACGACTGATATTACAACTTTACAAGTGGTACTACTGTATAGGGATGCATAGGATAATAATATCGATAGTTTCGATCGATCGGTACCAACGCGATTCGACTTTCCAAATATCGAATTGTATTTAAATTTTAGAATCAGCAAGTTACTTCGCTCAAATCTATGACGTTAAATGTTATAAATGGTGTAAAAATATTTATTCCGCAAGATAGGTATGTAAGTATATTTTTTTAATTCGTAATTTTATTTCGATCCAGATAACATCAATGTCGCCTGTATCGATTCAAAATATGGTATGGTATCGATACTGTAAAGTATCGGATTGAATCGTGCATCAGCATCACTAATATTGGACTGTACGTGGTTTATAAAGGTCATCCGAGGCGCTCGCGGTCCGTGTGAACCGTACAGTACCTACTTACAATAATCAAAATGGAATGTACGACACTTATTTTGAAGTTTTATTAATGCTGGTACATATTAGAAAAACGCCGCATTCAATCGAGTGTTTCATGTTATATTTTATGCTTTTGAAAACAAAAGAGTTGATTCTTGTTCTCAGATAAACAAATAAAGGATCAAAATAAAAATTAAACTTTACAAATTCCTCACAACAAAACTCAAAAAGGTTGTAGTATAATTCTTAAAAAAAAATACTCTTTAAAAAGTACTTTAATATTGAGATCATTTAATTTATTTATTCTAACAAGGACATATTACAAAGCACTATTCTTTTTACAAAGAATATGTCTATTTATTCTTCTATTCTATGATTTACATTCTAGTTTTTTTTTTTAATGTTTTTAATTCTCAATCTTCCAGTAGGGGATAAAATTGGCTTCATATTGTGTCAGTCACGGTTTTCTTACCTTCGCCCTAACAACATCTCCACCGGTGTCTGAACAAGACATCGTTATAATAATACGAGACCCTGCATTTATTTTTCGTTTTAAATATTAAACAGCTGAGAGAATTGTCATGGAAAGAAATATCATAATAATATGACATTTTTCAAATTAATTACAGAGAGTTTAATATCAGGTTACGCATGCGCAAAAAAAAGAATTAGTAGTAGTATTTCCTTGTGTTTTCGAGATCCAAATGAGATTTTCTGTTGGACCAATTTAAAGAAAAAGACGTGAGTTTATTCATGTAGGCATTCTTATGAATTCTAGCTAGTATTGTTAAAAGGACAGTCGAATTGCAATAGATATAAGACAAATCCAGTAGCAGAATTATTGGTACTAATTAGGTCACCGTTCCCACAACAAAATTAAATAAATTCTTAACCATTTAGTCATCAACGCAAGTAACATTTATATCTGTACAATTTTAATCAGTATCTATTATCGCACTTAGTTACCATATTTCTCAATATCCTTCGTGCAAGTAAATCTTAATCCAATCTTTCGAGCTATTTATCCCTAACATATAATTCAGTTGCCCACATTTATATTAAGATTATAATCAAGTGGACGTTTGTACCGGGCATTAAGGGGCAATAGCGGGCAATAGTGGGCAATACTTTAAAATGTGCGGGCAATAAATAAGATTGAAGGCGTGGTCGTCAAAGGATACAACTTTACATAACTTGTTGACTTAGTTCGGCGTTTTATTGTTCGTTATAAAATATTGATAATGTATTCGCAATTTGATTTGATTTACGAAGTAATAAGACCAACAAAAGACGCTCTTCTCTCTCTCCTCTTCTGCAGCCAGGGTTCATTAATTTGAAGGTTAAAACGTTACATTAAAAAAAAATTGTATTACCTGAATTAAAAAAAAAATCTTCACACATCTACATGACAGTAAACAACTGCTGTCAACAATAAACCCATACTCATATTTACTTCCGCAGATTTTTCAACATGGAAACCCCCATTAAGATGATGGGAACTCGCAGTTTGTTACAATAATATAAGACACATGTGTTTCAGTATATTCCACGTTTAATTAAAAACACATTGTTGTTTAAATCTACTTTAATTATTATCTGTCATGGCGGCCTTGTGTGGGCAGTCTCGTAAATATTATGAAGTTAAAATAATATAATGTGTGTTGTTATTTATCGTTAAAGTGCAGGCATCATGGTATCGTCAAGTACATCGTCATTATGTGCAATTGCTGTTGTGGGATTGTGTCATCGTCGTAATTTATATTTTTATGGTGGTGTTTTTATAAACAACATCCTGTAGTTGCACTACTGCGCAAGCGGTGCAATTTTTTTTCACGAATTTTCCAGTTCGACAGAAATTGCGTCTGTAGAAAAAAACAAATGAAAACAAGTTTTATTTATATTTTAAACGAACGCCACCGTGATGCTACTTACGAACGTGATGTCGCTTGACGCAAAAATCGCGTCGCAACTCGCACATCTTGAAGTTGAGCTGAGCGAAGTGTGATGATATCGACAGGCCTGTTGATCTAGTGGTTAGTGACCCTGACTGCTATGCCGGAGGTCGTGGGTTCGATTCCCACCCAGGACAAATGTTTGCGTGATGAGCACGATCATTTGTTCTGTGTCTGGGTGTTATTTATCTATCTATACTATAATAAATCTGTAGAAGGGTCAATTCTGTACATTGAAAATATTGAAAAAATAAATAGCGGGGGGTGTTGCTGGATCGATACCAAACCCAAATATATGATTAAAAAAATTTTTGTCTGTCTGTCTGTCTGTCTGTCTGTTTGTGCAGGCATCACGTGAAAACTAACGGTTCGATTTCGATGAAACTTGGTATAATTATTCCTTATTATCCTGGGCATAACATAGGATTTTTAACCGACTTCAAAATAAGGAGGACGTTATCAATTCGAATGTATTTTGTTTTTAATTTTGTTACCACATAACGACCGACTGGGTGAACCGATTTTCATGATTCTTTTTTTGTTTGAAAGCTTGTGCTTCCCGTGTGGTCCCATTGTCACGAAATCAGGATCTGATGATTGGATCTTGGAGAAATCGAGGGCAACCCTCAAATTTTATAGGCCCACGCATCGTTTTTCGTAAATCTTACGAAGTAATTCAAGTACTTGCGTATGGTAATCATCATCTTATGTAGCTGAGCTGATGATGGAAGGTACAACTCCTTAACAGTAAGGAGTAGGCATCGACTGATTCATTGTTCGCATATCTCCGGAACTACACATCCGATTTAAATAATTCTTTTTTTTGTGCTAGGTATCGTTCCACTTAGGGAATGCTGAAAGTTTCATCAAAATCGGTTCAGTAGTTTTTGAGATAGGGAATTTTATTAGCTTATTGTGTACATGAGGGATGTTATTACCAGTGCTACGGATTATATTATATGTATTTGGCAAGAATTTGGGTTGAATATTTAAACTAAAAAAAATGTAACCGCCTTCAAAAAGAACCACAAAAAAGGGTAAAATAATCTACAAAATAACTTTTATTTCGGAAGTCGGTGGCAAAAAATAAACAATGAAATAAAAAATAACAAAGCCATCGACTTCCGAAATAAAAGTTATTTCGTTGATTATTTTACCCTTTTTTGTGGTTCTTTTTGAAGGCGGTTACATTTTTTTTTTGAAAAAGTTTTTTGTTATCCTGGAAAAATACGTAGAAAAAAAAACATAGACGTTGTTCTGTAGAACCGCGAACACACGTTGCATTACCCGCAGTGGATTCAGCGCCGTAATATTTATAAGATTTCATTGTCAGAGTTACTCAAAATGGAGAAATAAACCATCCACGCGAAGACCGACATCCGCGCGGACGGATTCGCAGGCGGAAGCTAGTCTTTAATATGTATGTATTTAGAAATATATAAGTATAATTATCAGTTGTCTAGTACCCATAACACAAGCTCTGCTTAGCTTGGGACTAGATGGCGTTGTGTGATAGTTGTGGAAGATTTATTTATTTATTTTGCCACTAAAACATGTCTACAGACTGTGTGGGAATTGCTAGTTCACTAGCTAGGTCTGGCAATTTGTTATAAGGTTTTTCTAGTATCGAATTCCCGCGTTTAAATTATTATGCTATTAAAAGCCACTGAGAAAATACACGTATATTTTTATGTTTTTATTTCTTTATATGTTCAACTAGCTGTTCCCCGCGGTGTCAACCCTTTTGCTCGGCTCCTATTGGACGTAGCGTGATGTTATAATATAACTTTCCTCTAAAAATGGGCTATTCCACACAAAAGTATTTTTTCAATTCGATGCAGGAATACCTGAAATTAGCACGTTCAACCAAACAAACTATACAGATTTATAATATTAGTAGGTATAGATAGTTACCGGGGTCGCGGGACTGTACAAATTACTGTAACCCCGGAACATAGAGGGCTATTGAAGGACACCGTGGATTTTAGTCAGTACAACAGTAGTCTGACGGTCCCTCCCGTTCTGCCCTGGGTGGGAGGACTCATTTGATGATGTTACCACGTAAAAAAAGGTATTAATAGATTAAAAGGTTGCAAGCATGTTGAAACTGGGCCCTACTCCGACCATAGAAACCAAAGGGCGACGCGACGCGACGCGAGGTCATGCTCTAAAACCAAAAGAGATAAAAAATCAATATATTTTGACATCTAATAACCCTTTTTTGGGTAGTAATATCATTAAATGTGTTCTTCAAGTCTGAGCAGAAAGGACTGTCAGACTCATATTGACTAAAAGTCTACCCTTTTCCTACAGTTGCGTTCTGGGGCCACGGTGTCAAATAAAGTTGGATTACAACCCTCTTCCTCTCACATAGGGAAGGCGTGTGTCTCAGCAGAGGGAACATTATGGGCTGATTACTTATGGGCTACCAGCTTTTAACAGTATTCATTGTAAGAATTTCCAGGACCCAACTGTAACAACTTCTTTCAGCAGTTGCTCAGCAGTTACCAGTATTTGCAATCAGTGCATTATTTTTATGATAGACTAGACTAGCTACCAGCGGCTTCGCCCGCTCCTAATCCCCCCCCCCCCCCAACTTATAGCCTATGTCACTCAGGACCAATACAGCTTTCTACCAGTGAAACAATTTTTAAAATCGGTTCATTACTTCCGGATTACCCCCTACATACAAACAAATAAATTTACCTCATTATAATATTAGTATAGATGAAAGTTTACGCTATTATTATTGAATGTCCTAAAAAAACTTCAGACCCATTACTTCTTCCGTTAGTGCTTAATCATAGCTAACAATAATTAATTCATCTCTATCAAAAATCAATAACTCGTAAACAAAGATGTCTGACATTTATTGACAGGTGGTCTAACTGCCACTTAAGTACAGGCTTGTCAAAAGGTTGCACCATTAATCTGACAACCTTTCCTGGTTCTTGATTAACTTGTTATTATGTATACACCCTGTTCGTGTATGTAGTGCAATTTGTGATTAGAAGCAATTTAACAAGATTGTATTAAAATATCAATTAAGTTTGATTTATGAAGTTTAAAGCTTGTAACAGGAGGATGATTTTGAGCATGAATCTACACAGACTTGATTGACTTATTTATCATCATTCTAAGCAACTGAAGTCCCAAACAATCAAATTAATATTAAACAAAACTTTGGAGTACTTTGACGCCCGAGTGTCTCTGCCTTTTTGTATTTTTTTTTTTAGTTTAAATTTATTATTTTTATTTTTAAATTTCTAGTTTTAGATTTGTATATTCTTTTAATTATTGTTTAGTATAATATTCCAACAAATTAATTTTGTATTGTCAAGGTTACAAAAAAAACGTTTGGATGGATATTTGTTATTTCACTTTATGAAAGAACCTTGAAATCTGGCAGGTTCTGAGGGAGACCTTTGCCCGGCAATGGGACTTTATAGGTAGAAAAAAGTTTACAATGGTTAATAGAATAAAAACTGTTCTTAATTTTAACGTAAAAAAAAGAAAAAAGAAAGAAAGAAAAACGTTTATTTGGGTAACCGGTACACTCAACATAAACAAATAAAAGAAGAAAAAATAAATAAACAAGAATCCAAACTAATATTATAAATGCGAAAGTAACTCTGTCTGTCTGCCTTTTCTTCACGCCTAAACTACTGAACCGATTTGTGTGAAATTTGGTACAGACATAGTTTGGAACTCGAGAAAGGACATAGGATAGCTTTTATTACAAAAAATAAAAATAAACAAAAATCTGCCGGAAGTCACTATTCGACGAGAACGAAGTCGCGGGCAAAAGCTAGTCAATTATAAGTTAAAAAACAACAACGAAATAACAAATAATATAACATTGTGTGTCCCACGGCTACGCCAAATGGGTCCAGTTCAGCAATTTGTCGAGCAGCTAAGTGCTCGACGCTAGTTTTCAACTGGACCCGATTGATGACGTGACGGACAGCATTATTTCCCCATTAATATATAAGATAATTTTAAAATACCACTCCAATTATGCTCAAATTAGTTCGCAGCAGCCTCCAACACTTGAAACATGACACTAATAAACATCAAAGACGTGTTACAAGCAGCCATTGCACATATCAATAGCCATTAAAAAAAATCTCTTCATATATAAGCCATAAAAATAATGTCTCCAATATAGGGTTACCACTGGCCCAGATTTGTTCGGCTAAAACTGTCATTTTTGTCCGGACTTTCTCTCAAATTATCTTTTTTTAAACTCAGGAGGTTAAATGTAAACCAAAAACAGAGATAAATCGGTGAAAGTTCAGTTTTTTGTTGGTTAAAAACCCGACTCTTCGTTAATACTTTGAAAGTTTTTAACTGGCAACCCTAACTCAAGTATCAATGTCAAGTGGCCGAACGCACCACAATCTTAAAATGATTGGTAATGACGTGCACACTCGTTTAAGGTATATTTACGAGTCTCGTGTGCACTCGCCTTGTCTCTAACATTGTATATCATTGGCCTTATTGGTTTTGTCGTTTACTATTGCTTCGGTAATTGACCAATCATGGTTACATGAGTTTTTATTATTATGCATGGCAAACTGTGGACCTTGGTCGTATAAGAACGAGCTTTGGCCACCCATTGGAAGATATAAGGGTAGATTTCAAACATTTTTATCGTCTTATACCAACTTATGCTCCCATATCGGCATTTTAAATGGTTAAATTAAGTTCAAATAACCTTTTATTTTATACTATAAAACCCATCGTTGCCCATCTTTAATGGTTAAGGCTGTAGAATCGGCCATTCAATTGATTTATCGCCATACTAACGTCCGTTATCTAGACAAATAGGTAGGTACCCATCGCACTGCGCAGTACCTAACTCTGACAGAGAAAAAAAAACCCTAACTGAATAAAACCTTTTACATTTTATTCTTTTTGTGCACAATATCTAGTACAGTATCGCTGCACAAAAAATATGAGGGAGCTTTTGTGAAAAAGCTTTTCAGAGTAGAAAACATTGCACAACGTAAATTGAATAATAAAAGGCCATTTTAGCAAAAGCTTTTTTTAACTGTATATGAGATGTGGGGGGAGGCGAGAGTTTCATTAGATGTAAGGTTTCAGCCCCTGAGCCATTGTTCGCGATAACTGCGCTGTTAAATGAGCTTATCCTCGTCCGACAACAAATAGAGCTGCAGACGGTAAACCGCGGTAAACACACAACGGTCGGTTAGAGCACTAATAACTCACCGCGGTGCAATCTGCCTTATTACGCGTACAAGAAAATGGGAGTATAGGACTTTAATATATTTGAGGAAAAGAGTTTCTTGTTATTTACGTGTTACGCTTTAGCAAATATGTCTGTACTATTTTTATCCAAGTTCAACGTTACAAACACGAGTGAAAAACAAAGTTCTTTTTTTGTTTCCCCGATATGCTACGAGAATTTCATATCAACAACTCTTTATTTTTTAAATGGGCTAACGTCCGCTATGGTACAATGGAACACACACACTAAAAACATACTTCATTAAACCTTTAACAAATATTTTAAGTTGAAATTCTATCCATTATTTTAACTTTACCTTGAAAAGGCTCTTACGTTACAAACTTATGAAGAGGCCACTTGACTTAAACAAACATGTTTACGTAACTTTACAATGGACAATGATTCATTCCATTAAAAATAGAGATAAAATCTAGAAATGTTATAAAAAACATTAGTAGGAATCTGCTGATGCGTGTAGATATTGTATAAATGTTGGAATGGTCGATGTTAATGAAAACAAACTGGTGGCACACCTGACGAGCCACCGGCAGCCCGGGTGTCGCCTTACAAAAATAACATAGATAAGTTAGTACATGGAGTGATTGTGCGCGAGAAATGTTGCAGAAATATTTCCAATATTTCTCAACTTACTGACTTGTATAAATGACCAGAGGATGACGATGCTAATTTAGATAACTAGAGCCCCAGGCTTAAACACGTGACTACCGTCTCCCAAAGTGGTTCCTATCATGACAATGTTGATCAACAGCTTCGACATATTATGAGCTTATGTAAATTCAATACATTTGACTCTTTTCATCGTTATGTACAGGCGCCAGCACATCAACCTACCTCAATCTGTCTTTCTTTAACAAATTTTCAACCTTATCACAATTTATAGATTGAAGTATGTTGACCTGCTGGCAGCACATATCACGTTCTCTTGTGTTAAATAAAATTTTAATGCCGAAGCTGAGGCATAAGTTACCCTTGACTCTCACAAAAACATTTTAGCAAATGCTGACTGAAAACACGCTGAATAAAATATACAAACCACTTTGCCGACTCTAAAACCAGCTCCGTGTCTCTCGCTTCTTCCCTTAGTAACGGATACAGCTTCGCAACAGAATCACTGCCATTATCTCTCCATTTGCTGCCCACTCAGTGGATGACACCGTCAACTGCGCAGACGCAGCGTCTATGAGTTTCATTTTCATTGAGTCATCTTTAATTAACGACTCGTATTGAGCACAATCATGCCTGATGGACATAAATTGCTGGAATGAATGGGATATTCAACTTTTATGATATTTTTATGGAAGACTTCATTTGAGATTGCCATTTTACCTTTAAATAGGTAGGTAAAGGATAAATTTCGCAGATGGAATAGCAAAAACTATGGACCCTGTCAGGCACTTACGTGATATGTTATCGCAAGCCTTAATATAATATGGTCGCGGGACTTACGAATTACCGTGACCCCGGAACGTAAAGGGCTATTGAAGGACTCCGTGGATTTTAGTCAGTACGAGTCTGACAGTCCCTCCCGCTCTGCACTGGGAGGGAGGAATCATTTGACGATTTTACCACGATAAAAAATCCTTACTATAATATAGGTACCAACTGGATGTTATAATTACTACGATCGTTAAATACTACAGATACTCAGTTTTGCCAGATGGTCCACGATGCTTCCGTATTGCGCATTTGTCATCTTTGTTACGACGTAGAAATCGAAAGCCAGTTTGCTGATCTTATTGTATGAATAAACACGCAACAAAAACCGGTGTTCAACACGATGCAAAATCTGTATATCTTTGGTATTATTAACATCTTTTATGGTAGTATTGTAAAAAATACTCCTTCTTTCTTAAGGCTATGGAAAAGAGGGATTTACAGTAAATATAATCAAGTTCTGGCTTCTACGGTTGGCGGTTAATGTGCATTTAAAACTACCATATTAAAAATATTTAACTAAATAGGGTACAGGATAAACATGTTATATTTCACAGTCATTATAAGCCATATCGTACACAATGCGACGTAAGTCTCCGATACCGTATACGTAGATACCGACTTTGGTATATACGTAACTATCGCAATAGAAATCCATAGAGGTTCGTATACAGGCACACGTCAATAGATATGAACATACGAATAGCTTTAGCCCCATCGTACACAAGGCGTCGCAAGTCTCCAATACCTTACGACTTTGGCATCCATTGACGCGTGCCTGTGTACGAACCTCTATGGATCTGTATTGCGATAGTCGCTTGGATACCAAGTCGTAAGGCATCGGAGACTTGCGTCGCCTTGTGTACGAAGAGCCTTAATCTACGTCGTGTGGCCTGCGAGTCTACAGTTATTATCAGCAAGCTGGGTAGTTATTAGCACCGCAACTTGTACTAAAGATAGAGATCAGGCACAAGCCTACGACTTAATCCAAGTTGAATTATGTTTAAATGCTTGTTTGTTTCCTTTCTGCCATTTAACTGCTAAAATAACAGTTATTTTGGTCCGTAGTGTTAAACGTTTACACCTACTTGACGTGTCAAGTACTCATTATAGTAATGGGCCTATTTATTGATCTTCGTGCCAATAATTAGCACAAAAGATGGATCTCGCATGGTAACTTTTATAACCTGGCCTTGTATTCTATTAAAAATCCATACTCGGCTCAGCTTATGCTTAAAGTAGTTCTGTATTAAGCCTTTGTCAAACAGACAGGCGTGACTAATGCGAAACGTGACGTTTTTATTTGTAATGTATGAAATTGTTTGAATCCAGTCACATAGAAAAGCGAAAGCGATCCGATAGCGTGACAGAACTATTGGACTGACGTCTCGCTTCGGTTCGGTATCACTTCGGAAACGCTTAGCTTTCGCCTGTCTGTTTGACAAAGGCATTAAAGTATGCGCCTAGGCTCTACAAATACCTTAAAATAAAAGGGTAATAGCACTGAGACGCAGTGGGTGAACGATTGACTACTACTTACGCGTGTCGCGCGTTCGAGTCGATACAAATACATGTATGACCTACAAGTAGTTGTTTCCAGTCTGGGTGACTGTGTATGTGAGTATAAATGTTTGTTAACGCACCAACAATACATTTGTAATGCTAACATGAATTTTACAAATAACTCGGGCTAGTATATTTCTGGCGTTAGTAACTATACTTTTAGCGACAAATTTGTCGAAATACCTCTGTCTATGTGAGATAAAATCTTGAACACAAGAAATGGGAGCAAATCGTGACTGTCTCACTACGGAAACTGTATCATGGTAAACGAGAATTGCAATGTGACATACATTGATGGGTAGAACACTAGTTTGATGGTCTTCTATTCTACAAACAAAGTAATGGATGATAAATAAATATTCTATAAAGACATTAGGCATATGCATATCTGAGAAGTACAGTTTCATGGAATAACTCTCACATGTAGGTTAAATATGCATTGTTTGTTGTAACAACATGTGAATTGAGCCTAACACTATGGTAATGCTCATTAGTTTATCCAACTTTAATTGAAGTCAAGACTACACAATGAGACAATGCATATGAGACAGAATACCATATTATAAGCGAAGAATATAAATGTCAACAGCAAAATACCATCAAGCTTCTATTTCCGAAGGGTATGGAAATATTATTTGGAAACTCAGGTGATGTTACTACTGGACCAATCCCTCTGCAGAAGTACAACATTTTTGTATTTCTATATCCCTGCGATAACAGCCAACTAGGCATAAGTATGTACTTACGTAGTCACGTGCAATATTTAACAAAATTAAAGCTCTATTTTCAGATAAATACTGGTTTCTACTTTGAAGTACGACCTATTTCGTAAATAGCGTAGCTTCAAAAAAAATGTCAATCAATATGTAGTAAGGAGAAAATCATTTTTGAATTCTATTTTACTACCTTTGATGCAATTCAATACGGTTCAATAGCCCGGTACCCTGAGACGTCGTGGCCCATTGTCTCGGTTAATAAGTCAATCGTCTCTGGGTGGAATTACAGCATGTTTACTTAAACATTAATTTAATAAATCAACAGTTTAGGTACCCTATTTCTATTCCAAAAGCTCTGACAGCATTTCAGCATTTACGACAACACTAACAACCTACATCTAGTTTAATTCACACGAAATACAGTTCACTTAGGTTTATTTGAGAACAAATTCCAGTTGTAATCTAAAACTAATTCGTCAGTGCGATTGTTTCAAAGCGAGTGTTTCCAACGATATATTCCAGTTACTTAGTACAGACTGCTACAAAAGGAGCTTTGACACTTATATTAGCTTAGGACGGGCTCTGCGCCAACATTGTGTGAGATAGATATTCCTACTACTACCTGACTGTTTTCACTAAAATAACCGAGACGCCTAATTATTTTATTCAACTATTGGAATTTCAACGCTCAGACCAGAGCAAGAGAGTATATTAAGGCATATCTGTATACTATATATTTAAGTGTCACCTAGTACCTACTACCTAGTATTAGATACCGAGCATAAGTTTTAGTACAAAGTGATAAAGGATAAAGTCTTAGAAAGTTTAGAAGCGGATAAAGAGGTGTTATAATATAATATTTATGATAAATATGTTAATTTCAAACTGGGTCGCGTCGATAAAACTGAACGTTTAGATATGTATTCATTGGAGTGTGAAAACCAGATGCAGCTGTCGAATTCTTGGCTGAATATGCAAAACTTATTTATTTTTACGCTTAAAATGACCTGGAAATCAAACCAAGGACCTGCTCAGCAGTTGCCGACACGGTCACACATACATACAGTCGAGAACTCCAAACTAATCATAATTACAGTTAACAACTGACAATTAAAATTTTGAAATGTCATTTTTAATTATATTAGAATTTGGAATGACAGTTCGGTGAATTTGGTAGTTCATTTGTAGGTAAATAAAATCATTGAGCTCTAAAGCCTGTGTCAAACAGACAGGCGATAGCGAACCGGACTGAATCCGAAACGATAACGAACCGATACGAGGCGTCAAACTGGGTGCAGCGAACCGAAGCGTGGCAGTTATATTAGCTGGCTTTTAAGATCGACGTCAAACAGAGCAAATACGCCTTCGCCACGTCTTCGCATCGGTTCGGTCACCCTATCGAAACGCTTTCGCTTTTCTATGTGACTGAATTCAAACAACTCCATACATTACAAATAAAAACGCCTCGCTTCGCATTCGCCACGCCTGACCATTTGACAAAGGCTTAAGCGCGATTTTCTCGAGAAATATTGGTTTCTACTTTGAAATAATACCTATTTCGTAATAGCGTTGCTTCCAGACTAGTAATTTCAGGAAAACACAAGAGGTTAATCAATGTGTTAGGAAAACATTGTTTTTGAATTCTGCTAAGTGCATACATAATTATAATTGCAATTGACTGTACACAATTAATTATAAAGAAAACAATATGAGTGCGTAGCACGCTGTTCTCGAAACATATTTTGTGCTTTCAGGAGTTCATAATATGAACTAGAACTTAAGTCTTGTTTAAAAAGCACCTTATCCATAGATATTCCATGAATCATAGATAAAAGGTGTTTACTTATTGACCATAGAGAGAGCACACAAGAAAAGAAAAGAGACGGCCTATACTTTTCCCAATCTCTCTCTATGTCTCAAGTGGATGCTTACCAAGGTTATAAGGAATCGGAAATCCTCGGAATAAGTCCCAACCCATAGTCCGCCAATTTGATTATCTTCAAGGGAATATTTATTCCATTAGAGATATTTTAAAGATGACGTATATTATCTCAATGTCCTCTCAGTGTTCCCGCTAAAAGGTAATTTAAACTTAGCAGTAATTAGTAATACTAAATCTAACGGATAATCTTCCCAGACTTTAGTTGTAATTAAAATCGTTTCAGCGCTAGGAATGCCTCAATAATGAGACAGACACGACGACTGACTGCAATAACGTACAATTTATGTTGAACTCAATGAAAGTTCCTTGTAATTCATTACAGCAGATGCTCATTACGATTCGCGTGGAAATTATCAAAGTTTAGAGGAAATGTAACGGGAAGGAAAATGGCGCTTCATTATGCACCGTTCATGGGGTTTTACTTAATTTACTTTCTGAAAATGGGGAAATTGTTTAACTGATATTTCAAATGAAAGTCTTCACTATTAAAATTATTTAATTTTAAATAAAAGTAAAATTTCCAATCCTGAACATGAAAAAAATGTTATCGGTAGCTAACGACTTTAATGCTTCAAGTCTGTTCCATTATATTTAAAATAAACTAAACGCTAACTAAGCGTTTAGTTTATTTTAAAACTGAGCTAGTGAACATAGTGTTTAGTCACTATGTTCACTAGCTCACCTAAATAGTGAAGCTATAAAAATATCTCATTTATTTTACGTACGGCCGTTTTAGTATGTCTGTACCATACTACGCCGTACTTGAATATTCAATCATCACAATAAAACAAAAAACAATGTGAACAAATCTGCAACATGTAAACATAGTTTGTTTGTTCATTCCCACGGTATACGCGCGCGCAGGCCATATGGCGTCTAGCGCCACAGCTAGATCTAGAATACTCTCAAATTTAATCACACTATTATAATCTTTATGTGAGCTGCGAGCTGTTTTGAATCGTTTAATAATAAATCATAGAGATTTAATCTTGCCAACGTAAATAAATACGTCCATTATATTGACACAGTTGGGTGGCAACTCTGGCAACACTGGAGCCGCACACGTCATGCGCGCCACAGACTAAACAATAATGCGACTTCTAGGCACGCTGATTTGTTTGTTTTTACTGGCTTTTGTTTTCCCAGACGACCTATTCCTGAAATACTAGTTAATGGTTCTGGCTAGCGTGACTAGATATATTCTAGTAACATAAACAGGCCGTTGCCGTCATAAGTAGTACTTAGAGCTAAAGAAAAATAAAGTACTAATGTAATTTTAAAAGATGTATGATGATAGATATTTGATAATCCAGTTTTCTACGTGGAGCCTACGGCGTAGGCTGCCAGATGCTCGGAAATCCAGGTGTACAGGTATTAAGTATACTTTATAATTTCTGATGTCGAATACCTACCACAATTTTTTTTTTCATCATATGACGAGTGACGAAATATCGAAACAAAATGTCTATGTTTTTGATCAAGTCTGAACTGTACATTCGCATCAATATTTTAATGCGTCTTGCTCCAAAGTAATGTCTGGTCAGCAAAGCCTGACGGAGAAATGCTTTATTGCAAAATCCAATTATTATCTACTAGCACTTTTCCCGCGACTTCGTCCGCGTGGGTTACGTACTTTCCTAATTCCCCCTTTTCACCCCCTTAAAGGTTAAATTTCCAAAAACCCCTTCTTAGTGCTCCCCTACATTATAATAGGAAGCCGTGTGCAAAATTTTACATTCCTAGCCCTAGTAGTTTCGGCTGTACGTTGATATGTCAGTCAGTCAGTTCTCCTTTTATATATATAGATTTTCTTATATTTTCCTACCGAATGAACTCATAAGTCTCGAATTGTCCCGGAAATAAAATGCCTGTATCTGGCAACCCTAACCGTAGCCCCCGTCGGAACTTAGATTGCAAATAAAACCAACATTTAGATATTCCAAATCCATAAAATAAATTAAAAGTGATTAGATAAGCATTGAAATAGAAAATACTGTGCGGTATCTGTAGATATTTACCAAAACTTTCTATCAGTTGGAATTTCTAACAGCAGTCATGTTTTTTTAGGGTTCCGTACAGAAAGGGTAATACGGGACCCTATTACTGAGATTCCGCTGTTCGTCTGTCTGTCTTTCTGTCCGTCTGTCACCAGGCTGTATCTCATAAACGACTCAACACTTGATCGGAATTATGATTATGATATGTACTACATCTGTATCTCATGAACGACTCGCACTTGGTCGGAATTATCAAATTATGATTTAGAAAATATCACCTAATTAGATAGTATAATAGAAAAAGTTGAGTAGGTAAGTATTCCATGTAAAATTGTTTTAAAAAAACCCGAACTTTTTATCTGTTTCTTTTTAAACTTTGCACATTTGCAGTTTGCAGGAAATCAAATATTTGTTTTTAAACACACGAAGGAGGTCATCTAATATTTGTCTGGTGTCTATCTTGTAGAATTTATTGAACAAACACTCAAACTCAGGTTTAATTATAGATTGTACAAATAGCTGTAATTGATGACGTTTTATAGCCTAAATCATATCCTAATAGATATCTTAGCTGCGTTAAATAGTATTGAATAGGAATAAAGTAGCCTTACCAATAATCATGTTTAGTTTAAACCAATAAGAATTACACATACAAAAACACTTACCGTCTTATTACAAAATGGGTTTTAACTAAAAACCCAGGTTCAAATCACGAAAAACTACGGTTTACACAAATGTTATTACAAATCGTGGTTTTGCGATAAACCATGGTCTAACAGTCGTAGCTGTCAAAGGTGTGTCAAAGTTTCTCATGTTAACTTTTTCATTGTGTTGTTATTTTCACCCAAAATGGATTTAAACATGGTAGATTTAATTGTTATTACACACGGTGTATTTAATTGCTTAGACAATGGTTCAAATGACGGTACTAAGGTCCACGTTTTATCTAAGTTTTGTAATATGGAGAAATTTAAACCATGGTTCTGCAGATAAGCCTGGACTTGATAGTCCAAGTTTAAACCAAGCTTTATTTAGTTTTTGTAATAAGGCCGTTATGGTCTGAATAAGTATACCTATTGGTCACTACCAAATATTAATTAAAAGGTTATTCAATAGCTGCTTCGATATGCATATTTATTTATTAAGTAAAATATGTTAATAAATCAATACCAGTTTCTTTTATTTACATCACACCACGACTACGTTGCCGGTTCCTTACAAGTTCGAGCTTTCAATCCTACCAGACAAAATATCTTGCTTGACTACACAAACAAATGCACGCGTCAATCTATCGAGCTCTAATAAATCAGAAACCAGTGATCCTTGACTTTAAGAAAACCAAAACACGATAACATTCATCACAAACGACGCCGCACCAACCACAAAGTTCCGCATAGCAATCTAAATCCCGATGAACATCGCGTCTTCACAGAGCATTACTGGGATACTAATTTTCTCACCAGTGTAGACGAATCCGGGAAACATAAACAAACAAAACCAATAATACCAGGAAATCAGTCTACATGGGAACTGGGAAAGGTTTCGTCCTGAAATCCTAGAGATTACCGACGTCAGTTCGGGTTTCGTTTCGTGTCGTTCGTCGCCAAAACTCTAAAATACACATTTGAGCGCTCATAGAGCTAATATTAGATGTTCACAAATGTGCATACGACGAATGATGTCAGTGACGAATTCACTTGCTTTCCTCTTATAGAGCTACACACACTGGTGTCGGTAATTGTTGTGTATGTGTGATGGTTCGTCTGGGAATGGATCCACGAGATTGCTGTAACGCGTTGAATGAACTACTAACACTAACATTGCCTAGCATGCACGTCAACAGTTCTATCCCCAAACAAATACCAACTCCAGCGCGGCATGTTGTGTTGAAAACAGTTTGATCGTGTTATGAGCTAGTTCCCTGATACTGACCACGTTGACCACCCAAGCAGAAAATGCTTGGTTAATGATCCTTTTAACTTTGCAACCTTAATCCTATGTGCTTGGTGTTGATGGTTAGACAATAAAACATTTAACATACAGATTGAGAAAAAACGTATTAATATTTGGACTTTTCAAATTTTCAAAGCTTTTTCTCTCGAGTCGCCTCCGTTCACAACCTCTGACGATCCGACGGCGAAAGCTGGCGGAACTTGCCTGTCATAATGGCCGTACGTTCGCGCCATCTATCTGTATTTGGTAACGCTAGCCTAACCGCGTTTATCCAAGTTTTACGACATGTTTCGGGAGTTTGAACTCCAGACCTATCAGTCGAGAGTGTACAACTACCATTACAGTTTATCGGCAGGCCTGGTCCTCAGCCGCGCTGTCTCGGCGTGTTGCCAGGATCGGCTCCGGTTAGAGGAAGCTGTCGTGTGCTCATTAGTTTGCGCACGCGCTTCCTTCACTCGATCCCTAATGTGCCGAGTGATTCCAGGCGGAATCTCAGTCGCGTGACATTTGCGAGATCTATTTATTTGGAGTAATCTGTACATCTTGTTCATAGATCTACTCAGGAAGTATAAAATGGTTTAGAAATTGCTTGAAGAAAACTGATAAGTCGAAGTAAAACTAAAACTCTCAATTAATATAGCATTCATTTTTCCGTGAAAAGCAGTTTTTTCAGTTTTTAGCCAGATACAAGGCGACGCTCAGCTGTAAGCTAAAGACATAGTTTATTTTATCATTAGTAATTAATTTCTAGATAAAAGTAACCAAGACACTGCTCGCTGTGCGGCCCATTGCATTGTCTTATTCGAACATTATGTGCGTGTACAGGTCCTGTAGCGAGGACCCGTCTGTCGGCATTCCATAGTGAAGCTCTTATCCTCTCAGTTTTACTCAGACATAATAAAATTCGCCATTTCGCTCACATACTTAACTGCACCGTCAATGAAAAGTTAAAACTCCATTTTCTATTTCATTGGCGTGAATAAAAGCTTTTATTTCAAATTGATTTCTGCCATTTTAGTAAGAAGGAAAGACGGCAGACCGTTTCAAGAAACTTGAAACTGCGTATGACTAGTTTAGTCGTAACGTTACTTAAATGTCAAATTAAATTGCCAAAGAAATAAAATGTTTAACTAATATTATGAATTCCCTATTTGATGTTTCTTTAGGTGATTCTCACACGATGACACGAAGTTCCTCGTCCACGCGGTCAAGCGGAAGCGGTCAAACAAAAGTGTTGGCCGAGCGCCGCGCGGATGGGCGGTCCGCGCGGTCTGGTGGCATAAGTTCTCTCTCGCCTTTGCTTGTATGGAATCCGTTGATTCCTAAACGAATTACAAACTGTGTACGGATCTGCATCACCGCGCGAGCGCACTATTTAACAGTGTCTTATGAGAATCGCCTTAGGACACTATGTACAATGCTACATTGTTATAACACATGAACATTGTAGTCTTTGGCGTAAATCATTTAAGTTGAAATTATTTACGTCAATGACTTTAATGGTATGACTAAATTTTCAACCATCAATTCCAAAGTAAATATCAGTAAATCTCTGCAACCACAACTTGTCATGTTTGATCATTCACATGTTTCTATTTGATGGACTATTCAAATCATAAGCATCTACCTGCTAAGCATATTAAAGTAAATTTAAACAAGTTCTTTTTTCACAAATTTATATTTTTTTAAATAAATTAATATGTTGATGAAGAAAACCAGTTGGGAGCCGAACAGGTGACGAATTTGTATATTTATTGAAGCTCCGTGTTATTATTATTAATTATTCACCTTGACTCCAGGTCAGTCCTCTGTCGACCTTGCTGTGAGTCAATAAACCCATCCTAGACAGGGGTCAATTTATATGAAAGCTATTCCTAATTTAGGTAGACGGCGCGCGTCTATTAAAGATCCGTGTAGAGTTAAGCCAGAAACAGCGATGACCGCAGTCCGCCCCACACGGAGAAGCTGACCTACACGTAAAATTTTGAGTGATGTGTCGTCAACCAGGCATAACTAACATTATTTTGTTGAAAAAGTTTTTCTCTAATTTTATTTTATTTTCATTTTTTTCTACCTACGTTCTTAGAATTTGCGTACTGATATTACCTATGTTTACAGAAACAAGCGCAGAATCTTCGCATCTTAACACTTTCAAGGAACGTTAAATTAGCTTGTAAGGCAAAAATATGGCTAGACTCATGCTCAAAACGACAGCAATAAATCATGAAACTTAACATTTCAACGACGCACTGTAAAGGTTCTCCACGACAACTTATGCCTGGTGATAAACGTCGGTTACACTTAACCCTAATCAGAGTCAGTGAAGTTTAACGCTGGTTAACGAGAGACAATAGACTATTGCACGTCTACAATGCGTTTATGACACATTGTGCATGTCCGTCTACGTAATTATGTAGAACCATCGACCACCAGCGGTGATGATTGGGCAATCTATTTTTACATTCTACATAGTATTATACCAGAGTGTGTAACATAGACTACATAGATAGTGAATATATCTTCAAAGGATTTTGAACAATCGTGAAATTGTTTTATAAATATTCGAACACGACTTATAGTCGTGCTCGCATACGGGGTGGCTGGGAAACCCTTGTAAATAATGTCTTAATTCTTGGGTGATCAAGCAATAAATCATATGAAACAAGCCTGGCCCTCGCATTTATTCATGAAAAGTTTAAATAACGAATACTTAGTTCGACTACTGAAAAGCTATGAGACTATAAGAAAAAACTCCGAAATGCCTATTCTGGCCGTCTCAATTCAAGTTGCCTATTAAACCTGCATCATATGGTTTACGAAGCAGCTAACAGCATGCATCATTCCCTATGGACTGTACCATTATTCCACTAGCAACAAAACACCACATCGATACTATCGTACACGGCATCACAACTTTTTGTACAACGAACTTGGAGAATGCATTTCAATGTTTATGGTTGATGCCTCTCCTTCGGGATAAGGTGAGGGTAGGAACTATTTATTTGCCCCTTATAAGGAAGCCAGGCAATATCAGTCAGTCGTCAAACACGTTGAGACGGGGCCGCGAAGCTGTTACACCAAACATGGACGCGCTTTCATACTTCAGACGCAAAGTATACTTCTTCTCAGTCCTTCTAATACGGTGTGTTATTGCACTTGTTATACAGCCAGTTCTTTTAAAACTTTTTGCTGCTAATAAGACATAATTCATACCAATTTAGTTATTGCAATTACGACTGCGATGTGCGATAACGATCTTTTTTTTTAATTTATAGTCTGTGGCTAAAGAAGATATTTTTAAATTAGTACGCGCAATGTCGTCTGGTTTCATATAATTTATTATCTTCTTTCTTGATAGTTATGTGTGTAATTACTACTTACATGTCTGCTACACCATTTATACAAAAAATAATTAATATATTAGGTTCATCAACAGTACTGTATAATTTTCGAACGAGTCGATGAAGCAATTCATTGAAAAGCTTAACTTACTAAGTTAATCTGTAGCCAAGAACACGTAATCATGTTCAGACGTTAACGTCGTTTTAATCGCACATTATTTATAACCGGCCGATTAACTTGGTTAGTTGGCGGCGAAACTTAATCTGCGTTTACCGAACTTGGTATTAAATAAGAAAGTGACGTTTATGTTATTATTAAAGTAGGTATATTACACTATGCATATCCGTTTGTGAAACTTAATATAGGAATTTATGTTGAGTTTTCTTTAGTTGTTATGAGGAATTTCACCGATTAAACTTAACACAATTAATTAGTCTGAGTAAACCTGGTGCAAGCTGTTTGTGATAATGATGACACTGAGAGCTAAAAAAATGGATAAACTATGCTAGACCGTGCCTTTCCGAGCTCCGAGCGAGTGTAGCACGGGCGAGACACAGATTCAACACTTGTACAAAAAGAATAATGTATAGTTTATTGAATTTAGATACGTCAAGTCAGTCCTTTACAGATCTACAGAAATACATAAGATAATTAATTTAGAACGGTACTCATTCATACATTTAACCTGGGGTCTAAATGCCACTTCGGAAAAATGTCTAAGATTCTATTCTATATGCTTGCCATAATAAGAAACACACCTAATAGAATAAACCATTTTTCGAATACTGTCGCAATTTATGTTTTATTTCTGGTAAAGTGCCCCTTGACACATATGACAATATTCATGTTGATAACATCAAACCATTCGCCAAATGCCGGATGCGATTATTTATGCATTCCAAAACCATTCTTGTTACGGAAATTGGTATGTAGATACTAGGTACTACTTGACAGTGAAGAATTCCCGTTGCTGAATTTTAAGCTTAACACATTTGAACTCCCCTTAGAGGGCCAAAGCTCCCTTAGAGGGCCGAAGCCTGCCGGGGTCGAGGGACTAACGAATAACGTGACCCCGGAACGTAAAGGGCTATGGAAGGTCACCGTAGATTTTAGTCAGTAGAAGTCTGACAGTCCCTCCTGCCCTGCCCTGGGTGGGAAGAGTCAATAGATGATTTTACCACGCTAAAACAAAAGAACACATTTGAACTTGTTTATCATTGACACGAAGAAGAATGCATTAGCATGGCTAGTAATAAATTGGAGCTTTAGAATGTAAATGTAAAGGTATTACAAGACATTTCATCTACACTAATATTAGAATAAGAAGAAAGAAAAAAAAACAACCTAAAAACTACTGGACCCTGTTCACCCGATTTCACCAGTTGAAAATTACTTTTGCCCAAAGTGACATATGCAAATAATGGGGGGTTTTTTAATTAATATAAACTTAGATAAAAGGAAACTATGTCTATTAAAAAAATAACCGTTTTAAGAAAGAATAATGTTCCTAAATTTCACAAAACTTCGACCTAACTGCCCATTAATTGAACAAATCCTAATCCTAACTAGTCCTAACTAATATTATAAATGCGAAAGTAACTCTGTCTGTCTGTCTGTCTGTCTTTTCTTCACGCCTAAACTACTGAACCGATTTGTGTGAAATTTGGTACAGACATAGTTTGGAACTTGAGAAAGGACATAGGATAGTTTTTATTACAAAAAAAATAAAAACAAAAAATAAAATTTATGAAATGCTCTAACGGAGTATAGATAATTCCTTAAATTGTCAATAGATGGCGGTGATCGTGCAATGGTGTCGATCGTTACACGAGTTCGAATCATGGTATTATTTTAATTCATCGGAAAAAGTAAATAAATAGTAAAAAGGTATGAAAAAAATAATATCAAAATAATAAAACTTTTAGTACAAAGAAAATGCCCGAACGGAGTTTAGATAAATAATGCGAGTTGTCGCTATGAATTGATAGATGGCGTTGGTTTCAAAATTGTATTGTCGGTTGTATGATAGTTTATGTGGACTGGTCCTATTTCGTAAGTTTTAATTTGTTCCGTTGTAAGGTGGACCATGAAAGGCCATGCTCCTTCGAAGGCCAATTATTAAAATTTCGTAGTTATTGCCATGTGATGTCAAATTCCTTCTATCTACATAAACATCCATCGAACTAGAAATCACAGACGCGGCGGCGAATCGCTCGCGCCACTATTTTGGCAGTACGGTCCCTCGCTTCATTGATATCGGAAATCGGCGACGTTAAAATAAGGTGGTGTACCATAGACGGCCACTCTAATAAATAAACAGTTATTATTCGTTTATTTACTGGATAAATGAAACTAACAAATATTTAAGTAATACTTTGTTTTATTCCGTAATATATAAACCACTTCTTTTTATTGTAGATTTAATCGCTATTTATTAACTTTTAGTGTTAAATGACTGATTTATTATAATGGCCTTCTAAGGAGCCTTGTTCCTAGCAAGGCCATTTGGAAGAGCTTAACAAAACTTAAGTTTAATGAATACTGATTAAAGCTAGGTTAAAAAAAAGTGATTTAAATGGTACACAATAAAACAAAGTATTATTTGATAATTTGTTTTTTTCATTTATCCAGTTAATAAACGAATAAAAAGCGTTTACTCGTTAGAGTGGCCTTCCATGGTCCACCCACCTTATAATTGGTGTTCCTGTGATGCTTATGAGAAACTATTTATCTAGATCCACCAAGACTATATAACGGCATACGGTTACAAATAACCTATTTAGGACGGAATGTCATTAAAGCCGTTATTATGACTGGGATGGCAAAAGGCGAAACTTTTCCCCCCGTATTCCGTAACCCCGTATTCCCATCATTCCAACTGATTTGCTATTCCAATTCAAAAGAGTTCAGTTTCCGCTGTAAACTGCGTTTGCAATGACCATAAATAAAGCCCAAGGGCAAACGCTAAAAGTTGCGGGGGTACATCTTGAAAAAGACTGTTTCTCCCATGGACAACTCTACGTTGCGTGCTCAAGAGTGTCGAAACCACAAAACCTTTATATTTTTGCAAAGGATGGCAAAACTAAAAACGTGGTAAACAGAAATGTCTTGGTGTAAGAAACTTTCATAATCTCTTAAGCATAAAATAATAGAAAATTTGTCAAGGGAGAAACAGTCTTTTTTCCTTTTGGACTGAAATGCCAAATCAGTAGAATGATGAGAAAAAAAGGGAAAAATAACATTTTCGCCTTTTTCGATCGGCAAAACGGCTTTAATGCCCTAAATGAGTATAAGTACATCTCTTAAATTCAAACGCAGAGCTCATTATGTTGATTTTTGAAGAGTTCCCTAGAATATCGTCTACATTTCATTTTTAAAGAGATCCCGCGAGATCGGGAACTATCAAATCAAAAGCATTTATTTCAAGAAGACCAGTTACAGGCACATTTGAATTTTCAAAGACATAAAAAATATAATTAAATACTTACTACAAAATTATGGTGCTACAGTCCCAGTCACAAAACATAAAAACTGTGAAAGTACCGTAGATGCCCGTTCCAAGAAGTAGATCTCTATGGAGAAGAACGGGCAAGAAACTCCATGGACACTCTTTTTAGATCGCCAAAATTATTACAAAACCTTTGTTACATCATTCATTTTTAGATGGTACATTATGATGGTAAAACACCACTATGTGGGTAAAAACAAAAATCTGCTGGAAGTCACTATTCCACGCGAACGAAGTCGCGGGCAAAAGCTAGTAACTTCATAAATGTCATATAAGTGTCTTGAAGTCCATTTATAAGTTGAAGATTTCATTAAGTGCTTTAACTTTTTAAATGTAGAGTTATCTAATATTATCCGCGGTTTCACCCGCTGCTCGGCTCTTATTGGTCAAGCGTGATGCTAATAATCAGAATTATGTGATGTGACGTGATGATAATAATCAGAAAAGGTGCAGCTGCTAGCCGTGGTAAAATTGTACTCACCAAAAAAGACACAAACGTTCAAACAATCTTCATTTTTGCACAATATTAAATTTCAAACGAAACACCAGTACAATCGAGCATATACCTACTAAAGTCACTTTACAATTTTACGCCGATTTTAAACACTGAAGATCATATTTCGCGCAAATCCAGACTTCGATTATAAATTAAACACCATTATGAATTCTTTCGTACCTAAGTGGATGAAAACAATTCACGTTTTCAGACTCTAAAGCTTTATATCTTCATCCACAAGTCCAAATCCGGTCAACCACATACTGTCGAATTCAGGACATTTGATCCTTTAAAAGCTGTATTGTGTATTTTGAAGGATGTTATATTTCGTCAAAGCGAAACCCCTCAAGGTTCCGTGTGATTTGAGAGTGCGAGAGGGCCCGGACCCTCACGGACTTCGGTCATTTAATATCTGCATTGTCGAGTTCTCCAAATATTTGCGTTGGGATCGGGAGTGACAACTATGAAGTTATTGTTAGTTATATACGAGTTTATATGAGTTTATTATCATCTGTCTAACATCGAGGTATATAATAGCGAGGTTGCGGGACTTACGAATTACCGTGACCCCGGAACGTATAGGGCTATTGAGGGACACCGTGGGTCTTAGTCAGTACGAGTCTGTCAGTCCCTCCCGCTCTGCCCTGGGTGGGAGGACTCATTTGATGATTTTACCATCTAATAGCGAAGAAATAAGCACATCAAAACATCTTAGTTCTTTTACTAATTAACGTCCGCTTTCAGGAATTTTCACGATAATTTGACGTCAAGTTAACTGGGTTAAATTAGTTTCTCGTTCGTACAACTGATATGCTTTTTCATTTTCCATATTTACGACGTAATACTCCCAATTACAGTCAAATACTTAGAATTCATGCTAGGACCTCAGAATCTGAATCCTTGATCTACCAGGAAATAATCCGCTAGTGCAACGACATACCGACATACTACCATACGACATACCTAACAAAATGAAATAAACCATTACCGTCTTCAAGTTATTTCTAACAATGACCAACTGTCCACCGTACCTTGACAAATCATAGCGGCTATCAAAGGCTAATTATGTCAAAATTAGTAGACAATAACTTCAGTTCCTTAAGTCGCCTCCCGCCAAGATACCGGGCGCACTGTAAAGCACTCATTTCAACGACCACCTGCTGTTCTCATTAAAGTCTGGTTCATCTGGCTATAAATTCGCAAGACATTGCTTCTCCTCTAAAGGTACTCATAGACTTCAGCGTTCACTTGTAACAGAACATTGAGCATTCGCCGTTCTTACATTTGCCGAACTGAACAACGAACAAAGCCAAGCATAAAGCCAAACATCGCTACGAACACTTCACGATTTTTCTAGCGAACGCTCAAGTCGATAGTCGCCAAAAATTTTTTTCAGAAAAAAAGCTCGCCAGAAAGCTCGTTAGAATGCTCGCTTGTTTTTCTGTAATGTAACATTCGCATGAATGCTCATTGCAATTGAATGCTCAAGTTTATCAGCACCTTAACGAAGGTAGGACGTAGGTATGGTGGAGGGAATATTACACCGGCCACAGTTTACGGTTACACCCCGGATTATATTTAGGGGGCTTTTTGTAAGCTTACCCTACAATTATATGAGTTTGCACGTCGCACAACTTGACAAATTGGTGTCGTATGTTTTGTTACGCGCCGGTTTTATTTAAAAAAAAGTTACAGGTCGTTTATTTATTGTAATTTTTGTTTTCGTATCGGATCCGTTATAAAGTCGATTAGTCAAATTTTCATAGTTTTTTTTTTAGTCAATATATCGTACCGTCTGAAAATGATTTACCTACTTTTTAGGAGTTCACTTAATTCCATGAGGACAATATTGTATGTGGATGTTTAGGTATATCAACGATGAGTTGCCGACTTATGCAATTCTGTCTTAGGGTAATGTAACACAAGTACCTATCCAATATCGGGAACTCAAGATATATACCAACGAAATTATTTTGTAAAAAAAGCGTACCTTTATCTTCAATGCAACAAAATCGTCTACACCTTAATACAACTGTCACTAATCAAGGCCAGACGGGTGCAACAAAAAATACTAATTTAGTGCCCATAACTTATAATGAAGTGAAATAAATTCACGTCATGAGCGTGACAGCTAAATCCGCATTCAATGTTGTTGAAAAGGATGAATTAATTTTATTTTTGGCTTTAGATAACGTCTCAAATCTAAATATACTTACTTCCTTTCATTGATTTGACTGATGTGCATATCAATTATGCGGAAGTTTGAGTTTTTTGGCTAATATCAGTGTAACCAAAATAATAATAAAAATAGGTATATCATGGAATATAAATGATAAGTTTAACAACTACTCATAGATAATCTACTTATTTTTATAAGAAGAAAAAAAGGTTCACAAAAGAAAATCCCATACAAACATGGATAAATTAGGGACGACTGCAGTTGTCTCAACCATATGGTTGGTTTTATTACATAAAAGGACTGAATTATTTTTGTATAATATAAAATATAATAAAAAAATATAAAATCAGTCCTTTTATGTAATACTTATCAATAAACATATTGCCATAAAGGCCTTGAAGCCATTCCAGAAAAAAAAAGCAAACAAATAGTTGCACCATAGAAAAAAACGTTGAAATAGCAACCACCAATCATACTGTGGAACACATGCCTATTGAAGACGTGCTTGTACTTTAAAAGATTTTCCGCGGTATATTTTATGTGAGCACCGTACGGAAATGGTTACAAATTTTATGTTTCGCGAGTAAAAGCCCGAATTGGCATAAATCCGCGATGTCGTCCTGTCTGACATTTTTCACTCCTTTGTAAATTGTGAGACTGTTTTTAATGACAAGAAAAACACAGTACACTAAGTTTTATTACCAAAGAACTAAGCTCGTGACCGGCCGTCTTAGGTTGATGTCTGAATAAGCATAATAAAGTGCTAAAAGTTTATTGGCAAACCTGCCCCTGTTTATAACCCACAGTAGTCGATACGTACACACGTAAATACAATTTGGAATGTGTACGGAATAAACTGTACGGTCACGGTACGTATAGAGAACGCGGTAAGCGCCGATATCCAATTAAACACTGGTTTGAATAAGTTACCGCCTTCAAATAGCCGCTGGATTAAGATAAGACCCACTGCGAAGCGTGGTAATCGTGTAATTGGTTTGTTAGGTTTGATGATTATCTATAATAATAATATTCGTACGTGTTAACGCGCAAAATGGAATGTAATTTTCTCCGAGGCCTGCTCGACGGCGGCGTGGGATTATTCAGAATGGGAATTTAAATTTTCGTCAGCGCCTATTCCAAGTTGGAACGAATCAGAAATGTTTAACATATTTCGTTTATATTGCGGCTTAATATGTCTCAAGAAAGTTGTTAATGTTTCAGCTCTGTTTATATGTTAAGGAGCGACTTTTTGATGGACGCCAGGATGTGAAAGGTGGCCAACTGTCCAGAGTATCCTTATAAAAATATTAACAGACATCAAAACTACAGTATAAGAATAAATTACATATTTATTATCTCACAGACTGCATGTACGATTTTTTATGCTTTTATTTGAGGACTGAACTCTTTGAAGTACTCACTGAAGTATTTTTACGTGTAGGTCATTGTATTTAGTTGGCAATATGGGTGGCCATTTTCAGCACGAAGGAGCCATAGGTGAAAATAAGTGTTCATTATTAGTAAATGATTTATTATAAATTCCGTAAATTCTTTATCCGGGAAAATAGAACAAACCACAAAAATAACAGTACAAACCGAGAGTACTCATATCTACAAGTACTATGCAAATCAAAACCTCTATTTCAGTAGTCAAAACACCATGCTAATAAAATTATAAATTATGTGTGACATTTCTGAACCTTCATTAATTTCCTTTTCGATTTTAGGTACTACTGAAATTAATAGCCATTTTCTCGGTAAAAGTACATAAAAGACTATGATGGCGGCGCCCTGCGAGACGGACGGCAGGGCTACAACGATTTTCCATTACGCTGGCTGGCGATCCATCGCCGCCCGATAAGTGCCGCGCCAGGGATAAGCCCTAGGTCATATGGATTACTAGCTACTATACTTCTCTGTATAAACACTAAGGTATTGTTGAAGGGACACTGAATTAGGCGACTTTTTCTAATTAAGTATGGTAGTGTTTTGCGGTCTCAACTGATTTTAAGTGTATGTAAAATTGCCACGGATATTTTATGAGATAAACGATGGCACACAAATAAACGGGAACTTTGTTAATTTTACGTAAGAAATTAATTACATTAGATAACCTGAATGAATTGACCAATTCTTTGGAGGTATTCCTCGTAGCGCTCCCGTTTTGAAACGCTCCCATCTAAGCGCTCCCGTTTTGTTCCTCCAAGCGCTCCCAAAAGGAGCGCTTTGAGGAACGATTAAAAATATTAAAATTTCTTTCCTCGAAGCGCTCCCATGTTTAAAAATAGGGAAAAGCATGAAATAAACGTAATGAATTATATCGATAATGCTTGCGATAACAACAAAACGCAATTTTACGTAAACACAAGTTCAGGCAATGCTCGGCTGGGTTCGTGTGAATTCGGTAAACGCGACTTTCTAGGATACAATGGGGAGGCGGGTTTACGGTTTGTATGTGTGTGTGCAGGACTCACGCGCCGCGCGCGCCGCGTCTTTAACTCTTAGTTAAAAAGTTAGTATCGCTATTTTTGGCAAAAATATATATATATAAAAATGTTATGTTGGTTTGTGTATGCTTCAAAAACTCAAAAAGTTCTGCATCGATTGAGCTGAAATTTTAGCATGATATATAATTCGCATCAAGGATTGTTTTTATCTATTTTTTTTAAACTGTTTTTTGTGCCACAGCGAAGCGGGGCAGGGTACAGCTAGTTAATTATAAAATTGTTTTAACCATTTTATCAATCGCAAAGGTAGCATCACCGTTGAGCGCAATACGTTACTGGGTCCCGGCTCAGAGCAGGTGATTTTAGTGAGTATGCGGTTTTAGTCAGTAAGAGTCTGACACTCTCTCGCCCCGCCTAGGACAAGGAAAGTCATTTCTACCATTGACGTAAACAATAGACACCTCATTGCCTTATTTCTACGAAAAACTTCCGACAAAACATTGAGGTGTGCGGGGAGGGGGGTAGTAATGGGAAACATAATGGAGAGAAATCACAAACTTTCTAAACAATAAAATATATGATTAGGTGCATATGTGCGCGGGCATGCGGGCAGCGAGTAATGGGCGACTCGCTGTCCGAACATGGACCATGCCCGGGTCGACGGAGCGTTGTGTTCGCGCGCGCCTCAAAGAGTGTCAGCATAGTGACGGGGCCGGTAGAGGGCCAAAGCCTGCCGGGGTCGCGGGACTAACTAATTACCGTGACCCCGGTACGTAAAGGGCTAGTGAAGGACACCGTGGATTTTAGTCAGTACGAGTCTGACAGTCCCTGCCGCCCTGCCCTGGGTGGGAGGAATCATTTGATGATTTTACCACGAAAAAAAAAATAGGTGCGTATGTCGGCAGATTATATTCATCTACTAGACTCCGTCCGCGCGGATGTCGGTCTTCGCGTGGATGGTTTATTTCTCCATTTTGAGTAACTCTGACAATGACATCTTATAAATATTACGGCGCTGAATCAACTGCGGGTAATGCAACGTGTGTTCGCGGTTCTACAGAACAACGTCTATGAATAAAACTGAAAAATAAGATTTTTTTTTCTACGTATTTTTCCAGGATAAAAAGTATCCCATTTTATGCCCAGGATAATAAGGTATAATTATACCAAGTTTCATCGACTTCAAACCGTTAGTTTTCACGTGATGCCTGCATATACAGACAGACAGACAGACAGACAAAAATTTTTTTATTCACATATTTGGGTTTGGTATCGATCCAGCAACACCCCCCGCTATTTGTTTTTTCAATATTTTCAATGTACCTACAGAATTGACCCTTCTACAGATTAATCATATGTATAGATTTGGTGGATTTACAATAAAACAAAAAATAAAATAAAATTACCAAATCCCGTGCGAAGCCGGGACGAGCCGCTAGTTGTATATTATAACAATGTGTTCTACTTATTACCTACCTAGTCATTATCGATAATTTCAGTTGGTATAGTCCCATCACTATCCGAAAGTTAATCATGGGAGCGCTTCGAGGAAATAAATTTTAATATTTTTAATCGTTCCTCCAAGCGCTCCTTTTGGGAGCGCTTCGAGGAACAGAACGGGAGCGCTTAGATGGGAGCGTTTCAAAACGGGAGCGCTACGAGGAATACCTCCGACTCCGAGGTATTCCTCGTAGCGCTCCCGTTTTGAAACGCTCCCATCTAAGCGCTCCCGTTTTGTTCCTCCAAGCGCTCCCAAAAGGAGCGCTTTGAGGAACGATTAAAAATATTAAAATTTCTTTCCTCGAAGCGCTCCCATGTTTAAAAATAGGGAAAAGCATGAAATAAACGTAATGAATTATATCGATAATGCTTGCGATAACAACAAAACGCAATTTTACGTAAACACAAGTTCAGGCAATGCTCGGCTGGGTTCGTGTGAATTCGGTAAACGCGACTTTCTAGGATACAATGGGGAGGCGGGTTTACGGTTTGTATGTGTGTGTGCAGGACTCACGCGCCGCGCGCGCCGCGTCTTTAACTCTTAGTTAAAAAGTTAGTATCGCTATTTTTGGCAAAAATATATATATATAAAAATGTTATGTTGGTTTGTGTATGCTTCAAAAACTCAAAAAGTTCTGCATCGATTGAGCTGAAATTTTAGCATGATATATAATTCGCATCAAGGATTGTTTTTATCTATTTTTTTTAAACTGTTTTTTGTGCCACAGCGAAGCGGGGCAGGGTACAGCTAGTTAATTATAAAATTGTTTTAACCATTTTATCAATCGCAAAGGTAGCATCACCGTTGAGCGCAATACGTTACTGGGTCCCGGCTCAGAGCAGGTGATTTTAGTGAGTATGCGGTTTTAGTCAGTAAGAGTCTGACACTCTCTCGCCCCGCCTAGGACAAGGAAAGTCATTTCTACCATTGACGTAAACAATAGACACCTCATTGCCTTATTTCTACGAAAAACTTCCGACAAAACATTGAGGTGTGCGGGGAGGGGGGTAGTAATGGGAAACATAATGGAGAGAAATCACAAACTTTCTAAACAATAAAATATATGATTAGGTGCATATGTGCGCGGGCATGCGGGCAGCGAGTAATGGGCGACTCGCTGTCCGAACATGGACCATGCCCGGGTCGACGGAGCGTTGTGTTCGCGCGCGCCTCAAAGAGTGTCAGCATAGTGACGGGGCCGGTAGAGGGCCAAAGCCTGCCGGGGTCGCGGGACTAACTAATTACCGTGACCCCGGTACGTAAAGGGCTAGTGAAGGACACCGTGGATTTTAGTCAGTACGAGTCTGACAGTCCCTGCCGCCCTGCCCTGGGTGGGAGGAATCATTTGATGATTTTACCACGAAAAAAAAAATAGGTGCGTATGTCGGCAGATTATATTCATCTACTAGACTCCGTCCGCGCGGATGTCGGTCTTCGCGTGGATGGTTTATTTCTCCATTTTGAGTAACTCTGACAATGACATCTTATAAATATTACGGCGCTGAATCAACTGCGGGTAATGCAACGTGTGTTCGCGGTTCTACAGAACAACGTCTATGAATAAAACTGAAAAATAAGATTTTTTTTTCTACGTATTTTTCCAGGATAAAAAGTATCCCATTTTATGCCCAGGATAATAAGGTATAAATTTACCAAGTTTCATCGACTTCAAACCGTTAGTTTTCACGTGATGCCTGCATATACAGACAGACAGACAAACAATTTTTTATTCACATATTTGGGTTTGGTATCGATCCAGCAACACCCCCCGCTATTTGTTTTTTCAATATTTTCAATGTACCTACAGAATTGACCCTTCTACAGATTAATCATATGTATAGATTTGGTGGATTTACAATAAAACAAAAAATAAAATAAAATTACCAAATCCCGTGCGAAGCCGGGACGAGCCGCTAGTTGTATATTATAACAATGTGTTCTACTTATTACCTACCTAGTCATTATCGATAATTTCAGTTGGTATAGTCCCATCACTATCCGAAAGTTAATCATGGGAGCGCTTCGAGGAAATAAATTTTAATATTTTTAATCGTTCCTCCAAGCGCTCCTTTTGGGAGCGCTTCGAGGAACAGAACGGGAGCGCTTAGATGGGAGCGTTTCAAAACGGGAGCGCTACGAGGAATACCTCATTCTTTGCCCATTAATATACTCGTATTATGAATTTATGACAATTGTCAAAAATATTATCAAATGTTTTGATAGGTGTCGAATGAAGAAATTTGGTGAATTTTATTAGATTCTTAGTGACTTGATCAAAACATGACAGACTTGTTTCAAAATCGATTTAGTAAATTTATTAACTACAACTCTTGCAAACATTCAATCTGCATAATCACCTCATTTTAATTTAAACAACTGTTCGTCAATTTCTGGTGATTTCTATTAGCTGTATAACAAATTTTATCACTAGGCATTCATAATAAACTATGATAATTATGTTAACGCTGTTGTCATACAAGTTCTTTTCTTGCAAAACATTTTATTTTGTAGCTTCCCCTTAAAATCACGGAATGAATCTAGTCAAACAGACCACCCATTTCATTCCGAATGAACACAAAATCCTCCGGGAGCATCCGCTCCCAGTCTAAATAAATCCAATCGTATCTAACGGCTGCGATAGTCGGAATTAATTAATTATTCAAGCGCGCCGATGGGCCATATTTGGCACACGTTCCCTATACCGGGCCATATTTGTCACACTCTCCTATGACGCGGCAAAAAACTATCCGCCACTGCTACCACTTAAGGCTACCTATTCCTGGGAGAGAAGTAAAAGTTCACACAAAAAATCGAATGAAAAAGTTGATTAAATAGTTGTCATGTAGACTAATAAATCGATGGAGTGGACTCGTTAAACATCGAATGGCTGTCATTAAACATGACTGAAACAAAACCGAACAGCTTTCTATGCTGTAGTGTATAATAAACATTTGACATCCGTCATAATATTTGGCGCCGGCAATTTGCATAGTAATTAACAGAGGTTTATTATGATGCAAATTTTGTGAGAAACATTCTCATATCCTTTAATAAGATGTACGATAGCATCAACCTCAAAAAAACCTGTCACAGGCTGTGTAGAAAAAAGTAGATAAGTAGATATATCCAGTTATTGCACATTCCTGGCAGATAGTTTAATCTGAGATAGATGTGGTACCTACCTGGTGTCTGTCAAATAAATGCATTTAGGTTTTTTTTTGCCCACATATTTCAGATAATTGATGGCCATACATATTCATTAAAGTCCACATTCGTTAAATATTCGTGTATATTTTTATCCAATGCATATATCAGGTAATTATTCAGAACGTGTTCCGTCGTGCAAAAAGCTTCGTTAATGAATGCAAAACACGCGTTTTTAATTCTATAATAATTGGACAATTAAAAATTACTAAATCAGATAGTAAATGAATTTAACAATTGTAACTTAATCTTCCGCTATATAATTACGTGTCGAATTGGCTCAATTATAAACTTTATACTGCTTAGTTTTCTATGTAGCTGAATTCATAGATACCGCAGGATCCTTTATAATAAAACTATCAGTAGCCTCATCGCGTGACTGTTTTTGCGTCAAAAAAAAAAACTCAAACGGAAAAAACTCAACGTGTTCCTTTTGGTTTTCTAACATGCGGGTCGAATTCAACTCGTTGGGTCAATTTTGAAATCCTCCACTAACTACTAGAATAACACTGGGCGTTATACATTTCAGTTATTCACACAACCCCCAGGGGTAGAAAAAAAAAGGGGTAATCTCCAGGGGCGCCATGGCTTCAGAATGAAACTGCTTTATGTATCTATTCCCGGAAGGTTGAAAATCTACATACTCATTACGCCAGCTTTATCAATAACAATATAATCGATCATCCCCTATTTTTGAGCCTTTCCACTTCTACAGATTCCATATGGAAAAACCCTGTATTTATAGATTATTAAATGTTAAGCTGGCACAATAGGTCATCTTCCACCTATCCGTATCAAGTCCTTGGGTGACAAACACAGTAACATTGAACTAACAGGGTTATCGGCTCGAGGCGTGGCGCCAACACTTCTAGTCTAAACAGAATGCGACCCGGCTGACCAGGGAGCCATTGTTCACGCAAGTATAGACGTAATTCATTGTATCTACCTGAGCAGTGAATGTTGTGAACTAGCAAAACACCCTTACTTCGCACGTGTTTATGAATTGACAACATTTGTCATTCAGAGGGCTAAAAAGGCCCCTTGAGCAGTCTTTTTTTGACACTAATTTTCGTTACAGTGGTGTAAGCATTTGTTTAGAATATGCATTGAGAGGTATTGCGTCTTGTATTGGCCTAGGTAGCCATGACGTCTTAATGCGAGAGTAGTTCCACTGTGGGAACGAGATGGCAATAGACGACTTGTATAGCTCTATGTCTCCCTGAGTGAAATTAGTCTCGGTTTAAAACGTCATGGTACGCCTCCTGTTCGTGGCACAAATGCAATAAATTAAAAGGGTATTGACGTCAAGGTAAGTAATCATGAAATTATCATAATTGTCTTGTCTTTATCTCAACCTATTTGGGGTCGATGCTGATGTGTTTATCAGTACCGTAACTGGCCTTTCATTCGCCCAGTGCGAGCTTCTTTAACTGCGCACTGGTCTGGCCAATTGTGGTCCGTTTTTGGACATTTCTTTGGCACTTGAGGGTCAGCGCCCTGTGCCTGGGCACCGTTGGCACATCCCAATTTTTGGCACTAGTGTTTATCGTTCATAGTAGGTACTCTTTTTTGTGAATTAATATACCTAACATCTTAACTTTTACTCGCAATCTTAGCATTCACATGTTCCGTATAGCGTAATAGTAAGTTGCATTATTATTGTTACATAAAAGTTAACATTGCCAGTAATAATAGTTGCCGTGCAAGACAACATGGTCATCGGCCAGTTGAATGAGAGAATGCCAGTCATTCATAACTGGCAACATTCTTTTGTTCCCCGCCGCCAGCGGTCCGCGGTAAAAAAGGGTTGGCGCCCTTACCGACACGGACACCAGGATCACCACTATTCGTAACTAGTTATAGCTCCAAACATTACTCATAAAGTATTTCTTAGAACATTCGTTTAAAAATACCGCCTTTTTCTTCTTCGTCAGGTGCTTATAAACTTGAACATGCACTTTTAATTAGCGTTCTTGCGAATGTTACATTACAGAAAAACAAACGTAAGCGTTTAAGCGAGCATTCAAAACAATCGTTCTGGCGAGCTTTTTGTCGAACCGACTGACAAATCTAACATCTTTGTAAAGAATTTTTTTTGACGAATATTGCGTTCGATAAAAAGATCGTGTAAATGTTCAATGCAAAGCAATGTTGTACTGTTCAAATTAAAAACGGCGAATGCTCGATGTTTATTAGCAAGTTGAATGGTCAAGTTTACCAGCACCTTTAGCAATCGAGAGATTGTAAACTAAATCGAGTAGGCCTAAATCCGGACACACGGCATCTTTGGAAGCGGTTATCGGTTTTTATAATACCGTGGTTTACTTCTCTATTACTAAAAAAATCGTTTTTCTGTAAATTACATGTTTGACAAATAGTTACTGAGACACGATACACCATTATAATTAAATCAACAGTTTCCGATCTATCAATCGACAATCGATTAAAATTCCAAAGCACACGAATATAAAATATCAGTGAGCTTTGCAAATATTGTGTTGACCTACATTTTCCATGTGTAAATAAGTTACAAATATTCGTTCCATGCAGTTTAATATCCGTTGCAAAAATGTAACTCAGTCAAAGTAATAACATGCCTGATATTCTGGTATACTGCACCACATTAAAAGATATGAAAAAAAAAAAAAAACGACGGGTTGCACTCTGGGAGTGCCGACAGAAGTGAAAACTTGAATAGTAATTGTTGGAAATATCTTGTGAACAGATTTTAGTAAAACTCGCAAAAATGGTTGACTTTTTATTTCAATAATTTTCCAATGTGACGTACATCTTTTATAAACAATGTTACCTAGCAACGAATGTATCCAGCATACAAACTTCTTTAAAAGTAATAAAGTCACACGAACATTCACGCAAGCGCCCTGCGCCGTCCTACGCTTTTTCGGTCAGGGTCACGTGTCCTGACGCGAGTTTAAGATTTTATACCCATTACAGAAAAGTGCTCAACGCCGCTAAAGAAGTTTTCACTTCAAAAATGTAATAAACACCAACAAGTCGTTGAAATACGCTTTTGTCTCAGGAATTCATGAATATAATTTTCATAAATGTGTCATGAAATGTTGAAAAATATTCCCTAATATTATGGCAGTGTCCAGGCTTTTTCGTACCTAATATGTACGTAACGTACGTACGTACGTTATGTTAATACTAGCACTTTGCCCGCGACTTCGTCCGCGTTGGTTACGTACTTTCCAAATTCCCCCTTTTCACCCCCTTAAAGGTTAAATTTCCAAAAACCCCTTCTTAGTGCTCCCCTACATTATAATAGGAAGCCGTGTGCAAAATTTCACATTCCTAGCCCCAGTAGTTTCGGCTGTACGTTGATATGTCAGTCAGTCAGTTCTCCTTTTATATATATAGATATAGTGTCAATGCGAAAGAAAGCAATCGACTGTAAAAAATGTACACGATTGAAAGACAATAAATAGGTTACCTGTAAGGTGTTATGCGATAAAAAACGAATTAACTAAACTAAAGCTAAACAATTGCCGAAATGGAACTTAGAACACACAGTTTTTGGCTTAGGCTAAGTAATAAAAAAAAAACATCGTATGGCCATGGAATTCAGCGTATTGAAAATGTGGAAAATTTTAAGTGGAATGGTATTCATAACTCATTTTTGAATGAATGTATTCATAATATTTTTTTTCAAAATGTCGCTTTGTCAAATTTTCCATTCTTGCTACAAAATACCTATCCTACTACGAGTATCCTTCCCTACTTCCTACTAATATTATAAATGCGAAAGTTTGTTTGGATGGATGGATGTTTGTTCCTCTTTCACGCAAAAACCAATGAGCAGATATGGATAAAATTTGGTACACAGATAGTTTATAACCTAGATTAACACATAGAATAGTTTTTATCCCGATTTTATGTTCCCGTGGGATAATTTTCGAATTGTGGCGAGTGAAACTGCTGGCAACAGCAAGTCATAGATATATTTTTATTCACTGTATTCTTTACTAAGGCAGTAAAGAATTGAATTTTATTGTCAAACTATCATACCGAGACTGAATTTAATGAGAGAAATTTTGTTTAATGATTTGTGAAACGGCGCAATGTATTCACACACAGAAATATTTAAAAAAATCTTTCTTATATTAATTTAATATAAGATTTTTCTATAAAATCAAGGTAGTTTGTACGATTTTCTCACTTCAAAGTTTAAACACTATCATTGATTTAGGTGCTATCAAGCTTTTAATTAAAAACATTAAAATATAATGAAATTAAGGAACGTTAGTTTGTTTAAAAGATCACTAATTGCATATGAGCAGATATTAAGGTACAAGTAAGAAACATAATTAAATTAAATAAAGAGACAATCGAAACAAGTATAAACAAAACACAAAAACCTAATACGAGTACTAAATCAAGATAGACACAGACAGCGTTATTCGTAAAGGTTTCCCCAACATGAATATTCACAGATTTCAACATGAATGGGTGCCCTGAGAAATCCGAGAAGATCAGAGCATCAGATAAGCTGGAGAAATCCCATAAACGGACACAAGTCGTGCTACTGTTGCCATCCATAGACAAGATAAGGCGTGTGTACATAGATAAGAGGCCCTTGCAATAGACAAACATAGACTTGCGACAACTAGGGACTGACTTGGAACAGGATCATCACTCGCTGTTTAAAACTTTACTGATCTTACAAAAGGGTTAAGGGGAAAATCATTTAGATCTGTATATTGGCCAAGTTTTGTAGCAACAAAAATAAAACCTTGCGTATCAATTTTGTGATAGCAGCACAAATGGAAAAAAGAACAGAATGGATACTATGTTATTGGGGTATCATCATTTACCAAGCATTTATCAAGCATTCCAACCACATGTTTTTTGCTGTTTTAGAAGTAAAAGGATACCTATCACCACATACCAAATAAGGTTTTTTTTTAGCGTGGTAAAATCATCAAATGAGTCCTCCCACCCAGGGCAGGGCGGGAGGGACTGTTAGACTTGTACTGACTAAAATCCACGGTGTCCTTCAATAGCCCTTTACGTACTGATGTCACGGTAATTCGTTAGTCCCGCGACCATTCGTTAGTCCCGCGACCATACCAAACAAGGTACTGTACAAAATGTTAATGAAAATTCCATAAAAATACTACCAATCAAGATTTACCAAGAAACGTAACAACTTCCTGATACCAGAGCGATCTATATTTAATTAATTAGTTCTCTATTAACTACGTTGAACGCAGGTAGCCACTCAAAACGTTTCAGAGAAAAAAAAGATGGACAAAAAAAACCAATAGGCGTATAAACAACACAACCGACAGAAGTGTTTGCTTTGTAAAAACTTAATTAATGAAGGTATAAGATGGTAGATGTTTACTACGGAATCACAGTAATTTACGCTGATCAAACCTATGATTATCAAGTATCAGTAACTAGTACTTATTGCTTGTAAGTACTTTATTTTTCTTTGAGGCTCTCCGTGCTAATTTTGTGACGCCAACCGCATCTTTTGTTCACGAATAGCATCCAGATTTCATTTCCAGTTTTGACTACTTTCCAGATAATTCCCTTAATGCTTCAATACCTGAAACAAAATGTTACTTTAAGCTGTAAAAGTGTAAGGGTTTTTAAGTAATGCTAGTGCAGACTTTACTTTTTGACTGCTAAGTAAGCTTAATTCCTAGCGATTGTGAATGGCTATTCTATAACTTGATATTTCCATACCTGTCGAACATGGAATGTCTAGGTATTATCTGAAAATGTTTTGGGTAATTCCTATTACATAATAAAAAGATTCTTCCAAAACAATAATGAATACAATCTACCAACCCAACCTGTTACGTATTCTTTGTTACCGCCTCTTGACCAGAGTAACCATTTTTGGCGTGTGAATGATTCTTGCAAGGATTACCATAATTTTTGTATTCCACATTAGGGATTTAAGCATTTTATTAGATACCCTGTTGGACACAACGAAATAGTACACGTGGGAGAGGAAGTTTTTCAATTAGTTGGCTTTTCTTGTCACATAAATCTTTATGTAAAAAATATTTATGTTGGATAAAATAAGGTTCAAAACATGGCCTTCTTTTGACCACTCGTGATTATATTCAGCAAAATAATCGAGTTTTAATAAAGCACCCACTGGGTGTCCGTTAATCTTAAGATAAAACGGCTACAATTTATAACTAATTATTTATGGTATAGACTTCGCGCGGCGCCAAACGATCGGACCTGGCCACTGGCCATTGACTTGCGCGCATTGCAAAGAAAATAATGTAGCCGGCATAAAAAGTGTAATCATTCCGCTCTGGACCTAGGCGTCTAATTAAAATCACATTTTGGGAAGTGTAGTAATGTTTTAGCCTCTTTTTAGGATCATTGTATATTTTTTGCTCATCTACCGAGTGCTTTTATTTTGAGGATCATCCAAAAAAGACCTACTAGAGTGGGTCTTCACGGTAATTCTAGATAGTAGTAAATTGAAGTCACCGGCCTCGAGTCAGGGGCACGTCAACGACTCGTCTTGTCCTATCAAAGGGAAGTAATGCCGATATGATAACGAAGCAATTAGCGAATGACAGACACATTTTTCTTCGAATTCGTTTTATGCACCGAGCGAGGCATGTAAAAACATTATCGCTGGTCTTATCACTGAACACATAAATTACAAAATTATTTCGAAACTGTCGTCAATTTGCCGTTATTCTTTATATTCTGCAGATTACTCTAAATCAATGTCATTTTATTTGGACTTCGATCGACGGCTCCTTATTTTAACAAGATTCTTTACAAATGAATGCATAAAATAATTAGGTAAATGTAATAAATATTAAGAATCCAATAAATACTCACTTACATTATAGAGCCCAGATCAGGAGTAATTTAGCAGGCGACCCACACCTAGCTGATGCAAATCTAAATTTTAACCAAATTATAAACAGTGTAGGCCCGCCTAACTGTATCTACTTTTCAAACCACCTAAAATCGATAACTGGACATGTTAATCGCGTATTGCTCACATACATAAATGCGAAATGATCTGTGACACTTCGTTACGACCTCTCAAAGTGTCGAGGGCCATTAGCATTTGCTAATCGTGCGTGAGTTACAACGCATGCTCAAGCGATAACATGCACTAATCCGGTTCGCTACTCGATTATCTGATCTCCGAATATAGGTCTGCAGCTTTTCGCCGCATATTCGTCTTAAAAATGTACACAATAATTATTCTTATCTCGTCTGTTCAGTGTATCAAACAAATTTCCAGGTAAAAACGTTTGGGATAAACAGTTCGCCATGATGAAATATGTATAGGAAAGTAATTTACATTTTCAGTTTAGGTATTCTTTTTCCTTGGCAACTGACTCAAAGGTTATTGCCAGTGTCAAGACACCCCAGGGAATTGTTGCCATAATAATTATTTAATTGGACAATAGTAGGCACTTTATAATGTTGATTTGTACAAGTTACGACACGATATACAACGAAATACGATATATACGATACAAGTTACGATATAAATTTTCAATCTACCTATCTTTATCGATAAGTCCTTGTCAATCGCTGCTCATTAAACAAAGTAGGTATGAACAAAGTGGGCCATTCTGATCTCTTATGACAAACGCATCCCGAATTGACCTACGACCGTGACAATCTAAAATTATTTCAACGTAAAACTGGGTCAGAATGAGCATATTTTATACAGTTTGATAGTATCTAATGGGTCGATGTACCAGGGTCGCAGTGGAGCGCGGCGGTGCCGGTGGACCGTGGACACCTATTGTCATTCAATCGCGCCATTGTGGGCTCTTTGTCGGCCGCGGCCGGAGCCCTGCCTCGGTCATTCGACATGGGGATGCGGGTCTTGAAATATGTTAACATTTTTGGAATGTAGCCGAACGGTTAATGAATTCAAGAGCGAGGTGCAATTTAAATGCATTGGAATTAAAAGTAGGGGACAGAACTATTCAACATAATCTATAGTGATGATAGTGGTGCAGGTTTTTTACATAAATGAAAATTATTTGTCCAATTTGAAATTATAACCCACAAAAAATGCAGTAAGTTAACATATTTTCAGATAGATATAGATAGGTCTTTGTCAACGAGTCAAAACGGCTAGATTAAATTGGCGAATCTAGGACTAACTAGTGTGAATAGGACTAAGTGGAGAAGAATGTAAAGGAAGCTGAATACAGGCGAGAAGCAACAGAGATCAATCCCGACAGTTATCCTTTCTACTCTCGAACAGCCCAGAACCAAAACCACATCTTAACCATTTGTCGTCACCACACAACATCGTTCAGGCATTGGCGTGACTTCCTTCATAACATCATCCACGAAGATATTAAGATGCATGTAACATAACACATTAAACGCACATTATCCGCAATTAGCGGCCGCCGCTTTTAAACTCGTCCATGCACCGTGAGAACGACGAAAAAACAGGCGTTTGCGCATCTTGTAGGACACGACACTATGCGTTGGTATGTGTGTGTTTATCGGTTTATAATCGAAAGACCTCATAGAAAAACATTTCTTGTTGTCAAATGAATTTGTTACTAAAAAAATGTTTTAATATCAACCATCTGCAATATTCAATCACAATAAGCTAAAACATGCCCTTTAAATCCAGAAATAACATGTCTTTGGGCCCAGCGTTCGGCGGCGCCATAATATCCGTCAAAGTAAATGAATCATGTTCATTCATAAATTATTTCTCTTGCAGATTATCCTTTTTTGAACAATGTTAATGTGGCCAGGACAAAAATAAATGAAAACGGTACTTCCTTTCAGCCCGAATTCGGAGAAAATGTCGAAACTGTTCGATGACTCAGTTTATATTGAATTTTGTTGCAATCTGTTAATGAGTTTTTGATATTAGTGTATTTTAGAGTCTATTGAAGGAAGTGGGTTTAAAAACCGTTATTTTTTGTACCCAAATCATAAAATAGGTGATAATGCAGCGTTTTTTAATGTTGGTGTTAAGCCTGATTCCCAAAAGTCATTGTTCTCGTTCTATGTTCAATTGTTGAAGGAACTTCTCCGGTAACTCTTGTAACAGTTATCTCATAAGTACCTGCTTTACCAAACCCCATAAAAAATGTAAAGATTTGTTGTGCGCTTCATGTCTTCTGATTCAGTAAGTTGAAAGCTGTCAGACACTTTGGCGGCACTATTGTTTTCTTTGTTATCTTTTTACTGGCCATATACTGTATTCTTTAAAAAAAAAAACCGCGAGAATATGTTTCTTTTGTTTCTACTTGTGTAATTGTAATTTCTTGGAATTAAAAATATGCTGAAATTTGGAAGTTCAGATATTACGAGCAGGTGCAGATACCAGATACAAACCAAAACGTATACCTACATAATTATGTCACCTTATAATGTACGTATGATCTAAATTCTCTACGGTAAAATTCATTTAGAAGGTGCACAAACTAAAGTTAAGAAAACAAAGAAGGCCTCTAATCTAATTGATGGCAAATATTAATTAGTTGAAAAGGCACTAGAGAAAAAGGTATCAAGCAAAATTGTTGAAGTCAACGTTAACATAAGGAAACAGATTTTTACTAACTACTCGAAATTACACTGATTAATCAAAAACAAAGTATCCAAGTTTTTCAAGTACCAAATAATCTAATACATATAACAAAAACAAAATATTTGCTGATAAGATAGGTAACCAATGAGTCAATATGGCAATAATTAAAAAACGTAACGAATTCTATGAATGTCGATAGGAACCTTTTTAAACTTTCTGCAAGATAGAATAGTCAGGTGAGAACGGATGATAAAGAGAGAGTGATGAAAATAACTGTTGATGAATGAAAAAAATCAATTGACTTATTTGATAAGTCAATTGAAATCTTTTCATTCAGAGTGTGAGAGTGAGAGTGAGAGAAGTGAGAATCTCATTAAAAGCCCTCGTTTTCCTTTGTAAACAGGAGTTATAGCAAAAGTAGACAGAGTAGTATAATAGTATGAAGCAGAACGCACTGTTGATAGAGAGGAAAAATTTGTTATATCTTCTTTCTTTTATTTATGAAAGACAGTCATGTCCAAATGATTAAAAAAAAAGAAAGCAATTTCAACTCGGTGGACTTATTATCTTATCATAAATAACATAATTAAAAAAACGAAAATTTTTGAGGACGGCTTGATGGATTTGTTACCCTTTCACGCAAAAACTACTGAACGGATTTGTATATGGTACAAAAACAGTTTATAACCTGGATCAACACTTGGATAGCTTTTATCCCGGTTACATCTTCCCATAATAGGTGATGAACTTATCTTTTGATGTCATTCACTGAGAACAAATTCAGACATTCTCCATTAACAATTTCTCAGTAGCCGTCCGCGACTATCTTAATGGCATGCCCGACCTGGAAATCGGACCCAAAACCAACCAGATCCTTCTTATCAACCAACTCATCTCAAATATTTTTCCTAGATTTAGCATTGTTATGCGGTGATCTGAGAATGATTACAGTACCTTCATAATATAATGGGCAATATTGAACAAGGTAAAATGAGGTATAGGAGCTGAGGACAGTAAACGCAATAGGAAGGTCAAAAATGTATACAATTCATTGAATAAGCGTATTGTAAAACTATGAAATGGTTCAAAAGCCATCGCCGCTTGCTTAAACCTTCAAGACATGTAAATATGTAGTTCAAATTTGCATTGTTCGCGATGCAGACACAATAGCTGAACAATCACCCTGAATGAAATCTGGTTCAAGAGATAAGAAATGGGATAATATGACAGATCTATTCAATGAACCTTACCAATAGACAGATATCTATACTAATATTATAAAACAGAAGAGATTTTTTGTTTGGCTGAACGCGCCAATCCCAGGAACTACTGGTTCGAAACCAAATAATGTTTTGTATTGAATAGTCTTTTCATCGAGGAAGGCACTGATATAATATAGGATACCATCACGCTACCATCAAATATAGAAGCGGGGTGAAGCCACGGGTAACAGCGATGTACCTATTATAATATGCAAAGTATGCAATGACAGCTGTAGTAAACAAAGATGAGAAGTCAACCGCAATAACTACCTAGCAGACATTAATAATATAATAGAGGAAAGCGTTGAGAGTATGGAGACATACAGTCTGACTTTTCTAATGACTTCTTTATGATCTGATTCACTGATCTGCTATGTTCCAATTTTTGTAAATTCTTATCGTACCATCAGCTTAACGAGTGTCAACTGACTAAATATTTAGGTACCGACTCCAGCACATCAAGCTACCACAATATGTCAAATTTCTTTAATAGATTTCAACCTTATCACGATTGTTGAAGGTTAATGTTCGATTGGTAAAATTTGACAAATTCGGATAGGTAGACCTGCTGGCGTCTGTACAACAATAATTTCATGCGGTTTTTTGGTCTTGCAGTCGAGCAAAATAAAAAAAATATACGGATACCTCCGTTGCAAGGTCAATGTAATTTATTCCTACTACCTACCTATAACTTCAATGTGTACCAATAATAAATTGAAAACATATAGTTCGGATCAATATTCAATCGATGATTATTAATAAAGAAAAAGCAACGCGAGGTAAATCCAACATCCTCCCAAAAATAAGTGAAGCTTTTTTAAGTTTAAAAATACTCACCGTTATTAAAGGTGCAACAGGATCTTCCTGGCATGCACTCGATACCGATGCTTTCCACAAAACTGAAGACACGATCTTATTCCTAACAAAACTGGTCAAAACTAAATTTATCGTAAGCGAACAGCTCGCTACAAAGTCGTTAAATACACTGATAAAATATTTACGGTTTTAGCTAACTACCACAGGTGGTTTAAATATTTACGTAAAGTTTTTGACGTTTCAAGTTGTATAGCCGCGACGTGACGCGACGCGATCGGCCCCCGCTCGAGCCGACGCAAGACTATCTCGGATACACTCGATCCTCGAGCTTTCGTACCGCGGCGCCCGTCCTGCTCGCGCAGCCGGTCACCTGCCGGTTAAAAAAATATGAGAAGCCTCACATTTCGCCGAAATGTGAACCAAACCAAACATTTTACATTCATCCAGACGTACCCGTCTACTTTATGTGGGGAGTCCTCTACGTGAACGTAAATGTACACTCACGCAGATCTTGATTGACGTTTTCCCTGAGACTAGTATGCAGTATGACGGGTGCGTGTTCGCACGCCCAGACGGCAATTTTGCAAGATTATCTATCATTGCAGCTTAGTAAATTACTGCATCGCCGCGAGAGATTTGTTGCTGGTCTATCTACGTCTAAGGAAACTTCGTGTAGTTGATAATGACCCGAGCAAACAAAGAGAACATTTTAGCGTTCAGCCAGTAATCACCGATACAAACTAACGCATCGTTTCCCAGTAGTATATTCAATTACTCGTTGTTTTCCCGCTTTATCTCCGCTAAGAACATCCTACGTCAATATTTGAAGATACAGTATAAAGCAACCAGCACGGGGAGTGTTGACTCGAGCACGTCAGATAAACAAACACGATTCCACTGATATGCCACCCTCAGAGACTACATCCTGCTGTAATGTGGTAACTGCGCGAATTAATTCGCGGAACTATTTGGGTTTAATTCTAACAATTAAACAATTTAGGTCGACCATTATTCAGCATATACGCAAACTGGCGTCCATTAAATTTTACGATATCCTAATTTGAGATCCGAGCTTACAACTTCAACAAACTTACAGAGTACGTGCGAATAAATCTGTAATGAAAAACTTTTGAATGTTGATCCGGCAACGTTCACAGTTCTGTGCGGCTGATAGCATCAGAACCGCTGCGACGGCACTTCATTGCTTATTTACTTTAAACTACGACAAAATACTTAGTTAGGTATGTATTACCGCATCGTTGTTAATGCAAATCTTCATTCCTTTTTGGGCTCCAAGTAAGACGGAACAGAGTTAGCATGACGCGACGTCGACGCGGGCATGACATGGCAAAGCACTCAGAAAGTCAGCACCCCCAGGCTTCAAATAGAGTCCGAGCACCCGCAAACCGCTCGCAACTCTTAAATCCTATTAAAGGAGCTCGGGAGTACCCTTTATTCATAGACTTCACCAATAATTTAATAGCGCTCCTTAACGGCGGATTCGCACTGGTGGAATGACGGCTCGGAACAAAGATTCGAAGTTTTCCTCTAATATTGACCGCAGCATTTGTATCGAATGATGCAACAGTTCATCGGAAATATGTAACGGCATGGTCGCTTACGTGATAAGATTACCACATAATATTTATGCTTATGACGTTTGACCAAGGACTACGTGATGTACTGCAGGTGTCAAGAATTGTCTTCCATTGAATGAATTTTATTATATTATTGTTCTTGTGGCATGATTCGACCATTAAACTGTAAAGTCAATCACACTTCGGATAAGGAAGAAAAAACCAGTTCCAGATACCAATTTCTGCTCTTTTGATTGTACTAAACCTATCCTTAAGCAAAGTCGTAGAGTATGTTACCAACACCTATTCATTTGATCAGCGTAATCCACTCAAAAATCCTTTAAGGCAGAGAAAATTTATATTAAAACAGGGCTATAAATACTGGTCGCAGTTTCCTCGCTTTGTGTAAAAGCAAAAAGACTTGCACTCCACAAACTCGGCAAGCCTGCGCACTAGTCCTTGTACCAATATTTTATTTTTGAAATAAAGCAGTCTGGGGTATCCTGTTCAAACGAGAATTTAGTTCAAAGTGACTTAGAGTCGAATAAACGTGAGGAATTGTTTGTGTAACTTGTTAGTCGTCAGGTTACGTTAAGAATATACTGATAGATATATAATCTCTCTTACTTAACGTGATCGTTGAAGACAAAACTTCCATACCTTGTTCATCTCAAATGTTTTTCAGCTGCCATTTTATTCGCGATTACGAAATTCGTCCAATGCCAATGGAGACGCTTGGTCAGCCGAATGATCTAGTCTCCAGAAATGAATTTTGATAAAGCGACGAGGTCGGTTTGATTACCCTACAGGAAAACCTCATTTTCGTAATATTATTGACTTTTATAAGTGTGAAGCTGTGAAGAAATGGCTTTACAGTTTACCAGCTGAGTCGGGCATTAATTGTGTTAAAAAATCCTGAAATATAAATAAGGCACACTCGAAAAAGTTCAAACACCCTGTAAACTGAAACGACCATCATGACTTTTATTGACACATGGAAAAAAGCTAAACTTACGTCAAAAACGTCAAACTGTTTTCTTCAAAAAGATTTTCTCGATTTTCTTGTTTACAAGATTTTTTTACTATTTTTTTATTTGTTTTAGTTTTGTATTGTGGTAGTATTGAATTTGTTTTTTTTTTCTCAAAGAACATAGCTATCAAATTTAAAGAATGGCTGCTGCTGATGTAGGTAAGTATCTTTTGGTTAAGTGGAGCGGTTAATAAGATTTAATTTTCAAATCAATAGTTCAACATTAGCTGTTTAGAAACCCTTTTTATTTTTGAATAACTATGAAATAAAACTGCAAAGAAATACATATTCAGATACAGTTCGCCCTATCTAACATTTCCATGGGGCTACGGTGTTTCTATTACGCTGACATTATGTAACAAATTTTGTGCCTTTTGCAGAAGAGCCTGTTCTCACAAACATATCGGAAATGATCGACCTGGCCATCGGAACACCTGAGGTAAATCGACAAACTTTACATTAAGAACTTTATTAAACTACAGTGCTCGCAACTGCTACATAGACATGAGATTTTGGAGTCTTTTCCCAGTTTGGGTAAAGTGTTGATGGGTGGATTTATGCAGTATTATGAAGTCGATGGCAATACGTTCGCCCTCTGTAACATGACTTTAAAGTTTAAACATAACAGGCAAAATGTGACCGGAAATTTCAGTATACAACCAACCCTTCGAGGATTACAGACATGATTTTATTTTGCAATCATACTCACTGGGTCGAATTTCTTTATTCCATTCTTAAGTTATGTTGACGATGAAGAATTCGACTCTGGGAGAATGACTGCAATGACTGGACTGGTAAGAGCTTCAGTGTACTGAAACATAAAATCGCAGTCAAATCCTGCTCGCAATCTAATTTTTTGAAGTGAAAACTTCTTTAGCGGCGTTGTGCACTTTTTTTTGGAATGGGTAAAAAATGTTAAACTCCGCGTCAGGACACGTGACCTGATCGAAAATTCGTAAGACGGCGCAGGGCGCTTGCGCGAATGTTCGTGTGTTTATTACTATTCAAGTTTTCACTTCTGCCGGCACTCTCAGAGTGCAAACCGTCGTTTTTTTTTCAAAAAAAGGCTTTACACGTCCTGACGCGGCAATAATGCGTACCTATAACATATTTAAAATGAATCTATGACCTATATCAGATATACATAATAATTAGTACGACCTGAAGAGGTTGTTTGACCTAATTCAATGTTTACCTGTAAGTTACATTCGTGATTCGCCATATCAGCTTGAAAACGTGTAGATTACCTACGCGTACATTGCATGTCCACGCCACAAAGACTGGCAACAAAATCATTTGAGACAGTTCAATAAACATGGTACCAGCTCCAGATTACCTTCGATAGACGTCGTAAAACCGTCCAATTTGTCAATGGGGTTTCTCACTTGAAAGTCCAGAGCTAGTAATATCGATATATTGGAACAGTGCCCAGTGAATGGTAATAGGCGCTTCGTCTCCTGTATCCGTATGACATTTAATGCAAAGAAGCAGTCAATATCGACTGCTTCAAGTTGCGACTGCATAGTTTCTAGGAAGAAAACCTCGCGACGCATATTCTGGTCTGACTATTTGGTTCATTCGATATTCGTAGTGCTATCTATGATAGTAAACCCAGTATTTTCATACTTTAGGTAAAAATTTTTGTACGAATATCCCATAAGTAAGATTTTATGCATTTTGGACAATCTTAAAGTATCTAATTGCCATATAAATAATAAAGAAACTAAAACACGCCCTACACAAATTTTATAGCACGCAGTGTTTTCTCCCTCCTGAAAAGTTACATCTTTTAAACTTACGAGGTATTCACTCTAAGGCTGGTGTCGATAGCAAACTAGTCTTCTACATACACGGAACTTGTTACTTACTACACTCCTGCGCAAGAGTATCCCCCTTTCCTTTAACGTTACATGCTTGTGTGCTTCTTTATGCCAATTCACTAGGAAGACATGACAATCCTGTTTACATTTTTAGAATGGCGTGGTAGACTTCAACATGCTGCAGACTGTTCTGCACTGCCTGGCCCAGCAGATGAGGATATTGGGCAAGCATGTGGAGTTGCGGGGCAGCGTGGCCGCCTTACCTGTCGGACGAATCAGCGAAATGTCGCCAATGATCGCCATCAGCGAGTTCGTCGTTGATACAGGGGTAATTCATTAATTTAAATAACATCATCAACTCCAGCTCGTCTCCATATTTGTTCTTCTTTTTCTGCTTTGCGTGTCAATAGGTACTTTAATTGTAGAGCTGACAAATAATATAGTCGCACACAATCAACATACCCCAATCTGTGAAATTTTACCAATCGAATATGAACTCTCTAATTTTGTGATAATGTTGAAAGTCTAATAAAGAAAGACAGATTAGGGTAGATTGTGATGGTGTGTGTGTATAACATTAGGTGGTGTCGTGTGGATGGTAAGATTAGATGCACATTTTCCTAAGTCTTTGTAACTTTGATGTTGTTTCATTCGATTAGTCATTACTATAATACTGTTTTATTGATTTCGAAGAAAGCGTTGAGTGTGTATTAATGATTCTACCCTTCCAATCGCTTTTTTCATGATCATTAGAACCACTAAAAACAACATCTATTTTCAGTAATCACCAGCTAGGCTCCTGAGCTCTGCTCGGATGATAATAGAGAAAATTTTCGTATATATGCCATATGATCGATCTCCCGGCCTCGTTTACCCCCGTATTACAAACACCGAAATCTTTTGAGCCAGTTTTGAGAACGTGCTTCCAAATCTGATAAGTCAATAAAAAAAAAATCGTTTTACGATGTTTTAAGGTTCTCTTCCAAATCGGCTCGAGCGATTTTTTTTTTTGGTGGGCAAGAAATCAATAATTATTATAGATAACTTCACCATTAAACTCCAAAACTAAGTAAACTCTCTCCTATTTTCAGGATCCTGGAAAATATGAATTAGGTAAATCATGTTTTGTTTAAATATACATAGGGATAACTTTATTCTATTTCTTTAATCTTGTAATTTATGAACCCATCATCAACCAAAATCATCAAATGAGTCCTCCCACCCAGAGTGGGACTGTCAGACTTGTACTGACGTTCCCTCTTGATCCACGGTATGACACCGTGGATCAAGAGGGAACGTCAATAGCCCTTTACGGTTTCACTTCGATAGATTACAATGTACCGAATAATAATACATTAAATTGCAAGCAGTACGTTGAGGTTCACAATCTTTCGACAGTTCAAAATCTCGCGAGATAGATTATTTATAACCAAACGGTATTTACAATTTTACGGTGACATGTATAGCACAAAACTGCGACGCTGACGTCAACGACGCGTTTACGTCGCGTACTCACTAAAATACGCAACTGACATCAGCGTAAATAAAATATTGTCTATAAATTGATTTAAATTTTCAGCCACAAATCCGACAGTAAATCAAGAAAGTGTATTAGTTGGTAAGCTTTAACTATTTAAATATTTTATCTCATCATCGAGAGCAGTGGTGGCCCAGTGGTATCGGCGCCGACTTGCGAGTTGTGGTTCGGGGGTTGGAACCCAGCTAGGTGCATTACTTTGTGTAATTTATTTCATAACCACTGCTCTCAAAACGGTGAAGGAAAACGTCGTGAGGAAACCGGCATGTCCTAGAACCAAACATTCGAAGACATGTGATATCTACCAAACCGCACTGAGTCCGCGTAGTGGTTTGTGGCCCACTCCCTTTCACTGAGAGGAAACCTGTGCCCCAGCAGTGGAATCATTATAGGCTGTTGATAACCAATCTAACAGAATGCAGCTGAAGCACTCACTTTACATGGAGACACTGCCTATCTGAACTGTACAAAACTCAACAGTCAGACTTTCGGGCACCTGACTGCTATAACAACTTTCAAAGGTCTATAATTATATGGCAACCAGGAGCTACGGCTTTTCTGCTGCTACCCTTCTTTTCAAGATATATTATAGTAATAGTCGAAACATAGATACAGACACGTATACTAAGGAAGGTCACAATGATCACCCATACACGGACCGACTTAGGGCTTGACCTAATCTTGAAAATGGATCCATTTGGCTATTATTATGTAGTCACGAGCGACTGTTATATTATGTACATAAAAATAAGGGTTTTTAGACATAATGTTCAACAGTACGTTGGTACTTTTGAACATTATTAATACACAAGATGAAGACAGGTCTAATATCTAGATTGTCTTTTCAGTTGAACGCAAAAAGAGGCGATCCATACCACCAACGGAAGTTGTGACAGCCACAGTTAAGGGTAACATTTATATTTATAAAATTTTTTTTTTACTTTGACCCATTTTACAGATACTTCTTGTTTCGTGGTTCGAATTTACCTTTTCCCTTTTCGGAGAAACCTAAAAGCTTCCATGAAGCTTAGCTTCATGGAGACGGACGTTTTTACCATCTGTATCATCGTCATCATGACGAAGTTATCATGATAAAAAAACACTAGATCAAGGATCAAGGGCAAAATATGCAGTTTGTTTTTTTTTCTATAAAATAAACTTATCTATGTAATGTCAAAAATTCCCTTTTTTCAAGAAGCACAGATTTTACAACATAAACTGTCTGAACTTCAAGGGAACAACATGTTTCTGAACTTTGATTGATGGTCATGTTAAACCTGCAGAAACTACTGAAAGAAAAAAAAGTAAGAAAAGCATCGCGGGCGCGGAGGGGCCTGCCCTCAGCGTTACACTTAAAGAACCGCCGGCATCCCCGCCGGCGCCTCCGCAAGTCCCTCCGCCAGAGCCTCCACCGGCGCCTCCGGCGGCACCACCTCCTCCGGAGCCGCCGTCTGTCCCCAGTCGGATGATATCTGCGGCTCCCCTAGCTCGGTCAGGCCCCTTAGTTTCCTCCACGGAAAAGCTGTCGCTAGTCACACTAAGCAAGTTCAACTTGCTTGAGAGCACTGTCGAGGACTTAAAAAACCGCGTGTATGGAACTTCGCCCAAGAACGAGGAGATATTGCAAGAAGTCAGGTACCTACGTTTGTTGATTTTTATGTAGGAATCAGTTGAATTTATATTATTTAAAACATCGCACAAACCAATCCCAAACAGTGGAAAGTGAAATTAAATTACTTATAGTTTAGTTTTTTAATAATTACGAAAATCGCAAAATTCAATAGTTTAATTTGCAATCTAATATAAATTATCATACATTTATAATTTAAGTTTCTACCATTATGTCACAGATCACAAAGCAATCTGAAGGCTATTACGGACATGTGGACCAATATGAACGTGTCATCTCGTTTGGATGCTGCCGAAGAAGCCATCGGCAAGCTCAGCTCACTCATTGAGGATCTAATCAAAGAAACAACTGCACTTCAAAATGAAATTGAGGCCATGCCGTAAGTACTTACCGATTTTCTGGTAAAGTAAACCAGACTTGAGAGTCCAAGGGTGGAATTAAGTTAATATGACTCATCAATGATGGATCGGTCATCATAATTTATAAGCTTAGCACCCTTGGCCGCCAGACTGCAGTAACAACTGTGATGTAATGTGATTTTATGAAAACAAAATATATTCACTCTTATTTTGTACACAATACAAAATGTTTAAAACGTCGACCGCAACTGACAGACACATCGCCGCGCCGATCGCTCGTACATCCGTTTAAAATGATGATGAAGTTATTGTAATTTTAAGACGTAATAGGTTCGAGGATTAAAGAAATTAGATTTTTCTCAAATAGGTATAATATTATGAATTCTCGGTGTTATTCTTGTTTTTCAGCAAATATACCTACATTTCCCCCGTGAAAGCATATTTGTTTGATGTGATATGTCTTAACGATATTGAGCTAAATTCGTAGATAGAAAACAAAATTCACCACTCAATAATACTTTTTCTCAGATCACAAAACACTATTGCATAACTACCGTGCCGTATCTTTTTAGCACTGTAGCACCGGCTGTTGCCGCCCCAAGCATAGTCGCACCGGTTGCAGCCGCCCCAAGCATAGTCGCGCCGGTTGCAGCCGCCCCGAGCGTAGCTGCACCGGTTGCAGCCGTCTCGAGCATAGCCGCGCCGGTTGCAACCGCCCCGAGTATGCCTGACCTGGACCATTTGGCAACAAAAGACGAGCTCGGACAGGTGGTCGACCACCTGCAGAGTATGAGAGACGATATCGACAAGCTCAATGAAACTTTCACCGATGCCTTAAAGGAAGTCAATCCTAAATTTGGTAAGCTGAACGATTTGTTTAATTGATTGATTACGAAATTTGCTTATTTTTTTATGGTGTATGGTGTAGCACAAACATGTACTGCCTAAATACATATTTCAATAGACCAATACTTCTTACGATGTTTGTTCAGCGGTGACAATTTTTCAGTTAAGTGGTGCTTTTCCACCACATTATAATCCACCCATCATACATTCATCATATTCCTTGGTACACATAGCATAGCTGGTGGAAACAGGTTCAACTAAACTACGTATTTTTTTTAAAAGGGAGGAGAGCGTACTATTTATGCGTGCTATGGATGGTTTCGGGTCGTGTAGCTATGTAAATTTGTTAATACATTGCACAACTCGAGCTGCACATCTTCCTCGCACAGCTGCCTTCAAGCGGCGTATCTTCATAGCACATCTTACTCGCACCGCTACATGGTTGAAAACTCAGCAAAATTGATGTTGCCCTAGCAGTACAGGAAACTAATGAAGAATTCTTTTTCAGTGGCTCCTGAACCTCCTGCTAAATCAGAAATAACAATAACACCGATAGCTCCATCAGCAAGTGAGAAAATCTAGTCTATAGTCATAGTGTAGTCTAAAATCTCCGTAGTAGCAGTATTTTTAACCATTATTATCAATATGAAAACTAGAATCCTCAAAATAATACATGTAACCTGGGGCGCAAGTCTGCTATTTGTGTAAATTACGGAGGCTCAAACACCTACCCAAAAATGGAGCACTCCAGCCATAATGATGATATTGTTCCAACGAACTATTATATACGTTTCATCGTAATCAAAGCCATTCATTTCTCTAGTTTCTCGTACTCAACAAGCTCCGCAACAAATCCCACAAGCGAACCTGGTTCAGTTGGAAGGCCGGCTGATGGAGAGGATAGCTCACCTGGAGCGTGAACTTAAGAAATGCTGCGACAGTTTCAAGAAGTCAGAGGGACGTGTTCAGGACCAGGTAGACCTCGAAACTTTCATAAATCTGGCAGTTTGAACTTAGATGCAATTTTTTTTTCGAAGCTGGAGCAAATCAATATTAAAGTGGTAATAGGTAGAATGAGGAATCTAATAGCCCGGAGGTCAGTGACAAGTATACCTGACCAATATCCTCACAAGCTATTATAAGTAGAATGCTTCAGAGAGTTGTTAAATCTATACCCAATATCACGAAGAAAATACAATCAGCTGACTATATAGTGGTAAACACGTCAGCAAAACAATCAATTCAAAGAAATCGTTTCTTAGTCTACTTATAATCGCTTGAGAGGAAACTACCGACCAAATTTTAGCTTGGCCCCCGTACTAATACTATAGGTAATCCATTCTAATAAAAATACATATTTTTGACATACCTATATTCGACATATATTTGACTAAAAAGCACGTTAAAATAATACGCCAAAAAATCGTCTACTATAAAATAGAATATTAATAATCACATTAACAAAAACATAATTATTTTGCGACTGATGATGGGTTTAACAGTTTTTATATCTCATGGTCAATATAAAGAGTTTTCATTACTTTCATTGAATCTTTCTGATACATAGAAGTAGCATTTTACTTATTATAATCATAGCAGATATATTTTCAAATCTTTTTAGAACAAGATAGTTTACTAAGCCTTTAGTTATCACAAATGCAATTGAATTCTTATTGACTGAAAAACGTTTAAGGGATATTTATTTAAATTGTCTTTTATTGTATTTATTTTCAGTTAACATCATTACAAGATCAACTGGAGTATTTGTCAAAGCAGCCACCCCCAGGTGAAGGCCACATAACACTTAAGCCACTCCCAGGTGAAGGCGAGCAGCTATCTCCAGATCTTTTAAAAGATCTACAAGGTAATTCTAAACAATTTAGGTATCAATCAGTCAATACATATTTACAGACAACCTATTCCAAACGCCCGGGGTCGCGGTACTGTCTCATCAGGAATCCGTAACTTGGTTATTGTAGTTCACAATGGATTTAAGTTAGTACGAGACTGACAGTCCCTCCTGGGTGGGAAGACTCATTGGATAATTTTACCACAATAAAAAAAAGAAGCTTAATCTAAGTTCTACACTATCGGCGATGATCGTTGATGGTGTGATTGTCTATAATCGGCACGCTATCATTCAGGCAGACTTGTGAGGCGAACACAACCGAGTACACCGAGTAAAGTACCTAGTTGCCATTCTACCAATTCTCACTAACCGCTTTCAATCTTCCTTCATAATGCGCACGGCAAAAGAGTGGAACTGACTTTCTGAGTCGATGTTTCCGAACGCATACAACCCTAATCTCTATAAAGTGAGAACGAACAGGTTCTTCTGAGTAAGCTCGCGCCACCGTTTTGAACATTTCTGAACGGCAATACCTCGAGCTTATTTATAGGGAACTACCCTAGGCACCCCTGGAGGCCCAGCTCGACCCTGCACTCGGCAGTATAATAGTTTCGCTTGTTACTGTCACTGAAAGAATTATTGAATCGGAAGTGTAATTTTACTTTCATGGTTCTATATGTATATTTGCGTGAAATAGTTACGATACAATATGGTCTGGTAAATAAAAAAGTTTATCATATTTCGTAACCTTGTATTTTTTATAATGGCACAGGTTTGATGAAGCTCTTTGAGACAGTACAATCTATGCAGGTTCAATTGAAACAAGTTCACGACACAGCATTGTCCCTCGCCGCTGAAAAGGAGGCTCGGCAGAACCATATCGACGTAAGAATACCAATACGCTTTTCATTTAGCACTAAGATTTATAGAGGACTAGCACTTTGCCCGCGACTTCGTCCGCGTGGGTTACGTACTTTCCTAATTCCCCCTTTTCACCCCCTTAAAGGTTAAATTTCCAAAAACCCCTTCTTAGTGCTCCCCTACATTGTAATAGGAAGCCTTGTGCAAAATTTCACATTCCTAACCCCAGTAGTTTCGGCTGTACGTTGATATGTCAGTCAGTCAGTTCTCCTTTTATATATAGATGAGCGATTGGAGTGCTGCGTCGCGTGTCGCGGGTTCGATCCCCACACGGAACAGATATTAGTATGACCTACAAGTAGTTGTTCCGGGACTGGGCGTTTACGTATGTGAATTTATATATTTGTAAACTCACCCACGATACCACCTGTAGGGCAAAGTTAATAAAAAAAAAAAAAAAACCTACTTTTATAAACTCTTCATAATTTTCAGGCTCTTTTGGAACAAATCGAACTGCTGAAGGTTATCAAACTGGACAGAGAGGACATGGTGGAAGCTCTAGCAGATAAGGCTGACTTACGCATGTTGGCGCGAAAGGTGTCCCACGATCAATTCGTGAACGCCTGTGATGATCTCTCCAAGGGATTGGAACATGCCCTTGGAAAACTTAACGTACAGGTACTTTAGATATTATATTGGCGAAATGACGTGTTTCCAGCATAAAAAAAGTTTAGAAAGCAAAAAAAAACTACAACCATCATGGTTGCAAAGTGACACTCTAGCAAATGTTATTCTAATGTCTATTTATGGTAGGTGGGTAATGATTTCAAGTACAGACGCCAGCCAGCAAGACAACCTACCTCAAGCTGTCAAATTGTACCAATCGAACATTTACCTTCCACTATTGTGATAAGGTTGAAAATCTATTCAAGAAATTTGACAGATTGAGATAAAGTACGTCCTGTTGGCGCTTGGGCTACGTATCCCATCATACCCCGCGTCCCCGTCTTATACACGTTCCCTTATCGTAATTTAATTTTGCTGACATCTTAAAAACCTTAGTTGAAACCTTCAGGAATCTCTATGGCAACAAGCGTTGGATGACATCCAGCGGGAGATCGAGCAGAAACTGGACAAGATGGAACTGTCTCCCGTGAAGGATTTCTTCAATAGCAAGCTGAAACAACTGCAAGAGCACCTGCGGCAGATGGCCGATCTACGACGAGAGGCCGAGGCTGCAGGCACCAAGAGGAGACTACTGAGGTGACTTTGTCTTCTTAACAGTTCCAGATTAACCCTTAAGGAAATTAGGCATCACGTCTCAGGGGCACCATGAAACGGACCAAAAATAGATAGAATGCTTAAATTTTCTAGCTCTCTTTTGCATTATAGACTTAGTTCGGTCTACATACGTTTATAGAGTTTCTCTTAATCCCACTTTGGTATGAATAGACGAAAAAAAAAGTATTTCCCTATATAACATCTTCCTCGTCACCAATGACCATGTCCCGGAGTAGGTAGATTGATTTGAGGTCAATAACCTGAAACGTATGTATTAATATGGACATACCTCGAGGATTCCGGGATTAAATTATTAAGAACATGTAGGATGAAGACATATAAGCACTCGCTGTTGACCGCGGCTTCGCCCGCGTGCATTTAAAAAAAGTAGAGTTATAGTTGTTCCCGTGAAAACTTTTCAGGATAAAATGTAATCTATATGTTAATCCAGGGCAAAGTCAAGCCATCTTTATTTCAAATTTCAGCCAATTCTGTTAAAAATCACGAAAGTACTGAAATGAAATCCCGGGTATAAGGCTAATCCATGTTATGATTTCTATGACAGTTCCAGGCTATGCTAATGACTAAGTAAAACAAAAGCTAGTTTACAGTTGATAGGGGGGCCACCATAGGCTTGGAGTGCTTAGGGCATCAAGTAGTCTTAATCCGGCACTTGCCCTTAACTCATGTCGTATACTATGATACTATGTCATCTATTATGACAATGTGAAGTGTGTAAATATAAAAAAAAACATATGACACAATCCGTCAATTTTTTTATTAAATTTTATTGTCATATAATACATGCTTGTACGTCCAGGGAAGTGAACTGCATATCGTGCGATGCGAAGGCTGTGATGCTGATGGACGCGCCCCCGCCACAACCCTCAAAACCACTACCAGCCCACTTGTCTATGAAACCTTATCTCAGTTACGAATTAGGTAAGTATGTGCTGCTTTATCTACATCAACTTTCTGGTAGACCGAACTCAGCTCGGTTGTAAATAGAGACAAACCTTTTTTTTTACGTGGTAAAATCGTAAAATGAGTCCTCCCACCCAGGGCAGAGCGGGGGGGGAGACTATGAGACTCGTACTTACTAAAATCCACGGTGTCCGGGGTCACGGTAATTCGTGAGTCCCGCGACCTAGAGACAATCCTTAAAAAAAAACTTTCGGGCAATAACCCACCGGACACAACTGTCTTGTCAGAGGATCCTCCTTTATAATCCCACTCACACCTTTACCGTTATTTTCTATAACTAACTAGTTTGTATTGGATTGTTATTGTATAAAAGACTGGTGTTCGCAACTCTATTTTGCTTGTATTATACCTGGTTTAATTTGTATAACTTGGTACCTTGGAAATGCCTGTGCAAGTATTATTCACTTACTTTCTACAAATGGAAAGTGTCAATGTGTGCGTGTTAAAGAGTTTATATACACAGTTTTTCTCCCAAGTTAAAAGGATAAAAGACGGATTTACTGCTTTTCTGTCATTTGAATAAACTGCCTTTAATTGTGATGTTTTGTGGTGATTACTCTTAGACGCAATCCGCAAGAATCAAGCGAGCGGGTTACCGCAGCGCAACATGCGTGACTGGGAGAATGTGCAACAACAGATGCAGCCCACCAAACCACGTAAAGTCAGGTATACACACTATATTTGTTACAAAATGTCACGCCTCTAATACCGGAATGGCTGGCTAAAAGTGTCCTGTACTTTACCCATATTTCGCTGTAATGCATTAGCTGTTGCCCGCGGTTTTGCCCCCGCTGTTCTGCTCCTATTAGCCGTAGCGAGATGTTTTATAGCCTATAGTCAGTGACGGATTGGCCCTAAGGACCAGTAGGCCCGGGCCTAGGGCGGCCAGATTTTAGGGGCGGCAAATCGTGTCAAATAAAAACACTGATTGTAACAATATAAAACGAAATAACTCAAATGCAAAGCATCTTAATAAATTAAAGGCTCGCGGTCGCGTACCTTATTTTTTTCTAAATCATTAATGTATAATAATGTATAAATAATTTCATACATATAAAATAGTTCGTACGTTTAGTTTAAGTTAAACAAAATCTAAAACCATTTTAAATTTTTCCTTGAAATGTCCAATAATCCCTGAAACCTCAGAAAATATTATAAATTGGCAGCTTTCAGTTCACGTTCACCAATTTTCGGAATCAGTTCAATGTTGGCAATAAAGTAAATTAATTAATAATTCAGTCTATAATATGATGGTTGCTGAAAAAGGGGCGGCACATGGTGTAGGCCTCGAGCGGCTGGGACTGCAAATCCGCTACTGCCTATAGCCTTCCAGCCTTACACCCGATTTCTGAGTCGCGAACCTATTGGTCACACACAAGGCGGTGTTACGTTTTTCGGGATAGCTCGATCGATTACATTCAAAGATGATTTGCCCTAAAGGCTTCGATGCGCTTCAACTCTGAGATAAGTATGAAACTCGGTAGCTCGATTGGAAAGATTTCTCATGTACTGAATCTGGTGGTTAAAATCCTGCTCGCGGTTCGAATTTTTCCTTGCATAGAATCATTGAAACTCTAGATAGCTAAATCACATTTTTCATATCAGTTATTAGCAGTTCCTCATCATTATAATCAAATCACATCACGCACAAACCACATCAATTTGGTATGCTCTTATTTAGCTATATAGGTCTTATCTTTACGCTTCTATTTAAAACTACAGATCAGAAACGGACAAACATTTGTGCAACCGCTACTGCGGCGGTTCGCACACTACTACGACTCCTGCGCAGCGTGTCGCTCGTCTTGGCCACTTCATCAAGCAATGGGGCCCGGAGGTACTCCCGCTGTCTTCTGGATTCGCAGCTGGTGATGATGGCAGGGTAAGGGTAAATTGGTGTAACTACACAACTCCAGTTTTCTTTACTTTCCAATTGAAAAAGAAACCACCAACCACAGTAAGTTTAAATTTTTCAAACTGGAGAACTCAGATCAAAAAAAATAGGCAGATAGAGCGCTCAGAACACGCGAGTGTGTCGACCAAAGATAATACAAAATCCAAGGATAATACAAACTCGCGACAGTACCAAGCTACGCCTCGTCTCGCTCACACGTCACTAGTGATTTGCCATTTTAAGTCAAAACATGCCGTCTTGTGTGTTTAAACACTGCAAAAAATGTTCACAAAAACAAAGAAAACAAGATGGAATATCTTTCCACAGGTAACTCTTGTTATTTTTATTGTTTTGGTATTTATTTTCCATAAAATATTTTCGGCTCACTTGAAACGCAAAACCTTAACAGTAAATCGTCTGTGTTGCTAGTTTAGGACGGGTAAATTACCCTGAATTAGGGGAATGTGTATTGTGCATAAAAAATAACAATCAAATACGTCAATACAACTGCACAGTCGTAATCTATAGTACCTATACAACATTCGTTATTGCTTATGCGAAACCTGAAACACGTGTCTAGTATTTTTTTCACGATCACTTATCAGATACACACTAAACTATTTCGCGTATCGCGTTGTGTCATAGGCGCGTGCGACTGTTACAACCGGACGACTGAAGACACACGCGGGGGGCGGGGAACACAACCCCGACCGGGTTGTGTTCCCCGTCCTCCGCTGCCTGTGCGCTGCCGCCGCACGCGACTTCAGCTGATCGCTTTGATCTGCCGTAAACTCTGTAGTGCTCGCGTATGATTGCGGATAGGTGTCCAACTCCTAACCTTTTTAAATAATTTTGGGACAAAATATAACATGGTGTAAAAATTATTGGAATCGATTCAGTTATTGATTCTGAACAAACTATATTCAGGTTTCGCATATACTAAAAATAATGTTGTATGGTCTATGGTCGTAATGACACAAGGTCACTAGTTAGTTCCGTCCGGGTCGTAAAGACTTTGGGTCTCGTCTCGGGATGGCACCTCCGCGCGCGAGGCTGTATTCGTATTTTTGCGTGAGAAAGTGGGACGGAGAGCATGCCTTTGAGCTATTCGGTACTTGTAAGGATGTGCCGAGCTCGCGCCGCTGGATTATTTTATTATTGGTTGCTATCTGGATATTATAATTGGTGCAGAACTAAGGCTGTTAAAGTTTAATGATTGTGTGTAAAATTATTATTATTTTAATAAATGTGTTGATTGTTATAACAAATTGTTTATCTTTTTAAACTAAAAAACCTGTCCTTAAATAGTTTATTAATCAAATTACTAAAAAGCGTTATGAAGTGTTATCCGTTCTGATATAAATTAATTAAATAGGTAGTAAGTAATTATATTAACTTTTATTCCTTATTATTATTCTGTTAAATAATAAATACTACACGCTTTTGCTCTCTGGGTATAACCATAAAGCAAAATCGCGTTTCCAATTTAAAAAATAGTGGTACAATATTGAGAACAATTTAACTGAACAAAATGTGGGAGTATTTGTCAATATCTGGCAACCGTAAACGCACACAGATGCACGTGTTCGTACACGGCGCGCCATATTTGCCGCGCACACTAAAATAAAAACCGGCTTCACTTTGTTGTTCGCGCACGTTCTATCTGCCTATTTTTCTTGATCTGAGCTGGAGAATAAACCGGCCAAGTGCGAATCTTATTCGCGCACGAACCTCCTTCATTATTTATTTATTTTGTGTTTTGGTATTTGTTGTTATATCGGCAACTGAAATACAACATCTCATCAACTTTCATTGTATTTTCACGGTTCATGAGATACAGCCTGGTGACAGACGGACATACAGACAGTAGTAATAGGGTCCCGTTTTACTTTTTGGGTACGGAACCCTTAAAAAGAAATCAACGGGTATACCTCTATCGGGAAAAGCACGAAACGACATTAATGAAAAATACAAAATATACGTTAGCGGAGTTACTCCTTATTTTAACGGCCCGCTTCTAGAATTATTCATGTCCAATGGACGAAGTTGAAGTTGACAATAAATCGTTTGAATCCGTCAAAATAACAAAGATCAAGGTCGTTACCATGGATATGTATGTAAACAATTAAAACGTACTTAGATTTATTTATTGACCAAAGGGTTTAGTAAAGCACTGGAAAAAAAAAATCGGTTACTTTACTCTATAATGCTAAATCTTGCTTTATTGTTTCAGCTTTATAAAATAACCACATCGGAAGCCGCTAAAGTTGGTCCAGGTACGTACCTACTGCCGTAGTTCAAAAATGTAACAACACTACATTTTTTTCACAAAAGTACCTATAAAATGTCACTGAGCTGATGCTTAGACAAATTCATTGGCAATGAAAAGCCTTCTTTTCAGTAGATATAGTTCTTGTCCTTATAAGTCTAGTTTGAGTTGGTAAAATCATTAACCCAGGCCGGGTAGGGAGAGACTGTCAGACTTGTACTGACTAAAATCCACGGTTTTTTTTTTATCGTGGTAAAATCATCAAATGAGTCCTCCCACCCAGGGCAGAGCGGGGGGGACTGTCAGACTTGCACTGACTAAAATCCACGGTGTCCTTCACTAGCCCTTTACGTACCGGGGTCACGGTAAAGGGTAAGTCCCGCGACCCCGGCAGGCTTTGGCCCTCTACGGGCCCCGTCACTATGCTGACACTCCTTGAGGCGCGCGTGGAACACAACGCGCCGTCGACCCGGGTATGGTCCATGGTCGGGCTGCGAGTCGCCCATTACACGCCGCCCGCATGCCCGCGCAAAATCCACGGTTATCCTTCAATAGCCCTTTACGTTCGTGGGTCACGGTTACCTGATAAGACAGTCCCGCGACCCCGGCAGGTATTGGCCCTCTAAAGGGGGCCCCGTCAGATTGCTAACAGCACTTTGAGTGGCGCGGGGAACACGACGCGACGCGGGCATGGTCCAATAATCGGACGGCGAGTCACCGTCTTGAAAATTACCCTTCAGATTTACAGAGCTTAAAACGCACTTTCTAAATATTAATTAGAAACTAAATATTACACGAGATCTATTTTGCAACAGAGCAATTGAAAAATGTAATTGTAACAGGCGGTGCAGTACAAGACGCAGCGGTGTGTACACCGAAGTCTACGATCAAGAGGCAAGAGCATCCCAAAGACACATCCAATCGTATAGTCATCAGCGCTGTAAGTACATCCTAATTACTAATATTATAAGCTTGAAAGTGTTTGTTTATATGTTCAGTTTACACATCTAAACGACTGAATCGATTTTGGTGAATTTGACACAGGGACAGACGGAGTAGGCCAATAATTTTTGTTCAATACGTCAGATATGGTCGCGGGACTTATGAATTACCGTGAGCCCGGAACGTAAAGGGCTATTGAAGGAAGGAAGAACCGTGGATTTTAGTTAGTACGAGTTTGATAGTCCCTCCCTCATCAAATGAGTCCTCCCACCCAGGGCGGGACGAATGGGACTATCAGACTCGTACTGACTTAAATCCACGGTGTTCTTCAATAGCCCTTTACGTTCGTGGGTCAAGGTTACCTGATAAGACACAGTCCCGCGACCCCGGCAGGCATTGGCCCTCTAAGGGGACCCCGTCAGATTGCTAACATCTTTTTGATGCGTGGGTGGAACACGACGCGCCGTCGACCCGGGCATGGTCGAGGCTCTGACGGCTAGTCGGCATTTCTCGCCGACCTCATGCCCGCACATATATGGGACCCTAGAGACGGTTTTAGGTCATATAGGAAGGGGTAGGAAGCAAGCAAAGTCGCAACAATAGCTAGTATTATTAACTCACGCCTCTTGAAAAAGCAGGAGGATGCGTAGTATATGGTACTACGAAAGCTGTACGTAGTTCAGCTTTTGACCACGGGTTTTCTAGCGTAGATAACGGAAATTATTATAAGAGATTAACAGGACCTATGTATGTATTTTATCATACCATGTATGATCATGGTATATCTTTGTATTAAAATTCATGGAAAAACATCAAGCAATTTCTGTATCAATAACAAACATACTTGCACAGTCTGTGGCATTTATAATAGAAGTGGGTCACATCCAAAATGGCGATTTTGTTTTGTTATTAATATTTTGGTATTTAACTTTCCAGGAATGTCGCTGTTTGGACCCGACAGCAGGTACGAAAAGCTTAGGTTTCTCCGAAGTAATTATGAGCACCTGTTAGGAACTTTTTTCACCACAATGTGGACAGCCCGGAGAACACGATGGAGATCTGCTCCGCGTGGACGGAGCACCGCCGTATCCTCCCAGGGCGATAGGCAACTGCGAGCCGTTGTAGTCCAATCAACGAGGCTTTTGTGACCCGAAAATCTCCTCAGGCACTGAAATTTGGAATATGATGAAAGGTGATACAGATTACAGATGCACAATAATCCTCCTTTTTTTTTCGAGAAGACCAAAACATGAGAACTCAAATACTTTCTGTATATTTATGAATGTACTAGCGACCCGCCCCGGCTTCGCACGGGTGGACATTTATTTTTTAAGCTGTCTCACAATTTTAAATTCGTAATATCTTTTGAATGGATTGTCCGATTGGAATAAAATAAAAAGTAATTTATAGCTATTGAAACAATCTTGCTCAATAAATTGGATAAGGATTAGTATTTGACGATAATATCAATCATACATATCAATCATTATCAATAAACATAGGCTAATAATTTTAATTACTTTTATTTTATGGAAAAGTGGTTATAATGGCTAAAATATAAATGTTTGGTTTATACTATCGCGGACTTTTTTGTAGGCATTATTGAGTTCTACAACTTTTCTATAGAAGTCAACCATACATCTCTAACCATTTAGGCAGCGTTCGCGAGAATCGTTAACGTACGGCAGTTTTTTCGACGCCTTACTCCACAATTTTCACTACCACGAAAAATCCTATCTATTTTCCGGGATAAAATATAGCCTATAAGGATTCGGAAGAATCCCTCAAGTAATGGTAAAAGAAATTTTGAAATCGGTCCAGTAGTTTTTGAGCCTATTCAATACAAACATACAAAAATACAAAGGTTTCCTCTTTATAATATTATTAGTATATTAGTATTAGTATAGATTAGTTAGAATAAAAATAAGTAAGTATAAAAATCCAACATTAACTTTTTAAAATGAACTTAATTTTTTAAATATCGCGCTCTAACTTTTAGTGAAAAATTGCCGATTTTTATTTTTTTTATGTTTTCTTATCCTTAAATACCTTAATTTTATGATTTTGGAAAATTAACCTAACTTGAATTATTTTTTTGAATTATTGTGCATTTATCTGTGTCACCTACTTTCATCATATGCTAAATTTCAGTGCCGGAGGAATTTTTCGGGAGTCTTCAACAAAATCCTCGTTGATCGGGCAAATTGTCCGCACGGCACTGGTTCAGGCCATCCTGCGGGGCGAGGGGAAATGGGAGTGTTTTACATTGAAAAACACACAAACAGCCAGACCTGGAACAACTAGGTGCTTTTACGACATACAAATATTATCCCGTAAGGGAATCGAACCCACGACAGAGTGCAACAGTAGATCGCTCAGCCACTACGCAAACCGTGCGTGCTGTCGAAAGTAATATTAAAAACAAATAGTTCTTTATAAAAAAATCTTTGTTTCAGATCGTCCTCTTCCACCACAGATATAAATAGATATTAGCATTTCAACATATTCTGCTAATCCCTTTTTTAATATTTTTTATAAATCGTGTACTTAAAAAATTATTGTTAATCATTTTTATGTACTTCGTAAGAATTATTGTAAATTTTAGTTTTATTATCGCCAATAATAAAATAAAAAAGTTATCATTTATTATATGATTTTAATGGTAAATCATTTTACCATACAATATTAGCTTAGATGTAATGTGTATCACTAGGTATTCAAAAAAATAACAAAATTGTCTTTTCACCAGCTTAGAAACGTTTTGAAAGAAAATTATATCATTGAGAATAGCGCACTTTTGGATGGAAACAATCTAGATAACAGAAGACAAATAAACGATTATCCTGTCATATACATATTATTCTGACACATTTTAATAAGTATAAGTAGTTAGTATCTATACGATTATGTATAATAATAATATTTACAAAATGAACACAATATCACACGTCAAAGGATAGCGTAAGGATAGGCTGACACTGATGTAACGTCCCTCTTCACCCATAACCCACGTGTTTGTACAAATCCCACGACACGTCGGGCACCTCATTTACACGGCTTTTAACCTTCTACCAGTCAGTCTTTATTATTACACAATATAAAATTACTAATTATAATGCGTAATATATTACGTCCAGTTGCAGCTATACAGAGCTTTCCTTTTTACAAGCATACAGTCAAACATTTACTGTGAAATAAAATAATTACGTTTAAACAAAATTTAACAAATTACCAGGGAGCAGATAACATATTATGAATTTCTGAAACGTAACACGATAATTAAAATTAACGAACGACAATTCGCTTTATATTTATAATTTACTTATTTGCTTTATATTTTATAATTCGCACGTTTCAACGTGTAACTGCCTGTTCACAACCATGCCGCTGCGAGCGATGACTTAGCGCGGGCGGCGAGCGGTAAGACCAAATGTACGGAAATGTTTGAAACACGTCACGAGGCGCCCCCAATGGCAAATTCGCGTACTTAGAAAGCAACTTATGTCTTATTTGCGCCGCCCGTCGCTTGCTCACCGCTTGGACCAAAGTCGTGACCGCGCTGTTACGCTGGGTTAGCGGAGACAGACTCAAACCTCATCCAAAAATGATACACGTCACTACTACTGTTGCAAACGTCCAGGCAACAAATCATTTAGTGAGTATCGCGACTTATCGACTGAGGCAGCAAGACAACGCAATATGTGTACATAGAATTGAAGTACACCTGTAGTTCAATTCTATTTAGAAATAATAGAATTATTTCTAGAGATTTGAACATTAAAAACGCTCTCCTGTAATCCTCGGTTTATGACGTCCGTTTGTACGTACGGACCGTATTAATTTTTAATTATATATTTACAAAATTTATCAAACATGGATATAACCTGTATACTATGTATGGGCTTGTCCATTTCCCATCAAGATGGTACCAAAATACCAAACTCTAAAATGTAAATCAAAATTGTTCTTTTTTATTTCCAGAGTTGCCTATCAATTTTTCTTATTTTTTTTTTAGAATTTGGTCATTTCCATAATTGGACATTCTGAACTTAGTATCATAAATTACCTACTACCTATTGAATAATAATGAACCACTTTTCATAAAAATGATGGATATAAAATCATGACAACTTTTTAAAGCAACCAAGTTCCTACTTTGTAGAGAACATAACCGAAATAATAAGAATGTTCCATTGAGTCTCATCGAGTATTGAGTTCTGTTGCTCCCAAGCGCGCTACACATGAATGAACCATTAAAATTATTCTTTGAATTTCTAATAAGCAAGTATCACAAGCAGTAAATACATACAAAGTTATACCATTTACATAAATGTACCAATTTAATCATTTGGATTGCAACAACAATGTACTACATGTTAAATTTAAACTGTGTGGATTGGACACACTCACTAGCTATATACAATAGTTATTAGTTTATTATCAATCCACCTACAAATTAGCAAAACATATAATCTTACAAAACACAGAACAAGATTCATTTGAGTTTTTTTTTTTTTTGTAGAACGAAAGCACAATTTGTAAAGTTCAATAGTTACCATACCGCACTGTTCAGTTAACTATAAAACTTATTTAACGGCATTCAATCACAAGTTTCACAAGAGCTGCATTCAATGTGAGCTACGACTATATTATAAAATATTTTGCGGCAATCGCGTTGACCGCACGTGCCATCGGCTGGCTCACTTGGCAAAAGTCAAGGGTGGTGGATCACTGGGTGCACTAGAGCGCCTCGCGGCCGACCGCCGCCGCGGACGCTAGCGGTGGCGGCCGCGCGAGTTGTAGTGGTTTCCTCCCTCGCGACTGTACCGCCGCTCCTTGCCGCGCGGTCGGTCGCGTCGATCGCGGTCTCGCGATGACTCGTGGCTCCTGGTGATCATGATGTTAGTATTAACTTACAACACGTCTATTTTACTCACAAATGTATATACAAATTTTGTTCCACTTATAAAATAATTCCAATTTTGAAGCCCCTATCTTATTCTTGCAGTTGGTTGGTTTTCTCAAAGCAATAGTACAGAATCGTCCCAAGTTAGTTCATATAACGCACATGTAAAGTTTTGCCCATTCGTTCCAAATATTTGCTTTATTTTCTAACAACTTTAGATATGAACCTGGTTTCTCCTGCAGACCGGCTGTCCCGTGACTTGCGGCGTGTGGAAGAAGCTCTAGATCGCGGCGACCGCGACCGCGACCGCGACCTCGTCCGCGTCTTGCGACCATCGTGCTTTGACTTCGGTGAAGTCTCACGTTCACTGTTCAAGTTGAAATCGTCGAATCTGTTATATAAGACAATGTTTTGTTAATTATCGGTACCTTTAGGACTAATACTTCTCGATCCAAATGTCATAGTTAATTTCATTAAAAAAATGTGATGTTTTTAATTTATAAATAGCAAAGTAAATGAGGAATGTACTTACCATCATTCCATGTAGCAGCGTTCGTAACATTTATAATAATACAGATGTTAGCATGGTTAATGTTTGACCAATTAAACAAGAAATAGTATGAAAAACTCACTTGTTTTGAGGAGCTGTGGAACTGTGACTAGAACTTGAACTGGAAGACGAGCTTGATGATGAGGAGGAGCTCCTAGATCTGGGACACAAATAGTTCTTGTAAGCATAATCATTCACTGGAATATAACATTTTAGTTAAGTAGACACTGCTACTACTTATGATTATAAAGGAAAAAATGGTTATATTAAATACATAAATAATAATTCACACTCAAAACCATCTACATAATTATGTGACTGTTATTATCTTGAAAAATCTTCTTTACTGATTATATATAATGTTAAATAATTACCCACTTCTAGGACCAACCTTCTCTTACTCTTGTTGTTTGGGGACGCCTTATCATTCTTAACGTTCTGACTGCCAGACCCCGAATCTTTGGCACTCTCGTCGTCTTTAGATTTCTCCGCGTTTTCTTGACACCAAAGACATAAAAATAACATGAGGCAACAGCATCTCTTTAAAAAATATTTTTAATTTTACATTGTATCCATATTGTAGATTTGTTCACTCCATGTTGTGAGCAAACGTTTCATGAAATTGTCTAATTACATGAAACTTGCTGAATCAATGGTTAAATCAATAACGTCAACAATCAATGACATGGCCATCCGAAAATGGCCAAATCATGGTTTTCATGCTATAATGTTGATTCTCAATTGACTTTGAGTGAACTAGAAGCCTTGCTCAGCGGGGCTTCATCAGCCCTGAAGTTGAAGATATGTTCCCAATGGACAAATTAGTTTCAGTGTTACAAGTATAGCAGCGCTTCTAATGCATCAGTAGAAAATGTTTTAGGATGCGTCTGCTAGCTGTGTATATTATTAAGTGCTAATCATTTATTGATCTGGCCAGACCATTGCACATTGTGGCAGACCATTTCATGAAATGATCGACCATATTGAAGTGATCAATCCTGCTATAACTACAACATTTAGGTATACAAGGATAGTCGAGCATTGAACAAAAAAAAACTAGAAGAGTCCAAGATACAAAAAAAAAAGAATTTAATTTTTTACTTTACCAATCTCATCTAAACTTCTTACCAGCTTTCGATGAGTTGCCTTGTTCAGCATCACTGCCCCATAAGTCATACTTGGAAAGGTCGGCTTCGTCACCCGACTCCTCGTCGTCTTCCTCCTCAGCCTCCGGCTGGCCCGGCACCGGCGCGGCCGACGGCTTGCTCTGCAACAAGCATGCATCAACGTCAGCAACGTGACCCGCAGCCCAGCGCACAACACTGATCCTTAGTGCCAACCGTCGCTACCTAAGTTAACTTACGACGTGCTGAATAAATACTTTAAAACAAAAATAACATGTTAAACCCTCAAATAGTTCCAAATATTTTTTTTATAAATCATGAATACAAACCTTATTATTTCTCTTCACCTTTTTGCTTTTCGCAGGTTTTTCATTAGATTTCACAGGTACTTTTAACCTATTCAACAGTATAGGCTTTGGAAGAGCAAAGCTTTTAAAGTTTCCTATAACAGGAGCATTTTCGCTTGAATTTGTATCTGTATTCCCATCTCCTTCAAGGTTAGGCATATTCAAATTTAATTTTCTCGCTATGTTAGGGGGTATAACAACTGGGCCTGGGTCAAAAATATCACTTAAAAAAGGAGTGTCACCGGTGTTTCCATCCATTTCCTTCAACTGTCTTTCAATGCTCCCTTCTTTATTAGATTCTTTCTCCCACTCCTCATCATTTGTCAAATTAATTGTTACAGCTGGAGCCTGTTCTTCACTACTTTGCGGTTCAGTAGAGGTTTGTTCATTATGTTTTGGAGAAGAGTTTTTTGCTATTTGCTGAAGACTTTGCAATGCTAATAGCAAAGTGTTGGTATTTATCCCAGACAATAAATTTGACAAATCTACTTGGGCATCTGGTTGTTCTTTCTCTTTTAGATTTTCAGGTGTGTTTAGTTTTTCATCAAGTTTTGGGCTTGTTGAATGGCTTGATGAATGACTTGATGAATGGCTTAACAAATCGGTGTTTGTATTGGGGTTAAGTTTTGGGCTTGATGAAACGAATTGTACATTATTATGAGCATCAACTTTTGGGCTTGATGTAATTAATTTTATACTACTGGTTTCGGATGCCTTAGGACTTGTATGTTGAGTAATGTTTTGCTGGTAAGATGGAGCTATGTTATGATGAGATTTTGCTGGATGTATTGAGATATTTTCAATTATTTGCACGCGCTTTGGTGAACTTACAGTTTTTGATGCGTTTTGTGTCTCCTCACAATGAATATTTCCTTCTGAGAGACGTAAAACTTCATTTGATAATTCCATAGGAATTGGATCAGGTATGTTCATTAGAAGATTTGGATTAAAGTCAGATTTAGTCTTGGCATGATTAGAAAATCGCTCAGCATTTGGAATGATTTCAAGTCGATTAAGGGTCTGATTTTGGCTCAAGTCTGATTGAGAACTAATATTATTTAAACCCTGATAAGATCTAGAAAAGTTCGGAATAGAGTCACTAACCACAAAGTTTGGTGTCAAATCAGATCTGTTCATGGTGCGATTAGAAACACGTTCAGGACTGGCCTTACTTTGTTTTGGAATTGGAGAAACTCCAGGCAAGAGAAGATCAGAAATTGGTTCTGGCGTACCATTGTTATGATTTGAAATCAAGTCAGATCTATTCATAGTTTTTTTAGAATCTTGAGCATGTCTCTCCATGGTATATTTTCGAGTTGTATCAGTTTTTAAAACAATGTGATGTGGACTAGAGTCAAATCTATCAATGTCAAGTTTTGTACATCTATCAGATCTAACTACAGAAGGGTTACAATGAGTGAGTTCGAGTTGTGGGTCAGGTCTATTCATGAGTAGATTTGGCATTCGATGTTGTCTATTTGCATGATTACCAGGGTTTGCTTCAAATCCAGACATGGCAATATTCGGGTCTGTGTCCGGTACAGACTTCTGATACCCATGGTTGTCCTCTGCAGATTGCAACTGCTGTATCCCATGTTTCAGTGGAGACACCATTTGACTTATCTCCTTATTTTGAAAATCTTTTAGCATATCTAAAAGCAAATCGTGTTTGTTTTTGATGAACTCAGGTATGGATTTACTTGCACAAGTCTGCCAGGAATGTTTCTCTGTAGTGTAAAGCATGTCTGAAGTGGGGCTTTGAGTTCTATTGGAGACAGCTGGCGAGGGTTCCGGGCGCGGCTCTCCTGGCTGTTCGTCGCAATCTGTTTTTTGATAGAGTGCTTCATCATCTTCATCCCACTCATTCTCATACATTCTTCTTATATTTTCATATTGGTCTGAATCATTGTTCTTTTCCGGGCTCCTTTGTCCTGAGTTACTAGTATCAAAAATATCCAAAATGCTTCTATTTTTTGAAGCATTGTTTGATTGCACTACAGCAAAAATACGATCAGTGTTTTCAGAAGCTTCATTTATGCTAGTACTTGTGGGTGTTTTATCAAATGGCAAGTAGTTTATTGAGTTGGTTAAATTCTTCATATCAATTTTAGTAAAGTCATCAGCTTGGCACTCCATTGGTTCAGCATGTACTGCATATTGGGCAATTCCCACAGATTCTACTGGTTCTGCAACAGACTGATTTGGTATTTCTTTTGTTTGATGAATAACATTCATTGACATATTATGTTTCTTAATTGTTAAAGAAGACCCATTACCCTTTGCCCAATAGCCTTTCTTACGAACATTGTCCTTAAAATCTTGGTAGTTCTGTTTTGCTGTAGAATCAATTTTGGTGGGAACATACTCACTCAAATAAGCATCAACTTCCACATTTTCGCGTCTTCTTGTATTCATATTACGCAAATTATTGGTGTAGATATTGCCTGTCACCAAAGGAGACTGTTCTACTTTTTTAAGAGTACTATATCCTTCAAAGGTGGTTACATCAGTTGAAGCAGATTCATTAAGTTTTGGACCAGCAGTAGAAACAGTATGTTTCTTTACTTTCTGTTTTATCCTGCCCTCCCCAAATACTCTAGATAAGAAATCATCTTCTCCACTGTTGTATGACACTGACTCTGAATCAGACCCGTGGAGTGACTGTTTTGCTGGCACATTAGTTGATTTCAAAACAATTTTTGTGGATTCCTCAGTTTTTGAGCCCTTTTCTGAATCAGAATCTGGGTAATGGGAATCTTGGCTGTCACGAGAATTAGAACGAGACTGTTGGTGTGTGGATAGTGAACAACTTCTAGCTCGTGAGCCCCTGCCATCCACAGTACTTGCAGCACTGCCTGCTGCATTTAATTCTGTGTTGCCTGCAATAAACACAGTTTCAGCACTAATACTTCGTCTTGATTTCTCTAAACTTCTACTCGATTCTTCTTCACTATCTGAAGATATGATTATTTCATCAGGATTTGGCATTTTGCAAACTCTTTTTGTCTCTTGAGTTTCAGTAGTCGTAGTTTTGGCTGCAGGTTTTTCTTGATGTTTCTGTGTTTGTAAATGTTCATCTTGCAAGCAACCTGTGGTTAAAAGCTTTTGTCTCCATGTAAAGATTGTTTTGAAATCTGGAGGTTGTTTTGGATATATTGATCTAAATTTATTAGCAGCAATTTTGCAGTTACTGTAAACTATGGCAAAAGCTGCACATCTAATTCTTTCCTCAATATTGTAGGTAACTTGTAAATCTTCAGCTGGTTTGTGTCTATTTAATTTGCGAACCATCTCAGTTTTTGTGGAAGAAACACTGTTTTCCATTACAGGATCACACAATTTCTGTATGGGTGAAATTGTAATACCATGTTTACTCTTCTTTGAGTTAACATCATGGATGGGAGCGCCTGTTTGGTCTCTGTCACTGTGGTTCCGTTTCCTGGATTGTGTACCATTTGCCTTGTAAGCAGGCAACTTATAGTCTTGTTGTGGATGGTTAATCTGTTGATATCTACTGACTGCTGCCTTTGTGAGTGAAGGAAGTTCGCACATGGAGCTTTCACTAAGACTGCCTTTTCTTTTCACATTAGTATGACTTGTGTTCATCAATAAATTTGGCCCAAAGCCTGGCATGTTATGTTCTTTATACGATTCCTTCTGCAGCACTGTTGGTGGCAAGTTTTTGAATACTGCTCCTTCAGTGATGCCAACCTGAAGGCAGGAAAAATAATCTCCACTTTAGTAATGATGTGCTTCAAAAGTTATTGCACTTATAATATAACATCAAGTCTTCTTAGCTTCAAAATCCATTACTCCCTGAATATTAGTTAAAAAAAAAAGAAAAAATTTACACAAAAAGCTGTCATTATTGATCTTATATGAAAAGACAGATATTTTATAACAAGATGGTGTTAATGTTTTGGAAAATATTGTTTTACTTTTATGATTACAATTGAATTGGAAGAGATGTTATTTTAACTAATGCAAGCATTATAGTACTAATATCTACAAAATATGTAGGTATAGGTAAATAAGAATAGTACAAACCTTTTCTTGCCTCTCTCTCTCTAGGGACTCTGCCTTACGTTTTCGCTTTTTTCGGCCAAATTCATCATATTCATCATCGGAGGATGGTTCGCGGCGGCGGTATTCTACCACCCCACGCTCATTGTAACCCCCACCGTAACCGGTGCGGGCTTCTACCTAAAATCATGCACAACAAACGTATTACATTTCCCATTTTCATGTTAATACAAGTATTAAAAAGAGAAACAAATTAATTCTTACTTCTCCATATTTTGGTGCATTGCAAACATTGCAAGTTTGACGCCGGGCCCAATTAACGTTAGCACATTTGTTGCACTGCCAATCATCGGCATTGAATAAACCACGCGACTTTTCAGCCGCAGTTTTTCCTATTTCTGTTCCTAACTTCTTTTTAGACGCTTTGGAAGTGTCAGCTCTTTCTTTATTGCAACGATAACATGAAACTCTGCGTGCAAAATTAATATTTCCGCAATTCGCATCACTGCATATCCAGTCCCCGTCGTTCATTTTGTTGTGGTATTACACCTTTCTTTATAGCAAACGTTACATATCCTCAAACAAACACTTCTTTACATTAGAAATAACCAACCATGTTGTGTAGTGAGTTTTATCTTGTCGAAACGTAAATAAAAGTCAAAACATTGGCAGAAACCTCCACTTTCAAAGAAAACCAAGCTCACTTTTGCAAGAAAAGTAATCAAGCTTCATGCCAGCCATGACGTGACGCAAGTAAAAAAAAAAAATTCCTCCCATAACCTATCGCATTGAGACTTCCGTTTCTTGTTTAGAACTATATTATTATTTCGAATATTTATTTTGTTCTTTGTCTGTGTGTCTTTTCAAAGTTATTGTAGTAAATATAACGAAATAAAATTGAAAATGAATAAATATGCATTTTGGAACAAAATCAAACATCTTTCACTACTCATATGTTGTATTTATGTACGAAAAAATAAATAATGTTTGGAATGGTATTTTTTATTCCTATATTCACGGTTTTCCATCCAATACCAGCAATTCAATATTTATTTTTCATCAAATAAAATATTTGTAAATATTGTTTCATTTTGCAGCTTACAACAACGAAACGTAAAAAAGCGACTTTTCCAGTTTCATAGAAGTTCGAGCCTCGCGCGCAATTTACTACTGTCAAAATTGTTTACCGTGAGGTTACTTTTATAGAATTTCTAAAATGATTTAACATCATTCCTCACTATAAATAAAACATAAACTGTGTTTTTTTTATTGTTACTCTTTGATAATATTGAAGTTTTAATACAAAATAAGCCAACTGGATTTGTGTTTGACTGTCAAAAAGTACGCGAATATTTTGTAAAATAGGATTTTTACATAATGTTATCGCACGATGTATGAAGATGACAACATAACTTGTACTCCTAAGCGCTGCGTGCTTACTGAAGTCACAAATTCAGCTAACTATGTATCGCCGACTGCTAACCTAAAGCTACTGACTAATGTCGCGCTACAATATCCCACCCCGCCACCGAGTGCTGTACACCGAAAAGAAAAATCCCTTCAGATATTATGTGACAGGTAAACATATATACGCCTTAGACTGCAGATCTTTAAAATATTATTGGGATTGTCTCCTAACTTATTGGAAAATTTTACAGATTCCTCAATTTATACCCTCTTCATGGCGATGGTCCAGTGGAAATACAGCTGGATAGCACTGCAGCCCGGCTAGGTGTGGAGAAGCGACGAATGTATGACATAATAAACATACTTGAAGCTATGCAGTGTGCAGTTCATAAAAGAAAGAACACATATCTTTGGCATGGAGGATCTCGGCTGAACTCATTTTTGAAGATGCTAAAGAAGCAAGGCGAGCATTTGAAGTTGTCAGAAGCACTTCGCGGGAAGGCTCCCAAGCCTCCAACACCCAAACATAAAACTTTGGGAGTGTTGGCACAGAGATTTCTCATGCTGTTCTTAGTAGAACCTCCTGTGAGTATAGTGAAACAGTATAATTACATAAATTCATGCTTCCATTTTCAGAAATAAAATAAGTTATTTTAGTTAGATCAAACAAATTTTATTCATATTGTAATTTGTTTACAGAATACTCTAATAAACTTGGAGATGGCTGTGAGAGTGTTGATAGACACGTCCAGTAAGAATAAGACAGTGCTCACCCCAGAGCAGCAGGACCGCCAACATAAGTCCAAAGTGAGGAGACTCTATGACATTGCCAATGTATTTATTTCTATTGGTCTCATTGAAAAAGTATCAGGTAATTTAATATTAAAAAAGCCAGTTTTTAAATATGTGGGGCCACACAAGATGAAGAAGTGTGACAAGACAGTGATTACAACTCCGTCCCCTATCACACCTCTGTCGGTACTGGACAGTGAACAGAGGAGCACAGCTTGCCATGTGTTTGCTGGACGCTCCAAACGGAAACTGGAGTTCACCACTCCAACTTCCACCAAAGAACTGAAGCTTGGTATCACAACCCCACCTCACACACCGTCTCACAAGTGGGATGAGATCCTACTTGTGGCTGACATGGAACTGACTAGAATTAACAAAGGAGTAGTCTTGTGATTAATTTTAAATTCAATTGTATTGCAATAATTCAGATTTTATATAGTACTTTAATATTTTATTGTTTTAGTCTTCCAGGAATTATTATAGAATGTCATAGTGACTTATATAGACAAAATTATAATGTACTTTGTTCCTATATTTAAATTTTATTCATTTGTTGCTTAGAGCAGATTAATTTACTTTGATGCAATAATATCTAGTTGCCCCTGGTTATGCTAATACATAGAGGGAGTGTTGTACAGTGCAGAAAGTATATACATGTGCGAGAGATTAGACTGGACTCCTTTTATTATTGTTATTTATAATCCTGGTGTCTATATCTGGGATTCATCTTACTAGAAATCTATTTTGACAAAAAATTATGATATGACTTTTTACCTGGAGTATGTATAGCCTGCCCACCAGCAGTGGACATGGATTTATATAGAGTATGCTTTTATTTTCTATTTGTTTATCCTGTAATCATAATAAATGAAATGGCCTTTATTTTATTATCTTTGTTTGTTCATTTGCATTAGTTTTTATAGTATCACATTAATTCCCCTTATTGCCAGCATCACTGAGGCAGGCTGCAATGTTGCAGCAGGGAAGGAAGGCTGTGAGATAATTTTTCAGTTGTTACAGAAAACAAACCTATCTATTGTGGGGCATGATTTCAGGCATTGGTAGTCTTAGAAATACAATTTAATGGTAATTATATTTTATTTACATTAAGATACAATATAGAATATTTACAGATACACACATAAAATACATAACAAAACAAGAACATAAATAGTTGAAAACACACATGTACTAATTTTGTATATTTTAATTATAAGGATAGCTAGTAAAGTTAGTTAAACACCACTAGATCACTATGAATCAAATTGATTCTCAATTATTAAAAGCTAAAGCCCACTAATGTAAAATACTATATTCTTCACAAATTGAAAAGCCCTTATTTGTAAGAATGATCTATAATAAAACATTTCTTAAATTACAATAAGGTACAAAACTGGCCTAATTTAGGTAAATCTTTTGTTTTCCAGCCTCATTTTCGACTATTGATTTCTCAATAAATATAGCCCCACAATTCTTTGAAAATCCTCCTTAATTAATAATTTATTACATGACTGTGGTAATTTGCCAAAAATCACAGTAATTATGAATAATATCCAAAATTTATATTTTTCAGAGCTGGTGGTAAGCTTTCGAATGGTTATACAAAGGGTCTTGATTAACATAGCTAAAGGCATAGTTCTTTTTTAAATACAAGGTATGCTGCCTCAACATGTACTGCTATGAATGCATGCGTATTTAAAAAGACTTTTTATTAAGAGTCAGTTGGGTTCGTGGAGATGTGGTGTGAGACGACCAGGGGGCGGCAGGAACAGTGGTAAATGTCCGTGTCACACCTGCTCTATCATAGGGAACTGTTCTGGGTCCTCAGACTGAGGAAGTGCCTCGGCGTCGAAGAAACTGGCGTGAAGAGCTACTACTGTCACCGTGGCTCCTGAAAATTACAGAACAAACAAAAAAGTATAGTATGTTAATTTTGTTATTGATAGTTTCACGACTATCTCACCGGATGCTAGGCGAAAAATTGTGGTTGATGGAGAAATTGTTTGGTAAAGAAACAATATTCAAATTACTTAGATAGAAAATTTTGTAAACGCGAAAGTTTCTGAATCTTCACAAACTATTTTTTATTTAGTTACTCTTTCACATAATGGCTACAAAATACGGTAAACAGTGTACACAAATTGTGTTATTTATATAATAACTAGCTTTTGCCCGCGACTTCGCGTGGAATAGTGACTTCCGGCAAATTTTTGTTTTTTTTTATGTTTTGTAATAAAAACTATCCTATGTCCTTTCTCAAGTTCCAAACTATGTCTGTACCAAATTTCACACAAATCAGTTCAGTAGTTTAGGCGTGAAGAAAGACAGACAGAGTTATTTTCGCATTTATAATATTAGTTTGGATATAATATTCTCTGTCTAACATTCCCATGGAATAATTGATGAACTTCACACACATACAACCTAGTAAAAAATATATGGTGATATTTTTGTAGCTCAGAATGCACACTTATCGCTGGCGGAATCTGATTGAACAAATAGGTACGAATAAGATTTACATCCGTCTGTGCAATAAAACATCTCGCCTCGCCATTAATTGAATGGCACCACTCGACAAAATGTCGAACTAAATTTGATACATGTCATGGTCTGTTCAATTTCGCATCAAGGCTATGATTAGGATGTAGTTTCTCCCTAACTATTTTTCTTTGTATGTTGGATCTACCTAAAACCCAGAAGAGAACGGCTCCAGCCCCCGCCAGCCAGCACAATGCCATGGAACATGCTGCCGCCACTGCATACTGTTGTGTTTTGCTCAACTCCCAGCCACCAATCTACAAAGTTATAGAGGAATGTTAAAATTATAGAAATTAACTATGTACTTGGAATCAATTAGATACATAACAATAGTCATAGTTTAGTAAATATTACATTCGACAAGTATGCACTTATGTGTTATGGACAAACAATCAATCTGATCAAAACCGAAGTGCTGATTGCAGATCAACGCTTTTAAAATCTCCAGTTTATCAAAGTTGCTTTTACCGTGTTACGAATTTTGATGACGATAAAATTCGTAACACGGAAAATAATATTCTATTGCTCAAACAATAGAGTATAATTGATAAAGAACCATTTTAGCAATGTTGATAAAGTGGCGATTTTAGACCCGCTGTACAGGGATTAAAAATAAAAAAACATTTGCTCCTTCAATTTGAAAAGCATTCGTGAAATTTAAATTAAGGAGATACATTAATCAACTTACTTTCGGCTGAAACAAAAAATAGTAGATATCATATCATTGCATGTAGTTACTAAATTTTAGTAATAGAGAACCAACAATCTCACCTTCCATGTGTTTGGACCAGATGTAAGTTTCCTGTATCCAAAGAAACTTGCTACCATAGCAATCAGCAGAAGAGGTGAAGTTATTCTAAAATTAATTAAATACATTACAAATCTATTAGATTAATTTGTATTCCAATGCATATATCTAAAACATACTAGGAATATCGAAAAATACTGAAAGGGGTCTCGAGGCTGATTTTTCACGAAAACTAAAACTATTGTGTATTGTCTTATATTGTAAGGCCGTCAAGAAAGAATTTTATCCTTATTAGCAACACTATCAAATAGTGTAATAATACAGGATGTGATTTTTTTTCCAAAATCAAACAACTGCGATTCCTGGCCACGAACATTGATTTTTCAAAAATCCAAAGATGCAGTTTTAGTTTTCCTCACAATCGGCCTCCAGACTCCAGTCAGTAGCTTTTGATAATATACTTGATAGCTTTGGATATAGCTATCCACACCCAGTTGAAAATATCAACCTGTATAATACTCACAAGCAATATGCAAACAATCCCAGAAACACCATCAGGTAGTTAGCTTGAAAGTACTCCACATTTCTATAGAAACGTCGCGATAATCGAGGTATTGATGGAGGAGCCTACAACAATAATTAACACTTTTATTAATATCATGTACATACAATAAACAGCAATTTTTTTCCTGTTCTTATGAAAAAACTAAAAATCTTCACTGGAAGGAAAAGTAGCATCAAATATGAAATATTTGATTTAATATAATTGATTTGCAACTGAAAATAATGAATAAGCTATAATATCAACCTTAAAGTTATCTGTGGCAACAAACTGTGTCCATGGCCGGCGTGTTGCAAGGACTCCCATGACCAGCGCTGGCCCAGCTCCACTGCGTACATGCTGCAGCAACCTTTACAAATGTGTAATTTTAAATGATGGTTGTGTTAAAAAACCAACCACATATAAAAGCAGTATATGTAATAATTAAAGGTAGAAAGTAGACGTAAGAAAAATATAATGAGGAAGGTTTGTTAGTATGAAATAATCATATATAAATGATAAGCACTAGGTGGTGTGTTTGATTGAATCATTTTGTTCCAAGTTGCATGGTCATAAGTCCCCTATAATTTTTATGAAGTAAGAATCCTATATCGAAGTTTTAGTATCTAGCCTAAAACTTTGTTATCATTCTGCTTTCAAAATAAAAATATCTATGCAAATAAATTATGAATGCAAAACTTTGTGAGGATAGATAGATTTTTTGTTAACTGTACATTAATATATCAGCTTAAAAATTTAATGTAAAAAATGAATTAAAGTGAATAGCAGCAATTTTGGGCAACATTAAAATTAGACCACTTCGGGAAAGCTGGACTCATTATGAATTCTATAAATACTACGTGTAATAGTGACGAATGATGTAGCTAAACAAATCTCAAAGCAGCGAATACACCACGTAGCGTTGTTATTGTTAGGACTTACAATTCCATATCATTGACATACTTTTGAAACCCTTTTTTTTCTACGGTGGCATTAATTTCTCCTGAGAGATCGATATTCACATTTTCAGACATTTTCGAAACGAATTGTGATGTTATTTACATTTATAGACAGAATTTCAGTACTTTTTAATGCAACGTCGACGTCGGTCGGTTTGTTATCAAATTGTCAATGTCACTTTGTCACTGTTACATTTTAACAACAATCGATTTCAACTGTCAGGTGTTGAAGAAAATAACAAGAAACTATTAGTCGACTATACTTTTTTTTTATATCGTGATAAAATCATCAAATGAGTCCTCCCACCCAGGGTAGGGCGGGAGGGACTGTCAGACTTGCCCTTTACGTACCGGGGTCACGGTAATGGAAAAGTCCCGCGACCCCGGCAGGCTTTGGCCCTCTACAGGCCCCGTCACTATGCTGACACTCTTTGAGGCGCGCGTGGAACACAACACGCCATCGACCCGGGCATGGTCCATGGTCGGACAGCGACTCGACTATACTGGATTCTCAGATCAAGAAAAATAGGCAGATAGAACGTGCGCGAACAACAAAGTGAAGCCGGTTTTTATTTTAGTGTGCGCGGCAAATATGGCGCGCCGTGTACGAACACGTGCATCTGTGTGCGTTTACGGTTGCCAGATATTGACAAATACTCCCACATTTTGTTCAGTTAAATTGTTCTCAATATTGTACCACTATTTTTTAAATTGGAAACGCGATTTTGCTTTATGGTTATACCCAGAGAGCAAAAGCGTGTAGTATTTATTATTTAACAGAATAATAATAAGGAATAAAAGTTAATATGCGTAATTACTTACTACCTATTTAATTAATTTATATCAGAACGGATAACACTTCATAACGCTTTTTAGTAATTTGATTAATAAACTATTTAAGGACAGGTTTTTTAGTTTAAAAAGATAAACAATTTGTTATAACAATCAACACATTTATTAAAATAATAATAATTTTACACACAATCATTAAACTTTAACAGCCTTAGTTCTGCACCAATTATATTGTACAAACATACTATTAATGTTTCAAATTGGTAACGCGATTTTGCTTTATGGTTATATCCAGATAGCAACAAATAATAAAATAATCCAGCGGCGCGAGCTCGGCACATCCTTACAAGTACCGAATAGCTCAAAGGCATGCTCTCCGTCCCACTTTCTCACGCAAAAATACGAATACAGCCCCGCGCGCGGGGGTGCCATCCCGAGACGAGACCCGAAGTCTTTACGACCTGGACGGAACTAACTAGTGACCTTGTGTCATTACGACCATAGACCATACAACATTATTTTTAGTATATGCGAAACCTGAATATAGTTTGTTTAGAATCAATAACTGAATCGATTCCAATAATTTTTACACCATGTTATATTGTGTCCCAAAATTATTTAAAAAGGTTAGGAGTTGGACACCTATCCGCAATCATACGCGAGCACTACAGAGGTTACGGCAGATCAAAGCGATCAGCTGAAGTCGCGTGCGGCGGCAGCGCACAGGCAGCGGGGGACGGGAACACAACCCGGTCGGGGTTGTGTTCCCCGCCCTCCGCGTGTGTCTTCAGTCGTCCGGTTGTAACAGTCGCACGCGCCTATGACACAACGCGATACGCGAAATAGTTTAGTGTGTATCTGATAAGTGATCGTGAAAAAAATACTAGACACGTGTTTCAGGTTTCGCATAAGCAATAACGAATGTTGTATAGGTACTATAGATTACGACTGTGCAGTTGTATTGACGTATTTGATTGTTATTTTTATGCAAAATACACATTCCCCTAATTCAGGGTAATTTACCCGTCCTAAGCTAGCAACACAGACGATTTACTGTTAAGGTTTTGTGTTTCAAGTGAGCCGAAAATATTTTATGGAAAATAAATACCAAAACAATAAAAATAACAAGAGTTACCTGTGGAAAGATATTCCATCTTGTTTTCTTTGTTTTTGTGAACATTTTTTGCAGTGTTTAAACACACAAGACGGCATGTTTTGACTTAAAATGGCAAATCACTAGTGACGTGTGAGCGAGACGATGCGTAGCTTGGTACTGTCGCGAGTTTGTATTATCCTTGGATTTTGTATTATCTTTGGTCGACACACTCGCGTGTTCTGAGCGCTCTATCTGCCTATTTTTTTTTGATGGGATTATTATTTTATGTATATCATAGATATAGAAAATGGACTGAGCCTTACATAATTAAATGTCGAATGAAAGCAGGTAGAACCATAAACTAGGTAGAATCATGGTAGAACAGTGAGAGACAATGGAATAAAAAGAAGTAGGTTGCATAGTCCTTTTCATCATCTTGTCATCCACTCATGATCTCATTTAATTTGGACTCCTGGTTTTCTATTATTGTGGTTAGGTTTACTTTATTTAGGTGTCATAAGTGAGTCAAAAGAGAAGGTCAAAGAGGTGGAGCTTGTCCCTTTTCCTCAATATGCATATTATACAAAACTTTTATTTTTGAAATATAGTTATTGTATTAAACCATAGAATGTAGTGTAGGCGACGCGGGCATGAATTCTAGGTGAACAACTCAGGTTTTTGGTATAGCAAAGTATTAATTAATCTGTGCTTTGGGAATGTCAATTTTACTATATGAAAGTGCTCTGTCTGGACCTGTCTAGACTGATTGGGATAAGTTTTTTTACTAAAAGAGATAGATGAATGTCAGAAGCAGAAAAGTGATTTAAATGTTATTTCATAATATTCCTTAACTGTCACGTATAAGCTTAGCATGATTATCGCTAAACTATATGTTTATAGTTACATATTTTTAGTGTTTTGGGAGCTTACAATACTATTCGTTGAAGCACATTATAAAAATCTTTGAAAAAAGCGATACACAGACAGAAAAACAATTTTCAAAACGCGTTGCAAATCGCAGGTCGTTGACTGAATTTGACAAGTTCTGGTTTTGTAACGTGTAATACTAGAATGGCAGCATTTGTGTCTATATTTTTTATATAAGTTTAGATGTTGCCAAATGTGCCACTATAAGCAGTAATGCAAAAAGTAACATATTTTTTCTACTTCGGTTAGTTTGAAAATAAGTACCCGTATCTCGGTACCAATGCGGTACCTAGACGGCATGCCTGGATGTCGACTTTGTTGAAAAGAACTTATAGCAAGCGAAATAGTGGCAAAAACTGGTGGGAACTAATACATTAAAATAGGTGCCAAGAAGTTTTACCCCAGTTATGGATAGGTCTTGAGAATTTTTTGTTAGATCTTGATCACTTATGCAATAATATACCTTATCAACCACTGCTTAACCTTAATCACCAACAATGGCAAATATTCAGAAAAGTGTGGACTGCACTGTAATCTAACAAATTATTCTCTATTGTTGAATCAACTATTCGCGTGTCTGGCGTCAGGCGTGTTGCCGTGATGTTACAAAAGCCCAGAAGCCATGCCAAAACCATTGCTATCATGTCTGTCATTGTCACTGTCAGAGTGTCATGCAATAAGACAATCGGTTTTGAACGAGATTGTCTATTTAATTTTTTTAATTTACAATTTTTCTGCATTTTTTTACATTGTAAAAAATTAAGGTACTATGGCGTTAAGAAATATTTTTAATGTTTCGCATCTATTTTTCTTTATAGCTTCTGTGATTGCATTTGAAGACGTTCAGGTGATGCAGCAACATTACAAGGGTAGATAAACAAAAAGATAACGTGTTCAGTTTGTAGGAGTTGTACCAAATTCACTGGAGAGCACGACTATTTCTTGTTATTTCAGGATTTTCAAGGAATATTCTGTGCCGCAACTGTGGCAGCAACGTTACAACAAGTGCCACTCTTTTTTCGAAGTTGAGTCTAAAAGCTCGATATTCCTTCACTGATACTTTATTTAACAAAGACGACGTCTTAGTGCAGGTGTTTGCCAGTGATGTGTTTTTCCATTATCCCTTGATATCATTTACATATTCGTCTTGTGTTCCTACTGAGGAGGTAATATATTTTGTTTTTTTATTTCAAATTTTTGCATCAATAGATGATAATAAGACGACTTAACATATTAAAATCCTTGCAGTGGGAGGAAAGTACATCTTGGTTTCCTGGTTACCTTTGGAAGCCATGTGTATGTCCAGATTGTGGAGCACTTATTGGATTTGTCTTTGAACCTATCGACCCTAGTTTGGTAGAGCCACCTCAAACATTTTATGGTCTCATCCTAACAACTCTAATCAGCGAAAATTGTAAATATAATCAGTATTCTAGGGTTTTTAGTATGGATTTGTGGGCTAGGATTTTTTTTTTGTCTTGTTCCGTTGCATATTGTTACTTCTCATCTTTAAATTAACATTGCTGTATTGTATTGTCCAATGCAAGGCTTTTGAAATGATGTGTTGAAACAACTCTTCAGTACATACATCTGGATTAATGTTAATGAATGTGCTTTTTTTTTCTTTTCTGGTCCCAGCTGTAGATCTTTAACAGTTGTTACCTACTGCTCATTGGAAGCTCGAAAGTCTGACAACCAGTCTTACAAATGTGTATTGTATTACCCAGCTACAAGGTTGTGGAGGTCCGATGGGCACTTGCTCCATGTAAAATACCGGTATTCAGCTACATCCGGTACAACTGGAAGCCGAACCCAACACAGTTGGGAATAGGCTATGCTTGTTGTAATTAAAGGCAAAATGGAAGTAACAACTACTTCTAATGTTTTAGCTGGAGAGCTCTGCAAAGTTTTGTGAAAGTGTTTGAGGCATGCTCAATACTTCTTCAATTATCCCTTAACACAGTAATGCAGACCTGGGGCCGTATTATGACATCTTAAAACCAGGCATGTTCCAGTGAGTGGATGAGGTGGCGCTAGACAACTTGTGTAGCTCTGTCTCTTTCACTCACTGGAACAAGCCTGGTTTTAAGACGTCATAATATGGTCGCTAGCTGTAAATACGTCTGGCTTCCTTGACTACCAGTTACTCTCAGCCAAATCTGCATTTCTGTGCATAGGGTTAACCTCTCGGGCGCTGGGGCATTTTCGCTTATGTACACCCGGGTGTACGTAACGCGCCCGAGAGGTTAATTGAAGAAGTATTGAGCAAGGTTTCAGTGTGCCTCAAGCACTTTTCCAGAATTTCAAGTAGCTCATAAGCCATTTGTTAAAATTTTGTGTGTGTATTATGTATTACTACATTTTTATTCAAGTTAGGCAAACTTTTAGGCCTCTGCCTCGAATCTTGCGGGCAGCGGGGCGGCGGCGGCGGCGGCGCGGGAGCGGCAGGATCTTAGGCATACATTCAAATGGACCGGCCCTCGGAAACTGCGGCGCGGCAGCGGGGCGGGCGCTAACTGCGAGCGCCGCCGCCGCCGCCGCCCCGCTGCCCGCAAGATTCGAGGCAGAGGCCTTACAGTGTACAACTGAGTGTAGCTATTGCATATGTCCTATTTGTCATGGACAACTTATTATGGTCAGGGAATTATTTTGAGTAAAGTGAAGAAACAGCTTAGTTGTGCTGTTTGTTTAATTCCTCAAACAGTCCTGGTGGTGATGGTGTCTCCGTTTTGTGACTGTCTGATTATCTCCACTGATGCTGGCTGTTTCAAAGAGCTGCATTTAATATAGCTTCTTTACTAACCTAAACAAGTAGGATAACATACAATTGCGTTATTTTTTTATTTTCAGTTCTTAGTTCCCTGATTGCGTACCCTGTAATTATATCTAATTAAAGATGGCTGCTGAGAAATTATCAGCTGAAGATCAAGAATTTTTAGCCAAATGTGAAGAAGAATTGAAAAATAGATTTACAGAGAAAGATGAAGATTTTATGAAAGTATTTAACGAGTTGCCCTCTACACCACCGGTGTTGGACTCATGGTGGGTTCCTAACTCGGGACGTCGCAACGACCGCCGCGGCAACAGACGCAACCACCCCTACCAGCGGGACCAGCGGGACGGCAACAGGGACAGGAACTACGACCGGCGCGACAACAGGCGGTACAACGACAACAGGGGTTATGACGACAGTGGCTCAGGGTACCAACCACGACACAGATACCAATACTGATGGTTCATGATCAATTCTAAATGTATTTTTCTTACTATAAAAATAAAAGATTCTCTTTCTCAAAAGAATATATTCTCAATTATTATGGCTTGATTTACATTTTAACAACTTAGAATTACATAATAAATCATCACCGATAAAGTAATGTAGCTACAGCAACCGTAAGATGGAAACCATAACAGAATAAATAAATATTTTAATCTTCACTGCTACTCAACAAGTCTAATGATTACAAATTTATAACAATAATTATGCCGATATAATTTTAAAACCTAAGTTCATCTATTATATTCCTGATGTACACAAACAATAACAACGTCAAAATATTCTGTATGAATAGACGCACGCGCTATATTCTATACTTCATTAACAGCTGGGACACATTTGGTACTTGTACTTTCTACCATTGATATACACAAAAGTTATTTCGCGTGGCCTTTCACAAAAATATATATTATATCTCTTCTAATCTCACATAGGAATATTATGTTGTATATACAGTACATATATGAAACAAAACAAGATGACGCCATTATACTGGCCATAGCGGTTAATAGATGCGCGGCGCGGCAGCTCTAGCGCGCGTGCTTACATAGGACAAATAAATAATGTTATACAATCAGATAGATCTGAGTAACATCATGCTAACGATTACTAAGCACAATGACGATTACATTCATCAAGCGTTCTAAGATAACTATTTAAGATTTTTTTTTCTATTTAATTAATAATATTCATATTATATTGGCTACTCATCTCTGTACTGAAGCGTCACATCACAAAAATAATCTATGGTTTATTGAAAACTATGTTGATTGCGTGTTCGTATTCTGTGGACTATCGTAAACATTCTTATAAATGTGTGGCATTAATGAAGATATGTTAGATATTCACTAAACTCCCGATCAGCATACTATAATTTTAATGTAATTATTAATCAGTGACAACGCTCCAATAAGTGAAAAATGCAACCATAATAATCAAATCACAGTACAAGTGTAACATAATTATGCTCACTAACTTAACATTATTATGACTCAATACAATCAGACACGACAACATAACATACAAAATCTACACAAATTATTAATAAATAAAATATACTGACAGTGTCACCGACCCTTGCGCGGGCTACACATGTGGCTCGAGGCTCTCGTTTCAAGAATGGCAAGAATCATTCAGCATGCGCCGTCTGCCATACGAGCGAGCTACCTCCAATAAGTCACGAATGAACCAGAATCACTTTCATAAAATTAATGTGTGTTACATTGCTCGGTACTGGACACGCCAATAAGTCGGCCTTTAAACATATACGTAATGATTGATTCGTTAATATATAAAGTTCTACATAACATACAGATTTTTATAGTTACAAATATGCTTTTAATTTCCTTAACAACAATGCACAATATTAATTGTATGAATTGACACGTAATAATTATCGGACCAACCGGGCGCGTGGCGCGAGCGTGCGGCCGCAGCCCGGCGTACCGCACGGTACACGCCGTCCTCCTCCTCCTGCAGCGCACGGCGAGCTGCGGTGAGCTCTGTCCGACTCCGGAACTTTCAACTTACATACAAATGACAATTGACTAGGATTAATGCACTTGCTCAGCAGAGGTCGCGGGCGGGCGCCCGCGCCCGAGCGGCGGCACTCGTATCCGAACACGCCTCTAAATTCGGAGAGGATGAAAACATTGGTCAGGTTTCAGTACATTTGACTAGAAATGCGCGTAGACGTTAATAATATTGTCTTCATGTCGGCCGATCGATGTTGACCGCGCCGCTACGTTTCGAGTCACAATGCGAGTACAAAATCGTTTTCAGACTCATCGGTTCTAAAGTCGAAAAGACTGACTTGTAAAAGTGTCAAATCTTCATAGCAAATTTCATAAGATAATCTAAAGCTTATTTTTGATTTGAAAGTAGAGTAGTGGCCGGCGCGTGCGGCGAGTCCGGGAGTCCGGCGGGCGAGAGGGTGTGGTGCGGGGCGAGGGCGCTCAGATGAAGGTCCAGCACTCCATGATCTTGACGATGAAGTCCTCGCGCGTGGTGAGCGGCTCGTTGCCGTACGTCTTGCAGCGCTGCGTGCGGCCCAGGTACAGGTCGCCATCCAGCCACAGGCCGAACTTGCCGCTGCAAATGTGACGATCACATTAATATATTGGTAGGTACATATAAACTGTTACACCTAGTGAAACATGAAGCCTCTCTCGGGTCAATCTATTAATTTAAACTTGTATCTACTATTTAAGGACGCTATTTATTTATCTACCAACCTGAGGTCAATAAATCAGTAGAGTCCTGAATCCTACAAGATGTAAAAGTATCAAGTCTACTTACTCTCCGGCGCCGATGGATATATTATCGTTGCTGCCGCGAATAAAATACATGTTATCTCCAGTCCAGCCCCAATACTTGAACTTGGTTTTCACCGGTGCTGGTTGATCTACAATTCAATCAAAATAAAATTAATAGGTTAGACATGATGCGTAGTATATCGCAATAGGCGGGTAGGGTTCGACGAGAGAGGGGAATCGGCCTCGATACTAATATTCACATAATTTAGAAAAAAATAAGATATGATCAGCTACGCTTGTCAAGATCAACCTGTGGATGACTGAGATCACTCTACTCTGTGCTTTAAAAAGCCCCATAAGCAGTTTTAGTCACAGCTGTTACGAATAGATTCCGGTATTCAGCTCCGTCCAATAAGACTGAAGGCCTACCCCTAGATGGGAAAAGGATAGGCCGATTCTAATTTGTTTCTACGAGTGCGCATGCGCATCCTCAGAGAGCATTACAAACCGACCTTCTTTTTCATCCTTAACGGCATCTCCTTTAGTGTCCTTATCCTTGGCGCAGTCGATGGCGGCGTGCGACTGGCGGCGCGCCTCCTCGCTGTTGCACTGGAACGAGAACAGCAGCGACTCCCCCGTGCCGTAGAAGTGCTCGGACGGGTGCAGCGCGCTCGATGTCAGGGCTCCGAACACCTGGTGGATGTTATCAGGTTTTAATACCGTTTTTTTAATATTGTAAGTAGCCTAAACTAGTAGAAAAAAATGATTGTTTTTAACGGGAAAACTACTTAACCGAATTAAAATTATTCCTATGAGTAGGAGTATATTTAATTTATACATTGCTACCAGTGCGAAGCTTGGAATTTTATATAGAGCACTGCTGAGCGCCCAGGGCTGAATAATCTCTCTCTTGTTTGGATAATCAATAATCGGGTAAATACATTGGAGTTGAAAATACAAAACTATAAATACTGTATTTATTTTATAGTTCTGGATTTGTGTTTAAAAATCGCCGGTACCTATGAGGATAAGTGTATTTTAAAAAGAGAATATTGTGTGCCTCAGATGACCCAATTAGACCATTTTATACATTATTACCGACTACAGTTGTTGTAGCTATAAAGTTCAATTAATGTGTTTAGCAAAACTGCAGATTCGATATTTAACACGATAAAAACAAACAGTTTTTTTTTATGATTTCATGTAAGGCACTAGGAATGTGTGGCAACACTGAGCTCATCTAACAGCATTATTTTTAAATAATGATACCGTTCACTTTATTGAAACATTCATCTGCAAGTTATTATGTAATCATTTCGATTCGGTAGTCAAACTATCAAATCCGAAATTAAAATAATAAAAATTTACTAATAAAGACATTGCAATTTTCCTAAAGAGGAAATAAAAACAATACATTTTTTGCCCAATAAATCCCATTTAGATAACATTGTTCATGGGGGATAGCTGTCTCCAGTGATATCGTAATGACTCAATGAGACCGTTACTTTTTCCAATGAGGAAAATGATTATTTGGATAAAGTTTTTACATGATTGAGGACATACTAAGCCCACTAAATCCTATTGAGATATCATGGTTCATGGGAGATAGAAAAAGTATCCGCTGTTATAGTGATGAGTCAATAAGCCAGTTCAAGTGTTCTGCACTTTATCAAAAACCGTTTACTTTTTCAGCGTTGTTTTCAAATCGTTTAACAGTAAAAAGTAGGTTGTTTTTCCGTCGAAAATCTATAATAAATCTTATCTTAGTCATGCCTTGTTAGTCATGACCAGATGTTTTGTAGATCGGCTTACCCACCTTTTTTTTTTTTTTTTTTATCGTGGTAAAATCATCAAATGAGTCCTCCCACCCAGGGCAGGGCGGGAGGGACTGTCAGACTTGTACTGACTAAAATCCACGGTGTCCTTCACTAGCCCTTTACGTACCGGGGTCACGGTAATCCCTTGGTCCCGCGACCCCGGCAGGCTTTGGCCCTCTACAGGCCCCGTCACTATGCTGACACTCTTTGAGGCGCGCGTGGAACACAACGCGCCGTCGACCCGGGCATGGTCCATGGTCGGACAGCGAGTCGCCCATTACTCGCTGCCCGCATGCCCGCGCCTACGGTGGCCGGAGATCGTCTCGCGACGTCCGACGCCGTGGGCGTCTACCACTGCGGCTGGGGTGGAGGGAGGACGCTGTCCTCTCCCTCAGGCGGCCCGCCTCCTCCTTCACGAGCATGACTGCTTCGCAGAAGGAGGCGACCGCCTCCCACTCCGTCTCGCCCCGCAGCATGGCCTCGACCAATGCCGGGCGCGAGAGGTCTCCGCCTATCGCCGTCGTGAGGACACGGCGGTGCTCTGCCCGGCTTACCCACCTGGCAGAAAATGGCTTATATTTATTTACTTATCATTTTTTTATGCAACAAATACCTACATTTACAGACGGAGTTTATGACTTTCTTCTTAGAATAAATATATGTGCAAATAATTTTATAATATGCTATTAAACGCTGTTGTGCAAAGAGCCTACAAAGGAGTTGAGAGGTGGCACCATATTCATGTTAACTAGTGCCAGCTTAATATACCCTAAGAACTCTCCAGCTAATAAAACTCAGGGTTCTTTTTTCATAAGGTTATCTAGGCATGTCCCCAGAGTCCTCCAAACCAAAAAACCAAACCTAACTTGTCTTTTATATCCTTCATTCCTAAGATCGTGGATTCATTCGATAGATTAAAAAAAAATAATGACTCGTCGATTCATTTGGCTCGTTTATGCAGCCCTCATAGTCCTAAAGTGCCCAAGACCTTAAACGCCTCCGCCAATCGTGATTTGAAAGGGGGAAACGGCACAGTTCAATCTGCAACTGTGAGTGGGGTGGTAGGGGGCAGATCATTGTATGCCCGAAGTTGTACAAAATATATCTATGTTGATGGCTAGTTTCGACTGTAATTGGCTACCATTCTTTTTTTATCGTAGTCGAATCATCATATGAGACCTCCCACCTATACTGTCAGACTTGTACTGACTAAAATCCATGGTGATCCTCCAATAGCCCTTTACTTTCCAGGGTCACGGTTACCTGATGAGATAGTCGCGCGACCCAATTGGCTATCATGACAACAAAAACGGTTATTAGGACTTTTGAACAGTGTGTGCTCGCGTCAATAGATTTTGTTTAATTTTGGTACGGATGGTTATACGCTATAAAGGGGTAGCGTAGCAGCGCGCAACAGCCACAATCTTATAATTTATAGGATTAGTATTTCCAGAAATTAATATAAATGGACCTAAAAATAAAGTCATAGAGCTAGTGTGGTTGATCCAATCACACTAGCTCTATTACTCTAGCACACGAGTACTCGACGTCGCAAGACGATCTCCGGCCACCGTAGGCGCGGGCAGCGAGTAATGGGCGACTCGACTATGGACCATGCCCGGGTCGACGGCGCGTTGTTTTCCACTCGCGCCTCAAAGAGTGTCAGCATAGTGACGGGGCCTGTAGAGGGCCAAAGCCTGCCGGGGTCGCGGGACCAAGGGATTACCGTGACCCCGGTACGTAAAGGGCTATTGAAGGACACCGTGGATTTTAGTCAGTACAAGTCTGATAGTCCCTCCCGCCCTGCCCTGGGTGGGAGGACTCATTTGATGATATTACAACGTAAAAAAAAAAGCACACGAGTACTCACGTTATTATCCGTGTCCTGTATGACGAGCAGCACGGGGCTGTCGACACGCTGCATCTTGCGGTACATGGAGGCCAGCGAGAAGCCGTGCTGGCTCGTGCTGAACGCCAGCTGCCACATGTAGCCCTGCGCACGCGCCGGTAACACTGAACATAGCTTCTCTCTGAAATAAACACATGGTACTAACATTGATTAGGAAATAATTAGGCATTCTAAGACAAGTGCAGTCTTTTTACTAAATTTCATCTAGTATTTAAGTGCCAGCCCCTAGTTTGAATAAGTTCCCGGTTGACGGCAAAAAGCTCGCCCCCTATTACATGTAATTAAAAATTTGCACTCAAAACGTGAATTATTTAAGACCTCGGCCGAACCGTGAATGATAGGCGTGATATTTATGCTAAATAGTCAAAAACAATTAGCAATCTTAATAAATCTTTTTTTGTGCAAGTTTTTTACTTAATTTATAATAAAACATTAAATAAACAACTCAATTATTGACATTTGAAGCTTGATATTAAATTTGTAACGAGTGCTAAAAGCGTTATCTCTATCCTATTGTTAAGTTATAATCTTTATAGCGAAACTTATTTCTTTTATTACTATTGTTGATATAAAATAAACATAATGTATCACGACGCTTGTAAATGCAGAAGGCTTAGGCACAGATGTACAAAACGCCGATATTTCTCCAATTAAGTTCAAGTCACATGTAAGTAGAGGCGATCCTACTGCACGAATATCTTTTTTCATAGTGAAACTACAAGCCATTTGAAAGTATACAACAATTCTCGTAGGCACACAATTTTCCAGTTATTACACCAGAACGCTTATATTTCGTGCCATACCGTGCCAGTAGCGTGCCTGGCAAAACAAAAGTTGGTAGGACGTAAGTCGTAAGGCCGTCATAATAAAGTTACCGTTGACATTTTGCGTAAACGTAAACTTTTTACAGTATTTTAAAGTTTGGATTTAAGATCAATACTTCCAAATTCAAGATGCGTTGACAGAGACCACCGTACAGAATATATATAAATAGCAATCGTTTTAAAAGCGTTCTGAATTTCTACAAAACTTTTTCTACGAAATTGTCGCTATACAGAATCCCTTCCTATACAGAATACATCGTTATGTTGCTTTGAGAATAATATAGTAATGTGTCAAATTACCTGTGGTCCATGGTGAGGACCTCGGAGGTGCCGATGAGGTCCGGCGGCGAGAACTCCATGTCGATGGAGGCGCCTGAAGAGTACAGAGCGCGGCGAAGCTCATCGCTCATCGACAACACCTACACAACACATACAGGTCAGTTTTACATACTACTACACACAGATGGCGCAATGAGATCGTACTATAGTGCTGCCTGGTTCTTTTAGAGTAGATATAATTGGAACTAACGCCGATTTTATAGAGGAACGCCATCTTAGCAATGTCATTCAAGCGCCAAAAGAACCATGCTGCTCCATAACTGATCTAAAAAAATGGTAAGGGAAAATGATAGCCTTCTCAGATTGGTTAATCGATTCGGCTTACAAAATGTGCTAAATCAACTACTGTTTAATGAGACGATAAGGTAAATGCATGTGCAGTTCTAACATGAGATTGCTAGTATTATGCAATCAGTAGGAAATTCGATTATCTGGTTGTGAATTTTAGTAATTCTCTTTGAGGGCTCATAAAACTGATTATGTTCGATCAAAATGACAATCATCAGTATCAGGCATGAACTGTTATAATGATATACACATGGGTAATAATGTTGAAAGTCATGCTAAAATTAAATGCATATAAAATGTGATAAAATGATTAATTTCATGGTACAGTCGACAAGATGCACTAGCAGGTGATGCATTCCCGATCTACAGTTCACATTCAACATTCACAGTGAACAGTGCGAGTTCGTGCGCACTACTTCAGCTAATTACAATAATTATAATACACAAGTACACAACAACCAGTGTGCAACGATCCTTAACAATGTTAATAGACTAGTGTTTTACTGTATTTCTTGCTGCAATACTATCTACTATTACTGGAATAAAAAATCCTATGAAAGTGTGTTTGAAAACCTACGGAAGCTTCTGTAGTTCTGTAGTTTGTGGCAGAAGGAAATCCTAGGCATACAAGTATTTACAATACAGACGATAAGATAATAAACAAACAAATAGGGTCACAATACTATCCCACGCACAATAATTACGCTCACACTCGAATGATCATCTCTTTTAATTAGCCAATACAAAAAATAACATTGTTTAATAAGGGGCATTGATAAAACTCATAACAAGTACAGAAGTATTGTATTATAAAGATACGTATAGACAAAGCCCGCTTGGATAAAAAAATCCAACCATTTTAATGTGAGATGGATGGATGAGGAATAATTAAATATTTCAAAACTTGGACATCAAAACTAACGCCATTGTTGCCGATGTTGTTATGCTAAATATTGTGAAAGAGATATACATTCGTAGTCTGTTAAAACAGGTGCAAGTTTCTGTAAGCCTGTTTAGATTTAATCACTTGTCGCATGCCGCCAGCCAATCACAACAGCTCATTTTTATTATTGAGGTTTGGCTGCAGTTTTACTAAACAGGCCTTCAGGATTTAGGGTTTAACATTTAACAAAGTTGTACAATTTATATATCAATGGACATATAGCCGCTAAATAAGATAAATACACACGTATTCTTAGCATAAACTGAATTTTTAAACATAAATTAACTAACGTGAATGCTTAGCACCTACCGGTCACTGATGGCCAGTGTTTAGTTAACTCGAGATAATTTCTCAACACAAGTTTCATTGCAATGTTAATTGGCCAACGCAAGTTAAATCACAAGGTATGCTAATAACATTTATGTCAAGTCGAAACTGTTCTCGACTGTGCTACACTGAATAATTAATTACATAATAAGACAACCGTAGAGACTGAGTAAAAAACAAAAACTTGCCAGTGAACTTGGAATTATGTAAATCAGTTTTTTAGAGAGTAGATTTAGTGCATACTGTTGGTCGGTTCTCACCTCTCTTACGGAGTGTATGGTCGCGCGCCTTCGACCGGCGCGTCCTAGTGTTCCCCGGTCGCATACTGAGTGTATAGTGCCCCTTCTTTTCAAGTTTGCATTAAATTGAAACACCATCATTTCAATCTTCCGCACCTTCGCGGCGAGTATGCGAGCGAATCGACATAAGAGCTTAAACATTTTCGTTTTTTTTTTTATCGATTGGTTATTAAAACCTTGAACAACTGTTGGTAATTGTTGGGCACTGAACTATTCCAATTATTGAGATTACTTGCTTATATGAATGTACTTCATATAAACGTTAAGGCTGAATACCTACAGGGGACATGATGACGTTTTGTTATTGCTCTATTAACTTGTCCAAAACTATCGCATGTTCCGGACATGCAGCTACAACGAGCGATTGCATTCGCGGCGTTGAATGAACTGTTTCCTGTCGGCACCTTGTCCAAAAAGAAATGTCGTCATAATCTCAATTTATCGCCTTAATCTTAATGTATAAACATCAATGAGGTATACACAACTATCTCTGGATTAGAGCTCAGGATTACGGATTATTTACTATAGCAGCTAATCTCCAATAAATATGTGCTGATAATATTTTGAGGATAGGCCAGAGTCAGTGAGAGCCAAGTGACTAATGTCAACAATACCACATATAAACTACTTATAAGCACCGTTTTGTCCTAGGAATTGTTCTGTAAAGTAACCGCAAAGTAAACCAATAAAACGTAAGTAGGAAAAAATGTGGGAAATAGAAGAAAACCCACCGTTCCTGCGTGTGCGCACGTGATGCATTTTCTTAAAAAGAAGAGTGACATACTTCAATGAATTCGTGTCGATTTCAAATACATTGGTCCATAAACGAGAACAACAAAGAAAAATGATTTGAAACAATATGGTTAGAATTAAGACGAAAGTAAAAACTTAATTTTGTTAAAGACAGGTATGAGGAAACTGACTGACCTAAGTAAAATGCTGCAATAAATAAGTGGACGGTTTCATTAATATTTCGTCCATTATTGCCTAAAAACGGGTGAAAAGGAATAGTTCCCACACTTCCTCCTTCAGTTTTGAGGAAAACATCGGAATTGCGAATTCAGTTTACACAGCTACGAGGAAAATTAGTTTAAGGGCCAATGAGCAAATGTCAAACGTCATTTATTGAGAAATGTTGTCCTGTTTCATTGGTTAGGTTCTCACATACATACATAATTACCCCTGTTTGAATAACATATTATTACGCAGGTACGCAACAACATCCATCCTAACAGAATGTAGTTTTTTCCTGTTATTTATAACATAAAGCATGTAATAAAAAGTGCTCTACATTTATTTTTGAAATATTGTGTTGTCACTTAATCCTAAAAAAAAGAATTATTTCTATATTTAGCATTTAATCAATTAAGAAAGACGTATGATGATGTATATGAACACCCGGTATTTTTGGAGTCCTGCACTCAGTTATGTATCTTTACATATTTATGATTTATCAAAAGAGCTTTATACGATTAATTTTAATACTATACAATAAGCAAGTAATAATCGCTGTATATTATCAGAATAAAAATTAACGAATTTTTAGACATTTTTGGATAAATAAATTATAACCCCAATTTTTGAAAAATGTTGTAGCTGTTTTTGGACTTTACCAGATGGGATCAAAGCTGGAGCTAATTAATTTTGCCAGAATACATCCTACTCCTCTCTATTTGATGAAATTAATTCAGAAGATTGCCCTAACCTAGGGCAATCTTCTGATCTCAACTGTGAAAGTTAGAATGGCCTGAGTGATTAATTAAGAATATCTATAATTTAACGTGTTGTCTTTCATCATCAAGAAACACCTAGGTATTGACAATGAGACGGCACGTCAATGAGCTATTGTTTTAACTCAGGAACATAATCCATTGGACATAAATGCAATACGAGGCGGCTAGTAAAATGATTAGATAATTGTTATTAGTGTGTTCGGTATAATTTATTACGTAATAAGTTCTTTAAGCACCACTGTTACATTGACTTCTAAAATTGTAAACAAACCTGTATATCTTCAATGGAATCATTTTACTGGAAGTTATAAATAATGTATAAGTTTCGAAGTTTCCATAATTGACAATCTTAATAGTTTAAAAGCCCTTCTGATATATGTAAATTTTGTTTACCGATGTCGCAAGGGAACGGAAAAGTTTATGTAAAATTGAACGTTTATGCTGCGCTTGCGTCGCGTCGTTTTATGAACGCACGAATGATATTGGACAAGGAGTCGACGCCGACGTCGACATTGCGATGACTTTACCAAGTTGTAATAAAAAAACATGTTTCATGAATAAACAATAAAATCATGTGCCATCGTCATTAGTTTCTATACATGGAGTTTCATGATCCGCCTGACCCTTATAGGCATATCTGGAGTAATAGATTATAACAAGAATAAATAAATAGTTCCTAGACCTTGCGATTGGACACAGTGACACAGTGGCTGATCGCCACTCTCTCTATTTATAGTAGAATCCGATACTAATTGCTACCAAGTACCTACTAATGAGGCGACAGGTAAAGGATTAGCTGGGAAACCGGATGTGATTGTTAAAAAAATAGACAAATTATGATTAGAATTTAAAAAAATAATCATGTCCTTAGTGCAATAATTATATCAAATATACGATATCAAAAAAATAGTGGATTAATTTCTCTAATCTATCGACTAGTGGCAACACAGTTTTGAGAAGTACTCGAGCATTTTGCTAAACTAACTTATCGGATCATAAACATACATCAGCTTGGAGCACACGTGGCTGTATGGTTAACTGCCTACGCTCAATACTTTAAGTGAAGCTCACAAGCTATGCGTCACCGTCTACCAGATTCATGATCGGAACCAAATAAAGAAATAACTACATAAAGAATATTCTAACCAAAAGCCTTCGCTTGGAATGTTAATTTTAGATTCAGTTATTATAAGTCGATGTACCTATTTTTAATTATTTCCGTGTAGCTTAATTTTTTACTTGTGCCTAAAAACTGATTGACTGATCAACATGGCCTGGCAATCCTTCAATTTATTATATAAATGCCTCTACATAGTCAGCCCATAATACGAACTTGTTTAAATAATAATAAAAAAAGCTTCCTCAAGGCGGTATCTTAGGACTGGTCTGCTCTAGCAATAGTTTTAATGGTTTAGCTGCTTTTTTGATATTTTTTACATAGTTATGCTTTCTTGGTGGAATAATTACCATAAAACGTGTTTGAACGAGATAAGTGTAGCCTACTTGTTGAATGGGATATGTAGATATAAATAGTCAACCAGTTTTTCCTCAAATGGAAAGGCCGCTACGGAATACTTCAAGCTAGGAATGTTAAGAACACGAGATGAACTTCGTAACGAATTAGATAATCAATCTGCTTATCTTCGTGTAGTTTATATTCCAGTTGAACTTTAAAAGATAAGAGCGTGCGATGCCATCGTTATTGATTAATAACGTGCTTCTAATCAGCAGATTCCACAAAGATGAAGTTGACTCGGCCAGAAACGCAAATATTTAATTTATTATTGTGCATGCGCGATGTTGAGTAATTATGTGTTATAAAACTCGTTTTTTCATAAATGTTTGTCATAATTGTTGACGTAATCCCCACCTCCACGTAAATACAATGACATTGAATCGCTGCTACTAAATTAATATATTTAACTAAGGAGTGGAGTACGTGTGTGCATGCGCAAGTAAAGCTAACGGTACACTGACACCGCTCACCTTTTCACCGTCGAAAGTGTCAGACCTTTCGGTGGCCGTGGTGGGCCCGAGCCGCACCATCTCTATCCATTTAACAGTCTGCATCGAGTACACACGTTTTCACAAATTGACAACAAAGGCTTGAGCGCATCAACGCTCAGATTTGTAAGCACAAGCGATGCACCACAAAAAACACGTCGTCCACATCACAATCGCTAGCGCTCAATTTAGAAATCACCCACGCGATTACAAGGTTTCATAACTAAACACTGAACACTGGCGTCGCGGGCTTCTGCTTATAAACAAAAGTGGTTTGTGTTTGTTTGTACGTGCCAGCACTGCCAGCCGCTTGCGATGAGCGTGTACCTAATCACAGAAACAATCCGAATGTGCAGTTGACGGCCAGTCGAGCAAGCGCCGTTATTAATGATCGAATACTCGGATTAAAATATTTGAAAGAGCGCAGTCCGCGAGGCGAGCACGGTGAAGCGACGTCGCTTGGGAACTAGAGTCTAAAAGAAAGGAGCGCAACACGCGGCCGCCGGCGACCCCGCCGCGCGGCTTGCCTCGCACCGGCACTGAGCTACAGCACCATACGTGCGGAAACGATTATATCCAACAAATTAGCTGTAAACTGAAGACAACACAACACACAAGACTGACACTTGTTTACGATATTAACATAAAATCGGGTAGTCTGGCCAGAACTCATGTAGTGCAAAACGAGTCTTTTGTTAGTAATTATCAAGTTTCTAAATTGGGATACAGTTAGCGCTACGGCTCTGATGAACAGTAGTAATGTTTCAAGAGTAGGTATGTTAACCTCACGAGTAATGTCAATGCTTTGGCTCGACACACGCTTGCAGGTAACGCTAGTTTGCCCCGTGTATAAGAAGTTCCATCATACAAACTGAAGTGAATTATTCAATTATGAAAAATCAAGATACAGAGCTTGTTCGAAGTCATAAACTCCATACGACGGAAGCAAAATAAAACGAAGGCCTTCATTTTTAAAGAAAAGGTGACACAGCCTCTGAAATTGTCAATACAAGTTAATGATTGAGTGTACCCTACAGTATGTATATCATACAAAATGAGCTTTCAGAATTTGCCGCATATTATGTCGCATCAGCTCCATTATGTGACCTATGGCACGTTATTACATAAGCATTATGTACGCAAAGAACAAGACAATTATAAATACACGCAAACAAAATAATGATTTCAAAATAAGTGTACAGCTATGAGATATTATGCGGTCATTACCTGTTACTTTGGAAGGTCTTGTGTACAAAAATAGTCAGCGATCTTGGATCAGGATATTCGTTAAAACAAAATCACTACACAAAATTGTCAGCTGTACAAACATTCACTATTTCTTTAATATTAAACCTGTACAAGCCTCGGTCACATAGCAGCCCGGCCGGCTGGGCTCCGCGTGTACTGACTATGCGCGGAGTAAAAGATATATTTGCCTAGCGTTGCGATGTTAAAGTTATAATTGTCCTACAGCGCGGTCCGGAAAAAAGGGCAAAACAGTGCGTGCGCGCACATCAGCACATGTGGTTTCCTGAGGTATACTCGCTATACAATATCTCACAAGCCAGCCTGACAGGCTCTAGTGCATAAATCTCCAGATATTTATGCACGTCGTCAACAACGAGCTCACAATTAGTCCCGATTAACATCTCGGCTAAACTCGGCGATTACGCCGACGTCAACTGGGACGCGTTTAATTGAAATGTCTCACACACAGCTACATGCAAATTAATGAAAGCACCATAAAATATTGTATGATATAACTGGGGGTGACACATCTATTAACTTTATGACATTTCTTATGCTGTGAAATCTACACCAGCTATATTGAGAGTAATCTCCTGGCATGTGTTGGTGATTAATTTGATGCATTATTAATAAGACCTCTCGGCTTAACATTATTGTCACTGTTTTCAGCTCCGTTGAATATTAAAACTTGTATTGCAAGACACCAGTGTTGTGATAATTATGAAGAAACTAGATTATACTAGATCTAAGAATATGATTCCGGTTCCAATTGAGTTAAAATTGTAACTAAATACTTTGATTAGGTAATCTTGGTATTTGTGTTAAGATAATAATTGGAATATTGTTAAACATTTTTGATTGAACAGAAAACATAACCGATGAAATAATAGTTACGCAGAACGCACAAATCAAGAGTTAGGCAAAATATTGACACAATCGGATTGAGTCAATATAAAAATATTTGTTCTGTGTATTTCAGATGCAATGTCGATGCCGTTAACAGCGACTCTATAGAAACGGCGTCATTTAAACCACCGCAACGCGCATTCTTTTGTGTTATAACAACGACGTCGACAACAGAACAGCTGTTAAAAAATAAGTCTTACAAAGCCTATGCAACATTGATTCTATGAAATATTATTCTTTAGAAAACATAGTTGTACTAAAATTGATTACAGGCGATTTCTAGCCTGGTTCATCAATCATGGCTCCCAATTTTTAAACTGAAATGTGTGTTAGGAAGATATCCATACTAGCAAATCATCTGGTAGAGTGTGACAGAATAAATATAATTTCGAGTGTTCAAGGCAAGCAGGTTTTTGGTTTTGTCACCGTTTTGCCATTTGTGTAGCGGAAACGTCTGCCACTTCTGGAAGAACAGAATGTGTTACGCTTTCAGTACGATACGGATCAGCGTCAAATTAAATAGTCTGTTTATGGCAATTACTCACGCGATCAAAATAAGAGCTGGAGCCATGATCGTTATTATTTTGTGTACAATGTGATGAATCGTTACGAACTACGAATTGTCGCGTATTCGTTTCAAAATGGGTTAATAACGTTCCGGTTGCCCAGCATTAAATAATTGGTTGTTACAATTGAGCCTTTATGAGCTATTGTGGGACATCCCTGCAGTATCCATCACGAGGACAGCACAGTGGTGGACACAATTGGATAATCTCGATCATGTGTGTACGTACGTACCTCAAAAGGTTCACCTTTAATTCGATTTACTCGCTATACACAATTATCTGTGTAATTGCAAATACACCATAGTGTTGCATTATTATCTGGGTCCCGTATATCATCGCACATGTTATCTAAACTATTTGCTTAACTTGTTGTTCTCGTAAAATTGGCTGACTACTAGACGAGATACTACTATAGAACCTCATTATTAACTCGTTAAATTACGATTACGTAACGGCATATTTATTGTTGTTGACACCGAAAAATTCCACCGTGGCAGATTTGCAATTCTATTTAATATTCCATTAATTATTAATAATTCCGTCTTCGTCTACATTAAGGAAGTTTTATTAATAAACGTACTTATCTATTAATAAGTTACTCGAAAATATTTACAAATTTCCAACAGAACAGTACCTACAGAGCAACAAAAATTATTTATGTGAAATTGGATACGATGAAGGACACTGAATTTCATAGTCAGGGTGAACGTTTGAATAGTTTATGTTAATCACACAACACGCATAATGTGTTATTTTTGTAAATTATATGATAGCAGCGTGTAAACGACCAAATTATCTTATTTTATAACTATTTTACTAGTGTCTATCGCTCACTGATTTAAGATTAAAAGCAGACGCATGCATTTCAAATAATATCTGAGACATTCCCTTTTTATTAAATTATTCACAGAAAGGTGTTTGCTCAGTTTTTCACTAAAATACTTAATTAAACAATGTCTCACCGTGAGGTGATACTTAGATGGATCCTGGCGGTTCTTGGGCGGTCATGACCTACCTAGCTGACTGACAAATATTTTGCCATGGCATGAAATTAGGTACTTCGCTGTAATATAATTAGTCTAAACCTTACTTTGAGCTCCATTCCGGGGTTTTTTAAATCTTCTTGCAAATTCACTGACATTTTGAATTTAATGACTAATATTTTGATTGATTGCCCCTTGACATGTACCATGAAGTATTGTATTGTATTTTATAAAGATTATCTTTGAACTAAAACTTCTTTACGTTTTTTTAAGATCCAAGAAAGGTATTTGATATGCCTTTTTGAAGAATTCATTTCTAATCTCAACTGGCTTACGTATAAATTAAGTTATGGTAACAGGTTGCTAAAATTTTATTAAAATCACAGAATTGTCGTTTAAAAAACATGTCCTATTTGATATTCATTGTGAATAATGTCAATATAATCTAGACACAATATCTAATTAGATATGTATGAAGCTGTATGCCGGTCATGAATAATGTAACATCAGGCGAGTACTGTACGTCGGTGTTAGTGCTACTGTGCAAGACTTAAAACGCAATTTGTAACGCACTGGACAAACGCGGCGACAACAATAATATACCTATATAACTTGTATCTTCATTCCCTGTAGAGTAGGGCAGAGATGTTTTAATCAGTTTTTTTTAATCCAATGTCATTAAGCTACGGGGCTGCTATCGAGAAAAATAAACATTTTAAACGACCTGGGAAACGAACTCAAGAAAAGCAGTAACGCTTGCGACCATACAACCAATCGAGCCAGTAATAATAGATACCACACGAACAATATTAGAACGAACACGAGAATAATGCAGACGATGCTTTCTAAACTCTTTGTGTAACATACTATAAGAAACTTGTAAACACCTTTGTTTGTTGTCTGTTGAACATTTTTGCAATTTTTCTACTTAGCATTTATTACGCTTGACAAACAATGGTCGATTGACGTAAATCACCATCCGGCGGGACCTACTAAATTATGTTTAATTGACAATTGTTTTTGTTTTACAGAAACATTTACCTAAATTGAATGGTACTGAATAATTCCCCTATCCAAATTCATTTCGGGTTGGAGCAGCATATCCGTCCTTCCACCTATCACTATTAGGCCGTCCATGCACGGACTACTCGACTAATTAAGCAAGTTATCAACCTACACAGACTGCAAGAACAGTCAACGTATACTAATGTAAGCAGTCGATACTCACTGCTTCAAATAGACCGTGTACTGTCGGCCTTAGGGGCCTTCGTACGCATGTCTCCGATACTTTACGACTTCAGTATCCAGGCGACTATCGCAAAACGAATCCGTAAGTGATCGTACACAGGCACGCGTCGATGGTTACCAAAGTCGTAAGGTAGCCTTGATTTGCTGTGTATTAAGGGCCTTAGTCGTCATCGACTCTTGAGTGACTCCAATGAATAGGTGGGATTTTATGAGTAGTAAGCACAAACGTTGGATCCGAGAGTGGACTCAGAAAGTAACACATTCTATCTTTTATTGGCATAACGAACGAATGCAAATGAGATAGACTTAGACTAGCACAGCTAGTAAACTATTATTTTTCAAAATACCTACTACTTGAAACGATGGAGGGAACATTACATATCGTCCAGTTGTACAGCCATTGTTCGCGGCCCATTGTAATGTACGATAACTATAGGTGTGTTCTACAAACATAATTCCACAATCCACATCATGTTATGTAACAACTGACTTTTTTATTACCTTATAACGCCAAAAACTGAACTGAACATTTTCCTCGATTTTAATAACAATAACATTTACATGCCAGAAGTCATGCGTTTTAATTAAAAATGGTATAGATTTAAAAACGAAATACAACAATTGTTATATTAATTAACTGCAGTGTGGCAAATCAGGCATTTCTCTGATCAATGTAAAAACAAAACTATACGTAGACTATTCTTAGACACCTTTTTATGTACACAATTATTTTATCTTAAACAGACAGTGCATTTTCCTAATAAACATTCTATGAACAAGAACACACAGGTAATGTGCATACTAAATCAATATTTATGATAAACAGTAGGAGCAAAATACTGTCTTAACAACATGTTTTTGAGCTACTGCCACTATGTTTCGAAATCAAACTGTATGAAACATTGCTAGCAACATGTTACCTGCAGCACAAAAACATGTTGCTGAAACAATGTTGTGCATCTTTTGTTTACCATGAATACAGGGCTTATCATTAACATATATCTAGCCTAAAACAGTTTCGTATAATGATAACATTCAGCACATCGCAGGATGCTACATAGTTTCGGATGCAATCTAAGGGCAGTGCGTTTAACATTTCACTAATATGTGCTTTACAATCGCACTACGAGGTATTTACAAAGGCTGAATATAACTTTGTGTGTTTTTCTCGACTTCCATTATAGAAATATGTCGTCAACCTAAAATAGCGGTTTGTACGCTTAATATATTGTTCTCGAACAGGTAATCATGATCGGTCAAGGTCAGGCACAGTTGCATGCACAATGGAGACAAATTAGGAAATTCTAGCAGTTTCCTGCTATTCAAAATTAGCGAAATATGGAAATGACACGATGTAGGTAGGTAGTCTGTCCATAAAGACGGACGAATTATGAATCACTTGTATTTTTATTGCTTTAAAGATAAATACTAATCAAGGATTATTTGTTTTGAAGAGGATCTTTAATGCTTTTGACGATTCATTTTTTTTATTTCACTGACAACCAGCCTTTTGAGTCGTGCAAATGTTCGAGTACTAGGGAGACATAAGTAACAAGGTGATATTCAGCCTTTGTGTTGATGGTGGTACCTCCGGGCGCGGCTCTTCGCCCAGCGAGTCGCCCAGCGCCTCTGCCTGGCTCTTCATTATAGAGTATATTTTCACGTAGGGCGCCTTCAGGAGCTACGCGTAACCGTGCATTAGTTCTTATATGTATGTTTATAGCTTTGTATTGTATGCCTTCGTGTCAGATTGTAGTGTTTATGAAGAAACCTCCAGAATTTTCGATTCTATTTATACTTTATTGACTAAACTAGACAACTTTCACTTTTGAGAAAGAGCAAATATTTTATTGGACTTAGTATTGACTGACAAATGTCAAGTTTTCTATTGATAGTACCTAAGTATTATTTTTGTTTACTTGTGAGAAATATGAGTAATTATTTCCTATCTGTGACATATTTACATGTATTACCAACTTTAAAAATACATTATCGAATTCGGAATAGCCGACAAGATAAGTTAATGCAACAATTATCTCTTTTATGTTCGTAGGTACAGACGTATTAAACTGTGCTAATACTCCAATATAACCCTCATCTTTTACCCAATCTCATTCGCCATTTATAAAGAAGATAAGACAGCTACAAAAACAAAAACATTCGGAACTAAATACTGAGACAATTATGAAGAAAATCTCTATGCGACATATGTACGACCGGATACAGTATGTAAAGTAGCAGGTCCACACCGCAGGACGTACCCTTATCTCGACAGTGATGTGCAAACATGTCACATGTATACCGAACTACACAACAAACCTTGAATCGCGGTCGTTAACAACTGTGGCACTAATGAGTTTCAGTAATAAGATACTGAAGGCAACTTGGCAGTCGCACTTCAAAATATTGACTCTTCAGTACGTTTATAGGCACAAAACCATTAGTCTTCTACGTCAGTTGCTGCATATGTCATGATTAGTAACAGTTAACGCTCCTACAGCGTCATGAGCGCCTGGTCCTGTCGACGTATTTTCCGTCTACCTCCTATAAGGAGCATCATAAACATTCTATTTGTCTCGCCCTTATACAGCTTCTAAACGAAGTCGGTATGATAATGAAATCCATAAATATTAACAATTGACTGTGCCAAAAAAGGATTTGAATAAAGGTACATTTGTAATATAAAAACATCCATGTTCAATGTGTACTGTAATGTGGGATGTGAGATGCATTGTCGTTGATTTAAGAGAGTGTGTCAAAAAAGCGTTTGTTAGTTTTAAAAAGGTGTTTAATGTTATGTAAATAAGGTTTGTTTTCGTATAAAAATGTGCGGACTTACCTCCCAGGACTCGCGTGTAAGGTCTGAGACGTCACCGGTGCTGCCGGTTCTCTCGTCCTACGAGTAATTCGTCATGAATTAATATAGTTAAGAAATCAACTCAAACTATAATCATAAAATATGCTCGGAAAATTCTTATCTTAATGAGTGATGACAGGAGGTGAGATAAATCTTTGTTTAGAAGTGACATAGAATGCTTATAAATTCAGAAGCAGTCTGGTGTCGACCGCGTTATGTATTCTGTAGTATGATGGCGCAATAACAGTTGGTCGTTAACCCGCCCGGGCCATTATAGCTACAATGTCACGATGTCCAAATCGGAGGGAATGTGGGTTACGAGTGCTATGACCAAGTGTAATGCACCTTTAGACAATGTAGCAAATATTTATGAATTTAATTGTAAAGCAATTGGCCCCATGGTTACAAGCGGAATAACGTACAATTTCGGTATTCTCATAAGTAGCTCAGAGTCTGGATCTGTGCATTGTTGATAGAAAAAAAACTCGGAACTTACAAATTACTTGGAACTTAAGAGGCCTCTTACAGTCCACTAGCGCCGCCAATCGAAAAAATGTCATAACTCGTAAATAGAATCAAAAATACAAAATGTGGTCTGTAATTACTGTAGAAAAGGCAATAACGTAATTTTATAACACATTGTCAACACTTGAAATATAGCTGTTTAGCTAAATTTTTTTATTTGTAACAAAAACGGCCGTTTATGTTTAGAATGCACGATTCTATTTACGAGTTATGACGTTTTTTCGATTGGCGGCGCTAGTGGACTGTAAGAGGCCTCTTAACAGAACTGGCGAAATATGGATATCTATACTACAAAAGGTACATTTCTGCCTCCCATTTACGGATTACAAGCGTGATAAAAACTTACTTTTAGTCCAGGTTTAGCCTCATCGTCGTCCCACTCAGTGTCACTGTCAATGAGCTCGTAACCGTTGGCACTGACGTCGCCCAGGGGACCGTACCGGTCGGGCACCCAGTGCGTTAGGAACTTGAATAGGTCATCCACCCTACAACAAATACATACATAAATAATACACTAGATATAGATAAACTTGTTTTTTTTTTGGGACAAACCCACACTATTCCCAAACCACTGCAACTCCTGAAAAAGAAGATAAACTTGTACTACTAAATAAATACCATTTTTTTTGCTCCACACTATGAATTTCTCCTTTGTCGTACGTATAGACCCGGAACAACTACTTGTAGGTCATACAAATATTTGTATGACTCTGTATGGGGTTTCAATGACTTTCTGGGGATTGAACTCGCGATACGCTCGTTTAAAATACATTTCCAGTACCTGTGGAGAAACTCGTAGCTAAATAATAACAGCCGCACAGATCCTCAAAGTTAAGTCAAGCATGCTAAGGTCGATTCGTGGATGGGTGACCATCTATTCTACAATGAATTTCTTTCCAGCCTCAGATAGCGCGCTAAGCCATTAGTCTCGGCTGACATTCGTTTAAAGAACAAGAAGAGCTTTTTAAAGCGATGACGTTATAGTTCGAATATTTTTTAGTCACATCAATGATCATTTTAATTAGTATCCTGAACAACGTTTTAAGTTTACTAGCTCATATCAATTTATAAATATACTATGAATTTGTTATTCAGATGATTGTAATTATAGAGATAGTTGTTTTAATTGAGCAACGAGTAATGAATGCTTTAAATAACCAATTAGGCATGTATCATATCATGTAAGGTAGAGGGTCGGGATTATTTATTTTTATTAAAATTAAAAGTGTTTTTTTTTGAGCGATAACTAATAGGGTTTATAACATTGTTTTTAAAATGAAAGTGTTAGTAAACAACACGATACTGCGACTCATATAATTGACAGCAATCGGTTTTGTTTACAATTCACTCTGTCAGAAATCATCTTCAGAACCCACTTAGGGGTAGCCTTGACCTGAGATGCCAGCCGCCATTGGCGCTGCGTATAACCCAAACAGCGTATCCCAACCTTCGCTAACATCCGCGACGCACTGCACATCTTATAACGAGCACCTAAAGCCCAGTCAAGGTGACCATGATATGACTATGGCCAACAGTGTACTGCTTCCAGTTCAAGATGAAGACAGTAAAGCTTAACAATCTGTAAATTATAATTTTCTATGATCGTCAGTGTACTTGCCTGTTCCTGGGCACTCCGAACCAGTACTCGGGCTTCATCCGCTTGCGTCCGTAGGACATGAGCGGGGTGGTGCGCGGCAGGGGGCGGCCTATAGGCTTGCCCATGCGCAGGCGCAGGTACAACGGCGGATCGTCGCTCGGCCTGGCTGGCCGCGGGATCAATTCTGGTAAGGGAAAGAAATTTGCGTTGAGTTTGATTTTTAAGTAAAAACCATTTTGGGACTAGTACGTTATAAACGACATAAAAAAACAAAATGGAGAATAATTTGCATAAAATCCGCACAAAACGATCACCGATCATAATTTTATGATATCGTGCAAGAATATATACAATTTATCTTCAAATTGTCTAGCCTGCTCTGGCCAAAGACTTCTCCTTCCACTTCTCGCGAAATCACGCGTCCTCCTTCCAGTTCTGGGGGAACCTTGTGTTTATCCCGACATCTTCATAATTTAGAACAAAAGTTAAAAAAAATACCTTACAAAACACATTAAAAAAAAAAAACACTTCTTTTCATCGCAACAAAGGCCTTGGGTGCATGGAAATTAGCATTGATTGATAAAATTAATTATTTTATGCCAAAGAGTGCCAAACAGGTCCACCAGTTGCTAGCTGGTTTTACTTTTATCAATCTATGAGTGCCAAACCAGTCACGCTTGTTGTTTATTTCCGTTATCATAATTATTCGGGGCACAAGGTTAATCAGGCTTTACATTGTTGCCACAAAGATTAACTGTTTTATTGCCACTCGGATTAAGAGCTAACGATAAACAAATAATAATTATTTCACAACGTTATTCTTGTTAAGAAGAAAGTCAATACTCCAGACTATGTAGGGTTGTTGAACCTGTCCCTGTGAACCCATTTAGATGCTAAGTTCCATTCATATGATGCTATCGTATTAAGAACAGTGCTTTGTCTTTGTGGAGGCGAGCTTACACACTTTCTATAACTAATATTTATATACTTAATATAACTTCGTTTCAGAGATAGTTACGTTCGGTAATGACTGAGCAATTCAGATATCTGTAGGCACAGTGGTGTTATAAAGTGGCTCACCTTATAACACCTCTATAGATTTTCAGTAAAACCGGTTGGAAGCGGCTTGAATCCAGCGCGATTCCGTTGTCTTAATCAGATCGTCCTACGCTACACTTGACGGTGCGTGGGCCTCATTCGAGAACCATACGGCCCAATCGGCCATCAGTTATGTGTGCTATGTAGCCTGACTACTAAGTTTTTTTTTAACAAAAACAGTATCTCATGTAAGGCATACACGGTCAAGTCTACCGTCAATTTTGCAGAGCAGTGGAAGCGGCGTGCAGTAAACTTGACGGTGTATGGATGGCTATGACAAGTAGACTTCCCATGCACACTAAAGCCAATATTTACTGCACGCCGTTCTCAGCCTGGGGTCGTGGGACTGCCACACTAGTTAACCGTGACCCTGACACGTACAGGGCTATTGAAGGAACTACATGGAGCTTAGTCAGTCCTCACATAATTAATTTACCACGATAAAAAAAAAACGCCGTTGTCAACGTGCTGCAAAACTTAACAGATCGTGTATGGCTGGTATGAGAGACCACATAATATCACCACGTACTTGCCCATTAAAGCATTTGATAAACAATGTACTCACTGTCAAAAGACGCGAAGAGATCAGGCATGTCATCCACAGACACCATGCTGCGGTAGTCGAGGCGCGGGGGAGGGGCGCTGCCGCTGCTCGACGTCGACTTGGTGTGCGAGCGACCGAACCCGCCCAGCGAGCTGCGTCTATATCAAACAGAATTATTTAGAATAGGTCGAGTAACCATAAGGACAGGCCGTTTCGTTAGATAAATAAAGGTTTATTAATTTACAACATTGAAACGTAAACACAAACATTCCTATTGCTGGAAAAAGTGAGAACCGAAGTTCAATATCCGGGCCCAGGTAGATAGAGTACGAGTATACCCCCACTGGGATCTCAAAAATGTCTTGGATTATTATTTTTTCTAAAACATTATAGTTTTTTAAGCAAAATGAACCTTACTCCACATACTAGGATTTTTCCTGGATTTTCAATCATTTAAACTCACACTCACTATTTTCAATCATAACACATTCGTTTTAAAGCGCAGATTCCAACGCCCACAATTTAATGTGAAAACTTAGCCTACCTAGCATATAAAAAATTACTAAGCTGTTGGAATTTAAGCTCTAAGCCCACAAGTTAAGCTTCAATATTGTAAATGAATAAAGCTGTTAGTAATCTTGCGATTTGGCCTGATCTTTTAGCTCAAGTACGTAAGCGATAGGGTACTAGATTTATAGTCAGTTACGACAAAAGTAAATATATTTCACGTTGCTTATGTACTCTAGCTATATGTATATACACACGTTGATATAGGTATAATATACGACTAACTAGACATCAAACGTTATCTGATTAAAAACTTTTTACTAAACATATAAGGGAAATTACTTTTCATAGACTACACAGATATAAATTCACAAAATGTCTCATAACTTTTACTTCATTTTACTTTTAAGACAATATACGAGAAAAGTAAAAAAATATTTCCTGTACCTGCAAAAATTAAACTCATATCATTAATCGAAAGATTTTCGAGAGCAAATAGGAAGAGACACGCAAGGCACGTCTTATATAAAAGACGTCTTAAGCTAAACATGCCAAAACAGTACATAATACATATCAAAGGGTGCCGGTAAGAAAATGATGGGAGTGTTAGTGATCCTAGAACATCATAATTCCTAAAGTAATGGCGGTGACATGATACAGATTATAGGACTATAGGTTCTATCTTGGAAATGATGACTAAAGTTCTTCCTAACACATATACATCATGCTCCTTAGCTTTAATAGAGAACAAATGTGGATATTGAAGTTATACAGTAAAACAGCCAATATCGACTTTAATATATTTATTTACAATGCAATTTTTTCGATTCCTGTAAATTTTGGCTGTTTAACTCTAAATGAACTTCAAAAAATCCGCCTGACAAGACGTAAATAAAAAACAAACACATTTATGCCGGTGGATATGCCTAGAAGAGTGATAACGAATAAAAGGCCAGACAGTGAGACCACGGCGTCATAACAAACACCTTAATACTTTGACTCACGACTCAATCCCCGCTGGTAGCGGCGAGAACTCAATACTTTTATCATACGTTATCAATATAAAACGATTCATTGACATTTAAGCAGTATAAAAGGCGTTGAAAATAACAAATGATGTTTATCACGCGATATGTTATCGTAACTTAATTATTTACTGTGTTACGGTAACACAACATTCGCCGCGCTTCATAGGTGTATTTATTTATCGTCAATCATAGTAAACAAATGCGAGAATATTCTAATTTTGATTATAAAGCAGTTAATATATTCATAATGAAGAGAAAGTCAAAATATTAAAGTCAGCATAACCATATACGGCTCCGTGGTCAATAGTTGGTCAAAGGCAACACATTACAATTGGGCACATCGACACTTGCAGCGGAACGTGGCGTCACGTACCCCGAAGTAGAAAACACGTCCTGGGCCGCCTCCTCAGACGGGGTCTTACTCAGGAACAAACCAGTACCGAACTCCACTAGGTTCATTGGCGAACTATCAATGAACATAGCGGAGTATAACGTTGGTACGTCCCGGTAAGCATCCACGGTAGCAAAGGAAAAATTCACGATTGCAATATTAATTGTTTTTGTTCCAGCATGTGTATATGTGTGTCGTGAATGGCATTTTATTGTAGTCAGTAGCTATTAGAGTCTGTGCAAACATCGTAAAGACAGATCAACACAGATGATGAGCGCGAAGCTCGTAAAACACTCAGTGTAAACGTATAAAAGGGTTGTTTGCCAAGATTAGAATACACTGTGCGTGACTAATTTCAAATAAATCTTAGTTTACGTGTGTTCATGCCAATTAACTCGACTTCGATTGAGTATTTCTAAAGATAAATTGGTGAATTGTTTTGTAAACAACGTAAAATGTTTACGATCACTATATATAAAGCATAGAGAATGCTGCTGATAAACTGTAGTTGTAGAAAGGTAAACATAATAAATGCTGTCTTATATATTTGCGTAGATATGAACTATATAACTTATCTAAATACTGTGTAGATGTGACACTTTCATTATAATTATATACGGGTGCTTGGTAAGCGTAACAAATTTGTTACCGACTTTCCATTTACTCAAGAAATATATTGAAACATACCTCTTATTAACTATTAAAGGTATCAATTACGTCTTTCGGAAACATCATTCCCCGTGTGTATCTTTCTGTATAAAGCAATTAGCAAAGACGTAAATGACACGTTGGGCAGATAATTTCTGTTTATTTAGATAATATGAGAGCGTAGCTAGATTTCTTTATACGGCACTACGTATTTACGGCATGAATGCCGTATTCAACTTGCTTAATACATTATAAAAGTCTTCAAATGTCTTGAGTAACAATTTTTTTGGAGCAGAGTAAAATGATATACAGGGTGTCCCAAAACTCAACGTCAAGCCGAAACGGGGTGACAGGATTGATCATAACCATCACGAGAAAAATCTGAAAAAAAATCTATCCCATGCAGTTTGAAAATTATGGGCATTTTAAGAAAAACCTAGAAATTTGATCAAACTGTACCATTTTTCGGTTATTGTGGTTATTCTTTTTTATTTTTGTTCATTTGAACTTTGGAAACGTAATCCTAAATAACATTTCTAGAATCTCAATAAAAAATAATGACACAATTGCCTCAAGTTTCCGAGAATTGAGACTATTTGTAAAACTACGAATTTAAAATTTTCAAGATTCGTCGACTTTGACAGGCCCTCCTATAAAAAAAATGTACTAGAGTGCCTTGGCAAGTGGCATTAAAAGTTGGCGCATTTAATCTGAATTCTAAAATGGTACAATACTTGTTAGTTCCATACAATAGGAAAGAGTAAAAAAATTAAAACCTCAAGTAACCCGATTTTTGCTATCACATTTTACTCAGTTAAAATGTTTTTAATTCGCACAAGCTCTAGGTAGGTTCTTAATTTTAAGACAAAATTATGAGAGAGATGGATAATGGGTATGTTTGCCATGAGTGAGCGAGACAGATAGTGACGCCACGCATTGAGACGGAGATGCGTCGTTTAAACGAGTGCGAATGAAACAGATAGATGCTATGGCATCTATCTGTTTCATTCGCACTAGTTTCAGCCAAGCAAATGGCTACGCTACCAGTCCGACACCAACCAGTTAGTACGTTTCGCTCATTCGTCTACTGCGCACGTTCGTATTCGCTTGTGTTGATTTAGTACTGACAACTTTGGCTTCTCTTTTTGGACTTGAATCTTTGTAAATTGGACTTGTTGATAACATACCGGCAACTTTGGCTTCTCTCTGGACTTTTGTGTTGGCATCCTTTTTATCTACCATGCCTACGCGCTACACTTCACAAGAATATGCGAACATGCACCTCATTTATGGGGAATGCAGATGCAACGCAAGTGCCGCCGCTAGACTTTATCGTGAAAGATATCCAAATTTAGAGCGCTACCCGGATCACCGAGTGTTTGTTAATGTGCACCGTTCACTCACAGAGGGCGGCCATTTCCCGAATCAAATACAGGCTGGAGGTAGACCTGTGTTTCCTTTCCAGGAAGAAGTATTGCAAGAGGTCGCAGGTGACCGAAGTATTTCCGTACGTGGAATTGAAGAAAGAACGGGAATACCCAAAAGCACTGCTCATCGTATTTTACAAAGAAACGAAATGCATCCGTTTCACGTACAACGAGTTCAAAGTCTTCTACCTCGAGATTATCAGGAAAGGATTTCTTTTTGTAGAACAATGCTACAGAGGCATAATGAGAATCCCCAATTCATCCAAAAAATTCTCTGGTCCGATGAATCGACATTTAAAAAAGATGGTTACATGAACTTGCACAATTATCACGAGTGGCATGTGGAGAATCCACATTTAATGCGAGAAGATAGATCCCAGTATCGTTTTAAAGTAAACCTGTGGACCGGAATTTTAAACGGTAAAATTATTGGGCCTATTGAACTGCCTGAGAACTTGAATGGAACTAATTACCTACATTTTTTAAGAGAAGATTTACCAACCCTGTTAGAGGACGTACCACTAGCAGATCTTCGCGACATGTGGTTTCAACAAGATGGCTGCCCAGCGCATTTCGCAGTGCAAGTAAGAGATTTCCTTGACCAGGAATATCCGGGAAGGTGGATTGGACGTTCAGGCACTATCTCGTGGCCCGCCCGTTCACCAGATTTAAATCCCCTGGATTTTTTCTATTGGGGAGTTCTCAAAGAAAAAGTTTACTCAAAGCCCATTGAGAACGTAGCCGACCTGCGTGAACGCATTTCTCAAGCAGCTGAGGCGATCAACTCTCGAAGATATGCCCGACTTATAAGTAGATCTTTTTTAAGAAGATGTAGGGCTTGTATTGAGGCTGATGGTAAACAATTTGAACATTTATTGTAATAAAAAATGTTATTTCTCCATCTGACTTTTATTCCAACAAACCTAATTATTTTACAAATTTTACTAACTTTTTTTCACTTTGATAAAAGTGGCGTCACTATCTGTCTCGCTCACTCATGGCAAACATACCCATTATCCATCTCTCTCATAATTTTGTCTTAAAATTAAGAACCTACCTAGAGCTTGTGCGAATTAAAAACATTTTAACTGAGTAAAATGTGATAGCAAAAATCGGGATACTTGAGGTTTTAATTTTTTTACTCTTTTCTATTGTATGGAACTAACAAGTATTGTACCATTTTAGAATTCTGATTAAATGCGCCAACTTTTAATGCCACTTGCCAAGGCACTCTAGTACATTTTTTTTATAGGAGGGCCTGTCAAAGTCGACGAATCTTGAAAATTTTAAATTCGTAGTTTTACAAATAGTCTCAATTCTCGGAAACTTGAGGCAATTGTGTCATTATTTTTTATTGAGATTCTAGAAATGTTATTTAGGATTACGTTTCCAAAGTTCAAATGAACAAAAATAAAAAAGAATAACCACAATAACCGAAAAATGGTACAGTTTGATAAAATTTCTAGGTTTTTCTTAAAATGCCCATAATTTTCAAACTGCATGGGATAGATTTTTTTTCAGATTTTTCTCGTGATGGTTATGATCAATCCTGTCACCCCGTTTCGGCTTGACGTTGAGTTTTGGGACACCCTGTATATTCATGAAAAAAAATCACAGTGAAATTATGATCGGAGTATTAGTTTAAATCTAGCGTTGGTGGCTCGACGCTTACTCAACGTTAAACTTGCGTTGGCGCAACGATAACGCTGCGTTGAAGCGACTTTTATGGCTGGAGCAGACCAAAAGCTGTTTGAAACTTCATGGAAAATATTAGACTGGGTATGATCCGTATACGTCGCGTGGACGTGGCAATTGTGCTGACATCTTCCTAAGGCTGCGGTTCCACTGAGGCGGAGCGGAGCAGAGAGGAGACGAGCTGTGCCGCGATTCACCAATCACATGGCGTATGATCTTTTTCGAAGCCATGTAATTGGTGAAGCGCAGTACAGCTCGTCTCCGCTCTGCTCCCCTCCGCCTCAATGGAACCGCAGCCATATACAGGTACTGGCAATAAATATTGCACATTGACCGATGATTGATACTATTCCGGCCGGCATTTAACGGCTCGTTCACAACTTCTGTCTAAGCGGTAAGAAGGGCGACGGGCGGCGCGAATAATTTCGCGTCTGGCGACACCTCGTGACGTGTTTTAAACATTTCTATACATTTTATCTTATCGCTCGCCGCCCGCGCTAACTCACCGCTCACAGCGGCAAGGTTATGAACGGACCGTTAGTGTTATTTGTGTCGCACTAACAAACCACAAAATAGCGACAGATGTCTCCCATATGAGGGATTTACACAGTTCGAATTTTCGGTCGATTTCTCTTTCCAAAAGTCGATGTGCAATATTTATCATTGATACCTATAAAAGCATTTAGTCTGCTCCAGTCATCAACCAACGCCAGACGCTTAGATAACTCTGTGAGCTGCTTTGTCTCCTCTTTAACATCAGATAGACTCTTTAATATCGGTGCGACGTACCTGTTGAAGACCTTGGAGAACACGCTGGTGTTGTGGCTGTCAGCGGAGGTGGGCAGCGAGTCGCTCTGAGAGCCCTGCGGCGCGGCCTCGCCTGTCAGACCTTCCACCCACGATAGTGGGTACGACAGGCGCTTCAGCATCTGTTGACGTTTCATTATTAGGATATTTTATAAGGCACTAGCTTTTTCCACACCTATATTTAGAATTTGACAATTGATTCGGTGATAAAAGATACCATATGTCCGTTTTTATAAGTAGCTTACAGAACATCCGAGAGTGGAAGGGGATTCTCTACTTATTTTTTACTTTATTTGAAGTCTCGGGGAGACTTCTAGGCTACATACACCTGATTGCATAAATAGAGAATGTAAGGGTGAAACCAGTTATAACGTGCTGACTAGCAGATAACGTAGCCTACAGTTCCTCCAAGTTTTGTTAATACTTACTTGACTATCCTTCAAAGGGAAGACATAGAACACTAACCATCTCAATGAGTATCTAAAAGATAAGACCCACGCAAATAAAATGTATAAGAAATATAAAGAAAGTTTCCTGCAGTGACTTTTAACCTGTAATACTCAGTGCTGGGTTCTGGGCTTACTCTCTGTGAGGGACAGCAAGACGTAGTAGATGGGTTGGTAAATGGTCCTCACCTTATTCTTCTTGTCCGGCTTGACATCATCCTTCCCGGCGGAGTTGTCCAGCGAGAAGGACACGGCGTGTTGCTTGCGAGCTCGCTCGGCGTCCGAGTGCGGCGGCGCGGACAGCGGCGGGTCGTTGCGCGGGAGACACACGGGCGGCACCCAGTCGGCCGACAGCACGATGTCCGCGTCGCTGTACACCTGCCGGCCCACGTACTGACTCTTAAATCCGATGTTCCAGTGAATACTCACTAATACAACCGTACTTTACCATCACCAAAATCTTTTTAAGGAGCTATTGTAAAAAGGTGTCAGCATTTCTCTATATCAGCATTCTCTATATACATGCGCACAAATGTATGACGCAGTTGATTTATTGTTTCATGATTTCAGGTTTAGTAATGAACTTCTTAGAGGTTTCTGGTACAGAAAAACGTAACGTAAGGTACTTGACTGTATGTGTAACAGCATCAAACAAATCGTACTCGACAGGTCGACACCATTTCGTCATCAAGACATTTGATTGATGAAATCAGACTCATAAAAAAACGTTTTTTTTTAATGAACATAAATAAACAATGACAGAACATCCTCAGCCTTTAAACAAAACAAATGGGAAACAAGACAAGGTGCTAGAAGAAAAAAGTGCAGAAGCAGAAGTAAAAGGCCACAACTGAAAAAAAAAGATAACCATCGAAAACGCCCGTCTTCACAGAGAACAATCGACAAAAAACGAGAAAATACTCCAAGAGTCTTAATATTGTGAGAGTCTGAACAAAGAATCCAAGAAATGACGTCACGAACTTGAAGAAACATGTATCATCTCGCCACTAACTCACGACCTTCTCACCTCATCGCACGAAGAATAAACAGAATCAGACCGTGCGTCTGCGTTCCTATGCATGACTACGAAACACTGCAGCGCCTGCGCAGCGTCCCGATGCCACGTGTGGCCGGTGTCCAGCTCCATGGACTCGTATATCGTATCTATTTCGTGGTAATAATCGCAATCGCAATCTATGAGGGAACCCTAGAACATTGTGTGGGTTAGTATGTGTGGTAATGTTGCTAAATGATGGTTAGTAAGTATTAGTTGAATTCCAGATGTTTGAATGTGAATGAATTTGTTAGAAATTTAGATTTGAAATATTAGTTTCTGGAGGCGTCTTCTCGATAACCTTACTCATTAATTTGAATTTTTAAAATTAATGTTCCCATAATAAAATAGGACATGATATGTGCAGCGTAATAATATAAAACCTTGTGATTTAGAAAGAGGTATTAGTGATGCATGACGCCCTACTAAATCGAAATTTTCTATAAATCATCATGTGTCATTCCAGGCATAGCACAGCACGTTTCTTTTGGCGCTTGACTTACATTATCAGAAGGATGCTCTTAGAAAATATTTGCGAAACCGTTAAAACTTTGTTCACGCGCCAAAAGAGCCATGTAGCACTAAGCTACAATTTCATGTAACACTTACTTTCTTAGAATTAGCTGGTGTGACATGCAGCAGCGGGTCGCGGATGTCGATGCCAGAGTCGTGGTAGGACAGCTTCACGAGGTGCTGCGCGTCATCGTCGGGCGCTTCGCCCTCCGAGCCGTCAGCTGCCGCGACCGCGCCCGCCTCCACCTCGCCGCCTACTGGCTCGTCCTTAGCGTCCACGCTTGATGATACCTGGGGGCATTTTAATGAATTGATATGATTTTTCCTGGGTGAATGAACTCTGCGTTTACACGAGTATATTTTCTGGTCGAACATTGCGTAAGGCCTGATACTGCGATGCGCCTCATCGGAGTATTCAATTGGCTCAGTGTGGCTAGTTCAATTTAAACGGTGTGGGGTATGACTCTCATATTCTCTACCAACACTGTATATTGTATACTCGTGTTGGTAGAGAACTTATTATATTTCCTAGCCTGGCGGATATCACTTGTATGAAACTGCAGACGCATCTACGTAACACAGCTACGTTTATTAGTTACGATTCAATATCGACTGCAACCATATATTATTATGTCAATGGCAAGGCAATAGAATCAGCAAAATCTTCGCGATCGGCGTGCGTGTATTTACTGGGTGTATGAACGTGAATAAAGCAAATCAACCGTGTAAAGTTTCAGCCTCGCAATTATTTTTTGTGTCAGTGTAATATGTTATTGTTCCTAACTAGTTTCTAATCGTAATAATAATAAAATGATTACCTCGCTTCCATGATCGATCGAACTCCTGTCCTTGCTCGGTATAGCCCAATGCTGATCCAGTAATGATTTTCGCCTATCCTCAGTTGATTGTTGCTAAAATAAAACAAAGCATGGATTTGCTAAGCTGTTTATAAAACAAAAAAAAAACTACGTGCAAAGATACAGTGATGGTTTCGAAGGCGAGCTTAGCAGTAAGTAGCTGATGAATGTGGCTAAGATTTGCCAAAGTTAGCTATAACGGCTTAGCATTGTAGTATTATGGCTGTCTCTATAAACAGATACGTGATAAACATAAGTTAATCTTCTTCTTATCTTATGGTTGATGAACAACCTGGTGTCAGAGTTTAAACCGCCCGTAGGCCTCTGACATGGCTTCACACACCGTTGAAAAATCTCTCAGGTGTGCTGGTTTCCTCACGATGTTTTCCTTCACCGTTTTTAGCAAGTGATAATTAATTTATAATACGCACATGAATTCTAAAAGACATTGGTGCGTGCCGGGGTTCGAACCTGCAACCTTTGAACTGGCAGTCCAACGGTCGTACCACACGGCTATCACTGCTTTTCATAACATAAGTTAATGTAAGCTCGGTAGTAGCGAGATGAGTTGAACGCTTCATGAAAATCTGTATGCGAGAAGTGAAAGGTGGGGAGGGAGGTCAGGACTGAGATTGCGGCGACGTGGCTTACTGTTACCCGTGTTGCTACTCTTAGGGCGATTGTGCACTACAAGGAATTTTACTGTCCGAACATCAGATTTTTTACGGTCCGAAGTGGCATGAAAAAAAACGGATGATTGGCTTGTGCACTTGTCCGTCTTTACTCGGATGACACGCCTCAGTTTAGGGTAGCTCTGTCTTTGAAACTACACGCCACCCACGCGAAATTACTCTGAACGATGACCGTTCCGGAATGGGGAAAAGTAAAATGTCCGACGGTAAAATTACGTATGGTGCACAAACTAGTATATACATTATATGGCGTGCCATATCGGACCGTAACAAATCGGACTGGCGGACAGTAAAATTCCTTGTAGTGCACAATCGCCCTTAGAGAGGTGACGGTGTGCCCTCAGGCATAAGGCAGCAGAGGACACCGTGTTTTTTTAGACAGTCGAGTCTGACATACCCCTCTACCTTCCTCCAGGCGTATGAGATCCATAAAGACTTACTCGAAAAAAATAGAAGAGGTGTGGCTGGATGCCCCAGTTGTGGGACACCATAATAATAATAAAAAGCTCAGTGGACCTTGTTCCGATACCGGTGGGCCACTATTGTGTATATAAATATATATTTTTTGGTTTATGTAAAACTATTTAAAAATGTAACTAATATGTGAAAATATCTCGCAAAAAGCTCGGTAGTAAAGTGTTATGTTAACATATTTACCTGCAGGTTAGTGGGTGTGACGAGCTCCCTATCGAAGGCCTTGGGGAAGGCGGCGCCCCCGCGGTCCTCGGGCTCGTCTCCCGGCCGCGGGTCTGCGGTAGACTCTCCCTCCGCACCCTCGCCCGTCGCAGCCTGCAGCTCGGGGAATGTTTCATCCTGTAACGTTTAAACACTGTTGTATAATAGGGTTTTTGACTGAAAAAAAAATCTATTTAATCCGTCAGTTAGATTATCAAAATATATTTGACATGCTTATTTCTTTTGTTACGTAAACCAAAATTGACAAAGATACGACACTTTTGAAGACACTTCTTTTTCTTTTTTCTTTTTTTTTAAAAAACGTTGAATTGAAATTGGCTTGTGACAAGCAAGTACAGTTTTTACTTGTTTCTGACGTCATGAGACTTTCGAATTTTGATGAGTTATATTTTTAAAGGAAAATATTGCATGCCAGATTTTACTGATATGTTTTGAGTAACCACTGCCAGATTAATCAGATATAAACTATTCTTAGATGCTCTATCTCAAAGCCTCCCTCAGTAGACCTGTACCGTACTTTAAAGCGTGTAGTCGCAATTTTTTTTTTTGTTTCGACAGCAGATTTTATAATGAAACATTCACAAGATTAGCTGGTTAAGCAGCCAATCAAATGGATGCAAAAATGTGAAAACTGCTGGCGCAATGGCTGAGTGAACGACTGTTACGCTGCGTATCGCCACTTCAATTCCCTCACAGAGCAAATAGTTGTATGATGTACAAGTAGTTGTTCCAGGTTCAGGTATTTGTATTTACAGTTTCTATGTTTGTAAACGCACTGAACAGAAAATGAAAAGAAAAATAGCTGTGGCAATGTTCGACTTTGTTGGGATTTGTACAGAAACAAAACGTTAAAAAGAATCATTTCTTACTTTGACTAGAAGTGAATCCTTTCCAGGTGATAGTTCCGACTTATTCATGTAGTAGATCTCAGCCTGCTCGGCTCTGAAAACAATATAAAAACAAATTAATTTCCAAAACTACGGTCAGGCATGTCAGGCAGAAATTATACTGTTATAAAACTGTTTCAAAACCGTGAAAATTAATTTGACTTCAGTTACTGTTTACATAATATGGTGTTGGAAATCTCCCTTAATTTCATTTTATTGTTTTAATCAATAATTCTGATTGCTGGCACATATGTCGGATAAATATATGATGTAACAAAAAAAAATAAACACGCCGATAGACGAACAGGACAATTTTGACTAAAAACTCCTACTTTATTTAGCACTATCAGATTCATTAAAACATTGAATAGTAGGAAAAATAACGATACAGTCATTCTATACTTATGGAATATTTTTCATGAACACCGCTCTATGTTTTATCGCTCGCCCACAGCATCACTACTGGTCGAGGCTAGGGAAGATCTTCAGTATACCACTTTCGGTTTAGTTCATCGACACTTAACCTTGGTGTTGATCATACTCAACCTTACTTTTAGCAATAAAGATTTGAATTTTTAAAATACATTCACTTGATACATTCATACAATACATTCATACATTCAGTCAAATAAATTCATTCGCTGTTAGATTTTACACCTTTGTCCTCCAGCCATTCATTTCGAGTTGGCGCAACATGCGTATCACCCATACTAATACTTTTACTTATTAATTTTCTAAGTAGTCACCACCTTCTTAGCCAAATCATGACTATAACTAGATGTGATTCAATATAATATTACGAAATACGTACTTGTGCGTATTATGGTCGGGTCCGTGTGTGCGCATGTGCGCTATGTCGTAGAAGATGGCGGCGTTGACGACGTACTCCATGGGCGCGATGACGCCGTACGACTCGGGCCCGTGCTCCATCACTAGCGTGTCCGACACATTCGGGTCGAACATCACCGCGTTCGGCGTCACTAGCAGGACGCCTGATACTACGCCCTGCAACACAAAACATACAAACATATCAATATACAGCAACATCAGACGAACCAAGCGAGCTTGCTCTTGACGCGATTCGTGCATTTGCAATTTCTACTAACTAAAAATCGTCCTTGCTACTACGATATAATGATGCAATTCGACTGACTCACGTCGTCGTGGTGAGCGTGTTTTGTTTTTCATCTCACCGTAGATAACCACGCACGTTTTATGTCATATGTCGTAGTGGTAAGGATGATTTTCGCTTCTAGTTGAAATCGGTCGAATTGCTTCGCATCGCGTCATCAGCAAGCTCGTTAACTGACTGCTGGCCTTTTATAGAAATTACGAGTCACTCAACAAGCAATGGAAAGAGCTATGCTCAGAGTTTCTTTGCGGGATAAAATCCGGAACAACGATATTCGCCGAAGAAAAAGAATGAAACGACTAAAAATCCTTAATTGATGATGATAATTACTATAATCATCAATCATAACAATCGAAGAGTATTTCTACTCATACACTGAATACCTATTTTGTAAATTTTAGGACTGATATGAATAAGTAAAAATATCTGAAACTATGGCAAGAAACATTTTATTTTCCGGCGTCTTTACTTAGCCAGTGTTGACAAAACAGACGATATTGGCACAGCTGGGCTTTATTACGCAGTTACATTGTTGCAATGGAGACTGCATCAATATACTTGACCGACATATTTGCGTCAAATATAGAAATACATTATGTCTTAAATATACTAACAAGCTTGTATACAAAGAATAAGTGTTTTAAATTATTGCCTTCGCAAGAGATTCCGACGGAATGAGAATCCCTATGCGAAACAAAGAAATCTGTTCAGTTATTCAGCATTTACATTTTAGCATGGATGAACAGATTTTAAATAATGGAAAAGAAAGACATACTTATTGGTAAAGAAGCATACTTTTTTGGTCCATAGACCATGATGTGCCGACCAAAAATTAATTGGAATTAAGGCAAAATAATAATTTTGATGAATTGATGGCGAATTAGGATTAAACAAATATTTAAGATAGAAACAAATATTCAGCATTCATATCATAGCTCCACGTATGGCCATTATTTTTACAAACATTAATTAGTTTTTACAAAACATAACTCGATAGTTATGTGTCGATTTTAATAACCTTATCTGCGCAACGCTACTGATAACGGAAAAAGTATGTTATGAAAATAATGTGAGCACAATATCACAACAAACAATTATTATTGGAATGAGCAAATATATGCATTGATATACTGAATTGCTGGTGGTAGAAATTAAATTGATTATATTGCCTTAAAAATACTACCGACAAACAGCGGTCGTCGACATTGAAATGGACAGGCCATTGCCATGCTGACAGGGTCGTCACATAATAAATATTAATTTATTTATGTAAACCACAGAAATATGACACAAAGATATAATATAATAGAAACGAAAAAGCTTCCAGCAGACCTGAGAGAGGAGAATTTGAGGTGAATAATGGAATGTCAAAAGTCGATATTTTTAGAGCGTTACGATTTTTCTGTTCTGAAATGCACTTCGGCAGTGTAAGTAATTTTCTGACTTATAGCATCGTCTTGGATGAGTCTGTGAAGACGTTTCAATTGGTGGTATAAATAAATAAATGATTTCGGTCGGTGTAAATAACGGGATTCTTCAACCGAATGAAACACCGAGCCTATCCAGATGCATTCAGTCTTATTATCAAAAGACAGTCTGAAAGATATGTCCATAGACTACTTGTATATTTTTCACTCTGCTTTAGTCTTATAGTTCACAAGTTCAAGCAGGAAATATGCCAATGGTGGAACAGACCTGTCCATCGGTGATGTGTCTCACGTTGATCTTGAGGAAGCGCTGCGGTGCACTGCTGCTTGTGGTGCTGCTTGCCTCAGGGGACCCTGGCCGTAAGCTGTCCAGCATCTCTGCAATATAAGCAAGCAAGAATTTTAATCTATGCCATTATGACGCCTTGAGGAAAAACGAAAACAAGGCTTGCTGAAATCATGTACAAATCATCTGATTCTTTAACTAAAAAACTACATCCAACCCTTTTTTTTTAGCGTGGTAAAATCACCATATGCGTCCTCCCCCCCAGGGCATGGCAGGAGGGACTATCATACTTGTACTAACTAAAATCCACGTTCTCTCTAAAAATCGACGGAAGTCTCTCGACCCCGACAGGCTTTGGCCCTCTAAGGGCCCTTCAAACGTGACTACACCTTTTTTTCTTCTTTTTAGCGTGGTAAAATCATCAAATGAGTCCTCCCACCAAAGACAAGGCTTGGTGAAACCATTCGAAAAATCTCAAATTGTTTACTTATAACACCCCTCTTTTTTGCGTCGTGGTTTAAAAATAGACACGAGTGTCGACAGAACGGTAAATTGAATTGCAATTTAGGTAATTGTCTCTCAGAAAACTAGGGTTATCCCAACCCAAACAAGTTGTTATTGTTCAATTGTCTTCATTCGCGTGACCGTATCTATGTACACTAATCAAGCCTCTACAGATGTTGTTACATCGAAAGATCCATTAAAATGACGTCACGACGCATGTAGGTACAGATTTCCCGCATTGTTTGAAACATACTATGTTATCTAGATCAGGATTAAAACCTCTTTTTCCTTTGTTTCTATTGAGGACAACATACAAATATTTCTGTTATTAGGTCTCTGAACTCATATGATTCGCGAGTCACGTTTCGCAATTTTATTACATTTAACCATGAAAAGCTATAAACGGCTGTAATCTACTTATTAGTCTAATTTGCTGAGAATTGTAATCAGGGTAGAACTGTAGTTCGCGAGCTCGAGGCAAATCGTCTGTCACAGCCGTGTCTTCAATGCATTTATCTTTCCATCATCAGTCATTGAGATTGACAGTGACAGCCCGCCTACATTGAATACATAACCTATATAGATTGCTTAACATGGTTATGTTGTATGTAAAGCGGTGTCGCACTCGAAGTTAATATTTTAATAATATTATAAAAGCAGTTGAAATTGGTCGAATTGCGTCGCGTCGTATTCGTCGCTCACGCAGGACACCGCGTTATTGTCTGCGAGGATTTCAAGACAGATGTGTGTCATAGTAAATGTTTGTTTGTTATAAGCATGAGCCATGTTCTAGGTACAGTCTGGCAGGACATAAAACTGCCTCAAACTGTCAAATTTTCTATAGTAGATTTTCAAATTAATTACAAAACAACAAAGTTAAAAATTTGTTTTTTTTAAATGACAGATACGTTCTTCTCGTGGGCAATTAACCTAACCACAAGACATTGTTATGGAACATTTTTAATTACTTTGTTTTCAACATATTATTAAAGACAACCCATTCAGAGTGCTTTCTGTGGTTAATTAGTTACTATGCTATCGCTGCTACTATAAACTTAATTGCTTCAAATGTTTATTGTGCAAGTTTGCATATGATTAGTATAATGTTGTAGTTTTTGATGCAATCATTCTTATTATTAGATAGCCCTAGGTTTTCTGCATATCAAACTTAATAGAAGTATAAATACGTAATTGGTTTTAGCCATAAAAGCCGCAACATTGCTACTACTGTCGTTATTAGGTATCCCATACCACAATAAAAAGGTTAAATGATTTATGGAACAACGTTGTGCGTCGTTAAAAATATTGCAAACACTTGTTAGCGTCGATAACGAGTCGAGTTTAACGTGATCTGATAACAGATCGCCGTGGTTTCATAATTCATCCATAACTCTACTTATTGTATTAACAGTCAGTACTTACGTATACCAAATTAATCTATGGATTTTCCACAGTTTCTGGCTTCATGAATGACATTATTTTCATACCTTTTTCGTTGGCAGGCTCGCTCGGCGGGCCCTGGGTTGACTCAGATGTGTTATCGCCGCTCTCCGACGGCCCATCAGAGTCTTTATCGCCATCTGGAAACCGACACACCACTTGTTATGTACACCTGTTTGTTTACGTACACGTCACGCGAGCCGGTCGCGGTGACGTCCAACAATATTATAATGCAAGAAACAGCACGAAAACACACCGTGATACCACCGCTTCAGGAATTCAAAACTGAACATTATCGAGCTGAACCGACACTAGGTCCATATCTGCACATTTATCGGTTGTGATAAACCGAATCCATTATTATCTTGGCGCCTGTCGGCCAAGTGGAGAAGCCGAGTGTCCGCAGAATTAACTCCAAAGTGGCGTAATTAGAATTGTGGGACGAAACCTAATTTAGTGACAAATTAAAATAGAATGAGTGAGCGCAATGCGTTCGCTCGGTGTGGCGGCCGCGGCAATACTCCGGCGCGACCAATGTTGTAACTTTTGTTTGCCGCTTGCCGTGCAAATAGGAGAAAAATTTGTACCATGTCTACGTCATGCATGAATGAATAACACCAAGGCTGAATGTTATTGTTTGGTTTCACACTTTGACAATGCAGCCTCTTGCACGCACAATGTGCAGGCTTGGATGTTATCAATGCTATTTTCGCTGCCTATCCACTTTTATCATCTCAGTATCAACATATAAAGTGTGGAACGTAGCATCCACATGCTTCAATTTAAATGTAATTGATAAACGTAGGAAATGGCCATGTGTTGTAGAGTAACAATAGGAACATGTGACGAGCGTGGAAATTTTTGAATAAGGTACAGCCGACGTCAAAACGATATTGTAAATAAATAACTAGCATTAGAAATTGAGATTAGCATCTGACACACCGACAAGATATTTCCTGAACACGAATTACAAACGTCAGAGTTAGCATGAGTTAGTGTTTATTATATGTCTAAAACACATAAACAGAATAGAACGATTTTGGCAGAAACTACATCGATGCCATGACGCCGTACCTACCTTGAAATACATACGTTCTGATAGCTGGAACCGCCATAAATATTATTTTAATGTAATAAAATAAGTTTTGATTTAATACATAAGTTCCTTCAATCACAGATAAAACCACAAGATAAACATGTGAGTGAAAATTATTTGGAGGTGAATTATGTCATGAGATTTTTATCACACATTAAATTGATTAAAACGAGTCCTTATGCTATTAAGATAAATTGTAGATAAATGTCAAATTACTTTCATTACGTTATAACAATTTAATTTACACTTATATACAAAGTGATATTAAAACTGTTTTAAAGTTAGACACAGAAATGTTTAAAACTAAATAAATAAGGTACGAGAAGCAATACTTTCGTTGCCGTACTTGCTAAATAATTGTACAATATCGAAGGCCGAGTTTCATAAGATGCATTTTCTCATTAAAATGGTCGGTCACTATTGCACAGATTACATAGAAATTCATCGTTGACCTATAGCGGTGGCTTCGACGTCTATTTTGCCATTTGCAACCCTATAATTATTTCTTTTCTTACACCATTAAAGATACATATTTTGTATGTAAGCAGATGGCGTTACAACTGCATTTCTAAACAATACACTTGACTTTAATTTATACATAGTTTAAGTTTTTGTGTATGCGTATATCTACGTAATCTTAACCCTTATTTAAATATGGTAAAATTGTATTAATTTTAAAATAAAAGATTAATAAAAAAAAGAGATCAAGTGTTGCAACACGACGCCTACGCGGTTGCTACATCCATGACGCCTACGCGGCATCTATGCGACGGCTTCGCGAGGCGTACGCTACGCCACGATTATTACGCCTCTGTTCCGCCCATGCGCCTGTTACGCGACGCCTACGCACCTGGTACGAAACGCTTACGCGGCTATTCCAAGAACGACATTTATGCAAAAGGGCTACATGCAAGAAGGCATGTATGACACATAGGTACGTCAGGTGATATGATATATATGTCTAAGCTTACATTTTTTTATTAAAATTTGTAAACAAAAAACCGGTTCGTTATTTGTGTTTCTCAGGCATGTATTATAAATTTGTTGTATATTTTGTTTACTTAACATTTAAATTTAAACTAAAGGAAAAATCGATGAGACGCTTCATTACCTAGAGTCTTGATAGTTAGGCTTCGCTGACTAAAAAGTAATAAATGTTTCATTAATTTTCTGATATATCACCTGAATTATTAAATCTAAATAAATAAGTAAGTAATAAAGTCAGTATCCCACGTGTTTATTGATTTATATATACGAAATTATATCCTGGTGTTGTTGTAAAAATCTCATGTTTTGTTTATACTTTATACCTAAACATATTCAAATTTTGTGTTGGTTAAACGATATCTACTTATTATATTGTAAGTTTAATAAAAAACTGGATACAGAACATTCTCTTTACTTTGCTAAAGTTTGACAGAGCAATGCTGAAAAACTGTAACTTCATGGAATGTCTGCACATAATTAATTAAAGAAAAACAACTTTCCACTTTGGTGTTGGCTCAACATCATTTAAGTCTCAGACTACAAACGATTAACGATACAACCGTGCGGGCTACACTGCGTCGCTACTGCATTTTTAATGTAAAATGTTTCTTTATCGGCAATTATTTTTGTGGTAATGTGGTTGTTTAATGAAAATGTGTTCTGTGTAAACATACTGTAACCTTTGCACGACCTTACCCCGCCCGTAACTGAGAAATTTAACGGTGCTTTCATGTTATTACGTTGGCTTGCTATACATATGTTCGGATACGCAAGATTCGACACAGCCGTGCGGCAAAATATTCATTGGATTTTACCGCCCGACCTGTGCCATATTAGGAACAAATGTGTAGCATCCCTTAAGGTGCTTTCTCAACAAGAGCATTCACTTGTACCTAATGTACCAGATTCGATTCGAACACTATATTAGGACGTGAGGAGAACTGAACAATCCGCAACGATACAACTTGTAACAATTCACCTATTTCCGTCCATAACATTGCTTGACTTCCAGAAGCATTCGCCTGTAATGTAATTGAATGTTCAAAATATAATCTTGAATGACAATTGCTTCAGTGAGGGAGTATCTACCTTTAACACATATCAGCATGTAAATTATTAGAATGGAATTAATTAATACGTGTGCACAGAGGCAAATAAATCATTGTTTTGCTTCTGCATCGTATGCTAATTGATAATTATTCAGAGTTCACATAGAAGAGTGTTTGTTTTGATAATAGAACATCACTTACAGCTGGACGTCACAATGGCACGTGAAGCTTGAGAAATATTTGGCTACATTACCTACGTACTAATTTGTATTGATAAAATAAATACACAATACTGTTTTATTTTACCTGAAACCTGTTAAAAAGAGATAAATATTTATTGGTAAAAACATGAGTAGTTAAGAGATTATTGTACTCAACATTATGAAAAATATGTACTATTATTTAGGAACAACCCTGAACAAGATTGTATGTGTTGGGGTCGTTGATTGTCGTTTTCGGGGACATTAGCGTTTGGTTAGTCTTTGTTTAAGCAAATGTATTGTACCCTATTGTATGTACGTAAATTAATATATTGATTATTGATGACCTTATATGTTGAAAAAAAAAAAAAAACAGCTGTTCCCAAAATTTCGATAATTTTTTATTTTTTTACGGTTTCATGGTTGACCCCATAGAAAAAGTTATAAATAATTAAAAAACCCCTCAGGTAAAACGTTTCTAGTGAAGATAAACTAGGGTTGTATTTATACTTCAACATTTTGCAAAATATTTAATGCCATGGATTTCCGCAAAGTACCTTATTTTATACCTTTGTGTTGATCAGTAAGACATGCGATACGGAAGGAACTTCTTTGTAAGGCGTCCATATAATGAATTCCTACATTTATAAAACAATCATCAATTACTCAATCGCATTTTTATGATAATTTTGTTTGTAATTGCAAATCAGCGTGAACTCACATTTATAAGAAAGAAAAGTTATTTTATTTTGTTTTAGAAGTCCTTTTTATATTCATTTTTTATTGTACTCTTTGTCAGTGGGTGCTGAGTGATTGCTTAAACAATGCAAAGAAGTCTCGGTTTCTATTTGAGATACAATAGATGTTTAATATAGATAGATATTTTAAAAACTTTGAAGGTTAATCAAGCTCTACCACATTGAACTTAGGCTTGTCACTTTATCATAGTGATGTTCTGAAAAATTTAATATTAGAATTTCAAAACTCTATGAAGTGGAAAAAAGCTCATAAATAAACAAGGCATTATTTACGTTGACTTTATAAATAAACAATACTCTTTTCTATTTTGGTTTGAGAGCGTGTAGGTATGCGATATTTTATTTTAAAATGAGGCCCTAATACGAATACTTTACCGTACTTCGCATTTGAAGCATATTACGGCGTAAATTATATGGAGGATAAAAAGGGCATCTAGTGAGTAACGAGGACCTAATTTTATCCATCAAATTAACGTCAAATTTGACGTATACTTTAGATTACAAAAATGTGAAAATTTGTACTGGTCAGAATAATTCACAAAGTACAATATAAGTTTCAGTGAAATCTAGCTTCAACGACTATACATAACATATCTATCTAGCTTTTTGTGAAATTAGAAAGCAAAGGCGCTTTCACAACAAATATTAATAGCGTCGTCATCCAGAAACAACAAAAACTTTCGCTTTTCAGGCATACAGGAGTGGTCTTAGATGTCTGTGAAGAAAAGAGATGTCTATCTATTTATTTTTACTGAACAATAGTCCATCAAATTGATATCTCTCCAAAATTTAACTGTTTGTAACTGTCAGTCTGCTATATGACGCAAGTCACGTAGACATCTGCATTGCTTTTCTTTAAGGACACAGCCTCTTGAGCCGCGTTGAAAGTGGAACCTGTCCACAATTTGAGTTTCAACTTTATCCTTTGAGCATAAAGTCTAAAGGCAAGCTACGGCTTTGACGCTGCGTTCACGTCCTTTAGTGAATAGCACTGAAGTTCTACGATCAGCAACTAAGTAATATTTATCTTTTCATTTAGAGAATCCAGTTTCTCAGTAGCAGCCACGCAGTTTGAATTTGTGTCCAGTTTATAACAAGTTATCTGCGTGTAATTGTAGTGCAGCTTAATGTCAAGTTCCCATTTCGGAGACGCCATACGGCATTGCTGACGCAGTGGCAGAGCTATTGACTGCTGCGCTGCGTATTTTGGGTTCGATTCCCGCACGGAACAAATATTTGTATAATCTACTAGTAGTTGTCCCGAATCTGGTTTGTGCTTCTCAGGATGGATGTTTTAAAACGTACCCACGAAACAATGCTAGTTTATAATTTTTTTTAAATACATGAATATTATGTATTCCTTCTGTCAGACATAAAACACAGAATCGTTAACTTGCTTAAAGAATCTTTATCAGAATCTGCCCTGACGGAATGCCACAAGTATCTTGTTAACTCTCACCTTTCCGTTTGTCGGGCACTAGGAGCGTCTGCCCCGGGAAGATGAACTGCGTGGCGAGCCTGTTCAGCTTGGTCAGCTCCGAGGGGGTGGTGTCGAACCGGGCCGCTAGCGATGTCAGGGTGTCGCGGTCGCGCACCTGAATAAAACAAAAGTTTAGTAAGTTAGAAAATTAATAATACAAAATTGTATAACGTACTGTACTTGCAGAGATGGGTTTCTCGGAATCTTAGGCCCTAGACATTATTATTAAGTGGTTACAAGAATGTTTTTGGGTTTTCTATTAGTAACTTTTCTGAATTAACCCGCCCGGTTGGTGATGTTCCAAACTTAAATAAAAAATATAGATATATCATCAACATCGGTGCATAAAGGATAAAATAGCGCCACAAAATCATCCCACACACAAGAACTTTTTTCTTTTTTCGTGGTAGAATCATCAAATGAGTCCTCGCACCCAGGGCAGGGCGGGAGGGACTGTCAGACTTGTACTGACTAAAATCACACAAGAACAAGAACTTAGTATCTCCTGCTTAATGGAAGTCGGTAAATGACTAAATGTGGATGCACTATAGGTAAAACCCGTGCCTGATATTTCGAGGATTAGTAAACAAGGAGTCAATAAACCGATTTCTGTCTGTTTTTGCACACATATTTTATATGAAATTTTAAAAGAGAGAGACTAGGTATGTAATATGTTCGTTTACACCTTTTTTTTTTTTTTGCGTGGTAAAATCATCAAATGAAGGACTCATTTGATGATTTTACCACGCAAAAAAAAAAAAAGTACAAGTCTGACAGTCCCTCCCGCCCTCCCAGGGCAGGGCGGGAGGGACTGTCAGACTTGTACTGACTAAAATCCACGGTGTCCTTCACAAGCCCTTTACGTACCGGGGTCACGGTAATGGGTAAGTCCCGCGACCCCGGCAGGCTTTGGCCCTCTACAGGTCCCGTCAATATGCTGAAACTCTTTGAGGCGCGCGTGGAACACAACGCGCCGTCGACCCGGGCATGGTCCATGGTCGGACAGCGAGTCGCCCATTACTCGCTGCCCGCATGCCCGCGCCTACGGTGGCCGGAGATCGTCCTGTGACGTCCGACGCCGTGGGCGTCTACCACTGCGGCTGGGATGGAGGGAGGACGCTGTCCTCTCCCTCAGGCGGCCCGCCTCCTCCTTCACGAGCATGACTGCTTCGCAGAAGGAGGCGACCGCTTCCCACTCCGTCTCGCCCCGCAGCATGGCCTCGACCAATGCCGGGCGCGAGAGGTCTCCGCCTATCGCCGTCGTGAGGACACGACGGTGCTCTGCCCAAGCGGGGCAGTCCTGCACCGTATGCTCCACCGTGTCCTCCGGACGATCCTCGCAGTGGTGACACCCAGGCGTTTCTTCCCTCCCTATCAGACACAGGAACCTCCCGAAACTTCCGTGTCCGGTGAGGACCTGCGTCATGCGGAAGGTAAGGACGCCGTGACGACTCCCCGGATCATTCGGATAGCCATGACCGTTTACACCTTTAGGGAATATAAGGCCCAGGTGTAATCTTATGCTAAAACAAAAAATGTAAACAAAATAACTGGACGCCGCTTCGAAAGGAAGAAAGGTCACAACCCTCGCGAATCAAACGTAATAGTATTCTTGAAAACATGACAGCCTATTACCCCACATTTTCCCCGGAGAGCTTTGGAAATAATACTGTGGGTATTTTAAAAGGTAAGTACGTCATTTTTATGTAAACAAATTATTCAGATATTTTATTAAAATCTTTAAGTTAAATAAAAAATGTCGATTAAGTTTTCTACAACAGTACTACGTCACGCCTGTATTTTCTCGAAATGTTAGGCAGAAGTGTACATATAGTACTCCTATCCCACTTTTTACTCTTATTGTATGAGAAAGTTTGTGAGGATGGATGGATGGATTGATGTGTGTTTCTCCTTTTTTTATTTGGATGTTTGATAAACGGATAGTTTATAATCTGGACACACTAAGGACAGTTTTTGTCCCGATTGTATGTTCCCATGGGTTCATTTTCGAGTTTTAGCGGGCGAAGCCGCTGGCAACAGCTAGTATTTTTTATAATTTATTTTTAAGAATTAGGGGCCAAGCAAACAAACAAAAACAGACTGCGGCTTGCTATTTACAAAAACCTGATGGAAAAATCCAAGGATGCAGGAAAGATGTTAATACCATCAAAATAAATTATTTCTACATCTTATGCTGATCAGGTTAATGCACGGCGATGACCTACTGTCCATTCAGGCGTGGGAACTGTATTACAATATAAGCGGCCGAAAGTGAAGGTATAGAAAACCTACCATTACTATACACTATTGTGTACTTTAGTATAAAGCACCTGTCCCACTGTCAACGGGGAGCGATTCGTTTTTGTCTGACAGTCCCTCCTGCCCTGCCCTGTGTGGGAGGATTCATTTAATGAGTTTACCACGATAACAGGAAGCCACCAAACAAGAATTATTTAAAAACACTTTTTGGTGTTAAAAAGGTTTACGGCAGCTATAAATGTAACACAATCGAAACAATATGCTGATGGATGCATTGCATAGTGGTCTTAAGCCTAAGAACCAAGAAAAAGAGAATTGACGGATGATGTTCACATTCGTCTCGGCTTCGTTAACATTTAAATAAATACCATGTCAGTAAAGGTCAAACTGAGCGGAGCGGATTGCAGATTGGTTTCGAAAGCTTATTTAGACAGTTTATAATGAATCAGTCTGTAATTTTCAGTAAACAAGATCGCATTTAATATTTGATTACTGGCAGTTCATACTGCAAGCGAGATATCTTTCAGTCAAATAATTCGTTTCTAGTTGCTAGTTCTACTCGCTTATCGCTAATCGTTGGCTGTAGGACGGGAGCCTTAGTAGTACTTTGTCTATTACTTAGCCCTAAAATATTGATAGGTGTTATTGAATACAGAAAATTACCGTATAAGGCATTGTTTTAATCGGTGGAGGGGGCGGTAGTCTCTTGGCATGCTCGTCTTCATCTGAAACAAATAAATAGACATTAAATTAACATTCTTGACATCCACTTAACTGCATATTTTATAGTACTATCATTTTCACAACATTAAAATAAATTACACTGAGGTTCGAATCCACGATCGGTATCATCAGGCAACCGTTACTCTCATGATGTTTGGTACAAAATGTCAGAAAAACATATTGCGAAAACGCCTTACAAAATAGTAGAAGCGAGTTCATAGTCTGCAAATTGCTCAGCGCGCAATGTTCGGCGTTACGTTGGTCAAGATTTCAAGAATAATGTATGCAAATGATTTATGATAATCGTAAAGGTTTCGATAACACCACGCTTTTTATTGTTGCACAATTTATTGCAGTGATCGATTCTCAGTAATTTGTTTATGGACTGGAGTTCTAAAGATAGTTGTGGTAATTTACTGAAATATGCGGTGGCAAACAAATAGTCAGATGGGTGGACAGTTTTCAGATGAGCGTAGGTAAAACCTGGCTAAGATTCGCGCAGGTCACGAAAATATAGCACATAAGGGAGGAGACCCATAAACAGAAGTGGGTGGAACAAAACTGCCAAGGATAATGATGTTGATGTAATCCAGAAAACCCTTTACATATTTTAAGGATTTATTGATTCGGTAATCATCGTATTAAAGCATAACTACTTACACACAACTAGTCATAAATCCAATTAAGATTGGAAACGATTAAACTCATAAATTGCCCAACGGTCTTGAACAACCGACACTGCAAGTAAATAAATGCAAATTCGCAGTCAAAAAAGATCGCAAAGATCATGGTTATATGCAAATAACAGCCCTTTAATCAATCACCAGTTCCATCTTGAACGAATATTTATTATACAAATAAAGAACACCATAATCATGACACCACTTGATTATCATAAATCAACTGTCAAAATTCTATATCTTCAGCTAAAATTCTCATCCGTTCATCAGGATTTTAATAAGCTTATTTCGTTCAAACCAAATGCTACAGTCATCGGCGTATAAAAAGGCACATAAAGATTTATCTCTAGTTACGAAACTATAAATCAATATGATGATAAAATAAAAACGTACCAATAGAAACATAAACAGACAGTTTAGTGTTTCACAGAATTTACTGGATTTAATATATGTTTTAAAAGCCGGATGTCAGTTCATAATCGGTTTGTTTATTTGGAAAGAAAATATATCTCGATGCCAAGGATTGGTTCGCAAAGAAGAGTGAATGACGCGACTACAAGAAATGCGGTATCCTGCAGCCCGTCACACCATTTTTCTTAGGTACTGCAGGTAAACATTGCATCAAAGATCTAAGTTGACACACGTCATAGCAATCAGATCTAATTCATTAAAGTCACGGTATATTAAATAGTTGTTGAACTTCATATAATTAAAAAAATGTTTGCAGAATATAATTTATTTATACTGGAAATGAAGGCTATTCAGCATGAGGACTATTAACTATATTTTATACTCAGTCAGCGAACACATCCGTATCAGCCTAACCTACATTATTTTAAAATAACGATAATAATTTTTAAATGCGACAGCTATTTAATCCCGGCTCTTAATCGTCTTAAAATGTCTCCAGCTGTTTGGGCTATAAACCGTGAATGAAAATGTTGGAGGTCACAGCCTCCAAGACACGGCTTAGTGCAAGTTTTGTCCGTAGGTCGATTGACCAGTACGATAACCGAGGCAAGTAACTTGCTGCACGAATGTTTCGAATTCCTCATTGCCGTTAATGTCAATAATATAATAAATATATCAGTCTTGCACTGAGTTGTGATAAAGTTTGGCAAGTGTTGATATAATTTAATACACGAGCGTATAGTTTTTAAACAGTACATTCATTAAGTATTCTAATTACACAATTGCAGACGATGACGACAACATTTCACAAGAGAGTTTGCTCCCGGGCCCGACGACGGCCGCACTAAACATAAACGGCAGCTTAGTAATGTGTGTTAATGTAAGGGTTTTAAGTTTTAACATGGTTTTAATTTCGTCACATCACGACAATTTAATGTTGGTTTAAGTAGGGGTTGCGCAACGAATGTGCAATAAAACCGTCATGTTGCCGGTTGCCGTACAAATGAACAAAGCTTTAATTAATGTAGAAAATAACATTTGTTGTCACCCGTGGGAATATGTTCACTTTAATCGGAAACAATTATTTAATCAACAAAGATAATGAGGTTGTCCCTTTTTTTTACGTGGTAAAATCATCAAATGAGTCCTCCCACCCAGGGCAGAGCGGGAGGGACTGTCAGACTCGTACTGACTAAAATCCACGATGTTCTTCAATAGCCCTTTACGTTCCGGGGTCACGGTAATTCGTACAGTCTCGCGACCATGAGGTTGTCCCTAGAGTTTATTTAAAAGCAACAATCTTTATTATTATTCTAGTTGTTGCGGTGCAAGGAAAAATAAATTCGTAACGTTTTCAACCACTGCAGAATTTTATCACTTCATAGAAAATTCAGAGAATAAGCAGTATGTTTGGTGAGTTGGCAATATTCTTCATTCCATATTAAATAGAAACAAGTAAACGAATTTTGATTAATCAGTTTAATAAAAATGAATCGCATGACGTCTGACAAGTTTCCGGAATGCGCATGTTCAAGAGAGTCACAATTTATTTCGGTACAGAAGGACTTTAAAGCTATTTTTGTCTTGAACCAGATAAAGACAATTCAAGTTTTTGTTTACCTCTGTGTACAGCATCAAATCTGCCTTCGACCTTCGAGCGCAGCGTTTCCAAGTCGAAAGGCGGCGAGAATCCATGGTCTACTGAACGACTTTTCGACCTGTAACATAAGAAATATGTATTAGAAAAGATTCCTCGCTATCAGAGTATTACTTATATTTTTCAGCTGAAAATACAGGTCATTTTTATTAGCCATCGGAATTTCAATACAGTCATACAGTTACTGGGAATTTATTAAAGGAGTTCCAATGTTTCCCAAGCATGATGTTTATCATCGAGGTATGCGCAGAGTTCGTAAACACATAGGTCAACGTACGTGTAATTGTCCACACTCCCAAAAACTGGCGTCCCAAATAGCTGTCGTAAGACTGATACAAATAGAATGAGCCGAGGCCTGCCCGTCTCACCTACATACGACACCGGTGAAGGGTTGGCTAAATGCACCATATAAGCTCAATACATACATAATATGCCTCTATATACCCAGGTGTTCATTATGTAAATGGACTGAACTGAACGGAAATGTTGAATATTCACTGAAAATTACATACATATGCCTTGCATTAGTTTGTAAGAAAAAACAGCTGTCACATAATCTAGAAGTTTCGTTTCATCCGATTTAGGCATATTATTATTTTGATGAAATATAATGTCAAAAGTATGCAAGGAAGTGTGTTTATTTTTCATAGCCTGAGGTGGTCACGACTAAATGAATTTCTTTGGCACTGGCTTATTGGCATAAGCCAGTTCACATTTCTGCATTAATTATTAGAACAACATTACTTAAGGTCAATCTCGTGTCTCCATTGAAGGCCGATCACTTACGTATGGTGTGAGTCATAAATTATAGCGAGATAGTGTTTGTTGTGCACTGCTCGCTCCAATGAATATTGATGGGATTACATAATTAGGTCAATGTTTACATACGGAGCGGTTCACAAATGAATTGAAAGAAATTTTGTGGGGACAGGCTATGACGTACAGGACAGAAAGTTCCAAGTGGTCACTTAAGGTCCCAAAAACAACATTTTACGTCTTGCATTAAATAATATAAATACTGTTTAAAAATTACAATCATAAACTTGTATTAGAATCACCACTAGTAAAGTATTTATTGTACCTCCTGCAATGCCATTTCATTGGCAATGCCATTTAATGAAACCTATCTGATTTCAACCATTTACAACATTAAGTAAATATGTGCATAGAATTTTATTAATTAAACAAAACACGAAACAAACACTGCAATACTAGGTGTAAATAAAAAAAAAACCCCGAGCAAGTGATTGATGCAAAACATTAATGCTCGAAAGATATCTGGGTGCCTAATCTGTCGGCAAATCCATAAGATAACACTATAATTGTCGTGTTAACTTTAATCAAATTATTGATAGCGTTAAAAAGATGGTACTGATACCACTGTACCTAAGTAATACCAGACGTGATTTATTTATGGGCTTGCCAATAGATTAGGAGTAATTAATGTAAAGTGCAAAAGTGAATACCTCTTGAAAGACTGGTCGATGCTTTCTGCACTCCTGGACAGCTGCTGCGAAGCTCGCCTAGACCTGCATGCAACAGAGACCACGCTAGACACAGGCATACGCATGCAACATTAACGACCAGACAACTCTAAATCACCAAAGTTCCTTCAAAAGAGAAACTCAAGTAGTTGTTGACTACTTCTGATATGAATTATTAGAATTGTCTGAACATTTAATAAGTATCCACTCTGATTGATCAAAGGAAAATTTCAAAAACGAGAAGATACGATGTAAATTTTATCGTTCTAAAAATAAAGTAAATCGGAGTGGTAACTTACATAAAATTAACGGTGCGGTTGGCAAACAAAAATATTTACGTAAAATTTTTATACACCAGCAAATAAAAAGTTAACCATAAAAATGCCACATCGATCCATGCGATGGGTCGTTTTGCGAATCATGCAATGTGTAAATAATGACACGTAGTGAATAAAATGTATGTGACACTGACGTTACAAATATTTGTGCGAACAGTTTTTCTTTAAATAATTGTGACTTTAATTGCGACTGGAAATCACTTGACCTCATAACTTTGAGGAGACATCGCTGGATGACAACATCTCTCGACGCGGCCGATAATTAACATACATTCTCATTTTACACCCGCGACGAAAACTGTTTTAATACATACCTATTTCGTTTTTAAGAACAATCAAAAATATCATGAGCGTCAAATATCTTCAATTTTTCTTCAAAATTAGAAACCAGAAGCCATTGAAACCTTACAAAATATTATTTTTCTGAAGCTGTAGTACCTGCCTTGCGAAATTAAATTTGTTCCCACGTAATTACTGTCAAAGGCTTTGATAAATTAATTGAAGTCCTCAGCGGCAGGAATAGGGTTAGTGTAGGCCGCGCCGATCAAATTAACGTCAGGGTTAATGTGATCGATACCCATCGACTATGGGTTATCGATAAATACGTTTCCGTTACGTGATCATAAATATTTATTGGGGAGTAAATTGGAACTACTTTACATCAGATGCGGCGGTTAATAGACGCGATTTGTAGAGAAAATCATTTTTATTCTATACCCACTCGCATTTGGCTGTTGATAAAGCTTTAACATGGGTTTTTGGTTTGTTGATTTACTGTCAAATTATTTTCGTTTTTATTGTCATGAGAAATGAAAATGTAATTTATTTTCCATGTAGCCAAATAAAAAAACAGGTTATTAAAAAGCATTCAGAGTCCTGGGAGAGCAAAATCAGAATCGAATTACACCATGTCTCTTAATTACAAGGCTCACAGTAATCCGCTGCTAGGCGCCAATTACGTAAAATAATTAGTGTTAATTTAAAGAAGACGTCTAAGTTTAAGCTTATATAAACGTGTTGCAAGCAGAGCGCGCCACCGCGACCCCGCCCGGGGTTCGCCGGGGAGGAATACTCTGGCCGCTCGTGAACGAGCTTCTACGTTTCGGTTTTCCTTGGTTGTGTTTGCGGTTATCGAACAATGTAGTGGGTCTTGTTACATTGGCTGTTCCCCGGGCCGTGACAGCGAAACGAATGCGGGGAGCGCCGCCCTTGACACTGGGTGGGGGCGTCAAGCCACTCGCATATTTACTAACATCCGTGTCTGCCTGTCAAGATTTTTCGTAGCACTATTTACATAAATTACAATCATGACATACGAACGTACCGTTATTCAATACATTAAATTATTTTCTAATACAAGGGATCATTAATAAATGATTTTACAATCAATCTTGAGCGACCCCGTTTGTGACATGATAATTACGAATTGAATTTGCTCTCCTGTGTAATAAAATAGTTTACTTCTAAATTCTTACCGCAGTAATAGTGTAAAACATATACGAGTCTTGAATTACATGAGTGTGAGCCAAATGTTTAAAATATGCGCGATACTTGTAAATAGTGCGTCGTAGCGTCGCTTCGTCGTAGTATGTTTTCGTCGCTACAACAGTATCATGCTCACACAAGACTCTAGGTAGTTAGCAGTCTGTAACAAGATCTATATGATCGGATACCGTGACAACCTTTTATGTAGAAGCCTTCGATGTGTATAGCAATGTGTTGATTATATTACAGAAATCCTTGTTATTTATGATGCTAATTGAGCATATTTTTCTCTATTTAATGATAATGGCTTTTCCGTATAAACTAAGATATAAATGCGAAGTTTATGGGAAGAAGGGGTCCATGATGCGTGTTGACTTTGAAGAAAAATGTCTGGCTGCCATTGTTTAGGTCGCCATTTTTTTTTCTGTAATATTCTCAACTTCTCATTCGCAACGTAAATTAGGCCACGATTTAATTTTATCGATGACCCAGAATATTTGGATACTTAATAAATATTATATTTATGATTTTGTTTGATCCCCGCCTAAGAATATACCGCCCACTCATCTCGGGGCTGTCAAAAGGGAAAATTAACGATTTTCGCGGATGATTAAACAATAACACCTCTGTTATGTCGATGACATCATTGCCCAATTCGCCCACCGAGGGATTTAATCTAAATATATTTTGTCCAAGAGACTTATCCTGAAGACTTATGGTGCCAACGTCGTAAATAGTTTCCAAACATATTTCAGCTTGACAAGGCCATGAAATACGTATGAAATACGTATTGAGACAATTATTTAACTTTAGGGTGAAAAAGAAACCGGCCAAGTGCGAGTCGGACTCGCCTTTAAAGGGTTCCGTAGCAGCAAGTAACATTATATAAAAGTTGGTTGTAACTTTGAAAGATAAATTGCGGTTTACGATTTATGACGTATTAAAAAAAAAATGTAAGTTGGTACGCACAATATTGAGTGATTTACCATGTTATTTTAATATCATGGACTTCTTATAGGTTTTCCTATAATCTATGAGGAGAAAACTAATTTCTGTATTTTTTTCAAAATTTTAGGTTCAGTAGTTTCGGAGATAAGGGGGGGGGGGGAATGGTCAATTTTCGTCTATTTTCTTGAATAACTTGGAAACTATTTATTTTAAAATTACAAAAAAATACATTTAAGATCTTCTCAACAAGACCTTTCATTTGATATGCCACACGATGCAGTTTTCAGAATTTTTTTTTTAAATTTTCCCCTTCCCCCCCAAAAATGACCCCCCATATACAGATTTCATCTGCTCACGTCACACCTCTGTGTTTGGGTCACAGGAATTGATATGTGTACCAAATTTCAACTTAATCGGTCTAATAGATTCGGAGATAATTGACTGTAAGCGACGGACGGACAGACACACGAGTGATCCTATAAGGGTTCCGTTTTTGTATTCAGACGTACGGAACCCTAAAAATATATACCAACTGACTTTTTCGGAAGTTTAACAGAATTTTAACCACGTGTTCTTTCTTATTATCCAGTAATTTATTTTAAACATTTACTTTTTCAAGTTTTTGTTTTTTAGCTCAGGCTGGTTTTTGGCTGGGATGTATTCTCTTCCCTCTCTTGTTTAATATATATACCAAATACATAATGTGGATAGTTTGAGAAAACTGAAACAAAGGTTCATCAATTGGAGGTCGGATGATATCAAACAAGATATGCGGACGATACTACTCTTCTTGCAATGTCGCAAATAGAAATAGAACGGTTTATTTCTCTTATAGAAACAACCAGCTCTGATTTTGGTCTCGCCATAATCCGAGATAAAACCAAAATGAGGGTGGTGGATCGTAAGACTAACAATCGACTTGACTTACTTAAAATAGATAATTGCGAAGTTGTCCAGAGCTACATCTTCCTGGGATCTACAATCACTAATACTGGAAGTTGCGAAGAGGAATTCAAAAGACGGTGTGCCGTGACACGATCAGCCGTGGAAAAGCTCACGAAGATATGGAATGATTGTACGACAAAGAAGAACTTTTTCAAGTTTTCTCCTGTGACTCCTTGAACTTATTCTTCCTATTGCATTACTCTGTGTAATGCATAGGTAGGTAGGTACTTTAGATGTAAATACTTTGATTATAATTAAAGCCAAGGCGGAACGAAACTCAGGCCGGAAATAATTTTGGTACAAATGGCCGCGCAATTACAAAGTACGAACTAAATAAAACATAGTATATACCATGTAATCTCATTGCCTTCAAATTAGCATTTTTAATAACTAGTAGATTACGATACTTATCTATAGGACCGAAATGCAATTAATATGCACTAACAAACAACCAGTTGCTAATACGCATTAGAAACAGCAGTCAACAACATCTCAGTACATAAGAGAGATGTAAATAAGATTCTATTTCAGTCATCGCCTTTGTGTTATTGTCAATAAATGCAAAAAAATAAAAATAGCTTAAGTTTTTTATGGCTTAAAGTCACGCTTACAAATAAGTAATGAGATTTTCCGGTGGTTACGGGTTCGATTACACGTTCAAACACTACGTCACTGCACTCCAATTTTCCCTTTATGCGTCAACGACTTTTCCTCAAAGACTTAAGACTATAGACCGATTAAGTGCATAATTGCTATTATCAACTGTCATAAAAATAGACTGGTGAGGAAGTAGCAGAAATCTACTAACCCATTCCGTGGCGAGGTCATTGTACTGTTGCTGTAGTTTTGAAATGTGAACATACGCGCGCAGACGCACGTACGAAGTACCAGTCAACGAACGCACATCATTGCAACACATAGATCGAAACACATAATGACAAATTGCAACAGTATCACATTATCAGAATCGGAAATACATTTAAGATTTTGAATAAGACTAACAGTTTAAAGTGAGTCATTCTTCAGTGAAAGGTTTATCGGCGTGAGAATTAAAAGTTATGGATTTATTATTATTGTTGAATAAACATGTTAAGTGCTCGATTCAACGTCAAAAAATTAATCTTGTAGATTTATTGATTGTTTATGAAATAAAGTGCACTGATACATTGCGAAAGAATCTTAATTCTGAAATTATCCCAAGCGGTGGGTTTCAGTGGCATGCAAACGACCCGTATCTGAACTTGCTTGAAATAGATTAGCTTTTTCCAGAAACTTTATGGCTTAATCTAAAATATCTTCATATTACAGTCATCTACAGTATTTTGGCACCCAATGATACACCGCCTCAGAGATCGATGCTGTATGAGACAGTCAGGCGACAGAGACACCTTCTTTTACATACTACGTCAGCAGTGGGTGTGGCCTGCGCATGAGTTGCGCAAGCTCGCCCGTGATATCAATACGATCCTGCACGTGTATATGTAGGTAAATAGGTACCTGCAATACGTACGATCTAACTTTTTAATCTCATAATTTAAAACCTGTTTAATTAAATTCACACGCGCATATATTTACTTAATTATTAAAATATATTACAATAGAATGTTGACATAGACGTCACTACTAAGTAATCTGAATGTTGTGATTAGGTTATTTAAATATTTTTCATCAGTGTTGATGTTGGCTCGCAGCAGTTCACTCCTTACAGAGGAAGCCTGTGTGAGAGCAGTGCAGTGGGAACATAATAGGCTGAGGAAGCTTACTTCTGACTGAATGCAACGTTTTTAAAATAAAAGGTATTTTTCTGTTGTTCACGGCTTTACCCGCGCAGTAGTCAATGTGAAAGTGTTACCACGAGACAATGATATTCTTTTATACTTATAATATAATTGCCATAATATTAACGGTATTTTATGTATATAAGATTATAAACTATCTGCTTACCAAGTCCGTTCATCTATATTTCGATAGAGTAACAATCCATCCATCCTTACTTACAATCTTTCACATTTATAACAGTAGTAAAAAGTAATTAAGAAATGTAATTAAAATGTTGTCATGCCGCATGTTGTGTCATTTTCAAGAGATTTCTTAATAATTTCAAAAATAACAAGTAGGTGAAGTGAGAAGATTTATTATCTAAAACAGTAGGCCTCCCTATAGATCGTTAGATAAACTATCTTGAGTAGCCTCAACGCGTATGACACAATTTGTTCTGAAATCACTGAAGCAAGCGTCTCGTTCAAAGTGGAGTAGTATGTTTAGCCAACAGAGTATAACGAATTATACCTACACAATTATAAAACACTTAAAATGTGTTTGCGTTGCAGATTTGCAATATTAAATTACATTAATTATGAAACAGTATTAACAGAATGTAATACACGCATCTAGACATTGCAAGACGAAATAGCGAATCAGGTTTAAGGTTACTTTAGCAATAACTACAGCTGTGCAATGTGTTCAATTTGTGCTAGGGTCGACCAGGTCAGACATTTGCATTGTTTTTTGCACCTTTTCCTGCCATCATGCTATATATATGCTAAAAGTAAATAGCACAATGACAAAACATCTGCGATCATACCAGTTCGTATTTAAATGAAATTATAAACAAACCAACCAATTTCAATCACGGTGCCAATCATGTGTTAATTTAATAGTATGTTGAATTTTATTGGAAATAAATTAACAGACATTCGATGAAAATAAATTAATTTCAGTTTAATTTCAATGAAGCCAGAATTTCGTGGAAGCTTCATAATATTGAAGGTGCAATAACGTTTTTATCACAAATGGGAAACGTTTGACGTACTAACGTATAATTTCCCACGTAGAAGGTAACGCCATATCGTTGGCGGTCGGTGTTAAATGTTAGATGCTAGTTGACCCTAATGACTACAGTGGCCTTCTGTCGCTACACATATATACGTACGAGATACGCGACAACACCTTATTGAAAGACCGCTGCTCATGAGCGAGCACTACATTTAATATTGTCACTTCATATTAGGCACCGGCACAATACATTCAATGCATGATTTATATTAATATTCTTCTGTCTTCTCATCACATTCACACAAACTGGCATTAATTACAGTATAGACAATCATGAATACGTTCAACAATCCGTTGCGAATTAATTATGCTCGCTATTCGTAAATGTCGCTCAAACAAATCAGATGACTTATCAGATAACATGAGATTCCAGAACAATGAATAATAACAAATAGTAATGAATTTTAAATGCCATTCACACAAGTATATAAGACGCTAATAGGCCTTGCCCACAATAAGGAAAAGCCCAGAGTTGTCATCTTAAGACTTCAGTCAAATGAATCATGTCATGGAGTACTTATCTGGAGTTGTTAGCATTGTAGAAATGCGTTCTATTAATAACGTCATTAGTTTCATCAGCTACCGTTTGTTAGGCCGAGAAACGTCAGACCGTCATCAAGGAGCGAGGCGGCCCACCTGGCCAAGTGGGCAGACAGAATCCGTCACACTGGACCTGTCAACGCCCATCCTCTGAGGCCGCGCTTATTTTCATTGTGTTTACGCCATGGGGATCATTAGTCGCGTTTTTTGCTACGAAGACGTGAAATTTGTACTAAATTAGCTTAACAAATGAAATATTTTCTACTTTTACTTCAGGTATAGTCATGTTCATTCATGAATGCTCTTTTGCCAATAGTTTCTAGGAAGGAGCATTAGTAACAGTTTTATAAAACAGACCGAGTATTCGTTTGAATTTAATGTTCATTTGCGATGTACGTTCGTCGTGAGGTGCGCAGTCGTCCATCAGACTCGTCCGTTAATTGCGGAGCTTACAATTAGTTGAGTACCATCCGCAAACGAGCGCAATTGGCGCAATGGGGAGGAAATGGACATCCATCCTCGAACACCTATATTATACACTCATGTGATGAAGTACTAGTAGCACAATCAACTTCATTTTGAAGTTCTCAGTTTTATTTATTAGGCTTGCTTCCTTTTCTATAGGTATTTCTACTTGCAAAGAACAACGAATAACTTTGATCAGATCAAAGGAATCTATCGTCGAACCATGTTTACCACAGAAAATAACAATCGTGCGTATTATGTTAGCAACGTCTTATTGCAAACCATTTTGTTGTTATTGTTTATTCAAATAAGATGTATTTGAATAAATCCTTAAGTTAATATTTCACCAAGGTCTGAATTGCAATCAATTTGTATACGTATACTGTAATCATATCCTGATAGCAAATTGCAGATACGGAAGAAATTAACTCTTTCTTAGCTCTGCAGAAAGCTCGTTTAATATATCGATTAATAGATAAGTTATCATGTGTGGATTGAAATAAAATGATTTTAAAGTTTTAAGTCCTTCATGACTCATTCAAATTAATTGCATCACTTGTCGCCTGAGCCTGTCTAAAAATGGTATGTTGTAGTTCGTGCACTAAACGCCCGGAGATATAATGAAAACGTGACCGGCGACGATGATGGCCACAAGCCATTGAGATCGTTGGGAATTGAGCGCGGCACTGATATTAAATATGTAGTTCTATGTTTCTGTTTAAATAGTATAGTATACTCAGATCACATATAACGTTTATTTCGTACGCAAGAACTAAATTCTTATTCTAGGAGCGTTAAGACGCTGTACTAACCAGTACAGCAAGTGAAAGTGTAAAGAAAGGAAGCAAATATTCGGTAACACAAGTGTAATGAATCGTGACGAGTGCGGCCGCGGTTGTGGAACCGTGAACAAGAGATAATTTGCAATAAAGTAAACACTTGTGCCACACATCTCGGCAAGCAGTGCATGAATGTGACCGTCCTTGTACAAGACAACATTGTCACGGTGCACGGTGCCGACCGGCGACCGGACTGCATACAACTGGGTCAGGTCTCTTTCCGCACCTCATTCGGAAGTGAGCATTTATTTCAAACTAGAAACATTGAAATTGACACTCATCGGATAGTAACCATGAACGCCAACTATGTAGAAAATGAAGCAAACATGCAGCCGGAATTAACGACTGCGTGTCTTCTTACTCCAGTTTGTTCCAACTTGATAAATAACTAAGATGCTAATTTGCTAAGGGAATAAGACTAATTATTCTTACAAACAAATTGTTCTGTACTTATCTTATTTCTCAACTGTCGGACAGCTTTTGTAACCACGAACAAATGACTAAAGGAATTTTCAGTGGTTTTCATTGTGTCGTAGCCACAAACCGTTACATCGAGCTTTATTTCCTACCGCTATTTGTGTGCATATGAACAACTTTGTCTGATGACCCTGTGACACAGTAGATACAGGGAGTGGATCAGTGCAGTTGATACAATGGAGGGATTAACGTGAATAGGACTTAGACCAGACTTATTGCTACGACTTTTGCATACTTAATCCATTTTAATGCTGCTGATGCTACTTTATTTAAATATACCAGAATCGGTGAAGATTTTTAAACCACCTGTACATAATTAAATCGATAAAATATCTAAAAACAATGTATTTACATTCAGATTTAGAAGACATTTGCAAGCAACGTAAGTTTTACAAGGACTAGACACGAGACATCAAAGACGTGGCGATAATGGGATATCGACAGTTTCGTGATGCCAAGACATATAGTTCACGAATCACGATACGAATTAGGGTATTTATTTGAAACAATTTCGTGGAACCACAGTGTGGAACGAATCATTTGAAGCTTCGATCAATGCCAAGGGGAACGGCACGTGGACACTAAAAGCTCCTCCGCATATTCATGAACATAAACGCATATAATTTTAATACTGACACATGGCATGCTTGAATTATCTGCGGTATGAGATTTACTGCGTATTACATTTTGGTTATAGATAGTTTGCATGCTTAAAACAAAGGAGTTTCGAGAGATTTACGCCCATAACTACATAACATTACATCGCGCTTTGTTATCTTCAAAAGCTTTAGCAGACGTGTAGTGTACCCAATAGTACACTCATATTTAGCCAGTTATTAGCGACAAAATTAAGTTAATGAGTAAGACTCTTAAATTCCTGACTTAGTGGTCAAGTTTGCTTTTTCACACCAAAAAGAGCTTGCTATACTTGTATGAAGACGTAGCTCCAACTATCAAGTGGCATATATGTCTTATATCTTAATGGGTAACTTGTATAGAAAATTCATATGACAAGAATAAAATTACATTGGCGTGAACACGAGTGGGGACAATCGCGGTATGTTCCGTGACCTAAGGGTATCCCCATATTGTTTAATAGCTTTTGTACCTGCGAGCTGTGTGTACCAGTACCTTATGAAAAATTACAACATAGAGTACTGGTTACGGATTGAAAGGAGGCCACATTAGCCCTAGTAAATCAGACAGTTAGCAATGAAATCATCATGTAATTGAAGTGATACGCAACTATACGAATATCAATATAACAGAATGATAAATGAAACTGATTTGAATTAGCTAAACATGTTTTTGTGTGAGCAAGTCTGCTGGCAAAGTCTCAGTGGGCGTGGTCATTACGTCAGTCTTCTAGTCTGCAGATTATTGTCTCTGATACGCCTTAAAACAAATATTATTTTCTTACGTTACTATGTATTACCATATTTATACCATTAAGCGCCGTAATAAAAAAATATTCAATTTTCATATCGGATATCGTGTTATTATACATTACAATTAAATGAGTAATGAAAGCTGTATAGAAAATGCTTTTTAATATATTTTTTGCGTTAATTATGACATTATTACGTGACTTTAGCATAGGGATATATTGTATGCTGTCATCACCGGTTTTCGTTCTCGTAAAATTTAAAAACAAAAACGCTGTACGTGTTTACTGGCTAGTAATAAAATTGAACGAAACTCATTACAATTTTCTTTATTTTTACTACTATCGTCTGTGCCATTTGCTTGGGATTTAATGTGAACATATTTTTTTTTGTTTCCAACCAACATTGCCATTAGCATAATAATATAACAAAACGTATAAGAGTTAAAAATGTTAGTCATGTTTTCTTCTATTGAAATTATTACGATACTAAAGTTGATACCAGACACTGTAAATTAACGAGTGAAAACATATGAGAATCGATTTATAGCAAGCAAATAAAATTACGGTATTGTTTATGTAATGCATCACTGTACCAGTTTATGTTGTAGCATTAGGTATCTGTGGAGAACTAATTAAGTAGCTAATAAATCTAAAAATACAACGTCGGTCTAATTAAATAATCGGTCCAGACGTCACGTCATCGAGAAATCGGGGAACATACATAAAAAATGATTCCGACGAATTAAGAACCTCTTTCTTTTTCGAAGACGGTTAAAAATCAAAAAAAAATGTCATGGCAAAAAAGTAAAGCAAATAATAAACAATGTCACCTAATTCCAAAAGAAAAGTTATTTACTATATACACTTATGTTTGTTTTGGGAGGCGATTTAATTTTTTCAAAAAGTGTTTTATCTTTTGAGCACTTAAAATGATGCGCAGTGATATCACAACACAACTTCTGCAACAATGGTGGGTGGGTGAATCTGTTGGTCGAGACAGCTACGAGACACTCGTGTTTTTGTCTCGGGAATAGTTTTTAATAACAAACACATTGTGGCGACGCGACCGCGTGTACTTCTGGCCGCCAGCCAGCCTTCATAATGTAAATCAAAATCTTTTTCAAGGTCCTGCTATTAGAGAAAAAAAAAGACAGATAATATGCAGTCTTAGTCTAGCGCATTGCGCGAATCATGTCATGTTAACATTGTTAAAAAAAACAATTCATATTATAATTCCTTGTCATAAAATTAAACTTGCGATGCAAAATAAGGAAAATTAACAAAAGTAACAGTTATTGTTTATGTTTATGAAATAGACGCTATTTTATTTATCCTGTTAATTGCTCTAAACTTTTAAGAATCGAAAAAGTGCCCATGTGATTTGTTCTTGTGTGCCAGGCAGTACCAGGGGATTGCTTGTAAATCCCGATCTATCTAAATTATTTTTTATCACTCATTCACTGGATCTGACATAAAACACACTTCAGCAGCGCTGTTCTCTAAGGACAGCCTTTTTGTAGCGCTGATCCAGAGTCAAGTTTGGTATTCACTAAAATACTAATAGCGACGTGTCGCGGCACTATTTCAAGACTAAGTATTTCGACCCTCGACGTAGCTGCTCCTATTCGAGTAACATGGTTGCCTCTGTATGTTTTTCCATCCTTGTTATCATCTTCTTTGTGAGAAGCACACATATTCTATCTATTAGCATTTCTCTGTTCTTGTAGCCCTCCAAAATATTCAATATTATATTATTTAATATTAAATAATAGTGGCTTCTCACCAGGGGGTCTAAAACAACCACTTTGACTGAATTAAAGATAGTATCAATTATACAGTATTGATATCTAATTTTATCCTAATATTAACCCATAAAGTAGCCATGTTAGGAGCTAGGAGACCGGTGTTTAATTCCTCTTTATGACGCGATGATGAGGTAAGAATATGTTTAGTATTATCCTTCCGTAATAAGATACATTAAAGTAGTAGAATTGGCTGAATGTCAGAATTTTACACAGTCAACTGCCACTTGAGAATTTCGAGAGAATACTTAAATAATTGGCTGATGATGTGATGACACCGACAGAAGGTTCTGTCTTGGAAACCACATGGAAAAAACCCCTGGGCTATGATCGGTGAAAAGGAAATCTGGAAAATCCAACAATTCTGAGCTCGACCGGTTGGTAAGTTATTTTACCCAAAGGGACTTTACATTAACAACACTACTTATGATAAATACCGTAATTTTTTGAACTTGAATAAAATAATATTAGCATATTAGTCATGGTCGCGGGACTAACGTATTACCGTGACCCCGGGACGTAAAGGGCTATTGAAGGACACCGAGGATTTTAGTCAATACAAGTCTGACAGTCCCCTTGGGTGGGAGGACTCATTTGATGATTTTCCAACGGTAAAAAAAATCATATTATTCACAAACTTCCACAAATAATGTTCTTGTTTGTGGGTGAGAAATCAATTCAATATTGAATTATATGGCACTGAAGTTTTAAGATAAATAATTTATTAGTTCATTATTTTACTTATTTTATTTTTTATTGTCTTCGGCATCATCGTCGTAATGTTTATTTGTTGACGGCGGCAAAACTGGCATTTTTCCAAAATTCCTTAACATGCATCAAGACGGACACACGGATCTTTTATAATGCAATGCTAAGAAGTTTATTATGTGTTTGAAGTGTTCAATTCGTGTTTAATGTAGGTATTATACCTAAAATAATATACTTGCCAAAATATTTATAGGGGTTTAGTGTACGTTCCTTTGTGTTGCACAAAAATAGCTATCCCGTTTGACGGTCTATGTTTTCCTAACATAAAGTGCTTAATAAAATCTTCATGAAATATTAAAACGAGAATAGCTTGACGGAGACATTAATCATTGCCTTAATGCTTCATAAACACTTGCGAGAAGTAAAATCTAATTATAATTTTGCATTCGCAAATACTAATAATATGTTAATAAGCCATGTGTTGAGAATATCAAATGGAGAGAGACACAAGTCGTTTACTGCCTGATCGTTTCCGGTAATGATGCGAAACGTCGGTTGTTCTTTGCTAAGGTCATGTGTGTAACTGTAAATCAAATGTAGCACCAATTTGCATGAGAATTCAATTTGGTTGAACGACTTTTTTTCCATAAACTTTAGAAGATTGAAGTGACACATTGGAAAACAAAGGGTTTGACTTTTGACAGACAAAGTTGAACGTACGATTGCGGAAGCAGCGCAGAGGCTGCACGACGAGTGTGATGAAACAACTTCGTTCCATGACGTAGCGCGGTGCCTACGACGACCGCGTCGACTATAAAACGTTATTATTATTTTTATAATTTAATGCATATTTCCGTATGACTAAGACGAAACGAGCAGGTAATACAACGCCCACCACACAACCTTTTACTTCTGTTTGTCATCAAACTGTCCCATTGTGGGCAAGTAACTCGGAGTTTGCGGAAGATATTTCGCTAGTAGGTAGACATTAGAGGTCGCTACAAAGTAGCAATTATGAATTTGATAGGATCGTTTGTATAATTTTTTAATTTGTAACGTTATTGAAAATATTCGGAAGTATAGATTCGCAATTTTCTTTTGTTTACTCTCGTAATTATACGTTTTTCTTACAACATTGTAATAAGCAAACACATTACTTAAAATATTTATAAGTATTATAGAACTAGTTAAGTATCAACCAATCAAATAGCTTGAATCTAATTTTATAAACCTTTAAATCCTAACATTCATGAAAGTTTTCGTAACAATACTAGAAAAGCGAAAAATACTTTAAATTGTGGAAGCGCCAATCCAGGTTCGGATGTAGATGATTTGAAAACTTTTTAAAAACGCTCTCAATAATCAAGAAAATGAATACGTAAATTCAAAATGAATAAGCAATTTTTTAGTCCCAGTCGAATATGAGAGACACGATCCGGGGGTTTTACTATAAAGATATATGTTTGACCGTTTAAAAAAGGAGTACCGGAAGATCAAGAAGTCAAGGCAACCACTAACTGTAATATTTTGCAAAAAATCTTAATAAGCAAGTCCGGGTAAATTCGAAACATATCTGGCGATCGAAAAAGATCGTGAGTCAATATTAGTGCTAATGGAATGATTAAACTGATCTCGACGTAGAAGGTAAGACTCGGAAAACGTCATATGAAAAGAAATCCGATTTTAGAATACGTTTCGCAGGTCTAATAGAGACAGTAAGACAAGTCGGTTAAAATATATACCTACAAGAGTATTCGCGCAACTTTGTTTTAATTTGCTAATGTAGCCTTGTAGTGGAGCATTTTTAATTTTTAATTAACACACGATTTGTCAATTAACTATTTTAATTAGCTAAAACCCTCAGTTAATGCTGTCATATGTAATGTAATCCGTTCTGATTTGTTGACCAATGACACTAGTCTGTCTTTAGGTGATAAAATGGTGTAAAAACTGAATCAGATCATAAACACAAATGATCAACTATTTAATTATTTATTATCACTTGACAGGGGAAAAAAGACAACGTGTTGCGTGAAAAGGGCAGGCAAATAATGTTAAACCATTCTGAAACCCTAAAAAGTGTTTAAGATATTTGTAAATTAACGAGATGTAATAAATAACACGAAATGAAACAGTATTAGGTTCAACAAATAACGGAGGCTCATGATATCCAGCTAAGATAGACTATTTGTAGATCATATCTTTTGGTGAGATTATAAAAAATATATGTATAAACAACATCTTTAAACGAAATGTGGGAAGTTCTATTTTAATAAAATTATTGTTCCTCACATTTAATGATTTGCTTATTTCAGCATAAATTTGAATTATCAGTACATTTAAATATTTCTGGTTCCCCACAAATCGTTAACGCTTGACTTGAATCGATTGTCTCACATAACATTCAGCTTGTAAGACTCGTAACGTGACAGAGCTATTGATTTTTAAGGATCACATTACGTATAACATTTTGTTATGAAGTTTTTTCGCCATGTTTTCCTTAGCGATTCGAACCTTTTTATATGTTGTGCACATATTATATATTATACATTCGACTGGTTTCCAAAACGTTTCTCACGCACATTCAAGATCTTTCACAGTGAAAGATATTATATACAATAGTATCGTGACACTTATTATTACAGATTATTTAATACATATATACATATATACATGCACAACAATATTTGATTGAACTTCAGATTTAAAATCAGCACGGTAAGCGATAAAATCTTAATTATTTTTCGATATCGTAAGTTTACTTTATCACGTTATCGTGCAAGAGGTAACCTACGGTACTATTGCTTGTGAAAGCAAATGTTAAGAATTTGATTGATGAAATATTACGTGTACGTGCGTCGAAATGACGCAGTAGTTACGTTATTTACTAACCATAGTTTTACGTAAACGTACATAATGTATCTAAGCGCCAAGATATCAAGTGATACAAAACAAACTGAATGGGCTCCAGCGGTTTTAACGTTGATGATACTCAGAGCTATAAATTCAACAAATATTTGGGTAATATTCTAGGTAAAAATGTTTGTTTCTGATAAAACTAATATACGCGTAAATCTAGATAGTGTTTGTTACTGATTTATCAAAGCAAAATACTTGTAAATTTGTCACCTGCCTGTGTACATAACATTACGTAGATAATGGAATTTTTTGATGTTAAATAATCTATTATTTACGGCTTCAGAAACTGATTCGAATAAAACGCACACGCACGAAGAGATTACCTGACACCTTGAGAAATAACGCCACAAATTTTGTTGGAAAACTACAAGGGAATTTGGAAAGCATTACTAATCTACCACCACGCACTTGTGATGAGTTGATGACTGGCTAATGTACATGAAGAAAATGTTTTCGTAGTTCGCCCCCGCAATGTTACCATGAGAGCTGCACAAGTCACACTTAGTTCACAAACAAACAATCGGACTCCAGGCATTAGGTCAAGGAAATCATGTGCCCTAGCCCCACAACTACCTAACACATTCTAATACCTTAAAAGGAATACGAACATTATATCACATTGCATAGATTAGCTCCGGTTCTTTCAAATCAATGACTTTTCTAAGGGTTGATGTTACCCAAAGAAGTTAGTATATTATGAATGGTTCAAACAAAACGGTTAAGTTTAGTAGACAACGATACCTGTTCTTCAGCATGTTATCTGGTACGAACACGTTCCACCAGGAGGGACGTTTTTGCCGCACGTATATCGGTGTGTCGCTTTCCTCGTCGGTGTCGTTTCCTCCCGAGCCTGACTTCCTTCTTTTTTTGCGTTCTAACTGCAGTCTGGCGGCCCACGAGCGGCGTCGACCTTTATCGTTAGGGGCAAATCCGTCCGCGCCCATTGCCACAGCCAGGGAGGCACGACGTGGTACTTCCGGCGGAGGACCATCAAAGTCGGTTAATTGTCTGTATCGTTCGGCGAAAGTAGCTTCGGACGACCTGCGTCCGTTAGCCGTGGATAGAGAAGGTTCCTCTGAGACTACATCGTCAGTGAAGGCCTCGTCATCGTCGGTGTCGGCAGCGAATGGTTCCCCGCTATACCGCCTGGGAGTCTCATCAGCGGACTCCTGCAAGCTGGCGAGCGTGAGGCTGGGGCGGTGCGTGCGCAGGCCGCGCGGCTGCCGGCCCGGCCGCGTCTGCAGCCGCGACAACGCCAGCGGCACCGGCGACTCGGTCAATGTAGATTCAACACTCATTTTGTAAAGCACTTAAAACTCGTTAACTGTCACACTTTGTTTTTATTTTTCGAAAGCCAGCATGACAATCACGGCTCCTTCATTTTCGGACCCATTTTTATCGAAAATTTATTAGATCAGATCACTTTTTAATCAGTCGTTTTATTACGAATTGCTCACCAACACTGTAAATTCATAACGAAAAAAGTTTTTGAAGCAATCCCAATTCACGTGACACCTATGTCTAATAATCGAGTTTGCGAATCGTGTTAATTAAAATCGATTGCTCAGTGAACTATTTAAAAATGACCTAGGAAACTAGAGGCATGATTAAACTGTCTGGGAATCGGCAATGAAAAATATGAGGATAAACAAGTTTGGAATGCAAAGTAATGGCAAAAAACGGACAAACCACACAGAAATAGCATATAGATCATAGAGTCAATAAACTAACAAATCTGATTGGCGGGCTGATTTTAACAAGAACCTTTAATCAATCGGTTGAGGTAGACAAAAGTTAAGAGGTCGATGGTAACAAGTCTATAGACTGAAGGCTTTGGACTAGCAGACATAATAGCAATACCGTTATGCTATGTAATCAATAACAAATAACGCCTTCAATGAAACTTCAATCAAAATAACGGTGTCAGTTGGATAACGTGACATCACAATTAGCATAAACAATAAATTAATGTAGTCGTACTACTATTGTTACGAAATTTTCCTTATTTTGAAAATATATATTAATCTATAAACAGAACGTGCAGCGAAAACAACAAGTTGTAGTATAAATAGGTAGTTGTCGTTAGTAGAAACCTTAGCGACAAGTGTCGGCGCTATGCCATATAAGCAGGTGATTGCAGCTTTCGTAACAGCGCGTTGTCTGTCATCAACTCACGCGCACAGTCGCACGCCAGGCGCGGCGGAGCGCGGGGAAAGTTGCCACCGTCTTGCATAAATACGTATTTATTGACTATCTCCACAATCGATTTCATTAATTTGATCCTATACGAGTAAGTTTATCTTTATACGCATAAAAACTTGGAACGCGGCCAAAATTCAGAGTCCGTTTTGAATTTAACGATTAACCAGTGCCATCATAGTCATTAGTCATAGACTTTATAAATTATACATGCGTAGATAGATTTGTATCTACTCCTTGCTGTTTTTACCTTGAATAGACAATAAATATTTGCTCTAGCTGAGTATGTTGATTGTGCCTCATCACCGAATGCTACAATGTCCCGACATGTTGAAAGAAATACAAACCACATCATGGGACTTCCGACATGCACTATCAAGGTTGCATTGTAACAACAAACAACATTAAATCTAATAAACCATAATGTTTAAATTATCCAGAGAGAACGTACGTTATACGACATAAGCAAACAGAGCACAGGAAATCAAATCCACAATTTTGCAACATGGTATCTAGGTCAAGTAAGTGAGTATTAATGAGACTCGGAATATTAGTCTAGGACGCGAATAGAATGATGAAGTGAAAATATTTGTTTTTGGTACATGTACTATAAGCAATTAGTATGAATATGGCCTTATCTGTATCAAAGACAACCCGCCAATCAAGCGGCGAAATGTTGGCTCAATGTCAACGAGGAGATTAACCTCGCGAGAGGGCTCGACATCCGACCCTTACTTATCACAATTTCTAATCAAAACTATTCGACCCCTACCGCTTCAAAACAAGGATACTCGCTAATTATGGACTTGATCGAACAGTTACAAATTGACTCATTGAGACATGACTGTCCATTTAGAGACAAACGATCATGCCATAAAACACATTGCTACTTGTTGACGTATACAAATCATCGTTGTTTATAAGAGAGAGATTAAACGGAAAAACAAGTTATAAAACCATGTCATTTCCACTTGTCGTAATTCATCTAACGTTTTGATGTTTGATGATCGTCTACACTTTCTTTGAAGTGCCCAGTTCTGGTGTAATTATTTACTTTTAGAATTAATTATAAAAGCTTGTGGTAAAAAACATCTTGCACTAACCAGTACCAGTACCCATATTTTATGCTTTTAAATAACTACCTACTATCTATCTATCTACAGAATTATTAGCTGACATTTATAAATAACCTTTTATAATAAGCAGACGAGGCGAAAGATAGGAGAAATCACATTGAATAAGATATACGACATTATCATTCACAATTAAAACAATAAACACGTGACTAACAGATACGAAACATTAAATATACCTCACAGATAGGGTGGAACTAATAGAAAAGCCTTGAAAACAGCACATAGTCTCACTCACAGTGGAAAATGTCTAGCTAAATCATTACGCGGTTTATGTTAATAATGTAAAGGGTGATAAAGCACGCACAAACGCTCATAAATGTGTTGGCACCATTACTGTACTGGCTACAACGTAGTTATCTCACGTCGTGTTCTAGAGACCTTCTTCAATATCAGTGTTAAGAAAATAATATTCATAACAGGTTCTATGTAACCTTAAGACATTCAATGTAACTACCACTGTGGGTTCCCAAAGCTGTGATAACAGTGTTTGTCAATCAGATATTTAGTTTGTCTCTGACAGACTTTGTAGTACCAAGCATCAATAGTTAAAACAACCTTGTATATTTTCGCGTTGGTTGGTAAATCATTGTAAACAACAAAGGAATCGATGCAGATACGATCGAACACGTCAAAGGGTCACGACGACGCGAAAGCATGCAGTGTGCACGATCTCAAAGTCAAAACGGAGGGTAAACAAAGGGGTCAGTGCACGCGGCACGAAAGATTTTATATCAGACACATTCCAACTAATGCCATATTCTTTAATGAAAGCTCTCAAAGATATAAGTTAAATAAAAAAAACTTAATAAAAAAAGATCTTTGAATCTCAAGTCCAAAAATTACAAGATTTATAAAATCTGGTTCAATTCTCATCAATTTCATTTTATAAAATCATATGCAATAAATATATGATAATGTAATATACAAGATAAAATAGCCATTTTAGTAATATACTATAGACTCATGTAAATTTCTAAAGCACGATTACCGTGACAAACAGTTTGTTTAGATATGCTTAGGATTCCTTCTTAGAAATTATCATGATGTATCTCTAAACTTAAAATAAATGTGAATTTAAGTGGCGAGAACGAATCGAGAGGACATTTAGGAAGATAAGAAGTCATTTTGTAATACCATTTTAACTTGGTTGTTCTTTGAAGCTTCGTATAATCACACGTGATTTACTAAATTAAAGAAAACAATGTAAACGACCAAGGCACACAAACTGTATAAGATAAAATCTCAGTAGAGGTGGGAAAAATAAAAAGATCTAGTGAAATCTTCCGAATAATATAAGTAAAGAACGTTATTTTAAAACGTATGCAGATTTATCTTTACAGAAACATGCAAGGAGAATAGATAAGTTCGTGTCATGGGTCATTAGTTCCAATGTTACAAGAATGCATTTACGAGAGCTAGAAACAACAACATGTACACAATGATAATTGAAACTTAGAACAAACGTCGCATGTATAATAAGATGGTAGCAAGAAGCAAACGCGCTGAATACAGATTAATTGGTAACAATAAATAAACCTACAGACAAAGAAAATACAGAGTTCATTAATACAGACGTGAACAAAGATTCCGGTTAAACACAGTCTACTGATATTTTTGCGATAACTAATTGACCGTTTAGTTCGTAGACCTTATGGTAAACTGTATGGATTTTCAAGAAGGTCACATATATAATAAAAATAATTAACCATGCTGGCATGATAAGAATTAATTTAAAAAATTAAAAACGATACACCTATGCGTCGGTACAAAAATATGTGAAATCTAAAATGTTTTAGCATCGACATGGCGAAGTTTGGCACTGAGGCGGCATCGATACGGCGTACGTGACAAAAAACATTAATTTACAAATTATCGGATATTCTAGACTGATATGATTCCAACTATTCCATGAATTACTAATGAACTAAAACCAACAAATACATTTGAGATTCAATGATTTATTTGATGGATAACAAAATAGCAAATGGAAACGTTCAGGACAACCAGATGTGCCGATGGCAGGAAACTAATATTATCGAACACCTCTGGAATAACATAAATTGAAAGTTACATTCAATTAAGAAAAAATACTTTTAACTTCGGCTATGTATAGTTTCATACTCCACATTGTGTAACTAATGTTTAAATGAATTAAAATTTACAAATCTAGGCAAATATAGTTGCGGTATTTAGAAGGCCAGTCATGAAAATTACTCTGTAGCCACGCAAAAGCTGCGGTAATATACATTTAGAGATAATTACTAAAAACTATAACATTGACCAACATGTCACTAATTGATGCTAATAACACACGTTGTTGTTTTCAGTTTTAATGCAATTTTATATGAGTCGTGTGTTGATAACTAACGAGATATTATTGAAATGGTTCCGCGATATTAAAAAAGTTAATGTACACGGCGCACTAGGATTTAACCACACATATATGCACCACATAGTTTAAATCATTACTGGTATTTAATTTGAATTTCGTAACAAGTATGCGGAATTAGCTCTGGTAGAAACGAATATGTAAATCAGAGGAGGTAACTCGCCAGCAACGCCCCAGCTTTGTCAGGTGATCTAGCTAGTGCCACACCCTATGGAACAATTGGCTTTGAAAACAAAAACGTAAACTGCATTGCAAATTAAATTGACAGATAATTTACTTCTCGTATAATTAACCGAAGAACTGATTAATGATCTTCGGTATGCTAATTCTTTTAGAAAATTATGAAGTGACACTGAGATGGATTCGCTGGACAAAAAGAAACAAGTATAAGTGATAAATTTTAAAGCTATTATACGCTTCACGTTACAGCTTATTTGAGATAATTTGTAACAGGAAAGGTATGCAGAAGTGTAAAATCTTACGATTACTCGGACACACTTCGTGAATTGTTACTGTCTTATGTTATACACTTGAGCACGAACTCCAAGTGATACTTATTAAAATATGTTTGAAGATTCCTCCCTTGAATTCCGCTCTTTTACTAACGTTAGGGTTATCGATTACCTGTTCAATACATCAAGCTTTGGGTAACCGCTTAAGGTGATTTAAAGAATATATATTTGTCTTTCATTGCCGTCGCGTTTGCATCCGCAGTGACCCAATTCTGAATTAAGAATGGAATATTAAAGATATTATGATCGTGCCGGAATCCATCCCAATGATACGTGAAGGAAATATATTTTCAGATGATCGAATGCAAAAATAATTGGGGAATAGCTATTATACTTTTTATCTGTTGTTAGTTAATACTAAGTTACTTTACCATCACAGAGAAGCAAAGACATACATCTAACTGTGTAGCGGAAGTGTTAAACACTTGATCAATAAATCAGTGTCCTCAATACCATATCATATCGATCTTTAGATACACGCAAGGGTGCTTGATTATACACTTAAAGAAGAAAACATGTGGATTACTTTCCACAAATCAACTACAAACTAAACTTGATGTCAAAATTACCAAACACGTTTTGGAACTTAAGGAAAACGAGACTTGAATGTGAGCACGAGGAGACCACATTCTTAAACTTGATATTAAGCTTAGACTAAAAGATGCTCCGTACGCAAAATAATCTCATAGACAAAATTGTAAGGAATGTTTCAAGCGCACCATAGCATAGGCACCTGCAAGTTGCAACCAAGAGCGGTGCTGTGCATAACACAATACTCAAGTTACGTCTATTGCTGAGAAAAATGTAGGTCGTGTCCGTTTTCAAAGCGCAGCGGGACTTGCACAACTTAGTTTTAACTGCCAATGGCAAATCAACAACAAACTTTCGATATTTCTAGTGTTTAGTATATTTTACGCTTCGTCGATTTATTTTAGACATCGCCGTCTCGGCGATTAGATAAAAACATCGAATTTGACTTCGATTAAATCACAGCACGAGTTATCGAATTTAAGTCGACATCCAATTTCATGGTCAAGAAATGAATTAATCTTAATCTCAGTAACATCCGGATCATGTGCATATATGGCAGCTGGTAATCATTATGCACGGAAGTTATAATCTAAGCTAAAAATAATTTTGTTACAGTCATTTCTTTAATTTAGTCTATTTTGTTGTTTAACATTAGAAACACAGATTTAGTGTGTTAAGTGCCACTTTCGCCACTTTTTGGTATACTTATTTGTATTGTGACTTAAAGACCATATAAGGGTATTTTAAAGGGGAACTGCGGTAAATATTTGGTTTTACCGGGGAGATATTAACTGACCATTGGCATGCTAATTAATGTTAGTTTTTATATTAAAGAGTTATATATGCATATGTGTCTAAAAAATCCTTTTTTTTAGTTACATCAAGTTTTAAGGAAACGACCAAAACCAAAGAAAACAATAACATCTTTGAAAAAGAATATTAATTACTCTGGTAAGAATTGATTCATTGGTCAATATGTGTTATGAAAGAATAAAACTTTATGAAAAGGTGCGTAATGTGGGAAAGGCGCGAGGGGTCACGGACGTACACTCGGTTCTTGTTTTCACTAGCAGCAGTGTGTGCAACTTGGAGGAGGCACAGCACCGTCTAACTGACGCCTACCGAGGTACCGACAACTGCTAACTTCTGGCCGCTTGTTTCCTCACAGCACCGCCGTCCAAGACACTCGCTCAAGTTTCCACAAGCCACAAACTTCTACAACTATCTACGTACTACGAGATGTCTACGAGTCTAGTATTTACGTTTTCATAAACTTCTCATCAGTTATTTATCTTTGTTGTTACCGTTCATTGCTCTCTTCAAGTGCTTACTTAAGAAAGTTTAGACGGTAATTTGAAAATACTTTTGCAAAACAAAATAAAGGTATCAATTTCAAAACAGATTTGAAATATTTTTAAATAAAGTTCTGAGCAAATATATTTAAAAAATTTCGTATACAAAATTGGCAAACAGGATTTACCCTTAGGAAAATAAGAGTAATTAAATTGTAAAATGTCACACGAACATGGGATCAATTTAAAACTTCAGTATCACAAATCACGGTAGTGTTACGGGCTTGGGACAAGCACCGACCTCCTTTCCCCGTTGCACTGGCGCAACGAACAAACAGAATAACTAGACGAAGATGTCGGCGTACGAAATCGTAGCGGAACCTGCGCGCGAGACTTTCACTACCGTACGTATGCGCGTGCTCATGCGCAGCGTGCGAATCGCGCGCCGCTGTGAATGCTACTGATGACAAACGCGAGTCGCCGCAAGCGCCGATGGTGGGGCAGCTGGGTGATTATCGTCAACATCTGATAATACCACTGAAACCTACCCCCTCACTACTCACAGCGTTATCTGTATTCAAAGCCTAGATTTTCGTTTCGCTCATCTGCGCCAATTTTTTATCGTTAATGTCACTCATTTCGTGTCCCACATTTTAGCTCATCAGTAAAAACAAAGTGTCGCAAGTAAATATACGAACATGTAAATAATTCTTGGAGCTACATTTTTTAAGAAACGTCACAACAAAGTAATTAATTTATTCATAGTTAGTGTACGTCTCGTTAAATCCGTACATTAAATTACATAAATAAACCGTAATAATACAGGGTTTGATGAAAATGTCAACCCACACGAGTGAATTGCGGTTATTGTATTCAAATTACATCTGCTCCTATTTCTGTAGATTGCTCGAGTGGGCCGAGTGGGCCACGTAGGGTGCCCTACCTTTGCATTATTAAATGATGGCGCAAATCGATCTGTTCGACGGCCTGCACCGCAATCATGCAGAAGGAGGTATTGATTTTCTTACTAAATTATAAATGTACTGGTTACTGGGTCAGTTTCTAGAACGATATAAAATGATTTTTAAACGTTTGTCGTGTCTATTCTATTTTTACACGGACATATTTTTGTTATTCGTATTCGAAATTTCTTGTACTTAGATACTTAAAGCATAACAAATCATGTGAAATATATGCTCATTATAATGAATCTTAGAAACACAAGCATTCGTTAGTCCGGCATTGAATTTAAGACAAATCGCAGACAACTAACTATTGTCATTTTTCATGAATGTATTTTCCTGCTCGACATTTCTCATTGCTGTCAGATTTATTTTTACGGATTCAGTATGATAAATAAAATGTTAAAATAGTACAAAAACAATAGAGTAGATATATTAGATAAGTACAATGCGGCTATTTATGTAGTTGCGCACCTACCAAATATGTGATTCTTTTAAAACTGGAGCAGATGAAATATGAAAAGATAGAAATGTTTTGTAGCGATTGTCCCTTTTTGGATGTCAAATAATGAGTTAAGGAGCCTTTCAGGTGACGACTCGTCCAAGGAAAACTGCGCAATTAAATGGACAGAAAATTTTCCTAATGTACGAATTCATTTAGTTACAAGTAAGTTTTAGAATCACGTGCAATTGTGCATAGATTATATTATGAAATTCTATTAAAACCTATTTTGCCGGTAAATAGAATTTCATCTTTATATTGAGTTTCCTTGCAGTAATGAAAACTACTTCAATAGATCGTACTATCGAAAAGTTTTGAATTCTCTGGTAAATAACCGTTTTAAAAATAATTTCGAAACAGTAGTATTATTTTAAGCAGCTTTTATCATTCATATATTATTACCGCATAATAATAAATATCTCATAAATTAATCATTACGTGCGGTCAATCTGATTTCAATAAATTTCGCATATGAGACAGCACGTATAAAGGATTCCATATTAATTTCCATTGCTTTTTACCGATCAATACAGGATAAATATTAACGAAAAATGCTGTAAAACGCAATGGATATAAAAAAGCCATACTTCGCGCATCATAATGTTAAGTAGACCCTGGTTAAACTGGCATATGGCGCAATTGCCCTTTCATCTGACTTTGACATATTACGGTGATGCAAGAGCCTTCATGTTTCGTATATGGTCCAGCTGCACCGTAAATTACAATACTTGACTTTAATTTCTTAATTTCTAAATACACGATAACATACGCGTGTTATACTGAAACTAGTATACAAAATGGAAGGGGCCAAACGTCTACCACGTATTCATTACATTTTTTACACAAAACAGAAATGTTTCATTGGTAATTAATAAAATAATTAATACAATAAATACCTACAACTGCAACATACAGCTGTTTCCTTCAAAAGTGCAATACCTATGCAGTCAAAATGTATGGAACAGCTGCTGTTTATTACTTGCACGAATGTAATTTAAATAGAAAATTTTAATAATGGATGAAAAAAACAACAGTGAGAATTCAATAGTAATTCGAATGAAAAGGGCTACACACAATAAGGTTCTCCTGAACAATAGTAATTTACCTCCGTAAATAACAATAAAGCCTAAATTGCCTAATCGAGACTAGTGCTACGTCACGGATGAATAACGGTGTATTTGTGGTCTGCGCTGCCTCCAATTGAAAGTGTTCGCAACGGTACTTCCGAGTGTAACAAAACTTTGAACTAATGGGGCCGTCACGGACCATAGAACTTTAATATTGGGAACATTTATCTATTATACTATATAGATGAGACGATAGCACCAATCAGCCTCCCATCTCATGAAAAAGCAATTTAAATGATACCTTTTAAAGACTAACCAATGAAAGGACCGGTAGGTAACCAAATGTGGAATATCAAATGAATTCAAAGTTCGGGCTTAAAAAAGTACCGCAAACCAACTATGAAACAATATTACGGTTCATAGATACCTCATAGTTAAAATACGAAAAACCCAACTGATACTTATCTATTGACAGTGAATAATTTCCGCAACTAACGACATTAGTATTGATCAGCAGCGAAACGAGGATGCAAAGTGAAATGAAATAGACAAATGTCAGTCTATTTATATTCATTACTGAACATTATTATAATGTACAAAACCATAAGGCAAGTCATGTTTCAGAGGAACTTTCTGACTACGACGCGGCAAATCTGTAGTTAGTCAGGTCAAAAGCTGTACAATCATGAATAATATGATTTTATTGAATATACGTAACGTACTGTCGGAGGCTTGTGGGGTTTCATGGCGGCTTAATGAACTCTGATACCAAGGGATGGCAACATCTTCACACACAAAAGAAAATTAACATAACTTTGAAATAAACGTATAATTGAATATACTTGCCTACTAGAGATGAAACTAAGAGAAAATAAATTAACGTTGCCTGATGTTTTATCAAGCATATCTACTTTACATTACCATAAATATAAACATACTGACAGAAATATAAACATAATCATATGCAAAATGACGTACACACTATAAGATTAAACACGTTTAGCAGGAAACATTTTTACGAGCAGTTTCTAAGTGCATTGCATTGATTAGAAAACGCACTATTACGATACTTGTTGTACAATATACGTCACTATAATTGTGTGCATATATCGTAATAAAGAGATTTCTAACCTTCCACTTAAGTACGGCTTCCGCTAGGGCTTCTGGTCTTGAATCAAAGATAAATCTATTTCACACGAGGTGTAATGTTTCATTGCATTATCGCGGTTTCGCGTGACGCCATTATTCGAAGCAGGAAATTTGATATGGAAAATAGAATTGGTGAGTCACTTCTATTTTCACTTCATGGAAATATTACTCAACAAGAACTAGAGAGTCATATGCTTGTTTATTTAAGATGACTGCAACATGTTTTCTCCTCCCAAAGATCTTTATAGTCATTTCAGTTGCATAAAATCATCATTATCCTGGTAGCAGAATATTTCTTTTACCTTATTTCTCATATCAACAGTCATTTCCTCTCTAGCTATATCCATATCTTTCATTTGCCATCCATTGTTTCTTTCATCTTCTCCTATTCTTACAGCCATCCACATTTACACTCAACACATTCGTTTCCCAAAAATAACGAACATAATTTATTTACTCTACTAACAACTTCGGACTACGAAAATTCGTGTTCAGATAACATTTTAAGTTCACTAATTGCGAGTCGCAATCCGTCGCCGGGACTCATCAGAACTTGTGATGTTTTGGCTAAGCCCCAAAAAGTTAAATCATCGACCGTTGCTTTTATTACGAAATAAAACTAGATAGTACGTTATGTAGTGTAAGAACAAGTGACACTGATAATAGCTAATTGATAATTTGTATAAACCATCGTTAACGATCTAGATATTATTAACAGGCTAAAGTTTGACTTAACTGTAATTTAAAATCGTCACAAAGAAGGTACTGCAATACGACAGGGACTTTGTAGCAGGTAATATTAAAAAAACTAGTCGCGAGTATGATTATGATTATTGCATAAAGGGTAAAAGTAATGGATAGTGGAAGATTTATTAGAAGTTTCGCTCGTCAGTCGAAGTCCAAAGAATTCAAGCAGAAACAACACATGCTCAGTATTTAAGAAACATGTTGATTATCCTGTTCAGTTTGAACTCAGAACGCATGAAACGTTACTCCCAGGACTCAAATAACAATTATTTATAAGAACTAAATCTTCATAGGGGAATTGTTTACAAGTCATAGTAGCTCTAGCTTCGTCAGTAGCTCAAAAGTGTCGCAGTCGTGTCTCAGAAGATTAGTAGCCATGTCATAAAGGCCTACATGATTTAAAAAGTCACGTGGACCTTCTTTTTAGGCGTAACAATATAATAGAGACCTCGTAGGCTATTCGTAGAAGTCTCGTAGCCGTTTCGTAGAGGTCTCGTAGACCCATCGTAGATGTTTCGTAGAAGTCTCATATGAGGCACATCTAGACGTTTCGCAGCGTAGCAGTCTCGTAGGCCAATCGTAGACGCCTCGTACTTATGTTCTGGAAACTTCGTAGGTCTGTAGAAGTTTCGTAGAGGTCTCGTGAGACCACCTTTGAAGTTTCGAAGCCGTTTCGTAGAGGTTTCGTAGGCCTTTAGTAGACGTTTCGTAGAAGTTGCATATGCGTCACATCTAGCCGTGACGCAGCGTAGCAGTCTCGTAGGTAAATCAAAGACGCCTCGTAGTTATGTTCTGGATACTTCGTAGGTCCGTAGGAGTTTCGTAGAGGTCTAGTAGGCCCACCGTAGAACACTCGTAGCGGTTTCGTAGAGGTCTCGTAGGCCCATCGTAGACGTTTTGTAGAAGTCTCATAGGCGCACATCTAGATGTGTCGCAGCGCAATAGTCTCGTAGGCCAATCGTAGAAGCCTCGTAGTTATCTTTTGGACACCTAGTAGGTCTGTCTTAGAAGTTACGCAGAGGTCTCGTAGACCTACCGTAGTAGTCTCGTAGCTGTTTCGTAGAAGTCTCGTAGAGGTTTCTACGCCTCATCTAAAAGTGCCGTAGCATTACAGTCTAGTAGGCTGATCGTAGACGCCTCATTGTTAACTTAAAATGAAGGGAAACATGTACAGTTCAGGCTGTGACTATGCCTATGCGAAGTTGCCCTTATACTTTCTTCATAGATGTTTTCCTTATTGTGCTACTGCGCATTACTTCTAGATAATGCGACATGTTGACAGAGTTAATCATTCATATCACTGCTCTCATCATATACATGTTGCAAAGGGTGCGTAAATAAAGAAACGCAATTGTTACTGATCAGGAAGAACGACTAAGATGTTTATTAAACAGACTGCAACTGCGAGTCATCTGTGCGACTGCAACACATTTGTTTACTTTCACCTACTGTAAACCAACCTTAAACAACGACCGGACAGTTACGGATGCACTTAACTCACGACTCTAATATAATGTACACGAAGGTACACAGTCACATCTTGCAAAAATTCAGGTGGAAAATTCTTACATCAGAAAATATTGCGATCGTATAAGATTTTACTTCTATCGACAAAAATTGAAAAATGGAAACATCGACAGTACCTACGTACAATGTGTCTAAATCTAATATCGGTGAAAATTCAGTCACATATAGAAATTCATGAGCGTCTTGTAAATTTTATATTTTATTCACTCGTCTTCGTGAATAATATTTGTCGCTTACCTATTTGTACGGCAAGCTCGAGTTGATGATATGAATATTCATGAAAATGTGGCAGTAAAACAAACGTACGCTATGCTAGAGGAGCGACGCAGCCATGCTGGCGAGGGCTGGGGAGTCGTCGGCGGCGACAGAGAAACATAGCTGAAATTTTAACAAACTTGGATTTCATAGCGACCCGAAGAAAAGAACACCACTCGCTCGCTCCCAAATAAAATGAGATTGATGACATGAAATGTATTTGAATACCACGAAGTGAACGTAAAACATATACAAAGAAGAGAAGAGATATCTCGGTTGATGGAAAAGTGGCTTGTAAACACGTCCAGTTGACATGTGAGCGATGAGCTCGGCAAGAGTTCGTTGATTTTGATAAGGATTCCGGTCAGAGGCCCGGGGAAGGGCTCTGCTGGTTTACCTCAAACAATGAACGCAAAACAAAAAACAATTCAGTGCGCATATATTAATTATATTCAAATAAAACTGGATAGTTTGCATATAACTTACGCTGTGTAGAAATTAAAAAAAGTTACCTACATTTTCCTTAAAGATCTTCATGACTAAATTAACGATGCGGTACCCAGCAGCGGAACAATAGCAGAGCGACGCGGTATGAACAAACATTCAACTTTATCTTGACAGGTTTGTCTACATCAATGTGATAAATAAGTTTCTAAGAAGCAAACGCTAGTCTATTATCAAAATTAAAATGATATAGCGTAAAGTATAATTATCTGATGATCGTAAGAAGGTCGCACGTTATTATTGATAGTGAATGCAGCTGAGATTCAGATTGGGTTGCCAGCGAGTGGTTTCTGTGTATGTTATTGCGATCGAGTACTCACTCGATCTCGGCACTCCACAGTTCGTCCTCGTCGTCTTCATTGTCTTTCATTTTAAAACAACAAAGTATTTTATATGCTTCTATCTCCGCGCTTGGAATATATCATACACCTGAAAATAGGTATGACTATCTTAATTATTATAAGTTAAGCAAAAAAAGTAATTAATTGTTTCGAATAAAATACCGTTTATATCGAGAATGTTCTATGAAGTAACATTTCAGGAGATTTACAGACTGACGTGTTATGCTGTGTAGTCCGTTTTAGCTAGTCGGAGTACTTACTCTTCAGTAAACTAACACGCGCGATCGTATCAAGTTCTTTAAAAAACGAAAAAGCTAACGACAGGACTCGCTTCGACGTACAACTGGTAGTGTGGTCCTTATAGCTTTATCTGGTTGATTCCCATCAAGTATTTGTTCTTGGAGTTTATCACTTTACAATAAATGGTCCAGTTACATGATCTCATCAATTAATATTCATTCTGGTTTGAACACGCGATCATACCTGTGCTCATACTTATAATATGAATACCCACTTCTGCCAGAAGAATGACTCCTGCGACTGAACATAATACATAATTAATTTTCCAACCAAAATTGGTGTTCTTGAAATATATAAGTGTTATAGCGCATCTTTAACAATGGAACATTTAATTGGCTCAATAACTCATGTTTTCAATGGCCGCGATGTAAAAATGTTCGTTCAACGTGAACAGCGGACAGCGCAATTTGTTTAAAATCTTTTGTGACTTTACACGAATAAATCAGAATTGAGTTCTCATTTAGCGTGAACGTGACATACGAGTAGGTACTATATACTTTACAATGGTTACTCGTTAACATTTAATACCTAATGTTATCAGATAAAAAAATCGGAACATAAGATATTTTCTGTTGCCTGTATCGATTAAATACATCATTACAATATTTGACCTCATGGTGTTAAAAGGGCTGTACATACCTTGGCTGCTTGCTCGATTTAAAGAAACCAAAAAAACTCATTTAGAACGATTGCACTTTTCAATGTTGATTAACACCACAATTTGGACGACTCGAACGGTGAAATTCACCGAATTTAAAACAATATTGTATCAGCAACGCATTGCAATCAACTGCCGCAATAATATCGAAGGAACCAAAACTTATCTTTGAAAACATTACCTATACGAATTAGTAGGTAATGATAACAAAAGTTGATTAATTGTACCGATATTTGGTGTCAATATCATGTACTGAAATGTAATGGAAATAAACTTGACAGTAATAGCATTTAGAATTGTAAAATTACTTTTTTTTGCGGACAGAGAAATATTAGACTACGAACAGGACTCGAACCTGCGTCCTTCTGGATCAATACGCCAGGCGCCTTACCAACTAGGTATTATTCGCCTCAGCCTATTATTAACTAGATTAAGGCGTTAATAAGTTTAAAATATTTAAAAACAAAATGATTATCAACAATACTGTATCTATTAGAGAATAAGAATTTGCTTGGAAAAATTATTGTCTTTAATGCATGATCTAAAGAGATATCAAGCTTAAGTGGAAAATGCTAATCCGCACGTTTCAGACTCGGACATCCTCCACACAAAGTACGAGGTAAAACGGGATGTACTCGAGGCGCGGCTAACAATGTGATGCATTACTGTCGGATGCAGCTCTGTGCAGCATCATACATCGTCAAGTGTCCAGCTGGCGCCGCCGCCAATCATTCAATTACATGCAGAGCATAAACGATTCAATTGCTGAATTCGCTCCAACCAACAATGTTAAAACTGTACTAATAAACGCCCGTGCCTTTTGAGCGATCATTTGAACGGTTACGTCACTTCATTAAGCGCATCCGTCAAGGTGCGTAGAGGCTAATACGGTCAATGAAGTCAAATTATTAAGCCAAAGCCAGTACAACGATCCAGCTAGTAAAACGAAACTGTAAAAGCTAGCTGGAAAACAAAGTTTGAAAACAGGAAACAGTTTCCATCAATTGACTCAAGACTAATGGCAAGACATTAGTTCCACTCTTTGTTCACTTCTTAGAACCGTGTTCTAGAATTTTCAACGACGATGCTCAAACATTATTTCGATTTAAAACAGACAGATTTCATCCAAATCTATACTGAAATCAAGATTTAAATCGAGATTCATTCCTGAACGTCGTTTTAGAATACGGGCCGCGGTCATTAAAATCCAATAAAACGTTTTTGCGCACATTTGGCTTCTCATAAACACTATTAAATAGTATTGTGCCAATACTTTTGTTGCAAAGTCAGTATGAACTCGAACTATGTACAATTGAGTGTATTTCTGTTTCAACCAACAGGGGACGTTTCCCAAATAGAAAAATTACGATTACAATACCTATTCATATTCATATAATTTAAAACATTTTCCTTACTGAACATATGAATTTCCTTAGAAATAGCAAAGTTATTTTTAATTATGAAAATATTAGCGGTAATAAGCTTCTCGTAAATATTTGTAAAGTAGTCATAAAAGCGACAGATGACAGTACAGAATTTAGGAGGACAGTTGTTAACAAAACAAACTTTATCTCATCCTTTTCACTTGAAAAAGCCAAACAGAAACTTGATGATAGGACAAACAAAAAGAGGGGGCTCGACTATTATCTAACTATACGACAATCTGTCTGTTATCACTCCTTATGTACTGCGCAGTTCCTCAAAATTATCAATAAACAATAGAATTGAATCACCATAAACACCAAAAGAAGAAAACAGGAAAAAATAAACTGTGCATAGTACATCGATTATAATTATCTACATTTTATCAAGTCTTAAATCGAAACCAATTGTTGTGTAATATTTTATCACTTCTCTGTCATTTTCCAAGAACTTACACATCTCATGAGAGTGACTCTTGACGAAATGAGTGTCGGATTAGATGTAATCATAAATGTTATCAGTGTAAGCTACAACAGTAGTGAATATCTGTATCATATTTGACACAAAGACACCAATAACCTGATATCTCACTCCAATATCAACTGATGTACCACATCAACCAGTGGCATGTACTGACCTTATTGACGAAATATTGAAATACCGGAAATAAAACTAATCAATGTGGCGACGAATGCCTACAACACCAAGTGTAAGAATTCAGGCTATAAGCTACCTGATCCGCCAGATGCGAGAACAACGAGTGCTTAATCAACATGATGAGACAATAGCTGCCATCCTATAGACCTACATTGAGATGCTAATAAGAAAAGGGAAAATAGATACATTTGTAGCGAGCAAACGTTGGGCTGTGAAATTGATTTGTCCGCGCTAATGCGATGACAAAGCGATGCGTTGTGTGTGTCGCGGGCGACGCGTGACAACATGGTTACTCGTACAATATCACACGACCTCGTGCACCCACCGCCGTCACGACCCCAGCCTACAAAACACTATAGCACTGCCTGTCCCAAGTGTCCACACACACTATACTCCAATGTAACCAAGTACCATTCACAATACAACACATATCAATAGGAGTTCCAATCATTGAAGAACGAAGAAAACGAAACTAGATGAGTAACCTTCGTATTACTGAATAACGCTCATTGTTGTCAAAAATCTGAAGAGTAAACGTAAATATTGAGGTCTGAAGGCTCTTTGAAAGTAAATATATTTAATAAAGAGGAAAAAGAGGCCAAACAATAATAAAACACATTTACATTTTATTTATTTTTTCTTTACGTCGAACAAAGAAAGCATAAAAAGATTACTGTAGGAGCAACTGTATGAGCTTAAAGCTTCCTCAAATATGCATGCGTTATGCGTTCATATGTGCTCACGTTATGTAATATGAAATAGCTTTTGTGAAAAGCATTTCAGACTAACTCCAAATCTCATCAAGTAATCTGCGGTGTCTGTAGCGCATCAAAAGTTGTCAAAAACTCGAAAGAGGATTAGGAGCTTACAAGTTAAGGATTCGAACCGAAATCAATACCGTTGTGCAATCAAAAACTCGAGACACAAGTGGAAGGGCCTATCGCAACCGTGAGTAACAAGAGCCAGACATCGTATACTAAGAGGCTATAGGCAACCGCAAACATGCTCCGCCGGCGGTTTAGAATAGATAGCACAAAAGGAAACAATGACGGGGTGATCCGGCCTGCGCCCCCAGGCCTCCCTCACCCACACCGCGATGGTGTTGTCGCCTAAACGTTTTATATCGGCCAAGGACGGCCTGCGACATGCACAGCGGAACTGAGCACTGCAACCATTCCACCAGCTCACCAAATATGCGCGACTGACGAGAATGAATTAGCTCGCCGAAACTGGGTCGCTCGTAGCCTAGCCACTCAGATTGTGAATCACGATGAAGTAATTTTATTAGTAGACAGTGCTATTGTACCAATGTTTTACACTCATCGAGTGGCGGCTTGAGTAATTGTATTTATCCATCCACCCGCCTTTCTGTTTACGTTTTTGTTTATTCTTCGTATAACTTAGCAGATTAAAATAAGATGAAGATCTTTAAATAACGTAATAGAGGCTGGTTGAGTTTATCAAATATTTGATTACATTAGCATCAAATGGGCGCGTTTTCTGACTGATATCTTTACTTACATTACAAATTACGTCAAACGAAGAAAGTAAAAAGCGTACTAAGTCATATAATACGAGTATGATATTAAAGTGCACTTAGGAGATAGGCCACGAGACGTCGACAACGCGGTTTAATTCCTCAGTTTACGGCGCGGCGTGGCACAAGCTTTTTAATTAAATGACGTTATAAAGGGGCGCGGTAAACAAGCAAGATTTAGTTAGGAAGGCCAGCGCTACCGTCGGAGGCTGCTCGAGTGGAGATAAGGAGCCAGTAGGTGGAGGTAATGTACACACTGATATACAGAATGTTGCACAAGGCAAATATTTGCGCCCCGACCAACGGCTGCCGCACAACGTGCGGACTGACATGTTGTTAATTAAAGAAATGCTAGTTTTTAATTAAAGAAATGCTAGTTTTTGGGTTACTGACTTTTGAAAAAATGAAGAAATGACCCATCCGGAAAACGCGGAACACTGACTTAAACTTGGAAAAATAAGGCAACCAAAGGAGCAAGGTGGATGTTAGTCAGTAAGAAAATGACAGTCCAGCTACCAAGAACGGGAGGACACATTTGATCATTTCAGCACCCAAAACAAGGGATCTACAAATTCAGTAATACAGTGGCATCACTAGACCCACTCACATAAATATCAATACTGTCAAAACATATTAGGCGTAATATCAGACTATCGACAAAGGAAAATAATAACAACCGGCTGAAAATATAACTGTGTTTACCATTGCTATAATATTATGATTAATTAACGAGACGGCCATGTATCACATTTCTTTATCGTAGTTAGATATTAATTAGGTAAATAAATGTGGAGTGAAAAGCGTCGGCGCCGCGACCTTTTGATAAATATGCCGAGTGGAATAATTCCACGAGGGAAATAGGAAAAATAACGTTAACGTAAGGTAACAAGCGGCTAATCCGTGATGCATTCGCACAAATTGCGCGTCCCAGCTGGGAACAAATTGGATTCCCGGTGACGAGACGCCGGAGCCCCTCCAGTGCGGGGCGAAAGCGGCGGCGGACACTCGACATTTAGCAAATTGAATACCGTGCTCACGACTATATTTTTTTAGTTTTCCACTTCTACAACCGTTTTGTAGTGGTGCAGAAAAAATATTTTCAAACAATTTTCCTGCATGTCCTCTCAATCCATTACGCTATAAAACTCTTCCAATACTGCGCCAAAATTCACTCGAGCCTTGTGGTTGTATCCACAAATCTACCTGTCTCACACACTCGTTATGGAACTCGGTTTAGTCTCGAGGCCGTATAATTTTTCGCCCATTGAAAGGGGGAATAATTTTTGTGTACTATCATAGACCATAATATCTTGTGCTAAAAATGGCATCGTTTCCATCATCCCTATTCCATTTATTTTATTTTTCCTTTAATACTTCTCCATCAGTTGTCACCTTAACGTTAAATTCCTTCCTCGCCGTATTTTCTTTCGCTCAATCAATTCATCTTTCCTTTCTAAGCATACCAACTATAGTAGCCTATACCTATACTGTATCGTAGCCTTGCCTACAGCGTTCAGACCTAAACTTTTGAAACTGATGTCGTGGACCCACGACAGTGAGAGTGTTACAAGTTCTACTTTATTTAAGTTTTCCTGTTTTACTTCGTCCGATAAAAACACATGTCTTCCGGTTACAACTTCCATTGTTCGCAGACAAGTTAATAGTTTTCTTCGACACTAAAATTCAATACAATAATATCAATGTTTATTTTATGACGTTTAGTATGAAATAGTTAAATAACAGTAACTGATAGTTCATGTACTCTGGCGACCTCGATGATGCTGCGAGCAATGTCCACGTCCTGTCATGAGTTTACAGTAATTATAATTTGTCCTTCATTAATCATAATTTATTTACGTGTTTTTTTGGTAAATTTCGCCTAACAGCGCATTTTGGTGGTATAATACTAATGATGTTTTTAGCTCAATTTGGGTCCGGCAACATGTTTTTAGTCATTCAAGCTCACTTTTAGCAGCATAAATAATATGCTACTAAAAGTGAGCTTCTGTATCAAACCTCAGGGTTTTGAAATTAAAGCAACCCACGTTTAACTGTTTTACAGCAATAAGGGTTTAAAAGAATGATTGTAGCATAATAGAACGATTACACTAAACCTAGCCGGATTAATTCATCAGGTATTTTACGTAATTCAACACACGGATATCGGTCTCCTCATATTTATTTGTACTTAAATAGCAATTTAGTTGTAATGACTGATAAGTGTTCGTGCACGCCTGTAACAACTCGTATAAAATTGATCGCCCTACTGAATCTCACGTCATACCACTTTATACCAGATCGTGGCTTCATGACAAATGTAGAAGGCATAATACATATACATCGTGTATAAAATTGGTTTGCTCAATTGCTCATATTTCAAGATATGTTGAAGATCATGATGCGGAACAACTATCCCCATGGGACTGATATCGTGAATATTATAATTATTTAGTTCACACATCTTTTATTTTAAACCTAGTAAGACGAATTTATGAGCCATATATTGTCATTCGAGACGATCTTCAAGGATGTGTTAACAAACACTAACGTAAGGGGAACGTTAAGGAAACGAGCACTGTGTCTTTTTAAACCAAGTTCCTCATAAAGCCACCTGCTATCTACTCCTTCAGGAAATTGAAAGCTCACGGCGAGACAGTGCGGTGGCGCGCATTTGTCATTAAACGTCCTGTCAAGATATCATTTAATATATACAGACTTCGTGGCCGCATCTTTATCAAATTTTGTGTAATTTAAGGTCAGAAACGACCACCATCAACATAAATTATAGTGATAGCATCTAAAAGGCAATTCTAAATTTTTTTAAGGTTCAACATTTGACTTTGACCTTTAATGACTAATATTCTTATCTTAGGCTCTGAACGACTGCTTTGCCTACAATCAGGGGGAGTTTATAAATCTACCGCTCCGATAAAACCTATTTAGTAAAATGATGAACTTTAAATAAATGTTGTAGTCAAGTTTCATGAAATCATCTTCAATTTTGAGATCAAGGATTGACATAAGTCACACGTACATATATACAAAACACTGTCTGTTCAAAGCTTTTACAATTACGTCACGCACATATTTAATATATCAGTGGAATCCAATCACGATATAATAAAGCTAAATACATGTTGCGAGTAGCTTGCTTGCAAGCTGCAAGTCACAAATAGCTGGTGAACGTTACGTTCAACTGTAAATTTATGCTTGCAAGAAAGCTACTTGCACAGTTGAAACGCATCTTTAAAAACCATAAATACTGTGTTATTACCCAAAAATAAGAAAAACTCATGCAATACCTATTTATTTTAAAGCTTAAAATAAATTACATATTTGAGTAAAAAACAGCTAGCCGAAGAGCATAGACCCGAAAAGTGTTTGTAAGAAAAATAAAATAAGCACTCACTGCCAGTGGAAGGGTCCTGTAATGCCGTCTCTAAGTCGGTCCTTTAAAGAGCGTTGCCTCGCAGGGCCGGGCCCGGGGGGCAGAATGCCCGCGCCGGCCGGCACCGGCACCGGCACCGGCGGAGGCGGTGCACGCGCCGGCGATGACATCGCTACGGATTGCTGCGCTCGCGCACTAACACCGCGCCAACAACATCACACCACTGCACTACTAACGCGAGCTGTAACAAAGCAAAAACAACCAAAGCCACATAAATAAAGCAAAGCCATAAAAAGGGCTAAACGCAAAATATATTTGCAAAATTAATATATTCACATAAATAAAATTGTACATCGCGCATACAAGAAGAAAATAAGTGTAGGCTGATCAAGTAACGTGACAAAGAGAAACATAATTTTTTGACATATTTATCATAGTATAATGAATTAATGATCGTTCATATAAAATTGATGAATATAGACTACTAGTACTGGTTCTTTTATGATAATATAATTCATTATTCAGTATCAGATCCTTTTTTGTCGCTACAAGTTTCAAATGACCTGACGTCTTCTAAATGAAATGATATAATTGAAAAAAATAAATCTTTATTTCAATTACATCAAGTTAAAACCGTAAATATTGATATAGTTTGCACAATTTAAATCAAAAGCATTGGTAATTAACGCTATAAACGAAGTGGCTGAAATAGAGTAAAATAAAAGCGAGTGCTGCGCCTACGAGTTTTATAAAAGCAACACATAGATGGAAAACTAAAACAATATTATCATCAGGCGTTTATGTAATGAATCCTCCTCGAAGCAAGCGCAAACATATTGTGTTGTGTTCATATCAGTAGTTATTATTATTGTATAGCACGGAAGCTTTATGTGTTTCATATAAAAACCAAAGAGACGGGTATTTACGTATCAACGCCCTTGGGACAGTACTTACATTGTAAGTGCTGTATGCCTATGTCACTACAAAAAATACCTTCTGTGTCTGGTTAGTAGACTACATCAGAAGGTTATGTAACCGTATATCTGAATATATTTATAGAAAAAGTTTCAGAAAATGTAGTCCGTTAGTTCGAACCGTGAGTTGATCAAATTGTACCTTCAGATAAATATATTTTTTGTTACTATTTGGAATTCATAAGTTGAAGGATACAAGTTAACGAGCATCTACGGTCTCGTGACATGAAGCATTCCGTATTATTTTGCCGAACATAGTGACTACTAAACAATATCCTCCTAACCTTAATAAGGATATACTATTCCTGGATCAAGAATTGTTATTACAGAGCCATATCCCAGGATTAGCTCTAACAACAATATAAATTATGAGATTCCTGATGCCTGTCCGCCTGATGGCCGTCATGGCAGAATCTTTCAAAATGCTCGAGCAGACTTGCCTACAGTAAAATCGAGTGCGCTATAAGACAAGAATCATAATTCATGAATGGTTAAAAATATATTCAGTCTCAATACAATACACTAATTAAAATCTGTTAAGTAGGACTGTTGTGCCTGTTACAATCCCATTAGCTTAGAACCATACATTTACATATCTTTATCTCTTGGCAATCAAACGGTTAACGTTTCAGATTACCGATAACATACATTTCCTTCAGTTTGTGACAGTGACAAATCAGAAAACAAGAATATGACTGCGTAATATGACCTTGGCCTAATTTGATTCAGTAGAAATCGAGTCAATCTAAAGATGATCAATAGAACACTTTCTAGCGACTTTCTGCGTTAACAGGAAACCGATAACGGAAAACTCGGAAATTACTTTGGGACGTAAAAAAGCAGCTATCGCATTTTTATTTGCCAATCTCAATTGAATAGAAAACGTTTATTTGTTAGGTTGGAGAACTTTTGAGTAACTAGTTAAGATCCCTCTGAACACTAAAAGTTTGTTGAGAATACACTAAAACGGACAGGGCTATAGCAAGGGGCGAAAGCGGCTATCGATCGGCCCTAACCTCTCCCGCGCGAGCCCCGCACCTCCCCGCCGTCCCAGCACACCTTACGTAAGTCCAGCTGATCGCACCCACCCTGTAACCTTGGCAACGAGCCTCATGCACGCAATTCTGTACAATGTTTGTTATACATTAACAATGCATTATTTGATTACATACGTGACGCTTTATATTGCCACAACGTATAATGGTAAGTTTATGAAATGTGCTAGAAGTCTTCTAGCCACGTAAGACTGAACCTCAAATCGCTTTTACCATAATGTTATGCTTGGGCCATCTAACAGATTAATGATTGTCATTTAATGTCCCGAAGTGGACAATGCTCCGACAGCCGCGTCCCATATTCTTGGATGGCCGTAGACATGTTAATTTCCTGCAACTAAATGACTCTACATCCACCTGCCAATATGCTACATGTATGGCTATTCTATAGGCTATTAGGACATGTGGATTTTCTTTATTTATCAAAACTGGATTCACATAACTTTAACTGGAAAATATTATACACCTCAACAATTTACAAATGTGTTAAATGAAATCATTTATGCTCTTGTTAGTAGCAGTAAATATAAAATACTTATTAAAATGACGTGAAAGTAAAGATTTTTAAAGTACAAAATAAACAAGAGGAATATGAAAAACGAAAACTTTTTAATTTATTTTTTGATCTAAACATCGTGTTTCGAACTCGCTGCTGTGGCGTATTCCAAGTTTATTATTTAACCAACAGACAAACAAATGACTGCAGCCACAGGAAATTTTTATTAACATTGCGGTCATAAACATGACTGAGCAATAAAAATACAAGACAGTTCCTAATGACTTTATGAACACCAGATGCGACTATGGATTCATAATCTCAATTTTGTCCGCACAAGTCTATTCTCGACAAGATTCACTCAAAGCGCACAATAGTTGCAAGATAAAGATTTTAGTCTCGCATTTCTTTTGCACCGAACTAGCAGTTAGTCAAGATTTATTCCATGAACTCGGAGCACATGAAGAAAAATCGGTCATATGGGAACAAAAGGGAGAAATCCCCAGTTTTCTGTACCATGAAGATACCTGCTACCAACACAGCGAACATGTGTCGCAAGTGCCTGAGATCGGGTATGCCATACAAAAGGACAGTTCTAAGGGTTCCATAAACTGAAAGAAACTGATGGGTCGGACGCGTACGGTTTGTTGAATATTTGACCGGTGCCGCTCAATACCAACGACCTTGCGACCGCGAGGCGTCGCGCTTGCTCGCTACCGAACAGCTACCAACGTGATCCTAGCGATCAGCTGTTACTACTTTTTGTAAACAATTACCTACGTCACAAAATATCCTTATTTATTTAGTGTTGTTTCATCGAGATGATCTACTATGATACTCTCTTGTAAATATTAAATATTATTTCAAAAACACAACAGTATGGACTTCCAAACAAACATCACAAATATACAGTTAATAAACAACACACGCAGTTTCAAAACGGCAGTTTCTTTCTTGAAACTAAATAACACTCAGTTTTTAAACAGACATCTATAAAATCTAGCTTTTACATGTGAGGCTAATTACACCTACACGGTAATAGCATACCATAGTTCCAATAAATCTATCGAAACAAATGATTTACGACACACAATGAACAATTCTATCACTTCCGTGATATCAAATTGGATGTAGGAACCCTAAATAAGAGTGAAATGAAGTTAATTATGATGATAAAAACAGTGAAGTTAGATGATAATGTCATTGTGACTAATGAATGAATAGTGCACGGTAAGCATCTAAGTGTGGTCCATGCATATATGCAACGAACCAAGGAAGAAGTACGAAATTCATGTGAAGAAGCGCTGACGGAAGGTTGGTTGACATAACGCGCACGCGGTTTACTCCGAAGGCTGAAAGCGTGCAACTGAACCAGCGTTAGGTGAGGGGAGACGGGGCGGGAGCGGCGCGGGGCGTTCTGAGTTGGCGCCCAACACGGGCCCGGCTTACCCCTACGACACCTCCTTCATATTATAATCACAGGACAATTTCTGTACACCTCCGTTGTGATATATCGGAAGGTTCTGTTTTAGAGTATATTCGTTCCGCGTTTGATATTAAAATGTACCACGTTGAATATTTGCAAGAATTATAGATAGAAGCCAGTTTCAGAAATAAAAACGCATAATGGCTACATGAAATTTAAGCATCATTTTCATTCTGCGCAGCAATACACTAGTTTCAAATACAATCCTTCGTATCTCGTATTAAATGTGAGTGTGAAATACGTTGTAGGTAGACCAGTAGCCAGGCCAAATCAGTGTTCTGTTGTGATCAATAAATCGCATACACAGAGTAACGAAAATCCGGCACAGTTAATGAGTTCTAGGAAAAGTGCGTGATTAACAAGAGCTGGGAAATTCAGACTTGGCGTGTCGGTACTACGAGTATGTATTCGCTGGAATTAAATTCAGTAATGAAAATAAAAATGAATAAGGTCGGGCAAAGGCCCGAAGGATTTCAGTAAATATAATGGATAAAGATCCATTATTTTTACTGAAATCCCACATTTAACTGAAAATGTTATATAATTTAAAAGGTACGTTAAGTCATGACTTGTTATAAGAATTTTTCACATCGTTGTTCGTTATCGATTACAGAAAAGCAGTAAATTGCACTGAGTGATTCACCACGGTGCGGTAGGGTAGTTCAGCTAAATTCAATATGTTTTTTTTTCTTTTGTGGTCATCTAGGTTAGCGGAGTAAGAAAACCAATAGAAACGCGTGCAATTGAGGGCTCCATAATCAATACATATTAAGATTGCTACAGTGTACAGGCCCTGTTAAAATTATTATCTACACGGGGTTTCTACATTTACATTATTACACAGCTCATTTTTAAGTTTTGATGTTTGATTTTGGTTAGGCAATATCGCAGTGTACTAAGTTTGCTAAGACTTGACTACATCATATGTTTGGAGTAAGTATTTAATTAATAGCTTATCTACTTATAACACGCAGTTGGTAACAACAACCAAATCCTGCCAGAAGAGGCTTACATGAACTATGTAGACCACGAAGCTTTTACTTTATCTGTATTTAAACGTATATCAAAATGCTCCACAAATCGTACCAAACCTTTATATTTCTATAAGCAAAAAGGTATACACAAGGGCTAACTGGTTTTGTAAGTAGAACATCGTATTCCGTGAGTTGGCCTTGACCCGCGTTCTCTTTAGGCGACCTTCGAAATACTTGCCAGAAGCACAACATCCCCAGGCAATTACTCTCATGAAGTTTGAAGTACATCATTTCAAAAACAATTATTTTATGAATTGCTTTGCTTGCCTAAAGATTTTATAAAAACGAATATTTAAACACATCAGTATTATGGCGAAAAAAATTGAAATGAATTGCAATTTGTAAGACATGCAATGGCACTTGTCACTAAGAAAGGTAAAATGGAGTAAATGAATCTCACAAAACGGAAATATAAAACATGTATATGCAATTAAATTATATATGTAATTAAATGCTCGTTTATTTAACAATATGTTTTTATCATAAGATTTGAGTCAAACGTCAGTCAGTACTTGCAAAGGTTCATTGACCAGTGAAGGTTGCTTTTATTTTCAAAACAGGATCCTGCACCGCGCATGAGTCAACGTCCAGACCAAGTTGCAATATGTTTCACGTTTTATATTCCCTCTAGTTTTACATGAAGGAAATTAGATGAATGCTAGATCATCATTAACATAAACAACAATACGTCGATAAAAATATTTTTTGTTCATATGTACGTCTTAGTTTTATTTTTAGATAGTAACAAGAATCTTTTATCTGAGCCACGTCATGAGCAAAAAAGAAATATTGATAGTGCCTAAACGTTTATCCGACTGCGCCGAATCATAGGAGGAAGTGTCATATTTTTAGGCAGCCACAACATACATAAAGAACACAGAGTATTTTTGTAGCGTTAATTAAGCGGATTATGGCAAATGAGGTGTCACTTGAATCCAATTGAGTAAAATTCGAGTCTAACATGTAAACATGTTACGAACTCGACCATAATACGAACTAACTGGTAATTTATTCAGTTTTAAAAATATTACATAGAGCGCACAACATCACATGACATACTGGTTATGTCTGATGAATTGTTCATGATGACGGACTGTGACGGAATTGTTCTCAAAGCTGGTTATAAGTAAATAAAATATTCCATAATCGTTTTGGCCTGTGTATCGAAAATCAAGCAAAGATAATCGGCAAGTCCCATAAGAAATGAAAAGAGTACTTAACGTAGAAGGAGACACGACACAATGGACTTGCGAGATTACGAATGGTACCTAAACATAAAACAGTAAAGACTGCGCACTGGAAAAAATAAAAGATAGTGGGTGATTTCAGGTCAATGATTATAATTATTGCAAACATGGAAACTTTTACAATATTATTTCAATTATTATTTAAATGTGACACCCAATCAATATGTTTATCAACGCATATGTTGGCGGGCGGTGTCTGCAGTTCGGCCCTCGTTTGTGTTATTAGTATTATTTATGAGCACCGTCTGTCTGGCAACAAGTCTGTCTAGGTTTTCACAATTTGAATACATAGCAATACATCCGAGACGAATTGACACCACAAACAACTTTAAGTATTTCCTTGAAATTAGCGTTAAATCCTCATTTAAAAGTAGAATAGCTAAGATATTTCCTTGCTAGATGTAAACGTTTGGTAATTCAATGATATAGCGATATGCCGTGCCTTTTGGTATGTATATTGTATAACACACTCAGCACACTAGTCAGTCATCACAAGTATTAAAAAACATATCAAAATATTACTTACTCGATATTTCAGCTTATTGTTAAGCCAATGGATAAAATGATACGAACAGCGATGACTCCCAATAAATAAAAAGAATGAGCAATCGTATAATATCACGCTTTGAGAACTTGATCAGTTGAAGTCTGCACAGGTGTATCTTTGAAATACCACTACAAAATAAAAAATATTACAATAAACTGTCAGTCTGTCAGTAACGAAGAGAAAACAAGTTCTGATAAGTTATTGTAGAAGATAACCCTTTATTTATGCCGAGATAAGGCCGAAATCTGTCCATGATGTCAATAAGTTTGTTTTGAATAAGAATAACTGTAATAAAAGTACGAATGTTGAATTTAAAAACTACATAAACTGTAATCTCTGCACTGACCTTAAAATTCATGACAAAGATCACTACACAAATGTATTATTACTACAATATTAAGACAGGATAATTTTGCCCACCTCCACTGACAAAGGCCCAAGAAAAGACCTTAATCAAAATTAAGAGAGCAAGACCCAACAAAGACAAAGGAAATTGCTGTACGGATTTTGTTTAGATACAAATTAAAGGAAATCGATTAAAAAATATTTGTATCCTTCGGAGTAAAGAGGCGTTACTAAAACCTGGTCCGGGTGTGGAGCAAACACTAACTATTACGGATTAGCAATTTAGATTCTATTGTCATAATTAAGAACTTTTTGTTTTTTTTTCTCGGGAACAGTACTTTTCTGGACGAAACTCTCTCTTTACACCTGACAACGTAAATGCAAAATTTGTACAGAAATTAGGATAGTTAGGAATATTCAAAAATTTACAACTGCATAAAATTGATAGCGAAACTAGTGTAGCTAGCCAGCTAAAATTTTGCACATTATGCTTGTGGGACCATGTCTAGGCGGATGTTTTAGAACTAAAAAACTAAAATGTTCGATCCGAAAATGTACACAACGCGTTGAGTTCTCGAAGCCTCATAATTATCTATTTTTTGTGGATTTTCTGAGTTAGCCACGACGCGTTGTAGATGTTGTCGAGTTGCTCACGTTTTTGCCACTCAAACTTTGACCCTTAGTTTTTAATGGTTTTCATTTAAATACAGTAATTATATAGGCAATGACGACACCTTAAATGCATTTATTGGATAAACTATTTGGTAATTGAAGAGGCTACATATCCACATTGGACCACCCTATTGTATATTAATATAAGTATTTTATCTTGGGCCAAAGAAAGAGCTAAGTTAAAAAAAAATACTAAAAAATACAGTATGATTAGATTTATGCAACAGTACAGCCAAATGAAACTTCTACCTTTAAATATGGCGATATCCTAAGAAGATTTACTGTGCACGTACGTTTACTGTGCAAAAATACGCTTAGCCCTAAGTACAGCTAAAAAGTTTAACGTGGTAGCACAAATATAGTGTGCCAATTTGATAAAATGCTGAGCTACTACTGCACAAAGGAAGTTTTCCGATTCTTTTCTCTCTTAAAGACCACAGTTAAAGAACACGTCGCAGTGCCATGTCATCACTGATAACACAAACCGATTGAAGACTTTGGTCTTCAGGAACTGTATTATCAATGAGAACTTCACAAAATGCTATTGAACTTGAACAACGGTCTACATTTTCGAAAATATCGTTCCCAACAACCAGTACGTGTGCAACATGCTCACTCAACATGATTTGAAGGTGAGTAATGTATTCGCCATTAGTGTTGATGTCGAGTCCGTTCTAGTCCAAGAGATTAACAACACTTTCGGAAAAATTTCATCTCTCTGTGTCACGATCACGACTTTCTGCAAATTCTGCAATTGGGTTGGTTTTTTGGCCTTTGTAAGGGGCGATCAGCCAATATGACATCGTTGGAGGGATTCCAATACTGTCCAGGTTCCACTGAATCAAAATCATTCTCATAGTGCACAAACGCAAGATATAATGGCCGATTATACTCTTCAGTCTTCTGTATAATCTGGCGGAGCATGAATCATGTGGTACTAAAACCTTTCCAGAAATCGGATCATCCAGGAGGCTGAACTGCTTGTATCCATGGTTCACAAGTCAGATCGGTCTGTGCCATGCTTCTGGAGTAGCACCTTCGAGTTTGAACTAAGAAGAGGCGTAAATCAAAATAAAGAGAGCAAGACCCAATAAAAACAAAAGGAAATTGCTGTGCGTATTTTGTTTACATGTACCAATTAAAGGAAATCGATAAAAATACTTGTACCCTTTGGAATAAGGTGGCGTTTGAGTATGACGGAATTAAATAACTACTGGCCCACTAAAAGTATCGGCTTTTCACCCGCTCTCAGAATTTATGTCGTGATTCGGTCGTCACCAGAAGCTTTGTTGATCTTAAGCTATTTGAGAGCCATTCTAATTTCATACAGGCTGACAAACAGGGGTATAGCGTTGGGTCAGTGTGGGGGGCACAAGAGCTAAACTCGAGCTGTACTGTAAACGTGCTGTCGCGTCGAGGTGTATAACTATGCGTAAAACCTTTCGAGCTCTTTCAGAATCTCCGGTTTCAACGAGATGATACTGGCATCTTTGACCGTCAGCAATAGACAATTTTTTTGGTACTTGCTATTCGCCTATTGCGTTTGCCATATTTCGATATATATCAGGTGAAAATTGCAATTTCATATGGGATCAGTCTTTTTCATCCTAATGGTTCCTTTCAAGGTGCGTTCCTTTCAGGGTGCGTTCCGTTCAGAGCTTTTAAGGTGTCAGATCTAGAACCCACTGCTTTTTTTTTACGTGGTAAAATCATCAAATGAGTCCTCCCACCCAGGGCAGACCGGGAGGGATTGTCAGACTCGTACTGACTAAAATCCACGGTGTCCTTCAATAGCCCTTTACGTACCTACCGGGTCACGGTAATTAGTGAGTCCCGCGACCAGAAACCACTGCTTGGACAATTTCCACCAACCCAATATTAATTTGGTCTACAACCTCGCATTCAGTTAGACGCTGGAAGCGACTGCGCAGTTCAAATTGGAAGGTTCAATTCAAAGATATGGATCGGCATGGTAGACCCGCAAATAACAAAGGTCGAGAGTTTTTGTGCAATATGAAGAGGACTAAACCATTACCATCGCTGGTGACTTTTGTAGTATGTGAGATGAATGATGATTGATGAATCTTCAGCTTGAGACCAACTGTATCAATAATTTTTCTAAAGAACTACAAGCACTGAACATAGTGTATTTGTTTAACAAAATCAATATTCAAAGATATTCTTAGACAGATGACGTTATGTCACAACAACATAGGATAAACTTCAATGATATGTTTAAAATTCTGAACAGAACACTTGGTTACATACAGTTGTTGTTAAAGTTTGGAATAAGAAGTTCTGCTTTGAATAATAATAATGTTGTTTACGTTTTATAGAATACCTACTACTAGCTATAGCATAAGTGGTGTTTCCGTGTGATGATTTTCGACCACAATTTGTAGAAATGCCTTAGAACCCGGAAAAAAAGAACTATATGTGTTCTTCTTCGTTGAAGGCACATTCCCAGTTCTATAAATACCTTGACAGATAAACAATCAATGTCTTTATTGTGGACAGAACTTAAATTATTTCTATGTGACTCCCATTTTTTTTCAAATTCTTTAGAGGTACAGTCAGCAAGACTGGAATGCAGGCAGCAATTTTCAAACTATCTTCCTGTATACTATATGCATGCTATATGCTGTATATATGTACATTTTGGATGTGCGCTGCATAGTTTATATCACAACTTTGGAAAATCGTTTGAAAATTACTGCCTGCATATCTGTTGTACTGGCTGAACTTGTAGAACTGGGAGCATGTGAAAAAGACAAACAGTTACTTTCTTATTTATTATATTAGTCTTATTAATCACAAGACACTACTCTGAAAACAATTGTGCTTCAAGAATCATGAAGTGATAATCATCAATATTCTAAAGAGGAATTGAGGAAATCCATATGAGTTTGTTTATCCTTAATATTTATGGAAGCCACAATATTCATCAATAGCCAGCCAACTGGTTAAATCAATGAGGAGCAAGACTTTCCGACACTCATGTTTTGCATTAGCTTATTTCACAAAACCATTTTAAATGTTTCTACAAAGATAAAACTATGCAAGGATTTATTTTAGAATAACATACATGACAATGAAGACATGCCATATTGTGATTCTTAGATTTAAGAAATAAAATCTTTTAATGGGTTGTTTATGGCTTGTTAACAATATAAGTATGTAGTACAAGAATAATGTCCAATAAATACTCATGATACAATAGCTTAGGTTTAAAAACAGCTATTGTTAGTCCTCAAAGGAAACTCATAAACATATGTGCATGACAATATCTAATATGTTTAGAAATGTCATCACATATTCATAGTAATTATTGTGTGGTCACACTTCCAATATCTAGCGTAGGATATTAAAGACTTTTTCAGAATTATTGTTAGTAAAGGTCTAAAGATTTGGGGATGAAGATATTACCTGGTATACACCAATGCAATTTAGTGTTTTAAATTATTTTTTTCTTGTTATAAAAAAAAGTATTTAAAAAAAAATAATAATATATAACTTCCTTAATTTGTGGAGTGAAATCTTAAACATATAACATTTTATATATTTATGAAAAGGGAATATTAAGATACCGTGTTTTTTTCTAAACTGGTACTTTCCGCAGAGTCCTATTCAAGGTATTACCTAGCTTCTCATAAAACATATTAAAAAAAGTAAATTTCAAGGTAACATAACAAGTTGAATCCTAAAACGAAGGAGTAAATATCAGATGCAGTATAATTACTCCATATTTAAATAAAGTTGTTATTCAGGTAGGTACAATAAACACTTATTTTAATTTTAAATGTAATAATCATGAACCCATTATTTTTATTTTATGATCTTAGCACATTTATTAGCACATTAGCACATTATATTTTAGTCAATTTCTTATTAGAATCTATAATACATAATGGTCAATGAAACTTATAGACTTACCTGGTTATTGGCGAATAGATGAATACAATTACTAGGCAGATGACCACGCCATTCGTATGAAATGCCACTCGCTTATTTTTGATAAATATGTCTAATTAATACTCACATTATGAAGAATTTTCGTCGCTTAATCAGGAGCAATAAGCCCGAAACTTCAGGTGAACAGTCAATTCATTTATTTATTTATTACGATGCCGCAAGTCACAATAACAACTTCAGAGTCTCAGACAACGCAATAATAACTCGTAGAGCATAAAATGTTTTTACAGATTTCAAGAAATCGAAGGCAATAAAAACCAAACAATATTTTCAATCAATACTAATCTTATCTTAAAAACTATACCGACACAATCGAGAAAAGTCAGTCCCGGCTGCAGCCTTGTATTAAACCAATTTAATCATATGCACTTCAATAATTAGAAAAGTAATTTAGCATATAGTTTCTATATGAGTCAATGAACATTATGAACGACTACTATTTTTATAGAAAATTGAATACAATTTAAATGAATACGAGGCGTTTCACTGGTGCGCGCATCTGTCAACTTTTTTCTGCGCTTCAAATCAAACCCGATCAAAATCAAAACAATGCTATGAGAGCCATCTAGTGAAACTTTTCCAAAAATTAAAACGTGCTTAGGACACCCGACGGGAATGTTTATGTTCTTTTGCTTGGTAGGACTTGATGTAGTAGTCCTTATGGAACGGTTCCACCAAAATAGTGTGCAGCATATTAATATTATTTGCTCCCGAAAATTTTGTGCAGATCTTCAGCAGTGCGTTTATTAAGCTCATTTCGCGTTTAGCCTCTGTCGCCACGGCAAGGCTGTGAATAAGTGCTGGAGCACACGGCGCTATGCGGCGCTACACCGCAAAGATTTCACCTCGAAATTTTTGCGGTACGGCGCCGCAACTAACGTTTATTCGCGCGCGGCATATTTTCACTGAACTTAGTTTAGCAATATAACCCCACAATAGCGATGTGTCGCAAGCCGGTGCGCTGTGGAATCGCATCTTTAGAATTTTATTTTCGTTACTCATACTCTGAAAGTAGGTCAGTACATGCCTGATGAGCAGTTTGAAAGTTACGCATTGCAGCCCTAGGGAGAATCGCTTTCAACTGATAGCAAAATTAAAAAAAAAATTAGTTCTATTTTGACATTTCTTTTGAACCATGATCTAACTTTTTATACAGTCATATTTCTGTAATAGATTTTCAACTCTAACACAATAGTGGAAGGTTAATGTTCGATTGGTACAATTTAACAGACAGGCGGACTTAATGCCACAAGACATTCTCAACCAGTGAACCTTTATGTTAAGTACGTCATTCAGTTTTTTGCTAAGTGGTAAAGTATAAAACTAAAACATTTGCAGTAACCAATCCGAATACTCCACTCAGTGTTTGGGTCGGTTATTTTTAGGGTTCCTAACCCAAAAGATAAAACGGGACCCTAAAAGTCCGCTGTCCGTCCGTCTGCCAGACTTTCTGTTTGTCTGTCACCAGTCTGTATCCCATTCATGAACCCTGATAGTTAGCTAGTTGAAATATTCACAGATGATGTATTTTTGTACCCACTATAAGAACAAATAGCAGTACTAAAAGCAGAATAAAATAAATACTCCCATTCAACAAACGTCATTTGAATGCCTTTTATAGATAATGGTGCAGAACCCTTCGAGGGTTAGTCCGACTCGCAATTGGCCGGTTTAATTGGTCGTGCAAATTATTTTGTTAGGTAACATAATTTTACGTGCAAAATTGGCTATTTGACAATGTTAAAAATATACCACAAACTGTGGTCATCATAACAGATAATTAGCGTAAAAAGAGATATTTCACTTTATTTTAAACAAAAATATAGATTTAATCTGTAAAATAAACGAAGAAAAAACATAGTAGTTTTTATATTTTTATTAACTTATGTTCCTACTCGTGGTACTACCAAGCGATCTAGTAGTACCACGGGTTATTTTCCACTCGTTGGACTACTGGCATGGCTACTGGTAGTATAAACGCGTACTCGTAGTCTGTAAGTATCGGTTAGGTAGGAACTAATAACCAGTCACCCTGTTTATTATATTAACAAAAATAGAAACACACTATCTCTAATGTAGGATTATTTTGAAATGTTTTATTTTTATCTCGAAGTTGTTGTAACTTTATACTTACGTAACTATTTGAAGAAAGGTATTTATAACGTACAATTATGCTTTCGAACGTGCTTATAAAGTAGCTCAAGCGATAACATATTTTTGAAATATTTGCCTCAAATATGTATTTCAGAAATATCTTATTGATGGTGTAACAAACACACTTATAACGTCCTCAATATTGATATAAAAGAGAAACAATACACAATTATTAATTCACACATAGTAATCTATCACGCGGTAGTGCCCTATTAAGTTTGTGGCGGTGCTTTCGTCAACAAAATGTCTGCAAAAGTACTAATTCTTCTCTCTATTTTGTTGACTCTCTATGTAAGTAGCTAAAACTTATTTTAACAACATTATCACATAATGCTAATCATCACCCTTATGTAACCTTTTCTCGCTGTGTTGGATTTTATTGGCGACCAGTTCTCGTCTAAATGGATACATTATGTCTTGTTTATTGGCATGGATAAGGCAGAAAGGAATAAAATAGAAATAATGGTGGATGAATGAATTGATGTGCAGTCCACTTTTACTTTTCATCTGCAGTTCACATGAAAACCATCATCCATCATTCAAATAGAAAAAATTCTTATATTTTCAGGTCACCTCAGTTATTTGCTACCCTTGCTGCAATAATGGAATAACCCCACAGTGTTATCCTGGTCAACCAATTATTATTAAGCAATGTAACAACAATCGCAATAAGGATATTTTGTATCCTTTACTTTTCATAATGCTTTTAGGTGACGATGGCTTTTTTTAACTACACAAATACAATAAAAAAAACCTCCAAGGGCGAGTCGGACTCGCACTTCGCTTTCCGTACCATTATCTATAAAACGATAAAGAGTCACGGTTTTAAAACGGGAACCCCCCTTAAATCATTGATTTAGAGAATGGACTGCGCCTTATGGCCTTCCGTAGCCAATTGACAGATAAAATTGGCCAAATTCTAGGAGGAGAGCCTCTACCTATCTCTTTCCTGCAACATAAATATAGGACCCGCTCTTCGGTTTCTCTCTATCTAGTTGAGTGGGGTTAATTTTAGGTAGCTATTACGCAGTCCATACTTTAAGTCTATGTCTTAAATTTATTTTTTGAGATATGGTCCTGTTTTACCTTTTTGGTACGGAACCCTAAAAAGTTATAATACAGTCTAACCCTGGAGAAAATTTTCATCCATTCATATCCACATTGGTAATTAAATAGTCATGTGAAAGCTAACTGTTTTCGACACATGTATAAATAATTTAATTTAAAATTAATAGATTGAACAATTTTACTATTTAGTAGATTATTTTGCTATCAATCGATATTCTCACATTAGGAGAAAAAAAAAAAGAAAACTAATATGGTTCCATTGCCACATTTAACAATTTTTAGCATAAAAGTGACTGACGGCAGAACAGCATCACATAGTTATCAGCAAGAGGAAAAGTGATAACAGCAAACAGATGTCAAGAAAGTACAAATTTTGTCTTGCTAGTGGAACAGTCATAGAAACGATGATGGACACATTAATTTCGTAAAAGAAAATAATCATTTTGTTTAGCGTATATTTGAGTAAATAATATGATTTCAAAAATAAGTTGGTTAAAAAACTACTAAGGAAATTATTCAATACAGCTAAGAAGAATCAAAATATGAAGCCGTTTTGTTATCTCCTTGATTAGATTAAAATCAAAATTGTTTCCACTTGAAGTTCCTATTTAATTAGTTATCAATGAGAGTAATGAATTGAAAATGAACAACTGCTTGTGTGAGGCGCCTAAACCTGCCTGTGGCGAAGAAGACGATGTGTATCCACTCCACGAGTGCGTATTTATTGGTGATGTTCGCAAGCTCTCGGGGCTATTAAGAAATCATGATGTGGCTCTTAAAGACAAACACGGCAATACGGCGCTGCACCTGGCCGTTATGCTGGGCCGCAAGGAGTGCGTGCAGCTGCTGCTCGCACACGGCGCGCCAGTAAAAGTTAAGAACCACGCAGGCTGGTCGCCACTGGCTGAAGCCATCAGTTATGGAGATCGTCAGACTATATCATCGCTCGTGCGCAAATTAAAGCAGCAAGCACGAGAACAGATGGAACGTCGTCGTCCTGACCTCATTCGAGCTCTTGCCCAAATACAAGATTTCTATATGGAACTCAAATGGGATTTCCACTCATGGGTACCTCTAGTCTCCAGAGTTTTACCATCAGATGTATGCAAGATTTACAAATCTGGTTCCGGAATCAGATTAGACACTACACTAGTAGATTTCACCGACATGAAATGGGAAAGAGGAGACATATCTTTCATTTTTCAGGGAGAGAAAGCTCCTAGTGAGTCACTAACCGTTTTAGATAATAAAGCTAAAGTGTACCAAAGAGTCCGTTATGAAGAAACAGAAACAGAAATCGAAGATGAAGTAGATATACTCATGTCAAGTGATATACTTGCTGCTCAGATGTCAACTAAAGGAATTTCATTTACAAGGGCTCAATCTGGCTGGATATTTCGAGAAGATCGGAAAGAAACTGTTGCAGGAATATATAGGAGTGATATTTATACCATCACTGGTCTTGTATTAGAATCACGCAAAAGGCGTGAACATTTATCAACTGATGACCTCCAAAAAAATAAGGCTATTATTGAAAGCCTCACTAAAGGAAACACACAAAATTTGGAAACAAATGGGGAGCCTACTCGCCGTGCATCACTGAATCCTCCTCCTGAGAACAACATTGATTGGTGCTCATACATATCATCACCCCCAGGGTGTTATCCTAGCCTGGGCAGGGAGCTTGTTTACAAAGAATCATCAAGGAATTTCCGAGCCACTATTGCTATGAGTGATGATTTCCCACTGAGTGTTGGCATGTTATTGAATGTCCTAGAAGTGATTGCACCATTCAAGCATTTTGCAAAGTTACGACAATTTGTGGCAATGAAATTACCTAGAGGGTTTCCGGTTAAAATTGAGATACCAATTTTGCCAACAGTGACAGCTAAAATTACATTTCAAAAATTTGAATTTCGTGATGATATTTCACCAAATCTGTTTGATATACCAGATGACTTTATAGAAGACCCATTACGGTTTCCTGACTTATGACGCTTTGATATTCTAACACTGTTTGCCGTTGATGAAAGGCCTAATTATTGGCGACGTGGGGGTAAGCGACGCAGAGCTCGACGCAGGCCACGAAACAGGCCTGTGAGGAATAGCTTACTCTCAATTGAATTCCCATTACCAGTAGGTCTGGGCAGCTACTATTCCAGCCATTGTGTCCTTTTCGTCGAATAGCTAAATTTCAATGTAGGAAAGTTAAATTTGTGGTGAATTGTCCTGTGCATGTAGTATTTTTGGTGAACAGTGTTAGAATGAAAATGTTTAGTTGCTGAAAAAAATGGCTCATGTTTTGATTATTAAATTATAAATTGTTTTAATTTATTTTTTACTTTTTTATACTTATACAAAACAATTTTGTGATTTCATTTCAGACAGGAAATACATCAGCTATGAGTAATTTCATGTGTGATAAATTATTTTTTTATTATGTATTATCATGATGTTGAGGTTCTTTGTTATCTTATAATATGTCTATTATTTATTGAGAATTTTATCATATCTTAAATGATGTAAAACAAGTTTAATAGTTTTTCTTGGCCTCATTATTGGCGCACCTATTATGTAGTCCAAGGCCTACACCCAATGTAAGGTACACTTATGATCACTTAGGTACTAATTTAGCTGTATTCAAGTTGCAGACTGGAGCTTTTCAAGTAGGTACCTAAAAAATGTTTTTGAAACATGACAATGCTCATTTAAAGATTGGAGCTTGTGAGGTGGTTTTATAAATTAGTAATGCTAAATAATATTACGTAAGGTAGATCAACATATAGTAATTTCACCTTCATGTAGAATACCATACCTATATGTATCTATAAACTGGTTTGAGGTGGACTTCATGCCAGTTAGTAACCATTTAAATAGATGTGGTAAAATATTGTTTAATTCTATCCATTGCTTCTTTTTGTTTACCCTTACTTTTTAATTTTAATAATAAAAGTTTTTGTAATGTTTAAAATAACATAGTCAATTGCCACATAAATTACCATTATATTTATGTGTATTACCACAGGTGTTCCTTTGTAAATATCAAAATTAATAAATGTATTTAAACTCTAGACTTAATGAAGTTTGAAAGCACACAATGTACTTACTTACTTTTACTGAATTTGGCACATAGTATAAAGTAGAAGCCAGATGCTTTTGTAGTGACTTGCGCAATAGTTTCTTGAATGTATTTAGTATAACGACAATAACTTTGAAATGACAGTCCCACCAAAAAAGATTTTGTTTAATGTATGAAAGAATGATTTCTTGCCAATAGTATTTGTTAGATCAAAATATAATAAAGACAATTGTATGTATGATGAAATACCTGTAAAACTGAAATATGGAAAATGAAATGTTGTAATAAATTGAAAGTAATATTTACAGTCTTTCATTTACATAATTATGTTTCATTTCTATTTTCTCTGAAGGGGTTGAAAGTAGTTGCATGTTTTCTTAACCAACAACTGTGGTAGTTGGCGCAGTGATAGCGTGCGTGTCGCGGGTTCGCGGTTCCCTCACGGTTTAAATATTGGTAGGTATTACCTACAAATAGGTGTTTCCGTTTTGGATGTCTGTGTATATGAGTTTGAATGTTTATAAACGCACTCACGTCAGGAGAATTTCCTAGAGTGGACAACGATAAAAAAAAAATGTTAGCAAGATCTATGAACTTGTGGACATGAACGTAGTCCTCCCAATTTTTTTTTTAAAAACGTTTCCCCACACTAGGAATTTCTCCTGTATCGTGGGTGTGTTTACAAACATAGAAACTCACATACACAAACACCCAGATCCGAAACAACTATTTGTAGTTCATACAAATATTTGCTCCGTGCAGGAATCGAACCCGCGACACGCAGCGCAACAGTCCAATCGCTCAGCCACTGCGCTAACCGTGCCGTCAAAATCTTTCTACATTTATTTGTATGGCGTAAACATAAATATCGACCTTGCATTCATAAAAGTTAATAATAATTAAACATCTTTTAAGATCGGATCGTCATCAGCGCACACTAAAAGCAGAGCATTTTCGAGCATGCCGCCTACATGGTCAACAAATTGTTTCGCGAGCATTTTTCAGTCCGGTGTGCGCTGACCACGCTCTCTGGAATAACTCGGCATAAACCAATCACATTATTTAAAACCCATACCGTGTCTTTAGTTGATTGCCTCTCCTTATTTACGTTCCGCTTGGTAGGCACCGGGCCTTACACTCACTGCTGGGCTAAAGCCTTTTTTTTTAATTAGCCACACTCGCTGCTCGGCTCCTATTGGTCACAGCGTAATGATTTATAGCAATGGCCTTCCTCGACAAATGTACAGACGCCAGCACATCAAGCTATCACAATCCGTCAAATTTCTTCAATAAATGTTATCCTAATAACCTTATCAAAATAGTGAAATTAAGGTTAATGTTCGATTGGTAAAATTTGACAGATTCAGGTAGATTAACCTGCTGGCGTCTGTACTATCCGAAACAAAATGATTATTTTAATTCGAACCAGTAGTTCCCGAGATTAGCGCGTTCAACCAAACATACTCATCAGTTTTATAATATTAGTATGGCTTGCGTTTGACCACTATCTTGCCTGATGGTAAGTGATGCTGTGGTTGACAGTAAAGCACGCTTGCCTTTATAAGTAACTTATCCACTCATTCACTTTACCACAAGGTTGTAGTTATCAGAGAGAATTTCACCCCTTGCGTGGTAAAATCATCAAATGAGTCCGGGGGGACTCAGGGCAGGGCAGGAGGGACTGTCAGACTTGTACTCTCTAAAATCCACGGTGTCCTTCAATAGCGCTTTACGTTCCGGGGTCACGGTAATTCGTTAGTCCCGCGACCGGAATTTCATCCCATAGCTGTGTGCACGTTAAAAGTATTTGCAAAACGCGTTGTACATAAAGAGGTATGCAACTTTTTGCCATCAAAATTTTTTTTTCATTCGCCAGTAATGAAATGTTGGTCATTAGTAGACCGCACCCTAAGAACTTCGTAAAAAATATTTAAAAAATCTAAACCGTAACCAACCAGAGATATAACTGATTTTATTTTGTTCTAATCGGGAGTAAATCACTCCTGATTAGAACAAAATTAAAACCGCCATATCTCTGGTTGGTTACGGTTTAGACTTTAAGTTAATTTCTTTTTCTATGGACTTCTTAGGTAGTAGTCTAATTGTGGCCAAAATTTAATCACTGGCGAAAAGAAAAAAAAAATTGATGCCAAGCTCCGTAATAAAAGTTGCATGGGCCTTTGTTGGCTTGGTGGACATTTCACGATGTCTACTAAGCCCTTTTTAATTGATTCCTGTAATTTATATTCAGGGACCACTGATCCAGGTGTCATTTTGTCCCGTCCTGGGTTTAGAGTCAGGTTATTTATATGTTCGACTTTAGTGGAACCATACTTATTCCATACTAGCGACCCGCCCGCTCTCCGCACGGGTGCAATCTCTACTATATTATGCATGTTTTATACATGTAAACCTTCCTCTTGAATCACTCTATTAAAAAAAAAACGCATCTAAATCTGTTGCGTAGTTTTAAAGATCTAAGTATACATAGGGACAGACAGACAGCGGGAAGCGATTTTGTTTTATAGTATGTAGTGATATGGCTACTTGACAACACTTCGTTGGAAAATTGGTGCATTGCAATTCAGGATCATCGTTTTCTATAAAGAAGCACCAGCATGTAACTCCATGGTTGAGTAGTGCCAATAGCGATGCCCTGGTCTAGCAGCATAAATACCAGCCTTGTGATCGGCGTGGACCGCTTAACGTAAGAAATAGGGAAATTAAATAGGTTGGAAACTTAATGAATGAAAAAAAAAATTACAATAGTAAATATTTATTGCATTATTCGTCAGGTATACACGACATATCTATAATATGCAAAATAGGTTTTACACCCTGCAAAATTATTTTAATTATCTTTTAAATGAAATAGCACAGTTGTCGTCATTGTATTTCACAAGCGAACGTTAATCATTGAAATTTAAACCTTGTGCCAAGTCTTTAAAGTTGCTAAACACGTCCCCATGAATTACAGCAACTATTGCATACACACATCAATAAAATTTTGTGATCACTAGCATAAGCTGATAATATATTTTTCACCTCACACGCTCGGAATGATTCTATTTCTCATTCAAAATCTGAGCGCAAAATTCTGCGTCTCGTACCTTTGAAAACTTCGCTACGCTCAGGATTCTATATTTCAACCGCTCGCTTTGCTCAAGGTTCAATCCTAGATACCTTCGCTCGCTCAGTTTTCAATTAAAGTACTCGCGTCAAAAAATAACTTTGCAAGCTTGCATAAGAAATAACTGTTTTTAATTTTATGGAAAAACAATTGAACTGTTGTATTGTTTGGTATTCTAAATCATTATTTTTAAATAAAGAATTTAAAAAGAAGAAGAAATCATAAATATACTGTAACAAAAAAGATAGTGATCGCGAACTGTTTGTGATGTGTATATTTTTATATATTTTGTTAGAAAAGCTACGAAAATAATGTTATAAACACATAAAAATGCAAGTACAAACTAATATTAATATTTTGCATAGTCCACCCGCAAAAAAGTTGCCACTCTTGTGTTTTTCCGGGAAGTCATTGCATACAAACAAAGAAAATGTGAGGTACCGTGAATGGTACCACCTTATCTATATAAACACATATTTGACATAAACTTCATGCAGCCCTTGGAGTAAACCGTCACTATTGAAGCGGATAGACTATACAAAGATCCCAATTCCATAATCAATTACATTCAAAATCAAACATTACCATTATAAGACTAAGCACAGGCGGTTAGTAAACGCTTGACACCATACATGTTTACCTGGTCACTTCAACATTGAAGACTTGCGCGATTGAGGGGCAATTTCGGAAGTCATCCCTGCACCAGACTCCAGTCCCAGAGATATGACGCGCAGCGATACAGTAGAGCGGCGTGCTGACAAGACAATAAGTGTTAAAGATAGTAATAGCAAGAGAATATGATCAAGAAAGGGAGGGTATAGGTAAGTTGCATGATTCTTTTGACGCATGGCTATGAGAAATAACACTACATGGTTTCTTCTAGTTTTTCGAAGACTATTTATTTCACAAATGTTTAGCAACAGAAACCTCCTGGCAATGGCATTCAAGCTGCCAAAGAACCATGCGATATTTTTTGATTACCCTATATCATTTCACTCGTGTTTTAATTTTTGTCTTTTCCGGTCAGTCTCAAAAAAGAGTCCAACTATTGAAATAGAAAGTGAAAAACTTGCCCAAAACTCAGAATTTCTTTTGCGCTATTCATAACTTTCATATTATATAAGTTTGCCGCTACTCTCACAAGCTTAGCGTATTCTGTACAGTTTCATTCAAATCTGTCCAGCCGTTTCCGAGAGAATTGCAAACAAACATATGCACAGGTAAAAACTTTCTCATTAATAATCTTAGTTTAAAGTGAAAACTAAAGGACTAATAGAAATAACAAATAAATACCTTCTTGAGGAATGTCGTTAACAAGCTGGAATAGAAAAAAAAAGATTAAGTTGCTGGTGTATTAAATAAAACTAGAATCAATGGAAAAACGAAGCTGTCTTCAATTTTTTTCATTTCCTAATGTGTGCACCTTATTGTGTGCTTGAATTATCACTCAGATGATTAGCATCATGTTATATGAGTTCACAGTCATCATTAATGACATCCCTACTGTGCCCATAGCTCAGCTTAGGCCTCCCTAGATTCCGCCATCGCCAGTGGTGCAATGAATAATGATAATGTCATCTTATCCACGGGCAAAAAAAGCAGACCAGTAAAGCGAAGTGATGACGGATGAAGTAAAGTCTTTAATCATGTGATAGCTACACCGCATTCCCAATTTTTGTTACTATAAACTTCAACAGGTCGAAATTTCCTGGACTTCTCTAAGAAACTGAAGTAAATTCCAGCCTTTGTCCGGGTCAGATCATGTGAGGACCAAGCAGATTTGCGAGACAGCGTAAATCTTAAAGCATACTACTTGATATTCTCGACTGCTCACGTATTTCATGATTTTCGACTCGATCGGCTCAATACCACGTTTTTTTATTAGAACAAAATGTATTTTTCTTATCAATGTGATTATTTAAAATCATTAACATACAATTTTATCAAATATGTCCTCATTATTGTGTGTGTATTAACGCAGCAGCCTTAATTACTAATCTATATATATAAAAGGAAAACTGACTGACTGACATATCAACGTACAGCCGAAACTACTGGGGCTAGGAATATGAAATTTTGCACACGGCTTCCTATTATAATGTAGGGGAGCACTAAGAAGGGGTTTTTGGAAATTTAACCTTTAAGGGGGTGAAAAGGAGGAATTAGGAAAGTACGTAACCCACGCGGACGAAGTCGCGGGCAAAGTGCTAGTTAATTACTATAATAAGTACACACCGCTTCTTCCTGAACTTTGGGAGCGAGGGTTCTGCGGAAGCCGATGAGTCGCCTGGTGTAGCCACTGGCGATACTAGCGCCACTTCGGCTAGACGACGACTCCGTCGAGAAGACTGACTCTGTATAAAATATAGAGGGATAAGCACAACAGCATAGTGTACAATACATGAGCAATCAAGTACGTAAGGATCACCGAGACGGGACGATCCTGAAAATGTGTATATATTCGTGTAAAGAAATCACTAGTGTGGGGCAATGTCTATTTAAAAAAAATTGTAAACCTGCTTTATTACGGGCTTAATGTGTTTCAAAAAATTTTTCTCAATAATAAATTAGTACAAGTTTGAGAGAAGATCTGTTGCATAATGGGTTCTAATATCTTGGTGTACGATATACTAAGCATACAACGAATACATTCCACACTTACCACCAACTTCTAAACCGGAAATCCTCTTGACGTCAACGTCTCCATCCGTGACGATCCTGTACAAACAGTAACATGTTTTTCAGTCAAATAACATGTTTTGTTTAAATAGATTTATTATGGTCGCGGGACTGTACGAATTACCGTGACCCCGGAACGTAAAAGGCTATTGAAGGACACCGTGGATTTTAGTCAGTACGAGTCTGACAGTCCCTCCCGCTCTGCCCTGGGTGGGAGGACTCATTTGATGATTTTACCACGATAAAAAAAGTAGATTTATTATCGTAAAGTGTTCCCACTGCTGGGATTGAGGCCAGCGCTTTGTATCAGAGAGTGGGCCAATAATCTATCGTGTAGCGAGGTTTGGTGGATGTCACACGATATGTTTTAGATATTTTTATTCTTGAACTGCCACGAGATAATTATGTTTTTCTTCACGATTTTTGAGAGCACTCATGGTTATATTCGTATCAAAGTGAAGTCCCTAGTGGGTTTAAACCTGTACTTACAATTTTGTAACCTCATTATAAATTTTTCGATGACAGATACTGTCAGTCATTTGATCTAAGTGAAGAAATGGTTCATAGTCACAATTGACACGATAGGAGGTATAACGTGTAACATCATCCGAACTCGAACCACTGATATGACCCATCAGGTTCCGCCCCCCGGATGTAGAACGTTAGATTACCACGACTAAATTGGTTACTATTTTAAATATGATAATTTGTGCAATATCTCTTACAGTTAAACGCGGTTTCCCTCTGAAATAGACTGACTTGCAAAAATATACACTGTTTGCATGAATTCTAAGCCTATTTCACTTTCATCTCACTACTTTATATTATACTTTTGCTATTATAATCACTGCTGAATGTCCAATGAGCTATGGACCATAATAGTCACTATGTGAACAACGACACAGCGTAAAAACGTCGCGGCTAGAGAAGGGTCGAGGGCAAAAAATGTATGAACTGAATGGGTATAAACATGGCATATTGTGCATAAATGAGTTTAAGCCCTAATAATGAGTTTACGTCAGGTTACTGGGGATAAAAACGAATAATTTTATTTAAAAAAATAAAAATAAGCCGAAACTTGAGTGGGCGTAAGGCCATTTTTTCTTTTTTTGGGCATTTATTCAATGCAACAAATATATGTCCAGGGCATAAACCATTCTCTAGTTGCGGCAGACAGAAAACTAACTCCTAGGGGTTCACGTAAGCCCCAGATTGGACAGCTGGATGTCCCAGGCTAACAGTAACACACTAACTTGTTGAGCAGCGCGTGCAGCCGGCGCATGTTCTTAGGCACGTGCACGCGCACGTCGGAGCCGGACACGAGCGCGGCCAGGCGCACGCGCAGCTCCTCGCACTGCGCGCCCAGCTCGCACAGCGCGGACATCGCCTTCTGCGCAGCCTCCGAGAAGTCGCGCGTCCATAGCGCTACCTGGGTATTACGAAAAAGTGCGTCTAAATGGTCAATATTTTTACTGCAATGAATGGCTGAGACTATGTAAAAATGACAATATTTTATAGGTCGTTACGGACCATTAAAGTCTTGATGCGGAAAAAAGAGCCCTCTACAATACTGAGGCAGTCGTTTGTAGTCCCTCGCGAACAATACTATCTCTTTACTATTAAATACAATATAATCACCTGGAACAGTCTCCAGTCGTCGGTCCCCTCCACCAGTTTCTGCGCGCGCTTGGCCTTAGCTAGGACGATTTCACGCGCGTGTTGCAGGTGCACCTGCTGGCGCTCCATGCGTTCGCGTGACGTCTCCAGCTCTTGCTCCGATTCATTCCTGTAACACCACATTTTGTTTAGGTAATGCATACAACAGCGGCTGGTCGTTAACAGGTACGATAGATAGAGTTAGGGAGCTTACTCATGATGCGACGCGATACAGAATTGCATCGATTTACGATATCGGTCAGATATCGCACAAACCTCCGGCCGAAGAAAATGTATGGAGAATCGTTAGTGTTTGCTAATGGAGTCGCAGGTGTTGACGATATCGTTAACAGATCTGCTCGATATCGAATTGCACGCTCTTTCCAACCGAGCTAACGAGGTTCATGTTACTGAACGTCATTTCCAACGTCTCAAGGTGACGTTACACGTTAAGTTGACGAATTTTTCTTTGAAATTCGCGACGCATGCGTTAATGCGTATAATATGAATAAAATATTGAACTTATTTTCAAGAAAGTCATACTTCCTAGCTTCAAGGTGCCTGTTTTTGTCAGCGATGACGGTGAGTCTCGCGTCGGCGTCGCGGTTGTAGTCCTCGAGGCGCACGATGTTCGCCTGCAGCTTCTGTAGCTCGGCGCGCAGCTTGTAGTACTGGTTCCTCAAGCCGTTCAACTCTTCTATTTCAGGCGCTAAGGAATAAAGAATGTTAAATGTGATTTAATTTTATATGGAGAAAAATCGTTAATTACGTGCAAGAGTTACCCACCTCAGATACTCCGACCATATATTCATTCTCACCATATCACACCCTCCTTGGGTAGTCCTTGGCTTTGGCCCATAAAGCCGAAGCTGCATTCGTAATTATGTTAGGAATTTAGGATACTTACAATCCTCGGCGAGCGGTGAGATGTTGTGTATGAAGTGCTGGTGCGCGGCGTGCACGACCCGCAGCGTGGCCTCGAGCGCGGACACGTCCCGCTCGCGCCGCCCGATGTCCGCGTCCAGCGCCGCGCCGCGCTCGCGCAGCTCCGCTCGCTCCGCCGCGAACTGATGCACTACTTCTTTAATACACACTCTCTACATTTTTAAACTCGTACTCTGATAAGTCAATACAGTAAAGTCAAGACGAGCGGAGCGATTAGCGAATCCTGAGCCTCAATCGAGTTGATGCCCCGTTAAGTCAAACAGAGGTGAGGAGTAGATCTCACTAGCAGCAACATAGTGCGTCTAAGAAAATGTCTGATTTAGAGGTCTATCGCCCCATGTCCTGCTTGCCTTGGTCTATCAAATTGATACATAACATTAATATCTCGCGTTGTAGGAAATTAGCTTAAAATTAGCTGATTTTGATTCAACTTATTTTAAGTTTGCAAAGCTGGATACAATAACGGAAGATAAAAAAAAAGATTACTCCCAATAACTAAGAGAAATACCTTGATTTTGAAGAAAGTCACCGTGAGCTGCTGCCCACTATCGTCTTTACCCAGCGAGTCAATGAATATTTCATATCTGAAACACACATTGTACACTACAATACAACACTTGTTTGGTAAAATCCTGTATTTTATAAGACGGTTCTACATAAGAAAGGACTCAATATATGTTAATCACGAAAAAATAAAAGATAAAAACTAAACTAAATGATTGTTTTTTTTTTTGGACCACAGTTGGGCCATCTGTCCATCGGATCGGAGCGAGGCTGCGGATCAGAGAAGCTGAGAAATATTAACCAATAGGATTGCACCACTGAAGAGGAGTGGAGATTTAATGCAACCTTGCACACGGAAATAGAAGCCCCGTTCATGTAGGCTCCGTCTACATGAACACGTAATAGTTATTTATGCAACTGTTGTATAATCAGGGGTATTAAAACACGAATGTGGGTTTATCACACGAGGCGTAGCCGAGTGTGATAATAGTATCACATGAGTGTTTTAATACCTAATTATAACAGTTGCATACAAGACTTTATCTACAATCATGATGTGAATCCTCTATAAAAGATTTTCATACCATAGGGTGTTGTACAGAACTATGTAAATTCAAGATGGCGGGAAATAACACGATAAGATGAGAATCCGAAATTACGAATTAGTCTACAATTTATTGTTCTTTTTGAAATTTGAAATTCATTATAACACGCGTTTGGATGATATAATGATCATTATAGCATTGAGTGTTTTAATGTTGGCAATAAGCTAATTGTTATAGGTTCTTTTATAGAGGATTAATAGCATGATAGTAGATAAAACACTTTTTTATACATTTCGGAGTTGTATACAATTTCTAGATATACATTTCCAGTCATATATACAGAGTGAGTTTTTTTTGGGCGTATATAATTACTTTTCAGAATATGATCATTATTAACAACATTATCGAATGGTGTAATAATACAGGCTGCGATTTTTTTCCCAAAATCAGCCGGTTCGATTCCTGGCCAGGATTATTATTTCCTAAAATCTAATGATGCAGTTTTAGTTTTTGTCAATATCGGCCTCGAGACTCCTTTCAATGTTTTTTTTTCGGCATTCCTCATAGTTTCAGATATCCGCGCTCAGTTGAAAAATTCACCCTGTATATGCTGTATAATATGCGAGTAGTGTATAAAAACAATAACAATAATGACCGTTTAATAAGCTGCTCGATGCGTTGCTCCCGCTCCCGTATCTCAGAGCGCAGCTTGCCGCAGTCCTCGAACAGCGCGCGCTTCTGTACGTTGAACATGTCGCGACGCATGCTGATCTCCACTAGACGCTCGTTCATGGCCTGATCATCATAGTACATGGCATGACATGATCATAGTACATAGTATCGGTTAAGAAACGTGTGGGCCACGCTTTTTTCCCCGTTTTTTTATATATTGAGGCCCACTTGCACCACAATCACTAAACGGGTTTAGCGCTAAACTGCCTTAGAATATCACTGTATCCCTGTTTGAAGTTGACAGAGACAAAACGATGTTTTAAATCAGTTTAGCGCTAAACCTGTTTAGTGATTGTGGTGCAAGAGGGCCTAATTATCTGACAATTTGATTAACTTATGTGGCCTACACAAATGTCCTTTCTTTGGTATTCTTCGGTTCTTTCTTCAAAAGACCGTGTCAGACATACTTTATGGTACAGACTACATGGTCTTCGTATGACTTGACCAATATAATGTCTGGACTTTAAAAGAGACAGTGACTTCTGAGTTTGTTTCGGCTGTTTCTTCTCAGAGTAGTCAGGTACGAAACACCTGCCTCATCTAGTTTGTAAAAAGACGACGTGTAAAAGTGTTGATATTAACCTTTTTGCAAAAATAAATATAAATTCATTTCAAAAGAGACCTGTATCCTAAAGGTTTTGTATTTCTTGTTAGCTACAACCTTGGGGTCTTTAAGTCAAGATCGAATAGGTTACTTCTAGGTAAGTGTGCTTCACGGTCAACCACATCTTCGCTTACAATCAGGCGAGATAGTAGTTAAATGCAAGCATATCGAAGGTGTCAATATTTTTAGTAATTATAAGAGCTATCCATATTAACGCTCTCCGTGTTCTTGAACATGGTTAAATCGACTTGATTATATTCAGTTCAAGGTAAAAGCAACTGGCAAAATATTGATACTATTACTACTTTGGAACCTATTTAAGACTATAGGGGGTTTTATTGAAGTTACGTACGGCGTCGATCTGCAGACGCTGTTCATCCAGCGTGAATGCGACGTCGTCCAGCCGCCCCACAGCCCTGGCTGCGTGCGCCACCCTCAGCCTCATGAGCGCCTCCTCCACCCGCAGGCGCCGCCAGCCGGCGCGGGAGGAGGCCAGCTCCTTGTCACCTCCTTCCACATTCAGCATCGCGGTTTTTAAACGACTTTGCTGCAATAATGATGATTAATTAATACACTTTGATGATATAAAGGGATTTGGGTTATCTATAATTCTTAGGAAAATCAACTATAACATTTATAATCAGGAGTGACACATGGATGTAACAATAATTATATTCCACTCCCAAATTTTTTTCTTAGTGCCCCATTATTCTTAACGCCCTTATTCATGACGCGATTCAACTGATTTGCGACTCATACAAACAATAAGCGAAAATCATGTTTACTAAAATGACATAATGATCAAATTCGACTAAATTACATCACTACGGAAAACCTTTTTCTATCTACCCACAGACAACCGCAAGTTTTACATAGATAGTGCCTTTATATCGTAGTAGTAAGGATAAATAAATAATAAATATTCCACAACTATCACACAACGCCATCTAGTCCCAAGCTAAGCAGAGCTTGTGTTATGGGAACTAGACAACTGATAAACATACTTATATATTTCTAAAAACATACATATTATAGATAAATTACACCCAGACACAGAACAAATGATCGTGCTCATCACACAAACATTTGTCCTGGGTGGGAATCGAACCCACGACCTCCGGCATAGCAGTCAGGGTCACTAACCACTATACCAACAGGCCTGTGATGATTCATTTGTAGTTGGTCGCTCGTGTCATAAGTAAGCGTGCTGAATAATAGTTATTTATGCAACTGTTGTATAATCAGGGGTATTAAAACACGAATGTGGTATCACATGAGTGTTTTAATACCTAATTATAACGGTTGCATACAAGACTTTATCTACAATCATGCTGTGAATTCTCTATAAAAGATTCTCATAACATACCATATTCGCATACCATATTCGAGTGAAAAAATGGCGGGATATAACACGATAAGACGAGTTGTTCTTTTTTCAAAATTTTAGCGATCTGGTGGTGAAAATGTCATTGCATGAGAATGTTCTTTTTTTGAAATTCATTGTAACACGCGTTTGGATGATATAATGATCATTATTGAGTGTTTTAATGCTGGCAATAAGCTAATTGTTATAGGTTCTTTTATAGAGGATTAATAGCATGATAGTAGATAAATAAATAAATGAAATAATATGTAGTGACCAGCCGCGTATGGTCCGCACTGCGCTGCTCCAGCTCGCGCGCCAGGCGCCGCATGTCGTCCTGCAGCTTGGCGGAGTGTCGCTCCAGCAGGGACACGCGCGCCGCGTGGCGGGAACACACCGCCTTCAGCCTGACAGGACATCACGACAAAGGTCACTATGGATCAGTTCACACCAAGGCGAGACGCGACGTGATGTGACGGTGCTGGAAACGTGTATCTTTTCGTGTAGTAAAAGGGCAATTTTACTTTACTACACAAAATTGCAGTCGGCATACCTTTTTTTACGTGGTAAAATCATCGAATAAGTCCTCCCCGGGTAGGGCGGGAGGGACTGTCAGTGTTGTACTGACTAAAATCTACGTTGTCCGTGGATTTTAGTCTGACAGTCCCTCCTGCCCTGGGTGGGAGGACTAATTTGATGATATAACTACGCTAAAAAGAAAAGGTAGTTGGATTACTTTTGGTAAAAGTAGTTAACTACATGTAATTGTAACTACATGGATATTAAAAGTAGTTAACTACTTTTAATCATAGTTAGTAATAAGATTACAAAATAGTAGTAAAATACTATATTATGCCCTACACTTGTTATTACTTTCAATTTGTCTGCATACCAAACTCTTTGGCTGTATGCTACATTAAAAATGCACACATACAGTATATAGCATGGCATATAGTATACTAGCTGTTCCCCGTGGTTTCAACCAGCTGCTCAGCGCCTATTGTCATAGCGTGATGTTACATAGCCTTCCTCGATAAATGGACTATCCCACACAAAATGATTTTTGAAGTGAAAACTTCTTTAGCGGCGTTGTGCAATTTTTTTGGAATGGGTAAAAAATGTTAAGCTCGCGTCAGGACACGTGACCTGATCGAAAATTCGTAAGACGGCGCAGGGCGCTTGCGCGAATGTTCGTGTGTGTTTATTACTATTGAAGTTTTCATTTCTGCCGACACTCCCAGAGTGCAACCCGTCGTTTTTTTTAATTCGCCCAGACCACACTAGACCCTGAGAATAGCGTTCAAAGAAAAAAAAACAAGATATTCAGTTTTATAATATCAGTATAGATTTTTCAGAGTGTACATTACCTGGCCTCCTTCTCAACGAGCTCGGCCGAGGACTCCCGCTCGGACTGCGCGCCCTCCATGTGGGACACGCGGGCGCCGATTGTCTCAACTTGGTAACACTACAATAATGGGTAATTTAAAAAAACACAATAGCCTCACAAACATTATAATGACGTGTCAGTGTGACTGACTATCGAGGATTGTGCAACTGGTGGACATCCCTGCGCCCCTGGTACTTTGTTCGCTTGAAATTTAGCCGACTGCACTAAATTGTGATAACTCGGCTAATTTATATGATACTAGCCTTTGCCAGCGGCTTCACCCACTCCAACCCCCCCCCCCCCCCTTATAGCCTATGTCACTCAGGACCAATACAGCTTTCTACTGGTTGAAAGAATTGGTCGGTGGAATCGGTTGAGCAGTTCCTGAGATTACCCCCTACATACAAACAAATTTACCTCTTTATAATATTAGTATAGAAGTATAGATATCATCATCATCATCTCAACCATAGGACGTCCACTGCTGAACATAGGCCTCCCCTTTAGATCTCCACATGTACCGGTTGGAAGCGACTTGCATTCAGCGTCTTCCGGCGACCTTTATATATAGTATAAATATAGATACATATAATTCATAGCCTATCATCGTCAACCTATAATGTTGGGACACAGGCTTCCTCTTTGTGAAAGGGAGTGAACCATAAACCAACGCGGGCGCAGTGCGCGATGATAGATGTCACCAGTCTTCAAATTTTTGGTTCTAGATCCAATTTCCTCACGTATATATTTTCCTTCGCCGTTTTTAAAAGCAGTGGTGATGAAATAAATAACACAATGTAATGTGCCTGGGTTCGAGTATGGCGGGGCCGATACTTCTAGGCTATCACACCATTTCTTTATAATTAGCTATTTGACAGAAAAAATCTAAATAGTCCATCAGTTAGATTATCAAAAAATATTCGACCCGTAATTATTCTTTTGTGACGTAAACCAAAATTGACGGAGATATGATGCTTTAAAAATTGCCAATACGTCATAATTTAGTACAATTTTTACTGAATTCTGACGTCACGAGCCCCCACTCTCCAGTTTTGATGCGTTATATCTTGGTTAATATTCATTGATTTTACAAAAGAAAAAATACGTGTCCGTTATTTTTCAAAAGTCTAAATGACGGATTAATTATATTTGTAATTTATTCATACTGTCAAATAGCCAATACGTTCCGGAGATTTCCCTCTACATACAAACAAATTGTACTTCTTTAAAACGTTATTAGGGATACGGACAGATGAAGACACGTTACTTACAATAACGTAGAGTGCTTCCTTCTGCGACTGCGCCTGTTTTTGTATGCTCTTTTGTTTATATTCCAGCTTAGCACACATCGCCTTGATGGCTGTAGAGCAAAAAAAAATCGAATATGTACAACATAATATTAATAAATTAAGTCCGTGAAAGTGTCCATACTAAGGGGAGATAATTATGATGGATATTATTTTCAGTTGGAGTGAGCAAGACCACATAGTACCATTGAAATGTGATCATTATTTGATGCGACCAGGCGAATTTAAGATTTAAATATTATGCCACCAGCCACCAATCCAGCTCGAAGGACCAAAAACTGTTGAGAACAGTTCTAAGGTCTCGAAGATGGTGGAGATAAATGAGTCGACTGTATAATTTGCTGGTACAACTGAATTTAATTACTAGAAACCGTAACATGTGTACAACGCGGTGGCCCAAGGAGAAGTAATATATGCGCTTGAAGAGCGAGTGCGTGAGGTCCGTAGTCCGCGCCGCCCGTCGCCCGCGCACCACACCGTGGTCGCCCGGTTGCGCCACTTGCCTCAGCGGCTCACACGCGCTGCACCTGCCGCACACGAAGATGTCGAGGTTCGATTCTCGACAGTGCGATTCCACCTAAAAAGTGTGCGGGACTTTTGTTCGCACTTCAGCAGTGCGTGTACTTAGCTGATATCGCGTTTGCCCTCTGTAACCACCCGGCAATGCGCAAACATTCTTACTGAACTAAGTGTACCGATGTGCACGCACAAATAACAATAAATGTATCACTACATAGTATAAAACAAAGTCGCTCTACATAGTATAATCTGTCTGTCTGTCCCTATGTATGCTTAGATCTTTAAAACTACGCAACGGATTTTGATACGGTTTTTTTTAACAGATAGATTCAAGCGGAAGGTTTTTATGTATGTAACATGCATACATAATATAGTAGTGATCACACCCGTGCGAAGCCGGGCGGGTCGCTAGTACAAAATAAACTACAACGCAACCGCTTGTCTATGCTAGTATAAATGAGACATACCCTTGAGTTGCATGTGATACAGTTTCTCCTCATTCTGAAGCGCCAGCAGCCTCTGTTGCTCGTTGAAGGAGCAGTGCATCGCGCGCTGCTGGTTCGTGGTGATCTGTTTGGCGTAGCGCTCTTCTTCCTACAGGGAATAGAGGAAGTTTAAGGAAAATAATTCACACGGAATCAGCCGAGCTTCAGGTCATTCATCATCTGCCTAGCCTTTTCCCAACTAAATTGGGGTCGGCTTCCAGTCAAACCAGATGCAGCTGGATATCAGTATTTTACATTGAGCGACTGCCTGTCGGACCTCCACAACCCAGTAACTGGTTAATACGATACCCCATGGTAAGACTGGTTGTCAGACTTTAGAGCTTCTGACTAACAGTAACGACTGTCAAAGATCTACAAATGACAGCAGGCACGTAGAAAACTCGCTATGACAGATGGTCACCCATCCACAGACCAACCTCGGCAAGCGCGGCTTAACCCGGAAGATAGGACTGTGCGGCTGTATCCGGCTGCTCCGAGCTTCAGGTCATTACAAAACTGAAAATAGGATATTTGAATGAAAAAAACTAATCAGTCCGTCAGTTAGATTATCATAACATATTTGATCCGTATATTTTCTTTTGTTACGTAAACCAAAATTATTATGATTATTACAAATACGTCACAAGCAAGTACAGTTTTTACTTGCTTTGACGTCACGAGTCCCCACTCTCAAATTTAGATGCGCTATAATCTTTGTAAATATGCATTGGTTTAAGGAAATAAAAAAATACGTATGTATAACTGACGGAGTAAATAGATTTTCAATTTATTTATGCAGTAAACTACCTGGATGGATGGGGTTCACCTCTTAACGGTCCACTCCAGAAAATGGCACCATAGACTACCTATAACCTGCGATGACGGCGGACTGATCCTACTGGCGTTGGTAGACCTCACCAGGGCAACATCTGAACCAGAGCACCATCCTTTAGAAGTACAGTTGCAAAAAGTTGTGTTCGTCGGTGCGCAGGAGTTCAAGTTCCTTTCTGAATGAGCTAGCTGTATCATAAGCCTCATCTTTATTCTCAATTTTTTTTTACTCTTTATTTAAACCAAAAACAAACCTGTTTTAGAAAAAATAAAGTAATAAATAACGAATGCCTTACATTTAGCATATCTTCCAGCTCCTTAGCCCTCTTCTCTGATGATTTAGTTTTGTCCAAGGAGTCCGTCAATTTCTCTTTAAGTTCTTTGATCTGAAAGAGTCAAGAATCACAGAATTATTTTTTTAATCTAATAAACGACCGAAACACACTTAATGATGAAAATAAGGAAGAAATGTATTTCAGAATTGGCATCGGGTCGTAGTTCCTAAATGGTGTTGATAGATGGCGCCACAGTCAACACTTTACAATAAGGGTTACCTTGTTCTCAGTGGCCCGCAGCATCGTGTCCTTCCGGAACTGCTCCTCCATGATGGAGCGATTCTCCGCGTGCAGCTTCTCCAGAACACTGCGCATGTTACTCAGCTCCCGCTGAAGACTTTGACCCTGGAATATATCAATATCATGTTATTAAGTTGTCTACTTGGCGAGACTTCTTAGGACAGGGGTTCCAAACTTTTTAAGTTCAACAGAGAACACTCGCGTTTAGTATTTTGTCTCGACGCCCTATTCTAACAATGCAAGTCTGGTGTTAAGGCTGTAGGAAAATTCAATGAGATGCTCATTCAATTCAGGTCATACAGTCAGTTTTAATATCTCTCTGGTAATGTTATTTAGAACATTGGATCCACGCAAATTCGACGGGGTGGGGGCACTGTGTGGGTTCCCTTATTACAGTCACACAAGATCATACGCAACGTATGCGCAACATAGATGAAGAAAATTCATCATGCGAGACTCGTCAAAGATACTACTTAGAGAGGTCTACCTCGCTGTCAAGCGTAGCATTGAACTCCAGCAGGCGCTGGTAAGAGATGCGGATCTGACTGAGTCGTGTGGCTAGGCCCACGTTCTCCAGCTGCGCGTCGTTGTTGTTGCCGCGCTGCTGGTCGCAGAACGCCTGCTGCTCGCGACACTGCTCCGCTAGCTTGTTCGATTCTCTTTCCAATACTGCATAGTCCTGGAATGTAACAATTTCACATTGTATGTTATATATTCTAACCTACGGTGCTCAAACTTCGTCACTGACTGAGTCACAAAAGTCCAAACTAATGTTTGACAAGAGAGATGGCGCGTAATGCACAATGAGCCATCGTTCTTTCATATTAAATTCTGCGACAAAATTCGTATTGCAGACTGACGATGGCAATAAGACTGCTAGTTTGAAATGGAATTGGGCGGGCCATGTATACCTACAGGGTGAATTTTCCAACTAGACGTGGATGGCTATACCTATCCGAAACTATGAGGAATATCGAAAAACACTGAAAGGTGATTAAAATGATTAAAAAACTTTTAATAAATGAATTTATAATTTTAATTATTAAATAATTTAAAATTATTCAAAACCCAACAAGAAAATTTAATTTTCATCAAAATTGTCCTCGAGACTCCTTTGAACAATTTTGGATATTCCTCGCAGTTTCAGATCAGGCATCCATGCCCAGTTGAAAAATTCACCCTGTATAGATTGCACCAGCACGCGTAGCATGGCATCGTAGAAATGGGTTTTGCCGTCGGAAGAAAAGATAAAATGACAAAACGTAGAAAGATTATAACCGTTTTGAAGAATGAAGAATGGGCAAGAGATGTCATGGACACTCTTTTTCAATTAGAAAAACTACAAGTTTCCAATTGCAAGTTACAGTAGTACAGCTACTCGGCAAGCTGCCTCATACTGTGTATACTAGCCGTTAAGTCAGGACATCTATTCCATGTAAATAATTTACCTCTCGAATGTGCCTGATGTCTTTGTCGCGCTGCCTCAAGTTCTCAACGGCGGCTGTCCACATCATCATAATTTGTTTTCTCTCTTCCATTCCTTGCACCACCTGTTGAAATCCATCGACCATTTACTTAATAAGGGTGGTATTTAAAAAAAAAACAGATTCATTTTTGTTGCTAATAGATTGGTCTGTCTGTCTTGTTTATCACAGGTATAGTGTAGCTGTTTGAATCATCGTTCACTGATTTCTGCCGAACATCCCTGAACGAACTCGTTCGCTTGTTCTGATGTTTCCATTTACATCACAAACCCTCGATTGCTCGCTGAGCGCCAAGTGGACACACGGCTTTACCAATATTATAAATGCGAACGTTGGTGAGGACGGATGGATGGATGGATATTTGTTACTAATTAAAAAAATTACGGATTTGGATGTGGCAAACACATATTTAATAACTTTTTTTTAACACGTGGTAAAATCATCGAATAAGACCTTCCACCCAGGGCAGGACGTGAGGTACTATCAGACTTGTAAGTACTAAGATCCACGGTGTCTTTCAATAGCCCTTTATTTTCCAGGGCCACGGTTACCAGATACGACAGGCCCGCGACAATGGATACTTAATAAACTGGATTAAGACGTAGCATACCTACCATTTATATCGAAGCCGTTAGCTTGTATTAAATAAACGGTCACCTGAATAGAGATCCTGTCACAACCACGTTCCTCGGCGGAGAGGTTGCCCACCAGTTGCACCAGTCTCTCGTGCATACGGTCATGTTCCAGTTTCAGCTTTTGCCGTTTGGTCTCCAGTGCCTATTAGGGACAATAATTTATTGCATAAATTAACAGTTATAGTGTTTCAGGATTAATAAGTACCTAATATGACAATAAATTATTAAAATCATTTGAAAAATACATAATGGTATACTCCAAATGATTATGTTATATAATGCCCTGATCACACGTACTAAGCAAACAAGCGAGACAATATGGTCCGTTGAGTACTTGGTATGTATAAACATGGAGCAGAGCACTTAGCACTAAGTCTATATGTACCAAGTACTAGGCCCGAGAGCACTGTCTGGCTCGATTGCTGGAACTTAGTCTCACTGAGAGAGGCAGAAAGACTTGTAACTTTTTTGATGCACACATACATATTTTGTTTAAGTATGAGTTGTCCCTGACCACAGAAATAACTCAAATATATCTGAAATATGGGCAGGGTGGTGTGTTTGAAAACCCATGCTACCCACTGAAAAAACCACTTAACTTAGTTATTTAGAAATATTAAATAATTACTTTAGCCTTTGAAAGATCCAGTTTAGTGAACTGTTCAATAGCAGTGATATCACAAGCAAATCTCTCGAGGGCTGCTCGCCATTCTTCAAGGGCTCCACGTTCACCACACACCTCTGCTTTCATCGTATCAGCTTTTTTCAAGAGGTCAGATATTATTTCTGTAACAGAATTGCAAGTAGTTATGTACTTACACTAACTCGTCTAATCATCAAACAATAGTTAGTTCCCACTGCTGGGGCACAGGCCTCCTCCAAAATAAATCAGTCATCTCTCAGTAAGAAAATTTCTTAAAATTAAATAAAATACTTACATACTATTATAAAATAATTACATTTGTTATCCATGATAAAACTTGTAATACCAACTAACTAGTTGCTTGTATTGTCAATGTAATATGTTGCCGTGCCCTAACTGGGTTTCATTTTGAAACTTATACAATTCTATAACACCTATGTACACATGAATGCAATTAACCTTTTGACCGCCAGTGTCATGTATAGATGACAAGCCAAAAAGTGCTCAGCACGCCACAGTCGCGCGTCGCGACTACACGAAAGACTTTAAACGTCAATATATGTAGCTTATTAAAATATCTCTAAATTCACTACTGTTTTTTATATACTTATGTATTTATTATGCTTAGCTTGGCGCTGAGAGCATGTTCTTGTTTTTTTGACGTGGCGGTCAAAGGGTTAAGAATTTGAGTTTGAGTTGAATGTTATGTTACCAAACCTGTGATATTATTTTCAAACTAAAGTGAGTTATTACTATCAATCAGGCATTACTTTGAAATCTGTCTATCCTCGTCTCAATGTCCCTGATCTGCTTGTTAGTCTCAATCACATCTCGATCAAGTGAATCTGCCTCATTCACACTTAACTGCCGCACTTTGACCTCTTGCTCCATCTGCTGCTTGTGCGCAAATAGTAAACGCTGGAAACAAAACACAAATGACTATAAAATAAAGCTTTTTGTTTGTTGTGACAAGCAAATATCTGTAATTCAAAAATTTATACTAATTTATAGAATTTTAGTCAACACATACAGCATTCTCCTGATATTCTGTGTGAATATGGTTCTTATAATTGTTCAGATCATCGCGTTTCTGTTTATGTAGGAGTGTTGCTTCCTTCAGACGTTGTATCTCTGCTTGCCTGAAATAATGATAACATTTAAATAAATTATCACTGTTAGAATTGGAATATCTATATTTTCATATTGAGGTGTATGTGTACCTGTGAATTAGTTGAGTTTCTAGTTCTTGGTTGTTAGTATCTGCTAAAGGAATTCTGGTACCCTGATTCCATCCCAAAGCATCTAAAAGTTGAGCCATATAGCTGGGAGGCTTTGCTCCTTCAGCCATTTTAGAAAAAAAAATATATTATAGTATTATACAAAATAAATGACTAGCCAGCCAAAAGCGAATTAATAAAGAACCAAGATATTGTTAAATCGATATCATAAAATGTCTTGTATATCACTAAGCATCATCACCAATAACAATAACAAACAAATTCACCGCCATTTTTCAAACAATAACAAATGACAGACAGTCACCAGTCGGACAATATTTTTGAAGTTGAAGTTTTGCATCTGTTGCCGCTGAAGAAATGAGAAAAACCGTAAAAAGCCGAAAAATATTTTACGTAAGAAATTGTTTCACGGCTTTTTTCAGCCAATTCTCAAAGAACCACAACTGGACTCTCAAAGAAGCCCCCTCATACCTTAAAATTAAAACCATTTAATTCCACTTCATGCTTGCTAAACGACAGATAGGTTTCCCTGTAATAACTACGGTACGCCGGGCACATAACATGTAGCCTGTTACGTTCAGTTCTCACCGAGACGCGACACAACGATACTGCGAATGTGTATCTTTTCGTGTAGTAAATAAAATTTGATTTTGAGTCGCTATTAAAACGTTGCGAGAGGTGTATCTTTTCGTGTAGGAAATAAAGTTAGATTTTGTGTAGCTCTATTAAAATGTCCGCGTAGCGTCGCGTTTCAGTCTGAGCTGACCCTTAAGTTTCTTTCTAAAGTGGGTACCATACCCTATGGAATTGTAAAGTCTGGAATGTTATGGATCCATGCGGGGATCTAGCTGATAATCCAAACACTGAGGTAACGACGTTGACGTAATTAGTTACGAGATCTTGATGGGAAAGTCAATGACTCTTTATCGGTTGAATAATATTCTCCCATCTCACGTAAAGGCAATGCTTGTTCAATCCTTTATCTTCCCCATAATTGGTTATGGTGAAGTGTGTTACTGTGACCTGAATGCAGATTTACTCAATAAACTTGACCGACTTCTGAATAACTGCATTCGATTCGTCTTTAATCTCCAAAAATATGATCACGTTTCCGAATACCAGTCACTTTTAAAGTGGTGCCGATTCGCCAGCGCAGAGCGTTAAGGGCCTTGACCACCCTGTTTCCTCTTCTTGACAAACCCACTTCTCAGTTCTACCTGACTACCCACTTCCAATATTTATGTTCTGCGCATAGCAAAAATCTTCGGTCTTGTAATAATCGACTTCTACGATGTCCCTCTCACCGTTCTGGCTTTCTTAAATCTTCTTTCCCTATTCAGGCAGTTTTCCTATGGAATGCGCTTCCTCGGAATAACAGGACGGTATCCAGTCGATTCACTTTCAAGTTGAAAGTTCGTGAGCATATTACTAAGAAGCTGGCAGATTCATCTCAAAATTAACTGGTCGTAAGCTTCCACTTTACTTCTCTATACTGTGTATGTATGTATTATATGTATGTATTGTATATTTATGTAAATTTATATTCATTTTCTTGTTAAATAATTGTCTGGTATGTTACACCTACTTTGTCTTTGTCTCTGCATCACCCTAAAGGTGGCGGTTCGCGCTGGAGACCGCGACAGGAGACCGAGACAGGAGACCGCGGCAGGAGACCGCGACCGGAGATTGCTACCGTATCTGTCTACTGTCTGTGTGATGGTCGCTCGCGAACTGCCGCTCATACATTGCCTAATGTTAAGTACTCCGGTCGCGGTCTCCGGTCTCTGTCTCCTGTCTCGGTCTCCGGCGCGAACTGGCACCTTAAAGGTGGCGGTTCGCACCGCGACAGAGACAGGAGACCGCGACAGGAGACCACGACAGGAGACCGCAACCGGAAATCGCTACCGTATCTGTCTCCTGTCTATGTCTCGCTCGCGAACTGCCGCTCATACATTGCCTAATGTTAAGTAACAGTCGCGGTCTCTTGTCACGGTCTCCGGTCGCGATCTCCTGTCTCTGTCGCGGTGCGAACCGCCACCTTTAGGTAGACTGGTAGATAATGCCCAAGACATTAAGTCCGCCGCTGTACACGTTTTTAGTAACTTGTGCATAAAGTTTAAATAAATAAAGTTTAAGTAATAAAAGAGATAAAAACGAAGCATGTTAAAACTTATAATGGGTTTTTTTAACAATTTATTTTTATGCTAACTTTTCCTTGAGATAATTTTCTCCATAAACGTCTATTATTATAATAATATTATATTCAGTTGCATCTGGTTCGACTGGAAGACGACCGTGATACAGTTGGGAAAAGGCTAGGCAGATGATGATTTAAACAACATACCTAATTGCTGTTATAAAATTAAAAAGACTAACATTATTTGAAAAAAGAAGGATGTATTTATTCATAATATTGACCCCCTAATTAAATTCAATAATAACCATCAGTCACTGATCAGATATTTTACTTAACAAAAGGACACAAGTATCTAAACAGCTTCTCAAAATCAATGAAATAGTTTCAGAAAAAATATCTTGAAAACCCGCCAAAAGATTTAGTACGTAGCATCCATGGTAGCATCCAAAAATAACTCATCGGAGCTTTAGTTTCGCGCTATCGTGCTCGCATGTGGCGTGCTAACGCTGTTTAATTTTCATTAACGTCACAATTGAGGAAGTTTATTTTTTTCCTAATTAGAATGAGTGCTGATGCAGCTTCTTTGCCATGTCCTATTTGTGCGCATGTTGGTGTTTTCGAATCAGTTCAGTCATTACGAGACAGATTAATACATGTATCAACAAATAAAATGCTGTGTCCTGTATGTCAAGAAGAAGTCTTTGGTTTGGACAAACTTACGATACATTTATTCAGCCATGTCAAACTGTTGACAACAAAAGGGTGCAAAGAAGTACTTAAATTAAAAGGTTCGGGTGAAAAATGCAATACGGAAAATCCATCCGCGGCGCAGCAGAAGAAACCTAAATCGTCTGTGGTTAAAAATAAAACTCCGTCATCTGCAACAAATGTTCCTGTTAAATTCGTGAAAATTTATCCGAAGTTACCAGTGGTATCAGTAAACCCAGTTCCTGTGTTAGATATATCAAGAAATAAAGAATGCGTTCAAGGTGGTGAGACAATTTTTGTAAAAACGGAAGCGACAATAGTACAAACAAACACTACTTGTAACATCTGCGGCTTACAATTTATCGATGCCAACATTTTGAGAATGCACAGGTGCTTAATTCATAATATTGATGAAAATTCCAATCAAACTTTTACACGCTACCACTGCCATTTGTGCCCGAAAAACTTTAAAATGAGAGGTTCTTTAATGGTTCATTTGAGGGTAGCACACTTTGGATTTTTATCTGGAAATGCAAATTCTGATAATAGAACAGATAAAACTGATGGAGGAAACCCAGATCAACAGGATGAAAAATTGTCTCAACTTGAAAGAAACGATAATAAACAATGGCAATGTGAAGTATGCCGCAAATGTTTCACGACCAAATATTTCCTGAAGAAACATAAACGTCTTCATACAGGTTAAAATAATAATTGGTGTTAGTTGTTGAGGTAATTCGTACTAACAGAATAATTTACACTTTATTTAGGAAGCAGAAAAGAAATATTATGACTCCTTTTCTTTGCTATTATTGCTACAACATAATAAAGTTGACCTTGGAATTGTTTTAAGTTGAAAAAAAAAATATTATAGTGCACCTCAATGAAGTTCGAAATGATCTAAAATAATTGTTATCAAAATCTTAAGGCAATATTGAGGTCAACTAGGTCAACATGTTCGGTAAAATAACTATTCATATTGGCTAACCATAACGATAACGCCTCAAATCATTTTTAAAATTATTATTGTTTTGCTTTTCAGCTTTCAAAACGGCATCATAGGGTTTCGATTTAAAATTAATTAGTTTACGAAAAATGTAAAAAAATATACTCAGAAGATTCTTTTTTTTACAGGTGAAACTCCGTATGCCTGTACACAATGTAACAAAACGTTTACTTTTCAACAGTCCTATCATAAGCATCTTCTCTACCACAATGATGAGAAACCTCATACATGTACTTACTGCGGGCGCGCTTTCAAAGAACTGTCAACGCTCCATAATCATCAACGTATCCATACTGGAGAAAAGCCCTTTTCTTGCGAAACATGTGGTAAATAAAACACAAACATTTTGAATGGAGAAAGTCGGTTAACGCGCCAATGGCGTATCCATAGCTACTGCCAATCTAAAAACTGTCTTGTTCGCAGGTAAATGCTTTCGTCAACGAGTTTCGTATCTTGTGCACAGGCGTATTCATACCGGTGTTATGCCATACAAATGTACAGCTTGCCAAAAAAGTTTTCGATACAAAGTAAGTGTTTTAGCTCTAGTTATGTCCTTTATTCATCTTTTAACTTATTTGTTACATTTTTAGATATTTTTACAAAAAAGAAATAAAAAACATTTAAAAATATAAAAATAGTAGTCCGCCGGTGTGGGAGTAGGGTCCAAGCTTCCGGTGGTGGTTAGGGTTCCAGAGACAGGAACCTTCTCACAATGCGAGCCGTACAAGGAGTACTGCCTTCTGAATCTGGCCCTTGATCCAACTACCCAACGAGAGCCTCGAGAGATGCTCGTCGAGGCTCTTGACCCTCAGGCCATTCGCCGTTACAACAATCGGCACAATGATAGCCGAGCTCACATTCCACATGTCGACAACCTCGCGCGCCAAGTCAAGATATTTCATTTGTTTGTATTTTTCAGCTTTCACGTGGTTCTCGTCATGCGGGATGGTAACATCGATTATCACTATGCGACGGGCTGATCTGTCTATCACTACTATGTCAGGCTTATTAGCGACAATAGTCCTATCAGTAATGATAGGCAGATCCCAGTACATCGTGACATGCTCTAGTTATTATTAATCTGCATGTTTTTTCAACTCTCTAAGTTCTTTCGGTTTTTTCGATTGAGGGCTGATGAGGATCACTGCATCTCGGTTTAAAACGACGATGGGTCATATTTGTTTTTATAAGCCCCGAAAATAACAATCTTAGTAACAACTTGTAAAACAATTAATTTTTCATTTCAGGTATCACAGAGAACTCACAAATGCCAAGCGCAACCACCAGGGACAGTGGTCAGACAAACAGGGGAACTTGTGGAAAAACTTAAACAGAAACATGGTGAACCAAACACAAAGTCATCCACTGACAAGGAAATTAAAGTTATAGAAAATTTGAATTATAATGATGTTTCTGAAGCAAATGCTGAGCTAGTTCGCACCGGAGCTAAGTTATCGCTGGAGGACATGGAATCTGAACACTTTTCTTTGATTGCTGAATCGTTTAACGAAAATGGAGTCTGTAGTAAGTCTCCGACCCCAGGAAGTATGCATACTGCAATATCCGTCAAAAGTGATGAAGGAATGTTCAACCAAAACATAGAAGAATTAATAGACTCCATACCTATACAAGACAAGAGCATGCCTTCTCCTTCGGAAATCCTTAAAAACTTGTGCCTATCTAAAGAAGACGATTACCAAGTAATGCTCCAACAAACAGATGAAGAGAAAAACTACGAAATATGCAAAGACTTTAATGTATTTCTTTGAAATATGTAAATTTGAAAATAAACAGTCTTATAAATGATAAGCATGTTACTTCATATTTTATTTTCCCTTAGCTCCACAAATGTGGTCTTATAATTATGATGATGATTATTAAGTACCTTCCAGTCGAATCTTGTGACTGATGAACAGGAATGTATAATTATTTAGACTTCCCAACAGCCATGAGGCTGCACTGGGTTCATAGGTATCTTCCTCTCTGTTCTCGTGTTATTTGTGACTCTATCCAATTAACACAGATGTTCATAATCCTATCTTAATTGCTGCTATGCATCATTCATTATGCAAATCAAACTTCTTACAAATGTCTGCCATTTTCACCATCGATATCGTTGAAAGTCAGTATTATTCTGTATTTATTAACTGATGTCTAAAAAAGAGGAGGCCATGTATTGGATCCCGCCGGATCGTAGGAGCGTCTTAAAAGGACTCCGTGGCCCTAGAACGTGAATTTTTAATCAGTAATAGTCCAGCCAGGACGGGAGAACGCATTTAATGATTACCACACAAACAAAGAAACACATTAAGTTAGTTTTGTTACGATATTGTATGAAATACACCGATTTTTTCAAATTCTGCAAAACAGTAATGAAATTTTGCCATGAATTTTGTTAAATGCCAACCTCAGACCTTTTAGGCAAACAGGCAATATTGTTTCTGTTTTGTTTATTTCAGATCCTTTTACAAACAATAGGGTATTATTTTTAAACATCGAATAATATATTTAAAATGAAATGGAAAAACTAATCACATTAAAACAAATTTCTTTTTACCGTAAAATTTCCGATTGTAATCGGTTTTTGAACGTTAAAGGCATCCAATGCACTATGCTTTTGCTTGCTTTGCTTTATGTGGCAGAAAAAAAACATAAATGAGGAACCAGCTGTTTTTGTTCTACAAAGGCTTGAAAATTGGTGAAAATCATTATGAATCAAAATTAAATAGTGTCATTTCATCCTAAGTCAGTGGCATTTTGTGAACTGAATGTGAAATTATTAACATTCTTGAAAATTCATGTAGTGTAGAAAAATTAATCGATTTGAAGTTTTGTCAAACATCACTCGTTTTATGGACTGCGTTAGTGATTTAATTCTGCGTCTAACTTGAGGTACATTACAATGTGTTGATTTAGGCCACCAGGCTAAGTTTTTGTGTCCATTTAACTACTGCAACGGGACTTCATGAAATCGTAAGTAATTCGATTGTTATAAATGTTAATGAAAACTTGGTTATTGATTTCGTTTCCGTAAAATTATATGATGACCTACGTTTGTATAGAGAAGAATAAATATTATTAGAAGGTCATGATAAATGTCCTGTCTTCAAATGACTTCCTCATTAATCTGTATACAATTTTGTGAGATACATCAATTTTATTAAGTGTACCTACCTACATGTACACACTGCATCTATCTTCTTGCAACATGGAGAATATTGTACTTGAACAAAATGGAAATCGCTTCAGACAAAAGATTTTCCTTTTTATTCTACCTAAATTGAAATTTCAAAATAATTTGTTTGCAAAGACAATGGTAAGAATGAAATATGTCAAATAATTGTTTGCCATGAGCAATCCTTTGTTTTGTTTTTATTGAATTAATTAGCTTACTAAATCAATCAGTCTGTAACATAATAACAATCCATTTTCTTGAGACCTTAAAGTATTTCTGATTCAGAAATAAATAAATTATTTAAATTAATTCTAATTTTTTTTCAAAAGCTCATATTTGTTTTTTTTTTTTTTTATCGTGGTAAAATCATCAAATGAGTCCTCCCACCCAGGGCAGAGCGGGAGGGACTGTCAGACTTGTACTGACTAAAATCCACGGTGTCCTTCAATAGCCCTTTACGTACCGGGGTCACGGTAATCCCTAGGTCCCGCGATCCTGGCAGGCTTTGGCCCTCTACAGGCCCCGTCACTATGCTGACACTCTTTGAGGCGCGCGTGGAACACAACGCGCCGTCGACCCGGGCATGGTCCATGGTCGGACAGCGAGTCGCCCATTACTCGCTGCCCGCATGCCCGCGCCTACGGTGGCCGGAGATCGTCTTGCGACGTCCGACGCCGTGGGCGTCTACCACTGCGGCTGGGGTGGAGGGAGGACGCTGTCCTCTCCCTCAGGCGGCCCGCCTCCTCCTTCACGAGCATGACTGCTTCGCAGAAGGAGGCGACCGCTTCCCACTCCGTCTCGCCCCGCAGCATGGCCTCGACCGATGCCGGGCGCGAGAGGTCTCCGCCTATCGCCGTCGTGAGGACACGGCGGTGCTCTGCCCAAGCGGGGCAGTCCTGCACCGTATGCTCCACCGTGTCCTCCGGACGATCCTCGCAGTGGTGACACCCAGGCGTTTCTTCCCTCCCTATCAGACACAGGAACCTCCCGAAACTTCCGTGTCCGGTGAGGACCTGCGTCATGCGGTAGGTCAGGACGCCGTGACGCCTATCCAGCCACTCCTCAAAGAGGAAATTAAATGAAAATATGCATAAAAAATTAAAAATCTGATTTTGAGGTAGCTGATAAATTGCAATAAAAAAAAGGTTTGACCTCTATTAAAATAATGATGGTCAAATCATGTTTGCCATTGCAACAGTATAAGAAAATACTATACATATATTTTTAAAAACCATTGCACCATAATTATACATTCGAATAGTGGTAATTAATACATAATTAAAAAAAAACTGTTCTCATGGGACCTGTCAGGGTGTCCTTTTTTTCATATCCATCCATTGTTTTCTGTTGTGTTGGCTCGGCAACATAGTTCTTTATGTAATGGCAGCAAGATGAACCAATATGTGGGTAGGAGTTGGGCTTGCTGCCCAAGTAGCTATTGCTCAATCTTTTGTCAAATGTCAAGGTTGATAAATAAATAAATAAATAATAAATATTCCACAACAATCACACAACGCCATCTAGTCCCAAGCTAAGCAGAGCTTGTGTTATGGGTACTAGACAACTGATAAACATACTTATATATTTCTAAATACATACATATTATAAATAAAAAATAAATCCCCAGTCCTTGTCCTTTTTTAGGTCGGAGGTTATTTACCTGATGATTATAATGAAATGATAGGTAGATGTGAAAAGGTAAAGAATAATCAGACAGAATTCTCATTTAATTATTTAACCATGAAAAAAAAGAAGCAATATTCGTAATGATTCACTTTGTGCATTTTTAGCAAAGTCATTGGCTGTTTATTTACGAAGTGAATCATTTGGAATATTGCGAATTGACACTTTACAGTGTGGCAATTTTGACATTGACCACTATCTTACCTGATGGTATATGATGATGCTGTTGATGGTGAAACACGCTTGCTTAAAAGTAACAACACATATAACATTTGCATAGCCACATACATGGCAAAATACTTCGGTAACCCAGGTAATCTGGTCCCGGGACTGACGAATTACCGTGACCCCGGAACGTAAAGGGCTATTGATGGACACCGTGGATTTTAGTAAGTACGAGTCTGAAAGTCCCTCCCGCTCTGCCCTGGATCAGAGGTCATTTGATGATTTTACCAAACTAAAAGAAAAAAAGTACTCTCTACAATATTGTTGGCAACACGAAGGTGCAGACACTAGCCTTTTAATAAATACAATACAAAACATTTGGAATATTGCATTATCATGTTTTTTGCTATGATTATAAAATTTATAATTACCATTATAGTCCAGTCAACAAATGCTCAAAACAAGTTGAAGATATAGAAGGAAATTCTTGGAACACAATTTTAGACTATGTAACTTTGTTTGGACTAGTTAAGAGGTGTACATATCAAAAGTCTTTTAGCTGTTGAAGGTACCAATTTTTGATTACTTATATCTCAGAAACCATACATCCTAGGCATAGCATGTATGAACAATATAAAAACTGAATAAATTTGCAACAAGTTTTATCCCCTTAGCATTTCAATACCTTGTACAGTTTTCGAGATATCTGCTCTTGAAAGTCTGTAATTTTGGGCAAAAACATTTTTACCTTGCTTGCTTGTTGCTAAATTTTTTTAATGCCTTTCAACCTTAGATCCTTATCACTTGTCATACTCTATACATCTTTGTTATTGTTCTGTGTTCTCGTTGAAAACCGAAAGGATGGTCCGTAAACATTAACAGCTGCTTCTTTAGTTGAATCTTTTCAAATACTTTCGAGATAATGCTCAGCAATCTTATCAACCTAAGATGACTTCAGTATTTTAATTTCATAATAGGTTTACCAGGTAATTTGATTTGTATCCTAAATTCTGTTAATTCTACGAAAAAGTCTCCTCTATAGTAAAGTTGCTATCATGGGAAAACTATCCCCTAGATCCATAGAAGAAAATAATCATGTACTAACTTACAACAATATAATTAAGCTTTTACCAATAATTCTGGGCCTCGGCTTGCTATTTCTGAATAAGTATGGTACAGCTACTAAAATTCACAAATTCGGATTATATGAAGCCACTGCCTTATAAACCATGTATTTTTATATCAATTATGGAACCCTCATTCCAAAGTATTTGAAATTAGACACAAAATACAAGGAATTAAATGCTCTTATGTACTCTTATTTCGTAAATTATGACCATTACCTTAACTGCGTCATTTAATTAACTGTAATTAGTAGGTGATTATGATCAGTGACTATTTTGGTTACGTGGTTTCCGGGAATATTTTCAACGCATATTTAACTTACTTTGTCGCCGTAAATTGGGTTATAGCCGTTACTGGCTCAAGTCTATACATCATTAGGGACAAATTCTCGGAAATCAGGGGTTCTAAAAGACATTTGATCAGAACTTCGCGATTCCCAAATTATAGACTCCATGTATCTAGAAGTAATAGTAAGAGAGTTATCTCTGCGTATTTTGACCTATCTTTGATATTCTTTCCTCACCGGACACGGAAGTTTCGAGAGGTTCCTGTGTCTGATAGGGAGGGAAGAAACGCCTGGGTGTCACCACTGCGAGGATCGTCCGGAGGACACGGTGGAGCATACGGTGCAGGACTGCCCCGCTTGGGCAGAGCACCGCCGTGTCCTCACGACGGTGATAGGCGGAGACCTCTCGCGCCCGGCATTGGTCGAGGCCATGCTGCGGGGCGAGACGGAGCGTGTGTGTTCGCGCAGCGGAATGTTGTTAAATTTTAAGATTTTAATTATGCAGATATTTAGTGTATGACGTCGTATAATTGTGTATGGTAAAAAAAAATTTGTGCACGCAGCCATTGTGGAGAAATTCACCAAAAACTGATTCCGCTGGGCGAACGTTGTCCTGGCGGAACTTTTTTTAATCCATGGCCTTTAGAAGAAAAGAGATGTGTCCACAAATTAGTGTGTATTTGTGTGTAATTGTGTATGTATGAATAAAATTAGTGCATGCATAAACTTCGGAGATATTCAAGTTTCCGCCACGCGAACGTTTGGCCTTTAGCTAGTTTTCATATAAAGCGCTTACATAGAGAGCTGTAGATTTTTACATACGTTGTTTTGAATTTGTTTATATTTGTTTAAAAAACAGATTTAGAAAAAATAGTAGGGCTTAAAAGATAAAAATATGAACGTAAAATACGCTTATTAGGTCTTAGTTCTTAAAGTATGCACTTTGGGGTCTAGATTTTCACGTTTATACAAACCTTATAAGTGTCTGCAACATGTTGCCAAGTATCAATGCTGTTCCGTTAGTAATTAAAGAGTTATAGGACAATTTACCATGAATAGATCACTGTTTATAAAGCAGTCAAATATCACGACGTTCTAAAGGAATTGCATGGTAAAATGTATGCCAATAATTAGTGTATTCATTCAACTGTTCACATGCAAAATTTCATGTCATTAAATTCAGTAATTAAAGAAAAACAATTATAATACTGACGAAGCATCGAAAACCTACATAACCCGACCAAGTTCGGATGGCTACAAAAAAGCGGCCGTGCCATATATCTAAGAAACGTTCTTAACTTTCCAATATAGTATTTATTAATATGGTACAGTTGCGTACACAAGCGTTAGGAAAATAAAACAATTGCATTTCTTGAATGAAAAATATTTTTTTAATAATAACGCCACTATCTACGATAAAAATCGATTCAAGAAGTAGTTTTTTTAAATTATTAGATTGTTTGATCCACTGAAGTTGCAAAGGGGAACGCTCGTGCATGCCTAGTCCATTGGTTAAATAGTGTAATAAGCTACAATATGATATTTACCTAGACAGTAGTACTTACATATGGTAATTATTTAATTTCCCTAAGGGGTCTGTACCTACGTAAATAGTACCTACTTTCTGTCATAGTCAAATACATTTAAAAAAGTAGGTGTACAAAAATAAATGACCTATAAATTATATCGAAACAACAATTGTGTTATCACTTATACCAATACAATACCGGTATTATACTGTAAATTTTGGGATGTTACCTAAATATATTGCACGGCCGCTTTTTTGTAGCCATCCGAACTTGGTCGGGTTATGTAGGTTTTCGATGCTTCGTCAGTATTATAATTGTTTTTCTTTAATTACTGAATTTAATGACATGAAATTTTGCATGTGAACAGTTGAATGAATACACTAATTATTGGCATACATTTTACCATGCAATTCCTTTAGAACGTCGTGATATTTGACTGCTTTATAAACAGTGATCTATTCATGGTAAATTGTCCTATAACTCTTTAATTACTAACGGAACAGCATTGATACTTGGCAACATGTTGCAGACACTTACAAGGTTTGTATAAACGTGAAAATCTAGACCCCAAAGTGCATACTTTAAGAACTAAGACCTAATAAGCGTATTTTACGTTTATATTTTTATCTTTTAAGCCCTACGATTTTTTCTAAATCTGTTTTTTAAACAAATATAAACAAATTCAAAACAACGTATGTAAAAATCTACAGCTCTATATGTAAGCGCTTTATATGAAAACTAGCTAATGGCCAAACGTTCGCGTAGCGGAAACTTGAATATCTCCGAAGTTTATGCATGCACTAATTTTATTCATACATACACAATTACACACAAATACACACTAATTTTTGGACACATCTCTTTTCTTCTAAAGGCTATGGATTAAAAAAGTTCCGCCAGGACAACGTTCGCCCAGCGGAATCAGTTTTTGGTGAATTTCTCCACAATGGCTGCGTGCACAAATTTTTTTTTACCATACACAATTACACGACGTCATACACTAAATATCTGCATAATTAAAATCTTAAAATTTAACAACATTCCGCTGCGCGAACGCACACAGACGGAGCGGGAAGCGGTCGCCTCCTTCTGCGAAGCAGTCATGCTCGTGAAGGAGGAGGCGGGCCGCCTGAGGGAGAGGACAGCGTCCTCCCTCCACCCCAGCCGCAGTGGTAGACGCCCACGGCGTCGGACGTCGCAAGACGATCTCCGGCCATCGTAGGCGCGGGCAGCGAGTAATGGGCGACTCGCTGTCCGACCATGGACTATGCCCGGGTCGACGGCGCGTTGTGTTCCACGCGCGCCTCAAAGAGTGTCAGCATAGTGACGGGGCCTGTAGAGGGCCAAAGCCTGCCGGGGTCGCGGGACCGAGGGATTACCGTGACCCCGGTACGTAAAGGGCTATTTAAGGACACCGTGGATTTTATCTTTGATATTCTTAAATGGTTTTACCAAGTCTCAGAAGCTTGAATACATAGTTGCAAAGGGGCTTGCAGCTTCAGATATTAAAAATAAGGCAGACCGGATTTGTAAAGATACACTTCGAGACCGGTATCGCCGATCGATGTAGGCAACAAGTCTGCCAGGCTCGAATGGGAGCGGGTGAGCTTCATTACAGAATACACGCAGAAAAGTATAAATGCATCGATGATTGAATCACTAAAAGAGAACATCGTCAAGTATATTAAAACACGGTTTGTAGAAATAAGCCATAAAAACTAATTTAGAGTTGATTAATACTAACGGAATAACGGATGATCTTTTATGCGATTTTTCCATTGAGGTTATCCCATCTAGGAATACTTATAAATCTGAAGGGTTTGGTTGCGCTCGTGCGCATAAAACTCAGGAACGGAAATGTAAAATATTTTTGTGTTGGATAGTCCATTTATTGAGGCTATAGGCTAATATATAAAATCACGCTACGACGTATAGGAGCCGAGCAACGGGGTTGACACCACGGGGAACAGCTAGTCATACATAGATAAAGCACGTCATCGCCATCATTGTCAAGGGAAAATATATTTTTGTAGTGACAAAATTGTAGTGAAGGCCTGGATTCCGGACTGGCTGTGCTATGACTTTGTCTGCTACAAACTACGCCTTATTTTTGTGTGCTCAACGAATTTATTGTATATTTTTTCGTCAACAGTGGTCGTTTATACTATCGAACTCGAGTTCCTCGATCGTTGTCATCAGATGATAGGAAAGACGAACTTCGTCAGTGTTCGTCCACTTCCCATTCTGCGGTACGGTCGCCGACGTATCTATGAGGCGATAACTTATCGTCAGCCGTGCAACCATTTTGTTTACCTCTGCTTAGTGTGAAGTTGTGGTGGTTGTGGACCGAATTTACAGAGGGATACACCTATTAATAGCTGCGCCACGTTTTAACTGACTGTGTCAACGTAAACCACGGTTTCATTACATTAAATTATCTTATGTCAACAAATTATAAGTGAGCATTCTTGAGTATCTTTTATGACAGTCCCTTCGAGATAGTAATAATTAATATTGAAAACGAGTTATAAGTCAACATTGTATTTGCGTTTGTCGGGTAGAATGAAATATATCTTCCTAAATCGTGTTTGTCCATCAAACCTTACTCGTACATTAGATTTCTCTATAGTTATACAGTTTCATCTGTCTGGAGCTGAGCGGGGTCTGGTGAATTGGCAGGGGTACAAGGTGGCAGGGCAGTGGCGGTGGCAGGCCGCTTCGTATCGATCCGGCGGCGGCGGGGCGGCACGGACGCGCGGCTCCCCGACTCCTCTCATTACCTACTGTTACAATGCAGCACTGCCACTTACATGCATTATAGGTACCATTTTATTCTTTCATTTAAATAGGATACCTGTTATTAAAGACGTCTAACCTACTGACATTGATATAAAATACAAGTAAGATTGCGTCCTTATCGTTCAAATACTTATTACGCATATCACTAGACGACAAGCGTATTTATTTTGACGATTACACTTTTTTTTAATGATTAGGTTCCTTCCATTAAAATGGCGTAAACAGACAGTTTTTGAAATTATAAATATTGATTAGAGTCGTTCTTTTGTCATACATGTGTCACCCCCTGCAACTGCGTAGTCAGCGTCGACCTTTTTCCTTTGTTACAAAATGGAATGTGCGTTATCATGAGAAGCTTAATCTTAGTTACTTGGTGTATTGTGATAATGCCTACTTACTCTCAGATTTCATAGCATTGCAGTCTGTTGCACAAAATAATGAAAAAGTAGTAATTCCCAAGATAAGTTGTCTAATCTTGGGGTTCGCAAGACTTTTACTTTTGTGTGTCCTGTAGTAAGCAAACGGTAGTTCTAAGACCATTAAAAACTCCTCAACAATCGATACGTGTAAATGAGGGCAAGGTTATAACTCATACATAACACTTGTTTGATTTAGCGGTTAAACATAATGGGCTATTGATGATCGCGATCGCGGTGTGGAGCCGCCTCGGTGGCTGCGATAAACAACAAGAGTCCAGGCTGACCGCAAGTACCATGTCATATCTTGAACAATTTGTTGCAATATTTCGAATTACTTTTGTAGGTACGTGAGTTTGATAATTATGTCGCTGAAGTTTTCTCCACCTTGTAAATGGGTTGACAACTTCATAGTTTAGTTGAGCATATAATTTACAGCAGCCATCTTGAATTAGACACTATTCCTTGCCAACGAATATTATTTCACACGATCAAAACAAACTACAAATTCATTTTGAGTTTCCTTTAAAATCGAGCTCACGTTTCCTTTGACTAGATATCTCTGTTTGATTCATCGGAATAAAGTTTATTAATTTTGCCTTAAAACTGATGGAGCATAGTTTTCCAGTTAACACGTATCCTACATTTTAATTTACTGCTCATCTGAACAATGCAAAATCTTCGAAGAAATATATCGCAATTTTTGACCTTCTTAAAATTCAAAACATAACACAGTGACACAGTCCGGCTGGCGCTGTCAGGCTGTTACGCAATCTAAATAAACTCATAATATTATGGAAATAAAACAAACAAAATATCTATGTTATTTACACATGGTTCATTGGTTTGTTGTGTGTAGGCAGCACGTGGACACTTATGTAACATCACACTGCTACAGAAATAGGCGCACGACACCTGTCCGCTACTGACATGATATCCGACATGCGGGAATACGTCCGCATTCTACGTCTGAATGTAACAATACACCCTTGGTCGGTCGTAATGACGTACTTATTAGTAAGAGGAATCTTGCCTTCAGGAGTTCTCGGCGATGATAACAAATTATTCACTTGTTGCTGCGAGCTCTAGTTTCAGGAGGTAGATTTCAATGTTCCAATTCTTCCTTGATTTACATGGATAAAATTGAAACCGATTTTCCAATTATCATCCGTCACTTCAGTGCATATTTAATAAGTTTACCCACGGCGACATATCAAGCTATGCTAAACCAGTATAAGCTCACCGTTAAATTAACGGAAAGATCATACAAAGCGAGACCACGATAAACTAGTTTTGATTCGTAGCCGTGTGTACATAAATGGTCTGCATAAATAAAGCAATCAAAACTTCATCATCGCCGCAACTTTACAGTTGAAACTTGCTAGGTAGAAGAAAGAGATCGCATTTTGAATGGTGTAATTACGGAAATTTAAATACCTAATCAATAAAATCTAATGCTTGTAAAAAATGATAATATTGCATCGTGTGGCAAGTACCGCGCTAGGCAATGACAATATTAATTCTCTTTGGCGCTAGGTATAAGCCCGCAGATACAATATTGGCCCACTTGCGCGTGTTGCGTAAACGGCCGTAGACTTGAACTCATTCTTTTCGCTGACACACTTTTGTTCATGTCCTCAATATTTTTTTCAGAAATTGGTTTATGTCCTCAAATATTTTTGTATATAAAGCAGGTAATCAAACACTGCACTTCCTAGAAGTAATATTCCTACAGCTGCACCTTAGCAATTTGCTCATGAAAAAATATGTTGAGTGAGAGCAGTCAATCTTTACTTTTCCCAACTGGAGAAATCGTTTATATTCGATGTTAAGCCGCGCAGAGGTTGATCGTGATCGTGGTGAACGCGGAAAATTATGCAAGAGGCACAGATTGTCGTCACGAAACCTTTTGGCTATACGTCGGCCGACACGGTTGCAACACCATAGCTTTCTCCGCTCGTATCGAACCGAAAGCGATATTTATAGTTTTTCAGATATAAACACACTAAAGCCGTCATTCGTTTAATTTTCTCTGCTCGCAGAGAGCACAAGATAAAATGGGGCTTTATCATTTATTTTGTTTTAGATTGCTAACTCCCAATCCTACGCTTATCAAATTGATGACATGGCAGTAGATCTTTTACTACTAGTAATAGATCACTCTTTATAATTTTTTAATTAAATAATGCTGTTTTCTCTGTTTTATTCCGCATTGCATTATTATTGCAACTTTATTATTTCACTAGCTTTTGCCCGCGGCTTCGCTCGCGTAGAATTTGGTCTGCTTCATTAAGTTACGTGACATTTTTTTTCAATACTTATATTTTTTTTGGTAACTTTACATCGTACATCCCAGATTTCTAACTTCAAAATTAGTTTCCATACAATCTTTGAACACCTATACCTAATATTTAGAGGGAATCTCTTGAGGGTGGAATTATCTGAATTCCTTTCTAAGTGCTCATTATTTTAGAGGGCCAAAGCCTGCCGGGGTCGCGGGACTTACGAATTACCGTGGCCCCGGTACGTAAAGGGCTATTGAAGGACACCGTAGATTTTAGTCAGTCAAGTCTGACAGTCTCTCCCGCCCTGCCCTGGGTGGGAGGACTCATTTGATGATTTTACCACGATAAAAAAATAATAATAATAGAACTCTGCAAATTTCAAAATTCTACCAGTGGTTTCTTCATCAATCTTCACCTGTATGGTGTGTTTATAAAAAGTAGCCCTATGTCCTTCCCCGGGCTTGAGATTATCCTATCCAGCACAAACGGATTACTAAACACAGACTAATAAACAGGTCGGACCAATGTTACTTGCATTTAATCACTACATAGTATAAAACAAAGTAGCTTTCTTTGTCCCGTGTAACGATCGAACTCGTGTAACGACCGACATCATTGCGCGATATTTTGCGAGTAAATTATTTTTTTTGTTTTTAATTATGATGCTTTTTAATTTATTTTGATTCTATTCTGTTTAATGATAATTTTGATTTTGTTATATTTAATTTTTAATAACTATTTTGATTTTTTTTAACTTTTAATTTTATTATGTTTTAATTCAATTAGGTTTTCGATATAATTTTATTTCGTCCTCAACTTTGTTTATGTCTGTGATTTTAATGTTTTAATTCAATTTTTAATTTTAATTTGGCCTGAGGAGCCCGATTGCTCTATGTGTATTAAATTATACATTTAATCAATATGTAGTGCATGATGTGCTTACCTGTAAGAGATTGATACACCTGACCCGATTTGATTTAATGTAACCCATAATTGTTTGAGTGTACTCAATTGTTGGTGAGCCAAATAAATAAATAAAATAAATAAATAAATCACCGCCATCTATCGAGCATAAGGACCACTCGACATATAGTACTAATAGAGTTATCAACGGCTTTACGTGCTTTTCGAGTGCTTTTTACCCATCCACAGGCCAACCTCGGCAAGCGCAGCTTAACCCGTAAAAATATATAATAAAAAACTTAAAAAAAAAAATGTAACCGCCTTCAAAAAGAACCACAAAAAAGGGTAAAATAATCTACAAAGTAATTTCTGTTTTGGAAGTCGGTGGCAAAAAAAAAAACAATGAAATAAAAAAAAAACAAAGCCAGATTTATAAGATAGATTATTTTACCCTTTTTTGTGGTTCTTTTTGAAGGCAGTTACATTTTTTTTTTGAAAAAGTTTTTTATTTTTCGTTTTTTAGTTAAAATATTCAACCTAAATTCTTGCCAAATACATATAATCCGTAGCACTGGTAATAACATCCCTCATGTACACAACAAGCTAATAAAATTCCCTATCTCAAAAACTACTGAACCGATTTTGATGAAACTTGCAGTATTCCCTAAGTTGAACGATACCTAGAACAAAAAAAAATGAATTATTTAAATCGGACGTAAAGTTCCGGAGATATGCGAACAATGAATCAGTCGATGCCTACTCCTTACTGTTAAGGAGTTGTACCTTCCATCATCAGCTCAGCTACATAAGATGATGATTACCATACGCAAGTACTTAAATTACTTCATAAGATTTACGAAAAACGATGCGTGGGCCTATAAAATTTGTGGGTGGCCCTCGATTTCTCCAAGATCCAATCATCAGATCCTGATTCTGTGACAATGGGACCATACGGGAAGCACCAGCTTTCAAACAAAAAAAGAATTATGAAAATCGGTTCACCCAGTCGATCGTTATGCGGTAACAAACTACTGTTAAGGAGTTGTACCTTCCATCATCAGCTCAGCTACATAAGATGATGATTACCATACGCAAGTACTTAAACTACTTCATAAGATTTACGAAAAACGATGGGTGAGCCTATAAAATTTGAGGGTTGCCCTCGATTTCTCCAAGATCCAATCATCAGATCCTGATTTGGTTACAATGGGACCACACGGGAAGCACCAGCTTTCAAACAAAAAAAGAATCATGAAAATCGGTTCACCCAGTCGGTCGTAATGCGGTAACAAACATTAAAAAAAATACAGTCCTCCTTTTTTTGAAGTCGGTTAAAAACTATCCTATGTCCTTTCTCAAGTTCCAAACTATGTCTATACCAAATTTAACACTAATCAGTTCAGTGGTTTAGGCGTGAAGAAAAGACAGACAGACAGACAGACAGACAGACAGAGTTACTTTCGCATTTATAATATTAATTTGGATAATAATTTGGATAAGTAAGAGTTAATTGGGCCAAATGTGCATTCTACATTATATTCCGTGATTCACCTTCTTAATTTCTAACTGTGTACGGTTTACTTCAAATCTGAAAGTCGAATAAAGTGGAATATTAACATGTCCGTTGCAAATGTCCGAATGATTCGCTTGTAACAGAACTTTATTATGCACAAATCGATTTCATTGAGCGCAGTTTATTTCAGTCGCGCGTGGTATGGCAGTCGACGTTAACCGAGTTTCGTTCTCGCCTCGGCTGTGACTCGTGTTTCTTCACTAATAGCACCACGCTTCATGTGCATTACATCGTCGCTTTAAAACATGGCTCCAACTTGGTAAGACTGATGTTTGCCGACATGGACGAACCCAGTGCTTGCGACACACATTCACATAAACTTGTTGGGACCGCTCGACAACATGGCAAACGGCGCCGTTTTATTTCTCGTATAGTGTGTCCGTGGCTACTGCCTGTACAGAAATAGTCACAACTTTTTACATGCAACCGACCTACTAAAACTCGGCAGATTTTTCTAACGTTTAACATCTTGCCTCTGAGCATTTTGCATTATGCGTTGTAAACTATGAAGACTCACCAAGCCTCAAACATAAGCATACGCACAATGCTTACTTTCATCTACTAAAACAACGCCCGTGTCCCGTAACTGTACCGTCTCCATGAAAACAAAGATCGCGTGACTCCCTATACTGTTAGGCTGGCTTTTAGCAAAGCTATCCCTCACATCTAGTTTGTGCATATCACATGAATAGATAGGCAGCTACATACCTGTCTGTCTGTCGCTTATCGATTGTTTATGAACGAGAGTCTGATCTGTCTGGCTCGCTATAGGTTTTGCAGGGGGTTCGTTAAGGGGTCGTTGAACCGCTAGGGCGCCGGAGGAGTCGCGTATGTTTGATACCGGGGGCGCGGGCGCCGCACTGGACAGGTCGTTAAACTCACGAAGGGTGCAGCGTGTACCAATGTGTAATACAACTGCACATTGATTTAGTTGCATTCCTGCTGACTATGTTCATGCGTTCGTCCATTTGCAATTTTAATAATATTTATTATTTCCAATCAAATGTACTTGCTGTGTGTGCTTTAATCTATTGTCCAACAAAATGATCCTCTCAATAAGATTTATAATCTAAAAATCGCCATTCTGGTTATAAAATTCATGTTTTCTTGGACCTGGCTCTCTGGCCGCCCTTTGCTGTTGCGGGGCAACCTGGTCATAAGTACATATTAATGCCTAACTTTTGTTAGAAATTATCATAGTTTAGTTTTTGCAAAACCCTCGTCTGTCTGCATCAGAGACAAAAAAGGTGCACTTGTAAACAAAACTACAACCGGATGTTTTACCTGTGGGGTACCGGCCTACCCTATTATATTTGAAACAGCTGATCGTGTTATGAATTTTGTTGTTAACGCTCAATGAATTTACAGCCATTTTGCTTTTTCAGTGTGTGCTAAAGAGATCATTTTAAAATAATACTAGTTCAAAAATTGAGTTTTCATATTATCGTACACCGTTTTCCATAGATATAATTTAAGAGGAGTTCAAATGGAACGTTATATCAGAAGCTTCTTAAAAATATGTACCTATATTATATTAAAAATGTTTTAAGATTTTGTTAACAATATAAGAAAAGGATAGAGTATTTGCTGTGATCGGATTCAAAAATTTAAAATGAATTGAACGGTTGTTTATGCTATAATTTCTATGCTTACCAAAATGTATCATGGGTCTTGTTTTGCTCAGTTTTACAGACCGTGATCCGGTGTCCGCAGGCTCCGCAGCGTTGTTGTCGAGGTGAGCTGGTTTCGCACGTGGCTGCAGCCCCGCGGTTGTCGACCCGCGGCCTTGTAGCACAGCCCCTCGATACGCATCCGAAATCAAAGCAAAATAAGCCTTATCGCAAAGCTTCCTAAGCACACAGTCCCATAAACGATCTCCCAATCAATCATGAACAGATTCGGATTTAAAAATTCGTAAAATTACATCCAAGCGGTGATGTCGTGTATTCAGAATTAGAATAATCATAATAGTACTAGCTTGATTTGAAAAATAATCTAAGAGTTCTATTTATTTCTATCATAATGTACTTAGTAACACATATAAAAAAAAAACATAATATTAAAGGTAGCTACGCATACAAACAATAAAAATGTAACAATCCATCCGTGACATTTACAGTAGGTATACGGAGCCAATGTTACGTTTTAAGACAATGAGCCGGTAACGTTTTTGTTAGCTGAGGAGAGGATAAACGTTCAGAGTCAAGGAAGGTCATGTTGGAATAACAAATTAGTTGCTGCGCCGAGTGGCGACCACAGCGATTTGACTTGTTTTTTTATTTGGACAACTTACGCGCAGTTTAATAACAAATCGTTGTCAAGTGATCGAGATCTCGAGTTAGGTGCATCCCTACCTGAGTGATGAAAAAGTCTTCAACGTCAAAAGAAGGTAAACTTTAATTGTTGTTTAGCTACCTGGCAACTGCACCTGGTGAGTACTGATTTTGTCTCGCCCCACAGCAAGTTCTTTAAGATGCGATTGAATTAGAAATTACCTAGGTATCTACATGGACAGGTTTATTTTGAACAAGTGCTGTTGTTGTTTGGTTGGTAACTTGGTAACAATTTCTTTTACCTTTATGATTTTTAGGTATTTCATTCGTTTAAATTATTATTACAATTAGTTCTGCACCTCTTGAACTCCTGACCGAAATAGATTTGTGACTTAAACAGTCCTCCTCATTTTCCGGCGTGGTCATTGCTTACATTGTTATTATTCCTTATGTTTATTGAGCACGCGACGATTGTTTGTTTATTTCCTGGCTGGTTTACTTGACTGTCTAGTACATTTTCATAATTATTAATACCTAGGTTCCACAGTGTGTGTGATAGTTGTGGAATATTATATTTTATTATATAGTTTGCTGTCATAAATAAATCTTTAATTATTATTGCCTTCTCAAGTGTTGACTTAACGATCAACTGTAGTCGCGTTTGTAGGTCATTAGGCCCATTGATGTTCGTTCAAGTTTGAAGATAAATTTATTTGCAAAACATGTGTAGTTTTTTTTTACGTGGTAAAATCATCAAATGAGTCCTCCCACCCAGGGCAGAGCGGGTGGGACCGTCAGACTCGTACTGACTTAAATTCACAGTGTTCTTCAATAGCCCTCTACGTTCCGGGGTCACGGTAATTCGTACAGTCCCGCGATCAAATATGTGTAGGAAGTAATAATTATACAGAATTGTGATTTTATTAAAGCTGGAAAATAGTATTTTGAATCAACATGTTTAACCATGACTGGTGTACAAAAAACATTTGGTTGTAATGCGTCCATTCAAAATTAATACAGTACATACATACATTTAATCATAGAATAACAAATGTCAAGAATAATTCATAAATTCAAAACATATAGGTATATTATACTAACAAAACGAAAATCATTATACAGTAACATTATTACACATATTTTGACAGGCCTGTTGGTCTAGTGGTTAGTGACCCTGACTGCTATGCCAGAGGTCGTGGGTTCGATTCCCACCCAGGATAAATGTTTGTGTGATGAGCACGATCATTTGTTCTGTGTCTGGGTGTAATTTATATATAATATGTATGTATTTAGAAATATATAAGTATGTTTATCAGTTGTCTAGTACCCATAACACAAGCTCTGCTTAGCTTGGGACTAGATGGCGTTGTGTGATAGTTGTGGAATATTTATTTATTTATTATTATTTGATTGAAATGAGAACACATTTAGCTCACCCACAGAGATTTGTCGTTAAGAAAATCATTAACATTACAACAGCATTTTTTTTAAGGTTTGTATGTAACTGTTTAGCTTGTTTAGGGAATTTATTATAAATTATAGAAGCTCTGCACACGACACTTTTATGGAGCAGTGGTGTTTTAGTAGGGTGCACAAAGTTTAGTGTTATCACGGTGGTTTCGCGGTACGATATCAGATTGCGAGGAAACAAATGAGGATTTTTACATACAAATAAACCTATTTCTAATATATAAAGTAACAGCAGTGTGAGACTTTTGTGTTGAATAAATAAAGGCTTGCAGCTGTCAGTATTTGGGATACTAAACATGCTTGACAAAGCCTGGAAATGAAAAAAGTTGCAGGGCTTAATATTATTTATCTGTGATGTTAAATAATATTAATATTAATGATTGATTGATTGTTTATGATTTATAGATTTCTACCGGGTCTCTCAGATTTTTCAGCAAATCAAATGAATCGACTTTCAAATTGAGGTAGATTTAAGACCGTTAGCCTAGTAGCTGTACTGTCTCTTCTATTTGATTTCATTCAGACTAGTTTTAGGTACAGACAGCAAGTTGACTGCTACGGGTTGCTTGCATCACAATTCTGAGTGCAGTTGATCACCTACCGCTAATCACAGTACCTACTCACCCAACGTTAGCCTACCGTTATAACAAAGACCGTACCTGTTTACTATGTATGACACGTCGACGTAGTTGCATCGGGTTTCCACATACATAATGATTTTCAAGCTTATTCCATATTAGCGAGGAGCGGCCGCGCCCGTCCAACCGGACGGCGGGCACCGAGCGCGGTCGTTCACCACTGCCCTGGCCCTTTGCCCCGCCTACGGGACCAAGATAGCTCATATACTTGCATCTTTACCCACTCACCTATAAAGCACACTCTAAATGGTCAAAGTGACTATCAAAACTCATCGAACTAATCCTCTTGTTTAATTAATTGTTGTTGTCTATGAGGTTGTCTATGAGTAATTTTAAAAATTTGGGGATCAAACGGTCATGCCTCAGACAATGACGTCCTTGGTCGCTTTAAAACTGGTGCTGCCACTTGTGATGCACGATTTGTAATGAGCATGCATATGTATATTATTATAATGATACAACTAAGTGTTTCTATATCAAAAACATTATATATACAATACAATATTAATTTATACCTACCTATTGAATAACAATAAATGATATATCAATACATTATTGTAATTGGTGACCAACTTAACACCTTGGGCAGACTGCCATTTATCCGTGTCGTTAAACATTCTTATGGATAGAGGTGGGGATTAGGTTCCCAAGAGGTGCTTATCTTCAGCTGTAAGTAGATTAATAATCACACTCGAGACTTTGTGAAACATCCATCGAAGCAACAGATCAAAGTTCTATCTACATTTGATAATGAACAATTATCAAAATCAATCGCTACCTCTGGCCTTGCTTGTTGTTAGGATTTTCTACGATAATAACAACATAATAGCAATAAAACTGCGATATTGAGTGCAATAAATCATGCATGTGGAAGCAGTAACCTTTGTTTTCAATAAGTAGGAGAGACCAGCAGAAAAATCTGTGTTACCACATAATTATGTACTTTGCATGTCCACAATCAGCCCCTTTGTGTCAACGGCGTCATCTTATTCAAATTCTTCCGCTTGATAAAATTTTACTACCTTCAACGTGGTGGGTTTGAAAGATTATGGAATTTCTTTGGCCTAAAAATAAAGCAAAGATGGTTTTACCTCGGATGGTCCCTTATCATATTAGTCCCTAAGGGTAAAGCTCGGGGTGAAATATTATTCATCATGAGTTGAACTAGGTATGACCGTATCCACACCAACAAAGTCTAGCAGGTACCTAAATAGATAGGTAGATATTTCACGCGCAGGGTGACATTGCCCTGCGAGGCTGCGAATCGATATTTTACTACACAGCGGTCTGGTGATTCAATTTCCTCTTTTAGCACAAATGCGGCTAGACTTCAAGTGGCTTAGAAAACATAGAAATATTATAAACGTTAAAATTCTGCTAAACACTGGCTTAGGATGTCGGTATATTGATAATTTTAATTAATTAATATTTGTTGACTCTTTGTTTGGACTTATTCACCACGGCTAGCATACAAGATTTGGATTAAATTAAATATTGCATTTCAAGTCGCTCCGAGTTATCCCGGACGTTCTCTCAGAGTGACTCCCACTTTGTATAGATCGAGCTATTCACGTTATTGTTGTCTGAACATCTGTTCCTTACACATTCTTATTTAGGTCATACTGGGTCAAACTCGTACGATAATCTACGCGAAGGTGATCCTTACACCTATTTTAAAATGGAATGTTCTAATATTTCTCCAAACTAGAGATTACACAATACAAACTCACGTTAAAGTTATGATACCTAATTTAATAACCCATTCTAATAAAATAGCCATTTCATTAGGTAAACAAATATTTTAAAAAACTGTACCAATGTTCTGAATTCATGCATAATAAATAATGCCACGCATTCACACATTCAGCGGAAGTTTTTGTACACAGTTCTACGGGCATTTTTTTATCAAACTCTAAATATAAATAAATATGAACATCTGTCTCCTTCGTTCGCTTTGTTGTTGTTATCACTCCTACTCACTCGCACTCTACATTATTCCAATAGCTACCAAAATGTTGCCATGTTCAAAATTTCTACTCTTGTTTTTTTTTCTAAGGTTTACTATATTTTTCGTTTTATGGGTTTTAATAACGCTAGGCAAAATTGAAAATATTTTTGCTCCAGTGAATTTAGTTTCCAGTACTCACTCAGTGAAAGTTTAGTAATTGTTTTTTTTTAGCGTGGTAAAATCATCGAATGTGTCCGCCCACCTTGGGCAGGGCAGGAGGGACTGTCAGACTTATACTGACTAAAATCCACGGTGTCCTTCAATAGCCCTTTACGTTCCGGGGTCACGGTATTTGTTAGTCCCGCGACCCCGGCAGGCTTTGGCCCAAGACGACGGGGCCCTCGTCATTGTGCTGGCACTATTTGAGGCTCGCGGGAACACAACGCGCCGTCGACCGGCCATGGTCCATGGTCGGACAGCGAGTCTCCCATTACTCGCCGCCCGCATGTCTGCGCCTACTGTGGCCGGAGATCGTTTTGCAACGTCGGTCGCCGTGGGCGTCTGCCACTGCGGCTGGCCTGTGAGGTGAACGCTGTCCTCTCCCTCACGCGTCCCGCCTCCTTTTTCGCTAGCATGACTGCTTCGAAGAAGAAGGCGACCGCTTCCCGCTCCGTCTCGCCCATGCTGCGAGCATGGCCTAGACCAATTCCGGGCGCGAGAGGTCGCCGCCTATCGCCGTCGTGAGGACACGGTGGTGCTCTGTCCAAGCGGGGCAGTCCTGCACGGTATGCTCCATCGTGTCCTCCGGGCGATCGGTCGCAGTGGTGACACCCAGACGTTTCTTTCTTCCTCATCCGACACAGGTACCTCCCGAAACGTCCGTGTCCGATGAGGACTTGCTTCAGGCGGTAGGTCAGGATGCCGTGACGTCTATCCAGCCACTCCTAAGACCCCTCTTTGAGACGGGTCTTACCGCCGCGATTGCAGCATGCTCACACTTCGATTGCGACAGTCGCTCCATCCATACTGCCCTGAGATCGCGCCGGAGATCTTCCGCTTTCGCCCCGGTGATGTGCCTCCACGCGCCACTCATAAACGCACTGTAGGCAGTCAAAGTTATCTTGCAATGATTTTTTTGAAACTCATTTGTTGCACGGTTTGCGTGTCCAACAAATCCTAGTAATTTTATATTGACGTGCCTTCGATACGAAAGAATAAAAAGTTCTTAGTATTTACAAGTATATTTAATTATAATTACTTAATGATTGTTGGGCTGGCGTCTGTACAAGTTTACAGAACCGCGTCCACAGCAAACTAATCGAGAAGCTTCAAGCTTGGGCTGCCTTAACTGTCATACAATGTGAGCGTATGTTAATATACCGGATTATTATTCATTCCCTAAAATAAAAAAATAAAAATGAGAAATAATATAATTATAATACTTAACTTTTTCTACCCACGCCTTGAAAGTTACCATCCAAATTCTACCAAAGAGTAAATAGATGGTAGTAGTTTTTTTTTTTTGTGGCAATACTGTACATGACAGCCAGCCAGCTGTGTGGAATGGATTGAAAAATAACTCGAAAATCGCAGCTCTGTCCTTGATGTGTCATCCATTACAATAATTTCTGCAAAACGTGTTGCTTGAAAGTCTGTAAATTCTTAGTGATCATCGTGTTTATTTATCAGTGTATTGGTGTCCGAATATAAGTTTGTTCAATTTGCCTGCTTCGGTGACAGGTAGTGCTAATTGTTAAAATGTTTATGTAACGCAGCATTGTTCGATCGCTGAGTGTGTATTTCATCTTTTGTTCCAGATAGCTTCACGGTGTGTCATTTGTCGTGTGGTGATACGTGTTGAATACGGACAGCAAGTGCGAAGTGGACGGTACGACTCTTGTGTGGACTGGTGATGTGGTAGTGAGTCAGTGTAGCGCAGTGGATGCGGAGACAGTGTCGTAGCGCTCGCCCTGGCATGGTGCCGGGCAGGTAGCGCGCGCGGGCGGCCTGCGCAGGCCCCACACAAGCAGCCGCGTGTGTCCCTCAGCGTCGTCTATGGCCGAGCAACACATCACACCGTCGTCGCACTCTGCACTCACGAGAGAGTCCAGCGGGTAACTACTATGATACTGATTTTTCTGTAAAATCCACATTAAAAGAGATTCCTTATCACTTACTGCGGGCCATATGTTAGTGCCAGAGGTGCCTAAAGCCTCATTTACATCGTGGACTTTATAGGTACAACAAATTCAGTTGATCAAACAAATACTGCAATGTAGTGGAACTCGCATGCGAGTTCTTGTTCCGTCTAAATGAGGCTTTACTGCAAGAATGCAACATAACATGAAATAATCAACAAAATCAATAGTTTTCATTAGTACACACTTAGGTATCACCAGCTGTTTAGCTTTGAGAACACAACCTTTTTTTTTTTTTTTTTTTTTCTCTTTATTTATTAGGGACTTGGAACCATTAACAGGTCATGTCAGCCCCATCATATCCTTAAGCAAGTTACTTACAAAAATTTCTTAAGACTATTAAATATAAACCTATAAATAAGCTTAGCTTTATTACTTGCCGGATAAGCCAGAATACATTGATATTTACCTAAATCTAATGCATTTATTTTTAATTTTTTACACAAATGTTTCCTTTCAAAATTATTGCGAATACAATCCATAAGGAGGTGGTGGACATCTTCTGGTTTGTCGCAAACAACACAATTAGGCGAAGGGGATTTCTTCATTAAAAAGGTAAATTTTTTTAGTGGTACATGTCCAGATCGTATTCTAAAAGCTATTTTAAGTAATTGTCTACCCAGTTTAACATCAACAAACCACGGTATCCGAGGAGGCTCACATTGCATGGTTTTGTACCAAATTCCTTTTTCTCGAGATCTGATGTCAAAATGTTCTTTCCACTTTTGTTGCCATATTGACTTGTACCGTAAAAAGTTTTCTGAGTAATCAGGAATTATAAATACCTCACTTCCGTTTGTACAAGATCTTTTAGCCAAAATGTCAGCCTCCTCATTGCCTTTCAAGCCAACATGAGCAGGGATCCACTGCAATCTCAGAGTTACGTCATCAGGCATGGTATAAATTTTATCAAGAATTACATAAGCTAACGCTGTCCCTCTGCAACCAGAGGCGGAGCGAGCTATGTGCTGTAAAGCACTTTTGCTATCCGAAAAAATGACAACATTTTTAGATTTTAAACTCCTATTCTTTAGAAAAGATATAGCCTCTGAGATCGCAAATAGCTCGGCGCACATAATGCTTACATCAGAAGAAATTTTAAATTTCTCACTTACTCCTAAACTATTACTAACGTAGGCGGCACCAATACCATCCTTAGTCTTAGAACCATCTGTAAACACTTTTTGCCATCCTGCATATTTAACATCTAATTCATCTAGTATATTATTTAATAGTAAACTGTAATCATACGAACACAACCTTGTATTGCCTAATTCTGTGATACCAATACTCAACATTATCTTATCAATGACATGATGTACTCAAGCATCACCACTGTCCTAATTTAGTAGTGTGTGGTTTCCTGCGTTCAACTAATAACTTTGCACTTACTCACTGCAGGCTTATCTAGAATGAACTGTTTCGGTATTAAGATCATTTGATCTCCAGTAATAGCTTTATTATATTGGGATACCACATGCAAAATACGCGCATATGAGGCGGAGTTGTGGATACCAGCCCGTCATACAATACAGTGTATTGTGATACTAGCCTTCCGCCCATGCTTCACACAGGTGGCTTATAAGCATATTATAATATACATAATTATAAAACCTCGTCTTCTATCACTCTATTAATGATGAAAATCACATTAAAATATGTTGCGAGTATAGAGGACCAGGCAGACTTTGCTTTATACTATGGAAAGATGATATTTTTCAATTGTTAATAGAAAATTCTAGAAACCTTTTGTTTGGAACAAAGTTATTAGTACTAAAATTATATGTTTTCAAGATTAACAAGGTTGGCTTTGTTTTGTAAGCATTATAACTGTTGATGGAATTTGTTAAAATTGACAAAATGAGATTTGTATGAAATTCAAGTGAATCTTTTTTTTTTCATATATTTACTGCACTTTCATATTAATCATCTGTGAAAATTTCAACTGTCTAACTGTCACAATGTATGCTATACAGACAGCTGGGTCCTTTTTACCCCTTGGGCGTACCCTAAAAAAATCCCCAAATAATGATTCCAAATATTATCATATTGTGAAAGTTATTTTTTTTCTTTTGTGGTAAAATCATCAAATGAGTCCTCTCACCCAGGGCAGGGCGGGAGGGACTGTCAGACTTGTACTGACTAAAATCCACGGTGTCCTTCAATAGCCCTTTATGTACCGGGATCACGGTAATCCCTTGGTCCCGCGACCCCGGCAGGCTTTGGCCCTCTACAGGCCCCGTCACTATGCTTACACTCTTTGAGGCGCGCGTGGAACACAACACGCCGTCGACCCGGGCATGGTCCATGGTCGGACAGCGAGTCGCCCATTACTCGCTGCCCGCATGCCCGCGCCTACGGTGGCCGGAGATCGTTTTGCGACGTCCGACGCCTTGGGCGTCTGCCACTGCGGCTGGGGTGGAGGGAGCTGTCCTCTCCCTCAGGCGGCCCGCCTCCTCCTTCACGAGCATGACTGCTTCGCAGAAGGAGGCGACCGCTTCCCACTCCGTCTCGCCCCGCAGCATGGCCTCGACCAATGCCGGGCGCGAGAGGTCTCCGCCTATCGCCGTCGTGAGGACACGGCGGTGCTCTGCCCAAGCGGGGCAGTCCTGCACCGTATGCTCCACCGTGTCCTCCGGACGATCCTCGAAGTGGTGACACCCAGGCGTTTCTTCCCTCCCTATCAGACACAGGAACCTCCAGAAACTTCCGTGTCCGGTGAGGACCTGCGTCATGCGGTAGGTCAGGACGCCGTGACGCCTATCCAGCCACTCCTCAAAGAGGGGTCTTACCGCCGCGATTGCGGCGTGCCCGATTGTGAAAGTGATAGGAATTTTATTATCATCACAATTATGAATCATAGGTTTATATTAGGGTAAACAAAAACTACAATTCGCAGTAAAAATATAAAATGACAGCGAGTTCAAGGGAGATTTTTTTGTTTATTTGTGGGTTATAAGTTAAATTTCACTTACTGTGCTTGCAATCAATTGAGTCTGAAAACATTGAAAGAATACCAGAATCAGAGCTGTATAAGCTTGCAATGCTGGTGTTTGTTAAAATATGATACCTTAGTTCTATTATCAGAGTGACAAGAGAAAATTTCTAGAATAATGGTACAAGAGTGCTTTTTTTTTAAAACTTTGCCCCACACTAGGAATTTTTCCTATTGAATTAGAAGATTTGATTGAAGATTGACAAGATTGTAGATTGAGAAGAAAATAAAAATATCCCCATAAATTATAAGCACAATCAGTAAAGTTTAGTAAAAATACAAATATACTTATTTTAAAATGTAAAGTGATGTAATGATAATTTTGTACATGCAGAGTGTCATATTTGCCTTAGCGAAAAATCTCTTTAAATAAAGATTTAAAAATAATACTTCTTGCTACTTCTTGAGGATAATTAATCCTATCACAGCACTGTCTTAACAGGTAACCCTTCAAAATTAAATGCTAGTGATGATTAATGTATTTATTTGGATAAGGATCAATACTCATATCATGTTAATGAAAATACCTAATATATATTTTAGAACCTTTCATGAGGAATAATTCCGTAATACATATTTTTTTCGTATCTTTGACCGTTTACGCGGTGCATTCAAAGGAAGCCCTGAAAAGGAATATATTTTCACGATTTTTAAATATTTCTCATTGCTGTTAGCCCGCTGCCCGCTCCTATTGGTGATAGCGTGATGTCAGCCTATAGCCTTCCTCGATAAATGGACTATCCAACACTAAAAATATTTTTTTAATTCCAACCAGTAGTTCCTGAGATTAGCGCGTTCAACCAAACAAACTGTTCTGCTTTATAATATTAAGTATAGATTTTAACAACATGATGTTCTAAAATTGTATGTGATTAATTATAGTATCTTGTATGTAATTATAGTATCTTCTCATACTGACTGTTAGGGAGCTTACTCATGACGCGACGCGACTCATGCGATATCGAGTCGATTGCCGATTGAAGTCGCACGTATTTGCTAATAGAGTGATGCGGTGCAATGCGACCGTGAACTATAAAACTCCACCCTACTACTGCTACTACATAAAGGCGCTGGAAACAAAATGCAAAAGATGTCGCCAGTGACAAGTAGTTGCGCGATCGAATTTCGAACAGAGAATCAAGTGCATTGTCATGCACTTACATGCAATTCGATATCGAGCAATATCCTCAATACGTGCGACTCCATTAGCAAACACTAGCGATTCTCCATACATTTTCTTCGGCCGAAGGTTTGTGCGATATCTGACAGATATCGTCAATCGATGCAACCGATGGGACCGTCCGGGGTTGACCACGGCGGCTTTGCTAGCGCAGAAGCGCGGAGCGTATACGATATTCTCAGTTGTATTATGACTTATGGAGAAAACCTATTTTGCATTAATCCATTAAAATATCTACTCAGAGGAGTTTTTGACAATAATAAAGGCTATATTAAAACTAATCTTTTGTGGAATTTTACCTAGTGACTATTGGAGATCTGTGCTTATGCTGGTGTCAGCACAATTCGAGCATGAACTTCTTTTGTATGCCTGGAGCCTGTACAAAAACATAATTATCTATTGTGAGATTAGAGATGGGTAAAGATGGGGTAGAGATGGCAAAAACTGTTATGAATAAAATGGGCATAAACTTGGGGCATTGGGCATAAATGTGTTTATGCCCAAATAAATGCCCCGTCACTGGGGATATTTATTTATTTAATTGTTTATGTACCCACAATAAATAATATAAGGAGATAGCAAAAATAACTTTGTGTAGTAAAAAATTAAGCTGAAACTTAATTGGGGAAAATGTCCAGGTAAATGCCATTTATTCGACGTTTAAGGATATTTCTAGGGCATTTATTCAGTGCATCCATTATGTCCAGGGCATAAACCCTCTCTACATGTCATCATTATTTGAAAAGTTAATGTCTCCCATTAGTTAGCAGCAATACTTTTTTATATATTTCCCTTAAATGTGTGTCAGCTTGTATTACTCAAAAGTTAATACTTTATGTTCAGACAGATCTGTAAAATAGATGCAAGTTATCCTAATTTTTCGTAGGGCTAGTAACTATAGGACTCGCTGTCCGACCATGGACCATGCCCGGGTCGACGGCGCGTTGTGTTCCACGCGCGCCTCAAAGAGTGTTAGCTTAATGACGGGGGTCCTTTAGAGGGCCAAAGCGTGTTCGCGGGACTTACGAATTACCATGACCCCGGAACGTAAAGGGCTATTGAAGGACACCGTGGATTTTAGTCAGTACGACTCTGACAGTCCCTCCCGCTCTCTCTTATCTTATATTCCATTACCAACAATAGACCTTGTAGGGAATGTTGATGGTTTAATTAGTATAATGGCGAAGTGTGTGTTGTGTGGCAGGTCTTCTCCTAGCAGGGTGGTGGGCGGTCGGTGGTTGCGTCAGGTGCGTCGAGCGAGCCACAGTCGTCGGAGTAGACGCAACGTGACGTCGCCGCTGCCGCGCTCCACCAGCCGACACTCCAGCAGCCGCGTGTCCGACGCCGAGCCCTACGTCGAGCTGCGCCGGAGCTCGCGCCTCATCAACACTCTGCCCAGGTCCGACTACTCCATTACCGAGCGCTGGTCCTACGGCACAGACGTATACGAGACACGCTGTGATACCACCGAGTTCAAGGGCGGAGACGCCCACAAATCCAGCGTTCACCCAAAACGCGGACGGACTTCTTCGCATGACAGGAAAAAACGCAAGACTATATCGAACAACAGTGCAGAGGAGTGCGTCGCATACTGCACACGCTCACGGACTGCTCTTAAATCCAGCGAGAGTGCTTGTGAGCAAATACCGAATAATTTTAAACCACAAACTTTAACACAGTTGCCCCTGAATCAGAACGCTACAGCCACTTCCGCTCAAATTCCGCAGCCGGAGGGAGGATTGCTGCCACTTGACGAGAGAGATTTCGCTTATTCGCCGTACAGCTCGTCTACTGTCACAGAGTTACTGGACTCGGATTACTCTGTATACAGTCCGACAGCTAGTCGACGAAAAGGGAAGAAGAGAAAGCGATCGACACATCGCTCTCTATCGAGCAGAAAGAGCAGTTGTCTGCTCAACGTAGACGAGTGCCGAAAGAAATTTAAAATAGATTCTCACAGTAAAGACGAGACAGATACTAGCAGTACCGGAAGGTCATCCAAACACGAACTAGAAAAGGTTGACCTCGCTTCGTCCACTCTTACTTCGTGCACATACCTGTTGCGGAACAGGCAAAGCCACCTTGGACCCCCAACCTCTACGGTCATTAGTGATTCAGGTAATTTATACACCTACCATTTATTAATTGCAGCCTTGAATCGTTGGATTATATGTAAATTCATTACTGAGTTTTGCGAATTGCTTATATGTATATACAATGATAGTAATGAATTAATTACGTACTTGTCTATTTTAACTTATTAGAGCATAATGTAGGTCTCGAGGCGTAGCTTATCAGGTGGTGTTATCACGTGTATCAAGCGCAGTCATTCATCGCAGATAATGCATATTGATATTGCAGCCAACCCGCCCGGCGACGCGCTACACAGTCAAACAGTAGCGGGCCGCATCAGCAGTGCCTCCGAGAGCCTCGGCAGTTTCCCGAGCACCCCCAGCACTCCCCCTCTACCAGACAAAGATATCCAAGGTGATAACAGTTATCGATAATTACTAAACATATTGTTTGTTATCGACACGTTATAAGCATTTCATGTAATGCGTGTACGTTTTTGTTTACAGAGGCAAGTTCGTCCAAAGCACACAGCTCGTCGAGCAAATTATTAATAGTTCCGCGAGATCTTCCTTATTTGCGTCAAACTAACGCGCGAAGGGTAAATTTCATTTATTCTTACTCTAATTTAGCTAATTATGCGATTTCAAAAATTAGTTAACGCTCTTATAATGATCCAAATTATGCCATGTTTGACGATGTGTATCATTATTAATTAATAACTTACCAAAAATACCACGATTGATTTTAACCGGAATCATAGCAATGTCGTTCAACCAATCTCAATACTACTAAGTACATTGTATCGAATACCATTATCAGTGTTAGTTGTGCGATCGCTCGGTCTTGACGTCGACGTCAGAGCTGATATCTTCGCGAAAATAAAATATACCTATTCATGATAGATTACATTATGAATAATTCATATGTGCATTGCTCGTTGGTAAATATGTGCGACGTGTTGTGATCGTGTAAGTGAGAGTTGTGTTGTGCGCAGAGCATCGCAGCTGCGACGGGGGCGACTCTGGGAGCTTGCCTGACGAGGGGAGCCAGCACTTCGCAGCGTCAGCGACAAGACACTGCGACTAAAAGACAGGTATCTACAACATATCTATATCGATCGTGTTTCTTACTGTCTTTAAAAGGGTAACCTTGCTGATCTTTCGGCCCACGCACACAATACCAATGATGTATATAAATTAAATTACGTTTATATTACTTGTGTATTTGGTTGACATTATAATACTTGTTTCATAATGCATTTTATTTTACTTTCATGTTCACAAATTTTCCTCAAAGTTGAGTTTATAATAGGGAAATTGGTTTTCCTGTAACAACTTGACCTATTTTTGTGCGATTGGTTTTCTCCGAATTATAGAAAAAAAAAAAACTTCCTACCATCGCTTACTCTTCAATAGAGTGATAAGTTCAAAATATAATTGCGAAGGTTACGATTCTTGTATAAGAAAGTACGTCCAGCTCACTGGCTTTGCAATTTGTTGCATCTGTAAACAAATAATGAGCTACACATGAGCTACACCCATGAACACTGGTTCAACTGTGCTTCAAACCAACTGTTCTTTTACTTGCTATTGTCAGTATAGCTGTGTTAAAACACTTCAGTCCTAGAGAGTTGAGGCAGAGTAAGGTTGATAGTGGTAGGACTCCCTCACCCTCAGGCTACATGAAGCGACGAATTTCGTAGCTTAGTTGATATCAATTAAATGAATATAACTTAGGTTTGGTTGAGATGTGTGTCTAATAGTAGACTGCTGTAGGTTAACAATGAAGAGATAGAACATACTAAAAAAAAAACAATCAAATTGCTATCCTCCTCCTTTTTGAAGCTGGTCATGTGTTTCGGAAGAAATCCCTAGTTGAAATCCCTTGTTCGTCCATCCTGCTTGAATATAGGCTCTTTGGAACATAGTTCCTATTTCGTCGCTTAGTGTTTAGGGCAGACTCACCACCTCTTGAGAAGACGAGGGTGGAAAGGCAGTAGTGCACCTTATAGTACACTAGCTGTTGCCAGCGGTTTCACCCGCTGCATCTCCAAAATCATACCATGGGAACATATAATTGGGACAAAATCGATCCTATGTGTTAATTCAGGTTATAAACGATCTGTGTACCGAATTCCAACCAAATCCGTTCAGTGGTTTTTGCGTGAAAGATAAACAAACATCCATCAATACAAACTTTCACGTTTATAATATTAGTAGGATAGGAAGTAGGATTTCTTGCCTGTTATATTTTAACTCTTATGGAACAGGAGGCGAGTCTATTGCCTCTAACCGGGCACAAATCCAGACTATAAAACTGAGATTTTTTTTGAAAAAGATCAATAACAATTTACCCGACTTTGAACCTGATGTTTAGCTACTGCGTTTGCGACCACGGATCAAGGATGTTGATGGTCAGTGCTGATTGCTTTGTGTTGTTGACAGGTATCGGGCAGCGAGGGCGCAGGCAGCAGCGCGGCAGGCGGGCGGCGGGCGAGAGCTCGCGACATGCCGCAGCCGCAGCCAGCGTCCACGCGTCGAGACAAACGAGGTAACTACCACTTAGAAAAGCAACAATAGTTCATAGTATACTTTACGCCAGCTATTCTTAAGTCTTATGTAACAGGGGGCGAAGAATGGAACCTGTATCACCGCCGACGACTTATAGACTTTTTACCTTTTAACATAAATATAAGGAGTTTTAGTTAGGTCTAACCGCTTATCGCCAGCAGTGGGACCTATAGGTGACCATTTGGAATCAGAGTAAACTAGATCGAGTATTTTTCGCAGTCTGAGTCTTTACTCATAGAGATTGTAACTACACATAATTCGGATCGGCGTTGTCGTCATCTATTATCGCTGAACTGTTCTGCAAAATTCAAACCAAACTTAACAGCTTTTTCCACAAAGTAATCTTATCTAAATCTACTTGATTTTACCACATGGCTATGGCGAATGAAACCATGCCGTATTTAGTTTTATGTTTAATACCCCCCTGAGGCAGCATACGATGGGTCTGTCGAAACAGATATCCGTGGTATTACGTTTCAGGGTTACCCTGGAAAGTAAAGGGCTATTGAAGGAACACCGCAGATTTTAGACAGTACGAGCCAGACAGTCCACACTGGGTGGGAGGACTCATTTCATGATTAAAAAAGGCTGCGTACGATAAAATGTTGTTTGCAGCTGAATGCTTATGAGAATCACAGCATCACGAAAACATTAACCCCTCCTGGACTTTGTCACGTTAAACTCGTTACTTGTCAATCAATGTAGTTGTCTTTATCACTTGTTTATTACGTCTCTGTCGCGTCATTTTTGACGTCGCTATGAACATCGTATGATAATATATCAAGGTTTGCATAAGCCGCTATAATACCAAAACAAAACATCCATTCATATTTACTTCCTGTGCACAAGTGAAAGTGAAAAAAAATACAAGGCCTTTATAAAGATACGAGTATTGCTTACAAAGTATGATCCGTCGCCATTCGCTTAATTACAAATACCTACAGAACTTTGGTAATCCGACAAGTTTTGCAAGGCGGTGTCGGATTAAGGAATTTGTCTTTGGCTTAGTGCGGAATTTTTTTTAATGAATACATACTTGATATCTGACAAATTACATAAAAGTACTTGAAAAAATGATACGTAGCTTGTAAGATAAAACAGTACATAATGTAGTAGTAATCCTAACTGTCGTATTCACGTGAAGCAATAGGGTTGAGTCGCGGGTCTGTCTCAACAGGTAATCGAGACTGGAACGTAAAGGGCTATTGATGAATCACTGTGGATTTTAGTCAGTACAAGTATGTCAGCCCCTCCCATCCTGCCCCTGCTGGATGGCCACATTTAATGAGTTTACCACGAAAAAAAAATAGGATTGAAATTTCACCAAGATTAGTTACAATAACGCCATGTTCTTGGATTGGACATCTTTAAGAGTCGGATAGGTATATTCGGTCATTGATTTTGGTTACAGACAAATATCGGGATCAAGATTGCCACCGAGACAGATATTATTATTCATTTTAAGTGTAAATGTTTTTTTTACATACTTTTATCTGTCGGTTTACACAAAAGTCGTAATAAGTTGGTTCTACAGATGTTAGTATTCCGTTGGTAAGATAGCATTTTATGACTATTTCAGAGAGTATTCTGTTACACCAATGACCAATGGACCATGAAATTAGTCGTTATGTTACATTCTGATAATATCTTCTTCGGCTTCGCACGAGTCACGTTTTCTTTATCCTCGTCTAGTTATGTGATGATAGCTTGGTGTATTCATTTATTGGGCTCCCACCGTCAATTTAATTTGATTGGTCCATCTCATCGCTGATCGGGCGTGACCTATATAGATTTGTATATCTTAATACTAGTGTCCCGGCCAGCTCTGCACAGTTTCAAATTTTCTATTTACCCTGCGAATTTTACGAAAACTTTCGTTATACAAACTTTGTGCTCACAATAAAGAACACAACAAAAAAGAAATACCCAAAATAGTGCAGTCGTTCGAAAGTTATTCGCAAACAGAGCTACAGACATATTTAATCGACTATTTTGAAGAAGAGTAATAATCATCACGATTCATCATGTTCATACACACTAAGTTCCGTAACTACTTAACTTGTTTAAATTAAATTTTGTGTGTGTATACTGTGTATGTGAGTAAAAATGTTTGTAAACGCACCCGCGATACAAGAGAGATTCCTACGGTGGGACAAAAATTAAAAAAAAAAACTTGAAAGCCTTGATAGTTATAAACTTGTGGTTCCGCCGTTCGTAGCAAAAGCTATTCGCTATTCTATAGTTTATAATAAAGACTAGAAGGTATATTATAATGTTGTGTTGTTCTCGCAGGTAAAAGCAGCCTGGGTTCTTGTGCCAGTACTGGAGGTGCGTCCAGCCGGTCTCACCCCCAGCCTTTAACAACGGTAAATATACACAATTTTAAATTGACATGATCACTAGCACTTTCTATAGAACCTTAAGAACAGGATACTTAACATGTTTATTATTGCTTGATATTTACAACAATGTCGACATTTTTGGAAACTGGATACAAATATGTAATAAATATCCCGTTTTAAATTTTAATGGTAAGGCCTCGATACAGGACGCGTGGCGCGTCGGGCGGGGCGTGCAATTGTTCGTCAATTATAACCGCTTTCCCTTGCTCTAATTAATGATGTCCGTATATTTGTTATTCTCGCGGTCCCGCGCAACACGCAGTTCGACGCGTCGCGTTTCTGAACGAGGCCTCAGTATCTCAAAATTAATAACAAACAATGTTTTAGAACACGTTATCAATAACTTATCTATCTGTATTTATTTATTTATCTTCTTAGTGTATTGATGGCAATCTATAATGAGTCGGTCCGTAACTTTGTTATGAGTTTCGCGCTATCACAAACGCATACAAGCGTCCATCAATTTATTTATATTTTTTATCTAAAGTGCGTAACTGTTTGTCTTTATTGATTGATGTAGTGAAAAAAATAACTCCTTCATATAAACTTAAACTGTGTTGAATTTCGCATTCTTCCGTTATTTTTTTGCTGGTATATTATAAATATAACTTCTAGATAAAAAGCAGGTTATTAATCGTGTGTTATTTTCGCAGGGTGCCGTGGCATCCACATCTTCCACTCCGCCAGCTTCAGCCTCCGCTTCAATGCCTGACAACGCAGCCAACGATGCCAAGCCCAAGGGCAAAGGTAAGGACACTTCTATGCTGAGCTCCATACTGATATTTCAAGAGCTAACAACATTGTTTTAGTGTGAAAAAGATATACTAGATGTTCTGAATAACTTTATCTATATATAAAGGGAATGGATGTTCTTTTTACATTACACTAGAAAAATAAAGCAACTTTATTTCATTACTTCTGTTACTTCGTTTCAGTACTAAGAATATTAAAAAACATTGTTAAAGCGGTCCTCAATATTATGATGAAGAAATGCTCAATATCATACATCATTACTTCTTCCGCAGCGTCATCATCGTCAGAGGAATGCGCGGGCGGCGGCAGCGGTGTGGGAGGCAGCGGCTCCACGGGCGCCGGCGCCGAGGAGTCCTCCAGCGAGGAGGGCGAGGTGGGGCGGCTGCAGGCGCTGCTGGAGGCGCGCGGCCTGCCGCCGCACCTGCTGGGCGCGCTGGGCCCGCGCATGCAGCACCTGCTGCACAGGACCGTCACTGCCAACTCGGGTGAGCTTCAAGCGGGTTATGAACTTTTTCCGTAAATAAAAAACATTGAGGTCGAGGCGCTACAAGTTGCTACATTTTTGTGTTTAGTGATAATTGAAGAAGCATTGCAAAAGTTTTCAGCTAGCACGAAATACCCTAAAATGGCATGACCCTCTCCAGCTATTAGTTCTTTACAGTCATAATAAGTCATTTAGCTAGCACATACCTTTAGCCACGGTACAATGAAATTATCAAAAATAAATGTCATTTTTTAACGACGTGTGAATGACGAATTGCCTCATTATCATAATGTACTAGAAATGTGATTTTTTAAGTCTTTAATCCCATTTCATAAAGTAAACGATTTGGTTCAGCGTGAATTAAAACTACGGCTTCAATCGCCTGAGGCTCACATATACGTGTTTTCCGTATTTCGCCAGTTATATTCCATACAAAAAAGGGCCATCCTATTTTCATCAACAGGACACAAATCCAGGCTGGGATAGACTTATGTGGCCATTATGTATTAGAACAAAACACTGTCATTAACAACATCTTCGTCCACAGCCGCATCAAAAGCCGCTCAACTGCTGGCCGGCTTACAAGCGACTGGCGACGAGGGGCAGCAGCTCCAGGCTGTCATCGAGATGTGCCAGCTGCTGGTGATGGGCAACGAAGACACCCTGGCCGGGTTCCCCGTGCGCCAGGTCGTGCCCGCGCTCGTCAACCTGCTCGCGGCTGAGCATAACTTCGATATGGTGAGTACTATTAACTGAAAACTTTTTCCTGGATGTATGTTTTAACGGCACGATTGGCGCAGTGGTTGAGCGATCGACTGCTGCGTAGTGTGTCGCGGGTTCGATCCCCGTACGGAACAAATATTTGTAAGGTCTGGATGTTTGTGTATGTGAGTTTCTGTGTTTGTGAACGCACCCACGATACAGAAAGAAATTCATAGTGTGGGGCAACGTTTAAAAAAAAGGAAGACCTTATAGCCCGTACACGACCTTGCTGCTATGAGTGCGGGGCGGCGAGCGATAAGATCAAATGTTTGAAATACGCCACGAGGCGACGCCAGTGGTGAATTCACGTACTAACAAAGTAACTGATGTCTTATTCGCGCCGCCCGTCGCTCCGCTGACCTCTTACAGACCAAAATGATGAACTGGCTGCTACGCAATAGTATCTACATCATGAACGGCTGCTTAAATAACGCAAGAAATGAGTATTGTTGAAAATAGGCTGTAAGGTTTGTGAGTTGCGAGTCTATAACACAAAGCTTGGAAAAATTGCAAAGCTCTGTGACAAGGAAAATTCGATTGCGAGCAGGACTTATAGAAAATGCTGGTCATCTTCGTCTCAGTCTGTATCAATCTCTTATTTTTATTATCTTGTATTTTAGATGCGACCCGTGTTTTTTATGCCTTTTTCAAGTATCAAAGGCAGCTTTGATACTCAAAAAAGTATCTTTGCATATTTGTCGAAACATAATGTAAAATAAATTCTATAACTACAGTTTATAAAGTAATATTAATCCAAAGATGTAATTTTTCCTTCGCCCCACAGATGAACCACGCATGTCGTGCCCTCACATACATGCTGGAAGCCCTGCCGCGCAGCAGCGGCGCCGTGGCGCTGGCCGTGCCGGCCTTCCTGGACAAGCTGCAGGCCATCACCTGCATGGACGTGGCCGAGCAGAGCCTCACCGCGCTCGACATGCTCTCCCGGCGACACTCGAAGGCTATACTGCAAGCTGTAAGTATTTACATACACTTTTACAAAGGATTTTTGCTTTTTTGATGTCTGGAAATCTTCTTGGACTCCCTCAGCCAGGGAAGGTAAAGAGGAAGTTAGACTTGTGACTAAAATTAGAATAAAACAAAATAGAACTTGAAACAAGATAAAACAATATTTCGGCACTGCAGTGCCCTTGTTCATGACGCGATTTGCGTGATTTGCAATTCCTACTAACTAAAAATGAAAATGGTCCATTGCCACTACGACGTAATGATGCTATTCGACTGATATACATCCTAGTAGCAAGCCTGTTTGTTTTACTGTCTTGCTTGCACGAAACGTCAAAGAAATTGAAGACACCACTTATAGGTACACTCGCACCTAAACATTTTGCCTTAGAAACGTCGTTTTTTCCAAGAACCATTTTACTTGTACCCACCTCTAACGTCACATAATATTACAGCGTGGCGTCTCAGCATGCTTGACATACCTGGACTTCTTCTCCATCAACGCACAGCGCGCTGCGCTGTCCATCACAGCCAACTGCTGCCAGAACCTCACTCCAGACGAGTTCCATCTAGTGAGGGACTCGCTACAGCTACTGGCTAATAGGTAACTTAAAACTTAACCTTTTTAATTTATAATAAAGTATTTTCTAACCACGCCCTCTAGTCCTTAATAGATTTCCAACTTGTATGTATTTGGTTATTAAATTGAAAATCTATTAAAAACTACTGAGTGTTTACTTTTATTGCTTGCCACTTGGTAACAGGGTTAGCTATCAGTTTTATTTGTCATTTTTGTAGCCATTAATAAGAAAATGACAGGGCCTTATTTAATTCTTATTTTATTACATTGCATTTATGGGATGCTTTTGGTATTTATTTAAGGTTCTTACTAATTTCGATAATCAAGATCTTTGTCATCACCCTTGATGAATAAAAATGTTTTTGTCAAAAAACACTAGCGGCCTTATTACAAAAACTAAATAAACCTTGGTTTAAACCTGGTCTATCAAGTCCAGGCTTATCTGCAGAGCCATGGTTTAAATTTGTCCGTATTACAAAACTAAGATAAAACGTCGACTTTAGTACCGCCATTTGAACGATTGTCTAACCAATTAAATCCACAATGAGTAATAACAATTAAATCTACCTTGTTTCAATCCATTTTGGGTGAAAATAACACAAAAACTACAACACAATGAAAAATTTGCTATGAGAAACTTTGACATACCTTTGACAGCTACAACTGTTAGACCATGGTTTATCGCAAAACCACGATTTGTAATAATGTTTGTGTAAACCGTAGTTTTACAAGATTAAACCTGGGTTTTTAGTTAAACCCCTTTTTGTAATAAGGCGGTATAAGTTTTAAATATTTTATTAAATTACATTGTATTGTAATTGCATTTACGTCTGTATTATCAAAGAAAGTCTTTAGGGTTCTAGGAGTCATGTGTCCTTTAGTCAGCCCATTTCAAGAGCTTTTTACTTTCAGACTTACCCAACAAGACAAGAAATCTGTGGAATGCGTATGTCTGGCGTTCTCGCGGCTCGTGGACAGTTTCCAACACGACCCGGCGCGCCTGCAAGAGATCGCCACTCCGGAATTACTCACAAATCTGCAACAGCTGGTGAGTAGCCTGTAATATGAATTTTTGAATGTAAATATTCTGGAGTTGTAGTGTGGATTTGTGTCAATTTAATGCCATTTTTATGGTGTACTAGCTTCCGCCCGCGACTCCGTCCGCGTGGATGTCGGTCTTCGCGTGGATGGTTTATTTCCCCATTTTGAGTAACTCTGACAATGACATCTTATAAATATTACGGCGCTGAATCCACTGCGGGTAATGCAACGTGTGTTCGCGGTTCTACAGAACAACGTCTATGAATAAAACTGAAAAATAAGATTTTTTTTCTACGTTAAAATTTTTCCAGGATAAAAAGTATCCTATGTTATGCCCAGGATAATAAGGAATAATTATACCAAGTTTCATCGAAATCGAACCGTTAGTTTTCACGTGATGCCTGCACAAACAGACAGACAGACAAATTTTTTTTAAATCATATATTTGGGTTTGGTATCGATCCAGCAACACCCCCCGCTATTTATTTTTTCAATATTTTCAATGTACAGAATTGACCCTTCTACAGATTTATTATAGTAGAGAAGATTTATATTTAGTTCTAGCTACTAGCTATTTCCCGTGGTTTCACCCCCGCTGCTAAGCTCTTATTGGTCGTAGCGTGATATTTTATAGCATATAGCCTTCCTAGATAAATGGACTAACTAACACAAAAACGTTCAACCAAACTACCTCTTCTGCTTTATAATATTCAAGATTTAGAAAACAAGCCATACATAACAAATATTTTGAACGAGTGTAATCTTCCACAGCTGGTAGTGCAGCCTCCCCTGATCTCCGGCGCCACGTTCATCACGGTGCTGCGCCTGCTGTGGGTGATGTGCGCGGCGTGTCCTCAGCTGGCGCTGGCGCTGCACCAGCGGTCCATTGCCGACACGCTGCTGTGTCTGCTCACCGGATCCAGCCTGCACCAGGAGGTAAGAACCAACCTCTTGCACAGCGTATTCCGAGACACTGTAAAAGTTAAATGATCATCATCCACTCATCTTCAGCCATCCTGATACACAAGTAAGCAATCTACTTTTTTATTTTTTGCTTTGTGAAATCATCAAATGAGTGTCCTGGGTGGAGCGGGACTGCCAGACTCATACTGACTTAAATCCATGGTGTTAAAGTAAAGGGCTATTAAAGAATAGCCCTTTCAGGGTCACGGTTACCTGTCTAGGCAGACTCTGTTAGTGAACCTGGCAGGCGTTTGGCCCTCTATGGTTCCTCGTCATATAAAGCAATCTACAATGAAGTTTCTAAATACTAGCTGTCCTGTAATTATCGGGATTATAATTATCCTATTTGTTAATCCAGGCTATTACTTATCTTTTACAGCAAGTGGAATTGATCCCACGCCTTCCTCAAGAGCTGTACGAGATCACGTGTTTGATCGGTGAGCTGATGCCGCGCCTGCCTACGGACGGCATCTTCGCCGTGGACTCTCACCTCGACAGACCCTGGTCTGCGTCCAGTGAGCGTACTGCGCACTGGCAGTGGCGAGATGATAGGGGTAAGTTGAACATTCTGCGTCGAGAACAATCTGGACAAGTTAGAGAGCTTCATCATGACGCGACGCGATACAGAATTGCATCGATTGACGATATTGGTCAGATATCGCACAGACCTCCGATTGCGATTTGCTAATGGAGTCGCTTTGATGAGGATATTGCTCAGAGATCTGCTCGATATCGAATTGCATGTACTTGCATGACAATGCACATGATTCTCTGTTCGAAATTCGATTGCGCAACTACTCGTCCCTGGCGACATTTTTCATTTTTTTTTTGCAGCGCCTTAATGTCGTAGTAGTAAGGTGGATTTTCGTAGTTTCACGGTTTGCATCGCATCACTCCAGTAGCAAATACGTACGACTTGAATCGGCAATTGACTCGATATCGCAAGAGTCGCGTCATGAGTAAGCTCCTTTACTGTATCAGTACTTACATTCAATATTCTTATAACAGGCGTATGGCGTTCATACTCCTGGGCGGAGAGCCGTGCCCTCGAAGCTGGTGCATCAGCTGGCGAGGAAGAAGTGTGTCTGACGACGTTAGGTCGCTCGTACACGGTGGACCTGACGGCCATGCAGCAGTTGAACGACCACACGGGCACGGCGCGGCCCGTGCAGCGCGTCGCACCCGCGCCCGCGCCCTCCGACCAGCCCGCCTCCTCACACGCACCTGCTCCTGGTCAGTATTAGCACTAGAACATAACATACAAGTCAAATATGATGCATCATTAGGTAGGATCCCAACACAAAGCACATTTATACTACACCTGCATGGAAAGTACCTTGATACTTTATCAAATTTGCGGTAGAAAGTACGTCATTGCATATCGAACAAATATGCGGGGAGAAAACGCATCTGAGCGGGAGAGAAAAGTGTATGAAAATCCATTTCTTACGTGGTTTTTCTTTTTTAACCCTTTAACCGCCAGAGTCGTATATATCCGACAAACATTTCCGTGCCCGTATCGCCTGTGTCGTATTTATCCGACAGAGAATATTCACGATTTTTTGTTGTTTTGTTCGATTTAATTGAATCTATTCCATATCTCTCTATTTATGTAGATAGATAGATTGAATACTTTTTATTGTACACCATGATATTTTACAAATCTGAGCTTAGAAGGAGCAGAAAGAGAGGAGAAGAGAAAAGCACGATTCGTAGCCGGGCGCTAGGGGCACGGCAATTGATATTTAGCCAAGCGCTTAAAAGGTTAATTTTGGGTAAGACTATGCGCCGGTAACCTAAATATCAAAAGCCAAAAAGTTTTTACAGTGAGTTTTTATCTCCAAGTTCGCAAAATGACTCTGGCCACCAGCTGTGTGTTGGATGGTGTCGGGCAGGCAGTGCGACCCTGCGGCGGCCCGCTATACAATTTGAAAAAAGAACATATGAAAATTGCAGACGCCATTGGCGCCATTTTCAATTTGTGTGTTTTTTGAGGGTTCAGTTTTCGTAGAAAGTAAAATAAAAATGATAAGTAGTGATAGTGATGATGAAAAATTTTTCCTCGTAGGTGTAGTATAAAGCACTATGTATCACTCGAGAGAAAGTGCGATTTCCGATCTCGGGTATTTTAAAGCCCTCCCCTACGGGTCGGGCTTCAAACGACACCCTCGACGGTAATCGGTCACTTTCTCCTCTTGGTGAACAATGGACTATTGTGCCGGAACATTTTGTGCAGAACTTCACCGGCGAGTGTATGTAAATTTTGTTAGTGCATAGTGCTAACTTAACTGAGTTAAGCAATATGTGCGCTCAAATAACGAGTCTACTGTTAATGTGTTCGCACAAAAGTATCCAGGTGTGCGCGGTCACGCGAGTGGGTAACAGAGTGAATATTTGTGAATCACATCCACAGATTCACACCTTCGTTGTACTTTTTCTTGTGAGAAAAATAATGACAGGTCTTCGCAATAAATTGATTACTAGGAAGCTAGATAGACTGATCGTGACATACGGCGTGAATTCTATGTGAAAGTTATTTGCCCAAAGGCGTCGACGTCTTGCAACTACCGTCGAGTCAATATTCGCCGTGTGAACTCCTACATGATTATTTCGTGAATCACGTAGATCAGTAATGTTAATTATCTAGTGTACTCCTTAATAAGCTCAATGTTGTTCCAGACCCCCGCATCGCCATGGTCCGCTCGCACCCGGCGCTGGTCCGCGCGCTGCTGTCCGTGCTTCACGAGGTGTACTGGAGCTCGGCCGGGCCCGCTGTCCGCTCGCAGGCTCTCAAGGCCATCTTGCGCGCCGTCTACTACGCAGACGCGCCGCTGCTGCGACAGGTGCTCAAGATGCAGGTATGTTGTGAATTTCATAACTTTTTACAAGTGTGTGTTGAACTTGAGAATAAGTCCTTACAGATTGCTGGTAATAAATATTGCACATCGTCCTTTCGAAAGAGATGATCTGTTAGCTTCGACTTTGTAAAGCATTGTTTTTGTCGCAAGAAGCACTATCTAAGTATCAAAAAATGTCACATTGGTAGTGTGTGACAGAGATAACGCTCTGCGAAAGCGAGACCAGCCGGTTATCTCTTTCTAGTGGTCGATGTGGAATATTTTTCGCCAGTACCTGAATGTTATAGGCGATTATTAAAAACTAGCTTCCGCCCGCGACTCCGTCCGCGCGAATGTCGGGCTTCGCGTGGATGGTTTATTTCTCCATTTTGAGTAACTCTGACAATGACATCTTATAAATATTACGGCGCTGAATCCACTGCGGGTAATGCAACGTGTGTTCGCGGTTCTACAGAACAACGTTTATGAATAAAACTGAAAAATAAGTTTTTTTTTTCTACGTATTTTTCCAGGATAAAAAGTATCCTATTTTATGCCCAGGATAATAAAGTATAAATATACCAAGTTTCATCGAAATCCAACCGTTAGTTTTCACGTGATGCCTGCACATACAGCCAGACAGACAGACAAAAATTTTTTTAATCACATATTTGGGTTTGGTATCGATCCAGCAACACCCCCCGCTGTTTATTTTTTCAATATTTTCAATGTACAGAATTGACCCTTCTACAGATTTATTATATGTATAGATGAATATACCTACACTGTAGATTTATTGCAGGTTATTAAACTGTATGCAGTTAGATAGCCTACCTCAAGTGGTAGCTTCCTTTAAACATCCAACCGCAATAGTAAATAACCACGATTAAGCGTACTTGTTCATGACGCGACTGATTTGCGACGCTGACTGACTAGAAGTGAAAATCATCCTTAGTACTAGGAAATAATGATTAAATTCGACTGCCTTTTTTTATCTACCCATCCACAGTCAACCGCCCGTTTTATATTGGCATCGCCTTTTATGTCGTAGTGGTAAGGATGATTTTTTCTGCAAGTTGGTCGGTCACACAAATCACACCAATCGTCTTACATCACACCGCCTCATGAGCAGGCGCACTAAGAATCATAATGTTTGAATTCACATTTCACATCGACGATGAAGAGTCAATAAATAATAACTACAAAAACGCAACTTTACAGGAGGCGTAAAAAACGTTTCAAGTCCGTTTAATTATTTTTTTAGTATATTTGATTTTTTAAATGTTTTATGTAAACTGACTACAACATTATGCTTATGACTACAATATTAATATATTAATCAATGATTTTATTAGTTTTTAGATATATTTTAGATAGATTTTATTAGTATTTGTTGCCATCGTAAATGACGTAACACCACTTAGTATATATTGCAATAATTGTTTATCTTGCAAAATTAATAAGAAACAGACCTAAGATCTTTGCCAGCATGTGCATTACTCTATTCTACAATAAATAATGCAATAAAACAAAAATGGCCAAAATGTTAGATATTATATATTGACTCTTCATCGTCGACATGTTTTTTCTCCAACAGGTGATATCCTCACACATCGCCGGTATGATGGCGTCAAGCGACCTGCGCATTGTGGTGGGATCCCTGCAGCTGGCCGAGATCCTCATGCAACGTCTGCCGGACGAGATGGGCGTGCAGTTCCGTCGTGAAGGAGTGCTGCACCAGGTCGCACAGCTGGCTGAACGGGTGCCGCCCGCGCAGCCGCCTCGACATCATCCGCTCAAGGTAATGGCTTATGAAATTGTTGGGCACTTTTGGGGTCATCATTCGTCGAACGATGTTGGGTTAAGACTGTTTCCAAATTATAACCGCAAAGGCCTGTGGCTGCCATTATGGCCCCACAATTATTAAATAAATGATTCCTCTGTTTATAACTTCGTACTAACCTTTTGACATCTTTTACAAAATAAAAGAACACCTGAACAATCACTTTTTCTTTTAAATATGGTATTTCGCCATTTTTTTCTTGTACATAATATTATATTTAATATTAATATTGATGAATGTCAATATCTTCTCTTCCCACAGTCCCCAGGTGGCGGTAGTGTCCGCTCCTCGGGCGGGTCGTCTCCGCCTGCCTCCACGTCGGCCACATCACTGGAACATCAAAACAACCTCTCTCTCGCGTTCTCCGCCTCTGGATCATTTGTTGCCAACAGTTTGCTGCGTAAGTTGCTATATTACCATACAAGCTGTACCCCGCGATTTTACCCGTTGCTCGGCTCCTATTGGTCGTAACGTGACTTTATATAGCCTATAGCCACACAAAAGTATTTTTTCAAAGATAGTTTTCACCAAACTCTTCAGAATTAATTATTGTATAAATAAAGGGCTATGCAACTTATTGGCATCAAATTTTTTTTTCTTTCGCCAGTAATGAAATGTTGGTCATTAGTAGACCGCAACCTAAGTACTTCGTAAAAAATATTTAAAAAAATCTAAACCGTAACCAACCAGAGATATAACGGATTTTATTTTGTTCTAAGCGGGAGTAAATCACTCCTGATTAGAACAAAATTAAAACCGCCATATCTCTGGTTGGTTACGGTTTAGAAACTTTTTTTTTCTATGGACTTCTTAGGTAGTAGTCTCATTGTGGCCAAAATCAATGGCGAAAAGAAAAAAAAAATGATGCCAAGGTCCATACTAAAAGTTTCATGAGCCTTTGATTGGTCTATAACGGGTAATGATACAGAAACGCAGTTTACCTTTCAGTTACTGCCAAAGAGGCAAGCTTTTGACACATTTCTAGTTAAAATCTTTTATTAAGTTGATTTTGTACGTCTCAATGTAACACTATGTTTTTTCTTTATCCACCAGCAACCGGAAGCGATGGAAGCGGCTCTGAGCATGGACAAGCGTCAGCATCGACACATGCACAGATGTCTGTTACTTCAGTGCACAGGTAAGCTGAATGAGATAATAATGGCTAGCATGTCTACTGTTTTACCAACTGTCGACCTCCAAATATAGTGTGTCCGTCTATTAAATTATCTGTTCTGCAAGTTTGAGAAACGATGTATTGTATTAGTTCATTCCACAAGGGAATGATCTGCCGTGATCATCAATAATTTCATATTATTTTTGACAACTTAATTACTACATACTGAAAAATTATTATTTTAAAAGAATAGTAAATTTGGCCTCCATTTCTTAATCTTACACCCCAAAGGGTTTTTTTCCCCCGATTTATTTTGGTGAAAATCGTAACAAATTCATGTTTGTGACAGGTCGGGCAGTCCCCTACAGTTGGCAGAGATGTTGAAGCGCAAGCGCGCGGTGAAGCGCTCGGGAGGTGCGGGCACGCGGCACGCGCGGCGACGGGACGAGCCTGCGCCCGCGCACGCGCCGCCGCCGCACGCGCACCTGGCACACCCGGCGCACGCCGCACACGCCACGCACGTAACTCACGCCACGCCGCATGCGCAGCCACATGGTATGTGCACTACCTTATTTTCCGTTGGATTTTTTTATGGGAAATATTTATGTTTATTACCGTTCATTGTTGTTTTTGACTGTTTCATTTTCCATTCTAAATTAGTTTTGTGTAAATACCAATCAAACACTGTTAAATTGGAAGTGTGCTATGTGCCGATTCTGTCTACAAAGTTGCGATACTAAGCTGTATTATAATTATCATATTTTGATTATTCTATAAGCAAATGAAAGATGTCAAGTACTGAAATATCAATATCGTTAAATCTTTAATTCTAGTATTTTCAAAAATTCCGAATGAAAGTAAAAAATCAATAAAAGTTTATTATAACGGCTTAAAGACTTCTCAACGCTGATATTCTCATAAAAACTCATATTGTGCCTCCCCTATAGGCTCCGGTGTGTCAGTGGGCGCGCGGTCAGCGACCCGCGTGGGCGGTGCGTCCAAGACGTCGTCGTTCCTGTCGTCCCTGAACCCGTCCCGCTGGGGCCGGTCCCCGCACACACACAAGGACTCCGGCCTGCTGGCCTCGCCGCACACCTCTGCTAATCTCACTGTGCAGAACAAGTTAGTATATACTTTTTTACTATTTGATAAGTCTTTGCCTTTGGCTCTAGTCTAATTGAAAGAGAAAGAAACAAAGCTATTATCTTTTTAAGTGGTGCGAGAGACTGTCAGGCTCGTACTAACTAAAATCCACTGTGTCATTCAATAACGCTTTACGTGGCCGTTTCGGCGTCACGGTTACATCATAAGACAATCCCAGACAGACTTTGGGCCTTCTACTATTCTTCTACGAGCTTACCTAGAAGAAGTCTGTTCATTCTAACTTTGTAGAGATTTGGGTTGTATGCGTTCGGAAACACATACGCAGTTAGTGCATTTACATTTATTTATAGATTTGAAAACCTAGATCCGAAAGGGGGACGTCTATTACTTTCGAAATCATTGGCATTTTAATGAAAAAAAAAAAAAAAATAAGTTTCAGCATTAATTAACGCTGATATAAGATTACGAATTAATTTAAAATTTATTTCATTTTAGAATAGACTGTACGCATAGACAATAATGCTACATACGTATGCTTTCAGCTGGTTCTGTATATTATAACATTTGACACTAATTCGTGATGTCCTCAGGGAGAAAGTGCGCGAGTGGATCCAGTGGACGGCGTCCCGCGTGGTCCGGTCGTGGGGCGCGCTGGGCGGCTGCGGCGGCGCGCTGGAGCAGCTGGCAGCGCTGGCCGCAGCGCTGCCACACCCGCACCACCGCCGCGCCGCGCTGCACACGCTGCGCGACACGCTGCTGCACCACGACGTCTCACCCTTCGAGGTAATTTATTTTTCCACTAATCTCTAACCACTATAATGCCTGAAAGCCAGTATCGAACCGGGAAATTAACGCACATCGAAAATTAATAATTTGAACTGTCTTGGATCCTACAATTTAAACTCATTAGAATAGCAGAAGAGTTGGAAAACTTTTAGACCTTGGATTCTGACAGGACAGAAATGACGTGTTCACAGAAGCCGCCCACTAACGGCAAGTCGACTCCTCCGAGGCCTGTTGGGATCGACTTCTAATCTAATGCTACTGAATATTCTTAAAAACTATAATATTCTAACTAATGATGCCTCGTTGAGTTCTTATTTGAATTTTCCGCTAATAATTATGTCGAGAAAAGAAAAGAATCTTTGTTGGCACAACCATGCATTTGTATACAACATAAACATAAAAAGCTTAGATGGTTTTTGAAGAATTGTTGGCAACCTCAGATCGTTAACCTATCTATAACTTCCGCAGGTGAACCACTCGGGAGTGCTAGGCGCCCTGCTACAGTTCCTGACGGGTGTGGAACCCGAGGGCGAAGGGTCTGAAGCCCGTGAAGGCGACGGCGAAGGTCGCGACGACTACGTGGCCGCCGCTGAGGACCGACTGAGACTCTTTCTGCATGTGTTCGCTGACATGCCTCTCACTGTCGAGTGAGTATTTTTTTTATTTTTAAATGAACTAGTGAAATTAAATACCTATCTTATATTACTATTCGACTGAAATACTGTACGACAAATTTGCGGTACTTCAGCAGTGCGCGTATTAAGCTGGTATCGCGTTGAGCCTCCGTGTCCACCGGCAAGGCCCGTGTCCACCGGAAGTTCGCACATAGTGCAGAACTTTGTGCGCGAACATTTTCACTGAACTAAGTCTAACAATGTGCGCGCACAAATAACGATTCTACAGCTTTACTGTTACTGGTTGCTTGAGTGAGTCCATCAGAGTGAACATTTGTGCTGCACACCTGTGGAATCGCATTTTTACAAACGAATCAAAAAGTACATACTATTAAAAAAACTTTTGTATTCCACCATTCCATTTTTTAGTGTAATGGGTCTTGATAGCCTTTTGTGCTATATAATATTCAAATTACTAGCTGGTTTTACTCCATAGACATTATAGCAATCAACCACTTATGACGATCAAAAACAATCTAATCTCCCTACGTTAAGTGGGCTGAATTTTTTTATCACTGTAAAGGTATCTTTACCAATAAAGTTTGTGGAGTTTTTTTAGCTAGCTGATGAAATGTATAGTAATAAAGTTGTGCCTGTCCAGTGCGGAGTGGAGCTCGGCCGTGGGCGCGCTGGGCGTGCTGGGCGCGGGCAGCAGCTCGGGCGGCGCGGCGGGCGCGGCGCTGGCGGCGCTGGTGCTCAAGGTCAACGCCTGCGTGTCGCACCTGGAGCAGTTCCCCGTGCGCGTGCACGACCTGCCCGCGCGACCCGCCACCTCCGCGCTCAAGTTCTTCAACACGCATCAGCTTATGGTCAGTAGCAAAAATTAAATGGTTAAATCATCAAGAGTTCCCGTCCATGATAGAGCGGGAGAAGCTGTGTCAGACTCGTGCTGGCTAAAATCCAGTGTTCCTTAAATATCTCTTTATGTTCAAGGTTACCTCTTTAGACAGTCGCGCTACCCATGGTCAATAGCTTTTACATGCAACTTTATACTGTATTGCTTGTGAAGTAAAATACAAATTCTAACACTTCTGGTCTTCATGATGACAGCGTATAATTGTTAGCATATTATTTATTGTTAAACACAAAATCACATAAAATTTATAATTAGAAACGTCGCTCTCTACGTGAATAAAATTAATCGACAAACAGTTAACAAAATATCTGTTTCTCTGCGTTTTGCTTAACATTCTTGATGATAATATTTTTGTTACAGTGTGATCTCAAACGCCACCCAAGTTGCTCGAATCTGAAGCAATGGAAGGGCGGCGTCGTGCGGATTGATCCGCTAGCTTTAGTTCAAGCCATTGAGAGGTAAGTTATGAAAGCAGCACACATTATTATGAAAATCTTGCTTGATTTCTGTATACCAGATGCTAATTACAGCATGCAAAACAATTAATAACTCTTAACAGCAGTCAAAATGAATAAGTATAAATCAATTTAGCAACTCTGTGGGACTTAATTTTAGGTTGGTCAGTCGCAGTTCATCTAAAAATAAACCGTATTGTATAAAGATTCTGTGCATATTCGTACTAACGACTGATCAAGCGTACGATACGAAAATAAACATGTAAATAAAGTTCATTTTCGAATGAAGCTACAATAACTGAGCTAAAATTAAGTTCGCTGTCTTCTCCGTGTGCTAACCTACTCCAGCTTACCAGATGCTATTGGTAATAAAAGGCCATGCTAAAGTATGACGATGGTTCCGCAGGTATTTAGCACAACGCGGCTACGCGAGCGGACGCGCGCGCTCGGAGTCGGGCGGCGGGCCTCACTCGGACGACGACGCGGCCTCCGACGACGACGTCGACGACTCGCTCGCCACGCCGCCGCATCACACTACTGAGTACGTAACACCACATTGTTACCGATTTTGAAAAAAGGAGGAGGTTCTCAATCTCTTCGGAACCTTTTTTCATGTATGTTTCTCGATTTCTCAATGAAGTCCACCGATTTGGAAAATCCTCTTTTGTTTGAAAGGACATACACTACCGAAAGTTGTGAAGCTTTAAAACGTTTCTTTCCTCTTGCTTGCTTATATGTATGAATGTGGATGAAGCGAAAGGGGTGTGTAAGGCTCGTAGCAGGTGGCGCGGGGCGATTTCTGCCTACCCCGTTTATGTATGTATGTAGTATACTCGTTTTCTAAGACTGTACTAAAACAGTAGTTATCTATTCCAGTTCTGACCATAAACTGGAGTTCCTGATCGGTGACACAGTTCTGCCGTACAACATGACCGTGTACCAAGCGGTGCGCCAGTTCGGCGAGCAGACTGACGCCGACACCGACACCGAGACACCGCTAGGTCAGTTGTCAACCACTACTTCCGTATCTTCACTTGCAATATGTGTCTACTTCATAAATAAAGAAAACCAAAATATGTAGATAATCAAAATATATATAAAAAACATTTTCAACTTCACTGCTTGTGGTCGTTGAACCGTAAAGTTTTTTTTTTTTTTTGGATGAGAAAATTACACATAAAACAGTGGACAAAAAAAAACGCATGGTCCTTTCCATTTCTTAGTGTTTCACTGATGATGAAGTCATCAAAACATTTTCTATACTAATATTATAAAGATGAAGAGTTAGTTTGTTTGGTTGTACGCGCTGTCAGGAAGTACTGGTTCGAATTATAAATCCTTTTTGTATTAGATTACATTCATTGAGGAAGGCTTTATAACATCATGGTACGACCAATAGGAGTCCAGCAGCTGAGGGGATTAGCTAGTAATTATATAAAAGCGGATATAAATAATTATATTCATCTTACAAGAAAATACGTCCCAGTAATAACTTAACCCGTGAATCATTTTGTAAAGCTTACCTTTGTATATTCCAGCAAACGCAGGCATCTGGGTGCAGACGCACACGATCTACTACCGCGCGGTGGAGGCTGGCGAACAGCCCCGCGCCGACACCAGCGCCTCGCGCAAGGGCAAGGGACAGCCCACCAAGCTGTCCTCTAGGCGCAAACCTGATCTCTTGTGGAATGGTATGTTTATTTACACCTCCATTTATCTTTTTCAAGTTTTTTTGCACAAACATTTGCTTGTGAATGTTTCTAGAGTTTCATTTATCTGTGTATTAAAATTCATCAGTTACCTATTTAGGGTTTAGATTGTAACAAAGAAATTGACAATCTTTTGTGATCAAATGAAAATATTTAATATAATATAGTTTGAGACTGCCCATAGGTTTTAGAGGTCAGATGGTAATTGCTTCATTTCAATGCGTAGAATTTAGCTGCATCTAGTTGGTTTAGAAGTAAAATATATTAACATTTTCATGATTTTTTAATTGCAGAGGGCATGGTCCCGCTCCGCTCGTCCCCGCTGGTGAGCATGGTCCGCGCGGCGGCGCTGGGCACGGCGGGCGACGTGCGCGACGCGTCGCTGCCCGCGCTCAGCCTGCTGCGCGCGCTGCACGCGCTGTGCCGCCACTGGCACACGCTGTACCGTGCGGCCTGTCTGCCCGACCTGCGCCCGCTCGTGCCCAACCAAGACTTCATTAATGCCAAGGTATGCACCAAACAGACACCACGACCATCATTTCACACAGATGTTTTGATATTTTCTTCACTTATATTTGTATTTTTTTTTAGCTCGCTGCCAAAGCCAATCGCCAACTTCAAGATCCACTCGTCATTATGACTGGAAATCTTCCACCGTGGCTCAAAAAGATAGCTTACGCTTGGTAAGTCTTTATTTTACTGGAAACTAATATGCTATGAAATTCGCGTTGAAAATGTAAATGTATTAATATGTGATGTACGCGCAGTCCGTTCGTGCTGCCGTTCGAGTGCCGGCACCTGCTGTTCTACGTGGTGTCGTTCGACCGCGACCGCGCGCTGCAGCGACTGCTGGAGGCCGGCGGGGAGCGCGGCGCGGGCGGCGCGGTGGGCGGCGCGGACGAGCGGGTGGCGCCGCGCCTGGACCGACGCAAGCGCACCGTGCAGCGACACAACGTGCTGCGACAGGCCGAGCATGTCATGCACGAGTTCGCGCACTCCAAGGCGCTGCTCGAGATACAGTACGAGAACGAGGTCGGCACCGGACTCGGTCCCACGCTCGAGTTCTACGCGCTCGTCTCGCAGGAGTTGCAGCGGGCCGACCTCGACCTGTGGCACGGCTCAGAGAACTTCAAGCAGAAGCCGACGTCCTTCGGCGGAGAGATCGTCAAGAGTCAGCCCCCGGTCGTGACCGACAGATCGTCAGATGCAGCCGCACGCCTAGCTTCCTCAGTCCGTGATGCTCTCAACCTGGACGAAGAGCGCTCTCCCGAACCGTCAGAGCTGGAGAAGGAGACTTCCATACCGTCGCCGGCGCCTGACGCCACATACGTGTCGTGGCCCTGCGGCCTGTTCCCGCAGGCTGTGGGCCGCAACGCGCGCGCCTCACACGTCTCGAGGGTTAAAGCCAAATTCCGCTTCTTAGGAAAGTTTATGGCTAAAGCTGTTATGGACTCGAGAATGGTAAGTTTGCTTACCCTAGTTAAATTATGTTTATCAAATAGTTTTTTTCTATTTCATCATAAACTCTTTCCATTTTCAAAGTAAACTGCCTTCGATACATATATTAGTGCCACAGCTGCAGTATTCTAATGTGATGATTTATTTCAGGTGGACATCCCACTGTCAGTGTCGATGTACCGCTGGCTGGTGAGCGAGGAGAAGATGCTGTCGTTGAGCGACGTGCGGCACGTGGCGCCCGAGCTGTGGCGCTCGCTGTGTCGCCTGCGCCGCGTGGCCGAGCGCGCGCGACTGCTGGCCGCGGACACCAGGCACTCGCCCGAGCAGAAAACGCAGCTGGTAAGACTTATACTTCACGCAGTAAAACAAAAAATTGAACAGAGAACAGATTTGCAGTATTTGAAACTTATCAGTAGGTAACCCGTAGTATTCAGTGCAATGATTTTCGAGATCGTAAATATTGAGTACAGGACTATAATGCTTTGTATATTTTGTTCTATTATAGATCCGAATTTAGTGCTAATTCTGAGTGCTGTTAGTTAGAGGGCTAACACGATAGCACAATTTTCTCTGCAAGTGGTACAATACGCTTTACATATTCTATTTTGTTATCAAACAGATAAGCGCCCTAGAGCTGGACGGCTGCCCCATCGAGGAGTTGGGTCTGGACTTTATTTTGCCGGGCGACGGCTGCACGGAGCTGCGGCGCGGCGGCCGCGACCTGCCCGTCACCGCGCACAACCTGCACAACTACATTGATCTCGTTACCCACTGGCTGCTTTATGAAGGTAACTAGCTGTTGCCCTTGCTTTCACCCCCCGCTGCTCGGCTCCTAGTGATTGTAGCGTGATGTTACATAGCCTTCCTCGATAAATGAACTATCCAACACAAAATATTTGTTGAATTCGAATCACCAGTTCCTGAGATTAGCGCTTTCAAACAACTTCAGCTTCATAATATTAGTATAGCTGTTTCGACCTTCACGCTGATCGTGCTACACTTATTACCTATGTGACTTATTATGTATGCAGTCATAAATAGCTTGATTGGCAGACTGCTGGGTGAATAAATATTTGGTCACATGCCAGACTAAAATACATATTTGCGGATCTTAGGGCTTAATTTTATTCCCATTGCATATTAGAAACATAACATTTACAAAATTACATAAATAGTTACTCATGATGAATTCTGTTTACCCACAGGTGTTACCAAACAAATGGAAGCTTTCCGAGAAGGCTTTGAGTCAGTTTTCCCACTAGCCAACTTAAAAATATTCTATCCTGAAGAATTGGAACAAGTGTTCTGCGGCAGTCCGTCCGGTAAGATACTTGTTACCATTGTGTCTTAAATTATATACCTGTTATATTTGAAAAAAAAGTCTAAAGTATAAAAATATACGTTCGTGATTCACGAATATATCAACAACACTAGAAAGCTTTTGGTCTCTTCCAGGAGGTCGCGACCAGCGCTGGGAGCCGCGCATGCTGACGGAGTGCATCCGTCCCGACCACGGGTACAACGCCGAGTCGCGCGCCATTCGCATGCTGGTCGACATACTCGCCTCATATAACCGCGAGGAGCAGCGTCTGTTCTTGCAGTTCGTGACCGGAAGCCCTAGGCTACCCACCGGAGGTAAATATATGGGAAAGAATACTTTACTGGAACAATAATTAATTAAACATAGTTTTTGTCAGATATGATCTATCTTTGTAAAGTTATTAGTTTCATGATGAGTGTACTTCCCACAGGTTTCAAGGCGCTGAACCCACCGCTGACGGTGGTGCGCAAGTCGCTGGAGTCGTCGTTGGACCCGGACGAGTACCTGCCGTCCGTGATGACGTGCGTCAACTACCTGAAGCTGCCCGACTACACCAGCGCCGACGTGATGCGCGCCAAGCTGCGCCTGGCGGCCTCCGAGGGCCAGCACTCGTTCCACTTGTCGTGAACGCCCACGTGTCCTCTCCCCACTGCTGTGATTACGTATCGACCCCGACCGAGTTGTTTGTATACATGTATGAATGCGGTTAGTGAAACCTATAATATGTGTTATATTGACGGTGCGCACGCTCCGGACGACTGCTGTTTATGTGCAATCAAAGTGATTTTATTAACCTAATGTGACAGACACTTAAAGTGCTGTGCGTTCTATAGTTTTGTTTTTCTTTGGATTCTTTTTAGATTACAGAAATATGTTTATATTATATTTTGTGTTAATTTAATGTGATAACTTTGTATATTACTTTCTCTGTATATCAGAGATCTGCTGACTCTCAATATAAAGCTTATGGTAAATATGTAACATGGATGGATTTTGTTGGCTTCACTGTATGGAGACGAGACTGCACGAGTCGGTGTCGCGCCGCCAGCCACGGGACTGACCATCCATGCTGCCAAGTCTGCTGACTCTACATAATAATAATAGAGTGCCCATTCACTTTCACTTCGCGAGTTATTCCTCGAATACCACCTGCAGTTGATTATTTCTGATTAGTTCGGCACATTTATATTTAAGCTATTTGAAGGACCACTAAAACTTGTTTGAGAGTCCTAAGAATTATAATAGCATTTATTACCAAACGGTGTATGTTTTAAGTATCATAAATGAGTAAAGAAAAAGTGCAAAATTTAATATGTAACAATTTCAATAAAACCATGTAAACAATATTGATCAACACTGGGTTTCATTTTCACCTTTACTCCTATAGCCAACAGCTTATATCTCATAGAGACGATAGTGATAAGGATGCTAGAATTAAATCCAGCCAACCTTCACTCTCCACCTGTTGAACATATTTAGATTCTCATTTTTATATTTTTAAAATTACTGTATTTTATGAACTTTTCAACACATTAAATAAAACACAAGATGACTTTCAAACAATATTAACCTTTATATTACTTTACACTGCCACCAAACTATCCACAAACAAACAACAAATCCCTAAATGTATATTATTAAAAGTTGATTATTTTACTCTTTATTGAACTCTTATTAGATATTTCATTCATATCATAATTATAAATGGTAAAATATGAATAAATGTGTCTCAGTGGTTGGCACCAATAATATAGTTATATCTATAATAACAGCATATTTGGGATATGTTGTGCATACAGGGGTCAAAGACAACACTGGAATTACATATAATAAAATTCTAAATTGTAGTTCTAAATACTAGATGCCTGTGCAATAATCTAAAATATAACCCTAAAAAACTAGAATGTACACTTGACCATCTATCAACATTAAAATGTGTAGGGAATAGTCACAGGGTTTACAGCACCATTGCAACCCAACCGAGGATGAGACAGGAGCCGCCAACAGGTGTGAGCCTGCGGAAGCAGCGGTCACCGGTGAATGCATGATAATAGCATGTGCCACAGAATAGAGTCATCCCAGCCATGAAGAATGCACCAGCCTGCAAATTAACACGTGAACTTGCTTTTTATTTGGAACTTAATAATAAAAATAAAATATTGCGCAATATCTTTAAGTAAACAATGTATTGCTTGTTTTACTTTCCTTCCATCTTATTAACCTATTTGAACTAACATTACAATGAACAAGAAATTCATTGTGATAACAATATCAATGTAATCTTTTTGAATATTAATCAAATTATGACATGGCACTATGTAATTACAAAGTTCAACTAACAATTAGCAGTGAAAAGGAATTAAGATCTATTCAACTTACAATAAATGGTCTCCGGCATAGGGGAACTGTGACAAGTGCGAGGGTGTGTAAGAAGTGGAATCTGTTGGCTGTGTCAAATATTTTCCTCAAGTCTTCTTTACTTTCGGTCTCCGGGAAATTGCGGTGAGCGCCCATTGCACCGAGCACGACAGCAGCAGCGCCGCTGAGCCCGGCTAGGCGCACAAACGGGCCCGCTTCCTGAGCTAGTTGCCACAGTGGCATCTTTACGATTATTTGAGCTGGTGGTTGAGGTGTTTGTTGCGGCTTGAAAATTCCCTGTGGTAAAAAAACAAAGATAATAGTCATTGATTTTGACAGCAAACAATGGTATTTTACATCAGACACGAAGAACCATACAAATTACAAGCTAAAATCGGAACTTACAATTTGACGCAACAAATTCATAGCTCCGTCCGTCACCGTATTTATCAAAAACGCGTCGCCCAAATTTACCATACCTTTACAGCTATTTTTTTCTACTGTTTATAAAATATTCCTTGTAGAAATCTGCGAGAGGATGGGTTCGACCAATATTGATAAAAATCTGTCAAATGAAACAAACGTCAATAATAGTGAAGTGTAAAATCATAATTGTAGTCGATTTTTGTTATAATTCGACTCGGTTTGAAGTTGTAGTGCTACTCGTTCAATCAAATGTTAATCAAACATATTGTTAAAACAGATGTGGCTTGCTGTGGCTGGAAGATAATTAATTATGTAATTATTTTTCTAACGCGGTACACGTGGTAATACCACTAATCGCCATCACCTGTCACCATTGCCCCGGCAAAGCCGCTGGGTTTTTCGGTCTTGCTGAACAATTGTAGTTATTTTAGGCATCGCTCCATCTTTTAATAAAAACCTAAGGCTACCCACCTGTGCTACCCACTGACCAAAACTAAAAACATAATAAAGTACTTATGTATTCTTTTTTCTTCACCAACAGCACCACGGTCACAGAAAAAACCGGCATTTGAAACTTTATTTTTAATTACTTATTTTAATTTCTCTTGTCTTACCGAAGTTTCATAAGTCGAGAACACATTCATTATGAGTGAGACAATATTTAATTTACTAGGAGGTCAAGTATCGTGTCAAGATTTAACTCTGCTAGTCAAGAATTCGACACTTCATTCTATAGAAGGTACGTAAATTCATGCTTTTTTTTTCATTTGGAGTAGGCAGAAAAAAAAATCAGCGCGCCTGTTTAAAAAAAATTTAAAAATGTTTTATTGAAACTTTTACCTGTTACGGTCATACATCTTTTTCTTTTTTCACAGACGTTGCCCCCACTAGGAATTTCTCCTGTATCGTGGGGGCGTGTACAAACATTTAAACACATACATTTCATTTACACATACACAATCACCCACACCCGGAACAACTAATTTTTAGATTTTATAAATTTAACGGCACGGTTAGAGCAGTGGCTAAGCGATTTGACTGCTGCGCTGCGTGTCGCGGGTTTAATTCCTGCACGGAGCAACTATTTGTATAACCTACTAGTAAGTAGTTGTTCCGGGTTTGGGTGTTTGTGTATGTGAGTTTCTATGTTTGTAAACGCACCCACGACACAGGAGAAAATCCTAGTGTGGGGCAACGTTAGGCAACAAAAAAAAGATTGTTTCAAACGGGAATCGAACCCGTGACACACAGAGCAGCATTCCAATCACTCAGCCACTACGCTACACTAACCGTGCCGTCAAGTGTGTTTGCCCCACTAAAAACGCCTGGTATGAAATTTCGTACATATACGAAAAGTTTAGTGCACGACTTCGATACTATTGGTACATGGATGATCAAGAATCCTGGTACCACTGACCGCTCGCTGTTGCTGACAGGAAACATAACATTTGGTCCTTTGTGGGTGCCGTTACAAGCTCCATGTGTGCACGGACCGGGTCTACGCGTCCAAAATACTTGATCCATAACGACTCGTTACTTTGAAAGCTTAGATTATGAAATCGAATGTCCACATTCCTAGTAGTAGGCCACTGAGAATTGAACCTAAAAAAAGGAAGAAAACTTATCTCCTTCGTTGGATTCCTAAGTAAAACAAGTAAAATGTCCAAGAAAAACATTTAAACGTGTGCGTGAAGTGTGCGTGGCGTTCACTTACACATTTCTAAATAAGTGGCTTCATGAAAAAAGGTTCGATTTGCCTTAAACCCGGAAACGTCGTTTTATAATTTAAGGGCGCGCTATCCGTGACCCCGGAACGTAAAGGGCTATTGAAGGACAACGTGGATTTTAATCAGTACGAGTCTGACAGTCCCTCCCACTCTGCCCTGGGTGGGAGTGTTGGTTATATACAAATAATCAACAAGTACTTATTAGCACTAGATACTTTTTAGTGCTAATCTATAAGATTGTCTTTACTCTGTTTCTCTTGTTTTATGAATTTAAATAAACGTTCTGTTCTGTTCAAACTCTCGAACCAAGTCGTTTTATTAGAGGTTATGACTCATTTGATGATTTTACCACGACAAAAAAAAAAAAAAGGGCGCGCTATCCCAGTCCCAACATATGCAGGCGTGTCATTACCATCCGTAATTTGTTACCCTCATCAGTAGGTAGTAAACTATCGATAAATTGACTCACGAAAAGTTTTTATTTAGCACAATGTTGAATAACTAATCGTAGAAAATACCACTATCCGAAGCAATATCATTGATCCGAAGACTATCCGTAAAAAAAATGAATCCTGCATTTAAAACCAGAAGCACGCTCTCGTGTCTTTTAGCTGCGAATATGCACGTGATTTTATTTTATCGGATGCTTTTTGGTGTAGTAAAGTAAAGGGTATGTGGAAGATGATTCTTTGAGTAATAAAACTTTACAATGAAAAATAATCTTATCTTTATTTAAGATTCAGTTGTATAAAAACGACTACTAGGTACATCTCACAACAGTAGGTCATGTTAACTCTAATAATGGCACTATTGAAATAATCTAGCACCTTAAGTTTTCGGCATTTTTTTTTTGCTCAAAACTAGTTTAAAACAACTTTATTTAACTACAAAGTACTTAACTACTCCTAGTTAAAATGTCGATACGCTCGTTAACGAAATATCTACAAGAAAGCATGTTTTTTTTTTTAAAATAAAACACGCTCCGTGCAGATGCTTTGTTTCTAACACTCACTTTTGTGGCAATTAATTAATTTCTCCTAGTTGGTACATTTCTGATAGCCTATAAATTCCTGCAGATATATACAACATATGAAAACAATACATTTAACTTTATGCTTGCCCTGTCAGTAATCACACAATTTGGACACTTATTGTCATGGTTTAATCCTATCTAATATATTTTAAATAATATTATTAATGTGATACGTCGACTTTTTTCTGTGGGCAGCACACTCCCGCATATCTGAAAGTTAAAAATAAATTGGTTACAAAGCGGCTTAACACATTATAAGAACCTTAAATATCTATATCTAACAGCCACCTGGACTAAATAGTCTAGTAAATCATGATCATTAGCATGCTTTGAAGTCGACTATTGGACTTAAGCCTCAGCCAATTATCACTACGAGCCATCCTTCGTTTACATTTCGTCATATTCCGGATCTGCAAAGGCCTTTCACCAGGCTTGAGCTTTTAGAGGTCTATCTACCCTGCTGTTTTCGGTTATGGTCGTCGCTTCAGAGGAGCCCGACAAGTGATAAATAAACGAAAGCAATCTAGTTTTAAATAGAGTTTCAATCCAAGAAAGCAATTATTTGTTATGTCGACAGACATAATCTTTCTACATCACTGTGGAGTTCTCGTAGCTAAATTTGGACCAAACATATTTGAATGTCTGCCTCCAATAAACCAAAACTAAGGATTTGTTTGCAACGTACCCTTGGCTGAGGGTGCAGTAGGTTGTTCTGTATACGTCCACGGTGATGTCCCGCGCGGCGTCGCACCGCGTGAGGTATACGCACACTCCTGCGCCGCCCTCTACTGCGCTCGCGCACTCTGCATCACCGCTTTCTTCTTTCGGTGCCTGAAAAGATAAAAGATTCCGATTATTACTAATTTCTTGGTGATGTTCTGAGTATTCGTGTTCCGCTTTTCGTGTGACTGTGGAATACAGACTATTTTATACGTTGTATTTTTTTTTGTTTTAATAAACTTTTCCCCACTCTAGGAATTTCTCCTGTATCGTGGATGAGTTCACAAACATAAATATAAACTCACATACACAAATGCACAGACCCGGAACAACTACCGTAGATCATACAAATAATTGCTCCGTGCGGGATTCGAACCCGCGACACGCAGCGCAGCAGTCCAATCGCAGAGTCACAGCGCCAGTCGTATCAATAGAAGGAAAGTGTATTGAAAAAAAAAACGGCTAAGTTAGTTGGAATTAAGGTTGTTCACTCGTCAAATGTAAAATATATATATACTTACAACAGAGTCTTTGGAAAGTTTCAAGGTGACGGAAGTATCATTGGTGGGCAGCACGATGTTGTCTGCGCTGGCGTCCAGCAGAGGCTCGAGCCATGTGAAGCCGTCCAGGTGCAGGTCCGAGAGGCTGGGCCGGGATGTGGACACTACAGGGGGTCGTGTCGTAGGCGGACCGTATTGGGGCGCAAGGGAAGGTACCGGTGTTGTTGGATATGAACCTATGGAGCATACGTAATCGACGTGTCAACATTTCGGTTTATTAGGTTAATTCAAACTTAGTCTTTGCATACACTAAACTTTATATGAGTCACTCATCAAAAAGAGTCAAGTCCGAAAATCGCTGAAAAAAGCAAGTGTTCGTTTTGATTGAATGTGTAATCAGAATTCTAAATTGACGGGTATGGTACAGATCGGCCCCTGTTGTTTAGTGTAAACCAAAACTAAGATTGTTTATAACAAAAATTTCACTAGAGTTGAAATGAAAAGACAAGTCCCATGTAATAATGCGCCAGCTTATTCCCATACCAGTTATAATACCAGAAGACGGGCTGCTACGGAATAATTTAAAACCCAGCAATATTTTTGCTTTATTCGGAGTTCAAACCCATGGCAGCTCTGACAATTATGCTTAGAATAAGTAAGCTGTGTTATTACGAGGGACCCTGTTTCTTTCGGGGGTCAAAAGCGTGATGTTAAGTTTATGTTTTAAATTGTGCTCTGGAATAGACGTCTCAAATATTTAATATAGAGAAAAACATATTTTCAGGTTCAATAAATACGGCTTGATGAAATACCGGATACTGCTATCAATTCCAAAAATTTATATATTTTTAGTGCTAGATTAATATTATGTTTTTTTTCATTTTCTTTGTTGTACTCGTACGTCATTAGGGTACCCCGGGTAGCTACATAAGTGGTGTAACAAAATGTAAGAGTAATCGTCACGTTAAGAGGGTTCCGTGTAAAAACTTACTATCCTATTTCGCTCCGCTAACACTTCAACTGAAATGATGAGGTAAGTAGGTTTATTTTGTTTATTAACAAATTAACATTTTGTTATGTTAGTGGTAACAATTAAACGATGAAAACCTTCTATACAATGGGTCCGTAACTTCGAGAGTCAGTCGAAGTAGCGTTTGGCGATAAAAAGTTGTTTCGCAATGATAGTCGATTAATCGGTCAGTCGATTTTCCATTAATCGAACATGTGACTTTCTAATAAGTTACGGACCCCTTACAATGTGCCCCAGAGGCTGTGTCGTTACTGTGTGTCAGAATGAAACTGAAACTGATAACATAAATATGAACGTCTGGTTATTTGTTCTAATTAAAACTTACCTGTACCTGTATGCTTGTTACCACTTGTTGAAACAATTTTCATAGCCTTACGCTTCTTAGACGCGAACCTGAACCTTTTATGTGAAGAACTGCTGGAGCTCTCAAGTCTCTTAGAAGAGACCCTGCTGGAGGCCCTACTCGGGTATGAACGGTGGCCTGAAGAACTTAGGGAACCTAGCATACAGAAAAAGAAATTGGGCCTTCACGATGTGGAATGAAATTATTGTTCATCAGAGTAGACAGTTACACTAAATAATCCGCGCCGCCGCCGTGTTATAAGGTTCAGTTTACAGTGGCATAAACTGGGATGGATAATAATATGTACTTGCAATGACTCAGTAACCCAAATTTAAGTCAGCAAGTAAATAGCTCTTCTTCGTTGTACAACTATTTCCTGACGAGGTCTACGTCCCAGCAGTGGGAACAACAAGCTGGCTATGCAAGCGGAAAAAAGCATGCTAACGTTACAACAATTAACAACACAACACACATCGGTAAAGTGAGGGCCACACACACGTCAGAACAATGGATGATCACTATGTAAGGAATATTTTCGCAGACCTGCCTAAGGGATTGTTCGCCGTCTGAGTTCAATATATTGAATCCTCTGAAAGGGTCAGCGGAATTTGATTAATGTCATGCTGATGAAAATGATAATAAAAACGCAACGGATGTAGTTAGTGCCTACTTACCTCATCATTCTATTATCGCCCTACCTACTTTATTTAATAACTAGCTTCTGCCCGCGACTTCGTTCGCGTGGAATAGTGAATTCCGGCAGATTTTTTTTTGTAATAAAAACTATCCTATGTCCTTTCTCAAGTTCCAAACTATGTCTGTACCAAATTTTACACAAATCGGTTCAGTAGTTTAGGCGTGAAGAAAAGACACACAGACAGAGTTACTTTCGCATTTATAATATTAGTTTGGATTCATCTAACATAAAGGTTAGCTAACCACTGCTTACCCCTACTAACACTATTGATCCGATTAACCGATTTATATGTATAACAATCAATTATTAGTATATAGTATGCCGCTTATGCGTATCCGCGCTTGCTTATTATGACGCGATTCGAATTCTACATATTCGCGCAAGCCAATAAAGGCGCTGCCAATATAAGACATGCAGTTGTCTATGGGTACATGTACAAAAAAAATAGGCTAGCCACGATGACGCACGTAAGACAGTCGAATTGCACCATTATGTCGTAGCAGCAAGGACGACTTTCATGTTTAGGTAGTAGAAATTGCTAATCAAACTAATCGCGTCTGAGCATAGTTCCGCCTTGTTTTATTCGTTAAGACTTCGAAATTGGCCGTACTATATATAAGTAATTCGGGATCACGCTAAACTATTAAGTCATTGGGTATCACTACATCAAAAGGGGTCACAAGTTCCCAACACAGTTACGAAGCATGAACACGATTGGCCCGACAGGCATGGCCTATTTTGTCCACTAATTTATTTAGGAATGGCAACGATAAACTGAGTTAGAACAGTTCACCATACGTCCGCAGTGGCAATAGAACTGCGAAAACCACCCTTACAGCGGCGAAATAAAGGCACAGCTTTACGTCCTAGCTGAAATAATTAGAAAAAAATACTTACCAACTACCGAATCGTAATCGTCGTAAACATCGGAACTGGACATTGGCATAATGTTGGCTGGATAACGCATGGGAGAGATTATACCCTGAGCATTAGACGGAAATGCCGAGTAGCTAGCAGGTCTATAACTTAAACTGTTGCTGCTTAAACTGAACATTGTACTGCCTCCTCGACTGCCTCCGGAATCTAACATATATTGAAAATATTGTTAACGAAATGTTACATAAACTAGTACTTCAGTACTAATTTAATGAACACTTTGACAATAAGAAATTTTACAGTAAGGCCTGTAATTATATGAATAAATACCAATTGTGACTGTCGATGTCGGTCCGAATGCATGCTAGGTGTATTGTGGACGAGACCAATGTTAAGCGGACAGAATAAAACCCTCCAGCGGCTAATACAATAATTTTGTGGAAACTAATGACGGCGCCCCACCCCGTCGCCATATGATAAAGTTCAGTTTACTGTGACATAAATCGTGATGGAATTGTTGAAATGAAATGACTGGGTTAACCAACGTTATGCCTCAAGTACAGACGAAACACTGTATGTCATCAACAAAACGACATCTCTCATCTCGGGAAGCTACAATTATGTATCGTTAACCAACGGCAAAATGTATCTTAAGCAGGCGTTACGACAACGAATGAAATAATTGTTTAAATGATCACCAACTTTGAAGATGAAAGCGAGTGCGAGCTTGTTACGAGTTTAACGTCTATATCCCTGGAACGATTTTGACGAATTTTGTAAACTACAGAGTTAGACCCTGGAAACACAATCGAAAACCAAAACATAAAACTTGAAGGGAGAGGAAAATTTTCGAAACATGACGGCAGACATAGGAACTGCTGAGTCGATTCAAATCATGCTAATGAAAATGACGGTTTATGCAAGGGATGCATGTGCCTACCTACCTACATGTTACATAAAATACCAGTATATCCTAGACTAATACCGTATTTACTGAACCGAGGTATTTGTTCAACCACTTGTCCTCATCTAAATCACTAGGAAGTAACCTAATTCTAAAACTTCTTCTGCAATTTTAGCCATCAAATAACTTGAAAGTTCGAAAGTTGATTCCAGACTTCATTTACTTATAGTGACGAATATTAAGAGAACACAATTTAATCACATAAAACTTTTATAATGAACACGTATGATGGATGTCTCACCTTCGATGCGAGGTATAGATTGATCATATTCCTCCTCAACTTCCGCTTCCTGCAGGAAGTCTACAGGCAGCGACAAGCTATCCGGGCCTGGCGCATGACAGAACTTTCATTAAAATACTCGTTTCTATTATATATGTTGGATTCTCAACCGTGGCTGTTGAGCTGAAAGTTGCAAATCCAACAACGCTTAAAATGTCCCTTAAGTTAATTCTTTCACCGTCATACGAGTAACAACTATACGCCATCACCTTTACCCTTTTAAATAAAGATAGATTGTCACGAGCTACAAAATGATGTAGTAGTAAGAATATTTAATTTAGGAAAAGAAAGAAAAAGCTAGTCTTTTTTTAAGATAAACCTGTACTCGAGACTATAAAACGAGTAACTACGAATTAAGGACTGATATAAGAAAAGAGATTAGAGAGAGCGAGAAAGAAAATAGAGTGACAAGGAAGATAATGAGTTGTCATGGTTTAATGAGTGCAGACTGATTCTATTTTTTATGGTAGGTACTAGGTACGATCAGCAACGTAAAGAACAAAAAATTAAATGCATTCGTTTTTAGGTTTATAAATCATAATGGAGTTAAATGACCCCTAGTATGTAATATGATGACCCCAAATGTGTATTGTAAAATTTGTTATCTAGTAATAACTTGGCTTACATTGCTAACTGTACCAATGAACTTGGAAACCCAATGAAAATGTATTTACAACAACTGTTACATCAACGGTAAAAATTTGAAATGTAGTAACTGACACTGAGCATGCTGTTCAAATTTAAACCTTTCTACGATGGGCTGAACATACTAAATGCATTTTCAAATTTTCACCGTCCACATTGAAACATATAAGCTCATGCTTGTTAATAGAAGCACTTACTGGCAAAGCCGGGGGCGCCAAAAGCAGCACTCGGGTAGGCATACGCAGGGGCGTGGGGGCCGTACGCGGCGCCCGAGCTGAACGCTTGGCCAGCGTGGCTCGCCATCGGCCGGCTTGCTAGGCTCACTGATAAAGCTACATCAAATTATACAAATATGTACATTGTCAGGGTATCCGGTAAAACACGAGGGTGCCAATAGTAAGCAACATTTTTTTTAAGGCTGAAACTTCTTTAAGCTCAATGCTTGGGTGGGGTGTCAGCGTCCACGCGACTGATGCCCGCACCGTAGCATATTTGTATAACACCACGCGGGCGTTCGCTTAATGCAGTTTCAGTCCAAAGAAATCCTATGAAGAAATTTTTCTTTAACAGGCATGAGTGGCGATACCCGCGTGAGCTTTAACGGACGCCTGTCGCGTAAGCCAGTGATATACTGTAAAACTAACCAGTCTTAAGTATGGAGTCATTTTTAACACCCCATTTCGCAAAGCTCCCTATGTTTATGTAAAAAATAATAATTGCCATATTTGTTCGAATAAGAACGTACAAAAAATAAACCGACTCCCTAATATTCATGTCATCAAAAGTAAGCAACGCGAAGACCCCCAATACTTATTACTCGAATGACCCCTCACCTGTTTTAGATCAAGCTGTGAAGGAGAAGTAGTAATATTGGTTAGTTTCACACATATCCCCCGCTACGCAACATCATATACATCAAAAGCATAATAAAATGTGAAATATCCTTATTACATTTCTTTGACTATTAATTTTTGCGACATCGATGCCCGTTTTCAGTAACACACAACGACTTATTAATGCAATGCTTATATAAAATTAATTTCTTATTGCTAAAATATTTAATCAGCCACAAGGCGATCTCTAAAGTACTGACACCAATTTGCTGTTTTCCCTTACGTTTTACACTCAAGATTGAATAAACATTAATTTTATTGCTTCAACAAAATTAACATATACCGAACTCTACTTTAAAAATAGCGGCAACAAATATTGCACATCGACCTCTGGAAAGAGAAAATCGGCTAGATTCAGCTTCGTAGAGCGTTATCTCTGTCACACACTATCTGTGTAATGTTTTTCTCTAGTTTATCGATTCGTTCGTTTTGGACATAGTTGGCTAGGTGCTTTGTGTGACAAAGATGAATATGACGGCACGGCTAGCGTAGTGGCTGAGCGATTGGACTGCTGCGTTGCGTGTCGCGGGTTCGATTCCCGCACAGAGCAAATATTTGTTTGATCTACAAGTAGTTGTTCCGGGTCTGGGCGTTTGTGTATGTGAGTTTATATGTTTGTAAACGCACCCATGACAGAAGAGAAATTCCTAGTGTGGCGTAACTTTTTTTTATAACAAAAAGATATGACAAAAAAGAACTACACAAGTCGAAGCTTATCGATTATCTCTCTCTATGCAATATTTATCGGTATACTGAGTTGATGTTAGTGAAAGCAGACATAGATCTCGGTGTGTGCGGCGGCGGTGGGGCGTGGTGTCTATCTACGTGATGCATAATGTTCCAAAACCATATTAAAATTCATTGAATGTTGCAAAATTTATATAAAGAATATTCTAAATAAAAACAAAATTAATGTACTTACGTATACTACTGGGGTATCCGCCGGCACCAGCTGTAAATGTAAAGATAATTTATGATTTGAGTTAAATGGCTACGTACTTAAATATTTTAAATAAATTTTACTCGCATCGCATTCTCAAGTCAAATCAATTTCATTTTACAGGCGTCAGGTGGTCAATCTCCCCCAAGCTGTCAAATTTTACCAATCGAAAATTAACCATCCTCTATTTTGATAAGGTTAAAAATCAATTAAAGAACTTTGACAGATCGAGATATGTTGGTGTGCTGGCGTCTGTACAAAGTGAAAATCTTTATTTTCTATTTTAAGCCAGAGAGGTTTAGAAATCACAATTTCTATCCCTCTCCTCAAATGTTTCCCAGTAGACATACAGTTGGGTAGCCAGAACTAATATAAAACAAAGTAATCACCTGCTTTGTCTACAGATTCAGCATTGACAGCATTTGTGGCGTTGGGTTTCACCACCACCAGTGATGTCAGGGGCGTTACGAACGAGTACTGGAAATAACACCATTTTTATCGAAAACTATAAGGAAGAAATAGTAAGTACTCTGTGATAAAGATCTTATGTAGAGCTTCTAAGTATTAAAGTGCTTTGGCCAGATTGCTCGATTTATACCAAACCGACCCGAACATGATTCAACAGTGGTCGATTCCGAACGGTTTTTGTTGAATGCAAGCCAAACCTGTGTATGCATTGCTTTGGGTCGTCTCGACTTAGCTGCTCAACACCGCTAAATCAAATGTATGGACAAACATGTTTGCAGCAGTCCTGCTAACGCAACCATTGTTTACATACAGCAACCATTCGGCTGTGTCGGTAGCTAGACTTTATAGCTATGAAAATACAGTTCAAAATCACTCGTCTCCCATACCTTCAGCGCTAGAGCGAGAGCCTTCTTCTCAGGTGAGTTTTCTTTGTCATCAGGCTCGCCTTCAGCCGCGTCACGTTGGTCCAGCAGCTGCTTGATGGTGAGGTACGACCACAGCCTCTCAAGCGGCAGGTAGCTTGTCTTTTTCTTCTCGATGGGGATCTTAGGTACAACTTCGAAGCGTTTCTGGAATTTATTTTAATTGGTTAATTAGATTTTATCCTTGTAATTAACAAAACTTAATATCAAACCTTTGGTATCAAGCTGTTGCCTAGCAAAAATTGCCAGTAGCTAACTTCAGTTTGGCAATAGTGCCAGCATTCGATATCCGGGGCCTGTATAGGGCCAAAGCCTGCCGGGGTCGCGGGACTCACAAATTACCGTAACCCCGGTACGTGAAGGGCTACTGAAGGACACCGTGGATTTTAGTCAGTACAAGTCTGACAGTCCCTCCCGCCCTGCCCTGGGTGGGAGGACACATTTGATGATTTTACCACGATAAAAAAAAAGGATTCGATATCAATATGGAGTTTCACTGCGAGTTTTAGCTTTAGTGGCGCTACAAGCGCGTGTGGCACAGGCACACAGTGCCTAAGGAAGAGTTTTCCCCGCATCCCAGGGTGCACCGGCCCGAAAAACTGGTCTTCCCCCCGGACGTATCCGAGAGGGAACTCCAGTCCACGGGCGCACGTGGAGGTTTCCTGTCTTAGCACCCCTCCTGTCAATTTGTCAAAATTGTATGCTTGCAGAAAATGTTAAGAAATTGACTCACCCTGCCGTATCCGTCTTCCACCCCGCAAAAGGCGTCCACGATGGGCCTCAGCTCGGCCACGTCATCCAGCACCTGGCCTGCTACCACCAGCTCGGAGCCCGCGTAGTACGTGCGGAACGAGTGCTTCGTCAGCGAGTCAGATTTCACCTGCAACGTTAAAATAGTTGAGTGTCTTTGCTCTACCGAATGCTAAACTACTTTCAAAATTTTATTGGCAGACAAAAAATAAGGCAGATAAATTTAATCGGAAACTTAGGGCCTTCGTCAAAACTATCAGTTACACTAAAAGTTGAAGCTGTAGGTAAGGTAGTTGTTCCGGGTCTGACTGTTTGCAAACGCCTCCACGGTACAAAAAAAAATACTAGTTTGGGGCATCCTTTTTTTTATTAGCATGACCAGTGTTCCACTCAGACCCTGGATAGGGGAAAGTGAAAGTTATGAAGATAGACAGAAGGGTAGCAACCTTGAAAAGGTAGTTACTGTTGGTAATAAGGAATGAAGAGAAGACACCATGTGGCTGGTCGCCAATACGATGGTCCGACCAAATGAAAAAAGCTACGTCCTCGAGCAATTTTCAACAAGTGGTGATGATAACTTCGGACCAGACCAGACCAATAAGGGACCGATTAAAGAAGTAGAAGACGCTAAAGCACGCTAGCAGTATCATTATGATCATGTTGTAGTCACCTGGTCAGCCGGGTAAGTGAACTTGAGGTCAGCGAGAAGCGGCGACGAGATCTGTCGGTAGAAGTCGCGCAGCTGCAGCGCCGCGTCCGCCGCCTCGTAGATGTGTCGCATGAAGCCGCCGTTGCGCAGAGACAGCTTGCGCAGGAACTTGCGGTCTGCGTCCTCGCCTATCATCGTACAAATCATTGGTTACATAAGTACTATTTTTGATATTTTCTTTTATGCTCGTGACTAAATTATAACAGCCAAACAAAACTGATATTCAGCCCAATCCGTTGGACTCGAATTCGACCCCAACGTAGCAACTACGTTGGGGTCGGCTAAGTACATCTATACTAATATTATAAAGCTGCAGAGTTTGTTTGTTTGTTTGAACGCGCTAATCTCTAGAACTACTGGTCCGATTTGAATGATTCTTTCAGTGTTGGGTAGTCCATTTATCGAGGAAGGCTATAGGCTATGTAACATCACGCTATCACCAATAGGAACGGAGCAGCAGTGAGAAATGTTTCAAAATCGGGAAAATAAATTCCTTTTCGAGAGCTACCGTTGCGTGCGCTGCGTAAACGGTTAAAGATACGCAAAAATTATGTAGTACGGAATTATTCCTCATGAAAAGTTCTAAAATAAAGTCCGCGAGAGCATATATCTATCTTTTAAGGTTAAGTCACTGTAACCTTTTTTGTGGAAATCAACATTTGATTTTAAAGTGATTCATTAGTTGCGAAGGTACTTTTATTAACATGATATTAATCCTTATTCATATAAATAATTTGATTTTGAACAAAATTACCCTTGACATCATTTGATTTCAATGAATATCTAAGGAGATATCATAGTTTCAAAATAATAATACAACAAAATAATGACTGCCTTGGCATGTCATAATTGCGGTCGTTAGATCCCTCTTTGAGAAGTGTTTGGAAATTCGCTACGGCGTCCTCATCCTCACCTTCAATCTGACGCAAGTCCTCCCGGGCACGGTTGTTGCGATAGGTACTTCAGGGATTCGGCGGCAGGCAAGGGGAATGGGGAGCAGTCGGAATGCGTGAGGGAAAAGACATCCTCTACTTATCGCCCCAGACACGGGGCAACAAATCAGGGAGTAATGGGGAGCTCGCCGTCCGACCAAGGACAAGGCCCGAGACACGGTGCGTCGTGTTCCACGCGCTCCTCAAGGGAACTAATGGGGACGGGACTATAGGGCCAAACGCCTAACATGACGCGGGTGAAACCGCGTGCAGAAGCTAGTTTTTAATACGAAGGCACATTATCTGATAGAAAAAACCATCAAGTTAGGGTTTTTGTCACTCACCGAAAGCCAGAGAGAAGATGGTCGCCTTCATGGGTCCGGAGTTGGTTTCCTGCACGCGGGTGATGATCCTCTTGGGGTCGGTCTGACCAACAGTCGGGTCGCCGTCCGTCAGGAAGATGATGATCGGCTCGAGGTTCTTGGTTTCTGCAAGTAAAAGTTCGTAAGTTGAAATTCTTCTCGATAAAAATCATAATTATTAGTTTACTACAGTTTAAACCCAAGTTTAGTGGACCTAAAAAGGGTTAAAAAAGGAGATAAAAGTTTGTACGGAACATAGTCATTTTTGCCTCTAGGAAATCTCATCAAACAAAGGGGACATTACGCCTATAATCACCGAAGGGTTACGCAGCGATGTACACTCTCCAGCAAAAAAGAAATTATTACACATAAATATGCTTTGGTGACATTCCCTGTTTTGCCCCTGTACGCTTCAAATGAGGTAAATGTTCTTAAATTCCACAATAAAATATACATTAAAGTTAGAACATTGAAACAAATATCTCACTCATCAGAAGTAAGTAAAACCTAACATTAAACCACCATCAACGTTCAAGATGTAAATGAGTTAAATGAACCGTGCAAATCGCCGACGGAGCTGTCTAAAAAATACACACAAAAAAACAAAAGCCTACCTTTCTTGGGTTCAACTTCAGCCGCAACAGCTGCAGTTGTAGAAGCTTGAGTGGTAGAAGCTTGAGTGGTAGCAGCTTGAGCTGTACCAGTTGTTTCAGTCGCGTTAACAGCTGGCAGAGCAGGTGCCACAGTCCAGTCGACTCCTTTGTTGATCAGTTCCACGGCCACGTCCAAGGCTTTGCCGATGTTTGTGCCTGTAATACAAATATTATTTTAGTCAGAATGAAAATCAGTAAAGGATGTAATCTAGATTAGATTATGTAGATCTTATAATGTTCCATGCCTGTACAGGGGTAATCCTGTATCACAGTCTCTAGCAATATACAATTTTTAAAGCATCCGTTTTTTTTAATCATAGAATGGTAAAAATAATTTAAATATTTGATATAATACCTAAATCTAAACATATAAGTTTAATTTAAAACCAATACACACAATGATAATAAGTGAAAGTGACAAAATAAACATAAAATAGGTAGGTTAAAGTCCAAGCCGCAAAGAAACACACACTTCCTTTAAGTGTGTGTTTCTTTGCTGCTTGGACTTGTTTTTTTCTTTTTTTTTTACGTTTACGTTAGCCACGGCTATAGTTTGTCGGCCCACTGGGACCCATCCGGTGGGCCGTCAAACTTTAGCCGCTAATCAAATAAGATAATTTTTAAAATATAAAAAAACAGCGTGTGTACAGAGTACGCATGTCAGAAGTGAAACTTCTTTGTCGAACCTGGAAGAAAATATACATTTTGATCTATTGTCTACGTTCACGTCTCCTATAAGAATCTTATGGAGGCGTGGCTTTAGTGTGCACGCTCCCTCCACAACGAATATAGCACAAAGAAAAGAAAATAATCCTATAGCCCCTCCCTATAGTAAATAAGTATATAGCATGCTTATTCTCTTTTTCTCTAGTTGTTTACATCTATCCATCCTTTAAAATTTAAAATCGTCGCACTAAAATCTGACGCTCATATTATTATTATCGTGACGCGGCCTTGAAAAGTTACCCTCATCGCGCGCAAAGAAGTTTCACTTCAAAAATCGTCGCACTAAAATCTGACGCTCATATTATTATTATCGTGACGCGGCCTTGAAAAGTTACCCTCATCGCGCGCAAAGAAGTTTCACTTCAAAAAACGTCGCACTAAAATCTGACGCTCATATTATTATTATCGTGACGCGGCCTTGAAAAGTTACCCTCATCGCGCGCAAAGAAGTTTCACTTCAAAAATCGTCGCACTAAAATCTGACGCTCATATTATTATTATCGTGACGCGGCCTTGAAAAGTTACCCTCATCGCGCGCAAAGAAGTTTCACTTCAAAAATCGTCGCACTAAAATCTGACGCTCATATTATTATTATCGTGACGCGGCCTTGAAAAGTTACCCTCATCGCGCGCAAAGAAGTTTCACTTCAAAAATCGTCGCACTAAAATCTGACGCTCATATTATTATTATCGTGACGCGGCCTTGAAAAGTTACCCTCATCGCGCGCAAAGAAGTTTCACTTCAAAAATCGTCGCACTAAAATCTGACGCTCATATTATTATTATCGTGACGCGGCCTTGAAAAGTTACCCTCATCGCGCGCAAAGAAGTTTCACTTAAAAAAAAAACGATTGGCGAGTTGGCTGAGCGAACGACAGCTGTGCTGTGTGTTGCGTCTTTGATTCCTACCTGAAATAACTATTTTTATTGCCCAAAGGTAGTTGTATCGTCAGTCTGTATGTGAGTTTAGTGTCCAAACGAAACTAGATTTTCAGCTAGGTACTGGAATTACAGTAACTAAAGCGGTTGGCACACTGCATCACGCAGAGTGACGTTTTCTTTGTGTTGTACTACGCTGTTTAAACGTAACTAGAGATACTTTCAAGCAACGTACGAGTAAGAAAACGCACTCCCGCGCTACGCTGCATCATGCGATGCAGTGTGCAATCGCCTTATTGTTTGTTTTATAATTTAAACAAATAATTATTGTTAATTATTATTTCCTTTATGCCTTTTCCTTGAATAGTGACACAGAAATTCCAAATCGTGTTAAATTAATGGAAATCTTGGTGTTATCAAGTGGGTCGAAGCAGGTCATTCGATGATAACTATTATTTAGTATCAAGTCTAGATTGTATTTTTTACATAATATCACTTTCTTCACATAATAAGGTCAAAGTATACAAAGTATGATAAACAGAACACATCAATAGTTTGACCTATACACAAAAATATTCATAAAATTACATACGTGACATAATATCACGTATGCACTCCGTGAATGGAAAATAAGAGATAATAGTAAAAAGTAAACACAATCAAGCTACACGAATTTTAAACCTTTATTAATGTTTGTTCCGCTGCATCCAGTTTGACTGGAAGCCGACCCCAATATATTAGGCAGATGATGATCAATGTTTTATTGGTAAACAAGTGGGGATCGAACACGCGACACGCTGCACAGCAGTCGATCAGTCGATCACTTAGCCACTGGGCCAACCGAGCCGTTAATTGAACATTAATCGGGTTTTCAATCCTAAAATAAAGCAACAGAAGTTTGCCTTACAATTATCGGTAGATGATATCAACTTACCTTTTGGCGGTGAACAACCCCCCATCAACAATTACAGTTGGCAATAAGATATTTGTTTTGAACTGACCTCCATTAGCTTGAAGCCAGCTGACGATAAGTTTGGCCCTGGCGATGTTTTCCTTGGTGGCCTTGGACGGAGGCACTAGAGGAGTGTTCCTATCGTGGTAGTCGAAGTACGAATAAGAATTCATCTTGGGAGGTTCGCCGTCCGCTTCTTTGAGATCGTGCACCTATAATGAGATGTTAGGGATTAGGTAAGTTTAAAAACCAGATAATATTGTCATTCTGGTGCTACTATCCACCATTACTTTCGTGTTAGGTTACTTTAAACGTGTTTTAAACCCTTCAGCAAAATAGGAGCCCCGCGTTATGGCCCGTCCGCTTAACATTATTTATGGCAATAAAAATTATAGCAAAACATTTATGCGTAATATTATTATGCGTTATGATTATTATGCTAAATTTTGCTATGCCAATGTAAATTTTGGTGATAGTAAATTTGATGCTCGTCATTTAATAAACCGACTATATCTACGTACCGTGACAATGGAAGCAAACTCGACGATGCTGAAGTAGTCTCCCTCGTTAAGCTCCGAGAGTATGGTCTGCATGGCCTCCCGCAGCTGTATGATCTTCCTGTCCATCATGGAGCCCGACGTGTCCAGCACGAACACCACGAACTTGCTCAGCGGAGGCAGTTCCGTCGGCGCGAAGAAGTGGACGAAGTAACCGTCGTTTACCTGACAAATAAGTAATGTTATATCGACACTGGACTGTGATTTATGCGTGTAAGATGGATGAAAGATGATCATTATTTCTTTTGTTAACATTTTCTTGTTACGTACCTATTTATATTAATTTCTGTTATTTTTTATAAACATTTTTTTAAACATAGATGTCTGACATGTTGTATATATTTGATTGAATAAATAAATCGATGTTTTTTAGCCTTGAATGGTTCCATACTGCTGAGATGGGGTCACAGAAACATCTGAGGTTCTAAACAAGTGATAAATGAAAAACGAAAACGTTTTGTGGTCTCTAATTAATTTTCAACTTTTTAATATTTCGCATTATAATTAGCATCAAACGGTCATTTTCCTATAATATACTTTAACTAGGAATCTGGCCGCGACTCCATCCGGGATTTCAGTCAATATCCATGTAACTATAGAGTACAAGAATTGCATAAAGTAAAAGAATCTTTTAGTAAAAACAGTACATAAATTCATTCAGTTTCTGAACAAATCAATTACACACAGACAGCTTGGGGACTTTGTTTTAGAATATGTATGATAAAGATGGACTCACCAGTATCTCGCCATCTTTGGGCCTTGCCACGTCGTACTGCACCACGAACTGTCCCAGCACGCCCTCAGTGACAGGCGGCTCGGGCTGCGAGTACGACCACGAGTAGTGGTGGGAGGCGCTCGCTGCCGCTGAGTCCTTGGCTTTTTGCTGTAAGTGGAACAACAAGAGTGAATAGGTTACTTCTAGGCAAGCGCGCTTGACCATCGACCACATCATCGCTTATCGTCGGGCGAGATAGTGCTTAAGCGAGGGATCATCGCTAAATAAAAAAAATATACTAACATTTTGTCTAAAGACTTATACTGGGATTTTACATACTTTTATAATTACTACAATATCGAAGTTACTTGTTATCCAATAAACATCGTTAACGTTATGCTAGAAGTATGTGGCCCTTGTTAAAAGTTTTTGTATCGCTCTCCCTTAAACGCGCATATCACAAAAAATATAATAATAGACTATAACTGTTTCTACTTACGGTGTATATTTGAATGAGTCTCTCTTGTTCCTGCAGGTCCGGAGTAAACGTGATGGTCGCCTCGCGGTCATCGTGTGATCGCACGATTGTTGCCTTTAAGTTCTCTGTAAATTACAATTTACTTAGAAACAAGGCCAACAGGATCTGGGGGAGGTGGGACACGTGACCCAGGCGCCAACTTTCTGAGGCGCCAAAATTATAAACACGATTGCTTGCTTGCAAACAAAAATCTGAAATATCGGAGAGAGGCCCAGAAACCATTCGAGCTCGCTTCGCTCGGTCTTGCATTGTTCTTAGCCCTAGATGACTATAGCGTTAAAAGTAGCATTAATCACCCCTTCCCAATATTAACATCTGCATAGTTCACAAGTCAAATGTAACAAAAGTCCATTAAAAAGGTCAAGTAAGAAAAAAGTTTGAAGTTTTACAATAAATTTGAAAAGCTGGAGATTGGGCGCCACTATTAATATTTGTCCCGGTTCGAATAAATTGTAAATTCGGGGCTGAAGACCAGCAATAAACAACTGCTTTATAATATTATTTAAAAAAAGAGTTGAATATTCCAACTAGTTTTCGATCGATTAACCAATCAACATTTATGGCCCAATCACAAGGAAAAATAAATGAAGCATCAAAACGAGTTTTACATATTTTTTTTGGGTCAATGACTTCTTGTCTCTACTGCATGAATTTGAGGAAAACAGTTTTTTTTTTATAATCACAAGTTTTAAATGTAGACATGATAATAACAATAAATCATGAATACAGCAGTTGTTGTGCCGATAGTCGTGTCTGCCAATGGCTTAATTGCCGAGAGCCTCGACCAACACCTGAGGAGGCTCTCGCTGGGTAGCTGGGTCAAGCGCTTGATTCAGAAGGCAGTACTCCTGGACACGGCGCCTATTGTAATGAGGTTCCTCTCTCAGGAGCCCTGACCACCGGTAGCCCGGACCCTGTTCCCGGTGCTGGTGGACTGCTATTTTTTATATTTTTAAATGTTTTTTATTTCTTATTTGGTTTGAAATGCAATCCCGAATTGAGCATGCGTCGTGAAATAGCTCCAATCACAAAGGCACTAAAGGTACAAATTCTCTACTCGCCTTTCAAATGTAATACGTAAATTGTTACATACTAAAATAACCATCATATCAAATACTCACGAGGATCATCAACGGAAGCATCGATCTCATTTCCAGTCCTGATCTCCGGGACCCTCAGCTCCACTAATTTCTCCGTCTCCTTGATGTTGACGGTCACGGTCAGCTTGGGCACAAGCGCGCCCGGGTGAAGGTTGATGGCGTGGTTGTAGACGCCGTTGCGACGGACCAGCAGCTCTTCGTAAGTCAGGTTGAAGACCGCATTGGAGGAAGCTTCCACGTTCACGGAGACTGTGAAGTGGTTGGAGTCACGCGCTCTGGAAGTTGAAGGGTACTTTAGGATAGGATACATATGGGCAAAGTACACGAACACTTTGTAAATGAATAATTTAAATATCACATTTTATTTGAACCATTGCACACTGCCGATGAGCCAGCCTGGTCTGATCTAAAAAGACGTTAAAATTCGTAAAATGCAATCAATATTCTATTCTGTTGCACACGCAATAGAATATCTCATTGATAAAATATTTTTAAATTCTTACTTCTGCTAAAGGCCCTTTTTAGATCAACACAAAAACATGTTGCTGATTCCTATCAATTTCTTCCCCGGTGAATATATTATGTAGGAGCGATTTTACAAAAGTTTTTGGCAAAAAAGATCAAAGTTAATATTCAAGTCGCGTCTGTTTAAAACTTCAGTTGAACAAAAGAATGTTGTTTTACAAAGGTATCCTCAAATACATACGAGTCCAAGCGAACTGTTGACAAGAGCAATTTGTTTCCAAACAATAGATTCAACATTGGCACATAACGGCTCAGCTGTATACATTTACATATAATAGGCAGTACGTACTACACTTTCAATTATTTGACATGTATGACCATGTGTCGGACCCATTTTCGTGCGAACTTACGTTTGTTGTTAGTCACTACTTTCGTGGGTGCACCAACCAAGTTAAAGTGTGCATTTATTTACAGCCGGTCTTATTTGATTGTTGAAATAAGAAAAAAATCTAGCTCTAATTTAAAAAAGGTTTTGCTAAAACAAATCAAAACATAGATTCTAGAAGGTATTTTAAAAAAATCATGAAAACTGTGAACATGTTGCAAAATATGACCGCAGAACATTTATTTTATCTATTCTTTGAATATCACATACGAGGAAAAATAAACTCATATCTTTTACTTACTTGGCAGAAATATGAGCAGCACCAATGCCCTGGTTGACGGCATTTTGATAAATTTGCTGAGCCTCTTCCTTCTCCTTGACGTAAGCCTTGTAGGATTTGCCGTCAAGAGTCCTGTAAAAAATAGAGCATTTCTTAATGCCAATAGTGAAATGGGGTACCTATCTAAGTAATTTCAGATTTTATTCAGGAACAGAGAACACACATACAGTGCTAAAAATATACAGTAACGCCCGAAATAAATATTCAATCTCAATCCAAATCCTTTGTTTTTGACGGTTGCTCCTGATTGGAAATCTTAGAGAATCGGATAGGAAAATCCGGTCGTTGAATGTTTACAGACAAAGATATAACCGGCGAAGATAGCAACACATATAGATTATTAATTTCTGGCATAAGTCATTTTCTTGGTCATTAAAATTAGCCAATTAGTGAACGTAAGCATCAGTTCTTGGTTTTGATTTCTATTTCTGATAAATTGTGGATTTTATTTCATCAGGAAATTCTCAGTATTAGCTGCTCGAAATCTTGAGTTGTGTACAAACAAGACATTTAGGGTGTGATGGCTTGGCATGATGAGTACACCACTTAGGTACGTCACTTACGTCGGTGGCACGTACCAATAATATGCACTGTGATCTTGAACGCTGACGTCAGTGGCGCTTACCATGTTGCTTTTTCTCACTAAAATACGCGTCAGACCGTAAGCCACCGACGCGACGCGACGACTTTAGCGTACAGGGTGAAGTTTCGGCTTACTAACGTCGCAACCTAACCAATCGGATATTACAAGCGTGACATTATACAGTCATTTTAATTGAAACAGAAGTCTTACATGATAAATCCGCTGATAAAGGCAGTCTCTGGCAGCAGCACCCTGAAGTTGGCTTCCTGTGCCTTCTTGGCGGGGTTGCGCACTTTAGCGACGACTGTCGTGTGCGCATACCGAAGCGACACGTCGGAGATGACGTCCATCTCCGTCAGCTTGATTGGAGGAGACGCCTCTTCCGTTGTATCTTCCACCGATGGTGAAGATGCCGCCGCAGTCTGTCATACAAAATGTTTAATAATGGATGATTGGAAGGACAATTTTTTTTAAAAAATATATCCGAAATCGCCATATTATCAAAGTTATTAATGTAAATTAGGTATTCTTTAGCAACATTGCTATTTATTAACAACGCTGACGATTGACGATTTTACACCGCGGTGAAATTTTCAGCGCGGCTCATCAATCATGTAATTAATTCTTGGTAAAAGTTTGGGTACATCATGTTGGCATACATCGTCTCATCATTCGACAAAAACGATATCAAGAAAGTTTGGGATCGTACTAGGAGCCCTAAGGTCTGCTACCTTGAGTTCGCCTCATTTTAAGAAATTCGTCAGTCTGGCCATATGCAGCCCTAATTGAAAGTTAAGCCCACTTCAGAAAACAAATGTTGGCTGGAAAACTTTGCCACTTCGACGCTGTAGATGCAGCATAAAATTCAGTACTCTTGTTACGAAGGCAAAAGACGAAAAGCAGCTACATTTTTATAATACAAGTTTGTAATGAAAGTAACAGAAACTTACTGCATCATCAGATTTGGCGACGACCATGGTGTCCTGGGTGGGCACCGCAGCCGAGTGCGCAAGCGCAGCCACTGCGCACAGGCACCCCAACACCGCTAATATGCGGTTCATGATGCTTTCCTGCAGACGAAACGAACAATATTATATCACATCAATCTGTAGACAATGGATAGTTGCAGCAGGATATCTAAATTCATTACCTATACGAGTAGGTACAGTCTTGGTATAGTTTTATCCAAGGTGAATAATCCGCCGTAGTCGGGTAAAATTGTTTGCTGAATTCGCCTATACTATTTATTTACGGGAAACGATCTAGATTCTAGACCAACATCCGCGGCACCGATTAGTTTTTTCCATAAAAATTATTCTTTCACGAAACAATTCTAACGTAATCGCCATGACAAGACTTAGTCACTTTCAATATTTTTTTACGGATCACACTTTATCAAAACATTTTGTACCTAGGTGTAGCAAAATCGGAATAATATACTGTAATTTTATAAAGCTAAGAGTCTTATCTCAGAAACTACTGGTTCGAATCGTCAATTGTTTTTTCTCCTGCATAGTTTATTTATCGAGAAAATCTATAGGCTATATTACATCACGCTACGACCTATAGGAGCCGAGCAGTGTGGATGACACCACGGCGAACAGCTAGTTGTTTTCATAAAATGATCTAAAGTTTCTTAGTAATGTTTTTTATGATATTCGGGTTTCCTCATAATTTATCTTACTCGATCATTAGATAAAAAACCGTCTTTCGAATGGCCATTAATAGGTATATTCGATACATTGTAGTAGGTATTACAATGATTAATCGTGTATCCATGTTAGTGGGCATACCATTTACGTAATTGGTATTGTGTCAATCTAATTAGTTGGCTTCCAGTGAACCTTAAAGTAAACAATAACAATTTATTTCTTAGTAAATGAGTATAATATTTTGTAAATAAGATAAAATGTATTGGAATTTAAACTCGTGACCGTCAGTTTCTTCCATGCCTTAAAAATCACGCTAACCTGTCGGTCTCGGCTGTAATTTATAAATTTTAATATTCATTAGAGTCCGCGTGACGACTGAAGCCCATTTTTTATTTTGGTAAAATTGCTTGGGTCATGGCGCGGACTCTAGCCCAAAAGTCTGACCACCAGTCTTACCAAGGGGTACCGTATAACAAAGACGAAGGGGGTTGTGGAGGTCAGATAGTCAGCCACTCCATGTAAAATACTTCAGCTGAACGTTTTAGCTGACCCCGCAATATAGTTAAAAAGGCTGACGATGATGAATTTAGTTTTTTTTTTCTGCATCAATTAATAGATGCAATGGGGAAAACAAAGTTTGTTATTCTTTAATTCCTGGTAAGCAAACATAAGTAAGATTTTAATTTGTTCGTTGTCATCAAAAATAACATTAAAAACAACACTTCTTCGAAAGATACACAATTTTATTTGTGTACGAATAGATAACGCTATGACATCCAGCCAGTGCCGAACTCCCTACCTATTGATAAAAGCCGGTCGTGGATGAAGGTCAAGTAAACATGGAGTTCTATTCAAAATCCGACACAGAGACTGGTAAGCATACACAGAAACAGACACTGTGCCTAATAAAGTATCTATTTTTATTGAACAGCTACTGTAAACACACTCCGCGCCATGTGCATGATTTTGGCAAACAGTGTCTGGAATATTGTGTATCCAAAAACACGTTTACACATCTTTTCTACTTGGTTTTAATCCTGTGTTGTTTTTTATACATTTATTAAAATGAAAACCCTGGCCAGTCGCATTTTTTCGGTGTACCTGAATGGTCTGAGAATTGGTAATTTTCAAGAAAACAATGGCTTTTGAATTTTAGGGATGTGCAAAATTTGTAGTGGACCTTAAGGCGCTGAGGATGTTAATGAGTGTGGTCGGCCGTAGCCAGGGGGAGCGTGTAGCGTTTGGTGGTGCATCGGCATCGTACGAAACACCATCACAGAATGAATCTTTGAAATTCGATTACAACAGCAGCAGTAGTCCACGGGGTGCTAAGACAGGAAACCTCCACGTGCGCCCGTGGACTGGTTCCCCTTCGGATACGTCCGGGGGGAAGACCAGTTTTTCGGGCCGGTGCACCCTGGGATGCGGGCAAAAATTCTTTTAGGCACTGTGTGCCTAAGGGGTCTCTTTGCCCGTATGCGAATAGCCTGTCGGGTGGATGCTCCAACGCGTGTCCCTCTGAACAGCAGAGGGCACAGCGGCGGAGCGGGCTTGCGGACGGTGAGTAATGGGTAAGCTCGCCGTCCGACCAAGGACCAAGTCCGGGTCGGTGGCGCGTCGTGTTTCACGCGTCAGCGACGGGGCCCCTTACGGGGCCAAATGCCTGCTGGGGTCGCGGCTTTTTTCTTAATCCAGGATACCGCGGCCCCGGAACGTAAAGGGCATCTGAAGAAACACGGGTGGATTTTAGTCAGTAAGAGTCTGACAGTCCCTTCCCCCCGCCCAGGGCGGGAGGACTCATTTGATGATTTTGCCACCATAAAAAAAAAAAAAAGCAGTAGTCCACCAGTCCAACTTTTATACCCTGTTCCTCATACTCCCTAAAGTGATTCAAGTTCTAAATCCCATTCAAACCTCAGTCAACTCGTTCGATTGGCTTTGAAAAGCGTGCATGCATACCGATGGTGAAAAAAAAGGGCAATCCGGTTCTCAAACGTTGATCTTCAATAAGTTCCGTCGAGTTGCTTGTTTAGTTGGATCCCGGAGGCCTGCAAGATCTGCCTTTTTATGGAGACTTGAAACTTGAAACCCCAGGGATGTTTTTTTACCATGCTTACGGCCTTCAATAGAAGACCGAACAAAAAAGACGAACAACAAATGAGCTAACTGATTACATGATGACGTAGTCTCATCATAATAAATATCGTTTTAGAACATGTTTTCTGGTTTTCCCGCGATATAAAAAAAAAACAAATCGTGCACATCAATATTTACACCGTCTGTCTGAGCTTAACGAACTGTGAACCGGTTTTATGAATCGAAATGTATTGTTTTCCTGCTAACATAAAAAAACCATTTCGAAATTAGTCATTTAAGAATTCTGATGAGATAGCAACAAAGAATAGGTATACTAACAGACTACATTTTATCTGGTAAAATACGATCTTGTACATTTCGTCGCCGAAGAAAGGGCCAAGAATTCAAGACAACTAGCATAAGCCTACGAGTTGCAGAAGTATTTTTGTCAAAGTTTGATTTCTAACAAAGGATGCAAAGAAAAAAATGGCTAGTCTTATCATTCATTAAAAATGTAAGCAATTAATGACATGTGTAATAAGTTTTAGTTTGCCAAGAACTCCGGTAAATACAAAATCATGATAAGCACAGGTGCAATTCTTAAAGAGTTGACGATGACGTTGCCAAAGCCTAGCTGCCCTTAGCTAGGAGCTTTTTTGCTAGAATCCTGGCTGCTGTAATAAAGAGTCCAGTTTAGCCACATTACAGTAGCAGTCATTAACCGTATTAACCGTAACGGTATATACCGGATTTAATCAGAAATCGAATAAAATAACAATTCTATCCAATAGGTTCTAATAAAAATAATACCCGATCGACAACTTTAAAAATCAATTTTCCTTACGCTGATGGTAAAACTAGCAATAATAAAAATATTATGAGAACAACCTCCAGACTGGTTTATGTTGAAGCGTCCCCGGCACATAGCAACTAACAACGCAGATAAAGAAGAAGAAAAACAAAACAACCACTTTATTAAACAATCATTTGACCATAAATAATAAATACCTTTTAAAGTAAAGGAAAAATAAAGAGGTCGAACATATGGAACAGGTTCTAGACAAGCAGTGGGAACAGTGTGAAGGTGAGCTAACTCTTGCTAGATCATCGTTCAAAATAAAATAACATTTTGCTAATGTGATGATTTTCAATTTTCCAACTATACATTATTTTTACTCCGTCAATTGATTTTAACACAGCAGAAAAGAAGATTTTTAAAACTAGTTAGTTGTAGTCGATTTTTGCGGCCTAATGCGCGTCACCAAAAAGATTCTTTGAACGCTAATCAATCAAAATCAACAAAGCAGAAATATCAAAAAAAAAGGATCAACACCGTCCGGGGCGAAATCGGCGGATCAGGGAAATGGACCATCCAGCCTATCGTAAGTGTCGTATATCAAGGTAGTTAATAAGGATTAATGAACGAATGTTACTGCAGGAGGATCCGATGTCCCAGAGGTATTTTTCGTATCAATACGAAGGTTAGATACCTATCACAATATACATAGCGGTACAATGATTACATCATAATATGACAAAGCGTTATACCAGAGACCTTGACCTTGCATTTCAAGTTGTTGTTTTATTACTTTTTATCTTGAATCACAAATAAATTATTTAAATTGGGTAAATAACATTATTATCCGCAAAATGATAGTAGTTACCTACGTACAAAGACGAGCTTTACTTTCCACATTTGGACCAATTATGTCATTAATTCTAATTGTCTGAAATTCGAAGACATTGGGTGTTTGTCTTCGAATGTGAAATGAACAACTGTTGTAATTATGTTTTCAGTACCACAGTAGTGTCATATTTGATAGTCCATCAACTTCCGCTACTAATACAATAACTTCCACTCGACTGCTGATACAAAGGATAAGTGGTTGATGTAGAATTTGCAATAATAACGAAGCATGGCAAAGATTTGCTTACTTGATCTACCTTCACAATTACTTATGACATCATTTTGACGGGTCCTGTCTGGGTTCTACCACAGCGAAACGAACACCGCTCGAGATTTTCGTCGGCAGAAAGATCAAAAGCAGAATCAGTAAATGCCGGCATCACAAACAGCGCCGGGAAGAAGATTTAGGACATAAAGTTCCTATTTGATTTATTACTAAAATTCGGTCGTGACAATAACGATAAGAAGGATATCTTTCAAAACTAGCACTAATAACAAGTTTTGAAATCGATTACAACACCTATCGATAATTACAATGCGAAACTAATGTTTCATGCACATAACGAGACTATTATAACAGAAGTCGGCTATAAATGTATTGATGTTTGACATCCACTGGCTCCATCAGAAACGAGTTAAGAACTTACACTCATAGCTACATATTACAAATAAAGATAGGTTCATCTCACCTCATATACCTGTGTAAATATGTGGAACTAACAACGACATGAATTTTCGTTTAACATTGTACAGTACAATATGTTAGTAAATCCCCGGTGGAAGAAATCAATCAAATTTAGGAACTTTCCAAAATATTCCGTGATTGGACATTAGTTAAAAATTTTAGACAGCTCATTCCAAAACAAGATAAATGTAGGAGTGTCGGAGGATACTGAGGGCAACTGATTTATGCATTGATAGAAACATGAATCGTAGACATATAATTGTACCAGCAACTATGCACATAAACGAAATGATTATGCGTAGTCCAAGTCGAGGACTAGTCCCCGAATGGACAGTTATAAAACTGTTAATCACGGAATCAATCGTTTACTGACATGAACTCACAAACACACCACAATATTGATATTTTCAAACACCGGTATCTACTGAGCCGCTACGTTGTTACATAAAGGCAGGCCATACTTACTCGTTTGTTTACGCTCAACGAGATGATTGCACCAATTGTCCCTCAAGCTCTGGCACGTTCCACGTTCACCCTCAGCAATGGGTCTATGGTCACTGGAGCGCGTTTGAGGAGCGTGCGTTCACGTCGTCGTCCGCCGCGAAACTCTATAGGACGCCGCTCGCGAACGGCTTAAGTACACAGTTACACACATATTGTGCACATATCTGTGTTGACCGCCGAGCTGCGGGCTTCCCGCGACGTAGGTATTCGTGGATCTTCGGGTCAATCGGACAACTATTCTCAAACTGTTTGCTTCAATTTCGATACCGGATATCAGATTTTTGTCCCTAACTGAACGGCTAGAATAAACGGAGGCTAACTTTAACAGTTTTCTTCCTCTAATCTTCGATAGTAAGATGTAACAACTGCAATGGAAAATGTAGTTGGATCATGTATTATTCCTGGCTGGCCTTGACTGAGAATAGTCGACCGCATCACTTCCTGCGAACTCTGCATGCCATTTTAGAAGCGATTAAGGCAATCTCACGTAGAGGATTAGCAGTAACAGTGAAGACTGAGGACAAATTAGAGCTGATTGATTTGTACGAAATCGTTTGCTCTTTTTTTTTTTGGTTCAGTGGCTCTCGCTGGTCATCCTAGAGGAGGTTGTGAGCTGCTTAACCGGACTTTGTGGATGCCTTAAATAACTCTAAGGCCAGCCAGGGGTAACCGTTTGGTATCTGTGTAACACAACATTTTAGTCTTTTAGGTTTAGAGAAGCTTATTATCTCACGGACAAAGATTGTCAAATTCAAATATCTATGAACTGAAAGTCTCTGGTGCGAGCCTTTTTCACTGCCTCCTGGTCAGGCCAATTGTGGTCCTGGTCTGGCCAATTCTGCATCCTGTGCTTGGGCACCGTTAGTACACCCCCATTTTCAGCACCACTGGTGAAGAGATAACATTTAGGGAGCCAACACAATATAATGAGTATCATAATCACTGCAGTTTCTTAAATTATTGGAGGGTATAAGGTTTCAAAGCAGACAATCAGACATTTTTTTTTTTTTATCTTGGTAAAATCATCAAATGAGTCCTCCCACCCAGGGCAGGGCGACAGGGACTGTCAGACTTGTACTGACTAAAATCCACGGTGTCCTTCACTAGCCCTTTACGTACTAGGGTCACGGTAATCCCTTGGTCCCACGACCCCAGCAGGCTTTGGCCCTCTACAGGCCCCGTCACTATGCTGACACTCCTTGAGGCGCGCGTGGAACACAACGCGCCGTCGACCCGGGCATGGTCCATGGTCGGACAGCGAGTCGCCCATTACTCGCCGCCCGCATGCCCGCGCCTACGGTGGCCGGAGATCGTCTTGCGACGTCCGACGCCGTGGGCGTCCACCACTGCGGCTGGGGTGGAGGGAGGTCGCTGTCCTCCCCCTCACGCGGCTCGCCTCCTCCTTCGCGAGCATGACTGCTTCGCAGAAGGAGGCGACCGCTTCCCACTCCGTCTCGCCCCGCAGCATGGCCTCGACCAATGCCGGGCGCGAAAGGTCCACGCGCGCCTCAAGGAGTGTCAGCATAATGACGGGGACTGTAGAGGGCCAAAGCCTGCCGGGGTCGCGGGACTTACCCATTACCGTGACCCCGGTACGTAAAGGGCTCGTGAAGGACACCGTGGATTTTAGTCAGTACAAGTCTGACAGTCCCTCCCGCCCTGCCCTGGGTGGGAGGACTCATTTGCTGATTTTACAACGCAAAAAAAAAAAAAAACTCTGTGTCTCATTAGGCACCCAGATTGTTGTATCCTTGAAACTGGAACTCAGCAACATTTCTTGGCAGAGAAATAGGAATAGAGGTACAGGTAGTACTTTTTGTGAACATACTTCTTGCTCCAGAGCTTTAAAATATCTTACAAGACTGAACTCCACAAACCAGTTAGTACTGGACAATACGATGCCCTGGCAAGACCACTTTATTGCCTCCACATCAACCTACCTCAGTCAGGTATAAACTTTCCAAATAAATATGAACCTTCTCCTTTTGTGATGAAAGTATAAAATCTTACACAGTTTGACAGACTGAGGTAGATGACAGCCGCGACCAACGACATAATATGAGAGACGAAGAAAACTCGACATTTAATGGATGGTCACCCATCCACAAACGGACCTAGGGAAACGCAGCTCAACTTTGAGTATTGACCCCTGTGGCTATTATTATTTAGTTACGAGCTTCTGATTGATTTTAGATTAAAGAAACAAATTTATTTTTCCCGTATGCACCTACTGAGTGTTGATCGAAACCAGAGCTTCTTAGTCAGACTTAGCGCTTGATACCACATGGTACTCACAAGTTATTAATATACCTACGCATACTCAAGCAAAAACTAATGTTTATCTCTGACTTCTGCGTATCCAAAGTGTTTTGCTCGTTATTCCCAGCACGAGGAAAAGCATATAAAGCAAACCGAAATATAATTACTAGTGATAAGAAGTCCCAGAACAAAAACAAAACCTGTTTCTTAACGTAATATAAAATGGCCGTCCGAGCCGCGGCTGGTACTGATTTTCACTAATCGATTTTTAACATATTTTTTTATTGCCAATATCGTGCTATCGTATTTTATGGATAAATCTCATTGTTAAGAAATCCGGGAAATCACCATCTGCCTAGCCTTTTCCTAACTATATTGGGGTCAGTTCCAGTTGAACCAGATGCAGCTGATTACCAGTATTTTATATAGAGCTACTGCCTATCGAACCTCCACAACCCAGAAATTGGGTAATACCCCATATTTGGTAAGACTGGTTGTCAGACTTTTAGTTTCTCACTAATAGTACACATAACGACTGTTAAGATCTACAAATGATAACCGTGACCAACGGCTTTACGTGCTTTCCGAGGCACGGAGGAAACTACCGCTAGAACGCTATATTTTACTTCTATGCTAAGCATTTTTTTCAAAATTTTGGTGATCAATTATTTACCTAAATTAAACTTATTTTATCTAAATAATAGCATCCGGATGGGTTGGGTACAACGGTTAAGCTTGCATAGCTTTCTGCTTGCCTTTCGTTTACGTACGAGTATTAAAATCATCAAATGAGCCCTCTCGCCCTGGGTGGAACGGAAAGGACTGCAGACTCGTACTGACTAAAATGTTTCAGGATCACGATCTGATTTAGATAATCCCGCGACCAAGCAATGAATTACATCATACCGAGTTATCTTCGTGTCTCTGAAACGTGCGAACGTCATGCTAAACGGTTTGTTCCGGCTGTCATTTTGCAGATCTTTGCATAAATAAATATCATATACAGAGTACCTACGCTTTATAGACGTCCTTCACAGTCGTTACTGGTATAATTCGACCCAGCCTGACCCTTGCTGCCCCCCCCTCAATGACGCACTAAGCCTAGGCCCGAACCCCGCAGGGGGTGCCCTTAGTGACGTTCATTTAATTGAACTTTAGTTGTAAGCCCTGGCTGGGGGCCTTAAAGTAATTTTTGGCCACCGCAGGATTGTCCGGTTAAGTAGCATCAACCTTCTAGAGTTGTTGTGCTACGAGAGGCCATAACAAAAAAAAAAAAAAAAAGTCGTTACTGGTAGTGTAAACTGAAAGTTTAACCATGAAGGGCACCGTGGATTTTAGTCACTACAAGTCTGACAGTCCCTCCCGCCCTGCCCTGGGTGGGAGGACTCATTTGATGATTTTACCACGATAAAAAAAAAAGCAGTCTAACCAAGAAGTATTGAACCACCTGGATTTCATTGAGTTGTAGATGTCAGTGCAGCCGCTTCTGCTTCATGTAAAATACCGGTATTCAGCTGCATCCGGTTAGTCTTGAAGCTAAGCATTACGTAGTTTGGTCGCGGGACTGTTTCTTAAAGTCATCAGGTAACCGTGACCCTGGAACAAGAAAGTGCTATTGAAGGATCACCGTGGATTTTATTCAGTCCAAGTCAGACAGTACCTCCCATCCCGCCCTGGGTGGGAGGACGGTTGGAGTAGGTATATGTAGCGGGGCACTGAGGAAAAACACTTTTTTCATATATGTATTGTTGATGTTGTGTGATAAAAATTGTTTATTTTCTCGATTCTATCGTATAGGTGGTCTAAAAGTATAGCGAAAAGCTACTGGGTGATTTTTATCTCCGACCAACCGTTTGTCGTTAAAAAAGATGTCGAAGGCGAAGCAATAGCGGTTACAAGATGCAATATTCCTGTACCAGGAGAATTTAGGATACAAAAGTGAGCAAAGCCAACTCGGAAGTTGTGGCATCCCGATTCGGATAGGTTAGGTTAGTTTTTTTTAATTGTTTTTTTTATTCGTGGTTATTTTTTTTAAACCACCTAGAACACAAATTTGGCTTTGATGTCAATGACCTTGAGGTCAAGGTCAATGCCCTTGAAGTGTCCTATGGTGTTCCCCCACCCTACTACTCCCACATCCCACCGGGTCCCTAAGGCTTGATTAGGCGGGTCGCGGGACTCACGAATTACCGTGACCCCGGTACGTAAAGGGCTATTGAAGGACACCGTGGATTTTAGTCAGTACGAGTCTGACAGTCCCTCTCGCTCTGCCCTGGGTGGAAACTCATGTGATGATATTACCACGTAAAAAAAGGCTTGATTAGGCGAAGGATTTCAGTGAAATTCTAAGTCTTTTTTTCATAGTGCACCGTTTCGTATCCACTGATCGGTAGGACTATTGATTTGATGATTTTACTACGAGAAAAAAAAGCATAATGTACGTAGTTTGGAAAAAGAGCTAAGCCGATGATTGCGGTAAGCCGCTGTATTACTTTCCAAGAAACAATGAAATGAGAAAGTTTATATTTAGTTTGCCATAAGAAGCGATTGAAGCGGAGTATTTGCTCAGTCGTCTGCACTGAGCGCCAAGCGCCGGCCGATATTGTGACTGCAAACTTCTGTTAGAGGATTTTTCTCTTTTTCTTTTTTTTTAAGTACGGTCTACTGCTAACTCTTGCAGACAGGAGGCGTATGTCCCAGCAAAATAGTTATTTATAGGTTGATTGATTTATTGATTTGGACTCGCATAATTTTATTATGTGGAGTATTTTCGCCGATTTGTGTAATTTGACGGCATGCTTGGGACAGTGGCTGAGCGATCGACTGTGTAGCGTGTCGCGGGTTCTATCCGCGCACGGAACAAATATATTTGTCATACAAAACACAACGAACAAATATATATTTATGCATACATATATATATGTATGTATGCATAAATATATATTTCTATGACCTGCAGTAGTTCCGGGTGTCGGTGTTTGTGTTTCTTTATGTTTGTAAACGCGTTTTATACGAAACTGTTTTTTATAATTCTCAAGAGTTTGTCTCTGCAGGTTTTGATATGTCTCGAAGAAGGTCCTGTAAGGGTCAACTGTAGGAGGTTGATTTTTTTGTAGCTTAATTTTTGAAATAAAGTAGCTGTTGGAAGTAGAGACTTTTTTGAAATATTATTTAGGTATGGAAAATTAATAACCATAGGTCGGAATTAGGTAGAGATATTCATGTACTTACACTGATTTCATACAGCGAAAGAATAAAGTGGATATGCCCCAAACCCCGGAATTACTTTTAAAGAGCAGAAAAAATCCGTGATTTATTAAATAAAAAGTGGGTGTGGTGAAAAATTTTTTTTTGAATTTCAATTCTACGAGTAAGTATGGGGAACCCCCAATTTTGTATTTTTTTTTTGTGTGTCAATCCTAATGTAATGCGGTTCACATAATACGTTTACTTTTGCCAAGTTTCAACAGGATAGCTCTTATACTTTCTAAGAAAAGTGGCTGTGACATACGGACGGACAACAGACAGATAAGATTTATGTGTAAGGGTTCCGTTTCTTGCCATTTGGCTACGGAACCCTAAAAAGTTACCTACTTAACACAGTTTATTTGTCTAATCCATCTCTGATGTTTTTATTATTACTATAATTTATTTCTAATATTTTTTTCCACACGAGATTGTCCATTACAAATCCCGGGAATTCAATGCAAGTACTAAAATATCTTTACCTAATTCCGACCTCTGTTAATAACCGACAAAGGTAAGGTCCCAAAAGTTGGTGAAACGCGTCTTACTGAGAGATCTTGTATTTTATCAGGTAACTGGGTCGTGGAAGTCAGATATTCAGTTCCCCCATACAATACCGATACCCAGCTGCATCCGGAAGTAGACTATTACCTGATAAAATCAATTGAAGGACCTGCTGCAACAGGCATCAGACCCTGTTGACAAACGGCAAGCGATAAACGTAAACGCTCAGGAGTCTACAACGACTAACGGAGGTTTACAATCACGTCTACTGGGGGCCTAATGACTTCTTAAAGCGAGAGTAATTCCACTGTGGTAAAGAGAAAGAAAAATACAAGTCGTCTAGCGCCATCTCGTTCCCACAATGGAACTACTCTCGTTTAAAGACATCATGGCAGTCGCCACCTGAGCGATAACGTTTATCGCTAGCCGTTTGTCTAGGGGGTCAGGTACTTTGCCGTTTCATACCAGCGGGTCTAAAAAGGCCACTTTAGCAACATCACAGTATGCATTGTGATAAAATTCGTAAAATGGTTAATCTATTCTATTGCTTAAGCAATTAAAAACGCAACATTAGCAACATTGCTAAAATGGCGTTTTTAGATCCCTACATCAAATACAAAAATATGTAGCACTACTCTAGACTATTTTTTTTTCCACAACTATCACACAACGCCATCTAGTCCCAAGCTAAGCAGAGCTTGTGTTATGGGTACTAGACAACTGATAAACATACTTATATATTTCTAAATACATACATATTATAGATAAATTACACCCAGACACAGAACAAATGATCGTGCTCATCACACAAACATTTGTCCTGGGTGGGAATCGAACCCACGACCTCCGGCATAGCAGTCAGGGTCACTAACCACTAGACCAACAGGCCTGTAAACTATGCTACTTTCTTGAGCAGGTACTATACATATTTACTTACTCTTGTATTTAACTAACAGTAAAGCAAAAAAATGAAACGACCCTATTGCTCAATGCTTGTTGCCTGCCTGCAGTCTGGAATATTCTCGTTTGTTTGCCTTCTGTTGGTCTGCGGACCGACACTCCAAGTCGTGATTATGATATTTGTAAATAACTGGCTTCTATCTGGCCTGAGCATTCCTGTACATACTAAAACAAAACAAAAACAGGAATACACACCTTATGCATAGCCAACCTCGTATTTACTTCACTATATGGACCCGCGCGAAAATTCAAATTTTCTTGTTTTCTTAAAACATTCAGGTCTGTGTCAGGATGTAACTTGATCTAAAGGCGGGTTTACGAGCGGCGAGTAAAGGGTAGCTAGCCGTTTGATCAAGGACCAAATCCTGGGTCAATGGCGCGAAGGGTTCAACGCGCGCTTCAATGAGCTGTCAGCAAAGTAACGGGGCCCCACGCCCTCGGCATTCGTCGTTTGTTTGACCGTCTTAAAAGAATACCGTGGCCGTGGAACATAAAGGTCAACTGAAAGAACAGGGAAGACTGAGTCGAATCTGACAGTCCCTTCCCCTCCACACAGGGTGGGAGAGTCATTTGACGATTCTACCAACCAAAATAAGGATATATGTACTGAAAATCAATATAAGTGTTGTATTTAGTGTTTTTATTTGGTTAAACATCTTGAGTGTTTATTTTGTTTAAAAGTAGGTAAGTATAACAATTTTTAAAATTAATCTTATCGTCATAAATCTATTATAAAAACAATGCCAAAATAATTATAACTATTTACAACAGTCAGTATAGAACCACATAGCATACCAATAGAAGAATGAGAAAGTCATTAAATATGATATTTTATTAGGTAATATAGTAACTTTTTATGCAACTGTTATATTTTATATGAATTAAAAAGATTTATATCAATTTATAGTATTTACATTGCTTGTATGTAAATTGACACCTGAAATTAGTATTCTATCTCAATCCAAATCCCAATCTGTTCTCTTTAGACAGGCAAAGGATGTTGATTGGTTACAAACAAATACTGTGATCAAGATAGATTATTAATTTCCAGTATAAATACATTTTAAATTATAAGTGCTATTTGATTACACAAATGTTTCTGATGTGATTATCACCACTGTTCACTCTGGTGTAAGTAGTATTAGACTAAGTATTCATGTGTAAGACCCTTACACATTAATAGCTAACTTACTTAAAGAAACTGATAAAAATTATGTTAATCAAGTGCAGGCCAAGAGTAACAGTCAAATTAATATTAATAGTTTTGAAAAGGCATGAAACCTCTACAACTCGTAGCTTTACACAAACACCTTGTTAGTTCAGTCTCAGATACAGGATTACTATCATCATTTGAACCATAATGAAAAGTCACCTCCTCATCAGTAAAAATATCTCTAATGGCAAATATTGACAATTTTGGAATAGGTCTCCCACATCGGACTGGTAAAATTTGACAGTTAGGCTCGCAACTATGATTGATATACCTCCCAATATTACCAAACACGCTTGGATCAATGATGGTAACTGTAGGATTGCTGCCATACAGTTCTCTTAGATAAAATATGTAATTACTTTTTCCATTCAACTTATTACTATGATGCCTTACAATAGCCTGGTTAGGAGTCATTACTTCCCCTGCATATTCACATATGAAAGTTCCAGAAGGAATTAAACATGTTGCAAAAAGACCAAAACCTTTGTTGCATGGCCTAATTTCTAGACCTTCCGCTGGTCCTTTCTGCACAACCCTATTTCCACACTCAACTGAACAAGGACAACTATCATTGCATTCGAATATTGGATATGATTTAGATTTGGGATTAAGTTTGTACTTCAATTGCCCACTATTCGCGTAGACAAAATAGTTATCACCACAAGATTTTTGAAGGCACTTACAAGTTGCTTGGGAACAAAATTCATTGCAACTGCAATGTTCACCATAGATAGAATTAAATTCATCAAACAATTGCTCATATTCAGCACTCCGGTCGCAAGGACCCATGATATTTTCAGTAACGTAAAATACGTTGCTGTCTACATGAGTATACTTATCATTCATAGCTATAGAATATTTTTTTGGTTCACTCGACTTCAGCATATAAGATAAAGTTAACAGCAAAGAGTTTATAATTTTGTTGACAAAAGTTACATTAGACATTCAAAATTCCGATTCTTGAAATGAAAAGTAAACACCACAGACCTTCGCAAAACCTTGATTGACATCGATTGACAATTGACATTATTATTGACAAATAACGCTTGACATTGACAGTTAACTTTTTTTTTTACTTGATCATATACCATATCTTTTTAGAATAGAAAATTAAATTCTGTGGATTTCGCATTGTGCCTTCTAGACCTTTCTAGACATGTGCGCCACACGTGATCACACGTCCATACTCGTAATCTTTGAATTGTAATGGTTATAATTCTTTACAAAAATGGAAACTAGAGTCGATAATCCTGGCCAGGAATCGAACCAGCTGATTTGGGAAAAAACACACCTGTTTTATTACGCCATTCAAAAGTGTTGCTAACAAGGATCAAATTCTGGGAAGTTATCATATTACAGGTATAATTATATTTAAAAAATAATATTTTTTTGTTGTAAATATATAAACTTATAGTAATTTAATTTAAGAGACCCCCTATGAGGCTGACAAAGTTGTTACTAAAGCCTCTATAAATAAATGTGATTTTTTGTCACCCCAAAAGCGACACCAATTAAGGTCATGGCACATTATAGCAGCACTGAAACTGCACAGCTGCAGCACGGCGTTACCTCGAATATATGCTACGGCTAGCTATTAGCGTGCTAACCGCGCATCGTCCCCGAGGTGCAAGCTCGCAGTCCGCGCGCCGTCTGCGAGGTGCAAGCTCGCTTGCAGCGCACCCGGGGCTACGAGACGAGTTGTATGGTAGCGGTTAGCGCGACTCTCCGCCGCTGGCTTTTTCTTTTGACATTATGAAATATATTAAACGACACATGATTTAAGGCTCTAATTTGAATAACAAGTTAAGTGCTGGGTTGGAGCTTGGAGCCGTGCCGTTGCCGTGCCGGTATAGTGTGCAATGACCTTTACACGGTTTTCCAATTGCATGTTGCGAACACAGCCAATGAGTGCATATATTATACATGTTTTATGGCATTCATGAAAACTGTTTAAAACTTATTGTGTGCAAACATAATACGTACTCTTGTTGACTTTGTATGTATAATTTTACGTTGTGGTAAAGGCCTTGAAGCCATACCAGAAATATAAAAAAAGCGAAATCCAATGATACCATAGACACGTCTATGGGCGATGGACGAGATGTAGATATATTTCCATCTCTCTCAGGAGAATAGGGACGAGAGCAGCGAACGAGGCGATGGTGTTCGAAGTTGGAACGAATTCACCCGTGGCCGCGCAGGCGCAACGTTGAACGTCTTGACGTGACGTAATTGCCCATTCATAGTTTTTATTCATTGAGAAATGAAGTTTTCAAAACATTTTCATGATCATGTTGTGTTGTCTAGAGTCAATGATTCGAAATGTGAGATAAGTGTTTTGTAACAAAATTAAATTGAAATCAAGAAAAGGATTCTGAAGTTGGACTAAGTGCGTTCATTCATTGATAGAAGAGTGCTCACTGCATGTATGTATTGAGCACATGCGCAATGCAACCGTGAATTCAATCATTTGGTTACTGTGTGTATTTAATGTATCATCAAAACATCGTCGAAAATGTGGATTCTTAGAGTGAACTTTGTGTATGGATTTCAATTACCCAGCTAATTTGAAAACAGGCTCAAGTAGACCATTACGACACTCCGGAAGTGGCGGGACAAGCCGGCCGAACGGGCTCGTTCCGAAAGAGATAACAGCGGATGAAAGAGATAAACAGTTATGGATTTAACATGGCGGACGATATGCGTAAAGTGCGAGTTGAAGAAAGATTGAAAATAAAGATTGGTACGTATTGTTTCGCCAGTTTTCTTTATAGTTTACAGCAAGTTAGTGTTCTTAAATCATTTTATAAATAAATATCCTTAATTTGACACCTGCTGTGTTGTAAGAAAAATATTGTTGTCATTGTGGTGAACAGGTGGTACTAGAGAATTCTTTAATTTTGTGAGCCAGATGTGAATGAATATCACCCTATGAGTAAAATAAGTGATAGTTTAAAGTGCACACCATGCGACGGATGTGATCTCTTTCACATTTATTCAGTAGTCTAGTTCTTTGTTATCGTCGTGTGCTGTTTTGACAGTTCACACAAACTTTATGAATGAATTTGATGAATTGCCGTGGATACAATGAATATCGTGCCTAGATCATATTAGATTAGATATTGCTGTGTGCTCTCACAATTTAATTCATAATGAGACGAACTTGATACTGAAGTTCTCCACCTGTTTGCTTTCTTTGGAGAAAGATACTTGCACTTTTCAATAAGTATTGTAGTCAAGATTTTAGTATGGAGATTGTTTTACTACTTTGTTCAATGTTTGTTTCTATAGATATACTTATTCATATTATATACTAATTGAGTGTGTATACTATATTTTTGTTTTGCCTCTATTTATTATTCCATCATGATTGATGATCTGCTAGTGACAAATACTACTCACAAGTTGATTATGTTTTTAATTTGACACAAATCTCATTAATAAGATTAAAAATATTAAGTTATATCAGCTATATCCACTTGCACTCACTAGGATTATTAATTTGTCTGCTTAAAATTTTTATCATTTCCCTCAGTTATCATAATATTTTTAATTTAACTCATCAATTTAGTATTTGTTCAATTATTGCGATTAATATTTAACTTATTGCATAGTTCACAAAGTCTAATATCATGCTGTAAGAAATTGTTTTTGAGTACTTTAGGTTGAGTATTTTGGAATCTCCGCCAAAAATATATACAGATATACCCATAGTTAATGGTAACGAGTAAGCTCACGTCTCACTTATAGGAGACCAAAGTATACACAATAAATTGATAGAAGAAACTTCTCAATTACTTTAAAAATATTGAGTTTTATCTACCTAATAGTTTCTCAATGGTAACTTGTATTCTGTCAGCACAGAACTTCGCTACAAAGTTAGCTCTATCACTACCTTCTGTCAATTTAGCACACACTCATGAACAGCACCAACATTGCAATCCAAGCTAGAATTATCCATCTATAACACGATTAGACAAAAAAAATGAAAAAGGTTGTTGGTTTTATGTTTGGATGCTTGTGGCTCAGACACTCATAAATGCCTAGACCAATTTGGATGAAACACATGGAAAGTACATAACCAATTTGGTAGTATAATCATCAAATGAGGCCTCCTGAGTAGAGCAGAAGAGACTGTCCGAGTATTAATGACTTTAAAGTCCACCCTGTTCTGTTGGTTTCTCCTTGCATTCTAAGGCTGATGTTACCATAGGTTAATTTTCAACTACCACATAGTCAAAGTGGCATTGAAAAGTTAGTCTAAAATAAATTAAGAATTTGATTTAATTATAATTTGACACATTGTGCACTTAGATTCCTTATGTACCCTGCACAATCAGATGACGTGAGCTAAGCAATGCATTTCCATATATTATGTAGGTACAGAAATATATGACATGATTGATTTGTGCCGGCGGCGCGGGCGCATAAATCTACGATAACACGAAGTGTGTCTGCCACGATAAGGGTGCAGTATGCCTTCCGGGGCGCGACCCGTCGACGCTTTCGCCTCCAACTATGTTGCTTTGTTATAAATATTCATATTTTTCATATAATATGTCTTAGGTTTCATTTATTTTAAGTCCAGAATTAACTGGTGAATATTCAGGCAATCGTAATAACCTTGTTTCAAAACTTTCCTTTATATTTACATAAAAATGTACACATTTAAATGATTACTTTGTAAAATTGTTATGAACTTTGAATGTGTAATGTTAATCTCTTTTATTTATTTTAATTCTGTGCACTGATTGAATCTAACATGTTTGTGTCCCCAAAAATGTTTGTTTGCTTAAAACTCATGTTTAATGAAGATTCAGCTACATAATACACTAAAACTTATAGAATTTTATAATATTAATGTAAATACACATGAACTAAAACTTAATTTACGAAATAATAGTGAAAACTAAATAAGTTAAAAATAACAAAATTCGAACAGGCTTGAAATCAATTTTTTAAAAATCATAATTAAGAAGAACAGTAATTAGCCTGTAAAAGCTCACAATAAGTCTTTATTTGAACCCTAGCAAGTAGTTTAGGGTCACGGGATTGTCTAAACAGGTTCCAATGCCCCTGGAAAGTAAATATCAAATGAAAGAACTTGGTGGATTTTAGTCAGCATGAGTTTGGAAGGCCCTTTCACTCCACCCAAGGACATTGGGAATAAGTCCTCATTTGATGATTTTACCACCTAAAAAAATACTTGGTGTAATGTCATTTATTTCATCACCACTACGTGAATACAGTGAGAAATCAAGCCAGTGTGACCTAGAACCTTATTCAAAGACAAGTGACTCCTTTAACCTGCACAGGTGGATTCACAAAGAGGAGGCCTCTGTCTTACTCCCGGCAGTGGGTGGGCATGTTAACATGACGCAGCATTTAAAACCTAACAAAAGATTCCTTATTTACTAAATTATTACGAATGCCTTAATTAGTTTTGTACTTAGTTAGATTGCCTCATTTAAGGACGTGGGCGACGGCGTCTCGTCTCGGTCCTCACAATCGCGCTCGTGTCTGTACTCCAGAACAAGCGATAATGGGACAACCAATACCTTACTTATGGCCACTTCCGTTGCGCCTGTGACTTATCTACTCATACGCCATCGAACACCTTTGTTCATACCAACACTTAACCGAACCCGAAAGGGCAACTGCTAATTGAATCCTATTATTTGTTTTATGCGTGGCATGACTCAGGAATCGGTTACCTGCGCCTTTTGAGGCTTGTCGACATAAAGCATCGTTTTCACTCTTAGAAGTTCGTCTCAAGGCTCGCGCGGGCGTCTCGACTGTGTGTAATATAAACGTTGTTTTTGTACAAATGTATTAACATGTGAATATGCGTCACGCACGTACCTAAGAACGTATCGTGTCTTATTCCTTGGGTAAACAGAGGTTTCTTATAGGCAGTGTGTATGCCACTGTGCTGCCTGTCGCCTGCCCGACAGACGAGGAGCAATTCTTAGGAGTTATGTTTATTTACAAGTGGCGATATCGTGTTGATACCTACTTGTGTAATATAAGGCGTTAAATTATACAATTTGTAACAGACATGATAAGCACTGGCTGGTTGTTGATACATATACCTAAATGTATTCGACTGATAGTGGACAATAGATTATGTTATTATTAGGTGCCCTTTGCAGCTCAGAAATACGTGTGATTGATGGAGTTGAGACAATACGTTATTTTATGACGAGGGAGACTTACTAGCTCTACATTTTCATTAAATTGACACAATTCCAGTTCAGAAAATAACTTATTTGAACTTGTAAAGGAGAATTACTTTTATTTTAAAGACAAGGTTTAGAAAAATAAAGATAATACACGAATTCGCAATGCTTGATAATTTAAATGATATGTAACTTGATATACATACTTAAGTTAGTACAATGATCATAAAATGGAAATCTAGGTTGAATCGTCGCGCCGAACATTCTGTTTAGAATGTAAACTTTAACCCAATTCTGCCTCCATATACAGGAAACTAATCAATTTTTATGCTGTTTATATGGTTCAACCTGTAGTAGTATATCTGTGGAATGAATATAGTTCATATTCATAACGTGGCAAAGTTGTTTAGGCGAATAATGATTAGCAGGATTCTTATTAGAAACAAATGAGACCGGCACGACGGTAATGGTGGCGACGGGCGTCGAGTGTCGCGTTGTATATCGTACATAGTTATCTCTACTCAACAACGTGCTAGCGAGGGGCGGGCGGCGGCGGTGGCGACGCCCGAGCTGTGAATGGGGCAAACCAAGCGTTTTCCATTCAACGCACCCATTCATGGAAACTCGTCGATCCGTTAATGAAAAACGCGCTCGTTTATCGTCACCGTTATCGCCGTCTCTGTGGAGTAGGTACCACATATGAGCCGCGCCACTTGCCAATATCATATTTTCATTCAATCAAACACAGTCGTGCATCATAAATACGAATTACCATTGATAAGATTGCTTATTTAATACGATAATGAATGGTCATTGCTTTGTAGATACCTGTAATATTAACATCATTAAATATCGTGTTATCGTTCATTAATCAAGTAGATTTAAATAGAAATGATTTGTAATTTTGTGGCAGAAATAGAGGGATTTGTCTACCTAATATTTATAAAAAACGCTAGACAGCGTTTTACAAATTCCAAAAGTGCCTAGAAACTAAAGAACCTCTTCAAACAATCATAGGTGCTTATAGGCTTATCTAAGTTCATTGCTCTAAAATAAACAAGGAATCGAATTTTACATGTCATTTGCTAGACGATGGATGGGGGCTCTTACTCTGGTTCCCTGGTGCAAATATGGTGACTCAAAAAACTTTGCCAGATGAATCACCCGCTGATCAAGTTAGCGCTATGGCCAGTAGTTATCTTATTGCAATGTTCATGCACCTATGTCATTGTAACAATAGGCTAACCAATGGGAACATATACCACGCACGCCAAAGGTTGTGTGCGATTTCACACACACACACGGAGATGAGAAAGTGTACCTACCGTTGTAATTACAGTACCTACACACTCTGGTCGAGTACAATGTAGATATCGTCTTTCACTTTTAACTTTCAAGATAAAAGAAAATCGTATTTTCTCAAAGCCAAATTACCTATTTACTGTTATGTTGAGTAGGTAGGTGAGTGAAGTAAATTCACTGTTGTGAAATTAGTGGCTTGGATCGGATAACGTTTTTGCGAAAAAGTGCGTTCTACTTCGCAACCCACCTGCGAAGCGATTGTCCTATGTGGCGTGGGTGAACGTCTTGGGTCGCTGGATATATTATACTACGAACGTAGGTTTCCTCCCACGCCCTAAGTACGTAGGTATTCGAATTTATAGAAAAAATTACGAATTAATTTGATATAGTTATTATAATGTTAAGACTAATTCTTAAAAGTGGATTTACTACTGCTTACTACACGTAGTAGTAGTTGAACAGTCGTCCAGCAAAAATATCTTCTGAGAAAACACATCATCTCTAAAAATTTCATGCATTAAGAACAACTGGCCGTCGACCTGTGAGCGCATACGTAGAATTAAATAATTGTGTATGAGCTGTCTGTTCTCGGGAAACTCGAAGAATTAAGCGTAATTTGGACTTCGTCCCTTCCTCTACCAGAAATGTAATTCTAAAGTTCAGGACAGGACGTTTCTTGTTAACCGTTACTGTACTGACCCTCTGCTAGATCAAAGTCCATCCTGGAATTCTTCTGCAACGTGGTGTAATGACTTATTCTTTGTTTTCTTTTACGGACAAGATATCTTCATAGTACCTTTAAAAAAAAATGCTTATTTGAATAATCCGTCGTCTTATCTTCTTAACCATAGTAAACGGTGATATTTGAGACTCGGAGGAACACCAAAATTATAAAGCAGTTATGAGCGATATTTTCGACATCCGTCTCTGGTGAACGTCGATTTGCTAACACAAGCTTATTCCGGACATTGTTAAAGCCTACGGCCAAGGTATATACTATCAGTAGGAAAGTGAGGTATATCTACACTGTGACCTTGTTATTTTCCGGTACCTAATACTTAAAACGATATCGAAATCGATCGCTTTGTTACTGAAACGGTTCCCATGCTCTGACAACGAGCTGAGGTAAAATACTCTCGATTTCGAAACAATTGCACTACGCATACGAGCGTGTGGAAACATCTTAATGATCGCCATTGTGGCTGTGGCTAAATATCTGGTGCGTATTCGTTTCCTCAGTCGGTGATGGCGCTATTCAAAGGATCCCGTTTCTCTCCCACGATCCAGTTTAGTGGCGTGTGTTACTGTCATGTTGATGATGATGACGGTTGTTTTTGCATCAGCAATTATGTACAGTTTGTTGTGAGTTTCTCTAGCACTACAATTACGAATTTGTGAGAGTCGCAGGAAGGTCTTTCCTTTGTTTAGCTGTCCTAACTATCGCAGCGTGCCTCAATTTACAACAATTACGTGCAACGCTTTAATTGCCCAATTTGTTTAAGAAAAAAAAATACATGAAAGTACTATGAAACTAGAGTGACGTATCTATGTATACCTAAAAACAATGAATTATCAGTATTGTTATCGTAATAACGAGTGTTAAATAATAAGTGCAGCGCCTATCACTACCGCACAATATCAGTATCGGTCACGGCCATTACACCTATTGGTGATTTCCTCAAACCAGGAAATTGTATTCAAAACATAATTCCCTATTATTATCATGCATTACGTCATCTTTGCAAGAAGAACAACATAACGACAACAACACGTCACATGAACATAGTTTACGATTATTGTATTTATTAGTAAATTAAACTTGCACAATAAAATGGAGACAATAATATGCTTAGATGAGTGGGCGAGCCAAGAAATAAGTTCCATTTAATTCGTCACGACTATTACGCTACTAGATCATTAATCATCTGAATCCCTTTAACCGTGTGATCTCCGTAGAAATTGCTTCAATTCTGACGTAATGTTTTGCTTTACATGGGAAAAATAACAACAACTGTGGGTCCACAGGGAAGGTTAATGTACTCAGTGACTAATTGAGCACCCGCTTTGAAGTAAATCGTCTGTCCTATTGGGTCATTGCGCCAGGCTGTCGGTCACATTGTCTTTGTTCCTGATAAGTAGAATTACGGCAAAATCCACTGGACCTACCCCAAAAAGGCAAATAACCTTTCAGAACGCTTGTCTGCTAGATCCAAAAATATCTAAACGCTGAAAATTGACAAGACTGCCGAATTTATACCGTTCGTGATGTAGCCATTTCAGTATTTAATACTTAAGCATTTTCAAAATTGCGGGCCGTATACTATTTAGTTTTCTATAAACTAATAACTGCAAAATAACTAACATACTCGTATATCAAACAGCCTAAACCCATTTTCGAATTCGCAATTTCGCAAATCCAGATCCATGAATGGTATTCAAAGTTTTGGCCAAATAATACAGCTTATCATTAATATTCTAGCGCAGTGTCTAGTCTACCCATTACACTGTGTTTAAATTAGCAGCTACTTAACATTTCGACATGTACCTCTTACAAACGGGCCATTCATGGTACTCTAATTGTATTGTCTACGCGACTAAAGAAAACATTGAGAATATGTTTCTTGTCATCTAGTATGCAATCGTGCGGCGCATGTATCAACGGAATTTTATGAAGTACTGGCATCAATGTGTATGTGCCTTCCTAGGATTATTATTGCTACTTGTTGATTCATCTCTCTAAACAGTAGATCTATTAAATAAGTAATTCATCAGGGCGTATAGTTAATAGGATATCATAAGAAACTGTAGTTAAGCAGCACATAAAATGTAAAACAGGTTTGGTTTGCTTGCAGGTAAGTGTCAGGACAGTAGTTACTTATGGGCCGATGGTCGCCTCACCTTGTGTCTCCGTATTTAGCGATAACTGACGAGGTCGCAACGCGTTGCACAACCTATGGGCTCGCCATCTTTTGTGTTCCATTATTTCAGGCTTTAATCCAAAAAAAAGTGATGACTAAAGGATCTACCTTTATGTTCAAGCACAAATTGAATGTCTTGCAGTTTATCAGTCTTGTAAAGTCTGAACAAGAAAATTTACTCTTGAGTTTTCATTTTCAATGGTTCTCTTTATTACATTTATGGATCTCTCTGTCTATTTGTGACTATGTTTTGATCGATGGGTTATTCATAAAAGTATAATAGTATTAAAAGACGATTTAAAAAAACCTCGATTCTGGTGTTGTTTGCTTATCAGCCAGTACCAATTACTTATACCACAATTTACGGCATATGTTAAAGAATTTTCTTGACCTATTAATTCTTAATGGTTTCGCAATCGGCAAGGTGTTGTGAGGAACTGAGATGGATATAGGAAAATGAAAATAAATGGAGTTCAATGGCAAAAATTCGAGAAAAAAAAGTTTTTTGGGCAAAACGCTCATTTCTGGTACGTTATGCAAGACTTATTGTTGCAGAACCATCTTAAAAAAAAAACTAAAAAGCCGAAATTAATGTCTATTGAAATAAAAGCCACTCAAGGTCTTGCTTCGCAAGCTCTATAAAACAAGCAATAAGATGCAAACTATGGGAAACTTACAGTAATTAGTCAACTTTAATGTCAACATTGATCATGTTAAACAAAGCAAGATAAGAGTGTTTGCGTGAAGATGGCAATGGTAATTGTTGGTAGTTATTCTAAGTACCGGTAAATACATAATTTAACTGAAATTTAGAAAGTTTTGATAGACCAGCAAGATCAGAAAGTTAGCATTACTTCGTGGAGAAGATTTATCAGGATGTTTTTAGTTTAAAATTGTGGGTTTGCCTCGGGAAATTGGAAAAAGAACACATTTTGCATCAACCTCTAACATGCATGCATGGACAGGATGCAGAAAACTAGAGTATCGCCCGATTGCTATTAATTATTAAAAAAAGTACTTACCACTTTAAAATAAAGTTTTGTATCTGTCATTTGAAAAGACACATGGAGGAAGGATCAATTTCAAACTGTAAAAGTCTGCCCTAAATACTAAAAAAAATTTCCGTCTATATAAATTACATGTAAAATTTATGTTGTTACAGGTGAAGCAAAAAACTTGCCAGGTCGCAGCCATGGGGCGCCGTGCCACCGCGACATATACTGCGTGCTTTCGCTGGACCAAGAGGAGATATTTCGCACATCCACCATGGAGAGAACTCTCAAGTGAGTTTTATCTTTTCTGCAGCGCATATTGAACTGTAGCACCTAAAACTTAACGGCTTTCAAGAGCTAACCGCATCCGCTCCTTTAGATGATTTGTTTACATTGCATTATTTGTTTGATCAACTTAATTCACTGTCCATGTCCATAAATAGTCTGCAATGTAGCCAAACTTGCATGCAACTCGCATGCGATTTCTTGCATCATCTAAAGGAGGCTCACTTATGATGCGGATAGCTCTTGAAAGCAGTTAAGGATAAGGTTTAGGTCAATGGGGCTTAATACGTCAGTGACAGTTCTTAAACATCATTTGGATGTATTGATTGCGTGCATTTTAACTGGTGATATCTGATCTTTGTCAGATTCTTTAACAAAATTACCGTGACCCCGGAACTTAAAGGGCTATTGAAGGACACCGTGGATTATAGTCAGTACGAGTCTGACAGTACCTCCCGCTCTGCCCTAGGTGGGAGGACTCATTGGATGACTTTACCACGTTTAAAAAAAATGCACCATCAATGGAGGCAGCTGGAATACTAGTTAGACATAAACACTTTACACCGTAAACAGTCACCACTTTTTTTTTCTGTCAGACTCTAACTGACTAAAATCCACAGTGTCCTTCAATAGCCCTTTACGTACCGTGGTCGCGGTATTTCATCACTTAGAGCCATTTTTCATGGGCCTCCTTGTCATTTTCTAGTTTAAAAATATTTGTGTCGTGTGCCCTTGATTTGGCCGTTGATATATTTTAGTTTCCTGTTGGGCCCTCCACGAATTCTACAAAACGGGAACGTTATATTCGCTCCAGAATTGACATAATAATAACGGATCCATTGTCCGGTGTCACTTCCGCTCGTTATCGTGTGGGAACCATTTACCAACATTTAGGGAGAGCAAACAATTTAATGGGTCAAGGTTTCTCTACTTCATGAATGAAGCATTTTAAGTGGTAGATTAATTGAACTAATTAATGCATATTGTACGTTGTAGTACGACCGTACAAATATTTGTTTCCACATTGCTACCTGGAATACGTGGCTTCCTGTGAATATTTTTTGTTTATTTGAATCGAATGTGCTTCTCTGGCCCTCTTTACTAAATTTTTAACGTGTTACTTACAGCAATATACTTATTTGGGTTTTTATAAAAGAAAGAAACAAACAATATCCTAACATTTCCAGTAATAAATCGTACTAAACTAACAGGTAGGTAGGACAGTACGAGTGCTCGATGTGTAAACTTTCTTCGAAACATTAATGTATCGTCACGAAAGTGCGCAGGCGCACGCTCCTAATCTCTTGCATATGATATGTATTACTTCCGGCGCTTTCACGAGCATGTGTCACTCAGGAATAAAATAATCCAAGTTTCGACTCGTTTTAATGTGGGTAATGTTAAGAACTGATTGCGTACTTAAATCGTTTTTGCGTTGGAATAACTTTCTTGTTAAGGTTTAAACTGTGATCGATCACGACCTCACGATCTGAAAATACATAAAGAAAAATCACACATCTTCGCAGACGGTTAAAATTACCTATTATTCGTCACAGTACAATAATTAACAACAATGATAACATACATATAATACGCATGCACTGCACATGCACAATATTATATCACAGCATTCTATAACCTGTATAAAAACATTAAATTGAAAGCCACGCCACCTGCCCTGACGTTGGTCGCCTCGCGTGTTGAATGATTTGTCATCAATTAAACATTAGTCACAATTAATTCATGGTCGCGGCGCGGCTTTTGATAGCGCGTACAATTCGGGGGAGGCGCTATTGTGCAGTAAGGGAGGGCGGTACTGCGGCGCGCCACGTCCCGGACGCGCTTCCGGTGCGCGTGCGTCGACGCGGAACGTCCCTTCCGCTTCACCCCCTTTGCCATTCAGTTTTTAGAATGAATAAAAGACAGCCGCATGAGCCACAGCTATGATTTTAATTACTGCAGTCGGTTACGCTCCCCCTGATTAGTTATGGGAAGGGCCTACCGCCCGTACCATCAGATTCTTTCATAATTGATTAAAATGGAAAAAATCGCATTCGTAAAACCAGCGCCATATATGTACATATCCTGTTGATAATTTCGGAGTATTCTCTTTGTTGACGAATGCCTACCGCTTCATATTTCGTTTTAAATAGAACTGGAAATTCCTAAAAGTAATAAAGCAGATGAAACTTGCAGTGTCCGTTATGATTACACCTCCGTTGAAGAAGAAAATGTCTATACGTTTCATTGTTTATCTGTAATGATAGTCTGTTTTGCTTGTTAATGAACGGAAGCGATAATGATTTTGTGACCCAAGAGGTGAGGCCACAGTGGACTGGCGGATATCGAAGGAAATGTCACGTCACTCGTCGAGTTAATTTAATGGGTTCTTTGTCTCGCGATACCTTATCACTGCACTTACTATGTGCCTCTGTCCAAACTATCTGTGCCTCGCTAACTATGTACTGATAATGTACTACAAACATATTAGTTGCTTATGTATGGTTTGTGACTGTTCTCCTTGGAATAACGATTCTGTAGTGTTAACAAAATGTATTTAAGATAAAATTCTTGTAGGTGTGGCTAATTATTTAAATTCCACGGTTTATAACTAGGAATCTCCCGTTCTTAACAATTTTCCGAAAAACAACATGACTCAAACATTTTTATCTTACTTAAAGAAAAACAATTTTAAGAAACACCTTATCAACACTATATTACAACACAAATTATAAATAGCTGAAAATAAAATAAACTTATACCTTGTAACGGGAACACAGAATAAGATTGGCCTCCAAAAAAAAATTACAAGCGAGAGTTCGACGAGAGACTCGTAAAAATCGCGTCAGTTCAGCTCTACAACATTAAACGGAAGCTTTTAAGTGATAAATTGGTCCCGGAACTTCGTGGCACGTAAAATGATCATCGCCTGCGTCTGAACAGTCCCCGGCGGGAGTGGCGGCAGTCTTAAGTGCATTGCTCTGGTTTCTAACATGTGCTATTTTGTGCTCTCGACCCGACAACATGTTACGAATAAAGGTGTTCCGGAGTTCATTCCAAAATGCGTCATCGTTAGTCGACCTACTAACGCTGCGTATAAATTGTATTTATTGATTGCATTTAATCATATTATGTTTTTAATTTGTACTAATGTAATAATGCATAATAACAGAATGAGTAGATAACAATGCACTGTTACCCGTGTGTCCTATATTGACGAAGATTAAAGCACATCACGAGGTGCAATAAATATAGCTGAGTCAATAGTACTGTATAGGTATCCTGGTTATTGAATGAATGGCCACACTTAATGAATTCAACGTATTAAAATTAGAGGCGTGAAGTATGTGCAATAGCAAGTGAGCTTGAGTCGCCCCCGCTCAGCTGGTGCGGTTCCGCCTCCGGTTTATAAATACTGCGCCGGCGCCGGATGCGCCTGCGAGCCTGCCGCCGATACACTGCGAGCTTCTTATGCCTACGTACACTCCAAACGAGTCAATAAACCCCTTTATTGAGTTATTATCGTGTTTTACAAATAGCTACACGTAATGCTCGCTCGGAAACTACAGATATTAATTATTTATTCATTAAGGAAGTCTGAGGATCAGTAAAAACCAAAAGGTTCAAATTAGATATTTCACAAATAATTTTTAAGAGCACCTTGATGCAGTGAGACATTAGTAGACTACAACAATATTATTTATTACTTGCACTTCTCACTTCAACCGTGCGGATTTCATGTGGTATATATACCACTCAGAACTAATGTAGCTTTCTACTGCTAAAAGAATTTTTAAAATCCGTTCAGCAGTTCCAGAGACATCTACCTATGTATCCTACATCTCTCATAGGAGTCTACATTGGCACAATCAGATGGTTATGCTCAGCTAGATTAGATAAGATAATCTTAAAAAAATAAAGCAAACAAAGAAGTTTCACCAAATTCCACCCTGTATTTTTTCTGTTCCCATTTTTCATACAATAATTAATTATATTATGGTATTACAATAACCATTTTACTCTCATTATTTTCACATAAAGCATACACTTTCAAGTGTAGGCACGTGGTTTATTATTAGGCTGTGAGATGTGATTTCATCGGGAATGTCAAACTTTCTCCTTTGAACAAGGCAATCCCACGCATACGTCACTGCATCTTGCTCTTACATCATGAAACTAGCGTTGTTTACATACTAGAAAATTGAATAACTTTTGCCTACTACATCGTATTTAATACCCTCCTTTTCCGGGATTGCAATACTCGCTATACAGGAAATGCAATGCTGTTCCAAATTTAATTTCATTCTGTTGTTACGTCTGACGTTTGGTTATTGGTAGCTGATGTTTAGTTTTAGAAGATGGACTGATGAAATTCTGTGATTAGAAACACACATCCGAGTGTTGTATCAATTTATACATTTATTACGATAAAGATCCTCGAATGCTAATTCTATTTAATTGAGCTGTTTGTGTTGCGGTTAATCTAAGGGCCAAGAGCAATCATGTCCAACATTAGAATGTTTCCCATTTAGATTAAATTCCACATATAACGTTTTATAACCGTTTTCTTGGAGGCGTCAGGCGCCGCAGTTCATTAAGTCGTTTTATTGTTTCGTCTGAACATTTTATACCTAATACTCGATTCTGCAAATTGGCAAGTAAATTAAGCTTTATCCGTTTCCCTCAATGCGATTTAGCATCGTACCTCTGCTCTCTCGTATATCTTAAAATAATTGTATGGCATAAGGTTTAAAGAAACATAAGTTCAGAAATTATTCCCTTAGCTGTGGGTGGCAATACTAACACTCCTGTAAGACGGGCACCCCACGCGACCACAATAGGCTGCAGCCCGGTTATAAATTATCGCGCAGCAAAACCTGATAATGGTTGTCGGATGTTATATTCAACAAATAATAGTTAGGAAAATACCCTAAATACAAATCATACCTGTAAAAAATAAACTAGTTTTATTATTTTGTTTCAGTCCATTCTTCGGCGAGGAGTTCCAATTCGAGGTGCCGCGACGATTTCGATACCTTTCCATATACGTGTTCGATCGTGACAAGCATCTCAAACAGGACAAAGTGCTCGGTAAAGTGGCCATCAAACGAGAAGATCTGCATCGGTATAACAATAAAGACCATTGGTTTGCGTTGCGACCGGTCGACGCAGACTCCGAGGTCCAGGGGAAGGCATACATTGAACTCACTCTCGAAGACTCCAGAAAGAGGTTACGAATGGAACCGAAGCCTCCCGACCCGGACCCCACAGGAGCAGACAACTGCTCAACAAAATCAAAAGGAAATAACCTCGTAAGATTATCTGAATATTGTAAGGAGAGTATGAGGTTTAGTTCTTGCTCGAGTTCCACTAGCAAGAAGCTGCTGAGTGCGGTGGCGACGGAGCCGGCTCTGTCGTTGTCGCGTTCGGAGAGTTTGAAGGATCGGGCGCAGTGGGCGGCGCGGACGAAGCCGCCCATGCACGCCATGCCCGAGTCGGACGCCTCGCCCACCCCCACCGCCGCTGACTACTGGTCAGACCCCGAGAGGCACTGCGCAGCGCGCGTCGGACACGACACGCTGCGCCTCCGAGTGCTGGAATGCTCCGAGTTAACCACTAAGAATGGACAGTGTGACCCGTTTGCTCTCGTCACGTTATTGTATTCGAACGGGCGAAGAGTTGAAAAACGGACGAAACCTAAAAAGAAGACTGTAAATCCACAATTTGATGAAATATTTTGTTTTGATCTCGTTATGGACGCAGACCCGAAGGACAAAGATGGCTCACAAACGGTAAGTTATTCGTAGTACGTTCTTTTATACTTGAAACATTTAAATAGTAGTCGATATTAAATTGAATGTTGTTTATTTTACAGGCTGGGGTAGCTTGCGAAGCAAGAGTGTCGGTATGGCATGACGCTGCGACGCCGATCTTTCTCGGCGAAGTGCGGTTACAACTGCGACAACCATCGCCGACACCTTTACGTGCCTGGTAAGAACAGAACTTTGAATCCCATTGTAAATGGTGTGAAGTGATCACACCAGTAACACTATGGTTCGCATCCAATATTTTCACTCCCATTTCTTAACGATCTCCAATTTTTGGTTATATGCGTGTGAGTTATAACCGTGACAACGTGGTTTTTCGGCGCGGCCCTTAAACTTAAGTCTTACTTATAGCTTCTTCATTAAAATGGTCATAAATATTGGCAAAAAATTACCAGGTTCTTCCTCACATCGCGAGCGGGAGGAGCGTTATCCCGAGGCGCGACCCCACCTGGTACTCGGTTGTCTGCCGCGGGCAGCGCCACGCTGGGTTCCCTGCGACTACTGCTGCAGTACACAGTGGACCACGTCTTCCCACTACAACACTATAAAGCACTCGAAGAACTGTTCCTAAGAAGTGTTCATCAGAAGGTATGTATAGTTGTGGAAAATTAAGTAATCTTTTGAATAAAACTGTAATGATTTGTAGATTTGTGGACTATCTGCCAACAACTATAATGAGCGAGTGATAGAGTAACAAAGACAATATGAATGAAAAGAGAGGTCAAAGAAAAATTGCAGATAGAGAGGGACGCCTTCACTATACTGCATAGATACTATGAAGCTTGAAATGAATAAGGAGTTAATTAAATAAGAAAAAGCTATCCCCCAAGCAACATATAAATATAAGGATAAACCACTGTTGTAACTAAATACAAGCACTTTTGAATTGTCAATAAATACCCCCAGCACTCGTAGCATGATCAATTCTATTTCTATTTTACCACGAGACGAACTTATTTCTATACAATTCGATGCATTCTATAACTAGGTTTATGGCTGCGGCTCTCCGCAGCCAACAAAAAAATATACCTAAACATTTATTTTCTACATTTTTTACATCGTCATACTAAGAACGACAAAAATCTGTCAATATTTTGTCCTGATGTCCATTCTTCCGTCGTTAATACCCGTTTCTTCGATGTCATGCTCCGCTTACCAGAAGGCAAAAGTATCGTAAAATGAATGAGCTAATATAAAAATATTTATTTCAGCCTATTACAGCATCGGCAGTATACATACTGGGGGAGATAGTGTCGAGTAAGACGGACGCGGCACAACCCCTCGTCAGGTTATTTACTCATCATGATCTCATCGTTCCCATCGTCAAGGAGCTGGCAGATGCTGAGATATCTGCTCTTACGTGAGTACCTTTCTTTTGAATCTAGCAACCTGCCACTGCTTCACATAGTTCCTACGACTTATCCAAATATCGAGTATTTAATTTAATAGTTTTATTTATGAATGCAATATGAACCTTCCAGAATAAATTCTCTAAAATCCCACGCTTAAAATTACCATTTCAATCTCTATTCTACCAAGAATAGTAAGATAATTCTATACAATTTGATTTCTTTGTCTGTGGCACGACCCGTAGACGGCGGAAAGAAACTTTTTTCTACATTCTGTCATTTGTCTATTCTTCCGTAAACAAAACCCATTTCTACGGTGTCATGCTACGCGTGCTGAGAGATACAAGATAATAGTTCTGCATTCTTCAAAGGCTTAATCAAAGGTGGTACGTGTTCTCATAAATTAGGTGTCATGGATCCCTTACTTTTTACAGACATTTTGACAAATTGTATCTCTTGTGGATCAGCTGCTGTGATTTGAATGCGTAAACAAAAAAAAACAAAAAAATATTATTGCATTGTTCACCAAATAATGCTAACGAATAGTAAATGATGCTGCTATATAAATAGTAAATCGTCTAATTTAGTATTGTTCATAATATTGTGAAAATGAATAATTAGATTCAGAATAGCTATGATATAAAATAAATTTAGTCCAAATACATAATTACTATTGAGGGCACACGTGAATTATGTTAAACTACTATCAGTTCGCGCCGCCCTAATCATAATAATTGATTGTAAACAGCGTCCGGTGCATGAGTAAGCGTCTACGTCATCTCTACTGTTATCTCTTATCATCTCAGCTGATTTACATCCCACTACCGGTCAATATCGTTTATTCTGTTATTTATTCGCATTTTGTTTTTCAGAGTTCGTTAAACTCATTATTTTCTTTGGCAATTTAGTTTTTTTTCTGCGATGATCATGTCTGTTATATTTTTTACTAGATGTTGCCAGCGGCTTCACCCGCTACAACTCGAAAATTCTCCCACGGGAACATAAAATCGGGTTAAAAACTGGCCTATGTGTTAATCCAGGTTATAAACTATCTGGGTACTATATTTCATCCAAATCCGTTCAGAGGCTTTTGCGTGAAAGAGTAACAAACATCCATCCATCCAAACAAACTTTCACGTTTATAATATTAGTAGGATAAATCCCTTTGTATTCAAGTTGACCTGAAACTGAAGCGAATGAATTTAGTAATTTTAATTATTTAGTAGTCAGGAGAAGTCAACAATGTTAGGAACAGCTTTTAAAGTAAACGAATTCCGATATTCCATATTATCAAAAAGGCATTTAAACTACATAGTTTAGAGAAGTATTGAAAAATAAACAATTCTCACACCCAAAAACTACAGTGTTCTTTTTTAATTTGTTACAGAGACGCAACAACAATATTCCGAGGTAACACCCTCGTTTCAAAGATGATGGACGAAGCTATGCGGTTGAGCGGCGCGTCGTACCTGCGGTCAGTACTGCGGCCCACGCTGGCGGCCGTGCTGGCCGAGCGACGGCCCTGCGAGATCGACCCCGCCAGGGTTAAACCTACTGCTGCCATCGCTGCAAACTTGGCCAACTTGAAGGACTATGTTGAACGGGTAAGTAGGCCCTGAGTCCTTGATACAGGGTCATTTAGACTCAGACATAAGGATTGAGATTTTTTTTGTGGTAAAATCATCAAATGAATCCTTCCACCCACGGCAGGGCGGGAGGGACTGTCAGACTCGTACTGACTAAAATCCACTGGGCTAGTGAAGGACACGTTTACGTACCGGGGTCACGGTAATTCGTTAGTCCCGCGACCGCAAGGATTTAGATTAGAAACAAAGTTGATTTCCGGTTTAGTCGACTTACTTACTTTTATCCTTTCCACCAGGTATTCGCAGCAATAACGTCGTCGTACGCGACCTGTCCGCCGGCGATGTGTCGTCTGTTCGACGCACTGCGACAGTGTGCCGCGCGACACTTCCCACGCAACGCGGAAGTGCGCTACTCGGTCGTGTCGGGCTTCATCTTCCTGAGGTTCTTCGCACCCGCCATTCTCGGGCCCAGGCTGTTTGATCTCACTACGGAGCAAATTGTAAGTATTTTTTAGAATAGTAAATTAGGGCGAGTTGAAAAATATTCATAGTTTCTTAACAAATAGCTTTACTACAACTCTGGCCCTTGGTTTTTAAACATAGTAAAGTTTAAAATTTCATTGCAACTAAATTCTTCAGGATTTTTGTAACAAATTGTCACTCAGAAAATGGATTAGATTGATAAGAGATAAGAGATAAGCCGATAGTGGATTGAAACTTAATTTTTCATTATGTTTCTTGTAAAAAGTCATCATTACGGTAAAACATGCTCTTTTTTTGCGAAGTAAAGAACTGTCCTTATCATTACTCTATTACTGAACCGATAAATACTGTTGCTGATACCCTCAAGGTTATCGAAGACAATCAGCGTCTACATGAGATCAACATCTACTCACCTCTGCCTTTTCTCTGAAACTCCATACTACAACTCAAAACTTGCCATCAACGTAAGAGCATCGGCAACCACATCTGGTTCGTGGCCAACTCGCCAAGGAACTTGAAGCCAGTACTGACCTGTATCACTTGTTCCAGGACCCTCAAACAAACCGGACGTTGACACTGATCTCTAAGACCATCCAGTCGCTGGGCAACCTGGTGAGCAGCCGGTCAGCGCAGCAGGTGTGCAAGGAGGAGTACATGGCTGAACTGTACCGTAGCTTCTGCACGCCAAGACATGTAAGTGCAGTTTGGCTACATATGGTATGAGCTTTGATATTTTACTTTCATATTTGCGATTTCATCACAGTTACTCCCCACAAATGCAAAGGTTTAAACTTTTAAGGCTCAAGCCAAACTGATCTGAACTGGCAACGACATGACGATCAGTTTACATAGCAAGACATTATAAACTTTATGTGCAAAGTTACAAACGTTTTCCGCAGTGGATCGGCAACGACATGACGATCAGTTTTAATAGCAAGACATTATAAACTTTATGTGCAATGTTACAAGCGTTTTCCGCGACTTCGTGTGACGGCTCGAGCCGGGTACAGCTCCGCCCCGTCTCTTTCATTCTATCAAGTGTTTCTAGATCTTGTTTCATTGTAAATAAAGTTTATAATGTCTTGTTTTTAAAACTTATTATCGCGTCTCTGCCAATACAGTGTAGCTTGAACCTTACTGTTCAAGTTGTAAACGGTTTATAAGTTTTCCTCTTTGTTCAGGTAACTTTCATGTTCAGAATCATTTGCATTTTCTTGATTATTACAGGTGCAAGCTATAAAGCAGTTCCTTGAAATAATCTCCACGAGTACGGACACACAGAATAACAACATACAGGAAACCCCCGTGCTGCTGAAAGAAGGGTGAGTTTCTATTCTCTGGTACAATAGACAAATTTATATTTTTACTTATATTCTATTGACAATGGTGCCTTTTATGTTGAGCACCGATTTATAGCGCTACCAACTTAGCTGTTCCGACAGGCAAAATTGAAACTATAGCCATCAAATTCTCTAGCGACACCATAATCGGAACAGATAAGTTGGTCGTTCTGTAAGCGCCAGGATAAACAGCGCCAATGTCATGTTAAAGAAAGATTTAATATTGATTGAACTGTTTGTGCATCCTTGGATTAGATTGGGGTACGTATGTACGGTTTAATTTTACTCTGTGTGGCCGATTGCACTCCTCAGCCAAGGCAGGCTGATTGTGTTTGATGAAGTTCAAACATGACCTTTAAGTCGCGTTTCCATTCTGCAAGTCTTGCACACAAGTATGATGTAACATTTGTGTACAAGTTTCTTGAATTGAAAAAATAAAACAAAATGTAATAGTCCAAACTACCTACTCGCAACTTGTGCGCAGGTTTGTTCAAGTTGCACATAATTTACAACTTGTAAACAAGTAACTTGTATGAAACGCGGCCTTATGGCTAGAAATATAGGTTAGAGAAAAAAATCGTCGCTTGATGTGTAGTAAGCTTTCTATGTGCACAGCCTAAGCATAAAAGTCAGTGACGAGGTAAATGGATACTTATATAGGCCATGTTTTTTCAGAACCATGATCAAGCGTTCAGAGGGAGTGCGTGCGGGTGCGGGCTCACCTCGCCGTCGATGGACGCGCGCCGCACAGGCTCATGCCAAGCGAAGACATTTTAGACTCACCAGGTAAATATCTTTAAGTCTTCATAATTTGACTAGGAACTTGTAGAGCTTCCAGTCTAGAAAGATCTAGCTTCTTATACGAATGTTATTTAACGAGAAACGATTGCTTGCTCAGTTCCTGAGGATTATGCTTCCTGCTTCTGAGTACTAATGCTTATTGACTTTTCGTTCACTTATCTATGGAAAAACGTCGGCAAATGTTGCTAAACCTCGATGATCGACCTGTATCCGGCAGTTTAGTAAGCCTTAATCCCCTAACGATACTTTTATACTATGGATGAATAAGCAATGTGTTGTTATTTCAGTGGCGAGCTGTCGTGGTCCCGCACGGGCGCCCGCGCTACCGCCCAGCGGCTGGCGCTGTCGGGGGTGCTGGCCGTGGCCGCCGTGGACGGGCCGCCCGCCGGGGCCATGCTCGGGGCCAACAACATCTTCCAGATAGGTACGACATAATCACCATACATTCTTTTTATAATATTTTGTTTTTTAGGCTCTCATAGAGCTGTTATTCCCGCGACACATCAAAGGAATACACTGACTAGCGAAACTTTACGGACGTGATGGGCGTTGATACTTAAACCTATCAAAACAGAAAAAATATTTGATAATTTTTTTATGTGAATTATTCGAACCGTAATCTTACTTACTCATCAGACATGTTGTAATATGAAAATTTCATCAGTAAATACAACCGCTAATGCCCAGGTGTCTCATGAGAATGTCTCATATTGCAGTGCACCGCGAGCGCGTGCTGTTCGTGCAGGCGTCCAACTGTGTGGAGCGAGCCGAGTGGATGCGCCTGCTGAGCGCGCTGTGTCGGCACTCGCCAGCCACGCCGCCGCACCGCGGGTACTACGCAGACTCCGAATGGACCTGGTGAGATATATGTGACATACTTCAACAAACAGAGATGAAAATTCACGACCACACTTTGTCAGTGCCATGACTGGAGAGTAGCGTACAAAGTAATAACCATCGTTTTAATATCCACAGCTGCGGGCGCACGGAGCCGGCGGCGGAGGGCTGCGGAGGACCCGACGGCGCGTACGAACTGACTGAGTCCGGAGCGAGGGAGGTGCGGCGGGGAGGGGCCGCGCTGGCGCTGCGACTGGACCCCGCGCGGGACCTGCAGCGGCTGCACGCGCTGCTCGTGTGCCACGCACACCGCCTGGACGACCGTCTGCACCGTCCGCAAGGTAGTGCTCACCCGCGACCATCTTCACCACACTTTCTACGACCTACACACTAAACTCATTATGGTGTGGTTTCTGATAGATCGGAATACTCTGCAAGTCGAATAAATATTAAATTTTGTTGAATAAACATTATCTTTTTGTATTCACAGAGGGTACGAGTGTAGAAGAACGTGAGGCGGAAGCTGCGACATTACGCGAATTACAAGAGACTATGTTCGACCTCGAGCACCGACACCGCATATACCGAAGGTCGCTCGCTCGAGAGACCAAGTACGGCAGTAAACAGGCGCCCATCGGGGACGACAACTACCTGCACCTGGCCGGCTCGGCGGGCGTGGACGGTGGGCCCTTCCTGTGGCGGCCCTGGCGCAGCGACACTTCGCCCACCGTAGACCTAGATGGTAAGACGCTGCCGCTGCAGAACTCTCTCGACATCGGCTCCAGCACCGAGTCGCTCAAGCTAGCGCGTCACGCCGACGAGCGCTCCTCCGGCAAGTCCACCAAGTCGACCGGCAGCGGCTACCTGCCCATGCTGTGCATCAAGCATGAGCCCTCCGAGGACAGCGACGCGTCCGCAGAGCGGCCGGCGCGCCCGCCGAAGCCTGCGCGTCTGTCGCCCGCGCGAGCGCAGCCCGCGTGCGAGTACGTGCACGTGGAGCCGCGCCCGCCCGAGCGCAGGCCGCGGCCCGGCGCCGACCAGGCCGAGCACGACGTGGCCTACCGCTGCAAGGAGTACGAGCTCATGGCGGACTTCATGAGCCACGCGCGCGACGACAGCCCGCCCGCCGTGCCGCCGCGAGGACACGCCCCCCGCGCGCGGCCCCCGCCCCGCCCCGACAGCGACGCGCCGCCGCGCAGCGCGTCCGCGCTCAGCCTGCCGCCACACGACGACTCCGCGCGCATAGACACCGTCTCCACTGACGACAGCCTGCTGGACGAGCTGCAGCGCGACGCCTACTGCGTGCTCAAAGTGTGCGAGGACGACCCGCCCACTCCCGACGCCAGCCCCGCGCCGCCCGCGCCTGCCGCGGTAGACGCCGGTCCCTTCTCTCGGGTGTGCGCCCAGCGGAAGTCCAATCCGATCAAAAGCCAGTCGACCTCGACGCGACCGTTGAAAACATCCAGCTCGACGTCGAACGTCCACGACGCGGGCTCGACCTCGTCTCGACCGTTCACCGAACGCCTGACCCCCTTCTTTCTAAAGAGGAAGTCGAAACCGCCAGAAGAGGCGCAGACGGCGCCGCGACCCACACGGAAGGAGGAAAATCTCATAGGACGGCTGACGCCCCGCTTCGGTCAGTCCAGACTCATCGGGCGGGGACAGTCGCTGGAACTAGCGCCGCCGGAAGGCCGGACGAAACGGATCGAGCGCTCTGCAACGACCGTGAACATCCCAACGCGGCCGATCAACTCGTCGATCGTGGCCAACCTTAAGTTCTTGAGCCTGCACCGATACGGCGCGGCGGAGGGCCCGGCCGGCACAGAGGGCGCGCAGGAGGACGCCAGCTGGCGCCGCACATCGCTGCTGGCAGCTGCTTCCAACGACATTAGACTGTAGCCGCACCTGCACGAAGGCCGCGCAGGAGGACTCCAGCTAGCCCGCACGCCGCTCCTGAAAGCTGCCTCTAACGATATTAGACACTAACCACGCCTACATGGAGGCCGCGAGGAAGACGCCAGCTGGCGCCGCACGTCGCTGCTGGCAGCTGCCTCTAACGATATTAGACTGTAGCCGCGCCTGCACGGAGGCCGCGTCCTCCACTTCCACGGGGATACGCGGCAGGACTGTATATTTTTAGAATAAGGTTGTATTTATTTCTATATTTTTCGAGATCCTTTTCGTCGACCTGAAGTGTGTGCCTCCTCTAGATAGTAGTCTATTTCTGGAAGAAAGCTGGTACGTTTAAGTATATTATGATATGGTAGCGATAATGCGTAAATACTCAAAAGGTGCCAAGTGTTGTGCGACTCTCGCGTCGACGTCGAACGTACTCTCATTCCTGTAGCACGATAATATTGTAAAACTCTAAACATTGACATGATTTTTTATTTGTTTTGTATAATCGGTGTCCTATCTAAACTTGAACCTAGCGATACGTTGTAGCGTATTTTTATATATTTTTTAAATCGTTTAGTATGGAACTAGTTGAAAAGTGCATGTATTTTCGCACAACTACGTTTAAATATTAAAATATTACTTTAAAAATTTATATAATGTGTTCCGTTTGACATAAGATCAATCGTGTCTCTGTGCATCGCTCATTTCGTGACACTAAAAAAATGCCTCTTTTTTTTTGTGGTTATTGCTTTCCCGAATCGATAACTTGTTGAATTGGTGGAACAATACTATTCCAATAGTCTCTTTAACTCCATCCAGAGTGAAGAACATAGCAAAGTGTAAATATTTTGCTTTTTCTTACCATATAACGCACTTTCTCATAACAGAGTCCATTTTTATGTTAAACGGAACGCATCATAACAATTTCAGGTTCTACGAGCAATGTAATACTGTTACAAAGTAACTGTAAATACTTTCACAAAATATCTGCACTGCTTCTTGACAAATTGTTACCTTTCCAATTGTAGCACCGTAAACGTGTACTTAAGTTTGATATTACCGATATCAAAAACTTGTCAAATAATTACTCATAAACCTGTTATTGTATTAACGATTCTAAATATTTACCTATTATGTCAAATTATGGCCTTAGTGTTACTACGCCTACAGCAACGGCCTTCAGGTTAAACACCATTTACTTAAACTGTGATTCATTTTACAAACTCAGCTCATATGTTTAAATATCGTAATAATATTTTAGTCTGTACATATTATATAATTAGTCAATTATAAACAAATCAAAAACTGTATCGAATATTCGCAGGAAGTTACAATTAGTTTTATGATTATGTATGAATAAATTTTGTCAAACAATTTAATTTGCCGTTGTACTGCCAAACAAGTTACTATTGTGATAGTTCTCGAAGGCAGATATTGCGTGGGCTGCACTAGTGGGCGCCACAGGCCCTGCAGGCCGCAACATGCATTAGAAAGTTTAAACTTAGGCTATGGTATATTTTACAACTGCAATTCTTTTTAAATTAATTATTATTTCAGGGGTTTGGGAACAATACCATTCCTTAAAAACAATTCCAATGGTTTCATATTGTAATTAATTTGAACTTATCTCAATTTAATTTTACTCACATAATAGTACCTAACTAAATTATAATAGTAACTTAAAAATTAAACTATGCTCTCCTGTTGGTGCTAAATACTTGTTATATTATATAAAACTAATTTACTTGTACTAAAATAGTAAGTATATTTAAAACTAGAATATGTCAAGAGAAACAGTATTTCTTGGCAGTATAACGGCATTGCTACTCGTTTATAACTCAATTGGTATTTTACGTGCGTTATTGCCTTTTTTAGAAGAATAATTTACATTTAAGAAGAAATACATAATGTACAAATTAATATGACGTGAAAATATATAATGTTATTTATTTCCACCTATTTTCATTTTGTTAATAAACCACATAAGTTCAAATAATTTAAAGTGTTTTTGTCTGAAAGTCGCGTTTATAAAAAAGATACAGAAGTTTAACACCCATATTCATAGTCAAAACCTCATGATTTCCTCGACTCCACTCAATGTCACTTAGGTGGATTGATATTCATAGTTGCAATTTTACTCCTCATCTCAAATAGTTCCCTCAGTTGAGGTGAGGTCAGGTGGGATGTGAGGTGAGGAATCATCTGTCAAATTTAAGGTACGTCGGCATCTACCTTACAGCTTCCTTGAGGTAGAAAACAAGGAACTTGTAACTAAAAACACGCGTATTTAATCCGATTTCCATAATGTCTTTTGAAGAATTTATTGAATATTTGTACGATACTCCTTACGATTACATATCTAGACGTTATTTACGAGATGCAGAAAATCCAGTTGAGTTTTATGATGAAAATGAATTTAAAATTAGATTTCGCTTCAATAAAGATGTCGTGATGAACTTTTTGGTGCCTCTATTGTTTCAAAGTATTGGTGGAAACAGACGTGGATTGCCAATTCCACCCATTATTCAAGTGTTAGTAGCTTTACGATTTTATGCCACAGGGAATTTTCAGGTAAGTTAACTTTTTCACACAAAACAAGAAGTTTTCGATTAAAATTAATTATCTATTACAGTACATACATACTCAATTAGTATTATGTATTTTCAGATTGTTTGCGGGGATTTGCACAAAATCAGCCAATCTATAGTTTCAAGAATTGTAGCCAGAATTTCTAAAATATTAGCATTAAAAATAAGACGCTTTATCAAATTTCCTGACGTTGCTGAGCGATCTGATGTGAAGATCAGATTTCACCGTATTGCTGGATTTCCTGGGGCTATAGGATGCATTGATTGTACTCATATACCAATCAAGAATCCCAACAGACAAAACGGTGAAGTATTCCGCAATCGCAAAGGCTGGTTTTCAATTAATGTCCAAATAGTGTGTGGACCACAAATGGAAATATTTGATATAGTGGCACGCTGGCCTGGCTCTGTACATGACTCAAGAATATTTTCAAATAGCAGGTGTCATATGAGATTCGAAGAAGGGGAACTTGCAGGTATACTAATTGGTGATAGTGGTTATGCACAATCGTCTTTTATGTATACGCCTGTGCTTAATCCTCAATCAGAACCTGAAATAAGATATAACAGAGCTCACATAACAACAAGGAATATAATAGAAAGATTTAATGGCGTATGGAAAAGAAGATTTGCATGTTTGAATAGGAAGTTGCAAAACAATCTTTCAAACACATGCAACATAATAGTGGCATGTGCTGTGCTACACAACATTAGTATACAAACAAATCAAGAATTGCCAGAACCCATCACTGATACTGACCCTATCCCAGTCTCCCACTCTACAGATACTGCACGGGGTAGCATTATTAGGGCTGCTTTTATTGCAAGGCATTTTAGTTAATATATATCTAGATTTATTTTTAAATAAATATTTTGATTAGTACATAAATGATGTTAGTTAGGTTAAATTTATACAAATTATACAAAGTTCTTTAACAAGTGCTGTATTCTAGATCTTACATTAAATTTAATTAGTAGGTACAAATAGATTTATTGGAAATTAAATGTAATCTCAGTAGCTTTATTTTTAATGTTCTTTCAAAAATAAGTATGTTAAACCAATGTATAATGTAATTAATATTTTAATTATTTTTATATTTCTATAGTTTAATTAATAAATGTGTTTGTTTAAGCATTTTATCGACAATAAATATATTTTAATGATGTACAATGTATGTAGGATATGTAAATAAATACAAACATTTTAAAGTTGGTTCTAATTTTTATTTCTAAATATTGCCAAACGCAGTTCAGCCTCTTCCCTCTTAGCCCTGTTGCACTGGACAAGTTCTTCTGCAGCTTCCCTCTCAGCTTTAGCTTTTAACTCTGCTGTTTTCAGTATCCATTTTCTCTCATCTATTCTAAATTTGTGTAGCTCCTCTTCTCTTTTTTGAGATCTGTCATAGGATCTTTGACGAATAGAGAATTCCTCTTGGATCACTCGAGTCCGTATATTTTTAGATCCTGTAATGATAATATAGTAAATTATGTACATACCTATATTGAACATTAACTTTCACTAAAACACTTTTGAAGATTTCTTCTAATTTTCTATTTTATATAATAAGAACAAAACTACAAAGAATATTACTTGAAATATATATTTAAGTACCTTGTGATAGTGCTACACCATAATCTGTCTGACGGGACTCAGGATGATGAGCAGGAGTGGTTATATATGTATGATCTGTAAAATATAATGTGTTAGACTATTGTCTAAAATAACATCCAATATCAATCAATATTGTGAATAACAAATACCTCTTTCTATTGCAGACTCATTAATTTGAGTTCCACTTTCACTGGCAACATATGGAACTTGAGGTGTGTCTAGCAATATTGCAGAATCCGTTTGTACGTCTGTTTAAAAAAAAAGCAACAATTTAAAATCGGACATTGACAAAACATATAAATTATTAATTTACCAGCTGTTGCCAGAGGTTTCACTGGCTATAATTAGAAAATTATCCCATGGGAACACAAAGCGGGACAAAAACTATCCTGTGTTAATCCTGGTTATAAACTATCTGAGTACCAAATTTCATTCAAATCCATTCAGTCGTTTTTGCGTGAAAGAATTACGAACATACATACATCCATCCTCACATTTATAATATTAGTAAGACATGAATAATTACTATTTACCTGCAATAGCTGTATCACTATCGATTACTTCCATTAATTCAACGTCTGTTTGATCAGCCAGAGCATCTTCCAGAACTTGGTCTTGTCTAGAGGTAGATGGCAAATTAGGGTTAAAAGATCCTCCTCCTGTCTTCATGCTCTCCCTTTTTTCGTGAACTAATAAAGTTTTACGTCGAGTTTTTAAATTATCCCAACATTTTTTAAGTTGAGCTTCAGTTCTCTGAGAAAATAAAGATAAATTGTAAAAATAAGGTTCACTGCATTATTGTTCCTGGAACGAAATACTTTTGATATGCACTATATTATGTACTTACTCTTGAATTTGTTTCAATGGTATTGAATTCCTCCGTTAGACGAGCCCATGCAGCTTTTTTCAAGGCTGGGCTCCCCATAGTCGTTGCCACCGAGTTCAATTTATATTTTAATATTAACTCCTGAAGACAAATCTTTTCACTTTCATTAAAAAATTGTCTTGAAGTTCCAGCCATTTTAAGGAAGTTAACACAACACACAGCACTGTAATAATGAAACACTGTTCCAAAAGTATTTTCATGTTGCCAAGCCATCCACTTCACAAGTATCACCATATTTTTTATCCAGGGCATGGTTATTTTTCAAGTGGATTTATAAATTATTGGGGTTTGTTTATTTATGTTCTGCGTTCATTTGTCAAGTGTTGACACTTCAAGTTGATAACCACAGATAACGCGCTCACAGACAGCTCTCAAAATAAGCAAATGACGAAATTCCTCCAAATGTAATGACGTATTCGTGACGTATTACCTCACCTCACACTTACTCGAGGGACCTCATAATTTCCTTAATCAGATGACTTTGAATACCAATTTGGAGGGTCTTTCGAGGGTCTCCTCAAGGCCTCCTCGAAAGAGGTGTGAGTCGATCAGCTTTCGAGGCACTTCGAGATTACGACTTTGAATATAGGTGTAAGGCTCGACTCACACCAAAAGAGCGGCGAAGGGCAACGAAGCGGAGCACAGTTTCAGTGTCATATGAATTTCAACTTTATTTTCATTAAAATAATATTTATTATCGCATGTGAAACTCGAACGAGTCGCTGGAATGCCCGCGGATCCGCGGGCATTCCCGCGACTCTTTCGAATATGAGTGCGATAATAAGAATGAGTATTATAGTAGAGATCACACTAGATTGAGCACTCATGCCGGGAAAAACGTGCCGACAGAGATAGCTCAAACGGAAGCTATTATCTCTTTCTAATAGGGTGACTAAATAATAAAGTTCAAAACAAATAGGAAAGTAATAATAGTGTACAGACGCCAGCAGGTCGAACGAACCATAACCTTCCTTCGTTATTTATTTCTGTGTTTATTTCTTACAAGATGGTCTGAACAACAGCTGCCTAAAATTGAACACTTTCTCTAGAAAGAGAGGAAAACAATGAATTGCTTTTATTTTTTTATGCAAATAATTATTTTCCTCTCTTTCTAGAGGAGTCAATAGGTCTTTCTTTTGTCAGTTCGTTCAGGAAGGCGCAGTCCATCCTTTATATCTATGTTCATCATAACAGACAAACGATGGACTGACACCCATATTCATAGTCAAAACCTCATGATTTCCTCGACTCCACTCAATGTCACTTAGGTGGATTGATATTCATAGTTGCAATTTTACTCCTCATCTCAAATAGTTCCCTCAGTTGAGGTGAGGTCAGGTGGGATGTGAGGTGAGGAATCATCTGTCAAATTTAAGGTACGTCGGCATCTACCTTACAGCTTCCTTGAGGTAGAAAACAAGGAACTTGTAACTAAAAACACGCGTATTTAATCCGATTTCCATAATGTCTTTTGAAGAATTTATTGAATATTTGTACGATACTCCTTACGATTACATATCTAGACGTTATTTACGAGATGCAGAAAATCCAGTTGAGTTTTATGATGAAAATGAATTTAAAATTAGATTTCGCTTCAATAAAGATGTCGTGATGAACTTTTTGGTGCCTCTATTGTTTCAAAGTATTGGTGGAAACAGACGTGGATTGCCAATTCCACCCATTATTCAAGTGTTAGTAGCTTTACGATTTTATGCCACAGGGAATTTTCAGGTAAGTTAACTTTTTCACACAAAACAAGAAGTTTTCGATTAAAATTAATTATCTATTACAGTACATACATACTCAATTAGTATTATGTATTTTCAGATTGTTTGCGGGGATTTGCACAAAATCAGCCAATCTATAGTTTCAAGAATTGTAGCCAGAATTTCTAAAATATTAGCATTAAAAATAAGACGCTTTATCAAATTTCCTGACGTTGCTGAGCGATCTGATGTGAAGATCAGATTTCACCGTATTGCTGGATTTCCTGGGGCTATAGGATGCATTGATTGTACTCATATACCAATCAAGAATCCCAACAGACAAAACGGTGAAGTATTCCGCAATCGCAAAGGCTGGTTTTCAATTAATGTCCAAATAGTGTGTGGACCACAAATGGAAATATTTGATATAGTGGCACGCTGGCCTGGCTCTGTACATGACTCAAGAATATTTTCAAATAGCAGGTGTCATATGAGATTCGAAGAAGGGGAACTTGCAGGTATACTAATTGGTGATAGTGGTTATGCACAATCGTCTTTTATGTATACGCCTGTGCTTAATCCTCAATCAGAACCTGAAATAAGATATAACAGAGCTCACATAACAACAAGGAATATAATAGAAAGATTTAATGGCGTATGGAAAAGAAGATTTGCATGTTTGAATAGGAAGTTGCAAAACAATCTTTCAAACACATGCAACATAATAGTGGCATGTGCTGTGCTACACAACATTAGTATACAAACAAATCAAGAATTGCCAGAACCCATCACTGATACTGACCCTATCCCAGTCTCCCACTCTACAGATACTGCACGGGGTAGCATTATTAGGGCTGCTTTTATTGCAAGGCATTTTAGTTAATATATATCTAGATTTATTTTTAAATAAATATTTTGATTAGTACATAAATGATGTTAGTTAGGTTAAATTTATACAAATTATACAAAGTTCTTTAACAAGTGCTGTATTCTAGATCTTACATTAAATTTAATTAGTAGGTACAAATAGATTTATTGGAAATTAAATGTAATCTCAGTAGCTTTATTTTTAATGTTCTTTCAAAAATAAGTATGTTAAACCAATGTATAATGTAATTAATATTTTAATTATTTTTATATTTCTATAGTTTAATTAATAAATGTGTTTGTTTAAGCATTTTATCGACAATAAATATATTTTAATGATGTACAATGTATGTAGGATATGTAAATAAATACAAACATTTTAAAGTTGGTTCTAATTTTTATTTCTAAATATTGCCAAACGCAGTTCAGCCTCTTCCCTCTTAGCCCTGTTGCACTGGACAAGTTCTTCTGCAGCTTCCCTCTCAGCTTTAGCTTTTAACTCTGCTGTTTTCAGTATCCATTTTCTCTCATCTATTCTAAATTTGTGTAGCTCCTCTTCTCTTTTTTGAGATCTGTCATAGGATCTTTGACGAATAGAGAATTCCTCTTGGATCACTCGAGTCCGTATATTTTTAGATCCTGTAATGATAATATAGTAAATTATGTACATACCTATATTGAACATTAACTTTCACTAAAACACTTTTGAAGATTTCTTCTAATTTTCTATTTTATATAATAAGAACAAAACTACAAAGAATATTACTTGAAATATATATTTAAGTACCTTGTGATAGTGCTACACCATAATCTGTCTGACGGGACTCAGGATGATGAGCAGGAGTGGTTATATATGTATGATCTGTAAAATATAATGTGTTAGACTATTGTCTAAAATAACATCCAATATCAATCAATATTGTGAATAACAAATACCTCTTTCTATTGCAGACTCATTAATTTGAGTTCCACTTTCACTGGCAACATATGGAACTTGAGGTGTGTCTAGCAATATTGCAGAATCCGTTTGTACGTCTGTTTAAAAAAAAAGCAACAATTTAAAATCGGACATTGACAAAACATATAAATTATTAATTTACCAGCTGTTGCCAGAGGTTTCACTGGCTATAATTAGAAAATTATCCCATGGGAACACAAAGCGGGACAAAAACTATCCTGTGTTAATCCTGGTTATAAACTATCTGAGTACCAAATTTCATTCAAATCCATTCAGTCGTTTTTGCGTGAAAGAATTACGAACATACATACATCCATCCTCACATTTATAATATTAGTAAGACATGAATAATTACTATTTACCTGCAATAGCTGTATCACTATCGATTACTTCCATTAATTCAACGTCTGTTTGATCAGCCAGAGCATCTTCCAGAACTTGGTCTTGTCTAGAGGTAGATGGCAAATTAGGGTTAAAAGATCCTCCTCCTGTCTTCATGCTCTCCCTTTTTTCGTGAACTAATAAAGTTTTACGTCGAGTTTTTAAATTATCCCAACATTTTTTAAGTTGAGCTTCAGTTCTCTGAGAAAATAAAGATAAATTGTAAAAATAAGGTTCACTGCATTATTGTTCCTGGAACGAAATACTTTTGATATGCACTATATTATGTACTTACTCTTGAATTTGTTTCAATGGTATTGAATTCCTCCGTTAGACGAGCCCATGCAGCTTTTTTCAAGGCTGGGCTCCCCATAGTCGTTGCCACCGAGTTCAATTTATATTTTAATATTAACTCCTGAAGACAAATCTTTTCACTTTCATTAAAAAATTGTCTTGAAGTTCCAGCCATTTTAAGGAAGTTAACACAACACACAGCACTGTAATAATGAAACACTGTTCCAAAAGTATTTTCATGTTGCCAAGCCATCCACTTCACAAGTATCACCATATTTTTTATCCAGGGCATGGTTATTTTTCAAGTGGATTTATAAATTATTGGGGTTTGTTTATTTATGTTCTGCGTTCATTTGTCAAGTGTTGACACTTCAAGTTGATAACCACAGATAACGCGCTCACAGACAGCTCTCAAAATAAGCAAATGACGAAATTCCTCCAAATGTAATGACGTATTCGTGACGTATTACCTCACCTCACACTTACTCGAGGGACCTCATAATTTCCTTAATCAGATGACTTTGAATACCAATTTGGAGGGTCTTTCGAGGGTCTCCTCAAGGCCTCCTCGAAAGAGGTGTGAGTCGATCAGCTTTCGAGGCACTTCGAGATTACGACTTTGAATATAGGTGGCCTTCCATAACCAACTGACAGATAAAATTGGCCATCCTCTAGTAGAGAAGAGCCACTATCTAATAAGAGAAGAAGAAGAGTCAATATCTATATCTGTCTCTTTCCTGTAACAGAAATATAGGACCCGCTCTTCGATTTCTCTCTTTCTAATTGAGGATGCATGGGCTATGGACTTTCATCATCTATGCTCAAAATTGTCAATGGCCAAATGAATATAATCTGTGCGATTCTCATTTTCATTCAATCCATTCAATGCATTTTTTTGATGTCTTGTCTTCATCGTAATTTTTCATGCTAACCTAAATATTTGTCAAATTTCTGTATTTAACTTAATACGAATACAGAAGACAACAAACTGTAATACAATAAACTAAACCATGGCGGATTCAGTAAATATGTCGTTAGGTAAGTAATAATCAACGCGATAATCGAACACACTGAAACATGAATCTATTTATGGATATTAGTAAGATTTCTGATGATTTAGACGCTATTATTTCTTTATAGGCCATTCTAAGGAACTTATTTTGTCTAGATGTAACCAATTATTCATTATTTTAACGTATTAAGTAGATTACATGAAAGTAAAAACTTGTCTTGTACACCCGCCAACTCCATTTGTCAACATAAATATTTTTGCTAAAATTATTTGACTTGTTCGCATTTCAGATGAAATAATAAAACAAAACCGATCAAGTAGATCTCGTGGGAGAGGTGGCGGGAATGATCGCGGTCGAGGCGGTGGCAGAGGCCGAGGCGGTGGCAGAGGCCGAGGCGGCAGAGGTCGTGGGCGTGGAGGCGTTGCTCGCAGTCGCTCTCAAACGAGAGCAAATACTCCGTCGGGAGCCCGACGTGGTCGTTCACGTTCGCGAGGGCCTAGCGCAGGCCAAGGCGGCAGGTCTCAGTCACGGGCCCGCTCCCAGTCACGTAACCGCTCTCGCTCCAGGCAGCGCCGCTCGAACTCCCGCGCCAGGTCTGCTTCTAGATCTCGTTCTCAACTGAGAGGCTTGACACCGAAAGGGAGAGCAGGATTAGAGGAACAGACTGTTATGCCCCATCTTGTGAGGAGGGGTGGCAGAATGAATCGAGGTAATTTGTTATCAATCTACATTAACATTATAAAGATGAAAGATTTGATTGTTGCCTATTCAATAGAAAAGGCTCAGAAATGACTGGACTGATTTCAAAAATTCTTTTACCAGTTGAAAGCTGCTTGGTGTCCTCAGTGACATAGACAATACGGGGAGGGCAGTGGGCGAAGCCCCTTGCAAAAGCTAGTTAACCATAAACTGGAATTTATTTTAACCAATAACTACTATAGTACAGTCTACATATTTGTTTAACTGTAGACCTTGCATAGTTATTCTAGTATTTGTCAAGGCCCAGGGACTCATACCCACTAGATAAAAAAAAATATTGGCTAAAAGAGCATATTATGAGTTTTATGATTGTTGATTTTTACATTAAAAGCGAATTTATTCAAGGTCAAGTAGTTAGTAAAGGGTAATTTAGTCTAATACAAGCACTTTCTTTCAGGAGGCATGCGTGGCAGACTACAGCGTTCCAATTCAAACCCAAATCTTCAAGGCAGTGTTCATAGTAGGCTTGGTGTTACAACAAGAAGAGGAATGAACAACATCCGCCGACCTCTGGCTGTAGCCAAGAGAGGAATATCAAAACGGGGACGAGGTTTGTCTACTGGCAATAGATACAGTTCAGTAGGTTTGAGATCAGACCAAATATTAAAAGAGCAACGCCAAAACCTGCTCCTTAGAAACAATATCATAAAATCTCAAACGTTCACTCGCTCCAGGAATAACTCATTCAGTAATTCACCTTCTCAATTAACTGTCAGTGTGGCAAATGATTTCGCAAAGAGACGTCGTAACAGCGTTGGTAGTGGTGGCTATTTGAACAGACAAAGTCTAGCACAGCTAAATAATCAGTTTGGTGGTTATAACACAAGGAGAGGCCCAGGCAGTGTTAAATCTATGGGCTCCAACCGATCAAATCGGTCTAATAGGTCTAACAGATCCAACCGGTCCAACCGATCTAATGGTAGCAGAGGATCAAACCGCTCGAGAGGCCGCGGTCGTGGTGGTATTCGTGGGGTCGGCAGGAACTTTGTAAATAAACAAGTCCTAAATGCCCAACTGCAAAAGGAGATAGCTGCTATTCAAGGTAAAACATATGGTGAGAAGGTAAACAGTGAGGTTGTCGCCACTGGTATTAACTTTTCACCAACCCCTGCAGCTACTACACAGTCATTACATCAAAGATTTGCTACTTCTTAGACGTACAGTGTTTATGCAATAAATTGTGATTTATGATCATTAAGTACAGATTGAACTAAAAACTGTGTCTGTTAATTAAAACTTGAAGATAATGACAAATCCACTGAGTGATCTGGAGCTGCCAAATAATACATTCAGAATAGGTTTCAAACATTGTTAGTTTTAAGATTCAATTTTGCAAATTTTAATTTTATTAGCAGTCCTATATTATTTAATCAATATGGTTGTGTATTATTCTTGTTCCATATTGATAGCAATAATAAAATATTTCAAAATAAGCACAAGGTTGGCTGTCAGTCTCAAGTGCTACTGGTGGGCAGAAGGTCTTGGGTTTTTAAATATAAAATTCGATGCATGCTCGTTTATAGACATTGTTGAATTTTATATGCTTGCAACAAAAAAAAAGAGAAGATTTTTTGCCTGGGATAAAGACCGTTTTAAGGCGTGATCTATCTGACTATGTAAGTGGCTTGCATGCCATGTGAAATACATGAGGTTGTTATTTTACATTCGCACAGGCCTACCTATAACTTGCAAGCAGTCTAAAAGTACATTTTTGCAAGTTAAAGGTACTTGTATGTTTGCTGTTTATTTATTTTAACATGTGCATGTTAAAAAAATTAACAGCAAATATATAAGTACCTGTATTCCAAGAAAATTCTAAACTTCTTGCAAGATACAGGTATATATTTGCTGTTCTTTTTTAATTAATATTCACCTCCAAGCAAGATATTATTTAATTTGTGTGCCTTTTATTAGAAAAGGATTTGACTTAACCTACTGATCTGTATTTCTTTTTTAACAAGCTTTGCTTTCATCATGATTGCAAACATGATATACTATTGTAGTGATTGTTTTTATTCCTATTATGTAAAAGCCCAGCATGTGTAACATGACACTGTAGAAACAAATTTTATCAAAAAGGAACGAACTTCAAAAACAAACATTAAAAATAGCTTGGTGGCTAAAGTCAATGAAATAACAAAAACAAAGTCACCGGCTTCTGAAAGAAAAGTTATTTTTGAGACAAGTTCCTTTTTAAAAAAAGTTTTTTATTTTACTTTTTGTACTTAGTTCAGATCTTCGTATCAGTGTCAGAAAATCCGCATTAAAGTAAGCAATAACGGATCAATGCGGACACCGTCACAGGATATCTATCATTGTTGTATACTAAAACCTTATCCATATCCTGCCGGGGTCGCGGGACTTTCCCATTACCGTGACGCCGGTACGTAAAGGGCTAGTGAAGGACACCGTGGATTTTAGTCAGTACAAGTCTGACAGTCCCTCCCGCCCTGCCCTGGGTGGGAGGACTCATTTGATGATTTTTAACTTTTCTGAAAACAGCATTAAAGTCGGTTCATCCAAACGCGAGATAATAGGGAATATATAAACATACAGGTCGAACTAAAAGCCACTTTTTTTAAGAAAAATTGACATAATGTGAATATTCTAACACAAAAAAATGTTTCTATTCTTCATTTGTCTACGGGTTGTGCCATACTCGGGCAAAAATATATCGAATTGTCTAGAAATTTCAGGTAGATGAATCCCATGTCGGCTTTCAGGATATGGTTTCTGGGTCTGAGTCAGTCATTATTGCTAGGATACTTGTAGACAGATCTAACAAAAATAGTGCACAATATTCAAAGATTACCTTTATGAAAGATATTTGCGATTTTGAGAGTTTTCCTGTACGTTTTTGTTGATCCACCAATTGTATTTTACACTACTTTTGTTAGACATATATGCTGTTTTAACAGTTACAGATGTAAATTTAACGTACCACTGAATTTCTGTTATTGTTAAAGCAGGCTTTTGTATTGTAATATGTATATTGTGGTGTATCATAGTATTGATGGCACAAACTACACTAGGTGTCCCACTGAGTTGTTACAAATATTTTGCAATATCAATTTCATATTGCAATACATAATGCTTAATTAGGTAATGTCATATTATAATACACAATTCATGCTCAGGATATTGGCATCTTAAAGAACAGGGAAACCTGCTAATATGCAGTTCACATATTGAAGGGGCAGATTTCCTGTCCCAAACAAGTGGATTGTAAGATTATTGTCATTATGATTATTAGCTATAAGATTTTTCAATGTCAGTTCAGATTCTGTTATGACATGTAAGTAAACTAGTTTCTGTTTTCTTTTTTCATTTATATTTCTCACTGACTTAATTGTTAATTTTACTTCGGTATTTTTTGTTACATACATGTAGATGTAAGTGATTAAAATAAAATAAGTAATTCATAAATATGTCTTTTATTATTATAAAGCCTTACAATGTTATTCAACTTCTAATGAATGTAGAGATGACAGTCATTTAAATACTTACAGGGTGGCACACATTTTCCTTCAATACAAATGTGACCTAATGTAATTACATTTTATACATATTCGGCATCATTATTAGAGAGTCAGTAACTGAAAAAGATAACAATAATTAGTGCATCCTACTTCGTGCTAATATAAATAGATATGAAAGTTTGTTTGGATGGATATTTGTTACTCTGTCACGCAAAAACTACTGAACGGATTTGGATTACAATTGGTACACAGATAGTTTATAACCTGGATTAACACATAGGATATTTTTATCCCGATTTTATGTTCCCGAGGGATAATTATCGAGTAGCTGGTGAAACCACTCGCAGCAACTAGTATGTATATTAAAATAGAAATACATTACTAATCAACATAAGATTACTTACAGTTTTCACCAAGTATGTTTTTCAAGATGAGTCCATGAAATTTTTTAATGTCCTCAGTAGTTTGCATATGAGCATTACTATCTGTCTTCTCAAACGTCCAACCCAAGTGTTGTCCACAGTGGTGACAAGCACAAATCCGCCAGCTGTATCCAGGAAACCATGAGTCTGCACCCTGATTCTAAAATCATTGCAACATGTGTTATTTGAGGATGGTTCAAGGCATTTTGCTGTTTATTTATATTTAAATATGAGGACATGTTTGTTTCTTTGAAGATGATATTCTGATAGTATTTTTACATGAAAATAGCTATAAAATCCATTGCACCAATGTCAAACTAGGACAGGTCTTTGGTAAATCTAAAACTAACAATGTGCCTTATTACTTACAGGTCCTATGTTATCACATCTTGCTTTCTCTGCTGTGACCACTTCAAAATTGATGCCGAATGGGTTTACTAAAGTTTGGACAGTTACATTCTGTTGCCCAAATATATTTTGTTTCTCAGTTTTCCGAGCTCCTGGGCTTGGTTTACTGAACAAATAATAGGAGTCGGCCACGTCAGCGCCACATTTACGACACAGAAGTAATTCTAGAAACCATCAAATCAATTAGTAACATTCTTTGTCCCTTTTTGTTATGTAAACAAGAGATCATTTTAGAATTTGTATTTACCTTGGCCATTATTTTCTGATCTTGGGTATTTTTCAGCGAGAGTATAAATATTACGCGTAAAATATGAAATTAATATTATTTGTAAGAGATAAAACATGCCTTTTTAGTACTTTAATAAAAATATGAAATCAACTTCTTAGAAGTTTTTTTTAATAAATTCTAATTAGGTATTTGTATTCAGTTATCTAGAGATTTTTAAACTAAAAAGTAAAAAAAGAACAAAAATTATATACTTAAATACACTTTTCTAATAATTTTCTATCTCTTCTTTAAAAAATTGTACGCAGAAAATTGACAAACAGCGCCTGCCGGTTGCTGAGCGGATTGACACTGACAAGTTGTAACTGTCACCGATGACACAATTAGAGTTGTACTGTTGTGTTGCTGAGCTTTTCAAACTGATAAGACTAGTCGATTCTTTGAACCAGATTAATTATGTACTTTTCGTAACAAATGATGACAACCAGATTACAACAAGAAATCGTTTTTTCAACAAAATACAACGCGTACGAAAATTTCGTAAAACAAAATCGGCAGTAATTGATACGAGCAATCTCAAGTCAATATTATTCGATTGAATATTGTTTTTGGACACACCATCCGCGGACGCACAAACTCACAAACGGTAGAAAGATCCAGCCGGCCAGATTCTGTTCGGACATCCAAACGCTCAAGGGTTTCTCACGGTCAAGTCCGAGTCTTACAACCGACAGTTTGCAGTGTAGTATTAAATGTACTGGCTAGATATTAATAAGCCGACGATTCTGAAAGTTTGTTCTTAGCTTTACCGTCGCGATTGCAGCGTGACCGGATCAGTCTCTTTCTTGTAAGTCGTAGTTAAAGACCGCTTGTCTCTCGCGCACTTAACTGCCCGTTTTTGACATTTCGATCAATTTTGGATAGGAAATGTTCATTTCATTTTTTCGTAGAGTCGACTAAACTATCTTTTAATGTGTTGACTTTTCGTTGGTATAAATTTTATGTCAACTCTAAACTGTCAATTGTCTTGTCAAACAAAGCAAAGCGAGATCGAGAAGTTTTTGTGAACGTGATTTCGTTGCAAAAATAACAAGGCAGCAAGCAAGTTGATGGTGGTGCTTGTTGTGCGTTAGTTTAACAATAAGAAAACAGCTTATAATAACGTGTTAACAATCGCTGAGAAAGGAAATGAAAAACAAAAATTGTGTTTACATTCACCAGTGATAGTTAATGTGACAAGTGACGTTTACGATTAACATTTTTGTTGACGAATTGTTATCATGTAAATTGCAGTCATTAAAACGGGAACAAGATAATGTAGTTTTGCCTGATTATCAGTACCATCTCACATTGAGGATACAGCGTAATATTACAACCATGTCTTTCTTCAAGAACGTCGCTTCAGGATTCACAGTCCGAAGTCGGGATTCTATGTTGAAAGAATCACTGATTAACAATTTATCTGAAAGCGTAAAAGACATCCAATACTGCAATCAGTTCGAAGAGAACTTCCATAGCGTGTTGGGTTCAACAGACTCAACAAACACTTTGTGTATGGCTCTTGAAGCAGTGTTTCTTCATGGATTGAGAGACACATTCTTAAGAAAGGCAAAAAATGCATTAACAGGAGAGTCTGACCAGCAGCCGCAGCCAAATTTTTGGCCCCTTATTCTTGTGTTATCACATAGACAAAACATTGATCAAATATCATCTCTGCCACAGATCAATACTGAAATAGGTCAGTGCCGGGCATGGCTTCGTATTGCCTTGAATGAGTGCTTGCTGTCGTCTTACATGTCTACCCTCCTCAAGAACATATCTGCTGTGAAGCCTTTTTACAATAAGTCAGCATTTGTATGTGATGCAGAAATCTTAGAGGTGGCTCAAAAACTTGTTGAAGGCATAGAGACATGCATTCAGTTTAATTTACCCACTAATTCAAGCTTGCTAAACTACTGGCCTGAACAGGTCCTGATGCTAGCTGGTATATGGGTGCCTAAGATAAGACAAGCTCCAATCAGTGCTGCTCTGGATGTAGCTAGCACTATTACTGATGAAGAAGTGAAACCAAAACTAGCATCAACCCCCACACATACCCTCACAACCTCAAACATCACAGGACTGGGACGGATGCTTGCTTTGAATGAAGATGAGGCTTTGAATTTCATTCTCTCTAAAGACATAAAAGATATCACTAGTCGAAATTTAGAACCAGAGGAAAAGGAAGAGGCAAAATCACCAAATGATAAGGCAGAAACAAAACTTCAAGGTTTTGATTCCAAAAATAAATTGAGTCCATTAGAAATAGACAAGCCATCCACCAGTCAGGAACTGAGAGATGTGTCTTCCATGTCACCTTCCTCCGTCAATTCAGAAGATTTTGTTGCTCCCTCTGATGTCATTGTCACAGGGAACTCCTTGTGTGGAAAGGGATGGTCCACTGACAACAATGATGATATGAATGCCTCTATCACTTCTAATTCATCTCATGGTAGCAGCATGATAAAAACACCTGAGTTAAAGAGTCTGTCATCCCTAGTTGACAATTCAAATACCTTCGGAGAAACATATACTACCACTCCTAATTTAAGAGATATTATGAAGGATATTCATAAAGAGCTAAAGCTGAGTTCAGAAGATGCTGACATTTGTGATTTGAAAGCAGAAACAGTAACCCCTGAAGACCCAATGTTACAAGGCTTAGATTTTGAAGTAGTTCCCACTACTATGTCATCATCTTTTACGGTCCAAGAATTACAGAAGATGATATCACAGTTGGGCACACTATCAAGGGAACAAGGGTTAGATCATCAAAACTATCAATGTAAGGGGTGCCAGGATCTATTAGGCAGCACCATCTCTAAAGCAAAAGTATGTGCTTATACTGGAGAGTACTACTGTTGTAACTGCATGGATCCTAATGTATTTATCATCCCAGCAAGAGTTATACACAACTGGGACTTCAAAAGATACCCTGTCTCCAAAAAGTCGGCACTATTTTTGTTGGAATTTCAACATCACCCCTGGATAGACATGAAGAAACTGAACCCAAAGATTTACAGTGGTGTTTCAGACATGGCACATTTACAGGAACTAAGAATACAACTGAATTTCCTGAGAGCTTACATATTTACATGTAGAGAACCAGTCATTGAGGAGTTGCAGAAACGTGTATGGCCCAGAGAGTATCTGTATGAACATCTTCACTTGTACACAATATCGGACTTGGCTCTCATACCCAACAGCTCCTTAGCATTGCAGCTAGAGAAAGTGGTAAACTTCGCTAAGACTCATGTCCTGGAATGTTGGCTTTGCAGTCAAAAGGGCTTCATTTGCGAAGTTTGTCGTGATCCTAAAATACTGTACCCATTTGAGACAAGCACAACCTACCGCTGTGATGAGTGCTCAAGTGTGTTTCATGCTAAATGTCTCAATGCAAATATTCCTTGTCCCAAATGCAAGAGAAGGCAAAATCGTACAAGTGAGGTATCTTTAATTCAAGCTGTACACTCACACCTTATCAAATAAATGAAGTTTGTCCATGTTCTATATTTAATTCTGTACAAACATGCATTTCATTATTTTGTCATTATAAAATCATTAACAAACATGAGTTGTACAGGAATATTGATTTTATCTATAAACTGTTTGTTTTAACAATGTACAAATAGTATTGGAAAAAGCAACTACTCATAACAAATGTTTTTTTTAAGTACTACACAGGTACATGCCTATATTATAACCAAATATAATTTAAGATATCATCCTTGTAACATATTTAGGAATGTTTTATATATAAAATATCATTATATTTATACCTATAGAAAACATCTTATATGAAAGTTTTGGCTTTTATCTTAAACAAATATTTAACTAAATGTGATATGATGTACTAACTAGATGGACCTATTTTGTATTTATAAGTTGCATTATTATAGATTATATTTTTATAACTTATATTGCATGTAACAACAATTTGGGCGGTAGTATTTAGAGAAATTTATGGACACAAGTATAATATCAGGATAATCATGATTGTATAATAATATGTTATGTATATCTTGTGGCGAAATCAGTTAGCAATCTTTTGAAAGGGTGTTTGCGCTAAACTAATGGTGTTGTGGTGCAGGCACCACGGTTTGCGCGCAAATTGCACAAACTTGGAACCATAATGCGCAAGTCAGACTTCGCTAATTTAATCCTTAATTTCGTACCTAAATTGTGACTAATACATATAGTCCACACCTAAGTATGGACAAATAGTCTAGCTGGAAAATTGTACTCGTCGTTTAGAGCCTTGACTACAGTGATTATGTTAAAAATTAAGGTATATATCAGAGCAAAGATAGTATTTACAAATGCTTGGTACTAGATTTCGATTCCCAAAGTCTGTCTTTTGCCTTTTATGAAAGCAGATGAGACTACAGACTTCCCAAATTAAAGCATTTGCAAGGGGGCTATAATATGCTTGATTAAGGGCCGGCGCACATAATTTATGGCGGAGCGCAGCATAGAGTATTTTTCACTGTCAAACTATTACGGAAATTGTCCTCATATCCGAAATCAATTAACACAAGAATTTAATTTAATATTTAAATCGAATAGACTCAAATTGTTTATGGGTATCGTGTTTCTGGATGAAAGCTACAATTAAGTACCTATGTTAATACTATGATATTATATTATTAAAACATAACTTCATGGTTAGAAATATTTTTTATGATAGTCCTTTTGCAATAAGCAATTAATGTTATATCTTACTGCGGTAGCTGATGATGCGAATAGTTTCTTATGAATTTAACTATGTTATGCTGCTAATAAGGAATAATAGGAAGGGTCTTAAAAAGAGTTGTCGAGAGTGTATACATCGAAGAACTGGAGATATTTGTAAATGTAATTTATTATAATAAATAAAATATACCTAACTATAATTTCAACCTTACCTAAACTTCTTTGGAAACTAAAGGTCGTCTATATAAAATTTCGATGTGTTAGTCATATTTAATTCTAAGGCTCGGCGCGCATTTGGCGAGACAAGCGAATATCAACCATCCGGTAATTGCAAACAATTTACTATAATTGAGTGAGCGAATTTAAACTTTATTTTAAAGAGGTCAATGTTGATATTAGTTTAGTTTTGGCAACTGCGCAGTACAGCACCTAAGGCTCGACTCACACCAAAAGAGCGGCGAAGGGCAACGAAGCGGAGCGCAGTTTCAGTGTCATATGAATTTTAACTTTATTTTCATTAAAATAATATTTATTATCGCATGAGAAACTCGAACGAGTCGCGAGGATGCCCGCGGATCCGCGGGCATTCCCGCGACTCTTTCGAGTATGAGTGCGATAATAAGAATGAGTATTATAGTAATGGAAATAAAGTTTAAATTCATATGACACTGAAACTGCGCTCCGCTTCGTTGCCCTTCGCCGCTCTTTTGGTGTGAGTCGAGCCTTAGGTGACAAATGCGTCGGCCATATGACGGCTATCTGATTGGCTAATAGACGTCGCTGCCGTCCTATAACAAAGATCTATGTTTGTTTTCCTTTGTCTGTCATAATATTAATTGTTATCATATCATTATTGGTGATACGATAGACAGTAGCGCACAGCTCGTCATTCAAATAAATACAAAACCTTTATTATGTTTGTATTATTTCGAAACTTGCTATTTTATACTCCTAGTAAAGAAGAATGGATGATAGGACTGGAGGTCAGCAACCTGCATGCATTGCGTTTAAAACTCTACAATCTAAATAGCAACGCAATAATTGCCATCTGGCGAAACACAGTTATCATTTAAAATGACCTTGCATAGGTTGAAATATTATTCAAAATTGATCAAGCTCAAATCATATAATGAATTGCAAAAAATATCGGTTTGGAATATTGAATTCTATTGCTAAGTTCCGGTAATAGAAGAGATAATAGATGAAGAATATTTTTTATTGAAATCAATGTTAGGATCCTGATAAAGTGACCTTTTTATACCTCAAGTAAATAAAAGATTCTCATTCAATTCATAATCATAAATAAATATTTTATTTACAGTTTTTGTAAAGGAATGAACTTTGCACTTACAGACTATCTATTTAAATTCAAAACATCGCTTAAATAACTACTAGGCTGGTCTTTGTGACGAGTATTTTGTGATTTTCTTGAGAAATCTCCGCGTGGTTTCCTACCTTCAAAATCGTCAATATAATTGGGGTCATCGACGGAATATTCTTTGAAACACTGGTTTAATAGTTTATCTGGTTCGTCTGTTTTATTTTTGGTTTTCTTCTTGGCCTGGTAGCTGAGTGCATCTTTGTCGAAGTCTAGCGGAACAATGCCTAGCTCGCCGCTGTAACGATTCTTGGCCACTTGTAAGTACTTTTTGCCGCGCACTGCCGTTAGTCGTTTGTCCTATAATCAAAGAAGTTATTATTTGTGGTCTTATTTGCACATTCGCTGATGTAGGCTTGGATCGTGCGTGTACCTTTATTTACAATCTATAACTTTAGTATTAGTGTTCGCGGGACACAGGCATGCGGACGGCGAGTAATGGGCGACTCGCTGTCATGGACAATGCCCGGGTCCACGGCGCGTCGTGTTCCACGCGCGCCTGAAAGAGCTGTCAGCAAAAGGACGACGGCCCCCTTAGAGGGTCAAATACTGCCGTGGTCGCGAGTCTAACGGGGAACCGTGGCCCTCAACGTAAAAGGGTTATTGAAGGACCCGCCCCGGCCTGGGTGGGAGGACTCATTTGATGATTTTATCAAGTTTAAAAAGTAAGTATTTTAAGTGTTGGTAGTATAAATGAACTTTACCTGTATTATAAGAACGTTATCGGCTTCTTGAGAAGCTTTCGCGCTGCCAAATATGGAGCTCGTTGACAAGTCCTCTGATTCACGTTCCTGTGGTAAAATAGACATAATTATTAATTGGACATCGAAATACAGCCATTCATTTAACCATTTACAGTGTTGACATTTAATAAGTTACTTTATTACCAGTACCATAAAATGTAAATGAGACCGCGAACGTGTAAGGGGATGCCTTTTAACATAATGTCTATTAAAATACTTGCAGTTTTGAACTTTATGTCTTTAAGTGTAGTGTAGGTTGTGATTTGGCTAGAAAGGAAGTTACTGCTAATATAACGTGTACGTGAGGAAGACGGAGATATGCTGAACTGCTCAACCCACTCATCACTAATCGGGAAATCTGTTCTACTTAAACATCGCTCTATGTTCACTAACTACTAACCTTTCTGGGATGCATGACAAGCGTAACATGGCAGTGTCTTGCGGTCGCGAATGTCCTGAACGCAGCGATGACCGCGTCTTGTCGGTGATAGCGGTCGCCGTCGCGGTCTTCGCCCAGCCCTAGCATGAACTGTACGTTGTCCACCACAACGTGGGAGATGTCGTGCATGTAGCGAGCGTGTTCTACTGCCTGCACAATACAGAAAATACTGTCTAGTTTGTCGGACAAGTTTGTTTGAAAATTTTGTCGAACCTAACACCTTTTTACTCACAATGCGATGCGATGCCATTGGAAGGGGTAGTGGTAACACTAATAAATTAAACTACGAAAATCATCCTTATTACTACGCTATAAAGGTTTTCAGATTGTGCAAGACATCAGTCAGTTTAACGTGTTTTCCGAGGCATGGGGGAATCATATCTTCAATTCTCTAATTCTGTGACAAATATCTCTGGAAAAATCAACAGCACTTTTTTCCTGACTCTGTAAACAAACCACCACGACACCGTGCTTATGAACCGACATGTTTATAACCCCATATGACATAGATTCATAAACAACTTCAAAATTATCTTGCACTCCTTACCTCCATAACAACTTTGATGGGCTGCTGGCCATGAAAAGCCAGGTAATAGATGGGTAGCTTCTGGAAGTCGTCGGCGAACTTGTTGAAGTCCTGCAGGTTCTGCTCCAGAGGGACTCCGGCGAACTGCTGCAGCATCGTCCGCGCTAACCGAGAGTTGCGGATCTCGAAGCTACCCCATAGGGTTTTCACCTGGTTTTAGAAGTGTAATTAAGTTATGTTTTGTCCTCAAGGACGAAATTGAGGGATAAGAGAATATTTAGCCGACGTTCAAAGAGAAAACGCAAGTGTAGGACCATTAACGTAGAGAATTGTATGATTTTAACGACCATAGGTACTTACGTAAACCTATGTATGATTTTACGATCGCCAATCAATTGGCCTTGTACTGAGCTGGTAATTGCATTTTTTTAAATTTACTTTGAGATTGCTTTGATCTCATTCTCAATCTAGCCCCGAATCAAAAATGAGACCTAAGATGCAGGGATTGCTCAGACGTCACCACAAATAAAGTGAGTTCGAGTGGTTTTGAAAATTGGGGAAGGCCTTTGCCCAGCAGAGTAGGGACACACGCCTAGACAAAAAAAAATCTTTCTAATTATCAACTATTTCTCGACTTCTCCTTTTATAAAAATCTCAAAATCATCTCTATAAGGGTTTCGGAAAAGTGATTTTTGGAGATATTTGCGCAAATAAAAGGGCAAGAACTCACCCCTTGCTGCGCCAGATCCAACGATATTTCGGCACATAGCGTGGTCTTCCCGCAGCCGGTGGGTCCAGTTAACACGGTCAGCTCTCCGCGCCGGTGTCCGCCCAGCAAACGAGTTAGCGCGGGAAAACGACGCCATTTTATACCACGTACCTGATAGAAAGAAAATTTGATATATAATTGCAAAAAGATATTGTTTTAGTTGTAACTTTTTTCTTTGACCAAAATTTAAAACAGGTTATTTACCGTTTTCTTTCTTTTTATGATTTTGGTTTTTCAAACTTTATGGTCTTATTGTAGTCTGGAATGTTCCTTTAGCAGTACTTAGTTATAATAATATGTTGATTCATCCATGCTATAATTATTTGGATTGGTACTATGCGATACATGCATCGCAGAGTTTATACTATTCTAGTTTGATTTTTGAAGTGAAAACTTCTTTAGCGGCGTTGAGCACTTTTTCTGTAATGGGTATAAAATCTTAAACTCGCGTCAGGGCACGTGACCCTGATCGAAAAAGCGTAGGACGATCCCCTCTCTACGGCGCGGCGAAAATGTATGCCTGGGCCTACTGTTTCGTTTAGGCGGCGCAGGGCGCTTGCGCGAATGTTCGTCTATGTTACAGCGTGCCACGAATCGAGGTCGACGTCGACCTCGACCGTGTACGATAGCGCAATAAATGAATATTGTATTCTACCACATAAATGATAGTACTTTTATACTGATAAAGCAATTGGTGCAAAATTATTCCCTAACCATTCCAAAATATCAAACATGCTCAACGTTAATAATCAAGTTTTCACTTCTGCCGGCACTCCCAGAGTGCAACCCGTCGTTTTTTTAAATAAGTACCTACCTACATAAAAATCTAACTCACTCTATCAACATTGGTGACTTCAAAGTAGACGTCGTCTCGTAGGGCTGCGAAGGTGGTGATGGAGCGGTGAGCGGCGGGCTTCGCCTCGGACACCAGCGTTTTCAACGATAGGTTGGCGTCTGCCGCCTCGGATGCGCTCACTAGGCCGTCTGTAGGTCTAGGAGGAGGCAGAAAACTTACGTTGGTTTTATATATTTTTTTGTTTGTCCCTCCGGTGTCAGGTGACATGGCTTTGGACTCAAATATTATAAATTATTATATAAGTCCAGGTTTCCTCACGATGTTTTCCGTCACCGATGTCAGTGATGTCCAAGATAAACTTAGAAAGTACATATTAATTGAAAAAGACGTATTGGTACTTGCTTGAGTTTGAACTTGCAACCTCAGGCATAAGAAACGAAATGCTAAACCTTCGGGCCATCACAACGAATGGTTTACCAATGTTGTTTAACAAGATACATTATCTTGTATCATTCAACCTCTTTTATTGTAAGTAGCATACAACCAAAAGGCACATACATTCAGCATAGAGCATACAAAAAAGCCGTTTAAACTTGCTGCCTGGACTGCCTTCTTTTTTTTGCCTTATATTATGTTTGTGTTCATCTAATGCTATTGTTGTATTAATTTGATACAACAATAGTATTAGAGTCGATTAAAAATTAAAGTTACCTGACAAATCGACATCTATCTTCGCCTAGTTTCTCGGCCACGGCTCTCATATTGTCCCAATCGCCCCACAAACAGAGCTTTTGATATGGTTCGAGAGTCGGCAATACTATGGGTGGTAAGCTGCAGTTGCTGAGCCAGATCAGTGTTCCTAAAATAATTGACTTTTTTGACAAAGCGACTTGGAGTGTCATTTTGGAAAAATGGAAATGTTTGTACTGACAGGGCTGGATCAATAAATTCACAAAGAAAAATCTCCTATGTACAACATCCGCAGTGGTAGACGCACACGGCGACGGACGTCGCCAGACGATCTCCGGCCACTGTAGGCGCGGGCATGCTGGCAGCGAGTAATGGGCAACTCGCTGTCCGAACATGGACCATGCCCGGGTCGACGGCGCGTTGTGTTCCACGCGCGCCTCAAAGAGTGTCAGCAGAGTGACGGGGCCCTCCTCTAGAGGGCCAAAGTCTGCCGGGGTCGCGGGACTGTACGAATTACCGTGACCTCGGAACGTAAAGGGCTATTGAAGGACACCGTGGATTGTAGTCAATACGAGTCTGACAGTCCCCCCCGCTCTACCCTGGGTGGGAGGACTTATTTGATGATTTTACCACGTAAAAAAAAAATGTACAACATCCTGTATTTCGACTTTCGTATCAAGTCTGAGTGTCTGACTCTGTCTAATGATGGTGGAATAGTGGGTATACTATAAGTACCGACGTCAGCACATTCCAATTGTCAAATGTCTTTAATAGTTTTTACAACTTTATCACAAAAAGAGAAGGTTCAAGTTTGATTGGGTTGATAAATTGGCATTTGTACACTTTTCATAAATCCTCATGGATTAAAATCGTGATACACAAACACTTTTGTCTTACTTTTGGATTAAAAATGTTTTAAAAAACCCTTAGATATAAAAAAAAAAACTGCCAAGTATATTTACCAGGAATTTTCTGAGCAGCTAAATGTAATACATCTTGTATGGTTGGTACAAGAACGGCTTGGTCACTACGGCTAACCTTCGGCACTCGGCAAGAGAACAGGCCTGCGGTATGCAGTCCGTGACTCTCAGCCTCATCCTCTCTCCCCGCTTGTATTTTTCGGTAACCTACCACCTTGTCTAGTGAGTTTTTTAAAGGAAAGTATAATACTGTGTGGTCAGTTGATACTCTTACATCTGATAATATTTTATTGGCTTCTGGATGAAACTGTAAAAAAGAAAGATATCAAAGATAAAAAAAAAAATTGTTTGTAGGTTTAGAATTCCCGGAACTTATGAGTATGATACAATTCTGTTTTTTTTATAGCTGGAATTTAATGCCAAATGCTACATTATTCCCAAGTGATGTAGGCTATAAATTAAATTTATATCATGGTGCAGCCAAGCTATCACAATGTTTGTTTAGCAAGTCGGTAGAAGTTAAAGCCCAGGGGGGCGATGGTATGCGATGCAGTTTGTTGGGGGAACGTACTTAACACTAACAAAGTGCAGGCAGAAGCTAGTTTGCAATACATGGTTTACAGTTCGTCAAGCAAGGTATGGTAATTTATTATCTGCACATCAGTTATTAGTATTTTATTATTTAAATTCTTTAAGATTAGATAAAGTAAAAGTAGGTGAATGGATACATGAGTAGAAATAATCTCTTGCAAAAATCTTCAAACTAAAGATTAAAATATAGTTTAGTAGCACACTAGATAAAATTTAATGTCATGGCTAAAGATAAAATTACTTACTGGAAATTCAAATAACCTAAATAGGTCTAGCAGTTGTGTCTCATTTAATTGTGATAAAGATATTGTGTCCTTCCCTATTGTTTGCCAATCGTTCTGGAATTCTTCGGATTGCTTTTGGCATTTTTCTATGAAGTCTTTAACGGTAGCTTCGACTTTTGCTTTTTTCACTATTCTCTCTAATATATTCCAGTCCCCATGCACATTGCATTTAGGACAGAGAAAGTATCCTGAAATAATAAAAAGGTGTTGAAATATTTTGCAATTAGGCCCCAAAATATTAATCTCTAAAGCGTAGTTTATAGCTATTCAAACTTTATGAAATTAAATTTGAGTATGCAAGTAGGGTTGCCATCCATCTGGGTTTCCCTGGATTATTCCTAGTATAGAGGGCATACGGGAAGCATCTGGGGGGGCTTCATTTGTAGTCCGGGTTTAAAAATTTAGTCTTGAGCTGCCCGCGAGACACGCACACTTCACCCCTCTCGACGCAGTTGCCACGGTGCGCACTTAGACTCATGTCCCTAAACTCATGTCCCGGGTTCTGGACTCTAAAATCCGGGGTTTTCACGCGTCTTGTCCTTGTTTTCAAATTTTAGAACCCATCACAAGACATAATTATTTGTAAAAATACTGTAGTGTAGTTGCCCATTACAAATCTATTTAATTAAATAACAAAAACAAATGCATTTGATAACAGCTGATAAGGAAAATAGACTGCACACTATCAACAAAACAGTATGCAACATTGACAATGCTGGTTTTTTTTTGTAAATATTTCCTGAGAAAGATCAGTCTTGTGCTTATATGATTTCGAGTCTCTTAACTTTACTGATTGGGTTTACCGATAGTGGTACCTCCTAAAACACTTTTGCAATATGGACATCATATTTCGAGGTTATGTTTACAATATTTTCATGTTACTAACCTGTTGTTTTGTTCACATACACTTTACTTTCTGAACATTTCTGATCTCCAGAGCATATAGAACACTTGGTCGTGAGTGCAGTAAATCCGTCTTGTACAGCCAAGCCTTTTTGTCGTAATAACTTTCGAATATCGGTAGTTGTTACTTTCGGTATATCATTTAGTCCTACATTATGTATTTTTCTATGGTTACACGCACAACTATGCCCGCTTATCAAATATTTTATGGCACTATGTCTAGAAATTTTCATATAATTAAGCATTTTATCAAAATGTTTGTAAATCTTACTGCGACATAATCATAACATAACCTAAAAACAAACGCTTATGTGACAGCTGACAGATAAACAAAACAAATTAACGCTGCGTTCTAATAACGCGCACGCTGTAAGTTACAAAATGTAACTTGCTGAAAAATTCTGACTCTCGCCGGAAGGCACTCTTAGTGCATAGATTTAGTATTTATACATTTATAGCACACAGTTAGAAAAATTCTGACCTATCGTCCGTTTCTGATGCACATCGGACGACACTTGAGAAGGATGTAAGAATCTGTCTGATGGAAATGGCGGAAGACGTGTTAGCCATAACTTTGGACCAGGTTCATCATCAGATTTTGGTTGGATCAATAAATTCATAATGAATCTACTAAAATTAGCTTATGCAGTTCACTGCTGGACAAAACCTGCATTTCAGAACTGTTGAAATACAAACATTAGCCTCCAATTATTACTACGTTAGTCTTTTGGTTTCTAATTTTACTTATGTAGATAAATAAACATAACTTGTTTATAAGGTGCACTTACTTATTTTCTTATAGAGGGTGAAAAACACCGCATATCGCTTGCTGTGCTCAGGATCTAAAAAATACACTTTCGCCTTTAAAGTAGTCGTTAGCTTCAAAGAGATAGTCTTATTAACAAAAACGTAAAGATTGTAGAATACAATCTACTTCCGTCGTTGACTGTATTAAGAAGTGGGGATTTTTTAACAAATAAAACAACAATATCTTCTAAATTCTCCTTATATAATAAACATAAATGTCAAACTATTTACAATTAACTTATAACTAGTGGTTTGTGAGTTCTAATTGTACTATAGTATAAGAAAGGAGATACATCCACCTTGTTTTGTAGCTTTACCAAATTGTTACATTCATTCATTCATGACCAGGTAATAAATAATATTACAAAAAAACCGACCCGTGATATAAGCCTTTTATTTATGGTAAACTTAGATTATAAAATGTCCAGATTCCGTGTTCGAAATAAAACGTAACGTTTTCAGTGAAGCCACTTTTTTATAAAATGTGTGAGTGAGTGCCACGCACACATTCAAATGTTTTACTTGTTTTACGTAGGAATCGAACAAGGGGGTAATTTTTCTTCCGCGTCTTTGGCTTCAATTCTCAGTGGCCTACTAGGAATCTGGGCATTCTATAATCTATGACGGTATACAACAACTTTTTACCATGAATTACATGCAGCATGTTCTAGCAACACAAAAAGATGTTTGTGTATAATATTATGAACACAGGCCCTAAGTCTAGCGCTGCTAATTAATATCCATGACAAGAGATACAAAAAAAACTAAAGAACTCACAAAATAAGATCTGTCTATTAATAAAAAATAAATACAATTGTATTTTCCCTACATTTTGATTATTACAATAAGTGGATTAAATAACGCACAAAAATTATGCATTAAATCAAAAGGAACCGCGTTTATAAAATATTTCGAATTTATCATCACACTGAAGTGTTTGTCCGTATGAAAATAGTTTAATTTTTTATACTAGAAATACATTATAGATTTCTCAAAACAATTCGTTTTCACTTTGAATAAATGCAAAAATATAGTTTTGACATTCATTCGAAAATTAGTGAATTTTTTTACTTTGTTTCTGATATGACTCTATTTCAAACTTTCAAATTTCGCATATGCGCAAGAGTCAACTATAATGTAGTCCTAGTTTGTATTACCCCCAATTTCTGAAAGTTTAATTTAATTTGTTGTTAAGCTTTTTTTAGCCAATAAAAGTACATAACGTGATTTCTATACGATTTAAACCACATTTTTTATGAACGCCAACCGTTTAGGTTATGATTAGTCATCGTTGTACTTCTACAAGAAGAAAAAAATACAGGTCTTTCAGAAACCAGGTGTGCACCTTACAATATTCTAACATAAGTAGCCGTCTACGTCATCGTATATGGACGGCCTATCACATTTTAAATGATGTTTTATGCTGATCTAATAATCGTGTTTTCATTGCCTTGTGTTATTACACCAGATCTTTTACTAAATTACAAAGTTATCAGTACAGAGAAATATAGATATTGGGAACAGGTTTTAGTGATTGAGTCTAACAAGTAAAGATTAGAGAACATGGATAATAAGGGGAGGGAAGGAAATCTATAATTATCTATCTACATGGGTCGGAACCCAAACCCCCCCTGAATGGCAGCCATTTTCGATTTTTATAGCCTTTCAATTTAAAGGCCAATTACGGTAAAAAACATTACATATGTTGTGCACTTCAGTCAATGAAAACACGATATGAGAAGTAACTCGTTTGTTTTTGGACCATTATTTGGGCACTGTTCGCAAGTAGCGTATGCATTTGTCGACGTATACGCTGCGCAAAAAAAAACGGAAATGCTGCGTCGACTCGTATCAAACACTGTACTCGTAGAAAAAACCCTTGCAATTTTTTATTCGTTATGTCACATAACGAATAATTGCGGTTGTATGGGATTTAGGGTTAAATCACATTATAAATAGGTACAATATCGTAATACGGCGCGGATTGTTTAAAAAAATATTGGGCCCATTGATTTGAGACATTATGTTGGGGTCTATGTGTTTTAGCCCTAAGCCGTTAATTATAAACGTACAAAGGCTTTGTGTCTAAACACACTATGCCGAAGTTACGCGACCGAAGTTCAGCACAATTACGCCTGCAATGCTATTTGAATTACTGACGACACACTATGCCAAAATTACGTCGCATCATAGCGTACAGCCTAACTTCAGTCGGGCGTAAGTTCAGCGGCAAGTTATTCTGTGACCACACATTATACGCGACCGAATTTCGGTTCGATTACCGACGAAGATCCGGGGGCGGGGAGCAGCAGGGAGCCGTCAGCGCCGAATTTCTGCCGCGTTAGTTCGGCACTTATGGTGTGTCATATCAGCCAAATACGTCGGAACGTAAAATCAGCTGCCGAACTTCGGTCGCGTAACTTCGGCATAGTATGTTTAGACACTTTAGCGTGCTTGCTCATGACGCGAAGTGATGCACGACTACGACATAAAAGCGCTGCCAATATAAAATATATGTTTATCAATGGGTAGACAGAATCTCTGGCTGGAGGCTTTACGGTCCGTTTACGACTGGTCTAAGCGGTAAGCGGAGCGGTGGGCGGCGCGAATAAGACAATAATTACTTTGAAAGTACGCGAATTCACCATTGGTAGTGCCTCGTGGCAAGTTTCAAACATTTCAAGTTACCGCTTGTCGCCCCGCGGTCACGGTACAGAGCGGCATAGCCGTGAACGGGCCGTTTATTTTCTTATCTGATGAGAATCAAAGTACACCACACGATCACCCGGTTAATCAGCACAAAACCTCCTTTAGGTTTCATCTGCTTGATCTCGCTCGAAAAAAACATGGGCAGATAGAAAAAAAACCTGGCTTGCCACGAAGATGTAAGTAACTCTAATTGCATTATTAAGTTGTAGTAGTAAGGATGATTTTCACTTTTATTCGGTCGAATCGCGTAATGAACAAGGTCGCTTAGTTTCTTTACACTTCTAATATGGTGGTTGGTACTGCTGTCTCTGCAAGTGCTGCACTAGTGGTCCCTGCTGCTGCTGCTGCTGCATGGCCAGCATCTGTTGCCGCATGCGTTGCTGGTTCATCTGCTGTTGGTACTGCGAGCTCTGCTGGTTCTGCATGCCGCGAGGGTAAGGTGGAGCGGGGCCACCCATCCCGCCCATTGTGACGTTTGGTGCTTGCTGTAGAGAGTTTTATGTTGAGGAATCATCGATTTGAGGATAAAACTGCTTTATTTACGCAGGAAATTAATAGTTGATTAATCGATCTCAGTTGCTTTCTTCGGTTGGATCTTTGTAATTTGAAGAATCAACGACCGAATTTGCCTAGCCAAGTCTTTAAGATGACCAATCAGAAGCAGCCGGAAGAAAAAAGAAACGGGGTTTTGATTGACATTGAAATATTAATTTCGGGCTATATTCGGGTTTGAATTCAAATAATGTCACCATTCAATTTTCAATTTAAACCTTAAGTAAATAAAGCAGTTTATTCTTTGGCATGTTTGTCGTTAGTAATATTATTATTATTTCGTGAACTAACCTGCATATAAGGTGGTCTAGCATTTTGTCTCTGCTGTGCTAGATATGCTTCTTGACTTGCACGACTACCCATCATGTTCTAAAAAGCACAATATAAATAAATATTGTTCCCATAATCGCAATCATTATGGGAAATAGTATTTTTTTAATTTAAAAACCTAGTGTGGAAATTCTCCTGTATCGTGGGTGCGTTTACAAACATATTAACTCACATACACAAACGTCAAGAACCGGAAAAATTACTAGTGGATCATACAAATATGTGCTCCGTGCGAAAATCGAACCCGCAAGACGTAGCGACTGCTTCCAATCGCTCAGTCACTTCGCTAATCATAGGTTTCTTCCACAGAACATATAAAGGAGGTTAGAAGGGCCTTGTGGGCGGGGCACGCGCGCCGCGGTTATGAGCAAATGCTCAATATCAACCGAAATTTACTTTACCGGCCAGCAAACACTCTCCTGTTTTGACAGCGTACGTAAGCTCCGCAAAAATATTAAATTATGCCGTCTTGCGCTATTATAACGTGTCGGAAAAGAAGTCAGGTGTGTAGTGTAGCACGAGAAGGGATTTCTTTTCACCGGTAAGTCCAAAATCATTAAAATACTTCTGATATTTGTAATTTTAACATTAGCATTATGAAGTTTGTAGACAAAAACGATATAATCACAAGTAGACGAATAGTAATACATTGCTTGCAATAGATGGTTACTATTTTGCACTACGTAAGCGATCGCGCAATGTATTACGTTCACTGCGAGAGTCCCGAGCACCGAACTAAAGGTCAATTCCACGAAATCTAGACATATCGATAGTGCTGTGCCAACTTGTAAACAATATCGATAATTTTTTTTTTTTTTTTTTTTTTAATATTTTACAACTATCACACAACGCCATCTAGTCCCAAGCTAAGCAGAGCTTGTGTTATGGGTACTAGACAACTGATAAACATACTTATATATTTCTAAATACATACATATTATAGATAAATTACACCCAGACACAGAACAAATGATCGTGCTCATCACACAAACATTTGTCCTGGGTGGGAATCGAACCCACGACCTCCGGCATAGCAGTCAGGGTCACTAACCACTAGACCAACAGGCCAGTCCACTACAGGCTATTACTATGACACAGTTGATTATTATCAATAGTACACTTTATAACTAAAATAATATTATTTATATACGACCATAATTTTTCAATTGAAACTGACATTTATTATGATTTAATATGTTTTAGGTTTCCAACAGATCCAGGTATAAGAAAACTGTGGATTGAGACAACTGGCAGAATTGACTGGATCCCTACTAAATGTAGCACAATTTGTTCGCAACATTTCGATGATGATAATTACATAACAACAAAGTCAGGGAAAAGAAACTTAAATCCTAAAGAAACTTAAACTTAAGTCCATGTTAAATCCTAATGTTAATAATTAAATTAGTTTTTAATTCATATATGTATTTTTTATTTGTTTCACTTTTATTTACTTGTTTCTATATTCGCATGAATATATGCTTACAACATGCATTACAGAAGTCCACATAGTCCACAATATTTGTAAAGTAAGAAGCAAGATACATTTTACAAGGAAACATCAAATACACAAAATTGGACTTAGAAATGCGAATGACATACAGCTATACACACCACGCGCCAATTATGATGTACGAAGGTGCCGAATTGTATAATAGACTACCAAATACCATAAAAAATGCAAAATCCATGTCTATATTTAAAAAAAAAACTTAAAATCACATATTTTAAACAAAAATAAAGCGAGCGCACCTTAGTACATTACATACCACATCCAGTTGCGCGTGTTCCGTGTATGTTTATTTTTGATATGCGAAATTTCGAGCGTCTACCCTACATTTTTAAGTATTTTTGATATGTTTGATTTTTGAGTTTATGATTTTGTCTTTTAGAATGTTTTGTTTTGCGAAAACTATACGTCGGTCGGCAATAATGCTTTTTAGTTGTAAATATTTCTTATGTAAGTGATAATTTCTTATGGGAAATAAAGATATCTCAAATCTGAAGATTACATTAATTTTATCGATATCAATAATCGACCGTTTAGTCGCCCTACCATACGTGAGATTTTACGTGTGTATGAGTGTACGTCAAATGCAGAGATTGCATTAGTGTGACAACCAATAGCGAACTCACGATCTAAGTAAGTGTTGTTTATTTGTGTGCGTAATCCGCGTAGGCACTGGTCTCTTGCTTGTAGTAAAGTTAAAGAGTGGGAGACAAACGGCGACAAGCGTTCTGATGCAAATCAGGAACTATTTCCTTTCTAACCTACTTTATATGTTCTGTGGTTTCTTCCCAAGGGTTGAAAGAAAGTTTTCTGACATTCGAAATTTATTTTTTTGTGTGATATCTTGTTTATGTCCATGACCAATTTTGGACTGCTCAGTTGACGCAGTGGCCGAACCTGCTGCTGCTACTGCTGTGCTGTGTATTCGATTCCCGCACGGGAACATTTGTACATTCAGTAGAGGTTCCGGGTCAGGGTGTTCTTTTATGTGAGTATAAATGTTTGTAAATGTACTCACGATATAGGAGAAATACCAAGTGTGGAGCAATGTTTAAAAAAAAACATTGGCAATAAATTCAAAGTCAGCTGGTCATTTAATAAATACCTGTTGGAATGTTTGTTGTCCAGGGAATCCTCCCATGGAGTTACCACCCTGTGGTCCCATAGAAGCGGCTTGGCTGTTCATTGCGGACATAGCGCCACCTTGCCCCATCTGTCCCATCTGCCCCATAGGCTGGCCCATCTGTCCCATGCCCTGGCTCATCTGCCCCATTGACTGTGGCATCTGAGACGGTTGGCCGACACCTTGGTTCATTTGACCCACATTCTGGCCGATGGTGTTGACGCCTTGGCTCATTGGGTTCACTTGTTGGCCCATTTGGTTGACAGACTGGCCCATTCCCTGGAAGATGGGTCAGTTTAATAACTATATAATAATGACGCAAAAAGCAGTGAAAGTGAAGATAAAATGTAGTGTTATTAATTATTTTGGTCTATTTGTATAAGTAACTAGGAGTTCTTTGCGCGGTCAACGGCCTTGCGGACGACAAATTGGTAAAGTTTTTATTTGGCAGAAAATTATTTATAGATGTGATGAAGTAGAAGAATAATTGGGAATTGTGGGATTCCCGTATATATAATGCAAACCGCGTGTCATTTGGAATACGTATAATTTGGAGTGATTGGCGTCACCATAATTGGCAAGCTTTATCCACGACTATGGGTTTCTTCTTCTTTTATTAAAATGTATGTTCCTGAATCCCTCTGTAACACTAAATACCCATACCTGGTTCATCATCTGCTGCTGCCCACCCTGCATCATCTGCTGACCATAGCCTCCATACCCTTGCTGCATGCCGCCATATTGCCCTCCAAACATCTGCCCACCCAAGCCACCCATCTGCCCGGCCGCCATCTGTCCCGCCCCCATCTGTCCTGCCCCCATCTGGCCGGCGCCCATCTGTCCCGCTGCCATCTGTCCACCGCCCATCTGACCGGGCATCTGTACTCCGCCCATTTGTCCCATTGGCCCCATGCCGCCCATACCACCCATTGCATTCATTTGTCTGGGGGAGAGAAATTATTGTTTTAAATATTTAAATCTTGGCGCCTCCGAGTCATAACTTTCAGAAGTTTTAGTTTGGTCTTATTCCAGTATGAGAAACAGATGGAGCAGTGTAGAAAGCATAGATCGATATCATTGGTATTGAGTAAAAAAGCTTTTTATATAGCGATGGGCTCTCCTTTGACCACTACCTCGCCTGATGGTAAGGAATAGGATCGCGGTACTGTCAAAACACACTTGTTTTGACAGTACCACGATCCTATTCACCGTGACCTTGAATAGTAAAGGGCTATCTATTGAAGAAACATTGGGAATTTTAGTCAGTACGAGTCAGACAGTCCCTTCTCCAAATAGGGCAGAAGGACTCATTTGATGATTAGATTACGCAAAAAAATATGGTAAGTGAAGATGTGGTCGACGGTGAAGCACGCTTGCCTAGAAGTACATACTTGAAGCAGACTCTTGACTTGCTGATTCCAAGGTTGTAGCTATCAGGGGCCGTATTTTGACTTCTTAAAACCAGGCTTGTTCCAGTGAGTGAACGAGGTGGCGCTAGAGGACTTATAGCTCTGGCTCTTTCACTCACTGGAACAAGCCTGGTTTTAAGACGTCATAATACGGCCGCAGGAAACGAATAATGTTAGTAACTCACGCGGACTGCATGCCGGCCATCTGGTTGGGTTGCATCTGTCGCATGGTCTGCCGCGGGAAGGGCGCGCGCGTGTGTGGTGCGCCCGGGTACCCGCCGGATTGCTGTACATTCAAGTAAAACACGTTGATATTACAAGCAAGCATCGACATCATAATCTGGTTGCTTATTTATTTACTAAGAATATTGAACGAATTTTTTGGTGCCCTCAATCAAAGTCGGGGGATTTTTTGAATGAGGTACAAGTAAGTTTAGTCTTTTGTGTGCGTTATTCGTTGCAAGGATAATCATTTCCTCCAACAAAGCAGAAATAGGCATTTGTAAATTGCTAAACTAAGTAAACCGTAATTAAGAGTTTAAAAAAAAGTTCGCATCAAAACTCGAGGGTGAAGGTTCGTGATGTCAGAAGTCAGTAAGAATCATACCTAGGAGTGACGTATTGCCAAGTTTAAAATCATCGTATCTTCATTAATTTAAGTTGACGTAACAAAAAAAAAAATACGGGTCAAATGTTTTTTGATAGTCTAACATAAATACTACTTCGATTTTTTCAGTCATCTTGCCTTATATAATTAACCATGACCATTCCAAAATCCAATATGAATAACTTTTGCTGAAAGAATTACATATACTTAATTCTAATTAGTACATACATTGACCTGCATCTGCGTCATCTGGTTGAAGGGCACTCGTTGTCGTAGCATGTTGCTGAGCGCCTGCTTCGACTGGTTGTTGGACGGCGGGGCCGCGGTCACGCTGCGGGGACTTACACCGGCTAGAAAATCGATGTATGATACTTATAGTATTTGCTTATTGAAATTATACCCTATTACTGTTAGATAGAAATCGATTTTACAAAATAGATAAATCTAACCTTAAGAGGTATTGTAGCACGGCACGTTAGAAATGTTATACACTTGTCGCTTTGCCGCCTGACTGTGCTGAATAGTGTTAAATGTGGCTAAAACATAAAGTATTGAAAAACCGACTCTAAAGCTATGTATCATAAGGTACATTCGTGTACTGACCAGGTGGGTTGTAGTAGTTCTGTCCGGGCGGCGGGAACCACTGCTGCTGCTGCTGCATGAACTGCGGTTGTTGCGCGGGCGCAGGCGCCATGCCGCCCGCACCTACCGCGCCAACTGGCGCCACACCGTTCGTCTGGGGAAATACAGTTTTTTTTCTATCGTGCTAATATCATCAAATGAGTCCTCCCACCCAGGGCAGGGCGGGAGGGACTGTCAGACTTGACTTGACTTAAATCCACGATGTCCTTCAATAGCCCTTTACGTACCGGAGTCACGGTAATTCGTGAGTCCAGCGACCGGGGAAATATAGTATAGGACAATTTTAGATATTGCAGTAGCTTTGCTTCTATTTTGACAGTGATAAGTCTAAAGTAGAGTTCTTTACAGGCATAAGGAAAGAGATTGACTGAGAAAGGATTAACGTATAAGGGGCAAGTGGAAGTATACATAGACAACCAGATCAATTTGGTTGAGGCACGAAATGGATTTAATTATTTATTTCAGAATTTGAAGCTTCACAGTAAGCTTATGCAAAAGCTAAATTTTAGTAACACAAAATTGTTAAAAAACCTTCGAGTATTGGGGTTTTATATCAAAATGGTAAAATGTAGACTAAGGCGCCGCCGAACATGACTTGTATAAAGTGCAAAAGTGATTAACGTTTATTTAAGCTGATTGCATTATAGGTTGTGGGGCCTTCTCAGCAGAATACGGCACGTTTGGCACAGTGGCTGAGCAATTGGACTCCTGCGCTATGTGTTGCGGGTTCGATTCCCGGTAGAACAAATATTTGTATGATCTGCAAGTAGTTGTCCGGGTCTGGGTGTTTGTGTGTGTGAGTTTCTATATTTGTTAACGCACCCACGATACAGGAGAAATTCCTAGTGGGGTAACGTTTTCAAAAAAAAAAAAACTGTGGCCCTGAAATGCAAAGAGCAACCGAATGAACGGGGTAAATTTTTAGTTCCTAACATATTAAGACTCATTTGATGAATTTACCACCAAAACAAAAGATGATTGCACGATTAATTGTTACCTTTATTCATTTCCTTTACTTATTAAATACATTTTTAAATATTTTTACAAAAACAAAACAACAAAAAAAAAAACATTTAAAAATATAAATAACAGTGGCGATTAATTATTATTGTTCACTTAGAATATGGTTTTTAATACTTACCGGTGTGGTAGGTTTCGATTTCTTGATATTCTTGCATGGTGCGTTTCGTGATCTCGTTTTCCCAGCGCCAGTTGGGCTTGAATCCAAACTACCGGGGTCCTTGACAAAATAAACGTAATATTATAACTTCAATTTACGCTGGAAGTTCATAAGCTATCTCGGTTGCTATCTTCGGTTGGATTCTTTGTCTGTAACCAATCAACGACCGAATTAATCTATCCGAGTCCCTGATATGGCCAATTAGGAGCAGCCGTCAAATGCAAAGGATCGAGATTTGGCTTTAACACCCGAAATTGAATATTAATTTCGGGTGTTAAATGTCTGACATTGACATTTCCTTCAAAGAATGATTTTGTATGTATTTATTTATTTAAACTTCATGCAACACAAATGGTAAAAAGGCGGAATTAATCAAAATCCAAAGTTTTTATTTCACATAGGCCCATGAGGGCACTTTTAAAACGTCGACAGCAGGTGCAGGATGCCTGAGGCATTCTCTACAGACAACCAAGTATGTCATGGTTTCAAAATAATTAAAATAATGCCTTTATAAACTTATCTATACTAATATTATAAAGAGGAAACCTTTGTATTTTTGTATGTTTGTATTGAATAGGCTCAAAAACTACTGGACCGATATCAAAATGTTTTTACCATTACTTAGAGGGATTCTTCTGAATCCGTATAGGCTATATTTTATCCCGGAAAATAGATAGGATTTTTCGTGGTAGTGAAAATTGTGGAGTAAGGCGTCGAAAAAACTGCCGTACGTTAACGATTCTCGCGAACGCTGCCTAAATGGTTAGAGATGTATGGTTGACTTCTATAGAAAAGTTGTAGAACTCAATAATGCCTACAAAAAAGGCCGCGATAGTATAAACAAAACATTTATATTTTAGCCATTATAACCACTTTCCCATAGAATAAAAGTAATTAAAATTATTAGCCTATGTTTATTGATCATATTACCGTCAAATACTAATCCTTATCTAAATAAACTATTTAGTGAGCAAGATTGGCTCAATAGCTATAAATTACTTTTTATTTTATTCCAATCAGACAATGCATTCAAAAGATATTACGAATTTAAAATTGTGAGAGAGCTTAAAAAATAAATGTCCACCCGTGCGAAGCCGGGGCGTGTCGCTAGTCATTTTATAAACTTACCTGTTTAATATCATTAGTTTCAAGATCCTCGGGCGGCAGCGGTAGTGGTTCCAGATAGTAACTCAGTGGCTTTACTAGACTGTGCGTATGGTATTTTAGTAGTCTGCAACAATAACGTTTAAATGAGCTATTGTCAGTGAATCTTGTTGGTCATAAATTGAAAAAAAAAAAGTATTAAAACGGTTCTATGGGCGAGGCCACAACTATGCGGTGCGGTGTCGTATCGCGAAAACCATGTAAAGATCTTTGACTGTGATTTTTACGATGCGACGCCGCATCGCAGTGTTGTGGCCTCGCCCTATAGTTATTAATTCAGCAATCATCGGAAAACACGTACACCTGTTGTACATCAAACTCTTTAGGCGCGATAAGGTGAAACCACCTTATTCGCGAACTGGTCAGTTTTTTTGAACATTGGTATAATCGCGGTTTGGATCAATCGCACATAAACATAAAACTACATCAAACGAACAATGGGCCAAACTCACGACCCAATCGGACCCTCCCATGGATGATATCGAGGCAGGTCCAGGTAATTTTTTTTTAACGTGGTAAAATAGTGAAATGAGTTCTCCCACCCAGGGGAGAGCGGGAGGGGCTGTCAGACTCGTACTGACGAAAATCCACGGTGTCCTTCAATAGCCCTTTACGTTCTGGGGTCACGGTATTTCGTGAGTCGGGTCGCGGGGACCCCGGCAGGCTTTGGCCTTCTAGAGGCGGGCCCCGTCATTGCTGACACTATTTGAGGTGCGCGTAGAAGACAACGCGCCGTCGACCCGGGCATGGTCCATTGTCAGACAGCGAGTTGCCCATTACTCGCTGCCCGCATGCCCTCGCCTACGGTGGCAGGAGATCGTCTGTCCTGCGACCCCAGCAGGCAGGTCCAGGTGATGGGATGAGTTGGCCGTTTTCGATGACGTTTAATTTTATTATGGGGTGATGTTGAAAAAGAATAGCAAGGCATTTGACCCTCAGTGGGACATTTAAATTGAAACTAATGATTCGAAATATCTTCAGTTGTACCTGTGAGCATTCTCATAAGTGAGTGGTTTCCTCTCAATCTTGGTGGCTGCGAACCAGGCCCAGGACAGCGGTGCGGGGTTGCGTCCGCCCTCCACCAGCTCCCAGCTCGACACGCGCTGCTTGTCTGTCAGGCGGAGACCCTGAGGACAAAAACAGTTGTAAGATAAAGTAAATATAAAAATATCAACTGTTCTTTAAAATAGTATCCCGCAATAGGTGTCGTGAAGCAAATATCTGATAACCTTGTCTTATCTGGTCGGTCTCTTATAGCAACTAAACCAAATAATCATAAATCTCGATCCTGCGCACGCGCTGGAAAGGGTCCTAAGTTATGTTTGTACAGCGTGTATCAGGAAGGTGTAATCATATTTAAGGGTGTGATGCGGACCATTAAAATATACTTTTTTTTTTTCATTAAACAAAGATTGTCATCACGAATAAAAAAAATCACAAACCAGTATCAAGTTATAATTAATTACATATGAACAAAAAACTGGTTCAAAGAAGAGTGCACGTAGTTTGTGTGAGAGAGAGGGAGTGTGTGTTTTAAGTGAGTGTGCATACGTGTAATTGGGTTTCATAGAGATTATAGGTGATATGGATCTGTTTTTTTTTTCTGTTATTTTAGGGTTAGCGAACTTGCTCATGAGGCGATTTGCAATTTCTACTGACTAAAAATGAACATCGTCCTTGCTACTACGTCGTAATGATGCAATTTGACTGACTTACGTCCCTCGCGGCTAGCGTGTTTTGTTTTTCATCTACCCGTAGATAACCGCACGTTTTATGTCATATGTCGTTGTGGTAAGGATGACTTTCACTTATAGGTAGTTGAAATCGGTCGAATTGCGTCACTTCGCGCCATCAGTAAGCTCGTTTAAGCCTTTGTTAAACAGACAGGCGTGGCGAATGCGAAGCGAGGCGTTTGTATTTGTAATGTATGTAATGAATGGAATTGTTTGAATCCAGTCACATAGAAAAGCAAAAGCGATCCGATAGCGTGACCGAATTATCGGAATGACGTCTCGTATTGGTTCGTTATCGCTTCGGACTCGCCTGTCTGTTTGACAAAGGCTTTAGAGACCAAGTCATGGCCTATGGAGTTCGTGTAGTCTACCTGTTAAAAACGACAAAATGTAATGCCTTACCTGCTTCTTATCACTATCGAATCCAGTGATCTTGTTCCCTTTTTGGTCGACGAGACAGCCGATGGGTTCGCAGGCGATGACCTGCAGAACAGTGATATTTACACCACACGGTAAAACAAACGGGTATGGACATGTTCAGTATAAGGCCTAAAACGCACTAGCGGCTCGTCATGCTACTGCGGAAGGTCGCACTTCTATTTTTATGAAACCGCATATCAACTCACTTAGCTAACCTCAAGTCTGGCCAGCGGCTAAGTGCGTTTTAGGCCTAAGGATTAGTTTGCGGAGAGTAAGCTTCGACATCATTCATATGTGAAATGGATAAAGCGAAAGCGTCTGTGTAGTCCTTAAAATTCACAAACAACTATTGTAAACATTTCTTTGCTGCTTTTGATGCATTTGTCGCTTCTGTGGGAGTGATTTCTGAAATGTAACAGAAGTGGAACAGGATTGGTCAAATCAAATAGCGTAGAACACGTGGAAGCGCGCACGGTGGCAGTGTCGCTCAGTCGTTTTACTTATTACAAACGTGTGATGTCACAGCATGTGGTGGGAGATTTATACAGGTCGGTTTAGCCGCGCAGCTAGGCACTACGCATGCGCGCTTTCAAAACTTAGTAGTAAAAAATATCTAACTACCGCATTTGGCGCAAACTACCCTATACTTTCAGGCGACAAGGCTCCTTCCTATTATAACACAAATATTTAAAATAGAATAGAATATACTTTATTGTACACCAAAATTTTAAAACTACTGCTTTACAATATTGCTTAATATATGGTTACAATGGAGGTCTTATCGCTAATAGCGATATCTTCCAGACAACCTTTGGATGGACTGTATGAATTTAAGTTAAGAAGGGTAGGGGGTAGTCTGTGGTGTACTGTAATTACTTACAATAATACATTACAATAATACTTAACAACTTCACTGTCCCTATACAATACAATTTACAACTACCCCAAGTCCATCGTGTTTTCTTTTTTCATAGGTTAATAACGATCACATTCACGTATGTAAATTTAATTCATAAAAATAATTGGTGTTTTTTTTATTGATTTTATTATTTTTTATTTGCCTCATATATGACTCATGGACGTGGGATAACATATTCCCGTTTCCCACGTTCTATGAGTCATATGTGCATACACCAACTATTGACAATAAATTGACAAATTACGACGAATTATTGACGAATCACAAAATTATGTGCCAAAGTTGTATAAAGAAACTAGCACTCCGCCCGCGACTTCGTCAGCGCGTGTTTCTAACTTCGAACTCAAAATATTAGTGTAGACAAACTGATTTTTCGATGTTCGCCCGCTAGGTTGGTTTTTTAAATATAGATAATTACGCATCCTTCATTCGATTGGGAAACTATTTATGCCAAGTTTTGAGTTTATCGAAGCAAGCAGTAAAATCCTTCCCTTAAAACTGAATCACCCCTTTTCACCAATGAAGGGAAGCTAAAAACCCAAAAACACGTGTTTGATTATTTTTGATCTATTTTCTATAGACTGAGTTTCGACTCCATCAGTTAGCGCGTAATGATTTTCCCATACAAACTTTAACATCGTCTAGATTACCAATAGAGGGTAGTTTTAAAAAAATAATAATGCCTATCTTTTTTATTTACTTATACTTATATTCGTACCAAGTTTCAAGTTTATAAACTTAAGGGATAAGATTTTACATACAAAGGTTTTCACCCCTTTTCACCCCCTTACTGGAGGATTTTCGCAAAATCCCTTTTTAGTGCTCACCTACATAATTAACGGCAACTACCACCCAAAAGTCAGCTTTCTACGTTTAGCGTTTAATATCCTTACGTATGAGTCATATGTGACTCATTGGACAGTTAAGTTGTTAATTTACTTGTATACATGTAAAAAAACAAGAAGAAACGAGTCCAACCTACCTCAATAATAGTATTCTTAGACAGCGGCAGCAGTTGCCTCACACATTGCACCGACGGACCATGTCTATCTCCTATCTCCTTCTTCAACTTCTTCATCAGGTTCTGATAATGTTTCCGGTTGTTATCGTCCCCTCCGTCCGCCAGGGTCGAGTGGATCAGGGTGGCAAGCATATCGATGAGAGTGGAGAAGAGGTTGCTGCGACACAAACTATATTAATTTATTGTAGGTACACTGTCTGCCAGGCCATTTTTTGTTGAAAGAAAGAAGAAAGAAAGAAAATATGTTTATTTGACACAGGCAAGGCATACAATGTTGTCATAAAAAGATACAAAAAAAAAGGAAATAATCTCATCATCGTCAGCCTATAAATGTTCCCACTCCTGGGACACAGGGTCCAACACGACTTACAACTGGTCGTCGGGGAAGTCGGGGTCGATACCATGGGGCCACCACTGCTTTTCGTGTATCTCATGGCTGTGTCCAAACAGGCTCAGTTCCGCAAAAAAGTCACGCCACTAAGTGCCTTTTTTTATCGCGGCAAAATCATCAAATGAGTCCTCCCACCCAGGGCAGGGCGGGAGGGGCTGTCAGACTCGTACTGACTAAAATCCACGGTGTCCTTCACTAGCCCTTTGCGTACCGGGGCCACGGTAATTCGTTAGTCCCGCGACCGGCCACTAAGTGCCTGTGGTTGATGTTGAACTGGCCCTGTTTCAAGATGTTACGGATGTAAAACAGTTTCACAATGGGAAACTAAATATAAATATATAAGAAATATGGTAGCAAACTAAAATAATATGTTATAAAATAATAATGTCGCTGTTTAATCCTCTGCGAAGGTACCACTCCTGCCTGCCGGAGTCCGGGGACACAAATATTCTATTCGTCGACGGCATGAGCATTTTGCCGCCTGGTCAGGTACCAGCTAGTAACCACAGCAGTAGCGTATCGGGCGCACGTCACATTAAGCTATACAGTACGGTATGACGGTAGTTTGCCGCCAATTCAAAATACAAATCAACACCAATTCCCTTCACTTACCTGTTATTATACGCATCTATCAGCTAATGCGTAACAAGTTGCGTCAGTAGTTCAGCCCAGGTGAACCGGGAGGAACATCTTATTGCTGCCAAAATACCAGCCAATGAAAGGCACATCACACAAACGTATTGCAAACGCCGATATGACGGGATTTTGCCACCCATCAAAACACAAACCATCACAAATTACCTTTAGTTACCTGTTAGTTTATACACGATTGTATCAGCCGTTTTGTTACCAGCTGAGTCAGTAGCGTGGTTCATTCGGCGGTGAGCTGGTAGGAGCTTCGAAAATTGTACCAGCCAGTGAAAGGCACAACAGTAGCGCATCGGGCACTCATCACACAAACGTATTCGGTGCGACATGACGGCATTTTGCCGCCTATCAAAACAAAAACCATTACCAATTCCCTTCAGTTACCTGTTACTATATGCATGCAACAGCTGTTTTGTTACCAGCTGACTTTGTAGCACGACCAGTCGGCAGTGAGTTGGTAGGAACATCGAACATGCCGCCAGCCAGTGAAAAGCTCAACAATAGCACGTTGGGCAGTCATCACACAAACGTATTCGATACGGCATTTTGCCGCCCATCAAAACAAACCATCACCAGTACCTTCAGTTACCTGTTATTATATGCATCTATCAGTTGATGTGCTACCAACTGAGTCAGTAGCACGGCCCAGTCCGCGGTAAGTTGGTAGGAGCGTCTGATAGCGTCGAACATGCCGCCGGCTAATGAGAAGCGTAGTAGGAGAGCGTCGGGCGCGGCGTCGTCCTGCCAACTGTCGGCGCAGGCGGCGCGGTCGTGCTCGCGAGCGTGGGTGAGGTAGTGTTGTAGTTGCGCGTGGATTGAGCTTAGAAGGCTCTCCTGTTGTACGGAAATGTAGGATTTATGTACTAGCTTTACATTATATTTAAAGGAGGATATAGGACCTCGATGCTAATAAAAGTTGCTCGCAATGATGGAGTGAGCTATTGCTTGTCGGGGTTATTAGTGTGACAAATGATTCGAAACCGAGATCTTAGAGTGTCGTTCTACCGTTGATGGAAGGAAATTCTCCAACAGTTGTGCACAGGAACCCAAATGTCCGAAAATTTTGTAACTAATTTTATCAATAGGTATTGTATTCCCTGTTGCACTGAAAGTCAATTCCAACATAGTTTGAACTAGTTAAAGGATGATTTGATTTGGAACCTTATCTCTTACACATAACGGTCTATTTTCAATTGCCACTAATTCAACGTCACAATACCTTCTGATCGTCCTGATGCCGCAAACACGTCAGTACTAGCGACAGTAGTGGCTCGTTAGCGAGACGCACGGAGTTGCCGCCGCCGCACGCGCACCCTCCACCGCAGCCGCCGCTGCTGACGCCGCGTTTGCCGCCACTGCCGCCGCCAGAAGAGCTGGAGATAGATACAGCAACAGAGTATAAGATCATGAATCATCATTTATTACAAGTGGAATAAAAAGTTGATTTCTATAAAGGGGTAAACGTGACAAGGCAATTAACATTAGCCATTTTATTAAAAGTCCCAAAAAACCCTTTTTATCGTGGTAAAATTATTAAATAAGTCCTCCCATCCAGTGCGGGACAGGAGGGACTGTCAAGACTTGTACTGACTAAAATCTACGGTGATACTTCAATAGCCCTTTTACGTTCCAGGGCCACGGTTACTCATGAAGCCAAGTTAATACACATGAAGTTATAATTCTCAAGAGTTTTACATGTTCTGAATATGAGATTCTATAAACGTGTAGGTACAGTTTTTTGTTAAACTCACCCCTTATAGCTAGGGCTCTGATGACTCTTGCAGTCCCTGTGCGAGCTGCCGCCTCCACCACCGCCGCTAGAGCAGTTGCCACTGCAGCCTGCGCCCCAACCGCTTTCTAATATCTGATCAGAAAAAACAAATAATTATCACGAAACAACAATTGTTTGAAGGCAGTTAACTTCTACTTTGAGTTGATGACGGCATGGTTAGTGGCTAAGCGATTTATCTTCTGGGCTGCGTGTTCGATTCCCGCACGGAACAAATATTTGTATGACCTACAAGTAGTTGTATCGGGTCTGGGTGTTTGTGTATGTGAGTTTCTATGTTTGTTAACGCACCCACGACTCAGGAGAAATTCCTAGTGCGGGGCAACGTTTAAAAAAAAAACAACAAAAAGTTTTAATATTTGAATAGATAATGAAATGTATTGACCTTGATTAGTCCCCCCAATACCATCCAAGAGCTTTTATGCTGTGCATCCTCAAACCAGCCCTCGTGGTATGTTTCCAGGTCGTCTCGCCACCTCTTTCTAGGTTGGCCGGCACAAAGGTTTAGGTTTTCAAAACTAAATATGAGGTGCAACTGTACCCCAAATGAATCGATATAACTCACACATTGCTTTTATTAAATTAATGTACAGACGCCAGCACATCAACCTACCCCAATCTAAATATTTACTATGGTAGAGTCTTTCTAATACAACATTGATTAGACTGTAATGTCGACGTGTTGCAGTAGTAGTATGACACTGCCTTAATAGATAGCGCAACGTCACTGTTGGCGATAGGTAAATATTTCACCTGACGCATACTTAAAATGTAATTCAATGTAGTACTTAACATTTAATAGTATAAGTCCACGAATTGTACTCTTTGTCTGATATGTGTATTCGTCATTAGTAATAAACGGTAAAAGCTATCCCGACTACGTGAGTTAGCGCAGCACTAATAGTAAGGAAGTTGATTCACATCCCTACGTGGTTGGCACCTCCGCGCGACCCAATGCACAAACTTTTTAGTTCTGTTGTCTTTCGCTCACCGCCGTGAAACGTGTTTGCGCACCGGGATAGATTTCATATCTATCTATCCCTTTCCTCCCGCCAGCGCACCTATCCCCTACAGTCACCGAAAGACGTTCAACAATGGAATGAAAGATTCGACCTCGCTAGTGGGGCTGCGATAGTTTAGTTGGTTATTTATTCAAAAAGACACAGATTCGAGTCCCGCTCACAGTTAAATTTTTCTTTCTAAAAACATCGCTACTGAATTAAATATCATAATTACCTGTCCTGCCTGTTTGAGCACTCGTCCCTGGACGGCGGCGGGTAGCTTTGCCACCAGCGGTGCGACTAACCACACTGACTCCGACCACTTACTCGTACTGACCACACCACGGTCTGTGCCCGTCCTGTTGGAAAGGTTACAAAAGCATTATCGTAAAAAATAATTGTAACAACGAGGCTAGAAGTCACTCAATGTGTTATACAGGCTCAGTTCCTAATTTACCGTATGTTGATACTCGTAGTATTAAGGTCAGTTTCTCTCGAAAATCAGGCAAAAGAAGGATTGCAAGAAAATCTTTTAAATAGCACAATACACTAGGGCTTCGTCCAAAAACAAACAATGCGTCCGGCGAAGCGTTCCGCCCGAAACTCAAACATACGGCGATGAACAGAGCGTTCAAGTAGCGGATATACTTAAAAACGTTGTGATGCATAATAATCGTGACACAAGTCACTCCCGGAGTGTCACTCGAATTATTTCACATCCTTGACACATCGCCATGCGATCGATTTGTCCATCTCCACCACAGAGTTCGCAGCGAAAAGCGATGCTGTGAATTTAAGAAACTATGTTAAACAATAGACTGACCGAGAGTTATTGGCCGAGAGTATGATAATGATAATGTCAGTCAGTTAAAAACTACCTGTCTTTATCAGGCGGCGGTGGCGCAGGTTGTTGGAACACATTTATAACTGCGCGTGCGACGGTATCTAGCCAAGCACTTAGTTCTGATGAGCCGCTAGGAAACTGCTTGAACATCAGCTGCAAGTCGAGCCAGGACATGCGCAGTGACCATTGTTCTAAATTCTAAAAACAAAAGAATGTGCTTAGTAATTTTCTATACAATTCACATTGATATAAGATTTAAATTGGTGCAATTTAAGAATCATGCTTTTTTACCTCTAAAAGTCGCGTGATCATGGTCTTCTGATCGAGGTCCGGATGAGTATGGCTTGCTGACTCGGGGTAACAGATCATGTGGAGTAATCTATATAAAATTATAAAAAGCTAATGTAATACATGACGTGTATAAAATTAGTTAAACATACACCGTCATAACACAAGAAAGATAAACATCTGTAGAACACTTTTCTTAATAAAATTGTCAATGTCAAAACAACATTTCGCGTTGCTTATAAGGGTCGTTTACCAGCAATGACAATATAGCCACTTGACCGCTCATAGGAGCGACTCAGGCTCACGACACATCAATGGAATAGCACTTATATGAGATCCCGATACGAATGAATGTTTTAGTACTGACCAGTTGTTGGATCTGTGCACATTCCTTAATTTTGGAACCTAAAAAAACATTTATCGAATAAAACCGAAGCAAAAATGAGTACCTGTTCAATTAAATGGTGCGGGAAATCATCTAAAACATCTAGTTATAAAAAAAAGATGGTATAAGTTTTCATCGGTAAGTAAAATATGTTTATATTTATTTACATTATTGGTAATTAGAGGGCTCAAGCTAAACTGGTTGGTTACGAAAAAAGGATTACGCGTTGATGTCTTTTGGGATACCACGTTGATGTCTTTTGAAAAGTCCTTTACTTTCACTAGAATATTAGATAAGTCTATCTCTTTCTATCCATAAGTACTTTGTGCTGTGTGCTGAAGTGATGTGACAACTTAAAACATTGTTGATAATTAATTATTTAATCGATAATTTCTAATGGTAAATAAAAAATACGCTTTGGAACGTGCAAATTAGCTTCAATTTTGACAGTTCAAAAGTGCCTGTAAATGGTCTATTTGAAATAAATAATTTTGGGTTTGAGTTGTCTAAATTTAAAAAAATGTTTTTGTATTTTTTTTAGAAATGTAGTAAATAAGTAAGAATAACAAATAAAGGATATTATTTTTCGTTTAATCTTCATTTATTTCTCTACATACAAATCAACATTGTAAAAAGCAAAAGAAGACTTAATTGCCATCGATTTTATCGATATCGATATTATTGTTGCTGGATTTACTTGTTATCACTATTCTTACTGACATTGTTGCATCAGCCAATCACAACTACCGCGGGCCGAGGAACGGGGGAAGACGCAATCCCCCGGTCCCCGGCCCGCGCTGGTGAATCGTGTGCCTAGGCGAAATCGCTCTATGAGCTCTCAAGTGGTTTTAATTCTCTTTGTTTACCAGTTACACTTTTTTTAGACTAGCGTTTAAGATTAAGTTAAAATAAAAAAAAGATAAAAATCATATTAATGGCTAAAGAAAAAAAAGCCGCCATCAAGCTGGCTACAACACAAAAGTAGTTAGTAGCTATATTTTCTCAAATTACCTGACGCTTATTTAACATACCTTTGGGCCTGTCTCGGTGTCAACATAGGATCCAACAGCATATCCGGCTGATACAACTCATCAGGGTTCTGCAGACATTTCTGCAGCACCCATTCTTCGGAGCAGATATCAGCTAGTACTCTTCTAGCTAGCGACGAGAGCGACTGTGAAGAGTCCAGCAGAGTGGAACCCACACCACCGCTACCCCTGCAATCGTTACCAGCTTTCCATGGGAGAAGATGTTGTGGTTCGTGTGTACGTGGCCTGTCCGTAAATAGGCTGGTGCATATTTACGGACAGGCCACGTCGCAACGCATTGTTTTAGACCTCATTCATTGTGAAATTAAATTAGCTAACAATGTGAACAGGCCCAGAAGGAGATGGCGAGATGAGCTGGATTCAGTTTTTAATGCCTGTAGCACACCTCCGCTGCGAAACTCAAAGGGCGAAACCGCCATAGTTTCGCTATGAGTTGTGAGTTGTTGGGCGGCGAAACAATAGCGAAATTCCCTGCTCTAACGTACAAAACAGACTGTGATGTTGTCTCTTTCTAACATGATTTCGCTCATTTGCTTAGGCGCCGTCTACATCTCCGCCCGTTGTCCGCCATTTCGGAGCGGTTCCGCGTGTATCTCGGACGCGTCTGTAGCAATCGACAATTTTTATGAGCGAAATAGGAACCATGAATTTGGAATGTACTGAAAAACTTATACAAGCAGTGAGAAATAGACCTGTCTTGTACCTACTCAATCACCCTGACTACAAAAATAACACAAAAAAATCTTGTTTAGTAATACAAGGCTTTATAAGGTTATGTAACTCTTCAAAACTGTCTGGTGTCATTCTGAAGTAAGAATAAAAACGGTCTTCATGTGACTGTAAATCTTTACATAATATATTCTCTCCCAACTTCTTTCTTTTTTTATTGATATCATGCACCCTTGTACGGTACGACGCCTTTTTAAAGTAGTTGACCACAGTAAGATTAGTTCCTCCTCTGACTCCGAAACCGACGAGATTTTCTTTCGAGTCTTATTTCTCAATTGTTCTAGTTTTAGGTTTCGCTCTGTTTCGCTATTATAGTTTCGCGTAAGTGAAGTACTGTTGCACAGCGAAACTCACGCAGCGGTTTCGCAGTTGTTGTTTCGCAGCGGAGGTGTGATATAGGCATAAAGGGTTGGCCTACAATCGCATTACTTCGCGAGAGATGGAACGAGGGTAGGAAGGCCTCATAACAATAATAATGTGAACTGTTTGAAGGTAAAGTTGATGAAGGTCTGTTGAGATGTTGACAGAGCTTTTATGCTGTAGCAATAAAACCGGAGTACGGTAGTTTTAAAAGGCCTCGTTTAAGGACACGCGGTGCGCTAAGTTTGTCACCGGACACACAAACATGCGGCGATGTATAGAGCGTTCACGGAGAGGTGGCAACCATTAACAAACATTTTTAATTTTTTTAAGGTATTATAATTATTTTACAGACTTGATTTTCAACACTCGATAAGAAGAGACAATTATTCTCACAATGCGTGTGAAATGCGCTATAATGTCTCAGCACTAAGAATAGAATAGAAAATACTTTATTGTACACCAAAATGAATAAATACAAACAGCAGCGTGTTGATAATCCCGTGACCGAAATCATCCGTGTAGACTATTGCAAAATTACAGTTAAACTTTTTCTGTTTCACAGTGCGATGCGTTATGGCGACAAACGGCTGTAATATGCTCTAGCCTTAACAAACATGTAACCCATGTATGCCAAAATAAACCCATTAGTTATTTATATGTTGTGCGTTTAGTTTATTGACATGAAAGAAGCTTGACACCCATTTTAAAGGCTTTTTTAAGGGACATATTTAAATTAAGGTTGTGTACTGTGAAAGCTTTTTGGCTGCCAGAAATACATGCATCGTTTACCATACATTTAATTCTTTTGCATGGAAAATTATAGTACCAGTTTGATTGTCGGCCGACAATATAGGCTCCGTGTGGACACACCTTAATTGAGACGCCGACTTTGATCTCATTGAATTTATTTCAGGGAGTGCAATATATTCATGACTGCGATCAACTTTTATAAAGGGATCAACCCTGCAATAGGCATGATGACAATCAAATAAACACTAAGCGTAAGGTTTTTTTTTTAAATTATTTTGGTCAAAAACATTTGCAAAAATGTACTACTTCCATATATAAAAACACACCATTCAGACGGGATTGACGTCACTTTTATGAATCCTGCTAATCATGGATGTGACGTCACGAGCTGACGCCATGTCACACAACAACACAAGCAATTTATTAACAGAACCTTTATTATCTGCAGCAAAACGTTTTTTTTTTGGAAATGATTAGATTCTTCGACACAATTTGGAATTATTTCATGTCAATATTTCATAAATTATCATCATGGCTATTGCGAAAGAAAGCCCACGTGCAAAGTGCGAGTCGAACCAAATCGAAAGATTGATTATACTTAACCCAGTGTCTTGCATATTTAGACCCCCTTTATAAATAGGGCCAAGTTACGCAAGACTATACTTTTTCCCTGAAAAAGTTCAATGAACTCAAAGTAAGCCTGTAGGGGAGACTTTTAGCTAGAACGTTACTACAAACTAAATACTAATATAACAGATGAGGAATTAGTCAAAGAGTCGCTGTGAAGACCTGTAGACATTAATGGTGAAACACAGAGTCGATAGTTAACACAACGTGAACCTGACGACACAACCGTGGAGTGGGACGTTAACTCTTTACTTACAGACATTGTTTCTATAAAACTTAAACCGCCTTATTACAAAAAGAGGTTTAACTAAAAACCCAGGTTTAATCTTGTAAAACTACGGTTTACACAAACGTTATTACAATTCGTGATTTGCGATAAACCATGGTCTAACAGTCGTAGCTGTCAAAGGTGTGTCAAAGTTTCTCATAGCAAATTTTTCATTGTGTTGTAGTTTTTGTATTATTTTCACCCGAAATGGATTGAAATAAGGTAGGTTTAATTGTTATTACTCATTTTGGATTTAATTGTTTAGACAATCGTTCAAATGGCGGTACTAAAGTCGACGTTTTATCTTAGTTTTGTAATACGGACAAATTTAAACCATGGCTCTGCAGATAAGCCTGGACTTGATAGACCAGGTTTAAACCAAGGTTTGTTTAGTTTTTGTAATAAGGCCGATAGCGTTTCTGTTTCTTTTTTTATTGACTGCAAGTAATGATATCCATTACTTAAGCGAAGTTGGTACAGTGGCCGATTGATGGACTGCTACGCTGCATGTCGCAGGTGCGATTTTCGCACGGATCAAATATTTGTATGATCGATAATTAGTTGTTCCGGAACTGGTTGTTGGGAATGTAAGTTTAAATGATTCTAAACGCACACACAAATACAATACAGGAGAATTTTGTTTTTACATGGTATAATCATCAAATGAGTTCTTCTCCAACCCAGAAAGGATGGGATGGACTGTCAGACCTGTGCTGACTAAAATTCACGGTGTCCTGCAAAAGCCCTTTACGTTCCGGGGCCACGGTTAACAGCTAGTCTTGCTACCCCGGCAGGCGTCAGAATGCAACGTTGGGGCAACTTTTTTTAAATATAATACATTTCCAAGCATCGTTTTGCAATTCAATCCATTAGCTTTGAAACTTTACGGTACGGCAACTTAGCATTAAGAGTAGGAACACATTTTCTTACACGTTCATCACTCGAATTAGTGCTCATCACTCTTTAATATTAGAAAAACATTAACTTGCAAAGTATTTTTGACCTACTAATGGAAATCAGTACTGCAGTAACGTCTGAAAACATAGCGTAAAGCTTACCAAATAAAAAAAAAAAACATTTGTAAGTAAAGAGTTGAATTAGTAAGGGCAAACGTTACAACCATAGGGTGTCCTCTATTCACAGACAAGGGATGAAGCAACTACACATCGAGTTGTCCGCGCAGAGAGCATGATGGGCAGGAGCAAACAATATGAAGAGAAGCGAAGCGAGTGAGCATTGGCGTAGCTACGAATAATAATTTTATTCTCACTAACAAATAAAAATAATACCTCATTTAAACTCATGGTTAAGTAAACTATCATTTATTAATTTTAAGTAAAGTAACTTTAACGGATAGTTAAGTAACATTAACCAATAGTTAAGTAAAATATTAACGATTAGTTAAAATAATGATCAAACAACTGACCGTTAGGTTTAACTATTTGTTGTGTATGACTCGCAGAATTCGCAGAAGACCGTTTTTTTCTTCCGTATTTGTTTCAATATAATAAGTATATTTGCATTTTAACCACTTCTTGTTATTAATGGATTTGGTATAATCTGGTTGGCAGATTAACACAATGGAATTCGTGGGATTAACTAAGGAAAATGTGCATGGACTGTGATTTATGAAATGACAAAGGACTGTAAGGCTAGCGGGTCTCTTATGATTTTAGTCGCGGCGACTTTTAGTCACCTTGTCGAATGCTATGAAGATTAACTGGCCGCTAGAATCTATTTGTTACCATTCAGCGCACTCCCATATATCTTCAAAGTACTCAACGGGAAAACCAAAAATCACCACTGAACGGCTATCCTCAAAAGAAAAGATGAATGTTGTGTTGCCGCATAATAACGTTAATTTATTTTTAACGTTAACTTAATTTATTTTAAGTCCCGTGTAGCTACGCCAATGATAATCATCATGTCAGAATGATACGAGTATATGTACAGAAGTACACAGTGAAGCCAAGTCCGTGGTCGTAGGATGTGCAACCGTGTAACTCAATATCAAAAAAACAAACCTAGGAGTTCTATGGCCCCCACTCATCTCTGAATCTACCATCCTAAGGATAAAAAAAACATCGCGAGTCAATAAATAATATTATGATTATTATTTGGCATGATCCTTGATTAATTTTAATTTATGGTCTCATACTTATAGAAAGTACTTATCTATGAAGGTATTGGAAACTTATATAGCATTTACCAACTATATTTTTTTGATTTTGTTTTTTCACAAAAATAATAATATTACAAGGACCATGTCGATAATTCGAGATGTCAATGGTTACTACTATGCCATGAAAGTATTCTACATAGTAAACAGACATCCAATAATATTAAATCCTCTTTTTACGTAAGACAAGCAATTATAAAACAAAAATCCGCAGACATAAGTCACATAACTGCATGACAGCGGCAAAATTATTCGTTTACTCAACAGAACACATATCAAGGCATAACCAATAGTTGTATTGGACCTTATTATCATGCATTTAAGGTGTATACTTACGACATCAAGTCCAGTTGCGCATCTGTAGGTACTGTGTCACTTGTACCCAGTATATGGGATAGTTCACATGATTTCTTGCCGCCCGCCTTGCTTCCGTCTCTCGCCGTTGAATCGCCCACCACTAAGGAGAAATGTATTAGATTTTCGTCCAAGTATTTAATATAATAATACTGGTAAACAAGCTAACATGTGTTATACCAACATTGTGCGAAATAAAAGCTTAACTTCACGAGTCATACCTAGAGAATAGTAAATTGCTTACTACAACTATTTTAAAAGCGAGATGTTTTCTGAATCCCACGCTACGCTCAGGATTCAAAGTCCGTTAGCTGAAAATAGTGTTACTCTCTAATGACTCGGAGCTTGACTGAGTGTGACCCAATCTGACCGAGTATGATTCAAACCAAAATAAGCTGTAAATAAATTAAAAACATATAGATGCACATACTGAGTATAGCCTTCAGCGTGGCTAGTACAGGTCCGACGCCGATGTTCTTGTGCGCGGCCGCCAGCAGGTGTCGGTCGCACGACAGACGGACACCTGCCGCCGCGCCACCAGGACCCGGGGACGTTGACACTGAGTATAAACCTGAGGAAGAAAGCAGGATTATTGGCAAGCATGGTATGGCAAGAACCATTATTCTACTTTCATGAATTACAGACTATTTTCGAATTCGTACGAAGATGTAACTAATCGATGAGGTGATGAACAGAGGCATATGGCCCAAATCTATGGAGTGAATTCTATTCCTGGTAGCATAACTTCGGCTTAGTCGCGCTTCATCCGATAATGAGCCTTACTTGCCTACTTGTTTTTCTTTTTATTTGTATGATAAGTTTGGACACAGTCTTCTGATATAAATATGTAACTAAACGTTATACTAATAAAGAATATTTTTGGACGAAGCTTAACACGGCTGAACTTGGGCTAGTTCTACATTCTCTAAGGCTTAAGTATTTAAATAATAAGCCTCTTTCAAAAACTAAATCGGGGTTGACTTTCAATTTAACCAGATGCAGCTAAATACGAATAATATAAATAAGAACGAAAGTTTTTAATTTTAATTTTGAAAGTGCAGTTATTCGTAACTTAAACATGTGTTTTATGTTCCTGAATACATTTTCACAATTTATTCATAAAACTTTGTGTAAATAATATTTATATTAAGAACAGGTATAGCAAAAACATATTTCACTCACCCGGCTGCGGCGTATCCACAGTTTTAAACAGCCTCAGCAACAGGTGACAGGTTAGTCTCGCCCCGGTATCAGGTGAGGGAGCGTTGGGCGCGTTCCCCGAACTGCCGCCGCCTCCACACGCCTTCAGCAATGACGGTAGTGCTGCGTGGCGGACGAAGTCTTCCAGAGAGAAGCAGTGGCGGGCTGGAACAAGGCGATTTGTATTAATATACAAGAGTTTTTCAAGTGGGTGTGTACGACCAAGTTTGAGAATCTGAGAAATAGCAATAAAAATCCCAAAAAGTCGTTGGATGTGGAAAAGTCAACGTTTCACCGATATGATGGTTGGCCTAGTAGTTGCAAGACTCGCGTTTCTATTGAGTGAGAGTTCTTGGGTTCGATTTCCAGATGTGGTGTTATTTGCATTAGGAATTTCTTAGTACAAGCCCAGTGGAGAGTCCAGGAGATGGCAATAGACTGGTCCCCTATTACGTGGGATTTAAAGCACAACTGTTGTAATGTGGGTGTAGAGTCAGCGTTGTGATTTGGTTACCCTCTTTGAAAGCGTAGGCGTATTACGTATAGCGTACCACAAGGTATCTGGTACACCTGTATCTTAACCTAAGAGGATCAAAGACTTCTTTTTTGAAGTGTTAAAATCATTAAATGAGTCCTCCCGCCCGGTAGAGCGAAAGGGACAGTCAGACTCGTACCGACTAAAATCCAGTGTTCCTTAAATAGCCCTTTACGTTCCAGGGTCACGGTTACCTACCTGTTCAGACAGTCCTGCGACCCCGGAGGGATCCAAAAGACCAGAGGGACCAAAATGGCTAATTTAAGCAATATTCCTTACGATTCACTTCGTGCATTTCCAGCAACGTCATTGTCTATTCATTCACTAAGTGAAACATTTGGAAATCGCTGAGTAGCCGTAATGACGCCCCCCCCCCCTCTAGAGGGCCAAAGCCTGTCGGATTCGCGGGACTTATGATTTATCGTGACTCCGGTACGTAAAGGGCTATTGAAGGACACCGTGGATTTTAGTCAGTACGAGTCTGACAGTCCCTCCCGCTCTGCCCTGGGTGGGAGGACTCATTTGATGATTTTACCAAGTTAAAAGAAAAAGTGAAACATTTGGAAATTGCTGAGAAGCCGTTTTAGACCCTCAGATGTCATGACAATAACTCACCAACAAGTATACAGGTGAAGACCGCGAGCGCGTCATGCGCGGCCGCGTCGTGCAGGTCCCGGTGCAGCAGCAGGTCGGGGTACAGCGGCGGCGGCGCGGCGTGCGGCGCGGCGGCCGGGTAGTGCTGCGCGCCGCACAGCGCCACCAGCGCGCCCAGCCACTCGGCCGCCAGCCCGCTGCACCACGCCGTCATCTCCGCGCACACCACGCCCAGCTCGTTCACACTGAATTAACAAAGTTGTCGGTCTAGTGGTTAGTGACCCTGACTGCTATGCCGGAGGTTGTGGGTTCGATTCCCACCCAGGACAAATGTTTGTGTGATGAGCACCATCATTTGTTCTGTGTCTGAGTGTAATTTATCTATAATATGTATGTATTTAGAAATATATAAGTATGTTTATCAGTTGTCTAGTACCCATAACACAAGCTCTGCTTAGCTTGGGACTAGATGACGATGTGTGATAGTTGTGGAAAAAAAAAAAGTTTTCGTTGAATCATCTGTGCAAACCCCAGCACATCAACCTACCCTAATCTGCCAAATTTTAACAATCCAACATGATTCTTCTGCTTCACTACATAGTATAAAACAAACTCGCTTACCTCTGTCTGTTTCTATATATACTTAGATCTTTAAAACTACTCAACAGATTTTGATGTTGTTTTTTTTTAACAGATAGAATGATTCAAGAGGAAGGTTTATATGTATTTAACATGCATTCGGTCGGGGCGGGTCGCTAGTTCGTGAACAACAAAAAAAAGATTCTGACATATTAAGAATCTCCTTTTTTTTAATCGGTTAAAAAAACGTCATTGTCAGATACAAAACAATTATGTAGTGAAAGTTGAATGTATCCACAGACATGCTGCAAAATATATTGCACGACTAGTAAATACACTTTCATATCACATCATAACATACATAAAAACTTTAAAATATTCGCAACATTATTTATGAGTTACAACAAAGGGGTATGCAACTTTTTGGCATCAATTTCTTTTTCTTTCGCCAATAATGAAATGTTGGTCATTAGTAGACCGCAACCTAAGAACTTCGTAAAAAATAATAAAAAAAATCTAAATCGTAACCAACCAGAGATATAACTGATTTTGTTATGTTCTAATCAGGAGAAAATCAATAAATCTATGGATTCCTACAAAAAATAACTCCTGATTAGAACAAAATAAAAACCGTCATATCTCTGGTTGGTTACGGTTTGGAAATTTAATTATTTTCCTATGGACTTCTTAGGTAGTAGTCTAATTGTGACCAAAATTTAATGACTGGCGAAAGAAAAAAAAATTGATGCCAAGGTCCATACTAAAAGTTGCATACCCTTTTCTGTTGACTAGAAGAAACGTACCAATATTTTGACGAAAGAAAGTAGCATGTTTACAAAGATAAATCTTTTTCTTACCGATCATTATCCACTTCCCGACAGACGGCGAGCATAGCCGAGCAGACGAAGCTGTACCTATTTGCCGGCGACTCAGCCACTTGTCGCGCCCACGCTATTTCTATTTTACCTACAATTTGAAGAACTTAGTTACATATACACTTTAATAGTAGTATGTATATATATCTTTTTTTAATTTACCTTTCCGGGGATTAGTAAAGAACTCGCTCAAAAACTGAGGATTGTACGGGTAGTTTGATGGTGTCGGCTGCAGTGGCGAGTACAGGGCTTGTCTGAAAAAGAAGAAGTATAACGTACAATTCTTGCTGAACCAAACTTGTTTACATGTATTCGCATATCCTGTATGTTTATACATCACTCTGTTTAAGAAATATTATATAATAAGCATAATCAGTCAATGACGAGAGAACTTTATGTAAGAGGGATGGGGCTGTAATCCACCACCTTGGCCCCTTGTATCGTGGGCGTGTTTACATATATTTAAACTTACATACACAAACACCCAAACCGGAACAATTACCTGTAGATCATACAAAAAATTGTTGCGTGATAGAATTGAACCCGCGACATGCAGCACAACAGTTAATCGCGGCAAAGTCTATTTATTAGAGTTATTTGATACAGACATCGACCACACAGCCTATAGACACCTAATACACGATAAAACGCACGAAAACTATTCTGCCAACTTGCTGAGGTATGACGTCAGCGAGGGGGACGGGGTACTGCGTCCTGATTGGTCAATTCAAGGTCAGTGCATGTCACTAGGGATGGGACGGTTTTAAATCAAACAAGAAAGTATCGACATTTTTAAATTGTATTTAATAAAATATGTTTTTACATACTTGCATTCAATTACCTTCTTTTATTGTAATTACGATTGAATCATGTAGGTAAAATATAAAAATGAATAAAAACAATGTTTTAAAATTTCCGTAATTATTATAAGCTATGTTCGAAGTCTTTGGTGAGGCCTATCAAATTGAGTGCAACGCGATGTTATAGAGTTAGCCCAAAAACATGCAGCCAAACGGATCTCTTCGCCGCTACCGACAACTCAGTGGAGATGACGGGGTTTTGGGCCAATAAAATATAAATACCGTCGTGCCAGCGACACGAAAAAGAAAAAGAAGAAAAGTTCCGAAACTATACTTTTTGCCTAGGAGACAGAAAAAAAAGTTCAATTATTAAACTCACCAAAAGCGACAAATACTTAGTTGGTACTGCTCAACTTAGTAGACATCGACGGTTTTTCATAAGTATAAAACAATTTTCGCTAAAATGACGTGACATATTACACTTTAAGTAGATGGGATCCAGTTCTCTCGCTTGGTTGCAATTATCCATTTATTTTTTAAATCAAAATCGTGTGGGTATCTAAAATTTATAAATTAAAGTTTCACAATTTATCAGATGTATCTGTTGTAATTTCTAATTATTGAAAAAAATATTTTTTGCTTAAATTAATAGTTATAGGTTTTTGTTTTGCTTTATCGACAACAGAGGTGGTTGTACGATTTGGAGCATCACTAATATGTGTACTTAAAATCGACGAAAAGAGATGGCGAAAAAAATACTTGCAAAAGAAAGGGACGCAATCATAAAGACACCAAGTATGACCAGTGTAAGATGAACCCCGATAAATATTGTCAGAAATTTAATCTAATTTAGATTATGGAACTATTAACTTACTGATGAAATGTGATACCGTCTTTCAGGAAATTTTAAGTCTGGCTTTTTTTATCACACAAACGTATTGTATACGGGAACATATTATGTTTATTTTCTCGATTTTTTAAAGGAGTAATGCAGAAGTGTTTACGGCTCACAGGAGTGGTCGAAACTAATACGAACTTGGTGAGTGACGACGGTTATAAGACATTTTTGCCTAATGTGTTGACAGACATTGGTCGCCTGTTATTAGGAGTCTATAGGCTGTGTGGTCGATGGATACAGACTTGTAGTGGTCGTGTAACTGCCCCAAAAAACAGCGATTCCATTCTTATAAATATCAACTTACTTGATCTTCTTTTTTTAACGTGGTAAAATCATCAAATGGGTCCTCCTACCCAGGGCAGAGCGGGACTGTCAGACTCGTACTGACTAAAATGCACGGTGTCCTTCAATAGCCCTTTTCGTTCCGGGGTCACGGTAATTCGTAAGTCCCTTGACTAACTTACTTGATCTTAGGGTAGGCATTAGCGAAGGTGTCAGCGTGCGGCGCGTGACACAGATGCGCGGCCGCCTTGTACAGGTCGTGCAGCTGTGCCAGCACGCAGCGCTCCGCAGACCCGCAGTCGCCCGGGTTCACCACGCACTTCACCAGCCGACACAGCTGCTCGAACACGGCTGACGTTTGTTCCACGCATACTGGGAGGAAAAGATGATATTTGAGCATTGATTGTATGGTAGTAATGGTAAGTAATGCAGTTGATATTGCTTGAGTGCCAATGTCCATAGTACGCTTTAGAATGGACAACTAGGTAGTGCAAGGCAGTGATAACACATTAGACAATTGGCTATTTGACAGTAGCTATAAACTACAAATATACTTAGTCCGTCATTTAAATTTTTGAAAAAAATAACGGACACGTATTTTTTCTTTTGTATAATCAATGAATATTCACCAAAATACAACGCATCAAAACTCGAGAGTTGGAGCTCGTGACGTCAGAATTCCATAAAAATTGTACTAAATTGTGACGTTTTGCCAATTTTAAAAGCATCGTATCTGCGTCAATTTTGGTTTACGAAACAAAAGAAAAAATACGGGTCGAATATTTTATGATTATCTAAGTGACGGACTCATTAGAATTTTTCAGTCAAATAGCCAGTAAGCTTTAGTTGATAATTTTATGTGTCAGAAACTGGTCAAAGAAGCGGAAACTATGCGAGTCATCACGAGCTAAAGCAATAATGCATTGCGGATACTAAATACGCCCAACTGACGTCTATGGCGGACGAACCAAACTTACTTGTCTTTTGATTAAGGGCTATATTTCACCGGGACACCATGGCGGCGCAACCTGTCGCCGCTACCAATAAAATGTATACAGCTCTATAGAGAGTTACTCACCTGGTGTCCGTTTGGTTGCGCAACCAATTTGGCGGCGTGACCAGCTCGGCCGCGTGCACAGAATGTTACTGGTTGCGCCGCCACGCTGGTCGCGCCACAACTAATTACTATAGCGCTGTATGGTGTCTCACTCACTCGGCCGCCAGTCCGGCCGCCAGACAGCACTATGCTGTCTCTTCAAGGTCCATTTTGATACTGTCTCAGTGTGGTGTGGCGACTGGTGTCTGTATAGTGTCTAGTTTAGTAGCTTACGGAGACCACGGTGGCGCAACTGGTTACGCCGCCATGGTGTCCCGGTGAAATATAGCCCTAAAAGTCCATGCTAGTACTATAAAAGTAAACAATCCAAAACATGAGGTATTGTAATAAACAACTTACACAGTAAGGAGGAGTGGTACTTCCTCAACGCGCCGACAGTATACAGGGCTAGTGCAGACGTGTAAGCGCGCGGCGCGGCCAGACCACTGCTGGGTGCTCCGCGGGAGATCAGCGCGCTTTCCACCTCCGACAACTCTTTTAGAATCTGTTGGGAATTGCTCTATTATTTTCGGTTTTTTTTTTTCGTTGTAAATGGCAGCCATAATGAACAAATGAAAGATCAGAGAAAGAGCCACCAAACGAGTCTAAGTGTGACGGTAATAATAATTGAAAGTCTTTGGAGCTATATTAGCACGAATGTATCTGAGTCGCGCCGTTGTTAGCGATGTCTTGCTAGATTATTACGTGTTCCCTACTGTAATAATGTATGCTATACAAGTTATTAAACTGACAAGGTCACTAACACTATTATCAGAAAAGGATATTTTTTTAAATTTGTTTTGAGTTTCCGCTATTAAAAATACAAATGGTAAATATCCCATTCTTGGTTGTAATATTAAATCAAATCATTTATTTTTGCCAACATGGGTAGGGATATGAATAGATCTTACATATTTTGATAAGGTTCTCCATGCTCTGCCGTCACATAGGCATGCAAAATTTACACATCAATAAATAGTAATAGACTATCAAAATACCATGCTTAATAACAATAAATATTTTATAAATTATCAAATAACTACTAGTCAATACTAGTTCGACATAATGTCATGAATCCAGAGATAAGTGCGCGGTAAAACAGAGTTACATTAAATAACCTGTGCTCGAACTTACAGTTTGGCGTGTAAAATAAATATGTCAATGGCCCAGTATTCTTATAATCATGTTCTATTTCCTCATCGCACCAACCTGTATACAAGTCTCAATCAGTCCATGCACGTTGAGTGCAATCTCCATCAAGTCCAATGCGAAGGCGACATGTTCGGCCTGCGGTAGGTACGTGGTGGCGCCGGCCGCGTACGCCGCCAGGGCTTCGCACACCGCGCTGCCCACCGCCCACGATACGGCGCCTTGTTCATACATGGACATTGCCTGAGGAAAAAATATAACAAATGTCAAATATATAGCAAATATATTGCGACTTTGTGACAGTATAAAACAAAATCGCAAAATCGCTTCCCGCTGTCTGTCTGTCTGTTCCTAAGTATGCTTAAATCTTTAAAACTACACAACGGATTTTGATGTGTTTTTTTTTAATAGATAGAGTGATTCAAGAGGAAGGTTTTTATGTATATAACATGCTTAATATAGTAGTGATTGCACCCGTGCGGAGCCGGGGCGGGTCGCTAGTAATTGAATAACGCATGAATGTAATATCAGGGCAAGAACGGCGTATCACGGGAGTCTATGGTCGCGGTCTATGGATGGTTTTGATTCAGTACAAATATAATTGTTCTTCCGTTCAACCTAGAGAGGGAGGAGGACGCGTTTCATGATATATATACAACAACGAAAAGGGCATTTGACGTGCTCATGTCTTTAACGTACATTTATAGTAATATCTTTTTTATAACAATATTAATCTTAATTCCAGAAAGTATTGGAGACGTAAAAGAATAATAAACAATGAATGAAAGAATTATGAAGTAACAGAAGTTTATGGTGGAATAATATTTAAAACATACCTGAAATTTTTGGGTAACTGCTTCAAAGTTAAATTCATTACGCGAGTGCTTCTTGATCTTTCCACCTTCAGCTACGTCAATTGAGAACTTCTTGGAGAATAATTTACATATTTCTGTAACAAAAGAACAATAGGTCTTTAACAAACAAAACGTTTATTGACTAAGTACTACAATTTGTAATAATTTAAGGATAAGTGTAGTTGATTAGCAGCTTTTTTTTTTCGTGGTAAAATCATCAAATGAGTCCTCCCACCCGGGGCAGGGCGGGAGGGACTGTCAGACTTGTACTGACAAAATCCACGGTGTCGTTCAATAGCCCTTTACGTACCGGGGTCACGGTAATTCGTTAGTCCCGCGACCCCGGCAGGCTTTCGCCCTCTACAAGTCCCGTCACTAGTTGATTAGCAGCTAGGTTGTATTTTCCAAGTGAGCGTGGAAGTAGATGTTCAAGTCTGGATATATGAGGAATGGTCAAAATACTTAATTTAGTTTCGGGTCCAATTTTGATGAAAATTAAAACTGCATTATGACTATTACCACTTGAAAAATGCTCTTTTTTATTAACAAATGATGCTTTCCACCCTGAGTGGAGCGACGACTAAAATACAAGCTGGGGGGTTACCATGGCGTCTTAAAAAGTGAGTAGTTCCACTGTGGGTAAGAGACAGAGCTATACAATTCGTCTAGCGCCACCTCTTTCTCTCACTGGAACAATTCTGACTTTAAGACGTCATGGTAGACTACCTGTTCTTTTAACTGCTTTTTGCGATCCAGATCAGCGGTAACCTCTAAGATATTTCCGCGACCCATTTCTGGCCCTCCTTTCCATTCATTTCTATCATCACCTGAGGTCATATCAATTCATACCTTTGGTCATCTTCTTAACAGCATGCTTGGCCTCATCCCTGGCCCTCCCGACGCCGTACAGCAGTATGTGTCGCTGGTTGGCGTCGTGCGGCGTGTGCTCGGGCTCCGTGGGCGGCAGCGGGAAGTGCAGCGTGTAGTGGTAGTGGCGGGACAGAGAGCCGCCAGGGATGCCGCAGCCGCTGGACGGACCGGAGCTGGTGGTGCGTATGCCTGGGGAATGGAGTACGAAAATACGATTTTTACACCAATTACACCAGTTTCAGTATGAAGAAGTAAATCAATTCAACAAAGATTGTAGCATATTCGCAATCGTGTCGTTTTCCTCGCTATTTACTTAGATCGAATTATCGAATCAATTTCGTTACTGATAAATCAATAATTATCTCTTTTAGCACAAAACACATAATTCTACTAAATTATGCATGAAGAAAATGCACTTAACCACTCTATATACATATCGTCTTCCGACGCTCGGGGAATACGACCGTTGCCGAACAGTGACGAAGATTTCTATGTGCATTATTAATTTGGGAGTACTGTACAATGTCATCATAGTCATCAAAATGTAATTCTCTAAGATACCATTATCTTGATTCAACACTTGAAAGCTCAAAAATATTAATATTAAAATAAGATTCACTAGAATGACAGCTTGCTCTTAAACCCGTATCTATCCGAGTGGCAATTAACAGAGTTCACGGACATTTCTATTCTTAATAAATAAATTAAATACAACTAAATTGTAACGTTTTTTTCATGATTTACGTGAAAATGTTTCGTACCTGGTACAGACATTGGTCCCATGCTCATGGACGGCATGCCCGGAATAGTCATTCCACCCGGGCCCATTATTGGTGAGTTAACACTGTAACAATACAAAAGTATTTGTTATACATATTTTTTTAGTGTAATTTTCAAAGACGCAGCTGAATAGATATAACCGAGTGAGACAGAGAAAGCGAGCTTGAGTTCGCTCACTCTGTCTATAGAGTAAAAGAGAGAAAGATCGAGAGAAAGAGACGGATGGAGAGAGAGATATAGAGAAAAATACATACAGTCGAATAGAGAACCTCCTCTTTTTTGGAAGTCGGTTAAAAATAGATTTCAACGTGTTTTATTATGAATGTTTTTCCAATAGAACGCGCTATAAGGAGAATGTTAGTATTTTTTTGCTATCTTCTATGTTAATCTCACCTGTGCGAGGGTTCTCCAGGGTCCTTCGGACTGTCAGGCGCGTCCATAGAATTTTGTTGATCTTCTTTGATATGTTGCAGTATCTTGTCCAAGTCATCATCAATTTTTGAGTCGTCTAAGTCCATTCGAACATTTTCCTATGAAATAATAAACATAAGGTATAATTTGCAATGGTAGACGTATTAGTCATAATACCAATAACTATTAAAATTATTTTGAACAACGTTTCGAATCATCATTCCCGTAAAATTCTGTACCGCGCTAGCAGATTCAACCTTCAACCTTCTATAAGTTAAGTTAATTAAGTGGAAAATAGCAAAAAAAATAAAAAGACCTCCCCCATATTTTATCAAGTTCTCTTTTGAAGCGCCATATTTTCTTAGGCTTCTAAAATAAACATTTTATTTTTCACCGAATTTTCGTTAATTCTCACCTCCATCTTAGGCTTGAGATCGATGCCGGCAAATATATCGTCGTCCATGTTGTGGTTAGTACCGGTGCTGTTGGCAGGCGGCGCCACTGTGTGCCCGTTACCGCCCGAGGATGTAGGCTCCGTTGGAGATACTAGATCACCTGGATTTCAATAACACGTTTACTTAATTTCGCATTCCTTAATCATTCATTTAGTGCAATACAGAGCCATATTTCTTATTTCCATACATTGACATTGCCAAATTAATTAAAACTTGTTAATATTTGACAACTTTTTGCGACGTTGCCAACTTTCAGAATACGCGCTCTTAAGAGATAATATATTACATTAGAAGGCTAGAAAAGTTGATAAAATGTACTGTACTATATTTGTTTTGAGTTTCCGATATTCCGGCATTGTTGCAAACAATTCAATTAATATAACTTTTATTTCTGTGATAATTTTATTCAATATTCGTCGGCTATTTAGGCGTTACTAAGAATTTAAAAATTGTGATTGAATTTTTTTTTTATAAAAATTGTCTGAAAATAAGTCATTTGAATTGCCAATTTTGAACCTAGTATTACCGTTAATTTGAGCTGCTCGGATTTTGTCTATGAATTAAACATACCTCTAGAAATAAGTGTGCACATGTAAGCGTCGTGCGAGAACACATCGCGTCGGATCAGTTCGCCGAACAAGTGCACCAGGTTCGCGAACTGCTGTCTGTTGCCCGGCGGCGAGTTGGGGCTCTCGTCTGTAAGAGAATGGTGTATTGAGATAAAATTCTTTTGTTTTTGGGTGGCTGAAATCTGGCAACCCATCTGATAATATAAAGGCGGTGACAATGTAAAATTGTAACTTACCATAGATTTTTGCGGATCACTGTACATTTTTTTAACGTGGTACAATCATTAATGCCTTGTCAATCAGACAGGCGAAAGCGAAGCGATTCCGAAGCGATACCGAACCGAAGCGAGACGTCAGTCCGATAGTTCTGTCACGCTATCTGATCGCTTTCGCTTTTCTATGTGACTGGATTCAAACAATTCCATACATTACAAATAAAAACGTCACGCTTCGCATTCGTCACGCCTGTCTGTTTGACAAAGGCTTAAATGAGTCCTCCCGCCAAGAACGCTCTGGGCTGTCAGACTCGTACTGACTAAAATCTAGTGTCTCCTCAAAAACACTACGTTCCAGCGTCATGATTATCTGATAGAACACACAGTCTCGCAACCCGGATGATTGTATGACTCATACAATAGGGTATTTGATTTTAAAAAAGTAATTAGTCTGTCAGTTAGATTATCAAAAAATAAGTGACAATTTTTTTTTTGTAACGTAAATCAAAAATGACGAAAATACGACGAAGGCAAGTACAGTTTTTACTTGCTTCTGACGTCACGAACTCCCGCTCTTGAATTCTTATGCGTCTCATCTTTGATATACATTAATTGAACAAAAGAAAAAACGGTATCCATTATTTTTTTAAACACTTACTGATGGATTAATTAAATTATCAATCTACATACCTATTTGCCACCTGTTGACACTACAGTGATAAAGTGTAACAAACCACATTTTTCTATGGATGGAAACACGAAGCTAAAATATCGAGATATTTGCAAAAAGCTTAAGCACGACATTTAAATCCTGATGCTGTATTTAATTATAAATTCAACTATATTTCTGGTGATATGAGCTTAGCTTCTTAGTAATTTATGAGAAAACACTGTAAGGTTTCTGAAAATGACTTACCTAGAACTGGGGCATCGTTGTCAAGGAAGCGAAGTAGAAGATTCTGGAATACTGGCGGTCCATTGTATAAACCTGTGCCGGAGCTTATTGATTCTTTGTCATCGGAACCTGTAAACAAAATCAAAAACATAAGTCTTGGAACATCACTAGTTTGGCCACCCTGATAAAACTAGTTAAAGACGAAGGTCAAAGTACTAGTATAATTTTATTTACCACACCAAAAGATTAATTTGACTGATTACGCGACGCCGCGCTCATCTTTTAATAGCAACTCAAAAACTAACTTTATTTACTACACGAAAAGATACACTTTTCCAGTAACTTCGAGTTACGTCGTGCCTCGTTGTGACTGAAATACATGAGCACCATACAGCAGCACTGAGCACTACAGTAAACCGTGCATTTTCACAGTACAAAAAATTCGTTTTCTAGCAATTATCTTTAGGCACCTAAACCTTCTTCTTTTTGTGATAAGGTTGAAAGTCTATAAAATAAATTGGTATTATGGTACCTGTGGTATGATGATCGTGGTGGTGGTGTGTAGTGTGGTGCTGGCGCCGGTCCAATAGCGCAGCCGCCGCCTGCGCACGATGTTCTCCCCAGCGTGCACCGCACACGGCCCACTCGCAGATCACGCGGACTACTGAGTACGGACACGCCCATTCCTTGTCAAGGAATATTACTGGTTAAAAGACAGCATGGAGATCGGAAGTCTGAAGTTTATTCATGTTTATGCAAATATGAGCTTTAAAGACAAGTATTAAAATGTAATTTTGAATAGCAAAATTGTGTTAATTTATGATCAATTTCGCGGTAAATCCGATGGCGGGGTGAGAAAGACTCAAATGGTACTAGACTTTACTTCCATAAAGGTGGTCGCACATATATCAGCACCGTACGCGCCGCATTCTGACGTCATCAGTTTTATCAGCATCCTTCCTTCAATATTCCGATGCTAACAGCATTTGCTGAAATGCAGCGATATGTGTGGTTTCATACAACCAGTTCTAAAATGCGGCGCGTACGTCGCATGCGGTGCTGACAGATGCTGATCAATCAACTTTAATAGATCTGCCGGGTTCGCGGGACTGTATAAACAGGAAGCCGTAAGCCTGGGAATTAAAGCGGTATTGTAGGAATATCATTGGTTTTAGTTAGTATGAGTCTGACAGTCCCTTCTGCTCCACATAGGGCGGGAGAACTTATTTGAAGATTTAATAAAGCTTAAATAAATGATACACACATAATGAGAAAACGCGTTATTCTGCATCGTGGGTAAACAGATAATGAGTAATGTAAAGATTGCAAACAAAATTAATGTATTAAGCTGTAAGAATAAGGTTTAGTATCACTTACCGGGTCTTTGGTATCACTGTTATCCTTCGAAGGCGGTGGGCAATTCGCAAACACTTCTTTGTACAGCGTTTCTAAATTATTGTTAGGATCTACTCGATCAAAACAGTGCCTGTCTAGAGCCTCTAGAACTGCTAGAACTCTCGCTAGAAAAAAGGGATAAAGTTATGGACGCTCACTTTTCATTCAATGGGATATTTTTAGTTGGGTACAAATTTAGTCCATTTGATATAGATAATAATAAACTGTGGGAATAATATTCAAATATTGCAATTTTATTTTGAAATAATTTAAAGCAGTATGGAAGAAAAATAAATAATTTGTCGTCCTTAAATAATTTGCAAATGATGAAATAGATTTATGTTGTAATGAATGTTTAACCATTGCAAAATGAATTAAATATGTATTTAAGGCAATAAAATATTTACAAAGCATTTAGTACCTTGTGAACTGGTCTGCCACTTATCCGTGCACCATTTACTTTCAGCCTTTTTACTTCTCGCCGAGATCTCTTGTTCAGCCTCATATACCTATCACAACAAGATCAAAATATGTTTTATTTTTGAGTTTGAGATTTATTATAAATTAAATTTCTATCCGTGGGAACCTGTTATTGGCTCTGTGTTGCATATTACTACTGTTATCCATTTGTTATAGCTGTTGGTTCTCCTTATAAATAAATATTCATTTATTTCAGGCTCATTTCCTATAAAGTGTTAGTATACAATAACTTAAACTATAACAATATTTTAGTTTAGTAGGTGCAAATTAAAATATATCTTTTATTACAGTTTGAGTTGATTGTTTCCATAGAGAAGAACCAGCAAGAACTTTCACGGTTACTCTTAAAATATTTGTTTTTATAATGTGACAGTTTGTTAAAACATTACATATTTTATTTACGTACCAATCTCCTTTGAGTTTGTTAATATATTTAATAACTAGCGACCCATCCCGGCTCCGCACGGGTGCAATCTATACTATATTATGTATGTTATATACTTATAAACCTTCCTCTTGAATCACTCTATTTATTTAAACAAACCGCATCAAAATCCGTTGTGTAGTTTTAATGATCAAAGCATACATATGAACAGACAGATAGCGGGAAGCGACTTTGTTTTATACTATGTAGATGATGCTAGATATTCTACGTACCAATTTCCTATGCTCCTCTGTGATGGCGGTGTCCATGTGAGGCATAGGCAGGGCTGATGGCGGTATCGGAAGCAGATCTAGTGGCGATCCTTGTAAAGACGAACCGCAACCAGACCACACCATGGCCGTTGGACACTCGATACAGATTATCTGAAAGAAAATAATTTTAATTTGAAAACATACTGCTATAGGAAAATGTGTCTGCTGTGCAAGATTTCCAACTAGATTGGTAGTAAACTTTATTACGCAATCATTAGGTTCAATAAGTAAAACCAATGCATTCTTTAAACTTAGCATCCTCACTGCTAAATGGTACAAAGAATTTTACAACAACATTTAGTCGCATGGACCCATCTATTTGCTAAGAAATAACCAGAAAGCTAAAAATATGATATTTCTCATATGTAGCAAGCAAGCAAGAATGAAGGAAAAATATAATGAAGAAAAAGTAGAGTCATTATGATATGATATTTTCAGTTAACAGTTGCTTTAAAACGCGTCATGAAATAATGTTTTACCTGCAGAATTGTAGCTAACTGTATAATAACATCTCTATGGTAGGCACAGTTGAGAATCTCTCCAAATCCAACTTGTACCGGATTCAAGGCAGCAGCGACCACAGTGGTCAACGTAGCCTTCGTATCTCTGGCAGGAGACGCCCTCTCCTCCTTCACTTCCATTGGCTGTTGTGGATTTGGCGTTCCCAGCGAATGATTGGGGTTGGGCGTCCCCAAAGAATGGTTGGGGTTTGGCGTGCCTAACGAATGGTTGGGGTTGGGGGTTCCCTGGTTTTCGACGGGAGTCGGTTCTCTTTTGATTTGAGATATGTTTGGCTTGACGTCTGCGTTTGCTTCGGGCGCCGGCGACATTGGGGCGGCATTTGTTTCTGAAACAAAATGGTTATTGTTTACTCTTTACGTAACTGAGATAGAGGATACGTTCGTACAATCAAAGTTTATCGGCGCAAAATACTTTTTTTTTTCATTTAAGTTGAGTATATCTCCAATAGAAGACACGCCTTGAAAGGAAAAGCTCCGCTTAGCAGCGTATACAGCAATGTATCATTTCCTAACGCATCACCCATTGCCCAGAAGTGGGACAGAACAGGCTATTAAAAAAAAAAAACAAAGACAATATTCTCACCTGCAGTCCTATCAACAGTCTTAGTAAACACAGCTGGCTGGTTGAGAGACCTCAGCGTGGTATCAGACAGTACAGAGCAGATGGCTGCTGCCTTCTTTGCACACGAGGTCGCCAGTCTTCGGGATAGGCTTTCGCAGCAGATGAACTCACACATGTGTTGTAATGCTAGCGGGAGGAATAACCTGAGGGCAAAAAGTTGCTGTAAATCGCGTCATGTCTTTTACGTCATTGGAATAAGGTTTAAAATGCTGCAAACACCTCCTGGTGTTTGCAGCATTTCAAGTTTCTAAAATACAACTTATGAATAGGTAACACGATGTGTCATAGAACAATATTATGGGTAAACCCAAAGAAAATACTGACATCCTAACATAAAGACAAAGTGTTCACAAAAAAAGGTAATTCAAGTATTAAATGGTCTTAAACATGTATGCAGCAACGTTTCTTCAGTGTGGCATTCCATCATTTAGTAAATTGCTCTATCTGATTGCTCCAAATTTCTGTAAATACCTGTAAAAACTTATTATAGGATTCTCAAATTACCTCAACAGTCCATCATCAGGAGCCCTCTTATCCAGCAGCTCAATGATCCAGGTGAGGAAGTCATGCCTGTCGAGCAGACCTTCCTCCAGCAGGTATTTGGCGAGGCGGCAGCAGTAGTTCCAGAGCTTCAGTGCTTGCCGCCAGTCTGTGCTGTCGCTTCCTCCAGGAGTCATCGAGCCATGAGCTAAGTAACAATTATATGGTTTGTTTATACTTGTTCCTAATTATTTCCTGAATGCATAAAACATAATGTACACATGCAGTAACTTGAGAGATCTTTAATAGTTCTTCTCCATATGAAATGCCAAATTTAATCTGAGCACAGAACCTAGGCTTTTGTAGTTATATAAGTACACATGTAGGTTTGTGGAAACCAATTTGAAATAACATTTCAGAGTATCTGTTTTGATGTGTTTTGCAAAATTTCAAACCTGAATATGTTCAGATACACTGCATGTTTGTGTGTGTGTTTAAACATACCCACAACACCAAGAAATTCCCGGTAAGAGGCATTTGTTTTTTTAAATAAGAAAACACTTAAGCATAGACAAACAGAATCAGTGCTAGGTGAAAGGTTTGCTCTACAATGATATCTGTTAACAGACCAACAATATTTTGTAATTGAATTTTTAAATAAAATATTACACTTACTGCTCGAATTCCCAGGAGAGTGCATAGAGTTTGGCACAGTTGAGTTAGGTGTGGAGCTTCCAGGTGGATTGCCAGATGAATTGTGGCTAGGAGTACCCTGTCCTGACTGTGACGGAGGTGTTTTATCGGACACATTGCCAGGCACTGCACTCTGGTAGTGTTCAGCCAGTTTAGGGATCTGATCTTTTAAGAACTTTATCAATGTTGTGGTCCATTCTGCAAAAAAAGTAGATGATGATAGTAAGTTAGCTCCCTGAAAAGACTGAAGGAGGTTGCATTCTCCTTCAGTCTTTTCAGGGAGCATGATGTTACTGTGATATTAGAAAAAAAAAAACGACAAATAGTTTGTTACCAGTACAGAATGTCAAGAATCAGAAAAACAGACATACAGAAATTAATCTGTAAAGATCTAATTGATAAGGTAAATGTTTTGAGTTTGAGTTGTCAAGGTACAAAATCATAAAAAAAATGCTGACTGTTTTTTTTCCACACAGTGTAAGTGGTAAGTGACAGAAACACAAAAAATATCCTTTGAACTGGATGACACATGTTCCCGATAAACAATATTAATATACAGGGTAATTTGTACAGTATTATTAAACACCTTTGCCTAAACTTTTAAGAACATGTTTGATTCACTTTATATTTTGACTCAAACTTACCAGTAGTAGGATCAGGCAACTGTCTTTTCTTAATCTTAGCTTCCGAGACAGCAACAGTGTAGGCAGAGCTCAGTTTAATGAACCAGGCAGCTCTGGGCATTGAGACTTGGTACTCTGTCAGTGTTATAAAAATTTCCTCTTTTTTGTTAAAGTTTGGGGCTTTCTTTGCTAATTGTGATAGAGGTTTGCTTCCTGTGAACAATAGATAGATAGAAAATACTTATACCTAGTATGCTGATACATAACTGGTTTACAATACTATTATTTTCCAGACAAGTTATGGAATATTCAAATTATGTAGATGGGTTCCAATTTGTGGCTTTCAAACATTGAACATTTATTTGCCTGATAAATGTTCAATGTTTTATCTCAACTAAAGCATTAAAAAAAATGTTTTAACACAATGGAAAGTATATTTTCATTTATGTCTACAAGAATAATGTGATATTTTCCTTTTCAACTGAAAGAAGGTAATGATGTAGGCTTCCCAAAGCATTGCCTCATTTAATCTTTTGAAGCCTATCTAACTTTTTACACATAATCTTATTGAAAAGCATCTTCCAACAAAATGTATTATTAACTCAAGTAAAAATATTTCATTGTATAGTTAGTTTTACAATGTAACAACTAAGGGAAGTTAGAGATTACCTGCCAAGTCTTTGAACCAAGCTTCAATTTGAGCTTTAGTGCGAGCAGTAGCTGGCCAGAAATTGTCCTTGGGATTAACCTGCTGCCTTTTCCTTCCACAATCAGGCAGAGTATTCAACTCTTCTTTCTTTGAAAGTATACTAGAAAAGAACTGTCCTATCTGCAAACAGAAAAAAGATGTCAAACATAAATCTCATGTCTGTAAAAATGGGTTTATGATGTGTTAGTTCATATTTGTATATGGAAAATGGATCACAGGTAGTTATGGAAATATAAACTGAAACATCATTGTTATTGTAAAAGACATTTCCTTTCTGGTTGTTTACATAAAGTGTTATACAGTACAAGGCCAGTTGACCTATATAAAAAGGTGGCAGATTGCATACTAATGTAGGATCAAGGAGATATGAGTATGACTGTATTTAGAATACTGTATTCTCTTACCTTGGATGCTGAATAATTAAAATTCCTTGCGGTACCGAACTCATCGCTGGACTGTGGTGTTGTGGAGAAACCATGTTTCACATTCGTTGATGTTAGCTCATCCTCTTTCTGCCGCGGGTCCTGAGGGTACACATCCGGAGGACCCAGCCGCGGCCTCTTCAGAGGACGCTTCTCGTACATGATCCCCATGGTAATTGAGTGTATTGTACCTATTTCGCAACACCACTAATAAATATACAAGGATATTGTACACGACGGCAATAACATATTTTTCGTATCAAACCTATTATATTGATTATTTGCCTAAAAAGTACACAAAATACACATGATTACGGTATCACGAGAAATAAAATAAGTAAACTAATGCGTTTATATATTCATTTTGAAAAGAAAACAAATTATTTCTTTGAGCTAAACAAAACCATTTCTCTTGAATGAGGAATTTTGGACCAGTTCAATGAATGAATGAGAGATGAATGAAACTTTATTGTTGATACAGATACAAAATATTTCATAAACAATTAGTCGATTTTCCAACATTAAGAATGTTTTATCGGAAATAAACGGTTTTTACGCTGATTGTCCTAATTTTTCGATCAATATAATAACAATTAATTATTGAACAAGTTGTTATTAATGATCGAAGACCGATGTAAATTTTCCGCAGTTTTCCATGAGTGATTTCTGTGTTAAAAGTGTACAGACACCAGCAGGTCAAGCTACGCGAATCTGCCAAACATCAATTGAAAATTAACTTTCGACTAATTGTTCTAAGGTTAAAAATCCATTAATGAAAATTTAAAGATTGAGGTAGGTTGATGAGTTGGTGTCTGCACATACATACATAGTAATCATTAAATATTAATTTAAATTATGTCTCAGATGTAAGAAAAAAACCTTTCGTCATTCAATTATTTATTTCATCTGGTATCATTATTCAGTGATAACCTCACTTATTTATGTATTCGACTGAAGGACTAGAATCCATGGTCAGGAATAAATTAAAAAAAAAAAAAAAAAATAACCTCACTTTTCGTAAACAGCTGATAGCATAGTATTTCTGTTTACGTTTTTCTGGATAAAAAAGGAAAGAATCACTAGAATAACTAAGTTACTGCAGAAAAGAAAATGCCACCCAAAAAGCAACCTGAAAAGGGTAAAGCCGGTGGAGCTAAAGCTGGTGGAAAATCTGGGGGCGACGCGAAAGGTTTGTTTACATTTTGTGTTTTAGTTTTCAATACTGAATAACCGAGAGATATTTTGACAAAAGTACATAAATTCTCTTTTTTGTTTCAAATTAAGAATCTGCATCAAAAGAGAAAAAAGGCGGGTCAGCTGTCAAAGTACGTCATATTTTATGTGAGAAACAGTCAAAATGTTTGGAGGCTTTGGAGAAATTGAAAGCCGGTCAGAAATTTCCTGATGTAGCAGCCGCATATAGTGAAGATAAAGCCAGGAGCGGTGGGGATCTTGGCTGGCAGATACGTGGTTCAATGGTGGGCCCTTTCCAGGATGCGGCATTTGCTTTGCCCATATCTACAGTCGCTAGTCCCGTATACACCGACCCTCCAATAAAAACCAAGTTTGGTTATCATATTATAATGGTAGAAGGAAAAAAATGACAGACATGGTTTTTGAATTTGAATATTTTTGGGCGATACTTCTGCTTTTTATTATGGAAAGGATTTGCTGCCTTCAGGATCAATTTGACAAGGATTACTCGAGACTACCTGACAACCAAAGGTCCAATGAGTCTATGGACATGAATATGGAGGACTTTGCTCATAGAGAGTAAGTAACACTAAGTAATGCATGTTTTACACACATAAACAATCTTTTTTTTTGTATAAATGTGCATTTATTCATGGTACTAATGTAGTAGGTGTAACACCTGTTATTAGTATTGTTCTAAAATGTACATTTCCTATAAGATTCATGTTGTAAAAAGCTCTAAATAATATTTTACAACAGAAATAGGTACTCTATTCTGTCTCATCCACATAGATTTTGTAATTTATCAATAATCCCTTTCTATTATTTCCAGTTTTGGTTTAAAAATAAGCTTCCTCCGTCTGTGTCGTTTAATGCATGTCACAATGCTCCTGACTCTTGTCTATTTCTGTAATGTCTGCCTTTGGTTCATAATGACCAAGAAACCATTGCCCAAGACTTCGCTCAAATACAAGTTTAAGGTCCCATTGCCTTCCTTATGACAATGCAAAATAGTTCTACTGTTTTTAAATAAAATTATGTGTATTCTAAATTATGGTCTAACAAACAGCATAATTTATCAAAGTAATGGTTAAAAATATTGCAAAATTGTCATAGTTATGGTAAAATTTTATACTATGTATGTAAGTTCAGTGCTGAAATAAATGCATTTATGTTGTTTCGACTTATTTGTTATCCTCATTTGGGTGCTGTCCTTTTATACAAATGTATACCTTAATAAAATAATTAAAAGATTTTTTGGCTTTTCTTGATCATTAAAATTCATTTAGTTCTAAAGAATTATTGAAAACTTTAGTCATTACAGTTTTGTTCTATGCAAGATTGCAAGACCTGGTACACACTACACCCTAACTCTAATTAATATGTATACACAACGAAATTGCAATATTCTCGCCGACTGGCGTACTGCATCATCTGTCGTCCATCCTTATGGAGAAATGCAAGCCTCTTTCCATGGATATAGTTTAATTAATTAGAGCCTCTCTTTACTGGGACCCCCCCTTTGAGTGCTTCATCTTTATCAAAAAGTAGCAATTATGAAAGCAACTAGCAAACCAAACTACATATCTTTTGTTGCATTTATGTTATTACCAGACTATTAGCCTGGACTGCCAATACGGTATCGTCTTTTCTATGGATGTCTTCCGCCCTGGGGGAAGAGCGGAGGGATCTGTCAGATTCGTACTGAATAAAAGCACCCTAGTATTTCCTCGCATACCGGGATCTAAGGATCTAATGCGACTTACTGCTCCGGATTTCTCCCGTCCGCTTCACCTGTGGCCCCGTTTTATACAAACCTATAAAGCTCCCCGTTACGTCTAGAGATGTTGGGTACGTCTAATGCGGGATTGGTGGGAGGTCGCTATCTCCTTTTCGCTTTCCACAGTGTCCTGCGACATCACTGTTTCCCAGAAATCGCCATCTGCGACATGACTGTTGCCAAGCGTGGATCAAACTATAGTTGGCAGCGACATGTCTCCCGCCTCCGAAACGAAGATAGGGCGCGGAAAATTACAAGCAGCCACTCAGCTCGGTACTTCCCGAAGCAGTGATGCTTCGAGAGCATATTCTTGGGTCGCCGAAAAGTTTGAGAGCCGTCTTCCGTTGCTGTTGCTAGATAACTAATTAAAACCGTTCTGGTGTTCAGTAGAAGCCAGCCAGTTTAATTAGATTTGGTGTTATCCATTTTCTGTTACCTTTTCCGGTACTAAAATTTATCAAAACCAGCTTAGTGATTTAGACGTAAAAGCGTTACAAACTCAAGTTACTTAGGATAAAGCGTATTAAAATAATGAAACAAATCATAAAAAATGAAAACAGTCTTTATTGACAGATCTTAAATATTTATTATTAAAGTCGACTGCATCAGTTACATGACTAAAGTAATGTACAATACTGTAATAAATATTTATGTAATGAGGTATTTAAAGCTAGAACTGGATTGTTCGTTTTGGATATCGAAAGTTTATAAATCGTGTTTTTAGCATTTTATTTGCAGCTTTTACAATAATATTTGGTTGTTTATTACCTCATGATTTAATATGTAAGCATGAACATTAAGTTGAATGAGTGTTTCGTAATAAAATATAAATAATTCGTATGTCCATGCTTACTGCTTACAAAATACTTTTTTAACTTCTAATTTCATTGTTGTCAACGTGAGGGAATCGGATCAAACTCTGAGGTTGGGGTTGGTGTATCGCACGTATTTCAGGAGGGCATCGTTTTCCTCGCAGACGAAGGGCTTGCGGTGGTGGCAGGCCACGTCGTGCCAGTGGACTCCATCGTTGTAGAAGTTGTTCAGGATAGCCACACAATGCTCAGCTGCGCCTCCTTGGATCAATTCCTGTTAATAGATGAACGGTCATTTAAAAACTTATCAATTTCATGTCTTGAAGAAAGAGATCTCTGAAGAATTAAGAGTGCCTACTTAATTAACCTGCCCACGACTCATTAGCTTTTTTTAATAATATTTTTGGCATGGTCAATAGCGAAAAGGCCAAGAATTGGGTCATTAGCTGGTTACCATGACCCATTGTTGCGGAAGTCTTTCATTGAGTTTGCAGTGATGCAAACAACCTCTTGACTATTTCAAAATACTGTCTGACCCTGACTATCTGCAAGTGCATGCTACGTAACCAAGTAAACAAACTCCTGAAGGTCCCAATAACTGTTTGGGAAGAACATCATTAAGAATGAATTGTAAATGGCTAAGTTTTGTAGAAGATTAAAGCCATTACATAAAGCGGTTGGTTGCGTACAATAACCGCATAATGCACGAGGCCTTGAACGCCAAACAACAACGGCTGCGGAGGATGCGCGTGCGACCGCAGAGGGTTACGTATTGTTTGTTCCGCAGCGTAGGCGCGAGCGCAGGCCGCGGGTACGCGCGACACGCGGGGAAAGTGACGCGCAAACAACGCGACGACGTACGCCGAATAACGATGAGCTTTGTCGTACAACTTGCGGTCGCTGTTTGTAGAAAGTGGCCGCGACATGCGGGTACGCCCTTCGGCGAATATTTCGCAGGCCCATAAATATTCACGTTTCGCTTTCGTTTTCATTGCGTTATATCCGCTGTATGGATGCATTAACGGGTTCGGCGGGCGCGTATGACAAACGTTACTCAACTGTTCGCGGAATTGGCTCCTTACGTTGCGTCATGAGTATGACCGATTTCATAATGTCATGCTTTCTTACGCACCCATTGTATACACCGCGGAACGATTCCTTAATCTTGTAACAGTTTACTCGTCGAGGAAGTGCATAACTTACCCTGTTGTCGGGTTGAGGTTTGCCGATGCCGCCGCCCTCGGACCAGTCGTTCTGCTGACGGTTCGTGGTGGGAGCCAACTTCTGCAGCTCAGCGGTCCAGAACCAGCCGTTGATCTCGTTGGGGAGCAGGTCAGGACGGTTGCATCCTTTGAAGTCGCAGAGGCGACCCGATGTCCAGATGTATTTTTGCTACAGGAAACACATAAGATTGGTCATTTTCTACAACTACCATTCGAGACGACGTGTGATGACTTTGTCGTTTCATTAAGGATGTAGGTACCTTGACACAAAACCTCTGGGTATTTGTACGAACACGTAAGATGAACAATTACTTGTCCGTCTGCTAAGCTACCTGATTCTATCTCATAAGTAGGTACGAAGAAAAAAAAACAATGGCAAAACGGCCATTAAAGAAGTCTATTAGATAAGCGAATAAGGCGAAACAATTTGATGATTCTTAACAATACCGTGGAGATTCAACAATGAATACGACAATTTGTCACAATTATCGTTGTGCACTCGGTGTCAGATTGGAGAACATAACTAACGTGTTACTTCATTAGCATAACAACAATGCGGTGTCAACAGGGCAATGGTCGTTTTGGCAACAGCACAATCTGATCATTTAGCATTAATATCTATGCTGAACAAATTGTCATTCAGTAGGGACAGTGAACAATGGCAACAGAAAGTTGCACGCCCGGTTGTTATACCTAGGCTAAGGTTCTATCATTACTAGTTTCACCGGTTGGTCATAGTTCAAGCCCAACGATATGTCATCTTCCGTTTATAAAGTTTTTCTAGCAGATTTCTACGTCTAAAAAAGCAAGTGCTAATTATTCCCGAGTGTCGATATTCTCGGGAGGGCCAGACAATACTACAAAACATTGTATTTCTCACGTAGGTAATGCGAAACACATTCCGTAGCAATAGTGAAACTCGTTTAAGGAAAATCGACGACGCCATTGTTGCGTTCCTGTAACGGTTTATTTTTCTTTATTTTGAACTTAGAAGTGTTTCTTAGTTCGAAATAATTACGAATTTAAATAAATAAATAAATAAATATTCCACAACTTTCACACAATGCCATCTAGTCCCAAGCTAAGCAGAGCTTGTGTTATTAGGGTGCTAGGAGCTTGGGTTATGTGGGTATTAGACAACTGATGAATATACTTACATATTTCTAAATACATACATAATATAGATAAATTACACCCAGACACAGAACAAATGATCGTGCTCATCACACAAACATTTGTCCTGGGTGGGAATCGAACCCACGACCTCCGGCATAGCAGTCAGGATCACTAACCACTTGACCAACAGGCCTGTCTAAAAAAAGTACTTAATCAAATTGATGCAGCCCATAAGTTAAATGACTTTCAACGCAACAGATATCAATCAGCATTACAAAAAGAGGTACCTAACAATATGAATTCTTCTAAAGTTTCCGTGTTGAATACAAATACCACTTTCTACTTAGCTTTGAAAAAGTGATATGTTTTCCCGTCACGGTCACGATTGTTTTCCTCTTGTTTTGAACTCGAGACACGCGTGGACATTTGCTACACTCTTTGGCAACCATTGTGAAGTCATTTGCTTTACATAAGGAATAAGGACGTCCCGAAGCAAGGATTGTTCTAGAAGCATCTTTAATTTAACTAGGCTCATTTTCCTTTGCATTTTAAATGCTCAGTTGAAGGTTAATTCAAAACTTGAACCGTCCGTGTTACATAAGAGTTGTTAATGAACTTCTAATAAAGGAAATGAGAACTTAATTAAACTTTACTGTCGTCTTACATCACTGTTTAAGACTTCATCTAATCACAGACAGTTAAACATTATTGTGCAACGTTTTAACGATTTGGTAGCGAGATAAGTAAAAGCTCAAAGTTTATGTTTCTCATAAGACTGGGAAACGTAGGTAATCAATTACAATGAAAACGTAATTCACCAAAAAGAAAAAGATTATTACTAGAATGATGACTTCAAGTTCCGAATAAGGCTTCTAAAATTTATTCACCTTGTCCTGCACTATGCGTGCTTTGATCCATTCGTTCTCATCACTGGTCTCCAAAGACACGAGGTCCATGCAGCGCTGGCGGCAGTAGTTCCTGGCGCTCAGCCAGTCCTCCTCAACACCTCGGAGCGCAGGGTCTCTCCATGAGAAGAAGTAGCCTTTGTCTGAAAAGAGAGAATAGATTAGCTATTTGTCGCTAAAAAGAAATGGGGCGCCAAGGTTTAGGTACCGTAGAATGTGGGAATATCTAACTTCTTGGATTGGGACATTAGATATTATTTCACCAAACTTTGCCCAACGCGGTCATTTCCTGTATCGTGTGTGCGTTTACGGATATTTAAACTCACAGCCAGACCTGGCTATCTATAGGCCATACAGACAGTTTTTTCCGTGTGGGATTCGAACACGAGACACGTAGCGCAGCAGTAGGTAAATCGCTCAGCCACTACGTTAACCGGGTTGTCGTGATTAACCTCTCGGGCGCGTTACGTACACCCGGGTGTACATAAGCGAAAACGCCCCAGCGCCTTACGTACATAACAGACAGTCGCTCATTGGACGTTGATTTTTATCATTTTCAATTATAAATCGCCCGAGAGGTTAATTAAGATTGTGTTTGTTGTACCCTGCCTTCCTTTCTAAACCTTAGTTCTTATAGATGGTATAGGTATCGAAAGGGTTATACAATCTAACCCTTGATCTCCCTTTCGAAGTAACAGGTTGCCTTACAAATATAACGGTGTTTATATTACGTAAGAAGTACAAAGTTTATTAGGCTATTACCAGTTCCAAGTACCATTTCATTTACAAATCGTGAATAATTCGATATTTATTGAAAATCCTTATTAATGAATGTTTAACTTCAGGTGTCGTGAACTCGTGAGACGCGGACACGTCCGATTTAGTAAGACCAATGTTTGGAAAGTAAGTGACTAACTCAAAGAAAAGGAAGCCGAAACAAAAGCATTGCTTAAGAAAAACTTAGTTTCACCGAGTATTGGCAAACGCGAATTTGTGACTTATTTAGGAGGGGAGGTTTTGTTATCATCACGAATTATGTATTGAAGATACAGCTGAGCAAATGTCTCCTCCATAACTCTCCATTATTGTCCTGTACTTTGGCATCTTTAGCGTTAAACATTAACTTGCCCTAGTCCATCCCTTACCGACGGCGCCCATCTTTCATCATCCCTTGTGTGACAATTCTGGCTCATATATTCCTATGAATTCACTCCTACATACACGGCTTGCCTAAGCCTTTAGCTTAGCAGATCTGATTCCTGTTGGAGTACCCCTATTACTATTATAACTTATCAATAATTATGTTTTTGTAAGAAATTATGCTCCCAGACTTAAGAATAACTATAGATTACGAAATTCCCAATACATCTTTTCCACCTATCCACGTAATTTGACCCAAGTGAGACAAAATGTCCGGAAGACATGACATAAAAGGTATAGCCCTCACACCTATACGATTGGATTATAAATCTCTTCCGCACGTAACAATGCAGAAAGACTTCGCGATTTTACTCAACAGACTCGTGAGAATTGCGGATAGAAAATCTTCGCTTTCGATGTTCCGATGCGATGAAGGAACGCACGTAGATAATGGTTTTTGTAGCAGTTATATTAGAAGATGCACGCATCAAGGTTGGTCGTGAAATATTAAACTATAACTAGGCTAAATACTTGAATAAGTATTTCTTGTACGCGTTACTCTTGCGTTCAGCCGCAATCTGCCTGATTTAAATCGACGATACGACCAAGGGTGGAACCTGGTGGAACTTTAATTCCTACTTGGTTTAGGAACATGGAAGATCAACTTTGGTGGTATAGAGCAACGAGACGGTCCACGACGGCCGACGACAGTCGTAAATCCTAATTAAAAGAATGTACCAGTTTCCACATCCTGCTTAACAGTTTTGTTGTTGTAGTACAAAGAACTACCATCATAAACTTTGCATTAGAATTACTTAGATCAAATAAAGGTCCCTTAGGAAAATAGTATAACAGGTAAATCAGACTTAGAACTGCAGGTAAAGATAGAAACCTATCATACCCGACACCCAGCCTGTTTTCAGAACAGGATTATTTATTTATGTAACTGCGCATCGACATTTAAAAAAAGAAACAGGTAGGTGCAAATTGACTATCAAAATCTGCATAAACCAAAATCACAATTGCATAAAAAACAGTGACAAAACTAGTTAATAACTTGTGACATATACATCAGCTTAATGGCACGCGGAAGTCCCAATGTTTACTGATATTATAAGAATTTCACGTATTTCTCGGCGCGGGCGCATGGCGGTGGTGTGGCGGACCGGTTTCCCCTTATCTAACAGAGATAACAGAACAACCTGTACCTTTTTGATGAGGTCCTATGATTGCAGTCACAGTTTTCTTATCTTTCTTTGGTCGTTAGTAAAAGACAGATAAAAAAATATTCTCCTGAACGAATTTGGATTACCTATCTACCGCGGTAGATAGGTAATCCAAATTCGTTCGGGAGAATATTTTTTAGGCTGCGGTATACTGCAGCCATTCTCAACGGACATTAGCCAAGTGGATGGAGATCTCTATGGAGATTACAAATCAATTTCCGCCTAGCTACCTAGTAGCCGGTAGCGGGTCAACGAATTACCGTGACCCCGGTACGTAAAGGGCTATTGAAGGACACCGTGGATTTTAGTCAGTACAAGTCTGACAGTCCCTCCCGCCCTGCCCTGGGTGGGATGACTCATTTGATGATTTTACCACGATAAAAAAAGCTACCTAGTAGCCAGAGGCGTAGCTAGTCCGGGGCGAAGCGGACCCTAGGCCCCGGCCCCGCATATGAAGGAGCCGAACGCTCAGAGAAAAAAAAAGAAAAATATCTTGACAATGACGGCGATCACGTTTATGCCTGGCGTTTACACTGCTCGCGCGAGGCCCCATGTTGCCAGATATCTTGGTTACGTTTTATTTGTAACTGGGAACTGAAAGGGTGAAAAAGGTCGAGTAAAGCTGTTTGTGAAAACTTGTAATTGGCCATATTGTTATTATTGTTTATGATAATGGGTCTGCGGAAATAAAATGAAGGTTATGTCGCTTTGATATAAATTACTTGGGGAACCAAATCATCTTACAACAAGGGAGCCTCGCGCGAGCAGCGGAAGAAGGATTTTTCGTCCTCGCAGATGCGTTTTGCCCCCTCCTCCATTCGCTACGCCACTGTGGCCGGCGACACTATGCGTAAGACCAATTGCAGATATTTTGATAAATTAGGTAACTATAATTTTATTTTATACTAGCTGTTCCCTGCCACGCTTCGCTGTGGCACAAAAAACTGATTTTTTGCGGTCGCGGATACGTGACTGATGCAAAAAGATAGTCAATAACAATCCTTGATGCGGATTATACCTATATCATGCTAAAATTTCAGCTCAATCGGTGTAGAACTTTTTGAGTTCTTGAAGCGTACACAAACCAACATAACATTTTTATATATATAGATTGACTCAGCATGTCTTCGTTTTTAACTTAATAAGTAGGTCAAAGCACATATTACTTAACTAGCTGACCCCGCGAACTTCGTAGCGCCAAAAAATCAATACTACTACACTACTTATACTACTATTATATCATTTGTTACAAAAAATGTGAAAAATGAAGATCCGCTCGACCGATTTTGTGCAAACTTCACATAAACCATCTACTAAACAGTCCTAAAACTACAACGAAAAGTGGCATTGATTTTCATATTAATAATTAGTATTTTATTTAGAATATATGAATTACTAGCTTTTGCCCGCGGCTTCGCTCGCGTTTAATTTGGTCTGCCTCATTAAGTTACGTAACATTTTTTTAAATACTTATATTTTTTTAATGTAACTTCACATCGTACATCCCAGATTTCTAACTTCAAAATTAGTTTTTATACAATCTTTGACCCCACCTATACCTAATATTTAGAGGGAATCTCTTGAGGGTGCAATTATCTGAATTCCTTTCTAAGTGCTCATTATTTTAGAGGGCCAAAGCCTGCCGGGGTCGCGGGACTTACGAATTACCGTGACCCCGGTACGTAAAGGGCTATTGAAGGACTCCGTAGATTTTAGTCAGTCAAGTCTGACAGTCCTTCCCGCCCTAACCTGGGTGGGAGGACTCATTTGATGATTTTACTACGATAAAAAAATAATAATAATAGAACAATGGTAAGGTAATGGTAAGACAACCAGTCTTACCATGGGGTATCGTATTACCCAGTCAGACTTTAGAGCTTCTGACAGTAACGACTGTCAAAGATCTTCAAATGACAGCCGGGACCAACGGCTTTACGTGCTTTCCGAGTGCTTTTTACCCATCCATAGACCAACCTCGGCAAGCGCGGCTTAACCCGCAAAAATATATATAATAAAAAACTTAAAAAAAAAATGTAACCGCCTTCAAAAAGAACCACGTAAAAGGGTAAAATAATCTACAAAGTTACTTTTATTTAGGAAATCGATGGCGTTGTTGTTCTCAAAAACTACTGAGCCGATTTTGATGAAACTTGCAGTATTCCCTAACAGATAGATACCTAGCACAAAAAAAGAATTATTTAAATCGGACATGAAGTTCCGGAGATATGCGATAATGAATCACTTGATGCCTACTCCTTACTGTTAAGGAGTTGTACCTTCCATCATCAGCTCAGCTACATAAGATGATGATTACCATACGCAAGTACTTAAATTACTTCATAAGATTAACGAAAAACGATGCGTGGGCCTATAAAATTTGAGGGTTGCCCTCGATTTCTCCAAGATCCAATCATCAGATCCTGATTTGGTGACAATGGGACCACACGGGAAGCACCAGCTTTCAAACAAAAAAAGAATCATGAAAATCGGTTCACCCAGTCGGTCGTTATGCGGTAACAAACTACTGTTAAGGAGTTGTACCTTCCATCATCAGCTCAGCTACAGAAGATGATGATTATCATACGCAAGTACTTAAATTACTTCATAAGATTTACGAAAAACGATGGGTGAGCCTATAAAATTTGAGGGTTGCCCTCGATTTCTCCAAGATCCAATCATCAGACCCTGATTTGGTGACAATGGGACCACACGGGAAGCACCAGCTTTCAAACAAAAAAAGAATCATGAAAATCGGTTCACCCAGTCGGTCGTAATGCGGTAACAAACATAAAAAAATATACATAGAATTGATAACCTCCTCCCTTTTTTGAAGTCGGTTAAAAACTATCCTATGTCCTTTCTCAAGTTCCAAACTATGTCTGTACCAAATTTCACACAAATCGGTTCAGTAGTTTAGGCGTGAAGAAAAGACAGACAGACAGACAGACAGAAAGACAGACAGACAGAGTTACTTTCGCATTTATAATATTAGTTAGGATAGTTAGGATAGTTAGGATTAGGATTGTTTTGGTCAAAGTACGTATGTAGGTCTGCCAGCAAGTCCAATGGTCAACAAGTCTACGAATCATAAATAAAAATTTTATCAGGTATCTAATCTAAGTTAAAATGTTAACGCCCTTGATTTTAACTCAATTAACATAATTTTATTTATTTAAATGTCAATAACCTGATAAAGTTTTAAAGGGTTGAAAAAATATTATGTGTCTACGGTAAAAGAGGTCATTGAACGGATTCCTGTTAACATTCATTTTATGGCGAAAACGAGTTATTTTAATGGCACGCAAAATGTCCTTAATTTAAATAAATAATCATAGCTTACATGAAGTTTTGTGGAATCATCTTGTTCTATAACTACACATTCCATTATTCATTACCTGTATAAATTATACAGGTAGGTAACTACTTTTCTTTACCGGATAAATATGCCAATAAAATCGTTCTTAAATTCTTTTGGCCGAATTCGGAGTCAATAATCGTTGTGAATTCTTTAATTAACGACTTCTTTTACTTCCCATACTCATATTTCAAGCAACGTCGAAATTTTAAGAGCCTTTACGAGCCCATTTTATATTCTTTTTACTAAATCTAGTGCCATATTACTGCCTTCTCTGCAAATTCTTAGAATGTTAATTATCCCTGTCTATTTAATTGTCAAAGTGTGTGTGCAGTTTTTTTTTAAAGACATTGACGTTGTTTCAGGAGAAATTCCTAGTCCCTACACTAGGAATTTCTCATGCAACAACGTCAACGTGGGTGCGTTTACAAACATAGAAACTCACAAACACAAAGCCGGATCAACTACTAGTAGGTCATACAAATATTTGTTCAGTGCGGGAATCGATCCCGCGTCACGCAAGGCGGCAGTCCAATCGCTTAGCAACTGCCCTAACCGTGCCTATATTGTATGTTACATAAAAAAAAAGTTTTCAATTGAAAAAAAAAACAAGTCATTAGTTGTCTAATCTTATCCTGATATTTCCTGTAATTAAGCATCAATAACCTAATTTAATTCACATTTTTTTAACCATGTTCTAGTCCCCCTTAAACTGTACTTCCAAGGTAACTCCAAGAAGTAGAAGCCAAGTAAACTTCCGCTTTTATTTTTATTGCAACTGATTAGCTTTATTTCATTCATATTTTTGTCACCATGTCTTACATCTCTTTCTTTTTAAACCCTTAAGTTTTACCGTCTACTTTTAAAACTTCTAAAAACTTACTGTCTGCGTATCTCTCGTGGATGACCCTCTGGACACATTGCGAAGGTATCGGGGGCTCCAGGATGCGGCCGTTCTGGAACTGCGCGTGCGCTACCGCCGCGAAAAGGGCTAAAAATGCCACCTGTTTCATTTTCTGTAACAAAACAAAGATCTTATTAGTAAAAATCTTAAATTAATTCAAAAACACCCAGCACGCCGAGAAGCTTTTTTTTTCGTGGTAAAATCATCAAATGAGTTCTCACAGCCAGGGCAGGGCGGGAGGGACTATCAGACTTGTACTGACTAAAATCCACGGTGTCCTTCAATAGCCCTTTACATACCGGGGTTACGGTAATTTGTGAGCCCCGCGACCCCGGCAGGCTTTGGCCCTCTACAGGCCCCGTCACAATCCGAGTAGCTTAAACTACTTTGTAATTAACATACTTCCAAACCATGTCATTTTGATCAAGGCTTTCATGTAACAAGAGCATCTAAATTAGGGGTGATCCATAAAGTGTATGCAGTTTCGTTTTGCTTCGTGTTATGTTTTCCTCGGAAAGATGATGCCATGATTTGATTGACATTAAAGAATTTCGTCAACGGAACACAAAGGTAATGAAATAATATTTGAATACCATTTTACACATAAGGGCTGTGCTTTCCTGACTTTTCAAACAGGTGAAGTAAATTGCTAATCGCCAAACAATTGGAAAAGCGGGAAAATCCAAGAAAGAACAGTGTCAGACACGATATCTTACGTAAAATGTAGCTAAATGGTTGGTTTTTCTTGTGTAAAATAAGTAGGAGGTATTCTTAGATGGTTCGAATGAACACCTAAAGCTTTAACATTGCTAGTTATTAAAGAATATGTTGACACACAATCGTCTTAGTAAACAGTCGTTAAATTGTTACTGCTTAAGTATGTCCATTATGTTAAAGTTATGAGACTGTTAACGCACAGCTTTGCATAAGTTTATCTTATCTAAGAATACCTTAAGTATCAGTTATCTGCCGCGAGTTAAATTATCATTTATTAAAATAATATTTCGGAGAAAAATGGTAGATTCTTATATGTAGAGCTTTACATCTTACCACTGTTATAAATGCCTTATGCTATGATGACGGATGTTTGTTACTCTTTTACACAAAACATATTGAACAATTTCGATAAAATTAAGTATTTTATAACCTGGAGTAACACATGGAACCACATGGTCCCATGGAATGATCGGGGCAACCGTGGGTATTAGCTAGTATGTAAATATTTTGGTGTATGAAGTAGACGAAGAGACAGGAGTACGTGTATTGTAAGGATCGTAGCATAAGGCGGTCTGTAGTTTCTGTATATCCCCATGATAAAAAATTGTTATAAATAGAAATGCGTAATATCTACTTCTATTTTGTTTTGAGATGTCAGGCTTCGCTAGATAGCAAAAAAAAAACAAAAGAGGTTCGTTGTCACGTTCATGTACAAAAATGCCGTTTTAACTGTCTATTATCCGGTTTTTTTTTCCAGAAACTAGTTTTTTTATTGTTATTTATCTTCGGTAAGCTACAACATTAAAATAAATACCACAATATTCTGAGTAGGAGCGAGAAAAGGTCACGGACCTTCAGATTTATGTAACAAAAATAAAATACGTTAAGAAAAACCCGGATTTTCTTATTTATTTATTATGACGGTCAAGGTTCAATAGTATATTCAAACTATTGAGTAGTTTATGGTAGGGTCATTCTATTTTTTTAATAATTGCTTTCCTGGGCAAAACTCGAAAGTAGTAAGTTCGTAGACTTTTCGTATTCTTGTTCCGGTAAGTTCAACTTCTATGGCGTGAAGGGTTCGACGCGAAAAAAGACGGCTGCAAGCATTACGAATCCTCGATTTATTCATTGGACTTTTTGGAAGTCTTTAGTCCTAATCTTCTTCTCTAAAATTTTAGTCTGTTCATCGCCCATTGTCATAAACCCGTCAAAGATTAGGTACCTACAGCTTTGTAAAAGTCTCTACAAAACGACCCTCCATCCGTAGAATTTAAAAAGCATTCCAAAAATCTTTTATTATGCTAAATAAGACCGATTTTAGAAAATGTATGTTTTTCTTTACCGTTATTTGCACCTGGGTCACGTACAAATCGTTGAAAATTTTCTTTTTCACTTTTACTTAGGAATAGACGTAACATTAACTTTAAGTATGTACTTAGGCACGTCAATAAAACTAATTATAAAGGCTGCTAGCTTAATAGTGTTCAAAATAGAAATTTAACCTCGAACAATTTAAGCACAGAGCCGTACACTAAAATATTATCTTCTCAGTTATGAAGAATTGTTTACAAACACAATCCGGGATGATTACGCAAGATTCCGGGATTACAGACCGGTCTTCTGTTAGAAAGTGACCTTGTCCGGAACAAAAAGAAGTTCATTCCACTCGATACTTCCCGAGGCCGTTAAGCCTATCATTACAAATTCCATCAGATTAATCGATTCCTACTTGATACACCTTTATTACGTTGTGTGAAGCTTACCGCTTGTTGCGACACGTTATAATAATATTATGACGGTTTTTTTAATTTACATTAAATCACATTTATTTTTTAACTAGATATTAATTTAAATAATTTCAATTTTGCGTCACAAATTCACATTTTTTTTACAAGATGTTTTCTTCACACAAATTTTGTCACTGGTTATTTATATAAAAAAATCGTCAGTTGATATTCTCGTTAATGCACTGAAAAATTGGGGGGAAAATCGAGATTTAAAAAAAATGAAATTCGACTCACCGTGTGTAGTGTGTGTCTGAGGGGACCGTCACAAACTGATGCGGTTACAGCGCGCGATCGTTTTATATGGAGGAAGTCGGCGTATGCGCGCGGATAATCAGACGCACGCGCACCCCTGAGACGGGGTGCAGCTCATAGTGTCACCTGGGTCACACTACTGAATTCTCCTATTTTGCTACCTGCCAGCCTGCAGTTTGACTGTGACAAAGACAAAGGAAACATTTCTAAATCCTTTTTGAAAATAGTCATCATATCTGTCAGGATTTGTAATTCTTGGAAAAGATTTAGACTAAATTTTTAATCGATTCGAATAAGAAAATAACCGGACGCAGTTCACCATTTATGGAAGCTTCCAAAATTTTGGACCTAAATCCCATTATCTTTAATGCAACTCGACATAAGAGCTTAGGTAATTTCACTTGGTCTCGCTCTTCATTCCCAGGTCTTTAACCAAATAGCGGCCATATTGTTCAGTCTGAGTTCTTTAGGGTTATCCAATCTTCAATATTAGATTCAAATACAATATTAATTTCGAATGTTCTAGGAATAGGGATACTTCTTTCTGCATTCTTTACACCAATTTTGAGGAGATCCTGAGAGAATTTTGTTAATCACTTTCTACCTCGAGTGTTTGTCTTTATCTATTGTTATAAAAGTAGTACTCTGTGGTTATTTACAATTTGTCCTATTGTTTGATGCTGAATTTCTTGTTAGTTTACAAATAACGAGTCAGTCAGCCAGTTCGCCTCCAGATGCCCTATCTAGAGGCGAACTGGCAACATCAACAATTTGACATAGTAAGCACCTTTATGGTTTAGCATTTTAAGTGGTTTTAGAAGAAAATTTAACGTTAAAAAATTTACCTAACGCAACATCAGAAACAGAAGAGCAAGTCTCAAATCTTCAGGGAAAAAACCTTTGGCGAAATTACAAATCTACTCTTTAGTCAAGTCAGAACAAGAGAAGGTCTAGGAGTGTTAGTTAAATTACTTGTATCCTTCTCTTTCTAGCGTGTTGCATCCTAAATTGAGTCAGCCAGGAATTCGGCTTTTTTTTACGTGGGAAAATCATCAAATGAGTCCTCCCACCCAGGGCAGAGCGGGAGGGACTGTCAGACTCGTACTGACTAAAATCCACGGTGTCCTTCATTAGCCCTTAACGTTCCGGGGTCACAGTAATTCGTACAGTCCCGCGACCCAGGAATTCGGCTACGAGCTTGGTTCGGCATCGTGCAGAATATAGGACTTGAAAATAAAATTTTATGTAGGTATCATTTGTAAAAAAGTACGATCTATAGGTTCCCGTAACGTGTCTATAACAGGGGATGCAGCTCATAGAATTCCACATTTCCAGCCCATTTATCTAGGAAGGCTATAGGGTATAAATCACTCTATGACCAATAGGAGTGGAGCAGCAGGGTTGAAATTACGGGAACAGCTCAAAATATGCTTGAGAGTGCTAGAGGGTATCGTCAACAATGAATTATTCGGTCTCGCGAAATAACAGAACGGCAATGTGTGATAGACCACACATAGCGTACTATATGCACATGTACGTAGCTACGTACATATAGACACATTATACACCGACTCCATACATTAACATAATGTATAACTTGACATTTACGTGGTGGTCGGCACGGTGTCAAAAAGAAAGTATATGGCCCTGTTTGTAGGCATGAAACAACTTGATGATTGAACTTTGATTAATTGGATGATAACAACTGTCAATATGAGTGAAATACGAGCAAATTTTAAACGAATATTGAAACAATTAAGTTAAAAATCAGGTACACAATGTTTTTAATCAACCTGTGAAACATTTTCACTCAAGATGCTACTTTATTTGGTATTTTTTTTAAGATCTCCCGTAGTTATTATTATCGCAATCATTGTCCATAATCTTCTCAACGACATCTTCACCTTGCTAGGGAGGGGTGAGATAACACCATCGCGTGATGTGAATTCATACAATATTTAATAAACATTACTTAAATCCCGGGGCCTATGGGAAACGTAAACAATGAATACGACACACATAAAATAAAATGATGAGTATGACAATACAATGCCTGCAAACTCGCGACGTCTCGACATGGTAAAAAACACAGTTTTACAAAATTTCCGGTTTATGTGGCGTTTGGATGTGAGCATGTTATCTTTTTAAATAAGGAATTTTGTCCGGCTGCCCAAGGAAATCTGAGTTTAAACTCTGCATGCCTAAGATCTCTGTGTGCCCTGTGTGGATCCGAAGGAACTGCCAAACGACCTGTTTCTTCAGTTGCCCTTTGCGTTATAGGCCCGCAGTGCCCTTCTCGCGGCATCAACCTCTCTCTCGCATGTGCGTAGATAGACTGAAACTATGGGCTCTCGACAGTTACTTCTTAACTTATCGCTCATCACTACATAATTTAAAACAAAGTCGCTTCCCGCTGTCTGTCTGTCCCTATGTACGCTTATATCTTTAAAACTGCGCAACGGAGTGATGATGTCGTTGATGCCGTTTTTTTAAAACATAGAGTAATTCAAAAGGAAAGTTTATATGTATTCAACATGCATAATATAGTAGAGATTGCACCCGTGCGGAGCCGGGGCGGGTCGCTAGTAACTCCTATAACACACAACAGGATCTATTTTGTAATAACCGGTCCCGATTTGGAGATGACTGTACAAAATATTCATTGTATTGAAACTATAATAAGAACTCGTTCTTTTTGATGATAATAATATTATTATATGCCCTGTAGATGTGGAATTCCCCCACAACCTATTATATTTTAGACAAGATATAGATTGTCGTTGACATTTAACTTGGTATTAGTTGCTATTGGTTGGTTAAAAGATTGATATGAAAAAAAAAATGCATTGGTTCGATGGCCACTTTCGGATTGCTAGAAAATAAATAAAAATAGGCATAGGTATTTTACAACTAACTTTTTGCTTGCGAGAAGTTAAACTATGAAGTATTAATACTATTGAAGTATTAATTGAGCTGATTGAAGCATTTCTTGATGCGCAATATTCTCTAGCTTCTCCGTGGACTAGATTAGCAGGATCTGAACCTGTTTTTGGAAAAGTCCGCCTCTTTTCTACTCCTAGATTTAATAGTGGAGGCCATAGATGATTGTTTCAGGGACACGGCAAAAAAATAAATTTATCAATTGAGTGAGAAAAAAAGACATGGATGGATGCGTAAAATGGTGCATAATTAACAAATCTGGATAGAGGAATTATTATAAAAAACAAGGGGCTGTTTGTTATCTATCAACAAAACGTTTCCGAGTTTGGCAGGAATTTTCTTATCTTCTTGTTGGTTTGAAAGGAATTCTCCTTAGTCGTATCTCCAAGGTAATCTATGGGGCTAAACAAATTGTCCTAACGAACTTTACCTAATCACGGAAAAGTTAGCAAATATTACTCAACGTTCAAATACCCAAAACATGTCACCGTTAGGTACTGGAAAGCGTAACTATGTACTTACATACTTAAACAGTTTTAATTACTCAGGTATCTATTTTAAACGACTTCAATAATGGAGGAGAATTTTAGCAATATAGGTGCTTAAAGACTCGTTTTTTTACTTCATGCCTGGAACTTCTTGCATACCAAAGGGTTATTAAGTTTAAAAAATGAAATTACCTTACGAGCTCGCTTTTGTATTCCCTTACTTTTGAAAAGGTTTCTGCAATACCTACTAAACGCAGTTCTTCCCTACATAACACCTTCCTCATCAGTTCATCACCAATGACAACGTAAAAAAAACTAAAGGCAGAATCTACTTCACCATGGTTATGGGGGTACTGGGCTTGGATTGGGCATCAAGTAGTTTTAATCCGGCACTGAGTGCGGTAGGTACACATTGTCACTTAACTGAGGACTATTTCGCCCGGCATTGGTCAAGGCCATGCTGCGGGGCGAGACGGAGTGGGAAGCGGTCGCCTCCTTCTGCGAAGCAGTCATGCTCGCGAAGGAGGAGGCGTGCCGCGTGAGGGAGAGAACAGTGTCCTCCCTCCGACCCAGCCGCAGTGGTAGACGCCCACGGCGACGGACGTCGCCAGACGATCTCCGGCCACCGTAGGCGCGGGCATGCGGGCAGCGAGTAATGGGCGACTCGCTGCCCGACCATGGACCATGCCCGGGTCGACGGCGCGTTGTGTTCCACGCGCGCCTCAAGGAGTGTCAGCAAATGGCCTGTAGAGGGCCAGAGCCTGCCGGGGTCGCGGGACTTACCCATCACCGTAACCCCGGTACGTAAAGGGCTCGTGAAGGACACCGTGGATTTTAGTCAGTACAAGTCTGACAGTCCCTCCCGCCCTGCCCTGGGTGGGAGGACTCATTTGATGATTTTACCACGCAAAAAAAAAAAAAAAAACTGAGGACTATTTTGTGGACATATGCCCTGCGTTACGTAATCTATGAAATCATTTCTAACATCTCCCTGGCCTACTGCCAAGCCTCGCTCAGCTATGGCTCTGGCTGTGTGTTAAATATCAATAAACCTTCAAGTTCAGCATGCATGACTGTGATGGTAAGATAAGGTAAAAGAAGCAGCAACAAACTCTCTGCATTGGTCGCGGGACTGTCTAAACATGTAACCGCGACCCTGGAAAGTAACTAACTATTGAAGGAACACCGTAGATTTTAGTTATAACCATTCTGACAGTCCCTTGCGCTCCACCCAGGGCAAGAGGACTCATTCGATGATTTTACCACGATGAAAAAGAGAGACCTATTAATTGCAATTATATTGACAATAAATAAGTAGATGCTAATGCAATAAGAACTAAGAGTAGTGATAGCCCAGTAGTTTTGGGGTAGGTGGGATCCACCTCCCATCGGTCCACCCAGGGCAATGGCAGCACAAGCTACCGGTAACATGCGGTGGTGATACCTGAGCAATCACACTTGTAGTGATAGGCCATTCTGTTGGGCGCTAATCAGTTTTTACTATGTTTCGTGGGTGCTCAAGAGTTCAAGTTCCTTCTGGGTGAGCTCCTCTATCTTTGCTTCTGAGGTAGATTGAAAGAAGTCCTTAATATTTATTGGCTTCTTACCCAAACATTGATTATAAAAGGGTACAGAATTTAAAATATAGGTCACTGGTTCTGCAAAGTGGGATTACGGGCCACTCCCTCGTAAGCGAAAGCCTGTGTTGAGCGTCAGGAGTCACCTAGCAGTGGGGACTCTCGGTCTTATATTATGTTGTTGCTAAATAGGTAGTGTGGTCGTTCCACTCTCGCTTCAATGGCTCAAAAAGGTACCTATCCTAAATTCATAAGCCTATATCCAATATAGGATCTTCCTTTATAGAAATACAGGTACATTTAAAACAGACATACCTATGTGCAGGTAGAAATTCGTGTAAGTACATAACTATACTGCTGTAAGTGCCAGATTTGTGCCGGATAAGGTGAAGAGGTATGTGTTAGCTCCGTCATGATATGACATCATCCCGTAATTTCCAGCTTTCTTGAGGCACAGGCTCAGGTGTTAATATGCCCCAAGGACAAACTTTCACAAATTCTTCCAAAAGAAATATCCGTTTAGGTAAAATTAAAATTTCTCCATAGATGGAATTAAATTGAATAGAATTATTTTCGTTATGGGCGATCATCCCGGGGTCGCGGGACCAAGGGATTACCGTGACCCCGGTACGTAAAGGGCTAGTGAAGGACACCGTGGATTTTAGTCAGTACAAGTCTGACAGTCCCTCCCGCCCTGCCCTGGGTGGGAGGACTCATTTGATGATTTTACCACGCAAAAAAAAAAAAAAAAAATGGGCGATCATTAAACCTACTATTATTTCCATATTGGATTATTAGATACAGGATCTTCCATTAAATGTATTTTTTTGTTTTTATCAAAAACGGTAATATAATTAGGAGGCAAAGTTAAATAGGACCACGATCAGTATTTTATTTAAACCGATCCCAATTTCAAGGTAAATCGGTCTTGCCTAATGATATAATTATATCGATCAATATTTGATGAATCAATACAAATATTACTTGTTTGAACGATTAGCGTGAATCAATATTAGCATCTAATTGGGAGAAAAATAATCATCACTGATTGTCTTTTGGCCTAGATTAAACAAGAATGCGTGACCGATTGACTCATGATTGTTTTTTATAATTCATTTGAATTAGGCTAGTCGCAACGATGGAAGGTCCCTAAGAAACGGGTAAGATTATTGGGATTTGAGGAAATGTTTACATTGAGTAATTAGCTTTTGGCCCTGATTTTTTACTTGTGGGATTTAAATTCAATTACTTTTTATATAATTTTTTTTTTTATTGGGACAAACTATTCCCTAACCACTGCAACTCCTGTAAGCCAGAATCAACAGTGGCAACCAAACCAGAAAAGCGCCGAGACAATGAAGCTCGACGTGTCCCGAAGAATGAATTTACCTGTCTTGGATCCTGCAACGAAATTAATCAGAAAAGAATAGTGGAGGAGTAGGAAAAAAATATATGTTTCCACTTCCCTCCATGCAAGCAGGAGACAGAACAAAACAAGGCCAATAGGCACAAAGGGACATTACAACTGGAAGAAGCCCAGTTGCCTAGCACCACGGGTAAAATGACTACTAATATTAATGGGTCCTAAATTGTGAGCTGCTATTTTTGATTCCAATAATAGGTATGGCAAAAACGCTTGAACGCACGGAAGTTTGTTCGAGTTTCCACAAGGTCCGAGAATTTTTTTATATAATTAGTCTTTTATGGGGGTTCCTTCAGGTTGCTAACAGCTTTTTGAGGCGTGGGTGAAACACAACGCGTCGTCGACTCGAGCATGGTCCCTGATCAAACGGCGACACATTACTTGCCACCCGAATGCTCGAGACCTCCATTACATATTAGATTTTTTTCAAAATCTTTCATGTATGTAAAGACATCGGTCTGTTACATGTTTTATTTAAGGTTTTCTGCTATAAGGCTTAATTTTATAGTTTTTAACCATCAGCGTGCATTTTCGTTGTATAAAAGAGGGGAGGTAAGAAAAAGAAACACGTTTTGCAGTATGGCTATGTATAGGTGAGAAAAACCGTAATTTTAGAAAACCGTAAAAAGTTTCAAGTGTGTATCGTGGGAAAGGGTCGTAATAATAATGACAGCTCCATGGTATGTCATGCATGGCAACAGGGCAACTGTCAGTGAACTGTCAAGGGAAAATGACGTAAATTGTAGTACAACAAAAATAATTTAATCTAATAAAATCGTGTATTGATTATTGTAAAAGGTTTTAGTGAATAAGTCAAACATGTTTTGCTGTCTAAAAAGCTGTATGAATGGCTTCACGCTCACGCCCAGTGTACCAATACGAATTAAGGAAAACCCAGTGCAATTGGATACATTACACATGGGTTTGTATACTTGATTTTAAATTACATCCTGTTGAATAGAAGAATGCAAACAATCTTAACTGAATAAACAATTGTTTAAAAGTGTCTGTAGTTGGCCGAATTAGTTAGAAACTTGGTAGTTGCGGACATTGGTGCGCGCATCGATTTTGCGTGGGATGATCGTTGCTCCTTGATTAATGATAGAGATGAGAGCTTGTTTGCTGAACAATCTCTTTATTTGTTTGCTTAATCACATTGGATTTCATTACCTGTCGTAATAGATTCAAGAGCAATGTCAGACTATAATCCTTTGTCTTGATTAAGACATCAATTCTCAATTAAACTTTGTTCTTCTTAATTTATTGAAAATAGACCGAAGTTGCGATTCGTAATCCTTAACACAGTAAACAGTTTCTATTCCACTTATCTAAATGCTGAGTATCCATATCAAAATTACAAATAATAAGTTTATTCCTGAGCCTCAATAAACCTTTTAAAAATTAAGATGAAGAACTAATAAAAATACATACTTATACAATCTTATTACAAAAACTAAATAAACCTTGGTTTAAACCAGGTTTATCAAGTCCAAGCTTATCTGCAAAACCATGGTTTATATTTTTCCGTATTACAAAATTTACATAAAAGGTGGACCATAGTACCGTCGTTTGAACCATTGTCTAAACAATTAAATCCACAATGTGTAATAACAATTAAATCTACCATGTTTAAATCCATTTTTATCATCCAACACATAGAAAAAGTTGCTATAAGAAACTTTGACACAACTTTAGCAGATAGGACTGTTAGACCATGGTTTATCACAAAACCACAATTTGTGATAATGTTTGTGTAAACTGTAGTTTAATGAGATCTATACCTGGGTATTTAGTTAAACTCCATTTTTTAGTAAGATGGATTGAGTTTTATTACAATTTATGATTAAAATGAAAATGATTTTTTTATTTAATAAGGACCAATCAGTTACTATTCAATAAATTATTTTATCAATTGAATTGTTTGATGATAAACAGTCCTATCAAAAACATTACTATTATAAACTACCTGAAAATAGTTATGAGATTGAATATTAGCCATGCAGATCAGGTTACAATAAATAATTTTTTAATTCTTGTCAAACAAGGTCCAGAAACTCACAAAATTAGGACATTTATCTTTTAATTCTTATGTTTTTTAGAAGAAAAAACTTACTGAACTTTTTCAAAAAGTGTGATGAATTTTAAAATAAAAACAAAGACTATTATTTGCAGGCCATGAAATGGTGATAATAAAAGGTGGGCAGCGAGTGTGTGGATCAGGCTGCGCTCTGGGGAATGCTCCTCTAGTGCAGAACAAATCTTACTTTGAAGTGAAGCTGCAGCAGGGAGGAGTGTGGGCTGTTGGAGTGGCTACCAGAGAGACAGATCTTAATAGAGTTCATGGTAAGTATTTTGGTCATAGCTATGGCTAGTAAGGAGGTAATTCATTCATGGGATGATGAGTAATAGGGGAGTATGGAAAAAGAAGGCATGTGTCACCAACCATAAATAAATTTAGACAAGGCAGGAGAATGATGATGGTGACCTACATAGATTTGAACCATCAACTGAGACTTAGCAAGAAAATACCACTAAAAAGAGAGAAAAATAGTTAGACGCACATTATCCATGTCTTACTAGAAAGAGATAGATATGTGCAAATGATAGATGATGAGAATGAAAATAGGCAGATAATGCTTTGTCCATGCTCTTTGTCATGGTGACCCAAACTGGTGAGAAAGCATAACTCCTTCATTGTAATGAAAAGGAAAAGTTTTTCAAAAAAGAAATTTATAAATAGTCGAGGTATTATGTTAACCACAGAACAGTTGCTCCACAAAAATTGCTCATACTGCTGTGGCATGACATCAGGTTGACTGTGCAAATTATCACTTCTTATTAAAATTAATTTCTCACAAGCTGTGAAATATGTAGTAACACTACAAACAACATTATCAAGAAACATAATTTGCATATTGTTGCATAATATTGGCACTTGCTAATTCCACACCTTTCAAACAATAAAGAAAGCGAGAAATGTGTTTTCAAACAATTCTTTAGACTGTTTTTTTCAAGAAAAAATGTAGGTTGCAGTAAGTACCTTGAAATTCTACTTTGTTGAGTAATTGACAGCATTTGGTCAAAAATAGACTGTTCATTTTCTACAGAAAACTATTCTTTAGACAAAGTGAAGGTTAGGTTATTCCAAATGTCTCATACCAGTCATCATTCTTATTCATGCAGTGACTTGGTATTCACTGCAGAGTTCCCAAGTCCAAGTTTGGATAACTATAGCTGTAACGGTGTCCTTCAAGACATTACTATGCACACTTTGTATTTATGTTGCCAAAATTAATATTTAGGTCATTGCATCATCTTCAATTAGCAAATTTTTAAGTACAGTTCTTGGTCTTCATGACCTACTGTTAGACTTTAACTGTGACATAAATGCATAAAATTCTGGATGGATGATTGTTGCTCAATCACAACAGAACAACTGAATGGAACTGGATAAAATTTGGCACAGAGATAGATTATAGTCTACTTTTTGTGATTTTTAATTCTTGAATTATGTTCCCATAGGATAGTTTTCGAAAAGCTAGTAATTATTATTTGTGGTATAATTATTTCGTTTTGAATTCCAGGTGGAATGGATAAAGATTCATGGTGTCTCAACAGCGACGGTACAGTGCGTCATTCAAACATCGAACTATACCACCTTGCGCAAGCGCCGAGAGAGTCACCTACGGCTGATCTACTTGTGTCAACAGAGTCGCCAACTCACACGGAGAATGAAAAGCCTGAGAGTGAGAAAGATGGTAACACGGCAGCCGTAATGCCGGTAGAGGGAGACACCATCGGTGTGGCCTATGACCATGTAGACCTGAACTTCTTCTTGAATGGAAAGAATATGGAGATTCCAGTTAGTAATATTAGGGGGACGGTGTATCCTGCGCTTTATGGTGAGTTTTAGCAATTCTTTATTTCTTGCATGTGTACTCCTTTGCTCAAGTAAAATAAAATTAAGAGTAGCCCTTGATAGCCAATAATAATTTTCATATTAAAATACTTAAAATTATTTTGATACATATTATTCAGTTCAGATAATTCGTCGGTCGCGTAAGGTCGGTCGTCACGCTGCTTGATTAAATAATTAAGCGATCAGTTTCAGTCATAAATAAGTTTATTCTATTTACTTTATTATGGAGTGTGAAGCAGAAGAAAGTGACGGCGATGAGGAAGTATTACGTAACTGTGAAAGAGATGTTGATAGATCGTTAGAACAAAGAAATGTAAGCTGTGAGGTAAACAAAGAAAATGAGAAGAGAGCAGCTGAGAAGAGAAAAGGGGAAGGAAGTGAAATTAGCGATGATTCTGACTTTATTACTGTCAATAGAAAGAGACCTAAACGATTAATTAGAAACATATCAGCGGAGACACAAAATGAAAAGAGGGTAGATGAAGAAAAAGATAACGATGTAAACAATACCATACAGCACGAAGTATGTGTAACATCTTTAGAAAATTTACCTAAACAAATGGCTTTAGCTAAACTATTAAGATCTGAAAATATTAAAAATGTAATTAGAATTAAATACAAAAGTTTTAATAAAGTCTTAATTCGGTTTAAAGAAAAGGAAGACACAATCAAATTATTGGAATGCGAAAAATTTAAAGATATGGGATGTAGATGCCAGTTGATAGATGAGTTGTTCCTGTCCTATGGTGTTATCAAAGGAGTAGATATGGACTTGAATGAAAATGAGCTACTGGATATATTCGAGTGTAGTACTGAGATATTATCGGTGAAGAGACTGAGACGTATTGACTCTGAAGGTAAATGGGTTAACAGCGAATCCGTGAGAATCTGTTTTAAAAATAATAGCCTGCCGGCTTATGTGTATGCATATGACTGTAGATTTAAAGTTGAACCGTATGTTTTCCCCGTGACACAGTGCTCCGGGTGTTGGCAGTTTGGACACATGCTAAAGTATTGCCCAACAAAGAAAAAAATATGTCCAAAATGTGGTGGGAGTAACCATGATAACTGCGACACAAGTAAAATATCATGCCTTAACTGCAAGGGGAATCACTTTGTTTTGGATAAAAGTTGTCCTTTGTTCATAAAAGAGAAGAATATAAGGAAAATTATGAGTACAAAGCAAGTCACTTATAGAAAAGCCCTTCAACTATTTATTGAACATCAAAAGACTGACACTCGGAACCATAATAACACAGAACCTTTAATAGGCACAGATTTAAGAAATCAACCTGAAACATACAGTAATGTACTTACAAAATCCATAAATAAACAAGGCGAAAACACTAATTTTCCATTAATACGGGAAAGAAACAAGGAGCAATCGGTAGAAAAAGATCCTCAACAACAAGAAGAGGCGATCCAGAATAGAAAATATAGAAATAATAATCAAAAAGGAAGAAAATCTACAAGGAAGAAGCAGAACGAGATGGAAATACCGATAGAGGAAGACTTAGATTGTTCTGATTCACAGAGTGAAGAACCAAGTTATCAGAGGGATGAACAATTACTATATAAATTTGAATTTAAGAAGTTTTTAGTTAAATTAAATAGAACACTTGTGTCAGAAGGAACATTTCAAGGTAAAATATTATTATTGTTTAAAATTGTATGTGAAGAATTAAAGAAGGTAATAGTAAGTTGTTTTATGAAAGGAAATGTTCTAGACAAAATTATTAATTTTATAAATGGATAATTCAAATAAAAATATTAGAATTAATATAATCCAATGGAATTCACAAAGTCTTCAGCCTAAATTAAGTTCATTTACAGATATATTACATAAACTAAATATTCACATTGCAATCGTGAGTGAAACGTGGTTTAATAGTGAGTGTGACCTTCATATAAGTGGATATAACACTTATCGACAGGACAGGTTCGATTCTTACGGAGGGGTTGCGATTTTTGTACATAAATCCATAAGATCACACTATAATTCATGTCAAATTTTAAATACCGGTATAGAGGTTGTAAGTGTTAAATTAATTAACTGTAATGATTTAGAAAACGTAGTTTCACTATATTGTCCATCTTCTGTCTCTTGTCAACCTTCAGACTGGGAACAGGTATTTTCTTCATTTTCAAATAAAACTTTGATTGCTGGCGATTTCAATGGTCATCATGTAAACTGGTCAACTAAAACTGATACGAGAGGCACTCATATAATGGATTCATCCCTTGAAAGTTCTTTTATTTATCTAAATGATTGTAGTCATACAAGAATTAAATTAGTTAACGGGTTTTTACAGAAAACATCACCAGATATATCTTTTGTTTCCTCCGACATTGCTATAAAATTTAATTGGAAAGTAATTAATGAAAACTTGGGTAGTGACCATTTAATGATTAAAATGATAATAAATATTACTGATGATTTTACCGTGTCTAAAAAGAGAAATTATAAAAAAGCAGATTGGAAAAAATATAGGGACTATTTAACAGCGATATCACTTCCCGAAGTCAGTAGTGTGCAAGAAATGTATAATTCTTTCCTACTTAGTATAACTACAGCCGCTGATAAATACATCCCTTTCATTAAAAGTTGCTCTAAACCCGCTCAACAATTTCAACCGAAAAATTATTGGACTCCCGAGCTATCTCATATAATCGCACAACGTAGATTAGCTTTATCAACATTCCGACGCAACCCCACTCCGGATAATTTAAATAAATTGGAAAGAAAAATTACAGAATCCCATAAAATGATACAAAAAGCGAAATCATTAGGATGGCAAAGATTTTGTGATTCCATGGATGAGACAGTGTCAGCTTCGGAAATGTGGCGTCGCATGCGATGGATAAAGGGCTATAAACAATCAGTTAGTTATCCTCCGATTGAAAAACAAAAAGAATTATTACGTTCCTTGACACCCGATTATGTTCCAAATAAAAAGCCATATTTTATGTCTAAAAACGATATGTTAGGATGCGATTTTACTATTGAGGAGTTAGAAAAATGTTTAAAGAAAAAAGATACCGCACCGGGCGAAGACGAAATTTCTTACTCTATGATTTATAATCTATCCAACACAACTAAAACCTACTTACTTAACTTATATAATAAAATTTTTAGATCCGGTATTGTGCCTACTCAGTGGCGTAATATTCAAATAATACCCATTCCTAAAGCAAACAGCACTTCAGAAGATCCTAAATTAAGACCGATATCTTTAATGTCATGTTTATGTAAAATCTTTCATTTAATGTTATTAAAACGTTTAGAATGGTTTACCGAAAAAACTAAATTATTATCACCATACACTGTTGGCTTTCGCAAATCGATGTCCTGTATAGATTCATTGGCTCGCTTAGTTAACTATATACAGATCGGTTTCTCTAAAAACATTCCCACATTAGCATGTTTCTTGGATATTCAGAATGCATATAACAATGTCTCAGTTGACACAGCAGTTAATATTTTAGATGAACTTCAAATCGGGTCACAGATGTGTTATTACATTTGGAATTTTTTAAGTGAAAGATATTTAAACATTAAATCAGATAATAGTGACGCAATAGCAGTTCGATGGACTAACAAGGGATTGGCCCAAGGAGATCCGTTATCCCCATTACTTTTTAATTTAATTACACGTAGAATTTTCCAGCTACCTCTAAACATAATAGTGTCACAATACGCAGACGACTTTGTTATTTATGTAAAAGATAAAGATATAAAGAAGTGTGAAAATTATATACAAAATTCATTAGATTATATTGTCGAGAGTTTAGCTGGTCTTGGTCTAGAGCTATCTTCAAGTAAGTCTACATACTCTGTATTTAGTAGAGGCAGACGTAAAATTCTCCCTTCTCTTAAAATTAATGAACAGACACTAATATTTTCAGAATGTACAAAATATTTAGGTATGTGGTTGGATCGTAGTTTACGTTGGGGAAAACACATAAATGAAATTGCAAGTAAGTGCTTAAAACATTTAAATATTTTAAAAGTATTAGCAGGAAATTCATGGGGTGTACATACAAAACATTTACGTAGATTATACATATCCTTGATCCGGAGTCGATTGGATTATGGTTCCTTTATTTATGACAGCAGTGCGAAGTCTCACGTTTCTAAATTAGATAAATTACAAAATCAAGCTTTACGTATCATTGGTGGCTATATAAAGAGCTCTCCAATTCATGTCATGGAGTCAGACTTATGTATCTCCCCATTATTCTTAAGAAGAGAATTTTTGGCATATAAATATTGTATTAAAATAATGTCATGGTCAAGTAGTGTCACAGTTGGTCTTTTGTCAGAATTGAGCACGCTTTGTTTAACTTCCTACTGGGAAAACAAAAAAAGACCCTTACTAGTAAAAGCTTTCAATGATACAAAACATTTAGAAATTGTATCCTCAATTATTCTTAGAATGTTCACTTTAGAAATTTGGACAACTCGTATTAATATGAATATAGTTAAAATTGATCTTGCATGTTTGCGCAGTGCTAAATCAAACTATAACCCAAACATACTGGTGAATGATGTCCTAATGGAATTAAGTATCATTTATTGTGGATGGCACAAAATATTTACAGATGGATCGAAAAGCAATCAGGGCTTAGGAGCGGGTTTATACGATCAGGATTTAGATAAAGGATTAGGTTTTAGAATAAATTGTAATATATCAATCATGTCGCTGGAACTTATTGCAATTTTTCAAGCAATAGAATACATTTTGAACCAAAATCTAAATAAAGTAGTCATATTTTCAGACAGTAAGAGTGCTCTGCAACATATAGCTCGATGTGCCTCTGGTTATAGCAGAGGTGCATCGATAGCTTATGACATTTTAAAAGGTATAACTACTCTAATAAATAATAACATAGAATTTAAATTGCAATGGGTTCCAGCACACATTGGAATACGTGGCAACGAGGAGGCTGACCGTTTGTCTAAATTAGCTGTAGTAGATGGTACTCTTATTAATTACATACCTGATTATTGGGAATACATAACTCAATTTAAAACAATATGCTTTGATTCATGGAAACAACATTTCAACAATATTTCACAAAATAAAGGTATTTGGTACCGAAGTATTCAAGGACAACCATCTCGAGTGCCGTGGTTTGATAATATTAATTTTAGTAGAAAATGTGTTACATTGATTTTAAGACTTCGCTCCGGACACTACCCATCGGCAAAGTTTGCATTCCTTATGAAGAAGAGTGATTCTCCGAATTGCACCGTGTGCGATAAAGTCGAGGATGTACAACATTTGCTGTTGGATTGTGTCCGAAACGAAAATGAACGTGAATTACTCATGATCGAGCTAAAACTCAATAGGTTAGATGTAGGCTTAATACAGTCAATTTTATCTTCACCGTGTTCCAATACCACTAAAAAATTTTGTGAAGCGATGACAAGTAGGTACTTTGAGTAATTCTCTTCCTTGTTGTAAGTTAGTATATAGGACAAATTAAAACTAAGAAGATATTTTGTAAAAGGGTATGATGGGGTTGTCATATCTAAGATAAAAACCCCTAAATAAAAATAGATTAAAAAAAAAAAAAAAATACATATTATTTTGATCACTAAACTATAACTTAAACACACACAAGATGTGGTAAGCCTTTGTATATCAATAAATAAATAATCTCTGGTCAAGGCCACAAGCAAGTCAGGCAATCCTGAAACATGCACAATAAATATAGTTTCCTTTGTACAGTTAAACTACAAAAATGTATATAATAATTACCTATTAAACTTGCATGATTGCATTGTTGGTCTAGTGATTGAAGGGCTCGTTCTTAACGTGGGGTTCTCGGTTCGTTTCCTAGATCGATATTTATTGAATGAGGGACGTCTAAGTCGAGCCACGGAATTTGAATTTGTGACACATTGTTGATGGCAATAAGCTTGCTTCAAATATGACTTAAAGTACACAAGTTTGTTACTGGCCGAGCGACTTACCGCAACGCTGTGTTGCAGGTTCAATCCCTACACAGAACAAATATTTGTATTATCTACAAGTAATTGTTCCGGGTCTGGCTGTTTGTGTGTGGCTTTAAATTTTAATAAATGCACCCACTATACAAGAGAAATTCTAAGTGGCGGGCAGTGCTAAAAAAATGGTAAAATGTGGGTGTGAAAAATATTATAGTACACCTCTGCCTTAATAGGGATAACAGGCGTAATGTGATGTTATGTAAAGTAAAGGTCCATTTACACGCTGAAAGAAATGGCATATGAGTTGCATGCAAGTTTGACTACATTTTGAACTATTAAGACTGTCAAACAGACGAACCAATACGAGACGTCAAACTGGGTGCAGCGAACCGACGCGTGGCAGTTGTATTAGTTGGCTTTATATGAACGACGTCAAACAGAGCAAATACGCCTTCGGATCGCTTTCGCTTTTCTGTGTGACTGGGTTCAAACAATTCCATACATTACAAATAAAAACGCCTCGTTCCGCATTCGCCACGCCTGTCTGTTTGACAAAGGCTTGAATGGACTGCAATGTAGACAAACTTGCATGCAACCCGCATGCAATGCAAGCTTAACATGATAATAACCCAACATAATATTCTACTTACAGTTGACGACGGCGCCATCTTGGATGTGATCTTCGAAAACTTCCTCTACCCACCTCCAACAGGGTTTGAAAAGATAATGGTGGAACAATCTCTATTGTAACAAAGGACTTGGATCAACCGGCTGTAAATAGGAACTTGATTGTATGACAGAATGGATGGAGTGCTACATGAATATTGCTTAAGACTTATATCTGAGACTGTCTAGCGTGAATGAGAACTATATTTTTAAATACTGAATCTTTTATCTTGATGAACGTTAAGACTCGCAATGTCTTTTGATTAGTATATATACAGGGTGTAAGGGATAGCTTCCTGAAAGTTTTGCATATGTATTTTTTAATACAAAATGTACAAGTCAATTGCCAATTTTGTATGGAGAGTCTTATTTTTTTCGGTAAAAAATCACAGTACCTGTGTGTTTCTCGGGTAGCTGTTCCATACACCCTGTATAATCTTAACTTGATTTTTCAAAAGATTTACTAACTACATCACTTATACGTTAAACGATTTTTGTTAACTATTTGATTTGCAAACCCGTAAACTACGACTATGGAGATTGACAAGGAGACTGCTTTTTTTTCAATTTTTGCCAACCAGAAAATAAAACTTAAATAACAGGGCACGATTACATTTTAAGCTAAGTTGCCAAAAGCAGTTTGATAAGTTCACAAAATATTTATTTCCTACATAAAGTAATTTATTCGAATTAATTTTTGTTCTGTAAGTATTTAACCCAATTAAATAGTTGTTCAGTGTGTCCAGCCTATAATGTCCACTCAGGCCCGATTTCTTAATTTGAGCTCTATTATAAGTGTTCAGGTTTGTTTATAAGACTTCATCATCATCAGCTTAAAATGTTCCCATTGATGGGAGTCAGGCCTCCTCTCTATGAGAATGAGTGGGCCATAATCCACCACGTGGGCTCAGTGGGTCACAGGACTTCGAATTTTTGATTCTAGGACATACACAAGCGTTATTTAGTAAATACCTATAATTATTGTCTTGATGCTTGGGCGACTAGAATAAAGCTTGGTACTTTTTTTGTGTCATTGAATAAAGGGCTGTATCCGTATTGCCTTAAAGTATAAAATTCACACAAACAATAATGAAACGAACCTTTAGCTTTTCGTCAATATTCTGCGAGTCTTAACAGTACATTAACGAATATCTGTCTATATCATGACTTACTTAATATATCACTGTATAGTATTACATTGTGATCGAGAAAAACTCCATATATTATGTAGTCTTAAGTAGATTTGCTTTTGTGGTCTATGTGAAGCGCATAGATGTATGTAAGTACCATTTTAACGCCATCTGTTAAAAATGTATCGTGCACAATCGTGTTTTCGAATATTATATAAAAAAAAACGAGCGAGCTTTATAGTAGTCTCTTTTGATGTGTAACATCTCGGACATCTCACCGTTTAAACTTTGGTCACCCATCATCAGACTGACCTCATCAAGCGTTTCTTGACTATGGTCACTTCATAGTCGGATCTCGGTCTCACAGCCAACTCTACAGTTCAAGCGAGAGAAAAGATGATACACAGAAAAAAAATATGTAAATACAAAGTTTGAATGAAGAACACTATTTAAAAAGCTACTGAGTCCATATTCACTACAAACCCAGTAATAATATTGTATGGAATACATCATCTCCTGTCTTATTTTTTTAACTAACAATCCATTTACTAGGCTTTCATAACTTTTCAAACCTAAAGACCAATGTAAAGTTGTATTTTAAATATCTAAAAATCTTAGGTCTCAAAGACAACTTTTTTCCATGGTAACACAAGCTTTTGGTGTTGCCTAAAATCAAAGCCCGGAGTAGGTAGATTGATTTGGGGTCAATCATCTGAAACTTATATATTAATATGGACATGCCTCCGGAATTCCGGGATTTTAAAGAGATTTTTCCTGAGTTTTAAAATTGTTAGGAACATGTAAGATGAAGACATAAAAGCACTCGTTGTTGCATTTCAATTCAATCCCGTACTACTGAAATGAAAAACCCGGGAAAAAGGCTTATCCATATTATGTCTAGCCTATTCATAGTAATCTATCTACCTACTGCGGGTTATTCTAATAATTAACGCATTCCGAATTCAATTATACCATGTATTTGATGCAAAATTATGATCTCTTTATAAACGTTTTTTTGTTGTGTTATTTGTAATGGTACTAATATAAATTATATTGGATAGTGATAAATGATGTCGCTTATAGTCTTGTTGTCAAATATTGGAATGAAAGTACACCAAGTTACCCCAATCTATCAAATTTCTTTAATAGATTTTCAACTTTAACACAATAGCAAAAATTTTACAGATTGAGGTAGTTGGATGTGCTGGCGTCTGTACTATAATGAAAACGTTGCTTTAATGCTGCAAAAATGCTTGGTTGATAAAAACTTATTTTAGAGCTATGGCACAATGTAACATGTCTTTACCAAAGCGATCCGCCACGAATAAGCTAGCGTCATTTTCTAATGGAAATTTGTTAAAAAATCACGTGGCTTATTTCGCCAAATAAAATAAACTGTAACGCTATTCTCTTAAGACGCAGCGCCACAAGTGCAGTTTGCTTTCAGTGGATTTAAAAATCTATTAGGGACAGGCTGAGAGAATAATGTTGCTAAACGTGGCGGGTTCGCCCAAGTTTATTTTGGTTAGGACGTGCAAAGAATATGCCTAAACTCTACTAATTGTCTATGCAAGTGGCTTATAGCTAATCTGTTTCCATGAGACAATAATACTGCCGTCCAGTATACAGGCAGTGTTTTCATAAAATTGTAGATATCGCTCAAAATTTACTAAGTACCCAGTTTCCTTCGGAATCGGAAGAAATAAATACATAATAAGATATAATATGTTCATTGTTATATACCTCACTTTTAATTTATTTTGGCGACGATGATTTAACTGCAAAATAAGCGCTAATGTGTAAAAAAATGCAACCAAACGGTTAGTAGGGCAATCCATAATCGTTTTTTGAATGAAGATTTATGAATGAATGAACTGTGCATGAACTATTTATTCATATCATGTCTGTGTTGATTGATATATTTTTTTGTGCGAAATGTAGCTTTATGTCGTGGTGATAAAGGCTATTTATTGATGCGGTTGCGTGGTAGTGGCCAAAATGAGCTTCACAATTCAGGCAGTAATGCCATATTCAGAAGGAAGAAATTTTCGCGTTTCTTCATTAACATATGGCTTATATTCCACCTCTCAACAATAAGGTTGATAATCACATGTTCATGTAATCAAAAATATTAGGTCTATTTTTCTATTTGCCATGCAATTTAATGAAACTTTGGTTTACTGGGAGTTATTCTCTAGAGTTCAAGCAATTACGAAGTTTTTCTAGCCACCCTTTTGACGTAGGTAGGTATATTCAAAGAAACAATATTTGTCTAGGTGCCGAATTTTCCATGTAGGTACAGATTCCACCACACTCATCTCCCCCAACCTGTCAAATTTGACCAATCGAGTATGTGATTAGGTTGAAGATCTTTTAAAGAAATTTGACAGTTTGGTATACCTTGATGTGTTGGTGCCTGTACACAGAAATGTCAATCATTCTAACGAGCTTCAGGGGAATGACGCATTACTAAACATTAAAGGGGTATGGGCCCAACTTCGAATACCGACCTTATTGCCACACATTTAAAGTAGTTAATGAATCATAATCCTAAGATTTCTAAACTATGATTAGACGTAAGGCCCTAAAACTATACTACTGTGAAATTTTGTCATTTCACATCTGGGCACCCGCGCCTTTCGGAACGGATGCCCTTAGCACTAGGGCTAAAAGTACTTAATATCTTCTAAGGAGGTAAAACAGGAAACCATGATAGTAAGTGCTGTATTCTAAAAATGAGTATAATGACATCCAGCAAGTATACAGTAAAATCGAGTTTAGGTACAACTAGGTACCTATATATATTCGCTCGGCTAGGCTCGTGTTACCGATGATATTTTCTGAATTCAGTTCTCGATTACGAGTTATTGGTCCAAAATGACTGCCGAATCGAATGTGTCCCTCAACAAGTGTAGAAAACCTCTAAAAAGGATTATGGTTCGTTAACAGTTATGTGTGGCCCTTAATGCTAAAACATTTTCTAATCTGTAATAAGTATTGTAACATTATAATGTATGTATAATATACAAATTAAGAACAAGTGTGTATGTTTATTTATTAAAACATTGTGATAAGAAAGCAAGAATAAATATGAATGCCAAATTTTTATGTTTCATTTACTTCTTTGCATAGTCCCATACAAAAAGGGCTACTTTTTGTGCGTAGCCATTATAGCCGCCGCCATCTTGACGCATCCTCTAAACCTCACTGCGTTTTCTCTAGCCAGATGTCGAATAAAATTGGCCCTTCAAGAAGAGAGAAAAACAATTGTATGACTATCTATCTCTTTCCTTAACATAACCATAGACATTATCTTTGTCATACGGGAAAGAGATAGATACTCATACAATTCGTTTTCTCTTTTTCTAGAGAGGATCTCCAATTTTAAGAATAAAAAGCCTAAAATTGATCCTCCAAGTCCATATGTTCTCCCGCTAAGTAATAAGCCCAGCGCACCTCTAGAGGCGCGGCGGAGAGCAATTGAAGACAACAATTTAATATTAACCTTAACCACCTAGATATACGGTCAGTATAAGTATAAATTCGGACACGGTGCTCGGACCGCCCTCAATCTACCACAAAAGCATGCGCGTGACCGTATGTCAAGGTAGTTAAGGTTTATATTAAGTTATTGTCTTCCATTCATTTCTCTCCGTCGGGCCTCCAGCTGTGTAGCTGGACTATAAACTTAAGATTGGAAATGTTCTTAACCTTAATAAGCCTTGGCGCTTGTAGGGTAAGTAGAGGAGAGATGTAGTAACATACATCGTATTTAAATTTTATTTAAATATTAACACGCTACTTTTTCAATGAGGAATGTTGCCAATACCAAATAAATTAATATCGATAGAGATCGATTATTTAATATTAATTTACGTAAGTAATTTTATTACTTATATCGTGACTGATTACTAATACTATAATAAACAGTGATTAAGTATATCTATTTTTTAATATAATAATGTTTGAATTTATTTTGATTATCGATATAGTTTCGGACTGTTTTTTAGAGGTTGCAACACTTGATTGACACGCGAGAAAGTAAAAGTTTTTGACACGAGAGTCGTAGTGGGTAGGTAATGTGTTTTTTTTTTAGGTTTGTGTTGTTTATTGCTGTTTTGCCTTACTCCGATTTTTGTAGGTATGTGGCAAATATAATAAAAATCATAAAAAAATCATTATCATGCTAGTAAAAAAACGACATGTTATAGTTTATGTTGTGTTAACGTTAAAATTAAAAGTACCTATTTTGTCGACTTTAAATAACTTATTTTTTTTGGTATTCTAATCATTAGAGAAACTTATTATACGATCATATTCTAACTAGTAGATTCATAGACATTGAACATATTTAATATAAAACCCTACATAAAACCTACTTAGTATAAAATCTTTTTGGAGAAAAATAAAACCGACTTGTAATGAAAAGTAAAAAGGAACTTTTTTTTCCGGAAATCGGTGACGGTTTAATTTATACTTTTTTTGTAACACAAAGCTATCTTTTGTAGGCAAATAAATAAATAACGATATTGTCGTGTTGACCAAGAAACGGTATCCGTATTCTAGTGCGTAATTTGACTAGTAAATATGGGTAATTTATTTCAATACAATATAATAAATTGTTTTTTTTTTATATGTTATGTATTTTCAAATTAAGTAACTATTGTTGCAATTAAAATATTGATAGGTTTTATAAATAGTTACTAGTGATTATTTAATTAGTCCATCTATTGACTAAAATGGCGCGCTTTCCCCCACTTTTGTTACGATGTCACAGAGTTATAACCGTGGAGCTGTGCAGTTCAAATAAAGTGTGCCTCCTAGTGAAATTATTTATAAAAAGTGTTTATCGAAGTGCCTGTCAGTGGCGCGCCTGCAAACAAATAAAAAGCAGCTACATAAATACTCTGGCGCGCGTCTCATAGCGCGCGCGCCCGTAGGATTTTACAGGCTATACGCCAACCCAGCGCGTGTGCCCGCTGTCGCGGGCACAACACCTGAACCCGCGGGGAAAGGGCACAGACCACACCCCGCCGCGACTACCACCGAGCCTATCAGTGTTTTTAATTTAACTATGTGTCTGCTTAGGTAGTTTTCATAACGATCATTTTGAAATAAAATGAACGTTCGTCCGTGTTTTACTTTCTAACTGTGATTTCTTCAGTCACGGTGAGTAAATTTATTTTTTCTTGACTTGAGGGTATATCGATATAACTGTCGTGAATTTTGAACGTGATGTTTATAGAATTTCTTTGTTTCGTCCAGATTCTGTGATGTTTAAAATAAAGAGTTCGACTGTGCGCTCACTTTGGTGAAGTGAGCTCGTGAACGTTATGATCCCACAATCGCAGTAGATCACATTAGGACTTCGTTACATTCGCAGTTCCCATTTGAGGTTCTTTCCATTTGCAGTTTGTCCCATTGGGGGGATGTATCAATTTACTCTTTCATACGGAGACCATGTTTAGATTTACAATAACCAAGAAGGGTCAACCTTCGCGGCTATTACCACGTCGGAAACAAAAACGCTGTTAAACAACTCGCCGAAACGAACACGTTGGCAACAATACGTGGGAAAACAAAGCGCCCGCCCCTATGTACAACAAGTGTAAATCATCTGCATCATAAGATCATGTCTCTTGGTACGTAGGGCGGCGACTGGGAACAAACGTTGCCTGAAAGCGTGAGAAACGTAAGCGATGGAAACGTAGCGATGGGAACGCAAGACGTGAGTAGCAAACATGGCCGAGTTTCGAAGAGTACTGGAGATCAAAAAGCTATAAATGCTATCATTCAAACCTCGTGCTGGAGTCTACGTCAGTTATGGAATATTTTTATTATTTTTTGTTAATTCTGTGTAACCTTAGGGTGGTAAAGCAAGATCTTAGGACCGTCACCCTAGAACGCATAGGGCAACTTGAGGAAGAGGGTAGATTTTTAGTCAGTAAGAGGACCTTTCATTTTACAATTACCCGTCTTACGCAAAATTGCTCTTTTGTTGTTAAAACCAAACCTTTCGACAGGCCAGTTGGTCTAGTGGTTAGTGACCCTGACTGCTATACCGGAGGTCGTGGGTTCGATTCCCACCCAGGACAAATGTTTGTGTGATGAAGCACGATCATTTGTTCTGTGTCTGGGTGTAAACTATCTATAATATGTATGTATATAGAAATATATAAGTATGTTTATCAGTTCTCTAGTACCCATAACACAAGCTCTGCTTAGCTTGGGACTAGATGGCGTTGTGTGATAGTTGTGGAATATTTATTTATTTATTATTTATCCTCCACCTCACGCCTCCCTGCGCAACGAAGCTGCAAGAAACACCCAGGGCGTTGAATATCGCGGGCGATTTCCAGCCTCGGTAGACGGGGCCTTGCGGACGGCGTGTAATGCGTAGCTTGCCGTCCACTCAAGGAACAACGGCGCGTTGTGACCCACGCGCGCTTCAAAGAAGGTGCTGTCAGAAATTGACGATTGACCTCTACGGGCCCAAACGCTTGCCGGCGTAGCGGGACTGTCTAAGCAGGATGCCGAGGCCCTGTCTCGCAAAGGCCATAATATGAAAAAACAAGGTGGTTTTTGATCAGTATGGCAGCTTCCCCATGACGCGATGCGACGCGATTCGACCGATTCCAACAACAAGTGAAAATCATCCTTACTACTACGACACATGATATAAAACGCGCGGTTGTCTACGGGTAGATGAAAAACAAATCACGATCTCCACGACGACGTCAAGTCAATCGAATGCATCATTATATTGTAGGTAGTAGCAAAGACGATTTTCGCACAAATGGGTGTTACCAGTGATGACTTATGGTGCCGAAACGTGGTCTTTTACTATCGGCCTCATAAGTAAGCTCAATATAGTCCAACGAGCTATGGAGAGGGCTATGCTCGGAGTCTCCCTGCGCGATGGACTCAGAAATGAGGAGATTCGTAGACGAACAGAACGACTGACATTTTCACGGAAAAACCATTTTTTGACATCGACTCGACGTTCGCTAGAAAGATATCCAAAATAATTATTCGTAGCGATGTTTGTCTCAATGTTTGACTCTGTTCGCTGTTCAGTTCGACAAAATGGAAACGGCGAATGCTCAATGTTCTGCTAACTAATTTCTGTGACAATCGCAGCGTAACCGCGGCTGAATTGCGGACTTTCTAGCGTTTTCTCATTCTACTAATGAATAACGATCCAAAATAAGTTACAGTTCAGCCGAACGCAACGATCGATCGAGAGAACCGCAGAATCGTATTCTGCTAGCACAATCGCGGCACAGTCGAATGCAAGCGTGACATTAGATCGCATTCTACTAATATTTTGACACTTGTTACGATCGCACCGTAACTGAATTGTGACGGTTCATCTGTCAAAATTAGCGGTGGACTATAACATAGATTAATATACTATTATAGATGGGTAACTTCGGCTTCGCTCGAGGTCGCGAAAGTGCTGCCGTGTAGTGGTTGCTTCATGAACTAAAGCCACTGCACTACATAGATACATATAGGTATAGTGCAGCCTTACTAGGGTACCCAGCTTTTATAGATATTATTGTTATTGCATTGTTTTCATAAATTTGTGATTTCAGGGTAACACAAATCATGAAAACAGTGCATGACATTTTTCTTAAAGGGAAAAAGAAACAATATGATAGGTTATTAGTTTTTATTTCTGGTTTTATGTGTTACATAATAATTATGAGCTGCCACTTTCATCTCATCACTTTCATCAAAAAACGTGGTTTTTCCAAATATTATCTGGTTCATATCCTTGCACCAATTATTTAGGAAGAACAAAATTAGTTTTTTTATCATAAATTTTATAGATAAATTTCTATGATTGTTGCATGTTATAAAATTGTAGTTGATATTTATTGTTAACACAAGTTCTAAATAAGCTTTTATATTTTTGCTATGACATTTTGTCTTTAGGACTTCTGTAACAATATTTTCTGAATTAAAAAAAAATGAAAATGCTTCACGACTTGGGTAAGAAAGCCAAGTTTTTGTGCTATCATATTCTTTAATTTCAATATATTTATGATAGTCTTGGATTTCTTCAGACTCGAAATCATGTCTGCAGGTTTGACAATCCATAAAAATATTTTTTTTTAAAAGATAGATGAGCCACCCGCTACAGTATGCTACTGCTGCACATTTTTCTTTGTTTTCGGGATTTGATAATAAATTTTCTACATCTGCGTCCCCTATGCATAAGTGCTCCTCCGCTATTTCATAGTTAACATTAATTTTATCTGGTTGAGGCTGGTTTTCAGTTAAAATTTTCTTTAATGAATGTAACAATTCAAAATTGTCTTCTTCACAATTTGCCCCAATCGATTTGTATGATGTAATATTACATATCAGTAACGATTTATAAGCGTTTATAAAAGCGTGAGCACTTGGCATATTATTGCGGAGACCATGTGCTCTTATTGCCCCAAAGAAATTTTCTAAGGGGTCTTGATTAATATGGCGCAGCAGTATCGATTTCAAACCTGCAGAATGCAAATCCTTTGTCAAGGCGAGAAAAGCTTCGATAGTTTTTACCCAACTCGTTAAAGACGGCACAGTTGCTCTGTGACCAGTTTTTGTGATGAACGTCATGGATTTCAATATTGGTAAACTTCTATACCACAATCTGTGATGTGGAGATTGCCGAGTTACAGCACATCTATAAATTTTTCCTATGTCAGGTCTATGGAAATTGCCATTGACAGAATCGAACAATTTATCAAAAAATAGGATGAGATCGGCTGTGTCCATACTTTTTTTCGGGAGTCTCCCTTCATCTGAAAAGAAAAAGTTTTTAATTAACTTTGATTTTTTCCATCAATAATGAAAGTTTCACTAACGATTTGGCCAGACTAAGGTTTAACATACATACAAAAACTCACGCCTATTTCCCATAGGGATAGGCAGAAACCACAGAGCGCCACCTAAACCAGTATGGTTTAATTAACGTATCACTAACGCAGAGCCTACTACTGAAGCTACATAATGATTATATTTTTTTTACAGTAAGTTCCTTTACTATCAAAGCAGACACTAAAAATATTTTTTGGAAATTCCACCTCCCAAAACCTATGTTTAGTATTCTCACTTAAAACACCAATAAAGCTTGATAAAATTATCACAGAATTTAAGTCAAATACTGTTAGTAAAAATGTTCAATGTTACAAACCTGGCATGTACCCCATAGTCAGGCCAACTGTATTGCTAAACACTTGTGTGCAGTGTTTGACTCTCATTTTTGGTATTAGCTGTGGATATACATGCTGAGCTGTTAACTTTTGCATAAGCTTGACTCCTCTGTATCTTGGTCCTCGTTTATATAAAGCTTCTATGTGTGACCAGGAAGCTAACTTTATTTTACCATCTTCTTTGAATTTTAAATCTTTGGTAAGCAGGTTATTTCTAACGCCCTTCATGAGATGAGGTGGGTCATAAATTGGGTATATTTTTTTTTGAATCTATCTCAAAAAAGCCTCCAGGATAATTTTTGCCACACCTTAAATAGTCTCCTTCAGTTGCCTTCATCAAAAGGTTAAGTGCAGCCATATTGGAGGCTCCTTGGTCACACACTGTAGCAACCACATTTAACCCAATTTCATTTAAAGAATGAATAATATGTTTAATTTGCTTGCATAAATCTGCCGTTTTAGTGCTTCCTTTGCAGAATGAAAATGATATGGGTTGTTTGTATTTTTTACAAATACCCCTTATCATGAAAACACACACATGGTCACAAAATGTCTTTGATCTCTCTTCACCATTATCAAGAAAACCGTGGATAATATCAGTGGTCTTGTCATAGTATAAATTAGGTGCTATGGCCATTTCGTCAAAAATCAGGCAGCAATACTTGTGACGGGCGGGCATTTTTTCTACTTTTTTTTTTAAATGTTGATATATTATTTCGTTGAATCCTGGCTCTAGATTTATTTTGCAAAGCAATTTCTCCAAAGTTTTTCGCTTGGGAAGTATGCACATTTGACTTAGTATTCGGTATGCTCTAGGGGAAGGCTTGTATAAAGATAAACAGAGAACTTTCTCATCTAGAGTAAAACGCCTCCCTGCAGGTTTCTTTGCAAACTGCTTGATCTGCATTGCGAAAAATGTCTGAGCTGCTGGTGTCATTTTTTCTTTCACCATTTGACAGGCAGATGATTTCATAATTTTTTCTGCCATCATTATTTCCATTTTTAGCTTTTTGTTTGTATTGCGAGCTTTGCGCAATTTTGATTTGACTTCAGATATTATGTCTTTCAGCTTCTTTTCTGTTGCAGTCAAAGGTATGGAAATCTTATAACGACCTGAAAATAAAAACAAAGTTATGCATTGGGTATTAACTATAATATTATATTGGTAAAATTTGCTTGTTTGTTTGTATGTAGGGGTAATCTCTGGAACAAATTATTCAATTCCAAATATGTTTTCTTCTGGTAGGAAGCTACAATATTCCTGACTGCTATAGGCTATAAATTAAATTTATTACATCATGTTTATTAACTGAGCTATCACATTTTTGTCCGGGCGGTGGGATGCGACGCGGTTGGTCGGGGCCTAACATCACGCAAACGAGAACGAAAAATTTGCGGGTAGAAGCTAGTTTAAAATATTATTATACAGTATGTATAGAATATTTATTTTGAACATCATTATTTGTTTACAAGTTTTACATCAATATTCATTACTCATAGTACATAACATCACGCCTGTAATCCCCGGAGGGTTAGGCAGAGGTGTAAGTACCTAATAGTACACCCACATTTCGCGAGTTATGTTTATGTCCCATGTATTAGGAGGCGAACCTATTGCCATCAACTGGGCACAAATCCAGACTCCGTGGCTGCTACTGAGAAATTCCTTTAGAAAAACCCAATAACACTTTGCCCGATCTGGGAATCGAACCTGGGACCTAATGCTCAGCAGTCGCGCTTGCTACTAGATAAATGAGGCATTCTACTTATAGTATTTTAATAATTATTTTGTTTTTTATTTACCTGGATTTGAAGATACTTCTGTGTCCATTTGAACTGGTCTGGTAGAGGCCATCTCCATTTGAAGTAAAGCAGATGGCATTTCAATATTCATTACTGTAATCACAATAGCAAAACCAAATTAAAAAATTGTATTTTTTATCGATTACCAACTGCAAAAAATCTATCAGCAAAATTGGTCGACACTATCTTTGGACTACTGTATAATATTTACCTGGCCTCGAAGATATATCTGTGTCCATTTGAACTGGTCTGGCTGAGGCTGTCTTTATTTGAACTGAAGTAGATGGTAGTTCAATATTCATGACTGTAAGAACATAATAAACATAAATTAACATTGGGTTGTTTATTAATTATTAAAGAAAAGTGCGAGTCGGAGTCGGACACGAAGGGTTCTGTACCACTGTAAAATATTTAACTGATTATTCCATAGTTGGGGTGAATTTATTTCAAGAACAAACATAACATAGTAGTCGATGAAAACATGTTGATTGGAGATTTACCATGTTATTTTAAGACCATAGATTTGTTATAAATTTACCTGTAATCTATAGGTATAGAACTATTTTTGCATTGTTTTCTTTTTGACTGCTCTAGCCAAGCGCAACATTTCATACTCACAGATACAGTCAACATTAGCATGTCAGTGGCAGTGAAGCAAATATAATATAATAGGTAAGATTTACCCCTGCCAAAAATCGCTAAACTCGCCTAAACCTTTATATTTCACAAATAATATTAAGTATTCTATTAAAATTATAAAAACCCTCACAATAATTTCACTTAGGAGGCCTTGATGCTTTCTGTTATTATAAATTTCCATTAAAAGTTTACGTAGTGAATCATTTACCTGGCCTCGAAGATAAATCTGTGTTGATGGGAATGGGTCTGGAAGAGGAGGTTGTCGTCATTTGAATTGCCGTAGATGGCAGTTCAATATGCCTGTGCTCACCAACATGTACACCTGAAATTTATAGAGTTATTATTAATAGGGATGAACACAACCTTTTGGGATAAAAGGATTTATTCATAGAAAGCCGTTATCATCATCAATCAAAATTTAAAGACCATACATCTACTTTTATGAAAATTTAATATTTTCAGACACAATTTCTAATAATAAGACTGCGTAATATTAATCTGCTTAAAAAACTTCTTCATGAAGTAAGTTTCAATTTTTAAATTGCTTAGTATTTCACAAAACAAGACATTGTTACATTATTTACCTTTACTTTTTTCCATCAATAAAAAGAGTAGGTATAGTGTTTTAAAAATTAACAAATTTTACCTGGAATTTCAAGTGTTGGAATTGCCAGTGCAGTTAGTTTCATATTTGGAAATGTGTAAACTTCTTCAAAATGTTTATGACACACTTTTCTGTTCTTATATATAAATTCATTATTTTCTCCAATAATATCTCCTCCAATTTTCATTACCCAAGTGCGAAAACGTTCTATTTGAGCAGGATTATTTGGATTTGGAAACCGATGCAACGGCATTCCTAAAACATGATAATTAAGAACTTGTTACAAGATGTTCATCAAACATAAAAAAGAAAAGAAAATGTAACATAACACTCAAATTATAATTTTAAACTTGAACATTTAACTGTTTTTTGTTCCATTATAAAATAAACTTGTATCTTGGTTTAGTAAAAATAATGAGTGGTCTGGAATCAAACACATAATACTACTGACATAATTATATTATGTTTAGATATTTGTTACTCAACCACACTTCAACAGCTGAATAGGTTCGGGCGAACACAGGTACACCATGACCTGGATTAACTTAAAGGACATTTTTAATCCAGGAAACAGGTTTCCATGGAGTAATCTCCCATCACTAAGCAGACGAAGAATAATAAGAATGTGGGAATTGGCTAAGTAGTATGTTTGTTGTTCAATTACATACTAGCTTATGCCCGTGTGAAGTTGGGTAATTATCCCACGGGAACGTCATACTGGGATAAAAAGTATCCTGTTTTAATCACGGTTATAAACTATCTGGGTACCAAATTACATCCAAATCCGTTCAGCAGTTTTTGCTTGATTGAGTAACAAACATCCAAAAATCCAAACACCCACACTTTCACATTTATAATAATAATAGTAGGAATAAATCGGTAAGAATTACAAGTACATAGGTGGGTAATTTCAGCAATAAAAGTAGTAACTTTGAACTAATACAACTTTTAAGTAGGTACCAGTTACTTAATACGTAAGGAATAATGTTATTCTAAGCCGGAAAACGGGAATTCTATAAAATGTCGAAATTCTACACATTGCCGGTGATACGAATAAAAAATATACTCAGACTGAGACAACTTACCGCCTCCAAGTTTCATGGAACAGCCGGGAACACAACAGGACCTTTGAGCCATCTTAAACTTATCGGGTAAAGTAAAGCCGGAGGAACAAAGTTCAACTACACGTACTCTAGGAAAACAAAAGCGAGAAAACACGAAAATACAAGAAAATTAACAGCATAGGCGCATACACACCAACCGAAAAAAATCTTGTGAAAAATTCAAAACAGTGTCAATGTCAAATCAAGTCAAATGTCAACGTCATTATAGTGTCATCGTTATTTCATAGTGCCATCTAGTAATAATCCTTTTATAAAATTACAAGCAGCCTTTCTTTTCTTGAAGTGGCTAATAGATGGCAGTGCTTACAGCGTACCGTGCCGTTTGTTCTAAGATACCACGGCATGGACTATAAGTTGATACAGTGAAACTTTTGTAGGACCGATCTAGAACTTTTTTCATTTTTTACCTAATAATAATGATGTTCTACATGGATTTCGTTGAACTTGCCCCATTAATCTTCGTTCTGATGGGATTGACACAAAAACAAAGGTAAGTAGGCACCTAGTAATTATTAAATTAAACACTATTATGTGGCTCACAACTTGATGACTTCTTTTTTTATATTTTCATTGTTTTAGATATTGGTTGCTCTGGCGTTTTATGCCAGTGGTTCATACCAAACACTGGTCGGACAGTCGCAGTGTCATGCTGTTTCACAACCCTCAGTTTCTCGAGCACTGAAACAAGTAAGTAACTGAGGTACTAAGCCACCTAAAAGTTTCCAAGCTCTAGAGAAAATCATGATGAAATCAAAAGAGGGCAAGTACCTAATGCATCATACCTATCAATTTGTCTGTATGAAAGATCAATAGTGGATAGTTATTCTTATTAATAAACAATTTGCTTCTTACAGGTTCTATAGAATGTTTGGCATGTCTGGACTTTTGGGATGCATTGATGGCACACATGTCGCTATAGTTCCACCAGCCATTCATGAAGAGCGCTATTTTAACAGAAAAGGATATCATTCCTTAAATACTTTAATTGTGAGTTATCTCCTTTAAACCTTTGTCAAATCTTATCAGCTAAATGAATAAATATTAATATCTAGTACTTGTTTCAGATTTGTGATTCAGAAGCCCGAATATTATAGTGCTGCATGGAATAACAATCCCCTAAAGGAACTCAAACTCAAATTCAGGATTTCCTTTAAGACGAGCAATGATGACTCCCATACTCAATGCTAGTCCAAACAGTCCTGAAGCTCACTACACTGAGATGCATATGACTACAAGAAATGTTGTGGAATGATGCATAGGAATTTTAAAAGCATGATTTAGGTACATATACATTTTATTGTACCTCAGACATAAATTGATAGTAAAATTATAATATTGCAATTATTACAAAGTATACATTAATATTACAGATGTTTACTGGTCGACAGGAAGTTGCACTACAAGCCTGAAATTGCGGCCAAAATTACCAATGCTTGCTGTGTACTGCACTGCATTTCACTCAATTCTGGTCTGGAGTTAGATGATGAGGACCTAGAAGATATGGGACAGCAACTTGAAGATTTTAATGACGCTGCATTAGTTTCTGAAAGACATGGATCACGGCGGCGCTCGAACTATCTTTTAGAACAAGGGCGGAATTACCAAGCAGCTTTGGTACAATGACTGTGGTCATCTAGGCAATAATGTTTTTTTTTTAAATAGTCTCTCTTGTACTTATAATAATTTAGCTAAATACTAGTTTTTATGTGTAAACTAGTTTTACTTAATATTTTGTAGTGGCTTTACATTATACAAACCTCTATATACTCATATACTGATTTCATAACTTCACATAGTACATACTCTTAATTAAAATTGTATAAATTATTATTTAACAGATTCAATGATGATTAGGTTAGTATAAATTATAGAAACAAATGATTGAGCTTGAATTTAATTTAAAAAACTCTGGTTGTACAGACACCAGCATCAATTTTTAAAACTAGATTTTCAACTGTATCACAAGTGGAAGGATTTATTCAATAGGAAAAAAATTAGATTGCGGAAAAGTGAGAAAGTGGTTAAATGTTGGCTTATCTCTTATAATGTATTTCTCACAAATTATTGTGTTTAATTTTTTATGTTGCAGGATTTAAATAAGTGAAAATATTAATGGTTAATAAAAAAAAACAAAGAAAGTACATATTTGGAAAGGTTTTAATTAAACAATAATTGTTGAGCTTGGTTATGAATATTATAAAACTTTATTTATCTTACAATTAATTTATTTTAATTCAATATATGTCCCATTAAAACTATTAGTGAAAATGGTAAATTGTTTTTATTTTATAACACTACTACAATATACTTAATTAAATCTAAATAATGTTAATTTACAAATAACAAAGAAATACACTTAAACAATAAACTAAAACACTAAACAGAAAGAAAGAGGTACCCGTTTTTTTAATATTAACTCCCAGTAACCTTTATGATGCCGGATCTGGAAATAAACAATACTTTGGTTACAATCTATAAGAACATGAATAGAATTTATATTTTTTGAATTCTTAGCCAATTCAAGTGCGATTTGGGTCGTGTGACTGTAACCCTCAAGTGGGTCGTAAGTATTAACTCAAGGACTTGTCGCACAATATTGACTCTGTGATAAAAACAAAAAAAAACAGCGTATTGCCATTTTTGACATTATAAATAATTATGTAATAAAACATATACTCACAGTAAATCAATCATTTTGATGAACTTGCAACAAAAGTTTTTGCTTCCCGCTGTTTAGATTTGGATCACTTGACATTTGACACCACCAAGACGTTTCGTTTCACATAGACTTCGGCTTGCAAGATAATTACAATGAAACGTTTGCCTAAGTTTTTATTATTTAACCATGAAAATGTTCCAATAATGAATCAGTAAAATATTTTGTCATAGTTTGAATAATTTATTGTATTTTAAAACACTTTGGTGGCATAATTTATATTTAGTAACATTCATATTTTATACTGTGGTATCAATAGAACATACTATTCGTCATGCTGGTATCACAGGATAACGTTCCTAGCACAGTCGTAAGTTCCCGCTACGATTCAGTTACGATTTCGCTCCCAGTGTAACGTAACAAATAGTAGAATGACTTTTAAGGTTACCGTCGCTCGATGATAGGAATGGTACCGCTGCGTAATAGCGATAGGATAGGTAATCTTGTAAATTAGTAGAATCGGCCCCCTGTTCTGTTACAATTACAAGTGAATGCTCAAGTCTATCAGCACCTTAACAGACAATATGTAAAGTCGTATAACGCCTCTAGAGACACTAATTTTCTTTTACGAGTGCTGAATACGGGCTATTAAAATTATATATTACGAGCTAAGACAAAGAAATTTTTAACCCCGCACAGCTTTTATTACGAACATATTCCGCCAACGGCCTTTTACCCAACAATACTGTTAATATTTCATGCACAAAACCCACTTCCACGATCAACATTGCTCAGCCATTGTTGGAAAGTCGATTTAAAGTAAACAATGACATGGGATATCGCGATAATGCCGGGTAATTTCACTAGCGAGAGGGTCACCATTGTTACACGGGATAATAAACGGAACATGTAGAATAAGGTGAACATACCTACAATTTGTATGGAACGATATGAGAGTGGTTAGCTACGTGAAAAGTACGAAGCTTTTCCTTTTCAAGGTTCCGTACCCGAAAGGTAAAACGGGATCCTATTACTAAGACTCCTCTGTACATCTGTCCGGCTGTCCGTCTGTCACCAGGCTGTATCTAATAAACCATGATAGTCAGTTGCAATTTTCACAGATGATGTTTTCTGTTGCCGCTATAACAACAAATAGGTCCTGAAAAAAAAACAAAATAAATATAATGATGCGGAACCCTTAGAGCGCGAGTCTGGCTCGAACTTGGCTGTTTTTAATTTTTAGTGCCTAACCTATATTGTAGTTACGTGATTCCAAGTTAGTCTGGTATATAAACCAACATAAATTCACCTAAGCTTAGATTATATCCTAGCTTTTATTAAGCCATCCATCCATGTAGAACCTACGTGATCGGAATGAACTCGTTATTCGGCAGTTAAACCGATAAAAAAAACGTCTGCCGAAAGCAAAAATTGCAATATCGGACAGATGGTGGTATCAGAGAATTGGTACGCTTTTTACTTTGGCTAGCCGGCCCATTCACACTGAATACGCTTAACTTTTGTTCTAGGGTACAGGCGCGTGCCTGCTGGGGTCGCGGGACCAAGGGATTACCGTGACCCTAGTACGTAAAGGGCTATTGAAGGACACCGTGGATTTTAGTCAGTACAAGTCTGAAAGTCCCTCCCGCCCTGCCCTGGGTGGGAGGACTCATTTGATGATTTTACCACGATAAAAAAAAAAAAAAAAGGGTGCAGGCGCGTACAGCTGACACAAGCAAATAGACGAAAAATGGAAAAGTAAAATGGTAAGCGCTCTACACTCGCTTTTTTATCGCGAGAACAGCGTGCATTCGCTTTAGCTATTAGCATTTATGGTAATAACTGTACCGTGTATCAAGTAGGTGCTGAAATAATATTTTCGTGACAGGAACTATTTAGTAACATTTTGAAAGTTTCTGTATAAGTGAATATTAGCATTTTTATAAATTGTTTTACGTTAACGGGCACGGTTGGTAGACATGAAACTTTCGTAATAGGTTATTACATGGTCGCGGGACTGTACGAATTACCGTGACCCCGGAACGTAAAGGGCTATTGAAGGACACTGTGGATTTTAGTCAGTACGAGTCTGACAGTCTCTCCCGCTCTGCCCTGGGTGGGAGGACTCATTTGATGATTTTACCACGATTAAAAAAAATAGGTTATTACATTTTCATGAAATGAAGGAAAAAAATTGCAACGAGAATTTAGTAGTGCGAATGTACAATTAATATATACCTACTTAGATATAATTTTACACTGTGATTTGACATGTAACTTTACGAATATTTCAGTAAAATTATCTTTTCTGCCAAGTTTTCAGCGAGCGAGACCTATTAATATTCATTAGTACTTAACTAAGTGTTAATTTAATCTAATTTCAATTAACTACGGTTCGCTATCATTTTTAATTTTAAGTTTTTATAGAGTTCGTTGACTATATTGTTTTACATTATTATGTTAATTTAATTACTTTTCAGGGTTCATTAAAAAATAAAACACGAAAGAACTAAAATCGCAAACTGGGCTGGGTTTCTACGTGACGAAGTTTCTGTTACCAATCGAACATTAAACATCCACAATTGTGATAAAGTTGATAATCTAAAGTTTGACAGATTGTGGTATCTTGATGTGCCTAGTGTCTGTATTTTTTAAATTGTCTGCTTATTAATTTTAGATACCTAATTTATTGATTGCAACAGACGGAAAAAGGGATAACACAGAAAAAAGATCAAGAGATTTATCGATATAATTCAATGTTTTTTGTTTATCTGGCACCCACAACTGGGACATACATTTATAGGTGTCCTCTCAGAATGGGTTGTACTCCATCATACCAGTGCGATTTTTAATAATCATCCGTTAATTTATTCATTTGTCTTACCAAGGGGTACACATAACCGAATTATTGGGTTGTAGAAGTTAGAGAGACAATCGCTCCATGTAAAATACTGATATACATGCAGCTTCATCCGGTTTCGTCTTGAAGCTAACCCCAAAATAGTTCGGTAAAGGTTAAGCAGATGATGATGATTTGTCGATTCAAGATGACTTGGATCATTCAATTTGCTATCGGTATCTTGCTTGTTTGATGATGTACAGTCACGAGCAATAACATGTATGTATACACTTAACAAAATTCAAACGGAATTTATTCGTGAAATACTGGTTTCCACTTTGAAATAAGACCTATTTCGTAATAATATGGGTTCCAAAATATAAGTCTAATGAAAAAGCAAAAGTTTAATCAATATGGTAGCAGAACATCGTTTTTGAATACTGCTTAGTGTATACATACTTACTCGTGATTGTACAAGACATCAACAAATCAACTTACTTCAATCTGGTAAAATTCTTTAACAGATTTTCAACTTATATGCTCCAGTTTAGGTCGCGGGACTGTACGAATTACAGTGACCCTGGAACGTAAAGGGCTATTGAAGGACACCATGGATTTTAGTCAGTACGAGTCTGACAGTCCCTCCCGCTCTGCCCTGGGTGGGAGGACTCATTTGATGATTATACCACGTAAAAAAATAAAATAAAATATGCTCCAGTCTGTACATGATAAAATGATTATTTGTATTATGTTGAGGTATCTTTTTTAATCTATTATTTGCATTTGTTTATTTACTGATAGCTAATTACTTTGATTACGTTTAGCATATTATGAAGTAGGTAAGAACTTGTTTGGGTTTAACCCAAAATATCTACAATTTTACGTATTTCTTAAGCATTACTGCGTAATTTAATTATACTTAGGTTGCGAACTCGTATATCAGATCAAGAGAGAGATATCCAATTAGTGGTAGGTACATTTTATCGATCGTTGAGTGTGGAAGCTTCTGTTCGGTTCTCAGGTCGGGAACAATGTTGTTGAGTTTACAGGCCGCAGCTGGGATGTTGATGAAAGCCTTCTGAAACTATGTGATTCTGCGATTCAACTTTTTCGCCTCTTGTCGTGTCGGATTGCTTCCAATAGATTTGTGAGAGTACATGAACATAGATTGCACTTGCGCTGTCTACGTATAAATTGACTATCGATCGTCACTAAAGCTTGGAAGGGGGTACATTCAAATGTGGATACGTCATAAATAAAGCCTTGTAAATAAAAAATCTTATTTTATTTTTACAATACTTAGGTGCTAATAATTTTTGAAATATTGTCGTTTTTAGTAAATATAAACAAATCAAATATTTTTACCACCGCTACAACGATTTATCACGAAAAACGTTTTTTTTGTCAATTCAATAACCATCAATGCTTAAGCTTGTCCATGTCTACTATTACAACTGGTAAAAGCAGCAATGGAATTATAGTCATGCGGACTCGCATTCTCGCGGCGCAATAAACAATTCTTGCCTTGTACAAGCCGCATGAGTTGGCCGCAATTTAGTGACGTGCCACGACTATTCTGTATCGATAAATAAATTACGTTCAGTTTGATTCTTAGTTTTACCAAATTGGAAAACATTATGGTTTTATGTTAAATATTTAAATATGAGATGTATTTTCAGTTTTCAAAATCAAAATAATGTAGAAGTCCCATACTTTTTCATTTTTACAAATTATTTGCTTAATCATTGTTGAATGTGACCCATATTAGGTATGTATTTATATTTATTTATAGTATATAATTAATATTCTTACATATTTATGTATTGTTATTTATATAAAACTTAAACAATTTCAATTATGTTATTTTAGTTTATATTTTAATTTCAATTATGTTATTTTAGTTTATATTTTAATTTCAATTATGTTAAATTAGTTTAGTTTATTAAGTATTTGTAGTCCACCACTACACTAGCTACCTCCCCAATTTTATCTAAGTTCGTACATAGTCCGTCCTATTTGGTCATTGCTTTTTTTTCCAAAAGGTGAAGTATTGGAGAGCCTTTGAGATTTAACTATATTATAAACTCAATGTATCTACTTACACTTATTGTTTTATTGAATCCCTTTCAATAAAATTAGTTAGAACAGAATAAGATTAACACTCAACGGAAAATTATAATTTATCGACATGGGCTCGTAGTAGTTTGCACTTGCACTGCACTATTCCTACGTGAGAGTGAGCGCGCGATATCATTTTCTGCTTTTCGCACACGTTTTTTATTGGCTGCAGGAGTCACGTGACCTGAGATTATACGTTTTTAGAAAATGTTGCGTAATGTCATCGCAAAAAGGTTTGGTTTTGTTGCAGCAATGCAAAGTGCATATGTAGGCGTTATTGTGTATCTATTGTTTGTTTATGTGGTGGTAGCTGTGACCCGGCGACACTCGTCCCGCTGTAAAATGTAGTACTATAGCATTTCTATTACCTTATTATTAAGATTTCTGTGGCTCCCCTACATTATAATAGGAAGCCGTGTGCAAAATTTCACATTCCTAGCCCCAGTAGTTTCGGCTGTACGTTGATATGTCAGTCAGTCAGTTCTCCTTTTATATATATAGATATTAAAACAAAGCTTGCAAAGATAGGTAACCTGCGTCAGTTATAATCAGTAGGTATGCACTCATATGCAGCAAAGTTTTGAGTGTATTCCTAGATGGTTGAAGCTTCTTAAAATAGAACGCCTTATTTACGTTATCTGCCAAACAAGGGCCACGGTCTGTGTTCTAAAGCAAGCTATTAGCCAGGCCTCACTATCGGCATTTACCGTGGATTCGCCATAATAGTCTTTAAATGTTCGGATAAACGCTAATTAACGGTGTTACCCGTTAGTGTAGCCGGACACTGGCAGTACAGGTAGTCAGTGACCCGAGAGCAGAGGCAGAGGCCTAATTAGACAGCCGCTCCCAGTAATATCTTGGTACTGATATTCAGCTGTATTCGTTCAGATTGAAGTCCGACCTCTGTTGTGGGAGTGTTTTGAGAGGGTACTACAACGCCGGAAGGAACAGGGTCTGTTTTAGTTCAGAACTATTGTGACAGTCCCATTGAACCCGAGGCGGGAGGAGTAATTTATTTGATTTTCCACCCAAGAAAACAGCCTAGTTAGGAAAGGCTATGCAGAGGGTTTTGCACTAATAGCGGTAAGAACTGTTGAACAAGTTATTGAATCCAAGCTGCAATTGAAAGACAGATAGAGACTAGTAGGGGAAAAGAGTATAAGACGGGGACGCGAGGTATGGTGGGAAATCACACATCTAAGGCAAACTTAACACAATAGTAACGTAGCGTAAGACGCAACAGGACGCCATGTGTTAATGGTCGCTTGCAAATGACATCCTGATGGCGTTTGCGCTACGTTAGTGTTGTGTTAAGTATTCCTAAAGAGTACCTATATGTCCCCATTATACCTCGCGTCCCCGTCTTATACACTGTTCACTTAACAAGTGGTAATGAAGTAAGTATTTATTCAATTATTCATGTTTATGAATTTGTAGGAAAAAACACCAGTCGAGGATGCGCACGAATAATTTAGTTCCCGGGGTCTCGAGTCTTCGTGGTGTAAGGCACATAGGATTTTAGTCTCAGAGGCAGATTAATGAGAATATCCGTTATGAAAAACTGTTCAAACTACTGAAAAACTCTTAAAAAATGGAGGATCACTTTTATAAACAAAGATAAACACCATTATTTTGAAAAGTATACGAAAAGCGACGGGAAAAGCAGTTTTCTACGTTAAAAACAACAAGCATTGTTACAAAGCTCGTTTATAACGCCAATCCCTTATTGGTCCAGGGATGAATGTTGAATGATTCGTGATGAATGCACCGGACACGCGGAAAATTGGAAAAAGCGAAGCGGTCACTTGCAGAGGGCGCTGCGGGCGGGACTCGGTGAATACGCGATCACAATATTGTCAAAATAGATCGTGTGGAAAATTCTTTTTTTCTACGAAGTCATGTAATAGTATCAGCATATCGAATGGGCTCTAAAAGTGATTTACTTAACATAGACATGACGCAATAAAGTTGAATTATCCTTGCTTTTGTAATTGAAAAAAAATGCCATGAGCGTACTGTGAAAAAAGATAAGCCACAGACGGGCGCACATGAAGCTACCACAATCTGTCAAATTTCTGTAATAGATTTTCAACTTTATCACAAAACGAAAAGGTTGACGTTCGATTGGCAAATTTTGACAAATTCGGTTAGGTTGATGTGCTGGAGTCTGTACAAGCGACAGTGTTTCAGGGATAGCATCGGTAAGTACGTACAATACTTGAACATTTCAAAACGACTATTTCTGTGTGCTACAACAGCTTTTTTGACGACGTATATAATGTTTCTCCGCGTAAATACAATATTTTCGGCGCATTTGGTATTTGAATTCCCATTCCAGTCATTTTCCATTAGGCGCGTCCACACAGAGAGAGCAGCCTCGCGAGGCATTTGCTCGATATGAAAAATTATTTGCACTCTGAAGCAAAATATTTGAGCTCAATGTAGCACAATCATACGAGTATATAAATCAATTACACTATCTACTTAATCAGACGACACACGCGGAAATTTTAATATTGATGAATGAAGTGCTAAATCTCTCAATTAAATCAATAATTATGGACATTAAGATTAATATGACAAATCGTAAGTATTAGTGACCTCATCAGCAGCGATCAATCGCATAACACATTCCTTGTGATAATATCCAAACAACAATGATTAATATGGTAACCTTTTTTTTTTTTTATCGTGGTAAAATCATCAAATGAGTCCTCCCACCCAGGGCAGGGCGGGAGGGACTGTCAGACTTGTACTGACTAAAATCCACGGTGTCCTTCACTTTACGTACCGGGGTCACAGTAATGGGTAAGTCCCGCGACCCCGGCAGGCTTTGGCCCTCTACAGGCCCCGTCACTATGCTGACACTCTTTGAGGCGCGCGTGGAACACAACGCGCCGTCGACCCGGGCATGGTGCATGGTCGGACAGCGAGTCGCCCATTACTCGTTGCCCGCATGCCCGCGCCTACGGTGGCCGGAGATCGTCTTGCGACGTCCGACGCCGTGGGCGTCTACCGCTGCGGCTGGGGTGGAGGGAGGACGCTGTCCTCTCCCTCAGGCGGCCCGCCTCCTCCTTCACGAGCATGACTGCTTCGCAGAAGGAGGCGACCGCCTCCCACTCCGTCTCGCCCCGCAGCATGGCCTCGACCAATGCCGGGCGCGAGAGGTCTCCGCCTATCGCCGTCGTAAGGACACGGCGGTGCTCTGCCCAAGCGGGGCAGTCCTGCACCGTATGCTCCACCGTGTCCTCCGGACGATCCTCGCAGTGGTGACACCCAGGCGTTTCTTCCCTCCCTATCAGACACAGGAACCTCCCGAAACTTCCGTGTCCGGTGAGGACCTGCGTCATGCGGTAGGTCAGGACGCCGTGACGCCTATCCAGCCACTCCTCAAAGAGGGGTCTTACCGCCGCGATTGCGGCGTGCCCGAATATGGTACCCTAATTGTTGTTTTGATTTGCAAAATTCCCTCAACATTACGCATAGAGCAATGTTCATGATCATGACTATCTAAGGATAGTCTTAAAGATCGCACATAAATTAAAAAAAATCGTTCAAAAAACATTGTAAAAAAGTTCTAGCTGGCCTCAACTTCTTAAATTGGACCGTGTGCAAATATGAAACTTGTCGTACCTACAGCTGTTCGTTGCCATGCAAATATAATGAATATTTTAAGAAATATTGAAGAATTTATCACAATCAGATTAAATATTTCAGGATAGCTTAGAAAACAATCATTCATAATTATATTTACAAACCCAAATTGGACGTATTTCGGAAGAAATCTACAACCTAACAAATTTTTTTTTGCTACTTTCCAATCTTGCAATGCCTTCCTAGAAATCCTAGACATGTTACACAATTAGGCGGCGGGACTTGAACAAACGTAGATATCTACTCGTATTTCTGTTAGTTAAACCATCTATCACAGGATCTGATCTAAGTTTCTCTGTTCGGGTAATCCTCGGATCCAAACACTAAGTTCTACGCTCGAAGAGGTTTACGGCAAACGAACTCGTTCTGTAGAAACTCGAAGTATCTGTGCTCCTACCATTTAGCTGTAAACTTTGCCGTAGCGTTCACAAAACTTTGTCATAACTCTCCAAGTTTCGTTCAGCATTTTGCTAGTCTTTGGTTATTGTGATAGGATTAGGTGATTCTTTAAGTTCATTATTATTTATAAAATTATCAATTTTTGGTATCTAAAAATAGCAAAAATTATTCAGAATTCGCGACAGTTCATTCAAACACCCAAAATTTAAGTAAAATCAATAATTAACTGTCATTCGGTTTTAATATCGGACACAATTTAAATTCTAAACGGCCCCTTTTGAATAAGAAATAAAATACTAAACAGATTCACAGTTCGAATATAGAGGCAAAACAAGAAAACGCACATAGGTTATCATGCAAATGTATAGGAAAGTATTTATTTATACCTTTGATTTGGCAATAAAACGACACATCCCAAAACGGGGTACCTCTGTGTAAGTACATAGTTGTACACAAAGTTAATTTGAGCATCGAGTTAAGAGGGATAGCTATCGCAACGCATGCAGTGAGCCATCATACGAGTCATGTTCCATTAGGCAGCCCAAATCTTTGGTATTTGGATTTCAAGTTTTAGTTGTTCTTGGTTTAACTTCTTAAAAGATTGATTGTTTTACAAAATAAATGGTCTTCCAGAATATCGATTTTTCAAGAATTGCATTAAATCAAATTATTGGCTATCCGTTTTGAAACTCGTTGGTTCTGACAGCTCAAACCATTCACTGGACGGATCTCGATTTTTATGAACTTTGATTCAGTTTATGGATTATTGAATTTGGAATTAATTGTATTGTATAGTTTGAGCGTTTAAAATTAAGTTTTAATTGGTTGAATTATGTTATTTTTAAATAAATACAAACTTTGTTAGCTAAAACAAGTAGGTACCTATACTTAGTTTAACAGTATTATTCAGCCAATCCACTCCAAAAGTATTTTGAGACAACACGGAGCTCTCAGTAGCCGAATTTCAGATCGCGAAGTATCTGAAAGTAATTTTTCAGATCATTGGCCAATTCATGTAGTTATAGCCTTTCAAGATTTTATCTTTGAATAAACTTTAGGGGAATTTTCACGAGAAGTTTATTGCAAAATTTCTCACCGGGCGGAGTGCCTTCAGGAGTGCTTTAGTGTGCGCTTTCCATACCATTTCTCGCTATAAATCTGAATTTTGCGCTAAAAAGTGCAGTGTCGGGACACCAAAGAAGCTGGGGCTTTTAGAATTTATGAATTCTATTTCACAATGGTTGTGATATGTTGTCGGCGCGGCGTGACATTTATTTATATAAGTATAATATAATTGATTTATGTAGGTAGAGAGGAGAGAATAGTTATGGCTAGCACAATGCGAGTCAACCTTCCCAGTAACTAGGCATAAGATGCTAGTGTTATAAGACTCCGCTCTTCCACAAAAAGTTCATATCTTAAGTTAAGTGACAAAAAGAATATGCATAAAAATATACTTAAAAAAAATCTAAAAATAATCGAATAAAATCAAATTACGATTAAATTTAAATACATAATAAAAAAAAAACTCAAATCAGATAAAATTCAAATAAATTAAAGGAAGGAAATTAAATATCACGATTAGATTAAAAAATCATAAAATTAATTCAATTAGAAAAAAAAAAAACATAAAATCAAATTACATCCAAATAAAAATTCCAATTAAAACACAATCTAATTATAAATAATTAATTTCAAACAAAATAAGAAAAATATTACAAAAATAAATTGTTTGGAGCATTGGTACTGCTGTGAGTATATGTGTATATTTGTCTTGAATATTTGCGTATGTGTAAATGTGTGTTTGAAAATCGGAGAATATTTTTAAACATATACGATACAGGATGCAGGAGAAATTCCTAGTGCGGGGAAACGTTGTTCTTTTTTTAATGTTATTTGTAATTAAAAAACATACGTGCTTGTTGAGATGTGACGATATTCTCACAATTTAAATTTTATATATTTTTTTATATTTTCAATTTTTGATTGCCTCTACTGGCATTGTTTGGCGCTTCGCAAGGCGGACTGTTTTTTAGTACTTTATCTTTCAGATGAGCGATAGCCGTAATTACTTCATTCATACTCGTAGTATATAAATACATATTATTTATCAGTGCATTAATTATACTTAGCTATTCAGCCGAGAATATGTGGAAGTGTGTGGTGTTAATTTTGTACACTTTTGCGATTGTAGTGCGAAGCGAAGATCAATGGCTGGCTGTGGAAATAGATCAAGGTGTCGTGCACGGTCGCATGGACCCTGATGGAGGACTCTTTTTGTTCTATAACATTCCATATGCCACTGCTCCTACAGGACCTAACAAGTTTAAGGTAAATAAATTGCCACGGTTTATTGCATTTAAAAAATCAGAATAATATTAATAAAAAAAAAGTAGTTAATCAATTTATTCAAGTTTTATCCACGCTACTTTTACAACTTACTGATGCGTACATACTTACATACTGCTAATAAGTGACTGCATTAACTGTTATTACGACGAGGGTTTTCTGCCTATTGCCGTCCACTGCTGAAATTGTTTATTTTGTTACAGTTCAATAGATGAATAAACTCATTACTTTTCTCATTTTCTTCTAGGCTCCCCTGCCTCCACCGGTATTTCAGACACCGTTTTATGCTGTAGACAGGGGTATCGTTTGTCCACAACCTTATGGAATGGCGAATATGCCAGAGGACTGTCTGGTAGCCAACGTGTTTGTTCCTGATACACCACAGACCAGATTACCTGTCCTAGTTATCGTTCACGGAGGAGCGTACCAGCTTGGATACGGAGAGCAAGAAAAATTTAGAGAATTAGCAAAGACAAAGAAAATCATTGTAGTCACATTTAACTACCGACTAGGCGTGCACGGCTTCCTATGTCTCGGCACTGAAAGAGCTCCTGGTAATGCAGGACTAAAAGATCAGGTAGCACTCCTTCGTTGGGTAAACACCAACATTCGAAAGTTCGGGGGTGACCCTGATGATGTAACGTTAGCAGCCTGTAGTGCCGGGTCTGGTTCAGTAGATTTTCTAACACTTTCTAGCATCACAAAAGGACTCTTTAAAAAAGCTATAATGGAGAGCGGAGTCAGTACAGGTGCTGTCGGTGTACAAATTGATCCAATCGAAAATGCTAAAACTTATGCTAAGCTCCTAGGTTTTAATGGAGATGATTTGAGCAGCTTGGAAGATTTCTACAAATCTGCTACATTCCAACAACTACTATCGCGTCCTGACGCAATTATCAATAATCAAGACGTTGCTCTTCTATTTGCTCCATGTGTGGAGAGTGATATCGGTCAAGAAAGAGTTGTCTTTAATGCCCCTTATAATATTTTGAAACAAGGTAACTATACCAAGATACCATTAATGTATGGATTTACTCACATGGATGGTGCTATGAGACTGCCGTCCTTCAACGCCTGGCATGTTCAAATGAATGAAAAATTCTCAGACTTTTTACCAGCCGAGTTGTATTTTGATAGCGAAGCTGTTAAAGAAGAGGTTGCAAAGAGGGTGAAATATTTTTATTTTGGCGATAAACCTGTGGGTGATGATAATATTCGGGAATATATAAGATACATGACTGATGTTTTATTTGGATATCCAATGTTGAGGTCTCTTTCAACTCGCGTGGAAGCTCTCGGTGATACAATATATCTGTTTGAATACTCATTTGTGGATGGACAAACAGACGCTTTTCTAGGCACCGATATTCGAGGGGCGTCTCATTGTCAGCAATTTATAGCAGTCATGGATGAAGATGTCACTGACAGAACAGATGAATACAAGAAAATGAAACAAACCCTGAGAGAATACTGGCACAGTTTTATTTTGAATGGGTAAGAGGATGTTTTTCTTACTAATCCTACCTTACCATACCTTTGACTTGTTCAACTATGCAATTGCAGATAACACTGCTGCAATTATATTACTTATTTTTATTATTTATTACTTTACTTCTATGGCCCACTCCTCACAGAGTGGAGGCCTGTGTCCCAGCAGTGGGAACATTATAGGCTGATGATGATGATTTATTACTTACTGATATTAAATCTGAATTTTATCGTAATTGAAAAATAATTATGATAGCAATATGTTGGTTCGTTCTGATATTGATTCAAAAGCAGGACAAAGGCGCTTCCTCTGTAAGAATAATAAGATGTTCGTCTTTGTTAGTGATGTATTTATTATTATTATGCATATTGTTGATTGCAATAAGTATGTTTATTGTGTATAATTATTTTTCAGTGTGCCTGTGTCTAGTGACTCGAGTCTACCGCAGTGGAAACCTGCTGGGGCTAAAAGATCTCCTCATATGTCATTAGGGCCAGTCATTCAGTTGGAAGACAGCATTCTAGATGGCAGAGCGGCTTTCTGGGACTCTATATATGAGGAGCATTACCGAGGTCCTGTGATGTCATACACTACTACGACTACTCCTGCCCCGCCTACTCCAACTTCTGAAGCTGGAACTGATGTGACTGATTCTGATCCGACTGCTGACGTTTCGGCAACATCTGATTCCACTACTGCTGCGACTACAGCTGATCCTGAAAAGGGTGGTGCGGTGTCTTTAGTGATCTCAAATTTTATGATTATGGCTGTTTCACTATCATTTTACTATACTTTGTTATAATTAAAACAATACCTTTGAGAACATTTTGTCGAATGTAACATATTTGGTTGTGATCACAAAGTCAAACGCGTGTAAACGATTAATTGATAATAAATAATAATCTACATAAACACATCGGGACCTATATAAGTGCGAAATTATTAGCTCGATGATAACGTTAGTATTTTATTTGTAATATTTTAATTATAATCTTTTGTCAAAAATATGACAGTTTTGGATTCTTCTTTTTTTTTTTGAGTGAGATGAGGGCATGGATCTGATGATGTATCCCTTCACGGATGTCAGTGACGTTCAAAATAAAGTAAGATAGAACAAATGCATTATAAAAATTGGTACTTGCTCGCGTTTAAACTCACAAACGCGTGAATGCGAGGCGTGGTATTAACTTCTGAGCCATCACGATAAAATGTTTGGATGTTTTGTGTGTACCCAGCAGTTTAACTTTGGTAAAAATTTTTACAATAATGTTCAGACTGAGAGACAAATAAAAAAGCATCTTCAGGTGGTGCCAGTGGTAGGTACAAATGGCAACTTTCAAAACAATAAAAACAAACATAATTGAATAGCTCTAATACTTTAGATTTTATTGATATCTTAAATACACCGATTTCGTCACTGACACACTCACTGATACACTGATGATCATCAAAATGTTTGGCTACTTCTTGAAGTGCTAGACAGCCGAAATTTGGTATGTAAACAAAGTTCAGTATACAAAAAAACTACCGTGCCCCCAGAAAAACTTATAACTTTCGCCGTACATCCCCTAAAATTGGGGGGGGGGGGAAGTTTGAATGAGACTTTCACCAATTTTATGAATTAGGACATGAAAGTTTATACTGTACTGTAGACAGCAACTAAAAAACCAATTAAAAAGTACTTACAAGAACCTCCGCCTTAATCAAGAGTCTAATGGTAGGTCTCAGTTATTTACGCCCTTTGACGACGAGGTGAGCAAATCGACTGTAAGTACTTAATTAATACGATAAGCATAATAGTCAAGTTAGGTATATAATTTTTATTAATAATACCTATTTAATTTTTTTTAACAACAAAACTGCGCCATTACCACCGCGACCGAAACAAACGCCTCCTGCTCACTCACCCCTCTTCCCGCGCAGTCCTCGCGTAAAAACCGCCCGATCTCGTGTGCGCTACCCGAACGCAAAAATCGTAACGCACAAAACGAAAGAAGAAAAAAATAAACACTAAAAAGACTGCCTAGCAACTTACAAAAAGAACTGAAATCCCACCAAAAACATTTCATGTAAAATATTGCTAAGACGACCACATAAGGTTTGCCCTGTGAAAAAGATATATTATCTCATGTAGAGCCAAGCTTCTGAATCTACACGGTCTAACTCTATCGACCATAACTTCACAAATTTTATTAATTATAATATATCTATACAACATTATTTTTAGTATATGCGAAACCTGAATATAGTTTGTTCAGAATCAGTAACTGATTCGATTCCAATAATTTTTACACCACGTTACTTATATTTTAAAAAAATATTTTAATTAAATTTTATTACCAGTTAATTACAATAAAATCACCGTACGGTTAGGTACCTATTGCTAAGCTATTATCACGAGTGTATAACACAGGAGACGCGGTTTACGCGGGTGTACCGCGAAATGAGCATGTTTTTGAACGGACAACCTGGTAATATACAAACTTGTAACCTTGTGATTTTTTATGATATGGTTTTAAAATGATGTACATAGATTCTTTACACAAAAATACTAGACAGGTGTATCGGGTTTCGCATAAACAAAAAAATAATGTTGTATGTATAATTATTTTATTTTTTAAAATGCATGGCTTGGCTGTTTCGTTCCTTACTTCAGAAACTAAATATTCGCATTACCTCCACGACGGTAGCGAAATAACAAAGGCATCCATTTTTACTTCTTATGTGGCAACCGCCCTTAAGGCTAGGAAGGGATGAAGCCAAGTGCCTAGTAAATATTCAATAGCAAAGTTGCGTAGTACTACAATGTATAAAAAAAATTAGGTACTGCGATATACTCAGTATACTCACATAAAACAACAATTGTAATCACTAGCATCAGGTGATAAAATAAAAAATTGGACTTGCTTTATGTCCTATTGTAGATATTTCAATGGTAGCGCTAAATAGCTATTGTATGATATAGATCTGCTTTCTGGCCACGTTTGGGGCAGAGATCAGTAATTATCATTTCATATTCTTTCATCCGCGTAATTTTCATAAAAAGGGATTCATGGTTTTTACTTTAACGTATTAACCTAAGTTTACTATCATCTCATCTGCCTAGCCTTTTCCCAACTATATTGGGGTCGGCTTCCAGTCAAACCAGATGCAGCTGAATATCAGTATTTTACATGGAGCGACTGCCTGTTGGAAATTCACAACCCAGTAAATGGGTAATACGATACCCCATTGTAAGACTGGTTGTCAGACTTTAGAGCTTCTGACTAAAAGTAACGACTGTCAAAAACAAATGACAGCCAGGACCAACGCCTTTACGTTCTTTCCGAGGCACGGAGGAAACTCGCTATGACAGATGGTCACCCATCCACAGACCAACCTCGGCAAGCGCGGCTTAACCCGGAAGGTCGGCTGTATTTATTTAGCCACGAGAGCCTCAGTTAAGCCTCAGTTTACTATCAATACTTAATATTATAAAACTCAATATAGAGTCGAGCTACGGGGGTGAAACCAAGGGGAACACATTGTATATAGATAAATACGTTGCGATATCTACGATAATTGTTATCAAGGATCGTTATGCGTCATAATTATTGCCATGATGATGACTAATTCAGCATTTCTAATTTTTCAGATTGTTTATTAATCATACTAGGATATATACTCGTACAACTATTATCTACCTTGATAAAAATTAAAATATTCATCTTGTCAGGTAATTGTTTACAGACTGTTATGCAACACTTTTTGTCTTGAAATCAAGATTGATGTTAGATTTAGAAGGACTAAGGCCCACTTGCACCAAACATCACTAAACAGGTTTAGCGCTAAACTGATTTAAAACATCGTTCTGTCTCTGTCAACTTCAAACAGTTTGACAGGGATACAGTGATATTCTAAGGCAGTTTAGCGCTAAACCCGTTTAGTGATGTGTGGTGCAAGTGGGCCTAACTCAATGATTACAAAACTTTTGTCTCATTTTAACAAAATGAATTAATTATGAAGAGCAATCAATGGTGGCACAGTGGTAACCAGAAGCATTACTTGTCTTAGAATTTAAATCACCACGGTTTTCAAAAACTGTGAAGGAAAACATTATGAGAAAACCGGCGGCATGTCCTAGTATCAATAATTGGAAGACATTTGAAATGTACCAATCCGCACTGGGCCCGCGTAGTGGACTGTAGCTTCTCAAAGAAAGGAGGCCTGTCTCTTAGCAATATTATGGGACTGATTCAGGGGCGTAGTACGATCGGGGCCTTAAATATCAAGGGTCCCCGACATTTCGAATAAAAAATAAACAAAATGTTGCTCTTAAATGAAAACTTATCGCTTACACTCCAATTATCGAGCTCGTAATAAAGCTCATTTTTCACAAATGTTTATGCAAAATACTGTATGTAAGTCCAGTATTTTCTGCACATAATTACTAACGGAACTGCTACGAAGTATCATCCAGTGAAAAAATGTTATCTTTCATGATTAGCGATAATTCGAATGGCTACACAGTATATATAGATAATCATGCCAACCAATATCTATACTTTGCTGTTCAATCGAAATGAGGAACTGTGTGGCGGTAATAGTGTGTACTTTTGTGAATCTTGTGCAATGTGTAGTAGATTGGCCATATGTGGAGATAGGACAGGGTACTGTGAGAGGACATTTGGACCCTGGTAGCGGGGTCTACGAGTTTTATAATATTCCGTATGCCACTGCACCTACAGGGCCTAACAAGTTTAAGGTAAATAAGTGTTCTCGTTTTGTTTAATTTTGTTTCTATTTATATATGTATGATTCTGCTGATGCTCACTTAGAGAGTCCAAAGATATGCAGATTTATACGGCAGTACAACGAACTACAAGATGTCAAAGCTTAGTATTTTTTTTATTACTACATTTTATACCAGCTGGTATTCAGTTGTATCAGATTAAGACTTGAAGCCAATCCCAACATAAGTTGGTGGGAAACGAATGAATAGGCAGATAATAATGATGACATCCATGCTAATTTCTGTTTGTCTCAACTAAATATTTTTCGATAATTTTCTAATAACTTTTCTTTGTGTCCTCCAGGCACCCCTCCCTCCACCGGTATTTCTGAAACCATTTGATGCTGTCGACAGAAGTATAATATGCCCGCAACCCGGTGGAATGACGAATATGCGAGAAGATTGTCTGGTAGCAAACGTGTTCGTTCCTAATACAACAATAGGAGAGATCACATTACCTGTACAAGTTATTGTCCACGGAGGAGCGTACCAGTATCAATACGGAGAAAAAGAGAAATATAGAGAATTAGCAAAGACAAAGAAAATCATTGTAGTTACATTTAACTACAGACTAGGCGTGCACGGTTTCGTATGTCTCGGCACGGAAGGAGCTCCTGGGAATGCGGGACTTAAAGATCAGGTAGCACTCCTTCGTTGGGTAAACACTAACATCCGAAGCTTTGGGGGCGAACCTGATGATGTAACAGTAACCGGTTCAGTAGATTTTCTAATACTTGCTACTATTACAAAAGGGTTGTTTAAAAAATCTGTTATTGAGAGCAGAGATAGAACAGGCGCCGTTGGCGTACAAGTTGATCCAATCGAAAATGCCAAAACTTATGCTAAGCTACTAGGTTACAATGGAGAAGATTTGAACAGTTTGGAAGATTTCTATACATCTACTACATTACAACAACTATTTATGCGTCATCAGGATACAGTTACAACTAACCAGGACGTTGGTATTGTATTCGGTCCATGTGTCGAGCCGGACCAGTTGAAAGAGGACGATATTCTGGATAGCAGAGCAGATTTTTGGGACAAAATAAACGAAAAGCTATATTCAAATACCATGGGTTACTCTACTAAGAAACGAACTACGAGACGGCCTGCAACCATTAGGACTACTAAAAAAACTATTACTTCTGCTCCAAGTTATACCACTTCTAAACCAGGCGGGACAATTGTAATAGGTGTTACTACATTTAGGACTACTCCTTCAAATACTACCAATTCAACTTTTACTCCTATGAATGTTACTAATACGACTATTTCTTATACGCAGTGGACTACTTATCGACCTATTGTTGTTATTCCGCCTACAAATCCTTCTACTGGGTCTGGAACTGCCAAATCTGTAATATTCTCAAACGTTATGTTAATGGTTGTATCTCTGTCGTTTTACTTCAGTTGACATTGTTAGTCTTAATTCGAGAGGTCATTTATTAAACGTACCTCCACCGAAATTATTTAGATATGCACCCCTAGTCAAGTCCGGTGCTCAAAGCCAGTAATAATATAGGTAAGTAAATACTGGTATCCCGTTGTGATTTGAGTAAGTTGACACCAACATACATAGTTGAGAAAACAACAGACTTCTTGATCGGAAGTCGTCGACTTGTTTTTTTTTTTAATTCTCACATCCGTGTAATAAGAGTTTACATCTAAATAGATACAAAACCTCCTCCTTTTTAAAAAGTCTAAAAAGGGTAGGGTAGGCAGATGATGTCTCTAGGCAACGTAGTGTGTGAAGATGATTATTTTATATTCTTTTTTTGTTCAAAAGTGTGGATAGACTTGAGCATTTACTTGTAACAGAATTTCAAGCATTCAAAGATCTAGTTGTCAGTCGTCAAATTTTTTTTCGGACTTGAAAGTCGTCTCGTCAACAAACATTAATTTGTAAGAATGCTCATTACAGGTGAATGCTCAAGTTTATTAGCACCTTAAAATTTGTATTACTTGACATGTAGTATTACTTGATGTAATAAAGAAATAAAAAAAACAATTGGATTTTTGTTACTTCTATGCAGATATTGATATTTGAGGAAAAACTATGCAATATGATTAAAACAAAACAAAATAAATCACCGAAGCCACGGTCTTATCGCAATAGATTGTCAGCAATCTTCACTTCCATGGATTCCACAGACAATAATAAAATAGATTTTTACTAAGTTAACCTTATCTATGAAAAGACAAAATAATCAATAACACTGTATTTTAATTCTGTTATCGTTGATATATTAACGGAACTAACTTTGGAGACTACCATAGACATAAAAGGAATAAAGAAAAGTTGTAATTGCTATGGAATAAGATTCTAAGTACCTTTTTTTATCGTGGTAAAATCATCAAATGAGTCCTCCCACCCAGAGCAGGGTGGGAGAGATTGCCAGACTTGTACTGACTAAAATCCACGGTGTCCTTCAATAGCCCTTTACGTACCGGGGTCACGGTAATCCCTTGGTCCCGCGACCAAGATTCTAAGTACCTAATATAAATTAAATTTTCTTTCATCATCATCATCATCTCAGCCATAGGACGTCCACTGCTGAACATAGGCCTCCCCTTTAGATCTCCACATATACCGGTTGGAAGCGACCTGCATCCAGCGTCTTCCGGCGACCTTTATAAGGTCGTCTGTCCACCTTGTTGGTGGACGTCCTACGCTGCGTTTGCTAGTCCGTGGTCTCCACTCTAGTACTTTTCGACCCCATCGGCCATCTGCTCTGCGAGCAATATGGCCTGCCCATTGCCACTTCAGCTTGCTAATCCGGTGGGCTATGTCGGTGACTTTAGTTCGTCTACGGATCTCCTCATTTCGGATTCGATCACGTAGAGAAACACCGAGCATAGCTCTCTCCATAGCTCGTTGAGCGACTTTGAGCTTTGAGATGAGGCCGATAGTGAAGGACCACGTTTCGGTGCCATATGTCATCACTGGTAACACACATTGGTCGAAGACTTTCGTCTTGAGGCACTGAGGTATGTCGGACGAAAAGACATTGCGTAGTTTCCCGAACGCTGCCCAACCGAGTTGGATTCGGCGGTTGACCTCTTTCTCGAAGTTGGACCTACCTAACTGGACTACTTGTCCTAAGTAGATATATGAGTCAACAACTTCGAGTACCGAGTTTCCAACAGAGACTGGGGTGGGCACAACATTGGCATTTGACATAATTTTCGTCTTGTCCATGTTCATTTTCAAGCCCACCCGTTGTGAAACTCGGTCGAGGCCATCGAGCATCATGCTGAGTTCCTCCATCGACTTTGCCATGACTACGATGTCGTCGGCAAACCGAAGGTGAGTGATGTATTCGCCGTTGATGTTGATGCCAAGTCCTTGCCATTCCAGGAGCTTGAAGGCGTCTTCCATTGCGGCAGTAAACAGTTTCGGGGAGATAACGTCCCCCTGTCTTACGCCTCTTCTCAATGGAATCGCCTTCGTGCTATGCTCCTGTACTCGGACCGACATGGTGGCGTTATTATACAAACACTTCAATACCTCGATGTACCGATAGTCAATACGGCATCGCTGGAGTGACTCAAGCACCGCCCATGTTTCCACCGAATCGAAGGCTTTCTCATAGTCCACAAACGCTAAGCATAATGGCAAGTTATACTCTTCGGTCTTCTGTATAACTTGCCGCAGCGTATGGATGTGGTCTATGGTACTATAGCCTCTTCGGAAACCGGCTTGTTCGGGAGGCTGGAAGTCATCAAGTCTGTGTTCGAGACGGTTCGTGATAACCCTTGAAAACAGCTTATAAACATGACTCAGAAGCGTGATGGGTCTGTAGTTCTTCAATAGGCTGTTATCACCTTTTTTGAAGAACAGCACCACCTCACCCCTGCTCCACGTTTCAGGCGTTTTGCCCTCGGACAGGACGGAATTAAAGAGCTTCTGGAGGACTTTAAGTACCGGTGTTCCACCCGCTCTCAGAAGCTCTGAAGTGATTCCGTCCTCGCCCGGCGCCTTGTTGTTCTTAAGCTGCTTCAGGGCCATCCTAATCTCGTACAGACTGATGTCCGGGATATCTTCGGTATAATGTCGGGACAGCTTGGCTCTTGGATCTCCTACCAAGCTGTCAACGGGCTTTGCGACCGAAGTGTATAACTGTCCATAGAACCTCTCGATCTCGCCTAAAACCTCTGCTTTGGTCGACGCTATGCTGCCATCCTCCCGTTTCAGCTTTGTCATCTGGCTTTGCCCAATAGACTTGTCCTTTGCGAACACTTTGGAGCCTTGGTTTCGCTGTATGGTCTCTTTAACACGATTCGTATTAAAGAGACGCAGATCGTGTCGCAAGGACTTAGATATACGTCTATTGAGCTGCCTATATGACTTCGCGTCATCGGAAGACTGCAACTGTAGCAAACGTCGTTCAGCCATGAGGTTTAAGGTTTGCTCGGTCAATTTCTGAGGTCTATCTTTACGGCAGGGTCTAAAAAACTTAGACCCTACCGTGCGGACAGTTTCCACTAGCCCGTCGTTGATCTCGTCCACTGAAACTAAGTTCTCAAGGCAAGCAAAGCGATTAGAGAGCTCGAGTTGAAAGCTTTCGGGGTTTTGAATGTGGGACCGAGTAGGTCGGAGCGTAGACTTCATCAAGCTGGACCTTTCAAGTTTAACATTGATATTCAGTGAGCCTCTTACGATTCGGTGATCGCTACCGGTTTTTACCCTGTTGATCACAGAGACATCACTGAATATCCGTTTCTTGTCGGTCATGAAGAAGTCTATCTCGTTTCTCGTGAAACCATCGGGGCTCAACCAGGTCCATTTCCTGTGAGGCGGCTTCTGGAAGAAAGAGTTCATCATGAAGAGTTCCTCTTTCTCCAGAAAGTCGGCCAGCCTCTGCCCCCTAGGGTTCCGTTGCCCATATCCAAATTGCCCCACTCTCAACTCATCACCGCTTTTCTTGCCCAACTTTGCGTTAAAGTCCCCCATAACAACAGTAAAGTGGGTTTTGGAACTATGTATGGCCCTACTTACGTCCTCATACATAGTCTCCACTTCATCATCGGAGTGTGACGAGGTCGGTGCGTATACCTGAATGACCTTCAGCGAATATCTTTTGGATATTCTGAGTATTAGGTATACCACCCTGCTCGACACACTGTCGATGGTTATTATGTTGTTTACGAGGGACTTGTGAACGAGAAACCCGATACCACCTTGGGACTGTTGGTCGCCCTCCCGGTAGTAGAGCAAATTACCAGACTTCAGGGTTACGGTGTCCTCCCCCTCTCTACGGACTTCGCATAACCCTATAATGTCCCAGTGTAATTTGCTCAGCTCCTCTTCCAGCTCGCAGATCTTTTCGTCAGTCCTCATTGTGCGTATGTGTTAAGTATGTGTGCGTGTGCCGACGCACCGCACCTCTAAGCAAATATATGTCAGTGCATTACTAGCAAGCAGTCGTTTCACTCGTGTGTCCCTCATACTTATCATTGGCGACGAGTACCCACGTAAAAAAGAAAAAAATATGTCCGGCACATTCTTTGGCCTTTTATCGGCATTTGACCACAATTTACAGTCGTGGGAGACCTACAAAGGCCGAATTAAACAATGGTTCCTGGCTAACGACGTCACCGGGACGAGTGATCCTACGGGAACAAAGCGACGAGCAATTTTGCTGAGCGCACTCGCAGATGGCACACATAAGTTGGCAGCGGATCTCGCGTTGCCAAAGCAGCTGCAGGACGTACCGTACGATGATATACTCCAGCTTTTGGACGAGCATTTCACTCCAAAGCGGTGCGGGTTCGGCGAACGTTTTAAGTTTTACGCGGCCACGCAACAAGAAGGGGAGACCTACGCACAATGGGCTGCCAGGTTGCGCGGTCTGACGGCGTACTGCGGGTTCTCTAACGTGGAAGAAGCTCTTCGGGACAGATTTGTCATGGGAATGTTGCCTGGACCCGACAGAGAGAAGCTCTTCGCGAAAGAGCTCGCGGGTCTAACCTTGAGTAAGGCGATGGAGTTGGCGGAGAACGCGCGTAGTGCACGGGCAGCTGCGGGCGCTGGCGTACAGGCCGCGCCTCAGGACCAGCTGTTCAAGATTACGCAGGCGCAGGCGACCGCAACGGCCACGCCGCCTGATCGAGAGATTGCGTCTAGTTCGGCAGTTAAAGTGCAGTGTCAAGTGTGTGGCTATCACAATCATGAAACATCCCAGTGTCGGTTCGCTAAGTCGAAATGTAGGAAATGCAATGCTACGGGGCATCTGCGTAGGATGTGCAAGAAAATAAATTATGTTGAATCGGGAGCGGTGGATGAGAGCGATGACGATGGTGAGTGTTTTAATATTCGATCAGTTAAAGGAGAACCGATGATGGAAACGGTATCGGTCGCGGGGATCGAGTTAAAATTTGAAATAGATAGTGGGTCAGCCGTTACAGCTATATCGGAAAAAACTTATAAAAGATATTTTAGCAATGTACCATTGTCAGCGACTAATAAGCGATTATTCTCATATACGGGTGATAAAATCGGGTGTGTGGGTATAACGCAATTACTAATTAGTTATGCGAACGTCTCGCATTTACTTTGTGTTTATGTAGTACGAGACGGCGGTCCACCGATTCTTGGTCGCGATTTTATTTCAAAATTTAAGCTACAATTGTTGCCGATACAGTATTGTAAACAATTAGATAGCGATGATCTGATAGCTACCTTACAATTCCGTTATCCTTCGGTTTTTTCAGATAAACTTGGATTATTTAATAAATTTAAAGTTAAATTGCAATTGAAAGAAGATGCAAAACCCGTTTTTGTTAGGGCCCGACCGATAGCATTCGCTTTGAAAAGTAAAGTAGATAAAGAGATAGATCGTTTAGTAGGCTTAGGAGTTTTAAAACCGGTTGATCACGCGCGGTATGCGTCACCGATTGTACCTGTGTTAAAGCATAATGGATCTATACGTATATGCGCCGACTATTCTACCGGTGTAAACAAACAGTTAGTTATTGATCAGTATCCTTTGCCAACTGTGACAGAACTTTTTTCTAAGTTATATGGAGGGCAACAATTCACTAAATTAGACCTGTCAAATGCTTACAACCAATTTATGCTGGATGATGAGTCACAAGAAATAACTTGCATAAATACACATAGGGGAATTTTCAAGCACACACGCCTATGTTTTGGTATTGCAAGCGCGCCAGCCGTGTTCCAGCGCGCAATGGAAGGCGTGCTGGCTGGCGTGCCCGGCACACTCTGTATGCTTGATGATATTTTAATAACCGGCAAAACTAGGTCGGAGCACCTGGATAGATTACACCAAGTGTTGGTTAAGTTACAAGACGCAGGGCTCACCTTGCAAAAAGATAAATGCGTGTTTTTCAAAGACGAAGTTAATTACCTCGGTTACGTAATAAATAAAGATGGACTACATAAATCACAACAGAAAGTAAAAGCTATGATCGAAGCGCCGGTACCGACTAATGTTAATCAACTACAGTCATTTTTAGGGTTGGTTAATTATTATAGAAACTTTGTTCCTAACGCGTCTTCGATTTTAAACCCTTTATATGAATTATTAAAAAAGGGTAACAAGTGGTGCTGGACACAGGATCATAACAAAGCGTTTACCACTATTAAAAAATACTTAGCATCGGATCAGGTGTTGGCTCATTTTAATCCAGACGCAACCATCATCATGACTGTTGATGCTTCACCATTGGGGCTCTCTGCAATATTATCGCAAATAGAACCCGATGGGTCTGAGAGACCGATTTCTTTTGCGTCACGAACACTTAATGCTGCTGAGAAGCGTTACTCTCAGATACAAAAGGAAGCCACTGCGATTGTTTTTGGCGTTAGGCGTTTCCATCAATATTTATACGGTAGGTCGGTTCCGTTTATTCTCCGTACCGATCATAAGCCATTGTTGTCAATTTTCGGACCGCAGCGGGGGGTCCCTGAGGTCTCCGCAAACAGACTGCAGAGATATGCGTTATTTTTAAGCGGCTATAATTATAAAATAGAATATGTTCGTAGCGCTAATAACAGCGCGGACTTTTTGTCACGCGCTTGTCTGCCTGAGAGGGCAGGGGCGGATGGGGGCGCATGTAGCAGAGATGCGACGATACCCGACCTCGATCGAGCTTCGTACATTCATTTTGTTGTTCAGGGTAACTTACCTGTAACGTTAAAATTGTTACGTGAGGCGACGGATACAGATGTGACCTTGCGCAAGGTGGTGAACTTTGTTTTGAATGGGTGGCCTAGGAAAGTCTCTGATGATCGTCTGAAGCCATACCATTCGTGTAAGGTGCAGCTGTCATATGAAAATGGGTGTGTTATGAGAGGTCACAAGGTTGTAATTCCAGAAAAATTACGAAGTAAAATTTTAATGGAATTACATCAGTCTCATTTAGGAATCGTGAAGACAAAGGCAGAAGCACGATCTCGGGTTTGGTTCCCGGGAATAGATGCAGCTTTAGAGCGATTAATAGGATCGTGTGACGTGTGCATGCAACTACGGCCATCACCGCCGCGGGCGCCGATTGCCCACTGGGAATACCCACCCACGCCTTTTTATAGGGTTCATATTGATTTTCTAGGACCTATTAACGGACATTGTTTTTTAGTGGTAGTGGATGCGTATTCCAAGTGGGTCGAAGTTTATAATATGAAGTATAATACTTCTGCTTCGGCAACAATTGATAGGTTATTCGAGTTCATGTCAAGGTTCGGTATTCCGCATACCCTAGTTAGTGACAATGGTACATCGTTTACATCGCATGAATTTGAGGCTTTTTGTAAGTTGAACGGAATTCACCACGTGACGTCACCCACATACCACGCGGCTAGCAACGGGCAGGCGGAAAGCTTTGTTAAGATAGTCAAAAAGGGCATAAAAACAAGCTTGATTAGTGGTAATGGGGCGCGAAATGTAAAGAATAATCTCTTAAAATATTTATTTGACTATAGGAATTCCGTTCACACAATAACCGGGTTCTCGCCGGCTGAGCTGGTATACGGTCGGAAACTTAGGACACGACTTGATCTTATTAAACCTGAATCGACATCGCCTTCATCCATGGCTCTTGCTGATGTTGTTAAACGGAAACAGTGTTTGCAAAATAAGACGACTGGCCACAAGGCTCAAACTTTTACCATCGGCGAGACAGTTTATTATAAACATCATACTGTTAATGGGAAATTTAATTGGTGCAAAGGGACAGTATTGAAAAGAATCGGCAAGGTGTTATATTTAATTAAAAATGTGCTGACTTCGGCGATAGTAAGGAAGCATAAAAATCAGATTATATTGTATAAAGGCGATGATTGCAAAGACGTGGATATTGATGTGGAAGAGCTAAATGGTAGCACAACGTCAGTGACGCAGTCAACCGAAGATGTTGCGAATCGGGACACTGTCCAAACTAGTGAGGAAACGTCTGTGCTTGCAAGAAGTCCCGAGCTAGCAAAAGCTGCTACTCCGTCAGGTTTGTCCATGGTTGGTTCTCAACTATCGTCACCTGACAATTTAGGGGAGGAGGAGGAGTTCCAGGAAGCCTTATCTGGTCCTAGCACTGAGCACACTGACGAAGCACCACTGCAACAGCAGGCAACTGAGCCTATGCCGACACCACGGTCTAAACGCAATCGGCCTAAGGTCAATTACAAATTGTTTTATTAGAAAGTACATATTCTTTGTATATTAGTATGTATTGTGTGTATGTATTTCTAAGCTAAGGGGAGGGATGTTAAGTATGTGTGCGTGTGCCGACGCACCGCACCTCTAAGCAAATATATGTCAGTGCATTACTAGCAAGCAGTCGTTTCACTCGTGTGTCCCTCATACTTATCAGTATGTTGTGTGTTACCAGGGCCAGTCGTCGTCGGGGTGGGTAGCCGGATCTCTTCCGGAGATTCTTCGCACCCCCTGCTCCGCCGTTACCTTGACTGCTACCCGCGCCAGGGATAGCGGAGCTGCCGGGGACTGGGGGCCTGGTTTTTATGCTTCTTATCATGAGGGGGTAATTTGCCTTAAATCGCCACGCTTGGCAGGCGGGTTGGCGATCGCAGTGAGGATGTGCAGTACACGGAGGACGCTGCTGCCCGACCTCCGGTTTGTCCCTTAGTCGCCTCTTACGACACCCACGGGATGATTTGGGGGAACGCAATTCTAAGCCGGCGCCCCACGGCATAAATTTTCTTTACAAAAGGATTAATCAAATTACATATTCATTACTTGATACACGGGGCATTTTGTATGTTTTTTTTTGGTTTGTTAAATCGTCAAATGACACAAATCTGGGTGGAGCGGAAGACTCTATCAGACTTGACTTATATGTTGTTGTACCTTGTTCCTTCCTTTCAAGATAGCCCCGGCAAGCGGTTGGTCCTATAGCTCCAATAATTTGCTGACAGCTCAATGAGCGCTCAATGAGCGCTCAATGCCCGCTTGGAAAATATCACGCTATCAACACAGGGCACTCAAACCTGCAGCGTCATTTTTTAAGAACACAGCTTCCGCGCAGCGCGCAGCTAAACTGCAGTTTCTATGCCACTTGTAAGGCCACGTCCTTAGAGAATAGCACTGCATGTACCTGATCAGACGGCGAGCTATCCAGTACTCGCCGCCCGCAAGTTTGTGATTACGGTGCAAGCAAAAAAACGATAACACTTTGCCTGGCCTTATTTTTTTTTTTTTTTCGTGGTAAAATCATCAAATGAGTCCTCCCACCCAGGGCAGGGCGGGAGGGACTGTCAGACTTTTACTGACTAAAATCCACGGTGTCCTTCAATAGCCCTTTACGTACTAGGGTCACGGTAATCCCTTGGTCCCGCGACCCTAGCAGGCTTTGGCCCTCTACAGGCCCCGTCATTATGCTGACACTCTTTGAGGCGCGCGTGGAACACAACGCACCGTCGACCCGGGCATGGTCCATGGTCGGACAGCGAGTCGCCCATTACTCGCTGCCCGCATGCCCGCGCCTACGGTGGCCGGAGATCGTCCTGCGACGTCCGACGCCGTGGGCGTCTACCACTGCGGCTGGGGTGGAGGGAGGACGCTGTCCTCTCCCTCAAGCGGCCCGCCTCCTCCTTCACGAGCATGACTGCTTCGCAGAAGGAGGCGACCGCTTCCCACTCCGTCTCGCCCCGCAGCATGGCCTCGACCAATGCCGGGCGCGAGAGTTCTCCGCCTATCGCCGTCGTGAGGACACGGCGGTGCTCTGCCCAAGCGGGGCAGTATGCTCCACCGTGTCCTCCGGACGATCCTCGCAGTGGTGACACCCAGGCGTTTCTTCCCTCCCTATCAGACACAGGAACCTCCCGAAACTTCCGTGTCCGGTGAGGACCTGCGTCATGCGGTAGGTCAGGACGCCGTGACGCCTATCCAGCCACTCCTCAAAGAGGGGTCTTACCGCCGCGATTGCGGCGTGCCCGGACCTCGGTTGCGACAGTCGCTCCCTCTATACTGCCCTGAGATCGCGCCGGAGCTGATCGCGCCGGAGCTCTTCCCGCCGCGCCTCGACTTGTCGAGGCAGCGGGGATTCGCCCCGACGCTGCGCCTCCACGCGCCATTCATAGACGCGCTGGAGGGCAGTCGCCTCCAGATCCCTAGAAAATGAACCAAGGACGTAATGCTCAGCGATAGATCAAAGAGACAATCTATTAAATTTTATAGTTCGATGAAAACCTCTGATTTCTTTTTATCAAAATATATTTTACAAAGTGCTGCCAGCGTTCTACGCACTGTTCCCGTTGACAACGATTTGCACGTATTCTTTAACGCCCTTTGAATGTTTTTTATATAATTATATATTTTTTGTATTTTAATATATAAGTACGCTGCAAATATATAATGAAAATACTTTGTAAAATTGTAGTAATTGTGATATGATGATTGTAGATAACGACATGAAGTCTCACTCAAGTTAAGTATGATTAGTGGCTTCATGACGTCACGCATCGTTAGGACCAATATCTGTTTTGCTACAGGACGTAAGAGGGACGTAAGCGGTGCAAGGGGAGGAGCGGTCATCGACATTAAATGATATCAAGTCAAGGTTAGTAAGCAGGTGAAGCCAGACAGTGGCGGACCGCGTTAAGCTTACAATTAAAATACCGGTATAACTTATTTATTACTTAGGTTACATAATTTTAGCAATGTTGTGGATATTAACAGTTTTATTGGCAGTAGCACTTAGTTATGGTGATAAGAGTGAGTGGCGACAAGTGCGCACCTCACACGGGGAAGTGCGCGGGCGCAAGGATCCTGAAGGAGGACTTTACGTCTTCTACAATATACCGTACGCCACTGTGCCTCTTGGACCTGACAGATTTAAGGTACGTTTTTAAATGTCTTTTTTTTTGTCATAAGCTCTAGATATAATTATGATATCTGTTACTAAGGTGAGGCAGTTTGATAAGATATAACCAAATTTAAAATTACGCTAATGCTACTATTTTTTTAATTTCAGGCGCCTCTGCCACCGCCGGCATGGTTACAACCACTAGACGCAGTAGACGAAGGTGTTATATGTTTACAGAGTCCTACACAATTCATAGATATTTCATCTAAAACTATGAAGGAAAACTGTCTGATAACGAACATCTATGTCCCCGACACTAAGGATAAAAACCTTCCAGTTATAGTAAACGTTCATGGTGGAGGTTTTGAGATTGGATATGGAGACATGATACCACCTAAACACTTTGTGAAGAGCAGGAAAGTCATTGTGGTCAACTTCAATTACCGACTTGGAGTGCACGGGTTCTTGTGTCTGGGCACGGAGCACGCTCCAGGCAACGCTGGACTGAAGGATCAGGTGGCACTACTCCGCTGGGTGAAGAAGAACATCGCAAACTTCGGAGGCAACCCAGATGACGTCACCATCACTGGAGGTAGTGCCGGCTCAATGTCTGTACATCTGTTGATGCTGTCGAAGGCTGCAGAGGGACTTTTTACTAAAGTTATTCCAGAGAGTGGAGCTAATGTAGGTTCAATTTCAGTGCAAATTAATCCACTCCAAAATGCTAAAACCTACGCAAAACTGTTAAACTTTACTGATGTTGATGATTTTATCGCATTGGAAGATTTTTATAAAAATACTCCTCTCAAGTCACTACTTATGAGCACAATGGGTAAAAGGAAAGATTCTTCTTTACTGTTATCGCCGTGTGTAGAACGCAAGGTAGGTGAAGAAAGGATTCTCGATGATTCACCGGTAAGTATATTGAAGAAAGGGAAATACAGAAAAGTTCCTCTTTTGATAGGCGCTAGTAACATGGAAGGATTAGTCCAAACCCCTAATTTAGAAACTTGGAAAGATCACATGAACAAGAAATTTTCAGATTTCCTACCAGTCGATTTGGAATTTGATAATGAAGAAGAAAAGGAAGAAATGGGTAAAACTGTAAAAGAATTCTATTTCGGTGATCAACCAGTAGGTGAAAAAACCGTACTACAGTATGTTGAGTATTTCAGCGATATTATGTTTGGATATCCCACTTTTAGATCTGTTAAGCTGCATGTAGAAGGAGGTCACAATCAAATATATTTGTATGAATATTCCTTCGTGGATAACGATACCCCTGTGGTACCTCACACGAACGTGCGGGGCGCAACACATTGTGCTCAGACGGCCGCCATCTACGACGGAATTCCTTTCGTGACCTCTGATGAGAGTGGCTTGTCTGAAGAATATAAACAAATGAAATCTACCATCAGGGAAATGTGGTATAATTTCGCAGTACATGGGTGAGTTACGTACAAAAATACTATGTTATAGTATTCATCTATCAAATAAGCTAATTTGAGTCCAAACCATTAGTCAATCTAGTACCGTATTACCTCTAATATTAACTTAAGTACATATTTCAATAAGCGGTCGCCTCCTTCTGCGAAGCAGTCATGCTCGTGAAGGAGGAGGCGGGTCGCGTGAGGTTAAAGACAGCGTCCTTCCTCCACCCCAGCAGCAGTGGTAGACGTCCACGGTGACGATCTCCGGCCACCGTAGCCGCGGGCATGCGGGCAGCGAGTAATGGGCAACACGCTGTCCGACCATGGACCATGCTCGGGTCGACGGCGCGTTGTGCTCCACGCGCGCCTCAAAGAGTGTCAGCAGAGTGACGGGGCCCCCATCTAGAGGGCCAAAGCCTGCCGGGGCCCGGGACTGTACGAATTACCGTGACCCCGGAACGTAAAGGGCTATTGAAGGACACCGTGGATTTTAGTCAGTACGAGTTTGACAGTCGCTCCCGCTGTGCCCTGGGTTCCGGGAGGACTCATTTGATGATTTTATCACTTAAAAAAAAGCACATATTTCAATAAACAAAATAACCCTTTCAGTGATTATTTACATTTATATAGAAACAAATATTATAGTGGTTAACAAACAAATTATTTTTTTCAGTAAACCTGTACCGGAAGGATCATCTCTACCTGCCTGGCCCGCAGCAGGCGCAGACGGGAGTCCATATATGTCTCTGGGACAGGCAGTGAAGTTGGGAGGAGCGTATATGGGAACCAAAGCGCGGTTTTGGGACGATATCTACGAGAGATATTACAGGGCGCCTGTGCCGCCTCCGCAGCCCCCACAAAGACACGTAGAGTTGTAATAGGCAGAGCCTCATATTATAGGTACAGCTTTCACTAGAAAACAGGACCACCAAATTGATTTTTTTTGTTGTTTATGAGGACTATCATAATCATCATTTGCCTAGTTTTTTTCCCATAATATATCAAGGTGAGGTTCCAGTTTAATCGGTTGCAGCTGAATCCCAGCGTATGACAGAGAAAATAAGCCTTTTCAAAGTTTGATGTGTATTCTGTATTGCCAGTACCTCCTTTAGTATTTTGGCCCGACCTTTGGGGAGAAGCACAATGAATATGTATTCTTAAGGATCAGAAGCGGTTAATATTTAAAAAAAAAAACAAAGCACTAATCAACCTAGAAAGTTTTATTCTTAATAAATGATTTTATTTAACGAGAATATCAAATAACAAAAATAGATTTACACGGAACTAAAACTTGAACATAATCTTAACAATCACTAGCACTATTTAAAACGTCCGTCGCGCCCGAGAGCCAGACACAGAATGATTCGAACACGTTGTAACCTCTCCGTTTTATTTATACCCTGTCATTCGGTTCGGTTTGTAGGGTAGGGGTAATATTTAAGACGGCCGTTCCTGACACTGCGGCGTCCTCGACTGCAGCATTGCTTGCAACATTGGTATTACATTCATCTCTCGCAACCGGGTCATTATCATCTTGCTCTTGCTCTGAAACACATACAGAGAACAGGTAAATGATTTACCCAGTTTCGTGTTATAGTCTGAAGCATATATCTTGGAAGAAAGAAAAGGACTTCTATATATTTTTGTTACTTGTACCATGGGCGCAAGTGTGCACTCAAGCGCCCACAGACAAAGGTCTATCGAAAAGTGTCGTAACATTGAATAGCTTCAGACTCAACACGAATAATAAAAAAAAGGAACAATTCAGTGCATGGCTAACGACAGAATCCGGATTTCCATCATTCTCCATACACTGCCACATGACAGAGGCCCCAAGTTCGCTTGTCAGTTTCACGTATTCATAGCATAGGCCCTAACGTTTGCATACTACGACTACGTGACACATAAACACACTTTCTCTCATAAGAGCAAAGTGGGGACGGAGACCCATACCTTTGTATGTTCTCTCAGTGGCCTAAACACATTAGCTCCACTGGCGTCACTCACCACTCTCAAAGAAGGCTGAGCACGCATCCGGCGTCCACTCGCCTTGCCACAACATCATATGCTCTGCCGCCGCTTGGGTCTTCTTTCCATAAGATCCCGCTAGTAGCTCTAATTCGTAGCGGTGGCATGGCAGCGCGCGAATAACCTTGTAGGGTCCACGCATGCCGGAGTCTAGTTTGCCGGTGATTTGTGCAGCCTTGCTCACAAACACAAAGTCCCCGACGGCAAAGCTGCGCGGCTGCCGTCGATCTTCATTAACATAAGCATCCTGGCGCTGTTGATTGGTTGCAAGGAGCTCAGATGCCCGTTGTCTGCGAAGCGTTAAGAGAGCCTCTCGGTTGAGATTAGAGTTATCAAGTGCCACATCTCGTACTAGGGATCTGATAACCGGAGTGGCTGCGTCGATACCGACCAGTAACTGCAGCGGTGAAGTCTGCGTGGTAGCCTGCTTGCAGATATTCAAAGTGAGCTGCATCTTCCACAATACATCAGACCACTGTGAGCCTTTATTGCCAACTTCAACGCGTAGCATGTTGAGAACAGTCCTGCAGTATCTCTCCGCTTGTCCATTCTCTCGATGCATACCCGGTGTGATGAAATGTATTGAGCAGCCCAACTCGCTGACCCAGTTTTGAAAGGTTGTGCTTTCAAACATTCTAGCGCGGTCACATATTATTGTGGATGGTGTTCCAAACAATGACACAGCGTTTGAAAAAACACGTTTTAACTCATCAGTGTCTTGTCTGTACAGAGAGTAAAGCAGACAATATTTGGAAAAGGCATCAACTATTATCAAAACGTATTTGAATCCGTTTGACTCTGGGAGCGGTCCCAGTACATCAGTGTGTACACTCGAAAAGGGGATTTCTGGCTTTGTCCAAGACTGAATCGGCTGCGAAGGAGCCCTGGGAACTTTCTTATGTGCCAAACATATAAGACAGTGACCTATGTATTTCCTTACAAACTGTCGTAAACTTGGAAACCAAAAGTGTCGTAATATGAGGTCAGTTGTTTTGTCAGTGCCAATATGATCGTGCTCATCGTGGAACACCCTTAGTAAGCTGAGTCTATGACCCTTAGGGATGTAACACAAGAGCCGTGGTTCTTCCCCCGTTGGGGTATATTTGTAGTACAATAAATCGTTTTTTATTACATACCTAGTTTGATCCAGTTGCCCATCTCTTAACTTGGATATTAGCTCTTGCGTCTCCGCATCGGCAGTTTGAGCGATCTTCGCCCAGTTGTTTGGATTCCGAATATGAGACACATTGATGGTAGGAGGAGGAGGGTTACGGCTTAGAAAATCTGCATGTTGCATCAAGGAACCCTTTCGGTAATCTAAAGTAAAACTGAAATCTTGTAGGTACACCCACCAGCGCGCGACCCGAGGCAACAAATCTTTTTTACGCTCCGTTAACTTTAAGGAATTGCAATCCGTCACTATTTTAAAGTTAATGCCAATCAAATAGTGACGGAAATGTTGGAGCGCACGCACGACAGCTAACGTCTCCAACTCGTAGCTGTGGTATCGCGACTCGGCACCCTGAGTGGATCTACTAAAATACCCAACAACTCTCTTTCTTCTACCAGTGTGTTCTTGTAATAAAATAGCACCCAGCCCAATAGCACTGGCATCGGTGTGAAGTTCCGTAGGCAGCTGGGGATCGAATATCGCTAAAACTGGTTCATTTGTCAAACAGTGAATCACATAGTCGCGAGCAGTATCCTGCTCAGCACCCCACAAGAAAGGTTCCCCTTTTCTCAACAATTTTGCTACACATGCGGTCTTAGAAGCATAGCCTGCTATATAACGACGGAAGTATCCCGCTAACCCCAGAAACTGGCGAACCTCCTTGACATTTGTGGGTTTCGGGGATCTAACTAGTGCATCGACTTTCCCCGGACTCGGCCTTACCTGACCATGACCAATTAATCTACCCAAGTATTCGATTTCCGTGTCCAAAAAGGTACATTTCTTTAAATTAATAGAAAATCCCGCTGTTTTTAATATACGTAAGACTTCACTCAAAGTGTGAAGGCCTTCCTCTACCGAATTTGACAATAGTAGAACATCATCTATATACGTAAGGACTTTACCAGCGTCTATTAATGTTTTCAAAGTTTTAGTGATGATCCTTTGGTAAACAATCGGTGCATTGGCTAACCCATAAGGCATTTTCAGGTATTCATACTGTCCTTCAGGTGTTACAAAGGCAGTCTTGCTAATCGAATCATCGTCCCTCATCGGTACTTGATGGAATCCAGTAGCCATATCAAGGCTGCTGAAGATCTTATAACTACCCAGTTTATCAACATGGTCATCGATCAGCGGCAAGGGGAATCTCTCTTTGACAGTGATAGCATTCAGTGCCCGATAATCAACACACATCCTATCACTGCCGTCCTTCTTTTTGACTAAAATAATCGGACTCGCATAGTCAGACTGAGACTCCCGTATTATGCCCTTGCTGAGCAGATCGTTGACAACGTCTCGAACTCTCTTTTTTTCGTCAACCGAGAGCTTGTAAGGACGATGACTGATTGGAGCAGTCGAAGTTAACCGAATTTCCATGCTACCTGTGTTCACGGTAGAGGTTGCAGTTCCAGTAATAAATAAGTCTGAAAATTCATGAATTATTTTTAATAATCGATCTTTATCATTACCAGATAATGGAGTTCTAACACTGTCATCATCTACCGCGACCACATGCTGTACGGTTGGCATGATATCAGATCTCGTAAGCCGTTGCTCTCCATTAGTTCGGATATATGTTAAACCTTTTCGATTCAGTACATCGATACCGATCAAAATAGGTGCATTTATGCATTCGGTAGGAACGACATATAAATCTATTTCTAATGATAATTCTGGGAACTCTATGACTGTTGTAACTAAAGAAGTCGACTCAATTTCCTGACTTCCAATACCACGCATCAAGCGATAAGCTGGCACTCTATTAAAATTAAAATACTTTAGAACTGATTCTGAAATTAATGAAATATCCGACCCACTATCAATTAAAATGTCGACGGGTACTTTTTGAACGACTGCTGACATTACGTTACTCTGTTTGGGGTCGAGTCTAAGCAAAAATTTACTTCATTGGTTTTTTTATCACCACTGTCGGAACGCTGTTTTTGAAAACATGATTCCACCAAATGCCCGGTACGATTACAAAAAGTGCAGTGTTTTACTTGTCTACTTTTATTACCACTCGATGTGGTTGCTGCTGGTTTTGTGGAAATGTCACCCTTATTAGGAGTGGTAGCCTCATTTTTTGACTTTTTAGGGCAGTTCCATTTCTTATGGCCTAATTTTCCACAAGCATGACAGGTAATCTTGCTATCATCTGACCCAGCCGCCTCACGTTTACGTGTGTGAGACATACCTGAACTACCAGAAGGACGAACAGTATTATTGGTATGACGGGGATCGTATTTAGGTTTAACATAAACTGATAAAAATTCAACTAAATCCTTTGAGGGTAACTTGGCGTTGGTTGCCGCGGCCTTTATTTGAGGATCAGCGATGCCTCGAACAACGATGGCAGCTTTCAGTTCGTCACTTAAACCTTTAACAATGTTAAGACGCAGCAATGATTTACGCGCATATTCCGCATAAGTTGAGTACTTATTAGAGTTTGTACTCATTACATCATATAATACGGAAGCAATGTCAATGTTACGTGGGCACAATGATCTAAATTCCAGTTTGAAACCACTCCACGATCGATCATTTGTGACCCAATCATTCAACCATGACTTTGCATCTCCCTTCAAACAACTTCCCACTCGTCCAAGGCACTCGCGATCATCCCAATTGTTTAGTAGCCGGGCGCGGTCAACCTCGGCGCACCAGACGTCAAAATCGTGTACGTTTGGATCAAAAGGTGATATGTAGAAGTTGTGGGACTTTGCTTTAAAAAGTGCGGTCAATGCTCCAACAATACTGCCCTCTGTATCCTTTGTTCCACTGGTATTCATATCACCACCCTCAGTAACCTCTTCAGCCATGCCCGAGCCCGGCTCACTAGCAGGAGTCGGAACAGCCAAAGGGGTGGACAATAAACGGCTCTGATTTATAGGACGCGACGGACTATTATTTTCTATCGATATAGGTAACCTAGCTTCAATCGCCTCTAATCTATTAAGGATCCTATCAAGAGCTACGTCGCGAGAGCTATCGCGGATGGCGCGTGAGTCTCTGTTGCGTTTACGAGAACTACGAGGGCTTTTCGATCCAATGCGACGCCTAGAAGACCGATCACGACGATCAGATGGACTATTATAACGGTTGCTACCAGACGGCTCATGACGACAACTCACACTATCACGACGCGATTCGCGAGAACTACTACTAGTACGTCGTTTTTCACGAGAATGCCCGCGTCCCTTGGATCGAGACGAACGGCCCGTCATTTTTTTTATAAAAATAAAACTTACTTACGGTTGAGATGTAATTAGATGAACAACACACAATAAAACACTGAATTATACTTAGATGGCAAACGGTCTAGAGCACGTGGCAATCCCACTTCTGATCTTAAGGATCAGAAGCGGTTAATATTTAAAAAAAAAAACAAAGCACTAATCAACCTAGAAAGTTTTATTCTTAATAAATGATTTTATTTAACGAGAATATCAAATAACAAAAATAGATTTACACGGAACTAAAACTTGAACATAATCTTAACAATCACTAGCACTATTTAAAACGTCCGTCGCGCCCGAGAGCCAGACACAGAATGATTCGAACACGTTGTAACCTCTCCGTTTTATTTATACCCTGTCATTCGGTTCGGTTTGTAGGGTAGGGGTAATATTTAAGAGTATATTATATTCCTAAAATTAAATAAATGTTTACCGCTGATGTTTTTATTGAATAATATTTTTATAGCATATAGGTACTCGTATACCCCTTCTCATCTTGCGGACATAGGACAGTTTGATTGCGTGATTCAGGATTTTTAATTATTGGTAATTTTATTGAATTGTCTTTTTTATATTTCTTGTGGACACTTTTTGCTTGCTACATCGTTCTCACATAATGTACCATCTTAAGATGAATAAGTAACAAAGGTTCTGTAATAGTTTTGGCGATTGAAAAAGAGTGGAGATTCTTGCCCGGTCTTGTCTATAGAGATCTACTATATTGAATGGGCATCTAGAGTACTTTCACAGTTATTATGTCTTGTGACTTGGAGTGTCGCATCATAATTATTTTAAATAACGGTTTTATTTTTTTACATTTCAAAAGTGCCTGTAATGGCCTTCTTGGAATAAATGCTTTGATTTAGATTTTAGTAGTGTAGTCCGATGTCCGAATATTGAGATAGAATACTCTTAAAAGTTCAAGATCCCAATACTGCTGGTTATAACGTCCGGTAGTCGTTTAGCAGTAAGAATGGTTACAACATAGTTAACTAATACAAAGAAGTTGTGACATGGGTGCGATGAGCTATTTGTCTTCCTCAGGAGTTTAGACTTTAATAAAAATTTTGTTTCTGGCGGAACATGGCCGACGGCAGTGCCGAATATTGTTTTCTAAATAATAAAGAAAATGTCTATCTATAGGGGAAGCCTATGTTCAGCACTGGACGTCTTGCGGCTGATATGATGATGATGGTGATGGTGACAATAATCGATTCCGTAAATTTCGTTACTGTGATAGTTGATCTAAATATATAAATAGGTTAAAACAATGATGTTGTTACCGTTAACGATCTTAAGGCAATCTTTGGATGTATTTGAAGAAGAGGGAGAAACAATACTGTACGAATTCTGCGGTGTACAATTTAGATGTTAAAAACGTGTTGTGAGGAAGGTAGTACTTTTTGACCAAATATTTAAAAGCGGGCAAGGAATGGGCCAGTCCAACTGACAAGGGCACACCTTTCCAAAAATATTACGTAGTGGTTGCTTCGAATCTATACATATAATAAATCTGTAGAAGGGTCAATTCTGTACATTGAAAATATTGAAAAAAAAAATAGCGGGGGGTGTTGCTGGATCGATACCAAACCCAAATATATGATTAAAAAAATTTTTGTCTGTCTGTCTGTCTGTCTGTCTGTTTGTGCAGGCATCACGTGAAAACTAACGGTTCGATTTCGATGAAACTTGGTATAATGATTCCTTATTATCCTGGGCATAACATAGGATACTTTTTATCCTGGAAAAATACGTAGAAAAAAAAATATTTTTCAGTTTTATTCATAGACGTTGTTAATGCAGCGCCATCTATGAGCGTCGAGCGTCACTAACACACCCATAGATTGGGTGTCGTCCCAATTGGCTCATAGATGGCGCCACGTACAATAGAATTAAATAATTTTAAGTTTGTATAATCTATGTTTTTTTTTATTGTCTGTGTGAATCTATACATATAATAAATCTGTAGAAGGGTCAATTCCGTACATTGAAAATATAGAAAAAATAAATAGCGGGGGGGTGTTGCTGGATCGATACCAAACCCAGATATATGATTAAAAAAAATTTTGTCTGTCTGTCTGTCTGTATGTGCAGGCATCACGTGAAAACTAACGGTTTGATTTCGATGAAACTTGGTATAATTATTCCTTATTATCCTGGGCATAACATAGGATACTTTTTATCCTGGAAAAATACGTAGAAAAAAAAAATATTTTTCAGTTTTATTCATAGACGTTGTTAATGCAGCGCCATCTATGAGCGTCGAGCGTCACTAACACACCCATAGATTGGGTGTCGTCCCAATTGGCTCATAGATGGCGCCACGTACAATAGAATTAAATAATTTTAAGTTTGTATAATCTATGTTTTTTTTATTGTCTGTGTGAATCTAAACATATAATAAATCTGTAGAAGGGTCAATTCTGTACATTGAAAATATTGAAAAAATAAATAGCGGGGGGGTGTTGCTGGATCGATACCAAACCCAAATATGTGATTAAAAAAATTTTTGTCTGTCTGTCTGTCTGTTTGTGCAGGCATCACCTAACGGTTCGATTTCGATGAAACTTGGTATAATTATTCCTTATTATCCTGGGCATAACATAGGATACTTTTTATCCTGGAAAAATACGTAGAAAAAATATCTTATTTTTCAGTTTTATTCATAGAGGTTGTTCTGTAGAACCGCGAACACACGTTGCATTACCCGCAGTGGATTCAGCGCCGTAATATTTAAAAGATGTTATTGTCAGAGTTACTCAAAATGGAGAAATAAACCATCCACGCGAAGACCGACATCCGCGCGGACGGAGTCGCGGGCGGAAGCTAGTATAAAATATTTTTGGAAGAAGTAAAAATAATGTCAAATCTGTCTGCCCTATTGTGACTGGGTGATTGTTGAAAATGTAACAACGTTACTGGCATTTATACTGAAGATCAGGGCTTCATGACGTCATGCATCGTGGGGACCAATGACTGTCTTGATATAGTACGAGTGTGGGACGTAAGTGAGGGAGGGAGATGAGCGGTTATCAACCTTATAAGATAACATAACAGGTTAGTAAGCATACGATGCCAGACAGTAACGAACTGCGCTAAGCGTACAAGATACAAATATACCGGCTTAATTTAGAGCTTAGATAGGTGAGATAATTGATAACGCAATGTTGTGGATGCTAACTGTTTTACTGGTGGTAGTACTGACTAATTGTGATGACAGTGAGTGGCGACAAGTGCGCACCTCTCACGGGGAAGTGCGCGGGCGCAAGGATCCTGAAGGAGGACTTTACGTCTTCTACAATATACCGTACGCCACTGTGCCTCTTGGACCTGACAGATTTAAGGTACGATTTTTTATTTATTGAGAACTAATCCTATATGATATCTGTTACCTTTAGTAAAACCAAACCAAAATGCAGCTTCCTTGAATGCTATCTTGGCCAAACTTTATGATGCTTTGTTTTTTATTCCAGGCGCCTCTACCTCCGCCTGCATGGTTACAACCACTAGACGCAGTAGACGAAGGTGTCATATGTTTACAGAGTCCTACACCATTCATAGACATTTCATCTAAGACTATGAAGGAGAATTGTTTGATCACGAACATCTATGTCCCCGACACTAAGGATAAAAACCTTCCAGTTATAGTAAACGTTCATGGTGGAGGTTTTGAGGTTGGGTACGGAGACATGATGCAACCTAAACACTTAGTAAAGAGCCGGAAAGTGATTGTGGTCAACTTCAATTATCGACTCGGTATACACGGGTTCTTGTGTTTGGGCACGGAGCACGCTCCAGGCAATGCCGGACTGAAGGACCAGGTGGCACTACTCCGCTGGGTGAAGAAGAACATTGCACACTTCGGTGGCAATCCCGATGACGTCACTATCAGCGGAGGCAGTGCTGGTTCCATATCTGTACATCTGTTGATGCTGTCGAAGGCTGCAGAGGGACTCTTTACTAAAGTTATTCCAGAGAGTGGAGCTAATGTGGGATCGGTTTCAGTACAGACTGATCCATTTGAAAACGCTAAAGTCTACGCAACAATGTTAAACTTCACTGATGTTGATGATTTTTTCGCATTGGAAGAGTTTTACAAAAATACCCCTCTAAAGTCACTAATGAAGATCACATATATAGATAGAAAAAATGCTTCTTTACTGTTTTCACCATGTGTAGAACGCAAAGCAGGTGAAGAAAGGATTCTCGATGACTCACCACTAAATATATTAAAGAACGGGAAATACAAGAAGGTTCCTCTTTTAATCAGCTGTAGTAATATGGAAGGATTATTACTAATGCCGAATTTGAAAACATGGAAAGATCATATGAACAAGAAGTTTTCCGATTTCCTACCCGGTGATTTGGAATTTGAGAATGAGGAAGAAAAGGGCGAAATGTCCAAAATCATAAAAGAATTTTATTTCGGTGATGACCCAGTAGGAGAGAAAACAGCACTGCAGTTTGTTGAGTATATTGGTGATATTATGTTTGGGTATCCCACGTATAGGGCTGTTAAACTGCACGTAGAAAGTGGACATGATCAAGTATATTTGTATGAATATTCCTTCACGGACAACAATACCCCTGTAGTCCCGTACACGAAAGTGCGGGGCGCAACACATTGTGCTCAGACGGCCGCCATCTACGACGGAGTTCCTTTCGTGACCTCTGATGAGAGTGGCTTGTCTGAAGAATACAAACAAATGAAATCTACCATCAGAGAAACGTGGTATAATTTCGCAGTACACGGGTGAGTTACATACAAAAATATGTAGCATGTTATAATAACTTTGAACATAAAGCGGGATGTTTCAGATATTTCCGCAATGTTGCAAGTGTGATTTTTATTTTGTTAACATTGGTGGGTGTGCTCTTGACTCTTGTGTAGGCCAGAGGTGACAGAAACAAACTCGACGATGGAGAGCCTAACTTACAGAGGTTAGGGTTGAATGCGTTCGGAAACAGACGCAGGTAGGGAGTTCCACAGATCTCGTTGTGCGCATTAGGAAAGACGTTTGGAAACGGCTAGTGAGGTACGGTGAGATGTAGGGATAGCAACTTACAGTGCGTCTAGATTTCCGATGGTAGAAAGGGGTCGGCGGGATGAGGTCGTGGAGTTTTTGTGTACATTCACCGAAGTATAATCTGTAGAAGACCGATAAGCAGGCTTTTCTAAATAATGACAGTCAATGCAGATAACAGCTACAGATAGGATTGATATTATCTAAAATTGGTGATATGATAAAAAAAAGTAATAATTAAATAAGGAGTAGGTTTGAGTCTAATGCCTTTTAAGTCACTCTGGTAACTGAAATATTTTGCACGACAAAATAGACAAAAGTAATCCTTTCAGTCAAATAGCGTTTTACACGCCAGTATTATATACTCAGATTAAGATGGAACACAATCCTAACTAATATAGAAAATGCAAAAGTAAGGTTTTTGTTTGTTTACGAGTATTACCCTTCACGTCTAAACGACTGAACTAATCATCCTTGATATGTTGTCAGGTGTACAATAACGGACATAGTAAAACCACAAAAATATTCATATGATAACAGAGTGAAGTCTCAGGTAAAAGCTATTATGTAATATCTTAATCTTAACAGACTCAAATTAACTGTTTCAGTAAGCCTGTACCAGAAGGGTCATCACTACCTGCTTGGCCTGCAGCTGGCGTAGATGGGAGTCCATATATGTCTTTGGGACGAGAGGTGAAGTTGGGCGAAGCGTATCTGGGGATACGAGCGAGATTCTGGGACGACATTTACGAGAGATACTACAGGGTGCCTGTGCCGCCTCCACAGCCCCCACAAAGACATGTAGAGTTGTAAAAGACAAAGCCTGATATAAGTAATAAACAACGTGATGAGAGTGCATAAGACCATCAAAATGAATAATTTCATCATTATCATCATCTGTCTAGCCTTTTTACAAGTCTAATAAGTTCTTTTTTAATCGGTTGCATATACCAACTACCAGCACTATATCACAAATCCAGTGTGACCTAAGAGACGAGCCTACAAAGGTTGATCTCAATCTGCAATTGATGGTACCTCCTTTGGTATTTGGTCCAATTTTTGACGTGGAGCACAATAATGTGTATTGTTCTAAAATAAAACGAATGTTAGTGAAACGTTTATTTTCATTATTTTTCTTAATGTTAGTGAAACGTTTATGTTCAAATTTTCGCATATCGCTCAATCGTGATAGTGCCCCTGTTGGTTTATAACATTTTTTTTTGCATAATATAACTTAATAATACTATTTCTATATCTTGCGGATAAGTTTGAGCGGTTTTTTTTTATCGTTGTAAAATCTTCAAATGAGTCCTCCCACCCAGGGCAGGGCGGGAGGGACTGTCAGACTTGATTGACTAAAATCCACGGTGTCCTTCAATAGCCCTTTATGTACCGGGATCACGGTAATTTGTGAGTCCCGCAACCCCGGCAGGCTTTGGCCCTCTACAGGCCCCTTCACTATGCTGACACTCCTTGAGGAGATCGTCTGGCGACGTCCGACGCCATGGGCGTCTACCACTGTGGCTGGGGTGGAGGGAGGACGCTGTCCTCTCCCTCACACGGCCGCCTCCTTGAATAATGCGTCAACTACTAAGTTTAGTTGGGCAGTAATCAAATGTTTCAATCAAACTTTTTTCCTGTTGTACATGCACCACGTTGTCTTAATTCAGTTTGCAGTTCATTCGCATTCATCGAAGAATATCTTTTATATCCATTTTGTATCAAAACTCAATAAATATCAAAAAATACCTGTTTGTTTTTTGTACAAAATAAACATTTACTTGAGATTGGAACAAATGTATGCAGCGCCATTTACAATATCTTTGAGTTGCCAACCCCATTATCTGCTTAAAGGTGGTAGGAGGTAGGAAGAAAGAAGTTTCTTGTAAATTGAACTAATAAACATTGCGCAGAGTAAGGGAGATAAAACGCCTCCTTGAGGTACACCAGCAGAAGTTTAACACCAAGAAGAGCACGTGTCCTCGATTTATATACGTTGCTGGTGGCCATGTAGGTATCTGCGAAGCCAGTCGATCACAATTGGAGATATGTTTAATAAACGAAGTGTAGCTAGTAGGATATCGACCGTAGCAAATGCATTGCTGAAATCTAATAAGAACATATTGTGTTTATATTTGATTTGTCATGATGAGAAGTTAATAGATTAGATTACATTTAGTCTAATTAAACCAATAATAACCTTGGATAAAGATTATAATGAATGCATTTAATTATTATAAATATTTATTGTTTCATCACCATTTCACCATAAAATGAATCAGAAATATTAAAAAAACTCTTTTAGTCCACATTTTGAAGCAGCAATTTTAACCATTATTTGCCATCGAGAAGTCCACACAAAACTTGTTTAATGTACCTACAATCCTATATTTGTCAAGTCAGTAAACCTGGAGGATTAGGGAGAGGTGTTTGTTACAATTCTGTACCCACGGTTAGCCAGTTATGTTTAATTACCAGGTGTGTTATATAATGGACGAGCTTATTTCATAGGGCACCAATCAAGACTATGGCTGCTACGGGGAAATTCCTAATGGAAATACTTACCTTACTTGACCTTCAAGGCCAAATTGGCAATTTACTTAATACAGTTCTGCAAAAGAATATACTTTACTATTGTAAATAAGACATTTTAATTTTAAAAATATCCCAAATCAAATTTTTGCCAGTAATTGTGACTTGATGATTGTTGATGTACTTGTTAGAGCTTCAGACGTCAAGCATCGTGGGAACCAATAGCTGCCTTGGTATGGATCGATTGTGGGACGTAAGTGAGGAGGGGGAGCGGTCACCAAATTATAAGATATCAGGTTAGTTAGCAGATGATGTCAGTTAGTAGCAGGCCGCGCTAAGCTAACAAGAAAATATAACGGCGTCATTTAGATCTTACAAAAGTTAGATAGTTTCAGCAATGTTGTGGGTGTTAACTTTTTTACTGGTGGTAGAACTGACTAACTGTGATGAAAGTGAGTGGCGACAAGTGCGCACCTCGCAGGGTGAAGTGCGCGGGCGCAAGGATCCTGAAGGAGGAGTTTATGTGTTCTACAACATACCGTACGCAACTGTACCTCTTGGACCCGATAGATTTAAGGTACGAATTTTGTTTTATGTAGAAGAATATCCTCGATTATTTATATTAGTTTTAAATGACCAGGCATTTAAAATAATGATCTAGTGATCAAACTAACCGCTGCATTTTAAATATTTTTGCCAAATTCAGTCAATCCAAAAAATATAATTTATTTGAAAATCTGTTACTCGGGAAGGAACAATATAACACTAATGAATTTGTGTGAGAGCGTTCGCCGCCTGTTTTTACTTTAGTGAATTGAATCGCTTTTGCAATAAATAAATGGTTTTGCTTTTTAGTGGTTGAAAGGAATGAAACCGAAAATGTTATCCATTCTGTAAATTTATCTTTTAAATCTCTGAAAATAAGGCCGGTCACTGAAAACTAATGTATGCTATCTGTTACTAAGGTGAGGTATTTTGATAAGATAATATCTAAAATTATTGTAACGCTACTTTATTTTTAATTCCAGGCACCTCTACCTCCGCCAGCATGGTTACAACCACTAGACGCAGTTGACGAAGGTGTCATATGTTTACAGAATCCAACACATTTCATGGATATTTCATCTAAAACTATGAAGGAAAACTGTCTGATAACGAACATCTATGTCCCCGACACTAAGGATAAAAACCTTCCAGTTATAGTAAACGTTCATGGTGGAGGCTTTGAGATTGGATATGGAGACATGATGCCACCTAAACACTTTGTAAAGAGCAGGAAAGTCATTGTGGTCAACTTCAATTACCGACTCGGAGTGCACGGGTTTCTGTGTCTGGGCACGGAGCACGCTCCAGGTAACGCCGGACTGAAGGACCAGGTGGCACTACTCCGCTGGGTGAAGAAGAACATCGCAAACTTTGGGGGCAATCCTGACGATATCACCATTAATGGAGGCAGTGCTGGCTCCATATCTGTACATTTGTTAATGCTGTCGAAGGCCGCAGAGGGACTTTTTACCAAAGTTATTCCAGAGAGTGGAGCTAATGTAGGTTCGATTTCGGTTTCAACTGATCCACTTGAAAACGCTAAAACCTACGCAAAAATGTTAAACTTTAATGATGTTGGTGACTTTTTTGCATTGGAAGACTTTTATATTAACACTCCTCTAGAGTCACTAATTAAGAGTACATTTATAATTAGAAAAAATGCTTCTTTACTGTTTTCGCCGTGTGTAGAACGCAAAGCAGGTGAAGAAAGGATTCTCGACGATTCGCCTCTAAACATATTGAAGAGCGGGAGATATAAGAAGGTTCCTATTTTAATTGGTACCAGTAATATGGAAGGTTTATTCCAAATCCCGAATTTAGAAAGATTTAAAGACCACATGAACGAGAAGTTTTCAGATTTCCTACCAGTTGATTTGGAATTTGCAAATGAAGAAGAAAAGGAAGAAGTATCTAAAGCCGTAAAAGAATTTTATTTTGGTGATGAACCTGTAGGAGAGAAAACGGCATTACAGTTTGTTGAGTATTTCGGTGACATTATGTTTGGATATCCAACTTCCAGATCAGTTAAACTGCACGTAGAAGGTGGACACGATCAAGTATATTTGTATGAATATTCCTTCGTGGACAACGATACCCCTGTGGTTCCTCACACGAACGTGCGGGGTGCAACACATTGTGCTCAGACGGCCGCCTTCCTCGACGGATTTCCTTTCTTGACCTTTGATGAGAGTGGAATTTCTGAAGAATACAAACAAATGAAGTCTACCATCCGGGAAATGTGGTCTAATTTCGCAGTACACGGGTGAGTTACATATATATACTATGTTTTGTCACATTTCAACTATTCATCAGTAACATAAAACGGGATGTTTATCAAGTTTGTTATTTGTTTAGAGATTTCGATATTTCGGCACTGATGCTAGCACCATGATCGAGTTTTTGATGACTTTGTCAGTTTAAAAACTTTAAGCTGCCGCGATAGTAACGGCAGATATTGTTGTTATGGAATAAATAATGGGTAAAAACATAAAGTTACCTTAACCTTTTTGGACTAACAATGAACAAAATGTATTTGCCATTGTATTTTGTTAATTAAAATAATTAAATTGAACGTTTCAGTAAACCTGTACCAGAAGGATCATCTTTGCCTGCCTGGCCCGCAGCAGGCGCGGACGGGAGTCCACATATGGCTTTGGGTACCGAGGTGAAGTTGGGAGGAGTGTATCTGGGGAGACGAGCGAGATTCTGGGATGACATTTATGAGAGATACTACAGGGTGCCTGTGCCGCCTCCGCAGCCCCCACAAAGACACGTAGAGTTGTAGTCAACAGAGTCGGATATTATAGACTTATGCCTAATTACGAGTATATTTTTTTGTCAGACCCTTATTGTCCTACTTCTGTACCTACACCACGTTTTTCTTAGATATTTTGTCTTGCATCAGTTTCTTCGTCTTTGGTAGGCATTTTAATGTCGGCAGAAGCTGCCACTAATCCATTTGTTGTCAGCTTTTCTGGTATGCATCAAAGGGTGTCGGCGCGATCGCAAATTATTAAATGAATACATAGCTAACCGTCCACACGTCTGTCGGTCAGTTTGAAGTCGAAGATGTCGCCATTTTCGACTTCAACTTCCATTTATTTATTTATTTAATTTCCTTTATAAAGAATTAAGACAAACTAACCGACCTAAACAAGTGTGGACGGGGCTATTGCTTCATCTACTGATACATCTGTTGATCAATACCACCAGTAGCAGGAGACTGTGATTATCGAAGTAATGGTTCAGCAGATTAAATATAGGTAAGCTGTCTTCATTGTAGTCTTTATTTCTGTCGCTTCTGACCTAGATTATAGCCCCTAAAGTGACTCCACGTTTTTGTGAAGTAAAGGAAACTGGAACTTTGCCGTTAATTTGACGGAAAAAATTAGTACAGTAGAGGCGCATTTGCAGTATTTATTGCGTTTTGAAATTGATGTTAAAGTTCCAGTTTACGTCACAAAAACTGGCAAAGTCGTGTCAAAAAAAATTATCATCGTATAGTGCCGAATTAATGAAGTTCGTCGATAGCTTGGATCCAGCGGGTCACCTCCATAATTATAAACTACCTATGATCAAAAGACAGCCGCCGTGCAGCCATCGCCATTTCTATAAATTGACAGTCATCTGGCACTGTCACTTTATATAAAAGTCGTAAGTGCGAGGTTCTGGGTCCAGAAAATGGAAGAAATAGGTTTTTTTCCCGACACAGCTGGAAAAGTGGAACCTAACTAAAACTACTTTTGAACCGTAAAAAATATTGAAAACTACCTCTCCCATGCCCTTGTTCAAATTGATCCACACTTCCGGACACCCTGTATAGCCTATTTTCGTTAATTTAATGGGATTTCCGTTTTCACACATACAAACAAACACGTTTTTGGATTTAACTGGCACGTTGTTAATAAAAAGGAAACAACACTAACATACTATTGCATAATTAAAAGAATAAAGAAGACGGTTAAGACCACAGAGTATCTGTAACAATAATGGGGGGACAAGATGGCCGCCAAATAGTGACACATGCAAATTGATAATATAAAAGTAAATAATTACACGACTTATAGGTGCTTCACCTCTATGTACAATGCACTTGATTATACTCAACATAACTATTTAAACTGTGTAACTTTTACAAGGAAAAAACAATTGATTGTAATCACTTGACAGGTTAATTGAATTACAGGTCACTGCGTTTTTTTTGAGGCTGTGGTGGCGCCACTGGAGCTCGGTAGTATTTTTCATAAATATCTTCCCAGAATTGACCTCGTTCCCCTAAGAAAACTCCGCCCAATTTGACTTGTTCTCCCAAGGACATGTGTGGACTCCCATCTGCGCCTACCGCTGGCCAGGAGGGCAGGGATGATCCCTCTGGCACCGGTTTCCTGTAACATGAAATCCAGGTTTTAACGAACTGGCAAGTCAGCTGAATTTTTTTTAAAGGATATTGCTAATTAGAAATTTTCTGTTTTTCGTCTTCAGAACATAACATCACGCCTGTATTAATAATTACTCGAAGGAATAAACAGATGGAACTAACAGTAAAAAAATTTTTTGCCAGTTATGTTCAATCTCATGTATGGGGTGGTTGGGATCTACTTCCTAGCGGTTAACCTGGGGAAACACCATTAGAGGCTACTTTGTAACCTCCGGTGACGGCTCAGCGATTCCACTGGCGGTGGTAGGCCTTACCAGGGGGCCTACCGTGACAGAGGAATTCAGCTGAGGGAAAGAGACAGAGCTATAGAAGTCGTCTAGCGCCATCTCGTTTCCTCAGCGGAACTACTCTCGCTTTAAGACGTTATGGTTGGCCGCCTGGGCCTCCTAGCTGGCCATCACCATCCTATCGGAGTCTGACTTCAAATAGTTTTTACTATGTTCCGTCGGTGCATAGGAATTCAACTTTCTTCTGGGTGTGCTTGCCAAGACCAAATATCATTTTAATTTGAGCCTGCCGTATGTCTTAATTTACGGTAGTAAGAAACCAGAAATTATATTAGTATACTCACTATTAGTTTACTCATAAGGTCCGATTTAATCCGTTTTTTTTTGAGTATTTGCTAAGCCACATCATCGTTTTAAATCAAACGCAAGTCAAAAAAGTGAACAAAATAAAATAAAGACCTTAGCTTACCCGAGACTAGCAAAGTTATGCCAAATTTCTCTAATAGTTGCTTTCATTTGTTTATATTCCTCTGATAAGTTGTCTTCACCTCCGTCGGAAACTGCCATCGCCTGAGCGCAATGTTCAGCTCGACGAACATCCGTGAAAGGAATCACAGGAGTACTGTCATCCACGAAAGAATATTCATACAAATATACTTGGTCATGTCCACTTTCTACGTGGAGTTTAATAGATCTCAAAGTAGGATAGCCAAAAGTTATATCACCAAAATAATCCAGGTAACTCAAGATTGTACCTTCTCCTACCGGTTGGTCACCAAAATAAAACTCTTTCACTTTTTTCCCAATTGCTTGTTTCTCTTCTTCACTTTCAAATTGTAAGTCTGCAGGTAAGAAATCGGAAAACTTCTCATTCATATCAACCTTAAATTGTTGAATGTTAGGTATTTGTAATGATCCTTCCATGTTTGTGGTGCCGACTAAAAGGGGAACCTTTTTATATTTACCACCCTTTATTATGTCAACCGGTGACTCGTCGAGAAATGTTCCTACGCTGTCTTTGCGTTCAACACATGGCGAAAAAACTACAGTCGAATCTTTTCTGTTCAAAAATGTGCTCTTTTGGAGTGTTTCTAGTGGAGTATTTTTGTAAAATTCTTCCAAAGCTTGAAAGTCTTCTACATCAGTAAAGTTTAACATTCTTGCGAATTCTTTAGCATTTTCGAGGGGATTTACCTGTACTGCGATTGAAGCTACAGAGGCTCCACTTTCTGGAATTACTTTATTAAATAGTCCTTCTGCAGACTTTGAGAGCATTAGCAAATCTACAGAGACTGAGCCAGCACTATAACCTGCAATGGTGACGTCATCAGGATTGCCTCCGAAGCTAGCGATGTTCTTCTTCACCCAGCGGAGAAGTGCTACCTGGTCCTTTAGTCCGGCGTTTCCTGGAGCGTCCTTCGTGCCTAGACACAGAAATCCGTGTGCTCCGAGGCGGTAATTGAAGTTCACTACGATTACTTTTTTGGTCTTGACTAGGTGCTTAGTGCTTATAAGGTTTCCATATCCAACTTCAAACGCTCCACCATGAACATATACGATAACAGGTAGGTTCTTATCTTCAGTGTCGGGGACATAAACATTTGCAACGAGACAATTTTCCTGCATTGTTTTAGAAGACATATCTATGAATGGTGTCGGAGCTTGTATACATATGATGCCTCTGTCAATTGCTTCTAGTGGGTCTGACCACACTGGTGCTGGATCAGGAGCCTGGAAAATACAATTAGATAGCGTTATTTCATTTTATTTTTCAAATTCTACAAGGAATTTTGAGAAATTCTTTACACCAAGAGGCACAAAAAACCCATACCATAAACCTGTATCTTCCCGTCGGTACTGTGGCGTAAGGTATGTTGTAGAAGGTATACAGTCCACCGCCAGGGTCCTTGCGCCCGCGCACTTCTCCTTGTCTAATGCGCACTTGTCGCCACTCACTTTCATCGCAATTAATTAACACAGCATACACACATAACAGTAGAGTAACTAACCGCCACATTTTGAATAGTTTAGGACATAAAGTTCTTTTAATTTTTTTTTTATACTACCACTCAAAGTGCGAATTCGAAGTGTAAGTTCACAATACATACAAGAAAGATAAGTTTCTTCAAGATAATATTCTGATTATGATTATCTACCGTATGATGATATGATTTCGGTAATAGGTACTCGTTCTTGACAATGCAACAGCGATTGATAAACGCTGTTGTTTTTTAACCGACTTCAAAAAAGGAGGAGGTTCTCAATTCGACGGTATGTTTTTTTTTTGTTTTGTGTGTACTCCGCCAATTGTGGACCGATTTCCAAAATTCTTTGTTTGTTCGAAAGGAGATACTTCTGAAGTGGTCCCATAGTGACCAAGTCAGGATCTGATGATTGGATCCTGGAGAAATTGAGGGTAACCTTCAAATTTTATGGGCCAAGACATCCGTTTTCGCAAATCTTATGAAGTAATTTAAGTACTTGCGTATGGTAACCATCATCTCATATAGCTGAGCTGATGGTGGAACGTACAACTCTTTAACAGTAAGGAGTAGGCATCGACTGATTTAGTAAAAAAAAATAACTAAAACCCGACTACGAAGCCGTGGTCGTATGCCACCCAGCCAATAAAGATTGTGTGAAACAACCACAGGTGGCATACGACCACGGCTTGTTCTTGTTTTATATACTTTTCAGTGCGCGATTTTTTCGTAGTCGGGTTTTAGTTATTTTTAATTTATTTTTTATTGACACTATTTTGGGGTTATATTATTTGAAGTAAGTTATTTATGTTATATGTATAGTTTCTGAGTTGTGAATTTAAGATATATCATTTGATACCCATGTTGACACTGATAAAAACAGAAAATTAGCTTGTAAAAGCTATATAATGTATATATATTTCAAATGTGCTCATCAAGCCCTTTTATTTGATACCCATGTCAATACTGTGCGAAAATATGTTTTTTTCGGTAACGACTTCTCATCCCCTAGAGAGCGCCATATTGGATTTGGTGACAGGTCACCTACCCTATAACCAGCGGACAACTAAGACGCTTCTAACGAGACCTCATTTGTTATGTAATGATAAGTAGTTTAGAAGTTATGAGGGAACAAACAAACATACATAGTCGGGTAATTATTATTTTTGTGTTCGCATTTCTCTGGAACTAAAATTCTGATTTAAGTTTTTTTTTGTAGTACTATGTATCGTTTAATTTAGGGAATACTGTAAATTTCAACCAAATCGGTTCAGTAATTTTTGAGATAGGGAATTTTATTGATTAAAATGGATCGCTAAATGTGTTGTTAAGTGCAAAACTTGAAAACAGCTCGACCGATTCGGATAATTATTTTTTTTATAATATTCCTTGAAGTACGAGGATGGTTCTTACGGAGAGAAAAATTTAAAAAATTGCCTGAAAAAATCTAAAATCAACAATTTTCTACATTCTCATACGAAAGATTGCAAAACAATTCAGTGACGTTAGTTATAGGCGTACAAAGTTTGCCGGGACAGTCAGTTTTTTTAATAAACTTAACCCCACTCTTTTTTACCCGACTACGGCAAAGCAAAAAGGAGGGTTATGATTTTGACCGGTATGTATGTTTGTTGTATGTATGTATGTATGTTTGTATGTATGTATGTTTGTTTGTTCCCTCATAACTTCTAAACTACTTATCAGTACATGACAAATGAGGTCTCGTTAGAAGCGTCTCAGTTGTCCGCTGGTTATAGGGTAGGTGACGTGTCACCAAATTCAATATGGCGCCCTCTAGGGGATGAGAAGTCGTTACCGAAAAAAAATTTATTTTCGCACAGTATTGACATGGGTATCAAATTAAAGGGCTTGATGAGCACATTTGAAATATATATACATTATTCTCTCTCATCGAATTCACGGCGCAGTAGGCAATCGCTCTGCAACTGCGCCAACAGTGCCGTCGTTTAAATATTGTGTCTTTTAACGTAATCGTAGAAACAAATAAACGTCAAAAATACATTTGGGTTCGATCATTAGTTGTTAGTTTCAGGTACATTGTACATTTGTATCTAAGTACCGCATATGGTGGGCACGCCGCAAACGCGGCGGTAAGACCCCTCTTTGAGGAGTGGCTGGATAGGCGTCATGGCGTCCTTACCTACCGCATGACGCAGGTCCTCACCGGACACGGAAGTTTCGGGAGGTACCTGTGTCTGATAAGGAGGGAAGAAACGCCTGGGTGTCACCACTGCGAGGATCGTCCGGAGGACACGGTGAAGCATACGGTGTAGGACTGCCCCGCTTGGGCAGAGCACCGCCGTGTCCTCACGACGGCGATAGGCGGAGACCTCTCGCGCCCGGTATTGGTCGAGGCCATGCTGCGGGGCGAGACGGAGTGGGAAGCGGTCGCCTCCTTCTGCGAAGCAGTCATGCTCGCGAAGGAGGAGGCGGGCCGCGTGAGGCAGAGGACAGCGTCCTCCCTCCACCCCAGCCGAAGTGGTAGACGCCCACGGCGACGGACGTCGCAAGACGATCTCCGGCCACCGTAGGCGCGGGCATGCGGGTGGCGAGTAATGGGCGACTCGCTGTCCGACCATGGACCATACCCGGTATGCAACGCGCCCTCGACGGGCGCGTTGTGTTCCACACGCGCCTCAAGGAGTGTCAGCATAGTGACGGGGCCTGTAGAGGGCCAAAGCCTGCCGGACTTACGAATTACCGTGACCCAGGTACGTAAAGGGCTAGTGAAGGACACCGTGGATTTTAGTCAGTACGAGTCTGACAGTCCCTCCCGCCCTGCCCTGGGTGGGAGGACTCATTTGATGATTTTACCACGCTAAAAAAAAAAGAAGTACCGCATATGGTTGAATGGTGTATTTTGGTGGTGACGGTTTGTTAAACCGTATGCTTCAAAATATCAGTATTTTACAAAATCAAAATCAAAGCATTTATTTAAAGTAGGCCAGTTACAGGCACTTTTGAATTGTCAAAGACAAATAAAATATAATTAAACATTACAAAATTATGGTGCTACAGTCCCAGTCACAAGACATAAAAACTGTGAAAGTACCGTAGATGCTCATTCCAAGGAGTAGATCTCTATGGAGAAGAACGGGCAAAAAAACTCCATGGACACTATTTTTAGATCGCCAAAATTATTACAGAACCTTTGTTAAATCATTCATTTTGAGATGGTACATTATGTGAGAACGATGTAGCACGTTAAAAGTGTCCTTATTAAAAATTAAAACAAAGACAATTCAGAAATAAAATGATTAATAATTAAAATAAACCGTGGCAGCTAAGAGATGACCAGTCCCAACTGACAGCGCCCGTTCACGAACATGACACATGTATCAGCACCATTCATCTCAACCATTTTGAAGAGAGCTAAATGATCCGACACACGCGCCACCATCAGCGGGATATTTGAGTGAGCATGACACACTCTCAACCGCCAGGGTCATTCAAGTCAACAAGAGACGTAGGTGCCCAGTGAATCACAGCTCTGAAGTACATAGTAATCACACAATGTCGGGTATGAAATTATATAATACAAGGAAGATTGAATCTATACAACGCAAATACTATTGTACAATCTTCAGCAGCTCCAACAATGGTCTTAAGTATACTTCTACTATTATTATATTATTATATCAGCCCATAGTGTCCCACTGCTGGGCAAAGGCCTCCCTCCACTCTTTCCACTTCTCGCGGCTTTCTGCGACCGTGGTCCAGTCCTTCATGAAGCGGTCCAAATCATCTCGCCATCTTCGTTTGGGCCTGCCACGACGTCGAGTTCTCCCTTTTGGCACCCAATCGGAGGTATGTTTTGCCCAGCGATTGTTTGGCATTCGACATACGTGGCCTGCCCAATCCCATTTCAGCTTGGCAGCTTTTTCTCCCACATCGGCAATTTGCGTCAAGGAACGCAGTATTGTGTTTCTTATGCGGTCTGAAAGTTTGACTCCCAAAATGCTGCGTTCCATGCGTCGCTGGCAAACCGCGAGTGTGGACTTCTGAAGATTTGTCAAAGACCAAGTTTGTGCACCGTACGTGAGGATGGGGAGGATGCAAACGTCCATGAGTTTCCGCTTTAGCGACAAAGGAAGTTCTCCTTTCATCAGGTCTTTCATGGACCAAAAGCTCTTCCAGGCATTTTCAGTCCGACGTAGAATTTCCTTATCTTGTCTCGCCTGGAATGAGACTATTTGGCCCAAATATACGTATTCATGGACGTACTCCACCCTAACACCCTCGACGTAAAGATGGCGTTTTGTGCTGTTGGTCATAAGTTTGGTCTTTGACATGTTCATTTCCAGTCCGACCTCGCGGCTTGCAGCGTTTAGCTGTTCAAGCATCTGCCCGAGCTCCGAAGCAGAAGCGGAGAACAAGACTATGTCATCGGCGAAGCGAAGGTTCGTTAGTCTTCTCTCTCCGACAACAATGCCCTTCTCGCTCCAGCTAGCTCCAAGCGATTTAAATACCTCTTCTAGGACGGATGTGAAGAGTTTAGGCGATAGTGGATCTCCTTGTTTGACGCCTCTATTGATTTGGAAAGACGGACCAGCGGTTTCTATTTTTATGGCGGCTGTACTGTTTTTGTAAATATGCTTCAAAAGGCTGATATAAGTTTTGTGGATATGCTGTGAATTTAAACTTTCGAATATCGATTTATGTTTGATGCTATCAAATGCTTTGGAGTAGTCTACGAAGGCTAAGTATAATGGCATATTGAATTCGTAGTGTTTTTCAATAATTTGGTTCAGAGAATGGAGGTGGTCTGTGGTGGAGAAGCCTCGTCTAAAACCTGCCTGTTCCACTGGTTGGTGCAGATCGAGTGGTTCAGTTATTCTGTTCTCTATAATTTTAATTAAAGCTTTGTACATATGGGACACCAGGCTGATGGGTCGGTAGTTCTGAATGTCGGCTTTATCGCCTTTTTTGTGAAGCAAGATTACATTGGCATGACAGAAATTTTCCGGAAATTTACCAGTTTGTAAGATTAAGTTGAATAAGTTTGTGATATGCGGTAATAAAGTCGATTCTCCAATCTTAAGGGCTTCGGTGGTGATACCGTCTTGACCGGCACTTTTACCGTATTTCATGCTGGATAGAGCTCGATGGACTTCGTATCCTGTTATAGGTGGTATGTCTGGAGAGCATGAATAGGCATCTAGATTTGGCAGCGAAATTGAATTGTCAGAATATAGAGTTTTATAAAATTCAGTACTGATCTCAATTATTTTTCGTCTATCTCTCTGCTTCGTTCCGTTTGAATCTCTCAGGCCTGTTAGCCAAGATTTACCCTTTTCTAAACCTCTTTTCGCCACTCTTAACGATCGGTTGTTTTCTAATGTGGTTTGGACTAAGTTGACATTGTACTGTCTAATATCTTTGCGAATATTTCGTTTTACTGTTCTGTCTTTACTTTGGTACTCTGGTGTGTAATAGTTTAACTTCTGTCTTTCTTCAATTTCGCATCTTGTAGTATCAGTCAATTTTTTCTCCTTATGTTTACTATACTTTATTTTCTTACTAACTTCACTGATAGCATCTTTTATCTTATTGTAGTAGGTTGAAGCGTCTTCGATATTTTTATCCAATATACTAAATTTATTGCTCAGTTCCAGATTAAATTGACTTTTGTTCATTAATAGGGAGATTTTGTCTAATTTTCTAATTGAATTTTTAATTAAATTTAACCTTTGAATTTTTAAATTAAGTTTTATTGTAGTTCTTAAGGGTCTATGGTCCGAACTGAATTTAAAATGATTGAGGATATTTACATTTTTTACAATTTCTTTACTAGAGGAAAGACAATAATCTATTTCATTTTTCGTTATACCATCCGGTGATTGCCATGTCCATCGGCGCTGAGGTTTTTTCATATATAAATTATTTGGCCAAAATTTAAACATTAGCAACAGATGTTTAAATTTTGGCCAAATGCAAATTGTAGGAGTCGCTCGCCTCGATTGTTCCTTGTACCTAAGCTGTGTGGTCCAACTACACTATTGTTGTCATATTCCCGTCTCATGCCAATTTTTGCGTTAAAATCACCAATCACTAGTGTCCACGTGCCTTTATGTTCGTCGTAAGCAGTATTAAGGTGGTCATAAAATCTTCTACCTCGTCGGCCGAATGCGATGATGTTGGTGCATAAGTTTGAATGATAGTAAGGGTCTTCTTGGCTGTTACGTGAAATTTCAGCAAAGCTAGCCTGTCAGAAAAGGCAACGAATTCTTTTATGTTGGATTTCCAACGTTTGTTAACCAAGAAGCCAACCCCATTTCTGCCTCCAGGAACTCCGACGTAGAAAAATATGTTTTTATCCCTCTCAATGGAATCTTCACCTTCTCGTCTTACCTCTGCCAATCCGATGATATCATAGTTGATGTGGTCCAAAGCATTTTCCAACTCTATTAATCTCTCTTCTGTTCGCAGGGTGCGAACATTGTATGTTATGATGTTAAGCTTCACGTCCGTATTTCTAGCCTGGGTCGTTTGACAGTGAGATGATCCCGCCCGGGGATTCTTCGCACCCCTGGCTCTAGCGGTTAAACGCCTACTGTCATCAGAGTTTCCACTAAAGCCGCCGGGCACTTGGGGCCTTTGTCTTGTGTTTCGATCCATAGAAAAGTAGTGGAGGGGGTTTGGACTTTTAACTCACCACGCTTGTCCATTGCGGGTTGGTGAGTGCATAGTAGGCGAACTGACTTGGCCTGTGGACGCCGTTATTGGTGCACTGGACACCAAATTAGCGCCGCCCTGAGTTGACATCCTATGCTGATCCCAACTTTCACACCTTAGACCTCAAGTTAGAACTTACTGTTCCGTGAGCTCTGTGATGATTCTTACGGCAGCATTGATGGTCAAGAGCCGAAGAATGAGTGCTGAATTCCCTTAGTCGCCTTTTACGACACCCCTTGGAGGATATGGGTTGGTGCTATTCTTTGCGTCCGGACACCACACGGAACTTACACACCATACTTCTACTATCAATTTATTTATACATTCACTGTCTCATGGAACAGGACCAGCATGGAGCCAAGCATTATTATCAGCGATATAGTCGCTCAGTTTGTAATACGCCTGCTTACAAAGTGTGTGTTTAATGCATGTTTTGAATTTCGTTTCATTCAGTTCAAGAACGTTTTGTTGTAGCTCATTATAGCATTTTAAACAGTACCCTACGAAAGAAGAGTCTATTTTGGCGAGTCTGAACTAATTGGTACCTATTACACGATCGTGTGGTCTATCGATTTTTTTTATTGAAAACACCTTTATTTCTAATATTTTGGCCCAGGATTTGAAATAATAAGTTTCTTTCAGCAACGAATATACCTAAATAATTTTGGGCTAAAGGGAAATGTATTATGTGTATATTCTATTTTTAAATCAAATTATGTAGGTACATACTCGTATTTACGTTAACTCCGCATATTCGTGCTAGTGCCTCTGATGGGCTGTTTTCGACAGTACACTAATGTGTAGTCACGATGACACGTTAATTTTATGAATACCTATATCACTGTGTTAATAATAATCCTTTTCGCTATATCTACGTCCAAAATAAAATGATTTTACATCAGCCAGTCTATATTTGATGTATATGATTAACCATAATAACATTAATAAATAATATATCATATCTGAATCCGGTTAGACGATTATTGGTATAGTCAGAACATTATACTAATTATTTTGGAAAATTGTAATATTATTCTGTAATTTAAATACTTGAGTTGCTGGGAAAGATAGCGATGCGGACAGAGTTGAGGGAACTGATATCCATGTATTCATCAACCAATTGTAACAGTCTACAAAGAGTATTTATTAGCTTGCGAGCGTATAGACATATCAATATTTGAAAGCCAGTTTGCTATCGTAGCGATGGAGTGGCGGACGTGTGTGGTACTGTTGTGTGTGACGGCTGTTGTCGCAGACGATGAATGGCGGGAAGTGAAGACTGCGCAAGGGCCGGTGCGCGGCCGCAAGCACCCCACTGAGGATTTATACACCTTTTTTAACATTCCCTATGCCACAGCTCCTGTGGGTGTAGACAAGTTTAAGGTAATCTTAATTATTAAATAATTCATATATTCTAAATAAAATACTAATTATTAATATGAAAATCAATGCCTCTTTTCGTTGTAGTTTTAGGACTGTTTAGTAGATGGTTTATGTGAAGATTGCACAAAATCGGTCGAGCGGATCTTCATTTATCACATTTTTTGTAACAAATGATGTAATAGTAGTATTAGTAGTGTAGTAGTATTGATTCTGTGGCGCTACGAAGTTCGCGGGGTCAGCTAGTTTATTTTAAATTCTCCCACTTTTACTTTGGCTTTCAGTAGGGAAATATTAATAAATAAATAAATATTCCACAACTATCACACAACGCCATCTAGTCCCAAGCTAAGCAGAGCTTGTGTTATGGGTACTAGACAACTGATAAACATACTTATATATTTCTAAATACATACATATTATAGATAAATTACACCCAGAACAAATGATCGTGCTCATCACACAAACATTTGTCCTGGGTGGGAATCGAACCCACGACCTCCGGTATAGCAGTCAGGGTCACTAACCACTAGACCAACAGGCCTGTCATGTATACATATTATATTTTACATCTTTAAATTCCTTGTTCAATGATCAGTGATAATGAATTGTATTAAATAACATGTTTGTTGATACCACGTATCGCACGCAAGTGCTTACTACGATAAAAATAAATGTCATATAGTGGCCGAAATTCGGTTATAATCCTTTATAAGTTGAAAAGTTTTTTTATGGTCAAACATTATAGTGACGGGGCCTGTAGAGGGCCAAAGCCTGCCGGGGTCGCGGGTCTGACAGTCCCTCCCGCTCTGTCCTGGGTACCCACCCATTTGATGATTGAGCCATGGTCGTATGCTACCTAGTTAATAAAGATTGTGTGTAACAACCGCAGGTGGCACACAACCACGGCTATTACTTTAAAATTACTAATAATTGACTATAATTAACATACATAAATATAACAGAGCGGGAGGGACTGTCAGACTCGTACTGACTAAAATCGACGGTGTCCTTCAAGCTATTGAAGGACACCGGCTGCCTTTACGTTCCGGGGTCACGGTAATTCGAACAGTCCCGCGACCAATAAACGGTAATAGCATAAATTTTGACTAAATATTATTACTACTTATTCCACATATTTTTTCCGTTTTCAATTGAAGTACCGAACATCATTTCATTTTATTTATGCTTTCTCTTCCAGGCACCTCTTCCGCCACCAGTATGGTTGGAACCATATGATGCAATTGACAAGAAAGTGGTATGTCCACAAGCTAAGATTCCTATTGGGATGTCTGTAGATGGTATGGTGTCACAAGAAAATTGTCTTATTGCTAATATTTATGTCCCGAACACGAATAAGAAAAACCTATCAGTGTTAGTGTATGTTCATGGAGGAGCTTTTGTAATGGGATACGGTGAAATTTTTAAAGCGACACAGCTAATGCTAAATAAAGATCTGATCATCGTTACGTTTAACTACCGTCTTGGTATTCACGGGTTTCTATGTCTCGGCACCGAGGACGCACCAGGCAATGCTGGTATGAAAGACCAGGTTGCGTTGCTGCGCTGGGTACAAAAGAATATCGCCAGCTTCGGCGGTAATCCTGACGACGTAACCATTGTAGGTTACAGTGCGGGTTCCGCATCAGTAGATCTCTTGATGTTATCAAAGTCTGCTGAAGGACTGTTCCAGAGAGTCATACCTGAAAGTGGTGGAAACATTGCCGCATTTACAATTCAGAGGGATCCTCTAGAGATTGCCAAAAGTTTTGCACGACAAAACAATTTCACGAATGTAGATGATATTTACGCTTTAGAAGAGTTCTACAAAACAGCTCCCTTAAGTCTATTGACATCAGATTCATTTTGGGATAGAACTGATTCTACTTTTATGTTCTCACCATGTGTGGAGCGTGATACAGGAGACGACGCATTCCTTACAGAATCTCCTCTGACCATATTTAAGAAAGGCAACTACAGAAAGTTACCTGTGTTGTATGGATTTGCTAAAATGGAAGGACTACTACGACTTGAGTTCTTTGAGTTATGGAAGCATAAAATGAACGAAAAGTTTTCTGATTTCTTACCAGCTGACTTGAAGTTTGCATCTGAAGAAGAAAGAGAAGAAGTGGCTGATAAGATTAAGCAATTCTATTTTGGGGACAGACCAGTGGATGAAGATAACATTCTAGGATATGTTGATTTCTTTTCGGATGTTATATTTACTTATCCCATGCTTTGGGCTACAAAACTACATGTGGAGGCTGGCAACAATCAAATATATTTGTATGAATATTCCTTTGTAGATGAGAATGTTCCATTCGTGCCTCACACTAAGATACGAGGTGCAAGCCACTGCGCTCAATCAATGGCCGTGATGGACTTTAGTGGTGATTTTTCAAAACCCGATGAGTCAAATGCAAGCCTAGAATTTAAGAAAATGAAGAAAGTAGTTCGTAAAATTTGGCACAATTTTATTAAAACCGGGTATGTTGAGTAAGGCTGCCTATAATCTGTTTCCAAAGTATTTTTCTTCAATTGTTTACAAACTTTGTACAGGTTCAGTGCTGACACCATCAGTCATTAAAAGAAATAATTAGCACTCTTAGAAACAGATAGACACAATTCACTGATTTCGTTTTAGTATACTATAAGTAATAATAATATTTGGTACATTGCAGGAAGCCGGTGCCTGAGGGGTCGTCACTGCCTACGTGGCCGGCAGCTGGCGCGGACAGGTCACCACACATGGTACTGGATAAGAAGCTGGAACTACGTGGAGTGCTCTTAGAAGAACGCACTCGCTTGTGGGATGACATCTATAAGAAATACTATCGGGATGCCGTACCACCACCAGCGCCGCCCCCAAAAGGTCGCGTTGAATTGTAAAAAGAGCATTTGACTGTTGTTGTCTTTAGTACGTTCGAATGAGTAAACTACAATCTAACATAATAATGTTTAAGAAGAAATAAATCATTTAGTTAGGTTACTCGAGGATCTTTAATAAAAATATTTTATTGTATTGGCTTGTTTATTTCATTTTGTGAACCAGCTGGAGTTCTGTCAGTGAAGATGCACAGGAAACAATGTCATAAGCGAAATGTAGATTTGACAGTCTTATGTCACTGTGAACAAAGCCTCTTGCTCTCCAATCGGCTGCTAATCGCCTCAAGTTTTCTTAAAAGGAAACGTGAACAGTTTAGGTGATAGCTGGATGTCCTGTTTAAAACATTTATGTGTTTAAAAAAATGTTTATTATGTAATTGCGGATGTATTACTCTTTCTGTAAATATTGGAATACAAATATACGTACCTAGGATCAATGTTTTGATCACAATTCAATTACGAGACCATTGACAGACCAGTGATCGACAATAAAATTAGCAGATTCCGAGTTTTTAACAAAATGGCAGTGGGATCGTCATGGATTGACGATTATGAAAAAAAAACTTTTTGAAAAAAAAAGGATCCGACTTAAAAAATAACTTTTCTTTCAGAAGTCGGTGGCCGTGATAGTTAATGAAATGAAAACAAAGCCACCGATTTCTGAACGAAAAGTTATTTTACACTTTTGTGTTTGGTTTTGAAGTCGGTTCCTTTTATTTTTAGTTTTTTATTTTTATTTTACCCTGTTTAGTTTATATATTCTACAAAAATCTTTAAAACGGCGTCTTTGAAAATTTACAATACAGGTATGCAACAAAAGCGGATCTATGCGGCCAACGTCATAAGATATCCATAATAGTTATACCTATGTATACTTAAACCTTCCCCAGAATGGAACAAACACTTTTCTCATAACCGCATCAAAATCGGTTCAGTTAAACGCGAGATAATCGCGGACAAACATACAATCGTCTTTGAAAATCTACAATCCAAATAAGCAAAAAAATCTTTATTTCAAAAACTACTGAACCGGTTTTGATGGATTCCTAAGTTGAACAATACCCAGTACAACAAAAAATCAATTACATAAATCGGTCTTGTAGTTCTGGAGATATGCTAACACAAACAAAAAAACATACATACATACACTTTCGAAATTTGGTACATTTGGTCAGACGCTGATATAGACTAAAAATACGAAAACTGAGCAGTTCTGGAAATATAACATACGTACGGGTCGAATTGATAACCTTCTTTTTTTGAACCTTCCTTTTTTTTGAAGTCTGTTGAAATTCCTTATCTCAAAAACTACTAAGCCGATTTTGATTAAACTTGCAGTATTCCCTAAGTTGAACAATACCTAGTACAACAAAATCATCTGTTTAGCCTTTTCCCAACTATATTGGGGTCGGCTTCCAGTCGAACCAGCTGCTGAATATCAGTATTTTAATTGGAGCGACTGCCTATCGGACCTCCACAGCCCAGTAACTGGGTAATACGATACCCCATGGTACATAAGACTGGTTGTCAGACTTTTAGAGCTTCTGACTAATAGTAACGACTGCAAAGATCTACAAATGACAGCCGGGACCAACGGCTTTATGTGCTTTCCGAAGCACGGAGGAAACTCGGTATGACAGATGATCACGAATCCACAGACCAACCTCGGCAAGCGCGGCTTAACCCGGAAGATCGGTCTGTGCGGCGTAAATATTTAGCCACGAGCTCCTCCTTCTTCCTTTATTTTATTGCACATTGCAATTTTAACTCGAGGCTAGTCGAGCTTTTACATGACAGAGTGCATAATTTATTTGTTGTCACTTAATTCGTCAAAATTGGCGTGTCGTACACAAACATTGACCGATGAGGTCATTTAGGTCTATGGTCAATATGCGTCGTCATTCTACATCTTCAAAAATAATCATACTGTCAGTATCTGTATCAAACAGGTATGGACCTGTCGTTGCTGGGAAAGATAATCCATCAACCAACTGTTACAATTATTGTAACAGTCTACAAAGAGTATATAAGCTTGCGAGCGTATCTTATAGACATACTCGTATCAATATTTCAAAGCTAGTTTGCAAACATAGCGATGGAGTGGCGGACGTGTGTGGTACTGTTGTGTGTGACGGCTGTTCACGCTGACGATGAATGGCGGGAAGTGAAGACTGCGCAAGGGCCGGTGCGCGGGCGCAAGCACCCCACTGAGGATTTATACACCTTCTTTAACATTCCTTATGCCACAGCACCTACGGGTGCAGACAAGTTCAAGGTAATTACACTAGTTTTTTTTTGTTGCATTATTTATTTTGTTTTATTTACATTTATATTATTATACTAAATTACTAATATTATAAACGAATTATAAATAAAAACTTTCTAGTAATATCTACAAAAAATACACTAGTTATAGTGTACCTATATTGTTTTTGGATACCAAATCACATTAGTTATTTGGTATCCAAAGCTCTTTTATGATTTTTTTTATTATGTATTCAGATTTGAATATCGTCGGTGTAGATGGAGAACTAAATAGCTGCGATTTTCGTTAAATTGACTTTTTTATATTTTCCTTATACCAAAAACACGGTCGCGAGACTGTACGAATTACCGTGACCACGGAACGTAAAGGGCTATTGAAGGACACCGTTGATTTTAGTCAGTACGAGTCTGACAGTCCCTCCCGCTCTGCTCTGTGTGGAAGGACATGGTCATTTGATGATTTTACCACGTTTAAAAAAAAAACCAAATAAACGTCGTATGATTTCGCCTGACAAGCATTTTTGTTTTCCTGTCCTATTTAGAAAAAGACAATCAATTTCTTTTCCTTGACTTACAGTATACAATACAAATTATAATTTAGTCAGTTAACCAGTAGCCTGAAATAAATAACTCTGTCGTCTGGCCGCCTTTCATAGCAAATTTTTTTCAATAACTTCAAGTAGGTTCAGAGGAAATTGATTGATTATGTTAAAAATGTCATTAAAAAAAATATAAAAGAAAATAGACAAAAAATTACCGGGGAATGGTAATTTTTAGTGTTTTGTCCATTGATTATTTCGAAACTACTAAGATTATAGGGAAGTCCATGATTTTAAAATAACAAGTTGATCACGAGCCTGCAGTGAGGATTATAAATATATTATTGAATTGGAAATAGAAACTAGTTACATATTCAAAATCTAAAAAAAACATCCCCTTTTCATAAAAACTCCATCGTGTGACATAATTCTCATATGAAAAGATTTGTTTTGAGAAATGTAAATATCTTTTTCAATATTCAAGAAGTCATGAATTCTAAATTCTGTAGCATAATAAATCAAAGTACCAAGTAGCCTAAAAGTATGGCAACCAGTCTCTGGTTGCCAAACTTTTAGTCTTTTACATGTAGCAGTGGACAAAAAATTGGGACGAGCGAAGCTAAAAACTAGATTAATGAACAAAATAATAACGCCTACTTTGTTCGAAACAATCGAGGCACGGAATCCTAAAAAGGCTAATCGCTCATCTATTCTCAGCATTTCCCTTTTATTTATACAGTTTTCTCTTCCAGGCACCTCTTCCGCCACCAGTATGGTTGGAAACTTATGTTGTGTTATAGGGTGCCCAGAAGTGTTATCTTAAGGGGGGTGCGCGTGCCTCAGTTGTTCCACACTGATATGTGCCGGACTAATGCTGGGGAACGAGCACCTCTTCGCCGTCTTGTTGATACATACAACACACATTTTATGAACCTAGACATATTTTATCTATCCAAGCATGTGTTTAAGAAAATGACACTGGATATTTTGTCTACAGAATAGGTAGGTAATTAAGGAATTAACTCTGAACTATGCCAATATCAGCACTATTTTGACCACGTTTCTTTTGTTTCTTTTCTTTTTTATTTTATTTAACTTCATTTAATTTTTAGTAAGTACGTGGACAATGGTGTGGGTTGCATGTTTGACAAATCCTAGCTTAAGTATTTCCCTGTATTTTGTAGCATGTAACTGTTTTTTGTCCCTAATAAATAAATAAATAAATAAATAAATAAATGATGCTGTCGACAAGAAAGTAATGTGCCCACAAGTTGCGATCCCAATCACGCCTTTGGACCATCTTGTACAACAAGAAGATTGTCTGATTGCAAATCTGTATGTTCCAAATACTAATGAGAAGAATCTGTCGGTGGTAGTGTATGTTCATGGAGGAGCTTTTGTAATGGGTCATGGTGAATTGCTGAAAGCAACACAATTGATGAAAAATAAAGATTTGATCATCGTTACATTCAACTATCGTCTGGGTGTTCATGGATTCCTTTGTCTCGGCACCGAGGATGCACCAGGCAATGCTGGTATGAAGGACCAGGTTGCGTTGCTGCGCTGGGTACAAAAGAATATCGCTAGCTTCGGTGGTAACCCTGATGATGTAACTATTGCAGGTTACAGTGCAGGTTCCGCATCCGTAGATCTCTTAATGTTATCGAAGTCTGCTGAAGGACTGTTCCAGAGAGTCATACCTGAAAGTGCTGGAAGTATGGCCGCATTGACAATTCAAAGGGATCCTTTAGAGATTGCAAGAAGGTTTGCCAGCCAACTGAATTTCACGAATGTAGATGATATTTACGCTTTAGAAGAGTTCTACAAGACAGCTCCCTTAAGTCTATTGACATCAGATTCATTTTGGGATAGAACTGATTCTACTTTTATGTTCTCACCATGTGTGGAGCGTGATACAGGAGATGGTGCATTTTTGACACAATCTCCTCTGACTATACTTAAGAAAGGCAACTACAGAAAGTTACCTGTATTGTATGGATTTGCTAACATGGAAGGAATACTACGACTTGAGTTCTTTGAGTTATGGAAGCATAAAATGAACGAAAAGTTTTCTGATTTCTTAACTCCTGACTTGAAGTTTGCATCTGAAGAAGAAAGAGAAGAAGTGGCTAATAAAATTAAGCACTTCTATTTTGGCGACAGACCAGTTGATGAAGATAACATTTTAGGATATGTCGATTTCTTTTCGGATGTTTTATTTACTTATCCCATGCTTTGGGCTACAAAACTACATGTGGAGGCTGGCAACAATCAAATATATTTGTATGAATATTCTTTTGTCGATGAGAATGTACCCTTTGTGCCTCACACGAAAATACGAGGTGCAAACCACTGTGCTCAAACCACCGCCGTAATGGATGGTAATGGTAACTTCACACACCCAGATGAATCTCTTGCAAGCCCAAAGTTCCAGAAAATGAAGAAGGTGGTCCGTGAAATTTGGCATAACTTCATTAAAACTGGGTAAGTTTAATTAGTCAAATGTGTATTGTTCCTAAGATTTTAATACGTTAAAGTGTTATTACATTTTATAGATGTACATATAATGTTCATGTCGAATCCTTACGAAATTAATTATTCACTAAAATGAGGTAGAAAACTTGAGCTATGAAAGTTTCAACTTAATATCAACGATTTTAGTGGGCACTACAAAGAAAAAAATAATGAAGAAAAATATGTTCCAGTTTCTTTTGTGACTTTTTATTTACATTTTATAGTGTACTTTACCAGTGGACCAGAAACTAGAACTTAAATGGACTTGAGAATTAGAAGAACATTAAAGTTCACACCTTCTTCAATATTTCTGGTGATTATAGCCAAATATTTGTTACCTTTCAGGAAGCCAGTGCCAGAAGGTTCGTCGCTGCCTACATGGCCGGCAGCTGGCGCGGACAGATCACCTCACATGGTGCTGGATGAGAAGCTGGAACTACGCGGAGTGCTCTTAGAAGAACGCGCTCGTTTATGGGATGGTATTTACCAGAAATACTATCGAGATGCCGTACCGCCACCAAAACCGCCACCAAAAAGTCGTCTTGAATTGTAAAAAGAGTATTTGACTATTGTTGTCCTATGTATGAATGTGTAAACTACAATCTAACAGATTCTGTTGATTATTCAAGGAGCGTTAATTAAAATAATTTATTGAATTGGCTTGTTTATTTCATTTCGCACAGGGCATAATGTCATAAAAGCAAAATGCAGATTTGACAGTCTTGTCTTACCTAGAACAATGCCCCTTCCTCTCCAATCGGCGGCCTATCTCCTGAAGATTTCTTCAAAAGAAAGAACGGTTTAGGCGATAACTGGTTGCCTTGTTTAAACCCTTTGTGTTTTAAAAGTTTGGACCAGAGGTTAATTATGTAATTGTGGATGTACTATTTCTGTAAAGGCGAGAGAGGATGACAATGCTTATAATAATGCCGTAAACATTACATAAACATCGGACATTCATTTTTATTCTTTTTTTAATAACGTTGCGTTTACAAATATAGAAACTCACATACACAAACAACTATTTGTAGGTCATACGACGATCTCCGGCCACCGTAGGCGCGAGCATGCGGGCGGCGAGTAATGGGCGACTCGCAATTCGACCATGGACCATGCACGGGTCGACGGCGCGTAAAGGGCTAGTGAAGGACACCGTGGAGTTTAGTCAGTACAAGTCTGACAGTCCCTCCCGCCCTGCCCTGGGTGGGAGGCCTCATTTGATGATTTTACCACGAAAAAAAAAAGCATTGTCATCCTACGGTGGCAGAAAACTATTTCATCCCCCACTTATTCATAATGACTAGAACAAATCAAGGATTAGATCAAATCATATTTAAATTATTATCTTGGACATTAGGTATATCTATAGTTTTCTAGACTATTAATTACTCACTAATAAATAATTATTAATAAATTATTTAATTGTATATGAATGAAGTAGTTATTAAACAGCATTGCATAATCTAAGTTCAACATTACCAATGATTATTATTAATATTTTAAGGAAAATCATCACACCTATCGTTGCTGGGTGAGATATAGTACAGACAGTGTTTATGGAACCGTAAAAACTGCGTAGGTGGTACTATCAACCAATTGTAATAATCTACATAGTGTTTATCAGTACGTACATATATGTAAGTATGTCGATAGATTATTCAGACAGTTTGCAAACGTAGCGATGGAGTGGCGGACGTGTGTGTTACTGTTGTGTGTGACGGCTGTTCTCGCTGACGATGAATGGCGGGAAGTGAAGACTGCGCAAGGGCCGGTGCGCGGGCGCAAGCACCCGACCGAGGATTTATACACCTTCTTAAACATTCCCTACGCCACAGCACCTGTGGGTGTAGACAAGTTCAAGGTAATCAAACTAGTTATTTGGTTTGGGGCCAAACATTTATTAAGTAAGACTATTTTCGCTAGTTTTTGACCCCATCGTATTATAATAAAAATAAGAATAGGCCGACCCGTTCCTCCCTGTTAACTATTTATAACTTGAGAATATAAGGAAAAAATGAATACATGGTGTATTTTAATGCTTAGTTTTTTAAAGTAACAATTTTTAGAAATGTTTGAATGTCGAAATATTATCTTTTTTTTACCTTTACGTGTCTGAGCGAACTTTGACACTTACGCGGTTGAACTGAATAGCTGCGATTTTCGTTAAATTCACTTTTTAAAATACCTTATTTATATACAAAACCTGCCGCTTGGTTTTGTCTGACAAGCATTTTTATATTCTTGTCATGTTCAGAAAGAAAATCTCCAATAAATTTCTTACCCTACGGGTACGGAATCCTATTGCTTAGACTCTGTTGCTGTCTATCTGTCATCAGGCTGTATTTCACGAACCCTGTGATTTTGTGCCGCTTTTTTTTTTATCGTGGTAAAATCATCAAATGAGTCCTCCCACCCAGGGCAGGGCGGGAGGGACTGTCAGACTTGTACTGACTAAAATCCACGGTGTCCTTCACTAGCCCTTTACGTACCGGGGTCACGGTAATCCCTTTGGTCCCGCGACCCGATTTTGTGCCGCTAAAACAATAAATACTAAAAAGCAGAATAATTAAAGGGACTGTCATACAAAAATCGTGATATTTTTTTGTTAAACATAGAAGCAAGATAAGCCGTTAAATTTTCTGTAATATTCCCGTTATCTGTACAAAAGTCACTCTACTGCAATCACAGGTAATGTAACTATGGCATATTTGAGAGATTTTAGAAGTTTACTGGAAGATGTTCATTGCAGCACAAAGGCCTCCCCTTAAACCGCTACACCGAATGATAATTGCCACTTGCATCTGATGGTTGCCCATGACTCTCACGATGTCATTCTTTCCGTGTAGGAGGCCAGCATCTTACGGTTTGTGGTCGTTTCTCGAGAACTATTCTTCAACTTGCAAATGAACTACATTACACAAACAACATTAAAAAAAAATACTTTTCTAATGTTGTTTGACCTTTTAGAATGTCGTTAATATAAACGAACATCGTTAGGAAAGTAGTGCTCACACATATCATTGGGATTATCGGCCTAGCTTTTTCCGAACTATGTCGGGGTCAACTTCCAATGCAAAAGTTGGGGCTCGCATGTCGAAGGAGACAAATGTCCCCAAATAAAATTATATAAAAATAAAAAAATCCAATGCAACCGAATACTGTTTAGTTTTTTTTCATGGTCTCCTTTGGTCACTATCTCGCTTTTGCACCCTTGGCTAAAAGTAACTTATTCACTATTGACATAAAGACCCTTTGCGACATAGAGTGATTAACTATTCAGGCCTTGATAACACAATATATACCACTTGATAAGACTGGTCAGACTTTCAGGCTTCTGGTAACATGTAATGCGCGTTATACGCGCGTAATAAGGTCTTGATACTCGTGCAATATAAAAAAAACGTTACAAATATTATTGCCAGATCATTTTTTTAAATTTTTTAACCTTACCCTTTTAGCCTAAAATAAAATCAATAGGGAATCGCTAATCTATTCTCAGTATTTCCTTTCTATTTATACAGATTTCTCTTCCAGGCACCACTTCCGCCACCAGTATGGTTGGAACCTTATGATGCTGTCGATAAGAAAGTGATATGTCCACAAGTTACGATTCCAATTGGGCCTTTGGATCATCTAGAGCAACAAGAAAATTGTCTGATTGCAAATGTATATGTTCCAAATACTAATGAGAAGAATCTGTCTGTGGTAGTGTACGTCCATGGAGGAGCTTTTGTAATGGGTTTTGGTGAAATGTTTAAAGCAACACAATTAATGAAAAAGAAAGATTTGATCATCGTTACATTCAACTATCGTTTAGGTGTTCATGGATTCCTTTGTCTCGGCACCGAGGACGCACCAGGCAATGCTGGTATGAAGGACCAGGTTGCGTTGCTGCGCTGGGTACAAAAGAACATCGCTAGCTTCGGTGGTAACCCTGACGACGTAACCATTGCAGGTTACAGTGCAGGATCCGCGTCCGTAGATCTCTTAATGTTATCAAAGTCTGCTGAAGGACTGTTCCAGAGAGTCATACCTGAAAGTGGTGCAAACATTGCCGCATTTACAATTCAGAGGGATCCTCTAGAGATTGCCAGAAGGTTTGCGAGACAACTCAACTTCACTAATGTAGACGATATTTACGCTTTAGAAGAGTTCTACAAGACAGCTCCCTTAACCTTGTTAACATCAGATCCATTTTGGGATAGAACTGATTCTACTTTTATGTTCTCACCATGTGTGGAGCGTGATACAGGAGATGGAGCATTTTTGACAGAATCTCCTCTGATTATATTTAAGAAAGGCAACTACAGAAAGTTACCTGTGTTGTATGGATTTGCTAACATGGAAGGACTTCTACGAGTTGACTTCTTTGAGTTATGGAAGCATAAAATGAACGAAAAATTTTCTGATTTCTTAACTCCTGACTTGGAGTTTGAATCAGAAGAAAAAAGAGAAAAAGTGGCTAATGAGATTAAGCAGTTCTATTTTGGCGACAAGCCAGTTGATGAAGATAACATTCTAGGATATGTTAATTTCTTTTCGGATGTTATATTTACTTATCCCATGCTTTGGGCTACAAAACTACATGTGGAGGCTGGCAACAATCAAATATATTTGTATGAATATTCTTTTGTGGATGAGGATGTACCCTTTGTGCCTAACACCAAAATACGAGGTGCAAACCATTGTGCTCAAACCACCGCCGTAATGGATGGTAATGGTAACTTCACACACCCAGATGAATCTCTTGCAAGCCCAAAGTTCCTGAAAATGAAGAAGGTGGTCCGTGAAATTTGGCATAATTTCATTAAAACTGGGTAAGTTTAATTAGTTCAACTGTGTTGTAGTGACTTTGATCGGATCCCAAACATTTTGTGTTAAAGTGTTATGAAACTTTATCCGTCTTATTACAAAATGAGGTTTAACTAAAAATCCAGTTTAAATCACGAAAAACTACGGTTTACACAAACGTTATAACAAATCTATAAACTATGGTCTAACAATCGTAGCTGACAAAGGTGTGTCAAAGTTTTTCATGTAGTTTTTTTTTTGTGTTGTTGTTTTTGTGTTATTTTCACACAAAATGGATTTAAACATGGTAGATTGAATTGTTATTACACATAGTGTATTTAATTGTTTAGACAATGGTTCAAATGACGGTACTAAGGTCCACGTTTAATCTAAGTTTAGTAATACAGAGAACTTTAAACCATGGTTCTGCAGATAAGCCTGGACGTGATAGTCCTGGTTTAAACCAAGGTGTATTTAGTTTTTGTAATAAGGTCGAATTCATTTAAAATGTTTATTTGAAATTCTTACGCAATTACCTGCTCACTAAAAGGAGTTAACAGACTCATTTTAGCTAAGGTTTCAACTTAATATCAATCATTAATTTTAGTAGGCACCACAAAGAAACTAATTCTAGTTGATTTTCCTGTCTTTAGCGAAATATATTGTTACCTTTCAGGAAGCCAGTGCCAGAAGATTCGTCGCTGCCTACATGGCCAGCAGCTGGCGTAGACAGGTCACCTCACATGGTTCTGGATGAGAACCTGGAACTACGCGGAGTGCTCTTAGAAGAACGCGCTCGTTTCTGGGATGGAATTTACCAGAAATACTATCGGGATGCCGTACCACCACCAAAACCGCCACCAAAAAGTCGCGTTGAATTGTAAAAAAAAGTATTTTTTATTATTGTTGTTGCCTATTGTTGTACAATGTTATAAAGCAGAAAAGAATACAGTGTGATTTCTAGCATCGTAAATAAATACAATATATTGCAGAGGCTTGTCTAAATCATTTTGAATTTAGTCATATTTTGTCATAGTACCCCGATAATTAAAAAAAACCGGCCAAGTGCGAGTCGGACTCGCCTTTAAAGGGTTCCGTAGCAGCAAGTAACATTATATAAAAGTTGGTTGTAACTTTGAAAGATAAATTGCGGTTTACGATTTATGACGTATTAAAAAAAAATGTAAGTTGGTACGCACAATATTGAGTGATTTACCATGTTATTTTAATATCATGGACTTCTTATAGGTTTTCCTATAATCTATAAGGAGAAAACTAATTTCTGTATTTTTTTTCATAATTTTAGGTTCAGTAGTTTCGGAGATAAGGGGGGGGGAATGGTCAATTTTCGTCTATTTTCTTGAATAATTTGGAAACTATTTATTTTAAAATTACAAAAAAATACATTTAAGATCTTCTCAACAAGACCTTTCATTTGATATGCCACACGATGCAGTTTTCAGATTTTTTTTTTTAATTTTCCCCTTCCCCCCCAAAAATGACCCCCCATATACAGATTTCATCTGCTCACGTCACACCTCTGTGTTTGGGTCACAGGAATTGATATGTGTACCAAATTTCAACTTAATCGGTCTAATAGATTCGGAGATAATTGACTGTAAGCGACGGACGGACAGACACACGAGTGATCCTATAAGGGTTCAGTTTTTGTATTCAGACGTACGGAACCCTAGAAAAATGAAGGAATCGTAGCAATTGTCACCCCCCCCCCAGGTGACAACTGAGAAAAAGACTTCCCATTTGTCCCCTCTAGTAAGTTTTCCAGGAATAATTCCATGAACGCTATACGTATACGTGTTCAAGTATATTCTTTTAACGCGTATACAGTTTCGTGTCAATCTTCTATACCTGCGGCCGTATTATGACGTCTTAAAACCAGGCTTGTTCCAGTAAGAGAAAGAGACAGAGCTATACAAGTCGTCTAGCGCCAGTTCCTTCACTCAACAGTCTACCCGCGGAGGCCCCGTCAATTTCCTTGGGGAACGCGTGGAAGACGGTGTGTCACCGACGACTAGGGCCTAGTAGCATAGGTCGCGTTAGCGGCGTGCGATCCCAACAGATGTAACTTATGTCACTGAGCAGTAAGAACTGAGAAGTGTTATGGACATCTATAGGTTACAGAGATAGAAACGTTCAGATCGTATTGCCGGAACGGATCGCGCTCTGTGTTGAGTGTTTGTTTATCATGATTTTTGTTTAGGTGCGTAATCATGCTAATACTACAAATTATAAAATATACTTATCGCTTCAGGGAAAGATAATTATAAGATGTTATGTGCTTATGATAAGATCGTAATTAACACGCAGCGGTGGAGTGGCGGACGTGGTTGGTAGTATTGTGTGTGACGGCTGTTCTCGCTGACGATGGATGGTGGGAAGTGAAGACTGCGCAAGGGCCGGTGCGCGGGCGCAATCATTCCACGGAGGATATTTATACCTTCTACAACATACCCTACGCTACAGCACCTGTAGGTGTAAACAGATATAAGGTTCGTAGTATTTGTTTTACCATGTTTATAAATATACAGTGAGATAGGTACCACAAATTTTTTATAAAACAGGCCACTCATAAATTTTTTTTGGAAGATAAATGCTCATCTTACTTTAACATTTTTACACGATAAGCTATCGTCGTCGAAGACGCTATATCGGTATGCGAAATTAATTAACGATTAATTAAAAAAATACTTTTATTTTTTCCAGGCACCTTTTCCGCCGCCTGTGTGGTTGCAACTATACGATGCTATCGATAAACAAGTAATAAGTCCACAATATAAAATTTCTCATCCGGTCTTTCCAGAAACTCTGATAATAGAAGAAGATTGTCTGATTGCCAATCTGTATGTCCCAAACAAGAATAAGAAGAACCTGTCCGTCGTTGTATATGTTCACGGAGGAGGTTTTGTGGCGGGCTTTGGAGAAATAATTAAAGCGACTCAGCTAATTAAGAGGAAAGACATAATCATCGTTACATTCAACTATCAAGTTAGTGTTCACGGATTCCTTTGCCTCGGTACCGAAAACACACCAGGCAATGCTGGCATGAAAGATCAGGTGGCACTGCTGCGCTGGGTACAGCAGAACATCGCCAGTTTTGGCGGTAATCCTAATGATGTCACCATTGCAGGTTTTAGTGCCGGTTCTGCAGCAGTGGATCTTTTGATGCTTTCAAAGTCTGCTGAAGGATTATTCCACAGAGTCATACCTGAAGGTGGTGGAAATCTTGCATTTACTATTCAGAGGGATCCCGTAGTAATTGCCAAGACGTACGCCAGACAACTCAACTTCACGAATGTAGACGATATTTATGCTTTAGGAGAGTTTTACAAGACAGCTTCATTGGAACTACTGAATTCAGTTTCATTCGCTGATAGAACTACTATTCTACTTTCATGTTTTCACCATGTGTGGAGCGGACGGAGCTTTCCTTACTGAATCTCCTCTGAGTATACTAAAGAAAGGTAATTACAAAAAGTTACCCGTGTTGTACGGTTTTGCTCGAATGGAAGGACTATTGAGGATTGACTTTTTCGATTTTTGGAAACACAAGATGAATGAAAAAATTTCCGATTTCTTGCCGGCTAACTTAAAGTTTGAATATGAAGAAGAAAAAGAAAAAATTGCTGATAAGATAAGGCAGTTCTATTTGGAAGACAAGCCAATTAATGAAGATAATATTTTAGGATATGTTGATTTCTTTACGGATGTCATAATGGCTTATCCTATGCTTTGGGCTACAAAACTGCAGGTGGAAGCTGGCAACAGTCAAATTTATTTGTACGAATATGCTTTTGTCGACGAAAAGGTTCTCTTCGTACCTCACACTAACGTACGAGGAGCAAACCACGGTGCTCAAACCTTTGCCGTGATGGATGGCCATGGTAACTTTACACATCTAAAAAACGAAGTACATAAATTAAGTATTTCCAGATCCGGTTTGGAACTCCTCGTGCGCGACTCACATTCGCTCTTTCAGTGAGTTACTGAATGAATGAAATTGATTCAAGTTTCCGCTCTTGCCACAAAGGTGAGGGTCACCCGATACCTGTCATACGAGCGGTGAAGTGAATCTGACGAACACCGCTCGACCGCGCGGTCATAATTGGCGCTCACCGCTGCGGAATATCGCCGTTATGTGAAGTTCAGTAGTTTGGAGTTTAATAAACGAAATTAACTGAATACTCTTGATTATTCTAAATGAAGTGGAATTTTTAGGTCTCTCATGACTCAACAATAAAACGTAATTAATAAATATCATGATTCTGGTAAATAGTGGCCTTTTTAGACTCCCAGATGAATTACGGATATGAAAACTATTTCAAAAATCTCAACTCTTTGAAAAGAGTACGTATATTGTAACTAAATATACATTATCATGCCTACCTTAACAATATTGGTATCTATTGTTACTAGGAGATAATATTACCTACACGATTTTTAAGGCATCCTAATCCAATTGTAAGTCAGTTCACAATCGTAGCGATGGAGTGGCGGACGTGTGTGTTACTGTTGTGTGTGACGGCTGTTCTCGCTGACGATGAATGGCGGGAAGTGAGGACTGCGCAAGGGCCGGTGCGCGGGCACAAGCACCCCACGGAAGATCTATACACCTTCTTTAACATTCCCTACGCTACTGCACCTGTGGGTGTCGACAAGTTTAAAGTATGAGTCGAGATTCCGAGGAACCTTGGTACCGACGCCAGAATATCAACCTACCGCAATCTGTGAACTTTCCTAATCGAACAAGAATCCCCTGTTTCGGTGATAAGTTGAAAATCTTTGAAATAATTTTCACAGATTGGGTTAGTTTAATGTGCAAGCGTCTGTACAATGTGTTGTCATTAGTTAGATTCAATGTTATACTATAAACAGGCAACCGTGACCCTACAATGTGGAAGTCCTGTTTTATTGTTAAGTAAACACTGGATTTAAGTCAGTACGAGCTTGATAATTCCAGCCAGGGCGAGAAGACTCATTTGATGATTCTACCACGTAAAAAAAAGTTGCAACCTTGGTTTGTTTTGTAATGTCATTGCCTGTTATAACTGACGAATATGTAAAAAAAAAAACAGTAAACAAGTTACTAACATGAAGTTGATTAGAAACAATAAATGGATGTTGAGTGCTTGTTGACAATCTTATAATACCTGTATAACCTGTTAGATGTGATACCTTGCAGAGATATATGTGTTCTTCCTGCCGTAAACTGGAGTATTACCAGAAGAAAACTAACACACAATTATTAAAACTAAACTATAGCCAGTGGTCCCAGAATAAGGTTCGTTACAATACTAAAATATTGAAGGTCACCCAAGTTTATCACTTGTTTTTTTTTATGTAAGTAATTATAACTTTACTTTTTAAACAAACATTCTCCCTCCATTCATCCCTTTTTTAGGTTGGTAAAATTTTCAAATGAGTCCACCAACCAAGTAGACTGTAATCTAAAAATCTAACAGGGTGGATTTTTATTCTGTTTCTACAATTGCCGTTTTCGTTCCGGGTAACGTGCTCAGCCAGTCCCGTGAGTTTAATTCAGTGCCGACTGATGAAAAATCTTTTGTGTGTGCTACATAACAGTGCTTCCGTGTTAATATATTTTGCCATAAAAACTGACGTCTTTTTTGCGTATTTTTAAGTATGAGTTTCTTCCTTGTGACCTCTATACGTCAACGTTCCGTTCCATCATATACTAGTGTTATTGAAAACTGATTATAAATTATATGAGCTTATCTCAGTTATTGACAGCCTATAAGAGTTATATTTTTAGAAGCGCATTTACCACGCAAAAGTACGTAAAAACTCCAAAAATCCTTAGTTTTATAAGAACAATCCGCATAAGGTTCTCCCGTATCAGGTTTCGTTTCGACGTACAGCAGAACCCTAAAAAGCACTCTATAAAGGTGGGTCTTGAAAGAAGTAGGTAGGTTTGATTGTAATACCATACGGCTGCGTCAAGCCTTGTAAAGTGATATTTGGTTTTGAATTTCTCATATTAGGTTCACACAGGTTTCTTTTACACGAGATATAAATAAACAAAACGGGCAAAAAATGAATTAGATAGATGTGTGTATTGCACTATCTGAATGTGAAATGAAAACTCATGATCCTGTTGTGTTTCTGTTGTGAGAAAAAGTTTTGAAATAAAGTGTGAGATACTTTACCAAAACATTAGCTACCGAATATATAAAAATGACAAAAGGTGACTGTTTGTTTGTCACGTTTTTCATGTCTAAACCGCTGGATCGATTTTCAATTAAAAAAATCAAATTCTTGCAATATAGATTTGCTCCTATCAAGACATTTCCTTATTTCCTTAAAACCAGGTACCTAGAAAATCTATTGAAAGACTGAATCTACTATTGCATTAATCCAGCCTCTTTTTTTCAGCCACCTCTTCCACCACCAGTTTGGTTGGAGCCATATGATGCTATAGACAAGGAAGTAAGATGTCCTCAACATCCAATCCCAGATTGGAGCGGCTCAATACCAAAGACGTCCGAAAATTGTCTAATTGCAAACGTGTATGTGCCGAACACCAAAGAGACAAATCTGTCAGTTGTGGTGTATTTCCATTGGGGCGGTTTTGTAATGGGCTATGGTGATCAGTTAAAAGCTACACAGTTCATGAAAACAAAAGATATGATTACCGTTACGTTCAATTACCGCCTGGGTGTTCACGGGTTCCTCTGTCTCGGCACCGAGGACATACCAGGTAATGCTGGCATGAAGGATCAAGTGGCATTGTTGCGTTGGGTACAAAAGAACATCGCAAGCTTCGGCGGTAACCCTGATGATGTCACTATTATAGGCTGCAGTGCTGGTTCCGCATCAGTAGATCTCTTGATGTTATCAAAGTCTGCTGAAGGACTGTTCCACAAAGTCGTACCGGAAAGTGGAGGAAACCTTGCTGCGTTCACAGTACAGAGGGATCCTCTAGAGATTGCCAAAACGTTTGCCAGACAACTCAACTTCACGAATGTAGACGACATTTATGCTTTAGAAGATTTTTACAAGACAGCGCCATTGGAACTGTTGACTTCAGATTCATTTATGTACAGAACTGACTCTACTTTCCTGTTTTCACCGTGTGTGGAGCCTGTTATTGACGGAGCATTCCTGACAGAATCTCCTCTTAGTATCCTAAAGAAAGGCACTTTTACGAAGTATCCTTTGTTGTATGGTTTCGCTAACATGGAAGGATTGATGCGTGTAATGTTCTATGATTTATGGAAACCAAAAATGAACGATAAGTTTTCTGACTTCTTGCCAGCTGACTTAAAATTTGAATCTGAAGAAGAAAGGGAAGATGTAGCCAACAAAATCAAGAAGTTTTATTTCGGTGAGAAGCCGATCGACGAAGACAACATCTTAGGATATGTTGATTTCTTTTCTGACATTTTAATTAATTATCCAATGCTTAGATCAGTGAAGTTTTACGTGGAGGCTGGCAACGATCAAGTGTATTTGTATGTATATTCCTTTGTGGAAGACGATGACTACGTAGTGCCACACACTAACATACGAGGAGCAAGCCACTGCGCTCAAACGGTGGCTGTGATGGATGGTAAAAATGTCACACACCATGATGAAGCTCTTGCGTCACCACGGTTCAAGAAGCTGAAGAAAGTAGTTCGAGAAATCTGGCACAACTTTGTGAAAACTGGGTAAGAATAAGTCTTACTATTGAATACCTGCTTTGAGTTTCATGGTAGTGGTTTGTGTTGATACTCTTTAATCGCTACAGTGACTGCTGTGGTTCGTTTAATAGTTAGGACACTGTTCTACGTACGTTTATGTTATTAGATAGTTATTGATTTGGTACTTTGCAGGAAGCCGGTGCCTGAGGGGTCGTTGCTGCCTACGTGGCCGGCAGCAGGCGCGGACAGGTCACCACACATGGTGCTGGATGAGAAATTGGAACTACGTGGAGTGCTCTTAGAAGAACGCACTCGCTTCTGGGATGATATCTATCAGAGATACTACCGGGATGCCGTGCCACCACCAAAACCACCGCCTAAAGCACACGTGGAATTATAAAATATTGTTGTTATTATTTAGTACATTAAATAAAGAGAATAATTTTCAAATAATTAGCTTCTTGAAAACTTGTGCTAGTTTGTTCTTCATTTCAAATTTTCAAATGGCAAGTGATAACATTTGCACTATACTACGTATGTACACCTACGCGATGCGATTCTCTTTTGTCACAGTCATGATACTGAGATGAAGGCGCGCCTTCATCTCAGTATCGTGTATTCGTACAATAGCTGTAGAACAAAATTGTGAACAAATATCACCTTGAAAACGTGTTTCCCAAACACGCTGATATCGCCCTGTTGTCTGTTTGGCCTACAGCTAGGTACCACACCACTGCGGTGGATCCTTAAAAAAGTTAATGTTTATAACAATGTTTAACCAATTTCAAACTTAATGGTCCACCAATGGTGTACTACACACCTGTTTCTTTTTACAGAATATGAATGTAGTTGTTCCATGCGGTATTCATGAGGAAATTGTAGCAGTTATTTTTCTCATGAGGTATTCACGATGCACGGACGCAAAGACTCAATTTGAGTCATCTGTACCTATTTTGTTAGTCATTTGGATTTCCAGTGAGGTTTCCTTCCCTTTCAAGACTTAACAATTATATAATTAAACTACTTAGGAATAATCAATCAAACATTTATTCATTTATCTCATCACTATTGCTCTCAAAAACGATGAAAGAAAACATCGTTAGAAACACAGCATGTCCTAGAACCAAAAATTCGCAGACATTCGTAGTGGTTTAAAATCCACTCTCTCCATAAAGAAGAAGGCCGTGTCCCAACAATGGGAACATTAAAGCCTTTGTCAAATAGACAGGCGTGGCGAATGCGAAGCGTGACGATTTTATTTGTAATGTATGGAATTGTTTGAATCCAGTCACATAGAAAAGCGAAAGCGATCCGATAGCGTGACAGAACTATCGGACTGACGTCTCGTTTCGTTTCGGTATCGCTTCAGACTCGCCTATCTGTTTGACAAAGGCATAAAGGCTGGTTATGCTAATGCTAATCTGGCTGTAATGGTTTTTGCCTAGTTTCAAGCAATGTTCGAGTTACATTTTGCTAATATAATTTAAGCTGCAAATTCAACAGTTGAATTGAATTTATTATTATTGCAAATTGTGAGTTAGTATTTATGAAATAGATAAAAAGTGTTCGAAAACGTACGTGGTCGAAAATATGCATAATCATTTATCGCTTCTATCCGGGAAGATAATATTGCGATTTTTAAGGACGCATTTGTACAATTGTAAGTCAGTTCACAATCGTAGCGATGGAGTGGCGGACGTGTGTGTTACTATTGTGTGTGACGGCCGTTCTCGCTGACGATGAATGGCGGGAAGTGAAGACTGCGCAAGGGCCGGTGCGCGGGCGCAAGCACCCCACCGAGGATCTATACACCTTCTTTAACATTCCTTACGCCACAGCACCTGTGGGTGTCGACAAGTTTAAGGTACCTATACATCTTATTCGTTTGTTTTAAGCCCGAAATTAATATTCAATCTCAATCCAAATCCCGTTCCTTTGTTTTTGATGGCTGCTTCTGATTCGGTTAGACTAATTTGGTCGTTGATTTGTTACTGCCAAATATCCAACCGAATATAACATCCGCGATAGTTTATTAATTTCTACCGCCATTTATTACTGTTTGACTTTGGTAGCTACAACCATGTTATTTGATGTTTTCAATGTCTTTTTCAATAGTCGAGTATTACATAAGAATGGCAGAAAATATTTTTCATCGTTCTTTTATTTTAAGCAGGTGATATTTAGATATTTTTATGTTTGAATTGAATGTTAGGTACTTTATTACAATATCACCCAACACAATTTCAATAACAATTGATATTGACTTGTTGATTATGATAAAAGGAGTGATAATAAATTATTTGGGATTATCTTAATTACTATACTCAGTATACTGATGATTATAAAAATATTTAAAATTCATATATAAAAAAAAACGGATTTAGTTTCTATGTTTCTGGGTCGTATACCTTTTAAACTTAGTCGGTTATACATATATTGACTGTATTATTACGACCCATCCCTTTTACTTTCTTCTAAATAAAAGGGCTTTGGGCTTGCCTTTTATCTTACTCAAAGATCATCAACACTCACACACAACAATCAATGTGCAACACACTTTTTAGCGAATCATTGTAAACACTAAATCCATTTTGGACGCCGGGCCGACTTTTTAAATTTTTTAACAGATTAGCGAGTAAGATTTTATTTTGTCGTTTTGCATAAGCATAAGCCGATAGCAGTTGTTGTCTTAAAATGTTCATAGATGTTTCTTGACAGCAGAATTAACCATTGTATTAATTCTGTTTTTTTTTTAGGCACCCCTTCCACCACCAGTTTGGTTGGAACCATACGACGCTATCGACAAGGAAGTGGTATGTCCACAACCATCGTTTCCAGATTTACTTACTTGGCCACAAACACTAAAAAGATCAGAAAATTGTTTAATTGCGAACGTGTATGTACCGAACACAAAAGAGAAAAACCTGTCAGTTGTAGTGTATGTCCACGGAGGAGCTTTTGTACTTGGCCACGGAGAAATGTTTAAATATACACAATTTATGAAAACGAAAGATATAATCATCGTGACATTCAACTACCGCCTTGGCGTTCATGGATTCCTTTGTCTCGGCACCGAGGACGCACCAGGCAATGCTGGTATGAAGGACCAGGTTGCGTTGCTGCGCTGGGTACAAAAGAACATCGCAAGCTTCGGAGGTAATCCTGATGATGTCACTATAGCAGGTTACAGTGCTGGTTCCGCATCAGTAGATCTGTTGATGTTATCAAAGTCTGCTGAAGGACTGTTCCAGAGAGTCATACCTGAAAGTGGTGGAAACATTGCCGCATTTACAATTCAGAGGGATCCTCTAGAGATTGCCAAAACTTATGCTAGAAAACTCAATTTCACGAATGTGGACAATATTTATGCTTTAGAAGAGTTCTACAAGACAACTCCCATAGATGTCTTGACGTCTGATCCATTCTTGGATAGAACTGATTCCACTTTCATGTTTTCTCCGTGCGTCGAACGTGATACAGGAGATGGAGCATTCCTGACAGAATCCCCTCTAACTATATTTAAGAAAGGCAACTACAAGAAGTTACCAGTTTTGTATGGATTCGCTAATATGGAAGGTCTGTTAAGAATTGATTTCTTCGAGTTTTGGAAACATAAGATGAACGAAAAGTTTTCTGATTTCTTGCCACCCGACTTAGAGTTTGAAACTGAAGAAGAAAGAGAGGAAGTGGCTAATAAGATCAAGCAGTTCTATTTCGGGGACAAGCCAGTAAATGAGGAGAACATTTTGAGATATATTGATTTCTTTTCGGATGTTATATTTGCTTTTCCCATGCTTTGGGCTACTAAATTGCACGTGGAAGCTGGTAACAATGAAATATATTTGTACGAGTATTCTTATGTGGATGAATATGTTCCCTTCGTGCCTCACACAAACGTACGAGGTGCTCAGCACTGTGCTCAAACGATGGCTGTGATGGATGGTAAAAACATGACAAACCTTGATGAGAGTCTTGCTTCTTCAGAATTCAAGAAAATGAAGAAGGTAGTCCGAGAAATTTGGCACAACTTTATCAAAACAGGGTGGGTGATATGATACTTTTTTTTTTTTTTTTTTTTAGCGTGGTAAAATCATCAAATGAGTCCTCCCACCCAGGGCAGGACGGGAGGGACAGGTCAGACTTGTACTGACTAAAATCCACAGTGTCCTTCACTAGCCCTTTACGTACCGGGGTTACGGTAATGGGAAAGTCCCGCGACCCCGGCAGGCTATGGCCCTCTACAGGCCCCGTCATTGTGCTGACACTCCTTGAGGCGCGCGTGGAACACAACGCGCCGTCGACCCGGGCATGGTCCATGGTCGGACAGCGAGTCGCCCATTACTCGCCGCCCGCATGCCCGCGCCTATGGTGGCCGGAGATCGTCTTGCGACGTCCGACGCCGTGGGCGTCCACCACTGCGGCTGGGGTGGAGGGAGGTCGCTGTCCTCCCCCTCACGCGGCTCGCCTCCTCCTTCGCGAGCATGACTGCTTCGCAGAAGGAGGCGACCGCTTCCCACTCCGTCTCGCCCCGCAGCATGGCCTCGACCAATGCCGGGCGCGAGAGGTCTCCGCCAATCGCCGTCGTGAGGACACGGCGGTGCTCTGCCCAAGCGGGGCAGTCCTGCACCGTATGCTCCACCGTGTCCTCCGGACGATCTTCGCAGTGGTGACACCCAGGCGTTTCCTCCCTCCTTATCAGACACAGGAACCTCCCGAAACATCCGTGTCCGGTGAGGACCTGCGTCATGCGGTAGGTGAGGACGCCGTGACGCCTATCCAGCCACTCCTCAAGGAGGGGTCTTACCGCCGCGATTGCGGCGTGCCCGAACTTCGGTTGCGACAGTCGCTCCCTCCATACTGCCCTGAGATCGCGCCGGAGCTCTTCCCGCCGCGCCTCGACTTGTCGAGGCAGCGGGGATTCGCCCCGGCGCTGCGCCTCCACGCGCCATTCATAGACGCGCTGGAGGGCAGTCGCCTCCAGATCCCAGGGCAGCAATCCGGCAAGGAGGTTGGCCGATTCGCCGGCGATCGTGCGGTATCCCCGGATCATCCGGATAGCCATGACCCTCTGGCATGCGACCAGCTTGAGTGGTCGCGTCCGGATGCTTAGGGCCCACACAGGGGCCCCGTAGAGGGCCATGGACCGCACGACAAGGGTGATATGATATTTGGCCACTTTTAAAGTAATGGTTTTTTTTTTATTATTTGCCTGATGCAAAATCAGAAAAATTGCCTATTGCTGGGTCTATATCCTCCATTCTAGGGAACAAAATTGCATCATCAGTCTTAATGTTATAACGTTCACACTATGACAGAGGCCTTTCCCAAATGAATTAATGCTACATTTCTTATTTTTTGGATTAAGCCAAGTTTTTCTGTGATATTTTTATCTTTACAAAGTAAAGTACGAGTATTAAGTTAGACCCGCTTGAGGCTAATAAAATAAACTTGATACATTCGTGAGATTAGAAGTGTGGTACTCATTTGTTGCACCTTTCAGGAAGCCGGTGCCTGAAGGGTCCTCGCTGCCTACGTGGCCGGCAGCTGGCGTTGACAGGTCACCTCACATGGTGCTGGATGAGAAGCTGGAACTACGTGGAGTGCTCTTAGAAGAACGCACGCGTTTCTGGGAAGAAATTTATCAAAAATACTATCGGGATGCCGTGCCACCTCCAAAACCGCCTCCCGAATCGCATGTAGAATTATAAAAACAAGTTACTCCAGTGTTTTTATTTATATTAATTAAACTACGTTAGTGACAAAAAACAAGACTTTTTTAAATAAATTCTTTTAACATTTAAGTATGGCATTGTCTTTGCTTTATTATCGAGCGTTTGAGTGAATAGTATGACTAGAAGAGAGATGAATGATGATGATAAGATGACAAGTAGTAGACGTAAGTGTAATAGAGAAGTATATAAGAAGTCATGCCATGCAATATCAAGCTCTCGCATGTTGAAACGAAGGCCGAGAATTATAAATAAGCGTTACTTAGACGTTTTAGCATCTACTGAGCACTGGTTCCTGATTGGAGTCTAATTCTGGTAAAGTTTTTGGTTTTAGTAATAACTTTTTCCATAGCTTTACGGAAACACACGAGCACAAACTTCAATATAAGTGAAGGAAGGGGTGCATAAGAAAGAATCGTAGCCGTACGGTAGTGCCCTGTAGTTACCGCCAATCGCCATGGGCAAAACATTACTAGTATGTTTGTATGTATTTGTGTATCCTGTTTCCAGCAAAATTACTAGCAGAATTATGCTTGCGGCGTCCTGTCTGAAGTTCGGCAAATGCGTCATGAGAGCGTATGCACGGGGTAGGGTAACAAACATTCATCTATCCATACATCCACTCAGTTTGTAGTGACAGGCCGACAGTTTATTTCTGTTTACTTTAATGCCTTTGTCAAACGGACAGGCGAGTCCGAAGCGATAACGAACCGATTCGAGACGTCGCGTCAGTCCGATAGTTCTGTCACGCTATCGGATCGCTTTCGCTTGTCTATGTGACTGGATTCAAACAATTCCATACATTACAAATTAAAACGCCTCGCTAAGTAACCACTAAGTAAACAGGGGCCTAACCGCAATCGTCTGTCTGGAGGACGGTCAAGGTTACTGTACGGTACGCTTTGCATGACGGTTTTATTTTTATTAACGCTCAATTGAGATAACCTTGAAAATGTTATGTAATGTTTTGTCTGCGGAATAAAAACATGTTTTATTATCGATTCTATGCCTTCCTTATCCTTGCTTACAAAACAAAATACTGAGTCATCGGATTTAACCACAGCAGACAAGGAGCCAAGTCTGCTGTTTTATAATAATAACACGATCTCGTTGTTATTTTGCTAAAATTTCGTAATCTGTTGAATTCATAATGGTCGATCATTGACGGTTAATGGTATCATGATAGAATTGTGAACATTTATTCATGCCAGATTTATTATACAGTTTTACATTTATTAGTGCTATAAGCAATCTGAAGGAGTTAGAAGTTCGCAAATAGCAAAAAACCATTGTGCCAGATCATCGTTATATGCCATTTCTTTCAATGGAGTGTTATTGGTTGATCACTGTAAAGTCATAATGACGCCATTATATTAGTAGATTACCAAACTTGTCAAAATCAATAATTATGAAATCAATGATAAACCATTCTGACACTATCGTAATAGACTTGAGGCCCTGTGAAGGTATATAATTTGAGTCCGTGGACACTCTAAGATTAAAAACCTAAATATCTAGTGGAAGTAGGTATAATGTCGAGGGAAATGACACTGTTGTTACAATTTTTCATGATTGATAAAGGCTTCATCATGACTCCATTATCGAATAACTGGGTTTTGTATTTCAAGCTAACTTCGTAGGTGAAGTACTTAATATATGTGTAATAAAATCTAAGCCTCCAGTTGTCATAACTTCGGAAGGTTCTTATTAATAATGCAAAATGTACTTATTTGTGTACATTTGTACAAGTATAATCAAAATGATAGATTCTGATAGGCATTCGTATTCGTATTATATCAATTATAATCTCACTTGTCGTTTTGGGACAGGTAATGATAGAGTTTACTCCAGCTGGATGAATTAGTTCACAAACGTAGCGATGGAGTGGCGGACGTGTGTGGTACTGTTGTGTGTGACGGCTGTTCTCGCTGACGATGAATGGCGGGAAGTGAAGACTGCGCAAGGGCCGGTGCGCGGGCGCAAGCATCCCAGCGCTGATTTATACGCCTTCTACAACATACCCTACACTACAGCACCTTCTGGCGTGGATAAATTTAAGGTACTTATCTCAAGTATTGTTCATTGCCTAAATGCCTGTTTTAGCAAAATGTTTGAGGTTTGATTCGTAAGTCGGACAAAATGTTATTGTCTTGTTCAGTGCGGTCTTGTGGTGTTCACAAGATTGTCTGTCCACCTTGTCCCTGGAGGTCCTACGTTGAGCTTGACGGTGCGTGTTTTCCATTCGAGAACCTTACGGCCCCATCGGCCATCAGTTCTGCGTGCTATATGCTAATTGGTTAGGCTATGTCAGCAACTATGGTTCATCTACGAATCTCCTCATTTCTGAGTAGATCATGCAGAGAGGCTCCGAGTATAGCCCTTTCATAGCTCGTTGGGCTATCTTGAGTTTACTATTGAGGCCCACACGTCACACAGATGGACCAATAAAGTCTTCTCTTCTCTTATCTTCGATGAGTTTTTCATTTGTAGTCGCGGAGTTCCGTTTTGTTTCTGATTGATGACAGTTTGCTGACCACCTATTACATGAGACTTAAATAATGTGAGGGGTGGGTGCACTAGTAGTTACGCCTCTGCCTAACCTTTCGAAGACTTAGAACTGGCGTGATATTATGTTTGCCTCAATTGTTTACTAACTCTATGTACACCAGATGACCCTAAGTCATACCGGCCCATAACATTATTACCATCTTTGGGAAAGCTCTTGGAGCGTCTTATCGTCCCACGATTGTTACCGGACGGGCCCAAATTCCATAAAAATCAATTCGGTTTTACTATCGGGAAATCAACCGTTGACGCGGCACTTTCTGTTAGAAAAATGGTTAATACCTCTAAGCACAAGTACGTAGTTGGGATCTTTTTAGATATTTCCGGGGCCTTTGATAACGCGTGGTGGCCAATGCTACTACTTAAAATAAAAGCTCGTGGTTGCTATAATAATATATTTAATCTCCTTTGTTCGTACTTTTCTAATGGATCCGCGAAACTTAAACTCGGACATCATTCCATATCGAAACCTCTCACCATGGGCTGTCCTCAAGGTTCGGTTATCGGTCCTTATTTATGGAATCTAGGCTTCGATGATTTCCTCGCGATTCCACTTCCAAGTGGTTGTTCTTTAACTGGTTATGCGGACGATGGCCTTCTGCTCATTCAGTCGAGTACTCGTGCTGGACTCGAGAATTTGGCTGACACTTGCCTACGATTAATATCACAGTGGGGCGATCGTAACCGTCTGACCTTTGCACCACATAAAACCTATCAACTCATTTTAAAAGGTGACCTTAAATCGTGGCCTAGTATTAAATTCAATAATGTTCCCGTTAAGAAAAAGAAATCGGTGTGCTATCTTGGTTTAGTCTTAGAGAGGAATTTCACATTCATAGAACATATAAAAACAGTTGGTGAAAAAGCTAAAAATAATTTTTATGCCCTAACGAGAATATCCAAATCTACTTGGGGTTTGTCGTTTTTAACCTTAAAAACTATTTATGGTGCTACTTACTTGGGCTGTATGTGCTACGGAGCACCTGTTTGGGCCGATAGGGCCACCATAGGGGCGGCACGACGTAAGTTGCTTCAAAGCCAGCGCTTGGCTTTGTTATTCTTAAGTAAAGCGTATAGAACCGTCAGTACTGAAGCTTTACCGGTACTTGCTGGTGTTCTTCCAGTCGATCTTGAAGTACAGCGACGTGCTGCAATGTACTTTTCCACACGGGAGACCACTGATGCTGATTTTCTATCTCAACGTGACCGTGATAAGATATCTAGATTATTCAAACCCCAGAGCGACGTCTGGGAGGATCTTTTATCCGAATGGCAAAGTAGGTGGGATAATTCTATCAAGGGGCGGCACCTCCACCAGTTCTTTCCATCCGTTCGTGAGCGGCTGGCTAGGACGTGGCTGGAGGTGGATCACTGTGTTGCCCAATTTCTCACGGGACATGGTAACTTTAAAAGTAAATTATTTTCCTTCAAGCTTGTTCCCTCGCCTTTTTGTCAATGTTCGACATCTGACTGTGAATATGAACAATCAGCACATCATATTCTATGGGAGTGTATTCTTTGGCAGAACGAACGTAATATTATGTTGAACACTGTTCAGACTACATCTGGAGTCATTTACTACTCGGACCTTGTTGAAACTCGAACAAACTTCCGTGCGTTCAAGCGTTTTTGCCATACCTATTATTGGAATCAAATTTAGCAGTTCACAATTTAGGACCCATTAATATTAGTAGTCATTTTACCCGTGGTGCTAGGCAACTGGGCTTCTCCCAGTTGTAATGTCCCTTTGTGCCTATTGGCCTTGTTTTGTTCTGTCTCCTGCTTGCATGAAGGGAAGTGGAAACATATATTTTTTCCTACTCCTCCACTATTCTTTTCTGATTAATTTCGTTGCAGGATCCAAGACAGGTAAATTCATTCTTCGGGACACGTCGAGCTTCATTGTCTCGGCCCTTTTCTGGTTGGTTGCCACTGTTGATTCTGGCGCACAGGAGTTGCAGTGGTTAGGGAATAGTGTGGTGGGTTTGTCCCAAAAAAAAAAAAAAAAAAAATAACTCTATGTACATGGAGGAAGGTATAGTGATAGAAATGCGGATAAGTCTTGCTCGTCATGCCATGTATGTAAGAAATGAAAGCTGATTTATAGAAAAGCGATCATCATGATGAAATTGCAATTAATCAATCGCGTAGTTTGATATTAATCTTTTTTTCAGGCACCCCTTCCTCCGCCGGTATGGTTGGAACCGTATGAAGCCGTCGACGAGAAAGTGATATGTCCTCAACCAACGTTTCCATTCCCAGACCTTGTGCCGCCAAACGTAAAGGAAAAAGAAAATTGTCTGATTGTCAATGTGTTTGTACCAAACACAGACGAGCAAAACCTTTCAATTTTAGTATATGTTCACGGAGGAGCTTTTATAGTGGGCTGGAGCGATGCGATTAAAGCAACAAATTATATTACGAAGACAAAAGATTTCATCATGGTCACGTTTAACTATCGACTTGGCGTCCATGGATTCCTTTGTTTAGGCACCGAGGACGTACCAGGCAATGCTGGCATGAAAGATCAGGTGGCGCTGCTGCACTGGGTACAGAAGAACATCGGTAGCTTTGGCGGAAACCCTAACGATGTCACTCTTGCAGGTGGCAGTGCCGGTTCTGCATCAGTAGATCTATTAATGCTGTCTAAGTCAGCTGAAGGATTGTTCCATCGAGTTGTACCAGAAAGCGGTGGAAACCTTGCAGCGTTTGCAGTTCAAAGAGATCCTCTAGAGATTGCCAAAAAATATGCAAGGCAACTAAACTTTACTAACGTAGATGATATTTACGCATTAGAAGGGTTTTACAAGACAGCTCCCATGAAATTGTTGACTTCAGATCATTTTTTCGATAGAACTGATGGTACTTTTGTGTTCTCACCATGTGTGGAGCGTGATACAGGAGACGGAGCATTCCTTACAGAATCTCCTTTAACTATATTTAAGAATGGCAACTACAGAAAGTTACCAGTGTTGTACGGTTTCGCCAACATGGAAGGTCTTTTGCGTGTAATGTTCTACGATCATTGGAAGTCAAAGATGAATGAAAAGTTTTCTGATTTCTTACCAGCTGACTTAAAGTTTGAATCAGATGAAGAAAGGGAAGAAGTAGCCAATAAAATTAGGAAATTTTACTTTGGCGACAAACCAATCGGTGACGATACCATTTTGGGATACGTTGACTTCTTTTCGGATACTTTATTTACCTATCCCATGCTTTGGGCTACAAAATTACATGTAGAGGCTGGCAACAATCAAATTTATTTGTATGAATACTCCTTTGTGGATGACACCGATCCCGTGGTTCCGCACACTAACGTAAAAGGTGCTGACCATGGTGCTCAATCTTTAGCTATTATGGATGGTAATATTATGACGAGCCTAGATGAAAAGCTATCATCACCCAAGCTCTTAAAAATGAAGAATCTTGTTCGTGAAATCTGGCATAACTTTTTGAAGACTGGGTAAGTTTCAGATGTTTTAAGCAAAGGATATCTAAGGGCACGGTAGAGACCCCGCCAAGTCGAGCGCAACATTATTACCATTTTTTTCTGGAACCATTTCGCCGTGTTTCCAGGCCTCTATTTGAAAACCCCTGGATGAAACTAGAACGTTGAAATTTGTCAACTAGTAAGGATAATCACACACTTGAAATCCAAAATTTCTAGTCAGTATTTCCGAAGCTAAGCGAAAGCAAAGTTTCGCATTTTCGACTCTGACTCACTGATTATCAAATTAGAACTGGCAGTCAGTGTTGCGTTAGTGAGTACATGTCAATGGCCAAGGAGGACTCATGTGATGATTTTACCACGTAAAAAAAAAGTATTCACTTCAGTTACAACAGCATTAATTATATTATTCGAATACTTTCTTAGAACATTGTTCCTTTCAGTAAGCCTGTACCAGAGGGATCGTCGCTGCCTACGTGGCCGGCAGCAGGTGCAGACAGGTCACCACACATGGTGCTGAATGAGAAGCTGGAGCTACGTGGAGTGCTCTTGGAGGAACGCACTCGTTTCTGGGATGGGATCTACCAGAAATATTACCGCGATGCCGTGCCACCTCCAAATCCACCTCCCAAAGAGCGGGTCGAATTATAATACAATTTATTCGTGATTTTATTTATATTTGAATTAGGTTAGTACTCGTATTTAGGAACTCATACTATACTTTAACCAGACGTTATTACTAATCAAGACGATCCCTTCCTATCCTAAAAACGCCTTGGCACTGTCACTCAACTGATGTCGAATTACAACTCTTATTCATTAATTTAACGATAAGTTCGTGTTTGGCCACTATGTCCCTGATGGTTAGTGATGATGTGGTCGGCGACGAATAACGCATGCCTAGAAGTAACCTGTTCAGTTTTGAACCTTGTGGTTATAGCTATCAGGAAATACAGACCACAGCAAGGAATTCCACTCCTTAGTTGTGCGCACAATAAAAGTATTGGTAAACCGCTTTGTATGTACCGGAGGGATGTCAACCATGTAATGATGGCGCATTGCCGGACGTCTTGTAGCCCAAAGATGGAAACTCCTGTGTAAGGTAGAGATGAAAACATCATCATGTTTAAAAAACTTCTGAATGTACCATTTTTGGATCCTATCCAGGTCGTGCAATGCTTTGGGTTTTTCCATTACTTTTTCATTACAATAAATATTCACTCCCGATGCATCCGATCTCCGCTAAGATTGGCGGACGTAACCGAATGCTCCGGAATGAGCCGTCATGTTTGCATGACGGCTTCGTTTTTATTTGGGTTCAATTGAGATAAAATTGTTACGCAATGTTTATTTCTATAAATAGCGAAACAAACAGTGGCGTAGCAAGACCGAATCTAGGACGGGGCAAGACGTATCTGCAAAGCCCTTTTCTTTCAGGGCGAAAAATATGACTTCCTCCACTGCTCGCGCGAGGCCCCTTGTTGTACGAGGACTTGGTTCCCCCAAGTCATCTATGCCAAATATGATTGTCAGCGACATCAGCTTTGCGAGGCCTCTTTGACTCTTTTAATTTCCATTTAGAAAAAAAAACGTAACCAAGTCATCTTGCTACAAAGGGACGTGGCATGAGCAGCGGAAGCGTTAGACCTAAATATAATCGTCGGCGAGATCAGTTACGAGGCCTATTAGGCTCTTTCAGTTTCCACGTATCGGACACCACAAGTTTTTAATGTAGGTCATATTAATTTCTTAGTAGAAGTTAAGTTGTACTGCTTTACCGACTGTTAATAAAGTGATCGCCGTTGTCAAGAATGTTTTATTTTCCTTGGGCGCGAGGCCCCAGTCTCGAGGCCGGGTCTAGGGTCCGCTTCACCCCGCCTCGCTACGCCACTGCATACACAACAAGTTTCCTTCTTGTTGTCGTGCCTCCACAAATATCATTGCTTTTAAATCATCGAATTTAATCAAAACAAAACTGACTGTAAATTAAAACATTGACGTAAATTTGAAGGAAAAAATTAGTTCCTCGTTTGTAAACAGAGGCGATTTATTAATTTTTCCGCACACAATGAACGCAGTAAATACTTCATAACTTCGGAAGGTTTTGATCAATATGTCATTATAATATGAACACTTATATGAATCCAAGCCATAATCAAAATGTCATGGTCTGACATTGTGTGTTTGATCTGAGGTCTGATAGGCATATTCTTTCTCACTTATATGTAGTTGCTAGGATAGATAATATTTGTAACACGGTCACTCTAGTGCTATCATTTAATTCATGAACCAGTTTGTAAACACAGTGATGGAGTGGCGGACGTGTGTGTTACTGTTGTGTGTGACGGCTGTTCTCGCTGACGATGAATGGCGGGAAGTGAAGACTGCGCAAAGGCCGGTGCGCGGGCGCAAGCATCCCAGCGCTGATTTATACGCCTTCTACAACATACCCTACGCCACAGCACCTTCGGGCGTAGATAAGTTTAAGGTACCGTAATCTGGTTCTACTTTGCTCCGATATATGCTCAAAATGTTGAAAATTATGAATATTTTTAAAACAACTATAAAATTTACCTTATGTGTTATTTTAAAGAAATAAAGCTTATTTGACGGGTATTTATAAAGAAATGGATGTTATGAAGTATATTATACATTTATTTTAGACAAATAATAATGAGCAAAATTACCCTTGTTGTCGGTATCTTTGGTTCTAGAAATAGTTTCTTTCTTGTAATCTCTTCCTAATTCAAACTGCTCCAGATAAAATATGTTCTGCTAATATTGATATTTCTGATGCCTTCGGATGTGAAATTCGGTGAAATGTTTCGGATGCGTTCACAATTTAATGAATTATTGCAAAATTGACAACGTAGAATATTCGAAAATATTTTACAGGAGCATATTTACCCGTAAGGACCAAATAACGGTACCTACTCATAAAAAATATTATATTATATTTACTGTCTAAATGCCCCGTTTGTCTAGTAGTCGCAAATACCACTGCTGACCAAGAGGTCCTGGGTTCGATTTTGGACAAATAAAATATCTTATCTTTGATGAATCTCTCAGTTTGAATTCTTGCCCTTTAGGCATGTCCCCTATGACATGGGACTTAAACATATTAGGGATGGGGGCACTATTTGATACAGCTCTGCCCAAGTCTTTGAGGAATTACAGACGTGATAATACTCGTATTTGCCTAAACGATGATAATGATGACTTATCATAAACATAATCCTTTAATATCATAATATATACAGTGGACGGGTTATGGACACAGAAACAGATACATTAAATTATTATTACACTAGCTTCCGCCCGCGACTCCGTCCGCGCGGATGTCGGTCTTCGCGTGGATGGTTTATTTCCCCATTTTGAGTAACTCTAACAATGACATCTTATAAATATTACGGCGCTGAATCCACTGCGGGTAATGCAACGTGTGTTCGCGGTTCTACAGAACAACGTCTATGAATAAAACTGAATTTTTTTTCTACGTATTTTTCCAGGATAAAAAATTTCCTATGTTATGCCCAGGATAATAAGGAATAATTATACCAAGTTTCATCGAAATCGAACCGTTAGTTTTCACGTGATGCCTGCACAAACAGACAGACAGACAGACAGACACATAAAAATTTTTTTAATCATGTATTTGGGTTTGGTATCGATCAAGCAACACCCCCCGCTATTTATTTTTTCAATATTTTCAATGTACAGAATTGACCCTTCTACAGATTTATTATAGTATAGATAGATAGATAGATAGATGAAGGAAGGTATAGTGATAAAAATGCGGATAAGTCTTGCTCTTATAATGATAATAGAAACAAGCAGTCATGCCATGTATGTAAGAAATGAAAGCTGATTTATGGAAAAGTGATTATCATGATGAAATTACAATTAATCAATCGCATAGTTTGATATTATTCTTTTTTTTCAGGCACCCCTTCCTCCACCGGTATGGTTGGAGCCTTACGAAGCTGTCAACCAGGAAGTCATATGTCCTCAACCAACGTTTCCATTCCTAGACCTCATGCCAAAAACCGTACAAGAAAAAGAAAATTGTCTGATTGCTAATGTGTTTGTACCAAACACAGAGAGAAAAACCTGTCAGTTTTAGTATATGTACACGGAGGAGCTTTTATAGTGGGCTGGGGCGATGCGATTAAAGCAACAAATTATATAACAATGACAAAAGATTTCATCATGGTCACGTTTAACTATCGACTTGGCGTCCATGGATTCCTTTGTTTAGGCACCGAGGACGTACCAGGCAACGCTGGCATGAAAGATCAGGTGGCGCTGCTGCGCTGGGTACAGAAGAATATCGCCAGCTTCGGCGGCAACCCTAACGATGTCACTCTTGCAGGTGGCAGTGCCGGTTCTGCATCAGTAGATCTAGTAATGCTCTCTAAGTCAGCTGAAGGATTGTTCCACCGAGTTGTACCAGAAAGTGGTGGAAACCTTGCAGCGTTTGCAATTCAAAGAGATCCTCTAGAGATTGCTAAAAAATATGCAAGGCAACTAAACTTTACTAACGTAGATGATATTTACGCATTAGAAGAGTTTTATAAGACAGCTCCCATGAAATTGTTGACTTCAGATCATTTTTTCGATAGAACTGATGGTACTTTTGTGTTCTCACCGTGTGTGGAGCGTGATACAGGAGACGGAGCATTCCTTACAGAATCTCCTCTGACTATATTTAAGACAGGCAACTACAGAAAGTTACCTGTGTTGTATGGATTTGCGAACATGGAAGGTCTGTTGCGTGTAATGTTCTACGATCATTGGAAGTCAAAGATGAATGAAAAGTTTTCTGATTTCTTACCAGCTGACTTAAAGTTTGAATCAGATGAAGAAAGGGAAGAAGTAGCCAATAAAATAAAGAAGTTTTACTTTGGCGACAAACCAATCGGTGACGATAACATTTTGGGATACGTTGACTTCTTTTCGGATACTTTATTTACCTATCCCATGCTTTGGGCTACAAAATTACATGTAGAGGCTGGCAACAATCAAGTTTATTTGTATGAATACTCCTTTGTGGATGACACTGATCCCGTGGTTCCGCACACTAACGTACGAGGTGCTAACCACTGCGCTCAATCTGCGGCTATAGTGGATGGTAATCTTATAAATCCCGATGAAAAACTATCATCTCCTAAGCTCTTAAAAATGAAAAATTTTATTCGTGAAGTCTGGCATAACTTTTTGAAGACTGGGTAAGTTTCAGATGTTAAGAAATGTAGGTATATTTATTTATGTAATTGAGCTTAGCAATTTCATAAAGAATAAATTCAGTAAAAATGCTATCTGCGCTTGTTCGATAATCGTTTTCTGCCAGTATTCACTTCAGTTTCAACAGCATTAATTTTATTATTCGAATACTTTCTCAGAACATTGTTCCTTTCAGTAAGCCCGTACCAGAGGGATCGTCGCTGCCTACGTGGCCGGCAGCTGGCGCAGACAGGTCACCACACATGGTGCTGGATGAGAAGCTGGAGCTACGTGGAGTGCTCTTGGAAGAACGCACTCGTTTCTGGGACGGGATCTATCAGAAATATTATCGCGATGCCGTGCCACCTCCAAAACCACCTCCCAAACAGCGGGTCGAATTATAAAACAAGTTATTCGTGTTTTTATTTATATTTGAATTAGGTTAGTATTACTTGTCAGTAAAAACCGTTTTTGCATTTTTTTCTTAAATAAATATTGTAAAAATGATGTTTTTTTGAAGCAACATAATATACAACTACTTCAACTTCATACATTGTAATAGACAAACATGGAAACAGAAGACATCCACGTGAACCCCAAATACATAGTAAGAATAAGACAGGACCTGCCGGGGTCGCGGGACTCACGAATTCCCGTGACCCCGGTACGTAAAGGGATGTTGAAGGACACCGTGGATTTTAGTCAGTACGAGTCTAATGGTCCCTCCCGCTCTGCCCTGGGTGGGAGGACTCATTTGATGATTTTACCACGATAAAAAAAAAGAATGAGACAGGAAAATGACGATGTAAATAATATCAAGCCCTAGCATGTTGATTTAGAGTTGAGCTAGAATGAGACCGAGAACTACAAGCGTTAGGTACCTACTCATACCATACTTAAGCGTTAGAGGTTATTACTAATAAAGACGATCCCTTCCTTTCCTAAAAACGTAACTGATCATCAAATCAGAATCAAAAGGGTCGTTTTGCAGTTATACTTTTTTTTAAAACAAATGCTTAACAGATGTTGAAGTTTTTGTGGTGCGATGGTTAGTGATCAAAAACCACCTTGTTCCTTCAATTGAGCTTTCTGTGCCAGGGTCACAGTATCCTGCTTGGCAGTCTGGTAGCGCTTAGAAAAGAAGTCTGACAGCGTCTTCCACTCGACCCAGAACGGGTCGATCTGATAACTTTCCACCCCAAAAGAAAAGTAACAAACATCGATACATTTAGTAACCCTTTTTTCCCAGGGCTGAGCGGAAGGGACTGTCAGACTCGTACTGACTAAAATCCACGGTGTCCTTCAATAGCCCATTACGTTCCGGGGTCACGGTAATTCGTACAGTCCCGCGACCCCGGCAGACTTTGGGCCTCTACAGCGGGCCCCCGTCACTATGATGACACTCTTTGAGGCGCGCGTGGAACACAACGTGCCGTCGACCCGGCCATTATTATAATAGTTATTTTAAGTTTTTTACGCGACAATTTTCATGACGGCTTTGTTTTTATTTGCGTTCAATTAAGAAAGTCTTTATTTTTATGATGAATAGCCGTACAAAATAAGTTTCCATCTTGTTGTCGTACCGATATCCTGTAAATATCCTTATCAACCTGTTGGGTCATCGGATTAAATCAACAGGCGGTACAGCGAGAGCGAGAAGTGGAATGAGTGGACGGAGGCCTTTGCCCAGGAGTGGGACAGAAAGTATGGATATGATAGAGCAGGTCCATGGTCATATAGCGATTGATAATTTCGAATGCAATGTAAATTATTAAAGAAAATAAACTGAATATAAGAGCGGAAATATAGCTGGAGTAGTTATTATTTCGTGGCAGCAGTAAAAATGACACCGGAGAATTGTTAATAAAAAGTTACGAATCATCAGACTCAGTCACTGCTGGCTTCCTTATTCTTTTGATTTTAGGGCTCCGGGCACCAAATAAAGCACAAGTGTCCTTTCTTTGGTATTGTTCGTCGTGTCGTTGAGCTCCTTGAGTTATGAGTCGAGCTACACGATAACTGACAAATGCTTGCACTGACTGGACAGGTCCACTCGAATTTGTGTGGTTCTTTCTTCAAAAGACCATTTCAGACACTGACCTGCATGGTCCTCGTATAGCCTGATCTACATATAATGTCTGGACTTCAAAAGAGACTGCGACCTCTGAGTTTGTTTCGGCTGTTTCTTCTCAGAGTAGTCAGTTAGTAGTTCTATAAAAAGACGTGTAAAAGTGTTGATATAACCTACTTGCATAAATAAACATCATCATCATTTCATTTCGTACGAAAAACACGGAACCCTCGTGTGGTCCGTACTTTACAGTCAATTTCCTCTGAACCTACCAGACCAGGTAAACACAATATCAATTCCTATGGCCCAAAGGCAATGATGAATTTTTTGTAACTAGTTTACATTAAAGAAATTAGAAAAATTATACTATTTCTACCCCTTTTAGAAAAAAAGTTGTTTGACAGATCATTTGAAAAGATTTGTATTAAGGATTAGCCATGCGACGACTGATCTGAACTTGCAGGTGAGTCGAAGCCATTATTTTTTTTATAGGGTGTCTTTTCATCCTCGGAGCAAATATATTTTTCGGAGTTGACCGTGACACCAAAGTCCGTTTGACCACTATATCTCCTGATGGTAAATAATAATGATGATAAATGAAAATATTTACGCATAATCTGATAGGGTGAGTACATTACTTACCTATATAGGTACCTATATGTTTCATTCGTATTATATCAATTATTATTATCTCACTTACAGTTGTTAGGATAGATAATATTCGTAAAATTGCCACTGTAGTGCTATAATTAAATTCATGTACCAGTTTACAATCGTAGCGATGGAGTGGCGGACGTGTGTGGTACTGTTGTGTGTGACGACTGTTCTCGCTGACGATGAATGGCGGGAAGTGAAGATTGCGCAAGGGCCGGTGCGCGGGCGCAAGCATCCCAGCGCTGATTTATACGCCTTCTACAACATACCCTACGCCACAGCGCCTTCGGGCGTGGACAAGTTTAAGGTACTTATAAAAAAATTAGACACCTATGACCCATGTATTTATGTGTCATGACTTAAACATATTAGGGGTGGGTGCACTATTTAATATAGGTTCTAACTCTTCGCCTGAAACTAGGCGTGATATTATACTAGCCTAAATAATGACAACGATGACGTATTACACATAAAAATAATCCTTAAGGCGATTCTTCCGTAGTAGCCCGCGAAATTCAAATTATCATGACGTGTTTCGGTCAAAATAAGTTAGAGTTATAATGTGAATGTGAAAGGTTTTATAATGCGAATGGAGCGAATGTTTTGATCATTCTTAAATTTAAATTATACTTGTCATTGTCGCGAATCATATTTTGATCAAGTTACGACTTGTCTCTGATAAGCAAATTGCTAAAAAACACATCCAAATTTGAATTTCGCGGGCTACTGCGGAGGAATCACCTGACTAACATAAACAGTGGAGGAAGGGCTATAGACGCAGAAACAGATACATAATATTAAGCAGTAGATAAATTCAGCTCTACAGCGAATTCGTGATGAGACCCCAATTGATCAATCACATAGTTTTTTTTACCTACTCGTAAAACCCGATTAGTATATTTATAGAGATTATTTTTTTAACAAAAATGTAAATTAGTTTCCAATTTTCGAAATAGACACCACGCTTTGAGTCTGTTAACATTGGCCTTTCTTTTCAGGCACCCCTTCCTCCGCCGGTATGGTTGGAACCGTACGAAGCTGTCAACCAGGAAGTCATATGTCCTCAACCAACGTTTCCATTCCTAGACCTTATGCCAAAAACCTTAAAGGAAAAAGAAAATTGTCTGATTGCTAATGTGTTTGTACCAAACACAGACGAGAAAAACCTGTCAGTTTTAGTATATGTTCACGGAGGAGCTTTTATAATGGGCTGGGGCGATATGATTAAAGCAACAAATTATATTACGAAGACAAAAGATTTCATCATGGTCACGTTTAACTATCGACTTGGCGTCCATGGATTCCTTTGTTTAGGCACCGAGGACGTACCAGGCAACGCTGGCATGAAAGATCAGGTGGCGCTGCTGCGCTGGGTACAGAAGAACATCGCTAGCTTCGGCGGCAACCCTAACGATGTCACTCTTGCAGGTGGCAGTGCCGGCTCTGCATCAGTAGATCTAGTAATGCTCTCTAAGTCAGCTGAAGGATTGTTCCATCGAGTTGTACCAGAAAGTGGTGGAAACCTTGCAGCGTTTGCAGTTCAAAGAGATCCTCTAGAGATAGCTAAAAAATATGCAAGGCAACTAAACTTTACTAACGTAGATGATATTTACGCATTAGAAGAGTTTTATAAGACAGCTCCCATGAAATTGTTGACTTCAGATCATTTTTTCGATAGAACTGATGGTACTTTTGTGTTCTCACCGTGTGTGGAGCGTGATACAGGAGACGGAGCATTCCTTACAGAATCTCCTCTGACTATATTTAAGACAGGCAACTACAGAAAGTTACCTGTGTTGTATGGATTTGCCAACATGGAAGGTCTGTTGCGTGTAATGTTCTACGATCATTGGAAGTCAAAGATGAATGAAAAGTTTTCTGATTTCTTACCAGCTGACTTAAAGTTTGAATCAGATGAAGAAAGGGAAGAAGTAGCCAATAAAATAAAGAAGTTTTACTTTGGCGACAAACCAATCGGTGACGATAACATTTTGGGTTACGTTGACTTCTTTTCGGATACTTTATTTACCTATCCCATGCTTTGGGCTACAAAATTACATGTAGAGGCTGGCAACAATCAAGTTTATTTGTATGAATACTCCTTTGTGGATGATACCGATCCCGTGGTTCCGCACACTAACGTACGAGGTGCTAACCACTGCGCTCAATCTGCGGCTGTAGTGGATGGTAATCTTATGGACCCCGATGAAAAACTATCATCTCCTAAGCTCTTAAAAATGAAGAATATTATTCGTGAAATCTGGCATAACTTTTTGAAGACTGGGTAAGTTTCAGACCTTGAGAAAAAGCTAGAATATAATAGAATCATTTATTAGCTAGGGATATGGTTTTACAAAAGTTGATATATTTAAGGAAGGTACACAGACATCTTACCTTAGATTATGTCATTTCACTAAACAAAATGTAGTGAAATAAAAAATATTGTTGATGATTTTTCTGTCTACAGGGTTTAAAGGAAGCTTACCAAACCGAACCTCGGGGTGCCAATGAATTCCGTCTTCTTCTCGTTCAAATGCACAAAGTTTTTCAGCTGGTTTTTAAGTAGAAGTGTCTCCGAAACAAACGGGGTACGGAGAAATAAAAACAGGTTAGGTTAGGTTAGGTAAGGGGATGGGGAAAGGGCGAAACGGGAAAAAAAATATTATTCGACTGTCTCCTGTCGGTTGTAGGTTTCTGCCTCTGCCAGTAGTCACTTTAGTTACCAGAGTATTGATAAAAAAAAAACAATTATCAAATATTGTTTCTTTTCTTTCAGGAAACCCGTACCTGAAGGTTCGTCACTGCCTGCATGGCCGGCAGCTGGCGCAGACAGGTCACCACACATGGTGCTGGATGAGAAGCTGGAACTACGCGGAGTGCTCTTGGAAGAACGCACTCGCTTCTGGGATGAAATCTATCAGAAACACTATCGGGATGCCCTACCACCACCAAAACCACCACCTAAACGCCTTGAATTATAATCATGTCCGTAAACATGTAAATCAAACTTTTTCGATGTTTCTTTATTAATAGAAGAGTAAATTAGAAGAGTTATTGTAACGATTGTGTTTTATGATAAATAAACATTTAAATGCGACGGTACATGTTATATTTGCTATTTCAATCTTTTGGTTTAAAGAATATTTATTTATCCAAAAGAATAATGTTCTAACTTATGAATAAATATACAGTTAAAAAAAGAATGTTATAATGATACTATTAAGTGCGAATATCTGTGTTGTAAAGTACAAGTATAGTTATTCTCCAATTATACAATTGAACACGCTAGGTAATTGCGGGAGGGTCTGACAGTCCCTCCCGCCCTGCCCTGGGTGGGAGGACTCATTTGATGATTTTACCACGATAAAAAAAAAAAAAAAAAAAAAAAAAAAAAAAAAGGTAATTGATAAAAACAAAACAATGTAGTTAATTAAACATATAAATACGTGCAATTCGAATTACAATTTGAGACCAGATCCAGATTGCAGGATTCACAGGAAGCAAAATTTGTTCTCACCAAGTGATTCCCGCTCCCCTCGCAAGGTACAATCTAAAACTGACTTTGAAAGAAGCCAAAGAAGATGCGTTCCTAGTGTAGATTAGAAGGGCATTGTACAATTGTACGACTTCATTTCTCATGTTCCTTCTTCCGTATTGGGTTCTGGGTTATTGCATACATAGTTGGTAGGGGTTTCTTTTCTTTCGAGAAGCTACAAACCCACCACACTATTCCCTAACCACTGCAACTCCTGTGCGCCAGAATCAACAGTGGCAACCAACCAGAAAAGGGCCGAGACAATGAAGCTCGACGTGTCCCGAAGAATGAATTTACCTGTCTTGGATCCTGCAACGAAATTAATCAGAAAAGAATAGTGGAGGAGTAGGAAAAAATATATGTTTCCACTTCCCTTCATGCAAGCAGGAGACAGAACAAAACAAGGCCAATAGGCACAAAGGGACATTACAACTGGGAGAAGCCCAGTTGCCTAGCACCACGGGTAAAATGACTACTAATATTAATGGGTCCTAAATTGTGAGCTGCTAAATTTGATTCCAATAATAGGTATGGCAAAAACGCTTGAACGCACGGAAGTTTGTTCGAGTTTCAACAAGGTCCGAGTAGTAAATGACTCCAGATGTAGTCTGAACAGTGTTCAACATAATATTACGTTCGTTCTGCCAAAGAATACACTCCCATAGAATATGATGTGCTGATTGTTCATATTCACAGTCAGATGTCGAACATTGACAAAAAGGCGAGGGAACAAGCTTGAAGGAAAATAATTTACTTTTAAAGTTACCATGTCCCGTGAGAAATTGGGCAACACAGTGATCCACCTCCAGCCACGTCCTAGCCAGCCGCTCACGAACGGATGGAAAGAACTGGTGGAGGTGCCGCCCCTTGATAGAATTATCCCACCTACTTTGCCATTCGGATAAAAGATCCTCCCAGACGTCGCTCTGGGGTTTGAATAATCTAGATATCTTATCACGGTCACGTTGAGGTAGAAAATCAGCATCAGTGGTCTCCCGTGTGGAAAAGTACATTGCAGCACGTCGCTGTACTTCAAGATCGACTGGAAGAACACCAGCAAGTACCGGTAAAGCTTCAGTACTGACGGTTCTATACGCTTTACTTAAGAATAACAAAGCCAAGCGCTGGCTTTGAAGCAATTTACGTCGTGCCGCCCCTATGGTGGCCCTATCGGCCCAAACAGGTGCTCCGTAGCACATACAGCCCAAGTAAGTAGCACCATAAATAGTTTTTAAGGTTAAAAACGACAAACCCCAAGTAGATTTGGATATTCTCGTTAGGGCATAAAAATTATTTTTAGCTTTTTCACCAACTGTTTTTATATGTTCTATGAATGTGAAATTCCTCTCTAAGACTAAACCAAGATAGCACACCGATTTCTTTTTCTTAACGGGAACATTATTGAATTTAATACTAGGCCACGATTTAAGGTCACCTTTTAAAATGAGTTGATAGGTTTTATGTGGTGCAAAGGTCAGACGGTTACGATCGCCCCACTGTGATATTAATCGTAGGCAAGTGTCAGCCAAATTCTCGAGTCCAGCACGAGTACTCGACTGAATGAGCAGAAGGCCATCGTCCGCATAACCAGTTAAAGAACAACCACTTGGAAGTGGAATCGCGAGGAAATCATCGAAGCCTAGATTCCATAAATAAGGACCGATAACCGAACCTTGAGGACAGCCCATGGTGAGAGGTTTCGATATGGAATGATGTCCGAGTTTAAGTTTCGCGGATCCATTAGAAAAGTACGAACAAAGGAGATTAAATATATTATTATAGCAACCACGAGCTTTTATTTTAAGTAGTAGCATTGGCCACCACGCGTTATCAAAGGCCCCGGAAATATCTAAAAAGATTCCAACAACGTACTTGTGTTTAGAGGTATTAACCATTTTTCTAACAGAAAGTGCCGCGTCAACGGTTGATTTCCCGATAGTAAAACCGAATTGATTTTTATGGAATTTGGGCCCGTCCGGTAACAATCGTGGGACGATAAGACGCTCCAAGAGCTTTCCCAAAGATGGTAATAAAGTTATGGGCCGGTATGACTTAGGGTCATCTGGTGGCTTGTCGCCGCTTTTAGGTATTATTCGTATAAAGCCATGTCTCCATATACGAGGAAAAACGCCTTCAGAAATACACCGGTTGTAAACAGTTAATAACGCGTCACCCGCTGTTTTACACGCTTCTTTTATCATACGATTAGATATTTTATCTTCACCTGATGATTTGTTAAGGGGCAATCTCCTAACAACATTCATTAATTCGTCAGTGGATGGAAGGTCTGACGCTGGTGATTCAGGCGGGACTGTTGCCCATGCTCTAATTTGTTGGTGGTAGTCATTATCATTAACAGGTGAATCATCAGGGATAAGAGTATTTAATAAAACTTCCGTTGTTTCTTCAATACCGGCGGTGTGTTTATTATTTACTTTAATATTCTGAACATACGCGAGGTCGATCGATCGATTGGCTTTAAACTCATGATATAAAGGAGACCACGGACCTTCTTTTTCTAATTTATCGACTACTTTACGCAACAAATTACCCTTAGATTTTTCAACCGATGCTCTGTAACGGGACTTGGCAACTCTAAATGTATTTAAAGCAGTGGTTAGCGAGTCTCCGGTGACTTGGCGTTTTTTAAGCTTATTAAGATGTTTACGCGCTCGACGATAGGTTTTACGCTGTTCGGTTAGGTAGTCACACCACCAATCACATCTACGTATATTGGTCATAGGTCCGCGACCAATGGCAATGTCAGCACAGTAAGTGAAGGTGTCTGACATAATTTCAGCACTTTCTTCGGCTGACAGCCCATCACGAGTGAACTCTTTGGCGTGACATGCAAAAAGCGATCTAAAGAATTCCCAATTAGCACCTTTACTTTTGTACCTAAAATTACCAATGACATGTGAGGAACCCTGAATAGAGACCGGAACAAACTCGTAAACGATCAAGCGATGATCACTACAAGACGCGTCCGGTAGGACACGCCACCTATCCAAGTGTACGTCTGCACTAGAAAGTGTGACGTCAATACAAGATTCGCCCATTTGGCTGCAAAAAGTAGGTGGTGCGTCGGGGGTGTTGTGAATAGTTAGGTTCATTTCAGCAATGAAGTCTTCAACAGCGCAGCGCCGTTCGTAATCCGTGGACCGAACTTTGCCATACCACAGGGACGAGGACGCATTAACGTCTGCGCCTACGATAACTTTGCAGCCCGCGAGTGACCGCAAGACGTGACGGAGATTATGTATGTGAGGACCAACAGGGTCTGAATATTGAAAGTAGCAGCTCACAACGTAAACTTTAGAACTAGCGGATGAGACTTCCACAACCGCGCAGTGTCGATTCATGAGGTTTCGTAAAGACGTTACTGTAAAGTTAGAAGAACGTGACACGTAAATTCCGGCTCGTGCCTTGTTATCCAACTGAACTACCTTGTGACGTAAGCGCGTGTTTTGGTATTGTTCTTGAACCAATACAATATCTAAATTATAATCGATAATTAATTTGTCCAATTCAGAAGTCGCCACCCTATCGTTGTGTAGATTTAATTGACCTATTATTAAACTATCCATTATATTTTTTTTCCATTTTATTTTTTTTATTTCGAGAAGCTAATTTGCCAGTGAATTGTCATTAAGAATTTTAAGAATAAGACCGGCATTGAAGGCGTACAGCTGCCCAACTCATTAGTTTTGTTTTCCTGTATAATTGCGATGTAGGAGTGAGGAAGTTGTAATTAAAGAATATTTTTATGGTTTTATTTTGGGCAATCTGCAACTCTGTAAGCATGGACTTACTTGCACATCCCCAGATTTCAACGAGATAATTGAGGTGTGATTTAACCAGTCAGTTGTAGACAGTGAGGCGAATGTTGCGTGGGAAGTTATTGATAAATCCGAGCATGGATCCTAGTAGACACATTATTTTCGTTGTGATCGATTCAATATGTGGGCGTCCAGCTTAATTTGTAGTGGATTTTTTGATTTGGCCTTGGTTGATGTGCAGTGGTGGATGACTTTTTTTTTATTTTACGTGGTAAAACTACTGACCTGTATTTTGATTTGCTGTAATTGCTTAATCTAGTTAAAACTGCTTACTAAACCAATTGGGATAATATGAAGTGGGAAAATGATGACTAATGATGAAACTTTTAACAAGATGTAAGTATACGAATATACAATTTGCTGCAAATCCTGTCGTAGCTAGTAATTTGCCGTAATTGGATAGCATGGTGTTACAAAAGAGTGTGATCGTATTTCACGCAACCTACATGACCATACGACAGCTTCAAGGCCTGTTCACGACCTTGCTGTGAGTAAGTAAATATTTGAAACACGCCACGAGGCACCGCCAGTAGTGAATTCGCGTGCTTACAAAGCAATTAATGTCTTATTTGCGCCGCCCGTCGCATCGCTCACCGCTTAGTTGTGAACGCACCGTTTGGCATTAAAGGCCCGTTCGGTAACGTTCACGATCTCACTTCACCCTAGGAACTCATTTCTTTTATGCCTTTATCAAACAGACAGGCGAAAGCGAAGCGTTTCCGAAGCGATACCGAACCGAAGCGAGACGTCAGTCCGATAGTTCTGTCACGCTATCGGATCGCTTTCGTTTTTCTATGTGACTGGATTCAAACAATTCCATACGTTACAAATAAAAACATCACGCTTCGCATTCGCGACGCCTGTCTTTTTGACAAAGGCGATCATCGCAGATTCTATCTTCTAAACACTATGTTCAAAATTCGAACGATGTCTTGTTAATTATTTTGTCAATAAGTATATTTTGTGCACCATAACATACGTCGTCGTCTTCCTACCCTTATCCAATTTTACATGTTGTATCTCGGGTGTCAGGCGTCACGGAATCATATACCTACTCTTTTTTCCATTTTTTCTTTGGGCTTCTTTCTCTTGATTCTTACCTCAGCCGTGTCCGTGCCAAACGTTCGTCGCCAGTGGGTACAATCTGGTTTTTTCCCCGTTCGTTGCCAGTAGTGACAAATGAGAATGGACTGTTATTAGGTATGATTATGGTTCAACACTAGTATTAACAGGAAATGTGTAGTTTTTCTTAATAAGATGATTAGATAACCAGATCGTTAGCTGAGCTGAGGTCAGCTCAACTCTGTTTTTATTGTTCTGTGGCTCAACTGATATAGGTATACCACAGGTAACATGGATGCCAGGGTCGCCGAGCTTTCGGGGTCGCGGGACTGCCGTGGTCGCTGGGGGACCGTGACCCTGGAACGTAAAGGACTATTGAAGGAACACCGTGGGTCAGGTTTAGTCAGTACGAGTCTGACAGTCCCTCCCGTCTCAACCTGGGCGGAAGGACTCATTTGACGATTTTACTACGATAAAAAAGGAATGCTCATTGTAAATTTTACCAAAAACTTTACTAACACGCTGAGGACACTTCACCGTATGTCGTACTTGTATGATTAAAATTAGATCGCTCTTGGTGCCTCAGGTTGTTCTATGACATTGCGTGTCTTTATACGACCTTGAGACATGCTTACCTCCTAAACTAACGAGTCAATAATGGTGAAATGTAGATAATGAATAAGGCTGCCATAATGTTTAGATTATCCCAAAAATTGCATACAAATTATGGAAATTCAAATTTGATATAAATTACCATTTTTGTTTACACAGCAACGTTACTGAACCAAATCATATTGTGTACAATATTATGTACCACTGTGTAAATATAATTTAAAATACAATTTAGAATAATAATAATGTGACTAACTGACCTTACCTAAAAGGTAATGATTCAGAACCCGATCATACGTTGGAAATCTATACATACAATAAATCTGTAGAAGGGTCAATTCTGTACATCGAAAATATTGAAAAAAAAACGGGGGTGTTGCTGGATACCAAACCCAAATATGTGATCAAAAAACTTTTTGTCTGTCTGTCTGTCTATCTGTATATGCAGGCATCACATGAAAACTAACGGTTCGATTTCGATGAAACTTGGTATAATTATACCTTATTATCCTGGGCATAAAATGGGATACTTTTTCTCCTGGAAAAATACGCAGAAAAAAAATCTTATTTTTCAGTTTTATTTATAGACGTTGTTCTGTAGAACCGCGATATAGGCTTAGCCGTATTTGGGTCCAATAGATATTTATAAGATGTCATTGTCAGAGTTACTCAAAATGGAGAAATAAACTATACCGCCTCACTGTCACACCACTGCCTGCTAACAATGAACATTGGCCACGACGCTTGCACAAGGTTTTTTTTTTTGAGTGGTATCTCGTAGGTCAATCTAGAGGAGGTTGTGAGCTGCTTAACCAGACTTTTCTGTGGATGCCTTAAATTACTCTAAGGGGCACCAGGCAGGGGCTTACAAGCTAAATTTACAAAACTAAGTGACCTCATGCTAAGGGTACCCCCTGTGGGGTACGGATCTCGGCTTAAGGCGTCACTTAGTTAGGACAGCAAGATATAGGCTGGATCTGAATGATATAATTATTTAGGGGCGAATTTAAAACTACTGGCTCAGCATCGCGGGCTGGCTCTGGCGATTTGTGTGTGTTTCTCTCTTGCTCAAGATAGGTTGGAGATCTCATATTAAGGCTGGGGTGGAATCCACGTCCTAGCGTTCCATCCCGGGCAAGGGCACCACAGGCTTTTTGTAACTTGATCGCTCAGTCGTTATGCAGTATCGTAGCAGATGTTGCAGTGGCAGGCTTACAAGGGCAGCTTGGTTCGCAGACTACGAGTTGAAACTGGGACCCGTCGGTGTAAAGGACTTCCAGTGACTTCTGGGTGAGCTCCCTCCGTCATAGATCAGATCTTTGAGTCTTTTTTGTGGTAAAATCATCAAATAAACTGTCAGACTCGTACTGACTAAAATCCACGGTGATCCTTCAATAGCCTTTTACGTTTCAGGATCACGGTTACCTAATAAGACAGTCCCGCGACCCGGGCGAGCTCAGGCCCTCTAAGGACATCTCTGAGCCAGGGCTGCATTGAGGCTTGAGGCCAAGAGCAGACCATTTGTAAATAATAATAAAACTCATACATACTCATTCTTTACTGATTGACTTCAATCCAGGTTTCGTCACCTGCCGGGGTCGCGGGACTGTACGAATTACCGTGATCCCGGAACGTAAAGGGCTATTGAAGGACACCGTGGATTTTAGTCAGTACGAGTCTGACAGTCCCTCTCGTTCTGCCCTGGGTGGGAGGACCCATTTGATGATTTTACCACGTAAAAAAAAAGGTTTCGTCACGATTTTTTCTTAACTGATGTCAGTTCAAATGTAAATTGATCAGGTGCACCATAGTGAGACGTATTTTAATTGCATTTCAGTAAAATTCTGAATTAGAAGGCTTTCAGGAGTGTTTAAGAGTCATGGTAACAAGTATTTTGGAAACGTACAACTCCGGAATAGCGTGCTGCGTCATAAAGAAAGAAAGAAAAAACGTTTATTGACACATGTCATAAGTAGGGTAATGGCACCAGTGAATGAACACTTAAGCAATTTGCGAACTTTAAAAAATATTTACTGTGGTTTATCACTAATGAAAGCGGCCGAAATTTGTTTTACAGTGTTAAGAATATATTCAAAAATCATTTTTAGGTACGTTTTACAACATAACATTCACAGTTTTATTATAATAAGCAGTAAATCGGAAAATACCCCAAAACTCTAGTGAATGAATGGCGTTTTCTAGTAAATGAACGAAATGAAACCAGTGAATGAACAAAATTCTTCGTTTATTAATTACACTATTACAGTCATAATATTGCAATAAATGCGGTGAAAAAATCAACATTTCTTTAAAAATCTTCAATGTTTAATAGAAAAAATAAAAATAAAATCTTCTCAAAACAAAACCTCTAAATCTTACCTTAATTCTACAAACATTCATAGACCTCTCAGGCACGTTAAAATCTTTTATTACAAAGTAAAAACAATATTTACTAAGCTAATTAACTAGGTAACTAAAAACTTCTTGGTCATATATTGTTTTCAAATTTAAAATTTAATCAGTTTTCAATTTAAATAATCTGGTACAAACTAACTTTACCGAAGTACTGAAACTTGGCGTAAATAACAAGTAATCATACGTAACTAAAATCACAATAAGTGAGTCGAAATATAAGCTAATCACAGTCTTAATTCGTTTAACTTTATTGACGTTAGGATTCCTTAGACATCCTTTTGATTATTTTACTTATTCTATATCTCTAAATGTTACATTATTAAAAGAGATCAATCCACGTCTGGAATAAGCAGGCTCACTTAATACACGTTCTATGTCTTCAAAATCTACTTCAGACACATCAGGTACATTTGGCTTTACGAAACTAACAATGTTATCACATACCGCTTTTTTTCTAAGAAAATCTATCTTACATTTCTTTTCTTGATCGTTTACCATAAGGACTTTGTCTACATAGTGACGTATTCTTTTATCAGTTTTGAATTTGGCCATAACATATTTTCCGTGAAGATCCTTAGTTGACACTGGTAAGTCATTCATTCCAATTTCATCATTTTGTTTATCTTTATTTACCGGACTGGGTGTTTGTAAGTGTTTCTCAGTTTTGTTTTGTTCTTTGCGTTTTTGTGAAAGCTTTTCTTCTCTATCCTTCTTTTTGTTTTCTTTTTCTTCCAGTTTTCTTAGTTTTTCATTTTCTTTTGCCTCTAATTTCCTTTTTCTTATATGCGACTGGGGTCGTCTTTTATATCCAATGCTTGTTCTTCTGTTAAAAACTCTTCGAGTTCCTTAAACCAAGCTCTGATAGCTTGTTCAGTAACTGCGGCTCTGCCTTTGGATATAATCTCCGCATTCCTTTTTGTAATCTCAGGAAGCCTTTTTAAGAATAAACTAAGCCACTTTTTTCCTGGTCTATTCCCGGTAAACTTATTTTTCCTATTATTAGTGGTCATAAAATTTTCAACAGTATCGAAAACTTCTTCTGGGTGCATTGGAAAACCTAATTTAGCTTTATTTATAATCCAGTCAGAAATCTTAGCTTCTTCATCTACAGTAAGCTCGGACTGAGGGCCCATTTTTCTTTGCAAAAGTACCTTGTTTGTGATTTTCAAAATCAAAATCAAATCATTTATTTCAAGTAGGCCAGTTACAGGCACTTTTGAATTGTCAAGAGACAAAAGTAAAATAAAATAGTTTAAAATTGTTTAAAATTAGTTAGGGTGCTACAGTCCCAGTCACAAGACATAAAAACTTGTGAAAGAACTGTAGATGCCCATTCCAAAGCGTAGATCTCTATGGAGAAGAATAGGCAAGAAACTCCATGGACACTCTTTTTCAATCGCCAAAATTATAACAGAACCTTTGTTACATCATTCAACTTGAGATGGTACATTATGTGAGAACGATGTAGCAAGTAAAGTGTCCATAGGAAATTCATATAAAAAAAAGACAATTCAATAAAATTATAAATAATTAAAATAAACCGCGGCTGCTAAGAGATGACCAGTCACAACTGACAGCGCCCGTTCACGAACATGACACATGCATCAGCATCACTCAGCTCAACCATTTTGAGGGGAACTAAATGATCGGACACACGCGCCACCATCAGCGAGTCATTTGAGTGAGCATTTATTATGTAAAGTCGATTTTGGTATCTTGTACACATTACTTGCTTTATTGATACTTAGTTCTCCATTAGCAATTGACCTAAGAGCTGCTTCAAGTGCTTGATGACTGTATTGAAACCTATTGTACTTCTTTTTGTGATCCATGGTAATCTAAATGGACAAGAGAAAAATGAACAATTTTAAACGATTGCCCTATTATTTTTCTACCTGTAGGTAAGTACCTACTTACCTACAGGTAGAAATACCAAATTTCTTGAGAAATCTGTCTTAAAATATGAAGTGTTCATTCACTGGATTTTATGAACCAGTAAATGAACATACCTGTCCCAATACTGGCCAAAAGATCGGAAATCTATTTAAGAAATAGCTCCCAAAACATGAACCTTATAGCATTAGCGTAAGTTATGTTTTTAAACCAAAACGTGATTTTTACGATTATCCAGTGAATGAACACCCGTTCATTCACTGGAATTTAAACGATTTTTTGATGCAATGCTGGGACACTTAATAATTTAATATAACTGACAAAATCGCAAATAAATGGATTTGAAACACAATATTAAACTACTATCCTACGATAATAAACAAATAGCCCATCAAAAATACCGTTATTTACATTACAATGTCAAATCAAAAAAGATTCCACTTACCTCAGTCCTAAACTCTAGCCCGAACAAATAAAAATTTCACTATCGACTTAAACTTTAACCACTCGCCATTTTGGAATGAATTATGACATTAAACGTGAATGTGACCACTTAAATGGGAAATAGAGTTGCAATTATGAAAAAAAATACTACACATTGTAGAAACGTTCAGATTTCTTATTTTTTGAATAAAACTGCGTTTTGTTCATTCACTGGGGGGTGTTCATTCACTGGAGCACTTACCCTACACACAACATTAACAAAGAAAGAAAATATTTAAAAAGAAAACTTACAACTAAACAATCAATATTGTGTGACTCATGGCTGCGCCAAATAGGCCCATAATTAGTCAGTGATTATCCAAAAAACAGAAGTAAATATAAATTATTATGGCGCAATCCGTTGCGCATTATAATTGATACCTACTACAGGGAAAATAGTACAAAAATTAATACAATACTTAGGTGTTAAATATTCTCACGCACACCGGTTTTCAAATCTGTTGATCACGATGACATAGCACAATTGCACCATATAACAAAAATAATGTTCAATTGATAAGACGTACAGACAAACAACTTGATAACATCAATATTGGTAAACACAGCAGCCTTGCGAATAATCGGATTAATATACACTGATATAGTTTAATTAAAGTACCGTTATCAAAGTGTGTATTCCCGAGTCATGCAATTATTTTCACTGCTCGGATAACAACTTAGCTACACATGACAGTATTTTCAAAGGCCACGCCGCCACACCATGTATAAACGACAGCATATCAACCTACCTCAATCTGTCAAATATCTTAAATGGATTATTAACTTTATCACAATAGTGGTAGGTTAATGTTCGATTTTTAAACATTTGAATTTGTTTCCCGAAATGACGAAAAATTATGGTGTAATGTTTAAAGATAGTCACGGATCTTTGAAATTAATATCGCTCAAACAGGGAACTTTACCATGCAAACTATTTATATCAATAATAATCTAAACTAACTGGCTACGATCTGGGGACTTCTTTGGAGAAACCGAGGGTTTTGTCTGAGCAATTATGGATGAAGTTATGATGACGAATAACTACTGGAGATTTATTGTGAAGCACGGTTGACATATATCGGGCAAGCCACCGTCCTGGCAATTAATCCGTCACATTATTTCCGGGCGTTCTCGTCTGGCTAACGGAGAATACTTGCATAGACATAACCTTGTAGCCAGGATTATCCATCAGCAACTTGCTCTGAAATTGTGAAATCGGAAGTACCGTACTACAGGTTTGTGCCCGACCCAGTTCTTGAAAGTGGCAATATCACACTGTACTGGGATCAATCCAAGATCACTGACAGAACTATTGTAGCCAATAGACCTGATATAGTGGTGGTGGATCGATCTGAGCGGCGCGCAATGATTGTTGACATAACCGTCCCACATGACGAGAACCTCGTGAAAGCTGAGAAAGATAAGCAACTTAAGTATATCTTGATTTGGCTCATGAGGTTGTCGATATGTGGGATGTGGATTCAGCGATCATTGTGCCGATAGTCGTGTCGGCCCATGGCTTAATTGCCAAGAGCCTCGACCAACATCTAAGGAGGCTCTCGTTAGGCAGCTGGATCAAGGGCCTGATTCAGAAAGCAGTTCTTCTGGACACGGCGCGCATTGTTAGGAGGTTCCTTTCTCTGGAGCCCTGACCGCCGGTAGCTTGGACCCTGTTTCTGATACCGGTGGGCCACTATTATTTATATTTTTAAATGCTGCTTTGTTATATTGTTTTTGTAAAAAAAAAAATGTATTTAATAAGTAAGGAAATGAATAAAGGAAAATCTAAACTAATATTATAATAATGTTTGTTTTTTACCTATTCACCTCAAACTACCCACTGAACCGATCGTCCTGAAATTTTGCATAATGTTGTCAAGAGTACACAGACGTACCTAGAGAATCTATCATCCCTTAAAACAGAATAGAGCTGTTGCCGAGATAACATATTTTGATGTAGATTAAATTGTATAGGTACAGAAATAGTAAAAAATACTTACACTCTAGTATAGGTATTATCATCTGCCTAGCCTTTTCCCAACTATATTGGGGTCGGCTTCCCGTCAAACCAGATGCAGCTGGATATCAGAATTTTACATAGAGCGAATGCCTGTCGGACCAACTCAGTAACTGGGTAATACGATACCCCATTTTAAGACTGGTTGTCAGACTTTAGAGCTTCTGACTAACAGTAACGACTGTCAAAGATCTACAAATGACAGCCGGGACCAACGGCTTTACGTGTTTTCCGAGGCACGGAGAAAACTCGCTATGACAGATGGTCACCCATCCATAGACCAACCTCGGCAAGCGCGGCTTAACCCGGAAGATCGACCTGTGCGGCTGTGATTATTTAGCCACGAGTTTATTAACTTATCTAGGTAAGTAAATGTAGCAATGATTTTCTACTAAGTAATGTGTTAGAGCCGTGGGGCGCCGGCTTAGAATTGCGTTCCCCCAAATCATCCCGTGGGTGTCGTAAGAGGCGACTAAGGGACAAACCGGAGGTCGGGCAGCAGCGTCCTCCGTGTACTGCACATCCTCACTGCGATCGCCAACCCGCCTGCCAAGCGTGGCGATTAAAGGCATTATACCCCCTAATGATAAGCACAGAAACCAGGCCCCCAGTCCCCGGCAGCTCCGCTATCCCTGGCGCGGGTAGCAGTCAAGGTAACGGCGGAGCAGGGGGTGCGAAGAATCTCCGGAAGAGATCCGGCTACCCACCCCGACGACGACTGGCCCTGGTAACACACAACATACGCACAATGAGGACTGACGAAAAGATCTGCGAGCTGGAAGAGGAGCTGAGCAAATTACACTGGGACATTATAGGGTTATGCGAAGTCCGTAGAGAGGGGGAGGACACCGTAACCCTGAAGTCTGGTAATTTGCTCTACTACCGGGAGGGCGACCAACAGTCCCAAGGTGGTGTCGGGTTTCTCGTTCACAAGTCCCTCGTAAACAACATAATAACCATCGACAGTGTGTCGAGCAGGGTGGTATACCTAATACTCAGAATATCCAAAAGATATTCGCTGAAGGTCATTCAGGTATACGCACCGACCTCGTCACACTCCGATGATGAAGTGGAGACTATGTATGAGGACGTAAGTAGGGCCATACATAGTTCCAAAACCCACTTTACTGTTGTTATGGGGGACTTTAACGCAAAGTTGGGCAAGAAAAGCGGTGATGAGTTGAGAGTGGGGCAATTTGGATATGGGCAACGGAACCCTAGGGGGCAGAGGCTGGCCGACTTTCTGGAGAAAGAGGAACTCTTCATGATGAACTCTTTCTTCCAGAAGCCGCCTCACAGGAAATGGACCTGGTTGAGCCCCGATGGTTTCACGAGAAACGAGATAGACTTCTTCATGACCGACAAGAAACGGATATTCAGTGATGTCTCTGTGATCAACAGGGTAAAAACCGGTAGCGATCACCGAATCGTAAGAGGCTCACTGAATATCAATGTTAAACTTGAAAGGTCCAGCTTGATGAAGTCTACGCTCCGACCTACTCGATCCCACATTCAAAACCCCGAAAGCTTTCAACTCGAGCTCTCAAATCGCTTTGCTTGCCTTGAGAACTTAGTTTCAGTGGACGAGATCAACGACGGGCTAGTGGAAACTGTCCGCACGGTAGGGTCTAAGTTTTTTAGACCCTGCCGTAAAGATAGACCTCAGAAATTGACCGAGCAAACCTTAAACCTCATGGCTGAACGACGTTTGCTACAGTTGCAGTCTTCCGATGACGCGAAGTCATATAGGCAGCTCAATAGACGTATATCTAAGTCCTTGCGACACGACCTGCGTCTCTTTAATACGAATCGTGTTAAAGAGACCATACAGCGAAACCAAGGCTCCAAAGTGTTCGCAAAGGACAAGTCTATTGGGCAAAGCCAGATGACAAAGCTGAAACGGGAGGATGGCAGCATAGCGTCGACCAAAGCAGAGGTTTTAGGCGAGATCGAGAGGTTCTATGGACAGTTATACACTTCGGTCGCAAAGCCCGTTGACAGCTTGGTAGGAGATCCAAGAGCCAAGCTGTCCCGACATTATACCGAAGATATCCCGGACATCAGTCTGTACGAGATTAGGATGGCCCTGAAGCAGCTTAAGAACAACAAGGCGCCGGGCGAGGACGGAATCACGTCAGAGCTTCTGAGAGCGGGTGGAACACCGGTACTTAAAGTCCTCCAGAAACTCTTTAATTCCGTCCTGTCCGAGGGCAAAACGCCTGAAACGTGGAGCAGGGGTGAGGTGGTGCTGTTCTTCAAAAAAGGTGATAACAGCCTATTGAAGAACTACAGACCCATCACGCTTCTGATTCATGTTTATAAGCTGTTTTCAAGGGTTATCACGAACCGTCTCGAACACAGACTTGATGACTTCCAGCCTCCCGAACAAGCCGGTTTCCGAAAAGGCTATAGTACCATAGACCACATCCATACGCTGCGGCAAGTTATACAGAAGACCGAAGAGTATAACTTGCCATTATGCTTAGCGTTTGTGGACTATGAGAAAGCCTTCGATTCGGTGGAAACATGGGCTGTGCTTGAGTCACTCCAGCGATGCCGTATTGACTATCGGTACATCGAGGTATTGAAGTGTTTGTATAATAACGCCACCATGTCGGTCCGAGTACAGGAGCATAGCACGAAGGCGATTCCATTGAGAAGAGGCGTAAGACAGGGGGACGTTATCTCCCCGAAACTGTTTACTGCCGCAATGGAAGACGCCTTCAAGCTCCTGGAATGGCAAGGACTTGGCATCAACATCAACGGCGAATACATCACTCACCTTCGGTTTGCCGACGACATCGTAGTCATGGCAAAGTCGATGGAGGAACTCAGCATGATGCTCGATGGCCTCGACCGAGTTTCACAACGGGTGGGCTTGAAAATGAACATGGACAAGACGAAAATTATGTCAAATGCCAATGTTGTGCCCACCCCAGTCTCTGTTGGAAACTCGGTACTCGAAGTTGTTGACTCATATATCTACTTAGGACAAGTAGTCGTATTAGGTAGGTCCAACTTCGAGAAAGAGGTCAACCGCCGAATCCAACTCGGTTGGGCAGCGTTCGGGAAACTACGCAATGTCTTTTCGTCCGACATACCTCAGTGCCTCAAGACGAAAGTCTTCGACCAATGTGTGTTACCAGTGATGACGTACGGCACCGAAACGTGGTCTTTCACTATCGGCCTCATCTCAAAGCTCAAAGTCGCTCAACGAGCTATGGAGAGAGCTATGCTCGGTGTTTCTCTACGTGATCGAATCCGAAATGAGGAGATCCGTAGACGAACTAAAGTCACCGACATAGCCCACCGGATTAGCAAGCTGAAGTGGCAATGGGCAGGCCATATTGCTCGCAGAGCAGATGGCCGATGGGGTCGAAAAGTACTAGAGTGGAGACCAAGGACTAGCAAGCGCAGCGTAGGACGTCCACCAACCAGGTGGACAGACGACCTTATAAAGGTCACCGGAAGACGCTGGATGCAGGTCGCTTCCAACCGGTATATGTGGAGATCTAAAGGGGAGGCCTATGTTCAGCAGTGGACGTCCTATGGCTGAGATGATGATGATGATGAATGTGTTGTGACTCTACGCCTATTGATTTCGTCGGCACACATGTCACTGCGCATATTTTTAAAGCAGGCGTTTAGGCACATGACCAGTTTTTGACCACAGCGGGCCTACTCCGAGCTTTGGTAAATAGCAGTTCCAAATTCAAAGCGCATCATATGCTGAGATTGGAGCCTTTAGGCCGTAGTACGGCAATTTTTTTTCACATTTAAGAAGATTCATGGGGATTCATTCATTTCTATGTTTTTTTAGGGGGCTGTGCTTTTTATTTAAGTAATTATATTTTTCTTTTGTTGTTTTCCAACTATATAATTTTGGTTCTTCTGTCCTGCGTGTGTAAATAATTACCTTTCTTTTCTTTTTTAAATCCAGTTTTATGGGGAATATTTTAATTCATTTTATGGGTAAATTATACACTACAGTTTTGTTTCAAATCCATCCAATAAGACCGTCTATGTCACCCTATTCATAAGATATATTTATTTGAAAATACCTTTAATTTGTATGGTGTGCTTATTAAAGAGTATTTACCTACATTAAATACCTGTCACTCACTAGCAAGCAAGCCCCGTGAATAGATATGTCGTAACTTTTCTCCTGACCATTGTGGACAACACCCCCTTTTTTTGTGGTAAAATCATCAAATGAGTCTAGTCGCCCAGACTAGTACTGACTAAAATTCATGGTGTTCCTTGAATGTCCTTTTACATTCCAAGGTATATAAGGTATCAAGGTATAACCAGTAAAGATAGACCGGCGACACCCCGAACTTCAGAATTTGAATGAGAAAAACCAACAGCGCTTTCAAGGTCGCTATGTCATGGACGGACAGAATATTACAAGAGTGGCTAATCGTAACTATAATGGTGGATCTTCAAGGTTACGTAATGTTCAACTACTTAACAATGATGAGCCGCATGAGTGACCATCAATTACATTGCAACAGAATCATCGACGTGCCTAAGAAACGACGTTAAGCAGTCGATGGTTGCATTTTGTAGGTCGTCTTTACAGGTAATTAGACGCTAATATCTGGCAACCAATTACACCAAGGGATTTCGTATTATGCAGTAACTGAGTTGTGGAGGACAGCCTGCAGGTCTAAAACGGCCACTCAATATTCCTAATGATTCACTTCGTAAATTTCCAGCAGTCATTGGCTATTCTTCTGTTATTCATTCATGAAGTGAATCATTAGAAATTTTACTAAGTGGTCGTCGTAGACCCACATATAGAGGGCCGGTTTTCGTAATCATACTGGTATTCAGCGGCATTCTGTTAGACTGGAAGCCGATTCCAGCATTATTGGGAAAAGGCAAAGCATATTGACTCTTGAAATAATAAGAAGAAACTCCGCTACCAGATTGATAGAACACCGGGTCAAACGAGGGGCGGTGAATCAGGGCAAAACTTTGAAATAGATTTTAACGATAAACATAATGCCAATAAGCTCTCAAAATAATTTAGTATTATTTAATAAATAAAATTGAGTAGTTCTTGGTAACCTATAATTTTAATTAATGATTAAAATCTATGTTAAAGTTTTGTCCGGATTCAACCCGGCGTCCTTATTCACCCCGTTGTGATGATGTCAGTAGTTTTCCACCAGGTGAGACCGGGGTCATGAGCATGAGGGGACCTAAGTACCTACGAAACGTAGTAAAAATAAGTTTGCTTCACAAAATAAACATGATTGTGTCAAACAGTCATCAGCAGATAAAATGAATCATATGTGACCATAGAGTAGGATTTTAGTAATGTAGATGCGACACACTTTGAATGGTCTTGCTTATAAACCTACACCCATAACTTACTATTCTATGGCTAAATAAGATGTTAACAGTTTTAGGTGCAAGCAGTTTTAGAAAATCTCTTGAAAATATTTCAGCGTTTTTTTTAACTTGCAACTAAATATTCCGCGTGCATTGCAATTTTATAAAGACTTACTCGTTAATTAAAAAAAAACAAAGCCAAAGTCGTTTGGGACCCAAATCCAAATTGATAATCTCCGTGCTGTGATTTTATAGTTCATAAGACTATTATTAGTATTAAGTAGGTTTCTATATTAAATTTATTACAACACTTTAATAGATGACTGTACCATTTTTGGATCGCGAGTTGACAACAACAAAAATAGGGAAATTCGGAAGGTGCCAACTCAAACGCAGTCGCCAGTTTATGAGTCGCCAATTCACACTTTGATTTTTGGTGGCTGTTTTCAGAATGCACTCTCCTGTTAGTATGGAATTGATAGCTGGCGGTTTTTTAGCCGATCTTAGTCTTTTGACGAGTTTTAAATTGATAATAAAAAAAGACAACGTTGGAGCGTCAACTCGACGTAATTGACAGTTGATATCATAATATTGGAAGAATCTGTGTAAACAGTAGGAGACGGTTCTTTGATAAACTTATTCCATGTCGATAACCAGCTATCATGCGACTTGACACTACACGATTCGACAGAACAGATAAAAAACTTATTCGCGATGAAGCTGTGGTTTTGTGTAGTACTCTTGTGTATAACAGCTGTTCTGGCTGACGACGAATGGCGGGAAGTAAATATTGCGCAAGGGACGGTGCGCGGGCGCAAGCACCCCAATGGAGATCTATATGCTTTCTACAACATACCCTACGCCACTGGACCTAAGGGCGAAAATAAATTCAAGGTATTCAATTCAGATTTAATAAGAACGATGATTTTATTCGGACAACCAGTCTTACCAAGGGGTAATCGTGTTACCCAGTTACTGGATTGTAGAGGACAGTTAGGCAGTCGGTTCATGTAAAATACCTACTGGTCGACAGACCGACATAGTTGGGAAAAGGCTAGGTAGGTGACGTTTCTCGATGATTATATTTAAGTATTCTTTTACGTACCTATGAGTAGAAAAAAACGAACAGTAAAGGGCTTAATAATATAGGTACGTGAACAGTTTATTTTAATGCTAGGACTTTGGAGTACCTTCAACGCAAATTATGTACTCGTTGTATGCTTTAATTTTTTTTCCTTATTTGCGAAACATAGCAAAAGTATCAAATCATATTCATAATGATTGTTGTTTGCAGGCACCTCTCCCTCCGCCAGTGTGGTCGGAACCGTATGACGCCATCGACCAGCATATCGTATGCCCACAAAACAAATATTTAATTAACTTAATGCCAGAACTAAAAGTTCAAGAGGATTGTCAGAGAGCTAACGTGTTTGTGCCGATCACAAATGAGAAAAACCTTTCAGTCGTCGTATTTGTCCACGGAGGAGCCTTCATCATCGGCTTTGGACAACAGATTCAAGGAACAAAGATGTTGATGAATACTAAAGATTTTATACTGGTCACGTTTAACTACCGCCTAGGTACTCATGGATTCCTTTGTCTCGGTACCGAGGATGTACCAGGTAATGCGGGCATGAAGGACCAAGTGGCACTGTTGCGCTGGGTACAAAAAAACATCGCCAGCTTTGGCGGCAACCCTGATGATGTCACACTTGGAGGTGGCAGTGCCGGTTCCGCATCCGTAGACCTTATCATGCTCTCCAAGCCAGCTGAAGGATTATTCCATCGAGTCATACCAGAAAGTGGTGGAAACCTTGCCGCATTTGCGACTCAGAGGAATCCCCTAAAAATTGCACAAAATCATGCAAAAAACCTGAACTTCACCAATGTAGATGACATTTATGCATTAGAAAAGTTCTACAAGACCACTCCACTGGACATATTGAACGCAGATCCGTTTTTCACTAGAACTGATTCGACTTTCGTCTTTTCACCTTGTGTAGAACGTGATACAAGAGATGGCGCATTCTTGACAGAATCTCCTCTAAGTATAATAAAAAAAGGTGAGTACAAAAAGTTACCTGTGTTGTATGGGTTCGCTAATATGGAAGGGCTGTTGCGCATTGGATTTTTTGACAATTGGAAGAATAAGATGAATGAAAAGTTTTCGGTCTTTTTACCACCTGACCTAAAGTTTGAATCTGAAGAAGAAAAAGAAGAAGTAGCCAGCAAAGTAAAGAAATTTTATTTCAGTGAAGCACCTGTTGGTAATGATAATATTTTGGGATATGTTAACTTCTTTTCGGATGTTATAATAACGTTTCCCATGCTTCGGGCTTTGAAACTGTATGCTGAAACTGGTAACAATCAAGTGTATTTGTATGAATATTCATTTGTGGACGAGGATACGCCTGTGGTTCCTCACACCAACACTCGAGGAGCTAAACACTGTGCTCAGTCGAATGCTTGGATGGATGGTAAAAATGAGACTCACAACTCCCCAGAATATCAAAATATGAAGAAGACAATTCGTGAGATTTGGCATAACTTTATTAAAACTGGGTAAGTGTAAAGCCTAGCTTGCAAATCTTTTTACTATTAATAATAAATCTTGCTGATTCGCGAATGTTGAATTCTTATAGATACAATTGAATCAAAAGCAAAAAACACGCGTTTTATGGTATGTGCCCTTCTCTCAATAGTTTTAAATTGGCCATTTCAGAAAACCAGTGCCAGCCGGATCACCGCTGCCTGAGTGGCCGGCAGCAGGCGTAGACAGGTCACCATACATGGCCCTGGGTAATAAAATAGAACTACATAGAGTGCTTTTGGAAGAACGAACTCGCTTCTGGGATGACCTGTATCAGAAGTACTATCTGGATGCTGTGCCGCCACCAACACCGCCACCCAAAGGAGCTTAAACATATTGACAGTTAATTAGGGAACGATGTGCAATGGATGTACAGATCACTGTATAAATAAAATATAAATACATTAAATATCTGGATCGATTTTCAGTCCAACCGGAGCTGATTAGAAATTATATTATGTATGGACGCTATCTATTTACAAGAGTTGGAAAGATAAAAGCAGACGTGAAAAAGAGAGAAAAAACGGAAAATAGTGTGAATTATGCCATACAGGCGTTTGTGAACCACAACCGTGTGTTTATAATTAGATGTGAGAAAGTGTACAAGATGAAATGAGTATGTAAGGATTGTAGCAGGTGGGTCTGTCTGCTGTCATGAGAAAAATATGCCCATGTATGATGAGCGTTTCTCTATTTTATTTTTAAGGTATTTCAATAATTTCAATGCAATTTGGAAGCTTATTGAATGTCATTTAAATTTTTTTTAACGTGGTAAAATCATCAAATGAGTCCTCCCAACCAGGGCAGAGCGGGAGAGACTGTCAGACTCGTACTGACTAAAATCCTGTGTCCTTTAATAGCCCTTTACGTTCCGGGGTCACGGTAATTCGTGAGTCCGACCCCGCTCGTTAGGTTCTCATGGAGTATTTCTGACTTAGATAATCCATGAAAAGAGAGCGTTCATCTAAGACCACTCCACGTAGTTCCATCTTCTCCTCCAGCACTTGTGGTGTCGTGTCTGCTATTGCTGTTGTCCACCAGTCAGGTAATGGTGGCTCTGGTGTCTGTGGCTCCCTGAAATGTACAATATCTATTGAGTTTTTAATTAAATTGTGCACTTCAGGATTCGCTACGTAGCAGAGTATCTTCATTGCAGGCTAGGCTTTGTACTTATCCAGTATTAATTTACTTATGTCAAATCTCACGTACTCTTTCTCTCTCGCCCTGTCTCCACAACTTTTGGCAGTTATGTGACTGGGCTATTGAAATATATTTTTGAGGAACTAGTGTTGGAAATTTAGTTGCGAGCGGGGCTCTAACTTGCGTCTTCTGGATAAGTACTCCAGACCAATTAGGCCATCGCAACCACCAATCTCGAAGCTGAGTTTCTCATTCCCTTGTTTTTTGAACGCTTTACATGTTGCGCCATCTATTGGAAATGTCTCAAACTATTTCTTCTCGACCAACTAACACGTCTGATATTGTAATCAAATCAATGTTGTATTCGATAACGATTATTAAACTAAAGTTATATATTTATACTTAACCAGAAGACGCAGGTTCGAGCTCAGCTCGCAACTGAATTTATCGTTCCTCAAAAATATCTTTTCGAAGACGCGACTCGGGCGTTATTGCGTATAAATATATAACTTTGGTTATTCAGTTTCTTCCGTTGGTTTTAATAAGATCGTCCACTTAGTATCACTTTTATCTTCTTCATAATTTGGCATTCTGGAGATAATTTAAATAACAATCTCTCTTATTGTTACCATTCATTCAGAGCTGTGAGTTTGGCTCCTCTAGTGTTGATGTTGGTACTTACTACAGATTTGTCCTCATCCGTTAATATAGAAATACTCATACAAATGCCAGTTTACCCGTTCCGAAGCCATACATTAGATGGGAAAGAATAAACTTTCAAAACTAAGTTATCATGTCCCGAAATATTGTCATTTCCAACAGGAGTTTCACGGGAATAAAACTTGTTTTTCATCAAATTCGAAATTTAAAGTCAGGTTGTTAAAATCAGTCAAATTTTCAAACATCGTATTCCTTAAATTGTTAAAGAATTGAATTTGCAACAATCCTTACACATCAGCATAACTGAGATCATCTATACTGACGGAAATGAATAAACACGTATTTTTGGGCCAGCCAAGTCCCTTCCGCTAAACCCGGTTATGGATACATATTTTGAAAAATTCTCAAAAAAAAAGAAAACTAAAACAAGTGTGTTGTGTATTACTGACCGACAGATTGATTGATGTATTTATCCACACAAACTAACTACATCAAAATTAAGGTTTGAAGGTAAAGAAAACACAATGTACCAACATGATTCATATTGTTTATTAAACTCTGGCAGTTAGCAGGTTTACTTATGTGTATTCATCACATTTTGGAAGTTAAATTTTTGTGACCTCTGTTTATAACAGATAAATTTTAATCGTAATTAAAATGTAACAAATATTGGGCCCGTACCAACACCTTTTACAGCAACATTACTTTAATATCACGTAATTCCAAATCTTTCTCAAACAGGAGCGACATTATTTAAAGTTACCAGCCCCCGTATTCACATAGGTACGAAAGTCTCTGTCTATTTTTATTTTATTGTCAAAGAGATAAAGAAGGAGATAGCCATAATCTATTGTAATCGCAATCGAATCAATTCTAATGGTAATACGGGGCCTGCTTACATAAAATTACTTGAAACATCTAGTAGTGTACATACCGTATATGTTCATTCACTCGATTCAGTACACCGGGTGGCGGTACAGCATCACGGAAGTACAATTTGTAGACTGAATCCCAAAAACGAGCTACTTTACTCAATAACTTTCCACGTAGTTGCACGTGTGAGGCGAGCGACATATGTGGTGAACGATCATTGCCTACGGGCGGCCACGCTGGTAGCGACGACCTATGAGGCTTGGGATTCCTGTAAGTACAACAAAGCCTGGTTCACAAATGGCGAAAAAGGAATCAGTTCCATCATTCTCCTGATCCTTATTTTAATGTGTTTGGTGTCTACTTCATTTTTCTATCTTCTTCCATTCTTCTCTAATACTCGTCGTCACAGCAATCACCTATTTTCTAGTCATGACAGCCTTAACACAGTGAATGCATCGTTTCTTTGGTTCTTTTAACTATCATCATTCACGTGGGAATTGAACCCAGCATGGGGGTGATAAATTGCTAAATTATGTTTTAAATGTACCTTGGCTACTAACGAAGGGGTTTCGAATACGATACCTATTTATGATAGTACTATTAGCTTAATATCACACCAAGTTAGACTGGAGTCGACCGCAACTTAGTACACAAAGGCTAGGTCATGATGGCCATTAATGTGGCACATTAATTTGAAAAAAAAAATGTGTTTATAATAAACGACGCTTCATTTGCTCATTACTGCTATTTAAATTTTGTCTTACTTTAACTCTGAATCTAGGTAATACCTAGTTTACGTTGTAACCTTAAGCCTTCGTCAAACAGACAGGCGTGACGAATGCGAAGCGTGAAGTTTTTATTTGTAATGTATGGAATTGTTTGAATCCAGTCACATAGAAAAGCGAAAGCGATCCGATAGCGTGACAGAACAATCGGACTGACGTCTCGCTTCGGTTCGGTATCGCTTTGGAAACGCTTCGCTTTCGCCTGTCTGTTTGACAAAGGCATTAATGCTTACCCAGTCTTAATAAAGTTGCGCCATATCTCTCGGACTATCTTTCTCATATCCTGATAGTTTCGATACTCGTAGCGTTCATCCATACCATCCGGGTTATCTAGCCAAGCCTTCGACTGAGCGCCGTGATCCGATGTTCGCATGTTAAGGTGAGGAATTACATCTCCATTTTTAAAGGAATATTCGTACAAATAAACTTTTTTGTGACCTGCCTTCACGTGCATCTGCACAGCTCGCAGTATAGGATAATTAACCATGACATCCGATTGGTAGTCAACGAATTCCATAATAGTATCATCACTTATAGGCCTTTTATTAAAATAAAATAACTTGATTGTGTCAGCTACTGAAACTCTTTCTGCCTCTGAATTAAACTTTAAATCAGCTGGTAAGAAATCAGAAAAATTCTCATACATTCTGTGCTTCCAAATGTTGAAGAAATCAATACGTAACATTCCTTCCATGCGGGTAAAACCATACAACATAGGGACCTTTTTGTAGTTGCCTTTATGTAGTATACTAAAAGGTGATTCTGTGAGGAATGCGTCGGGTCCTGTTTCTGCTTCCACACACGGTGAAAATAAGAAAGTAGCATCCGTCCTATCAAAATGTGATAGTGAAGTCAACAATTCCAATGATGCTGACTTGTAGAAATTTTCTAGAGCAAAAATATCATGAGCTTCAGTAAAATTCAGTTTTCTGGCAAGATATTTGGCAACTTCCAAAGGATTCCTCTGAACTGCAAATGCAGCAAGATTGCTCCCACTTTCTGGTATGACTCGGTGAAATAAACCTTCAGCTGACTTAGATAGCATTATTAGATCCACCGATGCAGCACCTGAACTGCTACCTCCTAGAGTTACTGCCCTAGGATTACCGCCGAAACGAGCAATGTTCTGGTTTACCCAACGCAGTAGCGCCACCTGGTCTTTCATGCCAGCATTTCCTGGTATGTCTTTTGTGCCAAGACAGAGGAACCCATTAACTCCAAGACGGTAGTTGAACGTGACCATTATGAAATCTTTGCTCTTCATGAGCTTCGTTCCCTTATTTCGACTTCCGTAACCTATTGAAAAGGCTCCTCCATGAATATACACAAAGACTGGTAGGTTTTCCGCAGGGGTATTGGGAACAAAAACATTAGCGACTAGACAATTTTCGTTCATTACTAGTTTACGTTTCACAAACTCTTTAATTAATTTCTTGTTTTGTGGACATACGAGATTCATTTCTACGGCGTCAAACGGTTCCTTCCATTTTGGGGGCGAGAGCGGTGCCTGAAGTGCAAAATTAATATAAGAATTTATTACTAACAATTATTTTTGAAATTGGTATAATAAATTGATTGAAGCACATACATTTTCCTTGACACAAACTTTGAGATACTAGAAACTAAACATTAAAAGTGGATCTTTTCTGCAATGTTTTAGTCGAAGATCAAAGAAAACAAAGTTAAACAGATAAAAATACAAAAGTATGGTATGTACGAGTACCTATACTATAAAACTCGAGAATAACTTGGTCAATGTAAGCGTGGGAAGAATTCTATGTGAGCCTTCGAAAACAGACAAAACAATATTATTGTAAATTATAAAAATCTAATACTGTGTAATAAAATCAATAAAAAATATTCAGCACCTTATACTTGTGAAGACCCCTAGGTGCAGTGGCGTAGGGTATGTTGTAGAAGGCGTAAAGATCCCCGCTGGGATGCTTGCGCCCGCGCACTGGTCCTTGCAAAGTTTCTATTTCCAGATATTCTTCATAGGCTAAAATCGCCGTCACGTACAAAGTTATTACACACGTCCGTATCTCCATTGTTTCTTTTACAGACTTGATCTTGAAGCAACAATTGGATGTTGTAAAATATTATTAAGACACATTCAATTGCCATTTCTTTTATATTATGTTTTTAATATATTTATTTAATAATATGTCCTTAAGATGTATTCATATTTAAGATACTTTCATTTTAATGGAGTAAAATTTGTAGGTGTTAGAGGGCAAATTATGTCTGCAATAGGGTAGTTTACCGCATACATAAATTGAAAAACTGTTTAGTTCGTCAATTAGAGTATTACAAAATAATAGACATGTGTTTTTTTGAAATTAATGAATATTGACAAAGATAGAACGCTTCAAAATTCGTGAATAGTGGGCTTGTGTTGTCATAACGCCTGTAAAATTAAACCGAACGAGTGTCGTTTTGTGATTTTTAGAAGCGTTGTTTCGTCGTTTTCGGTTTACGGAACAAAAGACAAAATAAGGATCAAATATTTTTATATAATCTAATCTTCGGACATTTTTTTTAGTAAAGCAGCGTATTCTTGTAGCACAAGGCAGCTGTGTCCTTTAACACTTAGGTACATAACGCCAATGAAAAAATCCTACTGAAAAAAAGCCGATAACATTACCAAACCTGGATATTGACTTTCGCCGCGGCAGTCCCGCTTGCGACTACTAGATTTATGACGCAGTCAATGTCAGTGGGCAAAGTAATGTACGAGTCATAAAAATATAGGCTAAGTATATGTATTAGATTACGATGCAAATGAATGAATGCTTGAAAAAAATATGTATTGGTGGGTGCACTTAAATTATTTGTAACTTTTTTTTTATGATGGTAAATTCATCAAATGAGTCCTCCCACCCAGGGCAGGGCGGGAGGGACTGTCAGACTTGACTGACTAAAATCCACGGTGTCCTTCAATAGCCCTTTACGTACCGGGGGTCACGGTGATTCGTGAGTCCCGCGACCAAATTATTTGTATCTTCAAAGATATTCACTTGTAACATTGGCTTTACTCATGCATAATTTAGTAAGTTGTAACACTTCCTTGTATTTCTGATTGAAAGTCGCGTTGCGTGTCCAAATGCATCTCCACACCTGGTTACATTTAAATCGACTTAGCAGAAAAATAAATACTTTCTGAATGACTACTATCGATTGGGTCACGTCTGTATTACCTTAATCAAAAGCTTTAGTAACAACTAAAGATTTGGTACCCAGCCCAATGCTTCAGTCATAGACGCAGTCGTAGCAATTCAAATGGTGTCATCGAAAATCATACATTTAATTTTCAATATTTTTTTATTTACCTACCCTCACCTATGTATTACTGCGAGGCACCAAACCAACTGAATATCAGCTCTGGGTGTCTTTCGCCCCGCTAATTTTGAGTAAGTAACCTTTTCTTATTCGTCTGAAAGCAATAACCGAAACCCAAAAGGGTTTAATTTTCTTCGCTCCAAATCATTGGTCGGAACAAGACCTAGCATTCTTTGATATGGAGTCGGCGGTGGTACAGCATCTCGGTAGAATTTCTGGTAGATGTCATCCCACAAGCGAGTGCGTTCTTCCAAGAGTACTCCACGTAGTTCCACCTTTTCCCCAAGGCTTATGTGTGGTGACCTGTCCGCACCCACTGCAGGCCATGTTGGTAAAGGCGAACCTTGAGCCACAGGTTTTCTGAGCAACATAAAAAGGATAAATGGACAGTACAAGGAAATACGAAGTATATAAGGGACATAGAACGTCGTCGAGCTGATCTAGCTGATACAACTAATTTACAATATGATTTTAAACCCGTTCTAGACTACGTTGAAATTTTTCGATATTTAAATATCTGGTATTAAAATAAAGCTGATCCAGATACTGATTGTTTCGATTTGCCTTGTTCTGTTTTCCAACATATTGTTGACATTTTTTTTATCGTGGTAAAATCATCCAATGAGTCCTCCCACCCAGGGTAGGGCGGGAGGGACTGTCAGACTCGTACTGACTAAAATCCACGGTGTCCTTCAATAGCCCTTTATGTTCCGGGGTCACGGTACTTCATAAGTCCCGTGACCCCGGCAGGCTTTGGCCCTCTAAAGGGAGGGGGCCGTCATTATGCTGACACTTTTTGACGCGCGCGTGGAACACAACGCGCCGTCGACCCGGGCATGGTCCATCGCCGTACAGCGAGTCGCCCTTTACTCGCCGCCCGCATGCCCTCGCCTACACCGACCGGAGATCGTCTGCCACTGCGGCTGGGGTTATATTGTTGACATTTAAGAGTATTTTTAAAAACAAGACTACCCAAAAACATGTAGGTAAACATTAAAAACTAGTAGTCATCAGCATCTGGAACAGGGTCCAAACTGCCAGTTATTAGGGTTTCCGAGTTAAGACCCTCACTACTCGTAACCAGATAGGAGTACTGCTTTATATATACATATATATTATATACTGCTATTCTTGGACATACCCAGTCTTTATAAAATTGTGCCATATATCTCGTACTATCTTTCTCATATTCTGATATTTTCGAGGTGCAGATCTCTCATTTTCACCATTCAAGTTGTCCAGCCAAGCTACTGACTGAGCGCAGTGGTCTGCGCTCAGTCAGTAGCTTGTATGATTGGGTATGGTCCGGGTTCTCCAAAAACGAATATTCATATGAATAAACTTGATTATTGCCAGCCTCTACATACAGTTGCACAGCCCGCAACATGGGATAAGTTATCATAACATCTGAAAAGTAGTTCACAAATCCCAAAACATTGTCATCGCCAATCGATTCTTTTCCAAAATAAAAAACTTTAATCTTCTCTGCCACTTCATCTTTTTGTTCATTGGTTTTAAACTTTAAATCAGCCGGCAAGAAATGAGAAAACTCTTCATTCATCCTGTGTTTCCATTTGTCAAAATAATCAATACGAAGTAATCCTTCCATACTGGTGAAACCATATAAAATAGGTACCTTCACGAAATTACCTTTCTTTAGTATAGTCAGAGGAGATTCTGTCAGGAATGGTCGTTCTCCTGTGTCACGCTCCACACATAAGGGGAATAAAAAAGTAGAATCTGTTCTATCGAAAAATGTTAATGAAGTTAACAATGACAATGGAGCCATCTTGTAGAATTCTTCCAATGCACGAATGTCATTTACTTTAGTAAAATTCAGTTTCCTTGCATGATATTTAGCAATCCCTAAAGATTCCCGCTGAATTGTAAATGCAGCAAGATTTCCACCACTTTCTGGTATGACTCGATGAAACAATCCTTCTGCTGACTTTGAGAGAATTAAGAGATTTACAGATGCGGAACCAGTACTGATAACCGCAATGGTAACCTCGTCAGGGTTACCGCCAAAGCTGGCGATGTTCTGTTGAAGCCAGTGCAGCAGCGCCACCTGGTCGTTCATGCCAGCATTGCCTGGTATGTCCTCCGTACCGAGACACAGAAACCCGTGAACACCAAGACGATAGTTAAATGTGACCAAAATGACGTCTCTTTTCTTCAAGAATTCTGATCCTTTGTTTAAATTACCATAACCTATTGTAAACGCTCCTCCGTGAACATAGACGAGAACTGATAGGTTATCTTCAGATGTTTTGGGTACAAATACATTCACATATAAACAGTTATTGTCGTTGATCACTAGTTTACCTTTCAGGATTTTTTGATTGAGTACTTGAGGGCAAATGAAATTGTTCTCTCTGGTTTGATATAGACCCGACCATTTTGGCGCTGGAAGGGGTGCCTGAGAAGCAAAATAAAAAAAAAACTTGTCAAGTTAAGGAATTAAGCTATATTTTAAAAATACTACAAATTAACTAAACTAACTTCTGATTATGATTTAGGTATATGTTTAAAGCCTTACCGCATAACCCAGTTACTAACTGGGCTGTGGATCTTATCATAAGGCCTCACATAGGCAGTCGCTGTATATAAAACACTGTTATTCAGCTGCATCCAGATACACTGTAAGTCGACACTAACATAATTGGGAAAGGATAAGCAGATGATGCAAACATATACACACACATACTGTGAGAATCGATAAAAACTACAGATAACCTTTTAAAATTTGTTTGAAATTTGGGAGGTACTACCAAAACTGTTAAAACCTAAAAAATACTATTCAGTTTTATGTTAAACTTCGCTATCATCATCATCACCTTAAACTTGTGAACGCCTATAGGTGCAATGGCGTACGGTATGTTGTAGAACGCGTATAGATCTTCACGATGATTCAGGCGCCCGCGCACTGAACCTTGCGCTATAATCACATCCATCCAATCTTCATCAGCATAAATGGTTGTTGCGCACAAAATAACTGCACACGTCCGTATCTTCATTGTTCTACGAATAGACTACACCACTATTATAACATGTTGTACAAGATTATTCAACACATCGATTGTGACCGACTTTGTTATCCTAACTATCCTAATCCTAACTAATATTATAAATGCGAAAGTAACTCTGTCTGTCTGTCTGTCTGTCTTTCGGTCTGTCTGTCTGTCTGTCTGTCTGTCTGTCTGTCTGTCTGTCTTTTCTTCACGCCTAAACTACTGAACCGATTTGTGTGAAATTTGGTACAGACATAGTTTGGAACTTGAGAAAGGGACATAGGATAGTTTTTATTACAAAAAAATAAAAATAAAATTTATGAAATGCTTTATCGGAGTATAGATAATTCCTTAAACTCTCAATAGATGGCGGTGATTGTTCAATGGTGTCGATCGTTACACGAGTTGTCACTATGGATTGATAGATGACGTTGGAACCAAAATTGTACTTATTGTCGGTTGTATGATAGTTTATGTGGACTGGTCCTGGTTCGTAAATTTTAAATTGTTCCGTTGTATAATTGGTGTTCCTGTGATGCTTATGAGTAACTATATAACTAGATCCACCAAGACTATATAACGGCATACGGTTACAAATAACCTATTTAGGATGGAATGTCATCATTCCAACTGATTTGCCATTCCAATTCAAAAGAGTTCAGTTTCCGCTGTAAACTGCGTTTGCAATGACCATAAATAAAGCCCAAGGGCAAACGCTAAAAGTTGCGGGGGTATATCTTGAAAAAGACTGTTTTTCCCATGGACAACTCTACGTTGCGTGCTCAAGAGTGTCGAAACCACAAAACCTTTATATTTTTGCAAAGGATGGCAAAACTAAAAACGTGGTAAACAGAAATGTCTTGGTGTAAGAAACTTTCATAATCTCTTAAGCCTAAAATAATAGAAAATTTGTCAAGGGAGAAACAGTCTTTTTTCCTTTTGCACTGAAATGTCAAATCAGTAGAATGATGAGAAAATAAGGGAAAAATAACATTTTCGCCTTTTTCGATCGGCAAAACGGCTTTAATGCCCAAAATGAGTATACATCTCTTAAATTCAAACGCAGAGCTCATTATGTTGATTTTTGAAGAGTTCCCTAGAATATCCCGCGAGATCGGGAACTATGTGGGTAAAACCAAAAATCTGCTGGAAGTCACTCTTCCACGCGAACGAAGTCGCGGGCAGTATTTACATACATTGCTACCTATAACAATTAGAACTTACTAGTTGTTAAGTTGTGGCAACAAGCAGATGCAAGTTCAGCAAGTCCTGGTTCACTTCCCAGGTATGGCATTGTGTAATAGGGTAGTTTACTGCATAAATAGATTGAAAAACTATTTATTCCCTCAGTCAGGGTTTTGAAAAATAATGGACACGTAATTTTTGTTATTTTAAATCAGTCATTATTGACAAAGATAAAACACTTCGAAATTCGGGGTGGGGGCTTGTGACGTCATTACGCCTGTAAAATGATACCGACCGAGTGACGTTTTGTGATTTTTCGAAGCGTTGTATCTTCGTCGTTTTTGGTTTTCGTAACAAAAGAAAAATACGTGTCAAATATTTTTTGCTAATCTAACTTTCAGACAATTTAGTTTTTGTTTTGTAAAATAGTCTATTGAGCCTTTTTCGATATTACTTAGTAGCAAACACGAAACCCAAACCTAACCAGACCTAGTGGTTGCTACTAAACCTAGTGCCCAAAGGGTTTAATGGAACCCTATTACTAAGACTCCTCTGTATGTTTGTCTGTCTGTCATCAGGCTTTATCTCATGAACTGTGATAGTTAGACAGTTGAAATTTTCACAGATGACGTATTTCTGTTGCCGCTATAACATCAAATAGTATAAAACAGACCTGTTTTTTTGCCATTTTATAGATAACGTCTCGTTTTATAGACACGTATATAGTTTGACGGCACGGTTGGCGCAGTGTCTGAGCGATTGGACTGCTGCGCTGCGTGTCGCGGGTTCGATTCCAGCACGGAGCAAATATTTGTAGTATCTACAAGTAGCTGTTTCGGGTCTGGGCGTTTGTGTATGTGAGTTTATATGTTTGTAAACGCACCCACGAACCAGAAGAAATTCCTAGTGTGGGGCAACGTTTTTTTAAAAAGAAAAAAAAAGAAACGTTAATTTCGAATTTGAGAAACAATTCCGTTCGTGTAAGTGGCGCCATCTGGAATATAAACCGCCATCATTTGTCATTTAGCCTGCTCTCCAGCGCGAATCCCCGTTGCCTCGACAAGCCGAGGCGCGGCGGGAAGAGCTCCGGCGCGATCTCAGGGCAGTATGGAGGGAGCGACTGTCAGTCAGTAGTAGTGGCAGTAAGACCCCTCTTTGAGGAGTGGCTGGATAGGCATCACGGCGTCCTTACCTACCGAATGACGCAGGTCCTCACCGGACACGGAAGTTTCGGGAGGTACCTGTGTCTGATAAGTAGGGAAGAAACGCCTCGGTATCACCACTGCGACGATCGTCTGTAGGATACGGTGGAGCATACGGTGCAGGACTGCCCCGCTTGGGCAGAGCACCGCCGTGTCCTCACGACGGCGATAGGCGCCCCGGGAAATTCGACCCCTAAGGGGTTGTTAGTTTGTATGAAACTTTGTTACTACAAGTGCTAGGAGCCTCAAATTTTGCAACGGGTTCCTGTTTCGGGCGTAGATGCTCACTATGACGGGATATTGCGAAATTCGACCCCTAAGGGCTTTGTTTTTGGAGTTGATAGTTTGTATGAAACTTTGTTACTATAAGTGCTAGGCGTCTCAAATCTTGTGTGGCGGTTCTTTTTAAGACGTAAATTCTCACCAAGGTTGTATTTTGCGAAATCCGATCCCTAAGGGATTGTTTTTGGAGTAGATGTTTTGAATGAAACTTCGTTACCACAAGTGTTAGGAGTTTCAGATTTTGTATGGGATTTCTTTTTAGGACATAGGTTCTCACTGAGAGAGGATGTTGCGAAGTTAGACCCCTAAGTTGTATTTTTGGGGTTGTTATTAAGGAATTCCAAATTTTGCATTGGGGTTATTTTTAGGACGTAGGTGCTATCCAAGACGGGATATTGCGGGTTGATAGATTTTTTGTTGAATAGTCGCGGACGGAGTGCTAGTCTTTAAATAAATAAATTAACATTTTATTTTAAACTTGGAAGACAGCAAATTTAGTTGCAATCCGATTGCAAGAGCTCTCGGTTACTGATATCGGTGATAAATTCCAAATTTTTATCCTTCGCTGTCCCACATTTTGTATGCAATTGATTGATAACAAAAACTTGTAAAAAGTGATTTTGTTGTTATATTTTTATTCATTAAAAATTTCCCTTAAATCTATGATTATATGCTTATAAGGTTGCTAATGCGACAGTGTGACTTATCAGGTAAGACCGTAAGACGTCCTTCCATAAATAGTGCTTAAAGACAAGAACAGGATTATTTGGAAAAGTTCATTGTCATCAACAAAACAGCAGGAAAAAGGAGTCATGACGATGACTAACGTGATCGACCTGCAACAAATGTGCAGACTTCTAATTGGGTTGGTGAAAAAGTCTAAGAGAACTCTGTTGCACAAAGTCACGACTACTATCATATATCCAGACCTTAAGTCAAACAAGTGGAAGAAAATAGTTCGTGGAAGCAAATCTTTCCTCCAATTTTCTAATTGAAAAAATAAGTCTGTTTCACATACGGATATACTATTGATGCTAAACAGAGTGAACAGGCTCTGTCTGGGTAAGATCGCTCAATCGTAGTCTATGTCTCTGTCACCTCTGACGTAGACTAGAGGCAAGAGCAAACCAATCTCTGATAAAAAAAATAGAAACATAAAAAATCTCGAAGGTTCAATTTCTTACCAACAAACCACAAAAACAGTAAAAATAAACACCAAAAAAAAACATAAAAAATATTAAAGTTACAATATTCATTGGTTTATAAACTTTTTGTAAGATTTATCATTCGTTAGTTATAAACTTATAATTACAACAAACAATAACAACTTCGTGTCCACTGAGTGTGCTGCCTTCTTCACAATTTACTATTTTACAATAACTAACAAACCCTTATTACCTATTTTAAAATAATTTTAGTAACATAAAAAAAATACATAGCGCTAATATATTGAAAATGTTCTTCGAAGTCATGCTATCAGCCCCGCTGCGTGGAGGTACGGCATCCAAGTAGTGTTTCTGATAGATCTCGTCCCACAAGCGAGTGCGTTCCTCCATGGGCACTCCTCCTAGTGTCATATTCTTATTCAGTATCATGTGTGGTGACCTGTTTGCACCTACCGGCGGCCAGGGTAGCAGGGACGAACCTTCGGGTACAGGTTTTCTAAAATGTCAAAAATATTCGATGAACGACGTAGTTTTCATCAACTTATTGATTATTGAGTGCTAACAAACAGTTTGATGATAAAAATACCTTCGCATGCAATTTAACAAACGAAATCAAACTTATTAAGTTGTAATTATGTTCGCTTACAATTTGACAAAGTAAATCCAAGTTATTAAGTGTGTGTGTGTGTCTGTGCCTTTTTCTGTTTTTTCTTTTTTTTTTAGTTCTAGTTTACATTTAGTATTTTGTTGTAAATATTTAGTTTTATTCTTAAATTTCTAGTTTTAGTTACGTAAATACTTTTAGTTAGTACTATGTTATTAATTAATAATTTTAATATCTGACAACTGATTCAAACTAAATAAAAAAATTATAATTAAGTTATTAAGTACCTAATAACTTACCCAGTTTTAATAAAGTTGTGCCAAAGTTCTCGTACTATCTGTCTCGTCTTTTGATATTCGGGAGTTTCGAGACTCTCATCTGTACCATCCATGCTATCCAACCAAGCAAACGACTGAGTGCAGTGATCGGCTCCATGTACGTCAGGGTGATCGTTAATATTCCTACCCGCAAACGTATATTCATACAAATATACTTGATCGTGGCCAGCTTCCGCGTATAGCTTCGCAGCCCAAAGCATGGGATAATTGACCAAGACATCCGTAAACAAATCAACATATTCCGAAACAGTTTCGTCGCTAACAGTTTTGTTACCAAAATAAAATTCCTTAACCTTATCAGCTACTTCTTTTCGTTCTTCATCAGATTCAAACTCTAAGTCAGCTGGTAAGAAATCAGAAAACCTTTCATTCATCCCATTTTTCCAATCTTCAAAGTACTGAAGTTGGACCAGTCCTTCCTTGTCAGTAAATCCATACAACACAGGTAATTTTTTGAAGCTTCTAGTCTTTAGTATTGTCAGAGGAGATTCTGTCAGGAATGCTCCGTCAGTATCACGCTCCACACACGGTGTAAACACGTATGTAGAATCAGTTCTCATTTTCAAATTGCCACTATTCAATACTTCCAATGTAGTTGTTTTATAGAACTGTTCTAAATCGTTTATATTGTCTACGACAGCACGTTCATTCAACTCTCTGGCATACATTTTGGCTCCCTCAATAGGATCCCTCTGTACTACAAATACGGCAAGGTTTGCACCACTTTCAGGTATGACCCGGTGAAACAATCCTTCAGCTGCCTTAGATATCATTAATAGATCCACAGATGCGGATCCTGCGCTGCAACCTCCAATGGTGACATCATTAGGGTTACCACCGAAACTGGCGATGTTCTGTTGTACCCAGTGCAGCAGTGCCACCTGATCTTTCATGCCAGCATTACCTGGCGCATCCTCGGTGCCGAGACAAAGGAATCCGTGGGCGCCAAGACGGTAGTTAAACGTGACCAATATGAAATCTTTCTTAATGTTTACCATTTGTGTTCCTTTAAAATAGTCACCATAGCCTAATAAAAAACCGCCACCGTGCACGTAAACAATGACTGACAGGTTTGTCTCATTGGTGATGGGCACGAACAAATTGGCAACCAGACAATCTTCTTTCATGTCTCCATTGTCTGGCGTCATGCCGGCTATAAAATCGCTCTGTGGACATATGACAAGCTTGTCATTGTTCGCATCAAATGGTTCTGTCCAATTTGGCGGTGGAAGAGGTGCCTGAAAAGAAAAAGTGCTCCTTTAAAAAAAAAACATTTACTTATAAGATGTGATGTTATGTTATGTGGCCAGTCATGTTAAAGATACTTGGATTAAACAGAAAATGGTACAAGGATTTGGTATAGATGACGTTAAACATTCAGAATTAAATAAATTACCTTGAATTTGTTTACGCCCGAAGGTGCTGTGGCGTAAGGTATGTTGTAGAAGGAAAATACGTCCGTGTTGGGGACCTTATACCCACGCACCGGCCCTTGCGATAGTGCCACTGTCCATGACTCATCTTCAGCCAGAACTGCTGACACGCACAACAGGACCACACACGTCCGCCACTCCATCTTTACGACAACCAACTGCGTTACTTGCAATTCGACTTTTTGCTTATGTCATATCTTCGTCTTTCTGGATTATTTGCATAAGGAATGTTTTATCAGTTGTGATAAGTATCTGTGATTTGCGTGTAATGATTAATGGAATAATTGATATCAGTGGGTAACAAATGGTCTGGTGGAATTTTAACAAATTTGTGTTTAGTCACCTACACTTTGATAGTTTTACATTATCTTTGATTTGTATTTGCAAATCATGGCGTGAACGTGACCACGGATGACAGAAATGTGCACAAAACGGAAATGAAGTTTCAAAAACAATATCATTGGGTATAATAATTAATGTTTGGAAGGAAGAATTTTCTTCAAGTTGTGGATTTTTTTTTATTTTTGTTCTAAGAAAAGTAAACTTCCCATCGCGAGAAGAGCATACTCCCCAGCAAATGGCTCCGTCTCCGACGGTGCCTGACGGTGAGGCTGACGCAAACGCGGACCACAGCGGCGACGAAGATTACGCCTGGCAGTAAGCTGCTCCAATGCACCAGCATCAATATTGTTTTTTGTAGATTGGATGTATCTGTTTTTTTAATGTTTTTTTTTATTCTTGGAAATGTGAGGTTTCAAAGGTCGTTAAGCTCTTACGTACTGAGTTAAGCTTCCTTTCTCTGCCTCATGCTTGCACTGACTGAACAGGTCCACTAAAAGTTTTCTTTGCAGTTCTTTCTTAAAAAGACCATCTCAGGCGAGAACCTACATGGTCCTCACAGGTATTGACGAAACAATTTTCCGATTGTTAGATCATTATTTATTCTTATTATTTTTTAACTATATTTTTTGTTTTTATACAATCTGACATGTACGACTTTTTTTTTACAATCTTACATGTATGATTTTTTTTTTAAGTTTATACAAACTGACATAATCATTATTATTATTTTTTCATACATGTATTCATTTTTATTTCTAGTCTTTGTGAATGCGAGGTCAAGCTGTTGTTTTTTTTTATAGTGATATATATCATAATGATTGTCTGACAGTTTGAGTTACTTAAGCGGCCTACACAAGTGTCCTTTCTTTGGTATTGTTCGTCCTGTCGTTGAGCTCCTTGAGCTAAGAGTCGAGCTACACGATAACTGACAAATGCTTGCACTGACTGGACAGGTCTACTCGAATTTGTGTGGTTCTTTCTTCAAAAAACCATTTCAGACACTGACCTGCATGGTCCTCGTATAGCCCGATGATCTACATATAATGTCTGGACTTCAAAAGAGACTGCGACCTCTGAGTTTGTTTCGGCTGTTTCTTCTCAGAGTAGTCAGGTACGAAACACCGACCCCTTCTAGTTTTATAAAAAGACGTGTAAAAGTGTTGATATAACCTACTTGCATAAATAAACATCATTTCATTTCATTACGATGCTCCAGAGGTGACCGAGGTAGACCTGAGAGTGGCGGTACAACGGCTCAAGGCCAAAAATACCGCCCCAGGACTCGACGGCCCGCCAGGAAAAGCCTGGGTCCTGGCCTCGGGGACTCTCGGGCCTCGACTGGGGGGGCTCTTTAGCGCATGCCTGGAGAGGGGCCAGCCGCTTCGTTGGAAGACGGGGAAACTGGTCCTCATCCAGAAGCCCGGGCGCCCTGTGAACTCTCTGTCCGCATTCCGGCCCATCGTGCTGCTCGACGAGGTGGGTAAGCTCTTAGAAAGAGTAATTGCAAACCGCCTCGTTGGGCACCTGAATCGGGTGGGCCCGGACCTTGCGGAGAGCCAGTTTGGCTTTCGCAGGGGGCGTTCGACGGTGGACGCCATCATGCGCCACAGACTCCTCATGACGGGGGTGCGGTATCCGGGGCCAGGATATGTCTTTGGATATTACCAACGCCTCCAACACCCTGCCCTGGAGTTGCATGGGATCGGTCTTGGGGCCGCTCCTGTGGAACATCGGTTACGACTGGGTGCTGCGCAGCGACCATGACGGCGTCGGCGTAATATGTTACCAGGCGGCGGCCAACCTGTGGATGCAAGCGGTTGCGACCGTCGTTGAAAGGATCCGGCAGTTGCGACGTGGCGCTGCACAAAACAGAGGCCATGTGTTTTGCTGGCCGTCTGAACGCGCCACGATCAGAGTCCCACGGTATAACGGTGGGAGCGTTCGCATCGGCGTCGGGAGGACGATGAAGTACCTGGGACTCGTCCTCGACAGCCGATGGAACTTTAGGGAGCACTTTGGTCACACGTTTGGTCCCAAAGCTGGGCAGCAGCCGCCCTCAGGCGACTCCTGCTCAATCTCAGCGGGCCAAACGCCTCCTGCCGTTGTCGTGCGGTCCATGGCCCTCTACGGCGCCCCCGTGTGGGCCCTGAGCATTCAGATGCGAGCACTAAAGCTGGTCGCATGCCAGAGGGTCTTGGCCATCCGTATGATCCAAGAATACCGCACGATCGCCGGCGAATCGGCCAACCACCTTGCCGGATTGCTGCCCTGGGATCTGGAAGCGACTGCCCTCCAGCACGTCTATGAGTGGTGCATGGAGGCGCAGCGCTGGGGCGAATCCCTGTTACCTCGACAAAAGAGCTCCGGCGCGATGTCAGGGCAGTATGGAGGGAGCGACTGTCGCTGCCGAGGTTCGAGCACGCTGCAATCGCGGCTGTAAGACCCCCTTTGTGAGGAATTGCTGGATAGGCGTCACGGTGTCCTGACCTACCGCATGACGCAGGTTCTCAACGGACACGGAAGTTTCGGGAGGTACCTGTGTCTGATAAGGAGGGAAGAAACGCCTGGGTGTCACCACTGCGAGGATCGTCCGGAGAGCAGGGTGGAGCATACGATGCAGGACAGCCCCGGTTGGGCAGAGCACCGCCGTGTCATCACGACGGCAATAGGCGGAGACCTTTCGCGCCCGGCATTGCCCATGCTGCGGGGCGAGACGGAGTGGGTAGCGGTCGCCTCTTTCTGCGAAGCAGTCATGCTCGCCAAGGAGGAGACGTGCCGCATGAGGGAGAGGACAGCGTTCTCCCTCCACCCCAGCTGCAGTGGTAGACCACGGCGACAGAAGTCGGCAGACGATCTAAGTCGGCATACAGGCAGCGAGTAATGGGCAACTCGCTGTCTGACCATGGACCATGCCTGGGTCGACGGCGCGTTGTGTTCCACGCGCGCCTCAAAGAGTGCCAGCAAAATGACGGGGCCCCGCTCTAGAGGGCCAAAGCCTGCCGAGGTCGCAGGTCTAATGAATTACCGTGACCCCGGAACGTAAAGGGCTATTGAAGGACACCGTGGATTTTAGTTACTACAAGTCTGACAGTCCCTCTCGCTCTGCCCTGGGTGGGAGGACTCATTTGATGATTATGACACCACAAAAAAAAACTTACAAATCAAGCATAGAAACGATAGTGGTTTTTTTTAGTGGCCCGAGAGCCAATCGACATTTTGGAGGTGGTTGAGGCGCGGTAAAAACTTGTCGAAAACGTCTTCAATAATTCTAAACTCCAAACAAAAAAATGTTAACCAGAGACCTTATCAATTTTTTTCCTTATTTTATCGTACAGCGTACGAATATTGTACCGCATTCATTGTATGGTAAATGACAAATAAGTTTACGACTGAGGAACAAATTTTGTCACAAAAACGTGAAAAATCATTCTAGCGCATCTGTCTGGAAAGTTGCGGAGTAAGTGCGATCAGCTTTATTCATTTGCCATAACATGACCAGACATTTTCACGATGACGCGAATATTAAACAGATAATTGACCGTTATTTGCTACCTCGTCGTCCTTAACGTTGCTCCACACTAGGAATTTCTCCTGTGTTCTAGGTGCGTTTACAAACATAGAAACCCACGTAGGGTCACTAACACCCAGACCTGGAACCACTACTTGTAGGTCATACAAATATGTGTTCCGTGTGGGATACGAACCCGCGTCACGCTGCGCAGCAATCCAATCGCTCAGCTACTGCACTAACCGTATTACGCAAATTTGACAGTATAAATTAAATACAAACCTAATTAGTCCATCGTTTATAAATTTCGAAAAAAAACATTTTAACAAAAAGTAAAACTTCGGCGCAAGTGAAAGACATGAAAAATAGCAGCTATGATGTTCGGGCATGCGGGCAGCGAGTAATAGGCGACTCGCTGTCCGACCATGGACCATGCCCGGGTCGACGGCGCGTTGTGTTCCACGCGCGTCTCAAGGAGTGTCAGCATAGTGACGGGGCCTGTAGAGGGCCAAAGCCTGCCGGGGTCGCGGGACTCACAAATTACCGAAACCTCGGTACGTAAAGGGCTATTGAAGGACACCGTGGATTTTAGTCAGTCAAGTCTGACAGTCCCTCCCGCCCTGCCCTGGATGGGAGAACTTATTTGATGATTTACCACGCAAATAAAAAAGGTATGATGCTCGTTGATTGTTAAAAAGAAAAAATGTTTCTATTTTTAACTTTTCAGTTTTTTTACATAGGGAACATGACGCGCCGTCGACCCGGGATTCGACTGCGAGTCACCTATTACTGGCCTTCCGCATGGCCCGCCCCTACGGCGCACAGTGGGCGGGATATCCTAAAAAGTGGCAACAAAGAAACATAAGTCGGTTAATATTAATTATACGAGTATACCATTTAGTGATAAATTAAAACATTTGCTATCATTACAAGTTCTTGTCCTATATTTCGACCTATGCTGAAACATGGATCTGCTTTGTTATAATTCCTGTTAATTTTTTTAATCACATTCTGTCCTCTGTTCCACCTCTTAAACTAAACATTTTAACTGATTTTCTATGCTAGATTCTTTAGAAGACTTCACAATATTCAGAATTTCTCTCCTCGTTATAAATAATAAACTTAAAATCGTTTCTATTTAATCCGTAGCGAAAATTATGGTCATTTTTTTAGGTGCAATCACGTAAATCAAATCGTTATTAACCGAATTTTAGGTTATTTTTGAGTTAGAATGAATTGCCTTAGCTACAATTACTTACTATTCTTAGATACACTTATTGAAGTACTTTTATGAATAAAAACGAAAGATCCTTCGAGTCTTGTAGCGACCAGATAGTAAAAAAATGCATTTAGTGCGATACGAGATTCTTTCAATCTTGTACAAATCTCGTACGAAGCTTGTTTACAAAGAGAGATATATTCAATCAAAATCTTGTGGTCATAGTCCAGCCAGAAACAACAAAAGTGATAAAAATGTATCGTAAATACAGCTAATTTAACATAAGAACTGTTGTCTGTGAACTTTTTGAAAAAAAAAGGAAATAATAATGGTTCCGACAAACAAATTAATCTCCCGCGATCTGTGTCTAACTATTATTCTAATTAACCAGCTTTACAATGAATTACCGACAAAAACTTTTAAACATAAACGAAAAAAAATATCCAATTTAACAAACAAATAAGAGCAGGTTCAAATTGAATTTTCTCCTCAAAAAATCTGGATATTCTATAAAAAAAAACTAAACATAATATAATTTTTTACAACTTGCTTGAACTGTCTTAATTTCTCTTTTTATTATCCATGCAGTACTTTTTGAGTTTATCGCGGACATACATACAGACAAACAGATAAAAATTCAACAAATATTTTTGGCTTCGTTGTCGATTGTAAATTACTTTCTTTAGCCCCACTGCGTGGAGGTACGGCATCCAAGTAGTGTTTCTGATAGATCTCATCCCACAAGCGACTGCGTTCCTCCATGGGCACTCCTCCTAGTGTCATATTCTTATTCAATATCATGTGTGGTGACCTGTTCGCACCTACCGGCGGCCAGGGTAGCAGGGACGAACCTTCAGGTACAGGTTTTCTAAAATGTCAAAAATATTCGATGAACGACGTAGTTTTCAACAACTTATTGATTATTGAGTGCTAACGAACAGTTTGACCTTCGGACTCATTTGATGATTTTACCACGCAAAAAAAAAAAAAAAAAGTTATTAAGTACCTAATTGACAGGCCTGTTGGTCTAGTGGTTAGTGACCCTGACTGCTATGCCGGAGGTTGTGGGTTCGATTCCCACCCAGGACAAATGTTTGTGTGATGAGCACGATCATTTGTTCTGTGTCTGGGTGTAATTTATCTATAATATGTATGTATTTAGAAATATATAAGTATGTTTATCAGTTGTCTAGTACCCATAACACAAGCTCTGCTTAGCTTGGGACTAGATGGCGTTGTGTGACAGTTGTGAAAAAAAATAAAAAATAACTTACCCAGTTTTAATAAAGTTGTGCCAAAGTTCTCGTACTATCTGTCTCGTCTTTTGATATTCGGGAGTGTCGAGACTCTCATCTGTACCATCCATGTTATCCAACCAAGCAAACGACTGAGTGCAGTGATCAGCTCCATGCACGTCAGGGTGATCGTTAAAATTCCTACCCGGAAACGTATATTCATACAAATATACTTGATCGTGGCCAGCTTCCGCGTATAGCTTCGCAGCCCAAAGCATGGGATAATTGACCAAGACATCCGTAAACAAATCAACATATTCCGAAACAGTTTCGTCGCTAACAGTTTTGTTACCAAAATAAAATTCCTTAACCTTATCAGCTACTTCTTTTCGTTCTTCATAAGATTCAAACTCTAAGTCAGCTGGTAAGAAATCAGAAAACCTTTCATTCATCCCATTTTTCCAATCTTCAAAGTACTGAAGTTGGACCAGTCCTTCCTTGTCAGTAAATCCATACAACACAGGTAATTTTTTGAAGCTTCTAGTCTTTAGTATTGTCAGAGGAGATTCTGTCAGGAATGCTCCGTCAGTATCACGCTCCACACACGGTGTAAACACGTATGTAGAATCAGTTCTCATTTTCAAATTGCCACTATTCAATACTTCCAATGTAGTTGTTTTATAGAACTGTTCTAAATCGTTTATATTGTCTACGACAGCACGTTTATTCAACTCTCTGGCATACATTTTGGCTCCCTCAATAGGATCCCTCTGTACTACAAATACGGCAAGGTTTGCACCACTTTCAGGTATGACTCGGTGAAACAATCCTTCGGCTGACTTAGATATCATTAATAGATCCACAGATGCGGATCCTGCGCTGCAACCTCCAATGGTGACATCATTAGGGTTACCACCGAAACTGGCGATGTTCTGTTTTACCCAGTGCAGCAGTGCCACCTGATCTTTCATCCCAGCATTGCCTGGCGCATCCTCGGTGCCGAGACAAAGGAATCCGTGGGCGCCAAGACGGTAGTTAAACGTGACCAATATGATATCTTTCTTAATGTTTACCATTTGTGTTCCTTTGAAATAGTCACCATAGCCTAATAAAAAACCGCCACCGTGCACGTAAACAATGACTGACAGGTTTGTCTCATTGGTGATGGGCACGAACAAATTAGCAACCAGACAATCTTCTTTCATGTCTCCATTGTCTGGCGTCATGCCGGCTATAAAATCGCTCTGTGGACATATGACAAGCTTGTCATTGTTCGCATCAAATGGTTCTGTCCAATTTGGCGGTGGAAGAGGTGCCTGAAAAGAAAAAGTGATCCTTTAAAAAAAAAACATTTACTTATAAGATGTGATGTTATGTTATGTGGCCAGTCATGTTACAGATACTTGGATTAAACAGAAAATGGTACAAGGATTTGGTATAGATGACGTTAAACATTCAGAATTAAATAAATTACCTTGAATTTGTTTACGCCCGAAGGTGCTGTGGCGTAAGGTATGTTGTAGAAGGAAAATACGTCCGTGTTGGGGACCTTATACCCACGCACCGGCCCTTGCGATAGTGCCACTGTCCATGACTCATCTTCAGCCAGAACTGCTGACACGCACAACAGGACCACACACGTCCGCCACTCCATCTTTACGACAACCAACTGCGTTACTTGCAATTCGACTTTTTGCTTATGTCATATCTTCGTCTTTCTGGATTATTTGCATAAGGAATGTTTTATCAGTTGTGATAAGTATCTGTGATTTGCGTGTAATGATTAATGGAATAATTGATATCAGTGGGTAACAAATGGTGTGGTGGAATTTTAACAAATTTGTGTTTAGTCACCTACACTTCGATAGTTTTACATTATCTTTGATTTGTATTTGCAAATCATGGCGTGAACGTGACCACGGATGACAGAAATGTGCACAAAACGGAAATGAAGTTTCAAAAACAATATCATTGGGTACAATAATTAATGTTTGGAAGGAAGAATTTTCTTCAAGTTGTGGTTTTTTTATTTATTTTTGTTCTAAGAAAAGTAAACTTCCCATCGCGAGAAGAGCATACTCCCCAGCAAATGGCTCCGTCTCCGACGGTGCCTGACGGTGAGGCTGACGCAAACGCGGACCACAGCGGCGACGAAGATTACGCCTGGCAGTAAGCTGCTCCAATGCACCAGCATCAATATTGTTTTTTGTAGATTGGATGTATCTGTTTTTTTAATGTTTTTTTTTTATTCTTTGAAAATGTGAGGTTTCAAAGGTCGTTAAGCTCCTTACGTACTGAGTTAAGCTTAATTTCTCTGCTTCATGCTTGCACTGACTGAACAGGTCCACTAAAAGTTTTCTTTGCAGTTCTTTCTTAAAAAGACCATCTCAGGCGAGAACCTACATGGTCCTCACAGGTATTGACGAAACAATTTTCCGATTGTTAGATCATTATTTATTCTTATTATTTTTTAACTATATTTTTTGTTTTTATACAATCTGACATGTACGACTTTTTTTTTACAATCTGACATGTATGATTTTTTTTTAAGTTTATACAAACTGACATAATCATTATTATTATTTTTTCATATATGTATTCATTTTTATTTCTAGTCTTTGTGAATGCGAGGTCAAGCTGTTGTTTTTTAGGGTTCCGTACGTCTGAATACAAAAACGGAACCCTTATAGGATCACTCGTGTGTCTGTCCGTCCGTCGCTTACAGTCAATTATCTCCGAATCTATTAGACCGATTAAGTTGAAATTTGGTACACATATCAATTCCTGTGACCCAAACACAGAGGTGTGACGTGAGCAGATGAAATCTGTATATGGGGGGTCATTTTTGGGGGGGGAAGGGGAAAATTAAAAAAAAAAAATCTGAAAACTGCATCGTGTGGCATATCAAATGAAAGGTCTTGTTGAGAAGATCTTAAATGTATTTTTTTGTAATTTTAAAATAAATAGTTTCCAAGTTATTCAAGAAAATAGACGAAAATTGACCATTCCCCCCCCCCTTATCTCCGAAACTACTGAACCTAAAATTTTGAAAAAAATGCAGAAATTAGTTTTCTCCTTATAGATTATAGGAAAACCTATAAGAAGTCCATGATATTAAAATAACATGGTAAATCACTCAATATTGTGCGTACCAACTTACATTTCTTTTTTAATACGTCATAAATCGTAAACCGCAATTTATCTTTCAAAGTTACAACCAACTTTTATATAATGTTACTTGCTGCTACGGAACCCTTTAAAGGCGAGTCCGACTAGCACTTGGCCGGTTTTTTTATAGTGATATATATCATAATGATTGTCTGACAGTTTGAGTTACTTAAGCGGCCTACACAAGTGTCCTTTCTTTGGTATTGTTCGTCCTGTCGTTGAGCTCCTTGAGCTAAGAGTCGAGCTACACGATAACTGACAAATGCTTGCACTGACTGGACAGGTCTACTCGAATTTGTGTGGTTCTTTCTTCAAAAGACCATTTCAGACACTGACCTGCATGGTCCTCGTATAGCCTGATCTACATATAATGTCTGGACTTCAAAAGAGACTGCGACCTCTGAGTTTGTTTCGGCTGTTTCTTTTCAGAGTAGTCAGGTACGAAACACCGACCCCTTCTAGTTTTATAAAAAGACGTGTAAAAGTGTTGATATAACCTACTTGCATAAATAAACATCATTTCATTTCATTACGATGCTCCAGAGGTGACCGAGGTAGACCTGAGAGTGGCGGTACAACGGCTCAAGGCCAAAACTACCACCCCAGGACTCGACGGCCCGCCAGGAAAAGCCTGGGTCCTGGCCTCGGGGACTCTCGGGCCTCGACTGGGGGGGCTCTTTAGCGCATGCCTGGAGAGGGGCCAGCCGCTTCGTTGGAAGACGGGGAAACTGGTCCTCATCCAGAAGCCCGGGCGCCCTGCGGACTCTCTGTCCGCATTCCGGCCCATCGTGCTGCTCGACGAGGTGGGTAAGCTCTTAGAAAGAGTAATTGCAAACCGCCTCGTTGGGCACCTGAATCGGGTGGGCCCGGACCTTGCGGAGAGCCAGTTTGGCTTTCGCAGGGGGCGCTCGACGGTGGACACCATCATGCGCCACAGACCCCTCATGACGGGGGTGCGGTATCCGGGGCCAGGATATGTCTTTGGATATTACCAACGCCTCCAACACCCTGCTCTGGAGTTGCATCAGGGAGGCACTCCGGTATCGCCGGGTGCGGACCTACCTCCGTCGAATAATCGAGGTCTACCTAATGGACGTCGGAGCCGTCAACAGGGATCGGTCTTGGGGCCGCTCCTGTGGAACATCGGTTACGTCTGGGTGCTGCGCAGCGACCATGATGGCGTCGGCGTAATATGTTACCAGGCGGCGGCCAACCTGTGGATGCAAGCGGTTGCGACGGTCGTTGAAAGGATCCGGCAGTTGCGACGTGGCGCTGCACAAAACAGAGGCCATGTGTTTTGCCGGCCGTCTGAACGCGTCACGATCAGAGTCCCACGGTATAACGGTGGGAGGGTTCGCATCGGCGTCGGGAGGACGATGAAGTACCTGGGACTCGTCCTCGACAGCCGGTGGAACTTTAGGGAGCACTTTGGTCACACGTTTGGTCCCAAAGCTGGGCACCAGCCGCCCTCAGGCGACTCCTGCTCAATCTCAGCGGGCCAAACGCCTCCTGCCGGAAGCTATACGCCGTTGTCGTGCGGTCCATGGCCCTCTACGGCGCCCCCGTGTGGGCCCTGAGCATTCAGATGCGAGCACTAAAGCTGGTCGCATGCCAGAGGGTCATGGCCATCCGTATGATCTAAGAATACCGCACGATCGCCGGCGAATCGGCCAACCACCTTGCCGGATTGCTGCCCTGGGATCTGGAGGCGACTGCCCTCCAGCACGTCTATGAGTGGTGCATGGAGGCGCAGCGCTGGGGCGAATCCCTGTTACCTCGACAAAAGAGCTCCGGCGCGATGTCAGGGCAGTATGGAGGGAGCGACTGTCGCTGCCGAGGTTCGAGCACGCTGCAATCGCGGCTGTAAGACCCCCTTTGTGAGGAGTTGCTGGATAGGCGTCACGGTGTCCTGACCTACCGCATGACGCAGGTTCTCAACGGACACGGAAGTTTCGAGAGGTACCTGTGTCTGATAAGGAGGGAAGAAACGCCTGGGTGTCACCACTGCGAGGATCGTCCGGAGAGCAGGGTGGAGCATACGATGCAGGACAGCGGCATTGGTCGAGGCCATGCTGCGGGGCGAGACGGAGTGGGAAGCGGTCGCCTCCTTCTGCGAAGCAGTCACGCTCGCGAACGAGGAGGCGGGCTGCGTGAGGGAGAGGACAGCGTCCTCCTACCACCCCAGCCGCAGTGGTAGACGCCCACGGCGTCGGACGTCGCAAGACGATCTCCGGCCACCGTAGGCGCGGGCATGCGGGCGACGAGTAATGGGCGACTCGCTGTCCGACCATGGACCATGCGGGCATGGTCCATGGTCGACGGCGCGTTGTGTTCCACGCGCGCCTCAAGGAGTGTCAGCATTGTGACGGGGCCTGTAGAGGGCCAAAGCCTGCCGGGGTCGCGGGACTTACGAATTACCGTGCCCCCGGTACGTAAAGGGCTAGTGAAGGACACCGTGGATTTTAGTCAGTACGAGTCTGACAGTCCCTCCCGCCCTGCCCTGGGTGGGAGGACTCATTTGATGATTTTACCACGATAAAAAAAAAGTGTCGTGTCAACTTTTGAAGAGTGCAACTATTTTTACTTGCAATCGTGGACAACAATACTCGGAAAATGTCAAGAAATATTTTAAAATTACCTTTTGCCAATTGTGAAGATAGTGATATGAATAAGTGTGGAAATCAGGACGTCATTTGCAAGCGGCCATTAAAAAATGGTGTCCTGTTGGCACTTGCGGTTCGTTAGTATTGTGATAAGTTTGCTTTAAGAGTGTATGTCCCCATTATACCTCGCGTCCCCGTCTTATACACTGTTCCCCTACCAACCGATTACATTTTTTTTTATTGGAATGGAATGGTCTCTTGAAAATTATATCGAAATCGGAGTAGCTGTTTTTGAAAAATCAAGAAAAACCTAAAAATTATCAACATTGTCTATACCGATTGCTCCGAGGTTACTGGTCCGATTTCGATGATTCTTTTTTTGTTCGATGCAGTATACCTGCCATTTGGTCCCATTAAATTCATTAATTTAGTTTGGTTCAGTAGATTTTATGAGCGTTTATAGCTTATTGTGCACAAACACAGTAAGAAAATTATGTATTTGACAATAATTTGGGTTGAATATTTAAACTCAAAGGTTAATGAAATAAAAAACAAAGTCGCCGACTTTCGAAAGTAAAGTTATTTTGTAGGTTATTTAAACTTATTTGTGGTTGTTTTTGTAGTAATTCGTAGTAATTTCTTAACAAGTCTCGTTTTCGGACTCTAATTCCGAGTCAGAATCCAGATTGGATATACCTACAAACTGTAACTCAATTTCATTCAACTGTATTAAAGCGAGAGTTTCAGCAAAAAAGGATTTCTTCCTTTTGGCATCTAACTTCGGCTTTTATGCACTTAGGAGCGGCTCCGAAGAAACAACAAGCATATTTAGGATATCTTGATTAGAATCTTGCCTGCTTCTTTTCCGCGAATGATGTTCCCGGAACCTCCTAAAATCTTTGTTTCGAGACTCTGAGGCTTCTTCCGAGAGAGTCCCAATCGGGACAATATCATTTTTTTCGATTATGTCAGCTCCGTGTATTAATAGTTTAGGTACGGTTGATGACATGTAGTACCAGTCGTATAATTCCATGTACTTTTCTGCTGTTTTGCGAGCAAAATCTTCAACCTTCACTGTCCCACATTTTGTATGCAATTGATTGATAATAAAAACTTGTAAAAAGTGACTTTGTTGTTACATTTTTATTCATTAAAAATCCCTTAAATCTATGATTATATGCTTCCCAATCTCTGATAAAAAAAAATAGAAACATGTAAAATCTCGAAGGTTCAATTTCTTACTAACAAACCACAGTAAAAAAGGAAAATTAAACACCAAAAAACATAAAAAATATCATAGATAACATAAAGGTAACTAACAAACACTAATTATTTTAAAATAATTTCAGTAACATAGAAAAAATACAAAGCGCTAATAAATTGAAAATGTTCTTCGAACTCATTATATAGCCCCGCTGCGTGGAGGTACGGCATCCAAGTAGTGTTTCTGATAGATCTCGTCCCACAAGCGAGTGCGTTTCTCCATGGGCACTCCTCCTAGTGTCATATTCTTATTCAATATCATGTGTGGTGACCTGTTCGCACCTACCGGCGGCCAGGGTAGCAGGGACGAACCTTCAGGTACAGGTTTTCTAAAATGTCAAAAATATTCGATGAACGACGTAGTTTTCAACAACTTATTGATTATTGAGTGCTAACGAACAGTTTGACCTTCGCATGCAATTTAACAAACGAAATCAAATTGATTAAGTTGTAATTATGTTCGCATACAATTTGACAAACTAAATCCAAGTTATTAAGTACCTAATAACTTACCCAGTTTTAATAAAGTTGTGCCAAAGTTCTCGAACTATCTGCCTCGTCTTTTGATATTCGGGAGTGTCGAGACTCTCATCTGTACCATCCAGGTTATCCAACCAAGCAAACGACTGAGTGCAGTGATCGGCTCCATGCACGTCAGGGTGATCGTTAATATTCCTACCCGGAAACGTATATTCATACAAATATACTTGATCGTGTCCAGCTTCCGCGTATAGGTTCGCAGCCCAAAGCATGGGATAATTGATCAAGACATCCGTAAACAAATCAACATATTCCGAAACAGTTTCGTCGCTAACAGTTTTGTTGCCAAAATAAAATTCCTTAACCTTATCAGCTACTTCTTTTCGTTCTACATCAGATTCAAACTCTAAGTCAGCTGGTAAGAAATCAGAAAACCTTTCATTCATCCCATTTTTCCAATCTTCAAAGTACTGAAGTTGGACCAGTCCTTCCTTGTCAGTAAATCCATACAACACAGGTAATTTTTTGAAGCTTCTAGTCTTTAGTATTGTCAGAGGAGATTCTGTCAGGAATGCTCCGTCAGTATCACGCTCCACACACGGTGTAAACACGTATGTAGAATCAGTTCTCATTTTCAAATTGCCACTATTCAATACTTCCAATGTAGTTGTTTTATAGAACTGTTCTAAATCGTTTATATTGTCTACGACAGCACGTTCATTCAACTCTTTGGCATACATTTTGGCTCCCTCAATAGGATCCCTCTGTACTACAAATACGGCAAGGTTTGCACCACTTTCAGGTATGACCCGGTGAAACAATCCTTCAGCTGCCTTAGATATCATTAATAGATCCACAGATGCGGATCCTGCGCTGCAACCTCCAATGGTGACATCATTAGGGTTACCACCGAAACTGGCGATGTTCTGTTTTACCCAGTGCAGCAGTGCCACCTGATCTTTCATGCCAGCATTACCTGGCGCATCCTCGGTGCCGAGACAAAGGAATCCGTGGGCGCCAAGACGGTAGTTAAACGTGACCAATATGAAATCTTTCTTAATGTGTACCATTTGTGTTCCTTTAAAATAGTCACCATAGCCTAATAAAAAACCGCCACCGTGCACGTAAACAATGACTGACAGGTTTGTCTCATTGGTGATGGGCACGAACAAATTGGCAACCAGACAATCTTCTTTCATGTCTCCATTGTCTGGCGTCATGCCGGCTATAAAATCGCTCTGTGGACATATGACAAGCTTGTCATTGTTCGCATCAAATGGTTCTGTCCAATTTGGCGGTGGAAGAGGTGCCTGAAAAGAAAAAGTGATCCTTTAAAAAAAAAAACATTCATTTATAAGATGTGATGTTATGTGGCCAGTCATGTTAAAGATACTTGGATTAAACAGAAAATGGTACAAGGATTTGGTATAGATGACGTTAAACAATCAGAATTAAATAAATTACCTTGAATTTGTTTTCGCCCGAAGGTGCTGTGGCGTAAGGTATGTTGTAGAAGGAAAATACGTCCGTGTTAGGGACCTTATACCCACGCACCGGCCCTTGCGATAGTGCCACTGTCCATGACTCATCTTCAGCCAAAACTGTAGTTACGCACAACAGGACCACACACGTCCGCCACTTCATCTTTACGACTACCAACTGCGTCACTTGCAATTCGATTTTTTGCTTATATCATATCTTCGTCTTTTTGGATTATTTGCATTTTGCATTTTATCAGTTGTGATAAAGCGTCTGTGATTTGCATGTCATATTTAATAGAATAATTGATATCAATGGGTAACAAATGGTAAATTTTAACAAATTTGTGTTTAGTCACCTACACTTTGATAGTTTTACATTATCTTTGATTTGTATTTGCAAATCATGATGTGAACGAGACCACGGATGACAGAAATTTGCAGTATAACGGAAATGAAGTTTCAAAAACAATATTATTTAACAATAATACGTTGGGTATAATAATAATTAATGTTTGGAAGGAAGTCTTCTTCAATGTGGAAAAAGTTTATTTTTATTCTAAGAAAAGTAAACTTCCCATCGCGAGGGGAGCATACTCCCCCGCTCATGGCTCCGTCTCCGACGGTGTCTGGCGGTGAGGATGACGCAAACGCTGACCACAGCGACGACGACGACTACGATGTTCCAGAGGTGACCGAGGTAGACCTGAGAGTGGCGTTAAACGGCTCAAGGCCAAAAATACCGCCCCAGGACTCGACGCCTGTCAGGAAAAGCCTGGGTCCTGGCCTCGGGGACTCTCGGGCCTCGACTGGGGGGGCTCTTTAGCGCATGCCTGGAGAGGGGCCAGCCGCTTCGTTGGAAGACGGGGAAACTGGTCCTCATCCAGAAGCCCGGGCGCCCTGCGGACTCTCTGTCCGCATTCCGGCCCATCGTGCTGCTCGACGAGGTGGGTAAGCTCTTAGAAAGAGTAATTGCAAACCACCTCGTCGGGCACCTGAATCGGGTGGACCCGGACCTTGCGGAGAGCCAGTTCAGCATTCGCAGGGGGCGCTCGACGGTGGACGCTATCATGCGCGGAAAAGCCCTCACGACGGGGGATGCGGTATTCGGGGGCAGGGTCGTCTTGGCGGTGTCTTTGGACACCACCATCGCCTTCAACACACTGCCCTGGAGTTGCATCAGGGAGGCACTCCGGAATCACCGGATGCGTACTTACTTTCGTCGCATAGTCCAGGACTACCTGACGGACAGAGCCGTCAACAGGAATCGGGCTTGCGGCCGCTCCTATGGAACATCGGTTACGACTGGGTGCTATGCGGCGACCTCCCTGACGGCGTCGGCGTAATATGTTAGGCCGACGATACGGTCATCCTGGCGGAGGGAGAGTCGCACCAGGCGGCGGCCGACCTGGCGATGCAAGCGGTTGTGACAGGCTTTGGAAGGATCCGGCAGTTAGGACTCGATGTGGCGCTGCACAAAACAGAGTGCATGTGTTTTCATGGCCGTCTGAACGCGCCACGGTCAGAGTCCCACATAATGTAGGGAGGGGTTCGCATCGGCGTCGGGAGGACGATGAAGTACCTGGGACTCGTCTTTGACAGCCAGTGGAACTTTAGGGAGCACTCCCTACGTTTGGCTCCAAAGCTGAACCGTGCAGCAGCTCCTGGCCAATCACCCTCGCCCTTAGGCGACTCCTGCCCAATCTCAGCGGGCCAAACGTCTCCTGCCGGAGGCTGTACGCCGGTGTCGTGCGGTACATGGCTCTCTATGGCGCCACCGTGTGGGCCCTGAGCATTCGGGCGCGAGCACTAAAGCTGGTCGCATGCCCGGTCATGGCTATCCAAATGATTCGAGGATACCGCACGATTGCCGGCGAATCGGCTAACCTCCCTGCCGGATTGCTGCCCTGGGATCTGGAGGCGACTGCACTCCAACGCGTCTATGATTGGCGCGTGGAGGCGCAACGCCGCGGCGAATCCCCGCGGCCTCGACAAGTAAAGGCACGGTGGAAAGTGCTCCGGTGCGATCTCAGGGCAGTAGGGAGGGAGCGACTGTCGCAACCGAGGTCCGGGCACGCCGCAATCGCGGCGGTAAGACCCCTCTTTGAGGAGTGGCTGGATAGGCGTCCCTGCGTCCTGATCTACCGCATAACGCAGGTCCTCACCGGACACGGAAGTTTCGGGAGGTCACCAAAAATTACCGTGACTCCGGTACGTAAAGGGCTATTGAAGGACGCCGTGGATTTTAGCCAGTCAAGTCCCGCTCTGCCCTGGGTGGGAGGACACATTTAATGATATTTCCACGATAAAAAAAAATTACGAATCAAACATGAAACGGTAGAGGTTTTTATTAGTGACCCGAGAGCCGATCAAGATTTTGGAGGTGTTTGAGGTGCTGTAAAAACTTGTCGAAAACGTCTTCAATAATTCCCAAACATAAGAATGAAAACCAGAGACCTTATCAATTTTTTTCCTTATTTTACCGTACGGCGTACTTGAAGTTTGTACCGCATTTATTGTATGGTAAATGAAAAGTAAGTTTACGTTTACACTAGCGTCACAAAATCGTGAAAAATCATTCTAGCGCATCTGTCTGGAAAGTTGCGGAGTAAGTGCGATCAGCTTTATTCATTTGTCATAACATGACCAGACATTTTCACGATGACGCGAATATTAAACAGATAATTGACCGTTATTTGCTACCTCGTCGTCCACGGTGGCGGTGGCGTCTTTTAACGATGGCAAGCTTTATATTTTCTTTATTTTTTAATGTTGCTCCACACTAGTAATGTCTCCTTTGTCGTGGTGCGTTTAAAAACATAGAAACTCAAGTAGGAAACACAAACACCTAGACCTGGAACAACTACTTGTAGGTCATACAAATATGTGTTGCGTGTGGGATACGTAGACACGTCACGCTGCGCAGCAATTCAATCGCTTAGCTACTGCGCTAACCGTATTACGCAAATTTGACAGTATCAATTAATTACAAACCTAGTTAGTCTGTCATTTAACTAGTATTACAAGTTTTTGTCCTATATTTCGACCTATGCTGAAACATGGATCTGCTTTGCTTTAATTTTTTTTTAATCACATTCTGTTCTCTGTTCCACCTCTTAAACTAAAAATTTTAACTGATTTTCTATGCTAGATTCTTTAGAAGACTTCATAATATTCAGAATTTCTCTCCTCGATATAAATAATTAACTTAAACTCGTTTTTATTTAATCCGTAGCGAAAATTATGATAACTTTTTTAGGTGCAATCACGTAAATAAAAAGTGAATTGCCTTCAGCGCAATCGCGGCGGTAAGACCCCTCTTTGAGGAGTGGCTGGATAGGCGTCACGGCGTCCTGACCTACCGCATGACGCAGGTCCTCACCGGACACGGAAGTTTCGGGAGGTTCCTGTGTCTGATAGGGAGGGAAGAAGCGCCTGGGTATCACCATTGCGAGGATCGTCCGGAGGACACGGTGTAGCATACGGTGCAGGACTGCCCCGCATGGGCAGAGCACTGCCGTGTCCTCACGACGGTGATAGGCAGAGACCTCTCGCGCCCGGCATTGGTCGAGGCCATGCTGCGGGGCGAGACGGAGTGGGAAGCGGTCGCCTCCTTCTGCGAAGCAGTCATGCTCGTGAAGGAGGAGGCGGGCCGAGTGAGGGAGAGAACAGCGTCCTCCCTCCACCCCAGCCGCAGTGGTAGACGCCCACTGCGACGGACGTCTCCAGACGATCTCCGGCCACCGTAGGCGCGGGCATGCGGGCAGCGAGTAATGGGCAACTCACTGTCCGACCATGGACCATGCCCGGGTCGACGGCGCGTTGTGTTCCACGCGTGCCTCAAAGAGTGTCAGCAAAACGTTGGGGCCTCCTACTAGAGGGCCAAAGCCTGCCGGGGTCGCGGGACTGTACGCATTACCGTGACCCCGGAACGTAAAGGGAAGAATCCTATTGAAGGACACCGTGGATTTTAGTCAGTACGAGTCTGACAGTCCCTCCCGCTCTGCCCTGGGTGGGAGGACTCATTTGATGATTTCACCACGTAAAAAAAAAAACAAAAAAAAAGAGTGCTTTAGCTACAATTACATACTATTCTTAGATACACTTATTGAAGTACTTTTGTCAATAAAAACGAAAGATCCTTTGAGTCTTGTAGCGACCATACATATAGTAAAAAATGCATTTAGTCATTAGTGCGATACGAGATTCTTTCAATCTTATACAATCTCGTAAGAAGCTCGTTTACAAAATCCATTACTGTCGTGTCAACTTTTGAAGAGTGCAACTGTTTTTACTTGCAATCATGAATCCAAATACTCGGAAAATTTTGAAGATAGTGATATGAATATGTGATATATCTCCAAAACCACAATCGCTGTATCAAAAGTGTTTAACCGTGTTCCAAGGGCCACTTACGATTCTTAAAACGTGAGTGGTTCCGCTCAGGGAACGAGACGGCGTTAGACGACTTGTATAGCTCTGTCTCTTTCCCACAGCCTAACTACTCGGGCTTTAAGGCGTCATGGTAGGCCATTGGACGAGACTCATTTATCTAAATCTCTCCAATTCAACACCACTTTCATGTCTATTTTTTTTTTTATCGTGTTAAAATCATCAAATGAGTCCTCCCACCCAGGGCAGGGCGGGAGGGACTGTCAGACTTGTACTGACTAAAATCCACGGTGTCCTTCACTAGCCCTTTACGTACCGGGGTCACGGTAATCCCTTGGTCCCGCGACCCCGGCAGGACTTTCATATCTATAAAACAAAAATGTGAGTAACTGCGATTTTCATTTATTACTCTCAGTACTAGCTTTACCTTTTTTTAAATTTTGTACTTGTAATAAATAACCAATACATTCGACAATTAATTTTTTTATCTAATCCCGCCACTACGTTGTCTAACGATGTTTTGTAAACATCGTTACAAGTACAAAATCTAAAATGTCTCGTAATTTTCTCACTTTCAGTGCATTGCGAGATCCTAAGGGCCTTGTAATTTTGTTTTTGTTCTATTTTTTTCCATTTTCTCTTTGATCGTAGGGCGAGCTTACGTAGGACATATTTAGCATCTATCGATAGAAAGAAAAAAAAACAATTTTCTAACAGATTTCAAAATTTCTATTTGGTCCCATAAAATTCATTAATTTAGTTTGGTTCCGTAGTTTTTATTTTATAGCTTATTGTGTACATGGGCGATGTTATTATCGGTGCTACGGAATACAAAATTCTAAAGCACATGTAAGAAAATAATGTATTTGACAATAACTTGGGTTGCATATTTAAACTAAGAATTATAGAGTAGGTGGCAAAAAAGTCAATGGTTTTTTGTAGGTTATTTTAAACTTTTTTGTGGTTGTTTTTGAAGTCGGTTTCATATATTTTTTTATTATTTATTTATAAAAATTGTGTTTAGGTGACAATCCGTACAACATCTATTACATCTCGGTCCGTCATGATGATTATGACCAGATAATTACGAGTTCTTATAAACGTCGTAACGCTACAGTGGCAGGTGTTAAGGTCTTCAATTCAAGAGTGAATATGTCACTACTTCTAGTCAAGCGTTCTTCACTGTGGACCACATCTTCACTACCATCTGGTGAAATACTGGTCAAACGTGAGCGTAAGTATCACTAAATAAAAATCTAAAACTAAGTAGGTAACTTATGAAGTAAACATTTTAATATAGACAGAGAGGTTTTTAAAAAACTCTTCACCAGCAGATATTGCCCATCCGTAATCGAATCGAGCTTGTAGATAATAAACTAATTTATAGATACTACACAAGGACAGATAATTATTATGAAAATGATAACCAGCACTCAGCCCGCGGACTTCCTTTGCGAGGATTTGGAATAGGCTATTTTACTGAAAAAAATTATTAGTCCAAAGTATAGATTATAAAAAAATATTTGACTTTTATTACGTACAATTTACGATGTTACAACGCTTCTAAAAATCACAAAACGTCGCTCGGTCGGTACAATTTTACAAGCATTATGACGCAGACGTCAGAAGCACTCCCGAACTTGGAAGCGTTTTATCTTTGTCAATATTCATTGATTAAAAAAAACAAAGAGTACGTGTCCATTCCTTTTTAATATTCTTTCGACGGACTAAATAAATTTTCAATTTATTTATGCAGTAAAATACCCTATTGTCCCCTATGATTTTAAATAACCCTTCTAGATTTTTAATAACCCTTCTAGGGTTCGAATTTCCAAATGGCACGGTTAACGCAGTGGCTAAGCGATTGGACTACTGCGTTGCGTTTCACGGGTTCAGTTCCCGCACGGAACAAATATTTGTAGGTCATAAACAATAGGTCATAAAAGTAGTTGTTCCGGGTCTGGGTGATTGTGAGTTTCTATGTTTGTAAACGCATCCACGACACAGGAGCAATTTCTAGTATGGGGCAACGTTTAAAAAAAAAAGTATTGTAACACGTGCATCAATATGGCCGACAAGTCTACATTTGCTGTGCGCTGTTTCAAGTAAATCGGATGAATGGAGATGGCTAAATGAGTGACCCAGTCATCTATATTAATTAAACATTAACTCGTATTATTTGAAAATTCATTAATGAATGTGTTTAATAATTTCATAAAACTTGTATAAACTGTTAAACATTATAAAGTATCTGACATGTTTTATGTGCATTTTTTATTGGCATGACAAGGTCACGATGAAATAATGTAAACTAAAGAAGGGTCATAAAGCTTTTTCAGATTGTCAACAGATTGTCACTGAAGTGTGATCAACCTAAACTACTTTCTAACTAATCGATTCTTATATGGATTCTGTGAACTTAAAATCAATCGTCAGATGTCATTTGAACGCTCTGCCGTTTAATTGTTCGTTATAATTCTTTATTTTGGCTTTTTCTTCACCCCCGCTTGTTTATTGGACTTTCTGCTTCCTTACCTACCTATATCTCTCTACTCGACACGGACTTGACTTGCATTAAATTCATCATGCAATAAGTAAACTGTGGTATAGCCACGCAATGATTGCAGCGACATATTAAGCAAGCAAGCAATGAAGGCGTCATTGCTCTACTCACCATCCTATCACTATGGTTAACAATAGAGGTAAGACATTTACAGATGGTCACGGCGATGCTCGGCCCAAAGCAAGATTTATAAGAATCACAGATTATCGAATAAATATAGAACTAGTTTTTTTGTTTCATTTCGAAACAAATAATTGTATCTTTAGCTAATAAAAGTGTTCAATAACTAGTTCAGAAAGGATTTACAATAATTTAACATATCAACTACTTATATTGTCTGTGAAAACTGTTTTCACTTTACCAAATAATGTGATAATACAGATTATTTGGTACTTTAAAGATATTTACTTAATCTGGGTGGGTCGCTAATCGAAAATCAATGCCAACGTACACACATAAAAACTAAACGCCTGAGGAAAAGTTTCTAGCAATGTCATTATTTGTAGTTTTTAAAGTACTTTTAATGACAGGTGTTTACATTGTTTTTTTCAGGATTGCGATATTATAACTTTTTGAACCTTTTTATGTGAAATATTAATATTAAGCTATTCAGCGTTATACAGTGCTAGGTCCCATTTCTAAAAATAGCCGGATTCATACATACTTCCATTTAGCCATCTCCTTTAAATTTATTTTCATACAAATTTTCATCTAATTTTTCCCTAAAATTAGTTTTTAGTGCACACTTACATCATTAAAGGAACATTTGTCCTTAACATATTTCTTGACTCTGCGGTTTTATCTACAGACAGAATATTATAATTTAAATAATTTTGCTTTTAAATTAATCAGCTTCCATATCGAAGACCTTCTTCAATAGCCCTTTACGTACCGGGGTCACGGTAATTGGTGAGTCTCGCGGCAATCCAGGGGTTAACGGCAAAGTTTGCGGCGGTCCATGTACAGCTGCTCTGCAGTCATAGAAATTCGAAAGAGCTTGGAATATCCTTATTTATATTAAAGGTTATTGATTGTTCGGTTCCAGCTCCTGGTGGGTCACCCCGGGCAGCGCTCTAACCTGTTTCTTTTTTTTTACGTGGTAAAACCATCAAATGAGTCCTCCCACCCAGGGCAGAGCGGGAGGGACTGTCAGACTCGTAATCACTAAAATCCACGGTGTCCTTTAACAGCCCTTTACGTTCCAGGGTCACGGTAATTCATACAGTCCCGCGACCAGGCTACCTCTAACCTGTGGTGACGGCTGAGCGATCCCGATGGTGGAAATCGGTTGTCCGACTTAGGACAACCATCTTGTCGAATTTCGACGTCAAAACGTTGTTGACTGTGTTGGATGTGGAAGAGTTCCAGTTCCTTTGAGGTGTGTTGTATCTTAAGTCTCACCTTTGCCTATGGGCTTTTATAAAAGAAAAAATCTGTATATCTGCCGTATACCTTTATTTTTCCACATTTAAATCCTATATAAATCGTTATCAGTATCAAATTAAGCAATCAAGGCAAAGATTTTAACTATGATAACTCATATCTGATAAACGTGACGTTTTATAATATGATATTCACTTAAATCTATTAATGTTTGTTTTATTTTTTAGGTATTTATCTTTATTTATTCGACAACAATGGTCTTGGTATTATAATGATACCAGCTACTGTTTAATTCAGGTATTTGGTGCCATGACGTGCCTTCCTTTTACTCAAAATGTAATTTCTGTTTTTATCTTTGGACTAATTCCACTTTTTATTTTTGGCATATAAAATATAATAGTCACTTGTGTTCCTATTTTTGAGGTATTTTAAACCAACTTCAAAAAGACAAAGGAGCTTATCAATTCGTATGTATATAATATTTCCAGAACTGCCCAGTTTTCGTATATGTTAGTCTATTACAGCGTCTGAACAAATGTGCCAAATTTCAAAACTGTATGTAACTATGTATGTATATGTTCTTATGTTTGTATTCACATATATCCGGAACTATAAGTCCAATTTAAGTAATTCTTCATTACTAGGTATTGTTCAACTTAGGAAATACTGCAATTTTCATCATTATTATTATTTATTTATTTATTATTTGCGAAAAATGATGTGTGGGCCCATAAAATTTGGTAGGGTAAAACTTACCGTCGAATTGATAACCTCCTCCTTTTTTGAAGTAGGTTAAAAGAATAAAAAGCGCCGTATGTCCTACGCTTTCGCTAGAACTGCCGGGCGCATCTATCAGTTTCACCCTGCGGTCTCTTACACCTCGGGGTTGACCCCGACCCCTGTCTCTCTCTCTCCAGCTACGTGATAAGCCAGGACAGTACTTTAGTGCGCCTACCTACAAAGGACAGAATTATCAAGTGACGGCCTTTGTAACCTACGTCCCAATAAATTATTTGTAAGTGTTGGTGAGTTTTTTTTTTATTATTACTCAGCTCCCACGCTTCTACTTATATAATTTGATACGCCCCAGTAACTCTTGGGGCATAGAAAATTAATTGGGCACTAAAAGTAAGTACAAATAAAGGGCTATTGTATAGTACCTATATCTTTAATTGTACTTCTACATTACCTTGATTAAATATCATATAATTCACAGTTTGAAAAGTTATTAGATTTAAACCCATCAAAAACATAAATGTGAAGTGAGAGCCAAGTTCAATATTATGATATATGCCTTGGTTGTTGACTTCAACGACAAAAGAAGTGAAATCTAAATGGGTGCCAAGTTCAATCGTCATAACAAAATAAAAAAAAACTTCATATAACTTAAGCCTAAGGTCTGGCTAGTTCTCATTAACGAATTATTGTGTTCAATGGTTGTTTTCTACCAGCAAGCCTTTGATATTTTCTTTTATTTTTGTCTACCATATTTTGAATAATGTAATTTAAAAAAAAATATCTTTGTGCTTAATTAAAGTATTTTCAATCTGTGGTATTTGGAATATCCTGGTATCTTCGTATTTGAAAGTGATATCTAAATACATTTTATTATAAGACATTAAAAAGCAATTTTCAGTATTTAATGTTGTTTCGTCTGATAGTTTTTTTTTACTTTTACTACATCTAAATGTTATGTTGGTTTGTGTACGCTTCAAAAACTCAAAAAGTTCTGCACCGATTGAGCTGAAATTTTAGCATGATATATAATCCGCATCAAGGATTGTTTTTATCAATTTTTTTTTTTTTAAACAGTTTTATTGTGCCACAGCAAAGCGTGGCAGGGTACAGCTAGTATTTATCCAAACTAATATTATAAATGCGAAAGTAACTCTGCTTGTCTGTCTTTTCTTCACGCCTAAACTGCTGAACCGATTTGTGTGAAATTTGGTACAGACATAGTTTGGAACTTGAGAAAGGACATAGGATAGTTTTTATTAAAAAAAATAAAAAAAACATAAATCTGCCGGATGTCACTATTCCACGCGAACGAAGTCGCGGGCAAAAGCTAGTTATATTATAAAGCAGAAGAGTTTGTGTTGTACAACTAATTTACAAGTCACAATTTCGATTAGGAAAATAACAAGAAATTATCTAAAGAACAGGTTAAAACAATTAAAATTAAATAAAGGAAAAAAACTTGTTTTTAATTTTCTATGGATTTTTTTAATATGCTAAGGCGCCAAAAATATTGCGCGCAAATAAATAATTATTTTTTGCAAATGAATTAACGTTATATTACATATTTAGTAAAGCAAAATAGAATAAACATTGCAAAAAATGAAATTAAATTCCTATGCGCCGCACTACACATACAGTCTACTGTAGGGGGCACTGCGTCCCGGTAGTGCTTCTGGTAGATCTCCTCCCATAAGCGACTGCGTTCTTCCAAGAGCACTCCTTTTATTGTCAACTCCTTATCTAACACCATGTGTGGATACCTGTCTGCTCCCGCTGCAGGCCATGGCGGCAGCGATGAACCAGTCGGAACTGGCATCCTGAAATATAAAATCGGAACTTAAACATATTTACTAGACGTAGTGTCTTCCAACAATAGGCTATTTTACTCAAAAAAAATTATTAGTCCGAAATATAGATTTAAAAAAAAAATTTAGACCCGTCTTTTTACTTTTGTTACGTATACAAAAATTGGCGAAGTGGCCACGCTTCTAAAAACCATAAAACGTCTCTCGGTCGGTACAATTTTACGAGCGATATGACGTCACAAGCCCCACTCTCGAATTTGGAAGCGTTTATCTTTGTATATGTATTGAATATTTTTCAATATTCTAACTGACGGACTAAACAGATTTTCAATTGACTTATGCAGTAAAATACCCTATTACGTGATTGCAGAGACTTTCTATCAACTCGGAAATTTAATACAAATTTAAATATGCTTACCCAGTTTTCATAAAGTTGTGCCAAATTTCACGAACTACCTTTTTCATCTTCTTATATTCGGGAGTATCAACTAGTCCAAGACTTTCATCTAGTCCAAGACTGTCCATCCAAGCTGTCGTCTGTGCACAATGATCAGCACCTTTCAAGTCAGTGTGAGGTATACTGGTGGAGTTATCATCCACAAAAGAATATTCATACAAATAAACTCGATTGTTTCCAGCTTCTACGTGGAGCTTCACAGCCCAAAGCATAGCATGAGTAAATAAAACATCCGAAAAGAACTCAATGTATTTCAGAACTTGATCATTGCTCACAGGATTATCACCGAAATAAAATTTCTTAACTTCATTGGCTACTTCTTCTCTTTCAGCATCAGATTTAAACTCTAGGTCAGCCGGTAAAAAATCTGAAAACTTATCATTCATCTTATTTTTCCAAATGTCAAACATGTTGACACGGAACAGTCCTTCCATTTCAGCGAATCCATACAATACAGGTAACTTTCTGTAGTTGCCTTTCTTAAATATACTTAGAGGAGATTCTACCAGAAAAGCTCCGTCTGTATCACGCTCCACACACGGTGAGAACATGAAAGTAGAATCAGTCTTGTCAGCAAACAAATCAGAGGTCAGTAAGTCTAGTGACGCTGTTTTATAGAATTGTTCTAAAGCTTTAACATCGTCTACGTCAGCAAAGTTCTGATCTCTAGCGAATATTCTGGCAATTTCTAGAGGATCTCTCTGAATTGCAAATACTGCAAGGTTTCCACCGCTTTCGGGTATCACACGGTGAAATAATCCTTCGGCTGACTTAGAGAGCATCAGTAGATCCACTGATGCTGAACCTGCACTGAAACCAGCAAGTGTGACATCGTTAGGGTTGCCGCCGAAGCTTGCGATGTTGTCTTGTACCCAGCGCAGCAGCGCCACCTGGTCCTTCATGCCAGCATTCCCTGGTATGTCTTCAGTACCAAGACAAAGAAAGCCGTGAATGCCGAGACGGTAGTTGAATGTGACCATGATGAAATCTTTCTTTTCCCGCATGAATTCTGTTGCTGAACTTTGTTTTCCATAACCTACTAGATATGCTCCTCCATGAACAACAACGAGGACTGATAAATTCTTTTCTGTTGTGACGGGTACATATACATTGGCAACAAGACAATCTTCTTTCACCTCCACTTTGCCTGGATAAAAGGCCACAACATGTTCGTTCTGTGGACATATGATATCGATTTCATCGGTTGCATTAAACCGAGTTGTCCATCTTGGTGGCGGGAGAGGTGGCTGTAATGCAAAATGTTATATTTAGATTTGTATGTACACATGACTCATATTCATATTATTTATTTGCAATCTACCACAATTGAGAACGCACGTAGAAAGGCGACGTGGCACATCCTCAAATCCTATGAAACCACACCTGTGTGTGAAATACGCCTTGCTGAAAATGTTCAGCTGACACTAAAAAAGCTGAACATTTTCATCTCTGTTAAGTTAGTGTTATTCCATCAATCAATTTAGTGAAAAAAAAAACTGTGGCAATCTGGCTATGCATTCTCTACTTTGGGTAACTAAAGTTATTACATGGCGGACATAAATTACGACCTTGACCACGTGCCGAAAGTGTTTATTCCACTTTGTTCACCTGAACGTGAACAAAGTGGACAACTTTGGTGTCCTCAATTCACCTCGGAAAAATATCACCTGGATGAATGAACAAAGGCGACTTTTCTTCTACGATCTTGTGGACTTTTATCACCTATGTAAAGCAACAGACAACTTAATATTTAAATTGTACTAGGAGAACAGGAGCAGGAATTGAGTAAAGTATATTATTAAATTAGGTACCTTGAATTTGTCTTGACCCGTAGGTCCTGTGGCGTATGGAATATTGAAGAATTCGTACAGCTCTCCACTGGAATGCTTACGCCCGCGCACTTGCCCTTGCGCAGTGTTCACATCCAGCCAGTCGTCGTCAGCCAGAACAGCCGACGCACAGGCAACAACCACAAACGTCCACCACTTCATAGTTACAGTAACTTCGACTATGCATAATTCTAATGATTCCCCAAAATATATACCAAGCTTTATCGGTATTGACTCACAGGGCTTTAATACTCGTACACTACCTGATATGATTAATACATTGATAATAATTATTTAATTCATACACTTGATAGGTATAAAGAAAACCAAGTAGCACACGGCCCCGACTTTGTACGCGTAACAGATACTTAAATACATATTAAAACGGTCTAATGTATTTATTTATAAGTAAGTGAGCATTTCAAAATTTGCTCCAGCAGTTTTTGAATGCATGCTTGCGAAGGAGGAGGCGGGCCGCGTGAGGGAGAGGACAGCGTCCTCCCTCCACCCCAGCCGCAGTGGTAGACGTCCACGGCGACGGACGTCGGCAGACGATCTCCGGCCACCGTAGGCGCGGGCATGCGAGCGACGAGTAATGGGCGAGTCGCAGTCCGACCAAAACCATGCCCGGGTCGACGGCACATTGTGTTCTACGCGCGCCTTAAGGAGTGTCAGCATAGTGACAGGCCTGTAGAGTCGCGGGACTCAGAAATTACCGTAAACCCGGTACGTAAAGGTCTATTGAAGGACACCGTGGACTTTAGTCAGTCAAGTCTGTCAGTTCCTCCCCTGGGTGGAAGGACTCATTTGATGATTTTACCACGATAAAAAAAAACAGTTTTTGTGTTAATCCATTCCAAACAAAAAAACTTTATAGTGTTATTAGTTTAGATTACAGGCCCACACTTGTGAATATCAGATATCATTCTCATTGCATTAGTCCGGTTCGTCTGTATACTCGTCACGCTAGCATCAACGACATGATTCGTCGAGGTTTTGCCTCCGCAGACGTACCAGCGCACATAGGGGTATTTCATTAATCTAGCCGGCCAAAAATATTAGTGCGGATTTCTTGGTTTAAAATGACAGAAATAAAAGAAGCGCAATATATACGGAAAATAACTTTTATTATTTCATAAAAAAGCAACAAAACAAACATACAAAAAAAAATGCTGAAAATAGAACATATATATATACATACACTTTATATTTACGTATTAATACATTACTTAATTAATTTACCGATAATAATACATACTTTTTAAAATCAATACACCTCCTCGTTCTCACTTTCTGATTCTGTTGGGTTTGGTGTAGCAGGCACAAGCATCCTTAATGTTTCAGGCAGAAATGAAGACATCTTCTTTTTTTTTTATTGCCCTTGAGGCACTAAGAAATGGATCTGAGCTTAAAAGAAGCCTGTTTAAAATATCTCTATTACAGGATTCTCTAGAAAATTTTGGTGTCATTGGGTGCCATGGGTAGAGTTTGATGTATAAACAAGCAGTTTCTTCCGCATATTTTTATATTTTTCTATATCAATATTATATCCGCTCGAAATAGTTTCTAGAATAACTTTTAATCTATATATTAACTCATAATCTATCCCTGTAATGTCTGAAGCTAGTTTCGGATCTTCAAAGAATCTCCTGCTGGTGTTCCCATCATTCGTATTTCCTTTATTTTCCTAAGTTTGTTTTCGGCATATCTACTAATAAGCCAGTTTCATTGCGAATCCCTTCCGTTTTTCTCCGTTTGGTCCTTTCGCTAGATTCCTCAAAAGATTTACAAGGGCGACCTGGACCATTTGCCGTTGTGACTGGAATTTCGAATGTACCTTCCAGCCAAAGTTGGTTGTTTTTCAAAAAAACCTCTTCTTTTTTGTGAGATTTAATCCACCTTTGTTTCATTTCCGATTTAAAATGTGCAAAATTGTTTTTAATTGATCTTCAGTAAGATTGTCACTAGTGATTAGGTGGTCTCTCAAAAAACATAGTTTTTCTTCCAAATTGCGTAAATTTTCATTTTTCATAATATCAAAGAGAGATTTACGAGTCACTATTCTCACTCCGGAAGTACCCACTATATCTGGAAATAATGGCAAATATTGATTTTAGACATAAATACTTTTTTAAATAAATTTAGCTTATTCTGACCGTGAAATTCAATGTTCTACGTTTTTGCGCATCCGCGGTATTCCGCGGCTAATTTATTTAGTACTCGTTACTTAAGGGTCTATATTTCTTATATAAATTACAAAAGTTGCCGGATCTACCCCGATACTACAACAAAAAGCCTCGTAAACATAAATTTCTTAAAAAAATATTCTTATTTCAGACGTTATTTCTCGACCACTAATAGTATGTTAAAATAACACAAATTTTAATCAATTTATTACATTTGGATCGTCACATACCAGTAGTTTCCGAATCCATTGCTATTTTTCACCAGGTAAACACAGAAAACTTCAGATTAACACACAAAGTTAACGCTTTTGTAAATAGCAGACAAGAGACACGTCCACAAAGTTCAATGATCAACTTTCGACTGAATTTTCCTGGTAACGCGCTACGGAAGAAGGGTGGGGGTGGCGGGCTATTATAAAGATCGGACTAACTTACCAAGTGACGTCCGATCCTCAATTATGTGAAGTAATCTCGTCCTGATGATTTGATACAAGTAGTAAGCAGTCCTTGCTTGCTGCGTTGCCACATTATTAACAGATGGGTGTTTTCTTAAAACGAAATGCTCCCATCTCTATTTCAAGGTAACAACCCTAGTGCTCCAACTTTATCTGTCATTGTTTCAAAGAATTCACAACTTTCATGCAGGGTTAGAATCTGAAACATATTCTGGGTAGGGTCGGGAATAGGATCAGGACGAGATTACTTCACATAATTGAGGATCGGACGTCACTTGGTAAGTTAGTCCGATCTTTATAATTATGTTCCGTAATCTCGTCCTGATGATTTGATACAAGTAGATGTTTAAAGAAGAAAGTTGTGATAACACGTTCAAATTATTTAACCACCCTTTCATAATTTGAAGACTATTATAATTAGTCAACATAAAATTTGCCTTCTACATGTTGGCTAAACATTTAAATTCTTGTAATCAGTCTTTTGTGAAATATAATTTAAATCGTCCGATAACCGCTTAATTTTTTCGTTAAGATCTAGTACAGTTTGGCTGGTATTTAATGATGTGTTTGGCAGACTCATCATAGTCGCATCAAATAATGTCGAACTGTCTTTGCTGATATCATTTAGAGAACTGGTTCTTTGTATTTTACGGTATGTAATATTATTGCTTTCTTCCATTATAATAATATGCCAAAATAGTAATATCAAATATTGCAATTTAAATCTATGTGAAATGGAACGTCGTCCCAAAATGCTGATACTCAATACAATACAGTTAGATTTCCGAACGAAGAGAAATATGTCAGATTACAGCCAACTTTGACAACAACCTAAACAATGTGAAGAATGTTACAATCAGTCAACATAAAATTTGACTTGTCTATGTTCTACATTGAAATACTTATAATCAATCTTTTCATTTTACACCATAACATCTGAATCATCATTAAGGCCACACCAAGCAAAATAGTTTGGATCACTTATGATAAGCCTTTTACAAAATATAGTAGATATTGAGTTGTTGTCCCAACCTGCTGATTTTTTAATCTTAATATTAACACCTGAATCAGAAGCTCTTGGAGTGGCTGTATGCGTAAGGCATGAGCTGCATCTGCTATGAGCAGCATATTTAGTGACATCTAAACCACTAACAGATAGTGTTTGTTTAATCCATTTACTAATAGATGTTGATGAAGCTGAATGACAAGGTTTCTTAATTAATGTTGGTAATAATATAATTATGGTAATATTATTAATTATCACAATTGTTAATTCTTATGTTTTTAGTTGCATCTAAGTAGGGTAACAATATTGTTTGATAGGACAACAGAACAGTCATTTGTTTTCTTTTTAAAAAAAATAAATAAATTATAATGGTAAAAGACATCTGAATTACAGTCATATGTCTTAACAGAGGTTAGAATCTTAATATTAACAATTCCTTCATTTATATGAATGTTCTCTATCCTTATAAATGGCAGGGTTTGCACTCAGTGAGCAGTAAAGTTTTGATTGACATCATCCTTTGGAAATATTCCTTCTATCATTAACTTCTATATGTGTTCCTATAACCAGTTGTTGCTACAATGTTGATCTTATGGAATTGAAAAGACTATAGTACAATGTAATTCCTCTCCTCATGAAAGCTTCCCTGATAATACAGTTGCTGTATAAGTATCAAGTGGGATGTGGAACTCTGGAAGGATATTGCAAGTCTGGTGAGATGCAAGGACAACATTCACAGATGTAACTATAGATTCAAAAGGTGGATACAAGGTTGTGACAACCACCACACTAGGTACATACTACTACACCCCCACCCCCCTCTCTTTTTATTTGAAGGGACCTACTTAATAGGGCAAACAGGGGAAATGTATTAAAGAATATTGCATATCACTTGATGATTAAATCATCAATGGATAAGGTATCTGGTCCGAGTACCATGAAACATGATTCTGGTACTTAGCATTAACTCAACTGGCAAATAAGTCAACTTAAAGGCTACCTAACTTTTCAACAATTGTATTAATTTATTTTTTGTATTTATATTTTTAAGACGTTGCCCCACACTAGGAATTTCTCCTGTGTCGTGGGTGCGTTTACAAATATAGAACTCATATACACAACTCCGGGTCTGGGTGTACCCGGAACAACTACTTGTAGGTCATACAAATATTTGTTCCGTGCGGGAATCGAACCCGCGACACATTGCACAGCAGTCCAATCGCTCAGCCACTGAGCTAACCGTACAATGGGTTTGTATGCTTTAAAAGAGTTTCTTCAAAGCTAATAGAACATGCTAATCTAGACTATAAGATGGGGCGCTGTGTTCCACCTATCTTATTGACATGATATGGCTGTAATGTTGTCTATCCTCAGCAATATTTCACAATTAGATAGATTTGACGCAATGTTTTCAAGTCTATAAAAAACTGTAATCAATTCAAGGTAATTGATGTGATACATTGTGTCATGGTCTGTCCAGTACTCCATGACTCTTCATGTCATTACAACCAAGACCACAGTCAGTTAGCAAGGAATCAGAGGAAATCTGTGATATAAAGTAGAACTCTTTTAGTGAGAAAGTAGGATGTCCACCGTTGTAAATCCTTTATGCCTTTGCTGTCTAGGTAACAGTTTGCAAAATTGTTAAACAAGGCTATTGTTTTATTTCTTTCAAGAACTTTTGTATATAACCAACCATATTCCGCTGCTGGGCATGCTGTAATAAGTAATCCAAGTAATTCTGCAATATAGTTTTACACTTGAGATCTAATTTTATATTTTTCGGATGTTTCTGTAATTGTTTCATTTTCAGTCTCAGGAAGTGATATAGAAAGCAAGGTGGCACCTAAGAATTTATATTTTTGCTTGGGTTGTAAACACCTTTTCTCCCCATTTATTATGAAACCTAAGTTTTTCAGTAACTGTACAGTAATCTCTAAATTTGACATATTTACTATCAAAACTTATATATTATCATCTAGAATAATCTAGGTGAAAAACTGGCTTAGGTCTTTGGGACCACAAGTAGGACATAATTTAGTGAAAACATATGATGCTATACTAAGGCTAAGGAGAAGAGAAGTAATTTCACATATCACAATATGAATTTTAACCCTTAAATATTCCTTGAATGTTTTTCCACAGATAATGAGCAATATGCATTTTTAAGATCCATGTTTGTCATAAAACCATTTAGACTTATCAGTCTGGTGGCCATTCTTATGTCCTAATTTAAATGTGTGTGTATTAATACTTATGTATTGATATTAAGTTATTAAGCTTAAAACGCCATGTCTCCTCTGCTTTAGGATGAAAAAAAAAAATACTAGAAGGAACTGGTTTTATATGGTTTTACAGCAACACTACTTCCTTTTTGGAAAAATTATAGATTAGCCTTTGTGAAATTTGAGTGTTCACATTCAAATGCGATTTTATATCTTGGTCACAAGTAGTGGGACTAGTGTTGATACTATCCCAATGACAAAGAAATGGTTCTACGGTGTGTCTGGTAGTGCTGTTGATGTCTCAGTAGAGAATGCCCACTCAATAGGCAATGGTAGTCATTGAGAGCCCGGGAAGCTTAAAATATTGTTAAACTTGAGTCTTAATGGTTTTGATTTTAGCAGCAGACTTCTTTACTGTTTGACAGACAGCCAGCTTATCTTGTAATTTGTCCTCAGATTAATTCAGAAATTATTGAATTTTCCATAATTCTTTTAGTTCTTTGTTTAGACCTAGGGGGGTTAGTGACCTTCTAGTTAGGGTGTCACTGTGTAAGATGTTACTCACACTAAATAGTGTGAGTAACATCTTTATGTTCCCTCATGTTCTGTTGAGATAATATATATTAACTATTTAACAGTTGCCCGATTGCAGACAGTAGCGGTCAAGATGACTTCTTTGACACTTAGTCTCTTGTTTAAGCCCACTGTGAGTCATGGCTTCAGCTAATTCTTCAGTATTCATCAACAATCATTTAGGATGTCATATTCCTTCCATAAAAAAGGGGAAAGAAGAGATTGAGGAGGCTTTAACCCTTGGGTACAACATATGAGGAAAAAAGCTTAATAATATTTTTTTCCTTTACAAAATCTTGCGTTTCCTTTAATTTAGCCTGTAATTTAAGTATTCTCCTTTCTTTCCCAGTACTAGACCTTCCTTTTTCAGGATCTTGCAGATTTCTTCAGACTCCGGCATTAACATATGTACACATGAATGGTTGTTGGATCCACCGTGGCTCCGAGCGTGTGTAGGGCTCCAGGTACGTGAACTGAATTGAATATTAAGGTAGGTACAGCCACACTGCCGGCTAACCTCTCGTGTTAGCTCTCTTGGCAAGTGTTGAGTAAGTACTCATGGCTTCCCACGACTGAGCTCTCGTAAAAGCTCTAGGGCACTGAATTATGTCAAGGTGGGTACCTACAGTTACACCGCCGGCTATTCTCTCGTAATAGCTCTTTCTTGGCAGGTGTTGAGTACTCATGGCTTCCCATGGCTTACATCTCGTAAAAGCTTTAGGGACACTGAATTGAATATTAAGGTAGGTGCAGCCACACTGCCGGCTAACCTCTCGTGTTAGCTCTCTTGGCAAGTGTTGAGTAAGTACTCATGGCTTCCCACGGCTGAGCTCTCGTAAAAGCTCTAGGGCACTGAATTATGTCAAGGTGGGTACCTACAGTTACACCGCCGGCTATCCTCTCGTAATAGCTCTGTATTGGCAGGTGTTGAGTACTCTACGTACATATAATGAACACATTAACTTTATTGTTTTGCCGGTTAATTTACATATCCGAATAATGGACTCGCCCATAGTCTAGTTAATTGCATTAACAATTATTATACCCATGATTAGCCTCTCGTGATAATTCTAGGGTTAATTTGCCGTTAATTCCGATGCTTAATACGTTTAAGCAGATTTTAGCTTGTTTTGCCGGTTATTTTACATATCCGAATAATGGACTCGCCCATAGTCTAGTGAATTGCATTAACAATTATTATACCCATGATTAGCCTCTCGTGATAATTCTAGGGTTAATTTGCCGTTAATTCCGATGCTTAATACGTTTAAGCAGATTTTAGCTAGATCAAACGCTTTGTACGACTTACCGGAACAGCGGCACTTGCGACTTCGCTCAATTCCTTTTTTGAGTCTATTTAGTTCTATAAGGAGTCTTTCGATGGAGAATTTGTAGTCACTGGGTCGTCGTTGACCCTTTCTTATATCCATTACTAACAATTTTCACTTATTATAATATATATTTCGAGAAAACTTTGGATTGACGTGACAACGCAACGCACAAAAAAGTACAATGACAGATAAAGTTGGAGCACTAGGGTTGTTACCTTGAAATAGAGATGGGAGCATTTCGTTTTAAGAAAACACCCATCTGTTAATAATGTGGCAACGCAGCAAGCAAGGACTGCTTACTACTTGTATCAAATCATCAGGACGAGATTACGGAACATAATTGTTTGTTGGAATGTCACCTGCCTCAGGTAGTCAATGTAATTAGCATTCCTTAAACTTTGTTATTTTGACTTTTGGCCGCCTAGATAATCAAAATACTCCTATGTGCAGCGGTTTAAGAACGAAATGGCTTAGTACGTGACGATGGCAAAAGACTAGAAGGAATGACGTTTTTGCATTGGAATGTGGGTATTAGACCTTTGGGGTTGAAACGCTCGGATCATTGGTCCGAGTGCGCGTCGCCTTTTAAAAAAAATTGAAATTTTTCGCCGACTGGTCGACACTTCGCGTGACCAGAGGGCTGGTTCTTCCTTTGGTCAAAGAATAAGCATTGCCATCCATCCATCCATGGATGGCAATGATCTACCTGTAAGCCAATCCAAATTCAATCATCCAGGCGTAAAGAGGTAGCAAATATAAAGGCCGACGAAAAAACTTCACTTGTGGATTAAACGTCACAGTATTTTGTAAATAGGTAGTTAAAGATACTGATCATTCAAACAATGTTAATTAGTATGTTCAGTGATTGATGATAAATCGTCAATATTTCGATTATAATAATAATGTTATCTACCATATCTGAAGACCATATCGCCTAATGCTACAGCATTATATAGATAAATATGAGTCAGAATAAGATTTGCCTTGATATTTATGTTGAGTCCATCATGTACATCTTGATTTTGGAGTTCGAATTAGTATCGAATTGTAACTATGAAGTGGTGGACGTATGTGGTTGTTATCTGTGCGCCGGCTATTCTGGCTGATGAAGACTGGCTGGATGTGAACACTGCACAAGGGCAAGTGCGCGGGCGCAAGCATTCCAGCGGACAGCTGTACGAATTCTTCAATATACCGTACGCTACAACGCCAGTAGGCGTTAACAAATTCAAGGTATACATATTCGATATTTGTTTAGTTTTAACTTGAATATTTCCTGCCTGTCAATTATAATATGGCATTGTATGTCCATTATATCCATTATAATAATATAATACATTCCCCTGAAGTGTTTAATCATTCTTGCGCAATTAATCATTATTCATATACCTGTATCGTAATAAAAAACTATTTTGTATGGCTGGCTTTTTTGTTTTAATTCATTGTACCAGTTTCTCAGGTAACATGCAATATTGTATTGTGTAAAATGTTGGTAATGTCCTGCAGAAAAAAGTGCCCTCTGGATCTCAGGCCTCCTTTCCATAATTGTAATCTTTAAAATTCTAGTCTCAAATGTTTTTACTGTACACTTTAGCGAGCACGCATGATTCAAAGATTGAAAACGATTGGGCTACGCAATAAATAAGTCAAAGTATCTACATACTTGCAGTACTGTTTGAACAAAATTATAAAGACCACTGCACTTTATAAAATTGTAATTTCTCAAATGATTGTAGAGAGCCTTAGTCTAAACTTAATACCGTATGTATACGGTATTAAGTTTAGACTAGACCTACTGGCGTGGCGTACGGTATTTTTTTAATAATTAATACTGTAGTATAATAATATATTAATTAATAATATAATTAATTATTAAAAAAATACCGTACGCCACGCCAGTAGGTGTTAACAAATTAGTACACACACAAGTACACTATAGTTGTTATCTGATAGTTTTTATTCCTTTTGTTTTTTAGACACAATGTTACTTAAATGTTCTTAAATTACATATACATAACTAAATCTAAATATTATATTTACAAAAGATACTAAATTGAAATTACAACTAAAAATATTAAAATTTAAATAAAAACACAAAGGGGGAAGAGACACTTAGGCGTCAAAGTACTCCTCCAAATTGCTGTCATCCGGGAACGTGCCCAAAGACCGGCAGCATTGCTACGCTGCATGGCAATGCCTATTCTTTGACCAAAAAAAGATCCAGCCCTCTGGTCACGCGAAGTGTCGACCAGTCGGCGAGATATTTCCTTAAAAAGGAGACGCGCACTCGGACCCATAAATAATTGTAATATAATCGCATAAGTCTAAACAAAATCATTTGACCTACAGGCACCTCTACCGCCCCCAGAATGGACAGATCGGTTTGATGCGTTTGGTGACGAAGGTAACATAATATGTCCGCAGAACATGAGTGTTGTCAGCTTATATCCATACAAATTGGTGATGAAAGAAGATTGTCTAGTTGCCAATGTTTTCGTACCCGCCACAAACGAAAAAAATCTATCAGTCGTCGTGCACGTCCATGGAGGAGCTTTCGTAATGGGTTTTGGAAATATAGATAGAGCGACACAGTTAATGGAGAAGGAAAAATATTTCGTCATGGTCACGTTCAACTACCGTCTAGGCATTCAGGGAAACCTTTGTCTCGGCACCAAGGACATACCAGGCAATACTGGCATGAAGGACCAAGTTGCACTGCTGCACTGGGTACAACAGAACATCGCCAGTTTTGGTGGTAACCCTAATGATGTCACTCTCGTTGGTAGCAGTGCAGGTTCCGCATCCGTGGATTTATTAATGTTATCTAAGTCAGCAGAGGGATTATTTCACAGAGTCATTGCTGATAGTGGCGGGAATCTAGCAGCATTTGCAATTCAGAGAGATCCTCTGGATATTGCCAAAACTTTCGCTACGGATCAGAACTTTGCTAATGTAGACGATATAAACGCTTTAGAACAGTTTTATAAAACAGCGTCAATAGATGTACTGACTTCTGATTGGTTTTTAGACAAGACTGATGCCACTTTCATGGTATCACCATGTGTAGAACCTGATGTAGATGGAGCATTCCTGACAGAATCTCCTCTGACTATATTTAAGAAAGGCAGCTACAGAAAGTTACCTATGCTATATGGTTTCGCTAACATGGAAGGACTTTTTCGTATTAGTTTCTACGACTCTTGGATGAATATGATGAATGAAAAGTTTTCTGATTTTTTCCCGGCTGACCTAGAATTTGTATCTGATGCAGAAAAAGAAGAAGTAGCCAATAAGGTGAAGACATTTTATTTTGGCAATAATCCTGCAGGCAATGATAAAGTTCTAGGATACATTAACTACTTTACGGATGTGTTATTCGCTCAGTCTATGCTTTGGGCTGTGAAGCTGCACGTCGAGGCTGGCAACAATCAAGTCTATTTGTACGAATATAACTTCGTGGACGATAACACTCCTACTATACTTGATACTGACTTAAAAGGAGCTAATCACTGCGCACAGACGGCAGCATGGATGGACAACATAGGAGACAGAAATGAGAGTGGTGATTCTCCCGAATATAAGAAGATGAGGAAAGTAGTCCGTGAAATGTGGCACAACTTTATCAAAACTGGGTAAGCATTTAATTATTTAGAATCTCGATCTGTGCAGGGTCAGCAAGGGACTGGTCTCAAAGATTCTTAGCATTTCATTCAGAGAACTGTTGAAAAAGTTATTCCGTGACTTCTCTCGGAATATCTTTTGTCGAGACCTTCTAACATAAATATGTAGTTGTTTGCCTTCTTTTTTGTTGAACCTTCTTTTTTGTAGGTTTCAAGTTTAAAATTATTTTATAACATAAAATCACTGAATTACTGAAAATCGTCCGTGGGTTCAATTTTAGGTCTAATAAAAAGATCACGGGCTGAACGTTCTGACAAATTAATATGTTTAATTAATTCCTCAGAAAACCTGTTCCTGAAAATTCGTTGCTGCCCGAGTGGCCGGCAGCAGGCGCGAACAGGTCACCACACATGATACTGGATAAGGAGCTCACTCTAGGAGGAGTGCTCTTGGAAGAACGCACTCGCTTCTGGGAAGAAATATATCAGAAACACTACCGGGATGCAAAACCACCACACACTGACGAAGACTGGCTGGATGTGAACACAGCGCAAGGACCGGTGCGCGGACGCAAGCATTCCAGCGGACAGCTGTATGAATTCTACAATATACCGTACGCCACAACGCCAATAGGCGTGAACAAATTCAAGGTACTCGTTTATAAAAGGTGTTTAGTATTCAAGTGCGAGTAAACCAATTTCACCCCTGAAGGGGTGGTTTTTGTAAAATCATCGATATACCTACATACTTTTTGCAGTTAGAGAGGCTTCAAACGTGCCCCGCTCAGGCTGGAGCGGAGGAAACTATCGGGTTCGGAGTGACTAAAAACCCACGCTTTTCGGAACAGTTCCCTACCGTGTCAAACATATTTTACACGCCATACCTAAATGACAAAACATGTAGCTAGTAGCTAGTATATTTTTAGATAAGTGCTGTATACTGTAAACGTTCACTTTTGTTAAATATAAAATAAATATGTCGCATCCGGGTATATTCGCTGGCGATCAGAATAATAACAGTACTAAGTGACATGCATAGTGCCATCAATTGTGGGCGCACAGTGGGATACGGGTAATTGAGATTATTACAGAGTCTGTTACTAACTCTGCTACATTAATACTCTGACCTTAAAAGAAAACACGTTAAAGTTAAAAGAAAACACGTTAAAGTTCCTAGGGCAGTATGTGTAGAGGGCCGAAGCCTGCCGGGGTCGCGGGACCAAGGGATTACCGTGACCCCGGTACGTAAAGGGCTAGTGAAGGACACCGTGGATTTTAGTCAGTACAAGTCTGACAGTCCCTCCCGCCCTGCCCTGGGTGGGAGGACTCATTTGATGATTTTACCACGATAAAAAAAAAAAAAACAAAAAAAAAAAGGGCAGTATGTGTCACTACCACCACGTCCGAACGGTCACTGTCGATCAATGGGACTGTGGAGGTTATCGGACACATACCTCCTAGACTCAGCACAACGTCTAAACAATGGCGCTTGTGCCAAGATCCGACAAATATATCTTTAATCTTCATCACTAGATAATACAAAAAAAACGAAATCAGGTGTAACTATGTGCTAGTTTAAAAAAATCTATCATTAGAAAGATTGAGTTGGATTACTCTTATGATTTATGAGTTTTGTGTCTGTAACAAAATTTTTTAGAATCCACACTATCATTTTCTCAGTTATCTATACATATAATAAGGGTCAATTCTGTACATTGAAAATATTGAAAAAATAAATAGCGGGGGGTGTTGCTGGATCGATACCAAACCCAAATATGTGATTAAAAAATTTTTTGTCTGTCTGTCTGTCTGTCTGTATATGCAGGCATCACGTGAAAACTAACGGTTCGATTTCGATGAAACTTAGTATAATTATACCTTATTATCCTGGGCATAAAATGGGATACTTTTTATCCTGGAAAAATACGTAGAAAAAAAAAACTTATTTTTTAGTTTTACTACAGAACGCCAGCTCAACAGCAGTAGCTCAATAGAAGGATCTCGTTTATTATTATAGGCTTAGCCGTATTTGGGTCCAATAGATATTTATAAGATGTCATTGTCACAGTTACTCAAAATGGAGAAATAAACCATCCACGCGAAGACCGACATCCGCGCGGACGGAGTCGCGGGCGGAAGCTAGTATCATAATAATTGTAAATATACGAACAGTGGCCTCCAAAATTAAGTTTTCGAAGTTTCAAATTATTCCTAAAAAAGGAGAAAATTTATTTATTGATGACATATTACAAAACTCAAACATTTCATTTTCGATGGCTGTGCTGATTCTGAGCTACTCTAAAAAGGTTGTCAAAATAAAAAAAAATCAGGGAACCCCTTACCGACATGGTAGGATTACACAAAAAAAAACCCTCAGTGTACATAAAAAATCGAAATTTATAATTTTATCTAACATTACGGGGCTACTTTATAATAACATATTTGTAAGCTAGGTAGTCTCACAAACCTAAACTTAATCAATTGCTTTACAGGCACCTCTACCGCCCCCAGAATGGACAGATCGGTTTGATGCGTTTGGCGACGAAGGTAACATAATATGTCCACAGAACATGAGTGTTACCAGCTTATATCCATTCAAAATGGTGATGAAAGAAGATTGTCTAGTTGCCAATGTTTTTGTACCCGCCACAAACGAAAAAAATTTATCAGTCGTCGTGTATGTTCATGGAGGAGCTTTCGTTATGGGTTTTGGAAATATGGCTAGAGCGACACAGTTAATGGAGAAGGAAAAAGATTTCGTCATGGTCACGTTTAACTACCGTCTAAGCATTCACGGGTTTCTTTGTCTCGGCACCGAGGACGCACCAGGCAATGCTGGTATGAAGGACATGGTGGCGCTACTACGCTGGGTACAACAGAACATCGCCAACTTCCACGGCAACCCTAATGATGTCACTCTAGTTGGTGGCAGCGCAGGTTCCACATCAGTGGATTTATTAATGCTATCTAAGTCTGCGGAAGGATTATTTCACAGAGTCATTGCTGATAGTGGCGGCAATCTTGCCACATTTGCAATGCAGAGAGATCCTCTGGATATAGCCAAAACTTTCGCTACGGATCAGAACTTTGCTAACGTGGACGACATAAATGCCTTAGAAGAGTTCTACAAAACAGCATCAATAGATGTACTGACCTCTGATTTGTTTTTTGACAAGACTGATGCCACTGTCATGTTCTCACCGTGTGTTGAGCGTGATACAGGAGACCAAGCATTCTTGACAGAATCTCCTCTAACTATATTTAAGAAAGGCAGTTACAAAAAGTTACCTGTGCTGTATGGATTCGCTAACATGGAAGGACTTTTTCGTATTAGTTCATATGACGTTTGGATGAAAATGATGAATGAAAAGTTTTCTGATTTCTTATCGGCTGACTTAGAATTTGAATCTGATGCAGAAAGAGAAGAAGTAGCCAATAAGGTGAAGACATTTTATTTTGGCAATAATCCTGCAGGCAATGATGAAGTTCTAGGATACATTAACTACTTTACGGATGTGTTATTCGCTCACTCTATGCTTTGGGCTGTGAAGCTGCACGTCGAGGCTGGTAACAATAAAGTCTATTTGTATGAATATAACTTCGTGGACGATAACACTCCTACTATACTTGATACTGACTTAAAAGGAGCTACTCACTGCGCACAGTCGTCAGCATGGATGGACAACATAGGAGACAGAAATGAGAGTGGTGATTCTCCCGAATATAAGAAGATGAGGAAAGTAGTCCGTGAAATGTGGCACAACTTTATCAAAACTGGGTAAGCATTGAATTATTAAGAGTCTCAATCTGTACAAGGTCAGCCAGGAACTGGTCTCAAAGATTCTTAGCATTTCATTCAGAGAACTGTTGAAAAAGTTATTCCTTAACTTCTCTCGGAATATCTTTTGTCGAGACCTTCTAACATAAATATGTAGTTGTTGAATCTTCTTTTTTTAGGTTTAAAGTTTAGAATTATTTTATTACAGAAAAACAATGAATTACTGAAAATCATCCATGAGTTCAATTTGAGGTCTAATAAAAAAGATCACGGGCTGAACGTTCTGACAAATTAATATGTTTAATTAATTCCTCAGAAAACCTGTTACTGAATATTCGTTACTGCCCGAGTGGCCGGCAGCAGGCGCGAACAGGTCACCACACATGATACTGGATAAGGAGCTCACACTAGGAGGAGTGCTCTTGGAAGAACGCACTCGCTTCTGGGAAGAAATATATCAGAAACACTACCGGGATGCAATACCACCACACACTGACGAAGACTGGCTGGATGTGAACACTGCGCAAGGACCGGTGCGCGGACGCAAGCATTCCAGCGGACAGCTGTATGAATTCTACAATATACCGTACGCCACAACGCCAATAGGCCTTAACAAATTCAAGGTACACGATGCTCGTTAACAGTTAGCTTTTTTCCTTTTAAATTAAGTTCTACTTTGCTTTTATTTGTTGTAATAAATTGACAATATCTAGATGGACTACACTTTTACGAAATATCAAGTGTCAAAATATATACGGTCAACAGCAGCTTAGTAACATTGATACCCTTTAGATACAGAATTTTAATATTGTCCGGGGGTGAAATGCATTAAAGGTTTGCATCGCTCCTGACTGTTAATATTAAAAATGAATACGTTCTTTTTTATCTAGGCTATTAGGTATTACTGCACAATGAATTATAATACATATATCTTGAATCGATTTGGAAATAACGATATCGATTTTATGCTTGTGTTTTTGAATAAATGGTTCCCTGATAGACAGTTAGGTGAAATCATAACCAATAACAAAATCTCAAGATAATGATACGAAGCTATATCTGCAGTACTATTTCAACTAGTTTTTAGAAACCACTGCACGTGTATAAATTGTTATTTACACACATACGTGATTGTGATATAATTGCATAATTCTAAACAAAATCATTTGGCCTACAGGCACCTCTACCGCCCCCAGAATGGACAGATCGGTTTGATGCATTTGGTGACGAAGGCAACATAATATGTCCACAGAACATGAATGTTATAAGCTTATATCCATTCAAACTGGTGGTAAAAGAAGATTGTCTAGTTGCCAATGTTTTTGTACCCGCCACGAACGAAAAAAATCTTTCAGTCGTCGTGTATGTTCATGGAGGAGCTTTCGTAATGGGTTTTGGAAATATGGATAAAGCAACGCAGTTAATAGAGAAGGAGAAAGATTTCATCATGGTCACATTCAACTATCGTCTCAGCATTCACGGGTTCCTTTGTCTCGGCACCGAAGATGCACCAGGCAATGCTGGCATGAAAGATCAGGTGGCGCTGCTCCGCTGGGTACAACAGAACATCGCCAGCTTCGGTGGTAACCCTAATGACATCACCCTCGTTGGTGGCAGTGCAGGTTCCGCATCAGTGGATTTATTAATGCTATCTAAATCAGCAGAAGGACTATTTCACAGAGTCATTGCTGATAGTGGCGGGAATCTTGCCGTATTTACAATCCAAAGGGATCCTCTCGAAATCGCAAAAAAACATGCTAAAGCTCTGAACGCTCTCGCTATTGTAGACGATATAGACGCTTTAGAACAATTTTATAAGACAGCTTCAATGGACTTGTTGACGGCTGATATGTTTTTCGACAGAACTGATTCTACTTTCATGTTTTCACCGTGTGTTGAGCGTGATGTAGACGGAGCATTCCTGACAGAATCTCCTTTGACTATATTTAAGAAAGGAAACTACACAAGGTTACCTTTGTTGTACGGATTCGCTAACATGGAAGGACTTTTTCGTATTAATTTCTTCGACACTTGGAAAAATAAGATGAATGAAAAGTTTTCTGATTTCTTACCGGCGGACCTACAATTTGGATCTGATGCAGAAAGAGAACGAGTAGCTAATGTAGTAAAGACATTTTATTTCGGCGATAATCCTGTGGGCAATGATGAAGTTTTAGGATACATTGACTTCTTTACGGATGTGTTATATTCTCATTCTAAGCTTTGGGCTGTGAAGCTGCAGGTAGAGGCTGGAAACAATGAGGTATATTTGTACGAATATTCCTTTGTGGATGAAAACTCCGCCAGTATACCTTACACAGACTTGAAAGGAGCTACTCATTGCGCACAGACGGCAGCATGGATGGACAACCTAGGAGACAGAAATGAAAGTAGTGATACTCCCGAATATAAGAAGATGAGGACAGTAGTCCGTGAAATGTGGCACAACTTTATTAAAACTGGGTAAGCGTTCTATATTTTAACGTCTCAATCTGTTAAAGGTTCCGTACTCATCAATAAACTGATCTTAGTAAGTATTAGTAGATTTTAGTAGTCCGCTTTGTAAGCTGTTGTGTGGCATGAGTATATTTATAAGATACAGAAAAGAACCATTACAAACTAAGTTAATTTAACTTTATTCTGTCCATGTGACTCCTCCCGCCTGTGTGGAACAAAATAAACCGTCAGATTCATACTGACTAAAACCCCACCCTATTTCTTCAATTGCTCTTTGCGTTCAAAGGCTGTGGTTTTTTCTTAAGACATTCAAGCAACCGTGGCTCTTTTTTTAAAAACTAGGTATTTCGCCAGTGTCGTGGGAGCTTTTGTAGACTAATTTTGAAACTCACATACACAAACACCCAGAACAATGGAATGGAATTTAGGCCTATTGGTCAAGTGGTTAGTGACCCTGACTGCTATGCCGGAGGTCGTGGGTTCAATTCCCACCCAGGACAAATGTTTGTGTGATGAGCACGATCATTCGTTCTGTGTCTGGGTGTAATTTATCTATAATATGTATGTATTTAGAAATATATAAGTATGTTTATCAGTTGTCTAGTACCTATAACACAAGCTCTGCTTAGCTTGGGACTAGATGGCGTTGTGTGATAGTTGTGGAATATTTATTTATTAAACTACTTGTAGGTCATACAAATATCAGTACTGTGCGGGAATCATAGCCACTGAGCTAATTGATCGTTTTTTTCAACTTAAATGTTTATGTTTGATTTCAATTTTCAGGAAGCCCGTTCCTGAAAATTCGTTGCTGCCCGCCTGGCCAGCAGCAGGGGCAAACAGATCACCACATATGGTGCTGGATGAAAAGCTGGAACTACGTGGAGTGCTCTTGGAGGAGCGCACTCGCTTGTGGGAGGAGATTTATCAGAAACACTACCGGGATGCCGTACCACCACGCAGTGCCGCTAGCCGCAGGGCGTCGAAGAACATATTTTATTTATTTATATTTTACATTGTTTTCTGTTTAGGTAATGGAATAATCGCTTAATTGAGTTATTAAAATGCACAAAACGTAAATTGTATTGTAATGTTCATGAAAACTGTTAGAAAAAAATCAAGAACTGCAAATACTTATGTGTGTTACTAAAATCTTTGGTTATACGAGTACACTAGCAATAGATACTGCATGCATGTATGTACTTCAACTATTTGTGTTTTATTCCTCTATTTTAATTTATCTCTGTACTGGATTATTCGGCATCATCTGAAATTACTTTTCTCTGTTTCTCAAAAACTATAAATAACATGTATACATTTTTTTTATCGTGGTAAAATCATCAAATGAGTCCTCCCACCCATACTGTCAGACTTGTACTGACTAAAATCCACGGTGTCCTTCAATAGCCCTTTACGTACCGGGGTAACGGTAATTCATTAGTCCCGCGACCCCGACCGAACATGACCGAACGACCGAACATGTATACATAGATGCGCTTTAAAATGTATGTTATCTTTGAAAACAGCCGTAGATGTGTTACTTTTTTAGTCACAGACAGACATGTAGGCACACAAACAATATTTAGAGACCACTATAGGACTTGCATTTCTCCTACGCTGATTGGTCGGTCACGTACGTCAGTCGCGCCATACGAACGTAATGGTGTTCTTAATAGCACCACACTGCGCCGCAGACCTCAGCGGCGCGTACTAAGTTCCTATATCTCATTAAAATACCGACCGTAAGCGACCGATATCAGCGTAACAGGAATTGAAGACTAAATCCCTTCTATTATTTAAGTAATAAAACTATTATTATAAGAACGGAGCTTATATTCTTCTAATGCACTACAATTTTATTGGTAATCCATCACTTATTTAACAAACAACATTTTTTTATCTTGGTAAAATCATCAAATGAGTCCTCCCACCCAGGGCAGGGCGGGAGGGACTGTCAGACTTGTACTGACTAAAATCCACGGTGTCCTTCAGTAGCCCTTTACGTTCCGGGGTCACGGTAATTCGTACAGTTCCGCGACCTCGGCAGGCTTTGGCCCTGTACAGACCCCGTCACTATGCTGACACTCTTTGAGGCGCGCGTGGAACACAACGCGCCGTCGACCCGGGCATAGTCCATGGTCGGACAGCGAGTTGCCCATTACTCGCTGCCCGCATGCCCGCGCCTACAGTGACCGGAGATCGTCTGGCGACGTCTGACGTCGTGGGCGTCTACCACTGCGGTTGGGGTGGAGGGAGGACGCTGTCCTCTCCCTCACGCGGCCCGCCTGCTCCTTCACGAGCATGACTGCTTCGCAGAAAGAGGGGAACGCTTCCCACTCCGTCTCGCCTCGCAGCATGGCCTCGACCAATGCCGGGCGCGAGAGGTCTCCGCCTATCGCCGTCGTGAGGACACGGCGGTGCTCTGCCCAAGCGGGGCAGTCCTGCAACGTATGCTCCACCGTGTCCCCCGGACGATCCTCGCAGTGGTGTCACCCAGGCGTTTCTTCCCTCCCTATCAGTCACAGGAACCTCCCGAAACTTCCGTGTCCGGTGAGGACCTGTGTCATGCGGTAGGTCAGGACGCCATGACGCCTATCCAGTCACTCCTCAAAGAGGGGTCTTACCGCCGCGATTGCGGCGTGCCCGGACCCCGGTTGCGACAGTCGCTGCCTCCATACTGCCCTGAGATCACGCCGGAGCTCTTCCCGCCGCGCCTCGACTTGTCGAAGCAGTGGGGATTCGCCCCAACGCTGCGCATCCACGCGCCACTCATAGACGCGCTGGAGGGCAGTCGCCTCCAGATCCCAGGGCAGCAATCCGGGAAGGAGGTTGGCCGATTCGCCGGCGATCGTGCGGTATCCTCGGATCATCCGGATAGCCATGACCCTCTGGCATGCGACCAGCTTGAGTGGTCGCGTCCGGATGCTTAGGGCCCACACGGGGGCCCCGTAGAGGGCCATGGACCACACGACACCGTACAGCCTCCGGCAGGAGGCATTTGGCCCGCCGAGATTGGGCAGGAGTCGCTTGAGAGCGGCTGCTGCCCGGTTCTGCCTTGGGGCCAAATGTAGGAATTGCTCCCTGAAGTTCCACCGGCTGTCGAGGACGAGTTCCAGGTACTTCATCGTCCTCCCAACGCCGATGCAAGAGTTGAAGATAACACAAGTGACAGAATGAGGGTCGAACGCGCGTTGTGTTCCACGCGCGCCTCAAGCAGTGTCAGCATAGTGACGGGGCCTGTAGAGGGCCAAAGCCTGCCGGGGTCGCGGGACTCAGAAATTACCGTAACCCCGGTATATAAAGGGCTATTGAAGGACACCGTGGATTTTAGTCAGAAAAGTCTGACAGTCCCTCCCGCCCTGCCCTGGGTGGGAGGACTCATTAGATGATTTTACGACGAAAAAAAAAAGTGGTAGAAAGAAAGAAATTTGTTTTTATTGGCACTAAACTTAAAACTAATTAATAAAAGTTAAATAATCTAATATTCTAAGGCCAAAGACCCTCAGCTCAGCATAATGCCAGATGGCAGTACAAAGATTAACGCTGATTTTCAGCTGTGACATACGCTCGAAATCAAATACGTTAGTAGATTTAGGTAATGAGTCATTTCATTTAGTTTTAATGTTGTTGTTTTTTTAGTCCATAATATATTCAGTGAATCATCAATGTTTCAATTAAAGAACATGTTATGAATCATACGAGTATCTCACAATCCTGTAGATAAAAAATAAATCTGATAATATAGAATTTCTTTCGTATCTATATCGAGAAATCGTTGGATTTTGGAGTTATTGAACTATAACAATGAAGTGATGGACGTGTGTGGTTTTGGCCTGTGCGTCGGCTGCTCTGGCGACGACGACTGGCTGGATGTGAACACTGCACGAGGGCTGGTACTATTAATTACGATTACTACATTAAATTAACATTTATAACTAGCACATAGTCACACCTGATTTAGATAAAGATATATTTATTTTATATTTAACAAAAGTGAACGTTTACAGTATACAGCACTTATCTAAAAATATACTAGCTACTAGCTAGTTTGACTAGTTTGACTGTACCATGATGGAAAACCCCTGAGCTAGTCACCCGAACATGTAATTTTTATTTTATTTTCAGTGATTTCCTCTCGACTCAAATTTCATCTGATGATAGTTTACATGAAGTTATGAATCTCAGTGGAAATATCGTCAGCTGATACTTTGAAAATTACAAGCAGGTCTAAGGCTCTCAGCCTAAAATGTGCATTTAGTTCAAAGTTTTCAATTCCTCCCAACAGAAAACTGGTTTATATTGAAGCTTACTCAATATCACGAACAAAACAAAACATTAACTTAAGCCCTTCTTTGATGTTGAAAATTTTGGCGTTTTCACTTTTTTGGTCAAGTGTGAATTGACCACAAAAATTGAAAACGCCAAACGAATTTTTTTTTAGTTTCGCTGATTTCACCATTTATGATCGTTCTGGCACCAATTATGATTGCTCTGGTCGCGAAATTTTTTGAACTTAAATATTTCTATAACTGTTTATGTAAATTGAAGGCCTATAGTAAAAATATACTATTTGAAAATCATTCTTTTTAATGAGATACATAATTACCATTAAATATTAACATCTGAAAAACAGCAGAGCGATCACACGAATACGCCCGTTTTGGAGATCCATCCTTCTACTCATATGTTTGTAAACGCAAAACGCACCCACGATACAGGAAGATATTAATAGTGTGAGGCAACGGTAAAAAAAAACCCTAACAAAACCTACTTGTTTTAAAATTATGTTAATAACATAGAAAAAATACATAGCGCTAATAAATTGAAGATGTTCTTCGAAGTCATGCTATCAGCCCCGCTGCGTGGACGTACGGCATCCAAGTAGTGTGTCTGATAGATCTCGTCCCACAAGCGAGTGCGTTCCTCCATGGGCACTCCTCCTAGTGTCATATTCTTATTCAATATCATGTGTGGTGACCTGTTCGCACCTACCGGCGGCCAGGGTAGCAGGGACGAACCTTCAGGTACAGGTTTTCTAAAATGTCAAAAACATTTCATGAATGACATAGTTTTCAACAACTTATTGATAATTGAGTGCTAACGAACAATTTTATGATGCAAATAACCTTTGCATTCAATTTAACAAACTAAATCAAAGTTATTAAGTACCCCTGCCTCAACAAGTCCAGGCGCGGCGGGAAGAGCTCCGGCGCAATCTCAGGACGGTATGGAAGGAGCGACTGGCTGGATAGGCGTCCTGACTGACCTACCGCCTGACGCAGGTCCTTACCGGACACGGATGTTTCGGGAGGTACCTGTGTCGGATAAGGAGAGAAGAAACGCCTGGGTGCCACCACTGCGAGTATCGCCCGGAGGACACGGTGGAGCATACGGTGCAGGACTGCACCGCTTGGGCAGAGCACCGCCGTGTCCCCGCGACGGCGATAGGTGGAGACACACCCGGCATTGGTCGAGGCCATGCTGCGGGGCGAGAAGGAATGGGAAGCGGTCCCCTCGTTCTGCGAAGCAGTCATGCTAGCGAAGGATGAGGCGGGCCGCATGAAGGAGGATAGCGTCCTCCCTTCACCCCCGCCCAATGGTAGACGCCCACGGCGACGGATGTCGCTAGACGATCTCCGACCACCGTAGGCGCGGGCATGCGGGCGGCCAGTAATGGGGGACTCTCTGTCCATGAACCATGCCCGGGTCTACAGCGCGTTGTGTTCCACGCGCGACTCAAAGAGTATTAGCAAAATGATGGGGCTCCCTCTAGAGGGCGAAAGCCTGCCTGGTCTTACGAATGACCCCGGACCGTAAAAGGAGGCTATTGAAGAACACTGTGGATTTTAGTCAGTACGAGCCTGACAGTCCCTTCCGCTGTGACCTGGATGGGAGGACTCATTTGATGATTTTACCACGAAAAAAAAAGTTTTTTCGGTACTTTATAACTTACCCAGTTTTAATAAAGTTGTGCCAAAGTTCTCGAACTATCTGCCTCGTCTTTTGATATTCGGGAGTGTCGAGACTCTCATCTGTACCATCCAGGTTATCCAACCAAGCAAACGCCTGAGTGCAGTGATCAGCTCCATGCACATTAGGGTGATCGTTCATATTCCTACCCGCAAACGTGTATTCATACAAATATACTTGATCGTGTCCAGCTTCCGCGTATAGCTTCGCAGCCCAAAGCATGGGATAATTGACCAAGACATCCGTAAAGAAATCGACATATTCTGATACAGTTTCGTCGCCAACAATTTTGTTACCAAAATAAAATTCCTTGATCTTATTAGCTACTTCTTCTCGTACTACATTAGATTCGAACTCTAAGTCAGCTGGTAAGAAGTCAGAAAACTTTTCATTCATCTCATTTTTCCAATCGTCAAAGTGCACAATGCGCAACAGTCCTTCCTTGTCAGTAAATCCATACAACACAGGCAATTTTTTGAAGCTTCTACTCTTTAGTATTGTCAGAGGAGATTCTGTCAGGAATGCTCCGTCATTATCACGCTCCACACACGGTGAAAACACGAAAGTAGAATCAGTTCTCATTGTCAAATTGCCACTATTCAATACTTCCAATGTAGTTGTTTTATAGAACTGTTCTAAATCGTTTATATTGTCTACGACAGCGCGTTCATTCAACTCTCTGGCATACATTTTGGCTACCTCAATAGGATCCCTCTGTATCGAAAATACGGCAAGGTTTGCACCACTTTCAGGTATGACTCGGTGAAACAATCCTTCGGCTGACTTAGATATCATTAAAAGATCCACAGATGCGGATCCTGCGCTGCAACCTCCAATGGTGACATCATTAGGGTTACCACCGAAACTGGCGATGTTCTGTTGTACCCAGTGCAGCAGTGCCACCTGATCTTTCATGCCAGCATTGCCTGGTACGTCCTCGGTGCCGAGACAAAGGAATCCGTGAGCGCCAAGACGGTAGTTAAACGTGATCATGATGAAATCCTTTTTTTGGTTTATTATTTGTGTTCCTCTAAATAAGTCACCATAGCCCGTTACAAAACCGCCGCCGTGCACATAAACAAGGACTGGCAGGTTTGTTTCATTGGTGATGGGCACGAACAAATTAGCAACCAGACAATCTTCTTTCATGTCTACGTGAACTGGCGGCGCCACGTCGTCAAAGAAATCACCCTGTGGACACACGACAATCTTGTCATTGTTTGCATCAAATGGTTCTGTCCAATTTGGCGGTGGGAGAGGTGCCTGAAAAGAAAAAGTGATTATTAAAAAAATGTTGCCATCATCAACCGTTTGCAATAATTATTCTGATTTCTTGAATCCTATCCTAACATTATTTAATCATAAGATGTGGTGTTACGTGACCAGTCAAATTGAAGATCTAGATTCTAGACAGATCTTAAGACTAGTACAAAGACAGAATGCTGTACACAATCAGAATGAAATAAATTACCTTAAATTTGTTTTCGCCCGAAGGTGCTGTGGCATAAGGTATGTTGTAGAAGGAAAATACGTCCGTGTTGGGTACCTTATGCCCACGCACCGGTCCTTGCGATAGTGCCACTGTCCATGACTCATCTTCAGCCAGAACTGCTGTCACGCATAACAGGACCACACACGTCCGCCACTCCATCTTTACGACTACCAACTACGTTACTATCTTCATCTTTTTGGGTTGTTTTGTATTATGAATGTCCTATCAGTTGTGATAAAGTATCTGTGATTTGCATGTGATCTAGATTAATGGAATAATTGATAATATTTAAATGAGTAATAATTGGTAAATAAATAACAATTTTGATTTTAATTACTTTTATTTCATACATTATCTTTGATTTGCATTTGCAAGTCATGTTGTGAACGTGCCCAATGATGACAGAAATGAGCACGAAGTTTCAAATACATTATTATAAGGTATAAGGAAGACTTCTTCAACTTGTTGAAAATCTTTACATTAAGCACAATCACGATAGGTAGAATGATGTTTTTTTACATTTTTATTTAGTTGCCCGAGAGCCGATCGACATTTTTGGAGGTATTTGAGGCAAGGTGCAAACTTGTCTGTGGGAAGCGGCCGCCTCCTTCTGCGAAGCAGTCATGCGAAGAAGGAGGTGGGCTGCGTAAGGCAGAGGACAGCGTCTTCACTCCACCCTAGCCGCAGTGGAGCATACGGTGCAGGACTGCACCGCTTGGGCAGAGCACCGCCGTGTCCCCACGAAGGCGGTAGGCGGAGACACACCCGGCATTGGATGAGGCCATGCTGCGGGGCGAGACGGAATGGGAAGCGGTCCCCTCGTTCTGCGAAGCAGTCATGCTAGCAAAGTATGAGGCAGGCCGCATGAGGGAGGACAGCGTCCTCCCTTCACCCCAGCCCAGTGGTAGACGCCCACGACGACGGACGTCGGCAGACGATCTCCGGCCACCGTAGGCCCGGGCATGCGGACAGCGAGTAATGGGCAACTTGCTGTCCGAACATGGACCATGCCCGGGTCGACGGCGCGTTGTGTTCCACGCGCGCCTCAAAGAGTGTCAGCAAAATGACGGGGCCTCCCTCAAGAGAGCCAAAGCCTGCCGGGGTCGCGGGACTTACGAATTACCGTGACCCCGGAACGTAAAGGGCTATTGAAGAACACCGTGGATTTTAGTCAGTACGTGTCTGACAACTCCCGCTCTGCCCTGGGTTAAAAAAAACGACGCTAAAAAAAGGTCTGCTACTACATAGTGTCAGAATGGTCTATCATTTTGATTTCATAATTGTCGATTCTGTTAAGTTTGGTAATCTACTAATTGTAATAAAAATCAAAACTTTCGTAATATTTTATAAATCTTTTTAGAAATAAACGCAACTTCGACTATGAAGTAGTATTTTAAGTACGCATATTTTGCTCTTTTCGGTGCATCTTTTGATAGTGCATTCATAAATCTGATGTTTAATCGAAATATAAAAATTAGACGCTCAATTTCGAATTCCAGTTGTGGCAACAAGCTGTTTTAACATTTTTATAAAGTTTGAAGACAGCAAATCTAGTTGCAATACGATTGCAAGAGCTTTGTTACGAGTACTAAGATCGGTGATAAATTAAAAAAATTCTACCTTCACCGCCCCCCCACGAAGTACAGAATATGTATTTTCTCATTTTGTATACAATTTACTAATATTTGACTAAAGAAAACTTGTTAAAAGAGATTTCATTGTATATTTATTAATTTCCCTTAAAACTATGATAACATGGTTCTACAGTAGCTAATGCGACAGTGTAAATTACCAGGTGAAGTAAAGCGTAAAGACTTTGTCAAACAGACAGGCGATAGCGAACCGGACCGAGTCTGAAGCGATAACGAACCGATACGAGACGTCAAACTGGGTACAGCGAACTGAGGCGTGGCAGTTGTATTAGCTGGCTTTTTATGAACGACGTCGAACAGAGCAAATACGCCTTCGCCACGTATTCGCATCGGTTCGGTCACGCTATCGGATCGCTTTCGCTTTTCTGTGTGACTTGATTCTAATAATTCCATACATTACAAATAAAAATGCCTAGCTTCGCATTCGCCACGCCTGTCTGTTTGACAAAGGCTTAAGAGTTCCTCCCATGAATCATCCATATAGACAAGAACAAGATTATTCCGAATTCTTCATCATCATCGACAAAACAGAAGGAAATAGGAGTCATAGACGATCACTAACGTGATCGGACAGGCCTGTTGGTCTAGTGGTTAGTGATCCTGACTGCTATGCCGGAGTTTGTGTGATGAGCACGATCATTTGTTCTGTGTCTGGGTGTAATTTATCTATAATATGTATGTATTTAGAAATATATAAGTATGTTTATCAGCTGTCTAGTACCCATAACACAAGCTCTGCTTAGCTTGGGACTAGATGGCGTTGTGTGATAGTAGTGGAATATTTATTTATTTATTTATCGACCTCCGACGAATGTGCAGACTTCTAATTGGGATGGTGAAAACGTCTAAGAGAACTCTGTTGCAAAAAGTCACGACTACTATAATATATCCCGACCTTAAGTCATACAAGTGGAAGTGAATCTGTTGCCTATTAAGGAGTTCTGTGTGTGTTAACCTTTCTTCCAATTTACTAAGTAATAATCCACGAGTAAAAATAAGTCTGTTTCACATACGGATAAACTCTTGATGCTAAACAGAGTGAACAGCCTCCTTCTGGGTAAGATCGCTCAATCGTAGTCTATGTACGAGTATCTGTCACCTCTGACGTAGACTGGAGGCAAGGGCAAACCAACCATTTCTTACCAAAAAACCACAAAAAAAAGTAAAAGTAACACCAAAAAACCGGCCAAGAGCGTGTCAGGCCACGCTCAGTGTAGGGTTCCGTAGTTTCCCGATAAAAAAATGCTTGTATATATGATTAAATAATTGATTATACTACAAACTTAGTCCAGGAATTTTGTACCACCTTCTTGTTTTTTTTGCACAAAAACTGTTCTTTCCATCAAGTTCAAAATAATTTTCCTAGAAAGTCCTTATAAAGTTCTACTTTCCAGATTTTTTTCATATTTTCTAAACTTATGGTTCAAAAGTTAGAGGGGGGGGGACACATTGTTTTTGACTTTAGGAGCGATTATTTCCGAAACTATTGACATCATCAAAAAATGATCTTAGTAAACCCCTATTCATTTTTAAATACCTATCCAACGATATATCACACGTTAGGGTTGAAATTAAAAAAAAAATCACTTTCTATTTTACATATAGGGGGGCTACCCTAAAAAAACATTTTTTTCCAATTTTTATTTTTGCACTTTGTCGGCGTGATTGATATACATATTGGTACCAAATTTCAGCTTTCTAGTGCTAACGGTCACAGAGATTAAGCGAGGACGGACAGACAGACAGACAGACAGACATGGCGAAACTATAAGGGTTCCTAGTTAACTACGGAACCCTAAAAACCATAAAAAATATCAGTTACAATATTCATTGGTTTCAATTTTTTTGTAAGATTCATCATTCGTTAGTTATAAACTTACGAGTATAGTTGAACAATAACAAGTTCGTGTCCAGTGAGTGTGCTGCCTTCCTCACAATTTACTATAATAACTAAAATTATTTTAAAATAATTTCAGTAACATAAAAAAAATACATAGCGCTAATAAATTGAAAATGTTCTTTGAAGCCCCGCTGCGTGGAGGTACGGCATCCAAGTAGTATTTCTGATAGATCTCATCCCACAAGCGACTGCGTTCCTCTATGGGCACTCCTCCTAGTGTCATATTCTTATTCAGTATCATGTGTGGTGACCTGTTCGCACCTACGTGCGGCCAGGGTAGCAGGGACGAACCTTCAGGTACAGGTTTTCTAAAATGTCAAAAACATTTCATGAATGACATAGTTTTCAACAACTTATTGATTGTTGAATGCTAACGAACAGTTTGACCTTCGCATGCAATTTAACAAACGAAATCAAATTTATTAAGTTGTTATTAAGCATGTTTGCATATAATTTAACAAACTGAATCAAAGTTATTAAGTACCTAATAACTTACCCAGTTTTAATAAAGTTGTGCCAAAGTTCTCGAACTATCTGTCTCGTCTTTTGATATTCGGGAGTGTCGAGACTCTCATCTGTACCATCCATGTTATCCAACCAAGCAAACGACTGAGTGCAGTGATCGGCTCCATGCACGTCAGGGTGATCGTTAATATTCCTACCCGGAAACGTATATTCATACAAATATACTTGATCGTGTCCAGCTTCCGCGTATAGGTTCGCAGCCCAAAGCATGGGATAATTGATCAAGACATCCGTAAACAAATCAACATATTCCGAAACAGTTTCGTCGCTAACAGTTTTGTTGCCAAAATAAAATTCCTTAACCTTATCAGCTACTTCTTTTCGTTCTACATCAGATTCAAACTCTAAGTCAGCTGGTAAGAAATCAGAAAACCTTTCATTCATCCCATTTTTCCAATCTTCAAAGTACTGAAGTTGGACCAGTCCTTCCTTGTCAGTAAATCCATACAACACAGGTAATTTTTTGAAGCTTCTAGTCTTTAGTATTGTCAGAGGAGATTCTGTCAGGAATGCTCCGTCAGTATCACGCTCCACACACGGTGTAAACACGTATGTAGAATCAGTTCTCATTTTCAAATTGCCACTATTCAATACTTCCAATGTAGTTGTTTTATAGAACTGTTCTAAATCGTTTATATTGTCTACGACAGCACGTTCATTCAACTCTCTGGCATACATTTTGGCTCCCTCAATAGGATCCCTCTGTACTACAAATACGGCAAGGTTTGCACCACTTTCAGGTATGACCCGGTGAAACAATCCTTCAGCTGCCTTAGATATCATTAATAGATCCACAGATGCGGATCCTGCGCTGCAACCTCCAATGGTGACATCATTAGGGTTACCACCGAAACTGGCGATGTTCTGTTGTACCCAGTGCAGCAGTGCCACCTGATCTTTCATGCCAGCATTACCTGGCGCATCCTCGGTGCCGAGACAAAGGAATCCGTGGGCGCCAAGACGGTAGTTAAACGTGACCAATATGAAATCTTTCTTAATGTTTACCATTTGTGTTCCTTTAAAATAGTCACCATAGCCTAATAAAAAACCGCCACCGTGCACGTAAACAATGACTGACAGGTTTGTCTCATTGGTGATGGGCACGAACAAATTGGCAACCAGACAATCTTCTTTCATGTCTCCATTGTCTGGCGTCATGCCGGCTATAAAATCGCTCTGTGGACATATGACAAGCTTGTCATTGTTCGCATCAAATGGTTCTGTCCAATTTGGCGGTGGAAGAGGTGCCTGAAAAGAAAAAGTGATCCTTTAAAAAAAAAAACATTCATTTATAAGATGTGATGTTATGTGGCCAGTCATGTTAAAGATACTTGGATTAAACAGAAAATGGTAGGTACAAGGATTTGGTAAAGATGACGTTAAACAATCAGAATTAAATAAATTACCTTGAATTTGTTTTCGCCCGAAGGTGCTGTGGCGTAAGGTATGTTGTAGAAGGAAAATACGTCCGTGTTAGGGACCTTATACCCACGCACCGGCCCTTGCGATAGTGCCACTGTCCATGACTCATCTTCAGCCAAAACTGTAGTTACGCACAACAGGACCACACACGTCCGCCACTCCATCTTTACGACTACCAACTGCGTCACTTGCAATTCGATTTTTTGCTTATATCATATCTTCGTCTTTTTGGATTATTTGCATTTTGCATTTTATCAGTTGTGATAAAGCGTCTGTGATTTGCATGTCATATTTAATAGAATAATTGATATCAATGGGTAACAAATGGTAAATTTTAACAAATTTGTGTTAGTCACCTACACTTTGATAGTTTTACATTATCTTTGATTTGTATTTGCAAATCATGATGTGAACGAGACCACGGATGACAGAAATTTGCACATAACGGAAATGAAGTTTCAAAAACAATATTATTTAACAATAATACGTTGGGTATAATAATAATTAATGTTTGGAAGGAAGACTTCTTCAATGTGGAAAAAGTTTATTTTTATTCTAAGAAAAGTAAACTTCCCATCGCGAGGGGAGCATACTCCCCCGCTCATGGCTCCGTCTCCGACGGTGTCTGGCGGTGAGGATGACGCAAACGCTGACCACAGCGACGACGACGACTACGATGTTCCAGAGGTGACCGAGGTAGACCTGAGAGTGGCGTTAAACGGCTCAAGGCCAAAAATACCGCCCCAGGACTCGACGCCTGTCAGGAAAAGCCTGGGTCCTGGCCTCGGGGACTCTCGGGCCTCGACTGGGGGGGCTCTTTAGCGCATGCCTGGAGAGGGGCCAGCCGCTTCGTTGGAAGACGGGGAAACTGGTCCTCATCCAGAAGCCCGGGCGCCCTGCGGACTCTCTGTCCGCATTCCGGCCCATCGTGCTGCTCGACGAGGTGGGTAAGCTCTTAGAAAGAGTAATTGCAAACCACCTCGTCGGGCACCTGAATCGGGTGGACCCGGACCTTGCGGAGAGCCAGTTCAGCATTCGCAGGGGGCGCTCGACGGTGGACGCTATCATGCGCGGAAAACCTCACGACGGGGGATGCGGTATTCGGGGGCAGGGTCGTCTTGGCGGTGTCTTTGGACACCACCATCGCCTTCAACACACTGCCCTGGAGTTGCATCAGGGAGGCACTCCGGTATCACCGGATGCGTACTTACTTTCGTCGCATAGTCCAGGACTACCTGACGGACAGAGCCGTCAACAGGAATCGGGCTTGCGGCCGCTCCTATGGAACATCGGTTACGACTGGGTGCTATGCGGCGACCTCCCTGACGGCGTCGGCGTAATATGTTAGGCCGACGATACGGTCATCCTGGCGGAGGGAGAGTCGCACCAGGCGGCGGCCGACCTGGCGATGCAAGCGGTTGTGATCCGGCAGTTAGGACTCGATGTGGCGCTGCACAAAACAGAGTGCATGTGTTTTCATGGCCGTCTGAACGCGCCACGGTCAGAGTCCCACATAATGTAGGGAGGGGTTCGCATCGGCGTCGGGAGGACGATGAAGTACCTGGGACTCGTCTTTGACAGCCAGTGGAACTTTAGGGAGCACTCCCTACGTTTGGCTCCAAAGCTGAACCGTGCAGCAGCTCCTGGCCAATCACCCTCGCCCTTAGACGACTCCTGCCCAATCTCAGCGGGCCAAACGTCTCCTGCCGGAGGCTGTACGCCGGTGTCGTGCGGTACATGGCTCTCTATGGCGCCACCGTGTGGGCCCTGAGCATTCGGGCGCGAGCACTAAAGCTGGTCGCATGCCCGGTCATGGCTATCCAAATGATTCGAGGATACCGCACGATCGCCGGCGAATCGGCTAACCTCCTTGCCGGATTGCTGCCCTGGGATCTGGAGGCGACTGCACTCCAACGCGTCTATGATTGGCGCGTGGAGGCGCAACGCCGCGGCGAATCCCCGCGGCCTCGACAAGTAAAGGCACGGTGGAAAGTGCTCCGGTGCGATCTCAGGGCAGTAGGGAGGGAGCGACTGTCGCAACCGAGGTCCGGGCACGCCGCAATCGCGGCGGTAAGACCCCTCTTTGAGGAGTGGCTGGATAGGCGTCCCTGCGTCCTGATCTACCGCATAACGCAGGTCCTCACCGGACACGTAAGTTTCGGTTTTTTCACCAAAAATTACCGTGACTCCGGTACGTAAAGGGCTATTGAAGGACACCGTGGATTTTAGCCAGTCAAGTCCCGCTCTGCCCTGGGTGGGAGGACACATTTAATGATTTTTCCACGATAAAAAAAAATTACGAATCAAACATGAAACGGTAGAGGTTTTTATTAGTGACCCGAGAGCCGATCAAGATTTTGGAGGTGTTTGAGGTGCTGTAAAAACTTGTCGAAAACGTCTTCAATAATTCCCAAACATAAGAATGAAAACCAGAGACCTTATCAATTTTTTTTTTTATTTTACCGTACGGCGTACTTGAAGTTTGTACTTTTGTATTTATTGTATGGTAAATGAAAAGTAAGTTTACGTTTACACTAGCGTCACAAAATCGTGAAAAATCATTCTAGCGCATCTGTCTGGAAAGTTGCGGAGTAAGTGCGATCAGCTTTATTCATTTGTCATAACATGACCAGACATTTTCACGATGACGCGAATATTAAACAGATAATTGACCGTTATTTGCTACCTCGTCGTCCACGGTGGCGGTGGCGTCTTTTAACGATGGCAAGCTTTTGATTTTCTTTATTTTTTAATGTTGCTCCACACTACTAGTGTGGAGCAACATTAAATTTAAAAGAATTTCTCCTTTGTCGTGGTGCGTTTAAAAACATAGAAACTCAAGTAGGAAACACAAACACCTAGACCTGGAACAACTACTTGTAGGTCATACAAATATGTGTTGCGTGTGGGATACGTAGACACGTCACGCTGCGCAGCAATTCAATCGCTTAGCTACTGCGCTAACCGTATTACGCAAATTTGACAGTATCAATTAATTACAAACCTAGTTAGTCCGTCATTTAACTAGTATTACAAGTTTTTGTCCTATATTTCGACCTATGCGGAAACATGGATCTGCTTTGCTTTAATTTTTTTTTAATCACGTTCTGTTCTCTGTTCCACCTCTTAAACTAAACATTTTAACTGATTTTCTATGCTAGATTCTTTAGAAGACTTCACAATATTCATAATTTCTCTCCTCGTTATAAATAATAAACTTAAACTCGTTTCTATTTAATCCGTAGCGAAAATTATGACAATTTTTGTAGGTGCAATCACGTAAATCAAATCGTTATTTATCGAATTTTAGGTTATTTTTGAGTAAGAGTGAATTGCCTTCGGCGCAATCGCGGCGGTAAGACCCCTCTTTGAGGAGTGGCTGGATAGGCGTCACGGCGTCCTGACCTACCGCATGACGCAGGTCCTCATCGGACACGGAAGTTTCGGGAGGTTCCTGTGTCTGATAGGGAGGGAAGAAGCGCCTGGGTGTCACCACTGCGAGGATCGTCCGGAGGACACGGTGTAGCATACGGTGCAGGACTGCCCCGCATGGGCAGAGCACTGCCGTGTCCTCACGACGGTGATAGGCGGAGACCTCTCGCGCCCGGCATTGGTCGAGGCCATGCTGCGGGGCGAGACGGAGTGGGAAGCGGTCGCCTCCTTCTGAGAAGCACTCATGCTCGTGAAGGAGGAGGCGGGCCGAGTGAGGGAGAGAACCGCGTCCTCCCTCCACCCCAGCTGCAGTGGTAGACGCCCACGGCGACGGACGTCGCCAGACGATCTCCGGCCACCGTAGGCGCGGGCATGCGGGCAGCGAGTAATGGGCAATTCACTGTCCGACCATGGACCATGCCCGGGTCGACGGCGCGTTGTGTTCCACGCGTGCCTCAAAGAGTGTCAGCAAAACGACGGGGCCTCCCACTAGAGGGCCAAAGCCTGCCGGGGTCGCAGGACTGTACGAATTACCGTGACCCCGGAAGGTAAAGGGAAGAATCCTTTAGTCAGTACGAGTCTGACAGTCCCTCCCGCTCTGCCCTGGGTGGGAGGACTCATTTGATGATTTTACCACGTAAAAAAAAACAAAAAAAAGAGGGCTTTAGCTACAATTACATACTATTCTTAGATACACTTATTGAAGTACTTTTATCAATAAAAACGAAAGATCCTTTGAGTCTTGTAGCGAACATACCTATAGTAAAAAATGCATTTAGTCATTAGTGCGATACGAGATTCTTTCAATCTTATACAAATCTCGTAAGAAGCTTGTTTACAAAATCCATTACTGTCATGTCAACTTTTGAAGAGTGCAACTGTTTTTACTTGCAATCATGGATCCAAATACTCGGAAAATTGTGAAGATAGTGATATGAATAAGTGTGATATATCTCCAAAACCACAATCGCTGTATCGAAAAGTGTTCAACCGTGTTCCAAGGGCCACTTACGACTCTTAAAACGTGAGTGGTTCCGCTCAGGGAACGAGACGGCGTTAGACGACTTGTATAGCTCTGTCTCTTTCCCACAGCCTAACTACTCGGGCTTTAAGGCGTCATGGTAGGCCATTGGACGAGACTCATTTATCTAAATCTCTCCAATTCAACACCACTTTCATGTCTATTTTTTTTTTATCGTGTTAAAATCATCAAATGAGTCCTCCCACCCAGGGCAGGGCGGGAGGGACTGTCAGACTTGTACTGACTAAAATCCACGGTGTCCTTCACTAGCCCTTTACGTACCGGGGTCACGGTAATCCCTTGGTCCCGCGACCCCGGCAGGACTTTCATATCTATAAAACAAAAATGTGAGTAACTGCGATTTTCATTTATTACTCTCAGTACTAGCTTTACCTTTTTTTAAATTTTGTACTTGTAATAAATAACCAATACATTCGACAATTAATTTTTTTATCTAATCCCGCCACTACGTTGTCTAACGATGTTTTGTAAACATCGTTACAAGTACAAAATCTAAAATGTCTCGTAATTTTCTCACTTTCAGTGCATTGCGAGATCCTAAGGGCCTTGTAATTTTGTTTTTGTTCTATTTTTTTCCATTTTCTCTTTGATCGTAGGGCGAGCTTACGTAGGACATATTTAGCATCTATCGATAGAAAGAAAAAAAAACAATTTTCTAACAGATTTCAAAATTTCTATTTGGTCCCATAAAATTCATTAATTTAGTTTGGTTCCGTAGTTTTTATTTTATAGCTTATTGTGTACATGGGCGATGTTATTATCGGTGCTACGGAATACAAAATTCTAAAGCACATGTAAGAAAATAATGTATTTGACAATAACTTGGGTTGCATATTTAAACTAAGAATTATAGAGTAGGTGGCAAAAAAGTCAATGGTTTTTTGTAGGTTATTTTAAACTTTTTTGTGGTTGTTTTTGAAGTCGGTTTCATATATTTTTTTATTATTTATTTATAAAAATTGTGTTTAGGTGACAGTCCGTACAACATCTATTACATCTCGGTCCGTCATGATGATTATGACCAGATAATTACGAGTTCTTATAAACGTCGTAACGCTACAGTGGCAGGTGTTAAGGTCTTCAATTCAAGAGTGAATATGTCACTACTTCTAGTCAAGCGTTCTTCACTGTGGACCACATCTTCACTACCATCTGGTGAAATACTGGTCAAACGTGAGCGTAAGTATCGCTAAATAAAAAATAAAAAAAAACGACGGTTTGTACTCTGGGAGTGCCGGCAGAAGTGAAAACTGAATAGTAATAAACACACACGAACATTCGCGCAAGCGCCCTGGGCCGTCTTACGAATTTTCGATCAGGTCACGTGTCCTGACGCGAGTTTAACATTTTTTTACCCATTCCAAAAAAAGTGCACAACGCCCCCTAAAGAAGTTTTCACTTAAAAAAAAAACTAAGTAAGTCACTTATGAAGTAAAAATTTTAGTATAGACAGAGAGGTTTTTAAAAAAACTCTTCACCAGCAGATATTTCCTATCCGTAACCAAATCGAGCTTGTAGATAATAAACTAATTTATAGATAGTACACAAGGACAAAATATTATTATGATAATGATAACTAGCACTCAGCCCGCGGACTTCCTTTACGAGGATTTGGAATAGGCAATTTTACTGAAAAAAAAATGTATTAGTCCAAAGTATAGATTATAGAAATATATTTGACTTTTATTACGTACAATTGCCGATGTTACAACGCTTCTAAAAATCACAAAACGTCGCTCGGTCGGTACAATTTTACAAGCGTTATGACGCAGACGTCAGAAGCCCCCCCCCCACTCCCGAATTTGGAAGCGTTTTATCTTTGTCAATATTCATTGATTAAAAAAAACAAAGAGTACGTGTCCATTCTTTTTCAATATTCTTTCGACGGACTAAACAAATTTTCAATTTATTTATGCAGTAAAATACCCTTTTGTCCCCTATGATTTTAAATAACCCTTCTAGACTTTCAATAACCCTTCTAGGGTTCGAATTTCCAAATGGCACGGTTAACGCAGTGGCTAAGCGATTGGACTACTGCGTTGCGTTTCACGGGTTCAGTTCCCGCACGGAACAAATATTTGTAGGTCATAAACAATAGGTCATAAAAGTAGTTGTTCCGGGTCTGGGTGATTGTGAGTTTCTATGTTTGTAAACGCATCCACGACACAGGAGCAATTTCTAGTATGGGGCAACGTTTAAAAAAAAAAGTCTTGTAACACGTGCATCAATATGGCCGACAAGTTTACATTTGCTGTGCGCTGTTTCAAGTAAATCGGATGAATGGAGATGGCTAAATGAGTGACCCAGTCATCTATATTAATTAAACATTAACTCGTATTATTTGAAAATTCATTAATGAATGTGTTTAATAATTTCATAAAACTTGTATAAACTGTTAAACATTATAAAGTATCTGACATGTTTTATGTGCATTTTTTATTGGCATGACAAGGTCACGATGAAATAATGTAAACTAGAGAAGGGTCATAAAGCTTTTTCAGATTGTCAACAGATTGTCACTGAAGTGTGATCAACCTAAACTACTTTCTAACTAATCGATTCTTATATCGATTCTGTGAACTTAAAATCAATCGTCAGATGTCATTTGAACGCTCTGCCGTTTAATTGTTCGTTATAATTCTTTATTTTGGCTTTTTCTTCACCCCCGCTTGTTTATTGGACTTTCTGCTTCCTTACCTACCTATATCTCTCTACTCGACACGGACTTGACTTGCATTAAATTCATCATGCAATAAGTAAACTGTGGTATAGCCACGCAATGATTGCAGCGATATAATAAGCAAGCAAGCAATGAAGGCGTCATTGCTCTACTCACCATCCTATCACTATGGTTAACAATAGAGGTAAGACATTTACAGATGGTCACGGCGATGCTCGGCCCAAAGCAAGATTTATAAGAATCACAGATTATCGAATAAATATAGAACTAGTTTTTTTGTTTCATTTCGAAACAAATAATTGTATCTTTAGCTAATTAAAGTGTTCAAAAGACATAAAATAAAACTAGTACAAAAATAGTTATGGTGCTACAGTCCCAGTCACAAGACATAAAAACTGTGAAAGTACCGTAGGTGCTCATTCCAAAGCGTAGATCTCTATGGAGAAGAATGAGCAAGAAACTCCATGGACACTCTTTTTCAATCGCCAAAATTATTACAGAACTTTTGTTACATCATTCATCATCAGATGGTACATTATGTAAGAACGATGTGGCAAGATAACAGTGTCCATAGTAAATATAAAAAAGACAATTCAAAAATAAAGTTACTTTAAATTTAAATAGACCGGGGCAGCTAAGAGATGACCAGTCCCAACTGACAGCGCCCGTTCACGAACATGACGCATATATCAGCACCATTCAGCTCAACCATTTTGAAGGGAACTAAATGATCCGACACACACGCCACCATCAGCGAGACATTTGAGTGAGCATGACATACTCCCAACCGCCAGAGTCATTCAAGTCAATGAAAGACGTAGTTTTCTAGTCAAAGATAGCTCTGAAGTACATGGTACTCACACAATGCTGGGTAGGACGCTATATAATACTAGATGGATACACGCTATGTCTATACAATGCAAGAGATAGTTGTACATTCTTCATCCGCTGCGACAATATTAATAAAAGATGAAGGAAACCTACGACTGTCGTACTAAAATAATAAACAATACACACAAAAAGACAAACAATAAAATGTAAAGTAGGACAAAAATGTCCGTTGATCAAAATAAAATAATGAAACAAATACAAACACAAAAAATAAAACAAAACAAGATGACTTAATTAAGTCATAAAAAAAAACAAATAAACAATTACTCATATAACTAGTCGGGAAAAAAAAGAAAGAAAGAAATCTGGGGAAAGAGCATGAACGCCGTCTTAACTACAACAGAGTGACCAGCTGTTTTTATCGTCTAAGTAATCGTTTATGGAATAATATGCCTTACAACAAAGATTGGATTTAATCTTAGATTTAAACACATTAAACGGCAAGTCTAGCAATGACGAAGGCAATTTATTATAGAATTTAATACCAAGGCCTACAAATGAGCTATGAACCTTATGAAGCCGATGAAAAGGAACACGTAGGTGGTGCTTATTTCTCGTGTTAATAGTGTGAAAATCACTGTTTTTGGTATACAGATGTAAATTCTGCCTAATATATATATATATATATAACTAGTTCAGAAAGGATTTACAATAATTTAACATATCAACTACTTATATTGTCTGTGAAAACTGTTTTCACTTTACCAAATAATGTGATACTACAGATTAGTTGGTACTTTAAAGATATTTACTTAATCTGGGTGGGTCGCTAATCGAAAATCAATGCCAACGTACATACATAAAAACTAAACGCCTGAGGAAAAGTTTCTAGCAATGTCATTATTTGTAGTTTTTAAAGTACTTTTAATGACAGGTGTTTTCATTGTTTTTTTTCAGGATTGCGATATGGTAACTTTTTGAACCTTTTTTATGTGAAATATTAATATTAAGCTATTCAGCGTTATACAGTGCTAGGTCCCATTTCTAAAGATAGCCGGATTCATACATACTTCCATTTAGCCATCTCCTTCAAATTTATTTTCATACAAAGCGAGACTAAAAAATATTTTTTCCCCTAAAATTAGTTTTTAGTCCACACTTACATCATTAAAGGAACATTTGTACTTAACATATTTCTTGACTCTGCGGTTTTATCTACAGACAGAATATTATAATTTAAATAATTTTGCTTTTAAATTAATCAGCTTCCATATCGAAGACTAAAATTGTATAATTACTTTTATCAATGACAGGTAATCGATCAATCAAAAACGATGGAGGCCGAAAAAAAAACTGCTATTGAAAGACACCGTTCCTCCTGACCTGCCCTGGTTAGGAGGACTCATCAACAATAAAAAAAAGTCGTGAACGGGAACCTCTAGCCTATTCCTTCAGTTGCCCAGGGCCGCCTTTCTCACTTTCCAGAGACCCCGGACAGCCCAGCGACCCCGGAATACGTCTGTAACCATTTTAAAAAATCCAACTCAGAATTGGCCGTATTTGACTTTAGCCGACTGCAATTCAGGGGCTTTTTTTATCGTTTTTAAATCATCAAATGAATCCTCCGACCCAGGACGGGAAGACGACAACGGGAGGGACTGTCAGACTTGACTGACTAAAATCCACGGTGTCCTTCAATAGCCCTTTACGTACCGGGGTCACGGTAATTTGTGAGTCTCGCGGCAATCCAGGGGTTAACGGCAAAGTTTGCGGCGGTCCATGTACAGCTGCTCTGCAGTCATAGAAATTCGAAAGAGCTTGGAATATCCTTATTTATATTAAAGGTTATTGATTGTTCGGTTCCAGCTCCTGGTGGGTCACCCCGGGCAGCGCTCTAACCTGTTTCTTTTTTTTTACGTGGTAAAACCATCAAATGAGTCCTCCCACCCAGGGCAGAGCGGGAGGGACTGTCAGACTCGTAATCACTAAAATCCACGGTGTCCTTTAACAGCCCTTTACGTTCCGGGGTCACGGTAATTCGTACAGTCCCGCGACCAGGCTACCTCTAACCTGTGGTGACGGCTGAGCGATCCCGATGGTGGAAATCGGTTGTCCGACTTAGGACAACCATCTTGTCGAATTTCGACGTCAAAAAGTTGTTGACTGTGTTGGATGTGGAAGAGTTCCAGTTCCTTTGAGGTGTGTTGTATCTTAAGTCTCACCTTTGCCTATGGGCTTTTATAAAAGACAAAATCTGTATATCTGCCGTATACCTTTTTTTTCCACACTTAAATCCTATAAAATCGTTATCAGTATCAAAATAAGCCATCAAGGCAAAGATTGTAACTATGATAATTCATATCTGATAAACGTGACGTTTTATAATATAATAATCTCTTAACGTTTGTTTTTCTTTTATTTATCTTTATTTATTGGGACAACAATGGTCTTGGTATTATAATGATACCAGCTACTGTTTAATTCAGGTATTTGGTGCCATGACGTGCCTTCCTTTTACTCAAAATGTAATTTCTGTTTTTATGTTTGGACTAATTCCACTTTTTATTTTTGGCACTGAATCCCATATAAAATATAATAGTCACTTGTGTTCCTATTTTTGAGATATTTTTAACCGACTTCAAAAAGACAAAGGAGCTTGTCAATTCGTATGTATATAATACACACATCAAAAGTGTCTAGGGATCAAGCATTTTTATGCGGATTTCTTGAGATTGAGATGTGGCTTTGTAATAAATTTATGATTTTATAAATTTATATGGATCCTTTTTGGTGCATTTCATAATTTGAATCAGGAACTGTGAATCAAATTCGAGTAAAAGATGAAAATCAGCTGTCAATATTTCCCCTATAAAAACATACAACGCATTGAAGACATTATTAGTGCTACTGTTTCCCTACTACTGATTAAAACCAACGTTATTATGGAGCGGCGACGTCATTTAAGCAGGGAAGAAATGCTCAGAGCCGTGGGAATGATAGAAGCTGGTTCCCGGCAACGTACTGTGGCTTTAGCTCTGAATACAAGTCAGAGTATTATCAGTCGACTTTGGACACGTTACCGAAGCACTGGTACCGTGGCTGAGCGCCATGGAGGACGGTATCGCTGCACCACACGGAGACAAGACCGATACATTCAAATCTTAACTCGAAGAGCTCCAACAATAACCGCCATGATGTTAGCCGTGAGGCTTCATCACTCTTCAGGGAACTTAATTAGCGACCAAACAGTCAGAAACCGCTTGCATGAAGTGAACCTTCATTCCCGAAGACCGCTACGGGTACCACCTATAGCAATGCACAATCGTAGGATTCGATATCAATGGGCTCTTGAACACAGAAATTGGGCAGAAGAACAATGGCGTTTCGTGTGCTTTTCTGATGAGTCTCGTTTTGGTATGAGACCGGATACAAGACGTATACGACACTGGAGAAGCCCTGGACGCCAACAGCGATTAAAATCCTGCCAGGAAGGATGGATCCTTATAGTGGTGGAACCATCATGGTATGGGCGGGTATTTGGATCGGCGGAAGAACTGAGTTGATTTGGATCAGAGGCAACCTCAACGCTCAAATTTATGCTGAGACGATTGTATCAGACGTCATCGTTCCTCTACTAGTGCAAATCGGTCCCTTATTTCAGTTAATGCATGATAATGCACGACCGCACACCGCAAGAGTTGTAAGACAGACTCTCGCCGCAGCTAACATCAATGTCCTGCCCTGGCCTGCTCAGTCGCCAGACTTGAATCCGATTGAGCATGCATGGGATATGCTACAGAGAAGAGCTCTGCCGAATATGGAGGGTATCCAGTCGCAAGAAGACCTTTTTTTGTTGTTGCAACGAACATGGGCGGCCATTCCACAGCGTGATTTGGATGAACTCATTTTGAGTATGCCAAACCGATGTTCTTGTGTTGTTAGTGTTCGCGGTAGAAACACGGATTATTAATTGTTTAAGTTACCTAATAAAATTTTAAAGAAAACTGTTATTTCAGTCTTTTTTTCGAACTTTTGTGTTAGTGGTTCAAATGTCAAAAATCCCTTTATTAGGAAAATGGCAAATTTCTTTATTAATGCAAAGGTGACTTGGTTTATCGTTACTGTGACAAACGAAAACACTTTATTTGATGAATCCTTAAAAAAATTTTTAATTAATATCAATCAGGAGAAAAGTTATTGCAAAAATATATGTTGATCCCTAGACACTTTTGATGTGTGTATTTCCAGAACTGCGCAGTTTTCGTATATGTTAGTCTATTTCAGCGTCTGAACAAATGTGCCAAATTTCAAAACTGTATGTAACTATGTATGTATATGTTCTTATGTTTGTATTCACATATATCCGGAACTATAAGTCTGATTTAAGTAATTCTTCAGTACTAGGTATTGTTCAACTTAGGAAATACTGCAATTTTCATCATTATTATTATTTATTTACCTATTTATTATTTGCGAAAAATTATGTGTGGGCCCATAAAATTTGAGGGTAAAACATACCGTCGAATTGATAACCTCCTCCTCTTTTGAAGTCAGTTAAAAGAATGATAACCGCCGTACGTCCTACGCTTTCGTTAGAACTGCCGGGCGCATCAATCAGTTTCACCCTGCGGTCTCTTACACCTCGGGGTTGACCCCGACCCCTGTCTCTTCAGGGGTCGCGTCGCTCCAGCCACGTGATAAGCCAGGACAGTACTTTAGTGCGCCTACCTACAAAGGACAGAATTATCAAGTGACGGCCTTTGTAACCTACGTCCCAATAAATTATTTGTAAGTGTTGGTGAGTTTGTAATTCGCCTGAGGGAGAGGACAGCGTCCTCCCTCCACCCCAGCCGCAGTGTTAGACGCCCACGGCGTCGGACGTCGCAGGACGATCTCCGGCCACCGTAGGCGCGGGCATGCGGGCAGCGAGTAATGGGCGACTCACTGTCCGACCATGGACCATGCCCGGGTCGACGGCGCGTTGTGTTCCACGCGCGCCTCAAAGAGTGTCAGCATAGTGACGGGGCCTGTAGAGGGCCAAAGCCTGCCGGGGTCGCGGGACCAAGGGATTACCGTGACCCTAGTACGTAAAGGGCTATTGAAGGACACCGTGGATTTTAGTCAGTACAAGTCTGACAGTCCCTCCCGCCCTGCCCTGGGTGGGAGGACTCATTTGATGATTTTACCACGATAAAAAAAAAAAAAAAAGTGTTGGTGAGGTTGACTGGCCTGTTGGTCTAGTGGTTAGTGACCCTGACTGCTATGCCGGAGGTCGTGGGTTCGATTCCCACCCAGGACAAATGTTTGTGTGATGAGCACGATCATTTGTTCTGTGTCTGGGTGTTATTTATCTATAATATGTATGTATTTAGAAATATATAAGTATGTTTATCAGTTGTCTAGTACCCATAACACAAGCTCTGCTTAGCTTGGGACTAGATGGCGTTGTGTGATAGTTGTGGAATATTTATTTATTTATTTATTTAGTTTTTTTTTTTTTATTATTACTCAGCTCCCACGCTTCTACTTATATAATTTGATACGCCCCAAGAGTGTCCAGTAACTCTTGGGGCATAGAAAATTAATTGGGCACTAAAAGTAAGTACCAATAAAGGGCTATTGTATAATGTAGAAGTACAATTAAAGATATAGATCTTTAATTTTACTTCTACATTACCTTGATTAAATATCATATAATTCACAGTTTGAAAAGTTATTAGATTTAAACCCATCAAAAACATAAATGTGAAGTGAGAGCCAAGTTCAATATTGTGACATATGCCTTGTTTGTTGACTTCAACGACAAAAGAAGTGAAATCTAATTGGGTGCCAAGTTCAATCGTCATAACAAAAAAAAAAACTTCATATAACTTAAGCCTAAGGTCTGGCTAGTTCTCATTAACGAATTATTGTGTTCAATGGTTGTTTTCTACCAGCAAGCCTTTGATATTTTCTTTTATTTTTGTCTACCATATTTTGAATAATGTAATTTAAAAAAAAATATCTTTGTGCTTAATTAAAGTATTTTCAATCTGTGGTATTTCGAATATCCTGGTATCTTCGTATTTGAAAGTGATATCTAAATACATTTTATTATAAGACATTAAAAAGCAATTTTCAGTATTTAATGTTGTTTTGTCTGATATTTTTTTTTACTATTGTTATATGTTTTATTGTTATGATGGTTTGTGTACGCTTCAAAAACTCAAAAAGTTCTGCACCAATTGAGCTGAAATAGCATGATATATAATCCGCATCAAGGATTGCTTTTATCAATTTTTTTTTTGAAAAAAAAAAACAGTTTTATTGTGCCACAGCAAAGCGTGGCGTGACAGCTAGTATTTATCCAAACTAATATTATAAATGCGAAAGTAACTCTGCCTGTCTGTCTTTTCTTCACGCCTAAACTGCTGAACCGATTTGTGTGAAATTTGGTACAGACATAGTTTGGAACTTGAGAAAGGACATAAGATAGTTTTTATTAAAAAAAATAAAAAAAACATAAATCTGCCGGATGTCACTATTCCACGCGAACGAAGTCGCGGGCAAAAGCTAGTTATATAATAAAGCAGAAGAGTTTGTGTTGTACAACTAATTTACAAGTCACAATTTCGATTAGGAAAATAAGAAGAAATTATCTAAAGAACAGGTTAAAACAATTAAAATTAAATAAAGGAAAAAAACTTGTTTTTAATTTTCTATGGATTTTTTTAATATGCTAAGGCGCCAAAAATATTGCGCGCAAATAAATAATTATTTTTTGCAAATGAATTAACGTTATATTACATATTTAGTAAAGCAAAATAGAATAAACAATGCAAAAAATGAAATTAAATTCCTATGCGCCGCACTACACATACAGTCTACTGTAGGGGGCACTGCGTCCCGGTAGTGCTTCTGGTAGATCTCCTCCCATAAGCGACTGCGTTCTTCCAAGAGCACTCCTTTTATTGTCAACTCCTTATCTAACACCATGTGTGGATACCTGTCTGCTCCCGCTGCAGGCCATGGCGGCAGCGATGAACCAGTCGGAACTGGCATCCTGAAATATAAAATCGGAACTTAAACATATTTACTAGACGTAGTGTCTTCCAACAATAGGCTATTTTACTCAAAAAAAATTATTAGTCCGAAATATAGATTTAAAAAAAAAATTTAGACCCGTCTTTTTACTTTTGTTACGTAAACAAAAATTGGCGAAGTGGCCACGCTTCTAAAAACCATAAAACGTCTCTCGGTCGGTACAATTTTACGAGCGATATGACGTCACAAGCCCCACTCTCGAATTTGGAAGCGTTTATCTTTGTATATGTATTGAATATTTTTCAATATTCTAACTGACGGACTAAACAGATTTTCAATTGACTTATGCAGTAAAATACCCTATTACGTGATTGCAGAGACTTTCTATCAACTCGGAAATTTAATACAAATTTAAATATGCTTACCCAGTTTTCATAAAGTTGTGCCAAATTTCACGAACTACCTTTTTCATCTTCTTATATTCGGGAGTATCAACTAGTCCAAGACTTTCATCTAGTCCAAGACTGTCCATCCAAGCTGTCGTCTGTGCACAATGATCAGCACCTTTCAAGTCAGTGTGAGGTATACTGGTGGAGTTATCATCCACAAAAGAATATTCATACAAATAAACTCGATTGTTTCCAGCTTCTACGTGGAGCTTCACAGCCCAAAGCATAGCATGAGTAAATAAAACATCCGAAAAGAACTCAATGTATTTCAGAACTTGATCATTGCTCACAGGATTATCACCGAAATAAAATTTCTTAACTTCATTGGCTACTTCTTCTCTTTCAGCATCAGATTTAAACTCTAGGTCAGCCGGTAAAAAATCTGAAAACTTATCATTCATCTTATTTTTCCAAATGTCAAACATGTTGACACGGAACAGTCCTTCCATTTCAGCGAATCCATACAATACAGGTAACTTTCTGTAGTTGCCTTTCTTAAATATACTTAGAGGAGATTCTACCAGAAAAGCTCCGTCTGTATCACGCTCCACACACGGTGAGAACATGAAAGTAGAATCAGTCTTGTCAGCAAACAAATCAGAGGTCAGTAAGTCTAGTGACGCTGTTTTATAGAATTGTTCTAAAGCTTTAACATCGTCTACGTCAGCAAAGTTCTGATCTCTAGCGAATATTCTGGCAATTTCTAGAGGATCTCTCTGAATTGCAAATACTGCAAGGTTTCCACCGCTTTCGGGTATTACACGGTGAAATAATCCTTCGGCTGACTTAGAAAGCATCAGTAGATCCACTGATGCTGAACCTGCACTGAAACCAGCAAGTGTGACATCGTTAGGGTTGCCGCCGAAGTTTGCGATGTTGTCTTGTACCCAGCGCAGCAGCGCCACCTGGTCCTTCATGCCAGCATTCCCTGGTATGTCTTCAGTACCAAGACAAAGAAAGCCGTGAATGCCGAGACGGTAGTTGAATGTGACCATGATGAAATCTTTCTTTTCCCGCATGAAATCTGTTGCTGAACTTTGTTTTCCATAACCTACTAGATATGCTCCTCCATGAACAACAACGAGGACTGATAAATTCTTTTCTGTTGTGACGGGTACATATACATTGGCAACAAGACAATCTTCTTTCACCTCCACTTTGCCTGGATAAAAGGCCACAACATGTTCGTTCTGTGGACATATGATATCGATTTCATCGGTTGCATTAAACCGAGTTGTCCATCTTGGTGGCGGGAGAGGTGGCTGTAATGCAAAATGTTATATTTAGATTTGTATGTACACATGACTCATATTCATATTATTTATTTGCAATCTACCACAATTGAGAACGCACGTAGAAAGGCGACGTGGCACATCCTCAAATCCTATGAAACCACACCTGGGTGTGAAATACGCCTTGCTGAAAATGTTCAGCTGACACTAAAAAAGGTGAACATTTTCATCTCTGTTTAGTTAGTGTTATTCCATCAATCAATTTAGTGAAAAAAAAACTTTGGCAATCTGGCTATGCATTCTCTACTTTGGGTAACTAAAGTTATTACATGGCGGACATAAATTACGACCTTGACCACGTGCCGAAAGTGTTTATTCCACTTTGTTCACCTGAACGTGAACAAAGTGGACAACTTTGGTGTCCTCAATTCACCTCGGAAAAATATCACCTGGATGAATGAACAAAGGCGACTTTTCTTCTACGATCTTGTGGACTTTTATCACCTATGTAAAGTAACAGACAACTTAATATTTAAATTGTACTAGGAGAACAGGAGCAGGAATTGAGTAAAGTATATTATTAAATTAGGTACCTTGAATTTGTCTTGACCCGTAGGTCCTGTGGCGTATGGAATATTGAAGAATTCGTACAGCTCTCCACTGGAATGCTTACGCCCGCGCACTTGCCCTTGCGCAGTGTTCACATCCAGCCAGTCGTCGTCAGCCAGAACAGCCGACGCACAGGCAACAACCACAAACGTCCACCACTTCATAGTTACAGTAACTTCGACTATGCATAATTCTAATGATTCCCCAAAATATATACCAAGCTTTATCGGTATTGACTCACAGGGCTTTAATACTCGTACACTACCTGATATGATTAATACATTGATAATAATTATTTAATTCATACACTTGATAGGTATAAAGAAAACCAAGTAGCACACGGCCCCGACTTTGTACGCGTAACAGATACTTAAATACATATAAAACGGTCTTAAATAAGTAAGTGAGCATTTCAAAATTTGCTCCAGCAGTTTTTGAATGCATGCTTGCGAAGGCGGAGGCGGGCCGCGTGAGGGAGAGGACAGCGTCCTCCCTCCACCCCAGCCGCAGTGGTAGACGTCCACGGCGACGGACGTCGGCAGACGATCTCCGGCCACCGTAGGCGCGGGCATGCGAGCGGCGAGTAATGGGCGAGTCGCAGTCCGACCATGGACCATGCCCGGGTCGACGGCACATTGTGTTCTAAGCGCGCCTTAAGGAGTGTCAGCATAGTGACAGGCCTGTAGAGTCGCGGGACTCAGAAATTACCGTAAACCCGGTACGTAAAGGTCTATTGAAGGACACCGTGGACTTTAGTCAGTCAAGTCTGTCAGTTCCTCCTCTGGGTGGAAGGACTCATTTGATGATTTTACCACGATAAAAAAAAACAGTTTTTGTGTTAATCCATTCCAAACAAAAAAACTTTAGTGTTATTAGTTTAGATTACAGGCCCACACTTGTGAATATCAGATATCATTCTCATTGCATTAGTCCGGTTCGTCTGTATACTCGTCACGCTAGCATCAACGACATGATTCGTCGAGGTTTTGCCTCCGCAGACGTACCAGCGGTTTAAGAACGAAATGGCTTAGTACGTGACGATGGCAAAAGACTAGAAGGAATGACGTTTTTGCATTGGAATGTGGGTATTAGACCTTTGGGGTTGAAACGCTCGGATCATTGGTCCGAGTGCGCGTCGCCTTTTAAAAAAATTGAAATTTTTCGCCGATTGGTCGACACTTCGCGTGACCAGAGGGCTGGTTCTTCCTTTGGTCAAAGAATAAGCATTGCCATCCATCCATCCATGGATGGCAATGATCTACCTGTAAGCCAATCCAAATTCAATCATCCAGGCGTAAAGAGGTAGCAAATATAAAGGCCGACGAAAAAACTTTACTTGTGGATATAAACTTCACAGTATTTTGTAAATACTCGTAGGTAGTTAAAGAAGATACTGATCATTCAAAAAGTGTTAATTAGTATGTTCAGTGATTGATGATAAATCGTCAATATTTCAAGATTATAATAATAATGTTATCAACCATATCTAAAGACCATATCGCCTAATGCTACAGCATTATATAGATAAATATGAGTCAGAATAAGATTTGCCTTGATATTTATGTTGAGTAATCATCTTGATTTTGGAGTTCGAATTAGTATCGAATTGTAACTATGAAGTGGTGGACGTATGTGGTTGTTATCTGTGCGCCGGCTATTCTGGCTGACGAAGACTGGCTGGATGTGATCACTGCACAAGGGCCAGTGCGCGGGCGCAAGCATTCCAGCGGACAGCTGTACGAATTCTTCAATATACCGTACGCTACAACGCCAGTAGGCGTTAACAAATTCAAGGTATACATATTCGATATTTGTTTAGTTTTAACTTGAATATTTCCTGCCTGTCAATTATAATATGGCATTGTATGTCCATTATATCCATTATAATAATATAATACATTCCCCTGAAGTGTTAAATCATTCTTGCGTAATTAATCATTATTCATATACCTGTATCGTAATAAAAAACTATATTGTATGGCTGGCTTTTTTTGTTTTAATTCATTGTACCAGTTTCTCAGGCAATATTGTATTGTGTAAAATGTTGGTAATGTCCTGCAGACAAAGTGCTATCTAGATCTCAGGCCTCCTCTCCATAATTATAATCTTTAAAATTCTAGTCTCAAATGTTTGTTTGTTATCTCAAATGTCACTTTAGTGAGCGCGCATGATTCAAAGATTGAAAATGATTGAGCTACGCAATACTTGCAGTACTGTTTCAACAAAATTATAAAGACCACTGCACTTTATAATATTGTAATTTCGCAAATGATTGTAGAGAGCATTAGTCTAAACTTAATACCGTATACGGTATTAAGTAAAAAAAAAATACCGTACGCCACGCCAGTAGGCGTTAACAAATTAGTACACACACACTACACTATAGTTGTTATCTGATAGTTTTTATTCCTTTTGTTTTTTAGACACAATATTACTTCAATGTTCTTAAATTACATACAGGTACATACCTAAATCTAAATATTATATTTACAAAAGATACTAAATTGAAATTAAAACTAAAATTATTAAAATTAAAATAAAAACACAAAGGGGGAAGAGACACTTAGGCGTCAAAGTACTCCTCCGCATCGCTGTCATCCGGGAACGTGCCCAAAGATTGGCAGCATTGCCACGTTGCACGGCAATGCCTATTCTTTGACCAAAAAAAGAACCAGCTCTCTGGTCACGCGAAGTGTCGGCGAGATATTGCCTTAAAAAGGAGACGCGCACTCGGACCCATAAATGATTGTAATATAATCGCATAACTCTAAACAAAATCATTTGACCTACAGGCACCTCTACCACCCCCAGAATGGACAGATCGGTTTGATGCGTTTGGTGACGAAGGTAACATAATATGTCCGCAGAACATGAGTGTTATCAGCTTATATCCATACAAACTGGTGATGAAAGAAGATTGTCTAGTTGCCAATGTTTTCGTACCCGCCACAAACGAAAAAAATCTATCAGTCGTCGTGCACGTCCATGGAGGAGCTTTCGTAATGGGTTTTGGAAATGTGGATAGAGCGACACAATTAATGGAGAAGGAAAAAGATTTCGTCATGGTCACGTTTAACTACCGTCTAGGCATTCAGGGAAACCTTTGTCTCGGCACCAAGGACATACAAGGCAATGCTGGCATGAAGGACCAAGTTGCACTGCTGCACTGGGTACAAGAGAACATCGCCAATTTTGGTGGTAACCCTAATGATGTCACTCTCGTTGGTAGCAGTGCAGGTTCCGCATCCGTGGATTTATTAATTTTATCTAAGTCAGCAGAGGGATTATTTCACAGAGTCATTGCTGATAGTGGCGGGAATCTAGCAGCATTTGCAATTCAGAGAGATCCTATAGAGATAGCAAAAACTTTCGCAAGAGATCAGAACTTTGTTAATGTAGACGATATAAACGCTTTAGAACAGTTTTATAAAACAGCATCAATAGATGTACTGACTTCTGATTGGTTTTTAGACAAGACTGATGCCACTTTCATGGTATCACCATGTGTAGAACCTGATGAAGATGGAGCATTCTTGACAGAATCTCCTCTGACTATATTTAAGAAAGGCAGCTACAGAAAGTTACCTATGCTATATGGTTTCGCTAACATGGAAGGACTTTTTCGTATTAGTTTCTACGACCCTTGGATGAATATGATGAATGAAAAGTTTTCTGATTTTTTTCCGGCTGACCTAGAATTTGTATCTGATGCAGAAAAAGAAGAAGTAGCCAATAAGGTGAAGGCATTTTATTTTGGCAATAATCCTGCAGGCAGTGATGAAGTTCTAGGATACATTAACTACTTTACGGATGTGTTATTCGCTCAGTCTATGCTTTGGGCTGTAAAGCTGCACGTCGAGGCTGGCAACAATCAAGTATATTTGTATGAATATAACTTCGTGGACGATAACACTCCTACTATACTTGATACTGACTTAAAAGGAGCTAATCACTGCGCACAGACGGCAGCATGGATGGACAACATAGGAGACAGAAATGAGAGTGGTGATTCTCCCGAATATAAGAAGATGAGGAAAGTAGTCCGTGAAATGTGGCACAACTTTATCAAAACTGGGTAAGCATTTAATTATTTAGAATCTCGATCTGTGCAGGGTCAGCAAGGGACTGGTCTCAAAGATTCTTAGCATTTCATTCAGAGAACTGTTGAAAAAGTTATTCCGTGACTTCTCTCGGAATATCTTTTGTCGAGACCTTCTAACATAAATATGTAGTTGTTTGCCTTCTTTTTTGTTGAACCTTCTTTTTTGTAGGTTTCAAGTTTAAAATTATTTTATAACATAAAATCACTGAATTACTGAAAATCATCCGTGGGTTCAATTTTAGGTCTAATAAAAAGATCACGGGCTGAACGTTCTGACAAATTAATATGTTTAATTAATTCCTCAGAAAACCTGTTCCTGAAAATTCGTTGCTGCCCGAGTGGCCGGCAGCAGGCGCGAACAGGTCACCACACATGATACTGGATAAGGAGCTCACTCTAGGAGGAGTGCTCTTGGAAGAACGCACTCGCTTCTGGGAAGAAATATATCAGAAACACTACCGGGATGCAAAACCACCACACACTGACGAAGACTGGCTGGATGTGAACACAGCGCAAGGACCGGTGCGCGGACGCAAGCATTCCAGCGGACAGCTGTATGAATTCTACAATATACCGTACGCCACAACGCCAATAGGCGTGAACAAATTCAAGGTACTCGTTTATAAAAGGTGTTTAGTATTCAAGTGCGAGTAAACCAATTTCACCCCTGAAGGGGTGGTTTTTGTAAAATCATCGATATACCTACATACTTTTTGCAGTTAGAGAGGCTTCAAACGTGCCCCGCTCAGGCTGGAGCGGAGGAAACTATCGGGTTCGGAGTGACTAAAAACCCACGCTTTTCGGAACAGTTCCCTACCGTGTCAAACATATTTTACACGCCATACCTAAATGACAAAACATGTAGCTAGTAGCTAGTATATTTTTAGATAAGTGCTGTATACTGTAAACGTTCACTTTTGTTAAATATAAAATAAATATGTCGCATCCGGGTATATTCGCTGGCGATCAGAATAATAACAGTACTAAGTGACATGCATAGTGCCATCAATTGTGGGCGCACAGTGGGATACGGGTAATTGAGATTATTACAGAGTCTGTTACTAACTCTGCTACATTAATACTCTGACCTTAAAAGAAAACACGTTAAAGTTAAAAGAAAACACGTTAAAGTTCCTAGGGCAGTATGTGTAGAGGGCCGAAGCCTGCCGGGGTCGCGGGACCAAGGGATTACCGTGACCCCGGTACGTAAAGGGCTAGTGAAGGACACCGTGGATTTTAGTCAGTACAAGTCTGACAGTCCCTCCCGCCCTGCCCTGGGTGGGAGGACTCATTTGATGATTTTACCACGATAAAAAAAAAAAAAACAAAAAAAAAAGGGCAGTATGTGTCACTACCACCACGTCCGAACGGTCACTGTCGATCAATGGGACTGTGGAGGTTATCGGACACATACCTCCTAGACTCAGCACAACGTCTAAACAATGGCGCTTGTGCCAAGATCCGACAAATATATCTTTAATCTTCATCACTAGATAATACAAAAAAAACGAAATCAGGTGTAACTATGTGCTAGTTTAAAAAAATCTATCATTAGAAAGATTGAGTTGGATTACTCTTATGATTTATGAGTTTTGTGTCTGTAACAAAATTTTTTAGAATCCACACTATCATTTTCTCAGTTATCTATACATATAATAAGGGTCAATTCTGTACATTGAAAATATTGAAAAAATAAATAGCGGGGGGTGTTGCTGGATCGATACCAAACCCAAATATGTGATTAAAAAATTTTTTGTCTGTCTGTCTGTCTGTCTGTATATGCAGGCATCACGTGAAAACTAACGGTTCGATTTCGATGAAACTTAGTATAATTATACCTTATTATCCTGGGCATAAAATGGGATACTTTTTATCCTGGAAAAATACGTAGAAAAAAAAAACTTATTTTTTAGTTTTACTACAGAACGCCAGCTCAACAGCAGTAGCTCAATAGAAGGATCTCGTTTATTATTATAGGCTTAGCCGTATTTGGGTCCAATAGATATTTATAAGATGTCATTGTCAGAGTTACTCAAAATGGAGAAATAAACCATCCACGCGAAGACCGACATCCGCGCGGACGGAGTCGCGGGCGGAAGCTAGTATCATAATAATTGTAAATATACGAACAGTGGCCTCCAAAATTAAGTTTTCGAAGTTTCAAATTATTCCTAAAAAAGGAGAAAATTTATTTATTGATGACATATTACAAAACTCAAACATTTCATTTTCGATGGCTGTGCTGATTCTGAGCTACTCTAAAAAGGTTGTCAAAATAAAAAAAAATCAGGGAACCCCTTACCGACATGGTAGGATTACACAAAAAAAAACCCTCAGTGTACATAAAAAATCGAAATTTATAATTTTATCTAACATTACGGGGCTACTTTATAATAACATATTTGTAAGCTAGGTAGTCTCACAAACCTAAACTTAATCAATTGCTTTACAGGCACCTCTACCGCCCCCAGAATGGACAGATCGGTTTGATGCGTTTGGCGACGAAGGTAACATAATATGTCCACAGAACATGAGTGTTACCAGCTTATATCCATTCAAAATGGTGATGAAAGAAGATTGTCTAGTTGCCAATGTTTTTGTACCCGCCACAAACGAAAAAAATTTATCAGTCGTCGTGTATGTTCATGGAGGAGCTTTCGTTATGGGTTTTGGAAATATGGCTAGAGCGACACAGTTAATGGAGAAGGAAAAAGATTTCGTCATGGTCACGTTTAACTACCGTCTAAGCATTCACGGGTTTCTTTGTCTCGGCACCGAGGACGCACCAGGCAATGCTGGTATGAAGGACATGGTGGCGCTACTACGCTGGGTACAACAGAACATCGCCAACTTCCACGGCAACCCTAATGATGTCACTCTAGTTGGTGGCAGCGCAGGTTCCACATCAGTGGATTTATTAATGCTATCTAAGTCTGCGGAAGGATTATTTCACAGAGTCATTGCTGATAGTGGCGGCAATCTTGCCACATTTGCAATGCAGAGAGATCCTCTGGATATAGCCAAAACTTTCGCTACGGATCAGAACTTTGCTAACGTGGACGACATAAATGCCTTAGAAGAGTTCTACAAAACAGCATCAATAGATGTACTGACCTCTGATTTGTTTTTTGACAAGACTGATGCCACTGTCATGTTCTCACCGTGTGTTGAGCGTGATACAGGAGACCAAGCATTCTTGACAGAATCTCCTCTAACTATATTTAAGAAAGGCAGTTACAAAAAGTTACCTGTGCTGTATGGATTCGCTAACATGGAAGGACTTTTTCGTATTAGTTCATATGACGTTTGGATGAAAATGATGAATGAAAAGTTTTCTGATTTCTTATCGGCTGACTTAGAATTTGAATCTGATGCAGAAAGAGAAGAAGTAGCCAATAAGGTGAAGACATTTTATTTTGGCAATAATCCTGCAGGCAATGATGAAGTTCTAGGATACATTAACTACTTTACGGATGTGTTATTCGCTCACTCTATGCTTTGGGCTGTGAAGCTGCACGTCGAGGCTGGTAACAATAAAGTCTATTTGTATGAATATAACTTCGTGGACGATAACACTCCTACTATACTTGATACTGACTTAAAAGGAGCTACTCACTGCGCACAGTCGTCAGCATGGATGGACAACATAGGAGACAGAAATGAGAGTGGTGATTCTCCCGAATATAAGAAGATGAGGAAAGTAGTCCGTGAAATGTGGCACAACTTTATCAAAACTGGGTAAGCATTGAATTATTAAGAGTCTCAATCTGTACAAGGTCAGCCAGGAACTGGTCTCAAAGATTCTTAGCATTTCATTCAGAGAACTGTTGAAAAAGTTATTCCTTAACTTCTCTCGGAATATCTTTTGTCGAGACCTTCTAACATAAATATGTAGTTGTTGAATCTTCTTTTTTTAGGTTTAAAGTTTAGAATTATTTTATTACAGAAAAACAATGAATTACTGAAAATCATCCATGAGTTCAATTTGAGGTCTAATAAAAAAGATCACGGGCTGAACGTTCTGACAAATTAATATGTTTAATTAATTCCTCAGAAAACCTGTTACTGAATATTCGTTACTGCCCGAGTGGCCGGCAGCAGGCGCGAACAGGTCACCACACATGATACTGGATAAGGAGCTCACACTAGGAGGAGTGCTCTTGGAAGAACGCACTCGCTTCTGGGAAGAAATATATCAGAAACACTACCGGGATGCAATACCACCACACACTGACGAAGACTGGCTGGATGTGAACACTGCGCAAGGACCGGTGCGCGGACGCAAGCATTCCAGCGGACAGCTGTATGAATTCTACAATATACCGTACGCCACAACGCCAATAGGCCTTAACAAATTCAAGGTACACGATGCTCGTTAACAGTTAGCTTTTTTCCTTTTAAATTAAGTTCTACTTTGCTTTTATTTGTTGTAATAAATTGACAATATCTAGATGGACTACACTTTTACGAAATATCAAGTGTCAAAATATATACGGTCAACAGCAGCTTAGTAACATTGATACCCTTTAGATACAGAATTTTAATATTGTCCGGGGGTGAAATGCATTAAAGGTTTGCATCGCTCCTGACTGTTAATATTAAAAATGAATACGTTCTTTTTTATCTAGGCTATTAGGTATTACTGCACAATGAATTATAATACATATATCTTGAATCGATTTGGAAATAACGATATCGATTTTATGCTTGTGTTTTTGAATAAATGGTTCCCTGATAGACAGTTAGGTGAAATCATAACCAATAACAAAATCTCAAGATAATGATACGAAGCTATATCTGCAGTACTATTTCAACTAGTTTTTAGAAACCACTGCACGTGTATAAATTGTTATTTACACACATACGTGATTGTGATATAATTGCATAATTCTAAACAAAATCATTTGGCCTACAGGCACCTCTACCGCCCCCAGAATGGACAGATCGGTTTGATGCATTTGGTGACGAAGGCAACATAATATGTCCACAGAACATGAATGTTATAAGCTTATATCCATTCAAACTGGTGGTAAAAGAAGATTGTCTAGTTGCCAATGTTTTTGTACCCGCCACGAACGAAAAAAATCTTTCAGTCGTCGTGTATGTTCATGGAGGAGCTTTCGTAATGGGTTTTGGAAATATGGATAAAGCAACGCAGTTAATAGAGAAGGAGAAAGATTTCATCATGGTCACATTCAACTATCGTCTCAGCATTCACGGGTTCCTTTGTCTCGGCACCGAAGATGCACCAGGCAATGCTGGCATGAAAGATCAGGTGGCGCTGCTCCGCTGGGTACAACAGAACATCGCCAGCTTCGGTGGTAACCCTAATGACATCACCCTCGTTGGTGGCAGTGCAGGTTCCGCATCAGTGGATTTATTAATGCTATCTAAATCAGCAGAAGGACTATTTCACAGAGTCATTGCTGATAGTGGCGGGAATCTTGCCGTATTTACAATCCAAAGGGATCCTCTCGAAATCGCAAAAAAACATGCTAAAGCTCTGAACGCTCTCGCTATTGTAGACGATATAGACGCTTTAGAACAATTTTATAAGACAGCTTCAATGGACTTGTTGACGGCTGATATGTTTTTCGACAGAACTGATTCTACTTTCATGTTTTCACCGTGTGTTGAGCGTGATGTAGACGGAGCATTCCTGACAGAATCTCCTTTGACTATATTTAAGAAAGGAAACTACACAAGGTTACCTTTGTTGTACGGATTCGCTAACATGGAAGGACTTTTTCGTATTAATTTCTTCGACACTTGGAAAAATAAGATGAATGAAAAGTTTTCTGATTTCTTACCGGCGGACCTACAATTTGGATCTGATGCAGAAAGAGAACGAGTAGCTAATGTAGTAAAGACATTTTATTTCGGCGATAATCCTGTGGGCAATGATGAAGTTTTAGGATACATTGACTTCTTTACGGATGTGTTATATTCTCATTCTAAGCTTTGGGCTGTGAAGCTGCAGGTAGAGGCTGGAAACAATGAGGTATATTTGTACGAATATTCCTTTGTGGATGAAAACTCCGCCAGTATACCTTACACAGACTTGAAAGGAGCTACTCATTGCGCACAGACGGCAGCATGGATGGACAACCTAGGAGACAGAAATGAAAGTAGTGATACTCCCGAATATAAGAAGATGAGGACAGTAGTCCGTGAAATGTGGCACAACTTTATTAAAACTGGGTAAGCGTTCTATATTTTAACGTCTCAATCTGTTAAAGGTTCCGTACTCATCAATAAACTGATCTTAGTAAGTATTAGTAGATTTTAGTAGTCCGCTTTGTAAGCTGTTGTGTGGCATGAGTATATTTATAAGATACAGAAAAGAACCATTACAAACTAAGTTAATTTAACTTTATTCTGTCCATGTGACTCCTCCCGCCTGTGTGGAACAAAATAAACCGTCAGATTCATACTGACTAAAACCCCACCCTATTTCTTCAATTGCTCTTTGCGTTCAAAGGCTGTGGTTTTTTCTTAAGACATTCAAGCAACCCTGGCTCTTTTTTTAAAAACTAGGGATTTCGCCAGTGTCGTGGGAGCTTTTGTAGACTAATTTTGAAACTCACATACACAAACACCCAGAACAATGGAATGGAATTTAGGCCTATTGGTCAAGTGGTTAGTGACCCTGACTGCTATGCCGGAGGTCGTGGGTTCAATTCCCACCCAGGACAAATGTTTGTGTGATGAGCACGATCATTCGTTCTGTGTCTGGGTGTAATTTATCTATAATATGTATGTATTTAGAAATATATAAGTATGTTTATCAGTTGTCTAGTACCTATAACACAAGCTCTGCTTAGCTTGGGACTAGATGGCGTTGTGTGATAGTTGTGGAATATTTATTTATTAAACTACTTGTAGGTCATACAAATATCAGTACTGTGCGGGAATCATAGCCACTGAGCTAATTGATCGTTTTTTTCAACTTAAATGTTTATGTTTGATTTCAATTTTCAGGAAGCCCGTTCCTGAAAATTCGTTGCTGCCCGCCTGGCCAGCAGCAGGGGCAAACAGATCACCACATATGGTGCTGGATGAAAAGCTGGAACTACGTGGAGTGCTCTTGGAGGAGCGCACTCGCTTGTGGGAGGAGATTTATCAGAAACACTACCGGGATGCCGTACCACCACGCAGTGCCGCTAGCCGCAGGGCGTCGAAGAACATATTTTATTTATTTATATTTTACATTGTTTTCTGTTTAGGTAATGGAATAATCGCTTAATTGAGTTATTAAAATGCACAAAACGTAAATTGTATTGTAATGTTCATGAAAACTGTTAGAAAAAAATCAAGAACTGCAAATACTTATGTGTGTTACTAAAATCTTTGGTTATACGAGTACACTAGCAATAGATACTGCATGCATGTATGTACTTCAACTATTTGTGTTTTATTCCTCTATTTTAATTTATCTCTGTACTGGATTATTCGGCATCATCTGAAATTACTTTTCTCTGTTTCTCAAAAACTATAAATAACATGTATACATTTTTTTTATCGTGGTAAAATCATCAAATGAGTCCTCCCACCCATACTGTCAGACTTGTACTGACTAAAATCCACGGTGTCCTTCAATAGCCCTTTACGTACCGGGGTAACGGTAATTCATTAGTCCCGCGACCCCGACCGAACATGACCGAACGACCGAACATGTATACATAGATGCGCTTTAAAATGTATGTTATCTTTGAAAACAGCCGTAGATGTGTTACTTTTTTAGTCACAGACAGACATGTAGGCACACAAACAATATTTAGAGACCACTATAGGACTTGCATTTCTCCTACGCTGATTGGTCGGTCACGTACGTCAGTCGCGCCATACGAACGTAATGGTGTTCTTAATAGCACCACACTGCGCCGCAGACCTCAGCGGCGCGTACTAAGTTCCTATATCTCATTAAAATACCGACCGTAAGCGACCGATATCAGCGTAACAGGAATTGAAGACTAAATCCCTTCTATTATTTAAGTAATAAAACTATTATTATAAGAACGGAGCTTATATTCTTCTAATGCACTACAATTTTATTGGTAATCCATCACTTATTTAACAAACAACATTTTTTTATCTTGGTAAAATCATCAAATGAGTCCTCCCACCCAGGGCAGGGCGGGAGGGACTGTCAGACTTGTACTGACTAAAATCCACGGTGTCCTTCAGTAGCCCTTTACGTTCCGGGGTCACGGTAATTCGTACAGTTCCGCGACCTCGGCAGGCTTTGGCCCTGTACAGACCCCGTCACTATGCTGACACTCTTTGAGGCGCGCGTGGAACACAACGCGCCGTCGACCCGGGCATAGTCCATGGTCGGACAGCGAGTTGCCCATTACTCGCTGCCCGCATGCCCGCGCCTACAGTGACCGGAGATCGTCTGGCGACGTCTGACGTCGTGGGCGTCTACCACTGCGGTTGGGGTGGAGGGAGGACGCTGTCCTCTCCCTCACGCGGCCCGCCTGCTCCTTCACGAGCATGACTGCTTCGCAGAAAGAGGGGAACGCTTCCCACTCCGTCTCGCCTCGCAGCATGGCCTCGACCAATGCCGGGCGCGAGAGGTCTCCGCCTATCGCCGTCGTGAGGACACGGCGGTGCTCTGCCCAAGCGGGGCAGTCCTGCAACGTATGCTCCACCGTGTCCCCCGGACGATCCTCGCAGTGGTGTCACCCAGGCGTTTCTTCCCTCCCTATCAGTCACAGGAACCTCCCGAAACTTCCGTGTCCGGTGAGGACCTGTGTCATGCGGTAGGTCAGGACGCCATGACGCCTATCCAGTCACTCCTCAAAGAGGGGTCTTACCGCCGCGATTGCGGCGTGCCCGGACCCCGGTTGCGACAGTCGCTGCCTCCATACTGCCCTGAGATCACGCCGGAGCTCTTCCCGCCGCGCCTCGACTTGTCGAAGCAGTGGGGATTCGCCCCAACGCTGCGCATCCACGCGCCACTCATAGACGCGCTGGAGGGCAGTCGCCTCCAGATCCCAGGGCAGCAATCCGGGAAGGAGGTTGGCCGATTCGCCGGCGATCGTGCGGTATCCTCGGATCATCCGGATAGCCATGACCCTCTGGCATGCGACCAGCTTGAGTGGTCGCGTCCGGATGCTTAGGGCCCACACGGGGGCCCCGTAGAGGGCCATGGACCACACGACACCGTACAGCCTCCGGCAGGAGGCATTTGGCCCGCCGAGATTGGGCAGGAGTCGCTTGAGAGCGGCTGCTGCCCGGTTCTGCCTTGGGGCCAAATGTAGGAATTGCTCCCTGAAGTTCCACCGGCTGTCGAGGACGAGTTCCAGGTACTTCATCGTCCTCCCAACGCCGATGCAAGAGTTGAAGATAACACAAGTGACAGAATGAGGGTCGAACGCGCGTTGTGTTCCACGCGCGCCTCAAGCAGTGTCAGCATAGTGACGGGGCCTGTAGAGGGCCAAAGCCTGCCGGGGTCGCGGGACTCAGAAATTACCGTAACCCCGGTATATAAAGGGCTATTGAAGGACACCGTGGATTTTAGTCAGAAAAGTCTGACAGTCCCTCCCGCCCTGCCCTGGGTGGGAGGACTCATTAGATGATTTTACGACGAAAAAAAAAAGTGGTAGAAAGAAAGAAATTTGTTTTTATTGGCACTAAACTTAAAACTAATTAATAAAAGTTAAATAATCTAATATTCTAAGGCCAAAGACCCTCAGCTCAGCATAATGCCAGATGGCAGTACAAAGATTAACGCTGATTTTCAGCTGTGACATACGCTCGAAATCAAATACGTTAGTAGATTTAGGTAATGAGTCATTTCATTTAGTTTTAATGTTGTTGTTTTTTTAGTCCATAATATATTCAGTGAATCATCAATGTTTCAATTAAAGAACATGTTATGAATCATACGAGTATCTCACAATCCTGTAGATAAAAAATAAATCTGATAATATAGAATTTCTTTCGTATCTATATCGAGAAATCGTTGGATTTTGGAGTTATTGAACTATAACAATGAAGTGATGGACGTGTGTGGTTTTGGCCTGTGCGTCGGCTGCTCTGGCGACGACGACTGGCTGGATGTGAACACTGCACGAGGGCTGGTACTATTAATTACGATTACTACATTAAATTAACATTTATAACTAGCACATAGTCACACCTGATTTAGATAAAGATATATTTATTTTATATTTAACAAAAGTGAACGTTTACAGTATACAGCACTTATCTAAAAATATACTAGCTACTAGCTAGTTTGACTAGTTTGACTGTACCATGATGGAAAACCCCTGAGCTAGTCACCCGAACATGTAATTTTTATTTTATTTTCAGTGATTTCCTCTCGACTCAAATTTCATCTGATGATAGTTTACATGAAGTTATGAATCTCAGTGGAAATATCGTCAGCTGATACTTTGAAAATTACAAGCAGGTCTAAGGCTCTCAGCCTAAAATGTGCATTTAGTTCAAAGTTTTCAATTCCTCCCAACAGAAAACTGGTTTATATTGAAGCTTACTCAATATCACGAACAAAACAAAACATTAACTTAAGCCCTTCTTTGATGTTGAAAATTTTGGCGTTTTCACTTTTTTGGTCAAGTGTGAATTGACCACAAAAATTGAAAACGCCAAACGAATTTTTTTTTAGTTTCGCTGATTTCACCATTTATGATCGTTCTGGCACCAATTATGATTGCTCTGGTCGCGAAATTTTTTGAACTTAAATATTTCTATAACTGTTTATGTAAATTGAAGGCCTATAGTAAAAATATACTATTTGAAAATCATTCTTTTTAATGAGATACATAATTACCATTAAATATTAACATCTGAAAAACAGCAGAGCGATCACACGAATACGCCCGTTTTGGAGATCCATCCTTCTACTCATATGTTTGTAAACGCAAAACGCACCCACGATACAGGAAGATATTAATAGTGTGAGGCAACGGTAAAAAAAAACCCTAACAAAACCTACTTGTTTTAAAATTATGTTAATAACATAGAAAAAATACATAGCGCTAATAAATTGAAGATGTTCTTCGAAGTCATGCTATCAGCCCCGCTGCGTGGACGTACGGCATCCAAGTAGTGTGTCTGATAGATCTCGTCCCACAAGCGAGTGCGTTCCTCCATGGGCACTCCTCCTAGTGTCATATTCTTATTCAATATCATGTGTGGTGACCTGTTCGCACCTACCGGCGGCCAGGGTAGCAGGGACGAACCTTCAGGTACAGGTTTTCTAAAATGTCAAAAACATTTCATGAATGACATAGTTTTCAACAACTTATTGATAATTGAGTGCTAACGAACAATTTTATGATGCAAATAACCTTTGCATTCAATTTAACAAACTAAATCAAAGTTATTAAGTACCCCTGCCTCAACAAGTCCAGGCGCGGCGGGAAGAGCTCCGGCGCAATCTCAGGACGGTATGGAAGGAGCGACTGGCTGGATAGGCGTCCTGACTGACCTACCGCCTGACGCAGGTCCTTACCGGACACGGATGTTTCGGGAGGTACCTGTGTCGGATAAGGAGAGAAGAAACGCCTGGGTGCCACCACTGCGAGTATCGCCCGGAGGACACGGTGGAGCATACGGTGCAGGACTGCACCGCTTGGGCAGAGCACCGCCGTGTCCCCGCGACGGCGATAGGTGGAGACACACCCGGCATTGGTCGAGGCCATGCTGCGGGGCGAGAAGGAATGGGAAGCGGTCCCCTCGTTCTGCGAAGCAGTCATGCTAGCGAAGGATGAGGCGGGCCGCATGAAGGAGGATAGCGTCCTCCCTTCACCCCCGCCCAATGGTAGACGCCCACGGCGACGGATGTCGCTAGACGATCTCCGACCACCGTAGGCGCGGGCATGCGGGCGGCCAGTAATGGGGGACTCTCTGTCCATGAACCATGCCCGGGTCTACAGCGCGTTGTGTTCCACGCGCGACTCAAAGAGTATTAGCAAAATGATGGGGCTCCCTCTAGAGGGCGAAAGCCTGCCTGGTCTTACGAATGACCCCGGACCGTAAAAGGAGGCTATTGAAGAACACTGTGGATTTTAGTCAGTACGAGCCTGACAGTCCCTTCCGCTGTGACCTGGATGGGAGGACTCATTTGATGATTTTACCACGAAAAAAAAAGTTTTTTCGGTACTTTATAACTTACCCAGTTTTAATAAAGTTGTGCCAAAGTTCTCGAACTATCTGCCTCGTCTTTTGATATTCGGGAGTGTCGAGACTCTCATCTGTACCATCCAGGTTATCCAACCAAGCAAACGCCTGAGTGCAGTGATCAGCTCCATGCACATTAGGGTGATCGTTCATATTCCTACCCGCAAACGTGTATTCATACAAATATACTTGATCGTGTCCAGCTTCCGCGTATAGCTTCGCAGCCCAAAGCATGGGATAATTGACCAAGACATCCGTAAAGAAATCGACATATTCTGATACAGTTTCGTCGCCAACAATTTTGTTACCAAAATAAAATTCCTTGATCTTATTAGCTACTTCTTCTCGTACTACATTAGATTCGAACTCTAAGTCAGCTGGTAAGAAGTCAGAAAACTTTTCATTCATCTCATTTTTCCAATCGTCAAAGTGCACAATGCGCAACAGTCCTTCCTTGTCAGTAAATCCATACAACACAGGCAATTTTTTGAAGCTTCTACTCTTTAGTATTGTCAGAGGAGATTCTGTCAGGAATGCTCCGTCATTATCACGCTCCACACACGGTGAAAACACGAAAGTAGAATCAGTTCTCATTGTCAAATTGCCACTATTCAATACTTCCAATGTAGTTGTTTTATAGAACTGTTCTAAATCGTTTATATTGTCTACGACAGCGCGTTCATTCAACTCTCTGGCATACATTTTGGCTACCTCAATAGGATCCCTCTGTATCGAAAATACGGCAAGGTTTGCACCACTTTCAGGTATGACTCGGTGAAACAATCCTTCGGCTGACTTAGATATCATTAAAAGATCCACAGATGCGGATCCTGCGCTGCAACCTCCAATGGTGACATCATTAGGGTTGCCACCGAAACTGGCGATGTTCTGTTGTACCCAGTGCAGCAGTGCCACCTGATCTTTCATGCCAGCATTGCCTGGTACGTCCTCGGTGCCGAGACAAAGGAATCCGTGAGCGCCAAGACGGTAGTTAAACGTGATCATGATGAAATCCTTTTTTTGGTTTATTATTTGTGTTCCTCTAAATAAGTCACCATAGCCCGTTACAAAACCGCCGCCGTGCACATAAACAAGGACTGGCAGGTTTGTTTCATTGGTGATGGGCACGAACAAATTAGCAACCAGACAATCTTCTTTCATGTCTACGTGAACTGGCGGCGCCACGTCGTCAAAGAAATCACCCTGTGGACACACGACAATCTTGTCATTGTTTGCATCAAATGGTTCTGTCCAATTTGGCGGTGGGAGAGGTGCCTGAAAAGAAAAAGTGATTATTAAAAAAATGTTGCCATCATCAACCGTTTGCAATAATTATTCTGATTTCTTGAATCCTATCCTAACATTATTTAATCATAAGATGCGGTGTTACGTGACCAGTCAAATTGAAGATCTAGATTCTAGACAGATCTTAAGACTAGTACAAAGACAGAATGCTGTACACAATCAGAATGAAATAAATTACCTTAAATTTGTTTTCGCCCGAAGGTGCTGTGGCATAAGGTATGTTGTAGAAGGAAAATACGTCCGTGTTGGGTACCTTATGCCCACGCACCGGTCCTTGCGATAGTGCCACTGTCCATGACTCATCTTCAGCCAGAACTGCTGTCACGCATAACAGGACCACACACGTCCGCCACTCCATCTTTACGACTACCAACTACATTACTATCTTCATCTTTTTGGGTTGTTTTGTATTATGAATGTCCTATCAGTTGTGATAAAGTATCTGTGATTTGCATGTGATCTAGATTAATGGAATAATTGATAATATTTAAATGAGTAATAATTGGTAAATAAATAACAATTTTGATTTTAATTACTTTTATTTCATACATTATCTTTGATTTGCATTTGCAAGTCATGTTGTGAACGTGCCCAATGATGACAGAAATGAGCACGAAGTTTCAAATACATTATTATAAGGTATAAGGAAGACTTCTTCAACTTGTTGAAAATCTTTACATTAAGCACAATCACGATAGGTAGAATGATGTTTTTTTACATTTTTATTTAGTTGCCCGAGAGCCGATCGACATTTTTGGAGGTATTTGAGGCAAGGTGCAAACTTGTCTGTGGGAAGCGGCCGCCTCCTTCTGCGAAGCAGTCATGCGAAGAAGGAGGTGGGCTGCGTAAGGCAGAGGACAGCGTCTTCACTCCACCCTAGCCGCAGTGGAGCATACGGTGCAGGACTGCACCGCTTGGGCAGAGCACCGCCGTGTCCCCACGAAGGCGGTAGGCGGAGACACACCCGGCATTGGATGAGGCCATGCTGCGGGGCGAGACGGAATGGGAAGCGGTCCCCTCGTTCTGCGAAGCAGTCATGCTAGCAAAGTATGAGGCAGGCCGCATGAGGGAGGACAGCGTCCTCCCTTCACCCCAGCCCAGTGGTAGACGCCCACGACGACGGACGTCGGCAGACGATCTCCGGCCACCGTAGGCCCGGGCATGCGGACAGCGAGTAATGGGCAACTTGCTGTCCGAACATGGACCATGCCCGGGTCGACGGCGCGTTGTGTTCCACGCGCGCCTCAAAGAGTGTCAGCAAAATGACGGGGCCTCCCTCAAGAGAGCCAAAGCCTGCCGGGGTCGCGGGACTTACGAATTACCGTGACCCCGGAACGTAAAGGGCTATTGAAGAACACCGTGGATTTTAGTCAGTACGTGTCTGACAACTCCCGCTCTGCCCTGGGTTAAAAAAACGACGCTAAAAAAAGGTCTGCTACTACATAGTGTCAGAATGGTCTATCATTTTGATTTCATAATTGTCGATTCTGTTAAGTTTGGTAATCTACTAATTGTAATAAAAATCAAAACTTTCGTAATATTTTATAAATCTTTTTAGAAATAAACGCAACTTCGACTATGAAGTAGTATTTTAAGTACGCATATTTTGCTCTTTTCGGTGCATCTTTTGATAGTGCATTCATAAATCTGATGTTTAATCGGAATATAAAAATTAGACGCTCAATTTCGAATTCCAGTTGTGGCAACAAGCTGTTTTAACATTTTTATAAAGTTTGAAGACAGCAAATCTAGTTGCAATACGATTGCAAGAGCTTTGTTACGAGTACTAAGATCGGTGATAAATTAAAAAAATTCTACCTTCACCGCCCCCCCACGAAGTACAGAATATGTATTTTCTCATTTTGTATACAATTTACTAATATTTGACTAAAGAAAACTTGTTAAAAGAGATTTCATTGTATATTTATTAATTTCCCTTAAAACTATGATAACATGGTTCTACAGTAGCTAATGCGACAGTGTAAATTACCAGGTGAAGTAAAGCGTAAAGACTTTGTCAAACAGACAGGCGATAGCGAACCGGACCGAGTCTGAAGCGATAACGAACCGATACGAGACGTCAAACTGGGTACAGCGAACTGAGGCGTGGCAGTTGTATTAGCTGGCTTTTTATGAACGACGTCGAACAGAGCAAATACGCCTTCGCCACGTATTCGCATCGGTTCGGTCACGCTATCGGATCGCTTTCGCTTTTCTGTGTGACTTGATTCTAATAATTCCATACATTACAAATAAAAATGCCTAGCTTCGCATTCGCCACGCCTGTCTGTTTGACAAAGGCTTAAGAGTTCCTCCCATGAATCATCCATATAGACAAGAACAAGATTATTCCGAATTCTTCATCATCATCGACAAAACAGAAGGAAATAGGAGTCATAGACGATCACTAACGTGATCGGACAGGCCTGTTGGTCTAGTGGTTAGTGATCCTGACTGCTATGCCGGAGTTTGTGTGATGAGCACGATCATTTGTTCTGTGTCTGGGTGTAATTTATCTATAATATGTATGTATTTAGAAATATATAAGTATGTTTATCAGCTGTCTAGTACCCATAACACAAGCTCTGCTTAGCTTGGGACTAGATGGCGTTGTGTGATAGGGTGTAATTTATCTATAATCCTAACTGCTATGCCGGAGTTTGTGTGATGAGCACGATCATTTGTTCTGTGTCTGGGTGTAATTTATCTATAATATGTATGTATTTAGAAATATATAAGTATGTTTATCAGCTGTCTAGTACCCATAACACAAGCTCTGCTTAGCTTGGGACTAGATGGCGTTGTGTGATAGGGTGTAATTTATCTATAATATGTATGTATTTAGAAATATATAAGTATGTTTATCAGTTGTCTAGTACCCATAACACAAGCTCTGCTTAGCTTGGGACTAGATGGCGTTGTGTGATAGTTGTGGAATATTTATTATTTATTATTATTATTATTATAGTAGTGGAATATTTATTTATTTATTTATCGACCTCCGACGAATGTGCAGACTTCTAATTGGGATGGTGAAAACGTCTAAGAGAACTCTGTTGCAAAAAGTCACGACTACTATAATATATCCCGACCTTAAGTCATACAAGTGGAAGTGAATCTGTTGCCTATTAAGGAGTTCTGTGTGTGTTAACCTTTCTTCCAATTTACTAATTAATAATCCACGAGTAAAAATAAGTCTGTTTCACATACGGATAAACTCTTGATGCTAAACAGAGTGAACAGCCTCCTTCTGGGTAAGATCGCTCAATCGTAGTCTATGTACGAGTATCTGTCACCTCTGACGTAGACTGGAGGCAAGGGCAAACCAACCATTTCTTACCAAAAAACCACAAAAAAAAGTAAAAGTAACACCAAAAAACCGGCCAAGAGCGTGTCAGGCCACGCTCAGTGTAGGGTTCCGTAGTTTCCCGATAAAAAAATGCTTGTATATATGATTAAATAATTGATTATACTACAAACTTAGTCCAGGAATTTTGTACCACCTTCTTGTTTTTTTTGCACAAAAACTGTTCTTTCCATCAAGTTCAAAATAATTTTCCTAGAAAGTCCTTATAAAGTTCTACTTTCCAGATTTTTTTCATATTTTCTAAACTTATGGTTCAAAAGTTAGAGGGGGGGGGACACATTGTTTTTGACTTTAGGAGCGATTATTTCCGAAACTATTGACATCATCAAAAAATGATCTTAGTAAACCCCTATTCATTTTTAAATACCTATCCAACGATATATCACACGTTAGGGTTGAAATTAAAAAAAAAATCACTTTCTATTTTACATATAGGGGGGCTACCCTAAAAAAACATTTTTTTCCAATTTTTATTTTTGCACTTTGTCGGCGTGATTGATATACATATTGGTACCAAATTTCAGCTTTCTAGTGCTAACGGTCACAGAGATTAAGCGAGGACGGACAGACAGACAGACAGACAGACATGGCGAAACTATAAGGGTTCCTAGTTAACTACGGAACCCTAAAAACCATAAAAAATATCAGTTACAATATTCATTGGTTTCAATTTTTTTGTAAGATTCATCATTCGTTAGTTATAAACTTACGAGTATAGTTGAACAATAACAAGTTCGTGTCCAGTGAGTGTGCTGCCTTCCTCACAATTTACTATAATAACTAAAATTATTTTAAAATAATTTCAGTAACATAAAAAAAATACATAGCGCTAATAAATTGAAAATGTTCTTTGAAGCCCCGCTGCGTGGAGGTACGGCATCCAAGTAGTATTTCTGATAGATCTCATCCCACAAGCGACTGCGTTCCTCTATGGGCACTCCTCCTAGTGTCATATTCTTATTCAGTATCATGTGTGGTGACCTGTTCGCACCTACGTGCGGCCAGGGTAGCAGGGACGAACCTTCAGGTACAGGTTTTCTAAAATGTCAAAAACATTTCATGAATGACATAGTTTTCAACAACTTATTGATTGTTGAATGCTAACGAACAGTTTGACCTTCGCATGCAATTTAACAAACGAAATCAAATTTATTAAGTTGTTATTAAGCATGTTTGCATATAATTTAACAAACTGAATCAAAGTTATTAAGTACCTAATAACTTACCCAGTTTTAATAAAGTTGTGCCAAAGTTCTCGTACTATCTGTCTCGTCTTTTGATATTCGGGAGTGTCGAGACTCTCATCTGTACCATCCATGTTATCCAACCAAGCAAACGCCTGAGTGCAATGATCGGCTCCATGCACGTCAGAGTGATCGTTCATATTCCTACCCGGAAACGTATATTCATACAAATATACTTGATCGTGGCCAGCTTCGGCGTATAGCTTCGCAGCCCGAAGCATGGGATAACTCAGTGTGGAATCCGTGAAGAAATCGACATATTCTGAAATAGTTTCGTCGCTAACAGTTTTGTTACCAAAGTAAAATTCCTTGATCATATTAGCTACTTCTGTTCGTTCTTCATCAGATTCAAACTCTAAGTCAGCTGGTAAGAAATCAGAAAACCTTTCATTCATCTCATTTTTCCAAACTTCAAAGTGCTCAAGGCGCACCAGTCCTTCCTTGTCAGTAAATCCATACAACACAGATAATTTTTTGAAGTTTCTGCTCTTTAGTATTGTCAGAGGAGATTCTGTCAGGAATGCTCCGTCAGTATCACGCTCCACACACGGTGAAAACACGAAAGTAGAATCAGTTCTTTTTGTCAAATTGCCACTATTCAATACATCCAATGTAGTTGTCTTATAGAACTGTTCTAAATCGTTTATATTGTCTACGACAGCGCGTTCATTCAACTCTCTGGCATACATTTTGGCTACCTCAATAGGATCCCTCTGAATTGAAAATACGGCAAGGTTTGCACCACTTTCAGGTATGACTCGGTGAAACAATCCTTCGGCTGCCTTAGATATCATTAATAGATCCACAGATGCGGATCCTGCGCTGCAACCTCCAATTATGACATCATTAGGGTTACCACCGAAACTGGCGATGTTCTGTTGTACCCAGTGCAGCAGTGCCACCTGATCTTTCATGCCAGCATTGCCTGGTGCGTCTTCGGTGCCGAGACAAAGGAATCCGTGAGCGCCAAGACGGTAGTTAAACGTGACCAATATGATATCTTTCTTAATGTTTACCATTTGTGTTCCTTTAAAATAGTCACCATAGCCTAATACAAAACCGCCACCGTGCACGTAAACAAGGACTGGCAGGTTTGTCTCATTGGTGATGGGCACGAATAAATTAGCAACCAGACAATCTTCTTTCATGTCTCCATTGCCATTTTCTGGCGACATGCCACTGCCCTGTGGACATATTATAAGCTTGTCATTGTTGGCATCAAATGGTTCTGTCCAATTTGGCGGTGGAAGAGGTGCCTGAAAATAAAAAGTGATCATAAAAAAAATGTGTCATCATCCACCAGCTGTGGGTAATTATTCTGTTTTCTAGCATCCTATTTTGAAATATCGTGTGGATTTATTGTTTAGTAAAAGACTTTCCGTACACACGTTGGATAATTTTATTATATTGACAGTTCAACAAACCATAGATTTACATCACAGACATTCATCTTGACATAAGAGTTCCACAGACTAAAATTCTCTTCACATATCGTCCGTTTTGGACGGACTTTCAAATAATATATTATTCATGTTTTTATTATTAAAAGTAACTCTATTTATAGAAGTCAAACCAGGGATGCAAAATCTATCAAAAAAATTAAAAAGTTCATTAGCGTTTTTTTCTGATAATGTTTCTATCTAAATACTGAAGCGACACACAGAGGTTACGGGGAAAGGAGGAACTAATATTTATGGTGCCTTATACACGTTCCACTCCTTTATGAGAAGGCGTTTTTTACACCACCCCTCAACATAATATTTTCCTGTTTTCCCTGTTTAAAAACACAAATATTAAAACATTTAATTCTGACTAAATTGTTAGTGATGCATTTTATACTGGCACATTCAAATACTTAACTTACTCCTTTATTTTTAACAGAATTTAACTCTTAAAAATGCATGACCAACATTACATAGATTATGTGCATAGCCCTATATTCTTAAAAAATTAACTTAACAAACTTCTCAAAAACAGTTTTTCCTAACGGCTTAGTTAACAAATCCGCCAAATTATCCTGCGTTTTAATATACTTTACTGAAATACACTTATCCTTTATTTTGTCCATAATGAAGTGATACCTAATATCCAAGTGCTTTAACCTTTTATTATTTTCATTATTATAAACAAGTTTTATTGCTGACTGGTTGTCTTCATACAAGATCACTTCATTACCGACAACATCAAAGTCACACAACAAATTTTTCAACCAACATGCTTCTGAAATAGCCATACTTAATGCAATATATTCAGACTCAGTGGAGGATAATGACACACTAAGTTGTTTTTTACAACACCATACTACAGTACAATCAAATATTTTAAACAAATAACCAGTGGTAGATTTTCTATCTTGTGTGTCACCGGCCCAATCTGCATCAACAAAGCCTTGCAATTCTGTGGATGTGCTATTATATATCAAAGAGTAATTTAATGTACCTTTTATATACCTTAGAATACGTTTCAATGCCTTGTACAACATAATACTAGCACAGTGTTGGTACCTACTGAGGAAACAAACTGATACACATAGATCTGGTCTTGTACCACAAACTGCATACATTAAACTGCCTATGAGTTGTCTACACTTTTTCTCTATTTCTGGACTTTCAGATTTTTCCCTTTTTAGTATTTCAAACTTAAAGTTTTGGTCTATTGGAGTAGAAACTGGTTTGCAATCTGACATATTATAATGCTCTAAAACTTTAGTAAGATATGTTTTCTGACTAATTACCGTTGTACCTTTCTTTTGATCAATATCGATACCCAAATAACATTTGGCCAAACCTAAGTCTTTCATCTTAAAGTTATTGCTTAGCTCGCTTTTAAAATCTTCCAAAACCTTGTTTTCAGTGCAAAACATAAGAATATCATCAACAAATAGCAAAACATATAGCATACATTCATTTACCTTTCTGAAATATAAGCAATGATCATTTTTAGATTTACTGAAATTTTCTTTACTCATGAAGTCATCAAACTTTTTATTCCAATATTTAGGAGACTTTTTCAAACCATACAATGATTTATTTAACTTGCATGTTTCACCGCTTGGTAACTTTATGTATACACTCTCATCTATGTCACCATGTAAAAAAGCACCTATAACATCCATCTGATGAACTGGAAGTTGAAGTTTATTTGCAACTGCTATAAAAACTCTAAAAGTAGGCAATTTAGCCACAGGAGAATATACTTCTAAATCACAATCAGACTGTTCAAAGCCTCTTGCTACCAACCTAGCTTTATATACTTTATTAGTACCTACTTGTTTAACTTTAAAAACCCATTTACTAGAAATTACTTTATTCCCCTCTGGTACGCTATTTACTTCTGTCCATGTGTTATTTTCTCTCAGAGTATCTAGCTCAGTCTTCATAGCAATCTTCCACTCTTCCTTTTCTTCAGAGTCAAGCGCTTCCTCTAGAGTAGCTGGCTCTGTACCGATGGATAGAAGGTTTGTTTCGTAGTCATCTAGCCTTGATGGTTTCTTTATTGCTCTGCCTCTCCGTGAATGTGTTGATACTTGAGGTGTTTCTTCTGCCTCTTCTTCTTTTTCTGACTCTGATGTTTCTTCTGAATTTAGAATTTCCTCTGTTTGTACTTCTGTATTTTCATCAAGATCTGATAACTGTGTTACATCTTCTTCACCTTCCTCATTAAAACTGTGATATTCTTCTCTTATTTCATCCTCTTTATTATTTATTTCTTCTTTTAATAATAATGGGGTTATATTATTATGATCTTGAAAAGTATTACCTAGCTTTTGACTACTAAAATTGCCTTTCAGGAATGTTACCTCTCTTTTAATCAAAACATCATTTTTATGGGGAAAATAAATTCTAAAACCTTTTGTTGTTTCACTATAACCTACAAAGTATCCTATTTCAGCTTTGCTATCCCATTTTTTGCGATAATGATCTGGAATGTGTACACCTACCTTTGAACCAAATACTTTTAAATTATTTATATCATATAATCCCTTTTCATACCAGAGCTCATACGGAGTTACATTTTTAATTCTACTTTTACCAGTTCTGTTTATAACGTATACAGCTGTATTGACAGCTTCAGCCCATAGAGACTTATTTAAATTACTTGATAACAATATTGTTCTAGCCGCTTCAGTTATTGTACGCATTTCACGTTCTATGCAACCGTTTTGTTGCGGTGTGTACGGAGCACTATTTTGGTGTACAATACCTAAATGATTGAAGAGAGACTTCACCTCTTTGTTCATAAATTCTGAACCACAATCTGATCTTATTATTTCAATTTTATATTCTAAGTTTTTAGTAACAAAATTTAAAAAAGTTTTAATTTTATCAACTGTTTCAAACTTATTTTTCAGAAAATAAACCGTTCTATACTTTGAAAAGTCATCCTTTATGAGTAGATAATATCTTGATCCACCTAATGATATTGTTTCCATCGGTCCGCATAAATCCATATGAAGCCATTGACCGGGCCTATCTGCCCTATTTATACTTATAGGAAACGGTCTCTTATGTAACTTACCCAAAAGACATGGCTCACATGTTATTTCCTCTTGTTTACTAACACTGAAATCTATATCATATTTATTTAACATGTTTTTTACCTGTTCAATATCCTGGTGGCACATTTTTTCATGCCATTCAGATAAACTGTCACTTGATTTACCAACACAAGCATTTTGAATTTTATTAGACCTAAACTTCATTATAAACAAGTTATTTTTCCTATATGCTAGTGCACAAACATTTTTACTGTTATTTTTCCTCAAATAACACATTTTACTATTAATTGTTAAAACATAACCTCTATCTGTAGTTGAACTTGCTGAAAATAGATTCATCTTGATGCTGGGAACATGTAAAACGTTATTTAATGTTGTATTTATCCATTGTTTACCTGTAAATGCTTCTAAAGAAATAACTCCAATACCAACGGCTTGTATGATTTTGCCGTCTCCAATAACTATGGATCTAGGACATTCTAGTTTTTTATAGTCTATAAACATATCATAATCATAACACATGTGCTCTGAAGCTCCACTATCCATTACCCAACAATTATCACTTTCTAATTGACTGTAAAACAATGATGATAGCTCGAACACAGAGAATGCATTGCCTTGTTTAATTTTGTTTACATCTTGACTTTTCTCACTTTTATTTTTAAACCAACAATCTGAACTTTTATGATTATTCTTCTTACAGAACTTACAACTAGTATTATTAATTATTGTACCTCTACTTTTCGATTTGCACTCCTTTTTCAGATGTCCCACTTTTCCACACCGATAGCATTTTCTATTAGACTTGTGTACAAACGCAGATGACTCATCTTCTTTGTTTTTGGCTGAGGCGCGTTGCTCTTCGATCAGTAATCGCGCTGTTAACTGGTCCATGGTCCTTTTTTCTGCTGACACCGATTCCCACGCTGACACAAAGTGCTGAAATTGTGATGGCAGAGATGAAGTTATCTTTGTGATGGCCATAGTTTGACTCACTTCAGCGTTGAGATTTTTCAGTTTGCTCAGGAGAGACTCGAACCTTCCCAGGAACTCTGACACGGTTTCCCTTTCTTCAAATTTCATTGAAAAGAACTTCTGCTGAAGTATGTGCACAGACAGCTCGCCTCGCTGTTCAAATATTGTATGTAGCTTATCCCAAATCTCTTTTGACGTTTTGCAGCTTAATATTTGTGGTATAACCTTTTCAGATATGTTCGTTACCAACATACCTTGTGCTTTCGAATCTTTCTGCATCCATTTCTCCTGATCCTCGTCAGCCTTGAACGTGCCTTCAACGACGTCTAAGAGACCCATAGCTCTTAGTAAAACGCGTATTTTGAAACACCACGCTGTCCAATTTTGTACACCTTGAAGCTGCTGAGAGCTTTGTCCAGAAGCCATATTTTCGACGGAATCCATCGCCCGTATTATTATTGCTTTACCGCAATTACCAGATTTATCAGAATCTGAGCCGGCGACCGCCACACCTGGTCAGACAGCCCTGGCCGACGTATGTTTATGTAGCTACTTTACCGCAGCGTTTCTTGATAAAAAACCAATCCAGCACGATTATTAGGCCGTAAGTCTGTGTCTGGGCCCATAACCTTTTGAAATATCGTGTGGATTTATTGTTTAGTAAAAGACTTTCCGTACACACGTTGGATAATTTTATTATATTGACAGTTCAACAAACCATAGATTTACATCACAGACATTCATCTTGACATAAGAGTTCCACAGACTAAAATTCTCTTCACATATCGTCCGTTTTGGACGGACTTTCAAATAATATATTATTCATGTTTTTATTATTAAAAGTAACTCTATTTATAGAAGTCAAACCAGGGATGCAAAATCTATCAAAAAAATTAAAAAGTTCATTAGCGTTTTTTTCTGATAATGTTTCTATCTAAATACTGAAGCGACACACAGAGGTTACGGGGAAAGGAGGAACTAATATTTATGGTGCCTTATACACGTTCCACTCCTTTATGAGAAGGCGTTTTTTACATCCTAACCTAACATTATTCATTCATAAGATGTGGCCAGTCATGTTAAAGATATAACAGAATATGGTATTGGATTGAACAGAATATGGTACAAGGATTCGGTATAGATGACGTTAAATAATCAGATTTAAATAAAATACCTTGAATTTGTTTTCGCCCGAAGGTGCTGTGGCGTAAGGTATATTGTAGAAGGAAAATACGTCCGTGTTGGGGACCTTATGCCCACGCACCGGCCCTTGCGATAGTGCCACAGTCCATGACTCATCTTCAGCCAAAACTGCTGTCACGCACAACAGGATCACACACGTCCGCCACTCCATCTTTACGACTACCAACTGCGTCACTTGCAATCCGACTTTTTGCTTATTATATCTTCGTCTTTTTGGATTATTTGCATATTTAATGTTTTATCAGTTGTGATAAATATCAGTGATTTGCATTAATGGAATAATTGATATCAATTGTTAATAAATGATCAATTTTAACAAATTTGTATTTAGTCACTTACAGTTTGACTAGTTTTACATTATCTTTGATTTGTATTTGCAAATCATGGTGTGAACGTGACTACGGTTGACAGAAATGTGCACAAAACGGAAATGAAATTTCAAAAACAAAATCATTGGGTATAATAATTAATGTTTGGAAGGAAGACTTCTTCGAATTGTGGAAAAAGTTTATTTTTGTTCAAAGGAAAGTAAACTTCCCATCGCGAGGGGAGCAGACTCCCCCGCCCATGGCTCCGTCTCCGACGGTGCCTGACGGTGAAGCTGACACAAACGCGGACCATAGCGACGACGACGACTACGACGCTCCAGAGGTGATCGAGGAAGACCTGAGAGTGGCAGTACAAAGGCTCAAGGCCAAAAATACCGCCCCAGGACCCGACGGCTTCCCAGGAAAAGCCTGAGTCCTGGCCTCGGGGACTCTCGGACCTCGACTGGGGGGCTCTTTCGGGACTCTTTAGCGCATGTTTGGAGAGGTGTTAGTTCCCGCTTCGTTGTAAGACGGGGTACTGGTCCTCATCCAGAAGCTCTGGGCGCCCTGCGGACTCTCCATCCGCATTCCAGCCCATCGTGCTGCCCGACGAGGTGGGCAAGCTCTCTGAAAGAGTTATTGCAAACCGTCTCGTCGCAGGCAGGGAGGCCCCGTCACTATGCTGATACTCTTTAAGGCGCGCGTGGAACACAACGCGCCGTCGACCCGGGCATGGTCCATGGTCGGACAGCGAGTCGCCCATTAGTCGCTGCCCGCATGCCCGCGCCTACAGTGGCCGGAGATCATCTGGCGACGTCCGACGCCGTGGGCGTCTACCACTGCGGCTACAGAAATTAAAACTCACATAATATTTTATAAATATTTTTAGAAATAAACGCAACTTCGACTGTGGAGTAGTATTTTAATTACGCATATTTTGCTCTTTTCGGTGCATTGTTTAGTAGTGCATTCATGAATCTGATGTTTAATCGAAATAGAAAAAGTAGACGCTCCATTTCGAATTCCAGTTGTGGCAACAAGCTGTTTTAACATTTTTTATAAACTTTGAAGACAGCAAATCTACTCGTTGTTGCAATCCGGTTGCAAGAGCTCTGTTACTTAAAACGGTGATAAATTAAAAAAATCAAGCTTCACTGGCCCACGAGGTGCAGTATATGTATTTTCTCATTTTGTATACAATTTACTAATATTTGACTAGTAAAAACTTGTTAAAAGAGATTTCATTGTATATTTATTAAATTCCCTTAAAACTATGATGACATGGTTCTACAGTAGCTAATACGACAGTGTAAATTATCAGGTAAGACTGTAAAGCAGTTGCCAAACCGACAGGCAATAGCGAACCGGACCGAGTCCGAAGCGATAACGAACCGATACGAGACGTCAAACTGGGAACAGCGAACTGAGGCGTGGCAATTGTATTAGCTGGCTTGTTATGAACGACGTCAAACAGAGCAAATACGTCTTCGCCACGTCTTCGCATCGGTTCGGTCAAGCTATCGGATCGCTTTCGCTTTTCTATGTGACTGGATTCAAACAATTCCAAACATTACAAATAAAAATGCCTAGCTTCGCATTCACCACGCCTGTCTGTTTGACAAAGGCTTAAGAGTTCCTCCCATGAATCATCCATATAGACAAGAACAAGATTATTCCGAATTCTTCATCATCATCTACAAAACAGAAGGAATTAGGAGTCATAGACGATCACTAACGTGATCGACCTGCAACAAATGTGCAGACTTCTAATTGGGATGGTGAAAAAGTCTAAGAGAACTCTGTTGCACAAAGTCACGACTACTATAATATATCCCGACCTTAAGTCATACAAGTGGAAGTGAATCTGTTGCCTAGCAAGGAGTTCTGTGTGTGTTAACCTTTCTTCCAATTTTGTAATTAATAATCCACAAGTAAAAAAAATAAGTCTGTTTCACATACGGATATACTATTGATGAATACAGAGTGAACAGGCTCCTTCTGGGAAAGACGCTCAATCGTAGTCTATGTATTTGTCACCTCTGACCTAGACTAGAGGCAAGAGCAAACCAATCTCTGATAAAAAAAATAGAAACAAAATATATCTAAGGTTCAATTTCTTACCAACAAACCTCAAAAAAAAAGTAAAAATAAACACCAAAAAGCCATAAAAAATATCAAAGTTACAATATTCCTTGGTTTATAAACATTCTGTAAGATTCATCATTCGTTAGTTATAAACTTATAATGGAACAATAACAAGTTCGTGTCCACTGAGTGTGCTGCCTTCTTCACGATTTACTATCTTATAATAACCAACAAACCCTAATTATTATTATATTAATTACTAATTATTTTAAAATAATTTCAGTAACATAGAAAAAATACATAGAGCTAATAAATTTAAGATGTTCTTCGAAGTCATGCTATCAGCCCCGCTGCGTGGAGGTACGGCATCCAAGTAGTGTTTCTGATAGATCTCGTCCCACAAGCGAGTGCGTTCCTCCATGGGCACTCCTCCTAGTGTCATATTCTCATTCAATATCATGTGTGGTGACCTGTTCGCACCTACCGGCGGCCAGGGTAGCAGGGACGAACCTTCAGGTACAGGTTTTCTAAAATGTCAAATATATTTGATAAAGACATAGTTTTCAACAACTTATTAATTATTGAGTGCTAACGAACTATTTGATGATGCAAATAACCTTCGCATGCAATTTAACAAACGAAATCAAATTTATTAAGTTGTAACTGAATCAAAGTTATTAAGTACCTAATAACTTACCCAGTTTTAATAAAGTTGTGCCAAAGTTCTCGTACTATCTGTCTCGTCTTTTTATATTCGGGAGTGTCGAGACTCTCATCTGTACCATCCATGTTATCCAACCAAGCAAACGCCTGAGTGCAGTGATCGGCTCCATGCACGTCAGGGTGATCGTTCACATTCCTGTCCGCAAACGTATATTCATACAAATATACTTGATCATGGCCAGCTTCCGCGTATAGCTTCGCAGCCCAAAGCATGTGATAATTCATCATGACATCCGTGAAGAAATCAATATATTCTGAAATAGTTTCATCGCCAACAGTTTTGTTACCAAAATAAAATGCCTTGACCTTATCAGCTACTTCTTTTCGTTCTACATCAGATTCAAACTCTAAGTCAGCTGGTAAGAAATCCGAAAACCTTTCATTCATCTCATGTTTCCAATCTTCAAAGTGCTCAAGGCGCACCAGTCCTTCCTTGTCAGTAAATCCATACAACACAGGTAATTTTTTGAAGCTTCTATTCTTTAGTATTGTCAGAGGAGATTCTGTCAGGAATGCTCCATCAGTATCACGCTCCACACACGGTGAAAACACGAAAGTAGAATCAGTTCTTTTTGTCAAATTGCCACTAATCAATACTTCTAATGAAGTTGTTTTATAGAACTGTTCTAAATCGTTTATATTGTCTACGACAGCGCGTTCATTCAACTCTCTGGCATACATTTTGGCTACCTCAATAGGATCCCTCTGAATTGAAAATACGGCAAGGTTTGCACCACTTTCAGGTATGACTCGGTGAAACAATCCTTCGGCTGCCTTAGATATCATTAATAGATCCACAGATGCGGATCCTGCGCTGCAACCTCCAATGATGACATCATTAGGGTTACCACCGAAACTGGCGATGTTCTGTTTTACCCAGTGCAGCAGCGCCACCTGATCTTTCATGCCAGCATTGCCTGGTGCGTCTTCGGTTCCGAGACAAAGGAATCCGTGAGCGCCAAGACGGTAGTTAAACGTGACCAATATGAAATCTTTCTTAATGTTTACCATTTGTGTTCCTTTAAAATGGTCACCATAGCCTAATACAAAACCGCCACCGTGCACGTAAACAAGGACTGGCAGGTTTGTCTCATTGGTGATGGGCACGAACAAATTAGCAACCAGACAATCTTCTTTCATGTCTCCATTGCCATTGTCTGGCGACATGCCACTGCCCTGTGGGCATATTACAAGCTTGTCATTGTTGGCATCAAATGGTTCTGTCCAATTTGGCGGTGGAAGAGGTGCCTGAAAATAAAAAGTGATCGTTATTTTTTTTTTGTCATGATCAACCAGTTGGGGGTAGTTATTCTGTTTTCTAACATTATTCATTCATAAGATGTAATGTTATGTGGCCAGCCATGTTAAATATACTTGGACTAAACAGATGGTACAAGTATCCGATATAGATGACGTTAAACAATCAAAATTAAATAAATTACCTTGAATTTGTTTTCTCCCGATGGTGCTGTGGCATAAGGTATGTTGTAGAAGGAAAATACGTCCGTGTTGGGGAGCTTATACCCACGTACCGGCCCTTGGGATAGTGCCACTGTCCATGATTCATCTTCAGCCAGAACTGCTGTCACGCACAACAGGACCACACACGTCCGCCACTTCATCTTTACGACTACCAACTGCGTTACTTGCAATACGACTTTTTGCTTATATCATATCTTCTCTTTTTGGATTATTTGTGTTTTGAATGTTTTATCAGTTGTGATAAAGTATCTGTGATTTGCATGTGATCTAGATTAATGGAATTGGTGTAGGTAATACAGTTGCTAATTGCGTGACAGGAATGTTTAAATGAGGAATACGTGTTTGCTTCACCATAATTTTATTGCGACTGAACTGTTATACATTTACCCACAACATACCGGCCCCCAAAGGACCTACAAGTCCTTTTAAAAAAAATCAATGAATCTAGCAAATAACAAAGGAGCTGGTTAGTACTAAATGAAATTAATCAAAAAGGTAAGTACAACTCTGAAATTATGTTAATTTAAATAAGCACATATACCTAGGTGTATAAGTAACTAACAAGTAACATCATAGTTAAATTCACAAGTTAATAATTATACATGCTTGAATCATAATTATCGTTTTCAAATAAATGAAATAAGAATCAAAATCAGGTAAGTTAATTATTACGTTAAGAATCATCATCGTAATCCACAGGTAAGTGACATAATTTAGTAACACATCTTTTGACAATACTCTCACCACTCTTCACACTATAGACTCTGGTCAGCCCGTCTGGGCCTGGGTGTTTTTCAACGATTCTTCCCAAATGCCATTTTCCAGGTGGTAAGTTGTCTGTTTTAATAAGTACTATTTGCCCTTTTTCTAATTCTGTTTCTCGTTTTATCCATTTAGGTCTTTGCTGGAGGCGTGTCAAATATTCGGTTTGCCATTTTTTCCAGAAATCTCTCAATAGTTTCTGCGTATGCTGCCAGCGTGAAAGGTAAGTAACTTTTATATTTTCTAAATTTGGACTAGGAACTACAATTGGAGCTTCTCCGATAAGGAAGTGACCTGGGGTAAGTATTTCTATTTCATCAACATCTGAATCGTCTGCAGGGGTGAGAGGGCGGGAATTCAGACAGGCCTCAATCTGACATAATAAGGTTGTCATCTCCTCAAAGGTTAAGTTTGTATTAAGAACTCTTTTCAGGTGGTGTTTAATAGACTTCACACCGGCTTCCCAGAGACCACCAAAGTTGGGACTGTACGCAGGTATGAAGTGCCACTGGGTTCCATCCTTTGCTAATGAATCTGCTACGTCTCGAGGGAGCTCACACTGTGCGTCTTGCCATGCTTTCATTAGATCCTTATTACTACCAACAAAATTCCTTCCCTGATCGCTCCATAAGTGAGCACATTTGCCTCGCCTGGAAGTGAATCTTTTAAATGCAGCAATAAAGGCTTCTGCTGTTAAATTGCCGACCAATTCCAGGTGTATAGCTTTGACGGCCATACATATAAAAATGGCTATATACGCTTTGTCGGTTCTAGCTCCTCTTCCTTTAGACATCAATATTTGGAAAGGCCCTGCGAAATCTACTCCGCTGTGTAGGAATGGTCTGGCTGGCGTCACACGTTCTTTCGGCAAATCACCCATTAACTGTCGATTTGGCCTGGCATTGTGTCTAGCGCACACAAAACATTGTCGAATGCATGCCTTTATGACGTCTTTTACTCTTAAAATCCAGTACCTGGATCTGATGTAGGCCAACATTAATTGAACACCTCCATGAATGGTCTCTGTGTGTGCGTTTTTCACTATCAATCGAGTCAATTCATTTTTGTTACCAAGTATGATAGGATGCTTGCTTTCAAATACAATATCAGCAGCGTTTCTTAATCTCCCTCCTACTCGAATGACGTCGGCTGGATCTATGAAAGGATTCAACGATTTCAATCTGCTGGTTTTATGAACTTCATTTCCATTTTTTAATTTTAGTATCTCCTCTTCAAATTCATTTTCTTGTGCTATTTTTATACATTTGATTAGTGACTCTTCTAACTCTGTCGTTGTGATATGTTTTTCAGTTTCAGTAATGATTGTGCTTCTTTTATAATTTAGTAATCTTCGACAGCAGGAGACGGATGTAAGTAACTCTTTTAAGTTATTGAAAATTTTAAACTGTTCTATCATTTTTATATTTTCTTTGTAGTTAATGTTCAGGTGTGTTTGTAATTCTTTGTTTGTTTTCCTTTCTTCGTCAGTTTGTATTCTGTCCAGTCGAGTGAATTTAATTTCTTCTGTGCTCAACCAGTCAGGCCCATTCCACCATAAATTACAGTTCTTTAATTCTTCAACTGACATCCCTCGAGACGCAATGTCAGCGGGATTGTCGTGGGATAATACATGGTACCATTGATTACAGTGAATGTTTTCCAGAATTTCCACCACACGGTTTGCAACAAATGTCTTCCATCTGGATGGCTCGCCTGACAACCATGCTAGAACTATTGACGAATCCGTCCAAGCAAAGGTTTGTGATTGTGGTATCTTCATTGCTTCCCCTGCGTGTTTTAATAATTTTGATAGCAACAGTGCTCCACACAACTCGAGGCGAGGAACGGATATCGTCTTTAATGGAGCTACTCGTGTTCTGGCTGCTACCAAGTTTGTATAAATTTCACCGTTGGGGCAAGTAACTCTTACGTACACTGCTGCAGCATAAGCTCGTGATGATGCGTCGCTGAACCCGTGTAAATGGATGCATTCTTTGTTTTCACAGGTTGTATGTATCCATCTATCAACATTAATTTCATTAATGTGTTCGAAATCCGATCTCATGAGTGACCATTCGTTTTCCAAGTCTTCACTAGTTTTGTCATCCCAACTAATTTTTTCCAACCAGAGTTTTTGCATGAGTAACTTAGCAGTAATAATTACCGGTGACAACCATCCCAAAGGATCATACAGCTTCTGTATATCTGAGAAAATGCTTCTTTTTGTTATATCACCTTCTATTGGTTTTAAGGTAAATTTATATTCTAATTTGTTTGTTTTCAGGTTCCAAAGGATTCCCAACGCCTTCACCTTTGCATCTATATTCAAATCAAGGTGTGCATTTGAAGATCTCTCGTCTGGTGGTATGGATTTCATAAAGTCTTCGTTATTCGATGACCATTTCTTTAATAAGAAGCCGCCCTTTTTCATCAGTTTTTTCAACTGTTCTCTGGCTTCAATAGCTTCCTTCAGTGTGTCTTTTCCAGAAAGGAGATCGTCGACGTAATAGTCGGATACCATTTGTGCAGCAATAGGATAATTTTGACATTCGTCATTTGCTAGCTGCAGTAAGGTTCTGCAGGCCAAGTAGGGTGCTGAGGCGGTACCAAACGTTACGGTAAGTAAACGATAGTCCTTGACAGGATCAGATGGATTTTCCCTCCATAATATACGTTGGAAATCTGTTTGGTCCTTGGAAAGTAGTACCATTCTGTACATTTTTTCAATGTCCGCTACGAAGCACACAGCGTGCATTCTCCATCGCATGATGATGCTACGAAGGTCATCTTGAATTAAAGGCCCAACTAGCAGTTCATCATTGAGTGAAATGCCATTGGAACCCTTGCAGGAAGCATCGTACACAACTCTTGTTTTGGTGGACTCTTTGTCACTACGGACGACTGCATGATGTGGTAAGTATACAGCCTTCTTTTTAATTAATTCTTCCGTAGGTACCTCTTCCATGTGATTTAGTGTTTTGTATTCTTCCATTACTCTTACATATGCTTCCTTCAGCTCAGGTTGTTTTGCAAATCTTCTTTCTAATTGTAATAAACGAAGCATTGCTATCTCTCGTGTATTACCTTCTGGTGATTTAAGGTTTTGTGTTTTAAAAGGTAATGTAACAACGTATCTTCCTTCTTCATTTCTTGAATGTGTATTTTTGTAAATATCTTCACATAACTGTTCTTCTTGTGTGTATTTTCTTTTGTTTTCAGTGTCTATTTCCCAGAGTGTTTTTAACATAATATCCATATCTATTTGATGGTGCATAACAAGAAAAGAGTTGCCTTCGTTTTTGTTTTGTATTTCTCCGAATAAAATCCAACCCAGGCTGGTTCGTTGTGCACATGGTGTGCCTGGTGGACCTTTGATAAGCTCCTGTTGTATAATTTCCGCATATTCCTTTACACCTAGCAGAAGATCAACAGACCCTGGTGAATGAAAAGTCGGATCTGCTAGGTCTAAACCCTGCAAGTGTTGAATATCGTTGTATACAGCGACAGTGTGTTGGGGTATTTTAGTGGTCAACTGTTTACACATCACATAGGCTTGTATTTCAAGACAGAAGTTGTCTTCTTTTCTAGATTGAACCTGTAGCTGAACCACTTGTTTGACATCTGTTTTAGTCGATCCCACTCCAATCACGCTACCATTCGCTGACTGTCTTTTGAGTTTCAGAAGCTGAGCCGCTTTCTCACTGATGAAGCATGCTTGCGAACCTTGGTCGATCAGCGCTCTTAAAGTGATAGTGTGTCCTTCTTCGTTCTTACATTTCACCATCGCAGTTGCTAATAGCGCCGTCACCTTTCTACTGTTGTAATGTGCCGCCATTGTTATTGTTGTCTCCTTACTTTCTTCTATAGCATGATTGACCGACACATTGGAATTTGTATTAGTTGTATCATTTTGTGTCTTTGAAGTGTCTTCTTTTTTCTCGTGGAGAAGCGAATGATGACGCTTGTTACAAATGCGGCAGTTAAACGGGATACGGCATTTTAAAACCGCGTGGCCCGGTGACAAACAGTTGTAGCACAATTTGTTTTGCTTGACATAATCGTTCCTGTCTTTAACACTCATGTCTGTAAACTGCTTACAGTGACATAACGTATGCTGGTCTCCGCACTTACTGCACTTTTTTTCAGTTGAAGTAGTAGCTGTGGCAGAAAATGTTTTTTCTTTAGGTTTATCACGAACAGTAGTAGCAGTAGCTGGTGACACAAGCTCAAGAGTGCGGAACTTCGACTCAAGAAACTTCTTCAAGCAGTCCCAGGCAGGTAACTCTTCAGAATTTTCTTTAAATGAATATTCTTCCCAGTCTTTGTGAGTGTCTTGATCCAATTTCTGTACAACAAGAAATATTATCATAGGATCCCAAGACTCCGTGGTAACCATCATATTGTTCAGATTATTAAGACATTCATGAGTAGTGTCTAATAATGATTTTATTTGACTGGCACTCTGCGTATTCATTTTTCTTTGACTGACCAAACGTTTGAGAACGGCATTTACTATAAGGCGTTTATTTCCATACCTTTGTTTCAGTGCTGTCCAGGCTTGCGAGTAATTACTGTCCGTTATCTGTATATGTTTTAATAGCATCTCTGCTTCCCCGCCAATGCTAGACTTTAAGTAGTGTAATTTTTGCACGTCACTGATTGAACTATTTTTGTGAATTAATGAAACAAATAAGTCGTGAAAGGTTGACCATTCTTCGTATCGCCCAGTAAATTTTGGCAGTTCAATTTTTGGGAGTCTGAGTTGTGATGTAAATGTCCCTGATGATTCATTCACGCCCATGTTGTAAGCCGTGCTGCTGGACGAAATTTGTGAGCATAAATCTTTGAGGTCAGCTTGCATGGATAAATAAAGGTCTTCACATATATAGTAATCTTCATTCACAAAATAGCTCATAGTACTTCGATTTTCGCGTGTTGTGCTTTTTATTAATTCTTGGTGGGTGGCAGTGAATTTATACCAATATTCGTCTAAACATTTCAATCTTGCTTCGATATATCCCCGCGTCAATCTTTGTTTTGGACATTTCTTCAAATTTGTTTGTGTTTTTTGTAGTAATTTTGCAATTTCTTCTAACGTTCCAAGTAATTGTTCCGATGTAGACATATTTGTAAACACTTATTACTTCTCGAACTCAATATTTATCAAAAAACGTGAATTTCAACGCGTAGATTGTTTTTAGAACACAGATTTAAGTTATTTTTATTCAATTTTGCACTAAAAGTCCTAATGAGTTTGTTGACGATAGGCTCGCTTCTTATCTAAAGAATGCGGCTGTCTATTGTTCTCGACGTTCGGGTACGATCACTCCACTTTGCACTAAAAATCCGGCTCGAAGGACCATATGGTGTAGGTAATACAGTTGCTAATTGCGTGACAGGAATGTTTAAATGAGGAATACGTGTTTGCTTCACCATAATTTTATTGCGACTGAACTGTTATACATTTACCCACAACAGGAATAATTGATATCAATGGGTAATTATTGGCCAATTTATAACAAACTAGCACTTCGCCCGCGGGATTTTCGAACTTTGCTTTTGTGAATTTCTACTCCTGGCCACCCTCTTTATGGGATACTTTTGGAAAATCTAAATAAATATCCAACAAAATTTCTATCATCCCGCAATATTCCATCTTACGTAGCACCTACGTCCTAAAAATAAATGCAAAAGTAGGGACCTCTAACTATCAACACCAAAATTTTTATTAGTAAAGGGGTTGAATTTCGCAAAATACCGCCTTGGTGAGCATTAACGTCTTCAAACAAAACCCCATGCAAAATTTGAGACTCCTAGCATTTGTAGTAACAAAGTTTCATACAAACTATCAACCCCAAAAACAAACCACTTAGGGGTTGAATTTCGCAAAATTCCCGTATTAAGTGTCAATTATGCCCAAAAAAGAACCCGCCTGCATAATTAGAGACCTCTAACTATTAACCCCAAAAACAACCCCTCAGGGGTCGAATTTCGCAAAATTTTTGCCTCGGTGAGCAATAAGTCTTTCAATAAAAACCCATGCAAATTTGAAACTCCTAACATTTGTAGTAACAAAGTTTCATACAAACTAGCAACCCCAAAAACAAACCCCTTAGGGGTCGAATTTCGCAAAACTCTGACATGGTGAGCATCTACGTCGTAAGAAGAAGGCCCGTGCAAAATTTGCAACTCCTAGCACTTGTAGTAAGTGTAGTAACGAAGTTTTATACAAACTATCAACCCCAAAAACAACCCCTTAGCAATAACCGGAGAGGGTCATTAATCCACGGAAAATCTTAACACAGCGATTCAGAAAAATGACGTAATTGCACAACGCCATCTATGGGTAAATGGATAAAACGTCCGTACAAAGCATGTTCTATTGCGGTTCGTGAATGGATGGCGGCATTTTGCGATACAGTAATTTTATATTATCTTCGAAACTATTTAACCAATTGACATACTGTTTGGGGCAATTCGTATCTCTATGATGTTCTTGTGATCATAATAATATGTTTAATATTTTGTTGTTTATAAAATCGTCGGAATCGTGTATTAACGTACGTCGAAAAATACATTTTTTTACACATAAAAGCTACTATGTCTGCTAAAATATTAAAGATAGAAATATGGTGTCGCAGACATTTTTGTAGAACTATTCTAAGCGGACCAGGTTGCCGTACATTGTATGATTTCTTCTCATTTCAATTATATACTGTTAAGGCAGCGCATGCAAATAACTCTGTTGTAAGAGCAATTTTTTCCGCCTGGCTAAACAAAAATTGACATAGTTCGGCTAATATGCATGATATCTTTATAATTTATAGCCTATAACACTCACAGATAATGTAATTTTCTACCAGTAAAACAATTTTTAAAATCGGTTCATTACTTCCGGAGAAAACCCCCTACATACAAACAAACTTTACCTCTTTATAATATTAAGTAGTATAGATTTGTGTTTAGTCACCTACACTTGATATTTTTACATTATCTTTAATTTGAATTTGCAAGTCATGATGTGAGCGCGAACGTGACCACTGAAGAGTGACCACTGAAGTTTGTGTTCTAAGAAAAGTGAACTTGGACATCAAGGGTGACACAATTTAGTGTTTATTTTTAGTTATTTATTTAGTGGCCCGAGAGCCGATTGACATTTTGGAGGTGTTCGAGGCGAGTTCAAACTTATCCAAACTAATCCATATTGTAAATGCGAAAGTAACTCTGTCTGTCTGTCTTTTCTTAACGCCTAAACTACTGAACAGGTTTGTGTGAAATTTGGTACAGACATAGTTTGGAACTTAAGAAAGGACATAGGATAGTTTTAAAATTTAAAATTTTTGGTGTTTATATTTCATAATATTAGATTATATTTTGGTGGTAAAACCAAAAATCTGCCGGAAGTCACTATCCCACGCGAACAAAGTCGCGGGCAAAAGCTAGTCTTCAGTCATCTTCAAACACATTTATGCAGACCTGAGTCCTTATCAAATTTCCGTATTTTACCTTACAGCGTACTTGATTGTATGGTAAATAAAAAATAAGCTTACATTTTTTTTACACCAAATATGAACCCCAAAGTTTTCGTTTTTTCTTCACAAAAACTTGAAAAATCATTCTAGATCTGTCTGGAAAGTTGCAGAGTAAGTACGATCAGCTTATTGTTTGTTTGTCATAACATGACAAGACATTTTCACGATGACGCAAATATTAAACAGATGACTGACCATTATTTGATACCACATCGTCCACGGTGGCGACGGCGTCATTTAACGATTGCAAGGTTAACACGACCATTAGCTTTCTTTTTCTTTTTTTAAAAACGTTGCTCCACACTAGTAATGACCCCTGTGTCGAGGTGGTGGTACAAACATAAAAACTCACGCATACAAACACCCAGAGCTGGAACAACTACCTACTTGTCATAAGTCTTACTTCTTAACTATCTAGTCATACAAATAAATGAAGAGCTGAAATCCTCTATTCCCTCGTTTGAACGTTTTTCGGTAACGTAGCGATTAATGGGCAAGCCGCAATGGCGGCGGTAAGACCCCTCTTTGAGGAGTGGCTGGATAGGCGTCACGGCGATCCGACCTACCGCATGACGCAGGTCCTCATCGGACACGAAAGTTTCGGGAGGTACCTGTGTCTGATAAGGAGGTAAGAAACGCCTGGGTGTCACCATTGCGAGGATCGTCCGGAGGACACGGTGGAGCACACGGTTGCACCGTACTGGGCAGAGCAACGACTGTCCCGCTTGGGCAGAGCAACGTTGTGTCCTCACGACGGCGATAGGCACAGACCTCTCGCGCTCGGCATTGGTCGAGGCCATGCTGCAGGGCGAGACGGAGTGGGAAGCGGTCGCCTCCTAATGCGAAGCAGTCATGCTCGCGAAGGAGGAGGCGGGCCGCGTGAGGCAGAGGACAGCGTCCTCCCTCCACCCCAGCCGCAGTGGTAGACGCCCACGGCGACGGACGTCGGCAGACGATCTCTACTGTCGCCACCGTAGGCGCGGGCATGCGGGCGGTGAGTAATGGGCGACTCGCTGTCCGACCATGGACCATGCCCGGGTCGACGGCGCGTTGTGTTCCACGCGCGCCTCAAAGAGTGTCAGCATAGTGACGGGGCCTGTAGAGGGCCAAAGCCTGCCGGGGTCGCGGGACTCACGATTTACCGTGACCTCGGTACGTAAAGGGAAGGGCTATTGAAGGACACCGTGGATTTTAGTCAGTCAAGTCTGACAGTTCCTCCCGGTCTCCCCTGGGTGGGAGGACTCATTTGATGATTATACCACGATTAAAAAAAAACTAAAAAAAAAGTACTCTGCGGTTTCACCTACAGACAAAGATTATAAATTACATAATTTTGCTTTTAAAATAATCAGCCTCCATATCAGAAACTAAAATTCTAATATTACTATTATCAATAACAGGTAATCGATCAATTAAAAACGAGTTGGATCGAAAAAAACTGCTATAGCAGAATAGTAATTCTACTTATTTTATAAAATACCTAGTTATAAAAAAAAAACATTAAATGTGTTCTCTGGCGTGACTTCACGGCGACTAACGTCGCCAGATGATCTCCGGCCACCGTAGGCGCGGGCATGCGGGCAGCGAGTAATAGGCAACTCGCTGTCCGACCATGGACCATGCCCGGGTCGACGGCGCGTTGTGTTCCACGCGCGCCTCAAAGAGTGTCAGCATAATGGCGTGCCCCCCTCTAGAGGGCCAAAGCCTGCCGAAGCCTGCGGGACTCACGAATTACCGTGACCCCGGTACGGAAAGGGCTATTGAAGGACACTGTGGATTTTAGTCAGTACGAGTCACGTCCCTCCCGCTCTGCCCTGGGTGGGAGGACTTATATGATGTTTACCACATAAAAAAGGGCCTCCGACTTGCGACAACCATCTTGTCGAATTCCGACGTCAAAAAGTTGTTGACTGTGTTGATGCGGAAGAGTTCAAGTTCCTTTTGGGTGTGTTGTGTCTTAAGTCCCAGCTTTACTTGTGGGCTAGATAGGCTCCCAGTATAAAAGAAAAAAAACTGTATATCTGCCGTCGTGTTTTTGCCCCACTTACTCGTAAAATCCTGTATTAATCGTTATCTGTATCAAATCAAGCAATCAAGGATGGAAAATATTTTAACTATGATAACTCATATCTGAGAAACGTGATGCTCTAGAATATTTTGTGATAGTCTCAATGTTTGTTTTTTTTGTTTTTTTTTTTTACAACAATTGTCATGGTATTATATTGATACCAGTTACCGTTTAATGCACAACTGTAATTTTTTTTTTCATCTCTGAAGCGATTCTACTAATTCTATGATCGTAAGATTTGATAGATTTGGATAGTAAATTTTGAATCCCAATTTAATATTTTTGGCGTTGAATCCCCAAAAAATAATAATTTTAGTCACTTGTGTTCTCTTTTTTATGAGGAGGGCTGACACTCATGTTGATGGATGGAGAGGAAGAGGAAGGCCAAAGAAAAGATGGATGGATTGTCTAAGGAATGATATGGAAGAAAAGGGAGTAAATGATACTGTGACGTCTGATGGAAGGAAAAAACGTGTTGCGCCGACCTCAAGTAGAATAAGAAGATGATGACTTATGTTTTCTTTTTTGAGGTACTCGTATTTAATGTTGCCTCTTTTACAATTCAAGTTTCCTTAACGGGTAGAACCCACCTACAAAATTGTACAACACTGTAATTAGGTTTTTTGTACAAGAAATTATTCACAAAAAAAATGTGGTGTTTTCAATATCTTTAATCGCATTTTTATAGTCACTTACAAAACTCCAGAAACATTTTATTTCACAACAATTTATTTTATACGCCCCAAGAGTTCCCAGTAACTCTTGGGGCGTAGAAAATTAATTAAAAAATTGACTCCTCATCAAATTGGATGTGAGACGATTGCGTAGTCCTCCTCTTACAGACGCAACGGCGTTAGTAGTCTGGTAGGCTTTACTAGTCTGGGGCAAAACAGAAGTGTCGCGCAAGTACGCGAGGGAACAACCGAATGGTTTTAGCCAGTCGAGTCTAAGATGCCACTCCGTTTCAGAAGCGAAGGAAGTCAACGCTTTAAGCTTGCTTAGATTATAATATCAGAAAGAAAAACCACAATAATAATTAATTACTTCCCACTTCCTCCTTCTTAGCTCCTTACCAAAGTGACGCAAAATATCAATTTTATTTTAAAAGGTATTCGAACTATTGTTTGTTAAAGTTTTTGAAAATAGAGAGTAATACAATTTCAGGTTGTTTGAATCCTCTTAATTCATTGTATTCATTATAATGATCAAATTTTATGATAGGACTATACCCGAAATCGCGGAGAAACAATTGTTCAGTACATTATGATGAGTTAGACCAGTGTTTTTCAAACTGTGGGTCGCGACCCCCTGGGGGGTCGCGTTACCTCTTTAGAGGGGTCGCGGAGTAGGGGTGCTGTAAAAGGTTGGGAAAGCTAGAGCAGTAAATAAAAAAGATTTATTAACGAAAATAATTAAAGGAAAAATGTTAACTAAAGGACATAATCTTTTTTTTTATGAAAATGAATAGCTATGTATGATTGAATGTTAATTTGTCACAAAATATTAGACATGATAAAATAAAACAATCGGGGGGGGTCGCGAAATGTTTCTTCGTACTAAAGGGGCCGTGCCATGAAAAAGATTGAAAAACACTGAGTTAGACTATCTTAAATGTATGTACTAACAACAGGTTTTTTTTTAAACTTACCGACTTAAATATAACGTTGCATAGTATTCGAGCGTCTTTCTCGTTCTTGTTAAAGTTTCTTACATATGTAAACACTAGCTTTTGCCCGCGACTTTGTTCGCGTGGAATAGTGACTTCCGGCAGATTTTTGTTTTTTTATTATTTTTTGTCATAAAAACTATCCTATGTCCTTTCTCAAGTTCCAAACTATGTCTGTACCAAATTTCACACAAATCGGTTCTGTAGTTTAGGCGTGAAGAAAAGACAGACAGACAGAAAGACAGAGAGACAGAGTTACTTTCGCATTTATAATATTAGTTTGGATTTGGATAAAAAATACAATTATTCGAATAATGTTCGGATAATTCGAATATTTGATTTTTAGAAAATCGAATATTTGGATATCAAATGTTATCGAATATTTGGAAGCCCTAGTAGTAGTCCGCGCCACGTCACGACTGAAGTCCTGCGGTAAATTTGATGAAATGACTTCTAGACTAGCGCCGCGTCAAAAAGATATCAGTCGTGGTGCGGACTCTGAACAAAAACTCGTAGCTCAGAACTTGATTTTGTTCTTATGTTTTATTTTCTACGTAATGTTGCTATTGAGTATTGACTAGGCGCTTGACTTTTCACTACATAGTATAAAACAAAGTCGCTTCCCGCTGTCTGTCTGTCCGTCCTTTGTTTGCTTTTTTTTACGTGGTAAAATCATCAAATGAGTCCTTCCACCCAGGGCAGAGCGGGAGGGATTGTCAGAATCGTACTGACTAAAATCCACAGTGTCCTTCAATAGCCCTTTACTTACCGGGGTCACGGTAAAACACGGCTTTGGCCCTCTAGAGGGAGGCCCCGTCATTTTTGCTGACACTCTTTGAGGCGCTCGTGGAACACAACGCGCCGTTGATCCTGGCATGGTCCATGGTCAGACAGCGAGTTGCCCATTACTCCGGAGATCGTATGCCGGACGCCTGACGCCGTGGGCGTCTACCACTGCGGCTGGGGTGGAGGGAGGATTCAGTCACACGGCCCGCCTCCTCCTTCGCGAGCATGACTGCTTCACAGGAGGCGACCGCTTCCCACTCCGTCTCGCCTCGCAGCATGGCCTCGACCAATCTTTACGTAACAGATTTTGAAGTGTTTTTTTTTAAATACGAGTAGATAGATAGAGTGATTCAAGAGGTAGGTTTATTTATGTATATAACATGCATAATATTATTGAGATTGCACCCGTGCGGAGCCGGAGCGGGGTCGCTATTTCTTTATAAACGAAAGCTACAAACATTTGCACTTAGATAATACACTAAGTGTAAAATAAGGCTATGGCCCAGTAACACTTAGAAGATTTGTTTAGGTCGTATATTAGTCTTTAATGGTACTTTTGGGAAATCTAGATTTTATACTGGGTGTTTACATAACTTTTGATTCGGTACTTCATATGACATTCAATCTAGATATTTTAAAAGTACCGCGCTATAAAGCTTCAATACGTTATCAATCTGGTGCTTGCAGAATATAACAATTAATTGAAAGCCAGATTTAATTAATTTATTATTATCAAAGTTACTTCGCAGTATTTATCGGTAACAATATAGGTGAATTATAATCTCCAGCGCCTCTGTTCACCGCGTGGTGGTACGGCATCCAAGTAGTGTCTCTGGTAAATATCATCCCAAAAGCGGTAGCGTTCTTTTAGGAGATCCCCTCTAAGTTCCACGTTCTCACTTAGCGCCATGTGTGGTGAACGGTCCACGCCTGCTGCAGGCCACGCAGGCAGAGGTGAACCTTCTGGTACTGGCACACTGTGAAAACAAACATGTCATAATATCAACAAGCAAACCGTCCGGCTTCGCTTGGCGCCATCTATAGGATAACCACCAAGATTAATGCCATAAACATATAAAATTTCGTTGAAATCACTAACTAAATTTATATAGGGTAATGAAGTGTTACAAGTTTTCTTACATCTTGAAAATTATGTTAAATGCTTACCCAGTTTTAATAAAGTTATGCCACATTTCACGTACTTTCTTCCTAATCTTTTGATATTCAGGAGTTGCCAAGCTTTCATCTGAACCGTCCGTGTTATCCAGCCAAGCCCCTGACTGTGCGCAGTGATCAGCTCCTCGCACATCTGTATGAGGCACTGGGGGAACATTTTCATCCACGAAAGAATATTCATAAAAATAAACTTGATTGTTGCCGGCTTCTGCTTGTAACTGCACAGCCCTAAGCATAGGGTAACTAAACATTATATCTGTAAAGTAATCAACGTAGCTGAGAACGGTTTCGTTGCTTACAAGATTATCGCCGAAATAATATTTCTTGACTGTCTTGGCTACTTCTTCTCGTTCTTCATCGGATTCAAACTTAAGGTCAGCAGGTAAGAAATCAGAAAACTTTTCATTCATCATATCCTTCCAAGTATCAAAAAATCCAATGCGTAGCAGTCCTTCCATGTTAGTGAAACCATATAACATAGGTAACTTTTTGTAATTCCCTGCTTTTAGTATAGTCACAGGAGACTCTGTCAAGAGTGCGCCATCTGTATCACGCTCCACGCAAGGCGTAAACGCGAAAGTGGAATCTGTACTGTCATCAAACGTCTCAGCAGTCAACAAGTCTAGTGGAATGGTTTTATAGAACTTTTCTAAATCATTTATATCATCTACGTTAGCAAAGTTATGATTTTTAGCGAACTTTTTGGCAATCTCTAGAGGATCTCTCTGGACCGTTAGTACGGCAATATTTCCAGCACTTTCTGGTATGACTCGATGGTACAATCCTTCGGTTTTCTTAGAGAGGATTAGTAAGTCCACCATTGCGGAACCTGCACTGTAGCCAGCAAGAGTAACATCATCAGGGTTACCACCGAAACTGGCGATGTTTTCTTGTACCCAGCGCAGCAATGCCACCTGGTCTTTCATGCCGGCGTTACCTGGTGCATCTTCAGTGCCGAGACAAAGAAATCCGTGAGCACCTAGACGATAATTAAACGAGACCATAATGACATCCTTCTTTTCTCTTACAAACTGTGTCCCTTGGCTAGCGGTACCAAAGCCCATCGAAAATGCACCCCCATGAACATACACGAGAACTGAAAGATTCTTCTCTGCAGTGTCGGGTACAAGTATATTAGCAATTAGACAATCCTCTTTTATTTCAACAGTATATGGCTGTGATTGAAGTATGCCATGGTTCTGTGGACATATGACGAACTTGTCGTCGGTTGCATTAAACGGCACCGTCCATGTTGGCGGAGGGAGTGGTTCCTAAAATATAAAATTTAATATTAGCTGAATGTACACATGAACCAGCCTAGTTACTGGGGTTACCCAGTAACTAGGCAACGCTTGATGGCTTAGTAAATAGGTATCTGACAAATTATCCTGCCACGGCATAACGGCATAAGGTGTTAACCTTATGCCGTGCCTGTCGTGTCATGTCATGTGACATGGTGACTTAATGTCATGTCATAATGTTTTTCGAGGCACCCATACAAATTCTGATCAAAATTTTTAGGACTCTCTTCGGACACTGTATTAGAAAGCGGGCCATATTCCACCACGATGACCCAATGCGGGTTGGTAGATATCACATGTTTCAAATTTTTGTTTCTAGGACATGCCGCCGGTTTCATGACGATGTTTTCCTTTGCCGTTTTAAGAGCAATGAAATAATGGATTCAAACCCACAATCTACAACTCGTAAGCCGAGGTCGATGCCATTGGGCCACCACTTCTCTAGGGCTGAAAGCTGCAAACAATACTTTAAGAAATAAATTAAGCAAGTAATTAACCTTTTAAGCGCTTGGCTAAATATCAATTGCCGTGCCCCTAGCGCCCGGCTACAAATCGTGCTTTCCTCTTCTCCTTTCTTTCTGCACCTTTTAAGCTCCGATTTGTAAAATATCGTGGTGTACAATAAAAAGTATTCTATCTGTCTATCTATATAAATAGAGAGATATAGAATAGATGCAATAAAATCGAACAAAATAACAAAAATCGTGAATATTCTCTGTCGGATAAATACGACACAGGCGATAGGGGCACGGAAATGTTTGTCGCATATATACGACTCTGGCGGTTAAAGGGTTAATGCACCTTGAATTTATTTCCGCCTGTAGGTGCTGTAGCGTAGGGAATGTTGTAGAAGGTGTATAGTCCTCCACTAGGATGCTTGCGCCCGCGCACCGGTCCTTGCGCAATTTTCACTTCTAGCCATTCGTCATCAGCCAGAACTGCCGTCACGCACAAGAGAACCACACACGTGCACCACTTCATCGTTACAACTATGGACTACCTTACAATCGGATGCTTATAAATAGGTATCTTTATCTACAGGCACACGTTTTATAATTTTATTGTTGTGAAATTGACTGATTTAATCAAAATTCTGTACTTAATCTAACGTATCTGTTTAGAGAATCTAAGATTTACGGATAATTTACCATTTGAATCACTTTCATATTTTTTGTTAACTCACCGTAATGAACGTGTATAATAAATAACGTGTGCAAATATCTCTTGCTGCGAGTTGATCTATGTTAATTATTAAACTGGCCGTCATAAAAATCGAGTCTTCTTATCATATGCGTCTACAAAGTTGTTATAGTGAAAATACGCAGTGCTGTAACTGAAAATTGATTTTCATATGAATAATAGACAACGAAAAGTATCATGGGTTTTGTTTGAAAGAGCTTACTTTCAGGCTCAGTCAGAAGGCTACAAAAAAACTTTCATTGTGATGGCATAGGTAAGTAGAACTTTATTGATTTAATTAGGCGGTACACCAACAGCAGTACATCATCATCATCATCATCTCAGCCTATTGCAGTGCGCAGATGGACATAGGCCTCTCCCAGGGAGCGCCGCAGCGCACGATCTCCTGCTTTTTTCATCCAGCCACTGTCAGCCACCTTCTTCAGGTCATCGGTCCATACTTGAAATATAGCTATTTAACTAAATCGTGCATTTGTAACAAAAACGGCCGTTTATGTTTTGGCAATATTTCAAGTGTTGACAATCTATACTAATATTATAAAGAGGAAACCTTTGTATTTTTGTATGTTTGTATTGAATAGGCTCAAAAACTACTGGACCGATTTCAAAATTTCTTTTACCATTACTTAGAGGGATTCTTCCGAATCCGTATAGGCTATATTTTTTTTTTTTCAGAGAGCTTATAAAATAAATGTCCACCCGTGCGAAGCCGGGGCCGGTCGCTAGTGTGTTATAAAATTACATTTTGTATTTTTGATTCTATTTACGAGTTATGACATTTTTTCGATTGGCGGCGCTAGTGGACTGTAAAAGGCCCCTTAAAGTAAACAAAAATACTTTTATTTCGTACCCCACGCCTGAAAATGCACAAACACACATCAACCTACCTCAGTATGTCAAATTTCTTTAATAGATTTTCGACATTATCACAATAGTAGAGGGTTAATATTCGATTGGTAATATTTTCCAGATTCGGGTAGGTTGATCTGCTGGCGTCTGCACATAGCCACGCTTTCCTCGCTCCATCAGGAGATAATAAAATAAAAGTTGTACATGCTTTACCTGATTTTTTTTTCTACATGTTAATTAAACTGAAATACATAATTGTGGCGAGTTTATTTTCATTCTTAGGTTACTGTCTTTTATACAGTCTCAAACAACGGTGAAACACATTGCTACCCAAATATCCAAAAGGTACTTATCTATACTTATAAGTGATAATTATAACTATGCATTATAAAGCTGTAGAATTTGTCTGAACACGCAAATCTCAGGAACTTCAAATTCAAATTGAAAATTTGTTTTTTTGTCGGTTGGTGTATTTATTGAGGAAGGCTAGGCATAGTGTTAGGAAACCTGATATAAAAATACTGACAATGGCAGAGCCCTAAAATGTTACATAAGTTGAAAGTTTTAAGGCTTTGCCCTTAGCGAGCTGGCGGGACGTGACGCTAGCGTGGCATGTCCAAAATGAAAATATCTATGTTATGTCTATCGTTTTAGAGGTATGAAGGAACAGAGTGGAAAGTTCCTCGATACCCCAGTGAAAAGGAAGGTACCTTCCGACCAGACCGGTGTTGTGTCTGGTGGGCTTTCTGCCCAACATTCACTGTCGGAATGGTTTATGATTGTGTTCTAAACTCGCGGAAAACTTCGATTGCGTGATGAGATAGAACACTTAGTTCCTCAGTCGCTGCATAGATAGCGCTAGTTACTTTTTGCTGACGATTATGTTCACTTCAGTCGTCACAGAAAACACGCAACACTTGCGCAGGCGTTTAAAGGGACAACGCACGCCAAAGACACGCCACGCTAGGGTTGCGCGCGCCGAGCACGCTGATTGGTAAACCTTTTTACATGATGTTTTCGATAATCTAAGTACAACTACAATAAATAGATCATTATTCATCCTCCTCAAAGATGTTGCGCGCTAAATAATAGCGAATTTGACCCATTTCTGGAAAGCGGTACTCGAACATGACTGGTTGGTCAGCCGCCATTGAGATTTGCACCTAGAACAATAGTAAATAACGTTTAAATTAATTTAATTTTAATACACACTTAAGTCATTTTAATACACACAAAGGCTATGTCAAATTTCGATTAAAACCCTTTTTTTTGGATATATCACAAGTCTGCACCACGGCTGAAGTTTTTTTGATGCGGCGCTAGTGTCTATGTCATTACATCAAATTGCATTAAAAAAATGTAGTACCTACCACAAATTTTCTGCAGGACTTAAGTCGTCGGGCACGCCGCAATCGCGGCGGTAAGACCCCTCTTTCTGGAGTGGCTGGATAGGCGTCACGGCGTCCTTACCTTCCGCATGACGCAGGTCCTCACCGGACACGGAAGTTTCGGGAGGTTCCTGTGTCTGATAGGGAGGGAAGAAACGCCTGGTTGTCACCACTGCGAGGATCGTCCGGAGGACACGGTGGAGCATACGGTGCAGGACTGCCCCGCTTGGGCAGAGCACCGCCGTGTCCTCACGACGGCGATAGGCGGAGACCTCTCGCGCCCGGCATTGGTCGAGGCCATGCTGCGGGGCGAGACGGAGTGGGAAGCGGTCGCCTCCTTCTGCGAAGCAGTCATGCTCGTGAAGGAGGAGGCGGGTCGCCTGAGGGAGAGGACAGCGTCCTCCCTCCACCCCAGCCGCAGTGGTAGACGCCCACGGCATCGGACGTCACAGGACGATCTCCGGCCACCGTAGGCGCGAGCATGCGGGCAGCGAGTAATGGGCGATCCGACCATGGACCATGCCCGGGTCGACGGCACGTTGTGTTCCACGCGCGCCTCAAAGAGTGTCAGCATATTGACGGGGCCTGTAGAGGGCCAAAGCCTGCCGGGGTCGCGGGACTTACCCATTACCGTGACCCCGGTACGTAAAGGGCTCGTGAAGGACACCGTGGATTTTAGTCAGTACAAGTCTGATAGTCCCTCCCGCCCTGCCCTGGGTGGGAGGACTCATTTGATGATTTAACACGCAAAAAAAAAAAGGAATTAAGTCGTGGCGCATTCTAAACTTACAATATACAATCAACTCTGTCAAAAAGGGATCATTCTGAAGGTTAAATAAGTATTATTCCTTCACTTTTAAATTCCCACATAAATGTGATTTAAATGGGGTATGTTGTAATATTGGACTTGCACTGTCATTGCATCGGCAGTAATTTGAAAATAGAATAAAGCCCAGCCAGTAGTACTTACTATTCCGTTACGTTCAGAAATTCACTTCACCCAAGTGAGCACACAATCGGGCACGCCGCAATCGCGGCGGTAAGACCCCTCTTTGAGGAGTGGCTGGATAGGCGTCACGGCGTCCTGACCTACCGCATGACGCAGGTCCTCACCGGACATGGAAGTTTCGGGAGGTTCCTGTGTCTGATAAGGAGGGAAGAAACGCCTAGGTGTCACCACTGCGAGGATCGTCCGGAGGACATGGTGGAGCATACGGTGCAGGACTACCCCGCTTGGGCAGAGCACCGCCGTGTCCTCACGACGGCAATAGGCGGAGACCTCTCGCACCCGGCATTGGTCGAGGCCATGCTGCGGGGCGAGACGGAGTGGGAAGCGGCCGCCTCCTTCTGCGAAGCAGTCATGCTCGTGAAGGAGGAGGCGGGTCGCCTGAGGGAGAGGACAGCGTCCTCCCTCCACCCCAGCCGCAGTGGTAGACGCCCACGGCGACGGACGTCGCAAGACGATCTCCGGTCACCATAGGCGCGGGCATGCGGGCGGCGAGTAATGGGCGACTCGCTGTCCGACCATGGACCATGCCCGGGTCGACGGCGCGTTGTGTTACACGCGCGCCTCAAGGAGTGTCAGCATAGTGACGGGGCCTCTAGAGGGCCAAAGCCTGCCGGGGTCGCGGAACTCACAAATTACCGTTACCCCGGTACGTAAAGGGCTACTGAAGGACACCGTGGATTTTAGTCAGTACAAGTCTGACAGTCCCTCCCGCCCTGCCCTGGGTGGGAAGACTCATTTGATGATTTTACCACGAAAAAAAAAGTGAGCACACAATTGAACTCATTTTTTTAAGTAAATCTTCTCGGTTTTTGATGAGGCACTGTTCGAATTCCAAACGTGTTGTTTACAGTATTTACAGAAACGGGTACTTTCACGTTGACATTCGATTTATTCATAGTCACTACTCCTATTTCTCATTTAAATGTACAAATACAAGTTTTCAAGAGCCAACGACAGTGATACATAGAAATATCAATTAATATTATCGCAAAATTGGTTGAGAACTGTAAAAAAACCTCTAAAAATACATCAACTTCTAAGAAAGGGCTCACGGAAGGAGGGCTTTATTCAGATTTTCCGCCCTGGGCTTCTGACAGGTTTAGTCCGTCACTGTACCTTACAAGGTAAATAAAGGGTATACCTGTGGAGTAAGTGCCCCGGCCTTACAGAAGTACTGGAGATACTTGCACGAGAGTGACAAGGTCACTGGCTCCTGCGCGTTTATGATGACAGCCTCTTCCTCTCTGCCGCCTTGCTCCCCCGTACGCGTATGCTTTAGCCTGATATACCCAGAGACGATGTCTCCTGAAGTTTTGAATGTTATTTCTTTGGAAAAAGAGGAAAATCATTAATGAAATTAACTGCTATGTACTAGTTATGCACTAAACTAAAAAATGAACAGATGCCAATCATAGGACCCCGGATTTGCAAGGATATGAACCACCGCCATCGTCTTCAGGATGCTATTGTGACTGTGCCTTTTCTACTCAGGTCCAAGGCTTTTGTCTTGCGGTTGATAGCATGAAACTCATCGGTACGAGTTACTGCAAACATTTCTGAAGCACTATAAAAAAAGAGGCAACCGTAGAAGCATCCTAATTACCGGTGTAAAAACTCAATAAAAAAAAAACAATGTGAATAGAGACAGCTATGTCTCTCGGCTATGCCTGTGTCTTTTCACATGATGCCAAGATTGGATAACTGGAACTTACTGGCTCCATAAGCTTAAAAAAGAGATATTTATTTAGTTAAAGTATCCCTTACCGTTACTGGTGCAAGAAATAGCCATGGTGTCTCCAAAATTTGAGAGGTTACCGCAGATTTGAGTAAATACAGCACTTGGTAACCTTATGGTACATGTGAATACACTATCAGTAATAACTGTGAAAATAATTTGCACAAAGTAAATAAGTACAGTACTCCAATTAATAGTGCAAATAGAAATCTTCGTCACTGTTCGGCAATGGTCGTATTCCCCGAGCGTCTGAAGACGATATGTATGTAGAGTGGTTAAGTGCATTTTCTTCATGCATAATTTAGTAGAATTATGTGTTTTGTGCTAAAAGAGATAAATGTTGATTAATCAGTAACGAAATTGATTCGATAATTCGATGTAAGTAAATAGCGAGGAAAACGAATTCACCTTTGAAAACAAAACCAAAAAGGGTGTGTAATAGCAGCTCTATATAATTCCACACAGAGAGAACACGTGCAGTCACCACCAATATATAAAGACGACTGACGGACCTTTGACTGACCGGCGACAGCCGCCGAGCGCCTGAATTGTTTTCAATTGTTTCACATGATTCGACATTTGACATTGACTCCTGTTTCTTTCGAACAAGGTGCAAAATGCAAGTGCATTGTTTAGGGCTCTCTCCGATTCAATGATTCGGGTGTTTCCGGGAATACGACAATTAGCGAAGATTCTCATGTGCATTATTAATTTGGGAGTACTGTACTTTAAATGTATACAACATTATTTTTAGTATATGCGAAACCGGAATATAGTCTGTTCAGAATCAGTAACTGATTCGATTCCAATAATTAGACAGGTGTATCGGGTTTCGCATAAACCAAAAATAATGTTGTATTTATATTTAGATTTAATCTACATAATAATAATATCATCATCGATTGCCTCTTTGATCTAATAGTAGCAATAGTGACTGCTGAGCATGAGGTCATAAGTTTTGGGTGCGATTCGAGGACAGGGAAAACGATTATTGAATTTTCTATCAGGAATTTCGTCACGGATTCTGATGGATTTGATGTCATAGTCGATAGTAAATGAGGTACTTAAAAGGCTCTCAAAACCCCCTATTTGGATGCATAATGATTATATGTAATGAAACAACGACAATGATTTAAGCTTACAGAGGTAGGACTTTTTTGATTTTGCGGTATTTTGTTTGCATAATATTTGAAATGGAGGAAATAGGGGAGGGGTGAACGAAGACAAAAGCTAGTAAACTAAGAAAACTGATATAAAAAAGAATAACTCAACTTCAGACTTACACAATTGCTCATAATCCAAGTTCATGAGTTTCATCTCAAAAATAGACACCTTTTTTTGGTCAGATCTCTCGATTACAAACGTGATTGTATCAGAATTGGCTTGTGCCTTCATTGTTAGTGCGTCGTTGTCACTAGCACACTTCACGATCTTTGAAAAGCTAGAATAAAGGAGTTGAAGTTAACAAAATATCCCGTAAGAATATTGGGCATGTCTGATAGGCACTATACTGGTAACTCGTATTGTCGTATTGTTGATATGCTGCTGCTTTTTTTTTTTATCGTGGTATAATCATCAAATGAGTCCTCCCACCCAGGGCAGGGCGGGAGGGACTGTCAGACTTGTACTGACTAAAATCCACAGTGTCCTTCAATAGCCCTTTACGTACCGGGGTCACGGTAAGTCCCGCGACCCCGGTAGGCTGATATGCTGCTGCTGGGGCGAATCTTAAAAAAAAATAGGCGTTTACAACAGCAGCCCAGTTCATGTATCCAATGACTAACAAACGTTCATAATAATAATAATAAAAATAGATATTTATGAGATTACAATAATTTAAAAAATTAAAATATCATTCTGCGTGTATAATAATTTCTGTGTGACATAGGTAATAATTATTTTTATTGTTCGGTTTATATTTAATTTGCTTGTTGGTATATTTAATTTGTTCTTAGTTTTTTAAAAGATAAGTTTAATTTGTTCAGACCAATAACTTGTATGTGTGGTTTTAAACTGTTAATTCAAGTTGGTTATTATAATAAATAAATAAATAAATTATTATGACGCAAGGCGTAGTTAGAAACACCCTTATCTTATAGAAAATGGAGATGGAATAATCTGCTCGACTCGTGCGCTGGGTAGGTATACCTACTCTACAGTTTGATACGCCAACATTTTTAACAGGATGTTTTAAATCTCTAATGTACCTATTTTTAATGATAAAAAATATTGTTAATGATAAAAAAAATCGCGCCTAGAGGTATTTTGTGTCGGATACATTAAGTGGACCACTTTTGTAAGACGACTAAAATGTCATGGTTTTTGGGTTGACGTCCAGGGCCCCATGGATATAGATGGGCCCCAACAACGGCCAAACCCTATTGAAGACCACAATATTGTCTTTTTTGCACACCTCGTATGTAGACACTTTTGACTTATCAACTAGCTTATGGCAGCGGCTTAGTGCATCATTATCGAATACATATATATCGACGACGATAAAAGGGCAATAAAATGAGTAGGAATAGTCCAGGGCCAAATCATCAAATAAGTCATAGAGCCGAAGGGACTATCAGACTCGTACTGACTAAAATCCACCGTGTTCCTTCAACTGCCCTTTAAGTTCTAGAGTCATGGTGTTTTGCATTCATGGGGGCTCCGTCAAATTGCTGACAACTCTTTGAGAGTGCGGGTGGAAAACGACGCGCCCTCGATCCGGGCATGATCCCCACAAACTCACGGTCCGCCCCTGTTCTGCAATACCCGGTTCGATTTAAAGCCCAACATGGTCGCGGAACTTTCTAAACAGGTAACCGTGACCCTGGAACGTAAAGGGCCACACCAAATTCATCATAATTTTAACTTTAGTGTAACATTATAAAGTTAAACAGTTTGTTTGGTTAAACACGCTAAACTCAGAAACTACTGTAGTTTATGCTTCGCATTACGCCATCGTATTATTAAGCGGAAATATTATGCCTTACAGTAGGAGTAGGAGTGGCTGGATAGGCGTCACAGCGTCCTGACTTACCGCATGACGCAGGTCCTCACCGGACACGGAAGTTTCGGGAGGTTCCTGTGTCTGATAGGGAGGGAAGAAACGCCTGGGTGTCACCACTGCCCGGCCATCGTAGGCGCGGGCATGCGGGCAAAGAGTAATGGGCATGGCCATGGACCATGCCCGGGTCAACGGCGCATTGTGCTACACGCGCGCCTGCTACTCCTGCCGGGGTCGCATGACTCACGAATTACCGTGACCACGGAACGTAAAGGACACCGGGGATTTAAGCCAGTACGAATCTGACAGACCCTCCCGCTGTGCCCTGGGGAGGACTCATTTGATGATTTTACCACGATGAAAAAAAAAGAGGGTCATTCTGAAAAAAAATTATACTTACCTCTCTAACTTCATGCCCATGCCGAATGGTCTACCACATCTGTATCTCTCGAAACGATCATTTTTGAGAGTGAGAGACACCAGTGTCATATTAGAGCTATCCATTGCCTGAAAATTACCATTTTTTTTATAATAATCATTATAATGATGACATAGAGCCTCGACGAACATCTTTCGAGGCTCTCCTTGTGAGTAACGCGCAAGTCATACAGCGATCTTTTCGAGTAGTTGACCCAAATATTACCGGTGTAAAAAATCATCAATGTGAATAGAGACAGGTATGTCTCTCAGCTATGCCTGTCTCTATTCACATGATGCCAAGATTGGATTGGATATTGAAGGACACCGGGGATTTTAGTCAGTACGAGTCTGACAGCTCCCGCTCTGCCCTGGTACATTTGATGATAAAACCACACAAAAAAAAAACGACGGGTTGCACTCTGGGAGTGCCGGCAGAAGTGAAAACTTGAATAGTAATAAACACACGAACATTCGCGCAAGCGCCCTGCGCCGTCTTACGAATTTTCGATCAGGTCACGTGTCCGAGAGTTTAACATTTTTTACCCATTCCAAAAAAAATGCACAACGCCGCTAAAGAAGTTTTAACTTCAAAAATGCTATAGCGTCCCGTCCCAATCGTACCGCTTCAAATTTTGTACCCAATGAATTTCCTGAAAACTTTTTAATAACGACAAGGTTTAAATACAAAAGGTCCAATATCCTAGCATTGTATTAAGATTATTAGCTATTACACAAATTACACTGGTAACAGCCGTACAGACCTCCATATGCATCCCATTTTCATCGCAATTAAATGTGGCCTGTACGAGCAAATCCTTGATGGCCTCCAACACTTTCTTCAGGGTACCGCTTCTTGCAAGATGTGCTTCTAAAGTATATCTCTGTAAGTATTTTTATGGTAAAATTATGGTGAAATACATACCTACATGTCGAATTGAGAAACTCATACTTGTTTCGTTGGTTTAAAAGGGAAATTACAGAACTCTTTACGCTACTGTCGGTAGCGTACGGTCGGTCGCGTATTTTAAGGTCTAAACTTCGTGACTGACGTACAGGCGGAGGGACAGCGTTTTTCCATTTCCCCTTGGGTAAGGAACCCGAGAAAAGATCATCCACCAACTTTGGCATTTATAGTAGAATGTAGGTGTGTAGTAAGATAAGATACCGGTTTTAAATACGTTGGCTGTCTTTGTTTATTTTAAAATGGCGGAAGGAAGTCAGGCAACCCAGGCTCGTACAAAAATATTCAAACCCATAATGAAATTCATGGTCACAACACTATGACTATGGTACATAATAACCTGCCGGGGTCGCGGGACTCACGAATTACCGTGACCCCGGAACGTAAAGGGCTATTGAAGTACACCGTGGAATTTAGTCAGTACTAGTTTGACAGTCCCTCCCGCTCTGCCCTGGGTGGGAGGCCTCATTTGATGACGAGCCTTTTCCCAACTATATTGGGATCGGCTTCCAGTAAATCCGGATGCAGCCGAATATCAGTAGTTTACATGTAGCGTGTCACTATCGGACCTCCACAACCACTGGGTGTGGAGTTCCGATAGGCAGTCGCTCCATATACCCAGTTACTGAACTGGGTAAAGCGATACCCCATGGTAAGACCGGTTGTCAGACAGAGCTGCTGACTAACAGTAACGACTGTCAAAGATCTACAAATGACAGCAGGGACCAACGGCGTTACGTGCTTTCCGAGACACGGAGGAAACTCGCATCGTAGATGGTCACCCACCAACCAAGGTAAGCGCGTCTTAACCCGGAAGATCGGCCTGTGCTGCTGTATTTATTTAGCCACGAGGTTCTCCTCAATATGATACTTATGTAGATTGATTTCTTTTTTCAGAAATAGAAACCTACCCTATTTTTTGCTTATTATACCATTTTATAACAGCTTTTTCAGAAAGGGACCATATAATTCAAATTTGGACTGGTAGTGAATAAAATGGGTAAAATAATGATTACCTGGGCAGGGTTTGGCATGGCTTTTTTCCCGTTTTTGGTTCGTGCGTATTGAACTTAAACTTATGAAGCACTTAGAACAAGATACAACTTAAATACTACTACTTGGTACATATCCTATGCACTGACTGAATTAATATTCACTGCAATTTCAATAATACATTTGAAACGATGACGCAAAAATGCGATACTGGCATATCCGCTTAACTGATAAGTGCCGTAATGATTAGCGGTAGCGTATACATGCGTTGTTTTTGTTATGAATACATAAATAAACATTCCTATAATAAATATAGTAACTATAGTAAATTAGTGTTGCTGCCTTGGGGCGGCATGGCTGGCGCTAAGGTAGAACAATTGACTGTTGCGGGTTCCTCCTTTTGAGAAGCAGTCATGCTAGCAAAGGAGGAGGCATCAGGGCATCGGACGTTGCGAGGCGATTTCCGGTGACTCGCCGTCTGATCAAGGACCATGCCCGGGTCTACGGCGTGTCGTATTACAGGCGTTCAAAGAGCTGTCAGCAATCTGACGATGCCCCCCGTAGAGGACCAAAGGATGCTGGGGTTGCGAGACTGTCTCATCTGGTAACCGTGACCCTAGAACGTAAAGGGCTATTCAAGGATCAGGGTGGATTTTAGTCAGTAGAAGCCCGCCCTGGGTTCCCACCGTTATCTACTATTACTATATATGATTATTTCTATATTATGATCTATAATATGATTTTACTAGATACGATAAAATAAAGGCTACAAAAACTGTTAGATGAATAGCCGAGAAATTTAGCTGTATTTTAATGTTGTCGTTTTGTTGCCAACGATTGGTCAGTGGCGTGCGTGTTCCTGCTAATGCACTTTCATAAGGCGTTAATGAAAGGTTTAGGCTGCGGTTCGACTAAGGCGGAGCGGAGCAGAGCGGAGACGAGCTATGCCGCGATTCGCCAATCACATGGGTGCTGCATATGGTTAGCCACGTGATACATGTGTATTCAAGTCATGTGATTGGTGAATCGCGACACGGCTCGTCTCCGCTGCTGCTCGTGGAACTACAGCCAAGAACATTAGTTGCAAAAAATTTCACTATAAGATAAAAAACTTTTTCGAAAAAGTAACTAACCGCCTTCGAATGATTTTATTACCAGTCGAAGTAACATCGTCCACGTACACAATAAGCGAAAAATGCTCATAAAATAAAAACTACTGAACCAAAGAGAATGAATTCATTAATACCAAAGTGTACTGCACCATACAAAAAAGGTACTATCAAAATCAGTTTACCCAGTCGAAAGCTATGAGGTAAGAAACCAATATTTGTTGCTGCACTCGAAAAAGAATTACATTTGAATAACTGCAAACTCTTTTCTGATAACATTCATTAAAAAATATTTATTGCCGACTCATCTTCTTTTCAAATAACCCACGTGTGGAAGAAGAGAAGTAAATGATTTGATTTGATAAATAAATTTAAAAAATAAATAACTAAACAATAAACCATTAAACTACTAAAGTTTTGGTAAAATAGATCAGACTAAACAATACAAATAAATTAAATAAATTCTTCGGGACAATACTGGCTGCACCACTGCGCGGTGGTATGGCATCCCGGTAATATCTATCATAGATGTCTTCCCAGAAGCGACCTCGTTCTGCCAAGAGCTCTCCGCCTAGTTCTAACACCTCACCCAGAACCATGTGAGGTGATCTATCCACGTTTGCTGCTGGCCAATCAGGCAGTAACGAATTTTCAGGGACGGGTTTTCTGAAAAATTTAAACGATTTTAAGCAATATAATAAAAGGTAAAGTCCAACAGTTTACTGTCATCATCATCTGCTTAACTTTTTTCCCAATTGATAAAGACTTAGCTTCCAGTCTAACCGTATGCAAATCGAAACTGTGAAGGTTAGATCAAGTTAATACTGAGTAAAATATGCTTAGTTTTGGTAAGACTGGTTACAAACGACAGTCTAGAGCAGTACTTGGTTGAAGGTAATGAAGATAGGTAGGAGAAGCTCGATATGTAATGTATAGTCCACCGGTCTACGGACTGACCATGGCAAACGCAGCTTAAAAGTCCATACCAAGTCTACTGTATACCCTTCGATTTTATTTAACAATTGTATACTGCTAATCAACAACATGTGACTTTAATAGAAGGCTTTAAAAACATAATGCTTACCCAGTTTTCATAAAGTTATGCCAAATTGCACGCACTATTGTTCTCATTTTCTGATGTGCTTCATTATAACTATCGCCATCCATCCAAGCCGCAGTCTGGGCGCAGTGATCAGCTCCTCGCACATCTGTATGAATTACTGGGGGAACGTTCTCAGCCACAAATGTATAATTATACAAGTATACTTGATCATTACCAGCCTCGACGAATAATTTCGCAGCCCGAAGCATAGGAGAAGTAATTATGACGTCTGAAAAGAAATTAACGTAGTCTAGAACGGTGTTGTCGCTAACAAGTTCAGAGCCAAAATAAAATGTCTTTATTCTATCGGCTACAGCTAGTCGATCTGCTTCAGATTGAAACTGTAAGTCAGCTGGCAAGAAATTTGAAAAATCTTCGTTCATCAGATGTTTCCAAGATTCAAAGAACCCAATGCGGATTAGACCTTCCATGTCAGCGAATCCATACAACACAGGTAACTTCTTAAAGTCACCTCTCCTTAATATGGTCAGAGGAGATTCTGTCAGGAATGCTCCGGGTGTATCACGCTCCACACACGGTGAAAACAGAAAAGTAGAATCTGTTCTACCATCAAAATCATCTTTCGTCAATACGTCTATTGAAGTTGCCTTGTAAAACTGTTCTAGAGAATACAAGTTGTGTACCATAGCGAGATTGTTCAGATATAAAGCAAACGTTCTGGCAATCTCATAGGGATCCCTTTGAATTGCGAATGCGGCTAGACTCCCACCACTTTCAGGTATGACTCGGTGAAATAATCCTTCAGCTGACTTAGAGAGCATTAGTAGTTCAACTGATGCGGAACCTGCACTAAAGCCTGCAAGTGTGACATCGTCAGGGTTACCACCGAAGCTGGCTATATTTTGTTGTACCCAGTGTAGCAGCGCCACTTGGTCTTTCATGCCAGCATTGCCTGGTATGTCTTCGGTGCCAAGACAAAGAAACCCATGAATGCCGACACGGTAGTTAAACGTGACCAGGATGAAATCTTTCTTTTCCCTCATAAACTGTGTTGCTCGTGTCATATCACCATAACCCGCTACAAATCCTCCACCGTGAACATAAACTAGGACCGATAGGTTTTTCGGAATATCCGGGTTTTCGGGGTTTTCCGGGGTTTCCGTGGTTTCCGTGTTTTGCGTGCTTTCCGTGTTTTGCGTGCTTTCCGTGTTTTGCGTGCTTTCCGTGTTTTCCGTGTTTCCCGTGTTTTCCCTGTTTTCCGGGTATTCCTTAGTAGCGATTGGAACAAACACGTTAGCAATCAGGCAATCTTCTGTGACTATTATATTGCTTGGATACATGCCACTCATTATTTCTGTGTTCTGCGGACATATTATACGCGTTTCACTGGTAGCGTCAAACGGTTCGGTTCCATTCCATGTTGGAGGTTCTTGAGGTGGCTGGAACACGAAAACATTATGTAAATAAATTATTCATGTTTTGGAATAAAAAATGAATCATTGGTGCCTGTGATAGATAGTGAAACACCTGTTCACCAATAATCAAAATAGGTATGCATGAATATGAGTATACGTGCGAGAACAAAAATAATGATAAGATTAGTTCGGAAAGTAATATTTTCATAACTGTGTCGTTCTTTCTTTTGCAGTCTGAGAACATTTAGATTGTATTTTACATAGTTTAACCAAAATACGAAACTAGCAAGAAGACACAGTCTCATTACAGTCTCTCTGGGTTAGTTTTAGAGACGTTGAGGCTTTTGCAGGCAGTACGGATATTTATGCCAGTTAAATAAACGGATGACCACGATGAACCCAACATAGTAGACACCCCGGGTCGACGGCGCATCGTTTTCCACGCGCGCCTCAAAGGACTGCACAATGAGCACAATAAAGGGGTTCGCGGGACTAACGAGCTACCGTGACCCCGGAAAGTAAAGGGATATTGAATGACACCGTGGATTTTAGTCAGTATAAGTTTGACAGTCCCTCCTAGCCTGCCCGACTCATTTGATGATTAACCAAGCTAAAAAAAAAATAGTAGATATAAAACAATAATTAATATAAGAACCTTGAATTTATCCAAGCCTGTAGGTCCTGTCGCGTAGGGTATGTTGTAGAACTCGTATAGTTCCCCACTGGAGTGCTTGCGCCCTCTCACCAGCCCTTGGTCTAATGACACTGTCCAAAATTCATGTTCAGCTAGAACTGCTGTCACACACAACAGAACCACAGACGTCCGCCACTCCATCGTTACGACTATGCACTACTTAATCCGAAGTGTCATTCAATAAATATGTATCGTTATCTTCACCAATTAGTTTGATTTTTAGCGTTTTATCTACCAAATCCATTTTATCATTAATCCTGTTCGTTATCGCTTCGCAGGTGTTTCTTGATTAGAGCATGGTTTGTCTGCTTATGAAACACGTGCAAGGGATAGATCCAAATATTTTACTTAAACAATTTAGTTTTCCTATAAGTCGACCTACAGATGTAGGTACAGGACGCGTAGCATGACACCATTGACAGGCCTGTTGGTCTAGTGGTTAGTGACCCTGATTGCTATGCCTGAGGTCTTGGGTTCGATTCCCACCCAGGACAAATGTTTGTGTGATGAGCACGATTATTTGTTCTGTGTCTGGGTGTAATTTATCTATAATATGTATGTATTTAGAAATATATAAGTATGTTTATCAGCTGTCTAGTACCCATAACACAAGCTCTGCTTAGCTTGGGACTAGATGGCGTTGTGTGATAGTCGTGGAATATTTATTTTTATTATTATTTTATTAAACGACAGAATACTAGAAAGACTTTTATCGTCCTAATCATGGCAATGTTTAAAATGTAGAAAAACGTGTATATGTCGCAGGGAAATGATAAAAACAGGGATTTGATCAAATCACGGAGGATGTTAAAATAATAACACAATTTTATCATTTAGGGATTTGTTCAAATCACTAGATTTCCTTAGGGATAAAATGAAAAAATTCTGTTGTTATTTTAACATCCTCCGTTTATAATCTTGCCAAAAAATTTCCAATAGCATCGGAATTACTTTATCTATCATTTGCGCGACCGTCAGAAATAGGATCACTTTACATTAAACCTATTACCTATCGTGTAAATAATGTGTTAGATGAAAGTGCAGCCAAAATATCCCCAGTATTAAGTTCAACATGACAAAAATGTCGCGAGTGACGCGCCACCACAATTAAGTTTAAATCCTCAGGAAATGATGACGCCGGCGCCTCAGGTCTTTTTTTTCGTAAGGTCTAGAGGAAATTATTGTATTTCTTTTTTTTTAACGTATCTATATCATATCGTATCTGTATCTATATCGTATCTATATTACAAATTAATATAATATAATAAAGTTAAAGAGTTAAATTGTTTTTCTGTTTGAACGTGCTAAACTCTGGAATACAAGTCGACCTTTTTAATTTTAGAGGATGAAGGCTTATTCAACATCAACCCTTAGCGGTTGAGCAGTGAGTGATACCACGACAATCAGCTTTAAAAAAAATCATCTAATAAATCCTTCCACCCAGGGCTGGGCGAGAGGGACTTCCGAGAATTCTTTCACTAATAGGATGATACATTATCCTCGGTTTATAATTTTATGGATAATTTTCGACCATAATGCGAGGGAAGTCGTATGCACAAACTAGCATAGCTTTTACTGCTCCCAAGTTGTTCTACATAACTCGTTCCCAACATAAATCAATTACAAACGAGACAAACAACTTTGGCAGCATCTCGCAGCACCAATATGAGATTGGAAGCAGAGTTGAAACAATAGGCCAACAGCCAAGATAAGTCTGTAACTTAATTAACTCTCGAAGGCTTCGGCATAATTAACTTCGAAGCTTTCGGATGGAGGGGGCAAACAGCAACAGTGGCGTAGCCAGGCGAGGGCGAAGCGGACCCTAGCCCCCAGTGTCACACCTGAAAGGGCCTCGCACCCGGTGGTCACAAGTTTGTTACCAGATATGAAAGCGGTACAACTTAATCTAACTAAATCTCCAGGCCATCGAACCTTTTGATGTGATTGTCAGTGACATCAGCTTTGCGAGGCCTCTTTGACTCTTACAAGAGGTCCTTGCCCCATCATTGTAGGTTTTTTTAAAAGGTAAGATCATCAAATGAGTCCTCCCGCCCTGGGCGGGACGGAAGGCCGGGACTGTCAGACTTGTACTGACAAAAATCCACGGTGAACCTTCAATTGCCCTTTACGTTCCAGAGTTATGGTAACCTGATGCACACTTTCGCAAAGAAAACGGCCTCGCAAATGCGTATTGCCCCCTCCTAGATTCGGTCCTGCTACTCCACTAAACAGCAGTGTGCGTGTATCAGCGGACAAGCGAAGCGTGGAGGGTATAGGGGGTGATTTATAACTCGCGTAAATGAAAGTGTGAAGCGGCAGCTAACGTCCCCGGGTCGGGTTTTTGTGAATTCTGCGATGTTATCTTAGGATTCACAACAATTTGCTGAGCGGGTCGCGTGCCCTCGTGAGAGAGAGTGCTACGTGACCAGAGGGGTGTTATATACCCCCATTTAGCCACGTCTCCGAGTAGTTTTGGTTCGCAACACGTATATTATGTCGTAAATTTTCTCTTATTGCTTGAAACGATTCAAAAGTTAGAACTGCTGTGCAGTGTGTCTTTGCTATTGTGTTATTTATGGCATTCCTTGCTTGCTACGTGTTGTAGAACCTGTTTTGTATAGATTTGGTGCCATGGGAAAGCAATATACATCCATCAGACTCAGTAATTACTGCAGTAGTATCCCTTTTAACTCAGCCGTCATCAATTCCACATAAATGACTCGCACGGAAGCTAATCAAGATGATAAAGTGCAGCAGAGTCTGTCTTTCGACCAATTTTTTTTTTTTAACTCTACCTCACACTATGGAGTTCTTCTGTGTCGTGGGTGCGTTTACAAACATAGAAACTCACATACACAAACACCCAGACCCGGAACAACTACTAATAGGTCATACAAATATTTCTTCGGGGATCGAACCCTTAATGCTGCGCAGCAGTCAATCGCACAATCACTGCGCCAACCGTTCCGACATTATGATGATCTCTATTGCTCATCATCTCAGCAGTCACAACCAGTCCATAAACCGCATGACATACATTACAAGCCCCCTCTTAACAAACGGCTACACACCTCCATAAAATTTAACAAATAACGACCCCCACCTTATTATTTATCGATTAAACATTTTAAACAAAGGTATCGTAAAGGTTGCAATTTGGCAGTAAATTCACAGAGGTACTATAACTTACGACCTTTGGTGTGTTGGGTGTTGTACAGTCAGATAATTAAAATGTTCAGCAGTTTAGAACTACAAAGAAAGTTTTTTTTTTGGCTTGTTTCCTATGAACCGACACGAGGCCACACAAACGGGATGCGCCATTAATACTCGCGAAAATAGTCTTTAAACAAATTTAATTTTAGTTTTTTTTTTTAATTGAAGCGTATTCAGACAATTTGTCACTATTGATTTGAATTGCAACATAGTTCCTTTCACATATTGACATGCTTTCTATTTTTCCAAAAAGTTTATGATAAATAACATTTATTAATTAGCAAATTGGTTTGCCAAACTCTTTCACACGTCAAAAAACATTAAACTAAACGTGCCTAACCTTTCAGTCCTTGACTGTACAAGTATACATACACCACACATACCTTAACATAAAGAGCATACATTTTACGACCTTCGAGATACTTTTGCCAGAATATCGCATGTCAAATAAATAACAAAACACCGGAGTTATTTCCCAAAATATACGGTATATTTTCATTTTAAAATTTTGAACGTAAAAAATTACGAGCGTCTGGGGAAGATGATAAAAACAATGTTTTATGAAAATTTAACAAGTCCGTCAGGGAAGTTGTTTTTGACAGACAGTGTCACAGTTCAAATGGGGTGACAGAAAGGGGTCAGAAAAGTTCTCAATGAGCAAAGTTGACGTTTTTTGACAGATTGATCGATCATTATTATTAACTTCGGTGGACTTTTGTGTTTAATGGACTGAGTGTTGCCAGCCCATAAACATTAGGTACAACATATTTGGAATCCATTTATTTTAATGTCTCGTTTCTACCAAGGTCTTTCTTACATGAAAAATTGAAACTTACAAAATGTTAAAAAATAAACATAATATCCCCGCCATCACACATGACCTGCGGAAAATTGGAGGTACTAAGGTACATTTTTTCTATATCTAATTTGATATGATGACATAATAATTATATACACTAGCGCTGCGTCAAATGGTCATGAGTGGTGGCGCTGACTCTAGGGTACATTAAGTGATTAACAAACATAAGTGGCATTTTTTGCAAAATTATATGTATTGAAGAAACAAGGTTTGTTTACATTATGATTGGCGCAGTGGCTGAGTGATTGATTGCTGCTTTACGTATCACGGGTTCAATTTTAACTTTAAATAATAACCCGATACAGATGAAGTTTCTAGTGGTTTTTTTAACGAAATAATTTGACGCCTTTAGTAGCAAAGAGCCTTGAAATGCCTGCTGTTTTATTTAAAAATATACATACGTATATAAACATTGCCGATTGATAGCTAGATTGGCTGAATTGGCAAAATTATTACTTCTCCATTTTACAAATCAAACCAATCGAGGCATCAAATCATTCGATTTATTGTTATTAAATGTTTGTTAAACATTAGGTACCTTGTTAATTAATTTATGTCAAAAACAGTTGATCTCAACATCATCACCATCATCTGCCTAACCTTTTCCCGATACCGACCCTTCATAGTTTGTAGGGTCGGTATTCAGCACATATAACAATCCTCTTGATACCGCATACAAGGCGACCCATATTTTTCCTGTAAATGTGGTGGTAGTCCATAAAAGGTTGGAAACCTATAATCTAAATTTAAAAAATACTTTATTAACAAACCTGAAAACAAAACGACACGGTTGGCGCAGGGTTAAATCCCCGCTTGGAACAAACATTTGTGTGATCTGCAAATAGTTGTTCCGGGTCTGGGTGTTAGTGTATATGAGTTTCTATGTTTGTAAACGCACCGATAAAGGAGAAATTCCTAGTGTTACAACGTTTTAAAAAAAGAAAGAAAACAAAAAAAAAAAATTTTAAGAAAATGTGTAATTTCTAAATAAACTTCCTTTTTTTTCTTATGTACTTTATTTCACCAAAATTGTTACACAACTTTTTGTGGTCATCAGACTTTCTGACCATTGTGACCACCGATAAAGCTCCACAAATACCAGCCAGAGCCAACGACTTCTCAACAGAGGCAACGAGTTGTCTCCGTGTCTCGGAAACACGGAGACGCGAAGGAATCTCGTTACCCATCTACCAATCGATTTAGGTAAGCATGGCTTAAACTTGACAACTTATTATAGAGCCACACTCGTTACACTCTAATCTACCACTTTCCTAAACATAAATGACACCAGGAAATGTAAATATCGATCCAATTACCAAATAAAGATTGATAGTATCTGATCTAGCTGTCAATCATCATTGTTAGGGATCACTTTACAATCGCTCCTAGCCTAGACATGTTATTATTTAATATGGCTCGTAACATCTCTTCTACTTTAGGGTTGCTTCACACTCGGGCACCGTAACCGCGACGGTAAAACCCCTCTTTGAGGATTGGATGCCGCTGGAGCGTTGCCACGGCATCCTCACCCCCTGTCTGCTTCTGCCTGACGCAGGTCCTTATCCATCACGTGTCCGGTGAGGACCTGCTTCAGGCGGAGGATCAAGCAAACCCTCCGGCTGCAGCAGCAAATTCACCAACAGATGTACATGCTGTATTCCCTCTCTATGATGTGCCCTTTGATAAGGAGAACATAAAAGTCTTCACTTTTCGTAAGGGAGTCGTGGATACTGCTATATAGGAGTGGATTAGGCGCTACTGTCCCCAGAAGATAGAGAGAATTTTGAATCCTGGCTGATGACAGACATACGTATGGTTCGGTAGGTTCCTGTGTCGGATTGAGCGGGAAGAAACGCCCGGGTGTCACAACTGTGTGTATCGCAGGAGGACACGGTGGAGCATAGCGTGGAGATCTGCCCCGCTTGGGGAGAACACGGCCCCCTTGTCCTCACGGAGGCGATAGGCGGCGGCGACTACTCGCACCCGTCTTTGATTGAGGCCATGTTTGGAGGCGAGGGGGAATGGGAAACAGTTATTAGTTACTAAACTACGAGTATTGTTCTGTAATGAAAGCTGTTAAAAAAATAAGGTTCAAACAAAATGATAGTTACTAAGCAAGTGCAGATCTCCTTCAACTACTGCACACTATAGGCTGTCCCCAAGAAACTCAAAACAGTCGGTCTATAAGTGCCCGCATCAAACATTACCATTGGTGCGCTATTTCACCAGCTACGTATAAAATAACGTGTGCCAGGAAGTATCGATCATTTATCACAAGTAGTAGGTACAATTCAATATCATTAATGTTAATAAAAACATTACATGTCAGTTTTCTCGTGGGAGACCGCCTGATATATTCGTATCATTTAATATTTAATACTTGTATGAGTGATATGGCAATATTCATCCTGACATTGGTGGCGATGTGACACTAACGTTTTTAGGATTCTGTGCCCAAAGGGTTAAACCGGAGGGACCCTAAGACTCTGTCTGTCTGACTGTCCCTCACCAGACTGTACCTCATGAATCGTGATATTCAGACACTTGAAATTTACACGAGGCCTTATCACAAGATTTCGGTATTTTATTCAGCGTACTTGAAGCATTTACTGCGTTTATTGTGTGGTAAAATAAAAAGGCGCCTCTAGTGTACGAACGAAGAACAAACTTTTCAATCGTTGCAGTTTACTTTACATCACAAAAAAATCATGACAATGAAAGAGTTGAAACCATGTGTGATGTTGCCGCTATAACAACAAATACTGAAAACTAGAATAAAGTAAATATTTAAGGGGGCTCGCATAAAAACCGACATGATTCATTAGACGTTTTTAAGCCTTTGTCAAACAGACAGGCGATAGCGAACCAGACCGAGTCCGAAGCGATAACGAACCAATACGAGACGTCAAACTGCGTGCAGCGAACCGATGCGTGGCAGTTGTATTAGCTGGCTTTTTATGAACGACGTCAAATAGTCCAAATATGCCTTCGCCACGTATTCGCATCGGTTCGGTCACGCTATCGGATCGCTTTCGCTTTTCTATGTGACTGGATTCAAACACTTCCAAACATGACAAATAAAGATGCATTCGCCACGCCTGTCTGTTTGACAAAGGCTCTCGGCAAACTTCGTACCGCCCATAAGTAACTAAACGTCACTCAATTTTTTTGCAATCTTTTGTATGAAAATATAGAAAAGTGGTGTTTTTAGATATTGTCAGGCATTTTTTTATATTTCTCTCTCCGTCAGAACCATTCTCGTACTGCAAGGAATATTATAAAAAGAATTAGCGAAATCGGTTCAGCTGCTCTCGAGATTTGCGCTTAGCAACAGATTCAGCAATTTATTTTTATATTATAGAAGATAGATGGTAAGGAACCCGTTGTCCGCGAGTCTGAGTTGCGCTTGGCCAGTTTTTTCGTTATTTTGAAATGAGACTCATATTTACCTAATATTCTTTTATGTTTTCGGTAGCTATGCCACGTTCTTTTTCTCTATGGAATTATACTCCACGTTTTTGTATGTAAGAAGTATCCCTAACTAGTATAGGAAAGTATCAGTATCATTTGCGTGTTTTTTAAATAATTGCGGAGACTGAGGAATCTCGAAAACTCTGTAACGTGTAAATCTATCTTTGACGTCCTCCAGAAATCCATCTACTACTGTACTAAACTTCAAAATAAGCATACATACACACTTTCGCATTCATAGTAATTATAGGTGTTCCTCGTTATTTTACCCTGCTCGGCTCCTATTGATAATTATATCCGTAGCGTGATGTATGAGAGCATATAGCCTTCGTTATTATCATTAATAACAACTGTTGTTAAGTATTAATGATCGAAGCCTATAGCGTTTCCCGATAAATAGAATCTCAAGAATTCCAACCAACTCTTCAGCTTTATCTTTTCTTTTCTTTTTTTTAAAAAAACTTTGCCCCACACTTAGAATTTCTCCTATGTCGTGGGTGCGTTTACAAACATAGAAACTCACATACACAAACACCCAGAATCGAAACAACTACTTGTAGATCATACACACATTTGTTCCGTACGGGAATTGAACACACGCAGCGCATCAGTCCAATTGCCCAGCCACCGCGCTAACCGGGCCGTCAAATGTTAGAATAGATTAGTAGGAATTTTCTCAAATGCTTTTAAAGAATTTGATTCATAAAATGAAGAACTCTTGAAGATAGTTTTAAGTGCACATTGCAAGTTTCAAGTAGGTAATAATGGTAATATTCCAAGATGAAAGGAAACTTTGAATTTTCAATTACAATGAAAATACGTTTAATGCTCTCAAATTATCTTGAGAACGTTCAAGTGCCAATCGAAGCTCTTTTGTTGTCTAGAAAATATACATAAAATGATATTATTTTAAAACGTTGAAAAGAAGTCAAGTAGGTATCTATTTTTTTTAAAATATAAAGTTCGATTCAGTTAGCATTATAGAAAAAAAAGTATTTTTACATAACGTTCCAGCAAAAGGTATAAAGGTGACCTAAACTATGTATATATAGATTATATGTTACTCTGAACTAAGCTACGGACAGATGGACGGAAGAACGGACATAACGAAAGTAGGAAGGTTCTTTGTAGACTACGGAGACTAAAATCCACCGCGATCCTTCAATTGTCCTTTCCGTCACAGTTACGTTTGGACATTTCCGTGACCCAAGGTGGAGGAGGCATGTGTTCAGCAGTAGACTTCCCGTCGCTAATATGATGATTAGCAAAAAACCCATACCTATAAAATTAATAAAAAAAATCGGCACAAGCATCTCACTGACTTTGACGGCACGGTTTGCGCAGTGACTTAGCGATTGGACAGCTACGCTACGTGTCGCGGGTTCGATCCCCGCACGGAACAAATATTTGTATGATCTGCAACTAGTTGTTCCAGGTCTGGGTTTGTGTATGTGAGTTTCTGTGTTTGTAAACGCACCCACGATACAGAAAGAAATTCCTAGTGTGGGGCAATGTTTATTTAAAAAAAAAAAGAAACAAAAAGACTGTGTTGATCTTCTGTAAATCGCTTGCATTACGGCAAATGGAGAAATGAGTCCGTGAGGTTATGTGGCTTCCTACTTGCAATTACCCTACATACATTCATGTAAATTATACATTAACAATACTATATTATACATAGGCACAAACACGAGTAATTAAACGCAAACCAACGACTAACTATACTTTACGACCTTAGCATTAAATACAGCGTGTGTAACACAAGTGAGATGAAAAGAAGAGGCTGTGGCTAAGTAATAACAGCCCATCTTCAATTCAAGGCTAAGCCGCACTTGCTTATGTCGGTCGATAGATGGGTGACTATAATTACATAACGAGATTACTCTGAAGACTCGAGAAGCACGTTGACTCGAGAAGCACATCGATTTTGGAGGTATTCCTCGTAGCGCTCCCGTTTTGAAGCGCTCCCATCTAAGCGCTCCCGTTTTGTTCCTCGAAGCGCTCCCAAAAGGAGCGCTTGGAGGAACGATTAAAAATATTAAAATTTATTTCCTCTAAGCGCTCCCATGATTAACTTTCGGATAGAGATGGGACTATACTAACTGAAATTATCGATAATAACTAGGTAGGTAATAAGTAGAACACATTGTTATAATATACAACTAGCGGCCCGTCCCGGCTTCGCACGGGTTTGGTAATTTTATTTTATTTTTTGTTTTATTGTAAATCCTTTAGTCCACCAAATAGATGAATATAATCTGCCGACATATGCACCTATTTTTTTTCGTGGTAAAATCATCAAATGAGTCCTCCCACCCATACTGTCAGACTCGTACTGACTAAAATCCACGGTGTCCTTCACTAGCACTTTACGTACCGGGGTCACGGTAATTCGTTAGTCCCGCGACACCGGCAGGCTTTGGCCCTCTACAGGCCCCGTCACTATCCTGACACTCTTTGAGGCGCGTGAGGAACACAACGCGTCATCGACCCGGGAATGGTCCATGGTCGGACAGCGAGTCGCCCATTACTCGCTGCCCGCATGCCCGCGCACATATGCACCTAATCATATTTTTCGTTGCTTAGAAAGCTTATGATTTCTCTCCATTATGTTTCCCATTACTAACCCCCTCCCCGCACACCTCAATGTTTTGTCTGAAGTTTTTCGTAGGAATAAGGCAATGAGGTGTCTATCGTTTATGTCAATGGTAGAAATGACTTTCCTTGTCCTAGGCGGGGCGAGAGAGTGTCAGACTCTTACTGACTAAAACCAGGCCTGGCTCACTCCGCGGTGTAGGTATAAAACTGCAAGTACTGGCGGGGGTCACTTCGTAGTGGCCATTTAGTCGGTTGCCGCGCGCCGCCCACTACGCACGCGCTTACTTAAATAATATTTAAGTTTGGTGTTTGGTTGTATTTACGCATAAGTTTAAAAAATATATATATATGATGACGAAAAGAAAATACTGCATAACGTTTGGTTGTTTAAATAATGACAGTGATAGGAGCCTCACGTTTCACACACTACCGCGTGATTTCGAAAGGTAAGGAAAAAAGTGAATATGTAGTACATATTTAATAATGATCAAAAAACTATCTACCTGATTGTGGTGTGCTTATTAATGTCATTCAAGTACTGGCTAGTAATCATGATCAGTATGATTAGGTAGGTTACAAATTTGGCCTACAAGACGACCAAGATAAATAAAATAGACGAATATCAAACCTGACATCACTCTCACTCACCTAAGCTGAATACGTAGGTAGGTCGAATTATGATCGGTAGAAAGTAGGAAGATGTTTACGTTATTGTTTAGACACGTTCAAACTCAGAAAATGGCTACACTACGCATTCAAGGTCAGCGATCGTAATTCTCTTCGCGACTTTTTTACCTACTTACCTACAAAGACACGCAACACGGGGCCTGTGACAATGAAATGAATGAACTGATAAGGACTAGTTACCTATTTTGCCGTAAACGATAACAATCGATCTATAAAGTTATGACTACAACTTGGCCAGAACGGATTGAAACGGAATTAATATTTTTGTTTCTGACAACGTTTTAAAATCTTTGATATTTGATGTAAACAAAGACCGCAGGTTTGTTAGATTTATTATTGTGCCACAAAACTAACGTAATAAGAGAAAAAAAATAAGGAGGTAATGAGGAGTGATATATATTTATGTTAATTAATAATGTAATTAAACAATGCATAAAATACGTATTCCTACCTAACTGTGCGCAAACTCGCGAGTCGCAACCCTATTGAGCTTGACCGACAGTAACCTTTTAATGTCGTTGGCGTCAGATAAACTAAAATGAACTCTCGCGCGTCACTATTCAGTTCATTTTTGCTTGTGCACGGGAAGTTTAGGCTATTATAAAAGTAGGTGGGTGATGCGGGTGCAAGTAAAAATGGACTCTATTCTTTCGAGAATAGATTTTACATTTGTTTGTTTTCTTTTTGGGAGTAACACTTCTGTACCTTTAGGTACTATTATATATTCTGTGCTAAAACCACATACTGACTAAAATCACCTGCTCTGAGCCGGGACCCAGTAACGTATTGCGCTTAACGGTGATGCTACCTATGCGATTGATAAAATGGTTAAAACAATTTTATAATTAATTTTTGCCAAAAATAGCGATACTAACTTCTTAACTAAGAGTTAAAGATGCGGCGCGCGTGGCGCGTGAGTCCTGCACACACACATACAAACCGTAACCCCGCCTCCCCATTGTATCCTAGAAAGTCGCGTTTACCGAATTCACACGAACCCAGCCGAGCATTGCCTGAACTTTTGTTTACGTAAAATTGCGTTTTGTTGCTATCGCAATCATTATCGATATAATTCATTACGTTTACTTCATGCTTTTCCCTATTTTTAAACGTGGGAGCGCTTCGAGGAAATAAATTTTAATATTTTTAATCGTTCCTCGAAGCGCTCCTTTTGGGAGCGCTTGGAGGAACAAAACGGGAGCGCTTAGATGGGAGCGCTTCAAAACGGGAGCGCTACGAGGAATACCTCCGATTTTGTCATTTGTAGATCCCTGACACTCGTTACTGGTAATGATTGGCCCAAAAATCTCACAACCAGTCTAACCAGTACTAAATGAGTTGTGACCACTTCATGTAAATAAAATACTAGAACAGAGTAGCGTCACTTTTTAATACATGCTGTATTTACACATATTAATCTACCGATTTGACACGCAATGACCCATTGCAAGGATCAGTCGTAAACGGCCATTGCTGAATAGAACACCACGCAGATGGTCACAGAATAATGACATAAGCACTCAATTGATCGCAGTGTCGCTTCCTACTTCGGTGTAACAGTTTTTGTATTCTATAAGGAAAAGGTTAGGTTAAGGGAGCTTTGCCAGCCGTTATTAAGGCCATGCTTGACTGCAGGGAGGCGTGGGAAGCAGTTCCAATCTTTTGCAATAGGGCGGGACTGCGGAGGAGGCGTCACAGCGTCCTGATGTCGCCCTAGGAAGTGCCAACGGAGAATAGATCGGAGAGTCTTATTGTCTATCGTATCTGGATGCTAACATTTAAACTCACATGCACAAACACTCAGACTCGGAACAACTACTTGCAGATCATGCAAAAATTCCGTGTGGGAATCGAAAGCGTGACACACAGCTGCTGCGAATCACTCGGCCACCAAGCCAACCGGAGGACACGGTGGAGGTCGGCCCTGTTTGGGCGGAGCAACGCCGCGTCTGCACTGAGACGACAGTCGACGGCGACCTTTCGCATTCAGCCCTGATTCAGACCATAAAGAAGGACGTAGAAAGGCCTCGAAAAAGTATAATAAAAGGATGTATCACTTTTATAAGGATAGCAAATAATTATGTATTAGTTCCCCTTGAAGTGGTTAGCATAGCATAATCAATTTGTGAAGTTCCCACTGCTGATCCTGGGGCCTAACTATTTCACTTTCTGCGCGCCATCATTATTCATATTACAGTTGGCAATAATGAGTGGCTTGTCACTGTTATATCAATGAGCGAGGAAAATTATCCCCTGTTAAAAGATGCATTTAAATTAAATTACAAGTATTTGAAGTTTCTAAATAACTTATATTAGCTACAAAGTGTTTTCGCTATAGTTACGAGGTTGGAACAGCGGCCAACGTCTAGTTCTTAATATAATCAATTCACTATCAACTTTGAGATTGATAGTACCAACGCTGGATACTCTAGGAGTAGTTAGTCCAACGTTAAACAGCGCATCTCAAACTATTTTACGGAACAATTTAAATTCAAATTAAATGTTTGTTCAATTAGTAAAAATTGATTTTATATGAATTCTTTCAGACGCTTTATTTAAAACTAGCTTCCGCCCGCGACTCCGTCCGCGCGGATGTCGGTCTTCGCGTGGATGGTTTATTTCCCCATTTTGAGTAACTCTGACAATGACATCTTATAAATATTACGGCGCTGAATCCACTGCGGGTAATGCAACGTGTGTTCGCGGTTCTACAGAACAACGTCTATGAATAAAACTGAAAAATAAGATTTTTTCTACGTATTTTTCCAGGATAAAAAGTATCCTATGTTATGCCCAGGATAATAAGGAATAATTATACCAAGTTTCATCGAAATCGAACCGTTAGTTTTCACGTGATGCCTGCGCAAACAGACAGACAGACAGACAGACAGACGGACAAATTTTTTTTAACACGCTTTTATTAGCTTGACCTGTATGTATGTATATATGTAACGGAATCTTTTAACTTTATTTTCACCTACTTCCAGCAGTCTGATTAACTTGAAAATTTGCACAGGGGTCAAGGGCCGATGACAATACAATAATCTCATAAATTTTATATTAAAATCCTCCTCTAAGGGGGTGAAAAGGGGTGCAAATGTTTGTATGAAAAATCTTATTCCTTAGGTTTATACACTTGAAACTTAGTACGAATATGAGTATAAGGTAATAAAAAAGATGGACATTAATAGTTTTTTAAAACTACCCTCCATTGGTAACCTACACGATGTTAAAGTTTGTATGGGAAAATCATAAAGCGCTAACTGATGAATTTAAAACTCAGTATAAATAAATTAGATCAAAAATAATGAAACACGTGTTTTAGGGTTTTTCGAAAATCACCCCTCAAGTTAGTGAAAAGGGGTATTCAAGTTTAAAGGGAAGGATCTAAAATCGCTAAACGTAGAACCTGAACTTTAGACGGTAGGTGCGATTCATTATGTAGGTGATCACTAAGAAGGGATTTTGCGAAAATCTACCTATAAGGGGGTGAAAAGGGGTAAAAACCTTTGTATGTAAAATCTTATCCGTTAGGTTTATAAACTTGAAACTTGGTACGAATATGAGTAAAAGTAAATAAAAAAGATGGGAATTATTCGTTTTTTAAAACTACCCTCCTTTGGTAATCTAGACGATGTTAAAGTTTGTGTGGGAAAATCATAACGCGCTAACCGATAAATTTTAAACTCAGTATATAAAAATTAGACAAAAAATAATCAAACACGTGTTTTTGGGATTTTCGAAAATCACCCTCTAAGTTGGTGAAAAAGGGTGATTAAGTTTTAAGGGAAGGCTGCTTGCTTCGACAAACCCAAAACTTGGCATAAATAGTTTCCCAATCGAATAAAGGATGCGTAATTATTTATATTTCAAAAATCAACCCCTAGCGGGCGAACATTGTAAAATCAGTTTGTCTTCAATAATATTTCGGGTTCGAAGTTAGAAACACGCGCTGACGAAGTCGCGGGCGGAGTGATAGTATTCGTTCTCAATTCTCGATTTTTATAATTAGTCACTGCTACCGAAATAGTGCGCGCGCATCCGCGCTTGCGTATTTTAATTTCTTTATTTCTTTTATTGTCGTCTTGGGACTAAAAATTCAGAAAATAAATTATAGTTTAAAAAAACTAAAAAAAACACGCTTTAATAGCAATCGAACTAAAAAGTAGAAAATAATTTTTAAGTATAAGAGAGTTTGTGTTACTGCAATATAAAATCCAACAATCAATTATCATAATTAACTTAGAATAAGATTAATATAAATATTAAGATATTAACAAAAATTCAAATAAAGTGAAAAAGCGTGGGGTGCTTGATGTCGAATGTGATGATCATTTTATTAGTTACTGTTTGCAATATCAGAATTATTATAAAAATATCATTGAGCACCCCACGCTTTTTCACTTTATTTGAATTTTTGTTAATATCTTAATATTTATATTAATCTTATTCTAAGTTAATTATGATAATTGATTGTTGGATTTTATATTGCAGTAACACAAACTCTCTTATACTTAAAAATTATTTTCTACTTTTTAGTTCGATTGCTATTAAAGCGTGTTTTTTTTAGTTTTTTTAAACTATAATTTTTTTTTCAATAATTTCAATGTACAGAATTGACCCTTCTACAGATTTATTATAGTAATAGATTCAGATTACAATTTTTAAAACTGTATAACAAAATATTTAAGGCTTTTCCAAACATCCCGAGCTCGACGCTACTCGACGGTAGCATGGCATGTGCTTGGCGTGCTTACTTACTATGAAAATTTAGGTAAGTCGTCACACAAAACACGTCACGCCGAGCTTAGAGGGGCGTGACACGCCACGACAGCCTTAGGGCAATGCAGAAAAATAGCGCGTGACGTTATTGCTAGGTGTTTATACGTTAACCGTTACACGGCTATGCTATTCTCATTAACAAAACCAATTGCTGAACTATAAAATAGGCTCCTTGACGCGACGGCCGCTTCGAGATCAACCAAACGCGAAGCACGAACGCTCACCCTTCGCACCGCACGGTCGGTCAGAGTCGCTGTGCGTAGATTAGAGCATAGCAAAGTTTAGTCCCAGCGTGGCGTGAACGCTGCGGACGCGCGATGATAATGCTGTGTTAATAGCACTGCAGGAAGCGTTGCTGACGGGAGGAGCCCGTGGCGTGTTTCGTATTGACGATCATGCCGCACTTAATATCCGCCCGACTGACTCAAATTCAGCTTATAAACAGATTTTAATTTACTCAGCATCTTTGTAGTTTCCACCTTTAGTTATTTTATTTTATTAACATCAGTTTTTTGGTCTCTGCGGAGCCTTGAGTAACCACTTTGAGTATAGCTGACACAGTCAACTAAAGTTTAATGGAAGTCCACGACTTAGACGGAGTTAAGTCAACCGATACAAGCGCTGGATCAAGTTGTACAAACTTGGACATTGTTATGTGTTTAATATCGGTATCTCCCTTGTCTATAGTCCGATGGGAAGGCAATCTGACACGACCGGGGAGAGGTTGAATGTGTCGCTCCCAACTTATCGAAAGTGCATTAATTGTTGTCTATGCATACTTGTGCATAAATTAAAGTCTCCTTGATTGGCAGCCATGACTGGGATACGGTCAAGAGTACCTACCTCCTATGGCAGTTGATTTTATTAAACGGAAACGGCAGCGGAGGCGGTAGCGGGAGCGGCAGTGGTAGCGGAAGCCAACAACAAAAAGTTGTAGCTGAAGTGAAGTTTACTTATTAAGACTGAAAAATAGGCGAAAAACAGAAAAGAAAAAACTATTTGGAAGGAGGTATTAATAGCCGGGCGAAAGGTCGCAGTTTAAACATTCATTCCACACTTACAAATAAATATCCACGTTCAAGTTTTACGTAGTACACAATTCACAATGCGAAGCAAGAAAATGATTGTGATAAAAATACTTATTAAAATTATTAAAAAAAACTACCGGTACAACGTTCAACTTTGCCATGATGCTCAACATTGTCTTCTTTGAACCGATTCAACCGTCCACCATTGCCTCACCGGAACCTGCGTCTATCCTGTCGACAGGTAATCCACGGGCGGTGTATGTACTATGTATTTATTTAAAACTAAGCAAAGTGATTCAAGAGGAAGTATTATATGTATATAACATTCATAATATAGTAGAGATTATACCCCTGCGGAGCCGGGACTGGATTCAAACAATTCCATACATTATAAATAAAAACATCACGCTTCGCATTCGCAACGCCTGTCTGTTTGACAAAGGCTTAAATGATACGATCATCGTCGCTCAATTCAATCCATTCGGGATTCTTTCAATAAAGCTCCATACTACAACGCGCACTTAAAAGCATCGAAACGGTACCTTATTTATCTTGCTTAATTGGTATTCAATATTTATCAACGGTTGGGAATATAGTTCTAGTTGCCTTTCCCCATACCGGTCTCATATTACACCCTCACATTGTACTGACCCATGGCAGCCATTTCAATTAAAATTAATTGTAATCGTGATTTCGTGATAGTTTCCCATTCAAATATCGGATTTTATTATACCAACATCGTTATTCTAATTACATAATAATATTATATTACATTTATTATTTCAGAAATTTTAGCAGTTATCCCCATAATATTAGGGAGAGCCAATGGCCATCGACTGGGCCGTATACCTAATGCTATCGGAACCGCTTCCGAGTATGGTAGGTCTACTCCCTTAAGCCTTTGTCAAACGGACAGGCGTGGCGAATACGAAGCGAGGCGTTTTTATTTGTAATGTATCGAATTGTTTGAATCCAGTCACATAGAAAAGCGAAAGCGATCCGATAGGCGTATTTGCTCTGTTTGACGTCGTTCATAAAAAGTCAGCTAATACAACTGTCACGCCTCGGTTCGCTGCACCCAGTTTGAGGTCTCGTATCGCTTCGGACTCGATCCGGTTCGCCTGTCGCCTGTCAGTTTGACAAAGGCTTTAATCCGTCAATGGAAATACGGAACCGTAAGAAAGTAACTTGAAACTTTTGAGTGAAACCTATTCCCTGTTAGTGTTAACAACGAATCAGGAGTAACTGTCAAATCATGTTGTCACCATTTTTTAGTTCATTTCACTAACTAATCTCATATATTATGTAAATGATAAAGAGTAAGTATAAATCGCCCGAAACTTCATCCGAATCTTACGGGTTTCGTGCTTGGATAGTAGTAATGATGATACTGAGTCTACCACACCGCGACAGCTACTATGACTGCTTTCAAGAATGCTATCGCGACCGTTCCAACAAAGGACTATATTTTTTAAACGTTGCTCCTCACTAGGAATTTGTATTGTGTCGTGGGTGCGTTTACAAACATATAAATTCACATACACAAACGCCCAGACCCGCAACAACTACTTGTAGATCATACGAATACTTGCTCCGTGCGGGTATCGAACCCACGACACGCAGCTCAGCAGTCCAATTGCTCAGCCACTGCGCTAACCGTGCCGTCAAACTATTCGTCAGTATTTGTTAGTAAGAGTTCTTTCTGCCCCATCCAGGGCGTAGTAAATCATTTGATAACTTCCATATTTACGACACTACGATGACCAACTCAAAAAAAGTAATAACAAATCATCACGCCATTTCTTCCCTGATCCGTAGGCAAGGATGTATTAGCACAACCTCATTTAACCCCAGGAAAAAATATTTTTTTTAAGGCCTATTGACGAAAAAAAAATAAATTTGCCCATAATTCGACTAAGCGTAGTATAAATGGCTGATGTCGATATTTTAATATGCGTTAGAATTCTCTTTTTTAATTGATACTACGCGGCCCGTCCCGGCTTCGCACGGGAATATAGCCTATGTTACTCAGGGTAAATGTAGCTTTCTAATGGTGAATTTTTTTTTTAAATCGTCACAGTAGTTTTTGAGTTTATTCATTACAAACATACACACACACAAAATACAACTCTTTCCTCTTTTTTTAATATGAACAGACTCTTATTAAATTAAAATACAAGAAAAATACCTATATATACTCGTACATACTACATTTAAAAACTAGAATTAAAAATAAAATATTTACAAAAACAACTAAATTAAAAAATTATAGGGCGTCAAAAAATTCATCCACATCGCTGTCAATGGGGAAAGTGCCCAGAACGCTGGCAGCATTGCTTTCCTCTTTACAATATTAGAGTAGAGGTGTATATGAAGATTTATTAATAACTGTGATTAATTGTTCTCACAGCCGTTGTGCATAAGGGGCAAAACTAGGCTTAAGTATATAAAAAAAAAAACAAATTCGCAATTAAAACCTACGCGCAGTTCAGTCACCGACACGCAACCGCGTCCAAGTAATTAAATCAGCGATTAACTACCCTCACCATAAAAACCAAACGCAGTACTTAAATATAATTAATTTTCATGTCGGGGTTTCCCATGAGTGGGCTTGCATGCGGGGTGACATGGGAAATCCTGGGCACACACCATGCATATAAAGTAAGGAACTAAAAGCACGTATAGTTGGTTTTACTAAATAATAATTACGTATTGTTTATTTTCGTGCTACTTGCGTAATAATTTGAGTGCAGTCACGAGCATTAATTAAATTTAACGCTGGTTAAATTTTACAAAAAATATTTTCTTTTACTAAATTATTTTATGTTTATTTTACTACCTCTATTTAAATACACACAATAAACGCCATAATTAAGTACATTTATATACTTGAGTACAATATTTTTACTACTATGGTTTAAAAATATTTACGAATTGTATTTTTAATTTAAATAAATGCCTTTTAATATTAAAAAAACTTTGCCCCATATTAGGAATTTCTTCCTGTATCATGGGTGCGTTTACAAACACAGAAATTTACATACACAAACACCCAGACCCGGAACAACTACTTGCAGATAATAAAAAAAATCCATGCGGGGATCGAACCCGCGACACACCGTTTGGACCCCCAAAGCGACAATGCAAATTGTTTACATAAAGTTATCTTGGAACACACACAAATCCCGACTTTTTTCATAATAATTATATTTTACATATTCTGGTTACAAAACCAAATCTTTTTTTTAACAACATACAATATTGTTATGAGCAAGTTACCTAAACGAAGATTGCTTCAAAAGTTATCCAAGTCTGTTGAGATCCCCCTAGGGATTAAAGTTGCCAGACTAAATGTAATAAAAGTAAAGAAACAAGTTAATGAAGAAAATAAATACAATAACTGAGGCTTTTATTTAAAAGTGTAATATTATATAGTATAACATCACGTCTATAATCCCTGAAGGGTTAGGCAAATATGTACTTAATAGTACACCTGGATACACAATGTGTCCGGTTTCGGTCTGTACAAACCTAAAGGGAGCTTACTCAATAAGTTATTTTACAAAAAAAAAATATTATTCCGGAAATTGTAGATTGTCAAAAAATATTTGACCCGTATTTTTCCTTTTGTTACGTTAACCAAAATTAACCAAAATATACCGCTTCTAAAAATCACAAAACGTTACTCGGTCGGTTTAATTTTACAAGCGTTATGGCGTCACCATTCCGATATATCGAAGAGTTTTATCTTATAGCCTTTTATCTCGTAGCCAAATGGCAAAAAACGGAACCCTTATAGATTCGTCATGTCTGTCTGTCTGTCCGTATGTCACAGCCACTTTTCACTTAAAGTATAAGAGCTATCCTGTTGAAACTTGGTAAGTAGATGTATTATGAGAACCGCATAAGAAATCTCACACAAAAAAAAAATGGCGGTTCCCCATTATTAGAATCGAAATTTAAAAAAAAATGCACCATACCCATACGTGTGGGGTATCTATAGATTTTGATATTAGTAACCAACCATAGGTTACTAATACTCGTATATGTTTTTTTTCCAAACTGAACTTTTTGCGCGAGAGATACTTCCAAAGTGGTAAAACAGGTAGGGGCCTGTAACTTCTAAAATAAGAGAATGATAAAACTAAAAATGATATATGATGTACGTTATACCATGCAAACTACCAGCAAAACTTGGTTTAAACGAGATCAAGTACCTAATTAGTTTTTTTTAATACGTCATAAATCGTAAACCGCAATTTACCTTTCAAAGTTACAATCAACTACAAGAACTTTTATATTATGTTACTTGCTGCTACGGAACCCTTTATGAGCGATTCCTTCTCGCACTTGGCGGGTTTTTTATACTGGAAAAAACATCAAATGAAAATCCTCCCTCTGAAAGTAACTAAAACTAACTTTTTGGAGGAACCATCCGAAACAACCGTGTCTTCTTAAAATATGACACAGTAGTCACTGTTGCTAGTAATTTACCTACAAGTTTGTAAAATGTTACAAGTTACAAAAATCAAGCGCCATCATGGGCCAATGTATACAGGCCACGGCCATTAAACATCCACGGAATACGAAACGCCGTTCATTCATGAGCACAGGATGAGCCAACCGTTTGTAGGTAATGAGATGCATAAGCTCGTATCAAATTAAATAGCCTTGCTGCGGTTCCGTCCGCCTTTGCATAATTCTTCCATTAAATCATGGGAGCCATTTCTCCTTCAGGTTCAAGGAAGAGAGACTAATTTTATAATTAAAACCATTTATAAAACGGTCGATTACCAGCGTGTTGGGAAAGAACCTGGCTTTTTTCGGGGAAAGTTCCTCCCCTATTTCACTTCAAATTACGAATGTTAAATTATTTCCCGGAAAATCTTGTCTTTTAAGTGCATTGAATAGTTCAGGGGTCACTGAAGCGGGCATGCTTACGACGAGTAATGGGTAGCTCGCCGAATGATCAGGGGCCATGCCCGGGTCGATGGCGCATCGTGTATTGATTAACCATTCATCTATCACATAAGAAAAAAAACCGCATTTACCCTGCAATACTTTTTGTGCAGTACATAATTTGATGTGAAAAATGCTTGGTCTACAGCTTTGTAAAAGCCCTGTTTACATCTGTGTAAACCATTATGTCAAACACTAAGAAGGTTACAGTATTGTTACGAGCCGGGTACGGTATAAATTAATTAACACCAATTAAAACCAAATATTTTTTAATGTCACATATCACTAATTACAACAATCACTAAATGCGATTCAAACTATTCACCACTAAAACACTTTTCACCACTGAAGCACTATTCTGTATAATATAAAAGGAGAACTGACTGACTGACATATCAACGTACAGCCGAAACTACTGGGGCTAGGAATGTGAAATTTTGCACACGGCTTCCTATTATAATGTAGGGGAGCACTAAGATAGGGGAGCACTAAGAAGGGGTTTTTGGAAATTTAACCTTTAAGGGGTTGAAAAGCTCCGTCGTATAGTCGAGGACTACCTGACGGACAGAGCCGTCATCTACCCCGGTCACCGGGGAGAGTGGAACCGGCGAGAGATGTCGTGCGGTGTTCCACAGGGATCGGTCTTGGGGCCGCTCCTGTGGAACATCGGTTACGACTGGGTGCTGCGCGGCGACCTCCCTGACGGCGTCGGCGTGATTTGTTACGCCGACGACACGCTCGTCCTGGCGAAGGGAGAGTCGCACCAGGCGGCGGCCGACGTGGCGACGCAGGCGGTAGCGACAGTCGCTAATAGGATCCGGCAGTTGGGACTCGACGTGGCGCTGCACAAAACAGAGGCCATGTGTTTTCATGGCCGTCTGAACGCGCCACGTTCAGAGTCCCACATTACGGTGGAGGGGGTTCGCATCGGCATCGGGAGGACGATGAAGTACCTGGGACTCGTCCTCGACAGCCGGTGGAACTTCAGGGAGCATTTCCTGCATTTGGCCCCAAGGCTGAACCGGGCAGCAGCCGCTCTCAAGCGGCTCCTGCCCAATCTCGGCGGGCCAAATGCCTCCTGCCGGAGGCTGTACGCCGGTGTCGTGCGGTCCATGGCCCTCTACGGGGCCCCTGTGTGGGCCCTAAGCATCCGGACGCGACCACTCAAGCTGGTCGCATGCCAGAGGGTCATGGCTATCCGGATGATCCGGGGATACCGCACGATCGCCGGCGAATCAGCCAACCTCCTAGCATAATTGCTGCCCTGGGATCTGGAGGCGACTGCCCTCCAGCGCGTCTATGAATGGCGCGTGGAGGCGCAGCGTCGGGGCGAATCCCCGCTGCCTCGACAAGTCGAGGCGCGGCGGGAAGAGCTCCGGCGCGATCTCAGGGCAGTATGGAGGGAGCGACTGTCGCAACCGAGGTCCGGGCACGCCGCAATCGCGGCGGTAAGACCCCTCTTTGAGGAGTGGCTGGATAGGCGTCACGGCGTCCTGACCTACCGCATGACGCAGGTCCTCACCGGACACGGCAGTTTCGGGAGGTTCCTGTGTCTGATAGGGAGGGAAGAAACGCCTGGGTGTCACCACTGCGAGGATCGTCCGGAGGACACGGTGGAGCATACGGTGCAGGACTGCCCCGCTTGGGCAGAGCACCGCCGTGTCCTCACGACGGCGATAGGCGGAGACCTCTCGCGCCCGGCATTCGTCGAGGCCATGCTGCGGGGCGAGACGGAGTGGGAAGCGGTCGCCTCCTTCTGCGAAGCAGTCATGCTCGTGAAGGAGGAGGCGGGCCGCCTGAGGAAGAGGACAGCGTCCTCCCTCCACCCCAGCCGCAGTGGTAGACGCCCACGGCGTCGGACGTCGCAAGACGATCTCCGGCCACCGTAGGCGCGGGCATGCGGGCAGCGAGTAATGGGCGACTCGCTGTCCGACCATGGACCATGCCCGGGTCGACGGCGCGTTGTGTTCCACGCGCGCCTCAAAGAGTGTCAGCATAGTGACGGGGCCTGTAGAGGGCCAAAGCCTGCCGGGGTCGCGGGACCAAGGGATTACCGTGACCCCGGTACGTAAAGGGCTAGTGAAGGACACCGTGGATTTTAGTCAGTACAAGTCTGACAGTCCCTCCCGCCCTGCCCTGGGTGGGAGGACTCATTTGATGATTTTACCACGATAAAAAAAAAAAAAAAAAGGGGTTGAAAAGGGGGAATTAGGAAAGTATGTAACCCACGCGGACGAAGTCGCGGGAAAAGTGCTAGTCACCACTAAAACACTATTCACCACTAAAACACACACCTAAAGACACTTGAAAGTCACTTCGAAAGTTTCACCCGTGTTCACTTTCGAGTCGCCTCGATCGTAGTCAAAACCAGACTGTTTTTTTTTTTTTTTATGTATGGCATCTCGCAGGTCAACCTAGAGGAGGTTGTGAGCTGCTTAACCGGACTTTTCTGTAGAGATGCCTTAAATTACTTTAAGGCCTCCAGCCAGAGCTTACAAACTAAATAAAAACTACAAACTAAGTGACCGCACGCTAAGGGCACCCCCTGTGGGGTTCGGACCTCGGCTTAGGGCGTCACTGAGAGAGGACAGCAAGGGACAGGCTGGATCACAATGGTTCATTATTTAGGGACTGTTTTTTTTAAACTCTACGGCTCAGCATCGCGGGCTGGCTCTTGCGAGGGACGGGGAGGGCATTGATTCGGACGTCGCGACGGTCGTCCTCGGCGGCGAGGACGGAATGACGGGATCGGTTTACGCTTATGTTTTCTGAGCGTGCTAGTTTCCCTATTGCTCTCCTGGAGGAGAGTGATGGGGTCATCGGGGGTGACAAGAGTATGCCTTGGTCGGCGAATTTTGCTGATACGAGACGGTTCGTATCGAGCGGCCGCTGCGACTAGGGGATTGGGGTGCCTGATGGCAGAGTCAAAGAAACGCTTGGAAAGGCGTTTCATGAATTGGAGAATGGTGGGGATTTTAAGGTCGAGGTGGAGGCTATCGTTGCGGACATAGAACGGGGCTCCCGTGACTTTCCTAAGATAACGGTTTTGAAGGACCTGCATTTTATAAAGGTGGCGGGGATTGGAGTGCGCGAATATGACACCGGCATATGTCATGATGGGGCGGATTACAGCGGTATAGAGGCGAATTTTGCATTTAAGCGATAATTTGCTTCTCGCTGTAATCATGAAGTGGAGCCTGCTTACGGCAAAGGCAGCCCGATTACGGGCTGCTTTTATGTGGGCGCGGAAGGACAGGTTACTGTCGAGGATAACGCCTAAGTACTTGGCTTGCTTCTCCCAAGGGATAGGCTTACCGTACATGGTTATCGGACTGAGGGGGCGGAGGGGAAGTCTTTTGAGCGGCGACCTAAAGAGGACCGCCTGACTTTTATCAGGGTTAACCTCAATTCTCCATTTCCTAAACCAGTCGCCGAGGGCGTTGGCTGCGGATTGGAGGGTTTGGGCTATAGCGGTTGGACTTTGGCCAGTGTAATACATGGCCGTGTCGTCCGCGAAGAGAGCTAACTGAGCCTTTTTGCTCTTGGGAATATCGCTAGTGAACAGCGTGAATAGGAGGGGCGAGAGGACTGAGCCTTGAGGGACACCGGCTCGGATAGGGTGAGGGGAGGAGAGGGCATTCCCGATGCGATAGCGGAATGTGCGATCTGACAAAAAGTCTCGTAGGATGAGCACGAGACGGTCTGGCACACCCATTTGGTAGAGCTTATATAATAAGCCATTGTGCCAGACCTTGTCGAAGGCCTTCGCTATGTCGAAGAATAGACCACCAGTCATTGCACCGCGTTGGAACCCAGCGCTAATGTGCTCGACTATACGGTGGACTTGATGGATGCACGAGTGACCGGTCCTGAAGCCGTATTGCTCGTGAGGAATGAGGCACTTGGCATCGGCGAAATCTCTGAGTCGCTTATAAATAAGTCTCTCGTAGATTTTGCCGAGAACGTTCAGGAGACTGATGGGACGGTAACTCGTGGGCTCAGACTTGGGCTTGCCTGGCTTAGGGATACCGATAACAGTGGCCTCTTTCCATGCCTGGGGAAAGATGTTGTTGCTCAGAGCGCCATTGAAGATGACGGTCATTAACATAACGAGCTGGGCGGGGAGGATTTTAAATACCCTATTATTGATACCGTCCGACCCGGGAGCTTTCCGGGGTCGGAGACGTTTTATGATGTCCTGCACTTCGTCTGGAGTGACTGGAGGCAGAGGATCATCAGGGTCTTCTACGGGAGGGAGGGAGGTCCTACGTTGGACTTCAGAGTCGACCTTGAGGAGGTGACTTTTGTCTACCGGTTGGGTGCTGGGAGAGCACTGGGATTCCAGACTGTCGGCCAGGCATTCGGCTTTTTCAGAGTCGTCAAAGGCGACGCTCTTATCGGGACGGTTGAGGGGAGGCATAGTGGCCTCTTCAGTAGCACGCAACTTCCGTTGCAGCTGCCAGAAGGCTAAGTGGGTGGGCTCGAGATCGCTCAGCATCTCATTCCAGCGGTTCGAGCGAAGCACAGCGATGCGTTTCTTTACAGCACGCTGTAAATTGCGCATGTGAGCCTTGTTCGAGTCGCATGGAAAGTTGCTGTAGGCACGGATGGCCGCGTTCTTCTCGGTTATCAGTTCACGTACGTCATCGGGAAGTTTCCAGCGATGATCGTTCATCTCTGGGACTTCCCGTGAGCAATCCGTCAGTACGGATTGCACGTGTTCTGTAAACGAGTTGATCGCGGCCGTCGTGTCCGTGACGGAGACTATGTGGTCGGGGATAGAGTCCAAGTGAGGTGACGAGGTTGATTTCAGCTTATCGCTTACTTTCTTCCAGTCAGTTATCACTTTGGTTGGAGGGGGCTGGCTGGGGTCAGAGGGACCCGAGCGAGGGATTAAGTGCAGGAGCACTGGTCGGTGGTCCGAGTCGAGCTCGTGTAGCGTCTCAATAGAATGCAACTTGAGGTTGACATTCTTGAGAAGCGCTATGTCGAGCACATCGGGACGGTGGTTGGGATCACCGGGATAGTGGGTGTGCTCAAGAGGAGCGATGGGATCAAAGTTTAGTGAGGAGCTTAGATTGAACACTACCTTCCCTCTAGGGGTGGTAGTAGTGCTATTCCAAGCGGGGTGTTTGGCGTTGAGGTCGCCCGCCATGATGACGGAGTCGCTCAGGCCGAAGAGGGATGTAAGATCTTTGGTGAGTAAATTGTGATCCTCTGCGCCGAGGGCAGGGGGAAAATAGGCGGATATGATGGTGATGGGTTGGTGGCCGGTCATGCCTAACCGACAGACTGAAACCTCGAGGAGAGACTCGAGGGGAGGAGGGATTAGAGGGATGCAATGCAGGGTCCTTTTGAAGTAAATGAGCGTACCGCCCTTGTGACAGCGTGACCTGTCGTTGCGAACTAATTGATAGTTGGCAATTTTAGGGTCACGGTGGTGCGGTTTTAGGAAAGTCTCCTGAACGAGAAGGATGTCTATCTGGTTGTCGCGGAGGAAGGTAGCGATTTCATCACGCTGACCTCTAATGCCATTTGCATTCAAAAAGCCTAATTTAAGGGATCGCGGTTTAAGGACATTTTTATTTTTAGTAGCCATTGGACTAACTAAACAAGGTGGAGGGCTAAGAGGGCGTCACCCACTCCGGGGTGAGCGTCGAAGATTCTGGAGTACTCCTCGGGACTACCATTGGAAGCCCTGAGTTGGGCTGCCAATTGTCGCGCCTTGGATCTCAAAATCTCTTGGTGGTTGCGGACCGTTTTAAAGGCATTGATTATGACATACATGTCATTGGGATCTACGTCGGGCACTTGGCCGGAGGGTACCGCGGGAGGGATGGTTTGCGGGGCTGCTGGAGCGACCTTGCGTGAAGGTGCAGGGGCAATCACGGGAGCCGCGGGATTGGGAGCGGGGGCTTCGAGTAGCCCTGTGGTGGGTTTCGGGGACGCTGAACCTAAGGCTGGGAAGGCCTTTTGGTGGTTCAGTGAGTTCCACGGAGAGGGTCGCTGAGGGCTGAGCCTCTCGGGAATCTGTGAGGAAGGAATCTTCACAGATGGAGATTCCCTCTGCTGGCGGGCGGCAGCGCGCTTTGCCAGTTTGGGAGAAGCGGATTTGGGGGCTTTGGGGCAACCGCGGTAGTTAGCCGGGTGTCCTACTTGGCCGCACAGAACGCAGCTAGGGGGTTCGGTGCAGAGGGACTTGTCCTTAGGACGGGGACAATCAGCCGTGCTGTGGCCGCCTAAACATTTGACGCACCTGGGTGGTGCATAGCAATGGGCCTGACTGTGGCCGTATAGCTGACAGCGGTGACACTGTCCTACTGTGTGCGCTTTGAATGGCTTTTCAATAGAAATGCCTGTCAGGGAGCACACTGACTTAATTTTGAAGATGGGATGGGGACCGGATTCGACAGGGTCGCAAACTACCAACACCATGTCGTATAGTTCGCCACCCCTCGCCTTGTGAAGGCGGTGGACGGCAGAGGCGGGGACGTTTTGGGCAAGGAGGTCGTCTAAGACGTCTTGGGTAGAGATCTCCTTGGGGATCCGCCTTATCACCACACGGGTGGGCTTCTCCTCAGGGAGGGAGTAAGTGTGGAAGGCTACGTTCCTTCCACGGAGTAGGCGAGAGAGTTCCCTGTAGTCCGAAGACGTAGGGATAATGACTTTAATACCCTGTTGGGTATTTGTTGCCTTAGTGTACTGGATCTTTCGATCCGCACACATTTTGGAGATTTCTGTCCATTTGGACTTCTCCTGAATGAAAATCGGGGGTGGGGGCCTGGGCTTCTTGGTAGAAGCCGCGGGAGCGATTGCCATGGGGCTGGAGGGGCGACTGGTGGGGGCCGCCGGAGGGGTGGGGGAAACCGGACGAGAGGCCGGAGGAGAGGGGGTAGGTGGGGCTGCAAGGGGTTTTTTCGCCTTGCCGGCTTGGGAGTGTTTCCCTTGTTTCCTCTTTCCTATGACGACTGTGAAGTCTTCATCGGAGGAGGAGGAAGCGGAGTCGGATTGTTCAGAGTCCGAAATGGGCACTGATGTGTCCATTTTCTCAACAACATGATTGGATGTTGAGGGAGTGGGGGCAGACGTCGCTTTTGCGACAGAAGGGACAGGGGCCGCTTTTGCAGAAGCGGTTTTAGGAGAGGGGCCGTGAGAGGCGGGGATTTTTGTCTTTACAGACAGGGAGGTCGATTTGACCGGGATGCCTTTATCGGCGGGCGGGGGAGATAATGGGCTCTCGAGCGCATCACTAAAATTAGCGATTTGCTCTGAATCGCTTTCTGCTTTAAGAGCAGCGAAGGCAGAGTCGTATTTACCCTTTAGTAAAGGGTCTTTGATAAGGGTCTCGACAAACTTGAGGAGTTTGTCAACTTTATCCATATTGTCAGCTTAAAGCGGCCGACATGAGAGTGAAGCTCTCGGGGACCTAACCCTAACAAACCTAACTCCCCGGGTGGGTGGGCCCGGGGGTGAGTAGCCTCCCTGCCGAGGGATTGTGTATGGCAGGGAGGTGTGTACCTACGGTGTGCCCTAAGCTTGTAAACCTGTTGCCAATCTTAATGTGCAACAGGGCCCTATTTGGGTCTGGTGCGAAGGGGTAAACACTCCCAACCGACACCAGGTGTGTAGCTGTGAACGAAACCAGAGACTAGGTTTGACTAGGAGTCCCCCCAAGGCCAAGGTCCTAGCTCCCGACTCCAATAAATTAACCTCGCCCTGAAGGGGTTCGGCGGGATGGATTGGGGCACCACCCTCTTGGCTTCGTTGGCACCGTAAGGTTTCCACCAAGAACCACGAAACTGTGGATTTTCCCTGAAGGGGCAAAAACACACGCGAGGCGTTTAGGAAATAAGATGAGTAAGAATTGTCCTGAAAAGGACAATTTTTACTCGAGTAGTCTTGACTACTCTCTTGACACGTCGCAGCGGGGCACGACGAAATCGCAGCGGAGAACACAGCACTGGCACGGAGCACACACGAGGAGACGTCCGTACGCGGCGGCGGTCGGGCGGCGAATGCTCTCTGTCTTTCAAAACCAGACTGACTGACGGCCCTATTTATATCCCGGCCGGACCCACTGGATGCTAAGTGAAGATGGTCGAAAGCTCTGGAAAACATCCATTGACTTCTACTCAGTCCCATAATTTCTAGAAACTTCCGGTCAATCAATCTTCCAATAAATCTTCAATAGAATTGTCGAGACCAAGCTATAGGTCTCGCAATTCGATCAGCGTAACAGTATGAAGGAACTATTTTAATTTGTGTTTCCACTTACAGTAACTATATCGGTCAACTTACAGTTCCCAACAACTTCAGTTTACCGATCATCCGATTTGTCGGTGAGTTTGCAGCGGGCTCTAGACGGAGCCTCAAGACCACCACTAAAAGGTTTTCACTGTTGTCTACTGCCTGCCTGATTGAATTTGAATAAGGAACTTGGGAAACGTTACGACCGGTAAACGGAGCAATATGGCGGATATAAGAGATTTTATAGACGATAATGGTGCCATAATATTTCAGGTTACAGTCAAGTATACATAAACAGACATGACGGTTTAACAATTAATTTATAAGTGGGAAATTTACAGTTCGGCAAAATTCAACAGTCTCTAAATAATTAAAAAATATGGTAGACCATTTTTTTTCGTCGCAAGACGATCTCCGACCACCGTAGGCGCGGGCATGCGGGCAGCGAGTAATGGGCGACTCGCTGTCCGACCATGGACCATGCCCGGGTCGACGGCGCGTTGTGTTCCACGCGCGCCTCAAAGAGTGTCAGCATAGTGACGGGGCCTGTAGAGGGCCAAAGCCTGCCGGGTTCGCGGGACCAAGGGATTACCGTGAACCCGATACGTAAAGGGCTAGTGAAGGACACCGTGGATTTTAGTCAGTACAAGTCTGACAGTCCCTCCCGCCCTGCCCTGGGTGGGACATGTTATAATTTGTTTTCAGTTAAACGCCTGCGTATAATCATAATCAACATCCGAACTCTTCTCAAAGAGTCGTCAGAAAACTGGCGGGCCCCCCCCTAGAGGGCCAAAGTCTGCCGGGGTCGCGGGACTACCTCATCAGGTAACCGTGACCCTGGACGTAAAGGGCTATTGAAGTATCACCGTGGATTTTAGTAACTATAAGTCTGATAGTCCCTCCCATCCCGCCCTGGATGAGAGGACTCATTTGATGATTTTACCATGGAAAAAAAAAACTTCCGAACTCTCACCTTTGCTGTACCAATACATTCGAATCTCGTTAAAAGCAAAACAGAGCTGATGAGATGCGCGTCACCCAGATACATAAAACATGGCTAACACATAAATTCCTCTCCCATACATAAATGCATGTGATCAATCATTGTCATGGTAATGAGGTTACTGTAATATCTCCGAAGTAGGTATTCTACTTTATATTGGCAAGTTTTTCGGAAACATAACTTTCTTCTTTCACTTTTTCCTTTTCAAAGCTGAAGAAATTGACCCAAATCTTGTTACTTTTTCTCCAAGAGATTTGATAATCTAACTGAGATACTAATTATTATTTATAGGCCTATTTGGAGCAGCCGTGGTACACACAAATCTTTATTTTTAGCATTTATTGTTTGTTCTAGATTTGAATTATTTTTTTCCTTCTTTTGTAAACTTTGATCCACACTGGTAATTTCTTTTGTTTCGTGGGTGCGTTTACAAACATTTAAACTCACATACACAAACGCCCAGACCCGAAACAATTAACTACTTGTAGATCATACAAATTTTTGCTCCGTGCTGCAATCTAGAAGACTAGCCCATTCTCTTCAAAAGTCTATCTTTTTACTAAAGTATGGTGAAGCAATGTGCAGTTACTATATCTGTTTGTACACTTTCCCATTCAAAATGCCAAATAATAAAGAAAACATATACCTAAAACTTTCTTTAACATGAAAACTACATACTACTCTCTCCTATTGCTTGTTATCTAATTAGCGAACACTTCACTTTCCACATTGTTTCTGTGTCTAGCTAATGGCTTACCTATGTCATATGTTACACCTTAGTCTTGAGGAGGAAGCCTCGTTACTGTGTGAGGAAGGTGCAATTTAATCTTGTTACTGTGAGCGTGTGTATTGCAAGCCTAAGAGGTTTTGTGATACAAGGCACAAACAACCTGCAGGTTAATTAATTTTAAACGCAATAACGCATGCGACGCGCATCGCAAATATGATTTTTGGGGAAATAAAAATTCAGTTGCAAGTGGAATTTGAACCCGCTTCTTCTGGATAAGTACTCCAGACGCCTTTAGGTCACAACTCATTAGAGCCACTTATCCAGAAGAAGCGGGTTCAAATCCCGCTCGCAACTGAATTTTTCGTTCCTGAAAAATCATCTTAATCTGCAGGTTCATACCCTATTTTTTTTCGTTAAGAGCTAGCTATTCCCCGCAGTATTTCCCGCTGCTCCTATTAGTCGTAGCGTGATGTTATGTTAGCCTATAGCCTTCCTCAACAAATGGGCTATCCAACAAAAAAATCCTAATCCTAATCCTAACTAATATTATAAATGCGAAAGTAACTCTGTCTGTCTGTCTTTCTGTCTGTCTGTCTGTCTGTCTGTCTGTCTGTCTGTCTTTTCTTCACGCCTAAACTACTGAACCGATTTGTGTGGGTACAGACATAGTTTGGAACTTGAGAAAGGACATAGGATAGTTTTTATTACAAAAAAATAAAAATAAAAAATAAAATTTATGAAATGTCTCTAACGGAGTATAGATAATTCCTTAAACTCTCAATAGATGGCGGTGATCGTTCAATGGTGTCGATCGTTACACGAGTTGTCACTATGGATTGATAGATGGCGTTGGAACCAAAATTGTACTTATTGTCGGTTGTATGATAGTTTATGTGGACTGGTCCTGTTTCGTAAATTTTAAATTGTTCCGTTGTATAATTGGTGTTCCTGTGATGCTTATGAGAAACTATATAACTAGATCCACCAAGACTATAACTAACTAACGGCATACGGTTACAAATAACCTATTTAGGACGGAATGTCATTAAAGCCGTTATTATGACTGGGATGGCAAAAGGCGAAACTTTTATTATTCCCCGTATTCCCATCATTCCAACTGATTTGCCATTCCAATTCAAAAGAGTTCAGTTTCCGCTGTAAACTGCGTTTGCAATGACCATAAATAAAGCCCAAGGGCAAACGCTAAAAGTTGCGGGGGTACCTTGAAAAAGACTGTTTCTCCCATGGACAACTCTACGTTGCGTGCTCAAGAGTGTCGAAACCACAAAACCTTTATATTTTTGCAAAGGATGGCTAAACTAAAAACGTGGTAAACAGAAATGTCTTGGTGTAAGAAACTTTCATAATCTCTAAAACCTAAAATAATAGAAAATTTGTCAAGGGAGAAACAGTCTTTTTTTCTTTTGGACTGAAATGTCAAATCAGTAGAATGATGAGAAAATAAGGGAAAAATAACATTTTCGCCTTTTTCGATCGGCAAAACGGCTTTAATGCCCTAAATGAGTAGGTATACATCTCTTAAATTCAAACGCAGAGCTCATTATGTTGATTTTTGAAGAGTTCCCTAGAATATCCCGCGAGATCGGGAACTATGTGGGTAAAACCAAAAATCTGCTGGAAGTCACTATTCCACGCGAACGAAGTCGCGGGCAAAAGCTAGTATTTTTATAATTCGAACCAGTAGTTCCTGAGATTAGTACGTCCAACCAAACAAACTCTTCAGTTTTATAATATTAGTAAGATAACAGCTGTACAGTTCGTCATTCAAGGTTAAGCTGCGCTTAAATAGGTCTATCTGTGGATGGGTCACCGTCTATTACCTGCATAGAGTTTTATCCATCTCTGTCATTTGAATAGTTTTTTACAGGCAAATCTTGAAATAATGTTAATTTACTTTTTTTTTTATCTATCGGTGAACGGTGTGTAAATGGTGTTCTGGTCATTTTCTCACCATTGCAAACACAGCTTTTTAAATAAGCCAACCAATCTTGTTAGGCTGTATTTGAACATACCCAATAAACAATAAGACGATTACACCCCTTAATAAATCAGTAGGTAGTAGAGAAAGGTGTGGGTTTGTGGTGTCCGTGGTTCATGCGGGTTACCGTCTATGGGTTGGCCACAAGTCCCTTGGGAGGTAAGGATGTAGGAAGCTTTGGTTCGAAACGGGGTTTGAGAAACATGAAACCTAAATTCGCAAATCACAGGGTATCTTTGATTATTTAGTTTTTTTTTTATGCCAATAACGGCAATACTCTTGCTAACCAATTTTGCTAGTTCGAAAAAGTTGTGGGAAAATTTTTTACACACCAAAAACTGCGAAAGTGGGCTTGTTTCAGATTATACTCTATTCTTCTATCCATGCACTTTTCGTCAAACTGCGGAGAAAGCTAGTGTTGTCCTAACATTTTTACAAAGTTAAGAAACATTGTTGAATATTCTGAATCCCATTTTTTTCAGCAAGTTTGTCGTATTTCCGAAAAAAAAACAACTATTTTGATAAATCACCCAATTTTACAGGTCAAGATCCCAAGCTCGCTAATAACCGTGGCAAAGAAAAAATGATAAACTTTTTTTAACATAACTAAAATCACCCAATTTTACCAGTCAAGATCCCGAGCTCACTAAAAACCTTTCGTAACAATAATCGTAATGATAATTTCAATTTTAATTTCAAAACAATATCAGAAAAGGTTATCACAGCGCCCCTCTGTCAAAGTCATTCGACCGGCAAAATATCCTTGTACTGTACGAGTATGCCGTCAATGTAACTTGCACTCGTTGCACCATTTTGAATTGAAAGCACGTAGGTACTTTGCACATTTCCATCTTCGTCTCGGGGTACCGGATCAGATGCCGAAGAATTTTTGTTCTGGTGGTCAGACATTGCCGATCATTCGATATCAATAAAATTTAATCAATTGATAGACCCTTGATAACCTTAGATTTGTAATTTTGTTGCAACCTATGCGTATGCGTCGCTCGGCGTGTCTCAGAAAGGGTGTATGCAAAGAACTTTTTCTATGGAATCATTGTTATCATGTTCATAAAATCTAAAATATATGGGACGATATTTGTTCCGCATGCAGAAAATGGTTCCGTTTGATGGTCAAAAACAATAATCAATAATCCCTATAATAAGAGCTTTACATGATTGTCTTCTACACGCTGTAAAAAATAATCTAGGAGATTATTCTAAGGTTCATTTTTCGCCTTCCCTCTAATGATTACAGGTGTGATGTTATGTTAAATATCTAACCAAAAAAATTCCGAAAAAGAGCAGAAAAACCTTTAATATGAAAAAACAATGAGGAAGAAAAGCAATACCTTTTTCTAATTTCCCGTAAGCGGTATTGCAATGAATTTTAATCAACCCTAAAAGCTTTCAATGTCCCCAAAACAAAATGGTGTCATTATTTAATACTGTTACAACATTATTGCTCTTACATCAACACGAAGCACCTTTTCCCGCCATCTAAAAACAATATAATTTTTTAACGCCATCGTAAATCGCCGGTCATTCGACATTTTGGGGACATATATCGAGAACAACACATTAGGAGCTAACGCTTGACATTTCGTAAAAGCAACGTCAATTCAATTAATTCGTCGATAATAAAACAAAACTTTATCGTAGCCAACAAATTGCTGTTGTTTTTTGTTCCCGACAATAATGTATTTTCCACCCGGGAAAAGGCTTTTTATTTATCTATCGAACACAACATAAACACACGCAATAACAGTAACTATAAAGATTATAAAGACGTCGAAATGTCTACTATCAAGCACGAACATCAATTATAGCTTTATACAGTCTAATGGGTGCTTTAATAGCTCCTAGCAAGCCCTAAACAGCAATTATAAGTTCGTTATCAGCGCTTTAACTATTATTCTTCGTCACAACTGATAATAAGTTCTCAATCGTTAACTCAAACAGTTAGGCCTTTAATGACTCTTATCCTGCGGGAGTATTTAAAACTTAGATGTTGGTGAGTCTTCTTTGCAGGAAATTGTAATGAACAATCAGGATTCCTTACCATTTTGGTCGCATCCAGGAATGTTTTCTAGATAGGAGGTATCGTTAACTGACAATTTGTAATTCAAAATAAAACTCTCCGTCTTTGACAATAGACTGCTACAGGAAATCCATTATGGCTATCGCTAAAGAAGAACGCAGTACTATCAAAAGATGTGAAATGGCAATTCCTTCTGCTACGGGGGTTGTCTAAAAAGTTTCAGTGTGTATACAGCCAGTAATTTCTCATTCCGTGTCACAGGCAACACGGTGTTTGTATTCCCTGCCAAATATGCGCATGCTTCGCTCCTCGCCCGCTCCCACGATGCAAAAATGCAAATGTGATGGAGTGCAAATGAGTGTCCCGTGCGCGGCGTGCCAACGACTGGGGATCTGCCCGGACGCATCACTTTGTGCTGTCCATTGTCAACACTTGCTTTATGAGGGGTTGTCACCGTATTGTTAACTCATTTTAGTGAGGTTTATGCTCCATCCGTCCTCGATCTGTTCATTCATTCACGCAGTGTCCAACCGTCGAAATAACTCAATGCGTATCTGTGACATGTTTCGAGATGACGATTAATTATAATGCTTGTTAAGTGGCGTCCGCGCAGTGTTACTAAGTAACAATATTGTGGTCGTTATGCCTCGCTTCCTGTTTGCTATTAACACATGGGTTTGTAATTGCTTCATATTTCATTCTGTTCATGTAGCTTGTTATTGTGGGAATTTTTATTATTAAGTCTGATTCCACAAGGTCAGTATTGATTTCTTTTAAAAATTTTGGATGTGTATCTGAGTACTACAATCTCTTTGGCATCGCATGTTTTTTAGCGTTTCTGATTATGGTCAAGGCATGTATCGTCATGGCCATTTCATTTGGTGCTTGATCAGAATTTTAAGCGACGCAAGATGCGTTGAACTCTTGTACGTTTTCGTCCATACGCCAATTAGGAACTGTGTCCCCAAAACAGTTCTCATTTCAAAGGTCTGAAAAAGATGAATACATTTATTCCTAAATTAGTCGTTGTTGTTATTTTCAAGAGCACTTGTGGTTTTTCTCAAATCGGTATAGCTAATCTCGCGAGCAATCCGGAATGTCGTATAACCATAGTTAAAAATGCGCCCGCGTTGTGGATTATCTACTCATTCCTACTCATGGAAAGGTGGCTTACGGTCCATGGTGATTTTGAAACACATTCTTCAAAAAAAAATGCAAACAAAAGCAAAATTAAATGTCTTTAGTTGCTTTCTCTTGTTTAATTTCGGTTTTTGAACTGCTTTAATCAAAATCCATACTGAGTTATAGGTGTTAAATCTAGCAGTTCTCGGTAAAAAGGTTAATAATACATGGCAGAAACTACAGAACGCGACCTGCTACAATCCTACACCTCCTTATCGTCTCAATGTCAAAGTCAAATCATTAAACGTCGAATAATAATTAAAGAAAATGGGATGGGATGGGATTTATTCTACACCCATACGCAAGGGTTGGTTCGTATAAAGAAGAATAAGCAAGAAGCTCCATACTTACTCTTTTAAAAAATGTCTTCTTGTTCGTAGTTGTGGAAAGAAACATGTCGATTGCGAGGTTACAGGACCTTTCTGAAAAACATCACCAATAATGATGATTATGATACTATCTACTTGATTACGGTCGCGGCTATATTTGATGGGTCATTGTAAGGCTAAGGTTAGTGTATTAATTGACCGTCAGAAAGGTGAACTGCTCTGTACTCAAACCATGCAAATTATCAAAAATAACAAACCAACACGGAAAGTAACACTTGAGGGGAAAAACAAGCTTAATTTATTCCATAATACAATTATAAGTTCAAAAGCAATCGTCAATCCTACCCCTAAGGGCCATTTCACCCGCATTTCCCCATAACGCAGGGGAGGACGCGGAGGTCAGATGCCAATCACTCCGCATAAAGTACCACACGCCATACCAATCAGATATGGTCACGAACATCAGAATATAAACCGTACACAGGCTTAATAACTTTATTTGCAAAATAAATCAGATTATTCTAGAAGTTCTAAGAATAGGTACAAAGTATTTTTGGGTGTATGAGGAACAGGGTGTAGATGTCCTCGATATTGCGATACCTTCGTACTGAATGATGGTCTTATTTGGCACAGCCGTGAGTCACACTTTTAAGTTCTATTTTTATATGTTTAGTTAATTTGTTTTCATTTTTTTATCTTTATCTTAATCTTTATACTGTGTGCACTTGTGGCGTGCCAATAAACCTTTTCTTTCTTTCTTTCAAGTAGGTTTTCTGTCTTAGCCATTGTTGAAATCCTAACTAACTATAAGTTCAAAAGTTCAATTAACCTATTATCAAAGTGAATGTAAGTTGATTTCAGACCTGTTGACGTCAGGCCTGTTGGTCTAGTGGTTAGTGACCCTGACTGCTATGCCGGAGGTTGTGGGTTCGATTCCCACCCAGGACAAATGTTTGTGTGATGAGCACGATCATTTGTTCTGTGTCTGGGTGTAATTTATCTATAATATGTATGTATTAACAAATATATAAGTATGTTTATCAGTTGTCTAGTACCCATAACACAAGCTCTGCTTAGCTTGGGACTAGATGACGTTGTGTGATAGTTGTGGAATATTTATTTATTTTATTTATTTGTTTCTTCGTTACCTCTTCACGCCTTAGCCACTTAGCCAATCATTGAAACAGCGAACTATTTGTAAAGTTCTAATATTAACCAGTTTTCTAAATATAAATTCTAAACTAAACTAAAACTTTAGTTCTTTCATTGATTCATAGATGTCATTAGTCATCTTTTTATTTATGACTGCTTCACATTGACCTAGGAGTTGGAACCAGTTTCACTGGATTCCAACGCTGGGTTGGCACTGGATTAATATGTTTATGGATGTTTCAATCCAATGCAGTGTCCAGTATCCAGAGCTGGAGCTAGATCAGAATAGAAGCTTAATTTCTCAACCAATAACGCTGGATCGATGTAAACAGTCTTTACAGTAGTTATTGTGTGCGTCTCCGCTTCTGTGATATTAATTACTAATTGGGAACATTTTAAATATAGAGTACCTGTGACACTCGAGAAATATTTTGTCGAATCGAAACCGGATACCTATGATACAAAACCGCCAAAAGTGGAAAGATTGTATGAGATCTAGAATCAGCACCAACTATTCCCTTTTTGTAAAATCAACAGTTGGCAACAAAACTTTTTGGTTTATTCCACTTTTTGGTGTCGTCAATTCACCTCGGAGAAGTATCACCTGGGTGATATGTGTCCACTTTGTTCACCCAGGATTGCCATCCGTCCGGGTTTCCCCGGATTTGTCCTAGTTTGGAGGGCATCCGGGGAGCGTCCGGGGGGCTTCCTTTGTAGACCGGGTTTAAAAATTTAAAGTCTTAGGCCGCCCGTGACTCACGCACACTTCACAGTCCCTTTAGTGTGGCCCGGGTATAAGTAACCTCTTACCTTTTTATAACGTGGTAAAATCATAATATGAGTCCTCCCACCCAGGGCAGGTTTTAGTCAGTACGAGTCTGAAAGTCCTAACCCATCCCGGTTAGGACTTTCAGACTCGTACTGACTAAAACCCACGGTATCCTTTACATTCCAGGGTCTCGGTTAGCTGATAAGACAGTCCCGCGGCCTCGGCTTGGGCCCCCTAAGGCTCCGTCAAATTACTGACAAACACTTTGAGTCGCGCGTAAAAATCGACGCGCCGTCGACGAAGCATGCTTAGGACATTCGTGTAAGCACTTTACACGTGTTTGTGAGCAGATTCCGGGAATTTTGTTCCTGGTTACAATATTTTATGTTAATTCTAATATGTCTACTGTGCTAATACCTTGTAAAACTTGTATTGGTTTTAATCGCATCCTCCATAAGATCCTATTGTTTCTGTTCTAAGTGGAATTTATTATATTTTTTGTTGCAAGAATCTATCCATTGTTTATTATCATGGGTACCTACATATCTCCGTTTGTCTGTCTGTTTGTAGGTTTGTACAGGTATCACAGCTAAACCAGCAAACTGATTTTGATGTAATTTGGCATATATTTAGATTTATTACAGAACATTATGAACGAACTGTATTTGAATTAACCCTCTTCTTATTGTCGTGGTGATAGAATACACACATAATGAAAACAATCATCATCTGCCGGCCTTTTCCAAACTACATTGGGGTCGGCTTCCCGTCGAACCAGATACAGCTGAATATCAATATTTTACATGGAGCGACTGCCTATCGGACCTCCACCACCCGGTAACTGGGTAATACGATACCCCGTTGTAAGACTGGTTGAGGGACTTAAGAGCTTCTGACTAACAGTAACGTCTATCAAAAATCTACAAATGACAGCCGGGACCAACGGCTTTACGTGTTTTCCGAGGCACGGAGGAAACTCGCTATAGTAGATGGTCACCTATCCACAGACCAACCTTGGCAAGCGCAGCTTAACCCGGAAGATCGGCCTGTGCGGCTGTAATTATTTAGCCACGAGCTCCTCCTTTGTGACTACTATGATATTCTTTTTTGTTACCTTGTAAAATCATCTAATGTGTCTATGATTTCCCATCATACCTCGCGTCCCCGTCTTATACACTGTTCGCCTACTTCAACCATCAAATGCAATAAAGTGTTGAAGATAGTCATAGCTTGCATCACAGCTGGACAAGGAAAGCGTGACTTCTAGTTCTTCCAATCCATGGTAAACATGGAGGTCTGGTCATTGGTTTCATCTAGTGTGTCTCATCATCTTCAAAGAGGACTGCCGCAACGCCATTATCCGCTCAACAGTTTCAGGGCTCATGTTTGGATGTGAGATTCGGAAATACAAGCCAAGGCATAGTCAAAAGCTAGTCTTTCAAACAATTCTGACTTCAGACGCATTCTTATTGTATTTAATACTTAGGTACGTGCCCGACAGTGGTACATCCGGCAAATCAATGATATGCGTGAGAAATATTGTGGTCTAGGCCCGTGGCAAGACATTTTGTCGCTGATTTGTGACTTAAGGCGTGGATTAATCGGATAGTTCGTGAAATCAATCGTATTGTGAATGCGAAAGTCAGTTTGTTCATCGCGCTTTCATGTGTAAACCGCTGGATTGATTTTAACAAAGTTTGCTACAGATATAGTTTTTTTTTTTAAACCGAGGTGTAATATGTCGAGTCATAATAAATATATGTCGAGATAGGAAACCCCTGACCCCCCAGACCGTTAAGAGTCACAGCACACATATAAACTTGAAACTCACTACTTACTGAAGAAGCACACTTTTCGCCTCGGGACAACCACGATCTGCATTGTGGCGCGGGGTCATCCAGCGGTCCAAGTGCGGTCGACGTTACCGTGCTTACGTCTGTCAGTCGCCACGGTGCCGCTGGTGCCAGCAAGGTCAACAAGCAGTCGGCGTCGCCTAGGTGAAGCGGAGTCGACGTATCTCATCCGCTTTGTAGGCGAGGCGAAAGGCGATACGGTGACGATAGTTTTTTGTCAATAAAGTAAGCTTAGGGTCAAATAAGGGCTTACTTTTGAGCTAGTTTGAAATTAATGCTTTGAATTTCACAAATGCTCTCCTATCCGGGAGTACCTAAATGAACTAAATAAGACAGCTAGCCTTACCTTCGTTATGGCAGATCGAAAAGGTCTGTACCTAGGGTCTAAGTAGAGCTTAGGTAAGTGAAAAGTGGAAATGCTTGTCTCGACCAGATCGACTGAAACGTGATTGTATTTGAATTCAACACGCAATGTGACCCTTTTACTAGGCTATAAGTACTGTTATTTTATGATGAGTCTGGCAGTCCCTTCCATTCCACCCACAGTGAAAGGACTGTTTTGTGTTTTTAATGATTTTCCACCCCAAAGCAAAAACTGGTGTCAGTCTTCTCGGCGTTTTTTCTTTAAGATCTTGTTACATCGTCAGATTTGAAATATTGTATCATACGTGCATTTACAAACATAGAGACACAAACACTCGGACCAGAAACAACTATTTATAGGCCGGCCATACAAACGTTTATTCCATGTGGAGATCGAACCCGCGACACGCTGAACAGCAGTCGATCGTGTAGCCACTGCCCTGCAAATTATCGCGATAATGGAAGTTTAACGGCAATTCCCGTCGATAGTGTGGTCCCCACATTATGACGACTTTCAGAGATCTACCAATGACAGCCGGGATCAACCTCAAACAGCTTTGTTTTACCTTGGACATGGATCCCTGTGGCAGTTATTATTTACCTACAAGCACCTCACTTCCTATTTCCAACTATTAAGGCTATAAATTGAAATAATTATCGCGATTACTAAAGCGAGCACTAAAATTATGCTGTAGAACAGGGATTCCCGACCTATGGAGCGAGCCCACTTGATGGGGGGCGTAGGGTGAGTTAAAAGAGGGCGCACTGAGGGATCTAGATTTAAAATGTAAGCATATAGAAGAATGTATAAGCAGTATTTTTAACATTTTACATGCATTAACGCCTGTATTTTTAAGGTTTTTCCGCTTTTTCTTTTGATTTACTATTAGACCACAAAAAAGCTCAATTTAACCAGGATCCAATGTTTATAAAACTTTGAAGATTTTTTGTGTTTGTGTAATGTTAATCATAAACACACCCATGAAACAGAATAAATAAAACGAGTGAGGGGCATAGTTTATTTTTGTTAATACTGAACCACACATTTATTGGGGGCGTGATATACTATCAAAAACTTGGATGAGGCGCATAGAGAAAAAGTTTGAGAACCACTGCTCTACGGTAACATTCACTTCGTCGTTGCATGCGAGAATTACGTAACAAAATTATCGATTTTTAACGTTCCAAGCAAACAAATAGCTAAGACTTACGTAATTAAAATAGATTTAGACGATAATCTCCTTGCTATCGAGTAATCAACTCACAGAGGTTTATGTAAAGGGTTTAAGGGAACACGGGTAACTGATTAACCTTTGTTGATACATAACCTTTTGAAGGACAAAAATAGGTTCACAAATGCTAAGTAGATTCGGATCAAAACAAAACATTTACATCCACGATTTACAAACATTAAACTTTAATTGAATGTAATGGATAAAAAATACAACTCGACATTCAACAGATACAAAATAGAGATGTACCAATTAATCGACAACCTAATTGATATTAAGTTATAATCTTTATTCATCATCTGCCTAGACTTTTCCCTACTATATTGGGGTCGGCTTCCAGTCGAACCGGATGCAGCTGAATATCAGTATTTTATATGTAGCAACTGCCTATCAGATCTCCACAACCCAGTAACTGGGTAATACGATACCCCATGGTAAGACTGGTTGTCAGACTTTATAGCTTCTGACTAACAGTTATAATGTTTATTAAAAAATCTAATTAGTTCGTCAGTTGGATTAGGTACAAAATTAACAAAAAATATTTTACACTTATTTTTCTTTTTAAATGAAGACCAATAATTACGAAGATACTGTAATGAAGCGCACGCAATTGGTTAAGCACTGATTTAATTCCACCCACCGTCACATATGAATTATCGTATAATATTGACATACCGTCATTATTATTATACTACAGATACGACACTTTTAAAATTACCAATACCTACGTCACAAACAAGTACAGTTTTTCCTTGCTTCTGACGTCACGAGCACCCTCTCTCGAATTTTGATGCGTTGTATCTTTGTAAATATGCATTGATTTAACAAAAGGAAAAACACGTGTCCATTATTTTTCAAATTTCTGGCTGACTTATAACAACATTCTCTGCATAGCCTTTGAACCGAATTTGGGTCGGCTACCAGTTAAAATGGCTCGTATAAGATTTGCAATTTTTTGATATTGTCAAAATGCCTTTTGTTAATACTTTGAAACGTCTCAACATTACCTAAAGTTTATCTTACTAATATTATGAAAATGCGGAAGTTTATGGAGGATGGATGGATGAATGGATGTTCGTTACTCTTTCACGCCAAAACTACTGAACGGATTTGGATGTTTGGTACACAGATAGTTTATAGGTGTCCTGAATACGAAGGTTCAAATCCCGATTTTTTCATTCCATAGAAACATTTGAAATACATATTTAATAAAAATATCGATTCCCATCACTAAAACACGGAACGGGTAAGGCACTGCACTTGAGTCCGCGGTATCTACAACTTGTCTATTAACTATTAATATAAAGTGCTGAACTTTTATTTCTGTTTAAATTGTACTATCTTTCTCATAAACACCTGCTTAAAATTTATTGTCCATATCGTGTGGAGTTCGTAATAAAAATTAATAAATATGGCTGTTCTGATGCTACCTCTTAACATTAAATATTTATCTGTATTTCGTTGTGTCCCATCTTATCTTTTACAAACATTTTTATGGGCTTTGTTTTCAATGAGAGTCGTGTCGTTGGTGTATAAAATCACACTTTTTATACACAAATGGTTAGGCAGAGGTGTATAATATACAACTTCACGATTGACGCAGTGGTTCAGTGATCGACTTCCGCACGGAACAACTATTTGGATGACCTGCTGGTAGTTGTTCCCTGGATGTTTGTGTATTTGAGTTTCAAAGTTTGTAAACGTACCCACAAAACAAGAGTAAACTGGAGTGGGAAATTAAAAAAAAAAATACCTACCGTCAAAACCCATTCTGGGAACACGTATTTTTTTTTAACGTGGGAAAAGCATCTTATGAGTCCTCCCACCCAGGGCAGAGCGGGAGGGACTGTCAAACTCGTACTGACTATATCCAAGTCCACGGTGTCCTTCAATAGCTCTTTACGTACCAAGGTCAAAGTAATTCGTGAGTCCCGCGACCCCGGCAGGCTTTGGCCCTCTACAGGGGGCAATTCTGGGAACACCTACGTGAAATCATATTGCTTGTAAAATAATTATTCTGAGTGCTTCTACTAATAATTATTGTTAATTAAATTAGCCTTATTAACGAACACATTATCACTAGATACCTACATATAAAAAAGCAAAACACCACACACATTGCAAACGTAGCTACAATGTTTTAACCTGACATTCCCTGTATAATTCAACATTTTACAGAACTAGAGACTATAAAATGCAACTAACGATGCATTAAAATGCTGAGCCTTTTATGACCAGTCATTATCGCAGAATATACAAACATTATTACCTTTTACATTTAAAGAAAGCAAAGTCAGGTGTTTATTACCGATTACGGATCAATGATACTGTTCTCATAAGAAATCACGCCATTACTTACTGTTTTTTTTTTCTTAATACGTTGCCCCCGTTGAAAGAAAAAATACGTGTCCGTTATTTTTCAAAACTCTAAATGACGTACTAATTAGATTAGTAATTTATTCATACTGTCAAATAGCCAATTAAACAACATAACATCACCCAAAAATGTATGGAGCGTGAATTTTCTCCTTTGAATTATGAGCCACCATAAGCTTATTTACAGACATTCAAATACAATAAGGTCCTCATTCGCGTAAACATACATTTCCATGGCAACGACCTTGATCTTTGTTATTTCGAAAGATTGAAACGAATTATTGTTAAAATGGGTCATGATTCGAATATGTCGATTGATCTAGGTTGCTAAATCATTACAGGTAAACGCGTCTTCAATGCAACTAATATTGTTACACAGTATAGACACGATCAGCTGGCTTTACCGGGATTATAAGCTCAACCGGATATCATGAAACAATGGATGGGGAGTAGGAAACAGAATTAGATTGAACGCTGTGATATAAGTACGTGCCAATATATCGCCAGGGAAATCAACAATGCCTGCCGGGGTCGCGGGACTTACGAATTAACGTGACCCCGGGCTATTGAAGGACACTGTGGATTTTAGTCAGTACGAGTCTGACAGTCCCTCCTGCTCTGCCCTGGGTGGGACGACTCATTTGATGATATTACCACACTAATTGATAACCTACGTCAATTGGCTATGTTATAGGTAGCATTTTTTTATACTTTAAAAAAATATACCTTTGTCAAAATTTGAGTCATTTTTTTAAACTTTGCCCCTTCCTTGTAATTTCTTTTTTTATAAGAGCAACATGGCAAACATAGTCCAAAAAATTGTTTAGTGAAAATAACAGAAATGAAAATAATAACGTAATTACAAGAAAATAATAACGAAAGAAATAAGAACATTAAAATTTGTTATCTTTCATTTTCCGTGAATTGAGTTTTTACTAATTTATAACGCTTAGCTGAGGTTGCCCGTAGCCCAAAGACTGATATTGACAACAGGATTAGTGTTTCCATATAACAACAAAACCCGTTACCTGTGGTAAAAACTAAGAATTACCAACTGAATGGCGTTAAAGTAAGCAATTAAATTCGGACTTTCACCGATGAGACTCACCTACTAAACCTTTACTATCAAAGGATTTACCGGAAAATCCTAAGGTTTACTACTATTCAGGGTTTTATTGTAACGTAAACTTACATTTTAAAACTCATAAAGTAAACGCTCGAAGCTTTAAAATAATTCAATGAGCGTAATTTTATACTAAAGTAATCTAAATGGTAAAGTTGTTTAACTAATTAAATATCTACTCATACTAAAATTGCGTGTTACTAAAACTGTCATCAGCAGGTAGTTATGTAATAAATTTAATAAGAATATAAATAAGTACATATCCATTTCATTAAAGTAACCATATTAAAAGCATATTACGAATTCGTAATTAACGATCTTCATTTCTATTTATCATAAATTCTAATTAGAATCCATGTTAATTATTATAATTAAATATTTTAGACACGTGAGATTCTTATCAAAGCTCACTGAGATTTATAAATTGTAATCAGAATCTCTTTTTCTCAAAGATAAAGATCAAATACTTCGATACTCATTAGAAGAAATACTAACCGATTCACGTATCCCTTAAGGGACATTTAATAGGCTTTTTTTTTACGTGGTAAAATCATCACATGAGTCCTCCCACACAGGGCAGAGCGGGAGGGACTGTCAGACTCGTACTGACTAAAATCCACGGTGTCTTTCAATAGCTCTTTGCGTACCGGGGTCACGGTAATTCGTATAGCCCCGCGACCACTTTCAATAGGCTAACAAATATTAAAGTACAAAAATATGCTTTTTCGTGTTTTTGTAAAGTTGAGGAATTTATTAGTTAAATTATTTTAGAGTTCGATTCTCAAAGGGCCATCCAACGGAACCTTACTAGGCTTCACTGCCCGTCCGAACCTCTTTCATAGGTCTGCATCCCTCATTAATTTGTAAAAAGTAGACTAAATAAAAAATATAAAATGTACTTCGTAATAGAAATTTTATGAAGATTTACATAAAAGTTCCAAACTTTTTTGAAAAAATTAAAAATATATATTTGAGCGTTTTTAGTTGGTACTGGCATAATATTTTGTTGTGTGATTGCGTAAGCAATGCATAGATGTGAATACCCTCGATTTCTCCAACATCACATCATCAGATCCTGACCTGGTTACCACGGGACCATTTGTGTAGTCAAACCAAAAAAAAAATTCCAAATCAGTTCAGGCGTCATCGAGAAATTGGGGAACTTACATAAAAAAAGAAGAGATTTCGGCGAACTGAGAACTTCCTCCTTTTTTCAATTACTTTTTACTGAACTTGAACTACTTTGAACTTCCTCCTTTTTTACTTTTTTGTATTACTAAATGACTAGCCTTTTTACAAAATATATAGATTTTGAGAGGTCTTTTACAATAAACGTCATTATTACCACTTTGTTTTACAGAACTATTGTGTTACAGAACCCTTTGCGTTCCAGTGGTACTCTCACACATGGTCTTTTTTTACACGTATTTTTAAAGGAGAACACCTAATTGTCGAATTCTTTTCTAAAACCTTCGCGCCTCACGCATCTTATACCTCTATGGCCCACCCACAGAGTTATCTTATAGTAACTTCTATCGTCAAAGAATGTATCTAATTATGAATCACAGATCGTATCAGACTATCCAATGCCGGGAACAGTACTAATCATTCCCCCGGGCAGTGCTTACTGTTTCATTTCACATGATAATTGAAATGGCTCGGTTTCTTCGTCTGTTTATACCCGGAGGTTGTATGATATCTCTCGGAATCAAAGAGCAATACTGCATCCGTTGTGATTACTAGGATTATGGAGAAATGGATCGATTGGTTTCGATTTTATCTTGCTTTAGGCTTGGTATAATAGGGATTTATGGTTCCATTACTTGGACACAAGCCTCCTCTCTGTGTACATCATATGTCTTCGAATTTTTGGTTGTAGTATATGCCGGTATCCTCACGATGTTCTCTTTGATCGTTTTGAGAATAGTGGTGATGAAATAAATTAGATAAAGTAATGCGCTTGGCTGGGTGCGAATCCACGACCTATAATTTCTAAGTGTACGATACACTGGGCCAACACTGTTGCTTGAGTATCGGTGAGTCTTAATAGATACATACAGCAACTTCGATTGCTGAAAAACTCTCATTTATCCTCAAAGTATTAAGGTATTTTGGAGCAGATAATTTTCCTCTATTACCTACTTCAGCGGTGTGTACCCTTTTTAAAAGACGGTCTTAATGTATTTAGTACTGTAATTAATGCCTGGAATACTTTGTTAACCTTTAAAAAGTTAATTTACGAAAGACAAGCAGCCAAGATTATTTCATAAAATTATTATTAACTTATTTTTGTTTTTATTTTCCTTATTGTGTTTAGCAGGTTGAACCTTTTTAAATAAATAGGTACCTACTACAAGAACTTTCTCGTTTAACCAATATTTTGTATTCTTTGGCATTAGGAATTTCTCCTGTATCGTAGGTGCGTTTGTACTAACTCCTTGTAGATCATACAAATATCTGTTCAGCAATCTCTTATGCCTTTGTCAAACAGGCTGGCGAAAGCGAAGCGTTTCCGAAGCGATACCTTACCGAAGCGAGACGTTCAGTCCGATAGTTCTGTCATGCTATCGGATCGCTTTCGCTTTCCTATGTGACTGGATTCAAACAATTCCATATATTACAAATAAAAACGTCACGCTTCGCATTCGCTACGCCATCGCCAGTCTGTTTGACAAAAGCTTTAGCCTGCATCAACCATGCCTTCAATATCATAATAATTCATCAAAGGAAATAATCCTTACTGGTTTCGTTCATAGGTAATATAGTCTCAGCTACTCTGTTCCTTCTGCAGCAAATTCTAATAACAGGGGGTGTTTCAGTAACCCCCAATGTGTACCTTTTTTTTAGCGTGGTAAAATCTTCACATGAGTCCTTCCACCCAGGGCAGAGCGGGAGGGACTGTCAGACTCGTACTGACTAAAATCCATGGTGTCCTTCAATAGCCCTTTACGTTCCGGGGTCAAGGTAATTCGTGAGTCCGGCGACCCCGGCAGGCTCGCAATGTGTACCTTGGCAATAAAGTCATTTGCTTGTATGTAGGTCTCTTTGATTCAAAGATATTTGTATTTTACTGTACATAAACCAAGCCAAACAACAAAACAAAGTTTTCTTCATTCACAACTTACCTTAGTACACATACATCTACATGTTCAAAAAGATCAACCCTTCCCGTGCGCCTGCATTTCCGTCGCTCTTCAACCGACATGGCGGCTGCACTCAGGCCTCTGCCTCGAATCTTGCGGGCAGCGGGGCGGCGGCGGCGGCGGCGCGGGAGCGGCAGGATCTTAAGCAAACATTCAAATGGACCGGCCCTCGGAAACAGCGGCGCGGCAGCGGGGCGGGGGCGAACAGCGAGCGCCGCCGCCGCTGCCCGCAAGATTCGAGGCAGAGGCCTCACAGCCGCTAACTTTTCCCCTAATCTCCACGTAAGGGCACTCCCGCTGACGTCACGTCTCTCAGACACTTCGCCGTCTCAGAGGCTAATGACTCTACTTACCTCTGTTTAAAATTCACAGTTGCTTTGTTGGAGTTACGGACGCAATGAGACTTTATGATTGGGTTGAAGGTGCCTTTTACCATAATTTTGGTGGAGTTAGTTTTAAATGAGGTTTTTGTTCACTGAACGATTTTCGGAACATCAGTTTATTTTTTGTATAAATCACTGTCCAGTTTAAAAAATCTAAGCTACTTAGCAAAGATATTTAAACCACAACTATTATAAGATTCTTCGAATACTTTTGGCGCATTTCTTTGGTACCATGGTAATATTGAGATGGTATGAGATGGTAAGAAAAAAAATTAAAACTTTTACTAAAGATCTACTCCGCATCACCACCACGTTAAAACTAAATTAAGTATAATGTCCTATTCACACACACAACATTATTAAGACATTCTTTACTTTGCCTCACCTCGAATCCATAAATAAGCGCAGAACCTTACTACGAGAAGCCTAGAGCCCACTTCAGTCGGACGGTGTGTAGTAAAATACCTAGCAACGTGAAATATAGCCTCCCCTCTTGGGACTAGACGAGACTAAGTTTGCCTGGCGAGCAGCAAGCAAAGAATTGGTTGGGAACATTATCAGCTGTTCACTATGGACGTCAAAGACCCCTAGTAGACTGTACTGCGAAGAAAAAGTTGTTATTAATTAATGCTGAAGGTAGCCTTTTATTGTTTTCTTGTCTAAATACGTAATTGCGGCCCTGGAACAAAAAACGCCAATTGAATGAACACGCCACCGTGTTCAGTCAGTATGAGTCTATAGTCCCTCACGCTCCAGCCAGGGCGTAATAATTTTACGATTTATAAATAAAAATGTTGGTTCTTTAAAGGATTTTTTTTTTATAATTTAAAGTTATTTAAAGGTTCTTTTTCTTGGAGGTTTTTTTGATTCGCTGAAAGAAAAAGTTATACCTGACGCGGTTTTTCTATCTGCCTGATTTACCTTCGTATTTCGGGTCTAGACTTATTTTCTTTTCAGCGGGCAGTACATCTTGTCAATCATTCAGAACTAGCTGTACCCTGTGATTTCACTCGCCTCTATTTATTCTTGAGTACTCCTTAGAACACAAGCGAAAAGCGAAGCATGATTTTCAACAGCTATCTAAAGAATGACGATATCAAATGAAAATCATTTAAATTACGATGACTATCTATCAGTTCCAAAACTTAGTCCGCCTTATTACAAAAAGGGGTTTAATTAAAAACCCAAATCTTGTAAAACTACGGTTTAAACAATTATTTATTTACAATTAATTATTTATTTATTTATTTATTAGTTTTGTAATACGGACACATTTAAACCATGGCTCTGCAGATAAGCCTGGACTTGATTATTTAGTTTTTGTAATAAGGCCGAGTGCGTTTAGACAAGTAAACTTGTCAGCTTGATTATTTCACATAGATCATATAGTTTTGATATGATTGTGGTTCAAAAAATATCGGGAAAGAAAACAACATCAACAAAATTACCTAACTTTAATGATACGCCATATTTTAGCGTCAAGTTCGATCGCGTGGTTCCGAGTACCATAAGTCCATAACTGTTAGTTTATACCATAATGGTTGTTTCACACTATTTCGACCACACCACGTCGCAAAAAGTAGTCAAGCAATGGTGCAATGGCAGCGTGTGAATAGTGTCGCTGCAGTTTTTTGCAGTTGCGTTGTGTTACCGACAAAATGTGATTGTGGTCGTTGTTCTTTTTGTGAAGTGGTCAGTTTCTTTTCCGCGGTATCGCTTGTGGTTGTGACGAGGCTGTGATGTGGTCAATATATCATCTACGCGGTCGTTATTGACGCCAAAACGTAGTCCGCACAAATTCTAATAGTAATTTTCAATTCGTGATTCTCTTTGTCAAATCATCAAATGAGTCCTCCCATCCCACGGCGGCACGGGTGGGACTGTCAGACGTACTAACTATCGTATCCACGGTGTTTCTTCAATAACCCTTTACGTTCCACGATCACAATAACCTGTTAACACAGTTCCGCGACCCCAAATTTTCAATGCATAACTCAACTTTTTAGTAGGGATGTTTTTGCAGTCGGGTAAAAATATCGAAAAATTATTTGAAATTATTATATAATAATAATAATAAAAAATGTCGCTTATCCCTTTTTGGCCGTAAGGCATCGATCTGTATCCGCCCACGTTTTATGGTTGTGGTTCGTGTACAACAACCCTAACTTGTTTTAAAACTACAAAATTGTTACTTTGCCTGGTACATAACAATTCTTTATAAAATGCAGCGAGTATTCCATAAAATTACACAAAGGTTGTCAGGAAGAAAATTGCTAATAGCGATAAAATCGTCTGCTGAGCTTTTTTCTTTCTCCGCTTTTACTTTTCTGTATTTTCTTGTAACTTTACATTTTCATGTTAAGTTCTTAAAAGATGTTAGTTCATAATTTATGGCATTTTTACACGTATTTCTGTTTATACTCTCACATTACTTTCCCATTATAAAAACGGACTTCAGGATTCGGACTTCAGAAATAATTCGAATCTCATAATTTACTCGACTGCGACAAAAGGAAGGTTATGTTTTTTTAGTGTCAAAATTCTCAAATCGGTAAAAGCTATCTTTGTCAGTCGGAAGATTTACGGACGGCTAATAATGGGTAGCTCGCCGTCCGATCAAGGACCTGACCCGAATCGACGTTAGGTTTGATCTCGTAAAAGACCAATTTTGCTATTTTATGTTTTCTGTTGTTTTTTTAAGTAACGTCTTTTGTTTAGATTTATGTTGTTAATCCGTCCTATGTGAGTCCAATAAAAACCTTTTCTATTTTTCTTTTTCTTCTTTTCGAGGAGCTGTCAGCAAACTGACCTGTAAGGCCAAACGTCCGACGGGGTCATCGGGGTCGAGGTCTGACATAATGGGCACCTTGATCCTGGATCGCAAAAGGGTAACTAAACGAACAGGGTGGTTTCAAATCATCGATGTGTTCAACTTCCACTCACCAACACAACGGAAGGGAGAAAAAAAAGCATAATCTAACGTAAAACATCAATTCCAATAAGTTTCTCAAGAATACTAGGTTATCTAGTAAATGATTACAAAATATTTCGTTCTTCAAAACACAATACAGCAACAATTGATAATAACACTTAGTCCTAACTGCCGGGAGAAGTGATCTGCTCTCAGCTGTCAGCTTCCCATGAAAATGCCGAGCTCTGTGGAATTGAGGCTCCAATCACTACCAGCAGGCGATTACATTTGGGAGCAGGGGACAACGGGACAATCATTACAGACCAATACGCGTGTGTTATTTTAGATGAGACGTGCGACGGATTGGATTTCCTATCGGTGAAATTACGATTATGATGAATTATGGAATCAGGCGTTACTTTGCAGAAATCCATGATATTTATTTTTGTTTTTTTACGTGGCAAAATCATCAAATGAGTCCTCACACCCAGGGCTGAGCGGGAGGGACTGTCAGACTCGTACTGACTAAAAACCACGGTGTCCTTCAATAGCCCTTTACGTTCCGGGGTCACGGTAATTCGTACAGTTCCGCGACCTCGGATGATATTTAAATGTTAGGAAAAAATATTTTGTTTTAAAATCGCGACACGTCACTTAAAACTAGATTTTATTCCAAAATGTTATTGAACGTTATGAAAAAACCTATATTTTCATTTACCCTATTCCTATACATATTCACATCCCTTTTAGAGATAAATTTTCATTATTGTATACTAGCATCTGGCACAGATAAATAGCAAATTAAAAATTGTATAACACAACCCATGTAACGTTACTCTTAAGGAGACTCTTTGATTATGACAAACAATTTTTAAAATCATTTAAACAGTTTTTGAGTTTATCCTTTATGAACGAACATCCATAAAATGTTATTTTTATAATAGGTTCGATATCTAAAAATATACGGATTGAGTTACGGTTGTGTGTTAATTAAAAGTAGGTACGCACCTAGCCGTAAATATAAATCCTAACTAATATTATAAATGCGAAAGTAACTCTGTCTGTCTGTCTGTCTGTCTTTCTGTCTGTCTGTCTGTCTGTCTGTCTTTTCTTCATGCCTAAACTACTGAACTGATTTGTGTGAAATTTGGTACAGACATAGTTTGGAACTTGAGAAAGGACATAGGATAGTTTTTATTACAAAAAAAAAAAATAAAAAAAAATAATTATGAAATGCTCTAACGGAGTATAGATAATTCCTTAAACTCTCAATAGATGGCGGTGATCGTTCAATGGTGTCGATCGTTACACGAGTTGTCACTATGGATTGATAGATGGCGTTGGAACCAAAATTGTACTTATTGTCGGTGGTATGATAGTTTATGTGGACTGGTCCTGTTTCGTAAATTTTAAATTGTTCCGTTGTATAATTGGTGTTCCTGTGATGCTTATGAGAAACTATATAACTAGATCCACCAAGACTATATAACGGCATACGGTTACAAATAACCTATTTAGGACGGAATGTCATTATTATGACTGGGATGGCAAAAGGCGAAACTTTTATTATTCCCCGTATTCCCATCATTCCAACTGATTTGCCATTCCAATTCAAAAGAGTTCAGTTTCCGCTGTAAACTGCGTTTGCAATGACCATAAATAAAGCCCAAGGGCAAACGCTAAAAGTTGCGGGGGTACATCTTGAAAAAGACTGTTTCTCCCATGGACAACTCTACGTTGCGTGCTCAAGAGTGTCGAAACCACAAAACCTTTATATTTTTGCAAAGGATGGCTAAACTAAAAACGTGGTAAACAGAAATGTCTTGGTGTAAGAAACTTTCATAATCTCAAAAACCTAAAATAATAGAAAATTTGTCAAGGGAGAAACAGTCTTTTTTCCTTTTGGACTGAAATGTCAAATCAGTAGAATGATTAGAAAATAAGGGAAAAATAACATTTTCGCCTTTTTCGATCGGCAAAACGGCTTTAATGCCCTAAATGAGTATTCATCTCTTAAATTCAAACGCAGAGTTCATTATGTTGATTTTTGAAGAGTTCCCTAGAATATCCCGCGAGATCGGGAACTATGTGGGTAAAACCAAAAATCTGCTGGAAGTCACTATTCCACGCGAACGAAGTCGCGGGCAAAAGCTAGTAACTTATAATTTTAAATGCTGAAATTGCGCAAAATGAGCACATCATTTTCATAATTTTGTTGATTGGCAAAGCGCAAACATTTTTCAATGAAGCAGCATTTTTTTTATAGATTTCGCGAGTACTTTTATCAACTGGAAGGATGCCAATGATTTCTTTTTCACACTGTATGTTAAAGGAGAGAAATGAGTGTCTCATTATTTGTATTTTACAGAGAAAACTGTTTGTCGGTTGGTCTTAGCTTACAAAGCGATCAATATCAAGTCTTGTCTGAATTTAATGGTGTCTAGTATTTAAGAGCTTGGTTATAACTGCCTCAATGCATAATGAGCTTACGTTTCCACTGCTAAGTCGGAACGGAGTGTAAATGTGATTCTGTTCCACAAACAGTACAATTGGCTATTTGACTGAAAAATTCTAATTAATCCGCCGCTTAGATTATCAAAAAATATTCGACCCGTATTTTTTCTTTCGGTTCCTAAACCAAAATTAACGAAGATACGACGCTTTCAAAATTGGCAATACGTCACAATTTAGTACAATTTTTACTGAATTCTGACGTCACGAGCCCCCACCCTCGACTTTAGATGCGTTATATTTTGGTAAATAATCATTGATTTTACAAAAGGAAAAATACGTGTCCGTTATTATTAAAAACTCTAAATGACGGACTATTATATTTGTAATTTATAGCTACTGTCAAATAGCCAATTGACGCAGTGGTCGAGGGACCGATTTCTGCGTGTTTCTGTCTATGATCGACAAGTAGTCGACCTGGGTCTGACTCTGCGTATGTGAGTTTAAATGTTTGCAAACTCATCTAAAACACAGGAGAAAGTTCAAATAGGGGCAGGGTTTAAAGAAAAACGATATGACATTTATCATGTCCTGTCGATTGTTTATTACACGAATAGTTGAATGCTATTGTATGTGTCCAATTCATATTCCAGTTTATGAACCGACCTTTTTTTGAGCTAGAATTAACAATAGTCTACCATTTGGAGTGCAAGTTGGAGAGCAATTGTCCATGTGCAATAAGTATTACACATGTCTTAGAAAAAAATATTTTAATGCAAACTGTACAATCAAAAATACTGTTGGTATTTAAGAAGTAGAAGTGATATATGCCTTATTACATTAAGTAAGAACAAATTAAAGTAGACTAGGGCTCAAGAATTCTCAGGGCATGGCCATAAATAATTCAGGACTTGAAAAGGTAGATCTTACTTAGTACATACCTACTTACATTATGAATTATGTATAGGATGAGAAAAAAATATGACTAAGAAACATTCCTTTTCCCTTAGTACTCAAATACTTATGTAATAACATTTACATATAAAAGATGTTATCGCTTTTCATTCATCATTTTATTACATTATACATACTTCTGAGTTTCAAACAAATATGTAATTGCCATTTTGTTACATTATGCCGATACTTTATGGGCAATTTTTCCTATTGTATTCACCTTTTGAATTGCCTGCCAATTTATTGGGAAAAGAAAGAATGAAATAATTTATTTTGGTTATGCTGCTGGCCAGAAATAAAGAGTTAAACTAGTAACGGAACGGAACTCTGGAGCTTTTCCACATCTACACATATAATAAATCTGTAGAAGGGTCAATTCTGTACATTGAAAATATTGAAAAAATAAATAGCGGGGGGTGTTGCTGGATCGATACCAAACCCAATATGTGATTAAAAAAATTTTTGTCTGTCTGTCTGTATATGCAGGCATCACGTGAAAACTAACGGTTCGATTTCGATGAAACTTGGTATAATTATACCTTATTATCCTGGGCATAAAATGGGATACTTTTTATCCTGAAAAAATTCGCAGAAAAATAATTCTTATTTTTCAGTTTTATTCATAGACGTTGTTCTGTAGAACCGCGATCTCCTTAATTATTATAATAGGCTTAGCCGTATTTGGGTCCAATAGATATTTATAAGATGTCATTGTCAGAGTTACTCAAAATGGAGAAATAAACCATCCACGCGAAGACCAACATCCGAGCGGACGGAGTCGCGGGCGGAAGCTAGTATACAATATGTGCGTTGCTATGGATGCGTTTTAAATCCACCAATCAGGATTCAATATGGAGAGATGTATGCTATGGATGCGGAACTATAGCTGCGTGTAATACATGCGTTCTATGAATGGTTACGAGTGGTGTAGCTGTTTAAGCTTGCCCAAAAATCGAATAACTGGAGCTGCGCATCATCCTTGCACAGCTACCATGAGGCGGCGCATCTTCATAGCACATCTTACTCGCTCCGCCACATAGCTTAGCATCAGTGGAAACGGTCATATAGTTTCGTAGCTTAGCTTTCATATTTTCGCAGCACAGCAATGGCATGTATAGCACAGCTCATGTGGAAAAATACCCTTTAAAAGTTTCGCGAAGCCTTCATCTTTTCTTAGTCGGTTAAAAATACATGGCCAATCAGCAAAAATGCAACAGTAAAAAATATATAAAAATACCATCAAACTAGGTACGCTTTTACAATTTTTATAGGGTCATCTCGGTTTTATACACGCAACGGTTTATATTTGTTCAAGGTACATACAGGGAGTGCAATTTCTGGTACAACAGTCTAATCCTTCAGATAATTCTCAAACCCAAACCAAAATATCACGAACAACGAACGATTGTTCCAACAAAGGTGAGCCAGCACTTTCACGCGCCATCGCATACCCATAAGCCACTAAGTACTAACACAGTTTTATTACCCACCAGATGGCCCTTCTTCAAACAATATCCCTTTGTCCTCCTCACCTCTTGTCGGTTAAATGAGACTCTGACCGTGCCGTCACCACTCATAAATTTATTGAAAGGCTAATTTTATTTACGGTATACGACAGTCGGTAGCGCCCCCGCCGTTCTAAGAGCTTTTCGATAAGGGCACCTCTTCGAAAGCTTGTTGCCCTAGTACTTACGGCTGTTGATACTTGATAGCGTGGGTGGGGCAAAGGTGTAGCTAAATAAATGTGCTGTGTGTGAGATATAAACTTATCGCGATGTCATAGATTCGTTCGCTATCCAGCATGGGCGTATTGAATGCCGGTTCCGGCTTGTTGTTCAATTTTGTTGCGAATTATTTGAGAATTTGCAGGTTTTGTTCTCATTTCTTGTTGGTTCAAATAGAACGAAAAATGCTAGAACAGGTGACCTTATGAAAGGTGACCTAATAAACCTGACTTCCAAAAGAGTTGATATCTAAATCTGTCTATCGATCGTGAACCCCATTTTTTGTTCAGGTCGTATTCAACTTCTCATTTACGGGCCCGTACTCAGATATTTATAATTTCTTTGGAAGTTCTGAGGAGTAGTTGCTTCATTTGCATGCATTTGTCGAGATAGCAGCCTATCTTTTTCTTTAAGTGGAGCTTGTCTTTTCCCTCACGTATTTCGCTTCCTCCTTCACTAGCATGACTGCTTCGCATAAAGAGGTGACTGCTTTCCATTCCTTTCCCCCGCAGTATGCCTTGAACCAATGCAGAGCGCAAGAGGTCGCTACAGTTAGGCAGAAGTTTTTCTAACAGTTTCGTAATATACCAGAGGGTTACTGTAGGGCAGTCTACTTCTCATACCAAGACAACTATGTGTTGTAGTCTGACATTCAACACTTTAGTATGTTAACAATCGATGATAAACTAAAATAAATTCAACGTCTCTAAATAAAACTGGTAACCGGAGAGCACCATGTGCGTTTCTTCTCGCAGTGGTACAAAGGTCAAATGGAAACGCTATATTCTTAGAACTTCTAAATTCTCCATTGTATTACTTGAAACATTGGAAATAATGGAATAGTTCTTGTTACATAAGAAAATACTTAGTAAGTCATCAATTTTAAATCAATATGGACATTAACTGTCCTTCCGGGACTTCGATGTTCATTGCCATTTCTATAAAGTACTAGCAATTCATCTGCCACATTGTCAGTGCCTACAAGACCGTCGTCGACGTAGCCAGGTAAGTACTTACTTACCTCATGGGGTCCAAAATGTTCAAGCTGGAATTAGACACACATTTCACTGGAATCAGTTGAGTGTTTTCGGAGATTAACGTGTACGAACCTAATGACGTGATTTTTACGCAATCAGACCAAGATTACAGTTGATTTCATATACGACATAGCTAGCAGTTTAAACCGAATTTGTTTAGTAGGATCAAGGGACCAACATGTTTCGCTTTGTAAGGACACAAATGTTACAACAACAAAGATATTTATTATGATACCAGAACAAACAAGTACGGACCTAATTTATAGTTTCGCACCCACAAACAAGATAAAACGCCGGACTCCATTAATGTCAATACGTTCGATTCGTGAGTCGACCTGCTTACGGTGCGTTACCTTCAGTAGCCCTTTATCACGCCAAACAATGGCCGACCGTAATAACCGGTGCCCTTAGGCCCGCCAGTATAATAACTATAAATTGGTGCCTAAACCCAGCAGATAACTGGTGGCACGATAAGGACACAATGGCCGATCACAAGAAACACAACGCGAAGACAAAGAGTGCGAAGGCGGACTCCTAGTTCCGAAAGCTTTTTAGACGGTTCCGTCCTTTGTGGAAGTTCGCTTAAACTGTAAAGTGTCTCTGTGGAAACAACATCGTTCATTCGCACAGAAATAAAACCCTCTTTATCTTAATGCATTTCGTTCAATTTACTCAAAACAATGGTTTCAACAAAACCGTATTGTTTTGTGTCTAAACTTTCAGCTTTGTTAGAATGTTCCTACAATTGTTGTACTGCATGTTTGGTAACACGACGATTTTGCTCTGAAAATAAACGCCTTCAACTTCAGATATTTTGTGAACTTTATGGGAAGGGTAAGACAGATATTATGGCACTAGTACAAACGAAAGTTGTTATAGCTACAAACGGCGATATCTTACCAATAGGGAGAAACAAATTACTTGACTTCAAAGAAAAACCTACTCCAAATAATAAACATATCAACGACCGAACAAACGAAATCATAAAGCGAGAGATTTTCATCGTACCATTAAAAAAACTGGAATTATAAATTCGGGTGCTATTTCTAGTTTTCTAAGAACCGTCCCAAATTGTTTCCTTGGAAAGCTGTCGATGTAACCGGAGACCCGGGAAACGTCCCCGGTTGCATCTTAATGCACTCTAAGAGCCACCAAACACCACTTACTGGAAACACGATCGTTTTATTATGCGTCTCGTGATCTTATCTGACATATGGAGACGCATCGAATTTGATATTACAAGCCATTGATATCACAAGTGCCCATTTGTCCGTTGATTCTTTTACTAACAAAGAAATGGTTTATGTTTTTGAGTTGTGAATTCTTTTCTTTATCTTTTAACTGTGAATTTGGAATGTGGTCTACATTATTGGGTGTTCTAAAAGTATGCTCTCTTTTCTTTTGACTACCTACTTAGTTTTGAGGACTGCGAATTCTTCGCAGTGCTTTACTTTATGAATAAAGGATCTCCATTACTTTATGATGAACTCCATTTGCTAAGGTTTGCACATAATTTGATGGAGTGCCCCATCCACCTATACGCATTCCTGGCTAATAGCTGATAAATAACTCGGTGAATAAAATTATTTTGGAGAATAACTTCTTGATAGTTTTCTTTTAAATGGATGAGTACCTATATTTTGTGGGTTCAAATTATCACATTCTGATTTCATCTTCACATATTTTTTATCCACCCAATTGATTTTCTAGTAACCTAAGACAATCTGCTGTATGAGGTTAAAATAAGTGAAGTGCGAACAGCTATCTTTATCGCTGTAAATCCTCACTTACCACACGGTCCCCCGTCAAGGTTCGTACCTACATCCTTGTCTACCCCAGAGGTGTGATGAGGGCTCTAGCACTCGCGAATATTTTAATAAAAAGTAACTCAAACACTCCACACGTGCATGCATTATTTAAATTGATGGCAGCTCCACTACTTGTGAAGCTTGGAGCCCGCCTGACCTACATTCGCCAATAATTCTTTATTCAGTGATCAGTTTATGATGCGGGTTCTCCAATATCATTTTATTGATGGTAGGTAAAACTTTAATATTAGATTCTGTGAAATTGGAAGTGAAATTGGGAAGTTGAAATTGGGATTATAAAGCCATCATTGTCATCGACATCAGAATTATACTTGTAAGTAGTGGAATAGTAAGACTGTGATTTTTACCATGTTTAATGTTTATTATTTTTCAGTCCCAAATTGCTGTTACAAGTCTAGGCCAGTCCTTACCTCTTCCTCATTCGATTTAACTGATATATTTTTTAGTAATGCTTTAATGACAGTAAGTACTTACATAAACGAGGACCTCGGGGCTAAATAAATACAGCCGCTCAGGTCGATCTTCCGGGTTAAGCCGCGCTTGCCGAGGTTGGTCTGCGGATGGGTGACCATCTGTCATTGCGAGTTTCCTCCGTGCCTCGGAAAGCACGTAAAGCCGTTGGTCCCGGCTGTCATTTGTTAATCTTTGACAGTCGTTACTGTTAGTCAGAAGCTCTAAAGTCTGACAACCAGTCTTACCATGGGCCAGTCTTACTGGGTTGTGGAGGTCCGACATGCAGTCGCTCCATGTAAAGTACTGATATCCAGCTGCATCTGGTTTGAGTGGAAGTCGACTCCAATATAGTTGGGAAAAGGCTAGGCTGATGATAAAGTACTTACATAAATATTAAAAAGCCGTGAACCTTAGCGATTTCTAGAAATCTTCAAGGATTCCTCAAGGATTAAATTAAACGATCGTTTGTCTATGATAATAGCGGAGTGATTGTGTAGACACAGACAACATTATTCCACAGTGCCAGTGGGGTGTATCGGTCGCCGCGGGACGTTCCCGGTCGCTCCCGGTCGCCGCCGCCGGTCGACGGATGCAGCCTAATGACATAAATGCAAATTCGACCATTCGAGCTTCCTGCAGGTCCACACCCGGCTATGTCCCCACTACATACCACACTCTCCTTATACGGACATATTTAGAAAAATAAAGCTCACTTTAGATACAAGTTTTTGTACGCAACCGAGCCTTAATTGGACTTTAGCGGCCCCAACTATTTCATCAACATTTTTTCTGCGCATTATTTAGTTAATTAAGAGCTTATCTGATATGAGTGATGTAGTTTTCGTACATTCCTCTGGCAGTTGCATTAGACATGCCCATAAATATGTTGGCGCAACAGTCGTTAAGTTCACTTATTTATGTGTTTGAAATAAAACCAAAGAGTAGTTTCGCTTGTTTTTATTACTCGGTGATCGTTAACACAATATAAAGTACTATATTTTGGTTCAGTCGGGAACTTAATAAAAAACAACTAAACGCTAAATTTTGGTACTAGACAACTCGAACTGTACCGGTGGTGTGTTATAGGTACATAATATGATACATAACTATATGGTATCTAGTTTATTATCATGTCACCACAATAGGTTTACGTGCTCTATATGGCTAACTTATCTTATGGCTTATGCACCCATCGTTTATAAGTTATCCACGTCTTACACCAATTATACTATGATTTTACTATATACACTCGTAAAGCATAAAAAATATCAAGGCAACTTCCAAAATAAAATGCTTCTCATGAATTTCAAAAAAGGATTTTACTGCAAAACACTGGGTGCAATCTTTTCTTTTATATCACAGGGCTTAGCGTTATTTTACACACAGAAAAATATACATACATTTATCGATACTTACTACTAACTCGATAAACTAATTTATGAGAGTAACTTCGATATTGAGATAGCTCTCAAACGAATGAGATAAATAAAAAAGTACAATCGATGACAGCGGTGTCTGTCAAAAAAAATATTCAATCTATTTTCACATCAATAAGAACAATATATCAACAGGCTGGCTGTCATTGAACGTACGCTAAATAAAATAAAGTAATTCGTAAAATGTCTTTTTATCTACGTATAAAGAAACAGCTCCATACACACTGGCTTGCATACAATTCAGCATAAAGGACTAAATTAGAGTGACCTATTAACGTTATTGTCAAGAGGCGACGTATCAATCGCTCGCACACTCCTGCACTTAATTGGAACTCGACTCTTCTGAACTTATACACATGTATTACAAATTATATACACGACTACATACAATCCGCACCATTGTGTTACAAAGGGATGATATTTAAACTGGATACAATTTTTTTTACACATTTTTTCCATTTATATAGCTGCAAATGTTAACATTATGTTACATTTTATTTACTCTTTGTTCAAATACTACAAAACACAAAAAAAAAAATAAACTGAAACATACACAGAATAAAAATGCACTGATCATAAATAACGCTTGGTTTGAAAAATAAAAGTTACTAAATGCAGCGAATATGGAATATACAAAAAAGATATATACTTAGCTCTGTAAAATACTTTTGTGAAAATACCAGACAAGTTACAATAAAATATTCGGCGAAAAAAAATGTTTATAAAGTCTGTCGTGACTTCGTACCGACCGTTTCAAATAGTTTAAAAAACAAAATTCGCTTTGATACACAATTCCCTAATACTTTACAGAGCTGAAAGTGCTATTTTAAGTTTAAACTTTGTTACTGCGGTATACCGTTCAAAATAGCGTGCCGAGGATGGAATACGAAATGCACTCGAACTAAGAATAAATGCAAACAGTCGGTATAGACTTGTTTGTTGCAGTTTACTTTCGCTATTGCTGTTTGAATGGTATATTTCGATTTCAATACATTACATTGCCTTCGTGTAAAATAATAGAAAAGCTTTTTCCATTCTTTTTCTGTTGCCAACTGAGAATTGAACGTGGCATTGTTTGTGCTAACATTCTTTTTTTTTTGCTCGATTATTCTGAAATACCGTATACATAATGGAGTATGTTCACAACGTTTTACTAAATTTAAAAATAGAAACTTAAACTAAAAACATAGAGCAGGAGGTATCTGGGTAGAGACAATGTTTTCAATTTATTTATACAAAAACTATGTTGCCATACGAAATTGAACTAAAATACAAAATATATAGCTGACGAATAAAACAGTCTAACTTTTTATAAAACAAAAAAGAAACTAGAATAGATATAAAACATCCGTAAAAAATGTTGCGAACTTCTCAAGTTTTTCTTCTACAAAAAAGTAGGGATTAAAATATAACTATTAATAAACAACACAGAGAACACAATTTGTTTTACTTACAGCTGCATACATACAGACTTAAAGAGTACTTCTGATGCACTTAATGAGTAAAATAGCCTAATGAGGCGATAGTTTAAATTTAAAAAATAAAAAGATTTTTGCCAGACTAACCACTTTTGTCCTTGTAACAAAAAAAAAATCAGTAACTGAAAATGTTCTAGTTAAGAAAAGATTTACAAATTGCTTTCAACGGTTTTTTTTATTACAATTTTAACCTATTTTTTTCTCAGATGCCAGTATCTTTCAAGGACTGGTGCAAAACTGCATATTTTTATTTAAAAAAATACTGCTTTTTATGATGACTGATTGCTGCTGACAAAATTATGCATCTACGAGTAACTAATTACACTTTTTTCGATTAATTTTTGTTTTATTATTTTAAAATAAACTATCACCTAACTAAAGACTTCCTTAAAAGAAAACTTAACCTCAAACTTAACTCATATGAGAACAAACATACATAGCACTCATTTTTGTTCTTTGGTCAAATTTTTATGAGAATTTTATTGTTTTACCAATCCATATATAAAAAAAAACTATTAGAAAAAGGACCCGACTTTATAGAAATCCATTAATAAGAGTCAATGTCACCAAACCACAACCAAAGAATGTCACTATCAATATTCGATAATAAGTTAAAATGTTGTTTACTTTCTTTGGTGAAATTGCTCTTAGAAACATTTCACATTCGATTACGTACAGTAGCTCCACTTAATATAGAAGCACTACAAAATTGAGTGCACTTGAGATACCACCAACCCTCAAGAATGGCATGAATATTATATTTGCGGTGCATACAATTCCGTACCTTTGTCTTTTGTACTGGACTGTACGTTACGTATTAATACTGGTGTTCCCTTTGTTCAGGCGTCGGTACCTCTGGGGTAACAGTAACAATATCGAATAGTGAAAGAGAAATTAAATATTATCAAATGATATCGAGAATTCCCGAAGTCCCAAATCATTCATTCATATACATGGGAAATGGGAATAAATAATAATCATTACAAAAGTTTGATAAGCGCAATTGTAGCATAAAATGACTTATTCATACAAATTATTCCACATTTTTGAGGTATCCTGAGCAATTTGATTCTTTATTTGGAATCCGAGGTAAGCAGATAGTCGAGAAACTGTCATAGGGGTAAGATTTTTATCACTTCACGGCCAGGAAAGAGCCTGACTCATGACATGAAGAATTATAGAAAAGTCTAGAAGAAGCTGCTGCGCTGATCCCAAATAATTTACGCTAAGTACAAGAGAATGATTCGGCCGGGGTCACGAGACTGTCTTGAAAGGACACCGCGTAACGCAACGAACAATTGAAGGAACTGGTTGGATTTGGGAAGATTGAGTCCCTTTCGATCAAACCAGTACAACCTTAAAAAGGTCAAGAAAATAATTATGATAACATAATGAAAGATGATCATATCATGACTGTTCATAATACGATAACTGCTAGTGCTGACCGTTAGCCCCTTCGTACACAACGCGACTCAAATCTCCGATACGTTACGACTTTGTCATCCAGACGACAATCGCAATACAAATCCATAGAGGTTCGTTTACAAGCATGCGTCAATGTAAACCAAAGTCGTAAGATATAGGAGACTTGCGTCGCGTTGTATACGAAGGGGCCAAGTCAGCTTCAGTTTTGTTAGGAGTTTAGGAACAGATTATAATTGCGATCGCGGCTTATCTTCCATTAGCTATCAAAACGCGTAGTTTCTTCTAATGCTTCTAATAACGGAACGGAACAAAATCCAATTGATAAGAGTGATCACACTAAGCCGCACGTTCACGTACGAATGATCGGGGTCACTCCCATTCCCTCCCAACGTCGACGCGATCAATCACCCGTTTCGATTCAATCACAAACAATCGCAATTGACCGCGTCCGCATCTCTTTATAAACGAAAGGTTGGGAAATAAATTCGGACGTCATCGGACGTAGGGGTTTATGGCGTATGACTTTTGAGTTATGGGCCAACCAGGTGGTGCCCGGACACTGCCAGAAGGCGACCATAAAAACTATGTGCGTGATGACAGGGCCTCGTACGGCGCGAGCACACGGCGCGTTGCGGCACCGCACCGCAAAGATTTCGTCTCACAAGTGTGTCACGTGTGCCTGCCAGTAGGGCGAAATTTTTACGGTGCGGCGTCGCAACGCGCCGTGTGTCCATGCAGTTAATGATAACATTATTTGGGGACATAAGACCTGCCAATTCTAAACTATATATTTCGAGAAACATTTATGGCTGGTTTTTTTTTATTAAAAATTAAATAAAACTTAAAATGATTGTCGTGTATATTAAACTTGACACAATCTTATTCTGCGGGTGCGCCCTTAATTCACATCTCTGTTACATCGCGCGCTGCGACCAATTTGATAGTCTACACCACCGACTTTACAGAATGTCATGGCGTTTAGAAGGTGGAGGGACGAGGTGGAAAGGTAAAGACCAGTGGCCCAGATTATCCAAAACTGTAATATAAATATTGGGAGCCTTTACCTAGCACTGGGGTGGTCAATCTGTAACCAGTAACAGAGTATAGGACACGTCGAACTATAACTGCTTACCTCGGGACCCATTCACAACGTTTTACTACGAAGGTTTAATATCCAAGATTGCGAATCTCCGAAGTTTTTATTCGTTTATGGTTCTGAATCTGGCTATTAAAACCTTCGCGGTTACGTCAAAGTTTTTTTTTTCTGGAAAATTCTAGTAACAATTACACTATATAGCTACACTTCGTTGGGTTCAACCTAGATGCATTACCTACCCTGTATCTATCAAACGTCAACATTCATTCAACAATATAGAACAACGTTACATATCCACTACAGATATATTTATAATATATTGTATTGTAATTAGGTTTAGTTCTAAATTTAAGGGATGGATTTAGAGCGCATTTTTACAAAATAAAATATAAAACTGCCAAAGTAAAAAAAAAATAGAAAAAAGTACTAAGATTTTTAGAATATCTTTATAAATGCACGACGAATAATAAAATTAAATAAACTCATTTGTACAGTGCGATTGTAATCGATTACGTTCCGCACTATCGCTCTGAAACTGTACTTATCGCGTTCTAGTATTTACATGGTCTGAATAAGACCGATGAATAAAAAATAAATTCTTTATTCAATTTGTGTGGTTATCTATGACTAGTGTATGCACTAGGGTGGTGACGTCACTGGCGGCTAGTAGTACTCGAGGCAGTTACTTGCCTTTCGCCTTTTCAGTGGTGGCGTCCTCTAGGTTGCTGTCCCAGTCGAACTCGGTGACGCCACTGCGAGCCACCTCCCCCAGGTGACGCCACCGATACTCGAAATCCGTATCTCGTTTCTTCAACGCTTCGAATCTGCAACAAGCAATTAGGTCAGACCGTTGTACGACACAGGTGTTTATACTACGGAACACATACATTGTACAACGTTCCCCGCGCCCTCTACATATTCTATGAGCAAATATAATTGCTCCGACAATCACAAAGCATTACACAGCTCAATTAACAACACAAACATACCCTGAATTCCTTAAATTGTACAAACATACGGTAACCGTGCACGGCTAAAATTCTCTCCGAGACAAAATTACTTTGACACAGTTAACCAACTTTTGCTCAGGCCGAAGTATCGAGCAATAGTGAAGAAATAAAAGAAATTCTATCGAATCAAGCGTAGCCACCACAAACGTGCGGTATAAAGGGCACAGTTGATATCCCTTTAGATTAGAAACCCAATCTTAAACGACGTTTCTCAACTTATATCCTCGGGGTCACGGCGGCATGTCGAGGCCGGCACATAAATATGTATCGTACTCGGACTAAATCTGGCCAAGCGTGAATTTTACGCCCAAATCGTACTTGTAGAATAATGTTTAGTATTTAAATTTTAAACAACATTTTACTGCTCGTGAACAAATACATAAACATGGCGTGGAGTTAAAACTAATTGTGTTTTACTACGTGCGAACAGATGTACGTGTAGGCATCCCTAACAAAAGGGTTTTGTTATCACCCTCGATATGGAACCCTAAAACCTTTCACGTCGTTAAGCCACATTATTAGTGAGCCGTGCGAGACGTAAAACAGCCGATCTTTACTTGATAACATTTGGTTTGTGTAAATGTAAAAAATTCGGTCACGCATTCGCCGAGACGGCGAGAGAGTCGGGTTTATAAGGAATTTCGTTTTATTCCATCGCCGAGTGTCGAACTACTAAAAACGTTAACAAATAACGGTTTTTGTGCTATCAATGCGATACAGATATAGTAGGAGGGCGAGCTTAGTGTTATAGCGCTATCCTCTTTGAAATTGGATTGCGATTGCTGAGCCGAGATTGGTACCATGAAAATTTGGATTTTATGTAAAACTGGATCCGCTATTGGAAATCGCAAAGAAATTGCGGGTAGCACTAAGGGTGGGAGAGAAATAGAAAAGAGATACATAGTATTTACTTAAACCTGACCATAGAATCACGAAGCCTTAGAGTTGACAAAAGTGAATTGAGACATATTGTTTATTTTGTCCTTTACAAACGTTGGTATGAAACCTTTGCTAATGAATGTGTACAGTAAACATACCTTTTGAACATGAGGTTCTTGGCGAACTCGTAGAGCTCGAGGTCGAGTGAGTTGAGTCGCCTGATGTGTGCGATCTGCGCGGGAGACAGTGCTGCCAACGTTGCGCCGGAGACAGTTGCGTTGTGCTGCGTAAACGGCACCGCGAACAGCAGGTTGAACGTCTCTTCGAACACGTACTGAGATATCTGTACCAAAATAATAAATTAAAGTTAATAACTTGATAGAACGCCTAAAAGCGGACATCGCCGTCAAAGTCTTGCTCGAATTGGCTATTTGACCGAAATAATCTAAATTTTTCTTTTGTGACTTAAACTGAGAATTAGAATTTACTGAGATATGATGCTTTAAAAATTACCAACACGTCATAATTTAGTACAATTTTTACTGAATTCTGACGTAACGAGTCGCCACTCCTCAGTTTTGATGCGTTATATCATGGTAAATCTTCATTGATTTTACAAAAAAAAAATACGTATCCGTTATTTTTCAAAACTCTAAATGACTGACTAATTAGATTTGTAATTTATTCATACTGTCAAATAGCCAATTGATCGCTGAGTTAGTGATTACTAATGGACATCGCACTCATCAGTGGCACAGATTAAAAGCTAATTTCGCTATTAAATATTACATTATTCCAACTCGGAAGCACTTCAACTCAAAATATCCATTTTTATCTTTATAAAGCACTTTAGAAATCACAATCGCTTTTAGACATACAACTAAATGTGCTCCTTTGTAGTCTCCTCCTTTCTAGTCGTAGAAAAGCTGAATTCATCAAAATAAAGTAATGAATATTGCTGTGCTTTCATCATCAAAGTGATTAAGACTGTGTTTCGGATTAAGGGTGTAAGAGGCTTGACGCACCCCTTTTGTCGAATAAACAAAAATTCTAACCCCTCCGTGCCTGTCAAACGATCTGATTACTCTCGTTAGACAAAACGAACCATCGTGGGGTGTTGAAAATCAGACATAGGACAGACAAGCCTCCAATAAGGAAACATAAATTGAGTTTTTCAAATTGAAATGGTCAGAAACTCTATCATTAGGAACTAAAAGCGGGATATTTACCATATTTATTATTTGTTAAGAACCAATGATAACATTAAATAATATCAGATGATATATGAGATACATGTGTTCAGACTACATCAAAGAAAAAACTTAAAAAAAACAGCTGGGTCCAACGTATGTACATTCCAAACCACGTTCTCTAGCTATACACATCGTATTTTTTGTACAAAAGTTTTTTTTTTAAATAACGCAGACAGCACTATGGAAAGATTATTCAGCGTTTTTTGAAGTAAGTGTCCTCTATGGACTACGGATGGTGATTTTCAAGAACCTTTAAATTGATAATTAAATTTTGTATGAAAGTTAACCATTTTTTCAATTGTGATGACAATGATGATCTTCTAGACGTTTAAAAAGCAAAAATTGCAAGAAACTGTAACAGACCTAAAAAGTCTTCTACACGTTGTTGTCGCCTGTTACGAAATGAGCCTGTTGGGAAATGTAAATGTAGGTTTTGTTAACATAACAGAGCTAAGCTTGCATGTTTATTCTGTCATAATTAATGTTTTTATTAAGTTTGCAAATTCCACCGAGACATTACCTATAGCTTGTAGCTAGCAGCACATCCAATATTGTGAGGGCGGTAATTCCAAATGTCTCCTGGGACATTGGTTTTAATGACTTTCGAAATTTCATAACATAAGATCGCGCTTGTAATCCCCGAAAGGTTAGACATAGGTACACTCAAATTTGGATTAAGTGCGCTGTAATAAAGGCGAGAATGTTCATCAACGACCATCGATCCAAAGTCCATGGCTGCTATTGACCTAAGAATGTTTACAGCATCAATAAATTGCAAATCTATTTAGTCCATCACTTAGAATATTGAAAATAATGGAAACTTTTTTTTTATTAGTGATCATTGAAAAAATGGGATTCGACGAGACTCATGACGTCAGAACTCAGTAAAAAATATACCTACCAAAGCGTTACGTATTGTGAATTCAAATCTGTATCTGTTTTGATTAACGTGAAAAAGAAAAATAAGTACGAAACAAATTTTTTATTTCGTAATTGTAACTGACAGACTAAAAAGATTTTTTTCAGTCACCTTGTCTATTAAACAACAATATCTTTTCCATCGACAATTTGTTTATTGGCATCAATTACCTTTTGTGTCAGCTTGAATTATTTCTAAAAGAAATAACATTTGTTTTTGTATACAAAAAAATAAACGTAGTATAATATTGGGAGCACGCTAGCATCATCTGAACCAATATTTATTTGTTTGTCAAAGCGTCTATCTATGTATGCATAGCTCTATGATCTACCAACACCATGTTGTTGTTTGAAATACGTATGTTATTGTAATAACAGCTGTCGACAAATAATTGGTATCTACTTTACCTTGTTTCCATAACTTGTGCTCAAGATGATAACCAAAAACATCTTTGTTTGTAGTTAGCCAAACAATTACAATGATAGCTCGTGGCTTAACAATAACAGACGCACGTGTCTATCTTCAAGGTTAAGCTGTGTTTCCGAGGTCGGGCCGTAGATGGGTGACCATCTGTTACATAATGTAGTTCCCTTCGTGACTTTGAAATCATGTAAAGCCGTTGGTCCCGACTGCAAGTTCTTTGACAGCCCAACAAGAACAGCAACAGCATTTTTTTTTTAATTTATAGCCTGGAGCGAATTAAAAGGACTGGTTGTGATACCCACTCTGGTCAGTGATCATCATGAACGTTTAATGTATCCACTGCTGTGACACAGGCCTCTTCTGTGAGGGGGGGAGTGGGCCATAGTCCACCACGAGGGTCCATTGTGGGTTTGGTAGATGTCACACGTCTTCGATTTATGTATTCTAGGACATGCCGGTTTTCTCACGATATTTACTTCACGGTTTTGAGAATAGTGGTAATGAAGTAAATTACACAAAGTACCAACCCACAACCTACTTGCAAGTCGGGGCTGATACCACTGGTTCACCACTGCTTCCTGTCTTGTCAAAGGTACTCATATTACACAATAATTGGGTTGTGTAGTCGCTCTATGATATTCAGCTGCTTAAGATTAGACTGGAAGTCGACCCCAAATTCAGTTTGAAAAAGCTAGGCATAAATACACACGGTTAGCGCAGTGGTTAAGCGATGGGACTACGGCGCTGCGGGCGCGGGTTCGAATCCCGCACTGAACAAATATTTGTATGACCTACAAGTAGTTGTTCCGGGTCTGGGTGTTTGTGTGAGTGAGTTTCTATGTTTGTAAACGCACGACAGAAGAAATTCCTAGTGTTGGGCAAAAAAAAAAGAAAAAAAAAGGTAGTATAGACTTAGACTATTTACATAAGTTCAATTACCATGAGATAATAACCATCAACATGTTTGTTTATCCTTAGAGTAATAATTACAATGATAACAAGATTCTTGTGCATACTAAGTGTTGATAAATTTGTGGTCAGTTACGCATGCATGTTCTTATGCAAAACTGCTCTATTGCATTAGTATTCAACCTTCTTAGTTTAGCGTGAGTCATAGACAAGACGTTTAAAATTCAAGCTAGACTCTTCTCGAGATCCTTCGTGGTATTACGAAATATTCATGAAGAGACCGACGCAAAGTATGATGTTTTACGTGTATTTATAGCCGCTTTTATGGTGCCATCGCGATTTCGTTTACAAATTAAAATAATATAAATAAATAAATATAAATATTCCACAACTATCACACAACGCCATCTAGTCCCAAGCTAAGCAGAGCTTGTGTTATGGGTACTAGACAACTGATAAACATACTTATATATTTCTAAATACATACATATTATAGATAAATTACACCCAGACACAGAACAAATGATCGTGCTCATCACACAAACATTTGTCCTGGGTGGGAATCGAACCCACGACCTCCGGCATAGCAGTCAGGGTCACTAACCACTAGACCAACAGGTCTGTCATACAAAAAAGGAATTTTAAATTCACCTAATAAAGCTCAAATTGGGATACAATTTCAATCATATCTTTAACTTTTAATAGCCACATCATTCTTAAATAGCATTGTGTTGACATTTGCACTCTTTTTATTATTTCTCTCTTATGCACTTTGACGGACCTTTCCATAGCTACATTTAAGGGTTATATTTAATTTAGAAAGAATCCGTTGGCACGATCAAGAAGGTTATAGTTTATATAACTCTTCTTCTCCAAACTTTGGCCTTCCAAGTGTTGACTGTAGGTATCCTCCAAATTTTCTGACTTTCCACTTCTTCACTTCGAAGGAAACGCCTGTCTTTCAATACTATGATTCACGAAATGTCAACTATTTAGAAAAACCCCAGACTTCCATATACGACTTCAATGCAGCTTAAATTTAAGACACACCATCTATAGTAAAATAATTTTTAAAATTAAATCTAACAGCGGATAAGACATAAAGTTATCTCATGAGAAGTACTAAAAGGAATCTATTAACACTTCATTTCCATCTACCTTTCTTGTCACCGCGTAAGTACATACTTAAGTCTTAACCCTCCTCTTTACAATGTCATATAAAAAGTTACTCTAGTACAACCTTTTGGGTCGACGGCGCGTTGTGTTCCACGCGCGCCTCAAGGAGTGTCAGCATAGTGACGGGGCCTGTAGAGGGCCAAAGCCTGCTGGGGTCGCGGGACCAAGGGATTACCGTGACCCTAGTACGTAAAGGGCTATTGAAGGACACCGTGGATTTTAGTCAGTACAAGTCTGACAGTCCCTCCCGCCCTGCCCTGGGTGGGAGGACTCATTTGATGATGTTACCACGATAAAAAAAAAAAGAACAACCTTTAGGGTCGACGGCGCGTTGTGTTCCACGCGCGCCTCAAAGAGTGTCAGCATAGTGACGGGGCCTGTAGAGGGCCAAAGCCTGCCGGGGTCGCGGGATTTACGAATTACCGTGACCCCGCTACGTAAAGGACTAGTGAAGGACACCGTGGATTTTAGTCAGTACGAGTCTGACAGTCCCTCCCGCCCTGCCCTGGGTGAGAAGGCTCATTTGATGATTTTACCACGCTAAAAAAAAAGTACAACCTTTTATTTATTTTTTCGGGTTAAGTTACATTAATTACGTGGCAGCAAATTTATGTCAACTTCATTCTGTGACGTCAGATGACAATTTAATTATTTTGTAAAATTAACTGTAATAACCAACGCACAAGGACTCGGTAGCAGTTACTGCGGGCCTAAAACAGCTACTGTAAGCAATATTGCTAATGATTCACTTCGTGCATTTCCAGCAACTTTTCTTTAATTATTCATTAACGAAGTGAATCATTGGAATCTAATTGGCTGTTTTAGACCCGCTGGTAAATCATGGAAATCTTGTGTACATCGCGATAGATAGCATATTGCCTAATCACTATGTCACTCTACTAATCAGTATTGCAAAAGGTTTTTTAATCCATCTTGTACCCAAGTCTTCACCCGAGTTCTGGTTATAAATCCTTTTTCGTAACCTAGATAATGTTTACTTGGATTTTGATGACATTTGGTAAATTGGCACACTTGCCAAATATCGTCAAAATAAATTCAACTGAAAGGGTGCTATTATAAGGCACAGAAAAAGACCGAATATGATTTACTTACTCGCTCGCACCGACAAATGCTTAACCCGCATTAATCGTACGGGTAGTCGGTACCGACCTGTGTCTACGTGCGACCGGGTTTATTTTACTTGTAAATATCCGTACTGCCCTGTCTGCACCGACAACCTACTTTTTATAAAAGTACAAATAGGCGTGAATAAGTAAGAGAGTTCATTAACAGGTTCACTTAAAAGGGTAATTCTCATAACAGTAGCCATAATGTCGTGTTTAATTGTTCCACGGGAACGCATTTCCTTACGGCGCCTGACGGGCTTCTGTTCAACTTGACAGTTAAGATTGATTAGCTGCCAGCAATTAACTTCTAGTGCTACCCAACAATACGAAATGACTAACTAATTAAATGAAATTAAATAAAGTCCTATTATTTTTCCATTTTCATTGGTTAAAACCACAATACACAGAAGAATTTCAATCAAAAAACCACTTTTAAAATGCCAAATTACAAAAGACCTAAACGCATACCCTTTGCGGAGCCTATCTCCCAAGGTTTTCAATAAATGAGGATATAAAGAAGACTAGGTAGACCTAGATCTTAGATAATTCATCCACATTAAAGATCATTCAAAAAATTAAATATGTACGATAAATGAAAGAAGACAAACTAGAACCAGATCCTAGATCAATCATCTACATAAAATAACATCTAAACTGTTGTTATTATTATATGCAGGAGGTACACGATGTGCCGAATAGATAAAATGTAACACACACCAAAATAAAAAGTCGTATTAAAAACTTTTTCAAAACTCCGCTTAAAAATGATAAACCGTTTGCCATAAAAGTTATCTCCGCAGCAATAATTTAAAGGACGTGTTTAAACGCTGCATGCACGTACAGGTGCTTAGTAGTGGCGTCACTTGCTAGTTACATTATGTACGGTTCACTACCGGTGCAACCTAGTTTCCCTGAAACGGCTGAAGCCCGGCGTTTAACATAACTCCTTGCTAACATAAACCATAGTCACGCCTCGGGGGACGGTTCAAATAGGGCCACCATTTCGAGGTTTTTGATATTTCTTGATAAAAAGCCCGACATTTGCAAAAGGATTTGGGTATTGCAGAAAAATATGGACCATTTCGTCCAATTTTTTTTGTGAAACCCCTTGATTCCCGGTTAATTACAAACCCAATCAAAAGACGAGAGAAGGTTCAAAAAGCCTGACATGTCCGGATAAATCCCCTTAATTTATGTCCTGACGGAGGTCCAAAAAGCCAGCAATGTCCGGAAAATCCGGACGTCTGGTAACCCTAGGAACATAAGTCCGGTCTCACCTTCAGTAGAGCCCTGTGGAAGCCCGTGGTGGTTTTGTGCAACAAAATATCAGCCAACTGCCTATTTTAGTTACGTGAATATCGAAGAAGATATTTATAGACTTGTAACCTTTAAAAGGGAGAGAGACGGTGTTTAAATTCAGTTTTAGGTATCGGTCTATTAATATCGTGCAGTAATTTACTCACTTATAGTATCCATTAGTTTTTGTGTTAATGGTTTAGAATTTAGCCCTCGCCTTAGAAGTCTTGAAGAAATGATACCGAAGGATAATAAATTAGGTAGTTAATTTGAATTCATCTGAAGTTGTGTCCCACATGGAGGCAAAAATATAAACTTTCATACTGTATACTTTCAGGAAATCATTAGATTTTACGTAAAAGCATAACAGAACAGTGTTATATCTAACTGCAACAACTTTCTCACTAACAATATTAGTAAGATAAAGAAGGCATTGATTAGCAAATATGGGAGGCATCGTTTATATGCTGCTGTTTTAAAGCACGAATAAACAGCATACTGTAAAGGGAACAGCATAAATCATAGCACACTAAGACATCAATGACAGCACATACGCAAGCTGTTTGAAGTTTCTTCACTGTGCTTTGTCGTGCTATTTCCAGCTTACACCAGCATGGTCTAAATGGGGTTAATGTTGTGAAAGAATGCTGCACCTTTAGAACCGTAGTAAATGCGAAGATTAGGCCCATTGCAATTTTGTGACATACACAAACCCGCAATGGGTCTAATGTGAAATGAGGCACATGCCCTCTCCCTAGTGCAATGCTGCATCATTATCTGGTAACTTTTCTATTCTGTAGCCAATAGCCAATCGAGCCGAAGCTAAAACTCGCCTTTTCTAAAAACTATCATTCCTACTACGGTCCATAAGGCGCCACGATGCGTTTTACGACCCATGCTTAAAAAAAAGATTAGTAACTTCACAGAAAAAAGTTCAGTTAAACCATACTGTTTATAGATGAGCAATGAATATTCATTGAGACAAAGAACAGTGCGGGTTGCCCGGGGGCGGTGCGGCGACAAATGGCGTTGCAGATACGACAATGATTCAAGTGCAAATAATGGGCGAGCTTATCTCTGTGGGGTCACTGGACATAGAATAAGTAATACCAGTATACCAGTGGCCATAACACGTGGGAATAGTGTTCTGCATGCGTTGTGATTTCGCTTTTGTGAGACTTTTTCGCAGAATAGAAAATCTGAGGATGAAAAATGCGACAGCAAAAAGCTTGAAATTGCAGTTTTGGTACGATTGTAGCTGAGAGCTTCGGTAGCCAAAAGCTTTGGTTGGTTTGTTAGATCAAATAAGGTAGTGGTTTTACTGTTAACTACGACTCTACAACATTATTTTTAGTATATGCGAAACCTGAATATAGTTTGTTCAGAATCAGCAACTGATTCGATTCCAATAACTTTACACCATGTTATATGTTTTTTCAAAAATATTTTTATTTTATTTTATTACCAGTTAATTACAATACAATCACCGTACGGTTAGGTACCTATTGCCAAACTATTATCACGAGTGTCTAACACAGGAGACACGGTTTACGCGGGTGTACCGCGAAATGAGCATGTTTTTGAACGGACAACCAGGTAATATAGGTACAAACTTATAACCTTGTGATACATAGATTCTTTACACAAAAATACTAGACAGGTGTATCGGGTTTCACATAAACAAAAAATAATCTATACTAATATTATAAAGAGGAAACCTTTGTATTTTTGTATGTTTGTATTGAATAGGCTCAAAAACTACTGGACCGATTTCAAAATTTCTTTTACCATTACTTAGAGGGATTCTTCCGAATCCGTATAGGCTATATTTTTTTTTTTTTTTATAGCTATAAATTAGATTTTATTTTATTCCAATCGGACAATCCATTCAAAAGATATTACGAATTTAAAATTGTGAGAGAGCTTAAAAAATAAATGTCCACCCGTGCGAAGCCGGGGCGAGTCGCTAGTGTTATATATGTAGGAAACTAGGTACCTATATATACAAACAGACGCGGTAACGCAACATTACAAAAAGCTTACCTCCCAGTTTTCAACATTTCTAACTATACTTTTCAAGCAAAACTCACTACTGCACTCCGGATAGTGTACATTAATGTGAAAGTTTACCATTTTACATACACATATAGTTCCGTGAAGCGAGGAACATTACGCTTCACGCGGCTATCATCCGGCCATAAGTAAGATGGCGACTATTCGCCAAAAGCAAGATTAAAGACAAAAATTACCATTTTCGGAATAGATTAACCGTAAAAAGGATTAATAACCATTTATATTCAGTAAAGAATTATAGATTTTATATCTTAGATAGTATTTTTTGCCGAAGTAAGATGAGTGTTCAGAATAAATTTGTGTGGATTACTTTTAGCGATTGGGTTGGAAAAGGGATGTTTCGACTTATTGGCTTGCCTCGGGAGACAAAATTTGTAGATCCGATAATCGTAGAATGATATTGTGGACCCTCGTTTTTGTTTGTCTAAAGAGCTTCTTTTGAATCTTTTGTTCTTAAGCCAATATATCAGTCGTCTTTTCTTCCAACCCATTTAATTTACAGTGATCCAAGGAACTTTCGGCGATTAAATTACTTTTTCAGGGGGGTTGGAGAGCTATTGGTATTCGTTTTATTATTTGGAAATATGGCAATAAGAAGCAAGATTTAGGCTGCGCTTAACGAGAGATAGTTAAACAAAACCAGAAAAGTGCAAGTCGGACCCGCGCATAAACGGTTCCGTATTATTTGTTTTTATTGTCTGTTGTTACAGCCGCAGCAGAAATATAAATTCTGTGAAAACATGAAATATAGCCCGCTGACAGACAGATGGACAGCGGAGGCAGGGCCGTACTTCAAGTGAGCTACTCGTTCTTCGTTTGTCTGCCACCTAATCTTGAAATAACTAAATTATTTATTAAAGCGTGACTGAATTAACTGACGTGAAGATAGAACGCTCAGAACTGAGGTCTCTATAAAGGTAAGTTTAATAATCAATGAGTTAAGTGCGATCTCTCGTAACACGAGATGGAGGGCTTAAGGAATTGCAATTTTAAGCCCCCATCAACTAAGTGGAGGGTGAATTCAAAGGTGATATGGTACCGGAATTGGCACAGATGGTACCTACTGATAGCATCAAGTGTGTGTTGTTCGTGAAATTTGATTATAGGGTATGGTAAATCTAGCAAAGTTATTAATGTTAAGTCGACTGCCGGATATGATTTCCCCATCAGCAAAATTGACGAACTTCCATAATAAACTTAGTTACCATATTACATCCGTTTTAAAATGGACACTTGTAACTTATATCTTTTTCACATAATGTACCATCTCAAAATGAATGACGTAACAAAGGTTTTGTAATCATTTTCAGATCAGATCTACTCCTTGGAATTGGCATCTATGGTACTTTCACGGTTTTTATGTGTTGTGACTGGGACTGTAGCACCATAATTTTGTAGTATTTAATAATATTTATTTGTCTTTAACAATTCAAATGTGCATACTGGCCAACTTGAAATAAATGCTTTGATTTTGTTTGTTTTATTTAGATTTTAAGATTTAAAAAGATTTCCTTCGTGTAATTTAAGATATTTGTGAAACTTTAAGAGTTCAAACTTCTAGAGATACCTGTTTAGGCATTTTATTTCTAAATTATTTAACATTTTAATTAATTTTTAATATTTACTTTTTACATTTTAAAATTTCTAAGAAGTAGCAGGTACAAACAGGGAAACAGCACCGTGAGGAAACTGGACGCAAGCAGGTCCATTACCTGTGTGGCGAATTAAAGCCCATTAAAGCCCCTCTCACAGAAAGTAGGATTGTGTCCCACAAGTGGGATCATTATAGGCTATGCTTATTAAGTAGCAGAATTGCAAAGGCATTTATAACCCTGATTTTAATAGCCTCAACGATAAATCCACAACAAATTCCCAACATTACACTAACGTTTCCTTTAAATGTAAATTACATTAAGGACTTTAGACAAATGTTTCCAAATGAAATCCTTAGGACGTTTCATTACAGACCAACTAAAGCTTTTAAAGACTTTCAGAAGTATAAGGGTCAGTGCATACCAAGATGCGACGCAACGTGACGCGACCTTACTAGAAATGTGTATCTTTTCGTGTAGTAAATAAAGTTAGATTTGAGTCGCTATTAAAAGGTGCACGCGGCGCCGCGATGTGTTGTGTCATCGGTGAAATGTGTATTTTAGATTTTGAGTCGCTCTATTGAGAATGAAAACTGAAATGTGCGCACAGCGTCGCGGCTCGGTGTGACTTGACCCTTAGGCAAACATTGAACAAATCCGATTGGATTTATAGATTGTGATTATCAATACGTCGATATCTCGTTATGGAACCGAGCACCACAGAATTTAGCAATTAGGTATCATTTGAACAGTCGTATTGGTAGACAATGTGATTGTATCTACTGATAAATTACTTCGTGCTGTGTTATAATTAGTTTACTACAATTTGGTTGTACCTGTATTGGTATGGTTTATTCGGTAGTTAGGTTGGAATAAGTTTTGGTGATATCCATGGGTGCATTCTATATTTTTTTAAAAACGTTGCCCCACACTAGGAATTTCTCCTGTGTCGTGGGGCAAGGGGTCATTACAGGCACTGATTTAATCTACCGATAGTCGGTGGACCTATCGACAATAGGTTCACCGACAGGTTTTTCAGATAGGTCCACAGATGGGTCTACCGATCCCTGAGCTATGAACCACCTCGCGGCTTGCTTTTTTGCTCATCGTGATTCACGGAATAAGCTAATCTTACCAAGCTTACGCAAAGGGACTAAGGTACCTATGTGTAAGAAGGTGCTCGCCACGGACAGCAATAGCCGTACCTTCGACATTGTACGTTTGGCTACAAGAAACATCACACGATTAGCAAAGAAACAGTCAATTTACAAACTGCTATGAAACAGAAAAGAAGAAAACCGCAATTTCTTTATGTCAAAGAAATGGTGAGCAGTTTGATAGCCTCAAGTTACTGAGGCTTTCATTATTCTATACTTTTTGGGTGTAAAAAACATAAAAGAATCTCTCAAACATATTGACTAAAAACCACTTTGTTCCTCCACATGCCCTTTACGCTCCAGGACCGCGATAACCGGCTTACAGAATCCCGTAACCCCGGCAGGAACGTTATTCTAATCTTGACTTCTAAAATATTGAGGTTATAAAGACAAAGCCACTGACCTTCTGGTACTCCGTAAGTCCGAAGTACGCCATAGCAGCAAGATTCCTCTTAGCAGACGCGAGGAGTACCCTGTCAGTCTCAGCAGTCCGATGCTTCAGGGTTCCGTTGTAGCACCCCACCAGGGCGAGGTCAGCCAACATGCGAGTTTGCCGGTTGTTCGCCAGGTTCCAGGGACAGGTCATGAACTCTTCGAGGGTAACGCCTCGCCAGGAGTCGCCGGAGTAGCATGCTGGTACCTCTGCAGCTGTGGATAGAAAGACAAATTTAAGTTTTGTCCAAAGGTGGGAGTAAAAATTTAGGTACCTATCGCCTGGTTTTGATGGGGTTTTTTTTACAATCAGTGATTTTTCACGTCTTCGGGTAGCAAATAAGTCAAACAGGTCTAGCCGAGGCTACGTGTTAAATTTCGAATCTCTCGAGCGCGCAAGTCATGGTAATAAGGAAAATCATAAGATCTTAGTCGGTCGAAGTAACAAGTTTGATATAAACTTCCGTACCGTCCGGTACGAGGAATTCCTCACACGAGATTTGAGAGAGGCTTTTGCCGGGTAGTGTATCTAATGCAGGTCCAGTTGAAACCCAGGATCGCTGGCTAGAGCAGTAGCTTTCCGGAATTTTGCTGAATTTGGCGAGAAATTAATAACTTTTTTTAGTTAGCATTTGTTTTGTTTGCCAAACAAATGTATTAACTTGCAGAGGAAATAAACATCTGCAATAAGCCAAACATTATAAGCGACTTATTCCTGACTACCGTCTCGGCGCCTGTCGGACATTATCGCTTCATTCCTTATAACATACTGATTACTAATTAGTCATTAGTGTCTCCCGGTCATAATTAAAACGCGCATAGTAAAGGTGAGGTGATCTATTCATAGACGGGCGTCGCATTATGAATATTATGTTATACGACTGTCTGCTTCATTATAAAGGGTGTAATAATAATGTCAGTTTAAAAGTAGACATTTTATTCAGGCTTTCAGTAACAGATTTAAATACGGTAAGTAAGTTTATGCGTTTATTCGGTGTGTCCCTGTAGTCACTATTCTTACTTGTCATAATAGTGTGACTACGAGGATATACCGCGAGAAAACAGCGGAAAATACAGGCATTTAGTTTCATAAAGTGCGAACTGGAAGCCGTGTATTTACCAACCTGTCTATATACCTATCTAGCCTTGATTATAAAAATTCAGATACGTTTCGAAGATGGCAAATAAAAAAACTTTCAAAGATAAAGGCTTGAAGAACAACAGGCATCAAAAATATAGTATCCTATAAAAACTTTGAACGTAAAAACTTATAAACATCAACAACAGTTCGAAATACCTGAGTAATGAAAACATTTTTACGAAAACTCTCCCACTAAATATCAATAAATCAAATACTACATGCGCCCCAAGGTTTCAGTCGCCGTTTGTCATTTTGCTCGGCTCAAAAATTGGGCTTTCAAATCCGAAAATACTTTTTCAGATCTATATGATACTTCCCCAGATATAAATCGCGCTCGAACCAACAAAATCATCATTTTTATTACATTACTTAAACAAGATGGCGTTTAAACATATTTTTTAAACAAAATGGGGATACAAAATGGCGAGCCGACAGATTCCCGCACGCAACAACATATTTTTATTGTTTATCACTTTTAATTAATGTTAATGTTCAGAGCTGGTGATTTAATTCTAACGAGAATCGATCGAGGACACGCATGTTTGCTTTCTCCGCGTCCATTCACAGTAGAATATTACAACATAGAAATTGGATCATAATTCTTTACCTCCATACTAGTAAACATGCCCTACAGCCCACAGGCTTAAATGATTTAGGTAGATTCTAGAACATAGATACTTAGACTTAGCTCAATTGATATTACGATACTCAAGTTCTAGAAGTCTCAAACGACACCTTGTGTGGTGCTGAGACCGCCTCCGTACGCGGAGCAGACGTGGGATGAGGACCGCTCGTCTACGCGGTCGAACGGTAAGTATACGAATGGTGGTTATCAACGATTTCGTACAAGCCAATCAGACACGTGATCCGTCGGAACGCGCGGACACGCGGTGAAACGCCTTAATTAGTTCAATAAAAACACTTTTAGCCAATTCTATTGCCCAAATTTAGCTGATCGTCCAAATTGAGAAAGATTGCTGGCGCTTATTGATTCAATTTAAATAAATTACTCGATTTTCAGTTTGAATACCAACTCTTAACAATTCTGGATTATGGCTTTGAATAGGTTGAAAATTAAATTCAAGTTATATCGTGGTGTCAAACATTATCATTTATTATGGTAATGCAATAACTATAAACTAAACTCCTGTATAAGGAGATAAGAAATCATTCTTTTGCTCTTCCCAGTAAACCCAGCTATAACAAGATCATCCTGAAATCGAAGACAAATCGCTGACACGTTCTTATTCTCACACATTTTTATATCAGCATGAATCTAACGTAATATCTTAGATTACTGTGTGGGTGTGTATAAACCTATTTACAGCTACGCTTTAGAAATGTTACCAACGTAAATAAATGGGGTTTTGAAATTGCTTATTTCCTTTTTCATTTATTTAATCCGTACTTTCCAGTTCACGGAAAGAGTTATCGGGGTTCAACTCTGAAACATTTTAAAACACGAAGCACTCTGTAAATCCCGGTCTCCTTGACCACTAATCCCACATTACGGGGGTCAACCTCTCTGATCTTTGCTTCCAATTCGCCCCGAACTTAGACCCTCCTAAACTTAATACATTATCTGTTGGACACTGGCAACCCCGTCAGCGTTGACACAGCTTTAAATTCCGTTTTAGAGTCGCCAGAGTGTAAAGATACGGTAAAGGTAATTAAAAGATCCCCTGTGAAGCTAGCCAAAAAGCAAAGGCAGGAAAATGTTTACTCAGAGATTTTTCAATAAACGTTCAAACGGCAGATCAAAAGGATGATCACGTATGGGGCCATATGAATCCCACTAATATAGGCAATATTTTTAGAAAATATACCTAGTGTATTTATAAATATGAACCATTTTTATACAAACGCGGAAACAGGAATCATTCGTGGAGAAAAATACACACTCGTTCGTTTTGAGAACTCTGAACTTCCTCCTTTTTGAGATTGGTTATTAAAGTGTTTTCGAGTTGGTCCAAGCTTTTCGGTACCGGAATACGAATTGAGAACACAGTTGGAGTGGATACAGTAAATATTGATGCTCTGGCTTTTTGCTTTACGAGAACATTCCATTCATTCAAAGTCTAAAATCAAACCTACTATTTTGGAAGTTTTTGCATACGGCTTTGCTAGCGTGCAGTGGGAAATTGTACCACAGAAATGTACACTAATATTTTTAAGGGCAGGTAACCCTTTTTTTTTTATCGTGGTATAATCATCAAATGAGTCCTCCCACCCAGGGCAGGGCGGGAGGGACTGACAGACTTGTACTGACTAAAATCCACGGTGTCCTTCACTAGCCCTTTACGTACCGGGGTCACGGTAATCCCTTGGTCCCGCGACCAAGGGCAGGTAACCCTTAGGACAGTTTTTATCCCAGAATCTATTATCCTAAGCCATGGCCATGGCCTGTTCGTGTGACGAATTCAAATCTTTTCCGGGGTGAGAACAGACTGGATCTGCAGTACTTTTACAAGTTATGACTTGTGACTGTAGATTCATTTAATTATTTTGTTTAATTATTCAAAAGTGCCTGTAATGGTCAACTTGAAAAGTATGCTTTGAGTTTTTTTTTTATCTGACTTACATTTTTTTAAATTACGTTTTTATCAACGCATAAATAATAAAACTAAACATTATAAATGAACGCCTTAATGGTAATTCTGATATTAAGTTCAATTTTATCATAATGCTCCTGGACGGTAATAACCGTACTTTGACAGATCGCAGTAACGATAAAATAGATTATGAACGGTTAAGACTGACGATAGCAACGTGATCTATGTAATAATACCTTTAATTTAATACAAGACTTGTCTGACTATAAACTGGTGTAATTTATGGGGAAACTACAATATTACATATGGCGCGGGAAACTAGCAAACTCCATGTACAAGCTGTGTATTGTGTACTGATAGTATTTTATATTATCTATAGATTATATTAGCTATGTTCATATTTTATAAATTACTAGCTGTACCCTGCCACGCTTCGCTCTGGCACATTGTGATTGAATGGTTGAGAAGATATGTGACTAATGCAAAAAATAGATAAAATCAATCCTTGATGCGGATTATATATCATGCTAAAATTTCAGCTCAATCGGTGCAGAACTTTTTGAGTTTTTGAAGCATACACAAACCAACATAACATTTTTATGTATATAGATAATCGTATAGGTATTATGCATCTGTTTTGATTTTTTTTTTATTTGTATTATTTTACTATTGCTTCTGTGGGAGTGATTTAGTGAAATGCAACGGAACCGTGTAAAGGGAGGTCGCGGAACTGTCTCTTCAGGTTTTCTAAGGCCCCGTAACGCAAAGGGCTATTGAAGGACACCGTGGATTTTGGTCAGTACAAATTTGACTGCCCCTCCCGCCCTGACTTGGCTGGGAGGACTCTTTTGAAACGAGTCCTCCCACCCAGGGCAGGACGGGAAAAATCAGCAAATGAGCATTTGATGATTTTACCACGTAAAAAAAAATAAAGTGTGTTAAGAGTAGGGAACAAGTTTGGTCGAAACAAAATTGGGCGCAATGAAGCGCGCGTAATTCGAATTGATCAATTGGCACGCGTTGGTAAAATTAGCTGTGAGATGTTAGCAACTTTTGCCGAGGCCTGTGTTTGGATGGGTGTCTAAGGTTGAGCAAGGTTAAGCAACGTTTGTCTAGGTCTACCCATACTCGAAGTCGAAGCAAGTATGATGTAAAATGTTACACATTATATGCAAATACTGTAAGGATCGCTCTTACTTTTTAGTTTTCCATACATTTGGAACAGGGTCGAAAACAACCGGTGGTTACGGCACCAAAGACAAGAACCTCTTCACAATACGAGTCGTATTAAACAGTCGTATTAGACTGCTGCTTTCTGAATCAGGGCCAGATCCAACCACCTAAGTAGAGTCATAAAAGTGTACTTCGAGGTCCATAGCTCATAGCCCTGAGTCGTCGAGAGATACGTCATTATTATAAAATTTAAGTGTCTGTTTGTTTAAACGCGCAAATCACTAGAAATGTCATTTTATATCCCAATTCTTGATTACCTATTTTTGAGATACGCTATTTTACTCAAAAAAAAATTAAAAACATGACCGGTATTTTTTTTTTTCTTACGTAAACCAAAATTGACGAAGATACAAAGCATCTAAAAATAACAAAACGTCACTCGGTCGGTAAAAATTAACAAGCGTTATGACGTCACTAGACCCCTCTCCCGAATTTCTAAGCGTTCTATCTTTGTTAATATTATATGATTTAAAAAAAGGAAAAATATATGTGCATTCTTTTTCAATACTCTGACAGACTAAACAGATTTTCAATTTATTTATGCATTAAACTAGGTTATTGTTAGCCCAGTTCTTGGAAAAAGTTACGTAGAGACATAATAAAAAGTATAGAAATACTACAACCCCTAAAAACTGAGTAAAAAAAAGGGTTTGGAGAAACCGTGAGGCACCACTAGTATTACTCACATAATATCGCGCCGGGAACTTATAAAACGGACACAGTCATGACTTGTAAAATGATTAAGTAGAAGATGTTAATTAATACTAGAAGTAGTTCAGAATGAATAATTAATTAATTTAAATGAATTCATGTGCCCCGAAGTTATAGTATTTTAATCATTTTAAAGACTATCAATTATTTTAAGCGGCTTGCGGCTTGCCTATGCGGTAAAAGCGTGAATGGATAATAAACTGTTTTAGCCGAAGCAGTAAAATTCAATCAATATTAAAATTACAAATTGTCAATTTTTGAGATAAGACTGTGTAAATGAACCTTTGGTTATATTTTTTTTCTGGTCTCTTTCAAATCTCTCCACTATTGGAGGGTTTTTGTGCGATGACTATCCACGGAGTCTGAATTCGTGCACGTTTAATGGCAATAGGTTAACCCCCCTTTTTTATTGTGATAAAATCATCAAATGAGTCCTCCCACCCTCCTGTCAGACTTGTACTGACTAAAATCTACGGTGATATTTCAATAGCCCTTTACGATCCAGGGTCACGGCTACCTGATAAGACAGAACCCGCGACCCCGGCAGGAGGCTTACCCACAATTACATGAGACTTAAACACAGCTGGTGAAATATGGATGTACCAGTAGGTACATTACCACACAACTCTTCATTTACTGGCGCCATTTTCAACTTTGAGATTTCTCTTAGTTTGAGGTCATCAGAAAATTTGATACTTTTGATGCCTGTGTACAAAACTGTATGATGATTCTTTTGACAGTCCAGGCTGTCCGTGTGTGGGCATTGCCGTTGTCAGTAAGACAAGCCCAGTCACTGGTTTCTCTTAAACAAATAGTCATAAATAATTTCCTTTCTCTCTATGTATATATTTAAATGTGTATTTGTATTCTATATTACAATTATTATTTATGTGTATTGTATTTATATTATAGGTTATCTGTCAGTTGTTGTTCATCACTGCCTACCCTCTTTTTTGATTAAAATTCTTTAAAAGTACATCCAAAGGTTGTCTGGAAGATATCGCTATTAGCGACAAGACCGCCGCTGTACCCATAAAATTATCAATTTTTGTTTTAAAGTTTGTATTCATTTTGGTGTACAATAAAGTAAATACTATTCGAGTCTTGTCACATACCGCAAACATTCCAACAAGATCTATGATACACACGTATTTCTTTCATCAAAGAACAAGTGTACTTAATCCAACCGTGGATGGAATTCAAATGGGCGTCAGGTTATTAGTAGCAACTAATGATTTAATATGTTAACGCCTTAGATTTGTTACTCATCTTAACTTACTCATCTTCACAACGTGGGTGCCTTAACAGAATCAAGTGATTAAACTTGCTTTTCACTACGAAAGTGATTCTTATTGCTATGATATAGAGGTTATTATTGCCACTGCAATTGACTGTTCATTCATCCAATTCCAATTCTTATTGAAACGACCTTTCTTTGTAATGCTATACAGCAATAAAATAATAAAGGATGTATGATTTGTGTGGAAACCAATAATTTTTCAATTCCAAACACATTAATTTATCAGGGCTTTTGTCCTTCAATCAGGTCGGTATTTCATTCACAGATGCTCTTTTGTTATCGTGTGATCATTGGATGTTGTCCATCTGGAGGCTCGGACAAACCGGTACGGACAAACCTGTAGATACCAGACTTACAAGAAAACGTAGCTGTACTGAAGTATTAGTAATTTATGAGTAAGCTCGCTCTTATTGAAGGCTTTATCTCAGTCACCTTTGACCTCAAGAAATTAGTTAACATCCGGCGTCTCCAACCTGTCCGCAATACGTCCATATCGGTTTAACTAACACTTGAAGGAAACAGAAATTTTACCAGACTTTGATATTGGCTTAAACTATTACACAATTGTCGTTTTCATCGCTTTTGGTGCAATTAGCGGCGGCAGCATTGTTGGCGCAGTGGCTGAGCTTTCGACTGTAGCGCAGTGTGTCTCGAGTTCGATCCCCGCACGGAACGAATATTTGTAAGATCTACAAGTAGTTGTTTCGGGTCTGGGTGTCTGTTTATGTGAGTTTCTGTTTGTAAACGCACCGACGATACAGGAAAAAATTCCCAGTGTGGGGCAACGTTTTTTTTTTAAGTATATTTATCTCTCCCCTTTTTTATGTTACATCAAAAGTTTGGAAAACGATGGTCAGTTTCGTGACTGTGAAAACCTTACAGCATTCCTCTTGTTACAATGAGTTGGAAGCCAGCGATGATCTTATACCATATTATTTTGTTTCTAGTAATGATTTTATGAATATGATTTACCTGTAGCAGTTCTTCCCTGACACCAGTGCCGGGATCCCTTCCACGTTGCTCCGCGCTTCACATGTCTGTATTCCGACAAGTACCTGGAAAAAAAACATAATAAATATGTATTAAAAAAATTAGTCATAAGCAACTGAAAAACAGAAGAAGTGCAAGGTGTCCTCCTTTAGGTACTCCAATTATTTACAACCTTTATGATCAATAGTTTGATCAGTACTTAAGTAAACTATTACTTAAAGTAATATACACTTAGGTTTTAGTAGGCAATTTCTAATTAATTGCTTCCTAGATTGGAAACAACGTAAATAACGCAATGAACGTTCTTCAACTCTCAAAACGTAAGGAACTGCTGTTGAAAGCGTATTAAGCAATTACTCCGCCTTAAATCCCAAAGAGTAATTAAAATAGAGCGGGGGAAAAGAGACTGTATTTCTCATTATTCTTCGCTAACTAATTTTTCTTTTTTTTTTCATCATAATTTTTCTGTCCACTAAGATTTTTTAAATTAGTAATCACAATGCTACAAATAGACAGCCTACACGTGAAACAAAAAAGAATTAAAAGACTAAAAGATAATTGATTACTTCATCAATTAGTTTATAGATTCAATACAAAATGCCCTATTACCTTTATTGCTCCATTTATTAAATTAATTATTCAAAAAGGTCGAAAATGATCTAACATAGGCCATTAAGATGGAAACTATCAAATTTAAAACCGCCTACAGATATTTGACCTGACAATCCTAATAACCTGACTTTCAATTGTTATAATGGAATAATTTTAGAAGCTGGGAAGCTGTGTTAATAAATGTCTGACTGTTGATCATCGTGACTTGAAATTATTAGAATTAAAGAAAGATTGGCATAGACTGGTGTGATGATGGATATGTGACGAAGGATAAAACGGTTGCGAGTAAATGATTTTGAAATGTAGATTGAAGATTGTGTGAAAAATGATATAAATGAATAAAGAGTAATTAGAAGTACGGTTAACAAGGGAGAATGGAAGAGAAAAACATGTTTCGCTCGAAAAACATAACAGAATTATAATTTAGTTACTGTAGACACTGTCGTACCTACACACGTCACCAAAAAAACACAAAATCAATTTACTAATTCCACTCTATTACCCAACTAGTTCAGCCTACCGAAATATCATTATATTTTTTACGTGTAAGGAATAAAAATATTGAGCAACGGTAGCGTAAGCGCTTTCCGAACGAAAATATTGACAAGGGTCGCTGACAGGTTTCGAACGCAGCTTATTATCAAGCTTGCTAAATTACAAGTCACGGGGAACTAGCATTTAATGGGCTGTGTCATTTCCTTTTAACTTGCCAATACATCTTTATTATGCAGGGGCTTTTAATCAATCATTTATTGACAAATTGGTCCCTTTAGTTTTAGAATTTAATGTTCCCGAAACTATTTCCGTGTTTTAGGGCGAAAATGTATATGTCGATGGAGACCAATTTGGGATTTTCAATTCTATGTCTTAACACGGAGAGCGCATTTCTCAAAACCCAATCTATTGCTTACGAGCAATTTGTGTTACTGTTACCAACACGATGAAGTAAACAGGGTCAACGTTCGCAAACAAAATATCACAACCAAATTGAATCATTTTCGAGTCGCCCACAAGAGCAAAGAATATTACGAATTCATGTCCTTAACATAAATATTCCGCCGTCTCCTTCCATTTAGGGCCCAATCTTACATTTTCTCGACCACAAACTGTGCGAATATACTAAAAATCAAGGACAAAAGAGGAGCCTAGAGGTTTCGAGTCGAGTCTTGATTTACAAGTTCAAGTAGTGGATTTAGAACCTAGATAGCCACATTACCTAGTGTAAATTTAACTTTATCACTGAAATTGATAAATTTATTGTGGACGAAGGACTTGTAAAAGATATGACGATGCTTAAAAGCGAAGTGTATGTAAGGATTAGGAAAGGCGGAAGAACGGAAAGAGGCGAGGTCTAAGAAGAGATGAAGACTGCATCTGCTCTAAAACAATAAAGAAAATGTCTCAGAACCAAAATTTCGCAGACTTTATCTTCCAGCCTGCACAGAACCAGATGGTGAAAAACTGGTGATACTCTCTCAATCACCCATAGAGAGCAAACCTGTATCACAGGAGTGGAAACATTATAGGCTGATTACACAAGAACAAAATCTGAGGAGAACGTTAACGTAAAATTTACTGGTATTGCATTAAACGCAATTACATCGTACTAAGTAAAATATATGCTATTAAAGGCTGCACATAAGCAAGTACAGTGTAATTAAGTAAACTGAACAAGGTATATGGTACATTATTCGCAGGTTTAAGCTAGCACCGTGAAGCGATCCAATTTAAGGCTACGCGTTCAACAGTAATGTAATTATGAGAATAGGATCAAGTGAACTGCGCACTATTTACTGGTTCAGCAACTAAGTCTATTAAATTGACTGGGTATAATCATGTTTTAATGGCTAAATCATACACCAACTGGTAAATAATTACAATTTAAAAATTGTTTAGAGTCCAAAAAGTTTCCCTAAAAATTTTGGGACTGCCGCCATAGTTTATTCATCTATACGGACTGCTGTCTAGGGACACATGCAACCAGATCCATCGCAAGTGGTCTACTATTCCAGAGACAAACCCACACAAAGTTTCATAATCTCGTAACTGAACCAAGTATCAAGTCCCCTAACTAACAGGGAGCAACGCCCGAAATTAATATTCAATCAATCCAGATTACGTTCGTTTATTTCTGAGAGCTGCTTTTGATTGAACATCCTAAAGACTCAGATAGATTCCAGCGTTAATCTATACTCCTCAAAACGCTACTACCTTTAATATGTACGGTGGTAATACTTCCGTGGAAGCCTTTTGCCAACAACCTCCTATATCCAACGTCAATTCTTCTTCTAGAAACCTCTCGAAATGTATTATGAACCTCACCTGGACACAGGTTCTCGTAACAGTGTGATGTAGAAGTACCGTCGATGCACAGCAGAGCCCTCATGCCTGTCCAGCTCGCCGCCAACACACGCAGTCAGCTCCGTGAAGTCAGCGTGAAGACCACATCTGGGGAAAAAGAAGATAGTATTAATCACCGCAGTTAAGGCAGAGGTATACCAAGGGTCGGATGCTGACTGGTGACTTTTTAACGCTGTGACTTTATGTCTACTCGTCGAGTGCTATGGCGATATATGGGAGTGCGCTGATTATGGTGACAAAAAGTTTCTAGCGGTGTTTCCGACTCCTCCAGTAAGTGGCGGTTCGGGTCGACGCCGCGTTGTGTTCCACGCGCGTCTCAAGGACTGTCAGCATAATGACGCCCCCCCCCCCCCCTGTATAGGGCCAAAGCCTGCCGGGGTCGCGGGACTCACGAATTACCGTGACCCCGGAACGTGAAGGGCTATTGAAGGACACCGTGGATTTTAGTCAGTACGAGTCTGACAGTCCCTCCCGCTCTGCCCTGGATGGGAGTACCCATTTGATGATTTTACCACGCTAAAAAAAAAGTAAGTGGCAGCTCTTTTAGTACGCCCAAATTATGCCAGTTTTATTCTAAGCTGGAGGTGATAAGGAGGGAGCCTATTACCATCAACCGGGCACAGAATATCTTGATTCTGTTGCTGCTCCCAAATAGGCTCAGGGTGACGATTTAAAACAATCTTAGCAGACTAGAGTTCCGCCCCCGCCTTAGAAGCAAAAACACAATTAAATAGCTAAAATAATGTGGAGACACGAGGAAAATACTGTCAAAGTCATTACTCTTGGCAATGATCCAAACCATATGTAATGATTATCGCATAAGTATGATGTTCTCAACTATATCCTCCATTCATCTCAAAATATTTATTTAGGTAAGTACTCCTAACTACATGTAAAAGTTATTATTTTCAAGGAACTCTTGAGGGTCCTTAGCATACAAAATTATAAAGAGTACTTTGTTAAAAGTTGAAACACGATCCTCAGTAGTCTCAGTACGCCAAAGTTTTTTATTGAAGATGCAACATAGTTCAGTAACAACTTCATCGTAAAAGTTACCCTAAAAGGTCGAAACTGAAGTTACAGTAGAACCTTAAATAGGTGGAGATCATAAGGTCGATTTTGGAACGGTAATGGAGGCAGATATTTCACGTTGGTTGAATATAAATCGTGAGGGCGACAGAACACAATGTTCGCTGAAGAGCTGCGTGTATCCAAGCATGAAGTCACAGATAGGTCGCCACGGCCACGCTCACTGCTCCCGATAGACGATAGCCCTCACAATTGAATCCCTAGCTTTTCAATAATTTCTCACGCTCGTATCTTGCTAACCTTGTATTCATAATCCCATTGCGTTCATATTCTATTAAACAGATTAACCTGTTATGCACCGAAGCATAAATTACTTTGATTAACAACAATACCACAGCGATGTTGGCACGCCGAACGCCGGCGTTTCGCTAGATAATATTGGATAATCGGTATTAGGCCCGCCACGTTCACGAGTAATTGACATCAAACGATCTCCGCATGCATGCTGATCATGATACAGATAACACTGATACATTGTTATGTAACGCCACGTAAATGGGGTTTAAGCTGAACCAGTTTAATGAAACAACGAGGATAAAAATTCGATTTGCATGTGTTTACCGTAGTTATCCGTAGAAGGAAGAGGTTTACCTTCAGACCGCTTGGCGGCGAAGCGAGGGTTTAGAGCAAACGTGCGTTTAATCAAGATACAGAGTCGTGGCTGGCAAGCAGCCACACAACACCTTGTCGATACAACTCTGTTTATTACTCGCGGTTTATTATACTGTCATTCTAATTTCACGGATATTTATGCGATAATTCGTTGTAAATTACCTAGCAATTAATTGCCAACAACAATTTCCATACAAGCTGCAGTAATGGGTCCAAGATCTAGAATTAATCATTACCTATTCAAGGTGCAAATTGGTTTTTCATGAATATGTACTACAACGTGACAATTAAATGAAAACACATAGGAAACGATTATGTTCGTGTCACCGTCAAACCACTAATGTTTACCTACACATAATACCTCCCTCAAAACTGTTTTTCTTCTTTCTGGCAAAAAGCCACATTTTCACGTTCAACATTAGGACTATTTTTGCGGTCATTATCGTGTAGATTTTGAAATAAAAATAAACAACCATTATGTATTAATCTTCATCAATATAAACGTAGTAAAGTGTTCGTTTTTATTTGTATTGTGGTGAGGAGGAACGAAGTGATCGTTTATCGTAATAAATGAGTCACACATTCATTGCGAAACACAATCTCTTTATTTTTATTCAAAGAGAAAAATAAAACAATAATTTCATTCAATCGTATTACGGGAACTGGAAATTGCTTAGCGTGGCAAAAGCTCCGTGCTCTTCATACAAATATGACGCTATCAGCGTCCGCTGAGCGCATCGCAGCGATACGCTGACAAATGTTATTGTCCATTAACTAGTAGTACAGGCAAAGTGTGACGATAACGGCTCCAGTAGGATATTCGAGCGTGGATTGGCAGTACGCCACTTCCCTGTGAACATGCACGCGAGCGAACGAGTGAACGAGCTCACACAGCGGTTCATTCACCGACTGAATGCCAACAGCACACCACTCGCCCCCGACCGACACCACGCGCTGAATTAGCTAACGCTAAACAACAATACTGCCAACCTTCCCAATATATTACAGCCGTTACACATTATCTCGTTGCCGATCTAAATTCCGGACACAAAAATGTAACGTATCTTGTTTCTAATACCAATATCGTGTGTGCTGCGGGCAGACTAAACAATGCTTTTTTTTTATGAACATCCCAATCATCGTAAAATAGCTTAAACGTGCCCCGCATTAACGTAAATCAAAGAAGAACGGTCATTATTTATTGAACAAAAACATGACGGTGGTACTGATCGATCGATACGACCAACGACAAACGGCAACGTCAGCCCGACCACCTAAAGATAGCTTGCAGTAAATCATTAGTTTTTAAAGAGATTTAGCAAGCGCATCGAGTTCACAGTGACTTCTTTTAAATATTCACGCCAAAGACTGGCGTTCACTATGACGTCGGCAAGCTATTTGGGCTAGTGTCAGGCATGCATAATTTAAACATTAGATAGTCAGCCATTTTTCATATTATATTTTGGAACAGCATCGTTGAGAATGCAAACATAATAATCATTTACATTCACACCATGCGACAGGACGCGTTCATTCGGAAAAGCGGATTCGGATGATTAGCATTATAACACACAAAATTAATCTAGGAACTTCAAATACATTCTTTTGTCAGTTATTCCTGAATTATTTCAACCTGTCTGTTAATTATGGTCTATTACATAAGAATTCCCTTTGATGAAAACTGCAATAACAAATAAAATCAAAGAACAACGGAAGCAAGCATTAACTTAAAGGGAAACATTCCACATGTATCATCATTCAGTCTCCGTTGAAATCCAAAAATAATTAGTGTCGCGGTCATTTCATAATTACGGTTGAAAATGTAAGTATCAAAGCGCAAGTCGGGTCTTTCAGTCGAGACAAAGACTAATGAGATTTGTTTCCTATAAGAGACAAAGCTAGTAAAAAACGAGTCGGTCTCACTGTGCAAGTCAACAAAAGCAAAAAGCTACTTAGCTTGTTATACCATTTTTCCACGCGTGTTGGATTGCGAAACCAACAAACTTTGTTTTCAATTTTCTTCTTTCGTATACAGAGGCGAGCCAGTTAAACCACTCCTATCTGAGCACAGTTGTTGGGAGTATAAAATGTTTTTGCTTTGTATACGTTTCTGAAAAGGATACAAGCTATTATTACCAAAATGGAGGACTTGTTTGGACATATGGAAATATATATTCAAGTGGATTAAGTAGTTTGTCAACGTTTAGGAAACAAAGAGAGTTTCCTTGTCGAAGAAAACTCACTGGCGATGTCGACAGCTGCGCTAGACAAACATTCGGAAAAAGAATAATGGAGGATGTTATATTAAAAGCGTGTTATATACATACGGAAGTGTCGTCGCTCTTCTGTAACGATCTATTGTGTCGGAACAGGCGACGACGGCTGAATGGATATGTTATAGGCGTTATAATTTGCTAGTATTCATACTCTTATTATAATATATCGGGTCCATTGTCCCTTATGAACGGAGACATGTAACACAAATTGCTACATGAACAAACTCCTCAGAAAATAATCCCTCATTTAGAATTCTGTTAAAAGCCTTTAATAACCTCTTTACCCCTGAGAAGTGTCCTTTATTTAGGAGAAGGCTCAACTTGTATGTATAAAATCAAAATCAACAGTGACACATCTGGCAAACCTACCTCTAACGCAAAGGTAGTGTAACCAGCTTTATATTTAAGGCAAACATAATCTGCTAATCCCTACAAGCGGATCCAACAGCAGCCAAACGAACCACTACCAAAAATACTCGTGAACTTCCAGTAACATAAACTCGTTTCATTGTATAGCGCGATGATTGATTTATTTACCCTCATTTGTTTACTCACGAATGCTTTTCTACCATTCATCTTTGTAAATGACCTTTTGAAGACTAAGTACACTCAGATACACTCAAATGTCGCTAATGATATCCTTAATCGAGAACCCGTAGTACAGGCTAAAGACTAATTTGATGGGCAAAAAGGATTTCGACGACCCTCAGTCGTATTAACGCGGTTTCGACATGAGAAGGAAATTACATCTCTTTTTATTTCAGCCGTCGCTCCCTCTAATGAAAACCTTCATTGCGGTAATCCTCACATCTAGGGGATTACTCACTGTAAGTCGCTAATTGCGTCTTTTGATATATAAGGAAAGAGGGTAGTTTATATCACGAGTGGGGTTTTCTGGACGAAAATATGAAACAAAAAGAATAACCAACCTTAATCTTAGAAAGAGTCGTCGAGAATTTATTATTTTATAACATCAATGTTAAGCATTTTCATAGAGCTGGAATTTCTCATCTCGCATTATGGAAAGACGTTATTTTGCACGTGACTGTACTAAATTAAGTAGTGATATAAAGGGGTGCTTCACACGAGTGCTCCATAATTTATTTCTCTGTTCATCTAAGCATTAAATATATTAGGTGTTGTAATATTACGGTTCGGGCAATTTGTACGAGTCATCTGAGTTATGGCTTACTAGGCGATGAAGGAGCAATCTGTCGGTAGGTTAGCGCTATTTGCGAATCTTTAAACCTAAACTGCTAAACGAGGCGCTAACTGACATGCGCCAGGAGTAAATAAATACACAACCATGATAATTATCACACAACTACTAAACAACTGAACAATGAGCTGATAAAAAACATGAATGACAATGAAATAGAAACAGGAAAACGGCCGTAAATGTTTCAACAAGGTCGATGGTACAATGATACTGAAGAGATATTATTTACTGAAAAGCGCGGCTTTCTTCGAGTGCCGATAAGAGGCATCAGTCGGAAACGGCGCGGCATTATCCGGATAATCCTCACGACTCGGCCGTAGGACCACGCTAACTCCTTTGTCGAATACAGCCCAACAAACAGCCATCAAATAGGATTGCGACGTGACGAAAATAATACCAGCGGCAACGGACTCTGAATCCACGACTCGAGCGAAACAATTAAACTTTATAGTACCATCCAAAGCGGTAATTTGACCACAATGTCGTAAAAATTACAGGAAAAGTGTACGTACATAAAATTTACATCGACTAAACAGTTACTATAGAGCCGATAACCGCTGTAAAATTTACGACGAACAAAAATAGCTAACTGTGGAGTGCGTGGCGAATTAGCGTTTAGTGTTGTGCGTTCAAACATGTCTGCGGCTGCAGGGGTTGCGTTAACGAGCTCGGTAAACATGTCTGGCGCTTCAAACTAGCCAAAAATCTATTGTGTGAGCTGTTACGCGTAACGCATACCTGTCGATGGAGGACGACAGAAATAACCAGTCGAGCGAACACGAAGTATTTCTGGACCACGCCTCCTCTCGTCTCGTCACCACAGTTCCGCCGAATGATGGATATCATTTTAAGCCACCCCGGTCGAAATTCGGCCTTCACTTTAACCGACGGCATTGGTATAATTACGTTTTGAGCACGCCGACGCGTCATTCGGTTTTAATATGGCGGTACGTCATAAGTTTAGAATTATTATCCAACAGTTACAATAACGAAATGTTCACCGAGGGATGCATTATTATAAACTTTACCAATAACTGTGCGTTATTAAACCGAATATCCTGTTTGTGGTAATAAATAGGCGGTTTAGCCATAATGTAGTCACACTCATTCGGTTATGTATAGTGCGTCTAACGAAACGCACATTTCATCGCACTCTATATAAAGCTGACACCATTCAAACAGCACGCTATTAACCGATCATTAGGTGCGGCGATTAAATCTTTCATAGACAATACGTCGCGTATCATTGGAAGCTATGTTTCAGCTGTGGTTGGCTCGTTACGTTCATTTTCACGATTCAATTACAATCGTGTGATCAAGAGCTCACTGTGATGCTAGTACGTTCAGCGTCCCCGCAGACTGTTAATTAATACCTTCTAATCAACACTGTTCAATGAAAGGCACTAGAGAGGCCATTGATTCAAAATTGATGGATGCTACAAAATTATATTCAAATTCAATTTCCATAGCCTGGTAATTTTCCGTTCAGTACTATAATTTCAGTGCTCTGTAACTACTAATATAAAATCAGCGTGTGCATAACTAACTCAATAGCTCTCGTGACAGCTGTTGTCTTCACACAATGGTGATTTTAGTTATTTAACAACAAAGGTCTCGCTTCCATGTAACGATTTCATTTACACGTTAATGCATGCCGCCATATAAAGGCACAAATATGAGCGATAGTAAAATTAAATGTATTTATTGTGATGACGGGCGCTCACGCGACGCTTCCACTAAAACATTAATATGCCGCTTAATTTTTATAAGTCGTCATAAACGATGTAATCATTGCCTACTAATTGCGTACAGCGCTGTGGACGATGTGTCAGGCCTGTCAAAGATGTAGCATGGAGACGATAATTTGTGAAATGTGCTAAGTAACCGTTTATATGCAGTATAGGTGCGTAGTCTCCGCTAGTCGCTACAGAGAACATCGTATAAGTTTTTTCGACATCCTCCAATCGACGTGTTAACTTGTCGAACGAAGGAGATGGGAAAAAAATGTAGTCATGATGCATGTGCGGGTTGAATTTTGATCGCGTAGAACCGGGCGCGCGACAGCAGGCGGTGCCCAACATAAAGGAACAGCTTTGCGTACTGCATTCGCAATGCGTTCCCAGAAACCACACGCCTAGGAATCACTGCCGTGCATAATAGATAAACCGACCAATTTATACTAACAGACCCACCTAAGCCTCCTCATCCTCATGCCATTAATTAACTTAATAGCTCCATTGATTAAAGCTATTTGTTCCATAAGCCTACATTAATTTATTCATAGTGTTTACTCCTACCCATTAACTTTGTGTAACTCCCGAAGTTAATCTTGAAGGAACAAAAAATTATTTCACGAAACAAAATCCCTTGGGGTTGTTTGTAATTTTTTAATTTTCTGCTTGTTGGGCAAGCATCAGGAACATCAGGAACACTGTTTACAGTAAAAAAAAATCTTATTAAAGAGCGAAATAAGGTTGTCACGATCAAGAACCCTTTTGTATTTTGGTGGGTTGAGTAAAAATGTAGGGTCGAAAATGTTGAAATGTGTTGAACATTATTGTTTTGAAGAGTGGGTATAAATAGGTTCGATTGAGAGGTTAACATCAAAGAGGGGGGATGTAACCCTGCGTGTGGCGACAATGGGGTGGGCTCGCCGCGGGCGTGGTTCATTATTGCGAGTCGAGCGATCGTCTCCGGAATCTCTTTGTCTGTCCGTCACGCGCCGACCAATCTATACTTGTTCTAATAACATCAACAATTCCTCTACTGGCACACTTTTATTAAGCTTTTGTTTCTTTTTTTGTACTTGGATTTACCTGTGTTTTTTGGTCCCAAGTAGTCCAAAATATCCAAGGCGCAAAATTGAAGAAGGCAATTCTTTTAACGAACAAGCTAAGATAGCAATCTTACCTAATGACAAGAGGGCTCACAAAGGCAGGTGTATATCTAGATAGATGTAGACAAAGCGTCTCAGGCGCCTGTAATTACAACAGCACCCATACCTTTCAAGCCAAACATTGCAACTGCTGCGCTGGCGGCACAAATATGTTAAGGCAATACGTACTTCCCCAGATTTACCAACTATGTTAGCCTTATCCATTATAACGCATAGTTACCACTTTCAGTTTCATAGCGTTCAAAAACCTCATGAAACTATTAGTAGTGGCAACTATAAACGTAACTTTCCGAATACTTCCGAATGTTTCCGATCGATGGAACGTTCACATAGTCTTGGCGGATGAATGACGGTAATAGTAAAGTCTAGCGTGCTTGCGGTCACTAACTATTTAATATGAACGCTTCTGACATGCATGACAGACTATGAGGGAGTAGAGTACTATTTCAAATTTTCAACAGTCTTACAAACAAGAAGGGTTAAGTATTTGGGGAATGAACAAGAAATGAGATGATCTGTGGTATATTCCCTACGTTTTCGCCGGAGGGTGTGTGAATGACTTACGAATAGTGTAAATTGTTTTACAATTTAGGACCCATCAATATTAGTTGGATTTTTACCCGTGGTGCTAGGCAACTGGACTTATCCCAGTTGTAAATGCCCTTTTGTGCCTATTGGTCTTGTTTTGTTGAAACTACGTATTTTCCTAGTCCTCCGCTATTCTTTTCTGATTAATTTCGTTGCAGGTTCCAAGATAGTTAAATTCATTCTCCGGGACACGTCGAGCTTCATTTTCTCGGCGGGTTTCTGGTGGTCGCCACTGTTGATTCTGGCTTTTAGGAGTGGTTTGGGAATAGTGCGGCGGGAATGTTTCAAATAAAAAAAGAGTAGTGTAAAGAAAAAGGTGTAAGGGAAAGGACATAGCACGGTGGGCACACGAAGACAATCAAAATCAGTCTTGGAATCAGGAAAAACGTATTCGGCATTCACTGTTTGTCTGTAAAATGTTCAACAGATAGCAGCGGTTAAGGCTCCACAACGTACATTACATAACATCTCGCGGTGAGCCGTCAGATTAATTTAGGTTATACCTACATGAGGCAGGCAAATCTATTAAATTTGCATGGATCGATGTGGGCTTAGCATTCGCTGCGGCCGCTCTGATCGCTCCGCCCCCGGCCGTGTTCGCAGCACATGTGTCATTACAGGCTCGGTTCGCCGGAAGCGGCACGCGTGACGTCTGGATGTACTCTTAAGACGTGACCCGTGCTTCTAATGTGGAATCGAAAGCTTTCTGCTGTCCCACACAATACACGCAGTCTGTCACCAATGGCTTGGCCATACACTGAAAAAATTTTACTTTAGCAAAGTACCTTTTTGGCTCGGTTACAATCATATTGGTAAATTTTAACTAAGACTTGCCTAAAAATCTACAAGTAAACTTGACAAAGAGTAGACTTGTGAATATTGTTAAATATTCTTGGCTAATAACCAATAAGCATGTTGTTGTTACTAAACGAGTATTTCACTCGGTTGTTTTTTCCAAACATCTATAGTTAATAATAGATAAGTACAACTCTGTTGATTGTAATCGAGTAATTATTCGGTTGTTTTTTACAAACATCTATAGGTAATAATAGATAAGTAGAACTCTTCTGATTGTAATCGAGTAATTATTCGGTTGTTTTTTACAAACATCTATAGTTAATAATTTCGATCAGGTCACGTGTCCTGACGCGAGTTTAAGATTTATACCCATTACAGAAAAAGTGCTCAACGCCGCTAAAGAAGTTTTCACTTCAAAAAGATTACGACGAATTGAGAACCTCTTCCTTTTTTCGAAGTCGGTTAAAAATAATAACTCGAAATTAATACGTTCTTTTCCTACCTCCATCTCTGTCCTTCTGGCTTCTAATGATTCAAAAATATATATGTATCTATCATCATTTATCACTCAAAATAATATACGCATATAATATTTATTTATGTTTATGCCTTTCCTAATAATCCTATCCAATATCCATCCAAATTCCGTGTCCTAAATTAAACATTTCATTTTCTACCAAGTTTCCTCGTTTTTTGTTGTTGGCATTGCGCAAATAGCGACTTGCCAAATAAAAAAAAAAAAAAAAAAAAAAAAATTAATACGTATTTTTAACAATACACTTAAAAACTACCTACTGCACACGAAATGAATGCGCTTCAATCACGTACCTAGACTTATCAAGTGCAATTGATCGTCTAGGGGACCCTTTAGTTAAGCCCATTAAAAAGTTCATGACTGAATTCTATATTATTCACTAAAAACTAATTCAGAACATAACGTTGAGTTAAATAAAATATTTTTCATTTAAAGACGTAGGAAATTAATCTCAGCTAAATCAAATGTAGGTATGGGCGGCTGCCATTTTTCTTTACTCGGTTGCTTCTTGCAAACTACCTCTGTTAACGGCAATCGGTTCGTGTCGTTTAATTTTAACCGAGTAGCTAACTCTGTTAAAAATAATCGAATCGTTTGGCTAGCATCAATCAATCCCATCATTCGTTTAGTCTCGGTCGCTAGTTCGCTCGTTCATTTTCCCGTCGATTCTCTTAAAGTAAGCACGTGTGCATGCGCTACTCGTTCGTGGCTCCATTGTGAATATTGGGTGTGACAAGTTTGGACAAGTGACACGTTATTTGGACAATATTATGGACGAAGAAGTGCAAAGTTTATTAACTGCTTGGAAGCTCGAATCCTACATTGAAGTGTTTAAAGGTTAGTTTCATTTTATTGTTTTTTTTCTTGTGATAGTTAGGTGAATAGTAGGGCTTGCATGTCGTGCAATGTGGTGAGGCACGCGGGAAGCCGCTGGATGCGGGCTGCACAGGATTAGTCAGGTTGAAGATCCTTGGGGGAGGCCTATGTACAAGGCAAGGTAACCACTTGGTAACAAACAGGTGGTCTCAGGTGGTGTGGTTGCACAGAGTACCTACCATATGTGGTTGCGTCTAAAATGGCCGCCTTATTACATGTTTTGCAATAAATATTCAGTCTCCTGGTTAAATTTTAATTTATTTAGAAGAGTAGGTATCTTTGTAACTTTACTTTTTTCATTACAGAAAATGAGATAACAGGTTTATCTCTGCCCCTATTAGGGGAGGCAGAAATAAAAGATTTGATTCCCAAACTAGGGCCAAGATCAATTTTTTTAAGAAATTTGGAAATTTATAAAAAAACAATGCACCCTGATTGCGTTAATTTAAATGTAAGTTGGTATTAACTTACAAAAAAAAAATTAGAAAGTATTAAATCTTTCTCTAAGTAGGTACTATTCGTTCATATTTATTTTACCTTTAGTGCTAATGTTGTTAACCTCATCATCATCATCAGCGTATAATGTTCCCACTGCTGGGACACGGCCTCCTCTCAATGAGAGGGAATGGGCTATAATCTACCACGCTGGCCCAGTGCGGATTGGTAGATTTGTTGTTAACCTGATAAATGGCAATTTTCCTTAGAAATAAAATTCAAAATCACGATTGATGATTTCAGATTCATTAGGTACGAGGTAAAAATAACTGTGAACAGTTAGTACATACCTACTTTTCGACTAAGAATAGGATGAGAGCCGCGCCATTTTTTGATGTACCTAGATTACGATTGTCTCGTTAATAATAAGAATACTATTGTATAAATTGCTTTAATTTACTTAATATTTAAACAAAAACAATGCTTATTTTTTGTCAAAATAATATTTGCCGACTTTATTTACTGTAAAGTCACATAGTAGCACAGCTCTCATCCTATTCTTAGTTGAATCGCATATAATATTTCGCATATAATATTTTGCATTCAAGCTTTATATTGTTTTATTTTCAAGTTTAAATCCGCCCCTAAGACGACCCACTGACCTTTGAATGCTATAATTTTCAGGCTTGTGACGATTTAGATATCTCATTAACAGATCTGCTGGAATATCCACTTGGTAATAAAGCTGAAACGAGCACACCTAAACCAAAATCTCCCGTTACAATAGATAATGCAATTAGTACTGGTTCTCGTTCAAAATTATCTAACACAGCTTTAACAATCACAATTCCTGCTGCAAGCCAAGTTGAAGTTTATGTATGTATTTTTCTTTTGCATATTTTGGTTTACATATTAACACTCGGGTGACTATTTTACAGGGACGTACCACATCTGTAAAATTGAAATAAGTTTTAATTCGATTAAGTACTTTTAAATTATTTTTTATTTGCATTAAACTTTGTTAACACATTAACAACAAATCTTGTGGCTAAGATGATGATGATTACTTAGCTTTTTAAAATGTTGGTTGACAAAGAGTGTGAGTTGCGACTCGTGTGATGTGAAAATCCCTGTAATATGGTTGCTTATAATTATGCTGTTGCTTAATGCTTGGTGGTGGTTATTATGAGTTAAAATGTTTTGGTTCCACTGTACATTATGATCCACAGATCTTCAGATATTTATTTTCGTGTAGAATACAACTCTTCTTAGTATACAAAATACATACTATACAAAATAGGTACCTACTATAAAAATCACTGGGCCTTAGTGTACAGTGCTTCCAATGTTTTTTTTTTTTATTTTCAGGATCTAAAACTGCTATTAAATAATAGTCTAGAAGGAAAAGGCCTTTTAAATTTAAACAAAAACAGCCCATTAGAGAACGCTGCACGCCAACGATTGGTCCGGATAATAGGAACAGCAATCTTACGAGATACTCCAGACAGATGTATTCGAACCGCCGAATATGCCAATTGGGCCAGGCAGATAGTAACAATATTTCCATGTGAAAAACCATCCGTGTACTTTCACAGTAAAATTGTTGAGTCTACACGTGGCCTTATCACCAGGTTGGCTGGGAAGTTACCGGATCAAATCCATAATTTAAAAAGAAAATACCGGGATTCTGGTGTACTAGAAAAACGTAGACGAATTTCTAGAACTTCATCTGATGGATCACTACCACCTTCACCATCACTACGCTTACCAGATGAATTCTTGACGGAACAAGAGGAAGAGATCCCTGATGCTATGCAATGGCTTAAAAATTCCAGCGAGCCTTGGTCAACAGTTTTACAAAAGTGGACAGAGACAACACGGACACGCTTAAACCTTTCAAAAGAATTACTTATATCTCAATATTTCAAGGAGTACCCAGCTTTGAGGAAATCAACTGGATACATATTGGTAAGTACTTCAAAAAAAGAACCCATTGGTTAAATTGAAATTATTTTTAGAGACTAAAATTATGATTTTGTTTACAGTTGGAAAACGATTTTGAAAAGCTGTATGCTGGCCAATATACAGAAATTTTTGAAAGTTTTCCTACTTTAAAAGAAAGTATTTTTAAACTGGCCATTAAGCGAAAAACTACTCACAACAAGGACACAGCTCTAAATGAACTTCTTAGTTTCCAAGATTGTAAGTACCTACACTTTAAATATATATAATTACAATTTTAATTCTATTCTACTCTAATTCTATTTGCTAATACAATGTAAGTGATACTGCTAAGTAAAGTAAATACCTATACCTACATTTTTATTATGTCTCTGGGTAACTCATGTAAGGGTGGGAATAAAAAACAATTTCGGTATATTTACATTTATAAAAAAAATATTTCAGACCTTGATCCATATGATGTTAGTAATACACACAACACTAATAAGTAGGTACTACCAAATTTCAACATAGTTATTCCCGTGACAATTTTATAGCCCATGACCTTCTCTATCCAATCGCTCCAATCTATATTTAATATGTTTTACTATTCATACACTACAAAAGCTTTTTCTTTTTCCAGCATCGGAAGAGAGCTCCAACATTGCCTGCATGCTATTGATCCCTACACTTTTGGCTGTAACAAGTGTGCATTTAAAAAATAGTAAAAAAAAAGTTTGGCGGCCATCGAAATCCGAAGTCAGAGAAGGATTCATCACTCATGTCAAAAACGATTCTGATGTAAGGTCAGTTGTAGATACAAGAAGAGAAAAGTTTAGGCAATTTGGTCTTACAGTACAACCATTCATGGTAATTGTGGGTCCATCACTTGACACAATTAAATCTTATTTTGTAGTAATCGATGAAGTGTGGTACGATCTTCCTAATATTTTGTCAGTTGTCAGTTCGTGTTTTAAATTAATCTGGGTAGTCAATGCCCAATATTCAGTAGAGTGTCACAGTACGTGGATGTTTATTCAGCACGCGTATTTTAAACTTAAAACTAAGTTTGATAGTGAATCAACTTCAGCTGTTACCTTATTGGGAGAGCTGGGCATTGATGTATGATATGTTGTTCCTACATGTAGGATTTCAATATTCAATTATTCCACGAGAAAACAAAACTTTTTGACAGGCTGATATACTTCACTTCAACGGTTAATTCAAGATTTGTTGTACTATTAGTATTAGTATTTTTGATATAATGGTTATTTGTTTTATGTGTAGAGATTCTGTAGAGCTTAAGTTACTTAGGAATCATTTAAAATATAAACACAGTGACCACACAATAGCAACATACAGATGCTGTGAAGACGATTGTAAGAGATCATTTCAAATATATAATTCTTTTAAAAGGCACTTAGAGAAATGCCATGTATCTAAAGGCCAATGCTTGCAGACGTCGAATACGGTAGAAAGTAACGATTTTAATACTGATGAGTTGCAGCGATCAGGTAATAATCATAACAGCGTAAATAATATTATTCCCTCATGTTCTATTTCTTCTGAATCATCATGCTCTGTACAACAAAGAAACTCTATCGATAATGTTATTTCCACATTTATAGCATCGCTTTATGGTAATACATTGCTGCCAAGAAATGTAGTACAAAGTATTGTTAATAATCTAAGTGACTGCCTAACTTCATTGGGCCCAGTAATAGAACAGTGTGTCAATAAGGTTTTGATTGAACATTCAAACAGTTCTGCTAATATTTCAAAGAGTTTAGCTAATGAAGTACAGACTTCAATAACATCTTCACTAAACAATTTTTTAACAGAACGTAAACGTTTGAATTACTTTTTTAAAAAAGGATCTTACATTAAACCTCAGCCAGTGTGTATTGGACAACGGTTAACTTCAGTGAAAAGTCAAGGGATAACACGTTTGCAACCTGTAGACTGTCATGAACAATTCATTCCACTAAGAGAAACTCTAAAATTTTTTTTATCTTTGGATAATGTATTGTCTGAAATGTTGCAGTATATGGAAAGTTTAAATTTAAAACAGGAAAAAGAAAATTTTATCCAAGGTACATATTGGAGAGAGAGAATGAATCACCATGGTGACAGGACAGTTATTCCTTTATTTATGTATTTTGATGACTATGAGACCGGAAATGTTATTGGGAGCCATGCTGGTATACATAAGTTGGGAGCAGTTTATGTTTCAATTCCATGTCTTCCTCCCTGGCGCTCTTCTGCTCTTTCCAATATATTCCTTGCTTTATTGTTTCATTCATCGGACAGGATTTCTTTTGGTAATCGCATTATATTCGCTCCAGTGATAGAAGAATTCAATTACTTAAGCGAATTTGGTATAACCATAGACATTCCAACTTATAAAGGGAACATCTACTTTGAACTTGGTGTGATTCTGGGTGATAATTTAGGCTTACATTCAATGTTAGGGCTTGTGGAAAGCTTTTCAGCTAACCTTTCATGTAGAGTATGTAAAGTACCTAAAGCTGTCTTAAAAGAGCAGTGCTTCGAAGACAAAACACTGCTACGCAATAACGATACATATATTGCAGACTTGGCTTTGAATAATGTAACTTCGACTGGCATTAAAGAAAGATGTGTTTTTCTAGACATTAAATACTTTGATATGTCTCAGCAGGTTGGGCTTGACATAATGCATGATGTGCTCGAAGGTGTAGCAAAATACGTATTAAGTTATATGTTATTAGAGTACACTCAAAGGTTTAACTTTTTTTCGTTATCTGTTCTTAATGATAAAATATCAACAATGAACTTTGGACCCGATTCTAAAAATAGACCGTGTTCGATAGAAAAGGACCACCTGATTCGAAGTACATTACGTTTATCTTCAGGGGAGATGTTAACTCTTTTACGATTCCTGGGAATAATTATTGGAGATTTCGTGCCGAGAAGAGACGTCATTTGGATCTTATATGTAAAATTGAGGAAAATTCTTGACATCATTCTTAGTGTAAAAGTCACAGTCGGTACAGAAGATTTGTTGCAAGTATTGGTAGGTGAATTTAATGAGCTATATATCAAAGTTACGAAAGACTCTTTAAAACCAAAATTTCATAACATGATCCATTATCACTCTGCTCTTGTAAAATACGGGCCTATTTCTTCATTATGGTCAATGAGATTTGAAGGTAAACATAGACATTCAAAAATGGCTGCAAAGGCATCATGCAATCGTGTTAATCCGACTTTAACTTTAGCTATGAGACATCAACTTCAACTAAATGAAATATTTCACCGTGGCAGTCTAAGTGATGTTCTCATAGTAGGGCCTAAGAAGAAAGTTTTACAATCAGAGACTGAGTTTGTTCAATCAAAATTGAATTTAGATTCTTCAAAATCTTTCGTAAGTGTGAATTGGGCTATGATTTCCTCTGTGCGTTATGATATAGGATGTATACTTTTACATAGTGTAAGTAATGATGAATATCTTTACAATTTCTTAATTGTTGAACATATTTACCTGTACGACGAAAATCAGTTAATTTTTTTGGGTATTTTATTAGATACTGTCGAGTTTGATGAACATTATTATGCATACCATGTCCAAATTCCTGACAGAGTTGTCCATTGCACTGTATTTTATGAATCGTTACTTTCACCTATTCCAAATGCTAAGAGTGTTTTACAAAATGGTAAACAGTACATAGTTTTAAGAAGTCCCTTATAATATTTTTTATTTTGTGCGTGTGGACTGAGGTATTCTTTTTTAAAAATTGATTGATTCTAACGAAAGTTACATATATTTTAGTAAAAAAAATGTAAGAATATGATGGACTCGTTGAAAGAAATGTAAACAGTAAGATAAAAGAGGTAGGACCTAGAATTTGGATCACTCCATTCACACGCCTGCAAAAATTGTCATGGCAAAAATCTCAGAATGTACGGCCTTGGAGGTTTATGTTTGCATTTCAAAATATTGAAAAAAAATATTAAGAAATACTACATAATTCTCAATTCATTTTATGGCCATCAAATGTAGTATTCTTAATAAATTCTTTTCAATTTTTTGAAACGCAAACTTAAACCTCCAAGGCCGTACATTCTGAGATTTTTGCCATGACAATTGTTGCAGGCGTGTGAATGGAGTGATCCAAATTCTAGGTCCTACCTCTTTTATCTTACTGTTTACATTTCTTTCAACGAGTCCATCATATTCTTACATTTTTTTTACTAAAATATATGTAACTTTCGTTAGAATCAATCAATTTTTAAAAAAGGATACCTCAGTCCACACGCTCAATTTTTTGTTGTACCTAATTAAGTAAAATTGGCCAAATGCTAAGAGTGTTTTACAAAATGGTAAACAGTACATAGTTTTAAGAAGTTCTTTATAATATTTTTCTTCATCCATTGTCATCCACAAACAACGTGTCACACCCAGTATTCACTAGCGGAGCCACGCACGAGGAGCGCAGAGCAAGGCCGTATTAAGGGGCCGGCGGAGCATGCGTATTTCATACAAACGTAATACCAAAATGATTTGTAAATCAAACATATTCTTAAGGTAGTGTGTATTTATTTCGATTGGATTACAGAATATCTATGTTCCCAAATATATTTTTTGAGAGGACAATGATACAAAGACGAGATATGAGGAATTTAAAAAAAATATTAAGAAATACTACATAATTCTCAATTCATTTTATGGCCATCAAATGTAGTATTCTTAATAAATTCTTTTCAATTTTTTGAAACGCAAACTTAAACCTCCAAGGCCGTACATTCTGAGATTTTTGCCATGACAATTGTTGCAGGCGTGTGAATGGAGTGATCCAAATTCTAGGTCCTACCTCTTTTATCTTACTGTTTACATTTCTTTCAACGAGTCCATCATATTCTTACATTTTTTTTACTAAAATATATGTAACTTTCGTTAGAATCAATCAATTTTTAAAAAAGGATACCTCAGTCCACACGCTCAATTTTTTGTTGTACCTAATTAAGTAAAATTGGCCAAATGCTAAGAGTGTTTTACAAAATGGTAAACAGTACATAGTTTTAAGAAGTTCTTTATAATATTTTTCTTCATCCATTGTCATCCACAAACAACGTGTCACACCCAGTATTCACTAGCGGAGCCACGCACGAGGAGCGCAGAGCAAGGCCGTATTAAGGGGCCGGCGGAGCATGCGTATTTCATACAAACGTAATACCAAAATGATTTGTAAATCAAACATATTCTTAAGGTAGTGTGTATTTATTTCGATTGGATTACAGAATATCTATGTTCCCAAATATATTTTTTGAGAGGACAATGATACAAAGACGAGATATGAGGAATTTAAAATTTCCATAGAAAACTTATTTTTCTTATAACTCTTGTTAAAATCAGTATCCAATCAAAATATATATTTGGGAACCTAGATGTTCTGTAATTCAATCGAAATAAACACACACTACCTTAGGAATATGTTTAATTTACAAATTATTTTGGTATTACGTTTGTATGAAATACGCATGCTCCGCAGGCGTCTTAAGTGCTCTCCTGACGGTCAGGACTGACGTCGGTCTGCCGTAGCTATCCGCCATAGAAACCATGCGTGCATTCAGATTCATGAAAATTGAATTTTTTGTTGTAAGTATTTTTAGTTTAATGGAAAAAAAATAAACACATTTCATTACACATACGTTTGTACTTTAATTTCCTAAGAACCCCTAAAACCCCTTTTTCTTTTACAGTAATGTTACTTGGTAACTACTGCCGGTTTACAACAATTTTCTGGGCAACTAATAAAATTGTTCAAGGTGTGGTTACGGTTAATTAATATTTATTATTAATAAGAATTGTTTTTTTGCAGTGTTACTCTGTATTCGAAATCAATTTAATTCGGTGCATAAAGACAATTAAATTTGTATTATCAATAAAAATACTTAGGTCAGTACTTCCAAAGTTTTTATATTTTAAAGTGTATCTACTTTCGAATATAAAAACTTTGGAAGTATTGACCTAAGTATTTTTATTGATAATACAAATTTAACTGTCTTTATGCACCGAATTAAATTGATTACGAATACAGAGTAACACTGCTCTAACTACCGAGTAGGCTGGCTGTGGCTACAGCTTAAATTGGTTAAGAAAACCGAGTAACACTGCTCTAACTACCGAGTAGGCTGGCTGTGGCTACAGCTTAAATTGGTTAAGAAAACCGAGTAACACTGCTCTAACTACCTAGTAGGCTGGCTGCAGATACTGGATATAGTGGTTAAGTATACTGAGTAACACTGCTCTAACTACCTAGTAGGCTGGCTGCTGTTACTAGATAAATTGGTTAAGTATACTGAGTAACACTGCTCTAACTACCGAGTAGGCTGGCTGTAGATACTGGATAAATTGGTTAAGAATACCGAGTAACACTGCTCTAACTACCGAGTAGGCTGGCTGTAGATACTGGATATAGTGGTTAAGTATACTGAGTAACACTGCTCTAACTACCGAGTAGGCTGGCTGTAGATACTGGATAAATTGGTTAAGAATACCGAGTAACACTGCTCTAACTACCGAGTAGGCTGGCTGCTGTTACTAGATAAATTGGTTAAGTATACTGAGTAACACTGCTCTAACTACCGAGTAGGCTGGCTGTAGATACTGGATAAATTGGTTAAGAATACCGAGTAACACTGATGTTATGTACCGAGTGAGCCGGCTGTAGTTAAGTTAGTAAAACTGGCTAAATGCAGCCAACTTAACTCGGTCGTTACTAACGTAAGATACTGTGTTATTTCTAACCAAGTAAAATTGGCTAAATTCAGCCAACTTGACTCGGTCGTTACTAACTTAAGATACTGTGTTATTTCTTACCAAGTATTTTTAACCAATTTTAACGGTTAATATTTAACAAGTAATGTCAGCAAAGTTGACGTATTTGTTTTTAGCAACAAACTTTGCAGGTGCTATGTTGACAAACATGCTGGGTTATTTTTAACAGTATTTTATTTATTTTTAACCCTTACGTTTTTTGAGTGTACGTAGGTGGCCGGTAATTTCAATACATTCAAACAACTTGTACATCCATATATGCAAATATATGTTATGATTATGATATAATATTTACGACTGTATTGTACAATCATATGATAAAGTCTTTTGGCCACAGAATAAATGGTTAATCATTAAATTTTCTTAATGATCAAATATTTATGACGTCGTTCCATAAGTTCTTTTCCCACCACACAATGCAATTAATTACACAAGGTGTTGCCACATGATAGAGTAGGTACATTACGACTTTTAAGAGTCCCAAGAACGTAACGTAATTAAGATATTAATATAAAATATCGTTAAGTTCAGCGGAAAGCATAAATCTCACCGATGCATATGATTTTATGACAGCCAACAAGCTCCTATAATCACTGCACCCGAGTAACTAGCTGGAGACATAAATTTCAATATCATGAATATATTAACGATACAAGACTGATATTTAATACGCAACAGTCTTATTGTGGATCAAAGAATCTATTTATCATGTCTATTGATATATCGATTAGCATCTACATTCTTTCCCACCGAAAATGTGGTTGACATACATCTCAGTGATGCATTTAATCCAATTAGTAAACTATATAATTGAAACTGGATACAATCTCATATAAATCTGTCCTTAAACATCCGATTGTGTAATCGGATGTCATCGGCTCCGACTGGCCTGAACCAATTAGTAACTGTTTATTCGAGGCACATCGTTCAGTGGGCGTACAATCATCGATACTTCCTCACTGATTGTAATACTTAATAGTAAAGCACGACCATATCTTTGGTATATCAGGTTTTTCACATCGCCGTGGGAAAGCAATGTTGCTCGCGCGCAAGTCCCAGATGCGTGCCGCGATCCCATCTGGTACACAGAAGAACTTAATTTTTAACTAGCGACCGGTCTGACCTGTCATTATTCCACGTTTATCAATGCTAATGGGAAACGTAACGAAACCGTGAGTTGGTCTGTGATTGCCTTTATTGCATGTAAACACGGCATGTTTATGGAAAACACTGAAGTCCCCTTGAACTTGATGTTTGCTGCACTCGGTAATTGAATTTTATGTGTTTCGTTAATTTTATTTTTTTTCAAAGTGTTGATTAACAGGTTCCAAGAGTACACGGGTGAGTTAAGTGCACATTAAAAATAATATCTTCTCATTCATTAAGTTTAGTACCCAGTGCAATTAAACTGGTCGCAAGAACATTGTAATGTATTGATTGAATCATGGAACTGCTCAGCGTGTAATTGTTTATGTTTGCTCATACAAAATTTAATATATTTAATGAAAAATAACTGTTACCAATATACTTTTCCATAAGGTACACCACTTGGTAAACAAGCATTGTGTTCCCTTAAAAAGGCATACAGATACCTGATAACTTTATATGTAATAGGAATCCATAAAGGAAGAAATGGTTATGTATAAAGCAATAAAGTGAATTGCCTTGCATCCTGTTTCCGAAATGTTTCCGAACGTACGACCCAAGTAAATTTGTATGCTAGGGGTGATTGATCACTGCCACAGTGAAGGCCTACAACAGTAATTTAAGGTTGCAGTACAGTGTGTAAATGTATGAGAGCATGTATTCACCCCCCATTAAAATACGAGCGATATAACCTATATTTTGAGAAATAATAAGAATATGAAAATAGGTTTTAAACATTTACTTTAAAAAGCTGCATCTATTGATTTAACTTACATATACCTAAATTCATGCATGATAGAATCTCTAAAAAGTACGCAATTCAAATTGTTTTTAGTGACATGTTTGCCATTATTTTTATCGATCCAATGATTACAAATCACGTTTATATCGTTACCATTTACTTGAGAATATGTTCTATTTTTGTAGAATGAAGTTTATTTATTATAAATCTCATATTTGATTAGATTTTCCGAACAAAACTCTCAAAAAGTACTACAACCTCCCTTTAACAAACACCGCATAACATGCACACCGATCCAGAAAGCGATAACTTGGGACCAGACCAACATGCTATTACCATACGCACCTAATCGCACATTTCAAAAGCATTTATTCATCGCTGAACTTACATTGACACCTGATTGAATCGACAATTCATTTCAATCATGAAATACCAATGCATTTTCAACTTCGTCTACTGTAACCCGTATCTATTGGTTCAATATTATCACCGGAATGAAATATAACACAATGTACATACCAATAACTTCATTCAGTAAGCTAGCATATTCAGTAATCACTTATTGATAAGAGACTAATTAATCAAGTGTTGATTGATTGCCCCTTATCGCTCTTGTATTGTATATTGGCGAGTATGACGGTAGTTTTAGCCGTATTTGCATTTTTATCGTGTTGCTAGTCAGAAGGGCGAGTCTGTCATATGTCGGTCATGCGCCTAGAATGGATAATGACTCGATCAATATACTGAGCTAGTTTTAATCTGTTATGCATACCTATTTCTTATAACAGAAAGTGTGTCATGTGTGCACTCAGTATTCGTTAGCAATTTAGGTTATCTGGTTATACCAATACTCGTTCGAGTGATACAGAACTGCCAAATTAATGCAGTTTAGAACATCAAGCCAGCCTGATGAATACTTGTGTTGGCAGTTGGCACAAATTCGATTCACATCCTTCCTGTTCGAGCCAACAGATTGATTGAAATCCAAATTATCTGGGTACTAACACATTCAGTCATTGATGACGTATTCAGGATTCGGAGGCGGCAGCTAGACTTGAAATCTCGCACCTATTCGGCACACTCTATCTCTTTCCGCGTTCAGTCTAAATTAATCAAGTGGAATGTTTCAATCTATTGAGTGGTATCTTGAGTGTAGAGGCCCCGAAGGCCCCCCGAGTGCCGCCTGACCCCGGGCTATATTTGTTGATGCCAGCCGATACGACAAAGAGACACCCTCCCCCAATACATGCACAAGATTCACGCCCGATATCTCGATACGAGCCATTTTAAATTCGCTGGAACTCGGATTTTTACCTTTTACCCACGCTTTGACACCAAGCATGGCATTTTACACGTCGTATACACTTTGTTTCACGTATGGCTTACACGAGCGAGTAAAAAATAAACATGTATGGTGAACCGCACTCTAAGACCAAGTACATTTTCCTAAGAATCACAGCGGGCTGCCGAATTAGGCGCACCATTAAATAAACGCGTGTTGGCGATGTTGATACATAACAGTAATGAAACAAAACGCGCTTTATATATTATAGTACTGCAGCAGTACTGGCGACCTGTACAATAGCTGGCCCACTTAAGTACGGTCCAGCGCTTTCATACCGGAACGAATTTTCCGGACTTGTCGTAATAAGCATCCGCGAGCAAACAAAGACATTTTCCGTTTGGAGCAGCCGGAAACATTACGCCCAAATTATGTATTTTAAGTCCACGAAATTGCTAAAAATACTTTGGTACAGAGAAAAAATTTAATTTCATGCAGAAAATTCGAGATCTTCTGGTTAGTTCAAAAGTTACGCAACGAATCCATTTAGGATTTCATTCGTTAACTAACTTTTATTGAAAGCTAAATTAATAAAAACTTAAACGGATTCTGTTCGTTAGTTACGAAGTCACTCGTAGAAGCTTTTAAATTGATGAATCATTTTGCGGGCAATTTCCTTTCTGAGAAGAAACGCTGACGCGTTAAAAGATGCAATATGTGCACCCCAAGATACGGGTGGTCAGGGCGGTAACATTAATGATACGTGCAAAGTGGGGACATTAGTCTGTGTGGCTGCGGGCTGCCGGGTGCCAGGGTAGGCACTGGGTAGCTCGTTACCGGCCACCTCTCTGGGGACCCTGCGGGTGTCCCCTATTTGTCAGACGACCGCTTCACGGTGAATTTTTTATGGACATAACTTATGACTTGTGGGATTTTCTGGACGTTTGCGGTGTCCGCATAAACGAGGTGACATTTTAATCATCGTCGACTGTATGACCATGGCTACGTTTGTATTTGATACTAAGCCCTAGTAGGTTAGTTAGTTATAAATAATTACTAACTAAACCACAATGTGGAACGGAAGCTAAAGTGCTACATTAATGGCGCTGCGGTAGGAAAATGCACAGCTGTCAGACCACGATATGCCTGCGCGTGCGCTCTCAAATTAAACACAATCCGACAAACTATTGCCCTAGAAAACAAACACGTCTGCGCCACCGATAGGAGAGCTCCGCAGGGCCGTACTCTAAGCGGAATCCCGAGACTAAGCTTTTTTTTAGATTAAGAAAATGAAAAAGTAACCATATGTCTGCGGTAACGCAATTTGTCTCGTGAAGTCTCACTTGCAAAAAAGTACAAAACGCTGACACAAAACTAAGATACGACGCATTATTACATTGGTACGATTAACGTAGACCGTATCCCTAGCTACACAAATTCGGACCGTCAGCCACCGCCATTTTGCGAAGCATTTAACTAACGACTTCATATCCACTATTCGCAGACAGCCCTATTTGTTAGGGCCGTGTCGGCAGCATGTGCCGCCGGGCGACTCCCGAACCAAAACAATTAGATCACTACCACCCGGTGTCTCTTAACACATCCCTCATATAAAGCTTTCATAGATAAAAACCCACATTTGGACGAAACAAAAAATCTATTGACGTACGATCCTTCGGCCCCAATGGACACATAAAGATAGACAATACCAATGAAATCAGATCGTAAACGAAGCCATTAATGTTTTCAGAATGGTTCGGTTTAAAAAAGGTTTTCGATTATAGTTCAATCACGACATGAGAAATAGCTTTATTGGAAACCAAGAGCGTAACCGATTGATTAGGTACTGGCTTGAGTCACCCGAGCGTTATATTGAAATGGACAGATGGCAGATCCGGTACAGACGTCGGTGTAGGGAAGTGAGCAAATTAATTAACCACAAACACGTCCCCAGCAAACACGCATGGAGCCAAGAATAACAACAACTCTAATGCAATCCCAGGAGACGAACTGACTGGCCGACGAATGGAAGCTAACAATACTGTTTGTCTCGACAGTGATTCTGCCGAGGATTCTAATTTTGCGGTATAATATGACCATAAATTCTAATCATGTTAACGTAAATCACTCATGGTCCAGAAATAGACCACTAACTAAATTAAAATGTACGCATTGTGACTTGTGTGTGACCAAAAAGAATGACTCCTGACGATGGAATTCACATAACTCAGTGTCCTCTAATTGTGAGTGAATAGCGACAAATAATACACAAGTGGGAGAGCTTGTAAATTAAGAGTTTACAAGTTTAGAGGTGGCGGCTAACTTGATGGCAAACTTGCTCTACCTCTCTGAGAAACGATCTTGTTCTCGGCTATCCTTTACAGAAAGTGCACTAACAACCGAAATTGTGAATTCAGTGCTCTAATATTAACGACGTCCCGTCCGTGCGCTCTGGGACGATACTCTGGGCTCTTTAGGACACCGCCCACTTGTAGTTTCCACTTTCCATGCAAACTTGTGCAGAATACGGCACGGTTTATAATTACAAAGTAGTCCAGTGCACTATTTGAATACATACAATAAATATCGTCAAATGTTTTACACAACAATCGACTTTTACAAAACTTTCTTCGCATTCAGTTCCCGTTCTTCTTTAGCAGAATAGTTTCGAGTAGAGCTAATTCAGTTTCTTTACAAGACAACAAGAATGCTGTCTCGATGAACACGCTTTGTTCAAGTGACGAATACATCAAGAGAAATTAAAACAATAAAGAACATAATTGAACGTTTCAATGATCTCCAGGCGGAATGTTTACGAGCTGTTAAAATGTTATATTAAAACAGGATGTTACATTAAACATTTTATTTGACAATAAACGAAATCATCAATCAAAATTTGAATAGCGGAGGCGACATCAAGCTAGCATATTAACATTTTTTTTATTTTATTTAAGTTCGTTATTAAGAGATTCCAAGGAAAACTTTTCAAATCGAGAAATAGGCTTTCATTTCAATCACAATCTAACTGTCATCCTCTGTAATTTACCTTTCAACTTTTAACTGTCATATTCCAGCAATAATAGAGCCTACTTTTGCATATAATGTCGTCTCCATTGTGCAGTAAAGCGAAAGAAGACTTTAATGTCACCATAAAAATAAAATTGCCTATTTTCATGAATCACATTATCGTCCACTCAGCCCACACGTTCGAAATTACATTTCACAAAGTTTTAGTTACATTGTACTCGTACGCTATCATAATATGCTTTCAACATTTTTTCTTTTTTAGCGTGGTAATTTCATCAAATGAGTCCTCCCAGAGCGGAAGGGACTGTCAGACTCGTACTGACTAAAATCCACGGTGGCCTTCAATAGCCCTTTTCGTTCCGGGGTCACGGTTATTCGTGAGTCCAGCGACCAATATGCTTTTAATATAGTAAAAAGTAGACTAAAAACGTTCAATTAACGTGTAACTTTATTTATGCGAAAATGTACAATCAAAGTTTCTGTTTACTGCCTTTAATTACAAAAGCAATCGAGTTAATTTTCAATTTTCAATTTCCAAGTTATTGTGAACCGAGAGAAAGTTCGTGCAACATAACAGATACACAACGAAACATTTCGCAATTTATCGGGAAACAAATTAACTGATACGGAATTGCCGGAGGAGATGAATGTAAAACAAAAACGGTGTAGTTGACATGACAAATCGTCGAAATCGCGTGGCTAGTCTCCCGACAGACGGGCGCGGGCGCACTAGCGGGAGGGCAGATTGCACGGATCCTTATAGTTTGCAATTTATTCGAAACTCGGCAGGCTTGTAGATTTATATCGGCCACAGATTGGCGGCGCGCCTCACGCGAGCTCTATACTAAAAGCAATTTCAGTGTCGGCCACATGCGCTTTGCGACTCCCGATCCCAACAAATATAAACATCAGTTATTTCCACCCGGGAGGGGTGTGTGTATGACTTCAATATAACATCGATTTGATTTGTACGGTACGTTCCGTATCGGCTCCGAAGAGAAACTGCCCTAACTACACGTACAAGAAATCCTATCACGTAACCCAATAAAGAAAATATTGGGGAAATATTAGTCGGTTGATATCGAACAAGGGACAGTTAAGGCTCAGAGGGAACGTAAATGCCATTCCCACGCGTCAAATATTTCCGGATAGCGTGGTAATTAATGTTCGGATAGCAAAGCTAGACAATGCGTGAGTGAGCACAGCCATTAGCTGCACAATTAGTGCAATTGTCGTTAATTTATAGTTGTTCACGTCAACGGCAACGGAATGGCGGCGGCGAGCGGTGTGGAGTGCGGAGCAACGCGTGCCGAATTCAATCACGGAGCTAACAAGTGAACTGTTATTGACAGTTGATAAAGTGCACGCTATCAGTAAGATAATTTTTATGTAATATTTCGGAAAGCTCCGATAAAAGAGATAAGATTCTCACACCATTTCCTACTGACCTAAATGCAGTTTCGAATTCTGAAATGACATACATCAGAAAACTACGTGAAATTTAAGTCGTATCTCAATTTATACAAAGCGAAACAATGTTATGAATAATTTATTTTTATAAACGCCATTTCCCACGCGATATCAAACATGTATCGTGGCGCTTCGTGATATCGTATTACATAAAAAAAAAATTACATTAGATGTTTGTGCCTATTAATTGGAAAGGCGATATACAGTGAACGCGGTAACTAAAAACCTACTAATTAAATTCGTTTACGGCGAGTTTGAGCGTCGCTTGATTACATTAGCTGTCGTTCAAACTGAGTTTAGTCTAGACAGTCTTTAGTTTCGACTAGAGTAAGACATAACACGATTCGGGGAATGAACATAAAGATTCAAGAAATATACAGTTGATCTTATAATGAACGAGAAAATTAACGCAGATCTAGATTACAACAAATTCGAAAGTTGGAATGGATGTTTAATACTAAATCACGTATAAACGGCAGATCGAATCTAGGATAACACATAGGCTACATTTTTATCCCGACAGTACGAACCCGTGGAACTATTAGCGATCACCACGCGGACGAAGCCACTGACAAAACTAAACAACTATTTACAGATACACCACTTCACCACAACGATTATTACGAATCACTTAAACACTAACTACTGTCACAACTAGGAAAACAACATAAATTTCAAATTCAGGCTAAAGTAGATAAGATCGTGTTAATAGATTAGATGGTAAATTAAGTTTGCGACTGTCACACCCTCGTTAGAGCCCGGAGGGACCGAATCACAAACCACATGGCACCCAGCAAGCTTTAAAGTAATAATTTATTATTACGACAGACTTAAACCACATGGACTATGAGAAAATTAATAGCAGATAATCCCCAAAGTAATTGCACTTTGAGATAAGTTGAGACTGTTCTAATTTAGTTTGAGCACATATAGTTATTATTGCTGTAATAAACTGCTTTTCTATAGTTACCGATTAAATCTTTATGGGTGTTTTATGAATCGAGTGAAGATTTCTTCTTTATATCGTCTAGATGCGATTTCTCGTAATCGATTTCATTATTGTCATCCTTCTGTCCCATCTTATTGAGAATCGGTGAAGGGTTACTTATTTTTTCATAACTCTTATTTTACACACACCTCGGGTATTTCTAGCCACTTATTAGTTGGCAGTGGCTTCTTGGTCTCCACTTCTCTATGAATAGATCACATCACATCCCTAGGGAGTCGTAACCGAGGACGCGTGGCAATATAACAATATCCTTCCAGGATTGTTCCTTGTAGCAGTCTTCAGGGGAAACCCATGTTAAAAGTGGATATTTACGGGCTGTTATAATACGTTAGGGACGGACGAAAGGACGAAATTACTACATAACCGAGAAGATGACTTGATTATTTTAACTAGGAAACGGCGCCCCAAAGGTAATTGCCATGAAACTGTCACTATTTCAAAGAGTTGAACTGCACATTTAAGGCTAGGTATCACAGTTAACGATTCCATAATGTACACTGAACATAACAGCCAATTTAGTAAATGTAGCTCGATTTCTCAAGAGCCCGAAGCGGAATAACATGTTTTTCATTAAAACTCTACGGGAACATTGGAGCTACTGAACAATAAATTGGAAGTAGCGAACAGCAATATACAGTGACAAAAGTTTTTAAATTGTGTTCAGAATTGTCAAGCAATAAAGGAAATGCCTATAACCAAGTTAGTATTGGTAGTTAGTTGGCAGGAAGTGATTCAGTGAATTTGTTCCGCTACGGCCATTGGGCAGGCGGCGCAAACGCATTAATTAATTCACAATTACTATCCGATTTGTTGATTCACAATTCCGATACGACGCTATGATTTTGTTGCATCTTGATTGACGTAATGACGCACACATGTGAGTAAATATTTAATTTGTAATTAGTTTATAAATAGAGGTGCGATAGGATAAGATAGTGGAGTCAATTGGTTGAGGGCAAGTTCGATTTATAGGTTCACTGCCACACAAGGTACCTAAGTTAGTTACGTAACTATACTGTTGATAGGGTTGTGTTTGGAATGCATTTTGTGGTATTTACGTGGAATGCGTGTTGCACATTCACACAACACCCTCGTAACGCCGTCGCCCCTTTTTAAATCTTTCCAATTCAGCGACGACACGCGTACTGACGACAACCAGGTTTCATATTGACGATGCATCCATGCGTTTAAAGTAATTCCGTCGGCGGTATATTCTTGTAGAAATCAGCGTGTTTTCAGAGCTTCAGCTAGGTGTTTTTCATTTCGCACTCCTCTTCGTTTTGTCGAGTAATCAGACTTGTAATCAGAGCCGACATCATTACGGTCGCGATGGGACTTTTCCACAATTCGACTCGAATGTAATCAACGACTTAACGGCATCACTTTGTGTAATGTAATGTAGGTAAAACGTGGGCCTATGTGGTACTGGGAAGAGGTCTGACACTGAACACATTTTCATACCGTTTTCACCAATGGAAGAAACGATTTATGAGAAATTTTTGGATGCATAATTTTCTACATTTTTATGTACATCGTTTGAAGTATAGGACAAATACAAGCCAATTGTTTACTTTACCCTGCTACATACCCAATCCAAGCCGGGACAAATTGCTACTATACAATAAAGGTGAATGCCCGATTAATTCATGCGATAGTTCTAGTTCTGTTTATCAAAGTAAGTAATAAAGATATCTTGATGTGTCTTCTACTGCGCTTGCGTGATATATGTGGCATTTTATTGTGCTGTCTGTAATATTTCCAAGTTATGGAGCGAGCTATGTTGGGCTTCGTCCGTGATAAAAATATGTATCAATTTGATTTGCGGAGTGTTCTCTGATTATGTCGTTCTAGTGGTTATATTTGCGTGATCCTTTTGATATTTTGTGTGTTTTTCTTCTTCTCGTTATTGACCGTTATATGTTTTATTTTATGTTTTTCTTTAAGGCTCAGCTAATGGGCGACTCGCTGTTCGACCATGGACCATGCCCGGGTCGACGCACTATGGGCCACATCCGTGCGTACCGTCTCAAAAATAGGTTTTGGTAATGTTCGATATTGAATATTTCGTTAATGCACATGTCTAACTAAATGTCCAATGCATATTACGTAGTAGTTAAAATCCATTATTTATTGATTTTTACTATTAGACTAAGGCTTGCAAGTTGACGGTTAAAAATATGAGAATAATGTAGAACACAATTCCTCCAGTTCACATGATCTTATTTTCATTAATTTCACAGCAAATGTATAAGTGTGATATATGGTTAGAATCGTTAGGAAGTACTCTAATTAAAAATAATTTAAGTGAAGCTTTTTGTGCAAACTGGAAAGGTATAGAACTTTTATTTTGGGGCCTGATATTTTAACCTAATTAGAAACTTCAAATAGACTTTTGACAGTTAGCCGTGTCTGCCCATGACGTAATTTTGGTAGTGTTACATAGAGCAACTTATACAGAAGTCAGGGCAAAAAAAAAATTCTGCCCGAATCTGCCCCCCTTCAAATGAATCAAAAATTACAGATGGAGGGAAAATACAAAATATTTCAAAAAATATTTTAAGTTGTGATAGATGAGATTTTTGGACAATTATATTATTTTTTACCTCTAATTCTTCAATAACGTACTATCTATTTACCAAAAATTTAGGTAAGGTGGGAGTAATGGGTAATGTCTTATTTTTTTTTATCTTCAAGACAGATGTGGTTAATGTTTTATTATCACTGTGTGAATTACAAGTTTCTCATGTAGGGAGGAAATGGTGGTTAAAGTTGATATTGTACATTATATCAGCACTACTAACCAACTTTCTTGATAGTGGTTAAGAACGTGATAATGACAAAAATGTTTCGCACGGTATTTAGTATAAAAGTAATTGATTTACGTTGTCATTTACCAGTACTTTAGTGTGCTATGACATAATAATTATAGTCTTCACTATCCTCATTAAAAAAAGTTAGAAGTTTACGTATACAACAAAATGAGTGAATTTGTTTTACCTCTGCGAGTATTATGCGAATTTTTCATTGACCATGGAACGAAATCAGAAGATATTCAAAAATACTTAGAAGAACAACACCATTTGTCGTCTGAAAAAAGTGAGTTAGTTCTAAGAGGTATTCAAAAATCACTTATAACAGCTTTTAACGATCGGTGGGCCAAATCTAACCGAACTAAAGAACGTTTTTATAGTAAAAATACAACGTGGTTGGACGGTGAATTAAGGGTCAAATTCGAAGAAATACCGATGGATACACCTACAACATCTGGAGAACGTGGACGACCACCAAAGTCTTATGAAGATCTATCAGAAAAATCGAAAAAAAGGAAGAATATGGAATTAGTACAAGAATATGGACTCGAGTATATACATAATGCATACGTTCAAGGATTGCGTTCTGAAGGAGAATTCGAAGAAGCTACTGTTGTTTCAATGATAAGGAATGTTGATAGAAATGAAAAAAGGATCATGAAGGAAAAATTGTTACATGAAAGTCGCAATGAAATATATTTTACGGCAGATGAAGCTTTAAGTATTTTTGCAGATTTAGATCTTTCGAAATCACAATACGGATTACTCCGAGCAAGTCTGATTAACAAAAACTTCGATATATTGCCATCATACAATATATTGACGAATGCTAAAAAACTGTGTTATCCTCCACCATCCAGCATTGAAATTACCGATACATATGCTAGAGTAAATCTACAAGATTTACTGGATCACACTACTGCTCGCATTTTGAAGATTGACAATGTGTACGTCCCGACAAGAATGTCTCTTATACTGTTTACCAAGTGGGGATGTGATGGTTCATCGGGACAAAGTGAGTATAAACAAGTTTTAACAGATGAGAATGACTTAGTCTCAGATGCAAATTTATTTATAGCGTCTTTGGTACCGATAAAGCTGACTGACGCAGAAACGAATGAAGTTATTTGGAAAAATCCGGCTTGTTCTTCTATTCGTTATTGCCGACCAATCCTGATGGAATTTGCTAAAGAAACCCCTGAGAAAACCCGATCGGTCGTTGGTAACATTAGGGGTCAAATTGAAAATTTGCGAACTTCAAAGATACACAAGGATGAACAGGTCATTGAAATAAGGCACGAGCTATTCCTAACTATGGTGGATGGAAAAGTTACACAAGTTTTAACTGACACAAGTTCTGGAGCTGTGTGTACAGTGTGTGGGGCTAAACCAAGCGAAATGAATAATTTGGAGAAGATTGAATCAAAGCCAGATAATATAAATGCATACGAATACGGTTTGTCTACGTTGCATGCGTGGATCAGGTGCATGGAGTTAATTTTACATATTTCATATAACCTTTCATTTAAAAAATGGGCTGCGAGATCTCCGGAAGATAAAAAAAGCAAAGAAGACAAGAAAAAGCTTGTACAAAGTTTATTTAGAATCCGAATGGGATTGCACGTTGATAAGCCTCGACAAGGAAGTGGAAACAGCAATGACGGCAATACAGCTCGGCGTTTTTTTGTGAACTACTCTTGCGCTTCGGAAATAACAGGAGTTGACGAGGAACTTATTAAAAGGTTCTATGTTATTCTCCAGACTTTGGCATCCGGTATTGCTGTAAATCCAGAAAAATTTGGTGAATATACTCGCACAACCGCACAACTGTACGTAACAAAATATATGTGGTATAATATGCCTTCTTCAGTACATAAAATCTTAATACATGGGGAAAGTATAATTAGACATTTTGCTGTTCTGCCTATTGGTAATTTATCTGAAGATGCCCAAGAATCTCGAAACAAAGATTACAAAAAATTCAGATTGTTTCACGCAAGAAAATGCTCTAGATCAGCAACGAATCAAGACGTTTTTCATGGTCTCCTATTTACATCAGATCCTTATCTATCAAGTATCAGAAAACCATCAGTGACTATTTCCAAGGAATTGGTAGACGAAGCCAAGAACCTCTTAGATATTTAAGTAGAAGTAGGTGTTACATTAATTTAAAACATATATTTTTGGAATTAATTATTATATAATATGTGTTATTTAATGATTTATATATAATAAAAAATTATGTTATACAGTAGTAATATCATAAACTGTAAAATTGTAATAGAATAAGCTAAACAAAGTATGGTTTAATATGAAAAAAAAAAAAACTATTTTTGTTTTATTTTTTAAATATTTAAAATTCAACATTTGACAAAAAATGTTTCATAATTGGATTGTGTATACATTCGAGATACTGCGTGCCAAATTTTAGCTTTTTATTTCAATTAACATAAAAGTTACAGATTTTTGAGACGGTACGCACGGATCTGGCCCATAGTGCGACGGCGCGTTGTGTTCCACGCGCGCCTCAAGGAGTGTCAGCATAGTGACGGGGCCTGTAGAGGGCCAAAGCATGCCGGGGTCGCGGGACTTACACATTACCATGACCCCGGTACGTAAAGGGCTAGTGAAGGACACCGTGGATTTTAGTCAGTACAAGTCTGACAGTATGGGTGGGAGGACTTTACCATATACATTTGATACATTTGATGATTTTACCAAGGAAAAAAAAAGGCGCAGCTAATACTTTGATGACACAGTTGGCACAGCGATCGTGTGACATACAGTTGTTCCGCGTCAGTATGTTTGTGTTGTGTATGTGAGCTTAAATTTTTGTAAGCGCAACCACAATACAGGATAATTTCGTGGAGTGCAGCAATTTCAATAAAAATCTTATATAGCCCATCAATCATCGGCAGGATAATTTCGAATTTTTCATAGCTTCGATAAATAATGGAAGTAAGTGTGTAACGGTTACTATAAAAAAAATATTCCTTCTTTATATCTTAAGAACCAGTAACCAAGCCTTTCTAAAAAGGAGACAGCTATGAAACTAAAATTACCTCAGCAACCTTATTTTTTACCAAAGTTTCTACTCTTTTGATGTTTTACAACATTTCAAACAAAGAATTCTCTACCTTTATTTTAATTTCAATCCGACTTCTAAAAGATTCAGTGGTTCATTTCTCACTAATCTCAAAAGCCACTGAAAAGAAAACATAAAGTTCTCTTTATATCTTTCTTTCTGAATGTAAATTATTTTTTAACATTTTAAAAAAAAAAACTTTGCAAAAACAATAGACGGTCAGTTTTTACTAAAAGATAAAAATTTACCGGCGCCATTTGTAAATATCTATATTTTAAATGTCACGTAGGACAAAGGTACAGCGTCAGCATAAAAATGTCTGCGTTCAAAAGGCTAATACCAACATTATAAATTAAACTTGGCAGGCAGGAAAGTGGTGGTTTTCAAGTACATTAAATCATTTGTACGTTGTATGAAGGTCTGTGCAGACGGGACACGTTTTTCTGCAAAGGACGAAAATGCGTCAACATCAACAAAGCTAGCAAAATGTGGATGTAACCATCGAACGACAGAGACACATCAAAAAAAAGTTTGTGATTACTAGTATAAGCAGTTTTTTTATGGAAAAACAATTGAACTGTTTTATATATTCTAAAAATATATTTTTTAAAATCAAAAATCTAAAAAGAAGAAGAAATCATAATATAATCGACCGTAACAAAAAACAACGATTTTTCAAAGTGATTGCAAACTTTTATTTATGTGTGTTATTTACTGCACATTTTCAAAATTAAATCCCATGAGTTGCGTAGGATTACTACATCTGTTAACCGACCACCCTTTTTATGAATAGACTAAACAAAGGATAAGGAAGAGAAATTTAAAGCGCTAAAACGGAAATAGTCTTTACGGTGGCTAGGCTAGGTTTTAATTTGCTACTAGTAATAAATCAATTACGAAACAAATCAGCCCACATTTAAGGCGCTTCCATCGGAAGGACACGCAAGGACGTGCAACGAAGGATATGCGTAAAACTAAGTTGTGACACACACCTTAGCTCAAGACGTGACAAAGACGCGTTATTGCTGGTTTAGTTTCACACACATAGTTAATCTCTACACATCCTCCAACATGTCTGTTGAAAACGCAACCTTAACCCATCTTTTGTGGCGGCCATATTGCCCGTCATAGTCTCTCGTCTACACAGGTTCTAAAGAGTCGGCGTACAAGAGAAGCGGCTGCAGCACACACTACACAGACGTGACGCAATTACCATATCGCGTTACAAGAAACTATATACGAGATCTGAATCTATTGTTGCAATGCAAAAACTTTGAGAAGTTGCTACAAAATTACTATTGTTACAATTCTTAGAAGACAGCTCCGAGTGTGTACAGCGTGCATTTGAAATAGACGGTTCGACGGTTCGATGTCGCAATAGAGGGCATGCCCCGATTGTGAGGCGAGTTGAAAGAATAATGGGATAGATAACGATTTAGGAGGAGAAAATGTCAAGAAATGTTTTACATAAATATAAATTAAAAGACGCTGTTTACATAACCTTATTAAAAGGGATATTACAATGTACTAAATCTAGTGTCAAAAACATAAAAACCGCATACAGCACACAATTAAATGTGATAGCTACATTGCCTTCAAAGTTACTCGTTTTGAAAGCGACGTATATTTTGTAGTAGTACAGACACACATCGACCATTGATGAAAATTCTCGAAAGAGTCACCTATGCGATTTTCAACGAATATGTAGACCACTCACAGAGATTACACGAAAATCGCCGAAGCCACGTCCGCGTGACCTGAGTATAACTAGAGATGGGTTTATGCCCGGGACATTTTGGGCGAGTCGTATAAACGTCCGATAATCACCCGCAAACGCCGAATAAATGCCTTTTGCTTGGGTTTTTTGCCCAGTTAAGGTTCTGTTTATTTTTTTACTCACCAAAGTTATTAGTTTTCGTGCCCAGTTACTGGGCATTTAATTGGGTTTTAACTCATTTATGCTGAAGTTATGCCCATTTAAATATTTTTGCCCTCGACCCATGCCTAGGTGTAACAAATCACTCATTAAGAACCAGCCTTACCGTTACGCGTTCAATATAAAAACGAAGAACCGTGCTTCTGACAGGTTCCTAGTTTGTCATGGTAATCCGTTTCCCAGTTCCCACACAGTTAATTCTCGAAACGTGCGTAACATGGCAAGTGGCTGTTTTTCTATAATTCCCACAGAAGCTAGTAAAAAATTAAATATTTATTTTGAAACTTTGTCTCCGTGAATATTGATGAACATAAGCGGCTTTTTTTAGTCCACCCACCCAGGGCAGAGCAGGAGGGACTGTCAGACTCGTACTGACTAAAATCCACGGTGTACTTCAATATGGTCCCTTTCGTTCCGGGGTCACGGTAATTCGTAAGTTCCGCAACCTTGGCAGACTTTGGCCCTCTAGAAAAATAAGCGGCTACAGGGAAATTAAATATTCAACTTCATTCCGAAAACATCCAAGTCCAAAACCGTACCTATCTAACCATATTCTAAACACTATTCGTACTATACTAGAATTAGTCTCCAACTCCGTCACATGCACTAATAAGTCTTGTAAGAAGGTTATTAGAATGACATCTGGCCCAAATATGTAAACATTACCACTTTAATTATGAAAACATAACCTAGATGTGGTTTATTACATCGATAAAACATTGCTCTAATATAAATGCACGTTTCCTCACATACTGTGTTTGTTCAGAAGGTTTATAAGAGAAAGGATCCTTTATAACATAACCCCTTCAGTGTTTCATGTTTATTCAGGAAGCAATGTTAAATATTTGTTCGCATCAATGTACATATTCTATGATACACAAAATTTACCATGCTGTAAAAAACTTCTCCTGATAAACCCCATCGAGCAATATCACTCGGTTGAACAAACAAATTGTTGTTTTCCCTGCAAACCATTTCTAATAGTACCCGGAAATTATTTTTCATTCGTCTTCAGTGAACCGACACAACCTCTCCACAGATTTAATACAGTCTAGAATTGACTTCAATAAACTCAAGGCGAAACCAATATCGAATTTAAATAACAGAATTTCTTGTCATCTAGGCACTTTCGACATATTTGCGAGATGTCTAGACAAATTAATATATGGGACTGAAATTGTCGACAGTTAAAGTTGATTTCGGCTCTTTCATACGCGCGGGTTTGTAATGGCTCCATAATTTTGTGTCATTATGAAAGCTTTTCAGAATGACATTTCATTTCATATTTTGAATGGGAACCATTCATGACGAATGCGCTTGTTAACGTAGATTTTATTTTAACGTTCATATTCTAAAAGATCTGACCCCTGGCATGAATGGCTCTCCAATTACGGCTGTATTAAAACTGCAGCGATTTACTGTCGGATGTAAAAAAGGATTTCATAATAGTAGAACTTCAACCAGTCATTATTTTAATTATCAGGGCTGCCATCGCGAAAACAATCAACCTCACGGTTAATTCACTGAGTAGTGTTAGAACTAGATCTACAACAACTGACATTTCAGATAGTAAACATGCAAAGTGATTAATCTAGAAACACAAGTATTATACAAAGCAACAGCTTCCGACATACAGGCTGGAGTCGACAATGTTTGCGAGTGGAGACAGATAATTTAAGTTAATTTACGTTAGCGATAACCGCGCTTCGGCTATCGGGCAACGTGACTGATTGAGGCCTAGATATAACACCAAAGAGAAGTAAGCAAATGGAGCGGTAAATATAACACGGCGACAGACGCCACGCCATCCACTCAGAAATGCACCTTATGACCCGAAGCCGGCGGTCCTAACACATCAACAATTCTTCTTCGCGCGCCTCAAGCATTTAGGAAGTGAATTCAATCAAAGGAGAAATGTGCGTGTGCCCGCTCTATATACTGACTACTCCATAATAAACTAAGTACAGACAAACCCGCTAAAACGGTCAGCAATTTGAAACAGCAATTGTGATACCACTTAAATATTGACGTTACTATTTGTGGTATGTGTTCCGCGTAACTGCAGGCTAGTGTTGTTTGATTAGATGACAGCTATGATAACAGCTAACTGAGCAATGTTTCCAAACCACATGCTCGTATAACCGGCTAATGAAAGTTCTCTGAAATGAATTCACTCTAAATAGTCCACATTGTCGGTTGAGTTATGTGACACTTTTATCTGTCGACGATACAATAATACCGCGGTATCGCCGATCTCCTTTGTGTGAGCACAATACATCTGAACCTGTTTAAATGACACTGTCACAAAGAATCAAACCATCTAGAGCAGCTACTGGCGCATAAATAACAACCCACACCGGATTATGATAAATATTATGAAGTACACCGTGTCCAACAATCAGGTCGGTGGTACACGATGGCCTTCAATCATATTACACCCAGATCTTATCTGACGTTAATCCCATATACAGTAAAAATATAACTTGTTTGAACCACAAGTTAATAACGACCCGCCATTTAAGGGAGCGTGTTTACCCAAACAGTAATGTGCAGCACATTAGTGGGGAGACAGTGGAGCACAATGAGCCTAATCTCTGAACGGTAACAACTTGTCAAATAAGGGAAGAGTGCGACCTCCCGCCGCCGCAGAACGACACTACTTGGGAGGTCCGCCGGTGCTGTTGACGACATCCAAATTAATAGCTTACTACTCATCAGAGATAGCAGAGCCACCTATCACCCCGTGAGAAGATTCTTAACGACTTAGAAACGCATTATGTTTAAGATACCTTGTCTTATAATTTGAAATCACCTTGGACGCCTGGTCGTTCTTCGTCGGCTTATTGAATGCATAAAATCAATTACTAAGCGATGACTTCTTGACGTTGAATGCGACATATTTCTTTCAATGTCAGAAAGCGTGGAGTGCCGCGTCTAATGAATAAAATATTCAATGTTGTCGAGTATTTGAATAGATCGTTATGTGGCCCCTAACCTAATCCAAGACCAACACATTATCCATCTTGCGTGTAAATTTAAATGACCCTTTGTGACTCCTGTCAAAACACTTCGTAGAGAAACATGACGCACCCTGTAGTACGTAATCAAATTTAGAAAACATGTAAACATTTTAACATACGTCCATCTTTTCAAATACGTCTGAAGTTTGAAATTGAAATCGTTTGTTCGTAAATGATTTGATATTTGTTACTTTTGACTATACATGAATTTTAATTTTATATCTCGCGTGATAAAACTAGACACGTTGAATGTAGATAATAAATAATATTTTTTGTAAGTGTCAACTACAATATATTTCACTACCCTTCAGTAAATTAAGTACGCTGTATAGATAATATTTTTGGGTCCAATAAAAATTCTGTTTGGGCGATAACACCCGCCCAAGTGCGGTCGATATGGGGAGGGTATGAGAAATAAGATTATTTTCGTTGCAAATTGATCAAACGAAATTTATTTTGCGCTCCCCTTCAGATAAGACAAACATTCTCAGCGAAAATAAAGACGTTTTATGACGAAAGCGGGGGAAAACAAGACTATTACCGAAGTTAAGAGCCTACACATAATTACTTAAACCGAGACTGGGTGTTGGGACAAAGACCAGAGTCGCGGACAAATAGCTCGTTTGACAAGATCCAGATTGCTTTTAAAAATATTATAAAGAATTACTGCAATAAATTAAGTTGAAATACGTCTTGTGGCGGAGCGAATCAATGGCTCAGTGGGTGTGAGAAGTCGAACGTTTATTACAATTAGTTCATAACTTGGATTTTTCCATTTACGTAACAATAAAACGGGTGACAATCGAGTTTATGATTGCGAACGCGTGTCTACTAGTGAGTGGACCACCGTGGTTCGTGCTTAAAGGTTACCACCGGTAACTCTATTTAGTGGGCTTACCACGTGACAGTTAATTTACGGCCCGCTAACTGGCATAGCAATGAGATGTCAACGGATTGGGACGCGACAAAATTGATATAATCAACGTCTCACAATATAACAATTGTTTGACTACCGCGTTTCGTTGTCAGGTGTCGGCAACATTTTGATGACCATTTAGAATGATACTTGATATCAAGCCGCAGACGAGCCGATTAGCCCAGAAAATCCAGGCTTTATGGCTGCTACCTAGAAATTCCTAACGACAATTTAGCCACACTATAAAGTAACTGGTATTGGTGTAATTCGTCAGAGCGCTGTATTTTCGACCAAGCGAGCGTTGCACGTTACGCTCGTAGTTCACTTGCAATGTGACACGTAACGCCGTTTTCCAAGCATTATACGTCTTGGAAACGTCGCCCATTCGACTTGCAGCACCTGATCAACTTCGTAGTACTTCTGGAGCAAGACTTTTGCGATAAATATCGCTTATCGACGACGTATCGCTAAAGGTTTGGAAGCAAATACATCGACGTTACCGATACGGAACTACTAACAATCAAATAAGATCAAAGAGTAAATATTAAATGTTGCCAGTAAATAATTATACCAAGATTTTGAATAAACGATAACAATCCCTAACATGGCCATATTATGAAAAAGAATTTCTCTAGCAAACATTTTATTTACTTATCTCGCTCAGTATAGTAAGAAAGGCACTTTTGGCTCTATGTGTCTTGGTAGATTTCACAAATAAAGTCGTTTCCATGATAATGCTCCGTCGAGGCGGACCCGACAAATAGATTGTATCCATTATCCCATACCATTTATTTCTATGACTATCTCGAAGCACCTAGTACCTCCGCCACAAACATTGTGCGCGTTACATATTTACCTACTTACATACAAGTTGGGTCCACATATAAACGTTTACGACCCCTGTAACTGCGAGCGGTAATCAAATCGAAATTCGTTTTCAATCAGTGATGCTAACCACGTTCGGCCACTCGTATAATCCCCAAGGGCGGTGGACAATAGTCGGGAGAAGTGATTTGCATGGTCCACTGTATCAAGTGCCTATTACTTATGTACATTCGGCACATTTGCATGCCCAAAACAGGAAAGGCCAACGATGGGCCCAAGGACTCGTCGTCGCCGGCGCCGCTGATGTAATCGAATGTCCCTGCTCGCGACTGCCACAATTATAATTCATATTCAAATTTCGGGCCCGAAATAATTACCACGACATGAATTTATCGCGCCACAATATGACTTCAACTCTTTGTGACCACTGGGAGCAACACGGAATTCTAATGAGACACGTGTTGCAGTTTACACAGCTTGGAGCCGCTCAGACATTCCACCAACAAAAAATGCTCGTGAGCCAACAAAAAATGAATGGAGTGCTTTAAATATTTAAAATTTTACGCTGACAGCGATGAAACAGTTTTTCTATGAGGTACTTACTTCCAACCGGTGGAGTATCTCGAAAACAGCCATATTTCGTTGCTGTGCGGTCGAAAACAATGGCACCGTTTTCGCGCTCGTTGACAGTTGCATGGCCTCTGCGAAAAAATGGACCAATTAGTTTTTGTCCGCCTAATTTAAAACTAATAAAATCACCAGCCGTAGGTAGTCTGAGATGACGCGAGCACAACACAATGGTCTGATCATCAGTTACTAAGAATCTTTCGCTATGCGCATTTATCTTAGCTGAACATAACAATGAAATAATGAACACTAAAAAATAAATCATAAACCATAGGTACGAATCCTCATACTGTAGAGATATCCCAATAAATTACAACTTAAGTACATTTAAATACAAAAGTTAAATCGTTCCCTCGCGTACAATTTAAACGAGAGGGATTTTCATTTCCTCCATTGGGCGTGAGTTCTTTGAAGGGGGATCGGTTGTGTGCGGAAATTACCAGTGAAATCGGTATCGCTGCCGTGCCAGCGCGTGCCGAGCGGACGCACGAAGCGGACAATCGAGTCCCGGCACCCGACATGAAACTTCACGAAAATCCGATGAAAAGCACAATCCTAAGCTCTGTAACATAATCTGAACATTTATACCGGATTGACATATTTTTCCGATTTTGCGTATCATTTCGTAGGATTGTTATAAGAAAGTTTTTTCAAGGTAAACATAACAAGATGTTTGTCGCCGATATCGGGAATTAAAGAAAAACAGGATAACCCACTTCTTATAACGAGTAAACAAATAACGAGAAAACATGTTAAAATGAGATAGTAAACATCGAATTATCGGAGTGTGGTATTGAGAAAGCAATTTTAATGATAATAAAATAAGATTGAAGTACAAAACAAATGATTGATAAGACTGGAACTCACTTTACATCATACGAGAAAAATACGTTTATCGGGGACATAATTGAAAGGTTCACTTACTTTAACCTCTCACGACTTGTCACCACGTTTAATAGATCAAAACAATCTTAGGAAAATCCAAACAAATCATAGCATTACAATATTCTATTACAATCGGCAGTACCGGACAAGGTCCATGATAACAATCATTCATCCTACATAAACTGTAGAACCATTTTACAGAACAAATCCGTATGACGGCAAACTACAGAATCCGTACATTTTGGGCACTGTACGAGTAATGAAGCTGGATAGTGAATTCGTGGAGTAAATTAGAAGGACGGAAGCGAGCGGGCCGGACATCCGTAGAGCAAGTGGCGCGAGATCCACTCAAATACCAAATTACACGAGGACTGTGCAAGTGTAAATACACGACGTAACACACGAGCCACTGGGGAATAGTGACCAGTATTTCCTAACATATACGTTGGAAGGTTTGAACTCCAGAAACGGTTGCTAATAATACAAAGATGGTACTAAAACAAGGTAACATTTGCTTCACAGAAAGCTAGATGGCGATTAGTTTCGAGAAACGACACACCTTCTAACTGAATGCTTTGAACAAGCTTTAGAGTTAACGTAAATTACAACCACACTTTGTATCTAGCTAGATAAAAATAAAAATGAACATTTTACACTAAGTAAACAGCTTCGAGAATGATAAGTAAAAAGTAAGATCTAAAATATCCAAACTCAGCAAAATGGACACTCAAAACTTAATTTGTTTCTCAATCAGGGCCTAGAGGATATAAAAGATGGTAATGAAATTTCGCACGAGGGAATATTAGGTCAAGGAGACGGGCTGAATTTACTATTGATTAGATATAAAGAGAGGTTGTAAAAGCTTACTTATGAAAGCGAAAATAAAAGACGAAAACGAGCAAGTGGCGACAAGATAACAGAGAGAATACTAGTACATGAAAAATAAAAACAAACGCAATTGATTGACTGTCTCGTTACAAAAGAGCAGAGAAATATCTGAAACGGTATCAATGGTGAATACTGCCAGCATCTACTATCTGCCAGTAGTATACGACTGTAGGCGAGTGGCTCGAACAATCGCTCCTCGTTCCAATGGCTGGATTAATCATTTTTATTTGTTTTCATGCGCTGAACACCGAACGTAACTTTGGATAGATATTGCTGAATTCGCTCAGATTTAACCAATGTTGATATTGTCTTTGTGTTTCTAATATAAACTTTATGTGGGTAGTTGCAAACTCTTGTGTTCTGAATCCGAGACATCAAGACTTAATTTTCTTTGGTATCTCAGAAATTAATTTAACTTTAGATCCTTTGTTCTTTTCTCTTGTGTTTCGTTTGTGATAATGTTTACTACTCCAAACTACGCCTGAATAGAGTCTATTGTTATATTCAAATGTGTGCGATTTTCATTTTACATATTTTATGGTCTACTCAATCAAACGAAAACAATAGACTCATGCTGGTAACACGCAATTTTTATAAAACTCCGGTACCTCTGAGTTCAAAATTATTCAAAGCGGAACGCTATAGAATTAACAATGGCCCGAGAGCGTGTAGTGGTACATTGTAATGCGTAGAAACAAAGCAGTTAGGACGTAGCTAGAAACACATAATACGTATGCTATGCACATAGAATTAAAGTTGGGCCCGTAAGCACCGGAATTTTCATCCTTTGTTGGGATCCTGACACGAAACTATAAAGAACCAGCAATGAGGAAGCAATCATTGAAACGTATTTTTATGTATTGTTCGGTGCATATTAATGTGATACTATCAAAATAGAAAAATGAGACCGTTGAAATATAAACATGTCTGAATATTTTGCACGAATAGACATTCCAATTTACCAGTCCATTAATATTTCTGTCAACAGATTTAAAAGCTCGAAGTTGTAAAACATATCCGATGGATTGTAAAATTCGTGATGCAGTCATTTTTACAACAGCTAGAAATTTTGCAAAAAAAGAATCTAAAATGAAAAGTTAGAGTGCCGTATCCAATAAAACGTTTTACGTTTGAACATTGTTGGAAACCACATCCAATACAGTAGGCAGAAGAGGGCCGAAACAGCCGGAGTGTTAAAATATTTACAGTGCGGTTGAAAACACGCGCCCCCGTCTGTGCCGCCTCGCTCCCAGCTCCCAGCGAGCATATGAACGAACTACATATCTACACGTTCGAAACCTCACAATGACTTTGAAAAACGTAGTAAACGAACATTCACAAACATACCCTTTCCAACATATGGGCGAGCTAAAAGGATTTACCCACGCAAAAAGGAATAAGCCAGAGTTATGGCACAAATAATAAGTCAATGTTTAAAGACGACATTTCGCGACAGAATGTCTAGATATTTTCAAACATACTATTTTCTAGACTAAACAGAATATAAAAATAGTGTCTACGTCTGTCATATAAATACATTGGCTATCCGGAGATAAAGATACGATATTCGTCGGCACATGCGAAGGAATTTAATATTCTTCTATACAATGGGTTGAGTATATATCCTCTGTAGAATTAATAAAACTTATACATTAATAACGCTGAATATCATTCATTGAGGGCCTGCAGACCTCTTCAATTGTTCGCTTGAGGAGAGCGAATGAAAGGCGTCCCATTGAAAGTGTTCAAAGTTTGCGTACGTGCCCACTAGCCCAACCACTCGCGCATACAGTATCTTTTTCATTTTATCTCTGACCTTTGTCCCGAACCGTTATAATATCGCTTGTTTTTATTCAATTAACTAAAGAATGATTCGATTCAATTTCGGTGGTCGATTCCCGGAAAAGGAATTATCTTCGAATAGTGGCAGAACACGTAAATTAAGATAAGTATTTTGTAAATAATATTGTGCAGATAAAGTAATTACAGCTTTGAAGAAGTCCGATTGAATTAATATATAACAAGGCACAAACCGGGAATCCATTAAAAATAAGGGCAATGCGTAAAGATAATCTTATCTACGACTATAAATAAATAAATCATGTTTCTGATTCTTAACACACGCCAACGCGAATTGCTCGTATTCCGTCATGAATAGAAATCTATCTCACATGAGCAGAAATGATACATTTTATAGACGAAGGCTATCGTGGAAGTAGCTACTTGTGTCAATTTACATTCAAATCGGCTTTATTAAGGGGGAATATCAATGAGATACGATGCGGAGGATCTCGATATTGCTTTTTAATATGGGTATCTCGGGATGCTTGTAAAAATACAACATTCCTATAAATCCTTGATGATTAAACCCAACTCAGCATGTAGAACCTAATCTACGAAGACAAATCAAATAAAAAGTTTCCAGTACTATACTATAAAAGTTCCGATTGTAAAAACCGTTCAGATTTCATCGAGAAAAGCTTAATTTTTATCACGTCAGACGATCAATTTTCACAACTAACATTAACCGTCCCGTCGGCGGAAAATATAAAAATCCAATTACTCTTTTCGGATTATAGTGCGCGCACTCTGCCGCGTCGATACTGAAAATTCTTTTTTAATTAAGTTGGAAAGCTCTTCTACAAAGAGCTTTAAATATTTGAAGAGTCAGCCGCAACGCTTCTAATTACACTGCCATTATCATTTACGTCTATGTGCCGACGTTTGACATAACCGCTTTTATGAACCCGAGGATTTAGCGTCCTTCGTACTGCCAAACGTGTAATTTAATTTGTAACATTTGTAAGTAGTAGGCGGTGGCACAAAGTGTCGGGAAGTCAGGTCGTGGGAATGACGGTGAATTTTCTTTCAACGTGTTCGCCATTTCCTTCAATTCTGCAGTGTCAGCGTACCTCGCGCGCTTTAATAGCCCACTAAAGGTGTAACACCGTCGTTTCATATGTCTGTCACGTGCTTCAGAGATTTTTCATTCAAATTTTCTGATTCCGGATTGCTGGGCGTGATTATAGCCTTATTCTCTACATATTTTAACAAGACCCACCCGATCTTGCACGTTTCTGACTACATGAAGACTTGTCAACACGAACGTTACGGTTTCTCAAAACCTGTTCCTTTTCGCTGTAAGCAACTGTCACTTAAGAATCGCGATCTGAACTTTGTTGTGTAGGCGACCAAGTTTAATGCTTTCAATTGCAATTAAGTAACTCTAGCTGAATCGAACCTAACATCGCCCACGAGCATTCCAGCTCCCCCACAAAGCTGAATGTCTAGACACCTACGGGTCGAACGGGAGAAACAGGTGTATTGACGATTGACGAGATGTAGGTAGGTGGTTTAATGGCATGTTGGTGACATAAAACATTTCAGTATTAATTAACTATTGAGCAGAAGGAACTTGTACACAAAGTACAACCGCCTTTTCGCCAGTGAAAAAGCACTGCTGTATTGGGGTTTCAAGGTGTTTGGTGACGGTATACCCACTTACTGTATAGTGGGTATCTAGTGAGTTTGGGTGGGCAAGGCAAATCATCTGTTGTATCTCTAGAAATGCAATGCCTAAAGCCAATGATCACATGGGCCTAGGGCAAGTAGGCAATTTACAAAAAAACAATACGAACCTTTAAATCCAAATCCATGACCAGATGCTTCCCAAAAGAGGTACCGCCAGTTTTCTGTATATGCAAGAAGACCATGACGTCATGGGCATTCAGGTCGAATCGGAAGTCATCGTGTAGGACTTCGTCGTAGGATAGACCCGGCTGAGCGATGACGTCGGGGAGGGGTCGCCCGGGAGCTTCGGCGTACGAGAGAGCTAAGGATTCGGACACCCGCTCCCGTGCTGACAGGGCGCACACCTGGGGACAAGGAAGATAAGTTGAAAACATGTTTGGGTCTCTCAAGAAGCTAGGAACGTAATTTAAAGACATGACGTAGTTTCTTCCAACTGAACCGAGAAGAATGATGATGAAAGTGGCTTCTGTCCTGTATCTCAGCAACGGAAACATTACTGACTGGTTATGATTATATGTTTAACATCAAGAATACTATATCCAAAGAGGTAGATACAAAACAATTAAGTAAGTACCCTAAATCATAACCATTTGTTTGGATGAATATGCTGCATGCCTTATTAGTCAATTATTTCATCACATTCTGCCACATGTGGCGTGAAAAATCTCTCAGTACTGGAATATAAGCCTTCTGTCTATATCATCATAAACCAGACTCCTCCAGCTACTAAAGTGTCATAACGAGACAATAAAAGAGATAAATCAACATCAACGTCATTGTAAACAAGACAAATATTTTGCACAATTCGTTAAGGTTTTGTCAGAATCAGAAACGCTCGTTGCTTATAGCTTAATCCGATTAGTCGGCGTACAACGCTTGTCAGCACTTACACAATGGCGCGAAACGAAAATGTTGTTCGGGGCGCATGATATTTGGCTGGAACGTATTTTGGGCGTACACACGGCTTTATTGATTGTTTTTGAACGTGTGATAGTAGTAGTAATAACGACAGGTGTGTGACTAATGTCATTCATTCACTGATAGACAGCCTAAAGCAACAGACGTACAGCCTAAACCGCTAGTTCTCGAACCTTGAAAGTTTGAAGTGCCTTAAACACCTGTGTGAAAATTATCATGTCCATTAGATTTTTAAAGGGCACACGATTAGTAAATTAAAATATAATTTTGTTTAATAAAACCGCGTCAGAAAAGTGAATTGTGAGCAAGGTGAATGCTGACTGAACTTTTACTGGGATCTCAGACTGTTTTGATGACAGTGTTTATGCAGTATTTTTTTTGTATTTTATTTTTAATATAAATAAATAAATACATCACCTTTCAAAGTTAGTGATGCTAAACTGAACTTGCAGTCGCAGCATTGAAAAAATCCTGATAAAAGATAATATCATATCCTGATGAAATTCATAAATATCTGCTTTTATTGTTCAGCTACTAATGTGTTTCTGTCACTATAATGTATCACTAACACCAAAAACAGTTCGTATTATTATAATTTACGAGACTATTTTGCATTGAAAAACGGATCGTAAACACAAAAAGAGTATTTAAATTAACATACCATAATGAAAATGTTTGAAACTTGTTTTATTTGAATAATATCGCTTTGTGATTTATAGTTGTCACAAAGGTTGATGAGATGAGAAAACCCTTAAAAGTTCATTTATTCTGCCCCTAGGGTATCAAAATCAAGATATGAAGGTCGGATGGGTTCATGTAACGCGGCTGAAACCTAAACACACATTGCGGAATATATAAGAGAAATATTACCAAAGTATTATGTGGGTATTTCATATAAATAACGGGTCAATAAGCTTCTCTTTCAGGTCTGTATTTTATCTCATGGATTTTTCCGTATCTTCATCCGATGTCTACAGTGGAAATTTTCAGAAGCTACAACTTACACGCGACAAGAATTAACTGCCGTATTATATTTTATCTTGTAAAGAATAACTTTAGGTTATGGTTTAGAATATAAAATTAAAATAAACAAAACATCATTTTCTTTGTGGTTTTAGATAATTTCCAATTTAAAATAAACTGACTGGCGCCCATGTGTTGGGAATTGGGTTGACGCAACATATCCTTTATAAGTTCAAGTTCGAAACATCTTTATCAGCCGATATTTAGGGTGCATTCACACACATCAGTCACGTCACGACACCGTCACGTCGCCGACAACGGATTGGTGACGGTTTGTCTAGTCACCAGTCACCGTCACGTCGCGCGTCGTTCGTCAGTCACGTCTCCGGTTTGGCTGAATCTTTGAAAACATTTTTTTTTTAAATTCTTGGTAGGTATTCCCTCATTCCTTAAAAGTTATTACCAATCATAATAACACTTTTCACACAACGTATTCCTCATGTCTTCGTTCATAAAACATGAAATGATCCATCTTGAATTTCTCCTTAACGAATGCCATGATAGTAGGCTACGCAAGCGCCCTTTAAAAAAGAAAGGTAATGAGTTGGCTCACTCCAAATTAACCTCAACTCTGAGGCGAGAGAAATCTGAATATCAAAAGAGGTCATCCGTTTAACAGCGAAGAAAAAGCAGTGTAAATTACCTTTTCTACGTGTCTTTACGTAGCAAGGACTAAATTAGGTTCCCTATGATTAATTATGGCACAATCACGAGGAGAGTGTTTCTATAGAAATAAGTGTCGAACAATGTAATAACGTACCCAGTATCACTATTGGACAAAAACTGGACAAGTAAATTATTACCTGTCTCCTATAAATCTCACGATCAAGATAAAAGTTGCTCTAAATCACCACACTATAGGCCATAGAATTGGCTATTGAAGCATGTTTCAAACATGTTATTCTCTTGAAAACTCGCTATAAACGACTTTTATGACCACAACATAGAGGGTTGTCCCATAATTTCCGGAACTTGAAAAATTTTCCAGCAGTTCTTCGTACGGTAACAATTTTCTTCGAAACTTCCACACGATACACCTGAGTTGGCAACAACAACCATTTGTATTCAATATTCTATTCTAGATCGCATTGTTCTCTCAAAAACGGGTTTATTGAGACAAATAACAATTTATTATTAGTTCAATATTAAATGGCCACCTCTGCTTTGTTGAGATCAACGAAATACTGGCTCTAAGAAACATAAGTGGCGTTCCAGCTTTTCAATAGAAATGTAAATTCTGGGCCAGTTACATATTATGTATATTCTACGTTGTTATAAGCCCATTTACTTAATCGCTAAATACAGCTACGTAATAATGAGAGTCAACCCTCCCAATCTTGTTTCCCGAAAATGTTCTCTAACAAAGTTAAAGAAACAGACTTAAAACGACCTCGTCGCCTCATGTACGATCATGAAAGGAGCTCTTTAACCCCTCTTAAGAAACCCAATTTCTCGAGTTTATTTCTCATTTCTCTGCATATTTTCGTGGTTTCCGTTACAATAAAATGTAATCTAAGAAGAAAAATTGTTTTAATATCTTTTAGAGCCCCGTCGAAGGTCGGTGGGGTTAGGAGGGTAACGGGATGAAGGGCGTCTATCCTCTCCTCTCCCCACTTGTTTGTTCGCCTAATGAAGTGGGTAGAGCGCCCTAGCCCATTAATATACAGTTACAATCAGCACCGCCACCACCCCAACGATTCTACTCCACTTATTACGATTACAGAGATGTCGTCGAGACAGCAAACAGTAAATATAAAGTACAGTTTACAAACTGAAAACCGAAAACAAATGTACTTACTATACTTAAGTAGTATTAGTCAGGCAAATGGCAATAGCAATTGCATTTATCGAGGCACTGTATCGATTATTACGATTCTCAATAAGTCTCGCATCCATCAAAGGTTTTCGTGGCGGTTTACTCATCATTCATGCATTGGCGGTGCGGTTTATAATAAAGTATTGCTTTACGAAATGCGATCCGGCGCCTGCAGTTGAGGCGCCTTCTGCTACCTATTTTAATATAGGAATTCGTTATTAAATATTATGAAGTTTATCGCCAACTGCAGCTCCTCGGAGCTTCGCATTTGTTTACTTTCATTGTTTTATCTTTCCTACTTGTCACACAGTGTCGTCTCCGTCGCTGCGTCGCCGAAACAAGGACAAACTTGCTCCACGGAGTAATAAAAGTCCCATGAAACTGTATCTAACCGGTAAATGATCTTAGGAGGGTGTAACTATGCTTATTACATGTAAACCCGTGCCTAATCAAGTCTCGAATTACATATGAGTATATGTTGACGTTACCAAATTAACAAAAACCACAACGTGCTCTGTATGTTCACCTCGAACCACTTGAACTCTGCTACGTACTTGCACGTATTTATCTTACTTCAAGTATTTCTGGCTCCGGGGAAAATTTCTCTGAAAGCAAGACCTACTTTCGATATAGGTCAAGTACAAAACGGGTTATCAACATGTTGTAACAAGGCTTCAGTTATAATAACCAACAAAATTAATGCGGCGATCGCGTGCGAAAGCGATTTAGTGCAGAAAAAAATGTTTCAGTTCTAAATTATCGAATTAAGTAAGGCCTAGGCTTCTAAATACTAATTGCACGTAAGGAAAAAAAGATGTATCGATTAGTAGCATTTTCCTGAACATGCTTCTTCATTAGGTTACCCTAGATTGTAGCTGTGTGTTATTCAGAGTTAATCCTAAGCAACTGGCCGTACTGGCGCCATCTAATTAAGTTAATTGGCGCTAATGTGCATCTAAACACTTACAACATAACTACAAATCCTGAGTATCAAGTAATTAACATTGCTTATTCGACGACTATGTATAATCACTATACATAGTCGTCGAATAAGCAATGTCACAGGCATTGCTTATTCGACGACTATGTATAGTGCAGCAGTGGATAGGCTTAATGAAAATGGCCATCTCTTGAAGGTTTCATTACATTTAAAACCTTAAAATTTTGCCCTTAAGGGTCTTAACAGACATGCTACTTTTAGATTTGACTATTGGCAATTTTACAACACGTGTCATACCGACTCTTTACGTTCGGTCGCGAAACGAATCTCGAACTTGGCAAAATGCGTGTCAGAACAGTACCAGATTTTTTTTTCTATTAATTTTTAGGGACTTTTATGACGCACAGCGCATGTCAGTACCATCGTAACCTAATACAATGTAAAAAAAGGAAATCAATGTATCAGGGCCATAATGTCGAACAACTTTCTTGCTTCATCTGAAAGTACCAGAATATTAATTGAGCAGAGTCGTGCCTCTCTGAAGTTCTTCTCTCTATTGCTGGCATCGTTCAATCGTAGCAGCTTCCGAAAACCGACAAAAACATCAGTCGCCGGTGCTAAAAGTATCATGTTCGCTATGGCCCATACCCCATTATAAAAGAAAATAAAAGCGTATTAAAAATGCTTTTGATGCGAGTTAACTCGGCGAGTTAAAATATGCACCGTGTCTTTGAACGTACGGCTAAAATTAGCATTAATAAAGTCCTTATATCTGAATACGTGGTCGTCAGCGATGTAGGTGTATCTGTCCAGGTGTTATCCTGCCTATTATCAATTCATGGCAGACAACTCGATGCGCCATATGAAGCGGGGACAGTACGAAACACAGCCCGCGTGCAAAGAGATGCAATTTTATCCTTTGTCTCGACTTTTGCAATTCGAATGTTAAAACGCATGACCATAATGGGAACTGGATAGTGGTATTTCGAGGACCGAAGGCTACCGTCTTACGTTTGGTAGCCGGGAAGACTGACTTGGTTGCTGCAAGTTTGTCACGTTAGGGCAGAGCTTGTTGCCTTTTTCGAATAATACGTCCAAAAAGATACGAGTTTAAAATGACAAATATGGCATTGTTTGAATGAAAGGCTTTCTGAGCGATCTCCAAATATCTGGTAATATTTGAACAGTTGGATTTAAACTATTGAATTCTGAGCTTGTTAGCACAGTTGTCGTTGTAACTCCAAAAATGTTTTTATCATTCCCATAAAAAGAGATCACATTCCATTTGAAGTTTTTAATTAATTCAGATAAAGCGTAAACGATTACAAGTGTCTCGAAAACGTTTAGACACGAGGTCGGGCACCGACAGTCCGTGACACCTACATATACAGCAGAATTGCAATCTGTTTGCAGTTATTCAAATTACAAACTGTTTTCCGACTGCTAATACCCATCCGCCCACGAGTCCTCGCCGCGTCTATTTAGCTGCGAACAAGAGATTGTTCACACCAGCGTCATTTTTACGAAACAAAAAATCTTCATTAGCTATTCCAAATTCATATTTTTAGTTAGATTTGAAATTATTATTGCATAAAAACTTTTTAAAACCGGTCAAATTGAGCCGTGACACTGGCACGTTAGAGCCAATTTTTATTATTAAAAAATGATTGATCGCTACATGATACAGCAACATGTAGTCTTGAGAGGAGGATGCAGGTCCTGCTGGGTATTTTTTGCGAGCGGCCTGTTATAGCGGCCTGCTCGATTTCTGTACTTATAAAAACGGAATAGCATGGCCGCCACGGTCTTAATTAGTAGATTTAGAATCGCTAATGTACACTAGTTCCATAAGTTTTTGCATACATCACTAACTAAAGTTGAAGAGTAACAAATTTCATAACTAGTAAGAAACATTTGTGTTTTAAATAAGAATAGTATGTTCTTGGCTCCATGTTGTGATGACAATTATTACGTTTAGTAAAAAAACTTTGTGAAAATTAATTTTCAATAATATTTTTTAAGGATTGACCAGAGAGCAGTGCAGGCTAACAAAAAAAATTTTATCTTGATAATGTTACTTTCATTCGAATATTGTTTATATGAGTGTGTAAGTATTAGAAAAGCGTGCATAAAGTCACAACATGAAGTCAAAGCCGTCCTATTCTTAGTTGAAATACAGAGTAAATACCAAAAAACCAAAAATATTTACCTAATACAGTTGGTGCCATCATTATATGACAGCATAATGTTAAAGTGGGTCAAGTAATGCTGGTCAAGTAAGATAAACATAAAAAACATGGTGCACTTAAAATATCTAATCTCAGAGTGACAAATTTTCTGTTTACCTTTAAAACAAGTAGGTGAAAGGCACATTACACACCTGAGTATTAATATCATTGCAATAACATTACATACAACATTGAGATAGTGCATGTATTTTTATTGTACTACTAAGCTACTTAAAAATTATCAGTGTGTGATATTGCAAAAAAATAATATTATCCTTTCTTGGTAATTTGCATAGCTGGATTAGATAAGTAAAGATAAATATGTACTTGTACATCTGCATTAATTAATGATAAAGAAGTTTTAAAACTGATTAAAGTGACATCCACTGGTGATAGCTAAATAGGCCGACAGACCATTTAAAAATACATCTGTCTTTGGTGCAGATTATTGCATAAAATCCTATTTGGTGATAAAATCATTATGTCAACATACCAACAAATGCTATATTTTTTGCTTCTAATATATTATATTGTTACTTTTTAAATATGTTATTTAATTTTTTTGTTGGGTATGTTTATATTCATATTGCATTTAATTTCATTTGATAACTTATTAATATTTTTACTACACAAGTAGCGTTCATCGGGTTTCGTTATTCAAAGTATAGTTTGGTTTGTATAAGGAAGATCAACGGAAACAATTACTAATTTGATGGTTTCTTACCAATAGTTTTGTTGGTATAAGCTTGTTTGTGGTTTCATATCCAATAGGTACATAACAACTAAACTTTATAGTATAATATAGAACTTTTTATAACAACAATAACATTGAATGAGTAACATACATAAGTCTTTTACTTTTTGATTGATAGGAATTTCTTGCAAGTTTATTTAAAAAATGTAAGCATTTTTTTCAGTTCTCCTTTTATATATATAGATTATTAAATAACATTCATCGTATACACCTTTGCGTTGCAAAAATCAATTCTCAATGACAAAAATCAGACTAATCTAATAATTTCAACATTGTAAATTCATTAATAAAATATCAGTGAATGACACATTGCTGCTATTGATATTTAAATTTTATTTTCATACATAATATGCTACATCAGTGTTTTAATAATATCATCGGTTGAGTCATATATATACCTATCAATGTAAAACATACTCATTATTATTTAATAGTATTAGTTTCCTCATGGTTTAATAATTAATTGTTGCAGTTTTTAAATGATAATGTTGGAATATTCTTTTTCGGCGTTATCATTTTGTATGTAACACTGAATAAGGAATGTAATATTTGCTTTTGATCTAAACATTGTTTTAAAATTTTATTGAGTTATATTTGATAATGGTTGGTAAAGATTTTTTTTTGTATTAATATTTTTTACATCTATAGGTATTAGAATTTTGATATGAATTGTTATACTTGTAATAAATAATTTCTTGAATTTTTTTTTTTTATTATTATTGCTGATTTTTTTATAACTACTGCATTAGTAATAAAACATTTTTTTTTATTTCACATGAGACCAATACATTAAATGATTATTTACCCTAATTACTTTTTATTTCAACATTTTATCTAACTTGCTACTGATAAAATGCAAGATTTGTTAATTTTATAAATCAGCAAGCTGATTATTATTTATAATTAAGCCAGTGTGTTTTTAAACTGATAAACCACTATGCAAGATTTGTGATTACTTAATAAGCTGCTAACATTTTACATGTTTATTGTAAGTTCTACAATATTTATACTTTTTACATTGTGATAAACAAACCATAACAACTGTCAACCTAAAAACATAAACAATGCTTACAATATTGTGTGTAAAATGACTTATAATAGTCAGTGGGCTCACCTGATCGGGACAGAAGTATCCAAATGCTACCATTCCAAACAATGACAGTAGTAAACAGAAGAGTATCACTTTTCGCAACCTCGATCTTGGCTCCATTTTTTTTATTTCGTAGACACCGCTCGGCAGCAACAAAGCGAAATCACTATCTACTTGCACTGACACACTTTTTTGCATTTCGACTGAATGCATGTCTCATTTTTACAAAAATATCCCCAACCCAACACTCACTGATTCTGTCTACTGTCTTTCTTCCACCACGAAAGTACATAAATTCATCGCAACATTGATTTCACATTGTTCTTATCGTTAGGTGATTATCTGACTAAGATACTGTTCGATAACATTGTTTTGTTGATATCACTCGTAATATGTTATGCCATTAACGAAGCCGAAAATAAAATGCGAGAGCAATACTCAAGGTGAGCCCGAGCCGACCAACTACGGCTGACACTACGCGAAGACGACTGACGGGCCCGAGACGCGATTGAAGGCACTGAACACAAACAAACAGTCCCAGGGCACAACACGTTTAAACAGCACTCTGACTCACGCACCATGTTAATGTACCGATGGATCACAACTAACCGATTGTATTGATGAATTTAATAAGACAACTGTTATTTTTTATTAAAATAGTCGAGATTTTCTTCACATTTTATTCAATCCAGTCTACACAAATGCCCTTGTTCCACATCTGTGAAAATGACGTTAACATTCGTGAGCATGAATGTGAAAGTAGGACAACAATAGAGAAATGTGCAGAGAAAGTAAGAGATGCTATGATAGAATTGTCAAAGTATGAAAACAGAATAGTTTTGGACCAAAGTGTTCGTTTAGAAACATTGTGCTATCAATTTGTTTTTGACATGTTGAGTTAGCGTTCAAAAAGTTTGTAAGCTGATCACATTCTTTAAAAGAAAGTTGAGGTCTCGTCAGATTTTTAATGTTGCTGAACATCTTAAATCAAAAAATCTAGATAAAACCACTTTAAGACGTTTCAAACATGTGATGTAAACCTTATTTCAGGGAAATGACAGGCCACTTCGAAATCAAGACACATGCAATTACTGCAAAATTTTAATGGAAGGAAAGACAATTCATGCAGTCCAATTTCCTATACCTTTTTTTACGATAGTTCCGCGTTTGACCACCATCTCGCCAAAAAACGCCCATGGGACGCCATAAAAAGCGTTGGTCGCTCATGACAGCAGGACGGTGGCCATGGAAGTCGGAATCCGTTAAGAAGTGTGCAACGACTCACATAAATGGTAGAAGGTGAAGCACGCTTGCCTAGAAGTAACCGTTTCACTCTTGAATTGAAAACCCCTAGGTCATAGCATAGCTATCAGGAAACACAGACCCTGGCAGGGAATTCCACTCCTTAGTTGTGCCTATGCGCACTGCCGAGCTCAATTTAGCATCTGCATTTTGTTATTAAACTTTAGAGGCAGTGAGGGTGCAGCCTCTCCCCCAAAGGGGTGACAATTGAGTTTTGATCATTTATTCATTTTAGAATTTTTCTATCTCGAAAATCTAAAATATACTTAAGTTTGTAGGTAGGTACTTAATAACTTTGGAACACAGTAAAGCATTAAATACTTCGTAATAATCTTGTAAGCAACTTAAAGATTCACGTTTTTCCTGTGGGTTTGAAGGTAGGCGGAATGTATCAAGACGAGGAAAAAGAAATATGTAAGGTTCTCTGCAAGTGGAGTCTTGTAGTTTCTGGCTATCTTTCTGTCCGTCTTGTCTAATGGTAATCTGAATATTGAACCAAAGCCCCACAATTATCTGAGACTCCTTTTCTTTTACTTGGTGAAATCATCAAATGAATCCTCTTACCCTACTATCAGACTCGTACTAAAATCCATCATGGATTTTAGTACCTACGTACGACGTAGGTACGTTAGTTCCTTCAGTAGCACTTTACGTTCCAGGTTCACGGTTACCTGATGAGACAGTCCCGCGACCAATTCTCTGGAGCCCCAAGTTTCTTTGAGCATCATTTTAACCATAGCAGAGCTATCTACAGTGGCGGATTTGCTCAAGGCCTTGTAGGCTCTGGCGTAGGGCGGCCAGATATTAGGGGCGGTAATCCATGTCAAAAAAAGCCACTGATGGTAATTAAATAAAAGAAATGCAAATTAGAAGTTGGCTAACGAGAACTGGCGCAAACCTAAAATAGTAGACACTAATGATCGTAAGGAGGTATGGCAGAGCAAGGGGCTTTAGGGAAATTTTTACCGGGCACTACGTGGACCCGATGTAAACTTTTTTAGCGTCCGTATCCTGGTTGCGATTCGGTGACCTGTTTGGGGAAACCGAAGGTTTTAACTGTGCATTAATGAAGTTATGATCACGAATAACTACCGGAAATACATTGTGAAGGATGGTACGGTTGATTTAGGTCGGGCATGCCACCCGTCCGGGTGCCGATCCGGCACATTATTTCTGGGTGTTCTCGCCTGGCTTACGGCGAATATTTGCATAGACACAACCTCGTTGCCAGAATTATCCACCAGCAACTTGCTTTGAAGTACAACCTTATGGAATCAGAAGTGCCGTACTATAAGTATGCGCCAGACCCAGTCCTCGAAAATAGCAATATCTCGTTGTATTGGGATCGACCTATCATCACTGACAGGACTATTATTGCCAATAAGCCTGACATTGTGGTGATAGATCGATCGGAGCGTCCCGCAATAATTGTTGATGTAACGGTCCCGCATGACGAGTACCTCGTGAAAGCAGAAAAAGATAAACAATTCAAGTGTCTTGATATGGCTGGCGAGGCTGTTGCAAAACAACCCCTTAGGGGTCGAGTTTCGCAAAATCCGTTCTTTGTGCTCACCTACGTTATATAAGGAACGCTTATGCAAAATTTCATGCTTCTAGGTGCTGAGCTTTCGGCTGTGCGTTGATAGATCAGTCAGCCAGTGAGTTTTGAATTTTATATATATAGAAGATAGATATTCCATTATTTCTCATTATAATTTTAAAATTAGCACACTAGAGTCAATTAGTTTGTATGTTTTCAAGACCACACCTAAATCTACGTAAAAATCTCTAACTGAATTTCTCAAACTTCAACACTCTGCTGTGAGCGAAGCGGCGCGCACGGGTGTGCGTGTTATAGCATTTCGGAATCGCCTCATGTGGCACAACACCCCATGTAAGCCGCAGGCTTTAAGTTTTGTTAAGTCGTGAGAAAAAACGAATTTTGTGTTTTTCTCCATACAAAAAAATATTAAATATATTTTTTTTCGGAGATGGTGCTGTCTATTGCTGTCATATTACCAAATATTATAAATAATAATGAAATAAATTTGTTCCGATTTTTATTTCGCGCCTAAAGCCATTTTGATTTTCAATGTCCACTAAGCGTCGATTTCGAACCACTGTACGGCGCGGCGGCGTCCTGACCTACCGCATGACGCAGGTCCTCACCGGACACGGAAGTTTCGGGAAGTACCTGTGTTTGATGAGGAGGGAAGAAACGCCTGGGAGTCACCACTGCGAGCATCGTCCGGAGGACACGGTGGAGCATACGGTGCAGGACTGCCCCACTTGGGCAGAGCACCGCCGTGTCCTCACGACGGCGGTAGGCGGCGACCTGTCGCGCCCGGCATTGGTCGAGGTCATGCTGCGGGACGAGACGGTGTGGGAAGCGGTCGCCTCCTTCTGCGAAGCAGTCATGCTCGCGAAGGAGGAGGCGGGCCGCGTGAGGGAGAGGACAGTGTCCTCCCTCCGCCCCAGCCGCAGTGGTAGATGCCCACGGCGACAGACGTCGGCACACGATCTCCGGCCACCGTAGGCGCGAGCATGCGGACAGCGAGTAATGGGCAACTCGCTGTCCGACCATGGACCACGCCCGCGTCGACACCGTGGATTTTAGTCAGTACGAGTCTTGACAGTCCCTCCCGCTCTGCCCAAGGTGAGAGGACTCATTTGCTGATTTTACCACGTTAATAAAAAGTATTAACTAATATTATAAATGCAAAAGTCAATTTGTTTTCAAACGCTCGCGCTTTCAGGCTTATTATGGCTGAACGGATTTGACGCTTATATGGGCACAGCTGTTGGGTAGACCATGACTGACTTGGACTACGTCATATGATAGCTTTATCCGGCAATACGCGATTCCATACGCATCATGAGATTACATACGTGGGCAAAAGCTAGGTATAAGCTCGGTAGACCATCATCTGAATTAGGACATGTGTGATAAAGATGAAAAACTATTTACAAAATTGACAGCTTGGGGTAAGATATGTGCTGGCGTCTGTACATATACGTCTGACGAGTTGACAAAGAGACGAAATAGCTAATGGGACGAGTTGTCATCGCAACAGAATTCTTCAATCCATTCCTATAATAACGTCTCAATGATGACGTTTTGCGCCATCTATTGCAGAGTTGTCAAACTACAGATTGATGGTCGCAGGACTCGCAGGTTCAAATACTGCTCGCGGTTGAATTTATCTTCTTTCCACAGACAATATTTAAAATTCGCGACGCATTTAAACACATCACATAATTCGATAAGAGGCAGACATGCTAACGTAGAACCGTGCACATTGAAACGGAAAAGGTTTTGTTGGAAATTCATATGTTCCTAATTCTAAGTCAAAGTTGTTTTACAATAACGTGTAGGAAGGTAGTTCTTTCTCCATTATGGGGTGTTTATCAATTGCTACACTATTTGTGCAGACGACGATCAGACGACTAAGCATGCTACCCTTTGACTTTTTACCTCCGCTTCTTTCCATATAAACTGCTCCAGAAAATACATACATTCTAGAGCATAGTATTTCTGCCTTTTTCTCAATAGACGACTAGAATAGCCGTGCGCTACCTGATAAGTTTCTTACTTGGAACCGAACCTAGTAAGGCGTGCCACTGAAACGGAGCACGAGTGAACGAGAAAATCCATGCAGATGCAGTCGCGGTCTAAAAGTATTCTTCAGTTTTCAAATTGCATTCTTTAATACAAGTTTCTCAGTGCGTAGTTGTAAAATCAAAATGATTTCAATTATTTTTTTTTGCCAAGCTTTGATTCTAAGACATATGCACGAGCGCTTTTTGAAAATGTTCGCGCTCAAACGTGCTGCACAGCCTTGCCGGTGGACATAGTGTGGCGTCGATTGCCGATGATGGAGGCCGATGTTGGCGCACCTCCTGCCCCCCTTACTCCCACAATTATATCTCATAAAATATACTTGACTGTAATGATTCGAATTGCAATTTTAGGAGAACAAAATAAAAATTACGTACAGACGCGAGCACATCAACCTACTGAAATCTGTCAAAATTTGCCAATCGAACGTCAACCTTCTTGTTTTGTGGTAAAGTGGAAATCTATTACAGAAATTTGACAGATTGTGGTAGGTTGATGTGCTGGCGTCTGTACAATACAATCGGGGCATTCCCGTAAAACTTTCGAAGAAAAGGGTTGCCAGCTTGGGAAATTCTAATTTCCCAATTTTTGAGATGTGATCGGGACCGTCCGAAAAAATAACTAGGTACTCAATCACACATTATTAATCTTTTAACAGTACAGATCATCATCATCATCATCTCAGCCATAGGACGTCCACTGCTGAACATAGGCCTCCCCTTTAGATCTCCACATATACCGGTTGGAAGCGACCTGCATCCAGCGTCTTCCGGCGACCTTTATAAGGTCGTCTGTCCATCTTGTTGGTGGACGTCCTACGCTGCGCTTGCTAATCCGTGGTCTCCACTCTAGTACTTTTCGACCCCATCGGCCATCTGCTCTGCGAGCAATATGGCCTGCCCATTGCCACTTCAGCTTGCTAATCCGGTGGGCTATGTCGGTGACTTTAGTTCGTCTACGGATCTCCTCATTTCGGATTCGATCACGTAGAGAAACACCGAGCATAGCTCTCTCCATAGCTCGTTGAGCGACTTTGAGCTTTGAGATGAGGCCGATAGTGAAAGACCACGTTTCGGTGCCGTAACTTATCACTGGTAACACACATTGGTTAAAGACTTTCGTCTTGAGGCACTGAGGTATGTCGGACGAAAAGACATTGCGTAGTTTCCCGAACGCTGCCCCCAACCGTGTTGGATTCGGCGGTTGACCTCTTTCTCGAAGTTGGACCTACCTAATTGGACTACTTGTCCTAAGTAGATATATGAGTCAACAACTTCGAGTACCGAGTTTCCAACAGTACAGATGTTTACATACAATTATTAACCTTGTGGTAGTAGGTAATATTTTTTGAAGCGTGACCATAGACTCAACATCACGGCTGAAAAACTCTGAGGGTCAATTCTCAGTGGCCTACTAGGAAACTGGACATTTTAAAATCTAACACCCTTATTGATAAACGCGAACTAAAGTTACGCCAAAGTTATTCCTTAAAAAAAGTAGTTAATCTGAAGATTATCCTGGTAGTAACTTTATTCACGTTCACGTTTATTAATAACGGTGTAAGCAACGAGCATTGGGTGTAAGAGTTTAAAAGACCCGGACTTCACGTGGGGACGCTGGAGATGTGCGAGGCTGAAAGACCAAGATGGGTTGAAACTAGGGTGTTTTCGCCAAAGCTGTGCAGAGATGCGAAGGTACTGGCTAGGCCGGATCAGAGGTATGTGCAGACTACTGACGCTCAGTTCAGTGCGTGAAAGGCAGACTTCGCCATTTTTTGGACTCCGCTGTGCGCCACTGCGGAGTGCAGAGGCTTCTTTTAAATATGTTACATTTACTCTGTATTTTGTTCAAAAAAAAATAAGTGGAGATGGAGATGTGCAAGGCGAACGCTACACGTAAGATTCATATTCTGATCCGTCGATATAAACTGTTGGATTACGATATTTATTGACACGTAGAGTAGTGTACAAAGGGGAACTAAAGAAATAGAGGAAGACGGAGTTAAAGCGATGGGAAGATGATTTGAAAAAAGTGGCTGGCCCAGAATGGATGCGCATTGCAAGAGACATGCAAAGTGGAAAGCTTTAGAGGAAGCCTTTGTCGAAAGAGAAGCTGTGAAAGAGTAACCGGATGCCGTTCAAAGAGCTTCATAATGAAAATATAAGTATTGTAAAAAAAAAATTAAAGTAAAATACTTAAGAAAAGTTACAGCAAATAAAGGTTTTTGTTAGAGTATTATTGACCGATCACAATATTTTATCGCTGTATTTCTGGATCAAATAAATAATTATCACAATATTTAATGACGAGTAGCGTTCGCCTGACTAATAACATTCTATTGGTGTCATACAACACATTCATACTCTCGTTTCGCCTCCATTTGAAGGAGTTCAGGCCAAATAATAATTGTGAAATAATTGAGGACAGGGGGAGCTATTCTCTAAGGATAGGACAGCCTCGTGTCATCGCAGCCCCAGAGTCGAAACTAGTTTGTCTTTATCAGATTTTCAACTTTATTTTTTAGAGAATCAAGTTGAAAATCTATTTAAGACAAACTAGTTTTGCCAGCGACGATTAAGCCGTACAATGGTGGCCAAGACCAACAAATCAGTTTTCGTAAAAAAGATCAAATTGTGTGTAATCGAATTTGCGTCGTCAGTAGGTTTCCTGTGTTTTTCGTTTCTAACCTTGCCACATGTGCTGCAAATCCGCTGAAAAATCACTGGATAAAATACATAAAAATAATGAGGAATAAAAATATCGTATGTTGGTCTCTTTTCAGGTAAATTGAATAACAATATTATGTATAACACAGAACAAATCTTTGCTACGTAACATCATTAATAGCAGGATATTATAATCATAACTAATAGACACACAAACGATAATTTTAGGAATGGCCGGACAAAAATAATAGTTAACATTTTCAATGACAGGCTTTAATCCAGTATCACTTCTAAGTAAGAGAACTTCTTAAAGAAGGTACATAATTTAAAAAATCAATTCATCATGTTATGAAGAAAATCAGTTTCCTTACTAAAACAGAATACAAACTAAAAAAAATATGTAAAACAAATGACATATCTAGAATGCATTAGCAAAATTAACTAGAAATTAGTTATGGGTATTAATAAAATACCATTGTGGCACTACTATTAGACATCTACACAAATTAAGAACAGATTCCAAACATTTTGTTTATTGTAAACGAAAAGGCACTTTAAAATCAAGGTGGGGAGAGTAATGATGATACATAAATAAAAATATACATAATGAAGGTCAGAACAAGTTATAATGGAATACTCCTCTTGTTTGTCATCAATTTCTCTCGTCACACTGTAGTTTCACTTAAAAGTAGAAAATATTTTAAGAGTTCTTTTATAATATATGTACACATGTTAAAAAATTCAACAAGGAACAATCCATACATACCTACAACTTAGAAATAATTATGTGATTAGAATATTCTCAAACTAATTCACAAAGTACCTCAAATAGATAATAATAGATGTCATTTAACTCCATGATATTGCAATATCAAATACATTTGTAAGCAAATATGTAATATTGCCATATCGAAAATCATTAAAACAGGTAGTGCATGGAGTAAGACCAAACCCAATGCCACGAGAGAACTCATACATAACTGTCCATTATATTGATATAAAAAAATGTATACAAAAGGTCCACACCTTATTTGATTACAATTTCTGCAATATAAAAGTTATAAGTCACCACTGATAATATCAGCTCTCCATATATTTAATGAATATCATAGACACTTGATGCCGAGGTATCATAACACTCAGTCAGCGCACATGTGTAGATACTTGTATCAACGTTTCTGTAACTTCACCAGTCCCTAAACCGTAGGATCAACTCCTCTCACCACAGAATTTTCTAGTTATAAAAATTACTATATTTTATCGATTCAGTCCACAAATTTGAAATAAAGTCCACGATTCCACTCGCCGTCACATAGTGCGTTACTAGTACATGACGACTGTTGGTATTTACTTAATGTTCTGTTCACTAGGCGTTTGTTTAATTAAACGTTCTTCCAGTACGAATATTATTTAGCACATTTTAATTTGTTGAAAGTTTTTTTAGCGATGCACTGTTTAAAACAATCAATAATATCTATGTTACATTAAAATTGTTCAAGTAGGGACGCAACAACCGCCGGTCACGTCGTTGAAGGACATAATTCCTCATTCCTGTCTATGTATGTCCACTATACATACGTCTATGTAATGCGGTACCAATTAGTTGACTACTAGTTGTCTATGGGGAGAAGCCAGTCCTCAAATTGTTTTCACAGAACAAGCACATCAATCAGTTGCGAGGACGTCCGCGTCCGCGCGACCCGTCACGGTCCTGAAACAAAACTCGCTGTTAATACACATTATCATCGCAAATATTTCAGAAAAAAAGTAAATACAAGTCTTTCTATTTATAATAAGCTATATTTTTGCCATGTAACCAACCTTACGGGGCCTGTTGTAATCACGGTCGCGATACATATTAGACATGGGACCGTCGCGGTACATGCCCGGGTCATTGCGATCATTATGGTCGTTATAGTCCCGCGGTCCATCATCGTCTAAGTCGAGAGCGTCACGAGGGTCACGAGGGTCGCGAGGGTCGCGGTAGTTGCGCGAATCCCGATGGTCACGTGGGTCTCGGGCGTCTCGTCCATCTCGGTGGTCCCGGTGGTCCCGAGGGTCGCGTCCGTCCCGCCCGTCTCGTCCACCACGGCCGTCACGAGGGTCACGTCCGTCACGGCCGTCACGCCCGTCGCGACCATCGCGGCCCTCTCGCCCGTCATGACCGTCGCGCTTGTCACGGTATTCACGATAGTTGTTACTGCGGTACCCGCGACCGTTATCTTGCTCCTCGCGGTTATTCTCTTGAGTGTGAACAGGAACCTTGCGCGAATCTTCTTCCTCCTGACGCCTCTCGTAGTGAATGAAGTCGTCAAAAATAGATGTTGAGTGGCAATAGCAGTGCATGATGCGTAGCACTTGCAGCCCCTTGGCGTGCGGCACTTCCTGCGTGTCGCGAGAATTTGTAACTGGCTTGTTCTCGTTATTCTCTAATTTGATATGACGTAGTTGCACGTTCGGAACGTCCTTAACATAGATCCACCTAACACGAAACTGTCCCTTCCACTTGTCCTGAGACCACACATTAGAGTTGGAGTTGTAATCAACCGCACTAGTCATGCGAGCCATTCCACAGAAATGGCCGCTACCGTTCACCGAAAAGAAAAGGAAGACGGAGCCTCCCTCCCTCTCACGCTCGCGGAACGCCGCGTCCAGGCGCTTGTTGCCGTGCTCAGTACTGCACCATATCTCGTACTTGATACTGCGGTGTATGTCGTCCTCTGAATAGGACTTAATCACAAAGAACCGAGCTAGAGGGGCGCTCAGATCGAATTCTTTAGGATTATAGTCATTCTTGACGCGCAGTTCGTCGAGTACGGGATGCGGCACGGCAGGCACGGCCGGGGGCGGCGGAACGGCCACTGCGGGCGCAGGCAGCTGCGGCCGCGGCACGTGCGGCGCAGGCGCCGGGTGCGGCTGGTGCGGGGGCGGGGCGCGCGGGGCGTGCGTCCACGCAGGCGGCGGCTGATGCGTGGGCGGCGGCCCACGCTGCAGTTGCTGCTGCAGAGGGGCAGGCGCGGGCGGCGCGGCCGGCGCCTGCGCAGGCATGGGCAGCGGCGCCGGTACGGGCGGCGCCTGCAACGGTGGCGGCGGCGGCGCGGTCACTACAGGCGCGCTTTTGCCGGCGTCCCATGTGCTGATATCCATGTTGTGCTTTCCGGGAATTATCGGTGGTGGAGGCATACCGGGGCCCTTCTTCTTGACGGCGCCTCCCTGGGAGGACGGCGCGGGTTTGGCCGGCTGGCTCGCGATGGAAGCCCATGTCATCTTTTTGGGTTGAGAGCCACCAGACACGTCCTTAAGTTCTGGAGGGCGATCCTTCTCCAATTTGTGTTCGCCGAGCGAGAGCGACTGCACGCCCGTCTCCACGGCCTTGATGCCGTCGGGCACGTACAGCCCGTCAGCCCTATAATAGTCATCGTACTGCTTCGCACGACCGAGTTGTCCCCACGTCGAGTAGTCGCCATTACCGTGAAAATAATTAAAAGTCGACGCTGGTTGTCCGAATGCAGCTGTCGAAAATGGAGTTGTTGAGGGTCCAAACACACCTGAAAATGTAACAATACAGAATTAATAGAGTGATCTAGCTTTCCAGACGTTGGGAAGATCAAAATTAGAAATGTATACTCAATAAGCGTTTTATGAAAATGCAAGGTAAAATGGTAATTAGATGATTTATTAACAATGGTTGGACACAAAAGATGGATGCGGTTTAATAGAAGCAAGATATTGATCGAGGTATTGTCGTTTTTCTAGCATGAATATTTGATACGTAAATTGATGAAAAAAGTGACATCTTTTCTCTTGTTACTGTATGAATACTAGCTACCATCCATTCCATAAGAATCGTGAGGATTGTATCCTCCGAAAGTCATCGGGTCTGTTCCATTGGTGGACCATGTCCCATCCCCGACTCCAAAAGCTTGATAAGGAAGTGCTGTTGTACCGTAATAACCTGAAATAAGGAAAAATATTTGCCTCTAAACAAATTTCCCACTTTCTAGTTATAATTAACTTATAACAAAAGCAACAAGATACAAAAGATGTTTAATTAATTGAAAAGACTGAATCTAACCTTTATTACACGACAATATAAGCCTCAGTATCTCTTATTAGCACAATTTAATAAATGAAGTCCCGCATTTTAGGTTAAACATCTCGACTAAACTGCTTATCATCGTCATCTCAAACTGATAAATAGACTCAAGTTTACATCTCAAGAAATATAGTCTATCTGTCTCTGTTATATAACACAAAATATCGTGAACTCTATACTTGATGCAGTTTTTGAAAGGTCCAAGTTCAAATAAATATAGTCTTGACCTTTCAACATTGTTAACAAACTCAACTATACAAAGGCTTAAGGATTCTTGGGACTATAAATACTGTACAAGCAAACTCTAGATAAACCAACATACAGTTAGTTATAGGGACATTACAGGGTGGGAGAAATTTTCAATGAAACACAATAGAACTTGCGGAACCGACATTAAATTATTTCTGAACAAACTAAGGGAGAATCTTAACCATAAATAAAAACCAATGCACATTACTCTCGGGACTTTACAGGTACTTGTCTAATTTTCAATGAGACACGTCATTATACATTTCTTGAAACTGATAACTCCACCAATATAACTGAATGCGATCAGTAGACTTAAGACCGGTCATACACGGACTACCTGAAGCAGTCAGGATAAGGCGGTCGGTGCGGTCAAGCAGTCAACTAACTACTTCAAGCAGTCAGTGAAGGGGTGAAGTTTACCATAAGTTCCATCATCCTACAGAATGGCACTCAAGCCTCAACCATTGTGGTAGTTTTAACCAATGCAATGCTTTATTTTGGGCTGTAAAATACTTGAATGTGTCCTTCCACCCTGAGTAGATGGAGTCCAAGAAGGGACTATCAAACTGACTCATAAACACCCAGTTCTTTCACATGGCCTTTGCGTTCCAGAGGCGCGGTATACAGCTTACTAAGTTCCGCGGCCATGGCAGACCAAAGAAAAGTCATGAATCTAGTTTTAAGTAATGCTTGAATCTTGAGTAACATTTTATAATATGGGCATTAAGTCAATCATATAGTTGGGGGGAGGGTCCGTCTTATCGTCTATTGGTATCGAAACACATGTACCTACCTGCCACGCTGTACGGGTCGGCTGCGGACGAGATGGGTGGCGCATAGGATGGTTGTTGCTGGTGGCGCCATGATACCTCGGCCAGCTCGTCGCCGCCGCTCTCTAAATGTTGCTCTTTCGGTGCATTTGTCACTAGAATCATAATAATTGAGCTATGAGTAAAAAGGACTTGACCCACCTTCCCTTATTTTGCTGTTTAAGATAAAATAATAAGATAAAAATAGCACTTATAGAATTTGTAAAAAAAAAACTTGAAAGTCTATCTATTTCTTTATAATTTAGTTTTAGGTCCAGTTCTAATCTAACATTAAACTACATCTAAATTAATGACTAATGCCTAAATACCACTTAAATTTCAACAAAATTGCTTTTAATTATGTTTGGCTTAGTGAAAGCAACCTTTTTTAGCAAGATCTTAGAACATGACTCTATAGACAGTGTTTGTACATTATACAGGGTGTATGGATCTTTCTTTAACCCTCACATAGAACAAAACAAATACATTAAAAGATAATATAATTACTTATTGCTCAGAAAAATTACCAAAAATTAGACATTGTCCCTTACATCCTGTATTGTTTTTATTGATAAGACAAGAATTCTTTATTTACTGTGTGTGCATAAAAAGTATGTATTTCTGCATAAGCATGCATTATGTGTAGGTACTCTCATTATTTAAAATGTTCTAAGACCATTACTAATTGTTTGTAAAGTCACAATACTCATTTGTTTTCAAATGAGTCATCTAAAATACTGATAAAAGAAAGCAAGCGGCTATGGTCTTTATTTTTATGTGACAAAAGGATTAATAATGTAATGTGTCTAAATGATATTAATATTTAAAGCAACATAAATACTAATGGTTTCTTATTACAGTACACTAATTCATTAAGCAGGAATCTTAACAATGCAATTAAAAGAATGCATGAAAAAAATAATTAAATAAAACTATAATGATTGGCATGTTTTTCTACATAATGAATATCAATTAACAACTTCTTAACAAACTACAACTTGGGAGTTTATTCGTTGGATCCAATTTTTCACCTTTTTTTAATTATACCACTCTTAACTTTAAGCAACATTCATTAATAAACCCCATGAAGTGAAACGAATAGCTTAATTTGTGTTGTATCAAGAAGGATGCAAGTCGAATTTTACAACTAATTTCTAAAAAATCTATGCTGCCTATGCCATTACGATTTCAAGAATTTTATGTCCCACAAAGTATGTATGATGATGTTCATACAAATGCCATTAATTACAATTGAAGTAATCAATTGCCCACAATTATTATTCATGGCAGTACTACACACAGGTCAATTCTTTGCAGTCATTGAACATTCTTTGGTCTCTAAAAAAATACATATTGATGGCTGTAAGGCATCTATTACCTTTAAAATCTAAATGAAATTGACATGATAAGCCATAGAAATAGGAAAGATATATTTGGTAGAATATTTTTAGAAGAATAATGTCCATTTTCGATAACAAAAAGCATGTGAACATTAATGCTTGAATAAAAGCACATTACCTATTACAAAAATTTATAAGCTAAGCATTTCAAAAGCGGAGGGTTGTTTTGTATTATTTTTGAGGTGTAAATGTCATTAAATTAGTCATCCCACGGATTGGAAAGGACTGTCAGACTGTCTCTTAATGTCTAAAAACCACCTTGTTCCTCCACACTGTACCCGGGGATTGTGCTTAAAAATTCAATAATACAGATAAAGATGATGAATTGACTGGTAGCCACCTGTTGTGGGTCAAAACTATAGCAAATTGGAAAGTTATGAAACACAGATGTATGACTATATTAGTGATAACAATGTGATTACAGAGGTCTGTAGCACACAGTATGTATATACACAAAAACAATAAAAAAAACCCATTGTCTGTGGTATTTTTAGGACAATTCAACTACAAATGGTGCTCACCTGTTGATCTGTATTCAATAGGAACAGGTTAGGCAGGATATGAGGAATGTCAAGGTCACCTATTTTTTTTAGCATGTTAAAATCATCAAATGAGTCCTTCCATCCAGGGCAGGGCACGAGGGACTGTGAGACTTGTACTGACTAAAATCCACAGTGTCCTTCAATAGCCCTTTACGTTTCAGGGTCACGGTGGCTCGTAAGTCCCGCAACACCAAGGAATGCACCTGATGAATGTGTGACCAATACTTGTCATGCAATAGTAAGCTTGCTTAACCAATAAGAACAGGTTAGTCAGTATAAGAGGAATGGTTTCAAAGACTATGTAGTCTCAATGTCAAGGTCAGTAGCTGACTGGTGATAAAGAAATGTACCTGCTGTGACCACTACTTGATATGCAACAGATAGGGCTTGCTTAATCACAAAGTAAGCAGACATTTAAGTAGTATCATAAGGAGTTTTTGCATGCAAGAATTTTTCATGATTGCCTAACTAATCAAACAATTATAATAGCTCTTAGTAAGTTTTTCAATGAAAGTATGTAACTGTTTGTTTAGCATAGACAATAAACAGCCATATTAATACCTACTGCACCTGCAGGAAGATACAAAATTGCTGTGCTTATGATGAATTTTGAAAAACTTACTGTGTTCTACATAATAGTACATGTCTGCTCTGTAGTCACCCACATAATAAACAAGAGTGGTACAGGCACAGACATTGATTATGTGTGGGTGGTAAAGATTTTCAAGTTATTTTAGATAGACGTCTGTGGGCTGATTGGGTGGGCCACCTACCTACATCCTCTCAGGTGTACAATATAATCATTACATTAATTTCTCCCAATATCATCATACATCTGACAACATTCAGATACTACAGTTACAATCCCACTACCATACAGTAACATGGTTAACAAAATTATCTTAGATCTAAAATCACGAAAGAAATAATAAAAGTGAAAGCTAAAATGATTACGACGCTAATCGCAGCATCGCAATAACGAGAAACGAAGCCGACCGGTACGCTGTTCCACCTACGGAGAAAACACTTTGCAACGTCACAACGATACCATCTTTACCTTGGTTCCCTTGCCCTTTCATCCGCTACGATCGCCACAATCATGAAACAAGAAACAAAACACCAATATTAGATATACAACAATACATTTTAACACGTAATTACTGAACAGGGATAGTGTAAATGCGAAATACCTGATCTGACACGCCTGCTGACATTGGCCGCGATTTTGAGAATATAGAGCACCTAGAGAAGTCTTTACACACGACAATATCAAAATAAATCACATCAGTTTCACTACACAAGGTCCGAAGTGTCCAAGATTCACTTAATTATTTCTAAATGTCTGTGTTGTATAAAAATCCACTGAAGTCCGAAACGGATGGACGTTTGTTAATGGCGACCATAACAATGTTGCCAATATTTTTTTCGGAAATAACCGGTTACTGTGATTTTACCGTAAATTAATAAGTCACTTTACTAGAAGTCGAAGTAATTTCACATGGATATAATTTCCATTGCAATAAAACCAGACTGATCTTTTTCATGTTTATGTATTTTAATTTTATTTCTAAGTCTTCCCCGAAAAATATTGTGTCCTTCATATTAGATGATTCATCAACACCATTCATTCATCAGCTGATCATCACACAAATAAACCTGAAACACGCTACTGCCTCATATAGTAGGGATGTAATTTTGATCATTCTACTCAGTTCTAATTGGGTCTAGAATACACGATCATAATTAAGAAGAGTTGGTACACATCAACGCATATTGACGCAATTTTTTATTTACTCCTTCATGATAATACAGCTCTGTTAATTTTTCTTTTGCAATTGCAATAGAAAAATACAGATGGCTCCATTCTATGTTGCTAAAGTGAACATGCAGTTTTGATTTTTGACGGTTTAAATGGAAAACTGCTCATTGAAAATAATAAAATTATTTAATCAACAAATTACATACAATACACATAATCACAATTATCAATAAAAGCCTTATTTTTTGGTAAAAAATGAAGAAATAGTTTTGGTTCCACTTGCTGCCTTTTGTCTCGCCTTTTCCTTTGCTGTTAAAGGCTTTTCTTTTTTTATGACAATATTTTCTTTTTCAGGGAACACAAGTGAATTATTTTTGGAATGATCATCTGAAATTTCACACTTCATTTTTTTCTTAGATTCATTATTTTCAACTTCAGACTTTCTCTTGTTTCCAATAGTTTCAATTGAGTCTGGCTCGAAATTAAACCTTTTTTCTAATGATTGCCTCATTTCATCTTGTAGATACTCCGCCAACATGCCACAGGCATATTTCAAGTAGCGTTCTGGAAATGACAAAAATATAAACTTTTAGTGAATAATGAACAAAAAAATAATATGGAGCTAATTTCAGTGGAACATAGCAACATTTATATGCAGCTGCCGATAATTTATTTGTGACATCATGATTTGACAAATCTCATGAAATGCAATTATTAATCATCTTTAGAGAATGATAGTGTGCAATCCCTTAAAATCCCTAATTTGTAATCCCTTAAAACACCTGCCAGGAATAGCATGCAGGGTAATTTCATCTTGATGCAGTTATTTTCAGTAACATGAGACAATATCTAAATGTTTTATAAAAAATAATTTTAATAATACCTTAAACTAAAAATGCTATTAAAGATATTAAAGTGTCAGAGCTTGGTAGCATTTAGAGTAATTTTGTATTTCTGTAATCACCAACAAGTAGTAAAAACAAGCACTTAAGTTTTCATACCTTCTGGCATATCTGTCATTGAGCTTGACACAAAAGTAGCAGAAACTGCTCCGGAAGTGACATGAATGTTTTTCTCTCTCAACACTTTCGCAAGTCTGCAGACTCGGTCCTCCAACCACGCCATTGCCTTTTCTTCATTGTATTTATATGCTTTCATGTCAGCTGGACCCTAGAAGGAAGAAACCATTACTTTAAAATGACACATAAATAAATACAGCCTTTTTCCCACTTGAGTAGGCTGAATCTATGCTACGATTGTTGTAAAGTCATCAATGCTTAGCCTTTTCCCAACTCTATTGGAGTCGGCTTCCAGTCTTATTGACACAGCTTAAAAATGTTAATTAACAAATCTTTTTTTTTTCACTGCCTAATGTTGATTTTATCTCATAAGCTCGTGCTCAGCCGGTGATCTAATTACCCAATTGTTCACACGTTCCAGGACACTTGAGTTTTTTTAAATATCCCAATATTACACTTAAAAATTCCATTCATTTTATCATACCGCCTATAGCCGTACTACACATATTTTTAACATTTTGTTACGACAAATACGGCCATAGACGTTGACGCCTATGGGCGGGACGTCATATCAGTAGTAACAATAAACAATGAAATGAGACAGTGTGCAACAAAGTCCACCGCCCTTAGCCGGACTGTCACGTAAAGGTATATAGAGTTAACAGCGAGAGGCGGTCTGTCCCGGAAAGTGTTAAACAGAAAGGTAGCTTTATCCAAACAATTATTTTTTATATTGTAAATAAATACCTTCAAATCAGCTACATTTTCTAAACTAGGCACAAAGTCTAGAATCTTATCATATCCCTTCTCAGAGAGCAAGTCTTCTAATGGTATTGCTCTATCACTGCACTGTTCCTTTAATTTTGGTAACACTGAAAAGTGATTGGTACCGAATATTAGTTTTAATAACATTTATGCTAATAAAAGTTCGTTTTTGAAATTTATAAACAGCATTCATAAGCCTAGATAAGAAATTGAAAAAAGAAACTAAAATTACTTTAATATTTTAAAAGAATCTTTACCTAGAAATATGGGATTAACTGGAGTGAACATTTGGACACTTCCATCGGATTTAACAGTTTCTCCAACAAACCATGACCGACAAGGTTCATCAAAAGTCCGTATTTCATAGATTTTCTTATTTTTGTCATCCAGGCAATATTTCGAAGGCTCTCCATGTGCCGGGTGTTGTAAAGTAATGATGGTGAAATTACTGTTGTCCAACAAAGTATCTGTAATTTAATTTAAGCGTGAGGCACGGTATTTGCAGATAATTCTCGTTATGCTCTTATAACATCAGAGATAATCATAGTAAAGTTTCTAACCTTTTACAAGTAATAGCCATGACCTTTCAACACGTTTTGGAGGAACAGGAGCAGCAACTGTGTTTGATTTTGTCTTGGATCTTGTCATTTTATATTCTAATTTAGGTAAAGCGATCCTTATTGAGTCAAATGCTTAAAAACGATGAAAACGATGTATTATTTTCGCGCTAACATCAACATAACAAACTTCAAATCTTCAACATTAACGTCAATGTCAAATGTCCATTTCGGACACTAGGTTAGTATATTGAAACTTTAAAAAACGAAAAAAAAGGGCTTGTAAAATCGACTAAGAAAAACCGTAATTCTAGATCTAAAAGTCACAACGCTAGCAAAAGCGTTCCAGCTAAAAATGGCATGTCTTAGCTTGACAGCATATTTTTTGTCTCTTTCCAACATTACTGTTTCGCTTTTTTGTTTCCTCCCATGCTCAAGTAGTTTGAAACCATTATTTCGATTTTGACTGATGGACGTCTGACCTGACATTTTGAATTGGTTTGACATTTGAAAGATAAACCGCGCTTTTGCACAAAGTTTGTACTTGAAATTGAACAATTATTACAGAAAAGATGCAAGCGTTTCTCAAAAGCGGCAAATTATCTGCATCAGATAAACCTTCGTCTTCGGGTGTAAAATCGACTGGCAAGAAAAAGCCTCCAGCGCCATGGGTTGAGAAATAGTAAGTGCTAACATGAAACACATTTTATAATTCTCAATGTATTCGTATTAACAATGATGATAACATAATTTCCAGCCGGCCGAAGACAATAGATGATATTGTAGACCAGGGAGAAGTGGTGCAAGTACTAAGGGAGTGTCTATCAGGCGGAGATCTACCACATTTGCTGTTCTACGGCCCTCCCGGAACCGGCAAGACGAGTGCTATCCTTGCAGCAGCCAGGGAGCTTTTTGGTGATATAAGCAGAGATCGTGTGTTGGAGCTGAACGCTTCTGATGAACGCGGCATTCAAGTTATTAGAGATAAAGTAAAGTCTTTTGCTCAACTCACTGTCAGCAGTAAAAGACCTGAGTAAGTAAATTGTGTTATTAATTAGTTTGATCTTTATGTTATTCCTAATTATTAAGCATTATAGAATTTGTTCCACAACACATATAACTTGACTCTGTTCAAAGTTAGGTTGAATAGGCTTCTTCTGGGCACCTCTGACCTAGACTAGAAACACGAGCAAACCAATCTCAAATAAAAACAAAGTACCAATTTAAGTTGAATAAAGACATCATGTCCTTGTTTGTGTAATGATAAGAGATAAATTAAAACTACTTTTCTTATCTTTTTACCCGACTACGGCAAAGCCAAAAGGAGGGTTATGATTTTGACCGGTATGTATGTTTGTTTGTATGTATGTATGTATGTTTGTTTGTTCCCTCATAACTTCTGAACTATTTATTTATGACAAATGAGATCTCGTTAGAAGCGTCTCAGTTGTCCGCTGGTTATAGGGTAGGTGACGTGTTACCAAATCCAATATGGCGCCCTCTAGGGGATGAGAAGTCGTTACCGTAAAAAAAAAAATTTTCGTACAATATCAACATGGGTATCAAATTAAAGGGCTTGATGAGCACATTTGAAATATATATACATTATATAGCTTTTACTAGCAAATATTCTGTTTTTAACAGTGTCAACATGGGAATCAAATGATAAATCTTAAATTCACAACTCAGAATTTATACATATAACATAAATTACTATGAATAATATAACACCAAAATAGTGTAAATAAAAAATAAGTTAAAAATAACTAAAACCCGACTACGAAAAAATCGCGCACTGAAAAGTATAAAACAAGAACAAGCCGTGGTCGTATGCCACCTAGCCAATAAAGATTGTGTGAAACAACCGCAGGTGGCATACGACCACGGCATGTTCTTGTTTTATACTTTTCAGTGCGCGATTTTTTCGTAGTTGGGTTTTAGTTATTTTTAACTTATTTTTTTTACTTCAGCTGCATGATGGGGAAAAATTTATATAATTATGAATCAGTACCATAACTATACAATGAAAACAGTGTTCCAAATCCTTATATCTTTAAAATGCAGAAAATATTCTTTTTGGTTTGCTTGTCTTGGATAATTTGCAATTGATTGGTAAAAGAGACCAATAGAGAATTTTTTGTTAGTCAGCCCCATTTCTGAAACATGCTGCTACAGCGAGTCCAAAATTGAACATGCAATACAATTCCCATCAGTAATAACTCATCATCTTTAATTCCAGTGGTCGACCATGTCCCCCATACAAGCTGGTGATCCTGGATGAAGCAGACTCAATGACGAATGCAGCGCAAGCAGCATTGAGGAGGACCATGGAGCGGGAGACAAGAACCACTCGCTTCTGCCTCATCTGCAACTATGTGTCAAGGATAATTCCTCCTATTACCAGCAGATGTTCCAAGTTTCGCTTCAGGCCTTTAGCTAGAGAGAATGTCATCAAGAGGTATGAATATTTTTGATGAAAAAATCATGACATCAAGTTGGTTTCTTGGGGGCTCAGCAGAGATAAATCGCCCACAATTTTATTCATTGTATGAATTTATGGGTTTTTTCCAGTGGATCCCATTTGAAAGACTACTCTGATCAAAAAATAACATTTGAAAGACTACTCTGATCATCTATCCTCCTTTCAAATGGGATTTTTTTCTGCTGGTCTGATCAGCTTGTACAAAGAACAAAGCTGGGTATCATGTTGCTGATTCTATTGGCAGATTTTTTGGTTCAAATTCTAAAAGCAAGAACCTAGTGCTTGATTTGGTAGTCGCACCTAAGAACTATGCAATTGGTAACTAATTTAGGGAATATTTCTATTTGGGGTTTTTTTTTTAAAATTAATGAAAGATTAAGAAGTTAATTTGTTGCAGAATAACATAATTATTTGTTCCATTTCCACATTTACATGTAGGCCGATTCTCACAAAACGGTACACCATCGGCAAAAAAATACGTTGTTCGTGTGTACTGCTCTTTCTAATAGGCATATCATGAAATCTCGACGTATCACGATATGCCTAGACTCTAGGCATATCATGATGTGGCTAATTCAACCATCGGCCGGCGAAAAGTGATCACACCAAAACGACGACGATATTAAAAAATTAAACAATCCTAATGAGATATAGAGATAATCCAATTCTTGTAAATAATAACAATTCTTGTCAATAATAACTAAAACAACAACACAGACTTCGCGAGATATGTGAACTGGAAGGCGTTGACGTCGGCGAGGGCGAAGTACTGCACCAAGCGGTAGACACGTGCGAGGGAGACCTGCGCCGCGCGCTCACTGCCATGCAGTGCTGCCAGCGACTACTGGGCAAGATCACTGCTGAGGGACTAGTTGAGGTAAGAGGTTCAGCAATTATATTTGTATCTTGTTTGAATGTTCTCTATGACCACAATTTTTTTTTTAAATCTTGTGTACATATATTTTTAATTTTTTTTTTAAATCTTGTGTCTTAACCTTCGATCTCTCTAAATATTGCTGAAATGATCAATTGATTCCTCATCATTGTAATTTGTGAACAGGTAACTGGACTTGTTCCTGAGAAGCTGGTCAATGAATACCTGAGTATCAAGAACTATAGTGAATTGGAAAAGTTTGTTGAAAGGTGAGCATTTCAATCCTATTTTTTGCTATATGCAGATGATATTGCTGAAACCTTACATCATGAAGACTATTAGGCGTACAAGAGAAGATATAATACCACCACTAGAACTAGATATCCTTCCGCCTTCATCCTTCAATGCCATTGCCCAGGAAGAGGCGGAACGCGTAAGGGAGAAGACATCCTCAACCTCACGCCCTGAAAATCGCGCGTTTGCATCGAAAAATGGGCCTAATACTTTAGTGCGTAATGTAATGTTCCCGTACTTTCCTTCTGCTTAAATAAATAGGTTCCGTCATAAGTTCAATCAGACATGGTTTGATCTCACGACTCATGATCGCCATTTAACGCTTTAACATTTACAATAACAGCAACTATTCATGGACATGACCTGAGGCTATTGCTTCAGTATTAAAACTACAAATATGGCTGAAACTATCTGAACAGGAATCTATTTGCTCTTTGTGGAAGTGGTATCTAAGTACTCAAGTCAGTGATGTTTTGAGTCATTTTTATCACCAGAGTTACATTGTAGGAGACATCTAGAATGTGGTTGAAATGGCTCCGCGACTGGCTCAGTCTGGATTGCGAGGCTATTTCCGGCCGCTGTATCGTAGGCGTAGATTTGCGGACGGCGAGTAATAGATAGCTCACCTTTAGTTAAAGGACCAGGCTCGAGTCGATGGCGCGCCTCAAACTGTCAAACTGATGAGGTCCGATAGTGTCAAATGCCTGTCCGAATAGCAAGATTCTGTTAAGAAGCCATGGCTCTAAAAATAATGCAGACCATAGAAATAGGATGGCTTTTAAGCAGTCAAGTCTGACAGTCCCTTCTACTCCTCCCAAAGTTAGCTTTGATGATTTTTCACCCCATTTACAGCCACCATAAAATATCACTAATTAAACAATTTCTATCCATTAGTTTCCTTATGGAGGCATACTCAGCCTCCCAGCTCCTGGAGCAGCTGTCCGCAACAGTTGTGACCGCGGGCCATCTCACCAACAAGCAGAAGTGTGACATCAGTGAGAAGGTGGCTGTATGCTCTCACCGGCTACTGGATGGAGGTGCCGAGCTCATGCAGCTGACGGACCTTGGCTGTACCATCATCATGGCGAATAATAACCCTTAGAGAGTGAGTGAGACCTGTTTTTTTGTATCACAAGTTTTGTTAGATAATAATACTAGCTTATTACTGGCCCACTGCTGGACAAAAGCTTCCTTTCATACAGAAGGCAAGAATTGTTAAATACATAAATACAAGTTGTAAATTAAATTGTATTTTGTATAGATGTGAACCTCTAGTTATGGTTGTTAATTCATAATGTCAATGACAATAATACACAAATCAAAAAACACTTTTCTGCGGTTTAGGCGCAGAATGCTTAATTCAAAATGGCTACCGAATCACAAAAAGACTGGTTCTCAAAACGGCAAATGATCAAAATGGATGATTTTCTACAGTTTGGGAGTAGAATTATAGAATTATGGCGCTTGCGCTACGTTAGTGTTGTGTTAAGTATGCCCAAAGAGTGTATGTCCCCATTATACCTCGCGGCCCCGTCTTATACACTGTTCCCCTAAATAAAATATATCTTCTTTTCAATTTAACTGAGATGTTTCATATCATGCGAAAAAGACTTAATTAATAAAAATTATACTCCTAATTGAAGAAAATTTTCTACTTAGACAATTGGTCACTTTGAGGATTAAGGTTTTAACAAACTTTTCCTTATTCTCAGTCATGAATTAAAATAAAACAAAATGTTGTTATAAACTTGTGTATTAACAGAATTCCCTAAATTCGAAGCATTCGGGATAGCTTTGAGCGTATGATACTCCTAGTTTCGTTTCTATACAAATTATGATTTTTCTTTTCATTAAACAGTATTAAATTGCTGGCCCATGAGTTACTATATAACTAAAACTAGGTCAAAATACAGATGTATGCAATCATATTGTAAATATAATGACACATGGCCATTTGTGCATATCAAGTTTCAAGTTACGTCGTCACGCATCGGGCGATGTCCCGATCCACAAATTCATTATCGAAAACATGTGAAAAGATTTGTCTTTAGAATTACTGTATCATAATAACATATTTTTTTTTGTTAAAATAGTTTTTTTTTAAATTTGTTTTACTATATGTGTGTATGATTGATTGTTATGACGTCATTGATTGTCATATGTGATGATATGCTGATTATGTGTTATGGAAAGTTAAGGAACTGAAAGATACATATATGAAAATATATTTTGCTATTTCTTCGCCACCTATATTCATCCTATACTCAGTGTAGGCCTCCGTTGTACGCCAATACTTGGACCTAGGCCTCCCGCATCCAACTCTTGCCTGCCTATCTGACCAGGTCATCGATTCACCTGGTCTAATCGCTTAACTCTTCGGCTAAACATTGTCATTGGCAGTCCTGCAGTGCTATCTTCTATAAACCCAGCCTTGTGACAGCGCGGACGCAGCGCTTACGTCACGCTGTGACTAAAGAAGTTTGCTATTCAATAACTAACTAAATAATGCCAGCGGCACTAGCGCTTACCACTCGCGTTGCACGAGCGGACGATCTCAAAGCCGCTTCGTCAAATAGCACATTGTAGAGTCCAGCGATGAGAGCCTATAGAGCAGGGGTGGTCAACTTGATTAGACATAAGATTCACTGCGATCTACCAACCGAAAAATAATACAAGATGATGCTGCAGTAGTTGGTAATTACGTTACGCAGTCTGGTCTACTTATTGCCTTGCCACGACCGACTGGACTAGTCGTGATCGAGCAATTGCCCACTCCTGCTATAGAGAATAGTATGGCTGTTTCACCCATTGCTGCGTATAGGCCTCTTGTTGTGCCATATTTTAATTGAGTATCTGCTGAATATCGTCCACCAATCTGGTGGTTAATCTGCCAACAATTCTTATACCGTCTGTCAGTAACCGTGTAGTAACGACTAAGAGTACTACGGCCATAACTAGATTTTGACTAGTCCAGCTACTTTTTTTTTAATTTGCCCCCACACTAGGAAATATCCTGCATGGTAGGTACGTTTGGTCGCGGGACTGTACGAATTACCGTGGCCCCGGAACGTAAAGGGCTATTGAAGGACATCGTGGATTTTAATCAGTACGAGTCTGACAGTCCCTCCCGCTCTGCCCTCGGTGGGAGGACTCATTTGATGATTTTACCACGTAAAAAAAATGGTAGGTACGTTTATTAACATTCGAACACACATCACACAAACACCACACCGACACGAACCCGAGACACGTAACGATGCAGTAGATCGCTCAGCCACTGCGACAACCGTGCCGTAAACCACGTAAAATATTTAGACACTAATTGGAATACTTCGGAATACTTAATTAAAACTAAGGAATCATTCGATTCAATTAACTAAACGAATACTGTTGTGCCATATACTAAATATCGATTGGACCCTTATGCTTTCATTAATGGATCGCTACGATGAATACCGCTATTCGTACCATTTAATATTACGGAATTAGTAAGGGCGCGTAATAACTATTTCGGCTTAAATATGGCGGCAGGGCTTAAATATAAAATCATCAAATGAGTCCTTCCACCCAGGGCGGGGCGGGAGGGACTGTCAGACTTGACTGACTAAAATCCACGGTGTCCTTCAATAGCCCTTTACGTACCGGGGTCACGGTAATTCGTGAGTACCTCGACCTAAATATGGGGATAAAGAAAGTTTGGCTGGCAGACAATGATATATGTCCCGTTAGTAAGTAGTATAGCAAATAAATAAACTTGCCAAAATCCAACAAAATATAAAAGTGAAACGAAATATTATTTTAGTTTTCATAAAAATAGTTACACACAGACTGCAAATGCTCCATACAAATTATACGGTCATTATTTATAGAACCAAAGATTTTTAACCGACTTCAAAAAGGAGGAGGTTATCATTACCCTTTTTATTTCCATTGAAAGTCATTGTACAGATCGCGTTCGATCATTCGTTGGTTATTATAATAAATAAATAAATTTAGATCCGAAATCACTTTGACCTATTTGGCATCGGAAAAATTCCACGCACACTATTTCAAAGGACAAACCGTGCACATATATTATCTTCGCAAAATACATACATATAATTCCGTCGCGTCGCACTGTCGGTTGTTGCAAAACGCCTCATCCTGTCTTAGCCCCGTTAATATCGTGTGCAGTGACCCCCTTGAACTTTAGATAATCTTATTTGCATCTCTTGTTTTTGTGCAAGCCGTTAGATATTGAGTATTGAATGTTTCTTGTTCTGATCATTGTACTTTTATAACTAACTTCAAAAAAGGAGGAGGTTATCAATTGTGTTCCCCAATTTTTCAAAGACGCCTGGACGGTTTTGGAAATTCATCAATCATTAGGTCGGGATCTAGGTGGAATCCTTGAGAATCGAAAGAACATTTCTATAAATGACAGCAATGAACCGCGTTTGCACAAACCATAATATCACCCCTGTAACCACTAGAAAGGGCAAAAAGATCCTAAAAAAACTTATATGTATAAAAAAGTTTTTTAAGGGCTAGAACTAAAGCAGAAATGGGAAAGGCCACAATTAAAGTTAAAAAAAAACACATACGTTATGACTCCCTGAGGAGATCGCGGTTAAATTATAATACCCATAAGGTTCGATATTCAAAGTTAAGCAGTGCTTACCAAAATCTAACAGTCTGCCAGAGAGGGGATTGAACGATAGAACCCGCACTCGCAGCATAATGCATTAGAGGACATAGTGGATTTTATTCAGTCGAGTCTGACATGTCCTTCCGCCTTCCCCGGACAGAGGCAGTCCATGAGCGATTTCCAAACGCTTAAAAAAAGAAAGGGGTCCGTGTATGGGTGACTATTAATTATCTACCCATATCCCTTCGTGTCTCGGAAAGCAGGTTAAAACGTTAGTTTTGGCTGTCATTTGTAGACCTTTAAAGGTTGATTCAGCTATTCACAGGCCCGAAAGTGAAAATTAGTGTTACCAGGGGATATCGTATTGTCCAGTCTATTGAGTTGTGGAGGTCAGATACGCAGTCGCTGATCCCTCCATGTAAAATTGGTATTCATATTCAACTGCATCCGGTTATACTGCAAGCACACCCCGACGTCGTTGCTGGAAAGGCCATGCAGATGATTTAATGACTCTACATAATGCGTTAGGCATAAACTAATGCCCTAAATGTTACCTAGAGTAGTTGTTTGATCTAAAATTCTAAACCGATGCCAAATACAGTCACAATTTATGATATTAAACTCCATTATCTAAAGCAGTGTAAAGTTTAGGGCGGTATAATGTCTGCATAATGTCCGTTCGTATCTAAATATCTGATAGTTATTCAGCTGTAATTGTAGGTATGCCTGCTGTTAATATTAACGGTTTCAATGAAAACTCAATAATACATTTTGAATTCAATTCCACTCAGTTTGTAAATGATACCTTTGTGTTTTATGCATGAGATATTCAAGAAATAGTTCATTGATTATAATGTGCGCATTTTAACTGTGTGATTATTGTCAACGCCGCATTGCACGGTTTGTGAGCGTCACTGCTGTGCCTACCTCACAATTATTACCGCTGCAGCCGCAAACATGTTACTTACACTTTGTTATCTCAATGGCATTTAGATTGGATTGTAAGTATGCCGATATCGAGCAAATAAATCGGCTTGTTGTATAACTGAGTTGTAATGTACCAAACGACGACATGATTGACTGCCTCGTCCATAAAGTATCTTTTTACTTTCATTCATAACGTCGACCGTTTAAATGTGTTGTCAGGTGGAGAGTAGTGCGACTGCGAGCACTACCAGCGAGTGTGCAGTTTACGCGCGCGTTCATTTCACTTCCGCTGTCGGTTGAACGGACTGGCGAGTAGGAAAGAAGAAAATAACGTTCTTATAGAAAGATAATATCGGGCGGCGCGGCGGAGCGCCCCTCCAGCCCCCCGGCCCCGCCGCCCCCCCAGCCCCGCAGCCAGTGCGCGCGCGCTGCTTCCCCATTGGTCGCCGCCGCTCCCGCCTCCCCCCTCCGCCGCGAGCGCAGCGTCTAGCTTTCCAGATTTCAAATCTCGACCGTTTATTTCGTAGTGAGCGGGCAGAGCGCGCGGGCCGCGCTCCGCCGCAGGAGCGCGCGCCGCATACAATCATGATTGTTTAAAAAAAAAACACAGCAACGTGCTCGTGAACGGTTCGGTGCTACAACGTGACATCGCTAACGATCAGTGCGTGCAGTGCGTCGTGCTCGACGGTTCCACCAATCAGCGGCGGCGGAAAGGTCAATTTCTTTCGATGAGTGGAGGTTTAGTGCATGTTTCTGTTCATCATGACTAGATCCACACTCATCCATGGAAGTTGCGAGGTTCTACAGGAGGCGGAGGCGGCGGCGGATAATCCCAGCGTCAGACCGGTGATTACGGCGGGTATGATTACCGTGCACGTAATTATACGTTGAGCGGCAGGTACGCGCTCTAACGCCGAGGTTACTCCGCGCCTCTACCTGCGCGCGACCGCCCAAATAATGTCATTTAGATACACTCCGCGCCGGTTAGCTATTGGTTGTTCAATGTAAGTTTTTGTAGTTGTTTTTCATCAATTTCAAAGGTAAAGAATTGTAGTTTTTTTGGTAGTTAAGTCACGGTATGTTCTTGAGCGTCGGTTGAAGAATGTGAGGTATATTTGGTTAGATTGGACCTGTAAGGTGATAAGCGTCCATTCGAAAACCTCACGTGCGGCCGGGGTGAGCGCGTAGGGCGCGGGGAGCGGGGCGTGGGGCGGCAGATAGCGGCGCAGGCGCATCTGCTCCTTCTGAGAAAGGCCATTGTGGCGGTCCCGGAGTGGTCAGTGCGGTGACGTCACGGGCCGGGGCCGACAACCTTCCCCCCGCGCCCCGCACCGACGCTGTACCTACACAACATTGAGGTACATCCGACAACGTTCGCAAGTGATTCTCAAAGAGATTAGTTCCCATGTTATTTGTTATGTAAAGATGTTTTTGTTGATTGTTAGCTAGTTATCGTTTATTGACACTCCGCATCCTGTGAGGCGGCTTCACCCGCTCTTGAGACTGCCAATGAATGAACATTTACCTAACAGGATAATAGTATGTGTATGTATAAAATATGATCGTGCTGGTTTTTCCTATTTACTTCCGTTTCATTACACGGCAGATCCTCTTAGTAACGTTTATCTGGTTATTATTATCTTCCATTTGTTTTACTAGGACCATTTGCATTGCGATGGCGGGAATCCTTCATCATCCTTCCAATTGTTTTTGTGATAACTAAATCCTTAGGACATGAGTCCTAAATAATTCATTCAAAATCCTATGTCTGGTTACTATCAGTCTCGAAAAACTATTCTGTAATTTGTAAAAATAATGTTGCTCCAAATACCCGAAAAACCAGTTCTACAATCCTGTTTTCAGTTCCAAATACCACGAGAAGATTGTGAAATCCTTAAAAGATAACGTCCCTTTTTTTAAAAAAAGCTCAGTAATAATACCCATGAAGAGGTAATAACAATAATTTTCCCGCCAGTTCTAGAAACCGGAGTTGAAAACAAGCCATGATTCCAAGCAACCCCGGGCTATTACCCCTAATGAACAAATTGCTCGACTTTCTCAAGAAACGCTCGCCTTCTCAAAAGCCCAGGGTCTAACAAAGCAATTTCACAAATTCTTTTCAAACTAAATTATACTGTGTCCATCAAGAGTGTCGGCTCTCTGTTATTTCTACATGTTTTTATGCCTCGTAGAGTTACTTAATAGTGTTCCGGGTAGTGGGTTTAGTGGGGCAGGTACCAAGCCAGGTAGAAGGTATAAAAGCGCGGGCCCGACAAAAAATAATTATGTAAGGCCCCGCTTGTAAACGTTTTGTTAAAAGTGAGAATTAGACGTACGGACCGTTCGCACCGTAGGTAGTACGCTAGCCTCCACGCTATAACATTTTTCATAACAAATTATCGCATTAATTTTATTACTTGTAATTTTTCCGCTACTCGGTTTTTCTACGAACGTGTTTTATTATCTTCTAAATTAATTAGATGGCGTTTAATTTCAAGATTAACTATATTTAGAAATGATATATGGACGCTACTGTTATTTTTCATGTTCAACCGTGTGCTTCGAGAGCGAATCTTGTGCAGTTTTTGTCAAACATGTTTATAAAACTGAAGAAGAACCTCCTGAAATGTATGCATTTCAGGAATTCACCTCCTTCCCCAATATTCCAGAACTCGTGACATCATATCTAATATAAACATGTCTGGGGATACAGCTGACCTTTGATTTTGACTTTCAATATTGAGATTATCCTCAAAATGCTATTTAGATTTATTACCTACCCAATACACGAACAATCTTCATGAATACTCAAACGATATGTATCTAGCGCAAATATTGCAAGTTGAATTTATTCCAGAACATGTTATAGGAAATGAAATACGAGGAATAACTATTCAGGCGGAGAGGACAACTTGAATAGATCGTTTATTTCATTCGGCTATAACTCAACACTGGAAGTAACAAGCGCAGGTTGGAGTGCATAGAGATGCTGAAATATAAGCGTCGCTAAAGAAGTGTGTAGCTGTGTAGGCCGTTGCGTTATTCCCATGAAGTCGGAGTTATGTGTATTGTATGCGCGTGCTCACGACGAACGCTATTTTTTTGTCGTGTAAACATCGCGCTTCCGCGTTAGCTGGGCCGTGCGAACCGCGAGGGTCGAGGGAACCGCCCGACCTAACGTAAGTTTCCTTTGTTTAACACTTTAACGCATTAGTATAATGTTCGCACAGTTACTGCCACGGGGGTGCTGCACCGTTGTCGGCTCTACAATACTTACTTACCTATCAAACTGATACTTTTTTCCTGTCTCTGAAATGACAGTCGATGAGTCAAGTTTAACTATTGTTTGACGACTGACTGGACTAAAAATAAAGGAATTACACTGTATGCTAATTGGAGCTGTTATGTATGCACACATTGCACACTGCTCAAAATAGACGGCGAGGGGGAAAATGCACCCTCCTTAGTTCCCATGGACGTTAAAACATTCAAGTACCTCGTAGCATAGGTATTCAATAAAGAGGGCGACCAAATAACAGGAATTTAAATGAGCTTTTGATTGTTTACGAAGATTCCCCAAACCGATATGACGCATGTCAACGGAATACGCTTTAGAGATATTGATGAACCCCTTGTTGTACACTCAAGTTTCTCAGGAAGTATGAATAAAGCATGTGTGGAACAGCGCTGAATAATAGACAGATGGAACAAAACAACACATAAATAGAGTTAGAATTTGAATTGTCTGAAAAACGAAGTGATGCGACGAGAAAATTGTGCGGCACAAAAGCAGTAGCCGGCTTGATTGTCGCCAATTAGTTGTAATAACGGCCCTCGGCCGGCCGCGCTCGGATAACGCGCTGTAATTTGTTAGCGAACACCGAACACGGCTCACGGGGACTGTGAACAAGATTTATGTGTGAAATGTTTGAGGTCGATGCCTCTACTGCCTCTGCTGGCTACTGGATTTTGTTTCAACGCGCCGCACCGTCTCTCGCTCATCTGGTTTATGAAGTGTTGGACACATTTTATAGACTCCGCAACCGACGATGCATAACGTTATTGATTCAATAATCAACTCTGATTGCTAGTTATTGAAAGCTTTGTTGTTATATGGACCCACTTGTAAGGAGTCATACCATGTTTGCGATCTGTTGTAACTATTTGTATTTTAATGTAAGTTCTCATCGTACGTAGGTTCGTATTTGAAGTTGGTACTATAATTAGATACATTTATTGTACCTCAGATATATTTTACGCAACCGAAGCATGAATCATACAGTCGTTAAGTTACAACATTTCGCTTGAATGGTACATACCTGCCTATCTGCTACGTGGAGCTAGTTTCCCATCTTGTTTTAAATATGCTATGCCAGAAAGTAGATATGGAGTATCAAAACATAACATAAAATTGGGTTTCATCTCGTGTTACGGTCTACTCAGCATCGATTTGTCACTTGCTTTCGATTAAATGCAAAGAGCCAAATGTGTCGTTGTTTCATTTCTAAATGTCCATTGTTCGGTGATGTAATGCTGCCTACTTATAACTAGAAATAATTATTTTGTATAAGAATAATAACAATTATCTGTAATAGTTGTGTGTGGAAACATACAAATGTAAAATAGAATTATGTAATCACAGCCAACGATTACCTAGAAGTACTCCTCGGAGGATAATGTAGAGCACAGTGAGCTCCCGGCGGCGGCGGAGAGGCGAGTGCAACGTCCACGGCTGCTCAAGGGCAGCGATGTGAACCGCCTAACCCTGAATCCTGTTTACGCGCATTCGAATCCAATTTTCTTTGAAGGCGGTCTGCAATCTACAATCATTATTTTTGCAAAGACAAATCCATTTCTGCCTGCGGTACGTGACTGTGGGGTAATGAGAGCTAATGGCGGCGGAGCTGTCATTACGCGGGCTCGGCTGTGCGCGCCGATTGCGGTGTCAGCCCGCCGCGCTGCGCCGGCGCAGCCCGCGATGCGCCTCCTGCCGCCTCGCTCCTCGCCGCGGTCACGATTGCTGTCAGCTTGTGACACCACAATCATTATTGCACTTTTATGTTCAATTCGACGGTTACAACAGGCACGCCTTGTTTTCTCATTTTTTTTTTGCAATAATCAAAGTCTTGGTGCATGTTAATCGAGTTTGGCAAAAAGTTCATAGTAGATACTCTGTTGCATAATGTAATTATCCTGTGGCAGTTAGTCAAAGGTCATTGATTGCAATAGCGTTGCATTTAATAGTGAACCGTTCTAAATGGCGCGGTTTGTTCAGGGTATGTTAATGAATTCGTCAAACAAACTGCGAGAGTACAAATAAACGCTTTGCTTTGTTTTAGTGACACTGTATAACTTTTTCTTATAACATGTTTTATTGTTTCGTCTGTACCATCGGTAACTAATAAAATTGTTATTACTGAAGTGTGCTGTATTAGTTGTAAGCAATCATTAATCTTGCTATCTTCTGTTTGTGTAAGTGTATCATTACGTTGGTAATAAAATTGATTTTCCATTATTTAACTTGTTTGATTTTCAATTATTAATTGAATCCACCTTCAGTAAAAGTGCTTGCAAGTTGGTCTGGCTGAAGCAACCACTCGGGTTGCAAGGAAGACCCTAAATCCAGAAAAGCATAATAATAAGCCAAATAGCTACAGCAAAAATTTAGACGTAGGGTGAGGAAGACGCAAGAAAAGATGCATAGATTGTGTGATGAATTAATTAAAAGGGATTGAATGGCGTGACCGTTGGAAGGGGAGAATTGGAAGACAAAGGCGTTTTGTGCCGACCCCAAATAACATTTCAAGGGCAGGGGGCAAGAGCAATAGAAGAAGTTAAATCAAATGATCACCTTTCTTTGAATAATCGCGTGAAATCTTAGCTTAAACAGGATGGAATGGATCTACCTGTATCGATCGATGCACAATCAAAGACTGGGCTCTGAATCCGTGTTGAACATGGTAAATATTTCTGCATCGAAGCCCTCTTCCCCTACCTACTCATATTCTGATTTACTGACTTTGCTTCCATCATCATCTTCCTGCCTTTATCCCATTTTATTTGGGGTCGCTCGCAACATGTTTTCTTCTTCCATTCTCCCCGCCCGAGCGACGTCACAGCATAATTTAATTCAGAATTCGCTTCCAATAGTACAAAATTGCTGCTTGTAAACGATCTTGTAAAACTAAGTGGCTATTCTGAATATCGTTCTCAAGAGCTCATAACTGTGGAAATATTACCCACTATCGAGTGCTGCTTCATTAAATCATAAAGTAACGTAAACGAGACGATTGCATTTAGCAGTAACTACACAAGCTATAATGGCCAATCTATACTAATATTATAAAGCTGCAGAGTTTGTTTGTTTGTTTGTTTGAACGCGCTAATCTCTGGAACTACTGGTCCGATTTGAATGATTCTTTCAGTGTTGGGTAGTCCAATTATTGATGAAGGCTATAGGCTATGTAACATCACGCTATCACTAATAGGAGCGGAGCAGCAGTGAGAAATGTATCAAAATCGGGAAAATGAATTCCTTTTCGAGAGCTTCCGTTGCGTGCGCTGCGTAAACGGTTAAAGATACGCTAAAATTATGTACTACGGAATTATTTCTCATGAAAAGTTCTAAAATAAAGTCCGCGAGAGCATATATCTATCTTTTAAGGTTAAGTCACTATAATCTTTTTTGTGGAAATCAAATTTGATTTTAAAGAGCTTCATTATTTGCGAAGGTATTTTCATTAACATGATATTAATCCTTATCCAAATAAATACGTTAATCATCACAAGCATTTGATTTTGAACAAAATTGCCCTTGACATCGTTTGATTTTAATGAATATCTAAGGAGATATAATAGTTTCAAAATAATACTACAATAAAATAATGACTGCCTTGGCAAGTCATAATTGCGGTCGTAAGATCATCTTTGAGAAGTGGTTGGAGATGCGCTGCGGCGTCCTCAGCCTCAACTTCAACCTGACGCAAGTCCTCCCGCGGGCACGGTTATTGCGGGAGGTACCTCAGGGATTCGGCGGCAGGCGAGGTGAATGGGGAGCAGTCGGAACGCGTGCGGGAAAAGATATCCTCTACCTATCGCCCCAGCCACGGGGCAACAAATCGCGGGGCATATTCCAGCCGCTTGCGGACGGGAAGTAATGGGTAGCTCGCCGTCCGACAAAGGACAAGGCCCGAGCCACGGTGCGTCGTGTTCCACGTGCTCCACAAGGGAACTGACCGGGACGGGACCATAGGGCCAAACGCCTAACATGACGCGGGTGAAACCGCGGGCAGAAGCTAGTGAAGTATATCTCCTTTAAACAGCCCATTCAACTGCGTGCACGCATTATATATCGAAAGCGTTAACATTCACCTCTAAGCTCATTACAACAACAAATGTTACCCTTATAAAGGAAATGTAATGTGATATTACCAACACCTGTCATAATCAGATTGAAATATTCATATTTGAATATTCATGAAAGTTGTAAATTATGCCGTCACTGTCGACGGATACAAAATCGTTATTTAATTTTGGTGACCACGCATTCACGCATCGTGCGTGAGAAAATTGCTACCATACATGGTTTACATTTCGCTGCCAAAAGATGAAAATGTTCCTTATTGCTTTTAAATGAGATATGTTGTTGGTTAAATATTTTACACCTTTGTACCATTGACTAAGCCATAAAACGTGAGTCGCATCGTGTAACAGCACACCTTTACGAGCCGTGAGGTGCGTACGCGCAGACCTTATTGGATAATACGAATTGACCATTTTAGCAAGTCATAAATATTTTTCGAATATTAACGTGCTCACTTTATACATTCAGTTTAAAGTGCGCGAACGCACAAGTCCGCTACTTTTATGCTTACTAAGATTTTTATTGTTACCCATAATTTATGTCGACACAAAACAATCCAATGTGAGACTGTAAGGAATTTTATTAGATACGTTTCGTTGTAGGTAGGAATAACTATTAGCTAGTCGATCGTCAGTTTATCTGCGCGGCCTTAGAGGCAATATCCACGATTAAGAAGGACACTATCTGGAATTAAATGTATCGTTAACTGGGACACAATGTCCGTTCTATTGGTCGTTTGTTTATGATCGCGAGTGCTGCGATACGGAGCCAGTACTAGTCGCTAGCGTGTTCATTCACGCAGCGACCATTCACTGGCACCTTGAAGTTATTGTGTTGTACAACACCTGTCCACCGAGCACTGCAATGCTATGTGGAATGTTTTATCCGTGATTTCATTAATAATTCAAAGGAAACACTACCTGTGCAATCATAGCCACACTGTACGTTCTGGGAATGTTATCAAAGTTTGGCGATCTATTGGATGCATGGTGCCATGCATGAAGGTTTTGCAATGCAAATTGGTTTATCATTCGTTACATACAAAATTACATCAGTGCAAAAATATTTTCATTGGGAACAATGGTTCATATCGTCCGCTACGGTGATTTAACGACAAAACCAATAATTGTAAATCAAACAAGCGTTTATTGGCGGTTCGACAGGCAGCTGACTAGGTAATGTACTACAATGACATAGGTATTGCGCTAGATATTCAATTGGACGGATTAATTGGTGAACGGAGGGTCCGTGGACGGTTGTTGGCTACGACAATCACTCAGTGTTATGCAACACGTTACTGGAGCTAATACGTAGGTAAATATGCGGAAAAACACATGTAACTAGAGTAACAGGCATGATTTACAGGCAATTTGTAAAGCCTTTCGGATTGGTAATGGTAACGTTTGACGTGCATGTGCGGTGACGTGGCACAGAACTGCATTCTGAAACGAACACTAAGATAATGTGCATAATTCAACTGCTGACTTATATTTCTTCCTGTTTGGAGTTATGTTTTGAGAATTGTCACCTACTCAGGTGTGATTTGTACCTCCAAAAAGCAAATTCTCAAAAGTAAAAATCAAAAGATGGAAATGCTGCGTATTCTGACGAGTTTAGCGCAGACAAAGGTTATCCTGCTTATAAAGCCGTCAGATTGTAGTTTGTTGCATGCATTTGATTTACGATTAAACACCTTTTCACCCTTTACCTTTAGCGCAAATGTGGTGAGACAAGTAGGTAGAGGTCCTATAGTACAGTAGACATAATTTACGTCCCCATTATTCATAACGTGTTCTGTATCATAATTTTCGTCTTTCAAAAAGCTATTGTCGCATTCACAATAATGCAACGTCGGAATTCTTTCACAATGCGACAGACAAGTCCCAGGAAACGACGGCAGTCGGAGTGGTTATTTTATTCGCCACGTTGCACAGTGGTGGCATGCAAGCGACAATTTTATCGTTGCGTAACCGTAGGTAGGCAACAATTTGCGCAGAGTGCGTGTCGCCGATGTTGGCTATCAAAGCGGTGTTTCATTGACTTCCCAGCGGCCCCTGCGTCACGCGGGGTGCCCACCGGCTGTGCCACCGGCTGGCTGCCTCATGTTTTGTGAAACTAGTGTTAATGATGGGGTACTATTGAAAGCGCGCTTACAGTTCCTGTGTGAACATTCCGAATAAAACTATTTTAATTGATTGCGTGCTATGTACTCTGTGGAGGCGAGAGAGCTTTTACGATGTACCGTTTAAAGTAATGATGACGATAAAAAACTAAGTTGCATTGCTGGGTTTTTTTTTGGTATCCGACACTTTATTTACTGTTAGGGACTGACGTTGAGGAAATCACACATTAGGTGGGTACAGTAGATACAAAAGTAGTATTGTAAATTCTCCTTAGTAACCAGAAAATATGCGTTTATAACTAACTCGAGAGCCATTACGAACTGTTTTAGTATTGCAAGTGAGAATGAGAATTGTGTTTCCTTATGCAAGAAAAACAAACATAGGTACCTAAACATAATATATTATGTTGTAGAAGCATTAGGTAAGTATTATTAACAGGTATTTGCTATGCAAGAAACTCTTGAAAGTCGTAAAAGTGATTTCAGGAAAACTGTTTTAGTAGTAAAGCAATGTGTTGCCAATTGTTATTTAAAGTGTGAAAATTCTGCTAACCTTAGGTACAATTCATTGTTTTTAGGACTGACACCTCAAAGTCTAATTGAGTAACTGTATTTATACAGAATAGCACTTTGCCCGCGACTTCGTCCGCGTGGGTTACGTACTTTCTTAATTCCCCCTTTTCACCCCCTTAAAGGTTAAATTTCCAAAAACCCCTTCTTATTGCTCCCCTACATTATAATAGGAAGCCGTGTGCAAAATTTCACATTCTTAGCCCCAGTAGTTTCGGCTGTACGTTGATATGTCAGTCAGTCAGTTCTCCTTTTATATATATAGATGAAGATGATTGGTAACTGAGAGCATTTCTAGACCTAAAATGCGACAATTTTAACCCTGTTATCTTGGGACCCAAACTGGGTTGTTTTGGAGTACATAAACGAATAAAAAAGTATTTTTAAAAACCAAGCCCGCCTAGACCTGCTAATGAGCTCGGCTCAAAGAGAGGCGTGGCTTGGCCGTGGATGATGTCGAGGTCGAGCCGATGATGACGATGAAACGACATCAATTAAAAGCGCAGATAGATTTTCAGTTTTCCACCGCTGAGCTCAGAGTCTAAAATCCGACAGCGCACTTTTATTAGACCCAAGGAACGCATGTATAACATTTATTTGACACAAGCAATTGTCTATAACAAGTAGTTGCATTTTTAATTAGATTAGCAGACTGTTATCGAATGAACGTGTTACAAGCAAAAAATCGACTAGACGATTAATAACACATAATTTCATTTAAACGTTGTTTCAGCAGACCGTCGTTTACTGAAACATGTTTTTTTTTTAATATTGAAATGATATTCACTTTATTTGACTAGCTGTTGTTGTCCACGTGACTTCGTCTGCAAACCAGAGTATAGAAGTAGCCTAATATGTCTTCTCCAGGTTACCTGTCTGTCATAAAAAATGGTAAAAATAAACATAGAGTTTGGCATCAAGGGATGTGGTACTGTTTGATGATCTGCAGTTCTATACCACATCATATTCCACGAGGAGGTACACATGCCAGCATATCAACCTACCCCAATCTATCAATTCTTTTTAATAGACTTTCAACTTTATAATAAATGTGGGATAATATTTGACGGATAGGTGTAGGTTGATGTTCTGGCATCTTGCTGGACATACCACACGCATCGTGGCAAAACCTGGATGCTCTGAAAAAATCTTATTTAATTTTTTTTTGTGAGTGTGTGTCCAATATCAAATAAATATTATTCTATTCTATACTAGCTTCCGCCCGCGACTCCGTCCGCGCGGATGTCGGTCTTCGCGTGGATGGTATATTTCCCCATTTTGAGTAACTCTGACAATGACATCTTATAAATATTACGGCGCTGAATCCACTGCGGGTAATGCAACGTGTGTTCGCGGTTATACAGAACAACGTCTATGAATAAAACTGAAAAATAAGATTATTTTTCTACGTATTTTTCCAGGATAAAAAGTATCCTATGTTATGCCCAGGATAATAAGGAATAATTATACCAAGTTTCATCGAAATCGAACCGTTAGTTTTCACGTGATGCCTGCACAAACAGACAGACAGACAACAATTTTTTTAATCATATATTTGGGTTTGGTATCGATCCAGCAACACCCCCCGCTATTTATTTTTTCAATATTTTCAATGTACAGAATTGACCCTTCTACAGATTTATTATATGTATAGATAAGCTTGAATTCGCCAAGCCATACTTCTCATGAAAAGAGGCCTTGGACCAATAAAAATAGTTGCAGCTGCAGTTTCAACGCTGCGTCTTTACAGAATAGAACTGCAGGTTCACACCATGCATGAAGGTCGCAATTCGACAAGAGCCAACAACAATCTTTTAACTGGACCACCTACAGTTATACGATATAATGTCATCAAAGGTTTATACATGTCCACTTTGTACTACGAGTTTCTTGCAAAAAAAATGTATAAGCGGATCATAATGTTAGGAGGTAGGTATTCCTATATGATGTCACATGTTCACTAAGTACCAATTAATTCTATAATCAACTCAATCGTTGGAAAAGTTGATGTATTTTCATTGTGACGATAATTCACGTCCAGCAGTGCAGATGAAGCTGACGCGTGAAGCTGAATTATTTATGATTTGATTTACTCCACCAATCACCATGCTTGCTCTGACCATATTGGAACAACTAGTTGAAAATTGAACGTAAATATTGATAGAGGGTGATTAAGTATTGATTTTGAGATTTTCCCGCAGGCAGGCTGGTTGGGCAGGTTGTGGCCGTACCTATTGATTTAATAACACGGTTGGCGCAGTGACTGAGCGATCGTTTGCTGTGCAGCGTGACGCGGGTTCGATTCCCCGCACGGAGTAAATATTTGTATGATCTACAAGTAGTTGTTTCGGGTCCGGGTGTTTGTGTATGTGAGTTTCTATGTTTGTAAACGCACGCAAAATACAGGAAGAAATTCCCAGTGCAGCAGTGTCGGGTTTTACAGGCGTTCTAGAGAAACTGTAGGTCCACGTCAATGGTAGAACCTTCATACTGGTATAAAATCTTCACACTTGAACTTACTACTCTTCATAACTTACTGGCCCTCTGTGTGTGCCGCCCTTTGTGCCTATTGGCCTTGTTTTGTTCTGTCTCATGCTTGCATGGAGGGAAGTGAAAACATATTTTTCCTACTCCTCCACTTTTCTTTTCTGATTCATTTTGTTGCATGACCCAAGACAGGTAAATTCATTCACATCGAGCTTCTTTGTCTCGGCGCTTTTCTGATGGTTGCCACTGTTGATCCTGGCTTTTAGGAGTTCCAGTGGTTTGGGAATAGTGGGGTAGGTTTGGCCCTCTGCGTGAGCCCATAGGCTTACCCTAGCTTGCTTTAACGTTGATCTTTGCACGCCATTGCAGTCCGAATTTAGTCATTTCTAAGTAGGTCTAATTGTTATTACCGAGTCGATTGTTGCAAAACCTAAAAATTAGGTATAGGCATGTACCTATATCTTTACCCAATGAGATATTGAAAGATCTATATTATACTTTAGATCTGCAGATAAAACAGACACTTGCCTTTTGTTTAGGAGTGCTTCGCATTCACTCATCCAAAGTTTGTAGGTCAGCAGGCGTATGTTTTTTTTTGGGACTAACCGCATCTCTTTTCCCAAACCACTGCAACTTCTGAGTGACAGCCGCGATATTGTTAGATAGCAAGCTTCGTAAACATCTCCACACTACTCCATATTCCTCATAGTTATTTGTCATGCAAGGCTGAAAAGTAATTTTTTGGCGCGTGTGCTTGAATTGAAAACTAAGCGTAGCGAAGTTTTCAAAGGTACGACACGCAGAATAACTTTGCTGCCGAGCGCAACACACAACTTGTCACTTCACTACAGCGAGGAAATGCAGTGGGGCCCGGCTCCCTGTCAGTGTAGAAAGTAATTGAATACAAGACGTGTTCGAATTTTGAAAACACTTTGTGCTCTACATCGAAAAATCGAGTTATGCGCTAAGATTTCGAATGAGAAATAGAATCTTTCCGAGCGTGTGAGGTGAAAATAATTTAACAGACTTAGACCGCACAAAGAAAATTAATCAGAAAATAACTGCGGAGGTGTAGGAAAAACATATAATTTATACTCGTATGTCTGCTTGCAACACTAAAAACTAATTCCAAGCTCCAATTTACTAAAACCAACATGAATGATACGCCGTGTGAACTCCCATCACTCATTGCGGGCCACAAAACAATATTACTCATCATATTTAGTGTATTCGGTTCGTGGGAGCCCGATCTTCAAGAGACGGTTAGAAAGGTTCTCCATGAAATGATTCTAGTTGCGTGACGGTAATTACTGCGGCCATGCTGATCGGTGTCTTGGACAGTTAATTGTAATGGCGTGTCCAACTCACTGGCACTCACAGACCGTTTCCTGTGCATTTATCCCTAGTACAATGTTATGGATGTCAACGCTACGTGGTCTGTGCGTGCTTTGTCTTACGTAATATTTTTTCTAAGATTATGAACCATCAATTGCATTGTAAGAGTTATCCCCTGGGCCCTGAAAGTTGTGATAGTAGCTGAAAATTAAAATGCTAGTATTGTAATTTTGAGCTGGTATCCTGCTATTACAATCTTTTAAAATAAAGTAGCTAAAGTATCTCTGGTACGCGCCTTTCTTCTGAACTTCGACAGATATGCTTTTATAGAAGAAAGTTAGTAAAGTTTTGATAGAAGACAGTTTTTGTAAAATCCACCCGAGAGGTTTTCAACCTGTGCGAAGCTAGGGCTGGAGGCGAAGATAGGGTCGTTAGTGTAAAATGTTAAACAGTTCTCTTGCTTGATAAGATGTATGCGATACTATATTATTATTTTGTTTATTGTCTAAAGTGGATGGTCACAAATCGTAGTGCTGTCAAACACATCTAAGATTTCCCAACTCTTTTGATACTTCATTTTATAGCCAGCTTCTGTATTACATGAAACTCGGTAATAAACTGCAAGAATTGCAATTAATATTTTATCAAAGTTGTATACCTAGCCACGACACTAAGAACGGATGAGGTGCGATTGTTAAATAGATGCTTGATTACAGTCAAGTATAATTATTTTCCTAATTAGCATAGGAATGTGATGAACAGTTTTGCAACTACCTCCTTACACGAGACCTTCAAATATCTTTGATCTTCTAAAGATATTAATAATTACTTCGATGGTGTTGTATTTTGTATATATTATGTGTGTGTATGGTGATGTGTGAACATAAGCCGTGGTGCGCAGGCGGTGTGGATGCCAGTGACTCCTAAACACAGGGCTGCGGTCAGCAGGAATGCGCGCGGGCAGGCGAGAGCGCGGCGCGGCCGCCCGGCGCCGGCGCACCACCCTCCTCTCATTTCACGCTTCTTGGAAGGGAATTTTCAATCATTTCTCTAGCATGCGAACTGTCATTGGATGCAATATCTAGAAAACATTAAGTGGAGTTAGTCGCCTCTGTAATCTCGTAACAAGAAGCGGTCGGGCAAGCTCCGACTGGTGTTTACGCCAGCCTGTTTTATACACATTTCGATCGTGACTCTCCGAAGGGATGCTGGGAGCTTTAATAGTTAGTGTGTCTGAGACGCTGTGCCTTTAAATCGTTACAAACAACGAGTGCATCTAGTATATTATTATCTCAATTGGTAAATAACAAATACAAGCTCAGTTTCTTATAGCACTTGAGGTTCTTGTTAAACGTTTTTTATTTATATAAATGTTACCTAGTTGTTTTTGACGCAAATAAAAATGAAATTGAGTAGTTCAGCTAGCTCGTTGTGAAAATTTAGTGTGAATAAAGTAAACTCTCTGAGAAACCTCTTGTGATGTATGCAAGTTAAGTAGCTTCTGAGCTTAACAACTTCCAAATTGTAGCTGACAATCTATATATATAAAAGGAGAACTGACTGACTGACATATCAACGTACAGCCGAAACTACTGGGGCTAGGAATGTGAAATTTTGCACACGGCTTCCTATTATAATGTAGGGGAGCACTAAGAAGGGGTTTTTGGAAATTTAACCTTTAAGGGCGTGAAAAGGGGGAATTAGGAAAGTACGTAACCCACGCAGACGAAGTCGCGGGCGAAGTGCTAGTATTGTATGAGAACTCGTTAAATTGTTAAATCGCGTCATAACTGTAACACTGCCTACTCATAATTAAGTAAATCACTAAAACATAATATTACGTTTGTCGGGCATATCCAAGTTCTCACGTAAGCCCATAAACCGTTGATATATGGTGGCGTCAAAACCCGCAGTTCGTGGAAGGAAGCTTGTAGCTCATGTCAGGACATGGAACGGCCGCCGTATGAAAATGAGATCAGATTAGACTATATTATAATATCCATGCTAGCGGAGCTTGCCTTGTCTTTCGACGAGATGAAGGATAAGGTTTTGAAAGAAACCGTTTTCGTTTAGTTCAAGGCTTTGTGTGTGAACTTACATGTTACACCGTAGCGAGTGGTTTTGGGCGTAGGTGAATTTTATTATTTTATGCTTGATTTGAGTTGGAACATTCGGTTATGTTTATTCCGGTGTTTAAAAATTATAACAGAGGAACGTTGTGAAAGAAGAAATAAAAATGTTACTTCTTACGAAATGTTATGTCCTTAAACACAAACGGTATGTAAAAAAACGACCAGCAATTTTAAATATGTTCAATACGCGTTCTGGCTGTGAAGTAATGACACACAGCTAAGCTTAAGCTTAAGCTTTTATCAAACAACCACGACACGATGGAAATACAAGATGACAGATGAGAAAATTCAAATTGCGTCGAGTTTCCTTTTGTGGAGCTAATAACGATATTGTAATCCATGTAAAAATCCAAGGAAAAAATTCAAAATGCCCAATTTTCTCAAAATTTCGTTCTGCTGCAGCCCCGAGTAGGTATACTCACTTCGAAAATTTACCAAAATGGCCGCATTTCGTTTTTTTTTTCTATTTTGGGCCAGTGCGAAATGTCGGCGTTTCTTCGCGTATAATTAAAGATGATAACATAAATCTACTCGTTAAGTCGTGCTACAGCTTTCGGCATAAACTCACAGAATTTTAAATGTTGTTTCGTCCTCTTGCTACATTTAGGTAACCGAAATATTTTCTCACGTATTTTCTAACGTCATTTCTGCTTTTTTTTTACGTGGTAAAATCATCAAATGAGTCCTCCCACCCAGGGCAGAGCGGGAGGGACTGTCAGACTCGTACTGACTAAAATCCACGGTGTCCTTCAATAGCCCTTTACGTTCAGGGGTCACGGTAATTAGTACAGTCCCGCGACTGCGTCATTTCTTCTATGTTGTGTTTCTCTCGGATTTACATTGATGCTTATCAGCTGCTGATAGGTCTTAATAAGCTTGGTACAGGATATTCTTTCCATACTAAAGGATTTCTGGCTTTTTCCAATTTTTCATTTGAATAGTTTTCAAATCATTGGAATCATTGGCCAATAAAATAATATTTAACATTTCTTTTTACTGAAGCCTATTGAAGCCTACTAATAATGAAATTGTAATATTTCTGACAAAATAAAAAGCTTTTTCTGAATTGCCTACGTCTCTGGTTGCTACGCTTTGATGACTACCGCGCTACGCTAATTGATGATTACTCGTAGATAGTTAAAACTGATTAAACTATAATTGTAAGTATGGGTTTACTATCTGGGTACTACTTAGACCACTTATAAAAATATCAGCTGTTCGGCTGCTGCATACATTTTGTTCTGGAAGTTTTGTATGGGACGACCACACCTATCGAATTCTTGAGCCGGGCAAAGCGTTATCGGGTTTGCCATTAGGGCATTCTCAGTAGCCACTGTACCCAGTAGCAGCTAAGGAGTCTTTACTACTACGGAGGAATATGTGCCCACTTGATAGACAAGAGACGCATCGTAACTACAAAAATGTGGCTGGGTCGCGCGACTGTATTTTCTTTATTGGAACAAACCCACCACACTATTCCCAAACCACTGCAACTCCTAAAAGTCAAAATCAACAGTGTCAACCACCAGAGAAGCGCCGAGACAATGAAGCTCGACGTGTCCTAGATAATGAATTTACCTGTCTTGGATCTTGCAAGGAAATTAATCAGAAAAGAATAGTGGAGGAGTAGAAAAAACACGTTTGCTATACTACTACTACGGGACTGTCTTATCAAGTACCTAACTGCGTGGCCATGGAATTTAATGGACTATTGAATGAACACCGTAGATATTAGTCAGTACTGAGTGAGTCTGACAGTCCCTTTCGCTCCTCCCAGGGCAGGAGGACTATTATGATAATTTAATTCGCAAAAAACAAATTTTATTGTGGATTACAGGAGCTGGATACGGCCTTTTCATGTATTATTCCGCTATAAGCGGTGAAAAGCGATAAGATCAAATGTATAAGAAATGTTTGAAACATGCCACGACTCATCGTTAGCGGCGAATTCGCGTACTTACAAAGTAATCCATGTCTTTTTCGCGTCGCCAGTCGCACCACTCACTACTTAGACTAAAGTCGGACTGATAGTTAGCATGTACACACGTCATCACATCAAGCTACCCCAATCTAACAAACTTTCATTTTCAACTTTATCAAAAATACCTGAAGGTTGATGTGCTGGCGTCTGTGCCTGGGTAAGGCATAATGTCGTGATTTGCACGTTTAAACTGATGTTCAGTATTAACAGGTTCAAGGTTTTCAGTTTGTTGGCACTTAGCACTATTTCAGAAGGCTGAATGAAGCCTCGTTGTGGGCGCGTGGTGCTCCAAGTTAGTAACAAAATTTCATCTAATTTAGGCAATAGCTCTACCTACTTAGCTTTTAAACCTATTTCCAAATGGAGATTATAAAATCGTCTGAATGTTTATTTTTGTTTTTCCTCTACTCGGTTAATAAACGACTTACGTCGGTCACAGAAGTCCTATTTTTTTTAATTTAAACTTGAATGCACCAAAACCAAAACATTTAAAGTCACATACACGAACGCCGAGATCCGGAACAACTATCTGCAGATCATAGATACAAATACATGTTCCGTGCAGGATACGAACCCGCGACACGGTGCGGAACAGTCGATCGCTCAGCCACTAAGCCAATCGTGCTGTGTAATTTAGTCAATTTAATATTTAACATTAACTTAAGCAATAATAGCTATTACTTACTACCTATTAGAGGTAGTCATAAAGTTTATGATAAACAGGCTTTTCAAGTAATTACTTATAAAGTTTCAACATAGTTTTAGAGACAATTATGTAAAAAATAAATTAAAATAAACAGCAAACACAATAGTTATTTGTCTATTACAAACTGTTTCACGGGAAACGAATGCGTACGACACGCCCAGTATATCCTGGGACCTCACAGTGGCGCTGCTTTTACCGGCCAAAGAAAAAAATCAGTACAATTATTATTAGTTCCTCGTTTGTCCGCTAGTCAAGGTATACTGGTCACTTACCACCATAGTATCTGTCAGTGATGGACGCGGATCATGGAGGTACTCCGTCAAGGGCAAGGCCGCCGGGTCGACGACCCACACGTTATGGTTATTCAGGGATTATGCCGCGTTACGAGTTTCTAATTCGTTATCGTATAAACTGAGCTTAAAGTACAAATATGAATAACTAGCTTTTGCCCGCGACTTCGTTCGCGTGGAATAGTGACTTCCAGCAGATTTTTGGTTTTACCCACATAGTGGTGTTTTACCATCATAATGTACCATCTAAAAATGAATGATGTAACAAAGGTTTTGTAATAATTTTGGCGATCTAAAAAGAGTGTCCATGGAGTTTCTTGCCCGTTCTTCTCGTTCGATCTACTTCTTGGTACGGGCATCTACGGTACTTTCACAGTTTTTATGTTTTGTGACTGTAGCACCATAATTTTGTAGTATTTAATTATATTTTTTATGTCTTTGACAATTCAAAAGTGCCTGTAACTGGTCTACTTGAAATAAATGCTTTTGATTTGATTTGATTTGATTTGATAGTTCCCGATCTCGCGGGATCTCTTTAAAAATGAAATGTAGACGATATTCTAGGGAACTCTTCAAAAATCAACATAATTAGTTCTGCGTTTGAATTTAAGAGATGTACTTATACTCATTTAGGGCATTAAAGCCGTTTTGCCGATCGAAAAAGGCGAAAATGTTATTTTTCCCTTTTTTTCTCATCATTCTACTGATTTGGCATTTCAGTCCAAAAGGAAAAAAGACTGTTTCTCCCTTGACAAATGTTCTATTATTTTAGGCTTAAGAGATTATGAAAGTTTCTTACACCAAGACATTTTTGTTTACCACGTTTTTAGTTTTGCCATCCTTTGCAAAAATATAAAGGTTTTGTGGTTTCGACACTCTTGAGCACGCAACGTTGAGTTGTCCATGGGAGAAACAGTCTTTTTCAAGATGTACCCCCGCAACTTTTAGCGTTTGCCCTTGGGCTTTATTTATGGTCATTGCAAACGCAGTTTACAGCGGAAACTGAACTCTTTTGAATTGGAATGGCAAATCAGTTGGAATGATGGGAATACGGGGTTACGGAATACGGGGGGAAAAGTTTCGCCTTTTGCCATCCCAGTCATAATAACGGCTTTAATGACATTCCGTCCTAAATAGGTTATTTGTAACCGTATGTCGTTATATAGTCTTGGTGGATCTAGTTATATAGTTTCTCATAAGCATCACAGGAACACCAATTATACAACGGAACAAATTAAAATTTACGAAACAGGACCAGTCCACATAAACTATCATACAACCGACAATACAATTTTGAAACCAACGCCATCTATCAATCCATAGTGACATCTCGCATTATTTATCTAAACTCCGTTCGGGCATTTTCTTTGTACTAAAAGTTTTATTATTTTGACTAGCTTTTGCCCGCGACTTCGTTCGCGTGGAATAGTGACTTCCAGCAGATTTTTGGTTTTACCCACATAGTGGTGTTTTACCATCATAATGTACCATCTAAAAATGAATGATGTAACAAAGGTTTTGTAATAATTTTGGCGATCTAAAAAGAGTGTCCATGGAGTTTCTTGCCCGTTCTTCTCGTTCGATCTACTTCTTGGTACGGGCATCTACGGTACTTTCACAGTTTTTATGTTTTGTGACTGTAGCACCATAATTTTGTAGTATTTAATTATATTTTTTATGTCTTTGACAATTCAAAAGTGCCTGTAACTGGTCTACTTGAAATAAATGCTTTTGATTTGATTTGATTTGATTTGATAGTTCCCGATCTCGCGGGATCTCTTTAAAAATGAAATGTAGACGATATTCTAGGGAACTCTTCAAAAATCAACATAATTAGTTCTGCGTTTGAATTTAAGAGATGTACTTATACTCATTTAGGGCATTAAAGCCGTTTTGCCGATCGAAAAAGGCGAAAATGTTATTTTTCCCTTTTTTTCTCATCATTCTACTGATTTGGCATTTCAGTCCAAAAGGAAAAAAGACTGTTTCTCCCTTGACAAATGTTCTATTATTTTAGGCTTAAGAGATTATGAAAGTTTCTTACACCAAGACATTTTTGTTTACCACGTTTTTAGTTTTGCCATCCTTTGCAAAAATATAAAGGTTTTGTGGTTTCGACACTCTTGAGCACGCAACGTTGAGTTGTCCATGGGAGAAACAGTCTTTTTCAAGATGTACCCCCGCAACTTTCAGCGTTTGCCCTTGGGCTTTATTTATGGTCATTGCAAACGCAGTTTACAGCGGAAACTGAACTCTTTTGAATTGGAATGGCAAATCAGTTGGAATGATGGGAATACGGGGTTACGGAATACGGGGGGAAAAGTTTCGCCTTTTGCCATCCCAGTCATAATAACGGCTTTAATGACATTCCGTCCTAAATAGGTTATTTGTAACCGTATGTCGTTATATAGTCTTGGTGGATCTAGTTATATAGTTTCTCATAAGCATCACAGGAACACCAATTATACAACGGAACAAATTAAAATTTACGAAACAGGACCAGTCCACATAAACTATCATACAACCGACAATACAATTTTGAAACCAACGCCATCTATCAATCCATAGTGACATCTCGCATTATTTATCTAAACTCCGTTCGGGCATTTTCTTTGTACTAAAAGTTTTATTATTTTGATATTATTTTTTTCATACCTTTTTACTATTTATTTACTTTTTCCGATGAATTAAAATAATAACATGATTCGAACTCGTGTAACGACCGACACCATTGCACGATCACTGCCATCTATTGACAGTTTAAGGAATTATCTATACTCCGTTAGAGCACTTCATAAATTTTATTTTTTGTTTTTATTTTTTTGTAATAAAAACTATCCTATGTCCTTTCTCAAGTTCCAAACTATGTCTGTACCAAATTTCACACAAATCGGTTCAGTAGTTTAGGCGTGAAGAAAAGACAGACAGACAGACAGACAGACAGACAGACAGACAGACAGACAGACAGACAGACAGACAGAGTTACTTTCGCATTTATAATATTAGTTAGGATATTATTTTTTTCATACCTTTTTACTATTTATTTACTTTTTCCGATGAATTAAAATAATAACATGATTCGAACTCGTGTAACGACCGACACCATTGCACGATCACTGCCATCTATTGACAGTTTAAGGAATTATCTATACTCCGTTAGAGCACTTCATAAATTTTATTTTTTGTTTTTATTTTTTTGTAATAAAAACTATCCTATGTCCTTTCTCAAGTTCCAAACTATGTCTGTACCAAATTTCACACAAATCGGTTCAGTAGTTTAGGCGTGAAGAAAAGACAGACAGACAGACAGACAGACAGACAGACAGACAGACAGACAGACAGACAGAGTTACTTTCGCATTTATAATATTAGTTAGGATTGTTTAAATGTTATATTAAGGTTATGAGCATTTGTCTTACTGGAAGAATAGTATTATAGTGAGTATGAGTCAAGATTGCTTCTTTTGCGAAACGAGGGTCTACAAAATACCTACTTTAGCCTTTTTAAAGTTTTAGTAATACCGATTTTTTTATTTTTTAAACATTGCCCCACACTAGGAATTTCTCCTGTGTCGTGGGTGCATTTATAAACATACAAATTCAAATACACAAATGCCCAGACCCGAAGCAACTACTTGTAGATCATAGAAATATTTGCTCCGTGCGGGAATCGAACCCGCGACACGCAGCGTAGCAGTCCAATTGCTCAGCCACTGCGCTAACCGTGCCGATGTTTCTACTGATCACCATTTCCCTAGGAATATTAGTAGAATAATAGTAGAAAAAATAATTTAAAATCTAGGTAATTCATATTTTTAATTCACCGCCATGGTTAAAAGAGAGCAATCTACTAGTTACCCAATTGACTAACGGGTAAATAAACCAGCGTTAGTTAAACATTGGTTAAGCAAATAAGAATTTGTTATAGTAAGCACACGAGCTTGACGCATGACTAAGAAAATGTTAAGTAACATGGTAATATTTTAAGATATACGACTATACTGCCTACGAAGTATTAAGACGTAGGTATGTAGTCGCGTAGGTTACTACATTTGCGACTGAATTATAGAATTGGATTAGTAGTAACTGAAAATGCCAAACGTATTTGTGTTAAGCTCCAGAGCCGCGGGATTGTCTTACCAGGTAACCGTGAACCTGAAACGTAAGGAGCTATTGAAGGACACCGTCGATTTAAGTCAATAATACAAGTCTGATAATCCCGTCCCGCCCTGGATGGGAGAAATCATTTGATGATTTTACCATGACAAAAAAAAATTTCGCTACAAGAACTTATTTTGCTTCCGCAGTGACATATTTCTTATTTTTATTTCTATGTCCACGGTTTGACAACAAAGATGGCCCCCCTTATTCATAGAAAAAAAAACACCCGTTTTCGAGAAATTTATCTTTAGACAAAAGATTTTTTTTTTGTAAGTCCCGCGACACCGGCCGCCCCGGGGTGTTGCAAACACTCTTTGAGGCACGCGTGGAACATAACGCACCGTCGAACCGGGCATGGTCCATGGTCGGACAGCAAGTCACCCATTACTCGCCGCCCGCATGCCCAGACAAAAGATGTTGCGAAAATGTTTCAATTTTTAATACTAAGGATGTCCTTTTCACAAACTAGACAGAATAAAATAGCTGGCCGAAACATAAATTCTAAAACATCAGTCATCTCGCTTATAAAAAGAGTAAATCACGTGTCGCTGTAATCTTAATGAGATCAACATTAACAACACTATTGGATACTTCGCCTATCTCCTAGTTAAAAAGCGTGAGAAATGCATATTATTACTATGAGGACGTTAACATTTCATGTTAATTAGGAGAATATACTTAATTTTGTAGCGTAATCGTAAGTAGTATAGCTGTACAAGGATATTTTGGCGAATGGTTCAAATCTTAAAACTAATGTTGCCATTCTCTGACTTTAGTAGTTGTCGCCTGACCATAATAGGGGCTGGCAAGCTACTCGTACATACTGTTTAAAATGTAGCATTACCGTAGTACGAGTCTTCCCTGCAAGAGTCTGTGTTTCTTGATAGCTACAACCTTTTTTTATTGTGGTGAAATCATCAATGAGTCCTCTCACCCAGGGCAGAGTAAGAGCGACAGTCAGACTCGTACTGACTAAAATCCACGGTGTCCCTCGATAGCCCTTTACGTACCGGTGTCACGGTAATTCGTGAGTCCCGCGACCGATAGCTACAACCTTGAGATCTTTATGTCAAGAGTGAATAGGTTACTTTTAGGCAAACGTGGTTCACTGTCGGCCCCACCATTGCTTGCCGTCAGGAGATGGTGAAATGCGAGCCTAAAGGTGTTTTTTTTTAGTTATTTGACAGGCCTGTTGGTCTAGTGGTTAGTGACCCTGACTGCTATGCCGGAGGTCGTGGGTTCGATTCCCACACAGGACAAATGTATGTGTGATGAGCACGATCATTTGTTCTGTGTCTGGGTATAATTTATCTATAATATGTATGTACTAGCTTCCGCCCGCGAATCCGTCCGCGCGGATGTCGGTCTTCGCGTGGATGGTTTATTTCCCCATTTTAAGTAACTCTGACAATGACATCTTATAAATATTACGGCTCTGAATCCACTGCGGATAATGCAACGTTGTTCGCGGTTCTACAGAACAACGTCTATGAACAAAACTGAAAAATAAGATTTTTTCTACATATTTTTCCAGGATAAAAAGTATCCTATGTTATGCCCAGGATAATGAGGAATAATTATACAAAGTTTCATCGAAATCGAACCGTTAGTTTTCACGTGATGCCTGCACAAACAGACAGACAGACAGACAGACAGACAGGCAGACAGCCAAAAAAATTTTATTCATATATTTGGGTTTGGTATCGATCCAGCAACACACCCCGCTATTTATTTTTTCAATATTTTCAATGTACAGAATTGACCCTTCTACAGATTTATTATAGTATAGATTTAGAAATATATAAGTATGTTTATCAGTTGTCTAGTACCCATAACACAAGCTCTGCTTAGCTTGGGACTAGATGGCGTTGTGTGATAGTTGTGGAATATTTATTATATGTATGTATTTAGAAATATATAAGTATGTTTATCAGTTGTCTAGTACCCATAACACAAGCTCTGCTTAGCTTGGGACTAGATGGCGTTGTGTGATAGTTGTGGAATATTTATTATTTATTTATTTTATTTATTAAATAAATAAATAATAAAAAAAAATGTGTTCGTTTAACAATAACGCCTACTTTGAGCAGTGCTGGGGGCCAGTATAGTTACGTTCCCGGTTTACGAATTGTGAGTCCCAGGTTCGAACACATCAGTCAGGTGCATTACTTTGTGTACTTTATTTCATCACTACTGTTCTCAAAGCGGTGAATGAAAACATCGTAAGAAAACTATATGTCCTCTTAGAGAAGACTTGATACCTATCTACCAAATGCCACGTGGATTTCCTATATGGAGGTGGATGGTTGAAGCCAGTGTCCCAGCAATGGGAACGTTACAGGCTGATTATACCTTCCTGTCAATGAAATTCAACTGCCAAGATCCATGTAGCATTATTGATAATATGTCTGCTTCCGTTTATTTATTCAATAATATTACATCATTCATTTCTCATAAGATTATTGTCAGCACATCAAGCTGACATTGGAAGCCAATGCATCACAAACAATTTCCGAGAAAAAGCTACTCTTCAAAAACATGCGCAAGGGAATTTTACTGTGAGCGAAATTTTGATGCCCTTGCGAAATTTTACAAAGAATTCTTAGTAAGAATAATATCTAATGTTAATTTTGTTTACGATGTTCAGAACTGACCTCTTTTTAGTTTATTTTTTTCCTTGTTTTGTCATAGATTATCAAAACACTACGGCGGCATAACGTAATCTGATCAACGGAGCGTATTTAGTTTATTTAGTTTCGTTTATGGCAACTACCGGAGAAACTAATGATGTCTGGGTGCCATTTGATACTTACTCGACTTTTATGAGCTTGCTTGGCTAGACATTTTAATGGTATTGAAGATACTTTTCTTGAATAATATTATGCGTAATCGATTTTGATGTGAATGTAATAAGCATTACGTTTTTTAATGGGAATTTTCAACTTGGATGGCTTATTGAAAATCCTCGTTTTTATTTTAGTTTAGTTTGCTTTTGACTCTAGCATAGATCAGAGGTGGTCGTGGGACTCCCGCCACTCATTTGATGATTTTACCACGATAAAAAAAACCATGGGTCAGAGGTGACAAAAGGACGACAAAAGGAGCTTACCCTGAAAGAAAGAAAGAAAAAACGTTTATTTGAAGAAGTCTGTTCACTGCAACTTTAAAAATATTCGAGTTATGACGCTTGTCCTATTAATCTATGAACACACAATAAAAATTTTCTCCATGAATTTTACGTAAAATGATGATTTGTAATATGATGCTTATCATTTAAATCTTTACAGAGGGACAGATTTCACTATCCCTCAAGAATCGTATACTTTAAAAGTCAGATAACCTTAGCTAAAGTCTTATAATATCTGCTCGTTCCTATGTACAACGATACACTGTTTATCTCGGTGCTTTATGCACGACAAACAGTGCCCTATGACTGGAACACGTAGATCGAGGATTGCGAGATTTCACCTGCATGTAATCTGCATAAGATTGGTATGGTATACTGACATACAAAGAGATACGTCTACCAACGTGTTGTTCATGAAATTTTTATTTGTGGGGTGAATTCATCAAATGATGGAAACATTTGATGAATCATCACCCCCCAAAAAAAAAATCCCACCCTCTGTGGAGCGGAAGAGGCAGTTAGACTTTCTTCAGTTGCTCTTTACAGACGGTTCCGCGACCCTATGCATTAAATACTCATAATTTGTTTTTAACATCAGCATTTATACCCGCACGAAACAAATATTTGTTTGATCTACAAGTAGTTTCTCCGGGTCTGGGTGTTTGTGTTTGTGAGTTTCTATGTTTTGCGTTTACAAACATAGAAACTATGATACGGGAGAAATTCCTAATAGTGTGGGGCAAAGATTTTGACGTGACAACGTCTTATAAATTGGTTTGCCGGGTGACACTTCAAGAAACTGCGTTACGCTCCGCTCACGTTATGCGCTCACAATGAGAGCGAGTGAGAGGCATGCGTCCCTTCCATTTGGGCATGGTTAGCCCGCCTAAGAGCGAGAGAGACAGACATAAACAAATTCGTTGTCACGTAAAACTTTCGCCCGTATACCGACTTTACAGGCAACCTTTTTTTTTTTTGAAACAGAATAGTCTTTATAACAGTAGTGATGTCACTATCAAGGAGGGTTAGCTTTCTCTGAAGCTGAGTGTACAAAGCAGTCTCTCTCCATGGTCGCGGGACTGTACGAATTACCGTGATCCCGGAACGTAAAGGACTATTGAAGAAAACCGTGGATTTTAGTCAGTACGAGTCTGACAGTCCCTGCCGCTCTGCCCTGGGTGGGAGGGCTCATTTGATGATTTTACCACGTAAAACAAAAGTCTCTCTCCTTTTTTGGCATATTTATTTTACAATCTTCAAAAAAGAAACAGTATCAGGCAATTAGGAATCACCGGGAACCTGACTGATTTCACTCTTAAATTCCTTAGGTGATTAATTGTCAGTTCAGAAAACCTAAGTTCCAAGACGTCATAACTACAATAAGATTTTTTTTTAATTTCGATCCCATTTCGCCATTGCGTCAGAATTCCAGGTTTCAATCAGGAAAACGTGTACATTATTTACGAATAAATAAAATTTCCTCTTTATCCTGTTCTTGTCGTTCAAGTTACAAGTACAGTTGATTAACTACCCAACAAAAAATGGAAAGTTAATATTATTTCTAACATATTCGCTGAACCTTTCTTGTGAACTGGCACGATCTGCGTGTGCGTTGAAATAAGGATCGAATGCAAGCTTGCAGTTGCTGTGGACCTTATTCCTTTAGTTCTAAGGGCGTTTTTTTATTGTGGTAAAGTATTGTGGTTGACGCGGAAGCGTTGTTCGGTGTTCCCACACGTGTGCTCATTAGCTGTTCCAGGGAATCAGTGAGCGCGGGCTGACGATGGGAACAGCGCCATTATTGACACTACACACTTACTGTCGCACTTTATTGTTACTCTATACAATGATAGTTTTGTTTATTGTTGTGCTGTGATCTAGCGGATGATTGATGCTCTGAAATTCGAAGAAGAATCATCGTACAATGATCAATTGTTATCATAGTAAGTTCTATGATATTTGTTTCGGCTCTATAGGTAGTCCAGTCTCCGGAAATCTACGTACGCTTTGCAAGCTGTAAATTGTTACCATTAAAAAATGTTTTAACAACAGTTTCGAGTACAAGTTTCAAAAGTCGCATAGTGTCACAGTCCTTAGCATATCATCATTCTGCAGCAGAAGTCAGAACAAATAAATAAGTTCCGACCATATCATTACACGAACCGACACTTTCCTAAGAATTCATGGTCCGGATTACAAGCCTCAGATCTAAGCTATGATTACACTGAGCGCTTCCCTCCGCAACGCGACACGTCATCAACATCATGGTAGAAAAAAAAGAGAAGAAAAAAAAAGATTGTTATTGCGCAATTTGAAGCGTCGTTGGTGTTCATTCTTCGCCGTAATTGCTGCGGCTAATAGCACCAGCTGCCGAGATATCACCGTATTTTAGTTTTATATTATTTTGAGTATTTTTTGGTTCGTTCTAAGCGTTTTGAACCGCCTTAGTTTCTATGTTTCTTGAAAAAGAATTCAAATGGTTTTAAAAGATATTTTTGAACGGTTTCCACGAATATTCTGGAGGAAAACTTGAATCTGGCCATGAATAGCAGCTACGTCATTCATTATTATCGTACACCTCACCTCCTGTTTGGGGTTGGCGCCGCATGTCTTCGTGATTCATATTACTCGTCATCTCTGCAGTCACTCAAACTAAGTTGCAGATAATTTCAAATCTAACAGAGCTTATATTAATTAAAATGTAAACTCTATTTGCATTCTCAAAGATACAACAGATACGTAGGCAACAACAAGCCAGCAAGGCAGAGACAATATGGCAGTTGAATCGTGCACAGATAATGATTAATACAAACAGCAAACACAGTTGCAATTGACCATAAACATGGGAATTATCTGAGAAACTGTTAGTTGTGTATCTGTTATTATAAAATCTAGTGGCTCAAGGCTAAAATAATGAATATGAGACAATAATTCAGTGCTGCAGTGCAGTTAAACCATTTTGCGTCGGTCAGCCGTTTGTTAGTTCTGTCGTAATCTTGCGATCAGCTATTATGAGACATGAACGCAGCTTAAACAACTTCATTTTCGATGAAAATGTGTTGTTGTTTGTTGTTCTTTTAAAATCATTCAATTTCTTTTCGGTAGGCCGTAGCACCGTACGCAATGTCTACGGAGAATTTTATTCGTAGCTAAGTAACGAGTTTTTTTGTAGACACCATGATTTATATTGTATTCTATTGAATCGATTGTTTTTTTTTTGGTCCCTGGGATCAAGACTGTCTACTCGTATATTCAAGTCTAACCCTTTCAATTACGGGCCAACCCCTGCAAGTTTAATTTGATAAATTGTTTATATAGGTCTAGGACCGTAGCGTTCATAATACAAAGGTCACTTGGACACCTTTCAACAGCCTGGAATGCACAAGTAAGCGAAGGGTTAACGTTTATCGGATTTTTCTTTCATAGCATATCGCAAAACTAATAAAAGATTTAGATTTCACTTGTGAACGAAACAAACGTTTGCTTCATGTGAAAATCTGCATTAGTTTCTTCATTTGTGCAATTTTTTTTATGCGAAACCAGAACCCCAGATATTCTCGAAATATCGGTTAGAACAACGTCAGTTTTCACGCTAAGAAATATAGATTCTGCGATCTGCATTTATTAATAAACTTCTGAAGAAAAAAATATCCGTTTTTTTTATATAAAATTCTTGTAATTAATAAGTTACCTTTTCGTTTAGTAAATTTACAGCCAATTAATTCCAACCATCCAGAGAAAAAAATACATTTACTAATTTCTGCTTGTTGATGGGGATCAACGAGAACTTTGTAAGACAATTACACGAAGTTATTAATACTTAGCAGTGAACGTTTTAATTGGTAAAGGTACGCTGGCCACCGGACAGGTGTGTCTAAGCCACATGACATGGTACATGACATTTAATTGCTATATACTCCATGCAAGTACTTTGCAAGGCTGCGTGGTACATAGAGGAGTGAGTAAATGAACTGCTTATATGTGCATAATGCTGTACTCATTTTACTGTTAGCCTGCGTCATTTCACAGCTGAACCTCTACATGACTTACATTTTCTTTCGATCCAGGAGCCAATTATCTACCAATCGTCGTTGATCGTTGGTTTTGTCTAACAAGTCAGTATGATGGGTAATAATAATAAATCCTATTGGCCAGAGGTTTTCACAATAATTGTTTCGTCGCTATAGCTAAATTTTACTTTGACCCAGTAAAAGGCCACATTGAGTTCAGCTTCAATGTTCTTTATATTCTCGTATGTGCAGAGATTTCATTCAATTTTATACTTAGGGCTTCACTTTCAGTTTAGTGCCTTAATATTGTCTGGTGTGTGATATCTGATAAATAACTACAACGACATCTTTACCATCTCTACGGATTTGCATGCTGTTTTTCCATGTTGTCCATTCACCCACTCGCAATCCTTCCATTTATTTATTACTCCGTGGCACATGTAACTTATGTTTAACAAGCCGATACATACATCACTATTACATTTATATACGTTAAGCAGTTTATTCTTACCCGGATATAATACGTTAAATACGAGCCTTTCTCTAAGGCACAATAGATAGGCCCTAATGTTACGAACAGCCAATTACAAGGAATAGGAGCTATTTATCTGTAACGTAGTGAAATATGCGCTAAATAGCTGTAATTTTATATCAGTGTATTGTTAAAATGTCTGCTGTATAATTACTAGGAATAGCGGATAAATTGATTTATCTTCAGTACGCAACTGATTATACATAGACTTAATTTGTAGTTAACTGCTAGTTATCGGTAATCGGGAAATACTTATAAAGTAATTTATGAGAAATAAAATTACCTAAACATTAGTTATTAAAGTAACTGCAGATCTTTTTACGATGCTTGCTCTATTACTCACCCCAATAATATACGTAGTCTTGTAGCTAGGTTTTTTTTTAATACTCTGTGACCAGTACTCTCAGACTTAACAATATTTTGGTTCCTATTTCTACCGATATTACACCGCTTCTACTTTTCGGTACTTCTGTTTTACATTTCTGAACCTTGCTGAATCTATCGGCTAGCTGCATACATTCGAGACCACTGTATGTGCCCGATCCGGTATAAAGCAGGAGGCTTTCATGGTCTATGAAGGTACTTTAATGGCTAAAAATACGAAACAATAAGTAATTTAAAAGACAAACGTCTGCAGCTCCAAACATCCACAATCCAATATCCATTCAGAAATCACAAAATGCACTACGTTGTTTCGTTATAACAGCAGAATTTACATTTGTTGTTTTATAAGGCGGGCTGACGCAACGCGAGCCCGTCCGATGTTGGATTATTCTGTTTTACAATCATTGCCGCACTTCACAGCGCTATAAAAATATTGTTAAACTGTAAAATGTCCCGATATACAGCTTATTTGAAGAAGTACCTAAACTTACGTAAAAAGCTTTACTGAGGTATTTTTATAAAAAGACCATCAGTAAAAAACTGAAATAAGTCATTGAATTAGGGTTGCGTATCCAAAAGGCCTTACCTAATGGATCATTGCTGGGCCTGTATGCACGTTTTCTGTGTGCTACAGAGCTGTTAACTCACAGAGGGTTAAGCCAACCAGTAAATGTCTTTTTTTTAACGTGGTAAAATCATCAAATGAGTCCTCCCACCCAGGGCAGAGCGGGAGGGACTGTCAGTATCGTACTGAATAAAATCCACGGTGTCCTTCAATAGCCCTTTACGTTCCGGGGTCACGGTAATTCGTGAGTCCCGCGACCAGCCAGTAAATGTCATAGAATATTTATTTTATTGGCTGCAACAGTCACAATTCACAGCAAATAAAATATGTAATTTTAACGTGTAGAACTTCATTCCGAGAAAATTCATGAAAGAATTCATATGTCTCATAATTATTAAACATAGCCTATGATAATGTAGCTTTTTAGAGGTGATTTTTTTTCAACAAATCGTTTATATAAATATACTAGCACTCCGCCCGCGACTTCGTCAGCGCGTGTTTTTAACTTCGAACTCGAAATATTAGTGTAGACAAACTGATTATCCGATGTTCGCCCGCTAGTTTTATTTTTGAAATATAGATAATTACGCATCCTTTTATTCAAGCAAGCAGTAAAACCCTTCCCATAAAACTTAATCACCCCTTTTCACCAATTTAGGGGGTGATTTTCAAAAAACCCAAAAACACGTGTTTGATTATTATTGATCTAACTTCTATATACTGAGTTTCAAAATCATCGGTTAGGGCATTATGATTTTCTCATACAAACTTTAACATCGTCTAGATTACCAATGGAGCATAATAAAGCCCATCTTTTTAATTTACTTATACTCATATTCGTACCTAGTTTCAAGTTTATAAACCCAAGGAATAAGATTTTGCATACAACAGTTTTCACCCCTTTTCACCCCCTTAGAGGAGGACTTTCGCAAAATCTCGTCTTAATTCTCACCTACATAATTAACGGCAACTACCATCCAAAAGTCAGCTTTCTACGTTTAGCGTTTAATATCCTTACCTTAAAACTTGAATACCCCTTTTCATCAACTTGGGGGGTGAATTTCGAAAAATCCAAAGACACGTGTTTGATTATTTTTTATCTAATTTCTACATACTGAGTTTCAAGTTCATCAGTTAGCGCGTTATGATTTTCCCATAGAAACTTTAACATCGTCTAGATCACCAATGGAGGGTAGTTTAAAAAAAATAATAGTGCCAATCCTTTTTATTTACTTACACTCATATTCGTACTAAGTTTCAAGTTTAGAAACCCAAGGAATAAGATTTTGCATACAACAGTTTTCACCCCTTTTCACCCCCTTAGAGGAGGACTTTCGCAAAATCCCGTCTTATTGCCCCCCTACGTGGTAGACTGCAACTGCTGTCCAAAATTCAAGTATCTGCGTTTAGCAGTTTCGGCTGTAGTCGAGTCTTAATAAAAAACCCTGTTCTTTTATATATATAGATAAACGATTTGTTATATATTTGAGTTTATCAATAACAAACAAACATACAAAAATTCATTCAATTCCTCTTTATAAAATCAGTTTAGAATAAATCACATCGTGTTTTAAAAACAGTCTGTATCTGTGGACCAAGTGGATTTCCTCTGATTTTACTTGAGCTCAACCAAACCAGTACCGCGATATTTTATTACATCCGGAAGCATTTAGATTACAATCGATTTACAACTTTATTTCTCTATTCGATACCGAGTTTATTTCTAGTTTTATTGTATAAAAACCGCAGAAAGTTATAGTTAACACATTTAGTGTTCACCACCCGAAAACTATTATTATTGACTCTGGAGGTTCTTGCGGTTTCTGTAAGCGAGGAAAGTTGAAATCGAAAAGTAAATTATACTTTCTTTTTTTGTTGTAAACCTATGTACTCTTGTAAGTAAATATGTATATTGAGTTAGAGGCTAAAGACAATTTCAAAATATTCTTTGGCATAGAAAGAAGAACACTTATTTGGCAGAGAGCACCTATAAGGATACATATACAAGGTTCACGATTTTGATTATCAAAATAAAATCATCTGCCTAGCCTGTTTCGAAACTAATGTTTCTGTTGGCTTACAGTTTATCTGTATGCAGCTATTTTCGATTTCAACTTTATTAGCTACTGCCTATCTGTCTGATCTCCACAATCCAGTTAATGGGTACCTAAAACCCCTTAGTAAAACTGGTTTTCAGACTTTTTGGGCTTCTGAATCCCCATGTAGAAAAATCGTTCAAAATTAATGAATTGAATACTGAAGGCAGAAGAAGCTTTCTACGTAAGTATGGAAATTCAGAACTTTTGGAAAAAACTTTTTTTTTTAATAATCGCCAGCTGAATTAATATTTACCCTTTAATAAATTAAACAATACGTTACACATATATACTTTGTAGTTGTTCTTAAAAGGGGTGAATACGAGAAGGCTGGAGAGGGCTGCGCGGGCGCAGATCCAAGATGGCGGACGCAAGGGTTCAACGATCTTAATGACTCACCATGACGGCTAGCTACAATGAACTTGTATTTAGATTTAAGATGACATTTATTTCCAGTTGCATTATTTGTAAAAAAAATAATATCGAAAGATGATTTGCATACATAGTAATAAAGCCTAAAATTATATTTTAATCTGCCGCTTCTGCTAATTATATTTTTATTACGGTTTTTATATCCACGTGCATAACATTCCATTTAGTTTCTTGAACTGCAATACGACTAAACTTTGGGTTTTTACCATTGGCAAGAAACATGTTAACAACATTTAAATTCTAAAGTCTGTTTCGTGTCCCACGTTCGTTTCAAATACAACTAGTATTCAGTATAATTTGGCATGATGCGACAATAACATTGAATTTTCCTATGCTTTTGAGTTTAGAAAAGCAAAAACTACGAGCTTCGTCGTAGCGAGGCGGCACTCGGACACAGGTTACGGCCGATTTACTATGACGGTACTCTCGATATTACGTCCAACAGCACGTAATAGAGCTGCGATCACTCAACCCCCTCCCTTCACCCGCGCAGCCCTCTCCCCCCCTCCTCAGACCGAAGAGGCCCAGTACATCAGTTTTTAGAAGCAGCCGATGCGAAGAGCTTGACGAATCAGCCCCGTGCCGTGACCGTTTGGACATACCAATCTACAAATCGAACCAAATTTCGAGGAAGGTATTACGCTCCATTAAATATCTAATCCCACGATTGTTTCAGTTTACCTGTTGCTGGATCATTGAAATTGGTTACGAAATCTTCGGAAAATACATAGGCTTAGTTCAATGACAGAACTAGGAATATAAATATCCATAGTGAAAACCGCGACTGCAACTGGTTGCGATAAATCTTTACGACTTCCTAATTAGCTGTGTTTTCTCAGCTTTTCCATGGTTTATCGGATTTCTTGAACCTCATCCTTTCTCGCTAATTAAGATTAAATTATGAAGCATATTTCCTTACCCCCGTAAATAATAGAAAAAGTCTACACCACTGACACTTTTGGGCAAATGCTATGCATCTTTGCATCTAGCTGCATGGGCCGATACTTTCATCATTGAACACCAGAATTGTGACGTCCTTATAAACCACATTGTTATGTACGATTGAGCAGCCAAATGAAGTTTTCACCATCAAAAGCTATCTCTTCGATAACCAGATTTAAGTGGCCTAGCGTCACACGAGGTACTGCGCTAACCGCATGCACAGCTCATAATTTCACAACTAACAGCTCTCCCTCACACATAATCTTATACGTATATTATACGCGTGCATTGTTGAGCGACCGCTGTGCCTAGTGTGGGATCGATTAACACGTCACTACATTATTGTAACCTTTCGTATTTCTGATTTGAACTTCGAAAGTTATGGGCAGAAGGACCACGACGTAGCGCACGCATACGTAGATGACATAGTGAATGGTTTAAAACAGTGTTATGTCGTCTACATAAAACTTTAAAGTCTAAATTCAGTCATCACCTGGATGTTAACTGGATTTGAAATGGCTTTATATGGTCTGCAATAGCCATCATCTTTGCAATGAATAATGATTATGAGTACATTGAATATTTGACCCGTGTAGAATAAAACAGAAAGTATGCACCTTTATTTCATTAGTTAACAAGATGTGACCCCATTTGATAAGTCTTTCAAGCATTGGGATTTCTGTATCTTCTTGACGTTCACGTATCGAGGGGGCTACTTAATTTAGACGTCATAATCATCGCCGCTACTCAAATCTTACACAGACATTAGCACTTTATAAATAAATACGTTATTATCTTTGGTTTTCATCTTCTCATGATGGTTTATCTATGGCTGTCAGAAGTTGGAACATGGACGGGATCTACTCATATGTTGGTATATTTTCATTTATCTTTAATTTGATACCATACCTTTACTTAAGTATATTGAAAGATATTGTTACATCATATTTAATAGTCGAATACTATATGCCATGGGTTGTATTGTTTCATAAAAAGATTTTATCAACTACAATATTTATACCATACTAGTTTGGTGATATTAAAATAAAGAGACTATACACAGAATTTCCTCATATTATAATATGCGGCAAGATACGACATTATATTCTATAACATAATGTGAAATGATGACAGGAAATTGTTGCCAGCACCGGTGGCAAAAACCTGCCTCTGTGTGTACGTTGACTAGACTCCTTTGCATCCGGGCGCGAGCTGATTGATACTCCAAGCAACGCAAGGAAATCTTAAGCAAGCCACTTTTAAATTATTTCTTATGTTAATTAATCGACTTCTGAGAATATTTCTAACAGACTTCGTCAAGTTTGTCAGGAACTGCTGGATAGTTTTTACTTCAACGGTTTTTTGCAATTTAGTTAGCGCAATTAGCTGCTTTAATGTTTTAAAAGGAATTTAAGAACTTTTTGGTACAGAATTACCAACATTTGACGTCAAAATTCCGTAATTTCCGCGGTCTAACTGGTCACTAGAAATAAACCTGTGTAGATTCAACATAAGGTATTTATGTGCACCGCGATTTATAACTTTGACAAATGGTGTAGTGTTAAGTCGTATAATAATACGGCTTGAGCATATTATAAATTGCGTTTATTAAAATTAAACACGAATAACTTCCCAAAACACGTGAGTCATGCATGTTAAAGCTGAATAGAGGTTTACAGCCTGATGATTTTAATAAAACATAGGAATGTTTAAAAGTTATGAGTGAGATGAAGTTGAATTTATAGAAGCCTGCATGGCTGGATGACAGGGCTTATGATAATCATGATCAATATTAGTTTAATGGAAGAATATTTTTTCCCATCGTAAATAAATAAAGAATAATAAAAGCGTGGAGGGCGCAGACTACGGGCTGCGGGCGCGGTCGATACCTGAGCCACGAGCCCACAGACCCGCGCCTCGCAGGAATAACATTCACACGCATCTAAAACGAGTTAAACATCTACTACACTAGTCTATCTAATCGACTTGTTCACGCTTTAAACTCCATCGACTACAATATTTCAAATGATCTGACCGTTCGCCCCGCGCGCCTTCAATGTCAGTTACAATTTAGATTACAATTTGACTTACGAATAAATATGTGGTCCAAATTGAGCACAACACATACAGTACAAATCACGGCAATCTACTGCAACTTAATTACGTGTTTTGGCAGATTGGACTGGTATGAGGACGTGAAAAAAATGCGGGAAAGATCCGGGTGGCGTGGGCAGGCTGCGTACGAGTGGCCAGTACCGTGCGAGACCACTAACGGTTTTCGAACGTAATTCTAATGTATTTACGGATATCAATTGCCTCCGTTTTGACACCTGTCTCTAATAGTTCCATTGTTCGAGTCGTTATGGTGTTTAGTCCCATATCTCAGTGATTCAAGATTTTCTTCGAGTCGTTTCGGTTGCTCGCCCCAAGCAAGGAATTGGATGCTATCCGCATTTTTTTATAATTAGAAAATGATTAGTTCCGGGTGTTTTCGATTAGTTTTCGGTTGTTATGCTGGCCTAGCAGCGCAGAGCGGGGTTCGTCGGCGTGACTTGACGGATTCCTGCCTAGCTGTTCCTTTGTTTGAGGACGAGCAACCCGTAGTGATGTGCACTCGTCATGTCGATAGACGTGTCAACTTCAGTTTTTATGCAAAAACTTTGTCGTGTCATTAAACTGTTTATGACACTTAAACAACATTCAACGGTGAGACAAGCATTTAAAACAAGCGCTGAAATAATTTATAAATTCGTGGGTCTAAGTAGTTAGAATTAATGTCTTCTATAAAAAACAAGTCCACAGGTCCAAATAAGGTTAAAATCGTCGAAATAATATATGGCCATTTTTGCACAAACCTACACCCACACACGGAAGCGGAAGCAGTAAATAACGCTAACTGTTTAAATTTTTTAGGCTAGAATAACAGAAATTTGCGAACACGCGGTACACTATAGAGTAAAAAACATTGAACTCATAAACGCTGTATGTGGCCTATGTGGTGATGCCTTGATTTGTAAAAAGATCGTTAGTAACGTAGGGTTGAGAATAAATAAATTTCTGAAAGTAAAACAGTCGCGGAACTCAAGACCAAATCGGATCCCATGTAGCGATCGAGCATGGGAATAAACATAATATTGTTCGATAAAACCGCGGTTCACAGGCCTATGGTGAGCGTAAAAGCGGCTAGTGCCCTACGCCGGTTACTACGGAACCGGTTCCGACGGCCCTCCGAGTACCACGCTCCACGTGCAGATACCATCGTTCGTCTTCGTCTATTTTACCTTGTACCCCGCGCCGCGACACGGCCAGCCTACCTCGACCCCAACGATCTCTTACAACTCCATTTAACGCAACTAAATCAGAGCAAACGTTCACAAATTCAAGGTTCTCGGTAACATGGTCTGTTGTTCGTACTTTGTGTTCATACAAATCTTTACTTGTGCGTACAAAGGAGTACATAAATCATTTTTTACGAGCTTTACAATCGTGTCCTTTTATGGCGCGAGGGTTTTGTGCTGCACTAGGTTTAAGTCGTTATTGAATATCTGTGACCTCAGGAGGTCGCATAGAAAGTAAACCTGTAATGTTATGGTTTAATGTGCCCTTGTAACAAGCTAACAACAAGATATCTCGTTGTAAGCTTGTTACAAGGACACATTTTTGTTCCAGTATCAGTCAGTGCTGCGAGTGTTTCTACAGTTCATATAATGCCACTTGATTGCTTTGGTGCAAAAGGTCAAGTTCGTGTCCATTTTCCAGATTGTTTTCAAGTTACATTTAAATAATGTCATTTTATTTGATTCCTTTATTGTAAATCTTTGGAGAAGTATTAAATTGAATATCTACACGGTTTTGGAGTGAACTCAATTTCAAGGTACATTAACATTAGATGCGTCAGCACCGGCATTTCATGTGACACAGAGCAGCACATACATTATATTCTAAAACAAGAATTATACCGTAAGTTACATTTTTTCTTCAGCGACATTATAGTGTCATTTCGAAGATCATTACGGAGACTAATTTGATTGTTCGATAATTTGGCTTATTAAGCAGAAAAAAAGACGTACTGAGCCATGAATATCATAAAGCCAAGTCGTAATCACATACAAAAACGGATTGAAGGCATAATGTTCATTTTAGAACTTTGGTACTAGAACGTTGAGGATAATAGAATAACGACCAGATGGACTTCCCCGCTTGTGGACACTGCAGTAAAACAAACATTGTGACATTGGATAAACAACGAGTTCAATCGTCAATCAACCCTTTTAATACTCCTGTTTTTCTATTTTGAAAAGAACTTGTTAGTATTAATACACGTGCTACTCCCGGCACTTGCTCCTCGCCACGCTTGCTTCTCCCCATGCGTCCGTCTCCTTGCGCATGCTTTTCCCTGAGCTTGCATTTCCAGGGGTGTTCTTCTCCCGGCGCTCGCTTCATCATTTATTCTGCACCTTTGCTTCATAAGTCAATAAGATTCCCAACTACTACACTGGAATCGATCATCCACGCAGTAAAAAGAACAGACGAGCTAAAAGACAGAAATGTAATACATACATAAATTCACGCCTTTTTCCTATGGGGCTAGGCAGAAACCACATAAGGCCATATGCTACGACCCTTAAGTACTCCTTTCGCCTCGTCTACAACTGTATTTTTTTATTATTTCAATTCAAAAAAATCATAAATCATAGAGTTGCATCATCTATACTTATAATAAATCTGTAGAGAGGCCAATTCTGTACATGAAATATTTAAAAAAAATAACTATCAAGGGGTGATAAGGGATTGCTACTGATGCCAAAAATGCAATCAGTAAAATTTTTGTCTGTCTGTCTGTCTGTCTGTCTGTATGTTCGTTATAGAAACAAAAACTACTCGACGGATTTTAAAGAAATTTGACACGATTATTCTTCATACTCCTGGGCAGGTTATAGTATACTTTTCATTACGCTACGATCAATAGGAGCAGAGCAGTGAAGGGAAATATTGGGAAAACGGGAGAAGTTACTCAATTTTTTAAGCTTCCGTCGCGTGTGCAGCTATAATGGTTAAAGCTACATAGAAATCATGTATGACGGAAATATTTTCCTTAAAATTATGTAAAAATATTCCTTGACAGCATATGTCTATCTTTTATGGTTGACTCACAATAACACGTGAAACTCCCGATAGCTTAGCAATTCGGAGCTTTCTGATTATATTTGTCTACTGTTACGTTTCCAACACTCTCACTCATCCCTAATTAAAAAAAAAATAACATTATTACCTATTCAATAAAAAAAGAATCATGTAAATCGGTGTAGAAACACCAAAGTTATACATGAAATACGCTAATCAGTCATCGCGCGTGAATACAGAATCATGCTATAAGGATTATTTTGGAAAAAAGCGCGCGTGCTTCATACAATATTTGGCTGTTGATGCGAATAGACGATCAGACTGTCCGACCTTATTGACAGAGCATTTTTTTTTTGGTGTGGTAAAATCATCAAATGAGTCCTCCCACCCAGGGCAGGGCGGGAGGGGCTGTCAGACTTGACTGACTATAATCCACGGTGTCCTTCATGTACCCTCATGTTCCCTTTATGTACCGGGGTCACGGTAATTTGTGAGCCCCGCAACCCCGGCAGGCTTTGGCCCTCTACAGGCCCCGTCATTATGCTGACACTCCTTAAGGCGCGCATGGAACACAACGCGCCGTCGACCCGGGTATGGTCCATGGGCGGACAGCGATTCGCCCATTACTCGCCGACCGCATGCCCGCGCCTACGGTGGCCGTAGATAGTCTGCCGACGTCGGTCGCCGTGGGCGTTTACCACTGTGACTGGGGTGGAGGGAGGACGCTGTCCTCTCCCTCACGCGGCCCGCCTCCTCCTTCGCGAGCATGACTGCTTCGCAGAAGAAGGCAATCGCTTCCCACTCCGTCTCGCCCTGCAGCATGGCCTCAACCAATGCTGGGCGCGAGAGGTCTCCGCCTATCCCCATCGTGAGGACACGGCGGTGCTCTGCCCAAGCGGGGCAGTCCTGCACCGTATGCTCCACCGTGTCCTCCGGACGATCCTCGCAGTGGTGACACCCAGGAGTATCTTCCCTCCCTATCATACACAGGTACCTCCCGAAACTTCCGTGTCCGTTGAGAACCTGCGTCATGCGGTGGGTCAGGACGCCGTGACGCCTATCCAGCCACTCCTCAAAGAGGAGTCTTATCGCCGCGATTGCGGCGGGCCCTTTTTTACTTTTAGTCTTTGAATAGTTTATTTTTAGATTTGTTTTGTTGTTATTTATGAAATAGGTATAAGAGGTTTTGGTAGTGTTTAAATATATTAATAGTTTACATTTTATTTCTTTACAGTTGAAGCAATAGTAGGTACGAAATTAGTTATTTTGGTAGTCTACACTAATATTATAAAGAGGAAAACTTTGCTTGATTGTTTGTTTGTTTGTAATGAATAGGCTCAAAAAATACTGGACCGATTTTAAAAATTCTTTCACCATTCTAAATTTACATTATCCAAATTCGAAAGCTACATTATCCACGAGTAACATAGGCTATATTTTATTTTGGAGAAAAATAGGGTTCCGTAAGATATTTGGGTTTTTCGGCCACAGGGTGTAAAAAATCAACCAGAAAAGTTACTTATTTTGCGTACGCTGCCTAAACTATAAAAGATAGAACCATAAAATGTTCGAATTAATTGTCGATCTTATAAATATCTACAAAAAAGTCCGTGACACACAATATCTATCTATGTCGATTGTTTGCGATGACTGCGTCGTCGATGTTAGTGTCGGTGTCTGTGAATAGACCTGGGAATCATGTTGCTGACCGTGTCTTTCCTGAGTAGGCTTTTTGCAGCGGTAACCGACATTCACGTGGGCGGAGCCGCGGGCGCCCACTAGTTTAATAATAATTTTAAATACGTCAGTGTTTAAAGAATTCCTTCGAGTTGTTGAAAGTAGCAATTAAATAATTTAACATTTTGCTCGCGGACTAGTCTTTAACTCATTGGCTACACTAACATTATCTAAATTTGCTTTGTGTTTAGGCATTAGGTGTTAATATCGTGTAGGTATTTGTCGGCTAGCTGTTATACCGTCATCGATCATGCAAACGTGTTAAAACGAATCTATATTTATTTTGTCAGTCTTTAGCTTATTAAAATGAGGTTGAATTGAAATTAACTCATGATTTCGGCAAGCGGAAACTGGGACTTGACTAGCAAGTGTTTGAAATTAATTTAAGCAGTTCGGACACTAATGGAAAATTCTAGACAAACTATCTGCTAAAGCATTATAATATGCTAGAACAGTGACCGGTATCGTGATCGTTTTGTAAATCGAAAATATTCTTTTATAAATAAAGATTTATACTCGTCTTAATACAATTCAAGTAAAAATTTGTTTCCGTTTGTAGTTTTCTGGACCTTGCTTTTTTTTACGTAGTGAAATCATCAAATGAGTCCTCCCACCCAGGGCAGAGCGGGAGGGACTGTCAGACTCGAACATGCTAAATTCCATGGTGTCCTTCAATAGCCCTTTACGTTCTGGGATCACGGTAATTCGTACAGTCCCGCGACCAAAAGATTGCCGACTGCTGTGCGAAGACGAAAGAAAAAGGGTAATTTAGATCTGAGACGTATCAATTCACAACAAACTATCACCTTTAGAAGCCTTTACGGAGTCTGTCCTATGTCGGAGTTATCGGTCGAAACAAAGTGCCTCTCCCATGGAATTAGTCAACAGATAAGACTGGAAAGTGCTAGCTTAAGTATCACGCTGGCCACGACTCATTCTTAATTACAAAAGGTTTCCTGAGGAATCGCGTCGATAGCATCACTGAACGGTTCTTTGGACTGAAATAAAATAATCATGGTACAGTTTAAATGGGACTATGTAACTGTAGACCATTGGTACCGAACCTCTAGGTAATAATCCTGCGGGATTATAACAATTATTAGATAGGTAACAAAGTTGATATCCAAAGTAATATAGGTGAACAATCTAGATTTTAAGACCATTTTTTACTGGTAGTAGGTAATATTTTCAAAAAAGGTGGGACAGCTAAATTTCTTAAACTATGCGGTAGTACTTTCAAAGTAGATTTTTAAGTGTAATTTGTTAATGAATATTTTGTAAGTTTCAAATCATTTCAGTTGGGGGTAAAGCCCGTTTCCCTACATTATCTGCACAACGTTTTCTCATGTTGGTGTCGGTTTCCAATATAACCGAATGCAGCTGAATACCAATATTTTAAATGGAACAGACTTCACAACCCAGTAACTGGGTAATACGATACCCAAGTTTGATCGGTAGCAATATTGAAAAGGTTGGGAACCACTGCCGTAGATTGTGGCTAATATATTGAATGTTCAGCATTTTAATTGACGGACTAAAGAATAAAGCTTTTCTTTTATTAATTTGATTGCGCCCGCATCGCTGGCACGTGTCACTAGTGCGGGTTCGTTCTCCGGCAACATTTGTGTTATCACCCCTTACTTATTCATTACCCAAAGTACCCCCATCGTTCTAGATTTTCACACGAAACTCGATTGATGTTTTTGTGTACAGTTAATTGTATTATCGATGGTAATATGCAGTTAGTTTTATTTACTATTGGTTTTGATTACTCTAATAAGTATTTCAGTTGTATGAAAGTTTAATTGGGGAATTTAATCGTTATAATTTAAAATTATAATGATAAGTTATCGTTACTTTATTATTTGGTACGGAAGTCATGCACGTAATATCTAAGTAAATCCTTATAATTTTAAAGCCACTTGATGAACATGATATGAACGAGAGAAAACAGTTTTCAGTTCTTCTACAATCAATCACATGATCACATCCCGTCCCTTCAATTTTAATAATCGACGTTCAAAAGTGTCTCTTTGATCGCCTAATTGAAAAAAAAAAATTCTTTGCCTTTGACTTGGTGAGTCCACCTCCTAACAGTCCAACCCGGGCACTATCAACACAAACAACCAGCAACCTGCGATGACAGCTAAGCGATTCCATTACTGGTGATACATAAGCCTCACCAGGGCCACCAGGCTCTCGACCAACACCCTGTCGGAATCCGGCGCCAAACAGTTTTTACTGTGTTCCGTCGATGTCCAAAAGTTCCAATTTCATTTAGGTGAGCTTGCTCAGCTCGGGCTTTGATAGAGGGCAAGAGCAAACTTAACACAAAATAAAAATAAAATGTCGAGTCTGTAGAATCTACTCGTAAGTCTTCAGAACATTGAACCGAGCCAGAAAAGCGTAATCGAAGACTAAAAAACTGCTTTGTTCCTTGAATCTAAAATTATTTTTAAAGATTATCATTATCTTAATCGTTTTAGGATCATAGGTCAGTTGGTTTAGTCTGGCAATTCTGAGTAAATCAATGGCGAATCATTGTATATTATAGCTACTTATATTTAGATAGCACATCTTTACATAATTATAAAACAAAGTCACTTAAGTCTGTCTCTAACGTTGGTAAATTAATTATATTCATCACCTTCCAAGTCTTATCCCAACTAAACGGCTGCCTATACGTTACATAACTCAGTTACTGGGTGACACAATCGATAACCTGGTTTTCCGTCTCTTGCACACTTTTCGCGACTTTCAAAATTTTACAAATGACCGGGATCAAAAGTCTAAGGGTCTCAGCACACATATGGGATCGGAAAGGGATCGTCACCGTATCGCCTCGAGCCGTTCAGAATGGTTTGTATTAAACTCCCTACTGCAACGCACACTAATCGGAATAATAACGTAATCGCCTCGCCTCGGAACAGGCTCCGAACTTGAATTCCCGCGCTTACGGCTCATCGTCCCCGCGCTTACGTTTCTCCGTCCCCGCGCTTACGTCTCTCCGTACCCGAGCTCACATCTCTTCGTCCACCCTTTCCCCTTTCCCCTCCCGCGACTTGCCTGCTAAAGACGAATAAAAGAGATATTTATTATATATTTTATTATAATGCTATAAAAGAGATATTTCGGCATATGAAAATAAATATAAAATTTCTCTTCATCATCCATCAAATGTTTTTTATAGTCCGAAATTCCCCTTCAGTACTCCTTGCTTTATTCATACTGTGTACCCAATATCTTTTTCTTTTTCCTCTTCATCAAGTGCTATGGCTATGATAGCCAACTCACGTATTGTAAACCAAGACATAACCGTGCGCTACACTTAACGTTTGGATTCAAACTGATCTGGTGCCAACCAGGTCAGCCAGGGGGCGGCGAGGCGTAAGCGCGGTGTCGCCTAGCCGTAGCCGAGTTGACGTACAGGCGCTGCTGATACGCTTTCGTTACGTGCATACGGTAGGTTGACGCCTGGTTGACAGCGAGGCGAAAGGCGTTACGGTTACGATCCCTTTCCGATCCCATATGTGTGCTGAGACCTTAAAGATGCGATATTTCCACCGGTGTGCGGCAAACACGAACAAATTGAGCGCAAATATTCTAAAAATATTTACACCTGGACACTTTTATGCGGGCACACGTGAGCAGTGGACTCGTTATTAGTGCGCGCACATTGCTAAACTCAGTTCAATGAAAATGTACGCACAAATGTGCCGCACTGTGCGCGAACAAAATGAAATATATAACGTACTTTCCAAGTTACGGAGGGGATATGTAGTAGGCTGTCCTTGAAGATACACCAGTGCGGTTATTTTTATTTAGCCGCGAGTCCTTACAGTGGACATAAACATACATGTTTATTCGTGGCAGGTTGTCAATAACGTCATTTGTGGCGAATGACAAATGATTTTCGAGATGGATTATGTCGTAAAATAAACGCACGAGCTCGAGATAAAATATGACCTGCGTTCTAGGTGTAGGTGATCGTTAGACATGATTGGATCTTCCTTGAGGTTTCTTGACAAATTGAGCTCTTAAATGTTGCTAGTAATTTTTGTACGAGGCTGAAAAGATGGATTTTAGATTCGGCAGGTAATGAACAAGCAAATAAGCAAGCGTTTAGGAATTTAGACCGTTGTTATTGAGGCTACAGCAAACAATAAGAAAGTAGCAAGTAAGCGGTTCGATGAGATCCCTCAGTTTTTAGCGAAATGCTTTATAAGGCCTGAATAATGGACCAGGACATCGGTCGCTAAGCCAGAACAACTAATGAAGCTAGCAGTAAAAAAGCAAAAAGTAACCATGCTATTTGAGTTGAGCATACATTTTGTAAAACATTTTTTTTAAATAAGTATGAAGTATAGGAACAAAAGTGAATCAACCCAATCATTTGTTTAGTTAAAGTTCAAAAATGAATCATAAAGTAATCTTAGTAAACGTAAGATAATCTGTGCTTATTATGTACTAGGTATGGACAGGTTTTAGTTTCTCAGTGTTCTTAGAAACGGAAATAGATACTATCAACTCGGAATAACCGCGTACTTATGCAGCATTCGATATTATGATAACCATAAACGCAGATAGGATCTTTCTTCAATTTCTCAAGTGATTGCTCAAAACAATAATCATATCGGATCAGATATAAGTAATTGAATTACTTATACATCATAATATAATATTCAAAGGACTAAAACAGGTAAGGAGCCTCCCTCAAATTCTCATTCACCGCTTAATAAAAAGATACCCTCGACGGGTTAGGATTTAGGAACAAGTCAATCATATGTAATAAATAGAGTTTGGTGACTGCAGAAAACGGGTGTTCTTCTTTCTACGATTGCAGGTCATCCGTATCTGCAATGGCTACACACGAGGTCATTCTAATTACTTTACTTCCAGGTTTTGAATTATCCAGAGTGACACGATTTACAAATGATAATATTATTACAGTATTTTTAAAGAGTCCTAGATGAGTATGGAGAAATGGGTTTGAAGACAATGGATGATGATGAGCCGAAATAAGAAGCACACTTGTTTATGCAAACAGTAGGCAGAAGTGTTTTTGTGATTTTATGATGTTCCAAGTATATCAAAGTAGGTTATCATTGAAACAGAAAAGAAAGCGTTGAATCAAAAAACAAGTCCATTTCTGCCGTCAATTGTTAACAATCAATTGATCTGTAAGTGTCGCTTGATTGTCTGCAGCGGTCGGCGAACTCCGCTTTCCTCCGCGGTTCATTTCCTAATATTAACCGATTTGATATACCGACCGACATTTGGTACTCTGGTGATCCGAATATTCCGATCAAACTAGTTTTCAACCATAAAACGTTTCAACAAAATAAGATAGAGTATTGTGTTTATTGGCAACAATCAAGCGTTCGTATGCGAGTACCACTAATTTTGTACGTATTTTAGTTTTACTACCTCGGACTGAATTATATTTTATGGCTTAAATATTTTATTGTATCTGGGCGGCAATTTATTACCTTCGGCCAAAACTTAATATTGTTTAAACTTATCCTTGACAACGAGTTTTGATCCGTTAACCTTCAAATGTTAGGATAGGTTAGGTATTTTTTCTACATTCTATTTAATATATTTTAAGTGACATTCTCCCGCGCTCCGTCGTGACTGCTGGCGGGAAACGTCAAATTATGGATGCGTTCAGAAACGACGCGGCCGACCAGAACATGACGAATTATGAGCGCTCTCGAAAGCCGGTCCCGTAATTATTGTGGACAAGGCAGTTTTTGCCTCTGACAAATAGTAAGAGCGTGGAATGACTGCGGAGCTTTGTGCCGCTGCTAATGACACTGGAGGAGCGGGCTCTAATATTAACTATTTCTTTTGTGCGAGGACCGGGCGTGGTTGTGATGCGTTCGCGTCTCGCCCGGGATGGGACAACGACCTCCCCTTTATGTGTTACATTACTTGAGCGTTAATATGAATCGAATGAACGCGACTGATGGGCTCAAATTTCCTTGGCCCGCTCGACGGCTTTCTGCTGTCACGCGAACCACTTTTTGATGGATATAAAATTATTTATGGTCAGTTTAATGCTGTGACTGAAAAATATACAAAATACACAGATTTTTTCGGATTTATATGAATGTATCTTGTTTTTGACATAAAAACCAACATGTTGGACCAGTTAAAAAATGCTTAAAATTGATGTTAAAGCTGAATCATTTGGTTCCTTCTTCGGAGTAGGAATAATGCTATACCGTAGTTAGATAATGGAATAGATAAATTACGTGTGTACATCAATGCGTAAACAAATTACATGTTTTATACCATCATCTGTCTCGAGGAAAGAGTTTCACAGAGTTTTGATTGATGCCATTCAAAGGGGTTCAGTTCGTGTGTTTTGATGCGTAAAATGAGTAACAACAAGCGGCCGGCTGTTCGCTTTTTACCAAATAATAGAAAGAAGACCACTCCATTCCGAGCCGATACATTTTATCAAACCGGACCTGTGAAAAAATAAAGATCTTTCGACACCCAACGTAATTCTATAATCAAGTTGGAATTTCCACGAATTTCGTCCACCGGGTGCAATATGAGAAGCTGTGTTGGTGGCCGTGCTCAATGCGGCAACCGAAGTGCATTTTCAAAACAATTCTTTCGTAACTCAATTAAAAAGACAATCGGTTTTGCACCTGTTGACAACGTTTTAATTTTTTATCACAGTCAGAGAAACTTAAAAAGGGTAACAACAGTCTAAATTTCGTTAGTTTGGATTTTGTCCTTTTATATATTATTGAAAAGATCCCAATGACCTCCTCTTCTGCAAGGGGTCCAATTGTTCATTTAATTTGCTGGGCAACCTACTACGGCTACACAATACAATAGAATCCCAGACTAAAACCGACTTACAAAACTACCCGTAACCGACCCATAAATATCAAAATTCCATTGTTATTGCTGCTCAATGTTCATAATGAGATTTTGTATGACGTCCAATTGGACCTACCCACATCGTCGCCGGCTTGTACAGTCCGCGAGATAAAGTTCTCTATCGACGGTCCATCACATGCGCCGCCAATTGATCTTACACTGTAAACACGGACAGTTAAGCTATAAAACAACTTGACTAGACGCTAGCGCCGTGAGTCAAGATCATAAATCAGGTTTGTTGCTACCCGAGTATTTTTAGACCTCATTCTTTTAACAGGCTACTATCATTTTTTTTTTAAGTTGTTAAAATCATCAAGTGTGTCCTCCCATCCAGATCAGAGCGGGAGGGACAGTCAAACTCGTACTGACTAAAAACCACGGTGTCCTTCAATAGCCCTTTACGTTCCGGGGTCACGGTAATTCTTGAGTCCCGCGACCCCGGCAGGCTTTGGCCATCTACAGGGGGGCCTCGTCACTATGCTGACACCTTGAGGCGCGGGTGGAACACAACGCGACGTCGACCCGAGCATAAAGGCTACTACCATAGCAACATGATGGTACTATTTACGAATGCAACCTTATCTGTCTAGTTCTCGTTTGGTTCCCTGATTCCAGGTATTATGAAGGTTAATTTATTTATGTATTTTGGATTAGGCATTCAAATGCGAAGAATGTTTGATATGAAGGAGTTTAATATGAATTAAATTGTTTTGGAATTTGAATCTACTTTATGTGTTTCACAGAGTGGACACGTTTGTCAAAGGAACAAAAAGCTGTGATTTGAATCTTCAACGATGCAAAATAAATTAAAATATATGAAATGTATTGAAGTAATAACGAGTCCCTTAACCTTATTATTGATCATGCTTATATTTAGAATAATATCGATTCATCCAATAACAAATGTTATAATCGATTTAACAAAGATCATTGTTAAAACGAATCCTAATTTGCTGATTGCCAAAGCTTACCATCACATGCCTATATGATGAATCAAATAATCACGATCTTCTGCAACCAGAAATAAATAAACGACTCTCAATATGGAATTTTTTAAACCAGTTTCGAATCAAGAATACAATAACGTTTTCGACGTAACGTATCCTATCATCAATGGCTGGAGCCTAAAAAATATAACCGACAAATTAAAATAAGCTAATGCCTTGTTGCTACAAAGATACCAGAGAAGATAAATCTACCGGTATTAGATTCAAGGCAGATTAAAAGACTACGTTTTTGGGAAAATTGATCTTTGTTGTAGAACGAATTTTTGGTTTTCGAAATCATCTTGTTTAATTTTTTTCTCAAATGTTCGGTGAGATTATGAAACTTACAAAAAAGATGCCTGGTATGCGGTACGCAAACTTAAATAAAAACGCATGATATAATACAACTAATCGTTTCAAAGATATAAAGATCAATTATTATTGATGTATTAATAGCAATGCAGTAAACCTATTCGAATATTTGCAACGAACCATCATGATCTTTGGCTTAGACCATTTTCAGAATTCAAAAAACTGAAAACATTGAACAGACGTCTGTGGGTCAACCTACCCCAATCTGTCAATATTTACCAATCGTACATTTACCTTCCACTATTCTGATAAGGTTGAAAATCTATTAAAGAAATTTGAAAGATTGAGCTAGGTTGATGTGTGTTCAAAAACAAAACATCTAAATAACAGAAGATATTCAAACATAAATCCATAATGACCTGATGAGGGCATTCTAAATCCCCAACCCCCCCAACAGATTTCCGCACTCGAAACCCATTACCGATGTAAATGTTAATGAATATCTTAATTTTCAATCTCAATGACGTGTTGTAGAATGAGAGGAAATATGTAAATGTATTCATATAACACTTTTATAGTTAAATGATCAAATGATTACCTGGCAACTAACAGGCGCCACCGAGTGAGTGAGAACCGGACTGTCGTTATTGTAAATCTTATTAATTGTATTATTAATATTTATGATATGAGAATTGGTGATATATTATGTTCATTAGTTGAGTATTATGAATGCACGGTAGGTCACACGTCAGAGGTGGCGGAACCTGGGTCGACGGCGGCTCAAGGAGCTGCCTGTTAGCAAACTGACGGGGCTCGCATAGGGCCAAATGTGGAAAAATGGGGTTACGGGACTGTCCCAGCAGGAACCGCGTCACTGGAAGGCAAAAGAGTCTTGACATCGAGAAAAAGGTTTCGGATTCAACAGGATACGCATACTCCTTATTCTTTTGAATCTTCGTTCTTCGTATACGCTAGAGTCTTTCAAACTCCAAGTTTTACTAATAACGACCTACTGTACGGATGATTTAGAAATCTGGGTTTTCTACGTAAACAGAGAAATCATAAATTGCCCAGATATAATCTGCAAGGCGTGGATGGTAACTAATGAGCTGGTAGTTAGTTACTAGGAAGGGACTGTGTTTAACATTAACTACATCTGATTCATGTAGGTACATAGCTCGTAAATATACTTGAAGGTAATATAATTACGTTATTAGAACTATACAACGGTTATGTTGACGGCAAATGTGAATAAAACGGTGTTAATTTTTGCGTCACCCTATGTCCAGCTTCATTCGAATGGATTTACGCAGGATTGTTATCTTGAGATGTTCCTCTAACAGTCTTGTGTTCGGTTGGTGAAAAAAAGTTGTATACACCCATGGACATGAGTTGACTAAGGAAGGATGAAACGGGTGAGATTAGAACAGTGATGAGTATAAACGCAGATGAAAGGAGAAATTTTCGTAACTTTCGAACTAAATGATAGCAAGGCTTGTTGAGGGGGAGAATGGACGAAAAATGTTGCGACAGCCGCAAACATGAGACAGTAGCAGACGATGAGTATTCCCAAATAGTATTGTTAAACTAGGTAATATAATGTTTAACATCATCATCATCTGCCTAGCCTTTTCGCGACTATCGGCTTCCAGTCGAACCGTATGCAACTGAATATAAGTATTTTACATAGAGCGACTGCCTATCTGACATCTACAACCCAGTAACTGGGTAATACGATCGATACCCCTTAGTAAGACTGGTTGTCAATCTTTCGAGCTTCTGAATGTGATTAACGACTGACAAAGATCTACAAATGATAGCCGAGACCAAAGGCTTTACGTTTGTTATTATTTAGCCACGAGCTTCTCTACCAGATCATGTTTAACGACTGATAATAAATAAAATCAATACGCAATCTCTCTCAAAATCTTCTGTGATTATAATCTAGCCTCAATTCTTTAATAAATCCTACAGTTTTCCTTGATATGCTAACTAGACTGTTTTCTATTTGTTGTCTAAATCTACGTGTCAGCATGAAAATCGTATCACGTAATTTCCATTGCTACGTTAACATTATTGACAAACAACTTGTTATTTTGCTATTTTGTTACTATTTCCTTAATGACGTGGATTGAGGAAAGCCCTAAACAGATTAATATATGACAGTATATCAACAGCTACCCCATCGTATCTGTCAAACGATAAAAGATCAACTTTATCACAAATAAAAAAGGTTCATATTCGATTGGGGTATTGTGTGTATTGCATGTTCTTTTTTTTATCGTGGTAATATCATCAAATAGGTTCATGTTGTGGCGTCGGTACAGAGGGCTTGCCAACCCTACTAAATTATACAGGATGTTTTCAGATTATTTGAGATGATTAGGCGTGAATCTGACTTGTGAAAAAATGGTAAACTAAGGTACCCATTTAAGCATTATCATAAAGAAAATGAAGATTGAGATAATATACTCGTAGGTACTCCTTGCAAGTATTTCGAATCTTTTAAAAGATTTCTACTATCTATGATTGTTTCATGCATGGTACCAGATATTCTTGACCTAGAGATACATTTTTGTAAATGCTACTCCATTTTTTAGTTGGTACCAAACCACAAAACAGCATCCCAACAATACAATCATCACATAGGTAAACCATCACAATAGAAAAAAAATCAGAACTAACCATAAACACTTGTTACCACCTACCTAGTGACGACCGCTGATAGAATATCTCCATGACTAACAGATTCAAGGTGGATTGTTTTGCATTACAAGATGACGTCATCACCACCATAGGTATGTACTTACCGCCATAACTTGTACTACTGCCTAATACACAAACAACTTTTTGCCCACCTACACTATTACCAGCTTATATAAACTGTAGGAAATTGAACTGTATCACTAAGTTTTAAGGGTCATGATAAAACTCTATTTTACTGGAGCTCGTCCGATAGGTACTTTACGCCACACAATACAAATGTAGGCAAATAAACTGCGTAGTAATAAATAGCTAATTATCTCTGGTTTGTATTAAAACCTCTTTGATAAACCACATAAGATACGACTAGCTGGCTGGATACAATTACTGATCTGACAGACTTATAGACCAGGGATATTTTTGACTACGGAAGTTCACAGGTCCTAAATTAAAAATGTTTTATCGACTTTAAATTTAGAAGCTTCTACAGATACAGATAAATGTTGTCGATAAATAAATAAAATATTCCACAACGCCATCTAGTCCCAAGCTAAGCAGAGCTTGTGTTATAGGTACTAGACAACTGATAAACATACTTATATATTTCTAAATACATACATATTATAGATAAATTACACCCAGACCCCAGACACAGAACAAATGATCGTGCTCATCACACAAACATTTGTCCTGTGTGGGAATCGAACCCACGACCTCCGGCATAGCAGTCAGGGTCACTAACCACTAGACCAACAGGCCTGTCAATGGTGTTCAAGTCCATCGAATGCAGTCACTGTGGCCAAAATTAGCTAAATGGTGGTTTAATCATAATCATTACAGTATCGCCACCAGGCTACCATATCTTGTATATCCCAAGACCCAACTGCCTTCTTCAGATTACAGCGACTGTGGCTTTAAAACTAGGATTGATAGCTAGGAACTTCGAGATGAATATTTTTTTAACACTATAAACTAAAGAACAAGAGGCGGATTTATTGTCATAGGCAATTTCTACATGAACCTTTAACTGTAGTAGACAGAGTGTAATCAAAACTTTCCGCAAGTAAATTGTTTACTAAAGAAATGCTTTTGACTTACCGTTACTTTATAAAGAAAATATTCCGACGCTATTAAAACGGTATCTTGATAGTGATGTCAACAATTCACACATTAAGTAAATACCACTTAGATGGAGTCATGACCAAGTAAAAAATAACCAAGTTAACATTTTATTCAACTACTGGTCTTCTAAAAATAATGATCAGGAAAAATCAATAAATTCTTGACGACACAACGATTGATCTTTATCGATAGTAAATAAATAATGTAGCATACTAATAAATTCAATCCATAAATCGTCACAGACTGATCACCGGAGCATGTAAAATTATTGATTTCTCCCATATTGGACACAATGCTAGTAGCTACACGTTTTCGCACTTTACTTTTATCATTAGAAGTAGAACGGTGTAATACTCGTACATATTGTTTATTGGAAAACCAGGGTCTCGGCACCGGAGACACAAAAGCCGGAAGGCAGGCCGCGTCACCGGTCGCCTGCGTTCAAGCCCAACGTACCGGTACTCCATCTTTGAAAAACTCGATCAAAGCACAACTGATAAAGAACGTGATTTAAAACGTAAGTCATGTATCTGAGGCAAGTTCAATAGCTGCTCCAGAAAAACTTGTGCAACTACTTTATATTGAATGCAACACTGACTCATTTTATGCTTAGACTCCATCACACGTAGTAAATAAAAAGATATGTATTAAAAAGAAATCAGTCAGATGAAATTGATGTTTTCTATCCGAGATAAAATCTGGCGCACAAGATGGAAAGAACATACACGATGCATCGCATGAACACGGAGTGGTTAATTTTCACTCTTCCGCTCGGAACCCTAGCACTATAATAACAAAGAGTCTCACTTAAAACAAAACCGTAATGACTTCTTGAACATTAAGCGGGCACAAAGGCTTTTACAGTCTGTTTAACAAAATAGTTCATTCGACGTTTGCATACGCTCGGGTAATTATCCGCCGTATTGTTATACACAATGGAAGAGTTATTTATTATTTCAATTTCACAATATATTGTTGCGGGGGAAACAATGTAAGCACCTAACGTACCGTTCTTGTTACAAATCTCGCTGCACACTTTCTACAAAGTTAACTTATTGCTGTGGTTTGTGATATCAAATATATATTGTCATCATCATCATCAGGATTCACATTATGTTTATGGCGTTTCAGATTATGACATTTTGATAAGCCAACGGCTAGTGGGCCAAAATCATCAACAGAACTGCTTTCTCTGCTCTGCAAGAACATGACAACAAAACCTACAAAGGTGATTTAGACGCATCGATGACAAGAGGGTTGAGAGTCCATGGCCATTACACATTGTAATGGTTGCTATTTTGGGTCTGATGGCATTTTGTCACTATTCCTATTAGGTCACATTTACTAATATGTCACCTTGTGCATCTAGTCAGTTTTCTTAACTCGTTTCATGGTCTATTTCGAATCATTTCCAACTCCTCCGAAGCCCTATTTAAAAAGTAATGAAAAGCTAATAAAGCAAGCACCAGTGCATGATTGAAGCAAATATTTAGTCTAACGCTATCTCCTTCATGGTAATCAACAGGCAGTAAGGAAGTCTATATAACTGGTGGCCAGATTGTTACATCAGGTAACAATCTAGCAGGTAGGCTTTTAGGATACGATCATACAATCTAACGGAGAGCTACAAAAGCCTCCATTGTAAGAAAGTGTGGGAAACAGGGCGCATCCTTACGAGCTAACGAGGCGGATAATTAATCAGTCATGTCCCTCTCCCTTCTCTTAGTGCTAATGAAACTGTACTCTCATTTAAATTAACCATTGAACCAGAAACTAGCCCTTCTTAAAGACTGGCAAAGAATTGGCAAGAAGTGGGTACTTCCGCGATCAAACAATATTCTTCTACCTTCATGACAATTTATTTTCGACTCTGAATGACTTCTTCCTTGCTTCTATATCGTCATCTCAGCAATCACATCTGTTCTAGGCATATTATCCTTAACAGAGTCCCTGCACTGCACCTTTGGTCTTCCTCTACTCCTTCTCCAATTTCATGTCAGCCTTCTTTGTACTCACGCGCCGATTACATCGACTATAGTAGGTGCGTTAATAATGTTTACGAGCCGGTAGAGTTTAGAGTATATACCGGTACAGTTACGTTCATATTCCCATCAGTACGTACAACAATAATATTGGAGCACTGTGCGGGGCGCGGGCGCGGAGAAAGCGTTGCCGGCAACAATGCGCGCTCGTGCAGATGCGCTAGATAGCGCCCGCGAACTTTGAACCGCGTTTTATAACTTCCATACAAGTCTCGAAGTCTCCCGCTAAGGAAAGTCAGGTACTGGTTTTCAAATCGCTACAGATTTTATGGTGTTACTTTATCAGCATTCGTTTGCTTTACTTTCCAATGTATTGGGTGCAATCGTCATGCGGGTAACGTTTCACTGTTGCGTAGTGCAAGAAACAATAGGATATTTTGAAACTGAAATGCGTTTGTGTACTTAACTAGTTCTTTTATTTCAGATACAGTGGTATCAAGATTTGGACTGTTGCTGTTGCCGAGTGAGATGAAGGTCAGACATGGTCCCCACAGAACAGGTCTGCTCATATACAAATTAGGATACCCATAACAAACCAGATTATCTACTTTCCGTATTTAGAAGAAGGTAAAAATGTTGTAAGGTAAGTACAGGAAGATTATCCTCTCATAGGCAATTATTATCTATACTATAATAAATCTGTAGAAGGGTCAATTCTGTACATTGAAAATATTGAAAAAATAAATAGCGGGGGGTGTTGCTGGATCGATAGGAACGGAGGAACCAAACCCAAATATGTGATTAAAAAAATTTTTGTCTGTCTGTATATGCAGGCATACGCATTCACGTGAACACTAACGGTTCGATTTCGATGAAACATGGTATAATTATACCTTATTATCCTGGGCATAAAATGGGATACTTTTTAAACTGGAAAAAAACGTAGAAAAAACATCTTATTTTTCAGTTTTATTAATAGACGTTGTTCTGTAGAACCGCGATTCTCCTCAATTATTATAGGCTTAGCCGTATTTGGGTCCAATAGATATTTATAAGATGTCATTGTCAGTTACTCAAAATGGAGAAATAAACCATCCACGCGAAGACCGACATCCGCGCGGACGGAGTCGCGGGCGGAAGCTTTTTTTTTTTTTTTTTTTTAGGGTGGCAAAATCATCAAATGAGTCCTCCCGCCCTGGGCGGGGCGGAAGGGACTGTCAGACTCTTACTGACTAAAATCCACCCGTGTTTCTTCGGATGCCCTTGACGTTCCGGGGCCGCGGTATCCTGGATTAAGAAAAAAGCCGCGACCCCAGCAGGCATTTGGCCCCATAAGGGGCCCCGTCAGTGACGCGTGAAACACGACGCGCCACCGACCCGGGCTTGGTCCTTGGTCGGACGGCGAGCTTACCCATTACTCACCGTCCGCAAGCCCGCTCCGCCGCTGTGCCCTCTGCTGTTCAGAGGGACACGCGTTGGAGCATCCACCCGACAGGCTATTCGCATACGGGCAAAAAGACCCCTCAGGCACACAGTACCTAAAAGAGTTTTTGCCCGCATCCCAGGGTGCACCGGCCCGAAAAACTGGTCTTCCCCCCGGACGTATCCGAAGGGGAACTCCAGTCCACGGGCGCACGTGGAGGTTTCCTGTCTTAGCACCCCGCGGGCGGAAGCTAGTGAGAAATAAAATAGTCGAAATGAGTAGGTAGTCGGTGAAAATCACAATAATTATGAATAGTAAAATTGTAGTTATTTAATCTCGCTGAATGACAGCTTTATAAAAGACCGTATTGGACCGACCGACCGACATTATTTGTCGTAATTCTTAGTAATTGTGAAATAAAATAGAACTGTTCCGTAATAAACCGTATAATATAGGCGGTGCACGAGTAAGAAAAGGACGTACGTGTGGCAAGCGCTCAAATTCAAAGAACCAACATGAACGGAGGGAAAATGCAAGTTAATTTGTACTCGAAGTTACATTGTAATCGAAGCGCCGGATCTCCGGATACGCCGTACGGTCCATAATGTACCATGTGTGGCTCAAACAATACCGTAAATACACTAAAGAATCCTTAATTATTACGGAATTTTAGATAGTGTGTTTCAATCCAAGTCTTACTCGCGTGGTTACTGATTGCATATCAAAACTTGAAAAGAGGTAAACTATTTCTGCAAAGCAGGTACTTACTGAAGAATTATCCTATGTTTTCTAGGACCATTTGAGTTACCAGTAAATGTCCACAATATTCTAAAACTCCAAGATAAACAGGATAAACTTGACAAAACCATAACCAGAAAAAAACCAACAGGGTGTATGCCAAAAGGAAAGATTTTTGTAACAAGTTGTTTTACCTCCAGAAATCATTCCGAGAGGCTTTTCTCCCTAAACAGACCAAGTTCGAACAACAGCCATCGCAAGTACAAGAGACAGTGAGCCACAGAGTGAGTACCGAGTGAGGTGAACGACTGGCCCGCCATTACGGCAACCGCATCATTACAGCGGCAGCCGGCAGCGAGGCCCCGAAGCCTTTCATAACGTTTTTTATCCCCCCACTACTTCCACCACTGTTGACAAACCCGTTGAAAAACTCAGCCCAGAACTGATTACATCGCGTTCCATTTGTATAATGAAAACTGTTTGATTTTTTTTGTGAAAAAGTGTTTTTGAAACAAATAGAACCTCATTGTTGGTTAAAAATAAATAGTTAGAGGTAATTTAAACAGTCCATCGACAAAACAAAAGGAAACATTACTGGTCTGTCAGCTATTTTTCATATAACTCAAAACAACTTCACTAGTTATAAAAAATATATAAAACTTAGTACTTTTCAATGCAAGCGAACACCGGCAGAACATCAAAGCTGAACTAAATGAGCGGCCGCCTATAGGAGCACACGTTCCCTTTATCGGCCATCTCCCATTGTTGGCACGCCCGACACATTTACAACTACCCGCCGACCACTACACTCACATACTCAATATTTAATACCTTATAGAATATTAATGTAAAATGCGCATTGATTTTTATGCTTATTCAAAATGTTGATATAATCTCATCCTATCACGTAATACGAAATAGTCAGGGCCGTATTTTACCTATTTAACCTATGGGAAGGCTCCGGGCTCTTTAGGACAATGGAGCCTTTGTGGAATGCAAAAAAAGGGCACCAAGTGAATCGAATTCACTAGCAATAAGGATCCCATTAACCGTTCATACAAAAATATACGTAACTATTGACATATTAGAAAAAATCATTAAAATCATAAGGGATGCCGCCCGGCAAGATGGACAGATAACCTGAAGAAGGTAAAAATTCACAGTGGCTAGGTGAAAAAAAACTGGGTCCTTGGAGAAGGCCTATGTCCCACAGTGGACTGTGACAGGGTGAAATGATGATAATAATGTAGGAATTTAAGATGAACAAACCATCGTAGCAAGCTCTAACATTTGAGAACCCCTTTGTGATGAGTTTGGATAAGTTGGTTTTTTTTCTTGGAAGTCGTGAACGTTTACAGCAATTCAAGGGCCCCAAGGATTATGGGGCCCTAGGCCAATTCCTAGAGTGCCCAATGGAAAAGATGGCCCTGTGCACAGACGTATACGTCCGACTTTTTGTGTGGATGTGTGTGTTGTGCGCGTGCTAGATAAAAACGTATCATTTGAATGTCCAGCAGTCATCCTTGCGCGCATAATTATGTCTTACTTGGAAATTGTTGCTACTCTTTGTACTGTGACATTGTACTTGTGTTGTAGTTATATATGTATGAAATGGGAACTTACCATAAATAAGTGGAGTGTCATTTGTAACTGACGATTTATTTTTTATTTTCCTTATTTTCGGAGTTAAATCGACTACTTATGTAAAAAACCTGCCTGTAAACCCCAAAGGGCTTCGCTGAGGTTTACCTAATACTTATTAGGCGACCACAATAAGAGTGAACAGGTCAACGACCTCGATTTGTCATCTGTCACATGAAAATTTACTTTATGCGAAAAAAAATACTAGGTATATGCAAAGTAGTTTTGAATCATTTTTTATTATCGTTATTTTCTTGTTAATATTATCATTATGATAATAATTGAGGGCGTGCAAGTGTTAGAAAAGTATGCATGACGTCACAATATGGTGCTATCACAGCTTCACCCTTATTGTGGTCGCATTTAGTAAAATCATTCATTATTGTGGGCGAGCCTATGGCCATCAAACAGGCACATACCCTGATTGTAAAACTGTATTCTATTACCAACTTGCTTCACCCATTTTTAAATTCAGCCCCTAATATTAATAAAATCTTTAACAGGCATGTAATGGTTGCGAAAGCAGTAGAATCAAAAGCCATTCAATTGCAGTGTAATATTTAATTAATTGACTAACAAATAAATTCATATCATCTCAAATTGACATTAAATATTTATTTTCATATAAGTACGTAATACTTATTATAATAATTTAAATTAAATCATAAATCGTTTTTATTTCAACGCTTAATGTGCTCGATTATATCATTTATTTGCCTTAGAAGAATTTGTTATTATTTATAAACAAGTTCTATTCCAGTGATACTTGGCAATAAATTGTGGCACAAATTATTACACTTGTCACTTTTATAATGATTGATATGACATACACAGCGTTCAAGCGAGATCGACAAACATTTTATTATATCAAGTTCCTTAAAATTTTATCAATATTATTATCGATCGATCCAGTTTTTAAGTGATTATGCAATTATTATAAAATAAGCATTTAGCATAATGTCATGTCAAGCTACGATTTTTTAGCGTGGTAATATCATCAAACGAGCCCTCCCACCCAGGGCAGGGCGGGAGGGACTGTCAGACTTGTACTGACTTAAATCCACGGTGTCTTTCAATAGCCCTTTACGTACCGTCACGGTAATTCGTTAGTCCCGCGACATAATATTTTTATATATGTCATAAAAATCACTTATGTTCATAACCACCAATAATTTTGAACTTTAATAGCTATATTTTTTTTTTCCATTCAAAATAGATTGATTGTTACTTTCGCGTTGTTACTGTAAATAATATTTTATTGCACAATTGGATTTTCTTTATCAGTTTAAACAAATATTTGAATACTACGCGCACATTATGCGCCAAAGTAATATTCTGGCAGTTTCATTAGGTACATTGTAAAATATATATAATGTTCATTACTTGCAAATTATTTGCATTTACGTGCTTATTTATTACATACATACATTTATCACATTTTAACAATATTCAAAGCTAGCATTTATTTTTACTTTGATATTTACATAAGATCCAAAAGTTAGCGTATCGCCTAAAGTTTTACATCCTTTGTGTGTGAGTAATATAAAATTAAAAGTGTATGTTTTTTTAAAGTAATCAAATAATAATACATACGTTGGATACACAATGATGTCGTATTTTATGTCGTATTATAAAGACAATTGGTTCATATTTGCATTTTTAGGAGCCATTACAAGCTTCCTATACCCTGATTTCAATGTCGGACAGCTAAAACTTAAAACCTGGCTTAATTTCTAAGTAAAATGACTTCAGTAATTAATTGTAGTGACCATATTAAACCTAGGGTAAGCAATGGTCTGTACATAAACCTAAATTGCTATTAACTAAAAAAACTATTATTATACGCCGTTCCATTTAAATAAATAAGGAAAAAAATACCTGTTATATTAGATGAACGATTCTATTACTATTTAATAATTCATAATATAATGCACATAATTGCTGGAATGTAAATTATGACACTTTTAGAACGAAAAGAGATGGCAACTTTGAGAGAGCCGTATTTGTAAACAAAATATTTGTAGTAGAAAATTTGAAAAACTGGAGTATTTTTACGTTACATTATTTATTTTATTTATTCACATTTTCTGTTTTATTTGGCGACTTCATAAGGTTTGGTAACCGAAAAAGATACATTGCAGTCTTATTTTATTTTTACATTTAGGCATATTATGTCATCGGTGTAAAAGCGGTGCCTGAACTTAAAACTATCATAATTATTAACATTTAGGCCTAGCACAGAGTAGCTCAGACTAGTTTATAAAAATATTTATATAAATTTAAATTAAGTGGATTATTAATTTAAATCAGAGATACTCAACCTAATTCATCCATGAGCAGAGATGGCTTCAGGTAGAGTTTATTTGCCTAAACTTACTAGTAAAGGAAGTTAGAAATATATCGATAGTTCTTCTACTTTAACGGCTATATTTCATAACTTAAAAATCAATCCACAATTCTATACATAAACTAACATAGTCTTCTACTGTTGGGACACGCCGCTCTGTGAGAGGGGGTGGGCTACAAGTTAGGATTTTAAATGGAGATGCTATCCACATTTTACTTACTGCCTTGAAGTTTTTTTTGTTTTTTCGTGGTAAAATCGTCAAATGAGTCCTCCCACCCAGGGCAGGGCGGGAGGGACTGTCAGACTTGTACTGACTAAAATCCACGGTGTCCTTCACTAGCCCTTTACGTACCGGGTCACGGTAATTCGTAAGTCCCGCGACCACTGCCTTGAAGTTTAGGCAAATATCTAATCCGATCTCTGTTCATGAGCGACAAACGATCATTCTATTCTAGAAATTATCTTACACTATTATGTTGCTACATAAGCTCGGCGGGCCAAAGGTTGAGTACCTCTGTTAAATGAGTACCGTAACGGAAAATGTTGGTAAACCACTTTCAACTTTATGGCTGAGAGCATAAGGTTTAAACGTGGTCAACCACCACTGGTAGTACTTAGAAAAAGACAGAGATAAATAACATGTTAAACGTCAATGTCAAAAATCTTATTTTAAATGTTAAAACTGTGCTATTAACAGTTTGACATTGATTTCAGATCCAGCTTTCATAGCAAAAATTGTAGACAATACAAGCAGCATTTTTAGCTTTAAAGCTCATTTTAATTCGTACAACATTACGAAGAGACTTTTAAGTAGTTTTTTATTTAATTTAAATGGGGAATTTATTAATGGTTTATTTAAACGTGGAACTAATATTCCTGGTTCCTTTTTAGGTTTTATACAGTGCAAAGGCGATCAATTTAAATTGTTATAGTTACATAAGACAAACTTGAAAGTGGTGTTAACTTTTATTGGTGTCAAATTTCGTATTGTTACTGCTAATGTCATATTCATTTTTTAATATATATTTGCAGTGCCTTCGCATCTGACGATAGCTGACGTCTTTTAATCAAACCAACGTCGCATTAGCAGAACATATTATACACCTACATCACTAACGGTGCGTTTGCTAACCGTAATTAATCTAAAAGCATAATATTCTTATATTAATAAATACATACATGTTCCCGTATTTTGGTGTTACATGCTCATATTAAATGGTGAATCATATTGGTCTCTAATACTCTCTATATTTTAGGCCATAGCGGTTTATATTAAAGAGATCCTTAAACAGCCAAGTTCGACTGGCTTTGGTAATAATTAATTTATAATTATATTCTAACCTTCTCATAGACTTATGTACATTCCATCCTAGCTTTTCAAAAGTTTACATGGTGTAAGGAACATCTATACACAAACGGTTACACGTGTTCAGTACGTCATTCCAGAGCCCTCTACATATAAATATATTAATCGGTAATTATAATCTGCTAACGATGGGGCACTTAATATCGTGCCCTGCGTTTCCTGTCGATTGTTCATTGAGGATACTAAATTCGTAACCCAGTTCTGGGCCGACACAATATAGATTGCAATCGACACGCTAAAAATAATGCTTAGTAAAAAATACTTTTCCTACAAAAGCGTACCACACCTACATGATCAAAATGTATGTCCCTTCATCATCATCATCATCATAGGACGTCCACTGCTGAACATGTCCCTTACACCCTGTATATATATTTTTTAATACTTAGGGTTTATTTACAAAATTGCAGTATGATTGCTGTTTTTTGTCTTCAAAAGCCGGTCACTACAAGTTTTGAGGCGACTTTGTGACACACATATAAAGGCTAATCCTGTAATAACACCTTACCATATAAAGTGAAAGCTCTTAATAGAACATTTTCTCCCGAACAAGAACTGACTGACATTTGAATCGACTTCCCTGGGTACTCACTTAGCAGTGTTGCATGTAACGTATCAGATACGATATCAAGTGATTACGTAGGCACGAGCCGGCTGCGAAACGCTCGCGTGTGGAGCGCTGTATGCTCGCAGTGACCCGCCGAGTTGCGGTATCACTGCGAACACAAAGGCGGCTCGCAGTGTGCTCGGACGAACCGTATACTTGCAGGTTGATACAGTATCTGATACGTTACATGCAACACTGCTAAGTCAGTACCCAGCTTTACATGACGTATGCCACAGTTAAAGATATATGTGGCTCTCATTGACATTAACGCATCGATTCAGATCGAATTTCAAATGTAAATTCACGATTGTATAAAAATCTGTCACTTATTATCTGATGATAAATGACCTGAATCAACAATGCTGAGTTGGGTTAAACCGATCACCGCGTATCACTTCTTCGACTATCGCTTTCAGTTTGGCGCGATGAAAAACCCGAAATAAAGCGAATTACGTTTTTGCGGGAGCATAGCCATTTTCTTTACAACACCGTTAGGGGTTACTTTCCTACCGCTAACCTAACACGCGCTTCTGGGACACGTCTCTCAATATCTTAAGAACTTGAAACGGGTTGTATGTACAGTGCCCATCATTAAATGGCCCATCTTATACAGTAGAATCAGAAAGAAGGTGGATCAGGTAATGCAGGCCACTGAACGTACCATGTTTAGATTGAGTTTCCGATATTTCAGCACTGTTACAAGCGCCGTGATCACAAATGACATCATTCATCTGTGATCATGGCGCTTGCAACAGTTCCCGTTTTAAGTTTTAATGGTTAATCTGACAATCCGCCTCTTAGGCCAACTACACCAAACTAGCTACTCTAACTACAGCTACTTATCGTCCAGTTGTCCGTAGTACGCATGCGCGAGGTCGAACAACTCGCGACGCAGTTGCTGCGCGTGCGCACGTAGTTGCTGTTCGCGGGAGCGAATGTTGCCGTACTGCTCCTCGCGTTGTTCTGTGTGTTGTTCTACAAGCCAGCGGAGGTAGAGCTCTGGGAATAAGAAAATTTGTTAAAACATATTTTTGATGAACGCGACCGCCATCGTACCGGAAGTCATGGGATTTTCAACTTTCTGCGCAGCATAAAACTGAGCAAAGGAAGAGCGAGCGTTTCAAATATAGAATCCTGAGCGTAGCGAAGAGAATAGAATCTTTTTACCTCACACGCTCGGAAAGATTCTATTTATCATTCGAAAACAACTTTGCAGCTTTGCATAACAAATAACTATTTCAATTCGATCCAGTAGTTCCTGAGATTATGTCGTTCAACCAAACAAACAAACTCTTCAGCTTATAAATAATATTACTATAGATTTTTTAATCTGTAACAGTTCAACGTACCTTCCCATATGACATAACTCATGGGTGCGACGGAGGGCCATATAACATTAGGCGTGGGGTCGTACAGTGGGTTGATGTACTTGGGCAGCTCGTCGGGCTGGTTCAGCCAGGACCACAGGCTGGTGGTCTGTGACTGGACCCCGCGGGTCTCGCGCTCTTGTTCGTTGTCGCACATGAATGTTCCTGGGTGGAAGGAGATTAGGTCAGTGTAGAGTCGAAACAATGGCGATAATATCAAATTAATATTATGCGAGAAAAATAGAAGATCTTTTAGCTATCATGGAGTTTCTAGTAAAACAATTAACCAAAAGAGCGTTAAACGATTTTTATTCGTCAACGATCAGTCTTTTTCCATTTAAGAACATTTTGACAGATGCCCAATATTCAGGGCTTTCGCTTTTGATGACCATGCAAAACTATTGGATACATATAAAAAAAATTAACATGGTTCCAAGGATACGTCGTAATGTCATCCTTAAAAATCTACCATTTAGTGCTGTGCTGCATACTCGGAATCCCAGAACTAAGGCTGCCATTTTGCAATTTCTACAGATAATTTCAGAATTTTTACCAAAAGCCCTCGTAGTGTCAAAAAACATCAACACCACAACTTACCAAACTGACTAGCATAAGAATGCTCAAAGAGCGTGATGAGGAAAGACTGCCTGAACTCGAAGCTGCAAGGGAACTGCTCCAGGAACTGCCTGATGCAGTCCAGCAGCAGCAGGAACGTGGGGGCCGCGCGGGCCGTGGAGGGGCCGTATGGACCCACACGCTGCCGCGAGTACCACGGGTGACCCGCTTGGATCCACTCGCGCTCGATCAGGGCTTGGAGACTGGGGGAGAGAAAAGCAAAAGGTTAGTTCAAAATGTTTGATGAAACCTCATAACTGTAATTGTAAACAAAAATCATTGTAAAGCCAGCTAATGTGTATTCATAACGTATGTCGTAACGTATATTGTAACGTCGATTGAATTACTATAATATTGCAGAAGAAACTAGTTGGTTTGAGGGGTTCTGAATTGTTCCAGTATGGGACTGCGTAGAAGCCCAAGGCACTTTGGAACTTTCTTGACTATTTGAAGCATAATCTAGAGCCTTCTAGCATGAACCTTATAGTAGCCGGCTCAGTCAGTCTTAAAGTTGATTTCAATCAAGGCGAACCGAAGTGAATTCATAGTGACTTTTAAGTGCGATGTGGTATATATTGTTTAGTGGTGTTCGTGTTTGTGTTAATAAGCATTTTGTATTAATTCATTTATCCCATATCCAACTCGTAACAATATTATCACAGCTCTAAATCCCAGGACAGACAGAAGTGCATGTCCCCCCTACAAAACATTTAAAGGCATGTATGACCTACATACATTGTGAATCTAAAATGGATGGAAATAGCAGCTGTCTTACCCTCTAATAGTTCTGCAGTCAGGGTTGAGTATGATCTGGACTAGAGAGCACACCAGTAACGTAGCGTCTTCACCGCGCGTGCCGTGCACTAACACGGGCTCCGCTTTCTGCAACCGTAAATCAAACATAGACTTAATAATATAATATTAATTTTATCAACCCAATGGATGGGTTAGAGACCACACACCTTGCCGGTGCGTAGGACGTCCACCCACAAGGTGGGCAGACCATCTTATGAAGGCCACAGGATCACGCTGGATGCAAGCCACTTCCAAGCGGTCCTATTAGAAGTCTAAAGGGGAGGCCTATGTTCAACAGTGGACGTCTTACGGCTGATATGATGATGATGATTAATGGATGGAGTTATTTCGAAAACCTTCCGCAATATTTTTCCCAATTACGGCTTTAAGCCGATAGCTATAGTGACTATTTCATGAAGCAGTCAGTTGGGGTAGTGGATTTGGAGCTGCCACAAACCATGCTCTACCTCTTATTCTGCCCTCTTAGCTCAAAAACATCCAGCCAAAGTGACCTCTGCCTTCCGGCCGAAATTGCCGTAGAGGTGGCGAAGTTTTTGGCTAATCTATATATATATATATAAAAGGAGAACTGACTGACTGACATATCAACGTACAGCCGAAACTACTGGGGCTAGGAATGTGAAATTTTGCACACGGCTTCCTGTTATAATGTAGGGGAGCACTAAGAAGGGGTTTTTGGAAATTTAACCTTTAAGGGGGTGAAAAGGGGGAATTAGGAAAGTACGTAACCCACGCGGACGAAATTGCGGGCAAAGTGCTAGTGAAATATAAATAACTTCATACCAGCGATATGAAGAAGTGTTTTTTTACTTTGCAATGTATTCAATATGGGCCGAGCTGTTTTTGTTTTATCAGGTTTCCTTTTTAAGCTTCTCTAGTATATTATCATCATTGTAATCATCAGCCCGCATTCGTCTACTGTTGGATAGGCGTCTCCTAACTTACGCCACTGACCCTGGTCTTGAGCTTTCCTCATCCAGTCTTTTCCATCTACCTTTCGCAGGTTGTACACTAATACACTGACAACAAAAACATGAAAAACCCTGGGAGTCTCACCAGCTGGTCTTTTCTAAGAAGAACACAGAATATTATGGTCATAAAATAGGCTATAAAATAAATGTGCAACCTGGTGTATATGTTGTGCGACGATGCATGCGGTATGTAACGAGTTCCGCACACTCTCGGGCCACCCGCACGACTCTAACCGCGAGATCCACTTGTCACTCGATATCTCGCGGTCGTTGCACGCTGGAACAAATTACAATTCAATTACATTACTTTGGTTTTACCCGAGTTAACGTAAGAAATACAACTGGACCACGAGATACTTTTTATTCTGGCAATAAGTACTTTGACCCAGGTCTTTAATCCACTTAAATGCCTTCAAATGGTTTCACATCTTTCGGATGTTTTAAAGTTATATAGATGGACAAAGTTGTAAAAAGAAAATCATAAAACCAAGGTGATATTTAAGTAAACTCCTGTATAATGTTATGAAAGTTGCTTAAGGTTGAAATTGTGCCTCTGAAAGCCGTAAATCCCGACTGTCATTTGTAGATCTTTGACAACCAGCTCGAAAGTGTTAGCCAGTTACTGAGTTGTGAAGGTCAGACAAACAGTCCATGAATTATTGATATTCAGCTGCATCCTGTTCGACTGGAAGCCAACCACAACATATTTGGGCAAAGACTAGGCAAATGATGAAGATAGAAATTACAGATGAGGATTTTACCGCTACTAATAAGCTCCTCGCGACTGAAAGTATGAGTATCATCAAATATTTCAATACATTACCATCAATTAGTTTAGAATAGCTATCTAAGAGTGGCTGTTGGTTGTCCACTTCATCCATTGATCTGTTGTATATTTTCCACTGCGAATAGTTCGAATTGCTCTCTGTTCCACCACCTGGAATTTACCAAACACAATTATTTAGAGTAAAAAAGCTGTAATAAAAAAAAACGCTTTTATAAAAAATCTGGTAAGGTATGTTGGCATCGAATCTATACTTATTTATACTAATATTATAAAGTTTGTTTGTTTGGTTGAACGTGCTAGTCTGAAGAACTACTGGTTCGAATTGTTGTTTTTTTGTGTTGTATAATCGACTTATCGAGAAAGTCTACATAACATCACGCTACGACCAATAGGAGCGGAGTAGGGGGAAGTGAAACTGCGGGGACAGCTAGTATTAGAAGATATTTGTAAAACTCTGTGTATATGTAAAATAGGAAGTATGGGTTTGTTCATGGGAATCTAGCCCAGAAGCAAAGTGACCTAAGATGGAGTTAACCCGATGGATCCGATGTACCTAGAAGGAACTGCAACTCCTGCGCACCAACGGAACACACTACATACTGTTTTGCGTTGGACTCCAACAGGATGGTGATTGTGGTTACCTTTATTCTGCTGCTGTGATATAGAGTTGGAACTCCTGAGATCGTATATGATGCCTTTGGTGCCCACGGCGACCACCGCGTTCAGTATCGCCTCGTCGGGCCTACACCGCCGGTGCTTAGGACCGTACAGGGGCTGTCCAGCCCGCATTAGTACTGCCTGTTTGTATAAATACAAAATTATAAGTTTATCATCCCTATTATATTATATACATTACAGTGGTTGGTAACCTTTTGGACCGCAATTTTTATATAAAAACGGAAATAATTTTTATTTCTATTTACTCCTTATAATCTCCTTATTTATAAAAGAAAAATCTTCAGTATGCGAAACGATCACGGACCGCAGGACAGTTGCCGTATTACATGGAACTTACTTAGTATAAAAATAGTGAAATGTGGGTATACTATTATTGAACCCGAACCGTAAGTATAATTTTGTGTTAACCCATGATGTCGGAGACTTTAAGCTGCTCTGAAATGGAGGTAGGCGGGACATCTGGCAAGTTGGTAGCAGTTGGAGCAAAGCGCGAATGGTTACATAGAGGCGGTAGAAGAAGTGTCGACAAATGGCTAGAGACTTGCATAGGACAAGGATATATGGCACAAAATTGAGGAGATCTGGAGAATATATGAATACTGAGAATCAGCAGAGAACAGGGCTGCCAATTAATGAACGAAGAAAGTATTATTTTGCATTTGGATGAAAAAATGACAGGACAAATATTTTAAAAAAAAGTTAGTAAATTATCGGCAATTAAGCTTTCTGCTACTAATATAACTAATTTTAAGCCCACCCACGTAAGAGCGATTCCTGGTATCACATGTTACGTATGTCATTTATACCCAACGCGATAACAAGATTTGATGACGGGCTTTTTGCGTAGTTTCTCAACGATGCAGTACTGTATAAAGCATAAATCGCTACTGTGCCTAAAAGTACAGACGCCAGCACATCAACCTACGGGTGCCTTTCCACCAGAGATGTGCTATGCAACTATGCTGCGGGAATGTAAAAGCCAAGCTACGAAACTATGTACCGTTTCCACTGAGCTATGTAGCGGTGCGAGTAAGATGTGCTATGAAGATGCGCAGCTCGAGCTATGCGAAGTATCGATAGTAGGGAAGCACGCATCCATACTGCCGTGGTATAACTAAAATGCCGTTATCTGCCAAAGCCGATGTTTTAAATAACATATAAAATGCGCTGTAAACATTTAAACGAATGTGACTTTTCAATATTTGGGCTCCGCATGAAGCGAAATACAATGTCATGCTAGAGCGAGTACAGAATAAATTTACGAGACACTTGTATTTCAAACTTTATGGAGTTTACCCGCTGATGTATCCTACACTGTTTGTGCTGGGTATGGTGGGGTACAATGAACTCAGAGTGCGCAGGGAATTTACACTGGGGGCGTATGTGCTAAAGCTCCTGCGGGGAGTTGCACATAACCCGGAAGTGCTGCGACACCTGAAGCTGTGCGTGCCGGACCGGTACGTGTGGAGGCGGCGGCGACCGCCACTGCTGGCCGTGCCTGTTGCCAAAACCAACCTGCTGTCAAAAACACCCCTCACCCGCACAATACGTGTATTAAATGAAGTGCATGAGAGGACAGACATATTTTCGTGCAACTTGAGTGAATTCGCAAGAGTTTTGTTGAATTTTGTTTCTTACATGTAATGTTGTTTGTTTGTTGTTGTTGTTTAACATTTTAAAGTTTAGTGTTTTTAATAGTATTTAGTCGTTCCTACGTTATTTTTTTTTAATTATCTTGTGTGTGTCTGTTTTTTTTTGTTTCTGTTTGCAAGCCACTATTGCATTGGGTCTGCCTGTAAAGATAGTGTGTGTATATAAATAAATAAATAAATAAAAATAAATAAAAAAAATAAAAATAAAAAATAACTCTTCTTCTTCTTCTTCTTCTTCTTATCGTGTGGTTGATGAACAACCTGGTGTCAGAGTTTAAACCGCCCGTAGGCCTCTGACATGGCTTCACACACCATTGAAAAATCTCTCAGGTGTGCTGGTTTCCTCACGATGTTTTCCTTCACCGTTTTTAGCAAGTGATAATTAATTTATAATACGCACATGAATTCTAAAAGACATTGGTGCGTGCCGGGGTTCGAACCTGCAACCTTTGACTTGGCAGTCCAACGGTCGTACCACTCGGCTATCATTATAAAAAATAACAACAACTATGGTTGACTTGAGAAGTCTTCTCCAGGTCTCAAGTAGGGTGTTGTATTTTTTTAAGTTTAGCATTTAATTTTTAGCGCGCATTTTGTATGTTATCTATTCAAAACGGCATTGGCAGATAACGGCATTATAGTTATACCACGGCAGCATAGCACGCATCCATAGCATGCATCCATAGCACACATCCTTCCATATAAAAAATATATATCTTAGTTGAATTCTTTTCCACCAGTGCTATGCTATGTGCACCAATGAATATGATTGGCGGATATCAAACGCATCCATAGCAACATAGCATAGCACATCTCTGGTGGAAAGCAGCCTTAGAATAAGTGAAAGTGACTCGAGTAATGCTGGCTACTGACAATACATGATTGTATCGTGGGGTGACTGTCAGACTCGTACTGACTAAAATCCACGGTGTCGTTCAGTAGGCCTTTACGTTCCGGGGTCACGGTAATTCGTGAGTCCCGCGACCCCGGATTACAAGCCGTGTGGAGCCAGCTTTGATAACTAGAACATACTTACCCCATTATTATGTCTATAAGACAGTACGGGGAACCGTCCCCCCTGCCTAAACGTGGCTGCAGCGGCGAGGGTGTCGTCATCAATGCACTTGGGCACCACCACTGCCTTTCCATAACTGGGGCATACTGCATAGTTTTGATTGACACGGGAAACACGCCACTCCTCCGTTGCCAATACTTTGGTGAATTCACCCTCTATACTGTGAACCAAAATGTTATGCTATTTACATTTTTTAAATTATTAACTTTCACAGTTTTTTTATCTTTTTTTACACAATAGCTTTATCTAGTGGCTTGGTCTGGAAGAAGTATGAAAAAGAATAATAACTTCTACAACACTTATTACAAATGTGAATGGTTGTGGAGTGGATGGCATTCCCGTGGAATAATTATTGAGTTACATTTGGGTGAATTGAAGCGACTGGCATCGGCGAATGGGATAATTAACAGTGTATGTCCACCATGTCCATCCTAAATACTTTGCCATTTTACAATTTTAGTAAAGTATCACTTTAGAATTGTATGTACATATTTGTTGCATTGTCATTTTGACAATTAGGAAGATTGATTCTAATAATGTTGTTGTAGTAAATTCATAAATATAATAATTTGATGGTACACTGAGTTTTGAAAAAGAAGATTTAATGTAATGCCTGATAATGTTTTCATTCATAAATAAAAAACATACCTGTATAAAGTATATCCATTCTCCACAATAGGGTGCATATGTCTATAGAAAAATGGATAGAACAGTCCAGGATCTTGCAAACCAGACAAGTTCTCAAGAGTCTGGGCCATTTGGTTCAACTCGGTGGTGCCGGCTATATCCAACTGAAATATCCTCAAATCCTTGCATTTGAGGAACAGGGAGCCACCCTGGGTGACACCAGCTATAGGCTTGTTCTCCTTCTTTTCTATACTGTCTATATTCTTGTGGAGAAGCTGAAATGAGATTTAATTTAAAGATAATAATATGATTTGGTTCTTACATTATGTTCAGGAGAAGCTATACACACAATAGGGAAATGGCTTATATTCAGCTGTGGGTAGAACAGGGCTGAGAAGCTCATCTTCATTTTCTTACCCATATCAAATTCTATTTGGGGCCTGCATAAAATGTTATGATATTTTTCTTCCATTCTCGTTCCAGACATCATGGCATCATTTATTTCTCTATCTTTCATATCATTCCTTACACTTACTTACTGTAACCTTACTTTCTGCCTCTTCCTTTTCAACACACTCATAGCTTTTGTAGCCAGCCATCCAGGTGGTCACAATGGGTAATGGGTTGAAGACTTGTATGGTATGCTTACACCAGGAGCAACTAATACAGCATTACCATGTCTTATTGTGTTGCGTTCAGTACCAACACTATTTGGATTACCAACAACACTCTAAGAAGAATGGTCGTAGGTAATGTTGTCCTACTGTTTTCCTAGTCAGTTACTATAAATATTTGTGAGGATATCTTACCCTTTCAGGATTTCTGTAATGTTTATTCTGAACTTCTTTTCAGGAATATGGTAGAGTAAGGAGTCTTTACTTTCAACGTTTCTTTCTTTTTTTAAGAGCGACCAAGAGTTGTCATTGTGGAAACAGATGTATCGACAATCAGCTGATGATAACATTTTTTATAGTACACTTTGTATTCAAATGGTGAGTGGCTGGGCCAGAGGACACTACAGTCAAGATCTCAACAGTAAGATATTTAAAATAAAGTAATTAAACATACCCATAGTTCGTGAACGCCTTCTTTTCGTGAGCTCAAAATAAGATGATGGCCTGTGATACAAACAGTTCCATCCACGTTTTCCTGGTGCGGGTACCTCAGGATAACACCGTCCAATTTATTTATATGTATTAGCTCAATAAACTCCATTCTTAAAAACACTAACACGCAATAAACAAATAATTGTAAAATAATAAATAACCATCTGAGAATTGACGTTTACGTTTCATTCAATTTCATTGGCTTTTATATTTTCAAGCTGGCAATCGGCTGTAAACCCCTTTTTTGAGGAAACCCACATATTAGCCTAATAAATAGTTTTCTACAATAACTAAAATATTAAACAAATCTTAATTATATAACCAAGGAATTCTGGTAATTTTTTAACAACAAAATGGTTCAAGAAGGTGGCAATTTAAAATAATAAACAAACTGAATCTAACTTCATTCCCATTCCTCGAAGAGTTCTTTCAACTTTGACAACAGCCGTTACTGGTGTGTTAGAGTAAGCTGCAATATATGGTTTATCATTTTAGTAAACGAGAAGCATATATTGTGTAAAAGGGACGCAACCAAAATTTTTGTGCGTTCGTTGCCTGTTGCTAAAGCAGCGACATCTGTCGATTGCTAATAAAACAAACGTAGCTGTACGTGCGATGGCGATGTGTGGATTTTTTCGTTGGTTGGAGATATTTTTTGATCATAAAACAATTGCTAATTGAAACACAAATCGTATGACAAAATATAGACGCTACTGCGATCAGTAATTAGAGTGTAGTGATTTCGTGAAGTGGACAAAAAATAACAAAACCGTGAGGTAAGCCTATGTATTTGTATGATTGTATTGAAACTAGGTATGTAAGTGGCTGGCAGGGTGGTTGAGCTTGGGTAATGACCGGTTCCTTTAATATTTAGATGACCATTGTTAGGACATGAGGCTGGACCACTGTTCAAGTTATAAGGACCACGTTTTCTTACATCACAAAAGGTCAAGCTAAAAATACCAAGTGCTTCTTTTGTCACAGGTGATGGAGGAGAACACGGAGTCCCACATGGAGACCGACGTGTCGTCCACCACTGGTGATGTTCCTGAGACTCAGGAAGTCACCGGCTCCGACGGGAACGTCGAGATGATCGTAATTGTTGAGAAAATGGATGATGAGCCATCTGCTGATGAAGAAACTCAAGAGCAACCGTCTCCAACTTATGAACCTATAAATACTGGATTGAAACCAGATGATAAATCGCCAGAAAAAGAAACACAAGTAACAAAGTCAGTAAAATCCCCAGCAAAATCTCCAGCAAAACCTTTAGTAAAGCTTCCAGTAAAGTCCCCAATTAAATCTCCACCAAAGTCTCCAGCTAAGTCCTTTATTAAGTCTCCAGCAAAGTCATCAAATATAGAAGTTGAAGTTACAGATGCTCAAAGCCATCTTGAGGAAGAGCATTTAGTTGTGATAGTCCAGCAGGATGAAGAAGTCGAATCTGCTGCTAAAACACAGCCAACAGAAGCTGCAGATTCCTCTATGGAACCTGTACCAATTCCATCTGAAGAGAAACCAACCCAGGTAATCCAAAAAACTCCAAAGAAAGAAGCACAGAAGGCAGTTCAGAAATCTTCTAAAGATCTGCAATCCTTGGACTCTGCAGGATCTACAATTACAAAAGACTCTAAACAAGGACTAATTGACAATATTGTAGTCAATGGTAAGATATTAAGCAATGAAACAAGCAAGATAAATGACACAAGCACTAAAACTATTACCAACATAGATATCACCATTGAAACATCAAATGACTCTCATCCTGAAACATTGTCCGAGTTGTCAGAAAAAGAACACAAGAGCATCAGCAGAGAACTAAAATCCTTAATAAACTCTGCCAAAGAATCTAAGATTATCAGTGAATGTACTCAGCTTACAAGTAAAACAAGAAAGTCTAGAACTGCCCTTGACACTTCTAGTTCAAGCTTGAATTCTTCTCTAGTAGAGCCTAATAAAATACATGACACTAGAAGAATAAGTGACATGTCCCAGAAAAGCAACTGTAGTGAGAAGTCTGACAAGGTTGTCCTCAAAAGGTCAATGCGGTCACAAAACCCTGAGTTTGTGAGTAAGGTCAAGCAGTTCCTGAACTCAGTCACTGGTAGAGGTAACAAAGACTCTGATGATGAGGAAGAGGAAAGGGATAAAACTGAGTTACTTGAACCTATTACTAGGCCAACTCCTCCAAAACTCAAAAAGACTGAACCTGCAGTAAGTATAACTTTAATTGATTTTAGTCCAGAATTATCCTAAATAAGAATCATACAACAGTCCATTTTTGTTTCGAGTATTAAATTAATGAGGTAGTTATTATAATATAACTTATGATCACCAAATGATGCTAAATATTGTAACTAATTATAATGCTTAGAATCATTTGGTGAATTGGTAAAACATGTATGAATACAATCTCATTTGATATTTTATTTTTTCATTTTCTTGTAAATGACAAAACTAGCATTTCTACCTCCTTGAAAATTATAATCAAATTGCCAGTTACAATGATTTCCAATATGGAGGGGGTATATTGACAATAGTATCTTTAACAAAATGGCTGCCTATGATTTTACTTGTCACAATAATGTAGCATTGGAAACTTGTGTCTGACATAAAACAACAGTTTTAAATCTCACAATGGTTAGTTTGTGTTTTTATTCATTTTAAGAAATTTATGTAGACTTTTGAAACTAATTATGAACAATAAATATGCTCTTATGTTACTCACTTAGTCCAGGAGGCATAATATTTACAAATCTTCTACACTTTTGCTTTTAACTGTATTCTATTATTATTTTAACTAATATAGAAAAATAGTAAAATACATTCTACAACTTGTCAGCAGGTTACGGAGAAGAGCAATAAGCTTCGGACCGATGCATACTGCTGGCGGTGTCACTGGGTTGTAGAGCAGAATACCAATGAGAAGACGCAGTCCCCAATGCAATGTACGGTCTGCCCACGGTCCTTCCATTTCAAATGTCTGACTGGCTCGGAGAGGAACAAGATCAACTTGGAGAAGAATTGGGTCTGTCCGGAGTGTATGATCGTGCTGCAAGCGGAGAGCTCTGAGTCCAGGTGAATGCACTCACATATATAATCACAGTATTTAAGATGATGCATGTACTCAATTACGATTCTCTCATTCTAAAACATGAGCTCATCCAATTAATTTTGATTGATGATATGACACCTTTTTGCAAAAGTAGTAAAATTTTAACAAATCTTGTCTTATCACTGCCCACTAGAATTTTAGAAAAAGAGTATTTTATCTATTGGTTTTCTCATCCTATCATTTAAAATAATAGCCTTCTGAATTCCTTTTCAATTTAAAATACTCCATCACAATTTTGAAGCCTTTTTTTAGTAATATTAAGACTCCAACATATTTATTAAAGCTGCAAAATTCGTAAAAAGTAATGAGTGTTTATGTTCATTTCCAATATTTAAAATATTTAAGGAAATATTTAGTAAAACCAATTTAAAAAGAGATCAATAGCTCAATGCAATTATCACTATAATCTATTTCATATGAAACTAGGTTATCACCTAGCATTCGAATTTTTAAGCAGATCACATTTTCATAGACCATTTCAAAACTATTACTTTATAAAAAGATACTAAGATACTATAGGTAGTTTTTAGAATGTTTGCAATATATCAACTTCATTGTTTGATTCTACTTGATTGTTTGAACTCTATTACATAATATACAAACATGCTTTCCATCACATCTGTATATTTTAGGTCGAATGATGTCGGTAGTCGCAAAAAAAACTTCCGACATCTTATCTCGTCTTTGCAGTAGAAAAACATATATATTTAAAATCATATAAGTTGGCGCGCGTGTGTACTATAGGAGGTATAATTGAAAGGATGACTGATTTATGTCTAATTATCTAGAGAAAAGGACATTTTGACCCCAAGGTTGAGGACAGGAAGACGACAACTAAGGTTGATTATTCCATAACAAAAGTAAGATGATTGCAACTGTTTGCGCTTTTTTCAGATCTCCAACCATGAAGAAGATTTCCCTCGGAATGCTCTGCGATCTCCTGAAGCATGCGCTGGAACGAATGATGGACCTCAATGGGGTAATTTAACCGTTTTATTACCTACTACCTACTTTTTGCCTATTGGGTAGACTCGGCGTCTCCTAATTCAAAGGTCATACGACATGAATTTGTTAGTTCTAGCCATTGTTTTTCGATGTTGGCATGGTTTATATTAGTTTTTTTTGATGAATTATTAAATATTTAGCCGTAATTGTCGGTATAGTTATCATAAAATAATGATTCCCATCAAAAAGTTAAACATCCTCTACACTTCTAAAAGTAGACGGAATATCGATGATAGATTTACCCACGTCATTGTTCTAGCATTCAAATTTGCTAGAACAAAGACGTATACCTACGTGGAGCTACAATATGAGCTATACGGCATCATACGCCGGCGTTGTGGTACTTTCACCGGATTAACGCATGAACCAACAGCGGGACAGATATTAAAATGTATGTAGCGCTCCGCGAAGGCGCGCGGCGGCTGGCGGGCGGGACTCGGTGAAATGACCTTGCCACTTATCTACGTAGCTGCGCGGACCCCGCGTAACAACACTCCCCATCTCCCTCCAACAGAACAAATCGATACGGCGGCGTCGCTATTGCCGTCTCGCTCTCACACCGCTAATAATAAACGTGTGCGAGTGTTGTACATTATGTATTGTCGTTGTAATGTGTGCTGCATTTTTCGTGATTCGTCATTTTGACATGCTTTTCAATGAGCAGAAATTGTTTATCATACTGTTTGACGGAGTAGTGATTTCCTACAAAAATATCACAAGGCATAACCGTATTTTTGTGCACCTATCATGTTATCTCTCCACTACTCTTGGTTGACTGGTAGAGAATACCTCAGTCATTAAGTCCACCTATGTACCTTTTTTGTGTTGCATTGTGTGTGTTAATAAATAAATTGTATTTACAAAAATTATAAACATAATATGATGAATCAATTTCTGAATAGTCTCTCCCGTTATATCTTGAACACCCCTATGCAATCAACAATTTGCATGCGGATCGAAACAATGTGGTATAGCCAGATACCTCGTCTGGCACGCCTACCTAGATAATGTTTGCATTGAATAAACGTAGGTGCAAACCGGAACAAGCTAACATACGCCCGTTGTTCCGTCGAATCGTGGTATAAAATGGAAAAATATCCATCAGATATTTGATTTAATCTTATATTCTAAGTTGTTCATGCTGAAATTGCATGCATATTTTGATTGCAATAGTGTTAGCCACTAAAGTAACTAGTAGGTAATTAGCTTTCGTGCATGATTCACCAAGTCGTATTAAGCACTTGAATTCTACATTAATCCTGTTATAGTCGTTTTGTTCTACAGCAATACCAATGGACACTTTACTTATGATCTTAGAAATTCCCGACACTTGAGCTTTAGGAAACAAAACCTTATTTACTGTACTCGAAAAGTGATAAGTGATCGTCCTTCTGATTAAATTGACATACGCACGAACCTACACGTTCTAGATCCCTATTGAGTTTAGCTGTCAACGTAAAAAAATAAAAACTCCGGAACAGGAATGTAAAATTGAAAGAGATTAAAAAGGGGCCTTTGCGTTGCGAGCGGCTGGCTCCCTTTTGCACCTGTTTTTATAGCTAGGTATAAGTGACTGATTCATTCAAAGTGAGTGAATTTATTCTCCGGGACACGTCGAGCTTCAGCTTCATTGTCTCGGCGCTTTTCTGGTGGTTGCCACGGTTGATTCTGGCTTTCAGGAGTTCCAGTGGTTTGGAAATAGGTTTGTCCCAATAACAAAAAAGTGGCTGATTCAATATTGGTGTATAGAAACTTCTCTACTATAAGGTGTGGTATACTTTTTACTCACAACCGGTGTGTTCAATAACTAGTAGAAGTATAAACATAGACGAAACAAAGGGATAGGCGTCTAGATAGGAGTAGAAGTGAATGGGAGTGGCGTACTTTCTGCGTAAATTCTAGGTCAAATATACTTCAACTTTGCGCCGCGGCGCTCTGGTGCGCAATAAAAAGTACATGTATGTACGAAATCAACCAGAAGAAAGAATAGGGTCTCATTAAACTCGCAGCTGGTCATCTGATGTCGATTAGCTAGGGTTGCCAAAATAAAAACAGAAATAGTGTCTCTAACTAAAAATTTTTGGGAACTTGGTTGAAAAACAATGTCGTGATTTAAGTCCTAAAATTTCTTTCTAATATCTTCAGGTGGAACCATTCATGCAGCCAGTTGACCGCGCGGCGTTCCCTGACTACGACAAGTACGTGGTGCATCCCATGGACCTGTCGCTTATGAAGGACAACATCAACGAGGGTCTGTACGGCAGTACCGAGGCTTTCATTGCCGACGCGCAATGGATACTGCACAACAGTATTATCTTCAATACATGTTAGTATTGCATGCTATTTTTTTCATTTTGATAAGTATCATCCCCTTGACAGCATCTATGCTTAAGGGGGTTAACCACTACAGGGCGGTATACCACATTGGCACACTGTCTAATGTCTGCACTGAATTACTGATGATAGGTATTACGGAATACAAAGACCGATGTAAAGAAAAATGTATAGTCGTAATTAAATTTCCTGAATATATTTTTTCGGCAGATGTGTCGCTATGCTAAGATAATAGACAATCTTCATGTGTTTCATGACAAAGCTAGTAAGATTTCTATCGTCCCAGCTTGGCGATGTTAAAAATTAAGAAAAGAAATGTTTCTATTCTTCAGTCGTCTACAACCGCGATAATCGAGGAAGAAAAATCTAATTGTGTGTGTGTATAACTGTGTCTATTCTTGGTAGAATAGAGATAGACATGGTCTTGGTACGCGTGCCGATATGGCAAATCAAGAGCAATAATACAATAAATAGCCTTTTTACATTCTAAAATTCATATAAACTTAATCACTCACAGTTAAAAATATGAGACTAACTAGCTTTTGCCCGCGACTTCGTTCGTGTGGAATAGTGACTTCAGGCAGATTTTTGTTTTTTTTTTTTATTTTTGGTAATAAAAACTATCCTATGTCCTTTCTCAAGTTCCAAACTATGTATGTACCAAATTTCACACAAATCGGTTCAGTAGTTTAGGCGTGAAGAAAAGACAGACAGAAAGACAGACAGAGTTACTTTCGCATTTATAATATTAGTTTGGATGGCTATGAAATGAATACTACGGGACTTCGAACAGTGTTTCTAATGAGAAATCATCATGAATTCTTCTTATCTTCTAAGTCAAAAGATTTCTGTGTAATCTATACAGTGCTATATCATATTGATCAACACCGATATCTCATTGATAAATTTTATAGGCTTTGTGACAGTCATAACAGCATATTTTATTACTCAATGAAACATGTAATTTTGAATGAGCTGTTAAAATAAGTGAAAAAGAAAGTGGGTTTTTGTTCTGCCTTCGTATCTGTTTGTCTATTTGCTTTACCACTTACTAATGATTTCTTAAGCAGAAAACTGGGCCTGTATGGAGTGGATTATGGCCCATTTCTCTTATTACAGAGAATAAATTTCATTCATGTTATGATCATGTATCGACATCTTTAGAAATATTCTTTACCTAATACATGCCTTACCCTTCAGAATATACATATGACATGTAATTTAATCTGGTTTATTAAATCTTGTTTTAATCACTTAGTATCGCATGACATTGGTTCTGCAGTGCAGTCGAAGTTGACGGCGGCTGCACGTGCGCTGGTGCGCTCGTGTCGCGCGGAGATGGGAGAGATCGAGGCCTGTCCCGAGTGCTACGCCGCAGCGCATGCGCGCAAGCCCACTTGGTTTACCGACGTTTGTTCTACGCCGCACATACTGTTCTGGGCGAAGCTGAAAGGTATTGACGATTTTAATACTTTTTATTTATACTTTCCACTGCTATGTAAAAGCATTCCCAATTACTTCCAAGAAATCCTTCTGTGACTCCTCATACATAGTTAAATACATATACTGACATTTGTTAGTTTGTACACTTTAACAGCTGAGCGAGTTTTGATAAATGTTTGTTGTGTTTCACTTCTAAACCAGTACTTATGTCTGGCACAAATTTTAACACAGCGGCAGAAAATAGATCTAGAATACCCTATCTATAACTTACCTATGGAAATTATAAAGTAAAAAACTAGTACATTTAAAAAAGAGTAAGTAAGGAGTTTCTTGACCATTCTTCTCTACCCATGCGAATGGGTGTAGAATCAATCCCATCCCATCTCACTTCCTTTAATTTTAATAATCGTCGTTCAAAAGTGCCTCTTTGATGGCCTAATTCTTCTTCTTCTTATCGTATGGTTGATGAACAACCTGGTGTCAGAGTTTAAACCGCCCGTAGGCCTCTGACATGGCTTCACACACCGTTGAAAAATCTCTCAGGTGTGCTGGTTTCCTCACGATGTTTTCCTTCACCGTTTTTAGCAAGTGATAATTAATTTATAATACGCACATGAATTTTAAAAGACATTGGTGCGTGCCGGGGTTCGAACCTGCAACCTTTGACTTGGCAGTCCAACGGTCGTACCACTCGGCTATCACTGCTTTTTTTATGGCCTAATTAAAATAAATGATTTGACTTTAACTCCGAGTTTGACTTTAACTCCGAGTTTGACTTTATTATCATGCATGTCGTATAGTATTTCCGAACTCTGGTACTTGTATCAGGTGTGTGCTATTTAATAGTTGCAAAAGGTTCTCATTTTTTTTTTCTTCTATATCTTACTCTTGGCCTACTAACTACTATTCCTTAATGCAAAACTCGATTCCATCAACTCATTCCCAACTTACAAGGTACAGATCTTAACAACACCATCTTCTAATTTCCAGGTTTTCCCTACTGGCCAGCTAAAGGCATGTCGGTGAACAGCTCTGGTCTGGTCGACGTGCGGTTCTTCGGAGCTCACGACCGCGCCTGGGTGCCTGCCAAGGACTGCTTCTTGTACTCTGAGAAGGATCCCAACAACTTCAGAACTAAGCGGCAGGATATTATTGATAGTATGCAGGTAAAGAATATAATAGAATGTGTACTATTTTGTGTAGACACTATGTAGATATTATAGATGAAAATGTAGAAATATTTCAGAGAAAGGAATATGTTCATATTTTTGTAAGGTATTAAAATATAGTCAGGATTGTGTGGTATCCGAACTAGTATATTTTTAAATGAAACATGTGGCTTTTAAGAATTACAGACCAAGCTATTGTCATTTGTAGCAGTCTTAAGTTAGAGATTTCGACAATGAGAATTTTAGCGAGGTTAAATTCCACCCTCAAAAATAAAATCTAAGTTTTTGTAAAGTAAATTATGAAAAAAACAATGAAGGCGATATTGTCTTACAGGAAGCAGAACAACACATTCGAAACATATCAAGAAAGTACGGTAGATTCGTTTACCCGCCCTTCAAGACTCAATTCGACCCAAGCAAAATGTATGAGCAACTCAAGATGATGGTAAGTGCAATTATTATTTATGTCCTTAGATTTTCAACCTTAGTGTATATTTACATTGTAATTTAGCTATAAACTTTGTTGCATTCGTCTTGGTCACTCTGACCAGTTTCAAATCATGCCAATAAAAGAGCTGATGTATCTCATAATTAGGTTCAAGATAAAATCATTTCATTTGTTCAAATGACAAAGGTTATTATTGACTGCTATAATGCACAGTTTCGCGGTCGGTTGACGTTCAAATCTTTACTAGTTTGCAAGAGCCTATCACGGTACAATTTGACAACACATTCTGTTGTAGACATGGCCGCTTTTAACCTATTGGACGACTTGGACACTTCTTTTACGTGGTAAATACATGAAATGAGTCCTCCCACCCAGGGCAGGGCGGGAGGGACTGTCAGACTTGACTGACTAAAATCCACGGTGTCCTTCAATAGCCCTTTACGTACCGTGGTCACGGTAATTCGTGAGTCCCGCGACCAGGACCTGGACACTTTATGAAAATGTAAAATAGTCAACACTCACAGTTATTCTTACGTATTTATGTTTTTATTATAGATCCCAACATTCGAGGGAGAAGTGAGATCACTCGTAAAGAAAGCGTCGCCAGCCGCCAAGGAGAAGAGCAGATCTAACTCCAAGAGTTCTAAGGAATCATTTAATGACGGGTTCGTACATATTATAATAATTATGTTCAAAGTAAAGACATTGCACTAGATTTTGTTCAAGCAACCACAAAAAAACAATAAACTATGATATGATTCAGGGTTCTGAGTTCCATTTTAGTGCAAGCGCCCTTACTCATGACCTGATTAGACTGATTTGCGAACTAGAAGTAAAAATCATCTTTACTATGACAGAATGATGCAATTCGAATCATTTACGTCGTAATATCACTCTACTTACCCACAGACAACCGCCGTTTTAATATTGCCAGCGCCTTTATGTCGTAGAAGTAAGGATGACTTTCGCTTTAAGTTGGTCGGCGACGCAAACCTTTCAAATTGCATTGCATTGCGTCATGAGTAAGCGCGCTAAAACCCTGATTTTGGATTGTGCGGATGTTCTATCTCTTTCTGATTAAAAACAAACGGTATTTAACTTTAAGGCCTGTTCAAACATAAGCTTTATTCACTTGAAACAATATTTAATATAAAACCAGCAAAACAATACAAGATAATATTGTAAACATCAGGTTGCTGATTCACTCGGATAGTTCGGATAGTGACGAAGAGGAACTACAGCGACTGTATGATCTTCTTAACAAAGACAGGTACGTAATGCCGAAGAAGGTCAGTACTTACTTTAAGACACACCACAAGTCAGGCGCGTGTCCTCTATAGAGGCATTTAGGCACAGCCTACCTTATCATAACAACGCACAAATAAAACAAATGCATTTATTGGAACTATGTAATAAAATGAAACAACTTTGACAAAGGGATATGCAACTTTTTGGCATCAAAAATTGTTTTTCTTTCGCCAGTAATGAAATGTTGGCCATTAGTAGACCGCAACCAAAGAACTTCGTAAAAAATAAAAAAATAAACATTCTAAACCGTAACCAACCAGAGATATAACGGATTTTATTTTGTTTTAATTGGGAGTAAATCACTCCTGATTAGAACAAAATAAAAACCGCCATATCTCTGGTTGGTTACGGTTTAGAAACTTTTTTTTTTCTTTGGTTTCTTTGAAGTAGTCTAATTGTGTCCAAAATTTAATCAGTGGCGAAAAAAAAACAAATTGATGCCAAGGTCCATACTAAAAGTTGCATACCCATTTGCACCTACCAAAAAAAGTTTATTTAATTAAAAATGTAAATAAAACTTCATGTTTTTTTTCTATTTAAATTCTTTGGCAATTAAGAAACTGTATATTGGCAACCCAAAACCGTACTGTCAGTAATAATCCGACAGAATATTAGATATTTTATTTGTTTTTTTTTCGTCAGTATGTGTGGCCTAGTTTGTGCTGTAATTCACCGCACGCTACTGCCACAAGTGTTTATAAGAGCTAGAATATATCACTTTGAATCTACACAAAAATATCACGTTGCTGCTGGCAGTCAGTACATTTTAGTAGATAATAGTGAATATTGCTTATATCTGAACAGGCCTTTGTGGTGGTTTTTTAAACATCTGTCTCACACTGCTCATCTTATCTCTATGAATGATTCAGTACAGCACTAGTTTCATATATTGAGCACATCCACCAAAGCAGAATATTGTTCATATAAAAAAACGATTAAAAAGACAGCAACACCAAATTGAATACTATTAAATTAATAGAACCCGTATCGTTCTGTTGTGCAACAACACAATATACCTAGATAATCTTTCTTTGCGCTTATATTTATTTTGCACTCACTATCGATGTAAATCATTAAGAAGATTCTACCGACTTACAAATCAATAAGATTTCATGTCTGCTACATTGCCTGTTAGCGAACTATTGTAGATGGCGCCACTCTTCAGACCCTTCCTACTTTAATGAAACGTCTTTTCATCTAATAACCTAAAAATATATTCATAACTGTTTCAATATACTGAGCTACATTCCATGTTGATACTAAGCCTTATAGGCGTGAGTTTTACAGGTTATGTTTTCTTATTGTTTCAGCGATACGAGTGACAATGAAGATACAACAACAGCAAGAAAAATGGCGGATGGAGCTGAAATTGTTAAAATGGAAGACGATGACTCTGTTACTCTTGATAAATGCGTCGCTAATTCAGACAAGTAAGTTTAAAGATAGAAATGGACATTTGGTTTTTTTTACTATTTGCTTATACTAATCAATATTTTAATTTTACAGGGGTGTGGATGCCGACACGTCTGTAGTGAACAAAACTAAAGAAGATTCTCAGCCTACGTCAAACAGTTCTTCTAGAAAGCGTCGCCAGTCAATGCGACTCGAGGAAGCAGTCATAACTATCATTGAAACTAGTGGTAACAGTAGTAGCACTTCTGAGAAACGAATGAAATTAGATGGTTCTGAAGAAAACAAGAAACCTGATGAAGATGTACCAAGTAGTAGTAAGGCTGATGACAAAACTCCTACTGACACACCTGTGAAAGAGACAACTGAAGCCTCTCCATCCAAAATAAATGAAACGCCACCCAAAGCAAAAGACAATGATCCAAACGATGCCGACAACGACAAACAAAGAGTCACTCCAATAAGAATAGCGTTAGTAACAAAAGAAAAACGTAAAACAAGAAATAGTTCCTCCTCCAAAGACACCACCGCTAAAATCATTACCCCTATCAAAGATAAGCATAAAGAAAAAGATAAGACGCCGCTGAGACGGAAGTCTACAAGATCTGAAAAGGTAGATAAAACACCCACTACGAAAAATGATAAGCCTGAAAAATCTACGCCCAAAGGTGATAAAACACCAGCATCTAAATCCGCAGAAAAAGATGAAAAACCGTCAACGTCAAAACCTGAAAAAGTTGATAAGAAAAATCAAACACCAAGTGATAATGTTCCTAAAGAGGAACGATCCAGGGTGCAGAAACGAAGACTATCCAGAAGTAGCAGGTCAACTAACAGCACCGGTTCAACTAGATCCTTAGACAAAGCTGAAAAGAAATCCGAAAATTCTAAAGAGAAAAGAAGAGCTAGTAGCTCTTCAGCAAAAGAGAAAGAAAAAGATTCAGATCCTGATAAATCAGGAATGGAAAAGCAGATGACTTCTAAATCAACCCCAGACCTACTTAGTCCAAAATCTGTGAAAGATAGGTTGCAATTCGACGACGACACTACCCTTGCCGTTCTAGCGCGTGAAACTAGTAAATCAACAGTATCAAGTAACAATACTGGTCTTCCCACCATCAGCTGTGTGCGAAGCTTGTCGACAACGGCTCAGCAATCCGGCGTTACTGTAACTAAAACTACGACAAACGCCAACACTATAGATATCACCGAAGAAGCTGCTTCTGACTCCAGCATTGTCACTCCCACTAGCACAGAGAACTTAACAACAACGCATGATGGGGTCTCGAATGTTCAGAGATTACGTAACGATCCAGAACCGATCGTAGGCCGCGTCGGCGTCCGCGCATTCGCCAGGATGACGTCACCAGAGAGACAAACCACCAACGACGAAGTACAAGTAGAAATTAAGGCTGAACCTATCGATCTCGACGACGCCGATAGGCATATGGAGAAGATGGATCTCATGAACGCGTTTAGATTACGGCCGGTAAATCCGCAGATTGTGCCAAATCCGCCGATGAATTTGCGAGATGTTAGGATAAATAAGGTAGTGGTTACGCCACTGAATGCCCGGAAAACGATGCCACCTTTGGCTACGAAAGTGCCTGAAATCCGTCCTAGAGCGAAGAAGACGTTCCCTCAACCCAAGAAGCCGGAGGAGGGTCGGTCGGACCTGAACAGTAAGAACTCGATGGTGTACATCCCGATCCAGCCGCCCATGACGCAGGCGCCCGTGCGACTGCCGCGACCACAGATCGCCGCCGCGGCTACTGTCACCTCAGTGATAAGGCCGCCCGTCTCTTCTGTTGGTAAGTCTGTTTATAATATTACGCCTCTTTTCCACAGGGTAAGCAGAAACTACAGAGCAGTAATTTTGCTACTATTACATTTAGGGTCAAAACACATTTGTACGCACAAATTGTAACTCACTAAAGGGAGAGATCCATTACACGTTAAAGTTGCTAATTTGGGGCTTGCAACTGAATTCCTCACTCCACTAAATGACGCCTTTTCGTGACTGATACTTGAAAACTCAAAAAACAAATAAAGATTCGGGGTTTTTTATAAAAAAAAAGAAGTTGTTTATGTATTTTAAATTGTATCTCAGCAGTCACTTTAAAACTAAAACAAGTATTAATTTTGTTTCAGCTAACAACTTAGTGAATACAGTGACAACACCTCTGATGCAGCCTGCGAGCTCTCCCACCAGCACAACGGCCGCCGTGACGACATGCACGAGCGTCACCAACGTGCCGACCGTGCACACCGTGCCGCTCATGACGTCGGTCAACGGACAGTGGATGTTCAGCTTCCAGCCCGTCATGTCCGTCGGCGCACTCGATGTGAGTAACACTTCGGAAAGTTTCGGCAATCTTCGGAAATCTTCGGATCATAGGAAATACAATCCTTTCATCGTTGAAGTGAATGGTTTTGTGTAGCAAACTTTTGTCGCAGCGACTTTTTGTCTGACAAAGTATCTTTAGTGAGCGGCTTGTCTTACACGGGTTTTTTTTGCAGATGTTTTGTTAAGATATTTATAAAAAACTAAAATCATTAAATTTTCTCCCTGAATGTATCCCATCACTGAGATTAATGATTTTGACTCTTAGTTATGAGAACCCATGAATTTCACAAATTCGGATAAGGAGGGAAGAAACACCTGGTTGCCAACACTGCGAGGATCGTCCGGAGGACACGGCGGAGCATACGGTACAGACTGCCACGCTTGAACAGAGCACCGCTGTGTCCTCACGACGGCGTTAGATGGACAGCTCTCGCGCCCGGCATTGGTCGAGGCCATGCTGCGGGGCAAGACGGAGTGGATGGAGTGTCGCGAAGTAGTAGGCGGGCCGCGTGAGGGAGAGGACAGCGTCCTCCCCGCCACCCCAGCCGCAGTGGTAGACGCCCACGGCGACGGACGTCGGCAGACGATCCCCGTCCACCGTAGGCGCGGGCATGGGCAATGGGCAACTCGCTGTCCGATCATGGACCATGCCCGGGTCGACTGCGCGATTTGTTCCACGCGCGCCTCAAAGAGTGTCAGCAAAAATGACGGGACCCCACTCTAGAGGGCCAAAGCCTGCCGGGGTCGCAGGACTTACGAATTACCGTGACCCTGGAACGTAAAGAGCTATTGAAGGACACCGCAGATTTTAGTCAGTACGAGTCTGACAGTCCCTCCCGCTCTGCCCTAGGTCCCACCTGGGACTCATTTGATGATATTACCACGAAAAACAAAAAAAAAAGTGACCTGAGAATTGCAAAATACAAACCAAATTGAATGCCGCGGGCGGCATCGGCGTTGTGAGAGCAATCACCTTACCACTATTTATTGTGTTGGCTAGCCTGCAATTTGATTGATTCCATGTCCAGGGTAATTTACAAACACCTTCAGGTTAGCCAACATAAAAGCTAGAGGCAAAAGAAATGAGAAAGGGTTATACCATTTAGTATTACGACTAAAACATCAGAGGCAGGTGAAAAACTCTATTGAAAAAGAGGGACGGATGAGGTGATGCCTCCACAAAGAACGAGACCAAAATTTGATAAAAAGGGGTTAAAAAGATAGTTCAAAAAGCGCGGCAACTCAACAGCAACACGAAGTGTGCCGCGAATCGGTAATGTTGGTGTTTTGTTCCGATGTGTACCTGTACCTACACGGTTGTATAGCGCTAGTGTGTCGCTCGTGACGTCAGCGAGTAGGGAGTGAGAGTCCTGTCCCAGTCGCCATTGATTTGACCTACTACGAAATCCTGGAGCAAGCCTGTTGCCTCATCGAATTTAGTGAAGAGTTGTTGAAATTATAATGGATTATGCGATACAATTGAGGGAAATGTCGTGTGGCATTCCCGTTTTTACTTCGTATTACTACCTTGTTGATCCGGTGTGTATGATAATTGAAATCCTTTTTGAAAATAGCCCTTGAACACAAAAGAAAATTGAATTAACTGAATTTTAGTTAGTCTGACTCTCCAATGCTGCTTCAGACAGAGCGAGAGATTGATCATTTGATGATTTACAAAGGCCCAAAAAAATTGCGACTTTTTTTAAAATATGTTATTTATTTCGAGCAATTGGTATTGTTACAGACCACCGGGTCCCCTCCGATGTTGAACGGTGTCACTGACCGCGGCAGCACGTCCCTCCCCGCGGCCCCCCCCGCCAGCCTGCTGCCGGGCGCGGCACCCGCGGGGACTGCTGGACCGTCCATCACTATGCTTAATAATAGGACTGAAAATTCACCTGGAGAGGTACGCCCTTTTTGTATCTGCCATTGTAAACTTCTTATATTCTCAAGCTTATATTACGCGATTGTTGTCTAAATGTACTAGTCATAAGGCTACTTGAATGAGGTTATTTCGAAATTGATTGTCTGTAATGTAATTTTGAGGAATGCGCGTATGTAAACGTTTGATAAAGTCCAAAGTTATGTCAGAGACCTGTGGCGTTACCACAGGGGATTAGGCGCGTAATGCCACATACGCAAAATGTTTCTTCTCAATATGCCACAGCAAAATACGTTACCCCGATTGACGAAGCCCCGCTCTGCAGGGCTCCTTTTACTCGATGCTAAAACAACATTGCGATTAGGGCATTTTGCTAATGTTGGCATTAAGTGATGTGTCGTTTTGAGAATATGACACTTTATGAAATTCCTTTAAGTAATTTTGCGAAAATGACATTATGCGACTAAGCCCAGAGGTGGCTTAATTAACTCTGCCATCACAAGATCAGCATATCCTCAAAGAAGTAAGAAAGAAAAAGTAAGCCAAGACTAACGAGATAAAAAAAAACGACCAATATATTCAATCATTTCATCTTGTAACAATAATCGTACACAATCCCCAGCCGCCCCGCCTGCAGCCGCGGCCTGCTCACTGCCTGCAGAGTCCTCTGGACGCCAACACTCCCATCGGCAGCGTGCCCACACCCTCCACTGCTGGCCCAGTCACCGCCAAACTCAACCAGAATGCTGTCAAGGTAATGTAACAACACAAAACTGGGGTTCTTGTGCCTGCAACCCAATAGCAACCGTATTGTGAAGAGAATAAGGATCATTTTAATACAAGTACCATGAAATTTGTATTGTCTACCACTGCTTTTTGAAAGGCACAAGTCTCTCCTGAATGCGAATTTGGATGATTATGTTATGTTTGTTTTTTATGTGAGACCATAATGAAAGCAATAACATACAATATGAAAAATTCTTGTTAATTTTAAAGTGGTTTGGTCTTGGCCTGAACCTTACTCAAAGATAAAGATGGAGGAGGATGTTGAACTCCTGCGCACCGACGAACACAGTAAAAACTGTTAGCTCCAAACTCGGACAGGATGGTGGTCACGAGGCAAGAAGCCCTGGTGAGGTCTACCAACGCCAATGGCCAGTAACTCTAGCACCATTTCAGATTATTATCCTTTTGCCGCGTATAATCTTTTCGGAAGCATGTGTAGGAGGGTAAACGCGCATATTTTACCACATAAGCGAACGTCAGCGGGTACGAGCATAAACTCCAAAAAATCGCCACATTTAATAGTGTTGTTAACTTATACTGAAACTATAACATTGTTCCAGCTGGCAGATTTCTTCCGCACGCTACTAGAGGACACGATAGAGAAGGTAGACGAGCCGTGGTCGCAGCTGACGTCGCTACGACTGCAGCTGGAGCAGGAGGCCTGGAGACACCAGCAGGAGATCAAAGAGATAAAACACAACCACGGTATGTAGGACTGTAACTTTACGATTTTGAACTTTATTTACATGTTAATGCGGTATAGATTATGAAATTCGACATACAAAAAAATGTATATAGTAAAGCTTTATACAGCACAAGCCGTAAGCTAAGGTTAATAAGGACTATTTTAAAATCAATCATAAAAATGAAGTCTCTTTCTTTCCATCATTGTGAAGATTCAATTTTACTAAGGGTCAATTCACAGGGGGTGCTAAGACAGGAAACCTCCACGTGCGCCCGTGGACTGGAGTTCCCTCTCGGATACGTCCGGGGGGAAGACCAGTTTTTCGGGCCGGTGCACCCTGGGATGCGGGGAAAAACTCTTCCTTAGGCACTGTGTGCCTAAGGGATCTCTTTGCCCGTATGCGAATAGCCTGTCGGGTGGATGCTCCAACGCGTGTCCCTCTGAACAGCAGAGGGCGCAGCGGCGGAGCGGGCTTGCGGACGGTGAGTAATGGGTAAGCTCGCCGTCCGACCAAGGACCAAACCCGGGTCGGTGGCGCGTCGTGTTTCACGCGTCACCGACGGGGCCAAATGCCTGCTGGGGTCGCGGATTTTTTCTTAATCCAGGATACCGCGGCCCCGGAACGTAAAGGGCATCCGAAGAAACACGGGTGGATTTTAGTCAGTAAGAGTCTGACAGTCCCTTCCGCCTCACCCAGGGCGGGAGGACTCATTTGATGATTTTGCCGCACTAAAAAAAAAAAAAGTTAATGCAAAATCTTACTTTATAACACGAAGACACGTATTTCCAGTATCGTCGCGTCTTGGTGTGAACTGATCCTAAGTTAAATGCACGTCGAAATTGAACCTTCTTGTATTGTTATAAAGATGAAAATATTAAAGTTTGACATAATTAGAATGCTTGAATTGTTGGCGCCTGTACATTGTAGAAAACGGCTATATGATAGGTCTTCTTACACGCTGTATATAATAACATATAATAAGAAGACCTAATCTCATTCCAAAATAATACTTCGATAACATTTGCGCACTGCGCATGTTAAGTCGAACAACTTGATTATAATAATCAATGCGATGTTACAGATCTGACGATAGCGGAGATGCGCGCGTCGTTCGACAAGGAGAAGCACCGCGCTGTCAGCGAGGCCAGACGAGTTGCGCAGGTGGAACTGGAGGCTGCCGTCAAACTAGCCAAGTCTAAACCATGGTAAGGAAGCAACTATTTTTTTTTTTAACATTGCCTCACTCTAGAAATTTATCCTGCGTCGTTGATGCGTATAGAATATTGTTTGTTTTTTGTTTTGTTTTTAAAAGAACGTTGCCCCACACTAGGAATTTCTCCTGTGTTGTGGGTGCGTTTATAAACATATAAACTCACATACACAAACGCCCAGACCCGAAACAACTACTTGTAGATCATACAAATATTTGCTCCGTGCGGGAATCGAACCCGCGACACGCAGCGCAGCAGTCCAATCGCACAGACACTGCGCTAACCGTGCCGTCAATATTTTAATTGACATATACAAACACCCAGACCCGGAACATCTATGTACTCGTACAATCGACACATTTGAATTATGGTCCACCATAAGCTTATTTTCTTACAGACATTCAAATACAATTAGGTCCACATTTGCGTAAACATACATATCTATGGCAACGACCTTGATCTTTGTTATTTTGACGGATTCAAGCAGTTTATTCTCAAAATGGGTCTTGATTTGACTTTGTCGATTGTACCTGTAGGTCATACAAATTTTAGAAGCAACGCAGCAATCGATAGAGCCGCTATGTAGACCGACAACATCGTGAGTGTCGCGGGCAACCGATGGATGTAGTAGTGTAGAGGCGAAATGTCGTTTGTCGTGGCGGTCTAACGGGGAGGCCTATGTTCAGCAGTGGACGTCCCGGCTGATGATGATTATGATAAACCGATAGAGCTATGCTATGATTACATACTGGTTACATATAAATTGAGCTTATCGACACGCAAAGAATTTACTCAAATGGTTTTTACATTATTGTTTCAGTTTCTTTTTAAATTTAAATTCAATTAATTTTGAAAGAAACGATTTGATTTTGTAAGAAAATAATTTAATAATAATAGGTATAATTCAGCGAGTGACCAGTGGTGGCCCAGTGGTACCAGCGGCCTCGACTCATGAGTTGTAGGTCATCGGTTCGAACCCGCGGGCGCATTACTTTGTGTAATTTAATTCATCACCACTGCTCTCAAAAACGGTGAAAGAAAATATCGTGAGGAAACCGGCTTGTCCTAGAACCAAAAATTCAAAGACATGTGACATCCACCAACCCGCACTGGGCCCGCGTGGTGGATTATGGCCCACTCCCTCTCACAGAGAGGAGGCCTGTGTCCCAGCAGTGGGAACATTAACAGGCTGATGATGATGAATATATTTTGTAGACTAATAAGAAAAAAAGAATTTGTAAACTAATCCATAAATCATGACACGTATGCTAGGTGCGCCAACTGCGGGCAGGAGGCACAGTACTACTGCTGCTGGAACACTGCCTACTGCGAGCTCATGTGCCAGCGAGCGCACTGGAACACACACTCAGCCTTCTGCCAGCAACGGACACAGGTGATTAAGCGATGGTCCTAGTTTATCATTTTGTGCCTTCTAGTCACAACTGGGATGTAATTTCAAGTTGATGTTGGTGTGAATGTTCCATTTAAAAATTTGGTTCATCTAACTGTACAGACAGATGTGTTGCGGGGGAGTTTGTTCCGCCACGTCTTCCCAGAGAAAACACTAGAAAGTGTCGAAGGGGATGCGCTTTGGGGGACCATCTATGTAATAACTGACCTTCAAAAAGAGCTGATAAATCAGCCTATTTTGAATACATAACTTTTGTTTTTTTAAGGCTCCGAACTGCCCCCAGCACCATGTGTCAATGAATAAATAACTTCGTTAACTATTCATTGATTATAGTTTTACCACATTTTATTAAGTGATATGTAAATTATCATAGATTCTGTATGGTAAATGCAAGTCAGTGGCTAGTCAACTCAATGACTTTGCTATTTATTGATTTCAGCCCTTACTCAAAAAAGATAATAAACATTTAATGGAGAATTACAGACCTATCGCGCTATTGCCAGTGTTCTCAAAAATATTTGAAAAATATCTACATGGTGAAATTAATAACTATCTCGAAAAAAACAAAATATTATGCAATGAACAAAAAGGCTTTCGACAAAATAAAAGCATAAATATGGCCATCTACGATTTCATTCATTATGTTTTATGCCACGTTGACAAGACAACTCCCGTGTGTGCCATTTATTGCGACATGTCACAGGCATTTGATTATGTGGATCATGATATATTAATCAGTAAACTTGACGCCTACGGTATTCGAGGCAATGTTTTGAATTTGATTCGATCGTACTTAACGAATCGACAGCAAATAACAGAAATAAATAAGGTAAATCTTAAAACAAAAAAAGAAGAAACATACACCTCTACGAAACACTATGTATCGTACGGTGTTCCCCAAGGCAGTGTACTGGGACCACAGCTTTTTAATATATATATCAACGACCTGCCCAATGCAACTAAACAACCTATGACATTATTTGCCGATGACAGCACAATTACAATTGCATGTAAGGACATTGAACAGTATAAATTTGACATAAATAATTCATTGACATCAATAATCTCATGGCTAAATAATAATAATTTAAAAATTAACCTAATGAAAACGAATATCATGCATTTTGGACAAAGATTGCAAAATTCATTGGACATACAATTGAGTCACGATGATTACATTATAAATGAAGTTACTACCACCCGTTTTCTAGGCTTAACTATTGACAATAGACTCAACTGGAAAGAACATATTGATGTATTATGTAAAAAAGTCAGTAGTATATCATATGCCTTATATAAACTAGCTCCAACTATTAACTTATATGCGCTCCTCGCGGTTTATTACGGGCTTGCTGAATCCATCCTCAGATATGGTATTATTTTTTGGGGCAATTCAACGAATGTAATTATGGTATTCAAAATGCAGAAGCGATGTATACGCGCTATATTTGGTATCCCAAATACTGACAGCTGTAAGCCTTTATTTATTCAACACAAAATTCTCACACTGCCGTCTCTTTATATCCTAGAAATAGCCTTATTTGTCCGTAAAAATCCTCATTTGTTTCCTCGCATGACAGATGTCGTACCACGAAACCGCCGTGATAACACTAAACTTTGTGTTCACCCTACTAAAACAGCACTGATGCATAAAAGTGTTGTGTGCAGAGCTTCTATAATTTATAATAAAATCCCAAAACAAATTAAAGAGTTACATATAAACCTTTTTAAAAAAACACTTAAAAAAATGTTGACTGAAAAATGCTATTATAATATTAATGACTTTCTTAACGACAAATCTCTTTGAGTGAGCCAAATGTGTTTTTATCTCAATAAAATAATAATGTTATTGTTTAATGATATTCGCTACTAATTAATAATGTATTGAATTTATGAATCACTCTCGACATTTGTTATTAATGACTAAATGTATGTAATGTATTAACTTTGAATGGACGTATTACAACCAATTATTTAGTTTTTAAGAATGATTTTTGTACACCAGTCATGGTCAAACATGTTGACTCAAAATACTATTTTCCAGCTTTAATAATCACAATTCTGTATTATTACCTACACATGTTTTTGCAAATAAATTTATCTTTATCTTTATCTTCAGAGGTACTAAGTTTGTCGTTTTTGACATATGGTTTGGTTCCAAAAATAATTTATATTTTGATGTAACAAATAACCAATTTCAGAAGGATAGTAATGGCGATCCGCCGCAGTCACCGGAACATAGGTTACAACCTCATCCAGACATGCCAGTGAGTTTAATATATAAGTTTATTTACTCCTAGTATCCATTGTTTGGGTTTTTTTTTACTTCAATAACTTTTAAAAGAAATGGTCCCCAATCTTTTTGTGTTTCACTTCTAATTTATGCAATACATACTTATATTGGATAACTATAAATCAAATATTTTTTGTTTAAAAAAACGGTTATTTACGGTTACCTGCCAAATGAGACAGGTTTGATACTTTTGTTTTTTTTTCGTGGTAAAATCATCAAATGAGTCCTCCCACCCAGGGCAGGGCGGGAGGGACTGACAGACTTGTACTGACTAAAATCCACGGTGTCCTTAACTAGCCCTTTACGTACCGGGGTCACGGTAATTCTTAAGACCCGCGACCCCGAACAGGTTTGATACTTTACTTAAATAAAATGTAAATAATCATGTAGTTTCGCTTTTTATCCCAGTATTAGTATTGCACATGGTGTAGTCGGTGTTACAAAAGGCGCACATATTTTTTACACAGCTGCGGTGTATTGGTGTTACAGAAAAACGCGCCGGTGCCGACCCTCACGGTCGGCGGCAAGATCGCCCCCCAGCGACCTTACAACGCAGACCCACATAGCGCGCAGAAAACTTCTATTATTGGTTTGTGTAAATGTTATCAATGATTATGGAGTCTTGACGGAATTATGATGAATAATATCGGTCCGTAAGGGCCAGTTGTTTGAGCACTTGTTAAAATCCCATATAAATGGTTAAAAAAATATCGCATTTACGAATAGTTTAACCACTGACCAACAACTGGCTCTAAGTTCTCTTCACCCGAAAAAAGGAAGGATTGTTTTATGACATCTAACTACTAACTTAGAACATTTAGGCATTTATTTAACAACAGGCAACCTATAACGTTTGATTTAAGAAAAAAAAGAGGCGGAGTCATTCAAACCTCATGTTAGCCAATAAAATCATCTTTTTTTATTTTGGTCGCCATTCAGGCGCATGCGCGCTGCAGCCCGGTTATACAAGCTTCAAAATAGACGCCACGTAACGTCCAACATCGCATCTGCGCCTGCGCGGCTTATCCGAATTACTCGACTGATTTTGAATATATTTTGATATATATTTAATCAATCTGATCAGATGTTCGATAATATTATCAGCTCATGTGTCGGGGGTTACGCAACAACAATATTATTATTATTATATTAAAATGTATTTTTTTATATAAAAAACGTTGCCCCACGCTAGGAATTTGATACCGTCATTTTTCGACACAGGCGAATTCCTATGGGCATAGGCATTAGTTTCGACTGAATGATTATCTCTCTGAGACCGTAATGTATAGTTTACATCATATTTGTTTCCAGTAAGCATGGTAGAAGACACGAGCGGCAACCAGACAGTTAAATGCGTCGGCACGTACAAGCCCTCCACGTCCAACCAGATGCAGCCCATCATCATCAACAAACAAGTACGTTCTTCATATAAACAGACGATAAGTGCCATAGCAGAACTTCTGGCAATACTTATTCATATTTCAAGAATAATTTAGTACTATTTTTGAAGTGAAAACTTCTTTAGCGGCGTTGTGCACTTTTTTTTGGAATGGGTAAAAAATGTTAAACTCGCGTCAGGACACGTGACCTGATCGAAAATTCGTAAGACGGCACAGGGCGCTTGCGCAAATGTTCGTGTGTGTTTATTACTATTCAAGTTTTCACTTCTGCCGGCCCTCCCAGAGTGCAACCCGTCGTTTTTTTTGTCGCAGAATGGTAGGGACTGTCAGAATCGTACTGACTAAAATCCACGGTGTCCTTCAATAGTCCTTTACGTTTCGGGGTCACGGTAATTCGTGAGTCCCGCGACCAGTACTATTGCTTATAACGGGGATTAATGTAGCTCATGAATCCCTGCCATACATGTTGAACAAACGACAATGCTCAATAAAGCCCTTTTTACTGAACCTACCACAGAACAATATAATATTATTTGAAGTGCGTGATTGTCGTTCTATTTGTGTGCGTGATTTATGTTGCGGGGAAGGGACTGTCAGATCCATCATCCGCCTAGCTTTTTCCCAACTATATTGTAGTCAGTATTTTGCATGGAGCGACTGCCTGTCGGACCTCCACAACCCAGTAACTGGGTATTACGATACCCCATGGTAAGACTGGTTGTCAGACTCTAGAGCTTCTGACTAACAGTAACGACTGTCAAAGATCTACAAAAGACAGCCGGGACCAACGGCTTTACGTGCTTTCCGAGGCACGTAGGAAACTCGCTATGACAGATGGTCACCCATCTACAGACCAACCTCGGCAAGCACGGCTATTTATTTAGCCACGAGCTGTCAAACTGACAGACTGACTGACTGTCAGACCCATGCTGTCTAAAACTCCACCCTGCTCCTTTGGTTACCCTTTGGGTTCCAGGACCACGGCATTCCTGCATACCTACAACAACATAATATTCATAACCTTTCTTCCAGCTAATGAACAACGAAGAGAACGTGAACGCGAACAAGAAGGTGATGTCATCTTCAGGCGGGTACCTCATCGTGGGCGCGCCCAACAACTCCACCGTGGTGACCCCGGCGCGGCGCACGCACACCATACAGTACTACACGTGAGGGGACACCGTGCCCGTGCTGCGGGCGCTGCTCGCCCAGCCACCGCTCGTCGACCTTACCGGCCACGAGATGAGTGAGTAGAGCCGTGGCAGCAGGACCAACTTCTTAGCCCATACTCCATTTATCATAACATTAGACACAACGAACCCGTTCACGAACTTGCCGCTGTGAGCGGTGGCATAGTGCGGGCCGGCGACTGGTAAGTTCCAATGTTTGAAACACGCCACAGTCGCCGCTAGCGGCAAATTCGCGTAATTACAAAGTAACTAATGTCTTATACTCGCCGCCCGTCACTCACACTTTAGACCAGATTCGTGAACGGGCTGTAAGTGGCCTATAAATATTTTTCAATCCATTTTTAGGATTGATTTCACCCCCTCCGAAAAAGTTTTATTTCTGTGGAATAAATGTGAGTGGTCCACCGCGGTGTGGTCAAGTCCGAATAACAACGAGGCATATGCCCTTCAGATTTGATTGACCTTTTAGTATCAAAATCATTAACTGATACTGTTGAATCCTCGCTAGAAGCTAACTCGTAGTTTTCTGCCAAATTGATTTTTCTAATATTATAATAAATGGAGCATAACTTTTAAATATACTTAGTGATCGCGCACGGTTAAAATTTGATGTTACGTACAAATAGAAAACACATTTCATGGCAATCAGTTGTAATAAACAAATATGATAATGTGTTGTTTAGTAAATTGAAGATAATTATAAACAGCAATAAGTCATAGCTCTTACGATTGAAAACTGGTATGTGTTGATACTCAGTAATGTTATTTTGTCGTTTTTCATCATATCTTGATGAAGAAGTAGCCTTTTGACCGCTAGTAATAATTTGTGATCTTCAATCGTCCTTTTTGGATTCCATTAAAAGCTACATTCTTGAGGAGGTAAAAAGTGACCATGAAGATCACAATGTATTTTTGACAAACTTATAATTAAACTGCCTATAGTTATAGGACTAATTAAAATTATACAAAATTCAATGTGGCTAAGTTCAGAAGTTGATTGTCGTGACTTTGATGTTGTGGTAACTTTTAGCTGATGTCCTCCGTATTTAACTTGTACATAGTTTATAGATAATTTCAGCGTTAGTTTCTCCATGCAATGTATTTTGCGCCATGTGGTGTGAATAATTGAATAATCACGAAGTTCATGGTTGATATGGTTGTGGGGGACTGAATTCAAAAGTTTAGTGTATTCCGTCACATATAGTATCTACAGCTAAAAGTGTAGAAGGCGATAGAAACGACGTAAACAAAACATGTATGCACTCAACTACAGTCTCGAATTAGTCTTTGGCTAGATATTTCAGTTCAGTAATAGATACAATTTTAAATAAAATGTATATAATTATGTGATTTTACGAAAATGTGGTATCCTTTTGTTTGGTTTTCGTTATTTTTATTGAACTAGGAGTCCTGTTTTAATAAAATGTTAATTGAGTCGGACACTAAAGGTCAAAATATAAGTCATTGAAGCAATAAAATATTGTAAAAAGGATGTGAAACGACTTTCTATTCAAAAATACAACTACTGTTGTCTTGTATTCTTTGCAAAGTGCGTCCTATATGGAGTGAAGCTTATTGTAATAAGCATGCTTTATTCTAAACATAATCATTTAAGGTTTTATTCATTATTTCGTAAGTTGAGCCAATTTAATTAAGCTCCAGAAAGGATTTTAATCATTTTATTTTAATCCTAGTTTGTGTAAATATTGTAAATTGATTGATCAATATAATATTGATGTTTCATTATGTTTCGAATAATAAGTTGTTATGATACCGTTTATTTATTATAGCAACCGTAATATTTTTTTAATTTGACTTTAGAATTATTTCATCCAACTCATGTTATTATAACTTCACATTCATTTACGAAAACATAAAGATGTATTTCGAAGTCCGTGAATTATAAAGGCAGGAATAGATAAATCGAGGCACTCGATGCCTATTTTGAACTGAGGAAAGAAATGTGTTACTTGTTTATATTTTATCAGGGTTTTTAGGAAAATAACATATATCCTCTCAATTTTTATAGCATTTTGTCTATAATGTTCTCGACGTTATCGTTTTTAACTGAGTATCACGTTACTCAAGTTGTAATAACTCATCTAGGTATATGTATTCTTTACAATAATTTTAAGACTGTTAATGTTAAGTTCACTTCTAATGTGCATTTTAGTTTTTATTCACTACAGATATTTCTAGATACAAGTCTGTGAGGGACAAAGGCTTCATTTATTTAATCGTGTTTGTATATACTAATGTTTCGGACTAAAATGATGCGATCCAAGCACGTGAATGTTTATAGCTAAGGTTTCATTAAAACAGTAAAGTCAGTCGGAAATTAAAGCATTTGCATCAACATTAATTTACGATACGCTTCGCAACTTGGATAGTGTCTCTCAGCAAGCAAACATGCAACTCAATACAATTTTAAATATCTTATTTCGTTAGCTAAACCTTTTTTCTGCAAACGAAAGAAGGCGAGTGTCAATAGACGTCATAGTTTGTAAATAGTAAGGTTACGTTACTATTAAGAGCTTTTAGTACATAATGGTACCTAAGAAACTGTTTCATTCAATAAATAAATTATGAAACTGATTTCACTCTTTTATTTGTATGGACACCTTTCCTACCCGAACACGAGTTTGGTTTAAGCGGTGCGGCGGGCGGCATTAATAAGACATTAATTACTTTGTAAGTACGCGCACCGCCCCGTGGCGTGTTTCAAACGTAACATTTAACTTGACCGCTCGCCGCCTCGCGCTAAGTCGCAGTTCACAAGGTCGTGAACGGGCCTTTAAGAACACCAAGAGGAGTAAATACAATAGTCTATTTCGAAAAAAGCATAAGTACTTATCAGTCAACAATACAAATATCGACACAGCAAAGTAACACAAAATAATTTTTGTAAAAAATCAGGAAGCTGACGCTTGTCTCTGTTCTTATCTAAAATAGTCTTTCATACAAAGTAACACACGCTTGAAAACAAAATGAATTCAGACTATGCACCCTGGAATCTTGACCGGGCTATCTCTGAGCCGATGTAATGAATATGGTTACAGCAGAGATAGAGGGCAATGGAGCTTGGAAAAAACCATTCAATTTCGCCATAATTTTTGTCCTACGCTAGCCGGTCACCGGTGACAATTTGTTTCTCCGTAGAGTGCTTTGAAGAAATATAGGAGTTTCTAGCGGCCGGCTGGCGGTGATAAAAAGTTACAATCAGCGCCCAGCTGTGGACACAACAAGTTTATTTAAAAGCACGATAATGATGTTCAAAACAAGTATCTCAAGTTCAAGTTTGACTCGGGAAGGGCTACTCGCTTTACAAAAATTGTTATGAAAAGATCGAGTATTTTTCTAAGGTTACACGTGTGTTCAAGGACCAAGTTTTTTGTTTGTTGTTTCTATAGAAATGCGCTTTACCCTTCGATGTTATTGAATAAGAACCAGATGTTTGTATTTCGTGCTACGTATACGTAGGTACGGCTTTTTATTAAAATGGAAACAAAAGGACTGTCTTTTGTTTCCATTTTAATAAAAAGCGTAATTTTTTTTTTGCAAAAGGCACGGTTCATTCGTTTTATTTTTTGGAAATAATTTGTACCTTATTTCCAAAAATAAGGACTCATCACCTATCAATATTATTTTTAAACTAACAAACAATCCAGCGTATAAAAGAGACAAAGATTTTTTGTAACAAAATATAGGTTCAAGTCCAGACATGAAAGAATCCCAAATGTAAACAAAAACGTGATCACACTAGGTACGAATGCAGTAATCACTCGGGTTCATATTGCTTCCTACCTCATTAGAAATATAATACCCTGCGATAGCTGAGAGCGCGAGTGTTCTTCGATTGTATGACTAACGGCACACAACACAACAAACTTTTTGTTACGACTACTAAAGTCTAAAACGATGGAGCAATAAATAAGTTTATTGTTAGGTAATTATTTTTTTTAATTCACATAAATTTAAAAAAAAAACAGTGAACACAGACCATGATGTTATGTTCATACCTAACATAATGGTCTGTGTTCACTGTTTACCTACCCAGAGTAATGTCATTGTTAGGTTTAGTTCCAGTGGAGGCCTTTCTCTCAAAAGTTATAGCATCCACTTAATAATATATAGCAATAACATTGTTGGGACAAACTTAAGTGGCATGACACATGACACTGATGAGTGAAAAGAAACACTAAACTATTTTGGAGTGTGACTATCAAAACAAAATAAATTCATAAGAAATCAACTTTAATCTTTGTTTACAATTTAACAAAGTCCTTAATCACATATTTGGAGTCATCATTCAAGAATCCTTAAAAAACAAGCAAAAAAAAATAACAAGTTCTTATACTTTTATCAAACTCAAATGAATACTGGTAGTTGGTACAAAGCCAAATTCCTATTCAAGGAATGAAACCTTAAAACTAAATTAATAACAACTATTGATTGATCAATAGGAATATAAAAAAATTTGTATCCCACAAATTACCTATGTAGGTAAATGAAGATCTTATCCATTAACTTAAAAAGAGAAAAAAGAAATATTTTAATGAAATTACACAAAAAAGCAGAAAAAAAACAATTATAGGTCAACCCTTCTTAAGTTCAATAACATAAATTATTGTAAGGAGGTTGAATAGCAGCATTCAAATTGGCTTCTTTTTAAGAATACATCATAGCTGCCTCCTTGGCCAGTTGGTCTGCCATTTCATTACCATAGATTCCTTGATGGGCTGGCACAAACTGCCACCTCACTTGGATGAAGCGCTTGGCATAGTCAAGCTGTTTGAAGTCTCTCTCATTCTTTACAGGTTGTCCAGATGCAAGCCTCCAGCCATTTTGTTTCCAACCTGAAACATTAAGAAAAAACATTCTTTATTCATTTGATTAACAAGGTTAATGAGGGACAAATTATTTGGTCAGTGGGTAGCCTTAGGGAATTTGCATTGCTTTCTTTTCTAAGTAGTACTTAAAGGATCTTGACTTAATAATAATTTGCAGGATACTTTTAGGTATAGGTAAAATTTTCATTAAATTCATTGCAAAAACAACAAGAATAGTTATTACCTGGCATCCACTTGGTTACAGCGTCGATGAGGAACCGCGAGTCTGTGTTGATCTCTAGCTTGCGGATGCCGTTCTCGTGTGCTAGCTGCAAAGCCCACGTAGCTGCCTGGATCTCGCCACTGTTGTTGGTAGGGCGGCTTCCTTTTACCGGCGCGCTCACGTTCAAGGGATGATTATCACCCCAAAACACGCCGCAACCAGCCTGGGCTCCAGACATGCCGTTTGAAGGACAGGCTCCATCGGTGTAGACTTTCACGTAACCGTCGTGGGTCATCATGTACGACATCTTGTTTTAGAAATAGTTATAGATCACTGCTGTTTCTGAAGTTGGTATTGTTGATCGAATTTCTGCAGCAACAAGTTATGGTAGGCACTGTGCTAGCCAAATCGTAAACTGTTCTCCGAACTGCGTCGTTAAATTTCGGAGGGACACCCAGACGGCAAAACAAACAAAACTACAATAAGCGGGTTCGGTTTGCTTGCGGAAGGTGGTCCGATTTCAAGTATTCTGTGCCTGTGTGCGTGTCCATGTGTATATCACATCAAATCAAGTGACCTTCCTTGACACTAGCCACCAATCAGGAGGAAGTTCATGTCGTGTGATGGCATTACCATCCAATAGCAAGTTTTGATGAACTGCGAACTGTGAACGTTGGCGAAATAATTAATTTTGGCGGTAACAGGGAAAGGAATGTATTGCCAGTATACATATTGTTTTGTTTTTATGTTTTTAATAATGTTTAATTGCTTAGATTAGATACGAACCGGAGCTGCAATAGAATAAAATAAACGTACGTTCACGCTGTTATGATCACTTCAATCGGTATAAATGAAATACCTCAACATGAAACATTAGAAACTGTTATGACTCGTCCACACTACAGCCACACAGCTGTAATATATCTAGAGCTGCCTGCTGCTTAGTTTAGAGCCTCTTTAGTCCAATCAGCCAGGCATATAATTAGGTGTTGAAATGATTTTGTATGTTCAAAAAAGTTTATTTTCAGTATTTACATTTTGAATTTACGAAAGCTTGAGCGACATCAAATAAAATCTATACTGTTTGTTATTATAATGCTGAAGAGTTTGTTTAGTATTTAATAGTCTATTTATTTATCGAGGAAGCCAATATAACAAAATGCAATGCTATATAAAATTACGCCAAGACCAATAGTAGCTGAGCAGCGGGTTGAAACTGCGGGGGAAAACTAGTTCAATACTATAAAGGAAAGATTTGATTGTTTTTTTTTTTGGTATTGAACAGGCTTTGAAACTACTGGGTGTGCCATTATAAACTGGTTTATTTTGAGGGATATAGCATTAGAGGTAATTGGATTTTTCATTAAGCGAGTTTATTCTTAAAAATCATTAAAGATCCATAGAATGTATTTAAATATATATCAATTTCAAAGTAATTACGTTTTTTTTTCTATTTAGAAAAACGTTGGCCCGCGCTAGGAGTTTCTTCCTGTATCGTGGGTACGTTTACAAACATAGAAACTCACATACTCAAACACCCAGACCCGGAACAACTATTTGCAGATCGTATAAATATTTGTTCCGTGCAGGGATCGAACCCGCGACACACTGCGGAGCAGTCGATCGATCAGCCACTGCGCCAATCGTGTCGTCATATTTAACCCACCAAAAACATTAAATGTAAAAAAATGCCAAGTCTCTCGATGCAGTCTTTCCATCGTAAAAATTTTGAGATCTCATAGAAGCCAAGTCCTATTCAAATTATTTTCTAGTTATAAATCAACATTTAGTAATTGTATCAATAGTTTTCTTTATATTATAATTATAGTGACTTGGCAATGAGCACCAATTAAAAGCTGGTTGCTGCCTGGAATTATGTGCAAATGTTACTGACGAGACCTGTGATCAGATTATTTGTTACGTGTGGATCATGATGGCCACTACCGACTACATTACAACAATAAAAAATACCTTACGGGCCATCGCTTTATGTGTGTTTGCACTAGTGTTTGCGTACACACTTGTGCATTATAATTTATGTCCTGAGCAGTTTACTAGTCTTGGATGAGACTGACTGCCGTTGCCGAAATTCGGTTGGGACGACACGGATAAACCAAAAGAAAATTAATTTTGTGATATTAATGTTCACGCATGCGGTGTGTGACTTTCAACTCCAAATATGCCGTTTTGTTTCTTCTTGTGCTCATTGCCAAGTCACTATAATTATAATATAAAGAAAACTATTGATACAATTACTAAATGTTGATTTATAACTACAAAATAATTTGAATAGGACTTGGCTTCTATGAGATCTCAAAACTTTTTACGATGGAAAGACTGCATCGAGAGACTTGGCATTTTTTTTACATTTAATGTTTTTGGTGGGATCTCATTTATTTTTGGTAAGTGTTTAATAAACTATTTGCCTAAATAATTGTTTCAATAACAATAATAAATCTACTATCTAATCCCGCTAACTTAAGTTCTCCGAATATAGCTACAATATTTTTTTTAGTTTCGAAATGGTTTTTCATAGGCATATCAAATGAAAATTATCGAATTATTTTAAAGTACTACTTATACAGCGCTCGGCAACGAAACCATAGCGCGATTCAGACAGGTACAACGCCATCTATCGAGCGCGCATACAATCGAAATTTATCGCAATACAACTATAAACTTTATGTATTAATGAACTATAAACTTTATGTATTAATTAATTATAGTCTATGTATTACATTTATATTATTCTTTTCTATTCTATGTATTTATTCATCCAATTGAATACTTAAACAACGAACAAAGTTAACAATGCAGTCAAAATCCATACATAATGTTCTTGCCAAACCGCAAATATAAAATTGTTTTCTATGGTATATTATTTTTTAATATTTTTATAATTTTTCCTTTATATGTGGCTAATGACCTATCTTGGTGCAAAATTTGAAGTTTCTAAGTCTGCTAGAAGTACCTTAGATTTTTGATGATCGGTCAGTGAGTCAGTGAGTGACAAAATGGTGTAACTTTGATCGACCCTAACTCCTAAACTATTCAATTGGCATGTAATTTCGAACTTAAGCTTGTTCTAATGCCTACTATTATTCACCGAAAACCTAAACTCCTAGCTTTGTCCACGTCGAAGATATAGGGGGGGCGAAACAGCCGCGAATCGCATCGAGAAAAGATGGTACGGCCGTGCCCGTTTTGCTCGAGACTTGGCTGGGGCACTGCCGTGCCCCCAGATTACTATAATATAACTACCTACGTAATATGCTAAAAACGGCTTTTGAATTTCTTAGAATTGGAGTTCGGATAAGTGCATAAGCAATATCGGAATCCGGGCCAAGTTTTTTAGACTAAATCCGTATATTCAAGAATTTCGGATGCAGTGCGGAACGCAAAGTTCTCTCCGAATCAGTGTTTTCACAGATTCGGATCGGACATAGTGTGTAAAGTCTATAAAATAGTGTAGGTATAGCTTTATAAAGAAAGCAGAAATGAATAAAATAATACTTGTTGTAAACATAGTTATTTTATTTCAATCTTACTTTCCAGCAGGTCCCCAATTCCTAGTTACTTTTTCACATTTTAAGATGACAAAGTAAAGGGTTGTACATACTGGACCCTAGTCACAGCACCAGTCAGGATGTAGAGCAGTGTGTACAACACTTACGATTTAAGCCACACAGATATTCAATAATTCAGGAAAAAAATTACAATCAAAATTAATATAAATACTTACATAATATTCTTTATGTTTTGATGTACAATACCTAGCAATAGTTTTAAGTTTCCTGATTTTCTGAACATTATAAAATAAGGATTTTAGGCACAACATATTAACCAACAAGAGTAGCAAACAGGATTGGCAATGTTACATTTCACACAAAATAAACCTGTAATTTCATGTTTTACAAAGAATCTTCACCCTAAACAATAGATCATCGACAGTAGAATAGAATCATAGTTTTTATCATTTATTATACATCAAAGCCCCACTTTTTGCCAGTTCATCAGCCATTTCATTGCCATGTATTCCCCTGTGTGCTTCCACATAATTCCACTTGATTTGTAACTTATGCTGTACACTATCTAAGTCTTTGAAGTCTTTTTCATTTTTTACTGGCTCCCCCGACGCTAGCTTCCATCCTTTTCGTTTCCAGCCTGAAAATTAATTGAAACCATACTTTACTTTATCTTACTTGTCATTAACTTTGATAACTGCCATACTTAAACTAATCAGCTTTGAGTAAAAATGCACTGTATGCAATTTTCATGGCTGACTAATTTATATTCTTTCTCTTTTTCATTATTGTTAAGCCAGTATTACTATATGGTTGAAAGCACCTATGCCTTTAACGGGGGTTCACATTGTGATCCTGCCAGTTACATAATTTATAAATAATGTACAGACAAAATAAAAGAAGGAAGCTAAAATATTTTTATAAGTGGGTAATACCAGGCATCCATTTGGTGACAGAATTGATGACAAACTTGGAGTCTGTATTGATTGACAGTTTGTCAACTCCATTTTGTAGTGCAAGCTTTATTGCTTTGGTGGCAGCTTGGATCTCTCCACAATTGTTAGTGGCTCGTCCAGACACTGGCTCACTGATGTTGAGGGGGTGCCCATCTCCCCAGTACACCCCTAGTCCAGCTCGTGCACCAGTCTTGCCATTTGCCGAGCAGGCTCCATCAGTGTACACCTGCACATAACCATCATTATCCATTTCAAATTCTCCATCATTTGTTTTTTGTCTTTTATTCTGAGGTGGGTCTATTAAAATTGTCTTCTTGACACCTTTTTTCATTATTTTATCAACTCCTTTCTCAAATGTTTGCAGTCTTTTCTCTATGTCATCCATTTGTTTGGATATGATTGTGTTCAAGTCGTCGGAATCGTCAGAAAAATCTTCATCAGTATCATCTTTTTCCTTCGCATAGCCGGCACTAGCTTCAGATTTTCTTTTAGGTTTCCCTACAACACTATTATCTTGAATATTACTAGAAGTGGAATAAGTTCTTTTGAGGTTACTACTTGAAGAGTTCGCGGAGAATTTGGGTTGGTTGTTGAGTTTTTTTGTCTTGGCACTAGTACCTGGCCCTCCTTCCGCACTAATGAAGTCTTGAGCACCCGCAACGGAGTCAAATTTCTTATATCTAGCACCAGGAAAACCTTTAACTTGTGCTTCACAATCAGGCCACGTCATAAATATTCCTGGAGTCCGACCTTTTGCTACCGCGTAAAAGGGCATTTTTGGAATTAATCTATTCACACTGTACAATATTTTATTACTTTTCAAAAGAACGTTACAAAAAATTACCCTCAACAGTGACATTTGTTTAATATTTACATTTTTGACGTTGATACCATTTGACAGCTGATTGTCGAATTTAGTGTTGTCCTACTATGTCACTTTTACGGTTCTTTAATACTTTTTATTTAGTCGATTTTATTTGCTACGCGCATCACTGTTTATTCACTTAGTTCTTTAAAATTAGATAAATACCGGTTTGTAAATCCGATATTTTACTATCGTGAAAAATATTTACGTCGGAAAGTTAATACTTAGGCTGATTTTCCACCAGAGATGTGCTATGGATGCGTTTGATATCCACCAATAATATTCTTTGGTGAGCATGAGCACTGGTGGAAACGGATTCAACTAAGATATGTTTTTATATGGAAGGATATGTTTTATGGATGCATGCAATGGATGCCTGCTATGGGTCGTCTTCTCCCTACTATCGATATGATGAAATGAAATGAAATGATGTTTATTTATGCAAGTAGGTTATATCAACACTTTTACACGTCTTTTTATAAAACTAGAAGGGGCCGGTGTTTCGTACCTGACTACTCTGAGAAGAAACAGCCGAAACAAACTCAAAGGTCGCAGTCTCTTTTGAAGTCCAGACATTATATGTAAATCAGGCTATACGAGGACCATGCAGGTCAGTGTGGTCAGATACATCGCATAGCTCCAGCTGCGCATCTCGCACAACTTCTTTGCAGTGGCGATCTTCATAGCACATTTTACTCGCACCGCTACGTAGCTTAGCATCAGTGGAAACGTAGTTATATAGTATCGCAGCCTAGCCTTTACATTCTCGCATCTAGCTGCATAGCACATATTTGGTGGAAAGGTGTAAAGATAGAAATAATAATAAAAAACGACGGGTTGCACTCTGGGAGTGCCGGCAGAAGTGAAACCTGAATAGTAATTGTTGGAAATATCTTGTGAACAGATTTTAGTAAAACTCGCAAAAATGGTTGACTTTTTATTTCAATAATTTTCCAATGTAACGTACATCTTTTATAAACAATGTTACCTAGCAACGAATGTATCCAGCATACAAACTTCTTTAAAAGTAATAAAGTCACACGAACATTCACGCAAGCGCCCTGCGCCGTCCTGCGCTTTTTCGGTCAGGGTCACGTGTCCTGACGCGAGTTTAAGATTTTATACCCATTACAGAAAAGTGCTCAACGCCGCTAAAGAAGTTTTCACTTCAAAAATAAATATGTATCACAGACCGCCTGTTGAGCGTTGGGTAGGATTGCATAATAGGACCTATTGAGGGTAAGTAGGGTAGGATTATAGATTTTCCATTATATTTTTTAGCAGCACCCCGGAAATTGGAAGAGCGTATCGTATGCGGCTAATCTCTTTCCGGTCGTGTCATTTCCCTTGTACCTGTGCACAAACTTGTGTCTTTTTTTATGAAACTTTGCCCCACTCTTGGGATTTCTCCTGTATCGTGGGTGCGTTTACAAACATAGAAGAAGCTCACATACACAAACACCCAGAACAACTACTTGCAGATCATACAAATATTTATACCGTGCGGGGATCGAACCCACGACACGCTTTGCAGCAATCGATCCCTCAGCCACTGCGCCAACCGTGCCAACGCGATGGATAATGGGAGTAATAAATAATTTCTGAAAAGCTGTTGTTAGTTAGTGTGATAAATATTTTCGAAGAAAATAAAAGAAAAACAATGTGAAATACAGTTATGTACTTTATTAGGAGACTTAACAATAGGTCTGTCATCGTTTATTAATGTTAACACACCATTTTTTTTTGTCACCACTAATGTCTGTAAAAAATCTTATACTTAAACAATGATTCATTGTGATTAATCTCGCGGCACTAGGTTATCCAACTAATTTGTTAATGACAGTCTACAACTGTGCATCATATTGACAATAGTGAAATTACGATTAATATTTTGTCTAAAAAATTTAAATATATGCAACCTAAAATATTTTAGACCGGTACCGATAAATATAAAAACTAAATATCGTACCTACCTATTTTAAATTAAGAAAATCTTAATTAATTTAAAGTGTTACAATTTTGTAGCTACTTAGTTCATTTAATGATGAACCTAACTTTAAATTCTTATTAGGCTTTTCTTAGGAACGTCTCTATTACATTTTCATTCCATGCATACCAAATGCGTATATTACAAAGGTTGAAAGATACATTGAAATGCAAGTTAATATTATTTTAATGATAATTTTTTTTTAAACATATTGCGTATGATATTAGTTTCAATATGTAGGTACTAATATAGCAAGTTTAAAAAATCGAAATATTTGTCTGCAAAAATATTGAAAACAAAATGGCACTATTACGAATCATGGCTGAGATGTTCAGATACAAAGTATTCAGATTCACGTCATTGTAATGAGATAAAACATTTTAAAAGTTTACCTGATTAATGATTAAAACACTTATAACAGACTACTCAACTCATTTAACAACTACGTACAAAAGAACACTACGACAGTCAATCTCTTACTGAAAAAAAAATTACCTTAAAAAACCGGTAACTTAGGTATACTGACCTAATCTAAATTAATTAACTAAATGATTCCAACTTTAAAACAGCTTAGCTCAAAACTGGTAGGTATCTAGAACATACCCTAATAAAATTATTCTAATATAACAGTACACAACATATTAATAAAATTTGTTAAAAATGTGAACAATCGTTTTGGTTAATACTTGGTAAAATTAGTTCAATCGAGGATTGTAAATAGAAATGATTTACATTTTATGGAAATGACTAGTCTTAACGTTAAATGAAGCTATAGGATAGGTAGGTACGGGTAAGGCCGGTGATCTATGTTGCGGTATTATTCGTGATAAAATATAATAAATGAGGCACAATTTTTTACATGTATGACAAGTCACACATCAAGTTTTCGAAACTACACACTTGAAAACAATTGGATTTAAAATCGTAACTAACATTAGAATAATATTATGAAATTCTCATAATTATAACTTAGCAATTTATTCTATCGAGAATTTATTAAAATAACAACTGAAATATAAAATTCATGAATAATAAAACTCAGTACTTTAGGCGATTATAAAATCTAACAACCGATTCTTTGGCTGTGACAAACTTGTTTAATAAAGATTTGAACAGATTGCTTGGAAGTGGTAGACCGTCAGTTGGCTTGTTACAGCACCTGTAGACTAGAGCATAACGTAATCTACCTAGCATTACCTAGAAGCTTATTTTATACAGCTGCCTTCGCTATTTCACCACTTTCTTATTATGTCGATACAAACTCCTCCTTTTTACGAAAATCCACACTCGCTTCAACCGGCATTTTCAATTATTCAAATTAATATTTAATATACAATTTAAAAGATAAATTTAATTTATGTTTCGAATTTGATCGAATAAAACAATTCCTTCAATCCACACAACACGACTCCAACATGGCGGCATAGCGACGCACTCAACTGTTACTTAACAGTTCCATTATTAAATTATGCATATTTTTACTAAAATCAATGCTTTGCTGCTGCATAAAGAGTCAACAACAACACAATCTTGTCACACACATGCACTTACACAACACACCACGTTATATGAAACTCTTCGAAAAAAGAAGGTAGATGCAGGATAGGAGCCAACCCCTTATCAAAAATATTTCTATCTACTATTCTAAATTAATCTGTGCGTGTTTATTATACTGACTTTTGTCATGATAAATAAATAAATAAAGCTATATGGACGACAGGTTTCTAATGACAGTGTGATTCTGTTAACAATTTGAATTTTATGATTATTACAAATCTTAATACGACCTGGATGGAGGAATGATATGATTTTGTAATTAATTTTAAGGTGATGAATACATACAATAGGTCACATGACCAGAATTTAGTTAAATATTTCAAAATCAAAACACATAAACTCCTGCGCAAATAAAATACCATTGTTTGATATGGTTAATTTGAGAAGTAAATTAAAATAATACATACATAAATACTACACTATCAAAATGCTGTAACTAGTCTATGCGATACTAACACAAGGTTCTATACAAAGAACAGTTTTCTTTTGTTCAAGGATAATGCACTTTTTGTTCTAAATCCACTAATCGACTAACAACGTCCGAACGCGGAATCGTCTAAACTCGCTACACTGACACAAGGCACGTATCGTCCACTAGGATACGCTGAAAAAATATTTCCTCTTTTTTTTAACGGCTGAGACAATATTACACACTATTCTAATTTGATATCAGGTAAGGTAGGTAATCTAACGTTTTCACGAATTGCACGTTCATCGTGTAATCTTTGGTGTTCACTGAAATAAAACCGTTTAATTAGTTATTGCATATGGCAACATCACTGGGTTCGCACGTCCTAAATGGAGCACTCGTCGCTGTCGCGCGCGTAGTCGTCGTCCTCGTCGTCTGGTCGCGCGGATTTCTTCTTCACTTTGCTGGAGACTACGCCCGTGTTTACTTTACTGAACAGACTGGTGCGGTTCAGCCTGGAGGTCTCCCGCTGCGGACTGAGTCGCTCGGCCACGGCGCGCTCGTAGTTGTCCGAGATCTTGTTGACTCCGTTCACGGGACTCGTGACGGGCGACTTAGGTTTAACAGGTGACGTGACCGTCTTCTTGGGTTCGCCTGACTTGTCGAAGAGTGCGCCGCTGGTGGCGGCAGTGTAGGAGGGCGGGTCCTTAGCGCGCGCGCCGCTCGAGCCCAACAGCTGCGAGTACAGGAAGCTGTTGTTGCCGAAACCAGCGTACCGGTTGTCCATCTTGCCGTTGACCATCATGAGGCTGACGGGCTTCTCGGGTGGGACCGGTTTCTCAGGAAGCTTTTTGTCAGGGAGACCGTTCTTGACAGGAGGATTAGTGTTGTTGGCCCAGCGGTCGCCACCGATGGAGTAGATGGAACTGAGGTTGACGTAGCCGGCGCCGGGCAGCCCAGCAGGGCCAGCCGGGGCGGCGGGGCCCGCGGGACTGGGGGGCCCGGGGTTGCTGAGGGCCCCGGCGTGGGCGAGAGCCCCGGCGTGTGCGAGGGGTCCGGGAGCCCCGGGACGCACGCGTGCTGCGGCGCCACACTCGCTGAGCGTGGACTCCTCGACGCTGGAGTCTTCGATAACGTCCGTGTTGGTGATGTCGTCTATGTTTGGCGATAAACAGTCTTCGTCTGTCTCATCGTACGAGCTGAAATTCCAAACAATATGTTAGTGATGTGCGAGGCAGCTGGACGCGACGGTCATTCAAATTCGTATGTACTGAATGCAAGTGAGAAAGTTCCATCTTTGTTAGTTTCGCTCCATGCGTTGCTGAGTCTCGGTATTATTGACAAACAAAAGCTCAAAATGTTCAGTTGTGTACGGAGTGGGGGACGGGGGAGGGTTGACATATTTACAGGAATAATAATATGTATTTCATCAGTAAGGCAGACAAAGACTTTCAAGCAAAATCAACAGCAATGAATTCTGGGAGAGGAGATTTAGAAGTTTGTTTCGATAGGTACATCTTTGGTTTAATGTGATTACATTTGAGTGCAATGTTCATTCGTATAAGCGACAAATCGTAAATGATCAAAATGCAAATGGCACATCCGCACAACGCCAAGCTCAGTGCGTCGCGCGTCGCGTGCGCGTGCTCACTCCGACGCACGCGCCGCAACATGGCCGGTGCACAAAGTATCACAAGACATACACGGCAAATCACCAACACAGTCTTACCCTAGCATAGCCAGATCTGTCTTCCTCCCTGATGAAAGAAATTACAATATATAATGACCGAAAGAAAAATATATAAGTACCGAAATATATACATACATAAAACATAGATAAATAATATAATAACAGAAATTAAAGTACTACATGAGTCTAATATCTTGTGGTGTGTTAAAATGATGTACATAGGAATGATCCCTTGAATTAATAACTGACTAGGTGATATTATCGATTGCATTCAGAACATATCGCAGAAGATATCTAAGTTTAATATTGTTACGAGGAGTCCATTAGTTAAGTAACGAGGGTATGTGCGGGGCCTATAGTACACAGTCGTGATCAGGGGGCTTCAAAAGGCCACTTTAGCAGAACCATACTAGGATAATGATATGAATTGTGATAAAATTCGTATTTCTTATCATAGACTAACTGTCCGTCCCAGGTTGTAAGTTTCAGGAAACTTTCTTACATAGCCACAGACCTTGTCCTAACAATAACGAATACAACAAAACTGTCCGCGACCGTTTAACGAATTTTATCGCAATATTTATCCATTTTACTAAAGTGGCTCTTTTTTACCCCCAGGTGCCGCCCAATGCTTCAAAATGCTTAATGTTTCTAGTTCATTCTAGTGTGAGAATGGGCTCAAGACATGTCTAATCTATAGTCTACTTTACCACCGAGTGACAAATTATTTATTTGTATAAGCCGAATCCGTTCAGCCCATTAGCTCTGCATAACTCTAAGAATCGATTCATACACTTCTTTTTCTCTGCCTCTTTCATTATCTTATATAACTGCCTGTTTATGTAAGAAACAAACATTATTATTGCACGTGTTGTATATAGATAGTCCATAATATAATAGTGATGGTGGCTTGGGATACGTAAGGGGCTTACATTTGGTCTTGTGCGTCGCTGCCTCCCTCCTCGGCGACTAGAAGCTCATATTCTTCGGCTGCGAATCTGTCCCATTCAGACATCTGAAACGTTCACAAAAATTTGATGAAACAATTAATTTTCAATGAGATATAAGTGAAAAAAAAATGCTATAGAAAGCAAATTTATGTGTATATACAGCATTGGTGAAAGGGTGTCTATATGCTCTGGATATATATACAATTACAGTTAAAAATTATATCATCTAAGTAATATTGATTGATTGAGAGGTAGATCTACAGAAAGCATAGCCAAGAGTGGACACTGGGGTGAATTTGAATAGTCTTTAAAAGCGGCGAAAGGAGCAGAACCTTTCAAACTATCAATCATAAGTTTGTACGAGAGAAAAAGGGATGCTCCTATTTCCTCAACGCTTCAATCCATTAACAGTTTCCTCACCTCACAATCCGAGTCCCTCTGCGTCGCAAAAGGATCTCTCTGTTCGTGATCGAGGTACTTCTCCAGGTTGAAGAAGGTGTCGAAGAAGATGGGTGTGAGCTTGCAGCGCTTCAGGTCCGACAGCGTCACCTTGCCTTCTGTCGCTGGGTGGACCATGTCCAGCATCTGTGGGGGAAAGTTTTCTGGTGTTTTTGGGTTTTTGAACGGCGGTGATGTATGGTGAAGTTGATATGGTTATGGTCGTAGCGAAATGACGTTGAGTTTAGTTACAATTGTTGATTTTTGGGAGCGGCTATACGTATGAGCCGATCAGAAAAAAGCTAAAGTCGATGCGAAGGGAACATTATATGTATACGTTTTGGTGCGGAAGACACGACTTGACAAACTCGTGGAACTAAATGTCGCGAATGTGGTCCCATAGTTTGATGTGCTTTTGTGTCGGCATACAGTGGAATTGAAATCTTGCATTCACAAATATATAGATGGCTTTTGCTACAATCACAAGCATTTCCTTATGATTTTGATTTTAGCTTTAACAGTCATTTTATCAACTTCACCATGTGCCACCAAATTATTTGAAACCTTCAGAAGGGTCTTGCTCTCGTCAAATGGTCGACAGCATTTTGAGAAGACAAGTCATCTCTTTCGTCATCTTCGCCTGTGTTTCTTAAGATAGCGTGCAGATGAGGAGCGGGTGCATGTTTCACTGCGTCTTGATTTCTATAAACATCTTGTCTTGTCCAGAATTATTATTTTTGATAGGTCATGCGTAAGACTATGGGGTTTGTTAACGATAAGCTTGTGGACTTATTGGGCACTTATATTAGATTGTTCTGCATAATTTTTACCGGTAATGATATAATATTATTGTATAGATTGACGCCTATTTATTTATACGATGCACAAGTGCAAACTTTTGTGTTTTTGTTTGTCCGTGTAGGTACCCATTTTTTTTTTTTTTTTAATACTATAGGTACGATTTATTTTTTCTCTGTGGGTCATCTATATCTCTTAGGACAGAGTGTTTCTGTAGGTGTTGTGTAGGACTCACTTGACACAGGCAGTCGTTGAAGGGCAGCGTCTCGATGCCGATGGCTTCCATCCTCTGCATCTGCTCCTCGTAGAAGTACTCCAGCTCGTACATCGAGATGAAGCCGTCGCCGTCCACGTCCATGCATCTGAGGAAGATGAGAAGACGCGTATCTTGAATATAACCTGATGCAGGTTTCGGAAGGTTGATCACCAAAATCTTAGCCCATTGCAGTTTTGAAGACGCAGATAGTTTTACTAATTCTTGGGAGAATTACCATGAACATGTAAGAGGATTATGGTGCATTCGACACATGAGGCGTTATCGTCGCCATCGTCAATGACGGGTGCCGTGTAAAATGGCCCTTTCATATAATTACTAGCTCCTCCCCGTGGGTTCACGCCTGCTGCTGGACTTCTATTGATGGTATCTTGATACTTGTGTAATCTATAGCCTTCCTCGATAAATGGACTATCCAAAACAATTTTTTTTTTTCGATTCGAACTAGTTGTTCCTGAGATTAGCGTGTTAAACCAAATAAACTCTTCGCCTTTATACGAGTAATAGTATATAGTATAGATTTAGGTTGGAGAATGGTCAAATGAGCACTCCCGTCTTTTAAGAGACTGTCCGAGGAAGGTCTTTTAAGTGACTGTACGAGGAAGAGACTATCAGACTTGACTGACTATTAATAAGACCTTACGTTGCCACTGACCTATCCACCTATATTGATGGTTGACACTGAGCCACTACACACCATTGCATGGTACATACCTGAACCAGTATTCGATGGCCGTGGGATGTGTCTTGTCCTCCTCCGCCAGTAGGAACCACACGAACTCGGTATAGGACATGCGTGGCTCGCCGTCCGGAGTGAGACGGTTCTGGTTGCCGCGCGTCACGCAGCCCGACAGGACCCGCTCGATCATGCGGCTTGATAGGGCTGCAATAGACGGTGAGTTGGCTTTAAACATTTTGTATAAAAGTGTTTTTTTTTTATCGTGGTATAATCTTCAAGTGAGGCCTCCCACCCTGGGCGGGATGGGAGGGACTGTCAGACTTGTACTGACTAAAATCCACGGTGAGCCCTTTACGTTCCAGAGTCACGGTTACTTTATGAGACAGTCCCGCGACCCCGGAAGGCTTTAGCCCTCTGAGGCCCCCGTCAGTTAAGTGGATGTAATGTGGTTATTTTTTTACCCCTTACTAGGAATTTCTCCTGGGTCGTGGGTACGTTTACGAACATAGAAACTCACAAACACAAACAGACCCGGAACAACTATTTGCAGATCATACAAATATTTGCTCCGTGCGGGGATCGAACCTACGGCACGCTGCTGCTGTTTGATCGCTGAGCCACTGCGCCAACCGTGTCTTGATATAAAATGTTAAACAGACACAGAAAGAGAGTTACAAATTATGGGACTCAAAGATTCTGGGCAATAAAGTGCAGTTTTATTCTTCATTTATAATATAATTGTTTGGAATTATAAATTGTCAAAAAAAAAACTAGTTAAACAAATCGCTATATCTACGTATGTAAATTTTAAGAAGTTGAGCTTCTTTTCCAGTTTGATTTAAATTAAGTGCTATCAAAAATTTGAATTTGGCTAGCACCAATTTTTAGTGAAAGAAGTTAATTTCGAAGGATATAAATTTCGAAGATAAACCTACCTATAAATAAATGATCTTATAAACCACGTGAAACCAAATTAAACAGCAATAGGAAGTTCGACACATCGTTTAAATGTCTCTCAAAGGGATACGCGCAAAACTTTTTGTTTAGTCAAAAACAAATCATAGACATTTCCCTCCCAGTTCACGAACAAATAAAACTTTTTAATGTAACATGACAAGGAGTTTTTAAATCCTCCGCAAAACAAAAGTTGATAAGTTACCGCGTGAACGATGATTCGGGGTATTAACTTTGAAGGTAACTTTTTTGTTTTGTGTAGAAAAAAAGTCGATGGAGTTATAGTGATGCATTGGCGATGATTACAAGCCGCGCGAAAAAAATCGTACCATGAGAATTCGAAGTAAGGCCTTAGGCTTGGTCGCAGTACTGTTGACAGGCCTGTTGGTTTAGTGGTTAGTGACCCTGACTGCTATACCGGAGGTCGTGGGTTCGATTCCCACCCAGGACAAATGTTTGTGTGATGAGCACGATCATTTGTTCTGTGTCTGGGTGTAATTTATCTATAATATGTATGTATTTAGAAATATATAAGTATGTTTATCAGTTGTCTAGTACCCATAACACAAGCTCTGCTTAGCTTGGGACTAGATGGCGTTGTGTGATAGTTGTGGAATATTATTATTATTACTGTCTAAACAGGTAACCGTGACCCTGGAGCGTTAAGGGCTTTTAAAGGAACATCTTGTATTTCAGTCAGTACGAATCTGACAGTTCTTTCCGCTCCATCAGCGATTTGATGATTTAAGAACACTAAAAAAGGTCTTAGGCTCCATAATCCACCAGTATTTTAATAGGATCCTGTTACATTCTATATATACTTCTAGCGTATCTGTTGTGTGAAGAATTCTGATTTTCTATAGAGACAAGTTATCGAGGTTTAGTAAAGATTTCTGTCTCGTTCAACAGCTCAGAAGTTAAAAAGTGGTGTCAGAAGAAAACGATGAAGTACTTACCATGGTCATTGTGCCTCGCGAGGTCGTGCTTGTCTATGAAGAGGTCGTGGTCTCTGTCCAGCTCCCAGAACTTACAGTAGATGACGTAGAAATGCTCATAACTGAAACGTAGACAAAATTACCTGTTACACAAATATGATCCTTTGAAAACATTTATGGATCTTGTTTGTAAGGACGTGAAACTTTTATTGGTCTTTTAGGAGTACTTAGAGATAGCTTCACTTGTAAAGTATCGCTAAAGCCTTTGTCAAACAGACAGGCGTGGCGAATACGAAGCGTGGCGTTTTTATTTGTAATGTATGGAATTCTTTGAATCCAGTCACATAGAGAAGCGAAAGCGATCTGATAGCGCGACCGAATCGATGCGAAGACGTGGAAAAGGCGTATTTGCTCTGTTTGACGTCGTTCATAAAAAGTCAGCTAATACAACTGTCACGCCTCGGTTCGCTGCACCCAGTTTGACGTCTCGTTTCGCTTCGGACTCGGTTCGGTTCGCTATCGCCTGTCAGTTTGACAAAGGCTTAATGGTTGGAGTAAATAGAAATAAAGGGGAGATTTCTATTGTAAATGCGAATGTAGAATTCGTGTGTTCACGTCGCGCTAGAACGGCTGACTGGTTCTGTATGTTTGGCATACTTACCTAAGGGTACTTAATTTATAACCTGGATTAGCACATAGGTCTGTCATGTTTTTTATTCCGGTATGACGATAGACTATTTCAATCAATCATGTAATAGGGGGGAGCCTATTGCCATCAACCGAGCACGATATCTGTCTCCATGAGAATCATTTACTGTGACTTCGTCGTTCGGTTTAGTAAATTTAAGTAAGTAGATATTTACCTAAAATATTGTGTAACTTGATTAATGTCTTCCTCGTCTTCTAGCAGCTGTATCACTTGCAGGAGGTTCGATCTTCTGAGCTCGGGGATCGATATCCTGCCCGACCATGTTCGGTTCACGCAATAAAATATCCTAGCGATCACCTGAAATAATAAAGAGTTGTTGTTTAGTTATTGTATTATGCTCAATTTACGGCCATGATAGTATACCAACCATAGTTTTTTCATAGATTTTCAATTTTATGCTATACCGCATTATTTTATTAACTAAACTCATCAAATGAGTCCTCCCACCCAGGGCAAAGCGGGGGGGACTGTCAGACTCGTACTGACTAAAATCCACGGTGTCTTTCAATAGCCCTTTACTAATAAGTGAGTCCCGCGACCCCGGCAGGCTTTGCCCCTGTAAAGGGGGCCCCGTCATAATGCTGACACTCTTTGAGGCGCTCGTGAAACACAACGCGCCGTCGACCCGGACATGGTTGATGGTCGGACAGCGAGTCGCCGGGTCCATAGTCGGAAAGCGAGTCGCCCATGCTATATAGCATAAAGTTGAAATTAAGGATTACTGCGCGTTTTCGTTCGTTTGTACTGTGGTCTCTTGAAACGCTGAAGATTAGGATAGAAAATGACTGAACTTATAATTGTAATAACAGTAAACTGTAATATTGTTCCAGTCTCAAATCAATACTGAATAAGAATATGCACTATAAGCAAAGAAAACCGTTTCGATTAGACACGTACTACTTTGAACTACCTATTTAATTTAATTTGAACCCTATAAAAAAAACTATCGTTACATTTAGAAAGTTATAAATAAAGTCGCGTGCGACTAATTGCCCTTTTACGTATGTATTCAAACAGCCAAAAGCTGGCTTAAGTGATCGATTACAACAATTACCTACTATCAGTGATAAGACCGCCATTGTAACCATATAATTAACAATCATGTAAAAAGCGGCATTGTTAGCGCAGTGGTTAAGCTGCGTATCGCAGGTTCAATACCGATTCCCGCACGGAACAAATATTTGTATAAATAAAATAATAAATAACCAACAAGCAGTTGATTCGGAACTAGCTGTTTTTAAGTTTAAAATTTTGTAAACGCGTCCACGATAAAGGACAAATACAGAGATATTAAATTAAAAGTTTTGGTACCACAATAAAATTGATTATATCTATCTTCCTAAACTCCTGCCGGGTTCGCGGAACTAACGAATTACCGTGACTCCGGTACGTAAAGGGCTATTGAAGGACACCGTGGATTTTAGTCAGTACAAGTCTGACAGTCCCTCCCGCCCTGCCCTGGGTGGGAGGACTCATTTGATGATTTTACCACGCTAAAAAAAAAAATCTTCCTAAACTAACCCAAGTGCCAAAAAATAGCATGAGTGAAGGAAAACTGGCCAGAACAAATATTCTCAGGTAAAAGTGGTCAGGTATAAAATAAATACTTGGGCCGCTTGCCGTAATGTGTGTATCCTTTAGTATGCACCGCGAAATTTCCCAAAGGGCTGAGTTACCGATGTGGGCCACTCCAATATGTTGGCCGCTTCCGGGTATTCTCTATTTGTGGAACAAAAACGCATATAACGTGGCGATGTATCTTAAGAGACGTTGGATTTAAATGAAAATCAAATCAAAATGAAAGTTGGAAAGGTCTTTAAGGACCAATTCACTTTTTGGTATTTAAAACCGATGCTTCGAAAGTTTACCATCGTAAACTTTTCTTTCATGAAATTTTCACCTTATCTACGTGTTTGCAAAGTATTTGAAATGCATGTGTAGTATTTTTTTAGTTTTACTTTTGGAATTTCTATACTTCTCTTGGACCATTTATTATTCAATATCTTTGCTCATTATCAGCCAATGCTGGAAGGAACTTACGTAATAAAACATAACGAAACCTCTACTAGGTAATTTTGTGCCTTTTGAATATTCCCTTAGAAAACCAACCGTTCCAACCGCCATACAATACAACCATGCTCCAAACACTTTAATACACAAAGGCGACAGTCTTTTATTTCAAGGTATATTTTCTCACTGGTCCCAGTTTTCCGTGCTATAGTCTAGCTAGATAAATCTATGGCCATTTACTGACCGCACTCCAATCCACAGATTAATTCGAGAATTTCCTTTCAACGACAATAGGAATTGTGAACCTCGTGCTCCGTAGGTACTCGTATTTTTCAACTATTGAAGTAAAAGGATCATGAGTTCATGAGATATTGGTGCTTTTGTCGTCTTTTCTATGTGGTTTTGAGTTTCATCTGCTATCCTTTTAAATATTATGTCCTTGGTTGCCAGATCAACAAGATGTGATTTTTTTTATACAAGGAGCGACTGTCTGTCTAACATCTAGGTACAATCAAATTGATAGCATAAAAACTCTGACAAGTCTGGTCATCAGACTTTCGAGGTTCTGACTGTTAGATATTTCTGTCAAAGATCATCTGCCACTAGGCAATTGCGACCAAACTACACGTGATCTCCAATGCATAGGGTTACTTTATATAAGATTGGTCCAATCCACAGACCATCTTTTGCAAGCGTTTCTTTATTAACTTGACGATCGACTTTCAAGATTATTCTCTTATGTTCATGGTTCATTTTCATCTACTTACAGTATGCACATATCGTGAGTGGAACTCGGTGGCTTCCTTGAGGAAGGACAGGCCAGGATGTGTGTCTACGACGTCCTGCACGAGAGGGACAAAGTCCTCCGGTGCTAATGTGTCGCTCTTCCCTCGCGTCAGGATGTACACGAAGCGGGAGGCCATGTCGTGGCATTGGGAGGTCATTCTGGAAATGAGAATATGGGGATTAGTTTTGAATGGAAGATTTAAAGACATAATATTATCTTCTTAAGTAGATAGTGTGTGGATCCCCATTCGATTTATTGTAGCAGAAAGTAAACCATAGCCTTTTAATCTGTCAATATCCAGCTTAAACGTACGATTGGTGCTGCATGGTTTTGCAGAACCCTCTGGGATTGACCACACTTTACGATAAGGAAGTGGAGCTTACAGCCAATCGTGTAATCATGTCTTTAGCTCTGCGCAATGTTGACTTGCCTCGTCCGATGGATGCGCGTCGGTATAAAGAATTCCCAAATAAAAAGGTGATTTTCGATTGTTGATTACACTACAAGACAACTGCGTCTCATCACGATGTCAGGCCATTCATAATAAATTTAACCAACCATTTGGACATTCATCTTCCTCGGCCCAGCTCTTATCTGTTCCAGATGGGTGCATCCATCAACAATGCTCGCCTGGAGTTGTATGTCACTGAACATTTGGGGCAGCAAGACGTGACTGCGCCTTAAGCGGGCCTATATTACGAAACTATTTAATAGAGTCGGGGAATTATTACAGACTGTCAACGATTTGTCAATTTTGAACCTGTTAGTTATGAACACCGAAGACATTATCAATGAAAACCCGAGACTAGTGGCAATCACATCATAAACATGGTTCTTATTCCTATATGCAACATTGACATAAGCTATCGTTAGTTATAGATCTGAGTTTCCCGAAAACACCATTTTTAAGGATACTTCTTCTTTTAGTTTTGCTCGGTCCGCGTTGGATTGCATCGGTATACAAGGAAGTATGTAGTGCACGGTTGCACACGTAATCTAATTCACACAAGACTTTGAAACTCTCTGGTTGTAGCTACTGGGAAACACAGACTCACGCAAGGAGTTCCGTTTCTCGACAGAACGCGCAGTGAACTCAAAAAGGAGGTAAACTCCAAGATCCTCTAATAAGTTTAATTTAGGAAATAAAAATGTCTAGCATCTGTATAGTTAAGTAAGTTAAGCCATTACTCTCAGGGGAAAACTTACTTCTTTCTCTCTTAATTCTTTTCTACGGCTTTATTTTCTTAAGATTTTTCAAGGGAACCGTAATTAACAGTAGTAAACGAAACAATGCCTGTTGGGCTCGTTAGAAGCCTGTAAAACTTTTTCAACCTGAGGAACTTTTATTTATTAATTTTCTTTTATGATATTGCTGAACTTGTGAATTTAACCTTCCATGTTATCGCCCTGTTTAGAATGTTTCAGATTACGGTGGTGGTGGAAGTTTCCTTGTTGTTTAAGTATGGGCAAAGGGGGCTGGTAAAGAACCTAAAAATGTGCTTGAATATTTTTCAGCTTTTTCCTTTTGTATTGAAAAGAGTGAAGTGATGAAAAGACTGAGAGACTGTGATGTATTTAATCAATAATCGACTCTTAGCTTTTGGTTTTTATATTTTTGGTTTGAATATTTTTTTTAGGATTTTACAAACTTTTATTACTGGTATTGTAGTTTTGCAGTATTCTGTTTTGGACTTACTCTCTCCAGAAGTCTATAAACTTGTGACCGTCAACAGGCACGTGTAGGTTCTGTTGTGTGGCCAGGAACAGCGGCATCTTCCAGTAGAGCGGGCACTCGCACGCCTTCACTATGTGCTTGAAACTGTCGCGGGGGACCTGTGGACAAAGAAACATGGGGTTTAATATTGAGAGAAAATCAAAACTCCACAGACTCCGTACCCTGGTAGGCCGAATTAAGAAAGAAAATCTGCTCAGATATAATTTCATTGATAACTCTGCAAAAAGTTTTTTTTTATTGCAAATTATGCACATATTACTAGAATTATGTATAATGTGTCTGATTTCAATAAATCTTTTTAATTGCATTGATAACTTGAGAATTTTACATTACACGGTTTTTTGGTTAACGAAACGTTTTATTTCAATCATTCACCCTTGCTATCGAAAGAAAACTTATGTCTTGTCTTCATAGAAACGCGAATCTACAGGTCGCGCCATGCTCTGGCAGAAGACATGTCGAGTTGGATAGAAAGAGCTTTGTCTTTTCTTGGTAGAATAGAGATAGAATCGTCATGCTACGCGTGCTGGAGTGTTAGTGTGGTGCTGCTCCACAAACGATGATGCACTTAATATAGCGTGCTCTGCCAACTGTTCGTTACAGGAGCTGATGGACGTTTCGGAGGGCGCTAAACTCGTGGCCCAATTCAGGGCCGATATAGATTGTCATCGACACGATAAGAAGAAGGAAACTCAACAATTGGCTTTATTGCTGATGAGAAGTTTGGTTATATCAAAAGTTAAAAGCTTATTAGCCAAAAATCTACCCATTGAGGACATTGAAATTCCCTAACGCGGTACTGAGGGTGATCCTTGAAATTAGCATTAACATTAGTCCAACAAAAACTGACTAAGTGTAGCTCACCAGACAATACTCCGTCAGCTCGAGGATCCTTCCTATTTAAGTTGCAGATGAGGATCATTTCACATTAAATTATATATATTAGAGCTGTATAAGCACATTGGCAATGTCTGTATTGGAACTTCATACTGCCTTGAATCTTACCTTTCTATAAGCATATTGACATCATATGTATTGGGACTTCTGAAATCTCTTAGATATTTCAGCAATAAAATAATAATGTTCCTCTAGCACACGGATCACAACGTAGGTATAATGAATTAAATAAGCGGATGGGTCTTGTAATCATTACAAAGCTCGAATTTTGGGAAAGAAGGATCGTTTTAATGAAAAACCTTCTTTGCATATTCACAATAGGTCTAATAAAACTTTAGTCCTGAAAAGATTTAAGTCTCATAAATCCATCTAAGTGACATACAACGATAAGTTGATCTAAGGAGGAGGCGGGCCGCCTGAGGGAGAGGACAGCGTCCTCCCTCCATCCCAGCCGCAGTGGTAGACGCCTACGGCGTCGGACGTCGCAGGACGACCTCCGGCCACCGTAGGCGCGGGCATGCGGGCAGCGAGTAATGGGCGACTCGCTGTCCGACCATGGACCATGCCCGGGTCGACGGCGCGTTGTGTTCCACGCGCGCCTCAAAGAGTGTCAGCATAATGACGGGGCCTGTAGAGGGCCAAAGCCTGCTGGGGTCGCGGGACCAAGGGATTACCGTGACCCTAGTACGTAAAGGGCTATTGGGGGACACCGTGGATTTTAGTCAGTACAAGTCTGACAGTCCCTTCCGCCCTGCCCTGGGTGGGAGGACTCATTTGATGATTTTACCACGAAAAAAAAAAAAAAAAAAAAAAAAAAAAAACGATAAGTTGATCTAAGTATCTAATGAAATATATTTATCTTGGCAGCCACTTTTTCTGCTTCCAAAATGGTCTCAGTTTTGGTACAAAAAGTGTTACTAATGGTCCATTGTTGTCCTAAAACGAGCATCCAACAGTTATTATGTGTCCTAAACATTTCGGACTGCGGTTATCTTTCGCGTTTCCGTTTCCTTCAACGAATGTCGATGGTCGTGACAGGTGGAATGGAGCCGCATGTATACTGTCTCCTGACTTCCGCCCTTAAGGAAAATGGGCCAAGAGTGACGAGTGACGACACGTGCTCTCTCACGTTTTGTTTGTGCTACTCGTATTGTCGATGGAATACTGTCACGTAAAAAATCTAGTTAAGTTTTCAAAATGGACATAAGCGCCTTATACTCGTACACTTAAAAGAAATGACAATGAACAAGTATATGCTGGAATCTTCTGAATTTTATTCATGAGTATTAATTAAAGTTCAATGTAGACATTGAAAGGGTTGAAACAGGATCCCAAAATCACAATTTCATTATTCCCGAATGTTCTAGACGTATTTTTTCAATTAATGGTATTGGTCCCGGCCGTTCGAAGTGTTTACTTAAAGTAAATATATCATAATAAGGTCTATTACATACATACCATAAACAAAGAAAAAATACATAAGTTAATGTAGATGTTTTTCAACCCTTCTTCATATAGGCCACAATAGTATGAGAGGAGGATATCTCCAATATTCGGAGGGATAAACAAAATGAATAAAAGGGATCAATACACATCTATACATATAAGGATGTTCATATTGTGCCTCTATTTGGCCTTACTCCATTGCCCATTCTCATACTTACGGAAAGAGATTAGATTGAATGTACAGAAAAACAGTCTTTCGATCCAGAACTAACGTGTCATCATTTTTGTCTAACATTAAGGTATATAATGTATGTGTTATTATGTTGTACATTAAAATAATAACTAAACTATGTAAAAAAAACTTATTGGAATATGAAGTCTCTTCTTCTTTGTTTATAAATGGCAGAAGCTCAAAATGCTTCACCGTCGACGTCGACCTATACGTAAGTATTAAATTTAAAATATATAAATTAAAAAAGCAGCCATTCAGCAACGTGTAACTCCGCTTGCTGATCATAAAATGTGCAAGAGTGTCTCTTATTTCATTTAAAAATTTAAAAATAGAAAATTAGTTTGTCAAAGAAGTTGTTATGTTTACTGAAAAGCTTTTACTAGTCTGGTAATAAAAATCTTATCAAATTCCGTGACGTATTCTCCAAAACTTAAGTTTTTAGAACAGGTCAGACAGTTGCTCAGACGTTCAGACGCCTGACCGACTTTGTCAGTAAAATTTAGTACCGACATTTGTGCGACTTTTTATAGCTGTGTCGATTTTCACGTAGTTATAAACTTTTTAATTAGGAATGTGTAAATTTATTGAATCGATTGATTTAAGCTGTAAAATATTTGAGAGTTTATCTAGTCTGTAAATTAATTTTTTTATGGCGTTATGACCCGTTTAGCCTCTGTATTGGTGACCAAGATACAGGCGCAAGTTAGTACCTATGATACTATTTATTTAATAAAGAGCTAAAAAGATGTGCAAATATTGCCTAAAAACTCTGACGAAAACCCAAGATGAATAAAATCATAAGATAATATTAATATTATATATAATAAAAGAGTTTTTTTTTTTTTTTTTTTTTTTGTGTATGGCATCTCGCAGGTCAACCTAGAAGAGGTTGTGAGCTGCTTAACCGGACTTTTCTGTAGAGATGCCTTAAATTACTTTAAGGCCTCCAGCCAGAGCTTACAAACTAAATAAAAACTACAAACTAAGTGACCGCACGCTAAGGGCACCCCCTGTGGGGTTCGGACCTCGGCTTAGGGCGTCACTGAGAGAGGACAGCAAGGGACAGGCTGGATCACAATGGTTCATTATTTAGGGACTGATTTTTAACTCTACGGCTCAGCATCGCGGGCTGGCCCTTGCGAGGGACGGGGAGGGCAATGATTCGGACGTCGCGACGGTCGTCCTCGGCGGCGAGGACGGAATGACGGGATCGATCTGTGTTTGTGTTTGCGAAGTGTACTGGTTTCCCTACTGCTCTCCTGGAGGAGAGTGATGGGGTCGTCGGGGGTGACAAGAGTATGCCTTGGTCGGCGAATTTTGCTGATACGAGACGGTTCGTATCGGGCGGCCGCTGCGACTAGGGGATTGGGGTGCCTGATGGCAGAGTCAAAGAAACGCTTGGAAAGGCGTTTCATGAATTGGAGAATGGTGGGGATTTTGAGGTCGAGGTGGAGGCTATCGTTGCGGACATAGAACGGGGCTCCCGTGACTTTCCTAAGATAACGGTTTTGAAGGACCTGCATTTTATAAAGGTGGCGGGGATTGGAGTGCGCGAATATGACACCGGCATATGTCATGATGGGGCGGATTACAGCGGTATAGAGGCGAATTTTGCATTTAAGCGATAATTTGCTTCTCGCTGTAATCATGAAGTGGAGCCTGCTTACGGCAAAGGCAGCCCGATTACGGGCTGCTTTTATGTGGGCGCGGAAGGACAGGTTACTGTCGAGGATAACGCCTAAGTACTTGGCTTGCTTCTCCCAAGGGATAGGCTTACCGTACATGGTTATCGGACTGAGGGGGCGGAGGGGAAGTCTTTTGAGCGGCGACCTAAAGAGGACCGCCTGACTTTTATCAGGGTTAACCTCAATTCTCCATTTCCTAAACCAGTCGCCGAGGGCGTTGGCTGCGGATTGGAGGGTTTGGGCTATAGCGGTTGGACTTTGGCCAGTGTAATATATGGCCGTGTCGTCCGCGAAGAGAGCTAACTGAGCCTTTTTGCTCTTGGGAATATCGCTAGTGAACAGCGTGAATAGGAGGGGCGAGAGGACTGAGCCTTGAGGGACACCGGCTCGGATAGGGTGAGGGGAGGAGAGGGCATTCCCGATGCGATAGCGGAATGTGCGATCTGACAAAAAGTCTCGTAAGATGAGAACGAGACGGTCTGGCACACCCATTTGGTAGAGCTTATATAATAAGCCATTGTGCCAGACCTTGTCGAAGGCCTTCGCTATGTCGAAGAATAGACCACCAGTCATTGCACCGCGTTGGAACCCAGCGCTAATGTGCTCGACTATACGGTGGACTTGATGGATGCACGAGTGACCGGTCCTGAAGCCGTATTGCTCGTGAGGAATGAGGCACTTGGCATCGGCAAAATCTCTGAGTCGCTTATAAATAAGTCTCTCGTAGATTTTGCCGAGAACGTTCAGGAGACTGATGGGACGGTAACTCGTGGGCTCAGACTTGGGCTTGCCTGGCTTAGGGATACCGATAACAGTGGCCTCTTTCCATGCCTGGGGAAAGATGTTGTTGGTCAGAGCGCCATTGAAGATGGCGGTCATTAACATAACGAGCTGGGCGGGGAGGATTTTAAATACCCTATTATTGATACCGTCCGACCCGGGAGCTTTCCGGGGTCGGAGACGTTTTATGATGTCCTGCACTTCGTCTGGAGTGACTGGAGGCAGAGGATCATCAGGGTCTTCTACGGGAGGGAGGGAGGTCCTACGTTGGACTTCAGAGTCGACCTTGAGGAGGTGACTTTTGTCTACCGGTTGGGTGCTGGGAGAGCACTGGGATTCCAGACTGTCGGCCAGGCATTCGGCTTTTTCAGAGTCGTCAAAGGCGACGCTCTTATCGGGACGGTTGAGGGGAGGCATAGTGGCCTCTTCAGTAGCACGCAACTTCCGTTGCAGCTGCCAGAAGGCTAAGTGGGTGGGCTCGAGATCGCTCAGCATCTCATTCCAGCGGTTCGAACGAAGCTCAGCGATGCGTTTCTTTACAGCACGCTGTAAACTGCGCATGTGAGCCTTGTTCGAGTCGCATGGAAAGTTGCTGTAGGCACGGATGGCCGCGTTCTTCTCGGTTATCAGTTCACGTACGTCATCGGGAAGTTTCCAGCGATGATCGTTCATCTCTGGGACTTCCCGTGAGCAATCCGTCAGTACGGATTGCACGTGTTCTGTAAACGAGTTGATCGCGGCCGTCGTGTCTGCGACGGAGACTATGTGATCGGGGATAGAGTCCAAGTGAGGTGACGAGGTTGATTTCAGCTTATCGCTTACTTTCTTCCAGTCAGTTATCACTTTGGTTGGAGGAGGCTGGCTGGGGTCGGAGGGACCCGAGCGAGGGACTAAGTGCAGGAGCACTGGACGGTGGTCAGAGTCTAGCTCGTGTAGCGTCTCAATGGAATGCAACTTGAGGTTGACATTCTTGAGAAGCGCTATGTCGAGCACGTCGGGACGGTGGTTGGGATCACCGGGATAATGGGTGTGCTCAAGAGGAGCGATGGGATCAAAGTTTAGTGAGGAGCTTAGATTGAACACTACCTTCCCTCTAGGGGTGGTGGTAGTGCTATTCCAAGCGGGATGTTTGGCGTTGAGGTCGCCCGCCATGATGACGGAGTCGCTCAGGCCGAAGAGGGATGTGAGGTCTTTGGTGAGTAAATTGTGATCCTCTGCGCCGAGGGCAGGGGGAAAATAGGCGGATATAATGGTGATGGGTTGGTGGCCGGTCATGCCTAACCGACAGGCTGAAACCTCGAGGAGAGACTCGAGGGGAGGAGGGATAAGAGGGATGCAATGCAGGGTCCTTTTGAAGTAGATGAGCGTACCGCCCTTGTGGCAGCGTGACCTGTCGTTGCGAACTAATTGATAGTTGGCAATTTTAGGGTCACGGTGGTGCGGTTTTAGGAAAGTCTCCTGAACGAGAAGGATGTCTATCTGGTTGTCGCGGAGGAAGGTAGCGATTTCATCACGCTGACCTCTAATGCCATTGGCATTGAAAAAGCCTAACTTAAGGGATCGCGGTTTGAGGACATTCTTATTTTTAGTAGCCATTGGACTAACTAAACAAGGTGGAGGGCTAAGAGGGCGTCACCCACTTCGGGGTGAGCGTCGAAGATTTTAGAGTACTCCTCGGGACTACCATTGGAAGCCCTGAGTTGGGCTGCCAATTGTCTCGCCTTGGATCTCAAAATCTCTTGATGGTTGCGGACCGTTTTGAAGGCGTTGATTATGACATACATGTCATTAGGGTCAACGTCGGGCACATGGCCGGAGGGTACCGCGGGAGGGATGGTTTGCGGGGCTGCTGGAGCGACCTTGCGCGAAGGTGCAGGGGCAGTCACGGGAGCCGCGGGTTTGGGGGCGGGGGCTTCGAGTAGCCCTGGGGTGGGTTTTGGGGACGCTGAACCTAAGGCTGGGAAGGCCTTTTGGTGGTTCAATGAGTTCCACGGAGAGGGTCGCTGAGGGCTAAGCCTCTCGGGAATCTGTGAGGAAGGAATCTTCACAGATGGGGATTCCCTCTGCTGGCGGGCGGCAGCGCGCTTTGCCAGTTTGGGAGAAGCGGATTTGGGGGCTTTGGGGCAACCGCGGTAGTTAGCCGGGTGTCCTACTTGGCCGCACAGAACGCAGCTAGGGGGTTCGGTGCAGAGGGACTTGTCCTTAGGACGGGGACAATCAGCCGTGCTATGGCCGCCTAAACATTTGACGCACCTGGGTGGTGCATAGCAATGGGCCTGACTATGGCCGTATAGTTGACAGCGGTGACACTGTCCTACTGTGTGCGCTTTGAATGGCTTTTCAATAGAAATGCCTGTCAGGGAGCACACTGACTTAATTTTGAAGATGGGATGGGGACCGGATTCGACAGGGTCGCAAACTACCAACACCATGTCGTATAGTTCGCCACCCCTCGCCTTGTGAAGGCGGTGGACGGCAGAGGCGGGGACGTTTTGGGAAAGGAGGTCATCTAAGACGTCTTGGGTGGAGATCTCCTTGGGGATCCGCCTTATCACCACACGGGTGGGCTTCTCCTCAGGGAGGGAGTAAGTGTGGAAGGCTACGTTCCTTCCACGAAGAAGACGGGAGAGCTCCCTGTAGTCCGAAGACGTAGGGATTATAACTTTAATACCCTGTTGGGTATTTGTAGCTTTAGTGTACTGGATCTTTCGATCCGCACAAAGCTTGGAAATTTCAGTCCACTTGGACTTTTCTTGGATGAAGATCGGGGGTGGGGGCCTAGGCTTCTTAGTAGAAGCCGCGGGAGGGATTGCCATAGGGCTGGAGGGGCGGCTGGCGGGGGCCGCTGAAGGGGTGGGGGAATTCGGGCGAGAGATCGGAGGAGAGGGGGTAGGTGGGGCCGCGAGGGGTTTCTTAGCCTTACCGGCTTGAGAATGTTTCCCCTGTTTGCGTTTTCCGATGACGACAGTAAAGTCCTCATCAGAGGAAGAGGCAGAGTCACAAGAGTGCTCGGAGTCTGAGATGGGCACGGATGTGTCCATTTTTTCGGGCGTAGGTGCAGAGTGCACTTTCGTGGAACCCATTGTTTGAGGAACAATGGGCTTAGATGCAGAGGGATTAGGGACGGGTGTAGTTTTCGCGGAACCCATTGTTTGAAGAACAATGGGTTTGGGGATAGAAGCCGCTTTTTCGGCAGCGGCTTTGTTCTGGGTAGGAACGTGGTCGTCGGAACACTTTGTCTTTGCAGACAAAGGGGCCGACTTTGTTGAATTGCCATGATTGGCGGGCGGGGGAGATAAAGGACTATCAAGCGCATCATTGCGCTGTTGTTGCAGAGCGTTGAATTCTGCAATATATTTCCCGTTTAGGGAAGGGTCGTGGACGATTTTATGGAGTAACCCCCAAAGGGATTGATCCTCCATGATGAAAAGTCAGCGTAGAGCAGCTGACATGAGAGTGAAGCTCTTTAGGGAAAAGCGCCTAACACTAACAGGCCTAACTCCCCGGGTGGGTGGGCCCGGGGGTGAGTAGCCTCCCTGCCGAGGGATTGTGTATGGCAGGGAGGTGTGTACCTACGGTGTGCCCTAAGCTTGTAAACCTGTTGCCAATCTTAATGTGCAACAGGGCCCTATTTGGGTCTGGTGCGAAGGGGTAGACACACCCAACCGACACCAGGTGTGTAGCTGTGAACGAAACCAGAGACTAGGTTTGACTAGGAGTCCCCCCAAGGCCAAGGTCCTAGCTCCCGACTCCAATAAATTAACCTCGCCCTGAAGGGGTTCGGCGGGATGGATTGGGGCACCACCCTCTTGGCTTCGTTGACACCGTAAGGTTTCCACCAAGAACCACGAAACTGTGGATTTTCCCTGAAGGGGCAAAAACACACGCGGGACGTAAGGGAAATAAGATGAGTAAGAATTGTCCTGAAAAGGACAATTTTTACTCGAGTAGTCTTGACTACTCTCTTGACACGTCGCAGCAGGACACGACGAAATCGCAGCGGAGAACACAGCACTGGCACGGAGCACACACGAGGAGACGTCCGTACGCGGCGGCGGTCGGGCGGCGAATTATAATAAAAGAGATATAATAAGATCTTTATATTTCGGCCAGGCAATCAAGCTGACACAAACTCACAATACCAACACTCCTTACGTCCAAGTGTTCATTCTAAATTCACATAGGAAGGGCGTCTCGGCGGCCGCAAGCCGTGAGCCGCGGGGCACAAGCCGTGTTGTCAAACCTATTCGTCCATCGGCTATAAATAGTCACGTCAAGTCAACGTGACCCACTTGCGGCCGGTCGGTGACCCCGCACCGGGCACACTTGTCGTTTGAATTAGGAATATAAGCCCATTAATGACATAACGCCTTTTCTGTCAACTGTTTGACAAAAAAAGTGGCGGGAAAATGTTGATGTTTGTGAAAATTTTATTAGTACTCGTACCGTGTTGGGTTAGGGACGCAAACTCTGTGTAATAAATAATAAAGTAGATTTATTGGTCGAGTGATTTTACTTTTTATCATATTTAAAGATATTGAATTTAAATATTGGGGATAATATGTTTGAACAGTGCGTGATAAATATAAAACGTCGAATGGTGATAGATTGTGCTAACGCTAATCAGTCAGAGGTGTGAACTTCAGCACAACACTATTTCTGAAGCCAAACCTTTGACAACGTACGACTACGTGATTTCACTCGCCTAAATATGTATAATAAAATTACCTGATAAATTATCTTTTGTATGACAGACATTTTTCCAAAAAAATTGTGTTTGCCAAAAAGGGTCATCCTAACTAATAATAATTATCGATAGTTATTTAGGAACTTATTATATACCAATTTTATAAAACTAAATTAAACAATACCGCAAAAAATATTTTTTATATCTAATAGGTATTGCAATGTTAATTATTTCCTTACTAGTTTTTGATCGTCATGTGTATTCACATCATTCACTTTTCGTGGCATGCCAGAAGCACGTAAGTATTGAAAAAAAATATAACAGATTCAGAATCATTTTAAATAAATTATGCGCAGAATGCGGATTCATTTCATTGTCTTCCTCTGCATAAGTTGAATGAAACTGATACGCAGCCATTGCAGTATTTCTCAAAGGACCTTCACAGTTATGAATTAATAATATAAATATTATAATTGGAATAATTATTCACAGCTATAAAGTTGAAGCCCACTTAGTATTATATAGATTTGGCGACTTTATGACTACTTTACGAACATAATAAAATCGGTATTAAAACTGATAGCACTTCAACATTTAACCAAAAATTCGTTAATCATGTAGGATTTATGATATGCCTCCATGCAATATTGACGATTTTATGACGGAACTCCAAATAAATATTTAAAGTTTTTATCTTCTCCAAACCTGATAAATATATTTGTGCTAACGAGGAAGTTTTAAAATAAATACAAAGTTACCTAGAAATAAAACTTCAGTCGTTCGGAAAATTCACATATTCATATTTTTCTCATTATTTATCACTTGTTTCATTAGCTTGGTTGGAGTAACAATAACTGATATCCATTCTTTCCTATGTGCAAAATATCACAGAAATATGTTACGGTCTGTAAAAAATTGTACGCGTAGATATAAAACTCTGGGAACCATACCATATACGTTCTGTTCGTACTAAGATAAAATTATACTTATGTAATAAAACTTTAGGGCACATCATACCGCCTATAGACACTTCAAGAACATAAACTAAAATGGAACACACCGTTTAAGTTTGGAACCTTTAAAAAGGAGGTCGTAACTTGAAATTAGTTCTATATACGTAGTTCAAAAGACTTTAAATTTGAGGATGTTTTTTTTTAGGAACCAGTATCGAATGTCCTTTGAAAAAGTTAACTTTGAAGTTAGAAAAAAAAACGCAGTTGATCTAAAAGCTTTTTGGATCAGAAAATTCGTTTGGTTTACAGTCATAACGTGCTTTCTTTAAAATTACACTTTGGATAATTTGGTCTTTGGAAATTGAAATAAGGTCCGACAAAATTAGAACAATACTGGCTGGAAAATAGCAAGCAGTTTAGTATTCGAATATTTTTGAATTCAAATCAGTATCCATAGATACGAGTCTGTTCTCGCGAAAGTTGTTGGAATCGATTAGGGTTTACAGGTCAGTCCGATACTTACTCATTAGGGTTGGGCAAGCACCCGAAAATTTTAAAACATGGTTCACAATGCCCCAGGTGCACACAATTTATTACTAAGTTTACTATGCTTTAGTTATACCGAACGAAATATTTTGCGAAGTTGATTTATTATTCATATCGCTCGTCAACACACTGCTGTACATAGACTTCAAAATAACCGCTAAAATAAACGATAAAAGGGGATTTCGGGATTATTCACCACGCCTGGTAAATAAATAAACAGCCATACGTTTTTGCATGGAACTAAGTACATAGTAACGTTAGTTTTTGTTGTTACAACCGAAAATAAACTTTTTAAGCAAAATATCTGGTATGGCTCCTGGGCCTTTGTGTGCACTTACAAGCGATGAAGTGTTGTCATTTTCTTTAACGGAAAATGACACGCATGCCTACACATACAGCATTAAAAACTATACTTGCATGAGTAAATACAATTACTATATGTATTAAAAACTTGATATCTCTACACTTATGTATAGCGCAGCATTTTGTTACCGCCACGCTTCACCGAAGCGCAACCATCACTCGCTATTAAATGCCACTCAATCTCCATGACAATGTGTTCATTTAGCTTGCTGCTTATGTCAGTAGCTGTAGTATACAATACGTTATGTAGCCGTCAATGGATATTGAATATTGCGATGTATTGTGTCGCTTACTTGACAGGTCTTAGTAACTCTATGGTAAACATGATATGTCTGTTGATGCGTGATGCTGCTGAAATATGTTAATACGAGTAGGAATTATTAAATGATGGGAGAACAAGATCAAGGTAATAAGGGAAACTGGTAAGAGTCTAGTAATTATACGTAGTCTTCGATTTTTTTTTTGTGTCAATATCCCAAAGAATATGGAGAAATTCGGATTTGACGACTATTTGTTGTTAAAAAGCCCTAGTGTCGGTTCTATAACAATATTATCGGATCATTAAATTCTCCAAAATAAGGAACAAGATGGTAACTTGCGAGATTTGTATAAATAGAAGAAACATTTTCGGAAAATTAAATTATTTATTTCTCCAAAATAAGGAACAAGACAGAACTACCAAAATTTTACATAAAACATACACGATCAATCAATTCTTTGTTTTTATCGACTAGAGTTTTTCGATTACACTGTGTCGATAGAAATTCCATTGCGTGTTCTTAGTGCTTCATCGCAGCGCTAAGAACAGTGTAGATATGATCGAAATCACCGGTTTTTTTTTATAAACTAATATATTTCTATTAAGAAAACAGCAAAATCATCTAATCCAACGTCGACAACGAATGAATCACTTTAAAATCAGCCGTAGTTAAATATCGCGCTCATTTACGTTAACACCATCCTATTTTCCGCTCAGCTTAACAGTACGGATTAAGTTATTCTATTTATTTAGCCTGGCTTAATGCTAACGCTAAAGTAGCTCACGCTATTATTAAATTACAGCAATTTAGTTGAAGTCTGTCTCGTTAGTTTAGTGGTTTTAAGCAGCTTGCGGCCTGGGGGGCTCGATTCATAGGACAGGCAAACTGGTAGATACTATGTGACAACAAACTATGATGGCGCTATAAACTAACGTCATGAACGCTTTTGTAATATAAGCATGCTCTTAAATAAGCAATAATCATTATCAAAAATAACATTAACAAGTTAATAGCGCAATGGCGCCCAACGTGGGGCACTTTAGTCATTTTTGTTAATTTCATGTTACGGATCCCAGTCCCAATGGAACACCGTCGTCAAAATTAACGAATGGAATAAGCGTCCCACGTTGGGCGCCATTTCACAATTATCCAAACTCCAAACTAATATTATAAATGCGAAAGTAACTCTGTCTGTCTGTCTTTTCTTCACGCCTAAACGACTGAACCGCTTTGTGTGAAATTTGGTAAAGACATAGTTTGGAACTTGAGAAAGGACATAGGATACATAGGATAGTTTTTATTACATTTTTTTTTATTAACTTTTGAAGAGATCCCGCGAGATCGGGAACTATAAACCAAAAATCTGTCGGAAGACAATATTCCACGCGAACGAAGTCGCGGGCAAAAGCTAGTCTTGTAATATGGGATAGGTAAAATAAAAGAGTCACTACAGATTATATGTTTAAATAATAACATTACATTTGATCCCCGGGGCTAACTGTGCCCGAGGGATGGACCCATCAAAAGGGTGATAATAGTAGAAAAGAATAACTTGGTAAATTGTACGAAGCAGGTTACAGAACTTTTGATGCAGATTTACATTAATAACGCAAAGGAAGCTATTGGAACCGACGGGCGCCGTGATCAAAAATGGACCGTGAAAAATATACAGAAAATGGTAAAAGAGAAATGGTGATATTCCAAATTTGAAAATTATAATCGATATTGTACGTGGTTAGGATGAAAAAAGATGGAATTAGGGAGTTCGGAGCTCTCCGTTACAGTGACACCGTTGGTTTTCACAGGTTTTTTTTTGCAAAACTGAAACATAAATGTGGTTCACGCAGCAACAAAACGACTAAACGGTCGTGTGCTCAAACTTTAGATTAATCATCCTTTTAAAAGGTTTTTTTTTTTTATAAACCTTATTTTAATTTTAAATCGTCAAGAACTTCCATTAGACAGATACTCTGTGGCCTGTAGGCTCTAGGTTGGGATAGCGCAGTGCGGAACTACGCGACGCCATGACTGGATCATGATATGCCTCGTTTACACGTTGGTTAGTGATTAGTTCGAGTAATGTGTCTAGTGTTAACATAGCACGTGTCATATGCTGAACTTCAGATTAACAGCTGTTGACATCTATTACATTATGACAGATGATCTGAGAAATCAAGAGATAGTATCGGCTGGTTGTAGAAATGTAAGGGACAGGGTTTAATCAAATTTTCTGCATCTAGATACTCCTCGTGCACAACTCGAGTCTCTGAAGTTTTAGTGAAATACTACGATATCGGTCGCGAGACTAACGAATTACCGTGACCCCGGTAAGGGAAGACCCGGGCTATTGAAGGACACCGTGGATTTTAGTCAGTACAAGTCTGACAGTCCCTCCCGCCCTGCCCTGGGTGGGAGGACTCATTTGATGATTTTACCACGCCAAAAAAAATAAAAAAATAGTTGTAAAAAAGTAGTGTTTGGGGTGCGAGGTTGTTTTTACAAATCAGTGTTACCATTTTTTAGCAACAAACTTCAAGTCATGTTTAAACCATTTCATGTTGAAAGAAAAAGAGTAAATAATACTGTGACGACTGATAGGGGAGAATGGAAGAAAAAAAAGGGACTGGGAGATGATGACAAGCCATATTTGATCCAAGAGTCAAGATTACGGACCGCGGACCCAATCTTACGACTTCCTGTTTTGATGACCATGCTTGTTGATATCTTAAGCTTCATCGTGGTTTAATGGCTCAGCCGTCAACCTGGATCATAGTTAATAGGAGACATCAGATAACTTACGTCAAACCAGCTTAACAATGTCATATTAACACAAAATCCCTTGTTATAAAGACCGTCATGACAAAGGTTCCTTAAGTTTACGAAGTCTTGCCGGGGTCGCGGGACTTTCCCATTACCGTAACCCCGGTACGTAAAGGGCTAGTGAAGGACACCGTGGATTTTAGTCAGTACAAGTCTGACAGTCCCTCCCGCCCTGCCCTGGGTGGGAGGACTCATTTGATGATTTTACCACGATAAAAAAAAAAAAAAAGTTTACGAAGTCTACGTTATGAAGTAGCTTTAGTGTTATGTTATGACACTGTAAAGTAAGTTTTACTGCATTGTTTTTAAGTGCGGGTTTTCAAGACTCTACCTTAAAGTGAACTTTTTATTACGTGCATTATCGTTTGATATTGAGTTCCCTAAAATTGTCAAGTTGACATTCCCAGGCGTTGGTTTTTCGATAATGAATAGATGCTTGCCTTTTGATGTCGATTTAAGGAGGAAATCAGCATTTATTAAGCCTTGATTTTGATTGCCTTATCGGCAATCAACATTTTAAATTGGAAATTCCCGTTAGTGTGTTCCCCTAAAAGTTAAATGAAAATTAAAATAATAATAACAACTGTTTAGTATTTTGGTAACATGAAAACCGAAAAAAAGAAAGAACACGTTTTTTTTTAAATCAACTCAAAAAGTGAGGGAAACTCACTATAATACAGGTATCACAAACATTATTTTAAACTCACATACACAGACTTCATTCTTAGTTGTTTGTCTGTGGTCGTTTTCAGACTAATTGATATACTGAATTGGACAATCATCAAACAATTCTATTATCCAATCAACTGGCTTAGGGCTCTACATGTGTTCCAACGATTGCCGTTTTCTAGAGGCCATGATAGCCACTTACCTATGAGCAGGAAATGACCCAGAATTTAAATAGATTAAAGGCGCGACGAGTGCTTTTTAGTTGCTCAAGATATTGTTACGATTTTGTTAGCTTTTCGAAGGTTCTCTTTAAGGTTAAAGTTAGCACGCGATCTGCGACAAATGAGAAATTAAACCTAGTAAATTAATGCTCACGTATATGGCTACACTACATCAGTGATACCACGTGAAACCTGTTCCGCTTATCCAGTCGCATCGCAAATCGCTGTCTAATATAGCCTCAGCCAAATAAGTAGTATAATTTTATAATATACGTATATCTTGAGTATTGCGGGAAAGTTTGTTGCCAGATATCTCTAATAAAATAGAGAGATGACTAGTCTGTGTTTTGAAACGCCACAGACATTGTTAATGGCTGAACTCGAATCATCTCTAATACAAAATATCTACTGGTTCCTGTTTTAATTTCCTAAAAACGTTGTAAATCTGCTCATTCACTATGGTGAACCAGAACCAAAAAAAAAATCACTATGGTGAACCATTTAAGTGTCAATACATGATAGAATGGTCGCAATTTGAATGCACCCTAAATGGTTTAATAATAATGGTCTTATTCTTTATGGGTAGGATTAACTTTTTTACGATCTGATTTTATATTTTTTGAGCCAAAGTGATGTTTCAGATAATATCTTTTATCTATTCTATTTACACTTGACCGATTTGAATTTTATGAGGACGCCCTCGTAAGATGCATTTATTGGGCGCAGCCGAAAGTGGATGTAGATTATATTTGACATTTATCAATCATTTTATAAGGCATCGGCACAATAACATTATCATAGCACGTAATTTTTTTTTTAAAGCAATTCTTTGAATGAAGCTATACTTAGCTGAATAATTTTTTTGAACACTCCATCAATGCTATTCTGTTAATTATTGTTTACTCTTGGCTACTCGGCTAAATAGATAGATAATGTACTGTCTGATTTTTTAGGGTCATAAAATGTAGCAGCATTCTTCTGAAAACTTAATAAAAAAAAACTTTGTAGCAACATTGTAGCTCCACGAATTTATCGTTTTTCTTGCTTGCTACAAGTTCTTCAGTACCCTACAATACGTCCATTCATACTTTACGTCGCGTCACAAAAGGCCCACGTTGTAGCGTTATAAATATCGCATTATACTTTAGCTGCACCGTGCTCCGATTGACCCAAATGTGTTCAATAGGGAAAGAGGTCGCGAAACGGCCGTCAGCCCGCTAAGTGGGCTCGGCTTGTCGAACAACCGACCCTTTGATGGACTCGCCTGTGATGGCGCTTCCGATACACAATCGGGTCACAATGACATTATTCTTAGGAATGCGCTCTAGAAACGAATTGCAGACCGATTTTATTCATTCAATGTGTAATTTTGAACGCATTGATTTATGATTCGTAATTTAAAGTTAGAACACATCGACAGAAACTTTCGGAGAGAATTGGTCTTTTTCACTCATAACGAGGTTGGATAAACGCCATTTTTTTTCACTTCGTATTCGAGTGTCGCAATTTATTAGAAAACTCACTAATTTATTGATTTGATAAAGATTAACGATCATAACCGAAAAAGTTGACGATATGTTGCTGGCACCTTATAAAAAGTTAATAAGCATAGACAAAATAAGCAAAAAATTGGCGCAAAAAAAACACGTATCAATCAAAATGATACCCCATATTAATTATTAGGCAATTAATGTTTTGTGCCAAATTTCGTCGCGCTTCAGCACAAAACACGTTAATTTGTATAGAAATCACAATAAATACTTAAATAAAAACCACAATTGCTTGTAATTACTTCCCGTCGTCGTAAATACGGAACAATAGGTGTGTGAGGACGTAATTTGCATTATGTTGCGTGTTGTAATATCCGTGAGAAGAGTCTCACGTCCTCCGACAGCGCAGACACTGACAAATTGTTCAAAGTTAAGATTTGGATTTGTGGTATGGTAACACTGTTTTTTTTACCTTAGGTTTTTGTGCACTGGTTTTTAGGCTTTTTGTATGTGTGTGTAATTAATGATGGCTTGACATTTTTGTGACCGATTTTTTGTTAACTTGAATAAGGCTTGGAATCTAATTTTATCATCCAAGTTTTTTGTGTCGTCTAAGTAATTACGAAGTTAAAATAAACTGGAAATTTGTGGAAAATTATAAAGTACCTACATTATAAGCTTACCCATATTTAAGGTCAATATTTTAAATAAATCGTGTTTACTAAGAACAGAGCTCGTATTAGTTACTGCCTAAAAACAAAATTGCAAAAACTTATGAAGTATTCTAAAAGGAAACTTAAATAAACCGAGTTATTTCATGAAACGTGAAGAATAAACTTGTTTACAGGCGTAGAACTGTAGAAGCCACGGTAACAGCGGGGACAATAATCGTAAAATCTAAATGATCGTTGTCGCTCGTTGATCATCGGCCACAGTTGGCATTTCGCGAAGTGTTACCAACTTTTCAGGAGACTTAACTCAATAAGGAGCGTAGATAGGGTTTAATTATCAGTGTTACATAATTTAAATGTAGATGACTATTAGAGCGCTATGTTACAAATAGTTATTTTGCATGGTTGAGATTGATGTAAACAGGCAGTCAGCGATAGGCGCCCCCAACAGGAAAATTGTATACAAACAACAGTGTTTCATGTAAGTCTAAAGAGCAAGACATTTCTGTTTATCCCTGTACCATATTAAATGTTTCTTGTCTCAAAATGATTTAATTAATATCAGACAGACACGAATTTAAAACTTAAAGGCTGTGGTGTGATCGTGACCTAAATATTTAAGTATTTATATTTCTGGCAGTTCGGAAAGCTGTGATAACAGATCTACACGTCTAGATTACAGTTTTCAAAGGGTAATTAGATTACTAAAAATATATATATTTACTATTTGGTGGAAGTCTAGACTGGAATACTAATAATTGCAGAAAACTGAGGATAACATCTTTATTTTCTCCGCTTTCCCCAGACGACAGCTGCGCTTGTTCGCTACACTGCACGTAATTATACAACGAGGACTCACAGTTGCAGAATTTTGATACATTCGTCCGTCAACCGCCTGTTCGGGCTATAATAGGATGGTCTATGGCCATTGGCAGGGATGGCGAACTATTTTGTATAAAAAAAACATATAAATAAAAATCTGAGAACATTAAGGCAATATGATAATGAATTAATTTATTATAGACATTTATTTAGTACACCATTAATATAATTCTTGATACGTAGAGTTACGGAGACTGAAATAAATATTAAATAGTTACTACACAAAATAAGAATTGAATATAACAACAATATCAATAGAGAGCTGCACAATTAAACTTGCATTTTTGGAAAATGAATGAATATAGGTCCGACGTAAGACTAAAATTAAAGGGGCCAACATTTTCTTGAGCACTTAGTTTCAAAGGCGCCAAAACTTTGCCATCCCTGATTATTCAATGGTAATTACCATTGAGCCTATTGCATGCGCATGTAGGATGGACTTGCGAACATAGATAAGTAAAGAGATACGCACAATGTCCATGTTGTCCTTGCAAAGGTGTTATTTGCTTTTGAGAATATATTTAAATAACTAATTGCTAAGTAGCGACTCATTCATAAGTAATTGTATTAAAACAAGCCTGGTAATTAAATTATAAATAATTTACCTACACAGTTATAATGGATTGCTTAGATCTTAAGTGCGATGGACTATTGTCTCATCACAATATTCCGTGCCGCCGGATTATCTTGTGCCGCCGGATGCTCTGTCACCTCATTAAGGATGTTATGACAGTGTCAGGAGAGTTTGTATTTTTTTCATCGACACGGTAAGAAGATCAGTCATAAGAGAATATAGAGAGTATTTATTGTAGAAATTAGCTCTAATCTAAATGGTCAAAAGTCAAAAGGACCAGATCGATTTGATAGAATAGAAACTCGTAGTAATATTATAGCTAAAAGTTTCTTTTTCACTTCAAGTGTTACCAGTAAATGTACAGTCTACAAAAAGAAAAAAATAGGTACTAGAGTCCTTTATTCGTTCCTCCTTCCTTAAGTCCTTTACTTTTTTGGCGGCTAACATTTCAACTTCTGCCCTTTGGGTGGAAGAGGCTGACAGACTCTTTCTGACTGAGAATCCACCCTGTTCCTTCAGTTGTTCTAACCGTTCCTGGGCCCCGGTTACCTTTTCAGACTGTCTCGCAACACCAGAAATAATTAAATCTTAAAAATGTACTGCAAGTGCACCCTTTTTCTTCATTATCACATAACAGAGTCTTACAAAAACTTAGTTATGTAATCCTATATACTAGTCAGCTACTGAGTATAACAGCGGTCTGTGGTAACTTACTGCGCGGTTAGCGGTTTACTTAGAACATAATGTGTAAATGAATGGAACTACTTACTCTGTTTGTATTAAAGATGGTGGTAAGCTAAGGTCGGTGCACCGATATTTACGTACCTAATGTTTTTTTTATGAGCGGGAGTGGTGAACTTAATAGTGTGGTGAGGTGATTATGAACTTTTTTTTTGTGATCGTGGTATAATCATCAAATGAGTCCTCAGCAGAGCGGGAGGGACTTTCAGACTCGTACTGACTAAAAGCCACGGTGTCCTTCAATAGCCCTTTACGTACCGGGGTCACGGTAATTCGTAAGTCCAGCTCATCGGCAGCCTTGGGGCCCTCTACAGGGGGCCCATCATTTTGTTGACAATCTTTGAGGTGCGCGTGGAACACAACGCGCCGTCGACCCGGGCATGGTCCATGATCAGACAGCGAGTCTCCTATTACTCGCCGCCCGCATGCCCGCGCCTACAGTGGCCGGAGATCGTCTAGTGACGTCTGTCGCCGTGGGCGTCTACCACTGCGGCTGGGGTGGAGGGTTTTATTTATAGCCTTTATACAAGGGGTCTTACATATTCATACAAGATATTAGGCTACCTACATAAATCATTCAGGTATGGCTGACCAGTAAGGTACTATTTATTGGTTAACGCTGATACATGTTTGAGGTGTAATGATTTTTTTTGGAGGATACAATCGCTGGTGGTGTACTTAGTTCTGGAAAAGATGAGTGACGAAACAGCAGTCTTTGTCTTCTAAAAAATCTATATATATAAAAGGAGAACTGACTGACTGACATATCAACGTACAGCCGAAACTACTGGGGCTAGGAATGTGAAATTTTGCACACGGCTTCCTATTATAATGTAGGGGAGCACTAAGAAGGGGTTTTTGGAAATTTAACCTTTAAGGGGGTGAAAAGGGGGAATTAGGAAAGTACGTAACCCACGCGGACGAAGTCGCGGGCAAAGTGCTAGTCATCTTATATGTACTGTTCAGAAAAAAAAACAGAAACAAAATGTATTCTAACAATCTTTGCCCTTCTTACATCAAACTCTACACATTTTTCTCTTTATTTCCGTATCCTTCACGTCATTTGTTTATATTCTTTACTTTGTGAAATACGTTCGGATATTTTCACCCAAACGTCTTATGCTTTTTGCTAGAATACAAATCCAATCATACATACCTCATATATGTATATCACACATACGTATATGTATTTGTTTATTTATATTTAGACATACGTGACCCCGGTACGTAAAGGGCTAGTGAAGGACACCGTGGATTTTAGTCAGTACGAGTCTGACAGACCCTCCCGCCCTGTCCTGGGTGGGAGGACTCATTTGATGATTTTACAGCGAAAAAAAAAATAGAAAAGCTGTCACGACGAATCTCGATCTTTATTTCTTTAGTAGTTAGTTTTCATAACGCGATTGTTCATTTTACTAACGATAGATAGAATCTCAATTAAAAAATAAGTGGTTTCTTTTCTTATACAAAATAATCTTAATCGTTTAAGGTGATCTAGTGAAAGTGTATTGCTGTGAAGTGATTATATCATAGTTCATAGTACTGAATGATAGATAAATGTTTGTTTTTTTTTACTATTACTGATTAATTAAATATAAGTACAGATTGTGTTTTTAAATACGGGAACTTCGAGCAGTTCCGCTATTATTAAAAGTTTTTGTATGCATTATAAAAATAAGGCAGAAGAAAATATGGTAGACTAGCTTTATTGCCTGGAGTTCACTAGCATGGTTGGAAATTATCCGACGAGAATTTAATATGCAAAAAAGTAAACAATGTCCTAAAACACGTCATGATTAATCTTTAAATGAGCCAAATGAGCTCAATTATTAAAGTTTTTAGCCTGACATGGGTACTGTTACTATTATTAAGGTTTTTTAAACCTTTGATTCACTAGTTAAAGTGAAAACTAGTGTCGGATAAAAATCCGTCTTACTACAAAAAAAACTATCAGCTGTAAAACTGCATTTGACGTACATGTAAGGGTCGTTTTGCAGTTACCTAAACTTTTTTAGGCAAGTGTATAAATAATAAATAAATAAATAAATATTCCACAACTATCACACAACGCCATCTAGTCCCAAGCTAAGCAGAGCTTGTATTATGGGTACTAGATAACTGATAAACATACTTATATATTTCTAAATACATACATATTATAGATAAATTACACCCAGACACAGAACAAATGATCGTGCTCATCACACAAACATTTGTCCTGGGTGGGAATCGAACCCACGACCTCCGGCATAGCAGTCAGGGTCACTAACCACTAGACCAACAGGCCTGTCAAGTGTACAACAGTTGTTTAACTTTTTGTAGTACGAGTGGTACGACAGAGAGTTTTTCGTATTTACAAATTTTAGCATAGCTCAGCACTACAGAATACATTTCATATTACAAGAGCACCTTATTATTGTTTGAGAAACAAGTATTTTTTTAAATCGTTCGAATAAATTTGACGTTTTCACCGGATTTTCGAGCTAGAACCTCACTTTGTTGTCTAATACACATGGAGACATAGTTTATGTGCTCGTATCGAATAAACCGGGTTCCGAAGGATCTGGATTATGAGTTATCGAGTGCCATGCCAAGGTTTTGGCTCCCAACCAATAGTAGATATTGCTATCTCGTAAATAATGAATACAGATCCCTAGCCATGTTTTAATGGTAAACTATAACAGAATAATGCCTTTGTCGAACAGACCGGCGAAAGCGAAGCGTTTCCGAAGCGATACCGAACCGAAGCGAGACGTCAGTCCGATAGTTGTGTCACGCTATCGGATCACTTTCGCGTTTCTATGTGACTGGATTCAAACAATTCCATACATTACAAATAAAAACGTCACGCTTCGCATTCGCCACGCCAGTCTGTTTGACAAAGGCTTAACGACGACGTAATCCGTAGTGAACTTAAAATGAACAACTACACAAGTTGAAACCATTTTCTTTGGATAAAGTAGCAAGTTACTAACATAACAAGTTCTGTAAACTTGTAAAGCATCTATTATGAACAACTTATGAATAGCAGAAGGAAACTAAACTGGGAGAGCAAATTGTAGATTATTCCAGTTAGCATACACGCCAAACGTTTTTATGAACTGCGAAAAACACCGTTAGAAAACAAAAGCCAACTGCATGTTCTCTTTTTAACTTGTTCGAATTTTGAACAGCTTTTTCGGAAATCTGAGGATTGTGTTGCGAATTGGTAGAATGTAAAACGGACTACGTACAAAAAGATAAATGATTTGTCTATGGCATAGGTTGACGTTTAATCGATGGTTTCGGCGCGTAAATGTTACTTTTTGTATTTTTTTCTGTTTTTAACATGGCATTGGATTTTCATTTGCTTACGCTGACATGGAGTGACAACGACCCTGTATGTAATGATGTTATTTCAAGAAAGACAACAAAGAATTCCATTAACTAAGTTCAAAAAGTAATTCTAACACAATTGGCGTAACAAACACACAAAAAAAAGAAAAATCAAATTCGTTTTTTTTTACGAAAAAAATAATTTCAACACGACAAAACTAATTTCAAGTTCTGTACTGTCTCATTTTGAGGATAACTAGAGTACAGCGGCTGCAAGAATAACATAAGGTCAGATCTGGCCAGTTGCCAAGTGCACTAGCATCGTTCGGACGATACCCCGACGTATTTTCGACGTACAATCGTGGACAGTTACGTTTGATCTCCCATGGGGCGGAAATCTCTTACACGTGTATTAATATGGTGTTCATTAAGAACACTACTTAGTTAAAGTAATTGGTTAAGAATAAACCACCGAATTATCAATAACAGTTTGGTACCTATGATCATGTCAGTGTAGATTTTGTCAATCAATTTTTCTGCAAAGTTTGAAGCCAATTCACTGACTTTATTAGAAGTTTCATGCAAAATTACACCCCCATTCTGCTCCATAATTATGTGTTATGCAAAAAGTGTCCACGGACACATTTAAATCTATATAATATTGGTTAGCATCAGAGCAGCTGGCAAGCATGCAACTGCGAGCCCAAGCATTTTGTTTATCGACTGTACCTCGATGCAACTGAGTGACCGAATCTGTTGTTCAGTGCACGGCTGACTGAAACCGAGCGAAAATGTTGGGAGGGGCTTTATATGGGTAATGGTCCATCAGCCACTGATGTATGGCTGTTTTGTGTGACGGGAATTCGAGGAATTGTGAGATATTTTTGACGATATAAACGAGCCGTTGGCTTAACGTGATAAGGGGGCTTAGGATTTTTGTGATCTCTCTTCTGGATTCCCTTCGTTTGAACGATACATTTTTCGATTTATAAATTGTTAAGTATCTGGCCATTTCTTGTAAGTTGGACTTAGCTGATGAAATGATTGAATAATCAGTTAGTCTTAAGAACTTAATTTTATAAAGATGATTTTTGAGGAAAGAAAAAATCAGTTGCAAGTGAGATTTGAACCCGCGTCTTCTATATAAGTACTCCAGACGTCTTACCAATTAGGTCATCGCAACTCACACTTGCAAGCTGAAATCCTCTATTCCTTCGTTTGAACTTTTTTTCCGTAACGTAGCGCCATCTCTTCATCTCTTCGTCAAATCCCACTGCAACTGAATTTTTCTTTCCTCAAAAATCATTTATACGATGCGCGTCGCATGCGTTTAAAAATAACTTATTTTATATTTGAATTATGCATTTTTTTCCATATGTGCCAAAAATAAAAAAGCTCAAAAAGTAAAAACTTAATAATTATAATACTTCATGAAGTCTTCTTCCAAATTACGACGATGACACAAAATACAGATCGGCATAAAAGGAAGAGACTACTAAAAATAATAACTCAATTGTCAATGACTTTTGGAACAGCAATTGAATTATCTTAATTTTAGTTTCCGCAATAGTACTTGAAGTCGTATGCCACCTATCGTTCAATCAATGAAATAATGCTTATTGCAAGAACAGGCGTCCATTCATGAACACTAGAGCGACCTAATTCCACATTCTATGCATGGTAGTACTGGTAAACAGTCTTTTTATATTGGAATGGAATGTATAATTTGTGAATGAAGTAGGAATTCATATTTAGAATACACTTAGTGCTCCTGCTTACTCACGATATTGTAGTATACTTTTAGTATTGATTTGAGAAAAGAAATACACATTTTCTGTGTCCTCCAGTTGCTGTTCTTTACATTATGGAATTGTATGAATGTTTTCGTTTTACAAAATATCTGGAGAAAACAGCGCGCTGGATAATTTGATTATTGTAAAAATTTTCAAATGAATAGTGCTTTGAAGTCTTTAAAATGCAACATCAAAATTAATGCGCTCGTCGTAGGGGCCATATTTGTAGATATTTAATTTTAATATAGTTGATTCTAAAACATTATTGTGCACAAGTCTAGATGACGGTCAGCACATAATTCTAATGGCGTCAGAATGGACCATAACTTCCAAATCCAATCTTCATTCATAGAGATTCAGGTAGATTTTCTAATTGTCTATGAAATTACATATTGCTGTGTTCTAAATTCGAACTTCGATGGCAGCTGGCCCTAAATGTCAATTACTGAATATGGCCTGTACATGATTAATATGTAGTTTAATCAGAACACTTTGCAAAAGCTGTGATAGTATTCACAGCGTTTTGTTTATCTAAGCAAATGGAGCTAATCTTTTATTACTACAGCATTGGTTGATATTCCAAAATGATTGTGTTTAATTACTCGATATTAATTACAAAAAAGAAGTTAGATATTTGATACGTATTTGCGACGTTGCCAGCTTTCAGAACGCACAACTTAATTTGACAATCTTTTCGCCTTAACCTTACCACATTCACAGAACTTTAGGCAGCTGTTTCCTTTTCTAAATGTAGATAATGTAGGGAACATTATAATAATTGTAGTAATATCAGTGTCATGCTGTCACCGCGTCTCTAATTAGTAATTAACGCCAGCTTTATCTGGCTCAAGTCCAGCTGTTTTGGTTACACGTCAACACCACTAACGCCATTTTAATTTAATTTCATCTTTGACGTTTACAACTAAACTATTAATGAACTTTGTTTTGTCAAATCTTATTTTCATTTTTTTGATTTCGTCGTCTTTTTGGGTCAGATTGATAATAATAATAATAGGTACTAATATTATTTAGATGCCTTATTCGATTGAATAATCCCCAATGTCCATAGGTCGTTGATTAATCCCCCTTCCCTCTGTTTTGGAAAAATTATAAAACGATATTTAATGTCAGATTCCTAACGTCTTAAACTTGCTCAGCCGTGAACAGTGTTCTTTGGGACTGCTGGTTTTACTCGCACGTGTTCCATAAACTGTCTCAGGAGAAAGTATTTTCTTAGAAATAACAATGGCAGGAGATAATCTAAATTGAATTCGTAGTATTTTGTACGTATTTTTTTTTGTTTGTATTTTTTCATACTCTTATTTCTAAAATCTGTTTCATGGAAACCAAGGAGGCGATTTGTTTAGAATTTATTTCGAATATTCCGATTATTACTTGATTTGGTTTAGAACTCTGAAAAGAGCACTAGGCCTGGTAATTATTTTCATAGTTTTATTTGAAAGTTATTTGTAGAATCTAGTTATGTTTCAATAACTCAGTCTGAAAACTCAGACCGCCTGCCTAGATCATTTGCGTCAAATGTCGTAAATATAAAGAAGGCATTCATATTTTTATTATTCGCTGTAATTTCTCATACCTGTCAGTTTTTATGTAGTTGTTACGTCATTTTTTAATTATATCATATTATAAACACCAAATAAATGGATCCTGTTCGTGTTTGTTGCAGTTTTGTATTTGAGTAAATACATATTTGTTTAATTTTACAAACGGTATAGTGAACCGCATCGAACAGCCAACAGGGAACGCTCTCCCTTCGAAATAATTGTGGTAGAAAGAGCGAATAGATGATCTGACAGGAAACCAATCAGGAACAGTCCCATATTGTCAGTTTAGAACAGGCTGTAAACTTCTTCGCTGATCCTTTGAAAAAGGAGGATCCATCCACCAGACAAATCACTAGAGAGGTCTTTATGGACCGATCTCATTATCTTCAAGAATTTTACTAAGTTGTTTCCATCCCCTTATTTCATCTGAGAATAGTATGGACTTGGTACTTTATTGTGTCGTCATAGCTGTCGAATTGATTTCATTTTAATTGGACTAGATCTTACCCTTTTACGTCAATAGAATTTTGCGTTCCATTGTCGCAGTAAGCTCATAAGACATTCCAGCAATAAGTATTAACCTTTAGAACCGTGCAATGTAGCATCTAGTACAAAAACAAACTCTTACCAAGTACTTTCATCCAATCATATTTGATGGTCGACTTTTCCTGTTATATCTTTCTCTTTCAACAAGCCGACCCGCGACGACCATCGCCGATCTTTCTCTAGACCTCCACTTATTAGGTTATCTAAACATTTGACTATTGGCATGCCTTTTGCGGCAGACAGTCGTGCCGATACCCTTGTAAGGAAACTTAGCTTCACCACCAGATAAGCATTTCTCGTCGTATTTGCATTTCGCAGTATTGAAGCTGTTTTTAGATCCTTCTTCCTTAGCTTAGCTTTGGTACCTATGTATGTTTGATATTTTATTTGCTGTGCTTTCAAACTGTGCAATTGAATTGTAAATATGTAAGTAGATGCACCTGGTTCTAAGATTTCCTGGGTTGAGCGTATTTTATTTTGTTACTCTACGTTATTACGTTATAAACATATTACTTTTGCATTCATAATACGCATGAGCAACATATTCTATTATCTCTCATTGGATTATGATCTTGTCGTAAACATTGCACTTAAATGGTTTCTTCATTATTGACCGGATTAAGAAACACATCTCTTTCTTCTTCAACATTGTCATCCAAACGAAATTCATTATCCTTTATGTAGGAAAACATCTCTTATGTATCCAATCGTACGATATATCAGATATCTATGAACGGAATCGGTTTGAGGGAGGGCCGTCCAATAATGTGGCTAACCAGGTTCTAGCCTTCTTTGTCCAATTACATAAACTATCTGCTAGTGCTGTCCTCGGCGGTAAAATGACCGAATTTGGAAGGCGACCAACTCTGATTGGTATTTTTTTGGGCGAAGTTATTGAAATACGAAGGATTCGCCGGCCGGATGACAAATGTAGCATATATTTGTCACAAACCCGTGTTATTGAACGATATGTCCCTTTGTCTGTTTTTTCTGAACAATGTGAAAGCATTTTTTGCAGTAATTTAGTTAGGGTTTTTGTTGTACTGGTTATTTTTATCGGATAAATTAGATTGTATTCAAATTATCGCAGTATTGCAACATTTAGTATGAAACTATGACACATGATGCAAAGCAGATAAAAAGATGACGAAAAGTTTAGTATATTTGAATGCACTTAAATAACAAAACACTGCGCTGTCTAGGTTAAGGTCTTAAATGTCATTCCAATGTAGCAAAATGTTAAACAAACACAGAATGATAATGTTAGGTCAATATTATGAATTACAATAAAAAATTAAGTCATAGTTATAACACAGATAAACCATATTATGAATTGATTGTCAATTTAAGAGAATTGTAGGAATTTTATCGCAATTCATAGTACTTATTATGATTTTGCTAGAGGCCATTAGAAGTCCCCATTTGTGTTCACGCATATTTATTATTTCGATGTGTATAGAAAGTATTTTGTGACAGATTTAGCGTTAACATCGTAAATTCAGCAAATGTAAATCCGAGGCTTAAATGGAATTTGTACTAGATTGGATTTATCGATTCGTTTGGGAAGGGAAAATTGTTTTTTTACGAGCCCGCTGAGGTTTCGTCGGTACTCTCGCTCCATCGAGTGTGCAGATAACATTTGTATATTTAATCCGACAATACCCTTAACGGCTTAATTTCAAATAATGATGCGATAAAACTCAGCCATCTTTAATTCTGAACCGATCAAAAGGTCAGCTTGTTTCGAAATCGGAATTGATTGACATGGCGTCTAAATTTAAGTAGTTACAAATGTCACAGCCGTGCCAATGATATAAATGGATTGCTCTCTTACATAGACGTTTGACGCCATCGATTACGAATGGACACTAATAGAGAGTAATTGTCGGTCTCATTATCGTCATGAACATTTACAGTTTTTGCAAAAGCATTTATATACAGATATTTTGTTTTTCCATTTCCATGTGGCCACCACCTGCTGGTAAACGGTGAAAATGTAAAAATCGATTCATAGAGTGATTTGATGGATTTACATAAGTTGTATTTGTAGATCTAAATAGGCAGACAGCTACATATAAAACTCGATTTTAAAATTTGGATATACTGTCCAGTCAAGAAGCATAAATTGATTCATATGTGACAAATCTTTTACATTTTAGTAAACATCTACACTTGTTCTGTAAGTACAGCAAATGATTTTGGATTTTGTTTCACAAACAAAGTGATAAATCTTGCGAACACGGACGATACGTTTCTCACAACAGTCCGTTCACGTAACTTATGTACATGTATTGCTTTGAATAAAGAAATTTCTACAATACTCCCAACTTTGCACATTTTCGTTTATGTTGAAAGTTATAGTTCCGGGAATGATGAAAACTACTTTGATTTCGGGCCTAATACAAGTAGTTTACTACGATATATTTCCATAGCGTTGCAAAAAAGGTCTAAATGGGGTTTATTGTAAAATTTATCTAGAACAAAATTATAAGTAAAATACTTTGAAAAGAAAAACTAAATACTCACTCAAGTTCCAAGTAAAGTATAAAGCAGGCTTAGTCGCTACATACAGACTAATGAGCCAATTCACACAACATTTAGGTCAAAATGTACGAAGAAATTGAATCAGATTTCTACATATGAAATGAGTGTTTACATCAAAAATCTTTCGAAATTTTAGGTAGAAACTTCGAGGCTTCCTCAAGCCTAGAATTAATTTAATGATATAGAATCTTCAACGTCTTGTCATGATAAACCCAAATTAGTTTCCGAGTTTTTTTTAGGGATATGCGAAGTTTCTTTTATGTTGAAAAGACATAATTAAATATTGACGGGAATCCATACGTCTATCACAAATAAATTAATAAAAGAACGCTCAATAGAAAAGTTGGACCAAGAGTTGAGCAGTTAGGGGCTTAACTTGGCTTTATAAACTTAATTGATTTACTTGTAGACAGACGTGGCTAATAAATAAATTGGGTGATGTCATTTTATAATCAGTTTTGACCGCTTTTCCATCGTTCAATTTCGACGTAAATCAAAATATTGAGAACACGTGAACGGTTCCCACCAGGTACCTGTTTAGCTCTAGATCTGTTATTTACTTTTGCATATGAAGATCAAGACACTGACTGTATCGTGTTAGCATCTTGTCATGTTACCAGCAATAATGAAAGACTCCATAACTTAAAGAAATATTTTAAACCATCTTATATCTAACATTTAAAAGCGCTCGTTTATTTAGATGACATAATAATACAATCAACTCACCTGACTGTTGGGGAAGGTGGCGAACGCAGATTGTACTTTATGAAGTGCATGGTCCTGCTGATGACCAGGCGGTGGTCTGCCTTTGGGGAAGTGGAAACGAGGGATGACTCTCGCAGGTGCTCCACTGCTGGCTGCACCGCGTACACTACGTTGTAGCGTTGTGTGAGGCGGCGCTGATTGTGGCTTTGGAGGTGCTGAAGCGGCATAGTTCTGTGGAAGAGAAGGATGATATAAAGATCATGAGTTCATATATTAATAAAATATTGCTAGATTCATTGGCAGTTGAAAACTTGTGTGGGATAAACTTGGTAAAGATGAATTTATTTTTTTACCTAAAACAGTCACTCCCAGAAAGTTTATTTAATTTATTGGTTAACATTGTGTCTTCAATTTCCAACTGAATTAGGATAAAAGCCGTCCCAAAACGATCATGTAGTAGGTGTATAACCAAAAAACGTATCTCCCACATTTTTCACATTTATGATTCTCTAACATACGTTATCTCCAAAACTGCCACTACGCGCAAACGTAATAGAAATAGAATATATTGTTCGCAAGGTGAGTGAGTCGCAATTCTTTTGATTTATTGCGTAGTGGATTGTTGATATTTTCGCAGTTCGCTTGTTGAGCGAGCGATGAAATAGAAATATACTGATGGATGTCTACCGTCGTTTCGTTTGGGCTACATCCCGGCGGATGAGCGACAGTGAGGGTTTTTCTACTTGTAATGCTACGAAAATAAATTGATTTATACGAATCAACTGGTTTGGCTTTAGCTAGATTTGCTACAGATTTTGTGGTTATTTCATTCAATATGGGTGGATGAATAAAATATTAATGTTATGATTTCATCAAGTTTTCGTAAACGACAAACGTACTTAATGGATTTTAGATTTCTCTAGTAAGTGGTCCTATTAAATGGTTCTTTCTGTTATCTTTGTGTATCTACAATGTCTTTATTTTGTTTACTATTCAAAACACTAGCATATACTCTAATATTACTTTTCATTTCACACACTAGTTCAAAATTATTTTCTTGTATTTTCTTTTACGAATACCGAGTTCATGAAGAAAACGTTTAATTCCATATGAAATCTTTTATACATTAAACATAGGTATACCAAGTATGTATATGTGTAGAATAATATTTTCATTTACTCGCGACTCGGTTGTAATATTTGCAAATGCTTGCTATTACCAAGTATATGAGGCAAAAATGACTTTATAAAATATACTTTGTCTTATTTCTTAATAACTTTATTTAATCTTTGTGGCTCTTATAGTAAAGAGAAATTTATAAAAAGATTATACTCACTTAGGTGGTAATAAACTTTTTGGAGTAAATTAGTTAGTATAGTCGTGGTTGTCGCGACTTTCTTGTGATTTTAACAGCTAAGACCTCCTTTTCTTTTATTGTTGTAGTATTAAATGGGATGATACTGGTGAGATAGAAAGTTTAATTAACTGTCCGTCTCCGTCGGAAAGACTGAAAAAAGTTGTCCATCATTAATTTCAGAAAGAACTCACATCGCCGCGCTTGAAAAAGGAAATAATTTGACTCCTTTCTTTCTATGGAATAGTATTTTCCAACTGTAACCGTCTGAATACAAAAAAGTCTAACATCAGTTGAACACATGTTTAAAAAACTGTCAACTGCAAAACGATATTTGACGTTGATATAAGTGTCGTTTTGCAGTTACACTTTTTTTAGGCAAGTGTTCAACCGATGTTTAACACGTTGCGTGACGGTAATGACTTTTTCAAATTATGCGATGTGACAGTAAAATTGCCCATACAAGTTACGACCACTGCTATATCCGTACTTACCTAAAACAATACTAAAGAATAATAATACAACGATAGTACTTTCTGGATTGATGTGATACGACAGTAAAAACGATTTTCCTTGTTCCTCTATACGAAATTTCACTGTAATGCCCGTACTTCACTTTAGAAGAGTTTAAAATTGTACGGCGGTGCTCGTACTGTAATTTTTCAACATCAAAAAATCTACTGCTAATTCAGTGCGTCCCGCAACGTGTTAACTTTTTGTAGTAATAAGAAGGAATATGTTTAAACTTAAATCAACGTTTAAAACTAAATAAAGGGATATTGACTGACGTTTAGCTGAACGCAGTTTGATTCTGTAAGTAAACAAGTGAACATCGTTCTTGCTTTAAACAATAAAACTACTACGAGTACTGTTGGGTGCGTCTATTTGCAACCGAGGCCAACAGCGGCCAATATTAAATCTGTTATGACAGAAATACAATATATAAAAAAACTAGTACTTTACACAGTAGAATAAAACTGATGTTTAAGCAACATACGTAACATACTCGTAGTAACCAGTATCCAAAGAATAAGGCAGAAGTGTACCTAATAGTTCCATAATAGGGAGAGAGCCTAATGCGATGAACCGGGCACAAGTCCAGACTCCTTAACTGCTACTGAGAAATTTCTAGTGTAAAAACCCAATAACATATTGCTCAGTATGAGAATCGAATCTAGGACGAGACGGCACAGACCATTAGAACAAAAAGGCAGTATAGAAAAAGGTGTGAAAAATGTAAAGGCACAAAAGGCCTGACGCCGGTGATTGAGTCGCCTTTGTCACCCACATACTGCTTGCGAACACAAAAAATAAGTTTACGGGCGGTTTTTGCTCGTCCAACATCGTAATTAACGTCCGAATGAATTTTCGGTGACCTACGCTCATTCTACAAACTTTTGCAAACGACACTGATGAATGTGTTCGCGCGCAATTCCTAGAGAATAGCCCTACAAAGTAAATAACACAAAATGACTGTTCCCTTTTGCCAACATTTGCCAGGAGAAATTCTTGTTGAAATAATACATGTTTTACAAAAGTAATTTTCGCCGTCGACATTTTCTGTAATTGCTACATAATTTTCCGTTCTGTGGTCGCTTTAGTGATTATGTTCTCAGAACAAAAACTTAGGGTTTCTTAAACAAACAATGAAAACGACGAAGTTATTTCACTGTGAATAATGACTGAATTTTCTTTGTCTAAACATTTGACAGTTTCATTTAAAAAAATGAAGCTTGAAGTAAGTTTTTTTTTGTTTAACATTTGGAGCAGTGTCTGCCTAGCCCACCTTTTCCCTTCTCCTTTTTCTTTCCTCCCTTCTTCCCCAATGTGTAAACGGATGCAGCTGACAGAATCCCAGTATTTCACATCGAGCGACTGCCTATCTGAGCGAGGAAGAGCACAGGTCTTTCGGGATAATATTATCCATAAAAACTGTCAAAAATCTTAAAATGATAGCCGCAATGACATAATGCATAAAAACCTATCATTAACAAGAAATACAAAGGCTTTTGTAATAGTACTCGTTTAGCAAAACAAACAGGAAACTTATTCCGGTATTAAAGAATTAAAATTAGAATCTTCACTTCTTCAATAACTTCGCACTTGACCTGTTTCTTGTAAAGACGGATCTTAATAATGAGATCCATTATACGGCCGACCTTAAGAATATTTTTTGCGAATATTTTATTTATTCTGTCTCATTCTTCCTAACTGGCGTTATACTGCGCGACCTTTGTTTGGCTATTGTTAAAATTTTCGACGACGAAGTTTCTGGCAAAGGCGCCATCTTCTCTATGCCAAATTTCACACCTATCAGGTTTTTTTATGTTGTTAATTTTGTGAAGTCGATGAACTGGTTGATTAGGTTAATTAAGAGCACGTGTTGATGAGTGATAGGGTGGTTGACCATGTCGTAAAACTGAAAAGATCGAAATATTTTAGTTAACATAAAAATATACGGCCACACACCCAAGGCTCTTTGGGCGAAAATACTGTTGCGAGGCTTTTACCTAGTAGTGTGGCAGTATTGGCTGGAGAAAAAGTCTTCAAGGGCTCTATTGATATGTCAAAATATAGGTGCAGGCTCGATTGGTTTCTTATGAAGAAGAAAGCCGGTTGTATAACCACCATAAAAGATCGACGTAACTATCGCGTTACAAAACAATTAGTTTTGCGATGCTTGGGGGATATATCCAGAATTTCGTCTATAAGAGTCTAGACATCTAACTCAAAAGTACTTTAAATAAATGTTCGCGGTTTCTGGAGCGAGCAATAAAATTGCGATCTGACCTTCCCAACTCAATTACTTCGAAGCGAATATCCATATCATTTTCCTTGCTAACGTAACGAAAACACTGGGAGTATTGCTGTTTCATGGAGATAATTCGGGTCAGTTGAAGCCCCCACAAATCCTCTTATATCCAGCTGTAGGGACACCTGAGAACTACTCATAAATCTTTTTTCGTAAGTACTATGATTTGGGATCTCTATTGTTTACCTACCTCTTTGTCTGTTGTTGGCTTATACTGACCATTTAGCGTAGCATAATCAGGTTATAATGTTCCGAAAGCTAGACCTTGTCTCTGTCACAGGGAGTGAGCTATAATGCACCATGCGGGCGCAGTGCGTTCTCGAATGTTTGAGTCACTACGGTACCCCATTTTTTTTTTAGCGTGGTAAAATCATCAACTGAGTCCTCCCATCCAGGACAGGGCGGGAGGGACTGTCAGACTTGTACTGACTAAAATCCACGGTGTCCTTTAATAGCCCTTTCCGTACCGGGGTCACGGTAATTCGTTAGTCCCGCGACCTCGGCATTGTACCCCATAATGCAAATTAATGCCCTTGGCTGGGCTTGTTCCCACTGAGACACCACTATTCTATTGTCATTGCTCCCTTAAGTGTAATAAAATTGTGTTTAGGTACAAATAAAATTTAGTTAAAAATATCAAATTCGTGATTAGCTAACCCAAAAGTAGACTTCAAACATCTTGACTATTCAAAAACTAAATACAAGAGAATCATCTTTACACCTCCGAAATCGTAAAACTGACCACAACATATTACAACCGCAGAACATAATTCCATGAAACGAACTCATTAATCTTCAAAGCTCCTGGTAACCACAAAAGGTAACTCGACAGCTTCAGATATTGTTTTCCAATATAATAATGAACGGTAACATGTTATATTGTCTTAATAATAAACCAAATGGCTGAGACGCCTACGTTAACAGTGCCAAAATTAATAAAGACCAATTTACACGACTCAACTAGATTTAGATTTAGCTACTGTAAATTCTCACGTCACTATTAAAATATTCTTAACAATGCGGATGTTTTTCTAAGCGTACAAGTAAAGTGTCGTTAAAGACAGACAAAATTTAAATGTCATAAAATGAGACATTTACTATGACTTCATTTGTTTTGAGCTCTCGATATTTTGGAACAGATACAAGCGCTATTCATGCTACTGTGGTATTTAACAATAATTTATTTATAGTTCTTTGAAACCTAATTATACATCCAAATTTCCTAGGTGTGGCAGTGTATACCTGAAGACGGTTATTGTCAACGAGGCAGGTCCAAGAAAACTGGCGTGACGATTTGGACTCATTCCTAACTGATTAGCCGGAGAAAACACACAAAAGAAATACAGGGAGAACTGGAAAATATCAGGGAGTGTTTTTACCACAGACGTTTTTACTTACCACTGTTACAGACGGGCTACCATAAATAAACGTAAATCTTTTGTCAAAACTCATCACTTTGGCAGTCGCCTAAAATGCTTTGTAGACGATAATGTTGATGTTATTGATGCATTCCTTAGCAAGAGTTGACCCTCCTTACCTTCCGCATGACGCAGGTCCTCACCGGACACGGAAGTTTCGGGAGGTTCCTGTGTCTGATAGGGAGGGAAGAAACGCCTGGGTGTCACCACTGCGAGGATTGTCCGGAGGACACGGTGGAGCATACGGTGCAGGACTGCCCGGCTTGGGCAGAGCACCGCCGTGTCCTCACGACGGCGATAGGCGGAGACCTCTCGCGCCCGGCATTGGTCGAGGCCATGCTGCGGGGCGAGACGGAGTGGGAAGCGGTCGCCTCCTTCTGCGAAGCAGTCATGCTCGTGAAGGAGGAGGCGGGCCGCCTGAGGGAGAGGACAGCGTCCTCCCTCCATCCCAGCCGCAGTGGTAGACGCCCACGGCGTCGGACGTCACAGGACGATCTCCGGCCACCGTAGGCGCGGGCATGCGGGCAGCGAGTAATGGGCGACTTACTGCCCGACCATGGACCATGCCCGGGTCGACGGCGCGTTGTGTTCCACGCGCGCCTCAAAGAGTGTCAGCATATTGACGGGGCCTGTAGAGGGCCAAAGCCTGCCGGGGTCGCGGGACTTACCCATTACCGTGACCCCGGTACGTAAAGGGCTTGTGAAGGACACCGTGGATTTTAGTCAGTACAAGTCTGACAGTCCCTCCCGCCCTGCCCTGGGTGGGAGGACTCATTTGATGATTTTACCACGCAAAAAAAAAAGAAAGAGTTGACCCGTGGGAAGCAATCTTAACAACGTTCGTCTCATGGAACATAAATCAATAACACCTGTTTCCCGCCTTAACTACAATTCAATTATACATCCGATTGATTTGACGTTTGACAATATAAATGGGCTCATTTATAAAAGGCATATGTTAATAAAATCGTGTATCCATCATTGATTTCCATTTTAATAAAGATTGATGAAGACACGAATGAACTCATAATGTTATTGTGATCTTTGGGTAAGAATTTCTGAACGAAACTATGTTTGCGTAGTACTTTTATATTTATATTATAAAATATATAGAACAGAGGCCTTATCACAAGATTTCTGTATTTTATTTACAGCGTACTTGAAGCCTTTAAGTGCAAAGTTATGAAAAGACGCCTAGTATACTAACGAAGATACTAATTTTTTCCATCAAGTTAACGTCAAAGGTCAGCACTTTTATGCTACGGAAACGTCAAAAGTAATGCTAGGGCTTCTGATAGATAATTAGAACTATCTATGAAGGCAAGAAAATATTTGAAGGATAGACTCAAAAAAATAACCCTGATATTACATGTAATGGATGACAAGAAGAATAGTGGCAGTCAAAAACAAACCATATTTCATAAAGATAAAACCTGGCCTTCTTCCTACGAGGGTTATTTTTTGGGAAGGCCTAAAGTAATCCAGTTCCCGATGATTCTAAATGTTCTGATCTGAATCCAATTGTTTAACTATCCTAATTTCAGCTAGCATGTTTTTATACGTCCGTCTATCTTAAATGCTACAATTTATTCAGTCTTTGTTCAATTCACCGAAAATCCCTCGTTTATAGATTCTCTCTGTTCTAGTGGGTTCAGAATGTGAACGTATGTACTCGTTTTCAGAAACATTAGGCGACGCCTAATTATAATATTTACCCCTATTACGGTGCTCGAACATCACAACAATACAACGACGGTGTACGGTAGGCATCAGGTTTCCTGATGCCTACCGTACACCGTCGTTGTGTGTCAGACATGGCGGGCAGGTCCACCGCGCGGATGAAATTGGAATAACCTCCGCGCGGATCAGCGGTGTCCGCGTGGATGTTATTCCACTTTGTAACGATTTCTTCTATAGTTATTTACGACTGGTTGAGACTGTTTTATTACTGGGTTTCAAGTTTTAATTATAGTTTAGTTTCATTAAGTGTTATAAAATCTTATGTTTCTTGGGATTCATTTAAATTTTCTCTTACAGTAAAATCGTTAATGTTTAATTAATAAAATACAAGTGCTTGTTAAAGTTGATAGAGTTTTCAAGATATTAACATTTGTTAATTAATATAATAAAGCAGATATCTTTATTCTAGAGAAGCTTTATTATTTCTTATTCGCTAAATGATACTCTAGTAACTTGGTAATTATTCTTGGTACCTACCTAAAAATAATGTTTAATGTTAGGTAACACACTTTTACTTTTATTATATTTGGAGGTAAGCCTTATTCCGTATTTTTCTCATTTTAAAATTAATCTGATGTGTCACTGTTTTACAAAAAAACTGTGCATATCTGTGTACTGTTGGTATTGCGTAGGTTTATCGTGACGTGTTTACTGTTTAGTGCATAATTTATTCCATTATGCTCCTGTTTCCATATGGATGAAGCCGCAGGCACAAACTAGTTAACAATGCGACAGATTCGTCCATGCGAGGGGCGATTATTAATTAAATTAGCAACACAAAGGGTGGATATTTTATTGTGTCAAATGACGGTAATATGTGCATACTAGACGAAGTGACAATTTATTAGCGTTGATGATTTGTATGGAAATATAAAAAATGTTTTAACATAATTCTTGGATTGTCTTATGTCGCCGAAAATGTAGTAAAGCGGAACGACTTTTTAGAAATGCGGAACACTTGAATACGATGGTCACTTGTTTAGTTTAGATTTTCAGGGTAGAATATAGTCCTCATCTGTTTTTGACTAAGTGATTCTTTCAGCAAGTTATGAAGAAGTCTCCTTTCAACTTTGTATCAGAAAAGATTCAGCTGTACTGAAAAACTCACTTCTTGAATGTATGTACTTATGACACAGAGGCGGTTTGACCACTTCCACCCACGATTTTTAAGAAGACAAAATTAAAACCAAAATAACATAAATTCTTATTAAAATAAAATAAATTAGCCCAAAGTTACGAGTATTTCTCGTATCTGTTCAGTTTTGTGAGGTAGTCGGAAAAATAAATATAATTATTTACGCAGAAAATATTTATACGTTAGCACTAAGGAAAATAAAAGAAAGGTTTTAATTATCATCCTTATTTTATTTCTACAAACACTGGCTGAAAATTACTTTGTTCCACGAATTTTTGATACTAGCCTTTTATAAAGAATTACTTTGTAAGGATAGATGGGACACGATGTAATAAAATTCAGGATTCCGAGACCAAACATTTTGAGATCGTTGAAAACATGATATACTATGCAGATCAATTAAGAAGGAGAGTTGCTGACGCCATATTGTGACGTTATGCAGCTTGCCGGGGTCGCCGGGCTGTCTTGTCAGGTAACTGAGGCTGCGGAACGTAAAGGGCTATTGAAGGACACCGTGGATTTTAGTCAGTACAATACTGTCAGTTCCTCCCGTCCTACTCTGGGTGGGTTTTCAAATAAACTATTATCACATGAAAATAACTCTAACAAGATAAAAAACTATGAAATATACCTACACTATTAAACATTCATTTCAAGAGTATTTTATTACTAAACGTTATTTTCAAATGACAGTTGACAGATGGAGATCATTGACACTCACCTTCTCAATTGAACCGCAAGACCTCATTCTTAATACCTATACCCAAAGCGACAAGGGAATTTTTAACAGGGTTTATGACCACCATTTTACTGAGTTCATTTTCTGATTACGGCCCTGTTATAAACAACCAGTAGACGGGGTTTAAATTAAATTTTATAGGAGAGGTTACTCAGTTTGGGAGAGACTTACGAAAGTTGTAATTCTAACTTTATAGCCAACTGCCTAGAAAAAATATACTACTTAGTTCTTTTAAAAATGGAGCTTTAAAAACTGGGGAAGAGTTTATTTTTTTGTTTTTTTATGATTTGCGGCCAGACTTTTTGGATCAAAAATATCACATCAGAGAAACAGATAAAGAGGTTATAAATAAATAAATAAATAAATAAATATTCCACAACTATCACACAACGCCATCTAGTCCCAAGCTAAGCAGAGCTTGTGTTATGGGTACTAGACGACTGATAAACATACTTATATATTTCTAAATACACACATATTATAGATAAATTACACCCAGACACAGAACAAATGATCGTGCTCATCACACAAATATTTGTCCTGGGTGGGAATCGAACCCACGACCTCCGGCATAGCAGTCAGGGTCACTAACCACTAGACCAACAGGCCTGTCAAATATGATAAACCTATGGGTATACTGCTTTTCATATTCATCTGCATCAGGTTACTTTGTAACCCCATTTCAACATTAAAAGTAAAAGGTTAGGCAGATAATGGCATAGATAATTAATGTGCTCATTATTTCGTAGAAATTGAAAGTCCTACGTTTTGTTAAAGAAAATGATCGTACACTATATTATTATCTCATCTTTATACAGTATCAAAATGAGGCAACGCAGCATAAACAATAGTAGAGGAGAGCTCTTATTAGTCATAAACTTCACATTGTTATCTTAAGTAAACTGAAATTATGAAACAAGGAGAAATGCGGTCAAACATGTAGGTATTCAATTGCGTAAGGCCGTAAATCTTTAGTTATTACTCGTATTACTAATTCTAATTTAGAACAAGAGAATTAGACATTGCTGGCTGCTCATAGATTTCCTCTCTCGGCTCGGGATTTGAATCTGGTTTGATTTGAAATTCGAATCATTGTCAAATTGACACTATACTTGCCAGTGAATGTCAATTTGTTTATGGTTCAGATTTGATTACACAAAAGGAGTATAATTAAAAAAAACTGTAGTAGAGTGCTAGTTTATGTTTCCATAAATATATTAAAGATCATAACGAGAAGTAGTTTTATCTGCGTCAATAACTACAAGGAAGTCTCCAAGGCATAAAATGTCTACAGAATGTAGATCAAATATATTTCATGGAATCGATTTATGGGTTTCGAAGGCATGAAATATCATAATATTGTGCAGTTCTAAAAGCCACGAACAAAAAAAAGAGTTGTATTCATAGACGCATATTTCAGATAACTTTGGTCGTTTTTATAAAAATCTGCCGTGTTAAATGTTCAATGATATAAAATAAAAACACTGCTTTTTTATAACACAGAGTTGTATTATATCGAATTAAGCGAATATTTTTTAAAAATCGAGCGAATACCTACAAAATATTTAAACAACATCCGGAAAATTGAATTGGGAAAACCGGATGTGGCGTTCATAAAATCAACTTATTTTAATGAAATGAATGAACTGTTTGCACAGCCTTTTCATTCTTATATACTTTTGATACTGATAAATGGATCTGCTGTTACTAAAATATTGGGTTTATTGATACTTCCGAGTTTTTTGACTTTCAGCCATGATTAAAAAGTATTCAGAATATCAAGAAATTGTGCTCAAAAAACCAACATTTTTCGTTTAAGTTTCGTTTTTCGACAGCTCGTTGACGTAAAAGAACAATTTCCACGATTTTCCGCATCGTAATCTGCAGTAGCAATAACCTCCCACTTGTCAGCCAACTGTTAAACATAACATTTTTAAACACGATTCTTTCGAATCATAAATACAACATACGTTTACATACGAGAGGGCGGATTCGCCTTCTATTTACAATTTTACTGTCTGACTCACTCGTTTGGGAGTATTCGGAGCATCGATAATGTCCAACAGCGTGGTGTACGTACAATTCGCAATGGATTCCCTCGGTCTATATTTATAAAGAGCGGAATAGACGAAGGGGCAAAGGGGGCGAGGGGTTCGACGCGCCCGAGCACGTGGTATTAATAGTCGTACGCGCATGTCGGCGCGCACCCGCGCACTCGTGCGCACCAAATTCGGAAACGAGAATAGGCGAGCGATGTTTGGGTTCAATGATAGATTGGAAAAGGGACTCACGGCTAGATAGTTGCCGCCGCATATTCAATGATTGCCGAGGTCAGTCAGTAGATGGGTAACCATTGTATAGGCACTAAGATTCCATCGTGCCTTGGTAAGGTCATATACGTGGTTGTAGGTAGACGATGGTCTCAGCTGACGCTTTCAGAACTTTAAGGGTTGCTTCGGTTAACCCTTCTCAGGTTATTTTGACAGCCAGTCTTATCAACCAAGGGTTATTGGTGTAACAAATTTTTGGAGGTCAGAGACGCAGTTGCTCCATGTAAAACACTGGCATTTAACTGCATTTAGATAGATTGGAAACCGTTAAAAAAGATAAATGGCTAGGTTATGAATGAAAAGGTTCATACGCCAGCACATCAACCTACCTCAATCGGTCAAATTTCTTTAATGGATTTTCAATCTTATAACAATAGTGGGAGGTTGAAAAAGATTGACAGATTCGGGTAGCTAGCGTCTGTATAATAGGTGTATAATGGCTGTATAATGTATAATGATAGATAGAATAAAAATCTACGATCCAGTAAACCTGCTGCATTCACCTATATTTGTGAAGCGTGTTCCTCTCATTAGTTGCTGGAAACTTTGTAGACAGACTGTAAATAGCGCTAGACGACGAGGTATGCTTAATTGATTGTTATTCGTCTTACTCTGTCTGCGTGAGTTAATCCCGGCTGAACAAACTGTTCACCTTTAAATTACTTTGATCAGACTGCGCAATAGTCTTCGGGTAAAGCATTGTTTATTCATCGTATTTTAAGATAGTTAAGGCTATTCAATGTTCACTCCATACTACATAGTATTATCACAAACATGCCTTTTTATCATAAGTTTGGCAGAAAATACGGTTGCATTTCGGAGTGTGCGATGGAACTGCACAGTTTGATTCCGCGTGGCCCTTTCCGTCATCGGACTACAAGATATGCGGTGATGCCCCATCTTCAAACTTGCGTATGAAGCGGTTCGTCAATACTCTTATTGTGCGCACAGCTAAGGAGTCTGTATTTCCTGTTACCTATAACTTTGAGGTCTTCAAGTCAAGAGTGAATAAGTTACCTACGATCTTGATATAAATAAATAAATAAATATTCCACAACTATCACACAACGCCATCTAGTCCCAAGCTAAGCAGAGCTTGTGTTATGGGTACTAGACAACTGATAAACATACTTATATATATCTAAATACATACATGTTATAGATAAATTACACCCAGACACAGAACAAATGATCGTGCTCATCACACAAACATTTGTCCTGGGTGGGAATCGAACCCACGACCTCCGGCATAGCAGTCAGGGTCACTTACCACTAGACAGCCCAGGTTAATTACCAGGTGTCTCCATGCCTATAAATCTGGTGATTTTTATACTTTCCGTTAAAAGGGTAATTAAAAATATAATATGTTGAAAATATTCAGTAAATATTAACACAATTTGCAAGACGCAGATCTTTGAAATAATGTAAAACAAAATTAATAAGATTAAATATTATTCTAATACCATGTAGTCATAACAAACAAGCATAAAGTCAACAAAAACTTGTGAGAAACACACACGTTTCGGAATGTTAATAACCTCTCCACGTTCCAGAAAGCAAAACAACTGAAAACGTATGTCAAAAGATTGGATTGATTTATTAATTAATACTATTTTTTTATTTTTTTTATTGATTGATTGTTTTTTTCTCCCTCATCCTCATAATACATTATTTTTTTGTACACCACTAGGCTTTTGCATCACGTATGGTAATGGGTATGGTGTACTTCTTTTTGACGTGACAACGTCTTATAAATTGGTTTGCCGGGTGACACTTCAAGAAACTGCGTTACGCTCCGCTCGCGTTATGCGCTCACAATGAGAGCGAGTGAGAGGCACGCGTCCCTTCCACTCGGGCATGGTTAGCCCGCCTAAGAGCGAGAGAGACAGACATAAACAAAGTCGTTGTCACGTAAAACTTTCGCCCGTATACCGACTTTACAGGCAACCAATTTTTTATTGAACTTGAAGGAGAAGAAAAGAGAAAGGAAGCCGCAGACAAAACTAGTTACAATAAGCATTCTAAATACTTATACGCATTTCACAGTTTATTGACCGCTAGCTATAAAGTTGGCAAACCTGAGAATTGCATGTGGAACATTTTTTAAACAAATCGCAGGTTAGCCAACATAATAAGTAACAGCAAAAAAATATGCTGCCAGTATCAAAAATAAAAGGCACAAGCCATAGACACGTGCGTACCATGTGCTAGAAAGACTTTTAACATAAAACTCTTTATTGATATTCCGTATTGGGGTCATGTGATGGCAGAAATTAGGTCGTGATGTGACTACATTCGGGTTTGGTTTAGTTTACTTGTTTGGAGGTCACGGACTTAATGTACGGGACATAATACGATTGCTATTTGTAGACAATATGTTGGTTTTTGTTTACATAATATAACTCTGAAGAAAGATTTTGGATCAGACATCCTCAATTTTTCTCTACAAACTTTGAATTTTCTTCATAGTCGTTTCAACATTCCAATATTCATAAACACGCAGATATGCTTTAGTCTTCAAATGTGAGAATAACAGAATAGAGAAGGAAAACTGTCAAAAAAAGGTATTTGATTAATATTATTCCAAACTGTTTCACGTACAGTACGAGTACAAAGAGTATATTTAGAATAGTGATATTTTTAGGCCAAATTGAATCTGCTGGCCATTTAACTGATAAACTCTTACAAATAACTCACACGTTTTGGTATATGTACTCAAATAGTTATTACCCCAAAATTTATCACAACAAAGAAAACCAATTTCTACACAGTTTTCCCCACAAAAACCCAACCAAGATGAATTCCATTGAAAACCGCATCCGAACTCCGTTTCACCGCTTTTCAGGAGATTAAATAAAACATACGCAAGCAAAACGTTGCCTTTCGGAGACTTCAGCAAGCATTAATATGTACGAGTGTAACTTGAAAATGTACTTGTTACGTGACGTGTGGTTACAAAGTTTGGCATTCCCTTTATACCTAGGGGTTTGATAAGAGAAGGAGAATGGGACAAAGAAGATTTGCAATTTTGCAGGCGTCGATTTTTCTATGATTATTTTCAAGCGTTGCGTGGTTATTACAAATCCAGTGGATCTAAAATCGCCACTTTTTCAAGCATATCGTATAATTGATAAAGAACAATTTTAGCAACATTGATATTAGCAACGTTGATAAAGTGGCAATTTTATATCCGCTATTGTGTTCTGGTGTTAAGTGAATTATTTAAAGAAATGGACAACGTTTTAAAAAATGATTCTTCTGCTGGACCTTAAAACTATTTTTCTTTCAATAGCCCTTTACGTACTGGGGTCACGGTAATTCGTGAGTCCCGCGACCCCGGCTGGACCTCAAAACTTTGCTCATTTTACATTATAGACAAGCATTTTATTAAGAGTTTCATAAAATGAATACGTATATTTTTCGATTTCTAAGTATAGCGGTCATTAGAAGGTTTTATTTTCTTCAGAAGGCCGACAACTTGAAAATAATTCCCCTTTTGAAGAGAACAGTAAAACAGGGCTGTAATTCAGGATCTGTGACGTATACAAAGACAATTCGGGTCCTCGTAAAAACGTTTAGCATTAGGTCTTTCTTCAGACAGCAATTACTTGATTTAATTTCGTCGTTATTGGGCTTGTGTGACGGGAATTTTACGCTTTCACCTTTGGCAATGTCAAGTGGATAGCAACCATTGCGCCACTATTATAAAAGACGTTTGTTAAAGTAGTTACCGAGCAATGGACGACACTCAGACATTAAGGCGGAGTGTTATTGCGTCGATTAAAAGTCCGTGTTCTTACGAACTTTACATATTTATTACCTTTCGTAAAGTGAGTAGTGTTTAATGTTCTTCTGTATTTGGTAGTCGAATGTATATTTCGATGATTTGTGACTTATCTGGCCGCGGTTATGACAGGAGCGTTCACAGAAGCTTGCCTTTTTTGGTTGCCATTTTTTCAAGGCATCGTCAGTGTAAATCTTTTCCTATAATATACTGTTTTGACTCTTCATCTGTAGCTCGATTACAAGATTTAAGTATTTATAGCGTACTTGAAGCATTTATTGCGTCATTGTATGGAAAAATGGAACAGCGCCTCTAGTGTACGAAGAAGGAACTATTTTTTTCTTGAAATTAATGTCAAAATTCCATAGGGAACATAACAGCTATGCCTCATTATTCTTACAAACAAGCTTTTAATATCTCTATAAAGTTCAATTCAAAGAATATACATTTATGTACAGAATCAGACACCAGCACATCAACCTACCTCAATCAGTCAAATTTCTTTAAAAAATTTTCAACCTTATCACAATTAGTAGAAGGTTAATATTCGATTGGTAAAATTTGACAGATTCGGGTAGGTTGACCTGCTGGCGTCTGTACCTCTAACTTGTTGTTGAATAAAAACCCACACAGTAATTTCGCGGTAATACCTTAATTAAAAGTTATTTTCAATAAATAAGTACCTACTCGGAATTTCTATTCAATTTTATTCCTAGAATATCACAAATAAACTTTCGTATCATTTATACCCGTAAAATGAGATGCTCGTACGCTTCAGACTCAGAAATTCACAACAATTTTATTACCATGAAAAATGGAAATAAACCTCTGAAAATGTAAATTGTTATGCCTCATTAGCATTTAGAAAAGCTTACGTATATTCGTATATATAAAGAATATATTTGCCATGTTAACTCTCCTACTTGGGCATGTAAATTTATCAATAAAGAGTGTCGCGACAAGGACCGGGTTCTGCCGAGCTTCTTTACATTTACATATTGGTCCTTGTTGACCGCTATCTTCGTCCAACCTTGCAATTATCATAGGAAAATCTTCTAAAGCTTGGCTAGGTTAGTTTTTAAGCCTTTGTATGCCCTGGTCATCTCCGATTGATTAGGGGGCACTTTATTCGTTTTAGAAATAAATTGATAACTTACAAGACTAAATAGATTTGCAATTGATTGATGCTTGAACCGTGGTGAAATAGAGAGCCTTTTAGACAAGAGGCTTCTTGTCTGATAGTCTGTATCTAGCGGGACGACTCATTTGATGATATTACGCCACAAAAAAAAAGTAGTATGTGGTGTTAGGTGATCACGGGACTGTACGAATTACCGTGACCCCGGAACGTAAAGGACTATTGAAGGACACCGTGGATTTTAGTCAGTACTAGTCTGACAGTCCCTCCCGCTCTGCCCTGGGTGGGAGGACTCATTTGATGATTATACCACGTAAAAAAAATATGTGGTGTAGGTACCATTTTAGAAAATACATACTAAAAGCATATACTCTGCACAATATTCTCTATTTTCATTTCCCCCGAAACAAACACCTGACTACAATTTCAAGGAACCCCAAAAACGTGACAATAAATTCTACAAAACAGATTATTAGGTCCCTATTTTGACACACAATAAGGCAAGTATCGAAGAATATTTGTATACCTTTGTCGCAAATCTGAGTCCCACCTGTTATTCTCTTTGATTCCCGGGTCCCGAAAACGTGCCCCTCGTTATTATAAAATGGCTGCGTGTGTCCCCGGAGGAATGTAAACTGTTTTTCTGGCAACACTGAAATTAAGAGTTATTGCCTTCATTTTTGCGTGTGATGTTTTTTTTTGATTAATTTTGTTTTTGTTTGTTTTAGAGTTGGTTGATATTATTATTTTCTTAGATAACCTTCTTTTTAAGAATTTCTTCAATGTCGCGGATGCGTTTGCAAACATTTAATTCTAATTCTGTATTTCTGCTCGTTTGACGACAATAGTTGACAATAGCATTTTGGCGTCAGAATTTTGACCCATAACTGGACAAAATGTGTTAATTTCTCCTCTTGTGAAAACCAGTCATAGGCAATTTTCTCATTGTAACGAATTCAGAGTAGGTTCTTACATGTGTCTTAACGTACAGTTACACTAATTTTAATCCTATGTCTGCATAATTAAGACAAAAGCTTGTAACAATAATAAGCCTTTTGTACGTAAACTTCAGCTGAAAGAAAAATATTTACTAGAATTTTGTCTATTATAGCAAGAGTAACTTTGTGCCTAAAACAAATTAAAATACGTAACCGGAGGAAAGATAAAGCCAATAAGCAAGAAGGGACTAAATAAATAAGGTTTTAATTATTTTTTTAAATGGTGTATCGTTATTCTGTGCTTTCTTTCGTGCCAGTTCAGTTGGGGTCGCAAATAAATCTTGAAGCCGATGTTTATTTGTTTTTATTATTGCTAGACTGAGTACCTACCTCCTTTAATTTCTAGCCTCCTGGTACTTTCTTTCTTTGGAGTATGGTATTGTGTTAGGAAAATAACAAAATATCGTGTAAATGTTCGTAGCAGCTGTATTATGGCTGCTACCGCGAAATAAATGTGTTATCATGTATCCAATTTCTTTTTTTATTACTAAAGTTTTTTTTAGTATTGAAACCGCAACGCAGTACACAAGAACTGCAACTCCAGAAAGCTAGAATCTACAGTGGCGACCACCAGAAAAGCGACGAAACAATGAAGGTCGATGAAGTCTCGGAGAAAGAATTTGACTGTGTAGGAATCCGCAGCGAAATTTTTTAGAAACAAAATTTACTAAAATATCCTTTTTCAATTCCTTTCATATCAAGTAAGAGATAGAACAAAACAAGGCCAATAGGAAAGGGATGCAAAGCTTCAAAAGAGTTGTTACCAAAACATGAGATAAACACAATAACAGGTTTCCACATCTATCGCTATTCGAAGAAGATTGGCCAATTTACCCTTAATCCACCAATGGACGCCCAAGTCAGCCCAATGTAGGTCATTGGACAAAAGAGTAATTAAAACTATAAAACTGAACCAAACGAGGGAAGCGTAGCGGACGTACTGTTAGTTAGTTTATTGAGGGGGATACAAATAGATTGGTTCTGAATGAAGAGAAATAACCTGAAAACGAGTGTTTCATGATTGTCATTTGTGGACATGTAATTATTCTTGCATTTACTTTACTACTCATTTATTCTTAAGCATACACTAACTGCTCAACTGAGCAATCAGTTTATGCCTGGCGTCTGTTTGATTGCACCAACTGCCGCAAATAATTTGACTGCTTGAGAGATACCGTGTAGGCGTGAAGCAGTCGATACGGACTGCTTAAAGCAGTCCGTGTACGCACAGACATAGACTAAAAAAAACTCTGTTACAGTAAGCATAGATAAAGATACATTCCATCAGTGATAGATGTCAAGTGTCACTGAAAAGTCAACCAATGCGACGCCGAAACTTCTACGTTTCTGAACTTTTGCAGTTCAAAAAGCAACGAGAGTCGTCATTTTGGTAAATGATGAATAATAGGTGTTTAATGGAGTGTTGGACGCAAGTCTTTCAAATTATCAGCAAGTCAGCAGGCAATCAAAGTTGTTGACTTAGAGCCTTGCTTAAAAAGTATTTGATAATTTATTGCCACATGGCTCTATCAAAGAAAACACAGAGGTCGTTTGTAGATGAACGAACCCTGAGAATTTTCTCGCGAAAATCTAATCAAACGAAAAAATCTCGCACACAAACGAAATTCAATCCATTACGTCGGTAAAATTGATTTTTCTATCGCACGTGAGATCCTATCCATAACATTTCCAGCTATCTTACAATCAATATTGATGATATTTTTATTGCGTGTTATTGTAATTGGGTTCTTTTCGCGTGAAAGAGACTCTACAATAAAATAAACAATAGTTGTACCTACTTTGAAGAATTATGAGCTACTCCAGTCACTCTGGGTGATGACCGCAGGCTTACCGGGATTATATTCAGTAGGATGAATGCTGTAGTACTTAGATCGATCTTCTTAGCGTGTCGATGACTACAATCTAAGCACGAAACCCGTAGCTTTGGCCTAAGTTTCGAACGATTACGACCTACTCTTTGTTACTTACGGACATGGGATTAAATAGTGATATGACTTTTTAGTTCATATGAGCCAAAAATTGTTGACAACTGTACAGTTGCTTGTCCCGACGACCGATGTGTTGTCACAGCTTATGAATTCAAAAGTAATAGATAGTAGGGGTTCACTCAAAAGTTTCGAGTTACTAACGTACGGGCCCCTTTCTATGTTAACCGACTTAAGGAGTAGACTCCCCGAATTGGGCCACGAGTTTAGCGCCCTCAGAAGCTACCATCAGGTCCTGTAACAAAGAATCCGGCACGTAGGGAACGATTTTAAGCGCCTCATGGTTTGTTGAGTAGCACCACATTTATACTTCAGAGCGGAAATGTCAATGAATTTCCACTTTTTTTCTTTTCGTGGTAAAGTCATCAAATAAGTCCTCCCACTCAGGGCAGAGCGGGAGGGACTGTCAGACTCGTACTGACTAAAATCCATGGTGTCCTTCAATAGCCCGTTACTTTCCGGGGTCACGGTAATTCGTAGAGTCCCGCGACCAATGAATTTCCACCTGAGCATATTTTCTTTGCTTCGTCTTAAGTACTTAGATCGATGAATGCTGATGATGATAATGTTTGGCACTATGTTTATTGTGGAAAGGTTTTATTTCAAGTTCATGTTTTACACAATAGGTATGGGAATTTACTAGGTTACCTTTAATCAATTCTGGGAAGAGTAGATGAGCCTTTAAGTATTTAAAGTGAAGTAAAGTCACATCCAATTAACTTTTAAGAGTCCTTGTTAGGTGTAGCGTTACTTGATATTTATTGCGTCTTTAAATTAAAGCTATTTCGTGGATCGCTAGATCTTTTCTAAAGCGTGGTTTATATAAAAGAAACATGGACATGTGGCGGTGGTGGATAATCATAACCTAATGGTTGCATCATAACCTAGGTGTTTGTGATTTGCAATTTTGTTTTTTTTTTGAGAATTTGTCAAATTGCGACTCGGTTGCCATTATTTTTGAGAATTAGGCATTCTACACCTAAGCCGTGTGATTTTTAGTACCTACGTCCAAGTCTGAAAGTCCGTTCATGTCTACTCTGAGAAGTAGGCCCCATAATTATGATGATTTTCGTATGTAGATATAGCCTTTCAAGAACTAGTAAACCCTTTATTAAAAATATGACGTACCTAATTAAAAGTACGCACCTAAGTATACACTACAAATCAAAACATTACGTCAATAGTCCAATACTTACGCACCAATATCTTAATAATACTTACGCCAGTCGGTCGACCTGCACGTCTATTTTAATAGCTTACAAACGACCATCAGTACACCACAAGAAACATTCGTTCAAGTCATCAACGCCATCATAAAAACACTCATCACATCTGAATGGATGCAGCATACAAACATACATACATACATAAGTATGTATGGCAGTGTATGACACACAATTGTGATGCACGGAATATTTTTGACGACAACATATTTATAATCTGTGCAGATAAAAAGGTGGTAACAGAGAGTCATTAATTTTATTCGTGCAGGTTAAATAGGGCTGTCGGGTTTCCATTAGTAGAAAAAACTAGGGCTGAATTACGAAATATAATATATTTTCTGAGAAGTAAAGTTCATCAATAAAATATAAATGATAAATTATATCGTCAAGTGGTCCCGCGGGTCCATTACAAGTGGATCTAGTTGACCAAAGACTCGTACAATTATTGATCGATAAAATTAAGTTTTAAAAGGTAAGTAAACAATATTGGACTGCAGCTAATTTCGGTATTCGGAGATTGTGTCGTACTAAGTACTAATTATTATAAGTGGACATTTTAAATCGCTTAGTAGATGCATGTCATAAATGATGGGTATAACGCAGCAAGTATTGATTAAGAATAGTACGTATAAAACTTAATCAGGAGATTAAATCAGAGTATTACAAAAGAGGACACTTTTAATAAGTTCATATCTTTTTAGATAAACAATTAATTAACTAATGAAACCAGGACAAACACGTGCGGTCGCAGCCCTGTTGCGCTGGCGTGCGCGCGCGCAGAGTCCAGTGCGCCCACGCACTCCGCGGCAACCTTGCGCGCGAGTATCGGGGACATGCGGCCATTTCCATTAATCAAACCACTATTATGTATTCACCGCGAATTTTATACAACAATGTTTCATGCTGTTCAATTAAAAATGATGTTAATGTAATGTTGATTTCATAATGGGTCAGAGGTTGGCACCTCGTCTCTCATGCACGAGGTAATGAATTCAAACCCAGGCTAGTACTAATGTGACTTTTAAATTCATATGTTGGTAATATGGTCGCGGGACTGTCTCGTCAGGTAACCGTGACACTGGAACGTAAAGGGCTATTGAAGGATCACCGTGGATTTTAGTCAGTACAAGTCCGACAGTTCCTCTCGTTCCGCCCTGGGTGGGAGGACTTAGATAAATAAATAAATATTCCACAACTATCACACAACGCCATCTAGTCCCAAGCTAAGCAGAGCTTGTGTTATGGGTACTAGACAACTGATAAACATACTTATATATTTCTAAATACATACATATTATAGATAACACCCAGACACAGAACAAATGATCGTGCTCATCACACAAACATTTGTCCCGGGTGGGAATCGAACCCACGACCTCCGGCATAGCAGTCAGGGTCACTAACCACTAGACCAACAGGCCTGTCAAGATACGATAGATACGATACAAAAAATAATATATATAGTAAAAAGTAAAGTAATAAATAATAAAAGTAAAGTAATAAATAAATCTAGGAAGAATGAATTCATGTGGCAGATTTTTTAATTTTTCACGTACTCACCGAAGATATACTATTTGAGTTGTTTTAGGAATTGTGTTTATTAATTTTAGAAAAAAACATCAGCGTAACTATAATCAAGAAGATCTTACTTTCAATTCATAGAAAAAAACGAAATTTAATCGGATAGTTAAACTGATAAAACAAAGCCAGCTTTCTAGTTAAGCCATAAAAACAAGCCAACAAGTTGTAAACAGAACAACTCTCGTCCATTATTTAAAAACAGTTAATGAAAATGTCAAATAAGAAACATTATAAAACACGTATCTTCAAATAATGGAGTTCCACGCAGTTGTTCCAACAAGTTGTCATTTTAAAATTCGAAATACTGATTTGCCATATAATAATTAAGTATTCGAATTTATTTATAAAATGTATAAGTAAATTTATGTATAAGGAAAGGAATAATTGCTAATAGCAAAAATTAGATTGATATGCAAGGATTAAAAAAAAGTTTTATGAAGGTCATCCTATTTTTTTATAACAGTGATTACCCAGTGGTATTGCCCCTGACTTACGAGTTGTGGTTCGGAACCAGGCGTATTACCTTGTGTTGTAATTACGTATTTTCATCACCATTGTTCTCAAAACAGTGAAAGCGAGTCGCCCATTACTCGCTGCCCGCATGCCCGCGCCTACGGTGGCCGGAGATCGTCTTGCGACGTCCGACGCCGTGGGCGTCTACCACTGCGGCTGGGGTGGAGGGAGGACGCTGTCCTCTCCCTCAGGCGGCCCGCGTCCTCCTTCACGAGCATGACTGCTTCGCAGAAGGAGGCGACCGCTTCCCACTCCGTCTCGCCCCGCAGCATGGCCTCGACCAATGCCGGGCGCGAGAGGTCTCCACCTATCGCCGTTGTGAGGACACGGCGGTGCTCTGCCCAAGCGGGGCAGTCCTGCACCGTATGCTCCACCGTGTCCCCCGGACGATCCTCGCAGTGGTGACACCCAGGCGTTTCTTCCCTCCCTATCAGACACAGGAACCTCCCGAAACTTCCGTGTCCGGTGAGGACCTGCGTCATGCGGTAGGTCAGGACGCCGTGACGCCTATCCAGCCACTCCTCAAAGAGGGGTCTTACCGCCGCGATTGCGGCGTGCCCGCACTGTGTGCCTAAGGGGTCTCTTTGCCCGTATGCGAATAGCCTGTCGGGTGGATGCTCCAACGCGTGTCCCTCTGAACAGCAGAGGGCACAGCGGCGGAGCGGGCTTGCGGACGGTGAGTAATGGGTAAGCTCGCCGTCCGACCAAGGACCAAGCCCGGGTCGGTGGCGCGTCGTGTTTCACGCGTCACCGACGGGGCCCCTTACGGGGCCAAATGCCTGCTGGGGTCGCGGCTTTTTTCTTAATCCAGGATACCGCGGCCCCGGAACGTAAAGGGCATCCGAAGAAACACGGGTGGATTTTAGTCAGTAAGAGTCTGACAGTCCCTTCCGCCCCGCCCAGGGCGGGAAGACTCATTTGATGATTTTGCCACCCTAAAAAAAAATAAAAAAAAAGGACGAAAAATTTGAAGAAATTTGACATCTACCAGCTGAATTGCAGCCCACTCCCTCTCACGTAAAGAAGGCGTGCGTCCCAGCGGTGGGAACATTTTGTATTTTCTTTATATTTACGTCACTCGCCTGCCGGGGTCGCGGGACTAACGAATTACCGTGACCCCGGTACGTAAAGGGCTATTGAAGGACACCGTGGATTTTAGTCAGTACAAGTCTGACAGTCCCTCCCGCCCTGCCCTGGGTGGGAGGACTCATTTGATGATTTTACCACGCTAAAAAATATATATATATATTTCCGTCACTCACGCGTGCCAGCGTCTCTGTTTGCACGTAATTAACTTGTAATTCGTCACAGAGGCTGCATGACATTTAGCCTTTATCTTGTTCGTGAACTGAATTACTGAAATAATAACCTCCTTACATTGCTCCTTTATGGTCATAAGCCTTCTTACATCACAATTATGTGCAATCTTTGAATGTTAAAGGTAATTAAAGGTACTTATGGTAAATACACGTAATAATGGAATTGTTTTGAGTCCACGGAACTTTTAAATAAATAGAGCTGTAATTATTTAGATCAGCATCCAACAGAGATAATTGTTATTGAGACTTGTTTGTATAGTAATTTTATATTGATACCACGTAGATACCACGGTTTCTTTGAGAGTCAAAGATTGTCAAAAATTCTCATCGTTTAATATTTTTGCAATGGACTATCTTCCGAGAACGAGTATGGACAGTCAAAAAATAGTAACGAATTTCTAACGAATCCATTTAAGAAATATTTGTATACTAAAAAGTTTCAATTGCATTATTATTTTTATCAACTGGCTGAATTGCTTGGGAAAATAAATAAAGGAAAGCCATTTACTTTCAGAAGAAGAAAAAAAAACTTTAATGGCATCATACAATTTTTTTGAACGCAAGTAGCCAGTGAGGTACTACTAAAAAGGTTAAACACCAATCACTATTTACATAATTTTGAATCATTCCAAAAATCTAGAACGTATTAAAGTTACGAAGTTATTTTATAAAACTGTTTTAATTTTATTTTAGTCATATTGGTTTAAAAAAAGAAAACTGTTACACAAATTAGTTCCCACAGAATTCCAAGTCATTAATCAATCACAAATAATGCCTAAAGAAAACTGTATTATCAGTAAATAATGCATAGTTGGTACAAATTTATGTACAATAGATATATCGAGCGTAGATAAACTTTACCAATTACGAACCTTAATTTGATTAGTAAGTAGTACAGACTCAAGCAATGCCTCAATCCGTCAACCTTTATTAATCAAATAGAAACCTTTTGCTTTTGTGATAAAGTTGAAATACTATTTAAAAAAATACAGATTAGGTTATCTGTGGCGTCTGTACAACTACAAAAAGACTGGTTAGCGTTTTCACACGCAGGTTCATGAACTGAGCGCCAATTTGTAACAAATATTCTGTAACTCAAGTCTAATGCCTTTGCCAAACAGACAGGCGAAAGCGAAGCGACTCCGAAGCGATACCGAAGCGAGACGATAGTTCTGTCACGCTATCGGATCGCTTTCGCTTTTCTATGTGACTGCATTCAAACAATTCCATACATTACAAATAAAAACATAGAAAATCACCTACACAAACACCGAGACCCGGAACAACTACTTGTAGGTCAAACAAAGTTCCGTGCGGGAATCGTACCCGCGACACGCAGCGCAGCAGTCCAATCGCTTAGCCACTATGCTAACCGTGCCGTCAAATATTAGTAGGAAATGATTTGTTAGAAAGACAAAGCTCAATCCAAGTAATCAGATAAAAGGCTAGTTCCTAACATCGTCCAAAGTTATAGTTTAGCAATTAACGTACAATTTCCAACAGATAGCTAAGCAGGGCACGATTTCATTGTGCCGGCAGTCGTACGAGAGCCGTGGGAACAGCTCATGAATAGGCATCTAGGTATCTAGGCACTGCGACTATAATAGTCGGCACGTGTGCAGCTCGCACGACAATGGCAACTCGATTGGGTCGTGAATTATGGCCACTAATGTTGATAATTTTAATTGTTACCAGTTGCTTGGTTGATAAAGCCAAAGGTTTGTGATTGGGAGTTGAAACTTATGAGTTTTCACGTTTTTGTTACGTATAGTCCGCGCTACCAATTATGACCTGCGGAAAAATCATGGTTCTACATTTTTTTTAATGATATTTGATGTAATGACATAGCTAGTGTCTATGCCACGTCAAAAAGACTTCAGTCGTGGCGCGGACTGGCTGGAGGCCTTAACTTCTTAAGGCATCCACAGAAAGGTCCGGTTGAGCAGTACACAACCTACTAGAGGTTGACCTGTGAGGTGCCATTAAAAAAACTAAATCGACTATTTTGAAGTCAATTTGATAGTCGTAATACTTCGAGTATGATGTATAGCCAAAGACACACATCAAAAAAAGTTTGTGATCATATAAGCTGTTTTTTTTAAAATTTTATGATATACGATTAAACTGTCTTATTGTTTATTCTAAATCTATATTTTTAAATAAAGAATCTAAAAAGATGAAGAAATCTTAACCTACCGTAACAAAAAATATTTCAATTTTTCAAAGTGATTGTAATCTTTTTTTGTATGTGTATGCTGTGCATAAGCATCTCCCACAAAATCGTTATTTTCTTTGGACAAAAGCTGAACCAGAACTAAATAAATGTGGTTAGATCCTAATGCTATTTGGTGTATCGCTAGATCTTTCCTAAGGGAATGTAATATCGTGTGTAGCCCTCAGGTGAACATAAACTTATATTAAGTTGGATATTGCAAGGTAGTTTGTTACTAGTTGTTGATACTTTTGAACGTTATTGCTGTTAAATGGATCAAGTAAATAGGGTTTGTTGAGTCTGTTAATCCGTTGGGGATTCTGATATTGATATTGAAGCTTGATTTTGTCGATTAACTTGTTTAACTTCTTCCTATCCTATCCATTTATCAACTGTTTACATTTATTGCTGTTTATATAAATTATTTTATTCTTGTTTCCTTCTGATGTTTTCTAGTCGAGATGATTGTAAGTAAAGTAAAGCAATTAAGGATTTTTTTTTGTTTCAGTATAATTCGTATGAAAAGTCTGAAATCACAAATATACCACACCACATACAGGATTCAAAATACATAACTAATCATTTGAGGACAGAATCAATCAATCAATTAATCAGTTATTGCAACACATTCAATTATAGCGCATAACATTTCTTATTCGTACCTACTTAATTTACAACAATCAAAACGTTATTGTACTTTTTGTTTTATTAATGTATGAAAACGTGAAAAGGCAAATAAATTTAAAGTATCCAAAATACAGGGAAAGTCAAAGTGCTCATTTCATTATTTAGTAACACATATAAGCAACATATATTATTTATATAGGTTGACTTAGCTATATACCTAACAAACATACATACATAATGATCCACACGTACCCTGTTATATTACCCGTCTGGTGCTCTCATTACCCGGCCTACATTTAGATAAAAAAAGTATTGACGTAATTAACGTAGATTTAAAAAGGTTCTCTAATCTTCAAGGCTTTGTTTTATGATTATTTCACCTAAATTGAAAAAAGATTTTTTATTAATTAGATTAATTAAGTATTTTTTTTAAAGAGATTTTTTCTAAAAATCTCAAAAACTGGTCAATATTTTTTATATTCCAGCTGTTTACAGCCTCAATCGTTTTCCTCTGAACGAATTTTCACATCTCCAAAACGCTGTTTTAAGAAAATTCACGAAACTTAATTATCCTTATGGTATCCTTTTCACACAGTTCCCCATAATTTTCCCTTCGATGCCCCTTCTCTGTTATACATAAGGCGTATAGTATAAGTGTATCTCTGTCATGTTTTGGTTTCAGCTTGTTTCAGGAGCCAGCTGAGCGGGCGCGACGCGTTGTCATGGCAACCATTGATCGGTCGCCATTTTGAATGCAGCCGTCTGCAAACCCGTACTCTAGACTGTAATGGGATTTGGCGCTTGTGTTAAAAATAGGTGCGGTGTGGAGTATGGGAGAGCCGTACGGTTATGGTGTCCTATATTGTTGGGATTTTTTTGAGGGTAATTTATGGAAAATTCTGTTAAGCTTGATTGTAAACTGGAATTTGTAGTAGTATTAAGTTTGTAGTAAATACAAACTAAAATGTAAAATTTTGTTAGTTCAATAGCTACCTTATTTTGCAAAGTGGCTCACCCACAAAAAAAAGAAGGCATGACTTTATTACTGTTTGTGTATACAGTAATTCTACAGATAAACAGAACTCTTTTTTATAAAACAAGTAATTTTATAACTTAGGTACTGGAGCTGTCTAAATTGTATGTATGTTTTATCAATATCAAAAATAAACATTTAATATTTATTTAAAACTAGCTTTTGCCCGCGACTTCGTTCGCGTGGAATAGTGATTTCCGGCAGATTTTTGTTTTATTTTTTGTAATAAAAACTATCCTATGTCCTTTCTCGAGTTCCAAACTATGTCTGTACCAAATTTCACACAAATCGGTTCAGTAGTTTAGGCGTGAAGAAAAGACAGACAGACAGAGTTACTTTCGCATTTATAATATTAGTTTGGACTAGGATTCTATATAAAGCAGTGACACAAAAGCTCCCAGACACAATAGTGTACGATAGTTAACGAGTCGCTTTCCATGCCCATTATACAGGCCGCCCCGGCCGGGTAAGAGGCTGGCAAAGTGGCGAGATGTCGCATCCTCCTTATCGACCGAATCCGGACGCTATCAATAATACGTGAACGGGTGTACCGGATACGTCTGCCTTTGCCTTTACAATTGGCTATTTGACAGTAGCTATAAATTACAAATATAATTAGTCCGTCATTTAGAGTTTAAAAAAATAACGGACACGTATTTTTTTCTTTTGTAAAATCAATGAATATTCATCAAAATATGACGCATCAAAACTCGAGAGTGGGGGCTCGTGACGTCACAATTCAATAAAATTGTACTAAATTGTGACGTATTGCCAATTTTGAAAGCGTCGTATCTCCGTCAATTTTGGTTTACGAATATTTTTTGATGATCTAAGTAACGGACTAATTAGAATTTTTCAATCAAATAGCCAATTGTATTGCTTTGGCAGCATGGTAATTGTGTAACTTAGAAGAAGGATGAATTTAGTTGACCACACGATTTTTTCTACAATGTAATATCACTCCTGTTATCCCCAAAGGGTAAGGCAGAGATGTACCTAATATTACACCCATATTTCGCCAGTTGTTATGTTTCAGTTCCATTTAATAGGGGGCCATAAATCAAGATTTTGTGGTTGTTGCTGAGATTTTTTTTGTGGAAAATTTTAAACCAACCTGGGAATGAAACTCAAGACCCCATGTTCAGTAGTAGGACTTAGTAACTAATAGACTAGCGAAGCAATTTATGGAATAGCTTATGATTAAAAGTTTTTTTTTTAATTTTTCGGCATTAGATTAAAGGGATAATTCCATTATGATAGATGGTGCCTATTTGTTTTTTGCATTCATGGTGCGATAATATTGAAAACTAAGTGAAGTCTGCCTTAAAACGTCACACTATGTCCAATTCCATGTAACCTCCTAAACTAAACTATACTAAACGTTTAATAAGGCTGATTTTTCATGGAAAAGTAAATTGAAACATAGAATTATTTCTAGGCAACGAAGGATTTCATTCAGGAAGTCTGAATAGTTTACAAGCGACGGGAAGTTACGACGTCAGACAGTAGGTAAACAATTTGTAGAGTAAAAGAGGTACAGCCTGGCTTGCAGTAGTTCATGAATCAGTAAAATGTTGGTAGGTTTTACTATTTCTAGTGGTCTCGGCCACACGAGTTGAGTTGCTGGGTATAGTTCTAGTACAGAAATAAACTTATACATGTGAAATTAAAAATTGGGCAAGTCGCTGTCCGACCATGAACATGTGTTCCACGCGCGCCTCAAAGAGTGTCAGCAAAATGACGGTGTCCCCTCCTCTCGCGGGACTGTACGAATAACCGTGATGCCCGGAACGTAAAGGGCTATTGAAGGGCACCGTGGATTTTAGTCAGTACGAGTCTGACAGTCCCTCCCGCTCTGCCCTGGGTGGGAGGACTCATTTGTAGATTTTACAACGATAAAAAAAAAATACAGAAGAAATTGATAATGTTCTAACCGAAACCTTATATTTTATTAGGATAACAAAGCAACGTATTTAGCAGGCTATTTGTGGACTGTATCATCTATACGTGTGATCTACATAGTAGGGAGTTTAACTATAAAAATATCTAATTCGACTCGTATATTTTGTTTTGGTACGTAGGTAAACCAAAATTGACGGAGATTGAATTTCTTTCAAAATTGGCAATACGTCACAATGTAGTACAATTTATATTGAATTCTGACGTCACCAGCCCCCCACTCTCGAATTTTGATGCCTTATATCTTGGTAAATATTCATTGTTTTACAAAAGAAAAAATACGTGTCCGTTATTTTTTAAAACTCTAAATGACGGACTAATTAGAATTGATAGTGTCAAATAGCCAATTGCAATGCTACAAAATACTGAGCTACAAACAAAATAAACAACCTGTAAACATTTAACCCACACTCAAGTCCAGCCATTTCGGTCCATTTAAGTAATTTAGAAACTATTTAGTAACTATCTCATTCCGGTAGTTGTGCGCTCCCATGGGCCATGAGAAACACTTCCGAAACAATGTGGGGTATATATCGACCAGTCCGGACTCTTGAGCCAATCAATATGGCCTGTAATCGGGAGACGATGACCGCACGTAGCAGGGAAAGCATTGCCATTGTTAGATTGGGGGTTTTTTCCCCTTTTTTGGGAAAAATCGTCCTTGATGAGGGAAATAATCCCGGGAGTATATATCTGACTAGAACACTCAGGTAATTAGAGATAAAAGTGGGATGGGATGAGTGAGATGTTGTGCACTGTGAGTGATCAATCTAACTAATCCTACTATCCTTCCTTCTAATTTATTATAAACGTGAAAGTATGTTTGAATTAATGGATGTTTTTTACTCTTTCACGAAAAAACTACTGAATGGATTTGGATGAAATTCGGTACACAGATAGTTTATAACCTAGATTAACACATGGGATAGTTTTTATTCCGATTTTATCTTCCCGTGGGATATTATTTGAGTTGTATCGGGCGAAGCCGCTGGCAAAAGCTAGTATTATAAATGCGAAAGTTTCTGAGGATGGATGAATGGATTGACGACTCGTACTCTTTCACACAAAAGCTTCTGAAAGTTTAAGCATAAATGACCCGTCCATTTTGTATATAAACACAGTTTTATAATATCTTCTCATCTTTTACGAAATATATATTTTGGGCAAAAAATTTTGGATAATTCAGAAAATAGATCTGGCAACCCTGCCCGGCCGTACCCGGATGGCGGCCGATCTAAATTTTATTGCAACACTACGGCACGCTGGCTTTTGTCTCGCTCAACATTTTTTGTTAGAACCGGGAAGAAAACGGCTCTGATTGGAAACAGCTGTTCGAAAGAACATGGCGGAATTGGATGGTCATTGGAATTTAGCGAAAATATTTAAGATGGTACATTTTACTAACAGATCATAGATTCACGTTAAAGAATGGATTAATTGATGTGTTATTTTACGTTAGTGAAGTTTTGATGGGCTTTATTTAATTAAACGAATTTAGACATAGGTATTGAAGAAAAGGTTATCGTATTTGAATGCTTTGAGAATACAAAATGTTTAAGTAAATAGATAAAGCTGAAAATACGAAAATAAATATAACAAGTAACACTGGAAAGTTCACAATCACAAACATTATTTCAACATTTTCAGTGTATACTTTCTTATCAAAGAGCTCTAAATAGGTAATGTTAAAGTAACGAACAGCTAATAACCTCTGTATGAAAGTTTACAATAAAATCATTTTCATTATTTCAAAGTTTTCTATATAAATTTTCTCATAAAAGTCCTCAAACAGTTGCAAGAATTTATCCAACAACATTATAACAGAGATAAACTTAGCGCTTTCATTTCTGTCAGCTCGGACGTTTAATTTTGTTTTTGTTCACAATAAAACAAGAGTTTCTCCCCGTCTTCGCTTTGGACAGACGTTTCATTAACAGTAATTAGTCAGCGATACAGTCTAGACTATTTACTCTGTTGAAAATATATTGTTAATCAACTGCACCATAGACAAGACTGCAACATCTTTTTAATAAAATGGCGATGCGGTGTTAGCGCGACCGCATACAGTTAGAAATTCCTGTCAGAAAAATTCAGATGATCGACGGATGCACCGAAATTAGGGATCAGCAATTCTGATATGGCCATTTTTACATTGCAAAATATATTCGGCGTGCATCAGAATCGGATGATCTGTCAGAATTTTTCTTACAGTGTGTTTACACTCATTCTTACAGTGTGAGTGTGTGTTTAAATGTATGCAGCGTGATCTTTAAGGCATCAGAATTTTTCTGCTAGAAATTTCTGATAGCATGCGGTCGCGCTTAACGTATTTTTTCTGAATGACTTTTCGTAAAACAGACATTGAACGAGTTAACGATCCATGTTTATATTAACTTTCTGCCATAAAACTGTAAATATTTTTATTCAGGTAACACCTCTAAAATACCTGCCATTCCAATACACATTCGGCTTTATCGTTGTAGTGTTTTTCGGGGAAAAATAACCTGTGAAAGCCGCACGTACTCCTACAAGGTTTATAACACAATTTGTCACAAAAAGTGGCCAGATTCGAGCTTGAACGGTTTAATTAAAACGAGTCTCGTAAAACGTTCTCAGTACTCTATGGACGGAAATTAGTTGCGCGTAGACTACCACAAACACCTTTGGAACGTACTATATTTCCACTTTCCATTTATATCACCTTTGGAATGTATTATATTTGTTTACAATGGAATGATTCAAAATTCGAATTTAGAAAAAAGTTTTGTCTGCGGCAATCGGCATAATGTAGTCTACAACCGTGAAAGTATTTTTTGACATCGTTACAGTTATCTAAACTTATGAACTTTACATCTTCTAGTATGAATTTAGTGTAGGTAGATGGTTGAATAAACTTTTGTAACTTGGCAACATTGCAGATATGAACGTCAAATAGTTGTCACTTGAGAAAAATATAACTTAGTAAAGTTAATTTCAAAGTAAGCATTAAGTCTACACCTTTCTCATTACAAAGTAATTCAGCACATTCACATTTTAGTGGTATCGCGTAATAAAGTTTAATATTTAATTTGAAGGCTTTAGTAAACGCGCCCAGCTCTCCACACCGGTCAAGGGCATTGCACCAGTGCAGTATTAACACTACACCACGGAAAATTCAACCTTAACCCGCTCTCGTAAAACGTTGCATTTCAATTGTCCAGTGACCGGAATGACTGGGAGTATTGCTTGGGAAATCCAGTGCAATTTTCAACCTTACCCTCTGTATCAAAAAATTACTTTTCGAATGACCAACGGAATCCCTAGGAAAATTGCTTTGCATTTCTCTGCAAAAGCCACTCGGGGAACTTTTGACGGAAACTTTAGGAGTTAAAATTGCGGATGAAAACTTTTACGGAAATAACTAGCTTTAAGGTAGACCATCCATAAAAGATCACACGTTTAATGTTTTTGGTGCTTCAGAAAAAGTTTTTCTTTTCAATTTGCGCTTTTCCCTTTCAAAATAGCTAAAAAAAACTCGTATGTCATACGGTGGGAGGTATAAATGAATGTAATTTTTTACTTAACAAATAAAGTTATTAATAACCATACACATGATTAGGGGAAACATTTTTTGAGGTGAATCTGTATAATTGTACAGACGCCAGCATGTCAACCTACCCGTGTGTCAAATTTTACCAATAAAAACACTAACCTTCCATGATTGTGATATGGTTGAAAATATGGTTAAAAAAAACTTGATACATTTTAAGAATGGTATCATAGGTTAGGAACTCCATATCAGCGTTTATTTCTCACGATGTCAATTTTGCTATATTTTGGAAGAAGCTTTACATTGATTGAAAGAAAAAGCGACTGATTTTGCATGTTTACTACTGCTAACCAATCCATAGCAAAAAAAAAAATACACTGTTACCATCTGCATTGGAAAACAAATAGCGAATTGTTTCGAAACTCCGTTGAATTTACCTTCATAAGGTCGCATTCGAATTTTGAATTTTTTACCTCAACGAGCTAGAACTTTAATTTCGCATTTATATTTAGATATTGTTTTTTTTTTTCATTGGCAACTCCATGCAACAATGTCAATCAAAATGCCAACTTTAGACAAAGTTAGGCGTGGTTCATACAAGCGGTGGTGTACTTCGTTTAGAAATTATAAACTTCTAGGATCTGAGTAACTTGCCTTTCGTTAACGTATGTTAGGATTTATAAAGTGCTTGTTCTTGTAAGAATATTGTAACATGAAAGTTGAATGCATTTTCTAACATTTTAAGTGAATATTAAATACCTTATGAAAAACATCGAGAAGCTTTCAAAGCTATGAAGTTACATGTATTTTATACGATGTGTTTTCTTTTTATATCCTCTGTTTTTTTATTAGTTTTATTTATTTATAAAGCCTAAAATATTCTAATTCAATTAATTTAAAAACGGAGTGTGGTATTTTAAAATAAATTTGACCGGAATTTTGTAGGCTAAATGCCACCGGCACAAAAGTTATTGAAATTTAAATTACGAACCTCTACGGTACTAAGCTCTTTTGGGTTGGAAAATCATTAAATTAGTCCTCTCGGTCCATCCAGGGCGGACTGCCCTGACTCATACTGACTAAAAACCACCCTGTTCTTTCATTGCCCTTTGCGTTTCATGGCTGCGGTACTCTGTCTCGAGTCCCGTGACCTCTATGTGGACTTACGATATAAATATACCTAAACGAGCTAATGGTATGAGCTATTTAAAATCATGAAGATATTTTATTCTTTGCTCAGTTCAGAATTCAATTACTATCTTACAGCTAGCTTATGTAAATTACTATTTGCTTTATTTTTATTATCCTTGACATATTTTAGTCCTATTTCTTTAAAACGGCTACTATTTTTTAGTTCTTCAATATTTTCTCATTCGCAATTTGTTAAGAAAATTGATGAACCCAATAGATTGTAACCGTTTGTGCAAAGAGGTCTATTCCAACTTGAATGGATAGCAACAACCGCAGTTGCAACAATTTTGTTTTAATAATTTATTTGTCAAATCTTACCTAATTTTAAATGCATATTTAAAAAAAATATTGGTCGATTGTTTATATTATGTGATGTCTTGTGAGAAAAGCTTGAAGTTATTTACGAGTGTTGCTGATGTCTGAAATACAGATATTTTATATCTAGTTTAGATGTTTTCAATATTTGATGCAAGTAAAGTGTTTTAAATTGTATAACCGTATTTTTTTTTTAGTTTGAACTTGTATGCAAGACTTTCTTAATGGGAAATCGCATTTAAAGCACGGACCATCTACCCGACCACACCTGAGCAGGGGACAGTTACCCACTGCATACAAATGGCAACACTTTGTTCAGGACATTACGCACCGCGCTCACGTGACCCAACTCTCCTCACGTACGGACAGTTCAATGGAACAAGTGACACCATTGTTGGTAAATACGTACTGTTACTATACTGTGATTTGTAATGGTGATTAAGTTATTGTGATAAGTGGTTTTAGCTGTATAGGAATGAATTTCAACGATGGAACTGGTGGCCTACATGGCGAGTAATTCCAGTTTGTGAACGAGATGGCGCTAGACTACTTGTATAGCTCTGTTTCTTTCCCACAGTGGAATTACTGGCGCCGACCACCTGGGCGCATTCACCAGGTTCTTGCCGCGTTCAAGTGCTGTCAGTGATATCAACGCTTTGAAATATTTACACTATCAGGAATAGTCTCTAAAAGCCAATTTACACATTCTTTACCCACAGAGGGCGATCCGTATCGGCGGCACGATCTGGCGATGCGATGAGGTGGCCTACCCCCCTTAAATATTGTTTTTTCTGTCTTTAACTGTCTAACTATCACGTCCTGAGATACATCCTTATGACAGACAAACAGACAGACAGCAAGCGAAGTCTCAGTAATAGGAACCCGTTTTAATCTTTAGGTACGGAACCCTAAAAATAATATCCAGTTTTCAAAAAAAAAAGTTTTTATTATAAATATTTAAGGGGGCTCCCATAAAACAAACGTGATGTTCTGATCCACAGCAACACAAAATGTCAAACTAAACAAAAAGCGACATTATTGGCAACACCTAGAGTATAGATTACATTGTAAACAAGGTTAGATATTAATTACAAATAAATATCTAGTCTAGAACCTGTTGACCTTTCAGTTAGCAACTTCAATACTCCCGAGGCGGTCCAATTTACGTCATCAAGAATTCAGTATCAAATATTCGGGAGTTTTCATTTCGTTGCCATAGCAACTGATCTAAACAAGATGTAACAGGTTTTCGAAGAACAATGAAAAGCTTTTTTTCCTGACATTATCTTGGTGTTAAACAAAATTGTTTTTAACTTCAAGCGATTGCTTCGGTGCGAGCGTACTTACATCTGGATACTACAGAAGAAGAAAATCTGTTAACCTCTCGGGCGCCTTACGTACACACGTCTGTACATAACAGACAGTCGCTCATTGGACGTTGATTTTTATCATTTTCAATTATAAATCGCCCGAGAGGTTAAGTCAGTCAGTTGAAGTATTGAATAAAAAAAAAACAACGGGTGGCACTCTGGGAGTGCCGGCAGAAGTGTAAAGTTCAATAGTAATAAACACACACGAACATTCGCGCAAGCGCCCTGCGCCGTCTTATGAATTTTCGATCAGGACACGCGTCCTGACGCGAGTTTAATATTTTTTACCCATTCCAAAAAAAGTGCACAATGCCGCTAAAGAAGTTTTCACTTCAAAACCACGTATTGTTTTTATTAAATCAATGAATATTGACGAACATAAAACGCTTCGAAATTTGGAAGTGAGGGCTTGTGACGTCAGAACGCCTGTAAAATTATACCGACCGAGTGACGTTTTGTGAGTTTTTGAAGCATTGTATGTTCGTCAATTTTGTTTAACGGAACAAAAGAAAAAATACGGGTCAAATATTTTTTGATACTCTTTCTTTCGGAGTTCTTTTTTTTTTTTGTAAAATAGCCTATTGGAATGCGTGAGTAGCAGTTACCTCTTGTTTTAAATAGTACGCAAAGTAGACTTTGTCAATTACACAAGTTGGAAGACGGGATCGGAATCGGTGAGCGTCTACCTGACGAATTCAGAATTAATTAAGTGGCTTAAAGCCTTTGTAAAACAGACTGGCGTCGCAAATGCGAAGCGTGACGTTTTTATTTGTAACTAGCTTTTGCCCGCGACTTCGTTCGCGTGGAATAGTGACTTCAGCAGATTTTTTTTTATTTTTTATTTTTTGTAATAAAAACTATCCTATGTCCTTTCTCAAGTTCCAAACTATGTCCGTACTAAATTTCACACAAATCGGTTCAGTAGTTTAGGAGTGAAGAAAAGACAGACAGACAGAGTTACTTTCGCATTTATAATATCAGTTTGGATGTATGGAATTGTTTGAATCCAGTCACATAGAACAGCGAAAGCGATCCGATAGCGTGACAGAACTATCGGACTGACGTCTCGCTTCCGTTCGGTATCGCTTCAGGCATAAGTTCGGATTCGGATCCATTGTCGATGTGATTGCCACTTCTTGTTTCTTCTTTAACGTTTATCTTTTATAGTTGTAAAGTATATAAAAACTATCCTATGTTAATCCAGGTTTTAAACTATCTGTGTACAATTTTTTTTCCAAATCCGTTCAGTGGTGTTTGCGTGAAAGAGTGACAAATATCCATCCATGCAAACAAACTTTCACGTTTATAATATTAATAAGATTATTACAAATACTAGGTTTTCCCGCTTATAATTGGAAAATTGTCCTATGTGACTGACTAGAACCTATCTCATTTCATCCAGAATCATTAACTCGTTCTAAAAACAAACATCGAAACACTTGAATTTATAATATTAATATGAATGTATAGCAGTAAATTATTAATTTCATCAAATGAGGCCGTCGGATGTGGAGCCGAAGGGACTGTCTGACTCTTTTTTTTTATTAGCCTTTTGTGTCCCACTCCTGGGCAAAGGTCCCCCTCATTCCTTCCACTTCTCTCGATGGTGTGCCTCCTTACGCCAATTCACAAGAAAGCCATCCAAACCGTCCCGCCATCTCCTCCTCGGTCTGCCGCGACCCCTTTTTTTTATCGTGGTAAAATCATCAAATGAGTCCTTCCACCCAGGGCAGAGCAGGGACTATCAGACTTGTACTGACTAAAATCCACGGTGTCCTTCAATAGCCCTTTACGTTCCGGGGTCACGGTAATTCGTACAGTCCCGCGACCAAGACAGGTACGCGACGCGTTTTTTGGCTAAAGTTTTGAAGCAATTCATAGTAAGCAACCTTCTAACTCTTCAAATGGCCACCACACTTGATGGGAACCCTGATAAAGTTCTCGTCCAATTTGCTGTGAACTTGACCTCGTTACTGGAAAAGCATCGCCTGTGAAATTTCATCAAAACTGCTCGCAAATTGATCAAATGTCGACCTCGTAATCAGATGAGTGAGCCAGTAGACCGAAATAACAATATTATGGGGGCGGGAATGTGTTGGTAACCTTTGGAAATAAAACAATCAATACATTTTTTTTACTTGGTAAAATTATCGAATGAGTCCTCCCACTCAGGGCAGGGCCGGATTTACTGTCAGAGTTGTACTGACTAAAATCCACGGAATTTTTCAATAGCCCTTTAAGTTTCGGGGTCACGGTCGCTCGTTAGGTAGGGGTCACGGTAGGGTAAAAGTAGATAATACGCCCTTGTTGACAAACGCGAGGTTGGCCGCTGTTGGCGTACAACTTGGCGTGTGTAACTGTGTATGTACATGTACGCCAACAGTGGCCACCCTTGCGTATGGTTCTGAGCAGTAAGTTAGGCGTAGTAGGGCGTATTACCTAGTTTTCCCCTATACAATATGTACAGTCAACAACAAAAGTAGATAATCAAAATCAGTAACTCAATACTAATTAACGGAGTTCGTCGTACGGAGTGTCAGAACTGTGTAGATGAACTAATAGTAAGTGTTTGGTAAATTATAATCACATACTTTTGTCAAAATCACTTCGACGCCACACAGTTCTCACGGGAACTGCGTTCTTTAGTATTGAATTTTTGATTTTGATCATCTACTTTTGCTGTTGACTGTACGGTTTTGGTCTGTACAATCTTAAAGGGGAGGTAGTTTGTTCATTTCTGTCTATAAAATTATAGCGTAATTATATGGGGTCGGAACCTAAATCCCCCTGAATAGTAGCGATTTTTGTTATTCCCTCTTAATCTTTTCTTTTTATATAAAGCAGTACATAGAATACATGTACCTAACAAGTTTCAACTGTGTAGTCCTAATGGTTTCGGAATAAAGCGGCTGTGACATACAAACGGACGAACAGACATGGTGGATCTATAAAAAGTTCTTTGTCGTAATCAAATCTGGATGGCCCTTGAATGTTATTAAGAAATTCTTGAAGAAAAGACCTGATATTGTTTGAAATTGCTTAATAAACAATACCGCATACAATATTACCTACTATATCTTGCCGATAAGATGTAAATAAAAATACAACAGATAAAAACGCTTGTGGTATTCTGTGTTTTATCCACCCTACCATGAAAGCTCAACATTTCTACACGAATAAAAATGTCAAAAAAAGGCAATACTAACCATATTTCATCACATCACAAAAATCACGTGTCAAAATTCGAAATAAAACAATAAAACGTCCTTGTTCATGAACGTTTCAAAACGAGAGATAAGGCGCGTTCGTCCGATAGGCGCGCGGGCGCAGGTACGCGGCGGCACTCGTGCGCAGGGCAACGGACTATCGCACTGCTTATCAGTGGTTGGGCAACCATAATTACGTGGTGTATGGTAATCTTACTTCCGTGTTTTCTTTTTAGTTAAATGAGAGAGGTTATCTACCGGGTGATGCATTGTGATGAGCTGTCGGGTCATTTAAGATGTTTTTATATTTTTATAAACAGTCGCTTTAAAAATATCTTAGATACAATAACAGGAGAAAACTCCATATCTTTTTTTTTTATTTTCAACGTTGCCACACCTTAACGTTACCGTCTACTGACACTCGTCACGTTAACGGGTTACCGTATTATATGCATGTAGTAAAAAACGGTTATTTCAATATTACAAACAGACACTGTAATTATATTCATATGTATAGATAACGTGGTATTACAATATACAGGGTGTAAGAAACATCGACGCACAAACGGATACCATGGGTTCAGGACATGATTCTGAACCCCCCCCTCATGTTGGAATTTTTCGTCGGTTTTTCCCATATTTTTATCATTTTTTTTTAGTTTTTTTTTTACTTTAGACTGTTCATTATCGTTATTCTTACTTAACCCAATGATATAATTAATAAAAAAGTAATTATTTCGATACTTTCACTAAAAGTAGCAATGTAAATAATACTAGAAATGGGTGTTTTCTCAGCTGTTTATAAATGTTCAAATAAAATACCTAAATACTGTGTCCAGTACCGCAGTACCTGTAGTACCTAAGGCGCGGCACACTACTTAAAAAAAAAAACAAATATTAAAAAAAAAAATTGGAAAGAAACCGACGAAAAAATACAACACAGGGGCGTCCAGAATCATATCCTGGACCCATGGTAACCGTTTGTGCGTCGATGTCCCTTACACCCTGTATAAGGGCTTTTCCGAATCAGTGCAACAGGTGGTGGGGACGAATTGTAATTGTAAGGTGTTCCAATCAATTGTCAGGGCCATTAATAATTGTTATAACCGTGAAAACAATAGAGTAAAAATAAGAAAACAATTAAGTAGAGAGTTAGGTACCTACTCGTCGATTTCTTCAATTTAGAAACTTCGATTGTTACGCGAAAAGTAGATATCTACTTGAAGATTTTAAATTGATTTCGTAACAGAGTAATGACTTTGTGAACTCGTCGCCATCTCACTTTGGACCTAATGACCTATGCCAGCCATCCATTGCTGCATTCCTATACAATACGTCCTATAAAATAGCTAGTAATTAATCAATGTACGTCAAAAATACACATTAGGTAGTAAATCTCAATCTGTCCACTAACATTGCAAGACTAGAAAATAAACGGTTAAATAAAATCTAGTGCTTGTCACCACAGTGACTATACTGTTGTAAGCAGAAGAAAGTTTTGAAAGTATATTCATAAATGGAAGGCATTTATGGTATTTTAATCAGATTTCGTCGAAGATGGACGATGGATGGGATGATCTGGTCAAAACTGTGGCAAATGTGGATCACGAATGTTCTGGAGTACTACAAAAGGAACATACTTTTTTTTTGTCGTGGTGTAATCATCAAATGGGTCCTTCCACCCTGGGCAGGGCAGGGACTATCAGACTTGTACTGACTGAAATCCACGGTGTCCTTCAATAGCCCTTAACGCGCTTGGGTCACGGTAATTCCTTAGTCCCGCGACACCAGCAGGCTTTAACCTTCTAAGGGGGGTTCCCCCGTCATTGTGCTCGAGCCCCATCAAATGAGTCCTCGAGCCATAAGTGGAGCGGAATGTACTGTCAGACTCTTATTCATAAAAGTTCACCTTGTCCCTTCGGTTACCCTTTTCTTTCTAGGGCTGGCAGCCACGGTATCCTGATTATACAGTCCTTTGGCCCCCTGGCAGGCATCAACACTATTTTGATTAAATCCAACAGTAAAGGGCCCGATTATATTCTGAACCACTTTGTAAACCACTTCTATTCAATTTAGTGCTAAAATGGTAAATCTATTAGACAGTAATATCTTGAAATTCTCACCTCTAACATTACGTCAATATCTGATCGTAGCAATTTCTCAAGTTCGCTTTCGACGTTCAAATATACTTGAGCAAAGAGGATTGAACTCGAGTATTGCAAGCCTCAAGCTCTCAATCCAGATTCTATACTTTATCCACAAGTTTCTAGCTCTATGTGACGAGAGAACACACTTCTACTTTGTATAGGACATTAATCAATCAGTATTCAACTTTGAAAAGTTGTTTCGACAACTAAATTGTATAGTTCGAGAAAGTTGTAATTGCAATGTTAAAACAATTACCTATAAAAGATGGAGCGAACATTTTATTACTCGCTCATAGAAAAGTGTAGTTTTAATTAATTATTTAAGACAATAAACAAGGCTCTCTGTCAATTTTAATTAGACTGAAATTAAATTGGAAATTCGATTAACTTTGAAAAGAAAATTCTAATTTAAATGTTTGACGTAATTTTACGCCTTTCAGTCGTATCAAATAGCTTGTGATCAGCGAAAAGGAATGTTTTATTTTTGGATGTACTATTTTACTAAATATTCGGTTATGTCATGGTTATTTTAATGCTACGTTTTATTGTTAAGCAACCTCCCTACCGTTTTATAAACGTTATAAAATAACGAAGCGTGTTAATTTGCGTTAAAATTAATTTCCGAGACGGATTCGATAATTTCGACACGTATCTATTTAGCGGCTTATTCCGTAATAAGCTCTACAAAATGTTCTTCAGTCTCATAGAAACATTTCTAGCGGGTAGAATCGACAAGCGTGAAGCTAAGCCCTCTTTGAAAGAACATGCTTCAAAACATACGCCGCGCTTGCGTCCTTGCAAAATAGCACACAACTTTTCATGTCAATTACCTCTCACTGTAACCTCAAAAAACGGCTATAAAAATACATACAGCGCTTTTATACAAAAATCATCAATCAACAAGCACTAATTAGTGACACTCGTGTCGAAAAAAAGCGACAAATCTGCATGAAAAGCGGCGCTTACAAAGGCTACGCGTCCATGTGACGTCACTTTATGCGTTCACACTAAATTGCGACAGTCGTCTGTTTTGCGGCGCAGCTGTTTACAGTCTGTGTTCTCTGATTAAATTATAATTAAAGGCTGCGTGTGCGTAAATGTCGGGAAAGTGCGACAGAAGAAGACATTTTATTCGTTTTTAGAAGCATTTGTCGTAGGATGATAATGTTTTTTATCAGACTTTATTGATAGAAATTATGTTCAACTGTAAGCCATTAACATATTTCAAACTAAAGATAATTCCACTAAAGGGTAGAGGGTTAGGGACACAAATTTACTGCTTGATCTGAATAATATCGGCCATAAAAGGAACGAAGAAGCGGGTCTAAAACAGCAACTAAGCAATATTTCTAATGATTCACTTCGTAAATTTCCATCAAACGTCATTGACTATTCATCTATACCCGCAGGGTGTAAACAGCCAATAAACTATACACTAGTTCATAGAAGAGTACAAAATTTAGCAAGTAATACATTTAATAGTAAAATGTAATAAACTGGCCAACTTATGAATATTCTCAGAAACTGCAGTATGAATTATTGAACAAGCGAGAACGTAATGGTATCAAAATTATAGTGTCGATTGACACCTACTAACTCCTAGTCCGTAGACTGGACTGGCAACTTGCCATATGACTATATGAACTGACTGCTAACTTTATAAGTATACCGATGTATACAATCTAACAGCTTTGACTATCAGCAGCGATAGTTGCTTTTTTAAGCTAAGCATACATTACAGCTGCAACTGCCTGCAACGGATGACATTTTTTTTATAAACTCAAGTCAAACTGAATTTAAGCAAATGATAGGTTTATACAGGAGGTTCTTTGCAATACGGTGCATTTTTTAATACCGGTTAGCTAGAGATATAAACATAACGGTATATGGAGCGCCGATGAATTTTAAATTGGTTAAAATTTTAATAAGAACTTGTTATTATTTCATATATAGAAATTGATAGATGTAGGTAAGTAAATTCGTTGTTTATTTATGTATATCTAGGTTAGTAATCTGCATGACACAACCGTGACTGGATCGAGAGCAAAAAATTGAGGCGCTTACACAACGTAGCGACGTAAAGTGCGACGATTTTTTTTTAAACAAATAACATATAGCATTTTAGTCCAATTAGGTAGGATAGTATAGTAGGTAGCGTATCTTTTTTTCAGTCCTTCTTTCTAGGTACACACTTGTTACAGGCGCTCTTGATATTGGATATAAATGCTAAAAGATACTTGTGTTGTTGATTAAAAAATCGATGGTTTTCTTTACGTTTACCTACGACACTCACTTGCGTCTCTTTTTTTTATCGTGTTAAAATCATCAAATGAGTCCTCCCACCCAGGGCAGAGCGGGAAGGACTGTCAGACTCGTACTGAATAAAATCCACGGTGTCCTTCAATAGCCCTTTACGTTCCGGGGTCACGGTAATACGTACAGTCCCGCGATCGACTAAACTTGCGTCTCTAGTATAATGTATAATCTGCCAGAGGGAACGATCTAAGTGAATCCATTGTTATTTTAAATACCACTAACTTAAACAGCAATCTGAAACTTAAATAAAGTCCCCGATACCATTCATTTAAGACTATCTCATTTATATTGCAGTTTCAAAAGTTTCTCGGTAGATTTCAGAATAGTTTTCAGCTTCAATGTCGAATTTTTGTCGTGAAAGATTTAGGAGTATTTAAGTACGAGTGACGCCACTAAATCGATCACTAAACTACTAATCGAGTATTAGGATATTAGCTAAATGTAGTATATTTTACTTTTTTATTTGGGAGACAAACATGGGAAATACCGAAAACCACGAGTTGTTGTAATAATCACATACTTTACAAGGTTTTTTTTAGTGTGGTAAAATCATTAAACGAGTCCTCCGACCCAGGGTGGCACGGTGTCTTTCAATAACACTTAATGTTCCAGGATCACGGCTACCTGATAAGACAGTCCCGCGGCCCCGGCAGGCTTTGGCCCTGTAAGAGAAACCCCGTCGGGTTGGTGATAGCTCTTTGAGGCGCGCGTGGAACACACGACACGCCATCGACCCGGGCATGGTCCATTTGTCGGCACTGACTTGAAAACTGTACTTTTCTTTGAAGAAAAGTGGTTAAGATTGGCCGGATATTTTTTGAAGTGAAAACTTCTTTAGCGGCGTTGTGCACTTTTTTTGGAATGGTAAAAAATGTTAAACTCGCGTCAGGACACGTGACCTGATCGAAAATTCGTAAGACGGCGCAGGGCGCTTGCGCGAATGTTCGTGTGTGTTTTTTACTATTGAAGTTTTCACTTCTGCCGGCACTCCCAGACTGCAACCCGTCGTTTTTTTTAATCCAGTTTTTTAGGAACTAGTATCACTAAGCTTTCCGTAAGCTGTCACAATTCCAGGTTTCTTTCGACTTTTCACAAAACGGTAAACTCGAAAACAAAAGCTAACAAAACGAACAGCAAGATCTCTAGTTACCTGATTTCAGCTTTCCCTAACATAATAATCACCGCACATTACTGTGATGGAGGCATAATTGCCAGTATTGCCACACTAACGAGTCAACTATATGTGGGTACATATAGAACAAAAAGTGACATCAATCAAGCCGCGGCCGATACCGACGGACGTCGTTAGTCTCGTATCGCCACGAATAACAAACTTCCTCACATCGACTTCCTTTAACGAAAGGTTATTTACGTTTGTTACTTAAGAAGTTTTAGCGATGACTTGACGAAATTATGAAGTTTTAGCCGTAAAATGGAACGGAATTAAGAAAGTGGTGTTGTCAATTTAGATTATAGAGCCGTCAGCACTTTTTGGCACTTCAATGATGTTGACAAAGTGCAAAGGGAGTGGAGTCTTTTGGATAGGACACCACACGCCAAAAGATGGTTGTACAACTGTTTGTAATGTATTATCGTGTTCGGTAATGCCTTTCTCAAACAGACAAGCGAAAGCGAAGCGTTTCCGAAGCGATACCGAACCGAAGCGAGACGTCAGTCCGATAGTTCTGTCACGCTATCGGATCGCTTTCGCTTTTTATGTGACACTTTTTTTGTGTACATTACAATTAACAAACGTCACGCTTTGCATTCGTCACGCCTGTCTGTTTCAGAATTGGTTCTTCTTCTTTCAAAATTGGAATGGACGGAATATGTAAGCAAGATTTATAAAAATATAACCGAAACACTTAAAAAAAATTACAAGTCAGACAAACAGTAATCCCGTCTCTTTTTATCCTGGCCACAAATTAGAAAAATATCGAATTAAAATTTTCAAATTCCGAATGGTCTGTCTCTTTCCTTGTTATATATACCTTCTAGTCGTTATTCTGTGGTTTATTTCAAAGCCGAAATTCGATATGACCCTAACAAACAACAGAGTTGACAACGTCAAAGTACTACAAAGGAATAAGTAAGAAATAAAGCGCTCAAGTGGGTAACCCCCAACGTGTAACAGAGCCATCAAAAGCAGAAGACACGAGTGTTCACGACAAAGCACATATTTCAAACGAGCTGTATCCTCGCCGGCGCCGCGGCGTACAAGGCTCGCTAGGGACTATAAAAACTACAAATGCCGGATATACATTTCCGTTACAAATAGACGATGATATACAAAATACACCCCAATGATGTTCAAAGAATTGACTAGTTCCTTGTTGCAAGTTTGAAGATTTTTTTTAAAAATGGTTTAGTGTTTCGGATTGTAGTTCAAATTATTCATTACCATAATCTCTCTTATCCCATTTTCATGTTATCTTTTTCCATTCCTGTCCGTCAGACGTCACAGCTTTATCTACTCCTTTATCTACTATATCATTCCTCACATAATCTATCCATCTTTTCTTTGGTCTTCCTCTTCCCTTACATTCTAATTTCATAATAGCTTGTCCATAAAAAAAGCAAGACTTTTTTTATCTTTGTAAAATGTTTATCATTGGAAACTGATGAAAACACGTTTCTACTAGTCAGTTTGGTAAAAGGTGTTAGATAACACGCAATGCTTTATTATATTGAATCTAGAGTTTTCTGAAAAACATGCTACTGATAACAAAGTCTAGATTGAAATATATTCTATTACATAAGCCAGGGAGATAGGCGCTTAGTCTGAGATGGAACAAAAACCAGACGATGAATAAATCTCTCCTTCTTATTCCGATTTCTTCGGCACAGTCTACTATAAACAATGACGTAGGTCGACCGCAAAAGATTTATTTATATAAAAAAAACTCATTGTATGTAAAATTGGAACATTCGTCACTCACTACATTTCGCGATTTATTCGGACGAACGTAAATTACAAGTAATGACCAATTTTAAGGGGAAATTGAATCGATATTTACGATTATGCGATATGTCCCTTTTCAGATTTCGTTAACCACCCACGGAGAATGTTTTTTTGGCAATAAACCACTGTTTTTGGCAAAAGCTCATTGTCAGGTCTACCGAAAGTTGCTGTTTTCGGAAAAATTGGGCGTAGCAAGCCAATAAATCTCCCATTATATATGCGATCCTCCTAAACTCACTGATTTCTAAAAGATTTATGGTGTTGTATTGTCGATATGATTGCTTGAACTCCTACGTTTGAAATAGTCTTACCCATTATGATAACAAGACAGTTATGACTGTCGGACATACCAGCTACGTGTCAAATCGCGTTGTGCCCTCGGCTCACCTGCAACAAGAAAGAAAATCTTGATAAGTACAAAATGTCGCGGAACATAACACAGAATTGCAATAGTTATCTGTCGAAAACATTGCAGGCTAGACATTGCAATTGTAGCAATTTTAAAATGCCCGCGAGGACTTCACAAGCGGGAGTTAACAGATTAATTGACGTGATTAAATGGATTACATTTGCGAGCAAAATATTTTCGTAGATAAAATTAAATACTGTAATTTTCCATTTATAAAATACGACCTATACTAATAACTTTAATTATTCATAGACATCTAGTTTTTAAGCATGTCATAGTTACAAAATAAAAGTGAGTATGAAAAACACAGTGACTGCAATAATTTTTGTGTAACAGATAGGTAAGTTATGTGAGTGTGTAATATCGCGATGAACATGGTATATTAAGTAAATTATTTCCCCTTAAACATAATTATTCGAAATGTCACCGCGCAGACGGACACTCTGCTTCGTCCTTATATTTTTATCGCTCAACGTAAGTTCAATTAGATTAATCAACTGCCTTACTTTTAAGATAATATACGAAGATCTCTCTGCTGCAATATTATAAAATGATTTTTTCTTTTCGCAGAATGGCTTTGTTGCCAGTTGTCCAATGGGGCCATCAGTCGTAACGGAATACTATTCTGCTTCGAGTGCGTCTCCTCAAATATTCCCCGGTCAACGATTTAATGAATTTTCATTTGGATCGTATCCTACAGGTTTATCCATCAATACCGTTGCCACTACTAATTGTGGTGCTCCTAACTCATTCCTGATAACAGAACCATTCCAAGAAATTGAATCAGTTACTATACAATGTTCACAGACGCCTCCTCCTTCACCACAGACTATAATAAAAGAAGTAACTTATACTCCAACAGAAAATTGTCCACAGATAGTTGAAACTGAAATCGCAACTGTAAACTGTGTACCATCCGTTCCAGTTCCTGTCCCAGCACCCTGTCAGTCGTTGCCTGTTACTCTACAAATCAATATGGCGCCTGCTTGCCCTGAGCCAATGTTATCTGCTATTTCAAAACCTGCTTCATGTTCTTGCCCTTTTTCATCGTTTAATCCTTCATATGAAATGCCCCCGCCTCCGATAATAGTGATGGAGAAGTCTAAGTCTTCGTTGAAGAGTATCCTTCCAATACTTTTGTTTACTATGTTTGATGGCGGCTGTGGGAACAACGGTGGTGGTGGGTGCTCCTGCTCCCAGTGCACTGCTCCAACTCTGGTGCCTTTTCCCATAGTGATCCCTACTAGCAGTCCTGTCGTAACTCGAGGTTGCGGTAAAAGTAAATGTGGAACACCTGACGTAAAAAGTTGAGACGAATCACTTTGAGTGTCAATTTTATTTTGACAATAATTCTGAAATGTTATTTTTGTTTTTAATTTGTTTTTTTTTTTTTATTATTGAGTCTTCTATAATAGTTTCTTGATAGAGAATTTAAGCTTTAGATTTGAGCAGTAAAATGTCTGATATTCAAGTAAATGTACTGTTAACGAACCAGGTCGATGAACAATGAATCAGTGGAAATATGAATTGTTATTTAAACAATATAAAACCTCCTTCCTACACATCAAATTTTCTTTTATTTCCCCCGTCCTTAATAATATGACACATGTTGGTTGATGTCAGTTAATAGACCTTCCGAGCCAGTTGGTTGCACGTGGAACATTTCCGACATGAAGAGGCATAGGTACACTGACAGATCGATAGCTAAGCGGTAACCTGTGCATTATTAGAAAGATAGTGCAAGCACTAATATACTTACTTTATCAAGATTTAACAGCAACCCGTAAAATGGGGCAAAAAATGTTTGCCCCATTTTAGGAATTTCTTCCTGTATCGTGGGTGCGCTTACAAGTATAGAAACTTACAAATACAGTCAACAGAAAAAGGAAGATAATCAAAATCAGAAATTCAATACTAATGAACGGAGTTCTAGTCAGAACTGTGTAGATGAAGTAGTAGTAAATGTTTGGTAAATTAAAATCACACATTTTTTAATCATTTCGACGCCACACAGTTCTGACGCGAACTCCGTTCATTAGTATTGAATTTCTGATTTTGATCATCTACTTTTGTTGTTGAATGTACAATAAACACCCAGACCAGAAACAAGAATTTTAATATAATAACAGCGTTCATGAAGTATTAACCCTTTAGCTCGCAAGGAAACAAAATCTATAGTTTTGAGTTTTTTTTTAGTTTATATGTATGTAAATAGTGGGCTTATTCCCTTTATGTCGAGTCCCGTTATGTCGAGCCGAAAACCTTGTCTCGCTTCTATTACCTTTATGTCGAGCTTAGTTTTCTGTCCCGTTTCTATTCCCTTTATGTCGAGTTTATTTACCACGCTTTAATTACCTTTATGTCGAGTTTAATAATATCATATTTTAGAAGTACAGTCACGTCCAATGAAATGCACATGACAGCTCGGGACTTGCTGGCACCCCGACTCGGACAATTTAGGTTAGAAGAGGATGGCGGGGTCTGAAAGACCCCGCCATCCTCTTCGTGGTTATTTTTTTAAAACTACCCAGAAGTAGGAGCCCCGCGAAGCGGGGCTCCGTCGACATGCTGTTTATCATTTGCAACAATAGTGATGATTAAACTGTGATTTATTTAGATTAAGATTAGATATATATATGAAAATAAGTAATAGAACAAATAATAAAACAATGTTTTTATGCCATTGGCTTTTAATTTACATCCCTGACTGTACCTGTTCACCAAACTCGACATAAAGGTAATAGAAAGTGTAAAATATCAATACTTTGGAGAACAATAGACTTCCAGGCTCGACATAACGGGACTCGACATAAAGGGAATATATCAAATAGTGTATATATGTACAAAAAAATAAAATAAAAAATCTAGTTTGTGTAATCTTTGAAAAATTATACGTTAAAAATACTCAACGTTGCGATATCTTGAGAAAATTAGGTGGTAAAATAAACGTTGAGTATTTTCGACATTGCGATGTATGTAGGTTTTTTAGACTTTAATAAAATAAATAGTTTTTCACGATTATCATGCATTTATTATAAAAAATACAATTGAAAAAGACATAAAAAGGTCAATCAGTCATGAATATTATAAAAATGAACGATGAATCACCTAAGGTACTTACTGTAACACATGATAATTATAAAAACCGTTCCTTTTACATAAAAAACAAAGTCGTAAGATAAGATTTTTTCAGATTTTTTCGTACATTTTGACTGGCATGATATCTGCGGTCGGGGGATATCTTAATTCGCGACTTCAATAATCCTTATGTGGTGACATTAGTACTACACCCATCATAAGAGTTATGGCTAAAAAGTCCCGAATATTATCATTCGAGATATTTCTGCATCTGACAGCATCATTTTGTACTAAATTTATGTTTGTATGATCTAAAGATTTTATCAATTTGATAAATTGATAAAATCTTCTGAAAAAAATGTAAAATAGGCTAAAGGAGACATCGTTCTTGAATCAAGCGAAACTTCAAGTACAGTTGGTTCTATATGTGCTGCATGTCTAAATTTACCAGTTTTCCAATTGAATATCAACAGTTTTCTCACATAAGTACTTTTTTGTTTTCTTAGCAAAATTTTAGGTTTTGTATTCGTTCACCTCTTGGAGCGTGTCGCTGGAGATATATGTGTAGAAACTTGTGAGGATAAGACAGATGAAACTTTAGTGATTAAATAGACGAAACTTGAGGTGATAAAATAGGCAAAACTGACTAGAAAACTGGAAGTTGATGTCATGTTTCATCTGGAGGGAACATGTTATTCATGACGGGTGTCAATGGAACAGTTTCATCATCGGAAAGGAAAAGCGCGAGAGACTCATTTCTAAAACTACCAAGGTCGAGTCATTTAGTGATGAAGGGTTATGACCTGGGTTCGGAGCTATAATAAGAATTTTTACGTTCTTTCGTCCTGCCCTCAAATATAACTTCATCATCAGTACTAGTACTGCTACTATCTGATGAAGCATTCGAGGAAATAGTGCCATAATTTTGCGCGTTCTTTGCCATTTTGGCATGTTGGCAAAGACTGAATAAGCAAAAATAAAAATAAAACATGCACTTATACCCATAGCATGACAAAAGTCGAATAAATAAAATACACTAGACAAAACATCAATATATAAAATAAAAAATTTAATATAACTACATGCTAAATAAATCACTAGCAAAGCCGCAATGTTGAACATGCTCAACATACCTACATATTACGAAGTACTTTTCTGATTACGTCGCAACGTTGAGAATATTCAACATATCACTTTATGAACTCTGTGTTCACAAGTTAGTCAATACAATGTAGTAATTTGTAATTATAATAATAAAATGGTCTTCTACAAATAAAATACCGGTGTCCACTATCGGAAAAAAGTCTCAAATCTATTTTTTATAAAATAAAATTAACTGTAATCCGCGGAGTCACTGAGACCGTGATGCAATTTTGCACAAAACTGACGTAAAATGCCTTCAGAAATGTCAAACTTTTTTCTTTTTACAATTGCTTTTAGTTATTAGTTGTGGCCATTTAATAAATACTTATAAAAAGTAACTACTTTTTTGTCAACATTTTTTTAAAGTTAGCGTTGAGCCGGCTTGTCAATGCGAGCTAAAGGGTTAATTGCGTTTATTGTAAGGAAAAATGTTTTTTTTCCCTTCAAATTAATGTCAAAGTACCAGTTTCTTTTACGTCATAAAAACAGCCTCAGGACTACTTTAATTAAGATGCTTGTGTAACTAACACAATTCCTGAAAAAGGTAGCTAAGAAAACTATTAGTCTCCTACTCCTAGCAGTGGTAAGTTTCTAAGCTGATTCTGTTTACGAGTATATCCATTCTTTTTTAAATTAGAATACGCTCATTTCGATTCCTGAATATTGTGATCCTAACCAGAACTAGCTAGAGTATCATTCATTCGATGATTTACATCAACCAAAGTACTACCAAAAAAATGTTGCATTACTTTGGCAACCGAACTACTGCCACCACACCGTCAGAACGGCTAAACAGATCTTGATGTTTGCATTTTTTTTTTACTTTGTCAAAAAAAATCATCAAATGACCCCTCGTCCCACCCAGGGCAGAGCGGGAGGGACTGTCAGACTCTTACTGACTAAAATCCACGGTGTCCTTCAATAGCCCTTTACGTATCAGGGTCACGGTAATTCGGGAGTCCCGCGACCCCGTCAGGCTTTGGCCCTCTAGAGGGGGGCCCCGTCGCTTCCGTCGCCGTGGGCGTCTACCACTGCGGCTGGGGTGGAGCTGCCCTCTCCTTCACGTGGCCCACCTCCTCCTTCGCGAGCATGACTGCTTCGCAGAAGGAGGCTTGCTGTTTGGCATAGAGATAGGTTAAAATCTGGTATAACACAGGATACCGTTTAACCCGATATTACTTATGTTCCCATGGAATTAATTTCGAGTTAAAAGTGGGCGAAGCCTTTGACTATAGCTAGACAAAATTAATCCCTTGCCAATATTATTTTCAACATCTCGAAAATTGGAACAAAGCTTCTTTGTTAAATAAAGTTATCAAGTTATCTCGAGACCGTTGTGTTAATTGGTGTTCCTTTCAAATCCTTCCTCATTTAAAATTTATTGAAGCCACACAATTTATTGACGGAACGGTTGGCGCAGTGGCTGAGCGATCGACTGCTGCGCAGCGTGTCGCGGGTTCGACCTCCGCACGGAACAAATATTTGTATGAACTGCAAGTAGTTGTTCCGGGCCTAGGTGTTTGTGTATGTGAGTTCCTGTTTGTAAACGCAACCACGATATAGGAAGAAGTTCCTAGTGTGGGGCAAAGTTTAAAAAATACACCTAGTTTTAGCTATTCGGTTTAATAATCGGTATTTAAAACTTGTCTGAACAGCCATTATTTTACTTGGACCAACGGTCGATCAGACTTCCACAAGACAGTTAGGACTCGACAGTACGAAACTCCATGGTAAGTCTCGTCGAAGAGTCAGATTTTCAGGATTCTGATTAACTGTATGTCCGACAGCCGGACCAACCAATGTACTAAATGAGACACCAAGAGGTGTCAGCTCTCCCTACCATAAATGGTCACCAATCCACCAACTAAGTCTTCCCGGGTGGAGTCAAAGGGACCGTCACACTTAACTGACTAAATCCAACAGTTGTACAGTTGCCCTTTACGTTTCAAGGCCACGGCGACTTTTGAGACAGGATCCCGCGACCCCTCTGTGCGACTAAACCGCCAATGTTGTACACACAGGTTGTACATTAATAACATTTATTACTTCTACGCCTAACTTAATAGTATTACCATGATGGATGATGCTATAAAACTGTGTTCAAAGAGTCTGGCGTCACATACGAGTATGTTGGTAACATTCCTTACATAATGTGTACAGTCACGACCGATGAAAAGTATACGTTACAGTCGTATCTAAATTGCCTAGACAATGTTATAAATCAGTATTCAGTTACTGTTTATCCAGATATTATTCATAACTAGCCACCCGCCCCGGCTCCACACGGGTGCAATCTCAACTATATTATGCACTAGCTTCCGCCCGCGACTCCGTCCGCGCGGATGTCGGTCTTCGCGTGGATGGTTTATTTCCCCATTTTGAGTAACTCTGACAATGACATCTTATAAATATTACGGCGCTGAATCCACTGCGGGTAATGCAACGTGTGTTCGCGATCTACAGAACAACGTCTATGAATAAAACTGAAAAATAAGATTTCTTTTCTACGTATTTTTCCAGGATAAAAAGTATCCTATGTTATGCCCAGGATAATAAGGAATAATTATACCAAGTTTCATCGAAATCGAACCGTTAGTTTTCACGTGATGCCTGCACAAACAGACAGACAGACAAAATTTTTTTTAATCATATATTTGGGTTTGGTATCGATCCAGCAACACCCCCCGCTATTTATTTTTTCAATATTTTCAATGTACAGAATTGACCCTTCTACAGATTTATTATATAGTATAGATGTTACATACATACAAACCTTTCTCTTGAATCATTCTAAATTATTTAAAAAATCGCATCATAATCCGTTGTGTAGTTTTAAAGCTTTAAGGATACATAGGGACAGACAGACAGATAGCAGATAAATTAAAAATAATAAATTCGGTAGAGTTAGCTGATCCTAATAATCATTAAAATATATTTAATTTCGAGGTTTACAAGACTGAGCGTAGCGAGCTCAAGAACTTGTGGGACACCTTTAAACTTAACAAAACTAAAAAGCTATTTTTACGTGAAAATGATTTCTAATTAAAATAAGACATCTGACCTTATAGCAACTATGTTCTCCAAAATACAGTGTTCATGAAAATGTCGACCAATGCTGTAGAAGAAAATAGCTTGTTAATTTTGCTTAGTGTTTATATTTCATTGCTCGTGAGTGTACGTCAGGGACCACTAGACTTTGATGACTAAAACTGTCTGTGACGAAATATAGGAAGATCTTAAGGGACAGAGCGAACAAGCGTCTGTCGTTATTACATTTTATATTGTTGAAGAATTTTTGTACAAACCTCCTCTTCAATTGTTAAGGCTTTTATAGTCAACTAGCCACTCGCTCTGGCTTCGCACAGAAAAATAAAATATTTATAGCCTACTAGCTTTTGCCCGCGACTTCGTTCGCGTGGAATAGTGACTTCCGGCAGATTTTTATTTTGTAATAAAAACTATCCTATGTCCTTTCTCAAGTTCCAAACTATGTCTGTACCAAATTTCACACAAATCGGTTCAGTAGTTTCGGCGTGAAGAAAAGACAGACAGACAGACAGACAGAGTTACTTTCACATTTATAATATTAGTTTGGATGTCACTCAGTAATACTGTAGCTTTTTACGTGTGACAGTATTTTCTAAATCGGTTCAGTAGTCCCAGAGATTACTTCCTACAAACAAACTAACAAACTTTTAATATTGCTAGCTGTTCCATGCAGTTTCACTCGCTGCTTGGCTCCTATTGGTTGTAGCCGTGATGTTCCACGCGCGCCTCAGAGGGTGTCAGCATAATGACGGGGTCTTTAGAGGGCCAAAGCCTGCCGAGGTCGCGGGACTCACGAATTATCGTGACCCCGGAACGTAAAGGGCTATTGAAGGACACCGTGGATTTTAGTCAGTACGAGTCTGACAGTCCCTCCCGCTCTGCTCTGGGTGGGAGGACTCATTTGATGATTTTACCACGATAAAAAAAATGTTGAAGATGGATCTTAATATGTATTTCATCATCATCATTATTAGCCTATAATGTTCCCACTGCTGGGAAAAAGGCTTCCTCTCTGTGTGAGGGAGTGGGCCATAATCCACTACGCGGGCCCAGTGCAGTTTTATAGATGTTACATAATTTAGATTTTTTTGTGCCCAGGTCATGCCGGTTTCTTCTTTTTGTGCCTATAGGACATATAGGCCGGTTTCCTCGCGATGTTTTCTTTCAGCTGGGTTCGAACCCACGACTAACAACTCGTAAGTCTAGGCCGATAAAACTGGTCCTGTGTGTATTTACTTTGACTATAATTACACTGGACGGACGAGTCGAGGTGTACCGTTATCGCTTTAATTGTCAGATCAAATCAATTTGCTTGCAAACACAAAATAAAGAAATGTTGCCGTATGTATGTATCTATGTGTTTATTCTTCTAATGTCATAACGCTTGTAAAATTGTGCCGACTGAGTGACGTTTTGTGATTTTTAAAAGGGTTGTATCTTTGTCAATTTTGGTTTAGGTAACAAAAGTAAAAATATGGGTCTAATATTTTTTTGCAATCTCCTCTATATTTCGGACTAATAATTTTTTGAGTAAAATAGCCTATTTCATGCAGCCTGCTATGGTTTTTAATATCTGATATAGATAACTTAGGGTAACAGCACAAACTGTTTTCAAAAACCATTCGAGAAAATATCGTCTCCTAACAATAAATAAAACGATGTTGTCAAATAGCTGTCACATTTCTTCTCAAACGTTAGAATCTGTCCCAAAAGGACGACTGTTCAGTAACATTGCATAACAAATCGCCCGGCATAAGCAATAGGCACCGCAATCTATTACGAATAAGATAAAACTTTTCTTTTTCTTACTAAAAGATAAAAGAAAAAGATGGCAGGTCATGTTAACTATCTTTTGAGCATTTCATATGAGATAACTCACGAGTAGGTTAGTGAGATTTTGGTGATTTGCTAATTGGTTGAGTCGAAATCAGCTCAGCGAGTATACGAGTCTGACAGTCCTTCCCGTTCCGCTCCGGGCAGGAGTACTCAATTGATGAATCTTCCACGATAAAAAAAAAGATGTTACTTGAAATTTTGTTTCTTTGAAGCAGTCGTGGTTGCAACCTCTTTTGCTACGAGGAAGTCAGAAATATACATATATGTTGATAACATAACCTATATATCATAAATTCAATTCAAAACTTGGTACCAAAGTTTCTAACTGGGTGAATTGACAAAGCCGTTTCAACTATTATATTGGCGCTACATTTTGTAACAGAACTTGTTAATTAAATCCCAGTTCGTTTCCATTATATTTCCTGGAATATTGGAACGGAATTAAGAATTAATAGATTTTCAGTTTTCAATCAGTCCTCAGTTATGTGGAAATTAATCGATTCTTACCTTTCCTCACAACCCAAAAATTTCTAGAAAAAACTAGAATAACTTTATTCTTTGTTTCGTGAAAAATATTGAATGGTTTTTTCAGGATCATTCTTTTTATTGGTTTTATCGTTTATAGGTCAAAATACCAAAGATCTGTCATAAAAAGGCCAGTGACTTTAAGAAACTAACAAAAACTTTAAAAATATAAATTAATTAGTCTGTTTAGGGGACATCATTCATGATGGCTCCCTTTAACAGCATAAATAATGTTACCTAGCTACCAATAGGTAGGAAATAGGTAGCTAAATTGTTGAGCTGCTTGGGTCGAAACGCTCGAGTCATGGGGTTCGAGTTTACACCTCTTTTTAAAGAAAATATCTCGTAAAAACTGAAACATTTTTTAATTTTTCTGCATTCTATTAATATAAAATCGATTTCGAATGACACAATGTCTGGGTAACCTTCTTAATAATAACATTTTTATTTCTAATATTTCAATAACATTAAGAAGAGATAAAATACTAATATTATCTTCTTCAAGACGTGAGATAATTTATATTTACGATTGTATAATCTAAAGATAAGATAAGAAGACAGATTCATTGATATAAATATAAAATATCTTCCCATTGAGAAAGTTTTAGAATCTTATCGGTAGGCAGTGTAGCATAAATGAGTTACTATTTATTTTTAATTTAATTTAAATATGAAATTAATAATTTATTTTGGTGCCATTTTTTCTATTATTTTATTTAGTTGTAAGGTGAGTTTCGTTACTTAGCGTTATGTGTTATTTTTATTTTATTAAGACCATGCAAATTGCTCAAAGATTTTAATTTATTTAATTTTCGGGAATAATGAAATAAAATTATGACGTGTTAATTTAAAGAATAACAACACCATAATATTATTGTTTTACAAATCTTACGCAAACAGAAAATACGTGTGTTTTCCGAAGAAACAAATTCCCTGACACGGAATATAAGTTGGCAAACAAATACAAAGAGTTCCGCAACCTCTTTAACTTTCGTAATAGGAAAACAGTATTTTCTTAAAGTTTATTGACATGTTCTACGGCTATCGCTTGAAGAGGTTACGAGTTTTCGTATTCAAGACATTGCGTGAAAACATTTTGACCAAAAACAGACATTACGCGAGATTGTTCTGAGAATACTGTACTGACAAAAGATTGGGACACAATAGGTCCAAAAAGGCTGCTTTCTTATTGATATATAATTATTTCTGACGTGTACTGTCCCAGTGCTGGGCAAAAGCCTCTCGACAGCGTTGTTTATCTAACAGTCACAATTTCGCACTACGTATTCTTCAAGGATCTAGTACGTCCCACCATCTTCTTCATAATAATAAAGCATTTTTAATTTACAGGAAACCGAAGTATCAGCACAACAGTTAGGACTTCAACAAACCTATGGCGGTAACCCCATAGTATACTCAGAAAGCAGTGGTGACGATGATATCGGTCTCCTTCTCACAGTTCTTTTACTAGCAACAAGAAACAGAGGCAATGGCGGCGGTTGTTGTGGTTGCTGCAACTGTGGGACCAACAACATACCGATACCGTACCCAATAGCGATCCCGACCAACAGCCCAGTCGTCACATTGTGCAGAGCAGGTGATTGTGGTTCAGATCAGGGAGGTGACGTCACTATCAATAATGTAAATAAAGCAGAAGCAGATGCAGAAGCAGAAGAATCTGATGACAACGAAAACAAGAACAAAGCAGATTCTCAGCCAGTTGAGGACAACGATGAAGAAGAAATATCATAAAATATAATTTATTTTTAACTTAATGTACGACATGACATCACTAAATAAAACGATTAATAAAACATGATGAAAAAGCTGTATCATCATTTTTTATTGACAAGCAATTTCCTCTAATATGCGTAAACTTATCATGCACACAACACACCCAGTTTTGAACATCCAAGGCTTAAACTGGATTGATGAAAAATTAATTTGGGATATTAAGGTTTATTATATTTTGCGGAGGTTACCGAAAAATTAGAATAAAGTTAAGTTAGTACATGAACAGATCGTTTAGCTGATTAATCTCATGCACATCAGTCTAAAGCCTTTGTCAAACAGACAGGCGTGGCGAATGCGAAGCCAGGCGTTTTTATTTGTAATGTATGGAATTGTTTGAATCCAGTTACATAGAAAAGCAAAAGTGATCCGATAGCGTGACCGTACCGATGCGAAGACGTGGCGAAGGCGTATTTGCTCTGTTTGCCGTCGTTCATAAAAAACCAGTTAATTCATCTGCCACGCTTTGGTTCGCTGCACCCAGTTTGACGTCCCGTATCGGTTCGTTATCGCTTCGGACACGGTCCGGTTCGCTATCGCCTGTCTGTTTGACAAAGGCTTGATAGAATGCCGATTTGTGATCGTTGAGTGTCTAGCATTAACATTCTCACTACACGTTTCTATTGCAACATTAGAATATATTGTGTTGCCTCTTCACACCTCAACATGAATTTTGCGTTATCAGGTGTAGTGAATTGGAAATAGGTTACTATTCATCTCAAAAAAGACTATAGTAATGTTCTTAAGATAATTAAGATAAGAGATGTGGCCTCGTGTCACCAAATCGAGTGAGTGATGCAGAAATGAAAACCCAAGAAATATTAACGTAACCGTCTGTGCGTACGAAAGAGTCAATCTACTAAGTAAGTTTCTTTAATTTTAATTTAACAGTAGACTTTCCTTATATAAATAAATAAGGATTGCTTACTTACCATCTGCATATCATCCTGACTGGCGACACAGCTCTGCATAAAATACAACGTAAATTGTTTTCTCTCGTTTTACTACGCTTTTTGTAGTTAGCCAGTTGCGACAGACTGCAGGGGATGGCTGTGACAGGGATCATCTAGTAAAATGAAACTAGTATTTCGAATACAGACGCCCCAGTATGACTATTTACATTTTGGTGACGTAAACGGGAAGCTTGACTTTAATTCAATGGAAAAATCTTGTACCTCATTCGAACACTTTTTGTTTTATTTATTTTTTCGTGTTTAAATCATCAAATGAGTCCTCCCACCCAGGGCAGGGCGAGAGGGACTGTCAGACTTGACTGACTAAAATCTACGATGTCCTTCAATAGCCCTTTACGTACCGGGGTCACGGTAATTCGTTGGTCCCGTGACCCCGGCAGGCTTTGGTCCTCTACAGGCCCCGTCACTATGCTGACACTCTTTGAGGCGCGCGTGGAACCGGGCTTGGTCCATGGTCGTACAGCGAGTCGCCCATTACTCGCTGTCCGCTTGCCCGCGCCTACTGTTTCTGTACTTTCGTTTTCCATAGAATGAACGCCTTAAATACTTCAATTATGCTGTGAGTAAAATACGGAAATCTTGTGATACCTACGGCCTCAGTAGTGGGACTGTGGACTGTGGAAACAGGTTACTGAGACCCTGGAATATAAAGGGCAATAAAATTCAAGGAGACCGGTGGATTTTAGTCAGTACGAGTCTGACAATCCTTTCCGCTCCACCCATGGCGGGAGGACTGACTCATTTGATGATGTCACCATCTAAAAAAAATAGTGCTATATTTATGTCGACGATTGTAGAATACAGTGTTTCTACATTCTTATACTTTTGCCCTAATTTATTTGGACTTGGCCTCAGGGGTTGTCTTCTAGGCCTCTATTCTCCAATTCGGTAGTCCATAAATATTCTCATTTAAAATTTTCCTCACTTTTTTAGTTATTCAATTATCTACGTTAAACATTTTTTTTTTTGAATGGATAAGTTAAGAATAAAGTAGTCAATTTAAAACAAACTAAAGAATAAAATCAAATCATTCCTCTACAGCTGTAAAACGGTAATGTGCCCCAGAGACTGGTCATTGTTTTTAGCTGTAGCAGGAAAGACCTGGAAAGACTTTAAAGCCAGTCTAACAACAGTCTTCCCAAGGGGTATCCTTTAACCCAGTAACTGGGTACATACCCAGTTATAGGGTTATGGAGGTCACACAGACAGTCGCTCCATATAAAATACTGATAATGAGCTGAATCTGGTTCGACTGGAAGTCGACTCTAACAAAGTTGGGGAAAGGCTAGGCAGATGATGGTAATGATGAGGAGCGTATGATTGAGGAAAATCAGCAACAACGACAGCCAAGTCTTGACAAAATATGCCAAAAAAAGGCTTAGTGAAAAAAATAACGGTAATTTTTACAATGCTTTCACATGATTGCGTGTAAAAGGAAAAGGTTTTACATCTAAAACTCTGAAGTATTTGATCATCGTCAATCTCTCTTGAAGAGCATTATTAACATCGCATTGATTCCAAGTAATCCGCGGATCTTAAGAAAATGGCAGCGAAATTGCTTCGGTTAAAATGTTTTATGAATAAAATCGAGTGACAAAGCAAGAATTATTATTATTTCTGAAATAGAAGACTGTGGATCGACGATTGTGCCAAAATAATCTTTATATAAATTCTAGACGCTTTACAAATATAGGTAGAAGCCTAGATGTTACTTGATTTAATAAATATTGAACATCCGTAGTTTGGCAAATGAAAAAGACCCAAAGATATTAGCACATAACACTTTTTCACGAGTTTCGCATGCAGGATTTAAATCTAGTTTCAAACTTGCAAGTTTAGCCATATAGAGACCTCAATAAGGTCTCCGATAGGATGTACTCATAGGATGCCTAAACCAGAAACAAGAGGAGCGGAGATGGTCAATAAATCACTAATGAAACGGGAGTTGTTACTAGATTTTAAACCAATTTGATTAGTGGTTACATCTGTTCATACAAATTCCGCTCAGCACCGCTCATCTCCGCTGCACTCCGCGCCGCTTCACTCGTCTTCATAGTCTTCAATTACAAAACCAGAAGCTGATACAAACCTGAGTGATTACATGACCTAAACTTCAAGTAAATTATGTACATTAAAACTATAACAAATTTTATTGTAATGGATTTTAACAGTGTTGCAGTTCAAAGTAACTGTAGATAATCTACTAAAATTAATAATAAAATAAACTAAATACTAACTTATTAAAATTGTTTTTTTTTAAGTACATATGTTAAAATTAAAATTAAATCTCAAAGTTAACGATTTATTTACGTTTTTAAAGAATACTGATTGTGCTTCTCGCCACAAATTGAACCTAGATGTTAGCGGATTGTACTTTCGACACAAAACTGCGTATTTTATTTACGTTACGCAGTCGTGATAGGGTATGACGCATAACAAAACACGTGCGTGAATCGGTAAACAATAACAAATATGACTCATAAAATCCATTACCTTCATAAAACTGTCACACTCAACATTTTCTAATAATCGCTGATTGTGGCAGTTATCATGCAATATCACACATTACGGTCTTTTCACAGGTATATTACCCCTTATTTGGGTGTGAGAAATCATCAAATGAGTCCTATCTGATCAGGGCGAAGCGGAAGGTATTGTCAGACTGGTACTGACTAAAACTCTTCCTTTTTTTTCAACTGCCCTTTGCACTCCAGAAGCCATTTTTTTTTGCGTGGTTAAATCCTCAAATGAGTCCTCCCAGGGCAGGGCAGGAGGGACTGTCAGACTTGTACTGACTAAAATATACGGTGTCCTTCAATAGCCCTTTACGTTCCGGGGTCACGGTAATTCGTAACTCCTGCGAACACTCCAGAACCCTGGTTATCTTTTGAACATTCCCGCAAGTATAGCTGATAATTAATTACCCTTGACTTTTGCATGGTTTGCAAAATTACAGTGATGACAGTTCTTTCTTGTTTCTCGGTGAAATAAGGTTGCTGATGAGATGCTGCCATTGACAAGCCTATCAAAATAAAATCTTTATTTTTGATACGTTGTAGTTGTTGTTTAGTTGCTATTATCAGAGGTAAAACAACTGTGAATAGACTGTAGACAATAATCTATCATAATGCATGTCGACGCTTCATTTGTCTAGCTCTAGCGCAATATTAACTGTCCCATTATTGATGAATTGATTTTGTTTTTGATGCTTTGTAAATTAATTTCACTTTCCTTTGTCTATGCAAGCGTTGTATCTTGCAATTGAAAATATACCCTCTATAGTTTTAATTTATTTGAAAATCGAGATCAGCCCAGAGGGGTTCCATAAAGATTAATAAAGATTTTTTGTTTTTGAATTTGAAACCAAAACTGCTGTACACATTTTGACAATATTACCTACACTTTTTTTTTTTTTTTTATCGTGGTAAAATCATCAAATGAGTCCTCCCACCCAGGGCAGGGCGGCAGGGACTGTCAGACTTGTACTGACTAAAATCCACGGTGTCCTTCACGAGCCCTTTACGTACCGGGGTTACGGTGATGGGTAAGTCCCGCGACCCCGGCAGGCTCTGGCCCTCTACAGGCCCCGTCAATTTGCTGACACTCTTTGAGGCGCGCGTGGAACACAACGCGCCGTCGACCCGGGCATGGTCCATGGTCGGACAGCAAGTCGCCCATTACTCGCTGCCCGCATGCCCGCGCCTACGGTGGCCGGAGATCGTCCTGTGACGTCCGACGCCGTGGGCGTCTACCACTGCGGCTGGGATGGAGGGAGGACGCTGTCCTCTCCCTCAGGCGGCCCGCCTCCTCCTTCACGAGCATGACTGCTTCGCAGAAGGAGGCGACCGCTTCCCACTCCGTATTACAATTAGATTGTAAAAATGCTAAAGAATGAAGTATGTAGGTATGTTATTTAGCTTAACTCTAAGTAGTTATTTTTTTTAGGATGCAAAAGCTTGAGAACTTAAAATTTTCACAATAATATTCAACATTACGACATGTTATCTTCCTCGAAAATTGATTCAATTATGGAATGAATGCTAGCAACAGGCGTAGCTTCATGAAATTTCGAGTCATAATATACGTACAATATATGTGATTAATAGTAGAGCAATTAAGGATTTCAGTATTTTTTTGTAACTAATATTGTTCGCAAGTGGCTACATTAATCTGTAGTGTCAGTTTTCGGTAGAGAAAGATAGTTAAAATAGAAAACATTCCATTTTAAAAACTCTATAATAATACTGGCCACTAATACTGATACTGCTACCCTACTTCATTCCACTGCTGGACAAAGACGCCATGACTTCCAGTTTTCACGATCCAGGCCCACAGTCGTTCGTTTTGTCTAGCTCGTCCCGCCATCATCTGCGAGGTCTGCCGCTTCGCGTTATTGCTGTGTTAGGGTTCCACAAAGTGGTTTTTTTGGCCCACGGCTCATCGGCCACTAACGTAAAGACAAAGAACAGTGTCCGCTTAAGTGAAGAAAAAGAAAAGTAGCCATTAAATATTTACAACCAATAAAAAGTAGTGTAATGTCAACTGCAGCAAAACAGAACAAAATAATAACTCAGCGATTGATCTAACACGAGCAATCTTGTATCAATTTATGTATCGTTCAATTATCTGTTACTGCTCTACTGTCTCTAGTTTCTGAGCGCCTGGTAGCTACTCTTAACTTTCAGCTGTTTTACAACGACTTTTATTTTGATTAGGACCTTTATATATAGAAAATTATTTCGTTGATTCAATTATTTTCAAATTTCTAAGACAACTCGAAAAGAAAATTAATTTAAAAGTAATCTTTCACTTTATTTCAATGATCGTTCGGGGTTAAGCCAAGGTTAGGAGCCATCTTAGAAACTCTTAAAAGCTTCCGTGAGTATGTGTACTAGAACGTTCAAATACTATTGTTTTAACCTCAAGCATAAGTGCTAAGTTCTTGGCTTGTAAGTCTTAACATACTCTTTGCTTAGTCAAGATGTCGATGTCGTTCAAACTCAGAAGGCGTGAACAAAACAACCTTTCTTATTGTTGTGGGTGCAAAATCGATATCTACCGACCGAGACATGTTATACACAAAGGGATGTGAGCTCATCAAAATTAAAGACACCATTATCTTAGCGTTATCTCTCATCGGACATTTCGTTTGATTTCCATTGAAGGACGTGCCGAGATAATACATAACTCTCCACATCTCACGCACAGATAAAAGATACAGAGATAATTGACTCGTGATTACGTCACATCTACAAGAAAGATATAATTAATCGTATATAAGAACCATTAAAATAATATTGTATAGTTTTTCAATATGGCGTCAGCCATACTTAGTTGTACGTTCGTCCTGCTTTTATATCTAAAGGTAAGTGTTTATCTTTTTCGTTAAAGTAATTTTTTATTTTATTATACTAAATATTATTTCTTGTGCTCCAGGGGAATTACGCGCAACAAGGCTTACCCAACAATCAAAATGGAGGCATAAATAACGCTATCGGGTTACAACAACAAGCGCTGCAGCGGACGAGCGCACCAAATAACATGAACCAGACACCGAACGGAGGATTAAACACGAATTTCCCGCAGCAATCTAATTTCCAGCAACAAGGCAATTTGCAACAAACTATCAGTGGGAATTTCCAGGGGAATATGCAACCATCATTAAGTGTGCAAGGCAATTTGCAGCCGCAAGGTGGATCAGTGTCACTAGGTAATTTACAGTTCACCAAACAGGGATTACAGTTGCCTCCTGGATTAGTTTTCAATCCTTCGAAATTACAAAGTGGTTCCTCGCAGAATAACGTTTGCAGACAAAATGCTCAACCGAGTCAGCAGCAAAATAATATGGGTCCGACTTCAAATACGTGCCCGTTACAAACACAGTCTCCGCCCTGCTCATCTAATTCACTTGCGGAGTTAGCAGCTCTAAAGGGTCAACCTTCGTTGTTATCCCTTTTTGCCTCTCAAAATAATATCGCACAACCACAACCAAACCAACAGATGGCAACCTTTAATCCATCGCAGAATCAATTAACGGACTTACAGAAACAGTTTTTGGCTAGAGCTATCCAATCTCAGCCTTCTGGACAAAGCCAATCTAGCGTTAACTTTACTCCGACTCAATTTCGAGTAGCTGCACCAGACAATCAGCCATCTTTTACTGTACAAGGTTCACCATTGGCACCTCAACAGCCCCAGGCAATTGTGACTCCTATAAGCAACCAACCGCCTTATATAACAGTCCAAGCTCAACCTCTGACCAACTACCTGCAGCCCTCCAACCCGCTCAGCCAATCAACATTTAATCAACAACCGCAACTGATGGAAGAACCTTCAATACTTAACTTTATTTTATCAGAACTGCAAGGCTCCGATCCTCAGTATAATATGTATCCTCCTTACTCAGTACAAAAGAGGGAGTCAAAATCAACTCTCAAAACTTTGATTCCTTTGATAATCAATTTGTTAAAAGAGAAGAGTAATTGCGGCTGCCCAAATTGCGGGTGTCCTAACAATGGATGTGGTACTAACAATGTTACTGAGCCTACAATATTCGGAGGGTATTCCAATCTGATGAACTATGGTCAAGGATCAGTAGAAGCTGCTACAAAAGCAAGTGATGTCGAAGAAACAAAGAGTAAAAGTAATAAGAAAGAAAAGAAGAATCAAAAGAAAAACGTAATCAAAGTTGACAGTGAAGAAGCATCAGATGAAAATTACTCAGAAGAGGAGGAGGACAGTGAAGAAGAATAAATATAAGTAGATCCAGAAAATAACTAGGATAGTTTTCAAAATGTTGACGGTTATTATAATTAAGATGTTTTTATGTGATAATTGTTATTAATAAACTAAAGTAAGGTATTTATTGGACCAGTTTAATAAGAAATTGAACATTTGTAATTGGCGTTTTATTGCTAAACAATTTGGTCATAAAACGAGATTGAACTCTCCATTGACTTTTATTCATTACCTAATGTTCAATATATTACTTGGGCTCAATTTTACGTTCCATCCTTCAATTTCTGTTCCTATCAATAAATTGGGCAGTTGATGAAGCTGTATAAGCCATGGCCGTTGTATACTAGAGTCGCATAAAGTGGCATGTACACATGTGGCCAGTTACGGTCAGAGTATTCGAATTATGAATCATACAGTGTTGTCATCCACAACCTGTTTGCTGGTCGTTAATCAGACCTTTGTGGTAGAATTTAGCATAAGCACTATGGATTATTCTGGAATGGAGTCGTTCGATGTCACATAAACCTCAAATGGGTAAATATTTTATGATGATTCTAACAAGTACTATGAATTTATTTATTAAACAACAACAATTCGTTGAGATAAGAGCTGCAAAGGAAATTGCTACAAAATCTCTCATTTTGCAACAGCTAACAGCTGATCATAATGGAAAAAAATACTGTTAGTCAACATTTTATTTATCATATGGCTACTCACAGTAACCTGAGATGTGACTACAAAATTATTAACAAATAATAGGCATACAAAGTTTCCTACGCAGTATAAAAGCCGTTAAGCGATAATAACGAACTATCTAACTAAAACAATCACTTGAGGAGAAGATTAAGCATAAACTAATTAAACAGATGACTCAATTGAATTTATTTTCAGTATCGTCACCTATACACCTGTACTCTATCGCAGTCTCAAATACAAGAACAACAAAGAGTTTATAAAAGACAAAGAAATATTCGTCTTAATCATTTTGTATAAAATCTGTGTGCACTTGCATTGCACTCATAATCCACAATGGCGTCCTCAAGTATCATTATTCTTCTCACAGTCGTCTTGGCTCTTAATGTGAGTTTCTTAGTTTATTATTATACTAATTTTCTTGCTTAGTTTATGACAGGTCGACTGATAATAATGTTGTTTTATTATTATGGATAGTGTTAATTAGCAAAAATGAGTTAAGTTTTACTGGGGTTGGATTGCGGATTTAGGTCAGTATGATCGTGATTTCTATAATAGGAATTAATTAGCTTATTCCTACGCGAGAGGTTTTAAATATTCTTCCTTATAAATAAAATGCTATTCTTTAAAATATATGGTTGTTATATTATGCCGCCTGAATCACGATATATATACAGATAGATTTTTTTCAAGTTATGCGAAAATGCTTCATGCCGATTTCTAACTATTTGTTTAGCTAATATTATTTTGAGAGATAAGATTTAAAAACAATGCAATAGTCATTTTATCAATTCAAACGGTGTAATTTAATTGAAATAAATTCAATTATTTGTTATTATTTTTACTAAAGTAAATATTGAAGTTGTCACATTTTTACGTAACTGTTACAACTAGGCGACTCTGACCATCTTTAAGGACATCTATTGTGAGCATTTCAACACGTATTCACAAGGTTTTACAAATAACCGTGACGGCGCATAAGGCAAGAACAATCTGACTATGAAATATTACAACTTCATGATGTCATTCCTATTCACACTTCTAGTAAATTCTTAGTATTAGCTTCTTAAAACGAAATACAAAATCAGTAGGTACATTTGAAACCTTTGCAGAAATAAATAATATTCAATACTGCCTGCAATCCTCCAAGGGTCCGAGTAAACAGCAGTGGACCTAAAGTACATTAGTACACCCTTGCGCAAGTTTCCGTGTGGTGGTTAGAGTTGCTATCAATCAAGCAACAAATCCAGACGCCTAATTGTAACTGAGGAATTTTTGGAAAACATATTCGGAACATCTTCAGATTCTTTTCAATTATTTCCATCGTCTATTTCTAATTTTAGAAACTTAATTAGCCTTATCCAATTCTACTCGCTACCAGTTTCTAGGATTCCGTAATCAAATGGTTATCCGTCTAATACAAAAAGATTTCGTCTAATTCCAAAAGGCTTATACAAAAGGTTGTCGAAATATTTTCCTCAAGCAAGTGAAATTATTTGAGAGAATGTAAGAAGACTGCGTTGTTATTATTCCACACATGTATCATGGTTTCAATGGATACTAGACAAAGCAAATCCCAAGTTATTTTGGAAACCCACTCCCCACATCCAAAGTTATTTTGGAAACTCTTTTTAAGAAAATGAGTCTATATTTCTAAACTTTTCTTCTTTGTCCTATTATTGGCTAGCTTTGCTGCGTAATTGGAATCTTATGATTGGTTTAAAAAGCGATATTTTGAACCAATCATAAGATTCCAATTATGCAAGGAGTTGTTATTGACAGCTATGATCAAAAGTTTCAAAACATAGCTGATCCTGTCTTCTACATTACCTTAGTCTGAAATTCTTTCAGGCGTGAATTTAAAGTCATGTTTCAATAGGTCATTCACAATCTCCTTAGCACTGTAAGGCTTTGAACATGGCGTAACAAGCATCATCTAATAAGATTAAACGAAATCGGCTTAGATCGGCTTAGTGAGCGCAGTGACCGAGGAGTCCCCTGGGCTTCTGACCTCAGGCCTCTTTGTGTCAGAGGCAGCCGAAGCGTTGAGGATGAACATATGCACAGTATATGATATCGTCACGGTCGTGACACGAGGAGGATCAACTGAATTCAAAGGTTCGTCTCGTTTTGGTAGGATGAGTGTCAAAGGATTGGGTTCGTGAATAATTTTACCGGTTGGTACAACCCACAAGGTTGAAGAAAGGTTTTGGAAACAATTAAATATTTGATGGTCAGATAATGTTACAGGACGTCCATCTAATGGAGAGTTTCGGGTTTAAACCTATACGCCTTAGCTGTTGTTCCAATCACATTTTTTCTGCAAAGACTACATTTTGTTCGCCAAACAGAGAAATTGTGTTTGAATTCATACATTGATTGTTGAAAATTGTAAACGATTGTCCGGCAGACAATAGTCTTGGGAGCACAATGCTCACAAGAATATCTAAAATATCTGATTGAATACTAAACACATGTATTTACCTTGCAGATAGCAGATGCGAACCCCTATGGTTACCCAGGGCCGAACTACCCTGGAGGATACAGAGGCGGCTACAATAACCCATTACCATATGGTCAACCACCGTGCCCACCACAACCACCCATCATTATAGTGGATGGAGAGAGCGAGATGGAGAAGTTTCTGCCGTTCCTGTTTCTTCTGCTAACACAATGCTAATTTTTTTAGTTAAAGGCTCGCTTGTACAGACGCATTTCAAGCTACCACAATCTATCAAATATCTTTAATAGATTTTCAACCTCATCACAATTATTGTGGAAGTTTAATGCTCGATTGGTAAAATTTGACAGATTCGAGTAGGTTGACCTGCTGATGTCTGTACCACGCCTTGCTTGTTTATTGTTTCTGTCAATTGTTTAAAGATGTCACAGAAAAAATGATCACTGTTTTAAGCTTTCATGATTTAGTTCTACTGTCTCTTACGGGATTTTCCGTGATCGTTCATGATTTTGAGCTCCGATATTTCGACGCTGTTGCAAGCGCCATAATCGCGGATTGACTTGGAAGATATCTCATAAGGCGGTATTAGTTTAAATAAAATGATATTCTAAGTATGTCGTGCAAGCGGGCCTGTAAAAATATTTGAGACCCCAGAAACGATCTCAATGAAATGTATGTATAAAATAGTTGCATTAAAAATGATCGAATGTATTTGTTGTAGACTTGTGGAGTTCTCTAATAAATACTTTTTAAATGTATATTGTTAAAATAAACATTGAAAATGTAAATGTTGTTTTATTCTATTTTTATATCTCTGTGATTCAAACTTATGCAAGTGTTGAACTGTTCTCGACAGCCTTTTTTTTATTTTTTTATCGTGGTAAAATCATCAAATAATGAGTCCTCCCACCCAGGGCAGGGCGACAGGGACTGTCAGACTTGTACTGACTAAAATCCACGGTGTCCTTCACGAGCCCTTTACGTACCGGGGTTACGGTGATGGGTAAGTCCCGCGACCCCGGCAGGCTCTGGCCCTCTACAGGCCCCGTCAATTTGCTGACACTGTTTAAAGCGCGCGTGGAACACAACGCGCCGTCGACCCGGGCATGGTCCATGGTCGGACAGCAAGTCGCCCATTACTCGCTGCCCGCATGCCCGCGCCTACGGTGGCCGGAGATCGTCCTGTGACGTCCGACGCCGTGGGCGTCTACCACTGCGGCTGGGATGGAGGGAGGACGCTGTCCTCTCCCTCAGGCGGCACGCCTCCTCCTTCACGAGCATGACTGCTTCCCAGAAGGAGGCGACCGCTTCCCACTCCGTCTCGCCCCGCAGCATGGCCTCGACCAATGCCGGGCGCGAGAGGTCTCCGCCTATCGCCGTCGTGAGGACACGGCGGTGCTCTGCCCAAGCGGGGCAGTCCTGCACCGTATGCTCCACCGTGTCCTCCGGACGATCCTCGCAGTGGTGACACCCAGGCGTTTCTTCCCTCCCTATCAGACACAGGAACCTCCCGAAACTTCCGTGTCCGGTGAGGACCTGCGTCATGCGGAAGGTAAGGACGCCGTGACGCCTATCCAGCCACTCCTCAAAGAGGGGTCTTACCGCCGCGATTGCGGCGTGCCCGGACCTCGGTTGCGACAGTCTCTCCCTCCATACTGCCCTGAGATCGCGCCGGAGCTCTTCCCGCCGCGCCTCGACCTGTCGAGGCAGCGGGGATTCGCCCCGGCGCTGCGCCTCCACGCGCCATTCGTAGACGCGCTGGAGGGCAGTCGCCTCCAGATCCCAGGGCAGCAATCCCGCTAGGAGGTTGGCTGATTCGCCGGCGATCGTGCGGTATCCCCGGATCATCCGGATAGCCATGACCCTCTGGCATGCGACCAGCTTGAGTGGTCGCGTCCGGATGCTTAGGGCCCACACAGGGGCCCCGTAGAGGGCCATGGACCGCACGACACCGGCGTACAGCCTCCGGCAGGAGGCGTTTGGCCCGCCGAGATTGGGCAGGAGTCGCCTGAGGGCGCCTGCTGCCTGGTTCAGCTTTGGGGCCAAACGTAGGAAGGGCTCCCTAAAGTTCCACCGGCTGTCGAGGACGAGTCCCAGGTACTTCATCGTCCTCCCGACGCCGATGCGAACCCCCTCCACCGTAATGTGGGACTCTGAACGTGGCGCGTTCAGACGGCCATGAAAACACATGGCCTCTGTTTTATGCAGCGCCACGTCGAGTCCCAACTGCCGGATCCTCTGAGCGACTGTCGCCACCGCTTGCGTCGCCAGGTCGGCCGCCGCCTGGTGCGACTCTCCCTCCGCCAGGACGAGCGTGTCGTCGGCGTAACATATTACGCCGACGCCGTCAGGGAGGTCGCCGCGCAGCACCCAGTCGTAGCCGATGTTCCACAGGAGCGGCCCCAAGACCGATCCCTGTGGAACACCGCACGACATCTCTCGCCGGTTCCACTCTCCCCGGTGACCGGGGTAGATGACGGCCCTGTCCGTCAGGTAGTCCTCGACTGTGCGACGGAGGTAGGTCGGCACCCGGTGATACCGGAGTGCCTCCCTGATGCAACTCCAGGGCAGGGTGTTGAAGGCGTTGGTGATGTCCAAGGACACCGCCAAGACGACCCTGCCCCGGGATACCGCATCCCCCGTCGTGAGGGCTCTCACGCGCATGATGGCGTCCACCGTCGAGCGCCCCCTCCGGAAGCCAAACTGGCTCTCCGAGAGGTCCGGGCCCACCCGATTCAGGTGCCCGACGAGGCGGTCTGCAATTACTCTTTCAAAGAGCTTGCCCACCTCGTCGAGCAGCACGATGGGCCGGAATGCGGACGGAGAGTCCGCAGGGCGCCCGGGCTTCTGGATCAGGACCAGTTTCCCCGTCTTCCAACGAAGCGGGAACCGGCCCCTCTCCAGGCATGCGCTAAAGAGCCCCCCCAGTCGAGGCCCGAGAGTCCCCGAGGCCAGGACCCAGGCTTTTCCTGGCAGGCCGTCGGGTCCTGGGGCGGTATTTTTGGCCTTGAGCCGTTGTACCGCCACTCTCAGGTCTACCTCGGTCACCTCTGGAGCGTCGTAGACATCGTCGTCGCTGTGGTCCGCGTTTGCGTCAGCTTCACCGTCGGATTCCGTCGGAGACGGAGCCATGGGCGGGGGAGTATACTCTCCCCGCGATGGGAACAGGGCGCTCACCACGTCCTCCGCGAACTGAGGCTGGAGACTCTGCGTCAACGGGGGAGCCCAGGGGCGGAGCTTTTGTCTCACCCACTTATAGGGCCGGCCCCATGGGTCCCCGTCCAGGGTCTCCAGCATCTCGTTGCGGGCCAATTCCTTGGCCCGCCAGATCTCGTCGCGGAGGGCGGTCTTCGCTGCCCTGTAGCCCTCGTACAGCTCCGCCTCTACAGTCGCCGCATCCGGAGGTCGGGTGCGGCGCCTGCGGAATCTGGTGTACCGGCGTCGCGCGGCAACGCACGCCTCGCGCAGCGATGTAAGCTCGCGCGACCACCAGTACAGCTGACGCCGGGCGCGTCCTTGCCGGACCCGGGGCATGGCCATCTCACAGATCTCCGACATGGCCTCCCGGAACCACTCCGCCTCGTCGTTTATGTCGGCAGGCCTGTCCGGTGGTGACACCCAGGCCTGCACGATCGAGGCTTCCAGGAATAGCTCCCGGTCCAGCTGCTTCAGCGCCCATCGCGGACCACTTGGGTTCCGTCGGACCGGCGCGTCTGAGGTCTGGGCGGAGACGTCAAACCGGATATACCGGTGATCGGAGTAGGTCTCCACCTCCTCTACAACGCGCCGGTCGGTGACGCGCGGCGACAGGGCGGCGCTGGCGAACGTTACGTCCACCACCGACTCGCCCCTCCACCGCACGCACGTGGGGACAGAACCCCGGTTCTCGATGACCAGGCCCTGCGCCAGGGCCCAGTACTCGAGCATCCTACCCCGCGTATAGTCCGTGGCCCGGGAACCCCAAGCCACATTTTTGGCGTTGAAGTCCCCGAGGACGAGCGCGGGGAGGGAACCGTATGCGACGACGATGTCTCCTAGCTCCGATAGGGAGTCGCGGAACTCGACAGCCTACGTTAAAATAATGTTGATAAAGTACGATACAGTATGGTAAGTAATCACAAGAAATCTACAAATAGAGTTAACATATCAATATTTCATATTTTACATAACTTTACGTGACAGAATAATCGAAGTTAAGTAATTTTGGTAGCCTCTGATAAGGGTATAATAGTATTGTTCAAAGAATATTACTTAAAATCAGTGATAGTATGACAAGATGGTGGTATATATGGTGTAGATTAGTGTCGCGAAATATTATTACCTTTACAATGGCTTCCCTAGCGTGGCTTGCTTGCTTTGTTGTACTCTCCAACGCCGTAAGATATAATTACAATATTATATAGTTGTTTACAGTGCGATAATATTACTCTTGATCATTTTATTTTATTTTTCAAACACCTTGACCAAATATTAATAGAAATCTTCAATCAATAACGTTTATTTAAAAATTCGTACTTTTGATTGATATAACTGACCATTTCTGCAGCTAAAATCTTTCCTTTGTTTCCCAGGTATTCCTGATCCAGGCCCAATATCCCTCGCAATGCTTTGGACCGCAAGGATACGGGGCACCGCCACCACCATACCCCATCATTGTGAAGTCCAACAATGATGATGACGGTTTTAAGTCTATCTTACCGATATTACTCCTCCTACTGTCTGACAATGGAGGTTTTGGAGGCGGATGTGGTGGCGGATGTGGGGGCGGATACGGTGGTAACTGCGGATGTGGGGCCCAGGCTATCCCCATTCCTTATCCGATTCCCTACCCTATTAACAGCCCATGTGTATGTAATCCTTAGTGCTATTTTTTGTACTCATCTTATTTGGTCAGCAAATAAGAAGATTAGTTCATTTAATAGTATTTTCTGTTATTTCAATACTGTATTGTTGTAACATACAGCATTCAAGATCACACCTCAAAGTGATTCGTTACTTAAAGGAAAATTGTACTTAACTGTGACAACAGATTTCTCTTTTCTTCAAGAGAGTGCAAATAAAAATCTTTTAAAGTTGATTATACACAAAATTGTATTCATCTGTCTACACTTGTCCTTGTTATTTAATGCTATAGTAAATTCAACTTCGTGAGCTGTTTAATCAAAATATACCTTAACGTTTAAAGTGAATATTATTTCTTGTTTGTTGAAAAAATATATATTTACTAACACAATTTTATCGCTGTTTTAATTTCCAAATACCGATTTTTAATAAAAATAATGTCTTCTAATAGATTAAACCTAAAAAAGGGCCTATTTTCAATTGGAATTGAACTATATAGGTTTGGAAGTAAGTGCATTAAGAAATGCATGTACTTTCCGACATAATTTCATGTTTTGAATACGTGTCGATGGTTGCAAAGGACTTATTACATCACTTACTTAGTAACCGACTTAGATGTCTAAACACACAGTATATATAAAGTACAAAATATGTGTTATTGATCACATTTCAACCTTCAAAATGGGTTTTACGAACCTCTTCGTGTTTACCGCTCTCTTGTTGGTGTGCAAGGTAAGTTGAACAATTCAACATTCTCTATTATTGGAATAATAAAGTCCCTGCAGTAGTCCAACCTTTATGTAGAAGTGATTCAAAAGAAGAACAATTCTAGATTATCATTACCATTATCATCTACAGACCATCAGACTAACCGGACTGCATGTGTAACCTCCACAATGTAGTGACCTGTTCTTTTGATATTTATCAATTTCATTACTTTTTTTCAGGTCTATGGCCAAGCTACTCGCGTGGAGTACATCACTCAGCCTTGCTGTCCCTCATCCATAGCCACAACCGTTCAGGCCCCTCCTCAGATCGTCGTACCCGCTTACATTAAGCCAGTCCTTTCACCTTACGACTCCTGCATCCAAGAGCCCGTGCCTTTGGTACCCAGTTACAGTGGTTTCAATGGTTACAATAGTTATGCACCCAGCTATCCTCAGCCAATGCCACCAATCATCATCGATGATGGTGACGATGACAACTTCCAAAACCTTCTCTACTTCCTCATCTTCGCTATGAGGAACAAAAGAAACTGTGGCTCTGGAAACTGTGGAGGATACAATGGCGGTGGCAATGGAGGATGTGGCTGTGGAGGAGGATACAACTGTGGATGTGGCGGCTTCAATGGAGGATACAACAACGGGTGCGGCTGCGGAGGCAACTGCGGCGGAAACTGTGGCTTCGACAACTACAACTGCGGTGGATACTTTAACAACAACTTCGGATCCTGTTCTGGTGTCAACTACTTCCCCTTCCCTATTCCTTTTCCCATTAACGGTCCCTACCCTTACAACTTCCCTGGCTGCGGCAGCTGTCTTGATAACTCCTGCTGCTGCTGCGAGGAGTCCTGCCAGACAGGACAGTGTAACCCCGAAATCAGTGTCATTTTTAAAACAGAAGGTTGTTGTACTTGTTAATTTAATTTGGTTTCTGTATTAAATAAATTGGTGTTTTCAACATTTCAATACTTGTATTTTTAATTGTATATCCCAAATCTACTTCGGAAGTAAGTACATACGTAATCACTGTACCAGGGTGTTTGTTAAAATTATAGTGGCTATAGCTATTGGCAATGAGTTGCAGAAGATCTTTAAACAAATCGATCCTAAAGAGGTTTTGCCAGAAAACCAGTGAGCAAAGAATTGATCCTGAGAAAAGGACAAAGCCTTGGGGTGTTTAATTATTAAAATACTAGATGTTCCCTGCGGTATCACAAGTCGCTCGACTCCCATTGGATGTAGTGTGATACGAGTAACCTTCATCGATACATGGGCTACCTAACACAAAAAAAAAACCATTTCGAACCATTTTTTCCCCAGATTAGCGGGTTGAAGCAAATTAACTCTTCAGATTTATAATATTAGTATAGATTTATTTAATCATCATCGTTCATTCGGTTTAGGTTAAATTCATTCGGGATTCACACCTAAGCAATGTCAGACAGGTAACATTATTCTGTAATGTTGCGAAATCCATGAAAGACATAATTTTCCTGGGCAACATTGAATTATACATTTGACAATGTTGCCCGTTGTTAAGCACGTCTGTCAATCACGTCGTTGATAAAACTTCTTGTACATTATTATTTTGTGCCCTAATTATTACGAAATATCGTTTGACCCATATATCGGTAGTACGAATTAGAATATAAACAGGTATCCAATGAGTTCACCGGCATATAGAATAAAGTGCACGACGAGATGACTCCACTAAAAGCAATCATATTCAATATATTGCTGTTTACAGTACAGGTTAGTGAGCTAATAATTATATTCATTAATAGAAATCAATGGTCATTGTTTAAATTGTAGTAGGTAATGACAAGACAACCTCTTTTGAAAAATGTTCTGGTAATTATTTTAAATCCTGTCATTCAGACTATCTAGCATTGCTGTTGAACACAGTAGCTAAGGAAAATCAGTTAGACGGTCTTTCCGTAGTAGGACTCAAAAATAGGTTACCAACTTAATCAATTTAGTTACCAATGAGTAGTCAGTATGTTACAATGAGTAGTCAAGAACTAACGTATTATTAATTAGTTTCGGATCGGTGGCGTCTTGAATATACGAAATATTGGGCCGTCAACTTCCTTCTAAACTATTTTTCAAATAGTCCATTCATCATTAGCGTGTTCTTCTTCTTCTTTTACATTCTATATCTGCTCAACCGTGAAGTTACGAATTGCTACTAGTCTACTACCGTATTATTACCATACTCTTGACTATCTTAAACTACTAAAGTATTTCTGAATTCTGTTTATAACGGTTTATACATTCTAATTTGTAATATCCATTACCGTAAATTGTTGTGGCAACATGCTGAAACAATTTTTATTCAAAAGTCTTACAAAATTCGACTCACGAACCAATTTTTTGTTGAAAATACCCCAAGCTTGCAGAAGTTTTTATTGCGAAAAGTGTCAGATGAAATAGGAGCTGGGAAACTGGGAAAGTCTTGTTTTCTTTGTAAATGAAACTGTCATGATAAAAACGAATGTTTATGATAGTTTCGAGTCCTAGGTAGCTTTTGCTATAAAGTGTTTTGGTCTAGATTTACAATTCCAGTTTTATTTAAGACTTAATAAACTGTTCTACTTTTTCACACAAATGAAATAATATTGCAGGAAGGCCATGAACAATACTGGCATTCAGCTGTATCTAGTCACACTGAAGGCTGACTCTTACGTAATTGGGAAAATACTAGGTAGATGACGATTACCGGTGTTCAATAGTATATTGTGGAGCGTCGGAATAGTGGTTATTAATCTCAGTCATTTTTGTTTCAGCTCAATCTTGTTCTCGGTCGATGTTTGCCCCAAAATTCGTACAACCCGTATGACTACCTGTACGGCAACCGAAACGGAGGATGTTGCAATCAAAACTTCAACCCTTATAAAAACTTATATGGAAATCTTTACAGCACAGCTTGCGATAACCCAATCTGTAATACACGTGGCAATCCGACTTGTAATCTGTTAGGTGACACATGTGGCATTCCAAATTGTAATGCTTGTAGCAATGGACTAGGTTGCAACCCGATTCTCAATGTATACGGTAATGGATGTGGCAACCCAACCTGCAACGCCTGTGATGTACCGAGCTGTAACACTTGCAACAACCTATGTGACAACCCGACCTGCAACGTATGTGGAACTGCGAGTTGCAGTCCTTACAGCATCGGCTGTGGCAGCCAGTCTTACAATCTGTACGATCAACCATGCGACAACCCGTACGGTCCTTATGGCTATGATGCTTTTGGGCAAACAAACATCGCTCCTTGCAGCCAACCCTACTGGCAACCTGAAGCCTTCTGTCCTCAAGCAACCAGTAGCCAACCGCCCGTCATCGTAATAAATGACGGTAATAATAATGATTGCTGCTCTAATGATTTCCGAAACGATGAGCTTTTTACTTTATTGTTTTCGTCAGTTTTGAACAACAATGCCGCTGCACCGATTGCTCCTTTTGGTTATTATGGCAACCCTTGTAGCAACGGTTGTAGCTGTTGCAATAATAATAATAATTGCAACTGCAACTGCGGCTGTTCTTGTAGCAATGGATGTAATAATTGCAATGATAACAGTTGCAACAATAATTGTTGTGATAACAGTTGCAACAATAATTGTTGTGATAACAGTTGCAACAATTGCAATAAATGCAACTGTAGTCCTACGTTTCATGTTAAGATCGTTTTGCCAAAGCTTGATAAGTTTACTGGAACACCGAGCGTTACTGTGGCTTAAAGAGAATTGTACAGATTCTGTGATTTCAGTATATTGACTTTGTAAAAATGTGTATTCTTTCAATAAACATGTGTATATTTTATTTGACTCACGTATTTGTTTTATTTTGTTAGGTTGTATGTAATCTTAAACTATTTCTATTGCTAACTGAGAGATCCTAACATTAGTCACATTTGATGTATAAGATTTAACTTTGGTGTCACAGCCAAAAGCAGTTTTATTTTTTAGCGTGTTTAAGTTTCGCGGGTCCATTAGAAAAGTACGGACAAAGAGGATTAAATATATAATTATAGCAACCACGAGCTTTTATTTTAAGTAGTAGCATTGGCCACCACGCGTTATACTTCAATAGCCCTTTACGTAGCCCCGTCATTGAGCCAAAGGCAGACATAGACAAAGAATAATTAACATTCCTTACTCATCCAAAGACAGATCTAGGCAAGATTAGCAACCATCGGGCGGCCCACCCTACGGTTGCGCGTGTTCATTGATTAAATCAAAAATATTTTTTATACGAGTATGCTTAATACTGTTCCTGTTTCGTTAGTTTTCGCAAAATCAGTCCCACAAATGCAATAACAAAGATATTATGTTACACATCAGAAACTACACAGCCTTGCTTAAAGATCATCGACACCATATTCTGTTATTGAATATCTTAATCCTTTTGTTAATATCATTCTGGCTTGATTCAATAAACCTTAGATCAGCAAATGTTTAACGCTTTTGATATTTAAAATAATATCAAAAACTTTACACGGCACACAATTATGTGTAGAACACATAATTGTTAATCCAGCAAACTAATGGAATAAGCCTTTTTTTTTTTGCGTGGTAAAATCATCAAATGAGTCCTCCCACCCAGGGCAGGGCGGCAGGGACTGTCAGTCTTGTACTGACTAAAATCCACGGTGTCCTTCACTAGCCCTTTACATACCGGGGTTACGGTGATTGGTAAGTCCCGCGACCCCGGCAGGGTGCAATACAACCGTTAGGTTTTATTGCACCCAAGCAGGCTTTGGCCCTCTACAGGCCCCGTCACTAAATGGAATAAGCCTAAAATATTTATTTATTTATTTACACTTTTACGTTCAAATGTGGTACATAAGGCGGGCTTAATGCCGCAAATATCGCGATTGTAGAGTTATATTTACTTTAAATCCACGCATGGAACCATGACAAATAGTGTATTTGAGTGTTAAACTAGAATATACTGGAATTATACATCGTAAATACTCTCCTACAATTGTTTTGATATGGGGATTATCAAGCTAAATGTCTGGCATATAAAAGTTTTGAGAAACTATTTTCTTAAAGAGCCAGAGGTGCTACCTTTTTTTTAACGTGGTAATATCATCAAATGAGTCCTCCCACCCAGGGCAGAGCGGGAGAGACTGTCAGACTCATACTGACTAAAATCCACGGTGTCCTTCAATAGCCCTTTACGTTCCAGGGTCACGGTTATTCGTGAGACCCGCGACCCCGGCAGGCTTTGGCCCTCTAAAGGGGGGGGGGCCTTCATCGGCCGTCATTATGCTGACACTTTTTGAGGCGCGCGTGGAACACCACACTCCGTCGACCCGGGCATGGACCCCGGCGTGGCGCGCCACCTCCTTCGCTAGCAGAAGGAGGCGACCCCCTCCCACTCCGTCTCGAACCGCAGCATGGCCTCGACCAATGTCGAGCGCGAGAGGTCTCCGCCTATCGCCGTCGTGAGGACACGGCGGTGCTCTGCCCAAGCGGGGCAGTCCTGCACCGTATGATCCACCGTTTCCTCCGGGCGATCCTCGCAGTGGTGTCACCCAGACGTGGAGGTGCTACCTTTTTTTTTTTTTTTTTTTTAGCGTGGTAAAATCATCAAATGAGTCCTCCCACCCAGGGCAGGGCGGGAGGGACTGTCAGACTTGTACTGACTAAAATCCACGGTGTCCTTCACGAGCCCTTTACGTACCGGGGTTACGGTGATGGGTAAGACCCGCGACCCCGGCAGGCTCTGGCCCTCTACAGGCCCCGTCAGTTTGCTGACACTCCTTGAGGCGCGCGTGGAACACAACGCGCCGTCGACTCGGGCATGGTCCATGGTCGGGCAGCGAGTCGCCCATTACTCGCCGCCCGCATGCCCGCGCCTACGGTGGCCGGAGATCGTCTGGCGACGTCCGTCGCCGTGGGCGTCTACCACTGCGGGTGGGTCGGAGGGAGGACACTGTTCTCTCCCTCACGCGGCACGCCTCCTCCTTCGCGAGCATGACTGCTTCGCAGAAGGAGGCGACCGCTTCCCACTCCGTCTCGCCCCGCAGCATGGCCTCGACCAATGCCGGGCGCGAGAGGTCTCCGCCTATCGCCGTCGTGAGGACACGGCGATGCTCTGCCCAAGCGGGGCAGTCCTGCACCGTATGCTCCACCGTGTCCTCAGGACGGTCCTCGCAGTGGTGACACCCAGGCGTTTCCTCCCTCCTTATCAGACACAGGAACCTCCCGAAACTTCCGTGTCCGGTGAGGACCTGCGTCATGCGGAAGGTAAGGACGCCGTGACGCCTATCCAGCCACTCCTCAAAGAGGGGTCTTACCGCCGCGATTGCGGCGTGCCCGGACCTCGGTTGCGACAGTCGCTCCCTCCATACTGCCCTGAGATCGCGCCGGAGCTCTTCCCGCCGCGCCTCGACCTGTCGAGGCAGCGGGGATTCGCCCCGGCGCTGCGCCTCCACGCGCCATTCGTAGACGCGCTGGAGGGCAGTCGCCTCCAGATCCCAGGGCAGCAATCCGGCAAGGAGGTTGGCCGATTCGCCGGCGATCGTGCGGTATCCTCGGACCATTCGGATTGCCATGACCCTCTGGCATGCGACCAGCTTTAGTGGTCGCGTCCGAATGCTCAGGGCCCACACAGGGGCCCCGTAGAGGGCCATGGACCGCACGACACCGGCGTACAGCCTCCGGCTGGAGGCGTTTGGCCCGCTGAGATTGGGCAGGAGTCGCCTGAGGGCGGCTGCTGCCCGGTTCAGCTTCGGGGCCAAACGTAGGAAGTGCTCCCTAAAGTTCCACCGGCTGTCGAGGACGAGTCCCAGGTACTTCATCGTCCTCCCGACGCCGATGCGAACCCCCTCCACCGTAATGTGGGACTCTGAACGTGGCGCGTTCAGACGGCCATGAAAGCACATGGCCTCTGTTTTGTGCAGCGCCACGTCGAGTCCCAACTGCCGGATCCTTTGAGCGACTGTCGCCACCGCTTGCGTCGCCAGGTCGGCCGCCGCCTGGTGCGACTCTCCCTCCGCCAGGACGAGCGTGTCGTCGGCGTAACATATTACGCCGACGCCGTCAGGGAGGTCGCCGCGCAGCACCCAGTCGTAGCCGATGTTCCACAGGAGCGGCCCCAAGACCGATCCCTGCGGAACACCGCACGACATCTCTCGCCGGTTCCACTCTCCCCGGTGACCGGGGTAGATGACGGCCCTGTCCGTCAGGTAGTCCTCGAGGAGGTGCTACCTTAGCACGAATACGAAAAAAATCGGTTCAAGTGTCATCAATTCATCTTTGTTATGGAATATTGACAGGTCTTGAAAAATAGTGAATTCACCCTAGATGACTTCTAAACAATTAAGGTCCATTTTCGCATGTAGCGTGACTGAGCTAAGCGTGAACTAAGTCTAGGTAAAATGTATGGTAGTTTAGTCACTGAAGAAATAAGTCTGGTTTTTTATTGTCTACACAGTATTCAGAAATTATGTTTAACCTGTGAATAAAATTAAAGGTAGAGCAATGCCTCTTATTTAATAACTATGTGACACTGTAATCGATTAAACAAATACGAAAAATCCAATTGCATTTAGGGTCAAAGGCAATCCTGACGACGAACAACAAACCGACGCAGTCCAATTAATAACATCTGTGATTAAAAGCGCAGACCGTAAGACTGCCATCCTCTAACTAAAAGGCCGTTAAGCCACAGTTGCTCGTTTTTCACTTTTTAATGTAGTCTTATACAACTTTCGATGCTCTATCTTTTCGTCTAAGAATCATTTTTCTATGATTAATAGTTTAGGAGATACAGGAAGATTGCTGTGCAGTTAAACCACATAAAATGCATAATAAAATTAGAAAATGAATTTAAATAAATATAAATGAATTAAACATATAACATATTGTGCAATAACACTATGCCTACATATATAATTTGCAGTCTTGTTCCTAGATAGCATACTTTTCAAGAGACATCAATTCACAATTTTAGCGTTTTCTCGAAAACTACTTTTTGCACTTAACGGCCTTTTAGTTAGAGGACGGCAGAAGAAGAAAAAGAAACATTCAGACCTTTTTAAAAAAAAGGTCGTCAAGGTCTTTACTTTGTCCATCAGAAACAAAAAAAAACAATGGCCTAATGATACCTTTTCAGTGTTATCTAAAGAGGTTGTTGTAAATTCGCCACAAAATTAATTCCCCACGAAAAAAAGTATTGATCCCGTTCTAGTACTTTCCGTTCAGATTTCACGTTGTGTCCGCGTTGTCGGTACTTTTGTACTGTATTGTATTTTATTATGTAATAGTTCTGCTAACAAAAAAAAAACACCTTTGGCTAATTTATACATAAATACTTTTATTCGCGGGGAATTAACTTTGTGGAAAATTTACAACAAGCCATCTAAAGAATTACAGAAAGACCTTTTTTGTAATTAAAATTGTGAAATAGTTCTTAATCAGCAGGCTACGTGCTTAGCATGGCACACATACCTACATTTATGAAATCCTAGAATTTTGTTGCCTAATTTCTATTGTTGATATTGACTATGAAAATGTATAAAAGTTGGTTTCGTTTTTTATTTGAAAAGTGTCAACATGTCGTCCGTGAAGTTTGTCGCGTTTGCAGCTCTCCTGCTTGTCCTGAACGTGAGTTTTATTTATTTCATTTAATAGGCAATGAAAAATAAATCAACCCACATTCTGAGATAATGCCATTTGATAGAATTCTAGTCTATGCGAGATTTTTTTTAGATGATTTTTTTTTATTAATTCAAAAAGAGACTTATTTTCTTTGAAAACCTTACTGACAACCTGCCTACTGATCGCTATAAAATACAAAGGCATTTTTTTTAATTCAAATTTTCAATGCTCTTTACAAGTTTACAGCAATATTGTCTATTTGATTACTGTCAATTTCCAGTCACATGTCAAAATATTTAATAACCTTTAATTTCACGTAACCTTTATTATCTATGCCTCGAGCAGTAGCTAAGATTACGTTTCCTTAGAAACACCCAATTCTATGCTCAGCCGACATAAATATAGAACATCAAAGGCAACCTAGTTATTCCTGAGAATGTGCCGCTGTGGGTGTCAGTACAAGTTTAGAGATTACGATAGTGTTGAAGAAAATTGTGAAACTACATTATCTTTTGAGGAATCATCTTTATTTTGAGGGTTTCACGATAAAAACAAGTGTATAACTAGTCATTCTTAAAAAAAAAGTATAATACACTAGATACAGATAGATTTAAGGAAAACACTCTTTGACATGCTATGGGGACTCTCTTTTTAACAATGAATTATTTCAGATTTCAAACAGTAGCTATTATAGTTAAAAATAGCATCAACTTTCGAGTATTGCCACAGTTAATAATACATTCCCCCAATCGATTCTGAGAATACTTCGAAACTACACACAATATCCTCGTTTACCAGCAGCTAAATATAACAAGCTTCTATTAAATTCAAAGCAGATCAAACAGAATATGATAAGTGTTAGCATGTACTCAGCTCCACCCAGATCTGGCCTATTGTCAACATATTGTAATGATAAATCAGTCAGATATGATAAACAGCCTCCTGTCTTTTCTCACAGATGCACTGGGCCCAGTGCCAGTACTACCCAGGGTATGGCGGCTACGGCTACCCACAGATAATCGAGAAGAATAGCAAGAATGACCTGGACACCATTCTTCCAATCCTGATCCTGGCGATGTTCGGAAGAAATGGCAATGGTTTTGGCGGGTATGGTGGCGGATGTGGCAACTGTGGAGGCGGATGCGGATGTGGACGGTGTTAATAACGTTGATCAAAGACAAGACGATGCTAAGAAGATTGCTGATTAAGAGAAGAAAATATTTAAATTTAAAAAATAACAGCCCATTTTTAAATCTGAAATGTAAATAATGCTATAGACTTGTTTCGCTTTCGAAAAATAAATGAAGATGAAATATAATACCTACAATTTTGATCTCTGTCTTTCATTTCGGCGAGTCAAAACTAAAACAAACAGTCTGCACTATACTATGATAAATAAAGTAATCATCGTATTATGTAATAAAGCTATTATTGCCATATATGTTACATTGCAGTAGAGATAATATTGTTATGATAGGATTTTTATATGATAGGGCACGTCCCAAAAGTGTGTAACTGCGTGATTTCAATTTTGCACAACGCTTGTAGAACATGCAAACACAATAAAACCAGAAATATGCGTGTATAGGTAACCACTTCTTTTTAATGTTTTGTAAAGAATGAAGGAATAAAATCAGTGTTGAAGATTTTAAAAATTCTTTAATTGAAAATATTTTATAACACGCATCACAATGAATTTGGGATATCTTGTTCTACTTTTAACACTAAAAGTAAGTAAACTGTGGATTACGCGAAAAAAAAAAAATAGGATACAAAGTATAATGCATACTTCTAAGCTATTATTTACATAATTATATTATTATTTTTGCAGAATATTACCTGTTTCAACCCTAAACGACATGTTCTAACATCAACAAGTAATTTCAAAAACTTGAAATCCAAAGCTTCAGACGCAGTGATTCCAGCCAGGTATAAAATTACAAGTACGAGCAACTATGAAAACCCAAGTACAACACAAAGTTTTCCAGAGTTCTTCCCGGAGGTGGAATACCCAGAAAGTGTTGTAGAATCATCGAAGCCTTTCTACATCAGCTCAAGTCCCTTCCCTAATGACGTAAAAGCAACATTCAATTCTCTTGTTGCTAAAGAAAAAAGCAAAGCAAAGACTGTAACTGATTATTCTTGGACCCAAAATGAAAAAAGTAAAGAAAAAGTGCCAGTTCCCTCGCAAACAGTTAACGAAACTGAGATAACAGTTACGAAAGGAAATGAAATCAATACGATTCATGAAACGCTTGTCGAAGATATCACGGAGGAAAATATTGAAGATGATACTGCGAATGATGAGATTCCATATTCTGATATCGATATGGACCGGTTGATCACTAATTGGACATCGCTAGAACAATCTAATGAGATTAAAGAAACGGATGACGTCATGGTGCTTCTAAATGACTTAAATGAAGTTATGAAAAATTTAACCAATACAGAATCTCTAATTATTGAAGAAGAACGAAAAGTTATGGAAAATTTAACCAATGCAGAAACAACAGAATGTGAAGAAGGTAGCCATAATAGTACAGAAGCATTCGAAAGTGAATCAGACATATTTAATGTAACTCCAGACATGACGCCAAATAACAATGATTCCATTATCGAATTGAATGGAAATTCCGACCTTACAGACGAACATCCTGGACCAATAAGGAACCCATTATTTGAAGATTCGGATACAAATGATACATTAACGAGCTTCGCTTCATTATTTAATGATTTTATCATGAACGCTACTTCTGTTGAGGATATGCAAAGTGATGTTTGCAGCATTGGGACTGTTGCCAACGAAACTGATATTTCTTGTACCAAAAGTTAACTGTATTTCTGTTCTAGTTTCACATTTTGACGGAAACGCAGCTAAATTCTTTTAGTTTATGACTCTTGGGTTTAACACGATATTATTATCATTTTTCTGGTGTTAAGTGTTAACCAATATTGTGTAAAACAACTGTCTGTATTTTTTAAATCTTGTTATTTATTTACTTAATATACTTATAGTTAACTCCACAAAAAAAATGTTTCCTTGAGATTCCTTGATCTCCATTCTAGAGGATATTATCATAGAAAATCATTTGGTTTAGTGTGGCATGAACATTTAATAAAAGTAAATATTGACCATAATAATTTCACGTAGTTCGTCAAAAATCTCCTTTTTTTATATAAACTTACCAATAACCCATCACTCGATTACATCACTCTATCCACATCATGGAAATTTACCTGAAAGGAATAAAAAATACGTATTAAGAAATCATCTTTACGAAGAAGTACTTCATCTACATGTTATTGTGTGGTAATCAATGATAATTTGATATGAAACATGTAATCTTGATGGACAATTTTGTCTATAAGAGGAATAATAAATCACGTTTCAATTATTGAGTAGAAGCAGTATAAATGAAAAACTCGTAGATTTTAAAATATTTCAATGAAATGGGACTTCGAGAAAAGGTGACTATAGCCTTAGTGGTAATCGTGCTAACACAGGTAAGAGCCATTTTAATTTATCTTTTTAAATTACATATTATGGGTTTGTACCACAAACTAAATGCATTTGACAAATAAATATTTTTAAAACATCATCTCGTCTCTGACAGCTTCCGCCAATTGTCAAAAATAGAATGACGCTGACGTTTTAAATTCGTTCGGCGCTAAATGTGGCACGTGTTGCAAGTGGGCTTTAATGTTTATTGTGTTGTATTAAATAACTGGCTGGTAAACGTAAAAGACGCGTATTAAGCGTAATGTCTAAACTTTCGTTTGATGGTACTTAAAATCTCTTTTAGCTACATTAATGTTTACATAAAATTGTGCATTTATCGCTAATGTATATGGCCAGATTTTCCCGAGGTAACAAACTATTATAGCTTAAGGTTCGGTCGTACTTAGATTTTTATCTATTTTAATTCCTCGAAATAGCTTTGAAACTCCCTCAATTGACTCTTGATTTGACGAGTTTGAGAAGAAACTCCATAAAATAATATTTGCCAAAACATGGTGACATTTTAGTAGTACACAGCTGTATACTTCACTTTGTTTCTCACAAAGAGTACGTCTATTTCAGATAGCATGCAGACATTGCATGCCTAGAACACCAACAAAGGCTTCTTTGAAACGTTACCTAAACGACTTGAAACCCGTCAAAAATAATCCCGTCCCGACGCCCTATACACCTTCAAAAGTTAACAAGAAACTAAAACAAACATTTGGAAAGGCAGCTCAGACTGGCAGAACTAGCCAGAACTCTCTACTAAACAAGTCTTTACAAAAGACATTTAATTTTCCAGAAAATGAATATCCTCTGGATAATTTTCCGAGAGACCCCTTTCATATGGAAATGAATTTTAATGAGAATAATCGTGTTAACACTCTGCAGAAAGCCCGTGGTTTACAGACTTCTGCAATAAACGATTTGAAAAAAGAAAGGAAAATAAAACGTAGACTTCTAAATAATAAACAAGCGAACAACGAAAACGTATATTTAAAGACTTATGCCACGTCGAATCCTGATCCTATACGCTTGCTCGATTCAGAAACATTTCCAGAAGTTCAATACCCTCTAAATACAATGGAAACGTGGGGAACTAACTATCGAAATTATTTACCATTAACGCTAGAAAAACCATTTGATGGAACTGGGTGTAATACATTCAGCTCTAAAGCCTTCAAACAAGAAATTAAACAACCTTTCACAAGACTCACGAAAGCAAATGCAAGTAAGTTTCTTCAATCGTATGATAAATTAAAAGAAGAACATAGGCGTACTTCCACAGAAAACTCTAAACGAAGTAACGCCGGACAAACGGGATTAAACTTCACAAAAACTGCAACTTGTGAAAAAGTTTCAGACGACTTTATTACTGCTGGCTTACTATTGAATGTTCCGGACAACTCATCAGTAATGAGGAAGACATTAGAATTGATAACTGAAACATTTCCAAGAGAAGAAAACACATGCTCATTTACAGACCATCCATATGGCCCAATGCCATTACCGTACAAAGTTATTGAGGACAATGAAAACGTTTGTCCAGCAATTGATCTTAAAAATTATACAAAAGAATTAGAAGATGTTGATGGTAGGGTAATTGCTCAAACATTACGACTTATCGAAGAAATACTACTGAATGATGACACCATTTCGATAGAAAAACCTAGTAACATAAACAATGAAATTGAAACAAATGCAAATAACTGTTTGGATGCCCCAGCATCATCCAGCAAGTTTAGCAAAGAAATTGAAAAAACCGAAAACACAGCCGAATATACTTATGCCCCAGAATCATCAAGCAGTTCTAAAAAAGAAATTGAAAATAATAGAAATACAACAGACTGCACTGACGACCCAACACCATCTAGTAATTTTAGCAAAGGAATTGAAAAAACTGATAACAGAGCTGAAAATACTGACATCACAGCACCATCTAACAACTTTAGCAAAGATACTGAAAACACAGCTGAATGTATTGACTCTGCAGAACCATCTAGCAACTTGATCAAAGAAATCGAAACAAATGGAAATAATTGTTCGGAAACTCCAAAATCATTTAGGAACTTTAGCAAAGAAATTGAAAAAAATGAAAACATAGCTGAATATTCTGACATTCTATCGAATGAAGATTTACCCAGTGCTTCAATGGATACTGCTGAAGGGTCTAGGGTCTCCCCGACCAAAGAAAAATCACAAATTTCTGTTGACACCCCAGCCAATATTATGCCATACGAGCAACCATTGCTACCAGAGACGACTACAACGGTTTCTGATCCTTTAAATGGCAGAATGCCTCTATCATCTACTGAACCTACAACATGCGATGCACCAACAAATACATCAAACTCAGATCCATCTAGTGCAACTACAAAAGTTAACAAAGTACCAGGTCATACCTCTATAATTATTATCCCAATGAACAACGAAGGTTTTGGTAAACCACAATCACACATTTTCGAAACTGCACAAGATACACCAATTATTGTCTACTTACCGTCCACTCAATCAAGCGTCCTGCCCTCTCAAGTTGTGTCGTCATCACTCGATAATCTCGTGCGAAGTAATCAGCTATACGATGCTCTTTCTAAAATGGCACCAGTTCACAATAATAACCCTTCTTCCACCGCTCTCGTTAACGAATTACTTAACGACATTTCAGACAGTGGGTCATCTTTGCCAATGCACGAAACGTTGCCAATGAATTCAATGTGTGACAATAATGAGAGCAGTCAATCATCGGTGAGAGTGAAACCTATCTCAGACATTCTAATACATAAATCATCGACTGAAGATGCAACTTCTATCACTCCAAATTGTGATGAAGAGTTATCACAAAAAACTGAAGACACTGACATCTTCAAAGTTAATCCCGACACTCTGCCACAAACACCAAATTTTGAACATCCTATCTTTGAATTTACTGACAGTGAAATTACATCGTTGAGCCACGGTCCATATAATAAAGTCATTAAAAATGAATTGCCAATAATAGCACGTGAAAATTGCCAAAAAAACCTGCGAATCAGCAATACTTCTTTCAAAGATTTGTCAATCCCAACACAAAACATAACATCAAAGCATTTACATGAAACGACTTCTACGGATAGTGTTTCAAATGACACTTTTTCTGATGAACTGAATGATGTTCCAACTGTGGCATTGGACCAAGATGTTACATCTGAAACTCTAGTTAATAGTCTGGAAATACTCGAAAACACGCCCTATTCCGAGTTACTTCCGAACTTGACAGCGCCCTCGGATAAGTCGGAAACAACTTCTTCAATATCTAAGGAAACTAGTGAAAGTGCACTACTAATTGATGAAATACCCACCAAACATATTGAGGCTCCTACCCCCAAGCTCATATTAACAACGGAAGCGCCACTTCCATTCTCTAAAACCCTTTCAGACCCTGAGCTGTATGAGAAAGTCCCTCTTACAATAGTGCATAGTGCACAACAACCGGTAGAAAATACGCCTATAATATCTCCAATCCTAAAAAATACTCCAGCGATGATAGATATGTCACATAAAACTGAACTCTTTATGATCAGGCAAATACTTGACAAAATGCTTTCATCTGGAATCTATATTGATTGCCAAGCACCACCAATGGGTACTACAACAACACTGAAAGAGGATCAGTCTTTTTCAAGCGTCCAGATTACTGATCCAATATCACAACTAAATTCACCGTCATCCAGCTCGGACAAAGACAGTTTACCCCTAGTTACTCAGACATTGTCCCCCATTCAGATGCCTATTGACAGTCAACCATCACGAATGGACGCGACTTTGTCACCCATTCAAACTACTTCTGTCAGTCAACCATCACAAATGGATCCAACATTGTCATCCATACAGACTTCTACGGTTAATCAAGTATCACAAGTGGAAGCAACTTTGGCATCCACTTCGACGCCTACTGACAGTCAAGTATCACGAATGGATGCAACATTGTCACCCATTCAAACTCCTATTGCTAGTCAACAATACCGACCGGAGGTAATATTGTCACCCATGCCAACTGAAGACGCTTTTACGCCACTTTCAAAATCACTTTTAGAGAGCAATGGCAGTCCACATTTGTTCACAGATAAAGCAGTCCCACCCACACCGGTTTTTGAGACTTCTATTGTTAATAAACCGTATCTCATAGACAATTTAGTTACACCAGTGTCTGAAGCGGTCACGTCCTTCAGTATCAAAGGCACTTCTGACAACGGATCGCCACACGCTATGGAAGATTTGCCATTAAAAATGGATTTAGAGTCTCCATCTATCTATGATGTTTCTAGTGATGATGTTTCACTTCCTTTGGATGATTTAGCAATAAAGGGGTATCAAGAGACTACAGATAGTCCACTATCGATAGTTAATATACCAATGCATGTGGATAAACCATTAAATTTTCTTTCAGAAGTTCCGGTTAGAGATCTGTTAACACCAACTAAAGTCTTATCATTACCAGTAGAAGTAGTAGTAGAAGCCGCTACACTTGGCATTCCGTCAGACAATTATATGTCATTTAAATGCGATTCGATGGACGACATACACCAAGATATTCCTCTCTTTAAAGATAATTCTTATGAATTCTCAGCTCTGCCGCTAGATGAATTAATTTCGCCAATGCATGAAACTATCCCACATTTGTCCCATTTTGATGGCCACTATAAGGAACCCTTTGTGACAGATGATTCACCTTTAGCAGATATTGAAAAAAACCCAGAAATTCCAACAGCTAATACCGAAGCTTTACAAACAGTCGATAATCGTTTACTATCAATGGAAGGTGATGCAAGCCTAGACACTTTACTAGATGATATCTCTAGTGCAATTTCTTTAAGTGGCGATAATACGTTAACTCTCCCTGAAAACACACCGACAGACGTTTCATTATCAATTATCAAAACACCATCAGCTTCAAATTTACCAGTAACTAAGGCATTCTTGGAAAATGTTCTTTCTGATATTAACAAAGGAGTTTTTACACCACAAGTACTTAAAACTCTACCTCCACCACCTTCTGAAGTGGATAAGAGGGTCTACAATATTGACGAAAAATCTCTATTTCCTGAGAATATTTTACCGCGAGTAGAAAACTTCTTTCCTAATACAGAACATACTGACGATCTTATTCATAATTTTCTAGTTCCAAAAATAGCTGAACATACACCAGTCACAGATTTTAGTAAGGAATTGCCTGATCAAATGGACAAAGACGAGCCTGAAGTTCCAATCGATAGTGTCACCAGAGACATAAATTCTCCTGATTCTGAAAACTTACACAACACAGGACATTCTGGACACCAATCTGAGATTAGTTTGCTGTCCCCTGAGCAAACCCAAGACACGTTGTCATTAGTTGAAGATAGAATTTTATCAGAAACTCCAAACTTAGATTTTAAAGATGATCTAAAGACACCGATGGCTGAGAATCCTCCTCTTCCTTCGACATCGTCAAGTGATCCTCATTTATTCCCATATAATAAAGGTAAAACGCCTTCATCTTCAAAACTGCCCTTAACCAAAAAACTATTAGAAAATATCCTATCAGAAATTAACACTAAGGGTTTCTCAATACCGGTGTCTAAACCTCTCCCAGTTACCTCATATTCGGTGTTAGACAAGACCCGCCACTACATAGATTCTCCTCATTCTGTCTTCACTGCAGACACTTCTACACCCACTGTAACTACCGATGACAGACTTTTACCAGTAGCTGATATTCTCCCCAATATAGCATATTTTGACCACAAATCTGAGAATAATGAACCTTTCCCTGAGGGATCCGAGGATCCATCATCATTAGGAGAAGATAAATTACTATCAGCAATTCGAAGTTCGGATATCTCTAAAGAAATATCATCAGCAATGGTTCAGGTAGAACAAGAATGTAATGATAATCTGAACTCACTGATGGCTGAGAATAGTCTTCTACGTTTGTCTTCGTCAACTGACCAGCAATTATTTACAAATGTCCTATCGGAAATTAGCACAAAAGGTTTGTCAATACCGATACCCAAAGATATCCCAGCAACCTCATCATCAGCATTAGATAAGACCCTCACCTTGATAGATTCTCTTGATTCTGACACAACTGGAGATAAAGTTCCACATTCTGAAGCTACTCAAGACAGTCTTCCTCTTCCTGTAGCTGAAATCTTACCCAACAGAGGACCTTCTGACCACAAAACTGATAACAAAAAACCGTACTCTGAGCAATCTGAAAATCCTTTGTTGTTGGAAGAAGATAAAATTTTATCAGAAATTCCAAACATAGATATCTCTAGGGCAGAACCACAATCATCTAATATCGATCTAACCTTACCGATGACTGAAATTCAATCTGAATCCCAATTACCAAGTAATAAAAATAAAACCCCATATTCTTCGAAATTGCCAATAGCTAAGGCACTGCTAGAGAATGTACTGTCGGATATTAACACAAAGGGTTTCTCATTACCAGCAGCTAAAGCTGTTCCAGCAGCTTCCCGCTCACAGTTAGAGAAAACACTATATTATCTGGAAGACCCACTTTCTGACACGACTGAAGAGAGTTCATTCTCTAATATCACAACAGAAAATAATCCATTCTCCGAAACAAATGAGCAAGTTTTACAACTACCGATAGACAAAGATGCTCCAAATCATCCAATATTAGAAACTTCAACAGAAGAGTCACCGATTAACAAAATGTTCAATGATGAATCAGATGATATGACCGAGGAGTTAGGAGACTCGAATGAAACTCGTGACACCGATCGACCCACAACAAATGATATAGAAAATTTTCCGACTGACAAAATGTTCAATGACGATCTCACCGAGGAGGAAGAAGACACTTACGAAACTTTATCCGCAGAAGAAGTGACATACAATACCGACGAGTTTACAATTAACAAAATTTTAAATGATGATATGACTGAGGAAGTAGAAAACTGGTATTAAACTCCATCTGCCGCTCTTCTTCCGACTCAGACACACAAGCAAGATACCGTTACTGATGAAATTTTGGGTGACTTCCCCTTAATACAAGCAAAACAGTTGTTTTCTTCAAATCTACCAGTAACTAAAGCATTGTTGGAAATAGTTCTTGCTGGCATTAATGATGCTATTTTATCTAGATTTCTTGAATCACCACAATCATTCAATTATTTATTTTTAAAAAGAACATGAGGTCAATGTCTGCAAACAAAATATTTGTTCTAAAACATATGAAAGATAATGCTAAGTATTTATTTATTTGTTTAAACTTAGATTAAATAGATTTAAGAACGAAAGTAGTAAATGTAATAAATTATTTTTGAAATATTTTAATGACTCGTTTCATTTTCAAAATATTATCGTAAAATTTCATTTTACTATTACTGTAGGTTTATAAAAAGTAAATCTAAGCTTACGAAGTAAAAACATCGTGCAAATGAATTCATAATACAAACAACGCCACAGAGTAACTAACAGCTGTATGCCAGTGCAAACATAATATTAAAAGATAACATCTAACATTCATGCACCTAATGCAATATGTATTTTGCCCACTCAGCGCTCATATCGCTTAGTCAAGTGTAAAAGTAAACTATAGCTTAGCCCTAGTTTTCAAAGATTATACTCGTACGTCGCATTAATGTTAGCTTAGAATCTATGAGGTTTCTCTAGCACTCGTACAGCTTAGCATACGCTAATGCATTTAAATAGCGTTATTAGTTCAACAGTTTAAGAAATAAGTCTACCGCTTACTTTCTATGTTCTAGACTTACATTTTAAAACAAATAGCTGGAAACACACTCAACATAATAATAGAGCAAAGTGTGTCGAAAAAGAAAACGAGATGCACAAAGATCCTTTTACGGGTCAAGTAAGACTAGATAATGAATTTGTAGTAAACAAAATATGATGAACATTTTGCAAGGTTTCTTTAGATGCTCATTATTCTATCAGTATTAAAGCAGAATTTCAGTTATTATTTATTTCCAGTCAGTCGGTTGAATGAGGTCAGAGTTAAAGCCTATCTTATCACAATAAAGAGAAAGCAGATGAAGAATGAAAAAATATCTTAAGGAGATCAGATCTCATACCATGGATACGACTATAATAACTCCCAAACTAATACATACAAAATATGAGTTAATACTAAAGACGAATCCGGATTCAAATAATATGATGGGAAACATGATTGAATGATAAGTCGTAGAAAAAACTTGGTTGTATACAAATGAGCCGGTTCCAGTGACAGTACGAGAGTGCAACCCAATAAATATGGAGCTACAGAAGACCCAATCCAAATGATTGATGAAATTTTTGGAAATTTTAGAAACGTATTTGATGGCGCTACATTAGAAGAGTAGGTTTACGATTTTTTGAATGTTTTGAACTGCGGACTCCATTCTTTTCATATGATTTTCGTATGGTTAACATGTGCCTATGTGAAATTAACATATAAATAAAAATAGTTAATGTAAATTCAGAATTTGGTTTCAGAAACGCTTACTTGGCCCGTTACTGACAGAGCGATGACCTGTATAATATTTTACCCCATTTGCAGATCATGTTGCTTATAGGTTAGTTTAGCAATAATTGTAGGACATAAATGACCCTGCACCATTTCTCTCTAACCGGAACCTGCATGCCCTTCATTTGTTTGGTCACGCACACGTGCCTGTCTTCTCGCATTGTATGGCTCTTCTGTAGCGAAGCATATCGTGGCAGCAGGCGACCTTGTGCGATTACATCATATCGACAGGCGCGCTCGGCGGCGCCGGTCGCGCTCCGCCGGCTGTGCGGGCGCAGGCGCGCCTTACTGCGCAGCGTACGTGACACGCTCCACTGCGCCGTGATATGAGACCTCTTTGGGTCTAAATGCTGGCAGCATTTTTTTCGTCTTCGGTACTCATTACATTGTATTTGCTTTTTCTAGATCAGGTCTCGCTTACAACTCTCTTCATTTTTACAAACTGATACTAAACACAATCATTTTTTTCCTTTTAGATTTAACTAGCTCAACAAATTCGGTATCAGGTTGTCGTTTATGCCAGGCGTATTTGTTTTGCAGGAAGTAGGAGCAACCAAAAAAATATGGACTGGATGTAGTGGGCAGAAAACAGTGTGTTGTAACGTAGCTTGAGAGAAGCCTATTTCTAGCAGTGGGCTGCCATATGCTAAGTAGACTGCTTCATTTACGAGTAGTATCTATAAAAACGATGGCGTCTAAACGTTAGCTTATTATCATAATTTTAAGACAGACAAGTTTACCTAACCGGTTTCCATTCATTCAGTTGATCATAATAAGTAATAATAAGTATGTCACTCTATGGCCTTCACAGCTTCCCTATTTGTTGATTGATTACCTGCTAATAACATCAAATACATCGTAGGTAGATCACCTGGCTCTGACATTTGAGTCTACGAAATATTCGCTTCTAATAGTCCTACTAAATACTGGCCATTAAATACCGCACCCAAAACAATTGGGCATACTGTCGATAATGGTATGTTTCAAATGCAAATCAATAATTAATAAAGTCGATAGACAGACCATGATTTGCCAGACACTGCAACCTAAAACCTAAATTCGGTAGATACTCGTAGATAGTATAAAATATAGAAAACCCGTGCGTAGCCGGGACGGATCGCTTGTGATGTATAAAAGGCAAATTAATTTATCGAAGTTGACTACTGAGTTACTGACAGATTGGTTGAATTAAGACTGGCACATTGGTTGAAATAACAGTAAGGAAAGATAAAGTCTTATAAGAATAAGATAAAACACAAGCTAATTAAGACAATGCTACAGAATTTAATGAGCACCCGGCTGCAAAGACAAACACAGGAAATGAAGCAGCACAGCTATATTTATATTCGAAAACATCGTTAATCCTTGTTTACTAATACTACTCTCACTTTCGCACACAAACGAACAAACGAAAGTGAATCTTTATCTTCCATCCCGGATTAATAATATTCAGCGTGCTCGTACTTCAAAGTAGCTCTTGAATCATAAATCTCAATGTTGCTAAATATAGAATTAAAGTGATCGCCGTTTATCTCACGTGGTACTGTATGCTTCAGAGACGCGGCATCCCGTCTCGCTCCAATGGGACTGTCTCCTTTGTTTCGTCGTTGATTGTCATCCGATTGTTCTTTGTTACTATTAATGACTGGATTAGCAGGAGACGTTACATTAACTTTGTACTGTGATCAAAGGTATTGAATTAGTGATGTAACCTTAATTTCCGTAACGGAGCTCAGATTAGATCTCGTATTTCGAAAAACATTGTAGACAAAAACTGATTTGTAGAAGATACGGTAGGTAAGGTTCAGAACAATATCAAAAACGCTGGAACACTGAATATGGTATAGCTAAATAGAGACATTATACCTGACCTTACTCTATAATTCCCTTATTTCATAATCATTTTATAGAGCTGCATCAAAACAATGGCTCCTTCGACGTCCACCGAAGTACGTAAATTATGAAATCGAACAGCGCCATTCATTTCTAGTGTCGCATGTCATTGCAAATAGCCACGATTCTTACAAAGCAATAATTGCTATTATAATTGACGCTGCGTTATTAATCAAACTACATTCATTGTTTGAAATTTATGAGATAAATCTTGTCATATTATCATTACTGATCAATTATTGCGATATGGTGGTGATGGCAACTTTAGTGCAATAAAAGAACCTCTTCGAATCGGCTCGAAATTCTTTCTTCATTTTAGGATCGATCACATAGATTATTAGTTTCATCATCACAGTGATGGTTATTATATGTGTACAAAGGTTGCTTTAAAAAAAAAAAAAAAAAAAAAAGTACATACCATGAACCTGCTGAATGACTTAAGCTAATAATATTCATAAGAAAAAGAAGCACTGCCATTCGTCAAAGACTGTTACAATGTTTATCAGAATATGATATATTGTACTAAGTAGATTATGCGGCTTGGCACAAAGCCCGCAGCTCTGTAGATCTCCCTCTGTTTGTCCAATACTCTGTATTAAGGCAGGCATTGAAGCAAACAGGCTCAGATAAATTGTTTTCGCAAGTATGTAAACAATACTTAATTATTGTAACCTCAAAACCTATACAAGGAGGATTTACTGACGGAGTTTCCTCATGTGTTACGACTTTGTAAGTGTCCAATTTATGATCTAACCACATTTGTATGTCTTGCTCTATACTGTTTGTTGGTTACAATTGTTTATCATTAGTTGTGTTGTACTGAGTAAAGCAACCAATTAAATAATTATCCTCCAACTGGGCAACGAAATTCTGTCGATTTTTAATTGTTTTAAACAGGTCAATAGATGGTTGAAGCTCCAAATTGTTCGTCTATTGTTTGAATGTAGGTTACTACTTCAAGGTCGATCACAGAATTCCTTACTCGAAAATCTTTAATGAAATGTCTCTCTAAGAAATTCTATATTCAAACGAAACGTGATGGGGCAAAGAGAATTAAAACCACTTGAGAGCTCATAGAGCGATTTCGCCTAGGCACACGATTCACCAGTGCGGGTCGGGGACCGGGGGATTGCGTCTTCCCCCGTTCCTCGGCCCGCGGTAGTTGTGATTGGTTGATGCAACAATGTCAGTAAGAATAGTGATAACAAGTAAATCCAGCAACAATAATATCGATATCGATAAAATCGATGGCAATTAAGTCTTCTTTTGCTTTTTTCAATGTTGATTTGTATGTAGAGAAGTAAATGAAGATTAAACGAAAATAATAATAAACTAAACAAACGGCGTCGGTCCTTTAAAGCTTCAAAGCAATCAGGGGCCGTTCAAGTATTACGTAAGCACTATGGGGGGGTGGGGGGGTCTTTGCTTTGGTTATTTTGGATGACATGGGGGGTAGGGGAGTCTAGATGATGATTACGTCATCGGTAGTTATTTACTTTTTTACACGAATGGCAACCCTCACATTGTCTTTGGTTGAAAACGAAACGCATTTTCGGGGATTCTCGCAAATAAAGCATATGTAAATAATACATAAATTGAAAAATGTTTACGTAAGCATGGGGGGAGGGGGTAAGTGCTTTGCTTACTTTTGCTGACAAGGGGGAGGGGGGGTAAATAATTGTAATAAATCTGCTTACGTAATACTTGAACGGCCCCTCAGCTGTGAAATGCCTTGAACAAATGACGCTATAATATTTTGGAAACCAATTTTCCCTGTTAGTGGCATTAATCCACTTTTCTTTAACTTCCGGAATATTTGGAAATCTAAAATGTAAACGTAAAACATAACCCTCCTTCTGGCGCAGTCGGGTAAAAATAACATTATTTTTTATTTACCATTAGAAATTATCGATTAAATAATTTATCAACAATGTTTTAAGTTGTCACATCACTTCAGCACACAGCACAAAGTACTTATGGATAGAAAGAGATAGACTTATCTAATATTCTAGTGAAAGTAAAGGACTTTTCAAAAGACATCAACGCGGTATCCCAAAAGACATCAACGCGTAATCCTTTTTTCGTAACCAACCAGTTTAGCTTGAGCCCTCTTATTACCAATAATGTAAATAAATATAAACATATTTTACTTACCGATGAAAACTTATACCATCTTTTTTATTACTAGATGTTTTAGATGATTTCCCGCACCATTTAATTGCACAGGTACTCATTTTTGCTTCGGTTTTATTCGATAAATGTTTTTTTAGGTTCCAAAATTAAGGAATGTGCACAGATCCAACAACTGGTCAGTACTAAAACATTCATTCGTATCGGGATCTCATATAAGTGCTATTCCATTGATGTGTCGTGAGCCTGAGTCGCCCGTATGAGCGGTCAAGTGGTTATATTGTCATTGTGATGGGGTCATCACGTTTTGTGGTCTAACTGTCTGGCGACCATCTACTAGCACAATTCCGGCGTCAAGTAGTTTGTTTGCGGGTGAGCCTGTTCATCTTTAAGAATCATCACATATTTCACCGAAACGATTGTTTCTTTAACTGTCAGCATAACACTCCATCCTATTTTCTTCACACCTTCAAAAAGAGCGTGGAAGAGATACAAGATCAGCAATGCGCAAGCAAACCCTATGGTGTTGCACGTTTCCGATAAGCTACGGTGATCGATTCCCATCAGACGCCTTTACAGTATTAAATAAACTCTCCCTTTGTATCGTTATTTTTGGAGTTAAGGAGACGATATAAGAAAGATCTATCTTCATTTTGCATTCACTGTCATCGATATCTGGGAATGTTAAAAGCTTTATTTCTCGAGGGATCTCCTTCGCAGGAGTTTGCGTGCCTGAACATAAATCTTTTAAAAACACTTTTCGACGACACAAAGAGATGAATGTGTAATGTAAATCGAATTTGAAATCTATTATTAGTATAGTTATTTTGGTCGTAACCTTTATTCTGACGTGTTAGGTATGTTTGTGGTAATGCTTTTTCGATGGTTGGTATATTAAATTAAGTTGGTTGTTACAAGTATTCACAATAGAATAGGGTAAATGTCAAACGAAAGGCGAAAATTGCGCTTATTTTTGTAACATATTGGGGCATCTGGGGATATAACCTTTCATTCTGTTATCAACTTTAGTGTTAGGTACTACTTTTTTTTTGTTACTACTGGGAATATGTTTTATCAAATGAGTCCTCCTACCCAGGGCAGAGCGGGAGGGACTGTCAGACTCGTACTGACTAAAATCCACGGTGTCCTTCAATAGCCCTTTATGTTCCGGGGTCACGGTAATTCGTACAGTCCCGCGTCCACTGGGAATATTTAGAGAAATGTTTTCTAAAGGCAGTGTGATTTCAAGGTATTGACAATTTATTTTATTTTTTTTAAGAAAAAAGCAACAAATATTTTAAATCAAAGTAACAAATAATTATTTTTTAAACATAAAAAAATAATAACATAATATAATGATTGTCGAGATAACGTAAAAACTACGTTGTCTCGGCAATCGATGTAACTTTAAAATTAATTATTTATTAGGTAAATGATCAGGATTTTTTTTGTTGATTTTTTTTCCCTTCCATAGCCAAAGGATATGCAGACTGTTGTAGTACAGTATTATAGGCACTTAATAGTTCTCATGAGCTAACTAATTATTAAATTAATACAATAATGACAGTATACAGGATACACACATCAGTTAAATAAATGACATACGTCCCTGAAAACGAATGTGCGCTTAGGTATTGTGAAGGCGCCTACCATTTAACTAGAAGACAGTAAAAAGAGCAGAAGAATGAGTTCGGTAGGCACACAATAGGAGTTAGCCTTCCTGAATTGTCTTCTACAGCATGCAAGCAGATTATTTAGCTAATATTTATTTGATCCTAAGTCATCTCGTCATCATCTGCCTCCATTCGTTCGTTCGTTTTGGACATCGGCTTCCCAATGTATGCCACTGAGTGAATGCAGATACTCTAGCTGTATGGCGTGTGAAAAGCTGTTGTTGTAATTTGAAACATTACAATTTTTGACCATAGGTGGAAAGGTTTCGGCTTGCGGGCGGTGAGTAATGGGTAGCTCGACGTCCGATCAAGGACTCAGGCTCACAGCGACTTTCGGACGGTGGTCGACGGCTCGTAGTGTTCCGCGCGCACCTCAAGGAGTTGATACAAAATAAATTATAGCAATTCATTCATGGTTCTGCTAAAGATTATTTTTAGACCCACTGAAAGAATGCGGCATGTGTCCAAAAAACATAAAAGTAATTCGAGCCAAAACGGTGCTACGTCTACTTAATTTAAAAGCATAAACATGTAGGGAGAATAAATATGTCAATTCAAATTCTCTCAGTTAAAACTTGAAACTGTAGTTAGCTAATCAGATGTTTACCAACAAACCCTCACATTTCTTACATACACCACAACTGGAACCGCAATTTTGTGCAAATCGCCATTAAGGAGCGGGTGCACTTACTGCGCCCCTCGCCATTTTGCATTGTTTGTCCTACTGTGCATTGTCTGTGTAATAGCAAGCAGATAAGCGCCCAATTATGCCCTCGCCCATTTGAACAACACAATAGATTCATTTACAATAGCGCTGTACTTATCCACATAGTTCTTCGTAGAGATATAAAGATAGTATTTTTTAAGGTGATATATGTTGTTACATTACTTGGTTCTCACGCTGTTAATTCTTTTAGCCCCGTTTATTATGAGTGCTGTTTTAATATGCTGTAAACAGATTCTTTGAATGCATAGGTCGTTGTAGGTCGGACAAGGTCTAAACAATTTGCAACCTGACCGCAAATTAATTAGTCACATTTTTTATTATTGCATCCTACGCATGACGTTATCACGATTATATGGTTCTTTATTTTATTAAATTCGTGATGCAGTGCAAATGCCGCCGTTTCTTGTTGCCATTCCTTTTTTTTTACTCGACTAAAATCTATGATGTCCTTCAATAGCCCTTTACGTTCCGCGGTCGCGGTAATTCGTACAGTCCCGCGACCCCGGCAGGCTTTGGTCCGCTAGAGGGGGGCCCCGTCATTCTTGCCATTCCTAAAATGGGATCAACTCCTATGATCCTATTAAAAAACAATTGATGGGCTTTTTTATCGTCTCGCTGCGGTCTACGTCCTTCAGTTGCGAGGTATATTCGACCGTATAAATCTTCATTAGTGCCCGTATCGGGCATGCCGCCGACCGGCCCTTTTACTCTCAACCAATTTATCGGCCGTTCCGTTCATTGGCTATAACTAGACCACTCGAGTATTATTTGGGCTTAGGCATGCCAAGCAGGCCACGCACTACATAAAATGTGTTACCGCGGTCATAAACTGGCAGCGTATGTGAATGCCTGATGCCTGTACACGGCACAATCCATTTTGTTGCATTAGAAAAAAAAAGCAGACTATGTTCAAAATTCAAATGTTGTTGTTCGTTATTTTGTTTTATAATCAAAACAAAATAACAGGGATAATAAAACCACTTGACAAGTTTGCATAGCACGTCATTTTTTATCTTGCTAATAAAATATTGCATCTTATTTCATTTTTATTTTGTAACAACAATCTCAATGAAAAACAAAGGTTACACAGACTGGGAATAACAGCGAATCGAAATACAATATGAACCTCTAATTTATAAATACATTATTAAATAGGTATAAATATTTTAAGATGCACTTAAAAAAAATGTAATGCATCTCTTTTGATGTTTTATTCTATTTGATTTGTGTCACTCTAGGTAGATTCAAAGAATTAATGAAGATCTCTAATTATGTCTATTGAAACTGGTGACGTCTAAACAGTAATTAACTGAATGCAACAGCTATTTAGCTTAAACATGAATCATCATCTGTCCTACTACTCGCATGAAATAAAACATTGTAGGCCTGACTTGTCATTGTATCTTTATGTGCCATTAGAGAGAGAAGAACTATAAATCAGGTTTTTTTTTTTAAATTGAGAATTTATAGGGCTAGCAATAAAACGCAACATTATTAATTGCTGAGTTTGGATTTTTTCAGCGCTATCCTTAAATTAATCCTTCTCAAGCTATAAAATTGTAAAACTAGTTTAATTTTCGACATGTTTACCTACCTGCTGAAGCGCGAAAAGGATTAATTTCAAAAATAAGCGCTAATTAATTTTGAAATTACTCCTTTACGCGCTTTATTAAAGCACGTTTAATTAAAGTTAAAAGAAAGGACGCTAACAATAACAAACTCCTACGATGCCTAGTGAAAACAGATCAAATTCGTTGAATTATTCCGTTCCAGCGAACAACCTTATGTACCCAGTATATTTATTTGCTAGCAAAATAAATAAATGTAATGGTCTATCAAACGTTTGTATTGTCGTGTATAGAATAATACTTAATTTGGTCATAAAGTCATTACCATACCACGTTAAATTCATAAAAATGTGTTTAACATTGTTCAGCGACGTGCCCACATCATTCACTTTTGGCAGTTTCATAAGACCCTTGACATTTGAAATGATCGCCTGCGATCAGCTGAGTGTCAAGTCGTGCGATGCTTGTCTGAGCTCGTGGGCATGCTTACTCAACCGAAAACCGAGCCATAAAGTTAATTTCACTTTTTAAATATCGCCGGCCAGTGTTCTAGAACTCGTTTTAAAAGTTTAATTATCTGTCTCCAAAAAGTTTAATTATCTTTTTGATATCGCTTATCTGTGAAATAGTACTTTAATGTATGGCCCATTTATTGTAATTTTAGGTTTGGTGAAGAAATAATAAATTGGATGAAATGTAAAGGCCTTTTGTGTTGTGTAACTGAAACCGTAACAGTTGAGTAGACGAGACAGCCAGACTGTAGACTAATGAGTAACAAATAATCCGCATTTATAAGTTTTCACTTTCAAAGATTTGTCAATGTATATTCTGTACACGATGATATTTGCTTGTCACCGATCATTTACTTATAAGATTACCTTTTGTAAATAAATAACACTACAAGTGGTAGGTGTTCCATAATTTGCTTCGAATTTCGAAATACAACCGTCCCATCTGCCACTGAATCCAGGGGTCAGTGGACCCCTTTACTTAACTCTTTAAGCTTTGCACGACGAAATGGGTCAATTACACAGCTGCCCCAATTGTATAACTACATCACTACGTGCAGTCAGTCCAAAGGTCAGACCTTTGGACTGACTGCACGTAGAAATCCTGCACGTCCTGCAAGCGCAAAACTAAGATTATAGTGACTAAAAATGGTTCCAATTTCGAAAGACAACCGTCCTGTTGTGTATCAATACTATCGACTAGATAATTGAGTCTATGGTAGCGATGATGCTGTGATTCTGTAGTTTCTGGCTAGGCATTGCACGAGAAAGTGCAGAGTCAGAGTATTTGTGAGTCCTCGATGAATATGGCTGTGAAACACAAAACCACGATCCTACAAACAAGGGATGGCCACACGATCGATCGGGATCGACCGGTCGATTGCGACTATTAGTCCAGTCGATCGTGGCAAGGCAAAAAATATAAATAAGTAGACCAGACTGCGCAACGTAATCACCAACTACTGCAGCACCATCTTGTTTCATTTTTCATCGCTGTTCCGTCACGGTATATTAAATCCTCTATTCGCCGCAGTATAGTCTTTTGTCTTCGGCACGCGATGACCAATAAGCGGGAAGACTTCCATTCTAAAGTATTAAGTAAAATTTATAGAAACAACTCACATGTGATATGAAAAGGAACTCCTAAGACTGGTCAATAAAAATACTTCATGATTGTGTACCAAACTATGCTGTTTCATTTAAGATTTCAAGAATTTTGTAATTGGTAGATCGCACATGGTTTCGTTAGTAAATAGTAGATCTTATGTCTACTTAAGTTGGACACCCCTGCTATAAACTAACATTGTAAATGCGAAAGTGTGTATATTTGTTTGTATGTATATTCCGTTTTCATATTGGTGACTTTTGGTTTAATCTCTCGGGCGCGTTACGTACACCCGGGTGTACATAAGCGAAAACGCCCCAGCGCCTTACGTACACACGTCTGTACTTATCAGACAGTCGCTCATTGGACGTTGATTTTTATCATTTTCAATTATAAATCGCCCAAGAGGTTAAGTAAAGTCAAGGGGGCAAGCGAAGCCACAAGCAACAGTTAGTAAATGAAACGTGCTGTGTAATGTAACAAGCAAGCCGGTATAATAAACGCTTAGGTACCAAAACTACACGTCCCATCTGCCGCTGACTCCCACTGACCCCTATACTTAACTTTTTAAACCTTGCACAACGAAATAGGCCAATTTTCCCACAGCTTCCTCATTCCTGTCTCCAATTGGGCACAGCTGACCTTTGATCTGAGACTTGCCTCGCTGCAGGTATCCACGTGATGGTGAGAGGAACGGGGGCGGATGCCGGCGTGGGTGCGAGGTCGCTTCGCTTGCACAACTGCACTGCCGCAGCCGCTAAGTCCTTAGTACTTCGGCTTGGAATGTCGTTAAACTGTGCTAATTTGTTCAGTAGGTCTGGGAAAAGGGATAGGTTTTGTTGTGTCCGTTAGAATATATTCAATTATCCTTTCTCATTTCTTCTTTAGAGGATCTGCTGACAGAAATTTGTACAGAATGTACTGTTTAGGTCAATGACCAAAAATGTATGAAGGCTGGTGCATTTTTACTTCTTAGCGGCCATCGATCTGTTATCGACAAAACGATGTAAGCAGTACCTTTGTTTGTACTTTATTATTCAATCTATGTTTTTCCCGTACTATTGTTGTAAATAAATAAATAAAATAAAGTAAATAAAAAAACGTCTAAATATTTTTTGGTATGTCTGAGACTGTGACCTTGTTGTTCTGGGCCAGGTGATTGTGACCCTAATCTACCCTTATTAGACTAGGTCAGGTTTAGTCCTGCCTGGATAGGCCCGAAATTGCTACGAAGTTTATCTCGATAGTATTTAATTTAGGCAACATTGCTGTTGGAACAACATTATCAGATGAAATATCGGAAGTTGCTAACTTAGAAACTTCTAAGATATTGAATTGGATATGGCTTTCACAAAGATTGAGAGATCACTTATTGAATACTGATATACTAACAGCTTTTACTTTCGTTTTCATATTTACGTAAAATATTTCTTGAAACGAACAGCGATGTGAAAACTAGATACTTAGGCCAGAAAAATCTATATACAGGGTGTCCCAAAACTCAACGTCAAGCCGAAACGGGGTGACAGGATTGATCATAACCATCACGAGAAAAATCTGAAAAAAAATCTATCCCATGCAGTTTGTAAATTATGGGCATTTTAAGAAAAACCTAGAAATTTGATCAATCTGTACCATTTTTCGGTTATTGTGGTTATTCTTTTTTATTTTTGTTCATTTGAACTTTGGAAACGTAATCCTAAATAACATTTCTAGAATCCCAATAAAAAATAATGACACAATTGCCTCAAGTTTCCGAGAATTGAGACTATTTGTTAAACTACGAATTTAAAATTTTCAAGATTCGTCGACTTTGACAGGCCCTCCTATAAAAAAAATGTACTAGAGTGCCTTGGCAAGTGGCATTAAAAGTTGGCGCATTTAATCAGAATTCTAAAATGGTACAATACTTGTTAGTTCCATACAATAGAAAAGAGTAAAAAAATTAAAACCTCAAGTAACCCGATTTTTGCTATCACATTTTACTCAGTTAAAATGTTTTTAATTCGCACAAGCTCTAGGTAGGTTCTTAATTTTAAGACAAAATGATGAGAGAGATGGATAATGGGTATGGGTACGCGTTTCGCAGTGCAAGTAAGAGATTTCCTTGACCAGGAATATCCGGGAAGGTGGATTGGACGTTCAGGCACTATCTTGTGGCCCGCCCGTTCACCAGATTTAAATCCCCTGGATTTTTTCTATTGGGGAGTTCTCAAAGAAAAAGTTTACTCAAAGCCCATTGATCACGTAGCCGACCTGCGTGAACGCATTTCTCAAGCAGCTGAGGCGATCAACTCTCGAAGATATGCCCGACTTATAAGTAGATCTTTTTTAAGAAGATGTAGGGCTTGTATTGAGGCTGATGGTAAACAATTTGAACATTTATTGTAATAAAAATGTTTTTTCTCTATCTGACTTTTAGTCCAACAAACCTAATTATTTTACTAACTTTTTTTCACTTTGGTAAAAGTGGCGTCACTATCTGTCTCGCTCACTCATGACAAACATACCCATTATCCATCTCTCTCATCATTCTGTCTTAAAATTAAGAACCTACCTAGAGCTTGTGCGAATTAAAAACATTTTAACTGAGTAAAATGTGATAGCAAAAATCGGGTTACTTGAGGTTTTAATTTTTTTACTCTTTTCTATTGTATGGAACTAACAAGTATTGTACCATTTTAGAATTCTGATTAAATGCGCCAACTTTTAATGCCACTTGCCAAGGCACTCTAGTACATTTTTTTTATAGGAGGGCCTGTCAAAGTCGACGAATCTAGAAAATTTTAAATTCGTAGTTTAACAAATAGTCTCAATTCTCGGAAACTTGAGGCAATTGTGTCATTATTTTTTATTGGGATTCTAGAAATGTTATTTAGGATTACGTTTCCAAAGTTCAAATGAACAAAAATAAAAAAGAATAACCACAATAACCGAAAAATGGTACAGTTTGATCACATTTCTAGGTTTTTCTTAAAATGCCCATAATTTTCAAACTGCACGGGATAGATTTTTTTTCAGATTTTTCTCGTGATGGTTATGATCAATCCTGTCACCCCGTTTCGGCTTGACGTTGAGTTTTGGGACACCCTGTATATAAAAGAACAGGGTTTTTATTAAGACTCGACTACAGCCGAAACCGCTAAACGCAGTAACTTGAATTTTGGACAGCAATTGCAGTCTACTATGTAAGGGGGCAATAAGACGGGATTTTGCGAAAGTCCTCCTCTAATGGGGTGAAAAGGGGTGAAAACTGTTGTATGAAAAATCTTATTCCTTGGGTTTATAAACTTGAAACTTAGTACGAATATGAGTATAAGTAAAAAAAAAGGATTGGCACCATTATTTTTTTTAAACTACCCTCCATTGGTAATCCCGACGATGTTAAAGTTTGTATGGAAAAATCATAACGCGCGAACCGATGAATTTGAAAATCAGTATTTAAATAATAGATCAAAAATAATTAAACACGTGTCTTTGGATTTTTCGAAAATCACCCCCCAAGTTAATGAAAAGGGGCATTCAAGTTTTAAGGTAAAGATATTAAACGCTAAACGTAGAAAGCTTATTTTTGGATGGTAGTTGCCGTTAATTATGTAGGTGAGAATTACGAAGGGATTTTGCGAAAATCCACCTCTGAGGGGGTGAAAAGGTATGAAAACCTTTGTTTGAAAAATCTTATGCCTTGGGTTTAGAAATTCGGAACTTGGCAGGAATACGAAAGAAAGTAAGTAAAAAAGATTGACATTATAAGTTTTTGAAAACTACCCTCCATTGGTAATCTAGACGATGTTAAAGTTTGTATGGGAAAATTATAACACCCTAACCGATGAATTTGAAACTTAGTATATAGAAGTTAGATCAAAAATAATCAAACACGTGTTTGTGCGTTTTTCGAAAACCACCCCCTAAATTGGTGAAAAGGTGTTGATTAACTTTTAAGGGAAGGATTTTACTGCTTGCTTCGATAAACTCAAAACTTGGCATAAATAGTTAAAAAATCAACCTAGCGGGCGAAAATCAGTTTATCTACACTAATATTTCGAGTTCGAAGTTATAAACACGCGCTGACGAAGTCGCGGGCGGAGTGCTAGTTGATTATAAAGTAAAAGACCAATTAATGGCTATTACGAATAAAAAAAATAAAAACTTCAGGAATAAAGGCATACCCCATTACTATGAAAGTTAAAAAAAAAAACAGAAACCTGGGATAGAAATTATTTATGCGACAGGCAAAACCTACATATCAGTTTGCTATTGAACTCTAAAATGTCTATTACTTTATTATAAAAAAAAGTCTTTCGAAATTCGAAACCTTATTCCTTTCCTCTTTTCATTCCATTCATCGAACGACGATCGCTTTATTTGAACGAATTCGACATTCAAATCCAAACTTCTGCTTTACATTCTATGCGGATAGGGCACAGGTACTGCATTCTATTCAGCCAACCTGACTGGCCATGGGACTCATTTCGCAACTCTTTAGGTCATAACAGGTGAACATTGTTGATCTAACTGGTTTCTGTGATCCTTTGTCCCATATGAGGATATGCATAGCTGAACGTGGGAGGTGTGTAGGCAGATAGGTATTCTTTAAATAGGACATCGATCAATGCCTCCATTTATTGCAACACTTCCTAGATAGCTGTTATCTGACGTTTATTTATGTTTTGAACTGTGCATTCATAGCAGAAGGTTATTCAGGGGACTTGGTTACAATCTTTATAAAAGATGAACTTTGTGAACAGTTTGGTGGTCATCAACTTTTTTTTAATCGTTTGTTATTGTTTTTAGATTTTAAACAGTAATTTTGAACGTTAAACTACAATATGCATAGTACTACAACATAAAAACAATCAAGTTACAAAATAATTAGTATTTTTATGGCTGTGAATATTAAAAATAAATAAACAGCAATTTTATTGTTAGTTCTCGTACGTATTTCTTCAAGGCGAGTAGTTATTTTAACCATATAAAGCGGTATGTACCTCAGTCATAAGAACAAAGTAATTAACATCACATTACGACATACTCTGTACATTATTATGGAAATCCGCTTTATTTTTAAGCCAAAGCAACAGTCCTGTAATATTATTAAGTCATTAACAAGTGCTTAAAGGGCGCTGTGTTAATACATACTTGATTGAAAAACGTAATTACTCAGAAAAGGGTTTATGGTTATAAACCCATTGGGTCACGTCAATGGTTTAAATTGGTTCGATTAACGTAACTTTACGTTGGTTAGAGTCGCTGCAATGTAATTATAGAAGTCCTAGTGCTAAATAAGTCAATAAATAATGAGGCTCACAGTAATTTGATATATCATATCCTCATCTCATAAATGTGTAATGTGTTAAGTATAGAGTTTTCTTACTAAAACCGAAATCCTAAGTTTTTGGGGAACCGGGAAATGCGTATCTTTAACAGCCATAACTTTAAACTAAGTGCCCTAAACATAAATTAAATTTTAATTCTGATAAATCCTTGTATTGTCCCAACTACTAAAACATTTTGCAGTCGATGGTATTCGCTCTCCAGAAAGTGACAAAACAAGGCACCTCAAAGCACTAAACAGTTCAGTTCAGTAAGAGCTAACAGCTGCGTTCAAAACAATAATCAAGTCCTTTGAATAATTTCTGAACGAGTCCGTCACTCTCAAACTTTGACAGTTAAGTTGTCTTCCCTTCCATTTCCTGAGTTACCATCTGTCCTTATTTTTCCGGACATTTCCGCATCCAGTTTTTGTCTAGACTTTGTTATATTATTATGTGTAGACAAATTGTTGACACCAATGCTGGACAGCAGACAATGCATCTAACTAACTGAGATTTCTGCATACATTTCACTATTTGGTCGAACCAGTATAATTGGTCCGTTTGAAAAATAATAAAGGTACGTGAATTATTTTCTTTTTGTTTCAAAACTAAGATATGAAAGGTTATTTATTTTTTCTTGCTCAGCCATCTGATAAACTGGTAACCCTACTTTCTCGTGACCTTGGAAAATTTGCGCGTCTTCAGTTTAGAGTATCACTTTAGTCACTGTTCACGAAATTGATAACAAGTTTGCTAATTAAAATTAATATTATTAATTTTGTCTAGTTCCACAACAACTTAAGAAATTCAATTGAAAATATAGAAATTTAATTCTGGGTCTACTTTTAATTTAAATAAAAATAAAAAGGAACTTATTAGAAACAATTAGGAAGTTGTGTCATCATTTTAACTATTTATAACATGGAATTAATTGCAAATCAAATACATAGGTATTTAAACAAAAATTTGCCTTCCGCATGGTAATCAGTTCCTGAATTCATTTCATTTAATAGCAATTTATTACCTCATGTTAGTGCTGCTTACATTAAATGCAGAATCAAATAAATAAATGTTCAAAATAAATGGTCACCCTTTTTACACCTCAAAGCGTATCAAAAACAGTGATCTTATTTGAATGTTGATGTCAATGAAAAGTCTCTAATATGAGGTTATTATTTAGTATTTTTTGATACAATAATTCGGAAAAGATCGTATTTACTACGTAAGTAAATTTTCTTCAAAAAATTGTTTATACTTGATTGATTTACGTGCGCAAACTCCTCAAATATTATGATGGGCCAAACTTTTACCTTACAAAAGTTATTACGTAAGTTACGTGATTAAATTCCAGCCTGGGCAAACAAAGGAAGGTCGATTTCAGACTAATTTCACAAAGGTATACATTAGGCGGCCTTATGTAAGTCTGATGTACCTATTCAAAATGTTTACATAACACTGTATATATGCTAAAGTTTGTGAGGATGTATCAGTGTTTGTTACTCACTCACTTACTCTTTACCGCAAAAAAAAGTTTTGGATAAATAGAAGAATGGCAGTTCCTCCAGTTGTTCCTCAAAAACCTGTGTATTTTGTAAACAACAGACGAGCGTTTAAACAAATTTGGGACACAGATTACCTAGACCTGGACATAGGATTTCGTAACGGTAGCAGTACTACGATCTCTTGGAACAATGTGAAGCGAAGTCGCAGGCTTATGCTAGTCTAACATAACACGGCTATTAATTATAACGCATCGCATGACGCGTTGTTGTATTTTAGTTACTGACGCATCATTGGAATCAGGCCACTAAAATACGAACTGCGGTCTGATCTTATTTCTCTGTGAAACGGCCTTTTGAACCCAAAAAATATTTTATAAATAGTTTTACTTCTTCATAAATCGGTTAGCCGATGTTTAAATACGTATTTTTACGGCTCTTGAACACAATAGCAAATGTTGGTCACGCCTTAATATTCAAGAGCAATTGCATTGAGTCATAATATCATTAATAACAAATGAGACAATAAATTAATATCAAAAGCGAGGATGCTATTTATTATAAGAAACGTCCACTGATCGTTCTTCATTAGAAAAAAAAATACGCTTTATATAAAAAAGGAACAAAATCTTTTAAAACTATTAAAGTGTTCCATTGCATTGACGATTCAAATAAAGAATGTCATAGACTTCCAAAACGACACAAAATAATGGCGGCGTAATCTAAACGCCAGCTCCTTATAAAGGCGATCGTACGGTAAGAGGAAAATAATGTAGATCGCATGAATGAATGCTTATGATATGTCCTCTGCTAGCGTGGGCACACGGTCTGAGTAACATTTGATTACGTGCGGGACAAAGACGATGTTACATCTGTATTGTAGTGTGTTGTTACTCAAAAATAAACGTAGGTAGAGACGAAATAAAGAAACATTTTGTATTTGTCATTTGCAAATGAGGAACTCAATAAGCTGAACACATAATATCGCAGATACCTATTTATAGTTCAATTCCTAAACCATACAATAACTTTTACTTTCAACATTTTCACATAACATTTAATAAACACTTCTTCACTCGGCAAACAATTTCACTCAAGACGCCATCAAAAGTCAAATCCACGCATGGTTGGGCGCCATGTTATCGTGTCGGCCGCGTCACGTGAATGTCACGGTGAATTTACGCTCCAATATACGCCGTGCACAGTGCCCACTCTCACATCTTTGATGCTATGGTAGACTAATATTTATCTATGGGTCCGTATTTGGACGTGTGAGAATTGGAATGTTAAGGAAATTGCATAAAATAACTTCACTATTATAGTTGCCTTAGTCAATTATTGAGTAAGCATTTAAATAGCAAAGTTAAACATGTGAGTAATTGCTATCTTTATTATCTCAGTCAAAATGAAAGTAACAGTAGATTTTAAATGGAGATAATTGTATTTATAAGCTAACGGCAAAAGACCTGTAAAGTACGAATACAAAGCTGAAACAATTTAAAAAGCTTTATTAAAATTTTATTCTATGAACTTCTTTTTAATGTCATTAAAAGTATCTGAGTTACAGGCCAGGAATGAACGAGTTTCGTGACCTCCTTAATAGATTCAAACACAACCCACTACTCTAAAAACGTGGGAGAGTAACTAAATTGAAAGAGAAAACCAATTGCTACAAAAAAATAAACGTACTTATCAATATTTATTTCGTTTACCGTCTCAATAAATAACACCCAACATCGCTTCCACTTTCTAAAGGCAATTTTTTCAAAGTTGGCAACTCTGCGCCGAAATACCAAATGTTGGCGATCTATTTCTTTAAGTAATAAGTTCGGATCACGAAGCTTTCGGCACCAAATCAATCTGAACTAGTGATATCAAAGAGCTTACAACAAACTTGTAAGCTCTTTGAGATTAAATCCTGGGGTTTGGCAACACTGAGAAATTTTCTTTTTTTATCTTTCGGCCACCTTGACTCAGTTGTTGCGTGGTTAGAGCCGCATTCGCAGTGCGTGGGTTCAAGATCACTTGATCACATTGCAACAGCTTTCATTATTGACCAAATAAATGTATTAAGTTTTTTATTAAATTATACTTTCGAAGATTATTACTTTTTCGTTTAAATAAGCGAGGCACAAAATCTTTTAAATGGCTGTTGCGTACTTACGAAGCGTACTCTGGCAATTTTGTGCTTATTAAGATAAAAGAGTTACTTATAATAAAAACTGAAGAAATACTGTGCAGAATCAACGTTATCTGATAACCTTTCTGCATGAGCTGCATGAACTTTTAAGAATATTTTAAGTAAATGTGAAATAATAAATTACTTAAATAAATTGTATAAATGATAAACTTTAACTTCGTACTCGTTTCTACACCTTCGACTTTAAAAAGAGAAGAATAAAAAAATGAAGTGGTATTTCGACTGTAGTAACAAAATTAGACAAACTTACATGTAAACAACTGGAAGTCCCCAATATAGTCCCTAGTACCCGTCATCCTAAAACAGGCCAACAAATCCCGTACCACCCTATTGTACCAGATTGTTGACAAAATTACAATTCTAATATTAACCTTCATCATTTCTATAATAGCCTGACTTCAACACAATAATTGTATTCAAACAAAACACGTAATAACGCCTCATATCATTTACATCTGAACAAACACCATAGACAAGGCAGACGTCGCGAAAGCGTCCGTAATTACATATTGATAGCAAACAGCTATTAATTGCTATGCACTTGCATACTGCTGTAATAGAGCGAAAAGTCGTAAGAACTTGTAATTGTTGATCGAATTGTTTTCTTAGGTGCATAATCAATCAGCCTATAATGAACGCATTGCTGGAGATTCTGCGAGAGAGAGTGGGCCGGAACTATACATTACAATCCAGTAAAGTTGGATTAAGCAATCCAGCGAAATCCAATGGAATCCAACATCCTATGGATGCCGAAACATTTCATGGAATCTGCAATTTCCAATTTCTGTTAAATAAACTTGATATTATTAAAATAAGTCTATTTTCCATAGATTTATTGCAAAGATCATTCGTTTTGCTCTATTATTCATTTTATTATGTACTAGCTGTACCCTGACACGCTTCGCTGTGGCACAAAAAACATGTTTTTTCAAAAAAAAAAAGTACTAAGTAAATAAAAGTATTTACATAACAAAAACTAGAAATTTAAGAATAAAACTAAATATTTACAACAAAATACTAAATGTAAACTAAAACTGAAATAAAATTAAAAAAAAAATAGATAAAAACAATCCTTGATGCGGATTATACATCTTGCTAAAATTTCAGCTCAATCGGTGCAGAACTTTTTGAGTTTTTGAAGCATACACAAACCAACATAACATTTTTATATATATATAGATATAGACGCGAGACCCCATCACGTCAACATTTCCCAATTAACCCATTAACTTTACTAGATTTTTTGGATTAGATTTACTCCCATACATTTTGGTATCAATACTTGTTAATGCGAATACAATCTTGAAACTGTCACAAAAAGTACATGTTCTAATGGGAAAATTTTAAAATTTGGGATAGATTGACGTCACCTGTACACTGTCTGATGAACCCACAGAATCTTGCAATACAACAATCTTTTAATTGGTCTTTTTAATAGGTAGATAAGCAGTAATTTACAAATGGCAATTATCTAGAAAGGCAATGTGAAAAACATCTCTTTAATTACATTAACAAGCCGAAACAAGCACATTATGACCCTATAAATTAAGACTTACGTAAAATATTTGGTGTACGCTCACGGGGCACTTCCCGCCATCCAGCATTGTTCTTCAACGGCACAGTTTCACACGCTCTACATATCTACTTACATGGAAAGCGATGTTGATACAAAATACATAGTATGCCACTATATACCCATTTTATATACATGAGTATTCATTATTAAGTTTCATGAATGGACGCAGCAGAGGAATGTCCATTGTGGACACGCGCCGTGCTTAGCTTTCAATACATTAATATTCTATTGGTTTTTACAATACGATTTGATTGTAATGAAATCGTGATAAACATACAAGGAGCTGGGAAGGTTTGGTTTTCGTCGAAACCAGTTTTCCTCAAAGTAATATCACAAAACGGGATTCCAATAAAGTCAATTTTAAAACTGATAACCCATTTCGAACAAGCCAATATTATATGACAACAAACAAGTTGTTTAAAATGGTTAACACTCAATCAAACGAATAAAAAATACATAAAACTTAATGAATACACACTGTTTCTGAATTTATTATGTTTTACTGATAACTTCTCGACCTTACAACGATAATAGCTTTACTATCTTCAAAAATGAAATGTCTTACCATCTCGAGCTTTGAATTTATAGCACCAAATAAAAACATTAAGTTACATTTACCAAACCTCTTTGCTTATTGGATAAGAAAATTAAATGGACGAAGAAATACCTACACACGGAATATTCTTCATCAAAACAGAGCAATTTCTCAGGGGATTGAAGAAATAATATGTTATTGTGGGTCTAGACGAGAAAGTTTATAAAGTAACTATAAAAATATGGAGTGTATTATGAAACTTTGAAAGTTACATAAAGTGGATGTTTCAACGCAAGTTAGTTCGGAAGAAGTAAGTTAATATCAGAACATTTTAGATAAAATAATACAAAACTACCCATTAAGGAGCCGTAGGCCTAATCTGACACGACTGAACCATCGACAATTTCGAGATTTTGGGGAATTTGAATAGACGAAGCCACTGTCATGTATTTGGTAACGGTATGACAACCGAGATCCAAGAGCTCAATAATTTAAGTTGTCTTACGTACCCAAAGCAAATAATAGACATTTCCAATATAATCTCTGGCATAAATCCATTTTAACCCTTCAATATTCATAATGCACGAAAACGATTTCTGAACGATTTTAATAACACCGTTCATTGCTTTTTTTTTTTTTTATCGTGGTAAAATCATCAAATGAGTCCTCCCACCCAGGGCAGGGCGGGAGGGACTGTCAGACTTGTACTGACTAAAATCCACGGTGTCCTTCACGAGCCCTTTACGTACCGGGGTTACGGTGATGGGTAAGTCCCGCGACCCCGGCAGGCTCTGGCCCTCTACAGGCCCCGTCAATTTGCCGACACTCTTTGAGGCGCGCGTGGAACACAACGCGCCGTCGACCCAGGCATGGTCCATGGTCGGACAGCAAGTCGCCCATTACTCGCTGCCCGCATGCCCGCGCCTACGGTGGCCGGAGATCGTCCTGTGACGTCCGACGCCGTGGGCGTCTACCACTGCGGCTGGGATGGAGGGAGGACGCTGTCCTCTCCCTCAGGCGGCCCGCCTCCTCCTTCACGAGCATGACTGCTTCGCAGAAGGAGGCGACCGCTTCCCACTCCGTCTCGCCCCGCAGCATGGCCTCGACCAATGCCGGGCGCGAGACGTCTCCGCCTATCGCCGTCGTGAGGACACGGCGGTGCTCTGCCCAAGCGGGGCAGTCCTGCACCGTATGCTCCACCGTGTCCTCCGGACGATCCTCGCAGTGGTGACACCCAGGCGTTTCCTCCCTCCCTATCAGACACAGGAACCTCCCGAAACTTCCGTGTCCGGTGAGGACCTGCGTCATGCGGAAGGTAAGGACGCCGTGACGCCTATCCAGCCACTCCTCAAAGAGGGGTCTTACCGCCGCGATTGCGGCGTGCCCGACCGTTCATTGCTAAAGCAATTTTGACCGCAATCGTCTCAATGCGACATTTTTTGCCGATCAAGAAACTGGAAGCGATTATCCGCAAGGCCTTCGTCTCTTCCATTCATTGTTTAGACAGCCGGTTTTATCAGATACCTACGTTATTACATTATTATAGTCACTGAATGAAACTACTTAGTTCTTGTAAAAATAATATCTGTGGGATGGAGTAGTTGTTACATATGAATTATCAGCAATCGCACGCCAATTATCTCGATCCATGGCTATTCCAAACTATCTCCTACATTTCTCAAATTGCTTCTAGTTAGCCCGCCAAAGACTTTGCTTCTTCTATCTAGCTATTTGGTCGAAGCTTGCTAGCTATTTTCTAAAAGATCATTCCTAGGCTGTACGCTCGGGGTTGCGGGACTCACAAATTACCGTGACCCCGGTACGTAAAGGGCTATTGAAGGACACCGTGGATTTTAGTCAGTCAATTCTGACAGTCTCTCCCGCCCTGCCCTGGGTGGGAGGACTCATTTGATGATTTTACCACGATAAAAAAAGGCTGTACGCTATGTCGAGCTTTGTTGCAATAAAGCCTTGAGATAGAGTTTCGACAGGTCACTGACAGCAGCTTTGTGAATAACGATTGAATACGCTGCATGCCAGGTTAAGCCCAACTGCGTAACGTCCGACAGTATTTTGGCCGATTTGCAGTATTTCAAATAACACGACTTTTCAAATCTGAGGTTCTCTCATGATGAATATGGCCAGCCTATTGCCACTATCATCAGATTATTAACTATAGAATTGACCCTACGTTATCTGAATCTTTTTTGGACAAGGATTTTTCCATCTTCAAGCAACCTTTTACAGTAAATGCAAATGGTATGTTAGTTATTTGAACAAAGAAGTGTACATTTTCAAGTAAAACATGACTGTTTTCAACAAATAAACAGAAGTATTCTTGTATTGTATGAGTGTACAAGCAAATAATCTCAGTTTGCAATTTGTCACCGGCTATATTTCATGTTTAAAACAGAAAGAGCACTTGTTTCCTTTACTTTTTTGGCGCTAAAAAGAAGCCTTTTTTTAACGTGGTAAAATCATCAAGTGATTCCTCCCACACCGGGCAGAGCGGGAGGGACTGTCAGACTCGTACTGACTAAAATCCACGGTGTCCTTCAATAGCCCTTTACGTTCCGGGGTTACGGTAATTCGTGAGTCCCGCGACCAAAATAAAGCCTTAGCGAAACAAATGTCAAAAGATTTTTTTTTAAAGCGCTGATTTTACGTAAATGCTGAATATATTTATTTCCAATATCTCAAATATTTGCCGATCTCTCTGAAGCTCTATCAATTTCGCTCAGCCACGATATGTAAATAACATTGCAAATACGCAAAAACATCTGCTTTATATTTAAAGTTATTCCAGATTTGATTCTAAGTTATTTCTATTTAAATCAAGATCAAGATCAATAAATACTTCTAAAACAAGTTATTAAAATAAGAACCCTGGCAGACATCAAAACTGTTCGTTAATTTAAAATTTAAATATGTTCTTCGAATCGTTTCTAGTAAACAGATGCTTAATTACATTTTAATTAAATCGCAGTTTTCCAATTTATTAACAAACTGTTAGTATTTTACATAAGCTACAAAGTTTTCTAACCACTACATTGCGGACTCCTTTTAGACAAAATTAATGGGTTGATTCCGGCTTTGGCGCAGACTAAAAACGAAACTATTTTATTATGAGCACGATATCGTACATCTCATACTTATATTAATGGCTTGTATTGTATGCCTTCTGCTTATCTCGACCTTGCTTTTTTTTTAACCGCCTTGATGTTTATTTAAAATGATAAGTGCTTACCGAATGGTGACATTCAAAGGATCCAATAATGGATTTATGCTCCTGTACAAGATGGGAGATGATGGCTTGGTAGTTACATTTGCAAATCAAAGCTTCAGTTATGTCTCTATATTTTTCCTAAAAAGCAACACAAATGATTCTCTCTCCGTAGATTTATGTTTGAATAATATTTGCTATTTTCGACGCTACTTGTGAGTCAATGGCATAATGACAGCACATCATTGCGGCGCCATTTCGATGTTAATGAACCTAAAACATTCAGCTACGCTACAGCTACTATATGATCAAATTAAGGGATAAAATCTGCTTAACAAAGCAAACATAATTAGCCGTAAATATTAAAACGGTTTCCCGTATAATTATACACATTAACAAATACTTTGGCAACACTCACAACACTGGGTAGACAGTAGAAGGGATTTCTTCACCTAACAATCAAAATTCACCACTGCCTCTCAGGGACCATTCAAGAATGACAAGATCAGTTTTCACACAACTGCTTAAATTGTACGTGAAAAGTAACGTTTCCTAGAGCTGTAACGGTGAAATCACCAATGTGCTTAGCCGTCATTAGCCAAAGCAAGGGCGGCCAGTTAATGGCCTTAGTCATCAACCAGCTTTCTAAGCCAAGGTCAAATAAGTCAGCATAATGATGACATGGTCCTCCAGGGAATTACTGACACCTCTCATAATAATTACTTACTACATTTAATAAGTAAAGTAGCTACTAACTGTATCCGCAACTTTCAATCTGACGCTTGAAATGTCAATTTGACAACCTAAGTTGACAGCGAAACTAGCACTGGACGATGAAAGCAAACAGCCTCACACACTAGTAAAATTGTAATTTCAAATGATTAAATTAAAGAAAGCGATTTAGAAAGGAATTAGGAACCCAGCGAAAATTATAGGCGTGTGTTACTCCATGTTTATGGATATTAGTTCGTGCGATGTATGGCGGTAAGCTGCCAGTGTTGCAAGCCTTAATATTACTCCCAGTATATTTTATGAGTTATGGCAATCCCGGTAATTGAATGGTGCACTTATTTGATTGCAGTAAGCTACTGATTTATTTCTCTATTTTATTTTTCTCATCCGTTTGTGTTAATGTTTTTTAAATTAAGAGGTTTTTCGCAACCTCTCTTCGTCGTTTTGCGTTCAAACGACCTTTCACGAACTATTGCCATTAGAGAAAGGTTAAAAGCATAATATGATTACTGCCAAAGAGCCGTCATCGAAAATATAATATTAAATCAAAATTATATTGCCAAATAAATAAATGAAAACAGTAGGTACTTAGAAACATTTACTTAGCTCTAGAGATTTTTTTTTCTCCCACGAAATATTAAACTTAAGATATTTCTTGATTCTAATATTTATCTAAGTTCTCAATTCAAACTGATGTTTTTGACTAAACAACTGACATTTGAGTGACACGACTCATAATAGAAGTGTCAATTCATTCGATATTTTGTGTTTCGAACACACAGCCTTGAAAAGGCGCGGGAAACTGATCTACGTCACAATTCAGCATTATTTATACTTGCAATTAACACAGCCTAATGCCATCAAATCAGTTGTTCAAACAAAGAGGCTCTTCGCACTAAGATAAAAACATGAGACTTACCTACGTACAATTGTGTTTTAACATCTCATTACCTACGTCTAAATATAATTTGCCGGTAATGGTTCGACTGTAATTTGGTACAGGAACGATGATCTGCAATTTCTTATCGTAGAGCGAGTGTTTACTTCAGGAATTGATTGAGAGGACGATTAATGATGTTGTTTTACCTATAAACATCGTAATAGCCAGGTTTAATGGTAATGATGCTGTAACTGTGTTAGAAAAGGTTGATCACATATTTTAAAACTTTTTTCTCTTATTTTTCTCCGAAATAAATTCTTTCTGGCCAGTACCTGCTACGTTTTGGACAGGTCTTTCTATTTTTAAATCTATTTCAAAATTGCGGAAAGGAGAATGAATAATATTACTGTCTCAATTCCATCATCAGCCATTGTGTACATGATTCACGAACTATCACAAGCCACTACCGCATCCGATCGAGCAACACCTTCCTAAAAGTCGTTTCAAAGTCATCGATTCAGGATTCAGCTAAAAAGGTAATTAAGGAAATGATAATTCAATTATTTTGGAAGCTAGACAGTAATTAACATTCATAAAAACGCTATTTACGGTGTCTAGTATTTTTTAGTTTCCTAATTTTAAATTCGCATCAAGGTTTTATGTTTGATGAATCAACTAGTAATTAAAGATGAATTATACGGAGATTCGCGGTCATTCTGATGCTTTATGTTAGTAGGTAATTAAATTCCTAATCCCATGGTTGAAAAAAACAAGCTCTATCTGACAATTTTAAAACTAGTTTCTTTTTTAAATAATTTTACTTCACACTGAAAGAGATCAAACATTTAGAGAATCTATTAACATTGTACAATCTTAATGGGTTATTCTTATTTTTAGTGTCATGGAAAAAAAAATACAGTGATTTGTAATTATTATGTAAGTTTTATTTCAAATCGTTAGATAACATATCAAATACTTCGTTTATTAGGTTTGCCGGGCTTAAATTGTAGAAAAACACAAAAAAAAATTGTTTTAGTACTGCCACGGTCGCGGTGTTTATTTAACCACTATTTTTTTAAATCTTTTTCTCAGATTTTCGTTTTTCTCGACGCTGTTTTAAATACCTATATAAAGTTAACTAAGTTAATATTTATATATTTATAAAATAGTAACTGTAAAAAAAGTAACGACCATGACTAACTGTCACAACCATGGTATCATATACTATGGTTGTGACTCCTATGGTTGTGACAATTTTGAATCGTGGCTCACATAACCTCAAACCGGCTCGGTCTATAATGTTGATTAAATCACTGTAAGTACGCCTCACCCTGACTAATTAATACATGCAAAATATAAAGGTATATATAAATATTTTAATTGAAAATTGTAAACACGGTTTTGACGCTTATGTTCGACCAAACTCAATAAATGTATGAAGAAATAACTCTCACAAAAACTCTAAGCCACCATCTTGACAGAACTGATTAACGTTTGATAGTATTGCTAGGCCTAAAATAAAAAATAGTGTTGCCAGAATTAAACCATAAATTATACCGATTTTACACACGATTGAGTTACGAGCCATGGCCGTGACAAAAAAATTGATCACAATTTTCAAATGTAGTATTTATTGAAAAAAAATCACAGCACAATATAAAAATAAATGGAGTAGTCTTCGTTGACATTCCATAAAATTAATAAAACTGAAATCTTACGTATAAACGAGATGTTTAAAGTACAAAAAATAATTGACTACTAAATGACATACATCTCACATGCCACGTCGCGTGACTTTTCATTATATTTTAATTTATTAATATTATACCTTAACAACATCATAATTATTTTTATTTGTTTTGTGAATAGATAAGTGATACTTTCATTGTTGCATAATAATTTTAGCATATTATGAGTAAATAGGGTATTTAAAATGCTTGAAACAGTTTTTTCAGTAAGAATAAGAATAACCCTAATAGCAGTACAACAGTAAGAAAAAGTTTTTACATTTTGGACTATCCACAAGTAAGCAGGCATATATTAATTTCAAGTCATACTCAAGAGACACATTAACAATATGTTCCACTGAGTCCCACATGTTTACAAAGACGACAGAAAATGTAGCCACTAATAAAATATTGATCGTTTGAGATTGAAGGAGGCATTTGCTTACTTACCTGTGCCTCAGTAAATAATGTTCGAAACTCTTTGCTTACGGGGAATGTGGCGGGAATTCTTAGGACCAAAAATGCTACTAGCAAGCTACGGAATGACAGGATTTGATTTTGGAATAACGATATATGTAGGTATATAAAAAAAAAGAAATATTAACAGTCCTGTCTCAATTTTTTACCGATTGTTATTAGGTTAGCTAAATCAAAATAATTATTCCTCTTCATAGCACCTTATGTTTGACCATTGACACAAAAAAACAGGTTAGCCAATTTAATAGCTACCGCTCAATAAACTGTGAACACAGTATAACCTAGCTATTGTATGATTTGCATAGATATTCTGGCTGTTGGTAAATATTTGTAAAATTACTGGGCGCCAAAAGAACCGGATTTTACAAAATTTTCTAAAACTAATAATAATCAATATGGCTACCGAAGAACTGCAGATCATTCAATAATGTCAAGATCAACAATACAATTTAGTGTCTAGTCTCTTGGGGAAGGGGAAACGCCAAATTTTGGTCACGTGTTGTTGTGAACACTACAAGCTGTCGGGGGCGCTGACTTGCCATGTTGAATTGCCCTCTTGAGACTTGCTAAGACACTGCACTAAGAAGGTATAAACTGTAGATACAGAACCTTCTTTGTAAACCTTCAATGGTGTGTAAAGGTGACGGCAGTTGTCATACAAGTCTTGTAGATAAATAAAAAAAAACAATAGTACGCTACGCATGTTTACTACACCAACACATTCAATGCTCATTGATCAATATTGTAATTTCTTGCAACCGCACACAATAGAACTTCATGGGCGTTATTTAATTTAAATGTGTGGGACATTTAAATTAAATAACGCCCATGAAGTGTTACCAAAATCCCATAATCCAAGTATGACGAGATTGCTAATAAAATGATAACTTATGCAACGACCCACGGACGTGTGAAAGTGAAAGCATGATAAAACCGTCTCTATTTTAATCTCCGTAGCGCGATAGCGCGGTTCGAATTTCGAAGTTATGGACATTCTTCCTTCTAAATACGAATTGAATGTTTGAAACTTTTAGGTTAGCTTTTTAAATGTCATTTTGGGGTGAAATGAAAGAACCTTGAGTTCAACACGTAGGTCTGTTGAATACACAGGCCAGCAGCTGATTATGAGCTGATTATGAGAGCACCTTAGAATTTATAGTTGAAACAATTGCATCGATTTTGAAATTTTCATTGTCATTAAGAGGTACATTAAAAACGAATTCAGATTAATATATTTAACTATTTTAGACAGGTAGCCATGATTTCGACTGGCATTTGTTTTTAGGAAAACGTAAAACAACTCTCATTTTGACAGTAACATGAGACGAAATGCAAAATGAAAATATTTTTTATTGTGATTTTCTAAATTCGGCCCAAATGGGCCACAAGCATAATAATTTGGAACGAATTACTCGATTCCCTTTGTAAGAGATATTAGGTTCGTTAATTACTTCAGTTAAACCTAGTTTCCTTAGTATAATAATGAAAACTTAAAATATCGGAAAACATCCTGAGACACAGTTTCCGCAAGCGATATTTTATGCTTTGTTTTACACTTTCTACAATGAAACAATTGCCGACATAAAACATGTTGTTTGTTTATCACAGTAGACAAGTGGACACAGGTGACACAGACGTACTCTCATACTGTACATCAAGCTATACAAAACCAGTTTCTCTTGGCCTCGCTTCGTATGATGTTCCACACAATGAACGGTCAGCTTATAACTAGTTTTGTATAGCTTGATGTGTAACCGCGTGTACATGCAATCAATCAACCGCCACACGGTGTGATGCATGATTGATTGCCACTGCAGGACACACGGCCGAACCAAAAAGGAAGAAGACTGGTTACCACTACATAATGCACGTCGTATTGCCAACCAATGGGCACAACTTAGTGAACCCCGAAGCTTTAATTGGCGACCGGTTACTGGGTGAATGAGTTTGGGGAGTGTGGGATTTCTACGTTACTAAAACAACCCCGGTGGTCACAATGAGAGATTTCTTGGCGCCTTTTGTCACTCTATTTAAGGCCTAAAAAGAGTAACGTCCATACAACTATCTATTGCCATCATCATCTGCCTAGCCTTTTCCCAACTATATTGGAGTCGGCTTCCAGTCAAACCGGATGCAGCTAGATATCAGGACATAACATGGAGCGACTGCCTATCGGACCTCCACATCACAGTTACTGGGTAACACGATACATTATGGTAAGACAACCATCTATCAGCAATTTAGAAAATACGACTGTCAAAAATATCTCGGATGGACATATTCTACAGAAAAGTTTAACACTATCAATACGATGGACATATGATGAGAATCCTATTAAAAGTCGTTGTATAAAAACGAAAAGCTTACAAAGCGATCCTGCCATTTTTCTAGACACTTAGCATTTTGGAGGCGAGCTAATCTAAACAGTAGAAGCGCTTAAATCAAAATTAAATCATTTATGTCAAAGAGGTCCGTTACAGGCACTTTAGAATTGTAAAATAAGTAAAAAAAATAATACTACAACTGCAGCCGCGAGGTATAATGATTGTGAAAGTACTGTAGTTGCCCATTCCGAAGCATAGATTTCAATGGATAAGAAGGAGCAAAAAAATTTTTTTTACCTGTTAAACTCATCTTATGAGTCCTCCCACCCAAGGCAGAGCGGGAGGAACTGTCAGACTCGTATTGACTAAAATCCACGGTGTCCTTCAATAGCCCTTTACGTACCGGGGTCACGGTAATTCGTACAGTCCCGCGACCGGCATGACGACGTTGGCTAAGTTATGAAAGAAAAAACGTGTTTTAATATTGACCATGTTATGATAATCTATGAGAGTGTTATTTTTAAACCAATTACGTCCAATAAGTAATCAACAAACAAGCACTAATCTTCTACCAAGCTACTTACCTACAACCAAAAAGGAAGGAAGTGAAAGTCACTATACATCATTCAATTTATTTTGACAACCCATAAATCGACTCTAATCATTCGTAATAAGATGGACAATCGTACAGATTACTGTTATATAATGAAACATGTGTTAGTTTATGATATTGATTGGGAAGATGAAAGTTTTACTCGTTCGTTTTGATCTCTCTTACATGCTAATTGGATGTTAAAAATTAGCTTCTTATACCACCTACTGCGTACAGTTGTGTTTGCATGTTTTCTTATTATTAGTAAAGATAGCTTTTGCCCTCGACTTCGTCCGCATGAGTCGAGTTAAGGAAAATGACCAGATGCACAAGGTGACGTATTAGTGAATGAGACTTAATAGTAATAGAGATGAAATAGCTACTGTGACGAATGATCATTGGAACCATAATAAATAGGAGCGTATATTATGCCTAGTTTGCCTCACCTATGCTGTAAGATGACCTGTCAAAGTGACAGGCTGTCACTTTAATGGCGCAAACTTGTGCAATTTTGGCACATTATGCCAATTTGTATTTAATTTCGAACTTAACGCTTCCTTAGCGGGGCATACTTGTGATTTATTTGTGTAAAATTAGAATTCGACAGTATGCTCCATGAAAATGTTTTACAAACAACATTATATGAATATTGTTTGCGTATTTCCAATTTACACAGAAATAACGTTTCGTTTGTTTTCAGATTTTTACAAAACAATGTTTCAGTTATAGGTCGTGCTTATATCTATGAATTACGATAGATTGTCGGTCATTAATATTAGATTGCTATCAAAGGGCTGAAATGACCCATTGTATGCATATCTAAAAGGTGGTTTAATCCCGAACTTAAGCGAGGGACTAAATATAAATTGCGTTATGCGGTTTTAAGCGGCGTGTGTTGCACTGTACTTTTCAATACGAATCAACAAATCTTATTAAGTATTCAAAAGTTTATTTTATTAAAAATTAAATGTACAATTTTTCTATGTCGAAATGACAGACTTTTTGAACAAGAAGATTGAAAATAAATATACATGTACACTGTAAATAATTGTATGTGTTTTGCCTACAGGTGATGATGATTTAATGTATAAGTTAAATAAAATACCAACACATTGCTTTTTCTATGCACTTGGACAGTAAACAAATATTATTTATATCGATGACTTAATGCCCGACACAGCATGCATTGTTATTATTACAACAAGAAAAAGGTAGCAAAAAATTGAATATGTTATTTTATTACTATTTTAGTTCGGGTTATTTAAGTTTAATTCTGGCAAAGCTGACACAATCACAATGCCTTTTTTTTTTAGGGTACTGTCCTGAGATTTTTATGGATAATGTTCTCAAGCAAGCCTCGATTTTTTCCTACTCCTCCACTATTCTTTTCTGATTAATTTCGTTGCAGGATCCAAGACAGGTAAATTCATTCTACGGGACACGTCGAGCTTTTCTGGTTGGTTGCCACTGTTGATTCTGGCTTACAGGAGTTGCAGTGGTTAGGGAATAGTGTGGTGGGTTTGTCCCAAAAAAAAAACATCTCAAGCAAGCGTTTGATCTATTGTTAAGCTAACTATTAGTTAAAATCCTATATTATTGTTGACCGTTTAAAAAAAATGGTTTTTAACACGCCGATCAAGTAACTGACCTTAACGAGCATGATAATAAGCATGTTCTTTTAGTTAATGTTTGTATTGAAAATATTTACTTCAATTTCAAGTCCTTTCACTTCAACATCAAAATCAAACGCCGATCGTCAATTACGATGTCAAACAATATCGGTCGTTGACGTACATTAGTAAAACATGTATCTTGTAAATGTAATAGCTATCGAAATATAGGTTACTGATAATTTTATCTTATCTCTTTTAAGCTGAATTACTTATCATAGTAAATTCATAATGGCAATGGATTTATTACGATGCAGAAATGGTTAGGAAGAATGGACAATCGACAACGGACTTCGGTTTTTGACAGGTGCTTCTGATTGTAAAGGACAATGCCCGAAATGGCCCTATGCCACAAAATGTTTTGAAATACACGATAATTAACTGTCTATTTTATTATATTAGTTGCAAATACTTTTGTAACATGGACTAGCTGTATGCAAAAATGAACAATAAAAAGTATTTAACGCGACTAATAACATTAATGGCCGCCATCTTCATCAAACGTCATGTCGTGTCGATAAAGAATAGGGATGCCCAATTGATTGTAATTTATGCGAATCGTAAGCCGATGTATCGATTTACAAAAAAAATCGTGGTCTAAAAGATCGATTTCTAAAAAATCGATTTTATTTTTCAAGTTTACATTATAATGTAAATATTATCCATTCTATGGAAAATGAAAAAGATAATAAATGATTTCTTATCAGTAAAATCAGATTTTCTCGATAAAAAAATCGATCTATTAGACCTGAAAAATCGATTCTTCAATTGATCGATCTCAGATCGTCATCCCTAGTCACTTGTCACTGTCAGTCTACTGATGATTACAATAGCATCGCTTGCTGTTTGTAATTGTTTGTATCGGTGTGTTTTGATGACTTTTGGGACTAAATTGCATATTACGACTTGGCTATTTTAACGGATTCTGATTGCTTTAAAAAACGACTTACTTGGCTGTGATTTTCGGAACTGTGTACCGCTCAAACGATAACCTAGGCATAGGTACCTACCCAATTAGCTAGGTAGGTGCTTAAAATAGCTAAATGTACTATGATATTGCTTTTCAGTTTCTTAAAAATCACTTTAAGCTATGAAAAACTATACCTAATATTCGTTGTTATGGTTCGATTATAACCTCAAAATCTGATTCTTTTCTTGGAATATATCTATTCTGCAGCGAGTCCGCTATAAAAATAAGATCTTATAGGAGTTTACTAATGATATACAACACAAAATATAATTTTCCGATGCTCTTGGTTCCAGGGCGAACAATGTATGGGCGCAGAGCAATCTCCTTTTAAAGATTCGGATAGGCAAACTCGGCTGTTGATTAGTTACAGACAAAGATTAAAACGAAGATCGATTATTAATTTCCCGCGTAGCTGGACAGACGATACTCGTTAAAGTGACAAGAAAAATCAGGATAGACATGATACAAACCGTCGCAGAAGTGAAAAAAATTTGGAAGAGACGTACCAACACCAGCATCGCACCGAAAAATGGGAAACTTAAAATAAATAAACAGTCAAATAAGACAGTAATATTAAAAATACACAGAAATTAACAAAACGATTGCTGGCACTGAAAACAAAAATAACACCGTAACAATGATAAAATAAAAAATAAACAGAAATAACATAACATTATACCTATTTATTATTGAATATTATTACTTTATTACAATCACTAAAAACAGTTATTCCACCTAGTATTTACTAACATTCAAGTGCCTAAATAAAGTCTACATTATTATTCATATAAAATAATAAATTTCTTTGTTGTTTCTATTAATTATTTATTCCAACTCCCGACAGTGTTACGACCTAAATTATAATAAAGCTTCAGCTATTAGAACTGTAGGAATTGCGTGACTTAACTCTATCATAATTCTGCTGAAAACAAAAACATTTTTCCCTCACAATAACGAGTAGTTTGTATTAAACTAGCACTTTTCCCGCGACTTCGTCCGCGTGGGTTACGTACTTTCCTAATTCCCCCTTTTCACCCCCTTAAAGGTTAAATTTCCAAAAACCCCTTCTTAGTGCTCCCCTACATTATTATAGGAAGCCGTATGCAAAATTTCACATTCCTAGCCCCAGTAGTTTCGGCTGTACGTTGATCTGTCAGTCAGTCAGTTCTCCTTTTATATATATAGATAAGACGCATTAACATGTTTGCCCTTGCGAACCTTATAAACACAGGTACTTAAAGAAACAAAATCGCAGAAAATAAGGCCTGTTATCGTCGAATATGTTTCAAGAAATATTAGTTCTGCTAGATGCAATATGACGGGGCTCCCCTCTAGAGGGCCAAAGCCTGCCGGGGTCGCGGGACTCACGAATTACCGTGACCCAGGTACGTAAAGGGCTATTGAAGGACACCGTGAATTTTAGTCAGTACGAGTCTGACAGTCCCTCCCGCTCTGCCCTGGGTGGGAGGACTCATTTGATTTGATTATTCCACCAGAACGGAGTCTATACTAATGTTATAAAGCTGAAAAGTTTCTTCGGTTGAACGCGCTAATCTCAGAAACTAACAGTTCGAATTGATAAATACTTTTTGTGTTGGATAGAGCATTTATCGAGGAAGGCTATAGGCTATATAACATCATGCTACGACCAATAGGAGCAGAGCAACGGGGGGGCAACCACGGGGAACAGCTAGTACCTAGATAAACGGTTTCCTGAGTTTCATTTATAAACTTCCATGGCTGAACATTAAAATCCGTTCTGAAATATTTGAATAACAAATATCCATCCCATCCTTCCAAACACCCAGACTCTTGTATTTATAATATTAGTTTAATTCAATCATTTTCGAAAATATCTTCCTAAAAAGTTAGATAACTTGGGCCTTACATAGACCCAACTTTCACCAAAGAGACTGGTTAAAACTGATGCCATAGGCACGTTTCTTAAAAAATCAGAGACCGACTATGTAAATTATAATAAGTAGTATTAATAATAAGGCTACGGTCGTTGGTGACATGTCACCTTCACACTTAAGACAACATAAATAAGTTTAACACTTTTATATTCCTCTTATAGGACTAAATTGTTGTATTAGATGCAGTTACTTGACTTTAAAAGAGCTAGTAAATTGGACACTATAGTAATTTGATTTGATTTTGCATAATTTTAACGAGTTAAGGTGATATATGTTTTTGGCGTTACATAAATAAATATGAACATATTTAAGTAGAGAAAAACGAACATAAAACGGACTAGGAATTTGGAAGATGTAAAGATTGCATTAATTAAATTATGCAAATAATCACAAATATAAAGCTCAAAATATTCCCACCACTGGGACATAGATCTCCTTTTTTTAAAAGCATCTGAATCCAGTATGGATTGAATTTTTGGTAACATGTAATTTTTAGATATTAGGTACGCATCTAAGACATGACAATTTTCTCACCATCTTTTCCATCACACGAGAAATAGAAAAAATCTAACCCAACCAGCCAGATCTAACCAAAGATAGGAAAGAGAATAGTTTCTATGGAAAACTTTCGTTTGCATACAAGTGTCGAGTTGGAGACAAAGTTAACAAAATATTACGTGTTACGTGACGCCGAGTTGTAAACCCGCCACACAGTCGTGAATAGTGAAACTTGCGTGCTTACTTGGCTTGATTTCATGGTACGCCAATGAAAGGTCCCTGAGAAGTTCACAAGTGATAAAACGTCTACATAAGTTTTAAAGGCCGTTCCTCTGAACCCCGAATTAACTTGAGCTGATGAATAAGATGGCAACAAGTTTTAGGTTCCAAGAATAATTGTAATTTACAAAATGGTTCAAATAAGAGACGTTATTAGTAGTCTAAAGTAGTGATTTTAATAATTCAAAGACAGTTCTCCGAAAACGATAGTTCTTATCATAGAGCTGTTTTAACTATTTAAGATGTAAAACAGACAACAATATTAAAATTATTTAGAACATCAAAATATAAAATATTATGCAAATAATAGAGATTAAATGGACCGTAACAATTTCGCAAATTCTTTCATCTATTACATTACTGTTATAAACAATATTTATTTTGAGAAACCAAGAGTTAAAGAAATAGCTTAATAAACAAGATAAGGATTGATAAATATTTAACAACATTTCGAGCATGAAACTGATACAAAAGTAATTAAATGAAAAGTCAATGTATTTGCAACACCAATAAATGTTTTTGAGCCTACAATACCATGAGATTCATAGCATAACATAGGTAACTAGAATGTTACCTTCAAACTAACTGTCTGAGATAACGATTAAAATGCTTATGGTAATATCGGTAACGTTATACGTAATGCTTATTAACATAATATTATCACCGCATAATCACCGTTTTAAGATCATTATCGCTACACACACAACACTTTCTCTTTAAATTCGTTTGGTTAGTTTTTAACTACGTTCGTTTAGAAACACCTAGCACTGGTATATTTGGCAGTAGTAACTTCTGGTAAAGTAGTATATTCGGAGGGATCGTAGACGCTATGGTCAGTAATTACGAATGCATATCGAACAAATCTGATAATCAATAGAGTTATTCTTCTACAGAAATAGGACAAATTTGACAAAAATTTAAACGAAACCGCATAAGTGAGTTCATCTGAACTAAACCCACCACCAAGCATGTGCGTCAGAATGCAATAAGTAAATAAAGTTAACGACACTACTAGAGTTGTCCGAACATATCGCACTATTACTGTTTCCCCCGGTCCAGCATCGCGTGAACACATGCGACCATCGGCCTTGAGTCCTGCGCCTTCGTTGCCTTGCCTAACTACTCCAAATCAACTTTTATTACTATACTATCGCTCCGGACCAGTTTCTGCTCCATACCCGCCGCATAGGGCCCTACTCGCCTCATGTTTATTTATAACCCTCTCACTAGACAGTTGCCAACTGATGAAAAGACGAAATGTATGCGGAAGGAGCAACTGTTTTATTTAAAAGAGGCATTGACTTCTCAAAATGGATGTAACGTACGGAGTTGGCAAAGCCGCAGTTTTGCGGTAATTATTTACATGAATGATAATGAGGAGAGATAGTATCGAATACGTCACGTACGTATCATTCAGAAATCGCTTCTATTTTTATAGACCAATATTCTTAGTCGGTTCGTAGCGGAGTCTTCAAAGAAAATGTCAGGGAGTAAATTAATCGACGTGATAGACACACACGTGCGAGATAAACGCAATTGTTCTGGATTCATGACATTTGGAACTGTTCTCATTCTCGCAACATGTTGCACAATACGACGTCCCAATTACTGATGACTGCACGAACGGTCTCGCACGACACCTATGTCATACGCAACGACTATGATTGTGAACAATCACTTCCGCCCAATTTGTCGGCCACTTCCGACTGATTATATGTAGGTGATACTGCAGTTTTGGTTTCCTGTGTTTTTATTCACGCATTTCTCATAACCTACATACAACGGGACAAGCATTGACAAACCGAATTCGATGGAGCTATAGAGATTTATACTGATGAATCTATATTTCTACTGGTCCGGAATCATTCGGATGCATTCGGATGTCGGTCGGCTCTAATCGGCTAACGCTGCTGGGCGTCAGCCAAGCCATTCCCGCCGTTTCGACGGATTTAAATTTGGAACACTATTTTTTTTTCTGTGGCCGTTGTAGTTTGACGAGGTGAACAATCTCTTTCCGTGTAGAAATATACAAATCACATGTGTTATGGACATTTGCTGTAAATGGTTTTAAGATAAAACATGTTCCCAATTCTGTACATAGTAACAAAATGTACTGGGTGGCGGGTGCTGCACCTTACTCTGTGACACGAATACCTCGAACTCGTATCCTGCTTGTTGTAGTTTATGATTCCACGTGCGTAAATGTAACGGTTATACGTAAACGCGTGTTTAGGCAACAACTCACGAATTATAATCTTTCGGGGTACCGGGTACTCTTTATTACATTTCTATATTGACCTGCTTCTATCGGGGCTATACTACTAACGGATTTAACAGTTCTTGCTGGATTGTCCTGTTTCGTCAGTATTTGCAATTTATTTGGTATTGAGGAAAATAAAACCACCGATCATTGTGTATTGTTTTGCTTGCTATTGGCTGTTATGTTATTATCCATCGAGAAATTATTCTATTTTTTTTTACTTATTATTCCAAAAGTACTAGAGAACTGCAGGCTAATCTCTATAAAAGTTGTATTTTTTAAAGTAGGTAACTTTACAAAAATAGCATCAATTCAATTACTGTTATACTTGAAGGATTCCCTAGAAAAGCCACACGTTTAGCCTCGATGACACAAGCTACAGGATAATAAACAACTGTGATGAATCTCGTTTACACAGAAAATGACTGGACACTGTTTTCATTTGACATACACACAATATTATTCTAAAAGTTGAGCTTATCTATGGAGCACGTTATACGACGTCGTGCAAGCGGGACCCTGTTCAACGACGAACAAATTGGCAATTTGACAAAAATGCAACGAACCGACTCGTACAATGTACACACTTACATACGTACAGATAGTAAATCAGAGCGCACGTTGCGCTCGATGATTGAATAACATCGAACTGGACTGGTTCATTGGACTCATTCTATTCGACGAGCTCTCCGGATTTGTCATTACATCAATCGATTCAGCGTTATCTATGCAACCGACAAGTGGTATGCTCAATTTTGTCTTCTAACATAAAGCAGACGCTACTGAAACTGTGGAGGCGTATGAAGCAACCGTTTGAACTGTACAAATAAAACTTACAACGAATATTAGCAGTGGGTAGATATGAACGGTATTTACTTGTGACCTTCTGTTGATGCTCATTATGGACGTAGTCGAACATTTACAATCCTATTCGAGTGCCTCGTAATACATTCTACTTCATTTACACTTCACTTAACAACAAACATATTTTTGTGCAAACCATGTCGAACATTTTGTTTAGATGTTAGCACCTAACAATATATCGTCAATATAACATGTTTTACAAGTGTATTCATGGAACAGAGTAGCTGATGTCACTGTGTACTTGAATCACAAAATAATCGCGATATCTACACAAATATCACCGGCTAACCTGCGCACGTACACCTAGCTAACCTCGCGCTCTCAGCCGCGTCCGCTGCGTCTGTGACGCGACAACAAAAGTCAAGCAGCGCACAAATAATTACTGTTTGCTTTGCTCCTACCCCTGGTTTTAGTCATCGGTTGACTGGTTCTTACCCTCTCGCAGTTTTATCACGTTTACCAAAAAGGTCGACAGCATGCTAAATAAAACAAACAATCATAATTTAGATAACATCAGATTTAAGAGTTTAACTCACCTGTGCTCTATTGATGACATCGTGTGGTCCTCGCCAAGTGGTGGCTGCTGGAGATTTCCTTTTGGCTAGCTCAAGTGTAGCTTCACTTGGACATCGTTCAAACATAAGCACTCGTTCCGCGACGGAACCACGTGTGAGGAACGGGCGCACTGGCGTCACTCCTCCCGCTGCGGTGGCGGGCTCACCGGTGCCGGCGCTGGACGCACGCCGGGCTCGTGCCTCAAACTTGGAGCGCGCCTCCGTGACATGGGAGCCCAGAGACGCTCGGCGCTCGCCGCTGGCGCCGGCAGCCGGCTTCCTACTTGCTCCCGTCTCCAGCCTGTCCTGGTATCTACTCTTGGCATAGTCCACCAACGACAATGGTGGTACCACGTCCGGGCGCTCCGCAGTGCGCTCGGCCACCACACCACCGGTACGCAGTGCCCGCAGCAGACGCTCCTCCTCGCGAGCAACCTCCAGCCGCATGGCGGCGGGATCAGCCCGTCTGGCGCCAGCGCCTGCGGCTGCTGTGCCGTTCCGCTCCGGCACCAAGTCCGGAGGGAGCATCACCTCTATGGTCTCTCCTTCGGGCTCGAAACTATGGCGGGGTGTATCGGGTCTCTGTTCTCTTCGGACGTCTGGTCTTTGTTCCCTCGCCGCGTCCGGGCGATGAACCTGTCTAATATCGGGTCTCTGTTTTATTTCGGGTTTAGGTTCCGGCCTAGGTTTAGTCCTCAGACTCTCTGCCAATTTAAGGCCAGGCGTGGGCCTGCACGATAATATTTCCGTGGGCGCGAGGCCACGCGCCTTCCAAGTCTGGTATATGGCTTCGGCATGATCTGAAATCTGTTTAGCGATGGCAGCTATGTCCTCCTCACCCGTGTCTATCTCGCGGCGGGCCGTGGCCGCCATGACCGAGCCGCTCTCAGCCTACGAGCTAGGCAGAGGTGCCGTTACGCACCGCACTGGCAGCTCTAGGGCCGCTCCGTTAGCCCCATCTACACTCACAGCTCACTGAAACACCACAGGAAGTGCACTTAGAAAACAAAATCACTGAAAAGAACAGCACTGCGGCAAGTCGCGGTGCAGCACTGGGAACAGCTGTAGAGCGCGCGTCCAACAATAAACAAAGGCGAGTATCGCGAGCGTGGAGCGTGGCGCGCGGCACACGGGCAGCCGGCGGGGACAGCGCGCGCGGACTGCGGCGCGCCGGCCCGCGCCCGCCGCCGCCGCCGCCGCCTTCTCCCCGCCTCCTGGTTCCCATTCCCGACCCACGGCCTCCTTGCTCATTCACTGACACTAATTATTAGGCATGCCGTTTTCAGTTTACAATACACAGCTTTCCTGAAACCGGAAGTAGTAGATGATCATCCAAGAGCACCTACAAATTTTAACTTACGCGGGACAATTCTGGATTTTGATATACCGTATTAGTAATCTACTGATCAACGTTCGTTCAGGATTGGTCAACCTGATAAACAATTTAATACTTGAGCGTGTTACAAATTCTCAGGTTTATTGGGCGGAATCTGGCAGAATGCATTCGGACGTTTAGCTGCAGGGCGATGGCAAGGACAATACCACAAGCCCACAAAGATTATACAAATCCAGACAGGACATTATATACAATATTGATGAAGAAAAGAAGATATTATACGACTTCTAAAAAGCATGTGTTGTCAGAGAAGCTTTTACAGCACTAAGCTTTTTAAACAATATTATAAAAATGTATAAGTTTATTTCGGCCGATTTCGGGATATTATTTATGATCATAGTTTTTTATAAAAACCAACATACAGTTTTAGCACACGTAATTTTTGAGTGTGCGGCATGCGTCACAATTCCAGTGATGTCTCTTATCTGTGACGAGTGAGTCTGTGGCGTCGCGCGTCGGGCGATGCGTCGCGCACGCGCGTCGCGCTACAAATAGCACGCGCCTTGTATTTATTTACACGCTCCCTATTTTTTATTTTTTTTATCATTCTACGAAGCAACGACATTGCACTGCCTGCCTAAGAACAAACGGAAAGCTATACAGAAGGGATGTTCAACAAGATACTAATTTTATTCATTTTAAATATAAACATGAAGTCATTATTTTAGAAAACGCAAATGGCTAGAACTATTTACATATTTTCAATTGGAAATAGGATCGCTTGATATCTTAATCGTGACAGTAATACATATACTTTCGCTAACGATAGTGTCACGGACTGTTTGTGATAATTATCAATAAATAGGATAATTTACATTTAATGAAGGGCAAGCCTTCCATATTTTTTTTCATATCTTATTTCGAGTAACGTATTGTGGTACACCCCCAACTAGATGCACCGACGAAATTAATAGGTGCCTGAGATAGACTGGATGTGGAAACCGAAGGACAATGTTTTGGACTGCGATAGGCTGAATTGATCATTTTCATACACTGCAACTTCTAAAAGCCCGAATCAACAGTGGCGACAAACAGAAAAGCGTCCGGGGCAATAAAGCTCTTCGAAATCCCACAGAATGAATTTAACTGACTTGAATCGAAGTCGAATCTATAATCGAAGAGTAGCGAAGGAAGGTATTACAAATAATATAATAAATAAAACCAAAATCATTAATTTAGACAATATTCATCATAATTATGTACCTATTGTAGTTTCTTCATAGCTTTTCAATTCCGTTTTTCTCTTTCAGCTAAAAAGCTTTACAGTTGACAACGCAGCAGGCGTTGATGCACCTAAAACATAAAAAAAAAATCATTTATGGAGATTCAGTAAAAAGCAAAAATGAGTTATTCCATTCTTAAATCACGTTTCACACGATCCAAGCAGACTAATGGATACGAATTTAGGCATAAAATGCTCGTCTAAAAAGATCAAGAAGAATATAAAGTCAATCCTTGTCAAGTTTTTCCGTTGGCGTCGGAAATCCTTTGATATACCTTGATAATAAGTCACTGGACGAAGATAAAAGAGACAATGTTTCGGCCTTAGATTATAAAATGTCCAGATTCCGTGTTCGAAACAAAACGTAACGTTGTTAGTGAAGCCACTTTTTATAAATGTGTGATTGAGCGCCACGAACACATTTAAATATTTTCCTTAGAGATGTTCACTTGGTCGCGGAACTGTACGAATTACCGTGACCCCGGAACGTAAAGGGCTATTGAAGGATACCGTGGATTTTAGTCAATACGACTCTGACAGTCCCTCCCGCTCTGCCCTGGGCGGGAGGACTTATTATGATGATTTTAACACGAGAAAAAAAAGGGATGTTCACTTGTTTTACGTAGAAATCGAACGGCGGTGGTCATTTTTCTTTCGTGTTTTTGGCTTCAATTCTGAGTGGCCTACTAGGAATCTGGACATTCTATAATCTAAGGTTTCGGCGTTGTCTCGTTTATTTGTATCATCTCAGTTTAGAACACCCTTTAGTACAACTTACTTGGACTGGTATAATTAAAAGTTTTACATACTTCAACTAAGCTTTTGTTTGAGTTTTGTGAGGTTCTTCGTTACAGCAAGTTTTCTATAACGACTTTTGGACCGTTTTGGTTGGAGATTTTGGCAATCAAACTTTACAAGGATAATAACCTGCGTAATAACTACGCTTAGAATAAGAACACCAATTCTAAACTGTCCGTAATGGTTTAAAAGGTGGTCCAACAATTGGTTAATCAGTTGGGACAACAAGACGCGTAGGGTGCCAATTCCATCCCTTTATTTTTAGAACAGTCATTTTTATTTTATTTTATTTATAAATGAGGAGCTAATTTATAATCATAAGTATCAATTAAAATTCCTTTCCGTTTTTGAAAAAAATTGTGTCCCGCCATAACTTGGTTTTACCACTTGGTCACTGAAAGGTTACCGGCCACTGATTTTAGTCAATTCTTCTGTCAAAACATGGTCTAAAAAATTCTACGGTGTCAGATTACTCGTGCTGGTATCATTTCGAGAACTCCTGTGAAGTTCAATTTAGACCGTTATCTATACATATAATAAATCTGTAGAAGGGTCAATTCTGTACATTGAAAATATTGAAAAAATAAATAGCGGGGGGTGTTGCTGGATCGATACCAAACCCAAATATATGATTAAAAAATTTTTGTCTGTCTGTCGGTCTGTCTGTTTGTGCAGGCATCACGTGTAAACTAACGGTTCGATTTCGATGAAACTTGGTATAATTATTCCTTATTATCCTGGGCATAACATAGGATACTTTTTAACCGACTTCAAAATAAGGAGGAGGTTATCAATTCGACTGTATTTTTTTAATTTTGTTACCGCATAACGACCGACTGGGTGAACCGATTTTCATGATTCTTTTTTTGTTTGAAAGCTGGTGCTTCCCGTGTGGTCCCATTGTCACCAAATCAGGATCTGATGTTTGGATCTTGGAGAAATCGAGGGCAACCCTCAAATTTTATAGGCTCACGCATCGTTTTTCGTAAATCTTATGAAGTAATTCAAGTACTTGCGTATGGTAATCATCATCTTATGTAGCTGAGCTGATGATGGAAGGTACAACTCCTTAACAGTAGTTTGTCACCGCATAACGACCGACTTCGTGAACCGATTTTCATTTTTTTTTTTTGTTTGAAAGCTGGTGCTTCCCGTGTGGTCCCATTGTCACCAAATCAGGATCTGATGATTGGATCTTGGAGAAATCGAGGGCAACCCTCAAATTTTATGGGCTCACGCATCGTTTTTCGTAAATCTTATGAAGTAATTCAAGTACTTGCGTATGGTAATCATCATCTTATGTAGCTCAGCTGATGATGGAAGGTACAACTCCTTAACAGTAAGGAGTAGGCATCGACTGATTCATTGTTCGCATATCTCCGGAACTACACATCCGATTTAAATAATTCTTTTTTTTTTGTGCTAGGTATCGTTCTACTTAGGGAATACTGAAAGTTTCATCAAAATCGGTTCAGTAGTTTTTGAGATAGGGAATTTTATTAGCTTATTGTGTACATGAGGGATGTTATTACCAGTGCTACGGATTATATTATATGTATTTGGCAAGAATTTGGGTTAAATATTTAAACTAAAAAGAGAAAAATAAAAAACTTTTTCAAAAAAAAATGTAACCGCCTTCAAAAAGAACCACAAAAAAGGGTAAAATAATCTACAAAATAACTTTTATTTCGGAAGTCGGTGGCAAAAAATAAACAATGAAATAAAAAATAACAAAGCCATCGTTGATTATTTTACCTTTTTTTGTGGTTCTTTTTGAAGGCGGTTACATATTTTTTTTTTAAGTTTTTTGTTATCCTGGAAAAAAAAATCTTATTTTTCAGTTTTATTCATAGACGTTGTTCTGTAGAACCGCGAACACACGTTGCATTACCCGCAGTGGATTGAGCGCCGTAATATTTATAAGATTTCATTGTCAGAGTTACTCAAAATGGAGAAATAAACCATCCACGCGAAGACCGACATCGGCGCGGACGGAGTCGCGGGCGGAAACTAGTTCGAAATATTTTACATTACAGAGCGAACTTCAATGAGCTCAATTTATTACAAATAGTAACACAAACGAACAAAATTATAACGTGAATTTACCGAAACATCACGGTTCCGAGTACAGCGGCCATTCGATACGGTGCTTAATAAGATTAACTCAATGTAGCCACTACTTGCACCTACTTGTTATATAAGTTTGTGTAACGTGCTATACTTGGCTGATTTCGGCAGCTATTTGTAATTAAAAGGCACGCTAGAACGCTATTTATAACGCAAATATGATACGCTCATGAGATGAACTACATAGTGAAATTAATTCCGGATTGCTTCACCTACATTTTGTTTCAGGAAATATTACTGTAGCTTGACAATTACTTGTTGTTTAGAAGTTCGTGTACCTTGACAGAATAGTTACTGTTAGTCGAAACCACCTTTTGTCCAACTTAACTTAAAATCTACGCTAGAGACCTCTGTTTGCGAGCCGGGGTCGCGGTGCTGCCGGGATCACGGGGCCTAACGGGTCTGTCTTATCAGGTAACCGTGGCTCTGGAACGTAAAGGGCTATTTATGGATCACCTTGATTTTAGTCAGTACAAGTCTGACAGTTTCTTCCGTCCCGCCCTGAGCGGGAAGGCACATTTTATGATTTTACCAGGATAAAAAAAAGAGTTACCTCTGCTTGCGGGATGGTCTAAGCAGGATACTGCAGCCCTAGAACGCAAAGGGCATGTGAAGGAATAGGGAGGGCTTTTAGTCAGTAAAATTCTGACAGTCCCTCAGACAGCTCCACCTCGGGCTGGGAGGACTCGTATGATTAATTTTGCAACCCAAAAAAGGAGAGCTCTCTGCGTTGTGTGGCAATGTAGAACTTAGAAGTAAAGATGTTTTTGATAAAAAAAGAACAACAACAAGTGACCCGCTCCATCGTAGCCAGCAGTTATCAGACAATTATTCTTGTCCTAACTAATGTGTATGTTGGTTCGTTCATACCTCTAAATCGCTGAACCGATTTTGATGTCATTTGGTACAAAGACAGAAAAGTCTACACAAAAAAATACAGATTCTTCAAAACACAGAGCTCAATAAAGCCTAATTAATCATGGGAGGGAAATGACGACAAAACATAAATGTCTTGGAAAAACACACTTGACGGCCAGGGTTCTTTAAAGTCTAGTTTATGAAAAATCAAGACAACTTTTAAATATTTTATCAATCTTTAAAATTAATAAAATCTAATAAAATAGTGTCATCTCAACAACAGAAATGACACTATTTTTAAACACATTACCACCGTATAAGGAAGCGTAAGACAGAGCCGAGGAGGAATAAAATAACACTTGATTATGCCAAGAAGAGCCAGAGTGGGAGCATATGTGGGCCGAGGGCCATTTGACGGAGACAACACATTTCTATTATACGCTCTCCTAACTAACTCAGCTCAGTGCTAATGTGCGTAGGCTTTAAACAATATTGATGTTATAGTAAATTAATGGCGAAGGAATCCTCTCGCCTTCAGTAGAGCGGAAGGGACTGCCCCGACTTGATTGACTAAAAACTACTCTATTCTTTCAATTAGCCTTTGCTTTCCGAGCAGTGCTCTTTAAAGACAGTCTCGCAACCCCAGCAAGTTGCAAGTCTTAAAAGCCTGTTTTAAAAACTCGACAGATAATGTTAGGAATTAGTCTTCTTGTCTTGTTCTTCGCTCCTAGAAAGTTTTCCATTCATCATCTTCCTGCCATCGACTTCCAGGCAGACGTCACGGCAACATAGACTCGTTTACCTTACATATCATTTCTCAATGACGCCAAGAAATGTCATTATTTATGTATCATTCCTCGTACCATCCATAATGGCGCATTTTCATTGGTCGTTAACTCGTTCAGTATACAGCATGCGGGGAGTCCTCGCAGGCGAGATAATAACCAATAAAAGTTACAAATCAATACGTGTTCGTTGCAACGTCTGCAGTGGTTCCCAGCTTATAACGACCGTGATATCGACCAATGAAATTCATCTGTCGATATACAGCTTGCGGGTCTGCCACTTTTGTCAATTAATGGCGACAAACATGGAGGTTTTCCTACACCCCGCAAGCGGGCTATCAACTAATGAAAACGGTTCTCCGAATGCGGGCCCTGTGGCATGCGTTCCAGAAATCTCTCGAACCTAGGGCATGCGGGCCCTAACAACTAATGAAATTGCACCATAAGTACTATCAAAGTTTTCCGAAAACCCCCTTGAAATAGCCAAATCTATAATGGTAATTGCATGGTTAATCTATAAACTAAAGAAAAGTAATTATGACTACACATGGTGTATTTTTTAATTATACGGCTGCTGGCACTGCTGCTAAGATTGAAGTTATTGAATAATATCCGTTTGTAATTGTAACCAAGTAAATCTCTCACTAACATTCAAGAGTAGTTGAGTACTAATAACATAAAACTAAGGTTACTTCTCTTTCTCACAACCGTGGGATAATTTCTGATCTCCATGCGGGTAAAACCGCGAGAAAATTGCTGGTTAGATATAAAATAGACCTAATAAATCGTAATCCAATTCTTATTTTTCTATAATTTTATAGAAAAATGTCTTTTACTGATTATAAACCCGACTTTAAAACATATGTAAGCATATTATGGTTCTACTATTCTTTGTAATAATACATCCATGGATGCGACACGGTGAATGACCAGATTTCTAAAAACAAGGTACCTACTCTAATATTGCTACGGAAGACTCCGCCATAACTAATATGGCGAGAGGAAAGTGAAACCGAATGCAAATGAGCGCGCGAGAGTGACATGAAACTAAATGCACACACAGTATGTTTATTACAATAATTAGGTACCTACCTAATACTGGTTGTATTGAAAGAAAAGGCAGCGCGCTTTTATTTGTCTTTCATATTTATTACCTGAAAATCTTTAAACTATTGCTACCATTGAAAATAGTATATAGTAGTTAAAAGAACTCGAGTCGTGGCCTAGACTCTAGTATACTTTTTTTTTATCTTGATAAAATCATCAAATGAGTCCTCCCACCCAGGACCCTAGTTTTTAACCAAGGACAACTCGCAGAACTCTTCTCAATATTAAACCACATTAAACTATGTAGAGACCAAGTTAGTTTCATGTTCTACAGAAAACGGAGGGAAACTTAAAATAATACTATTTCTACGAGCTACTACGTTAATGAAATGTCAAGTGCTACCACCGACCCTTTGCGGGGAGCGGCGACCGTTGACCCCAGGTGAGTGTAGTGGAGTAACGTTGAACTAAATCAGGCGGGAATCGGGATAGGTCGATGTAATTTTAAAATTAGAATGCTTTACACTATTTTTAAATCTTTCCTTACGCAGGGGCCACACTAACGGGAAATGCTGTTGATTTTCGCGCTATGCTATAATAATATTATATTCCAAAGTTTTGCATAACTAAGCTAATATTTGACCTATATTTTTTCTTTTGTTACGTAAACTAATATTTAAGAAGATACAACGCTTCTGAAAATCACAAAACGTCAATCGGCTGATATTATAACTGTACAGGCTTTGTAATGTTACAAGCGGGTACTCCCGAGTTTCGAAGTGTTTTATTTTACCAATATTCATTGATTTAGAAAACAAAAAAAAGTGTTCATTATTTTTCAATTCTTCTAACTAATGGACCAAACAGATTTTCATTTTTTTTATGCAACAAACTACCTAATTCTTCTGTGTAAAAGTCACAATCAATTACATCAAAACAATAGGTAATGTAATTAATCACTTACCTTATGAAGACCCCAGGCCCCAGTCTCAAGAGACAGGGAAACCCAATTCTCTATGGACAAGAGGCGTCTGCATTCTGTTATGATGGCATTAAATGGCTTTATCGGTAGAGTCCGCGCCACCAGTTGCGGAAAATTCGAGGTACTACATATTTTTTAATGCATAGACACTAGAAACCATAACTAACAAACGAACTATACTTTATTTGTTTTGATTTTACTTTTTCGCTTCTAATGGCAAGTTGTCTCCGTTTATTGCCCGTGAGCAGTTGAATTACTTACCAGTAGTACCACAGGTAAAAAAAAGAACCCCTGGTACTACCAAGCGATACAATAGTTTTTTTTTAGTTTTTTTATTATGAAATGGCCTTCATCCATTCGCTTCTATTGGAGTTGAAGGGACTATCAGATTCGTATTGACTAAAATCTACCTTGTTCCTTCAATTGCCCATTTCGTTCCAGGGTCAGGTTTTTCTGTTTAAACAGACCCGCGACTCCGGCAAAGAAAACGAGTAGTAACATGGGTAAACAAAAATCCCGTGGTACTTTTAAATCGCTTGGCAGTACCACGGGCAATAATCGATTGTTTCAAAGCATTATAGATTAATAGGTAATACATATTTTTAACATTTAACTAAATTATGGCAACCCCCAGTTTTAGTGTCAAATCTGAAACATGGCACAAAGGCTCAGATGTCATATCAGAAATAAAAAAAAAAAAACAAATCTGAAATATGTCTAATGTCGCGGTATTTTTCGAAAATATTAATATGATTTTTTACTAAATTTTCACTAAAGAAAACTAAGGAAAACGTTTTATATTAAATGATTATGAGCTTGGAATATTTTTCATATTGTTAAAAACCAAAAGATCTATTGAGAGCCAAATCTTTTTTTTTAAATAAAATCCTCAGAGTGTTTACGAAAAAAAAACATTGATATAAATATAGATTAAATACTGCTTTGGTTATTAATACCTACATTTCTATGGCTCCTGACTTTTTAAGAGAGAATAAAATGTTTAAAAGGATGAAATACCTTGTGTAGCGAATCGAACATGAACGAAGAAGATGCTAAAGTTCCTGATGACAAGAAAGATTGGTCGATCGAGGTATACATCTTCTCGAACGGCCAGCAGTTTTCACCGCCGAGGAAGTACCACCTAAGAGCTAGCGAGCTTAACTTATGGGAGGACACGCTAGACCAATTGGCACAGTCACATTATGGACAACAGTAAGTTATCATGAGGACGCGTTTCCATTAACTTGAACAAATTTGCGGATTGTGTTTTTTTCTTCAATTCATGCAACTTGTATACTAATGTTACGTCATGTTTCTGTGCATGACTTGCCTAATGGAAACGCGTCTTGAAGGTATGATTCCAGGCAGCACTGTTGGTTGCTGCCTCGACTCTATTGCTCCCGATATATTGTTTAAAGGTTTATAATGAGGTTACGCTCCGAGTCCAACAGCAATGCCGCGGCAGCAATGCAAGCAGCAGCACTGCTTTGCAGCAGTGTTAAAGTCTAGCGCCGTGTTCGGAAGCAGCGCGGCAGGCAGTACCACAGCAGCATCAATGCTGCGGCACCATTGCTGTTTGCTTAAACGAAATCATATATTTTTTAGATTTTTATACTAGTTTATACTAGTTTACCTTACAAACGTCTCGAGCAACAAAAATCCACAAAACAAAGAATGTTTTTAATTGTCCAATTTTCCGAGCAACTTTTCTTTCACTGTACTATAATCGGGCAAGAAACGAAAAGTTAATATAGTCAAATTCGGTATTGTTGGAGCTTTTTACAAGAAGCCCACTTTCATTCAAGGAGAGAAGGCTCTTGTCCCAACAGCGGGGAGGTAACAGTTCGATAATATGGTAATGTTCTCAAGTCATGCGCTTTACCCAAAAGCGTTTAATTTGTCATTAATATTAAGGGATCTTGCAGATGTCCCCTACAGCTGTTCACCATCGATGGGCAGCTGGTGGAAGGGCCACTGGGTCTCAAAGATGGCCAGGCATATGTGGCTGTTGCAGAGCCCGACACATTCATTGATGCTGGCTACCAGCAGTATCTGATAAAGGCTTCGAGGTAAGCACTCTTGCGCAGGGATACTGTGATCGAGTAAATGAAATACGGTGTTACAGGTTACCGATACTTAAGGGGATATAGTACACAAATTTTCCCTAAAATCATTTAATAACCGGCGAATGGCAGTCATTTTAGTTTTTAGGTAACTGAATTAGGCTGTGTTCATTACGAGTATAACGCTAATATCTGTGATTCTAATAGTGTAAATGGTCAGCTAGTTCGTTAAGTTCAGTTCAGCTTAAATTTATGAGCTGGCATTATTGACGACAATGACATTGATCCCATCTAATAACCTCAAATAACTGCGGATCTAAAACGGCCACTCTGCAATAACCTATGATGCTGCGGAAAAATCACGAAGTGAATCAATGGGAATATTTCTTGGTAGTATCATATCGACGACATAATATTTATGTGGTTGTTTTTGGATGGTGCACCTGCAGTTGCAGTTGCTGGCCTACAATTTAAGATATAGACATAAGTGAATTTAATAAAGAACTCAGTGTTTACCGTAGTATTTTTTTAATATTATCGAAACTCTATGAATATTTTCAGGTCCTGGGAAAAACGACAAGCAAGAAGGAAAGTTAAAGGTTAATACATAGTAATAATGTTATTTGAGTATCACACAATCACACTCACACACATACAGTTGTACACTCTTAGAGCGTGATTACATAGAGCGCTACCCAGAATGCGTTTTGAGAACCAAGAAAAAGCGTGGGCTTGCATGTTTATACCTCAATTATAGCACTTGGTTCTCAAAACGCGCATTCAGAAGCGCCCAATGTGTCCTTACTCTAAATTACGTGATTCGCGTTCCCCTGTATGAACCAACCATTCTTTATAAACGAGTAGTCTGTTCAAATGCAGCTTATAAGAACCATTTTGGTACCTACACACTATGCCAGCGGCCGTGTATGAGGGCGGGTTGGCGGCTTACCTGGCGTCAAACCCGAATTTCCCGGAGGCTATTAAACAAAGGGTTTGCAATGGGACCCGCCTGGCGAAAGCCGCTATGCCGCCAGCATAGGGTGTGCATTCTAAGAAAGCGGATGTTTCTGAGACTTACTATTAGGAAAATATTTTCAGTATACAGAACCACTCCAAAAAACTATTGGCATTTACTAGGTGATTTTAAAAAAATAACCACGACCCAACCTGATCGAGTTGGGGCGCCCTTAGTGACGAGCTCGCTTCGCTCGCTCTTGTATCAATTTTCACAAGTCAAAGTATCTTTATTGTGGGCATATGTAAATTACAGGTCTTAACAATATATTAGCGGGATCGATGAAACCAAAATATTAAGGGCTAGTGTGCCAACTGAATATCAGTACTTTAGGGACCAACTGCCCCATCAGACGACATTTTGCCGTTTTTATTTATAACGGAACCCTTTGTCCACGAGGAGTACTCGCGCTTGGCCGGTGTCTTGAATCTACCCCGTTGACGGGACGGAGATAGCGGGGTGGATGGGACCAAGTCTAACTTATCCTATGTCATCTACACCCCGTTACATGCCGATGCCAACACTAGCGTGCTCGATGATACCATTATCTTATCTAGCCCGTTGACAGGGCAGGGCCGACCAGATGAAACCAACCCAGAATGTGTTACTTTGCAGAATGCGTACCCGACGATCCATGTTGCTTGTGTCCCGAAAAAGAATGTAAGTTTTTTTCATGTAATACAGTAGGTAATTATTGGCTACGGTGCACATACATACTTAATCCTTGATCGAGTTACAAAAGTCCAAACTCAAAGTTTGCTAAAGACCGATAGAGTAGTGTATTGAGTATTACGCTCAGGGATAGCTGGAATTTGTAACACCACAATACACTCCAAAATTGGTATTAATGACGTGGACAATAAGACTACTAGGTTGAAGTGATATTAGGTGGTCCATGTCAATAGAATGCATCAGCGCGTATGGCATGGCATGGTAGAAATGCGTTTTATCGTCGAAAGAAAAAACAAAACGACCAAAGATTCTCACCGTTTTAAGCATGAAAATGTTGAAGATATAGAAAATAAATGTTTCTATTCTTCAATATTAAACGGATCGATACTCTTGCAGAAAACAGTCGTATTGTAAGAAATAACAATGAAATAACTTTGTCTATTCTTAGAATAGAATAGAGGTAGAATTGGCCATGCTACGCGTGAATGGCCCAGAGTCGTCACTAGTGAGTGCCGGAAGGCGGGCGTCATTGCCGAGAGAGGCCTAGAAAACGCTGGAGGACTTTACGCGAGATGGGCGAAGAAAAGTGGACAGAGCAAACAAAGAGTGGACTGTTATAGGAGAGGAGACATTTGAACAGCAGTGAAACAAAACTAGGTTAAATGAAAAAAGTTATACGTTGTATTAGTTTTCACTACATTCAGGCAATAAAGTTCTAAACAAAAGATTATTTTGGCTTTAGACTAGATTTGTAGCCAAAGATTTTTTATTATTTCATTACTTTTTAGGGTGTTGTGATCCACGAGCATGTTGCGAGTGTCCTGATAAAGAAGGTATCTAAATCGATAGTTGTTTATTCACATTTTGTTGAGTTAAGTTTAAACTTAAAACCGGCCAAGAGCGAGTCATTATTTATTTTTAAAGTGAATATACAACTAAATTTTCTGTGAATATTTCAAGCTTCTACCTTTGCCTTTACCAATATCGAGCAAAAATGAGCAAAAAAATCACTCCGTTGCATGTGAGATTTATTATATATTATCCCCTTAAATATTTCTTTCATTCTGTTTTTTAGTATTTTTATATTTTTAGTATTAATATAAATCATCCGTGATAATGTTTCAATTGTGTAACTAACACAGCTCATAAGATACAGCCTGGTGACAGACAGACAGCTAAGTCTTCATAATAGGGTCCTGTTTTACCCTTTGGATACGGAACCCTAAAAAGTTCCAAATCCGTTCCAGATTCATTTACTCAAAACACTTTGATGCCAGCTGCTGGACAACAGACAGAGTTAAGGCCAACGGAGGGACACTACATGAGCTATGTAAGTATTCCTTTATTACACTTTACATCCATACATATTTAATGATCATCTTTGGCCGAGTCATCACTGCTAATTTTAGGTCCCCTCGTTTTGTGCAAAATTTCTTAAATTTGCGCGAGTGTGTCACACTCACGGCAAACAACAAATAGTAATGGCGCTGTCCCACTGCGCTGCGTAAAGATGCTGCTCAAGTCTGAAATTATATGTGATTGTGTCCACTGCAACTCACGGACACGCTACGCCTGAATTGACATCATCCGTACACGCCTGGCTTGCTCGAATAAGGCTCTCACACGCAACTCTGTCCACGCCATGCACGCCGATTATGGGGTTCTGGGCTTGTTCCACAAAACGTAATTCATATCTGTAGGCCACATTGGACTACGATAGCGTTGTCAGTGCCTAGTGGGAACAGAAAGAGTCCAGCAGGCCTCGCAAAGCTGATATCGCTATCAAATCACAATCACATTTGGTATAAGTGATTTGTAGGCTTCAATTCACAACCTCGTGTATAAAAGGCAAGGTAGTAATCTCTGAACCATCGCAACATGTTTGTATTTAAAGTTAAAGTAAATTACTCATTTTTCAGGCATCGGCAAAAACGGATGCTGCGACTGATTATGGCCCCAGATCAAACAGAATCGGACCTACAATGAATGAACATGCTACAGATAAAGCGATTGAATACGGAGTAAACGCTGATCAAATACTTAAATTAAATGAAAACAGAGCTAGATCAAATGAAGCTGAGGCTAAACTGGGTAAAAATACAGGAATATCTGATGAATATGAAGCTAACTTGAATGACCATAAATCTGGATTCGGTGACACTGAAATAAAACTAGGTGAACTTGGTGCTAGATCGAATGAAAATCAACCTAGATTAAGTAAAAATGGGGAGGGAGTGTTTGATTATGAAGCTAGATTGGGGGGAAATGCAGCCAAATTAAGTGAAAACGTACGTAGATTGAGTAAAAATGGTGCTAAACTCGATGAACATGGAGCTAGATCAGGTGAAAATGCATCTAAACTAGTTGAATATGGAACTAATCCTGGCGCAAAAATAACTAGACCACCTGACAATGAAAGTATGTCGCATATAAGTGAAACTAGACCAGGTAAATATGTAGCTAGTCTAGAAGCTCAATGTGATATTAAACCTGATGGAAATGTGACTAGACCAACTGATGAAACTAAGTCGCTTACAAATGGAGCTAGACCTGGTGAAACTCTAGCTAGATTAGGTGAACGTGGAACTCGGTTGAGTGAAAATGGAGTACAGCCAAGTGAACCTGAGGGCGAGAACGAAAGAAGATCGAGTGTAAATAGTGTTAATACAGGTAAACACGGAGCTAAACCACGTCAATATGGGACAAAATCGGGTGAAGAAGAAACTAAACCGATTGGAAATGGATATAAGACAGGGCAATACGGAGCTACACCGGGTGATTATGAAACTAGATCCAATATAAGCAGAAATAAGCCAGATGAATATATAGCATGGCCAGATGATTCTAAAGGTAAGCCGAGCAAAAGTGAACCTGATCAACATTTAATAAAATCATCAAAAGAAACTCAACCCATTGGAAATGTATCTAAGACAGAACAATACGTAGCTAGACAGGGTGAACATGAAATTAGATCTAATGTAAGCAGAGATGAGCCAGATGAATATAGAACTTGGCCAGGTAATTCTGATGTTAGACCAGATGATTTCGATGGTAAGCAGAGAAAAAGTAAAGTTCGATCTGGTGACGATTTAATCAAATCATCAAAAGAATCAAAACCGATTGGAAATGAATCTAAGACAGGACAGTATGGACCTAGACAGGGTGAACATGAAACTAGATCCAATGTAAGTAGAGATAAGCCAGATGAATATAGAGCTTGGCCAGGTGATTCTGATGTTAGACCAGATCAATCCGGTGGTAAGCCGAGCAAAAGTGAAGTTCGATCTGGTGAAGATTTAATCAAATCATCAAAAGAAACAAAACCGATTGGAAATGGATCTAAGACAGGGCAATACGGACCTAGACAGGGTGAACATGAAACTAGATCCAATGTAAGCAGAGGTAAGCCAGATTGGCCAGATAATTCTGGAATTAGACCAGGTCATTCTGGAGGTAAACCGAGCAAAACTGAAGTTCGATCAGGTGAAGATGTAATCCAATCATCTGTCAATATATTAAAACCCGGACATATTGAGCCATGGTCGAGTGAATCTGTGCCTATAAAAGAAGAGAAATCAGTGACAGATTTGAAGGAAATGTTAGACCAAATGGAACATGAAAAGCCGGGTATATATGGAGAAACAGAAGGTGTAGCAACACAACGTAATAAGCAAATTGGATCCAAAGGCAGTGCAAATGGTATTAGAGAAAAAAGTGTTAGTGACGTAGAAAAAAATGGCAGAGAAAATGTCACTGTAACCGGAGTGGATGAACCAAGAACTAGAAAAAGTGAAAATGCGCGCAGACCAAGCGAACAGAAACCGCCAGCAAATGCATATAAACGTAAACCAAGCGAATCGAAGGGAGAAATTGAACACACGCGTAGAATAAGCGGGCAAAGAGGCGCAGAAATTCAATCGGGTGCTAGAACGGCCGAACGGAACAGAGAATTTGAACATGGCGGTAGATTAAGCGAGCAGAAAGGTAGAGAAAATAATTTCGCCAGCAGAGCTGGAGTACAAAATGCCAAAGAGAACGAAACTAGACTGAGTGAACAAAGAAACAAACAGACCGATAATTTAGTTAGATTGAAAAGTCATGGAGGTCATGAAAGCAGAGCTAGTGTTCTTGGAATGAAAATTATTGATCCCGATTCCAGATTAAGACATCCCTCACTTAGAGTAGTTGAACCTAGTGCTAAAGTGAATGCACCCGCTTCCAGACCCGTTACTAGAGACAGAATAAATTCTAAACTAAGAACTAGTGATTTGGGACAATTCAAATCGGGTACACCTGTTTCAAGAGTAAACGAAACTGCAGCCAGGTTAGGTGAGTCAGGAATTAAAAACACAATGGGTAATCCAGAGACTAGACCAGTTAGCGCTGGTGGAAACGGAGCAGCAGGGGCTCCACACATATCCCAAGCTCAGCAACATACACGAAAAAGTAGTTTATATACGGGAAGACCATCCACTGAGAAAAAGCGTTTATCCATAGGACAAAACACCACATTACTAAGGAAACCGACTCCGATTTCTCCCGCTCTTAAACAACCTGTAAAAACTAACAATGATAGTCTTACTAAGAACATCAATGGAAAAGACAACTTTGCTCCTATCCCCGCTTCCAACGATGCTGTAAAATCAGTATTACTTTCCGATAGTCTTCCATACGAACGTATCACTCCACCAGCGATCACATTATCAACCAATACTATATCAAACCAAGAGAGTCTTACAAGAAATAGAGCTCCTCTTGAAAATATTATCGATGAACAAGAAATAAGTATCTTATCAACACATTCACTAAAGCAGCCGGAAAGCGAGATAACGTCTACGAGGATAGAAACGGTCAAACACATTATTGATGCCATTACGAATATCCCGCAAGAAACGCAGACAGAAGTAATATATGAAGGAAAATTCCTGGCGTCTGCTTCTATAAGTGTAGAAGTCCAAACCAGTACAGAAGCAGAAGAACTAGATACACAACAACACGCACGAAAGATGTCCGCAACTAATGAGTCCGCGAATGTCAATTCAGGAATATGTTGTCCCTGTAGTCAACGAGACAGTGTCGTGGATCATGACAAAAATACCGTATCAATCTTAAATAAAGGGGACGTAATCAACTTAAAACTTAATATTGAGGTCCGAAACATCATAAAATCAGTCTATTCTTGTGCGAAAAATTGTCAGAGGTCGCAGTCATTTACAGACATAAAAACATCAGAAACAGAATCTCAAATAACTGTAAATGATCACTTTCTTCCGTGTCGCGATTCCCTGCAGTCTATATTTTGCAAGAAGTTTTCTCAATATCATGGGTTCGCTGATTTTTCTCCAAATGTGATGGTTGTCCAGTGTGCTGGTTGTGGAAGACTGAACAACCCTCCTCGAGGTGATACTCTGCAGTGCTGTGAGAATAATTGCAAATATTACATATTGCTGACAAACTCAGTTAACGAAGATGTGGATGGCAGGTGAGTTGTTATTTTTATAAATATTTTTTCGTGGATTCTAGCTACTTGTCAAGACAGTTATCAATTCTGCTTTTCGTGAAGTAGCTATCTCCAGTCTATCCGAGTATGGGCTGCAGGCTGCAGCCACGTCAATTTTTTTTTTAAATAATCACAATTTTGCCTATAACATTCACTTATCACATAACTACATTGAGTGTAAGATCGGTGGCCAGCATTAATAGACCCACTTTTCCTTATTCTGCTGTATAAAATGGGTCATGAGATGTGCAATTTATAAACATGTAGACTGCAAGCTGTAATAATTGGGGCTAGAATGCACCACGGTTTTTAATAACTATTTATTTCCAGTTGTGATTTCAATCCACCATTTCGACCATCCGACCAACAGCAGTCAAAAAAATGTAACAGTATAATTCCAGTAAAAAAGAGTTTTTCTGAAATTGCTTTAGACACTTTTACTACTGTAACGTTATCAGGGATACAGAGGATAGAAACAACGAAATGCAACGTAATAAACTCTTCATGCCAGACTGATGAATCACAAAGTGACGGTATGATGACCAGACGAAAAGTAAGTATTACAGGATCATCGGTAACGACGCCAGCTATTAGTCTGATAGCAAAGCATAGCTGTTTAAAAATATGCCCAGAAATATGCACGGAAGTACGTGAAGATTCGCACGTATGCTCACAGACTGACCCTGTGCCATGTGAAAAAGTACCGTCAGCATGCTCACAGACATGTCCAAAAGTGCAGTCAAAAGGATGCCAAGAGATAGGTCTACCATTGCAAACAGAAGGATGTCAAGAGACATGTCCAAAAGTGCAGATGAAAGGATGTCAGGAGAAATGTCCAACATTGCAGACAGAAGGATGTCAAGAGACATGTCCAAAAGTGCAGATGAAAGGATGTCAGCAGAAATGTCCAACATTGCAGACAGAAGAATGTCAAGAGACATGTCCATCAGTGCAGATGAAAGGATGCCAGCAGAAATGTGAACCAGTGCAGATGAAAGGATGCCAGCAGACATGTGAACCAGTGCAGATGAAAGGATGCCAGCAGACATGTGAACCAGTGCAGATGAAAGGATGCCAGCAGACATGTCCACCAGTTCAGTTAGTAGCTAGCACTACAGGATCAACCACGTGTCCATCACGTCCTGTACCACTGCCGTGTATACAAATACTGACACATGTATGTCCGCAAGCACCCCACGTTCGTGACACGGAGACGCAGACTCAGTGGAGAAGTCTAATAGTAAGTAATAAAATTATTATTTTTTAAACCAAGCAGCGGAAATGAAAATTTTAAACAAAAACTGAGAAGAAAGAAAGAAAATAGAAAATAACAGTAGGGATCCATTCTTGAGAAGATTTGAGCCCAACGATAGTCGTTTGAGAGTTTTCGTCTATAGAGTGTCATAAAGGAACACACATATATAGATACGTTGCTAGACACATTGCCTTTCGCAGTCAGGTAAAAATCGATTCATTGTCACAAAAATTTTACTAACACCAGATTGTTTTTTTTTTTCAGCTGCAGGCACGGCTTCACTGTGACGGTCGATACTCCTTCCATTTGCCGCCGTTGCATATGTTGAACCATTTTCCGTTTTGACATTATAAATATGCTGTACCGGTTTTTTTTACTTTTTTTATCCCTCACCTTCATACAAAGTGTTTCTTAAAACCTAAACCTTACTTGTATAAGTTATTAGTGTAACGAGGGTATTGAGGACAAATAAAATATTTCAGGAAATAGTCGTCCTACGGAAAGGAGACCTGTGTGTGTGGCAATGTGAAGATTATAATAGGGTATTTGACTGCATAAATAAATTGAAAATCTGTTTAGTCCTTCAGTTAGAATATTGAAAAATACTCGATATGTATTTTTTTTTTTAAATCTATGATTATTGACAAAGAAAAAACACTTCCAAATTCGGGAGTGGTAGGTTGTGACGTCGGAAAATTGTACCGACCGAGTGACGTTTTCTGATTTTTAGAAGCGTTGTATCTTCGCCAATGTTGGCTAATGTAACAATAGAAAAAATACGGGTGTATTTTTTTTTAAGTTGAATAGCCTAATATCATCACAATTATCAACCAGTTGCCGTTCATTGCTGGACATAAGCCTCTCTTCCAAAGAACGCCAACTATCCCGATCGTGGTCAGACGATATCCATCCGCTACCAGCCACCTTCTCCAAATTATTGACCCGTCTAAATATGGTGCAAAAGCGAGGAAGCATATATCCTACCAATCGTTTGACATCCAGACAATACTGGCCTTTTTTAACATAAAATCTTCTAATCAGTTCTCCCAACGAGTCCGATACCCCCTTCCGCTTGATCCTGTGCGGTGGGAGGACGTACTCGATATATCCACCCAAAAAAATACTAATAAAAGGGGTAAAAACTTGTTCAGGATCACACAGGGCGGGGTGCTAAGACAGGAAACCTCCACGTGCGCCCGTGGACTGGAGTTCCCCTTCGGATACGTCCGGGGGGAAGACCAGTTTTTCGGGCCGGTGCACCCTGGGATGCGGGCAAAAACTCTTTTAGGCACTGTGTGCCTAAGGGGTCTCTTTGCCCGTATGCGAATAGCCTGTCGGGTGGATGCTCCAACGCGTGTCCCTCTGAACAGCAGAGGGCACAGCGGCGGAGCGGGCTTGCGGACGGTGAGTAATGGGTAAGCTCGCCGTCCGACCAAGGACCAAGCCCGGGTCGGTGGCGCGTCGTGTTTCACGCGTCACCGACGGGGCCCCTTACGGGGCCAAATGCCTGCTGGGGTCGCGGCTTTTTTCTTAATCCAGGATACCGCGGCCCCGGAACGTAAAGGGCATCCGAAGAAACACGGGTGGATTTTAGTCAGTAAGAGTCTGACAGTCCCTTCCGCCCCGCCCAGGGCGGGAGGACTCATTTGATGATTTTGCCACCCTAAAAAAAAAAAAAAAAAAAAAAAAAAAAAAAAGGATCACACAGGGCAGTATAACACAAAATGGAGGAGGCTTAAACTGGGCGGTACAAGACTGCAAACAACAACTTGTTCCGCCCAGTTCTGCAGATGATGGTAATGATGACGTCGAACAAATTAAAGCCACATTGTACTAAAATCTATAATTTAAATTGTATCTAATAAAATTATAATTACAGACAAAATATACATTACTATAACGAGTGGAGGACGAAAAAGCCTAACTGCCATGTCACTTTGGAGCTGTTGCATTTGGTAATCAATTAGCTTCCGAGCCAGGATGTTCAGTGGCTTCGACTCCAGGTAGCGGAGCTGCATCTCGGTGATCGCCTTTAGGCTTTGTATCGGCATTTCTAGCATCACCTGGAATAGTTTGTATGATCTGGTCATGGGCTATAAACCTGTGTCAAGTATATTTAACCCTGAACCCGTATCAAATAAACTGACTCTTTTCTATTCGATTCTACTTGAGGCAGTATCTGTAATGACACATTTTCTGCATCTGATAATGTATTCTACAACAAGTTAGTACGTCTTGTAGAATGCAACAAGCAGTTCATCCACTAGTTTACATGAACTCGACAGCAGCCGTTGGGCTGGGATCGGAAAATTTCGCCCTGTTGGGGATGAGGACCTTTTCATTCTGTTTTATTGCTCTATAATAATGACGTGACCTTAACGTAGGACTCCTCTAGTTTATCTGTTCACATAAACTGTGGCTCAAACATACACAAAAATGGGTTTAATTGCAATAGCTATTTTTACGGCCTTTTAAGTGCCGCACATTATATTTTCCGTATAGAGGCTCATTCTTTTTTTTAACGTATCTCCACACTAAGAATTTCTCCTGTATCGTAGGTGTGTTTAATAACATCTACATAATCTCACATACACCCAGATCCGGAACAACTACTTACAGATCATAAGAATATTTGATACGCCACGCAGGAGTCGATCACTCACAAATGAAAAAGGTGATAATGAGGTCTTACCTGTGCCGTGATACCAGCCATAGCTTCAGGGTTAATGGCACTCAGGTCTTGGCCACTAACTTCAGCTAGAAGTAGACCAAGTCGGGAGACTTCTCGGGCGCTCCAACTGTACGACTTACCTAACGCCTAGTGAAAATTTTATGGCAATATGTTACAGTTCCTGGTATAATTACACAATTAATGGAGGGATAAGTTCTGCAGGCGAGTCTTCTATTAAGTTTTTTACTATGTTTACTAATATTATAAAGTGTGTTTAAGTGAACGCGCTGATGTCAGGAAGGTAACAATTGAAAAAAATACTTTTGGATTAGATTTTCTATTTATCGAGGAAGATGAATAAGAACCGAGCAGCGGGGTAAAACCGCGAGGAATACCTAGTTTTACTTTACTAAGGTCTGTATCATCTGTTACTGAAAACGGATTCCTTGCCTTGTCAGTGTACTGAACCTCATCTCATTACTGATTTTTTACTTGCCTGTCTTTGTTTAATAATATATGAACTGACCTGGGTTCTCATCATCATAGTTAAGTAAAACTTGCGCTGTAATGGATCGCAGGCTCGAATGTGGTAAAATATCTAGAATAAAGTTAAATACCATCAGCATCAAACAATAATAAAACAGTGGTATTGGTGAACGTCAAATTAAAGAAGAAGAAACGTGTTTAAAAACCACGATGGCGGATTTATTTTCGACATTAGAAACTAAATGGTTAGGTAAATTTTGTTCGCGCCGATAATACAAGAAAAGCAATGTGTCTCTAACGATTGTATATCATACATTTCTTTAAGGCGCTCTCTGTTCTGATCAATAACATTTGTTTAAGACTTCATTCATATCCAGTTCCAAAAGTGAAAGTACTACAGGCCGAGTGTCGCGGGGTTGAGGAGGAGGGGCGGGGCAAAAATATCAAATGAAAGGAAACTTATCCATAGTTAAGGGACTAACCTGGTGCGTCAGTTGCAAGTACGTGTTCTCTGGTATCCGTCTCATGAACATCATGGGCACTCCACACAGCAGGTTGTTCATAATGTTCAGGTACTTGGCCTCCGTCCACCGAGGGTTCATCACTATGTACCTGCTTGCCACAACACCTACCTATGATAGAAGATTCATTGGTAACTGGGCCTTTTTCTGGGGATGGTAAAATCATGAAATGAGTTCTTCCCGAATATTATTTACAAACTACACACTTTTCCCATCGGCATCACTCGCGTTTACTTTAATTGGAATCGTACATGTGGCGCCATATACTTTTACAAGAACTTTATTGTTGTGTTTTTTTTTTACATTAATGGTTTCCCATGTCATTCTCTGGAATGGAAGGTATCGCATGCCCGTTATGTGCATTTCGGGATGTTCGGTTCAGTGGTTGGGGCGTGAAAAGGAAACAAACCATCCCTTCCTAATTGTCACCACTAGCAAACAAAAAAACAATGAATCTCTTCGTGTCGTGGGTGCGTTTACTAACCTAGAAACTCACACACACAAACACCTAGACCCGGAACAACTACTTATAAATACACTAGCGACCCGCCCCGGCTTCGCACGGGTGCAATGCTGATACTAAATACACTACAGAAAAACTGTGAACGTTGTATATAAAAACATAGCGGCCCGCTCTGGCTTCGCACGGGTATAAAAATAAAAAACTTTTCAAAAAAAATGTTACCGCCTTCAAAAAGAACCACAAAAAAGGGTAAAATAACCTACAAAATAACTTTTATTTCGGAAGTCGGTGGCTTTGTTTTTTTATTCATTGTTTTTTTTTTTTGCCACCGACTTCCGAAATAAAAGTTATTTTGTAGGTTATTTTACCCTTTTTTCTGGTTCTTTTTGAAGGCGGTAACATTTTTTTTTAAGTTTTTTATTTTACTCTTTTTAGTTTAAATATGCAACCCAAATTCTTGCCAAATACATAATTTTTTTCTGCACTAGAATTTTGTAATCCGTAGCACTGGTAATAACATCTCTCATGTACACAATAAGCTAATAAAATTCCCTATCTCAAAAACTACTGAACCGATTATGATGAAACTTGCAGTATTCCCTAAGTTAAACGATACCTAGCACAAAAAAAAATTATTATTTAAATCGGACGTGTAGTTCCGGAGATATGCGAACAATGAATCAGTCGATGCCTACTCCTTACTGTTAAGGAGTTGTACCTTCCATCATCAGCTCAGCTACATAAGGTGTTGATTACCATACGCAAATACTTAAATTACTTCATAAGATTTAAGAAAAACGATGGGTGGGCCTATAAAATTTGAGGGTTGCCCTCGATTTCTCCAAGATCCAATCATCAGATCCTGACTTGGTGACAATGGGACCACACGGTAAGCACCAGCTTTCAAACAAAAAACAGAAAATAATGAATCAGTCGATGCCTACTCCTTACTGTTAAGGAGTTGTACCTTCCATCATCAGCTCAGCTACATAAGATGATGATTACCATACGCAAATACTTAAATTACTTCATAAAATTTACGAAAAACGATGGGTGGGCCTATAAAATTTGAGAGTTGCCCTCGATTTCTCCAAGATCCAATCATCAGATCCTGACTTGGTGACAATGGAACCACACGGTAAGCACCAGCTTTCAAACAAAAAAAGAATCATTAAACTCGGTTCACCCAATCGGTCCATTATGCGGTAACAAACATAAAAAAAAATACAGTCGAATTGATAACCTCCTCCTTTTTTTGAAGTCGGTTAAAAATATATAGCCTATGTGATTAAAATCAATCCAGTAGTTTTGATTTATTCATTACTGCCCGTGGCCCGCACGCGTTAAATTTGGAGTAAAACAATCCCCCTTTCCCTATACCATGAAGATTTCCTGCTATCTTTGGAATATCTAAATTCATACACTACATTTTTACTTATTTACTTTTTACATTTTTAACTATTTATTTTATTTTTACAACATATTACAGAATGTCTTTATAAACAAGGTTGCACGCTCTTGCCGCACCGGGCGGCCGGCCGGTACCGCCGCAAACGCTACGTCCCGCAATTTTTAAATCTGTAATATCTTCGAAAATATTCACTTAAATCATACGGTGTAAAGGGCCATATAGATCTATATTAAATGAACAATGTATTCAAGGTATTTAATTGGTTAAGGATTAATGCTGTATTGGTTAAAATCGCTTCGAAAATTAGCCATTATTTTTCGTAAAAAGTAAATGACAAAAAAAAGTTATTGTGGGTTATCCATAAGAGATAGACATATACCATCACGGACTTTTCTGTAGACCTTTTCAATGTGTACAATACTTAGTACATTATTTTGATAAAACTCGTAGGGTTCAGCCTGCGTTTGCAATGTAAGCGGAAAAAATGTAATTATTTACGACATCACATTAGAAACCTCAAAAATAGCAGTACTTCTCCACTATTTAATGGATGTTATTATACTTAAAAACCTTCCTCTTGAATCACTCTATCTATAAAAAAACGCATCAAAATCCGTTGCGTAGTTTCAAAGATTTAAGCATACAAAGGGACATAGGGACAGAGAAAGCGACTTTGATTTATACTATGTAGTGATCATACAAATATTTGTTGCAATGGGAGGATCGAAGCCGCGACACGCTACGCAGCAATCGATTGCTCAGCCACTGTCCCAACCATGATACGTCGATAACAAGAACCGTTACCTGATGCCTGTTCAGATCAGGATGCGTGCCGATAAAGGACAGTATCTTAGTGTCCATCAGGTTGAGCCGGGCCATCTCCCTGCCGTTCACGTACTTGAACAGCGGTCGGAACTTCTCCAGGGTCTCGTACGTCATCTCCTCTGTGGTCCGGTTTCCCTTCACCACGTGCCACATCGCTGCTAGCTTCTCGCGTGCCACCCGCATCATGGCTATTGTTCTTGCCTGAAAGAATGAGAGAAGAAGTGCCTCGATTATTTCCATATCTCTTCCCATTTTTATCTAATTAGTTAACGTTAGTTATACGGTGCAGGTCTGCTCCGCTTGGGCAGAGCGCCGCCCGTTGTGTCCTCGCGGAGGTGATAGTAATATTTTAACATGGGGATAAAAGGTATCCTATGTGTTATCCCAGACTAAAACCTACGTTCGTGCCAAACTTCATCCTGATCCATTTGGCGGTTAGGACGTGATTGAGTTACAAACATCCATCCATCCATCCTTGTAATATAAGAACAAAAATCTTCACCTACATCAACCGTCAGAAATACACTTACGGACGCCAAGACATAAGACCCTGGTAGTCTCTCCACATCTGACAGATCTCCGGAGATGAATATGGCGAAGGCATCCACAGCTGTCTGCATGTAGTCCTTTGTCATCTTCAGCTTGCAGTGGCCTCGGTGCAAGTACTCCAGGAACGGCATGTGAACACTGCCCTTGTCTAGAAAGGTCTCCGCCCTGAGGATAGAAAACAAAACAAAATGGGGAGGCAAATTGAAGAGTAGGTTTCTTACGTATGCCCGGGTCTCGCTACAACTATATAATGTTTTAGTTCTAGCAAGTCGGTCAAGGCAAAAACTAGCTTAATTTTCTCATTCTAAGGTGCAATATTTATCGCGAAACCTGTAGCTCTATAGGTCGGTTCTTTTAAACAGACTTAGACAGATCTACAGTCAATAGTTTCATCTGAACTTACCGCATTACTCTTCCCGTTGGCCAGTGCATCAAGTGTTCATCTTCTTCCTCTGGTTCAATCAAATCGATTGGCTTTCTAAAGTCTAGCTGGGAGAAAGCAAAACCGATAGTAGAATGAAAACTGACGACACGGTTGGCATAGTGGCTGAGCGATCGACTGTTGAGCAGCGTGTCGCGGGTTTGATCCCCGCACGGAACAAATATTTTTATGATCTGCAAGTAGTTGCTCCGGGTCTGGGTGTATGTTTGCAATCGCACCCACGATACAGGAAGAAATTCCTAGTGTGGGGAGTTAGGCAATCGCCTGAGTGACGTAATCGCTGACTAATGCAGCGGATGCGCCTGTGCGTCAATAATAAACTGCACAATTGCAGATTCGTGAATAACAGTAATAAGTTTTAGTTAATAGAGTTATAATAATTGTAAATTAGTCTTGTAGAACATTGTTTTCATTTTAATAAATATATTCTTTAATAATAATTTCGTTCGCCATAACTTAACTGGGGCAACGTTTTTTTTTTAACACAAAAAAAGCGAGCATGCAACAAACAGAAAATACTTGTAGGTTAGACATTTATCTTGTAGGTTAGATAAAATTTAGGCTTTTTATTTGCCATGACAGCAGTCGTTATAGCTACACGCATTATATTCGTAAGTCTAAAGTAATTCTAGTTGTAATAGGCCACATAACACATTACTGTCTAAGAATGATACCATTTTATTTTTTTTATCGTGGTAATATCATCATATGAGTCCTACCCAGGGCGGGGCGGTGATCCTAGAATAGCCCTTTACTGTGTTACCTGATGGCACAGTTACCATGGGTCTTGAACGGAAAGGTTCAACCGAAGGAAAGGGTGGACTTTTGGTCGGTAAGAGTAACAGCTCCTTCCGTTCCAACCAGGTAGGGAAACACTCATTTGAAGATTTTACAACCCAAGAAAAGGCCTAGTTATAAAATCGTTGACAGTATTTTGAAGAAAGGTAAAGAAAATTCGACTTACGATTAACTTAAATATAATTAAAGGATTCCTGACTAATTTCTCATGAAAAAGCAATACTCACCACTTCCTAATCTAAGAATCGTACCTTCCGGCCACTGTAAGCGCGGACATGCGGACGGCGAGTATTGGGCGACTCGCTGTACGATCATGGACCATGCCCGGGTCGACGGCGCATTGTGTTCCACGCGCCTGAAAGAGCTGTCAGCAATATGACAGGCCCCTTGGAGGGCCAAAGCCTGCCGGGGTCGCATGACTATCGGGTAACCTTCGCCCCGAAACGTAAAGGGCTAAGTATTGAAGGACACCGTGGATTTTAGTCAGTACAAGTCTGATAGTCCCTCCCATCCCACCCTGGGTTCATTTGATGGTTTTACCATGATAACAAAACAAAGGAATCTCACCTAGGACCTCATGCTCAGCAGAAGCCCTTGCGACCACTACATACATGGCTTTACCTCAGTTTCGCTACCAGGCGAGACCGGTAGTCTGCCCTGGATATTAAGTAGGATGACAACCTAACGCGAAAGCCAGCCCACTGGGCTGCGAGAGTTTTCGCCATCATAGTAAGTTTCCACAGCATGACGTAACGTCCCGTCATTTGCATTATTACTCACTGTGACGAAGTTTTAAAACTTTGGACAACATTTCTCCGAATTCACACTGCATGCGTTATCTTAGTATTGCAATTTATGTTTGTTTATAACAGGATAGCCAACTTGATTAGACATAAGATCTACTGTTTACTAACGAAACCCTGTGCGATCTCCTAATTATTTACTTCTTGAAATCTTAAATGAAACAGCATACTTTAGTACACAATTATGTAGTATTTTTTATTGACCAGTCTTAGGAGTTCCTTTTCATATCACATGTGAGATTGTTCCCTTAAATTTACTTAGTTCTTTGGAATGGAAGTCGTCCATTCCAAAGGATTAACTCATCGCGTGCCGGAAACAAAAGACTACACTACGGCGAATAGAGGATAAACACTGTGACGGAACAGCGATTGAAAAATGATACAAGACGATGCTGCAGTAGTCGGTAATTACGTTGCGCAGTCTGATCTACTTATATTTTTTGTTTGCCTTCCCACGATCGACTGGACTAATAGTCGCGATCCACCCCTGGTTTATAATGACAAATTGCCAGTTCGTGTAGGTATTTGACAAATCATAGGTAGCCTTACAATATAACTATAAGTCGCGGATTTCACGAATTACCGTGACACCGGAACGTAAAGGGCTATTGAAGGACACCGTGGATTTTAGTCAGTACAAGTCTGACACTCCCTCCCGCTCTGCCCTGGGTGGGAGGACTCATTTGATGATTTTACCACGCTAAGAAAAGAAAAAAAAAAGTCTTACAATATAAATAACAAAAATGACGTACCGGCTTTTGGTCCGTATAGAACTTCCTGCAAGATTCGTTCGAATCCAATCAAAGGGTCTAATGAAAACATTAAAATAGAAAATTACTGAAATGCCATAAAATTTCTTCACCGGGAGCATGGCAGTGGTTCAGTTAATAGATTTTTTTACATTCATTACAAAATTATGATCAGAATTAAACTTATTGTGGTAGGAAACAAGATCTTAAATAACATATTATAGTATTAACAATATACCAGTTGCCTTCGGTGTGCTGATGGCAACGAAGCTGAACCCTGCACCTCCGGGCGAGAGGGTGACCCCGCCCCTGTTGCCGCTCTTGTCAGGCGCAGGCTTTATCTTGACCATGTCTAGGACTGGCTTTCCGCGAGTGTTCATGCCACACTGGGACTCTTGAGAACAAAAAGGTTACTTACAGATAAGGGCCCTATTACATTAGACGATAATGATAGCGACACGTTATCAGTGATACTGGTACTGGCCAAAAAGCCCTTTGCACTTTTTAAAAAAGCGCCGAAATAGAACAATGCATTCTCATCTTTTACATAACAGGTCAGCGTTTTAAAAGCGCGGCGCTTTTTTTCGAACTATATTTGACTTTAAGTGCTGGGCGGTGACATTAAAGTTTAGTTAACCTTAAAAAACGAACTCGCGCTTGTACAAATGAGAATAAGGCTGCGGTTCGACTGAGACGAGCTGTGCGGCGATTCACCAATCACATGGCTGATTCGCATGGCTGGCCACGTGACACATGGGTATTCAAGCCATGTGATTGGTGAATCGCGGCACAGCTCGTCTCCGCTCTGCTCCGCTCCGCTGCAGTCGAACCGCAGCCTTAAGATTGGCAGACGACGATGATGAAACAACCTTAGACATACACTTAGACTTACCACTTCTGTTCTCATAGCTGATCAATGTGAACAGTCTGTTGTCATAACCATGTACTACATTTACGCGAATAAATGAAATTACTAAAATGTAGCCAAATAACATGTTTCGTAGTTTTAACATCTGACAATAATTGACAGACGAAGTTAATTCAATGTGGCTCTGAAATGGAGAGTTATCTTAAAATGAGATACAGCAATCGTCTTATTTCTTTTAATCTCTGTTAATGTCTGGACAAAGCTCTCATTAAATTGTGGGCAGAAGATCTTTTTGTTCAAGTAGTGCCTTCATTTTGGTATCTATATCTACTCATTACGGAGACTCTGCTGCAAAGTATTGCACCCCGTCCAATCATAAACTAAACATTTTTTAAACAAATACTCCTTCACAACTAGGATACTTCCTGCATGCTAGAGCAACCGTTAAAAAATCAATGACAGCAAACTTGACAGAAACCTTTCCAGTCATGAAGTTACTCTTTGGCATAACCACATTATCGTAAACATATTTTAAATCAAATGAGTTCTGTAACACTATCCTATGTCTACCAGCTCCAGCGACAGTGAATGTTGCGAGTGTTCGCAATGCACGTATTCTATTGAAAACTATCACAATGTCTATGGGCAATACATGAGGAATAGTCATCATGTCCCTATGTACACCACGATGGCCCACCCCCTCATATACTACGCTCAAGTTGTAAGTGAAGGTATTTGGTTAATGTTAAAGATCGTCATTCATAAATGAGTTCTGAGTCTAGTTGTTAAATTACCGTTAATAAGCTAAGAAGATTGTTTTTACATTCGAATATCCCACGTACAACTAGCTGGTTACAGTTATTGGTCCGTCCGTAGGCATTTATTTATACGATCAATTCATATAAATAGCCTTATCCGCCACCTTTATGAATCTATTAATGTTGGTATTGTCTTCATGTGGAATCTTCCGTATGTCTTCTACATTGTGTTGTGCTCTTATTATGCCGAAAATTGATGGAGGGTTCTTACAGACCCCGCCATCCAATTCTGACCTAACCTGTTCAAGTTGGGGTGCCAGAAGTCCCGAGCTCGCTTCGCTCGCTGTTATATCAATTTATACCAGGCTCCAGCGGGGTCGACAACATTATTTTATAAATCTTCCTTGGACAGGATACCATCGGAGTGGATGCGACCAAAACAAATATATTTAGTTCCATCCACCCCGTTACATGCACAGCCCGATGACACAATTTTTCCCATTTAGCCCATTGATGGGGCAAGGCCCGCAGGTCGGATGAAACCAACCCCAAAATTGAGTAGCATTATCTTTTCTTTCATCAAAAATAATACAAAAATGAAAATCAGTTTAATATTATTAATTTATGAATTCTAATTGTTGTTTAGCAGCAGCCTCTATACAAGAGGCAGTATAAAGACCAGCCCAAGAAAGAAAATCCGTTCAAGAAAGCCTTCAGATGGTACACACAGGTACATATTTTACTAACCTTGAACCAACTTGGTTTAAAATAAATTCTTGGTAGGGGACAACGGATTTCGTTCAATTTATCTAAACTAATTCAATTATTTTTATCTAGGAGCGTACAATTTGCGGTCAAAAAGAAGTTGCCCCGGGAAGATGCGGGTTCGCGAGTTGGCTGGATAACAAATACAGCGAGTACCTGCGGGAGAATGGGCAGCAGCCCCAAGCTCCGACGACGTCCATCAATAAGACATGCGACTGGTATATAGAACTCAGTAGAAACCAGCATCGAACTGGCCACATAGTTTTTCATTGATGGTATTCGCTCTTCTTTTGGGTGGTAGTCATCAAATGAGTTCTTACACCCTTGGTGGACCTGAGTTATCTTGACTCTTACTGAGCTTAAAACCACCCTGTTCTATTGAGCTTTGCGAAATTAATTAAAAAAAAAAACTTCCTGAACTTGAGGGGTTTGTATTGGAAAATAGCTTACAAAATATCTGAATGGCAGTAACCCGGAGTTGGGGGGCGCCGTCCGGTCCCGCGCAGCCCAATCTACTCTGGTAGTACCCAGCTGTACCCAAGCCATATCATAGCTGCTAAACTTAAAAGGGGACGACATATTATTATCAGTCGCATGCCGGAGGAGCTGTAAGCTAAAGAAGACGAATCCATCTACCGAAATTTTACAAAAATCTTGGCCTCCACCTTTAAAAAACTGGCTGCAACTCTCATATGCTTATTTATGTACTTATTATTCTTTAGAATATTTCCCCTCCTCTAAACATATTCTTACTACTCAGTATATTTTTTGCATTTCAGCCCGAAACCAAAACGACGATTGAAAAGGTGAGCAATAGTTCCTGGTAAAAACATTCCGTTTCATGAACCACTATCGGATCTTTTGAAACCTTTTGCCGTATTTCCTTTCTTACATAATAACACCGCACCAATAAAAGAATTGTTTACAATTTAGTTTAGGTAATCCCTAATGGTCATCGGAGGGTATCGCCGTCGAGGTGGACCCCAGCATGAACAACAAATATGGCCATAAATTGCCCAAAACAGAGAGAAGGAAATAGGGGAGGCCTTTGCCCAGCAGTGGGACACAAAACAACCGAAAAAAGTTAATATATTATGTAAAACTGACACAAATTAATAATATATTATAATTTCATTTTCAGTCCATGGAGGAAGCGTACATGTCAGGCGGGTGATGTGCCTCAGAATCAGAAGTCAGTATAAGTCGGTTCACCTTATCATATTTTTAAACACATGCTTGAATGTCCATTAACCCCTATTTATTATCAGGTGTGCTGAAGGAAGCTGCCAATATATACTAAAGCCCAAGGACTTGTCGCGAGCGGCTTCTGAAAATTTCTATCAGTAAGTACCTGTGGCAATGTATGCAACCACAAGTTGTTCTGTACTAGATACCGCTTTTTGCGTAAGACTCAATTCACAATGCGACGCTGCTCGCACCATTTAATAGAGCGACTCAGAATAACTTTATTTTACTACAGAAAAGATACATATTTCAAGAATCGTCGCGTCACGTCGCCCACGTCTCTGAATGAACTGACCCTAAACCTTTTTTCAGTTCTCCGACATCCGGAGACAAGTCTAACGACACTATGGAATCGTCTAACATGCCATGCAACGCGAAATACTCCAGAAGATCCCAAAGCCTCAGTGAAGTGGGCCACGAAAACCATGTGAATAAAAATGTCGAAACAATTAATTGTCCATGTGCTCTGGAACAAAAACCTTATGCACCTTTAAAAAAGAGGGAACAAGATTTTGGGTGCCCACAAGAAAAAGTACCAGAAGCAGTGCAAGTACCATCGATACAACAAGATTCAAAAAATCAGCCGAAACCGTCTTGTGAGTTCCCAAATCAGAAAGTACCGGTACCGCCAAGTACGTGCCAGGAGGAAAAAATACCGGTACCGTGTTGTCCGTGCCAGAAGCAAGAAATACTGGAACCAGTAACAATATCGGAACCTGTCAACGTACCGGAGCCAGTAAAAGTACCGTCCAAAATACCGTCAGAGAATAAACCGGAAGCGACTTGCACATGTCAAGAGAAAAATAAGACGGAAATAGTAAAAGTACAAGAAGTTCAAGCAGAACCGCCTTTAACGTACCAACAGCAAAAATTGGAAGTAGCACCTTGTACCTGCTCGCAAGAAAGAGCACCGGTGATAGAGAAATTACCATCGAAATTACAAGATTCTGAGAATCAGCCAATAAAATCTTGTAAATGCTCACCGGATAAAATAACAGTAAAAGTACCATCAATAGTTGAAGATTCAAGCAAGCCTGAAGCAGTAGCACCTTGTAAGTGCTCACAGGAAAAAGTACCCGCAGTAGAAAAATTACCGTCGAGAGTACAAGAGCCAATAAATGACCCGAATCCAAAGCTGAAAAAAGTACCAAGTGTGGTTCCATCAAAACCACAGGAATCATCGCTTGAGCGAAAGCCGAGTTGTAAGTACGACACGGAAGAAGTACAGAAAGCGCCTCAAGTACCATCAAACGATCAAGATACAAAGAATCGACCGTGTTACTGTTGTAGTTGTCACGTGAAAAAAGTCCCTGAAGTAGTTCAAGTGCCGTCACAATGTAGATCGGTACAGGAGTCGTGTCAGTGTCCAGAAATCAAAATAGTTTCAGTATGTGAAGGGACTCAATATGAGCCTGCACCTGAACCACTCCGTACTGCACAGACCCTCGGACCTTGCTGCTGCAAAATTTGCACGACTCCGATACCGCCACCCACGCCGCACCCGCTGCAACCACCGATATTCTGCATACCGGTTCAGGTAATTCATTCAACCTGGAAATAATTATATACTTTATTCCCCATCATTAAATCAGAAGTGTGTTACATGATTAATTTATGCATTTTAGGTACAAAGCAACAAAATATCGAGCCCTGATACCTGTCTTAAGGTGGCTCCTTCTGTACAATGTTGTGTTTCGTCCAAGAAAGTAAAAAAGGTGAAGCAATTAACCGTAGCAAATCAATGCGGAGAAGGAATTAAATCAAAAATTGATTCACACTGCCAGCATCAAAGTGATCCGAGTGAAACCAGGATGCAGTGCCAATATGAAACGTGTGTATGTCTCAAAAATAAACCCAGCTCGGTAAGATCTGCAGTGATTTCTCGTACTGTTAAGTGTGTCGCTATTACGTCACATATAGATAATATTTATCTTATAATAATGAATCACGTGTGAATTTTCTTTTAGAATAACTGTCACGAAGTCAGTCAAGTGTTTGGTCCGATACCTATTAAACGTGAATCCCGCTCTACTGTTGCTTTAAATCAACAAACTGGCGAATACAGTATAGTGAAGGAAGTAGCAGTAGTAAACAAATTCACCCGCTGTGTGACCTGCGCCTCGAATGATGCCGCGCAAACATCCGACCATTCCATACGCTTCGTAAGTTTTTTATCACCTCTTACGTTGTACCTACCCTCGGCACGTGTGACTGACCCCAAATGTGTTACATAACTATTACCAAATGAACACATTCTGTTTTTGTAGGAAAAAGATGGGGCCTGCAGCTGTCCATATCCACTATTTTTCAAAATTATCTGCGCCGACGTAGTGAAGAATGAATGATGTAAATAAGGAATATATCAGACTGCCAATTTTTGACATAAATTGTTACTGTTAGATATGTTATATGAAAATAAAACGGCCAATACAATATAATATAACGTTTACTTCGTATTTTATTTACACAAAAGTCTAAAAAACTTGTCTATTTACAAAGCATTTTTTACATTAACAATATTATCTAAACGTAACCTAAATCAGTTTGGTGCACCGTAAGATGTGGCTGGCTTGTTCTGTGGCAAGAAATTGAAATTACTCTGCGCTGACTCAGCGGATTGGGAGATAGACTGAGCTGGTCCAGATGGCACACCGTAGTCCGTTGAAGGAATCAATGCTTGAGAGGACGCTACGGATGAGCTTGAAGATGATAATGAAGATGCTCCACTAGATACAGAGCTTGAGACTAAGGGCGACGTATGAACAAAGGAGGTGATTTCCACACTGGGCTTTGCTTGCCCAAGGGCCACTCCTGACACTAAAGACTGGTAACCAGCATTGCGCGCGACACTGTGCTCATCGTCCTTGATGATATCCTGCACACGGCCTACAACGAGTGAGTCCAGAGCATCTCTGTGTGTCTGGTCTTGTGCGGTGTTATACTGGTTAGAGTCAGCCTGGTAGCTGGACAGCACGGGTCCGGAAGACTGGGCCTGAGCCTGGACCGCCAAGGCTTGTGGCTGGTACTGCACCTGCGGCTGCTGGTACTGCACTTGAGGTTGCTGGTATTGCACCTGGGGCTGCTGGTACTGGACTTGCGGTTGCTGGTACTGGACTTGCGGTTGCTGGTACTGCACTTGAGGCTGCTGGTAGTTGTAACCTCCTTGCTGTGAGTATTGTTGTTGTTGGTAAGCGATGGGTTGAGGTTGGGGTTGAGGCTGCGCCTGTATCAGTGGGAGTGGTTGGGGAGCAAACACGGGGGCAGGCTGCACTGGCGCACGAGCGAATGATTGAGGGATGCCATACGACGTACTGGGTTGTTGATATTGTGGTTGCGGCTGGAACGATGGCAGTGGCTGAGGACGAGGTAATGGCTGAGGAGCCAATGGCAGAGGCTGAGGAGCAGGCTGGATGTAAACTGGTGCAGGTGCAGGCGCTGGGTGGTGGTGATGGTGATGGTGGTGGTGAGCAGGCGGTGGGGCAGGATGCGAGTGGTGCTGGGGCGCGGGCTGAATGTACTGCGGGGCAGGTTGTGGAGCCGGGTAGTTGTACCCAGAGTTAGGGCTGAATTGCTGCTGAGGCTGGAACTGCGGCGCAGGCGCGGGTGCAGGCGCAGAGGGGTAATTGAACACAGGCGCGTGCGCCCCCGGCCGCGGGAGGTGGTAGGGCGCCTCGCCCGCTATGGCCGCTACCAACGACAGTATTACCAACTGGAAAAACAAATATTAATTTAAGTAGAAATCCACGGTGTCCGCATTAATGAATAGAGTTAAATATGCTAAGTTTGGGTACACAGTTTCACTGGGTGTGTTCTGTGAGTTGTGTTGTGTCAACTCACCGCTGTCCTCATGGCTGCAAGTGCGTGCGGCTGTGTGGTGACTCGTCTGGGCCGCTTATGGTTTTATACACGCCACCGCTTCGCCCAAAATTGGGGAGCGTCGCTGATCTTGCACATAAACAAAACAGTATCTATTGTCCGTTTATGATTTCGAAATGCACGCGTATATTTTCTAATATGATTGTGTCGTTTACTTAGTGTGTGTTCTTTTATTTTATAGCAGGTATACTAATTATGAAAAACTCTATTTAAAATTTTGGTAACAATTTATTAATGTTTCCAAATATTGATTTAGATAAAATATTGAACAATTCCTAAAATTAATGAACCTCAGCGCACGAAGTTGAAGTTTTTATTCAATAAACTAAATATTAACACGCAATATTAAGAACTAGGATACCATCTCATGTTATTTTAGTATTCAATGATTAATTAATTTATACATACAAGCAAAGCAGAATAAATTTACTAGTATATCCTACGCACCATCTATTACACAAATGCGTACAATGTTTACACAAATAATTTCTGCGGATAACAATTGACTAAGTTACCTAAAGTAAACGCAATCGCTTAGATCTGACGGTAGTTACTATGAGTGGCATCAAATTATGACCTCCTCCTTTTTAATGTCGGTTAAAAATAATCCTATACCTAATAGTTATAGATTTAGAATCATTAAAAAGGAGGAGGTTATAATTTAATGCTACTCATAGTAACTACCGTAAGATCTAAGCGATTGCGTTTACTCAAGTTTTAGATTACTAAGGCTATGCCACGCTATGTAGGTATTCTATAGGTAGATGAGTTGACATGATATAAATACCAAATACATCAATTGTATTGATTCGGCTGTTGAGCTAATATTTTCTCAAAACATTTCTTAAAGTGGTATCAATTGTTCTAAGGTAATATTTGTAGGTTGATTATATTCTCCGCATCATATACCACTTAATTAAATTCTCTAACGTGTAATTGAATACTGAGTCAATTAATCAGTTTATTTTTAGCATGATATCTGTCGATTGGCCGTCGATATAATAAGTTCATCAGACAGTAATTCAACACTTTGTTCCGCCATAGTTCAAGGGACACACTGCAATCGTATGTGATGAATAATAATATATAATAGTTAGGCCAACTGTAATAATAAGGTTAAGTAATAGGCCAGAAACGTGTTGCAAATATTTATTTCGGCAATATGAAGAGAGAGAAGAACATATTGGTTGTTTTAAAGAAGCGGTTCCGCCGGTGTGGTCGACTTGCTCAGGCAAACACGAACAAATTGTGCGACTAGGCCACAGTAATTCCAGTGTGGGAACGAGTTGGCGCTAAATGACTTGTATGACTCTGTCTCTTTCCCACACTGAAATTACTCTCGCTTGAAGACGGCCACCTGAACACTTCTGTACAAACACTAATGTATGTAATGTTGCATTGTGCGCGAACAAAAGTTACGCACAGCCTAGCCACTGGAAACAGAGGCTTAACGGAATACCAGTTTAGTACGCGCACTGTAGAAGTGCGCGAACAAATGTGCCGCACAACATTTATGTGAAACGTTACCATTAATTCTTATCCAGAACTGCTTTGGAAGATTTTTTATGCCTTTTGATTGGGGTCGCGGGACTGTACGAATTACCGTGACCCCGGAACGTAAAGGGCTATTGAAGGACACCGTGGATTTTAGTCAGTACGAGTCTGATAGTCCCTCCCGCTCTGCTCTGGGTGGGAGGACTCATTTGATGAGTTTACCTAGTAAAAAAAAAAATATTGTCATCATGTTACTGTATCATCCATATCCCGTCATATCCTATCATGCCATATCTTACACAGGAAAGAAAAATCTTTTTATACATGAGCTTTAATCAATTTCAGACTTTATTAAGACCTCAAGTTTTTATATTTATTATCTTCTACTAGCTTTTGCCCACGACTTCGTTCGGTGAAAACTTTCCTATGTCCTTTCTCAAGTTCCAAACTATGTCTGTACCAAATTTCACGCAAATCGGTTCAGTAGTTTAGGCGTGAAGAAAAGACAGACAGACAGACAGAGTTACTTTCGCATTTATAATATTAGTTTGAATTATTATCAGGCCTTAAAAACTAGTGTATTTTTTTAATGGTAATCTCGAGAAATTCAATTTGCAGTAACGTAGTCTGAGTACACGGCCTAATAATTTAAATTCCTCTTCAAGTCGTATTATGTATGTGTCGTATTATGTCAGTTTAATCTAGAACTGGATCCTTGCCAAACGGATAGCATACAATGAAGACGTAATTCTCTGAATAGCAAAGGAAAAGATAATAAATTCCTATGGCAAAGGTCTTATTTAGACTGTTTTGCATAGAAAAGTTAGCATCGTTTAAAACAGTGATGTATTTAGGATATGTTGGGACACAAATAGTTGCCTAATTACCGAAATACGTAATGTCCAATTGTACAACAGTTTACCGTCACAAATGGATGGCAGCAGCTCAATTAGTTACCGACACAATAGCACTAATTAGTTGGCTATAGCCATTGAATTATTCTATACAAAACGTTGCGTTAACTAATCTGTATTACAGTACTTCTCATTTTCGATTCATAAATCACATGACACTTTCAATTATTGTTCTATTAGGCTTAAATAAGTTTAAGTTTTAGCATTGGCATAGGCTTTGTTAGGGTTGCCATCCGTCCGGGTTTCCCCGGATTTGTATTAGTTTAGAGGGCATCCGGTGAGCATCCGGGGAGCTTCATTTGTAGTCCGGTTTAAAAATTGAAAGTCTTGGGCCGGTGATTTATGACATATATCAACTGTTTTTCATTACACTGACTATGTTTTAAAAAACCTGTTGACATGGATCTTTGATATATTCTGAAAACCTTAAGGTTTACTAGTTTAAATTCGAAAAATAGATTAATTTATTGTATTTCTCTTGCAAGCAAAAGAATATAATAGACCATTTTACGAATTTTACATTATGATTCAGTTGAAGGCTTTTTGAGACCTTCAGATAGTCGTCAATTAAATAAGTTCTAATTTGGTTATTGTGTTGTTTATAGTTTATGTTAGTCTAAGTTTAGTTTAAGGTCTTATCTGTCGCATTAGGGTAAACCCTGTAAAGATAGAATAAGTTTTGATAAATAAATAAATAAAAGTTTACATCAACTTTCCTAACGATATTAGCTATCCAATAATATAAAATAGGTAAACTATGTACACACGGCTACACAACAAGGTATATTAAACTAGTATAAGCTGATTGTTCATTGTACGAAAAGATGCACTAAAGCTTGCACAGCTTGATATGTAGCCGCGTGTACATAGTTTTACCGTGTGTATTATCGCATCAATGAACCCAACCGCACCTAGATTAAAATGTCGGAATAATTATCGTTGATGTTCCAATAACGCGGATAAACATGCATAGTAATGACCTTCGTATTGAACGTCGACTCTTTACTTTAGTATTTGTCAATGGACAGGAGTTGCCGAAGTTAGGAAAGATATCAAACATCATATTTGCTCACACGTGTGTGTATACTATAACGCAAATTTAAAATAAACAGTAAAAACATCAAAGCTTAGAAGGTTTTCAAACTGTGGATGATGGATCGCGGGACTACCGCATTACCGTGACCCCGGAACGTAAAGGGCTATTGGAGGACACCGTGGATTTTAGTCAGTACAAGTCTTACCGTCTCTGGCCCTGCCCCGGGTGGGAAGACACATCTGATGATCTTACCACGATAAAAAAAACTGTGGATGATTGTGACCGTAAGAAATTTAGTTAGGTTGTATGGGAACGCATAATGCAATCATGTTCAAATCTACCTAACCAAATAGACTCTCTTGAAGTGGTCGCATAACAACAGACAGTTGGTGGTGCTAACAAACTTCTTCTTCTAGATGAGAAGGAAGCAGGACTAAGGAGAGGGCTGCTAAACGTTTGTTCATATCTGGAATTGTATTTCTGAAAGAGGAAGTGTGGTCAAATGCAACGTGTCTCTTATTCTCGAAAGTATGTTTTCAGTTTAATTCGATTCTATTCCAAAGTTTTGTTTCAATTTGAAGATAATTAAATTCATTATAAACTTTCACCTTAATTATTTACATTAAAAACAGTTAGATTCTGAAAGCTTCAAATACTCTTGAATTATTTCATAACTAAGTGAATGTATAGTTAACTCTTATGTTGGTAAACATCCATGTTTGCCATTGGTTAATATTTAAACAATAACTTACTCATTTTTGATTTTTCTTTAGGTTTACTTTATTTCATAATGGATGGAAGTAAACAAAATTAAAGATAATATGGCATCATATTTGGCTAACCGGAGTCGTGCGATAGGTAACCTATTTACAGGTTCCGTGCTCAAACAATGAGGTAACAGTGAAAAGTGGTCAACTCTGTCACTTTGCACCTCTGGTTTATCTAACAATTTGGTACATTAGTAGTCATACTCGGAGGTACATCCTACAATACATAATATTATGCGTAAGATGGCAATTACAACACGCGAAAGCAATTTATATTTTCTCAATGAAAATAAACCTTTCCGTCTGCCCATTTGTCTGCGCCCACGCATCATTAGCATTTTTATAAGCATATAAATCGGTCATAATTTTACATTACCAATAGTTAACTGCAAAATTTTTCATAATGGAGGAATAGCGTAGGCGTATTTCCTAGGCTGTCGGCTGCTCCGTCGGAAATGTTAATGAGCTAAAAGCTAATATTTGCTTTGCGGTTAAACTGTGGAAACGGAGATCTACTAAAAGCTGCAATATCTCTTTGACTAATAGATTTCCAATGAGCTAAGCCTTGTCAAGTAGACTTATCGTTAGAAATCGGCTCGGTAGTTTTTCTTCGAATTATTGATAACAAAGGTCATTTTAATTTGAATACAAACGTCCATCGTTCATTTTATGCAATCTTACGCATATTTAAAAGAGTATTCACCTATACATTGCAGAAAAGCACGACATTCCGATAGCTTTGTCCACTCTAGCTGTCATTTCACGTAAGAAAAATGCCCGCGGCTTAGACAGACCAATTTAATATCATAATAGTTCTTAAGACGAGTGGCATTTAATCAATTAACAACAATTTATCATTATTGCGTCAGTAATATATCAATTACAGAAGCCTTTTTAAAAAATAGGCCACTTCAACATCTTGAATAATGGATCTTCGATACAAGTGACCTGACCTGACCCCTCGAAAATGACACACTTATGTCTTTTAGATTCTTGTACATTTCGAATCGCATTGTGTTTAAGTCGTGACGTTACATGGATGTTAGGCCTCTTTGCCCTCAGGCTGTATTACCGATGTTGTCATGTATATTGTTGTTCTGTGATCAGTTGTTCAACGATATAGCATAATCATAATCAGCCTATAATCTTCACACTGCTCAGAAATAAACAATATAATAAATAAATAAAAATCAAAGTCTTAGATTATTTAATCTCCAGATTTCTAGTAGACTACTGAGAATTGAAGCCAAAAAAGGAAGAAAAATTATCCCCTTCGTTCGATTCCTACGTAAAACAAGTGAACATGTCCAAGAAAAACATTTAAATGTGTGCGTGGTGCTCACTCACACATTTGAAGTGTGAGTGAGCGAAAAACGTTACGTTTTGTTTTGAAATCGGAATCCGGACTTTTTATAATCTAAAATTGTAGTAGAAACTGCATGCAACACACAATCGATAGGGACTTCCAATGCCCGTTGGTTATCCCGTTTATTTAAATAATTTTGTGGTTTTCCCTATGTATCTGCGGTTAATTGCATTTTCGTTTAATAATTAAGTCACAACCGCAAAGGTATGCAGCGTCACGGGAAAACATCGGATAAATTCGATCCCCAATTCCATTGCAACGCGAATTCTGTCATGGATCATAGATATTTACAACATTTTTCTGTAATCTATGTTATTCCACGACTCGGCTGAGTGGTATGTCACGAGCTTTGTTTGAAAATACAACTTTTAATTGTTATTTAGGTGCATTTTTATTTATTTACTAGCTTTTGCCCGCGACTTCGTTCGCGTGGAATAGTGACTTCCGGCAGATTTTTGGTTTTACCCACATAGCTCCCAATCTCGCGGGATCTCTTCAAAATTTTTTTTTTTTTTGTAATAAAAACTATCCTGTCCTTTCTCAAGTTCCAAACTACGTCTGTACCAAATTTCAAACAAATCGTTTCAGTAGTTTAGGCGTGAAGAAAAGACAGACAGAGTTACTTTCACATTTATAATATTAGTTTGGATACACTCGTCAGTATAATAAGTCTGCCAGAAACATCAATTCTTAATATTATAAAGCTGTTGCCATAAATACTTTGAGTAGGCTATAGGTAAGATACGGAAATCTTGTGCTAAGGCCTCAGTTTTGGTTGATCTGTCTACTTCCTAATGGGGTAGTCCCTCGGTGGTGTGGGCGGCAGGTCGTGTCCCTTGCCGGCTGCTAAATGCTCCTCGCGTAGTTTGCGCTTCGCCACTATCTTCTCGTGTGTGCGTTTCATTTCCAAGATCTCTTTCATTTCTTCTTTATCTTCATCCTTTGGAAAAACAACATAAATGAATGAAAAACTAGGTTCAAAATTCCTTTTTTTTTTTTTTTTTTTTTTATCGTGGTAAAATCATCAAATGAGTCCTCCCACCCAGGGCAGGGCGGGAGGGACTGTCAGACTTGTACTGACTAAAATCCACGGTGTCCTTCACGAGCCCTTTACGTACCGGGGTTACGGTGATGGGTAAGTCCCGCGACCCCGGCAGGCTCTGGCCCTCTACAGGCCCCGTCAATTTGCTGACACTCTTTGAGGCGCGCGTGGAACACAACGCGCCGTCGACCCGGGCAGGGTTCAAAATTCCTTAAAATAAAACTTGGGATTTCTTTAACTATATGAAAAAAGTCTTTATAGCTTCAAACAGAGGTAAATATAAATCGTGTAGTAGTAGCCTCATATGATATACATCATCTTCAGGTAAAATGAAAACCTAGGTACACTATTTAAAATTATTTTTGGTGTGTGAGAACAAAAGTGAATCAAGTAGCAGATTTCATAGAATTTTTACAATAGAATGTCATAACTTTATAAAGTGCGCCTTCTGCTTCAATTAACATAAATTATATTGCTGTATTCCTGCTGTATACTATCATAACGTTTTCACAGCTCTGTTATCACTTAGGTGTGTTGAAAGAAAGTCTAGCAAATATGGCAGAAATTGGTACTTTTTAAAGATATTTCCAACCAATGTAATTTATTTATCTATAATATGTATGTATTTAGAAATATATAAAAATGTTTATCAGTTGTCTAGTACCCATAATACAAGCTCTGCTTAGCTTGGGACTAGATGGCGTTGTGTGATAGTTGTGGAATATTAATGTAAGTAAGCTGACAAGATAGCACTTGCAGGTCTCCTGAAACTCAACTCAAACTTGCCCTTCGTTCTTTAAGACTGGCTGAAATCAATTAATTACCTTTTGATTAATCCTCAGTACCAGTGCCCTTTTCCCGTTTGCCATTGGCTGGCTATAAGCCAGTAGGTTCTTCAGCCTCTGTGCCGGGGGCACTCCTCGCTCCACCACCAACACTATCCTAGCCCACTGGCGCTGCCACTCGTTTCTCGTCTCCGCTATCTTCTGGTACGTGTTCCCCATCATAGCGATCAACATGTTGACCAGCAATATGGCCACTATGATCATGTACACCACGAAGAGGAGCTGTAATCGTGTTGCAATACTTACTTACATGGCACATGGCGAAACTGGTTTCTTTAAAGTTACTATTTTGTTTCAGGCAATTAAATTCTTTTAAATCAATTGCAGTCGGTTAGTTAATAAGTACATAGTTTATAAGTGGATACTAAAATCAGGTTTTACACTTGTATCAGTAGTTACAGAGTTCATTGATTTCACAAATTACTGAGTATTCAATGAAGAGCACACAGCAGACAACTTTAAATTTCTAGTTTAACAAATGATCATCGCCGGATCCGGGCTCAGTTCACATAAGACAGTTTCCTAAGTAACATTTCATTTCAAATCGTAATGTACTAATGAATTTACTGTCAAAAGAATCTTAGAGTGATTAATAGATTAGAACAGATTACTTCACACCTAACGTGACAAATAGTCTAGTCGGTCTAACTAATAAATATTCTTACAAATGTCTAATACTGACTAAATAGCACTGACTCAAAACCGCTGTGGGAGCAGAAAAGCAGAAATTAGCACAGTGTCATAACTCGTCAATGTCGGCGTTAACCAAACACGATGGGGCGTCGGGCGGCGCATATGTATGTATGTACGAATTTAACCTTTAGTTGACATAACGCTACGGGAGATATAACTGTCCGTGTAGTGTAACCTCGATAACTGAACCGGATGACGTAGATTAGCAGTTAGGATAGTTTGCTTCGGATTTATGAGCATGACATATCCGTAAATATGTATGACGAATTGAAGATACCCAAACAGGGAAAGTTAAAGTTGAATATTAACAAAGACACAATTACAGTTTGATAGTGATCACTTCATCCTAAGATATAACAAGACCTCTTGCAATGATCAATTCGTTAATCAAGAGAAATATCGTTTTCAAAACAAAGTGATTCTTAAAAATAACTTTCTGTTCGTGTATGACTGCTAGAAGATAGAAAATAAATGATAATCTTATATCGGTTAAGTAATACTACCTTGAAAGCTAATGAGCATAATGGAATATTTTTAACGGAAAATTATATTGTGTTAAATTGAGTCTTAGGACGCAACTATGTCAGAATTAAAGAGCTACCGTTTTGTAGTAGCAAGACGTAACATATTTATCATGGGTCCAAGTCACAGTTTACGACATCTGTGTGAAAATCATACATTGCATTGAAATAACTATTCTACCGAATCTAAGGAAAGGGATCAAGGATGATTACAGTTTTTGTTTCAAACGTGTCACATTTCGTCACTAAATTCAATGTTATAGAAATATGGCGACGCTGACGCTAAGCTGTTTAGTTATTTATGAAGGAGATGCGTAACGCACGTTTGAAGATGAAACAAAACTATACTTTTTCTTCTACTAAGAGTTTATAAATGAATAATTTATTATTGTAGCCGTATTGAGTGTTATGGGCAGTTTTCACTAAAACTAGAAAAAATATACTAAAGCTTCTGTGGATTCGTTTATATTTCCCGAATCAATCAAGACTAGACTATGTGTTAACTTCTAACTTTTCGAATCGAAATAAAATAACAAATCAATTCAACACCCTGCATTACTTGTTTACGTATTATTTAGTACGTTATTTGTTTCAAAGGCAATGCAGGAGGAAAAAAATTGAAGTATTTTAATAGAAACATCGATCGGGACCAAAGTTGTTTATTTAGTTGTCATTATTTCTACGTACCTTAGCTTCTATCTCATGGTCAGTGCGGTCAAACGCTCCATAGTAGTCAGAAAACGAGGTGAGAGACATTAGGAACATGGCCATGATGCTCTCCATGGGAGACGGCATGGGGTTCGACACGGAGTCGTCCACGCCTTCGGGAGTGTTCGGGTTGTCGAATGATAAGAATATTATGTAGTATGCTGCAAAAGAAGAAGTGTAAAATCTGTTTATTCTATATTCATTTAAAGAACAGTCGTAGATTTGCAAATATTGGTATCGATTGTTTCAGCGAGGTCTTTAAAATTAATAGTCAGATCAGTACGAAGAAGTTCACTGTTAATCAAAGGCCTCTCATAGGTTTAATGGGCGTGCATACTACAAGTTGTCTTCTGTCAATTGTTCCAATGGAGCTCAACAACCTTCTAGTTATATCTGCTCACAATCGCAGAGACTAGAATCTACGACTTTCGAGCAGTGACAAATAAAAATTTTAGATATCGTAAAGTACCTTGTGAGAATCCCATGACGAACACAAGATAAATACAGACAAATCGAAGTAAATCACCCATCACCATCCTGTAGATCATCACTACGAATGGACCAACCGTCTTGAAGCCTCTGTCAATGTAATATAAGTGAATATTATAATTAGATACCATTACTCCAGTACCAAAAGGAAACATAAGAATGTAAATTATATTTTTTCAAGCTGACAATTGATATTTAAAAAGTATGCAATATCTCTCTTGTAAATAACAAGATATAGAGATTGTAAAAATGTAAATTAAACGAAAATAAAGCACGAGGATGATGGTAATAAGGTAAAACATACACGACAGCACCTAACAAGCGAAAGTGGAAAGATAAAGGATTCAGTGGATTTTATCTTCTCTTCTGCCGTTTCCGGTTCCTGGTTTTTGGGTTATCTAATTTATCTCAGTTGATATCTTGATCAGGAACTTTATCCGTAACCAATTAAAATTTGGGCTATCCGAATCTTAAAGACCAATAAAAAAAAGGAACGGGATTTGAATGAGATAGAATATTAATTTCGAGCGTAAACAAAAATGTTACACGCATATTTTGGCAAAATTATTGTGAACAGAGATTGTAAATGACAGCTGTATATTGTGTATTAAATTTATACTCTATTTTTTTTTAATTCTCCCTCAATTTTATTATTATTGGGAGTTCTGTCTAATTGGAACAGCATATGTACCACTGCTACTTATATACCAAAAAACATAACCCTTCCTTGCATTTGGGTAAAAACGAAGGTTAATTTAATCATTACTCATTAGAAAAAAGCACCTGCAAAAGAACAAGAAGTAGGGTGCGGTGGTGAGCATAATGATGACAGCTAGATGGTCCTCCTCTTCATCAGCGCACCACAGGCGGAGTGTTGGTAATACCAGCATCAGGATACAGGATAGAAGGAACATAACCCTGAGGACATCGTAAGAAACTGATCAACCAACAGTGTGACAAATTCATTCAAAATTTACTCAATCTTTTTCATTTATTTTATGTTTTTCATGAAAGTCTTATATTGCATAGTATTATAAACTGCCACTCTTCTACAAAGGATTGTGTGCAGAAACTACGCAACGATGGATTAAAATAAGTAACTTAACTTATAACTAGTTAGATTAGTTGTTTTAATCTATACAAAAGTTGTCTGGAAGATATCAATATCAGCGATAAGACCGCCGTTCTATCCTTAGAATTAACGATATTGTGAAAAGCTGTTTATTAATTTTGGTGTACAATAAAGTTTATTTTATTCTAACGGTATCTGCTATGATCTTTACACACTCCTTTTACTTTATTCATTTTCATCTGTTTGTGCATTCACACCGATTGTATTATTATTCACATAACCTTTCTGAATCTTTATATCTCGACCCTTCATTTTATTTCTTACCGTGACGGTACTGTGCTTAGGTTCTCTATGAACATTTTGATTCCCAAGAACCGAGCTTCTCTAAGCGCGGCACCCACATACGCTAATGCACCCACCCATAGTAAAAGCTCTGCTGATATTCTTACCTGTAACAAAATAATAATTGATGACTCTGCGTCTCTAAAACGGTTAATTTAAAAAAAAAAAAATTCGTAATTTAGTTCGTGTATACGTTGCTGAGTGGCCTTCTGGAAAGTACATGGGTTGCTACTCCACAAATGTTGGCACACTTATTTTCGTATCCTGTGCGTCCTGTTGATTCTTCAGTACAGCAACAGTTGGACGCTCCTAAGGGGTAAACTCGTGGCCCAGTTCTGGGCAAACTCCATCTAAATTGCCATAAACACGCTAAGAAGAAGAATGTTTAAAACAAACTCGATTTAAACATCCCAAGATTAGCTTTTGAAGTCAAAACTAAATTGACTGGCTTACTTTAGCTTGCCAAGACTCGAAGTTCATCAGTCTACAGTCCTCAGTGAGATCCTCCCACCAACCTTCCATATCGGATTCTCTCGGTCCTGAAATATGTAACGCACATCTTTATTCATTTTGAAGTTATAACAAAAGGAGCTCGCGTGCGTCCAAAAAACATCTCAATCACAGTTTGCGCAATATTATGCCAGGAAAGAGACAAAACTACTCACGTTTATCTTTATCTTTGTCCTTCCCGTGACTCTTGAACCGCGCACACTGCGGTCCATCCGGTTTGCTACCATTGATAATCTCCACAGATCCCGAGTCAAACTCCGAGCCATTCAGCGGTACTGTACAATTCTCTACACAAACAAGCTTCATTAACCAATTAAGTTTTAAAGTAAGGAAAAAGATACAGAATATTATTTTGGAGGTTTCACAACACTGCTTTTTACAACCGATGATGAAATGCAAGCAGGTTAATCTCATGATTAAGAGAAACAAGATCGATTTCCGGTGATTCAACTTGACCCTTTGAGTTCCAACAATCTTTTAAATAAATTCAGTAAATGCTTCACATAAATGAAGTACCAAGCTAAGCCTATACCTTCTTCAAATTATAAAGCTTAGAAAGGTGAAAGTTACAATAAAATCATTGTGTTTTGTGGTTTTGGAGAATAAAAGGTCAGAGTTCCGACCATTTATTATAGCAATAAACCTAAACCTTCGTCAAATATTGCGGTATTTTCGAAAAGTTTGGGTTGATTATGTAATAGATGGAATATGTGTCGTCCACTATATCTACAGTTTTGACAGTCTCTATTGCAGAAGACAAATTAATTGGTAGTCGAGTCTAAATTACGCACAACAATGAAATGCGCGAATGAAAAACCCAATAACACATTACATGACTTAGAAATGAAATCGAAAAAGCTCATAGCAGTACCACTTGCGATCGCAAGTATCTCAAGTATGGTGGTATCAGCAACTGATAGCAACTTACCAACTTCTATAACCAAATCCGTATCATTGACCGGTCCAACAGTAGCATTCAGTGCCGTACTATTAAGAGCCCTGTCAGGAGGTCCTGGTCTTAAAGTGAAGCACACCAGCGAGATCAGGAAGTAACAGGTGAACAGTATGAACTGCCGGTAGAAGCGGAACTTTACGAACGTGTTCCATTTAGTCTTTAAGAGGTCAATCAGCATTCCTTCTAGGAGGCCCAAATGTTCGTCTTTCTCCTGTAAAAAGAGTTTCGTTAATACGAGTAACATGTTAAATCCTATTCAGTCATATCATCAACATCTTCTCTATTAGTTCCAACGTTAATGGCCACTGGGCCAGTTTCACCACTTTTGAGAATATTTCGTTCATCATTTCAATCTACCATGTCATTTCATACTGAATGCACTTACATTTCCTTTATAAGATTAAACTACAAATACAAAAAAAAAGCAATAGGTCCAGGCTCTAATACTAAACTCATACTAACATAGACAAATTATATTAATTATATCTATTCTATTCTAATTCTGTAGAAAAAGTCTTACGCCAAACACCACCAAATTTAGAGCAGAATCCTTGCAGATATACCCTGATTCGGTATCAATAGTATCGACCTGTCCTAAAGGATAGGCTGCACAGGTGGTGGCGCCGATCTGCCAATAGATCTCACGCTCGATGTTCAGGATGTGGAAGAACATGTCCGTGCGAGCCAGCTTCGCAGCCAGAGTCAGGGGGGTCAGGTTCAGCACGTTTTTGATGTTCAAAGAAGCCCCCACTTCGAATGCCATGTCGAATGTTTCCTGCATTAAAATGTTTATATTTAATGTAGTAGTCAACTGTAATACAAATGATATCGTATACAGTGGACATGCACATGTTGATATTACTATCAGCTATGCATACATATACATCGTTTCTGAAACCGCCATCATAAAGGTGTTGTCGTGATAAATCGTATACTGATTAACCTCTCGGGCGATTTATAATTGAAAATGATAAAAATCAATCTTCCAATGAGCGACTGTGTGTTATGTACAGACGTGTGTACGTAAGGCGCTGGGGTGTTTTCGCTTATGTACAGTACACCCGGGTGTACGTAACGCGCCCGAAAGGTTAATAATTTTCTAATCTCTTTTTCCAGCTCTTTTTAGTCTCTTTTTTCGCACCTTTTGCTCTATTGAAACTCTTCTGAACACTCTGTCTAGTCTTAGCGTTAATAGCAGGAACAAGAAGTTCAGTATTGAAAATTACGTAGTTACCATCTTCTCATATATGACGAGCATGTGCAGTACTGTGTTGCCGTTCGTGTCCTGCTTATCGGGGTCGGCACCACGTGCTAAGATCAGTCGGTAGCACTCCTCTTGACCCAGGCATGCTGCGAAGCTTAAGGGATACTCACCCCAGTATACGTAACTGTAATGAAATAAAAGGATATAATTCTTTGATACTATTCGTTATAACTCGTTTGACCTTTTATTTTTAGTCTGTCATGTCCTACTGCTAGACAAAAGCCTAAATTCCTCCCCCAAATCCTTCCATGAGCTCCTTTCCCAAGTTACTTCAAACTAGCCATCGCGATATAGATTAACTTAGAATAGAAAGTGCAAAACATACAAAATCAATGCTCGAACGCAAGCATGTCCAAAATTACTATTTTATCATGTCTATTTCAGTCAAAATCTTATTCTTGCCAAGCTTTCCTGTTATAAAGTTATGAGCAATTCTAACTTCATCATTGAATCAGCATATTTCTTCCATTCCTAATACTTTTTTTACTCGAGCACAATACTTTTTATATCTCTATGAACAAAAGCAGTTGTTCTATGATCAGTCGCCGTCTCAGAGTTCCTTCCTTTCTAGCCCATCTATATTTTCTTGAGTGTCTAAGATTCCACCTTACCCACTATAGTTAGTCTCCGGCTGAACATTGACCCACTCATGATCGAAGGAGTCGTTTCTTGAAGCTTTCTGATCCTCAGGACACATAAAATTGCCGTAACAACGCTCATGGTAATTCGCTCCTGCATCTAGGAGGAACTTCACCATCGTTGGGTCTTCGTTTACTATTGTTATATGCAGTACACTTTCTCCTGTAGGAAATGGAAAAATAATCTAGAATTATTTGTTAATAGACTACCTAGTTTTTGCAAGCTGCAAGAACAGCTGTGCCACTTTCATTGTTATCCGTTCATTTTTAATTTTGTTGAATAGAACTGACCTTTTTGCTTTCTTGTTTGTCTTAATTTATTTTAACGATTGGCAACGAAAGAAACATTGACATTCATAAATCGTTACAATTTGACTTGCAGAGTTTACAATAACCCGTAATGCGCATTCATACAGGTAACCACAACCGTAGCTTACGTCTTTCTGGGATCCAGTATCCAGTAATCCAGCCTACATCTGATCCAGTTAGGCAGAAAACTGACCTCAATATATTTCGTGAAGGCTAAGCTAATTAAAGAATCCTAATCACATTCGATAAAGTGTAACCTATTTATTCGACGAAACATAATTTGACCTAATGCCTGCATTGTTATATGGTTGTAGATAGGAATCTTCTAAAGTAATTAATGGACGGGATGGAGGCACTAAATCACTGTCAGATTAATTTTGGGCCTTGATAGACATTATCGGACGCTCTATCAGATTGACTGCTAAATGTGGCAAAATAAGCGTTTCGCGCTGTTGTGTGTTGTTAATTTTCCTAAAAGCGTAACTTCCTCTAAAAAATATCTATAAAACAATACAATATCACTTCAAAAAAAAAAAACATTTTTGTACTGGGTGACTAGGCTGATATCTATAAAACAATACTTAGCAAGTAACACACGTCACTATGAAACAAAAAATCAAAGAACGTGCTAAACAACAATTATAGATCTCTATCGCCCTAGATTATGACAACTAAAGAGAACTACTCGTAATATAAACGAAACATTTATTTATAACAGAACTAGTTTTATCAGAGAAAACTCATGAAATATCAGTCTCGTAGTTATTACAATCAGAAGAGACGTAAACGAGCACAATATGTCTCATGTGAGCACTGTTTGAGTACAAATCGATTTCGTACGTGACTCCTTGCTTGATCCGAAACTAATGAATTCTATATTGTTGGATTTGTGCTCAAATATGCGGGCCAAGCAGAGACGACACGGCGCCAATCTCGCCAATATTTTTGTAGGACATAACATTTTTACGGATTATATGAATAACGTTCGATTTCCTCGCTAAAATCTTTATTTTGCAGTGTAAGAAGCTTAAGTACTGCCAAATCAAAATATCATATCATACCCATCTAAAAAGTAAAAGTTTGTAGATAATTTAGTAATGGACTGTTAATAAGGTAAAACAGCCTAAAAATATTAAACTGAACACTAATGTAGTAATGAATGAGTAATGAGTAGGTAATTATAAAAAGATCAGGTCAATAAGGGCCGTCTTGCACAATCGTAATATGAATCTCGATAAAATTCGAAAAGTAGCTTCTTCAAAAACTATCATCCTACAAAATCAATATCATCTTGCAAATTACAGGGCATCAAAAACACTAAAGTCTCCACTAATCGAGGGTACCTCCTGGATTCAAGTAATATGTCAAGACATACTATACAATTCGATAGAAGAAGGAGAATCATCCAGCGTCTCTGCTCTACATACCATAATACTCGTCCCCCATGTAGACGTCGTTGATGAGTTTAGGATAGAACCGCAGCAGCCGTTTAGCCAGGTTAGCAAATAGTGATGAAGCGTTCAGAAGACAAAGGTGGAGGATCGTCTCTCCCACGGCTCCTCGCTCCTACAATGTAAAGGTAAAAATTTAAAGGATTTTTCGAAAACCTCAATGTTGAGAACAAATTGTTAAAAAACTGTACAACGTATCTTGAAAAGCTTTTTTTTAATGGAATCATTTTGTTTTCGTTACCTTAAGATCCCAACAGAGTTCTCTGTAACCAGACGGGTTGGCGTCATACTCCTCCTGAGTCACCAGGGGCCAGTCCTTCTCCACGTCGAACTCTTCATCAGGGTTTTCCATACTTCGCAAGGGAGGCAACTAAAAAGGTAAGCCATCGTGGAACACCAACTAAAATCATTTAAATAATATGGCTAATACACAATGTCCGAGAAAATCTCGGAAAAAAACTCTACATACCAAAGTACTTGGATCACTTACCTTGGAGCAGTACCAAAGTACTTCCTCAGCAACAATAGATGCGACACGGGGATATATCGGTCTAGTCCTTTGTTCTTTATGAACGGCTCTACCTTCGTCTTGATTGCATGATCTATCTATATTGCTAGTTGTATAAACTACAGATTGTCTTACCAGCTTATGTCTGGAGCGCTCCTTATTCCTCAGAAGTACTAAATGTGAGACGGGGATATATCGGCCCCGTCCCTTGTTGTATAGAAAGGGCTCCACCTTCGTCTTGATTGCATGATCTATCTCTGCGTATTGCTTGTTCTGTAGAGCTCGCTTCATCATGTCTACTAAGAGACCTCCACCTAGTGTTTTAGAATGTTTTATGTCATCATGCTGATCAATACTGAGGTTTTTGCCACGTAGGTGTCTAGATTATAAAGAGCATAAGGCATTCATATATTTCAGGGACAAGCCAGGCATAATTCCAGTCTACATGAAGTTGTGTGGAGTGACCAGCTCCGCGTTCCTGTGCCAACCTCATCCAACATATACCCGCTATGACAACAATGTCGTCTACCCATCTCACCGCAGGACGACTAAAGCTCATACATATTCATCATCTTTCATTTCTACCGTTGAAGATGGCGGCTTAAAATAAGGTGCATTTGATCATTTAAAATGAAATAAAAAATTGCTGGTGTACTCACCGAGACAACTTCTGATCCTGAGACCCGGTATTCTAGGCCAGTTCTCCAAATTTTAGACTGACTTGCTAATCTTAAAATCATAAAGTTCCTATCGGGATCGAAATTAAGAGAAAAAAAAATCTGATTCATAAATATTGTTTCCATTACCTTTGATATCCACGAGTTTGTACAACTTCTGTTGCGAAGTCCCCGCTTGTTTCTTTACACCACTGGTGACATTACTTTCAGTATTACCCATGGCTAACTAAATTTAATTACTTTTTAATTAATTTACGATCCTTATTTAGTCATTTCAATAAATAGGAAGTGAGCGAATACAACGCTTTGCTTATCGACAAAACACTACCGTTGCTATAACGATAGAATCTCGTACGTTCTAGCAACCAGTAAAGTAATACGGTTCATGATTAGGTATGTGTTTGGGTAAGGTCAAATAAAAAGCAATAATTACGATAGAACTGATTCATTTTATTGATTGTTAGGTGGCCGAAGTATAAGATAGAAAACTTCCAACATACTCAATATAGAAGCACTAAAGAACAATCCAACGATTCCTCCAACAGTCACTAAAACAAGAAGAAAAAACCGGTATAAGAATCTAAAAACCACGATGATGATAATCATTTTTGTCCAAGGTGAATGAATATTTCAGCTTCTCTGTAGTTTTGTTAGCGTGCTTGCATGAGGCATAAGTAACCAATCCTCTTTCTGAAGATCCTCGGACGTTGCGGGCATGTGTGTGCTATAAAAACTAATGATAATTTGAAAGTCACCAATGGTTGTGTTGGGATAGGTTCTAAACTTTCACTTGAACGTGTTAATACGTGAGCAAAGAAAGAAGGTTTACACCAACCAACTAAGTCCAAATTGTCTCTTAATAAATTCCTCTGGTACCGCAGTGTAGGTATTGACACCATTCTAACTTCCACGAGAGTACCTACTCCGGGTTGATCTTTAACCCATCTCCTGTAACAATCAAAACGAATGAAATAAGATATTTTTAGAATAATTCTCCATTACCAGCTGTTCACTTGAGGATATATTTCAGAGTTTTAATAAAGGTGCTGATGCACTTGTAACAGAAAATTTTGTCGAATTGTACAAGGAACTAAGCCACGAACTATTTAACGATCTTTTTAGCGAACGCTGTAGTCGAGTGTCGTCAAAAATGTCAGACTCGACTGTCGGCTCGGCAAAAAGCTCGCTAAAACGCTTTCGTTTGTTTTTCTGTAATGTAACATTTCCAAGAATGCTCTTTACGAATAATGCTCAAGTTTATCAGCACCTTATGACACAGAATAATATAAACTACAAATACTTGAAAAAAAGCAAATATAATGGGTTTACTTTGAGTAATGTAAAGTTTTAAGTTCACTCTCGACGCAAGAAGGTACACAGTCGTCTCTGGCGTTCTTATCCACGCCTATTTTAGCTTTATGAGCTGGAAATTAATAAGGTACTGTTGTAAACGACACTATCTTCGTGAATTAACGTAAGTAGTTGGACATAATATCAGACCTTCATAGGCATTCCAACAGTTGATCCCGGTGTAATTGCAATAAATCTTTTCGTCTGGAATGAAAAGAGTTTTTACAGAAACAACAAAAGCATTCATAATAAAATTCTAGGTAAGTACATTTGTTTTACTTCTGTTGCTGCTTGTCCAAAGTCCATTTGTCTATTAAGTTTACTAAACTTAACATGCACTCCTTTATTTACTACAATAAACTACTATTAGAAACAAACTATAAATAAAAACTTACCTATGATTTGTTCAAAAAATAAAAGAAAAAACATGCTGATTTGAATAATATTCAAATACCTACTGTACAAGTACTCAGTACTGAAGCGCCTAACCATAGTAGTGATATCAATACCTCGTCATCGAATAGAAAGTGCGGTCTGTCCACAGGCGCTACGATACTTACAGGTTAGATGTCTAGCGGGGTGTACGCATCCACAATGTTCATAGAACTCTTTAGTAGTTTCAGCTAAACGACAGGCTCCGTATGAATACACCTGAGAAGATCATGGTAGAGAACTAACGAAATTTCATAAACGGGAAAGTTTTATAGATGTAAATAAAACTAGATAAATAAATCTTAATCATTTGTAAGAAAAAGGATTGACCAAGTATGTTTAAAATTTCTAAAATTATTTTACCGTATTTGATAGCATACTGAAAAGTTTAACAGTCCGCTAAATAATAATAAAAGACCCTAGAAGGTAGGTAGACATGATAATCTTTGAAAACGTTAATCATAAAGATCAGAATTGAGTAGTTAACGTTCATGCTACAATATCGGATCAGCCATTTGTCTATACTGTATCATTACCGGATAAGTGTGCATCAGTCCACCGGGCACTTCATGCAGGTACCGGCACCCCCTATCCTCAATGCTCTCCCGCTGCAGCTGGACATCGTTCACGATCTCCACCACAGAGAACAGGAGCCCTACCCGGTTCTCACTGTACGTGTGGATGACGTGCTTCAGCTTGCTGTCTAGGTTGTTCGTCGATAACTCTTCTGGACTGTGGATTGAGAGCTAGAATGGAAGTAGACTCATCTAATGTTACTTCTCGATGTTGATGGTGTTGATCTACATAAAATGTTTGTAGTTCAAATGACTGAATATAATTATCACCTAACAAAATAAAGTATACTAAACTCAACATGTTTTAAAAATAATGCTTTTTATTACAGCTAAAAAAGGCAGAAATATGTTTTGAATTTGTAGTTTGTGGTGTAGTAAGTAGGACTTAGCAACAAGCAAGAATTTTGGGCTTACAACCGTCATTTCAGACACGTACAATAAGACAGTGAATCAAGCAGCCGTGACGAGTGATAACCAGCAATAACTTTTTATTTATACAAATTAGACAAATGTAGTGAACCAATCAAGAAAAAGTAACTAATCTACTTGAAAATTCTATCCTCAAAACCTTACTTCAGCGTTAGACAGCAAACGAAACATCAGAACTCCGGGTCCGGTGGTCATATTCACAACAAACACGCTGTTTTCTCCCCTGTATCAGCACAACAAACAATATTCCACAATTAGTCTACCGATATCAGCTGTACGATGATCTTATCACTGTATTTAGGTACAGATTAGATTGCCCACGAACTCACTTGTGCTGCAAAGTGTTGAAGGAGAAGCAAGGCCCGTGCTCCGAGTCAACTGCACGAAAATATTCGCAACATGGAAACTCGACATCGTTGTAACTACACTCGGATATCATTTCTGAACAGCTTTTGTGCACCTGGTGGGACAGCCATGAGTTTTTTTGAGAATTTTAAGGTACGTTTTTAATAACATAACACATTTGATTGATTATTGCATTACTTGTCGTATTAGTATAGTATCTAATGAGTTTTGACAGTAATACTTTTACAAAATCTACTGCATAGTATTCAATATTACCTATATTGCTGAATGCAACGCCAACTACCGGGTATGTTACCTTAAAAATGCCAACGCACCCAATGTGTAAGGCCGGGACTCCACCAAAGCAGAGATGAGCGGAGATGTGTTTGAATAACCTATCAGAAATCCACATCTCCTCTCCGCTTAGCTTCGGTGGAAATCTGATTGGTTGTTCAAACACATCTCCTCTCGTCTCCGCTTTGGTGGAGTCCCGGCCTTAACGCAGAGAAACTTGACTTCCTGCTAACTTGGCTTCCTACTAAGTAACTACTGACTCACTAAGTTCTTGTAAAATACATTATTAGTATTATTAAAGATCATGCTTCCGATCTCTTTCTGAGACTAGGTTGTTAATGTATCATTGTGTATTCTATATTAGTCACAATCTTTACAAAAGGTCATTAGAATGTACCCTACCCATAATTGTCGAAAATCTCGCATTATCGGTTTTGACAAGCAGCATTTTCCATACTTGGTTAGACTTGCGTGCAATGTATGACTGGAACGGATTTACATTGATCAAGGACTAGAGCTAGTAGCTATTACAAGTACAGTTAATAATGGCAAGCAGCAAAACTGACTTGTCCTGTTTACACGACTGTCCTGACCCACTTTACTACTTTGCTAAACCACATAATACTTAAAAGTACTATAAAACTTGATCAAAGTAAATCGGGATTTAAGTAATTGTGGGAGTTGTAGTATGATGTTATTGGTTACGATGCCATGTATGACTGAGCCATGTTCTGAATGTTAATCAATGTAATCTATACATTTCTCTGTGTTTAAGAGCATTATGATCTACATCTACAATGGACGCCTAGGTCTGTACTAAAATGCATATTTGATATGTCAAATGCATAGTTGATATGTCAAATACTCTTACATGTTCAATGATGGTCCTCCACGGCACATCGCAAGGGACAGTCGTGCCGCAGGGCACACACTGCATGTTGGTGCACTCGCCTCGTGAAAACAGCACATCAGTCAAGTACCGTCGGAAATCATAGTTTAGGGGCTTTAATAGATCCGCTGTTGTGTGGAAAAAGAAGGCAGATGTTAAGTGTTGTTAAGTTAATGACATTTATTGAAAATCTTTCATCATATCAGCCGTAAGACGTCCACTGCTGAACATAGGCCTCCCCTATAGACTTCCAATAGGACCGCTTGGAACCGGCTTGCATCCAGCGTGATCCTGTAGTCTTCATAACTTGCCGGAAAACTTTATACTTGCATCAAATGCCTTATTTTGATTCTGACTATAAGTTTTTTTAAGATTTTACGTTATTAACAGTAATTAGTCTCATACCTAATCAACAATTTTTGACATGTTCACATGTCTAATAAAATTCAACTGTACTACACAGGGTCCGACTGGGCTGGAAGGGCTCATTGGGCTCCTTAAAAGCCCAGGTTAAAACCGTAAACAAATTCTTAAAACTAGTTTCAGAGATGGCCCGTTCAAGTTCAACCATTTTAGGTTTTTTTCTATATCATTTCTTTCTACGTTTTTGAACGTACATACTCTCTGGTTGCATTTACATTTAGGACGCAAGAGCTAGGATCTAGACTGCTCGGGCCCCCTATCCCACCTCCCGTGGCAGTCCCACGCCGGCTGGAGACCGGCTAACGACAGCCCTACTATGATCAGTCCGACACTGAATTCTATCACCATTGTGTGTACTTAGTTCTTAAAATAATTGTGGAGTTAATTTATTTATATTTTGACGTGACAACGTCTTATAAATTGGTTTGCCGGGTGACACTTCAAGAAACTGCGTTACGCTCCGCTCACGTTATGCGCTCACAATGAGAGCGAGTGAGAGGCACGCGTCCCTTCCACTCGGGCATGGTTAGCCCGCCTAAGAGCGAGAGAGACAGACATAAACAAAGTCGTTGTCACGTAAAACTTTCGCCCGTATACCGACTTTACAGGCAACCAATTTTTTTCCTTTACCTTTTCAATTTGTAACATGAATAAAGTTAAGTTCTATAAATAATAATAGCCCCAGTACATATTCATGTTTCCCCAAAAGTTTATTTACATTTCAATTTCAGTCGAGTTCAGAATAAAATTCATTAATCAAGCGTACTACAATTACGTGAAATGTCTACTGAAATAGTGAAATCATTGAACTCTTGTTATCGTGTTGAAAAATAATTCTAATTATTTCGTAAAAACTGAAATATAATATAGTGGGTGTTAGTTACTGTGTTGTTTGTATTTCAACGTTTAACTAAACTGATCAACTAAGGCAAAAGAGTTCAAATCAAAATTCATTACGTGCAATTGCACAGTTAATAATCTGACTAAGGTTAGTAGGTATCCTAATTAGTAAAACTTACCTACTTATCAGTAAACAGTTCGCCCTATTTGAACACCTAATTAGAACCGCAACAATGCGAACTGCGAATTAACACAGAAACCGCAAAATCTAATTGATGACATTTTTATGTCAAGATCGTCCATAATTGTAAATGCGAAGTTTCCCCAAAAGGTAATTTGTTTTAGTACTATGTAGTACACTAACCGCAATTAGTGAGTAATTAACGAGAAGGAAAACTCATAAATAAAATCTGAAGAGTACCTTTACCTACTTACTCTTCTATACTATATATAATATTATAAAGCAGAAGAGTTTTGTTTGTTTGATTGAACGCGCTAATCTCCGGAACTACTGGTTCGAATTGAAAAATTCTTTTTGCCTTGGATAGTCCATTTATCGAGGAAGGCTATAGGCTAATAATAAATTAAATAATAAATATCAATAGTCTTGAAACTTACGATACATCGCATCGAATCTCCGTAAGGCATACTTAGTGGAATGCTCTTCACACAACGTGACTCCTGGGAACGTAGTGGTCCAGTTCAGGTAGCGGGTGTCAGGAGTAAAGTTCACTTCCACACCAAGTTCTCCGGTGTGCTGCATCAGCATGTAGAGGCACCCCAGAGACGCTATCAGAATCAACAGCCAAAATAGCCTGAAGTCAAGAATGTTATTGTAGAACTTCAACCATTAGGGCTCCTCAAAAGGGGACACGAGACATGCAACATTTGATGGCTGAGGCATGGTTCTGACCAAGATGTGGATTTCAAAACGACAAATAAATGCCAATAAATAAAAAATATGCCTGGCCAATTACCACATGGCTTTGATGGAAACCTGGACATATACGATGGAAAAGAAACCGGTGATAAATTAATTTAAGACACACTTTCCGGCTTGAGATAAAGACCCAAATATAGCATTGAAGAATTCAATCTATTTGCTCCTAAGCTCCTATCCTATCTTATCTAAATTATCTGATACCGGAAATCTGGTACCAATTTCTAAAGATAGCATGCTTGCTAAGCCTGAAACATTGCATTCCACAATATACGTGGTAACTCCATTATGAATTCTATCAGTTCAGGAACCAGAGACGGATTTAAGGGCTATTTGGACTGCAGCCCAGGGCCCCGTGGATATAAGGGGCTCCCGAAGCCCAACCACATTGAAGATAATGGTTAATTATGTATTTTTTCGTATACCATGTACCTAGTGCATCATTATCGGATACAGGTTTATGATAAAATAGCAATGGTTGCTTAATTTGGCAAGTCCCCAAGTATTAATAGACCAGGGAAACAAGAACTCACGGTACGCCCCTGCCACCAACGATATGATAAGGGAGGCTTTAGAGAAAAGAAGTCAACAATTATATAATTATAAAAGTTAAAGAACACGTAACTATGTGAAGATTTACCTGGACAGGAGACTTCTGTGTGCCTCAAATACATAATGCAGGCCATGCACGCCGCTGTTTCTTCCAAAGAATATAAATCTCTTCCGAAGATGTTGTACAACTTCACCGCCCCACATTTTCGTGACAAGGCCTTACTCCAAACACTTGTACAACACAACTTTAGAAACACTAAACTTGCTAACTTAGTGATTTATTACTGTAACTGGTACTAAACTATTGCGTGCTAGCTAAGGGTATGATATAAAACCTCTGCAATAACTTTAAAAGCTTTAATAGATAACGATTGTAGCATGTAAATAAATAATGCTGTTGTAACCACTTGTTATAACTAATTTATTGAAGTACTTAAATAATTCAATAATACAGGGAAAATGGTTTATATACCTAAATGATCAAATACTAAAGAGAAAATTAATAAAACCAGTGTATGAGTAATGTAAAGATACTTTATTTAAAAATGTTACTTACATATCTATGAGTATCAATTAATATATCTACACACAAAATACAAATGCAATCGTATAAATAATAAAGTTTATGTTATTAATACTACCGGCACAATATGACAGCTAAGATCTGCTAAGAGATTTATTCAAGGGATTAATACAATCGAGATCTTTTCCTTCAATTAAAATTATTGTACAGAAATACTAGATAAATCAGGCCAAACTCAAGTTAGACCAAAAAGAGGAGTGTGCCAACGGGTGCCTAGCCACAAGGCACAGACTCTGGAGAAGCGCAGAATGTATAGACCAGGGGCCGTATACCAGGCTTGTTCCAGTGAGTGAACGAGGTGGCGCTAGACGACTTGTATAGCTCTGTCTCTTTCACTCACTGGAACAAGCCTGGTTTTAAGACGTCATAATACGGCCGCTGGACCACAATTTATTTATTTATTTATATAATTGGCCAGACCAGCGAGCAGTTAAAGATGCTCGCACTGGGCGCATAAAATAAGTAGCTTTTTGGGCACTACCAAAATCCGAGTACCTACTTTAAGCTGCAATATTTATTTACAGATAATTTAAAAAAAGTTACACGTAAATAATAATAATGTTGTTTACGTTTTATTTTATTTCCTACAGTTCCACTTTTGCTATCGCAACATTTATGCATTGTACATATTTTTGGTTTTCCTAGAACTAAAATACTTACACACCTAATAAAAGCCATAATTATAGAATTTATCACTTTTCAGTCAGTCCCAAAGTTTCCTAAAGTCTCCAAAAAATACCTTGTTTATCCGAACCACCTTGAGAACCAGCTCTTTGCCGTTGTGGTGGTAAATTCATCCAGAACGAGACTCTTGCCCATAGGGTCCGCGTAGGAAGCTGAGTCGGTGGAAGGAGTCTCAGTGCTCGTATTATTTAAGCCATCTAAACGGAAACCCTTTTTAAGATCTGATAGTAAGTCGGCTCGCGGGTGACGACGCTCCCATTCCGTAGCTTGAAAGAAAACGTATTTTATTAGTCTGCTGTTTGTAACTTATATCTTCGGTTTGTTGCGGTCAATCGTTTGAGAATATTGGCTTTTTAAAAAAAAAAACAGAATAGTACGTCAGTTAGATTATCAAAAAGTATTCGACCCGTATTTTTTCTTTTAGAACGTAAACCTAAATTGACCGAGATACGACGCTTTCAAAATTCGCAATACGTCAGCATTTTGTTATTTTTTATTAAATTCTGACGTCACGCGCCAACTCTCGAGTTTTGGTGCGTTATATGTTGGTAAATATTCATTGATTTTAGACAAGAAAAAATACGTGTTCACTATTTTTCAAAACTATAAATGACGCACCAATTTGATTTTTAATTTATTAATACTGTCACATAGTCAATTATATGTATAGCATAACGTAATCAGCCTAAAGTCTCCCCACTGCTGGGATACAGACCCCCTCTCCGTGAGAGGCAAGAAAGAAAGCGGGGACTGGGGGTCTACACTCTTAGTCCGTCATCGAAAATGTGGGGTCCAATGGTTCTTATATATCAATGGGGCCAGACCGAAACTTTTGAGTGAACCTTACTCCATATTAGTTCTGAATTCATGAAGTTTGTGACAACTGTCCAATGATGTTGTCACCAATTTTTAGTTCGTACCACTAACTAATCTTATTTCCGTAAATAAAATGTGAGCCGAAGCTACGGGTGTCAGGCTTAGATAAATAGTTCCCCTGAAGCCAAAATATACTACTATAACTATATCTCAATCATAATTATCAAATTGGCAGATATCAATAATACCCTACGTGGATTGAAAATTATATCAATCCCACCTCTTAAAAAATATAGTATAGCAAACGTTATTAAGTGAGCACTTGACGCAATACTAACGAAGCGGAAATCATCAACAGAGATAATACATGAGTCTACACCCACAGATCGCAATAAAATAAAAATATCCCACATTTAATTACTGATGCTTTGAAACTACTTTATAAACGTATCGGTAATTAAACATCGCTATTTTGTTTTTTATTATTTTTATAACGAGATAACCATGATGATATTATTGGCCCACAAGTAGGCATGACATTCTTTCATTGTTGACTAACCGTAAATCTTGTCTTTCGCCTCATCTCTTGCATGGAGAGTCCCTTCTTGTGTAATCTATATTACACTTCAGTAACAGTCGCAGTCACAACGCATAATGACTGTGAAAGTACTGTAACTACGGTACTTCGTAACTCATTCCAAGGTGTACGTAGCTTTATGGAGAAGAATGCAAAACACTCCACCGACTCTCTTACAGACTCTCTTACTTCCCTGTGCTTACAGCATCCAACTCTCATAGTCTACTGGAACAGATTTTGAAGATGACATCGTGTAAGAAATAAGATAGAACTTACGACAGTAAGGCTTCTTGTCCGTAGTTAGCACGAAGTAGGGTCCATTGGCACGCGGCACTCCGTTCATACCGATAGCCCTGATGCCCATCTCCGAACACGAGTTTCCTCTGTCACAAGCCGCTGTTAAACTCGTGTTAACTCTGGATAGAAAACATAACAAGGTCTTAATGAAAGTAGCAAGATGTAAGTGATGTTGGGAAATCTCGAAGACACACCGGTCACTAAAATCAATAGTCAATGGTCATATGATGCAGAAGAAAGAGAAAAATATCGTGAGTATAGTTTTGAGTCCGTTTTGAACAGCAATAGGACTTGAAAACCAAGAAATAATGATTGAACTGTAGAAGAGTGAAAGGAAAACTATGAGACTATGATGACTGAATTTGTGACACTTATAGAAAATTATGGAACATGACATTGTAAGATAGGAATGAAGCGATATTTGGACATCAAAAGCATTTCAACCAACATTCAAAGAAAATCTCGTGGGTGTCAAACTTACCCTTCGTAAGTCAAGTCCCACTGGTGTCCTCTAAAGCTACAGTTCTTGTTAATCAGTGACTCAGTGAACAACAGATAGGCGCGTCCGTGACTGCAAATAGCCCGCATCAGTCCTAAAATAAAATGAATTTTTTCATGACCATGTGAACTTGTAACATAAAAATTCACGTAAAAGCACTTTTAAGCATCATCGTTACGACACGGCAACCCCATGACCCCATCAACCCCTTTATTAAAAAAACCTGAGTCCGAGATCCCGAAAAGAAAAAATAAAGTCATTGCTTTTTTAACATATCGAAAACGAGCGAGATGAAGACTTCCCAAATCGAAACTAAGGCTATACGAATATGGTGCCGGATAAGCTATTAAAAATGAGGTTACGTGATGCCAGTCCGGTGCAGCGTTAAATGTGCTGTAAACTTAATTCCCAGATTGCATCAGGCAATCAGCTCTTGTTCATAACGGAAATTAAATCGATAAACTTACTTCCTGAAAATGGTACCAAGGACCAGATGGAGTTCTTTGTATCATTGTAGCAGCCTGGCTGCTTCATTCCGCCATTAGGATAGAAATCGGCATGACCTGAAATTAAATAAAAAGAACTGATGATGTTGTAGTGAAACGAGTGTTATACCTGAATTCCTAGGGACAGGTCCTTTCAGTGAAAAGAAATTGGTTGAGGAATCTAACAATATAGAGGTCCTTAGCTCTCATTGTAACTGAATCGTTCAGTCCGGCTGATATTTGTAGCATCGTAGTGAACATTGAGGTCTCTAACTTGCTTCGCATGTTGGATACATCATAAGCGGCTGGCCCGGGTTACATTTCATCCAACAACATAAGCGTACAACCAAAAACTTAAAAAAAAATCTTTAAACTTTGGCGGTTCTTCCCTCCTTATCAGACACAGGTACCTTACGAAACTTCCGTGTCCGGTGAGGACCTGCGTCATGCGGTAGATTAGGACGCCGTGACTCCTATCCAGCCACTCCTCAAAGAGGGGTCTTACCGCCACGATTGCGGCGTGCTCGAAGGTGTCTGAGCCTTAGTTTAACTTTTTTAGTAACATTTTAGTGTGTTTTTGTTTAAACCTTGAGGTTGTATTGTTTTATTTTTCTTGTGGGCTGTGCTGTGTTGTCCACTCCTTTCGTCTTTACTCTGCTTTTTAAAAGTGAAGTCTTGTAATTGGCTTCCAGTCTTACATACTATCTTTTATTTTACTTAGCTGTAAGTTTTCCATAGAAAATAAATAAATATGGACCTGTAAACAGTTGTAAAGAGGAAACCTTACCATTACGATCAGGAAAGCCGAAGCCTATCTTTGACAACAATCGGCCGTTGGTGTGGATGATGTCCACGTAATCTGCGTCAGTGGCATCCAGCCGCTCAGTGTGGTCGGTGGTCCTGAAGCAAGGTTGAGCGGGGTCCAGACCTGAGTGAACAAAGGTATGACAGAATGTTAAACCAGAATAAAAAAAAATGAGAGGGTAAAAGTTACAAAACTATTTTTTTTATCTATAAGCATCAGCAAACTGAAGTGATGAAGAGGAAATAAATAAATGTGTGATAATATATTTATGTTGATGAATACACAAGAAAAGAATTACTGAAGAAAAGATTGACAAATTTTGTGTAAAGAATGTGAAGAGAAACAAGAGAATGTATGGAACTAGAGCAGATTTATTAACGACACTGGACTAAATGAAACCAGAAATATTTAGATAAACCTCGCTTCTCTCCACAGAACAGATGCTAACCTGTAATTCGTGCAACTTTTCCCAGATGATATGACGCATAAGATGCAATATGAGCTCCTAAGCTGTGCCCGACGAAATGCATGTCTTTAGTCCTAGCACCGGTTGATCGGATCAGCTGACGCATGAACCTGAATAACGTCAAAAAATACCATTAATGCAATAAGTAGGTACGAAATTAGACCATTGCAATATCGCAATTCCCACACTCTGTTTGCGATCCGGCTCGAAGGACCACAAACAGTATGTTGGAGTTTAAAATGGTGTTGAATGTGTTAATATAGGTACATGGTTTATTTTACTTGAATCCCTTACCCAACAACATCGGATCCGACTCTTCTCGTGTTTGCGACTGCCCGCCAGTACTTCCATGTGTTTCCTCCTCCGCTCCAATCAACAGCAATAACATTAACATCCGCCTGAAAATAAAAACAATTAATTGTAAAATGTTCAATGTCAGGTGAATTTAATGTAGATTTTACTTCAGAGGCACAACTTAACGATCGCTTTCGAAGTGTATTTTAGCGACTATCTGTTCTATTGTTAATTTGAATCTTGTTCGATTGAAATTAACTTTTCGGTAGCGTCATGATCCAACTCAATTTTAATTCTTTCTTTTGCTTCATCGTTATGACTCTAAAAGAAGCAATCCACAACGCCGTTATAAAACTCTCATCTTTCAGCTTTAAAGCGAAGTAAGACGCAAAAAGATATGCCAGGACTGTTAAATTATGAATGATAAAACTCAACATACCCATGTCAGAAATGCTTCAGCCATATCATTAACCCAGGATGCGTTGCTGTGACTCATGAACCCATGAACTATCAGCACCGTCTTCCTGGTCGGCTTGAAGTCAACCCATTCAAGACCGAACTGAGTTCCGGGGAAAATCTGCGAACAATTCATCTTATAGCGTGCGTTTCTGTCTTGCGGCCTTGAGTAGTAAATAAAAGTTGAACGACAAAGCGGGGTAATTGTGTTATACACTGACATAACAAACCTTAAATTTAACAATTCATATGAATTTCTCCAAAAATTATTGGCTTCGGGTCATTTTGGATCGCGTGTTAAGCAATTGAAGTGCGGTGCTGGTTTTTAAAATTCACTACGTAAAATGTACCTATGCCTATTTTATTGTAAAGGTTCTGAAAAACCAGATTCTAAGTATTGTGTGTATCCTTGTAAAAGGACAGTCATACCGACCGGTCCGATTTTAAAATTGTTCCTACTGAAATATACCGGCTGTAACTACGAAAAATACCGAAATTGTAAAGTTGTAAGTTTGGCCCTGGAATTCAAATTCGATTTTGATCGATGCAAAACTTGATGAAATATATTTTTTTATCCAAAAAAGTTACGATACTCTTCGTAGTCACAGTCGATATTCCATCATCAAAAAACGGTGGCCACAGTTTAAGAAGCAAGCAGTTACCCTTACCTGAACCCTCGCTCTCCTATTGCGTGACAAGAAATAGAAGTGCGTGTTAACAGAGCTGGCTGAATCTGGCTTCATGTTGAAGATACTCATGACCTGCCGCGAGATTGAGCCCAGGCCGAAACAGTCCACAAAGGCGGGCACCGGGAGGTCTGTCGTGGTTTCCTGAATAATTGCACTTTAGTTAAAGCAATAGTTCAATAAGTATATAACGTTATAAAATTAATGCTTGTTCCGAGACGGGTTTGGTTTGGCTAATAGATCGCTGGACTAAATAAGTCTTTAACCCGAGGTAAACACTGTGCTTTTCATTACGAATGCAAAGAAAGTAAAATATGAATTATTAGCTAAAAATTGTTTAGATCGGATTGCCGCTTTATCTGTAGTCGGCCAGCTATTCAATGATTGAACAAATTGTAAAGATTTTTCTCAAATCTTTTATTTTATAAAAATAGTTGACATTATATTATAATGGAGTCATTTTAAAAATATGTATTCTTAATTAATACATATAAAAAATAAGGTTAATCATCATACCATAGCATCAGCGAAATCTGATAAACGTTGGGTAATTCTAATGTCTGTGTTGGCTTCTGTAGTAGTACTGTTGTTCATCTTTACTTGAAAGAACTCTCGCAAGTCTTCCGGGTTTATGTGATTCTCCACTGCAAAAATGAGCTAAAGTTAATAACATAGGGGTTTGGAGGCCCTAGTGATTTAGTTAGTTTGTTTATTAGAAACTCCTGTTTCAGTCCAAAATCATAATGATGGATAGAAGGGACCTATAGGCTATAAAGGGGTGAGGGGTTAGGTCGAGCAAAACCGTCATTACTGAGCTGTGGAGGTCAGAGACCCTATCATAATTTTTCCATTTTTTTGTGGCGTAAACTGAAACGTAGACGGTAATTTGAAGAAAAAATAATTGTTCCTCGTTCATATACCTAGAGGCGGTTTTTCATTTTTTCATACAATAAACGCAGTAGGTAAATACTTCAAGTACGATGTAAATAAAATACAGAAATCTTGTAATAAGGCCTCGGATATTCAGTTGTTCCATGTAAAATACTGTTATTCAGCTGCATCTGGTTCGACCCCAACATATTTGGGAAAAGGCTAGGCAGATGATGACACACGTGTCGAACAAGGATCATGGTCCCAATGTGTACGGTGGGAATTCGTTTTTCTATTTACCTGCTTTCATTGACAATGCATGCGGGTAAACACAAAATGTTGGTGTAACTTCCATAAGCTAAGGAAAATGTTTCATCTTCTTTCCTGTTTCATTTTGGCATACCAAGATAAAGTTCTATAGGTTTTATTAAGTCTTTAAGAACTTAATGTAGCCATTACTCAAACTACACACGACAAAGAGTCATTACAGTCGCCTGTTAAATACAAAAATAGGTTATCTGTCAACACTGTTTGTTTTTAGTAGGGTCGAAAGTGTAACAAGAAATAAAGTCAGTCCATAAAGGTATTACATTGCCATCACACGTGGAACTCCACCCTGAAGCAGACACGGTTTACAGCAAAGCGAACGGAGCGAAGACGAAACAAAACGAATTATTTTATAAATTTAACGCGAAAGTGAGTTGGTTTATTATTTGTTTGTTACGCTCTCTAGAAACGGTGGTTTTAGACTACTTTTTTGCAAACTTAAAAGGGTATAATGGGAAAAGTGAATCAAGTAAGAGCTAGTAGTAGAATAAAGCAAATCTCCGCACAGGTCCGTTCATCTCTGCACATCTCCACTTTGGTTGAAAATAAGCCTCATCGTTGCGTGGCCGGTTTGATTTCCATGCGTCCTTGTATGAAAACGAGCACAGTTTCCACGACGACGGCGACGACTCGACATTTTCCTGACCTCGACCAAGTAATGCCGTGAAGACGTATTGAATAAGGACAGTTTCTTGCGAAGTAGCTAGCTGCACGCCAGCTAGACGCACGCGATGCGCTCGTACGAGATTGTCTTCGAATAGACAGTTTTCGTTGCCGCGACCTTTGCGGAATCGAACCAGTTTTCAGTATTGCAAATACTTTGGCTGTTTATTTTAAAACGACTGTTACGAACGGCGAATTTCGCCTTTGAACTAAAACACGATCAACGGCCTGATAACCAACCAAAGAGTAGTTCCACTGTGGGAAAGAGACAAAGCTACACAAGTCGTCTAGCGCCATCCCTTTCCCACAGAGGAACTACTCTAGCTTGAAGACGTCATGCTAGACCATCTGGCCTGTCAGCGTCATTTTAATGTGAAATGTGTCTCTGACAGCTCTCGATCTTGGTTCAACGGTGCTTGGACCCTGAACAAACGTGATAAGACAATGTGCCTTACAGTTTTTTTGTGCAAATGAACATTGTGAACATCCGTGTTTACAACTTCGGTTTTATAGAGTGCTGTTTGTGAGTAGACATTAATATTTATGTGTTCTCACACAATCAATGTTATCGCATCATGAGTCTGTGACGTGCCATGAATAAATTAGTGTCGTACAATACTCTGACTAGGTACCTAAGTACCTATAGGCATTATGTATAGCATGATATTACCAGACACTTTCTTGTTTATAGTTTTTATTAGTACGGAAAACGGTATCTATTGTCATTTTACTCAATCTAGAGTCATTTTAGTGACAAGTTGAATTAAGAATGACTGATTTTTTATTTTCTCTTTTTATTTAGATAATGTGTGTTTGTTTTTTTTATTATACAGAACCAGATAGAATCTACTTTTACACTAACCAACCCAAAAAATATAATCACTTAAGGCCAGTTGTTCGATCAGAAGTTAAGCTAACTATTAGTTAAAATCCTAAAGTTTGATTAACAAGTGATTTAAAAAATTAAGATTAAATAAATTGCTTACTTCAACTAATTAACAAACATCTCGCTCTTACTAATCCTAATATTCCTAATAGAAATACGTAAACCGTGGTTATTTATAATTACAGAAGTGTTTCCAAGATTACAATAATTACTAAATTCAATCGTCATTAAAATTAAGGCCACAATACAATTAGATTCTTCTTTAACTAATGATGACTGTACTTAGGTAAGTATACAAAGAAATAGAAGTAATGACCGAATTATCTAGAAGTCAAATGCTTTTTGGTTCTGTAATTGCCAGACAACAAAATTTTACTTCCCACTTCTCATTTTTTTTAATAAGTAAACCTTCTGCACCCGTGTGACGCGGTCGCGGGACCAAGGGATTACCGTGACCCCGGACGTAAAGGGCTATTGAAGGACACCGTGGATTTTAGTTAGTACAAGTCTGACAGTCCCTCCCGCCCTGCCCTGGGTGGGAGGAATCATTTGATGATTTTACCACGATAAAAAAAAAAACCGTGTGACGCAAAATTAGTGTAAACACTCGTACAAACATAACGTACTTGAAATATTGTCTAGGAAATACTTTTAAAACTTTTTTAACTTTTTCTTTTACCCTTAGAAGAGAGACTCATTACATAAAAGTTGTAAAACCAATGTTAAAACCAATAAGAACTGCTTAACTTCTCGAAAACAAACAAACACGGGACAAAGCAAAATTAATGCAGTCACATCTTTAAATATCAATATTTCACCTCATTACGAAAAAATAACATTAAGTTCCGATTCGGCCGCATTTCGCAACCATTCACTGCTCACTCGTACAAGTAAACAAACAAGTTCAAAAACTACAACTACACAAGCAAAACTTCGTAAACACAAGATAAATCCAACACTGACTTTAATTACGAGAAACTAAATTAATTTGTTTGTTATGCAGTTTCTTCTCAGCTCACGTAAATTAAAAATTATCTACACGAAACCGAATCATGATTCTGACGTTCCCTTCAAATCACGGTAGATTAACATTCAAAACATGTTCGTTAGACGGAGGTAAAACAAACAATATTCAGTCACCCCACCTAGGTTTATGTCAAGGAAGTCTAATGAGGTATTGTAGACAATTATATTAGTTATTAAATTAATTAATCACTGATACTTACATTCGTCCGTAGTCACCCACAAACGTTGAAAACTTTCTTTAATATTTAACAAAAACAAAACACCAACCAAAAATACGTAACGAGAACGCTCCATTTTTGAAAATTTACTTATTTTGTTAAGACAGCCCACCAATACTGTCGAAGTATTCGTGCAAAATCGTATTTATTTTTAATTGACTAACTATAATTATTTTAAGTCGGGCACGAGTACTGCGCTGCCTGCCTTTGACATTGACTACAGCAAACAAACGCTTTTATACAGTGATTCGCATGAGACAACTAGGTATTTAAAGCTCTCAATATCGTCCTTCAGAAAATCGAGGTATTGGTTCGATATAATTACTCAGCAAATATGGTTTGGTTAAAACCAACGTCAACTGAGCCGTTATGGGAAACCCCTAGCTAGGTTGTTTAAAATTATTAAATTTCGAACGATTTGCAAAATATTCCGTCGTAGTTCTGTCGCATATCGATGTAACGGGAAGTTACCGTAAAATAACAGGGATTATGAATCACTATAATGCTTCGACTGGAATCAGCCCTTAATCTATCTTACTATTTATTTTATTTTATTTTATTTTATTTATTAGCCAGTACTGTCCCACTGCTGGGCAAAGGCCTCCCTCCATTCCTTCCAATGTTCACGACTTTGCACCACCTCTTTCCAATTCTCAAGGAAGACAATATTATTACGCCTTTTATACAGATGTTACACGACTGAAAGAGAAAGTCACAGTTAAAGTTTCAATGGGAAAGAAGTGTAGAAATCAATCGTAATTCGTAAAAAATATGTTTTTAAATATGTATAAAAGTAAGACAGTGGTTTTTGTCAGAATACTCTTACCTTTAATGGACTTGGTTTTAATTATTTCCAATAGAAATGAATGTGGCAAAAATATGGCATACTACTTACAAAAAAAAACAAATAACCATTTGATTTGAACGCCTAAAGATAATTAAAAAATAATAATATTAAAATTTCATGTTCGCTGGCTGCAGACTCTAGAAACAATTTCAAAATGGGAAAAAATCAATTAGCTGCCTTGAAAGGTGCGTGAGGAATTCCGGTGCTTTCCCACTGGCAGAAATTGTGTCTCTCTTGAAATTCCCACTGCATAAACACAGGTTCCCACTTCATACAGGATATTTTTTTTTATGTAGTTCAGATATTTTTTCAGTGGTTCTTTTTCAGTAAAAGATGACATCACCCAGAATAGGGGTTTTTGATTCTATGACTGTGATGTCGCGGAGAACGAAGATGTTGTCCATATCACATAAATAAGGAAGAAGAATAGGACACGTTTCCATAAATAACTTTTTTTTTGCAAAGCAAATCGTAAAAAATGGAAAAAAATTACAACCGCATTTCCTAAAAAAAAACTGTTTTCTCTTGTCCTTTTTGTGTTCCAGGGCGACGGTGGCCTTTTAAGACAGTAAAGTGACAAATAAAAACTGTTTCAAAATAAACGTGTTAATAAAATTATAACTACTAGGAGAGCTCGGCAATTATTTGCAAAAGTGCTTGACGCACGCTGAAAACTTGCTCGATATTGTTCTGTATTTAGGGATAATTGAAGAAGTAAGTATCCCTAAACACAGAAATGCAAACCTGGCTAAGAGAAACTGGTTTTTGAAGCCAGAGAGAGGTATTTAAAGATATTAACTATTAGAATTAACACTTAGAGCCTACTACCTTTTACCAGTCTAACACACGGGCGCAACCAGTTGCCATTAAAATATAGGTAGTTTTTTTTTACATACTGCTTGGAGAGGTATAAATCCCAACTCAATAATCTGGCTCATTAATATTCCCACTCTTTAAATATTAATTTTTAATGATATGGATAATTGAAGAAGTAAGTTTTGAGCGAAAAGAATTTCAAACAACTCTTAGCTGGCTAAGGGTATGCTTAAAAAGTTCTGCAATAACTTTAAAATCCTTAATAGGTATCGATTGTGGCATGTAAATAAGTAATGGTGTTGTTACTAAGTACCTCTAACTTTTTTTTTTTTGCGTGGTAAAGTCATCAAATGAGTCCTCCCACCCAGGGCAGGGCGGGAGGGACTGTCAGACTTGTACTGACTAAAATCCACGGTGTCCTTCACTAGCCCTTTACGTACCGGGGTCCCGGTAATTCCTTGGTCCCGCGACCCCGGCAAGCTTTGGCCCTCTACAGGCCCCGTCAATATGATTACACTCTTTGAGGCGCGCGTGGAACACAACGAGCCGTCGACCCGGGCATGGCCAATGGTCGGACAGCAAGTCGCCCATTACTCACTGCCCGCATGCCCGCGAAGTACCTCTAACTTAAGTTGTATTTAATTTGTTGAAATGCTTCAAATAATCCTACAACACAGGGAAAATGATTTATACATATATAAATCATCAAATTCTAAAGAGGAAATTAATAAAACCAGTGTATAAGCAAATATAACGTAATACTTTTACTAAACTGTTACGAGTACATAAATTATGACTATTTAATCCCAGTAAATATACGAGTATTAATGAGTATCAATGAATATAATTCTATAAATTACAAATGCAATCGTATAAATATAAAATTAAACTTATGATAATTATTACATCGTTCATCAATGTTACTATAGGCAAGCTAGACTATTCTTCGGGCACGCCGCAATCGCGGCGGTAAGATCCCTCTTTGAGGAGTGGCTGGATAGCCTTCACCTTCGCCTTCAGTCATAATTATAAAATAACTTTTCAATCAGTCCCAAAATTGTCTAAAGCCTCCAAAAAAATCTTGTTTACCTCTTTGACGTGGTGGTGGCAAATGCATTCCGAACGAGGCTCTTGCTCTTCAAAGGGTCCGCATTTTTAGCTTTGCTGGTGGTATGTTACTCAGCCTTCTTATTTTTAACCCGTCTAAACGGAACCCCTTTTTAAGATCACACAGTAAATGGACTTCTGGGTGACAACGCTCCCATTCCGTAACTGAAACTGAAAGAAAAATATTTCGACGATTAGTCTGCTGTTTAGCACATAGTTATGATTGCACCAGTACCCAAGGTCTGTTGCGGTCAAGTTCTTGAAGATTATAGAGTCGAAAAACGCCTCTCGTTATTTGTCCTACAGGCGGACATAGTGGAACACAGTGGAACTCCCTGACTCACCGATGTTCCCACTTCGATAGTCCGCCACCATTCGAATACAGAACTGAAAAGAGATCTTCTTCCTCATGCCTCGCTTTCCACCGGATGAGATTTACGAGTGCGCATTTTTTAACTCTTAACTGTTGGGAATTCAATCATAATCGGCAATTATCAATTTAGTAGCAGTTACTGTTGTCAACGAGTGAGTATTGGGCGCGATGCTACGAGTAACATTGCGGAAACCATTACATGCCCTTGATTTTTACAACCGAGATAAAATACGAGCGCTATACACATCACAATAAAATAAAAATATTTCTCATTTAATTAGCCACGCATGCTTTGAAAGCTACTTTTTTATACGTATCGCTGCTTTTTTTATTATCATGACGAGATAAACATGATGACATGTCACAAAGCTTCAAAGCATAATATAGTTATTATCTTAATACTTTCCTAGTGGAAAGTACCGTACTCCAAGACGTAGGTCTAACCGGAGGAGAATGGAAACAAGAAACTCTGTGGATACCCTGGAACACTCTGAAGTACTATGACCTGCCCTGTGCGTCAGCCACAGGGAGCGGTTCTATGCTTACCGCATCCAGCCTATATTTTGCCTCCTGCTGGGACACAGGCTTCCTCTCTGTGAAAGGTAGTGGGCTGGTAATTTTGATAGAAATCGGCATCACCGAAAGAAAAGGAATAAATAAGTATAACCTGTCATACCTTGATATCTTCGACCAGATTGGTGTCGCCCGGTCCTTTTAATAAAAACATTGATTGACCTAGTAATATGGACCTACAGTAATGATGGAGGAAACGTTACCAATAGGATCAGGTAAAGCGAAGCCGATCTTAGACAACAATCGGCCGTTAGTGTAGATGTCCACGTAATCTGCGTCAGTGGCATCCAGCCGCTCAGTGTGGTCTTGAAACAAGGCTGAGCAGGGTCCAGACCTGAGAACGAAAGCATCGGAGCATAAAAAAACCAGAATGAAGTTACGAGCAATTTCGCCAAAATGCTAACCGCATATTGGTAGTGACGGGGCCTGTAGAGGGCCAAAGCCTGCCGGGGTCGCGGGACTAACGGATTACCGTGACCCCGGTAAGTGGATTTTAGTCAGTACAAGTCTGACAGTCCCTCCCGCTCTGCCCTGGGTGGGAGGACACATTTGATGATTTTACCACGATAAAAAAAAACCGCATATCGGGTATATTGAAGGGAAGAAATGAACGTGAATAAAAGAGTGATAATAATAAATGTTGATGAATAGAATGGAATACTGAAGAAAAGATGAAATAATGGTGTACAAAGAATTTAAAGAGAGACAGGGACAGGAGAGAACGTAATATAGAACAAGAGCAAAAAGGTAATAAACAGTCAGTCTTCTTCACAATAAACTATAACTGCTAACCTGTAATTCGTGCAACTTTTCCCAATTTTAACGATGCAAAAGCTGCAATATGAGCTCCTAAGCTGTGCTCGACAAAATACATGTCTTTAGTTTTAGCACCAGTTGTATTCATCAGCAAAGTCATGAACCTGAATAACGTTAAAAAACAATTAAGGTAATAAGTACGAAAATAGACCATTGCAAGTCTGCAATTCTCAAACAGTTTTTGTGATCTGGCTCGAAAGACCACAAACAGAATGTTAAAAAGCCAATGGCCAAAAATGTATGAAGATTGGTACCTTGTTTTTTTCGCGGCCGCTCTATTATCGACTAAACGATGCAGAATAATAATCTTAACGAATTATTATACGGGGTCTCAGGTAAGAGCCACCCTCGATGATAAATTGATAGATTTTTTTTTATTTTTCTCTTAAAAAAAGCATTGCCGCCTACTAAGAGTTTCTCCTGTGTCCTGGGTGCGTTTACAAACGTAGAATCACACATACACAAACACCTAGATCCGGAACAACTACTTGTAGGTCATACAAATATTTGCTCCGTGCAGGGATCAAACCCGCGACACGTTGCGCAGCAGTCGGTAGCTCAACCACTGGGCCACCGTGCCGAACGTACCATGTGTACCATGACCTACAATATCGACAAATCTTACTTGGCTATTCATACGCAGTTTTATCATTTAAAGACTTAATTTATTGTGTCCGAAAAACTTTACATGGCGCCTCGGCAACTGTGTTTACACAAAATATCTAGAATCATAATTAGATACAGATAAGAACCTCAAACAATGTAAAGAAAAAGCATTCATGATAACCGGGTCCTTCCTTGAATTACGGCCGATTATGTGGCAACGGCAATACAAAAATCTCTTATCATTTTACTTGTAAAAAAAAAGAAGTTACGGAATAATTCTATGTCCATTTTTTGTATCTAGGTACTTTAGTGTAACATCTTCTATCTTCTTCTTCTATATATATAAAAATGTTATGTTGGTTTGTGTATGCTTTAAAAACTTAAAAAGTACTGCACCAATTGAGCTGAAATTTTAGCATGATATATAATCCGCATCAAGGATTGTTTTTATCTGTTATTTTTTCTGAAAAAACACCTTTTTGTGCCACAGCGAAGCGGGGCAGGGTACAGCTAGTATACATATATATATAGAAATGTAAATAGAAATAAACCGCTACCGACTGGTCCTATTGTAAATCTATAGAAGAGGCTTATATTATTCAGCCGGTAAAAGTAACGGGATTTTCAAATGCAGTATCTTTGCCGCTTAATTATAATGTTGAAATCTGTCTCGTTCATTATTTATGAGTAATAGTGAGACAGATAAACGAAAACAGTTGGAAAAATGTTGTAAGACGAAAATCACAAAATCTACTAATTTAAGAAACCTACACGCATTATCATGTTACATAATCTAAATGAAAAATTATAGATATTAATAGGAAATTTAACACAACTTTTTCGTGATTAATTTAAAACTGTTATTAAAAGCATCATAATCTAATTTATTCAAGTATGAATTAAAATTAAAATACCTTGGAAGATATAATAAAAGTACCAGTAGCAACTTTGGTAGAAAATGCTGTTCTGTGATTGGGCGAAAAAAACAAACCGTTCAAATAGCCTTCAAAGTTGCTTCAAAGTTCAAACGTATGGCCGTTTGAAATCTCCTTTGTGAATTTGTCAACAATCATCAATAGTTTATTGTTAATCATATCTTTATTTGACTTATAATTTTATATTTTAAGCTAGTTTAAAATGACTTCGATCAAAGAAGACGAAAAAAAGGAAATTCCGGAAATAATACACGATCCCCAAACGTCCTGCACCTATCAGAGGTTACGATTTTTTGGAAAGGTAAGTTTTCTTCGATTTCTTTCATTTATTTCATTAGCATTTGTTTTTATCGTGAACATTCAAAGTAAATCGATATAGATAAACAATTTGTGTGATCTGAATACTTTCAAAAGTCAAGCAACTTCCAACGGAGTCCGCACCTGATATGTTAGAAAAATGCTAATGTGCGTTTCCGATACACGTTAAAATATATTTAATTGATCGCTCAATAGCCCTACGATCAACTGTATGTATCCAAAATGGTCGTATTTATGTCCTTATTTGCTATTCGAGGGAAAAATCTTAAATTGTCGGTTACATTTCAAACTCCACACTAGTTGGGCAACAGGTGCAGCCTGTTAGCCATGTAAATCAATACAAATGTACTATCATAACAATCATAGGAGCTTTACCACAAGCTTCCCCATCATAATTATTATCATGTTTAGTGTCTTTAAAGTGCTTTTATCTTTAATAATCTTTCAAAAGCTAGCAACTAACAATTCCATTGAAAGCCACACTTTGAATAGCCTCAGGTAAACATAACCGTTATTTTAACTAAGAATAACAGGAAATTGCTAATATTCTATAGCTAAGCTTCTAAAAGATCATTGACTTTGAATTCAATATATATGCTGCTATGTGTATCATAATCAGCTGTAATTTCTATGAAACTACTACTTATCACTGCATACCCTTCATTATCATAGTTACTCTAATAACCTTTTTTAAACTTCACAGTATCTTAACATTATCCATGATAAAATTCTCAAATTTTAGGGTGGCTTTGCAAAATGCTACGAGATCCAAGATATTCAGACAAACCAGGTGTGGGCAGGAAAGATAGTTTCCAAGAAACTAATGGTGAAGTCAAGCCAGAAGGAGAAGATGGCTCAGGAGATCTCCATCCATCGCTCTCTGCAGCACAAGCACGTGGTTGGCTTCCACAGCTTCTTTGAAGACTCGCTCAATATCTACATCATACTTGAGTTGTGTAAGAGACGGGTAAGTTAACAATCTGGATTTGTTCAACATTTCGTTTGCCTTCTCCTCATGTAGTTTTACTTTATTTAGAGCTAAATATTATGCTCTTGTCTTAGACTGTCTCACTCGATTTAGTAGATGAAAAAGAAAATATTTACAAAAAGGATATCTTTCCATGTTGATTTCTATTTTTAAAGTGATAACTCCACAAGTTTGATTAGATGTGAGGTCTTTTAACATTTCATGAGTAATAAAATTTTATCACACATAGTTTAGACAAACACTGTAACACTTCTAATCATACTTTCTTTAATTTTACCTACAGTCTATGATGGAGTTACATAAGAGAAGAAAAGCAATCACGGAGCCAGAGACAAGGTTCTACATGCACCAAATACTCCTTGGAGTGCAGTATCTGCACAGCAAGCGCATTATCCACAGGGATCTGAAGCTCGGCAACCTGTTTCTTGATGATGATCTCCATGTCAAGATTGGAGACTTTGGACTTGCTGCGAGGATTGAGTATGAAGGTATGTATTCTTTATCTATATATATAAAAGGAGAACTGACTACTGGGGCTAGGAATGTGAAATTTTGCACACGGCTTCCTATTATAATGTAGGGGAGCACTAAGAAGGGGTTTTTGGAAATTTAACCTTTAAGGGGGTGAAAAGGGGGATTTAGGAAAGTACGTAAACCACGCGGACGAAGTCGCGGGAAAAGTGCTAGTTAAGTATATCCATAAAAGGATCAATTAAAGAAAATTGTTACACTTCATAAATGATGTTGATAAATGCTAGTCAATTTGCCTTCGTGGTTCATTGACCTGTATACTTTACTGTGTAGTATGTTGTACTGAATCAGGTTTTGGTATTTTAGTGAGAGTTTGAGTGTTTATTTAACTATATCATTTGGTAAAAGATGCTTGATGCGTTTTGTCACAAAATACATCATGCTTGAAAATCATAGTGCAGAGATTCTTTTTTAGTTTTTTTTTCCCCTGTTCTTCAGAAAGGAGCGCAAAGTGGGTTTCCTTGTCTAAAAAAAATTAAACTGGTCAAGAGGAGGCACGTTGAATTTGACCGCGCGATCATTTAGATAAAGTTAAAAATTATTGCACACGCAAAGTGCTCGCCGCGCCGCTGCCGTGACGGTGTGGATCGGCCCTAAAAGTGCAACTTATTATAATTAGCTTGATTTACTATTATTAGATCTTCAATAGGATATTCACCTTACTATCCTGTTTTAAGACTTGTTTCTTTGTGAATGGCTTCTCATTGTTCAACCTAGAGGAGGTTATCAAATCAATCAATCAAGTCATTTATTCAAATTAGGCTGATTTATCAGCACTTTTTGAAGGTCAATTTTTACATAAGATAGTCCCCCAAAGTGCCCCACTTCGATGCTGTTTAACTGGACAATCTTGTATTGTGCCTTGAATATAAGACGTCCAGACAGGGGCTTCAAGTTCATGATAGTGACCATGACAGTTTAAAATCTTAAGTTGATTTCCTCATCTAATCATTTGCATCCTCAAAATGTTTGATGGTCTTCATTACAGGAGAGAGGAAACAGACACTATGCGGCACACCCAACTACATAGCGCCGGAGATACTGACGAAGAAGGGGCATTCCTTCGAAGTAGACATCTGGAGCCTGGGCTGCATCATGTACACACTGCTCGTTGGCAAGCCGCCGTTTGAGACGTCCACGCTCAAAGACACCTACAAGAGAATCAAGCAGTGTGAATACAGGTATTTATATTAGTCGTAATTTGATTATAAAAGTTCTACTAAATATAGTTTTTTTATTATTATTGTCATAGCCATAGTATGATGATGAACCACAGGCATTGTTAAACAACTCGTGTTGGTTAATCCAATGTCTTTATGTAACAAATATTAATAAGTCATTTCTTTTGCATATATGTTGAAAAGCTCATACTAGAGGTTTATGGCGTCAATTATAACAGGTTAGACCGCTTAATATCGGGGTTGATAACCATGATAGAATATACACACTTAAATATAGAATTGTGGCTTTGGCAAAACCAGTATCACAAATATGGACAAATTATAATTTAAATAATTGTTTCATAACAAAATGGAATTTATTTGTAAATTAAATAAATCCCATTGTGTCACGAAAATAATTATCGTTTTCAAATGAAATTCATAAGAATTATGACGAGGCTTTAATCTTTCTTGTCGACTCATCTGCCTACAATATACAGCTACTAAGGACCTGCAAACAAATTAGTTCATCAGCCCATTTAGCTATCGAAAATCCCGGCATACAACTTACTTGTAAAATAATAAAGAAATGCTTTGTATTGTTAACTAGCGAGGGAGTGCACCTAGCGATGAGCGTGTGTTGCACGGGCCCCTGGCATTCGTTGGGTAGTCGATACGCGAGCGCGTTAGTCAACGATAATACCGTCAACCAGCGATACAGGTGGTTACAGAACTTACGGTGATGGTTTCGAGGCTCGTTTGTAACGTGTAACAACCATGACATCATAATGTTGCTAATTGAATATTAAAGCGATTTCAATTGTTGCTTTATGTTATTATTGTGCATCAAAACAGTGTAATTTCAGTCATCAATGTTGTTTTTAAAAAGCTTATGTGAATTATGTGTCTAATTTTTTATGTTTTTCATTTTTTCGACATCAAATCTCTTAATGTCCATTCTCTCATAAATGATTACTCAGATAGCACTTGCAAAATTTGCACCCACTAAAAATTCATCCGTACACTCCAAAACAACATACAAGAACAACAACGCTACACAGGATCCCATCATCGCTGCGCAAGCCGGCGGCTTCAATGATAGTGCTGCAACTGCAGTCGAACCCCGCGCGGCGGCCGTCGGTAGACAAGCTCCTGCAGCACGAGTTCTTCGCGGCCGGCATCATGCCCGCGGCACTGCCTCTGTCCTGTCTCACCACGGCGCCGAGGACTGACCAACTCGAGGGCGTTGCGCTGCACCGTAGGCCGCTCAACGAGGTTAACAGTAATGGTAAGTACACAGATACTTATGAACACACTCATGTCTTCTACCCATATTTTACGTGTCTTCCACGTTGTTTAATATCATTATCTGTAACTTAGTCTGATTAAAATTCGAAACGCAACTGACTCGAAAGTTTTACCTTGGGCTAAAGTTATCGTCTTGTTTTATAATTAGACAGATAATCGTCAAGTTCTTCCTATTGGTAAAACACCCATTTCTTTACTTGTTATGGCTAATGTTATATTTCATCAAATTCATCAAAACAGCCTACTTTTATACTGTTGGTATCTCTCACCATCATCATCGTTCATTAGTGTAGAACTTAATCAAGTTTTCTTACCCATTGAAAAGAGCACATACAAAACATCCAAAGTTATAGATCAAGTTGCGATGGCGGTGGACTCGCCGGTGAAACGCGACGCTATGGCCGCGGAGCCGCGCGCTGTGGAGCCTACTTCGCATAGACAGAACCTTATCGCACTGCGCGATCAGCTCAACACGCTGCTTGTTAGCAAGGTAAGAACTTCAGACTAACCATGAGGCCTGCACAGGCACTGACATGCCAGCGAGGAGATAAAATCACTTTCATAGGATTCTGGATTTTATAACAACTTTTAGGAGTAACCTTTTAGATAACTTCTGTTGTCTGGCCCAAACATTTATGACTTCCTCATAAGATTTAATGGTAATAATGGAATCTGTCTGGTCACTTTGTCTAGGCGCTGGCTGCATGCTCAAATTTGATGTGTTGACATACAGGCCTGTTGGTCTAGTGGTGACTGATTCCCACCCAGGACAAATGTTTGTGTGATGAGCACGATCATTTGTTCTGTGTCTGGGTGTAATTTATCTATAATATGTATGTATTTAGAAATATATAAGTATGTTTATCAGTTGTCTAGTACCCATAACACAAGCTCTGCTTAGCTTGGGACTAGATGGCGTTGTGTGATAGTTGTGGAATATTTATTTATTTATTTAAATCATGTCATTCCCCAAATGTCTAGGATAATATAGGGATGACTCATGACACCTTTGCTAGATTGCAGTAAGAGTTTTCTAGTTTTGATATTAAGCGTATAAATGTACCTTGTCCTCATTTATTAGAATCACAGTTGTTATTAAGAACAATCGTCACTTACCATAATTAATATTGTTGGTTGACCCTAATTCGAATCAGTAACGTAACAATGAAATTATTTCTTAGAAGATCTTGTTCGAAGTGGAATAAAGGACATAAAAAGATGCGTCGTCACTGTTTTTATATTTATACATAGAAATGTCGTGTTTCTGTGATATTTTAGAATGAGGCCCTTTTAGTGCGTTGCGTCGCTTCGTAGCAAGGGATCAACGTATTGTATGCTTAACTGCATTGCATCTAAGCATCGTCGCAATCGCAGTGAAGCATCTAAGACGCAACGCCTAGCAGTGGAACACTGTCCGCATCGCTGTCAACGCTGTGACGACGCAAAGCACTAATGAGGCCTCACTCTTACTACGATTAAGCGACTTTGTTGCTGCAGATTTAAGTTGCGGTCGCTTAACCTCTCGGGCGATTTATAATTGAAAATGATAAAAATCAACGTCCAATGAGCGACTGTCTGTTATGTACAGACGTGTGTACGTAAGGCGCTGTGGCGTTTTCGCTTATGTACACCCGGGTGTACGTAACGCGCCCGAGAGGTTAATTCTGTACAGGACTTCTGCCAAAATCAAAACGATGAATAATCTCGACCTTGTCTTGTGACCTCACAGCTGAAATGCCGTCCAGAATGCCTGACTGACGAGCTGAGCGACCCTGCGGCCCAGCCACTGGTCTGGGTGGGCAAGTGGGTGGACTACAGCGACAAATACGGCTTCGGCTACCAGTTGTGCGACGAGAGCGTCGGCGTCATGTTCAATGATACCACCAAGCTTATCATGTTGGCTAACGGACTGTAAGTATAACATAGCAACGTCATTTTGTCGAAATACTTCCTGTTCAATGTAGTGAAACGAACTGGATCTATTTTTGCCGCATCCGAATTACCGTGTCGTTATCAGGTCATATATTACATAGCCATTTCCACAAACACAATGATGCTGCAATATTCGTAATAACAACTTACTATTAGATTTCAAAACTCGGTTTGCACAGCACTGAGTGTCGCCAAGTGTTAGTGAAAACAGGAATCAGTAATGAGGACTTACTGGACAATAAAACTGTTTTTTAAAACGGAAATCAATTTATTTTTTACTACATGCCCATTTACAGTGTTACTTGTTTTATTAAAGTACTTTTTTCGTACAGGAACGTGCACTATATCAACCGGCAGGGCCAGGAGCAGTACATGACGATGCGCGAGTACCCACAAGAGCTCGACAAGAAGATGAAACTCCTCACTTACTTCAGAAGATATATGACTGAGCACCTCATGAAAGCTGGTAAACCTTACATACATTGTGCAACTTGAAACGCATCTAGAAATATTAGCACTTGGTCACCAAGCTACAAAGTCTAGGAACACGTCTGTACCGACAGCGAATAAGAAGATAAGAAATAAAAGAAGTCGCTTAAAGACTTCCAAGAGTTAACGCGATATCACTACGGAGCGACGCATGGAAAAGGCGCGCTTTTGTTGCGTTTTGAACATCTGATTTTCTTTATCTTGAATGTAGTTATTATGTTTTGTTGTGTATCCCAGGTGCATCGGTACCAGTGAGAGAAAGTGACGGACTGTCTCGATTGCCACATCTGCACCAGTGGTTCAGAACCACGCTGGCAGTCATCATGTACCTGACCAATGGAACACTACAGGTAAAAGATATTTCTTTAAACTTCCTTATTTGTACATGATTTATTACTCAATAGTATTTTATTATACTGACCCATATCATTCTTTTTCACCAACAGATTAACTTCCAAGACCACACAAAGATAATCCTGTGTCCGCTCATGCAAGCTGTCACATACATTGACGTGGAGAAAAACTTCCGAACGTTCCGCTTCAGCACCATCGAGGAGCACGGCTGTGATAAGAAGCTTTACACGAACCTCACGTACGCACTAGAGAAACTCAACAGTGTTCTAGCCAACAAGCTCTGCTAGTCGCCACTCGACACAAATAATTAAATGAATTTAATATTGCCTATACATAATTAGACAATCTCGCGCGAGATTCATGTTTTGCGTATAGGGTTTAGTACACTCGAGGTGATTCTACGCCCATTGTTTCAATTGTTAGTTTATTAGCCTCATACATGATTTTGTTAAAGATTATTTCGTCGCAAAAATCAATTTCAGTAGGTTTTTTTTTTTTCTAAAGAAATACTTTTTATGTCCACCGATTTTATCTCTTAATTATTTATTTAGTAATCTTCTTACATATCCTGTAAGCATTGTCGGTGATATCACGTAGTACGCGGCCACGATCACAAATGGTGTTTCTGAAATAATGCGGATGTTCAAATTGAAGTATAAACAATAAACAAAGTTTCGACCGCAACTGGATGGACGGACAAATGTTCCAGATGGTCGTTGTCCGATTGGCCAGTACGGTCATTGCCCGTGGTGGCGGCCGCGTACAGCGCGAGGTCCCTAATGCTAATTTAATTACCTTTCCTATTTGGAGCACTACTGCTCGAACTTTGGACAATATATTCTGTCCACTATCTGCCATCTTAGGTTTTGTATGTAATATCTAAGTAGATATAAAAATAGTGAAAATGTACTAACTTCACTATTTCTGTCCGTCTTAGTACCTTAAGAGTTGCACGAACTGAGTGCGCGTGCGGCGCAGTTGTGTACTGATTTTTCATGACCCATATCCCTAATTTATAGGAAACGCTAATACTAACAACCACGCGCCGCACCGCGCTTGGCATGTGAAGCTCTTTGGGGTCTCTTTCATAACATGACATTCTTATGATGGACACCTTGTCGCGTTCGTGAACACGTTAGATAAGTTAAATTTTAGTAAAACCTCTTGACGTAAGTGGTTGGTTGAGAGCACCATGACTGAGGGCTGCGGTGCGAGCGGGTTGCGTTTGGAGTTTTTTTATTTAGTTTTATAACTATATTTTTATAACTTGTTTCCGTGCTTCAGTAACATCGGATAAAAACGCGGTTACAGTACGGTCAAACCAACGCGTTCATCATGCATTACATGTTGAACGCGTAGATATGGCTATACAATTATTTAATTTACACAGTTACATGCACAGTGAGACGACACTGTTTATTTCCAAATTACGCCAAAACTTTACAACTTGGAGATGCGAAGCGACAGTATTATTACAAATTCGATGGTGTTGAAGCACTTGTAATTTGTAACAAGTTTCTCAGGGGTCTGTTACCTCACTCATTGTATAATATAATTACAAACTATTTGACAATAAAGTTATTAGGAAAGTGAAACTAGTTTCCTTATTCATTCCAGCCTTTATTGATGTTATCATAATGCTGATTAGTGAGACAGCAATGAATACAGTTGAACAGTGTTATGTTTTGTACCTTAGAGAACATTTGCAAGAAGATTGGAATGCATTGATATTGTGACTTTAGGAACTTTGTTGCTGTGTCAACTCAAAAACGAGCAGCATTAGCAGATCACTGCAAACAGCATAATGTACTTGTGCCTCTTGCAGCTACATTATCACTGAGGGTTTGTTTATTGTTTAATAATAAGTGAAAGGTAGTTTCTTTAGGATTTCACCAAAAAGCAAACATTGATTTTAGTTAGAGGCAAATAAAAATGTCTATTGAGATAAGTACAATGATGTAGACAAAGATACATTAATTTGTCCCTAATTGTACATAAGTTGAAACAAACCCTGATTATACAACCTAATAAATTTACAAAACATTAATATACAATAAATAATAAGTTACAATTATAATTCAGAATGTATTGCGTGCTGGTGGGGTAGTAATTCACCGGGGTGGATGAAAAGCCCCTCTTTGGCTTGCCAGTCTGTGTATGCTCCGTACTGAGAGTTGACACCAACAATCTCGCCCTGCCCACTAATTGGTCGCCCGAATGTGCGTCCAGAGCCAGCAAGGTAACTGTAAGTTAAAAGTTCACTGGTTTAATTGGTCCCAGGGCAAGTAAAAGGTGAAAATTAAAAACAATTTACAAAATAATACATGTTATTTCTAAGTAATTTTTTAAAGTATTATACACCGTTTTTAAAAAAGGTGGAGGAGGTAATTAAACTGTGGTATTTGGTGACTGGTGAAATGGACACAATTTTTTTTAATCAGATATATCCACCAGTGGGGAAAAGGTTCATTTGTTTATGGCTACTTAATCTTGACCCTAAGCTTAGCATAGGTTCAAGATTTGTCCAGGAGCCTGGCTGATATGCCATACCAGTTGATGCCAGTGCAGGGTGACCAAAATTCCCTGACTTTTCCCGGTTTTCAAGTTTGCCCTGACCATAATCTTAATTTTTTTACCATAATTATACTTCAAATCACGAAATTGACAACAAAAAAAAAACGAGAGTTAAGTCTCGAACCCTGACCAAAAAATTCGTAGTCTTCGAGCGTATTCAGTTAGCTACGTAACATATTGATAATTAGTTAAGTATTTATAGTCCTAAGTCTTTTAGGAAGTCAGGGAAGCTCAAGCGCTGTGGTAAGCCCGCTTGAGCTTGCCTGACTTCCTTTAAATTTCCTTGACTTTTCCATGGCTAGCAAAATTCCCTGACTTTTCCCGGTTTTCCAGAAAGTAGCCACCCTACAGTGAATGTGCACACTAGTTGCCAACATGTTCAGAAGCATTGCTCTAGGTTCCAATTGATTTTTGCTGCATCCAATTAAACAAGCCAAATCCATAAAAAATAAAAATTAGATACTTACGCTCCAGTATCTACATGTCTGAACTTTACAGGGGTGTCCCTCCTCCAGAAGTCATTATTGCACACTACAGTCCAGTGATCCCCACTATCTCCTTCACCACCCTCATCACCGTAGCATGAGACCTCCTGGTTGCCCGACAGTGGTGATGAGAAGTAGTGCGAGTGCAGGTTCTTCTTAGTTGATACATGCTGCAAACGGATGTTGGTGTTGCATTTTATGGGAGCCCTGAAAATAGTAATTGAAACAGTGAGAGTACCTATTCTTGTCAAACAGTTGGCAGAAAGTTTTTTTTTTTTCTTACTGGAAACTAAGAAAATAGCAAACAGTGTTAAATGCACGAGAAACAAACCATATGCCTTCAGTATTCAAATAAATTATCTATTAAGCCACAACCAGCAGCATAGCATCCGCACTTACCCCCGTTTGCATGACTCCGCCATGGGCGCCTTCACCAACCAGTGGCTGTTGTAGTCATCAGATACATCCACCGCTGTCACCGACTGCTGGCCGGAGCCCGAGCCGTACTTCACGTCGTGGGAGTGAAGTCGTAGTCTCAGGTCAGTGTTTATCATTTTCAGAATAGTGCCGCATGTTACAAATTCTGCTTTTGATCCTGAAAATCACAATTTAGCAACGTTACAACTACTAAACGTGCATGTTTTAATTCATAACACCTTTTAATCTAAATCTCGTATCCTCCCATAACAAAAGGCCACGTAATTTTTTAGCAATCACTGCGGTGCGATAAAAAGAGGTATTAAAATGAATTGTTATAAACTATACCTTGTGAGATTTGGACTGACAAAAGGGTGAATAGTAAAATAGATAAAACACTGTGAAACACGTGGAAATTTGTTGAAAAAGCCATAATTTCGACTAAAAAGCTCTCACATCCACACACCGTAGTTTGACTTAAGCTGCTTGAGCAGATAATGTTAAATGTCAAATTTGACTTGTCAATTGACAAGACAACAACGATGTTGCCAGAACAAAACGTGTTAAAAATCTAGGGTTGGCTACTCTCATAAATATTCATTGAGATCCAGCCTGTCCCTTATGAGCTCGTGGCTAAATAAATACAGCCGCACAGGCCGATCTTCCGGGTTAAGCCGTGCTAGCTGAGGTTGGTCTGTGGATGGGTGACCATCTGTCACAGCGAGTTTCCTCCGTGCCTCGGAAAGCACGTAAAGCCGTTGGCCCCGGGTGTCATTTGTAGATCTTTGACAGTCGTTACTGTTAGTAGAAGCTCTAAAAAGTCTGTCAACCCGTCTTATCATGGGGTATCGTATTACCCAGTTACTGGCTTGTGGAGGTCCGACAGGCAGTCGCTCCATGTAAAATACTGATATCCAGCTGCATCTGGTTTGACTGGAAGCCGACCCCAATAGAGTTGGGAAAAGGCTAAGCAGATGATGAGAGATCCAGCCTGTCCCTTGATCCCCCTCCCACAGCGACGCCCTATGCCGAGGGCTGTTCCCCAAAGGGGGTGCCCTTAGCGTGTGGTCGTTTAGTTTTTAACTAAGTTTGTTGCCCTGGCTGGAGGCCTTAACGCATCCACAGAAAAGTCCGGTTGAGCAGTACACAACGTACTAAAGATTGACCTGCGAGAAGCCATACACAAAAAAAATCTCATAAAACATTGGCCACTTTCGCCGTGGGGTATGGCCAGGTCTAACTTCGTGTTTAACCGCTTACACACCGGTATCAACGAACCCCTTCACTGACCAATATTATAATTGCGCTCCGTGTGGGCACACTTTTGCTTTTGGTAGGCCGTCCATAAAGGACCAATAAAGGCCAGCATCAGTGGCGTAGCGATTCCAAATCTAGAAGGGGAAGACCAAGACGCATCTGCCTCCCTCTGAGGCCCTTTTCTTTCAGGACGTAAAATATGACCTGCCTCCGATGCTCGTGCGAGGCCCCCTAATACAGACATGGCTAGGCAGTTCTACCGACTTCACTCTTCTTATGTTCGAGACCTGGATTGTCAGCTGTCATTGTCATTCATGTGACCTGTCAGTTTTCCATCAATTCCCATGTCAAAAACTTGTAAAGTTAATAAAAATTGAAACTGCAACATCGGTATCTTTGTAGCATATTGTATAGATAAACTTGGTACCAATAAACGTGTTGTTGTGCATTCTTCGTATTTCTGATTTAATTTTTTCGTCAAAATGAATAACAGCGGTTACACTCCCAATACTGGTGTCACAGGTACGTAACCAAAACATTACGATAATTAGTACTTAGCAGAAATGGGTTGTAAATTCATCTTACCAATATTAAATTTTATTTTCCAGCTCCTATCGACCCCGGCTGGAACGACCCCCCTAAATTCGCCTACAATCCGCAGACCACACCAAATAAACCGCGAAACATTTTGAACAAAAGAGTGGCATTTCCTTTATCGAACAGCCCAGCTAGTCCTGTTGCCATGCCTCCTGTGAACCTGCCACCAATGCCTGCAGCATTCCCTCCTGCGCCGCCAGTACCGATTCCGAGGATAGAACCACTAGAGATTGATTTAGACAGTGAGAGTACACTAAAAGAAGTGACGGGAATACTTCTAGAACTCTTGGAGAATAGCACAGAACTTGGTGCCAAAGCAAATGATATCAGAAGAAGAATTGGGGTGATGGAGGAAATGTGGTCTGCTGGGAAGTTAGACAGTAGAATATATGTGCAAATGAAGAATTTGGCTTATGGTGAGTTCCAATTCATTCATTATCAAAATCTTTCATCATCAGCTTTTTGCCCTTATCCCAATTCATTTGGGCTGACCCCAGCATGTCTTTCCACATTATCTCAGCAGTCACCTCCTTTCTAGCTGTCTAAACTTCACACAGTCCATATTCTTAGTTACCTGTTATTTCTGAATGTGTGTCTATATTGTTTTTTAGTGGTATCTAAATCACTGTCAATCAAATTGGCATATTTGGTGTTTTGAGTAATTTGAACTGAGTCATAATGTTATTGATATAGCTAAGATCTAAATTCATGCACACTGAACATCTAGAGCATGAGCTTTTATATAATGTTTCATTACTTTCCCTTTCAATATTATGTTATGTAACACATTGCTGCCCAACTCTGCGTAAACAATAGCTCATCAATATTTAAATAGAATACAAATTAGTTTACTCTTTTACAGTACAATATGATTAAGAAAGCTATTTCCAAAAAAATAACAATAAAGTGGTATTTTGTCCCTGCCCCCTTGTTTAGTCTAAACTGCTAATTATTTAATATACTTGTATCTACAGAAATATATTCTTGCAGCACTCCGAGATGACACTCCAAGGAAAGCAGACGATATACACAGAGCACTGATGATAGAACATGTGAGCAGTGTCGGCACATGGATGCCAGGCATCAAGCAACTAATACACAACTGTATAGCTCGCTCTGCCTTGCTCTCTATTGACAAAGAATAGTATTTGCATAAGAACTAACTAGCCGAAACACACACTGGAATGGGGTTGGAATTTTTTTTTAAAGTGACACCGCACAATGGAACTTAAAAGAGTGAGAGAAGAAAAAACAAAATGGCAACTGTCCGCCACTATGGCTCTGTGCCCTTGTGTCTGTAATTGCATTCAAGAGGTGCTCCAGCAGTTGATTTCTAGTTCATATTTTTAATATTATATTACCTCTAATATTAAATTGCTTCCATACATGCTTGAAGACTGCTGCATAAGTCATCCTAGCAACAAGCCAGGATGACGTTAGATGCTTTTTAGTATGATAAACTTAGTTTCTCCCTAACAGCCAAAAACCTGATAATTGTATTAATAAATAAATATTTTAACTAACCCTGCAATTAAAATATATACTACATAGTTTTAAGAAAAGTATTGTGATTTTTTATTGAGTTATACTTCTAAGTTTGCCATGTTGAATATGAGGTACAATATATTAAGCTGTGTTGTGTAGTAGTTGTACATAAAATGAAATACATAATATAATTTATATCAATACTTTATTTTATTTCTAAATATTTCATCCATAACATATTATTCGTGAATCTGCACACTGTTACGGACACTTATCAAAATAAAATAGTTCTATGAGATGTACTTGATTCTTCACTGTACTCTACTTAATTTCCCGTTTTCGCGAAATGGAATCGTAGTTTATTTTGTTTAATTTTATATGTCTTTAAAATTAACTCGTCACTGGTTCATTCCTTGTAAGAACTCATCCAATACAGATTTAAAATAGAAAATTGGAAAAATTACAAATTAGGAATGTTTGGTCAAAGTTCATTGTTTATGGCGTATTCATAGCTCAGTTCCAAACTGATCACACGATAGATTTTCAACCAATTATAGATGTTTGGAACTAATTACACCAGCGCCATTAATTCCACATTTACCTTCTCCATGGACGAGTTCGGTAAAGAATACTTTTCAAAACCCTATTGTCTCCCGTGGTCTATGGTCTAAATGCCTCGTTTGATAGGCTTGGGCGCGACAGTGACTCGCACGGCGCGGCACAACTCGATGAGCTGTGCTGGCTCGCGCCCGCCGCCCTCTTCAACTGCGAGGCACACTGAGATGTCCACGCCGCATGGCTCCGTCCACACGCCGTGTGATATTAACACCTTGGTTAGAAGACGCACGTTCTGAGTGCCGTCATCATCTGTGAAACAATCATTTATTATTTCGCTTTTTCACAGCCTGTCGATGGCAATCTAAATTGTATTACCCTAGATTAAAACGTCGAGAATATCACCGGCAGTAAGTAGCGTTGATTATTTAATTTGATGCGCAATCTTAATCGCGCTTTTTGCTCATAAAACAGAATATATTATTAAAATACGATAAGTAAATATGTAAATTCAAGGAATTAAATTGTAAAAAAATGTATGTTTGTCTTGTTAATGGGAATAGTAATATAGAAAACATTTTTTGTATTTGAAATACAAAAAATGTTTTCTATTGTAATTTACGAGTATTCCAATTTATTTTTTAACTTTGCCTCGTTGCATTAGGAATTCCTCGTGTCGTGGGTGCTTTTACAAAAATAGAAACTGACATACAAAAACTACTACATGTAGGTCATACAAATATTTGTTCCATGCGGGGATCGAAAACGCGACACTCTGCGCCGCAGTGGACCGCTCAGTCACTTTTTACGCTTAATACCGCAGTTTTACTAAACCACTCCCACTCACTAGTATTCTGATGGTCGAGCGGGCGCAGATGGTCCTTGTGCGGCACGAGCGCGTGCACGCGCGTGTCGGGGTAGGCGACGCGCACGCGCAGCTGCGCCGGGTTGCGCACGCGCAGAACCTCTGCCTCCAGCGCCACGCCCGCCACTAAACCTGCACTGAACCGCACCACTGTGTCGTTGTCGGCTGCAGGATCCAGTATGCTCGCGGTGCACATACGAATCTGGAAAAACAAAAAAAAATATGGGAGAAAAAAAGGAAGAAAATCATTGATATTCAATGAAACAACACACTTGTCTAGATACAAATAGTAGCTTTCTGGCAAAATTGGCAAGCTGTGACTAATTTTCTAATAAAATATGGCACCAGTCTCGAAACTTATATTAAAAGCTGTGGTGATTCACTTCGCCTCGAAAGGATACCTGTGACTCACCAGTGGGAATGCTTATGTTGTTGATTTTATTATGATTTTTACTCTGCCCATGGGCAAAAGACATATGAATAGTATGTGAAAAAAATACTCTTGGTTTAAAACTTACAGCTACCTTTTTAGTCTTTACCGTTTTTTACCGTAACTAATTTTAAACTATTTTATTTTACTTTTGTCTCTTGACAATTCAAAAGTGCCTGTAACTGGCCTACTTGAAATAAATGATTTGATTTTGATTTTTGATTTTGATTTTGATTTTACGGCTTTCTAAACTAAAACATAAAATTTGCCCTAACAAATTCACCAATCTTACGAACATACCTTAATATTAGGTTTAGGTATCACAGGCAGCGGCGCTGACTGCAACAGAGGTAGGATGGCGCGAGCGAGCGCGGCCGGCTTGTGGTCCGCGTTCATAGACAGTTGCCGGAACACGGCGATCGTGAACGGGTCGGGTTCCACTCCTGTGTGTGGAGAAAATAACATATAGATAGGGTATTTTTTTGGTGTGGGTGACTAGTACTTTTTGTTTAATTTCGGAAGATAAACTGTCATATTGCAAAAAAATAAACATTTTCTGAACACTTGTCCAAAAAAAGTGTAACTGCAAAACAATCCTTAAATCAACGTCAAATGCCGTTTTGCAGTTGACACTTATGTGGTAGTGAACAATGATTCAATGTCACTCCAGAACACGTATCTTGAACACATCAGAAATCTCTCAAGCAGCTGATGCGTGACTGAGAGAGCACTAGTCAGCAGTGCGTTTTTTGCTCTCACCTGCATTAGCCAGTAGTCTGTCCAGCAGCTCGGCATGATGCGTGAGTGCCGCAGCGGCCGACAGCGCGGCGGCCTGTCCGGCCAGCGCGGGCGCGGGCGCGGGCGCGGGGGCGGGGGCGGGCGGCAGGCCGGCGCCGGGCGAGGCGGCCGCACACAGTCGCGCCGCACTCACGCGCAGCGCCAGCTGACACACGCACGCGTGCTCCTGCTCGGACACTCCGCTGAACTGGTGCTGTAGTCTGTGGACGTAGGAATACAGAGATAATCTTTAGCTACTAAAAACTAACTTGCAAACACAATAGACTATTTGACTACTATTATGTTGGGAATAATATAAAATGATTCTTTATTACATAATAAGCACACTACATTATTATTCCTGGGAAATCTACTGTATTACCAATAAAAATAAATGTTAAAGTTTGAATTTCCAAAACACCGCCAAAAACGCCGGTTCTTTAATGGCGCTGGTCATATGACATGTATTAAGTCACATGCAAGTAAACAAATATAAAAACATTGCAACTGAAGTGAATTTTATAATTTTTCGAATTCTTTATGAGATAAAATGGTATATGAATGGTGTGTAGTGCCACAATGTTTAGAAACTGTTTCTATTTCAACGAATACTAAAAGACGAAAAATGTGGTTATAATGTTCACTAGGTAAATTTATAAAAAACAGTTCGAGATGTATCACAAATATCGATTTAATCAGCCAAAGAAAAAATGTTTCAAAAATAGTCAATAATTATAAAAAAAAACATTATTCTCAAGTTCCTATTGATTCAAACGACAAAAACAAACCTGAGGCAGTCAGTGGTAAGATGCGCAAGTCCATGCGAGGGCAGTCCGTTGGTGCTGTGCAGCGCAGAGTTCAGGGCAAGAACACAGCGCGCAAATATTGAAGTGAATTGTGCTGCACCCGATACAGCGGGCTCCATCTCTGCTAGTCTAAGGAACATTTCGTTTTATAAATAAATAATTTTTATTTGTTTACATTTTAGTTCGCAGCTGTGGTCGATGCTTCTGTCTAGCAGTTTTTTTTTTTTTTTATCGTGGTAAAATCATCAAATGAGTCCTCCCACCCAGGGCAGGGCGGGAGGGACTGTCAGACTTGTACTGACTAAAATCCACGGTGTCCTTCAACAGCCCTTTACATACCGGAGTCACGGTAATCCCTTGGTCCCGCGACCCCGGCAGGCTTTGGCCCTCTACAGGCCCCGTCATTTGTCTAGCAGTAGTTTTTTTTTTATAAAGGACTAATATTCAGCATTAAGAAGCTTTTTTGTCGAAGTGGAAGTCTTCGATGGATGTCTTCCGCTCTCTGAAGGTTGGAAGGGTCTGTCGGACTTGTACTGACTAAAACTATTCCAGTGTTCACTTGTACCCTAGTGTCGACGAGTTTTAAAGTGGTTGCCGCTGCCGCTTGACCTTTTAAAACACATCAGGGCAGATAATGATGGCTAATTCTAGCAGACCCAACGACCTTGCTTTTTTTTTCAAAAACAATCATTCTGCGTAGTGTATTCTAGAGATACTTAAGGAAGAGGATATGTTTAGCCCTTTAACCGCCAGAGTCGTATATATGTGACAAACATTTCCGTGCCCCTATCGCCCGTGTCGTATTTATCCGACAGAGAATATTCACAATTTTTGTTGTTTTGTTCGATTTTATTGCATCTATTCTATATCTCTCTATTTATGTAGATAGACAGATAGAATACTTTTTATTGTACACGATGATATTTTACAAATCGGAGCTTAAAAGGAGCAGAAAGAGAGGAGAAGAGGAAAGCACGATTCGTAGCCGGGCGCTAGGGGCACGGCAATTGATATTTAGCCAAGCGCTTAAAAGGTTAGGCAGATCTTCTCTCTTGTTAATATACTGACTTGTTAAGCTGCTCTTCTGCTGACTGCAGCATGTTGAGTCGTACGTTGGTGGAGAGAGTGACGTTGTCGATGTGCTGCAGCACGGAGTCGAAGAAGCGCCGCACCGCGCTGTCGTCCATCGCTGACTCGATCTTCTCTGCGCTCGATTGTTGAGCGTCGCCTAAAACAGATTGGGAGTCGATCCTAAAGGCTGATTTACATTGATCCAGTTGCTGGATCCAGCGTAACTGGATCAATGTGAACATACTCTAAAGCGCAATATACTAGACATTGCACTGGATTGAAACTAGTTTACATTATTCCAGTGCCAATCAGGGGGCTGTAAATCAGTGACACTAGAACCACTGAATAAAATAAAATTAAAATATTTGTTAGTTGATCAATTTTCTTCGTTTATTTGACCCCTTCCACATTTGGACGACTTTAGTACAGCGAAAGTCGCGCAACAGACACTGCTAACGCGCGGCTGTACTTATAATGTGAAGGAATGTCCTTCTGCCGCTGTAGAGCTGCTTACCTCCTAATGTACAAGTGATCTTAATTTACTGCTTACCTATAGGTAAGTAGGGCACGAGGTGCGGCATGGTATCCCTCAGATACGTGTAGTGTTTGATAGTGTGTTCCTCGAACAGCGGCAACATAGTGGTGCAGTGCTGCGCAGCGTTTAGTACCAGGATGAGGACGCACATATCTAACAGTTCGTCAAGGAATTCTGTTTTTAAGAAGATATTGGACCTTAATAACCGTAATTATAATACACGCTTCTTGGAGCCATGTTACTGCATTGTATTCAATATATTTAAGGCTCCTATTATTCCGTTTTCGGAACAAATAAGATTCTGAATAGCTCTAAAAGTATACTTTTTTTAATCGTGGTATTAGCATCAAATGAGTCACCCGACCCATGGCACGGCAGACTGTCCGACTTGTGCTGACTGAAATCCCCGGTGTCCTCTAATAGCCCTTTACGTTCCGGGGTCACGGTTGCTGTTTAGTCCCGCGACCTCGGCAGGCTTTGGCCCCCGTCATAAAGGTGATCGGGATGAAAATTGAACCAGCAACTCGTGGCTTGCAAGTCAGGCGTTCATCCGCTAGACTACGTACGCCGCTAGATGCCCCATGGTAAGAGTATACTTGTTAACAAAATCCCGAATACCTTCAGATAGACCATTTCTCTTTCATAAACCTTCCTGACCGAGTATAAACAAAATTTTGATCGGACAAAATCTGTTACGGATACACCCAAAAGTTTTTCACGTAGACGCGATAGTAACGTTTAACCGCGTTTCGCGCACTTAGTGGCCCGCTCCAAGGTCGTGAGAACTGTCAACCAATGTGAGCGCCAAAAGCGGTTAAACGTTACTATGGCGTAAATTTACAATTTACGCCATAGTAACACACTGGGATCTCCCGGTGGAGGAGCTCATAGCTAAATAAATACAGCTGCACAGACCGATCCTCCGGGTTAAGCCGCGCTTGCCGAGGTTGGTCTGTGGATGGGTGACCATCTGTCACAGCGAGTTTCCACCGTGCCTCGGAAAGCACGTAAAGCACGTAAAGTCGTTGGTCCCGGCTGTTATTTGTAGATCTTAGACAGTCGTTACTGTTAATCAGAAGCTCTAAAGTCTGACAACCAGTCTTACCATGGGGTATCGTATAACCCAGTTACTGGGTTGTGGAGGTCCGACAGGCAGTCGCTCCATGTAATATACTGATATCCAGTTGCATCTGGTTTGACCGGAAGCCGACCCCAATATAGTTGGGAAAAGGCTAGGCAGATGATGACTGGGATCTCCCGGCACCGCTACTCATATCTTTCTCGAAGCATTTATAGTATGATAGTAAAGGATACAAGCCGGGTCCTCCACGTCGGGCTCCGGCATGTCGAAGAAGGGATGCACGGCCAGCAGGCGCGTGGTGAGCGGCAGCACCAGCGACGCGTGCGAGCTGCCCAGGCGCTGCACGCAGCGGAATGTTGAGCGCTTGTCCTGTGCAACATTGGAATTATTTAATTTACTCTGAATATTCTGCAAAAGCATTGGATTTGAATTTGCATCAAAGGCAATTCTTTTAAATGTTTTGTTTTTTTTTTCTACTGTTTTTATGAGTTCCACATAAACGTGTTTTAGAAGGCCTACACACTTTTCTTGGAAGATTGGATTTGTTTGTCGAGTGTAGTCTGTCAATGTTTTTCCTTTTTTACTCCAATATAAGTGAATACTATATTTTACTTTCTGTCTTCGTTTTATTCCAAATACTTGTGTTTCCACGCAAAATTGTGCATTGTTGTTTCCTTTCATCATTGTACTTAGCATCACAGTATTATTTACTTACTTGTGGGTACCTCTTGAGATTCTCCAATATCTTGTCGATGCACATCTCGAGGCAGGTCTTTGACGCGACGGTGCAGGAGCCCAGCATCCTATGTAGACCTTCTCTTACATCCATGGAATAGTCCTTAAAAATATTAAATTAGTTTCATAACATTATACTATGGTTGGCGCTCCACAACTCAATAACTACGGGTTATAACTCTTGCTAAGACTGTTTGTCAGACTTTCAAGCTTCTGACTAACAGTAACGACTGTCAAAGATCTACAAATGACGGATCAATGGCTTTATGTACTTTCCTAACTACAGAGGAAACTCTATGATGGATGGTCACCCATCCATAGACCAACCTAGATCGTCCCGTGTGGCCGTTATTATTTAGCTACGAGTTCCGAGGGAAGTAACTAATGTATCCACATATTTTCAGTAATTATTACAAAGGCAAGGAATGATTGTTAAAAGATCTGTCAAACGCTACCCACCTCTAGGGCTCCCAGTATAGTCTCAAGCTGGTCTTCTCTCAGCACGATGTGGTGTGAGATGCGCGTGAGGCTGTCGATGGCGCGCAGGCGCACGTCCTCGATCTCATCGTTGAACATGTCTACCAGGAAGTCTAGCGAGGTAGTCGCGAAGACCGAGTTCTCCATTGAAAGTTGACAGACGGCGTCCACGGCTGCCGTGCGGACCTCTGGATGGGGTAGAAAAGTTAATATGAGTACAAAATCTTAGCAATCAAGATTCGTGACTCTCTCTCACTGTAATCTTTGTTGTCACTATCGGTATTCGTTGTCAATCGTGCAGGTCTTTTAATCTAATCAATCAATGCAGTATCTTCATTATTAACATCAGAGTAGACTTTATTTTTGTAAAAATGAGATCGCTATTGGGTGCTGCCATTGGTTAAAAAATATCAAAAGTCGTGATCTTTACTACTATTACAATAAGATTTCTGTTAGAGGTATTTTAACTGTGGAAATACGAAATATAAACATAAACAATCATATTTGTACGCCTCTGGGTAAAACATGGAAGATCAACCTGCTTATAACACCTCACACTATGTGTAACTTGACCTATATTCACAAATAAAGCTTTTTGATTTCTGAAAGACATATTTCTCAGAAAATGGAAGATTTATTCATCTTACTGAAGTAGCTCATCATGAAAAAGCTACTAGCTACTTATCAGATTGTTACTATTACCCATGAGCTCGTCCTCCAGTCCGTGCACGAAGGCCCCGGCGGCGCCGCCCGGCAGCAGCTGCACGGTGTGGCTGTGCAGCAGCTGGCCGGGCGCGTCGTCCGCCCAGCGCCGGCCGGACGCCCACGCGCCGCTGCGCACCAGCTCCGCGCCGCGCTCGTGCGCTGTGCGCTTTTTCTGCAATATAACTTTATATTAAGAACCGTTGTAAGAAGCAAATATATTATGGCCTATAGATGCTTGTTCCAGAAGTGTATATAAGTGTTGATAAATCCAAACACGATTAAAGAGAAATTTCTATTGGAGTAAACGTTTTATTTGTATAAAATGGGTAATTATAATAAATTCAAAATCCGACGTTTTTTATTGGATAAATTGTCCAATATCTACAGGATTCCTTGATCAAGTCAGTATCAAGGAATCATATGCTTAAGAGCTATAAGATTGATAACACCGAATTATTAAAAAAAAATGTTGATACTCCATCAGCTAATTTCTTATTACAGGTTGAACCTTAAAAAAATGAACACTAACCTTCATATTACTCATAAGCTGTTTATCCAAGGTCTGCAATAAGAAGCGGTCGGACACAGCGCGAGTGGTACCGAGCAGCGTGCAAGCGAGCGCACGCACTTGCATGCACAGGTCGTTCACTGCCGAGCATATGCGCACGAAGGCATCGTCCACCAGCCGCATTGTTGTCTCTCCATCACAAAGGGTTATTGTGCTGTAAGGGTTATTAAGTTAATGGTTTATTCTTCAGCAAGAACCCTGAAGAATGCTTGCTTACTATGAAAATATATGTGAGTCGTCAAAGAGAACACGTCACTCTAGCGCCTATATTTAGCGGTACTTCGGCGCGATTTTCATAGTAAATAAGCACGCCACGCCGAGTTTTTTAGTTTGCCAAAGCCTATGTGAACACAATTACCAACAAGGAATATTGGTTTCGTGACGAAAAAAAAATGAAAAGTAAACTCACTCTCAGGTGACAACGCAGATTTATTTGTATTCTTCTATTACTCTCACCAAAATGTAATTGACTAAACTGATTAGCACAAATAATTTATAAAAACAACCAAGATAACGAAACTGTTTAATTATAATATAACACTTACTTCTCAGGATATTTGTTGCCCAGCACCCACACCAGCTTGAGGGCCACCTCCCTCACAATCTCGTAGTCATCAGACAGAGCTATGCACACCAAGTCATACAGAGCTGCACTCAGGTTCTGACCCCTCTCATGCATTGTGAGGAGAGATTGGAAAGCTCCAGAACGGACTCTTGCATCCTGGAAAAAAACACAAAATAAATAAGGAAAAAAGAACTACATTACTAAAATGATTTGATTATAATATAACAATTGCCAAATCCTAGGCACATTACAGCATCTGATCATGTTATTCAGCCACAGATTTACAAACACACTCCCACACTATTACCTATGATAATTTTATCAACATACTTCTTGAATAACAAGACTAGTAAGGCAATTTTATAACTATTTCTTAATCAACTGTAGAATAAATGATATTTAGAGTAAAATTGCTTATTATTTCCTTAGGCTTAAAGAATAACAGTTAAAAAGCATAGTATAGTAGCATTGTAGTTAAAAAACAAACAGGTTTTAGTATTATATTGTATTTAGGTACAATATACTACTTTTATAAATTAAAAGGTCAAAAATATTCACTCACCTCAGCATGAGAATAGTCCCCTAGCAATTTGACAATGGCATCAGCTTCAGTGGCCATCTCCGTAGTCCTCTCCGACTCAGGGTGTATGGGATACAGTTCACTGATGAGCTGCAGGCACCGACACTTCACCTGATGGCTGGTATCCTTCAGGTTATCCTTGGCTACCGCTACCAGACGCATCATGAGGATTTTATCATCACTCAGTTTAGCACCAAGTTTTAGTAGAGTTGCTATGCCTTGCGCTATTACCTGTAAGTTGATTTACAATATTAAACAGCTATTTGTGATATTTCATTCAAAAGTAGGTTCAAAAATAAAAACATTAAATTCTTTTACAATCACTATCTGGAGGTATAAAAGATGACTAAGTTTTAAGTTCCATCAAAGGTCTTTTTTTTAGATTTGTACAAAATGAGGATGTTATGGCAAATCATACCTTGTGGGAAGTTTCATTTTTGATTAAGTGGGCTGTTTCATCAATCAAATTGCTTAGGTTAGCTCCAGGACACTCCAAGCCAATGTCACAAAACAACCATAGTATTTTCACTCGCACCACGGCTTCCTCTTCAGACTGGAAGTGTTCTGACAGTTTCTTGATAGCTTCTTCTACGTCCGATTCTTGGAACTGGAGGCAATCTGAGATACGCAGTAAGAGTTGCAGTGCCTCGTCACTAGACTTGCATTTTTCTAACAGCCCAACAAAAGCGGCCGCTGAACTGCCTATCAGGGGCTTCTTTACAAGGTGCAGCTTTTTCGTAGGTGGGCTGTCCTGAAAATGAAACGGTAATTAAATAATCTGAACAATTCAGAAGTGATTTTACGGCAAGCTAAGGTTAGAAACTTACTTGAAAGGATTTATTGTATTCTGCCAATGCTCTCTTTTTGAGTACCGCTGCCATTTTATTATTTAGAGTGTTTCTGATGTTGTTTATCTACTGGGTATTGTATTAAAACTGCGGAATTATAAGCAGCTCACTGTTTATATTTTAGTTGATTTGACAGAACAGAAGAAGAGGAGAGCGAGTGACGAGTGAGTGTCTGAGTGAACGGCATGATCCTGTCACAGACAACATAGATACTGATCCTATTGTAGACAGAAAAGTAAAGAAAAGTATAGACGAATCGTAACCATTACAATGCCAATGGGAACTTGTCTTCCCAAACTGTCATTAGAGTCAAATTTTCTTAGACGAAGACTGGGAAGTTTTTTTCCCAAGTTTACTTCCCAAATTGTCATTAGTGACATTTGTTGCAAAGAATTGTGCTGAAGACAGTTCATTTAGCATTCAAGTGGGTAGACAGAGAAAAGTATAGACGGATTGATAACTTCCTTCTCTTTCCCTTATGAAAGAAAAACAAATCGACAAACCGAATAAGAAGAAAAGGGACGAAGCATAGCTATCTCCATCTCTCAGCGCGTGCCGTTTTTTTTCAAGTCCTGCGCAAACATTTTGCTAAACAAGTTGGACTCTTAGGGCATATTTAGGGATACCTACCAGATTCAGGCATTATATTTCCCAGACAATTTGACCTGTACGATAATTTATGAAAATTGATAATTAATTTTTAGCAAACATTCTACATGTTCTACTAATATACAGGAATTTGAATCCGTTAGAGATATAAAAATAACTTGGTTGGAGAATTTTGCTCTTTCTTGATGTAATTTTATTTGTATATTTATTTTTGGTCAAGTGTGAGTTATTTTTGGTGTGTGTGTCCGAAAATGAGTGAGATGAGCAAAAAATTTCTTAAATTCCAGTATTATACTTTAATTCATAAGTATTTCGTTTTTTGTTAGATCAATTCATAAAACGTATTATTTTAGTGTTACGGAATCTGTTTTTAACATAACCCCAGGATTTATATGCATTATAATAAGAGTTTGTGTTAATAATAAACTGGTCCTAATTAACGGTTAATGAAATAGTCTTTATAATCTCTTAGCATCTATCGCTGGGATATAAACCTAACATTCAAGGGGTCGGGTCACATCATACTCCACCATGTTTAATGCTGACTTAGTAACGCTTAGCAGGTTTCACAGACCTACGGCATTAAAATCTTCTCTGAACTTAATTATGCAGGTTAAGGGAAAAAGTCACATGCAATGATGTTTTCCTTCACCGAAAAGCCATTGATACGATAAACATAAACAGGTTAACCTTTTGTCATATTACCCATACATATTTTAGAAAATGAATTTACCACTTTTTGCAGAATGAGGTAATGTCATAATTGTCAATTATTGTCAGTCTTCAAGCTCCTGTCACACCACTCAACTTCACTTGTCAAGTTGCATATGGTCAGGATGTTAATTGAAAAATATTTATATTAATAAATTTAAAATAAGCAATATTAAAACTTTCACTTATTACTCAATTAACACTAAAACAATTGTGTTTTAATAAACAACATGTGTAGATGCTGTGTTTAAAGAAATAAGGATGAAGCCATTATCTCTTCATCTTACACGTAACAATTTATGTAATTTATTAATTAATTGTAGTTCGTGAAAGGTAAGGTATTCGATCATTATGGAACTAAATTGCATAAATTAATTTTCTATAACTTGTGTACTAGAGGTAGGTGAATTGAAGTTGTTTATTTTGCACTACTCATGTTCTCGATCTTTATCATTAGAATCCATCTATTATTACTGATAATGGTTTACTTGATAGACGTTGTATTTGATGAAAAAGAGTGATAGTGAAATAACGTGTTGTTATTTTCAGATCATGGAAGAAAAAAAATAATGTCATGTGAAGGCAAAGAGCAGGAAATGTCTGAACGGCATCTCCTGGACAGCGCGTGCCTCGGGGACAGTAGCGTGGCCGTTCCCGTAGTGCGCGCGCGCTTGCCACAGCACTGGAAAGAGTTTGCATGTGGTGGAGGATCTGCATTCTGCAATATACTCATCAGCTATCCATTGAATAAACTCATATTTAGACAGGTAAATAAATAACTCACTCAGTCTATACCTACTTATTTTTATACATAACAAAAGTAAACAATCACAGTATTAATCATATTAAAGAAATATTTATTACAGTGTCAAACAACCTATAAATCTTTTGTCCATAATAATCTGTCGTAATGCTAATAATTTTTGTTGTTACTAATATTTCACTTGATCCCTGTTAAAAATATTGCAGTAGCTATGCACATCAAATGCAAAATACAGTTTAAGGCGCGTCCCTGTGCAAAACGCAGCGCCAGCCGTTTTTTGTGCAGTTTTTTGGAGCTATATACTCTATAACCAAAAGAAATATCATATAATAAAAAATACGTTAAATTTCTACATAATCTTGGCTCCAAAATGGTACATTTTTTTTTCTTTTTTACTCTGTATAATGTTTTATTAATCGCCTCACAACGAAACCACTAAAATGACAAATAATTATTGAAACCATGCAACTCCTCGAAAACTAACCATAATTTTGATTTTGAACTTTACACTAATGGATAGGCAATTTAATTATGAACATTATGGTAGAAATATTTTTTTCAAAAGACCAAAATTAGATTTTATAAAGATTTTATTCTAAAATTTGAGCGTATTCTATAATGATCTCTTGCGCTGGGTATTGAGATTCAGTGTGCCGCAAGGTCTCGAGGGTGAAACCCGTGTTGTTTGTTACCGCGCCGCGTGGGCTCACGCACTTGCTCGCTCACGTCACATTATCAGTAGATAAAAATATTACTAGATGTGTTTTTGTTATTGACGGTTGATTTTTTTGTCTCAGTTATTTATTTTTTCTGCGAAAGAACGCTTTGTGTAAAAAAAAAAGACTATTGCGTTTTGCGAAAAGACGCTATTGTTGTGTAAATATAGTGAAAATGCCTAAGTACAAGAAAGTTGTGCGACAAGGACGTGCAAAAGTCGCAATGATGAACGAAGCTCGGTAAGCACTCTCGTACCTACTTATTAAATTTATGTTATAAGCCCAAGTTAGCACGAACAAAATATCGCGGAGGGATTTTATAGCGCAATGGATTTTCAACTCTCGGTGTTGAGCCAAGATGAATTCATCAGATGCATCCCGCGTCTGATGGATTCTGAACACTTGTGCGCGAATAAACGCAATATGGGCTCCCGTGTCCCGCTATTTTTTTTTTTATTTATATAGTCGTCTGTCACGCCACTTCTGGGTGGTCCCGCGCGATAACGACGCGTGTACGGCGCGTGTTATTAAAATGACGTCATCTCTTTAGTTGTGTATCTTAGCCGTATCTAACTTATGTTACAGCATCGTTATGAAATAAGCTCATACATTAAAAAAGGATTTGTCCAATTACCTTGTATTCAAATTATTAATTGAATTATGAAACCAAGGTCAGCGATTTCGCATGTGCCAATTTGCCATCCTTGTCTATTACACAATACGCTGTATAAGTTAGAGCGAGATAGGTATAGTATTGAGTGAATAAACGTTCAAACAGGCGAAAATAACTTCTTATCTGATTACATCAGATGCGTCATGTGTGCCAATTTGCCATCCTTGTTTATTACACGATACGCTGTTTATGTTAGAGCAACGTAGGTATAGTATTTTTTTTAGCGTGGTAAAATCATCAAATGAGTCCTCCCACCCCGGGCGGGGCAGGAGGGACTGTCATACTTGTACTGACTAAAATCCACGGTGTCCTTCAATAGCCCTTTATGTTCCGGGATCACGGTAATGAGATGAGTCCCGCGACCCCGGCAGGCTTTGGCCTTCTAGAGGGGGGCCCCGTCATCTTGCTGACGCTCTTTGAGGCGCGCGTGGAATACAACGCGTCCGCCCGTCAACCCGGGCATGGTCCATGGTCGGACAGCGAGTTGCCCTTTACTCGCCGCTCGCATGCCTGCGCCTACAAGGGCTGGAGATCGTCTGGCGACGTCCGTCGCCGTGGGCGTCTACCACTGCGGCTGGGCTGGAGGGAGGACGCTGTCCTCTCCTTCACGCGGCGCGCTTCCTCCTTCGCGAGCATGACTGCTTCGCAGAAGGAGGCGACCGCTTCCCACTCCGTCTCGCCCCGCAGCATGGCCTCGACCAATGCTGGGCGCGAGAGGTCTCCGCCTATCGCCGTCGTGAGGACACGGCGGTGCTCTGGCCAAGCGGGGCACTCCTGCACCGTATGCTCCACCGTGTCCTCCGTGTCCTCGCAGTGGTGACACCCAGACGTTTCCACCTTTCTCCTCAGACACAGGTACCTCCCGAAACATCCGTGTCCGGTGAGGACTTGCGTCAGGCGGAAGGTTAGGACGCCGTGACTCCTATCCAGCCACTCCTCAAAGAGGGGTCTTACTGCCGCGATTGCGGCGTGCCCGAACGTAGGTATAGTATGGAATGAATAAACGGTCAAACAAAGTCAGCGCGGCGAAAACAACTGTCACAGTCTGCCGGACAGTTCTATACGCTTTATTTCAAAAACGCTCATTTTGATGGCGGGACATCGCAAGGGATATTGGAATCTCGACTCTCCGCGCTAAACAGAGCGTTGAAAATTCAGTGCGCTTATTAAATACATAATTATAAACAATGCAATTTATTTTTCTTTTTTGTTTTTGTTTGCAGCCGGGCTAAAAGAACGGGAAAAAATAGTACCAGCCAGAACAATACCAGCGGTCGTTAACCCCCAAAAAAAAAAAACATCGAATCTTTTTTATTGTGATGAGATATCGATATCTATCACTTCTGCAGAGTTTCGCTTCGTAATTTTATTCAATCCTGTATATTATGTCTGACCTTAAAATAATAAATGATAAAATTTACTTTGTTATTTTATTTTTCTACTAAGTATTTTCACCGTCTGAATAACAAGTTAACTTTTTATTTAAAAAATATACACCGGGTGATGTTTATTATAGAGTACCATCAACATTTGTATCAGAGTAAAAGTTGATAGTATTCATCGACGTGGGTATAGTCACTGAATTCATAACGACCAAAAGTATTTGGGCGCACCAATAAACATTAAATTTCATAAAAAGAAATATTTTTTTAATTGAATGCCATGTCTGTTAGTTCTAAGGTCTGTGAATTTTACTTGTATTCGTAAATAGTTCGCCAGATGGCGCTAGTGGTATTTTACGAAGTATTGTAGAGGTGAGGTGCGGCGATGAGGGAACAAATTGCTCAAGGTTATTTGGTCAGGGTATGGCCTTAAGACTGAGCACACAAAAACCTTCAGGGGGCATGTCTTATCATTTGGGTGATAAGGTTTATCTTATCAAAATTCATTACATAGGCATTTAGCTTATAATTTTAATAAAGAACTAAAGAAGACTGATCAAAGTTTCTTATCATTTTTAAATACTTCATTCAAAAAATTAATATTTTTTATTAGATAACTTGGTTACTACAGCAGTTGTTTATGATTAATGTTCCAGATGATGCATGGAGTTGAAACAACATTTGCGTTACACCAGCTGCAGAAGGAAGGCCTGGCCTTCCTCTACCGTGGTATGCTGCCTCCGCTGATGCAGAGATCACTGTCCATGTCCTTAATGTTTGGAGTGTATGATGAAACCCTACATCCGCTGTTAGAAAGACAAGTCAATCCTTATATAGCAAAAACATGTGCAGGAATGGTTGCCGGGGCTTTTGAGGCGACACTAATGCCTTTTGAGAGATTGCAAACTTTACTTATACATCCAAAATACCACAAAGAGTTCAAGAATACAGCAGATGCAGCCAGCCATATTGCCAAACATTATGGTATCAAAGAATTCTACAGAGGATTAATACCAATATTATTCAGAAATGGTCCATCCAATGCAATGTTTTTCATAATTCGTGATGAAGTACGTGATAGACTACCGGTGCAGGAGAAGGTATTCTATCAAAGCCTCCAAAACTTTTTGGCTGGAGCTTCAATTGGCGCATTTCTTAGCACACTATTTTATCCTTTGAATGTTATTAAAATTGCAATGCAGTGCGAACTTGGTGGCCCTCACAGGACAATTGTACATGAATTCAAATACATTTTGCGCAAGCGAGGCTTAAAGTTCACAAACTTCTACCATGGAGCATTATTAAACATCTCCCGTGCATTTTTAAGTTGGGGTGTCATAAATGCTTCTTATGAAGTATTAAGAAAATTTTTATATGCCTAGTCAAATTGTTTTACCTTGTACAGATATTATTTAACTGTGTTTCAAATATTGTTGGATCAAATTGTTACTTGTTTTTTATTGAAATATTTTTATTTCATGAGAATACATGTCATGTGTAAATATTCAGTATGCCATCCAAGCACAAAAATGACAAACAGATGAGTCTGTTTCCTGCCATATCATGTCAGTGTTCACTCAGGTAGAACTTTGTTTCGTGTATGTATCATACATCAAAGGAAAACGATGAAAGTCAACACTGGAGTTAATGTTATGAACTGGCGACTCCACTGACATGCTAAAGTTTATTAAATATTTCTCTACTATTCATGTAAAACTGTTAATAACTTCAAAAGCCAATCAGTTGAACTGTGTAAATTCAATTATTATAATTCTGAAACGAGAAATCTAATATTGGAGTTGTTTAAATTCAACGTCTGTTTATAAGTTATTTATTTATGAACTTATTGGGAAAAACCAAGGGTTAAATCTTTTAAGTGCTGTTATAGTTTATTTACTGTATATGTTATTTTTAAGTAGACAATGTTTATTTATATACATTTGGAAGCATTTACATTAATGTTGTTATTATAACATTATCTGATTAGTTTTCGATCATGGTTATTGTGATCGGTCATGTATGATATTGTGTTAGTGTGGCTCTGCAACAACATACCGTATGTTGATAATAGAACAGTTGATGCTTGTGCTGTATCATAGCCTATTTATTACATTTTGCAGTATTTTATGTGTCTATAGCCAAACCCAAATACATAACAGTATATTGATCTGTGTTATATAATAGCTGAATTTATTAATGTAGGTTCCCACCTATCTGCGCATGTTATTCTAAAAGAAATAAATGCAGTTAAATAATTTGGTATTTGTTATTTCGAGGCCACCCAGGAATGCGTTGCAAGGCAAAAATATTGTTAAAATTACTTAATTATGAGTATGACTAAAGGTATGAAACCAAAAATGAGATAATGTAATAGTCTGTCATCATTGGTAGTCACACCACAACGTTATAGGTATCCAAAGGTGTAGAGGGAAATAACTAGTTACGAGTACGTATAAAAAATACCTAGGCTATTGTATAGGAAAATTGCTGTTCCCGCTGTTTGGCTCCTAAAGGTCATAGCGTGATGTTTTATATCGATGAAGGGACTATCCAACACAAAAATAATTATTCAATACGGCCCAATAGGTTTTAAAATTTGCGCGTTCAACCGAACAATCTCTTTAGCTTTGTAATATTAGTAGTTTTTTTTTATTGACTATTCTCGGTCTATAAAAAAGAAACTGTTAATTTTAATAATAGTAAACAGCATTAACATAAGAAAAAATAGTTTTATTGTTACCAATACTAGACCAATACAATGACAATCACTTGAAAGGATTTCATAGACAACAGTATTGAGCTAAGTCTTTATGAACTAAGGAGGTACACATTATAATATTATTAGGCAATAAACTAGGGTTCAATTTTCTAATTTCTACACTCTCACCAAATTTGAACCCTTTCACTTAAAAACAAATTTAATTTTAGAAAATAAACAACAATCTGAACTCTGGTCTAAAAATATACATTCAGAACACAATCAACTGAACAAATTCTGACCAAAGTTAATATTAAGTTTTATCCAGTACTAATGAACAATTTTAATTTCTTAACACCTATTTTATCCCTTAGATATTGATATTTATCTCTAGGCAGAGCCTTAGTAAAGATATCAGCATATTGTTCCTTAGTACAAACATAATTTAAATCTATTTGTTTTTCACTATACTTTTCTTTGATGAAATTGTACTTAACATCAATATGCTTACAACGTTTGTGGTAGTCCACATTTTTTATTAAACAGATTGCACTTTGATTGTCAATATTCAAACAAATAGAATCCTGGTTAAATTCACCAATATCTAGTAACATTCTTTTTAACCACAAGGCTTCTTTGGTTGCAGAGCAAGCAGCCATAAATTCCGCTTCCGTTGTGGATAAAGCAACACTATGCTGACGTTGTGTTGCCCATGTTATGGCAGCTCCATTTTTAATAAACACATAGCCAGTTAATGACTTTCTAGTGGTAGTGTCTTTAGCATAATCTGCATCACTGTAAGCTACAATTTTATTTTGCTGAGATGATGAATAACACAAACCAAAGTCTTTGGTTTCCTTTAGATATTTCATTATCTTCTTGACGACATTCCAATGAGTGTGATCAAAACAATTGAGATATCGACTTACCAGACTAACTCCATACATGATGTCAGGTCTGCTTACCACAGCCAGATGCATTAGTGATCCAACTGCCTCTCGGTATGGAATATTCTTATCCACAGACCCAGTGCTCATCTCCAGTGTGGTGTGTGGGTCTACTGGAATATTATTGCAGTTAGCTTCTTGCATGTTATATTTATACAATAATCTCTCAATATATTTTGACTGGTGAATAAAGATACATCCTTCAGATTTTTCAATTTGTAATCCAACAAAATTCTTTGGATCACACTGCTTTATTTCATAGTTTTGCTTTAATTCATGCATTACTGTATTTAATGAATCTTTTGACTTTGAAAGTAGTAGCCCGTCATCAACATACAATAATAAATAAACTTTATTGTTGTATACATTTCCAACATACAAACACCTATCTGCATGACTATTGTTGAAACCAAATTTCTTCAGTGAGGTATCAAACTTTTGGTTCCAACACCGTGGTGCCTGTTTAAGACCATAAAGAGAACGTTTGAGTTTACATACCATATTAGAATCGGCATCCAAACCTTCAGGCGGTGTCATATAAATGTCTTCTTTGACATCACCATATAAGAATGCAGTTTTAACATCAAACTGAAAGATATTCAAATTATGTTGTGCGGCCTCTGAAAGTAAAACTCGTACTGAGTCATACCTTACTGTTGGAGAGTATACTTCTTTATAATCAATGCCTTGCTTTTGACTACATCCTTTGGCGCATAATCTTGACTTATAAAGCGGACCAGATGGCTCATCTTTTATTCTGAAGACCCATTTGCAGCCAATCACCCGCACTCCTTCAGGTTTCTTAATTAATTGCCAAGTTTCATTCTTTGCATGTGCCTTTAGTTCTTCCTCAATAGATTGCTTCCATTTTTCAGCATCCACATTTTCATGACATATTGCCTCACTATATGTTTGTGGCAAATTTTCTTGTCCTGTAACTTCTTCTGTACACATATAGGTATTTCCTTTTTTACACAATTTTGCTTTAGATCTTGTGGTTATATTTGACTCGAATTCTGTGTGGTCTATATTTACCTCTGGTTCATATAAAGAACCTTCATCTGAGTAAAAATCATCACTGGATTCCTCTTTTGTATCTTCAATACTTTCAGATAAATTCGGCAAAGTTGTGTCAGAAATAGTTTTTACAGAAGTATCTTCACAGGTATTAGAGACTGACTCTGATAATGGTACCATAGCATAATTTCTTTTTACTGAGCTTTCTAGAAAAATCACATCTCTGCTTATAGTGACTGTTCTTGTTTTGGGATCCAAAAGTCTATATCCTTTAGTACTTTCCATGTACCCAATAAATATCATTTTGTTTGCCTTAGAGTCCCACTTCTTTGACTTTTCTTTTGGAACATGTACCATAGCTTCACAACCAAAGATTTTCATATGTGTGATATCTGGCTTTTTACCGGTCCACATCTCTTCCGGTGTTAAAAAGGCTAAAGCCCTTGTTGGACATCTATTTGTGATGTAAGCTGCAGTTGACACAGCCTCTGCCCAATATTGCTTTTGAAGTTTTGCATTTAAGAGCATACATCTAGCTCTTTCTAACAATGTGCGGTTCATCCTTTCCGCTAAGCCATTTTGTTGTGGCGTGTAAGGTGTGGACTTTTGATGTACAATTCCAGATTTCTTGAGAAAACTTTGAAAATCATTGCTTAAATACTCAGTCCCATTATCTGTGCGGAGAGATTTTATAGTTAAATCAAGTTGATTTTCAACCAGTACTTTGAATTCTTGAAATTTTTGAAATACTTCTGATCTTCTTTTGATTAAGTATACAAAAACTTTCCTGGTATAATCGTCGATAAACGTAATAAAGTAGCGAGCACCTCCAAGAGACGGTGTCTCCATTGGGCCACAGACATCGGAGTGAATAAGTTCTAGCTTTGCTTGAGCTCGGGAACCTTCTGAAGGAAATGGTAATCTTGTTTGCTTTCCTTCCAAACATGAGATGCATATCACTTTGTCTGTATTTTCAATTATGACTCCTGCACTTTCTGATAGTTTATTTAAATCTTCAAAATTTAAATGAGCCATCCTCTGATGCCATAAATACGAATCTTTCTCTGTAGAAGTAGATATGTATGCTGGAATACTGTGTGTAACTAGCCTGTACATATTGTTTATCATTTTAGCAGCTGCAACTTGCTTGTTTGTTTTATTCAGGATTTTACAGCCTTGTTTATTAAATTGCACTTGACAGCCACTATTTATAATTTGACTGACAGAGAGAAGATTGGTAGCCAAATCAGGAACATATAGAACATTCTGTACCTTGATAGTTTCCAACTTGCCTTGCATATTGACAATATTAAGATTTATTTTTCCACAAGCCTTCACAGCTAGCTTTTTGTCATTAGCTACTCTTATTGTGGAAATCGGAGGTATAATTTCATCATAGAGTAAATCACGGTTCATTGTCATATGCATTGACGCTCCAGAATCAATGTACCAATTGTTGTCGTTGTTTATTGTTGCAGAAAACACGGCGACATAACCAGAATCGGTGTTCTCATTAGACTTCTGTTCCTTTTTCTTATTATGGCAATTTTTACTTATGTGCCCATATTTATTGCACACATAGCACCTTGGACCTTTACCAGTTTTATTTTTATCTTGAGCTTTGTTGACAAATTGTTTCCCCTTGCTTTTAACATACAATGCATTAGACTCAGAGTTTCTCACATCTTGCAGAAGCTTAGTCTTCACGGAATCAGCTGAAATTGTCACACCAGAGCTTTCTAGTGCCATGATCATAGGTTGATACATTTCTGGTAAACCGGCAAGTAATAAAGTCCCAAGCCACTCGTCATTGACCTCAAATCCAATGTTGCGTAGCTTATGAGCAGTGGTCATGATCTTGTTAACATATTCTTCAATGTTCAGACAATTTTCAAGTGTTGTATTGATCAGATCTCTCAACAGACCAACACGGCGTGTCAAACCTTTGTCATCGAAAGCCTTGGCCAAATTATTCCAAACTTCTTTAGCCGTTTTGACTTCTTGAATATGTACATAATTTATTGGATGTACTAATAAAATAATTTTCGACTTAGCTTTTGTGTCAAGTTTGGAATCAATTACTTCATCAGGTTTCGCGGTGACACAACTCCATAATTCCTCATGTTCGAGGTAGGTTTGCACTGCAAATCTCCATGTAGGATAGTTTTCTCTTCCAGTCAGCTTTTCAATCAGTGCCATCGTATTGTTTGACGACATTTTCGCTGATGAAGTATAATAAAATACGTGTTGAGTTTCGAGCTTATACCGAACTTCTTTCTTTTGTTTTTACAATTTTCACAAATTTTTCACTGTTTACTTTATAATTTTACTTATGAGCAAAAATAACATGGACTGGGCCCATAACCTGTTAATTTTAATAATAGTAAACAGCATTAACATAAGAAAAAATAGTTTTATTGTTACCAATACTAGACCAATACAATGACAATCACTTGAAAGGATTTCATAGACAACAGTATTGAGCTAAGTCTTTATGAACTAAGGAGGTACACATTATAATATTATTAGGCAATAAACTAGGGTTCAATTTTCTAATTTCTACAGAAACCAGCTACTTAGGTACCATACGTATTGCTAAAATGTATTTATTGAGTGAAAATCAGCATGGATTTCTTAATTCAAGAAACATTTCATTCAATTTGAATATAAGTTATTTATTACTAAAAAATAATAGAATAGCGTGCTTAACGTAATTAAACTGTGCTAACAAATCATTTCCACCTTGAAGATTATGGCCTTGTTCAACATTACTCAGCGAATAAAATTATCTTGACTATTTATACAAAACCCGTTCAACGCTCAATTTGAATTTCAATTTGTGAATGAATAACAACTGACTCCAAATTACATAATAAACTCACGCCTTTAGCTGAGCGCTGAAGAAGGTAGGCAGAACTCCGAACATCTTTTTTTTTTACCTTACCTTGACATTTGTAGATCTTTGACAGTCGTTAATATTAGCCTCGTGTGGTTACGCTTAGGGAACGAGATGGCGCTAGACGATTTGTATAGCTCTGTCTCTTTCCCACAGCCTAACTACTCACGCTTTAAAAAATCATGGTAGGCCACCTGAAGCTTTAAAAGTCTGACAACCAGTCTTACCATGAGGTATCGTATTACCCAGTCAGTGGGTTATGGTTCGATAGGCAGTCGTTCCATGTAAAATATTGAAATTCAGCTGCATCTGGTTTGACTGGAAGCTGACCCCAATAAAGATGGGAAAAGGCTAGGCACTATGAACTACCTTGACATACAGTCGCGCGCATGTTATTGTGGTAGCTTGAGGGCGCTCCGAGCACCATGTCCGAATTTATTCTTATGTTGACCGTATGTCAAGGTAGTTAAGGTTTATATTAAATTGTTGTCTTCAATTGCTCTCCGCCGCGCCTCCAGCGGTGTCCGCTGTCCGGCTGTCGGTTTGTCTGTCTTTCTGTCATCAGGCTGAATCAGTGAATCTCGTGAAGCGTGTTAGACAATTGAACTTCAACGACTTCACTGACCCAGTTTTTTTTTTTCAATTATTATTTATTTGCAGTAAATAATCTTCATTAATTCTGGGTAACGTCATGGAAATGTCGTGTTTTTAAAAGATTTTTGGAAAATCCTACTATAATATTTGAACCCATTTTCACCTATCCTAAGCGAGATCTAAATGAACGTTCAGCTTAACACCGAAAGATGATAATTCACCAACTTCCATTTAATTTAAATATCGACCTGTATCGGTGATAATGTGCAGGATAAGTACTCGTAGTAATGTATTTGTATTTTGTCATAATCTTAAATCCAATTGCGATAAGCCAGATGAAGCCGGACAAGTGGAATCCAATCACAATCATTTATGACTGTAACCGACTTTAGATTCTTTGATCTTTAGATTTTATTGTTCCCTCAGTTTTTTATACGTACGTATAGAAGTACGTCTTTTATATTTTTCGTGAATATATGATACTAAAAATATTGTGAAAAAAATGAGGCAAGGGGATCTAAAAGCACTACATTAGCAATTTTGCTAATAGAATTGCGATAAAATATTATTTGTTTACGTGAGTTTAGTTTACCTACTACTATACAACACAGTAAACAATTTCTAGTATGGGGCTTAGAAGTATGATCTCTAGTGACTTATAAAATATAAGCATAAATGATTCTAAGCGGGAATCGAACCGGTGACATTTTAGAAAAAAAAAACCAAATTATTCAGGTGCACCATAACTAGGTAATAGGATTTTTTATGGAACTTATTGGGAATCTTTTGGGCTTCAGGAAAAGTTAACATTAAAATAATGGAATAAAACACTCGCTATTAAAACTAGTCATGCAATATTATTTATTCAATAAACTTACCTACTTGCTTATGAAAATCTTACAATAAGTTCCTACTCAAATATTTTAGTAAGGCTACAATTTACAATAACATCATCCTATAAAAATGCGTCGTCGACAGGATTTTGGGTTATTCTTATTTTTAGTGTCATGGAAAAAAAAAAACAGTGATTTGTAATTATTATGTAAGTTTTATTTCAAATCGTTAGATAACATATTAAATACTTCGTTTATTAGGTTTGCCGGGCTTAAATTGTAGAAAAACACAAAAAAAATTGTTTTAGCACTGCCACGGTCGCGGTGTTTATTTAACCACTATTTTTTTAAATCTTTTTCTCAGATTTTCGTTTTTCTCGACGCTGTTTTAAATACCTATATAAAGTTAACTAACTTAATATTTATATATTTATAAAATAGTAACTGAAAAAAAAGTAACGACCGTGACTAACTGTCACAACCATGGTATCATATACTATGGTTGTGACTCCTATGGTTGTGACAATTTTGAATCGTGGCTCACATAACCTCAAACCGGCTCGGTCTATAATGTTGATTAAATCACTGTAAGTACGCCTCACCCTGACTAATTAATACATGCAAAATATAAAAGAATATATAAATATTTTAATTGAAAATTGTAAACACGGTTTTGACGCTTATGTTCGACCAAACTCAATAAATGTATGAAGAAATAACTCTCACAAAAACTCTAAGCCACCATCTTGACAGAACTGATAAACGTTTGATAGTATTGCTAGGCCTAAAATAAAAAATAGTGTTGCCAGAATTAAACCATAAATTATACCGATTTTACACACGATTGAGTTACGAGCCATGGCCGTGACAAAAAAATTGATCACAATTTTCAAATGTAGTATTTATTGAAAAAAAATCACAGCACAATATAAAAATAAATGGAGTAGTCTTCGTTGACATTCCATAAAATTAATAAAACTGAAATCTTACGTATAAACGAGATGTTTAAAGTACAAAAAATAATTTACTACTAAATGACATACATCTCACATGCCACGTCGCGTGACTTTTCATTATATTTTAATTTATTAATATTATACCTTAACAACATCATAATTATTTTTATTAGTTTTGTGAATAGATAAGTGATACTTTCATTGTTGCATAATAATTTTAGCATATTATGAGTAAATAGGGTATTTAAAACGCTTGAAACAGTTTTTTCAGTAAGAATAAGAATAACCCTTTTGGTCACCAAAAGGGTTATATTTGTCGAGGTTAAGTTTCAACGACTGAACTGTAAGAGCCCACAGCTTAGCAGCTTCAGAGACATCTTGGCACTGCTTAGATGGCTTGGTCACCGCACAGTCACTGAAACCGGAGAAGTCGGATACGTTAGGTATCTTTTGATTCATACAATACAATGTGTTTAACTATTGAATTAAGTGGTAACCAAGAAAATCATAGAAAAGTACGATAAAAAAGGAGATCAAAATACTGAAAATTCCGATTATGTATGATTTTTATAACTCTGGGGAACGTCCTCCGTCCGGGATTGGCGGAGAGGCATGCAGACCCGAATGACTAAAACGCAGACCTTAAAGGAGCGCAGAAATGGCCAGTCAAGGAACACAATTGGCCAGACCAGGGCGCAGCTAAAGAAGGGTGAGGTTCGCTCGAGCCATACAAACATATCTATGTCTCCTGCAATCGCTGTTCCCTGGAACTGGAAGGCCTTGCCCCAACTGTACTGACGGGTGCGTCTTAACTGACAGACGGCAGCGCTCTTCAAGTGGCAGACGCTGGACGCCTCGTCGCCATCTCGCGCTGCTAGCTACAGCGCAGTTTACAATGCTCCAAGTCAGCCGCAGGTTACCTCTCATAGGACGCGATGGTGTAACACTGTCTCTAGTTTAGAAAGCTGTTTACCTATAATAAAGTCCGCTCTCTTCAGCACAGGCGTCGTCCACAGTACAATAGATGGTGGTCTGCGCGCCACACTGCGGAGACTTGAGGAACCCGAGCCAACCGAATACGTTGTTGAATAAAAACGACGTGCCATAGACAAGCGCCTCGTCGAAATGGCGGCTGATTTCTGTGCGTATGACGCCCGGGTGCAGGCTGTACGTAGTAACATTTGTTATGTTGTGTTCCTGTAATAAAAAAAAGGGAATAAAAATGTCGGCATAAGTTGAACATGAATATTTTGGCGCGTGGTTATAAGCGTAGCTAACGCAGCCATTTACTTTTAAATTTTTTCATAGGGCATTCAAAAAAGGTTTACAACTTAAAATCTTTCAATTGCATCTTTCAAGATCCAAACAGCACACCAAGAAATCAGACCACCAATCACCAAGACATCACCATCAGAGTTCAGCCCATTGTCCCGAAGTCGTATATTTTTCAGTGCATCACGATTCGAGTTATCACGTAGGTTGGGTTTACTTGTGTCGTGTAAACTTTTTTTCTTTATTCTTTCTGTATAATTTGACAAACGATTTAACTAAATTCCATGTAATTATACCTTTAATTTATCAGCTAGAGCTTTGGCGAATAGTATATTAGCAGCCTTACTCCTGCAATATGCCTCGAATGCATTATATGGCTTCCGCTCGAAATTCAGGTCATCTAAATCTAGTTCATGTTCTGAAAACGTAAGAAAATAGTTGATTATAGGTATATTTATTAAATGTTTCTTATAGGCATCGCTTAAAACTGATTCAATATGGAAAGTTATAATTTGGTTATGCTTTAGTTAGACCAAACTGCCGAATATCGCAGAAGGAAAAAAGAGATGATGAATTGAGGAGCTTCCCACCCCTCCTTTAGCAGATGTACCGATAGAGAGAGGACATTCTCACTGCTCAACGGGATGAGGACCACAGACCAAGCGGGCCAGCGCTAATCCAAGTTTTAGAGGGAAAACCGGAGCATCACTCTCTTTCGCAGCGGACGTCTAATGTATATTTCTAAATCGAAAATAATGTGCTGTTTAATCCCGCGGCCCCGACAGGCTTTAGCCCTCTAAAGGGGGCCCTATATGTCATTGTGGTGACACTCTTTGAGAGAACGCACGTGGAGTAAGTTTATACTCACTTGCATGAACGTATGATGAAACGAACACAACCCTTGATGGACCACTCTTTATGAGTAGCGGCAGTAGCAGTAGTGTGAGTAGCGCGTGTCCGAGGTGGTTGGAGGCAATGTGCGTCTCGAAGCCGTCACGAGTGCGGCCCTCAGGACACATCATGACGCCCGCGTTGCACACCACGCCGCGCACGCAACTCTCACGTGACGTCACGCGCGCACAGAACGCGCGAACATTTTCGAAGCTGCATAGGTCAAGTTCCTCGACCACTAACTCTCCCGTACCCTGCTCCGTCTTTGTAAGCTTATCAATATCCTCTTTAGCTGTGTTAGCTTTTTCCACGTTTCGGCAGGCCATAATTACGCGAGCCCCTGAAAAGAGGTCCAGTTCACAATTACATTGCAGATAGGCTGAAGACCAGCGCATTCTGCGTTGCCCCACACTAAGATTTCTCCTATATTGTGGTTACAAACATTAACTAACATACACAAAAAGCCAGACCTGGAACAACTACCTTAACTGATTTTTCCGTGCGGGAATCGAACCCGCGCCACGCAGCGATGCATGAGAAGTCAATCGCTCAACTAGTGCGACAACCGTACGTTCAAAAAAATCATACATATGGTTACATCCATACATAATTTACCTACTAACTACCTTATACCAAATAAAATTAAATACGCTTATCACGTTTAATCAAAACATGTGTATTTTTGTTTTCTTTGCATTCAACTATGGAAATAAACATTTTTAAAGATATAGATTTTATTTTGTAAAAACATGAGTGAACGTAATTATGCAGAATACAAAGTCTTATCGATAAATAAAGTAGCATGATTTGCCATTTAGGTACCGTTGGCTTACAAAAGTGTTTGACAAGGGTTTATCACATAACATTAAAAAAAATGAGAAATTAGGGAACAGCTTAAAAAGGTGATCATGGTTTTCACCATGATCACCTTTTTAAGCTGTTCCCTGTGCATCGCAGTAAATTGTAAAACTAAGTGGTCCGTTATTAAGTTATAATATTTAAATGAACACTTTTTTCTTTAATCAATGCATATTGACAAAGATAAAACGCATTAAAACGCGGTAGAGGCTCATGACTTCAGAACGCACTAAACCACGGCATGACATATGTACCTACTGCGTATTTTAAAAGCGTCATATCTTCGTGTACTTGAAACCAAAAAAAAAATGGGGTTAAATATTTTTTGATAATATGAAGCACAATTTTTATATTTGTCAATGTTATAAAAGTTTACCTCTCTTGTAAAGATCCAAAGCAGTTTCCTTGCCGATGCCGGTGTTGCTGCCAGTGACTATGACCGTGCATCCATCCAGACGGTTCTGGCTCTTGCACCAGCCACTTAGGTAATCCATTGTATAACACTACAGATAGAATTGACACTAAAACAATGCCTAAGACAATATTTACACGCACTTTGTCCTGATAAAAATTACCTCTAGACTCCTTTGTGTAAAAAACACACCAAGACACTAATCCACTACGCATACCATGTCCAGTTGAAGCTTGACTGAAACGTGAATTACACGAACATGAGCTCACACAATGACACGCGATTTACTAATTGCAGCCGCGAACTTAGGATTAGCGATACAGATAAAAGAATAATGCTAACTGCACAACACTGTAGGTCAGCGTGTTTTGTAGAATATGTGTTAATTTCTTATCTGCGTAAAGTATTGCGAAATGAGTTCCCCTCCAAATTGTTTGATCAAATCGCGAGGTCGTTGCGGCGACCTGTCGATGAACTAGTGTCGCGGGCTGATGGATATCACGACCAACAATTTTATATGTACTTACATCGTGTACTCGTACTTAGGTCATTTTGTCACACGCTACTATACTACACTAAGCCTTTAATTAAGTTAATAGCAAATGTACGTAAGCGAAAATTTTATAAATACGTTGTTATTATTATAAAAAGATATACTCTTTGAAACGTTTTAAAACCATTGTGTAGTGCAGCAGTGGTACTAACAAGTAGAGTAAATAAAAAATGACGTGAACCGATATTGAAGAAACAGATCCAAGGTTATCCAGTGATATACAGATAGCGTGCCTCTAGGGCTTTATTGCACTTTCAAAAATGTCCACTTTGGAGTCCAAAGTTCTACAGACAATAAATGAACATCAACTAAAATGTTATTGAAATAAAAATCTTGTTTACTTTCTTAGGTAATAATACAAATGTATGCGGGTGCGGGTCAAGGTTACTTCAAATCCACATTCCGCCGACAGAAGTCCGCTAGACGCAGTGGTTTTGTTTTGACATAAACGTCCGGTTGCAGGTTCGAACCCCGTTTTCAGCCACATTTTTTTTACTCAGGATATTTTGAATTCTTTTTTTGTTAAATATTAGAAAACATATTGTTTACAACTCACAGGAATCAAGATATTTAACGATATAGGTTGTCAGACCACCCTTCAACACAACAAAGACACTCCAAGTATACGTCTAGACTGTACAAAAGGGTCCTGTATCGCGCTAATAACTTTTTCTTGCGACTTTACATACACACTCGACCTACGACCTTTTACATCGGGGGCAGTAATTTCGAGGGAAACCAGTCTCGCCAAGCTGGTCTGATTGGCAGCATATCCCGGTATGTATGAGTACAAGGGTATACGAACTATAGGTTTCACACAGAGCGTATAAATTTAAGTCAGGATTTCACAGTAACACACAATGAGCAGAGTTTCGCCCTAGTCTGGATGCTGCCTACGAAATGAAGTATGCCTTCTTGACCCCCTCAATTTTTGGCTTACCCTAATATTTATTTCTTAAATCAGTTAAATCATCGTGGATAGTGACCTTTCAACTGATGAAGGAACATTCGGATTACAGGATTAACTATTTTAAGGGATTAAGTTTGTAATTTTCGTTGAGGGTTGAAAATTACAAACTCCCGCTTTTTGATTTGAACTATGGATCTACACGAGTCCACTCCATAACGCCATCTCTTAGTTTTTGTGCTATTACCATTACTTCCAATAGTTGTAAGATGGCGCTATATAGACATTTTTTATTGCGAAGTTCGGTCGTCGGCACGGCGGCATGGCATGGCAAAGGACTTTATTACTAATCAAGTTATTTTGAATTTTATTTCAATGAGTTTTGAGTTATTTTTTTTTATTTCGATACCACGATACCGCGACTTGCCGTGTGATGCTGTGACATGACGCGACGTGCCGCGGCTACCCGCGGCATGTCATTGCATCTCGCAAGACGTATGGGTCACTTTGTGTCGAGAAATTTTGATTCTGAAGCTAGTTGAAGTTAAGGTTGCAAAACTGCTTGATGCCAGAGTGGCTGGGCTTTTAGCAGAATGCCACGGGATACCACGAGATGCCACGGCACGCCGCGGCTTGCTGAAGCACAACCTGCCATGCCACGGCATGCTACGAAACGCCGCGGCATGCCGCAGTACAATCTCCGTGCCACACCGGCAGTGAGCGCCAGCCCTTAGTCTTTCTTTTAGTCAGATGATCATATTAAGATTGTATGCAGTATTGTAAGGCGCCCACTCTCATAAACTCTATGAGATTCAGATTTGAGCGAGATCTGTGTTCGTACTACCGAAGGGACTCGTCTCAACCCAGCTACCATACATTTTCAATTACGTCTCCATGCAAAATTTGTGTGTGTTGAGACATTCCCGCGCAAAAAATGGGACCTTGGGGTCGATTAATTAAAGGCTACGTATTTTGGGGAAAGGGGGGTTGAGGATTAGCTGCGGGCAAAAGTTGGTATTTCATTTGCAAAACATGAGCCCCGAAAGATAACGAGGGCAAAAAAACTAGAAGGGATTCTAGTTTTTTTTGCCCTCTCTCGTTGTTTCGGGGCTTGTCCAAGTAACTCGGTCGATGTAGAGCACATTTGGGAAACGCAAGGCGGTTTGATTGACAGATGTGTATTTATTTATCATCATAATCATTTATTTGTTTGGTAACTTACAGTTGATACGCTTAACTAACCACTTATGCTTATATTTACATAAAAAATACAAATAACCACTAACTAACGATATAATAGAATCAAAATTCGTCCTCAATGCTGTGAACCAGTAATACCTATGTCCAAGACTGATAGCATTGCCACGATACCATATGGATTGCAATATAACGCGGCAATGCTAAGCCCTTACCTAAGATAGAAGCCAGCCCTTTATGAAAAGCGTCACCTTATTCTCTCCGTATTTCTTTAAAGAACTTGTGAGCGCATAGAAGACATGGTGGCAACGCTATGGGAAGGACTATTTAAAATATCATACAAATATTTATAAGTTGAAGTTTAGATCAAACTGAACTTTACATGATAAGATTCAAAGTGGTTTTTCCAAAAATCATTTTTTCGCTATTTTCGATGGGTCCTGTGTGAAAGGGTCGTAGTCGCGCAGGTTCAGCATGTCGATGGTGACGTTCCACAGTTTTTCTGCCTCGCTCTCACTCTGGCATTGTCTTGACGGAGAAGTCTTTGCGCAGTCGCTGAAAAGAAAATATTAAATGTAAGCAAGGAACGTAAAAAACAATAATAGACCTTTTTTAGAATAAATCAAAAGAACTTATACTAATCGATATTTACAAGACAAGGTTACAATGGCCAGGCTATACAGAATTTTTTTTAAATAATTTCTGAATCTTATCCTGGGATCGAGATTTGTATCCGCTTGGTGTCTAACTTACTATTATACCTAGTGTGTACGAGTACTATGGTCCACATCTACCTTACTTATTTGGAAAATCATAATCCTTATTTTATTTACATGGTTTATAATATATACGAAAATAAAACTAAAAATTTAGGAATATATTTTGAACTAAATATTTACAATAAGATACTTTTTTTTTAACATGGAAAAATCATGGTCGCGGGACTGTACGAATTACCATGACCCCGGAACGTAATGGGCTATTGAAGGACACCGTGGATTTTAGTCAGTACGAGTCTGACAGTCCCTGCCGCTCTGCCCTGGATAGATAATTCGTTAGCCCCGCGACGCCGGCAGGCTTTGGCACTCTAAAGGTCCGACATACAACAAAATACGAAATTAAAAAAAATATTAAAGAAATAAAAATATTATTAATAAGAAAATCACCAACCTGTAATAGAAGCCGCTCTCATTCTCGCATTTCTCATCGACGGCGCAGTAGATGGTGGTCTGCGCACCACACTGTGGCGTCTTCCAACACCAACTGAGCAGATAGTTCTGGAAGCCATACGTGATGATGCTCCATGCTGTCTGCGGGAAGTACCGACCGATGCCCGTCTTCACGATACCCGGGTGTAGGCTGTATGTCGACACTCCCTTTATACCGTGCTCCTGGAATTGAGTTACGTGTTCAGGTAGCCATACAGTCACCCTTTATCCTGTCGTTCTGCGTTATTTTCACTTTGTTGTTGACATAAAAATGTAGGTTTTCTGACCGCAATAAAATTAATTGACACCAATCAACAGGCTGATTTCCAACATCAATTAATTGCAAATCCTAATTAGTTCGTCATATTTGAAAAATATAGAACGCGTATTCTTTATGGAATTTTAATACGGATTTTATTTCCTGTCAAAGATCCCTTATGCTGCAAAAACCAACCAACATACAACAAATGTTCTGTACGGCTAGCGACTCGTACAAAGGTTTATTATACATTATTTATGACTGGTGTCTATACTGCTTAAGTTCGGTCACGTCTATCCGCATCACCTGATACTTTTGCCTTGACATGAACGCAATTCATTATTAGTCCCGAGACTAATGCCTTAAGTCGCGTTTAGTTTAGGCCAGTCTTGCTTGTATGACCCCAGGTAGGAATTTTTCGTCATTAAGACGTTACATCAAGGTCGGTCACTGACGTAACAGACGTCCTGGGATGACGTCTGTGGGCCCTCGTTGTGACGTTAAAATGTCACGGGCACACGACGTCATATTTGACGTCGTGTGGTCGTCTCCCACTTACGTCAGTGTGACTTATGATAAGACGTATGAACGACCAACTTGTTACCGAGCATGCGACGTCCAGATGACGTCTTATAAGCTAAAATATAACCTGTTTACGACTTTAAAATAACCTATAAAAGACGGTAAATTTTCGTGCGTACCAGGGGTCTTAAAAGTGTCAGTTATTAATAAAAATAGATCAGAAGGGTTCAAATGAAACAAATAATGCTTCATATCAAACAGAAACTTATTTATTCTCCTTAATAATCACGAATACACTTTAGACGCTTAATTTCGACCAACCGCAGAGAAAAAGATGCGCCGACCCTCGACAAAATAACAATTGAATTCTATGTTGACGTTTATGTTAAAAAAAAACAGACTACATTCTTCTTAAGAGGCCTCTTACAGTCCACTAGCGCCGCCAATCGAAAAAATGTCATAACTCGTAAATAGAATCAAAAATACAAAATGTGGTCTGTAATTACTGTAGAAAAGGCAATAACGTAATTTTATAACACATTAAATTGTCAACACTTGAAATATAGCTGTTTAGCTAAATCGTGCATTCAAAACATAAACGGGTTTTTGTTACAAATGCACGATTTAGCTAAACAGCTATATTTCAAGTGTTGACAATGTGTTATAAAATTACGTTATTGCCTTTTCTACAGTAATTACAGACCACATTTTGTATTTTTGATTATATTTACGAGTTATGACATTTTTTCGATTGGCGGCGCTAGTAGTGGACTGTAAGAGGCCTCTTAAAAGAGGTTTTATATTATTTTAAAACCTCTTATAAATTAAATAGTTCTAAACATCTTATGACGAAATAATTATCAAAAACTTACACAGTGTTATGCTAACTCCAGAAATTGAAACAACAAATAATGTTTAGGTATGGTTGGCACAAAATTTTGACAGTTGATAATTTATTAGATTTTTCAAATGAGTGTGCTTGTTAGAGGTGCATGTATGTTATATAAATACCTATGTCACAGTCAAAACTGTTAATCAGTCAAAACTACTTTTGAAGTCAAAACTAATAACTGAGGCGTTCTAAAACAAAATAATATTTTTAATGCAGAAAACGCATTTTAACTTAATAAGAGTTTGACTGACACCAGTCAAAAGTGGTTTTGACTGAGAGTTTTGCCTGTAAAATATACATTTCTAATACAATTCTATGTCGCCTCTGAATGGAGCAACGGAAAACATATACTTTTATTATTTGAGTCTTGAATTAAAACACATTTGGATATTATATCGCTTACAGCAATCATTTTGTAGTCTTCAGAAATGTTATTTACCTCAAAAACATTTAGTATCGAAGACTCAAAAGGATAATCATAATAACATAAAATAAATAATAAATAATTTTTTACAATTATTACTGTATTCAGGAGCCGAATCAATTTCTTTTAAACGTCTGTTTATTTGTTGTAAAGGCTTATGTTTGGTGGTGTCTGCTGTTTGACTCTGGAAGTTTACTTACATATTGAAATACTAGACCCTCGACAAGATAACAATTGAATTCTATGTTGACGTTTGTGTTAAAAAAAAACAGACTACATTCTTCTTAAGAGGCCTCTTACAGTCCACTAGCGCCGCCAATCGAAAAAATGTCATAACTCGTAAATAGAATCAAAAATACAAAATGTGGTCTGTAATTTGTAACAAAAACGGCCGTTTATGTTTAGAATGCACGATTTAGCTAAACAGCTATATTTCAAGTGTTGACAATGTGTTATAAAATTACGTTATTGCCTTTTCTACAGTAATTACAGACCACATTTTGTATTTTTGATTCTATTTACGAGTTATGACATTTTTTCGATTGGCGGCGCTAGTGGACTGTAAGAGGCCTCTTAAAAGAGGTTTTATGTTATTTTAAAACCTCTTACAAATTAAATAGTTCTAAACATCTTATGACGAAATAATTATCAAAAACTTACACAGTGTTATGCTAACTCCAGAAATTGAAACAACAAATAATGTTTAGGTAGGGTTGGCACAAAATTTTGACAGTTGATAATTTATTAGATTTTTCAAATGAGTGTGCTTGTTAGAGGTGCATGTATGTTATATAAATACCTATGTCACAGTCAAAACTGTTAATCAGTCAAAACTACTTTTGAAGTCAAAACTAATAACTGAGGCGTTCTAAAACAAAATAATATTTTTAATGCAGAAAATGCATTTTAACTTAATAAGAGTTTGACTGACACCAGTCAAAAGTGGTTTTGACTGAGAGTTTTGCCTGTAACATATACATTTCTAATACAATTCTATGTCGCCTCTGAATGGAGCAACGGAAAACATATACTTTTATTATTTGAGTCTTGAATTAAAACACATTTGGATATTATATCGCTTACAGCAATCATTTTGTAGTCTTCAGAAATGTTATTTACCTCAAAAACATTTAGTATCGAAGACTCAAAAGGATAATCATAATAACAAGAGTAAGTATTAAATTCTTTTCCATAAAGGTATACTTTTTTGTCATGACAACATTCTAGCACATTGTGAACTTGGATTACTTTGTTTTTATTAGTATAACAGTAACAATCGGCTACACGTCGTGAGTATACATAAATAGCAAAATCTTTACAGACAAGTTTCATAAAAGTATTATAATTACAGTCGTCGTTAGTTGGTACAGGCCCTGAACTATGTTCATAATAAAGCAAATTTGCTTTTTTACAATTATTACTGTATTCAGGAGCCGAATCAATTTCTTTTAGACGTCTGTATATTTGTTGTAAAGGCTTGTTCGGTGACCTAACTAAGCCTTTGAGTGTCTTCAGATAATTCTCAAAAGGGAATGCTGAAAAATTATCTAGAACCCCATGCAATTTTGCATCATCACTTAAATGACATAAAACATGAACATTGTAAATGAGAAACGTTGATCCATATACCTTTTCGGAATGTTTGATAAACATTACTAAAATTTCACTTACAAAATCATAACCCAACCTTGTAGTATGTTTTTGAGAACATAAGATATTTATACCACAATGAAGTAAAAGAAAATTTTTGTACAGTGGAGTACATAAAATATCTTTTAAGACTACGGGACCGAGGTATAACAAAAACATTCGAAACTCGGTTGCTTTCCAACGAGCCAAGTCGATTAAAGCACGAGGTCGACGATTAAATTCCATTGTCATATAATTTTGACAGCTAACAAGTCTATCAGATATGCTATTCACTAATCGACTTTGTAAACGAACTTTCAAATCACCGCCTACCCAAGCATTCAACAGCTTTCTCATAACTCCTAAGCAAACAGCATGCATATAGTCAATTGGAAATACTGAAACTAAATCAATTTGAAGCCTTAATAAGGGGGATTCACCAATGTGATGATCTTCATCCGTTTGTTCACGAAATTGTAAATCAGTTCTGCGGGTAGCTGTGACACTTTTGTATACTACGCGCCCTTGAACATATTCACCTACTTCAAAACATTTGTCGCAAGCAGAATATCCACCATGGGATTTGGTACATTTGACCATTGCCCTTGCAGGTGCATCACAAATAAAACTGTGTACTTCAATTGTATAATGTTTACTTTTGAAGAAAAATCCTGCTTGAAGTAATTGCGAAAGTTCATCAACAAAGTCTTTAAGATACATGTCTAAAGGCGAAGGTTTCATGTTTCCATAATACAGGGCAATAACAAAAGGCTTAGCATTGCAATAATTTTTAACTAGTCCTAAAATGGGCCACAGTTGTGAATTTTTACTTTTAAAGAGAGGAAGACCATCCACATTAAATGACATTACAATTTTATTATTATGGTCTATAAACGATAGATCACAATGTGTTAATATATTTTCTAATTGATTTTGTAAACCAAGGTAAACTATTTCTCCTGAGTCTAAGCTTTTTATCTCTATTTGTAAAGGAGTTTTAAACAATGTACGACTACTGCTTGGTAATTCAGGGCATATTGGTGCAAGGATTTTTAAAAGACTATCTGTTGCTGTTTGTGAAATACTATGACGAACACCCCATTGTCGTAGTCGGAAAGGTAAATCTTTGTTTTCTAAATTCTTTAGATCAGTGGAAGATGGACTTTCAGAACACTGCTGTACATCACTTTCTTCAAGTGGCACAAATAGCTGATCACTTTGTACATCATAACATTGTGTAATAGGTCTCTGCTCATTACTGAGATTAATTCTAATGTTTTTAGCTGATGTATCTGAACATAGATCTGGTTGCACAGCACTAGTTTGCTCCTGTAATTTGTGATGACCATTAGTGCAATTAGAAAATAAATTAACATTGTTGTTTGAACATATGTTATGATTGTTACAATAATAAGTATGAGCAACTATTTCTAAATTATTATTACTATGATCGTTACTAGCGTCCGCAGTCGCCTGTATTTCCTTTACAATCTCAAGTTTTATGGCTCTTGTCCGTCTTTGCATCTGCCGGTGACCTACATCTGCCTTATGTTTGTAAGGAATTTTTGTAATTTTTTCACTCATTGCCTCTTAGCCGCCTTCGTGCATGCAGTCTTCAATATTATTATTAAATCCTAGTCTAGATTGTGATTAATTTTATAGATGCTGTCTGAAATTAAAATTATTTTGATATTAATTCAAATGCTAATTTAAATTTTACTGTCTATATCAATGAAAGTGGCAACTTAGTATCTGACTGAGCTTGCTTTTTTGCAATGAAATTACACACATTATAATATTGTTGTATTATTGTACAAGGTCAATATTACCACAAAGAAAACAATACTTAAATACCTTATTTCTCACTTATTATGCTGTGCCTCTTCAGCCGTTCCGGTGCATGTTTTAACCAAACTTTTATGCAATCTTCTATATCTTTATCATTTGATCCTGGTGATGACCATTTGATGCTCTCTGTAAATAAAATTATTCTTGTATCAATTTCAAAAGATTTAACTGCATAGTAATTAATGCATTCAAAACACTTGTGAAGTTGCACAAAACCAACATTAGTTTAACGGAGACTATAAATTCATGCCATTACATTTTGTATCAAAAAGAAAGTGACAGCATCAATTTAAAGTCTCCGTTAAACTAATGGTGGTTTCGTGCAACTCACCGTCAGACTCACAGACTTCACACAGACAGTAGACAGTCAGTTTTTGTAATCAAATATTATAAACATACACACAATCCTAAATAATATTATTGTACCTATATTGTATAAAGTTAATAATAGTAACACAGACAATGATTTATTATTCTTATGGAGCATACTTTACCTATTATCACAGATTTGAGCTTCATATTGCAAAATGGTTTTTTTGTTGATCGCTTGCCGTAGAAGTTAAATTGTGAAGCAAGCCAGTCAATCATTACATGCTTCAACACTCTGTACACTTTTGTTGCAACATCTCGTCCTCCTAGGGAGCCTAAGTATCGAATCTGAAAAAAAAAAAAATTTATTATGTATTCATCTTATAGTTCATATAATGAGTAGCCTATTCCACTGTATGTGTCCACTGTTGGAGCAAATGCCAAAATTCGGGATGGTAAGAAACTGGAATGGAACCCATGAAAATTTTTGTTGGTAAGTCTGGCTTTAATACATATGTAAAAAAATGTTTTACTAGAAGTTTTGAACTGTCTTCATCTTGAAGAAAAGTTTCTATTTCTGATATGTCTTCAAAGGTTTCTAAAGGGAACTTGATATTAGGTTTCAGTGGTGGTGCGGCGTCTTGAGTGGGGTCTTTCTTTAGAAGCGAGATTATTTGCTCATTTTGGGCTTTAATGCTTGCTAGTACTCCAAGCACCTTTTCTTCAAAACCTTAAAGAGAGTAAAATAGACAAATTAATTTGGCAATACTTGTGAAGCTATAGACAAACAGACAGACACACTATAGCCTCAAACTTATAACAACTCTTTTTAGTTGGCTAAATGGCTGAACATATCTTGATGCCATGGATTTAGTTAATATCATAAGAAGGACAAAGGCTTCTTTTTAACTGAGGTACTAGACAAAGCCTCTGGTAGAAGCTAGTTAACTTTATCTATTACAGACAACTTTCTTGCATTGTACAGGATGGTTAGGCTGGCAATTTATGTCACAGTTTTGATTCTGTTCTTGCTGATTGTCTGCCCATGCTGTAGATACTGGCTGTAAGCAAGCCGAAAAGCGACAGAATTTAAGCTGTGACATTTGTGTCAGCTTTTAGAATCTTCTTTTACCTGTGTTTTTGTTTGTATAACTTCCGAATGCACAGGATGGTGAAGCAAACAGTCTTTTAGGAGTATTTTGGATCACTGAATCCAATTCAAACTCATTTAGATTGAAAGAATCTTCATTTCTTATTTCATCAGCAAATCTGGGATTTGCTCTAGATGCCACAGCAGTATATGAGTTATTTCTGCTTGAGACTGCACAAGATTTCAAATCAGGAACTCTCTTAGCTGTATTTTTGTTTATTTCACTTCTAAGTGATGGTGAAGCAGAATCTCTCCTAGGAGTATTTTGGGTTACTGAATCTGAGTCACTTAGATATAAATCATCATTTCTTGTTTCATCAACTCTTTGGTGAAATATAGATGGTGAAACAGTAACTGTTGGTTGTTCATTCTCAATACCTGTAATGTAACAAAATTTAATACTGGCAACAGATATTGTGTGAGTAAGATAGTTTAAAGATTCAAATGTATACAGTTAGCATTACACTTACGTTTTGCAAAATGGTTTTTTAAGGGTGGTGGATTATCATCATCATCACTGGAAATGTAACGTTTCGTCTTTACAGCTCTGCGTTTAGGCCTTTCTGCTTCGGTCTCTGCATCAGTTTGTACATCTGATGTTACCTCTGATAATTTTAACTTTCTCTTAGCCTTTTCTATATCATCTAAAAACACAACACACCGGTCAGCGTTAAACCATTGTCATGCAGTTAATAAGCACAAATTAGTCTTCCTGTAGGAACTTGATACTGACACATAGATGCCGTTAGACTAGGTACTTTAATGAACCGCCAAGTTGCCAACCAAAAATTTGTAACAAAAGCCCCACCATGCCCCATCAGGACAGACCAACCACAGATTGCATTGTAGGTAATGCAATTGGAGTAATAAACATGCAGAAGATGCGGACCATAACCAACACATAGTGTAGACAGCAAAGATTTAAAACGAAGCCCCACCACACACATAACAAACTACTTAACCACATATTCCATTGAAGGTAATGTAAGTAGAAATACTAAACATGTAGCAGGCGCAAAATTGCGGGCGAAACTGAACACACCGTGGAGTGCAGGAATAATCAATAGCTCTCAGGCCCAAGACAACCACAGATCGAGCCACCTGCAAGCAGTACCTAACCTGAAAATCAGCGAACGAGGCTCTGGTGAACCATCTGCCAACACTCCCTCGACCAGCGCGCCGCATTACAATCCAAATCCTCCCTTTTATTGGGAGACCTATCTTCAGCAGTAGACTTCTGTGGGTTTTTGATGATGATGAGATTATGGACCTCATAATTAAGTACTTATGTTCATCTTTATCACTTACCAGTTTCCGCAAAGATGCGCTTTACACCATATAACTTCCAGTTATCATCAGGGGAATTGTCGTTACTTTGGGTAAGCAGCCGACTAAAGGCTTTGCCATCTTTAATCGGCGGCCAATGTACTTCGCGGCGCCGTGGCGTAAGCCAAGAGCTAAGTACAATGGATACACTGCCACCGTCAGATTCGTTGAATTGAATAACCGAAAACATACCTAGTATTTCAATAAGTAAGTAAACTTCCAGAGTCAAACAGCAGACACAGACGGTTTTGGCTAAAGACCGTTAGAGAGTTGGCGCGAAATAATCACAGATTTTTCATCACAGCAGTATTGCCAGATGCCTTGAACCTTTTATCTGTACTAAAAACTGCTAAAATCTGTATGAAATCTGTATGCTATTGATTAACCTATATAATCTGTATAAAATCTGTATGATCAAATAAAATAAAAAAGAAAATTAATTAATCATCATCATCATCGTTTGCTTTTTTTGAAAAACAAGGGATAAGTACTAACGTGATAAGGTTTGACTATCGTATATTAAATAAAAATAAACACTAATTTATAAAATTGTTCTACGTAGTTATGTACTGTTCATAGCAAAATAAAAAAAAAACATAAACATACAAATAATTACTTCATCATTTTCAGTCTGAATACATGTTTTGTTAAAGGAGAAACCCATTTCTAGGCCTAGCCGTTACACGAATGAAATATGTACCAAAAAAATCTACTATTTTGCTTAATTAACCCATTTAAATCTTAATCTCAATTACAATGGCCAAGTCTAAAAAAGTACATTTCTATTTTTTTTTGTTTTAAACAACCTTTGTAAACCGTTACAGTACTTATTTCTTAATGTATTGTATGTGTAACGCAGTATTTAAGTCATATATTTTGCTAAGTTCTGTTAAGTTGAATATGGTAATTTAATCAATAGAGGTAGGAAATTCTGTATAAAAATCTGTATCCAGTGCTAATCTGTATCGCACATCGAAAATCTGTATAAATACGAAGAAATCTGTATATATGGCAACACTGCATCACAGATTCACAATCACCAAACGTTCAACTTACGTTTCGTTTCAATGGTTTCACTACAATTTCCACTTCAAATTACGTTTCGTTTTAATTTAGCCATGAAAAATATGGCAAAAGCCAAATACAACTTGAATGAAACAATTTTGTTATTTTTTACTGTTTACGAAGTATTTTCAATCACATGTAGATTTCGATCAAGTAAGAAGATAGAAAAGGTAAGCTATTATGTATTCTGTGCATTAGGGTGAATGCTCCAACCAGCCCGCGAAGTTCAAATTTTCTTACGTATTTTTTTGCAATTTGCAGGCCAGTGCTAGGTTACATGTTGATTAAAATATTAATCGCAGCTGTAAGATGTATGTAGTTACAGATTTATAACCATCAAAATCATCATTACAGGCCTCCAAGTTCATAAAGGTGTAAAAATGAATTTTTCAAGGTCAGTCATTCCTGCACCTTTATGAACTTGGAGGGTTGTATTGAGGATTTTGATAATTATAATTCTGTAACAACACACGTCTTCAATAACCTACTCATGTGGACCTACAACATGAGTAGGTTACTGCAGTCATCACGATAACATGGTATCTAAGTTAGTGACGTAAAATAAACGCCATTCAAACGTATAAAATATGAACAATTAGGACGTCTTTTAATCTTTAAACGAAGACGTCTCTATCACGTTTTTTATTGGACCGCTACGTCTGTGAAGTTAAAAGTGACGTCTATTTAAGGGGCTTTCTGTAACGTTTATAATACGTCGCAAAACTAACGTCATTTAGACGTGTCATATTGGTCTGTAACGTATGTGACGTACAAATGACGTAAATATGAAAGTTCGCATTAAGGTCACTGACGTCTCCTTCCTACCTGTACGTCACATTGCTAAAGGTACAAGTTGTTTGAATGGAAAAAAAACGCAATCTACAGTTCAAATTATCAGTAATTTGCAAGTTATACAATTTGAACAAACCTGCATGCAAGTTGTATAATAGAAACCGGCCTTAGGCCTGCAATACACATGCCAGTAACTTGCATAAAAGTATGCAAGTAGCTGGCATTCCATTGCAACATTTAGCAATCGGAAGTCATACAGCTTGAGGTTGAGCTCCTTGAGTTATGAGTCGAGCTACACGATAACTGACAAATGCTTGCACTGACTGGACAGGTCCACTCGAATTTGTGTGGTTCTTTCTTCAAAAGACCATTTCAGACACTGACCTGCATGGTCCTCGTATAGCCTGATTTACATATAATGTCTGGACTTCAAAAGAGACTGCGACCTCTGAGTTTGTTTCGGCTGTTTCTTCTCAGAGTAGTCAGGTACGAAACACCGGCCCCTTCTAGTTTTATAAAAAGACGTGTAAAAGTGTTGATATAACCTACTTGCATAAATAAACATCATTTCATAAACATCATTTCATTTCATTTGATGGCATGCAAGCTACAAGTTACTGGCATGTGTATTAAGGGCTTTAGGGCCAGTTGTTTAACAATAATCAGTAGTAAAGTTGACTTTTAGGATGCTATATTTAATAAAGTCTTTTTATAAAGTCCCTCTAGAAATAGTTGTCAGAGGTTCCGAACGGGTTTGAACCACCAAACCGCTCTCCTGCCGAGTGCCATTTACGTGATACATGTACCTTTAGTTTGAGATCCAGAGCCTTGGCAAACAGAATATTGGCTATTTTACTGTTTGCATAAGCTCGCAGTGGGGTGTACTCAGTATTCTTATAGTTGATGTCATCTAGGTCCAATTTGTAAACTGAAAACAATTTCTAGTGTTAGGAAGATAATAAAAAGGGTCTTTCTTTTGAATTGGACAACAGGGACAAATCCACATCTATAAGAGATATTTATGAAAGAACTTTCTTTGGAACCTTTAGCTCTTTTTTCATGGTACTCCTAACAAGTATGACATTTTTTTTTGGTAAAGTGTGAGTTGTCCACATAAATTAATGAAATAGACCAAACATTTTTGAATGCTTTTCGTCTCTGTTTCATGTAAGGATCATTAATTTCATTATATGGAAAAAAAATCGGAACGGCGACAAAATGGCTTGCTCATAATGAACCTACAGGATATCAGCACACAATCTTCGGTGTCATAATATACTTAACTTACACTGGTGTATTCGAGAAGAGACGATCACAACCCTCGACGGGGCATTTCGTATGAGCAGCGGCAGTAGCAGTAGTGTGAGCAGCGCGTGTCCGAGGTGGTTGGAGGCAATGTGCGTCTCGAAGCCGTCGCGAGTGCGGCCCTCGGGACACATCATGACGCCCGCATTGCACACCACGCCGCGCACGCAACTCTCACGTGACGTCACGAGCGCACAGAACGCGCGCACGCTCTCCAAGCTACACAGGTCAAGTTCCTCAACGACCAACTCTCCCTTGCCCGCCAACCCTCGGGTGGACTGCTCTATCTCTTCTTTGGCTTCTTGCGCTGCCAGGATGTTACGGCACGCCATTAACACACGAGCGCCTGCAGGCCAAATATTATTTTCAAGTTAAGAACTTTTTCGTACAGTAGCTGTGCATAGGAGGTAAAGAGGGGTTTTGGCGGTTCAAACACTTCCCACGGCCAACTGTCGAGTTACCAACCTATCCGAAGTGGATTGCTTATATCTCGACCACTACGCTCAAAGCACAGGTCTATCGAAGCAGCAGACTTGAATTCCCAAGAATTAAATTGTACCAATTTTAAGATTTTAGACAGGTATTAGAATAAGTCTCTAAAATTAACAATGCACACCCCCACCACTATTTTTCAAATAATAATATTGGACGCGCCCAGCAAAGTTTGTACAGCTCAGTATTATGGTATAAAATAATTAACAATACTGTTAATCAACACCAATTAAAACCAAATAATCTTTAATGACACACGAATCACTAATTAAAACAATCACTAAACGCTTATTTTATTCACCACTAAAACACACACTTGAAAGTCGCTTGTAGATTTTCACTTCGAGTTCACTTTCGAGTCGCCTCGATCGTAGTCAAAACCAGAATGATTCTGGGTCCCTATCGGAGCCCGATTTATACCCCGATCGGAACCCACTAGATGTTTCTAGAAGATGGTCGAAAGTTCTGGAAACATCCATGGACTTCTACACAGTCCCATACCTTCTGGAACATTCCAGACCCCTCTCGAACCATCTGTATTGGGGTAGAAATTTCTAGAAACTTTCAGTGCTATCTTCAGTAGAATTGTCAAGAACCTTGTGGAAGCTTCGAGAAGCTTATGGATTGGTCTCGCAATTCGATCGACGTAACAATACCTGTTCTCTTAAACTACGCAGTTCCACTTACCTCTTCTATATAAATCTGCAGCCGTCTCCCTGCCCACCCCGCTGTTGCTACCTGTCACTATAATAGTGGATCCCTCTAATCTTCTGTCACTTTTACACCAGCCGCTAATGTAATCCATTGTAGATCGTCGAACTTGGAAGCGACTTAACCACTGAAAAATTCTAATAGTTCCTCAATTAGATTATTAAAAAAATAATAGATCGTAATTTTTCTTTAATTACTTTGGTATGTAACTAAATTAATACTGAAATGTATATTTTAATTTTATCGCCCTATGTTTACGCCAAGAAGTTTCGTTTGACACTGACCTGAGATACAGATCATTGTTTTTTTAAATGCGAATTAAAAACTAGATAGTACTCAACCATACTCAACATGCTATTCGTGATGTCCGGCAGTATTTTGTACTCAAAATACTCGACAATCCGAATTTTGCTGATATAATTATGTTTTCGACTCGAAATCTTTGTTTTATTATGCAGGTAAAGTTTCGATCAAGTCTTCCGTACCACTTTTTTTTACGTGGTAAAATCATCTTATGAGTCGTCCAACCCAGGGCAGAGCGGGAGGGACTGTCAGACTCTTACTGATTAAACTGCACGGTGTCCTTCAATAGCCATTTACGTTCCAGGATCACGGTAATTAGTACAGTCCCGAGACCCCGGCAGGCTTTGGCCCTCTAGAGGGGGGCCCCGCCACTCTGCTGACACTCTTTGAGGCGCGCGTCTTCCGTAGGTACCCCTTGACGAAATTATTAAGATTTTCCGCAAACACTTGTAACAGTTCTAACTATTACTTCACACTACTTACCTATGCAGATTAATTGGTGATGATCACTGTACATTGTTTCTCAGACTGATTTAATTACTGGTTTGAGTAAAACCTTTATATAAGGTTGGCAGCTAGTTAACTGCCGATGTACGTGAAGTAATTTAATGACAAGGATGCGCGCTAACAAGTAGTTAAGTACTTTCGTATGGATATCGTCTTTTTGTAGATAGAACTATTATTATGTTTTTATGATAAAAGGTTACAGATGTTGAATGGCTTAATGTTTCGGTGTTTATTTCGATTCAAACAGTTTTCCCTGTGGAATAAAAAACTTTACATAAAATAATTATGACGTATGGTATGAGTATTTTTATTCCTTTGTTCCACCCTAATTTTTGAACATGTAACCAGGGGGCGTATTATGACGTCTTAGGCTTGTTCCAGTGAATGAACGAGGTGGCGCTAGACGACTTGTATAGCTGTCTCTTTCACTCACTGGAACAAGCCTGGTTTTAAGACGTCATAATACGGCGGCTCTTTTTTATTTAATTTGTTACCTTCAAATGTTTTTATGCTAAGCAATAAATATAAGCTCCATAATAATATAACAACTAAATTCAGCCGACAACGAAATAATACAAAAGACCAATGCTGTAATAATATCCAAATATATTTCAAAATATGGAGACATTTTATAAATGCGAATAATACCATGATTTACATATATTACTTAATAATAAATAGAGTATATTTTTGAGCCTTAGTTTTAAACTTAGCTTAGATCATAGGATGTCCAGATTCCTAGTAGGCCACTGAAAATTGAAGCCAAAAACACGGAAAAAAATTACCCTCGTCAGTCGATTCCTACGTAAAACAAGTGAACATCTCCAAGGAAAAAAATAAATGTATGCGTGACGCTCACTTACACAAGTGTAGAGAAAAAAAAAGTGGCTTCACTAACCTTTTGAACGCCAATCACTTGTATACAAGTTCGAGATTTTCGTGCCCTCAGCGCCACTACTTGATTAGAAGTAATAATAGTATAAAATAAATTTACGACTTTTACAAGACCTTTTATTTTGTTTTTATGGAAAATTGCCCTTTTTAAGCCATATTTGTAACTTTTTCACACATAGGTAATAAGTTCTTGTTTGTTTTATATTCAATAGAAACAAAAACGCCAGAAAATATTTTAATGCCCCCAACGCCAAGTACTTTATATGAAGTAAGCCAGTGATGGGACACAATGACGACCTCGCTATATTTCATCTCGTCGAAACGATCATAAATACTACTATTGCAAGAAAATGACGTGAATAAATAATATTTTATAAATATTGTAGACTATATAAACTATGTTTTATTCACCTTAATCAAGAATAAATAGGTTGTCTAATCATTGTCGATAGTGAAACATCGTTTGAAAAACCCATCCTTACAAAATGGCTAGTAGTCAGTGCTCACAACGCCACGAACTTGTAGAAGTAAATCTGTGACATCATAAGCGGACGGGTTTCAAGGTCATAGTGACTGTGCATTTTAGTGTAGTGCCATGTTTACAACTTGCGTTGGCGCCCGTATTCTTACACAAAAATGAGTGACGGTGAAATTGTTGCGAGATTTACAAGGTGTGGAGTCTGAATCAGATTTTGATATAATTGCAGAGGACAGACAGACAGTAGAAGGATTACATTTGGAGACAAATAGGGATGTGCCTTCTAGAACACACGTCTAATAAATTTACAATTCTTCTTTTATAATGGGAAATATATCCATGTTTTCATATTGATTTTGTTATGAAATAAACAAAATATGAAAATACGGTATGAGTTTTTATTTAGCTTCGTAAATTGGTGAATAAACGTTAATTTCAACTTATAATATTATTTGTCGCTACGACATTAATCCCATTCCTACGTTTTACTATAGATACGTTAGGGTCTAAACAGACGTTTTTAGCCTTTAGGACGCCCATCTATATAATACGCGATGTGTCCTCCAGCGCCACGCAACAAATGTATAAGGGTCTAAACAGACGGACTGCATTTCAACTGCAATCCAACTGCAAATTTGCAGTTCGGATGCAGTTTGAATGCAGTTGACACGACTGCAATCGAACTGCACCATACCCACCCGTCCGCACTAATGGGTGGGTACGGGAAAAATGTACAGATTCATTTACTGTATTACTATCCTCGTCGCTCGACATATTAATTTTATTTACGGACAGACAACGCGTGTACTCACTCTAACCTTGTTTCTACGACTGATTCTATGCGTGGGGGGGGTTGGAGCGTTAAAGTAGTGCGGACGGGTGGGTATGATGCAGTTCGGATGCAGTTCGATTGCAGTTGGTGTGCAGTTCACACGACTGCACGCCGACTGCAATTGGACCGCACGGTTGGTTTGCAGTTCTATTGCAGTCGTGTCAACTGCATTCAAACTGCATTAGAACTGCAAATTTGCAGTTGAAATGCAGTCCGTCTGTTTAGACCCTTATACATTTGTTGCGTGGCTCTGGAGGACACATCGCGTATTATATAGATGGGCGTCCTAAAGGCTAAAAACGTTATGTTTCGGACACGGAATCTGGACAAATGATTATCTAGGTTGAACAGGTAAATAGCACAGAGAAGATGCTAAAGTGAACGTTAGTGAGAAAAGGGTATGCAACTTTTAGTATGGACCTTGGCATCAATTTTTTTTTCTTTCGCCAGTGATTAAATTTTGGGCACAATTAGACTACCACCTAAGAAGTCCATAGAAAAATTAAGTTTCTAAACCGTAACCAACCAGAGATATAAAGGTTTTTATTTTGTTCTAATCAGGGGTTATTTTTTGTAGGAATCCATAGATTTATTGATTTACTCTTGATTAGAACAAAATAAAATCCGTTATATCTCTGGTTGGTTACGGTTTAGATTTTTTAAATTATTTTTTACGAAGTTCTTAGGTTGCGGTCTACTAATGACCAACATTTCATTACTGACGAAAGAACCGAAACCGAACATTCGGTTGTGGCTTCAGTTTCTGCCGAAACCGAAACAGAAACTCACGTGGTCCAGTATAGAATTCCTTAAAATACTGAAATTTGGTGCATTTTACCCATTATTCTGCATTATTTAGGACATGAAATGGAACCACAGTAAGTTTGTTTTAATTTAACAAATTAAACACTTCACATTTTTCATTTAAACAATCTCTTTTTTACGTGTCACTTGATTTGTTAATAACAACAAAACAAAGTTACTGACTCAATATTTTTTTTTTTTAATAAACTATTAAAATCATTCGAGTGCGAAACGAAACAAAAACTTACATTTAATAATCAGTTCCATCAAAACATAACCTCTAAAGAATGTTTACGTCGGGCGAATAATAAAAATGTTCGGTTTCGGCAAAAGTTTCGGTCAATTTTGGCCGAAACCGAAACTGCCGCCGAAACTTCGGTCGGACATTGATAGATATAGTGTGTCGCGAACTTTTTTGTAGATATTTATAAGATAAACAATTAATTAGAACATTTTATGGTTCTATCTTTTATAGTTTAGGCAGCGTCCGCAAAATAACTTTTCTGGTTGATTTTTTACACCTTGCTGCCGAAAAACCCAAATATTTTACGGAACCCTATTTTTCTCCAAAATAAAATATAGCCTATGTTACTCGTGTATAATGTAGCTTTCGAATGGTGAAAGAATTTTTAAAATCAGTAGTTTTTGAGCCTATTCATTACAATCAAACAAGCAAAGTTTTCCTCTTTATAATATTAGTGTAGATAACACTTGCGCGTTCTTAAACAAACAATGGTAGTAAATATAAAAAATAATGCAAATTATTGTATAACTAGGCATAGTTTTCAAGATACAGTTTACAGATGCAGGTTGTTGACGTTCATATTCTTATTTGAAAAGCATTGTTCACACTTTTAGCTTAATTATTATTAAATATGTAATGAGTATAAGAAAGTTAATTAATACTGTCTAATAGAGTATAAAATTCTAAATCATCACAGATTAGATTCTAAAATTTTATAAAAATCCAATACTTATGCCTAAAACTAACCCAAACACCGTTTTTTTACATATTATTATATAATTAAACTTAACAATTTATCATCTTAGAAAATGCAGTATTAATAAAAAAAAGCTGCTATCAATAGCATGTGACTGCTCATGATTTTTTTTGACTTAGCTAATAACATTATAAATAGTGTTGGGCCGAAGCTACCGTTTCGGCAACCCTAAGATATTCAGTTCAAAATTGACTAAAGAGAACATACCTAATATTTTTTTCTTTCAGAAATGTATGGTAAGCTTCAGATAAAACTCACCCTCTTTGTTAGTAACATCAATACCAAAGGCGGGAAGTTTTTACTGAGGCTGACTGTACAAACACTATTTATAATCCTAAATTGCACTGAATAAGCCTCATTTAAGTAGATTGGACGGATATGTAGTGCATGTCTCGTCTCATTTTAACGAGGTGATCCCCATGCTACAAGGCCGAATTTTTGGTGCATATATAACTTATTTTATTTATTTATCTTTTAGATGCATTGCCACTTTACTAAAAATGTTAGCACCTATTCCAACAAACAAAACAAAATCTAATGATGCTAAAAACCCAGAAGCTAAATAAAATACGACGATTTAAAAAGTTACAAAAGTGCACTAGATACGATTTTTAATAGTTCTGACGTCACAAGACCCCCCCTCCCACGTTTTGATGCGTTTTAAATTTGTCAATATGAATTTAAAATAAGTGTTCATTATTTTTCAATCACTGGATTTGCAATTTGTTGTCCCTTCCGCTCCATCCAGGGCAGGACTAATTACTTGAGTGTCCAACATTAAAAAAATAGCCTTAAATATAGAAATGCTTAAAAAAAACTAACGTTACACAGTTTTGACACCCGGATCGTTGGCTGTGAAGGGGTCGTAGTCTCCTAACTTGACCAGCTCTACAGACATGTCCCACAACTTCTTCGCGTAGTCGTCGTTCAAGGCTTTAGCCGCGGGAGCGGTTACTGCACAGTCACTGAAAAAGAGACATCAGTTTATATTTTATTAGCTGATGCCAGCGGCGCACGCTTGTTACTCGAAAATTATCGTTCCGGAGCCATAATCAATTTTTCAGAAAAACTTCATAAAGATTCGTTCAGCCGTTTTGACGTGATTGAATAACAAAAATCCAAAGTTTCGGATTTTTTCTCATCCAGTGTTTGCAGGCCGCCATTCAGTTTGTCGCTCCTCCTGGCCAGACGCGTCCTACACTACGTTTACCTAGTCGCGGTTCACTCAAGGACACATTTGCCCCAACGGTCGTCTGTCCTACGAGAGTTGTGGCCAGCCCACTGCCACTCACTAATTCGGCAACTCCGACATTTGCCAAGGTCTGTCTTTAAATGGATGACCAAAATCAAGCAACTCTTGCTGAAGTCTATCTGTGTATTGGTGACCAAAGTAAAGCAACACTTACTCAGGTCTATCTTAGGATGGGTACTGTACAAGGAGCGCACGTCAATGTAATTTGAACTCTGTTTATTTTTATCATGATAACATCTTCAAATGAGTCCTCGCACAGAGGGCGCGACAGGAGAGGCTGTCAGATTGATATTTCCTTTGGCCTGTTAAAGGGGCTCCAACAGATTGAACCCTTATGTTAATGCTGAATAACCTGAACTACACAACATACCTATAATACAGTCCAGTTTCGTCCGCACACTTCTCGTCGACCGCGCAGTAGATGGTGGTCTGCGCGCCGAGCTCGGGCGACTTCATGAAGGGAGCCATCAGGAAGCCGATGGTGCGGCGCGCGCCCCAGAACAGGGTCTCATTGAGGTGCCGCCCAAGCTCCGTCTTGATCACGCCCGGGTGAAGGCTGTACGTGTGGATGCCTTCGATTTTGTGCTCCTGGAGTAGACAGAAGTCATGTTATTTCAGAGGGAGGAGTATTAGTATAATCAGTCTATGAAGTTCACAGGGCTGGGACACACGCAGCTCTCCGCTGAGCGGGCATTTGGACGGCGCGTCGTGTTCCACGCGCTCCTCAAAGGGTCGTCGCCAATATGACGGGGCCCCCCTTTGAGAGCCAAAGCCTGCCAGGGTCACGGGACTATTGGGTAACCCGCGTGGCTCCGGAACGTAAAGGGCTATTGAAGGACACCACGGATTTTAGTCAGTACAAGTCTGACAATCACTCCCGTCCGTCTCTACTGTCAGATTGAGTGGATGTCAGCTTTCTTTGATTTATCCGGATTTTAGGACATGATGGTCTCACAATGTTTTTATTCAACAGTGATGATGAATTTAATTAAACAAAGTAAAATATCTAGTTGGGTTTGAACCTACTGAACAGTATTGGGGTATCCAAAACTAACTTAAGAGAAGATTTTTCAAGGTGAGGTCCCTTTTCAAATTGAATAATGAGTGACTTTTTTTTAATAGTGTTGCCTTTTGTTTGTGTTGCGCTCATAAAATATTAAAGTGCGGAATAAAATAAATATTGAAAAATACCTTTAGCTTCGCCGCCAACTCTCGGGAGAACAGAACGTTAGCAAGCTTGCTTTGCGAATAAGCTTCAGCTGCGTTATAAGGGCGCTTCTTGTAGTTCAAGTCGTCGAAGTTGATGCCATACCCTGATATACATGAACATTTAATATATCTATATTTTGATATGAAAGAAATAACTCTTTATAAACATACATAAATATTTTAATTCTGTAATAATTCACACTTCTGTAGCAAACAATGAATATGAATAGTAAATATAACAACAAATTCAAACTATTAATAAAAATCGGAATGGATGCTTGGTACAGTCATGCACATTTAAATTATTACATAAAAAGTTAACTTTTTGATTTGTACAATGTGCATATAACAATTAAATACTTGGTGTTACGACTGTACGACCATAGCTATGATAATTGAAAGCTAATGGAAAAAATAAAATCTTAATTTAATAGGATAATAAAAAATTTATCGAGAATACAATTTCTGCTACCCTTTCAAATTTAAAATGTTCAAATAAGGGACATAGCGTGTTCATGCTAGGTTTTAAAATTTACTTATATTTTTTAACTTACTAATATGCGCTCTAGACGAAACAGTCACAATTCGCGCTGGCGTGCTATTCCTTATCCGCGGCAGCAGTAGCATGGTCAGTAAGAAGTGCGCCAAGTGGTTTGTTCCAAACTGCATCTCGAACCCTTCCTCTGTCTCGCTCTTGGGGCACATCATGACCCCAGCATTATTCACTAGAATATTTATCTGTGGTTCTGTATCTAGGATATTTTGTGCAAAGTCTCTGACTGACTTCAAAGAGGATAGGTCGCATTTCGCAAGGATAATGTTGCCATTATCTGGTAAATCTTTGCAGAGTTTCTCAATGTCAGTTTTCGCCTCTTCCGCCTTTTCCATACTACGACATGCCATTATCACCTTGGCACCTGTGGAATTTATAACTTTTACTTTGTTTGTGTATAGTGTTTACATCATATTTTTTTTATTCGTTTCATTATGATGTTTTTTGTCCGTTATCCATACAATTTTCATTTTGCTTGTTTGTTATGCCCTTATCCAGTGTAAACAATAGGTAACTTTACAAAAAATTAAACTGAAAGTTAGATTATCAAAAAATATTTGACTCATATTTTTTCTTTTGTTACGTAAACCAGATTGACTAAGATACGACGCTTCTGAAAATCACAAAACGTCACTTGGTTGGTATAATTTTACAGGCGTTATAACGTCACAAGACCCCACTCCCGAATTTCGAGGCGTTTAATTTTTGTCATTATTCATTGATTTAAAAAATACGATGTAAACGTATTTTTTAAATCAATGAATATTGACTTTTATTTTTCAATACTCCAACTGATGGACTAAACAGATTTTCAATTTATTCATGTAGTAAACTACCCTAAACTAATTTTCAATACACCAATAAAATAAAAGATAAAATAAATCACCATTTTAACACTCACTTTTAATCCATACTAATATTATAAAGAGGAGAGATTTGTTTGTTTGTATTGAATAGGCTCCGAAACTACTGACTAGAAAAATTAAGTTTTTGTTGGATAGTTTATTTATTGAGGAAGGCTATATAGCATCACGCTACTACCAACAAGAGCCGAGCCGTGAAAAGCTAGTTAATAATAATACTGAGTAGGTAAGGCACTGGTTAAAATAAATATAAAAAATAAAAGCTTGTGAAAAACAAGTAAAAATCATGTGAGAATCATTAATATCTGATGAAGCAAGGGTTCTCTTCATTGTTTCATTGTATAGATACAATGATAATGAGGTTAAAGTCATTAGCACCATACTTATAATTATTTATCACAATAGACATGCCTAGCGGCAAATTCAATGTGATTATTTTGTTTTTTTTTTTTGTAAGAACATGTTTATTTTCATTCTTTTTTACTACTGTATTTATTGAAATGATGATGGTGAGTAATAATATCAGAATAAAAAAAATAAGAATGACCTCTCTTATAAAAATCCATGACAGTTTCCTTCCCGATGCCAGTGTTGCAGCCGGTCACTAGAGCAGTCTTGCCCACCAGCTTGGCAGTGCTCAGACATCTTCCGCTGAAGAAAGGCATTGTGCTGCGAGGGTGATATGAATTTCTGTGCTGGTCTGTAAATTCACACATGGAATTTTATATTTCATAGATTAAAAAAAAATGAATATAGGCTCCATAATTAAAGTAATAAAACATAAGCTATATTCTATGCGCAAATGCAATTTTTGTTTACAGCTATGTTTATTGACAATAAGAATGTAAATGTGTTAAATAAAACTAGTATTAGGTTTTGTCACAAAAATGTGAGATTGCCACCTTTTGTTTTATCGTGGTAAAATCATCAAATGAGTCCTCCCACCCAGGGTAGAGCGGGAGGGTCTGTCAGACTCGTAACTGACTAAAATCCATGGTGTCCTTCAATAGCCCTTTATACGTAAAGGGCTATTGAACTGGCTACCGGGGTCACGGTAGTTCGTAAATTCGTAAGTCCCGCGACCCTGGCAGGCTTTGGCCCTCTAGAAGAGGCTCCGTCATTTTGCTGACACTCTCGAGGCGCGCGTGGAATTCAACGCGCCAAAGATTACCTTGGTGATAAAAAAATATGACGGATGTTCGTTTCATTTTGCTTCCAAATATGGTTAAATACTTAACCTGATGTGCAATAGTACATTTTCGTTTTAATTTGAAGAATTTAGTTTCACTGATTTTAATAAGAACAATTTTAGAATACCTATTGTTTTATTACTCCGCCCCTAAGACGACCCACTGACCCATTATTTTTAGTTATCTTTGTGCCGACACAATCGTCACCAATAGTGCCGATGTGCTGATCCAGTTTTCTTTGACTTTCTATTGGGCCTACTTTTGTGAGATTGAGATGAACTTGAACTTAACGGAATTTACCATTATCATAAATTAACTATTGCAGTAGAAGTTGTGTTTTAATCAAATGTAAGCGATTTTAAAAGGTAGTGGTTAAAGCGGTTTAAAAAGGTAGTGGTTAAATTTTGTATACATTAAATTTTATTTATAAATCCTAAAGAAGTAGTTGCTCAACTTTGCCGGTCAGGCTTTATTGTTGCGGAATTCTTATAAAAAAAAATGAAAAAAGCTCACCTTCAACTTATATCGTCAATAATGTTTATAATATGTTAAGATTTTTAATCCGTGAAATGTATTAAAAACACATTAAAATTTGTTCTCGTTCACAACTTGTTGCACTCCCTCTCTCCCTCTGACTCCCAACCACAGAGTACTTTTTATGTATAGGTATAGAGGCTTTACTCGGCGGGTTCAGGAGGAAAGTGATTGGCAGCGCCATCTGTAACTATAAACATACAACTTTCCAGCGATGTATATATCTATAGATCTACTATCATTTCTGCTTTGAGCCGTTTTAATACGTTTTGTTAATTTATTTATTAAACCTGCAGGTAATTTACTCATAGTCAATTATAAAATACGTTTACTAAATTGACTGAGTAAATTACCTGCAGGTTTAATAAATAAATTAACAAAACTCAACTGTATTCAAATAAGGCTGCAGAAAATAAAACCTTAATTATGATAAAAATAGTTTATTTCTCACCACAAAACAGTTACATGTTTTAACTATTTTCTAAGATACAATTTTGGTCGTTCAATAACCTTATATTTTATCTTAACATAAAAACACGTATTTAATAATCTTTTTCATTTATTATGTATACTTAGTAGTCGTCCTATGGCAACGTCAACTCATCATAGAATATTTAATTCTAGTAATCAACGAGTATATTTTTTCAAAAAATTCTCCCACCTTTGTAATTTTGCATGTGATGAAATTAGATGCACTTTTTTACAAAAAGTTAGTTGAAAAAAAAATCTCATACACTTTCTATATAATGTAATAATATTATGTACGAATGTATCATTTAGAATAGATTAAGTACATTTAGATAGGAATCTCACAATTTCAAAGAAACTCCCAAATTTCATTTTTGGGTTGTTTATTTATAGTATTTTAATATCCTGATTGCATAGCTTAGTTTATTATTAATGCATTCTAGATAAATCTCTTTTATATTAAAATCAGACTGATACTTCAGTAGAAGTTATAGAGTAAAAGTGAAATTTAGTTTAATTCTCTAAAATTGATAAATTGTTGGATTCATATTTATCTGTACTAAGTAGTACATTTGTGTGTACAAAGTATACAGAAAGTATTTCAGTCTGAGGAATTTTTAACAAAGAGTAACAAACAACTTAAAAAATAATTAACTACTCGTAAAAAAAAAAAATAATATCATCTAATTTTATCAATGCCAAATTTCATAGGCGGGAGAATTTTGGGTAACATAAGCCCCGTTGATTGGACTATTCAGCACCCTCCTTTGACATTATTTTAATAATTGCATTGCATTGTTGGCACAATGCATTATTATAATAATGTCAAAGTTTCCTCTTAAAACATCTTTTAAAATATTTTTGTGCTTTGCACTGCATTGCATCCTCATCGCTGTCTATATTTTTTTTGCCTGTTAAAATTTTATTTATATTTTTACAGTAAGTGAACAAAAAAAATCGGCAAACTAAATTTATTAAAAAGTCTATTAATTTATCTTTGTGTTCGGAGCATGTCATAAAATTAAAGTCTAAAAATAAAAGAATTATGGTTTTTATGTTTTCCCTTAAAAATTTATGTTTTAAATTATTAGATATTATTGTGTTTATTATATCTTGCATGTTTGATATTGATTCCAAAAATGCTGGGCTTGGGCTGGAAAGCCAACGACGATTGGCAAATTCTTTTCTTTGTATGAAATCATTTTCAATTTCACTATAGAGATTACCCTTACAAACTTCGCAAGACCTAAATATTTTATTTTTCGTCTTTTTTAAAAAATATCCCGATACATACTGTAGGGGCCCCATTATTTGGGGCTGACTTTTTTCCTCTAAAGGTGTAAGGGTAATCTCATTAACAATGTCTAAAAACATATTATCACCAGTCGTCGTAGGTTCCCTATTTTTTGTAACAATGAGGGCATGTAGTGCATTGCATTGATCTGCTTCACAATTTGCTCCAGGGGCATGGACACTGGACAGGTTATTGACCAATAATGTTGTTAAGGCTGACTCAAATCTTTCAGGTGTTGGATTTGTGTTACGGCACCCATGGCTTCTTATAGCCCCAAAGAAATTTTCGATTGGGTCTTGGTTTAGGTGCCGCATCCATATAGAAGTAACATTGTGGTCAGTGGCTAACATTTTAACTAATGCTTCTATGCCTTCCAGTGTCCATATCCAATTATTAATGGTAGGTACACTAGCAGTTTTGTTTTTATCTGTGATAAATTTCATAGACTTTAAAACTTTTTTTGCTTCTCTCCAAAATTCGTGGTGTCTTGAATTTGGTGTTACGGGTCCCAGGAGTGGTTTTGAAAACCTATTTTTGACAAAGCTGCCATTCACGGAATCAAAAAGATTGTCAAAAAAAAGCAGTACATCTGCAGTCTCCTTGCATTCTTCTGGGAGGATTCCGTTATCTGTAAAACAATAACAATTCAATATTAGAATTTAAATCATTTATGCTTTAAGATTACTGTGCACATAATATACACTTAATTGTATAAAATTGTACATATACACCTGGGTATGCTTTGGAATGTGTGTTTTCATAGATGGCAAACAAGAACCCAGGTGATCGTAATACATAATTATGAATTAGAATCGAAATATTTAAATTCATGCAGATGTTTATTCTAATATTGGTGCACTAAGTATAGTTGACCATTACACAAAAACATCTCTTGATCTTACCTGCAAGGTATCCCATAGTAGAAGAGACAGATCTACTGAACACTTGACTGGCAAATTTCACTTTCATTTTCGTCCTCGTCGGATCAACATGGCTATCAGTCAACTTAGGCACTAATCGAATTCCTTTATATGCGGGATTTTCTTGATGCAATAGCTTTATGTGATCCCACTTAGCTGTCTTTTCTCTATCTGTTGTATACATTAAGTTTTTCTCTAATAGGTTGTTGCGTATACCTTTTAATAAATGCGGGGGATCATACAGTGGAACAATTTTTTTGTCATTAATTATAATTATTTTTGTATCTTCTCTGACTTCTTGTCCACTTCTCAGCATATGTACCCTGGTTTCATTTAAAAGAAGATTTAAGGCGTGTCTATTATTAGTGCCTTGGTCACACACTGTAGCCACTACATTGAATCCAGTTTCTTGTAGATTTTGGATTATGGTTTTAATTTGCAAAGCCAGCTCTGGGCCTTTAGTGGCCGCCTGTGCAAATGTATAAGCAACAGGTTGCTTATATTTTCTAATCAGGCCCCTGATCATGAAAACCTGTGCATGGTCTGCAAAGTCTTGTTTTGTCTCGCGTCCATTGTTTACAAAACCTATCACCAAATCTTTTCTCTCATTATAAGTTAAGTTAGGTTTCAGAGACATTTCATCAAACATTAATATGCAGAGCCTGTCTGCTGGCTTCATTTTATTCGCTCTTTTTCTAAGTTGTTCAAATATGTTATTATTAATACCAGGCTTTATGTTGGCTTGGTTCAAAAATGTAGTCAGTATTTGCCTTGAAGGCAAAACCAACATTCTTCGCAGAAAGCGATAGCCTTTGGGGCTTTGCTTTAGCATTGCTAAAGCTAATATTTTTTCTTCTGTGGAAAATCTTCTCCCTTTTTCTTTCTTTTTGTGTTCTCTGAACTGCAACATGGTTAAAATTTTAGCAGCACTTGGCAAATTGTTGACAGTATCTATGAAGTTGCTATTCTTCATAAAGTTTTTGGCTGCTTTTAACTGTAGGGATTGTTTTTGTGCTCTGTTCCGGCATTTAGATAATTTAATCCTAATGTTTACCAATTTTCGGTATAAGTTTTGCTCCTTTTTGGTCATTTTCCCATGAGTAACTACTTTTTTAGCAGTGTTTGGACCTGCAAATAAAATGAAGCTTTTAAAAACGAGCTGCCTTAGCTATTATTATATCAAAAGAATTATTTAAACAGAAGTACTTTCCAGCAGATCAAATGTGATAAACACTGCTGTGCCCCATGGCTTCAACAGTTCATAAGAGTTGTAGAGTGAAAGATAAAGGCAGTGGCCATGAAGCTAGTACTCCATCTTCAGGTTTCTTTTTTTTTTTCTTTAAATTTATGTAAGCTACTCACCATATTTATCCTGCAATTTGTATCCTTGTATTTCAAGATGCTCAACAGCTGTATCAAGTTCAACAGTTGCTGGAATACAAAAGTTATAATTAAGTTTATAGTTTTAAAACGATATACTATTACCACTAATTACTTATAAATGTTATAATATGATGGTTTTTGCTGCTGAACTGATATAAAGCAAAATAATTGTTATAACATTATTAATTAGCAGCAAAAATTTGCAACTAGCAAACTTGTAGTAAGAAAAAATTGGATTATATTTATATATCTACCTTGTGCTGATGCTTCATTTTCTTTCAATGGTTTTTGGGAATCTTGTAGAGATAGTGGCTCTGAAACAAGAATAATAGGACAAATTGTTATAACTGAATATATGATGTTGCTGCTGCATGAAATAAATATGCATTAAATATATATACCAGTCTAAAAATAAATTCATAGAATTACAACGGTCTAAAAAGTACCAGTCTAAAAAGAAACAACTTGAAACTTTGAGACAACAAATGTTATGAAACATTCTATAATCATACATAACTGCTGTGTGGGAGCACCTTTATGTGAAGTTTAGGTGTACTGACCTTTTGATGTAGAAGGTAAATTTTGAACTTCCCTGAATGGTTTTCTATCAATGCCGATAAATTTTGATATAGATAGTGGTCCTGCAACAATAATGTAGGCAACTTTAATAGGATTGATACAAACACCCTATGGAACCTTGGAAACAAAAGAAACAATCTCTCTGTTAAATAAGACATTGAATTAATTCAAGAACAAACTGAATAATATATCTAAATTTTAAGGGTAACAAATGTTATCTTCCATTTGAAATTCTAATTCAAATTTCCTGAAAGGAACAGGTTCATTCTGATGTGTATAAGCAAAATGGTAAATAATAGTAAATGTTTTACTAAATACAATACATGCAATATTTATTTTCAATTTAATGTTAGATGACAATAACAAATGGTGCCATAATTATGACACATTAAAAGCTATACTATATATATAATAGACAAATTATACATTATTTTTTGTTTATGCGAAACCCGATACACCTGTCTAGTATTTTTGTGTAAAGAATCTATGTACAAAATTTTAAAACCGTATCATATAAAATCACAAGGTTATAAGTTTGTATATTACCTGGTTGTCCGTTCAAAAACATGCTCATTTCAAGGTACACCTGGGTAAACCGCGTTTCCTGTGTTATACACTTGTGATAATAGCTTGGCAATAGGTACCTAACCATACGGTGATTGTATTGTAATTAACTGGTAATAAAATGTAATTAAAATATTTTTGAAAAAAATATAACATGGTGTAAAAATTATTGGAATCGAATCAGTTACTGATTCTGAACAAACTATATTCAGGTTTCGCATATACTAAAAATAATGTTACTTACTTAGCTACATAGTTTACATACCTGGCATAAGTAATGTTGGTACAGCTATGTTAGAAATTTTGTTGTTACGGCAACAATATTTCTCTTCGAAATGAGCATGACATACTCGACGAAGTTTATAAATATTTTCATTACTCTGACTCAAAATTTCTCCTCCAATAGCATGAACCCATGTTCGGAAACGAGCGATGTCCTTATCAGGGTTAGGAAACCAATGAAGAACTCTGTTAGAGCCTGCAAAAAAGGAGTTTAAGTATAAAATTTTTAGAAGAAAAACTTGTGACCTATCATATTACTAGAATTACTTCAATTATTATTTTTAAGATCATTTTCTCCACTATATGACCGTTTAAATGCACAGAGACTATTCGTGTATTTTTCTAAACATACGTCGCAGGCATATTTCTATTTAAATACCCCAAACCCCTTTCTTAAAAAATAATTATGTCGCCCAGAGAAGAGGGCATGGTTAGCTATTAATGTAATTATTATTTTTGGGTTACATGAGTATGAAATAAGCCTGTCTGTACGCACATAACTTTCAAAAGGCTATGTTTAACTTTCAAATTGCACCAGTGCAAAGACAGGGCGTATGAACTGGTTTGGTGTCGGGTTTCAAACAGTTTGGTTACGTACCTTCGACTTCCACACACTGAGGAACACAACAACGTTTACTAGACATGGTAATGTCACTTAGAAGCACTACAGTCTTCAGAGTCTCTGTCTCGAAAAATACTAGTACAAACACTCGACGCTAATCGTGAGGAGCAAGGGCTCAACTCAACGAATTCACGGAGAAGCACTAGTTTGATGAAACACTCGACGTAAACCCAAGGAGCAGTGGCTCAACTTGAAGAATTACGGAGATTCGGAGAAGCACTAGGTTGTAAATTGAAGAATTTATCAACAAAAACAACCGGCACTAACGACAGACGGACCGCCATTGATTGTTGACAGGTTGCTTCATTACTGCAAGTAAAAAGTACAAAATAACTACTACAACACGAATGTTGTTAATTGTTTAGATCCGGTTTTAGAGTTAAAATTACATTAAAATTTATGGCAGTTTTTATATTCATTTTTTAAAACCTTATTTTAAAATATTAAAATAAAATTCGTAATTTAATTAATTCAATGATGAAAAACTAAAACTACTAAAAATATATATTTTTTTCTAATGGTAACATTTAGCATCCACCATTAGGATTATAATGATGCAAGAATAAAATAGTCACTTCGTCACTACAGCTGCAATAAATGGAAACCTTATTTTCAATTTAGTCGGTTAGCAGCAACAAGCGACATCTGTATCTACAAACTGGAAATACATGGTTCTATAATACAACAAAATTAAAAAGGCATTCATAGCAGGACTTGTAGACTAGATGATGGTGCTCTTTCAATTTGGTATCACTATTTTCGCCCAGTTGCATGGTAAAATGTTCTAAGATTGTACAGCCTGCTCCCAACCAACACGCCAACTTTTTTTTTTTTTTTTTTTTTTCTTCGCCCTTTTTGGGCAGGCTAAGGTCTTAGACCATACCGCCTCGTCTTCAGTATTCTCTTCTTATTACACAAATAAGTAAGGCCGAAGCCTCGTCTTCAGTAGTATATCCCTTGTTTTATAAATATATTTTAGGCCAAAGCCAAGTCTTCAGTTTTCATTGTATAATCATAAAGTGTCATATCCGTATTTGTCATGATCTTGTGGTTTATGTCATAGCAGGTTGTGGTCATTTCCTTCTGTTATATCGTCCCGATCGGTTAAATTGATAGTCCAGTGCTGTCAATAAATTTATACAGTACAGTGTAGGTACTGTAATCCACCAGCAAACTTTGAGTATCGCGCGGGATGCTTGCAGGTGTTTTATATATTTCTAATAATTCATTGATTAATAAAACTCTTTGTAAGGCATACGCAGAGCATTCAAAAATTATATGATCTAGAGTCTGGTCACTTTCTGAGTTACAGTTGCTGCAAATAGATGATATTATTATGTTCATTCTGGCTAGATGTGCGTTAAATCTTCCATGTCCAAGTCTAAGTCGATTTATAGTAGTATAAAATTTTCTGCTCTTAGGAAAAACAGATCTGGTGAACCAAGGCGCTAAACCAACAGTTTGATTTATTTTTGCATACCATTTTCCTTTGGTCTGTAATGTTTCTTGCCAGTTCTCACGCCAAATACAGGTGTGTCGTACATTTAATTTGGTTATCAAATCAGAAATTGGTATGGCAACATTTCTTATCTCTGCAATGTCAGCCTCAACAATAATTCTTGCAAGATGATCCAGGGGCATGAAACTTCCGAACAAACATACGACTCGAAATTGCCAATGGACGTTAGCGCCATCTGTCCATCAAGGATACCCCATTTTCAAAGATAGTTTGCTGATTAATGTCACTAGGTGGCAGTTTGATACTAGACAGTAAACTATCTTTAATAAATTAAATAATTAGCAATTAGAAAAATACATGAATATTCGTAAAAAAACTAACTATTTTATTTAAACTATTTAACAATCAAAATAATTTTATATGCTTCGTTTGAATTTAAATAAATTGTTGGTTTTAATAACAGCAACACCAAATGTTTAGACTAGTTGAAATTTTGTTTCAAACTTTGTTGTTTCGTTCGTTTCTGTGTTCGTTTTTTGTGACTTTTTGTGTATTTTGATATGTTTCTACAACTTTGCGCTCATTATACGGATCCTGATTTTATCCCTCATAATACCGGAACCCACCTGGCTTTGAATGTGGACACCGATTACTGCTTTTCTGATCTACTTGGCGATATATACCTGGACTGCTGACTTTTGCCTTTCGATTTGGTTTTGAGCAAGATGCCGAAGAAATCGCGGTTACGTTGCTATTTTGGGTGCAAAAATGATGGTAAGTTTGAAATAAACTCAGTTTATTCAAGCAGGTACTTACCTGTTGTCGTTAGTTATTACTAAGAGAAATGAAATGAAATACAAAGAAAGTACAGTTTTCAAATCCGCCCTTGGGATAGCTCACTGGCCGGTTTTTCATTCATATAAATATTTCCTGACTAAAGAACTAGCAGAATATTAATAATAAATGATTCAACCATTCTAGAGTTCAGCGAAAAGACTTCATACATCCATTACAAACATTAAGCCATCTAAACTCATTTAGTTTTTTTTTAAATAACATTTTAGTATAATCTATCGTAGAAAAACCTTTGGTCAGTGGGTAGCCTTTTTTCTTATGTTAATTTGTTACTGTAACATCTTTGACTAACTATGAGTGTGATTGTTATAATATTTAAAGTAAACTGAAAAAAATTCACGTATCTATTTCATTGTATTTTCAGGCCCTTTGCACTTATTTCCAAATCCAAACACCGGGTATCATCAGAAAGCTTGGAAAAATTTAAAATATGGAAAAGTGTACTTCCATTATCAATTCAAGAAAGAGGAGACAGTATAAGGTTGGTTAACAACCACTTTTTGGATGTTTACTGTTTACCAAGTCACAGACTGACAAAAATACTGTTCCATCTTTATGTCTAGGTAAATATCATTTAATCACTAATTGATTGGTCTCGGGACTCACGAATTACCGTGACCCTGGTACGTAAAGGGCTATTGAAGGACACTGTGCATTTTAATCAGTACGAGTCTGACAGTCCCTCCCACTCTGCCCTGGGTGGAAGGACTCATTTGATGATTTTAACACATAAAAAAACACTAATTGATTAGTCATATCAAGATCTCATATTTTCAGTTAGAATAATAAAACATCATAATTTTCCAGAACAACAAGGCCAGCCCTCGGGAGAACTTGCAATCAAATCCTGTTCTTGTTCAACCATCTGCTGCTCTCACAGAAGCCCTAGACCAGTCCAGGCATCAACACATCAGTATCTAGCCTTGGTTAGTATAAAATTACTTCAGAATCTTTGATTATTGACCATCATCATGAAGTATGAGGTGAAAATATTTTAAATTTTTATAGAATGTTTGTATACAAAGAACATAGGTTTTGGTCACTAGATAAAATAGGTGGATGTTTGTTTCTTCTCTTCTCTTTGTTTGTATTGAAAAGGCTCCGACACTACTAGACCGATTTCAAAAATTCTTTCACCGGTTGAAAACTGCTTTGGTCCTAAGTGACATAGGCAATAAGGAGAGAGGGGGGTGGTGAGCACGCGTGACACGGGAAGACCTATAATTTTTCTTTTGTTTTATAAATAAACTAGATTAATGTTTATTGAATTTTTAATATTTTTTATAGAAATTTAATGTAACCAATAAAATATAATGATAAAAAACATGACTAACATTAAATATTATTTTCTTGTTTCAGGACATAGAGTGCTTCCAGAGGAATGTCAGGGGTCTGCAGACTTCTTATTAATATTCGATAAGTTGCAATGCTTGAAAACTAATTCTCCTCATTTCCAACTGTGGGATGATTTGATTCCTATTTTAGAATCAATTAATTTTAAATCAGTAGTTAAAAAGGATAGTTCTGAATCAATAAAATATGAATCAATTCCTTATATCATAAATTGGATCCAGAATATAAAAACTTTTAAAGATATGAGCATTATTTGATTTCTAAGCATGATGTAATAGTTATTTATGCAACCGTTGTATAATCAGGGGTATTAAAACACGAATGTGGGTTTATCACACGAGGCGTAGCCGAGTGTGATAATAGTATCACATGAGTGTTTTAATACCTAATTATAACGGTTGCATACAAGACTTTATCTACAATCATGCTGTGAATCCTCTATAAAAGATTCTCATAACATACCATATTCGCATACCTTATTCGAGTAAAAAAATGGCGGGATATAACACGATAAGACGAGTTGTTCTTTTTTCAAAATTTTAGCGATCTGGTGGTGAAAATGTCATTGCATGAGAATGTTCTTTTTTTGAAATTCATTATAACACGCGTTTGGATGATATAATGATCATTATATCATTGAGTGTTTTAATGTTGGCAATAAGCTAATTGTTATAGGTTCTTTTATAGAGGATTAATAGCATGATAGTAGATAAAAAATTTAATCACTCTCTATTTTAATCATTTTTTTTTTAGTGGCATTAGAAGTAATAGAATAAGAAATGTTAATCCAACTTGTAATCAATTTTGCAATGCATTTAAAACTTTGATTATAAACAATTTTAATTCATCGCATTCACCGAGCTAATTGTGAAAATGATGACAATAATTCATTGCAATCAATGGCGAATCTATTAAATAAGAAACCAAATGATGATTTTGCATGTGATATTGATTGTTTGTTGAAGGTGATGGGTGAAATTAAGAATAATGATTCATTGTTATATTCTGAATCGAAAAATATGTTACTGGGTACGTGATTAAGAAATTTAAAACAAAGTTTTTTAGAAATTGTAAATATTGTATGAGTGATTTATGTCGATCAGAAGTTGATTTGCAATCATTCAATTACGAAATTGATTATACTAAAAGATCTTTATTTCATCCAAATGAAAGATTTGTCAATTTAATGACTGACATTTTTTATGTAACTGTTGCTTGTCTACGTGATTGTCAGTCAGGAATCAGCATTTGTAAAGCAAAAAATTAAACTGTTACTTAATTGTGCATGTGATTTTTAATAATTTAATTTAAAGAGCATAGAGATGATTTAATCGATTTAATTAATAATCTCGCAATCAATTTGATAATCCACAGTTGGTGTAAAGGGGTTAATAGAATTTTAAATGGAAAAAAAATCAAAATTTGATGAGAATGACCATGTAAGACAACAGGCTTTAGATTAATATACTAAAAGAAAAAAATAATAAAAGAAAATGTGAACATTAGCCTACGTGATTGTCCGGACAGGTTAATTGTGCATGTGATTATAAAATAATTTCATATAAAAAGCATAGAGATGATTTAATCGATTTAATTAATAATCTCGCAATCAATTTGATTATCCACAGTTGTGTAAAGTCGTATTGGTGTAAATGGAATTTTAAAAAATTCAAAGATTGATGAGATTGACCATGTAAAACAACAGGCCATATATTATTATTATTACATTAAAAGAAGAAATTTTGTTGAGCATATTCCCAAGATATGCTAAAATGATTAACAAAGACTGATTAATTAAGAGCGCTATGTACGTTTCATAAAAAATCAAGGTCACTTTTTAGACCTATGTATTCTGCATAAGCGTATTAAGTTACATTAAAATCAGTCATTTCCAAAAATGAGAAAGTCTAAGATAAGAAATTCATGCCGTGTGGCTTATACGCTCTTTAAAGAAAATCTTCATATCCTGTAAATGTTTATTGTATCTTCATAAAACTATTCTAATTTATTTGATTTTTCTAAATAAATTATGTGATGTATACAAGTGTTTCATTTCAGCAACGCAGCTGCAGTTTTTTTGTAGAACGACAAAAGTGCTAAATAGTAAATTACTAATATTTTATAAATGCACTTTTGTCTTTCTACAAATTTACCTACACTTAATATCAAACTTAAAACCTACATTTGCAAATTTAGTACACCAGCGGTCCCTGCAGGATTTTTTGGGTACTAAAAGCGCCACCTGCTGATCGGGGAACTCAACTAATATTGTCCATTTTCAAACATAGAGATGCGCATCTATCTCAGTTTATAGTATATAGTCTATGAGATGATCTGCGTTTTCGTTTCCTGATACTCCTATGTGGGAAGGTGTCCATAATAAACTTATCACAAATCCTCTAGAACAAAGCTCAGCGTATAAAGTCCGAATCTTATAAATAATATTACGAGTATTGGCGTCCAGTTTCGGATTTTGTAAAACCATAAGAACACTCATGGAGTCTGTCACAATAAGCCAAGTGGTATGTCCAAGATTCTTTTCACGTATATACTCCAGGGCTGATAAAATAGCTAATGATTCTGCTGTATATATAGTCATGGCTCCAGGTAACCGAACTCCGTGTCCAACAGTAAGATGAGGTAGATATATAGCTAGTGAAACGTTTCTATTGTTTTTGGATCCATCAGTAAATATACATCTGTGCCCAGAGAACTCTGCTATTAGCTGATACACATCTTCTTTAATCCTTAGGTCACGATTAATATGAATATCCATAGGCCAGAATTTGCTAACATAACTGCCAGAATAACATGGCCATCTGTCTCTACATTTCTCAATTTGATATTGATCATCAATGCTGATTATATTAGAAAAGTCATGAAGTATATAAGGGACATTTACAGAATTAGAAGGATTATATACTCTGTGATAAAATAATAATTTCTTTAATAAAGGATGATTTTCAAAAGATAAAAGCTTGAGAATGTATTTGGATTTTAAAAACTGAAATCTAATATTTATAGGAGGAGTGTTGCACTCAATTTGAAGAGAATTAATTGGGGTAGTCTTCATTGCACCAGTTATACATCTAAGATTATGATTCTGAAGAACCTCCAACTTGTGAATCAATCTCTGATCAGACCCAAAGCATAAAAATCCATATTCAAAATGACTGCGTACTAAAGATTTGTATAACATTAGCAAAATTTTAGGATCAGCTGCAATTGACAGTGACTTTATAAAATTAAATGCTTTATTAGCTCTACCCAACAGATAATCAACATACTTACTCCATGAGAGGTTGCTTGTAAAGATAATGCCTAGAAACTTCACTTCATCCACTATTGGAAGAATATTATTATTGTAATAAATGTGTAAGTCTGAGTCATACTCACCAAACACTATAACTTTCGATTTTTCTAAGCTAATATCTAAGTTTAGATAATGAAAATAGTTCTTTAATCGAGATAAAGCAGTGTTTAAAATACTTTCAACAGAAATTATATCTGAACCAGAAGCATAGACAACTAAATCATCTGCAAACTGTAAATTTGCTACTTCAGGTCCCAGTACAATATTTAATCTATGTATATAAAGTAGATAAATCAATGGACTGAGGATGCCGCCTTGACATACCCCTTTGAATGAAAAACGTGGTCCTATAAGCCGATTGTTCACTTTGACATATACTTCTCTGCCATGTAAAAAGTTAAAGATCCATATTATAATTTTTTCAGGAATACCAAGGGCGCGAAGTTCACCACACAAAATATGCTGATTGATATTATTGAATGCACCCACTATATCAAAGAAAACGCCAACAAAATAATTGTTCATTTTATTAGAATTATATATATCTAATTGCAAATGAATAATGCTATCTCGAGTGGAGCGACCACGTCGAAAGCCAAACTGATTGGATGGTAATAGACTATTACTTTCTATATAAAATTCCAGTCTTTGTTTAATTAATTGTTCAAAAATTTTTCCCATGCATGATGTTAATGCTACTGGCCTGTATGATTCTGCTTTGTGCCTTACTTTGTTAGGTTTTAATACTGGGATGAGACAATCTATTTTCCAGTCATTAGGGATGATCATTTCCTGCCAGAGTAAATTAAAAACACTTAGTACATCAAAAAGAGCCTTAATTGATACATTTTTCAACATTTTATAAGGTATGCCATCAAGGCCAAAAGCTGTATCGCGTCTAGATGATATTGCAGATTTTAATTCTTGAAGAGAAAATGAGGAAATCAGGTATTCATGATGTCCTGAAGCATGTACTACATTGGGAAGTGATTGAAATTGGCCCTCAACTGTATCTGGAGTATATTTTCTAAGAAAATCAAATACCCAAGGAGAAATATTATTGCTTGGAGGTATAAATGTTTTATTAAATCTTTTTGAAATATGCCAAATTTTAGATAATGAAGTAGTTCGATTAAATGACTCACATAGAGAAATCCAGCTTAAATATCTTTCTTTTTTTAAAACTAACTTTTTACAAGCCTGTAATTTTTTAAATTCAATATAATTTTCTAAAGTAGGATTATGCTTGAACTTTAAATATGCATTTCTAGAGTCTTCTACTGCTTTAGTGCAATTTAAATTCCACCATGGTAATGGAATGCGTTTTTTACGATTATTTACTAAAGATGTATCAAAAGATGTAGCAGGTCTTGAAGTTGATGGTAAAGATTTAATAATGGCTGAATTTAATAACTTTATCAAGTCATTGTAAGACTGTAATGGATTATCTTGATTAATATTAAAATGTACAAGCAAACTATCAACACTCTTCTTATATATATCCCAATCAATTAAGTTAAAATTAAAATGTTTTGGTAAATTTGAAGTTTCTATATTGTATGAAATATTATAATTATTATTAACTAATAATCTTGTAATTACAGGCAAATGGTAACTACCCAAAGGATTATCGTGAACAAACCAATTACAAGATAATGAAATAGAAGGCGACACTACAGTCAAATCAAGTGCATTTCTTTGCCATCTATCAGAGCCTATAGTAGTCATTTCTCCATCATTTAATAAAATCAAATTACAGTCATTAATGACTTCTAGTACATCTCGGCCACGAATGTTCACACTGTTACATCCCCAGGCAGAATGATATGCATTGAAATCTCCACCCAGCAAGAGAGGAGCAGGAATACTACGAATTAAATTATCAAATTTAGACTTAGTAAATGAAGTATTTCCAGGACTATAAAAACTGACTATTGAAATTTCTTTGTTATTGCCATATTTTAAACGAATTGCTATATTTTGTACAGAATCATCATATAAAGTATCTATTTTACTAAATTGTAAGCTGTTATGTACTAAAATAGCTACACCATTGTGTGTATTACCTGAATCTAATCTAACTATATTATATCCTTTAATACTAAATCTCATGTGAGGTTTAAGCCATGTCTCACACAATAGAGCTACATGTATATTATGTTCATACAAAAAATAGGAAAAAGCATGTTTATTACTATTGATGCTCTGAGCATTCCACTGTACAATATTTAACTGATCCATAAAATTTAAGGTTTATTTATATTATTCTGAATTTTTGATAATAGAACATCTTATATGCTTTGAGTGCAAATACTCTTTTCATTGTTTTTGTTTTGAGAAATTAATGTTACTATTGTCTGTACTAAAATATTTAAAATTGGCTCTGTTTCAATCAGTGACTGCAATTGTTTAGCAGGACTAGACTTTGTAAGAGATGGAAATGACTTTTCATTGAATAAATCTGCATATGTTTTTCTATTAATTTTGTTTTTATTTTCTTCAACTTTTTCTTTCTTAACTGGGCACTGTGACGAAATAGCTACATGTTTACCTTGACAATGGCAACATGTTGCCTCAGTTGATGGTACTTTGCATTGTTTATAATTATGATCCTTTGTGCATATGGAACATCTTTGAGAGTTTTTACAAAACTTAGCTATATGGCCATACCTTAAACACTTCAGGCATTGTTTTACTGGTGGGATGTACGGACGTACTTCAAATCGCCAACTATTCAAATCGACACTATCTGGTAGAACTGCACATGAGAATGTGATGGACACTGTCTTCGTAGGCTGAAAGGACACCTCTCCTTTTTCTGAAACAGTGCGACGCATAAATCTTCTGATCGAAATAATATTTTTTGTACTGGATATGGCATTATATATGTGTTCGTTGCCTAATTCAATGGGAACGTGCATAATTACACCTGTATTCTCTGTAGCAGCAGCAGGAATACTGGCTTTTAATTTAAAACCATCAAGAAATTTCCTATTCATTAAAGCTGTATTGGCCAAACCAGGGCGTTCGAAAATGACCCCAATTTTAAAGCGATTCATGCGTATCAATTGTTTAACACCCTTGTTATATTTTTTGATGTTGGTTGAAAGAGACATCATGTCTCTATCACCGATCGGGACCGAGTCTATACTTTCTAAAAATACTACGTATTCAAAATTGCCTCCGTTTTCAGGATATGACCGAATGTAATCAGGAATTCTGAACTCGCGATACTTGTCCTGTTTTTCAGTTGCTGTTGATTCCACCGAAACACTTGAGTCCTCTCCGTCGTCTTCGGAGCCCGACAACCTCGAGAGAGAAGATGAATTTTCATCTTTTTTTTTTCTTTTCTTGGGATGCTCTTTCCCCATTATGTTATATTAAAATGAATAAACCTATCAGATACAAATATAAATTATTTGTGAAAATTTATTTAAAAAAGGCGCCCTCTCGTTACGAATTTCCCGCGCTTTTTTCCAACACGCCAACACACCGACTCAATTTATAGTATAGATTTTTTCCAATTGATTTTGGCTTGGATACAAAGTCCTTTAAGCCAATTATAGTATAGACTATGACTGACTATGACACCGACCACAGACTGCCACAGACTACATCACCCTGACATCACCTGATATTGATTATTGACGCTTAGGGGCCTAAACGTTAGCCCTCATTAGCACGAGAGCTTTTTTAACGCTTTTTCTTGGGCAGGCGTTAAAAAAGAGCCGAAATAGAACAAATGCATTCCCATGTATCTGTTCACTCGTCAGCGCTTTTAAAGGGCGGCGCTATTTTATCACGCACTGTTGTGTTTTTAGCGCGTTGGGCATTAAAAAAATAGACCAATAAGTATTACACTTTATGTTATTTTTCACATGACCGCGAAAAAAAGAAAGAAAAAAAGCGCCGGTGCTTTAATAGTGCATCACGAACTTATTTCCAATAAGTAAAGCCAGGGTTCCTATATTTATTGGAAACCTTTATGACGTTTTATTGCAGCGGGACACGGGACAAGAGGTGACAAGAGTGAGTGAGACAACGCCGAAATTTAACCGCAACGCTTTTTAAGCGCTCGTGCGAATGGGGACTTACAGCCCGCGGCTAGAGATTATAAGAGGAGATTTAAAAATAAAACTTATGAATAGGCTGCATGGGCTATATCCCTTTGCCTTCCCGAAAGGGAAAACTGAAAAAATAAAGAATTCAGAAGACGACCAAACGTCAAAGTCAAGTCAGCTCAGTGTCAATCAGACTGGAAGTAACAGAGGTGCGACTTTGTTAATTAATTTAATTTTTCTCTATATAATAGTTACATTAACGCTCTCTAACACAAGCTTTATATTAAATTAATTTAACCACCATTTAAGTGCGCAGTGTAATTGTTGTACTCACAAAGACGTTCGGTGTACAGATATTCAATAATTTTTATTTCTATTAATAATTCTTCGTAATGTGAAAGCAAAAACTTAAAACAAACATGCACTGTAGTAGGAGATAAGTGCCATTATTTATATAGATGACAGTGTAATATTATCTTTTATTCCTCACAAGGTGATATTTTCTTTAGAGCCTTGGGTCTATTACTGTAAGTAGCTTTATTTATGTACTCAATTATTCGCGACTCAGTGCCAATGGAGTATGATAATGATGAAAATACGTGGCGTAGACCTTCAACGCCTAAGGTTGAGCGCTCAGCCTGCCACCAGATCCCCAAGCGGTCATCAACAGTTGCTGTAATTGTACTTGGACTGGCAGTTCTAAGCTGCTTGCTTGGTTATTGTGTCCTCAGCGAAACTCTGCCCTACGAGTCCAAGACCCTGCGGCTTGTTATTATTGTAAGTATATAATGGTTTTCTGTATTTGTCACAGCAATTTTTGTTTAACAGCGGTTTTGTTAAAGATACAAAAACAAAGTCTGAATTACCCTTGTGTAAATGTGTTTAATTTCTATTATTAATTTAAAGGGTCAGAGTTTTATCTTAGGTGTGAATGGTTATTGAACAAAATCAGTTAAAAAATTATATAATATATTGTACTGGATAATTTAGTAGTATCCTTTCTTTGCCATTACAAAGAAACATTAATATAAATGAATTAGGAATATCAGTGTGCCCTTAATCCTGCAAGAAGAGTTGGATGTTCCTCTTTTACTCAATATTAAGTTGTACTTTTATTTCTCAGCTATTCCGTCATGGAGCTAGGACCCCGGTAGAGACCTACAACAGTGATCCATACAAGAACTATCAATGGCCTGATGGACTTGGCAGTTTGACCAATGTAAGTTTTATAAGTAGGTCTGATGTTGTTCACATAAAACACTGATAATGCTGTGTATTATTTACAGAAATCTATAAAGAATGCATCTGTTTTAGTTATCATCTGCATGAATTGATTGCATTCCATAACTAGTACCAGGGGTCTATAAACCCGGGTCGACGGCGCGTTGTGTTCCACGCGCGCCTCAAAGAGTGTCAGCATAGTGACGGGGCCTGTAGAGGGCCAAAGCCTGCCGGGGTCGCGGGACCAAGGGATTACCGCGACCCCGGTACGTAAAGGGCTAGTGAAGGACACCGTGGATTTTAGTCAGTACAAGTCTGACAGTCCCTCCCGCCCTGCCCTGGGTGGGAGGACTCATTTGATGATTTTACCACGATAAAAAAAAAAAAAAAGGGGTCTATAAAATATCACTTTAGTAGAATTTATTATATTGTGTGAGCAATAGAATTAAATCTTCCATTTTTATGAATTGTATTGCAGTTTGTATTATGATTGTGAAAGTGCCTTTTTAGACCATTCAGCACCAGCAAGAATTCTGTAATATTTCATCAGAAATTATTATGTGAACTGTTGCTAAATGTCATTCCTAGCAAAATGTAATCTAAAAACACAATTATGATAATGAGACTTGTTTATTTAATTGAGATGAGATAAAAATTGAGCAATGAAATCCAATAGCAGTTTAAATGTTAAACATTTTAAAACTGTTATTGTGTTTTCATTAATCAAACAATTTTTTTGGGAAGTGAAATCCTCAAATGACTCCTCCTGCCCTAACTGAACCATGTTCATGCAATTTCTCTTTAAAATTGTTTCTGAAAAAAAAAACACCGGATGTAAAGCTTCAAATATAATTACCTTCCCTTGTCTAGAATGAACTAGTTTACTCATATTTTGTCAGATATGTTAAAATTTCATACCTACCAATAAAAAAGGCAACTTTGTAGCCATCAACTGGACAATAAGCTTCCTTTAGTAATTGTAATTAATTTAGATGTTTTTTTCAGGCTGGCAAACTCCAACTATATGAGCTGGGCAAAAAGTACAGAAGCTACTATGCCAACTTTATCCCTGAGGAGTACTGCGAGAAGGATGTGTTCATACGCAGTAGTGACAAGTCACGGTGTCTGATGAGTGCTTACACGTTCCTCGCAGGGCTGTATCCACCCACTGAGAGACAGATGTGGCATCCCGAACTGCCATGGCAGCCTGTGCCTGTACATTCGCTGCCCAAGGAACTGGACAATGTAGGTCATGGGTAGAGGTCGGAATTAGGCAGAGTTATTCAAGTACTAACACTGATTTCATATAGCGAAAGATTAAAGTGGATATGCCCCAAATCCTGGGATTACTTTTAAAGAGCAGAAAAATCCTGTGATATATTAAATACAAAAGTTATTTACTGTTACACAATTTATTTGTCTAATCTATCTCTGAGGTTATTATTATTTATTTTGGCCACACAGGATTGTCTACTAGAAATCCCGGGATGATCCATATTAATATCAACATTTCGATGCAAGTACTAAAATAACTCTACCTAATTCCGACCTCTGGTTATGAATAATATTTTTTTTTATCCTAACTTACGCTGAATACGCGCGGCCGCGGAGTTGCACTCTCGATGTCATAGTCAACTGTTGCAGGTGCACTCGCCCAATATTTTTATGTATCCAGCTGGGATGCAAGTCTATGGCCTAAACGATACGTGTGAAAGGGATATTTTTTGTTTGTTACGCACTCGTATTAGTGGACAAAGAGATTTCAGTTTTTTTTTGTCCTGCCTAAATTCAGCCGACTTGCTATGCTGTTGTCTAAAAGACTATGACGAGCTCGTCGACAAGCTTATGTAAGATTTTGCGTTGTAATGGTTTATATATTTTCATCTCTATGCTCTTAGAACATTAAGTTGAAAATTCACTAAAGACAAACCATATTTTCGGCGCTCGAGTCTTTAGAGGATAGCACTATTAGTTTGAGATATAAGATCCTTCATATTAACCCGTCAGCTGAATTTCGACTTCCGCACAAGGGAAGACGCGGGGAAAACCAGCATATCTGTAACTCGAAGTAAAAATATAGTTAAATAAAGTGATTTTTTATCAACGGCAGCAGGATTGTCAGAAATAGAACGTTGACGTAAACTACTGCCTCATAAAGTAGCCACATAAACAGCGGAAGCGGAAAGAGCCGATCCTTAAAACTGTTTTTCCATTACTTCCGCAAGCCGCAATCCCGAAATAAAGCTCAAAAGAATGAAAACATAAACTCAAAACAATTTCAGATAGTAGCAGGAACAAAACCCTGCAAAATATGGAAGGCGATGTATCAAGAGCAACTGGCTGAAAAGAACGCCGACCCGAAGTTCACAGAGTTGTTCGACTATTTGAGCAAACACACGAACCAGAGTATGCGCAGTGTCCTCCCTGTAGACTTCTTGTACAGCACACTGTTGGCGGAGCAGGACGCGGGGCTCAAGCTACCAGAATGGACGAGAACTGTGTTTCCTAGTAAAATGCGGACGCCTTTCATGCTGAGTTTAGCGTTGCTGACCTATAATGAAACTTTGCAAAGGCTGAAAGTTGGTGAGTAATAAAATTCTTACGTGGAAATCTGGAGACGGTTTTAGGCAAGGTACTTTTTGTATTAAACGTGAAAGAGGAAAATATAACGGCAGGCAAAAACTAGTATTGTATAAATATGTAAGACTTTTAGAAAATTTCAATACTACTCCATTGCTGAATCAAAACAAAAACTAACTATAATAATAATAATGGGCAATTATTACCTGAAATTAAATTCACCACTTATTTTCAGGTCCACTTCTAAAAGAGATAAAGCTGTACCTAGACGAGACAGTTTCACACGAGAACGTAGACCGTTCTTTGTACGTGTACTCCGGACATGACGTCACGGTCGTGTCCCTCTGGCGTGCCTTCGGGTTCAATGACCTGCTGGAGCCGGAGTACGGAGCCAGCATCGTCATTGAGTTGCACGAGGATGTTGAACAGGAGGCATTCTTTGTCAAGGTATGTTCTGAATACCATCATATATAGCTGTATTGTTTCCTCGACTGATTCACGAAATGAGAAATCACATCGCTGGACTCAACGCTGTGCTCTTCGACTTTGAAATCGTCCATTCGCGAAACGCGAGCGCTCACCGTTCGCGCCGGTCACGTGGCGTGAGCGCTGCGGCCACGCGGTCACAAGGCTGTGTTAATTGAGAATTGCACTGCTGTAAAGCATTGCGCTGTGTTTAATAATATCACATGTCGTTTATCCTGTATCGCTAAAGAAAAAAAAGGGAAATTTCTCCTCACCGTTTCCATTATTACGGTACAATACAAAATCTAGTACGCAAATAAATAGTTACGAGTGCAGGCTTTCTCAAGGCGATAGTACGGCAGAACAGAGATAGGCGCAGGAGCGATATAAATTTCCTCTTTCAGACACTATTGGAATAATCATCTTCAAACTTCAGACTGCAGAATTCCTAATGAAAAACGTCTCACCATCACTAAGAAAATTTCTCGAAACATTGAGAATAAAATGTTTGCTCTTTTTGTTATAGCATTGGATAAGCAATTGATAAATAATCATTTATTTAATTCCAGACATTCTACCGTAACAACACGAAGGTCGAAGTACCTTTAGAGCTGAAGTTACCATTCTGTGATGATCCATGTACGTACAAACAATTCAGTCAACACATCAATAGGTTCATATCTGACGACTGGGAGGCCGAGTGCGGCAATGTCAAGTAAACCACGAGCCTAATGTGACTTTAAAATCATTAACTTAAGGTTCAAATTAAATTGTTGCCTGTGCATCGCAGCAACTGTACTTAATATTTACTTATAAGAAGTATGCCAAGTCCAGTTACTGTTGTAAGTAGTCGCAACTTGTATTTTATTTTATTATGTAAGTTTTGCCCCAACATAGTTGGACAGAAGCTATGTGATGATCGTTTCGTTACACATCTGCAGAGATTGTCCGGTAGTGTCCAATTTTTGGCTATATTTTCTCGAAATTTGGACTCTACCAATCGAATTCAGCCTCAAATTGTAGATTGGGTTCGAAATTGTATCGTCATTTCCTCTGGAAGGAATCTGTGATTATTTAGTTAAATAGGTATATATAGACAGATCTGCTACAATCAGTTACAAATCTTCACATCTACTAGCACTGTACTCAATAAAGAGTTATTTTTAGTTTGTGAACACAATTATTTTACGTCAGAATTCCATAGTTATCATGTTAGCCAAAATCTTAGTACCTGAGGTGCTATCTTAGAAGACACTTATTTTTCACAATTTATCATCACAAGCTTATTTTGTAAGACTCAAGTAGAAATGATATGCCAAAGTGTAGCTTATTGTGGGACGTTTTAAATGTTAGGTCAGGTTAACAGGCTGCATTGTTCTAGAAATACCTAAATGTGGCTAGAGTATGCTATTTACTCAATTTATGTAGTCGTTTTTTGTATTATTCACGTCGATATCGTACGTATTTCGATCTGCATTTATTGAATATTTTTATGAATGTATAGACAACAGATACTTATAAATAAATTGATAAACAATGTACCTAATTGATTTGTGTCTGCTATTTGGATTGGCATTCAAGGGCGAGTTGCTCGACGATACGTATAGTGAATGTATGAGCAAGTTCACCTTGATCAAACTGTTACACAGCTATATGGTACAGACGCCAGCACATCAAGCTACCACCTGTCAAATTTCTGTAATAGATTTTCAACCTTATCACAATAGTGGAAGGTTAATGTTCGATTGGTAAAATTTTACAGATTAGGGTAGGTTGACCTGCTGGCCTCTGTAAATTCAAATTTAAATTAGCGAAACGCATTTTATAGGAATAAACGAAATTGTTAGAAATGAAAATGCACTACCATTTAGCAGTTTATTGACATGAGTGTGGTTTCTGAAGTTTTTACATTTATCTGTCCACTTTTAAATCTACTCGATTTTTGTAAAGACTGTAATAAATATTTTTCATTGATTTTAATGGTAATTGATATTTTTCTTAGACTCCTTTAAAGAGATTATTTTTTAAGAAGATGCCTAAACTTCTTATGAACATTTGATAAAGTATTAAATTGTTGTTGTAAAGAATTAATTAATATTTAAGAAACATGTTGAAAAATAGTAATATTTTGATATACCTACAATAATAGGCTTCAGTATAAACATTTATTCAATGTTGACTCATCTAAATCTAAGATACTTAAAGGAATTTCAAATTTATATCTACACTGGCAAATTTGATGCACAGATCCAAACAAATATTCACTTTTGCCCCATTTAATATTACTAAAAGCCAAGTTTTATATTACTATGTATTATATAGAGAAGGCCTATCTTAAATATTTGTGTAAATCTAAGTATTTTACTATTATTATACTGTAATCTTCTTCACACAAGGTATTTTATCTCTTACGAATGTTTAAAATTGAAAATTAGCAGGATATTTCAGCTTTTCTGGTCACTTAAAGTACTTACTGTACAAAGTATTTAGCTTGGTGTATTTAAGTCACAAAATATATTCCAATTGTTTAATACAAAATATGTATTGATGTTATATATATATTTTTTTAAATCATGTCGAATCGCGGCGGTAAGACCCCTCTTTGAGGAGTGGCTGGATAGGCGTCACGGCGTCCTAACCTACCGCATGGCGCAGGTCCTTACCGGACACGGAAGTTTCGGGTACCTGTGTCTGATAAGGAGGGAAGAAAAGCCTGGGTGTCACCACTGCGAGGATCGTCCAGAGGACACGGTGGGCAGAGCACCGCCGTGTCCTCACGACAGCGATAGGCGGAGACCTCTCGCGCCCGGCATTGGTCGAGGCCATGCTGCGGGGCGAGACGGAGTGGGAAGCGGCCGCCTCCTTCTGCGAAGCAGTCGTGCTCGCGAAGGAGGAGGCGGGCTGCGTGAGGGAGAGGACAGCGTCCTGCCTCCACCCCAGCCGCAGTGGTAGACGCCCACGGCGACGGACGTCGGCAGACGATCTTCGGCCACCGTAGGCGCGGGTATGCGGGCAGCGAGTAATGGGCAATTCGCTGTCCGACCATGGACCATGCCCGGATCGACGGCGCGTTGTGTTCCACGCGCGCCTCAAAGAGTGTCAGCATAGTGACGGGGCCTGTAGAGGGCCAAAGCCTGCCGGGGTCGCGGGACTTACAAATTACCGTGACCCCGGAACGTAAAGGGCTATTGAAGGACACCGTGGATTTTAGTCAGTACGAGTCTGTCCCTCCCGCTCTGCCCTGGAGGACTCATTTGATGATTTTACCACGCTAAAATTAAAAAAAAAACATCTTCAATGTTTGTATGGAAAGTATAATCGAAATGTTCAACGCCTTTTTAAATGGAATGTGTTCCACAACCGGTTTATGGCGAGATCATATCGCAGCAATGTTAACGTTTAAGACTTGTTGACAAGGGGGTAACCCGCCTTTTGGAGGCTACGAACTGTTTGTGTGCAAATAAAATTTACAGCCATTGAGGCCTATTCAAACGGGAACGGTATCTGCCATTTGAATGGCATTTCCGCAGCTTTTGTGGAACCAGAATCGCGTACCCTAAATAAATACCATGACCGCATGTTTCACGTGTTTGGCGAAATTTGGATCTCCCCCCGCGGACGCGGCCAGCGCTTGCGTCGCCTAGTCACCATGTTTTCCTAAAAAACAGTCAACAAGACGATGATAACGACATTACAACTCGAGTCGCTCGTCAGAATACCGCTGGCACCTCCAATAACAGAAAATACCGCCGCGGCTTGAATAGCATGTTATCCGCATTCTCATTGGGACATCGCTTTCCACGGCGGCAGCGGATACCGCTCCCGTTTAAACCCGTTTAAACAGACAGATGATGTCTTAAAGCCAGAGTAGTTCCATTGTGGGAAAGAGACAGAGCTATACAAGTCGCCTAGCGCCACCTCGTTCCCTCACTGGAACGACTCTGCCTTTTAAGACGTGGTAGACCACCTGGACTTTACTGTCTGTATAATATAAGGCGTCGTCAGCTGCTATCAATGTGATTGAATTAAAAGTCTAGCAAGCTCTTGTTGTCTTTGATATTACAATGAAGTTCTTATACTTAGGTATTTTATTATTCATTGAGAATAAATGTTAGAGTTTAATTAATCCTAACGTTAAAATGTTGTTGTTTTTGTAATGTTTACTATTAAATGTTTTATGTGATATCTTATGTTTTTTTTGGCTTCCAAACCCTTAATAATATAAATTTATAGGGGAGGCATGTCCAGCAGTGGGCGTCCTTCGGCTGAAAATAAGATTAAATAAAGTAGTAGTAGGTATACAAATAAATTGTATCATTTATTTTTGTAAAAATATTAATAGATTATAGTAAAATACATTTAAAAAGTTAAAACATAACTTACATCTACATACAATAATTGGACGGCACATGATGACAGTTTGATTCTCTTAAATACTTACCTACATATTAAATACAATAGAATGTACATTTGTGTAAAATCTTAATAAAAAGTAAGTATGCTGTATAAACAACTATAATTATGTTATAAACATTAAGATAAATGGACGAACATTAACTAATATTTACTAAAAAAATGTGAATTACACGATTTAAAACTTGTGTAACTACGTTGCTCTCGAGTTCGGTGGAATGTTAAATTTTTACGATGCTAATAAAGCTAGAATACAAAATTACGGTTTAAAATAAAAGCTCAGTCTTCGCTACTTGACTCGTACATCTATGGCTTATCTGATAATTGGTAATGTGGCTTATCTCGAGTCTTAATGGCCCAGAGGTAAAGCATTCGCTTCTTATGCATGAGGTTGCGAGTTCAAACTCAGGTGAGTACCAATGTGTCTTTTTCAATTCATATGTACTTGCCAAATTTATCTTGGACATCGAAAACATAATGAAGAAACCTGTACTCATATAATAAATGTAAGTCCAAAGCTGTGACAGAGGCCGCTTAATTAACTCTGACACCAGAGCGGCCACATCCTCACACGATAAAGAAGTAAGAATTAAGTATGTGATAATAACGTAAATTATCTTGTCATATTACTACATACTTACTAGCTGTTGCCAGCGGCTCCGACCGATACAAATCGAAAATTATCCCACGGGAACATAAAATTGGAGTAAAAACTATGTGTTAATTCAGGTCATAAACTATGTGTGTACCAAATGTCATCCAAATCCAACGAGTAGTTTTTGCGTGAAAGAATAACAAACATCCAGCCATCCAAACTTTCACGTTTATAATATTAGTAGGAATTAGGATAATAAATTGGAAGTTACAATGTCGGAATTAATATCATAAGTTCGTTGTTCGGAAATATTCGTATGTTAGGCACTGAAGCATAAAAAGTTATCAAATAATTGTTCATTGTCATAAAATAGATAGAAAATATGTTTTATACAAGTTACATCAGCTCAATGGTCTCGACTAGGAACATAAAATCTTGTTATAAATTAAACTGCCAGCCAGAAATGTAAAATCGGTAAAGATTATTTTTTTATTAAAGGACTTTACCGGCGAAGCGCGATCCGACCTGGGATACAATCTGAACCCATGCGATTTGTGTAACCTATGCATGTGCTCTCTCGCTGCCGGCGCTGGATCGCATCGCGTTCAGCCTTTACAGAGATCGCATCGCCGGGACGGATCGAGCTCTATCGGTAATGGCCTTAATCAGGAGAGAAATCTTTACTTTCCAGTATTTCAGTAAAAGCGGTATCATATCGGTAGAATACTGAAAAATCAGCAGTTTCGAGACTCACTGCATCGGCTGTTTACTAAGCTTAAGTGCACCTGAATGCTAATACTACAAAAACTTGAGGTTTACTTCAGTTGCCACAGCACGTGAGTACATGCCGCTCTTTAAATGCTCTCAAGGCTGTACATACAACAATCGCTATCCATATACCGACTGCTAACCAAGCAGTGACAACAGCTAATTGTAAAGCCACACCAGTATTAATAAAGTCACCTCGGCGGCTGTTCGGCGCGTCCTTCTGTAAGTAGTCCATAAAGTCGAAAATCGCTTGACACCTTAGACGAAAGTGTATCGCGGTCGCATGGTCCCCAGTGGCTCGGAGCTCCTGTAACACATTATAATATAATGAGAATTATGCTGATTAACACTATTAACAGACATAATTAGCACTAAGTGATTATGAAGGCTGCCAATTTCTTGTTTGTTCATCTTTACCTAATTGAGAGACCTCCTTAATTAAAGGCACAATGAGTAATTGTTTTCTGAGACGGTACATTGTTCTTTAACACGATTACTCATCTTAATGCTTATGGTAAGTAAGGTCTGGGTCATGGGACTATCTGTAAAGGTAACTGTGAACAGGGGGGATTTTTTGTCAGTATAATATATCTGACAGCCACTTCTTGTACACATTGGATGGGAGGACTCATTTGATTTTAAACAACAGAAAAAAGTACTGTCGAGCAATTACATAAAGAGGAACAGAAGGTTAAGAGAGAATAAGAGTGTGGGAAGAAATGATCAATAGACAGTGCCTACAATATAAGATGGGACTTATGCTCAACTTTGTTCCCATTTTGGTAGTTCAAGTTGAGATTATTTTTTTTGTACTTACATGTTTAATATTATAAGTTAACTAGCACTTTTCCCGCGACTTCGTCCGTGTGGATTACGTACTTTCCTAAATCCCCCTTTTCACCCCCTTAAAGGTTAAATTTCCAAAAACCCCTTCTTAGTGCTCCCCTACATTATAATAGGAAGCCGTGTGCAAAATTTCACATTCCTAGTCCCAGTAGTTTCGGCTGTACGTTGATATGTCAGTCAGTCAGTTCTCCTTTTATATATATAGATTTAATTGTGAATCTCTAAAAATGTTAAAAACATAGCTTACCCTGACTAAGTACCCTCTGTACTGTGTGCAAGTCTTGAGGAAGCCATCAGTCAAAATGGCAGCATGCACAAGAGAGTACACGGCAAACATAGCAGCAATACAAGATGAAGGGATCCAGCAGTAGATGACCGAGTCATTACTTCTGCTCACTCTAGTCCTTGTGCTCACTACGATTGACTCACCCTCTCTGAAACAATGAGTCATAATGATAACAAGTGATAGATAGAACCAATATGCATATTTCTGAGGAATCACTTTACATTTACTTACATTTCTTCCATAGTTGTGGATTTTTCATCCTCATACTGGCCAATGTTATTGATACACACTCGGTACATATGAAACAGTGCCATGACTACTGCATAGACGAAAACAGGCAGCGGCGCGAATACCGCATACAGGCAGTAAGAGTTATGACCACCATTGAAGTACTGAAATGTACTGACTCCATAAAGTATGCAGCCACAGTTCGTATTCTCGAAGTAGCCGCCTGGACAGACGTCCAGTGTCGTGCGCCAGTGGTTGTACGGTATTCCGATGCATAAAACTGATACTGCGACAAATATCGCGATGAACAAGTAGCACCAACACAGGCGTCGCTCCGTTTGATATTGATTCATCGTGAATAGATTCCTGGAATCTAGGCCATTAATTGAATAAGTACTTAGTTATTGTATATTATATTTTAAAAAATGGGAGTGAACCAAAATAATAACTTACTCAAGTAAAGGTTGCAACAAAAACCATTTAATAAACTGATCTATATCAAGATAAAGTATTACTAGGTCAGCTTATACGCCAGGTAGTTTTGTTGATAAGAATTGTAAAGGGCAGCGCGAAAATAAGATAAAACATTTGCTACGATAAACTCTGATAAGACAACGTCAACAATGGATGGACGCCCGAATGCTCAATTTTGACATTAATGTGACAGACTGACTATTGGCATGACAAAGACATGTTTTGGTGGATAAAAACCACTGGATATCAAAATTATTTTAATCAATATTTTTTCTAAACCCAATTCTATTTCTTTTTATTAAACTAAATCTGAAACAACAGTGTTCGGAGTGTCCCAAAATCCTGATTTGTGTGCATTCTGCATATTTAATTGTCAATGGATCAAAGGCCCAAAAATCATATTTTAAAAAAATGTTGACACTGCAACAGCTGATTGCGAAATACCAAAATTCGAATAATAAACTTCTGATAAACAAAATGTTAAATCGCCAATAAATTAAAAATTCAAAATGAAATTAAATAGTAATACTCGAATGATTGGGCGGAATGTAATACTTGTACCATACACAGAATATCATGTCCCGAAGTAAATGTTGTATTTCACATTTCCTTGTGATACTTAAATTGTGTGTTATTTTAACCTTTCTAACTTTGTGCAGATATCACGAGTGGATGAAGTCTGAAGAACTCCAGACACTTACCGCATCTGAACCGCTAACATTAGAAGAAGAATATGAAATGCAAAAAACATGGCGTGATGATGAAGATAGTGTGTTTGATATTTCATATAACTGCTTCCCATACAGCTAATCGAATAGATACCTACATAATAAATGTAGGTCTGCTTCATATATTTAAAATTACATTTTATTTTCAGAGTGCACTTTCATAATATTAGAAAAACAAATATTTGATAAAAATGCTGATGAAACAGGTAAGCTGTCTCATTACCCATTACACACACACTTGACTACCCATCTAGTAATGTATGTTCAATGTTAATATAAGTATATTGTTCATCGTGTTTTTATCAAAACATCTTTTTTCTAGAGGCAATGATTGGAGACACAAATATATTCATAACAGACAATGAATTAGCAGCTGGTGAAATAGAAATAATGATTGCCGAGGAATCAGCTCGTGGCAACAAGTTTGGGTGGGAAGCTGTGATCTTAATGATCCTCTATGGAATTCACCATATCCACCTCCAGATACTTGAAGCAAAAATATCTCTGACCAATGATATCAGTATCAAAATGTTTAAAAAATTAGGCTTTGAGGAAAAATCTGTGAGTGAAGTGTTCCAAGAAGTAACATTAGAGAAGAAAGTGAATGATGAATGGATAGAATGGTTGAATAAAGAAGTACAATATAAAATACAAACTTGTTAATAAAAATATATTTATTACCGCTACACAATATTGTAAATTACTGAAAAATTAAATTTTGTACTTGATTTGTATCCTCATCTATTCAATAAAAGACACTCAAACCATACTCTTGTTTAAGTATAACAAATTGAGAAGATAACAGGATATTGACAGTATGAAAATAGTAGTCGGAGAAAGTTTTCTTTGGCTTGCAAATTCTTTTATCATCATCATTGGCAACTCTGTGCCCTGTTCCATACACTGGCTTCCTTCCTTCTGTGCCTATCTTAGCCTAGCCCACTCCTTTCAACGAACCTTTGCTGCTAAAGATCATGCAATCTTGGTTTATGTTAGTCATCGATCATCATAAGGTACGTGGCTTGGGTACAGTGTAGGGGTTACAGAAAGAGAAGGTTCGTTGCCTTCTTTTACCCATGAAGATAAAGGACACGTGTCTAACCCAAAGTAAAAAGAAAAATAATGACACTTCGTCATTCGTCTGTCACTCCTATCTGTCAAAATTAGTTTGGCAAAAAAAATTACGTGTTGTGCTAGTTTTGGTTTAATTTATCGAAAATAAAGATTTTTATAATGTTTTTTAAAACAATTTGTATGTGCTTTTTACTTGTAACTCAAACATTGTGTAATGTTGATACAGAGGTCAGGTCAGAAGAAGATGTAGGCGTAAAATATGCAAACCGGTGTGAGGTGTGCAAGATTTTAGCTACCGAGTTGCAAGGCAGGCTCGAAGAAACCGGCAAGGTACACGATGTCATCGAAATTGGATACTCACTCGACGATGTGCAACCTAAGAAGAAGACAAAGTATCAAAAATCAGAGTTGAGACTAATAGAATCGTTAGAAGGCGTTTGTGACAAAATTCTGGAATATAACATCCACAAGGAACGCCAGGATAGTACAAGGTTTGCCAAAGGTATGAGTCAAACGTTCAAGACTCTACACGGCTTGGTTGACAAGGGTGTGAAGGTGGACCTTGGCATACCACTTGAGTTGTGGGATAAGCCATCTGCTGAGATAACTCACATGAAAACACAGTGTGAGAGTCTTTTGGAAGAGAATGAAGGAGCAGTAGAAGATTGGTATTGGAACCACCAAGGAGAGATAGATCTAACCAAACACTTGTGTACTCAACATGCCCTGAGAGGTTCTGATGATTCGTGCTTGTCGGAGCAGCTGACCACTTCTAAGGGTGAGCGCAGTAGGACTGACAAGTCGGAGCTATGAGGGTCAATGTTCTATTAGGGAATTAAGTAAAAGAACAATGTGTATTCCAATAAGTCTGTGTTTACAAACTGTGTGATAACATTCAAGCATTTCAACCATAATATCTTAAGTATTAGAAGTAAGCTATAAATGTAGTAATGATAATGTAGTTCAATTTCTCATATCCATATACTTTTTATGTTCACGAAATTTCTTATTGATGAGATTGTAAGATTTTTACCAAAAAAAAATTTTTTAAATAGATCTTTTCCATTTTGAATTATGTTTATTATATAAGAGCAAGGTCTCATTAGATCCGTCACCTAACAGCACGGCATAGGTTTTTTATGGACAATGATTTAAGATATTATTTCAATGATGTTAGTTCTGAAATTCTGTTATATTAACATGAATAGGTCATGACTAATAACTTCCGACCTATTCATGACTACTGTCATTCCACAAGATTCTATATTATGATCTTTCAGTATGCACCAAGATGCCACATCATGCCCTGCCATGCCATGCCATGCTGTCTTTTGATGGCACTGGCATTGAATCGGCTTCTGCTCATTATAACCCAAAATTATCTGATATTCTGATCTTCTGATTGGATATCTTAGAGATGTGGATAGAATTGGATTTTTGATTGGTTACAAAGAACCAACAATTTCTAGTATAAATATAGTAGTTTGATCAAGTTTTTAAATTTATTGATTTAAACAATAAAAATGAAATTCGAACAATTCAATAAAAGTTTTTTTACTTAACATTCATCTCATTACCGAAAATCCGACTTGTAAAAAATGCCTTAAATCCTATAGACTGAATACAGAAAGTGCTTAAAATAATTCCCCTTTTTAATCTGAGTGAAGACTGGCACGTTGATCCAGTTGGTCGTAAACGCGATTGCTAGGGCATAGTGCCTTCACACTAGCTTTTGTTCAGCGAAGGCGTTCGATAAACGCAGACGCGGCGCAGGCATCGCGTTGTTGCGGCGTTTCCTCTCGCTGCGCATACGTTTATCGAACGCCTACGCTGGACAAACGCTAGTGCGTAGGCGCTCTTATTTAATTCCCAAATCTTTTTTTTATTTACGTATTTCTATGTAGCGACTAGTGGTTTTGTGCCAGAAATTACAAGTGTGGCGCTATGTTATGGAGAGGTGTGTAATCGTTTCATTTCTGCGTCAGTGCCTGGGAGGCGTAATTTGCTACTATGTCGACTTGTCCTCGTTTCATTCTAATTCGTTCAAAATAAAACACAAGAATCATTAATAAGCACCTTTTTAATCGACTGTCAAAAAGTGTCACCTAATTTATAAATAAAATTAATATCTCAACTCTATATTTTGCACCAGTTATCTTACACAATGGTATTTATAGGTGCTAACAACATGCAGCCAACCTGCAATCATATTGGGGCGAAGAAGAAACTAAATTTACTTAACAAGACAAATAAATAACTATAGGATTAAGGATTTAAGATTTCATATTATGATCACATAATATTAAATACATTCGCTCTTGTACTCAACGCGCATACAAAATTTAAACGACGTAATTCACTTTATAATTTATCTCTTGAGGACTCCGAGAATGGCCCGTGACGCTCGGGGCGTCGTATTGAATCTCCTTGTGGACTGCTAGCGGCCGGCACACGGCGGTGTGGTCGCGCCACTATTCTGTGTCTATGGTCTAGAGGTAGGGGCTGGTGTCTTGGTACTCATCGTCGCTTTCGTCGGAGCCGTCGTCCGTCAGCTGTCGCTGTGCGGCCGCTTCCTTGTCGCCAGCACAGTCAGAGCTCGATGCATCTGTTGACAAATACTTACATAAGTCTTCTGAGTAACTCACACTTAACCACAAGTGTTGCAAGTCATAGCGGTAGTACATGGAGTATTAGTACTCTTTTGAATTAGCAAAGTGTTTATAGCATCAATTAATGGTCTATACATATAATTTCATAGCCTCAATCTCCATTGACGACAGAGCTGAGTCAGCAGCATTTTAAACGTGCAAATATCGCTATCCTTCGCGTTATTAGCGACAAGACGCCATTTTAATATAATAAGCAATATTGTAAAACAGTTGTTTGATAATTTTGGTGTACTAAAAAGTCTATCTATCTACAAAAGCGAAAATTCTACTCTGTTTATCTTTGCATGCATGCGACCTATTGATTGTTTCTACAGCAATACTTAAAATTTCAATCTTCAATATCTATGCAATTTCTTACTACTTTACACACTAACATCTAAATTGAATGCACGCCTATTTAAACTAAAGATTTGATATTAAAGTGAATCTTACTCAGGAACTTAATACACTAACATAAGTAATACGTCTCTCAAGGTTTTGCTTTGTTTTGTTTCGCACAACATCCAAACTAATATTATAAATGCGAAAGTAACTCTGTCTGTCTGTCTTTTCTTCACGCCTAAACTACTGAACCGATTTGTGTGAAATTTGGTACAGACATAGTTTGGAACTTGAGAAAGGACATAGGATAGTTTTTAACCGACTTCAAAAAAAGGAGGAGGTTATCAATTTTATGTTTGTTACCGCATTACGACCGACTGGGTGATTTTCATGATTCTTTTTTTGTTTGAAAGCTGGTGCTTCTCGTGTGGTCCCATTGTCACCAAATCAGGATCTGATGATTGGATCTTGGAGAAATCGAGGGCAACCCTCAAATTTTATAGGCTCACCCATCGTTTTTCGTAAATCTTATGAAGTAATTTAAGTACTTGCGTATGGTAATCATCATCTTATGTAGCTGAGCTGATGATGGAAGGTACAACTCCTTAACAGTAGGTTGTTACCGAATAACGACCGACTGGGTGAACCGATTTTCATGATTCTTTTTTTGTTTGAAAGCTGGTGCTTCCCGTGTGGTCCCATTGTCACCAAATCAGGATCTGATGATTGGATCTTGGAGAAATCGAGGGCAACCCTCAAATTTTATAGGCCCACGCATCGTGTTTCGTAAATCTTATGAAGTAATTTAAGTACTTGCGTATGGTTATCATCATCTTATGTAGCTGAGCTGATGATGAAAGGTACAACTCCTTAACAGTAAGGAGTAGGCATCGACTGATTCATTGTTCGCATATCTCCGGAACTTCACGTTCGATTTTTTTTTTGTGCTAGGTATCGTTCAACTTAGGGAATGATGCAAGTTTCATCAAAATCGGTTCAGTAGTTTTTGAGATAGGGAATTTTATTAGCTTATTGTGTACATGAGGGATGTTATTACCAGTGCTACGGTTTACGTACCGGGTTCACGGTAATTCGTAAGTCCCGCGACCCCGGCAGGCTTTGGCCGTCTAAAATAATGAGCACTTAGAAAGGAATTCAGATAATTCCACCTTCAAGAGATTCCCTCTAAATATTAGGTATAGGTGTTCAAAGATTGTATGGAAACTAATTTTGAAGTTAGAAATCTGGGATGCACGATGTGATCCCAGACATAAAAAAAATATAAATATTAAAAAAATGTCACGTAACTTAATGAGGCAGACCAAATTCTACGCGAGCGAAGCCGCGGGCATAAGCTAGTTTGAAATAAAAAATCAAATATGTCTCTAGGGATGGAACTCTCGGCATCGATATATTAGCAGCGTGTGTGCTCGCTTTAGCGAGCTTGCTCATGGCGCGATTCGTGCGATTTGCAATTCCTACTAACTAAAAATGAAAATGGTCCTTTCTAGTACGATATAATGATGCAATTCAACTGACTTTCGTCGTCGTTGGGAGCGTGTTGTCTATACGCAGATAAGCGCACTTTTCATATAATATGTCGTAGTGGAAATCGGTCGAATTGCATAGCATCATCAGCAAGCTCGCTTACAGTATCTAAGACAAGCGGTGCAATAATTACCCAGTTACCTGCTTGTGGCTCATAGAGGGTTTCATAGCGCCGGGACTTAGGCGGGGGCGGTGACACTGAACTTCGGCTGAAATAGAAAGATTTCTTTTAGCTTTTTTTCTATTTCCATTTTAACGAGAAAATGGGCGTTTTTTATTTTGTGATTATAGATCACAAGAGTAAAGGTAAGATAAGCTTGGCTTGTTTTTATAACTTGGCCCCTTGTTCAATAGTCAGTGTATACCCAAATACGATAAATTCCTTATTCATAAACCCGGATACTGGAATCTTTCCATAAAACACCCCATTTTTACGGACAGAATGCCATAAAAACTTTGCATTACTAGCTAGCTAAGTTTCTATACAAACTAACGAGAAAAAAAACATGAATCAAAGACTGAAAAAAAAAACTACTGTGAACTAAACTACGCGCGCGTTCTCGAGAAATGGAAGGAAGCCTTTTGTTCAAGACTGTGGAGGACAGTTAAAAAAAAAGGGCATACCTGTGAATAAGTTCATCTCCATGCGCGTCTCCATTCTCGCTGGGAGGCGGGGAGCCGCGCGGCGAGGGCGGCTGGCTGAGCGCCTGCATGAGGCGGCCCTTGGACTCGTTCCAGATGTTGGACAGGCGCCCGTCGGGGCCGAACAACAGCAGGAACGCGTCGATCAGCTCCCGAGACTTCTCCTCCCATTTCGTTAGGATGTCCACTCGCTTCTCGCCTATGTTTGTCATCACCTGGAAGGGAGTGGTAAAGTTAGTTTTGTTGCATTTATATTACTTGCTGATCCCGTTAATACGCAGCGTCTAGACCTTAGAGCCTGCCGGGGTCCAAATCCAGACATACACAGACTCTCAATAACAATTCGCCCTATCGTTTCAACCTTGATCGAGTTCAATAACTCAAGGCATCAGTGATTCGGTTGTTTACTGAAAACATTCGTTGAATGGGCAACAGGTCCCTATAATAACGAAACAAGGTCAGCTGCTCTATCGGCGGTATCTTGTTATTTTTACGAGGAGAACGTTGACTACGTAAATCTTTTATTAGTGATAGTAGAAGGTTAAATGTCTCGAACTTGTTATCGCTAGTTAGTTTTTTTGGTCTGGTTATTATTACCTAACTTAAGTTTTTTTTTAATTTTCATGTTTTGAGAACAGGCGCACTTGATGTAAATATTAGACCGGAAGGAAAAAGGTAGGTCGCGTTTGGAGAGACTTGTATGTCTCTCCGCTTTTGCCTTTGTATAAATTGACGTTTTTTTTTTCATGGATGTAGGCAAAAACTCAAGAACGCCACCTGCTACGATCCTTACAAAAACATTTCGCCTTGTTCACGTTCATTGAGTAATTGTACAGAAAGATCACGTGCGTAGTAGTCGCAACCGTGACAAAATGTATAAACATGGAGGCAATAGGAGTAGGGATCATAGCAGGTGGCGTCACACAGGCAAAAGTTTACCTAAGCATGTAGTTTAGGATAGGTTTATAATGATTTACTTTTTTCCCCTTCTCCTTGAGGTCATCCATCTTGTTCTGCAGACGGAACTTCTTCTCGTTGAGGAAGCCCACGTTGAGCTCCTTGGCGGAGTACCCGCGTGCCAGATTCCGTCGCACGTAGATGTCATAGTCCCGCACTATTCGTGCCACGATGTCTGATGTTGATACACCTGGAACAATTGATATTGGACGTCAGGAAGAGTGTATTATGGTAGAATTCTTAATTTTAATGTTACAAAAGCGAAAATTAGTTTGATTGTTGCGTTTTCAGGCTTGAATCGCTGAACCGATTTTGATCATTTTCGGCACATAGATAAGACTTTTACGATTATATGCATAATATTTTCTACATGAAACTTGGTAGAAAACGGTGCTGGCTTGAAAGCTTGTGGTTGAATAAATGAGTGCGACATAAACCTTTCATACATTCGATACGTCCAGTTCAACTATACAAAATAAAATAATTTGAACAGCACGAGTTGAATTTAAGTCTATGGCAATGTATTTGTGGCGCCAGGACAAATTATCTCATCAATCTGATCAATTATCTTATAACAGCACAATTGTGTGTGTTCCTCGACCTTCACTAATGACAGAACAAACCTTGGCCACGTTCGTTCCTTACAATGTTTTTAGAAAGGTGTGGACTCTGAACCTCTATTTAACCTTAGAAGATTGCCACCTTGGCATGGGCGTAGGAAGCAGGAAACCTGGTCACCCCAGAATTAATACAAAATAAAATTAAGGCAGAAAAAAAAACTATTCAAAAATACATGTTTTTTTTTTAAATTATTTTGAAGTCAGAAGGTCAGACCTCCCCCCCTACAAAAAATCTCTAAATAGGACTATGCACCTTGATGGTTACGCTTGCATGAACAGTTACGCATTGACCAGTGATGCTCAAAATCTTAACTATGTCACATCCATTCAGAAGGTAAGACTTTTGGCCATAAAATGCTTAATACTCCATTAGTCCACATTACATAAATGCGGCCAGTCAATTATCGACTTAATTTATATGTGTTTTGGTTCCATAATTCACTAAGGAATATTTAGAATGTTGCCTACTGAAATATTTTTTAAACTAGGCAAACATCGTTAGAATTTCAAATACTTTTAATTCCGTTAAAGCGTCGCTTTTTTAGACACTCATAAACGGCTGGTGTATATGCTGATATTCTAGTTGGTATTATTTTCGGATGGATCGAATTTAATTTTGATGAAAAGTCATTCGCTGTATTATGAAACAGGTTGTTATAGGTGTTCGCCTACCAACGTCAAAAAAAAAAGGTCATTTAAACAGGTGTAGTCAAACTTATAAATAACTTTCAGAATTTAATATCACCATTTGCAAATGGCAAACTATATGATAATGAATTAGGTTTGATCGCTGCGTTGTTACGAATGTTACGCTGCTTGCGACTATTATTACTCTGTTTACAGATTTTTATGCAAAACATGCAAATATTTTGAATGACTAAGTTTCAAATTAACAATTTCAAACAGGTAAAATATGCATGGAATTAAGGAGCACGGCTAAACCGCTGAACCAATTTTGATGAATTTTGGTAGAGATAGATGCGAACTAGGAAATGGTTCCACACATTTCCTTTTTGCATATAACTTGACGAAGACTCTCCTCCATTCATAAGTAGTTTTAATAAATTAATAATGATATTATGGCCTAGACATACCTTCTGTCCTCTGAGTAGCAACGAACATGTCCTTAGCCTTAATGAGCGCGTATGTGTCCTCGCAGTCTTCCGTTGTGTAGGGAATGTCGTCGTGTGCCACGAAGTCTATCTTGTGCTTCTCTAAGAACTCTTCACTGTACTCCCACGGCGCGTCCATTACTACCTGCAAACAAGATGAGGACACATTTAACTATACATTTCAAAAAAGAGCATTGCCCCTCCCCACCAGGTATAATCATAGAAATATATAACCTATACCACTACACTAGGGTCTGATTGGTTGAAGAATATTGTCTATTTTGTTTTTCTATGCCAAAGAATTACTCGTACGTAAAACCATAGAGAGAAGGCCCAAAATAGGGCAACATTTGAGAAAAGCTCATAAAAATGAACGAATGCGACCAATATAATTCATCTCTAATAGGTCATTGAGCTCACTACCAGAAGTGAGACGACCCTGAACGTAATGATATCGAAAGATTTTTATTTGAAGCATAATATTATTCCTCAACTAGTTATAAATGCAATTAATTTCAAAATTTATCTTAATTTTATGTGAAGTGAAATAAAATGAATAAATGCGTCGGAGGCGATTTAAATAATATGGCGTGTTGGTTGTCAAAGTTCACTTTATTTGCATTTAAGGAAGTCATTCGAATCCATCTGGAAAACCGAAGTATTCGCCATTGTCTACCAACCTTCGGCTTAAAATGCTTACTCATGGAGGTATAAAAATATAGTTATCGAGTTGTTATGACGCAAGTACTGTAATTAGTATCGGCTTAATGATTTGTTTGACGCTAAGACTGCCTACAAAAACTTTACTCCCAACATTTTTTACTTGTGCAAAAAAGGAGACAAGTTTAGCGCCCCAAAAAAAGTGCGAAGCTTTGTTAAAATAAAATGAATAGCGCATAGATATAGTATGATCAGTGACATAAACAGTAATGTTAACGGTGCATTCATTATTTTGTATCTCAAACGGGGACAAGACATGAGACTTATAAATACTTTACAGTAAGTTTTGTGGTCTTTTGTGTTTAGAAATACGACTGTAAATTAGAGGTAAGAAAAATATTTAAATGCAATGTGAATGTACCGTGACGGCGAAAGAGTACAATAAGTCAAAAATATTATGCTAAGTCATTTTAGAGGTTTCACGAGTCTTTCAAGGCAAATAAGGAAAAGTACAGAATATTTTATTTAATAAAAAGTACATTCACGTTATTTAAATTTGGAGTGTACCCTCGCTCTGGCAATTCGGGTCAAATTGTTATTATTGAACGTGATTGGGGCACTCATTATCTTCATAAATGTTTATCTTTTTTATTTTTCCGCTCAGGATACATAACCAGTGCGTATATACTTGGAAGAAAAAAAAAACAGGTTTTTTTTTTTAAATAGTGTTGCTATATTATGAAACTAAAACTACAGGCATTTATTTCGTCGGTTGTATGCTAATGTCCATTTAATTTTAAAATATTCCTTATTTATTTTCATCTTAATGAGAGGAAATATTTCTGTTGTTGAATAAGCATAGGTAAGTTTAATGACATAGACATTTGCCATTTTCAACTGGTTTTTATTTTTTATTTAACTGCAAACAGGAACCTCTTAAATAAAATAAATTTTCTATAATGATGGTAATTATGAATATACCAGAAATACCGAAATAACTGGTATTTAAACGCATAAGACTTTTAAGTGAGGGAAAAACCCGTAAATAACCGACTTAAAAAAGGAGGTTTTCAGTTCGCCCCGTATGTTTGTACGTACATATGTGTGTATTGTTTTTGCGCGTTTGGTTTATTTTGATGCGGTTTTCAGAAAAGTGTTCGTTACGTTGGAGAAGGTTTTAGAATACAATAATGGATATCTAGTCACGTTTTCTGTATGTATCCGTTATTGCTTTCTTGGACGGAGGATTTTAAAAGATGCCGCATATACGAATATTGTATCTTAGATAATTCAGATTTCAGTCCCAAAATAACGCCCAAATTCCTATTATCTTATTTTATGCGCAAGCGCATACATATCGAACAAGTCTGACAATTACAGACAGTAGCGTGACAACAATATTTCGTAACATGTTCTTGAACTAACAAAACGTTTCAGCATATAATTTTCCGTATTTCTTTTTTCTTTGGTCAAATGCACAATAGCGTTCCCTGACCCAGCATCTATTAGACACATGTAACATGGAGGTCAAATTACTGACGCAGTTAAGCGAACCGTATAATGTCACCCGTTAGGAAAAACGTGTTAATGATTAATTATCTTTCTCTTAATAACATTGTAGTTTTGCCAAGCAAAGTTGAACTCTATAGTGTTACTGATATGTTACTTTCTTTACCAAGTATTGTACCTATTGTGTAAACAAATTAAAGCATCTATCGTACGATTTGTTCTTAGAATAGAGTTGAGGACGTTGAGGTCAAAGATATGATTGAGAGCAATGATGATAAATGACATCATTGGGTTGATTGGCTTTAGTTCAAGCGCCACCATTTAGACACGTGCACTATGGATCGGGATAAATTAAAAATATGCGTTTACTTGAAGGTACGATACAATTGTGGCGAACTAATTTCGCCTTATATTATCTATGGTAGTACAAAACATAACCCATAGTGACAACACTATGGTTATGTTTTGTCTATGCCCACACACCGCTCATCAGACTTGTCGTTACCGGTCGGATTATAACAAAAATTATCAAGTATATTAATAAGCTGTGAATAATCCACATTATTGTAACGTAGATATATATTCTTACGACCGTACTCGTGACGTGTTATATTGTGTGTAAGCTATAAAGCACTTTTGTGGAATCTACAATACATATTACAAACTATCTGGATCGGTCTTTCATTGAACAAACTGGGCGCTATCCCGCGCCTAAATTGGTGACCCCGACGACGACCGACGTCCGAAGATAATCATCATCGGCGTAGGACGTCGGTAACAAGAAGACCTGGATTCCAGTTCAATGCAGCGCATCCAGCCCGCACTCATCGAGGCAGCGATAGTATCTACCAACTCCCAGCTATTATGCGAGTTTGCCGGCTAACATACTAGTTTCAAAAGTGCGACCAGTGTTTTAGTGTATATCAGTGCAAAAGGTGTAAAGTTTCCCAAATATAAACTTTAAAATCAAATTTTCTCCGACATACTAACGCCACTTTTTCACGTACCTACGGATTTTCGGAGAAACTGGAAGTTAACGCGCGAAGTTTGACATTTGACGCTACGTCATCACTCGAAATCGTAAACCAGACGCGTTCCAGGGTCGGAGATATTGCGTTATGTGTCATTGAAGAACGGTGAGACATCAAAACCTGTAAGTTTGAACTTTTGCATGGAATATATTGTGGACTATAATAAAGCTTACCCTCAAAAGTAACAGTGCTTCAACGGGGTTTTTATTTGGAACTATTTGGCAGAAACTTCTAATAATTCTAACGCTTGAACTGAGAAATTTATATTTAATTTAATACTATTTGTCCTCTGTCCTTACACATGTTTCAAAGTAATTCTGCATAATTGGTGTAATCTAAATAATACTGGTGTTATACTGCTACAATCCATTTTTTTTTACAATCTTTACACTTCACTGTTTTAGCTTAACATGCTGCAATTTTACCTGATGTTGCATGTATAATTTCTGCACTGTTCTTTTTATAATTTTTTGAATGAGCAAGTTGCCTGTTGTCTGTGATTAATTTGTTATATGGTTGCCTGCGATACATTTTATACATTAATGCTGTAACAATTGTTGTGTGTTCGTGTTTGTTATTGCTAATATTTTCAATTATTAACACTATGGCTACTGAGGGAAAAGACATTTTCCTAGACCCTGAGGTCGAAACTGGTGGTGGACAGTCAGCTAACGCTTGTACATCTAGCTCTAAAAACATTTTAATAAATAGAGTATCTATCCGTGTTCCTCCCTTCTGGCCCGACCGACCTGGTCTTTGGTTTGCAAGTTTAGAGGCACAATTTCATATTAATAGCATCACACAGGAGACAACAAAATATTACTATGCCATCAGTCAACTCGACACAAAATCTGCAATTGAAGTTGAGGACTTAATTACAGAACCACCTAAGGAGCAACCTTACTCTACTCTGAAAAAAGCCCTTATATCTCGCTTCTCAGTTTCTTATGATGAGAAAATTAAGAGGCTCCTGGAAAAAGAGGAGATGGGGGATAGAAAGCCCTCATCATTCCTGCGTCACCTCAGGGCTCTTGCGGGTTCATCCTTTACAGAGCAGCTTCTAAAGACAATCTGGATGAATCGATTGCCTCAACACATCCAAGGGATTTTAGTTGCACAAAGCCTTACATCCCTTGAAGAACTGGGCGATTTAGCAGACAAGCTGCAAGAAATCAGCTCACAACCGGTACAAATTGCAGCTAGTACGGCTGCACCATCTGCAAATAATGACACTAGGGATCAATTATCTCTGCTCCAGAAACAAGTTGCAGACCTTACACAATTAGTAACTCAGTTAACCGCAAGCAATAACCACCGTGGCACCAATAACCGTAGTCGCAGTCGTTCTCGATCTGCAACACGCTCTCACAACAACCAAATATGCTGGTACCATGATCGGTTTGCTTCAAAAGCGACCAAATGCTTACAACCCTGCACTTGGTCTAACTCTGCCCCTCAGGGAAACCCCAACAGCAGTCAGTAATGGCGACCACTGACTGCTCCCTAGCAAGTCGCCGTCTTTTCGTAACAGATCGGTATTCGGGCCGGCGATTTTTAATCGACACCGGATCCGATCTATCTTGCCTTCCTAGACGGTTCTCTGATATTCGAGGTAACAAGCAGCCACTACCTTATGAACTTATAGCAGCAAACGGTTCCAAAATAAATACTTTCGGTATTGTAGAGCTTAAACTAAATTTAGGATTAAGACGTGACTTTGCGTGGAAATTCATAGTTGCAGAGGTTGGAACTCCAATAATCGGCTCTGATTTTTTAGCCCATTATCATCTACTACCAGACTGTGCTCTCGGGAAATTAAGGGACGACAAAACTGGGTTGTCTACTGTGACGGAATTATCGTCAATAGATCAACCCAGTATTAAGGTCATCCAATCACCTGACTCTCCATATGCACACATTCTGTCCGAGTTCCCCAGCATCTTACGACCTCCTGGTGCTCCTACAGAACCGAAGCACTCCACGGTACATTTCATCAACACCACCGATGGTCCACCAGTGACAGCACGACCACGTCGTCTTGCTCCACAAAAACTCCGAGAAGCTCACAAGGCATTTGAAGAGATGGTTCGAGTAGGCACTGCTAGACCTTCTAGCAGCGCATGGTCCTCTCCACTGCACCTCGCACCTAAAAAGGATGATACTTACCGTCCATGTGGGGACTTTCGAGCTCTTAACGCCCGCACCATTCCGGACCGCTACCCCGTCCGTCATGTAGGGGATTTTTCCCAGAACCTTTCCGGATGCTCAGTATTTAGTACTTTAGATTTAGTTAAAGCCTATCAACAAATTCCTGTAAACCCTGATGATATTTGTAAAACAGCCATAATTACACCTTTTGGCCTGTTCGAATTCCCCTACATGACGTTTGGCCTGCGAAACGCTGGGCAGACTTTTCAGAGGTTCATTGACGAAGTGGTGCGGGGATTTAGCTTCTGTTTTGCATACGTGGACGATATCCTTGTTTACTCAAATGACCCTAGAGAGCATGCTGAACACCTCAGGCTCCTGTTCCGTCGACTGCACGAGTATGGAGTGGTCATCAACCCAGCAAAGTGCGTTCTTGGCGCAGCCGAAGTTACCTTTTTGGGTTACCGCATTAACGCTGCAGGCACATACCCACCCGAAGATCGCATCCGTGCACTGATGGATTTCCCTCTCCCCAAGACAGTACAAGGCGTGCGCAGATTCCTGGGCATGGTAAACTACTACCGCAGATTCTTGCCCAATGCCGCCAAGTACCAGGCTCCATTAATTGACGCAGTTGCTGCAACAAACAGCAAGGGCGCAAAACCATTTCCATGGACACCCGAGCTCGAACAATTTTTTAACGATTGCAAGAAGAGCCTGACTGATGTTACTACCTTGTCGCACCCAAAATGTGACGTCCCATTGGGCCTCTTCACCGATGCGTCCAGCATGCACATAGGTGCATGCTTACAACAGAAAATCGAAGACGACTGGCAACCCCTTGCATACTTCAGTAAAAAACTAACTACTAAACAAAGTGAGTGGCCTGCATATTATAGAGAACTTCTAGCTGTGTACGAGAGCGTTCAACACTTTCGGCACATACTAGAAGTGCAACACGCAACAATATTTACTGATCACAAGCCACTAGTTTACGCCTTCGTCCAGCGTCGCGAAAAACTACCACCAACGCAACTCAATCAGTTAACCTTCATCAGTCAATTCACTACCGATATACAGTACATAAAAGGCGCTGACAATGTAGTAGCAGACGCCATGTCACGGATTGAATCCATTTCTTTGGAGGAGGACTACCAATCCCTTGCTGAGTCCCAAGAGAATGACGAGGAACTCAAGGAGATGTTTTCATCTTCTTCCATGAAGTTAAAAAAAATCGTTGTCCCCGGAACCAACACATTCATAATATGTGACACCTCAACAGGCAGACCTCGCCCATATCTCACTCAACCCTTTCGTCGAACAGCTTTCGACAGACTGCATGGTCTCAGTCACCCAGGCGTGAGGACATCCTTACGTTTGGTGGCTGAGCGATACGTATGGCCGCAGATGAACATAGACTGCCGAAAATGGGCAAAGTCATGCATACAGTGCCAGCGCAATAAGATTACTAGGCACACGTCTGCGCCACTAACACCTTTCCGTAATCCTTCAAGTAGATTCTCTCATATACATATCGATATCATAGGTCCACTGCCGCACTCAAACAATTACACATATTGCCTTACCGCGGTTGACAGGTTCACACGATGGCCCGAAGCGTGGCCTATGTCATCTATTACGGCAGAAGAAGTGGCAGACACGTTGGTAACTGGTTGGATATCCCGTTTTGGGGTACCAAGCACCATAACGACCGATCAAGGTCGTCAATTCGAATCCACCTTGTTTCGGCGCCTCATGAACGTGTGCGCAACAAAGCGGATTCGCACAACCAGCTACCATCCGTGCGCAAATGGCATGGTAGAACGCATGCACCGCCAACTAAAAGCTTCTTTGATGTGCCATTCCCAAACATGGAGCAAAGCGCTCCCATTAGTACTCCTTGGCATGAGGACCTCACTCAAAGAGGACTTGAACACCTCATCTGCTGAATTAGTATATGGAGAACCTCTCCGCCTTCCTGGAGAACTAATCGTGCCAGCTGATGAACCCAGGAGCCCAATCGACGCCGCAGATTTCGTCACGGAGCTTAGAAACCGGATGGAAGTTTTACGCCCAATACCAGCCTCACGACACACTCGCCCGTCATCATTTGTATTTAAAGACTTGGCGACTGCGACTCACGTTCTGCTCCGCGACGATACTGTTCGAAGGCCTCTGCAACCTCCTTACACTGGCCCATATCGTATCCTGAGGAGAAGGGACAAAACCCTTACCTTGGATATGAATGGAAGAGAGGCTACGGTCAGCATAGACCGTGTCAAACCAGCTTACCTGGATGTCGAAGCATCTTCCTTACCACCAGTATCAGTCCCTGTTCAAGCACTTCCTTCCGAACAAACTCCTGACCCGCAATGTCCATCTGTTCCAGCACGCTCATCTTCTCCAGCTCCTACCACTTCACCACCTCCAGCTACTGTCACCACCAGAACTGGCAGACGAGTCAGATTTAGGGACATATTAGATTTATAATACAATTTGTTCAGCAATAATATCAGTTATTGGCCCATTATATCATCATGATTTCTTTAGACTAGTAATAAGCTTGAGTGCGGTTTCCAGAACTTCTCTTTGAGCATGTCATCATGTGTGTCTACTATAACATTACTGTGCTGATCTAAATTACTGGGGAAATTGCTTTTCCTGATCAATAATGTCCCTCTCTTGAATATTTCTGGTTCATTATTGTAATTTATTAGAAATTCTTAAAATAAAATTTCATTCCTATCAGCAGATACTGTCCCATATAAACGTTTCTCAGCTTGTGATGGACTCAGGTTTCCTTTTAAAACCAATGTCCAAAATGTAGTATTGTACAAATTATTGAGTTATGGTTGTAATTTTGGTTTGTTTTTATGTATACCCTTTTTTTCTCCGTAGGGGGGTGGTGTGGCGAACTAATTTCGCCTTATATTATCTATGGTAGTACAAAACATAACCCATAGTGACAACACTATGGTTATGTTTTGTCTATGCCCACACACCGCTCATCAGACTTGTCGTTACCGGTCGGATTATAACAAAAATTATCAAGTATATTAATAAGCTGTGAATAATCCACATTATTGTAACGTAGATATATATTCTTACGACCGTACTCGTGACGTGTTATATTGTGTGTAAGCTATAAAGCACTTTTGTGGAATCTACAATACATATTACAAACTATCTGGATCGGTCTTTCATTGAACAAACTGGGCGCTATCCCGCGCCTAAACAATGATATTAGGGCGGCAAGAAGTAAACTGTGTAACTTTTTGAAAATAAATTGAATAGAATTTGAATATTTATATTAAGGAAAATAGAAAATTATATCAGCCTATGAAGGTGGTCGCGGGACTCATTAATTACCGTGACCCCGGTACGTAAAGGGCTATTGAAGGACACCAAGGATTGGTACGAGTCTGACAATCCCTCCCGCTCTGCCCTGGGTGGGAGGACTCATAAGATGATTTTACCATGTTAAAAAAAAAGCCTATGACGGTAATTTAGGAACAGTTACAAACGGCATACTTGAGATGATACTGAGTAGAATACTCTTTTAAATACCTCTTGCAATCACGACGAAAAAACCTGGCGACAGGTCTTGCCAGTTTTTTTTTTATTTGCTTTACATGCCTTTTATGTGAAACTATCCTAGCTTTAGTTCGGTAAGTGCCAAATAAGTAGCCTATGTTACTTCTCATAACATCAGCTTTATCTCAGTGAAAGCCTCGTATAAATCGGCTATGTTACTCCTAAAAAGTCACGTAAACATCGGTCCAGCCGTTTTGTAGATTACCTCAAACAGACAGAAAAAACATTATTTTTTGTTCCTGTTGTAGTTCGTAAAGTCCCTATTCTCAGTATTGTATATCGAGACATGCAGTGAGTATTGAATCACAAATAACAATTACCTCATCGACGTATCTGCAATGCCGGACCGCCTCATACCTCTCGTCCTCCGTCATCACTGTGCGCCCCTTACGACTGTGTGTCAGACTGTCGCTACATACTGGAAACAATAAATAAATCTTTATTAGTCTTCATGAAAGATAAAAAAAAGTATTTATTTAACTCATACAGGACAAAACAAATAACAGGTTTTAAACAAAATTATATCAAATCAACAAAAAGTAAAAAAGATAAAAAATATAGTCCTCTACGAGGCCAAAAGGTCCCTATCTCAGTATGATGCTGCAACATTAAAAAAATAGTGCCTACAGTGAAGTCACGGTCAAATACCACTAAATATATTAGAATTTTTAATACAATGTGTCCGGTTTCAGTCTGTAAAAACATAAAGGGGAAGTAACTTGCGCAATTCTATAAAAAAAATATGTTCTATATATGGGGTCGGAAACCAACCCCTACTGAATAGCTGGTAGCCATTTTACTGACAGAATTGAGCAAGCTACCTCACCTTTGTTGTAATGTTTTTACGAACGAAACAGGACTCATTATGATGAGTATATGATATTGTGACGACTGAGAAAGGGAGACGAAAGCACAATTGCAGGTTCCATCGAGATAGATCGTACATCATACATTATCGTAGATTTGTATGGCCTACAGTTAATTGTACCTTTAGCTGTTTTTTTTGTGGCATCTCACAATTCACCCTACAGGAGGTTGCGCTGCTTAACCGGACTTAACGAATCTAAGGCCTCCAGACCTCTGGCAGTTTGTATATCACTGTGTTTAAATATTTCTAAACGCAGCCATGATATTTGTGATTTTCCTAGTACAGGGCAGCGGATTGCGCGCGTATACAACCAAGGCAAGAAGAGCCGGTGAGTCATCTAGATACACAAACACCTACAATTACATGAATTATCTACGTAATCAACCTTAATTAAAGTTATTATCTTACATATCTGATAAAATTCCCCAATGGTTTCCTTCCTGATAATGAAATTAACAGGTTTCGAGTTGTTTTTTGTAAGGTCAACGTTTCTAAAAAAAGAGAAGTGTCAAACGGACTTAGCGTAGGGCTCCAGGCTAAAAGTACGGTAGACAATAATTATTATGGTTTGGGAGGAGTATCTGCGGGTTAATTATACACTAATGAAGCCTGAACTTAAATTAAACAATCCAATATTATTAGAGCTAATGGCTAGTTAATTAGAGATTGAGGTTAAGGTTGGGAATGACTGTCCAATTACCTAAATATTACGAGCTAGTGACCGCATTCAAGGACACGCAGAATTGATTACACTAATCTATTTATCGATGATTAAACATGAACAGGCGGTTAAATAGTGTCTACAATATTATCACATTTATCACTAAATGCTAATTAGTTTAGGGACTGGGGCATTTTATTTATTTATTATCAGAATCGCATTGTTTACGCTTTACACGTGCGTAATCGACTGGTCATTCTGTATCGTACGAGTAACCGACCAATAGCATTGTTTTATTTTAATCATTAAAGTGGAGCCATGCGGCAATATGCCAGGTACCTGGGCCGCACGGAGCACGGTGCCTTGCTGTTTTCATTAAAAATAAGATTGATACTCGCGATTTATTGCCAGATTATGTATATAGTTATCTCAATTACATTGTACCGCGATTTTAACTCTTCTCTGTTCAATAACGCAGGTACTAAATTGCGTGTGGATGGTGTGGCATCCCACATAAGCAATGCTATTGTTCTGTTTCAAGAGAAATTGATATTAGAATTGGGGTCAACGATCGCCTTATAATCATCAACCTATTGTATTCAGGTACTTTGTTAATGGCTATTTAATTTTAGGCATACAAGTCCAAGGGCACAATATTTGTAACAGTACGTAGGTACTGCGGACACAAAGATACCATTTATTCGGAACTCGGTCAGGTATATTAACGAATGATTAATTGTTTATTTACAACGTTATTTTTATTTGGTGGGGCGATGACGTGACCATGTTGACGTGCAGTAATGTCGTTCAAATTAACGTTGAAAAGTTTCCTTATATTTTTATCAACAAGGGAATTTTTTATTATACCTACTCTGTAAATATTTAGTTCCTATTAATCATAAATGGTTTACTTAAAAACGTCATTATAGAAAAATATCTTTCGATGTGCACAATCAATGAACTAACATTACGCATCGGAGTCATACGACGCGTGGACTCAATGAGTCAGGCTGGAATGTTTTGATGCAATAAATAATACGGTGGAATAGATAGGGTTGCACTCACCACCAACAATGAGGTAGACATTTGGGAAAACTGTCTTCGCCTGCTGCAACTGCCTGGCGTGTCCTTGGTGGAACATGTCGTAGATGCCGTCTGAGTAGACGCGCACCTTGCGGTGTGCGGTGCCCGCCACGGCTTGTGCGCGGGGGATGCGCCCATAATGACATCTTTCCCGTTCAGCTATCGCATCAGGGTCTGTACTGAAAGGCGCTGCTTGTCTTAGTGACTGTAACAAGAAAAAACAAACAAGTTTAATTACAGAGTCGAAAGTAGAAATTGGTTGCGATAAACTACTATGGGGTGAACGTACTTTGTTTCAAGTTTTCAGTACAAATGCCGCCCACATGAACACAATACAGCGCATGCAAATTGAAAGACTCGATCAGGAATAATTTAACGCGGGCTGCATTCATATTGGCCAATTGTATTCGATTCAGCATGTCAGAATGTTCAAAGCAACCTACACTTGAGATAAATGAATGTAAGGCCGCTGAAATTAAATTCTTAGAAGCCGATTTATTGGCCTACTCAGTATCTGGTATGAACAAAGAGCTTAAAAATATCCTAGCTATTATCATAAATGCGAATGTTGTTTGTTACTCTTTCAATATAAATCGCTGAACTGTTTTAGATGAATTTCGATACAGGGCTAGATGGGACCCTAAAGACGCATATACATGTTTTTTTTTAACATGAAGAGCTAAAAATGGAGTAGGAAGCCGCGTGAAAGTATTCTACTGGGATCTTACTTGCGGTTGTTATAAAATAACAATTAATGAATGCATCGTGTCTTAATTAATTATTTTGTTGTGCAAGTATGACTAAAGCAGATTATGTAGTTATTGTTCAGGCGTCAAGTTTCAAACGGTACTGGATGTCAGCCGGTAATGATAATGAAGTGGCGCGATGTGACATCACGCTAGTGGTCGGCATGATTAGCTACAGCGATTCATGGCGCGTTATCTTAGCGCACATGAGTCGCGTCGCCTTTATCAGCGGACATATGCAAATGACACTGATTACTCTATATTGGCATTAATTTTATAGCTCAGTGAAAATGCAAGGGCCATCGTTAACCGTTTATTTGCGCTTTTGCGAAAATTCCCTCTATTTCCTTAATAGACAAAGATTTTTCATAACATTCCAGAATATAAAAGTTATTTATCGACTCCTGTTTACAGTAAGTTTATAAATAGGATAATAAACCCAATAGAGATACGTTATAAAACAATGCTTGTTATATTTTAACCAATTTTTTTTTATTTTTTCTAGTGGTAGTTATCGCGTTAATAACTTGTAATGACTTTCTACATGCTAAAATGTTTCAAGAAGAGATATATGCATATCGTATTCATATAAGTACACGCTTTTTAAGCTAATGACACCAGCATGACAATTCGAAAGTCGGTGTACTGAAACTCTGAAAGCTATTTAAGGAAACTTCTATTGAAGATAACTCAAAAAACTAGTTGAGCTATTATGTACGAACTGTCTAAAATTTGTTAAGATGCATTACATTACAAGACGTGTCTAAAGGTGTGTCTAAACAGGCAATTTATTTACTGCATTATGTGGCTGCAACATTTCCGGCCAGCTTAAAAATATTTTCAATATTTTCGGCCATCAAAAACATTAAGTGGTAATACTCATATATCTAAACCAGTATGGCTCACCTCATACGTTTTGTCTTGCGGCCAGGTCAAAAATGTGGGCTATTTGGCCGCGCCACATTCAAAATATTATATAACATATATAATATTTTGAATGTGGCCCGGCTCAAATAAAAATAATATATAGTAGCTGTTCCCTGAGGTTCCACCCACTGCTCGGTTCCTTTTGGTCCTAGCGTGATCTAATATAGCTTTTAGACTTCCTTGATAAATATACTACCCAACCCAAAAACTATTTTCATCCAGTACAAAAACTATTGGATCAAAAAGAAAAAACTTTTCAGTATTATAATATTAGTTTTGATATTGCATAATCTAGCTGCAATTACTGGCAATAAAAATATTGCTCGTTTAGTCGCACCTTAAGAGACCGTATAGTGCAGTATTGAAAAATGCAGTTCAATGCAGGTCAATTCTTTTACGGACTGTATTTCCGCATTACTCTTCAATTAAAACAGTTGACAATCATGACGTGGTCATCAAAACAACAATACTTTTACTTATGTCGTGACGAGAGGCAGTAATCGTGTTCACGTTACAATTAATTCGGGTCACATAGCTATTCAAACACACTGTATAAGCATTGCATAATGAACCTTAGCATTTTATGGAGTGTCACTAAGGTTTATCGCAATTTGTTCTGATTATGCTATAAGACCACATAACCTAGTTAAGGTGGTTAAGGCGATGGCAAAATTATTTCATTATTTTTTAATAGAAACGCTCTTTTTCAATTAAAAAAAATTACAATTAATTTAAACCACAAAGGTCGCTTCGCAATGGGTCACATAATTAATGGTCGCATAGATTAATGGTTTAGTACAACTGTCCAAAGGATTATTAAACTTTTAAGTCAATCATGTTAAAATGAAATTATTATAGGAAGTTTCAATTCCGTTTGTGTCTATGTAGATAACATTATAATTTAAAAACCGGCCAAGAGCGTGTCAGGCCACGCTCAGTGTAGGGTTCCGTAGTTTCCCGTCTTAAATAATGAAATACGTAAACGAAGTTAAAAAAAAATGCTTGTATATATGATTAAATAATTGATTATACTACAAACTTAGTCCAGGAATTTTGTACCACCTTCTTGTTTTTTTTGCACAAAAACTGTTCTTTCCATCAAGTTCAAAATAATTTTCCTAGAAAGTCCTTATAAAGTTCTACTTTCCAGATTTTTTTCATATTTTCTAAACTTATGGTTCAAAAGTTAGAGGGGGGGGGACACATTGTTTTTGACTTTAGGAGCGATTATTTCCGAAACTATTGACATCATCAAAAAATGATCTTAGTAAACCCCTATTCATTTTTAAATACCTATCCAATGATATATCACACGTTAGGGTTGAAATTAAAAAAAAATCACTTTCTAATTTACATATAGGGGGGCTACCCTAAAAAAACATTTTTTTCCAATTTTTATTTTTGCACTTTGTCGGCGTGATTGATATACATATTGGTACCAAATTTCAGCTTTCTAGTGCTAACGGTCACAGAGATTAAGCGAGGACGGACAGACAGACAGACAGACAGACATGGCGAAACTATAAGGGTTCCTAGTTAACTACGGAACCCTAAAAAGTAAAAATGTTTTCTAAAAAGAATCGACATAATGACAAAATCGTTTTAGATAAACTGAAGTATAAGATCATCTGGAACAAGAAATGAAACTTGCCATGAAAGGCAAACGAAAGTCAGGCCACATTTCCTTGCACACGTTGTCACGATTAAGGCAATGAAAGACTAGTTCAATCACACAAAGTCAATAAGCCTAAACAGTAATAATATTTATCTGTTTATGTGGCGAAAATATTAAAATGAGTTGTTAACTAAAATCACACCTGGCCGAAATTATCGGATGATTAATTATACCTACACAGTTACTAAAATTATCTATTTTAAAAAATAATCACAATAAGTTATTGATAATATTATTGTCTGACGTGTCTGCCTATAATATTTTATGCGCCATGTACGAAACAATTAAAAAGTACCTAATCTGTTAATTAGTTAAGTATCGATAGATATAGCGAATTTGTACGTCAATGCTGATTCATAAGGTGTGAAATCCTTTGCAGTCTATGTCACATGTTAAAGTAAATGCTAGCTACTAGCTTGCATATGTAAATGAAAAATATATTGACAACAGAGCGTGTGATTGTAACAGATTAACTACGGAAATTAATTTAGGTTGAACTATCCTGTGTACGTAATTACGTAATGTACACTACCTTTTGTATCAGGTTAAATAATTTATTATTTAAAATCTGATTGGATTGACTTTATTCGAGTAATTACAGTTAATTATAATCGTTGCAGAGTAACTTTATTACAATAATAACTATATAAGTCAGGTACATACCGTTACTATAATTAACAAGATAATTAATTAGTCAATTCCATAAATAAGTCTTCGACCTTGCCCATGGGGCTTGTCTATGAGTTATGAGAAAATAGCTACAAATCGATATTCTTTAATAATTTCTATGAACCGACGTTCGATAACTGAATGCGTAGAAACCTCAATAATAGTGTTTTAAAACTTCCTATGCTCAGCCATATTTATCATTTATTGGTACTTAATTCGACTACAGTGCATTTATTCAATACATCATAAATGAATACTAATTCACTTCAATATGTATTTGATCACGACGACGGTCATGCAATAATAAATGGAAGAGTTTTAAACGAGCTCATGGCATTAGGAAAAGTGTTAGGGAAAAGTATATTTATGGTAACTGTACTGTTTATATAGGAATAATAATACATAAATAAATTATGTTAATAACTGTTGCGTCATCACAACCACAACTTCCTATTTCCATAATTATTAAATAAATTACAAATATATAAACAAATGAAGGAAAAGTTTCATAACCCTTTTTTGAAAATTGCTTAAAAAAAGCCATTCCAATTATTTATGGTACATTTTCGAGTAATACAATTTTACCTACGGCTGCGGTAGGAACAATATCGACGGGTCATGAACATTGAACAGTTTATTGTGACTTCAATAAAATGTTTACCTAGTCGGACAGTCCGAGGATTCCTCTGAGTGAGCCGGATATAACGATGATAATAATATAATAATATTATTATAAAAACAAGGAATAATAAACCAGTTGATAGCCCCACAAATAGAGGTCATAAATGTTGAAATCATTTAAATAACACAATTTACTGATTGACTAAATTTTCCACGTTACTACGGAAATAACGAACAGCTTGATATTCCGTATGAGAATATCTAAGTTTAGAACTTGATCAGTAAGTCAATTATATATAAGCCAGTGAAGTGTGAAAACTTAATGAATAACTTTGCAGCCAGTTGTATAATGTTCTAGAATTCAATGGCAGTGGTAACCGTTTAGGCTGCTCCGTATTTAGCCCAAACCTCCGGTTGCGACACCTTAGTGACTCATTTAGTTTGGCATTCAACTGTCGGTGGCGACTAGTTAGCGATACAATGAAGACTGAATTTATGGAGTCGGGAATGCATTGGCGTAGGTTTTTGATTAGAGGAACTCCAACTTCGACGTAGTACGTAGGACGACTGAAAAGATCAGTCTTTTCACGATATTTATGCACATGATGGGAAAAAATTTGACCAGGAGTATACTTGCGAAGGAATGCCACGCTTTTGATGTGAATTTTTGAATCATGCGGTGGTATGTCCTTCGGCAATTTACATTTAACATGAATTACGTCTATCTACAAGGAAAGAAGTGTACACATCTAAATACCTACAAGGAAAATGTGTGGGTTAAATGGTGTCAATATACCGGGGAAACCTAGGTACACATAATCGCAATCAAGAGGAGACAGAATATCTGACGTTAAGTTAAACGATGGACGATCTGAAATTAGTTCTGTTTCCTGAATGAAAATAAAAGATTCTCAAACATAAGCGAGCATGCAATTATTATAGGCGGAAAATTGTAAGTATCATAGGCACTGCAGTCACACCATATGGTTTTGAGTCAGACGTAGAAAAAAAAATGTTTTATCATTTGTTAACCTGACCATAAACTACAAACAAATCACTTGTCGTTTCCGAAACATAAAACGTACTCGAACAATGGCAAATTATGTATTTTTAATTGAAAATTCTAAGACAAACACTAAACGAGCCAGCAGTAGTTGATAAGCCAAGTCTTAGCTATAAACTTGACAAAGACGTGAAAGTCGCTTCGGCCTATTTAGAGCGAATCGAGTAAAGTACGAACTGATAAATCTGACATTTGCAGTGAGTAATATTACCATTACAATAGCCGCAGATGTGGTCGGAGGAGAATGCTGCCTGATTGACGTCAAAATATTTCGTAACCTTCAGTATTAAAAGGCAACCAAAAACAAAGGTATTTTACGTCATAAATTACACAAGCTCAAAGTTAGTCGCCAAGGTTTTGCGAGAGTAACGGATGCAATTATATTAAACACAAGCCGAAAATAAAGGAAGAATTTCGGCATCCATATCCCGTGACATAGAACTTGAACCTGGTTATTTCGAGCGTGAAGAAATCGACTGCATACGTAATCCAATCACAACACTTGGGAAATAGCAACCTTGGACAGAAAGGCAACAACCTGTTCTGAACATAATTATTCAACACGGTTTAGTACGAGCGCACCCAGCCTAGCATGTCAAAGGCACTCTGCGAATGCTCTCGAAAATCCCCAATTGCTTCACTTGGCATTTTGTTGTTCATTTAAATGAGTATTTACATCACGCTGGTTCATGCAAATCGTCTTTGTGGATACATTGTGGCATAACTTTACTTCTTTTTTCAGTGAAATATTCACTCACAGAGAGATAAGTAATCCCAACGAAGATATACGTATTTGCTGTTAAAAATGTTTGTTTAGCTGGTGGTGAGTGACGCAACTGACAAGTGTAATTAAACTGTATATAAATTACACTTAAGACTTCATGTGAATGTCGTATTGGAGCTCGTTGGGAACGATTACTGTAATGCTAATCTAAATTCGTATAACGGTGTTTCTGCACTGGAGACTAGTCAGTAACCGCTGAACATCAAAACACCTACGTTATCCTAAGTAATTGTATAGTTGGGCACCAATGATGGAATCAACTACTATAATTACCAATGGACAATAAGTATAGGTTTCATCAACATCATGGTCGTTAGGTTTACTAAACGCTAATTTATGGTCTTGTACATCAAACATTACAGTTATCAAACTGTTTTTTCACATAGAGAACATCATCATCAACATTATGCTTTTCTGGTCACCTGATTAGTCATATCAGAAATTTGGACGCCTTCGTTTTTAAGTTTTATTTTATTGTTTGTTTCTTCCTTCACATAATGTTAGTTTATGTATGATCCAGGCACACACTACCATATTGCATTACTTTGCCATACATCATCACCGATTATTGTTTGACATTTGGTCACCGGTGCAGCAATGTTTCTTTCAAACTTCCGCTTACTTCAATAATTTGTTAGACATGATTGCTTTCAATACCTTCTAATTCTAAGCGTGAATGCCGTACGACTATAATCGTCTAAACTAAATATACCTCGGGATAAGGCGAATACCACTGGATATAATGGCTGCACCTAGAAATCTTTTACTGTTGCAGATTGTTCAATAGTCTATTCCCAAGTATAAGAACTTGCAGGAGAAGAGAAGTCTTCATCTGATAAAATATGAGCTTACAGTTCAAGTTAATCGAATGCTGAATTTAGAAAGTATTATAAGTGTCTGTTTTGAATAAAGGTTATGAAATTTTTGTATGTCTGCTAATGAGACAGATTATTAAATTCTATATTACACAGTAAAAGTAAGTATTTATGTACAGCAAGCTCACTATTTATCAGTATAAACATAATTATTTTCGTATGCACTTTACATAATATATGCAACAATTTATTTACGAACTTTCTATGGAATAGTCAAACATAGACACCTTCTGTGGGTAGCTGTAACTTTCACTCATACTTGAGCAAACAATGTGGTCTGTCTGTCAGCTAGTTGTCTGTTCACAAGGTTTCCATTTCACACGTTATATTTCACTGATTTATCTGTCTCCTTGTGTATCTTTGATGTAGAAGAGAACTGGTAAATAAGACATACTGTGACAATGTAAACATTGAGCATTTCTAGGAAATGGTCACAAAAGAAATCTGTTACGCCGGCAAATTAAGATGTCTAGGATTATACAGAAGTACTTACATTGTGATCTTTCATTTCCTGTTTGACAAATCCATTTTTTCTGTATCCGTTGAGGGAAGTCTCCAGCTGACCGTTCACATGGCTGTGCCCGTTCGTGAGCGTCGTGGTTATTGTCAACGCTGACATTATCAACTATTCTTTACTGTCTTTCAACTTAATAACTTGCCCGTTTGTAACAAATATTATAGCTATAAAATAGGAACACGCATAACTATGTAAAATGTAGTTTTTAAAAATATCTTTTAGAAATAAAAAAGTATTAATTTCCAAAATAAACTATCTTCAAATTCGAGTGAAGATTGACAAAATGACAAGTGACAATTTAGTTTTTTCAGTGATCGTATGTTTCGGGCTATGTATTTTGTAACCGGTATTTTTAGTAAACAACGAAACACGCGAACTCCACGAAACTATACGAGTGACTAAACCGATATGAAGCACGGAGTCGACGCACAGTGTGTAATTTCCATAATCTAGAGGGACAAAAGTCTTGAACCTAAACTATACAAATTTACTACGGGATAAAATGTATTGAATGAAATTAAAAGACGTTTTCGAGGTTTTAGGCATATATTGCAACCATATTATATAACATATAACACGAATTAGTAATTATATGAATGTACAAAAAAAAAAAAACAAAAAAAAGCAGATTTTATAGAGAGAGATTAATTTTAAGAATCATGAAGACCTTGAACATGAAGAAATTTAGTCAGAATAGTGAGATTCTTCAAAGTCGCTCTGGGTATCAGAATCTGAATTATCTGACTGAACTCCTTCGTGTTCAATGTCAGAAGACCTTATTTCTAAAAGTTCACAGACTTCAGGATTCATTTGGCTACGTCTAGTTTTGGGAGCAGCACGTAAGCTTGCAATGTAGGGGTCTGATGTTATTAATAATCGATTTATTAAGTCTGCGTTCGTGTCCACTCTTGAAGTTTTTCGCGTAAAAAGTTCCCTAAATTTTCTGTTGTCCTTATTTCTAGCCTCTTGTGCTTCTTCCGAAAGTTGGCCGATTGGAAGGACACAAGAAGTAATTATGTCTTTTCCGTGAAAGAGTATTTTGTGCACGCTAACGGGCATCGGGTACCATGAGTACTCGTTTATGTATAAGTCTCTCGTTTGCTTAGCAAATTCCTGAAACTTATTGATATTAATGTGAAATCCGCTATTTATGCATTCTAAGATGACATGGAAGCGCTTAATAAGCTCAACATTAACACCTGTTATTACAGCTGACTTTTCAGAATTTCTGAAGAACTTACGGGCTGTGTTACCATCATTGGTATTTCCAGTTTGTTGTTTAGGCATATCCACTAATAAGCCTAACTCACTCCTGAACTTTTCTTGTATTTGTTTCTTTTTCTCGGCAACTTTTTTTTATTCTCAGCTCCTCGAGCCTGCCACGATTTTATTTCAAGTCGATACGAAATATGCAATATGCATTCAAAAAATCTGATCCATGAATGTAGAGGTGATAGGCCCAAAGAAAGAAGATTGCTATTTACCGGCTTTTCTAAGATGCGGCTTACATTATTCATGTCCTTTGGCTTTGCACCACATAAATAGCAAGTCTGTGTGGAAGCACATGATGCTACGGCATTACATATTTTGCCATCAATCATGCAAAATATCAATGTTGGCTTAACCAAGACCTCAATGTCATTTACAATAATTTTAGTAGGTGAGAGTGAAGTTACTTGTTCCTTAATTTTATTCACCTCCGTCGTTATAACATTCACGGTTTCCTTGGCAAACACGAACTTGATGGGACGACAATATCTGGTCGAAGCAGGTGAAAGGTTTTGCCACACAATCTTTTTGACGCCCTGTTCATTTATTGCATTGATTTGAATAGGCACCATCGATATACTGAACAAACTTTCATCACTGCAATGTTCTTCAGAGAATTTTTGTTTGTATTTATTTTGCTCCGCTCCATCACATCCCCATTTTACAATAATATCTAAACTTTTCAAGTCACTTATAGTCTTCAGTACTTCCTCTTGCACTTTACACAATCGTATAATTGTGTGGTCCATTAGAGATTGCAAGTTAATTTCGGCGGACGTTTCTGTGACATTAATGCCATTAGGGTAGCACAATTGTTTTGCCGCTTGAACCCTGTAGTAAGGTGGATACATTTTTTTGTTAATTCTTTTAACTTGCTCTCTTATAATATAATATTGGTGTGTAGAGAGATTCGCATCGACCATTAACGCGAGAGCTTGATCTGCCGAAAGTCCGACCGGTTTTGAGGTCTCTAAACTCTTTCGCGTTTTTTTTATAACAGTACCTCTTCTAGGCGAAAACTGACAAAGTTCTTTTACAATTGCTGCCGAATCTTTTTTTCCATCTTTGCGAAGTTTTACTTCAGTTGCCATTGCTATCTCTTGCAGACTCGATGTTTCAACAAGATGTTGTATGCGTCGTCTTTTTGTTTTAGTGCTCGAACTTTCAAAGTCTTTTTGTGGTCTTCCAAGCGAACCTGAACTCGTTTCAGGTAGTGACACACCTCCGAGCGCTTCAGAGGCAATATCAGGTAACGGTAAGTTTCCTTCTAACCACACAGAATTTGTTTTTAGGAATCGATCTCGATGTCTTCCCGACTTCAACCATTTTTGTTCGATTTTTTGGGAAAAACTTCTGATAGTCACTTTTAAACTACTTATAATATCATCCGAAAAGGACGGGTTACCAAGTTCTTGTAATATGTGGTGTAGCAAAGCATCCGTTCTTATTTCTTTTGCGTTAGCAAACCAAACGTCGAAAAATTTTCTACGAGATATTTGTGAAGGCATTCTGAAAATTAAAAAAAGTTATATGAGTGTCGCAAATATTCGCAAACAACAGAACCTTTTTCCTGTAGCTAACAAATAGTACTTTCAAAAAAATATAATACGGTATCTGTATACTTCGATATAATAAACTAAAACTCAACAACAAATTCACTTATTAATATTTTGACTAAGAAATAATCTCTCTTTAGTAAAATGGCGCTCGTGACTAAATTTTAAGACAAATCAAAACAAATACATATGAAAACTTACCTCAATACTTCGAAGAAAACAATAAAAACTCACAATAGCTAGTAGCGCACATAAACTGAGTGTATTCAACGAGCGAACTCAGCCGAATGACGCGTCTCTTTGAGCGCTCGGTCGACACAACTCAGGTAGCCGGCCGTTCTGACCCTTTTTTAATTGTGTGTTACGAGTTATTGGAAAATAATCTTTAGGGACACGTAATATGGTTTGTCTTCTTTACATAGGAATGATTATTTTACCAGCATAAACTAGTGTAGAATTTGACTTTTGTCCCTCTAGATTATGGAAATTACACATTGTGCGACGTGAGGAATCTTTCTGGTGCGAGTGGAGGGCCCGAGCGGGGAAGGCGCGGGCGCGGGGCGCGGTCGATGCCGGGTGGCGCGACGCCGACGTGGAGGCTCGGCAGACACGCGACGCTCCACGAGTCGCCCCGAGCGCCCGAGCGGGGACTTCACTTCACTTTAGGAACCGACGAGCGACATCGGCGCCCATAGACGACTCTAGCAAACAATCGCACTGTGCAGTGCACACATTCCAGAAGGCAGTATTGAAACTCGCGCGATAGGTAGGTACTGCGGTCTGTTTTACAAAACCGACATCTGAACAAACAACAAACTTAGCAAGTTATGACAGCCTCAACATTTTTACGGAAAGTACATTTTCTCTTGTTAACTGAAGCTAAGAAACTCATAAGTAAGTAATCAATTACTAAGGAAAGCAGATATTTCGACATTAACTTTGGGGGTGAACATTTAAGTGTCGCCAAGGTTATCTTACACCCCAAGCAGCTTGCAGATAAGATTTCATCAGCTTGCCGGGGCAATGCTGCAACTCCAGATAACAGATGGAATGGATGATAGATGAAAGTAGAGATCAGGCCATAATTAAAAAATAAGCTGCAATCGTTTGCGTAATAATGAATTACTAATTAAATATCAGTTTATAAACATTTATCACAACATCGTACGATGTTGATAACATGTAAGTACATAATTATAATACGATATCAACACGTCTTCACAGTAGCAGTGATGACACATTTTAATTTGTTGATTGCTGTGGGGCTGAAGGCACGTTAGTTCCAGGAATGTTGACAGCCCTATTAACAGCTAGGAATTTGTGTGATACTGATAACATTACGTTAATTACTATGGATATTTTTACAGGATGTTGTATATCCTGTTAAACTAGAATAAAGCCTTTGTTTGTGACCCCTTGAATAAATCCGCAGTTGGTAAGCGACAAAACCTGTTCTAAATTTTACGGAATTCCATTACACATTTATTACAAATTATTGATGCCCAGGTCATTTTCACGTTTAGAAACACGCTACATATTACGTTCGTTATGTGTTTAACATATTATAGTATGACATGGTGTGACGTGTCCTTGCTCTACTTTCCAGCATGCCTCTTATTTTCGAGCCTCACCGAGCGCACGAGTGCATCGTTCACTGAATCAGTATTATCTATCATCTGATCAGCATCAATGAGAGCTATGCAATTCTTGACCGACAAATAATGCGCTTGCACACACAATTTTGAAATACTTCTGACAACAAATTGACAAACAGACGGGCAGCCAAATACTGCGGTCTATTTTAAAACACATACATCCTGCGTATAATGACAGTACTTATTGCTGCTGTAAGAGCTGTTTTGCAGAAGTCCTTGTACATAGTAAGTACTTTACGTAGTAGTACCTTTTACACCTGAACGTACGTGACTTGGATGAACTATAACTTCCTCGTTTCAATTATTGCAGAGACTGTGGCTTTTAGATTACTCGCAAATAATGGTTTCAATGGGCGAGCCAATTTCTATTTGAGGTCTACAAGAACGTGTTATTTTGTCAGATGTTAGGAGCTGCTAACAAGCTTGACTAAGTGGTGTTAACAATCGTTCGCACTCAATGTACTTACAAGTAGAATTGCGGCAACAGCCAGTTATCTACTGAGCATAATATTTCAAAGTAAATACTGGCTCACCTACATCAGTCAGAGAATAATTTTGATTCTAATTTGGGCTTGTAAGCCACCCGAAATTCCAGTATTTCTCATTTGCATTTGCATGCCTCATGCGCGTGTGGTCAACCCAAGATTTCTGACGCAATAATCTCCTCCTCGCCTATTTTAAAAGTTAGCAACCTTGAAGGAGTAAGCCTTTTAAATTTCGTATAATATTTTACAGAGACACTTGGAGTTAAGCTGACTGTCTGACGTTACCAAAAGATTCCTCATTTATATCGTGTCTTGATGTTTTAAGCATATCTCAAGGTATTGTGCTTTGAATCTTTAGAATTTTATTTATTTAAGTACTTATAGTGTTTTCGTATCAACACATAGTACGTATTCAGTAAACATGTTGTTAATTTACTACCAATTTGTTTTTTGTTTTCACATGGTCATAAACAAGCGTTTAAAAATAATATCTTCAATGTCACCTTCTGTAGCTGCACAGCGTCTAAAAATAAAGGTCATCAAGCCTATTTCTAAATTGCTGTTGTACAACATGTATAAGATAAGATAGACATCAACATACACATGAATATTCAGTTTAGTCATATTGTCTTAGTTGATAAAATAATATGACTCAAAATTCATGTATTTTGGCAGTTCAAAGTTTACATCGGCTGTTTGATAGCATGCAAGTAAACAACGACACGTGTGACGAGATCAAAGTCACATTTAGTTAGTGTGATAATGTCTTTAGTAAAGATAATCTTAGTCATACATCACCTGTTTTCTATATATAGAAAATAGGTTGCCCTCACTAGTTAGACACGGAGGCAACGACCGCCCCACTAGCCGAGTGGTGGGCGCCAATTCGCCAGGCGAACGTCTCGGAAAAGTGAGTGAGAACAGCAGTGTGTTAGCGTGCCAACACTGACGTGACATACTCAAATGATTTCATTGCAGATAGCTTGAAGTCAATAATATTTGTAGGTCTCACATTTTAACTGATAAATGGTTCTGGGTCTCAGGTATCTACGATTGTGCAATGATAGTTGTGATATAGCTGTCCCATGTTCAAATCTCAAGGAGGGGAACTCTGAAGGGCCAAGTGCAAGCGTACTTACTCGTTCCCGGATGCAAGCCATCAACGAGAATAAATGTTTATTTTAATTGACAGGGAAACGTTCAGAATAATCAAGCATAAGTACTGTGTGTAGCATGATTTGAAAAACTATTAGAATCAGTATTTATATGATTATACTATAAGCTTAAATTTTAAAGCAGTTTGTTTATGGAATGTCGTTTCTCAGTGAGGTCATAACGTTCAAGGATGCATCAATTTGTTCATAGCATGAACACGACACGCTTTCATGCCGTGAGCGATTGCTGACGAACTGACGATAAAGCGGAAATATTTTCGTCAAGTGCGTTACGCAATTGTAATTATGATTTGATATGCTTTACCACTGCCGATTAGCATCTGTACGATACACTACTCCTAAGCGCAAAATATTAGTAAGTTGGGCAAGTACTAGCGTCTAGTTTAGTAGTGTGGTTTCTTGCAAAATGTTTTCACGTCTTTTCAATGCTGCATTCATTAGAGCTTGCACAGGTGAACCGTTCTGTCCTATTGTTGAGTAGTACTGACGTAACTGCAATTCGCAGATGAAACAACAGAAAAGAGTTGAATATAGTTGAAAGTACTACTACTTGAAAGTATCACGAAATCACGAGTGTAAAGTTTCCTGCTCGCATTTTTAGAAGACCAGTCTTGACACAGATATCTTCTTATTCATTGTTTGAGACTCTCGTTGTTTGCTACCCTATGAACTGGATTTGGCAATCGACAAAGCGTGGGCTTTTTAGATAATACTAAAAAAACTGTAATCTGCTTCCGTTACGCGTCGATGGGAAATCCAAGAAAGATTATTACGTAGGCGGTCGGCTTCGAATTATTGAGGCTGTTCATGATTATTTATGGTATTGTAAATTATAATTGGCAGTTGGATTGTTGACTAGTATAGCTGGTTAGCTAGTCAACTAGCGAATTAGTATGTGCACCGTAGAGCGGCGTAGGTAAGGTGCTCAGAGTAACGCGGTCAGGAATCACGCCACATAGTTGGCGGCGAGCCCAAACTATTGATTCATTTAGCTTTCATTTTCATATCCCTGCAGACTGAAAACACAATTTGTGTAGCTAACAACTAGCGTGGCAAGTAGTATCCAACGTGGTTTTTTTATTTAGCATTGTGCGCCACATCGGCGGCATGCAACGCGATTTTATGCAATTAAACAAATTGTATTCTTTACCTGTAACATTGTGTGCAATTGTGACTTTTATAACAAAATTAAATTTTTCAAATATTAGGGAACCGTACTTAAAACCCAAATAACTAGACTGAATATTTTTATAACAGTAAACTTGTTGTTGTTAATTTAGAATTGAACAATTTTTTGATCACAATTTAAAACCAGTGCAATCATATCATATTGATATCTCTATTGAGCCTTTAAAATAGATGCTTCCAATAATACATCTATCTATATGAGGTATCTTAGATGATAAAAGGCTATAATTAAAAGATAAGCTTCACAGTTATATGATAATGCAATTATATTTCAGTTAGTGTTGTGCTTATATGTGGCGAAAAAAGTATGAAAGGTGTGAGTTTATGTATGTCAGTTGATTAGCTGATAAAGTATGTTTCAACTGTAAAACCCATTTTCCAGTTCTGACTATCCGCTAAGTATGGGGCTGCAACTAATTAATTAGACATGTTTATTAGTCTACTAGCTGCTGCCCGCGGCGTCGTCAGCGTGAATGCGTTGAAGAAATAAAGATATACTACTCATTCCCCGTAGGTGATAGTGTGATAATATGTAGCCTATATGTTGACCTGACTTCTTATTTATATTCGTGCCAAATTTGAAGTAAATCCATGCAGTACTTTTTGAATTTACCCCAGACATACATACAGACAATAATTCTGAAAACTATATTTTTGGCTTCAGTATTGATTGTAGTATTCTTTAAAAAAAAATATTCAATGTACAGTTTTGACTTTCCTACCATTTTATGTATAGATTGAGGAAATGTGGAAACATGCCCAGTAAACATGTTATTTGAAGGTGTGGCAGTGACACTGTCAAGGCTCTCTTTATTTACTTGATGCTAAGGTTTATATAATTGATTTTGATCACAATAGTTTCATTAATATGTATTATAAAGAGAAAATATTTTATTAGTTTTTATGTGTTTGTAATACTTAAACTCAAAATTATTAAGCAATATTTTACACTCTTTCTTTATAAAAAGTTTATTTATTTAATTTATTACCAGTAAAAATAGGCTGAATTTTATTTTCAAAGAGGGGCAGCAATTGTTAGTATTTTTTTTTTTTTTTTTTTTTTTTTTTTTTTTTTTCACACAACGCCATCTAGTCCCAAGCTAAGCAGAGCTTGTGTTATGGGTACTAGACAACTGATAAACATACTTATATATTTCTAAATACATACATAGTATAGATAAATTACACCCAGACACAGAACAAATGATCGTGCTCATCACACAAACATTTATCCTGGGTAGGAATCGAACCCACGACCTCCAGCTTAGCAGTCAGGGTCACTAACCACTAGACCAACAGGCCGTCGTATTAGCATTAAGTATGCAATAACTTAATGCTAATTGGGGCTTGCATGACTTGTAACTAGGATTTCAGGTTGCACTGTGGAGCTTTGGTGGACAAATTAAATCTTTACACTAGATTTAGTTCAGCAAGCTTCTCCCACTATCTAATTATGTCATGAGGTTACTGGAGCAACGAACTACTGAAGCATTGATCCACTTAACAGAATGCATAATGGACTTGCATTTTACCTGTAATTCTATCACTGAACTCATTCTTCCTAGATAGCCATTCAAATTTTCTTTTATTGCTCTATTAAATAACAGTATTTGATGGATACTTGTGAGTAGGTTTTTGAGTTATTGAACAGCAACAGTTATTCATAATAATAACAATCATCATCATAAAAGATATAGTTCTTTTAAAAATCTGTTCACATTATTGCTCATATATATACAACAGTTGCAGTGAATCATCATCACTCTCCCAATGGAGATATGTATACCTAGACACATTAAAATACAGTGTGAAGGTTGCTTAGAACATTTCAGGCTGTACCAATTTCAACCATAGTGCATACACAGACGGTACAGATTTGAATGTAGTCTGATAATGTAGTTACTCGCCTCTTTCACAGTATGCAATGATATGGCATGGAGAACAATTTATGGCAATTTAACTGGAATGGTTTGTAACTCTATGTACTGAAGTTGCATAAGCTACATGTACATACTGTTAAGGATTTACTTTGTATTATTAGATGTTGTCTTAATGGAATCTCTTTAAAGGCTTATATTGTGGTGATAGCATGCTTGTAGTACTAACCTGCAAAACATCTACCGTCGTCTGGCTGGTGCCACTGACTATACTGGTCTCACTGCCATTCTGCACCTCAGCACTTCCTCCTTCAGATAATTTAGAACTCATTTCTTCTTCGCTGCTGAGCCGGGACCTCTTGCGGGACATTATTACATTGCCTGCCGGCGTAACGGGCTTCTCTCTTATTTTGCGCTTGAGAACTCGGCAATAAGGTACACTTTTTGAGAACTTTTTAGGAAGAAATTAACTGTAATCTCCCTTCTAACTGTTTCTGACGACTGGACTGCCTAAGCATAGAGCTCTGACAACGTGCAAGCGGCAGGCAACCTATTTGATTTACGGTTACGAATCGCAGACTAACAAAACTTGGGAACTCAATATGACGAAGTGTTGATTTTTCTATTGAAGTACTAACAAAAGTTGCAATCTGTATTTTTTTGTATTTAGTATTCAATACAGTAATTTTGAAAGGAAAGTTCAGAGCATATTTATTAATCAACTACAGTTATAGTAAATAGAGAATTTAATGTTACGACACTCGACTTTGACAGGCCAAAACGAAACGATTGCCATTGCTTTGAATTTATGACACTGACATTCGCTTCAGTGTTGCAAAATCAAAATATTCATACTCCGAAATGGTAATGTAAATGTTGCATTTAAAAATTCTCAAAGATAAAAGTCTTGACAAGGTACTATTATATATTCTGTGGTCTTGAGCAAATTGTTAAAAATTCTGGCAACGTAAAAAAGGCTAGATGCGGCGCCAAAAGAACCTTTACCTATTTACTTTAATATCAAAAGGATGATCGGAAGACTTTTCTCGTTGTTCCATTTCATTGCGTTTTTTACGAGTATTAACAAAGCGTTGCGGTAAAACCTCGTCAATGTGATTATTAATACGAACTACTGTTAGTTTTCTCTGAAGCTGACTGTACAGAGAATGCAAAGTTCAATGTGTGCACTACCTACCAAGACTATAGCGAAAGCTTATATCGCATTGGATAGGTCTAGAAATGGGTACTAATTTTTATATTTCTAACTAGCTGCTCTCCGTGGTTTGAGTCATGCTGATCGGCTCCTATTATTATCGTAGCGTGATGTTATATAGCCTTCCTCGATGACTATTCAAACACAAAAATAATTAATTGATCAATTCGATCCAGTAGTTCCAGAGATTAACGCGCTCAACCAAAAAAACAATCTCTTCAGCTTTATATTATTAAAGATAAGAAATAAGTGTAGATTTTTTTTTGTCGTAGTAAAATCAGTGTACGTTACCCCAGCCAGATGTTGTCGAAAATGGTCATTTGAATCATATAGATAATTAGTTGTGCGGCTTCTGTAATTGTTGCGCACATTTTTAAATTTGTTGCGCTTATAGTTTTTTAATTATTTCACAAAAACATTTCCTGCTGGCGTAACGTTACTCCAGCCAGACCTTTTTCTTTCTAATGGGAATATTTAAATAAGTACTAGCTATAAAATTAGTAGTCTAGATAAAGTAAATGTTGTGCCTTGTTTTGTATTCGTTCTTTCTTCGGTTGCAAAGTTATTCGAGATTTTGCTGGGGTAACGTTTTTAGTTTTGCTAGATCTTTGAAACGGTTAAGCGGATTCTTATTATATTTTGTACAAGACTTCTCAGGAATAAGTTTAAATTAGTTGTGCAATAAAAAAACCAAAATAATACATAGCTTAAAGGTTATTTAATTAAATAGAAAAACACTTCAATTGGTCCCAGCACTCTCAATAAGAGGTCTAAAGACTTACTTTAAACATTATTTTGAAGCTTGTAACTGCCTTCAAATGTATGTGAAGTTTCATTAGTATCCTGTAAGTATTTAACAAGTTATGATGATATTCAGTTCTTCACGAGCACGGTCTTGATGCGCGCGGTGTTATTTGGCCACTGGATTGGATATATGAACTGAATGTTATGTCAATTATTAGTTGTTTAGTTCAGTTGTATATCAGTAAAATTCAGCTCAGTACATTGGATAATTAATGAGATAATACGATTAAAGTCATTAGGAAGTGAATGACCGTGGTAACCCGACCAAGTTTAGGTGGTTACGAAAAAGCGGAAACGCAGAACATTATGGTACCTTCTAAAATATGTAGGATAGTGTTACAAATTTAGTACAGACATGTACACAAGTTTTAAAGAAAACCACATGATTATTAAATATTTTTTATTGACAGGTAAAATAATCATTTCAATTGTACTTTTAAAGTATTATTAATAAACTTATACATAAAAACAATCACAGATAAAAATTACAGATAGTAATTTTGCTCTTGAAATTTTCTATTATTTTTTATTTAAATTATAGATTTCAGGATACACAGTACACCGTTACAGTTTTTATTTAAATATACACATATTGGAATGTGTAATGATCACAGACAGTAAATAATATAGGTACAATGGTTTTTAGGGTTCCGTACCCAAAGGATAAAACGGGACCCTATTACTAAGCCTCCGCTGTCCGTCTGTCTGTCTGTCTCCAGGCTGTATCTCATAAACCGTGATAGCTAGAAAGATGAAATTTTCACAAATTATGTATTTCCGTTGCCACTATAACAACAAATAATTATGGATGGATGGATTATGCAAGCTTATCTTGTTCGTGAATTCATCAAGCAGCCCGCACCATAATATTATGATCATCAATAGAAGCACTCCTCATTAGCAGTAATTCGCCACACTTATTATTATAAAATAGCTCTCACGCACTCGATAAATATTTGCACAAACAGGAAACGGAACTGCCGATGCGCACGTGCACTTTACAAGATGAATTATGTGATTATGGAGCATGTTTAGTGCGTTGTGCAACCAATGTATTATCCCTTCAACCCACCCCTCCCGCGTCCCACCGAACGACATGTTATATCGGTGATTTTTGATAAGTTTGTGCAACTGGAAGATAATAATAATGTTTTCTTTTTATATTTTTAAATGTTTTGATATTTTATATTCTAATATTTAAAAATGTAATTAATATGTGTAAAAAACAAATAATAAAAATATAATGTTTTCATAGTACAGATATTATTATATTATTATGTATTTAACAGTGTACGCGTCTGTACCGAAATTGTAAGGTATATTATACTAAATATTTCTAAAGATAGTATAATGTTCTGCGTTTTCGCTTTTTCGTAACCACCTAAACTTGGTCGGGTTACCACGGTCATTCACTTCCTAATGACTTTAATCGTATTATCTCATTAATTATCCAATGTACTGAGCTGAAATTTTACTGATATACAACTGAACTAAACAACTAATAATTGACATAACATTCAGTTCATATATCCAATCCAGTGGCCAAATAACACCGCGCGCATCAAGACCGTGCTCGTGAAGAACTGAATATCATCATAACTTGTTAAATACTTACAGGATACTAATGAAACTTCACATACATTTGAAGGCAGTTACAAGCTTCAAAATAATGTTTAAAGTAAGTCTTTAGACCTCTTATTGAGAGTGCTGGGACCAATTGAAGTGTTTTTCTATTTAATTAAATAACCTTTAAGCTATGTATTATTTTGGTTTTTTTATTGCACCACTAATTTAAACTTATTCCTAAAAAGTCTTGTACAAAATATGATAAGAATCCGCTTAACCCTTTCAAAGATCTAGCAAAACCAAAAACGTTACCCCAGCAAAATCTCGAATAACTTTGCAACCGAAAAAAGAACGAATACAAAACAAGGCACAACATTTACCTCATCTAGACTACTAATTTTATAGCTAGTACTTATTTAAATATTCCCATTAGAAAGAAAAAGGTCTGGCTGGAGTAACGTTACGCCAGCAGAAAATGTTTTTGTGAAATAATTAAAAAACTATAAGCGCAACAAATTTAAAAATGTGCGCAACAATTACAGAATCCGCACAACTAATTATCTATATGATTCAAATGACCATTTTCGACAACATCTGGTTGGGGTAACGTACACGTAAAATCATCAAATGAGTCCTCCCACCCAGGGCAGAGCGGGAGGGACTGTCAGACTCGTACTGACTAAAATCCACGGTGTCCTTCAATATAGCCCTTTAAGTTCCGGGGTCACGGTAATTCGTTCAGTCCCGCGACCAATAAGTGTAGAGAGCTGTAGCATACTCCCTTTTTCGGCGTCAGTTGTTTGTGGTCCTGCTGAAGGAAGCGTGACTGCCGCCGTACCACCATGTAGCACCTTCAGTCGATTATCTCGAAAAGTACTGAAGACAGTGCTTCGCAGGTTGTTAGGTTCGCTATTTGTCTGTACTTGAAACGATCGGGAAAAAACTGTCAAGTCCTTCAACACTAGTGAGCGGAACAAAACATTCCGTAACATGTGTGAATTACCCAGCCGGATGAATGGATAACAAGTAGTTTGTTATAGGACACTGGATCAAGTTTTAGGGGTGTATTGGTAGCCAAGCCATCTTGTAATTTGATGGGATGATTTAGTCTGCCATTTTTAGTAGAGTACCTAGCAAACAAAAAATAAACTCATAAAAAATCTAGATAGAAATACTGTTTACGCCGTTTCAAAACTAGTGCAATCATTTCTACAAAAACAAGCAAATTAATGTCAAATAACTTTTATTTTAGTTAAACAATATATAATAATTATATATATTTATTGAATAAAATTATACCTTATAAACAGATATGACGCCTCGTCCATTGCGAGAAACAGCTACCAAGACCCATCATAGTCGAAATATGGCAAACTATATAATAAAACGTAAATGCAGACGGCCCAATTGTTTTCAAAACATTTATTTCCATAATAAAAATAGAACGAACTAGTGAAAAATGTTCTACAACTAAAAACGTTAACCGAGCTGCTTTGCCGTCAGGCCTAGTACAGTCTATGCTTCAATACAAGAGCCCTTGATTTACCGAACATTTTCCTATTATGAAAAAAAAAATATCCTAGAGCATAACGCAATCTATAGCTATAACTGCTATATGTAACATTCTTTAAAGAAATATTCTATTGTTCTAAAAATAGCGGGCATACGTGAGCGAAACAAGAATTCCATATTCCAGATTGTTTCACCATTATTTATGATATACAACAATTATAATCTTGTATTAATATTTATAATGCGTATACGCGTAACATTTTTATTTCTATACCGTCGATAACCACTCAAATACTTTTCATTTTATAAAAATTGGACCATCCCCATTATATTGCTTACAAAATACCGACATTTAAGAAAAACAACTACATATAAAGACAATGAATAATGCTCAAAGAGGTACTAACACTTTTATGGCTCAAGCATGAAGTAACTTCAAAAATTTGTATAAAAATATATCACAGCAATTTAAGTTAGCCAACTGATATTGCTTAGTGAGATCGAAGAAAAGTAATCCTCGAAAGGAAAGAAGAACTCATTAAATACAGTTACAATATTATAATTTATCTGATATCAGTCATTTTATGAAACTGTTAAAACTCGTCTAAATGACAAAAAGAGATATATTTTTCAATCATTTCAACATTCAACTTTATACACATAGTAATAGTTGGCTTAGAGGCGGTCAATGTTTAGTGATGCGCGAAAAATGAGCGTGATGAGGCGAGCGTGACTGGCAACGGAAGAGCGCAGGTGCCGGGAGAGTGACGTGGCGGACATGTGGCGCGGACAGCACTAGGTGGACAGCGCCAGCTGCAGCGCCTCCTTGTGCTCGCTGCTCAGCTGCATCAGCACGGCGTTGAATAGCTCCGCATTGCTCTGCAACAAGAGCGAAATGAGACATTGCGCTCTGTGTACTTAACAAACATATATTTATGACCTCGCTGAGGTTCCTTACCTGTATTTGCCTGACGAGAGCTACCATCTGCGCATAAACTGGGTTGTCCGATGGTACTGCGTCTCTAAGGAATGCCTCTGCAAGTGTAGCAATAACGTGTTTAGGAGCGTCGGGTGATGCGAGCGCCGCGTGCCCACTTGCTGCAAGTTCACAAAGCAGAGAGTACACGTGTGGCGCTTCTTCTGTGTCTTCTGTTACTGGCAACCATGTGAGCCTGTCGAATTGAAAATTTGTTTTTAGTACTCTGTTTAATAAACATATTGTTTAAATCCAGTATGCACCATACTGACCAGTGCCTAATCATTTCATCCCTGTCGATCTGCGAGTGGTTATATTTGATGATTTTAGCGACAGCGGAGATGGCATTCTCGGTAGCGTTGACGTTCTCTATTGCGCGCGAGTTGGGCTCGCTGACGAGCGCGGCCAGCAGAGGAGCGGCGCGCGCGGCGGCGGGAGCGAAGGCGGCGCCGCCGAACTGAGCCAGCACGCCGCAGCCGTACGCCGCCGCCTGCCGCACCTCCGCCTCGGCCGAGCGCAGCCCGCCCAGCATCGGCTCCAGGAATATATCTTGATACTTTATACATGCAGGACCTGCGGACATTTGATACTTAGTATATGGATAATGTTCGATCCTGGGAACGCTAGTGTTGAGTAGGATCGACTAGGTAAGACTTGCCTCCAAATTCAATAACGTCGTCAAAAATGCATATAGCCCATTGGCGGTCGGAGTAGGGGCGGCCAGGTGCCAGCAGCTGCACGAGGTGCGGCAGCAGATTGTCGAGATGCGGGAAGAAGGCCTCGCGGTACGCCGACATGAGCGCGTGCAGCACGTCGGCCACGCGGGACAGTCCGTACACATCCTCGTTATCCTCGTCCGCTAGCTGCTCTTCTACTACCTGTAACACAATGATGATGAATGATTGTGAATTTGATAAAACGAAGATTACTAATAAATTAGTATGTTTGCTATTATGGACTCACCTCATCGTAATCTTCGTCGGCGCGCTTTTGACGTCGCTCAGTGGCACGTTCGAAATGTTCTGTAAGTAGCTTGTTGAGTATGCGCAGCACTTCGGCCATCATTTCGTCTGGGAGACAACCACCTCCCAAAAGCTCAATACACTAGAATCATAAGAATGAAATAAATTATAGCGTAAGTGGACATTTTTGCGCATCAACAAAAAGTGACCGAAACTTGTTTTTGAAATATGCCTGTACAAACCTTAGCGAGACTGTTGAGCAGCTCAACTTGCACCTCTTGCTCTGGTTCAGAGTCGATGGCCTTGAGCAACTCTGGCAGGATGTAGGCCCACATGCCCTGGATGTACTGCGGGCCGCGGATGCGCGCACACTCCAGCAGGTACGGCAGAGATTCGGCCGCGGCCGTACGAACATTATCGTGGAAGTAGAACTTCAGCATAGGCACCATTAGTTTGACAACATCTTCGGCGTATTCCGCGAATTCTTCTTTAAGCTCGCGTGCATAACATACAAGCATGTCACATGCTGATGCTTTGTCTTCGAGACCTGGAAATAACAATACATTAAGTAATTCAAATTTTCATTTAAAAAAAAACTTATTTTGTCTTTAAAAAAAAAAAACCTGTTGATCAAACATCAGTCACAATGGACAATCGTACATTTCTTTTACATGATGATTGATGAGTGCGGATCATATGTGTATAGTTTAGAGACAGACGATAGAAGCGAAGATGCGGCCAAAAAGCTAGTAGGAGCTTTTTGGCCGCATCTTTTTTTTTATGAAATAATTAATATTTAATCATTAATCTTACCGGCAGTCTTGATGCCGAAGTTCTGTTGTTCACCGAGAGTCACGAAGTGCCAGTCAAGGTCGCCTTCGATGGTCTCCAAGTCATCGTTGTCGAGTAGTGCTACCTCGGGTTTCATGGCGGCTGTGCGCATCACCGGCTCCATCACCATGGGCAAGTATTGAGCGAATTTCTTGCCTGTATGAGGTGCACACTTTGTAAATTAATAGTTCTTCGTTTATTCAAGAATAAATTGTAAGAATGAAGATACTTTTATCAAATGAAACTTTTATTAAAAAAATGCGTCGAAGGTTTGGAAAGAACCTGGAACCGAAGATATTGAGACCATAATTTATATATGAACTTCACATAGTTCTAGGTGTTTTTATAATGTTTGCATACCCATAATTCTGCAGATGCGTGACCAGGCGGAGATGAGGTAAGAAGTCTGTGGGTCGTCAGCGGGCAACTGTTCGCCTTCCGTGTGTGTCTTCAGAAGCAAGTCCATGATCTCTGAAGCGTCAGCTGTAAACTTCTCTTCACCTACGGCCAGACCTAAGAAACAAAAAGTCATTTTAGAAAAAAAACTACATTATGCATCATCACATAACATCTTCTATAAATGGTAAAATTCTAACGTTCTTTTGATCACAGTGGCAGCTTCGAATTTGTTGCTCAAATAAGTACAAAGTTAACTAACCAATAAGACTGACGCATTCGATAGTCTTCCCGCGAAGCATCTTGAGCTCCTCTGTGGTGGCATTAGCGATGATGTACTTGAGGCAGGGCATGAGGCGGTCGTAGTATACCACGAAGTCTTTCTCCACCGTGTCGGCGACCGACGCGATCGTTGTTACTATTTGTTCTAGCACCAGTTTCGTGCCGCGTTCCACTAGCTAAAATAACAACTTTGATTACCTTTCTTATATTTGAAAATAAAAAAGTCCAAATTATTCAAGAAGTTTCAATGTTTGTGAACTGAGATCCATAACTGTCTATGAAGACAGAAACGGAGCAAATGCCACATTTAATCTGCCAATGCTATGGAAGCGATTTAATCTTGAAAATGATTATATCACTAACGAACATTGGGTAAAGGGTGCATAAACAATAATAAACCTTACCTCTTTGAATTTTGTGGTCAAGATTACTTCCAGCTTGCACATCAAGGGGTCAAGGTACTGGGTCAGAATTGGTTTGGGGCAATCTTCACTGAAGTTTACTAAAGCAGCAGCCGCGTGAGCCTGTGACAAAAATAAGATATGAGAATATAAAAAACATAACACTATTTCGAATATTGGCGACTTTGATCTTGATCTTGCAACCTCATCCTCCCTCTCATTCACTACTACACATCGTGATGTACGAGGCCAATAATTCAATCAATTGATTAAGGAAAGTAACACAGATTAAAGTTCATAATGACCTGCACGCGGGGGTTAGCGTTATCATCGAGTACCATCAGCAGGCCGGGCACCACCTTGTCGTGGAACTTCTTCTCGAACACGGGCGCGAAGTCCGTGGACATCTGACCTACAGCGTTGCAGGCGGCGTAACGTACGCGAGGATGCTGGAACAATTACATTGCTATTGTGAATTCTGCGATACAATACCAAGTAAGGTTACATTAACGATTTGATGAAAATTTCAAATGGACAGTTACACAGAGCATGTATAGTGCAATGCAGTTATTATTGTGATAGACATAATTAGTTCTTTTTAAATTAAAATTGTATCAGCAAACAAGTTTTTTTTAGTTTTGTTATATTGTAATGTTTGTGAACTGAGATCCATAACTGTCTATGAGCTAGAAAGAAACGGAGCAAATGCCACATTTAATCTGCCAATGCTATGGAAGCGATGTAACCTTAGATATGGTTATATCACTAACGAACATTGGGTGACAAAACAGTATTGTGACGTGTGCGTAATATCATGCGACATCGATTGACACAGGGATTAAATTACAGCGATTCATACGCGTGCGACTGTGGAATGCATTGGTAAACTTAGCAAAACATGTATAGGTAACAGTGGCTAGTCATTTTATTTTACCAATCACACTTGAACTCTCATAAAAATGAGCTACTATGGTAACTATAAGTGCACCTTTGCTATAATACTCTTAACAACATACTAATGTGTTAGGATATTGCTTCGTAAAAATCATTCAATATCTAGACAAGACTTCAAAGTACAATCTTACCGGGTCAGTAAGATAGTTGAGGACAGCAGACACAACTTGGTCGAGCATCTGCTCCATCTGTTTATGGCAGCCCTCGCCGGCGGACGACACGGCCATGAGCGCGGCGTGGCGGCGGCGCCAGTCCTCGTGGTGCAGCATCTCGGGCACCTGGCCCACGATCAGGCTCAGCATGATCTTGCCGCCCAGTCCGCAGCACATGCGGTCCAAAGCTGACTCAGCAGCTACATAGTTTCTGTAAAAGTTTATTTTTGTGTTTTACTAATAATTAAGATTAAAGCTTTCAATGAAACAGCACATCTAAATCACTCCATCTTCTAAAATAATGATACATAATCATAAAGCACACAGTTTAGAACATTAGATACCTGCATTCTTTTTTTTATTTGCTTTAATCACATGTATGTGATGATTAAATTGGTTATAATGTAATCAAGGGACTGACACTCAAATGTATAAGGAACACCGAGTGCTAATTATCTTGTTACTTCCTCTAGTAAGGTTCTCTGTAGCCAAATCATAAGACTGAGCCAGTGTGAAAGAACCTTACAATGTTGTTTAACATGATCATTTGATTTCCATTAAACCGAATATAGGATGAAACAAACTCTGCAAACATAATTATTTTAGCCGTAAATGATCATTAAATCATTTTATCTATCAGACTTATTACTCTTTTCGTTTTATTATTCTAGAACTATTAAATATTGTAGAATGTTTTTCTTATGATTCCAGGTTTGGAGTATTGCAATACTGAATACTAACTGTTCATTGTCGTCTTCGGCGGCGTCGTCCTGCATAGACCAGTCAGGCTCGTCGTCGAGCTCACACATCATCTCGAGCACCAGCGGCGTCAGCATGCTCACACCATTGGGCACCTGCTTGCGCACCATGGCGGGTGCTGTCTCACACAGCGTCACCATTGCTTCGAGGGCCAACTGGCGCCAGTTGTCCTCTGCGTCTTTGTCGCCTACCACCTAAGAATAATAAAAGATTCTTTATAGCTACATAGAAACATCCAGGGGATAATTATGTTCTCATAGCGCGAAAGCCAGTTGCCGTTGTTGAGGATTCATTTCTGCCTGATATGAGAAAGGAATCCAAACAACAAACTAATGGACACATGTCTTAGACATTGTTTGATACAGCGCGTGTTAATGGCGCACATGAGCCAATTTAAATAAAATAATGTTAACAAGGGACTGACACTCAAATGTATAAGGAACACCGAGTGCTAATTATCTTGTTGTTTCCTCTAGTAAGATTCTCTACAGCTATATCAAATAAACATAGTCTTGAAAGAATCTTACAGAAAAAATATTGTAGACTAGCATGCAACTCTTGATTTATATTCCACTAAAGTTTAACAAATAAACGAAGCCATTTACATAAATATGCGAAAATGGTATTATAATAAACAAATATTTTTTTTACGTTTATTATCAAAGAATACATTCTTATATACTACATTATTCATTGATAAACACCCAAATGTACCGTTACGCCGCACTGTAATTACAATAAGTCAACTGAATCACCCGCCTCAAGGCTAAATTATTTGCGTCATGGACGAAAATCTACAAAAAATAATATAATCGGAACATTAAGGCTCTTCCCACACAGATACGACGTGGTCTAGCTATATCTATTCCTAGTACATTTTGTGGGAAGTCACGCGTGATCCTACACGCGGCGCGTCGTCTGGACCGGCTAGGGAGTGGCGAGAATTTAGTACCCTATGGTAAAGAAAAAAAAAATGTACCAACCTTTATGCAGACTTGGAAGATAGGCTCCAATTGTGGGCGCAAGAATTTCGGAGCAGATTCGGCGAGCTCAATAAGGACTTTCAGGGCTGAGTCATCGTCACTCTTCTCAATGGACTGAACTACAACCTGTTGAAAGTCACCATAACATCAAACATCCTGTAATTTACAGTACATTTATAATTTAAGATAGGAAAATTGTCTTGAGAGGTACTATCAAACTCCGCCCTATTGAGAGGGTGGTGTTAGCGAATTCCCAATTTACTATTGCACATTCTGGCAGTAAGACAGTTTATAGTAAAATGTTTACGTAAATGATGTGCTATGTAAAATAATGATTTGTTGTTAAGAACGAAACTGTAAATTCAATAATCTTGATCATTTGAAGGTGCAGTCGACCTTTTTGAATAGTCTGAAAAAATTCGCTTTGTTTTCCAAGAAATAGGAAATAATATTTGATGAAAGCGATAATGCTGATTTGATTATCTCAAATTCTGAATACAGAACAAGTCTGATTCATTATTTTCGAACATACCATGTCCTAACAGTATCAATACAATAGAGTGATAAAAATCAACTATCAGGCAGTCATTCTAAATATAGAGTCAATTGTGATCATTCAATGTCGAATTCATGGCGCTTTGAATATACAAGTGGCCAATTACAAATTGCGTGCTATAAAGTTATGATTTCCAATTTATTTTTTATTGAATGAAATGTTTCATAGAACTGAATTTTGAGACTTTCAATTAAATTTTAAATAAAAAAGTTAAATCTGAATATCTTTTCTTGGGGAAAAGGTGTGATCATATCGACGCAAAAGCGGCTTGATCAAATCACAGTGCAACATTTATTTGATCGGCACGGTTTCCAGTCACATTGTCCATATTGAAATTTATTCTGTATTATTTCACGCAGAACATAAATACCTAGAACATAAATTGAATACCTCAAACAAATACGCGCGGATAAGTCATTATACATCAGCCATCATTTTGTCAAGTGAGAACCTACCTGCATCAATGGGAGGAGTAAATCACTGAAATGTTTGTGTATGGCAGGCTCCTTGTCGTGCAGCAGTATGAACGCGCCCACCGCTTTCACGGCTTGCACGCGGAGAGCCTCCGACGTGGACTGCAGGGCGGTCAGCAGCATGCGCTTGATCACTACCAGATTCTCATTTTGACGGTGCCCAAACACACCAGGCACTGACCTGATAAAATATTATAAACAATCCATATACAAACCAAAATCTTGGAATAGATTTCCAGTAACAATGAAATCTATAATCTAATCCAGTGAAAGGCTGCTTTGAACCAGAGATGCGCTATGCTATGTTGCTGCGGATGCATTTGATATCCACCAATTATATTCATTGGTTTACATAGCACAGCACTGGTAAAAAGGCACCCTAAGAATAAAATATTGAATTTGGCATCAAGCCAAACTTTAATAAAACAAAGAAGGATTAAAATACATGTGTTTTAAATATTTGTTTAGTACATACAAGTAGTGTATGAACAGAAATGGCTTATTTTTTGTTAAAAGCGGAGTTCTTGAAATTACGACAAATTATGTTGTTTTTCGGCCGAAAATGAAAATTGAGTACAGCCTTGTCTTTATAAGTTTGTAATAACTTACGTAAACATTCTTATGCCAGCCTCTTGTATGTTGGGGTCTTGGGCACCTGCACAATTGAACATAAACTGAAGGAATTCTGGCCACTGGTTAACGCCGTCATCATCTATGTGGTTTCTTGCCAGTTCAGATACGACATCACAGATCTGTAGGGGAAAATATCGATTATGTGGTGATATAAAAAATGGAATTAATTAAAATAATTGAATTAGTAGATTAGAAATTATTTTTAAACTCAAATGAAAACATTATTATTGCGGCGCAATTTCACGTTAGTCAAATAAACCGTTTACGTCAAGTTTAAAAACTCTCGCGCACTTTTTTGCTGTCATAGTATCAAGGGCTGTATTTGTTTTCTAGTTAGGTACAAAATTTGACAGTAAGTGTTCTCGTGCTCCTCGAGGTTATGTTATACGATCCTTATTATATTATTCTATGAAAGCAATAAGTGCGCGACTATTTTTCTGCTTAATGAAAATTCAGGTTCAATTTAATAATATAAATTATTTTATCTATTAAATTCAATAAATGTCTTGAGAGATACTATCAAACTCCATCCTATTGAGAGGGTGGTGTTAGCGAATTCTCAATTTATTATTGCACATTCTGGCAGTAAGACATTTCACAGTAAAATGTTTACGTAAATGATGTGCTAAAATGAAAAGGGAAAATTTAATGAAAATAATTATTAAACCATGATAATCTAGATGTGAAAAGAAACCACACAGTGAGAAATTATGGTCAATAGCAATCCATAATTTCTGCGATACAAATTAGTTTTTAAGAAAAAAAAAACCGCTACAATACAATACAAAGTTTAAAGTGCACAAGTAGGTGATAGTGCTAATCAACTTAGCAAAGTAGATCCCTGACCCTCATCTAAATCTTATAGTTCACATGAGAAGATAAGATACATTGAGTGGTCATAAAATAATGACTTGATACTGAAATGTGAGTGCCATACAATATCCATTTGTTAGGGTGTATCTAAAATGAAGCTACTTATTGTTGAGCAACAATAACTTTGTAACTTTCTTTTTGGGTAACAATTGATAGTAAAAAGGTAGTTTTTGTAGTCTATTGTTAACTGCAAAAAAAATTTTGCACCACAAAAAAACTTTTGGTGTGCATGCATCTTTACATTACATTTTACACCCAAATACATTTAGTATTGAACTTCAAATTCTTGTGAATGATATGGTACATTTACTTAGCCAACAGAATCTATGTTAACAATATTTTTTATGGCTTCAAGCGTCATAGTAGGCAGTTGGAATGCGATGAGTCATCCCAGTCTGTCTGCACTATACATAGAATGAAATGAAATTAGATTAAGAGTAGCTACTTAACTGATTCAGTGCATGACTCAATAGAGCAATTAACATCATACATCTGATAACCCTGGGGAATTCACCAAGTAGTTTTTATACTAGTAATTTAAATTTTGAGGCAAAAAATGTGTAATACAATTCTCGTTTTTGTACATTAATTTTATTACCATGCTTAAATTTGCATAGCTAAAAAAAAATGACTCCAGCTACAGCAACATTTTTGAACAGAAAACCCATTTATGTTTGAAGATTGCAGTCTTGACCTAAATATCTAAGTTTCGAGACGTGCTAACAAGTCTATCACTTCACCCTTTATGTGTCAAGTGTCAGTCTCAAAGTGCTAAGTCACTGCTAGTGCCAAGTTTTTTTTTTTTGCTATTAAATTTATTGTATTACTATTGTTTAAATACTGCTATTATAAATCTAGAACAGTAAATCATAATGCAACAAAAAATTAAAGCTCTATTTTTCATCATATTTTTAAATGGAAATAGTTGTGCAATGATGTAATGGCTGTTTGGCTCTTAAAAATCTAAAACTATTGTTTTTTTTTTTAAATAACGTTTTTAATCAATATACTGACCTTTCTCCTCAGCTGCTGGCTCACTTCCATCTGAAGTGTAAGCAGTAGCTGTTCTCTGAGTACTGTTTGCTGCTCAAAAGGTAGCTTCGGGAAGAATTCAAAGAACTCTGCACTAAGCAATCTACGGAGCAGCACAGCGGCTGTTTGACGTCCTTCTTCACCAACATCAGCATTTTGGATAGCACCCACTAGATGTACGACCTTTGTCTCAGTCGGAATATTATTGTATGCTTCCTGTTCAATAAAAGTAAATATATCAGCAAAAAATGGTTTTAAAGTATTTTAAAGGTTTCAATTAGTAAGTTTTTATTTTAAAAAAACTTTGTTTTGACTCCTGAGAGTTTTTTTTTTGTTTCCAGTGCTTTTAATAATAGGTTGATCTTGACCCTCAAATAGTCCTCTTTTAGACACACGTTCTCAGTCCTTACTTGTTCAAAACTTACGAAAATTAATGTTTGCGTATTATTACGACACAAAAAATCGCAAAAAATATTTTAGGCTTTATAAACCACATGCACAGAATGAACGTTAACCCGGCCGCAACAATAGAGGCGGTTCTGTACAATGTAAACATAAAGAGATTTATTTTAACTTGTATGGCTTTTGCAAAATTCTTTCTCCTTATACATTGAGAATTAATTAATCATATTAATAGAGCATACATGTCAATGTTTTAAAAGTAACATTAAAATTCCTCCATGACCACGTTTTGACACGAGGCTAGCAAGAGATGTTCACAAGACCGGTCGTTTTGTAAGTTTTTAAGCAATTACACTAACAAAACATTAAAAACGATATGTACTTACTTCTGCTTGGGATCTTATGTCGTTATCGGTTGATAATAAAGTATTTAGTAACTGGTAAAATTGCGCCTGATCTCCTGCCATGTTGAACCTCTTCGAAAAGGCCCGATTTTTTTTAATAAACTTTTATCTGGCTGGTTACCTTACTTCACTCTATCGTGTTGCCAGTATTTTTTTCCGTTGTGTTTAGTCGATTTTATTTAAGTTAAAATTTAGTTTGAATATAGTTAAGCTCAATCGAAATTGTATGGTAAATAAAATCAGTTTAAAAGTATATTCTCCGTGAACTGGTTCACTCTTAACCAACTGGTTCACTTTTATTAATTTAAACTTAATACTTTGATACCATTCTATCAAACGTCGTCTACTGCCCACTTTTTTTTTCGATTTAAAATCATCAAATGAGTCCTCCCACCCAGGGCAGGGCGGGAGGGACTGTCAGACTCGTACTGACTAAAATCCACGGTGTCCCTCACTAGCCCTTTACGTACCGGGGTCACAGTAAATCGTTAGTCCCGCGACCATCTACTGCCCACTTTGAGAATAAATTAATTTTTATCGACCCCGTTTTTTCACCTTCATAAGACCAATATACAAATCTCAAAAAATTAAATGTAAACTCAACCAAGGTAGGTAGGTAGGTAGGTAGGTAGGTATTGATGGTAGTTAATTCCAACCGTGTAGTAGGCCTATTATTTATCTGCCTTCCGCCAAGCATCAGAACTTTTCTGTAAGAAATTTTCTATAAAAAGCGGTCGCGCTTATGGGGTTTATTATCATTGTGTAGTTGATTTATTGGAGAAATCTTCGAATACAAAACTATTGCGTTTTCCATTCACATTAAAACCGTAAATGTCAACTCACCTCACTAGTGAACTGTCAAAATATCAAATCAAAGAGTGAAATGCGTCTTTGCTCAAAGTATTGTAACTTTTTTAATTTTGGTGAAATATAGGTAAAAGAGCATGTTTGTGTAGTTGTTAAAATTCTTAGCTATTGTACAGTACAATAAGTGAAAATAATTCGATTCAGTAATGGTATGTATGCTTCTCATCCAATATTTAAACAAAATCTGAAAATAACCTAGAACTACGTTTTTTTTCCAAATTCCCAATAATGAGTAATTGATTTATTTATTCGAGATAATAATGCTATCAGTTTAGCTTCTTAAGATTGAACTTGTTTTTGCAGTATGTTGTTATTTTCTTTATAAACAGTACATTACGTTTTTCTAACATTTACAGGCTAGTTCAGTCATTTTAGCGGGTCTAGGGATGGCAGCAGTTGGGTTTGCTGGCCGTTACGTGCTCCGACAGATGCCAAATGCCACTAACAAATTCGCAGAAGCTGTTAAAAATTTACCGAAATTCGATGCCGAAAGTTTAGCAAACTCCAAATATTACAAAGGGGGATTCGAACCGAAAATGACTAAAAGAGAAGCTGCTTTAATTCTGGGTGTGAGTCCTACGGCAAACAAAGCTAAAGTGAGTACATATTTTTTTTTCCAGATAGGTACAGTTCTATGGCAGTACTTTTTCCTGGATTCTAATAACTCTTGTTACTTTGCAGATAAGGGATGCCCATCGAAAGATAATGTTACTGAACCATCCGGACAAAGGTGGCTCACCATTAATTGCAGCTAAGATCAATGAAGCTAAAGACCTGTTAGAAAGTGGAAAGTCATAATGTCTTGTTTTAGTCCAAATTGTGTGTAAATAGAGGAATAGTCAACTAGAACAATTAGTTCAGCAGTTATATGTAGCTTATTACGTGGAGGAGTAGTTACATATTGTTACTATGTTTTAAGGATATCATAAATAAAATTCAGTTGAACATCTCAATAGTCTATTCTGTCACAATGAACATCCAAACATGTATTATGGCATATCCTAACACGGTTAATTGGGATCAGGCAGAACAGCTCGCTAATCACAGCACATATACAAGGATCCAAGAGAGAAACCGTCAAAAGTGTATTTTATAAAAATACATTTACACATTTCTATGTTAAAAATGTAAGTGAAATGTTGACGATAAAATACAATTTATAAACCCTACTTTCTAGTTATCTTTTGAATTATGATTTCTATGATCTTTATTATTTTGAGAGCAAACAGCTTGAAATATATTTATATTATTGAACAAAACAATTTGTATTCATTTCTTGAACCAAGTGTAAATAGTACTTGTATTACTGTCTCTATTGAGTTCTAAAAGTTAAGTGTTTGATAATAAATCTTTATTTTTGTGATTTAGTTTACTACAGTTAATGGATATGTGAAAATTATTGTCCACATTTGTGATACTAAATGACAGATGGTCCTAGGGGTAGATAAGAGTGGCCCAAGCTCAATACAGATTGCAGAAGAACTATAAATTTTGCCCCAGTACCCAGTGGGCAAACATTCTGTTCCATGAAAAGAACACTGAGGAGTACCCTTTCATAAAGTGGAATATTGGGTGGTGCAAAAAATCCTATACACATACCTAACACAGACAATTTTTGAGCAAATAATTTACTAAGTGCTTAACGAAATATTTTTCAAGCCATTTAAAACTAGGGTCACTTAGCATTGAACTATGTTCTGCTAAGAAAAAAACAGATAGGCATTCAAGCATAAATTATCAAAAAATACATTAGTAAAATTTCCTGATTTAAAAGCAGGAATAAATTTACTTAGAAATATTAAACTTTATAGATTATATTTTCGTTGAACTATTCATGCAAGTTTTTAAAATCATGGATTTTTTCATAGCAACGTTGTATATTATAATTACGTACATTAAAATAATATAAATATACCTAGCACCTAATTTATTCAAATGACATATAGAAAAAATATATGCATTATGCAAATAAATAAAGTAAAAACCTCCAATTGATAAGGTTGCAAAGCTAAAACTTGTTATTATTATAAAAATATCAATTCATAATTAGCCTATATTATTAACTAATAATTAATCTTTATTAATAAACTAAATCCCGTTGTTTAATAAATATAATTTTGATGTTGCTTCTGCAAATGCTAGAAACAAGTTCAACATAATTTTATTTTTACTTTCAATTTAGAAACTATTTAAAATGCTCACTTTGTTCATACCCTACTAAGTTATTATTACTGGTACAAATCTAATAAAAACCGACACAGTAATAAACAACAAAAATAATACTACAAACAAAATACTTCCATGATATGCCAACAACATTACAACTTAATACTAACTTAGTGAAAATCAATTGCAAATATTTAGATAAAGCTAAGAGCACACTACATCATCTACAATCAATGTCATGGAATCCATATAAATAACTATTATTTATACGAAATACATAATGAGGATTGATGCTAGCGATGATGTAGGGCTACATTTTCTTAAGACATTTTGTCATGACTGCAGGAAATAAAAAAAAAAGATTGTCAGTTAAACTCTTTCTTCGCCGGTTCGAATGAATAGCTACTAAACATGCAAGGTTACAAAGACTAGTAAGGTTTGTACAAAATCGCAACAAGCTAGATAAATATATTTTTGATTTATAAAAGGGGCTAATAAAAAAAAAAGCGTTTAAAATAATTCGGCAAGTTATCAATTTAAATAATTTAATAGCATATTGCTAATATTTGAAATATTTTAATAATCGTGGGGCAACATTACTTGTTGGGATGAAGTGGTGACCTCGTTTTGTTGTTCAAATAGAGATCAAAAATATATTATGTTGTCATAATTTGTTATGAGTAGTCGTTAAGTATGATGTACAATTTGGTTGTGTTTGAGATCAGGACTGGGGCGCCGCCAGGTGTTCACCGCGGGGGCTCCTTCTGTTGCTGCTCGCGGCGCTGCTTTGCGAAGCGCGCGCGTAGCTTCACTATTGTTGCGTTAGATAAGGTGCCAGGTACTTTGAAGATAGACTGGAAAAGAAACAATTAAGGTTTAGGCATCTTTAGTAAACAACCAAGAAATAATCATTACACAACTACAATTGATTGCAATTATTACTGTAATGTGTTTTAACGCATAGAAAATGCTTATAGCATATTTTTGTCTATCTCTGTACTATGATTTCTTTAAATTCTTTTTTTTCCTCTGCGATTTTTTGTGTCGTTTTTGACTGGCATAATGTTCTTAATTCTTAAAATAAATAAACAGTTCTCAGAACCTGATAATGGAGGAGATTGATATACTTTGTCAATTAGTAATCACATACTAATACACAGATAAAGTTTCTAGTCATCTTCCTTATCATTCAAGAATGTGTAATTCAAACATTACGAGCTCATAAAAATACTAGCAAAAAGTTCCGAACCAACCTGCATAAACTCATGACAATGCAATGCACTGGCGTTCTTCACGATAGCCTTGAAGCACTCCGCCAGGGAGGTGAAGTCGTTGCACGACATGATCTCGGCGCGGTTGTTCTTGATCAGCGTCAGACACACCCGGAACAGTATCTTCGAGCCCTCGTAGAACAGACAGTCCCATATCCGTAGTACTGTCTCTATGGGGAGGACTTCGGCGAACAGGCAGACGAACCATTTGGTTGTTATTACGGCCCATGGGAGACCTGGAATTGTTTTTGGTAATTAGCAAATGGTAAGAGTGAAATGAACTGAGATGTTCAAAATTATTATCAAACCTTAACAATGGGATTTTTTAATTAAGTGGTAAAATCATCAAATGAGTCCTCCCGCCCTGAGTGGAGCAGGACTGTTAGACTCGTACTGATAAAAATCCACTGTGTTCCTTTAATCGCACTAAGTTTTAGCATGATTAGAAAGTCCCGCGACCTCAACAGGCGTTTGGCCCTCAGTGAGGCTCCCGTCAGATTACTGATAGTTTTTTGGGATAGATCGCGCGGAACACGACGCACCGTCGACCCGGGCATGGTCCCTATTCGGGCCGTGCGATACCAACTACTCGTCCTCCGCATGCCCAAAAATCGGAAGTGGAGGCTTTTATGGCAGGTTGGCTTTGTAAACAAGAAGGTATGGAAGGTTTTGGGAGATTTTTGCCAAGAAGTAGAATTATGTTGATTGAATAAAATAAAATCGAGCAGAATTTAAGGTACTTTAAATACTGCTATCTGAAATATATCCACTGTGTTAGGTCTTTAAGAGACCTTTATTTAATTTTTGTAATTTACAAGGTACAGCATGATTACTTCATATCTCAGAAAAGCTATCAAAAGATAGCTGTTATCACTACATGCCAGATTGAGCATAACTGTGGGGTGTAAACTACTTCAAAGTACCTTGATTATAGGATTATGTTGAAAGATAAAGATCTGTGGATTCAAGGTATCACTGCCCATTTGTTCCATTTTTTCGTCAGATTTAAGTTTAGCACATTTTTATATCTTGACCCGTCGCCGTGTGTTTATTTCTTTCACGGGGGCAAAGGCTATTCTTCAATATCGATAGGTAATTTGACAGTGACATGAAGTTTTGACTTCATTTTATTAACCATTCATTAATTTACAAAACCAAGCAACATATGAAGGAAGTTTAGGAGTAGGATTATTATAAGGTTAACAGGATGTTGAGTAAACTATCTACATACCCAAGTTAATAACATGTTGGTGGACATCAGGCACCTTAGACTTGACTAGTTCGGACAGCACTTCAATGTCCACAATGAGGCCATCCATCGTCCTTGTGTAGTAGTCAGGTAGGATCTTCTCCACCAGCACTTTTAGCAGCCAAAATGATGTCTCCTCGCTTTTTGTTGCTAGTAGGAGTAACCCTGAAAGATATCAGTTTTTAAGTATTTTTTTATTCTCTTAGGAGGTAGCAAAAATATAGTCTTTAAATGACCGATGTCGGCCACGGTGGCCAATCTCAGCGGAGCTTCACAACGGCGCAGGAAATATACTCTTAGCACAGTTTCCTTTTCGCTTCTAGTCCGAAGAGACAGGAATCTGACACAAACGGCTTAACGCGCTTTCTGCAGCACAAGGGAATCATGCCTTTCAAACTCTGTGGATTTTTTAAATATTCTTAGTAAAAACTAAAATCTAATAGAAAAGCCTAACAGCACTTTTCGCCCAATCCGGGAATCGAACCAAAGCCTCATGCTTAGAAGTTGCGCTTGTGACCAAGACGACAGCCAGGAATCAAAATTAGCTGTTAAAGATAGATTAACGCATATCAAGGCTTTTCACTCAATTCTAGTGAATTGGTTCTATCAATTAAATTAAACACAATTTAAATATTTGATTAAAGTAGATCATGCATTAATCATCAAAAACATTCACATGTATCATATTATTCAATCCATGATAATTACGATAAACTATCATATATTATTTTCATTATTGTACAGTCACATACAATGAAATATACATGTATATCTCATGTAGGATATAGGCAAACGTATTTGCCTAAATCCGAGATCGATTTTCTCCAATTGTTTACGTTTTCATGAACCTATGTTCTGTTTTTGTAAAATATTATTATTTTGGAAGCCATACTAATAAGATCGCTTTTTAATTCTTTACGATACGAGATCAAAGCTTTCTTTTCATTTTGTGCGTTTTTTGTTCTTGTAGCAGAGGTGGCCCAGTTGTAATGGCCCTTATGAGTTTAAAATTGTGGGTTCGAAACCAACCAGGCGTAGTACAGTACTTCGTGATATTTATTTCATCACTAGTACTCTGAAGGGAGAAATTGTAAGCAGGAAACTAGCATATCCTAGAACCAAAAATTCTGTGACATCTACCAATTTGTCTAGCCTAGTGAATTACTGCTAGTACATAACCTGTGTATTTCATTGACAGTATCTATTTTATTGAGTTACATAATCTCTTATAGTTAGTTATTATTTAACTATCTATAGATTGCCGGCCGACGATAACAATAACACATAATGCTGGCAATCCATTACATTGTTATCTTAATCAGATAATGTGACGAGTTGGTGGACAAAAATAATGTGCTATTATGTAAATTAACTTGCTAATTAAGTTAATTCTGTTTAGTGGGAATTGCATTAGTTGTCAGTGCAATTTACACAAAGCAGAATTAGCTAATTGTAATTGACAATAATTTTTATAACGAAATTTCGTGATTAGTGGTATAAGGCTTTAGAATCCATGGACTATTGTGTAATAAATGGATTATGGACTCATTAGCAAGTTCATGGTAAATGGATAGCCAATAATATCAATTTTTAACAACTTCCTGTTGAATAGTTTATGGATAAGTATTTGCTATTTTCATTTACAGCTGTGTTACTGTAGTTTGAATAGACCTGTTTTAGTATACAAATAATAAGCTTTCAGTAAATCACTGGAACAATTTCAGCTAAAACACATTACATCAGAATTGAGTCATATCTGAAAATTAACCAATTGGCCCCACTCGGCTAGTTGACCTGACTTGATTGACATGAATTTACAAACCAAATGTATCAATCAGTACAGAAGTAAAATACGTTCAAGGTCACACACGCAGGTTAGTGTGAAAATTACATATGAAAAGCACCTGTAAATTGATATGAAAATCATGATGGAAGGGAAAAAATAATGGCAGCTTTAGGTCACTAAGTAATACACTATCATTACAGACAAGAGCAGAATATTGGTTCTCTCAAATTTTTAGTAATTCCCTTCAAATTACTTTCATAAATATAGTGGGCCATCTACTCCAACTATCTCATGAATTATTCTAATTGTCTACAAATACTATAATCAGATGATAAAAGCTTACCTGCAATATAATTGAGTCCTTGACAGTAACCAACAACCCTGTTGTTGTGTGCGTACGCTATGAGTATGTTGAACAAGTGTGTCTGATGATTGGCCTCCTTAGTAAAGTAAATGTTGTCCGGAAACGTCCGAGGCAGGTCCGTCTTCACTAGGTCAACTAGCTCTTTTTCAAATGGGCCATCTAGTATTTTCTGATATAAGTCTGGACATTGCTCTCTCATCATTTCTGCTTGGGAGATGGCCATCCATACTGAAGGTCGGTGTTCACCTACAAATATTTAGAAAACAGTCTATGAGTCACTATTGTTTAGATTTTTTAAAACATGCAATTCTTGAGGAAGAATTCATGTTATTTAAATATAGAATAGTTTTGTATTTGAAGTACAGCTGATTAAAGTTTGAACATAATTTTCCTCAAACAGACGAGGCATGGGATACAAAAGCGTAACACTGTGTCTCGCAGAATAATAGGAGCAGTTTTAACATGTGTTATTTTTAATGATCCTCTCAGAATCAAATTATAGTCGATTACTAAAATGACTGAAACAATTAATATTATAGTACAAAATGATTCACCTATGCTATGAACAAACTCTAGACACTGCATGGTATTTCTATTATTTAAATATAAGGCACAAAAATGAAAGTGCGGTAAAATTCACACGGCATATAAATGTAAACAAAGAACGACACTCACTTGGTACTCCTTTACGGACGTATCTTTTCACGGTGTTGGTGCGTTTGACCGACTTTCCTTCGCCGAGCAGCGAGGACCATTTCTGTGCCCTAGTTGCCAGTACCTTCAAGTAGTTCGACATGAAGTCCTCATAGCTCTCATAATCGAAGTCCTCGTGCCTCTCAAACCCGTATTCATCGACCGCACTAAAAGCAAATGTTACAAATACAATGATAATAATATGATTATGCTAAATTACTATCAACACCTTGAATATGTTACGCGTAGTACCTGAAATTAGATTGAGCCATGGTGTCGTCTATCCTGGGTTAGTAATCACTTAGAAACATAATAGTTAAATGAATTAGAGTTTTAATTTTTGTTAGATACGCCCCAAATACCCCACTTCAATCACCCCCACATGATGATGAATGAATGAATAGGGAACGGGGAAGAGAATGATCAACTTGACATTTTTGACAATCATGACATTTTCATTCACGTCCAAAAACCTACGCTTTATAAAGGTCCAGTTACATTACAAATGTTTTACTTTTACGGTTTTTAGTTTATAGTTATGTTAATGTTTTTAGTTTTACGGTTTTGCGACATCCATCACTAGGACTGATAATTTATTAAAAAAAAGGTGATAGTCTATGGCTATTATCATTGACATTGACATTGACATTGTCAATTTGACACTTGATTTGTTTTGTGAGTACGATTTCTCAAAAATATTTTTGATTAAATTATTTTTATAAAAATAAAAAGCGTACTTAAGAGCAGTCAAAATACAACAGTGTTTTATTTTAATCCGTTTTAGGAAACCAAAATGGGTCCACCGCCTGTAGTAACAGGAATATCTCCAAAGGAAGGTCCCCCAGGAACTAGGGTTACGATACGTGGAGAATTTCTGGGCACTAGCGTTACAGATTTAATAGGTAAGTAATCTAAAACTCATCCCCAAAATTAATATAACTGTAGATGCTGACGATCAGCTGGTTATAAAAATAAGCTGCCAAAAACTTGCTATTGAAGGTGGGCGTAATTGTACCTTTTTACTTTGATTGCAGGTTTAAAGATATGCGGCTGCGACTGTTTATTATCTTGTGAATGGAAGAGCAAGAACAAAATAGTGGCGCGGTCTGGACCGTGCAAGGGTCGGGGAGATATCATAGTCACCACACGTTCTGGTGGGGAAGGAACCTCTACTGTGCAGTTTAGAGGTAAACAATCATACTTTACCAGTTCTAACATAAACTTTATAGTATTGTCAGTGCATTATCTGAAGCCTTTTCCATTTTCCATTCTCCTACTTTTTGAATAATGCAAATACCAGTACCATCAATCAAAATGGAAACACAAGACAAGGTTTCTAGACTAACAGTAGTTGCTAAGTAGTTTTATCATTAAAACATATTCTCATAATACTCAAGGACATGTTATGAAACTGTTTGTAAGGAAATATGATTCAACTTGAAATATTATATTCCAGGATACCACGAATCAATAGGTCCAGTAAAGGAGAGTGCAGTGTGGGTAGAGGAGGCGGCTCCGCCCTCACTGCCATGGGGCCGAAGGCCCATGTCACCCACTACCTACACCCCTCCGGACCCGCTGGGGCTGTCCACTGAGGGTGATGACTGCAAGTTCCCTGAGGAAGAACTGCATGAATTGTTTCCAGATGGGTTAGTAGAGTAACTTACTCCATCCAAAAATTGGTCTACAATGAGAATAGATTTTTAGACTAATTCTACCTCTTGTGCTAACATTACATTTAAAACTGAATTGGTTTCAAATCACACCTTTTCCAATTGGGCAAAGCCTCTTTTCCTTATTTTATTTCCCTACTTTTTAAGAGTAGGTAATGGTAAAATAAACATATTACGATCCAGATCTGGCAAGCTGTCTGATGATAACTTCCAACCTGGTTGGTATCTACTGGAACATCACAGCAACACTTCCTATGAGGACCTCAAAGCAGGAATGGTATTTCTGCAAAGAAAGGTATGCCCAGTTCACAATTATTATCTATTTTCTCTCTAAATATGTTGTTAAAGGGTTAAACTATCAAATAAGCCCATTGAACTGCCATAAAATTGTAACTGTGGTTTTATGCAATTATTTCAAATAGTCAAGTCTTTTGCCTAGCCTTTTGTATCCTCCTGAAGTGCCCAATTCTTTTTTCTAGACAAAAAATATATTTTCATTGATCCACTTGATGTGACTTAACCACATTGTGATATGACTAATCATATCACAATATGGCACAGACAAAGGATAGATCTGTATAACAAAAAGTAACCAAGGAACTCATCAATACTTCTAGTCTGAACACTATTTGTAATGTATAGTTTTCTGATACAGTTATTAAGTTCTATCAAGGAACACTATGCTAAAGGAGCACCTGATATTTCCAGGTGGAGAGTCAAAAGGAAGGCCAGCTGAGTTTCCTGAAGGCTAACACTGGAGCTGTGATGGACCAACTGGACCGGCTTGTTCTGCTCAAGAACATGTATGAAGAGGATGAGAGGAAAAATGGCAAGGAACCACTGCCTAGTTTACAAGCTGCTATTGAAGGTATGTTATTTTACTTAAAGATTGGCATGCCTTTATGTAAACAAGGCTGGATCATTTTTTCCTGATAGCTGCAACCCCAAGGCTGTGGCAGGAATCTTATAATCAAGAGTCTAATGTCTTTAAATCAAGTCAAGTTTAGTCAACCTATTGCCACAGTCAGACCACTAACACGTCTTTGGCCAGGCCTTGGACGTCATTTGCTGACATTCTCGCTATGACTGGCAGAATATTAATTACCTACATCTATTTTCCAATTTCAGAATCAATAACTCTAGCCGACTCTCTCTTCTCGGAGATACTGTCTCGCAAAGAGAACGCCGACAAGACCCGCGAGGCGCTCTCATTGTTGACGCGTCACAAGTTTCTCTTCCAACTGCCGGCCTCCATAGACAGGAATATTAGGAAGAAGGAGTATGATCTAGTTGTCAATGATTATACTAGAGTGAAGAATTTGTTTGGAAATACTGATGTTAAGGTTTGTTTTTTATAATGGTTTAATTTTATTATCTTTCTAGCTTTTGTCCGCGGCTTTACTTGCCCTTTCCTCTGTTTCTCCTCCTTTTTTATGCATAGCTTACCATCTCCAGGATCCAAACTATCTCTGTACCGAAATTCATCAAAATCGATTCAACGGTTTAGTCATGAAAGTGTAAGAAATACAATTTCTTAGAAATAACAAATTAATTTGTATTTACCCGAAAAATTTACATAAGAAAAGGTTTTTAAGCCTTTGTTGTGTTCCACTGCTGCGCAAAACTAATAAAATATAATAAATAATAAACTTTATAATTAGTATGTGTGAATAAATCTATAAAATCGATATATTTTTACAGTTATTCCAAAAAATTCTAGCTGAAATTGACAAGAAAATAGAAGATTTGAAAGAAAAGTTGTACACGCGAATGAAAACCATGCCTATCAATGTTCAGGAGCAAACCAAATATATCAGGTAAGACTGGTCACATATTTTGATACATCCAGTACCAGGCAGGTAGTAGGCGCACATAGCTGATAAAAAAAAACCTTTCGGGAGGTTTAGTACAGGACCTTCAGAAAGTTGGGATGCATTAAAAAATATTTAAACTTACATAAGCACCCAGACCCAAAAAAACTATCCGTAGGCCATACAAATATTTGTTCCGTGTGGTTATATTCAAATTATTGTGTTTCAGACTACTGATAAGTCTGAACTGGGAAGGAGACGCGGCCTGGGTGGCCATCACGAGCCGTAAGGAGTATCTCATGGCTCTTATGAACAAGGTCAAAGATCACTTCAAGCAGAAGGAGGAATTGGAGTCTAATGAGAAAGGTAAATAAATTTGAATAAATTTATATATTTATGTTTTGTAGCTGTACTGTCCAAAATTGTACTTGAAAACTTTGCCTTTAGAACATAAATTAGTAGCAATTCAAAATGTCTTAATAGTTAAAGCAATTGCACCTCAAATGTTGGAGAGGCAACAGGATGGCGAGTTGTAATTTGGACCTTGGATTGGTACAGATTCTTTTCATTTCGACTGACCCAGATATTGGAAAAAAATGCCATCCGATTCTGAAGCGTAGTTTAGGAGAAAACACAGTTTTTATCAGCGACTTTGAAGGGTGAAATGAACGTCTACTTAAGTAATGGGAAATGCATTGACGTGTGGCGCGCATATGCTGCTTTCTACACGCAATTTAGCGCAGGTTATTTGTGGTTCCCAGGTTAGTTTTTACCGGCTACAGTCAATGACTGTCCGTAGACTTAGTTTTACTCCCTACTGCTTACAGGCAAGCGTAAAATAAAGGAGAGTGAATGCGAGGGTGGCTGGAGCTCGGTCCGCGGCGCGTGGTGCGCGGCCGCGGCCGGCGCGCTGTCCGCGCAGCTGCACGCGCTGTGGCCGCTGGCCAGGAGGTACTTCGCGGGGGAGCTGGCTGGAGAACCACAGAGCACACAGCGACAACATGAGCTCAAGGTAGAGACGGAGACATACCCCAGGGAAGTGATGGTAGCGCTGTAGCCACGTGCACAGTGAGGTTCAGAAGATATCTTCACGGTTTCCCATGGATGTGCCCTAGCAGGCATTGCACGGAGGGTCTTGGAACCAGTCTTTAAAGATGATCCAAAGCTCTTCATGTGCTGATGGTGACGACCGAAATGGTGGTGAGATAAAAGTGCCAGACTCCCTGGTCTTGTCTCTAAAGAACGGGCGCCTTTTGAAGAATTGCAACAAATTCAACCACATTTTTGCCCCCCAGAAAACTTGTCTGATTTTACTTTAAAACATCCAATCCTCATAATATTTGTTAAAACCTCTCTATCTGATATTCTAGGAGATGATAATAGCAGCAGTAGAGCTATTCTCGGAGCACATGCGGGCATGCCTGCTGTCAGCGGGCGGCGGGAAGCTGGTGCCTACTGACGCTCTGCGAGTGCGGCTCGTGGCCAACCTGAGACATCTGAGAGAGGCTTACGACTCGCTTATCAAACTTGATCTGCCGTCACAGGTATGTGTCAAAACCTTAGGCAAAGTTACTTTATGTCTTAAATAACTTTGTTGCGTTTGTTACTGGGAAAAGGCCTTTTTATTTGCATATTTCTTGAATATTATATAGTGATAAGATTTGGGTGTTATACAATCTCTGCCTATCCTTTTGTCGATAATTAAACGTTTTGTTATATTGCGATTCAATATAAGTGCATTGTCCGAATACCTCGCACTCTCCTTTTGTTGAGCCCTTTTTAGTTTTAAACCGGATTTCGAATAAAACCTCTTTTCATGGACGTCATTTAGCTGGCGACAACGCAACTAGATGGCGTTGTAGTCGAGTTAGCTCGCGCTATCGTTTGCTGCACGGCATTTGGTTAGGTGTCTCGGAACAAGATGTTTTCTCTAACTTTGCGCAGAGGCAATATCGTAACCAATGAGGTTAATCCGAGGTGCGATTATTGCTAGTTGAAAACTTTACCAATACCCCGCCGTGTGGACGTGAAATACCGTCCGCGATGGCAATTTTTGAATGGCCGTAATTGGCCTAAGAAATCATTGAACAATCATAGTTTAGTAGGTTACACCAGGTTAAACACGAAAGCTGTTACACATACACAGAAATGAGTTTCAGATATCTGTTATTAAATAACAGCCTGATAGTTTTCTGCTTACGAGGAATATGTATTAATAATTGATTGAATATTTCCTTATAAAATTTCTCTTACAGTCTAAAATCATATCCGAAGTGTTAACTAGGAATAACAGCTTTTTTTATAGTGGTAAAATGATCAAATGAGTCCTCCCACCTAGGCCAGGGCGGGTGGGACTGTCAGTCTTGTACTGACTAAAATCCACGGTGACCTTCAATAGCCCTTTACGTCATGGGGTAACGGTAATTCGTAAGTCCTGCGACCCCGGCAGGCTTTGGCCCTCTAAAGGGGGGCCGTCATTGTGCTGACAATTTTTGATGCGCGCGTGGAAAACAACGCTCCGTCGACCCGGGCATGGTTATGGTCGGACAGCGAGTCGCCCATTACTCGCCGCCCGCATGCCCGCGCCTACGGCGGCCGGAGATCGTCTAGCGACGTCCCTCACCGCGGGCGACTACCACTGCGGCTGGCTGTGAAGTGGACGCTGTCCTCTCCCTCACGCGTCCCACCTTCTCCTTCGCTAGCATGACTGCTTTGCAGAAGAAGGCGACCGCTTCCCACTCCGCCTCGTCCCGCAGCATGGCCTTGACCAATGCCAGGCGCGAGAGGTCTCCGCCTATCGCCGTCGTGAGGACACGGCGGTGCTCTGCCCAAGCGGGGCAGTCCTGCACCGTATGCTCCACCGTGACCTCCGGACGATCCTCGCAGTGGTGACACCCAGGCGTTTCTTCCCTCCCTATCAGACGCAGGAACCTCCCGAAACTTCCGTTTCCGGTGAGGACCTGCGTCATGCGGTAGGTCAGGACGCAGTGACCAGCCACTCCTCAAAGAGCGGTCTTACCGGCGCGCCTGAGGAATAACGGCTTAGAGTTAAATTATAGAATTGCGCTCATTTACTATTTTTAGTAACTTCCAAACTGAAAATTTCCCACAAATTACCTTATAGAAAAACAATTAAGTATCTATCCAATGTAATAAACCAAACTGGGCAAATAAAACCTAATTAAATCGAAAATAAAATGTTACTTATTGTTTCTGTACTATTGTAATACCTAACATCAGTGATACCAATTTATGAGGATAACAGTCTTTTCTTTTAAGTAACAGATAAATGCTGGAGTGGTAGAAACAACTGTTATCTGTTTTATTTAAATATTCTGTTTATTTTTCCAACTTATCAATTTAAATTTCCAGCCTCTCAGCATAGTGGAGAAGGTGATATTTGACTACCGCGTGCACGGCATGACGGTGTTCCTGCAGAGAGCTCACAAGCGAGTGAAGAGTCTCGGAGAGAAGGAGACGTGGAAAATAGAGGATTTCTCCGACTACGGCGCTATCACTAACCTTGTGAGTATAGTAGGAGTTTGTGGCTGGATGGTTTTAAACAGCTCTTTAAAATATCTTCATAGTGTAACTAGTTTTAGCATAACAAGTAACATACAGTACTCCAAAATTAATAATGCACATAGACATCTTCGTCACTGTTCGGCAACAGTCGTATTCCCCGAGTGTCGGAAGACGATATGTATATAGAGTGGTTAAGTACATTTTCTTCATGCATAATTTAGTAGAATTATGTGTTTTGTGCTAAAAGTGATAAATATTGATTTATCAGTAACGAAATTGATTCGATAATTTGATGTAAGTAAATAGCGAGAAAAACGAATTCACCTTTGAAAACAAAACCAAAAAGGGTGTGTAATAGCACCTCTATATAATTCCACACAGAGAGAATACGTGCAGTCACCACCAATATATAAAGACGACTGACGGACCTTTGACTGACCGGCGACAGCCGCCGACCGCCCGAATTGTTTTCAATTGTTTCACATGATTCGACATTTGACATTGACTCCTGTTTCTTTCGAACAAGGTGCAAAATGCAAGTGCATTGTTTAGGGCTCTCTCCGATTCAATGATTCGGGTGTTTCCGGGAATACGACAATTAGCGAAGATTTGAATGTGCATTATTAATTTGGGAGTACTGTACATATTCCTTTCTGATTGGATCGTAATAGGCTACTTTACTAAAAAAAAAATTGTCCGAAAGTTAGATTATCAAAAAATATTTGACTCGTATTTTTTCTTTTCTTACGTAAACTAAAATTGACGAAGATAAGACGCTTAATTTGAATAACTGTCACTATAAACCGTATATCAAATTCTTGAAAAAAAAAAACTGCCAGCAGAAGGGACTTTCATTGGATGTTTTGTAGTATGAGGAATAGACCTTTTTTTTTTAAGTGGTAAAATCATCAAATGAGTCCTCCCACCCAGGGCGGGCCGGGAGGGACTGTCAGACTCGTACTGACTAAAACCCACGGTGTCCTTCAATAGCCCTTTACGTTCCGGGGTCACGGTAATTCGTACAGTCCCGCGACTAAGAAATTTAGTAGCTACTAAGAAATTTTAAAAAATCCACTGAGTTTGAAAGGCATGATTCCCTTGTGCTGCAGAATACTACGAACTCGCAGAGAATTATAATTGCGCGACGCAGTATTTGATTTTTCTGTTATCAAGAACTATTCATTGTATTGTATGTTATTGATTCAATAAATAATACACGAATAAACTTCCCACATCTAAAATTACTTTCCGCTTACAAAACATGACATTTTCAGCCGCACCTCTTAGAATCCTACCTCAACGAAGCGTTCTCAGCGATCCACAAGTGTGTGGTGACCAGTGGACGACGTGAGAGCCCCCTGCTGGCCGACGGCAGTGAACCTGCCGCCACGCTGCAGAAACATACGCAGCAGATACTACTGGCTTATGTGACTGTACTGCAGGATCTGGCGCTCAATCATGATGATCAGGTAAGGAATTATAGAAAGACTTAATGCTGTAATCATTGTTAGGAATATGTAAATTAATTATTATTGTTTTATCAATTTTTTTATCCCAAGTGTGTATTGATAGATTTTTGCGGGCATGTAAATAGCAAAAGACCCGCTTACTTTGGCGCGTCCATTTTAACCAAGTGCATCATCACAGAAAAGACATAGAGGAAACTTCTTTAAATTGAGGATACCAGATTTTAGTTCTATAGTAGTTTGAAACCAGAACGATTAAATGAGTTATTTCTGCTGTCTGAAAAAGCATTCACATTTATAAATAGAACTGGCGACCCGCCCCGGCTCCGCACGGGTGCAATCTCTACTATGTTATGCAGGTAATATTATATACATAGTAAAAAAAACTGCATCAAAATCCGTTGAGTAGTTTTAAAGATCTAAGCATACATAGGGACAGACAGGCAGACAGCGGGTAGTACTTTGTTTTATACTATGTAGTGAGAAAACAAAGTTGTTAGTAAAAACATTTTAAATAATACTAGTGATGTGCTGACTACAACAGCAACGTCGCATTGACCTCAAAAGTGCTGTCCAAGGCGTGGGAATATCAAACAGCTAACATCTCCATTTTTGTTTCCAGGAGTTCAACAACAGCAACTTGTCAGTAGCGCTGGAGCAGCGCCTGGAGGAGGGCGGCAGCACTGTGGCTCGCAGCTGGCAGACACGACTGTTGGTCGCTGGGGCTAATGCACACTACACGAGACGTGTCACGCTGCCTAACATAGCTACTGCTGTGGATAAGTAAGTACATTGTCTTTTGGCGTGTTCTCAATTTAAATATTGTTTAAATAATGAGCAAAATTTGATTAAACAATGTCTTATGGTTTGGTCACTATTGCAAGGATGATAATGTATCTCAATCTGCAATGATAAAATGTGAATCATTATTATGTAAATAACATAAAAAAATGGGCGAATTGATACGACCTATCTATACATATAATAAATCTGTAGAAGGGTCAATTCTGTACATTGAAAATATTGAAAAAATAAATAGCGGGGGGTGTTGCTGGATCGATACCAAACCCAAATAAATGATTAATAAAAAAAATTTTTGTCTGTCTGTCTGTTTGTGCAGGCATCACGTGAAAACTAACGGTTCGATTTCGATGAAACTTGGTATAATTATTCCTTATTATCCTGGGCATAACATAGGATACTTTTTATCCTGGAAAAATACGTAGAAAAAAAATGTTATTTTTCAGTTTTATTCATAGACATAGATATGTTCTGTAGAACCGCGAACACACATTGCATTACCCGCAGTGGATTCAGCGCCGTAATATTTATAAGATGTCATTGTCAGAGTTACTCAAAATGGGGAAATAAACCATCCACGCGAAGACCGACATCCGCGCGGACGGAGTCGCGGGCGGAAGCTAGTTTTTCATAAAGTTGGTTAAAAGTAAAGGTGATGATTATGTCTTGCCGTCAAAAGCGTACCCAGATACTATTTTTTTTTTCTTCCCTTTGGCTCGCACGATTTGTGCATTAAACCAATGTTATGTTTTTTAACATTATTCATTAAAGATAGGGAAAGAGATACTAATTATGATGTTTAATAACCAAACAACAATTTTAAGTAAATATAAAATAAAACATTCAATTAATATATAAAAAAAAAGAATGTACCACAGACTACAAGAAAAAAAACGTTTCACTTATTCCTCCTCTTGATATTTACAGCTTCGGCTTTCCAAAACAGACACAAGCTCTCCTAGCCACGAAAGAAGCCCTTAGTACTCTGGAGACCACAATCGCTGAGACATACCTGGAGCACAAGGGAGACCCGCTCGTCGGCACCATAGAGCCCAGCATGGACATGGGCAGGCATAAGACTGACGCTGATGTGGTTGTGGACGATGCCAGGCCTTACGTCTACGAGATTATCAATAATCTGATTGCTGTACACGCTGAGGTAATGTTTATTATTATTTGTTGTGTTAATAAAAAAATTGGGCCTTAAAAATATGAACCGGAAAATAAAATGCGTATGGAGGACATTATCAAAACTGTATTAATTGTTAAGGAACATTCACCAACACAACAACCTACTCTAAATTGAAAAATTTCAATCGAATAAGAACCTTCTGTAATTGTGATAAAGTTAAAAATATATCGAAATTTAACAGATTAGGGTAGCTCGATGTGCGTCTACAATTTTGAAAGAAATATGAAATAATGTGTTGAAAAGACTGAACCACGTTTAAGCAACACTAAATTTGTATTTAAAACACTTTGAATTTCCCGCCAATTCCACCGCAAATTTTAGTACCGACAACGCAACTAGATGGTGTTGTAGTCGAGTTAGCTCGCGCTATCGTTTGCTGCACGGCCTTTGGTTAGGTGTCTCGGAACAAGGTGTTTTCTCTAACTTTGCGCAGAGGCAATATCGTAACCAATGAGGTTAATCCGAGGTGCGATTATTGCTAGTTGAAAACTTTACCAATACCCCGCCGTGTGGACGTGAAATACCGTCCGCGATGGCAATTTTTGAATGGCCGTAATTGGCCTAAGAATTGATTGAAGAAATCTTGTATAACTCTGTATTATCCCTTTAACTTATGTAAAATATGATTTTGTTGCTGTTCAATGTAAGGTAATAAGAAAGATAATTCTATTTTAATAAGGTCTCCTACCCCTTCTCTGTAATTAGCATTTCAACAAGAATTTGAATAATATTGATTTTTTCACGTTACCGTTCGCGATGGCCATTTATGAATGGCCGTTATTAGCCTAAGAATCTTCTTCTAATTAAACTTGTCTCTGTGAGTCATTTTCAGGCAGCTGCCTGCTTGCTTGCTTTATGTATTTATGTAGTATGAGTAAATATAATCGAACTTGTTATTGTTATGCTCGTTCATGTAATCTTTCTAAACTCTAATGATTAAAAAAAACCTGGAAAATAATGGAATGAAAGCGCGATCGCGTAATATAAACTAGTATCAACTGTTCACGACTTTGGTGTTAGCGGTACGGTTCGACGGGCGGCGAATAAGACATTAATTACTTGGAAGTACGCGAATTCGCTACTGACGGCGCCTCGTGGCGTGTTTCAAACATTCCTATACATTTAATCTTACCGCTCGCTACCCCGCGCTAAGTGACAGCTCGCAGTGGCAAGATCGTGGACGGGCCTTAAGGGCTTATGTGACACGCTGTTCTTCAATTATCTCAGTACAAGTTTTTCGATCGCTCACCTGTATGAGAAACAATTGACACGTTCAACCAGGATTAATAGATTACACTCATGTATATTATATTGTTTTGCTTTGACGTGTGTAATTCCAGGTGGACAGCGTATGCGGCGCGGCCTCGTCCCGCTACGTGCGCGACATCTGCGAGACTGTGTGCGAGGAGCTCGCGCGGCTGCACGCGTGCGCCCCGCCCCCCGCCTCCCCGGCCGCCGTGTTCCAGGCGCGGCTGGAGTACACGCTGCTGCAGGTGGCGTGTGCCGAGCATCTCACGAGGAAGGCCGAGTGAGTAGTACAGCTGCAGTGTGCGAGCAGTCGACAGACTGCACTGTGTAGGTTTGAAAAGCTTTTATTTCGCCACATTTAGTTCAGATAATCAACGAAAATCTGGCCAGGAATCATGCAGATGACGTAACGGGATATCCATTATTGTTGTATACCAACCTTCTCCAAGATGAAACAAACAATTTTTTGAAAACCGCATCAAAATCGGTCCAGCCAAACGCGAGATAATTGCGGACAACATACATACAAACATACGGGTCGAACTGAGAACCTCCTTTTTTCTTAAGTCGGTTAATAATAATGCGAGCTAAACAGATACGAAGTATTGACCTTCCATTGAAGATTGATAATTTGCTAGTTGCGACAGGATTTAGAAAGAGATTAAACTCCAAATATCCGTAAAAGCACATAACATTAACAACATAAATATATTGTTTTCTATTTTCAGGAACTACTTAATGGAAGCGTTAGCTGGTATCCCACAATTAGAAAGCGAAGAAGAAAAAAAGTAAGTTTTAAATTAAATGACAATCTGTTACCACCCAGTTTTTTAGAAATAAGATTACAAATTCTGTGCCGAAATGTTTAGGATCAGGCTATAATTTAGTTACTGCTTAGCTACCAAGAGAAGATTGTAGACCAGATTAGAGGCACGAATTGGTTTATGGTCTTTTTTTTGCGTGCTAACATCAAATGTGTCTTTCCATTCTGTGTGGACCGGAAGGGACAGTCAGACTCGTACTGACTAAAATAAAATAAAAAACATGATTACCTGTTTATACCTGCTACCAATTTTTGGGAGTGGATTAGGAACGATATATGAATTACACATTACTAACCTATATTTCCCGAATTTGTAATTGCCATTTACCATTTCATTTATATTCACCCTATTTTACAAATATTGTAAAGGAGGAGTTTCTGTATCTATACCTGTCTTTGTTTTGCAGAAGGATGGACACTATAGTGGCCGGGTTCAAGAAAAGAATGGAGCTACAGCTAGCTAGCCTGAACTGTAACATGGAGACTGTGTAACGTATACATTGTAGTAGTATATGTAGAAAATTAGTTGTTATATACTCGTAGTATTATGTATTTGGTTTGAAACCAAAGGCTTTAAAAGTATTGTTATGCGATAGAACTACTAAATGCCTTGTTGAACTCACAACACTCGTATAAGCCTTTGTCAAACTGACAGGCGTGACGAATGCGAAGCGTGACGTTTTTGTTTGTAATGTTTGGAATTGTTTGAATCCAGTCACATAGAAAAGCGAAAGCGATCCGATAGCGTGACAGAACTAACGGACTGACGTCTCGCTTCGATTCGGTATCGCTTCGGAAACGCTTCGTTTTCGCCTGTCTGTTTGACAAAGGCAATAATGTATATGAGAACGGAAATATATTGTAATCCGTCTTTGTGTACAACTCCTAGGACATGTATGTAATTCCTAAAATCGCCCGGAATTGTGTAACCTAACCTAACCAAACCGAACCTCTGGGTGCCCCTGACGTCTACTTTCAAAGTCACCAACAACTTTTCCTAGATATCATACACTTTGCCCGGGTCGACGGCGCGTTCTGTTCCACGCGCGCCTCAAAGAGTGTCAGCAAAAATGACGCCCCCCCCCCCCCCCCCCCTCTAGAGGGCCAAAGCCTGTCGGGGTCGCGGGACTTATGATTTACCGTGACCCCGGTACGTAAAGGGCACCGTGGATTTTAGTCAGTACGAGTCCTTCCCGTTTTGGCCTGGGTGGGAGGACTCATTTGATGAATTTACCACGCTAAAAAAAAAGATGTCATACACTTCCAGTAACATATTTAATTTTTTCAAACAGTATGGTCTATTCAGGAAAATTAATTGAAAAGTAAATAAACTTGTTTTATATGAAATTAATGTTAAAAAGACTCAATGAACCCAAAAGGCATGTTAAGTTGTCTATCCATCTTTGAGTATTTTTTTTTTTGAATCGAAAATTAAAATGCCCGCCCGTGGACGCATAGCTACTTGTTACGAAAATTTTGAACGTCAATTTTAAGTTTAATTTTTAATTAATTCTTTTGATGACGAAAAAGCAATAAAGTTTTACGGCTAGGTTTTTATATGTTTTGTATATTAAGGAATTCATAAAATTCTATTTAATATCATTTATTTAAAATACATAATATAAGACAAAGTTAAATTATAAAATAAGTTACGTATAAAAATATATCAGATGTAAAATCAAACGTTTTCAGTCTGTTTCATTTAATTCCCGGATTGCATATTGTTATAACTCTGTAAGAAACATTGTTTATTATAATACTTGCACAAATAAGATTGATTATTATCCAACACTAACTGTTGCCAGTGGGTTCGCCCGCTCGAACTCAAAATGTATCCCACGGGAAGATAAAATCTAGATAAAAGTCTATCCTATGTGTTAACCCAGGTACTGTTCAAAAAAAAACATCCAAATGTGTTCGGTAGTTTTTGCGTGAAAGAGTTAGAAACACACATACACACACATACGAAAAAACACATACAAACTTTCACATTTATAATTATTCAAGTAAATCAGGGAAATAGAGGCGTATTCTGGGCACAATGAGCTCCAGATTTCTAACGCTTTCTTGAATAATTAAAATACCGCGATGACTGCTTAAATTACAAATAATAGAGAAGTATAGAAGTATAAGGCATACAGCACTGACTCGAAATGAATTTAGTACTCTTATGGAGAGGAGAGCAGTGATGAACCGGCTTCCACTTGTAGGTCCTGGGTTCGAACCCAGCCAAGCGCATTACTTTGTGAAATTTATTTCATCACCACTGCTCTCAAAACTGTGTAGGAAAACATCGTGAGGAAACCGGCATGTCCTAGAACCAAAAATTCGAAGACATGTGATATCCACTAATCCGCGCTGGGCCCGCGTGGTGGATTATGGCCCATTCCATCTCACAGAGAGGAGGCTTTTGTCCTAGCAGTGCCCACAAGCCGAGGCTGATGATGAAAGAGAGGTGGACGATGATTGAAGCTATACTACATCAAAACATTCAACAATAGTGTTCAAGCGCGAACCTATCGCTATGATTGAAGCTATACTATATCAAAACATTCAACAATAGTGTTCAAGCGCGAACCTATCGCTATGATTGAAGCTATACTATATCAAAACATTCAACAATAGTGTTCAAGCGCGAACCTATCGCTATGATTGAAGCTATACTATATCAAAACATTCAACAATAGTGTTCAAGCGCGAACCTATCGCTATGATTGAAGCTATACTATATCAAAACATTCAACAATAGTGTTCAAGCGCGAACCTATCGCTATGATTGAAGCTATACTATATCAAAACATTCAACAATAGTGTTCAAGCGCGAACCTATCGCTATGATTGAAGCTATACTATATCAAAACATTCAACAATAGTGTTCAAGCGCGAACCTATCGCTATGATTGAAGCTATACTATATCAAAACATTCAACAATAGTGTTCAAGCGCGAACCTATCGCTATGATTGAAGCTATACTATATCAAAACATTCAACAATAGTGTTCAAGCGCGAACCTATCGCTATGATTGAAGCTATACTATATCAAAACATTCAACAATAGTGTTCAAGCGCGAACCTATCGCTATGATTGAAGCTATACTATATCAAAACATTCAACAATAGTGTTCAAGCGCGAACCTATCGCTACACAAGCCCAGGCTGATGATGAAAGAGAGGTGGACGATGATTGAAGTTTTACTATATCAACACATTCATCAATAGTGTTCAAACGCTAAAAAAATATCGATATAAGTTCACCTGTGCCGCCTGTTTGTGCAAAAGCGATGTCATAGTGGGTCCGGTCTCTGATACCATCTTGCGGAAGTATCCCTTCTTGTTCTGCAGCAATATGTGTGGGTGGTCGAACTCCATTAAACGGCCCGCGTCTAGTACTAATATCTGAGGAGAAAGTCGTAGTTATAATATTATGTAGTTGTAATATCATCATTAGTTGTTAACTGAAAACCCTGAAAAGAAGCCCCCTTTTGTGGTATTATATCGCAAGCAAAGATTCTTGCCTATACCACTTTGTAACTGAGTTGAAGAGATGGCGTTGGCGAGTTTCATATAAAAACACACCTGGTGTGACTGGACGCCGCCGCCGACTCCAATGTAGGTGTAAAAGAGCTAAAATATGATGAGTCCAAAGGGGCAAAAGCGTCCCTTACTTATTTACACTAGTCTCAGTAAGCAGCCATCTTAGGCCAGTCCATTGATGGATTGCAAGACTATCTAAGGGGACGCGGAACTGGCAGGATAGCGTGGCCTTGGAATACAAAGGGCTACGGAAGGAACACATGTACTCTTAGTAAGAATCTGATAGTCCCTTCCGCTCCATCCAGTGTGGGAACATTCATTTGAAGATTTTTTACTCAAAAAAAAGTCCAGACTATTGATAGGTCCGATTCATTCCGTTTTTTAACGTTTCTCCGCTCTAGGAATATCTCGTTTTATCAAAAACACTTACTTTATCAGAATCTATAATAGTATTCAACCGATGGGCAATAGTAAGCACGGTGCAGCTTTTAAAGTGTTGCCTGATGGCCGTTTGTATGAGCTGGTCGGTCTGCGCGTCCACATTGGCCGTGGCCTCGTCCAGCACTAAGATGCGGTCGTTGTGCACGATGGCCCGCGCCAGGCACACCAGCTGACGCTCGCCCACGCTAAAGTTTGAGCCACCTTCGGCGACCACCTTGTAGAGGGGACCTGAAAAGTTATCAAAAAGTAGGGTAAATAGATAAATAGGACGTTTTATGCTTAAGGAACTTTAATTGTGTCATTAAATTCTTGTTCTGTATGCTAATTATAACAGATATGAAGGGCGGTTAGGAGACCCAATGAAAATTTGTCTTTACCATAAGCTAAACATTTCAGGAGAAAATGCATAACTTAAACAATCTTTAATTCATGAATTCTTAGGCCAATTACGGCCATTCAAAAATTGCCATCGCGGACGGTATTTCACGTCCACACGGCGGGGTATTGGTAAAGTTTTCAACTAGCAATAATCGCACCTCGGATTAACCTCATTGGTTACGATATTGCCTCTGCGCAAAGTTAAAGAAAACATCTTGTGCCGAGACACCTAACCAAACGACGAGCAGCAAACGATAGCGCGAGCTAACTCGACGACAACGCCATCTAGTTGCGTTGTCCGTACTAACTTACGTTCATAAAGAAGGTTGAGGTTGCAAGGGTTCTATTGTTTCGTAGTACAATAGCACATTCTATTGGGTACTACTAACTTTCATCTCCCTCCTCTTGAAGTTCCACATTGCTCAAAGCCTCGATCAACACTGAATCGGGATACTGATCGAACGGGTCCAAATTCTTTCTTATATCTCCGCTGAATAATACCGGCTCCTAGAATTAGGAAAATATTTGAGCTGACGAATGTTTGTCTGTTATTTTCTCTTTTTTATAATTTAGAAACTTCTAAAGATTAAGAAACAGAAAATAAACCTTTAGGGAAAATCTAAAAGTACCTATCTACGATTGAACCTGGAATTTACTTTATAGACAACTTACTTGCGGTATAATAGATAACTTCTCCCTTAAGTCGTGTAATCCAATGCTTGTGATGTCTACTCCGTCAATCGTAATTGTCCCCTCTAAATATGCCAATCGGAACAAGGCTTGGATAATTGACGACTTGCCTGCACCTGTTCTTCCCACAATACCAATCTAGAATCAAATATAGAAAAGCGAAAATGGTTTGTTTGGGCTCATGGCAGAAATAAGAGTTAAATCTGCCATGATCGGGCCTCTGCTATGTTATGACCAGTGGAAAAACCTTTACTATTACCTATTATTTAAGTATTGTAATAGGAGCAGGCAGGTAACCCTATAGTATCCAAGTGACGGTAAGAGAAAACAGGGACGATCAACGACACGATGGAAGGATGACCTTGGGGCCATACTGAATTAGGGTTGCGGCAGATAGAAAACACTGGAAAGATTGAGGAGGCCTATGTACTCACACAGAATTGCCGGACATCATATAAACTATAACCACGATTTGTACCACAAATATTGTAACCATAATTCGGGAATAAAAGCTTTTCCAGTATTAACCTTCTCCTGGGGTTGTATGGTGAATTGCAACTTCTGCAGGACGTAACTTCCTTCTGGGGCGTATTTCAGGCTCAAGTTGTCAAACTGTATGTGGCCGTCTGCAGGCCAGTCGGAAGGAGGCTTCTTTTCTTGGGGCTGCAGATAAAAAACAATAACTTATGTAGTCATGAAGAAACCGTGTTCATGTCTGCAGGTATGAGCAATGAAATTTAGCTTAACCTCTCGGGCGATTTATAATTGAAAATGATAAAAATCAACGTCCAATGAGCGACTGCCTGTTATGTACAGACGTGTGTACGTAAGGCGCTGGGCCGTTTTCGCTTATATGTACACCCGGGTGTACGTAACGCGCCCGAGAGGTTAATTCAGCAGCGATTTTCGCGTACTGTATTCATTTAAGCTGTAAGTACTAAATACGAAATAGGTCTTAAAGTGGTATCGTTATGTCACGAGAAAACTGCTTTTAAATTCTGCTCACAAATTACCGTAACCCCGGTACGTAAAGGGCTATTGAATGACACCGTGGATTTTGGTCAGTACAAGTATAACAGTCCCACCCGCCCTGCCCTGGGTGGGAGGACTCATTTGATGATTTTACCACGAAAAAAAAAAAGTACAGTCACGAGCAAATTACTCGTGAAATACTGGTTTCCACTTTGAAATAAGATCTATTTCGTAATAGTATGGCTCCCAAAATAGAATAGAAAAAGTTTAATCAATATGGTAGCAGAACATCGCTTTTGAATACTGCTTAGTGTATACATACTATTGCTGGTGACTGTACAGTTACCTTTAGGTACAATTCTATATTGATTTTCTATGAATATCTAATTGTACTTTAAGGTCTCCTTACACTTCTCAGTGCAGACTCTTGTGGTAAGTTGGTGTACTCCAGAACTCTTTCCACGCTTGTCATTTGATTCTCCATCTCGGCTGACTGTCGCATCCCCCATTGAAAGATACCAGTTAAGGATATGGACTGGGTGATAGCCAAACCAACGTTACTACCGTCCATGTCTAAAATATATGAGAATAAATTAGATGAATCAAGGCCTATTAAATTGCAAAACCTCTCAGAAAATATTTTTCTGGTAAAATTTTGGTTCCCATGCTTTTCTTTCTGCTATTGTTTGTGCTGACGGCATTTCCTGGTATGAAGATCATATCAATAACCATCAATAACCTTAGTAGTCCAGTGGCACCACAAAAAGCGCTAAAAGAATTTAAAACTTCGTTCTATTTCTATCAATCTTATGAAGATGACAGAGACAGAATAATGTTCAAATTAAAATACGTATACTATTAGCAGCACGAAAGAGAGCGTTACTTACCTGTCTTCATCAAACAGCTAAAAGTGACGCAAATAATGAACAGTAAGCAGACGAGATCCAAGAAATAGCCAAACGCCCTGCTGCAAGTGATGAAGAGGTACCACGCGGCGCTGTGCAAGTCCTGGTGAAGGTCGAACTCTTCCGCCAGGAGGAACTCGGAGCCGAAGGAGCGGATTGTGGCCAGACCAAGGATCGTGGCGTTTACGTGACCAAATACTGGACTGCGAGCTGGTGAGAATATTTTTTAATACTTAGGTATATTATAATGTTACAATATTGATGATGATGAATAAGGAACAATTTGGTCCTAAGTGAAGAAGTTACGTTATTCCCATGGAAAGAAGGCGTGAGTTTATGTTTGTATGTATGATCCTAAGTGAATGAGTAGTAGATCATAGTCCTGATAGATTTCTACTACGGACGCCAGTCTCATCGGCAGGTCTTATGCACAGTGTGTGCGGGCAGATCGCTTCCGCTTCCGGGCCGGTCAAAAGTGCCTTTACAAGGCACCGGGGTATCATACCAGTAACTTCCAAACTCCGGGCTGCTACTGAGAACTTTTGGTCGACATTAATCATTGGAAACTTTGAACAGGGTGTTTATTCCACTGTGCTACAAGAATGTAGATTGACTGCCAAACAATTATGCTTCTTTTCCGATGTAGGTAACGCCATACTTTACTTACTGATTCCTTCCAATCGTTTGACAGCACCAGTCGTCCTGATGTAGATTACACGAAAGATGTAGAATATTACCATCGCAGCAGCTATCGGAATTAGGAGAGTGATGTCTGTCATCAATATCACGATGACTACTCCTATCAGGTTCAATATTATCTGAAAGAAATACAATATTTTGTATGTATGTTGTTATTCCTCAAGAATTCCAACAATCAGAAAGACCTCTGCGTTACGATCGTAAAGCCATGAAAAGACCAAAAGTAATCACAAAGTTGAAGTCGAATTACCAGCCAAGTTTATGGCCCAATCTTAGTAAAATACATAATTAATGGTTCTTCCTTTACCTGAAAGCAATCAATCATAGCTTGCGGAAGCAATTCATCAACAGCTCCCATGTCCTTGCTAAATCTATTCAGAATTCGTCCTGATGGATTACTATGGAAGAAACTCATTGGGGACCGTGCAATAGACTCAAACATTTGATCATGTAACCTGGAAGACGAGGCTAATTAGTTAATTAACATCAATTTATTTCTAAGGTAATGTACAGACGAGTAGCACTTTGTGATCGATAGAGGCAACTGCTTCAAAAGGCAGCGCGTGCACTGCGCTCAAACTGGACCTGTCGACGTTGCTTGACGTTTGATGTGCACATATCGACGGCAAATGACCAATGGCAGTGGCAACTGCTGTTGCCTCTGCCAACAGCTGTTACCGTCTCTTTCGACAGCTAAAGTTTGCTCTGTTGACGTCAAAGTGCTGTTTGTCCGTTTGACGGCTTAGTGTTACCAATTTTATTTCACAGATACTAACTTGATGGAAGATTTCATGCACAAGGAGAAAAAGAAAAAAGCTCGTATCAAGGCGACTATGATCGTCGCTAATGTTATTAAGCCGAAAATGAACACGAATTCCCTTCGTCCCAGGCCCTGTTCTGCCCAGATAAGAACGTCCATTGTTGCATCGCCTGATAATTTATCTTCGGCGTTACTCCTGAAATAAGGACTAATGTTGAGTAACTGTACAGAAGTGATCTTGAATCATTTCAAATCATATAGGGCTCTGGGAAGACTATACTTTTCTTTCTTATACTTACCTCTGTCACAAAAAATGAATATGAAAAGAATCAATCCACCCAAAGAATATGCAATTATGTAAAATAGCAACGATTTGAACCGTACCATCGGCTGATCCAGTAGTCACAACCGCTGGCACAGAACTGTGCCAGTAGGAACAACAAACAAACGATGCCGACGAAGCAACAAGGAGCACCGGCCATGAAATAATCGCGGTACACAGACCCGTTCACTCGACCAGTTGTCTGTATCTCTGCTTCGGGTTTTTGATCCTGGAAATATTATCATCAATATCGAAAGTCGCTAATCTTCAAGGTTCATTCATCTAAGTTTATAGAACTATATTCCAAGTGAAGCTTTCTTCTTCATGGTGTCGATCAACCTCATTTTTTTATTTTTTTTTATAAATAAATATTCCACAACTATGACACAACGCCATCTAGTCCCAAGCTAAGCAGAGCTTGTGTTATGGGTACTAGACAACTGATAAACATACTTATATATTTCTAAATACATACATATTATAGATAAATTACACCCAGACACAGAACAAATGATCGTGCTCATCACACAAACATTTGTCCTGGGTGAGAATCGAACCCACGACCTCCGGCATAGCAGTCAGGGTTACTAACCACTAGACCAACAGGCCTGTCATAGCAGTCAGGGTTACCAACCACTAGACAATTATTTGTGTCAAAGTAGCTTCGACCAGAACTTTGTCACATAAGCAGCATTGGCTTTGGACATATCCTTGAAAATGCATGTAGTTACACAAAGAACAGGACTGCAGGCTGGTCATGATGAGGGTCCGCATTTAGCTAGGGAGGAGCTAATGTGGGTTTTAAATATTAAACTTACTGCCACGCTCAGGTCCATCATCATAGACCAATGTCGTCTGTGCATGCTAATAGTGCTCGGTTGGAAAAGCATCGATGCGCTCTGGACGCTGGGGATGTTATCCTCCTCGTGCACTTCGCGTGCCTTCTCGTTCATCAGTTGAATTATCTTCAGTTCTTTTTCCTATAAAACAATATTGTTGAAAAATAAGGCAGTTTTGTACTAGAGAGGCTTTCCCCTTCTTATATCTAAAAAAGATTAGTTATGGATATTAACGTCCAATTCTTCAAAAGCTCCGGCGCCAATGATCCGTCCTTTGTCCAAGATAACAACTTGATCGACTGATTTGATGAACTGTAGTTGATGGGTAACCAGGACAACTGTCTTGCTGACCAAGTACCTAATCATAAAAAATAATCATCACTGAATTGCATACCGAGAACGAGTTAGCGGTTTTTTTTAATAAACTTAATATAATGGTGGAAATATTACCTTTTAATGCATCTTTCGAAGATATGTTTAGCAACTTGAGTATCTACAGCTGACAGTGGATCATCCAGCAAGTAGATATCAGCCTAGAATAATAACGTCTTGGTTTTACATCGGTACCAACATACAATCATTTATATTTTGATATTTGTTGTTTTATGTGTTACCTCTTTATAAACTGCTCTAGCCAGATTAATCCTAGTGCGTTGTCCTCCACTGAGGGAGACGCCACGCTCTCCGACAACAGTCTTGTCTCCATGAGGAAATAGAGATATATCTCGTTCCAGTGCACAAACCTTACAGACCTCCATATAACGTTGCTTTTGAAATGATTGTCCGAATAGAATATTTTGTCGGACAGACCCTGTGAAAGTGGAGATGCTGACCTATATCATTCCGCAAAATATCACGATAACAAGGAGCATTATCTTTAGTGGACATACCAACGAAAAGCCATGGGTCCTGACTTGCGTAACTGACGGTACCGTTAGTCTGCATAGTGCCACTAGTGCAGGGTAACTCGTGCAGGACCATGTGCAGCAGCGTAGACTTGCCTGCGCCTACTGCTCCGATCACAGTTGTTAGAGAGCCGGCGAATATCTGGAATTCGACGTGGAATCACTACAATGTATAATCAAGTTGAAGAGAATTCATGTTGCAGAAAAACTTGTACCATTTTTGTTGTACCTAATTTCTGAATGTTTTATCTCACGACCCCAGGGCCTACCATGACGTTTTAAAGCGACAGTAGTTCCACTGTGGGAAAGAGACAGAGCTATACAAGTCGTCTAGCGCCATCTCGTAACCCACCAGCTAAACTACCCTCGAACATTCTTCAGAAAACACAAACTAACGGAAAGATTTTGTGAAACCTTACCGATAACTCCAAATCTATAACGTCGTCTTTATTCGAAGATTTGAGCCACCTGCTCGACGCATTGTCAAACCTGATTGCTACTTCATCCGTGCGGATTTCTGCATCACAAAACAAACAAATTCTACCGTAACTGCTAAGATGATGAGACAGTATATCTAGATAATATTTGTTTTTTTAAGTTACCTTTAACTTTTTCCTTGGGATTATCCTTATCCTTTGAAGTACTTGCCTCAATTGCTACAGGCACTGACTTATGCTTCCGAGGTTCTACGTAACAAACAGGTATTTTAATGTTTAGTAACAAGACAGGCTGTTTGTGTAATACTTCTATAATCATAAGAACTTGAAACGATATTACTATTATTTATATTTTCATTTTCCGAAATTCTAGCACTTTTCCAAGCACCATGACCATGGATAAATAACAAATTCTTATGATTCTGAACGCAAGTTCTAATGATACTGTGATTATGTCAATTTTAAGCATTATAAAAGGTATACCTAAAATGGTCACTCGTTTCTTTTTAGCCATTGGAGAAGTAGCTTCGTGTGTGGTGGTCGGTACTCTAGAGGGTAAGCTACATTCTTCACTCAGTAAATAGTCCCGGATCCTTTGTACCGCTACGTTCATTTCTGCTATCTGAAATTAAAAAAAAACAGCAACAAAGAGATTTGAAAACCAAGGAAAGCATGAAAATATTTCTTCTGCTGAGAAGAAGTAAGAAGCTAATGAGTGATTAAATAACAACTCTAGAAGCACGAATTATAAAATATTATAAACATTTTGCTCCGACCCCACGTAACATGTAACATGGGACAAAGCTAGATGATGATGATGATAAACTACAGGCAAAGATGGTGAATGAGCTTAGATCTAAGAGAAGCTTACCTGTCCAACGGCCTGAGGAAAGTACAAGGTCATAGTTTGCTTCGTAATATTATAGTAGCAAGTAAGGAAGAAAACGTTCTCGACGGTGATGCGGCTGACGTAAGTCACGTAGAGTAGCACGGTGATGAAGATACCGAAGCGTGACGTGAACATGATGAAAGACATGATAACGCCGCGAATGTATGATGTCATCTTTATGAAGAAGATTTCTTGACTGTCGGTGATAAGGAAAAATAGGTGATGTAGTATATGAATTGGTATTTATTTCGTGTTATTGATATTATATTTAGGACCCTAAAACGCCTATAGCAATGTACTAATAGACATACGTCTTTCCAATCGCACGCTGTTGAACATGATTCTGCAACTCTCACCTTTTTGCAGAGCCTTTTGTAAGCTCACCTTAGCAGTCGTTAAATCAAGTACACATCGGATTCGACAATGGTCATCAGGTCTACGGTAACAGTAGCTTTTAGTAGTTAAACAGGGTAAACAAGATTTAGATTATAAGTGTCGCCGATCACCGTTTTATGTGGATCAAGACCAATGAGTTTTTAGGCTGCGGTTCCACTGAGGCGGAGCGGAGTAGAGCGGAGACCGATTCACCAATCACATGACTTGAGTGGAGAAGAGATGTTAATTTCAAGCCACGTGATTGTTTAAGCGCTCTCCGCTCTGCATCGCTCCGCCACAGTGGAACCGCAGCCTTAGTCACGGGCTCACGGCTCTGTCCACTTACCGTCGAACAATATCAATAATCTTCCTGAATGGTTGCTCCCAGGTGTACATCTTTATCACTTCAATTCCCATGATGATTTCTTTCATCAGTCTCACTCGCTCGTCTGACTTCTCCGCTGTACCTCGTCTGTAGTAAGCAGTGTTTACTCCCAAGAATACTGGAAGATTTAAAGTACGGCCATTCTAAAGATCATTATGTATTTGTCTGGATCATTTGTCGTAAGTTCCTAAATGCTAGTTGGATTTTAAAGGTTTTTCATTTGCTTACTTTGAAACGGAATAACTGCTATGATAATCAGCGAACCATACACAGCCGGCATTCCCATCTCGCGGTATAGGTAAATTGTCATAATCTGTAACAATTGTATAAAATAATAGTAGGAGAAAGGGTTTTTTCTACTTTTTAAAGGTTGATGACGAAGACTCTTTCCCATTGCGTCACTTTCTAGATTCAGACAAAAATGAGTCTACAACTGACTCCAGCGCAGCGTCTCATCACTGTACTAAAATTCACCAGAATCTTTTGAAAACGTAACAAATAAACTCACCTTCGAATTTATAAAATTATAATTTATAAGATAATTGAACTTTACCACAGTTTCTAACGGTCCTATCCAGAGATAATGCGCGAAGAGTGGCCCAGTATCAAAGCGATTGACGTCATTTGCCATAAGATTCAGGACCAAGCCACCACTACTCTCTGACGTCGCTTGGATATTTACTTTTAGAGCCTGAAATAATGACATCCATTAGGTGTTTCACTCAAATCACCGTAATTACATTTAGACGTAGGCTAAACAGTTTAAATGGAGAAACTGATGGACGGAATACGAAAGAAACGCCATAACAACTGGTCCTGTTGCTTCTGACGTCCATAATTCTTCATCCACGACTTACAACTGGTCTAGCTTCGCCATGCCTTTCGGTTTGAGATCATCTCTCATTTTATTAGCAATGTGAACAAAAACACTTTTAATTTTAATTTTATACACACCTTTCTATAAATAAGACTGCAGACGCCAACTCTCATCTTCATACCCATGTGCATGACCCCCATCATGAAGGGATGCTGCACCATGATGTTGAAGGTGCTGCAGAAGATGATGCCAAACGCGAAGACCACAGCCTCTCCCCAGGATACACTGCCTTCCATTTCGTAGTACGAGAACAAGCGGAACAAGTACGTCGAATTGCTCCTGAAAGACCTACGAAGTCTAGGTAGGCATGCTTTGATGTGATTGACAAATACCAAGATGCCTTTCGATTCTATAATTTAAAACTTACAGCCACGGTTGGGGCCTCAGCCTAGTCAAATATATCTAACATAGTGACCTATGTTATTTTTTGCCTTAAATTTTATACATGATAAAAATAAGGTACTTTGAAAATCTCTGTGAGTTATTCAGATCCAGACATAAGCCCCTAGAGGTTGTGAAATTGTATTTGAGGTCGAGCATTTTGGACTTTCAAAATAAATAATCAATTGCTTAATTCACTGAGTATGGACATTCTATCGTACACACGTTTTAAATTGTCTTTCTCAGTACTTACTACCTTATTTTGTCATAGTTTGATTACGTGGAATAACTTACACATTATTATCGTCTTGAACCGGGCTGTAGTAACGCAACAACAGTCCAAGAAATAGTGGTTGCTGTAACCTATTTACAGAAAACATTACTTACAGTGTCTTAGTAATTACTCAGTGTTGAATAAAATCATCGTAATGGCATAGATACTCGTATATCAACATCTACCATCTATTTTGGAACCACAAAGAAGAGACGCAAAAAAAAGTGATTTTGAGCATCGCGCATCAACGGTAACTTAAGGACCGAGCTACCTTATTCGATGGGCAAAAAGCATTTAAATAGGTAGGGGTGACCTGATTAGAAACTCCATAGCAGCCAGGATGAGGCCATACAGCATGAGTTCGGTACCGAATACCTTGAAGAGAACCTTCCAGAGACTTGGCTTACATCCCTCTCCGCGCCGCCTAGCGTTCAGCACTTCGCGGTCCCATGCCTTTTGTACGGCATCACCTAAAACATCGGAGACATGGATTGAAATTTAAGTAGACATTAATACCCTGGGCTATATAGCTCATTTGGCACTCTGGGTATGAGCCTAGGGTCCCGCGATCCTTGGAGGCCCAAAGTTTCTGTAATCATAACAGAGGCATCTGGCAATACCTAGTAAAGATAAAAAAAACTTTAGACTTGGGAGATTTTAAAATCTTTTAAGATCACTTCATTCCTATGGTTCCTTTTATTTTTTGCATAGTCAATAACACAGAGTACATTATATGTTAATAGTTGCTCAAAAGAAAACCTTGCGTTTCCGAGATAAAAAAAAATTAGGTCTCGTTACCTAGCACATTAGAGCGATGCTCAGGCAAGGGTGCGTAGAGATCCGCATCTTTTATATCGCGACTGTAGCCCATTTTAAATGTTTCTAACGTCCACCTTAAAAGGAAAACACGTCTTATTTAGGTGTGGGTACATTGAAGTCTAACGGTACCTACAGTAGCCATAATCTCCTTTTTGGATAACATGCCAGGAAAAGAATATGTTTCCTGGACGTGGTCCCAAAATCAACTCAACCTAACGCAGGCCATTGATATGGCGCAGGTTAGGAGAGCTGCATTAGGCTGAGTTGATTTTGGTTCACCACGTCCTGAATACCCTGTCATCACCGTTTCATTCGCCTTTGACATACTATCTGAGCCAGCCACCTGTTTAAAGTCGTTGGTCCATCTAGCCGAGGATTGATGTGCAATTAAAATGTGTTTAAATATGTTCTTTTCACTTCTTTACTTGTCAATATTTAAATATCAAACCAATATGTAGCCACCTGCACAGCTCAACCATCTTAAAAGGTGCAGGTGGTTGTGCACGATGGCCAGTGTACGAGGTGGGGCATACCCTTCAAAGGGGCCCACACTCATAGTATTTTAGGAGTGATCGAGGACATCCCAACTAGGTCCTGCAATCAGTTAAGCACAGTCGCCTACATACCCGAACGTCAAGATCGAGAATAAGTTGGCTCCATATCGAGGATTCATCTCCCTTCTTTGTTTAGGTCCAGTATCCATTTTAATGAGTAATTGTAAAATTATAATGTTCTCATACAATTACGTAAAGGGAATAACTTACGAAATCTAGACGGCAGCGGAAAATCTTCAATGCTTTAAAATAGTAATAGGTAGATAACGTTGCCATAGGTAATGCAATAAAATACCTATTAAGAACAATAGTATCTAATTATATCTATTCTAATCCTGATTTAGGAGATTCCCATACTTAACTACAATCTCTATCACTCCAATTTGGGGGTTACTATGAACTTTATTTTATTCAAAAACATTGTTTCATACGTGACTATAAGTTTAAAATTTTAATCCAATTAATTAAGCATTGATATACATAATTAGGTACATGAGGTTTTACCCGTGCGGTATGTGCATATTATGGCGCAATCAAGTCTATAAAAACCTAGTTCTAATGACACACCATTAAGTATAAACAATGCTTTACATCAGGATTACTTGTCTTCTTTTGAGCATTTGTCTGTGTGGGGTAAGTTAATTTTAAGAATAATCAAGATTTTGATATTATTTATAATTTGATTCTTTTTCAAAACCGCTTTTCCATACTTTATAAAATTTGTATCACAGGCGCAGCAATGGGTATATCCAACAAGAAGTGTGTGCCCACCTCGAAGCAGGTATGATTCCTGCAGTTCAGCCTTAGAAGACCTCACCCTGTTATTGCAACTGGCTAAAACAATCGACGACGACGACAAAGGATGCGCCACTCCCCAATGCCAGCCGAATACCGGGCTCAGCGATGAAATTATAATGAAGCTGGTTAATGCACTCATATACACTGCTACCCAGAACTGCGGTCCAAGGCAGAACAATGATTACCAAGGAAATTGTGGGGGTACAGGAGGTGGGGGTATTGGCGGAGGACTGGGAGGTGGTGTCGGTGGAGGAGTAGGTGGTGGAATCGGTGGAGGAGTAGGTGGTGGAATCGGTGGAGGAGTAGGTGGTGGAATCGGTGGAGGAGCAGGTGGTGGAATCGGTGGAGGAGTAGGTGGTGGAATCGGTGGAGGAGTAGGTGGTGGAATCGGTGGAGGAGCAGGTGGTGGAATCGGTGGAGGAGTAGGTGGTGGAATCGGTGGAGGAGTAGGTGGTGGAATCGGTGGAGGAGCAGGTGGTGGAATCGGTGGAGGAGTAGGTGGTGGAATCGGTGGAGGAGTAGGTGGTGGAATCGGTGGAGCACTGGGAGGTGGTGTCGGTGGAGGAGTAGGTGGTGGAATCGGTGGAGCACTGGGAGGTGTTGTCGGTGGAGGAGTAGGTGGTGGAATCGGTGGAGGAGTAGGTGGTGGAATCGTTGGCAAAGGAGAAAATGGTAGCAAGGGAGAAAGTGGTAGCATGGGAGACATAGGTAGCAAGGAAGGAAGTGATAGCAAAGGAGGGAGTGGTGTACTAGGTGGTGGACTCGGTGGTGGAATCGGTGGTGCACTTGCCGGTGGACTATGAGGAGGAAGTGGTTGCAGATAAATAAGTTTTACTAGAATAAATACAATATGTATAGAACTGTTATTTTTGGAAGAACTAAAAGGATCTACGTAATATCGGTGAAAAGCTATTTGGAGTACTTATTAATAAACTGGAGTCCGCACCACGACTGAAACTGTCTATGCCGTTACATCAAAAAATTGCAGCAAATTCAAACTAATTTCCTACTTAATTATCCGTTTTGAGTACGCACAAGATTATAAGCGCAAAGCATTTTAGTAACTTATTCTGTATAAAAATTTGAAAATATTTAAAATATTAAACAAAGAAAAAAATACATTCTTTCGACATAGACAAGGCACACAATGTACTCACAAAAATTACAACAAGTTTGAGGAGGAAAACAAAAGGAACTATGTATGTCACGGCTGTGACAAACAGGCTCATTTCAGCAGAAAAGCCTATAAATAAAATCTTAATTATTGCAATTCTATGGCTCTTCCACTCACTGACCTTAATTGCTAGGTACACTTTTTGCAAGAAATATATTAATACCTAGTACCATAAAAAAAAAAAACAAAATAGTGTCGCAAATAAAGAAAAAAAAGGTAAATTTTTGTTTTTGTTAATAACCCTGATCGTAGATTCGTAATTTATACCAGTTAATTTAAGTTGTTATTTCCCTTTTCTTTGTTATAATTATTACCAGCAAACTTCGTACCGCCTTAGAATTTGATTTCTGAACGACTTTTAAATTTAATTGATTTCTAAACGACGGGATGAACATCAAATATTATACAGCTACAAATAGTTTCTAGAGGAAAACGAAGTTGTTGCTTTTACTATATTCCTAATATTTTTATCATATTTACTTACCTTTTAAAGCTTCTACCCGCACACAGATACTACATCATGTTAGCCCTATGGAGGCCCCAGTTCCCTTGGGGAGCGCGTGGAACACATCGCGCCGATGGTCGGGCCTTCTCATCAATCAATACTCTTAATTATTACTGTTTGGAACTTATTTAAGTTAATTTCCGATTCATATTTTATTATGATTAAAGTGATTCCAAGCAGTAAAAATATAGGGTGCTAATTAACTGTCTTTAACCGACTTCTAAAAAAGGAGGTTATTCAATTCGACCGTAAATACCTATGGTTTTTTTGTTTGTTCGCGCGTAACTTAGTCGTTTATGAAACGATTTTGATGATAATTTTGACATGATAAGGAAATCAAGGTTTGATGATGGAAGACTGAGAAATTGAGAGGAACTTTCAAAAATCGTAGGGTCCACTAGTGCGTTTGTAAGATTTTTCATTAAGAATTTTAAGCACTACAATTTAATAAAGGTCTGGAGTAGATCTGATGATGGAGCCGAGACACAGTCGAGGGAATTCATCAACGATTCACAGCAGCTATCTTGCGTTTGAGCTTGTTTCATTTGTATTGATAAGAACTTTACACATAAGTGGATGGGTTGTAACTGTCAGGGGTATGATGATGAAGAAGAATAACGGTTCAGGGAACTCCTTAACGGTTTACAGCAGCTACCTTGTATTTGGACTTAATTCATTTATATTGATGAAAACTTTGCACCCTTATTTATATTCCTTGGTTATTGTTCGATGCAATATACCTGTCATTTGGTCCCATAAAAAAATCATTTAGTTTTGTTCAGTAGTTTTCATTTCATGAGCCTTTTTATTATTGTCTACATGCTTGATGTTATAACCGGTGCTACGGATAACAAAATTCTAATGCATATGTAAGAAAATTATGTATTTGACAAGAATTTCGGTTGAATATTTAAACTAAAGAGGGAAATTAAAAAAGTTTAAAAATGAAACCGACTTCAAAAACAAGTTAGCCTTCTGAAAGAAAAGTTATTTGGTTGGTTATTTTCCCCTTTTTCGTGGTTGTTTTTGAAGTCGGTTACGTTTTTTTACTTTTTTGTTTATCATTCCCATTAATTACAAACATTATCAGGCTGTAAATGTCATTACCATTTATTTTCAGATAAATAACTTTGAAAATCGATAACTTCTGATTTTCATGTCGGATTTCAGTGCCTGCATTTGTGCCTTGCATTTTGCAATAATTATTAAAAAATCTTTACATGTTATGCGCTTAGCAAGCATTTCCAACCGATAGGTTAGAGCCTGTCCAGACAGCGCGATTTACGCGCGAATCCACTCGCGCGTTTTGATTTGTATTGCGTCCAGATGCGGCGAAATCACGCGCGTATGTGATGAGACGGATTTGGTCAGTTATAAAAATGGACTCGGATACAGCGGTTGTGTTGTGGCTTGCATACCGTCGATGGAGACGTCGTAAACGAAGACAAAGTCGACGATTTAACATGCATCCCATTCTACGTGACAGAATGACGCATAATATGTTTATAACTTTATATCCAAAACTCAGAGAATATAGTGACAAGTTTTTCAACTACTGTCGGATGTCAGTAGCATCGTTTAATGATTTACTAGAAATGATCAAAGAAGATTTGACTTCATGTCGAATTTATGTGGTACGGGATACTGTTTCTGCAGAAGAAAAACTCGTGATTACTTTGAGGTAATATTTTTTATTTCTTTAATAATTATAACTGAGACCCAATTAACAAAAATAAAGAATTTGAACAAAATTAACAAAAACTTTAAACGAATACGTCCACTCGCCACGGATACGCGCGTAGTACTGGACGCTGCAAAGGCGCCGGAGTATCTCGACTCGCGCGGCGCCCGCGCGTAAAACGAGCGAGTCGAGAGTCCCGCTCATTGCAAGCGTTTTACGCGCGAGAGCATCTGGACGGATTGTATGCAGCTCTAGTAACTCGAGAACGCGCGAGTGCCTATGCGCGAGTTGACTCGCGCGTAGATCGCGCTTTCTGGACAGGCTCTTATTTGACTAATTTTCGGAAAACTATTATAATGATTATTATTACGTAATAAGCACTACATTGGTATTTCTGAAAATTTACTATATTACCTCAGATTAAACAAATAGTGTATTACGCGGTATTACGATTAAAAGTCAATATTAAAGTTAGAATTTCCAAAAACACCGCCAAAAACGCTGAATCTGTAATGGCGCTGGAAATAAAATCTTCTGCAATATCAAAAGACTTTGAAATAAATCGACAAATGTCGAATTTTTACAACTTTTGGCCTTTTCGTTCTTCAAAAAGGTAAATAAGCAGCGATGATTGACATTGGCGTAAGCACCATCTATGTCACTTTTACTTTTGAAATATTTAAAAACTCACCCAAGTTTGCGCGGAAATGGTACAAGATGGTGCTAGTATCTTCGTGAATAAATGGACACGTAGGTCAAGAGGTCAAGCTGTGAGGTCGAGTATTGCAGTTTCCACCCTCCTGATTGCAACCAATCACGAGCGTTTATGACATGGTTTTACTTTGTATAAAAAAAAAAACAGAATAAATACATATTTTTGTTTAAAATAAAGAGAAAAATGTTATTTGAAAATAATCAAAAGCGAACGAAACATCAGAATTTTTCTTACAACGTGCGGTATTTAGCACAAAATGTGTGCAGTCAATCGATTTGGGTACCTATTTCGGTAACCTTTGTATATTCGTTTTTTTCTGTTACTGCCCCTCACTAGCTCCTAATGCACACCGTAGAGATGGACATTTAAAATATACATCGATGTTTTTTTCGATGTAATGCATCGATCGGTCACATATACATCGATTGTTTTCGCCATGACGTGTTTTAGGTTGGGTTAGGTCTTAATTAAAACAAAAATGTATATTAATAAAAGCAGGAAATATATTTATTCAAATTCAAAATCACAGAACCAACACATTTTTCTTTACATATTCCAATATTTTTTTCAATGCTTTGTAAAAACAAAAGTTTACTTAATCTCTTCCCCTTCAGTCGGTTCCTTCAGTTCCTTCAGGCTCAGTCAAAACAGCGTTCCAATGGGTGAATCAAAAGAACCCCGTTCAATAAACTATAGCTATTTGGCGACTATACAACACTATACTCATTCATAATTGGCTTGGTCGATGCATCGAATAAAAAACATCGACATATATTCGATGTTGAAGTATTAACAATACATCGGTTTAATACGATGCATCGTTACCATACATCGAGTGTTTTAAACAATCGATGTATCTCGTCCATCTCTAGCTCACCGCTATTTGCTGTCATCAAATACGTTGGATGACGTTTGTTTGATTTTTGAATGATTAGTCTTTCTTTAATTATTTCGCTATTAGAGTCAAGATAGACAAACTATTCAATTAAGTAGTTATGCTAGACATATAAATAAAAACTTATTTTCATCGAGCCAAATGTCAAGATGACTTCCGAGACCGAAGCTATAAAAACAAATGAATTTCTACGACGACGAAAGCTGAGACTTCAACAGGTTTGAATTATGTTATGATTGTTATTTTGAAGTATATCTATCACTGAAATTAGTCAAGTACCGTTAAAGTAAACAATGCGAGAGAATTTTTAGGTCCGAGAGCAGTCTAACGACATCGCAAAGAAGATAAGGCAGCGCGCGAAGGTTGAAAAGTTACGACAAGTTTCCGATCTAGACGCAAAGAAACAAAAGGAATATTTTGAATGTCAAGAGAAACTGGTCAAGCGGCTGGAGGTACTCTACGCGAAAGGGTTGGAAAACGTTGGAGCGAGTCATCAAAGTGCTTCGGAATTGACTCGACAAGGTGAGTTGGGGTTAGGAATGGTGTCGTGACGTCTTGTTATCATTGCTTAATTACGTAAATAATTTATCCATGATCTTACTAATATTTAAATTAATTTGGGATCAGCACAGCTTGTCTTCAATCCTAATTGACTTGCTGGTGAGCCTTTCCTACTACTAATAATATGAAATAAGTTGGTAAGATGTAAGGATTGTTATTAGATGAAGTAGAGAAGACAGACTTGTCTAAGTTGCGGGGCAAGGAAGCTACTGCTGAATTGAGGAGGAAAAAGCAAGAGAAATTAGACCAACAGAAAAAAATACTGGACAGAAAAGTGCAAGCTAGGTGAGAAATTAATTTTTTTGAGCTATTTTATTGAATATTTTCACAACGGAATAATTTGAGTGATTGTGTAATATAAATTGCCTTCAATCTTAAATTTGGTAGGATGTTATTTATCCAAATATGTAACAAGAATATTTCAAAGAAAGGAAACTTATTGATAGATCACTTAACTATTAATTTGTTCCACAGAGAGGTTGCTAATGAAATCAGTCGGGAAAAGTCATCAGTGGTAGCTAATAAGCTTTTGTCCAAATCCTCAAGCACAAAAGATTCTGATGATCCTTCCCAAAAGGCTGGAGGCTTCTCAGAGCTAGCAAACCCAAAGGAAAGAGATAATGATGCTGGAACAAGTAACAATGAAGGAGATGCTGTGAAGACAAGTGACATGGCCACTCAGTGGGACATGGAGACCATACCTGAGTGGGAGCCATCTGTGCCAGCACTCTCACTTCCTACAGACAAAGACACTCCCAAAGATTCGGATGATTTAGGAAGTAAAGCTGACAAGAGCAATAAAATAGACTTGTTTGCTCTCAGCAAGGACATGCCAGCTAGTTTACGAGGCAAGCATACACATGATATGAAAGAAAGAGAACCAGGAAGACCTTCCTTGACAATTGTCTCTGAATACCTTCAGAACAGAAAACTGCGCCTTCGGGAAACTGAACTACTCTTTACTAACAAGAAGACACCAGATGATATGCAAAGTTTAAAACAGACAATAGAGCGCACAAGATCAACTAAACCTGCAGGTATACCTTTTAATGTTTGTCAAGTTCATGACCAACAAATTATTCCTGTACCAGCCTGGCGTGCTGAAAAGAATTGTCAATTTTGTTCTAAGAAAGTTAACTATGACAGTCCTGTACCTAGCAGACAGTTTAAATCTGTATCTAATAATCAAATTAACCAGATCTTTAGTTCCATAAGACCTGTGCAGCAAGCTAATATACAACCAAACCCAGTTGTAAGAGGGAGAAGCCCATTTAGAAGGAGTAAAGTTGGTCCTGGAATTAGTAAGCAAAGTTGTGATGTAAATAATAAGCAATTGTTGCTTAATCCATCAGAGTTGGGTCCATTACATCTAACTTTAGCTGTCATTGCCTTTATATTTACTTAATCATTAAATCGTATATTCATTGTCCATTGTAAATGTTTCATCATGTATAAATCAAGTTTTATTATTGTAAGACGTGCATCAAGCTTACTAAAAAATTAGACCCACCATTAACAACTTCTAAATTTTAATAAAATACCACTTACAGTTCCAGGTAAGGTACCTGCCTCTATCAACAAACCTAAGAACAAAATATCTCCAGATCGAGAACATCCTGTTCAACGGAAGAGCTCCATTTTAATGTACAACCACTCTACTAGAGATACTAGGGACTTGCCTTATGAAGAGAGGCTTGTAGAGAGAGACCTGCAGTCTGAAGAGGATGCATACTCCCAGGCCATGAGGGAGGCGTCAGCCTTCAGTGTTAACAACAAGGAACAAAGGAAACTCCAGGATATGAGGAACAAGGTTGCAGTGACTAAACAAAATGTTGAGAAAGAGTATAAGGACACTATGAATTTCTTGAACTCCTTACCAAAAGACAATGGTAGTAAAGTGATTGTGAGTATCACAAGATTTTTAGGATTTGTTTTTTGTATTGTTTAACTTTCATGTTGGTACTCATTTATTGCTTTATTATTTTAGAAAACTGCATATATGGATGAGCGTCGGCAGCAAACGCAGCATGAGAGACGACAGCAGAAGATGCAACAAGAATATAAGAACATAGAAAAGGAATGTAAAAAACATAACTGTTTGGTAAATATTTCTTGACTCAAAAATTATAAAACTGTACACTTTACAAATACTCACAATGCTATTACAGTTATGACCTTTTTTTTGACTTGACTTTAATTTCAGAAAACTCGCCCCCATTCTAAATCACCAATAAGACAAGAAATAGATGATGATTTTGACAGCAGAGACTTCCAATACTCTTGGATGCCTGTGCCTGAGACGGATGGTAACCTCGCTATCCATGCAATACCCAATGCCGTGAAACAGGGGAAGTCAGGCAACAGTGTCAAGTTTAGCAAAGTTGATAGTTACCACGAATACAGGTCACGGCATAAGCACACACCTCCAACTAAAGACACACAGGACAGACCATTACCCAAAAGAGTAGTTGAAACTGTAGTAATAGATAAGAATACCACTGAATCTTCTGATAGCTCCACCATTACTTCAGACACAAGTTCAGTAGTAAATATGAGAGTTGAAAAGAAAAGGAAGCATAGAAATGCTAAAGAGATAAATCAAAATCTATCTGATGCTGAGAGAATAATCATATACAAAGTGCTGGATTCTAAAACTAGCAAAAAATCTAAAAGTCAAACAAGACTCTTGAGTGAAATTGCAAAATCTTTGACATGTATTGGGAAAGTTCAGAAACACGAAACAGAGCACACAACTAGCAAAAGTGCTGAAAATGCAGTGTCATTTGAACAACTCAATGAAGGTATTTTTATAAACCATACTCATTTATGTGTTTCACGAAATCATTCCAATTTATAAATATTTACTTTTTCTTAAAACAAAATCAAGAACCATTTTTTGTCATCTGTAACTGGAAGAAAATTATGTGTTTTAAATCTATGTAAGTTGTAATAAAAATGTGAGTTTGTTACTAAATCGAATGGATCTTGATGAAAAACTAGAGATAGGTTATAGTTGGGAATAACGTACAATACCGCTATATCCCGATGCCTTTTTTTTTTTGCGTGGTAATATCATCAAATGAGTCCTCCCACCCAGGGCAGGGCAGTCAGTACAAGTCTGACAGTCCCTCCCGACTGTCAGACTTGTACTGACTAAAATCCACGGTGTCCTTCACGAGCCCTTTACGTACCGGGGTCACGGTAATGGGTAAGTCCCGCGACCCCGGGAGGCTTTGGCCCTCTACAGGCCCCGTCAATATGCTGACACTCTTTGAGGCGCGTGTGGAACACAACGCGCCGACGACCCGGGCATGGTTCATGGTCGGACAGCAAGTCGTCCATTACTCGCTGCCCGCATGCCCGCGCCTACGGTGGCCGGAGATCGTCCTGTGACGTCCGACGCCGTGGGCGTCTACCACTGCGGCTGGGGTGGAGGGAGGACGCTGTCCTCTCCCTCAGGCGGCCCGCCTCCTCCTTCACGAGCATGACTGCTTCGCAGAAGGAGGGATATCCCGATGCCTTGGGATAATTTTCGACAAACAAAACTAGTGTATAACTTTTTTTTTAAATTTTTCAGGTATCTACAAAATGGTGGAAGAACAGGGGTAAGTTTTAAATGGATATTTTAATTCCCATCCCACCTTTCTTCCTTACTATTACCGCTTCCTATCCTTCTGCAGGGGAGGTTACAAGATGAGTTGTTGCACTACTAATGTTGAGATGTGGCAGTCCACCACTCCTCACAAACCTTGGTGGTAAATTGTTAACATTATGAATTAATTTATAAATAATTTTATTATAGTGTAATTATATTATAGCCCTAATAGTGTAGCTGTTATCGTACTTAGTCTAGTTAAATAACAATACACATTGCAGTGTCTGAAATGGCATTAATAAGAAACCATTACTTTAACTTTATAATTGACTTTTTCCAGGGACAACGTAACATCGATGTACTATAACAACCCTGAGAAGGTGACAGCTGCCCGATCTGAAGACATACATCTTCGACAATGTCAATGTAAGAGCCCTTGTAAACGTCAACAGTGTGGCCGAGGTAAGTAACTCAGTTGGAAAAGCATTTTCTTTTTATTGACGCGTTTAATGTTTTATTTATATCATATCTATTTTACAGCTACCCTCCTACAGTGGGAAAGTGGCGATTGTGTTGCACCTAAGACGTAAGTACATAACACTAATTTATGTATTTAAAATCTTTCTTACAACATTACTTGTTTTATTAATTTCCACAATAGGATTCATAAACACATACATAAAAAAAAACAATCTTTTTTAGGACACCAACTAACGAGAACCAGTGGTCCAGCACATTCAAAGAAAAGGCCAATCCTCCTCCAACTGTACAGTCTTCTGAGCCAACAACATCCTCATATGTAACGGTCCCCAATTATAAAGGTAGTACTTCTGCAGGTGGGTATATAAAATTAGTTGACGAAACTGGTCACGAGGCAGGAAAATTCTTCGTAGATTCTTCTGGGCTACTTAATAATAATAGTTACGAAGTGGTCATACAACTTCGAAAGAAAGATAAAGCACCACAAGAAAAAATACCTAATGAAAACACCGTGCTCAATCAGAACGTCAAGGAACAATCTGTAAAGGAAATTAATAAAGATATCAATGAAAAGAAGCAACCTGCTAGCTGTGAGTCCGTCGTGCACAATGTGACGCCAGTGTTTGACGAAGGCAAACGGAACGTTTTTGACTGCAGGAACGATATTGATGAACAGTCGACTAAGACACCACCTCAACCCGGTCCCGTAAGCGCAAATGCCTTCTCTAACGAATCAAACATGCAATCTGACAATAACGAAAATTATCACATTGAAACTAATATTCATGGAAGTGATGATTTTGCGCAATCTTCTTTAGAAAATAGAAAAGATATCCGTGAAAAAGATGTCGACCATACCAGATTTACTGAAGGACCAAAAGTAGACCAATTCCCTAGACCTTTGACAACAACATACACTCAAACTACCTTAAGCTCTCCCATCCACAGACCTGTTTTCTTCCACATGAGTTCCTCAACTTCTACTGCTTATATGAGTCCACCAGAAATGATTTTACCTAAATTCTTAAGATGTGATTATGCCACGACCGAAGCAGAAACATATGATCCAGTACGTGCTATTGAAGTAATTGAAAAAGAATACCGCGAAGAATTTGATGAGTGCGCGTGCCGTAAATGTATGCTCACTAAAAAGGTGAAAAGCCAAGCAAATGTACCAGTAAAATGTACTAATAAAAAATGTGAACATAAAAAAAATAAAATACCGCCGCACACAACAAATAATTCTCCTGAACGACAGCAGGCTCATGATGTTCTAACAGAAAGAAATGTGCACTACAAAAAGGCGACTATTGACAAACCAACGTGCGCACATCGTAGAAAAATTGATCATGTTAAAGGACATTGTCATAAAAACAAAAGACCCTCATCGTCTCGAAACGCTAATACCTTCGCTGGCGTAGATATGCTTTCAGGAAATGGATATAAAAATACGAGTTCTGGTCGTGTTAAAAAACCCAACCAATCTAGGTTAAATCCAATTATTAGAGATTACGTGAATAAATTATTAGCTCTCAATAGAGAAGGGCTTAAAGCAGTTGAAGTAGCAGATCAAGAATGTAGCTCGGTAGGGACTCCAGGCAGCTCAATAATTAATGTCCCATTTAATGTTGATGAGAGGAAATCTTCAGTGATGAATACAATATCTTTAGAACAAATAAAAAACTTGATAAAGCGGCAAATTATAGAAGAGCAAGAAACACAAAATTCATTTGTCCATTCAGTTGCTACTAACAAGAAAAATCAGAGAAATTCGTCATCTCGAACATTCCGCAAAAAGCCTGTACATAAAGTTAAATCTTTAAATATTTCCAAACACTTTTTAAAACAAGTAAAAACAGGTCAGGAAAGGTATAAAAATATTGCGTCAAATTCATCAGCTGAAGGTAAAAACAAACCGGCTGGAAGTCGTCCAATTGAAAAACGACGCAGTAAAAGCCCACCAACACCGAGACAGGTTTATATGGAACCATTCTCCAGATTCAATGATTCAGAGTCTACAGCGAAAAATTATGCTGCTGGGCCAGAAAAATTCAAAACACGCACCAGTAATGAGTCCGCTCAAAAGTCGAGAGACAAACCACGGTTGAAACGCCATCAAGTCACCGCTACAGAGACAACCGTCGATTCTGAATCTACTGGACAATTTAACTCGACAGATGTACCCGTAAGTATGTCTACTCAGACTACCCAAAACATTGATGTTAACACAGATACAAATTTTATGAAATTAGCTGAAGATAAATTGCAGAACATGGAAAAAATTGCTGACTTGACTGAAAAGTGTACTAAAAGATTATCAAACCTTGCCAAAGTATTAGAAGAGGTACGGAAAAACAAATCACTGGCTTATAGTCAAATTTCATCCGCTGAATCTACTGACTCTCAATCTGATAAGCCAGTAGCAAGTCCCATTGCTTTCGACTCTAACGATGTTCCACAGAGGCTAGAAGTTAAGTCTCCTGAAACTATTCCGGATAAAAAAAATACTGACGAAAATGAAGTACCACCAGAACATACTAATATTTTGGCAGATATTCCCAAACCAGCTTTTAAAGCGCCGGAGCCGGATTTACCACGAAGCCCGAAATCTTTTGAAAAATTGGATTCACCGCTGCATGTATCTAAAAATACAGCGGAACTTATGGTTAAAATTCGACCTAAACCACCACCGGCATTATCTCGAATTAGTTTAAAACATGGACAAGAATTTATAATACCGCACGAACTTTCAACTGTTATAGAAGTAGACTCTCCTATGAGTACGAAACTCAAAAATCAGTCTGCCCGCACCGATGCTAAAGAAGCTTCCAACAATTCTAACAGATCATCCCCTGTATCTGGGGACAAAACTGTAGACGAGAATAGGCAAACTGAAGTTGGAAAAGAATCCACCGTTAACCCAGATCTGCTTCAAACGAAGTCGCATTTATCAAAAATGTATAAATTCTCGTCAACTGAGTCGTCAGACGATTCCAAATTCCAAATGATAGATCTAAAACAGTTTAATGAAATTATGTTAGAGCCTTTTATTAGTATACAAGAATATGCAAAACAATACAACTTGGAACCACCAGATGAGGGTTCCAATCTGGACGATGTACAGAGAGAGGATGCTATCCATGATGACATTAGTTCTTTACATTCAGATGGTAGTTTACCAGATGTTATAGCAGAATTATTGAAAAGAAATATTATTACTGAACCATTCAAATTTGACACCGCATCTAATATTAATTCGACTACTATTTCTTCAGAATCTACGTTATCCATGTTAGCTCTGACAAAAGCACGCAGAGGTAAGAAGAGATCGAATGTTGTTACGCAAAATAAAGAAAATATCGGCGAAACGTCTGACACTTTAAGCTTTTCTTCAAACCCTGACTTAGAAAATGCTTTTAGAAAACTTGGTATGGGCTGGGCATCCTCAACTTTGAAAAAGACAAAGGAGCGGTTAGCTTTATCGTCATCCTCAAACACCTCTAGCTCTAGTTTAAATCAATTTAAACCGAAAATTTCCCACCAGGAAATACCAGCCCTAGTTACAGATTCAGTTTCATCTGGAGGAAACGAACGTAAGGCCACGCAGAATAAGAATGCGGTAGACAATTCCAAAAATGCAGAACAGCAAACTACATTTTCGAACTCCATGACGGTTAAAGAGTTTTTGAGAAATGAATTAGCTAAGAAAATTACTTTTACAAATAAATCAAATGTTAGCGATACTCAAGAGGAATTTGTTTCTTTGTTTGAGACGAAAATACCTGAGGAAATGAAAGAATCACTACAGGTGATTCGGGATGAGCGCTCCACAGAGAGTGCGCGCAGCGGCACCAATAGAGCGCGGACCTCCACCCCTGTTCAGCTATTCAAGTCCTTGACGTACCGCTCTAGCTCCAGTTCTAACATATCTAACGGCTTGTTCAGTAACGCCGATGACCTATCGTCGGTTAAAATGACGTCTAATTCCATGAAAAATCATTCCACATCCGATAAGGATGACTTGACCATTCCTACCTTCAGTCTGAGAATGAAAAAGAATTCTGACTGTAGTAAAAGTGATTAAATGTTAATTTGTTGCTTGTTAGTATATTTTATTTATATGAAAAATAGAATGAAGCTAATATTTTTGTATTAATGTAATGATGTTATTTGGATTTTATGTATATTTTGAATAAATCAATAAGAGTCGAATTTAAACAATTTTATTTTTTATTTTTTTTCAAGTTATAACATAAATATTTTTTATTGCTTTCACAATTACATGTCAACTACATAATTATACACAACATATCATAAGATCTTAAGTACAGATTCAAATTATTACACAAGGCTAATGCAATTATAACAATACCTTTGGTATGTAGATTAATATTATCAGAGCAATGATTATTGTAAATCTATAATTAAATATAATTAGGATGACAATTATTACCTTGTATTCTAAAACATGAGTTAGACAACTGCCAGTAAAGAAAGTTGCTTATTGCCAAAATTCAACCGAATACTAATTTTGTCCAAAGTATACTTTTAACTATGTAATAACTTAACCAATAAATAACATTATTACATAAATAATACCTGCTAAATGATCACAGAACATAATTAGTTCCTAAATTATACTAGCTAGGGAAACTTTCAAAAAATATTTGACATTTTGTTTTGTTATAACTAGGATTTGAGTTTTGAGATTATTATGAGATTTCTGATCATGTAAGTGCAGTAGGTATCTAAGTAACAAAGTTTCCCTTTGCAATTTTGCTAAGTTTTTTTAAAATAAAATTATTCTTCTTTTTTCTTATCATCCTTTAGTAGGTGATCCCGTACGAGTGTATATGCTAGTCCTATTGTTAGTGCTGACACTACTGTGCCTTGGGCTGCCACTCTTAGCTGCATTAGGAACACACTAGTGCTCATTTTACCCCTCGTCTTGTACTTGTATGCTCCGAAACCACAAACACCCAATAATCCCACAATACCTGAAATAGTTGAAAAGGGCATTTATTTTAATGAACTAGTGAATTTTATTTTGTTGAAATTTATAATTTACACTTTTAAATATTTTCACATAAGTAGGTAAATTATATTTAAATGTTTTTCATATTCCTAATTACATTAAAATATTTAAAAGTGTAAATTATATACTTATTTTTTTTAAATTTATTGTCAGGTGGATTATTTCAACTGCCTTACCTATGATCATAAATGGAGAGTCTTTAGACTTTCTTGCCAGCCTATCTGCTTGAGATTCATCTCTATAGTCAAATATTTGCCTTGGGTTCGACATTGTGCACCTGAAAAAGAAAAAAAAAACATAACCTTCAATCAATAAGGTACACTACAAAAAGAAAAATACATGGCCATTCTATAATAAACAGCAATTTGTTTTTAGTTGTCCCTGTATTACTAAACTTAAAATTTAGAATACCCCAATCTGTACCTTTGTGAGAGAATCAATGCTTTATTATTATTTTGACTCTTAATTTGTTATTAATAACACAACAGTAATATCATCAAAGGTCATAGCTAAGATTTTGATATGTTATTACCTATATATCTTCAAGACTTATGTTATTAAATCTACACACAAAATTATATAACATAAAACATTTTATACATAATTGCATCACAATTACACATGGACACTTACACACAGAGTGACAGCTACTGCTAACACTGTTGAAAGAAAAATCCTGACTCAATGTTCTCCCCTGCTTTTCAAGTCCAATCTATTTCCGTCTCTTCTGATTGTCTTTAGTGGAAAAGGATGCAACATTAGTGACGTAGTCTAACGTGAAAAATTTCCAACTTCTCCGTGGTACCAACAACGGTAACCCAGAAGTGCCCAGAACTGCTGAAGGTCATGGTTGTCAAATGTCAAAAAGCATACGTCATTTGACATTGACATGTTTACACAGTTTTGTTCAGAAATGGTACTATTACTTTTGTTTTACTACAATTATATTGATGTAAAGATCTATGATAATACGTAAAAGTTGGAAAATAAGCATTCTAAGCCATATTCCTACTTTCAGTTCCCCATTCACTTATCTTTTCATTAAATTACGTCGGAGTGAGAATTTGGCATGTGATCGATCTTAAAATATCACAGATATGAGGTAATTTTAAGGGCACGTGTAAGGCCATGGCAAATTGAATGAAATTAGTTGGCCAATTATGCCGCTACGCATACGCTTTTGCTACGAAGTCATCATGGTGCGCAATGCGCATGAATTTATGACATCATGTAGTGAGCATGAATGTGCAGCCAGCAAAACGATTAGGTATGCAGGCAGAAATTGTATGGTACGTGTATGTACTCTTCTTTGGTACGGTATGCACTTTTTGTCTGTATGCTACATACAGTCAAAAAGTTAGTTTGCAGACACATTGAAACTTATAGCACAACATTGGAAAACCGTTTGAAAATTGCTTCTTGCATACCTTTTTTACTGACTGTACACAATACCTACCTATTAATTTAGTTTTATTATTTTGTTGTTTCCATTTACTAGAATTCACCTATAAAGGAAGGTGAAGTTAAGGGAAGTTTAATAAATAATTAAGTTGGTGGGAAATAGATAACAAAAACTATATTTTGGTCCCAAAATCAGAGGCAAGACATTAACAAAACACATTAAGATATGGATTTACATCATGATTACTTAAAAGCAAAGCCTTACTTACTATTTAAGTATACAAAAACTTAAAACTAAAGTAAAAATATGTATATAAAAGCAATCCTAAAAAAAAAACCTTAGCTAGAGATACAGTCACCAACAAAAGTCAATTCCTACGAAATATTTTATCTGGGTAATATATTCATTAATATTAACTCAACCTATCACAGTCCACTTCTGGACAAAAGCCTCTCCCAGGCTGCGCCACATCACCCTGTCCTCTGCCTTTCGCATCCGTCTGTCCCAGCCACTTTCTCATGGTCGTCGGTCCATCTAGCTGGGGGGTGTCCCACACTACGCTCCAATAATATTAAATTTATTGTTGATGACTTTCGTTGCAGACTGTATCTACTTACATATTAACAAATTGTTGTAAACTTGATTTAAGCCTATGTAATTATAAACATTGTGACATTTGATTCTGATCTATGAGCTATTATGAGTTAATGGAAAATTGTATATAATTATTTCCAATAGTTATTAAATAAATAAGACCCGTATTCGACAACACGGAACGGTGTGAACCAATATTTTGAAGTACCTATCTAATTTTAGTAATAGGAACATTGAATTTCTCCCAGGCGCACATCGTCCAATTTTTCGCTTCTCTCTTTAAACCACTCTATCAAAATAATGTTCAGGAGCTTCTTAACTGCTTTCGAATCTAATAAACGCATTATTAACACCATCGGTCCATCATGATTTACATTTTCATGTGGTAATGCTGACGCCGACTATGTAACCGAGAAAAATGCAGAAAAAATACGTTCGAGACCGAAAGTGCTGAGCTTGAGTATTGTAAAAGTATGTACTAGGAGTAAAATCTTCGGACTTCAGCCAGTATGGACTCGTAAGACGACTCGTCGATGATGATGAACCGCTTGGCTCGCCTGCTGAAGTAGTAAATATCTCCTGTGTAGATATCGAACCACAGCGCATGGATGTGGAGGTCGTGCTTCTCTAGACGCTTCTTCAGCATTCCATAGGATGCGACGTTTTGTAACTGTTGCAGAGTGTTCACCTGAAAATATTGTTTTTATAAAATAAATCCGTGTAAAATAAAACTTCTTGAAAACCATTAGCAGACCGTTCAGGTGAAAAAAAAAAAGATGTCTCAGTAGTTTTGTTATTACTTTAGGTAGCTGTCGGCCTGTCAGGCACGTCGCAATCGCGGCGGTAAGACCTCCCTCCACCCCAGCCGCAGTGGTAGACGCCCACGGCGACGGACGTCGGCAGACGATCTCCAGCCACCGTGGGGCATGCGAGCAGCGAGTAATGGGTAACTCGCTGTCTGACCATGGACCATGCCCGGGTCGACGGCGCGTTGTGTTTCACGCGCGCCTCAAAGAGTGTCAGCAAAATGACGGGGCCGCCTCTCCCCTCCAGAGGGCCAAAGCCTGCCGGGGTCGTGGGACTATCGAATTACCGTGACCCCGGAACGTAAAGGGCTATTGGAGGACACCGTGGATTTTAGTCAGCACCGAGTCTGACAGTCCCTCCCGCTCTGCTCTGGGTGGGAGGACTCATTTGATGATTACCAAGTGAAAAAAAAAAGCTCTCGGCCTGTGTAGCCTCATATCGCTGTAAGTTGATTGAGAAGTAACAAAAATCCGGTAATAGCGGTTATTACCTGAGATAGTTTGTCTTCTATAGAAAATCTATTGTCTGGGTCTATATAGGCTACGAATTTTCGTTGCGGTGTTTCAGCCGTGAATAGAATAGGCTTTGTGAAATCACCTTCCATTGCCAAAAACTTGTCCAAACTCGTGTGAGCATGCGTGCACATCCATGATTTAAGAGGAGACAGTCTCCTTTGTTCCTGAAATTAATAAAAGTCCTGTAAAATACCATGATTTTATTTGCTGGTGGTTTAGGCGCGATTGGTTCAATGTTCAAAAATCTTTTCAATTGGCGGTTGTTCCAATTGCACAGTTGGTCCAAGTCGCGGTTGGTTCAAAATGGTAAATTTTCCGTTTAATCTTCTTCCGGTTCTTAATCATCAGACTAGACTTTTGATCAAAAACTCGGAAAGTATCATAAACCTGCGATATATACATATGGAAATAAATGATTTGATTTTGATATAATAATGTCGCAGGCTACCGGAAAAATACAAAATTATTACTATATTGTTATTAGTCTGGGTTCGAAAGGGATGTCATTCCCTTCGTGTTAGCTTTCATTAATCGCAGCAGATGATTTTTCTTAGCGTGTCAATGGCACAATGACCCACCTCATATCCTGCACCGCATACCCTACCACCTGTAGGTACAACCGTACAATTTATGATCTTATGACTGCTTCAGTGAGCAGATGATTAAATCCGATACATTGCACATACCATACATCTACACGTGGAAGCCATAGAATATAATTTAAAAGTCAACGGAGATACTAACTATACTAGATTCTTCTTTACTTTTTAGCTTATACAGTAGGTTCATTGCTTTACAGTCACTGTGGCCACACACGATAATGTGTCTTATATCATTAATTATACAACCAAGCTCCAGGGCGGCTGGCTCGCAGCTGGTCATCTCATCAACAAAGTACTGCGAGTGAGGTATCACATTCCCAGCGTTTCGTACTGAAATAAATCAAGCATTATATTTATTATACGATTTAATTGAAACAAGTTGCATACAACAAATGAAGAAACAAATGTTATTTACGAACCAACAAACATATCGCCGACACTAGTCTCTGTGAACCTTGTCGGAATCATTCTGCTGTCCATGCATGTGTAAAATACTGCTTTAGGCTGAGGTAGAAAACAGAAAACTACATAAATACAAGAAAGCATGAAAATAAAAATATTATTGAATTACGTTGCACACAAAAAAATAATGTTTATAACATTTACTTTGGGTCTAACTACCCCTTAGACAAACTACCCTCTAGAAATTCTTTTTTTCTATTTGAACGCGGTTCATTTTTGTAGTTCGTAAATTGAACGAACTAAAGTCATAGACTTAAAGTATGGACTGCGCTGTTGCTAAGAGTTGACCCCACTATACTAGAAAGAGAGGAATCGAAGAGAAAGAACGAATTCTGGTACAGGAAAGCGATAGGAGTGGCTCTCTCCTCTGGAGTATGGCCAATTTTATCTGTCAGTCTTGGCTAGAAGGGGTAGTCTATCTTTGTATTGCCTATGGTCAGAGTCACCTGTCGCTGTCAGTGTCAGTGAGAGTGAAATGAAATGTCAAAATAAATGTGATTTTTGTCAATAATTTAGTTGAAGCTATCGTAATTTATTTATTTTGGATGCAAAAATACAGTTATTATTTGACTAACATTTGTGCAAAGTAATAGTTTCAACATTTATATTTGTTAATTTAACCCCCATAATAGCATTTCAAAATAAAAAGGTCAGTAGAAATTGAACTTACCGTAGGATTGTCTTTTACTTCTTGAAATTGTTTGACCATGCTTGCACGATCTAAAACACGATATCTCATTATACCTCTCAGTATTTTTTCCATGGTTTTAGTATTCACACGCTCACATCAGCTTTTCACTGTTCGTATAATGATAGAAAATAAAGAAGTGAGGTTGCATGTGTAAACTAAGATTGACATTTGTGACCTTCATTAGCGAAGCTTATCGTGTCCGCAGCGGACTTGTTTCACAGAGGTAATACTAAATTATTGTGGGTCAACGTACACACGACATTATGTACGATACACTAGCATATTAAATTTGGGGCGTGTAATATTGTATCACATTGATTTGGATATTTATCAGTACACAAATAGATAAGTTTATTTCATGTAGGTGATTCCCACAAAAGAAAGATTTAAGAGCAATATTAAAGAAATACTTTTGGGAAATAGAATTAGTGTGTAAATTATTTATATTTCACTCTTTGTTATCCTCTATTTTAGATGAATGCTGAATCTGTTATTGGTGATGTAGGGATCAATGAGAATTTTCCAACAGAATTACCTCAGAACCATCGGTTTCTGGAACCTGAGAAAGCTGTTAAAACACTCACAGACATGGCTATATGGGAGAAATCAGAAGCTTATATGGAATATACTGGCTTCATTGCTACACTCAATGAAGCTATAAAGGCTAAACCACTAACAGTAGATTGCAAGATCTCAGAGAATGTGAAGAAACTCCTAGATATGCTTGACTTAATTAATAATCTTGTAGATGAATTTCCACCTGTTGAACAGCCACAAAGGTTTGGTAATATTGCTTTCAGGTCATGGCTCTCTAAGCTTAAACTGAACAGTACTTTGTATCTGCAGGATGCTCTGCATCCCAGAATACACTTAGCTATACCTGAAGTGAAGGTTTACTTGGAAGAGAGTTTTGGTAACTCTACAAGGATTGACTATGGGACAGGCCATGAAATGGCCTTCGTCATGTTTCTCTGTTGTCTGTATAAAATAGGAGATTTGGTAGCAGAAGATAATGTGGCAGTGGTATTCTTGGTTTTCAATAAATATTTGAGCATAGCCAGAAGATTGCAGAAGACATACAGGATGGAACCAGCTGGCAGTCATGGTGTGTGGAGCTTGGATGATTACCAATTCATACCTTTCATTTGGGGAAGTTCACAGCTTATAGATCAGCCAAGAATATATCCACCAGCCAAGTTCTTGGAAGATGATATCATTGAAAAATATCACAATCAGTACATGTTCATATCATGTATTAAGCATATTAAGGAGGTGAAAAAGGGTCCATTTGCAGAGCATTCTAATCAGTTATGGAGCATTAGTGCTGTTGGCTCGTGGACCAAAATCAATCAAGGTCTCATAAAAATGTACAAAAAAGAAGTTTTGGCAAAGTTTCCAGTTGTTCAACATGTTCTCTTCGGCTCCCTGCTTCCTATTAGGAGGTTCCCTATCAGCCAGTAGAGTAATATGCGGCAGAGAATTGAGTCATTGGAAATAGGGTCGGCAATATTTAAACACTATGTGGAAATATTGAGATAATACAGACTGGCAACATGTGGAGGAAGAGTCAAAAAAGAAATTATAAGAAAGAATGTGTTTCAGTAATTTAATGTGTTGTTTTGTGAATGCACTGTTACTCTCTTATGAATTTTGTCTTATTTGTATGTGTATATTGGTAGAAAATGTCAGTATTATGAGTTGTGCAATTTATTATGAGTCTCTGTCACTATATTTTAATTACCTAATTTTTATGATATGTATTAACAATGACATAGTGATTATTGCCCAAATGGGTGGGTAAGCATGCGGAATGCTAGATAGCCAGATATCTTATCATATAAATAAATTGGTACTACTACAGTTTTCTGATTTAAATCATCCGTTTAATATACTAACTAGTATTAGTTAAAATACCTTGCCCTGTGTTGTGCCCCCACTTCTTAATTTAATTGAAACACTACTGTCCATAGATAATAGTTTTATATACTTACCTATTATGTAATTGTTAAATATGTACATTAGGTTTGTACTTTGCCCAGTCTCATTATTAAACTTGTCATGTCAGTGCAAATTCATTTGCTATTGTTTTCGCTTGGCGTGCTTAAGTTGTACTTTATCATCTGATACAATAATTATTATTGATTATCTATGTCGTTAATATTAGCATTTAATCACAATATCTTGTCATTTGTATCAAATAAAATAAAATACGTAACAAATATCTTGAATTTTTCTTTTTTTGAGACCCCTTTTAATTTTTTCTTCACTTTAAGACACTCGGTGTATGAAGTAAAAAAAAAATCAATTAGGGTTTCGATATTCATAAATATAGGATGTCTGAGCAATGTTTTTTTTTACAATTATGTTAGAAGAGCTAATAGTAAGTAGTATGAATTATCTCACCTATCGTTGAATTGTAATTTTCAATTTTATTAATCTGTTTGAACTACAAAATGTAAAAATCATCACTGATAAATCTAGTGATTTTTATATTTTGAATAAATCTGAATTTTAAATGGAGTTACATATTTTTCCGCAGCTGAAGCCTTAGTCCTGATGGCTCGGATGGAAGTTCTGAACTCAAAAAACAAAACGCATAAAAGAACAGACAAATATTTCATACCATAATATTCGTTTATTACAACAAAACGCATAAATTAACACAGCCATTCAAACAACACTTACAATTAAATAATACATAATTAATAAAAGCTTTGATACATAGGTACAGAGCAGCAGAGTTTGTAAAGAAAGGATGCATACATAATCTTATTATTCAAGCTTGGGTACCCATCATGTTCATGATCTTTACACGGAAATATTGATCTCGAGCTCATTGTGTCCCATCAATAATATCTCCTTTATTAAACTTGCCGCCATATCACCGACCTTCGATGTCGTTAATCTATCGGATGCCCACGATAGTAACTAAATTGATAGATAGTCGATACCTCGAAATATAAGATAACAATGTGTTCAATGTGCTCCGCTGACAAGTAGGGACCACTATTTAATAAATGCTCGATTCAATGCACTTTCCATCATTGTTATCTGTGAAGAATCACTTGGATAGCGTTTATTTATTTTCAATACAATACAGGAGTGTTGAATTAAATACGCTACGGTGACTAACACTAGGCCATTATGTTCGAGTACAGACTGTCTACGTTTTTTAGGAACATCAACAGCCATCGACGTCATGCGACCAGAATAATATCGCAATTAAAGAATGCACTTCAGCAGCTCAGTATAGTGACGCTGATATGAGTTAGGTACAAGATAGACATCTAAATACAATACCTAATTATTCTACAAATTATGGCTCGTTTTTAATGCTCGTTAGATTTCGGTAGTATGGCGATGTTTTCCTTCGGTTTGTTGAAGTGATTGTTGTATAGCGTGTAGATCATTCCGGCGCAGAGGGCTCCAACGGCGGTGCCTTGTGCAATCACTCGGAACTGCATGAGGAACACACTGGTGCTCATGGCGCCACGGTTTTTGTAGGCCCAACCGCCGTAGCCGACGGCTCCCGCGCATCCGGCGATTGCTGTGGAAGAAACACATTATCGTAAGTATCGTAGGTAACAGAAGCAGTCAGAACAGAGGATCAAGTAGATAAGATAAATTTCCAAGCTTAAATTTAGTTTACAGGCCGTCTACCTGAGATTAATAAATCCAATCCTAAATAGGGTTTAAGAGCGCGTATTCTGAAAGTTGGCAACGTCGCAAATAGCTGTCAAATATTTACAAGTTTCATTGAATTTAGCAATGTTACTGTATGGAAACAAGAAATATGGCTCTGTACTGCACTAAAAAAAATACAAGGAAATGCAATAATTAATATCGTAACTCCGAATATATAGTTTTTGATGTAAAAAAGCATTTGGGAACTTTCCAAATGCTTTTTATATACCTGAAACGGTTACAACATTAAATTCAATGTTTTAATTGCATTCCTATATCAATGTTTTAGTGCACTACAGAGCCATACTTCTTATTTTCATAATATAACTATAAGAAATGGAAGAGGAAAAATACAACGTGGGCCGGCCCAACTAACTCTCATTTCACTGCTCATCACTGGTGGGCCCACTTGTTCACTATTCTACCCATACGTAGAAGGCGCACAGACATGAGTCGAATGAAAGCATCGCTCTGCAAAGTCAATTTCTCATGACCATTTTTACTAACGCTAAGCGATACCTAAATATTGGCGTTGAAAATCAGTTTAAGTGTACTTTCGCTTGGGCATTCATGAGAATGGTTGAGTAGCACTTACAGTTTACTGCCTTTATTAGTACTTTAGTAGAATTATTATTTTTGCAGAACTAGCAGACAAAACATATGCCGTCATTCGTCAAACACAAGTTACCCCATCAGACAAACTGACCTATCTATGTAATATAGTGAACAAATTAACGTCACAATGTTGTGATGGCTCCCACTATATTGTTCTATTTCGCTATCTTGATTGGTTTCGGTTACGTCACTGGCTGAAATAGAAGTATCACACACATACATGGATGCTATGTTTTGTGTAGGTACACATCGTCTGCCTAGCCGTTTCACAACTATCTTCGGTTCGGTTTTCAGTCAAACCGGAAGCTGATTTATCAGTATTTTGCATTGAGCGTATGAGTCTCCACAACCCAGCAACTGGGTGATAAGATGTTTGGTAAGACTGGGTATCAGAGTTTCGAGCTCCTAACTAATAGTAACGAATAACCACTGTCTGTAATCTACAAATGCCAGCCAGAACTTTCAAAGTTCGAGCCATAGAAAAAACTCGCTACGATAGAATGATGGTCATGTCTATAGACCCGTTTTGACTAATGAAAACTTTGAAATTGGAGTGTAAACGAGACAAGGATATTTTGTGGTTATTGCTATCGCCGTTTTTACAAAAACAAGCTGTTTTGTTTCAAACCAAAATCGCAAACGCTGATAGTTTATTCTTTGTACTACTAAACGGTCATTTCATTTCTAGTTTTTATTTACGACGACGACGGGGCATTCTGCTAGGTTTACGGCCGCGTTTTTATCTTTATTTAAGGGCTTGTGGCCCCGACTGTACCCAATGAGCTCATTCAATCACTGTCAATCTTCATCGTAAAACAAACATGATTTGTGTCTAAACTAATGGAAATAGATCATTTTTAATAGATCTCCCTTTTAGTTGATATGTATTGGTAGGGAACTACGTAAGAGACTGGGAGGCACATTAAGAGCGCGATGTAAATGTAATTTAAATTAGGTAGTAGGTACGCCAATTTTTTAATCAATAAAAACAAAATTTTGAAGCATTTTTGTTCAATGGCGAAAAGCACAATAATAAAATTATTCCTCAAAAAACATAATAGGAAAATAATTCTTAAAATTAAGGATGTGAAACGATTACTTTTAATTTAAAAAAACTAAGTGTACAGCGCGTACTCGTGTTAGCGCTTCGGGTTTTAGAATTATCTACAGCTTCTCGCCACTATCCGGTATACGACACAGTGGCAAGAGGTGGAATATGGTCGATAACCAATATTGATTACAATTTTTTGGCTTCGTTTTCATCAAAATATTGTATACTAGCTTCCGCCCGCGACTCCGTTCGCGCGGATGTCGGTCTTCGCGTGGATGGTTTATTTCCCCATTTGAGTAACTCTGACAATGACATCTTATAAATATTACGGCGCTGAATCCACTGCGGGTAATGCAACGTGTGTTCGCGGTTCTACAGAACAACGTCTATGAATAAAACTGAAAAATAAGAATTTTTTTCTACGTATTTTTCCAGGATAAAAAGTATCCTATGTTATGCCCAGGATAATAAGGAATAATTATACCAAGTTTCATCGAAATCGAACCGTTAGTTTTCACGTGATGCCTGCACAAACAGACAGACAGACAGACGGACAGACAAAAATTTTTTTAATCATATATTTGGGTTTGGTATCGATCCAGCAACACCCCCCGCTATTTATTTTTTCAATATTTTCAATGTACAGAATTGACCCTTCTACAGATTTATTATAGTATAGATAGATTCACTATGCGAAAACTTAATTTCTTCGCCAATACTTCGTGACAATGTTCATCTTAACGTCTTCCTACTACTCTGAAATTTTTTTATCGTGGTAAAATCATCGAATGAGTCCTCCCACCCAGGGCGTAGCGGGAGGGACCGTCAGACTCGTACTGACTAAAATCCACGGTTTCCTTCAATAGCCCATTACGTTCCGGGGTCACGGTAATTCGTGAGTCCCGCGACCTACTACTGGGACATAGGCTTCCTTTGGAAGCTGGCCATGATCAATCAAGCGGGCCCAGTGCAGACGAGGAGATGCAGGTTATCACAATAACAAGGACAAGGTACATACCTAAGATCATAAAGGGAGATTCCTTGGTCTTGCGCATCAGCTTCTCACCCTGGCTCTCATCGTGGTAGTCGAACACTGGTTTTTCCTCCGACATGTCTGCGGCTGGAATGAAGAAAACAGAATTTTGAAAATGCTATAAAGGTATTAGCTAGTAGAAACAAGAAAATAAACAAGATTCATCCTCGTCATACCTACGTCATTATGTTTCGTTAACACGAATTTGCGGAAAGATAAACTGCAATATGCAGTAGATATTGGTAGGTTGGTTAATCCATACTCAAAGATAATACTTGGCAACAGCATTATAAGTGTGCAATTGGTTAGATTACATTTTCGGGTAGGTAACACGGGGGGATAACTCGATTAACCGTTTGTCCTTTACTAAACTGGGATCGAATAAGTCTTTTCATACTTTAGCAATTACGGCATTGAGCTAATAGGGTTGTGAGGGCCGAGGTTCTCGGCTTCCAACAGTCGAACAATCATTAAAGATAAACAATTTAACTACCGAAGAAAAAATAATTGTGGTACTTCATCTATCTATTTTTAAGTGTAAGGCAAGGAATATCTAGACTAGATCAGTATACAGGGTGAATTTTTCAATTGGGCGCTCTTAAGTTTGCCGTATATGATTACTTCCCAGAATTTGATCCTCATTAGCAACACTATCGGATGATGTAATAATACTGGGTGTGATTTTTTTTAAATCAGCGGGTTCGAGTCTGGCGAGGATTATTGATTTTTCTAAAATCCAATGATGCAGTTTTAGTTTTACTAAAACTAAAACTGCGTTCAACGTTTTTTGATATTTCTCATAGTTTCGGATTTAGCCATCCACGCCCGGTTGCAAAAGTTCAGCCTGTATATTATAATGTTGCAGTTGGAAAGCAGAAGATTGTGCGAATAGCTTCTTATAAAACTAACGACAGCCAGGTGTAAAACTGAGTGTCCAAGCCTTATCGGACACGGGCAAGGTGGAGTAAATCACTATGCGATAAGTACACGACACGGAAAAGATTCTATATCTAATCGGTAAATACTCAATGCTCTGTTACAGTATTGTTACAAGAAGTCCAAAGAATTTTAAGGTGGATGTCTGCAACCTCGTAGATCAGAAACAGGATCTTCAGAAACAGAACAAGATTCCGCTTTATTGGCGGTCCTATGCTATTTCTAGACTAGAATCACTACAGTATCAGAAGGAACACCGTAAGCAAATCGTACTTACCTACACACAAGTTTTAAAGAAAACACATGACTGTATCACGTCAGGTTATTTAGTATTTTATTTGATAGACACGACACGTCTATTTAAAACCGGTAGTTACGTTTATATTAAATCATACAAAACATGTTTCGCTAGTTTCATGGTCGTCTACGAGAGTCGGTGTAAAATATCCTTATCATAGGCATTTTCCTGTTTAAGACTTAGGTATTATTACGGGAAAATTCTTTCATTCTATAACATTGTAACACAACAATTATTTCTATGGCAAAGTAAACTCGTAATAGCTAAGGAATTTAGTCGCTTGCCGCAGTAACTAAAATTGTACCACGGGGTATCTTTATGGTTATCGCTTTTCCATCAGACTGTTTCAATAAAATTAAATCTATTACACAATATTATGATAACGTCACAGCATAATAGTAAAACACATGGTATAGTGGTGCCGGTTCAGACACGTTAGATAATTGTGTAAATATTCTATACAAACAATTAACTCATGGTTGACCACTAATAGGTAGGTATCTACCCAACACTAGATTCCACCAAAAATAGCTCCAAACACCAAAGTATACACTAAAAATTAAATAAAAAAAGATTACATCACAATTCACAGAATAACACAAACTAACCTTGTTATGAATTAAGGACACCGAAATTAAAACACGAGATATCAACACGACACCTACACATGCAACGGCTGCCGACCGAATGACCTCAACGATAGACTGCGATGATATCACTAACTATTGCCGCTGGGGAATCACACAGCGCAGGATATTGCAACAAACAACGGCCATTAAATTATCCTAGTGTACCGTTACTGAGAAATATACTTTCTATCACGTACCTTGAACGTAACTGCGGTAAAGCTGGAGTCTCACTCACTGGAGTCTGCCGTCGAATGGTTGTATTGTACAAATTCACGTGTGCAGATAACGTGCGCAAGACGGTAAGCCGTGTGCTCTGTGCACTCGGTGCTACGGTGGTATAACTTTGTGTATATTTACGTCATTTCTTATTTACAACGAAATTTTTGTTTTTCGACTAGAGTCGAAAAACAAGAGGTCGACGAATTTTGTTTTGACGCTGCGCTGCTAAAAGCGTCTCGACAGGATGACAGGAATCTGATTTCTTTTCATCTTTCTTACATGTCTTATAAATTATTTAATCTCAATCCCTCTCTCACATGATGTATATTTTGCTCGAATTTATTTTGCTAAAACGATGGGCTGATTTTACAAAAAATTGCGCACTGAAAAGTATAAAACAAGAACAATATTCTTTTAACCGAGTAGGTAATAGCCGTGGTCACTGTGCGAAAATATTTTTTTTTTCGGTTACGACTTCACATCCCCTAGAGGGCGCCATATTGGATTTGGTGACACGTCACTTACCCTAAAACCAGCGGAAAACTTAGACGCTTCTAACGACACCTCATTTGTCATGTAATGATAACAAGTTTAGAAGTTATGAGGGAACAAACAAACATACATACCAGTCAAAATCATAACCCTCCTTTTGGCTTCGCCGTAGTCGGGTAAAAAAATATTATTTTTTCTTGCGAAGTCATAGAGGAAGTGTTTCGTGGTACAAATAAAGGTCTCTAACAAATTCCACTGCTTATGGAATCATTTTAGAGGCGAAGGTCAGGTAGCGATAAAAATAACTCGGTAGTTTATCGTAGTTTTTCTCCGAGTTTGACCGAGACCTCGAGGCTGAGAGAAATCCAGTTCGCAGCTGTTACGACTCACGGTTTTTATTGCTTTTGGATATCGTCGACATTGATTATTAATCTCAGAATAGAATGACTATTTTGAATTCTGGACCTGTAGAATATCTTTCAAAGCCAACGTTTGCCCAGATTGAATAGCTATTCGAAAAATTCAAAGATATGACATCTGCCCCTCACATTAGATCCGTCGCGTGATGGATAACAATCTACGTTCTAAAGCGTAATAAGTAACAAGCTGATTTTTAAAATCTGTTACGCTCGTCTAACAATGCCAGAGAGAAGTACATATTGTATCTTAATTTTTTATTAACGCACCTATTTAATTGAATTGTCCATATAAATAGTGTAGGCCTTTTTTTTACGTGGTAAAATCATCACATGAGTCCTCCCACCCAGGGCAGAGCGGGAGGGACTGTCAGAATCGTACTGACTTAAATCCACGGTGTCCTTCAATAGCCCTTTATGTACCTGGGTTACGGAAATTATTTTATTAAAGTCCCGCGACCAAATAGTGTAGGCCTAGCTTAAGTTTTATCGACCACAATCAGTACTAGTTATTTCAAGTGTTTAATAGTAGATTATGCACCGAGGGGCTAAAGTTGTGTCTTATGTCACGGGCGTCATATTGAATCTCGAGCGCAATGAAGGATTCGGGATTTAACTCCCGAGCGTAGCGAGGGAGTTAAGAGTTTAACTCACGAGCGAAGCGAGGGAGTTAATACAAGAATCCTGAATGCAGCGAGGGATTCAAGCTAGCCCAAGGCAAAGACACCTTTAGCCCAGAGGAGGATACTCTACTTTTTACACATACTGTGAGAAAATAATAAAGGGTTTCGAGAATAGCTTTCCTCTTTCTGGCACACTAAATCAGACTTGGCTGTATGGGCTCAGCTCGCTTTGCCTGCCCCAAAGAGGGACGAAAAGAACCAAAAAAAAAATCTAGGCTGCATGGGCTAGATAGATCTCTTTGTCTTCCCAAAAGGGAAAAGAAAATTAAAAAAAAAAAACTTTCTGGCACCAAAGGGTGTTTGTTGTTTATAAACATATTCCAAATTCAAATCACATTATTGACCAGCGGGTAATAATGAAATCCAGTACAACATTATTGACCGGCTGTGCCCTCGGCCACTAATGACTCACTTTAGGTTAAGGTTGCTTGACATATAATTTGACATTTTCGAGCAGGTGGTGTGAAAAGAATATTGAATGAATCGAAGACATCGTTATTGTATCGTGTCAAAGTCCCGACAGCCATTAGGTACTTCTTAAATGTGACATCATGCAACATAATTGATATATTTTCAAGCAATAAAAAATTGTAAGATAAGCAAGTAGCGACTACAAGTTTTTTCTGATAATAACAACCGATAAGATGAGTCAATTGTGCCAAATTATACGTGTTAAAAGCAGTAAAAATAAACGATGAGATTTCATCTGTTTGGGATACCTACGTAATAAGTTTATGCGATTATTGCAAGAGAAAAATAAGATAACATTACGCCTATTTTCCTGTCAGACGAGGGTCTTTCGGGTCAAGCCGCGCTTGCCGAGGTTGGTCTGTGGATGGGTGACCATCTGTCATAGCGAGTTACCTCCATCATCATCTGCCTAGCCTTTTCCCAACTATATTGGGGTAGGCTTCCAGTCAAACCAGATGCAGCTGGATATCAGTATTTTACATGGAGCGACTACCTGTCGGACCTCCACAACCCAGTAACTGGGTAACGATACCCCATGGTAAGACTGGTTGTCAGACTTTAGAGCTTCTGACTAACAGTAACGACTGTCAAACATCTACAAATGACAGACGGGACCAACGGCTTTACGTGCTTTCCGAGGCACGGAGGAAACTCCGGTTACCGGTTGGTTTCTTGGTTCCACAAATACTGCCTGCCATATCGAAAGAAGTGTCGACCCGAAGAAACAGCCTCATCGGCACATCCAATTGAAGCCGAACAAATGCAGTACCTACTTAAATGCTACGGGTCGGCTTTGAAGATCGACAAATACCGTCGAACCGATACCGTTCGCTTATGTAGCAATCCTTACAATGGAAAGGATGTCACAATAGCAATTGTGGGCTGGAGCTGAAAATCAGCGTTAGGTGGCAAACTTTGTGTTGCCGTCTGCGGTTATTTGGGATTAAATTTTTAGTTTTTTTTAATTATTTGTTCATTTATTTTTATAACTTTGATTAGTATTAATTAGTTTTTAGTTTTAGTGCCAATAACCACAATTTTCTTTCTTTCTAATTGCATTTTATTTTCAGTCAGTTGTAGGTCGCTAGTTTTTGTTCGATATGATCTCTCGGGCTTTGTCACAGCCGACAGCCGTTAGTCGGTAGTTTAGGCAATTGACCTTATGAACGCTAACGATCAATTTTTCTTTTGCCCACTTGCACACAGGAAAGACGCTTCGCAGTAACCAAAGCCATTTGACAGTTTTTAATCTAAAGATTTGAGTTTTCGTATGTTTGTGTGAGATAATCTTAAAAACGGCTGAACCGACTTTTTATAATTATAAAAAAGCTACGTTATCCGTGAGTAGTATGGGACATATTTTATTTTCAAAGAGATTGAGCGCTCGTAATATTTATACATTACGAGAGAAAGTCGTACATGTTTATACATGAACGACTTTCTGCGGCAGTCAGGTACAGACGCCTGCACATCAACCTATCCTAATCAGTCAATTTTTTTTAATAGATTTCCATCTTTATCGCGAAAGAAGAAGGCTCATATTCGACTAGAGAAAATTGACAGATATGCGTAGGTTATTAGGCTGGCAACTGCATTTAGAATTAAAAAATATATTTTCGGCAATTCTAAATAAAATTTAGAATTGCCGAAAATATACATAATGAAGAAGATTTGAAAACTACAATACATTAGAGGGGACACTACCCGTCTTACTACGAAAAAGCTAAACATGTTTCTGTAGTAAGACAGTATTATATGTCTAAAATTAATGTGAAAAAAATTGAAATCCCAGCAAATTATTATAAATTTTCTTTAATAATAGGCTTGTGTATTAAAAATCAGCAACAGCTGTTGCCGACTATACAATTGTGCAACATAAATATAACGGATACATAGAACTTAGTCTTGTATGCTGACTGTACTGCAATAAATACTAACAAAGAATATTAGAACAAAAATAGACTGTTCAACGAACACTCTTAATTATTCTATAACAGATAAAAAAATATTATTTAGAATACAATTTCAGTATATAATAGTATGTATTTTTTATTATTTTATTAACAAATACTTATCTATTTGAGTATAAGCATGAACATGGAAGCCGGTAATTTAAAATGTCTGCGAAATGATTTTATGTATGTATGAGATCGCAATATACATAATAATAATATACTGAAATGTATTTCTAATGTAATCACAGTTATATTACCTAGGTACACTTATGTGAGGGACACACACACGAGAAATGTCGTTAATTATCGCGGCATTTCCCGTGAGTGTGGGCCCCAGATTACAAAGAAACGATAAAGCAGCGATTTTACTTCTAACATATCATATAGGTTTTAATATGACCTTAAATTGTGTAATTATTGGGTTCACTGTATACACTGAAGAAATAACCATTATATGGCCCCCAGCACTAACCAAAGAGGAATGCAGAGGAAAGGATATTGATATACAATAATAGACCTTAGTATAAGAAATTTGAAGTTCAAACTAGAACGCGTGACTGCGTTCAAAAAAATCAGTTTCTTATCTTCGTTAATGTGCATGCAACTTTGGACCTTACAAGAAGGAATTAAAAGTTTATTTTCCAATATCATCAGCTAAACTTCCAGAGATAATTCTATTTGGTCGACTGGGAGCCTTAGGAACCCAATTCACGATGTAATACATAATCTAGTTAAATGAGCTAGAAAAAACTAATTTCAACAACAATTTTTTTATTTTCCAACTTAAAATGCCAATTATAACTATCTAAATAACTTCTACAAATATTATGGTAAGCGATGATATATGCTATGTGCGAAGTCCGTGGTGAGGACTATAAAATGGATGGCAGCGCGCGATGTGACAGAGCCCTGGCTCGAGGCCTTAAAATCTTAAGGCATCCACAGAAAAGTCCGGTTGAGCAGTACACAACATACTACAGGTTGACCTGCGAGATGCCGTACACAAATAAAAAAAAAACGATGTGACAGAGATCTGGATCAACGGGTGCACTTGTAGATTGATTTTATTTATTTTTTGAAGAACAAGCCGCAAATGATTATCTAAATATCTTGATTGAAGAACGTGGACACTCACCATTAGACTGGTCCACAAATTCAAATATGCTCAGCGTGCAAAGGAGAGAGCAATGCTCAGGGTTTCTCTGGTGGATAGAATTCGCAACGAAGTCATTCGACAGAGAACTAGAGTTATCGATATTGCGCGTAGAATTAGCATGCTGAAGTGGAAGTGGGCCGGCCATGACAGACAGACGATGGAGCAGACATTTGTTAGAGTGAGGACCGCGTATGGCCAAACGTAGTGTTGGACGCCCTGCGGCACTATGGATCGATGATTTGAAGAAGGTGGCTGGCAGTGGATGGATGCGTACTGTCCGAGACCGGGATGGTTGGCGTTCTTGAGAGTTGGGAAAAATTGGGAGATTTTATGGCGTCGTGAAGACCGCGCACACAGCGTATACGAGTAAATAAGTTTGTGATTTGCATGTTTGAGAGCATTTATGTAATGAATGAATAGTAATACAATGTTAGTAGTATCACAGCTCTTCTTGGAAGAGTTCGTTTGGGGAAGTATCGACAGTTCTACGACTACCGTCAAGCTGCGTCATCGTCAATAAGTTTTATTTAAATTATTAACAAGTACTTACTACTTATATCAAAGTCATAGAAATTAATTGTTAAGTTTGCTATCACTTTGCGGGTTTGATCGAAAGAGTTACCGCGGGCCAGAGCGCAAAGGGTAATTAAGGAATAGGCTTGTTTCCAGTATCAATAAATTACAAATCGAATTAGTCTGTCAGTAAGACTTTTTTTATAATAATGGATACGTATTTTTTAGAGAATATTTACAAAGATAAAACGCATGATAAATCGAGGCTAGGACGCACTAAAAATTACACCACGGCATGATGTATTGTGAATTTTAAAGCTTTGTCAATTTGGTTTACGTAACAAAACAAAAAATACGGGTCAAATAGTTTTTGATAATCTAATTGACGGAATAGAGATTTTTATGGTACTCAAGCCCATTGGATGGGTTTTAGTCAGTAATAGTCTGAACAATTCGCGCTCTACCCACATGGACGAACAAGACATCTGATGATTTCCTATCCCCTTTCTCATCAACTCAAAAAATCGTTCCTTCACTAATGCAGCTCTATGAAATGACAGCTCGGAAAGTTGACAAAGTGGATTTGTTTAACAATTAATTTTTCTGACTAATGCTACCATCACAAACGAAAAATTCCCTCTATCTAATCTTGTATACTAAACGCCTAAACGATCTTGGACCACTCGCTACTGTGGTCACAAAAATCATCATGATTTAAACGGCCATTTGCCACAAGTATAAAAAGAGCCGACTACAAAATGGCGGCTTGACTGTTGGCTAGAATTTTAATAATTATAGTAATATTATTGAACTAATTTAAACTTAAAACCTTAACGAAATGACCAAGTATGTTAAATGTTTGTGGCATAAATATATTGGCTTAATATTTTCCCCGCATCCATTTTCTGCCATCTTTTTTTTTATGGGGCGGATGACATGTCAGTCATTATGGCGCATTTACACTGGTCGATTTTCCTAGTGACTAGTCGTGCGAATAGGCACCAGTCTTATTGCTTGCAAAAAAATTGTAGTAAAAAACTAGTCAAATCGTTATTTAGACGGCCGGTTTTGTCGCACGACAGCCTGCAGGGTTTTAACGAGAAATCGAGTCGTGTAAATGGCCCCATTGGGACCTCCCACTTGAGTGAGTCACACACTAGGTGCGTTATACATACGATATACACAGACATACATACATAAGCTACCTCACTCCATTCAACCATGAGTACAGGTAGAAGTTACATAACACTGTCTGTTACAAATCTTACATACCTATGTATTATTAGAGCAATAATGGATAAGATTTTAGTGTCCACTAGCAATAAAATTTGTAGTAGTTGACTTGCGCAAGCGACTGTCAAAATGTAAACGCTCGCGAATGAGGACTTTTGCAAGTTTTTGTGATTTGCCGTTACTTGTTGCATGTCCCACGTGTAAAGCAAAGAAACACTGCAATGTAGTCAAACTTGCATGCAAGTTCTTGCTTTCTCTGTTGGGGCTTTACATACAAATACATTAACTATAGTCAGTGGAAACAGTTATCAATTGTCTTCTGCAAGAAATTTCGAGTTACTTGCCAGCTGACGCTTTACTCCAACATTATCTCAGCGAAGCAAAGTTACGCCGGGATATATTGTGCTAAGGATGTAGATCTGCGCAGACGCAAATTTGCGTCGCAGATTTGACTATGTTTTGGTTAGGTTTATAAAAGTTTACTTGCCAGAAAATCTGTTGTGATATATATGTAAGAATAGAAATGAACTATTGAATCTGGTATATTGGCTAATCAATATTTTTGTGTTACAGTAAATAAACTTACAGAGTTATAATTTGGTAAATTCAAAATAAAAAGATACAATATTTTAAACAATACCTTATAATATTTAATAGAACTTAAAATTATGTTTTAAATTAAATCTCTTAATTAATAACAGGTTTTTTTGGGAATAATGAGTTCAGTGTTTTATAAGTTTTGAACTTTGGTATTTAAAATGAAATAAAATACTCATTTATTCAGAATATTGTTGATATTTTAAAATTTATTTTAGCTGCAGTTGCATTTAGTTTGATATGGGTATATTTTGAAACAAATAAATATTTTGAGTATGCTGTTAGTTTTTTATTTTTAATGCATCGAGTTGCAGCAATTAAAAATGAATTCGATTTTAAAATACAAATTACTTCCGTGCAATTATGTTAAATAATATTTAATAATATTATAATTTGTCTAAACCAACAATCCATAAAGGTACAAAACTACTCGACTTTTTCGATCAACAGTTTGATTGATAGCAAATGCACAACTTTCACAAACATTTATGCGTATACACCGTGCACAATTGCACATATATTATAAGTTGAATATTGTGCACAGATATAGACATACGACGGACAAACGCACATGTTGTTTTAGCTGAGCTATCAATCAATAGGTAATGAAATCGTGAAAATCGAACAATCTAACATACCATACTTACCTTTACTTCCAAAACTGGCTCCAATCATAACAAATTCTTCTAACTCACGTCCACACGGCTTAACAAACGGACTACAACTGACTTGCTTTGGCAAGACATTAGCGCATCGCAGTCCAAATTAAAAAAAAAACGAAATTAACTACACAGTTTTGTGCAACAGTTCACATTTTACACGGTTGCACAGAATTTTTTGCACAGATTCATTGGTACTGGCTGGGGGCGCTGGAGGACACTTTTTCGAGTTTCTCGAAGTGTTTGCGCGCGTTCCTGATGTTGATGAGTGTGGCTTCTGATGGTATCTTGGGGTCCGACATCTCTACCATGACGTATGTGTTGCTTGTGAAGCCGTCTATGAACGCTGCGAAGACGCTGTTGCGGACCTACAAAGAATAATGGAATAGAATTAGTTTATTTTATTTAACTGCTTTATTATTATGCCCCTTTCTGTCGCTTAAGGAGAGAAGATAAAATAGCGGGACATTTATAAGGCAGATTATACCGTAGAAAGTGTACTGAAATAACACTACAGTTAAATAAGGAACGTGCCGAATTTAGGTCTTAACAAGTAAAAATTGCTCTACTGGCTTAAAGAAAAAGTTACCGCTGTGATTTAAATCGGGCTGACATGGCCATCCACGTCCAATTGAAAAATTCACTTTGTATAATCTCAACCAACATTGTATTGATGGTAATAAGTTATTTGGGTCTGCCTCAAAGGACTTGTAGCAAGATCTGAATACTAATTAGTTATTTGACGAGCAATACCGAAAATAGGGGTGTTGTTGGTGTCCATGCACAGGGCGAAGAAATAGCCAGGCCAGGACCACAATTGGCCAGACCAGGGAACGAGATAGCGTTAGACGACTTGTATAGCTCTGTCTCTTTCTCACAGTCTAACTACTCACGCTTTAGTAGGCCACCAGAGCGCTGTTATCGAAGCTCGCACTGCATAAAAGGCTTGTTACGGCACTACGACGCCTCCAAGTCACAAAGTTATGGCGAAAAATTTCAGTTCATCATGCCACGGACACGAAGGTGAAATTCTCATGATACTAAAACTATACGGACCTCCATGCTCTGGAACTGCGCTGCCAGCTTGGAGCAAGAGAGCTTGAACTGCTTGACGATGTTGGAGACCTTCTCGAAGCGGTGCGCGTCGCGGTGCGGCCGCTGCTGGCAGTGAGACACCACCAGAAACGTCGCGCGCTCGAACAGCAGCACCTGGAGATGAGGAGGAATTCATTCTTCAAAAATGTGTGGAAACTACGTATTTTCCTATTCCTCCACTTGGGAAAACTAGGTGCCCGGGTCGACGGCGCGTTGTGTTCCACGCGCGCCTCAAAGAGTTTCAGCACAATGACGGGACCCCCCTTAGAGGGCCGAAGCCTGCCAGGGTCGCGGGACTATCGAGCTACAGTGACCCGGAACGTAAAGGGCTATTGAAGGACACCGTGGATTTTTGTCAGCTCGGCCTCTGCCATGTAATACGCCAACAGTGGCCACACTCGCGTGAAGTCGCGTGTGGTTCCGAGCAGTAAATTTGAATGCTAGGATGACGGGGCGTTTTGTCAACTGGGGCTTATTAACTAGTTTTCTCCTATTCTTCTCTGAATAATTTCGTTGCAGGATCTATTCTATTCTAGGTTAAATGTCATCATTGTTAAACATTTCTAGAATTGTCGAATGACTTATAACTTTTACTCATAGAAGATTATATTACGTGCGCAGTACTCAATAAGCGATTTAGGGCACACCATTCGCCCACGGGGGCGGTGATGGTGCCCTAAAAACAGTAATGACATCAGTTCAACTATTTGGGAGCTATAAAACCACAGAGAGTGAGATAGTTTCTTCTTCTTGAGTATTGTGGATTTGACAAAATTCTCTGTTGTTTTACAAAAACACTGGCTGGTATAGCCGTGTCAGAAGCGTGTATGTAACGAATACTATACCTCGTCAGCGTCCACGATTTCAGCGAACTGTTTCAGAGACGACTCTAATGCCTTCACGTTAGGTATTAGCTTGTACACGATGCTCGACCACGCTCTGGAAACAATACAATCGTACGTTAATATGGGATGATAATACGATATTAGGCAAGGGGTCAATAAGTTGACGGGGCTCCCTTAAAGGTCAAAGCCTACTTAACAAGTAACCGTGGCTCTGGAATGTAAAGGGCAATTGAAGGAACACCGTGGATTTTAGTCAGTACGTGTCTGTCTGACCAGCTCCAGTCCTGCTCTGGGCTGGAGTACTCATTTGATGATTTTACCAAGATTAAAAAAGGGGTCAATAAGGATTTTCTGTTTTTATATGATAATGGGTCATCCTATTGATCCAGCAGTTAGGAATTTCAGTGGTCATTCACACGACTTATGCTAATTTGACTACCTACTGGTATTGGTCGCGGGACTACGAATTACCGTGACCTCGGAACGTAAAGGGCTATTGAAGGACACCGTGGATTTTAGTCAGTACGAGTCTGACAGTCCCTCCCGCTCTGCCTGGGTATGAGTCCATAAGATGATTTTACCACGTAAAAAAAAACCTACTGGTATTAAAAAGTGTGATTACAGTCGCTTAGTAAAAGTTATTTGGACACAGGAAATTGGATTAAGATTTCTTTCTTTTTGGTTGGCCATCGTTATTTTTGGTCACCACCTAACAGTGACGTGATTAAACCTTCACGTACTGCAATAATCTAGCCCCAGTAAGTTGAGCCAGCTGCTTTTCTCCCGACCTACGCCATTTCTTATCACTTTAAGATAATCAATCACATTATAAATGCTACTTGAACAATCGTAAACATGCAGCAATCACTGCGTACGCGAGTCCGACACGTTGATTGACGATAAGGAATCGAAACTGTTGTTACCGCGTTGTTACATAATTATAGCACGTATTTCCTAAGATTTCTGTTACTAAGGGAAAATTGTAGTCGCGGGCATGCGGGCGGCGAGTAATGGGCGACTCGCTGTCCGATCATGGACCACGCCCGGGTCGACGGCGCGTTGTTTTCCACGCGCGCCTCATTGTGTCAGCACAATGACGCCCTCCCCCCCCTTACAGGGTCAAAGCCTGCCAGGGTCGCGGGACTAACAAATTACCGTGACCCCGGAACGTAAAGGGCTACTGAGGGACACCGAGGATTTTGAGTTAGTACAATTCTGACAGTCCCTCCTGCCCTGCCCTGGGGGAGAACTCATTTGATGATTTTGAAAATGTAGTGCAGTTTTGTACAGGATATTTATTTTCTGTAATAAGTTTTCCTTATTCGACTGATTTAAATAAATATGTTAATTGTTATAAACGGGTAAATGTGACTTATTTAATGCAAGATGTAGGTGCATGAAGCAGTCAAAGGCCGATTTGTTTATCGCTTTACATTTTTAATTATTATGTTTAAGAAGAAACCACTACTGATTTTAAATTTAAGATTTCAGATATAAGAACCTAGACGGGGCGAAGGGGTAGTAAGGAAAGTGGCATGAGTGTTTAAAATAAGTAAAGACATACAATAGTATTAAACACTCAAATACGTGTTCAATTTAAATGATACCTGCAATTACCGGCTTTTTAAGAAATATAATTTTGCACTGTACTACACTCACTTGTATAAAGTCTCATCCCATATGCTGGTTCTGAAGCAGGTACACTCCAGTGGTTTGGACAGCCTTTTCAGATCCTCCTCTCTCTCTTTGAAGATCTCCTCGCGCTGTTCTTCTGGTACTAAGTCCATCTTATGCACTAGACAGAATATCCTTGCTTCTGGAGAGTTCTATTAATAGAAATTTAAATATATTTTTTTTAATTTAAAGTTTTATAGTGTTCAAAGACAAAGGCTATTTCTTCTGTGTTTACACGATAAACAGCAATACTTGCAGCGGAATATTAAATTCATTCATTGGTCTATAATCTTGTATAGATTTCAACTTGGCAATAAACTTAGAGAACTGCTCAAGTCATCATGATAAAGGACCTTCAAATGGTCACACTTTACTTTGTAGCTAATTTGAAGATGCCAAAAAAGTGCCATAATTTTAAGATCTCAAAGTGACAATTTGGGCGAATTCAGAATTAAGTCTAGGCAAGGCCTTATGTTACACTTATTTATCATTTACATTTCTATTAAATGACAAGAGGGTATTAAGCAAAGAGAATTAAAACCACTTGAGAGCTCATAGAGCGATTTCGCCTAGGCACACGATTCACCAGCTCGGGCCGGGGACCGGGGGATTGCGTCTTCCCCCGTTCCTCGGCCCGCGGAAGTTGTGATTGGCTGATGCAACAATGTCAGTAAGTATAGTGATAACAAGTAAATCCAGCAACAATAATATCGATATCGATAAAATCGATGGCAATTAAGTCTTCTTTTGCTTTTTTTAATGTTGATTTGTATGTAGAGAAATAAATGAAGATTAAACGAAAAATAATATCCTTTATTTGTTATTCTTACTTATTTACTACATTTCTAAAAAAAATATAAAAACATTTTTTTAAATTTAGACAACTCATACCCAAAATTATTTATTTCAAATAGGCCATTTACAGGCACTTTTGACTTTTGAAATGTAAACGTGCAAAATAACATTATTTTTTATTTACCATTAGAAATTATCGATTAAATAATTTATCAACAATGTTTTAAGTTGTCACATCACTTCAGCACACAGTACAAAGTACTTATGGATAGAAAGAGATAGACTTATCTAATATTCTAGTGAAAGTAAAGGACTTTTCAAAAGACATCAACGCGGTATCCCAAAAGACATCAACGCGTAATCCTTTTTTCGTAACCAACCAGTTTAGCTTGAGCCCTCTAATTACCAATAATGTAAATAAATATAAACATATTTTACTTACTGATGAAAACTTATACCATTTTTTTTATAACTAGATGTTTTAGATGATTTCCCGCACCATTTAATTGCACAGGTACTCATTTTTGCTTCGGTTTTATTCGATAAATGTTTTTTTAGGTTCCAAAATTAAGGAATGTGCACAGATCCAACAACTGGTCAGTACTAAAACATTCATTCGTATCGGGATCTCATATAAGTGCTATTCCATTGATGTGTCGTGAGCCTGAGTCGCCCGTATGAGCGGTCAAGTGGCTATATTGTCATTGGTATTAAGTTATTCTGCCGCAAGCTATTAACTCTTATGAATGACTAGCACTTTTCCCGCGACTTCGTCCGCGTGGTTTACGTACTTTCCTAAATCCCCCTTTTCACCCCCTTAAAGGTTAAATTTCCAAAAACCCCTTCTTAGTGCTCCCCTACATTATAATAGGAAGCCGTGTGCAAAATTTCACATTCCTAGCCCTAGTAGTTTCGGCTGTACGTTGATATGTCAGTCAGTCAGTTCTCCTTTTATATATATAGATAGATGTCATCCTGATGAAATTGTCATATTTGGTCATAGAGCAATGTTTCTATTTTATTCTTTGATGACAAAGATCTGTTGATGATCGTGATCTTGTCAACGTAATGTAACAAAATGGTCTCCAAATATTTTTGTAGGTGCATGTTCACAAAGTCATACATCATTAAGTACTCAATTCAATCTATGTATAAATAGTTAATTGTTTATTATTTCTACTGATAAACCAGTTACAGCTGCCTGCTACATTATCAAGTATTTGCTTAGCGATTGGATTCAAAATAAATATGTTAATTGTATGTGTTGTGATATTGAATAAAACATATTGAATTACTGAGCATGCAAAACACTATAATTCGAGAAACTTTTGAGTCCATTAAATTGATTGAATTGAAAACAGAGAAGAGGCCACTGAGGAGACACAGAGGAGAGAGCTATTATCTTATCTAAGCCTGATGGTGTCACTAAGTATTTGAGTTCTGGATGTTGTATAGGCAGTCACTCCAAGTAAAATATTGGTATTCACCTGGTATCACAATTGGGAGACTAGGAAGATGATAATGTTGCTTTCATATTATTTTATCATCCAATGTGAATAAGTGTCTTAATTGAGATTTATATCTCCAATCACAAAAGAAAATGTTATACTTAATGGGTAGTATCATATTCATTAAAAAAACGAAACATGTTGTCTGTTTTAAAAAACATTATATCATGCCTGTAATCTCTGAAGAGTTACACAGTGGTGTACCTTTTAAAATGCCAATGTAATATGGACTGAGAAAACAATATGTAAATAAATACTTGTTTAAAATAAATACCTGTAAAATGGCTTCCAAACAAGACTGATAGTAGTGCATATCCTTTTCCATTTCCCTGCTTTCCACATCAAACACATAGATGAGTACTTCCACATTTCTGAAGATGTTGTCTCTCTGAGATGCGAAGTAGTTCTCCATGAAGGCCTCCTGTCCTCCACAGTCCCACAAGTTGAGGACCAGGTTGCCCAGGAAACGGACATGAGAGTGTTCTACATCAACTGGAATAGATGGTGCAATTTGTTAGATTAACTACTGTTACTGTTCTTTTGATTTCGTGGTTGCAAAGACTGTTGGGATTTTGGCTTGAGTTCATTGGTTGGACAAATGTTTCTGGTTTTTTATTAGGCATTTTACTCCGGGGTAGCCTAGACTTGACTTTAGTAGGTAGTTAAAATAATCTATCTCTAATGTAAGTTTGCCAATTGGTTGATTAAATCTTAACAATATTATAGAAAGATGTAATAAATAAAAATGTTTCTTTTTATATCAACAGATCCAATTTCCGGCTAGGGTTATTGAACAGAAATCTTTGTAATAAAATTATAACTACAAATGATCGGTTTTTTCGATCTACTTCATCGAAAAAACAAGATAACTAATAGTATTGCCAATTTAACTATTTTTCATCAAAATTTATGTGGAATTAGCAATAAAAAAGACGAACTAGAACTTTATGTAGAAAAAATGGTACCTAAATTGGACTTCATCTGTGTCACTGAACAAAATAAATGCTCCTTTATTTTCACTGAATGACTACAACTTGATTTCATACAATAGCAGGCTAAACAAAAAAAGAGGTGGTAGTCTTATCTTAGGGCAAAGAAGTAGACAACTATTGGATTGTTCGCAAATAAATAAATTATATAAATCGGGATCTTTCGAAATATGTTGCACTAAGGACATCGATACTGGGTTATATATTTGCTGTTGTTATCGGAGTCCCGATGAAAAAAATTTAAAAGTATTTATGGAGAAATTAGAATCTTTGTTAGAATACTTTTTTGACAAAAAATGTATTATATGTGGTGATTTTAACATCGACCTCCTCTGTGAAAATAAAAAGCGTACAGAGTTTTTAAGTCTTTTACGATGTTATAATTTCAGAACTCTTATTCATACGTACACTTTCACCCGAAATCAGTCATCCTCATGTTTGGATAATTTTATCACTAACTTAGATGGCATATACATTCAGGAAGTTTCTATAGATCACAATGGCTTGGCAGATGGTCATGCAGGACTATTTTGTAAGTTGACGCTTCAGATGGCAATAGAAAAAAAGCCTAACAATAACCAAAATATTATTATTAAAAAACGGAAGTTCACAAAAAAAAACCACGAGATTTTTAATGAAAAAATATTGAGTATCAACTGGTCTTCAATGGGAATCAATACGTTTTTACACAAATTTCATGATGCCTTTCAAAGTTGCTACAAAAAACAAAAAAAACATGTTCTTTTAAAAGATAAAAGTAATGGTACAAAATGGATTACAAAGGGAGTAAGGGTTTCAAGTAAAATGAAAAGATTTTTGTGTGTAAATAATGGGAATGGTCATAATACCATACACACTTATAAAACAAATTATATGAGGTTATTTAGGAAAGTCGTTAAAGTGGCTAAAAGTCTTGCTGTGAGTGTACAAATACAGAAAGCTAAAAATAAAAGCAAGGAAATCTGGCAAGTAGTAAATCGACATAGAAATAAAAACAAACAAATTAATTTTAAGAAACTATTTGTGAAACTAAATGATATAATTATTGATGACCCCAGGGAAGTTGCAAATTTATTCGCTGAACAATTTAATTGTTATAACCACTCTTTGGAGAACGCCGAAAAATATAGTTCACTTTTATACTTAACAGATTCTACTGATAGGGTAAATAGTGACATGTGTTTAACTTCCGTAACTCCCGAGGAAATAGTAAAGATTGTGGGGTCAATGCCTAATAAAGCTTCATGCGGATATGATGATTTGCCTATAAGTGTTTTAAAACAACATATTAATGTTCTTGCGCTACCTTTTTCAGACTTTTTCAATAAGTGTTTCGATGATGGTATTTTTCCGGAACAGTTTAAGATAGCGAAAGTTATTCCTCTGCACAAAAAAGGTTCCCAGACGGATACTAAAAATTATCGTCCTATCTCGGTTTTGCCAACACTTTCAAAAATCTTAGAAAAATTAATTAAAATTCGTTTAGTCACTCATCTCAATAGTAATAAAGTTATAAATAAAAGACAATTTGGTTATCAAAAAGGTGTTGGAACTACAGAAGCTATTTGCACTTTAGTTAACGACGTGGTTGAGAAATTAAATAAAAAATTGAAGGTAGCTGGAATTTTCTTAGATTTGAGTTCTGCATTCGACACCGTAAATCACACATTGTTGCTCGCCAAAATGGAACATTACGGTGTAAGAGGACAGGTTTTGTCGCTTTTTCGATCGTATTTATGTAACAGAAATATGTATGTGGAGGTAAAAGACATGAATCAGAATAATGTTGAAGAAGTCCATCATTCTAAGTTACGAAGGGTTTTGACAGGTGTCCCGCAAGGTTCTATATTGGGTCCAATCCTACTTTTAATATTTACAAATGATTTACTAAACCTAGCAACAAAACTAAATGCAGATTTTAAACTTATAGCATTTGCAGACGACACCAATGCTGTTATTAGTGAAAGTACGGCAGAGGCTTTAAGCAGCACTATAAACACGGCTCTAGAGTCGTTTCAAAAATGGTTTACAGCTAATAAGTTAATAATTAATACTAAAAAAACAAATATCGTATTGTTCAAGTCTACATCACGTTGTAGTGATAATCTAGACGTTAAGTTAAATGGAGAGGAAATAGATATTGTTGACTCCGTGAAATTTTTAGGAGTTTATATTGATTCATTATTAAGCTGGAAAAATGAACTAAAAGCCATAGATGGGTCTATATCATCAGCATGCTATGCCCTAAGGAGCCTACGTGAAGAACTTAGCATAGAAATCTTAAAATCTGTTTACTATGCACTGGTAGAGTCAAGATTGAGATATAGTATTCAGCAATGGGGAAGTAGCTACAAGTATAATTCTAGTAGAGCATTTGTGCTACAAAAGAGGGCAATCAGAACAATAGTTCGTATTCCCCAAATCGAGTCCTGTCGGGAATATTTCCAAAGTCTATCAATACTTACAGTACCTAGCCTTTATATTCTTACCGTATTGACTAACCTAGCAAAGCACATAACTGATTATGAAACGCATGATGAAAGACATAAAAGGGAAAGCACGAGGAACCTATTTATGAAACATAAAGTGAACACCAAGTTAAATGTTGTAACACATTGTGTACAATATCAAGCGGTCAAATTATTTAATTGCCTGCCTAAGGACATGAAACAACTTCTTTATAGAACCACCTTATTCAAAAATAAACTAAAAGAATTCTTACTGGATAAATGTTTCTACTCCGTGGATGAATTCATGACTCAAAAATTAGTGTAATGGTATTTTTTGGTATGACATGCATATAAATTTCGATTAATTTATGAAGATGATCTTTGACAATTGATGAATTTGGATTTTTGGTTACCCTATAATCTTTAGAGTTTTAATGATTTATTGTTATTGGACATTGTTGTTAATTTATTATTTTACAGTCGTGACATGTTTTCTTAATGGATTTTATGTGATCTGATCTAAATAATATAACATTTGTTGACTTTTAATGAACTTTTGTTGCTTGTTTACTTTTATATAAACTTTTTTGACAAGGGGTGAATTTAAAATTTGAATTTAAGTAGAATTATTATTTTACTTTTTTAATTATAAACATATTTGTAATAATAACTCATTAAAAGTATTTACATAACTAAACCTAGAAATTTAAGAATAAAACTAAATATTTACAACAAAATACTAAATGTAAACTAAAACTGAATTTTTAATTGAATTATTGTTGATTATTAATTATGGAATGATATTCTTATTTTATTTTATTTGATTGTTGATAAGGTTTTCGTATGAAATGTTTTAATATTGTAATGAGTTTTAGGTTGAAAATTTTAATTTTAAGATACTTATGTTATTTGTTCTTTTTCTCTTTGTGTATTGTTATTTTTTTTTTTGTAAAACATTCAAACACAATTTAAATTGTTCTATGAATAAATGAAATGAAATGAAAGAATCAGGCTCAAGCTTCCTTTAAGTATTTTTAACTATTCCTCATTAGTAGTTTTCTATTTTGGCCAGACACATCCACTTGCTAAATTACCATTATAATATTAATATTATGCCATAAAATGTATCCATAAACTTTCTTACTTTTCCTTCAGTAGTCATTATTCTGATAAAATATAATCTACTAACAGTTAATCTACTAATAAATGAACAAGGTTATTGTTTATGTATGAAAAGATTTCAATTTTACCAATTTGTTTTATTTTGAGTCCATGACTAGATTTTAACATATTTTATTAGGTTTGAAAGAGACATTAAGGACTTTAAAACAATAATTTTATAATTTTTAGATAGTTGAATTGTTGGTCTTCAGGATCTGGGTGTGCCATACTCGCAATTGGATTGTGTATGAACAGATATATGAACACAAGTATGTAAAGATTGTAGTAGTTGCTGTACTCTAGTTTCTGCCTAACCCAATGAGAATAAGGGTGTTATGTATGTAGATTGCCGCACACATAGCTTCACATTACTTAAAATATTATAGCACATAACACAATTACTCCTTTAAAGATGTATGAAATCAGATATTTGTTGTTACTATACAGCTAGAGTAGGCATGCATGGGCAGTAGAGGGAGACAACATAATTATGTACCTACAGTTCATGTATGATTGTATGAGTCAACTGACATGGCAATGTATCAAACAGATAAACATTAATATTTTCACTCAACATAATTATAAACAAATATCACTCTTAGCTCTTCTTTTGTTGTCTAGACTCAAAATATTTTAGCTCTTAATTAATTAGCAAAGGGTATAAAATTGTAAATCACAACTTACTTGTTGCACCCAGCCGTCTTGTGTCCCTGGCTATGTAGTTGGCAAATATTATTGATCTCATGCTCGTCTTTCCTGAGCCACTTTTCCCCATTAATAGTACCTGAAATGGAATGATATGATAATTTTCTATTATACTATTTCAAAGCATCCACCATAACGTTTCAGTTGTAATGGAGATTATTCTTTTGGATAAGAAATTGGATTCAAATAAAGTTTATCTATTTCAATACGCACCTTCTTCTTCATGTTGACTATGTTTTAGACTAGGTCAGGGTCTAAAAGCTTTAGGTTCTTGAAAGTTCGTATCACAAAATAATTCTGAATAAAAATGACTATATCAGAAACCCAATTTTCATAATAATGTTGTTAGATAACTGAAGAAAGGTGAAAAATAAAAATTAAAAGTAGGCGTGATTGTGTATACATGTATGACAATACAATGAAACGCAATGAAATTGATTTACAGCAGATGATACAATTTCGTAAATTTCTCCCCGACTGACATTTGACAAGAATGACAAGATGATGATGATGATGATTTTTTCATTCATCCCGTTGAGGATAGGCAAAGGTCTTAGACCATACAGCCTGAATGACAAGATGATTGTGGATTTGATGACGTTACAAGTGATGGTTCGGAAATTGGAAACAAATCAATACTTTAAAATAATTGTTACAACGGACATTAAGCATTCAACCAATGCATTGATTTCAAATATTTTGAATTGTCTTTCTGTGTTCATATCTGCTAATCATATTAACTGACTAAAATATTATTATTTGTAAATTTTTTCATGCAAATCTGTAGAATAATTTTCATTGATATAGTTGCGTTCATTTGAATGACTTAATTTTTACGAGATTTACTTTCAAATTTACCATTTCTCATTTATCTTATTAGAAGAAAAATAATTTGGTTGAACTATATAAATTAAAACGATTTAGTAATAGTTTTAAGTTGAAAATCATAAAACTGGTTTGAAGTGGTTGCTAAGTTCCGTAATATGAACGTATTGTTTTTATCTATGTGTCATACATTCTGTAATTTTGTCACTGTCACTGTGAAAGAAAAGTTGACAAAAAGAATTTGTAGAAACGTGTGATTACGAACATAAACTCCTGCAATATGTTTTCTATCAAGTAAAACCCGAATAATTGATACGAGTCTTCACAATGGCTCGTCACCGCGATATTAGAAACAGGAGTTATTCTGAAGACTACGATGACGACGATGTTTACGGATATTCTGTTGAAGAAGATAGCTGTTTGTCGCCAAGCGACGCATCACAGTGGATATATGACCGAAATCGTAGCCAGCAGGTAGATCTCTTGCAGAGCCACAATGATATACAAGAAGAGCCTGAAGAAGATAGTGGAGCAAACACAAGTCAACCTGGACTTGAGCGACGCGAGTCTCTGGACTTCCGAAGTCTGAACCTTGACGAAGAGGATGAAGCGAAGCTCATGTCCTGCCTAGACGAGCTTAGGAATGTTATAGGTGACACAGTTTCAGATAACATTCTCATACAAACTGTTATAAAGCACAAGTTTGACTTCAGTAAGTCCCTTGATGATATACTCAATAGAAACAGTAGAGAAACTGAGGTTCCTAAAACAGAACCTGTGAAGCCTGCGATCATAGTAGATCCTTTAAAAGCTCCAGTTATATCCACTGTAGACAAGGTTCCCAAAATTATAGCCACCAACATAGAACCAAAGAATGTTGGGATAGTGAAAGGGTTTAAAGTTGGGCAGGATGGCAGTTCTGGTAGTCGTCCACAGACTCCAAGAGACCAATCGCCTTGCCCTGAAAGGATATTGAAGACTGAACAAACTGATGAAATTAAAGTAACACCTAAAGTTAAAGAAAACAGACTGGATGCCAACACACAGTATGCAAATGAGAGAGGATCAGATAAGGACCACTTGTACATAGTTGTTATTGGCCATGTTGATGCCGGCAAGTCTACCCTGATGGGCCGACTGCTCTGTGAGCTTGGTGAAGTTAGTCAAAGAACTCTGCACAAATATGAACAAGAGAGCAAGAAAATTGGCAAACAGAGCTTCATGTATGCATGGGTATTGGATGAAACTGGTGAAGAGAGGGTCAGAGGCATCACAATGGATGTAGGCAGAGCACAGTTTGAAACAAACACAAAAAGAGTAACTATATTAGATGCACCTGGTCATGCAGATTTTATTCCTAATATGATAACTGGTGCGGGTCAAGCAGATGTTGCTCTACTTGTAGTTGATGCTACTAGAGGGGAGTTTGAGTCTGGCTTTGACTTTGGAGGACAGACCAGAGAGCATGCTCTGTTAGTTCGTTCACTTGGTGTCAGTCAACTTGCTGTAGCTGTAAACAAATTGGACACATCCAATTGGTCTCAAGAAAGGTTTAATGAGATCACTAAAAAATTAAAAGCTTTTCTGAAACAAGCTGGATTCAAGGATTCAGATGTTACTTACGTACCTTGCTCTGGGTTGACTGGGGAGAACCTGGTGAAGCCTCCAGCTGAAGCAGAATTAATTAAATGGTACAATGGTCCATGCCTACTAGATGTTGTTGATAAATTCAATGTGCCTGAGAGGCCTGTAGCAAAGCCTTTACGTATGTCTGTAAATGATGTGTATAAAGGTACTGGCTCAGGATTCTGTGTTGCCGGTCGAATTGAGAATGGCCTGATCAATAAAGGTGACAAGGTGTTAGTATGTCCTACTAAAGAAATGGCTGAAGTTAGGAATATAAGCATTAATGAAATGACAACTAATGTTGCATTTGCGGGGGATCAAGTTAGTGTGACATTAACAGGTGTAGACATGCAGAATGTGTCCGTTGGGTTTGTACTGAGTGACCCCATCCAACAAGTACCTGTCACCACAAGATTCGAAGCCAGGATAGTAGTTTTTAATATCAAGGTTCCTATCACTAGAGGCTTTCCTGTGCTTATTCATCACCAATCCTTAGTTGAGTCTGCTAACATTGTGAAGTTGAAGTCTTTATTGAACAAAAGTACAGGTGAGCTGGTGAAGAAGAAGCCTCGTTGTTTGGGCAATAACTGTGTGGCTGTGGTAGAGATAGAGGTGTGCCGTCCGATCTGCGTGGAACGCTACAAGGATGTGAAAGAGCTGGGTCGCGTGATGCTGCGCGTCGCGGGCACTACGATAGCTGCCGGACTCGTCACAAACATTGTTAACACCTAATCCATCTGATGAGCGTTATCATTGTTTAAACGTTATGGCACTTAATGGACTTGATTGTTTTTTAGTATAATTTTTTGAGTAGTGGGTACATTTTTCAGTCTTCCATACTTCATTGATTTAATACCTCACGTTGATGACGCGATTGGATTTCTATTTTTACACCATATTGTGTAACATGCATGTAACAAAGACCATGACGTAAGAGCTTCAAATTAATTTATGATCATATTGTGGCCTATGTTTTAGCAGATCTAAGTGATAAATGAATTAGAAGAATTATTCTTAAATTGTCAACTTGATGTTAAGTGTATGTAACAGTTGTCTCAACAAACATCATAATGCACATGCCGAATGTACAATAATGTATCGTGCTATAACAAATTATTATATTTTTAATTATTACTCAATAAATATTATTTATAATGCAAATAAATTTGTTGTCATACTTGGTGAATTTTAATTATTTTCCTTGTAAGTTACGAAGGGACATAATAAACTAGTTTGAGTGGGCTGTAAGGCTGCCTGTCCAGAGGAGGAGCGAGGCTATGGAGCGGAGAAACGGAGAAATATTAACCAATAGGATTGCACCACTGTAGAGGAGTGAAGATTTAGTGCAATCCTATTGTTTCTCCGCTCCGCAGCCTCGCTCCTATGGACAGGCATTCTAAAACTGCCAATAGCCCCTATTCACACCATGGCTGCTGGCATGTCCTTTTTTACCAATACGTGCGTATAATAATGGACGGCACGGTTGGCGCAATGGCTGATCGACTGCTGCGCAGCGTGTCGCGGGTTCGATCCCCGCACGGAACAAATTGTATGATCTGCAAGTGGTTGTTCCGGGTCTGGATGTTTGTGTATGTGAGTTTCTATGTTTGTAAACGCACCCACGATACAGGAAGAAATTCCTAGTGTGGGGCAACGTTTAAAAAACATTTACCGTCTTCGCTCTAGGACTCATAGCCGGATGAAGATAATATAATCAGTGGCGTAGCTAGTCCAGAAGGGGCCCCGTATCAAAACTTGTTTGGGGCCCTTCTAATCTAAGTGTATAGTTTTGCAGAATAAAGACATAGCATCCGGACTTGTGTAACTAATGCTATTACTGATATCATTAAGTGAATTTGGAAGGGAGCTAAAATTCAAGATTCTGATCGACTGATCGTAGCTCATTTACCTATAACAATTTCATACATATAGTCTTTAAAATATATGAAGATTGAGCTATGCTAAGACTGCCTGCCGGGGTCGCGGGACTCACAAGTTACCGGAACCCTGGTACGTAAAGGGCTATTGAAGGACGCCGTGGATTTTAGTCAGTACTAGTCTGACAGTCCCTCCTGCCCTGCCCTGGGTGGGAGGACTCATTTGATGATTTTACCACGCTAAAAAAAAATGCTAAGACTGATAAAATTGGAGCTTTACGGCTGCTATAAGTGTTCATTTAAAGCAACATTTTATGTTTTATTTTTTATTCGTACCATGGGGGCCCTTGACAATTGGGGCCCCGTATAATTGATACGGCTGATACGGCGGTAGCTACGCCTCTGAATATAATCAAACTCAGTCCATAGTCTGTGGAACTGTCTGGGTCGCGAGACTTTCTTAACAGGCTACTGTGATCCTGGAACGTAAAGGGTAATTGAAGTAAAACGGTGGATTTTAGTCAGTATAAGTCTCGGTATAAATCTTTTCCAATGCATCCAGGAGGGCGGAGGACTTATTTGATGATGTCGCCATCTAAAAAAAGTGGACAGTCCACATAATGTTCGTAATTCCATTCCAATTTGATTACCACCCAGGACAAATGGTTGTGTGATGAGCACGATCATTTGTTCTGTGTCTGGGTGTAATTTATCTATAATATGTATGTATTTAGAAATATATAAGTATGTTTATCAGCTGTTGTCTAGTACCTATAACATAAGCTTTGCTTAGCTTGGGACTAGATGGCGTTGTGTGATAGTTGTGGAATATTTATTTATTTATTTATAATTCGGTTGGGAGAGGATTAATATAAAAAGGATAAAACTGAGTAGCTTCTAAATCGCCCCTGGCTGGAGGCCTTAGAGTAATTTAAGGCATCCTCAGAAAAGTCCGGTTAAGCAGCCCACAACCTCTTCTGGGTTGACCTGCGACATGCCATTCACAAAAAAAAATAGCTTCTAAATCAGTGATTTTCAACTGATGGGGCGAGCCCGCTTGGGGCGTAGGGTGATCTAAAGAGCGGGATAGCTCCAAATCTGGAGATGCTCAGCTTCAAATTTGTTGAAAATTATGTCCAATTTACCCTGACTAATATGAGATGAGGTCAAATATTTACCAAAGCCTCATTTAGACGATGCAAGAACTCGCACGCGAGTTGCATTGTTACATTGCAGACTTTATAGGTACAACGAATTCAGTTGATCAAACAAATACCGCAACGTATTGAAACTCGCATGCGAGTTCTTGCTCCGTCTAAATGAGTCTTAAGTGCAGCCACAGTGCTCTCACTAATTATTGTAAGATTTATTTAAAAAAAAAACGTAAGTACCTATATCCTTAAAACACCCAAATTAAAACTTTAAGGCTTTTGGTGGGACAAGGTGGAATAATTCGCTGCGCTGCAGGTCGTGGGATCAATTCCTTTATTGTATAGATATTTTTATGACTGAAAAGTACTTAATTGTTCCTGGTTTGAAGCTTCGTGTAATGTTTAGAAACCCTTGAAACTTTGAAAGACCACTTCAGACACCTGCTTGGTCTCCGTATGGCTTAAACAGTAGGTATAGTATCTGTACTTTAAAAGAGACAGTGACCTCTGAGTTTGTTTCGGATGTTTCTTCTCAGAGTAGTCAGGTACGAAACGTCAGGCTCATCTAGCCTTAAAAATATTATTTTACGTGTAAAAATGTTTTTCAATAACCAACTTGCAAAATAAATATCATTTGGTTAGGTGCGCAGGTGAAAATGTTGGGCACCAAAGAAAAAGAAAGGTTTCTAAAACTTAGGTACATCATGTATCGTTGCAGCCTAGCTAGTACGCCACAATAAAATACACAGTAGTTTATTGTGCATTATCAGTACTTATTTGGGTCAGCAGGCCATCGGCCGTAGCTGCAGATTGTTATCGGCGGTCGTTATCCTTAGCTTAGTCAAATGAACAGGTAGGTAGGTTGTGATGCGGAGAGCTCACGTTTTCCGATACATGGTGGGAAGGAGAACAACTGATTTGACTAACAAGTACGAGGATGTTTACTTTGTTGCAGTTAAATTTTCGTGATAAGAGTGTCGCTAACAGTGTGGGGTTTGTACTCTAGACGTCAGCACATCAAGCTACCCCAATCTATCAAATCCCAACCGAACATGAACCTCCTACTTTTGTGATTAAGTGGAACATTTGAAGTAAATTGACAGAGGGGGATAAGTTGATATGCTGCTGTACCTTATACCTATCTACGTTCTAAAAACATGTGACTTTTACTACTAACTTTTACTTTGAGTAGGTAGCCACTGATCAATCAATTTATATCAAATTACTAACATCACGTTTTTGTACTCCGTAGGAGTAAGCAGGAGTGTAAAAATGTGTGTCTTAACAAACAAACGCTGATTTCCTGTTCTGTTTATAAATTAAGACATTAATTAAGCATGCCTTGCAATTTAAATTACTTGGTACTCGTAAATATAGAAATATTAATCCATGTCTTATTATAAGGATATTTAATATAATGGCGTTGTTTCAATATTCACAAATAGGAAAACTTGGAACAATCCTGAATCCTTACATAAGGTACCTATTGTCTAAGTTACCTATCTGCTGAAAACATTTTTGAATATCTTTTTGTATGTTGAGAAATGTAGGTATTACATAAGAAAAAGGGCCACGATTTATCAAAATAAGAATCCACAAACAAAACCGTTGTTTCTTATTATGACATAAAGAAGGCTCAGTAATTCAGTAATATTTGCAGAGTTGTGTAGTAAGAAGTAAAGTGCGGCAAGGAAACAGTTTCCCAGGACGAAGAGATTTAATTTAGATAAGTAGTTTGCCGACGACAGCTTGTTATGTCGCTACAATCAACAGTCTTGAACGTTTGTAGCCGTCTCGAGAATATCATCTAGCTTTTTTATGTAGTTGTGCGTCTGGGTTTTCTTTGTAAGAAAACTTATTATGGAATTTGGTTGACCAAAACCATAGTAACGTTTGCTGTTTAGTGTCTCAGAATTGACTAGGAATTTAGGATATTTAATGTATTGGTAATACCTGAAATTTTATGACCCTAGCCATTGCTTTTTTTTATATTTATCGAGTGCTGTCGTGTAAAAGTTCAGCGATCTATTCAAACGGTGTTAAATCAGGTACCTACCTAGTACCTACTACTAAATATTTTCGACATCTTAAAATATATTTTGTAGGTAATAGGTAAAGAAAGCCAGAAGCAGTCGGGTGCAGCGCTGCGTCGTGTCAGCGTTTGTGCCAAGTGTCGCAGACTCAGCGTGGCAGGAGTCGTGAAATTTAATTTCCTACTAATTTCCCAACACTCGGTAGTTCAGTGTTTACTCGCTCAACTACGGCGGCGTCCCCAACCTTTGGCGCTTTTCAATTCCGTTCCATCGATTTCCATTTTCATTTTTCCTGATGCTCATATTTGTAAACTTTTAAATAATTCCAGTTTTATTCTCAAAGACAAGGTAATTTATTATTTTAATGGTTTCGTGAATTGCATGAGTCCAATTAATTAAAAGTTGAAGCCTTTTAAAGTGTTTTGGAAGTTGTGACTGAAGTTAACGGTTGGGAATTATGGAGCAAGTGAAACTTTGATTGCAGAACTCATAGCGGGTGGTGAAGCGCGAGCGCCTCTTAAAATGTTTTGAGCAAGAATTATTACGACCGCTCAACTTGTAACTTGTACAACTGAACATGCAATTCAAAACTGAGCCATCTGGTTTATATTGTTTCTAAAGTAAAAAGCATAAAGCTAACATTTTATTGCTACTAATAACCTTAAGATTTATTATTACTTGAGGTGCTTTTGCAAGTTTAGCACAATTATCTGAAGGATGATATATAGAGTATTACTCGTACGTCAACTGTGATAGGTACGTACCTATTCTAACTCAGTTAAGGTTGTCTAATAGTTAATAAGCTACATAAATTAGTAACTATATTCTTTAGCTTTAGTCTGTTATAATTTACTAGCACTTTTCCCGCGACTTCGTCCGCGTGGGTTACGTACTTTCCTAATTCCCCCTTTTCACCCCCTTAAAGGTTAAATTTTCAAAAACCCCTTCTTAGTGCTCCCCTACATTACAATAGGAAGTCGTGTGCAAAATTTCACATTCCTATTCCTAGTAGTTTCGGCTGTACGTTGATATGTCAGTCAGTCAGTTCTCCTTTTATATATATAGAAGATTCCAAAACAAAGTGTCTTTTGCTAAGGTAGACTATGACGATGGCTAAAATGGTAGTGTGATCCTAGTAGGTATTTTAATTAATCATAATCGTAAAATCTTAATTTTTTTTTCCACATCAAGATGGTACAGGCACTGGTATCATATTAGTCCTCCCGCCCAGGGCAGGGCAGGAGGGAGTGTCAGATTTGTACCGACTATAATCGACGGTGTCCTTCAATAGCCCTTTACGTTCCGGGGTCACTCGTTGGTCTTGCGACTCTGGCACTGGTTTACTTGTAGGTACAGTGTGAAATAGAGAAAGGTGTGTGAAATAGGAAGATCACCTCTCCAAATTGGACATGATATTTCAATTGTAGTAAGTATAATTTTAAGTTAAGATAGACATATTTCAAAATGATGTTATGATAAAAATATTAAGAAATTATTTAGAAACATAAAATTCACCATAACCGGCATAAAATTTGCTAGTTATCTCGTAATAGCCGAATAAGCTGGAACATCAGAACACACCTAGGCAATATGAAAATACTTTATTTCAATGATAAAATTTAACGCTGACTTATATACCATGCATTATGCTGTACCTGCCTTTATGTTCTAATAAATGTCTATGCTTTGGATGCAAGGCTAGTTATTTATTTATAGTTATGTCCGTGCCTAGTGCTTTTTCATTAGAATTTATGGTCCATAACTTGATGCCATGTTGTATTCCATATGAAATCTTGTCAGTACAAAAGAGAGACGAGATTTCATAGGATTCATAATGAACTTTTAGATCCTGCAGAAGGTAGGTAACAGACATTTTCTGGGTCCCCTAATTCAATTTACGTTCTAAATTAGAGGTCTTGTAATGCGGTGCCTTCTGAATTCGTATTGAATTTGGAGTTTGGAGCCATTAGAGAATTGAGGGCGCGTATAAATCAGTGTCGGCCTTGTGTCGGCCGACCACCCCGTACAATAGGCTATCCGCCACAGTAATAAGGTTAGATATACAAAGAAACCTACGCATTCAGCATAGGTAAGCTAGAACCTCTTTTGTCAATAAGCCAGCTATCATACAATACTGGTTGAAGTTCTGGAAAAAAATATCAAGATGCCATAAAATTAAAAAAAAGGAAATCTTTTTATTTTTAACTGAACCAAAGATGGTGGCATTTACATTTTTTTTAACGTAAAATGGCCAGTTATTTTGAATTAAGTAATATTTTATTAATGAAAAAAACACTAATTTGGTCAGAAATCAGCGGTTTGTTTGCTCTTTCCTGTTTAAAATAGTTACTATTATTTGTTATTTTATTTCAATCTATACATATAATAAGTCTGTAGAAGGGTCAATTCTGTACATTGAAAATATTGAAAAAATAAATAGGTGTTGCTGGATCGATACCAAACTCAAATATGTGATTAAATTTTTGTCTGTCTGTCTGTCTGTCTGTATATGCAGGCATCACGTGAAAACTAACGGTTCGATTTCGATGAAACTTGGTATAATTATACCTTATTATCCTGGGCATAAAATAGGATACTTTTTATCCTGGAAAAATACGTAAAAAAAAAACTTATTTTTCAGTTTTATTCATAGACGTTGTTCTGTAGACCCGCGAACAAACGTTGCATTACCCGCAGTGGATTCAGTGCCGTAATATTTATAGGATGTCATTGTCAGAGTTACTCAAAATGGAGAAATAAACCATCCACGCGAGACCGAGATCCGCGCGGACGGAGTCGCGGGCGGAAGCTAGTTTATTATTTGTTGCAAATAAAAAGGGAATAAATGAATTATCCAACTTGGTGCAGTCGTTTGACAGATATGTGCGTACAGACAAACATTAACGACTTTGTTTTATACTATGTGAAAAAAATATTAAAATGACTTAGAAAAAAATTGAAAACTTTTCCCATTTTTGAGGCTTTTAACTTAATGGCTTTTGATGAATAAGAAGTTGATTTGCAAAATAAACGTGAAAAAGATAAGCTAAAAAACCAGTCTTGTTCCAAGTTCGAACTAGATCTTTGAAATGAATGAATAATTTAATATTTTCTTTGTTCTAATTCGAGGTTAGTTACCTTTCGCTTCATCTATTCAAGCGAAACGAACAAAGCATTGGGCTAACAAAGATTTATTCAAATAGTTTCAGTGATCCATTAAGGTTTATTTTCTGAATTCAAGAGCAGTTTATAAAAGTGGGATTTTATAAACTAGGTTTCATTTATTTATTCGTCTTTCTTGAAGTGTTATTTAGTTTTATGAGCTTTTTTAAATACTACTTACATCTTACATGACGGCACGGTTAGCGCAGTGGCTTAGCGATTTGACTGCTGCGCTGCGTGTCGCCGGTTCGATTCCCGCACGGAACAAATATTTGTATGACCTACTAGTAGTTGTTCCGGGTCTGGGTGTTTGTGTATGTGAGATTTTTTTAAGTTTTTTTTTGTTAAACATTGTCCCACACTAGGTATTTCTCCTGTATCGTGGGTGCGTTTACGACACAGGAGAAATTCCTAGTGTGAAGCTACGTTTAAAAAAAAACTCATACTGCGCCGATTAGATACTCATAGCTATCAGAAATTCAGAACTCTTCGCCCCTCGTACATAAGGCGACGCAAGTCTCCGATACCTCAACTTTGGTATCCAGGTGACTATCAGAAAACAAATCCATAGAGGTTCGTACACAGGCACGCTGCAATGGATGCCAAAGTCGTAAGGTGTCGGAGACTTGTTTCGCCTTGTGTACGAAGGGGCTTAAGCAACTTGTGTCGAAATAATGTCTAACCCTATCCAAATTCTGTTAAAAGCTTCGATGGTTTGTTACAGAGTTGCTAAATTAGAAGTTTTCAGAAGTTAGTTCCATTCTTCCTTAAACTAAGTAGTTAAATTCATACTAACTGATTCTTCATATTGCTACACAGAGTGAACCAAGTTTAATTTCGGAGTGGAACAACTGCTTTATTAAGATACCAAGAATTTGATCTTCAGGTCTTGAAGGAATCATTCTACATTTCGATTTTACGACTCACTAGAGACATCTTCACTTCTCAACGAACTACTGTTTGATCAAAATGAAAATTAACCTTACAAAAACCATCATAATCGTATTACCAACTGACAACTGAACGACATTTTCAGCTACTAAAGCTTACGTAACAACGTTAATCAAGCGCTGCACATTCACGATCGTAATTCAGTCTTTTCATTATCCGTAGTTGTCCGTACCTACACTGATTAATTAACTGGACAAACCGGACGAGTAGTAATTACCGGGCGGCGAGCCGGGCCGGGTTAGATCCGGGCGCTAGCCGGCTACTCCTGCCTGATTAGCATTCTGAACTAAGCCGCTTACGAAGGACAGAGTGATAAGTCTCCTAACTGTTTGTTGTGGTAGGGTATAATGTAATGCCCCTAGCCTTATACATCATAATGGTGGTAGTGACCCTCTCCTAAGCCCTTGAAATACCCCGGGTTGTGAACAAAAAGGGATGTCGGTTATGTGAGTCACATGAACTGAAACACTACTTATAAGTCACCCTTGAACCGCGGAAGCCTTAAAATGGTATTACTCAAACACGGGAATAAAAACCGTAATATACAGCATTCGACAGTTTTACTGAAAAAGGAATATGGAATTAGGAATTCTATGTATAATAATCCAAACTAATATTATAAATGCGAAAGTAACTTTGTCTGTCTGTCTTTCTGTCTGTCTGTCTTTTCTACACGCCTAAACTACTAAACCGATTTGTGTGAAATTTGGTACAGACATAGTTTGGAACTTTAGAAAGGACATAGGATAGTTTTTATTACAAACAATTAAAAAAAAAACTGCCGGAAGTCACTATTCCACGCGAAGGAAGTCGCGGGCAAAAGCTTAGTTAGTAAGTTATTTATATATTTACTGTAAGACCGATAAATTGCATTTATGAAATGCCAAGTTTCTGTGAGAGAGTATGCAATGCGGGTAGCTGGATATCACAGGTCTTCGATTTTTTGTTTCTACGACATGATACACCAGTAAACGACCGAAACCTGGTCGCGTTCAATTTTGACATGAAGCGAAGAAACAAATAGAGAGATAGATACTAGATAGGTATGGAATGGAAGCACTAAATCGCGAATGCACTGCAAAAATACGGCAATGTATTTCTAATTTTCAACCTCTATTTTCCCAAATTACGTTATTTATGAATACCTATTCGTATTCCAGCTTCTTAGCATGATATTGTGATCAATTTCCCCCAAGTGCGAACATCGTACGCTCATGAATTTCGCTGCGAAGAAAATAGAGAATATAAAGTTCTCTCTATGTGTAGTAATGAAAAAACATGACGTAATATACCGCCTGATCAATATATTGGATCAGTGCGAGACGTGCTCCGGATTATATCAGAAGATAGTTTTTCTTCAATTGAAATATTTGACTTCAATTTCATTGTGTTACTTTTTTGCGGCAGTCTGTGTTATCAAAGTTTAAGTTTAAGTCATAGATACAAAACGCGAGTGCATCTAAAGTTTGGTTTGTCATGATTCTATGAACAGTCATGCAGTAAACTTTTGTTGATGTTGCCATCTACCAGTATTATCACAGATTGATGATCGCAGCATGTGATCGGAATCAGACGTCAAGATCCTGTATTTTTTGACAAAACAGCTTGGACAGCTTCCTCTTCTAATGCACTTACGTGCAGTCACCAGTTAACAAAGATTAAAAGAGATATTTAACCCGGGAAATGTTTAAGACAATCGTAGTCTTAAGACATGAATTGCAAGTTTTCTGACATATATTTTCCTCAAAACATTGCGAAGCGTGCTTAGTTCTCGTTAACACGACAGACAAAGATGTCAGATAACGTCGTTGCAATAATTAGATGTTCCTTTGACATGCTACAAGTAATCAATCATCTACGTGCCTGTAATTGGAGGTATTGCGTTTCAGGTATCTTCTTCAAGGTAAAAACCGGTCAAGTGCGAGTAGGACGTACTTATGTGGCCTACATAGTTTCAGCTTATTTTTTCTTTAAAATCATCCACGTTTTTCTGTTTTCTTTTGAGGTACGGAACTCTAAAAAGTAGTACTAATAAGGTTATAAACAGAAGAAAAGCCGGCCAAGTTCGAGTCGGACGCGCACGAAGGTTTTCAAACAACAGATTAATCTGTTGTCCTAAGTATTTATTTTATACTGTTTTTTTAGTATTTGTTTGTAATTAGAGCGGCAACAGAAATACACCATCTGTGAGTTTTTCAACTGTCTAACTATCACGGTTTAAGAGGTACAGCCTGGTGACAGACCGACAGACAGAGGGATGGATAGCGGAGTCCTAGTAATACGGTCCCGTTTCACCCTTTGGGTACGCCACTTTAAAAAAACATGAGTATCATCACTGAAAGCAGAAAAGCCAGTGGGAATTCAAAATTCACTCTCGTTCTCCTATCATCTCACTTTTATTGATTTATATAATGTAAGGAATGAGAAATTTTGTAATAGGCCATTTCAACATGAACCAATGTAGTAACCCTGTCAATAAATCGCGTTCGAATCGTTCGCATACATAAAATTTATCGTAAATATGAGTCGGCAGAGCCTATCGTGAGCGAACTTCGTTGGTTAGATGAGATGTTAATGTTCAGAAGTAGTTAAAGTGTTATCTATGCTCGAGTCTTAATTGCTAACCAGCCAAAGTGGCCGTCTCCTGAGGCTAATGTTAATTTCAATAGCGTTGAATAACGTCACACAGACGGCAAACCAACTTTTGTGGTTCCGCTTTAAGTTAAGAACAGATTTTGAACACGCTTTGCGACTCTTGAGTTTTATAATGTGACAAATGTGTTCGCAGCTTTATGTCGACGGAGTTTTGGCGGCTTAATAAAAAAGATTAATTATTCAAAAATCATTTGGAGTTTGTTTTCTTAAAACGATTTTTAATAAGAAATGTTGCTTTTCCGCTGTTACGCGCTTTGCATTCAAAATTAGATGTTTTGTTGAAACAAAAAACAGTAATTGGTTCCGAGTGAGATTAGGATCTAATTTGAAACCAATTACTGTGAAGGGAGCCGACTTTCCTTTCCGAAGTTGTTTATACAGAAACTTGTATAAAGGTCTCATTTCAGCATTTTCAGTTAGGAAGAAGAAAGAAGTTTTCAATCGATTTGGGGTAAAGTTAGATCTTTTACACATAATTCGCTTGGTCTATTACCATTTGTATTTGATCGTCGACCCTCATGTCGAAAATGTTTCTCGTTAAAATGGTATATGTTAGTGTGGGCGAATCTCTTCGTAAGCGTCTCGTTTGTCATGCGATGCACGCCTGCCAGTGATAATAATTACGATCTGCGCACGAATGAATACGTGCCTACTTATGAATATGCAAATACTTCGCGACGGATTGGTATTCGCTATAAATGTAATCTGATATTCACGTTAGTACCTACTTGAAACTTGTTGATTACTTCAGCTTATCGGATTTGGTTAGATGTCACAGTCAATATCTCAATAAATTGTTTGTGGAAAATATTTATGGTTTCGGAAAACGATGTCCCTTTTCTCATTGTCTATTGTTATTATTTATTTTGTATTTACTATGATTTTCTTTCTGTTTGACGTTACATAATTATGTAACCTTTCACAGTGGTTCTGAGGCCTTATTATAAGATTTTTGTATTTTGTTTACACTGTACATGAAGTATTTACTACGTTTACTTAAAGTACCTCTAGTTTATGAACGAGGATCTATTTTTAGGGTTCCGTACGTCTGAATACAAAAACGGAACCCTTATAGGATCACTCGTGTGTCTGTCCGTCCGTCGCTTACAGTCAATTATCTCCGAATCTATTAGACCGAAAATTCCGAAAATTCTGAAAACTGCATCGTGTGGCATATCAAATAAAAGGTCTTGTTGAGAAGATCTTAAATGTATTTTTTTGTAATTTTAAAATAAATAGTTTCCAAGTTATTCAAGAAAATAGATGAAAATTGACCATTCCCCCCCCCTTATCTCCGAAACTACTGAACCTAAAATTTTGAAAAAAATACAGAAATTAGTTTTCTCCTTATAGATTATAGGAAAACCTATAAGAAGTCCATGATATTAAAATAACATGGTAAATCACTCAATATTGTGCGTACCAACTTACATTTTTTTTTAATACGTCATAAATCGTGAAACCGCAATTTATCTTTCAAAGTTACAACCAACTTTTATATAATGTTACTTGCTGCTACGGAACCCTTTAAAGGCGAGTCCGACTCGCACTTGACCGGTTATTTTCCTTCAAATTAACGTCATTTTTTTTTAATAAAGCGTCGCCCCACATTATGATTTCCTCTTGTGTTGTGGGTGCGTCAGATCATACAACTATTTGTTCCGTGAGGGAATCGAACCCGCGACATGCAGCGTAGCCGTCCAATCGCTCAGCCACTGCGCTACCGTCATATTCCCATGTCTATGATCACAAAAAAAAAACTAGGTTCTACAATCCTTTATTTTACTATAATTTAAAGTTTACGTTTTCCAAAAACACTATAAGGTAATTTTCGTCTACGAAACAACTAAGGTAAGATAACTTAAAGCTTTTGGGAGCTTCCACGAAAGATCGAGGCTTTGTGAATAGAACAGTCTACTCCAGATTTTACTTTTTATTATACTTTCTGAGGCAGGTCTAAATGCGGCATTATGTCACATACCCTACAATAAAGTCATAGCCGACTACGTGGCTAGACCGTGCTGAGCCAGTGGGAATACTTGCAATTTCACACCACCTACATCCCTGTGAGGGACAACTAATGAAGGAATCGTTTATGATGTGTTAGGTCAGGGGTTCTCAAACTTTTTCAGCTCGCGGCGTTACAGGCTTACAGGTTTTGTATTTCGTCTCGGCGCCCCAGCTAGACGATACCAGGTGAATAATAAAACAATAATATACCTGGTTTATCAGAAATCAGAGCACGTGGAACGTTTTAAAGTTGAAAAGAGTTCAATGAGACGATCTTCTTTCTGTAGAAAGAAGTTGGTCTGGTAATCTGTATGTAGAAAGAATTTTGGGTCCACGCAATATCGATTTCGGAGAGTGGTCAACATTCGCCTCTCACGGCTCTCGTGGCGCACAGTTTGGGAACCCTTGTGTTAGGTAGTGTGAATGTATGAATGTATTCTCTTTTTTATTTAGCATTATGTTCGCGTTTGACCACTAACCCACTTCCCTACCATAGGCCGTATACAGAAAGTAAGCTGGAAACTTATAAGCGCTTACAGGCGCTTGACAGCGCTGGTAACACGCGGGGAAAAATATATGAATGCGCGCCGATAAACACTGAACAGTGCCGACAAGTTCCGACAAGCTTCAACACGCGCTGGTCAGCGCTCGGCGCACAAACAAACAACAAACAACTTGCTTCAATCTGCTTTCTTTGTGTAGAACGGACCAGCGCTGTCAAGCACCGGTAAGCGCTTATAAGTTTCCAGCTTTCTTTCTGTATACGGCCTTACGACTTTGGTATCGAAGCGCATTTCAAAGCCAGGGAATCGAACCCGACACCTTATAATCAGCAGTCGCGCTTGCGACCACTAAACCGAAAAAAATACGATAATCTGGGGTCGCGGAACTGTTTAAATAGGTAACTAAAAAACAGTGGTTGCTGATTTTTTAGAGAAAAAATAAGCCTAGTCTTTATATCATCACATAGAAGAGTAAAATTTAAGTAAAGGCTTTGAGGCGGCTTTCTCAAAGCCTTTACTTAAATTTTACTCTCCTCGCCATCTCGGTCAACCGCCAGAGAGGTTAATCCCATCTTTGGTAGGCCAAAAAAGCTTCTACGCAAATAATTTAAGTTGTGGTCACATTTGTAAATAGTATGTTAACATTTTACTAATATTACTTGATTTGCTAAGTTACATAAAAAAGAAGCTCCATTTATTTATATGACAACTTAAAAGTACGAAACTTCTTGCACTCGTTCGTTTTCCACAAAAATTGTGCCAAATACTCCTGTATTCGTCGGGGTCCCGGGACTTATGAATTACCGTGACCCCGGTACATAAAGGGTTATTGAAGGATACCGTGGATTTTAGTCAGTACGAGTCTGACAGTCCCTCCCGCTTTGCCCTGGGTGGGAGGACTCATTTGATGATTTTACCACGTTAAAAAAAAGAAATACTCCCCTTCGTATTACAGTCGTAAAAAGGAATATTTTTTTTTTTGATTCACGGATTAGTTGCTACGTTTTTTACTTAAATTATGGGAAAATAACATTAGCCTATGATTATTGGGCATGCGGATGGCGATGAATGACTCGCCGTCCGGTCATGGATCATGCCTTTCCAAGCGCACCTCAAAGAGCTATCAGTAAACTGACGGGACCCTATTAGAGGGGCAAAGCCTGCCGGGGTCGCGGGACTGTCTCATCAGGAAACCGTGACCCTGGAACGTAAAGGGCTATTGAAGGACACCGTGAATTTTAGTATGGGTGGGAGGGTTCATTTGATGATATTACCACGTTAAAAAAATGCCTAAGAAATACCTATGATAAGCAATGGATCTCAAGGTCTGACTGTGGATGGGTGAGAAATGCTACCTGTATATTTGAGCTCTTTGCTGCACAACATAGGTTTGAATAATTACAGAGTTGTCGTAATAATAGTTACCGTGTTGTAGTTTTTGGACAGATGCATAAAATGGTCAATGTACTAATCAAAGACAATATTTAGGTACAATAAAATTAATCACAAAGTCCCTCAAAATATACGAACTAAATATTTTCCTTCGTATCTCAGAATAAAGACCCCAATCTATATGCAAGAAATTTAAATAGTTTGTGACGTAAAATATTCATAGTGTCGACGGTAATAGCACGGTCGAGTAACGCACAACGTAGGAGCACCATGGCCGTTCGTCTGTGCGACGACCGGCGACAACCGGCGATGGTCCGGCCGGCATATCCGCGTGAACAATGTGATACGCCGCTAGATTAAATTGAGTCCAATCTCCACCGCTATTGCAAGGATTACTCCTTTGATGTGGGACCTTTATTTCCTAGTGTCGATGGCATAAAACACGCACACGTATGAACTGCCTTTAAAATTAATCGTCGAAATGACTGTTAAAATGTAATAAGTCTAGTCTAGTTTAGATTGTCAAACATTTTTGACTCGTATTTTTATGGCAAAATTCTCGAAGATCCGACGCTTTTAAAATTCACTATACGTCATTATAATTTTTACATACTTCTGACGTCGCAATCCCGGCGAGCCTCCGACTCCTGAATTTCGATGCGTTTTATTTTTGTCAATATTATATAATACTAGTATTTTTCCCGCGACTTCGTCCGCGTGGGTTACGTACTTTCCTAATTCCCCCTTTTCACCCCCTTAAAGGTTAAATTTCCAAAAACCCCTTCTTAGTGCTCCCCTACATTATATAATAGGAAGCCGTGTGCAAAATTTCACATTCCTAGCCCTAGTAGTTTCGGCTGTACGTTGATATGTCAGTCAGTCAGTTCTCCTTTTATATATATAGATTATTTCATGATACAGAAATACGAGTCCATTATTTAATGATGTTATCATGTCCATCGAATGTATTGTAAGTACGCCACGTAGACTATAGGATCGAAAATACGAAATAGTTTTTGAAAGAATCTCTTATAAAGGTATAAAATTGTAAAGATCCGTAGTTACGCCCGGATATGTAAATAAAGAAATATGGTTCGGGTCCCCTCAATTTCACTTTGAATACCTTCTAAACCGTTGTGGCAATTGTGTGTGTGCATCGAACGTCACGGTATGGTTATGTTCGGCGTTATCATTGTCATGAATGAGCTTGAGCAACTGCGCATCAATCACAGGGCGTTAAGCGTCCATTGTCTAAACAATGATTACATTATTGCCCAATAGTAATCGGTACGTGGGAATAATAGTAACAGTTTTTTAAGTGTTTGATTGAAAGATGTTCCGCAAGAAGTAATGCTTACCTATTATAGTTGACTGATTTCTGGTGAACTACTTTTTATCCACATTGTTTTATATTTTACTAGCGACCCGAGAATGTGGTATTGATTTCTAAATAAGATATTGATGTATTACGTAAACTTTCCAGAATAAATGTCTTCTTGATTGTGAAAACTACATCAATCCATTGCAGAATTTATAGGATCGAAGCGGTGACATCGTGTCTGTCTGAAAAACAAAAAATATTTTTTTTTTTCTTAAAAAAACATTTTTTTTGGCTTTGCAGGGGATCAATGTAAAATAAAAAAGTGCGCTTAGTACTGCCACCGAATAATTATGTCTTTATTAAAAATATTTCATTTCTGAATTATTCAATAACTCAATGAGAACACAAATCTTTCGTAGTTTTTTTTTGTTAGCAAGTGCATTAAAATCTGAAGCTTAGTTTAAAAGATCAAATCGTAAATACAGACTTAAGAAATTTCGTTTTATAATAAATAAAGGTATGAAAATAGATGAATAAGAGGCAGAATATTCCACATAATATATGTCACTATACTAACGCTTCTAATGAACAACAGTGACTAATTATATGTGGCGAATGAACAAAACAATCTTAGAAACTACAGTAGGTTTAGTTAATCTACGTTGAGTTATTATTCCTAATGATTAAAACAAAAGCAGTTACGAAAATTAGTTTCAAGTCTCTCTCTCTCTCTCTCCAAGGTTCATCTTGTACAATTACCACTCAGGTTTATAATTAGGTAACCAAGTAATTACCTTAAAATCGAATTACCCTTCACCCCACTTACTCGCAGACTAGTCTTGGGTCTAGGGGTCTAAAGCTACGGACCCCAGCCATAATAAGAACATTCTCCTTGGTATAACTTAAGTAAATGTCTCTTAACCTCACTATTTTGAATAAAACGGTACTTTATATGGGAGCAAATAGTCCCCATGGTATACAGATTTGCTACTTCATTAATATGTATAACCTTTCTCTGTACATAGGTTTGGTTCAGTAAATATTTGCGCAAGAAAACACGCGGGTAAGTTAAGCGCGGATTTATTCTTAGCTGGAATGGTAGAGTGCCAAAAAATTGCGTAAAACCACTGCGAGATGATAATTATGGAAAATGTACAAAATATTTACACATATTAACCTGTACACTCGAGGTCGCGTTGTTTTGGTGGCGCCTAAGCACCACCCTTCTACGAGCGTAACCACGCTGCTACGAGCGTAGCCTCGCTGCTACAAGCGTAGCCGCGTTGCTACGCGTATTAACTAAGCCCTGCTACGCGCGTAGTAACAGCGTCGTATTGGACACATGTAAATGTGCTCTCTACGAAAGTAAACGTGAGACTAGTTTGCATTGTTTTCATGTGCTTGGTACAGATATCCGGATTGTATGAATCTTCTTAAAAGTAAACTGCAAATAAACGTAGTTATACTTTATTTATTCGTATTATACTACGACATTACGAGAAGCAAATAAATACACCTTTAAAGTACACTGAAATAGAATGTCGAGTAGATTTATATTAAATTTTCATCCACACAGCAGCCTGGAGGCTTCATTCAAAGGAATGATTGAACAGAAGGTCCACTTCCAAGAATAACCAAATCTACCTTTACCTTCTTCGCGGTGGTAAAATCATCAAACGAGTCCTTCCGACGCAGGTGGAAGGGACTGACTTAAATTCCACCCTGTTTATTGCCATTGTTGCCCACAGTGCCCTTTAAGACAGTCCCGCGACCCCCACAACCTAACCTAAACCTAAGGCTAGCTAGATAATGGTCGCGGGACTCACGAATTACCGTGATTCCGGTACGTAAAGGGCTATTGAAGGACACCGTGAATTTTAGTCAGTCAAGTCTGACAGTCCCTCCCGCCCTGCCCTGGGTGGGAGAACTCATTTGGTGATTTTATCACGATAAAAAAAAGGCTAGCTGATAATGATGATGAATACCATCACCATTTTGTAAAGTAGGTGAAATAGTTTTTACCACTTTGTACCTCTACCTTATTAAAGCCTTTGGGCCTGCTGTACATTTAACTTTAGTGCAAAATCTTTGTCCCCGGCATGTATTACTGATATTTTACGTATTTTATAGGCTTCGCTACTCGGACGGTTTAACTTTAATAATAACAGTTTGGTTCGTACACATTTATTGCTTTTAGAGGTGACTCCTTTAGGATTTTATAGTATATGAAGGGTTAATATGCCCAAAATACTTTTATCAACGACACTTCATTATTAATCTGACGGCACGGTTAGCGCAGTGGCTGGGCAATTGGACTGCTGCGCTGCGTGTCGCGGGTTCGATTCCCGCACGGAGCAAATATTTGTATGATCTACAAGTAGTTGCTTCGGGTCTGGGCATTTGTGTATGTGAATTTATATGTTTGTAAACACAACCACGACACAGGAGAAATTCCTAGAGTGGGGAAATGTTTTTATAAAAAAAAAAATCTCCTACAAGAGCTAGGGCGTATTATATTTGCTAATTAACATATTTTAAAATACTACTTCATAATTTTTTAGATCTCAACGCCACTTATTATTTTTTTATTAAGATCACTTTATTAATTTTAAGGACAATTCTTTTTCAGTGTCCCAATAATTTAATTACCAAAATTCACCTTACAATTTATAATATTAGTTAGGGTTATTTGTACTCACGCCTGATATCTAATAATAATCAAACTGACTCATCCCCCAAAATATTGGTATCTGGAATCCTTGGAAACAATGAGAAAACGAGATTTCCGAAGTAAGGCTGAGCACGCACACGATGAAACGCAAGACTGATAACGCAACTGCGGTTGGCGTTTTACCTATTTTTATTTCAGTATTATCTTCGTTTGCAGGTCGTGCGTTTAGAAACCGCGAGCAAGATGTAGGAACTTCCTTTTTTTAATCAGTCTCTTAGGATCCTCTTTATTTTTGTAGTGGCTTTTTTTGCTATTTCAGACTTACGATTGAGCTTTTCTTTGTAAAGCCTTTGTCAAACAGACAGGCGTGACGAATGCGAAGCGTGACGTTTTTATTTGTAATCTATGGAATTGTTTGGATCCAGTCACATAGAAAAGTGTAAGCGATCCGACAGCGTGACAGAACTATTGGACTGACGTCCCGCCTCGGTTCGGTATCACTTGGGAAACGCTTCGCTTTCGCCTGTCTGTTTGACAAAGGCATAAGTTTGAAACAGAAATAAACAAGTGCGTTCAATTGTGGTGCGTGCTAAGCCTTAGGTCCAAGAAGTTTTTTGTCTCTACATGTATGGACCAAGTGACTGGAAATTTCCACCAAAACCTTATTACGTAACGAATACAACATGTTAGGTTGGCGAACAGTTTCAGTACTTGACTCGTTTTTGCGTTCTTTGTTCCTAAAATGTTAAAGGGCAGTGGAGCCTTTTTTGTGTTGGTCCGAGGACATTCGACTATTACATGGTTTTCACATTTGGTAAATTCTCTGTATTTTCGCTGCTCGTGTCGAGTTTTCTCTTCTGTACGTATGTTGTTTTTATGGCTATAGAATATTAAAATAAGTGGTCGAAGCCCGGCTTCACTTAAGCTTAGCGGCAAGACATTTATTAGCTTAGTCTATAATTCAAAAGCTCATATAAAAACATGGCCCATATTCGTTCCACATCACTTAAATTCATATTTTCTTAGAAGATGATCGATGGCGATCGACAAATCAGATATGAAGCGATAGGATTTCAAACTATCCAGTCAATGAGCGCCGCCCATTCATTAAAATTTTCTAATGTAGATCAAATAAAGATTGAGATAATCGATTCCAGAAAAATACCAACGCACAAATTTCATTTTATTGACGATCTTATCGCCTAATTAATTTAATTAATTGAGAAATTAACATTTTTTTCATGAAATTATTGCTTTAATTGTTCTTTTTTTATTGCCGGCAAAGGGGCAAAGGTGTGAGTTTTTGTGCCTCACGTATTTTAATAAGCGGTGGTAATTTCGCAGCCTCGTAAAACCGATTTAAAATAAAACAACACATTTAAAATTATGGTACTGCCTTATTTAACTCGACCTCGCCTGTTCCAACGTTTGTCGAATTTCTAAAAAGGTCAAACGAGCGAAAATTTTCTCCGAATTATATTTCGCAAAAAAAAACAAAAACATACTTCGTCTGATTTCTAGTTGGATTCTGTGACTGACAGGCTTAACATTTCACTTATTGTCCTTGAATCTGAGTCTCGAATAGACTTAGCTTTTAGTTTACTTCGTGACGCAGCCAGGTACTGATTATTATATTACTTCGATGCCTTAAATTAATTATACAGTTAATTTAATGACAAATTAATTTTAGTAAGTGCTAGAACGCCTACGCATTCACTTATAGTAATTGACAGCATTTCAAAGTGAGATCTTGCCTGTTGTCCTGATTATGAGCTTATAATACATATATATATATATATATATATTAGGAACTGTTTGAATTTTTGGGATCTCAATAAAGGTATGATTCACTGACTGTGAAGTGAAGTGATAATGTAACTTAAATTTTCTCAAGTACAGTACTCACCCGGGGTCGCGGGACTCACAAATTACCGTAACCCCGGTACGTAAAGGGCTATTGAAGGACACCGTGGATTTTAGTCAGTCAAGTCTGACAGTCCCTCCCGCCCTGCCCTGGGTGGGAGGACTCATTTGATAATTTTACCACGATAAAAAAAAAGTACAGTACTCAAGTTTCCCTCATGAAGATTGGAAAATCAGTCCCCGTTCACTACAAAATCTTATTATGCAGTAAATACTCGTATCTCTCGTCGATTTTTCCATCAAATGTGTTCCATACGTAATAAGTGTCTCACGCTGTTACCGAGCTACGATTTATTTGCAATCAACTCACTCACTGTGAAATTGGCCCACAATCACACTCACGTTTAATCAACTCTGCTCGTCTGTGATTGAAACGGATACCCGTCACTATATGCTAATGCAACCATTTATTTATATAGCTAGGGGAATATAGTTGAGATGCAATTAAAGCGCGATGTTACCTCAAAATTGGCAATCATTGGTTTCTTATATAGTCCAGTACATCGTAATGCAATTAAAATATCTAAAACGACAGATTAAAGTAAAATTATAATGAAACAGAATAATAAAATAATCTAAAATGAACCCGTTAAATAAATACCCATTCGTATGGCGGGTAATTCGTTCAATGTTCTACCTTATTGAGGTTGTATAGTAGTGATATAGTAGCGATTACAATTGTAGTCAGACTCTGTCTGCGCCATAAATGCGATGTTGGTCAATAGAGCTAGGACCTCATAAGCGTGGTTACGTTTCTCTGGTCGCCCATTTCCAATGTTATTGGGTTTGTTCCACATTAATTTCTCAGCAGCAGCCACGAAGTATTTGTTCTCGTATGATGGCAATAGCATGGAACTTGAATTTTACTGGCGAAATGTAGGTGTACTACATTACTATCAGGTACAACTTTGCCTAACCCTTCGGGGATTGGTCGCGGGACTGTACGAATTACCGTGACCCCGGAACGTAAAGGGCTATTGAAGGACACCGTGGATTTTAGTCAGTACGAGTCTGATAGTCCCTCCGGCTCTTCCCTGGGTGGGAGGACTCATTTGATGTTTATAGCACGATAAAAAAAAAGAAAACCCTTCGGGGATTAAAGGCGTAATGTGGTATTATTTTATTTTTGCGTTCTTTCATTGTAAATTAAATGAGCCATCTCCCGCCCACATTGGAGCGGTAAGTATTGTCAAAGTTCCTGTTTACTTTACGTCACAAAAACTGGAAATGTCATGCTAATGCCTCAGTTCCTTCAGTTGCCCTTTACGTTCCCCGGCCGATAAGCTTTTCATATTTATAGCCTAAACTATCTATCTATTTAGGAATGATTCTGGCCTTTCTGCAATGCAGGATCATTAGTATTATTACTGTTTCGCAAGTAGGTTATGCATGTAATAAAAGTAACCGCCCGGTAGGTGCGACGTTGTAAATAGTGCTGTAATGTGGCTCTGCACTATTATTTACTACCTACGTGCAGTTAGGTACGATCAGTAAAATAGTTAGGTACGTCCGCAGGCAGGATCTTTCAAACGGTTTTCCTGTATACTGTTTGCTGTATGTATGCACATGTTGGCTGTATGCTACATGCAGCCAAAGATTTTGATACGCAGACACATTGAAACTAAAAGCACAACACTGGAAAGCCGTTTGAAAATTGCAGCCTGCAAACCTAACCGTTTTGCTGACTGTACCTATCTCTGGATTGAGCACGTTGACTTTTGAGCCTGCTTGGGAGGTAGACTGCTGATCAACTTGGGCATGATAAAGTTTGTTGTGTTTTAAGATAAGTGGGCAAACTTATCACTTTTTTATCTACATTTATAAAGATTTGTATATTTGTGTGTTTGTAATGAATAAAATCAAAAAATACTGTGCCGATTTCAAAATTATTTCTCCATTAGAAAGCTACATTCACCCTGAGTAACATAAGCTATATATTATGTTCACCCGTGCGAAGCCGGGACGGGACGCTAGTTTAAAATAAAACTAATTTGCGTAGTGGCAGTAGTTTGGTTCCAGTATTAAATTTCGCAATTATTGTAAACCGAACTATAGCCACTACAGTATCATTAGTTTGGTTATTTTTATCAATCGAACTACAGCCGAAAAGTTGCATTAGTTCGTCCAAACGACACAACCGAACTACTGCACCCTTTTTTTATCGTGGTAAAATCATCAAATGAGTCCTCCCACCCAGGGCAGGGTAGGAGGGACTGTCAGACTTGTACTGACTAAAATCCACGGTGTCCTTCACTAGCCCTTTACGTACCGGGGTCACGGTAATGGGTAAGTCCCGCGACCACTGCACCCTTTATCTAATTGTGGTAAAATCATCAAATGAGTCCTTCCAACCAGGGCGGGATGGGATCGGAATGTTAGACTTGTACTAACTAAAATCCACGGTGATCCTTCAATAGCCCTTTACGTTCCAGGGTCACGGTTACCTAATGAGACAGTCCCTCAACCCTGGCTGCTATTACACCCTTTAATTATGCTTATCAAGTAGACAAGAAGGAATTTAAAGCCTTGAATTGTTACCAAAAGAATGCTTTAAAAACATGCTAAAGTGGATCACGTTGTTATTTGAATAAAAGACCAAAGAAGGATGCAGTGTTTTAACGTTAAAACATGAGGCAATTTATGCTTATTAGCGGCAACGCTCTGTGCTAATTAATGTATAGCCAGCTTATCATACATGCCCAATCAAGATGTTTCCATTCAAGATAAGATTATTAAAAGTTTTTGTTGTTATTATAAAACGCGGCGTCGGCTTTATTTAGTAAAGTGTGTCATTTTGGTAATTTTTTGTGTTGAATGTAGATTTTTCCGCGGCTTTGCTCACTCGTTCTTTTTTTTGGTCAAAATTTATGAAAAAAAAAATACTCCGGGACGTAAAGGGCTATTGAAGGACACCGTGGATTTTAGTCAGTACGAGTCTGACAGTCCCTCCCGCTCTGCCCTGGGTGGGAGGACTGATTTGATGATTTTACCACATTAAAAAAAGGAGTCAAACCGTAACAAACAAACATAACTTCATTTTTATAACATTTCGATTTCGGTGGGTTAATATAGCTCGATGAATATAAGCTTGGGGCATAAAAGTAACGTTTCTTTTGCGATCTTTTCGTATCGGGATGTTAACATAGTGAGTAAGGCTAAATATGCATGGTTTTTAAGATAATGAAGTATCGTGTTTACGTAAGTATTCAGGTTTTGGGACCGCTTTTATGTTCTTTCCTTTACTTTAGCTTTGAAACGAATTAATTAGGTTATTTGAATTCGGTTGTTTTCTTTGCTTTTTGCTTTAAGAACGTGAACAAGTTATCCGTATAATTGCGTATTTTGTCTTCAAAATGATATAGTACTAGCACTTTGCCCGCGACTTCGTCCGCGTGGGTTACGTACTTTCCTAATTCTCCCTTTTCACCCCCTTAAAGGTTAAATTTCCAAAAACCCTTTCTTAGGCCTCATTTAGACTATGCAAGAAATTGCATGCAATTTTGACTACATTGCGGTATTTGTTTAACCAACTGAAGTTTTTGCCCCTCCATAGTCCGGAGTGTAACGCTGCTTGCATGCAATTTCTTGCATAGTCTAAATGAGGCCTTAGTGCTCCCCTACATTATAATAGGAAGCCGTGTGCAAAATTTCACATTCCTAGCCCCAGTAGTTTCGGCTGTACGTTGATATGTCAGTCAGTCAGTTCTCCTTTTTAGGGTTCCGTAGTTAACTAGGAACCCTTATAGTTTCGCCATGTCTGTCTGTCTGTCTGTCTGTCCGTCCTCGCTTAATCTCTGTGACCGTTAGCACTAGAAAGCTGAAATTTGGTACCAATATGTATATCAATCACGCCGACAAAGTGCAAAAATAAAAATTGGAAAAAAATGTTTTTTTAGGGTAGCCCCCCTATATGTAAAATAGAAAGTGATTTTTTTTTTAATTTCAACCCTAACGTGTGATATATCGTTGGATAGGTATTTAAAAATGAATAGGGGTTTACTAAGATCATTTTTTGATGATGTCAATAGTTTCGGAAATAATCGCTCCTAAAGTCAAAAACAATGTGTCCCCCCCCCTCTAACTTTTGAACCATAAGTTTAGAAAATATGAAAAAAATCTGGAAAGTAGAACTTTATAAGGACTTTCTAGGAAAATTATTTTGAACTTGATGGAAAGAACAGTTTTTGTGCAAAAAAAACAAGAAGGTGGTACAAAATTCCTGGACTAAGTTTGTAGTATAATCAATTATTTAAGTTTAAAAAAAGGCTATTTGTTAACACTTATTGTAACGGACGGGAAACTACGGAACCCTACACTGAGCGTGGCCTGACACGCTCTTGGCCGGTTTATATATATAGATTTGAGCCGTATTATGCAAATCAACATAAAATCGACAAGTAGAATAATATCATTCTAGAATTTTCCAAGCAAGTTCCAGTCGACTTTCTAATTGAAGTCGAACAAGATAGTGAGACTATCAGAGACTCTTTAATAAATGCAAAACTAATTATTTGTAAAACAAGCGACTGGTTAAGTTGGTACACAGTTGCTGGCGATGGCTGGCCGATAGTGGGCCAGGCGGGGCGGAAGTTGGCGCGATAGTGCGGGCGGTGAAATTTATCGACGCCATGTTGACCATAGACTGTGACTGTTGTTTGTGTTGCTTGTGTAATGAGATCAGGGGTCGTATTATGACGTCCTAAAACCAGGCTTGTTCCAGTGAGTGAACGAGGTGGCGCTAGACGACTTGTATAGCTCTGTCTCTTTCACTCAATGAAACAAGCCTGGTTTTAATACGTCATAATACGGTCGCAGGTGGCCTACCATAGTGGTTCCGCTTAGGGAACGAGTGTATAGCTCTGTCTCTTTCCCACAGCCTAACTACTCACGCTTTAAGACGTCCACCAGGCTTTGAGCGACGTCGGACTGGCCGTAATGTCCAGGTGACGTTCGCCAGCTGGGCCCCAGTAGACGCGCCCCCCCCACGGTCAATAGGTATGATCGGGGGTAATTAAATAAAATACATCAAAACATGGTTAACTCTAGTCTTAACCCCCTCTGAACAGTTTTAGAAAACTGAAAGAACATAACCCGGGCTTTTGAGGGCTTCCAGCCTAGTCCGTCCCTTGGGTATGAAATGTAAAAGACTTTTGGAGATTTTAACTATAGATAAGCTTTCACGTTTTTGTGACGTAAACTATACGTGGACTATGACGTTAATTAGATGGATAAAATTAATTACTCGTTCGTACACTTTTTTTTTTTTATCGTGGTAAAATCATCAAATGAGTCCTCCCGCCCTGCCCTGGGTGGGAGGACTCATTTGATGATTTTACCACGATAAAAAAAAGCTTCTAAACATAGCTCCGGCCCATATAGAATTTGGAAATTATGCTAAAAAGAATATGATTATTAAAGAGAGTAGCAGGTATTTCAGGTTCTAATCCAGGTCATGGTGTACAACATAGGTAGATTTCATCAAAATTCGTTCAGCTTTAGTTGTGAAAACGTTACAGACAGATAGACAGACATTCAAAGTTACTGTCACACTTATAATATTGGCATAGTATGTATACGTTATAATTCTCAATGATAAATAAGTACTTATCCATATTTATAAAAATATAATCAGGTGTACAGATCTGTATACAAATATTTGTTTTTCTTGGAAGCAGTATGTTCATCTGGACTGACCATGCCATACTGTTCCCGAGTAAAACAAAAATAACATTCATATGATTATAGATGGCACCATTAAATAAGACTGAGTGTCCATGCATTGATTACTACATCAACGTGAAAATGATATCACAAAACCGCCCGAACATCAACATATCTAACTATCGCACTGTCCCTGTCCGTTATCGTAACCGGACGCACAAAGCTAATGCTTGCTACATTTCGGCGTGAATACATGTCCGGTGTCCGAGGCGTCCGGCGAGAAGACGGCATTGTGCCCGTGTCCGCACCGGACGCCGCGAGACAGTTTCATGATTAATTAATATTCCTAATGCTTCCGTGCGAACCGGCCTTTACAAAAACATCGAGTTTGTGTGGTTTGGGCATGTGTGCACCGACGTATGGGTGTATGAGAAAAGGGAACTGAAACAAAAACGCTATATCATGAAAGTGAGCTGTATCAAATACTGTGACTACGAAAATTAAACTGAAATAAATACATTAATCCTGATAAACACAAAACCAATCGGTACCCGTAACAACCAAATAAAACTTAAATCGCTAGATACAACTATTGGTTAAAATGAAATTTCAAAGCAAAAACTGTCAAGCAATTTATTTTCAATTTTCATCGAAACATCGTTAAACTAAATTTTTTAAGATCGCAAAGTGGTTGTAATAAATTGCGACAGTAATGATCCCGTTGCAAGATAAATGGAGCCAGGGAGGCTTAGTTTAAGCTTTCGAAAGACAGGAACATGAAATTTTTATTACACAATAAATTCCCATGCACTTTTCAACTTCATATTGCTGTAAAAGTTAACTATAAGGATAATTAGGCGAGTTAACTGTTTATGATTTTATTGTTAACTGTAGAGAAGCACCAACTAGTCACCGACTATTTCGGCTACTTTTGCAGTCAGCGCATAGCTAGTGGACACAAACTGCAGAAAACTCAGCTCTAGTAATTGAAATGAAATGATATCAGTTTTTCTTACTTTTAATCATTATCTGTGACATAATGTTATACTGTGAGGCGACGACGCGTCTCTTGGGCAAATGGGCGCATTACTAGCTGATAGCGTTGAGGAGTATTTCGATGCTTTGTAATAGTTTAGTTTTATTATTTTTCAGTAATGTATTAGTATACCTATAGTTAATTTTTATTTAAGAAAGTAGACTCGAAAATGTAGCGCAAATAAACAAATATGTTTTTTTTTTTGTAAATAGTTGAACATCGCGACTCAGTTGTAGTTGACTTTCGATTTTCAAAATTCATATTGGTATTGTGTCAATATGAATTTTGAAAATCATATAGCTACCCAAGGAATCATAGACATAATCTGATTTCCTAGAACTTTGAAATTTCAAAAAAAAAATTGGTTGATCTATTGAATTTGTGCTACCATTTTCACTATTATCACTAAATGACATAGGCATCTAAGTAAAGTACCCACTTAAAACCCGCTTAAGGACATACACAACTGTATTGTATTAAATTACGGCATTACAAGAACAAGCAAGCAGTACATTATATACAACTACCCAAAACTTGATGACGTCACACACAGCCGACATCTACATTGAAAGTTTAGCGTTCACAGTAATTTGTGTCTCACACTTCTGCAAATTACATGACGGGAACTAAATTACTACTACTACCCATTTGTGTAATACGAAGTGTGGAACTGGATTTCGGTTGTTCTAACTAGGGGAACATTGTATAAGACGGGGTCGCGAGGTATAATGGGGACATACACTCTTTAGGCAAACTTAACACAACACCAACGTAGCGCAAGCGTCATCGGGACGTCATTTGCAAGCGGCCATATTAACAAATGGCCTCCTGTTGGCGCTTGCGGCACGTTAGTATCATATCCATATAGTTCCTGAGATTAGCGCGTTCAACCAAACAAACTCTTTGGCTTTATAATTATTATCATAAGTATAGATTAAAGATGAGTTTATAATTAGCCATCGCCATGATCGCGGGACTAACGAATACCGTGACTCCGGAACGTAAAGGGCTATTGAAGGACACCGTGGATTTTAGTCAGTACAAGTCTGACAGTCCCTCTTGCTCTGCCCTGGGTGGGAGGACTCATTTGATGATTTTACCACGAAAAAAAAGTCATCGCTCTGTCAAGGGTTTTCCTATGATTGTTAATTACGCGTTTTGATCCTGTATAATATAAATAATAATAAAAATTCTCTGGAGCAAATGTCTCTACTATTATTTTTAAATAGCATGCTAGAGGTGAGGATAAATTGGGTACACAACCTTTACTTAGGGTCAAGTCACACGGTCGCGGGACTCACGAATTACCGTGATCCCGGTACGTACAGGGCTATTGAAGGACACCGTGGATTTTAGTCAGTACGAGTTTGACAGTCCCTCCCGTTTTGCCCTGGGTGGGAGGACTCATTTGATGAAAAAAAAAAGGGTCAAGTCACACCGAGACGCGACACAGAGCGCACAATTCTATAGAGCTATTCAAGATCAAACTCTATTTACTACACGAAAAGATACACATTTGTAGTATCGTTGCGTCACATCACGCCGCGTCGTGTATCGGTGTGACTTAACCTTAAGCCTTTGTCAAACAGACAGGCGAGTCCGAAGCGATAACGAACCGATACGAGACGTCAGTCCGATAGTTCGGTCACGCTATCGGATCGTATCGGATTCCATAAATTACAAATAAAAACGCCTCGCTTCGCATTCGCTACGCCTGTCTGTTTGACAAAGGCTTTAGTGGTGTGTTTAATAAATAGATCATTTCTCTACCTGAATTAAATAGACATTCAAGTCCTATGTTCATCTATGAATGCACAACTCACCTCAAAAATATTAAAACATGACACAGTTATGCAGAAAACCACAGAACACGCCATAAAAATTGAGACATCAACAGATTTATTAGCTTATATAATTTCGTTTAGTTCGATATATGTGGGCAGCGGAAATGCGAGTTTTCGAATGAAAAATGACACACGCACTTTGGGCCCGTTTAATTGTTGCACGTCCAATGTCGTAACTTGCATGGGACATCTGTCTAGATGAATAGTGACCATTTGTATAGGAAATTTCTTTCTTATACCTCACACGTAGGCTATGTCTCCGAATGAAATATCTTTGTCTAAGATATCATGAAATGAAATATCTTTATCTAAGAATTTGAATAAATATATTCGTTTATACCGATGACAGGAAGACTGGATTGACATGTTGTAATAACAGGTTTAAAAAGAACTTAAGTGCATCAAGCTTCTTTTTGTGGTCGCTTTTTGTTTATCGTGGTAAAATCATCAAATGAGTCCTCTCACCCAGGGCAGGGCGGGAGGGATTGTCAGACTTGACTGACTAAAATCCACGGTGTCCTTCAATAGCCCTTTACGTACCGGGGTCACAGTAATTCGTACAGGCCCGCGACCCCGGCTTTGGTGGTCTCTAGCATGAATTTTACGTATTTGGTCGTACAGCGTACTTTAAGTATTATTGCGCTTTATCATTTGATTTTTTTAAATTGTATAGATAATGAAAAAGCGCCTCTAGTGTACGAACGAGGAACTAATGTTATACATCAAATGAACATCTAAGTCCTCGTTTACTTTATCGTCCGGAGGACACGGTGGAGCATACAGTGCAGGACTGCCTTGCTTGGGCAGAGCACCGCCGTGTCGTGAGTGGGAAGCGGTCGCCTCCTTCTGCGAAGCAGTCATGCTCGCGAAGGAGGAGGCGGGACGCGTGAGGGAGAGGACAGCGTCCCTCCACCCCAGCCGCAGTGGTAAACGCCCACGGCGACTGACGTCGCCAGACGATCTCCGACCACCGTAGGGGCATGCGGGCGGCGAGTAACGGGCGACTCGCTGTCCGACCATGGACCATGCCCGGGTCGACGGCGCGTTGTGTTCCACGCGCGCCTCAAGGAGTGTCAGCATAGTGGCGGGACCTGTAGAGGGCCAAAGCCTGCCTGGGTCGCGGGACTTACGAATTACCGTGACCGCGGTACGTAAAGGGCTATTGAAGGACACCGTGGATTTTAGTCAGTACGAGGCTGACAGTCCCTCCCACCCTGCCCTGAGTGGGAGGACTCATTTCATGATTTTAACACGCTAAAAGAACAAAGTCCTCGTTTACTTTATGTCTCAAAAACTTGAAAAATGGTCGCCGCCATTTTGTATTTCAAAGAATTTCCACAGACTGTTTTTTACCATATTTTCAAAATGTTGAGAACGAAGTGATGAAAATCAAAAGTATGGTGATAATGAGACGCCAAATTCTGGGATTTCCTGAACGAAAATAGAATCCAGATTAGTGAATTCTCAAGTTAGCGAGAAGTTAATTGGCTGCGTCAAACTGCAACGTCGACTGGGATTGTGTGCTCTCATGTCACTGGTGGCCAATTTTAAATAACTTGAATGATTAAAACCTATTATACACTTAAACGTACCCTTTTACGTGTGTCACAATCTTACGCGTGATACATTATTATAACATTAAGGAAGGTACACTTAAAACTTTCAAGCTTTTGTATGATGTCGACATTAAGGCGTTTTTGACAAAAAAAAAATGACGTTTCACGTTTTTCACATTGACATTTCACGTAATTGTCTTGATTTAAAAAAAAATAAGATGGCGGATGTACACCAAAACTACCCCTCCATTAACCCATCATATACCTAGTAGGTATGGATCCGGCTCGAAGGACAAAAATATGCACCTTTACAGCGACATTGCTAAGACTTTAATTCTCATAGTGCAATATGTGAGGTTTAAAATTAATAAAATAGTTCCGATTCTAGTCACACGCCATAACATCCTTGTACAGTAATAGATTCCATTTCGTATGACACGGTCACAGGTTCGATTGGTATTCCTGCCAGGAAGCGTCTACTCCATTTATTGGACTGGTTTTAAATGCATCGAACGTGATATTCGAATGTGAACCAAGCCTGGAACTATGCACTAGTTTATTACTTGGTGGCGATAATGTAAACAACTTTACATGATAAAGATAGTTGTTTGTCATAATTCAGTTTTATCTTGTTCCCACGCAAGTTGGAAAGGTTAGTGGAAAATGGACCTTTGTAGGTCTGATTTAAGAACGGGTAATAGATTAAAAACATAACTGTCCCGTATAAAATTTCTACCTGAGTCACGTGTGCGATTAATTAATTATAGAGTATCTATCTGAATCTCAGGTAATTGTTGGTCAAGAGTTATGTTTTTCTTAAAAAAAAAAACAATCCATAAATTATATGCATAATTATTATCTTGTACAAAACTATGTTTCACATCTGCCAGTGGACCTGTGGCTGCTTACTTTTTTGGTTCAAAGTTCAGTTTGATCATCTGATCCACAACTTTATAAATATGAGCATTTTACTCACTATGATAGATCCAAAATTGATCCTTAATGGTCCCAACATTCGCCGAGTCTTAACCCTTTATCAACATTTTCCTATATTTCTGGCAAAGTGAAATAAAATCGAGTCTATCAGTATGCAAGTAGCCCATACCCCGGTAATGTATTGGAAATACTATTAATGGCCCCTTTGCTGAGCATCGTTTGGCGTGCCGGCCGTCCGGGCCAAATGAGATTCAAATATAGAACTTAATGTGAGTAATAATATTCCGAAGTGGTTTTTAGAAGGCTTGGTACGTTATGGTAGAATAGGTACTTCTAATGATTACTCTGATATGAAGTTATGTTTTATTGATGTCATGTTTGTGCGAAAAATCTTACAGCGATTGATCATTATTCCGACTATAAAGCCTTTGTCAAACAGACAGGCATGGCGAATGCGAAGCGTGATGTTTTTATTTGTAATGTATGGAATTGTTTGAATTCAGTCATATGTGTCGACGTCTCGTATCGGTTTGTTATCGCTTCGGACTCGCCTCTCTGTTTGACAAAGGCTTAGATGTCGGTTCTTAACGCCTACTGTTACTGTGGTCATAAAACCTGTCAATGTTACTAGATATTTTGATAAATACAGCTTGTTTTTCAGTAAACATATATTAAAAAAAAAAACTTAAAAGGTTGTCAGTGATTCACATTTCTGACACATCGTGCGCTGCGATCGATTTGTTAGTCTTCACCACCGACCTCGCACATAGTTTATGAGCCACCGACCATTCAGTATTGTGTTGCACATCTACATACAGTAATCAACCCCTTCAGTTCTGCTGAATACGCTAATGTTAAGTGGCGCCGGTTGACCGCAGCACTGCAAGTGGGGTTGGAAATGCAATAGTATACACTAGATGCATGATATAATTATTGTTGCGATGCTATAGTTAGGGTCAAGAGACTATCTGTAAAGGTAACCGTGGCCCTGGAATGCAAAGAACAACTGAAGAAACGGGGTGGATTTTTAGTCAGTAAGTGTCTGACAGTCCCATCCACCCCGCACATAGGACACATTTGGTGACTTTACCACCCAAAAGAAAGAAGACAAAGTACATAATACCTATTGCTAAACTGTCAAAATTATAGTTACCTAGTTATTTACTGAGAATTACTCCGTACTGGACTGAAAAACTCTCAGTAAACTAAGTATTTAAAATTTATTTATATATTAACAAACATAATAAAAAGAGTTAAAGGTTTTTATTTCATCTAATACAATTTCAACTGAAAATAATTAAGAACGTCTTATGAAAGTTTTTAAATATCTTCAACGTTCAATGTGACCCAGTCAAACCCAGTCGTACAAATAAAATAAATACACTTTTTTTCTACCTTTTTTTTATAAACTAGTGCGAAGTTCACACGCGCAGACTCGCACCCCATTACCTGAAGTTATTTATTTCAATTCCCGATTCAGTCATAAAAATGAAATGGCTTTTCAAATAACGGATTTCGTATCGCATTTTGTGATTCGGCCAGTAATATACTGGACTTTGAAAATAGGAAATGCATGGAATGACCGCCGATATGGACGTTATTAATGTTTGTATTTCGAGTTTCAGTCTAGCCTCGCTTTTAGTTGCTAATGCAACGAATTGAGTATTTCATGTTACAGAACGAAATTAAGATATTTTTAATGACATGTTGATTTTTAGTAATTTAATGTTGTACCTAATAAGGGAAGGCATGTTGAATTGAATGTCTGTTGGCCCGAAAACCCGAATGCAAAGCAAGTGAAAATTAAAATAGTGCCTAAAATTAAAAAGAAAGAGTAGTCTTTACTGTGGCTAGATTTTATTTATTAAGACTATATATAGCAAAGTACAGATATGTATACGGTAAGGGTCGTTTGACTGACTGGAATTAGGAGTACAGGTATTTCCTTTCATAACATTGGCGACGCCGATGCGTAATCGTAGAAATGTGCATATAAATACATAAATGAACTGCTAAATAGGTACAGGAACAGTATAATAAAAATACTCAAAAATATTGTTATTATATATCTTTAAAAGAACGTCAACAGATCGTTAGCACAATTTTGAGAGAATGAGCTCGTTGACAGTAATAAAAAACTATTTATAGTAATACAATAGAATTGAAATTTATAATAACGGTTTACATAGTAACACAAACAAATAAACTAGCCATATCATCGTGTTAAATCGCGCTACACGCCATTCCGCTGTGGGTCTCTCATAACTTAGCATTTTACTTCTGTTTTGGAGACTTATTTGAATAATTTAAGTGGGAGTAACAAGGGGCGAGAGGAATTTGGAGTAGCAACCAGTTTGCGATCCTCCTCAATTTATAGTGTTTGGTGTGACAGGACCTGGTCGCCTGGCGTCGGCGCCACCAGACGCCCGAACATAAAAATTTGCGGCGAATCGCCGTCCATTTAGACCCAAAAACTAAAACGATGTTTTACAAAATTGAATCGGAGCCCGATTTACAAAAACGTCCACGCGGAGACATTCGCCTCGGGTTGAATGGATGGGGATAACGACTTGGTGACCACTTTTTGGCCACAAACCCGTTTCGGCCGACCGCTCAAAAGACGCTATCTGTCGCGGAATCTCGATATCGATATAAAACCACGCACGTTTTGCATTGTAATTTCATATGTGTGCAACATTATATCGCGATGGGACAAGTGAATCACGTTTTAAATGACTCGCCCGATGTTTTATGTTTTTATTTTGGGTCCGTCTGCTAAGTTATGTGGCTCGACACCAGACCTGGCATTTAAATCTCCGAAATAAAAACACTTTTACTAAAACCCTTTTTCTGATCTCATGATTCAAATACGTGCTAACATTACTAGTAACTTACTTAATGTTTAAACTTTTTAAACAGTTTTAAAAAGTCGATAGACGACAATAGAAATTTTCATCATTTGATTCCGTGTAGCAATAAAGTAAATCTTATCACAAATTAGGGATTTAGATATCAAATTTATTAGTTTACATCAATAAATTTTTTAGTAATTTGCATAATTAAAGTTCGTTATGATTTCCTAATGTCCAATAGAGTTTGTTAAGAAGGATGTGTCAGCTTAACGTCTCTCGTGGGAGCGAGAAACAAGACGGTCGGCTTAGATGGGTACTGACATGCTCTTCCGCTGAGAAATCACCGTCGACGACCCCCGCTGATCATTAATAAAGAGATAGAGAAGTAAACCCTGTTTCCAGATTACCGACGAAAGACTGATTTATTCTAGATAATGATTTTGGCTATTTGTACACATGGAAACTTGATAGAGGTAATGTAGCAGGAGAAATAGGTAATTCTGTAGACGATAGATAAGTAAAGCGAGATAATTTAGTAGCAAACACTGAGCCTCATAAATAAACTCCAAACGTTAGAGAAAATCTAGTTAAGCTTGAAGCGATTAACCACGACACAATTACCGCAGCGACGCCATTTGATTTCCAGTTCCAAATAGATTTATTTGTAACAGGCTGCCGTCTAATTTAATGTAACCTGCCCCAAGCACGTAAATAGTTTTAATCTAAATTCGAGCAAACATTTTGTTTTAACATAGTACTGTAATGTTCGTAGATTTCTGAGGAATGATAATTGGAATTGTAAGCTTAACCAAGTAAATTAAATATACAAAGAGGCTGGTGAATAAATAATTGGATATAATGCCGACTGACGGGTCTAATAACGAAATTCTCTAGTTTGTTTAGTTTGATACGTAGTTCAAATGTCTTTGGCACGAATATAAAAAATAAGCACCAATAAAAATAGATGTAACCGGGCACTTTTGGACATTGGCAGTCGGAAGATGGCCGCGGCATAAATATTTAAATTACGAGCGACGTAATTCCGCGCTCCGAGGGCCCGGCAGCCCGCCACTTGAGACCACATTAACACAATTTTTGAAAGATCCAAAATTGACATTTTCTCGCATCCACGTGCCAGAAGACAAAGTAATTCAATCTATTATAGACTGTAGAATTAATCGCCACGTAAGAATCAAAAGGTTAAGATGTAGTTTCGGAGTTTTATGAACTTTCTGTCACTGTTTTGAATTTTTTATAAGGTTAATGCGCGGTGTTCATAATAAAAATCTACGAAGATGGCGGTAGCATTATTGTGATCGTAGGAAGGTGTACGGTAGTTAATTTAACGAGCACGTGTCGAAGTAGCAAAGGTTATGGCAGTCGCAGTTACTCGGGCTAGATAATGCAGGTATCAGTTTGCTCTAGTGTGTAAGCCACAGTTGGTCTTTGGACTAGGAACTGGAGTTCTGATTATATGGAACGAAATAAAAGCGACATTATTTTACGTTTCTCGGCTTGACCCCGTTGCGATGCCGTGACCAATTTGAAACATGTAACCTGTGTTTATGAATACTTGAAACACCACTGTATGTGGTTTCTGAGGCAGCATTAAAATGAATGTGAATGTTTTGTTATATTCTTCTGTAATATTAGTAAGAATTATATATATATATATACATTTTTGTTGATTTGTTGATGACTGACCTATTTGATTCATTGGAGTATTTTTTCAACCCTAACAGCGACGGGATTGTCTATTGCTCTATCTGGCACCCAATAAATTTCAATCCTAAAAGAATTATCAATTACAAGTGAATGCACATTCACGCCACACATCACAGCTCACACGCTTCGCCCGATAACATATCCTTTCAACGCTCATATTTCATCTATCATGATTATTGACGGCTTGTTGTACCCACAATAGGATCGGCGCTTCCTCCTCTTTGTGAATCATGGGTCCCTGGTACATGAGAGGTCTTTGACCTAATATTGAAATTTTGTTTTTCGTTTTTGGTTATATTTTGTGTGGGCATTTTCTCTGTTAATGAGTATGAACAATGGCCGGGCATCAGATTGCATCTTAGTGGGCGTCTGCGCATCGTGGGAGGAGATATTATGAACTGACGCTTCATTAAAGATAGGAAATACACTCATCATTGCTTCCCACTCGTGCTTCAATGGCTATTATGTGAATTTGCGATTTTATAGCAGTGTTGTTTTTTACTGCTTCGTCGGTATAGTGATCACAACCCCGACTGATGAGCCTGAAGTTCTGGGTTCGTTACCAGGATGGGCGTCAATGTTATTAGGTTGAATTTCTAAATAGCAGTTACAGAGTCTGAATTTGTTGCAGGTTGGTAGAACCTTATAGGCTCGCCATTAATACATGGAATTTAATATAGATACGTGTACTCTTAGGTATATCCGGGCTCTGCCTAACCCATCGGGTACTACAAGAGTAATATTTGTTGTTTGTTATTTCAGCCATGGAGATTAAGCCAAAACAAACCTTCCAAAACAGCCGCGTTCAAAAAAGTGTCCGTTAATTTTATCTTTGATCTGTAAAGCCTTTTTTGGCACAAGACAAAAGTGTTTTCATCAACTTCTTATTTTTAATGTAACAAATTAAACGCTCGACACTCGATGTTCTAAGTCTGTAGATTTCACTAGCTGAGCTTATTTGTAATAAGTCATAAATTTGCATTTAGTACTGAAACTTCTGGAACTTTGGCACAAAAACGCCCTGTCATGCACTTTTCGAAGTTTGAGTTATGAGCCATCAAAATGTACTTATGAGACAACAAGTAGGTACAGACAACTAAGGCAGAATGAGGAAAGCATGGCAGATATTTATAGACAGCAGTAACTTTTGGTGTATAACGACGGTTGCGCAGTGGCTGACGAATAGTCCTGTGCAACATTCGTCGTGGGTTCGATTCCCGAACGGAACCAAATAATAATATATGTATGATCTGCAAGTATTTGTTGCGGGTTAGGTGTTTGTCTATTGGATGTCAATTTCTATGTTTGTAAACGCACCCACGATAGATAAATTCCTAGTGTGGGGCAAGGTTAATTTTTTTTTAAAAGAAAAGAAATAATAAAATTGTTTCACATCGAGGGTCCTCAATTATATTTTATTATTTTCTTTTCTTTTACGTGTTGGTATGTACTTTTATCTGTACAAGAAAAATGCGATTTGGTTCAAAAACGAAACAAAAAGAACATCGCGTGTGAAACTTAACACATTCATTTATTTGTTCGCTTTTTTGGGACTGGACTACAGTATAATTTAAGATAATTATGTTTTATTTTACAACTTTTGTAGCGCAGGCGATTAGGTTTTTTATTACTTGTTCTTATTTGTGACATATTTGCAATAAGTAATTGAGTATTGAGTGTAGTATTAATGGGGTTCTCCTATGTCCTGTTGTTGAGAATACATGTGGAGCATCCAGCTAAATTGTTGGTATTCATTTAACGCAATTAAAAACATTCGCTCTTGACCTTTTTTTTTATCGTGGTAAAATCATCAACTGAGTCCTGCCACTCAGGGCAGAGCGAGAGGGACTGTCAGACTCGTACTGACCAAAATCCACGGTGTCCTTCAATAGCTCTTTACGTTCCGGGGTCACGGTAATTCGTACAGTCCCGCGCTCTTGGACTTAAAAAAATACCTAGATACTAAGTTTTCTGCTGGGTATGATCAGGTACATATCATTATCATCATCAGGTGGAAGACTGCTGAACAAAGGCAGAAGGCCTGAAACCACCACGTCGATGACAGTCCGTCACTTGCATCTATCGGTTGCTTTTTGATTAGATTTTTTTCATACAATGTTTTTCAAGTATATTGTTTTTCTTTTATTGTCCCGGCACTGTCTATAGCCATACCTCTGCCCTGAAACGCAAAGGGTAACTGAATGGACTGACTGGTTTTAGTCAGTACGAGTCTAACAGTCCCATCTGCTCCACCACCCAGCGGGGAGGAAACATGTGTGATGATTTTTACACCCAAAAAAAAAGTCCTTTATGAATAAATCACTACTATTCAACATACTCTGATTTATCAGCATTTTTGAAGGTTCGTTTTTGCATAAGATAGACCCCCAAAGGTTTAACCTTTAACAAATCTGTCTGTAAGGTTAGCAGAACAAAGATATTAGACAATAACTAAGCTGACCCCGCGAACTTCGTAGCGCCACAGAATCAATACTACTACACTACTAATACTAATACCACTACATCATTTGTTACAAAAAATGTGATAAATGAAGATCCGCTCGACCGATTTTGTGCAAACTTCACATAAACCATCTACTAAATAGTCCGAACAAAGCCTAAACATTTGGTTTGGATAGTTGAGCCTGTTCATAAGTTATAAAATTACAACGAAAAGTGGCATTGATTTTTATATATATTGATAGAAGAGAAGATATATAACAACTCATTTACATAGTATTATGTACTATTCTAAAACTAACATAAAACTGATTTACGACGTCGAGACGGGGTGTGTCTAGCACATTGCACAGCGGGTAGGTATCAAGAAACTCATTGTGTACTTACTACGACGCGTTACCAGTAAATATGGACGTCCTAGTGTTTCCTGTAAAATGTTCAGGAAGTGTGGTTATAACGCACTGTAGTCTGTTTTAACTAGAACTGGGGTAATTAAAGTGTTTATGATAAGTTTTGGGGCCTATTTTTGGAAATCTTGATTCGTCTTTCAATACAGGGGAAAAATTCTTTTGAGAGCGATATTTTTATGTACCCTCCTATCCATACTTTTTATTTTGCGGGTAAGCTAAAACACTATCCTAATGTAAGATTATGCCAAAGAAATAGAAATTTCTTAGATATATATTTTTAGTACCGAGCCTAAATAAATTAGTATTTAAAGGGTGTCGCGGGTCGAAACAGCTATCCGTGTTCCTGAAACGCAAAGGGCAATTGTAGAGAAACTATGTTTTGGTGCATTTTTGTTTTGTAGTGATAATTTACTCAATTTACTCAATTCTTTATTGCATTCCATATGTTACAAAAGATGGTATAAAATAAAAAGGTACAAGAGAAGACCCTGTCGGGCACGCAAAATTAGGAGAAAGGAAGAGCGCTGAGATATAATTTAATTAAATCAATATTCTTATGAAAGGTCTTTCATTTGGTTTATAATTATATTGTAAACATATTTTTATGTTTGTGTAGAAAAATGTAGCATATCAGTTGTATTTTCTCTTTATTATTTTTTTCACTTATTGATTACATTATTACTATTAAATTCTTACCTATAAGTTTTCTCTCATATTTAAGGTTGAATCAATAATAGTTCTACACCTTTGCAAACGGTAAGTTTCCGTGGTAACTGTAGTATTGGGAGTGTTATATAAGTATAAAATATTTGCTCTGCTATGTAACTTGAGAAATTTTCTCGGAAAATTCAACAAATATGGCGGTAGAGTGAAAGCTGTCCTATTTTTGTTCTTAATATGGACAAAATAATGATTGTCACAATTTTAATTAACTTTTGAAAGCTTCCTACATTGGATTTAATATACCGCAATTCAAAAAATGAGCTGTAAAGGAAAAAACAAATTAATTTCAATCAACAAAAGGGATTCATGATATTTTTGTGAGGATCAGAAATGTCAAAAATTAATTAGGTATGTTTAATGTCATCTTAGCTAAGAGAAGCCTTGAAGCATAATGTAGCCAAAACATTTTTTTAATGATCAGTTGGCTTCACTGTTTTTGGTAAGTAGATTTTAATTTAGTTCGTCTTACGTACCAATTAAATATTTTACAACTTTCTCTAGACACATAGAAAATAATTATATCAATCAGCATACATATCAAGAATTTATTAAATGATATAGGAGAAATATATAGATGGTTTGTGATATTTTATAAATGTTATACGCATTAACGCATGCGTCGAGAAATCTTTGCTTTGTGATATTCTCAAATTTTATTGTGAGTTTTTTTTTTACATGAAATAGCAATACTACAACGACATGTAGTACTATAAATTGTGTGTAAAACTAAAAAGAGTACAATAGCGCCTGTCTGCGTTCGCGCAACAAGCCCGCATGATCCACTCCTGCGCACATTCACTTCAAACCAGCCCCGGAATGCGGGAACACTAAAGTTATTGCTGGGCGTTTTAAATTTATATATTTTAAGTTTTTATTGTATGTGTAAATGTACTGGTTGAGTGAATAATGTCGTATTTATGTGGTTTTTTGTTGTGACTTTTTCTTTTGAGAGAAATGTACCTTTTTTTTATCGTGGTGAAATCATCAAATGAGTCCTCCCACCCAGGGCAGGGCGGGAGGGACTGTCAGACTTGTACTGACTAAAATCCACGGTGTCCTTCACTAGCCCTTTACGTACCGGGGTCACGGTAATCCCTTGGACCCGCGACCGAGAAATGTACCTGAGAAATAAAATACTGATACTGATACTGCCAGCCTACATCATCCCACTGCTGGGCAAGACCTCTCCCCATGACTTCCAGAAGTAAAATGTGGTGCAAAAATCCATGCGTTCTATCTTAACATGCTCACAAGACGGTCAACTACGTAAAACTATACGGATGAAGATAATACCTATATATACATAAAAATATTTAAAATTCTTATAACATGGGACATCAATTTTAGTGTAGTTTAGGTACACAACTGCCTAATATTTATGAGGTACTTATTTGTTATTTTATGTTTTAACTAAACTGAAGTTATACCCTGCTGAGAAATCCGATAGTTAGATGGAGGTCAATGACGCTTTTATTCTTATCGTAGTCGCATAGAAAACACCGGGTAAATACCTTCGGGTCTGCCTCCTCATTTAGACTAGTTAGTCTAGATGTGGCTTTATTCTATGTTATAAAATCATAATTCATTTAAAATAAGAATAGAAGAAATAACTTGCATAAAATAAACAAGTGATATTTTTCTTTAATTAAGCGGAGTGCAGATGTTGGTCCGCGTGACCAGTTGTTATTCCATGCAGTCTGTGCCTCACCTAACATGGCTGTAGGTAATTATCGCTGCGGGCCGCAAGGAGGTCTTATGACCAAGTAGAGTGCATGACTCATTAACCGATGAACCTTAGAGGTACGGTACCGGTGAGCTTCAGAAGGTTCAGTAGAAACTGCCAGAACTGTGATTGTAAAATGGTACATACTTTTTTTTTTTATCAGCCTACACTGTCCCACTGCTGGGCAAAGGCCTCCCCCAAGTTTTTCCATGTATTCTTGTCCAGCGCCTCTTCGAACCAGCCCTCACGGTACGAGTCCAACTCATCTCGCCACCTCTTTCTGGGCCGGCCTCGGCGGCGCCGTCCATCTCCAGGCACTCACTGTGTGATGGCCTTCGCCCAGCGGTCAATGTTTATGCGGCTAACGTGACCCGCCCAGTTCCATTTACATACTAAATTCATCAAAATTGGTAAAGGCGTCCAAACATTATGGTGGAATAAAGAGACTCACAAACATTTAAAACATAACACTCCTTTTTTTGGGTAGTCGTGTAAAAATACGACATGATTATGCAGATATTATGATGATACTTTATGACTTTAGACAGTTAGCTGTTTCCAGTGCGATAGGAGACCATTGTCCCGTACTTTAAAAAAAAATGAAAATAAAAAAAAACCTATCTCAATCCTGAACCGTTTTCTTTGACAGCTGCTTCTGCTTGGATATTTCTAAGGCTAAAATTCGATTGACAAATATCGGTATCGGGATTGCGACCGGAATAGATTTTAATTTCCAGCGAAAGTCAATGATATTTTCAACACAACGTCAGAAGTTGGCTTAGTTTTAGGCAAAGAGAGGTAGTACATTAAAAAAAAAATTGGTCTTTCAAAAAAGTCCACTTGGCGTGTTAGCCTTCTGTTGCAAATGGAAATTCTGCATTCTTTTTTGTATTTCTAACCGTAAAAGTCCAAGATAGTGAGCGATCTGACCTGTCCTCGACCAAACGTTGGTACCTCGTAGTGATCTAATACGAGACAATGAAGATCTATCTACCATCCACTTTATTTGGTCAGCCCTACTTAAGATTACTAGCGAATCTACGACAAAAAAGATTACAGCTATTAATGATTCTATAGTTTTTGTAATTTGTTCCGTAATTGTTGAGTTTTATTAAGTGCCAAATCTATCGTAGCTAGACTAGTAGATTGAGGCATTACCCTTGTTATAATAAGTTTATTAAAGAAGACGTTTTCACCTGGATTGTTGATAGTGGGAATACCATTCAATCTATTAGCACTTTTTTTTTTATTGTGGTTAAATCATCAAATGAGTCCTCCCACCCAGGGCAGAGCGGGAGGGACTGTCAGACTCGTACTGACTAAAATCCACCGTGTCCTTCAATAGCCCTTTACGTTCCAGGGTCACGGTAATTCGTACAGTCCCGCGACCATCTATTAGCACTAAGTAATTTCAATCTTTATTAATAATATGCGTACAGGAAAAGAGTGGAATTCACTTCCTGCGTCGTATTCCCGAAACATATAAACCGAATCTCTTCAAAGTTAAGCATTTGTCAAACAGACTGGCGTGGCGAATGCGAAGCGTGACGTTTTTATTTGTAAGGTATGGAATTGTCCGATTTATCCGATAGCGTGACAGAACTATCGGACTGACGTCTCGCTTCGGTTCTGTATCGCTTCGGAAACGCTTCGCTTTCGCCTGTCTGTTTGACAAAGGCATTAGGGTGAACAGGCTTCTTCTGGGTAAGCTCGCTCCATCGTAAGCTTTGTCTCTGTCAGTCTGCCTTTGACTTGTATTATAGTCAATAGCAAACACATCTAAAAATGTGTCTCCCCCGACTAATGCATAGATATACAACAAAATATTGGACATAACCCACGACTCTTATTATCCCGTAGAACAGTGTCCCGCAAAGTGTGTGCCGCGGCACACTGGTGTACCGTGATCATTAGTTGGTGTGCCGTGGAAAAATAAGGTTATTTTATAAAATTATTTTTAGTAAGAATTTAGACCGTCTATGCTCAATTAAACAGTCTCATGTTTCGCATTAAATACCTTTTCTGAAATTTAAAGTTTAAGTTTGTTGATTAATAATAAAAGTTGTTTAATATTACTTAAAAACTGTTTTTTAATTTGTGGTGTACCTCAATTTTTTTTCGTTTTCCTAGGTTTACTTTGAACACAAAAAGTTTGCGGAACACTGCCATAAAACACTATAAAACCATCTTCAATTACTCTCTTTGGCCCATCTCCTTCGAATAATGAATAGGAGCCATATCCACCGATACGGCCAAGGTCACTGGTTGTCTGTCGCTCCAATCAATACTATTTCATTATGCACGACAAGCCGAACGGGTGCCATTATACTCCATAGCTACCTGTAGGTATCTGGACCGCAACATATGCCACATTATTAACATACTGTGTTCTGGTGACTGCATTATATATCATGGCATATCTTTAATTAACTCTAGTAGCTTTTGCTCGTTCTATAGCCGGGAATTACTTTAAAGATGGGGAAGGTGCTGTCAGACTTGACTAATTAAAAAGTTAAAAACCAAACTTCCTTCAATTGCTCTTTACGTTCCAGGGCCGCAGCGACCTTTAAAGACAGGTCTGTGATGTGTATGACACTCGGGGATTACGATGTTTCTTAATAGTCTAAGATTTTGTTAGGATCAGTGGAGCCGAAATTTACACGACTTACAAATCTTATCTTTTTAGAAAAAATACTGGCTTATTGGTCTAGTGGTCGCAAGCTTCGGTTGAGCATGACGTCCTAGGTTCGATTCCCTGGACGCGCAAAGTGATATAAAGTTTTTCCATCATCGATATCTCAGTAGTAGCCACACGGTCTGGACTTCTGGTCACTTTTGATTTTGATAAGAACTTTGTCAAAAACTTTTTCAGGTTTTTGATCAAAAATCCGGATTTTCACAGGTTTATGATGAAATTTAGTTTAAAATGTGTCATCTTCCGGTTTTTCATCAAACACCTAATAGATTATTGATAAAAAACCTAATTTTATGAAAAACCTGCGACATATATATTTTTAATCTCTATATAGACATCCGTTTCTCGGCTAGACCTACTTGATAGTGAAGTGGCGACTCACATTTTTTGATACATTTTAATGACGTGTCGTGGGTAATCCACGACACGTCATTAAAATGTATCAAAACATGTCGCGGATGAAAGCATTTTCAATTTATTTGACACTCCCATTTATGATAACTTGACTGGTGTAAGCTGATCCTTTGTTACACGAAAGGGCTTAAAGCGCAATGGTTCATCTTAAACTGGTGCCCCTGGCGTATAAAAACATGGAGTCGAATAATTTGCGGAAATTACTGTTTAATTGGGTATGGGCGTCGCATGCGCAACCGGTTGGTGGCGGATGCTCGCTGCGATTGTCTCGTCCTATAATCGCGCCAATAATGGTTGGGATTCGATCGGTTATTGTCGTATCGACTTGCGATCACTGTCCTTAATGGAACTGGATCCAGTTAGCTGCGACTTGAGATTCTAATTTATATTGAGACCTGTTCAAATGAGGTTCAAGTTGCTTGTCTGATCATAAATTCGAGTTGTGAGCAACCTTATCCTTTAGGCGCACGATGTTGCCAGATTCGCGTGTAAATGACGCGGTCAAAGACCTTTAATGAAACCTTCTTCTGTATTTGATGAGTTGACTTGAACAGAGACAAAAAGATAATAATATTCTGCAGTCGAAATGATACCTTTAAATACAATTAAGCTCGCCACATCGCATTTCAATATTGATTAAAAATAATATGACTTATTGGTCACATTTGGTTGGCGGCACGAGCGACATAATATATCGCTGGGTTATTCTGTCACACACGACAATATGAAATATGACCGCATTACGAAACTCCTGACTGAATGTTTTATACAATAACGTAATTCGTGAAAGCTATTATGCTAATTTATTGACGTTTTTATGTTCTCCGGCGCTTCGACGGCGACACGGGACGATTTGCGTTCAAACGTCGCCATCTTGATAAATAATTATGACCATGTGACAGTTGAAATATTAACCCGTCCAATAAGCCACTAACTTTTGTATTATGTAGACATATAAAGAATAACTCACTGGCTAATATTTTGATTGGCTGTAAAATTATTATTAATGCCGATTTATAAGCGAAACATGATACGGATGATATTGTTTGATTGTGAAGCTATAAACTCTTGCTATTTATAATATTAAGTCTACCTAATCACAATGGATTTCTACGTAAATTATACTTACGATCGGTTGCGTTAAAAATATCAGATGCACACTCAGCGGGTTGTTTGCAAAAGACGATTTAATTTTGTTTGCAGCGACATATTTTGTAATTGTTTTCTGAGTTACAATCCGAGGAATTATCACCTCTAAAGAATCTCTGTCTTGGGGAATCTCTATTGTCAACTTTCAGTGGAGAATCGCTTGAACATCGAGTAACGTTTTTGCAGTAAATGTTTTTTTTTATCGCAAATAGTTACACTAGTAACGTGTTTTGTTTTCAAGAGTAAAAAGTGGCTCTACATATACAAATTATTTATGAAAACAAATGGAAACAGTTTCAAACAAGGAATTATTGTATCAAGACGGTAATTGAATAAATCACAAAAAGAAAAAAGCTTCTCGGTAATTATCACCTGCTCTAATAGCCTATATTTAAACAAAAAATAAGGAAATTATACCAAAAAGTAAAGCCGCTTTTTTGACGAAAAAATTATAAGCGGCCAGGCTTTTTTATCTAGTTAAACCTTAGTGATACGAAACATTAACTTTATGTTTCGCGATAAAAATCGTAAAAGCTTACAGCTAGATTAGTATACTGCAGGTTTAGTGCGATTTTTAAACCTATCCGAACGCCATATCGTAAAGTTCAATTATCCGATACAAATTGAAGTTTGTTTCGCGATTTCGTACCTTTTGTAACTGGCAAATCCGCTTACTCATCATACGCTGAAATGATACATGTCTGATATCAAAATAAAAAGGCTTATTTAAAAAATATATATATCTTAGCGATGGTTTTTTGACAACACAAATGTCATACGTATGACGGTGAATCTGTCAAAACCACGAAACAGTTTGCTTGCAATTTTTAAGGCTGAAGTGGTTTGGTTAGTTTCGCCGCCTATTATGTTAATTCTTGTAGGTTATTTTTTAAGTTCTTGATCACAAAATAATTATATTAATATAAAATGGCTATTGTGTTAGCCACGTGACATTACATAAATAATCATAGACAATTCGTTACGGTTTTTTTGCCCAATCTATAATAAACCTAGGGTCAACGTTCTTATTCTTTCTTCTCGAATAAAATACCATAAATGGCTTTTTAAATTGTGATTATAAGAATTAAAATAGAATAACTGGTTGCAGAAACACTGTTGTTTTATTAAATATTATTTTTCTTTTTATGTTTTATGGTTACAAGAACCGGTTTTCATAGATGAGAAATGATTAGGATACACGAGATGAAATAGTTTTTTTTTTGTGTATCCATGTAAAGGAAGTTAAACTATGGTGTAACTTTCGTGTAAATGTCATGAAAAGGTAAGGCATATAGCCACTTTATTCACATTTGGTTCAGAAATTCTAAGCCGTGAGTACAATGCAGGTCGGAAGTGTTAAAACTCCTACATGTGTGAAACACTGGTGTTACCATGTAGGCAGCGCGCATTGCACTCTACCGCCTCTAATAACTTCCTCTCAGCTCGAAATTACCTGCTGTTTGTGACTGTACTATGTCTGGGGACGGACTAAAGTTTTTTTTTCTTAAGTTACACAAAAAAAAAGTCCATCCCGCCCTGCCCTTTGGTGGGAGGACTCATGATTTTACCACGATAAAAAAAAGGTATTAAATCTTACGAGTAACACTTTCAGAATTTAAAAGCCAATGCGTAAAATTGGTGCCTTTTTTTAAGCGGCAGTCGGACCTCTTGTGGACAAAACGATGCATAATAATATTTTGAACTAATTATTGTATGGGGTCTGATATCACAAACTCAGTTCGAGCAGAGATAAATGATCTTAAAGTTAAAGTAAAAATAATATTGTAGATAATTGAAGAATTTGCAGTTGAACTTAGTTTTATCGTAATATGTTATTGACAAATTATATTCCCAACTTCGAAACTACACTCTGCTATCCTCTGGATGAAAGTATGTACATAATATTTTTGCAAGAAAGCTACTTTACTTTCTATTTATTTTTATTCATGAATATCAAACAAATATTTACTGTTGTTTTCGTAAACCTGAACTCCACCTGAGTTATTTCGGATGGGAATAAAAGCTGAAATAAGTTAGCAAGCTCCGTTTTCCGTAGTTTCTTATTTACTTGTCGCATTTCCCCAGAGGTGCTCCTTAATATTTGAACGAACAATGAGCGACGGCTTCCAAGGAAGTTTCTCCAGAAAGTTCATGCCAAAACGTCAAGAAGGAAACCTTTTTTTTATTGTAAATGTTTTATTTTTACAATTCCCTGATGATTGTTGTCCAGTACCTAGATAAAGCGAGATCAGTGACGTAAAATCATGGTGAAGCCTTATTTTATGTCATTAAGTAGATATACGCTGATTTTTTAGGTAGCTTTATGGCGGATGGCAGAACGGCTGGAGAGATAGCATGGAGTCCTCACTTTACCCCGGAATCGGGTCTGGATGCTTTGTATGCCGTATAAGTAGGGAACCGATGCTCACAGAGATTCCCTTCGAGGACACGATGCTACACAACCTGGATGAGGGCCAAGTTTGGGAGATGCGGCGCCCGGATCTTGTCGCAGCGAGCAGTCAGTGCTGCAGATAAAATCTCGTCTGCGGTTATGTAAGTTCATGGTCGAGAGCAAGAGCGTATAAGACTTTGTTGCCTGGTATTGACGGAGATGCCTGACACAAAGGAAGTGATGGTTGTAAAGGAGGTGGCAGATAAGGCGCAAGGGTAAACTACCTCCCTCTCTCTCTACCCGTAGGAGAAGCACCGTACGTCGGGTGCGCGCACAAGGACTTCCGCTGCCATAAGATGTTAGCCTACAGCTGTACACCGCTGCAGAAGGCAACAGGGTCTGTCAGTTGGTATGAGGTCCAAAACCTGACCGGGATATGACTGCGGAATATTAACATACACCATTTACACGTGGGAGGAGGCAATGGCACACCCCTCTCATGTGTCCCAGCTGATTAATTACTGTTACTAAGAATTTATCAGGTTATAGTCAATTTTATTGACCATAAAAAAGCCAAGGTTTGCGACCACCATAATAATTTCAGAAGCGTAAACATGGTTAAACGAGATGTAAATATAGATATTAAAACGTTGTACAGCATTTAGTAATTAACAGCAGTGCTCCCATTGTTTTGTTTAAGTGATTTATATTCTGTGGCCGCGAATTAATTGCGCGTAAGCCGTTAAAGATTGTTTGAATAAACAAACCGTGCTCATTTTAATTTTTGTTACGCTAAGTATACGAATTTATGATTTTGGGAGTTGTTCGTGAAGTTCTAGAAATAATTTGTAGGCTTTGGCTAAGTTTTGAGGTTAATATGAATTTAAGCGAGGGTGATCACAATGAATCAAGCCTCGAGTAAAAGCCTTGGTCTTAGTGAAATAAAATATCAGTAACTAAAGTAAGCACATAATTATGATATCAATCCAAAAGTGAGTTAGTTGGTGACTTTTTCTTCTCAAAACTAAAATAAGATCAAGTCAATGAATGAAACTAAAGCCACTTTTTTTTTAAACCCCACCCTAGGAACTCTTCCTGTATCGTGGGTGCGTTAACAAACATAGGAACTCACATACACAAACACCCAGATCCGGAACAACTACTTGCAGATCATACAAATATTTGTTCCGTGCGGGGATCGCACCCGCGACACGCCGCGCAGCAGTCGATCGCTCAGCCACTGCGCCAACCGTGTCGTCAGACACATATTAATAATAATAAATATTCCACAAATAGGTACCTACTTATTAAATTAATGAGGAAAGCTAACAAACCTGTCGGAACAAAGTTCCTTCCTACTTTTTTCACACCTTCAAAAAAGGTATTAAAAAGGAGGTGCAGGTGCCCTACCATGATGTCTTAAAGCGTGTGTGGTTCCGCTCAGGGAACGAGATGGCGCTAGACGACTTGTATGGCTCTGTCTCTTTCCCACAGCATAACTGTCACCTTTTACATGTTTTGTGCTTAGGTAGCTTCGGCTAAAGTTTCGGATGTTGTCCAATGTTTATCACTTACGCACGTAAGATTACTTAGTGGTAATTGGTAGCAACATGATTGGACAGATATTCGGACATACGATGGGTTGTGCACTAAAAAAAATTGAGTTACTTTCGCACGGATTTCGTTGACGGACTAAAGCCTTTGTCAAACAGACAGGCGATAGCGAACCGAACCGAGTCCGAAGCGATAACGAACCGATACGAGACGTCAAACTGGGTGCAGCGAACCGAGGCGTGGCAATTATATTAGCTGGCTTTTTATGAACGACGTCAAACAGAGCAAATACACCTTCGCCATGTCTTCGCATCTGTTCGGTCACGCTATCGGATCGCTTTCGCTTTTCTATGTGACTAGATTCAAACAATTCCATACATTACAAATAAAAACGCCTTGCTTCGCATTCGCCACGCCTGTCTGTTTGACAAAGGCTTAAGAGAGTAGACACCCTGGGTCGGCAATGGCAGTGTTGATGGTGTTCCAGGTGTCCATAGGCTACGTTGAACCGCTTACGTTAAGCGGTCCGTGATAATTCGTCAACTTTATAAAATAAGTAAGCCAAAACAAGAAATAATATTATTTCTAGACACATTAAGAATTTTTGTTTTCTATTAATTAAGTATTCTAAAGTTTACTAAGGGACAACTTTATGAAACATGTGTTTATTAGCAAGTTCCTAGGACTGGAGCGTGTCTGTTTAATTAGGACCTTATTTTTGTTTGTCCAAGTAACCCTAATGTTACTAGATTTGGTTTTTGAACTTTAAGTTTATTTAGTAATGTTTATGTTTGAGGGCTAAGCCTGATAAATAAACACAACAATTACACTTACATTTACCGAAATAACAACTTTTTGACCACATATTAATATTGAAGGGTTAGGTTAGTAGAAAGTTACGTTAGTTTGGTTGAACATAATCCACATTATTTCTTTCGATTTTGAAACTTTTTTTGCCATTTTACTTGAATTGACAATGGTTTTATAATATTATAAATGCATAAGTAGTAAGCCAAGCCACATGCGACAGTAAGTTGGTTCATAAAACTAAAAAAAAATAATGAAAAAAGACTGCAGACATATTACCTACAGTCCAGCAATTTATTATGTAAGTAATGTCATGTGCCCACCCTACACATAACGAGGAGACAAATCGTCTTGATCGCATTTGTCCATCGTACGATGACCCTTCCTTTCAATTCCGCATTGTCCGGTCTAAACGCTGATAGCATCTAGAGTGGTGCCGCCGGCCTAATGGGATCCCGGGGTTACGCTTAATGCTCTTAATAATACAATCGCGGGACTGACAAATTGCAGCGTCCCGCGGGATAGGGGATGGAAACCATTGCTGTAATCGGTTTAGGGGGTAAACAATGTGATAGAGTGGTGGAATGGGTTTGTGAATTCTAGAAAGGATAGTCAGATGAGAAATTAGGTACCTCAATGAGCTTAGTCAAGTTACTCCCCACACAGCATTTATATTTATAACTTAGAATATTGCACAGCATTTATAGTCAAACTTTTTCTAAAAATGTAGCAAAATGTAACATGCTGTTATAAAATGTTTTTGTGTTACACAATGTTTTAAAAAGTTAGAATAAACTGTTGTGTGGGAGCATCTTCACCATACTTGCACTATGTTGAACAAATTACTTTAAGTAGAACACCTTAAGGATTACTACCAGATGGCAAGGATATCCAGCTGTATGTGGTTTGAGTCGACTTATAGCATGATTGGGAAGACGTGGTTAATGATGATGAACTTGAAGGCAGTCATATCACATCATCAGGCCTCTGCCTCGAATCTTGCGGGCAGCGCCGCGCCGCTGTTTCCGAGGGCCGGTCCATTTGAATGTACGCCTAAGATCCTGCCGCTCCCGCGCCGCCGCCGCCGCCGCCCCGCTGCCCGCAAGATTCGAGGCAGAGGCCTCATTGTTATTTCGTTTGCCTTTATCTAAACAAAAGAACTCTATGTTACAAGTTGACCCACGGTACCTTTCTATTTTGTGACAATTTCAAGTGCAAACTCCTCAATAATTCCGAAACTACTCAGCGGACAATGCTCAAACAGTTTTAGTCGCGATCTTACATCGAGAGCTGTCAGCTTTGTTTACGACTGTACCTACTTGCCTATCGAAGTATGTAACGGTCACTTGACTATTGTGGTGATGACGTCAACATGACAGATGGGAGGTGTCGGCAGCGGTCACTTGTAGTAAGTGGCCAGAAGTCAGCGCTGATCGAAATTGAAAAAGAAGTATTACCAATTTAATAAATATTTAAAGATTCCTAAGACACAAAATTGTATCTCTCGAAACCTAAATATTTGATATTTTGGACTAAAATGGTGACAGCTGCTTCTGGAATAAGTCTCCATTCTTATAGTGTAGCATCTGGTGTAGTATGGAATCTGCTGAAGAGCAATAAAGGAGGTTCAAGTGTTGCTTTGATTCGGAAACTTACTCTTGACATGACGCTTTGTGTCTGGCAGTAGAGAAAAATAAAATTTAAAATCGAATCCGTAGTTTCGAATGATTTCGAATTTCAAGCAAAAAATTCGAATCTTGTCTAACTATATGCGAAAGACGGTGTTTGTTAACACGTTTTTTACCTAAATCGCTGAACTAACTTTTATGAGTTGACGAAAGAAATGGGAGAGAGAGGATTTTCTGTGAAACTTCATAAACCATCAGTTTTCCGTTTCAATATTTTAGCAATATTGTCCTAGTAATGCCCGCGGCACAGTTCATTTTCAGCTTAGTGAAGATAATTATAATCAAAATTCTATTACTTATCAAAGGTTTATTTTAGAGAAATAAGTACCTTACCTAACCTCAAAGGAATACACTTAACCTTCATCGATTTAATAGGCAGCTCTAGGGATCATAAGTTAAGATACATTTCAGATCAATGTTTCAGTTTACAAGTTTCAAACGCAGATTATTTCATAAACAAATCCATTACAAGTTGAGTTTCAAAGGACTCTAGGCAATCGAAATAATTATAATATTTGTATCTTATTCTTAATGTTTTGCTACAAGAATCTTTCAAAGTACAGTTGCCAGCACATGCACCCACCTCAATCTGTCAAATTTCTTCAATAGATTTTCAACCTTATTACAATAGTGGAAGTTTATTGTTCAATTAGTAAAATTTGGCAGGTTCGGGTTGATTGACCTGCTGCAGCTGGCGTCTGTACTATCAAGATCGTTTTTAAATAAAAATGAAACGAAACAATTTGTATATATTTGAATTGTGATCACTAACATTAGCTAATTTTTTTTTTAAATTTTATTTATAAACAATTGAACTGTTCCATAATATAAGTTCTAAGTATTAGCAGAAATCATAATATAATCTGCAGTAACAAAAAAGATTTAAATTTTTCAAAGTCGCAATCTTTACTTGCTTATGTATTTCAATAAAAGAATCTGTGCAATAATTGGCGCCAAAAGAATAAACAAATGTAATTTATAACCAGGTAGAAAATTTAATCGTCTGATGCATTTTCAAGCATTTCTCGTTGCGTTTGCCTGTAACGTGCAGACTATAAAAAAGGAAGATGGCAGTCTGGTTACAGAATTTAAAATGCAACGTTCTCCTACTTATAGTGCTGTTTTATTTTTATTGCTAGATTTACGGAAAATGTAAAATACTTAGTTCCTAGTTTTCGGGAAAAGCTTATATGGATGTTCCGACACATCTAGGTACTTTTTTATATTTAGTTTTTATTTGTTGATAAAATTTTACCTTCTGGACCTAAAAAGGAGAAATATATTATGTATAAGTATTTATATATATATTTCTTGCTTTAAGAAATGTAATAAATTTGACTATTTTTTTTCCGAATTTAATCGCAATTCATGTTAAGATTCTGCTGAAATAATAATTTATATCCTCAGTGCCCACCGAAGGCCCATAATTTTTTTTACAGGGTGCTTATCAATTCCAACTCTGTTGAACAATATATACCGTGTCGCGGGTTCGATTCCCGCTCGTAATAAATATTTGTATGACCTATGAATTTCTATGTTTGTAAATGCACCCACGGCACAGGAGAAATTCCTCGTATGGGACAACGTTAAAAACAAATATTTTCACAGTATTTTGGAATTTAACTCGCGAAAAACTTGCCTAATCTCCGTGCTTTCTTTTTTTTGGCGCGTTGTGTAACACGCCCGCCTCAAGGATTGTCAGCATAGTGACGGAGCCCCCTGTAGAGGGCCAAAGCCTGCCGGGGTTGCGGGACTCACGAATTACCGTGACCCCGGTACGTAAAGGGCTATTGAAGGACACCGTGGTTAGGGTTATTGATTTTAGTCAGTACGAGTATGACAGTCCCTCCCGCTCTGCCTCGGGGTGGGAGGACTCATAAGATGATTTTACTATTAAAAAAAAAACTCCGTTGACTGATCGCTGACTCCGTCAGCTTTCTTGAAATCGTGGCCTATTTCTATTGTGAACTTTCTGCGTCCATATTTTATGTAATATTTTGCTTAACAGAATATTCTACCTCCTCGTCGTCGTGGGCGATAATGGCCGGACACACGATGGCCCCATACCTTATAGAAAACATGATCGCTTGACCCCGTGGCGCCCGCGCCGGTTCCGCACCGGTATTTCTAAGGTGGTAGTAGGTATTCATATGCAAAAGCATATAAATTACTTAAGGTTAATGCTATAGGTGACTCAGATTCTAAATTATATTATTGTAGTGTTAATTTAGAATATGATTGTATGCAAAATATATTGCTTTTTTTGACCTTTCGCAGATTAAGTTGAACTTGTGAATTTTTAGTTCGTTAGGCTAATTCTCTATCAACAGTTCTTTTATATTTTAAATGTAGATGCTTTTTATATTTTTTGTTCTGTTACACTCGTTTTACTTATCTTTTGCGCTATCTCTTCCCCTCGGCTTTTGGACCGGTTGCTAATTAAATTGCGCAGTGGGCTGTGATTTAATTATCATTGGTCAGATTCGGTTTTAACTTAATTTGTGGTTTAGGTACGTGGTTTATCGTACTTTGCTTTTGTAATTATTTTCTTGACCCAATGTTGTAATGTAATAAAACAGTGGTAGTGCCTTTTTATGTAAGTATGTAAAATTCTCATAAAATCAATTCACGTTGGTAGGTACGTTGGCCATCGGCATGTCAGAGAGGCATAGATACAAGTTAGTGTAAACAGTAAAACTTCTTCTAGAATTTATTAGTATTGCGACCTGTTTGCGTATAGAAACTTTAACACCTAATAATACCGAACTTTATTGCCTTTTGTCAAACAGACAGGCGAAAGCGAAGCGTTTCCGAAGCGATACCGAACCGAAGCGAGACGTCAGTCCGATAGTTCTACCACGCTATCGGATCGCTTTTGCTTTTCTATGTGATTGGATTTAAACAATTCCATACATTACAAATAAAAACGTCACGCTTCGCATTCGCCACGCCAGTCTGTTTGACAAAGGCTATATAAGTTCATATTTTGAAAACACGCATAATTATGTCGCAGACAGCTGCAATATTAAACAAAGTCTTGCAAACAAAAGTTAAAACAGCAAAATGTTAAAAGAAAATCCTTACCGAGTGCCTCACAAAAGCTGGTAACTTAACACTTCACAGTGTGCCTGTACACGTTTGTTTAACTGGAACACGAGCATACCCCTACTTCGTGATTAGTGGCAGTTAATCCATACAAATGTTGTCCCTAATTGGAGTAATAAATATCAAGTTTCACTGTGTCTTCCTTGTTCTAATGTTACAGTACTTGTAAACTTGTTACTAAATGTTTTGGTACGTTTTATGGCCCGAGGATCAGACTTACTGGTTGTGTGTATCTAAACTCAACTTTGGTGCCTGGGAACTTTAAGTCAGGGTTAGTTTCATTCGACCCGCTGCCCCTGTACCATCAACTGGCTGGATGAGAAAAATTGTATCATCGACCCCGTTATAGCATCTGCATGTATCGAGGTGGATGTTCAAAAAGTGCAGTTATATCATTATGATTTGATCGAAAATCTTCAAGTAAAATGGTTTTCAACAGAAAAAAAAAATCCTACTTAGCCTGTCCATAATGGTTTTCAAAGATTTGTATAAAAAGCAATCTACCCTTGATAACGTTGTCAGTTCAAGAACTAAACTAGTATTATGACGTGTATTTTAAATAGAATAGAAAGCTTTCGAACAAGATGATATGAACGAAATATCTGGAAGGTATTGCAAAATTAAGTACGAAGACTTTGAACTGTCAGTAACATTGGTTTACAAAGACAACCACAGACAATAACTATTATTTTACTAACGAATAATGTTAAAGCAGGGATTATTTAGAATTATTTCAGTCTGAATCAATAGATTTACGTAAATATTTCAGAAGGTGGTGAAGGCTGTCTGTGTTGTATTAAAAATAATGAAAATGAATGAAGTTTTAAAATGATGAACGAGTGAAAATGATGTATTGAGTCATGTCGTCACTGTATACCTCCGCTAAGACATTATTTGAAAGCTTGAAAGTGCCTATGTATTTCATTTTAATGAAATTCATTTCAATGATCTTGTAGCATTGCTTAGATGAAAAAGCGCCACAAGTGTACGAACGTGGAACATTTTTTTCTATCTAGTTAACGTGAAAGTCCATGTATATTGTACGTCACAAAAACGCGAAAAGTCATGCCATGGCCTCGGGTTTAGCATCTTGTCTCGCTGCGATAGTTAGTCAATACCCGCTGATAAAAATAGTCGAATTGAAAACCTCCTTTTTTTGAAGTCTGTTAATAATAACTGAAAAACTCTACCAAATCAGAATACGTGAATCTGGTTTTAAAGCTAGTCTGCAGGAGAGTTCCACGAGACCATCTTCTTCTTTCAGGCGGACCTTGTGCATTAGAAAAATCTCGGGTCCACGAAAATTTGATCCAGAAAATGGTCAACAAGAGTGTCTCACGGGCGCGCCGCTGTAAACCTTTCAACGGCGCTCCAGGGCGCCGCGATGGCGTTCTATTTGTCTATGGTGCTAATTTATTTTTAGATATATTATTTCATTAAGCATTATTTATAAAATATACCTGTGACTAAAGCATAAATACAAATTTTATTACACATCGGAAGTATAAAATGTATATGTTTATGATCGCTAGTCATTAGAAATCCGTAAATCCAATTATAATATTCCACACAACAACAAAAGAGAAAAATATTAATAAAATCCAAATTGGACGTTTACTAAAAACGCTGATAGAATCGTTGAAAAGTTCATTTACAATTCAAAGTGAATTGGCGACTTAAATATTAACATAAGAATAGGATCAGACAATATTATAATTCAGACCTTATAATTAATGGTAAATAAGTCTCAATTCTCTATGGTAACTCCTGACGTAACTGAGAAATTTTAGCATTTACATTCAAAGGAATTTGATCTTTGATCTCAGAGATTAATGTCTAGTTTAATATCTAATGTAGATTGGATATTGATGTTTCAGAAGATTTTATTGCGTTTATATCTACTTATCTAGCCACTACATACATGGTTTTTAATGCGACGATAAAAGTAATTTATTCTGCATTGAAATGTCTGCATTGTTTTGCGTAATCCGGTTCCCAAAATACAGGCGCCACTGTTTTATCATTATTACTTGAAACTTGTTACCGATATCTTTATTTATAAGTTAGATCAAGAAAAATGTTTGTATAAATGCTTTTATTTTATTTCTATTAAACTCAAATAAATGGTATGTTGAGTCCCGAATGGCCCGTTTCGGCTTCACACTGGTTCAAATTATTTAGTATCCCATAACACAAGCTCTGCTTAGCTTGGGACTAGATGACGTTGTGTGATAGTTGTGTAGTTTTCAATATAAACCGTACAGAAAAATGTTTAACAAAACTTAGTCCTGTAATGAGAAAAGAGTGCAGACAAAACCGACTTTGTCATAAACTATGTCAAGATCTCGATTACCAATTCATGAACTAGAAGTTCAGCCTATCAGTTTAGGTAATGTCCCAGGTGAACTATAACTCCAATTACCCTTCCAAATCCCCAAATCACCCGATCACTTTACCTTCAACAAACATCTATAAAATGGTACTATAAACAAGAACCTACAGGCTATCGGACATTCGGTCTCTGATCCACTAAGGGATGGGCGCGGCGGAGGCCGAATACCGAGCTATTTGAATACCGAATGACGCCGCGCGATTGTCAATATCCGCCCGATATGGGGATATTAAGTTGCCTTATGATAAAATGGACGATTCATGCTGTTGGTCGGAGGGTGAATGCATCGATTTGTGTTATGTTTTTATTCGAGTCGGATAGTGTCCCAACCCTGTTTGTATAGGGTGCGGGAATTGGTTTAATATTTTAGCTAAGTTATGAGTGTTTTTATATAATTGCTTACAGTTTTTTTCAACAGTGGATTGAGCTGGGTGTTCGATCTGGACAGGACAATTCTCAAAATAACTGTTTTGTGGTCATTATTTGATGCATGATATCTTCTAACTCAATAGAATCGGGGATTGATTTGGAACTTTGATGCAAAAATTAGTTCCTCGTTTTTACACTAGCCTGCCGGGGTCACGGGAATAACGAGCCACCGTGGCTCCGGAACGTAAAGGGTTATTGAAGGACACCGTGGATTTTAGCCAGTACAAGTCTGACAGTCCCTTCTGCCCTGCTCTGAGAAGACTCATTTGATGATTTTAAAAAGAGGCGCCTTTTTGATCTTCCATATAATAACACATTTAATACTTCAAATAGGTACGCTGTAAATAAAATACAGAAACCTTGTGATAAGGTCTCTGATTGCCCATCCAGACGCCACCAGGCATACATGATCCTGATCAATCAAAGTTCAATTAGCGTTAACGAAGATCAATTAACGGACGATCATCTCACAGTTACTCCAATTAGTGTATGGCTAACTTTGTAGATTGTGAGACATTTGGCTGTCTGACAGTTAAGTTAGACGTAAAGATTGAATCTAGGGATGCTATTTGAACAGATCTGTGAGCGAAAAGGTCTGTCCGTAATTTGGAGATTTTTTTATCTTGATTTAAATTCGACATAATACATCGTTTAAACTTAGGTTTATTTTTAGAAAGCTTTTTTCTTAGTGTGTAAATTAATATAAATAAAACTGACTAATTAATGAAATGACATTCCGAAACTAATCTTGTGAAAGTTAGTTAAAAAGTAAAAAAAATTGATTGTTAATAATATAATCTAAGTGTAACTTAAAGCTTATCTAAATTCTACTTACTTAACCTAGGTATCTAACTAACTTCGCAATTCAAGTACGCACTTATAACAGAGAATACTTACCGTCGTATTGTCTTTATTATTATATTCTAAGCAAGTATTCTATCTTCGCAGATAGTACGTATTGTTGAGAAAATTTCAATTCAAATCAACTACAGACTTCTCACAATTCGCGACTAGATTTGTGCGAAATGTCTCATGTACGGCACTGCGTAGATATTATGACATAAATCTTATAAAATGACTAGCTGCGCTCTATGGTTTCACCCACAATTTTTTTTACTCTATTCCTAAATGTGCTAACGTTATGTTATACTTACTATTGTAACCTTCCTCAGAAATTGAGCTAAAAAATCTACAGACGCCAACACATCAACCTACCTCTGTCAAATTTCTTTAATAGATTTCAACTTTATCACAGTAGTGGAAGGTTTATGTTCGATTGGTAAAATTTTACAGATTCGGGTAGGTTTTGAAATTAGAATTGTTTTCTAAGTATTGTTGTTTTTAATCCAGTGTCTCAAAATTTGTAACGGAAAGTTAGTCGGTGTTTTGGTTATCAAATCGGCAACGCACTAAGTTTAAAACTTATATGATGACTATTAGTCGAAGTTTGTCAAGAAAGTAGAAAGAATAGGTTAAGCTAAAAGCTTTAATTCTTTTTCCTGACATAGGTAATTATCGAATGAAGTATGGACCAGGTGGCAGTTATTTGATCGATAGTTAAACACCTATTAAAAAATGTATAGGATTGAACAAGTAACTACTAGTTAAACTTAACTACTAATCAAATAACTCGCCTAGTGAAATATCGGTCATTCTTGTTAATAGGGACTTGTCATCTGACCACCGAAAAACGGGACAACGTCGCGGGCAAAACGGGACACACGATTCCTAAGATAACTGAGTTCAAACATAAATACAAACAAACTCTTCAGTTTTATTACAATGAGTATAAAAGATATAAATTTATTTATGTAGGAACACGTCCCGAGGTGCGTGGAACGTGACGAGTCTGTGAAACACGAGGGACGAGGAACTGACGAGATGAGAAATATGGTGGCGAGTTATTAACTTAGAGAAAAAGATTTGGAAATTCGTTCGAGGAAATAAAATATGTGTTTTCACTGATAAATTAAAAAAAAATGAAAAAAAAAAAGTTACTAAAGTAACTTTTTTTAATTAATCCGCCATATCCTAGTAGTTCCATTCTCTATTTCCATTATGGTACTATAAGCTATCTGCAAAAAGGGATGGTTTTAATAAACCAGCCATCGACTACATTTTTAAATTAACTTGTAATTTGAAAAAAATATAACATAAAAATTTATTAAGCAATTAATTACAAAAAAATTACATAGAGATTTAATTTGAGCATGGTCTGTATCGTATCCATTATTTGAAATATTTTAGTCACGTGTACTCACATCATTATTTGTAAAAAACAAAAAAAGAAAAGCAGTACGTCTATGCATGACTTTACATAGTTCCCAGTTTACGAACTAGAATGAAGGATGGCAAATACGACTCCCACTTCTGGGATAGACGTGACTCTGGTCGCGAGCCATTTGATATTTGGCCTGACTGCTTTTTCCTATTAGTACAAGATCCAGAGACTAAAGACGACCTACACTCGGCTTTAACCGACTACAGCTCTTTAAAACTAAATAAATTTGTAACAATCAATTGCAGATTAGAATGTTTTCTTGTTTCATACTTTTTGGAGCATGATTTTCAGTGATCTGGTTGCCTTTTATCTAATAATCACCCCAGTAAGCGCCTTCATACACTTATGCCTTTGTCAAACAGACAGGCGAAAGCGAAGCGTTTCCGAAGCGAAACCGAACCGAAGCGAGACGTCAGTCCGATAGTTCTGTCACGCTATCGGTTTTCTATGTGACTGGATTCAAACAATTCCATACATTACAAATAAAACGTCACGCTTCGCATTCGCAACGCCTGTCTGTTTGACAAAGGCTTTACTAGGCGAGGTAGGTCTCCGATTCCTCATGACTTTGGTATCCATTGACGCGTGCCTGTGTCCGAACCTCGATGGATTTGTATTGCGATAGTCACCATGATACCAAAGTAAGGTATCCGAGACTTGAGTCGCCTGTACGAAGGAGCTAAACAGATGGGTGAAATTTGATTTCAGTCAGGATCTTAGACTATATTATGCACAATTAATTCACGGCGCGTATCATTTACAATTTATTCTATGGTAATTTGAAAAAAGAAGCAAACAATTGAGTTTTTTTTTAAATACTTCCTCTTTTGTTGGAACTGTACGGTGATTGCTTTATGGCCAGTCTTGTTCTTTTCCCAAGACTATTGTTAGGCTGAGAAATAGCTGAGAACCATTGTTGGGAATTGAGAAAATGTAAACTGAGAACGAGATTGTGGTTATTATTATTTTATTATTAAACTGGACGTTTTCTTATTATTCTAAAAATTTATATTGAGCTTCTGAGAATGACTTAGGTAATGAAAATCTTAGCAGTTACTGGAAAATTAAGTTTCATTTCATCCATAAACTTTTACAAAACTGAAATAAGCGAAGTATACACAAACGCAGTTTCAATTATGCGTTTCTTCAACATTAAATGACCGACTTCAAAGTATAAGTAGTTCCTAATCCTGATTTCGGGTACCAACGCTAGTGATTGAATTAGTTTTCGATTTGTTGATGGAATCCCTTCAATTTGGCAGCACTAAGACGATTAGAACCCAGATAAGTCTGAGTGAGGCTCAGTAAGTGTCTACGCAATTAAAACTTTCGTAGATTAAGTCTGGACTGCCTTCAATAAGTACTTGTTCGATTTTTCTCTCAAGATGGAAAGAGATTTTAATCATTTTCTATTTATATCTTTTAAATAAAGCTGCGGTTAAGTCTTTAGAGTGTCGGTGATTTCTCCATTTATATGGTAAGGTCTGTAGTTAAAATATTTTGTATAAGTATTATTATATTCACGGATTATTTCGGTATCAGATTATCTTATTCAATTCGTGGCTTCGAAGCGTGACAAGCTTAGAACTAAAAGCTATGTTTACAAAATTAATAGGGCTAACCAAGAATAGATATCGTAAATATTAAATTGCTTCTGTGTGAAACATCGTCTGCGACTTTATAAGTCATCAAGGGTATCAGGTATGAAACTTTCGTATGTGTTCATTCAGGTTATTTAAGTAAGCCTAGGGCTATCTGTGTCCCTTCAACTTATTTGTTCGATTACCTTTTTTTTATCGTTGTAAAATCATCAAATGAATCCTCTCACCCAGGGCAGAGTGGGAGAGACTGTCAGACTCGTACTGACTAAAACCCACAGTGTCCTTCAATAGCCCTTTACGTTCCGGGGTCAAGGTAATTCGTACAGTCCCGCGACTTGTTCGATTACCTAGGTGAATTTTCATTTAAGACGTTCGTATGTTCAAATACACGACGAAACAAGCGTCACTTTAAACTTTTAATCAGAGGAATCTTATCAAAAGATTTCTATATTTTATTTACAGCGTTATTGTAGTATTTACTGCGTTTATTGTATGGAAAAATGAGAAAGCGCCTCTAGTGTACGAAAGAGGTACTAATTTTTTTTTTCAATTACCGTCAAAGTTCCACTTTACGTCACACAAACGGGAGAAGTCATGACATAAGGCTCTGGACTGTGAAAGCTTAAAACAGTGTTTTAATCAGGACGTTAAACAACCTTGAAACTACAAAAATCTTGAGACTAAGACAAAGTGACGACATCCTCAATTAATGGCTCCTTTCTACAGTCTTTAGTTAAATGACTGCTTCTACAGCAGCTTTGAAACTAAACTTAGTTATTGTTTAAACTCAACTTGGGACAAAAGACTTTGCATAGACACGAAATACTTAAGCCTCAATTTGTCAACAAAAAAACAGAAGTTTTAAAATATGGGGAAGGTTGAGTGGGACTGGCACACGACAAATTCCGTAGCACTGTTAAACATTACATTCTACTTCCTCCATAAATTGTAAATGCGAAAGTGTGACTATCTTTGTTTCATACGTCAAACCGGCCGAAACGGTTTTAAAGAATTTTGTTACAGAATTATATGGGACCCTAGAGACGGTTCTTAATTAAATTGTTGTGAATTAACACACACTCCATTAACATTTCAAGTATCAAAGATGCACTCGTGTTACAGGTGGGCAGCATGTGGAGATATTATAGCCATACTACCTCTTGTTGGCACAGTTTAAAAACGGAACCCTAAAAACTAAAAGGCCATAAACAACAGAACCCGTGGGCGTCCCTGACTTATAGTAGTTGGCCGCACGCGCACAATTATTGATAACGTATCATCTGACGAGTCTCATTATACTTACGAAGACATTAATCAGACACGGCGCATTACCGGGAAACAAATTGTAGTGTGGGCTGTGCGCAGAGACATTTTTACGACTAAACTGCCATTGGATAGTTTTAAAGTTCGAATGTCAATTAACACCGTTGCTCGGCTATTATATTTATCATTTGTGCGGACGCCATGTTGTGCCCACGGCGCGCGCGTGTCGTCACGAAATGGCGTTTCATCATTATTAGATGTTTAGTTTTAATTAATGATTTTCTCTTGGGTTTGTTTCTTGTCGTGTTGAAAGATTTCTACACTGAATAAAGTTATGTGTTGGGCAGCGCATTTGTAGTTTATTTTGAATTTTTTTTCTGTTTTTTATTATTTTACTTTTGTACTTCACTCTTACTGTTTTTTGAGTATTTTTTCATAGCAATTTTTACCCATATCTGTTTTTCTGTTACTGCACTTGCTACAATCTATACCTACTATTGAATCATTCACTTTTGTGACATATCTTTAAATACCTAATCAAACACAAAAGATACTAAAAACTCAAATTTCTCTCCTTTGTTTATGCTTCATTCAAGGAAAATAAGGTTTTTCTAAAATTTTCGGTACACCTATACAATACAAGCTTTTTCAGGAACTTCTAACGTTCTATTAACTTTCTTTACCTCAGGTTCAGCCGTATTAAATATGTATAAAACATAAATAAGGTAGTACAACGTGCGGTAAGCGTTGTATTTATATTCTCTTAACTTGAAAACGGCGCGTGACTTCGGCTTCTTTCGGCTGAAATCGGTTTTTATCTGTACTTGAATGTTTACTTTGATGGTTATCATGTGCGATTATATTTCTTTTTTTAATTACACGTGCTTTTAGCAGATTTGTAGGGTCCATTTGGAATTTTGAATTTCAAGCATAGATAGCTAATGTCAATGAGAGCAGTGATGGCTCACTAGTATAGGCCCCGATGAGTTGTAGATCGTGGGTTCGAACAAAGCCATGCGCATTTCTTAATGTAATTTATTTTATCGTCACTGCTCTGTAAAGCCTTTGTCAAACAGACAGGCGTGGCGACTGCGAAGCGTGACGTTTTTATTTGTAATATATGGAATTGTTTGAAGCCAGTCACATAGAAAAGCGAAAGCGATCCAATAGCGTGACAGAACTATCGGACTGACGTCTCGCTTCGGTTCGGTATCGCTTCGGACTCGCCTGTCTGTTTGACAAAGGCATAAATAAACGTTGAAGGGAAAAATCGTGAGGAAACCGGCATGTCGTTGAACCATTTCGTAGACATGTGACATCCATCGACCCGCACTGGGCCCACGTGGTGGATTATGGCCCATTCCCTGTCACAGAGAGAAGTTCTGTCTCGGCAGTCGGAACAATATAGCCAATGATAAAATTAATAGGTTAAATAAGCTTAATTTTACTGTCTCTTTAAAAACTGTAGCCCCACAAACACGGTCGCGGGCCTAACGAATTACCGTGACCCCGGTACGTAAAGGGCTATTGAAGGACACCGTGGATTTTAGTCAGTACAAGTCTGCCAGTCCCTCCCGCCCTGCCCTGGGTGGGAGGACTCATTTGATGATTTTACCACGATAAAAAAAAAGCCCCACAAACACAGAGTCTGGGCTTTTGTTTATATAAGAGACTGCTTTAGAGCTGTCTACTCCAATAATTAAAGTTAGTTCGAAATGAAACTGTCTTTAAATTCTGAGTTCTGACAATCGTGTCATTTGCATTCAGAACTATTCTGTTCAATTCGTTTTAAATGAAATCCACGGAACGTTTTAGGCGCGTGGGCCCAAATCAATTTTGATGGGACTGTAGGCGTAGTGGCTGAGGGATTGACGGACGTTGAGAGCCGCGGGTTCGATTTCCGCATGGAACAACTATTTGTTTAGCCCACAGATGTACAGGTTCGGCTGCTAACAGTGACTTTAGAAATTGTGTTGGTATTGATTAGTTAATATAAGATAAATAATGGCCGGCGTAGATCTAGCCATTATTTTTGGAACATTCCGTTTCATCACTTTCCCGGTTCAACCACTAAACAAAAGTCGTGAAAAACAAGTGAAACAGAATGCTTTCTCGTCACATTTCAGATTTCGAAGGTCTTAGCACAACGATTTCCGTATTTTACTTATTTTACTGTACGGAGAATTGCAAACTGTACATACATATACGAGTAACATAAATTACTTACTTAAAATATTATAACCCCAAAATAGTGTGAATAAAAAATAAGTAAAAATACATAACTAAAACTCGACTACGAAAACATCGCGCACTGAAAAGTATAAAACGAGAACAAGATTCATTTGACCGATATTTTAAGTAATAGCCGTGGTCGTATGCCACCTAGCCAATATTGTGTGAAACAACCGCAGATGGCACACGACCACGGCTTTTTTACCCGACTACGGCAAAGCCAAAAGGAGGGTTATGATTTTGACCGGTATGTATGTTTGTATGTATGTATGTATGTATGTATGTATGTATGTATGTATGTTTGTTTGTTCCCTCATAACTTCTAAACTACTTATCATTACATGACAAATGAGGTCTCGTTAGAAGCGTCTCAGTTGTCCGCTGGTTATAGGGTAGGTGAGGTGTCACCAAATCCAATGTGGCGCCCTCTAGGGGATGAGAAGTCGTTACCGAAAAAAAAAAATTTTTCGTACAATATCGACATGGGTATCAAATTAAAGGGCTTGATGAGCACATTTGAAATATATATACATTATATAGCTTTTACCAGCTAATTTTCTGTTTTTAACAGTGTCAACATAGGAATCAAATGATAAATCTTAAATTCACAACTAAGAAACTATACATAAATTACTATGAATAATATAACCCCAAAATACTGTAAATAAAAAATAAGTTAAAAATAACTAAAACCCGACTACAAAAAAATCGCGCACTGAAAAGTATAAAACAAGAACAAGCCGTGGTCGTATGCCACCTAGCCAATAAAGATTGTGTGAAACAACCGCAGGTGGCATACGACCACGGCTTGTTCTTGTTTTATACTTTTCAGTGCGCGATTTTTTTGTAGTCGGGTTTTAGTTATTTTTAACTTATTTTTTATGTTATTTTTAACTTCTAACCTTCTATAATGGATTCCATAACTTCATATGCGGATAGGAAGTTATCCAACTCATTAACACGAGCTACCGACTATTAAACCGTCCCTGACCATCAATAAGAGACCCACAACCTCAATTGGAACACCTCTTAAGCTTCCATCAAAAGGCTATAAAAATAGTTTAAAACCTGTGTGTGTTCGCTAGCTGCGTAGGAGTGTCGTGAATGCACTATCTCAGTCATTATAAATAATGTGAAGATAAGCCAGAGACAATAGATGGTCGGCCGGGTGGGCGGCACGAACGACCAGCGCACTCTGACCTTGCGTAAGGCTGTTTTACACGGCTATATATTGGCGATAGTTTTATTAGAGGGGCGAATTAAGTGATCATTTGCTACCTTTTGGCTGTGAAATATTGTAGTAAATATCGCTACAATAATGAATAAGCTCCACAAGCTATGTCCTAACCTCAAGGAGTGTTAGCATAGTGATGGGGCCCCCTGTAGAGGGCCAAAGCCTGCCGGGGTCGCGGGACTTACAAATTACCGTGACCCCGGTACGTAAAGGGCTATTGAAGGACACCGTGGATTTTAGTCAGTACGAGTATGACAGTCCCTCCCGCTCTGCCCTGGGTGGGAGGACTCATGTGATGATTTTACCACGTAAAAAAATGCTATGTCCTAAGGAACATTATAGGTTGGTTATGTTTATGCTTTATGCTCTACAAGTAGTGAAAACTATGTTAAGCCAAGATGGAACCGTAGAACTATAAGTCCTGAAGAATGAAGAATTTTCTTGTTTTTATTTCAGCCTCTTTTAATTTACTACGTGCCATATATTTTTTTGGCGTGACAGAAGAAGTTAGGAAAGTGTTCACAATTTTTTTTTATTATAGCAATTTTATAATAATAGCTTATTGACGTTTGCATGTGAAAAGAGCCTTACGGTATCCGCGCGGAAGTACAAGCAGGTCTTAATAAAGTGGTGTTGTAGATCTCCCGTGGGTGCACGTCATCAACCGCGAAGAATGGAGTTGTACTCATTGTTGTGATCGGTAAACTGCGCCTGCGTCAGTGTTGTGGTATATATAAATTAATTGTTTTTTTTTAGAGATACCGATCTTCGTTTTGAAATTTAATTGTGAAAGACACGTGGGATGAGACTGATTAGTTTTTTGTAACTATTATTTATCTGTGCCATGTATTTCGTAAGAAATTTCAACGTTTTTTTTGTTCTTTCAAAGATTAGCGACTGGCTGCTACGCTAAGATAGTTAAATATGGCATTAAAAGTTGGTTATATTATTTTCTTAATTTTATAGATTTTATCTATTTTATTTTTTAACACGCTTTTATTAGCTTGAGATTCAGTACTGATTGATTACAAATGCGAAGGTGAGTTTGTTTGTATCACTTTCACACAAATGGTTGAGCCGATTTTGATCCATAATAAATAAAAATTGAAACCTACAGACGGGTATTCTTTTTTGATGGCAGGAAGTGAGCGAGGCAAAAGCTAGTTTGAAATATTATTATGAATATTTATTTCGATGAACCCTATAATACTATTATTGGTTCTATACGACCTATAAGAGTCGAATGCTTCGGTAGGAAACCATAAAAAACTGTTGACTCTTTATTAAAGTACAACTGCTGAAGTTTCAGCCAGACATACATAAAAATAAACTCACGCTTTCTTCCCACGGGTTTTTTTTACGTGGTAAAATTATCACATGAGTCCTCCCACCCAGGGCAGAGCGGGAGGGACTATCAGACTCATACTGACTAAAATCCACGGTGTCCTTCAATTGCCCTTTACGTACCGGGGTCACGGTAATTCGTGAGTCTCGCGACCCCGGCGGGCTTCCCACGTGGGTAGGCAGAAACTACAGAGCGCCACCTGCTACGATCCTTACATATTCCTTTCGCCTCATCCGCATTCACACATCTGGTCAAACACGCACTCAGATTGCGAGACATTTCAAGCACCTCAATCACTTTTACCGTCTTATAACTTTTTCTGCTCATCACTACACAACTCCATAACACTCAGGGCTCATGAAGCGACACAACAATAAAATAACAGTTCTGCGTCAGCGGCGCCGGAGGCGGGGGCGACGGCTATGAATCTCTTATTCATTATTCAGCGGTGACACTACGGTTGGGTCATGGAGGAGGTATCGTCAGAAGAATCACTTAGAGCTGATTACCAACAGCATTTGTGAAGTAAGAAGAGTGACAAATCAGCAATTTATTTGTAGGTTTTTAACTAAAATATTGCAAAATTTTTATGGATTGCTCTATTATTTGGAAGATGTTCTAAGTGGAATATATTATGTGTAAGCAGGGTAATTGAAGAAACAAGGTGGACTTTTAGTCAGTAAGAGTATGACAGTCCCTTCCGACTCCACCTACAGCGGGAGGACTCCTATAATGATTTTACCAGTCAAAGAAAAGTATTTCTGGAATCTGTAAACCAAACATTTTAGCTACCAACTTAACTAATTGATTCTTGGCCTTGCACAACTACATAATGTGATATATTTTCGATAGTTACCGTGTGACCTATTTTCATACAACTTCTTACTACAGGTAGGTACTAAAACCATGAATTAAGTTAATGAATAGCTTTACTCATCACAGAATAAGTCTACAAGCCAAAACTTCTCAAAGGGTCGATATTATAATATGTTATAATTACCTGACTGAAAAAGAGTGTGTTCTCAATAAAAATCTAAGCCTTGAATTGGGCATCTACGGTACTTTCACAGTTATTATGTCTTGTGACCGAGTTTTGTAGTGTTTAATTTTTTTTTGCTTTTGTCAATTCAAAAGTGCCCGTAACTGGCCTACTTGAAATAAACATTTTTTCTAGAGATTCTAGTCGAAAATCACATGAACACAACTTAGTTGCTTGAAATTGACCTTCGGAACTGCTCTCCTCAGTGCCAATGATGGCAGGTTCATTTATATGATGCCCCGAGGACACGAGGCTGTCGTAAAGTACTAAGGATTGCTCACCAGAGCGACGCTGAGGTTTTCACTCAACTGGCCTCTTTTATAGACACCTCTAATTGCTGTTTGGTGTGATAAGTTGCATTACATGATAATCTTGCTTATGATGCTGTATTAGATGGCATTTTTTGGACCAATAGAGATAGTTAATATTTGTTGTGACGTGTTAATATTTAGACACCCACATTTTGTTCAATCTTTTGGATTTTTAGAAAAATGTTTGGATCTTAGAAAAATCTTTTGGCTTATATCATTTTTTTTTGTATCGTGGTAAAATCATCAAATGAGCCCACCCAGGGCAGGGCGGGAGGGACTGTCAGACTTGTACTAGCTTATATCATAGAGCTAATGTTTCAACATTATCATCATTCAACTGCAGAGCAAAGGTCTCCTTTCTCTCTCAATGATTGAAAATACACACCATATATAAAAAACCATGAATTTTACGCAACCAAGATTCTTAAGGTCATCTAAATCGGGAATCTGTGAGCCTTTATTTCAAGCCATTATATCCGATTCGTTGCTCATAAAATGAGCAGAATTATATCGTTGCACGTACCTTTTTTTACGTGGTAAAACATCTAATGAGTCCTGAACCCTGGGTAGAATGGAAGGAACTGTCAAACTCGTACTGACTAAAATTCACGGTAATCCTTGAATAGCCCTTTACTTTCCAGGGATACGGTTACCTGATGAGACAGACCCGCGACCCCATTCCACGTCCCTCAAATGATAAATGTAATTGTGTGTCAATTGTTAATTGACTTGTACTAGAATGTCGCGTTCAATAGGTTAGGTGCGCAGTGTCGTGTTGCAACGCTGCAATTGATATTGGACCCAACTAGTTGTCAGAATTAGCACGGCTGAACAATCGGGTCGATTTACGGCCAACCTTGGGTCAATATTGCAAAATTTTGAGTAATTTATACCTGGTTATTAAGCAATTAGAATGGAAGAGTAAATGCTGGGACTACCAATTTTTTAATTGCAGTTTAAAACGCTTGGGGCAGGCATGAGGAAGAAAAATGCCTTAACGTTAAACTTAAGATTAGCCTTTATTGCTGAACTGTCTAAAAAATCTTAATATAACGTGGCTCTGGAACGCAAAGGGAAACCGAAGGAACGGAGTGGCTATTTAGTCAGTGAGAGTTTAAAGTGCTGTCCCTGTCTGTCCCTGTCTGGCAATCCGCTCCACCCAGCATTGAAGTCTGATAAAAATAAGGACCAAGAAAAAATAAGGCCCAAGAAAAAAAAGGCCTCGCGTTACATAGATGGGTCATATTCAGGTCTTAATGTAATAACTTTATTTTAAAGGAAGACCATAATAGATGTACTGGAAAATATATTACTACTGATACAAAAGAGTAGATACCTAACAAATGAACACACTTCTAGTTTCATTAAACCAGTTCCGTACAAATGTCAGAAACATTCACGAAGTTCCCACTATCCTAATAGTTTTAAAACTCTATTTAAATCGATAAACCCCAACACAAACTGGAATAGAATCCCAGTATCCCCTTTATGTTAAACTAGATCTCGTCGACAAGGGCCAGTAGCCCCAGGCAGTATGAAATTTGTGCGACACAACCTTCTGTTGTAGTCGTTGTATAAGAATAGTTAGAATGGTAATAAATAGTACAATAGGTACTCTTCGAAATGGGTCTGAATTAAACTGGGACGTGTGTGTAATGAATTCGTCGTTCTTGTTAGTTTCTGCAAGCATTTTAGGGATAAATTAAGTTTGTGATATTACTTCAAGGTGATTGCTTCAGCAGGTTACGGTGAATTTGAATGATAATGTAATCCCAAATGGTCGCGAACATTGCCTTATCACAAGATTTTTGCATTTTACTTACAGCGTACTTGAAGTATTTCCTACGTTTATTGTACGGAAAACTGAAAAAGCGCCTCCAGTGTAAAAGGTTAAAAAGTTAAATTATTAAACTTAAGGTGGTAAAATCATCAAATGATTCTTCCCACCCAGGGCAGAGCGGGAAATTCGTACTGACTAAAATCCACGGTGTCCTTCAATAACCCTTTACGATCCGGTGTCACGGTAATTCGTGAGCCCCGCGACCCGGCAGGCTTTGGTTCTCTACAGGGGTCCCGTCACTATGCTGACACTCCTTGAGGCGCGCGTGGAACACAACGCGCCGTCGGCCCGGCCGTGGTTCATGGTCAGACAACGAGTCGCCCATTACTCGCCGCCCGCTTGTTGCATATACATGGAAATAGGTTCTAACTTACAGTTGGAATAAAAATAACAGGTCACAAATCTCTGCCTAACCCTTCAGTGATTGCAGGCATGAAGATGTCATGAAGTTAAACACCAACATTTTCACAAAATTTAAAACAGGCTAAGAAATCAATTTAATTCTCCAGTTCTAACAGAAGTCCACAGAAAACGTACTAAAATCACTTTCGATCAACAATTTTGTTCTTTCAAAGGTTCAATGGAGCGAATCTTCCAAGTTTCGTTGTTCCGGACGACAGATAGAGTCGCGCGCGAATTGAATCGGATTCAGACGAAAGATTAGCTTCGAATAAGTTACTGGAAAACTTTGATTATTTGCGTCGTGTCTATTGGGAGAAGATGGCTCTTTATCTTTGGTAAGGTTATTAGAAAGCCGAAGATTTAGGATTTATTTAAGAGTGAGATAGAGAGATTCAAGATTACTTAATCTCTCACTCTCACTCACTTTACAGTTATGAGTCGATAGCTAAATATTCTGAGGATATAATATTCTAAGAATCTAAAAACGTAACTTTGCTAATAGAATGGCGATATAGTTGTTCTTTATTTAACAATTGTTTACTTTATTGCTTATGAAATAAAATAGAAAATTTCATTTTACGAATTTTAAGACAATTTTTAGACCAGCTGATAGCATATTCCTGTTGTATCCTTCGCTGCACATGTTGCCGCAGACATCTACTTTTTTATTTATTTTAATCCTTGTCTTTGTACTACTAACACTAGTTTTAGGTGCTTTACTAACAAAACGGACTAATGTTTTCTTTACAACGTATTTTAACAGAACTGATACAACTTTTTGGTAGTTTATGTCAATCTATTTGATTTAAAAAAAATTATAATGATTTTTAAGAATACGCTGTCAGTTATCTGATCTATGACCATCTGGTCTTCTACCGAACTTCAGTTGATCGGTGCCTGCTATGATGAGATTTTCAAAATAAAGAATATTCCAACTTTATTCTTTATAGATTTGTGTAACTTCAAGAATACGTCAGTACAACAGCAAACTAAATTTTTATTTTTTTATCTTGGTAAAATCATCAAATGAGTCCTCCCACCCAGGGCAGGGCGGGAGGGACTGTCAGACTTGTACTGACTAAAATCCACGGTGTCCTTCAATAGCCCTTTACGTACCGGGGTCACGGTAATCCCTTGGTCCCGCAACCCCGGCAGGCTTTGGCCCTCTACAGGCCCCGTCATTACGCTGACACTCCTTGAGGCGCGCGTGGAACACAACGCGCCGTCGACCCGGGCATGGTCCATGGTCGGACAGCGAGTCGCCCATTACTCACCGCCCGCATGCCCGCGCCTACGGTGGTCGGAGATCGTCTTGCGACGTCCGACGCCGTGGGCGTCCACCACTGCGGCTGGGGTGGAGGGAGGACGCTGTCCTCCCCCTCACGCGGGTCGCCTCCTCCTTCGCGAGCATGACTGCTTCGCAGAAGGAGGCGACCGCTTACCACTCCGTCTCGCCCCGCAGCATGGCCTCGACCAATGCCGGGCGCGAGAGGTCTCCGCCAATCGCCGTCGTGAGGACACGGCGGTGCTCTGCCCAAGCGGGGCAGTCCTGCACCGTATGCTACACCGTGTCCTCCGGACGATCTTCGCAGTGGTGACACCCAGGCGTTTCTTCCCTCCTTATCAGACAAAGGAACCTCCCGAAACTTCCGTGTCCGGTGAGGACCTGCGTCATGCGGTAGGTCAGGACGCCGTGACGCCTATCCAGCCACTCCTCAAGGAGGGGTCTTACCGCCGCGATTGCGGCGTGCCCGAAACTACAATATTGGATTTATTTTAAGCAAGTTTGGTAGTTAAAGTAATTTCTTCCCTGTAATTGAACCATGAATATTTAATTACATTTCCAATAGCTCTTTATTGGAATCGATTTATAGTTACTACGATAAAATAGAATTTAAACGTTCTTGAGTTGTTCAGCCTCGTTGATTTCCACATTTTTGTTTTTGCAATGGCAATCTAAATTGAGACAGTCAAGAGTTTGATTTCAATTTAGCGCAGCCGCATACTGTATGAAACTGTCAGAAAATTCAGATGCTCGCTGTATACACTCTGTATACTAACAAAAATTTTGATCCTCCAACTTATACAATACAAAATGTATGCACCGAGTGCCGACGAGCTTCAGAAGCAGATAAGTAGTTTAGAAGTTATGAGGGAACAAACATACACACATACCGGTCAAAATCATAACCTTCCTTTTGGCTTTGCCGCAGTCGGGTAAAAAAACGCTCACCCAACATATATAACCCATAACTGTCTCTGGCCATTTCCGTGCCATTTCCGTTTTTAGGTGAAAACGGATCATAAAATAAAATACATGCCCACTTTTGCATTTAGGGATTCATTAGATTCTCGTAACTTACGCTAAATCATCATTATTTCCTGTTTGTCTTTGGACAATTAGTGAAAAATCTAACGGAACTGAGGTGCTTTTATATCCTACAGAGGCCCTAAAGTCGCAAGGGCCTCCAGAGGTAAAAGACGGCCCTGCTTACATGAAGGGCTGTCATGGCGTCACAAGTGACAACGATCAAATATAATTGGTGCGACACTAGTTACCATAACACTTCGAACGTGACGCGTGACGCGTCATGCTGTAACGAGCTATATTGAGCAACGACACGTCGTCCATCATCGGTTGGTGACTTGAGCTATCGGGCAGGGTGGTTCACACGGACGGACAGTAGTTGGGATTTAACTGGCGTCAACCGAAATCAATGCTGTGAGTCTGCGACTCGAGGTCATTGTATTTGGTGACGATTTTAGATTTAAATCCATAGTTTTCTTAAAAAGACGTTTGTTTATTTAGGATATCCAACAAAGGATACACAGTATACACAGCAATGACACAGAGGGTTCTTTTATGGGTGCTCCTTCACTTATAGTAGACCACAGCATGCACATTTATGTGTAAACAAAGTTTAAATACAGAGAGAAGACAATTATTAAGATGAGATTAAAAACAGAAAAAATATACCAAATATTTTCATGAAACCTAAAATTATGGTTTTATCTTTATGGCATTGGAGACATAAAAGGCCTTGATAGGTCATTGTACAACCTACAGAGTCTTGGCAGGGCAGCAAAAGGATTGGTTTTGGACTCTGAGACGTTGCGGCACTCTAGGAATTTCTCCTGTATTTTGGATGCGTTAATAAACAATTAAAGTCACATACACAATAACACCTCGACCCGAAACAATTACTTGGAGCTCATACAAATATTTGTTCCGTGCGGGGGATCCAACCCGCGACAGCAATCAATCGCTCAGACACTGCGCCAACCGTGCTGTCATATTGTTGTCTTTCTGTCTTGGCAGCTCCTGCTTAGGTTGGTCCGTGGATGAGTGACCAAAGACTACTATTGTATGTAAAAGAACATCCGTAACATACCGAGAACTACCACTTACGGAGGAGTGTCTCGGAAGACTGTTGGTCCCGGCTATCATTTGTAGATCTTTGACATTCGTTACAGGTAGTCCGTGGTCTGTAAGTCTGACATCCAGTCTTGATATGAGGAATCGTATTAGCCTCTTCTTACTGGGTAGTGATGATCAGATAGAATTAGAGGCAGTCGCTCCATGACAGTACGCTGGGGTTCAGCTGCATCCAGTTAGAAATCGACCCTAACATGGGAAAAGGCTAGGCAGATGATACATTGTTGATTAATTATTATAATCCTTGGTTTCGCTTGGTGATTCCCACAGAAGATATAGCTGACTCACGAATTACCGTGACCTCGGAACGTAAAGGGCTGTTGAAAGACACCGTAGATTTTAGTCAGTACGAATCTAACAGTCCCTCCTGCTCTGCCCTGGGTGGGAGGACTCATTTGATGATTTTACCACGATAAAAAAAGTTGATTCAGAAGATAAAAATTCCTATCCTCCTTTCGCTTCAAGAAAAACCTTAAACATATAGACGACCTCTGTTTTTTATTTACCTGACACACTTTTTCATTTTTGTAACCCCATAGGGGTAGAAATTGAATCTACCGGATAATAATACGTTTAGTAAATTAAAACAGCCCCATGGAATAGTTCGTTTAGTACCCAGGGGCGCTTGTGCTCATGAACAGATTTAGAAGATGTCTTTTCCTAAGAAATATTTTTTTTTCATCATCAAATGTCTGTCTTTTTTTTGTTTTACATGGTAAAATCATCAATGAGTCCTCCCACCCAGGGCAGATCGGGAGGGACTGTCAGACTATTACTGACTAAAATCCACGGTGTCGTGCAATAGCCCTTTACGTTCCGGGGTCACAGTAATTCGTACAGTCCCGCGACCTTCAAATGTGTGCCTTTTTTTTTTTTTTTTTTTATCGTGGTAAAATCATCAAATGAGTCCTCCCACCCAGGGCAGGGCGGGAGGGACTGTCAGACTTGTACTGACTAAAATCCACGGTGTCCTTCAATAGCCCTTTACGTACTAGGGTCACGGTAATCCCTTGGTCCCGCGACCTCAAATGTGTGCCTGGTGGAATTTTTCTAGGACACAAATTACGGATTACAAATTATATAGATACTAGTTGTTGCCTGCAGTTTCGTTCGCCCGAATACAGCGTGTTTCATCCCACGTAAGATATCATTCACCACAACATTGTAACATCGCCCCGGGGGTCATACTTTTAAAGAGTTTTTACATTTTGTATTATTGTTTTTATCGCCGATAAGAATCATAAACTTCATTATAATTATATTCTTTTCTAATTATAATTAAGAATAAATGTCGTAAAATTATTGACGTTACGTATAATTGTCGGCAAAGTTCTTTGTTTCAGATATTATTTTAAGATATGTTGGTATCAAACTGAGACGTTACTTGTAATTAATTACTAGTTTTGAATATATTTAACGGTATTCTGATATAATTTTTACGATATATTTTAGTAGGGTTGTAAATTATCTTAAATGTCACAAAAAAGCGGTACTTCGAACGAAATCAATCATTGCTTTTAATGGCACTGACATATTTTTTTTTCGTGGTAAAATCATCAAATGAGTCCTCCCACCCAGGGGGCACTGACATATTTCGGAAAAACTGAGTTGAATGCCTAGACAAGTCCAAGGACTAGTCGACGACGTGTCGTGATCTACGTGCCTCAAAGAGCTGCTGTCAGCAAACTAATAAAAAGTAATTCTTTCATCCTTTCAGCAGTAACATTGAATACCAAGATAACAAAATGAATAAACTTACTCAGAACTCATATTAACCAATTTTCCAGCCACTTAGTTTTAATGACAAGCATCGTCCACGCACGGTAGCCGAAACCACCTGACATGGCGGCGGTGGTAACAGCTGACTAGCCGACTGCGCACATTGACTAATCACTGCGGTTTGTAACCCCTGCTACATAATTACGTTGCTATTAATAATCTGTGGTCGGCACTCACACTGATTTTCTCGACCATTGAATCAGTAATATTCATTGATTTCGTCATTTGAAAAAAACATCCTTTCTTTTGCTTGCGGTTTCAATCACAGAAAATCTATCGGGAACATTTTAAATACACTTTTTTGGTGACTATAGTTCCGATGATTACAGGGAGACTCCGGCAGGGAATTGCACCCCATAAGTTCATAATGAAAGTATTTTAAAAACCCTTGAGCGTATGGCTGGGAATGTTTATTTTAGTTTTAGTTTTTAAAGAACTTGTTAAACGTATAGTCGACTCTTCGCATGACCAGAGGGCTGACCTATTTCTTGGTCAAAGAATCAGATTGCCATCCAACTGGCTATGCTGCCAGCGTTCTAGGCGTTGTCCCACACTAGGAATTTTTGCTGTGTCGTGGGTGCGTTTACAAACATATAAATTCACATACACAAACGCCCAGACCCGAAACAACTACTTGTAGATCATACAAATATTTGGATGAGAGAATTTGATTGAGAAGTTGGATGAATTGTTTGACGTTCTTTGTTAGTTATTTTAATTGTTATTAGGTTAGTAAATTAAGTATTAAAATAAATGTAAATATTATTTTATCACAAAACTAGAAGGTCCATGTTCGATTGGGAAAAGGGTCTAGCAGGATAAGGTAGGGTCAACGGCCCCAAAGAGATATTTCCAAAATAAATCATGGTATTACATCAGTGAGATGTATTATTACTATTGACGCGAATTCAGCCTTCCATCTCACTGCGATAGGGAGATAATTGACTAAATAGACACTTTAGCACGTATTTTTCAAAATTATTTTTTTCAAAAACTATTATAGCTACACTACGTAAGAAAGTGAATAATTTGAATAATATTTTGTTGATGTTTTAAAATCTGACTGGTGTATAGGAATGGATGAATGAATAGAACATACTTTGCTTAACTTAAATTCCTAGTCCACATCAACTTCAACACAATTTAAGTTATTAAATTGTGTTCTCATCTTGTTATTTATCATGAAAACAAGCGAGGCGACATAATACAGCTTTTACTCAAGCTCCGCGTTACTTTGTCCATAGTTTATTGCCTTTTCACTTCCTGGAGAACGTTTCAACCATAATAGGTTTGTCATAACTTGTATTTATCTTTAGTAGTTAATATTGTGTGGGGAACTGGCCCTGAGGTCACAAAATCCGCTTTATTCTAGCGTGGAACGTAGGGGAACAGTGTAAAGGACAGGGACTCGAGGTATAATGGGGACATACACTCATTAGGCATACTTAACACAACACTAACGTAGCGCAAGCGCCATCAGGACGTCATTTGCAAGCGGCCATTAACAAATGGCGTCCTGTTGGCGCTTGCACTACGTTAGTATTGTGTTAAGTTTGCCTTAAATGTTTTATTTCCCATCATACCTCGCGTCCCAATGTATAAATTACTGTAATAAATAAATGTATTCTAATCGTGATTTCTCGCCATAATAATAAGATAACCATAGGAAAAGCTACATCGCCCACTATAGGCTATTATAGCTCATAAATCTGAAAGTATCTAGATAATTGTTAATACAAATACCTTTGTAAAATGACTAGCTTATGTTTGTGGCGTTGCCCGCTTAACGTTCAGTTAATATCCCAAGGCAACGTCATACCGGCATAAAAAATAATCTATGTGCAAATCCAGGCTAAACTACCTCCAGAGTCGCGTCTCATAAGGTAACCGTCACCCTGGAACGTATAGGGTTATTAAAGGATCACCGTGAATTTTAGTCAGTACAAGTCTGACAGTATGGGTGAGAGGACTCATTTGATGATTTTATCAGAATAAAAAGGCTGATGATCCATAATCGTTCTCTAATTTTTGTGAAAGAGTAGCGAACTTTCATTCTTTGTCAGAAACTTTGGCATTCATCTTAGTAGTAAGAAACAATTGCAGAGAGTAAACACTACTATCGTTTTGTAAACCTTTAATCTGGGTCAGTTAGTGACATTTCTCGTTATCACCATTCCATCTTTATCCCACTTTTACGATTCCAGATACAGTATTGTCTTTTATCTTTATCGATTATTTCTTGCAATCGTTTTACGACCATCGACAACATCCATCAAAGATGTAACATTTATCTATGAAAATGGTTTGCACAATGGTACAGTCTTTTCAGGTTTATTTTACCTGCGACAGCTGAAGTCCAATATTATTAATGTTTTCACTAAAATAAATATAATACCTATTATATTATTATGACATTACTGGATATTATGGCAATGTCTATTATGGCCAATTTCGAGTTTCAGAAATTTCCGAAAGTAATATCATTCATTTTTTTCATGATCTGGCTGGATTGTGGCTTGCAACAATGCTGAAAATCCCATTATAAGTTCGAATGACAACATTTTAAACTGACATGGTAATGCTAGTTTAATTTTAAAAGTTTTGTCATTTCCAGCAACCTTATCGCCATACACATAAAGGTCACTACGTTTTTGACAGCGATGGTAAACTTGAAGTGAAGGACTGTGCAGTGCTTTGTGCCCATAACTTGGTGTTTAGTGGAAACCACAGTGTCGTGTTGACACCAGTTGACCCTCAGCACTGATCCTAGATACCGTAGATTGAAGTATTAATTGTTGCGAGAATGCCTCTGACCTGCAGGTTACAAGCAGGAGGTACTGTTCCGGGAAATGATTAGACTTGTAGTGCGGGCCTTATTCCGTAAAGCCTTTGTCAAACAGACTGGCGTGGCGAATGAGAAGCGTGACGTTTTTATTTGTAACTAGCTTCCGCCCGCGACTCCGTCCGCGCGGATGTCGGTCTTCGCGTGGATGGTTTATTTCCCCATTTTGAGTAACTCTGACAATGACATCTTATAAATATTACGGCGCTGAATCCACTGCGGGTAATGCAACGTGTGTTCGCGGTTCTACAGAACAACGTCTATGAATAAAACTGAAAAATAAGTTTTTTTTTTCTACGTATTTTTCCAGGATAAAAAGTATCCTATGTTATGCCCAGGATAATAAGGAATAATTATACCAAGTTTTATCGAAATCGAACCGTTAGTTTTCACGTGATGCCTGCACAAACAGACAGACAGACAGACAAAAATTTTTTTAATCATATATTTGGGTTTGGTATCGATCGAGCTACACCCCCGCTATTTATTTTTTCAATATTTTCAATGTACAGAACCTTCTACAGATTTATTATATGTATAGATGTATGGAATTGTTTGAATCCAGTCACATAGAAACGCGATCCGATAGCGTGACAGAACTATCGCACTGAGTCCCGCTTTGGAAACGCCTCGCTTTCGTCTGTTTGACAAAGGCATTAGGGTCAGTGAAGAATTCAGTTAAGTGAAGTTCATATACGGAACTCCTGAGTTTTGTAGATCTAGTCGAATATTATAAAGCTGATTACTTCGTTTGGTTGAACGCCATAATCTCAAGATCTACTAGTACGAATTGAATAACTATTTATGTTGGATAGTCCATTTATTGAGGTAGACTACAGGCTATTCATCATCACGCTACGACAACAGGAGCCGAGCAGCGAGGATGAAACCACGGGAAACTGCTAGTTAACAATATAATCCTATTGATTTTGCATTAAAATTTTCCGCAAGTGCAATTAATAAGTGTATTATTGCTGTAACAACATCAATTCATCATTTAAATCAACATTCCTAATATGATGAAGTGCCATAATGTTCCTCTAAACATGTTTTACCTAATGTTTCGCATACATGAGCACATCAATAACTCGGGAATCTATTAATCAGCTGTATTCAATCATTCCGATTCAACGTTAATTGTTTCCTATTTATTTAACTAGTGATTGCTCACTACTTTGTTTGTTCATGTTTTGTAGATGCAAAGAGTGTAGGCACATCCAAAAAAAAGGAAAAATTATAAAAAAAATATTAGAAAAACTACCTTTACCATGCTCCTGTTAGATTTGATCCATAGCTACTTCCAGGGACACCTTGTATGTCCTTATCCTAGTTTTAAACTAGCTACCCACCCCGGCTTCGCACGGGTACAATCTCTACTATATTATGCATGTTATATACATATAAACCATCCCCTTGAACAACTCTATCTATTAAAAAAGCGTTTCAAAATCCGTTGCGTAGTTTTAAACAACTAAGCATACATAGGGACAGACAGACAGCGGGAAGCGACTTTGCTTTATTTTTTATTTACTTTGCTTTTGTAGTGATATATACTGAAAAATAAGGAAGAACGATTCTTCTTCAATAAAGCTTTTTTATTGTTTAGTTTCAGTTATTCTATTATCCTGCCCATGTTTGTTGGACAACATGGGAAGAATAAACGGCAATGGCAACTCTCCTGGGCTTTTCATTGGAGACTAAATTATAATTGTTGAACTACAAAACTATAAAATTGTATATTTAAGTGATACTCAAAATCTTATATTCGTAAGGCACAACCTTAAAGTTCCTACTTTAAAGATTACGCAATATGATTGATGCAACTCCACGATTGAATTGAAAGCCAATAAGCGAGTATTGATTATAGATAAAGTATTGAAGGTACTGCTACTGCCAAAGAATATGAAGGAGGTAATAAAATGTACAGAGTGTTAACATGGCGGATATAATATGAAATAGTTTTAATACCTGCTTAGTGCGTGTAGCAACGCACAAAGTTTTAAGGGTTCTGTAATCTGATTTGAATAATAAAAACAAATTTCGATTTGCTTTTATAAATACGCACACATTATGAGTAGGAAAATATGTTTATGGAATATAGTAGGGGGACAGTGTATAAGACGGGGACGCGAGGTATAATGTGGACATACACACTTAACAAGGCAAACTTAACACTAACGTAGCGTGTGTTTTCCCATCATACCCCGCGTCCCCGTCTTATACACTGTCCCCTTATGTTTTTTTATTAGATTTCGTTTTACCACTTTGTCGGTCGATAAATACTCTGTAAATTCATGCCAAATTTCAGCGGTTAGTCTACAGGTGACAGACACAGACAGTGGACAGGGCGACAAGCATGGAAGAAGAAATCGGTTTAGCTCAGCAGACAGTTAGCGAGACTACAGATATTGTTTAGATATATGTTTAGATATAATTAGAAACGTTTTAAATTATTATAATAGTTTTTTTAATGTCTAGGTAGCAAAAAGGCTGTTTAGGCCGTTTTATAACGTGCATATTAATTTTTAAGTCTGATCTCAAATTCTGCTAGAGATAGATAAATTGACTCTTATTCAGATAGTAGAAAAAAGTTTTGAAGTGTTTTATAAAATTAGTGTAGAAACAAAAACTGAATAAATAATGGCGATATGTTCGAAATAAAATACCCCGGAAATATAATTTTCGTCAGATGAAAATAAAGCGCACTACGTATAAAAATCAACATAAATAAAAATACCCAGCTGCACAGCAGACTCGGACATTAGCACTCCATAACTACCTACTCTGGGTTTTTGGGTTCATGTAAGCAATTGTACAAATTGAGTGGAGTCGCTCGACCTCGAGCTAAATGATCCGTGAAATGGGCGTCTGATACAGCTCTTGACTTATTCTATCCGTTATTCGATTCGATTGCACGATTCCAAGACGATACACTAAGATGTACCCAATGTATTGGAACTTACTTATGTGGTACTCTCGCTTCGGTTTTATTATATTCCAAGTAATCTTTATTACGGGTTATTTTTGGAACGTTTCGTTTATTAGGGTCTTACAAACAAATTCTTTTACCAATCGGGTGGCAAAACTATTTTACGTATGAATATATTGGTTTGAATAAAAATAGTATTAACCAAAGGGATTCAGATCCCTTTGGTTAGCCTAGAAAAGCAATTTTCGTAACAGTTAGGGTTCTCAACCTAAGCCTAGTTATTATTTCTTGTCTCAAAGAAATTGATTTAACCACGCATTTCCCATGGGAACACAAGAACTGGCAAAGAAAATGTCGAAACTATTTCTTTTTGGTAAAAACTAGGATTCCCCGGAGAACGCAGAGGTCAGACGTTAGTAGTTACAAAACTATTTTCGTCATGTATCAATACGATTTAAGTTGGAAAAAGTGAAATGGAAACAGATGTGGGAAAGGAGAAACCCATTTCTGGGCCTAGCCGTTACACGAATGAAATATGTACCAAAAAAATCTACTATTTTGCTTAATTAACCCGTTTAAATCTTAGCCTCATTTACAATGGCCTAGTCTAAAAAAAGTACATTTCTATTTTTTTTGTTTTAAACTACCTTTGTAAACCGTTACAGCACTTATTTCATTATACATCACTTACTTTGCAAACACTGGCATTAAACAATAGAGCGTACCCTAAGAATGTAATCGATTTAGCGGATATCAATAATTACAAATTATAATTGAATAATACTCCATTATATTAGTATAATTGCTTTTTAGATATTAAAAACATTGTAAAATAAAAAAATCTGGAATGTAATTATTTTTAAACGTAAGCATGATTAAAAAATCATTAAAGGAAATAAATAATCGAAAAAATCGATTGCAACGCGTATTGCACATGGATTGCACTAATAAACGGCAAATGTCAATGTCAAAGTCTGTCAATTGTCATCGTTCGTTATAATTAGTGTCATTCGCTTTTCGTATCTTTACGCAAGTGAATGTGTTTTTCGAATTCTCGAGACTTATTACCTACAATATTAAACCTCTGCTCGAATACTGGACTCCGAAACTGATTGCCTTCTGACTGACCCTCGCTTGCATATTGGACACCGTAGCCTGCCATTCCTGCTGACCTTTGCTGGAAAACCGGATCTGGATATTGCTATTCTTACAACTGGATAATACGGTATCATGAGCTTGTGCATTAATTGTGGAATAGCAACGGACCGCTGCAACACAATAGGAAGGCGAAGATTGGAAGATGAAGTGATTCTTTCAATTGTACAGGAATGGGTCGCGCCTCAATCGGTTAGTATGCGATATTTCTATAACGTAACATTTTTGTAAGCATGTAATATCACCAATCTGCACTGAACCTGCATTGTTAATTACGGCTTATTCCTTCTCTCAGAGAGGAGTCCTGTGTCCTTGCAATGGGAATGTAATAAGGCCACTAATGTTTACCTAAATGTGCCACTCAGATGCTTATTGCTAAATTCTAGTGCTAGAACTAACAGTCATATGATAAATGTTTGCTTCAGGTAAATGAAAATGACTTTATCTGTCAAGTTTGCTGGAATTATGCCAATGCTGTATCTCTTGATGGAAATAGACCAGAAGAGAGTGAACAGATGCCTATAGGACATCGGCGAGTGTGTATTCACTGTGGACGTTCTCTTCTGAGAAGAGTTCGCTGCCATCAACTTAGGACTGGTACAGTTCAAGAACGCAGAATATACGAAGTTATAAGAGAATGGATCTTACCACGCACGGTTAGTATATTAGTGTTATTCACAGTTTATTTATGTCATTTTTTAGTTTCGTTTTGATAGATAACAAGGACAAAAAAAAAATGGTATTTTGGATACTAAAACATTTCGACGGTCCCTACGTATAAACGGACATATCAAAATCCGAGGTTTACAGGAAAGCGTTTTTAAGGTTCAAATCACAACAAGGTACTTACACAGAATTATTTCTAGAAAGGTTTATTTCAATTCTATGTACACATAGGATTATTTCTAGAGCAATTCGAACATTAAAAACGCTTTCCTGTAAACATCTGTTTTTGACATGTCCATTTGTACGTAGGGACCGTTGATTTAAATGAAATAGAGAGACAGTATGACAATGGTTAAGCTTATTTGCAGGATTTCTTTAGATCAGTCTTTTTCAAAGTGGGCAATAACAAAACCACATCTCCGGTGTCAAGGCATCCTTAAATGTGAATAAATTATTTTCAGGTGGGTGCTTCAAGTGTTGTTTGTCACTCTTGTTGGGTGCGAGCAAATAGAGCATCCCGGCATTTTCAATCAGGCCCCTCAACATCTGGTGCAACTTCATCAGCTGTCAATGAGCCAAATACTCAGGATATTCCTCACTTAGAAGAACCCCCAATAAGGCAAGAAAATGATTCTGCACCAAGGCCACCTACTGTTGGAACTCTTATTGTTTTACCCGATTATTATAGAGCTGTTGAAACTGAAAGTAGATGTTTTGTGGAAGGCTGTCGGCGACATGAAAGAAACCGAATAACAATTACAATGCGAAAACAATTACTTAAAATGTATAACTATTATGTACCTCCAAATAATCGCCTGTGTGATATCCACTTAACATGTACATCATGGGACTTTCTCAATGATATAAGTGATAATATCATTAACACATTTAGTGCACATCAAATTCAAGATATGTTTTCATTAAAAGAGTCTGACTGTAATTTTTTAGATTTCGAAAATATTGAGTCTATGGAAGATCATATTTTCTACCACTGGGTTGGTTTTAACAAAGAGCAATTCAGACAGATATTGAATGAAGTGCCTCAGTTTCTGAACCTTAAAAAGGGATCTACTATATTAGCTGCTTATTTAATTAAACTTAGGACTGGGGACTCAGATGATCGATTGTCAACACTTCTGCAAATACCTAAAACTACTTTAGGTACTCAACTGGGTAAAGCTAGAAGTCTTTTGTATGACTATTTTGTGCCCCATCACTTGGGACTTAATCATATTAATAAGCAGCAAATAATTGAAAGGAATCTTCTTATTCCAAATGAATTGTTTGGTAGCCATAATAGTGAAATAAAACCTATTGTTGTTTTAGATGGTACATATGTTTATGTGCAGAAAAGCTCAAATTATAAGTACCAAAAAAAGACATACAGTTTGCATAAGTATCAAAATCTTGTTAAACCATTTTTGATTGTTTGCACAGACGGATACATAGTTGATGTTTGGGGTCCCTATCCAGCAACAACTTCTGATGCTGAAATAATTAAAAAAGAATTTGGAAACGAATCTCTTCTAAGGCAATACTTTGAACCTGGAGATGCGTTTATATTGGATAGGGGCTTCCGGGATGCCTTGCCCTTACTCAATGAATGTGGCTATAGGACATATGTACCATCTTCTTTGCAACAGGGTGAATCTCAACTGTCAACCCTTGAAGCCAATAAATCGAGAACTGTGACGATATGTAGATGGGTTGTAGAAGTAGTCAATGGTAGGTTCAAGCGAGATTTTAAGATATTTCGTCAAGATTTTTTTAATAGAGCGTCAAAAAATGTAATGGTACACTTTGAAGTGGCTGCCGCATTAATAAATGCTTTCCATCCTCCTATCGCAAACCGTAGTGATGCTCAGGATATTCTTCAAAAAATTCATCAGTATATGAATGTGGAAAATCGATTAAGTAACTATGTGATTAACAACAATATAAATCGACGTAGGGCTCAGTTCCAAGCAATAGATGTAGAAAGAGATAATGTTAGCGAGTTTCCCGTATTAACATACAGCGAGCTTATTCTTGTGTCCTTGGGCACATACCAAATTAAACAGGCCCGCTCTTACTATGGGGAACACGTGAGAGAAAATGGCTCATATGTCATAGAAGTATGTAGAGAAGTGACCGGTGACCTACAGCAAGAGCTGTCAACATCATACTCAACCTGGATGTTAAGAGGAAGAATAAAATCCAGACATATTAGTAATAGAATATATTACGTTTACATATTAGTTGACAGCTCTTTAAGTGGAAGGGATGCTATAATCCAATATTACTGCACCTGTATCGTTGGCAAAAGAACGGTTGGGTGCTGTGCCCACACCATGAGCATAATATGGTATCTTGGTTGGGCACGGCACCAGGGTCGTCAATTACCTCCTGCACAATTCCTAGATAATGTATTATTATATTATGATAATCCTAATGAAGAAGGTGATTAATAAAACCTTATCTCAATAATACGGTTTTTTATTTTAATCTATTGTTGCAATCTCAGTTTACTGTAATTTGAGATAGCATCAAGTCCCCTAGTTGTAAATGCAATGTTAAAAAATGCAAGCCATTAGTGATGTAAGTGGGCCTTCAGCTGAGGTTTTCAGGAATATACTCTGAATTCACCGCTTTTTATGTAAGTAGGTACCTAAACCTCATCATGATAGGTTGCAAGCACTACAGCTCGGCGCATGTGCAATCCATATTTACGTAGAAAACAGCCTCAAAAAACATATTTTTAATTAAATATCGTGGTGGCTGAGCGATTGGTGTGCAGCATGTAGCGGGTTCGATTCCCGCATGGAACAAATATTTGTATTAGGTAACTACATGTTGTTCCTGGTCTGGGAGTTGGTGTATGTGAGTTTAAATGTTTGTAAACACACCCACGACACAGTAGAAATTCCTAGTGTAGGGCAGTTAAAAAATAAAAAAAATAACCTAACATGTAAACATTGTCTGATTTTACCAATTTGGCCATTGCTGAGAGACGTGAAAATTGGGCTCGTGAAATCTTCCTAAGTGCTCTAATTTATGGCCAAATTCCAGCTCTGTAACGCCAGGCCCAAGTTTCTATGGAGTTTGGGTTTCTCCTTTAGAATTATTCCATTCTTTCATTTTCACTCTAGTGAGAATAATCTGCATAAGTGCACTATTTTATTCACCAAAATCCTGAACTGAACCATACAGGTAGTGCATGTTGGTTCAGAGTTTCATAATGTTAAAAGCGTCGGTTGAGTTGCACATTACTGGTGTTATTATGACGCTTGCCGGCTGCATACAATGGTCTCTATGAATAAAATATACCGAAACGGGGACACCGTTTTGTTCTGGAGGAGAGAGGGAATGGAGTGGTAATGTTAGCTGAAGTGGTTTGCGAAATATCAGTGAAAATATGCTAAATGCGTGGATTTTTTCGAGAAACAAGCATTATTTAGTTACAGCTGGAAAGCTGGAATTCAACTGTTAGGTTCGTATAATAATTAGCTTTAGTATTTTGTTTAAGATAACAAAAGCACTTAGAAATCGTTTATTTGGTGTTTATTTTGTATTTAATTGACCATTTATGGAAATTATATATTTTTCTTATTAAATTGAGCTATTTGTACTCACTGCTCAGTATCATGACTTGAGGGCCTTATGGGGCTGTTATGTGGTCTATATTTCTGAGGTCTCCATTACCTAGCGCCTCCGTGTCCGCTGCGCTCCCAATGCGTCCTATGCAACGCTTCATATCTGCTGCACGTCCTTTTATCGTCACTACAATGTACTTAGTACGGCTCTTTGTGTGTAGTGTATACCTCCGTTGGTGTAACCAGGTCAAAACATAGTGTATGTTTATAATTTATGAAACATTTACAGTTTCCATGAGTTTTCTTACATGGTTCAGTATGAGGTTTTGTTTGTTTTAGTTATTTTCCTGTGTTTGTGACCTAATTAAGTGATTTAATAATAGCTATATTACTAAACATACCTCCGCATTAACCCTTAAATGCATACAGTTGACAAATGGCAACAATTTATTTTTTGAAAGTAAAAAAATAATTTGACAGCTGTACGTTTCTGAACGCAACGTAATATGAGGACATAGATTATAGACTATCAGAAAAAAAAAAATTGTAACGAATTTTGCCGGTAATTTTTCTGTCACACGTTATTACAAACGAGTAAGTGTAAAAGTTTGTGTATTGGCGATTACGAGTGATTTGATTTACGATTTCACATCAAATAATCTGTTCTTCAAAGTTTGAAAAATAGTAATCGAGTAAAAAATCAGGTAAGTTTTTGATATTTCATATATTTTTCCGCTGATTTCTTTGTAATTTTACGTCAAGGTAGTTTTTAATATGTTGCCAAATGTCTACATTATGCGTTTGCTCTACGAATTTATATGGTTGTGGGCCGGCTTGACGTTATTTTTTGCTTTCGCTTTTTAGCATGCCACGCAGGCTGCGCGATGAAAATATCGAAGATATGCTCATGGCTTTAGAAAATGGAAATATCTCAGAAGATGAAGAAGACATAGGTGACGAAAATGATATAGATTATTATCCAAGTATACAAGATAATTTGAATGATTTGGATAATGAATCACCCGAAAATGAAGAAGTCGACGAAGACCCTCCACCTGTATCCGAAGAGGAGCCCCTTTCTCGTGAGACCTCGTCCGTGGAACCTGCTTCGGGGTCTTTGCCAACTCCATCAGTTCCGGGTATTCTTGGAGTTGCAGCTTGGAGATCACATAGCAGAGATCTAATATGGAAAAAGCGTAATTTGGTATGGAATGAAGATCGCATAGCCTTCTTAGGAAACTCAGAGCTACCCTCAGATGTTGCGGGCCTGGAAACTCCATTTCAATTTTTTTCTAAATTCATAAATGACGTAGTTATTACAATAATTGTCGAACAGACCAATTTATATATTATCCAAGAGAGTGTTACCAGTGCGCCCGTAACTGCTACAGAAATACGTCAATTTTTAGGTATTATCATATTCATGTCGGTGTTTCACTACCCTAGTGTCCGTTCATACTGGTCAAAATACGGCTTTGCTCAAATCATGAAAACCATGACAGTAAACAGATTTGAAAAAATACGATCAGTAATTCATTTCAACGACAACTCAGAGCACAAACCTGTAAATCATCCACAGCATGATCGTCTCCATAAAATAAGACCATTGGTGGACCATCTAAACTCATCGTTTATAACTGCTGCTCCATTTGAGCAAAGGCTATCCCTAGACGAACAAATGTGTGCCACCAAAGTGGCTCATTTTATGAAACAGTACCTCCCAAACAAACCACACAAATGGGGTTTCAAGTTATTTGTGTTGTGCTCTCTATCTGGGTATGCATATACTTTTGAAATATACTCTGGTAAGCAAGATATTGCCCAAGCCCCAGGTGAACCAGATCTAGGAGTTGTAGGAAATACCGTTATAAGATTGTGTCGTTCAATCCCTCGGCGGGTAAACCATATAATTTATTTCGACAACTTTTACACCTCAATTCCTTTGCTGCACTATCTTGATAATCAGGGCATTTATGCTCTGGGTACCATCCAAAGGAATCGTCTTGGCAAGAATTGTAAGCTGCCAACACAGCAGACATTCATGAAAGATTCTGTACCTCGAGGTTCTTATGAGGAGCAAGTGGCTGATTATGAAGGTGTAGATATATCTGTAACTACCTGGAAGGACAACAAAATGGTAACATTGGCATCTACATACGTTGGAGCAGAGCCGGCCGAGACAGTCGATAGGTACGACAAGAAACAGAAAAAAGTAATAACTATACCCTGCCCAAAAATTATCAAGGATTATAACGCCCACATGGGGGGCGTCGACCTTATGGATAGTTTTTTGGGAAGGTACAGGATAAGAATAAAGAGCAGAAAGTGGTACATTCGCATCTTCTATCATTTGATCGATATGGCGGTCATCAACTCGTGGGTTTTGTATATAAAAGCTAATAATGGAAATCAGACCAAAAAAATGACTTTAGGTGACTTTAGAGCAGAGTTGGCGGAGACTTTATGTAACTATAAAAAAAGTGTTGAAAAGAGAGGAAGACCCTCTAGCAGCAACATTGAAAGAGAATTGGAAGCGAAGAAACCTCGTCGTAAACCACTCAACCCTGTGCCAGTAAAAGATATAAGAACGGATGGTGTCGATCACAACGAAAGAAGATGCGAAAAGAAAAATAGATGCAGACTGCCTGGTTGTAAAGGATTTTCGCGCACCGAGTGCACAAAATGTCTTGTTGCTCTTTGCCATACCAAAGATAGAAATTGTTTTGCTGCATTCCACTCTTAGATTAGGTAGTCCTTCAACGCATAATGTGTCCAAAAGGCAACATATAATTTTTTCCTAATAAAATCTTTATTTTTTACTTGGTTTTTTTTTCATTATTTTTCCCATTACATATCGCCAAACATCTACACAAACATATTATTTATTTTACAAAACAAAAAATCATGCATTTAAGGGTTAATAAGTACTTATTGTTTTTCTGGCCACCAGGCTGTATCTCATGATGCGTGATGATGTATTTTTGTAGCCGTTATTAAAAAAAAACCCTGAGGCACAAGGCTGTGTTTATAGAAAAAACACTGCTGAACATACAAGAACGCAAGTTGTGAGTACTACGGACCTGCACTTTTGAAGAACCACACCAGTAAAAGTCAGTGTAGGTGTATCTTTCATAGTAAAGAAGTAACTGCTTTATAAACTTGAGCATTCACTTGTAATGATCATTCCTGCGAATGTTACATTATAGAGATACAAACTAGAGCGTTTCAGCGAGCATTCTAACGAGCGTTCTGGGCCTATAGTCAAACGGCAACAGCAATCGCTTGCCGTTTGGCTATAGGTCCTGGTAAGCTTTTTGCCAAGCCGACTGTCAAGTCTAACATCTTGATCAAGACTTTTTTTTGACGACTACGACTGGAGCGTTCGATAAAAAAATCGTAAATATGTTCGTGGCGACGTTTGGCTCTATGCTGGGATCTGTTCGTTGTTCAGTTCGGCAAAATTAATAACGGCGAATGTTCAAGTCTATCAGTACCTTTATGCAAACAAACCTTTTTATACAAAGCAGGCTTTAGAACATTAGCTGCAAAATAAATTAAAAACTCGGTTTTTTACAAAAGAGTCGGAGTTTCATTAAAAATGAAAGGCATTAGTGACACGTTTTAGCGTTTAAAACTTTAGCACTAAAAGCTTTTTGCATTATTCACTTTACACTGGACGCTGGGACGGAATAAAGTGATACGTTCGAATTCTTTTACCTGGATTGTTGTTGGTTTAAACCAAAATGTATAGAGTAGAATAGAACAAAATTTTACTTACCTTTCTTTGATTTTATTCCTATGTCTTAATATTGCCGGATATGCGGGCGGCGAGTTATGAGCGACTCGCTGCCCAACCATGGACCATGCCCGGGTCAACGGCGCGTTGTGTTCCACGCGCGCTTCAAAGAGTGTCAGCATAATGTCCGGGACCCCAGCAGGCTTTGGCCCTCTAAAGGACCCCCTTTAGAGGGCCAAAGCTTGCCGGGGTCGCGGGCCTCACGAATTACCGTGACCTCGAAACGTAAAGGGCTATTGAAGGACACCGTGGATTTTAATCAGTACAAGTCTGACAGTCTCTCCCGCCTGCCCTGGGTGGGACGACTCATTTGATGATTTTACAACTCAAAAGAAAAAAAAAGTCTTGTAGTACTTGGCAACCATGAAATTAAAATATTTACTTGACATTTGATGAATACTAGGTATTCGTTCCTTCCCATAATATACAAATTATTTTAGGTTGTAACATCATCAATTGAGTCTGAGTTTGTCAGACGTACTGACTTAAAACCACCCTGATGGCCTAGCGTCTTAAAGTGAGAGTAATTCCACTGTGGGAAAGAGACAGAGCTATACAAGTCGTCTAGCGGCATCTTTCTCCCACACTGGAATTACTCTCGCTTTAGGTAGGCCACCTGTTTCTTCGATTGCTTTTTGCGTTCAAGGGCCGCCTTACCCTGTTTAGACAGTTCCAAGACCCCGGCCCCTATAACCTACCCTGCTACCCCTATAACTTACCTACTTAAACGATTATGCATAACATGACGCCCGATTTCCTCGATGAGCGAGGCAAAAGTGAATACGTGAGCTACATCCACGTTTTCCCTGTTATGTTAAACTCCCATGTAAGAGGGAAATCTAAATGATTTAAGTACACGAAGCAAATCTTTTAGGCTTGTTATACAACGACGTAGCAAAATTTGCGAACATAAAAACGTATAGGAGTAAGGTCGTAACTCAGAAGGAATATGTAAATTGTATAAAACTTTTTAGGGTTGTCAATAAAACAAGAACTCGTATAGTACAGAATTTATTTCCATATTATGTACTCAGATATAACAGCAATTGTCTCGGTTCCACTCTATATACTCTCCAACAATATTTACATTGAGTTTTGGGTTTCATGTCGCTACACTGTTGTCGCCTTTCTATATGAGATACGGTATTATGTAATTCGGGGGTTTACACACTTGCAACTTTTGTTACTCCACATTATGTGCTTACTTTCGAGCATATATTTATCATTTTAAAATATACTATAGACCATAGATTTTGGAGCATAAAATATTACAACTAAAGAGATATATCAGATGTTGCTGGGTGCACTAAAACAAGGCGTAGTCTACGTTTTTTAAATGTTTGTTCAGAAGTTACAACTAACTATAGTTAAAATCCCATACATTTTATATCACAAATGGTTAAAAAAAATACAGCATTTACCAAGTGTTAGTTTAGCTACTGATCAAAGAACTCGCTCTTAAAGACCTTTTTTTTTATCCTGGTAAAATCATCAAATGAGTCCTCCCAGCCAGGGCAGGGCGGGAGGGACTGTCAGACTTGTACTGACTAAAATCTACGGTGTCCTTGACTAGCCCTTTACGTACCGGGGTTACGGTAATGGGAAAGTCCCGCGACCCCGGCAGGCTATGGCCCTCTACAGGCTCCGTCATTATGCTGACACTCCTTAAGACCATAATCTTATTTTCCTAGAGCCAGTTTATTCATTGGCTAATAATATAATTTTCCATTTTATTACAAAATATGCAAACTTCCCCACATCCAATTAATTGGTGACCTCGATATAAGACGAATGTACCATCTCAAGTTAGGAGCTCCTCGTAAAACAAAATCCTTTTGTAATGTCATAAAATATATTCGTGGACGATAAAATATAGCGTAGTAACAAAAGTCGCATGTGTGTTCCCAACTTTATTTGAACAATTTATTTTTATAGCGACCTTTTGACCGTGTTTTTTTTTTTTTATAAAACAACGAAATTTAATATAGCTGCAGAACAGCAGGATGTACCAAATTTGTCGAATAATTTTCTAGTTCAATTAAGCATCAACAAAATAATTGAATGTAAGTAGATGTTACATTATAAAATGTTCGTACGTTTTTCCTGAAGCCTTTTATTTATAAATGTGTGAGTGAGCTCCACTTACACATTTAAATGTTTTCCTTTGAGATGTTCACTTGTTTTACCTAGGATTCGAACGAAGGATAAGTTTTCTGCCATTTTTTATCTTCAATGGTCAGTTGCCCACTAGGAATTTGGACGTTCTATAATCTAAGCTGTAGATATTTTCTATTGCTTTCGATATTATTACAAAAAATAAAGGCAAAATTGTACTAAGGTTTATTTTTTATCGCAGCCTATTTAATTATCGTTTATTACACAAAATCGGTCAAGGCTTGAAAAGCTTTTTCCTTGTTCCAAACATCGTCATATAAGTTCCTAAACCGACACTTGAAACTGATGAACACACTCGAGTTTCTCAGACAAAGCCAAGAGGCTCCGATCAAGCGGGAAAAGATCAAAGGTTTATATATACAGGGTTATTTTTTCCGGCTATCGAAACACTACACTAAATAATTAAACTGTTTCAGGAAAATTAGATACTTTTCATCGTTTTGTTTTTCTTTTATGCCTTTGTCAAACAGTCAGGCGAGTCCGAAGCGATACCGAACCGAAGCGAGACGTCAGTCCGATAGTTCTGTCACGCTATCGGATCGCTTTCGCTTTTCTACGTGACTGGATACAAACAATTCCATACATTACGAATAAAAATGTCACGCTTTGCATTCGCCACGCCTGTCTATTTGACAAAGGCTTTATTGTTTTAGTACCGGAAAATACAAGAAAAATCATTAGGAGTTCAAGACAATAATTTACTCGATTAAAAATTCGTTACAAATTCTTGTTTTTTTTTTCTAACCGACGAAAAAAAGAGGCAACATGTATGACAATTTACAAAAAATGAAATGAATCCGTCATTTTTTTTCTACTTATTTTTTATGTATGCTATTTAAAGACGATTAAATTAACCCTGTATACTTTATAACTTTTTTAGTAGCGACATGACCCAACATTCCACCCTGGTCCTCACATCAACAATCCATATCTACGATACATACAAAACGCAGCCATTACATGACCACAACACTTTATTATATATATAATTATATAGATATATTCACTAATCTTTAAAGCAATTTACAAACGTATTGCTACAATATAACTTATATTTTTATTTTATTCTTTTTTTTTATTCTTGTCATTTTATTTCTTTCTACATTACTGGTTTTTGCATATTATTGTAACTAAATATTTTTTTATATCAGAATACACGGATATTTAGGCCTGCAGTAAATAAATTATACACAACAAACATTACAGCTATTTATAGTAATTAGTTTAAGTTTTTATTTGTTAATGATGGAACTTTGTTTTGCATTTTGCATAGATTTTGAATACTTACGAGTTATGTAATGAATTATTAAACCAATTCTATTAAAACGATGCAACATGTGCATCAACTTATGAACTAATCAGTATCACATAACATAATATTAGTTTAAATTATGACTTAATTAATATTATAAATAATAATATCCGTAATATTAATATGGCAACGAAATATATTTACTAGCTAAGCACCTAGACCAGTAGGATTTCAGGTATTTACACAATCTGTACACAGAATCCTTATTCAAGAGTTATCACTCGCTTCTAATCGTTATACATTTTTCTTAATAAAATTATTGCCAATCAGCTAGTGCTCAACAATGATTAAAGATTTCTCAAATAATTTATTATTATTATGACAGTAAATTTCACAATCACCTCGAAGTTTTTTAAATGCAGAAGTATAGTAAAGCTTCCATTACAATGTATATTTCCACCTAATTCTAAGGAGAATCTTCAAAAACAAATATTTACAAAATGAAGACATCATAGATATGCACTGTACATTAACTGGGATATGCATTGCACATTTACAAACGTTAAAATATCTTAAATGCATCGGGATGTCGCGTGCATCGTTATGAGATTTCTTTATAAAATCTTATTTAATTTATCTTTGTAAATACGCGGAAATCTGGCATCGGACTACCGTAGTTCAGGACTAGCTACAACGAACGGTCGCACTACACATCACTCACGTGTCTTTTGTTAAGTCATTACACTATGTTCGTCACCCCTCTCGCTCGCGCACGGGGCCGCTCGTGCGAGTGAGCGGGACAGCACGAGGGAGTGCGCTCCGTCGTTCACACGATCACTCATGACGTCATACAATGATATGGTTATTCTTACATGCGCGCGCGCCACTTAGGTGAGGCGGGCGAGTACGGCAGCCGCCAGCAGTAGCAGTGCGGACGTGGTGCAGCGCGAGGATGAGCCGCTCAGCACCTTCGGCGTCGGGGAGTCGGGGGGAGACTCGTTGGAGTACGTTCTGCTCTCTGTTGTGAGAAGACAATGGGTTTAAGAAATAATTTGGTTATAAGACTGAAAGAGGACTAGAAGCTTCTATGTCTAGAAGGTTCTGGAGACGAATGCATTTTATAAGCTGAGGTAAAGAATGCTATAGTGGCGTCATTGACCGTGGACACGTTGTTTCACTTCCAAATTTTTCTGAGACAATTTTCATGAAATCGAATTACTGCTTGGTTTTAGAGACTTCTAGAAGTCATATCACACTTAAGTCCATACCATAAGTCCTGGGTCTGTACCACCATCAGCAGCATTATTTACACTGACCATTATTTTTTAGCTGTAGAAAAAGTGGTCCATCTCTACTTCTGTAAAAGTAGACCATAAGTACAGAATACATAATCAAAAAGAATCAAGAAAACTCTTGAACTCCCTTCACAGTCTTAAAACCATAAAATACTCACGTCCATCGTGGTCCCCGGAGCCGTCTTCTCCCGACCCTTCGGTGTCGTAGTCATCAGGATAGCTGCGACCAGATCCTGAGCCTTCCTCGCCAGCCTCGTCGCCTTGCATGAATGCTTCAGCTGAGAGCTCCTTACTGCGAGAGTAGGACACGAGCAACTGTGGGGAGAAAGAGAAGATGTCAGATGATTGAATTGAGAGACGAGTGACAAAGTGTTGAAAATTGCTCCTACCACATGCCCGTAGTAAGCAAGATAGGTATATATTATAATAGTTGGACAACGGGCCCTAAACGAAAATAAATGAGGTGAAATTTTGATCACTGTATGGTTTTGTAACAAATGTGCGAAAATGCGAAATAGTTATAAGTTAATAAATAATCAGTTATTGGCTAAAGGCATTCTGCTGAAGTAAAAAGTCGTGAAGTTCCAAGTACAACAAATTCGATTAACTTAGTGTATTTAAGACATTGAACTTAGACATGATTCATTTTGAAGTCTTCTACTCAAGTATGCCCCTTATGACAATAGGTAATTGATTGTCAGAACCTTGGCCAGTTGCAACGGGACATCACGTTAAAGTTAAATTCTCGCCCGTTACAATGAGTTCCTCGTTTTCTTAATAACAAAACATAAATTTTCAATTATGGCCCATAACTGAGGATTTATGTTGTAGAAAATTTCAATTATACTTTTTGCTTTAATTCCGCAATCAACGTACTGCAATGCTAAAAGGTTTTTCTAGAATTGAAACCCCTTTCTTTAAATGGCTCTAAATAGGTGATTAAATAGAAGACCGTTGTCAATTAGCCACAAACACTTAACCCTGAGTGTTTCCCTTCATCAATTACAAAGTTAACGTATTTAACGACAGCTTTAACTGTGCATTTCCTTCCTGTTGAACTATGTAGAACCTGTTTCTTATCTCCAAAGCTTGGCGTTGCATTAGTAGTTTGAAGTCACCTCGAGTGTTGTAGAAAATTTTATAACTTTTCTGACGAGTTTTTGTCGTCGAATGGTATTTTACTGATACAATCACGTAGCTTGTTGCACAATTTCGCGTATGTGCTTTCGCAAAACTGTCCTTTTCGCGTAAGTGATTTCGCGAGAGCATTTTTCGCGAATATGTGCCCAAGTGTCCTGCTACCGGACTTTACCTTTATGTATCTCTGTCACGCACATTGTTGTTTCGTAAATTCGAGGATTCATTTTAGCACCTAAAAGTTTAAGTTCCGTTTCATTACACGTGACTCGCACAGAATATAATTTTATATTTCTAGGAAGTTTGTATATATCTTTTGTGTCGCGACATTTTGTCATCGGCAGTTGTACTCCACATTGCTGAAGATCGTGACCCCATTCACAGCTGTCTTGGCATGCACTCTTTGGCGCCGCCGATGTAAATATATTTTGTAAGCTCTTTCATTGTTCCAACAGGCGCCACTAACTTATTCATCCTATTATTGCAATCAGTCTTTATTTTTAGGACCAAAAAAACCTTCTGAAGCCGTTGGTTCCGGCTTTCCTTTGAAAATCTTTGATAGTCGTTACTGTTTGTAAGAAGCTCGAAAGTCTGACAGTCAGTATTACCCAGTTATCGGGTTGTAGACGTCAGATAGGCAGTCGTTTTAAAATACTGCATTCAACAGCGGCAGCACAATGTCGTAATGCGAAGGTTCAACTGGAAGCAAATCCTAACATAGTTGTTCAAAATAAATGGATCATGGTCTTGTGAATGGGTCTTTTGCTTTTGACACCATATTCCTTTGACCACCACTTACAGAGCGTCATGTTGGCAAATTCATTTAAATCATTATTTGATTGGAACACTTGAATTTTATTAGCCTTGTTATACTAATGGTTATCGAATTAAATTACACGTTAGCAACAATTACACAAGATAATCTTTTATTAGAATGAAGTGTTAAGTGTCACGACTTACGCATGCATAGTTCTTAGAAAATTATTAACTTTTCTAGCCGTAAAATAAATTTGAGGTCAATGCAGAATTTTTCTTGTCCCTTACTTCTCTTTACGTCAACCCCTTTTTCTTACCTAACCCAATCGATCGTAAGGGAAAGCAGACAAACGATTTTCTTTCTTCCTAAAAATACCCACTATAAAATTCTATAGACATGATGCTTGCCAGTCTTACCAAAGGGTATCGTATTAACCAGTTACTGGGATGTGGAGGTCAGATAGACAGTCGCTCCACTCCATGCAAACTGATACTCGTACTCGTTCCAGTGGAAGCCGAACCCAAGATATTTAGGAAAAGGTTAATGCCTTTGTCAAACAGACAGGCGAAAGGGAAGCGTTTCCGAAGCGATACCGAACCGAAGCGAGACATCAGTCCGATAGTTCTGTCACGCTATCGGATCCCTTTCGCTTTTCTATATGACTGGATTCAAACAATTCCATACATTACGAATAAAAATGTCACGCTTCGCATTCGCCACGCCAGTCTATTTGACAAAGGCTTAAGCAGATGATGATGGGGCTTACCTGTCTAGCCTGTTGCAATCTGTCTGCTAAGGTGGCTACTCTTGAGTCCTGTGGAGTGCTGCCGGTGATCTCAGGGTTGTACTTCTGGTCGCTCAGAGAGGCAGACGACACCAGGGCCTTCGTGTAGCTAGACGGACAAGTAAAATGACATTATACTAATGATAATGGAACCTACTTAATTAGATCTGTATGTGACAACTGTCCGCTTTGAAGTGTGCGTGCAATTTGTCAGTCAAATGAAATGAGATTAGCATACAGATGAATGTCACGATGCATGTGTATGAATATCATTTTGGCGGTCTATTCCAATATTAAAGTTCAATACAATTGTATTAACCAGAAAAAGGGTATATAAAGTCATGAAAGTAATAAATAAAGGTACTGTTTTTTAAAAACCCTTCTCAAGCCACAATCTTTTTAAGCACAACAGACCACAACTCATAGAGAACATCGCTATTTTTGCAGCTGAAAAGTCTTTCAATTTCATAGATGTCATGAGATTAAAAGAGCTCACAGCGCCTACACTTGCAAGAGATACTGGTTCCCACTACGGTCAAAACGAAATATAAATAGGAACTGATTGATATGGGTAAAATAGTCCCAAATACACTCTCCCACATAGAGTATTTAAAAGGCACAAAAACAGTAAAAAAGCACCTGAAATACGTTTTCGGAACATCGGAAGCATATGGTTTCGGAAGAATCAGGGATATTTGGAATGTAGGCCGAATTTTCGGTCCGAACAAGATAAGATCCACTATCTAAGTAGAAAAATCACAAAAGAACATCTACTTACTCTGCAACAGCGTTCCCATTCCAACAGCGCTCATTTTCATCAGCGGCAAAATCCGGTTCATCGCACAATCTATCAGCGAGGCCAGCGAATAGCTTCTTAGTGGCCGCGAGGTTAGCAGCAAACTGCAGGAGTTCGGTATCTGGTGGAGGTGCCCGGAGATTGTCCCGGCGGATGGAGCCTGGTGTGGGCTGTGTAGATGAGGGGGATGGACTGTCCATTGTGGCTGGAGGACCGCACTCTTGACGTACCTAGGAAGAATGAAAGATTTAGGTTAGAAAGATGTGTGATGAGAAAGTTACTGAAGCATTTTAGAGGTAACAAAGCCCATATTGGTGTATTGGCTGCAAATCAAATCAATTAGTCTTGAAGGTTCAATCTTTACGCATCGATCATAACGTCGATCCCAAAATTCAATCCATCTATGGTTTTTGCTTTAATAAGGAAAGAAATAGTGTGGACTGCTACTACCCTCTTACGATTAGATAGAAATAGTTTAAGAATCTCTAGTAAGAGATCTAGATTGAATATTGGGAACGGCCGTTAGTAAATAGTTAGACCACTGGTTTCCGTCTTGGTGTGATGAGATTCAGAATTGGAACACCCAAATTATAGAAATATTAAAAAAAATTAAACCGTTTCATCGCTATAGCAATAAGGTTGAAGTTCCAATGAGTTTTAAAACAGGAACAATCTTAACTACGCATTCAAATCGAAGTATAATTTTCTCCACAACATTAGGACCTGTGTACGTGATCATGAACGCAAACAAGGAATGTTATACCGCTATCCTTATAACTAGCAAAAAGTGAGATGCAATCAGCGCGTTCCAGCTGAGATGAAGACAAACGATGGCGCTGCTTCGATACAGTCATGTCATTTGTCAGCGCTGCAGAGCGCTGCAGTCGCTGGATTATCAGTGGGATCAGGTATAGAGGTGTGAATAACTAGTGAACGAGTACATGTATACGTTATAGAGTTACCGTTAGTTATAGATAGAAATTATTTATAGCACCCATATTAAGACCAGGTTAAAAAATATAATCTTTTTTTTTAATATTGGTTGAAAAGTGTTTTGTTTTTGCAGTGTTTTTTTTTTAATAGTCTTTCGCCGCATTTCAATACAGCATTTTAACCTAGAGATGGTTGTATGCTGCTTAACCGGGCAATCCTGTTGTGCCTCGAATGTAGGAATTGTTTATTCATAATTTAGAGCTAGATATTATTTATAAATTAGTAAAGTTGTTTGGCAATGTTGTGTTTCTTATTCTTTAGCTTGTCCCATTTCCCATTCGTTATCTTGTCCCATAAAAATCCTGGTATTGATATATTTGTTTAATTGAGCATCAGCATCACCATTATTACATCTTTAAAATCGACCATATTCCTGACAGCCGCCCAGGATCTTTCACGCGGTGTCATAAATCTTCCAAAGATTTAAAATGTATCGAAACAATCGTCATGGTAACATTCCAGTGCTCGCTCGCATCTCTAGTCTAGATATATTGGAGTGCTACATTAGCGGCGCGTGCGCCGACCGGCGAGTGAACGGCCTCAACAACTCGCGACACGCAAATAAACCACAACAACACAGACGCAAATAGGCGCATAGTTCCGACGCAATTATTGCAAAAAGTACTACATAATACCACCAGGCGACGCCACCGTGAACATGTTGAATATTTTTATGTTATTTTTAACATGTTTGGACGTTTTCGAAATGCAGTTTAAAATATGCTTGAAATTGTAAATGTTTTCGCTTTTTGCTTAGGGGGATTCGTGTGCTTATATGAGAGATACTATCGCTGATAGGAGAACTATTAAATATGTATGAAATTATATGAAAAAGGTGTCATTACTTCTGCTTACCACTCGACACTCACAGTCCGTGAAGCTCGAACTCTAAAATAAATAAATAACAAACTAATACCGTTTCAATGAACTATTGAATCGAACGACTCGATTTTATGAATACTCCGTTAAAAGCTTTTCCAAAAATAAGGGATAAGTAAGCCTTCCTTCTAGCTGTTGTAGACGAAAATCAGTATTTCACATGACGTGATATCATATAATATTCCAAGCAAAGTTATCTACGCAAAGATTCCGCAACTTAGGAGTAATATCATGAATCCACAAGATTCAGGACAAAGTTTTATTACGACTGTGACATCTGTCGCGAACACATACGTAGAATGGGTAGAAATATAACTGGTTTTATTAATATTTGGATATATTGATATACTGATGGTTTTCGCAATATTCTATATAGTTTAGAGTTCCACAATCAGGAACTATATACAATAAAATAAAACTGCAAGTTTAGGTACTTTATTCAAGAAAGCAAAGCCACCTTTCTGTAAAAAAATGTGGTATTTTATTTCTTCTTGAAGTTCACAGAGATAAAATTAAACGAAGCAAAACTTACTGACGTAAATACCACAAAAACATAAAAACTTAATTAAATAAAGAACAGTGGTAGTGCAAGCAATAAAGACGCTGCAACAAAAAGTAGACATCAATTAAAACTGAACAGTTCAAAACACGGATAGTTGGCACAAACTCTCAACATTATTAGTTAATTACTGGATTTTTTACCAACAGCTCCCAAGATAGGCATTGAAAGGCACCGACAACTAAATATAGTAAATATTCATTAACGCGTTCAGTTTGCACGACCAGAACCGGATTGTACCGCCTTAAGTTACGAAAAGAATTATAAAAAACTGTCTGGTTTAAGTACAGTCGAATAAGCTATTTGGTATATAGGCAGCTGATTGATGTAAGTGCAACTAATTTTTTTACTCAAAACATTTATTTCAAAAGTGCCAGTTACAGGGACTTTTGAATTGTCAGTAACAATCTCAATGCACGTAACTGTAGATAGACAGAAAAATGAAAATGATTGTAAACGTACCCAGAATACAGGACAATATGTTAGAGCGGGGCTTCTTTAAAATTAAAAAAAAAACATGTTTTCAGTGTGCTAGCTTGGACATTATTTCATATCAGTCTCATATACATGTGTACTCATGTGAGTATGATATAATTATAGTATGCTATAAGCTCCAAAAGATATTGCAGAGACCACAATAATATATAAAGAACGTAGGCAGTGTAGTTTTTTGCCTGTCTACCAAATAACTTAATTGTTTGCCTGTACACAGGTAAAACGAGAATTTACTTGCCGCGGGTGGGCATCGGGCATGCAAGTAATTACAGCACTAAAGAAACTAGATATTTCAAACCGATATAAAAGCTCCGCTCGGGATCGCGATTAACGGATAAACAGAAGTTATTATGATTGCGAACTGTAATAAAACAGCTGTAGAATAACTGTAGTTTCGCATTGATAGTTTACGGACTTTATATTAAAGGTTTTTCTTTAAGATAAAATGTATTGGTAAAGAAATGGTAAAGTTATGCAAAACAATATGATAAGGTAATGGGTTTGAATGCATAATTAATAACTAACAAGGAGCGCCAAAATTTCTTATGACATGGTAATTAAGGCGCACATGAGGCGTCAGCACGATAGGTGACGTAAAGTAAACAGAAAATACTTCTATTTAAGAATTTAACATTTCACCAATCATATTTACTGAATTTTTGTATATCCATGAGGGATGTTTATTGTGCTTTCCGCTAAATATTCGACAAAAATAATTTAGTGTAGTTCTAATACCTATTCGAGAATCAAGAATAAAAATTCTCGATTAAAATATCGGCAGATCTACTTTATATTAACGTCACGCACTCGTTGTAACGCCTCGGGTGGTTCATTTCACACTAATACCTAATTTACATATTTATCTATATTTTTCTGGTTTGCTTCTTGAAACATGTCTGCGGAAATCAATAATTACTACGTTAATGGCTTAACATGGCACCTTTTCAAATTGTGTAACGATTTATGAATTGAAATCAGTAAATCTTAAGGAAATGATGGCTAAAATTATGTAAAACAGTTCTAATATGTATGGTTAACATGTCAAGTTTGCGATCACTTTGAAAAATGGATATCTTTTTTGTTGCGGTATCTTATATATTATTACATGCTTAGCGTTTCTGCTTCTAAAAAAAAAAAATAGCGGGGGGTGTTGCTGGATCAATACCAAACCCAAATATGTGATTTAAAAAAATTTTGTCTGTCTGTCTGTCTGTCTGTATATGCAGGCATCACGTGAAAACTAACGGTTCGATTGTCGTTAGTAACCGTTATAATAATCCTGGGCATAAAATAGGATACTTTTTATCCTGGAATAATACGTAGAAAAAAAAACTTATTTTTCAGTTTTATTCATAGACGTTGTTCTGTAGAACCGCGAATCTCCTTAATTATTATAGGCTTAGCCGTATTTGGGTCCAATAGATATTTATAAGATGTCATTGTCAGAGTTACTCAAAATGTAGAGATAAACCATCCACGCGAAGACCGACATCCGCGCGGACGGAGTCACGGGCGGAAGCTAGTATTACATATTTTTATTATGTGTGTTTATTTCACTTAGCTATTTAATTTTCTCACGGAGTTTAAAAGGGCCTATGTTCTTTGTGCCTGGGCTAGTTTCAATTTTAAACAGTCAGAATATTTCAATTGGACAACAACGAATCCATTGTTAATTGGGTCGCTGGCCAGTCATTAATTAAACGTTAATTATTAATTTATTTACGTGTGCGTCCGTCACTGCTATTTATGGCGGACACTACATTGGCCGTCACTCTGTCTTTTCAATTATCATTTACAGTCCTGCCATAGCAGAATTACCTCTGACTTGTCATTCATGTCGAAATTATAATGATCTTTATTGTTTTACAAGGTTCAACCCTCTCACAGAGAGGAAGCATGAGCCCCAGAAGTGGGAACATTATAAGATGATGATGATGAAGTTTGATCTTCGGTACTCCGAAAGTCAGTCAAGTTGGCAGTACTCTTAATTATATTATCAGCATATTGCCGTCCACTACTGAACGTACGCCTCCCCCAAAGAGCGCCAACCCTCACGGTCCTGAGCAGTCCGCAATCATCCGCTGCCAGCCACATTCTTCAAATCATCGACCCATCTTGCCGCAGGGCGTGCTACACTACGTTTGCCGCGGTCTCCACTCTAGTACATGTCTGCTCCATTTACCTGGTCTCGGTCACGGGACTGTACGAATTACCGTGACCCCGGAACGTAAAGGGTTATTGAAGGACACCGTGGATTTTAGTCAATACAAGTTTGACAGTCCCTCCCGCTCTGCCCTGGGTGGGAGGACTCATTTGATAATTTTACCACGATAAAACAAAAAAAAAACTACCGTGTCTCAATCTGTCTGTCTACAGAATTGGCCGGCCCGCTTCCACTTCAGCTTATTCTACGCGCAATGTCGTACTCTTAATTGTCGTTACAATGAGGTTGCTAATACGTGGTAAAATGTCTTGACAGGACTGTACTCTGATGACTAACGCATTGTGTAGCCAATCGATAAATATTATACAATTACAATAATTGTAACATAAGCTCGTCTTTGTTCGCCATGAGTCATACGCAATTGTGCTGTGTAGATGAAAATATAATATTTTATAGCGCTAAACAGTAATGATCTAAAATTACGTTGTATTATGAACCGTTTCATTGTTCATTTTACACGTAGACTTAGAATAGAATGCAGTTATTAGAGTAATAATAATCATCACCATCAAGCTACATTGTTCCCACAGCTAGCCTCCTACCTGTAACAGGGAGTAGCCAGAGTAATCTCTTTTCTTTTCTTTCTTTCTTTCTTTCAGAGTAGGTCAACAAGCGGACCCAATGCGGTTTGGTAAATTTCACGGTTCTAGGACTAGTCTTCTCGCGATGTTTTCCTTCATCGTTTTGAGAGCAATAAGTATAATCTACGTAATTATTACAATTCACCCGATTATGGAAGATACTTAATTATGTATCTCAGGATTTGGATAAGCGATTGTAGTAATTATTATTATACCGATTGTGTTCATTAGAGACACTAATTTTGGATCCCCCGAGACAGAACGCCTTAATCGTCATAATTATGACTAAGACGAACCAATACAAGCATTAAACGTAGGTATTAGCAATAATATTAGTACAAAAAAGGCCACGTAATATTATACAGGTATATTAGCAGAATATAAAACGCAATAATATATGAGAGAAGTGTTAAATAATTCAGAAGGAGGTACAAAAAACGGAACATCCGGTGTCAAGGCTCCTCATTGAATTTGAATGTCTGCTTATGACTGACATCTGTTCGTGTGACTTCGAGAATATTGTGTTACTGTATGCTGATCGCGTAGTCACTTAAATTATGGGTATATTAGTAGTAAATGTACCTATTGAATTTATTAAAAGGTAGGACGGGTATTGATAACTATTGCACGTTTTAATGAGATTTCCAATGGAAAATTCCAGCGGTTAAGCTAAAGCTACCACGCTTTTAATTGCAAGTCTGAAACCGCAAAGAATATAATACATAGCTTTCTATACAGCAGCATGAATTAGAGTCGCGGTTTGTAAACGCGCGATCAGAAATCGACGGTAGTGAAATAAAATTAAGCAAAACGCTTACTGCAGCCCAATCTTTCAGTGGTTTTGCGTTTTCAGATATTTCTTGACCGAATCGTGGTGCTTTCTCAGGATTAGAAGTCAAAAAAGTACGCGCGGTCATTTCTATGTACAAAAACATAGAAATGATCACTAGACATATTATATTATACCCATAATTCCACATTAATAATACAAAGTAATACCAACACGGGTCTATTTATCCCAAAACACGATAAACAAGGCGGTTCGAGCACATAAATCATATCACATCAGACATCTGAACATCACAAAAAGTAATCCGGCCGCTGTCCAACTCGCATTTTTTACTCTCTCTTCTGTATAACTAGATTGTGCGAGATAAATAATAAATGGAACTTTTATAGGTGCTCCTAACATGACAATAAATATTTTAGGTTCAGACGTAAGGCCGTCATATAAATGGCCTATCATAAATCGGACATACACCTATAGCCGTATTTTGAGTTGGATAAGATTATTATAAGAGATGGGGCAACTATAACTTCGGCCGGCTAGCCGACTATTCAGCCAGATCCAGCTGTAGTGCTATCGGCAGTGTCAGTGGAGTTCAGCAACAGCACTAGAATCATACAGCTCCACCAAAAAGAATGGTTATTTAGTGGGGGGTTGGTTTCCGACCCTAAATTTAGAATAGTTTTATTAACAGAATTGAGCAAGATACCTCTCCTTTTGTACAGATCGAGATCAGACACACTGTTTAATAAACAGAAATTCTGTATACAAGTAAAAAGTATCAATAAGGCTTATAATTTAATCATCATGTCGGCCAAAAGTCGAGGGGAATTTTGGCGGACTATTGGCCGACTAAAAAATATGGCCGGCCAAGTTGGCACATCTCTAATTACTACATGTAATTTACCTGTTCGGTGCCAAATCTTATAAATTGCACGCATGATATGTTAGAGTCGTGAAATGCATCTAAGTGCGGTAAAATTTATTACTTGGGTTAGGTTAATATCGCTCGAAATTACGATCTATTTTACTTGAGGCGTGGAGCAGCTATAAATTTCCCAAAGTGATTTATTCTGCTCAGTGCTATTGATTTATGAAATCAAATATGAATTTGCTGTATTAAATCAGAACGAACTTTATATTTTTTTTCAAAGACAGAATATAAAATGGCCAAGTATTTTTTCTTAAGGAAATATAACGTAAAATATTTCTTACCAAAACGAAAGCTATTTAAAAAATGATTGAGATGTGTCTTAATACTTAACTCCGTCAATAAATGGCAACCTTCTTTATCAAATTGGCAGAATAGGTGACAATCATTGCGTCTGAAACGATAATAGAAAAAAAGATAGTGTGACGTCATAGTCCTTTTACTCTAAATGGTTTGGGAGAGCCATTTGTGGGAAATGAGGCAATTACAGGGCGCGCCGGCCCGGAAGATTACTTAATAGAAAATAAGGAAAGTTTTCCTTGCGATTGGCTATTTCAAATTAATTAGATTTAACAACTTCTTTCCAGGTTAAGTTCGTGGCTTCAATTTCACGAAGACAAAATTTGTTGGAAAATTATATTTCTCACAAATGAATCGTTTTCCTGTCATGGTGTGAACAAGTTCGATTTGCACGTTGCAACTGTGCAGCGCAAGTATGTAATAATAATGTACCGAGATAAGTATCTAGTTCGCCTGCAAGTTGCAATTACTTTTAATTTTAATTGACCACATGGACTAGGTGCACGCATGTTTCAATGAAAACCTGCATGCTAGCTAATACTATAAAAAAAAAACAAAGTGTGGGACAAAGAGAATCGCTATATATCCACTGGCCATTGTATACAGATGCATAAACAAACGTGACATTTGCTATTCAGCGCAGATTAGCGCTTTAAAGCGGTAAATAGTCGCTCAATAGGTAAACTCTCCATTGAGTGCCATTGTTATTAGGTGATAATTTCGCCTTTGATGTAGTATTTAATCATATAATTGGTGGGTTCTACTGTTAGAAAATTTAGCTTTTGTTTGATACAAAAAAGGTTTTAATAAGAGGGAACGAAAACGATGGGAACTTTTGTAACTAAAGTTTTGATTCCCATAAATAAAATTGCACACTATTTAACATATAAAATAAATTCAATTAATAATTTAATCGATATTGGCTTATTAAATTGTCTGAATATCAACTTAATTACCGTGAACGAGGATGAAGTATTCTAATTCCTATAAAATTTGATTAAAGATAATTTAGTAAATTAATAGTAATCATTACTATACGTCAAGGTAACAAGTAATACTTGCTACTGAGAACGGGGTCATAAATAAGAAATACGTCGCTTAGAATTAATTGACGACGACTCAACTCGACATTACCCATTCGTACAATGTCGGTACACGTATGTTTCTAGTATCAACCTTATCTATACTAGTATTAATCAAGTTAATTTCAGAAAATTCTGGTTCAATTTGTTTTTTTTTGAGTTTGTTAAGTACCTATGCGAGTGATCTTTCATTCACTATCTGAGAGATTATACCATTTAAAGTTGGTAAGTACGTTTTTAAGGTTTTTGTCAAAAACTAAAAACGCCTTTATTCGATTCTATGTCTAACTACAGTACATGTGTTACACGCATGGTAGTGTGTATGAATTATATTTTTATTAATTTAATGTATAAAATATAAAATCTTACTTCTTCGTTTCTCCTCTACAAAAAATGTACTGTGCTAAGTATATAAATATACACACATCAAAAGTGTCTAGGGATCAAGCATTTTTATGCGGATTTCTTGAGATTGAGATGTGGCTTTGTAATAAATTTATGATTTTATAAATTTATATGGATCCTTTTTGGTGCATTTCATAATTTGAATCAGGAACTGTGAATCAAATTCGAGTAAAAGATGAAAATCAGCTGTCAATATTTTCCCTATAAAAACATACAACGCATTGAAGACATTATTAGTGCTACTGTTTCCCTACTACTGATTAAAACCAACGTTATTATGGAGCGGCGACGTCATTTAAGCAGGGAAGAAGTGCTCAGAGCCGTGGGAATGATAGAAGCTGGTTCCCGGCAACGTACTGTGGCTTTAGCTCTGAATACAAGTCAGAGTATTATCAGTCGACTTTGGACACGTTACCGAAGCACTGGTACCGTGGCTGAGCGCCATGGAGGACGGTATCGCTGCACCACACGGAGACAAGACCGATACATTCAAATCTTAACTCGAAGAGCTCCAACAATAACCGCCATGATGTTAGCCGTGAGGCTTCATCACTCTTCAGGGAACTTAATTAGCGACCAAACAGTCAGAAACCGCTTGCATGAAGTGAACCTTCATTCCCGAAGACCGCTACGGGTACCACCTATAGCAATGCACAATCGTAGGATTCGATATCAATGGGCTCTTGAACACAGAAATTGGGCAGAAGAACAATGGCGTTTCGTGTGCTTTTCTGATGAGTCTCGTTTTGGTATGAGACCGGATACAAGACGTATACGACACTGGAGAAGCCCTGGACGCCAACAGCGAAGTAAAATCCTGCCAGGAAGTCCATCCTTATAGTGGTGGAACCATCACGGTATGGGCGGGTATTTGGATCGGCGGAAGAACTGAGTTGATTTGGATCAGAGGCAACCTCAACGCTCAAATTTATGCTGAGACGATTGTATCAGACGTCATCGTTCCTCTACAAGTGCAAATCGGTCCCTTATTTCAGTTAATGCATGATAATGCACGACCGCACACCGCAAGAGTTGTAAGACAGACTCTCGCCGCAGCTAACATCAATGTCCTGCCCTGGCCTGCTCAGTCGCCAGACTTGAATCCGATTGAGCATGCATGGGATATGCTACAGAGAAGAGCTCTGCCGAATATGGAGGGTATCCAGTCGCAAGAAGACCTTTTTTTGTTGTTGCAACGAACATGGGCGGCCATTCCACAGCGTGATTTGGATGAACTCATTTTGAGTATGCCAAACCGATGTTCTTGTGTTGTTAGTGTTCGCGGTAGAAACACGGATTATTAATTGTTTAAGTTACCCAATAAAATTTTAAAGAAAACTGTTATTTCAGTCTTTTTTTCGAACTTTTGCGTTAGTGGTTCAAATGTCAAAAATCCCTTTATTAGGAAAATGGCAAATTTCTTTATTAATGCAAAGGTGACTTGGTTTATCGTTACTGTGACAAACGAAAACACTTTATTTGATGAATCCTTAAAAAAAATTTAATTAATATCAATCAGGAGAAAAGTTATTGCAAAAATATATGTTGATCCCTAGACACTTTTGATGTGTGTATTTCATACTTTTCCGTTCCGCTCGATTTTCATAAAAAAGGGGTATGAAGTTTTCGCTACGCCTGTTAATAGGTATAGATTTTATCAAACATTTCGTTTAAGGTGAAAAGATTCATAAATTACAGGTTATTGAAATAAAATGACTAGTTTACAAGCCAATCTAGGGTAAAACCCCCGTTTACCCACGGATCAAAGCCGAGTTACATGCCAATTACGCGACATAAAACTTCTTTTAGTTCCATTTCAAAACCAGTAACCCACTAAAAGTAATTACAACAATACCATCAATTATTATACGACTCCACATTTATATTTACGCAACTACACACAAATGGCGGCCAAACTTTTATAACAGTACAATTCAAATTAATCATAAGTCCTAATAAAAATACGTCAGAAGCAGAAGTCGTTCCATAAACAAGTCGAAGTATTACAATAAATAAAGTCGGTTGAACTATACATCAGTTCTGCGATTGGTCGTATCGAGGCTCTAAGTTTTCACCCACGTAAGTCATGATCCAAGACACGAGCGGTATAATCTGCCACACGCCAAACCCACATTTCTAACTAATAATGTAGCATGTGGAAAGGTTTAGAAGGCTCATTCCTAATAATTCACGAGAACTATCAAGAACATAACACATTAAAACTTTCCTTTGAGTACGAGTGTTACGTTTTCGTAAACTGAAATTAAGAATACGATTTTGTTGGAATAGGTAAGTAACACGTAAAGGAAAAGTAGGTATTGCCACGTAATTGTAGGTTTTTCAAAGACAAATTAATTAATTTTAAGCCTGGATTCTGTAGTAAGGTGAGATGAAAATGGTCCTATATTTTCAGGATCTTGCACATTGTCATAATGTTTTTAGTTTCAACAATAATAAAAGGTCGTCTAGAGGTTAAATTTGACCAAAATTCATTAAAAAATATGATTATAATAAAATAAAAATGCTTTGTGCACCCCTTCCTTATTATAAATTCTAAAGTTGTTCTAAGTTGTTTGTTTTGCTTCACGTATTAATTGGCTTCACATAGGTATTTATACAGATATGTGCGTAGGTTGCAGATATACATTCTTCAGTGGCTCTTCTGATCGTTTCCTACATCATTTTATAAGCATTTTATATAAGGTCGTGTGCCATACTGTTTAATATGCGTAGGCGCCGGGGAAATGCGTTGAGAAATTAATATTAATAGCTTTACACGTTACATGTTATCGTTTACGTTGTAAATTTTGATGTACCTATCGAGTTTCCTGATATGTCTGCATTTAAATAGTTGTTTACGTTATCAAATATTTGGTACAAATTGAGTAATGTACTCGTATCTAAGCTGTTTATAGGTACGATGCAGTCACGACCTGATATAAATAATTTGACTTTAACAGCTCTTAGAATAGTGGAATTTGGGTGAAGTATTTCAGGTAAATACCCGAATTAATTTTAATAATTATAAATTATCTCGAACAAGTCACTTAAAATTTTAACTGTTTTATTGACTCAAAATCTTGACGTAAACCTGATTACGTTCATGTCTCATTCGTCACTTACATCTACGATCATATCAAGAGTTAAAGTTTAAATCTTTTTATGACTATGAGCTTATCTTTGAATTCACATCGAAAGTACTCATCCAATTTCAAATTTTTTTTGCTGACAAAAAGCTATACTATAGCTATACTATTTCCCTCGCTAGCGTCTGCACATTGCGCCTGCATGCGCCTGCGATTCGCGAGGTGAAAGCACGCACAGGCGTGGGCGGGCGCCGGCGTCTCAGAGATGGGGTCCATAGTACACCGACCGAGTTCATAATATGACCTAAGGAACACTCGACATGTGTCGATGACACTAGTCTTTGCGGCTGCAGCTGCTTGGAGTACGGATATTGTCCCACGAGATCGCGCTTTTGGGATAAAAAGTATCCTACGTTTGTTAACAAAAAGGTCATGGTCTATCCGTGTGCACATTTTATATTAATATGTTAAGTGTTATGCCGTAAAAAGAGCGACAGTCACTAGAATGACTATAACGTCTTTAAAAAAATTGTAATTTACTGATTAATTGCAATAATGTAATTTAATTTAATTCTGATTGAATTTTAACTTTAATAACTTTTGGTTCTTGTTATAAATTGTATATTGCTTTACACATAGCGTATGCCTGAAATAAATACTATTCATGAATTTAATACTTTGGAAAATAAATGCTGAAAATTATTATTTACTAAAAATGAGCTGTAATACCGAATAAGTATGCAATTCAGAAATCTACTACAGTAAAAAAGGAATAATTTCGACTCTCAATTATTGGATGAGTATTGAATGCATAAAATACGATGTTTTCAAAAATATTATGATTAAATCGAATGGCATTGCTGTGCCGGTCCGAATACATAAGTTTCATATTATGGCAGCAACGGAATTACATAGTAGCATGGTACGGAAAATTCGAATGGTGTGGAGCAGTAAATTCATATTTTCGTTCAAAGTGAACTTTTCAGAATATAAAAGGAAATATAGATAATCACGGGAAATATTGCAGGGCAAAGGCCGTCCTTCCCTTTAACCGCTTTTCGTGCTATAATAAGCCAGTTTGCCAGTTGCACATTTTTAACCGACTTAATTTTTTTTGACTTTAATTCGACTGTATTTTTTTTTATGTTTGTTACCGCATAATGGACCGATTGGGTGAACCGATTTTAATGATTCTTTTTTTGTTTGAAAGCTGGTGCTTCCCGTGTGGTCCCATTGTCACCAAGTCAGGATCTGATGATTGGATCTTGGAGAAATCGAGGGCAACCCTCAAATTTTATAGGCCTACCCATCGTTTTTCGTAAATCTTATGAAGTAATTTAAGTATTTGCGTATGGTAATCATCATCTTATGTAGCTGAGCTGATGATGAAAGGTACAACTCCTTAACAGTAAAGAGTAGGCATCGACTGATTCATTGTTCGCATATCTCCGGAACTACACGTCCGATTTAAATAATTCTTTTTTTTTTGTGCTAGGTATCGTTTAACTTAGGGAATACTGCAAGTTTCATCATAATCGGTTCAGTAGTTTTTGAGATAGGGAAATTTATTAGCTTATTGTGTACATGAGAGATGTTATTACCAGTGCTACGGATTACAAAATTCTAGTGCAGAAGAAAATTATGTATTTGGTAAGAATTTGGGTTGAATATTTAAACTAAAAAGAGTAAAATAAAAAACTTTTTCAAAAAAAATGTTACCGCCTTCAAAAAGAACCACAAAAAAGGGTAAAATAACCCACAAAATAACTTTTATTTCAGAAGTCGGTGGCAAAAAAAAAAATGAAATAAAAAAAAACAAAGCCATCGACTTCCGAAATAAAAGTTATTTTGTGGGTTATTTTACCCTTTTTTGTGGTTCTTTTTGAAGGCGGTAACATTTTTTTTGAAAAAGTTTTTTTTTTTTGACTCTAAAAAGGCAAGAGTAAATAGGTTACAAAGCAAGCGTGCTTCACCATCGACCACATCTTCGCTTACCATCAGTAGAGATAATGGTCCAACGCGAATCTATCGTTAAATAAAAAAAAAGTCACTTAGTAATAATTAATTAAGTAATTTAATTATTTTTTAATTTACTTTGAGAATTTATAACGTTGCTGGAATATTGCTTAAAGTGGCCGTTTTAGACCCGCTATGCTGCCCGTAATACCTATATATCTTAGAAATAATCATTATTTTAATGATTGTATCTAGTTAGACTGCCTTTTTTTTATCGTGGTAAAATCATCAAATGAGTCCTCCCACCCAGGGCAGAGCGGGAGAGACTGTCAGACTCATACTGACTAAAATCTACGGTGTCCTTCAATAGCCCTTTACGTTCCGGGGTCACGGTAATTCGTACAGTCCCGCGCTGCCTAACAATTAAGAAAAGGCGACGCGAATTACTAACACACTTCTAAAACTTCACTCATACCAGTTTTCTTTACATGATTATAGGCATTCTCCCGTCATTACCTCAAGTCCTAGTGGGTGGGGGAGATTAGCGGCGGTATGATTAGTGAACAACCAGTAAATTGCTCCGTAGGAAGCGACGAGAGGCGATGATTACCGGTCTTGACACAGATACGTGACGTCTGCGCCGTGTGGGATCTGTAGATCTACTGCTAGATGTACATCAGATGATTATCATCTTTCCACGTTCTGTGATTTGCGATAGCAGGTAAATATGTGTTTATAGCTAGCTAAGGACGTGAAACGCGTGATACCTTCATTCTTAAAGTATTTACTGCACTTATTGTTTATTCAGCTGACTTGAAGTTTTTACTGCGTTTATTAAATGGAAAATTGAAATAGCGCCTCTAGTATACGAACGAGGAATTAATTTTCGTCAAAATTTAAAATCCAATTGACGAAATTCCCTTTTACTTTACGTCACAAAAACGAGAGAAGTCATGTTAGGGCTTCAGGCTCTGCGAATTACTAAATCAGGTAAAAATGTGTTTAAAAAATAGCTATTGCCAGAGGCGTCACCCAAGTGATACCGGGATAATCGGTATCTTATGTATTATTCCAGACTATTGTCTATCTCTGAGACGAATTTCATTAAGATCCATTCAGTCGTTCTAGGGTGATTGAGTCACAAACTTCCATCCAACCATCAAACTCTCGCATTATAATGTTAGGTTACTTTAACCCGTTTTACATTTTCTAAAAATACCTAATAACTCACTTCGAAAATCTTTCCTGTAGCTGGAAAGTACAACCATCCCTAATCTAACTTTTGAATCGGAAAACTACTACCAATTTCATTTAACTTTTCCGCACTTAATTTTCTACATACCCCACAGCCTTAATTTTCCCTTCTACTCCACTGTTTTATTATTCAACAATTTGTTTCGCAAATACTAGCTCATTCTGCTTGATTAAAAGGCGAGTCGACTCCGTAGTTAGTAGTTGGATAGTGCGGATTGGGGGTCACCAACCTCCGAGGGTACAATGTCGGACTTGACTGGTAAGTAAAAAGTTTTTATAAAGCACCAAAGTCTAGGTAATAAAGCTAAAGTGTGTTATATTCAACGTCGTTTATCTTTTGTTATATTACTGCAGCGATAAAACAGGATTTTAAAAACTTTATTGCGGTACGCCTAGCTGAGTTCGCATCGCGCTAAGTCTTATGAAAACCCTGGTCTTAGCAGTATTTAAAACTTTAATAAAAAATGCATCAGCCGGGTAAGTACCATACATAATCTTTAAGTAATTCTGGTATTAATCGTAATTATTTCTTCAATTAAGGTATTTTAATTGTTCCCAATAACAGACTCCTTAGGTTATAGCTAACAGAACTCATGCAATGAAAATACTTCAATAAACATGCTATCTGTAACAAAAAAAAAACCTAAAATACTTATCTTTTAATTAACTAAGCGCTCATTAGCTATTTCTCGGTTATAGCATGTTTATCTTTTCTTCCTCTTTTTCAATGTTCCGTTGTTTTCTCGCTATTTATTTTTCTCAATTGTGTGTACATAAAAGATTTACGTAACAAAGAACTTTTTATACATATCTCGCTAACGTTACGGATCAGCTGTCCCAGAAAATAAAACGAGTAGGTACAAACGTATGCTGTCACAAGTTTATTGAATCAACCGTCTGTATACGAGGAAAATGATTGAGACCGAAACAAGATTACTTATATTGCCAATATTGCCACGGCTGATTACGGGAGAGGACACAAAATGAAATATTTTTCTCTTAGAAAATATTCACGACGAAAAAGAGCGCGGCATTTTTTTCTTCTTTTTCACTTTACGCTTAAAATAAATTGGTGTTCCGATTGAGTTAGTCAATCTCTGCGAAACGGTTTTGTATACAGATGAACCTATTAAGCCGGAAGACGGAAGCGGCGTCCTTGATCCGAGGTGCGCCCTGACATAACTATATGAGATATAGGAGTTTTGTCATGAGTGAGTCAACGGGATGTATCCTACGTGTGGTGACAATAAGACTTTCCGGGATCATTTCAACCGAATTTGGCTCCTACGCTGCCTCTCAACACTAACGACATAAATGGCCAAAATAATATACAGCCTTTTTATGTTGGAAATCCTTTTAATACGTGCCAATAAAAAAGACGTAAAGTAAATGAAAGTGCGATGTTAAAGCGTCGTCCCACAATAACCGTAAGTTATATTTCTGCAGTATTAATATTCATGAAGCGAAACGCATGTTATGTGATATTTTAACGCGCTGTGGATGCATACCGCTAAATAAAGGGAGGTCTTTATGAGGCTCGTTACTTCTAGTAAAACGGCCATGAACCATGCTAGACTCCGCTTAAATCCTCGAGCTGTGAGCGACATTAGACGAGCGAAAAACGAGCGAAGTAGTAAGGACATAATACTGAGAGTCAACGCTTAGGTAAGCCGCAAATTTTATTCCGAAATCGATCTTTGATGTAGTCGAGATGGGCTACTTGATTAAATTGATTCGATCAAATCTTCAATCTACTGGTAGCACTCAGATAAGGCATTTAATTTCAAATTTAACATTTCACTGAAATCGATTATTGGTTTTGATTTAAGTTTTTGACCACCACTGTGGCGCTAACTCACTTTGTACTTTAGATGGGAAGATAAAAGCTCACTTAGTGTAAAATAAATTTCTCTTTGTTGTGTGGTGGGTGCAGGCTGGCGGCGACCCGCGCCCACCGCTGACCCGAGCCCGGCCTACGTCGCTTTAACTGTTTATGGTCTCGTAATGCCTTGTAAACATTTAGACAGTGAGGATGCTTCACTATACGACCGACCAATAGATATCGCTGTACTAAAGTAATTGAATTCTTGTTCGAACCGAGTTCTAGTACTATATAAATAGCTGAATGCAAATCGTCGACAGCACTTTCAGTTGGAACCAGCAGTAACTAAGGAATAATTGAAACGTCTCGTGGAGGTATTCGGGGCACGTGTGGCGAGCTGCCAAACTGTAGGGCGCGTCCGGCTACTTTATTTCATCCAACTCCTCCGTGTTCAATTAGAATATATTCTCTCATTTGATAGCTCTATGAGCGGGAAGTAGCGCGGCCACATTTCATGGCTCCCAGTTGTAACAGCAATTTCATGCTAAAATAGCGAACTTCTGTTGGCTACCATTGCACCGGTAAATCAAACAGAATTATAGTCAGTCGTTGTGAATTTAGAGCCATATTTTATCATTGAGAAAATTATCACGTTCAATCGAAGTTGAAAGTTGTCCAATTAGAAAGAGGGCGTTGATCAGATTGACCTGTTCATCGAGCTATGATTATCTTTTTAAATTGCTTCTGTATGTAAATATTATTTTAAGCTTTAATATGTACGATTAACTTGGCTTAAATCATCAAGTTTTTTAAGTAGATATTTAAGATATCTTAATGTTTTATCTCCGAGATAACGGTAGGTTTATCGCGGTAGACATCTTTATAGTTTTTTATTTGTTATGTTTGATAAAACTTACTTTGTTTTCGGAGACAGCCCTGTTCTCGAGCGCGTACATGATGGCCTTGGAGACTTTGGTTTCCAGCTCCCTGAGGGCGACATCAGCGTCCACCTTGGTGAGCCTCTCCACGCCTTCCACGTAGCCAGCCCAGGGTCCGTCCAGCTCGGACAGCAGAGAGCCTATGCACCTGTGAAAGTAAGTAATAATAAGTGATGAAATCTTATTACGATATTATTATTATATTTCGATGTTGTTATGGTAAAAGGGAATAATCTATTTGGGTCAAATATTTGTTGGAAAATGGGATGGGTTTCCATTAAAACTATAACTTTTGATGTAAGCACTCGTATGTGCCCTGGGGATTTGTTGGCTATCAAGGAATAATTATCCTGCCTTTTTTCAAAAGGAAATCAGGACATCCTGATTCATTTTTTTACAAGCAGACCAGAAAGAACAATACAACAGTAAGCTAACTTTTCTTTTATAGAAAGAACAAAGTTTCCAATGATAGTAAAACATGAAAAAACTTTTATACGTTTTCTTACAGAGTGCAGTTTTCCAATTGTCTGCGAGACTTAGAGAGAGATAAAATGTTGTTCGTGTTTCACTTTGTTGCGTTCGTTGAGGAAGTTCAAAATGTTCAAATGCTCTCTGTGCCATCCTTAGCTAGCTTTTGATCAACTTTGTTATGGATTGCGTCCCTTTGAACAAGGAGTGTGTTACATTTTGTATAACTTTATTCGTATGCTTTGATCATTTATAGTTTGATTAAATTAATATAATTCGTGTTAGTGCTCTGGTTTTCGCAACTGACACTTAAATCTGGGTAGACTTGCTATTTCTATAATTTCGTAATTGTATTGTAGGGTTTGGTTTAATTTTAAACTATGTGGGACGTGTTTTTTGTTTGTCGCGCAGGATATGACACAAAACAAAGGAAGCCTTTACTTATTCAAGAAAGATGATGAGTTCTGAATGGTTTGATAATTTTATTTTAATCATATTCATTCTCATTTGCCAGTCCCCACATTCGTGTTTTAGTACTTGTCTGCCTAATAAAAGATTAGAAAATAATAGGTATTTAATTTTTAAATTTTATCTTCCAACTCAGCTTTTCTAGAAAACTAAACTAAAATAATAAAATCTTCGAGTAATGTACTCGAATGGATAACTCAGTAATTGTACTGAGTTGTGTTGTGCAGCGGTATTGACCGCTGCAGATAACAATGGCTCACTGGACTATATCTAGTATCTTGAAATCCAAGCAGAATCCAATACTAGGTTTGCATGTAGCCTGCGTAGGACACAAGCCAGTCTAGCTTACGAGAGCAGGCAGAACAGATATTCTATTTAACTCAAATCTTTGTTCAATGCACAGATAATCTGAGAACTGAATTCAGTAACAGTCATAACATAATTAGGAGACTAGCTGTTGCGAGCGATTTCGCTCGCTACAACTCCAGAATTCTCCCACGGAAGAAAAAGGGGGATAAAACCTATCCTGTATTGATCCAGGTTAGAAACTAGCTGTGAGCTTGATAAGTAAATTAATATTTAATTTTGCAGCAGGCCTTGTAATAGCCGGACCACGCTAACGGCATTTCCCGTTGATTTTCGTGATAGAAGTCTTTAAATATTCGTATCGTATCTATTATTTTATGCGATAATTAACGGCATTTCTCGTTAGTGTCGCCCTAGTGTAAAATATGGTGGGACGAGCTGGACAAAAACAACGATGTATGATCCACATTAGTTTTAAATCGTCAAGGGAATTTGAAATTGGCTAGCATGAAACTAGCAGTAACATTCCATGGCTCGTGATTGTACACCTTTACACCGATGGCGATTTACCCTGCAGTAAGAATAGTGTACACACCGCTTGCAATTAATCCGCACGCACAGTACAAGTGTACATCGACCGAGCCAGTATATTACTCGCCTTGATTACTTGCCTCGCCCGCCACAACTGATACTGAACATTTTTTAAATGAAATTGCAACTTATTTTATTGTACATAGTTAAGCTTTTTAAATAAATTGCTATTTGTTGAACTGCACATTCATTTTGTTTTTGGGATTAAAGTTATGAGAATTCATTCGGAGTTTTGGATTTGTTATGCTGTGTTGAGCTTTTGAACGTTTGTTTTGTTAAACTGAAATTTGCTGTTCAGTTTTAGATTGTGAAATAATTAAAATAGTGGCGAAAAGATACTATTTTTAATTGCTTTGCACTTTTTTTGTTTAATTGAAACATTGATGTAGGCATAGATGAAATAAAATGGGATGCACCCGACTTAATTTGCAGTTCATGTTCACATAGTATACGTGGACAATGTTAGACATGAATTAAATGGTGAAATAATTTTCAAATGAGTGTATGTCTTCAATTGCCCATTACTTTCCAGGGTCGCCGTAACCTGCTTAAACGATCCCGCGGCCCTTGGCGTTTAACTAATGGAAATGCCTATCAAACAATGTACCTACGCTAATTATCATACCAAAATAATCTTAAAAATATGTATATACATTACCCAACCTATATTCTTTAATAGACATTATTGTCCTAATAATCAAGTTGTATTTCGTTTCGTTTTGACATAAACTTTCATGAACCACAATCTAGGTATGTGGACTTGTAACTATACCAACATGACCAGTATTGACCAGATGTGGCATGACGATGCGGGATGGCGGTGGCATTCCAACCATAGTGCCAATTTAAGTCAATAGAGCGAGATACGTTAAACCAGAGACAATACTCTTGAAGATAAAGATCAAGTGATCACTTAATGTCACCGTTACACTCATCAATCATCATACAATTACGTGATTAAACCAACGTATCGCGTTATGAGAGTGGAATAAGAATCCAGGGTGTTATTTTTTTATTATTGTTTTTATACAGCGGGTTTTATTTTACGAGATAGTTTTATTTTACATTTTATTATGTTCTCGGTAAATGCACTTAAGTGGCTATACCTCTGTCGGAATTACCGTGACACCGGTACGTAAAGGGCTATTGAAGGATACCGTGGATTTTAGTCAGTACGAGTCTGACAGTCCCTCCCGCTCTGCCCTGGGTAAGAGGACTCATTCGATGACTTTACCACTTTAAAAAAAAAAGGTAAGACCCTGTTAAAAACTCCCTGAGTATAGATCCCTCACAGATTGCGGCATACTTCTGAATAGCCTCCGCCTCATTGTTGAATTTGCTCACGAGTTTCGGGACTCGTTAAAGTTGAAATCTCTTTGTTTGACAGAAGTTAACGAATTTAATTAGTGACGTGTTTGCTGTAGCGCACCTCTCATTTGGATTTCAAAAGGTAGGTATTTTAAACTGTTAACTGCCAAAACATTGTTCAGTTATTTTGTTATTCATTGGTTAGTATATCACTACATAGTATAAAACAAAGTCGTTTCCCGCTGTCTGTCTGTCTGTCTGTCCCTATGTATACTTAGATCGTTAAAACTACGCAACGGATTTTGGTGCGGTTTTTTTTAATAGATAGGGAGGACTCATTTGATGATTTTACCACGATAAAAAAACAGTTTATGACATTAAATGTTAATTTCGTTTTCCCAATTTCTTATGAAGGTACTACACACCCCCCTATTTAACTAGTTAAAAAATAAGACGTTAAAATATGTTTCATCGTAGTGAGTATACTTTAGCAAAAATTTCCTAGCAACTCACGAGTTTAATGGGCGACTCGCTGTCCGACCATGGACCATGCCCGGATCGACGGCGCGTTGTGTTCCACGCGCGCCTCAAGGAGTGTCAGCATAGTGACGGAGCCTGTAGAGGGCCAAAGCCTTCCGGGGTCGCGGGACTCAGGAATTTCCGTGACCCCGGTACGTAAAGGGCTATTGAAAAACACCGTGGATTTTAGTCAGTCAAGTCTGACAGTCCCTCCCGCCCTGCCTTGGGTGGGAGGACTCATTTGATGATTTTACCACGATAAAAAAAAAGGAACTCACGAGTTTCCGTTTGTAATACCGATTCGTTTAGCAAGCGACACCATGGTTGCATTCCCGGTATATTTCTTATTGACAAGCACGCAATCCTGGCATGCCTAAATGCCTATGCAGCCAGCACTCACATTCTGAAGCAATTCCAGTTTGAAATACTTTAAATCATTATTGTTTCTTCTTCTTCAGCTTTGGTTCAGGACTTGAGACTGTCCGTATTTGAGAAAAAAAAAAGTTATAGACTTATGAAAGTTAAATAGATAATTTCTGGGTTTTTTTTTGCTTGGTTTTTTTTTACCACCAATCTATTTTTCATGATTCAACAGATGATTTTTGCTTTGCATTGGCAAAGATTTTTCCTTTTTTTAATATCGATGGGTTTGGCTCTTGACCTTAGTTAGGTCAGGGGTGACAAAGCGACAATGGAGCTAGTCTACCCTGAAGAAACCCGTTCACTCTAACTTTGAAGAGATTAGGGTTGCATGCGTTCGGAAACACAGACGCAGACAGAGAGTTCCACTCCTTCGCTGAGCGCATTATAAAAGACGCTTAGAAACGCTTATGCCTTTTTCAAACAGACTGGCGAAAGCGAAGCGTTTCCGAAGCGATACCGAACCGAAGCGAGACGTTAGTCCGATAGTTCTGTCACGCTATCGAATCACTTTCGCTGTTCTATGTGACTGGATTCAAACAATTCCATACATTACAAATAAAACGTCACGCTTCGCTTCGGAAACGCTTCGCTTTCGCCTGTCTGTTTGACAAAGGCATTAGTGCGAATCTGCCATTATCCTTTTTTTATTAAAGAAAATAAACATTTAAGCACACATCTCGCTCTAGTGTCCACACAGATTAAAATTTCGTCTATGAAAATTAAATGTTTCCGTTCTAAACTAACAATATTAGAAAGTTTCACTAGTAAATGCACAAGAGACGCTGTTTGCACTAATTAGAAGCACAGCACACAGAGAGACATGGAGCGTGTCATGTATAGAATCAAATTATAGTGGAGGAGCCAACGTTGTAGGACTTGCAAGTTTGACGTCGTATGCGACGGTCGACAGGACACGGTTAGACCAAGTGGAATGGGGGACCGAACCTTCTCGAAAGCATTCCTAATTGGTAAAGGGAACTGGTTAGTTCAGAAATGAACATGTAGATGAATTTCTTAAAAGCCCAAATAGATATACATGCTAAACACATGTTTTACTTCCACAAACATAGCTGTTAAGGTACTAGTTGGTTGGCTGGAAGAGATCTCTTTAAAGAAATAAGCTCACCTTTGTGAATGTAATTTTAAGTTAGGTTTTCATTGTAAATTTCCTGCATAGTAAAGAATATATATATATAGTTTCAGAGCTTGGGGACGGCTAGTAATGGGTAGCTCGGCGTACGACCAAGGACCATGTCCGAATCGATGGCGCGTCGTGATCCACTCGCCCCTCAAAAAGCTATCAGCAATCTAACGAGCACCTGCTGGGATCACGGGATTGTCTAAACAGGTAATCGTGTCCCTGGAACGTAAAGGGCAATTGAAGGAATACGGTGGATTTCCGCTCGTTCACTAAAAAAGGTAAAACTTTCAACGTAAATGAAACTGTAAAAGCTCGACGGCTCGCGATAAAAATATAAGAGATAGCTACTTTAAAGGCAAAGCAAATTTTGTGTACAAAGCTGTGAGATTACTCGAGCACTAGCTAGCTGCTAGGAAAATTAATTTGAGAGCTCTGTATGGTGGTCAAAGCGCTTTACTTAAGTATATAGGGCGGTCAGCTATATACTCATATTTGGACATTAACTTATGTAGACATAAGGTCATAAGTTTCCATAAAAGCAGTGAGAAAAAGAGACGTGGAAGATACAAAGAAGAGAGATAAGGTTATGTGAACTTAAATATTTGTAAACGCATCCAGGATTCAGAAGAAATTGTTGGTGTGGAGTAAAGTTTAGAAAAAAAAAAGAAACTATGATTCGCTCAAGAATCGGTTCCAATCCTCTGAAGAGACTATTGCGCTCGTCTTCGCTTCGGTGAACCAAGATCCAACTATTTCAATTTATACTAGAGAAGAAAAATAATGTACTCACCCTCTAGCCACATTGAGACAATAGTTCCTACAGGGCCGAACATCATGGCCCTGGCACCGCGCACACCCTCCTGCCCGCAGCAGTAGTTCACCGCAGTTCTCACAGCCACTGGCCAGCACTCGTTCAGTAGAGGCCAGTGTGTCAGCACCTACTGCTAGCATTTGAAGAAGCGCACGCGCCGCCTCCAGTGACCGCGATAGTGACGTGCCCAGCTGTTGACAACAAAGATTAATTGATTTTTTTAATGGAAATTTTTCGGTAGTTCAAAACCGCCTACAGACAAGTGGGAGGTCTCGTGACAAAGTGAAGATTATGAATAAATTAGAATAAATCAAACAAACCAATTAAAATTATGTTCATCTTCCGACAAAAGTGATAGAAAAGCTTTAAATATCAAACAACTTTTCCCGTCCAACTTGTTGAAATAACTAGGAAATGATTTATTATGGCGTCGGCGACAGCTACATTGAAATAAATCCGATTTAGCGCTTTACGAGCTCGCCACCGGCACTGTAAGAAGCGCTAAGCGTCCGTCATTTTTTTTTTATGACAGCAACATAAATAAATAAACGCGAATACCTCTGCATAGTGAATAGGATTTAGTAATACGGGGCCAAGCGTTTATCGCATTTCCGCACTCCGACTGTATTATATCCGGCTTGTGCTCATTCGCTTGCTAGCGTATTAACGTTTTCAATATTAATCCATGTACCGTTTATGATATTGTCCACATAGATGTCTGAGGAACGAAAAGGAAATTCATGAATTTTCTGAAACTTGGATTTCACCACTTCTATGTAGCAGAAAATATTGACCGGGAACCAAAAAAAATTAAAGAAAGTATTTTAAATCCTGAAATTTTCTTTTTCTTCAAAAACTGTAGAGACTTTAGTGGCTGACTGTAAGTATGTGGTAAGCGTTTCTAGTCCCTATCATTTAAAATAAGTAGTTTTGTAACATCTTGCCTCGTACCTATTTAGAATACCTAAACCATTATGTTTTATGTAAATGCCTGTGTTATCTTAGTGCCAACAATATTTCATGATGTCACAAGTGTTGTGTTCTGCAATAGTGCTCATTATGCTGTGCACACTGCGCTTTGTCCTGGATCTGCATACAACGCCTCCCAAAGACACCTCGTTGCCACATCGCGACCTACTGACGGGCTTATTGAATCTTTAGTCATCTAAATATTATAAAACTAGCGACCCGCCCCGGCTTCGCACGGGTGGACATTTATTTTATAAGCTCTCTCACAATTTAAAATTCGTAATATCTTTTGAATGGAATGTCCGATTGGAATAAAATAAAAAGTAATTTATAGCTATTGAAACAATCTTGCTCAATAAATAGTTTATTTGGATAAGGATTAGTATTTGACAATAATATGATCAATAAACATAGGCTAATAATTTTAATTACTTTTATTCTATGGAAAAGTGGTTATAATGGCTAAAATATAAATGTTTGGTTTATACTATCGCGGACTTTTTTGTAGGCATTATTGAGTTCTACAACTTTTCTATAGAAGTCAACCATACATCTCCAACCATTTAGGCAGCGTTCGCGAGAATCGTTAACGTACGGCAGTTTTTTCGACGCCTTACTCCCACGAAAAATCCTATCTATTTTCCGGGATAAAATATAGCCTATACGGATTCGGAAGAATTCCTCTAAGTAATGGTAAAAGAAATTTTGAAATCGGTCCAGTAGTTTTTGAGCCTATTCAATACAAACATACAAAAATACAAAGGTTTCCTCTTTATAATATTAGTATAGATTACAAGTAGCTAGGGGTACTGTGTAAACCATGCTGATTAGGCAAGTTTGAAATTATTGTCATTCACTTATTGCATGATTAATGCCTTTGTCAAACAGACAGGCGAAAGCGAAGCGAGTCCGAGGCGATACCGAACCGAAGCGAGACGTCAGTCCGATAGTTCTGTCACGCTATCGAACCGCTTTCGTTTTTCTATGTGACTGGATTCAAACAATTCCATACAATACAAATAAAAACTTCACGCTTCGCATTCGCCACGCCAGTCTGTTTGACAAAGGCTTAAGAGTTCTTTGGTAGAAAAAGAGACAATAATGAATAAAATATGAATGACAAGCTATTCCTTTGGTTTCAGCCACGCTGCTCGGGTCCTATTAGTCGTAGCGTGATGTATATGCCTTTTTCGATGAATGAAATCCACAAACAGATTTTTTAAATTCGGACCAATAGTTCCTGAGATAAGTGCGTTCAACCGAACAAGCAAACTCTTCAGCTTTATAATATTAGTGTCAAGAGTAATTGTAATAGCCTGAAAATAGAGCTTAAATTACAAAGTAACCAATTCTCCCTTTTATGAAAACGTAAGGAGCTTCAAAAGCATAAAATAAAATTGAGTTAACCCCTCCCCGGTATAAGTATGACACTGTGAGACACAGGTTAATTCGGATAATTTCCGGGTTAACCCAATTAAGGCACATGCCAACACTCGAGCTAAAGGTGTAATGCACCATTACTTTTAATGACCGAAACCTACTGCCTACTTGTTTTGCCTACCGTCGCGTGCCTCTCGGAATTTGCTAAGAAATTTTGAATTTTATACGCTTTATACTTATTATAATGTACCTCCTACTACTTTAAAGGTAAGTCAGTGTGGAAATAAACGTAAATACTTTGGAGTTTTTCAATGTGATAAGAAGCAGCAGTTAATCAAGACAAAATACGTTTATAAAGCAACGCACCATACGCGTTATAATTACACAAAACAGATTGAGTAACAGACGTTCGTAACAAGCCGCTTTATACACTAATAAAGCAATCACACCCAAAATTCTCTAAACATAGTCTACATAATTAGCAAACGTAATTTACCTGTTGCGGCACATCTCCGAACGGCTGTACAGCATCATAGGCGTCCTTCAGACACACCTCGTACTCCGAAGTGAACTGCTTGGAGTCCAACTTGAGCACATCATGGTAGGCTATAGGGAACAGGTCCCTGAAGAATGCCTTCGTGGTGACGGACAGGTCCTTCGGCGGACCTGCGCTGAGGCTCTCGCTGGTCAGGTCACCTTCGGCTCGGAGAATCGTTCGGATGTCGTCGTATAAGTTCGCGAGAGGCTGGACTGTCCGAGCTGCATGACCTCGGTACAGCTGGGTGAAGAGGGTCGCTGTCTTGTTCTGCGACTGGTGGGAGAGTCCCGTTAAATGAGCTGTAGGGAAGAAAGATAGAGAAATAAGTTTTTCGTGTGATATGGTCACTCATTTTACCATGATCCAGAATAAATAAGACATGTTCGTGGCACTTGCAACAGTGACGAAATATGGTAAAATCAGAACAAATAATAAATATCCTGTCAAAGTTCTAGTCATAAAACAGATTTAAATAGGTGATTAATTTAGAATATTCTAATCTGCACTATTAGAATCATTAATACAGAAATCGAGACAGAGGGCTGCACAACTCTACCTCAAATCATAATCTATTACAATTTGATTGACAGGTCCTAATTCAGTAATCAACTAAACCCTGTTTCATAATCATGTAAGTGAAACCTACAAGGGTAAGGGTATTTACTTTGCGTCTTACCAAAATTTGGATACATGTAGTTACGAAACATTTGTGTACAATAAATTAGACGTAACGTTAACAGAGCCTGTGTAAATACGTTTAGTTGGTTAAACATCCCCCGAGTATTTGGATACATAGTTCGTGGCACCTGCTCTGGGTTATAAGTTCGTGTTATCTTGGTGGAATGCGGGGCCGAGTCGCGGGATCAACGCCTCGCCGCATTCCGACCGTGTATACGGACTTTATACGCGTATAACGTCCTTAAAGACGACGTTATCCTACCAATACGAGATAACTACGAGATATTTTTTAATTAAATAATACTCGTCTCGTTATCAAAATGCTACCACGAGTAAATCCGAGTGGCCGTGTTTAACTGAGGAAAGCCTACTATGTTTATACGAAGGATGAAAAGCTCTTTTGATCTGCGGAGCTTGACGGAAACCTTTTTGATATGAAACGTACGCTTGAAGGATTCATTATGATTCTAGTTATAAATCTCCAAGGATTAAATGCGAAGAGTAAAATGTGACAAGGTTTAATTTTAGGAGGCAGTTAACTGATATTTTGTCTTTAAGAGTAAGTAAATTAAGAATTCGGATCTATTTAATTACTTAAAATGTGGGGCTTTGATGACTTAATGTTTTTATTTACGAAGTTAAAGGTAAATCAAAAGCGGTTTTAATTCATCAATGCTGTTACTTACATGTGAATAAAGGAGGGATGGAAGAAATGTTAATTTCGTTAAAATAGTTTCATACTGTCAATGTTTTGTTAACTGTGTCATACACAATAAAGTTTTGGATCCAAAAAAACACTAACCAACAAAAGCAAGCCTCCATTCATCAATTTATGACTGATGTCAAAGGGAATAATTTCCCGAATTTCCTCTGAACTTACGCAACTGTCATCGGATCTATAGGCAGTACATTAAAGCGACCCTCACCGCCACACCTGCACAATAGAGGATTGATGGCAGTTCGCAGTGCTTCACAGTAAATCCCCCGCATTCAATGTTTCGCGGCAGAAAATCCGGAAGGTAGGCCAAAGAACGGGGGCAGAAGGCCCACCACATTTGAATTTTCGGCTATTGAATCGACTGCCGACAACGACAAACTGCTTCGCAATTTTGTTGGTAATGTAATCAAGTTATGTTTGGTCCACGAAGTCATTTCATTTCCTTGGTTGGAAGACAAGTCAGCAATCTTATCTTATTTTTTTAATTTAATATCTAGTTGACTTATGTTAGGTACTAAACTAATTCTCGAAAGGTGAAGTTTTGACCCCAGAAGTTAACACATCAACTCTTATACGGGTACCTAGACGAGGTTATAAAATCAAAACAAGCAATTGTACCGATGTCTCTTTTCAATGCATTTCTAAGTTTGTCTCGGACATCATTTACATCTTTGGGGAAAACATCACGAGAAAAACAGGACTTTTTAAAATCAATATAAATCTAAGCCTTGTTAGAGGACTGTACGGTTGTCAGACGCGACTTGATTTTCTCACGAAGAAGAAAGACTAAGTAAGGCTAAATAAACACTTTTCTTTCTTTTAAATTGTTGAGCAAATGCATTGCTCATATCTCATATTCATATTTGACCCACTTTTAGAATAAAATGTTTATGTGATTCGAGTAGTGTTGAAATTCTGTATCTATTTATTTTTTAGTGGCACGGGTAGCTCAATAAATAATAAGTGTCGTTCATCTTTTCAGAGGGAGACCTCCAGACGTCCTTCGAGCGGCCGCCGAACTGGCAACATTTAATCTAACTACATATTATTTTACAGCTATGTTTGAAAAAGGTCTAACATGGTATCTTCATACGCTGTTTTAATAATAAGGATTGAGTTCTGGCCATAAATGAAAACAGTAAAATGGCACGCGAGTTTGAATAATTAATTAAATAAACACGGTGCAACAATCGTAATATGAAAAATACGAACGTTAAATAAAAATAAATAAAAAGCAGCTCGACAACAGAAATGCTTTTAATTCATTAACCTTCTTCTCGCTACATTTCAGAATTTAATATAAATAAATTTTACCTAATCAACGAGCTAAGCGCCCTTTTGCAATTAACGCCCTTTCATCAAAATCGTGACATTTTTCACCGCCCACGCTTTAACACTCACACTTAAAAGTCATTTATTTAAAGAATTTTATATTACATTACAGTATAGCTTGAACTGTGAATAGTCTGCGGAGAGTGGACTAATTACTTAGTTATGCTAATTCTTCTACAGAGGTTGTTTGAACAACGTCAAGCCAAAGCTATGTGTTTTTTCGCTATTTTCATCTCATAAAACAAGACTGAACTATAGTAACAAGACGCCAAGGCGCCTGTAATTCAGACACAATCGAGACGTGAGAAAGTGAATATAAACGAGACTATGTAGAAGCTGCTAAGGAGAATATATAACCTTCCTTTATCACCATTCATTTAGCTAAAAGACTAGCTTTTTCCTCACGGCTATATCGTTTCAGTATCTTAAAATGTTTTTCTACAACGTCTCATCTAAGTTTATGTTAAAGGACTAACATTTAACAAAGTTTATCTTAAGAAAATCCCGTCTATTCTGTAAGTTACGAGTCTCTACGGATCATAGAGCAGGTTAGATAGAATCTTCATACCCAATAAATCTGAGGTGTGCACGCCATAGAAAATACGTTTAAGGAAATTTCACACTGTCGGTAGTTGGGATTATATCCTGTCAGTTGTTATGTATGGTCGTAGCCCGGCCCACGTAACCGAGCACACAACTGGATGAATGGGACCAATACACTGCATTGTCAACTAGACAGGGTAAAAGGGTTACTTTAGATATCAACAAACTTATACAAAATTCACTAAATTCAGTGTTCAGTGTTAACATGGAGACAAGAACTGTTAATGAGAACTTTATTAATATTAAACGGTCTGTATTAACGTTAACATGGGGTACCTTCATGAAGCACAAAGGTAAATTATTTTAGTGCTCTAATGAGGGTCCGTGCGTGTGGTCTCGGGGGCCCTCAGGCATTCTCTCAACAATGGTATAAAAGGAACCCTCTGTATGAAGCACACTCTGATTATTTCCTCTCAGGAGCAGGGGTTGAAGCTCATTGTTTCATACTTGTTAGTCGCGGGGTCGTCGCACCCAATATTATATTTTTTATAGATAATAACGCGACACTCGTGTTGATGGGAATCTCTGAAGAGTACTTAGTAGGTAAATAGCTCTTGAAGATTCTTTTAAAAGATGAGAGAACCCATTTAAAGATGTCTGCTGAGTATAAACAACAAATACCATCTGATTGCAAGTCGTTGTCGTTAATCTATGTGCGTTGGTTGATATTGCTTTTGTTTAACGTTTTGTTATTTGACTGGGCTATATATATATATTATGCTCGTTTGCGTGTTAAACAGAGATTAATCGAGGGTTGGCCAATGCTTGGCACTAGATGTATCTACGTTGCGTTGCTACCCAACAAACAACATAACGACTGTTTAATAACAATAAATTGTAAACTCTGCTACACATATTACAATAAATATATTCAGCACATAATAGAGAGCTTTTGTAGACATTTTATCTCTATTTCTTAGTGTAAACACTACAGTTAATATAACTGTCCCTGCTAACGAACACTGACAAATGACTGATTTAAACAAAATCAGTCATTTGTCAGTGTTCGTTAGCCTATAGGTCAGTGTGACCTATCCCAGAGAAATTCCTAAGCATTTTACAAGCCTTATAAGGCTATTAATTTATTTACTTGTGTTGTAGTAAATCGTGTGGCATTTATTGGAAAACACAATTTAATTAATTTTCTAAAGGCCAATTGCTTCGATCGTTCATCAAACGAATATAGGCATGGATTACACGCTGTTTGGGCATTGAGTGACATAACCTTTTGGGAGTTGCTACAGCGTTTATTGGGCCTATATATTTAAATAGTCCATTGAGGGGGTATTAATACTGCCTCCCTGAGTTTAAGGTTCTTTTCACTGTGTTTTTTTGGTAAAACACCGACCTACCGAAAACTAGTTGTGTATCTTTTCAGGCATTAAATAATATACTAATGTTTAACTGTTTGCATAGCGTATGCAGCGTTTAGTTGTTATTAGCACACACAGATGGCTCTAGTTCCACATTCACCACAAGAGCACTAACAAAACCTTCGAGTTTTGTCTGTTCCGGCCAGCATTTTTTGTGTTCCATTTCTAAAAAGGTTTTACTCGCACGGAATACGAAAATCTAGCACCCCGTAGCCGTCTAAATTATACCAACGGACCAGGTCCAAATTAAAGTTTTTCTGTTTCTTCTTTTCTTTAGTTGAATTTTGCGCAAAACTAAGCCGTATGCCTGATAATGTAACTACACAAGTAAAATCTATGAGAAAAAGTAGGTTTCCCAACTGATATTGCTTTAGTCTGGGCTGGTTAGAACAGGCAAAGACATAAAATCTATAAAATAAGCTTTTCCCAACATCTGTGTCAGAACTAGGTGCGGGAAAATAGTAGTTTTTACTTCTCTATGAATATTAATGCTATGTGCAATCACGTCTTCATTACTAGTTTATTTAATAATGTATGCCCACTACACGCACATGCAGTTATGTATTTTTATAATGTTTATTGGCTGTATGAGTAAGTTTCTATGCCTATCTCAGGAATACACACAGTCGTTAAATATGTATTTAATACTCAATGCCACAATAAGTTTTATAGCATCAGCAATTTCTGCTATAACATCGTTTACTTAATATTTACTTAAAGAACGGTATCATAAAGATGATTTTTTAGGGAAGAAAAATTCAGTTGCAAGTGGGATTTGAACCCGCGCCTTCTGGATAAGTACTCCAGACGCCTTACCAATTAGACCATCGCAATTCACACTTGCAAGCTGAAATCCTCTACACCCTCGTTTGAACGTTTTTCGATAACGTAGCGTAAAAATCATCTTTACGGTCTGCGTCGCATGCGTTATAGGGTTTAAAAATAATAATTAATGAACGGTATCATGTCGAACATATCTTATATTTTCAATTATACGCTATAAATCTTTATTTCTAATTTAATTTATCGATTCGAATCTAAACCTAACGTTAAACTATGGAAATATCTAGTCTGTGATTAAAGAACAAGTTTCAAAAAGCGAATGACCAGAGGCAATCAAAGAGGTGGAACATACAGGAAATTAATACGAATCAATTTTCCTTCAATCGATCTCAGTATCAATAAACCGTGTATCAAATATTATTTGTCGAGAGTTTCGTGTAAAAACTAGTGTATCAAATTATCTTTTATGAGGGCCGCACGTGTATTAACAGCGTGTAAGGGTTGGTGTACACAAAGTGCCCAATTTGCCCGGCCGTTGGGAGTGTTTGTTAAACAAAGTATTGTTCGCTCGACTAACACACGGCTGAGCCCGCCTCTACTTTCTCGTATTTATTGTTATAAGTGCTACGGGTTGCGGGGAACGTGGTCCAAGTTGTGGTAGGCTCAGCCTGCCACTCGGTGTGCCGCATCTGCTTAACGTGCCGATTGATCTTTGCCCACTGACATAATAAACATATCTATGCGCTGAGTCGTCTTTCAATAACGTCTCCTTTTATAACGAGCGTACAATGAGTTAACAGATAGTGTTTATTATATAATGAACGTATACAATTTGTAATTGAATGCATGTGTGCTATTTTTTAAGCTTCTTTCATTCAATAATGTGGTTTGTGAATGGAATTCTGAATGGAGTATTTAAATATCGATAACGAATTGAACGAAACGTATTTAAGTCCTAAATATAGATAAACCATTTTATAGACATTGATTCAGTTACATTGAAAAAACTGAAATAATATAACCTAAAGTGGTTTATATTATTCATACAATGAAATGCTACCACTCACTCATAATTAATTTGAAACTGCGATAAACGTTACATTCTGATATTATATCGATATCTACAATCGATTATTTTAATCTACTTCAACCTAATGTACACAAAACCCATGCAATAAAGTTGATGGCATGGACACAATAGTTACTCAATCCCAAAGAGATACCATCCACTTTGATCTAAAGGTGCTGATAAACTTGAGCATTCACTTATAGTGAGCATTCTTGCAAATGTTACAGAACAGAAGAACAACCGAGAGCGTTTTGGAGACCATTTTGCCAAGTCGACTGTCAAGACATGACATCTGTTGGAGAAAAGCAAACACAAGGGGAAAATATATCGTAGCAAATGTATTCAGAGAAAATTTGGTAAGCAGTGACAGACAAAATTACACATGACACAGAATCATTCACTTAACTTTTTAAATACAAATTTACATCAAGCTTGGCATATACACACCACATAGTCCGTATATCCAATACTCCCTCATAAATTTTAATTTATAAACACTAAAATACGTCCAAAATCAATAATCTTTAAGACCTAGACCAGTTAAGCACTTATAGTGCTTGACACTACACAATGGCTTAGTGAGTACGTCAGCCAACATGGATTCAGTGGATACATGTCTCAGCTCAATGTCTTTGTTGTCCCTTAACACTTCCCTAATATAATGATGTCTTATATCAATGTGTTTACTGCGCGCGTGAAACATTGGGTCTTGAGCCAAACATATCGCTCCTTGATTATCAGCATGAACAATCACTCGAGTGTACCTCACAATTCCTAGCTCCTTCATAAGACTATTTAAATAAACAGCTTCTTTCATGCAATCAGATAGACTTACGTATTCAGCCTCACAAGTCGATGTAGCCACGCTACGTTGTTTTCTTGATTGCCAAGATACGCATGCACCACCTAAAATAAAAGCATACCCAGAATATGATCGCCTGTCTGATAAACAATTAGCCCAATCAGCATCTGAAAAGCCCTGAACACAATGACCAGTCCTCTTGTATACGAGACTGTATCGTATTGTCCCTTTAAGGTAACGTAATATACGTTTCGCTGATTTCCAGTCGCTTAATTCGGGTTTCGCTAACTTTTGGCTTAGTTTACTCACCGCATTTGCAATATCGGGTCTAGTTGCGTTGCTCAGATAATTTAAGCAACCTATTAGTTCTCGGTAAGGCAATGTTTCATACTTTTCCGTATCACACTTTTCTTCCGATTTAATTTTGGAATTAATTTCCATAGGAGTTGCACATTTATTACAATTTTCCATGCTAAATTGTTTTAACAATTTTTCAATATAATTTTCTTGTGACAATACAATGACATTGTCATTTCTTATAATGTCTATTCCTAAAATATTTTTCGCCTGACCATAATCTTTCAAGTCAAACTCTTTTGACAACTCTTGTTTAAAATTGACTATTAAACCTCTTTCTTGGCTTGCTACCAGAAAATCGTCTACATAAATCAATATAAATAAGAATGCATTTCCATTCTGCTTAAAATAAAGGCATGGCTCATTCAGACTCTGCTTCAATCCCATCTCAGTGAGTTTCTTGTTTAGTCTAAGATGCCATTGACGTCCAGCTTGTTTCAAACCATACAATGATTTCCGCAATAAGCATGAATCGCAACCATCATCCAATTTCTTGAGCATGACTTGCGCTTGCTTTTTAATAATTGGATCTTCTCCCTCACGATTCATAAGCTTAATTAACGTCTCCTTTAATAGTTCTGGAATTTCCATATAAATCTCTTCATCCAACGAACCATTCAAGTAAGCAGTATTAATGTCTAATTGGTGAACTTCCAAATTTAATTCAATTGCGAGGGCCATTAATAATCTGACGGTGTCCAGTCTAGCTACAGGCGCAAAGGTTTTTTCATAATCAACCCCATATCGCTGGCTAAAACCTTGAGCTACAAGCCTAGCTTTCTTCTTAAAAGTCTTGTCAACATTCTGCTTTGTCGTTAAAACATAACGGCAACCAATGACGTTTCTGTTTTTTGGTCTTTTAACGATATCCCATGTCTCTTTTTGAACAAGGCTCCTAATTTCAGATAGTATAGCTTCCTCCCACTCTAGTTTATCGACACATCTCAGAGCATTTTTCAATTTTATTTCCGCTGAACCAACAAAATCAGTAACATCGTGAGAATCAGTAAAATTGATTGGTTCAACTTCGGTCATTCGATAGATTTTCTTTGGACGACCTATATTACCTGTCCGTAATATTTTAGGTCTACCAGGAGCTCTTTTCATCATCATTTGTTGATCAGTATGTCCACGTGTTACAAGCGTTCTTGATTCTTCTTGATGATGATCAATATTTGAAGGGTTTATCTCTTCATCTTGTTCACATCCTCTTGAAGAGTATTCTTGACATTCGCTCCATATCTCATCGTCCACTTGTTCTATTTGATTATCATGTTCTTCCGGTTGAGTACACTTTGAAAACTCGATTTCAATGAACTCGTTATCCGTATCTTCTTTAACGTTAGACGATCCTGGCTCTTGCATCGAGATCTCGTGACTTGAATGATCATTTTCGTGAAATCTCACATCTCTCGCAACTATGAATTTTCTTTGTTCTGGAATCCATATCCTATATCCTTTCGCATTCTTTGGATATCCGACAAAGATGCCAAAAATTCCTCTTGCTGTGAACTTATCCTTATTTGGATTTTTATTTAAAATATGTACCTTAGTTCCAAATTTTCGAAGGTAATCAATCTTCACTGCTTTCTGTAACCATCTTTCATAAGGAGTATCACCATGTAGACTGCTTGTAGGACAACGATTCCTTATATAACACGCGGTATCCACTGCATCTGCCCAAAAACCTGCTGAAAGATCAGAACTTAGCAACATACACCTGGCCATTTCTACCAAAGTTCGATTCATTCGTTCAGCTATTCCATTTTGTTGCGGTGTCCGAGCAACTGTCAGTCTTCGTATGATTCCCGCTTGTTTCAAAAATTCATCGAACTCAGCGTTACAATATTCACCTCCATTGTCGCTTTGAAGATACTTGATTTTTAATCCGGTTAGATTCTCAACTTGATTTTTATACACCTTAAAAGCTTCTAAGGCTTTATTTTTAGCACTGAGGAAATATACCTCACACCAACGTGTACAATCATCAATAAAAGTAATAATGTATTTCGCACCTCCTACTGACTCACATTTCATAGGACCTACGATGTCAGAATGAATAATTTTAAGTTTTTCAGCGCAAGGACCCCCGGAATTAGAAAATGGTAACGCGGTCATTTTTCCCTTAGCACATATATCGCAATCACGTAAGCTTTGTACTTCGGTTGGGTCAGTTTTGACACCTAATTTGGTTAAAAGTTTATCGACATCCTTACCATTTAAATGTCCCAAACGTTCGTGCCAACTCTTTATGTCAACATTTGCATTACTTAAACTAAACGAATATTCAGACTTATTTAAACAATACAAGTTCCCTTTGCGATAAGCGCTCAATTTAATATTGCCCTTTTTGTCAATGACATTTGCTACATCGTGCTTAAATGTGACATCATAACCATCGTTGGTTAACTTGGCTACAGATATTAAATTTGTCCTCAGATTCGGAACATAAAGTGTATCATGTAAATCAATATTTGAGTGTTTGTTACATGCCGACAATCTTATAGAACCCTTACCTCTTATTTCCGTACTTACGTGAGTAGCTAAATTTAATTCCCCGCTAGTTGCAGTTAAAGTGCCCCCGAACATACTCGCATCATTACAAAGGTGAGACGTGCACCCACTGTCAAAAATCCAGTCGCCTTTTTGTACATTGACAGCATAACTAATTTCTAAATCTGAAACATTAAAAGTAGTTAGTGCTTCGTTCACGACCACATGATGTGCTATCATATCCTTTCGTACCTTCTTTTTATTCGGACATTCTGATGCCTTATGTCCTTGCTCGTGGCATTTAAAACATTTATATTTAAATCCTTCTCCGGTGGTAGCTGGGTTAGATTTGTTTCCAACTTTTGCGCTTTTTATCCATTTCTTTAAACCCTTTTTTGTAGATGTATGCATTACGCCTTCATTCTGAGATCCATTTATCTCTCTGGATTCGTGCTCTTCTAATATTTTTATTTTCAATGCCTCTGGTTTCGGCAACTCGTCTCTTGACTCAATGGCACATCTAAAGCTTTCAAATTTTCCAGGTAAACTATATAACAACATTATAGACAGCAAGTCATCATTGATATGTATATTCATTTCTGATAGTTTATCAACAGCATCGAAAAAACTATTTAAATGATCCCGTACATCACCTGTGTCAGACAGCTTGTGCAACATCAACCGCTTCAGAAGTGTGGCCTTCTTAGCAGGTCCTTTCGAAGCATAAATTGACTCCAATTTCAGCCAAATTTCTCTCGATGTGTTGCAATTTCTTATATGCCGAAGTTCAGTACCACACATTGACAAAATAAGATCAGCTTTTGCAATTTCGTCCTCCGTTTCCCATTTTTTAGCTTCTTCAGTGTTAAGTGGTTTAGGTGCCCTTCCACTTGCATACTTCCATGCATCATTTTTAATTAAAATAGCCTGCACTTGTATTTTCCAACTGTCATAATTTTCTTTGTTCAGGGGCGCAATTCTGAACATACTATTCATCTTTGCTCCTTTTCACAAATAATTAATTACTGGTTTGAACATAAAAATTTTCTCCGTACCTAATGTGTCCAGATACCTTTTTACTATATCGACAATTATTCCACACTACTTCTTTTCGCCCTTGATCTCATGCTTTAGATTCTCTCGTGGTTTCTGGGTACTGGGCCCATAACCAATGTTGGAGAAAAGCAAACACAAGGGGAAAATATATCGTAGCAAATGTATTCAGAGAAAATTTGGTAAGCAGTGACAGACAAAATTACACATGACACAGAATCATTCACTTAACTTTTTAAATACAAATTTACATCAAGCTTGGCATATACACACCACATAGTCCGTATATCCAATAACATCTTCATGAAGAACATTTTTTTTACGACCATCGATTAGAGCATTCGCTACAAAGATAGTGAAACTGCTCGTAGCGATGTTTGGCTCTTTGTTCAAAATACAAAACAGCGAATGCTCGATGTTCTGTTGCTAGTAAATGCTCAAGTCTATCAACACCTTAATACTCCGACGTTCGATATTGATGGTTAGCGTAGTAACTGGAGCATAATCAGTACCCAGGCACTCCTTTAATCTAGGCACTTTGAATTTAAACGTGTGCTAACAGCCGGCTTCAAATGTAAGATCTCTTGATGTTTTCATTCATTCACGATTTCATAACAGGTTTCATATAGTTGAAAACTTTATTAAAGTGAGTATGCGTTAGAAGTGATTCTTAGTTGGTTTGGATAAAATAAAAGTATATTTTTTTGTTGTTTTCATGATCTCAAATACAATGATGGTATGATTCTCATCAATATTTCATATAACTTACGTACTTATAGAACTGAACTTTCCTTTCTCTTAGATACTTTGCTATGTTTTCAAAACTGTCGTAGCTATATCTCTGCACGTTGCACCTTAGCCTTTATATGCACCGCGGGCATGCGGGCGGCGAGTAATGGGCGACTCGCTGTCCGACCATGGACCATGCCCGGGTCGACGGCGCGTTCTGTTCGCGCGCTTCAAGGAGTGTCAGCATAGTGACGGGGCCTGTAGAGGGCCAAAGCCTGCCGGAATCGCGGGACTTACGAATTACCGTTACCCCGGTAAAAAAAAAAGCCTTTATATGCACGACCGGTGTTATAATAGATTTTTCAAGGCATGGCAGGCACTGTTTATAAAATATCGTCGTGTTAAAAATCACCTACGCGGATGAAGCCTTGTTAACTGAATTTAATTCTCTACTACAAAATGCTGTTTAAATTGTTGATATATCTTTAAAACAAAATTGCCCCTCTCTTTCTCTTGTACCTACAGTGGGTGCAAACTGATATACACAATCACTCAGACCCGAAACAACTTATAGATCATACAAATATTTGTTCATCTCTTATGTACTCTTGTCTAAATCCCTTTGTTTTAACGCTAGTATAAAAAAACAGTAACAAAATCACATACTTTGTAAGGATATCTTGGTGCTCAGCAGTAGCCTGGCTGTCTTCTTGATGGGCACAGTGGTGCTAGCCTCGGCCGCCTGCCGCAGTGCGGATTGCACCTGGACCTCGCGCCCCCGACCGCAGCACTGCCCGCCGCATATTTGACCTGGAAATTAAAGAAATGAGTTTAGAAATGGAAGTCCGCCAAAAGTGGGAAGATTCGGAACACACGGCACGAACACACAATTGAGTGGCTAAAGGTTGCAAAAGTAGAAAACAAAGGTTTTTTTTGTATAAAAAAACCTTTGTAAAATAATATAATTAAATCACCAGCAGCAATTTTTTTTATTTGTTTTTTTTTAACGTTTGAATTTTTTAAATCGTAGTTGCAATACAATAATGTTTGGTTACTTAGATTGAGAGATGAGGAGAGCTAGCGATTTAAAAGCTATAGGTATCGTAATTTATTGTAAGTATTCCTTTTTCTCAAGTATGAAATGTACCAATCATTTCAAAATGTACTTTCGTTCATCATTAACATTGACGATCTCTCAGTACGTGTCACTACGTGACATTTATGAAATTGTGGTAACTCCTCAACGAAAGCCACAAATGAACGCTTGAAGTTTATGTGTGTAAAACCTTATTATTGTAATGATGTGGCGGCGACCCGTAATGGTTGATTGGATCCGTTTCATTCGTAATTATGTATTGAATCAACCCTCTCGGAAATATTGGGGAAAATTATTATCCCAAATAATTGGTTAGGCGAAAAGGCAGCTGGATTTATTTCGGCTGGATATTGGTTTTTGTTGAAGTATTCCATAAATTGGTACTCGACCACGAACATTATTTCCGAAACATTGTGCGAAAGCACGTAGTTAATTGAATTTATTTTTGTATTATTGAAATATTATTGGTTGAAATGAATGTTTGACATTGAATTATGTCACCACAGATCTTTAATATCAATGCAATTACATGTACCTTTGTTTTGTCGTGGTAAAATCATCAAATGAGACCTCCCACCCAGGGCAGAGCGGGAGGGACTGTCAGACTCGTACTGACTAAAATCCACGGTGTCCTTCAATAGCTCTTTAAGTTCCGGATTCACGGTAATTCGTGAGTCCCGCGACCCCGGCATTCTTTGGCCCTCTAGAGGAAGGCCCCGTCATTTTGCTGACACTCTTTGAGGCGTGCGGGGAACACAACGCGCCGTCGACCCGGGCATGGTCCATGGTCGGACAGCGAGTTGCCCATAACTCGCTGCCCGCCTGCCTAGGTACATGTAATAACATGTACCTAGTACTAAATTGAAAAGACTATTAAAAAACACACATTATTTATAGAAACATGTTACAAAATTACTGGAAATTTTTCTTTGATCATAAGAGTAGATAGCACCAACAATCTCACAAAGGACAGTGAAGTAGTGCTTCATTTCCAATTACTATTTAATATGAGGTCAGAGTTAAATTGTCGAGGACCGAGGTCGCGTGACAGGTGTCGCTGTGATGAGGGTACCCTCCACTTAACAGCCTCCGAAACACTCGCCTTGATCACTCCTTCTATTAACTAACTCCCGGACTATAAGGAATAATTATATGTTTTGTAATAGAGCTTTTAACTTTTTGATGTAATGAAAGTAAATAAATACATTATTTAGAAGCTTTTAACACTTTACGCTGTCAGTATGTTAGATAGGTAAAATCTTGGAAATTAAAATATATTTAATCACACCACTTAATATTTTGACATAAATGGTGATAACTATGTATTGTATTATTAAGAACTCGTAAAGATATTTATTGCATTGCACGTGTTAAAATAAATTTTAATTAAAAACCATGCCAATATATTTCATAATAGCGCGGAAGTAGACATGTGCGTACAAGAATTATTATATCATAGCAACTGACGGACAGACATCCATTATTACATCAGCTGCTTAACTTCCCACATAGAAATTGCAGGAATGACGGAAGTCTGAACTAACCAGACGTATTGGTCTGTTGCCAACTAACTTTATGGTCTGGCAATTTCTATCAACAAACTAAACTTACCGATACCTGTTAACCTTTTGTTACTCGTATATATAAGCAATACAACATTATTTTTAGTATATGCAAAACCTGAATATAGTTTGTTGAGAATCAGTATTTAAGTCGATTCCAGTAATTTTTATACCATGTTATATTTTGTTCCAAATAAATATTAAATTTTATAACCAGTTAATTACAATACAATCACCGTACGGTTAGGTACCTATTGCCAAACTATCAATGAGTGTAAGACACAGGAGGCGCGGGTTGCGCGGGGGTACCGCGAACCGCCGCGAAATGAGAAAATTTTTGAACGAAAAACCAGGTAACACAAGCACATAACTTTGTGATTTTTCATGATACACTTTTGGAATTTATTACATAGATTCTTTACAGAAAAAATACTAGACAGGTGTATCGGGTATTCGCATACAATAAATAATGTTGTATTCAACACTTCACTATAAATAGCAAGTGTCAACATATTATCCAAATACGAGACACATTGACACAATAAATGACGCAAGATAAAGTGTTAATGAACGCAGCTCCTCTAGACCTCTAGTCTAAATAACTCTAACTAGCTTGTCAAATAGTAAATAACTAGCTGTTGCCAGCGGCTTCGCTCGCTACAACTTAAAAATTATCCCACGGCAACATAATATAAATTCGGGATAAAAACTATTGTATGAGTTAATCCAGATTATAAACTATATGTGTACCAAGTTTCATTCAAATCTCTTCAGAAGTTTTTTTGTGAAAGAGTAACAAACATCCATCGATCCTTACAAACTTTGACATTTATGACTAAGAAGTAAGATATTATATCAATAATTGAGGGTCGTCACTAGGTATGTCAAGTCTCAGCTGTAGTCGTTGGACCTGGTCCAACATGGGCCAGCCTGCCAGCCATTGTACACGGTGCGTAAAAACCGTGGACTGGTTAGTTGTGGTATGCCAACACATTTATTTGACTATAAAACATCATGCTGTAGAAATAGAATTTAATATTCGCTGAAATAGCATATGTTTGGTTTAATCACAGGATGTGACGACTGCGCTAAGCTTTTTATTGCGTTGTCCAAGTCGTTTTATATCTTCTTAGTATAATTAATTAGATAAGACACACTTTATTTAATTTTATGAATTCAGAATTATATCTAAGTAATATCTTAAAACATTTACTTTGTCTTAAATCGTACCCGTTTACCAAATAGTAAACAATTCGAAATGAACTAAATCCACGAGTAAAGATAATATTATATTAATGAGTTCTCAAACTGTACTGTACTTATGTACAGACTGCCAAGTAATTATGATTTAAATTATTTACTGCTGCACGAGTCGACCTACTTGCTTCTAATATTGCCAACAAAGGATAGTACTGAAGGTACAATCAAGGGGTTGAATGCTCTATCGATTTAAGTATCTGTAAGAAATGTAGATACTAAAATAAAGAACGACCTGCCGCGTTTAACTTGCTTTGAAAAAGCACTGTCTTTATCAATTGTTACAAGTACTAAACTAAAACAATTCCAGCCAATTCTATTTCAACCAATTTCCATTCGAACAGAGAAAGAACCATCAAATCATTCTTTATTGAACTCCTAATAGCAAGTTTACAGCACTGCAGACATTAATTCATTATTCAATCAAATAAAAACAACATTTCCTAGAATAATCTAGTCGTTTAGATTACAATTACACTTTTTTTATTTGGACTCGCTCCAGACAGACAAGAAAAAGACATTTTAGTGATAAAAAACATTTTAACTAACTCAGTCAATACAGAAGATATACACGTGTATATTAAATTACATTTGGCACAATGTCGTGTAAGAGAGCGACGCCCGACGCAGGTTCAAGGTTGCGCCAGCGCATTGTTGTGTGACAGCTAGACGAGAGCGCACAAACACGCCCTGCTGAATACCGCAGACACGAGTTCTTTTTATATTTATTAAATTCTTGACAAAAATCCGTCTGTGCGGCCGACTACGGGGCCAATTTATTACAGAACAAAAACTTGCAATATTTCACGAACTTGCATTAATTCTATTGCAAAAGACCCGTAACTGATATCGGCTACTGTTATCTGAATTTATGTCAGAAATTGTATCTCTGCAAAGCTTGTATAATTGCATGTTTCCTACAAGAGTAATGCGGTTCAATAATATCAGTGGCTTATGTAATGTTCGGTATTAGAGCTCGGGCCAACAGCTGTTGCGGTACAAGGCCGCGCCTCCAGACAGAACGGTGCCTAGCACACTCAGCACCCACATCTACAAAACCTATTACATAAATTGGATAAATAATGAGAGTCCGCGATTAGTAGGAAACACCCACATTCGTTATTATAAGACGGAGGTGATAAAGGAAGATTGCGGACACGAAAGTCGTGTCAAACAGCTCCCTAACAATTTCATAAATAAGTCAACTTTGATTGATGCATACAACCTTTGCATTTCTTAGTATTATTCCGTTGTTTCCACCTAGGGTTCCCAGATCAAAATATCAAAACTCCGGAGAAAATTCCTGACATTCCATGAAATTTCCGGACAATCTTGTTAATTTTTTATTAAAATCGTAATTATGACTTGCGAAGTGTTTTACAAAACTATTATTAAAGATTCAGAAATGTTGAACAATATTTCTGGGAGCATTAAATATCAGAAGTAATGAAGAAGATTTAGAATAAAAATAATTTTGATTTTCTTTGACTAAGAATAAAAATAATTAATAAATAATTTGGTTTTTTCATTTTTTATTTCACTCTTCACTTATTTGTAGAAATTCCGGACGGTTTAAGATTCCCCCCGCATTCCGGACAAAGACCTATATTTCCGGACATGTCCGGAAAATTCCGGACGTATGGCAACCCTATTTCCACCTCAACTACTGTCCACTAACTAAACAGTGGCCCGGTATTGGTACAGTCAAGTTGAGTCATAAATCTAACATCACATTTACGGCAAATAGATCGGTAATAAAGTTGTCTCGGTAAATTGCTGGCTTGGTTTAGAGCGACTGGCCAATCAATCATTTTTGAATGTGTAAGTGGTAGTAAAAAGCGGGATTACTAAAAATAACAACTGGTAACAAATTGATACTACCTCGAGACTGTTATACGATAATAAACACAAGAGTGTTTTAAAACCGTCTTCAGTCCGTTTTCATTAGAGTCGTCAATCACTATTTGTTATTCTTTGGATGACCTACGGCTACTACGGTTGGTGAAATTTTTTGTACAACCCAGGCCGAGGTATTGATTAATATTTGAAGGTGCGAGGGCGTGTGTCATGATCAACTGCAGTGACGACAAGGTGACAAATGTGTCCGGCATATACAGAAGAGGTATTAAAGAGAACGAAAATAAAAAACGTAAAACGAACGAGACATTGAAATGAAAAAGGATAGAAACATACCAGCGTCCATAGGTATTCCTTTGTGTTTACATTCCTCTATTTGAATGATTGCTTTTAGAACGTTTTCTTCGAAGACTGTTACTTCGCGATCTGTTGACATTTTTTTTCGTGCCTACGCAGCGTAGGCCCTGGACCAACTCTTACATCGTTTCCACTCATGAATCTTCCGTCGAATTGTCTCTAAAGCGCAATAAAATTAAAATTTGTCGTGAACAACATCCGCCATTAATTCTTTTTACGAGTATTTGATGATGTCTTGTCGCGTATCTCTAATTTTTTATAGCTGCATGTAAAAAATAAGTAAGAAATGGACTAACACAGGTGTGCTGAATAAATGAGTTATAATAAAAATAAAAAGACATTTATTACATAAAATTATAGTAAAAACTAGTCTAGATTTATGAATGATAAAATTGCCGTTAAGTGTTATCTATTAGTCTGGCTTTTTTGGCTGCAGAATTAAAATAAATAATTATTATTTTAACAGAGTATCAACATAATATAATATGCAAATGAGACAGACATAATCAAGTAAAGCCATTTCAATATTTTACATGAATGAGATCCCAACATGATCTACAAGTCTAGCATACTGGATTTTATTTTACAACACCAGGTGCAAAAAAGCAGTCTTTAAAACCCACACCAGAATTGTAAATAAATATTAAGTTCAAGTGTATTTTCCGTACAAATAAATAAAACGATCGCTAATATAAACGTAAGCTACTGAGAGTACGGCGCGTTGTGTTCCACGCGCGTCTCAAAGAGTGTCAGCACAATGTAGAGGGACAAAGCCTGCCGGGGTCGCGGGACTAACGAATTACTGTGACCCCGGAACGTAAAGGGCTATTGAAGGACACCGTGGATTTTAGTCAGTACAAGTGTGGCAGTCGCTCCCGCCCTGCCTTGGGTATGAATTTACCACGATAAAAAAAAGCGACCCAGAGTACTTAGTAAACATGAAATCACTTCACTACGTAAGTACAAATTGCATGGTGCGAGAACTCTATTCCCCTAATGTTTGTACACCATTCAGTTAATGATAGTGTGAAGAGCAAAGCGCGGCAGCAGACCGAAATAACGATAAATAAATATGGCGCTCATTAAATGTGAAAACACTTACTACTGCTCCCTCGTGAACTTTTTCAGCCGAGAAATAAAGTAATTTTCATTTTTATAGTCTAGTGCTATAATTTTTCGTTAGTAGGTTTTTGGTTGAGCTGTAAAAGATGTAATTTATAATTTAACACTGCTTTTGAATCAGCCACGCCAGTCTCTTGGGCACATTACCGGCTGACAGCGTTGAGGAGCAATTTTCGATATTTTGTAGAAGTTTTTCTTTCTTTTGTTTGATGTATTTTATTTTAGATAGATATTGTTACTTAAATATTAAACTTAGATTATGTAATATCTGCAAAATAAAATATCAAGACTGCTTTTTAAAGGCGGGAAATTTTTATTTTACTTTTTTCTTTTCCAGCCTCAGCATTTCAAATTGTTTATGGTCATTTTTGGAATTTCACCTCCTTGTCCTATAAAAAGTTTTATTGAAAATGTTTTTTTTCTTAAATTAGTAAAATAACTTACGATTCAGATAAAACAATTTTACTAGCGTAAATTAGTATAACTACCGAGTTAAAACGAGTAATCAGTAGTAAATTGGTAAGTGGCGTGCGTTGGCTCTCTCAGCGGGAGTGGTAAATATCAACACATTGGTGTTAACCGGTGCAAGCGAGTATTTGTGCACTGTAATAATATTTCGTTTGCCACTAATTTTAACTTAGGGCAACACTACCAAACGTTTAATAGTAAACGTCAACATTGAAATACGAACTCGAGTTCATGTTTCAATATGGAATGTTTAGTTGTTGATTGAAATGGAAATAATTTTAAACTGGGTGTTACATATTAATTTCAGGGAAAAAATAAAAATAATTGACCCGTATTTTTTCTTTTGTTACGTAAACCAAAATTACGAAGATAGACAACGCTTCTAAAAATCACAAAACGTCACTCGGTCGGTACAATTTTACAAGCGTTATAACGTCACTTTCGAATTTGGAAGCGTTTTGTCTTTGTCAATATTCATTGATTTAGAAAAAAAAAATACGTGTCCATTATTTTTCAATATTCTAACTGACGGACTAAACAGATTTTCAGTTTATTTATCCGTATAGTTCGGTACCGGGTCCTAAAGGACCCGAACACATAGACCTACGCCGGCTCAGTAGCGGGTCCTAAAGGGGCAGACTTTGTAGTCATACGACATCCTCATTATAAATTAAAAAATAATAATATTCTGAGCGTTAAATCCTATGAGTGCGCATCAGTTAAGAATGTTAAATAAAAATCTGATTTTTTCACGCCATTAAAACTTCTACATTTAGCGCGCATTTTATTAATTTACCATAACAAAATCTAGAAGTCTAAATACGATCGTCGCCATTTTGATGGCAGTGCTGGGTTGGGCTAAAAATCATAAAAAATGTGGTTTCGGGACATCTAAGGGATCATTATAGGAGGGATGAATAACTCGTCATTTAGTATTGTAATGAATTCATACATAATTCAACATAAATTAGCAGTGGTAATGAAGAATTTGATATCTGAAATCGAAGTTTCGCGCCACTCGTGTTTGTTTACATTTTTATTTTTCACTTGGATCACACATATGCGTTTATACTCAATAACAATTACGATAAATATCATGTCAAATATTATAAATAACGTAAAAAAGCCCAGATCTTAGCGTAATTCTCTAATACAGAGCCAATAACACGTATTTTTCATTACCACTGCTCAATTTGTATTCATAATCGACAACCATGCTTATTTTTTTTAATTGTAATGATGTGTGAAAGCGAGTATTCTAATCGATTCCATAATTGAATTTTTCGTCAACTCGAATGAAAAAAATAAGGAATTGAAGAAAACGATTAATAAAAATTAAAATAAATTTGTTTTAAGCTTAGAATACAGTTATTAATTGTTATAATATTTTTTAAAACTTTTATAATAATTTTACGTACATTGTAATTACCAAAAAACAATAACAGACAAAAGAACAATGTCAGTAAAAGTAATAAATGTTTGAATGCGCGCCAATTGTTAATTCCAAAAATTGGATTTGGAATGCGCTCGGTGTGGTACTCGCTATTCAAAATAATACATTTTAATTTATTTGTTTTTTTTTTTTTAATGTACATTTTGTTTTGTACAATAATATAATTAAGGTTGAATGAATATGGAATGGCTTGGATCTTGATAGGCTTATTAGAAATGAGTTTGTTTCCCACCCAATAAAAGATAGATAAGTAAATTATTATATTCTCAAAATTGTTTCGTAACATTGGTTTGGCCATGTTAAGTATAGACGCCAGCACATCAACCTACCTCAATCTGTAAAATTTCTTCAATCGATTTCAACCTTATCACAATAGTGGAAGGTTAATGTTCGATTGGTAAATTTTGACAGATTTGGGTAGGTTGATCTGCTGCCGTGCGTACAGATATTTAATCGTCAGTATTGACACCAGGATAATAATATTTTTATATAGGTATTTGTTAAGGATACTTTAGATGTGATGCAGTTCGCGACTTAACTCCAGTAAAACACACTGTTATAAGTTAAAAAACCTTTAAATGATTCTCTCCCTGGGTGGAGCGGAAGGAGATGTCAGACTATTACTTACTTAAAACCACCCTGTTCCTTCATATGCCTTTTGCGTTCTAGGACCGCAGTACCCTTTTAATGATTTTAATACAATCCGTGAGCCCGGCACGCGTTTGGCACTATTTTGGCCTCGTTAGTTCGCTGATAGTTCCTTAAAGCCCGCTTGGAACACGACGCGCATTCGTCTCGGGCCTAGTCCTTGATCGGACGGTGAGTTACCCTAACTTGCCGTTCGCAAGCCCGCACCTACAATCGCAAAAATTAAGTCTGCGTCTTTAGATTTTTGCTGGTCAGGAATAAAGCTTGTAAATGAAAAAAAAAGAACGTGCTATATTTTTACACTATTTGATAGTGTCGCTGTTAAGGATCAAATTCGTAATGATATACGACAAACTACAGTAAAGTGATATTAATTTGGTAAAATATGAACGAATATTATACAAACAATAATTTAGTCATCGTACGCAGATCAAAATCAAAATTCGCGCCAATTCACTCAATATTCGAATTTCAAAAATTTCGTTATTGCATTTGTACCGCGAAGTGATTACTCGTAAAAAAAATTGAAATGAGAACACGATGTTGTGAACATGTAGTGAGAGCTACGGCCATTGACTAAAGTTTGAATCGATCTATTAAAGAAAAACACTTTATGTTTGTCGCATGTAATTACTTCACAGAACATTAATGGTTTGATTACAAGAAATTGATATTTCAAAAATTTAATTTTATGCAATGTAATTTACGTTTTTTATCAAAATCGGCCACGAGACTTCTTTCAGTATTTTTCGCTATTCCTCATAGTTTCGAATTTAGCCATCCACGGCTCGTTGGAAATTTAAATTGTTTATTACTGCAAGGAATCATTTGGAAGTACTCCCATATCTCTCCCTCCAGCAGTTGATCCGAACCCGGTGTTTGTCTTTTCACGTTGTTTAGATTCGTTTTATAAAGTGAAATGATCAGATAAATTGAAATTAAATAAGACACAATATGGGTAAAACTATATGGTTGAATTTAAATTTAAAAGACACACGTTTGGCCTCCAATGAAACACCTATATTTGTTTCTATCCCAATCATTCAATTAAAAAATTAAATTATTTATTGCGTACCTAATAAAAAATCATGTCGACGCCTACCCAACGAAACAATATTTTCAAAACGAAATAATACTTGAAATATTATATTATTATATTATATAGGTACCAAAGAGTCTACAGATTCCGTTCCATAGATTTATTGCATGGAGTAAACCTTCTCTAGTTAAATAAGCAGATGAATCGGTCCATGTCTTGGTACTACTTTTTTTCCAAGTTCGATTATATTGCGAGTATCGATTAGGCTGAATGCACTTTTTCAATCGTTATATGAACATTGGGATTGCGGTCAGCACTAAGAAGTGTCATGTTGCAACATAGTTTTTGGTAATTTTTATCAAGTCTTTGATCGTTATTATTTATGAAATTATGTATGAACACTGGCAAATCTAATAATGCATGTAGTAAGTTACTTCATTTATTTCACTGTTTAACCATTTTTTATCACGTGAGAAGCTTGTTTATGTACATATTTTCAGCACATCTAAATTACATAGTTTTTGGAACGACATAGCATTTTGTACGTTACACACATTTTACAGTGGAATGACGCAGTTTTAGTGACCTCAACACGTTCTTGGAGATATTTCTCACAAACTTATCGTATGAAATAACTGTAGTAACATATTTTTGATAAAAAAATCGAATGTTGAAAATTGTCAAAAATCTTCATTAATATCTCAAATTTCGAATCACCCGGCCGACTCAGCTGATGTGTCATGTGTCAAAATGTTGTCGTGCAGAGTGGTTATGCAGTAAAATACCCTATTGCGGAATAAGAATTTCACGAACGACAAGCTATGTCATCATAAGATATGTCCTTCCTTGTAATGGCCTGCCTTTATTTATATGCAAGACACGAGCTCAATATTACAAAGCCCTCAATAAATAATAACAGCTATGTTTATTACTCCGGCTTTATCTGTTTTGTCATAATCCTCTTAGTTGTATCGTAAAAATGTTGTGCTTACGACAAATACTTGTTCTACTTGTAACTTTAGAAAAGAAATAAAAACAAGAGAAGCTCATTAAAGTGAAAATCTTGAGTAGCTAACTCGTATTAATGATGTCTACGTTCCAATATATTTTATATAAATAAAGTAACTCGTAATTGAATAAAATCTCGTTAATATTAGAGACTCTTATTTGATCAATATTAATAAAGCTATAATTATCTTTTTATCCACTTTATTTATTACAAAATACTCTTCGCATACCTCAAAACATTATATCAACAGTATTTATTATGAAGTAAGGAAAATAATCTTAATTACATACATATACAACACTTAATTTATGGTGCAAGACTAGCGTGTCGGCCTACTAACATTTTATCACGCAGTTTTTTTATTATTATTCATATGTTACGGCTAAAGGTAGGTGTGAACCTAAACTTAAGATTAGCCGGCTAAACCTAGGTTTATCTTCGACGAAATGTTAATGTTAGTTTGTTCTATCTTTAGCCGGCTAAACTTAGGTGTAGCTGCAGGTCCTTGGCCAGAAATGAAGGAAATGGAATGGTCTTGCTTTCGCGGGGCGTCCACGCTTCCCAGCATGTCGACGGAGCCCCGCTTCGCGGGGCTCCTACTTCTGGGTGGTTTAAAAAAAAAACCCCGAGTCGGGGTGCCAGCGAGACCCGAGCTCGCTTCGCTCGCTCATGTGTAATGAAAGTGATTATTTTTTAATAAAGTTTTCGTGTCAAAATAGTAAACATTATTACATTGTTTCCTTTTCCATTTCCTTCTACATTTTTAGCCAAGGACCTGCAGCTACACCTAAGTTTAGCCGGCTAAAGATAGAACAAACTAACATTAACATTTCGTCGAAGATAAACCTAGGTTTAGCCGGCTAATCTTAAGTTTAGGTTCACACCTACCTTTAGCCGTGACACATATATAACACTAGCCACCCGCCCTTGCTTCGCACAGGTGTAATATAAAATTAGTATATAGCTTATGTTGTTCACTGATAATGTTATGTACTATACAGCTAAAAATAGTTTTAAAAATCGGTCAAGCAGTTTCGCGTTATTATTTAGAAACACAGATAGAAATATTTTATATTCATAATATTATCAGTGTGTTCAAAAGACCCACCTTATATTGCAAAAAATCTATTCTGCTGAAATATCACAGACAGAGAAGCCAAAGTTGACATTCGCATAGAAAAAGTAAAAAGAATTATATTATCTTCCTCTTATCGGAGCTTGCATGCTTTTCCACTCTTAAATGCCGTTGCGAAACGTTTGTGCGGCATTATCGTAGGACTGCAACACTGAATAACACTTATTTATAAACTATTTGCCATTTTAAAGGTTATTTCGCGAAATATAAAGGCTACAATCCCATGCTAGTGCACGGCAGTGGTGGCAGTTTAGTATAATTGACATTGCCTGCCTCAAGGAATATTTAAAATGCAAACGGTTTATCGACAATTAAAGGTAATCTTCGTTTAAATACGATTGAAAGGATAAACAATTAATAATAGGCATACATTTAATTTTAATTGCCCATTTATTTCCCAACTGGCAACATGGATATGAAATGTCAAGGAATCATTCGTACTTCGTTTTTAGTCATTCGATTTTCAAATCTACAGCCGTATTTAGATCGGACCGTCATCTGTTTTAATTTTATAGTCCCTTTTCCCTAACAATTGAATTTCTTCCAATACTGATTTAGAAGGGAAAGGAAAAAGAAATGTAGGTACAAATAACGAACATGTCCATTCTTTTCATTCTGCCCAAATTGTATGAGTGTTGTAAGAGCTTTCCTTCAGTCAAGTACTACTAGAATAAAACCCTTTTTCTCACTATTGTAACACTTTTGAGTTCTATGGTACCTTTTGTAGATCTTGAATAAAAAAAGATTTGGAGGATACTGTTCATTTGTTACTTATATGACGAAGTTTATTTTAAGAGTATTACGCACAACTGTCAGAACACATTTCCTTCTTAGAGCTTTTAAGCAAAAAATATATTAATCTTCTATGTTGTAGCTACCATTCTAAGCATAATAAACAAGAATCCGTTCATAACCTAAAATCATAAGCGTTGTCCTAAGTCCGCAAAACAGGTATGTACATAGCTAATAACATCACCGTTAAATTAATGGCAAACTTTACGACTAGTTTTAATAGCCACAGTGAACAATAAATTATACCTTTACATGTATGCAAATCGTAATGGCGGTAAGCTTATGGCACATAACACCACGTAAAGCGGTGTGGCGAGTTTGAAATAGCATAGACAATGATAAAGTCTACGCTAACACGCGAGGCACTATCTGTTACGGGCTTCGGTCCGGAGTTCCTTATTCAAACAGAAAAAAAAATAAAGCTTAGGATTCTTAATTTGAAAATTGGCTTGGTTTTGTAGTAATTCTGCTCTAAATGTCAAAGAAGTATGTCGTCAGGAGACTTCGTTCGTTCAAAGTTTCAATCGATTTTGCAAACTTGTCAAAACATTCTAAGTAACTGGGTACGATCTCGAAAAAGAACAACCCTTGAGATTTGAGCGTACGTTTTGCCAATACGAAGTGCCTGTGGAATAAAGTAGGCTCTGAATTTATTTATCGTGCCTCTAACATTATTGCCTGAAAAACCTTTTTTCCTCGCAACACTCTGGACCTCCTACCGTCCTCCTACTTTCGTTTTAAGTTTGAAGTTCAAACGTGCCTTTTAATGGCCTAATTAAAATTACTATGAAGTCAAAATTAATGAAAACAATTAATTACAGCAATTTTTTCCTTACTTATATTTACTTTTCAGATCATAAACACCAACGAAGTAAAAGCATTTACCGTTTTCACTTTCATATATACCTAGTAAGTACAAACAATAAGCACTTTGTATACCAACTGGGCAAACGTGGTAGACGTTTGCCCGCACCGTGCGTTTGGCTCTAAAATAAGCACAACACGCGATTGTGGTGTCTGCCCGTGTTGACCACCCGGGCGTGTGGTGTGTGTACAAATACCCTGAAGCGGGCACACGGCACACCGTGTTGCTAAGTGATTATGGTGGTTTAATTGGTTTGTCTGTGTGAAATTTTGATGGCTGGAGATATATGTAGACATCAATTTAATTGCTTTGATCAAACCAAGTTATGTGATGTAACTTTCTGTATAAACTGTAGGTAAAAGAAGTTTTAGTCATCAAAACCAACAGTCGGCAACGGGACAACAGTCGATAGTGACTTAGCTATAAGAATAAAACATAAAAATGTAATATTGAAGGACACCGTAGATTTTAGTCAGTAGAAGTATGACAGTCCCTCCCGTTATGCCCTGGGTGGGCAAGGTAATATTAATTTAAAATAACTTCTGAAACACCACTGCTTTCTTTTTATAACGTCGTTCTAAAAAAACAAAAGCAAATCGTAATCGATATTTTTCGGCCGCAGCCGGCCCCGCCATGACAGTTAGTCTACGTATACTTCACATAACACGTGTCTAGACTGTCCCCCGGTAAGTCTGGCAGTCTAGTGTGCCAGCGATCAGGAAAGGAAGCGATGGATTTGGATTTAAAGTGGAAAGATAAATGGATTGATTTTAAATATACTGCAACGTCCTACTTTAAATCTTTTGGTATGAGTTCAGACTTATACACAAAAGGTATAAATGTAAAGATTTTCGCGAATACCTAGTCGTGAAAAACACCAACGTCTTTTCTTTTCGAAACATTAATAAATTTTCCTACTTTTGGAGTAGAATCGCAGACGACATATATTATCAGTTAGCGCATTTTCACAAAAATGTACTTAAGGCAGTAACTCGCTCAAACACCGGTTTGGCACTCACTATTTTCACGTTCGGAAACACAACCCAAATTAGGTTACCTACTGCGAGGTTACATTCTAACCACCCAGAAATCGGGATGTTAGTGATTGTAAACTATCCTTTATAGCATGATTAGCACAATCTAGGTTATTCTAATCGATATTCTAAACCCGACCTAAGCGCAACTAGCAAAATATAAATACGTATATATTCTAATTCCGGTTTAATTTAAAGTTAGTAATGGACAGGTTTATTTTGTGCATATTTAAAACGCAGTAAAATTAGGAGTTGCCACGTTAATTCAATTAGGCCGGATTTCGCTTTACTTTTATCATGAGGATCCACTTAAGGGCGCGTAACCAGAAAGTTGCACCACCTCGCAAATAGTTCAAATATTAAATTTACTGTGAGAAAACAAGTAATATGGCTGTGTAGTGCACTTAAAAATGTATATAGGAATGCAATTAAAACACTGAATTTGATGTTTTAACCGTTGCAGGTGTAAAAAAAGCATTTGGAAAATTTCCAAATACTTTATTTACATCTAAAACTATTATTTTATTCGGTGTTACTATAGTAATTATTGCATTCTCTGATCTTTTTTTAGTGCACTACAGGGCCATATTTCTTATTTCCTTGCATTAACATTGCCAAATAAAAACTTGTTAATATTTGAACTATTTGCGACGTTGCCAACTTTCAGAATACGCGCTCTTAAAATATACTACTATTTGTGTTCCCCTATAATATTCCTCTCTCTAGCTCTGATCCACATCTCTAGCACATAACACTCTACGATCGATTTGATAACCCCACTATCAACTTCGCACATGGCGTTCAACTATAAATATTAGTTCAAGACAATTCAGATCCTTACAAGATAGAACTACACAGTACATAGATTTCATTACTCTATCCTAAACGTGACCACTATTACCAGACTCGTATCATCTACATCTTTCTTCTTCTAAAGAGGTCATGTTAATCTGGGCACTAAGTCTATCGGTCACATATGTGTAAGTACGCTAGATATATAGGAATGGTTATGTAAAACCATTTGGAAGTGACATTAGCATTTAGCATTAGTGTTGGGCGCCTCTGCCAAAGTACGATTATTGCAAGTGTTACGTTTAATTTTAACTAGAACATTAGTATATCTATATGTAACGGTAGAAATTGGTGGGTTTAATATTGTGGCTTTATTTAGTACTTGGTAGTCGAATTTTGTTTTGGAAATGGTGATTAGGTTTTGGAAATTTGGAATTTCTCTTCGCGAACATAATATAGTAGCTGTTTCTGTACGGAGACTATTTGTCATTCCAGAGTATAATCTATATCTGGGACACATTTCATCAACGTCTGTTGAGCTGTTCTGACGTTATTTAGTAACAAACATCCATCCAAACATTAGCATTTATTTAAAGTTTGATAAATATTCTAGACATCGTTAAAATGGCCGTATTTAAAATTGTTGATAAGAAAATTACTAATGAGTCAAATATTGCTAATTTTTATAACGCCAATTATAAATTAATCGTAAACCAGTTACTAACCGCCATCTAACACAACGAATTAAAAAAAGAAAAATTAAAATTCCTTCACAATATGAGCGTTCCACTTTTAAAAACCCCGTTCTACGCTAATCTATAACCGTTTCCGCAAATCAACGTCATAAAAACATAAGCTAAGGACCCTTAACTTTTATGATTACCAGCTAAACATGCTGCAACCATAGACTACATCAACAGACGATCAAGACAATAAAACATCGGAAAACATAACACGCGAACCTACACTGTAATTTCCTTCAAAACATTTATAGGCTTACAACGTTAAGGTTAAAAGCCAGATGGTTGATAATGGCTTGGTTCGTTAGCATGAAGTCAGGTGGTGTAGTAACATTGTAATTTCTTACAAATGTTCAAAGGATTTCAAGCTTTAGTTCAAAAAAGTAGAGTTAGAAATCGCTTGTTCAGTTAGACCAATAGTGTGGTATCACTCTAATTGCTTCCAAACTTTCATTGAAGTACAAGCTTTAACAATGAAAGCAGATGGTTGGAAATCGTTTGACAAGTTAAGGCTATGGTGTGATATGGTGTTACCGTGCTGACGATAAGCGATCTCGTTACGATCGCATTACACATCGGAAGCAAGGGGTTGGTTGAGTCAAGTTTTATTGTAATTTCGTCTGAGACGTCACTGTGACAGACAGTATGCAGATAGTGGCGTATGCGCTTTGTCGCTTTAAAATGGCGACTGGTCATGTTTGTATCGTGTGCCCTGCGGGTCTAAAATGGCCATTTATAAATGGCTATGTACGCAAGAGGCTATTTAATTTTAACGCATATTGTGATAATGCTATGTATATTGCCATTTATACATAGCATTATCACAATATGCGTTACAATATAATTAACTATTCTATTTCTCAAGTAATAAAGTAGAATACCTAATAAAGAACAATTTTATCACAACTCTATTAGCAGCATTGCTTAAGTGGCGTTTTTAGATCCCGTGCTCTTCATATTCTATAGGTACCTATTGTTACATTGAGAAAGTTATTGAGGATTCCAGATATTATTACTAAAGTAGATATTTAACTTAAAAAAACTGAATCTTTCTAAAATTGTATAATAATAGGATATCGTTCTTTCAAATTGATTTGATTTACCTAAACACAAATAAAACAGATGGCTCTATTGAAAGTATCCTTGTTTTTAAACTGTGCCAAATGACAATAAAAAAAAAAAACAAAAACAAAGAGTATGCTCTACACAGACATGCCAGAGCAACACAGAAACAGGTGTCAAATATCACAAGTATCGTGTGACCCTTTGATACGCGTTCCTTGTTGCGTCGGCAGAGGGTTAAGTTACGCACGCAAACCGTTTACTGATTACATAGTCCTCATTTTCGAAGTCGGTTAAAAACAAAGTCGCTTCTCGCGTCTATCCACTTATCTACTATGTTTTCTCATGCGTCGTGGGCGCATTTTCCAACATTAAAACTGACATACACAAACAAATCAGACCAGGAACCACTACTTGTAGCTTATAGAAATATTTGCTCCGTGCGGCAATCGAACCCACGACACGCAGCGCAACAGTCGGTTGCTGTAGGTATAAGACGTGACGAGAGGTTGACACCTTGCTTCTCATGCATGAGAATGTGACTTCAAAAACCCTGGAAAGTACCAACGTGCCTTTTCCGATATCAAAATGTACTAATTTATTAGTTTATCTTGGTTATCACCCACATTGCTAAAGAAAAATATAGAGATAAAACCTGGTGATATAATAATCAATACCTATATGTATAATTCTAAAGCCACGTCAGAATCTTAAGCATGAGATGCTTAAGAGCAAGCTCCTCTAAAGAGATATCATAAAAAAAAAAACAGATAAATTACGCAAGAGGCTGCTTAATTAACAATGACACATGATAATAACATCTTCTTCACACGAAATAAAAGAAGATAAATTAGATAAGGGTCATTAAGTTGAAAGAATATTGTTATCAGAAAGAGAAATTCATCAATGCAACTGAACGTTGATTATATCTTTATATTTTTTTCTATTTTATTGGAATAGTTATTCAATTTTATCATTAAAAAGTTTTAAATCTCGATTTAAGTTTAATTAATTATTTATTTTCAATAAGAAGTGTCATTACTATTTAAGTCTAAACGTTATCAATCATTATCAGCTAAAGATAAGATGCTTAAACTGGATTAGTTTAGAACCTACTGAATAACGTAAAAATAATAATTAAGTTTCTTCTGCAAATTCGCCCTTATAACAAGATAAAAGAATTTTAATAATAAGGTAGCTAGTTTAGAATTTAGATAGAATTCCAGTTTATTTGTTTAGGTGAACATTGAATGTACTAAAACAAAAGAATAGCATTAAAGCGGAAAAACAATCAACATTCATTGACACTAATTTGACAGTGAAACAACAAAGGAAAATTATCATTCGGTTACTCCGGAGAGAGATTCGGTTTATCCGAAGGCCCGAGCACGTCGTTTCATTTTTTGTGACGTTAACGGAATTTAAAATGGTAAAACTTGTGTTAAGACCTCGGCTACCGGGGTCACTGTAATCAGAGGCTCAAGCATGAATTCTAGATATTTGGCCGTACAGCGTACTTGAATTATTACGAAGTTAATTGTACGGAAAATGAAAATAACCCTTGTAGTGTACGACTGAGAAACTAATATTTTCTATCTAATTAGGGTCCCGGGGTCACGGGACTGTACGAATTACCGTGACCCCGGAACGTAAAGGGCTATTGAAGGACACCGTGGATTTTAGTCAGTACGAGTCTGATAATCCCTCCCGCTCTGCCCTGGGTGGGAGGACTCATTTGACGATTTTACCACGATAAAAAAAAACACCATTAGTATAACTACCGAGTTAACCCTTAACCACCTGACCCCTATATCAGTAACGTAACCAACTGCGCGCGGTCACAGTGACCGCATCGAATACACATGAGTTATCTCAGGATATTAAGGTTTGATTATAAGAATAAATTAATAATATTTTGTAATATCTATTAAATTATTTATTTAAGTGGAAAAAGAAACAATAATAAAACATATTCTTCTCATAAATGGGAACAATTAAATTGGTGGCACATTTTAACTAAAAATATAACTATGATTACATAATGAGGTGTATCAACATAGGGACAAAATATTATATCAAATTTGAACTTTCTTTAAAGAATCTAATAAAATTTGAATGAGATAAAGAAATAAAGTTTCAAAAAGAATCAAAACTTCGATAAAATTGCAGAGGGTAAAGTCTGACAATTTTTCACGACAATTTTTGCACATTTTGATAGAACATTCCACACAGATTGTTTTTTTACAGATAAAAGATACATGAAATGTTTTTCATTTCTTCTTGGGAACACAAGTTAAACACGTTTTACGTGTTTAGTAGGCAATTCGTCTCGTCTAGAAGACGACACTTGTAGGCAGTCATCAGATTCATAGTCTTCTAAAATTTCAGAAACTTACAAATTCTCAGGTTCTACATCACTGCAACTCTCATCAACCACATCTCTAACCATTTCACAACATTTTCGTTGTTTACATCCATTTTTACGCAAAAACAATAATCATGAATGTAATACACAAAAATCACATAACTACCTGCACGCGGTCACCATGACCGCAAGCAAAATATTTTTACTCACCGAAGCCAAACGCGCGCACGTAGATCCTTGCCTAGCGCACACACGACGCTAAAGCTCCAACAGAAAAGGTACACAGACGCACACTAACATGCGATAACGGATTTCGACGAAATTCAAATTCAAAAAATTGTTGCGGTCACCATGACCGCTGGCAGGTGGTTAAGGGTTAAAAAGACTAATCAGTAGTAAATTGGTAAGTGGCGTGCGTTGGCTCTCTCAGCGGGAGTGGTAAATATCAACACATTGGTGTTAACCGGTGCAAGCGAGTATTTGTGCACTGTAATAATATTTCGTTTGCCACTAATTTTAACTTAGGGCAACACTACCGAACGTTTAATAGTAAACGTCAACATTGAAATACGAACTCGAGTTCATGTTTCAATATGGAATGTTTAGTTGTTGATTGAAATGGAAATAATTTTAATTTGTGCGTTAGATAATTATTTCAGGGGAATTTAATGTTTATGTTTAGTGATCGAGTCCGATGGTTCGCGGGTCTAAAAAGTTCACTCTAGTAACATGACATTATGCATTGCAAACAATTCGTGAAATGGAATGTTCTATTCTTTTGCTCAAGCAATAGAGTAGAATATTACGCAATTATACTCATCATCATCATCTTCATGAACTTTTCTTCCCCATCGATTATCAGTTCTACGAGAGCAATTATATTAGCAACATGCTAAAGTGGCGTTTTTAGATCTCCGATTTTTTGTTTATAAGGTACCTAAAACCATCAAAAGTTAAATGAGACCTCCTGCCCTGGGTGGAACGAAAGGGACTGTCAAATCCATCCGTCTAAGGGATTATAGTCAATTTCAGAAAAGCCGTTTCAGGGTCACTGTTACCCTTTTGTAAAGTTCTGGGACCCCGGTTTTTATATCTCCTGAAGCGAGAGAAATTTCTGAAAGTATTGAGTACTCGTAATAGGCTATTTTACCCAAAAAATATTATTAGTCCGAAATATAGATAGGTAATAAAAAATATTTGACCCGTATTTTTTTTTAGTTACGTAAACCAAAATTGACGAAGATAGACAAACGCTTCTAAAAATCACAAAACGTCACTCGGTCGGTACAATTTCACAAGCGTTATAACGTCACTTTCGAATTTGGAAGCGTTTTGTCTTTGTCAATATTCATTGATTTAGAAAAAAAAAATACGTGTCCATTATTTTTCAATATTCTAACTGACGGACTAAACAGATTTTCAGTTTATTTATGCAGTAAAATACCCTATTGCGGAATAAGAATTTCACGAACGACAAGCTATGTCATCATAAGATATGTCCTTCCTTGTAATGGCCTGCCTTTATTTATATGCAAGACACGAGCTCAATATTACAAAGCCCTCAATAAATAATAACAGCTATGTTTATTACTCCGGCTTTATCTGTTTTGTCATAATCCTCTTAGTTGTATCGTAAAAATGTTGTGCTCGCGAGAAATACGATTTTATTTTGAAAAGAACTTGTTCTAATTTTAGAAAAGAAATAAAAACAAGAGAAGCTCATTAAAATGAAAAACTTGAGTAGCTATAAATGGTGTCTATGTAACAATACGTTTTACATAAATAAAGTAACTACGTACGCAACGTAAATATTAGAGACTCTTATTTGCTCAATTTTAATAATGCTATAATTATCTTTTTATCCACTTTATTTAATACAAAATACTCTTTGCATACCTCAAAACATTATATCAACAGTATTTATTATGAAGTAAGGAAAATAATCTTAATTACATACATATACAACATTTAATTTATGGTGCAAGACTAGCGTGTCGGCCTACTAACATTTTATCACGCAGTTTTTTTTATTATTTTTCATATATAACACTAGCCACCCGCCCTTGCTTCGCACAGGTGTAATATAAAATTAATATTTAGCTTATGTTGCTCACTGATAATGTTATGTACTATATATGTAGTTAAAAATAGTTTAAAAAATCAAGCAGTTTTGCGCTATTATTTAGAAACACAGATAGAAATATTTTATATTCATAATATTATTAGTGTGTTCAAAAGAACCACCGTATATTGCAAAAAATTTATTCTGCTGAAATATCACAGACATAATAGCCAAAGTTGACGTTTGCATAGAAAAGGTAATAAGAATTATATTATCTTCCTATTATCCCGGGGTCGCGGGACTTTTCCATTACCGTGACCCCGGTACGTAAAGGGCTAGTGAAGGACACCGTGGATTTTAGTCAGTACAAGTCTGACAGTCCCTCCCGCCCTGCCCTGGGTGGGAGGACTCATTTGATGATTTTACCACGATAAAAAAAAAATCTTCCTATTATCGGAGCTTGCGTGCTTTTCCACTCTTAAATGCCGTTGCGAAACGTTTGTGCGGCATTATCGTAGGACTGCAACACTGAATAACACTTATTTATAAACTATTTGCCATTTTAAAGGTTATTTCGCGAAATATAAAGGCTACAATCCCATGCTAGTGCACGGCAGTGGTGGCAGTTTAGTATAATTGACATTGCCTGCCGCAAGGAATATTTAAAATGCAAACGGTTTATCGACAATTAAAGGTAATCTTCGTTTAAATACGATTGAAAGGATAAACAATTAATAATAGGCATACATTTAATTTTAATTGCCCATTTATTTCCCAACTGGCAACATGGATATGAAATGTCAAGGAATCATTCGTACTTCGTTTTTAGTCATTCGATTTTCAAATCTACAGCCGTATTTAGATCGGACCGTCATCTGTTTTAATTTTATAGTCCCTTTTCTCTAACAATTGAATTTCTTCCAATACTGATTTAGAAGGGAAAGGAAAAAGAAATGTAGGTACAAATAACGAACATGTCCATTCTTTTCATTCTGCCCAAATTGTATGAGTGTTGTAAGAGCTTTCCTTCAGTCAAGTACTACTAGAAAGAAACCCTTTTTCTCACTATTGTAACACTTTTGAGTTCTATGGTACCTTTTGTAGATCTTGAATAAAAAAAGATTTGGAGGATACTGTTCATTTGTTACTTATATGACGAAGTTTATTTTACGAGTATTACGCACAACTGTCAGAACACATTTCCTTCTTAGAGCTTTTAAGCAAAATATATATTAATCTTCTATGTTGTAGCTACCATTCTGAGCATAATAAACAAGAATCCGTTCATAACATAGAATCATATGCGTTGTCCTAAGTCCGCAAAACAGGTATGTACATAGCTAATAACATCACCGTTAAATTAATGGCCAACTTTACGACTAGTTTTAATAGCCACAGTGAACAATAAATTATACCTTTACATGTATGCAAATCGTAATAGCGGTAAGCTTATGGCACATAACACCACGTAAAGCGGTGTGGCGAGTTTGAAATAGCATAGACAATGATAAAGTCTACGCTAACACGCGAGGCACTATCTGTTACGGACTTCGGTCCGGAGTTCCTTATTCAAACAGAAAAACAAATAAAGCGTAGGATTCTTAATTTGAAAATTGGCTTGGTTTTGTAGTAATTCTGCTCTAAATGTCAAAGAAGTATGTCGTCAGGAGACTTCGTTCGAAGTTTCAATCGATTTTGCAAACTTGTCAAAACATTCTAAGTAACTGGGTACGATCTCGAAAAAGAACAACCCTTGAGATTTGAGCGTACGTTTTGCCAATACGAAGTGCCTGTGGAATAAACTAGGCTCTGAATTTATTTATCGTGCCTACCTACTAACATTATTGCCTGAAAAACCTTTTTTACTCGCAACACTCTGGAATCTCTTTTTACGTGTGTAGAATCAGTCCTACCGCCTTTATGTTTTAAGTTTGAAGTTCAAACGTGCCTTTTAATGGCGTAATTAAAATTACTATGAAGACAAAATTAACGAAAACATTTCACCAATTTTTTCTTTACTTATATTTACTTTTCAGATCATAAACACCAACGAAGCAAAAGCATTTACCGTTTTCACTTTCATATATACCTAGTAAGTACAAACAATAAGCACTTTGTATACCAACTGGGCAAACGTGGTAGACGTTTGCCCGCACCGTGCGTTTGGCTCTAAAATAAGCACAATACGCGATTGTGGTGTCTGCCCGTGTTGACCACCCGAGCGTGTGGTGTGTGTACAAATACCCTGAAGCGGGCACACGGCACACCGTGTGTTGCTAAGTGATTATGGTGGTTTAATTGGTTTGAATGTGTGAATTTTAATAAAAAGGAAGCTAGTTTAGAATTTAGATAGAATTCCAGTTTATTTGTTTAGGTGAACATTGAATGTACTAAAACAAAAGAATAAGCATTAAAGCGGAAAAACAATCAACATTCACTGACACTAATTTGACAGTGAAACAACAAAGGAAAATTATCATTCGGTTACTCCGGAGAGAGATTCGGTTTATCCGAAGGCCCGAGCACGTCGTTTCATTTTTTGTGACGTTAACGGAATTTAAAATGGTAAAACTTGTGTTAAGACCTCGGCTACCGGGGTCACTGTAATCAGAGGCTCAAGCATGAATTCTAGATATTTGGCCGTACAGCGTACTTGAATTATTACGAAGTTAATTGTACGGAAAATGAAAATAACCCTTGTAGTGTACGACTGAGAAACTAATATTTTCTATCTAATTAGGGTCCCGGGGTCACGGGACTGTACGAATTACCGTGACCCCGGAACGTAAAGGGCTATTGAAGGACACCGTGGATTTTAGTCAGTACGAGTCTGATAATCCCTCCCGCTCTGCCCTGGGTGGGAGGACTCATTTGACGATTTTACCACGATAAAAAAAAACTAATTAGGGTTAAAATTCCAGTTTACGTCATAACGACGTGAAAAGTCATGGCGTCACAAATCTATGGTGGTATGAAAATAAAATTAAGTGACTCGTTTTCTTAAAGGTTTTGCGTTTTCAGCTATTCGTTAACTGTTTAATCACGGTGCGTGATTAGCATTACTGTAAATCTAGTTCTCAGTAAAACTGTGCACAAAATGCAGTAATGAAACAAGTGAATTTCAATCATGTCTGATATTACATTATTGAGGTTGCGGTTTTCATACTTAGCGGGGAAAGCTCAAATTGCACTGTCCATTTTAAACAGGTTAAACCGCCGTAAAATCCGCTGCTAATCAGTTGTTAGTAGCTAATAGCTACACAATTAAAATTAATTTAGTGAAGCTTATTCAAACATGGAATTTACAATGAATTTTACGAAACTAATTTTGTTTACTAATAGTTATTTTCCCCCTTCAAAGGGTGATATTGATTTTTTTTTCAATTTATATTGCTTAAATATACTTAGGCTTAAACCACCACCTTTTGTAAGATAATTTTTTTATCGTGGTAAAATCGTCAAATGAGTCCTCCCACCCAGGGCAGAGCGGGAGGGATTATCAGACTCGTACTGACTAAAATCCACGGTGTCCTTCAATAGCCCTTTACGTTCCGGGGTCACGGTAATTCGTACAGTCCCGTGACCCCGGGACCCTAATTAGATAGAAAATATTAGTTTCTCAGTCGTACACTACAAGGGTTATTTTCATTTTCCGTACAATTAACTTCGTAATAATTCAAGTACGCTGTACGGCCAAATATCTAGAATTCATGCTTGAGCCTCTGATTACAGTGACCCCGGTAGCCGAGGTCTTAACACAAGTTTTACCATTTTAAATTCCGTTAACGTCACAAAAAATGAAACGACGTGCTCGGGCCTTCGGATAAACCGAATCTCTCTCCGGAGTAACCGAATGATAATTTTCCTTTGTTGTTTCACTGTCAAATTAGTGTCAGTGAATGTTGATTGTTTTTCCGCTTTAATGCTTATTCTTTTGTTTTAGTACATTCAATGTTCACCTAAACAAATAAACTGGAATTCTATCTAAATTCTAAACTAGCTTCCTTTTTATTAAAATTCACACATTCAAACCAATTAAACCACCATAATCACTTAGCAACACACGGTGTGCCGTGTGCCCGCTTCAGGGTATTTGTACACACACCACACGCTCGGGTGGTCAACACGGGCAGACACCACAATCGCGTATTGTGCTTATTTTAGAGCCAAACGCACGGTGCGGGCAAACGTCTACCACGTTTGCCCAGTTGGTATACAAAGTGCTTATTGTTTGTACTTACTAGGTATATATGAAAGTGAAAACGGTAAATGCTTTTGCTTCGTTGGTGTTTATGATCTGAAAAGTAAATATAAGTAAAGAAAAAATTGGTGAAATGTTTTCGTTAATTTTGTCTTCATAGTAATTTTAATTACGCCATTAAAAGGCACGTTTGAACTTCAAACTTAAAACATAAAGGCGGTAGGACTGATTCTACACACGTAAAAAGAGATTCCAGAGTGTTGCGAGTAAAAAAGGTTTTTCAGGCAATAATGTTAGTAGGTAGGCACGATAAATAAATTCAGAGCCTAGTTTATTCCACAGGCACTTCAGTCATGGCGTCACAAATCTATGGTGGTATGAAAATAAAATTAAGTGACTCGTTTTCTTAAAGGTTTTGCGTTTTCAGCTATTCGTTAACTGTTTAATCACGGTGCGTGATTAGCATTACTGTAAATCTAGTTCTCAGTAAAACTGTGCACAAAATGCAGTAATGAAACAAGTGAATTTCAATCATGTCTGATATTACATTATTGAGGTTGCGGTTTTCATACTTAGCGGGGAAAGCTCAAATTGCACTGTCCATTTTAAACAGGTTAAACCGCCGTAAAATCCGCTGCTAATCAGTTGTTAGTAGCTAATAGCTACACAATTAAAATTAATTTAGTGAAGCTTATTCAAACATGGAATTTACAATGAATTTTACGAAACTAATTTTGTTTACTAATAGTTATTTTCCCCCTTCAAAGGGTGATATTGATTTTTTTTTCAATTTATATTGCTTAAATATACTTAGGCTTAAACCACCACCTTTTGTAAGATAATAACTTTTATTCTACGCTGTCGTAATTATGGGAAGCTTTTCTTCAGTTGTAGGAAAGTACAGGTTTAGTACCTATAATATAATATAGGACAAATAAACACAGAAAAGCATATTTTTTTGCGATGGTTTGCAGTTTTGTTTTTTTTGGATGGACATATACAAATGTTGAAAGACAAAAGTTACAAACGAGAAAAAACTAAAAACTCATATTTCCAATTGACTTTATTAATACAACACTTTGACACAAAGATTCCTGTAAAACACCCTTACGAAACACGTCAAAGACAATGAAAAGAAAATCGAAACGTAAACGAGAGAAAATGTAAAGGAAATGTCTCGCTCAGATATTGAAATGTCAAGTCAGATGAGAAAAGACACGTTACAGCATCGTTAGAACAATCCACGGACGATGCATAAAATAATTCTGTTCAAATATCATAAATACACGTACTTCGGGACACGAGTCTGCATTTTCACGTCCCGAAGCATTTTACCGCGAAATAAAAAAGAATAGAGGTTATAATTGGACCTCCATAGCTCGTTGAAAGCATCGGAAGCCAAACAGTGCAAAAGTTGAATATGAGCTATCCAGCAGTTATTGAGTTTCCAATACGTAGTTTTGCGTTTTTATTTTTGAAATAAGAGCTTTTTCTTTTTTTTTATCGTGGTAAAATCATCAAATGAGTCCTCCCAACCAGGGCAGGGCGGGAGGGACTGTCAGACTTGTACTGACTCAAATCCACGGTGTCCTTCACTAGCCCTTTACGTACCGGGGTCACGGTAATGGGTAAGTCCCGCGACCCCGGCAGGCTTTGGCCCTCTACAGGCCCCGTCACTATGCTGACACTCCTTGAGGCGCGCGTGGAACACAACGGGCCGTCGACCCGGGCATGGTCCATGGTCGGGCTGCGAGTCGCCCATTACTCGCCGCCCGCATGCCCGCGCCTACGGTGGCCGGAGATCGTCTTGCGACGTCCGACGCCGTGGGCGTCTACCACTGCGGTTGGGGTGGGGGGAGGTCGCTGTTCTCTCCCTCACGCGGCCCGCCTCCTCCTTCGCGAGCATGACTGCTTCGCAGAAGGAGGCGACCGCTTCCCATTCCGTCTCGCCCCGCAGCATGGCCTCGACCAATGCCGGGCGCGAGAGGTCTCTGCCTATCGCCGTCGTGAGGACACGGCGGTGCTCTGCCCAAGCGGGGCAGTCCTGCACCATGTATGTTCCACCGTGTCCTCCGGACGATCTTCGCAGTGGTGACACCCAGGCGTTTCTTCCCTCCTTAGCCGACACAGGTACCTCCCGAAACTTCCGTGTCCAGTGAGGACCTGCGTCATGCGGTAGGTCAGGACGCCGTGACGCCTATCCAGCCACTCCTCAAAGAGGGGTCTTACCGCCGCGATTGAAATAAGAGCTACACTGACTTTTTGTTTGTTTACAAAAATGACGATGTTTGTTACACTATTTGAACTATCTCGTAAAATCAGCTTTTGTTTGATTTTCTTGTTAACAATACCGAAAATAAGGGTGTGCTAATGGTACCCAGGCACAAGGCGCAGAAATGGCCAGAAAGGACCACAGTTGGCCAGACCAGGGCACAGTTGATCCACGGTGTCCTTCAATAGCCCTTTACGTTCCGGGGTCAGGGTAATTCGTACAGTCCCGCGACCATCGTTACTAGATAGTCCAAAATAAAAATTGATAACTAGATACCTAATTAAAACCCACATTCCCATAATAGTATTATAAATACCAGCCAACCAGGAAATCAGATTAGTACCTGGTCATTTTCACTCAATTCTAAAGCGCCGTAGTCCAACTTTCCATGTTCTACCGGTCTGAAAGTTGAATATCATACTAGCAGTGGGCGTATTCACGGAGCTATTATACACCGGGCTATTTACACGGAGGTATTTTGACGGGGCTCTTAGGGTACCGACACACCGCGGTCCACGAAGATGCTACATACTTGTGTCAAGCTTTGCTTTACAAGAAATAGAATTGTGTATTAAAATAACCAATTAACGTCAGTTAGATTATCAAAAATAATTGGTAATTTATTTTTCATTTGCTACGTAATAGAAAATTTATGAAGATACGACGCTTTTAAAGTATACAATTCATCATCCTATAGTGTATCGACGTTTTGATACGTTTTATCTTTGTGTCCATTATTCTTCAAAACTCTACAAGACGGACTAATTAAATTTGCAATTTACTGATGCTGGAATCAAGCCTACATGATTATGTTCACCACAACCCACGGACACGCTGCACCCCAAACGTGACGTCTTTTGTACACACGTATCTTATTCGAATAAGGCGCTCACATAGCTCAACTCTGTCTACAAGACGTAAGTACATACCTCATCTGGGCTGCGTTGGGTCTTGCTACAGTTGTACATTGTGCTGGGTTAATATTAGTGTCCTCGAAATGAATCCTCGCAGCTAAAATGCTGCGTGCATCCGTGGCATGGTCCGCAGTGTGACAGCGCCTTTATACCCGGGTGTGGAAGGACTTATGAATATTAGATCGGCGTATATAATGCGCTCTACTGGACACATTTGCACCGGATTATGCAAATGACCGGGATATGTTAGAGAAATATCGTTTAAGATTTGTAACGGTATCTGATTGAGTAAGTTGTAGCAATTGTATGGTGTTCGGTATTATCAGAGGGCTGTTTACACATTTTGTATTACTGTGTGTTTTTTTAGACATTTTGTATTACTGTGTCGACTAAAATCAATAGTTAAAATAACTATTGTTAAAATCCCAGGATTACAAAGGATTTAACAAACATTTTGACAAACATAAAACAGCGCGACCTAAGGGTCAGTTTTTAATCTGTAGTTTAGTAACACTTTTTCATCATCGTGCCATAATGGTACATTTTATTTGTTAATTATAAGTTACACTCACACCATATATTAAGTTAAGGTTTATATAAATGAAATCAAAGGCGTCTATGAAATCTCAAGATAGGCACATAAAGACGGTATTCTAAACATTTTTGCGCTCTGTTTGTCACAAGAGAATTAATTAAATTCTCTGAACACGCAGCCAGAGGCAAATATACATGATATATTAGTTAAATGAAATTCGTAGCCCTGAAGTAATGTTTCTGATTTAGAGACAATGTAATATAATTTACTAACGTGTATTCTTGTCTTCGATGAACAAATAAAAGAAACATATTCTTCAAGTCTGTTTCTTTTTTAACTAAAAAGCACTACCTATTTCTTTTTTCTTTAAAAATAACAACAACTTACTTCTAATTAATTGTTGTAGAACTTATCCTATAATATAATTCATATTTGTCTCATTACATATTGAAAAGAACAAAAAAACTTTCATTTCAATTCTTAATTTATAAACTGTAGAAATATATATGTATATGGCGACAAAATCAGCAACAATATTTTGGAATACAAATATTAAAATATATTTATATTATCAAATAATATAATACAATGATGTTTTAATATAATTTATATTAAAACATCATTGTAAAAATTCGGACAACATCACACATTTAGATAACACCATATAATAAAAGGTAGTGGGATGTTATCCTAAAACAGAATCGCATAAAATATCATAGAGTAATTTATAAATTGGATTCTGCGAAAGTATATAGAACAGAGCTATAAATCTCTAGATGTGCCTTCACTTAGATCAAACGAAAATCTGTTCAAAATTAAAAGAGTGAGCTGTCATATCTCGCAAGGAGCGAAAGAATAATGTTTCCGAACGCATAGTCAAAGTATTTATTAGTGTGCATACAACTTTAATCTTTTCAAAGTTGGAAGTGAACAAGCTTCTTCTTAGTAAGGTCGCTCCATCGTCGACTTTGTCGTTACCTTTGACCCAGACTACATTCAAGAACAAACCCGGAATAAAAATAAGGATAGACAAGATTTCCAGCTTAAATCAGCAACTAATATGAATAAATTGGAGGTTGAAAATAACTACAGAAAGCTAAGCTACGATAATAAATAATTAATTTATAATTTAAGCTCGTCCTGACAGCCAATCAAACATGATAAGGCTACTCTAGTGATTTAAATCTTCGTTACAGGGCATAATAAACCGTCAATGCCAAGTCAGCCGTAAAACCGTTCGACCTTCTTCGTCGGTACTATGAAAGCTTGACAATTAATAATAAAATGTTATAGCCAAGCGATCGTTGTTAAAGCTAAGTACGTACCTACCACTCATTTAGGAAGATTATTATGAAGCTCTGTTGTAAGTCTGTTAAGTGGCTGATATCTTATTTCTTCTTACTTATCTTTAATCTTACTAATAATATTATTAATTCAATGCGAAATTTTGTAAGAATGTATGGATGAATGTTTATTATTCTACTGAATGGTGTTGGATGAAATTTGGTACACAGATAAATTATTATTTAAGCCTAGATTAAAACATATTTTTCTTTTTTATCGTGGTAAAATCATCAAATGAGTCCTCCCACCCAGGGCAGGGCGGGAGGGACTGTCAGACTTGTACTGACTAAAATCCACGGTGTCCTTCACTAGCCCTTTACGTACCGGGGTTACGGTAATGGGAAAGTCCCGCGACCCCGGCAGGCTATGGCCCTCTACAGGCCCCGTCATTATGCTGACACTCCTTGAGGCGCGCGTGGAACACAACGCGCCGTCGACCCGGGCATGGTCCATGGTCGGACAGCGAGTCGCCCATTACTCGCTGCCCGCATGCCCGCGCCTACGGTGGCCGGAGATCGTCTTGCGACGTCCGACGCCGTGGGCGGCTACCACTGCGGCTGGGGTGGAGGGAGGACGCTGTCCTCTCCCTCAGGCGGCCCGCCTCTTCCTTCACGAGCATGACTTCTTCGCAGAAGGAGGCGACCGCTTCCCACTCCGTCTCGCCCCGCAGCATGGCCTCGACCAATGCCGGGCGCGAGAGGTCTCCGCCTATCGCCGTCGTGAGGATACGGCGGCGCTCTGCCCAAGCGGGGCAGTCCTGCACCGTATGCTCCACCGTGTCCTCCGGACGATCCTCGCAGTGGTGACACCCAGGCGTTTCTTCCCTCCCTATCAGACACAGGAACCTCCCGAAACTTCCGTGTCCGGTGAGGACCTGCGTCATGCGGTAGGTCAGGACGCCGTGATGCCTATCCAGCCACTCCTCAAAGAGGGGTCTTACCGCTGCGATTGCGGCGTGCCCGTAGATTAAAACATAGGATAAGTTTTATTCTAATTACCCCGTTCTCCTAGGATGATTTTGGAGTTGTAGCTGGCGAAACCGCTGTCAACAGCTATTATACAAATTAATAAATTTGGATGTTTGGATGGATGGATGTTTGTTACCAAATCACTTCAGAATGGCTAAACCGATCTGGATGAAAATTGGTAAAGAGATAGTTTATAGTCACACACACACATACTTCTCATCCTGGTCTTACGTTCCAGTAAGACAATTTTATACAATACAAAATATTTTTACAAAATACATACCAAAGTTTATGATTATGGATGAATGGACGTTTGTTACTCTTTCACACAAAAACTACAGAACTGGTGATGTTTGGTACACAGATAGTTTATAAACAGAATAAACACAAATGACACTTTTTATCCTGTGGTATAATTACCGACCTACGTGCGGACAACGCCGCGGCAAAAGCTAGTTTCTAGTAATTTCATTACTTAGGCGAGGAGTGGCGTTAATCCAGCTACTTTATTTGGGTTTAGAGTAATTTGAGCAAATTAAATGAATTTCTAAGCTTTCTATTAGATTTTTTTTTATTTCGGTCTTAAATGAACTGGAATACCATTTTTTTTTATCGTGGTAAATTCATCAAATGAGTACTTCCACCCAGGGCAGGGCGGGAGGGACTGTCTGACTTGACTGACTAAAATCAACGGTGTCCTTCACTAGCCCTTTACGTACCGGGGTCGCGGTGATTCGTGAGTCCCGAGACCGACTGGAATACCTAGAATAAAATGTTGTCTGTGCTATTTCTGGAAAACTTGTTTGAATAAATTCTTGATGTTTTTCAATATAATTGAAAACCTCGAAGATTTTAAGGATTATCCCTTGTTATTTTTTCACGTTCACTAGAGTTCACTAAAAATGTTTTTATAATCCAATTAAAATTCTTGATAAGAGTAAACATTTATAGGTAAAAAGCCTTAGTTATTTGTTTAGTAAAAAAATAATAATAACATCGCCAAAACTAGAAACAATTTCAAAATTAATCACAATTTCATTTTTCAACAAAACACACGTCAAACTTAATAACCTTAAACATAGGAATTCTCAACACGTAAAATTTCTTTTACATAAAATAAACTCTAAAGCGAGTAAGTAAGGCTCTACAGATAAATGGGATGTAAAATACAAAGCAGTTTCGTATCGACTGTGTACCTAAGTATTAGTACATAAGTCTTTATTTACACGAAGCGGGGCAAAGCCTAGCCTTATTTACTAGTGTCAGGAAATCCCTTATGTAAGCATCGATCGGCTGACATAGTCCAACGTTAAATAAACTTACTGAAGCCCTAGAACGAATTTTCACGTTTTTGTGACGTAGACTAAACGTGGGATTTTGACGTTAATATGATGGAAAAAGTTAGTGCCTTCTTTGAACACCAGAGGGACTTTTTTCTATTTCTTATTGTATAGAAAACACCGTACTTGAAGTATGCTTACTTTTACTTGAAGTATTTATACTTCATAATGTAGTAAGTAGTAAGTATTTATTTGTGGAAACTTGTAAATGGCGTTCAAATAAGTATTGATTATGAAATTGTATAAATTAGATGTAAATTTCCCGAAGAGCATAAAATAAACTAACAAATATCCAATTATTCTCTTATTTTTAAATTATTAATGAGTAACAAAATCGTACTGAAAATAAATTGACCAATCCTAACAAATTCAATTATGACACAAGCAGGAAAACACAAAAATTAATAAAAACCATATATTTATGATTGCAATCTTTTCTATTCGAATGACGTTCAAAGCTCTCATCCTGAAATTGGGATAAAAATAATATCCCACATTTTTTATATTAATATTCAATGCAATATTAATGGCATTGGTACCGATCGTCTATCATCCCTTATACGCCTTGAAACTAATACAAGTGGCCACTATATGTTGATAGACGGCAGAATACGGTACTAACATGCAAACGTACTAAAATTGACAGTTTCCTTTATCAACAGCGCCATCTGCAAATGCCAAGATATACTAGACACAGACAAGGTAAGCTTCAATACATTTCCAGGAAATCTGAGCATTAATGAAAAATTGTTTGCTACGCTATCGATCGTAGCAGGCCTACGAGCGGCTACGAGCTACGGCGCTACGCCGCGTAGCAGCGAGGAAAAAAGGTTTGTGCTATGAAGTTTGTAATACTGTATTTATATACACATTAAACATGTAATAAATGAGGTGCCATTAAAATAATCCTAACATTAAAGGTAGATTCTATTAAGATTGTACAATGTCAATTGAAATTACAGGCTTCAATTTCAGTATTTTACATGGAAAACGTTTTAGAGATAATGAGTTAATTACACATAATTACAACAGTGGGTGTCGTGACGATACAAAGGAGCTGTTAAAGGTATCTTAAACCTTTTTCCTCAAACGAATTTATTAAGAAGAAAAATATTATATCTCTTGAAATATAATCTATATATATAAAAGGAGAACTGACTGACTGACATATCAACGTACAGCCGAAACTACTGGGGCTAGGAATGTGAAATTTTGCACACGGCTTCCTATTATAATGTAGGGGAGCACTAAGAAGGGGTTTTTGGAAATTTAACCTTTAAGGGGGTGAAAAGGGGGAATTAGGAAAGTACGTAACCCACGCGGACGAAGTTGCGGGCAAAGTGCTAGTAATGTATATGTTCGAGTTCCAAACTACCTTCTAATTTCTACAGTTGCTAACTACATTTTGTAGGAATGAAATATTAATATTTCTTCCCATTTTTTTTATAATCCATTTTGTTATGACAGATGTAGTACTCAATATTATTAACGATACGTTTTCGAGTCCTAAGCGAACTTCAAAAGCATATTCAACGTGAAATTAAAATACTGAACGACATTTATCTAGCGTAGGGAGCAATTTATTAATGCCAACCGTTTCTACAATACAATCAAACAAGAACAGACCTAATTTGTTTAAGGATAGAATTCAAAATAACATGGTAATCTACAACTCAGAAATTCCAATAAAATAATTTACGCACTCACTACTTCTTGACGAGAAACAATCCTTATTAACTCGTGCCGTCCAAAAATGTAACGAATAACACAAATAATTACCCATTTATGGGGCACACCTGTACCCCACGTGATCCCGGGGTACGGGGTACCGGTACCCCACCGCGCTTCCTTCCAACAGTACCTTTAATTATATCAATTAAGGTCTCTTAATTAAATCCCCGAGTGACACGTTCGTTCTGTGGATTTATTTTGTCGTCCCGGTGAAATTGTATGAAGTGACACTTACATAAGAGTGCGCACAATGTTGTCGCTACCGTGTAATTAGCTGTGTTAAGACTCTTTTACACGTTTGTGGAGTAATTACCCGGTTGTAGTAACTCTCGGCTAGCAGCTGAACTAGAGTGGTTAGTGTAAAAGATGTCTGCATTGTAAAATATGTGTAAAACAAGCTTTCTATGCAGAGCGTAATAATTTAAAGTTTCAAGTTTATTTAGAAATTCTAATGTAAGTTTCACGTGACAGAACAAGTAGGTCCACATCCATATTCTTAGTACAATTTTGCATGAAAACAACCTTCATGAAATAATATAATCAGATAGCGGCTGTACAAGTCGTACAATAATTTAAATAAACTCGCTTGCTCCACAAAAAGCTTTAAGACACGCAAATCATCACTTACTTTAGACACGTAATTTCACGTTACATGACTCGGGCATTCCAGTTACTTTGATATTTAGCTCCACATTCGCAAATTACCTGTAAAAATAAAATAAAAAGTGTTAGAAGACCGTCGCAGTATGTCAATTATCAAGTGCTGACATATGAACACGGCAAGGGGCAGACAGTGTGGCGTGGCGCGCAGGGCACGCCGCTCGGTTCTAAATTGGTCGAGTTATATGCGTTCGCGCCGACGACGACGCCGCATGCGAAATTAGCGTCAGAGCACGCCCCGTGTCGTTACCCCGCCGCGCACACATTAAATTATTTCGAGAACATTTGCACATGTTCCTTTACACGTTATAACTTATAAACTTAACACACGCGACGTGATTGCAGTACAATTAGCGGATGTATCAACCGACTCAGTCCACAACTTGGTTTACGAGCGCGCTACCGCCGCCACTGCCGCCGGTCGCTTCCATTGACAATGGAACGATAAATTTTAACATCTCTGCAGCTAACTTTCTATAATAAAACGCAACACGATAGTTATTACTGTCATTTCGCTGGATTTAACATTTGCTTCGTCTAATTGAACGACGGACAATATAACCGATGTGTTAAAGCTTAGTGCGGCGCGCATGGCAACCAGACTCCGCGGCATGTTCGATACAAGGCGGAGTTTTTTGAACGTCGGCGTGCAAAAAAGTCAACTAAGCGATACGAGACACGCTGATTTGTAAAGGAACAACAAGATAGGAGCGCGCCCGAGTCGAGGAACGGGTTCCGTTCGTGAGAATGCACGCTAATGTATGCGGCATAAGAACACAATGCGACCGCCGCGTGCGCCGGGGCCGCACGAGCGCCGCACCCACACCCCGCGCATTCGATATGTGCACGATATAATAACGCAGCGGAACTTCACAATTAAACACGAATAATAAAATAACCGAGAAAAAGCCGGACAATGCAGTATTGTGGCGAGAAGTGATAACGATTAATACGGCTAAAATGACAGCTGCACGTGCGGCCGGCCTGTCGCATGCAACAAGAGCTCGGTTCGTTAGAGCTACAGATTTAAAATAAAACTCTTCGCGGCGGAACAAAAAGAAGAACCTGCGGTACGAAGTAGGCGCTTGACCTGCGTGCTCAAATGACATCATCGCAGAACTTGCCAAAGCTGAAACGATCCTTGCCAAATTGTAATAAGAATGAATTTAGCACGACGTGCAACTCGCTTGCAGCTTTTTGCAATGGGCCGTACCGGCTGCACTGACGTTTTATTTCAATTGTCTCTGCGGGTGGATTGCCCTATTTCGAGAGTGCATTCGCTAACAATTTTCGCCCAATCAAATCTAGTGCACTTGTGATTACCACAGGCCGGCAGCGGTTCACGACTAACTGTCAAGTGGAAATCATTATTGTTTGAGTGCGTGGAACAACTAACATTGTTTCAATTAACATTTTATCGTTGGTGTTAACGTTACTTTTTATCAGTTATGATCTCGCAGCGGGACAACGGACAAATGTTGTCCAGACGTTCATTAAAAGCTCTTTATCTCTGCTCGCGATCAAGCAGATATCAAATTATAAAGCTCCGGTTGGTTTAATGAGCGGTAATCATGTTACAGTCAAGGGCTGTCGTTCGTTGATTGAGTTAAATTAGTTGTGATTGCGGATCAGGTTACGGTCGCTGCTCGCCGCAGACATCCGATTTTCTACTTAGATGCCTTTTCCCTTGCATGCAGCAGACGCGGCGGCGACCTCGCTAATAACACTTTACAGCGGGATTATGCAAAATAATACCAGAGTAGACTCACCGACGGCTGCAGAATCTCAATTTGTGAACTCGACATGTTTTCGTACGTGATTTGGAAGAGCGCCCGAAACAGATTATGGTTTTATTAACAGGGAATATTAAAGTAAGTATGTAAACGAACATAACCATCTGATGTATTGATAGATAAACGCGACCAGTATTTGTTTGGGAAACAATTGATTTATTAATAAGCAAACGTTGCAGGCTGGTAATAATTCATGGCGGCTACAGCCGGGGGAACACGCTACAAATCTCCGTGTAATCCTGACAAACTTCAGCCCGATAGCGCGTTGTCAGCGTGTATCAGGTCGGGCAAGGCTGGACAAAGCCGGACGCGGCCCGGACACTACACGATCGATATTATGATTCGCTCCCGCTACTTATTTACTCAAACCGGCCTGTAATTAAAACCAAACAATGACCCAACTTAATCAGCGGATTCAGTTTTAAACGAAGCTATTACGAGTAATAATGAAAACGTAACATAAAAGAACAGATAGAATGACAATGTTATTATTAATAGTCACGAACTGACATTAAAAGTAATCAAACGTATGTAAAGTGCTAAAACTGATCACTATCTTTTGTAACAAGTGATTTCAAACGATTATTTACCTAAGTTCTAAAGCATTTGAACGGAAATTGCGAAATATTTCAATATCAAAAATTCCGAAACTAATTCGGGTCTTACTTTTCACTTCGCTTCTATCCCTAATGAAACGGAATCGTCTTACAAAGGATTTGATCCGGGGTACAAACGTAACGAGTTGTACAAAACAAAATATCAGAATTTCAAATTAAAATGAGAATGCTTGCCCTAAAACAGGAAACATTAGGATTGGGTCGTTAACGAAGACTCTATTTCCATCTCAATATTGCGAATACCTTTCGTGTCCTCCTTAACATAGGAATTTGGAGCCTAAGTTGCTAAACTCAAGTATCAAATTCGCTTGTCGCTATATGTAGACGTTCGGTCCTTGAATCAAGCTGAACTAATCAACTAACAGCTAGTGAAGTGGCCGGCTGAACATAAAATATTCAATGTCCGTCAGCTATGCACTTTCTGTATTAATGCGAGTGACAATATGCAAATCATTTGGAAATAACTTCTGTTATAAGTTTGCTAAGTACGGAATATCACGACTAGATATATTCTTAGAAGCACGGATTTGAATATTATTGTCTGTAATGGAGTACGACATATTGTTAACTTATTTTAGATAATTTATATTATTAAGGATAATACATATAATTAGAGCAGTACCATTGCAATTTATAAAGCACACTTTCAAATCTGACACTTGGTAATTCAAAAAAGTAAGACTGATATACCTATATACATATTAATAACCCCATAAATTAAAAAAACCCATAACTATAGGTCAACAACCATAGTGCTTAGCTGTACTTATACAACACTACTCTAAAAAACTATAAGTTTTTTTTTAACAATTTAAAAATTATTAAAATTTTAAAACTTATTAAATAAGTGCTCGTAAAACTTTATACTTATTGCTTAATATAAGCATATCAATAAAATAATATCAGACTTTTAAATAAAATAAAAAAAATATAAAATATTCAGTCACATCTGGTTAGACTGAAATCCGAAACCAATTTATTTTGAAAAGGGGCGAGTAACGCTGATTGGAATATACAAGCAATCTTCTAGAATTTCAACCTCTATTGCTACAAGTACCAACTGGTGTTGCGAATTCAGTCAATACTGGGTGTCGAGATTTCCGTCATTACTGGGTGTTGCGAATTCATTAATGGTCACGTAAAAGCTCTTTTCGGAAAGGAAGCTGTAAAGCCTTTGTCAAACAGACAAGCGATGGCGAACCGGACCGAGTCCGAAGAGATAACGAACCGATACGAGACGTCAAACTGGGTGCAGCGAACCGAGGCGTGACAGTTGTGTTAGCTGGCTTTATATGACCGACGTCAAACAGAGCAAAAACGCCTTCGCCACGTCTTCCGCATCGGTTCGGTCACGCTATCGGATCGCTTTCGTTTTTCTTTGTGACTGGATTCAAACAATTCCATACATTACAAATAAAAAAGCCTCGCTTCGCATTCGCTACGCCTGTCTGTTTGACAAAGGCTATAATCTTCCTGAAACTTCAACTGAAACTAGATTTAACTTCAGAAATTTATACTTGGTTATCTATTTTAGGGAAACTTAAGCTTTCACTTTGTGACTACTAAAATTATGAATTTTAGATTTACGTATTATAAATGTAATAGTTTGTCAAGATAGATGGATGGATGAATGTTCGTTACTCTTTCCCACAAAAACTACTTTACGGATTTGGATGAAATTTGATAGATACATAGATAATCGAGGGTCAATAAACCGAAACCGTTTTATACCTTGGAAAGGTAGCCATCGATTTTCAATTAACTATCCTACGTATACGTCAGTTACATCATTAACTCGGTGACGTCATTAACCCTCCTTGCGCCGCCGTCATTCATAACTGCCTTTGTCTTTTAATGGACGCGAATGAAAGACTTTCGTTAATGGTGGAGGGCCTTTTGTGTTCGACTGTACGCTGTCTATAGATTTTGTTGGTGTAGCGAATTCTGTGGGCATTTAGTGGATGCATTTTTGTTTGTTTTCAGTACTGTCATTTTATTTTTTTTCCGGGTTCCGTAATATTGTGAGAATCCTTAATAATTAAACTATTTTAAAGATTATTACAGTTTTACGTTGCACATAATATTTATTCATTAAGACAAGACTAAAGTTCGCATCTATTTTCAACCTCAACATCATCAGCTCTATCACCATCAACCCTAAACTACTCCTTTATCAAGCCTAAAGTATTACTATTTTCAAAATATAATATGAGGACCAAAGTTCGATCGAAATATGTCCGGACCGTTGCATTCAGTAACCGGAGCGGATTGTAGGGTGTTCACTCGACGGAGCCACGTGTCCAGTTGAACGATGTAATAAAGTTGAATATCGTCTGCATATTTCTTTAAGGAGTCGTAGCGTGTCCAGTTTTGAATATTTAATAGAGTTGAAAATCGTCTGCATTTTTTGTTTGAGAACCTAGTACTCGGTGCAAATTGTTCAAAGTTTTTGGCGATAAGAATCGTCTGGTAAGTGTGAAATGTGTTTAAAGTCATTATTTTAGCGGAAACTTTCGTTTGGATGCTTTCGTTATTCCAAAAGTTTTCATCATCTGGTAACTTACGACATTTTCTTTGACTAAGGGCGAGGTATTTGATCAGTAGTTACTAAACTATTTGTTAAATCCTGTACATTTTATTACCATTTGCTAAAAAGTATGGCATTTTAAGAATAGTTAGTTAAATTAAATGACTACAACTTACCCTACGTTTATCATTCCTTGCTGAAGTATATTGATTTTGAGAAATGAAGGTATTTGGCAATGGACATTTTTGAAAGAAAATTCATCAACATCATTCTATGGACTTAAGCCTGCTATAAAATAACCTTTTTTCTCAAACCTTCAAAGATCATCGCCGCAATTTAGTAATAACTCTGAAAACTGATAAGATCTAAAGCTTACATCACAAAATGTTGCAGAATTAACATTCACGTAACCAATATGGCGTCCCAATCAACGTATCTATTCCGTATCTTCACGCTTGGCTGTGCGGCGCACGCGATGCGCTAAGTGTAATTAAAGCCATCCAGCTCAATGCGAACTGATGCTAATATGAGCTCAAGACTTACTTGCGAGCTTAAGTAGGTAAAGTCTCTTCGAGCCAGTGTTCCCAATTGACGTGTTACTCTAGTTAAAAGACCGGCAACTTTATGCTCTGTGCAAATAAGGTGATTTCAGCTTGACTAAGACTACACAGCATTAAATGACTACACTTTCTGATAGATACTGTAGAAAAACTCATATAAAGTTCAAATTGCAGCGCAAATTGAACTAATTCGAATTATTTTTTTCCTAAAACTTTAAAAATTAAACTAAGACATAATTTAGATGCAAGTACTAAGAAAAGTGAAGAGGTATGCCATTGATAAAGTCTGAAGGCACTAGATGTCTGAATAGAACTTGGAATTGTAAGGTGTTTCAGTAAAATGGGTTCAGTTGGAGAAGAAGTTTTGATTAATTAATTTATATTGCAACTGGGTAATTACTTTGGCTAAGAGAAGGTGGTTGAAAATACAAGATTCATACGAACGACACGAAGTATAGTGAGATCCAATTTAACAAAATGGCCGCGAACCAAATAAGGGACATTCATTACTTAATTGTTTATTTTAAGTTTAACACATTGTAACCAAATAAATCCAGTTCTACGAAATTAGACAGTTGTTCAAGTAAAGCAAGAATTCGTTAATTTATTTTAAGTTGCAATTATTGAGTTGATTATTGACATCTACCAGCCCGCTCTGGACCCGCGTGGTAGTTTATGGCACACTCCCTTTCACAAAGAGGAGGCCTGTGTCCCAGCGGTGGGAACATTTATAGGCTGCTGATCATGATGAAATAGTGTAAATGATTGACAATTACATAGTCCTCAATAATATTCAATTAACTGAAAATGAAAATTATATTTGCAAATATTAATTTCCCGTTAAACACAAAACGAATATTGAATCCAATTCCAAACAACAAGGGAACACGAGTAGCGATATTTAATCTCACCTGCATTATTAATATCATGTCAATTAACACTAGAAAGACCGAAATTTTGAACTACCTATAAAGACCAAGTGGGGTCAAATGACTCATTCATGGGCTGTAATGTTTTATTCGTGTATTATGGTATTAAGTTTTATTGATTAACATCTAATAGTAAATAAAAGAACTTAATAATAATTAAACATCTATTACGTGATAAAAAAAAAGAAAATATTAGGCACATTTTTGACATTTTAGCTCGTTTTTTACATTACAAGCCACACAAAGGCTTTTTACAAATAATACAAGATTTATTGGATTTTTGCATGTCACACCGTTTTCTCTTTCCACCACGTTCTTCTTCAGGCTCTGGGGGTATGCTATTATCGAGCTGTGAAGTAGATGGTGTCATCAGAGAGTGGGTATATTGACCGACTAACTCCCTTGCCAAGTCAAGAATAAACTTTTTTGGATGGATAGTTTTTTGTACAAAAACCAAGAACTAATTGTCTCCAAATCCAAAATATTATAAAACACTTGAACGGGCCAACGACGAGAAGGTACTTTGACACTATATTTCTTGGTCATTTGATCTATCACGCCTACTTCAAATTTCGTAGCATTGTAAAACTTCACCGGGTTCGGCTTCTTTTTTGCTTCTTCTGGATCAACAAATACATTAGAGTGAAGTGAACTTAGAATCATAACTGCATTTGAAGGTTTTCTTGATAAAATGTAAGTGTGCAGATCAATATATAAAATAATATACACCTACCATCAGAATCGCTATGAGTGTGATCATCATCCCTAGAAGAATCACTATTTTGTGTAATATTGTAATCACTTTCTTCACTTTCTGAGTCTAAATGCAAAATGTGCCTCTCTTCTTCAGTCGGTCTGATTGGTCGTCCGGTAAATTTGCAACACTTCCAAAATTTTAGAAGGGCGAAGGGAACGATAATGAGGCATTATATTATTATGGCGAGCCGTGATACGTGTTTGCTTCGACAAGAACAAAACAAGAAAGTAACGAAATATTTTATTTCAACTACCCAACAACGAAATGCAAATATTTACAAAGCACACACGCAGTGGTGTCAAATGACCACTGCGGTCTTTCTAGGCAGGTGATAATTTTTAATTAGTATTTATCTTGCTATCAATATACACATATCAGAATAATGTAAACAATGACGAAATATTAAAAGTCATAAAACGACAATGACTTCAAAGCTATGGTTTTAATAATATGGTTGATCAAAAACTTCATTGGGGTCATTTGACCACTCTGGTCTTTCTAGTGTTAATATGCGCGCAACATTCGCATCCAGTATGAATGATAAATATTGATATTATTCGAGCTAGTACTGCCGGCCAGTACTGGCAGCGAGTACTGGTAGTTAGTAATAGTGCAAGTATGATAATGTTGTAGGTATTAGATATAAAGTAATGATACAAGTAGCTCTTGACGACTAGATGTTACGTTACATGTTACTTTCATATAAATCGTTACATTCATATAAATTGTAACATTAGCTTAATGAAAATGTCATAAGTTATCGATAAAAATATCAAGCCTGTTGGTCTAGTGGTTAGTGACCCTGACTGCTATGCCGGAGGTCGTGGGTTCGATTCCCACCCAGGACAAATGTTTGTGTGATGAGCACGATCATTTGTTCTGTGTCTGGGTGTAATTTATCTATAATATGTATGTATTTAGAAAATATATAAGTATGTTTATCAGTTGTCTAGCACCCATAACACAAGCTCTGCTTAGCTTGGGACTAGATGGCGTTGTGTGATAGTTGTGGAATATTTATTATTATTATTATTATTATTATCAAATTACGTCTGTTACATTTTTCGTTTTTCAAATTAGTCATAGAGCAACATTTTACTTTTTTGGCGCGCTTTTAAATGCAAATTAAAGTTGCCATCTTGTACTTTTAGTACAATTCCACAGATAATTTAATAAATGTTTGGGAACGCATCACCTCCTATCAATGTCATTCATGTAACAAAATGAACATGCAATACCTACTCTAGCAAAATATATACGTCAAAATCATGGGTGCCTAAGCAAATGTTGTCGGTTGTACATTGGAAGGAGGAAGTACAAATAAAGTGGTACGTAGAAAGTGTACTCTGGCAGTTGGCCAGGTTGATGAGACAAACAAGAAGATCTGTTGTAAATCCCGGCTGTGGTGGTCTGGAGAAAGTTTGTATAAAACAAGTATTTGTATGCAAAGAATAATATCGAATGCATTACCTACCTACCTACCGAACTTTACAGATGGCGACAATTTAATTTGCTGTACAAACATGTATGTAAATACAAACAAAAACCATCATACTAATACTGTCACTTCTAAGTAGAATCCGCGTCACGACTGAAGTATTGCGGAAAATTCGTGGTACTACATTTTTTTAAATTCAATTTGATTTAGGACATAGACATTTTTTTTTTTGGTTCTTTTCGTCCCTCTTTGGGACAGGCAAAGGGAGCTGAGCCCATACAGCCAAGTCTGATTTATTTTTCTTTTTCTTCCAATTCTTCTTTTCTTTCTTGTCTTTCTATGTTATAATCAAGGCCGAAACCATGTCTTCTTTATTCAATGTCTTCGATATCCAATAGTCAGGCCGAAGCCAAGTCTTATTTTTTTTTCAATGTCTTCAATAACCAATAGTTAGGCGTAAGCCAAGTCTTCTTTTAATATATTCAAGTTCAGTACCATTTGTTAGGCCGGAGCCAAGTCTTCTTTCATGTTTCATATAACTCAATGTCTCAATATCTCAATATCATTCTATCTATCTATCATTTTTATGTCAAAAGTGTAGTAGTTGTCAAATTCAAATTTCATCAACAGTCGATACAATAAAATCGTAAATTGGTAAAAAACAATCTTTTTTCCTCAAAAGTTGCTGAAGCGAGCGCGGGATATCTTCAGCATTTTCATAAATACCTAGCAGGCGATCAACTAAAATGATCCTTTGAAGAGCAAAATTAGGACAATCAAATACAATGTGATCCAATGTTTGTATAGCAGAATTACAATAATCACAAATTGGGGAAGACAGAATGCCAATTCTAAACAGATGTGCATTAAATCGACAGTGACCTAGCCGTAGACGACAAATCGTTGTATAAAACTTTCTGTTCCGATAGATATTTCCTCCTGTAAACCAAGGAGAAGAAATCTGTGTTTTAATTTCAGCTAGCCACTTTCCTTTGGTTTCAACTACCTGCTGCCAGAAATTGTGAAATTCACGTGCCAGTTTTGATTTGAAATAAGTCAACGCATCTGAATTTGGAATGGGATTATGCAAAATTGGACATTCCTGATAATGATTAACAATGAATTTAGCCAGGTAATCAACTTGTTCATTTCCAGCTACCCCTATATGTGAAGGAGTCCAGAAAAGGACGATATCTTTGAACTTATGTAAATTATTGTATTTTTCTCTGATATTATAAATTATGTAACTTTTTTTTGCATTACAACTGGGATTTTCTAGTGCTCTCAATACACTCATACTATCAGTGATAATGATCCATTTATTTTCTTGCCTAGACTCAATATACTCTAAAGCACTGAGTATTGCCATAGCCTCTGCTGTAAACACAGTTGCTACTGAAGACAACCTTTTTCCACACCCACTTCGAGCCTGAACGTCATAAATAGCCATAGAGATACAGCATTATCATTTTTAGAGCCATCTGTGTTTAGGACATAGACACTAGCGCCGCGTGAAAAGGACTTCAATCGGGGCGCGTACTCTAATATTATATCGGAGCTGCTATAATAAAAAGTATTAAATTATAAAGCTTACTTTGTTAGCCTGATTTAATTTAAAACTTACTTTGATTGAAAACATTTTTATGAATGAACACGTACATAATTCATAAAAAAAGTTTGCATTCGAAGTAAGTTTTAAAATAAAATCTGGCCGATAGACGTAAAAAAAATTAGAAATGCCATTTAAAATTAAAAAGAATTGATATTCTTCTTTTCACTTTTATGTCATTCCAAGATTTTTTCGGACAACATCAGCCAGTTCTTTTTTAAATGTCATCAAAAAAGGTTGATTAACTTTTTATTTGGTTAGGGATGAGGTGCGAGGTTTGTTTGTGTTTTATTTTATTTCAATGGCGGACAGCAGTAGTACGGTAATCCACTGACCTCAATTGCTTCAAAAACCCTATTAGTAATCAAAATGTATGAAAACCACGTTATTAAAACTTAACATTGTTTTCCATCTATTTCCACATTTTCCTTTGTTTAAAAATCTCCTGTAGCTGTAAACTGTATGTCTTTTACATAGGTAAATGTTACACTTCAAATAATAAAATCTCGCTCAAGAATCCATCATTTCCCCGCAGTTTTCCCCAGACGTTAGCAACAGAAAATGTAAGGCAGTTGAAAGCGGACGAGCGGTGATTTTTCAAACGAGCCGTGCCGAGGTGTCGGTGTAATTGCCCTACTTTTACAAAGGAAGCCGGCTTTACATTAATGTTGCTATATTGATAACTCGGTAAGTCATTCTGGGATGGATTTTGCTGAAAGGCGGAAAGAATTAACTTTCAATTTCAGTCGACGCTATGTCAATGTATTGAAGATTTTTATTTTATTTTACTAGCACGGCTACTCTCATTCCCTTTAGTCGAATAATTTCAGATTCTCAAAACATCACATTCTTAAAATATCAAATACATGGAAAGTAAATGTGGAGTTCAGTAATATGTTGATGCTTTAGTAAGGGAACTAATAAATGTCCGGTATACAAAAAAGGCAATGAAAAAAAAAACCTTTGACATAATTAATTTCACTCAAATGAGTCTCTCTCTCCTTTTAGAAAAGGAGCCATGAACGTGAAATGGACATACATACATACTAGTAAATAGAAGCCAAATATGAACAAAACAGGAGGAAAAACAGCCACATTTACCAAACATTCATCTCTTTACGTTACTCCGAAGAAATATTACAGCAGAACTTGAATGTGTTAATAGCGCAAGTTCGTGTATTACGAAAATTAATGGCGGTTATACTTGTGGGATATAGTTGGGTTTTATAAACCAGTAATAGAGAAACAGCGAGTTATTTTTCATATAGTACTGCTACTGACTGAAAGTTGAAATTTAAGTCCGGGATCCCTAATGATCCCGATGATTTAATACTTTCACGCTACAAATCTTTTAGTAATCATCAAATGAGTCCTCCCACCCAGGGCAGGGCGGGAGGGACTGTCAGACTTGTACTGACTAAAATCCACGGTGTCCTTCACTAGCCCTTTACGTACCGGGGTCACGGTAATTTGTAAGTCCCGCGACCATCTTTTAGTAATGCCGCAACTTCTGCTTAAATTCACATTGACTGATAGTGTCCTGATATACCTTTAGAAAATTGCGTGTATAACCAGATCTATGAATGTGGATGAGGCGAAAGGTGTATGTAAGAATCGTAGCAGGTGGCGCTCTGTAGTTTCTGCCTACCCCCGTGCAATGAAAGCGTGAGTTTATGTATTTATGTAGAATGAGTGTAATCAGAACTATGAGAAGGACAAAGCAAATAGATTGAACTATTTTTGAATGAGCCAAAAAAAGAATTTCAGGACGCCTTAAGCCATTCAATACACCTGAGCTGATACACAAAAATAATAGAAATATGTAGTAACGTAAGGTATATTGATTTTAAACTCTTTTCTCAATTATTCTAATCTTTTTAAACCACAGTCGATATAACGACCTACATAGTGCCAACTGCAAATAGTTCCACTCAGCAAACCTAATGCTTTCAAATGAAATAGTCCGACAATATGAAGTGGTTCATGTTAATGATATAAATACTCGTATACTTACGTAAGTGGTCGGCCGGCCATCGACAACTTGTGAGCTGCCGAGAGAATTTATGTAAACTCTGTTATATGTAGTTAAAACTTTGTCAAACTTCACCGAGTGTGGTCCAACACGTGTTTGACTGCGCTTTATGCGGTGTATATCTGTATTAGATCGTTTTACAGGTTAAAAGATAAAATAACGTTTGTTTTTTATCTCTTAAGGCTTAAGCAGAGTTGTTCCTAATTGTACCAAGTTGATATTATATTTTTAAGTTAATAAATTATTAACATTGAGATATAGAAGATATTTTATAAACCTTTAAATCAACGTCAACGTACTTAGGTCGTGTGCAAAAGTGTTAACGTTGGGAATGGCCAGGTCAAAAACGGCAACTTAAGCAGAATCACAATACGAATTGTGATAAAATAATTCTATATCTATTCCATAGCTTGAGTATTTAGAACGGAATATTTCATTTTGCGATTTTTAATAATATAATTTTAATACAAAAAAAAAAATAAACAATAGAATTTCTAAAAATGTTATATTTAATTATAAATAAAACAAATCCTGCAAATTAATTGCAAAAAGTAAAAGGAGTAAAAATATTTTTTTTCAACATGTCTATTTTATAAACAAGAAAACAGTAATTATAACGTAGTTCTGGGTAACAAGATGTTTTCAGAAGATGACTCCTTTTACAAAAATATTCCTTTCAATATTTCACCCACGTAAGTAGGTGAGCAAGCGACTGAAAAAACGACACTTAAATTATTTCTTTGAAACGTACTCATACGTTTCAATCACTGAAATACTAAATTTATTTTAATTTCGTGAATGAGAGCTTTTTATTACATCACACTTAGTGAATGTGTGGAATAAAAATGTGAATCATAATTCTGTTTTAATGTTTTTTTACACACACTTAACACACACATACACACACCGACTCGACTTTTGAGATTAGCTTTCCAGTAAAAAAACCTGATTACAGAGACTACCTCACTGTGATTGGTATTCCACTGGAATGTATCTATCAGAGAATGACATTTTGCATGTGATTGCACGTAAAGTCGTGAAACTGTTTTGCTAAACATATGAACATATTAGTGTTTCGACTGCTTTATAAAAACCCGAAAATAAACTCAGAAGGCAGTCTCTTTTAAAGTCGATACACGCATTGTTCAAATCAACGTATCAAAAGCATAAAACTCCTAAAAAATAAAAACTTGAACATACAAAACACAAAATCTTACATCACCACAGCACACGTGCTACCTTTTCCCTTGCAGCTCATTATAAAACTGCAGAGAGGCGTATGCATGCTGATTACCGATGCACCTCACTCCTCAGTGAGCTCACCGCATCGCTGTCGAGACAACAGTGCCAAGGGAAGATGCCGTAGAACGAACACCTGCACGGTAAGGACGTGGGTTTTGGCACGTGTTTTGTAGTATTAGTTGTATTAGTAGGAATACTCCATTAACGGTTGGTATGAGGGTTCAAAATCATCAATATTTGCTTACTTATTTGAGGATTACAGGACTTTCGCTCCAGCCAAGTCGGAAGGACTCATTTGATGATTGTACTACATAAAAAAAGACTAACAGGACTCAACGGGTTTTGGCATAAAGGTCATTTTCATTTTATACATAAGCCAAAAGCTTACAATTACGTTTTTACAGTGATTTTTTTATTCAATATAGTGTTTACTCTATTTAAATGTACTTTTATAATGACAAAGTAAAACATATCCATCTATTCACCCATCCTGACTCCGCTTTTTCAATCTGTCATTATTACATATTGGTGCGATTTGCAACTATATATGTTATTGATATTTTTCAAAAAATACTCCTTACATTTTTTTAGTATCATTACGCTGTGCAGTTTCAGTTTCTAACAATGGAAAATATAATAGTTGTAGTTCTACGAAAAGCTCTTTATCTTCACACAATACATATTTTAGTTTATTATCTACTTCAAGTCCAGTCTCTCGGGAAATTAACAGAGATTATTTCTACAATACAGTAGTTTTTCCTTTTATGAAAGTCTTAGTTTGAGACACTAGTTCATATCATGCTTTGAGTTAAGCCCTTATTTTCTCTGTAATTTTCATCAATATTTTTACCACCTCCAAGTTTCAAAATTTATAGTATTCCAATGTATCTCTTCTTTTGGTCGTAAGAGTAGAGAATTTCATGCTGTGTAAGATCGTAACTCACTGTGCTTTGCACCTCAATATTTTGACCACTTGGATCACCTTACAGGCATAAGAAAACATTTTAGTATTTTGCTTTTAAATAGGTACTTAATTTAAGAACAAAGTCAGTCCTTTTTGTTCTTAAATTAAATATTTAAATTTGCAATCACAAAAGCTGCATTGAAGAGACCGCCTTAAATAATTAAAAAAAAAATGACAGGCTCATAACTTTTGATTCTTAATTTAAGTTGGTGCTAATCTCTTTGCGCTAAGTACACGATAACTAATATAGTTTGCAAGACGTCGTCTACAACATGTCGTTAAATACATGTCCCCGAGGATCTGTAAAAGTGCTCTCAGATATTACATCGTCCATCATCGTTATCGTACAGACACATTTCATAAGTACTGCGGTACTAACCCGATACATTACGAGCTTCTAATAAAATAGTGCTTTTAAACTGCTCAATTTAGACGCACGATATTAATGTATTTAGTTTTCAATTACATACTTAAAAATAGTATTTTTTATATTTATTAGACGTTGATAAAATTACATTTTATCAGCGATATTTAAATCATGAATAACTATATAATTATTTTTTACATATCGCATAGACTACCTAAAAGTCATTGACAAATGCTTTGAAACTGATTACATGGCCTCTAGTCCTATTGGTAAAGATAATCCACTGTATAATTGTACGGTAAGCAATAGGCCAGTTGATGTGGCTTCGCAAGAACGCTTAGTATTTAACCAAAAGCAGGCTGCAACAAAGATGGTGAATACTCTCAACAGCTCCAAAGCAAGATAATATTGGACAACTCAAAAACATGTCCTATCGCCCTGGCTAAAGGGGAAGAAACTTGGAGTTGACTGACTGGCCTTTAGACAGTCCCGCAAAACTTGATTTGCCTTTGATAGTTTCTTCCTACCGTTATTGAAAAGGTATTCTTAAAACTCATTTAGAAGTACCATTATCACTCAGCTGTTAAAGAAAAGACCAGCTGTTACTCCCACTCTATTATTACACCAGAACAATAACAATAATATAAACATTCTCTGGCTATTATAATTGTTGACGGCGCGTTATCTCCGAGACTGCTCCTCTTACAAATGGTCAACAGCTCTGTCTGTAATACAAACTGGGACAGTTTGTATTTATATCGTAATTTTAGTTATTCGACTGCAATTTTAGTTGTACAAGCAGAGGAGCTCTTGTATTGCTTAGCTGCCTCATAGTTCCCTGTTTATTAGACTTTTTTAAGGGCCCTGGTCTAATTTTATTTATGGTAGAATCCCACCACACTATTCACAAACCTCTGCAACTACTGAAAGCCAAAATAAACACTGGTGACAATGAAGCTTGACGTGTCCTAGAAAATGAATTTAGCTGTTTTGGATCCTACAACGAAATTGACGCTTTGACTTAGACCCATTTCAGCGCTTTAGCTAGAACCTCCTATCTTGCCCTCCTATGTGAACACATACCATAAAATCATGTCAAGTTATCTATGACCTATCATAGACGCTATAGAAAAACACAGTTTCAGACCTATAGCCGTACAAGTAGCTCGAAGTAGAAGCTGGGCGATGTGGTGTCTCCAAATTAGGAAGGCACGTATTATAGACTAAATACGAATTTAGATGCAGTTATTTGAGTATTCCCCTTTAGTTAAAAATGTATGCATTTGTAAGTTTAATTATATTTAAGACTTATATCTGCTAAAGTGAGCCTTTCAATTTTAAAATTACCATGTTTCCTAACGATCCGAACATGATAACCGTACGTGCACAAAACAACATTACCGGTGAGAACAAAAACTAAACTTCTCCATGCTTTTAACATGACATTAATATGTCGTAAAGGCACATGTAATACATCCGGCAAGTGTCAGTTCGTTCTCATTGCTGCCGCGATTTCCTGAAAGCTGTTACGTTATCTAATATTCCTATTTTTTTAAGCAAGGTCGAATTGATTAAGTTTGTTTTTAATGGGACCTCTTTTTCGTTAATATTAGGGGTGATGCTTGACATTTTGGCTTTGAAATTCCGGTTTTAGGATTACGTACCCAAAGGGTAAAACGGAACTATTCGTGCGTGATTTGGACTCACACTTGGTCGGTTTTTACTAAAAGCTGAGCTTAGTAAATGAAAACTAATGTAATACTTGTGTTTTTTTTACATTTAATGTTTAGAAATGAAATAATTTTCAATCAAAATCAGTCAATTTCTCGAATTGCTATCCATTTGAAGTATTGTCTTCAAAGACAAAAGATATGATATATTTTCCTGTTGGGTAGTTGTGTCTCGTCTAGCTTAAACTCTCCATAAAAAGAAACAATGTCACCTGGACAATGGCTTCCCAGCATTCATTTGTTTCAACATCGATTAATTACGAGAGTATCGATTGTTCTATAAAAGTTTATTTCTCTATCGTAAACGAAGCGCTTAAAGCTAAAACACGATCTATTCACGTACAGTCGCGTCCAACGCTGCTTTATCCCTAATAAAATAAATCACTAAATAAAAATGAGTTGGCGTTTAAAAGTGGGTGCATCGAGTTCGTGACAGCCGGGGAAACGCGGGGAAACTCTGCGTATAAATAAATGTAAACTTTCTCATTCACAACGTTATTTCGGGCACACGTAGCGTGAATGCACGTAACAGACGCCCACTGCTGGTGATGCTATGTTTGAGTGTGGTAGCCAAAATCAGCATTGACATATTGCTGTTGTTTTGACACATTGGAAGATGAAAAGTTGCTCTATATTTTTTTTATAACGACCGAAAAAATGAATCAGAACGTCTCATTTAGATTTTTTGTATCTTGTGAAATAACGAAAAGCAAGTCTAACAAAACTATTGGTACGATTAGGTAGCTTTGTGATTCTCTTTATTTTAAAACCTCAATAATTTAAGCGGAATCTTAAAAGCGTTCTCCAACGTTTCCGCGAGCTAAATATCTGTGTCTCAATCAGTATATTTTATCATTAAGTCTTAATCATGAACAATAATTTCCCATTATTACAAGACGGAATCAGTTAACGCTACAGTTAATCCATTTAGAAGGAAAAACAGTCCAGATTCCGTGTGCAATACTATTAGTCAGTTCCATTTCGGTAATGCTGTCTTTTGTTCGAGTCTCGACATTTTCTTCGTTTTTTCTTTGACGTCCATGGAAAGTTTTCCATTGAGAGACGCATTAATTTAAACAGTGCCCGAAGAGAGCGGACTGAGTTGTGGATTATGAGACTTTTCACGCATTCTAAGTTTTAAGGAATATCATAACTAACTGTCATGGTATTGAACACGATGATCTAATAGCCAATCATAATAGCTATCCATTAAATTATCATCGTCATACAAACTTAGCATTTACATGCAAATAGGTTTTGAACCATCTCGAATACAAATATTTAATTAACAATGTTTGCAATACAGATCAGGTTCAAATATACGGAAAATTGAGCAAACAAGATCTCAATAGCAAATAAACAAATACATATTACATAAGCGCCAGATTAGGTTTATATGGAAATTCAAATTATTTTTTGTAATGAATTACGTTCTCGAACCTAAATTATTTATTCAAGTACAAAGAGGTCTGACCGTATACATTTATTTACAAATAAACAGTACCTTTGTACTCTTTTGTTATATGTTATGCTGTAACCATACATAATATATCGAGTGAACAGCATGATTAGATTATGCCTAAGCATGATCAGAACATAATCATTGCCGTTTAAGTAAAATTTAAACTGCCACTATAGTAACAGACTTCTCAAAGATAATACAAATACACAGACCTAGTACTCGACCATCGCCTCCTTAGAGGCCACTCTTCAACAGACATCAGCGAGTGTCATTACCGTCCCAAAGCAATTTCTTACGAACAGTTCCGTAGCTTTTCTTGTCAATTGTCATACAATCGAGTTGCTCGACAATGACACTTCTGACGCTAGTGACACTCTTGAAACAACGCCAGATTGAATTGACAGTTGTTAATGATTCGCCACGACATGGCACGGAAAAAGAAACGCGTTTTGTTGAAACGTTTTTTGTAAACGACTGTACTTCCCGAATGGAATGGCCGTTGTTTGAAAAAATATTTCAATCTTCCTTAAAGCTTTTGTAATTAGATAGAAAATTAGATGGCTTTTAGTAATGGTCACTTATTCGTTTATTCTAGAGAACGACACAGAGTCTAGATCGATTAAAAACTAATTAGATGATAATCAATACAACAATTACGAACAACAACAACAGAGTGTGACAATTTAATCTCCCTTGACTAATCTCAGGCAAGTAATCATAATAATTGGTTCAGATCAATGTAGAAGGAAAACCCATTAATCTAACTCTTCGTATTAATTACAACCAACACATACACTAGGTATACTTCACTGGTTTAATCGAAGTTTGTCCTGAACATAGCTATGCGTAGACTGAGGGATAAGTTCTCGATACAAAGTTTAGATCGAGACGTGTCATATACCGACATTTTGTAGGTGTAGATTATGATGCATGTGGCTCTAGTAGCGTAGCTAAGTTACTTGTTTAAGTGCAAGTCGAAGCAACTGTTACTAAATTGTTCTTATACTGCTACTAAAGGCCTTACTGAGTGCCAGTAGTTAAATAAACTGCGCTGCGTATCGCAAGGTTGATTCCCGCACGGTACAAATATTTATATAATACGAGTATGTAGTTGTTCCGGGTCTCGATGTTTGTGTTTGTGAGTTTAAATGGTTATAATTGCACCCACGACACAGGAGATATTCCTAGTATGGGGCGATACGCACGAGATTCGCATACACTTTAGTTTTATTGGAAGCGAAATCAACTTACTTGTCATTGCTAAAATTGAAACCAAAAATACGGAAGAAAAATTATCCCCTTTGTTCGATTCCTTCGTAAAGCAAGTGAAAATATTTAAGGAAAATATTTAAATGTGAGCGTGGCGCTCACTCACACTTTGAAAAATAGTGGCTTCATATAGAACGTAACGTTATGTTTTGAACACGGAATCTGAATATTTTATAATCTTTCAAGTCAAAAGTGCCATTAAACTCATAACACAATATTTGCCCTCCTATATGGCAGAGACACTTCAAACATGTTCAAATAACATAACGTTGTTATATGATATAAGTAAATAAAAATATTTATCCACAATCAACAGATATGGTCTGTTACACCTTCTAAGAATATCACAGTATAATATTTACGCAGTCGGTGCAAGAAATCATTGATATTTTTATTTACCAAGCACATGTTATACTTACTTATCATAATATTTATTTTAAATAGATTCTTTCCTTTACTGTCATAAAGTATGGAATAGCATTATTTTAGGCATCTTTACATAGAATGTGATGGACATTTCTCCTTTTCCCATGCATATTTTCTTATTTGATGAACTCGTAAACTTATATAACAAACAATCATAGCATTTTTTTTTAACGTGGTGAAATCCTCATATGAGCAAGTACTCACCCAAGTCAGAGCGGGAGGGACTGTCAGACTTGTACTGACTAAAATCCACGGTGTCCTTCAAAAGCCCTTTACGTACCGGGGTCACGGTAATCCGTTAGTCCCGCGACCCCGGCAGGCTATGGCTCTCTTCAGGCCCCGTCACGATGCTGACACTCTTAGAGGCGCGCGTGGAACACAACGCGCCGTCGACCCGGGCATGGTCCATGGTCGGACAGCGAGTCGCCCATTACTCGCTGCCCGCATGCCCGCGCCTACGGTGGCCGGAGATCGTCTGGTGACGTCCGACGCCGTGGGTGTCTACAACTGCGGCTGGGGTGGAGGGAGGACGCTGTCCTCTGCCTCACGCGGCCCGCCTCCTGCTTCATGAGCATTACTGCTTCGCAGAAGGAGGCGACCGCTTCCCACTCCGTCTCGCCCCGCAGCATGGCCTCGACCAATACCGGGCGCGAGAGGTCTCCGCCTATCGCCGTCGTGAGGACACGGCGGTCCTCTGCCCAAGCGGGGCAGTCCTGCACCGTATGCTCCACCGTGTCCTCCGGACGATCCTCGCAGTGGTGACACCCAGGTGTTTCTTCCCTCCATATCAGACACAGGAACCTCCCGAAACTTCCGTGTCCATTGAGGACCTGCGTCATGCGGTAGGTCAGGACGCCGTGACGCCTATCCATGCACTCCTCAAAGAGGGGTCTTACCGCTGCGATTGCGGCGTGCCCGGACCTCGGTTGCGACAGTCGCTCCCTCCATACTGCCCTGAGATCACGCCGGAGCTCTTCCCGCCGCGCCTCGACTTGTCGAGGCAGCGGGGATTCGCCCCGACGCTGCGCCTCTACGCGCCATTCATAGACGCGCTGGAGGGCAGTCGCCTCCAGATCCCAGGGCACGACAAAATAGATTAATGTAATAAGTAATTTTATTAATAGCCTAAATAGATTTCATTGTCGTTGTGACCATATTCTATCGGGAGCAGCTGATCCTGGCTGCACGACCAAGACACTGTCACCATATTATTGTATTATTATTTGGGTTGCCATATATTATGTTCAATGTTATAGCTCGGTACTATTAACCATTGAGGAGTTCTCTCGTAAGCAGATGTCCCTGGCTGCACCAACAGGTTGTTATCATCATATTATTGCATTGTTATCGGGTTTCCATCAGCAGTGATAGCCGAGTGGTACGACCGTTGGACTGCCAAGTCAAAGGTTGCAGGTTCGAACCCCGGCACGCACCAATGTCTTTTAGAATTCATGTGCGTATCATAAATTAATTATCACTTGCTAAAAACGGTGAAGGAAAACATCGTGAGGAAACCAGCACACCTGAGAGATTTTTCAATGGTGTGTGAAGCCATGTCAGAGGCCTACGGGCGGTTTAAACTCTGACACCAGGTTGTTCATCAACCATACGATAAGAAGAAGAAGAAGATCGGGTTTCCATATATATTTCAAGTTTTAGTTGTGTACTATTAACCTTTGAGGAGTTCTCTCGTAAGCAGACGATCCTGGCTGCACCACCAGATTGCACTTATAATATTATTGCATTGTTATCGGGTTTCCATATATATTTCAAGTTTTAGTTGTGTACTATTAACCATTGAGGAGTTCTCTCGTAAGCAGACGATCCTGGCTGCACCACCAGATCGCACTTATCATATTATTGCATTGTTACCGGGTTTCCATATATATTTCAAGTTTTAGTTGTGTACTATTAACCATTGAGGAGTTCTCTCGTGAGCAGACGATCCTGGCTGCACCACCAGGTCGCTGTCACCATATTATTGCATTGTCATCGGGGTTCCATATTAATACCAAGTTTCAGATCGATTGAGTAATTAGAAGTGATTCTAATTTGACTTGCAAGATTTGATCTAAACAAACATACAAACATTGCAAGTTAAATAAAAGCTTGTAAAATAAACATAATTAACTGTTTTCGTCGAAGGTTCTGTATCAAAGCCTGCCAAAAACTCTTTATCATAGACAAAATCAATAACAAATAGTTTAGCCTCAGGCAGAGAACAAAAAAAAAAACAATCTCTTTTGAATTTCGAACGTCGTAAATCTCTAGGGCCCTTGGCTGTTTGCTGTATTCTATGATAGCACAAATTTCAATTTGTGCAGTCCCATTTTTTATAACAAAAGCCTGATATTACCTCACTACGGTCGCTCGTAAAAAGAATATAAAGGCTCTTTGCTTTCCTTTAAGTCATTTTAGGACTTTCTTACATAATATTTAGGACATAATTTCGCATAAAAAATGGGGCATAATGGTGACCAGCCAGAACAGCGGAAGTAAAAGAATTCCTTTGCATATATTTTTTATGTAAAATGTCTACCATTATGTTTTGCAAATAGAGAGCCCTAGGGCAGAGAATATTAAAAGGAATAGTTTATAAGAGCGTGTATTGTGGGAAGGATACTACTGGTTACTTTTTTTTTTACTTGGCCCGTATTTTCACAGCGCTATTTTAAGTCATACATTCATCAAAAGTAAGGTTGAGCTTGGCGGTACCCAATGTAAACCCTTATCCAGCCTTTCTGAGAAACTCCGGCGTTATATTATATGTTTATAATTCATCACAAAACGTGGAGATTTTAACCTCCAATAACTGCTAATTGTATGAAAGCAACTTTTATAAGTAGGCTAGCAAAAAGAAGGTCTATATTTCTTTTTTTTTTATTTACCTTACCGTTTCTAACTGGCCAATGTATCAACTGTGTATTGATAGGCAGCAGTACTTAATTGAAACCTAACAAAACTGTTCATCTGCTCCCTGCTAATTGGCAATCAACGACGCATCGCTCGCCATCATGGACATTACTATACTGGAATGCAAAGCAAATGCAACTGGCAATCATAAAAAGTTTAAATTGGGTACAGTAATATGCGAGATTCGCAAAGACAGCTTTATGTACAAAAAAAAAGTTGCCTTTCGTTCCTAAAATTTTCCTTAAATTATTAAAAGTCAGCACCGATAAAATGTTGCCTGACTAGATTTAAAAATGATACCGGAATTCGTTAACTATAACCACGGAAACATCATAATGGGATAAAAACTATCGCATATTTTTAATCAATGTACAGACGCCAGCAGGTCAACCTACCCCAATCTGTCAAATTTTACCAATCGAACATTAACCTTCCGGTATTGTGACAAGGAAAATCTATTAAAGAAATTCGACAGATTGAGGTAAGTTGATGTGCTGGCGACTGTACCAAACATCCAAATCCATCCAGTAGTTTCTGCGTGAAAGAGAAAAAACCATATATCCATCCTCACAACCTTTTGCTGTCATAAAATTAGTGAGTAAGATGACTATCCCGTTGATTGTATCATAGTAACTCCCCGTTGTTTTTTTTTTTTTTTGATATTCCACAACCATCACACAACGCCATCTAGTCCCAAGCTAAGCAGAGCTTGTGTTATGGGTACTAGAAAACTGATAAACATACTTATATATTTCTAAATACATACATATTATAGATAAATTTTACATACATATTACAGATTGTTTCATAGTAACCCCGTTGATTGTAACAAACATATTAAAACCCATATGTTTACCTGTGTTAACAGTCACGTAGTTCCACATTGCAGATGTTTACATCCCACGGCGGCTCATGTTTGAGTTGAGGAAAAGTGCTACAAAACTAATTGTTACTCTGTTACCCTTGTACCACAGGGTGAGTAAGGGAGAGGGGAACAAAGTTTCCTACATAATACATTGTGTACAAAGTAATACTGATAAAAATTGTTTGTATGGTAAGCTTCAGGGTCGCGGAACTCACGAATTACTACTTAATGCAGATTGAAAGGTCTCGAATAATTCAAGAAACGATTTTTTATTGCTACAAACCAAACTCATTAGTACAGGCAGCTTCAGAGAAAACTCAAAATTTTAAAATCATCAAATGAGTCTTCCCACCCAGGGCAGAGCGGGAGGGACTGTCAGACACGTACTGACTAAAATCCACGGTGTCCATCAATAACCCTTTACGTTCCGGGGACACGGTAATTCGTGAGTCCCGCGACCCCGGCAGGCTTTTGCGAGTCGCCCATTACTCGCCGACCGCATGCCCGCGTGTACGGTAGCCGGAGATCGTCTGCCGACGTCCATCGCCGTGGGCGCCTACCACTGCGGCTGGGTTGGAGGGAAAACGCTGTCCTCTCCCTCACGTGGCGCGCCACCTCCTTAGCTCCTTCCTAACCATGCTTCGCAGAAGGAGGCAACCGCCTCCCACTCCGTCTCGCCCCGCAGCATGCCCTCCGACCAATGCCGGGCTCGAGAGGTCTCATTAGGGACCCAGATCTCTATACAATCAATTTCATACAAGGACACAAATATCCATTAACATCACCAACGCCATTTGTACGATAAATTAACCTTCTATATCATATTTAATATCGGAAAAATACAGGAGCTGATTACGAAATGTTTTAATTAAAGTAAAACAAAACGTTAATTAAAACTGATTTTGTACCAGTACGATGTTAATTATTATTATTATCAACACACGATATTGTCATTAACTACGTGTTTGTCTTAATTATACGTAAATGAGCTTCAAGTAATTGATTGGAAATAGCAATTATTGACTATAAAAAATAGAAAAAAAATATATAAATTTTTCAAGTTGGCTATTAAAAATAACGGACATAATTAGCGTCATTATATAGATTAAAAAATAATTTATCAAATTTTTTTGCTATTAATTTAAAAACATTAATATGTACTCAATATTCTCTATTTTTTTTATGTAGGTACTTTGGTACTGTAATACGCAGTTTTACACATAATGTATCCACTAACAATCTAAAACAAACATGATGTTACAGTATCTTTATTTTCAAGGAAATATTTAATTCAGCATGACATAAACAGCCTTATTAAATAAGAATTTTATATTTGCTTTAGTGTTCAAGACAAATTCTACCCTATACTATTGAACAAGCAATTTTTGTACCTGAATATATATTTTCACATTCGAAACGACTGTAACTACTTCCATAAAATTGGCAAAATCGATCTAGTTAGCGACGACGTAGAATCAAACTTTTCTTTTTCAGGTTGCCAACAAAAAATTTTTTCTCTTTGCACCTGAGCAAAGCTCAATAGACCAAGCTGGTTATTAAATTATAAACATACATTATATTAATAAATGACCTAATCTTTCTGACATACCTAGCTAATTTACATCTCCGTATTAGTTAAACACAGCTGCATGTCCTGCGCCCGAGTGCGCGCTGCAGTAACCACTGCAGATCGCATGCGTTTGCGCAGCGTGGCCTTAGCACACATATTAACCGCCTGTTTGTCATCATTACACATCATTTCATTCGCAAACACGCCTGTTTCTATGTTTGCTTATAATTTTCCGAGTATATAAATATTACGGTACATGATTATGTTTGAAATTATTGGTTAACGAAACGAATTAGCCATACATATGGGTAATTCTGCATTTTGACTAATATCCAAAAATTACAGAAGTTGGTATTGTTTCGTATGGAAAAAAATTGACAAATGAAAGTGGATCAGCAAGTCTAAAATACATACAGAAATTGACCGAGATCTAATCTAAAACTTATCCAAGAATTTTGTCATGGTTGCTATAGATTTACTAAAGAACAATACTGAATATTCAAAATGAGAGTTCTTAATGTGAATGCTTTATTCTGATTGGATAAAACTATCCTTATTAGGCCAGCCATACGCGATCCAATTTACCGTCAAGTTACCGCTTCCAGCGCGCTGTAAACTTGACAGTTTACTTGAAGGTGTATGGCTGGCATTAAAGTTTAAGTCCAACACCACGAACGACATTCAAAAAATAAACATTTATGACATTGTTTGACAAACGTTTTAATATAATGCCAAAACAAGTCTAGCTCTTATAAATTCTTCAAACAACGCTTTTTAATTTGGCATGACTCACGCACAGACTGTCAAATATTGTGACAAGGCAAATACTATTATTTTTATGCTAAACTTTTTGCATTATTAAAATTTTATTCAAATCATTTGACATTTTAAGTATGCAAAGACCTATGAATCATCGAATAATAAGTCTTTATTTGCGAAACTAATAAGAAGTTCATTGACACTTTTTAGGTAGGAAACTGAAGTAATATATTCCTTCTTTATTAGCAGCAAACAATCACTCCACATTTCTTCAATATGAAGTAATTGTTTAGTACCAATAAGAGTATGTACAGTCCCGAGCAATATACGTATACACTTAGCAGAGTTCAAAAGCGATGATTTTCTACCATGCGTTTTCATAAACCTACATGGATCTAAAAGTTATAAAAGTTTGCTTAAATTCATTTACTTATATAAAAGTTTTATCAGATTATATTTTCAAAAGTTAGTTTTATAACTAAATTAGACTGTTTTCTAATAATTTATTGTCTGATGAAACTTTATAATTTAAACGAGTTTAAAAACACTGCAAGAAAACTACAAACGGCTTTGTTAAATTATTCGCCATAATTCGGAATCACGATCGTGTCGTGCTCGGGTCCCAATTACCCAACCCGTGATAAATTATCTCGCACGTGTCGTTAATTACAATTGTTTTGAGAATAACCATCGTTACGTTTTGCTTTCATTCATCACGCCTATTTTCCCAAAAGGGTAGGCAGGGTTGAACATAAATAATACCTACTCCCACATTTCGCCAGTCATTTAGAAGTCTCACGTTATTATTTTTCCATTTATGTATTTCAGGCATCTGTAGAACCCTATTGCCGTTAAATTAAATAAAAATAAAAAAGCCTTTTATTTATTGCTGATAAACTAAAAAAACAATCTTTGATAACATAAATGAGAAATACCTAAACAAATATTTAAATTGAAGTAAAGTAATCAAAATATTAATTCACAAAGGTACTTATTAACAAAATAAGAAAAAAATATCTTTGTTTGTTAAAATTTTATCTAATTCATCCATTTAAAATCCAATTACTACTGATTTTATTGCTATTAACTTGACGCAAATCCAAACTCAAAAATATGACATAACGAAACGATAATAGTTTTGCCCAACCCGGGAATTGAACATGAAAGGACTCGTGCATTAATAAAATAAGGTCCCCATACTTAGCATTAACGCTTTCAATGTCCAGCGGTCGTATTAAGACGTCTTAAAACCAGGCTTATTCCAGTGACTGAAAGAGACAGAGCTAAACAAGTAATCTAGCACCATCTGTTTCACTCAATGGAACAAGCCCCAGTACTTCAATGACGTAGTTCACTGACATTAATATACCTACACAGTAATCAAATTATTTGTCATAATGACGGAATTGTTTTGCAGACACTCCGATTCATATTACGTTAATCAACTTTTTATCGTGCACATCTTCAAATTAAGGTATTATTACTTACTATTGTTATCAAAAAGTTAATCTAAAGTGAGCAAAAAACGCAAGCTTTCGAAAACACGAGTAATTTATTTGCGAACTCTAATCTGAATGCTGCACACGTTAATTTGTTATTTTTTGTACTAATTGTGTAATTCTACACAATCTGATTTCGATCTGATCGACCCACACTACAAAGCTGTTACCTCTACACTCATTTCGTTGAAAAACAATGAACACCGTGTAATGACATTATAAAACCGCTTAAATAGTGCCGTGTGTGTGGGTGTTGTCTATGGATACGAATAGGGTTGCTCACTCTTTAAAAAAATAATGAGGCGTAAAAGTGTACACAGCACAGATAAAAAAAAAGTTTAATAATAACTACTATTTTTCAAATCAATTTTATCCTTTTTTAAAATCAGTATGCAAACACAGTGGAAAAATTATGAACAAGCAGAAATTAATTAAAATTAAATCAAAGTCAATATAAATATTTTTAGTGTACTCTATTGCTTTGTCAAATTATAAGGTGCCTTCGTGTACTGAAAACAGGGCACAATACTCCATATCAGAGTACGGTTGACAACCCTACCTTTAGGTCCCATTACGTCAATAAAATAATTACTTGTTCCACGAACAGGCGATACGATCCACATCTCGATGTAATCGGTCAGCTTTTCCTGTCACGCTCCCGGTAATCGTACACAATTAACATCTAGTTGCACGTTTTTTTTCTGTACCAGATTCATTGACATTGATAAAACTTGAATGTCAATGTCAACCCCCTTTTTTTAATTACCAGTTATTTGGCTATGGAAATAGAGTTAAGTAACTCTATTTCCATAGCCAAATAACTGGATACAGAGTTTTTACTGTCAGCGTCAATTTGAATCAAGATTATTATCACCGCAATTGCTCAGTGATTGCGTTTAAAGACTAAATCGCGATTGTTATGCGCAGTCACATAATTTTCTGACAATGCCTTATTCAAATGTCAGAAAATATCGGTCATGAACACATCAACAAACACTTTAATTAAACCAGCGGCAATTTTCCTCGTTTTTTACCTGAAGATTCTTCTTTAAGTAATAAAAATCAAATTACAACCGAATCTTATTCACACAGATTCGATAACTAATATAAATCACTTTTATTAACACTTAATTAAAATGTTGGTCAGAGCGGCGCTTGCGATACAAACATAACATAAGAGAAAAAAATAAAAAAAGCCAAGTTCATTAGTTGCATTCGCACGGTGGCCTACAGGTATGCAAAAATATAAGAAAAACAAAAAGTAAAAATGTGGCTAATTTACATAAAATTCCGTTGAGCTGAGTTATCTTAATGCTGGGTTCTCCGGCGTGGCTCGAGGTGTCAGATTGTGTGTGTGTGTTGTGAAATATGTGGCACGCCTGACAAGGGTTGTTTTAATTTAATTCAAAGGATAAACCGCCGCCGCCATTGCTTGAGCATCCTATCTTATTTAAATCGTTCGCAGATAATGACAAGTGATAATTCACGCGCAAACTTGGCTCACTCTACCGATGCCGTCGTATTGGGGGCAATATGTGAACGAATTATTTTTGCAATAATGTTAGATACTTTTGTTGGGTTGATCCCAAATTGAATACAGTTGTCAGTAACTAAGGAGAAAGACTTGAAATGTTATAAGTAGCAGTAATATTAAGTGAACAGAAGAAAAAACAAATAGTGAACTGATATTTTAGAATTTATTCATAACGACGAAACGAAATACACATGCTACACAACATTAAAACTAACAAAACAATTCAATGTCCTCATTAAACAATGAGTGTATCGTCACGCTAAATTTTATTACTCATACAAGTGCCTATTTACCTATGTATACAACAATAAAATTTAAACGAAGTAAAACAGTGGACGCAATAAAGACCGGTGTTAAATTTAATGCTACTGTTATTTCGTACTTTCGAAACATTTAAAAAGAAGGTATCATGGCAGACATGAAGACGGGGGCATTGCCCCCCGTCCTGCGAGCCCGAAAGTGCCCTTCACTTGCCCTAAACAAACCCCACTCACATATTTATGTAGGTAACTAAATCATGTCTGGGCAAGAAATTACCTTTGGTAAATATACGAGAACTGGCCTGTGATTGCTTACGTCAACTTTTGTGAGAATTATTTTATTACATTTACATATTTGACGGATTCGTGTACGACTGAAAAGTTTGCTTTTAGAACAAAGACTTTGGTACAAATATAATGCGGTCTTTAGTTCATAGAAGTTGAAAATCACAAAAGGGCTCGAGAAGCCTAGAAATCACAAAAGAGGAAGAAATTGGGAACACGTACCTAGTATAGAGGCAGGCTACATAGGCGTTATATAACAACATTATAACGTTCAAGATTTTCGTCAAAAGCTATTAGGCTGAAGCTACACTAGGCCGCGACGCGATCTGCGACACATGAGCGATTAAAACAAACAAATTAATGCTCACATATATGGCTAAACTGTTCATCAGCAATACCACGTGTAACCTGTTTCGCTCTTCCAGTCGTATCGCAAATCGCTGTCTAATGTAGCCTCAGCCTTACGCCTCTACCTGTTAATTTAATTCAATATTTCACGCCCCGCAGTGCAATAAGCTGCTAATAATGACACCTCTTAACCATTTATGGGAACTTGTAATTATCAAATACTCGTAAAGACCGTAATGACCTGCCGATTGGTGTTCCCCATCCACTCATTCGTTGCCAAGTGGAAAATGATAGTCCAGGTCAAAAGTTAGAATCATAAAATTTTCCAATCTCAAAAACCGTGTTGTGTTTATCTGTTTTTATCAAAAATCTGTAGAGGTTTTTAATGAAGTTATTAACATAAAGAGATTGCTCGGATGATCTCAGGAGTTTAATACTTTAATTATTATCGCAGTGGGTGAGATGATTAAGTCGAATTACTGAGGCCGATGCACTGGCGTGGGTGGTACTAATAAGTGCTGATGAGTGCATCTAATGTGCATTAAACATTGTGTGACTAAAAGATGAAGACATCTTTTTAAAGTCACATCAGGCTTGCAACGTTCGTCGCAAGACGATCTCCGGCCACCATAGGCGCGGGCATGCGGGCAGCGAGTAATGGGCGACTCGCTGCCCGACCATGGACCATGCCCGGGTCGACGGCGCGTTGTGTTCCACGCGTGCCTCAAAGAGTGTCAGCATAGTGACGGGGCCTGTAGAAGGCCAAAGCCTGCCGGGGTCGCGGGACCAAGGGATTACCGTGACCCCGGTACGTAAAGGGCTATTGAAGGACACCGTGGATTTTAGTCAGTACAAGTCTGACAGTCCCTCCCGCCCTGCCCTGGGTGGGAGGACTCATTTGATGATTTTACTACGCAAAAAAAAAATGCTTGCAACGTTTCGGGTTGATTTTCAATCGGAATCGAGGCGGGTGTTGCGCTGATTGGTTGTATTTCAAAAGTGGAATATCTTTTATACGAAACAAATGGCATCTCATTTCAAAGAACAGTTTTTTTATATGTGAAACAAATGACGTTCCATTTTATTGAAACTGTTATACTGTCAGTATTGTCAACCAATTTGGGAATAACGGGCGTATTGAACATTTTATTTCGGAATTTTCTTGATTGCTTTCGATATTAAAATGATCCTTTTTATAACTTTTACGTAAACGGTTTAAAATGCCTAGTGAAATACAAAGTCCTTAAAGTCCTGTGTACGTAAGTACTTGAATATTCATAAATAAAGGGACTGAATATTTATTCTGTAGGACCTTAAGTAATAAGTAACTGAGAACTCGATTTAAAGCTTATTCAAAGTTTAAAATAACTAAAACGTATTCAAATAAATACCTTTCAAACTTAATTGAGAAGGTTACGTTCTTAGATTAAGAAATGTCCAGATTGAAGTAAACCACTGAGAATTGAACCCAAAAACACGAGGTAAAAATTTACCCCGTCGCCGTCGGTCGATTCCTACGTAAAACAAGTGAACATCTCCAAGGAAAACAATTAAACGTGTGCGTGGCGCTCACTCAGACATTTATAAAAAAGTGGCTTCACTTAAAACGTTTCTATTTGTTTCGAACACGGAATCTGGACATTTTCTAATCTTAGGTTACGTTATTCTATTGTTACAATTACATATGACATTTAGCGATGTCAAAAACCGATAAAATGACAAAAACATTAACTACAAAAAAATACATTACCATTTATTCAACTGAAAATAAAAAATAATAATATTTTGAATACTTGCCTAAGCGCAGAAGCCCTAGCACGAATCCTCCGGGGTCGCGGGACCAAGGGATTACCGTTACCCCGGTACGTAAAGGGCTATTGAAGGACACCGTGGATTTTAGTCAGTACAAGTCTGACAGTCCCTCTCGCCCTGCCCTGGGTGGGAGGACTCATTTGATGATTTTACCACGATAAAAAAACAAAAAAAAAAAGCACGAATCCTACGTATTTGACCGTACGTTGTACTCGAAGCTACTTGTAGTATTTCGACATGAAATTCTATGGTAGTTAGAAAAGCGCCTCTATTGTCGAATTTTATCGATCAAATTACGTCAGAATTCCCTTTTACTTTACGTCACAATTTCGTGAAAACTCGTGTTGCCCTCTAAAACTTTTGCAGAAGATTCGATGTAACTTTTTTTATGAACCTATCTTGTATCTCGCCACAATCAGGGGCAAACATCGTTTTCAAGATGAAAGCTTAACACTTCACTTGGTCCCGATGTCCCGTTGACACTTCAACAACCAACAAATACAAACAAGTGCGAAATATTATCATAAAACTAATTACAAAGTAACACTGGCCGCTACATTTGTTTTAACATCTTCGCAGCATCCGTTGTAACGTCTCATTAGTTAGACATACTTGCTGTACAGCTAACTGTATAAATAAATGCTGGTAGACTTGCATAATTATATAGTAGAGGTATACATTTCAATGACTAGTAGTTTTAAAGACTAGAAGTTAAAAGCAAACGGTGAATTTGTAGGCATCAATTATAATATAGACTGAATCATTTATTTATTGCCAACTATCATCGTAAAATCATAAATAACAAGTAGTTTAAAAACTCCGATATCTTTAACAGATGCTACCCTCACCGCTTTGAAGAATAAATTGCGGAAAATTGTCATGATCACCAGAAGAAACACGAAATTGATGATAAAACACTGGAAAATGGGGGAACTCGCCCCCCTGACACCTTTTATAACATTACGCCAAGAAGAGGGTGACTTATTCTTTGCACAGACAGAATTGCTCCAGTGAAATTAACAAAATCAGTGTTTTACGCGACGGCTGGAGCATGATAATGAGAGCCAACCCTGCTACCCTCGTCCATCGTTCTCCTGCCTACTTAGGGCGGCACGTAAACTTGCCGACTTTAAGACTTCCCTGAAAGGCAATTTATTTAAACTTCAGATGAAGAAAGCTTTGAAAAGAACTGTTTTTTGCTAAACGGAGTAAATAAAGATTAAATTCTTTGTTCAAAGATGTAAATTATCCTCAACCGAGACTTGCTTAGATATCGTTTAAATATTCGCATAAAATCCGCTCGTATAACTTATTGGTCTAAGATTGATAGTGTTGTTCAGTTTAGAATGGTCGCAAGATTATATAGTAGCAATTTATTTGTATGCTCTATACAATCTCATCAAATTTGCCACTCCTTGTGCTATTAAACGCTGTGACTTTAGAGAGATACGAAGGAACGTGATGCAACAACCATCGTCCAAGGTGGGCCTCGCTATAAAACTAACGGCGATAAGAGAGGCGATTTAGAAAATAAAAATACCATTTTATTATCATATTATCTCAAATATCACAATGACCACAATAGAATAACAATATATTATTATGTGTAAGATCGCTCAACATGTTTATAAATCGATAGTTTGAGATCGATGGCACGCCTCCCAAATTAGTTGTGGGTGTTACGATAGCGTGGATTATTTTTCAATAGTATCTTTTAACAATTCACATATATTTGTGAGCGAAGGAGTGCCGATTACAACAATAAATATAAGCGCGACTATACAGAGAACAATGTTGATTAAGCAACTATTTCCTTGCGAGAAATACTAACTGTTCGCCCGAACAGTTTTCTCTGGAAAGCGATAATTGTTAAACAAACTTTCGTAGATGAGAATATTCATAGAATAATTATCAAAGTAGGAGTAGTAGACATTTAAATTACAATTCTCAGATAATTTAGTATTGCTTAACCGTAAATAAGTTTCTCTTAATTTCTCAGTACCTTCTTACTTTTAAATTTTGTTCTAAAGATAGAACGACGAACTCGTCGTTATACTTCGTATACGTCGTATTACTTTATACGTAGATCTATATACATCAACGTATAAAGTTCCGTCACACGTTTAAGAAACTCAGAATACCAATATAACCAACAAGGCATCCTTTGTAATATCTCCTAAGCTTACCTACGGTCGCAAAAATAATTGCGCCAGTAAAATTTCATAGCAGTCTGTAGCACTTAAATGGCGGGGAGTGCCGGAGTGCGGACGGATGGCCGGTAGAATGATGGCCACTGAGTCATCACGACCTCACAGTTTCAAGTCATCAGATCATTGGTCACCGACCCTGTCTGATGAAATGCGATTCATTAGAACATAGACAAGTTTTATTGCAAATCACTACGTTAGACGCAAATAAAAAGATGTAAAGCATCCGGTTTTTTTATTTAAATTACACTCTTCAAACAGCTTTTTATAGTTCATTGAGATTTTTTTAGTAATGCATTAAATGTGCCAACAAAAAACTTATACGATACATTCAGTTTTACGCTTTTTTTCTCTACTCCCAATTTCACGCTACGGTGACAGTTACAATTTCATACATATCGATTTAATACATCAACGCCAACTCAGTTCATAAATAAAGTATAAAATAAATAGTTTGACATTATTACAGTGTAGGTGAGAAACATAAATAACCCTAAAATGCCGCGCGGCTTGCGTGTCGAATGTCCCGCGGTCGAAACACGACGTGCCGCTACTAACCCATATCGCAAGAAACAGATTTATGAGTAACTAGCTCCTTCCTGCGCCGGCGCTCGCATTAACTAGTTGACTATGAAGCTATGACGAGGGTGACCTTCCTTCATGCCTATTATGTAACTCGGATTATTATGGGCAGTCACGGCTATCAGACATCAGATAACATTTTATGCGACATCAAAATAAAGCCTAATTTGATGCACAAAAGCGTTTTTGTTCTATCAAAACATGGGAAGCGTTTCCTTCATGACAAAATACCGACAACGCAATTATGGCACGCGACACAGTTTTCCAAAAAAATTGAAGCATTAAACTCATCTAACCCAGTTCCACGTTCATTAATGTAAAAGTTTTACAGCTAAACAACCATTATAATAGTTTCCGCGATAAAAAGTTATTAATAATGTATACTGAGTTATTGCGATGCTCGCTCGTCATATCAGCCACAAAGGAACATGGAGGCATTATGGCAAACTCGTAAAGTCGTGCAGATAAGTGCTTTTTAATATCAGGTAAACATTCACAAAAACGTAAGAAGGAACATCGTTCCAACTTGTGCAAAAGTGAGAGCAATTGAAACGCAACTACTTGGCCAGATTACTTTGAGAGTTAAACTCAACATAATACGGTCCTTGTGAACTGCAGTTAAGGGGTTAATAAAAAGCGAGTTAAAAAGCTGAGCTCTTCATTCGTTTTTCCTAGTCAGTGCAAACACAATTGCGAAGTGTTAAGCCATTGTAACGAAGTAACCCTGCGAATGCAGATGAGTTCACAGCGGGTTCAACACTCGCTCTGGTGACATTAGTTGGAAACTTTCGAACTAAGTACAGTTGTGGAACAAAGAAGTCAATTAAATCGATACAGTTAATGTATTTCTGTCCATAATCAACATGGCAACGGAAAAGACAAACTTGGTAAAGTTATTATTAAATCCTAACTATGTATTAAGTAAATATAAGCTTCATGAGCTACTTTTCAATTATCCCTATAGAAATTGCTAAGGTACACATTTCTTTCATTAGAATCTCATTAGTGTGTTACAGGCTCTAATGGAAGATAGATATATGTAATTTTCCTTAAATCTCAGAAACCCTTACAAGAAATGTGCTTCGAGGAAAATCTTATAAGGCAGTAGTCACATTAGGGAATGACTTACTCATCGTTACGTGTCGGTGGCATGTGTGTTGTGTAGATGTGTCCTTGCCTTAAATCACACAGTCCGAGGTAGCGTGTCCACATGATTGGACTATTATTCGTTTGGCGACACGGAAATGCGGCCGTCGACTTGATGATTTTATTATTGTGCTGGCATTTCTTTTTCAATGTTGCTATATTTTTTCCTTAGGTTGTCAAAAATAAGACGTGTATATGGCCAAAATGAAATCATGGAATACATTTACAAAAATGATTCAAATAAGACTCTAGAAAGGTTTTCAATTCACAATTATCAGATAAAACTCCACAACTTCAAGTTATTTGTTAACTTCACATAACATACGAGGGAAGACACTCGTCTTTTCGAAGCGCCTCACACAGAATTCTGAACAAGCAAAATGTCAACGTTTAAGACTCGGGAGCCAGTGAAGTTACAAAATACATTTGTTAGAGGACAGTGCAGTCAGTGACATCAATTGTTGTATGGATATTGTATGAATGCTGTATGAAAGGTCACCGGGGGAATGCAACACAATACAAATTTCGCAACTCGCTGCACGTACAATCTGCCACTAAAGTTTATCACAGTACTTACGGAATACCGAATTGAATAATGATAATTCCAAGTTAGATAGCGATAAAGTTTATCTGTGGACTGTATCTTATCAAGTTGGGAGTAAGTACCGGTTAATACTATTAATAGACACTCGAAGTTGGATTAAGTTAATGGTCATGCTATTGCTAAGTTCAATTGAAGGTTTTTGCATTCCAATCGTACAGAAGCTCTCTTTGTATTACTGAATAGGTTTCCTACTTTGGAGCCTGTGTTATTTTTTGACAAGACATTTTTTATTCATTTTCAGAGACTCGACATACTTCACACATAATATTTACTGTTATGGGTTTATTTATATATTTGAGGAATACTGATTATGCTGTTTGCAAAAAAATTGACCTAAATGCTAAAGGATACTTGTCGATTCAAAAATCTGCGTATTTCGTGTAGGCTTACATCATGCACCTTATTTTAAGCAGAGCCCTGTCTTTTCTACTTCAATACCTCCAAGTATTGTGCGATATTAGGTCACGTGTGCCTCATAAGCATCATGTATCACAAACTATTATAATTTATATTATAACTACTGCTTAGAATTCAAATCAATCAAATCACACATACTTGTAACCACGTAAGCCTCTTTGTTATAACTTGTGCGACACGATTACTATATTTATTATTAATTAAAACATTGTAGGCGATACAATTCAATGCCAGGCGTACATTGTAGGTTATGTTAACATAGTCATTGTTTCAAAACACGGTGACTAGTCAATGAATACTAACACAAGCGATAATATGGATTAAAAACAACTGTATCATGTATCAGCGGATGACGCACTTCAATAGCAGATCGGATTACACGTCCAATTAGATTAATTTAAAACTTTAACACGAGGCTCACAGAGGTAACTTACTGTTTAAAACATTGAATAAGTACTCTGCGTTATTACGTCACGTTAGACTGTAACCATTTTTTTTTATTGTGATAAATTCATCAATGAGTCCTCCGACCCAGGGCAGAGCGGGAGGGACTGTTAGACTCGTACTGACTAAAATCCACGGTGTCCTTCAATAGCCCTTTACGTACCGGGGTCACGGTAATTCGTAAGTCCCGCGACCCCGCGATGGCTGAGACTTAAGAAACAAATTTTTAGAGAAAGCAAGAGAAGCTGCAGGCAACAGCTAGTCAAGTATAAATAAATGAACAAGAATTACCATATTAAATAAGCCATCAAAGCCATAATAGGAGTCCTACCCATCCATCATATTATGACTAAAACATTATGAAATCATTGATTACTATTCATTACATTACTATGATGACTACAATGGGTAGAGTTATACTCGTACGTAGTTACACTGCTACACGTGTTTAAAATGGCGATCATTGTCTTCTAATAACATAATCAAAGTGTAGCCAATCCTAGGGTGTAGGTAATTGAGGGCAATTTTATCAAATTTCACAAAATCTAATGAAAAATAGAATACTAGGTTTGGCCCTCGACTTCGTTCGCCCTCTTCCCTTCATTTCTTCCGAAATAGCCTATACCCGTCTCCAGGGCACGATATATCGTTGTACCAAAATTCATCAATATCGGCTTAGCGATTTAGGTGTACAAGCGTAACAAACATAAGAAACTAGCATTTATATCCAATACAATATTTATTCTTTAAATCTCTCAAGTTTTATTTTGCCTTATCTTCCCACCAAGTTTCCATTTTTCCGAAGAACAAGCGACAGTGGTCCCACAGAACCCAGTCTCCTATGTATTATTTTCCCATCATATTTGTTGACGTCACAACGCTTTCCTATCTGATCTCCCCCGAGTCAATACTCATTGTGCGGAACCCATTGTGTGTCCATTCCTTCGAGAAAACACTCCTGAATAGAATTTTATATGACAAGCAATTTTTAAGCGAAAAGATTACAATTTTTTTTTTCTTTTTTGTGTAATTGGAAAAATTAAGTACGTACTCGCAACTGGTGTGCTTGTATGACCAGAAAGGCTAAAACGACCACTTTAAGCAATGTTCCTAATGATTCACTTCACATCGGCCATGTTGATTGGCTATTTTTCTTTTATCCATTCACCTTTTTTTTTTTTTTTTTTAGCGTGGTAAAATCATCAAATGAGTCCCCCCACCCAGGGCAGGGCGGGAGGGACTGTCAGACTTGTACTGACTAAAATCCACGGTGTCCTTCACGAGCCCTTTACGTACCGGGGTTACGGTGATGGGTAAGACCCGCGACCCCGGCAGGCTCTGGCCCTCTACAGGCCCCGTCAGTTTGCTGACACTCCTTGAGGCGCGCGTGGAACACAACGCGCCGTCGACCCGGGCATGGTCCATGGTCGGGCAGCGAGTCGCCCATTACTCGCCGCCCGCATGCCCGCGCCTACGGTGGCCGGAGATCGTCTGGCGACGTCCGTCGCCGTGGGCGTCTACCACTGCGGGTGGGTCGGAGGGAGGACACTGTTCTCTCCCTCACGCGGCACGCCTCCTCCTTCGCGAGCATGACTGCTTCGCAGAAGGAGGCGACCGCTTCCCACTCCGTCTCGCCCCGCAGCATGGCCTCGACCAATGCCGGGCGCGAGAGGTCTCCGCCTATCGCCGTCGTGAGGACACGGCGATGCTCTGCCCAAGCGGGGCAGTCCTGCACCGTATGCTCCACCGTGTCCTCAGGACGGTCCTCGCAGTGGTGACACCCAGGCGTTTCCTCCCTCCTTATCAGACACAGGAACCTCCCGAAACTTCCGTGTCCGGTGAGGACCTGCGTCATGCGGAAGGTAAGGACGCCGTGACGCCTATCCAGCCACTCCTCAAAGAGGGGTCTTACCGCCGCGATTGCGGCGTGCCCGGACCTCGGTTGCGACAGTCGCTCCCTCCATACTGCCCTGAGATCGCGCCGGAGCTCTTCCCGCCGCGCCTCGACCTGTCGAGGCAGCGGGGATTCGCCCCGGCGCTGCGCCTCCACGCGCCATTCGTAGACGCGCTGGAGGGCAGTCGCCTCCAGATCCCAGGGCAGCAATCCGGCAAGGAGGTTGGCCGATTCGCCGGCGATCGTGCGGTATCCTCGGACCATTCGGATTGCCATGACCCTCTGGCATGCGACCAGCTTTAGTGGTCGCGTCCGAATGCTCAGGGCCCACACAGGGGCCCCGTAGAGGGCCATGGACCGCACGACACCGGCGTACAGCCTCCGGCTGGAGGCGTTTGGCCCGCTGAGATTGGGCAGGAGTCGCCTGAGGGCGGCTGCTGCCCGGTTCAGCTTCGGGGCCAAACGTAGGAAGTGCTTTATCCATTCACTTAGTGAACATTAGAAAAAATTGCCATGTGTCCGTTTTAGACCCGCAGGATGTAAGAACGTGACATTTTGTAATATTTACGTAACGGCCATGGGAAAAAGGCATGAGTTTAAGGAAGTATTTTTTAACTTTGCCACACACTCGGAATTCCTCCTGACAAACATATAAACTCACACACAATCAGCCAGGAACAATTACCTACTTGTAGATCATACAAATATTTATTCCGTTCTAGAATGAAACCCGCGTCACGCAAAACAGCAGGCGTCCGCTCAACCACTGCGCCACCGTGACGTAAAATTAATCTATTTGTAATTTTTCTCTTGCCTTTCTTTAAAGTATATATTTGGATGTTTTTAGGAGTAAAAAAACAATAAATAGATATTACAGACGGTTTCCTGTGACGACTTCAAAGCATTGAGTTCAGAGCTAGGTTTTGGCGATGTTCCATCACTCGCGACCTACTCTCGCAAAAGGTCAGTGCGACTCGACACTCGACTGTGATGAGTTCCGGAGTATTAACACGACGTGCGCTTAATGTAGAGATTTATTTATTACGGTATGCCTGAATTGAGGGCTATAACCAGCTGTTTGTGACAGCAGCTAACAATGCAGGCTACTGTATTGTTTGAACTTTGAAGATGTATCAAAGAACTTTAGTTACATAAGATAATTTGATGAAACGGAATCACTAAATCTGAGTACCTGTACACGTTTTGCACAACGTCAGCAACTAACTTACCACAAAATGGTTCTAACATTAAAAAGCAAGCAGACGGCATGGCTTAGTGCGTTTCAGCCGCAAAGTGTTTTGTTTGTTTTTTAGCTGCAGTATCGCGGGTGCCTTTACAAACATTTAAAGTCAGATACCTCAACAACCAGCCCCGGAACAAACTACCAGTAGGACATACAAATATTTCCGTCTATACGGTCCCTACCTGTCTAAATGCTCTTACAACATCTCTTAATTGCATTTCCAAACCGTGCTTTAGATTTCAACTTAAAATTCGTAAGGCACTCACTATTTGCTCAGTTATAAATGACATGATAATACAACCGGCCACTGATTTGATTAAATTATGAATTAGACTATCTATGATCTGCCTCCATAAAGTGCAAATTGGATCTAATCGATAAATAGGCGTTACGGTAGATAGAACCAGATATTTCTATTACAGTGCAAATTAATACGTTGAATACTAGTCAGACAAGATGTCGACACTGGCGAATTTCGTAACTTTACATACCTTAGCCCTTATTGCATTGCGCGATCAGAATTACTAGAACACATAAGAAGAACATATTCACCTCTTAACGGTACACCCCGAGTAAAGGCCCCTAGTATTTGTAACCTACGATGACGGATAAACCATCCCACTGGCGGCGACTAGCCTCACCAGGACCTGTACCCATGTAACGAACGATAAACGCAAACGCTGAGTAGGCTTTAATAGATTTTCAACTGGGTTTATTCGCGAGGCAGGCTAGGGCAGCCTGCCTCGCGAATAAACCCAGTGTGACATCCTGCCGTCCGGCGCCAAACAGTTTTGTATTTCAGTATTTTCATTCCGAGCGCAGGAGTTCCTGTTCTTTCAAATTGAGACCCAGAGCGAGACCATTGTAAATAAACAAAAAAACTGAGAAAGAGAAGGGAATTTGCATGTGTATCTTAGTACCTTACACCTACAGTGGGTGGCACCAATCACTTCACGTCACTTCACCACATTAATAGTTGCGTCGCCCACTATTTTCATATAAATAAATATCTTATTAACGCCAGCCGAAAGTTGACCTCACTAAATGAAGCCCATACTAAGTAATCTGACCGTACAAGGCGTGCGTAGGCGCAGTCACGTGGGTGTCTGAATGCGGCACTCCGCACTACTAAGCCCCGTATCACGATACATCCGACAGGTATCGCGTTGTCATAAAAAGCTTTCGCGTTTTCCAATCATAAAGATATTGTTATACAACTTGCATGGATGGATATAAATAAATTGACTGTTTTTAAAGCGGTATGAAACTACAGAACACCACTTACGATCTTTACATGCCATACAAATTCTTAAACATAGATAGATAGATAAACCATTTATTCGGTGCAATAACAGACAATAATTTAAATAAAAAGTAAATACTCACTGAAGTTCTACTCAATAAAATTCACTGTATTACCTATATTTTGTCCACAGTTTGAGCTTCAAGCTAAGAAAACCTCAATTCATCTCTTCAAAGCATTATATTTTTATTTCTTCGCGTTTTACAAAACATTTTCTGGCAAAAGCCTAAGAATCAAATTATATAGATTTTATCAATTATGCAAAAATATGTTCGATATTTTAGCAGAAAGTAATATTTCTCAGACAGACATTTCCAGGATTGCTACATAAAGTTAGATTATTCAGGATAATAATCAATTGCGCCAAAACTTTAATGTATTCAATACTAATTGAGATTGGAGATGTGGGCGGTACTGCTTACCTAGTCAAGTCAATACAAGCGAGATATAACAACTGATCAGCTGTCGGATATCCCCAATACTTTAACCATGCTATTTGGATAGGTATTTTAAATCAACCAACAGATTTATTCAAACAGAAATGGATATATTTCCACTAAAGTGGCTCATAAATTTATATCAAAACGGTTTAGCGTTCAATAAATTTATTTTAATCTTAATTGTAGTGTTATTCCATTTACTTAAATCTTAGATCGTTCAGCAAATATCAAGCCACTTAAATTATTGTTTGTCAAACAATAGAAGTGCGGCAAAGCAGAAAGTACCTTGGAATTGATCAACCGTTTATTCAGATAAAATCTAAAAAATTCCATCGAACTCAATAAGTACCTAACCTTACATATTAATAATTCAAATCGAATCCAGAATCATTAACATGTATTTATCTACATTATAAAAAGCAGCACACATTAAGAAAACCTTCACATCGTAAAACTTAACGCACTTACAAATTGTAAGTCGTAATGTTAAAGCGATCATTAAAAAAGTACATTAATTGTAGTTAGTTAACTTTTGAATAACTATTGGTTTTGATAACAGGGTCATTTTCCTCGTGACAGATATATTTGCGACAGTCGCACATAAACTTCTCACGTTACATTAGTTTACAAGAACTTTAGACTGTTGCCATAAATTCTTAGCCGGACACTGTCGGTTTTGTAAGTCAAATTCAATTTTAAACCTGCTATGATCATGTTAAATTTATAGAGGAACAGTTCTCTAAAAGACCATAAAATAAAATTTAAGTAAAGCCTTTTCCATTTGGAAAAGTGTCTTCGGCCTTCTGCCCACTTGATCGCTGTGTTAAGTTGTTAAGCTATTGTCAAATATATCTTACACTTGTCAGATGATTCTTATGGAGATTCTCAGCATAAATTACCTGCAAAAAAAATAAAAACATTCCGTAAATAAAAAGCCAAGATTGCCAGCAAAATAAAAGAAAATGTAATCATGACGATCCTCGGCCTCATTTGCGTAAAGCCAAATCCCGTCCGAAAAGTTCGTGAATTTCTAAAATGTCAACTGCCGACTAAAAGAAACTTATCGTTTGACCTTTAAAGTTTCACGGTTTCAATGAATAATTCAACATTTTTTAAGTTTCATGTCTCCGTAATTTTTCATGCTGAAAACACGGTTATTTTATGAATAGCATCTCATTTAAAGTCGGAGGGTCCTGGCCAAGTTGCCGACTGAATTGGAGAAGCTTAAATAAGACTTAAAGAAAGAAGATGGCAATCTTAATTAATTGAGAAGCCTGCTGCAAATATTCAATTCCAATTAACTGTTAAACAAAGGTTTCAAGAAAATGTAAATGTTAACGGAAATGTACGTAATCCGACATTGTATAGACTTCCTAAGAAATACATGTACATAATTCCTAAAATTGCCCAGAAATGTGTAAACCGAACTTTGGCCCCTGACATCTACTTTCAAAGCCACCAACAACTTTTGGGCACCCCGAGGTTCGGTTTGGTCCCTTTCAACCTTGCTCGCGGAAATAGAAGCCAGGGAGCGGGGCTCCCTCTTCCTGAACACGTAGAACACTGTTTTTATACATGTCCTAAGTAGCTTCGGAATTGTATACAATTCTTAAATATAAAAAAAAATACATTTCCGATAACATAGACACTAAAACATTAATTTATTTAAAAAAACCAAACAACTTGAATCGTAAATCAATTCGCTACACAAAAACTAAGAAGCCGCAATAATAATTAGTAAAAGAAGTTGATTGCGGACTAAGTTTATCAGCGTAAACACGAGAAGAGAACTTTTTAATGGGCAAGTTCTCTCGAAGTTCACTTGTAAAGTCTGAACAATCGCCGAAAGCGGTGCTTCGCAACTTCGGACACGGTTTTAAATGAAAAATTGGCTGAGAACCATGAGCAACTACTTAACGATCTTCTTTTTCGGTCTAGTTTGTAGTTTAAGAGGTCAAGAATCGTTATGCTTTCAAATTTTATTGGACTTTAGGTCAATTTGCGTGTTTCGAGGGATCAAGAAGGTGTACTGGGAATACTGGAATATTCATGCCAAATTACAGCTTTCTAGTACAAAGACTCTCTGAGTAAAGTTGCGGACAGACAGACAAACAGACGGATGGACATGGCCAAATTATAAGGTTTCCTTACTGCGTACGGAATCCTAAAAACCTAAATTCTATTAGGGCATGGAGACTGCATTCAAGAAATACTGTTAAATATAAAGATGGCCTTGGGTTTTAACGGTTGAGTAATGATTACCATATAAAGCCTATCTTACCTTTAACACATTAAAAGTAGATGTTACCTAAATTTAAGCTAGACAATATGTTTATCAAATAATATTTACTAAATAGTATTTTCTCCATATTAATATAACTTTTTTTTAATCGTGTTTATTATCATCATTTGTGTCCTGGGCTATTGAAGGACACCGTGGATTTTAGTCAGTACGAGTCTGACAGTCCCTCCCGCTCTGCCCTGGGTTGGAGGACTCATAAGATAATTTTACCACGTAAAAAAAAAAGCAGAGACCCGTGTTTTCCATTAAGTTACATTATACGTTTTAGCAAAATTAAATTAATTAAGAAAGTAGTAGTTAGTGGTTGTATTAACAAAGTGGCAGATTGTAATCTGTGGCGCTCCTTGGGTCGAGCAGTGAACTGGAATAGGCAAAAATGATGATGATCAAATTAAATTACTTTTTCATTTGAACAGAGATTACTTACTGACTTATACACTGCAAATATTTACAGTGTGTTGGTTACATAAGATGCTTCTAAGATAATATTAATTAAATAAAAAGGAGATTACATTTTAAATTATAAAATCTGAAAAGTTTTTGCGGGGTACGGAGGTGTTAATAGCCAAGTAATAAAGGATTTCCGCACACGATCAATTGAAATGCTAACAGTTGGGTAATTGATGGTCTTAAATCGACAATTATCGCCTCAACGTCTGTAATTGGAATTATTTTATCAACAAAATTATGACCAAAAATATTGTTTAATCAATTTTTTTTTGTCAATGATTCAAGTTCTGATGCGTATAAACGGAAGTAGGTATATATAATAAATAACCATTAGGTACTATTTACTCCGTTTACTTAATGGCACAGATGACACTAAAATTATAATACTGATGAGATCACTGCTAAACGTTTTGGTAAAAACCTAATGGGACTTCAGCAATCCATCTGTTGGTCATTTATGATATTTATAAACCACTAGTATAACCCGCGACTTCGTACGCGTGGAATGCAGAATATAAATTATTAAGAACAGCCGTAATAAGATATTTTCCTAGAGTAAAATAGAGCATTTATATATTTAAGACTATTTTTTTACGTTTAAAATCATCAAATGAGTCTTCCCACCCAGGGCAGAGCGGGAGGGACTTTCAGACTCGTACTGACTAACATCCACGGTGTCCTTCAAATTCAATAGCCCTTTACGTTCCGGGGTCACGGTAATTCGTACAGACCCGCGACCCCAGATATCTATATAGCACCATATTTATGTGGTATTTTAATTTTTTGTGTTTTGCAGTTCAAAGGTGCCTGTAACTGGCCTACTTAAAATACATGCTTTGGCTTTGATTTTAAGTTAGACTTCTAGCAAAACAGAATTTAAATCCATACAGTAGTTTTTGCCTGTTAAGTGTACAAACATACAGACAGAGAGACAAAAAATCTAAAAATTGTTCTTTTAGCATCTGTTGCTCTAATAAAGACCCACATATTAGTTTCACTTCAATATCTTTAACTAGCTGATCCAGGCTTCTATTGGTCGTAGCGTAAATAGACTATCCACACCAAAAACATTTTTTCAACTCGAACCAGCAGTTCCTGAGATTAGCGCTTTTAACCAAACAAACTATTGAGCTTTAATAATGTTAGTATGATATACAAACATCGGACAGTTACAATTGTATTTTATGTACAGATTACTTTATTATGTACAAGAGTTTTGACATTTGGATGTAATTCGAGTAACAATTCTTCAGCTGATAAGTTTTTTGCTTGTTATTAATCTACTTGGCTACATGCAGAGTAATAAATTGTATTATTTTTTGCTGAATTGGCTTATGAGTTTCCATGAGAACATTAACTCGTAGATGGCGGCTAGACTTTGATGAAGAAACATATTGTAGACAAAACGATGTAAAACTCAAGACTCAAATCACAGATGTTTATATAGAACTTAATTGATATGAAAGAACAATTGGAGCGTGAAGCACAGTATGATGAATTAATCAATGTTAAATTAATAATGGTTACATTTTGTCTTCAGTCACATATTTATATTGTACTAGGTATTAGAACTCATCTTAATCCATAGATTGAAAGAATAGCCATCAACAGCCTATTAGAGTCCCATAGCTAGGACACGTCCTTTCTAGGAGAAGCAATTGAAACAAAAAGTCTTGAGAAAAATCTTGTAGCTTCAATATATCGAACATGACAACTTCAGTCGATGCGGAAAACGTGTTGTGACACAACTTACGAAAGAACTATATCTACCTGTCAATTTCTGGAGTCAACCGCGAAAACCTACATTGATTGATTTATAGAAGACATATCGAGAACAAGTAGTATCCATAGAATTCGCTCCACACCGTGAAGTAATTTTTTTTTAGTCGTGGTTAAATCATCAAATGAGTCCTCCCACCCAGGGCAGGGCGGGAGGGACTGTCAGACTTGTACTGACTAAAATCCACGGTGCCCTTCAAAAGCCCATTACGTACCGGGGTCACGGTAATCCGTTAGTCCCGCGACCCCGGCAGGCGTGAAGTAACATATAAGGTAAAACTAGGTAATAGCTGAGAAAACGAACGCCCCATCATTCTAGCACTCGAACTTACTGTTCGGAAACACACGTGAGAGTGGTCACTGTTGGCGTATAACATGGCCAAGGCCATATTGTTCGCCAACAGCGGCCAGGCCACCCATGCAATAATGGGGCGTTTTGTCAACTACGCCCCAGTATTACCTAGTTTTCTCCCCTACAGTGAAATCTAGATAAGTGGGACAAGGACGAGTCAGAAACTTGCATAGCTGGAACTCAGGCTGAGATCCCGACACTTTAGCCCTAATGTACCTCTGTTAGTGGGACAAAATAGACCTCTAAATAAACAACTGGGATTAATCTTTTGATTTTATCGTCATAATAACCTCTATCATTGAGACAGTGTGTATTTGACCTCGTTTGTTAAAACTATGTTTTAAAGAATACTCTCAATGATTACCACCTCTATTTAAAGGAACCCTATGTGAATGAGACAGATTTATTAAACCTAGATATCTAAGTAACTGGGTAAGTTAAATACCTCTTTAATTGAGACAAAGCTGGTCCCTCTAGTTCCCAGTTATCCAGATTTTTTGTAGGATAAATTATATGCGTACTAAAAATTACAAAAGCAATTAACGATTTTCAAATCCTAATAATAATACAATGAAACAAGTAATTACCATATATTTAGCATGTTTACTAATGAACATATATATATCTATTATCGACGATTACAATATATATTATGTTAATGGCTATTGAATCGGACGGAATAATCACTCGATCGTGTTAAGTTTTTGTGCTCATGAGATTTGTCAATCAATCAGGCAGACATGGCGGATATATGCTGAATAAAGAAATCAAGACGCAAAAAATAATAGATTTTGTCGCGTCAATGTCCTGTAAGTTGGTATGGTCACAGATACAACTTTGATATACAAATAAAAACGCCGTGTCATTTACACCGGTTAGACTTTTTTTTTGTGAAAAAAGTTTCTAATGGATTTCCAGGAAGCGGCAGGTGATTGGTTGGTTTTCTCTTAAACCTAGACTTAAGTTATGAATATGGTGCTTATTGTGTTCGAAATAAGTATTTTAGCACGCTTTTTTAACAATTGCATGCTCTAAAATAAACAAGTATGTATACATGAAAATAACTTTATTGGTTTTTAAGCACTATTTAATATTTTCAAGTAACAGCTGGAGGTCACAGACGTGTTCATTGTAAGTTGTCTCGTATTCCGCTTTTCTTTAACAACACATATAACGTTCATATTATGTTCCGTAAAAGCGGCAACGTTTTTCTCACATTTCCAGAGTGAAATGTTCCTTTTAATAAAACACCAGTCACACATTTTCTTTCCAGCGTGATACAAAGAATAAATTCAGTCGCTTACGACCCAGACCACGTTGCAGGAAAATAGATTATTACGGAACTTGGGGCCTGACGTACTTACACGGGCGACAGTTGCTAAACCTAATGCATTATTACTTTACGTTGCTGTAATAACGCACTTTCAAAAGGATATTTTACAAAGATTTTTGAAAAACGAAAAATAATGAATGGAATTTTATTGGATTGAATTAATAATATTGTGTGTCTTAATGTGACTGCTAGATATTCTCAATCTATGAATCAATGATATTTTATTTTATTTATGTATATAAAATTCAGCTGCGAGTGGGACTCCAACCCGTGTCTTCTGGATAAGTACTCCAGACGCCTTACCAATAAAGCCATCGCAACACACTGTTTTGAAGCTGAATCTTTCATTCCCTTGTTTTTGAATGTATTTTATATTTTACAGCATAAATAAAAAAATTGTTTCAGTGGCAACTAAGTTTAAAAGTAAAATTCAGTTCTAGACTAGAGGAAAATATTATTGAACTTTCAGCAGTTCCAGACATTTTTCCTAGAAACGGGGCTACCCGTCCTGTGTCTAGACTGCCCAGCTACAGACCTACATCACAATGACATGTATTAGGGATCTTCAATTTAAAGTTTGAACTGAGGCCTCATCACTAGATTCCTATATAGAACGCCGTAAATACTTCAAGTAGGTAAGTTTTTTTTTTTATAGCGTGCTTGAAGTATTTCCTGCGTTAATTGTATGGAAAAATTGACAAAGCGCCTCTAATTTACGAACAAAGAATGAATATTTTCCATCAAATTAACGACGAAGTTCCCGTTTACTCCACAAAATCGTGAAAACTCGTAATAATGCCTCTGATCGGCGTTGTTTTAAGAACATTTATTGTTTAATTTCCTTTTTTTGAAAATGAATCTGAATTACCGAGAAAAGATAGTAACTAAACAGTGCCCAGATTTATGCTGTCTACACAAGTGTAACTCGACATTTTCAACACCTACTTGAACACATTCATGAGCCCACAAAACCACGAAAAAGCACGAAAGCACCCGAACAAGCGTGAGTAATAACTCGAAACGTGTCGTGAATGCGTACGGAGGCGTGACGCAAACCTCTCCTCTCCGCCCATACACTAGCTACTTACTCCAATAGCTTTTAAAAATACTTCAAATCACCCTTATTAGTATTAAATAGGCTATGTCGGGTAATGGTGACAAATTTGTCAGATAAAACGAATGTATCTTGAATATTAATATCTTTTAATGAAAATTCCTTGCTTTACGTACGTACGCGGTAATGGCTTCCGATCGAAAGACATTTAGACTGTGGGATAATGGTCATTCGGATGACGATAATTTTAATTGTTAATGACTTTTTGGTTTGTGTTCGTATCGCTACAGTAATTTGGAATAATTACTGAACTTGACTAAATTTTAATTATGTTAATTTGAAACATAACGTCCAGAACACGCCTTGGTGTGAAAATTGAAATTGATGTCGTAAAACCATTTCGAATCCGTTTCTAATTCTAATCAATTTACCTGATGCTCATTCATCATTCATGATCATTGATCGTTTACTGTTGATACGTGGAAAAAAACTGCAGTCAAACATTAGTAGTTAGTACCAAACAGGTACATTTGTAGTTAAGAGCGGACGGACACGATCGAACCAAATACGTCAAAATCAACGCGTGTCAATTTTATAAATGAGCTGTGTCGGCTTTGATCGCGGCCGCGTGGCCCCGGACCGTGGGACCACGGCGGGGCCGCCAGCACGCGGCCCACATCGTAGACCCAAGTGTCCGCCAAGTGCCCACAATGACGTACATTTAGGACAACAAGTACTATAGTTACGTGGTAAAATGGGCTCTTATAGCACGCGTGGGCAGCGGGCGCACAACTTGTATCAACGTAATTGTGGTGAACTTTAATCCAACTTACTGTTGGTTTGAGACGCCGCAGACGCTAACGGAAGCGAAACGGGTTCTGTTATATCACACTTCTGTACCCTCACTGGTGAGCTAAGTAAACATTTGTTTAAGCTCGATTAAAATTCCTTCAGATAAAAATATACCAAATAAAATATCTAATGCCTTTTCCAGAAAAGAAATCGGTCAAACCGATATGAATAAGTCTCCCGTAATGGTGGCAAAGAAACTCGGAACGTAAAAATACATTCGAACCGACATTTACATAAAGAGACAAGTCGCAGGGCAGCTTAAAAATCAGGACGCGTCACGAAGCGTCTAGCAACACTGGGCTTGTCGACCTTCGCCGACACTGATTGATATTGATAGAGGAAGCCCGGCACCTCGGCGGCCGAGCCCCGGATCAACCGCGCCGAAGATTGATACGGTGACCCTACGTTTTCGTGGGCCCGCACTAAACAAATATTGCGAGACTTTCAATTACGAAATGCCTGCGACATTCCTGTCTGTTGCCGTCACTGTATGTACTGGAGTTCAGAAGGAAAATGTGGGTTGATTTTCATTGTTGAACTTGACAGCCTTCGTGTTGGGTTACGAGAAGTCTCTTAGGTGTCTATTTAAATTATCTGTACCCTGGTAAAGGACGCGTGTTTTCTTCTGCAGTTTCTAGATGTTTACGAGTTAACAAGTTAGGTATTTATTTTCAAAATTTTCATATTTATATGAAGGTAAGGTTCAAAATACATTGCACCAGTTTTTGTAAATGTAGAAGGTTGATACGATTAAAACAGCTCTAACTCACACGTGGCGCCTGCTGCCTGAAATGCCTGAAACCTCGGAAAGTTCAATCAATCTCATTTAAAGCCCGGCTCGGCTATACATCTATAATGGATGTCGTATCGAACAAAATTGCCGAGGTTACGTAAACCGAACACTGCCTAATGCTGTGTTCAGAGTATACATCGATTTAGTATATAACGTATGCCAGGCTTCATTTTGTATGGGGAAGGCAATCGTTCGGCGATAGACATAAAAACACTGAAACGCTGATGAAGTGTCCATTTTACTTTTCCGGACCGTCATTTAAAAACATCACTAAACTTTCCTGAAAAAATAAGTCATAAAAATAAAAAAATTACCAAGACATTATTCAGACCAGGAAAATTACCAGAATATCAAATATCAAGAGTCTACCGTCAACACTGGATAGCATAAAGAAGTCTGTTAAAATAAGACGCGGTGCACAACGGCGCGTCGTCGCCTGTTTGTTTTACCGGCCGCGTCGCTCTGGGCGACATCTGTCGGCGGGCAGACGACTCATTAGCATTGTTACCGAGACTTGCAACACTAGCCGCCTGGCGAAAATTCTGTTTCCACGCTAGCCAACTATTGCGCTGTCACTGCGTATCTTACAAAACCAGAATCTGCATTGCTTAGAATATTGAATAGGTTCTGCTATTACGATTGTACAGGTACCTTGTTATATGGACTGTTGCAAGGCTGTGACGATTTCAGTTGACCACAACTTTTAATCAATGGGCAAAAAAATATATTAACTCATTCTTACTGAAAACACTATTTTTTATTATTTTAGCTCTCCGAGATATTTTATGCCTCATAATTGCATTGAATATGCGACTAATTACTCAAACATACATATTTGTTTGAGATAAACATCTGTGGAATTTACATAAAATATGCAGATTCTGTGCTTATAATCTTCATGTTTTACGACCTTGCATTTCAAATTAATTGCGACAAAACGTCGATTCTTACTTAACTTATTTTGAACCATTCGTAATTAAATACAAAATTCATTCTCAATTTTCAAGAAACCAATAAAAAGCCCAAAGGGAGCGGAGAGCGTGTGTGCACGACTTTATAGTCAGGTCGTTACGGTTTCAGCGGTGAAGCGAAACTTTTATAGAGCGCCGAATAAGAGCAAAAACTTGTGAACGCCGCCGCCTCGGTTTATTAACTTATTTTGAACCATTCGTAATTAAATACAAAATTCATTCTCAATTTTCAAGAAACCAATAAAAAGCCCAAAGGGAGCGGAGAGCGTGTGTGCACGACTTTATAGTCAGGTCGTTACGGTTTCAGCGGTGAAGCGAAACTTTTATAGAGCGCCGAATAAGAGCAAAAACTTGTGAACGCCGCCGCCTCGGTTTACCGAAAAATGACATGTCGAGCGATTGGGACGGCCAGCGAACACTTTTTAAACGGAGCACTTCAAACTTAATGCTCTGGAGAAATAAAACGTAAGAGAAACCCGACTCCAAACACTTTCAGTACAAAATGTGAGGCCATCCTTAAAAAGCGTATTTACGTTGAATCATTTACGAACACTGTTGAATTCGAGCCAAATGGATTTAAATTATTCGATTAGTTGGCAGTTTTAATCGGGTCCACATTACGCAACGCTCGTTCATTGATTTGATGAATATGCTATTTAACGTCGTGATACAAAACACATTACATCGTGCCTTCTGAATGAAGCAAAATTGCCAGAGGAAGTTCAAAGCACTTGCAACGTGACGAAAGTGGAACAGTCGGGGAATATATTACGCTCCAGCTGGGCGAAGCTCGCCCTTCTGCCAAATATTTGTTAAACTCCGGAAGGTCAAGGTGGCAGAGATGTAGGCCACGCCACGCCGTGAAATACAGCCCATAAATCCCACCCAGATGGTGTTGTCACTTCAATACTTCAGTCGTAAAAACTTCGACGTATTTGGAATTTATTTCAACTATCCTCATAAATATATATTAGATCGGAGTAGAACTCTTCCTCACATATCAATTTCCATAAATTCCGGGAATTATGCAGCACGTCGTAAGTGCAAATCGAATGTTTCCAAATAGGGCAGTTGCGTCGTAACGCTGTAAGTCATGTGCATTCAAACCGCATTTCGTCCCGCGCATGTTGAGCACACACTACTTAACACGCATTTTATATAAATAACTCCCCTTTTACAATTTTAAACAGTGTTTACTTGGAGATTGGTTGTCCGCAACTATCAAATCTTATAATATGTAATTTGAATTATACAAATGCAAACTATATCTTTATATTCTCAATTTGATTTCCCACGGGACTTTCACGTTTTCTCTATTAAGTTTGCTTTAACAAATATTTAAAAGAAAATATTGCAAAACTAGACTAGTATAAGAACGATTTTATTACTTCAGAAGAGCAAAGAAAAGTGAGAAATATTTTCAGAGATCGCAGACGTAAAATTGAAATAGTTGTGTAAGAATTTATATTGAAGCAATGTAGTGTACGATAGCTGACTAAGACTTCCCCGGGTACCTAAAAATCGAACAAAAGAGAGCAGGAATCGATACCGCTTGGCGTCGGGAAGTGAATCGGAACGAAGTATTCAAGTTATCGCAATATTATATCCAGTGACAATTCGATCGGTGAAGTGGCTTGTCACGCACTGATTTACAAGGCATGTGACCTGTCGGGCTCCATTATGTATGTACATACATGAATGTTATAGCTTCTCATATACCAGTATGGAGACATGCACTTAGCATAGCGCGAGAGTTTGCATTGCCCTACCTATCTTTCATTTGAATAATGGAAAACGAAAAAAGAGATGTTCGGAAATACAGAAAACACAGAAAAAAAAGTCGCAGTTTGAGTTAGATTTATTTTTTTGTAGCATTTGTGTTTTCCGCTCAACTCCAAAAAAAAAAACAAATCAATACCTATCCTTAATTCACCATACATTCGACTAAAACTCCGTATTACATAATTATAATTATTCCTCTCATAATAATTTTGCTCTTGCGGTAGGTAACGCGACTCTCCCAAAGAGACAGCACACATGTGGTTTTCGCAGCGTGACGCGGCCGGATCTTCTAAATATATATTTATGTTGAACGGACGCCGTGAATACAGGAAAACGGTGAGACATGACCGATAGGTACGCACTTTCTAATGCGAAACCATTCAAGGCCACTGAATTTCACTGAATCATGATGTGATCAGACGTCAAATGGAATGGAATGTAAAGGAATATTTCGTGAAAGGGCTAAGTAAGTCTTAATGGATTTGAGATGTACCCGAATACCTAAGTATGTTTATGGCATTTTGGTGTAATAAAAATACGTCTAAAATCTTTTTTAAGTATTCGGAAAATATTTATGAGGGAAAATTGCGACTAAAACAGGGCCATCTTAAAGTTAATGTTGAATAATTTTACATGTACGTGTGTGCTACTAGAGTTTGTATTATTTTTGTTACAAATGCGGAATGTTTTTTTTTCGTACGTAGTAACAAAACAGAAGCGTCAATGAGAAAATAATTAAGTTTCTGTATCAGCCTTTTAGTTACGAAAAGGCCCTCCTTTTCACTTATTTTGCACATCTTTTGTTTAATTATCGAAACGCGAAAGTGACAAAACAAGATGTAGCCAATATTCTGGGAAAGCCAAAGTTCTGCATTTAATACTTCTATTCTTACAAATAAAGTCTGCACATAAGGTCGGTATACACATTATAGTTGCAAGTCCAACCTCCCTGCGTTAACACCCTGATGCCAAACTTCTGACTAGCCGGAGTACATCTAATTAATTAGCAAGGTACATGAGAACTCCTACACTCCAAGTTATTTTGAAACCGCGATGAATTTCGATGTCTCTATTTATGCTAGTACAATGAAATAAGTTACTGCTGGTAGTCACAGTACAAAATGACTTGATTATTTTCTCGAAATGACGAGAAAGGTATTTCCGTCACTGGGATCATGAACAGTTCACACATTACAGTAATGACTATAATCTATACATCGTTCTGAATTAGTCTACCAAGAACCGGCAGAAGAAGAAGGCACATTGGCCACTGCCTATTCGTACCTTCATATGTATATTATGTGCCTCTACTAATAATAGTTCTTCTAAGATAAGTTAAACCAGTATTATACACAAATGAATAATGCTCCAATTTGACTCAAATAAACACGCAATTAGGCCATCATCACCCTGTATCTGGAAGCTTTAAGCAAGATGAGTCGCTTAGTAACGATTTGCCATCGAGATGTGTATGAGGAGACCCGCAGTCAGACTCTCAATTTATCGCTTGATTAGATTCATTTAATCCATGACACTTAAATGGCCCTCTTCCTGTACCATCGGAACTCGCCATCATACCTCGTTAAAGATAAGGATTTGACGGAAAATGATGGCTCCCAGTCGAGTACATAGATTGAATAGACCCCGGGATTCGCAGCCGTGGGAAAGTTATTGAAATTCATTTTTCGTTTAAGATAACCGGGTTACGGGAATCGTGGGTGTGAACCCAAACACGTCGTGTTTGAAGGCCTTTTATCTCAGCTTTTTAGCATTCCGAAGAGATGTGAACAAAAAAGTCTTCTTTATCTCAGAAATTCGTAAAATATTCCAACAAAATTGAACGTAACGTGGCTTAATTACCTTGAAAAAACGTAACAATAGAGCAACTTTAATTAAGATGTAAGTGAGTATTATGTAATTAAGTCAAGTTTCTGTCAGCCAAGACACGAAATTACTATTCACAGATCACAGAGCGTTTTAAACAAAAGTATTTGAGTAATAAAGATTTGTTTAAAATCCGGCCATTATCTTAAGTTCCTAAGTGTAACTATGTTAACAATTTTAAGAAATGTAAAAGAGCTTTTGTCACGTAAACTGTGAGACAAAAATGAGACATAATTCACAGGTAAAGAGATTATTTTAACAGGTACCTTCATAACAAAGATGTCAGTACTGGGAACTATTCACGTAAAAAAGTGGATTAGAAGTTTTTTACAACAGTTTCTAGCTAAAATTTTAAGTTCATAGAGCAAATGAACATTCAGTTGGTAAGTAACGGATAGCCTATGGAAATGAAGCGGACATGAGCGAATTAAAACGAGCTCGCACAATACTGTTTATAGTGTTTATGACTAACAGGATGAACAGGTTCTGCAGTTTGACGGTAAATATAGCCAATTTTATACAAAAGTGTCTATAACCAGGATTATAGCTATTTCACCTGATATAGGTAGTATTCAAATGGTAGATAAAGTGTAAAATATACCAAGCTATGGGATATTGTCAGTCAGTGCCTTGTGTAAAAGTGGCAGGGGTGACAGATACCCGTAATAATAGCAGGTGTTTAGGTAAGTAAAAAAGCATAAGACCTCCAACAAGGTAGACTTATGACATGGATAGCAAACATAGAATTTAGCAAATGTAAAGAAGCTTGTGGAGGCCTATGTCCTGTCTTACGGCTGATTTCAGGATGATGAAGCTAACAAACAAAATCTTACTATACATTGATATTGTGATCACAAATGAAAAACTGATAGAAGGGATTTAATTATTTTTTTTGGAAATGCTGTTAATCCCAAATAATTGATTAAGCACACAATACATCTAATATAAAAAAAGATCAAAGGATTCCTTTGATATTTTCAACCATAAATTAATTAAACATACAAGTAGGTAGTATATACGCACCCCGTAAATATTAATATTTTTAGCGTCTCGTTTTAAAAGCTTCATTAGTTTCGGGGTCACCACTTCACCAGGGACTTCACGATCACTGATCACGTCGTCTAGAATCCATTTTTTTTGGTAAATCACCAAATGAATGAACCATTGAATCAATTGAATAAATTAAAAGAGGCTTGAGAATGGCAATAGTAAAATACAAATGGACGTAAACATACACAAAAAGGACACTTCTTAATCACATGACACTTAACTCCGTGGCCTTGAACATTGAATCATTTTTAAATGGTGCCTGAGGTTCGAAAACCGAATTCTTGATGTTTCTGGACCCTGTTTTAAAGTTTGCAACGTCGAGCTAACAATGCCAAAAGCGATTTTAAATGCGCATTTGGGTCGATAAACATTATTATTATGTTTATGGTATTTGTCTAAAATGCTTCGTCCCTCCACAATAGTAAATATGTAAAGTAGGTGTTTGCTGTAAGAACTAAAGACGTTTTCCAAATTAAGGTTTATCGGTGTTACATGGGAAAACCAATTTCAGTGGCTAAGTGCCATCAGATAAGCACTGGTTGGTTCTTCTTTCCCCGACTATGGTTCGATGCTTCCCAACTTTTCCGCGGCGTATTCCTACAGGTACAAAGTTCCTTGCTCGACATTTTAAATTCGTTACCTAGTAGCTAGTAGTGGAACAGGTGGTCGGGAGCCATCGGACTGGTCGGCTCGGTCAGATTGTGTGGTGACCCGAACACTATCGGTTTCACATCGGACCGCTCGGGGCTTCCCGGATCCGATTACTTCGACCACAATGACTCACAGGGTTAAACTCAAAGGTCCGATCGATGGGAATTAACCCTCGCTAACGATATCCCAAATTATGTCCCACAAGGTAATCGAACCGGCCTCTGTAATTTAACTGGGCATTTCTATTAGTTAGCAAATTAGCATTTAAATGAAAGGTGAAATGTTAGGCTTTTGACATTGTGTGCTATCACGCAAATATTTCTCGGGGCCGTCACAACAATCATGTTTGTCTGGCAACAAGAACAAATTAACCTTTATATAATCTAACATCGGTACATCGTACGGTACATACCTATGAGAGAGTACGTCCGCCGTGAACCTGCCGATAACCTACCGATCGCCTACCGCTCTCAGATACAAACGGCTGGAGGACCACACGAATAATTAGCACAGCCGTCTTATCGTACTTTAATTAATTCTGTTGGGAGATTTGGACTTCCCGATCGATGAGAACCCGCACAAATGTACCACCCAATTTAATACCTAATCAGTAGGATACAGTTCCCTCATCGGGTTATATTCAATTACTTCTGTCAAAATTTTTGTGAATGGTAAAATATGAAAAGAAAATAATTAGGCTTGCAACGAATATTCGGTTACTATTAGGTATTGGGCCGATTCGGCATTTTATTATATTCGGCCGAATACCGAATATCTATAGGGATCGATATAGGGAGATAATTGGTAAAGCGAAAAAAAAACGATTCATTACTTATATATTCATCTTTTCATTTCTCTTATAATGATTTAAGTAGTCATTGGTGCATAACACAGGTACATAACCATCATCTGCGTTAGAAAAGTTAAGGATTCTATGTATTTGAATTATTGTCGTAATCAAAATTTAGAAGGGTAAGATTTTCCTTTCTTTTTTAATCACTTAAGTGGTCATTGGTACACAAAACAAGTACATAATCATCTTCTGTATTAGAGAAGTAAAAGCGAAACAATTACGTCTATACAAGGTTTGGCGCTAAAATCCGGCCGAATACTTTTGCCTAATATTCGGCTATTCGGTCACGGGTCTCGCCGAATATTCGGTATTCGGTATACTTCCGAATATACTATTCGTTGCAAGCCTAAAAATATTATTATATTTTTCTTCCTGTTTCTGTAAACGTACTCGCCATTCATTCAGTTGTCCAATAAAAAAAGCTGTTAACGCTTTAATTGCTCGTAATCACGCTATTAACTAAGCAAGTTCTTCTAATGGCGGCTGTAAATATCAAAACACATTCATGATACAACAGAGGAAAGTATATCATGTGTCCCGTGAATAACAATCAGACTACCCTCCAACCGGAAGCTCTTAGTATAAATGGCTATTAGACGTAACTTCCGTTATAATTCCACCTTCTTTTAACATATTCCTTAAATTCATTTCGGTTAACGGCTATTATGATACAGATACGTTTCGCTTCAGAAGCATTTCTGAGAAGACAAAGGGAAATAAGTATTACAAAGATAGCACACAATAGCCGGGTGCCACCCTTGTTGATGATAATAACACTTTTTAATGCACAAAAGTTTGTCAAAACGTATAAACAAAAGTTATGCTGCGCCTCAACGTGGCGGCCGTGGGTGTACCTGCGCTCAGGTAATGGCGGCGCCCACAATGGCATTCCGAGCATCCGAAATGAATCAAAATTCGGCGCAACAACGATGACTAACGCCTCGGACCCTTCTGATAAATTACAATAATAATGGCCACCTCTATTGTTGTTATTGGGGATGATTTCATTAGGATGCGCCCGCGCACCTGCCTCCCGACCCCTAGCCGACCGCGACGCTCCTAAACGTTACCGTTAACTGTCAAACATATGATTAGTGTTTCTAGTTAATTGGATAACAAAAACTACCAGCCGTGACTTTAAATTACAAGTCAGTTAATAGCAGCGGGGTCGAGCAGGCCAGCGCCACAGAATTAACAAGTGTATCCCTAAATGTCATTTATGGACAGGTCAGACGTGTTTATTGGAGTGAGCCAACAAGTCGTCCCCACTAAAACGACTGGTTCCATTATTTGTACGCGGCGGCGACCTCCCGCGCCGACGGGAACAATGAAAGTGAGAGAGGGCAGGAATGCAGGCGGGGGTGAGGGCAGGTGCGGCGCGGGAGCGCGGGCAGGGGGGGGCGTAGCGTTCCCGGTTCCCAGGCGAGGAATGCCAGCACGAGCAACAAAGCCTACCCGCCGCCATTCACCCCGCGCCCCCCCTCCGCGCCGCTAGCGGTTCCGTCCCAGACACGTAATTTTTCGTGACTTTCCCCTAAGTAGCTTTTACGATGCCGTGAATCGGTACTCGATACGTTCGATATTCAAAAATCGTCGCGTGCCCCCATTCGTTAGGCCGCAAAAAGTAAATTCGCTTTATTTTTACCGATGTGATCGGCTAATAAATTATGTACGAGTTGCGGTCCACAGCTACCCAGTACACTGCACACTGTACGGAATTCATTATATACCGGCGTCGCGTCAGGTCATGCGACTCGCTGTTATGTAGCGCAAAAATAATGTACAACATACTGTGTGATTATAATAAATGTTATTGTTCCATTCATGCAGACCGGTCGAGGTTCAGGGTCGGGTGTCCAATAGCGAACAGCTGACTCTTAATTTATTGCTATTTTAATATTACACACGTTTTCTACACAGCTATGACTTACAGTATGTTAACTTAAAACACGTCACAATTAAAACAATGGGCATCAATTTACAGAACGCACACAACAATATCACTTGAATGAGCACATTTTTAGGGTTCCGTACGTCTGAATACAAAAACGGAACCCTTATAGGATCACTCGTGTGTCTGTCCGTCCGTCGCTTACAGTCAATTATCTCCGAATCTATTAGACCGATTAAGTTGAAATTTGGTACACATATCAATTCCTGTGACCCAAACACAGAGGTGTGACGTGAGCAGATGAAATCTGTATATGGGGGGTCATTTTTGGGGGGGAAGGGGAAAATTAAAAAAAAAATTCTGAAAACTGCATCGTGTGGCATATCAAATGAAAGGTCTTGTTGAGAAGATCTTAAATGTATTTTTTTGTAATTTTAAAATAAATAGTTTCCAAGTTATTCAAGAAAATAGACGAAAATTGACCATTCCCCCCCCCCTTATCTCCGAAACTACTGAACCTAAAATTTTGAAAAAAATACAGAAATTAGTTTTCTCCTTATAGATTATAGGAAAACCTATAAGAAGTCCATGATATTAAAATAACATGGTAAATCACTCAATATTGTGCGTACCAACTTACATTTTTTTTTTAATACGTCATAAATCGTAAACCGCAATTTATCTTTCAAAGTTACAACCAACTTTTATATAATGTTACTTGCTGCTACGGAACCCTTTAAAGGCGAGTCCGACTCGCACTTGGCCGGTTTTTTTTATAAATGTTAAGGAAATAACACAAATATTAGAAAGAATTGTAGAAAAAATGAAACTGCTGTAAAGCTAACGAGCTACAGCTTAAATAGAACTCGTACCTAATACCTAGCTAGTTCATAATAAAATGTTTTTTAACTCACCAGCGGCAGCCACCTATTACAAATATTTTTAGATTTCAATCAGTATGCCATTATTCTTTTTTTGAAATTCTCAGCGGGCAGTGGCCAGCATTGATTCAAATGTCACCATAAAGTTTTTAAACGAGTTCGTTTAATTTGTTTTTTTTTTTTACAAATGGAACTTCATAAATTTTCAATTATGTTGATATTGTTTTGTTTTGTTGTTGCCAGGTTGTCAGTTTTAATCATAATTTAATTCAGACATTAATTTTATTATTGTTTAAATTAAACGCATTCATGGTGGTCTTCAATTTGTATTTCTGCCAGAGGATTTTTATTTTCTGCCTCACAGACAGTGACAGAATAATTATTCCATTGTTACTTTTTTTCCCGTTTAATGTTTGCAGCGTTACTTAATGTTGTAGTCAAAGCAGTTAAAAATGTCCTCGAACAAGAAGACTAATGTGAGTTTTACGAGTCGAGGAACAGTAACGATGTTTTTATCGGGAGCCACAGATAAACTGACAGGTGGAAAATACGTTTTAATTTTAAAACTTTTTACTTCATTTGGCTATCGCGTCGGTGTTGCCACTATATTTACCGCATGATTCATGTCAATCATTATCTGTCTGGGAATGTTTTATGTAAGTTTACATAAAATTTATTATATTAGCTCTTAATTAAGTGTTATCAGGAGTTATGTAAATGTTACATTGTAGTAGATGATGGTTGCTAAGGGTTCGTTTAATTAAATATTAAATTTCTGCGTCTTTAAATCCATGTTCCACGATCGATTACTTCTTCTTTTTTGTGAAGAAGTGAGACCTCTATCTTGATAATATAAGACCAGACTTATCTACAATCTCAACAATGTTTTTATAAAACAATATCACTTACATTGTCTATGATCTCCTACGACCTACGATGACAAATTATTACTATTGTCATCGAGTAGTAAACCATTAAATTGACTCATCACTAAACAATGAACATCTTTGATGAGACATGGCAACGAATTCATTCATGCAATTTGATCATGATCGATAAAACTTTGACAGCAATCATCGATAGTCAACACGCACATAGCGCAGCATAGCTTTTGACATGAGCGACTTCGGTCTATGCTTCGGCCTTTCAAAAAAGGAAGTAAAGCTCCTTGTCTCTGCCTGGTAGTCTCTGATGACACTGATTGGGTTGCGTGGAGAGAAATCGACCTCTTTATTCATTTAAACCACTGACAGAGAGCGCATTTTTTGGCCGGTGATCTTGGTACATAACCTAAGATAGGAACCTGTGATCATTGGAGATAGAAGAAGTTTCCCTTTTCTTGTTTTTTAGCGTGGTAAAATCATCAAATGAGTCCTCCCACCCAGGGCAGAGCTGGAGGGACTGTCAGACTCGTACTGACTAAAATCCACGGTGTCCTTCAATAGCCCTTTACGTTCCGAGGTCACGGTAATTCGTGAGTCCCGCGACCAAGAAGTTGCTCTTACGACAATTTTTTAACTTACATCATACATATAAAACGATGCACCACACTGAGAAACGAGTTTTCAAGCAATATCAGCTCTCAAAACTCTCCTTCTTTTCAGTCAAAACCCTGCAAACTGAATGAACAGAGGGTCTAAAACGACCACTAAGCAATATCGCAAATGTGAATGAATAGCCAATGGCGTTGCGGGAAATGACAATTTCGTGCATTTCCCGTTTTAGACCCTCAGGACTCTGAACGAAACTGAGAAAGTACAGACTATATTTATAATGCACAGAAATAATTCCCAAAGGCCGGAATACTCGGCGTCCATCCTGGAACCTTTAAAATGTTCCATTGTTCGGCAGTCCATTCCTCAGATAGCATTATTGGTTATCTTAGATACCAAAGTCCATCAGACATACAAGGGCGACACCGGAGATCAGCTGGGTGGCGCGTGTGTGCCACCCGACTCCCGCAGACACCAGACGACATTGATATCATCTGTTCACACTCGACACACTGCTATGTAGTCATCCGTCGAAGACTTTCTAATTGGACTGCGGTTTCTTCAGTTAAAGGCTTAATCGATTGCATGGAAATTGAGCTGGAGACCTACCTTACGCATTCGTTCTGTTGTTTTATGTCCAGAGTAGGCTTTTTTCCCAGCATTGGGATCCATACAGGTCAGTTGCAGTGAGCTGCAGAAACGCGATTCTATTAACCGAGCCGGGACAATTCAATCAAAAATTGAGGTAAGTGTATTTACGTCGTCTTTACAAAAGTCTTTTAAAATCAAGTTTTTCTCAAGATAATAAATTCAAGGATTACATGGTGAGAAAATTGAAACACCAAGACTAGAGAAATACCCATTATAATTAAAATAGAACTATTAAGTATTCTGTGGTAAAATCAACCCTTTAAATGCAATGATAAAAAATAAGTTCAAAATAACTAAAACCCGACTACGAAAAAATCGCGCACTGAAAAGTATAAAACAAGAACAAGCCGTGGTCGTATGCCACCTGCGGTTGTTTTACACAATCTGAATTGGCAAGGTGGCATACGACCACGGCTTGTTCTTGTTTTATACTTTTCAGTGCGCGATTTTTTCGTAGTCGGGTTTTAGTTATTTTGAACTTATTTTTTATTTACACTATTTTGGGGTTATATTATTTGAAGTAAGTAATTTATGTTTTATGTATAGTTTCTGAATTGTGAATTTAAGATTTATCATTTGATACCCATGTTGACACTGTTAGAAACAGAAAATTATTTAGTAAAAGCTATATAATGTATATGTTACGGCTAAAGGTAGGTGTGAACCTAAACTTAAGATTAGCCGGCTAAACCTAGGTTTATCTTCGACGAAATGTTAATGTTAGTTTGTTCTATCTTTAGCCGGCTAAACTTAGGTGTATCTGCAGGTCCTTGGCTAAAAATGAAGGAAATGGAATGGTCTTGCTTTCGCGGGGCGTCCACGCTTCCCAGCATGTCGACGGAGCCCCGCTTTGCGGGGCTCCTACTTCTGGGTGGTTTAAAAAAAATAACCACGAAGAGGATGGCGGGGTCTTTCAGACCCCGCCATCCTCTTCTAACCTAAATTGTCCGAGTCGGGGTGCCAGCGAGTCCCGAGCTCGCTTCGCTCGCTCATGTGTAATGAAAGTGATTATTTTTTAATAAAGTTTTCGTGTCAAAATAGTAAACATTATTACATTGTTTCCTTTTCCATTTCCTTCTACATTTTTAGCCAAGGACCTGCAGCTACACCTAAGTTTAGCCGGCTAAAGATAGAACAAACTAACATTAACATTTCGTCGAAGATAAACCTAGGTTTAGCCGGCTAATCTTAAGTTTAGGTTCACACCTACCTTTAGCCGTGACATATATATATTTCAAATGTGCTCATCAAGCCCTTTAATTTGATACCCATGTCGATACTGTGCAAAAATATTTTTATTTTCGGTAACGACTTCTTATCCCCTAGAGGGCGCCATATTGGATTTGGTGACACGTCACCTACCCTATAACCAGCGGACAACTGAGACGCTTCTAACGAGACCTCATTTGTGATGTAATTATAAGCAGTTTAGAAGTTATGAGGGAACAAACAAACATACATACACACATACATACATACATACATACATACATACATACATACATACATACATACAAACATACATACCGGTCAAAATCATAACCCTCCTTTTGGCTTTGCCGTAGTCGGGTAAAAAGAACTCCAGATTACATTCTTAGTAAAACGAACCTGGAAGATCAACATGTACAAGGTTCTGACAAAAATCAGCTAGATGTCAAACGCAATGTCCAAATCAGTGCTACTAGCCCGAACAATCCCAAAGGCACGTGTTCCTGTTACTACCAACCCACGGTAAATGAGAAAATTGGGGGTGGATTTTAAGTTACAACTTACGATTAGGCCTAACCTTAGGTAACTGCTCAAATTCAAAGAACAGAAACAAATCTTGGAATGTTTAAAATTGTGCATGCCAAGAACTCATTAAAGCAAGAAGTTTTACACTTAACCCTAAAACGCCAGTTGTAAAACATAAGTTAAACGGAAGCCTATGGTTAAGTTAATAGCTCCTGTAATAACTACATGGGCTCTTAAACATGAGTGTGTTGAGACGAAATAGCAGTCGCAAATATCATCGTTAATATTACCATGTACTGGTAGAAACTAGACGTCTGACAACGAACTTAACGAAGGGGTATCATTATACCCATTACTGGATTGTAGAGGTCAAATAGGCAGTCGCTTCATGTAAAATTTTGGTATTCAGCTGCATTTGGTTAGAGTGGAGGCCTACTGCAATATGGTTAGGAAAAGCATAGGAAAATGATGGCAAAAACTAGAAATAAATTACCACGTCTTGGATACTTAAAACACCACACAGTGCGTTTTAAAAGAAAGCAATTAATGGGCCGAAATGTAATGAAAAATTAACATTAGCATCAAAAATATGTCGGCAAGGTAATACACAAAGACATCAAACATATAATCAAGAAATAAAAGAGTTGTACACAGAGCAAGGGAGAGGGATGAAACTGGATTTCCCGTTGCTTGCAAAACGCAACCTAACGACTCTATGGGGAGTCGTTCCCTAATACCGGCAAACAATGTATTATACATTACGTGCGATATGCATATCGTTGCATATACAGGCATACGTACATCGTATGTAGACCCGGCGATCTAATAGTGCATTGCACTTAGTGATACCTAGTTAATGTATTATTAGCTCTTGGTCCATATCAATATTTCAAGGTACGACGTAATGTTTAATTTAAGTCTGATTTTAAACAATTAAATGGAGAAATTATTGCCCAAACGAAATTTAATACCTGAAAAAAATATATAGAGCCCTTTCAATAAAACTTTATCACTCAAACTTATTCGTGAGTACAAAACTTGGCAATCTGAAAGCTTTCCATCAATGGCTTGACTCAGAGACCCTGAACATTTAGAGGTGTTTACATAACCGCACCTGGTACATCGTTATCATCAGCTGTTACGTTGTGCCTGACGAAGAACTCTCCGGAGAGGGCGCACGGCACTCCGGCGCCTGAGGACAGCCTCCCACTCGCCACCACCACCAAAATCACCACTAAACACCTCATGGTCACCAACACTAAAAAGACGAAAACAAAGTTCTCAAATAAACTGAGTTGTGTACACTCGCGAGCGCGCGTTCGTCGAGTCGACCGGAGAGCGCGGCGCGTGCTCCCTCATCGATGCGCCTTCCCGGACTGACGGACTGACGGCCGACACAGCCAATGAGCTCGTCCAACCGCACCGCGCACAACTTTTATTAGAACTGAAAATGAAATAAAGCTTTTCGAATTCCGAAACTGGTATTAATTTAGCGATCGGACAATTATCTCGATGACGTCATGAACCGTGTAAAATATTTAAGATGTAAAAACTAAAAAGTTGCCAGAATTATCGGATAGCTTGGAGCGTCGCGAATTGTCGAATTTTGGTACGAATCATCAAATCGGCGATTGTCGGAGCTTTTTATATGGCTGTAAAGTGTAGTAAAAAGTGTAGGTATCGTAGTTTTTTTGCGCGTCGGTGTTGTTTGTAGCATTCTGGTGAGACAGCGAGACAGTCGGACGTAGCGTGTCGTGCTCTGCGGGTATGCGCGCGCACGCCTATCGAGCGTCCGCCACTAGTCGCTCATCCACGCTGAGACATGACGGCTCGCGGCTGCTCCACGCTCATATAACGATATACTAAATAAATATTAGCACAACAAGTTGTATTGTCTTTCATTGTGATTGAATCGACTACAGTGTGGATAGTTATTAGAAGGATAACCAAATGCTTTGATAAAGGTTTGGCTGAAAACTTCCGTAGCAAAAGTTTAAAATTATTTTCCTATTGAACAGATTGTAGGTAAACTCGGAAAATACTATTTATTACATCAGATAACTAAAAAACGCTGTTTGAAGGAACCAACGAAGCACAAACGCTAAGACGTCGTTAAGATTTTCTCACAATTATTTCGAAAACAATTGACAAATAACCCATGAACTCCCAAAACACAAGTTATACAAAGTAATTAAAATTTATTTCATCAAAATAATCAAGTTAACAACTTGTAAATCGTAAAAGTTATGGCTGCATCATAAATAGTTTATCTTTCATCTACATAGCTAGCCTAATGTTCTCAGATACGAGTATGACGAATATAATGAAGCAGACATGCTTCGAATACCGAACACAATAATTAAATGTTTCTAAAAGGTACAATTTCCAATGTCAAGGATGGACTCACGACCTGCATACGAAACTAAAGCATCCATAGACAAACCAGCCTTCTTCTTATAACCTTTTTTGTAGTAATAGACAATGGTAGAGCGCCGAAACTGACCCACTCGGATGATGAATGCGTGGAGATGGCATATTTTTAATTTATCACCGATAGATAATCCAGGTACGTTCATTGAGGTTCTTTGGCCGCGTCGCCGCCCGCCGCGCGACCATTGTTAGCAAGTAAGGATGGGGAAAAAGACATGAGCGGAAGCGGGTGACATTTGTAAAGAAATTATGTTTCATTTGAATAGGTACTTACGACGTAGTGCCTTAAAATAGCAAACTACAAGAAAGCTTTACTAAAGTTTGATAATCCCACGTAAATGCTGAAAGTAGTAGTTGTTATCTACATAACTTTTTTCCAACTAAGTTGACATTAAAATCTGTTTCCAGTCTAATCGGTTATTAAGTAACAATATAAGATAATTGATAGAGGCACACTAGAGATTCGCTTACCGAATTTTCAAAGGTAATCGGACACCTTCGTAGAATTAATAATTAACTTAAGTAAGTTATAAGTATTCCTCTTGAAGGTTACTTAGCGTGGTAATAAGTAGTAGTAAACATAATCCCCAAGTTCTGTAATCGGATTACAGGCATTCAGGTAACATGTTTTTTATGCGCAAACTAGTGCGACATTGCATATTTCAAAACATTTCAAATGATTCTTTGTATTTCAGAGTACAGAGTGGTCAACGAGACTCAAGTGTGGTAACGTAAATATACTGATTTTAATTTAATTTAATATAGTATCGTTTATTTATTTATTTGTAAAACATAGTTACATTTTTAAATATTTATTACCAATGAAAAAGATAAAAAACATTTCATGTAATAATAGTAACCCACAAAAATATCGTTAGTATTAAGATACCTTTTTTCAAATAAGATTAATACCCCTTATACTAAGTAAGATGTTTGTTACATTTTCACGGAAAAACGACTAAACGGATTTGAATGAATGACATACAGATATTTTTTAAGCTACGTTTACATCTGTATTACAATGCCGAAGAACAATTACCGGACAGCACTCGAGTAATACCGTGGGCATAAGTTAGTATTATAAATAATTATTTCGGTTACAAAAGGTAAAATCGCTTGTCCATTGCACCTCACGTCACATATATTTATGTGGTCCCAAACTCGAGTCCACATCACCCGGCCATAGACATGACGGTAACTGGCAATAAAAGGGACGTCTCATTTATTATTGACAAATATTTCGCGCTGAAAAAGCGATTCCTACTATTGTACCCTAACGGAAGGCGCCACATTCTAAACTTTATTGTATTTATTATATGAGGCACTTTGGCGGTACACTTTAATGGCATAAATAATAAAAGACAGGAAATTATATCGATTCTCGGTGCAGTTGTGACGCGGGGAGCAAACGGAGGCATGTCGAGTGCGTTTATGTCTTTTGTACGTAGGAGCGCCGGCGCATCCTTAGATGTAGCCAGCATTCTTTATGAATGACTGTTTGAGCACGATTACTGGCTAATGTATTATATTTATTCAAGAGTGGTAATGGTATTAAGATATATTTAAAGTTAAAAATGTTGACTAAAATTGATTATCTTTATGTGGGAAAAAACAAATAGTATTTTTTTCTTTCATCGTTGCCTCCTCATTATAACTTAATTAACTATCTATACTTAGATTAGCTAAATGTTGATTTAATCAAATATAATGAAGAATTATTATCATGATATTCCTTAAAAAAGTCATATTTATTTTAAAATATCATCGCCTTCATTTAAGGTCCTACCTTTTCATTCTTCAACCAAACACCTCTATAAATTGTAATCAAATTAAACGGTTCCCATATATTAAACATTAGAATCGCGTGAGACGTGTCGCTTCGTGTCGACACAAGTCTAAACGATTGGCACTGGCCGGCAAACGCATAAAAACTTTTTCAAGTAAAAAATAAGTCGAGAGAGAAAAAAAAGAACCGTGCACAATGGCCGGTGATACCGTGAAAAATGTTCACAAATAAAACAAGTCTTAGATCACCCGGGAAGCCGGTTACACGGTGCTCAATACGTGTGAAACTTGGAAACTTTATTATTTAGAAATATTTATTTTATCAACTTAAGTGTGTTCTTCTTTGAGGGCTAGAGGAAATTTTTGCTTTCACGTTCTTTAAACGGATTACATCAAAAACATATTGAGGCACCATTGAAAAATTAAAGTGTCTTTACCATGATTAAAAGATAATTAGACCACATACATTATGCTCAATAGTAATATCAGAAACATTTCAATTATTATCTTCAGGAATCAGAATCAACTCTTCATACCTAACCTATCCAGTTTCGCAATTACAGTTCAAAAATTACAAGAACACGTAATAAAAGCGAGAACTTCTTCCTTATTCATAGAAATGCACCCTCCCATTGCCAATGAAACAACAGCCAGTTAAGTGCCAAGTTGTGTGGCAGCCACCACGCATCCGCAAACACGCCGCGTCATCCTTCACCCCCGAACACAGCACCTGATGAGCTCACAATCACCCCACAATGCTAATGGGTTACCCAGAACCTTACCTGATCACTCGCTTACTCGACAACTTCCAACCAATTAATCATTCCAATACGAAGCTTCAAATTTGACAACTAAAGGAATTTTAATCGAATTCAATACGTTGAAAACGATTCCGACATTCTGATTCACAATCGAATAGTTACTCGATGAATGAGAATTTTAAATCTTTTGTGTCGTGTTTGGGCAATTTATTTGGTGCACAAATTAAATATAAGAATACCTTTATAATTGAATACAAGTCAACAGTTCAACGCTCGTCAAAAATATTTGGTGTTCAATTATTTTCTTGACGGATACAATGCAGTTGATGACTTTCACTGCAAATGTTTCTTAAAACGTACTAAATTAGTTATTTGTCTTGAAACAATAAAAAGTACATTTACAACAGTTCTATAAAACATTAAAACGCCATCGAGATGGTTCCAATTCTTTTGAAGAAACACAAAAACAAAAGTGAAGCTTGCTCAACAAAAGCTCGGTGCCGCCTGTGCTGCGCGCACAAAAAATATATTATTACGGTGAATTTTTCCTTGTAACTGTGTCAGTGCACTTAAATGCAACAAAACCAGGATTAAAATGGCGGACTGCAGGATATTACCGACGATGTTATTGAACCGGGTGGTCCATGAGAAATAAAATGCATGCTATCACCTTTAGGTGTCGGAGCAGTCGACCACGTGTCTTTTAGATTAGATAACAAGGTGGCGCTGACATCTTGATAAGTGTACCGTACTTATTTGCGAACACGTTTTCATTAACTTTTACATAATAATTTCTGGGGCTGCATAGAATGTCCGTTTCTGGACATGAGGTAAACGATGATTCATGGATTAGGATTAGAAATGAAAGACAACTGTCTATCTCAAGAAGAGGACTGCCTTTTTCTTTTTTCTTAAATGGTTTTTTTTTTAATACTGGGAAGCCAGCAGCTAAGCAGTTAGTTTCTGGCAAGTGGCTGCATTAATCCAGGTAAGGTCAGTAAGGTTATAATATGGACGTGTATGGTATAATTATACCATACACAGCCATCATGTTCCCACTGCAGGGACGAGGCTTCCTTCCGTGAGAGGGTAAAATTCAGCAGCTAGTCCTAGTGCGGTTTGGTAGAAGATTTTCTTTTGATGTGCATAATTATCTGGGTGTGAACAACGAACCACGACACATAAGTCTGGGCTACCAATGAACCATAACATTATGTATCGACTAAGTACAAGGTACCTTTATTATAACAACACTCATTCCCAACTTCCATCATTAGTCTCTAAGAGGCATGGCTTCATCAGTAAAACAGCCGTCTCAACAGGCTGAGACTCCGCGAGCTCTCAGACTCAGAACTAGGGACAATATCTCAAGTCAGGCTACATGACAACGGTCCAGTTAACTGTTACTAATGTTTACTATTGTCAGGTTAGTTCTCTCATTAATTTTGCGCAGAATAGTGAAAGAAATTCGGCCACTCGAGCCTCATTTACACGCTTCAAGAATGCGAGTTGCATGCAAGTTGACGACATTGTGGTATTTGTTTGATCAACTGAATTTATTGTCCATTAGCATGAATGCATTGCATGCAACTCGCATTCAATTTATTGCGCCGTGTAAATGGACCTTAAAAAGACTTCAGATATACAGAATACTTTTGCGTTTGCGACAATGGAGTAATTAATACATAGATGAGGAATATGGAGGACCCAATCAAAACATAAAGTGGAATTGAGTAGGACATCTGGCTAGACACGGGGATGGCCAATTGAAAACTTTGACCAAGTGATGGTCAAAGTAAGGCCATAGAAACCGCCATCCAAAAGCTCGCGACGGGTTAACGATTTTGTGAGAATAGCCGGAAAACCCTGGATGTGGAAAGCAGAAAACCGGCAAGTATGGCAGAAGAAAGGTAAGATGTATACGCAGCACTAGGTCATTTTGGGTTAAAATGAAAATTTATGCTTCCTATTGAAGATCAGCAAAATCCAGCATATATGTTCACGGAATCGCGGCGGTAAGACACCTTTTTGAGGAGTGGCTGGAGTGGCGCCACGGCGTCCTAACGTTCCAGATGAGGCACGATAAAAAAAAGCAAGACTATATGTTCAATGTTCAGCAAAACGATGCCATTGATGCTACCCGTGGCTTTCAAAAGCTGTCAGTCAATAGCCACACTGAGCAAGCAATTTAAAAACAATCCCACAGACACAGTGTTCAAATTTGAAGAAAACGATACGAAACGAGTTTATGGTAGTGGATACAGCCTACACCATGTCGAAGCGCCATCGACGCCTTTTTGCCGACTTATGATTCAACGCATTCACCAATCGCGATTACCGCGGCCAAAAGTATGGCGCGCTCAGACCCTAACTCATGAAGATATTTTGTTTAAAGCTGCCGAACAAAGAAGCACTTTGTTTTAAGAAATTGTTTCTTTTTTTACTTTTCTCGCCAGTTTACTGCCCTTTTAAGGGGAGCTTACTCCTATTTGCTTTCATTGCGCGGAAAATGTTTATGCTACAATTCTGCGATTATGGGCTTAGGCTTCGGGTCGAGTTTTGTTTGTTTGTCCTGATTTATATTCTGATTTCATACTTTAAAATTACGCTACACGAATTTATAAGGACTAACTGCTGAAATATATTTGTAATTTTTAATGTTACTTTGGCCTCGTTTAAATCATTCATGCTGAGCATACTGTAACATTTCTGAAATTTATCGTAAAAGGGTTCATGGTCAGGACAGTTTTTTTTCTAATGTTGGTATTGCTACAGTTTAGTAATTTTAGGACTCCTTCGTTATATAGCATTAAATCAAGTCAAATAAAAAAAATATATACACGCTGGTGGAAATACCTCTTCGAACTATGAATGACTATCTGTTAAACCCTATACATTTTATAACATTTAATTTTGTAAAAAAAATATGACCATTTAACAATAGTTTAACAACTTATCAAACAACTGGCCATAAAAGAAAAAGGATGGAAATGAATAAAAAAAATAATTTCCCTTATTTTTTTATTAATTTTGGAATTTGGTAATAATTTATTTGACTAGTCTTTTAATGAATATTATTTATTGAAGATACAAGCACAGTCGGCAACAATTGTAAAAAGTTTTCCTTATAATTATGGTATTTTGATAATATAATATTTTACGAATGTCGTATTTGCTACTAATTTGTTTTGTGAAAGACATATTTTGCTTTTAAGCTTTTAACGATGTATCCCTTGAAAGAATCAAAAAGAACTGGGAGCATGCCAAAATCACAATAAAAGATACATTTTTACCTTTTCTATAGTTCAAAGATTTATAGCCAAAGTAAAACTTACAAAAAAAAAACACAGACACTTATGAACATCAATTTATGAACTCAACACCACAAATGTCTTATACATAACCATCTACATACAAAACAAACAGGAGTACTCACACACGCACCCGAAGGTGGCTTCCCTAAGCGGACATTACCACTCCATCATCACACCTCAATGGATGGCCGCCATTTATCAGCGGCGTCGGCACCACACATAATGTTCCTTCATCAGATACCATACAATGTAGTCACATGACTGATATCATATAAGCTGTGGAGAAGTTGCTTATATTAGCTATAATAGTTTTGTAGATAAAGATGTCCATAGTATTATGAACGTATGTTTAGACGAAGCGAAAGAAGTAAGTAAAAATCGTATAAGGTGGCGTGGCGTTCTTCTGTGTGTTTATGTCTACCCCCATGGGAAAAAAATGCGTTAGTTTACAATAGTAATAAGAACCCGGATTGGGACATAGAACACTTACTGTAGTATCTTATTTACTCGCTTTTATCTCTATTTCACTGGCTTTCTCCCCACACCAAGCACTTCGGGACCTCACTCCATACCACCTTTCGCGCCATTTTGTAACGTCTGACAGGAGACATTAGTGATAGGTACTCCCGTACTACGTGTAAGAGAGATAGTGCTTACATATCTATTAATTAGATACACTTTTTTTTTTTTTTTTTTTTTTATCGTGGTAAAATCATCAAATGAGTCCTCCCACCCAGGGCAGGGCGGGAGGGACTGTCAGACTTGTACTGACTAAAATCCACGGTGTCCTTCAGTAGCCCTTTACGTACCGGGGTCACGGTAATCTGTGAGTCCCGCGACCCCGGCAGGCTTTGGCCCTCTACAGGCCCCGTCACTATGCTGACACTCCTTGAGGCGCGCGTGGAACACAACGCGCCGTCGACCCGGGCATGGTCCATGGTCGGACAGCGAGTCGCCCATTACTCGCTGCCCGCATGCCCGCGCCTACGGTGGCCGGAGATCGTCTAGCGACGTCCGTCGCCGTGGGCGTCTACCACTGCGGCTGGGGTGGAGGGAGGACGCTGTCCTCTCCCTCACGCGGCCCGCCTCCTCCTTCGCGAGCATGACTGCTTCGCAGAAGGAGGCGACCGCTTCCCACTCCATCTCGCCCCGCAGCATGGCCTCGACCAATGCCGGGCGCGAGAGGTCTCCGCCTATCGCCGTCGTGAGGACACGGCGGTGCTCTGCCCAAGCGGGGCAGTCCTGCACCGTATGCTCCACCGTGTCCTCCGGACGATCCTCGCAGTGGTGACACCCAGGCGTTTCTTCCCTCCTTATCAGACACAGGAACCTCCCGAAACTTCCGTGTCCGGTGAGGACCTGCGTCATGCGGTAGGTCAGGACGCCGTGACGCCTATCCAGCCACTCCTCAAAGAGGGGTCTTACCGCCGCGATTGCGGCGTGCCCATTAATTAGATACACTAGTAACTATCAAGATAGTATAGTGCCTAGTTCTCGTGGCCGAGGGCATAAGATGTAAAAATAAAATATATATACAGTTGCACCATCTACGGTCCGCGCCACGCCTGAAGTCCTGTGGAAAATTCGGTTTACTTAATTTTTAATGCAATTTCATGTAATGCCATACCTAGACATTAGCGCCGTGTCAACAATACTTCAATCGTGGCGCAGACTCTATAATTCATTAAATCGACATAGCTTCAATAAGTTCAATTGTTAAGTTCCAAAATAAACAACAAAACAGGTTATAATTCGGAAAAACTTTTAAACTTATACCACTAATTCAAAAAAAAAACATTAAAATTTAATTTTGAAATATTTAAACATCGAATCGAACACCAGAGGCTACTTTATAATTGGCGAATGTAAGTGCACTCGTGAAAGAAGACCTTAATGAATGAAATGTTGATTGATTTCGCGGCGAAACAACAAACAAAAGAACTTTCTCGAAGGCAGGTCGGCCACAGCTACTCGTACGAGTACCAGAAAGGAAACTTGGAGTTAGAATCTTGTTGAAAATTCATCAACTTTTACGAACTAATTAGGTGCACGCGGCTTACACCTGGCCGCGAGAGTATCTTCATATGAAAGGTCTATACCACCACCTCTTAGTACTGGCTACTGTTATGTTCCCTGCAGTTTCATCCGCCATTTTTATTTGTCTTTTTGGACTCCTCCTAATTAAAGGGGCACTCGTGGCGCGATGTCAATAACGTGCATTATATTTAATTTTGGTCAAAACTTGGGCAACTAAATGCAAAAAGGGTTTTGAATATGTTTGAAAGTTCCATAGAATACTGTATTCAGACAAATTCTTTAGCTTGTTAGTATGACATGATAAAAGTACCATTATCTAACTAACTAATATCAATCTAACTTCTCATGAATGCGAAAGTTTATACATCTATTTGGATGGCTGTTTGTTATGTTACTCCATAAAGTCAAAAATAGGTCAAATCTGGTATAACACATAGAATAACGTAATACCTGGATATTGCATTGACTTGGGATAAGTTACACGGAGGCGAAGCCGTCTGCAACAGATAGTGGATTATAAAGTGCTATCAGTACCTATACCTCCATCTCTTTCCCATACTCGGTTTGTGATAGAGATGAAGCCATACAGTTCGAATAACGCCATAAGAGGTGGTAGGCCCCTGGTCGCGAGAGTACCTTAACAAAACATAGCACAGTAAGGTAATTAAATATTTATTTACAAAATGAGAAACTCAAAAACAATTTTCAGCAGTTTTAGGCGATTGAGTTCCCGTTGGTTACTAATTAAACCTATGTAATATTACTTATATTAAAATATGCCTTAAATCTTTCCAAAACAAAATAGGCTCTATAAAATTGTCAAAACGACTGAACGAATCTTAATGAATTTTGGCTCAGAGACAAATTATAGTCTGGAATAGCACAAAATATATAATTTATCTCGGTAGTACGTTCCTGTGGGATAACTTCACATCCTCAAAATGGGCGTGAAAAAGTTGCTAGATCATTTAAATAAAAATAATTCGGTTACCAAGCGCGCTGGCGATACCTCTGACTGCAGATGTCTATAGGCTTCGGTGAACCGTAAAGGTGGCTAACACCACCTTTACGGTTTAAAAAATAACTTATTGCCAGACTATCACTCAGTGTAAACTATGACGTCTAAACGGATGCAGTTCGTGGAAGTGTTGCCAAATTATCATGCAACATTTTACTAAAATGTTGCCAATGGTTATAAAGTTATGTAATTTAGTTAAATGTTGTAAACATCTAAGATTAAAGTTGTGTGTTTAAAAGGACCTTCTATTTACTAGACACATGATATTTACGAACCTTCCTACCATTATAATTTACCCTAAAATAAAAACTTTCATAGAAGCTCTGTTTTCGCCACTAAAACGTACCTCTTTTAAAAATGGAACCACAAAAGCCTGTTTAAAAATGTAGACTGTCGCGGTTGACTCAATTATCCTTGCCGTACCCTCTGTAGCAGACAGAGTGGTCTAGGACAAAGTAATTAAATAGAAATTAGACCTAACTAAGCCTTAAAATATGGGCTTAAACACGGCCAGACTGAACAGTTTTCTAGACTAAGATATTTTGGAAACTTATGCCCGTTGATACTTTAAGTAGCAATTTTAAAATTAATTTATATCAGGCATCCATTCACGCGGGCATGCGGCCGGCGAGTAATGTGTGACTCGCCATCCGATCATGGACCATGCCCAGGACGGACAAGCGGCGCGTCGTGTTGTGTCGTCCTCGTGAGCTGTCAGCAATTTGAGACCGCTCTTAGAGGGCCAAAGTCTGGTGGATTTTAGTCAGTAAAAGTCTTACCGTAATGGGTGGGAGGACTCATTTGATGATTTTAACAGAGGAACAAAAAATGAAGAAAACTTTGCTTTGGTTAGGACAATACAGGCAAGCGGTACCAGTAGGGCAGTAGCAGAGTAGTAAACGTTTCAATAACAAATGTACCTTTTAAAAAAAATATCGATAGGCTCGCGTGTGGCCACTATCTCGCCTGATAGCGAAGATGTGGTGGTGAAGCACGCTTGCCTAGAAGTAACTTATTCACTCTTAACTTGAAGACCCCAAGACTGTAGCTATGAGAAAACAGAAGAACCTCCATCTCTTTCTATCCCAGTATCGTTACATAACATTGATCGACTTTCAACTATTCTGTAGGAAAAGGTCGAGACATTTGATTAAAATAGGATAGATAGGCATCCTCCTGTCTCTTATTGTTTTGGGTTTAATAGAGAATCTATAGTCAAGGTTGAGAACTACAATTGGATTGTGACGTAGACTAATTAAAAACGACAAACCGTTTTCATTCAATTAGAAGTTTTAGTTTAAGTAATTGTGTTTTTTTGTATAATTGATTAACTTCGACTCCGTCTAATTCATTCAATGATAGTCCAAGTGGGCGCTCCGTAATCTTCCGTTCAAATAATCTGTTTAAATAATTGAACAAAAAAAACAACAGAAATATAATTCGAATACGTGATTATACCTACTTAAGACTTTAATAATGTCTGGATTTTAAAGGACAATAGAGATATATTGTGACCTCTGCGTTTGTTTCTACTGTTCTTCACAGAGTAATCAGGTTCGAAACACCGACCTCATCTAGTTTGTAAAATACGACCTGAAAAGGTGTTTTTTTTTAACCTACTTGAAAAAATAAATATCATTATGCTTCATCATATAAGGTAGAGATACTGCGATATATTACTGTGAAAAAGAATAGCCCATTTTTATAGTAGCTCCTAAAATGTACATCTACTGTGAACTCTCGGCAATCAATGTGTCAAATCTAATAATTTTCATATCCTGAAACTCAAAACTGATAAAAACTTTTCACAGACATCCTAACGAGCCACTGCCACATAATTAACGTCCTGCCGAACCCACGTAGCTTCACCAAAGAAATACTTTTCCAAATTCACACGGCGTCCAGGCTATGAATTACAATATTACAATAAAACCGTCACAATACAATCTAATATAAGGCCGTGGTTGAATGGAGCGGGTTCACGGAAGGGCCCCACAAATCATCACGGCCTCATACGCGTGTAATTATCCCGCGCCGGACCCGCCCGATAAGATCTCTATAGCCGCTAATCTCTGGGGATAACGTTTAGAAGTTCCACTCTTGGCCTCGCATCCGTGGGATATGGAATGTTGAATGTTGTAGTTTTGTGTCTATGTATGTTTTCTTCTATGACGAAGACCAATTACATATTCTGGTTGGATGATTCATGTAAGGTGGTCTAAACAGAATCTCTATGAAATTAGTTTATCCTTCCATAGATCCAACTAAAATAATCACGTTCTTAATTAGTTAATAATTAGCCTATAATAGTCCCAATGCTGGGACAAAGGCTCCTCTCGTTGATGAAAGGGCTGTAATTCACCATGCGGGTTCAGTGCGGTTCGGTGGACGCCACATGCCTTTGAATTTTTGGTTCTAGAACATTCATATTCATTCATATCAACGCTTTCCTTACTATGTATTCCAGGTGTGTTTTACCAGAGTATAGAGATCCAGCTGAATATTACAGCTTTTGTCTTATAATTTGGTTATCAAACACGAATAATATCACTAACAATGAGATCAAGAACAGCATCATCAGCAACAGTTCGTCTTAAATACTATTTTAACCGACTTCTAATTAGTCTCTTACATTCGCTCCCTATGTTCAACCTCCTTGAAATTTACCAGCATAATCTTGTAATCCTGCAAAGGAGTTAGAGCCGTATTACGACGTCTTAAAACCAGGCTTGTTCCAGTGAGTGAACGAGGTGGCGCTAGACGACTTGTATAGCTCTGTCTCTTTCACTCACTGGAACAAGCCTGGTTTTGAGACGTCATAATACGGCCGCAGACCTTCTGTTTGAATGATTCGGTGCGGATAATCCAACGGTTGTGTGACTAAAGTCTCAGGAATGTGCGCGGGCGACGCGTTGTCCCCCGGGAACAGTCTGTGCGGGTACACACAACAGATTAGTTGGAAAGGACTAGTCCGTTTTGAGCGAGTTTGAAGGGACAGTATTTTCTTGGTAAAACTTTTGTTTGGTGTATTTCTACATTGAGTTAACAAAATTTTCACTAGCATCTCGGTAGGACGGATAACATAATTACCCGACAGCGACAAAAGGAGGTGTGTGTGTATGTGTGTTTATTTTATTTCTATCATCGTTATCGGCACTTTGTCTCCTCATTCTAATTGAAAGAAATTATACTCAGTAATTTATAGCAGAGTTTAAATTAAGGCCGTTTCAACTAAGTTTCTCGTTATTATGACGGGCAGCAATTTTCAAACGGTTCTCCGATGTTGTGCTATAAATTTTAATGTGTCTGCTTATCAAAATCTTTGACTGCATGTAGCATACTTACAGCCAAAACGTGCATGCATACAGCATTGACTGCATTAACTGTTTTGTTGTCTGTACAAGAAACAATTTGGGGAGACGATAGATATAATAGCAGTCAAAAAACCGACAGCCCAAATACATCCTGAGGAACTGTAGAAGGCTGTCTTTTATGAGTAATCCAGTGAACCTTCTCAATTTCTTACCTCTCGGTATGCGCGGGCGCCTCGCGATCGAGATCCGCCGCGCATTCCAGCCAGTCGCGATCCCTCTCCACAGATGAAAGGACCAACCCTAAGGATTTATAAACTTGTCTTAATGTCGGGATAAATCGCATTTTTATTCAAATAGGATGCGTTTGTTTTATTTCATTCACGTTTATCTACAATAACATTACGATATCTGCAATTCCATTGCGTGACGTGAGTCAAGTGTTGGAGGCTTCATGGCGGGGGACAACTTTCATAGATTTTGCCTGAACGTCGAAAAAACTTAAGACGGTTATTTATATAGAACGAGCGACAACATTACACAAGATTTAACAAAATCTTAAGTCAAAGCTCATTGATCTTTGACAGGCCTGTTGGTCTAGTGGTTAGTGACCCTGACTGCTATGCCGAAGGTCGTGGGTTCGATTCCCACCCAGGACAAATGTTTTTGTGATGAGCACGATCATTTGTTCAGCATCTGGGTGTAATTTATCTACAAAATGTATGTATTTAGAAATATATAAGCATGTTTATCAGTTGTCTAGTACCCATAACACAAGCTCTGCTTAGCTTGGGACTAGATGGCGTTGTGTGATAGTTGTAGAATATTAAAAAAAAAAAACTAGTTGTTTCAGTCGCAACTGCTAGGTAGGTTCAGCGTTTTTGCGAATTTCTCAGTAGCAACCACCATAGGTTGCCTCTTATTACATGCTTGCCAAATGTGGATGTTCTATTGGAGGCTACCTCTGCGTAACCCTTCAGGGATTAAAGGAGTCATGTTATGTAAGTCTACACTTAATAATGTCTGGAGAAATCCCATAATAAACCTGAGTTACCCACATCTAACTAACTAAACACAATTTCCCAGTAGCCGACCCAATGACCTATAAGTTCAAGTAAATTGACGCCACAATTGGACATACATTAGTGGCATCGTTCTCCCGTCGCTTCTCATTTGAGTTGCAACACAAAGAGCATCCGTCGCCGGCGACCGACAAACCCCAGACATAACAAAGCAACTAATACATGTAAGTACAAGTCTGTGGTACAAGTTTATTAGTGTACTAGCGGCGAAACTGAAATGTGTACATGGTGCAACATAGCTTGACCAAAACGCAGTTGTTTCACCCTTCAATCAATACATTTACTACATACTACTTACATACTCAGTATCTATAAGTAGTATAAAACAAAGTCGATTAAGTCTATCTGTACTCATAGTATTATTATAATTTCTAAAGTACTACACCGAATTAAATCATTTTTTTTTGTGTTTTTTGGATTATCAGGACATGGTTTGTATGTCAGAAAGTTTTTGGTTTGATTGCTTCCCAAATCAGTTAATTTTAACTTGTTTTGACAGAAGAAATAAGTGGAAACAATCACGAAAGTTAATAGACGAATATATGATCACTCTCCTTGGCTTGGTTAGCGCGTATGTCCAACAGACAATGTGAAGACTCTGCTTAATACATCTTCTTCTATCTTCTTCTATACTATAATAAATCTGTAGAAGGGTCAATTCTGTACATTGAAAATATTGAAAAAATAAATAGCGGGGGGTGTTGCTGGATCGATACCAAACCCAAATAAATGATTAAAAAAAATTTGTCTGTCTGTCTGTCTGTCTGTCTGTTTGTGCAGGCATCACGTGAAAACTAACGGTTCGATTTCGATGAAACTTGGTATAATTATTCCTTATTATCCTGGGCATAACATAGGATACTTTTTATCCTGGAAAAATACGTAGAAAAAATCTTATTTTTCAGTTTTATTCATAGACGTTGTTCTGTAGAACCGCGAACACACGTTGCATTACCCGCAGTGGATTCAACGCCGTAGTATTTATAAGATGTCATTGTCAGAGTTACTCAAAATGGGGAAATAAACCATCCACGCGAAGACCGACATCCGCGCGGACGGAATCGCGGGCGGAAGCTAGTACTATAATAAATCTGTAGAAGGGTCAATTCTGTACATTGAAAATATTGAAAAAATAAATAGCGGGGGGTGTTGCTGGATCGATACCAAACCCAAATATATGATTAAAAAATTTTTTGTCTGTTTGTCTGTCTTTCTGTCTGTCTGTCTGTCTGTCTGTCTGTCTGTTTGTGCAGGCATCACGTGAAAACTAACGGTTCGATTTCGATGAAACTTGGTATAATTATTCCTTATTATCCTGGGCATAACATAGGATACTTTTTATCCTGGAAAAATACGTAGAAAAAAAATCTTATTTTTCAGTTTTATTCATAGACGTTGTTTTGTAGAACCGCGAACACACGTTGCATTACCCGCAGTGGATTCAGCGCCGTAATATTTATAAGATGTCATTGTCAGAATTACTCAAAATGGGGAAATAAACCATCCACGCGAAGACCGACATCCGCGCGGACGGAGTCGCGGGCGGAAGCTAGTACGAAATATGTACCAATAAAGGTAGATGAGTAGCCTATAGAATATAGTGAATAGAGCCAACGTGCTGAAGGAAGTAGATGCTATTATTTCCACTAAAAACAGTCAATGGTGGTACGCTACATGCATTGTCGTTCTTTATCCCATCCTCACTCATGCAGTCTTTTTATAAATAGTAACTTCAACGTAAACACTTATCTCTTTTGCCACGTGTACCATGCGTTGTAAAATATGATCGAGAGAACTTGCAAACAATAGAACTATAAGTCGTCGTAGCAGTGACGTTATATCTTTGAAACAATCACGAAATACCCGCACAATGGACTAAAGTAATTGCGACTCGGTAACGGGTTTCAACTATTGTGTTAAAACTTTTAAACTAGAGGGTCTACAGAAAATGACATTAATTGACCGTCACTTGAAGCGCACCTGCCATGCTGTAAGATTTTGTCAAAAAAAAAATTAATGATCTCCGGAACGCACTCGCTGCATATATTTTGTATTAAACACCGCACAATCTTAGTAATACTATAAACGTGAAAGTTTGTTTGGATGGATGGATTTTTGTTACTCTTTCACACAAAACTACAGAACGAATTTGTTTAGTTATTACCTACCTAGATACCTGGATTAACACATAGGTATTTATCAAGTGGATATTTATCTTCCTGAGGGATAAATTTCGTGTTTTAGTTTAGTTTCTAGCAACGGCTAGTGTAAGAAAATTCTGGCGGATCGTCCGCTTCTGATGTTCGCCGGAAAACACTCATTGTATTGTCCGCCGAGCATCAGAATTTTTCTGACAGAAGTTTCATATATTAGGGAAACAGTGTATAAGACGGGGACGCGAGGTATGATGTATTCGGTCGCGGTTAAGGTAATTTGATAAAAAAGGTAAACAAAGAAGATTGGCATAAAGCTATCGAAGTTTATGTCAATCCCGTTAGTCATCGTTTAGAAAACGATTCTCACTTCAACTGATGATAATCATTTTCAAGTGCCGGGGTCGCGGAACTCACAAATTACCATAACCCCGGTACAAGGGCTATTGAAGGACACCGTGGATTTTAGTCAGTCAAGTCTGACAGTCCCGCCCTGCCCTGGGTGGGAGGACTCATTTGATGATTTTACCACGCTAAAAAAAAAGAGAAAATTGTTACTTTGGTAAACGACAATGGCTATATACATAATAGACGATACCTAATTTTGTTTATTTTATCTTTGATCTAAAATAATTATCTTTTTGTCGTTTCAAATATTTTAATTGACTACGTACCGTCAAAGACACAAAGAGAATTACGAAGCTCTCTCAAGTAATTGACACCCTCTTAAACGTATAAGTAGCATTTAAGTAAGTACTTGCTTAATAGCCTTGTCAAAGTAAGAACCCATATTTACTTATTTAGAAAATAATGAAAAGTAAAATCAATTTTATGAAATAACCTTGGATTTCTGGAAAGGGGAAATGTTTTCGACGCCTCAAAACAATTAAATAATAGACAAATTGATGATCCTACAAACTTTTGAAGTTCCTTACTTCCTCAATAAATTAAGACAAAAGTATAAGGGTTGCAAGACTTACAACCTTCTTTTTTCACATACAATTCTATAATCACTGCAACTTTTGAAACCCAGAATATACGGTGCCAAACTGGCTAGAATTAACAGTGACGGCCAACAGAAAACCGCTAAAGGCAATGAAGCTCGACAAAGTCCCGGAGTTTAAATTTAACTCTCTTGGATCCCGCAACGAAATTAATCTGAGAAAATAGCGAAGGATTATGAAAAATATAATACAATTTATACTTTCATCCATATCAAGCAGGAGACAATAGGCACAAAAGAAAAATTTACAGCTTGAATAGATGTTGCCTAGCACTACGGATAAGTTTCAATACCCAGGGTCACCTTGGGGAATCCTCAGTTTGTTACGCTTAGTTCCTAAACCCAAGCGGGAATGTTTTTCAAGGCCAAGATTGACTTCGTATGTAAAATTGTCTTGAACTGAAATTCATTGCCCACAGAGCACTGAACCGCGACGTATAGAGATGCAGTTGAGATGCAATTTTTTAGACATGATGACCATGAAAGTACGTTTACCGCATAACTTCTGTCATGCACTGGTTTAGATTCTGACATAAATCCACCCTGTAGTGCTATGTCCACTACATAAAGCAGGCAGCGATGAAGTTATGGTTTTTCTTTCAATTATATGCGGAAGAGCATAAAGTTGAGAATCTATTTAACAAAAAACCGTAGCTACAAAGCTGCCCGCGACTACGTCATTTCGTAGTGCGGGAGGTAACACAATTGGTTTATGTGTAACTGTAGACAGTGCCACCTCTAGTTGTGGCATCCGAGACAACTCCGTGCTCTGTGGCTTCCTTTGCATATCAATAAATATAATTGAATTCTAATCACATGAAAGACCAGACTAATAGTAATGGAAAATTGATTTGATGTAAATTGTAGATACATGATGGATTAATATTGCTCACATACTCGTATCGTAACCTACTGAAGAAATGATTATATCTGTCCTTATTTATTTGGAGAGTTTCAACTATTACGAACAATTAGTGGATACAGGAAACACTGCCCCTTTTTTTTATTATCTTTCGTAGTCTCGAAGGACTACACACTTGTAACCTTTAGCCACCATTCGCACGAGCGCTTTTTTTACGGGCGTTAAAAAAGCGCCGAGATAGGACAAATGCAATTCCAATATCTGTTTCTGCTGCGAATGGGAGCTTACTCTACAAACTTTAAAATAAAGGGAAGTTTACAATTCAATACAAACTATTTTTTTTATTCATTACTCATACTCTGAAAGTAGGTAATGTTAAGAAATAATATTATATTATATTGGTACTGTATTTTTAGAATGTTCGATTGTGATTCAAAATGTATTGAGACCTCCTCATAAAAGTCAACAAATATCCCGTCCAGTATTCATATCTCTTTTGACGTGTATTCGTGTGCAACGAAGTGTGCACTATACAAACAGGATAAATGGAGTTCCTAGGTGAAGTTTAAAAATAGGCGATGGATAAATAGAAGCAATTCGTAGCCCGATTTCGTAGCAAGCTCGTAGACTCGTAGCCCGCGCCTGCATTTTTGTATATTTCTTTGTTGTACTTCTATGGTTTCATATTTTTATTTGTTTATCTATTATTTTATATATTTATAATTATCAGCATTGCAATGTTGTAACTCAAAGGATATTTCAATTTTTTTTGGGTTATTTATAAAACTTTGACTGACTTCCGCTTCCGTAGTATGCAAACAGTAAAAGAGTAACATACTCAACCAACTCTTAAAAATATACAAGTGAGGTTAATACTAACAATATTTGTAAGTTTACTTCACTCAAAAGTGTTTCTCGTCTCCGTGAGTACCTCTTTACCGACATCGAAAAAAATATATATTTGAGTTCCAGCGATACCCGAAATCAGGTCACGAGCCGAAACGGATTACATACTCGTGAAGTTTGAAGAAAGGAGGCTTCGTGGGGCCCGACAGGTTGCGAAGTTCAAAGGTGAAGAGTTCTGCCCTCACCTGAAACCGGCATGGCTACAGGGATGAATTTGATACGAATTTCAGTGCAGTTGCATCTGAAATGTGAATATTATCGTTGAATGTTTTCCTTTCTGCATCTATAAATGCAAATTGCAATAGACATTTGAATATATTTTCCATTTTTAGTTTCCTTCGTCTGGATGATGATAACTAGTAAATTACTTATAATATCTCAGGAATAGAGCCTGAAACAGCTAGACGGGGTCGGAGCGTGGTCGTCGTGGAGTGGAAGGATTTTCCAATATTCATCGATCCTGGTGAATGATTTTGCTGTAGAGTACAGTACAAATTAAAAAAGTTTTTAAAGCCAGAAATACATTATAATTTTAAATAAACCATGAATGACTCCGAAATAAACATATTCGTAGCACGATTAGATACAATTGTGCACCATAAACATAGGGTGTTTTTGCGAGCGCTAAAAATGTTATCTACAAGAAAAACTATTTCATAGAACTAACATAACGTCTGATAAAATAAAGTTTACACACTGAGCCGCTAGAGAAAGGAAAATAAAGGAATCTGCGCATTATTTACAACAACCATTTATTTAAATGTAAAAAGAAAGCAATTTAAAAAGTTTTATGACCGGCGCGGGCTGGCGGGGCCGCAGCTTCGCATTGCATCGGGCCCTGCCGCCTGTCTCCCCTACTACGAAACTTTTCTTTGATTCCCACTTCGACACTTTCCCGGCTCGCCATTAAACTCATGAAATAGTGAGATTAATTACACGAAATATATAGTTTACAAAAGCAGGGCCACGAGAATGGTGAGATTGAGTGAGGCGCCATTTTTAAGGTTTCTGGCTGCATGAAACGAAAATAATGTTCATTAGTGAAGCCCTGTTGAAGGTAAAGTCTTACTTTTTACTGTTTATATTTTTTTGGCTTATTTAATAGGATAATGTAGATACTATCTACTTGGGAGGAAAGCAATCACATGCATGGATGGTAGTTATTGACTGAAAAACTGATTCAAATAACATGCAGGGCGCGCTTCGTCAAAGCCATTGCGCGAGTCGCGATTTCTGTTTCCCAATATTTTATGTTTGTACGAGTACATACAGTGCGCGTGTTTCAGAAAAGTTATTAATATGGAGTGCACGTATAACATTCTTTTTTGTAAGCACAGTACAAACTCTATCCCGATACCTAGTATATTCTCATAACGCATATTTTATCCAAAAGTTTGTAGTAACTCAAAGAAATTACAAAAGCTGTTGAAAATTACAAGTGTCAATAACTCCTTCACTGTGAAACGGTTATTTTCTTCACCGAGTGTCGAGCGGAGTTTAGGCAATGATTAATGACGCAAAGAAAAAGTTTTTACTTCGGTTCTTCGGCTCGAGTTACACCTGGCTTCCTTAAGAAAGAAAGATACGAAAGAGTTGCCATAGGTTAAAATGTTTGAAACTCATCATTTACTCTTTAGGGAAATATGTATTACGGCAACTTTTTTTATCAGCGGTTACTTTTTGCAGGGAATTGAGGCGTGTGAAAACGTTGCGAGTATTTTAATAACATTTTATTTTTTGGACTTAGTTTATATTCTATGTGCTATAATGGTATATGTATAATCCAAGGGGTGAAAATTACTTATTTAGTCCCGAGACGGGGTTTGGCACCCGTAACGTAGAAGGCGAAATACTTAATTCGAGGGACTAAATAAGTAATTTACCCGAGGTAAACACTGTGCTTTTCATTACAAATACGAGAAAAGTAAAAATCAAATCAAATCAAATCAAATCAAATCATTTATTTCAACTAGGCCAATTACAGGCACTTTTGAATTGTCAAAAGACATAAAATAAAACTAGTACAAAAATAGTTATGGTGCTACAGTCCCAGTCACAAGACATACCAACTTTTAAAACCAAAATCATTAACAGGAATGGATCCTCTGTTGGTTTCAATCAATGGGCTACACCTGGCATTTATAAAAGTAGGGCGAGATTGTACGAGTTGTATGGTTTGAAAAAATTTAGGTTTGATACACCTTTTGTGGAATATGTAAGAAATTATTCAAAATTATTTAAAAAGATTTGTGTTATTGCTAAGTCAAAATTTTTAAGCGAAAAAATTAAAAATTCTACTAACAAAGTTAAAGCTACTTGGCAAATTATCAACAGTGAAACAGGAAGATCGGTTAATAATGAAAATCAATTAGAGATTATGATAGACAGTCAACTAATTACAAATGCGACTAGCGTAGCAGACGCATTTAATGAATTCTTTGCAAATATTCCTATAACTACAACTCGCTCCTTAAGCTCGTCTCCGTCTAAAGCTGAAAGCATTCTGCAACGCAATGTGCCTAAATGCGGTAACCTGCTTAGTTTTAAACACATAACACCATATGATGTAATAAATGTATTCAACACGCTTAAATCTAAACATACTGGCGATTATTGGGGCATTTCAATTAAACTTTTAAGTAATATAATTGACATCGTTGCCCCCTATCTTGCAATTACTTTTAATAAATGTGTAGATCTGGGTACTTTCCCTGACCTCATGAAGAGTAGTAAAGTTATACCATTATTTAAATCAGGCAATAAAAATGATATTGGTAATTTCAGACCTATTTCTATCTTACCTGCTTTTAGCAAAATATTTGAAAAATTGATACTCAAGCAGTTGCTTAGTCATTTTAATGTAAATAGCCTCCTTCATAGTGAACAATATGGTTTTACGAAAGGTCGTTCAACAACTGATGCAGGTGTTGCTTTGCTGAAGCACATATTTAAGGCGTGGGAGAGCTGTAAGAATGCAATAGGTGTTTTCTGTGATCTATCCAAAGCCTTTGATTGCGTACACCATGATACACTTTTGCGAAAATTACATCATTACGGAGTCCAAAACGAAGCTCTTAATGTTATAGAATCGTACCTACGTAATAGATTTCAATGCGTAGATGTTAATGGCTCGAAATCTACTGGTCAACCTGTACAGCTAGGTGTGCCTCAAGGATCAATTCTGGGTCCGTTTTTGTTTTTGGTCTACGTCAATGACTTGCCATATCTTTTAAAGGGCATTTGTGACATTGTACTGTTTGCAGATGATACCTCTCTATTATTTAAAGTAGATAGAAATAGACAAGATTTTGACGATGTTAACACCGCATTATCATTGGTCACGGATTGGTTTACTGCTAACAACCTGGTTCTCAATACCAAAAAAACTAAATGCATAAAGTTCGCCCTGCCAAATGTTACAAATCTAGGGCCTAACATTGTTCTAAGTAATGAAGAACTTGAAACTGTTGACTCAGCTGTGTTTCTGGGTATTAAATTAGATTCTAAAATTCAATGGGGTCCGCATATAACAAGTTTAGCGGGAAGACTAAGCTCGGCAGCCTACGCTGTCAGAAAAGTAAGACAGTACACGGACGTTGATACAGCTCGACTAGTTTATTTTAGTTATTTTCACAGCCTTATGTCCTACGGTATTTTATTGTGGGGAAAAGCGGCTGATATTCAAAACATATTTGTTTTACAAAAACGAGCTGTTCGGGCAATTTACCAGCTGGGTACTAGAGTTTCTCTGAGGGATTTATTTAAGGAGATTGGCATTCTGACGGTGGCATCTCAATTCATCTTTGCAAACATTATATATATTAGGCAGAATTTACATCTGTATACCAAAAACAGTGATTTTCACACTTTTAACACAAGAAATAAGCACCACCTACGTGTTCCTTTTCATAGGCTTCATAAGGTTCATAGCTCATTTGTAGGCCTTGGTATAAAATTCTATAATAAATTGCCTTCGTCATTGCTAGACTTGCCGTTTAATGTGTTTAAATCTAAGATTAAATCCAATCTTTGTTCTAAGGCATATTATTCCATAAACGATTACTTAGACGATAAAAACAGCTGGTCACTCTGTTGTAGTTAAGACGGCGTTCATGCTCTTTCCCCAGATTTCTTTTTTTTTTCCCGACTAGTTATATGAGTTCATATAATTGTTTATTTGTTTTTTTATGACTTAATTAAGTCATCTTTTTTTGTTTTATTTTATGTGTTTGTATTTGTTTTAGTATTTTATTTTGATCAACGGACATTTTGTCCTACTTTACATTTTATTGTTTGTCTTTTTGTGTGCATTGTTTATTATTTTAGTACGACAGTCGTAGGTTTCCTTCATCTTTTATTAATATTGTCGCAGCGGATGAAGAATGTTCACCTATCTCTTGCATTGTATAGAGTGTATCCACCTAGTATTATATAGCGTCATACCCAGCATTGTGTGAGTACCATGTATTTCAGAGCTATCTTTGACTAGAAACCTACGTCTTTTATTGACTTGAATGACTCTGGCGGTTGAGAGTATGTCATGCTCACTCAAATGTCTCGCTGATGGTGGCGTGTGTGTCGGTTCATTTAGTTCCCTTCAAAATGGTTGAGCTGAATGGTGCTGATATATGCGTCATGTTCGTGAACGGGCGCTGTCAGTTGGGACTGGTCATCTCTTAGCTGCCCGGGTCTATTTTAATTTTTAATTTAAAGTAACTTTACTTTTTGAATTGTCTTTTTTATATTTACTATGGACACTATTAACTTGCCACATCGTTCTCACATAATGTACCATCTGATGATGAATGATGTAACAAAAGTTTTGTAATAATTTTGGCGATTGAAAAAGAGTGTCCATGGAGTTTCTTGCTCATTCTTCTCCATAGAGATCTACGCTTTGGAATGAGCACCTACGGTACTTTCACGATAAATAAGAATAATAAGAACATAAGTTATTAGCTAAAGAGAGATATAATAAGAACATAAGTTATTAGCTAAAGAAATAATTAGTGTTGATCGGATTATCGCTTTACCGCATATTTCGTTTTTTTTTATTGTCCTGTTTGCGTCCAGCTATACAGGCAGTATTTTTCATATTCATAATTAAAAAAATGGCAAATATTTGGCCAAAATCTGTTATTTTAGAGATATATTAGAAACTAAATTATATAAAAGTCACAATATTTTCTTACTACTTAATTTTATGTTATTTTAATTTTAAATCGCGCTGTATAAAAAGTTAGAACATGGTTCAATAGAAAAATGTCAAAAAAGAACTAGTTTATTTTTTTAGGGTTCCGTACGTCTGAATACAAAAACGGAACCCTTATAGGATCACTCGTGTGTCTGTCCGTCCGTCGCTTACAGTCAATTATCTCCGAATCTATTAGACCGATTAAGTTGAAATTTGGTACACATATCAATTCCTGTGACCCAAACACAGAGGTGTGACGTGAGCAGATGAAATCTGTATATGGGGGGTCATTTTTGGGGGGGAAGGGGAAAATTAAAAAAAAAAAATCTGAAAACTGCATCGTGTGGCATATCAAATGAAAGGTCTTGTTGAGAAGATCTTAAATGTATTTTTTTGTAATTTTAAAATAAATAGTTTCCAAGTTATTCAAGAAAATAGACGAAAATTGACCATTCCCCCCCCTTATCTCCGAAACTACTGAACCTAAAATTTTGAAAAAAATACAGAAATTAGTTTTCTCCTTATAGATTATAGGAAAACCTATAAGAAGTCCATGATATTAAAATAACATGGTAAATCACTCAATATTGTGCGTACCAACTTACATTTGCAGGTGGAATGTGTGGGAGAACATATTTTTTTTAATACGTCATAAATCGTAAACCGCAATTTACCTTCCAAAGATACAACCAACTATAAGAACTTTTATATTATGTTACTTGCTGCTACGGAACCCTTTATGGGCGAGTCCGACTCGCACTTGGCGCAATTTGGCAGCTGTCTGTTGCAATGCATTACTTTCAAACCGAGTAATGTCCAATAAACATTTTTAAACCTCTTAAGGTATGAATTTTCAAATATCCGTCTGTCGTATACACTTACGTCATATAAGGAATGCTTGTGCAAAATTTGATGCTTCTATATCCAGCGGTTTCGACTGTGCGTTGATGAATCAGTCAGTCAGCCAGTGATTCATCCACTCGGTTTCATCTTCTACACAGGTTTTTTTTTAATGTTGTGTGGATATTTTTTTTCTGTGTAAACTTACGAATTTACAATGCTAGTACGAAAATTAGGTTTATTCCACTTTATTCTCCCAGGTTAACAAACTGGAATAAACCGAAAATTAATTATGACACCAATGAAAACGAAAATTAAATCTCTTCAAAGATTACTGAACAAAAATTATTCTTTATTTAGCAGAGAGACTGCTAAACATCTGTTAAATCTTGAGCTTGCGTGCACTGCGCAAAACATATTCAGAATAAGTTTCGATATTTGGTGAATTACACCAAATATCGTCTACAAATTCTACAACATTACCAACGTAATAAATTGCGAAACAAAATGCTGATTCTTCAAGAATACTTTCAGGCCAAGATAGTGTTTATTCAGCACAATAGGATCGTAATTAACTAGACCCATTCATTCGTTCGTGTCAGCAGTGAGTGAATGAAAAGTCGTAATCGCACAGTAATAAAGGTTCGTGGCAGACATGACGGGATACGAGCTTGAGTAAGCACAAAAGAGTTACAAAAGGTTCACTTTCAAAAGTTGTAAACAAGCTTTACTCACTATTAGATGCATTTAAAAGTGGAATTAGTGCAGTTGATTTAAAACGGCCACTTTAAGTAATATTCCTAATGATTCAATTCACGATTTTCCAGGAACGTCATTATGGCTATTCTTCTAGATCATTCATTCACGAATTTAATCATTAGGAATATTGCTGTGGCCGTTTTAGAACCGCTGGTCTATACATAAAGGAAAACAATATGTTGCACATAGTACAAAAGGTGCCTCTTGGAAGTGTGGGATCCATCTCCGGACGCAACGTCAACACAGGCTATCTGTACACTGTGGTGACGTCTGAGCGATTCCACAGGTGGTGGTAAGCCTCACCAGGGCTGGCTAGGGGCCACCATCCTATGGAAGTCCGGCGCCAAATAGTTATATCTGAATTCCGTTGGTCGCTTCATCTTAGGCAACATTTTTACTTCTAGGCTAAATTGCGGCAAAGAACAAACCCATTACAACAACCAACCCGATGGAAATCTATTCATATTTCGATCGATTAATAAAACTTAGCCTACTGTTTCTAAGTCATAGTATGAAGGACTCTCGTATCGTATGTCTGGAGGGCGCGCAATGTCGGCTCGCAGACTCTTTGAGAACAGTAAATTATAGCTAAGCTACTATATTATGCAAGTATTACCTACAGTTGAATATTATGAATTGGACTATTTGTTAATGCAAAATAGACAGCAGTATCATATTTTTTGAAGATTTTTTATTTTATTTGTGTTATGAAAAGACAAAAATTGAGTAGGCATCAAAACAATCCATCAAGTGGCGTCAAAGAAAACGGGAGCAGTGTTCAAGTACTATCATCTTCAGCTACAGTCTTCAGAGGCTTCGGTAATTCCATTTTGTCTTCCCATGATGCGCCCTAACAGGTATTTCGAGTGTGGTTCTGAAATTAGTCTTAAGAGGAACGGGTTCCTCTCTCCCCTCTCCGTGTGCTGATAGTGACCACCGAGGTGGTTTTAGTGAGAATGGGATATCCTTCGCTCTTATGTCCAAAGTACGAACACCTTTTAAAGAAAACCCCCGTTAAAAAAGGCATCGAAGTAAAAATACTGATTAATTAAATTCCAGGTGTCTTGAGATCTTCATCTTAATTTATTATACCCTGAATTTGTTCTTCGAATCCAACCCAGCTTACGAGTCGATGAAGTCGGAATTGGTCCTCTGAGGCCGATTACAATAATTGAAGACACAAGCTTATTATACGCAATCTTCTACCTAACCAACCTACCTACTGCTTTTATAAATTAAGTTCAAACGCAGAAAATCTACCTACCCCAATCTGTCAATTCTTTAAATTATTTATAAACTTAGAAGATTTAGGTTTTCGTTCGATTTGGAAAATTATAAAGTTTCAAATAGGTTGGCGTGGTCTGTAGAGAAAGAGGTTGTAATACATTAATAACCTGCTGATTATACGTTTATAAGTACTTACAAGCCAGCATGATTTTACAGCTAAAATAAAACGGATAATTTGCCAACTCATGCAATAAACGCTATCAAAAAGTTAGCGTCTGCTGAAAAACAAAATAATAAAAGCGAACGTATTCTCGGGAGAAGTTCGTCACAAATCTCGACGGGAGAGGGCTATACTTACATCTGCGCTAAGATATTACTTTCATAAGAGAAACTTGGGGAAAACAAATTTATTACGCCACTTTTGCTCGTGTATCCATGTCCTGGTCATAGACTAGTGAGAAAATGGCAAAAACGCGAAAAACAACTTTTCCCTTCATGAAGCCAGGCGATTGTTGTAATTTAGTGGAGAATATATATTAATATCCATTGACGGTCTCTTTTTGCGCGTATGTAAAAAGTCGAAAATGTAACGCAGTTTTGATAGAAAACTTCGTGATTGATTTGAATATTTGAATGAAAGGTCGTATATTATTAGAAAATAACTTTATTACTAATTAATTAAACATAATTCACAGTCAAATCATCGATAATAATCATTCACGCTTCTGTAAAAGGCACACTGTAACTCTTATTACTAGTAAAGGCTTAAAGTTTGAAGGTACAAAACAAATTATTGGTGGGTCGTTTTATAGTTGTAAAACTACATAAATGTGATCTTTGTTCGCACTTGGTTCACTTGCCAGACGTTGAGATTCTCGTATTCTTCGATGCAAGCCTCCACCTAAGTAGGAAACGAGAAATTTAAATACTTGATATTATATACTCTAATAGGCTGGTTGACAGCAACATTAAATTGGGAAATGTATCCCCTCTGAAAATACTAAACACTCTAAAGTATTGAAAAATAGGACACGTATATTTTTTATACGTTTTTCACTTAGGACTTATTTAATAGAATATAACTATAATTACTTGATCTGGCTTGAATCCCTTGTCGACGCAGCGCTCGATGACGTCAGAGATCTTGACGGTCTGGTTGGAGCCCGCCAGGTCGCGCACGATCGCGAAGATACGGTCGGTCGAACTTATACCCCTGAGTGACGAAAATATATTTAGATTAAATTTTTTAGCGGCGTTGCGCACTTTTTTTTAAATTCGTAAGACGGCGCAGGGCGCTTGCGCGAATGTTCGTGTGTGTTTATTACTATTCAAGTTTTCACTTCTGCCGGCACTCCCAGAGTGCAACCTGTCGTTTTTATAATCTTGGAAAACCACCAGCTGCAGCAGTCTGTGGATCTAAAGATTCGATTCCACCTGTGTGTAGCACTATGAGGTACGGTGTGCGACACAAAAGTTTGCCTTGATCGACTCACTCAAGCGATCCCTCTAAAAATGTTCGCGCACACCTGGATACTTTTGTGCGCGCACACGTGAGCAGTAGACTCGTTATTTGTGCGCGCACATTGCTAAACTCAGTTCAGTGAAAATGGTCGAACACAAATGTGCTGCACTGAGTGCGAACAGAAGTTACGCACTATCTTGCCGGTGGAACAATTTGCGCGTCGATGTCCCGTTATCCTGCAAGTCAAATATGGAGTATGTTATTCTTACCTCTGCACATTCTCATCCACAGGTGACAGCGACTGTTTCGACATCTCCACTAAACGGATAGCTTCAGAAACATCCTCTTTCTCCACTACGTCTGACAACCTACAAACAGAAAAATAAGAATATTTGTAGTCATTATTTAATGCACCGAAAACCTGTGTGCTTAACTGCTTAGCGCTTTTTACGTTTACGCGATAGTAACATAATAATAATAATAATAATAATAATCTTTATTGACATAAAAGTATGTTACATTATTATATGGAAACCCTGACTCCTGCGCTAGGTAGTAACCTGTGTTACAGGAATCAGTGTCTTCTCCCAGTAGTTTACACAGGAATTATGCAATAAGATTCAAACAATTTTACATTATACAATATCTGCTTAAGTCGTATGGGTGGGTAGTGTATGAATGTGTGTATGTGTGTGCGTGTATATTTGCGTGTGTGTGTGTGTGTGGTGTATGTGTGGTGTGTATCGAGGTATTTATATGTTTATCGTGCATGTTTATAATGGGAATCGCTAATTGCCGGGTTTATGTTATTAAGTTTTCTGTCTGTATGTAATCTAGTGTTTGTAGAAAGGTGTTTATTTTATTTTTAATTTCCTTTTTAGGAAATGGGTTAATATCTAGGGTCTTGTTTATCTTATTATAGATACGTGTAGCAAGAAAAAGATGTTGCCTTCTAGCTGAGGCAGTCTTACACTTGACGTATTTACAAACATTAGTGACTGTTCGTTTACTTTTGTAACTGTTGTTTATAGGTGTGATTCGGTGTTGCTTCAATGTGATATTGAGAACATATAGCTGTCTCACTGTGAGTACTGTGCAGTTTTGGTACAATGTTACGGTCGGGAAGCGGTATGGTTTGAAGGTCATGACTTTGAGCAATGATCTTTGAGCTCTTTCAAGGTGGATCATAATTGTTTTACAGGCTCCTCCCCACACCGTAATACAGTAACCAATTATCGATTGGGCTAAAGAGAAGTATAAAGTGCGGAGAAGATCAAAATCAGCCACGAGTCGAAGTTTCTTAAAGGCCCAAATAAGTTTCCTCACTCTAGAGGCAGTTAATTCGACTTGGGGCCGCCAACTCAATTTTTCGTCCAGTACTACACCTAAGTATTTATGTGTGATATTGTAAGACATGAACACTGGAGCCTATTTCCAGGAAAATTGCAAGAATGTACCTTGAGGGTTACTGCTACTGGCTTGGTATTGGCAAACCTGAACTGCAAAAATGAAGTTTTGGCAACGTTAAGAGTAAGTAGGTTTTCTTCCAGCCAGTTGCTGACTTTACAAAGTCCCAGCTCAGCCACACGCTGCGCCTCCTCCCAAGTCTCTCCGTGGAATATGAGCGCGGTGTCATCAGCGTAACTAAATATTCTACCCTTAAAAAGTTGTTGCTGACACAGATCGTTTACATATACCAGGAAGAGACTCGGGGAGAGGGCACTGCCCTGCGGTACACCACATGTAACGTTTGCTTCGCTACTGACTATTCCACCTATCTTTACCCTTTGTGTCCTATCACTCAGAAATTCCGTAAATATACTGAGAGCTTCTCCCCGGATTCCTATGTGGTCTAGTTTCGTCACAAGAGTGGGAATAGAGACGGTGTCAAAGGCCTTTGCCAGGTCGAGAAAAATTCCTATGCATTTCTGTTTAGCATCGACCTTCTCAGCGACGTGATCAACTAGTTGACCAACCGCCTCTTCTGTGCTTTTCCCAGACCTGAACCCGAACTGACCTTCTGATAATATATTGTTTTTATCTAAAAAACTAACGATTCTAGAATTCAATATCTTTTCTAGTATTTTTGACAGTGTCGGTAAAACTGATATGGGTCTGTAGTTCTTAACTTCGTCACGGTTCCCACCCTTGTGAACTGGCGTGATAAGAGACTTTTTGAAGACTTTAGGGAAAACTCCCTGCTCAAAGCAAATCCTAATGAGTTTTGTGATCTGGGGTATCAAAGTTGCTTTGCCCGTTTTAAGTAATTTTGCTGAGATAGAGTCCCACCCTGTAGCGCAGTCTGTTTTTAGATTGTTAACTACAGATTCGACTTCAGCCTCGTCAGGGGATAGTAGAACAATCGAGTTATGTGCTGGTGGTGAATTGAATTTATATGTGGCAGGTTGGGATCTTCGGTTTTGAGTGATAGTATCTGCGAGTTCTTTACCTATACCAGAAAAATACCTATTTATGGTCTCGATTTCTCTCGATGCATCCTTTGTAACAGGCAGTAATTCAGTCGCTACTGTTTTTTTTTCAACTCGGTTTGTAATGGATTTAATTATGGTCCATGTTTCTTTACTAGTTTGTGACGATTTTAAAGCAGATTTTTCATGAAGTATTCGTAACTTTCTAAGTAGCAAATTGCAGTAGTTACGGTATCGTTTATAAGAAATCTCCATAGTGATATTTTTTGGGTCTTTTAAAGACTCTCTATGAAGATTATCCCTATGTCTAATGCACCGTAATAAACCTGGGGTTATCCAAGGCTTAATGATTACCTTGCGGTTGGGCACAGTTATAACTTTTGTGTGTAGTGATATTGCAGTCATCAAACAATCTACAAATAGTGTAGCCGCCTCATTTGCATCGGAGTCACTTGTTATAAATGAGAAATCAGCATTTTTTAAGTGTTCAACAGTAGCTTCAATATTTAATTTTGTAGTTGATCTAATCTTATTAGTTTTACAGGGCTCCTTATTTAAGCATAGTAGTACAGAGGCGTGGTCACTTACAGTGGAGTCCATCACCACCACGGTCGCATCAGTAGAGGCATTTATCATAAAGTGATCAAGACAGTTGTGTAGTCTTGTTGGGTACGTATGACCGGGTAGGAGGCCCAGTTCTGCGGTTAGGTTGAGGTAGGATGCACTATTTCTGTCTGAGTTGTTCGGTTTTATGTCAATATTTATGTCTCCAGTGAGAATAATGGTTTTTCTTTTTATTTTGCCAATTATGTTTTCGAGGGAGTTTAGAAAACTATCAATACGGTAGGTTGAGGGAGACCTATAGGCTGCTAGTATACATATGTGTGTGTCTACTTTTAATAACAGAAAATTAGCACCCTCTATATCTGGCTCCTCAACCGTACATTGAATGTGATCCTTTGTGTAGATTACAATCCCGTCATTTTGGTTGAGACATTTTTTAGAAGAGTGAGTTACGTAATTTTCTATGGCGGGAATTGGTTTGTCTTTACTAAGCCAACACTCTGTTAGGATTATAATGTCTATTTCGAATGCTAGCCTCGCTAATTGTGCCCGCAAGCCATCCAAGTTTTTATAGATGCTCCGAATGTTTTGTGTTATTATTTTAAGGGACGCATTAGAATTTCCAATAACTACGTTACAGGTGTCTGTATCACAATGATGTGATGTTGAAATTTTGATGTTGTCTATATGTGTTAAGATATTGCTATTTGTATTAGCCATTTGTAGTCGATTTTATATTATTGCTGCCAGTAGGTTTCTCATCTTTTAATCTATATCCTTTTAGATATTCCTGCAAAACTTCAGTCTTTACCAGTTCCAAGCAAAACCCAGATGTGTGTGAGTGAATGTAGAATGCTGTTTGTAGGTGTAGTTGTAATGTGTTTTTGTATTCTGTGTTGTTTTTGACGTAATGTACTAACTGGTGTTTTATGTGTTTAATTGTGTTATGTGTATACATTTTAGGAACAAAGTATAACTGCAGATATAAGAATAAAGTTAACAAACAGTTATAGGAATGACATTCGGCTCTGCCTAGTCATTGTGATAGGTTTATCTTGAGGTCGGCTTCACTTTTTACAAGTATGTGTTTCATCCCTTCGATTTGACGCAGGAAAACTTTCCCATGTGAGGTCCAGCAAAACTTAAAGCCGTTGTCGGTAGCAAATTTGCGTGCCAGGTAAAATAAGCGCTGTGATTTTTGTGTCAGGCACTCGGATATATATATTTGTTTTGTCTCACCTTTTAGTTTGATATGAGCGGTGTTCAACTTGTGTTGGTTATTGTTGCGATTGTACTGGCGAACTTTATCCAGCATATTTTCTTTTGTGGTGACCGAGCCGAGATCGACGATAATAGAGGATGGAGTTCCATCCTTTTTGTACACGCGGAAGATATCTTTAATATCCTGGCGCTCGAGTGAGACTTGAAGAACACTTGCTGTCTCCGTAATAATCTGACGAAGATGTTCTTTATTTTCTCCTTCTTTCTTTGGTATGTTTCTCACTTCCATTTTTGTGAGACAAAGCATACGCTCCAGGTTTTCTACTTTGTCTTCAAGCTGTTTTATATAACTTCTTTCGGCTTTCAGTTCTATTTCCATGTGATTCATTTTAGCCGTTATCTCATCGTATTTCTGAGTGACGAAATCTAAGGAGCTTTTTATTACGGCATTCTGTGCTATTATTTCTTTCATTGAGTTTTGCAGTGCCAGATACTTAGCATCAGATTGTGCAGTGGACGACTGTAATAAATCTCTCATCTCCTGCATAAATGAGGATAATTCGTCCTCGCGTTTACGTTTACGCGTATTGATGTTTTCTGTCTCAATACGGCTTAGGTTAGGCGCAGAACCGGACAGCGTGATAGCTGGGACGACTTCACCGGGTGTGTCAGGTTCATTAGGTTCGCTAGCAGCAGGCGACGCCGGCATCTGCAGCCGCGGCGGCGTTCGTCGAAGAGGCATGTTATTTACTTGTAGGTTCAGATAATATAGTAGATTGCAGAATACCTTGCGTATCGTTTTAGTGTGTGCCGAGCTCCAAGTACTAGGCGCGCAGGTAGCGTGTGAGGTAGCAGCGACGTCCCACTGTGGCCGTTGTGACGCAGATGTTGCGTGACAGAGATAGCGCTACAGCGCTTGATGTGGCAGGTACTAGGAGCGCAGGCGGTCAGCGACGTCGCGCGGCGTGTGAGTGAGTAGGCGGAGCACGGCGTACTCGGAACTGCTCACTCGCTGGCTAGAGAACCGTCTGTTGCGCGTACTACTTTGCGTTATGCACTCCTAATTTTTTGATCGATTTAATTTAGCTAAATCACTTCAAATTATATGTTTAAAATAATACTGTGTAATTCCGTGGCACGTCTACTCGTGTTCGAGGTCCGGGGGAAGAGGTAACGTTTAACGTTTGGAGCTCTGATTGGTTGAGAGTGACGACTACCGACCATGAAAGACCACCGACTTCGGGCCAATGAGAGCAGGGAAGTAGGAGGAATTTATCGTGTAAACGTAAAAAAACTCGCACAAAGCACTCTATTTTTTTTAGCGTGTTAAAATCATCAAGTGACTCCTCCCACCCAGGGCAGAGCGGGAGGGACTGTCAGACTTGTACTGACTAAAATCCACGGTGTTCTTCAATAGCCCTTTACGTACCGGGGTCACAGTAATTCATTAGTCCCGCGACCCGCATAAAGCACTCTAGTTAGTTTTTCACAATTGTAATAGTGTATTTTGTTCATTTACAAGTTTATTAGTTGGATATTTACATTACCTGAGTCTGGCCAGTGCGGTGGACAGTCGTAGTATAGCGAGTAAGTTCCTCGCAGATGTGAACGTCACATCGCGAGCGTTGCGAGCCTCACGACGTAGCTCCACGTATGACGCTGCAACAATAATAAAGCTCAGTTCGTGTTCTATTGCTATTTTCTATGCTATTTTACTAGCCTCCTTTTGGTTGCCCTTTGCGTTCAAGGCTGCGGTAACCGGTAAATCGGCAAGTATTTTACACTATAGGAATCCTGTCAATGTTGCTGACAGCTGTCTGAGTTACGTGTCGAACACAACAAGTCGGGACGATTCAAATATATGGATATCCACCGTGTCTTCGGGGCGGTGCACCCATTGGTGACACAGGATCCTCCCGAAACAACCGCGTCCGTTCCTGCGTCAGGTAGACGGTGAGGACTTCGATATAAAAGAGGTATTATACTCACAGACGATATAATCAGTAAGATGGTTCGGTACAGCAGGGTTCTTCCTCTTGGTGAGTGCCACGTACCGCCGCACGAGGCGCATGGGCAGCGCGCGGACCTCGGTGGGAGGCTGGGTCGAGTGCTGGTGCACGTACGCTATGTGCTTGGCTAGCTCCAAGTCTTTCTCACTGTAGAAACAACATTGTTTTTAATAATTTGCTGTTTAGGAATCATTTTGCCAGAAAGGAGTTAAAATGCAAAAACATTTTAGTGTTTTTTACGTATTATAACTAATTTCGTGTCTGTGGGAGTGTATTCCTGAAATACGGACAGAAGTGTGCCACCCGAATTGCCTTGTCAATGCCTTGAATTGTAAAACCGGCAGTTTTACAATTCAAAGCACACCACAGATAAGCAACACACAGCCACCTCTAGTTTGACCAGCGATTTGCGACTCACAAAAAGAACTGAAGTGTGTCCATGGAACTAAAGTGAAATAGGACTGGTCAACTACCGCAATAGAGTTAGCCATCAGATGGTAGCAACTCTTGCCAAGGTCTGTCTTTAAAAGGATTAACAAAGTTAAGCAACTCTTGTCGAGGTCTGTGTAAATAAATCTATTGGAAATTCTCGTGAAAACATACAAGTACACATACCGGTTAGGTTTGTCCTGTATGAGCCACAGTAGATCAAAACGCGACAGCAGCGCGGCTGGCAGCTGTATGTTCTGTTCGATGGTCCGCTTGGGGTTGTAGCGGCCGTACGCGGGGTTCGCGGCCGCTAGGATCGACACACGTGCGTTTAGGCATGTCATTATACCCGCCTGACAAAGGGAAAAGAGATGTAAGCTAGATTGCAATCGTAACAAATACGACATAACCAAGAAACTGCTAAATGGCAAAAAAAAATCTAATCACAATCACATCTTTCCATTTTTATCCCATTTAACTTACGGTTAGCACAAAACGTTTTCCACTTTCAGGCAAGACATAGTTCCTTCGACTTTTTTCCCTCCCTCTTTTTTTACAACTAATAAATCTGAATTTATTAGCTGTAAAAAAAGAGGGAGGGAAGCTAATAAATCTGAATTCAATGACGGGGCCTGTAGATGGCCAAAGCCTGTCGGGGTTGCGGGACTCACACACAAATTACCGTGACCCCGGTACATAAAGGGCTATTGAAGGACACCGTGGATTTTAGTCAGTCAAGTCTGACAGTCCCTCCCGCCCTGCCCTGGGTGGGAGGACTCATTTGATGATTTTACCATGCTTAAAAAAAACTGAATTTGCTGAAAACTTATTACTTTTACAGAGCAATTTTTTGAGCTATCTAAAAAATAAACAAGTAACTTATTCAAATTAGGCTGATTTATCAGCACTTTCTTAAGGTCTGTTTTTACATAAGACAATCCCCCAAAGCGCTCCCCTTCGACACTTCCTAGTGTTTTGGCTGGGAAGAAGTGGCGGCAAAAACTCCCCACCAACACATCTGTCTGTATGGTTAGAGGAACCAAGATTTTATAGAATAGAATATTCAAAATTAAAGTATTACTAACCTTAGCAATACTGATGGTCTGCTGCTCCATGACCTCGTGTATGGCGGTGCGGTCGTTATCGGCCATCTTGTCGAACTCGTCGATGCAGCAGACGCCCTGGTCCGCCAACACCAGCGCGCCGCCTTCTAACATCATCTCGCCTGTGAAGGGATCCTACGAGAAAATGTGTATTTAATTAATTACTAGCTGTTCACCGTGGTTTCAACCCCACTGCTCGGCTCCTATCGGTCGTAGATGATTTATAGCCTATAGCCTTCCTCGATAAATGGACTATCAAATACAAAAAGAATTTTTAAATTCGAAAAGGTAGTTCCTGAGATTAGCGCGTTCAACCAAACTATACAATTAAGTTCATAAAATACATAGAATAGATTTAGTTTCGATTCCTATTTAATAAGATTTTACCATAATTTCAGGGATTATAGTGTTATGTAAGAACAATTTCGTCATTTGTTAACTCGAAAATAATCGAAGTAATAGCATCCACATTCAATGTCTTTAGATGTAGATCAGGGGGGAGCAAAGTCGCGGGCAAAAGGTATATTTATAAGGGACTAAAATAATCCCTCTTGTATGTAGACTTACCTTCATGACAGCGGCCGTGAGACCGACACCGGAGGAGCCTCGCCCGGTAGTGTACTGTGAGCGCGGCGCCAGCCGGTCGATGTAGTTCAGGAGCTGAGACTTCGCCACTCCTGGGTCACCCATCAGGCAGATGTTAATGTTGCCTCGGATCTTCATGCCGTTTGGACGCCTACAGAAAGAAATTAGTTATATTAATTAGTATTCCCTATAAACCATCTAGAGGTTCAAAATTATGAGGAAAACTGGCGTTATTTTGGAGCCAAGGAACTCCCAGGCTGGGAGGACAGTGGACCAATAGCTTTTAGTTTTTTTAATGCTAACATTTTTTTTTACTATATCATGTTCATAGTTTTGCCAATACTTTCATTGTGCGCCCAACTAATGAGTGAATTCCCTGCCCAGAGTCTTTATTTCCTAACAGTTACAAGCTTGGAGTCTTTAAGTTAAGAGTGAATAGGTTACTTCCAGGCAAGGTTTCTTTACCGACAACCATATCATCGCTTACCATTAGGCAGGATGGTAGTAGTCAAAGGCAAAAATTTCTTAAAAAATAAGTCATAGAGGACCATAATTATAAGGAAAACTGGCGTTATTTGTGAGCCAAGAAGCCTAGGAGCATGGTAATAAGACAATAGTTTTTAGTTTCATATAAAAGTAGTATTTCCTTACTTATCGACTCCTCCAACAAGCAGTAACAACAACGCCTTCTTCACGTCCTCGTGGCCGTATATCTCGGGCGCCAGGCTACGAGCCATGCGCGAGTACAGGTCTTCATCAGCTAGCTCTGCCAGTTCCTCCTCTGTTAATGCCTCCGCTAGTTCACTCTCGTCTGCTTGGTTTAGGCAGTTTACGGACTAGAGAATAAAAACAGAATTCATTACAACTGTGTAAATAAAAGGAAACTTGCATTTATATTGCAAGAACTACATTTAGGCCCACTTGCACCACAATCACTAAACGGGTTTAGCGCTAAACTGCCTTAGAATATCACTGTATCCCTGTCAAATTGTTTGAAGTTGACAGAGACAGAACGATGTTTTAAATCAGTTTAGTGATTGTGGTGCAAGTGGGCCTTAATGTTAAAAAAAACTATTTAGGGTTTTTTTCTATCTGTACTTTCTTCAAAAATTGAAATACCAGAGCAAGAATAGGAGTCCTTTTTATTATGTAAAAATGTGTACAATTTAAATTAAAGGATAATCAACTTCAAATTTTCCAAATCTACATTATACTGAATGAACATTTTAATCAATAAAGGTAAATTACGGCGAAACTCCTGAGAAGTGGTGAATATCGATATGTAACAATATAACATAATAAATAAATAAATAAATAAATATTCCACAACTATCACACAACGCCATCTAGTCCCAAGCTAAGCAGAGCTTGTGTTATGGGTACTTAACAGCTGATAAACATACTTATATATTTCTAAATACATACATATTATAGATAAATTACACCCAGACACAGAACAAATGATGGTGCTCATCACACAAACATTTGTCCTGGGTGGGAATCGAACCCACGACCTCCGGCATAGCAGTCAGGGTCACTAACCAATAGACCAACAGGCCTGTAAAATTAAATAATAGAATTGTGTTTGGTGTTAGGTCAGTGATTGTAATGCCTTTAGTTACTTAAGGTGTACTCACATGTGCCTCTAAGTAGGTGTCAGACAGTAGTCCCTGCACGATCTGCCGAAAGCCAGCGGACAGCAGCGGCAGGAACACGCCAGTGACCGCCACGTGGTCACCAGGCTGGGCACGACGCGTGGTCTCTCCGCGGCAGTACACGGACAGCTGGCGCGGGATGTGGCCCACTGGCACTTGGTCTGACTGTAATAATGTAGTGCATTAATAAACATTTTATTTCATAACCTTTAGTAGTCGAAAAGGTACTATGCATTCTTCGACATCAATTAAACCACAGAAATCTTATTAATAAGGTAATAGAAATGCTATAGTACTACATTTTACAGCGGGACGAGTGTCGCCGGGTCACAGCTACCACCACATAAACAAACAATAGATACACAATAACGCCTACATATGCACTTTGCATTGCTGCAACAAAACCAAACCTTTTTGCGATGACATTACGCAACATTTTCTAAAAACGTATAATCTCAGGTCACGTGACTCCTGCAGCCAATAAAAAACGTGTGCGAAAAGCAGAAAATGATATCGCGCGCTCACTCTCACGTAGGAATAGTGCAGTGCAAGTGCAAACTACTACGAGCTCATGTCGATAAATTATAATTTTCCGTTGAGTGTTAATCGCCAAGGAATCTAGCAACAATAGATAACTAATTTTATTGAAAGGGATTCAATAAAACAATAAGTGTAAGTAGATACATTTAGTTTATAATATAGTTAACTCTCAAAGGCTCTCCAATACTTCACCTTATGGAAAAAAAAGCAATGACCAAATAGGACGGACTATGTACGAACTTAGATAAAAGTGGGGAGGTAGCTAGTGTAGTGGTGGACTACAAATACTTAATAAACTAAACTAATTTAACATAATTGAAATTAAAATATAAACTAAAATAACATAATTGAAATTGTTTAAGTTTTATATAAATAACAATACATAAATATGTAAGAATATTAATTATATACTATAAATAAATATAAATACATACCTAATATGGGTCACATTGAACAATGATTAAGCAAATAATTTGTAAAAATGAAAAAGTATGGGACTTCTACATTATTTTGATTTTGAAAACTGAAAATACATCTCATATTTAAACATTTAACATAAAACCATAATGTTTTCCAATTTGGTAAAACTAAGAATCAAACTGAACGTAATTAATTTATCGATACAGAATAGTAGTGGCACGTCACTAAATTGCGGCCAACTCATGCGGCTTGTACCAAGAATTGTTTATTGCGCCGCGAGAATGCGAGTCCGCATGACTATAATTCCATTGCTGCTTTTAGCAGTTGTAATAGTAGACATGGACAAGCTTAAGCATTGATGGTTATTGAATTGACAAAAAAAACGTTTTTCGTGATAAATCGTTGTAGCGGTGGTAAAAATATTTGATTTGTTTATATTTACTAAAAACGACAATATTTCAAAAATTTAGTACTTACATATGAAATGTTATTCCTTTATATGTTAAGTTACAAGTTTTGGACGAGTTTCCGCAGTTGGATACGCTGCAAAACACCATGTTTACCTCTCCGCGTCTCAAATAACACAAGTAACCGCAACAAACGCTCCTCGTGCACTTGTGACCTACGATACACATGCGCGGCGACAAGGTCACGCGTCTATGCGACTTCTATTGCCTTATTATTAAGATTTCTGTGAATTAAACACACAAACATAATGCTTTAGACGACTGCACATGTCAGGTTCACCCCAAATACAGAAAAAAATTCAGGAGTGTTTCTGCACTTCTTCATTTAAAAACATGGATTATAGACTTACATGTTCCTGAATCTTCAACTCCTGGAACTTCTGGAACCTGGAGCCCCTGGTCTGCAGATGCAGCTGTCCAGCCGTCTTGTTGAGACGACACTCGTCGGCCGAGCACGACGGTGGCGGCGTGAACTGGAGCGAGCGCACCGGCTGGTATGTCTCTGCACCACAAGCGCTGCAGGAGTAGGTCGCCACCACTAGCAGAGGCTTCACATCCGTGCAGCGGGTTACTATGCCTAGTAAGAGTTTGGTATATGTTAGTTTTCTATCTCTAAAAGTGTTTCAAAATAAATCAGCCTTTCAAGGATTTATAGAAAAAACAGTGAATAAACACACTTTTTTATGCTTGAATTGCTTCTTACCAAAGCCTTCATAGACAGGATTAAGCTTGATTTCAATTCCAATGAGCCAATTGCAAGATCCCCTTAAGCCTTTTTTTTTGTTGTGGTAAAATCATCAAATGAGTACTACCACCCAGGACAGACCGGGAGGGACTTTTTGGATAAACAGGGATTCTTTTTTGTTTTTGTTTCAGAATAGAAAGAGGGCGACTAGACTAGAAATAATATAAAATTCTACAAAGAATAAATAACACATCTGTACCTCTCAATGTAACAAGCTTGCCAATGTGCTCTGCTTTGACTTCCCTGATGGGTAGTGACTTAGATGATGACAAGTCCTTGAAGTACACCTCACTGTAAGAAACAAAACATAAAAACACATTACTGGATGAAGCACAGAAAGAAAGTATAAAGATCAAGTGCATAACATGTTAGCAACTTGGCTGTTTATGAAACACTAGCAGCATTGCTGTTAGCCCTTGAATTCTAACACAAACAATGATTAAAAGCTCTTCTCCAGCTCTTTTTATTATTCTTGAGTTTCCCTCATTATTTATCAAGGTGATGGAAATAACTATTATATTCTTAGCCACAATATTGAAAGAAAAATGATAACATTATGGAATGCAAATAAAGATATGAATATGAGAACCAAACTAATCATAAACTTACAATCTCCTAATGAGTTCTGGTGGGTATCTATTCCGGGGATCTCTCATCTCCCCAGGGATCCTGTGGTTCCTTGCCTCGAGTAGGATCCTGTGCTCTATATACACATCCAGGGCATCTTTGGCGGCCACCTAGAAACAGTCATTCATTTCATTGTCACTGTAAAGGCACCATCTCATTCTTGGATTTAGTTTAAGGCAGGCAGGTTTAAGGCGAGATCAAGTAATTAAACAATGCATTATTTATCTGCATTAGTTAAATCATGATGTAACTAATATGAAACATGCCTTGAAAGTTTATAATACCTGCCAGACACAACACAATACACTACTAAAAATCCAATACATAAGAAACTGAACCGCCCCTAAGATGACCCACTGACTGTAAATTCATTTTGTTTCTCCTATTAGTATCTTTTCTTACCTCTCGGTGCTTATAATCGGGCAGCATCTCATACACAACGTCTGAGACCATGTTGGTGTACCGCCGCGTGTTCTGTCTCACGGCCTCCGCCAGCTCCTCGTTGCTCTCGTGCAGGTCATCCAGCTCCACAATAAACGCATTCTGAAATATGTATTTTTTACATTTTATGTTAAACATAAACGGTGTAATGACTTTACTGAGTAACTTTACTAAGCAGTCGCAAGTATTTGTTTCTTTTCTTAGCCAATGAAATATTTCGTAGTTCTCCAACCGGTCAGAAGTTTATAGCCATATCATCGTGTTTATAAAAACCTCATATTTATACTTATCATACCTGTTCTCTGTGCGCAACCCTTGTGAGCTGCTCAGCGTATTTGAAGTTTTTGTTTCCCTCATCATCAGTTTGGCAAAAGTCAATAAAGAAGTTCTTGAATGCCTCTGAAACATCAATGTTTGATTGTTATTTTAGGTTAGCAGACACAGAAGCAAGACGATTGCCACACAAAGATGTACTTACCACTATCTGCTGCATAGTCGCGCATAGCCATTTTTAAGTCTGTTTAGAGTTACTTTTCACAATAAACAAATTATAGAAAGTTTTCAAAAATATCTTTACAAACAAGCTCCGGCCACTTTGTTGACAGTTTGATCAAATTGGCGCGAAATGATCGTTGGTTTGGGAGGGCGAGAAGGCCGGGGGGAAATGGTAGAGGTGGCGCACTACCGCATTCTCACCAAGCTCTAACCATAGACAAAATATCTGACTCTTTCTGAATATTGAAGAAATCCGACTAGGCATTCTCATCCCTATTTTTCGTTTTGTTTTCATTCTTCGTTCCGCTTTCCCGCCAATTTAAACGTCAATCAAAAGTGCTGTCGAATTTCGCTGACTTTTTGTAAAAATTAAGAACTAAATGTGCAAGTGAAACTCTAAACAAAACAAAACATGGCAGAATCCTTAGGTAAATTCAGTAGCCGTTAAAGTTTTAAGTCTTGTATGGTAAAAAACCATGTATATTATTGTTCAATGGTACAAAATGTAACCTTTGTTTTCAGCTGGTCAAAGGGCCAAGAGGCAGAAGGTGGACAAGCACGGCCGTTTGTCGGCTTTCGAAAGGCTGAAACAACTGAAAGGCAAGGGTGTGAAGAATAAGTATGATGTTGATGAAATGGAGAATGTTTACGACACGGTGGACGAGAGAGAATACTCGGAGAGGGTGATGCAGCGCCAGGAAGATGACTGGATCGAAGATGATGGTGTGTACATAATTTATTAATATTTTTTATAGATTTTTCCACAATAAATAATGACTCCATTGCAATCATAACCTTACTGTATGTTTGTTTACATCTCAGTTCATAAATGTTTTTAAATTGGGTAGAAAGTTAATTTGTTAACAAATCCTCAGACTCAGTATATTGTTTTGTAAATCCTCAGGCACTGGTTATGTAGAAGATGGCCGAGAAATATTTGATGATGATGAAATTGAAGACACTTATGTAGCGTCTAACAGCAAAGAGTCAGGACGAGGTCAGAAGAGAAAAGCTAGAGTTGCACCACCTACATCTAAAGGAAATATCAGAAACCTTCTGGGATCTATGCCTACTAAGAAGAAAGAGGTAATAAAAATATTTATAATTTTTAAACTTTACTTCCCATTGTTAAAGCACAGAATATTCTTTGTCTACTAAGAAGAAAGAGGTAAACTACACTTTAAAAATCTTTATTATTTTTAAACTTACTGCACATTGTTTAAGCACAGAATATTCTCATTTCTCAACTCCCATGATTGGAATAAAATTTATACTACCTCCTGAAATGCTAAATTTGCAGTCATGCAATTTTCTTCAGAAAATCATCATTATATCCTCTATTTCCTTTCAGGATGTGAAAATATCAGAAGACAACATTCTATCAGACATAATGTCAGACTTGGATGGCAATACATCAACCACGGTAAAGCCAAAGCCAGTAGTCACTAAGACTAACATAGTAGAGTCCAGTAAGAGGGATGCACAGAACTACTTCAAAAGTTTGTCTTCAGCTGTTAAGAAGCCTACCACTATGACCAGCTTGACTAAGGAACAACCAGTTGTTAAAGTAGAAAATGTAAGTTGATGTACTACAAGCAGCCTGCCCTGACTTCACACAGTTGTAATTTTATAATAGCCTGGCACTCAGGAACAATGTAATCTACATTGTTGATGAAAAAATTTCAAAATCAGTTCAGTTGTTCCAAAGATTACTTCCTACAAAATGATTAACAAACCTTACCTCTTTGATAAGCTACATTCTTGTACTGGATCAGATAACGTGCTTTGCTATCTAGTCAATAAATCGCCTATTAAGTTACTTCAATCTTTTTTGCAGAAAGAGAATGTCATATCCCCTGATAAACCAGTTGAAAAGAAAGTGACAGTAAGTCTTGCAAATTATTTTTTACTCCTTCATAATATCTGCTTCAAAAATGTTTTGACTATTTTAAATAAACTCTAGGAAGTGTTGATGAGCAGCCCCTTTATAATAATTTCTTATTCATAATTTTTTGCAACATTACAGGTACAAAATGGTGAAACATCTAAACCTATAACAGAAAAACCGGCAACAAAACCAACAGAAAAACCAACTCCAAAAAAACCAGAATGGAAGATAGACAGGGAGATAAAGCAGGAACTAGAAGACTCAGCCACACAGAACATTGAGGAGTTTCAAACACAAGACCTGGACTTTGATGATGACTTCAGTAATGATGCTGCACCAAAACCTGAGGAAGTTAAAAAGGAAATTATTCCTAGCACTGCAGAAACTATTGGAGATGTAGCTGAGGAGTTTTTAAATGAAGACTTTGATATATTCCCCACTAAAAAAGAATCTCCTAAGCAATTAAAGCCTCTAACAAGTACCTGGTCTGATCAAATGGGTGAGAACCAGGTGGCAGCCACAGTGCAGCTGGATGGTCAGTTGCCTCTGCATACCAATGAGAATGGGGAGAAAGTATTGAAGTTCTACTGGCTTGATGCCTGGGAGGACAGGTTTCTGAAGCCAGGGGTTGTGTACCTGTTTGGAAAGGTGTATGTTAACCCATCTAATAAGAAGGATGGCTGTGTGTCCTGCTGTCTGGCTGTGAAGAATATTAATAGGCAGATGTATCTATTGCCTAGGGAGTATGTAAGTATTATTTTTTCTTTTTTCTAATTAAATTAGTACCTGCTAACTTCTTTTGTTTAGAACAACTAAATAAGACCTTGGAAGCTTAAATACTTTGATTGTTTTCATGTCTGTAATATTAAATTAGGGTAATGGTAAGGAATTATTTAAAAATATTGTAAGTCATCTGTGTACCCTTCTTCTTTCAAGATAATAAATATCGTTTTTATCAATATTTATTTTAGAAACTGGACCCAGTAACATTAGAGGCGACAGATCAAGAAGTGACGATGATGGACATGTATGCCGAGTTCAACAGTGCGTTAGCCAGTGACCTGGGACTCAAGGAGTTCAAGTCAAGGAAAGTCACAAAGAACTATTGCTTCAACCTGCCAGACATACCTGCACAGTCTGACTACCTGGAAGTTAGATATTCTGTAAGTAGAAAATAGAAATCTTTCTGATAGCTGATCTCTCCCACAGGCGATTGGCTCACTCACTGTGAAAAGTGATTGGGCTTATAAATTATTCTATAGGTTTTTTTTATAGGTTTCGAAATGCCTCAAAAGGATTTTTATTGGGACCAAAAAACACGCATCTTTAAATAAGTTTAGCTAGGTTTAATCCCACTTCTTCTCAGCCTGGTCTGCATTTCTGTATTTAGGGATAATTGAAGAATTTTTGGACAAGTTTGCAGAGTACCTCAAGCACTGTCGTAAAAATGCACATGGCGCGTAGGCTAAATGTATGTTCACATCGGAGCATACGTTTTAGCCTACGTGCAGGAAATGTCCCGTGGACAACAACCCAATCCATCTAAAATCGAAAGGTTTACTGCATAAGTAAAATCCAGTATTTCAGATTTTATAACTCTTCTATTAATTTTCCCACAGGCCACGTTCCCGCCGCCTCCAAAAGACAAGAAGTACCTAACGTTCTCCCACATCTTCGGCGCGACAACCACTTCGTTAGAAACGTTCCTGCTAGAGCGTAAGATCAAGGGTCCGTGCTGGCTGGAGGTGAAGCAGCCAGAACAGGTCCAAGCTAAAGTATCGTGGTGCAAGCTAGAGGCGGCTTGCGAGAAGATGGAACATGTGACTGTTATCAGGGATGGGGCGGACTTGGAACCGCCGCCTATTGTAGTGGCTACTGTAAGTATCTTTATTTTTACTTGACCATAACGCAAGATGATAAACTACTTACCTCTTAACTTCAAGTGGTTCTGATAACTTCAAATTAGAAGTGTTGTCATTCTCAATGTATCGATTTCATAAAAATGATGCGCTTACATACTACTTTAACATTAAAATAAACACTTATTTTTCAGATAAATATGAGAACTGCAATGGATCCCAAAACAAAGAAAACAAAGATATTGATGATCAGTTGTCTGTCTCACACCAACTTTCACTTACACAAACCTCCTCCGAACCCGCCGTTCCAACAGCATTTCTGTGGTATGTAACATTTTACAAATGTAGTTGTTGTTGTTGACTTTAAGTAATAAAAAGCTATTTTATCATCTAATCTTATAATTTTGTTTTACAGTAATGACAAAATGTAATGAAATCTGGCCCCTGGACCTAAAACAGTCCCTGCCTCAATACAAAGCAACAAAACTGACCAAATGTGACACTGAGAGGGAACTACTTAACTATTTCATGGTTCAATTCTGGAGGATGGACCCAGATCTAGTCGTCGGCCATGACTTACAGGGATTCCAACAAGATCTACTTATTGGAAACATTCTCGACCTCCACATATCTAACTGGTCTCGCTTAGGACGGCTCAAGCGGTCTAACGCTCCTCAAAAGAAGTACGCAGCAAAGGATGCTTTTCTTGGTCGCTTAGTTTGTGACATAAAAATATCTGCTATGGAAGTAATACGCTCCAGGAGCTTCGACCTCGACACTTTATGCGTCAATGTACTGAAGATGAAGGAAGGCGAACGTGTCGAAGTGGCACTTGAGGATCTGCCCAGATATTATGAGAATAGTAATGATTTGTTCCAACTAGTTTCGTTAAGTATGCAAGATGCTTCCTACATACTCAAAATGATGTGTGAATTAAACATTATACCATTAGCCCTGCAAATTACTCAAATTGCGGGAAATATTATGTCTAGAACTTTACTCGGTGGTAGGTCGGAAAGAAACGAGTTTCTGTTACTTCATGCCTTCACTGAGAAGAACTATATTGTACCTGATAAAGTTTACGGCAAACGAGCCGTAGTAGACGATGATAATGACGAGCAAGAGGAAGGGGCCACCAACGTGTCCAAAAAACAAGGGAAGAAAAAAGCAGCATACTCTGGAGGTCTGGTTTTAGATCCTAAGAAAGGATTTTATGACAAACTTATCCTTCTTATGGACTTCAACTCCTTGTATCCTAGCATAATTCAAGAGTACAACATTTGCTTCACCACTATTAAAAGAAAATCGGCTGGATCGTCTGATGAAGATGTCGCCAACCTAATTTTGCCAAAGTCGAACACGGATCTTGGTGTTCTACCAACACAGATTCGTAAACTTGTGGAAAGTAGACGAGAGGTCAAGAAATTGATGAAAACGCCCGATTTGTCACAAGACCAGTACATGCAGTACAACATAAGACAAATGGCTTTGAAACTCACAGCTAACTCCATGTACGGTTGCCTCGGTTTCACACATTCTAGGTTTTATGCAAAACCCCTTGCAGCTCTAGTTACCATGAAGGGCAGAGAAATTCTCATGGACACCAAAGAAATAGTACAAAAAGCAAATTACGACGTAGTCTACGGAGATACCGACAGTTTGATGATCAACACGAATTGTTTAGATTATGATAATGTTTTCAAGATTGGTGTAGATCTGAAGAAAGAAATCAACAAGAAATATAGACAAATAGAGCTTGACATAGATGGTGTGTTCAGATATTTGCTTCTGCTGAAGAAAAAGAAGTATGCCGCAGTATTAGTTACCAAGAACAAAGCTGGTGAGTTTGTCTTTACACAAGAACATAAAGGTCTGGATATCGTTCGTCGTGATTGGTCGCAATTAGCTGCAGAAGCTGGAAAGTTCATATTAAGCCAAATTTTATCAGAACAATCTGCAGATGAACGACTTGAGAGCATTCAAACACATCTGAACAAGCTTAAAGAAGATTTGATGAGTGGAAAAATGCCACTTTCAATGTTAACAATCACAAAACAACTGACAAAGAACCCTAATGAGTATGCTGACAAACATACACAGCCTCACGTTCAGGTAGCTTTAAGACTGAACAGTAAAAACAGCAGGAGGTTCAAGAAAGGAGATGTAGTGCCCTACATCATCTGTGAAGATGGCACCGCCAACTCTGCAACACAGAGAGCATACCATATCGAAGAGCTAAAGAATTCAGAACACCTCAAAGTTGACTACAAATATTACTTAGCACATCAGTTGCACCCTGTTATATCCAGAATATGTGAACCCATCGAAGGTATGGATCCAGCTCGAGTTGCCGACTGCCTCGGCCTCGATCCCTCTGGATATAGACAAATCGTTAGAAGAGATAACTCCAACACTGAAACCTATGAAGTAGAAAATGAACAAGAAAAGTACAGACAGTGCAAAGATTTTGTATTTGTATGCATCAACGAGCATTGCAAAACTGAGAACAAGATCAGAGAAACGGTCGTTAAGTTGGATAAAGAGAGTGTAACATTTTTAGATAAATGTCAGAATGATAAATGTAATGTGAGACCAGTGGATTACCTGGCGAGTATTCAGAACCAATTAAGTTTACAAGTCCGTCAGTACCACGCTCAATATTACACGGGCTGGTTGTCGTGCGAGGACCCCGCATGCGGGCATCGCACCGCGCGGTTACCGCAGACATTCGCTGGCGGATACCCATTGTGCAGATTATGTGAGAAAGGCGTAATGTTCAGAGAGTACACCGAAAAAGACTTATACTTGCAAATTAACTTTTTCCTATTTTTGTTTGATTTGAGCAAGAATACTAATTCAAGTAAGTTTATATTACTTTGATTAAAAATTGTGTTTTTTCAAGTTCATAAGCAAATTTTAATATATTTTTACTTTGTTCCAGAAACTCGCATATCGCCTCAAGTCACCAATGCTTTTCAACAGCTAAAAGAGATGGTTGTAGAAGACTGGCTGGCACAGTCCGCGTACTCCATCATAAACCTGTCCAAACTCTTCAGATTCTTTACGATAGACTCGAAGGCAGGCAGCAAAGTAAAGTCTGAGCCAATCGAGATTGATATTTTACCTGAGACTGAGCAAATAGATGCGTTACTCGAGATGGGCGTGTATTAGCTTCTTAAAATTTTTTGTTAGAATTAGAATCATGTTAAGTATTGTAGCTGTAGCTGTAAATAATTATGTATTCTTATATCAACAATCCCTGTCTTTTCTTTCTAGAAAAAAAAAACAAATCCATTAAACGTGTTTATTTTAACACAAAATCTTAACGTAAATAGATAAAATACATTGAGGTTCTTATACAAAGTCACAAATACGTGAAAATACATCTATACATCATTATGATAAAAATCTAATTGCAGGAGCAATGGTAATGTCTAAATAAAATGCTACTTCATTTAATGTTCATTAAGTGGCCGTGAATATGGCAAAAGTAAAAAAATCTCCTTTACGAAACATCATGCATACAACGTAAGACAATCTCTTTATAATACGATGTGCCATGTTAACGACCGGGTACTGAACATAATCTAATAGTATCCTCTGCCACGACCCCTGAAGTTACCTCGGCCGCCTCCGCGACCTCTGAAATTGCTTTGATTATTATCATAGTTATTACCGAACTGTTGGTTCATCGGTGGCCGCGTATCGTAGTTATCTTGACCTCTGCCATTCATGAAGTTATTTCTAGGACCTTGGTTGTACGGAGCATTGTGTCCAAAGTTGTCTGGAGCAGGTCCTCTCATTAGTGGACCTCGGTTGTCCATGTTGTTAGGGCGCGGGTTCCACTGCCCTAGGTTAAAATTATCACTGGCCATGTTTCTATTGTCGTTAAAATGTTGTTGATGCTGCGGCGGTTGGTATTGTTGATGCTGAGGAGGTGCGTACTGCTGATGTTGCGGCTGATTACGTTGCGCGAGTGATGATAGAATTTGATTGAGCTGCGGCCCTGGATTATGTTGCGGAGGCTGATAATTCTTCTGCTGCCCTTGATTATAAAGAGGCTGTTGTTGGTTCTGCTGAGGTGGTTGATAATTTTGCTGTTGATTTCGCTGAGGTGGTTGATAATTTTGTTGTTGATTCTGTTGAGGTGGTTGATAATTATCTTGTTGGTTCTGCTGAGGCGGTTGATAATTTTGTTGCTGCAGTGGCGGGGATTGATAATTCTGTTGGTTATGTTGTGGAGATTGATTGTTTTGTTGTTGTGGACGCTGCTGTTGCGGCTGGTGCTGTTGCGGCTGGTGCTGCTGCTGCTGGTGCTGCTGCTGCTGTGGTTGTTGTTGTGGCGCCTGAAAACGTGCTGAAGGGCGCAACAAGCCTTGCAGGCTTTGGAAGGGAGTTCGTCCAGGTTCTGGCCCTTGCGCTTGATTATTGAATGGAGTTGTGCCTGTTCCACTTTGTACTGGGTTTGACGGTTCTTGTGTAACCACTGGCTCGGGCAGGTCTCCGAAGGACCTCGGCTGAGTGTTACTGACCACAACGTTGGAGGAGTGGGACAGTAGCGCCGGCGTGGCGGCCGTGGACTTGATGCTCGCTTGCACCAGCGCGAACAGGTCAGTGGCGGAGCTAGTCGACAAGCTCCTCGTGATATCCGCGAGAGAATTCTCAAGTTTCGCCGGCTCCACCGCAGTCGGCTCTGGTTTCGTCTCTTCCAAAGACTTCTTTACAATTTCCATTTCTTGACGTATTTGATCTTCCTTTACTTTCTGGGTCGCCGATTTGAACACCTGGTGATAGAGAATTTTAGATAGAATATATAAATACATTTTATTAAAAACTAAAGTTGCCAGCACTGCTGCTAAATATAACTTATTGGATTGGTTGGTTGCTACTACTCCAAAACCTAATAATGGGATGTCTAATTGTTAATTTTTGTGGCAACACAGAGGGCTTCCTCTAACTTCAGTATGATACAAAAGGTAAAATGCTAAAAGCTTTTATTCTACTACTATGAATGGTCAAAATAAAATCTAATATCACTTTTCTTGCTCTAAATTACTAGCTTCTACAATAAATTATTATATTCTTCTTTTTTTAATGTAAAATTACGAGACAGCAAACCATGTTGTCCGCCGTTGAGAGCACCGCCGTGTTCTCACGATGGCGATAGGCGGGGCGAGGTGGAGTGGGAAGCAGTCGCCTCCTGCGAAGCAGTCATGCTAGCGAAGGAGGAGGCGGGACCCGTGAGGGAGAGGACAGCGTCCACCATACAGCCCAGCCGCAGTGGTAGACGCCCACGGTGACAGACGTCGTTAAACGACCTCCGGCCACTGTAGGCGTGGGCATGCGGGCGGCGAGTAATGGGCGACTCCCTGTCCGACCATGGACCATGGGTCAACGGCGTGTTGTGTTCCACGCGAGCCTCAAAGAGTGTCAGCATAATGACGGGGCCCCCCTTTAGACGGCCAAAACCTGCCGGGGTCACGGGACTTACGAATTACCGTGACCGCGGTTCGTAAAGGCCTATTGAAGGACACCGTGGAGTTTAGTCAGTACGAGTCTGTCCATAACCAAATCAAAACCTAGCAGTACCTCTTCAACAGTGTAATCATCGTCGTCGCTCTCAAGCACCACAGTCTTGGCAGGTTTCTCTTCGGGCTCCTTGTTGTCAGGCGTGAGCTCCTTCGGCGCGGTGGACGCGGCCTCGCTGACATACTGCCGAAGCCTCTCCACACGCTCAGGCTCTTTAGCCTCCAGTTTCTTCAAGTAAGCGATGAGACTGTGCTGTTCTTCTGCTGATAACTCGTTGAAGTTCTTTAAGAGGGTCTCAAGGTCGGAATCTGAAAGGCCGTCCATTGCGTCTGGCGTGTTGCTTGTATCTATTCTGATTGGGTGAAAGTATACATTATTTATTTGTCACTTTTTTATGTAATTTGATGTAATGTGAATGGCACTTTCAAATTAATTAATTTTATTTGCGTATATGATAGTATCTATCTGTATTCTAAACATTAACAATTATCACATAATCAATTACAAAACTAATAATGCATTCATTTATTATACAACAATAAAATTCGATATTTTCTTTTAGCTCCTAAAACGACTTACTTCTTGTCATTTTCATCGTACGCCGACTGCAGCATTTGCAACGCAGACGCGGTGCCACTTTGCTTGGGCAGCGCTGGTCTGATCACCGGCTTCTCTACGACCGGCGTAGGCACCACCTTCTTAGTCTGCTCAGCAGCTCGTTTCTTAGCCTCAGCCATGCCTACCACGGCATCGACCAGTACTGCTAGATCTTCGGAGGACACGTCCGTCTTGCCCTGCGCTATCAAAGCTTCTGCCATCTGTTGAGCTATCTGTGCGCGGTCGACTTCTCCCACGCCTGCCACTGCGACTGGCACCGTTGCCGTTTTGCTCAGGGCAGGATTTTGCTAGAAGTTTGACAGATGTTACTGGTTTTGTTACTTTTTTTAGAGCTAATTTATAAAATAAAATGAGAGAAAGCTCGGCTCGTACATTGTATGGGCTTTTTGTTAGAAATACCTTCTGCTTGAGCCTCGTCCTCTTGTCGGCCTCGTGCAGCGTGGCCGCGGCCCGCACGACGGCGGCCCGCAGCGCGTGCGCAGCGCCCCCCCCCACCAGGCCGGCCTGCACGGCTCCCTTCAGCTTCTCCTTTGCCGTCTCAATGAGGACCACTGCGCTCTCGCGCTCCAGCAGCTCTTCTGAAGAGTTCGCTTTCTCCTGGTAACGTTTATTAAACCATGTTAATTACTAACATATTCAAGATAGTTATTAGTTTTAAGGAGGGTTATAGAAATTTTTTAACATGATTGAGTACTGAGCTGAGAGTAAAGACTGGGCTCGAGAAAATAACCTAAAAAAGGAGATCATTTAACAGATATAAACAGTGACGTCGGAGTTTGGAATTATGTTTGGTGGGTGGCAATAAGCACAAACCCTTTAGATGGAACTTAAAAAGGACTGAAACGCGAACTATTAAGTGTACTATTAGGCTATACCTCTGTCTTACTTTTTAGAGATTAGGGGGCCGTTCAAGTACTACGTAAGCAATATGGGGGGTGGGGGAGTCTTTGCTTTGTTTATTTTGGATGAAATGGGGGGTAGAGGAGTCTAGATGATGATTACGTCATCGGTAGTTATTTACTTTTTTACACGAATGCACAGTGTGGTAAGATCCCTGTTTTTGTTGCATCGTGTTTTTATTGAATTAATCGATAGAGTCTACAATTCTGAGGATTAGAGTAAAACTCCGGGTTCGCTAAGACTTGTACTTTTTTTTTAAAAAAATGTCAAAGTTTCGGAATATCCGACTTTTAAAAAACGAAAAAAAAATCATAATAATTTAACGGAAGTACTTATTCCAGAATTTATTTATTCTATCGAAAAAAGGTATGATTGCAGACCCTTCCACCAATTTCTGTTGCTTTAGTATGAATGGGTCAAGAGATATGATTTTTTTTCTCATTTTTCGTTTTCATTTTTTGATTCATATAATCCGCCGTAGTAGGTGGTCATTCCTACATCAAAAAATAGCTGATACTTTCTATTATGTGTAGTATTTTTTCCAAAACCTAACTCATTGGATTCCAGGAGTTATTGAAAATTTAAAATTTTCCTTAGGGTTGTCACTTTCAAGTATCCGAAAAAAAAAACAAAAACATATTTTATTTGAAAAAAAAGAAGGTGTTTTAAATACTTTCTAATGACTAATATGTAGTTGGCTATTCGAATGGAAAATGTATATGAATTTGTAATATATTTGGTGGTCTAACCGAACTAAAATTCATCTTCATTGATAATTACAATTAATTCAGCATGCGAATAATTATCTATGGCTAGGTTCCAACTGCAGATGGAACAATGAATAGATAATAATATATAAATAGTTAAAGTAAATCATATTATATAATTTTTTATCAAAAATCAATACAATTGATACATGATGAAAATTGATTTAAAATAATTAGATAGGTATAGGGGGATTTAGATAGGGGTGTAAGGGGGCAGACCTACATCTTTTTGCCCCAAATGCCAACCTCACCTGCTCGTGGTACACCCTGCTGATAAATGAACGAGGACTGGCGACCGAACCAATGGCGGTAAAACCATTAAAAAGGTATACAGAGTCAAATTTCTCTGTTCAGCGGCGGGCAGCAGCGTTACTGGTGTGAGGCTCTGTACTGCGTTCACGAACCCGCTTGCCCAACGTGGTGAGTATGGGCATGCACCTCCCATGAACGACCAACAGAACCCACGGCCCCCAGTTCACGGCCGCCCTACTATTCCGGGTCACGGCAGCGGCCTTAGTTACGGTGGTGCCGAGAATCTCCGGGCTACGGATGGCTGCCACAAACCTACTAGGACTATGGCTTGGTCGAACTCGAGGAAGAGCTCAAAAACATAAGGTGGCATGTTCTGGGGCTGTAAGAAGTCTGAAGACAGGGCGACGACATGATGACCCTAGAATTTGGCCATCTTTTCTACTTCCGAGAAGGAGACCAACTCTTTCAAGGTGGCGTGGGTTTTTTTGTCCACAATGCACTCCGTGACAATGTTTTGGAGATATCCAGTATGTCGACCCGGGTAGCGTACTCCCCGACTGCGACTGGACACTCGGATGATGTGGTTGAGGCCATGTATGAGAATATATCCGAAGCCATACATCGTAAAACAAAGACCCACTTCACCGTTGTCATGGATGACTTCAACACCAAAGTAGGAGTACAGCAACGCGACGTATCGTGTGTCGGACCGCACGGCTTTGGAACCACGGGGAGCAAATGCTGGTCAACTTTCTGAGCATGGAGGGGCTCTTCTGCATGAATAAAACCCAGAAGAAAACCCAGAGGAAGTGGACTTGGCTAAGCCCCAACAAAACGTATAGGACTATTGAAGAACACTGTGGATTTTGGTCAGTACGAGTCTGGCAGTCCCTCCCACTCTGCCCTGAGAGGGAGGAATCATGTGATGATTTTACCATGACGGATAAGAAGCATATATTTAGGGATGTCTCTGTGGTGAACAGACTAAACACCGGCAGTGACCACTAGTAAGAGGCACCCTAAATATCAATTTTAAGCTTGAGAGAAGCTCATTATGCGGCTTCTGTCCGATCAGTTCTCCGTCCAACATTGGTCCAGACCGGCCAAAGTTCCAAAGCCTTCCAATTGAAACTCAGAAATCTCTTGCCGATTTGGAAACTACAGCGGACGTGGACAAGGACCTAGAGAGCGTGATAGAGGTCATACGTGAAGTGGGTAGGCACTTTAAGGGGAAGGCAGCGTGCCATACGGAGTTCAGTGAAACGCTACCTTCGTAAATTGAATACTCGCCTCATACAGGAGGTGATTAAGCAGAATCGTGGGTCGAAAGTCTTCACTAAAAAACTCAAGAGTAGCCATCTGACAAAGTTGAAAACCTCGGATGGCAGAACTAATGCATCGGTTCCGGAGATTCTGGCCGAAATCGAAGACTTTTATGGCCAACTCTACGCCTCGCATTCCCCGCAGCCCGACGCAAATGACCAAAGTGCCACGCTTACCGCGCCACTACACAGACGATTTCCCAGACGTAGAGATGGATGAAATTGAGACGGCTCTCGGGCAGCTTAGTAATGGGAAGGCTCCCGGCGAAGATGGAATGGAAACCCCGGTGGCGTGGAGCAGGGGCATGCTGACATTGTTGTTCAAGAAAGGAGACAAAATTCTCCTCGAAAACTACAGACCAATCACGCTCTTGAGTCACGTCTACAAGCTCTTTGCAAGAGTCGTCACAAATCGGCTCTCCGCTAGATTTAATGCTTACCACATTCACACAATGCGACAGGTTCCATATAGAAAACAGAGGAGTATAACTGGCCGCTTGTCTAGCCTTTGTGGACTACGAAAAAGCCTTGGATTCTGTTGAAACCTGGGCTGTTCTGGAATCCTTGCAGTGATCCCAAGTCGATTGGCGGTACATAAAGGTGCCAAGGATTCTATATAGCAAGGCGTCGATGTCGGTCCAAGTACAAAACCACCGAACGAAGCCCATCCAGCTGCTTAGAGGTGTGACACAGGGAGATGTAATATCCCCTGAACTGTTTACCAACTCGCTGCAGGTTTTTTCAAGATGCTGGACTGGAACAGATTGGGCATCAATGTGAACGGTGAATATCTAACGCACCTTCGTTTTACCGACGACATAGTTCTTATGGCGGAATCGCTGCAAGACCTGCAAAAAATGCTGAACAGTACTGACAAAAAAATAAAAAATGCTGCCTCGAGATGTGTGGGTCTTGGGATGAACCTAGACAAGACCAAAATCATGTTCAATGACCATGTCACCCCAGAACCTATTTCCGTCGAAGGTATAACACTTGAAGTTGTCCAAGAATACAATCTACAATCAATTCAATTCAATCTACCTCGGACAGGTATTTCAGCTATGTAGAGACAACTTCGAGAAGGAAATTGCCAGAATGGTGGAGCTTGATTGGACAGCATTTGAGAAAATGCGTCATATCCTCACGTCGCCACTGCCGCAGTGCCTAAGAAGTCGGGTGTTCAATCAGTGCGTCCTTCCAGTCCTAACCTATGGAGCCGAAACGTGGAACATTTCAGTCAAGCTGGCCAACCGACTTCGTGTCACGCAGCGTGCTATGCTTAGGGTCTCGCTAAGGGATAAAATCCGGAATGAGGTCTTACGGCATAAGACCAAAGATATAGAAATTGGCGAAATCTGTAGCAAGCTGAAGTGGCAGTGGGCTGGTCGTGTCTGCCGGAGAAGCGACGAAAGGTGGAGTAGGAAGGTTCTCGAATCTCCATTCGAGAACCTTCCTACTCCACCTTTCGTCGCTTCTCCGTGTAGGTAAGCGTAGGGTGGGACGACGTCCGGCAAGATGGACCGATGACCTGAAGAAGGTGGCTGTCGGTGCCTGGATGAAAAAAGCAGGACATAGTGCGCTGTTGCGCTCCCTGGGAGAGGCCTATGTCCAGCAGTGGACTGCAATTAGCTGTAATGATAATGATGATGATAATAAGATAGGTATATAATTCATGTCGATAAATAAAATACAAAATACATTATTCTAAAAAAATGTTATAACACAAAAAAGTACAATAAAATTGATTTAAAAGAGTTGCAAAATATAAAAGTGTACTAAAATTCATTCAAAATAAGTTGTAAAATCAAAAAGTAAAACATAATTGTTTTAAAAGCATTGTAAGATTAATAATGAAAAGAACTTAATTGACTCAAAATATAAAAAAAAAAAACTAAAAAAATATTACTCATGTAAAATGTTGATATATGTTAATACTCGTGATTTCACAGTACTAAAATTATATACAAACTATAAATAAAAACTTACTAGTAATATGTACAAAGAAATAAAAAGAAAACAAAAACTTTCAAATGACGTCAAGGAATATGTCCACATCACTGTCACATTAATATACTTGTTATTAATGTACTTATCGGGAAGGATTTTCTTTTATTTACTATTAGTGGAGTCTTTTGGGTTAGAATTTATAGACGGTTTCCAAAAAAGGTGTATCAATCAACATGATACCAATTTCTCAATATGTTTTTTAATTTTCTTTTTAATATTACTTAATGTTTGCTACTTTAAGCAACAAAATAATGATATCTTGTTATGGTCGTGATAAGAAAGCTTAAACTTAATAAAAATAAACAAATTATGTTTTGGTGGAAGTGGCAGCCCTAAGTGCGGATATTTCGGATATTACTAAAATTTTCAATAACTCCTGGATTCCAATGAGTTAGGTTTTGGAAAAAACACTACAAATAATAGAAAGTATCAGCAATTTTTTGATGTAGGAATGACCACCTACTACGGCGAATTATATGAATCAAAAAATGAAAACGAAAAATGAGAAAAAAAATCATATCTCTTGACCCATTCATACTAAAGCAACAGAAATTGGTGGAAGGGTCTGCAATCATACCTTTTTTCGATAGAATAAATAAATTCTGAAATAAGTACTTCCGTTAAATTATTATGATTTTTTTTTCGTTTTTTAAAAGTCAGATTTTCCGAAACTTTGACATTTTTAAAAAAAAAAAGTACAAGACTTAGCGAACCCGGAGTTTTACTCTAATCCTCAGAATTGTAGACTCTGTCGATTAATTCAATAAAAACACGATGCAACAAAAACCGGGATTTTACCACACTGTGGAATGGCAACCCTCACATTGTCTTTGGTTGAAAACGAAACGCATTTTCGAGGATTCTCGCAAATAATGCAATGTAAATAATGCATAAATTGAAAAATGTTTACGTAAGTATGGGGGGAGGGGGGGGTAAGTGCTTTGCTTACTTTTGCTGACAAGGGGGACGGGGGGGGTAAATAATTGTAAAAAATCTGCTTACGTAATACTTGAACGCCCCTTACACTCAATTAGAGGTTAGAGGTCCATCTTAATATCCAAATTCCCAACAGCCAGTAACTACCAGATATTCTTAAATACATCGACGAGAACTGCTCAGAAGACATTGAAACATGGCATACCTTCTCCATCTTCAGTGCATCAGCAAGTAGATCAACAATCTTGGGTCCCAAGCTGCCCAGGTAGTCCTCGAGCGCCACCAGCTGGCGCAGCGTGGCCACGACGTCGTCCGCGGCCCCCCCCGCCGGCCCCGCGCCCCCCGCCCCCGCCCCGCCCGAGCCCCGCCGCCGTCGCGCCTGGCTGCCCGCGCGGGAGCGGGGCGCTGACCCTACTGACTCGATGTCGTTGTCAGAGTTCCACGGGGACAGGCCGTCGTCGCTGTAGGTGAGGAGAGAAATTAAATTGAAAACTAACGGTAGAACCTTGAAAATAATTATTTTTAACATCAATGAAAAATAATAAGTGTTAGTAGAATACTAGCTGCTGTCAACAGATTTACCAGCTACTGCTTGAAAATTATCCCAAAGGAAAATCGGGGTAAAAACTCCTATATGTTAATCCAGATTATAAACTATCTGAGTACAAAATTACACGCAAATCCGTTCAGTAGTTTTGTGAGAAAGAGTAACAAACATCCATCCAAACAAACTTTCACGTTTATAATATTAGTAGGATACACACTTTCAGAATGTGGTCAATGAACACGCATGGTATGGCTTCGGTGCGATATGTAGAAACGCCTCATTTTGAGTCATTATGACAAGTTGTCTCCCTGAGCCAAGTTGTTGAATTTTAGTGGTGAAAATCTGAATGTACTCACGGCTTGAGCTCGTCGTCCGAGATGAGCACGGTCTGCATGGAGGGTGCCAGTGAGCGCTCGTCGTGGTCCGGACTGCGGTTCCGTTGCTGCTCGCGCTGCGACAGTGGACTGCGACTACTGCGGCGGATGGAATCCAGCGCGATGTGTGTGCGGGGAGGGCTGCGTCTGTGTACTCATTTATATTAAATCTTATCTTTTTATAAGGAGCGTACAAAGCTCATCCAGATGTGTGTCCTGTTGGCCTATGGATGTGTGAACTGTGGGAACGAGATGGCGCTAAATGACTTGTATAGCTTTGTCTCTTTCCCACAGTGGAAATACTCTCGCTCTAAGACGTCATGGTAGGCTACCTGATGCTACGATATGTAACACCTTAATAGACTCGATATACAATAAGTCGCTGCCCGCGCTGCTCACGTTTACGACATACACCTTTGACAGCTACGACTTAGACCAGTGCTAAACAAGGGGGCGGCGTGGTTTAGTGTTAGACTATACTTTAGACCATGGTTTATCGCAAAACCGCGATTTGTAATAACGTTTGTGTAAACCATAGTTTAACGAGATTTAAACCTGAGTTTTTAGTTAAACCCCATTTTGTAATAAGACGGATTAGGTTTAACGTAAACAATTTAAAAATGTTTCTTAAAGATAAAAGGTCATCACTGCAAAAGTATTCTAAAAGGATACTTAAGGTCTAAGCAACAAGGATTCGAAATACCGTCACAAAACCGTTTGTGGCGTTATTTTTCGAGCCGTTTTTGAAGCGCTCATCGGGAATCTAGAACTATTATTGATTGAAGCTTAAGAAAGAAAATATAATCCATACGAGAGGTATTACCCACATGTTATCAATTTTCTTTAACCTTCCAAGGTTACTTAATACAAAGTCAACTAATATTTCGGTCTTTGATGATTAAACATAGGCTACAATTTGTTACCTGTGCAGTGGACTTCTGGACCGCGTACGTTTGTGATGCAGCGGCGAGCGACGACGATCAGGAGTGCGGCGACGCGGCGGTGAGCGGCGCGGAGGGTGAGGCAGAGGGGATCTGTGGGTAGTACTCATGTCAGTTGGCTTCAAAGCGAAGCAGGTGGCGTTCTGTAGTTTCTATATACCCCCATAAGAAAAAGGCGTAACTGGAGCTAATAAACAACGGACTCAGAACAAAAAAAAGTCTTAAGTAAGACAAAATATATACATACAAGAAAATGCCTCATAAAACCATGTTACTGACCTACGATCTCGTCTATAGTCTGGAGGCGGCGTGCGTCGCCTAGGAGGAAGTGGCTCACGAAGACGATCATATCTGTCCGGGTAACGGCGGTCGGGGGAGCGGCGCCGGAGGTCGGGTGAACGACGCCGGGGGTCGGGCGAGCGACGCCGGGGATCGGGCGAGCGACGCCGGGGGTCAGGTGATTTTCGCCGGGATTCCGGTGATTTTCGCCGGAGTTCGGGAGATTTTCGCCGGGGTTCGGATGGTTTCCGATGCGGCTCGGGCGCGTGCGTCTTCTCACTGGACACTCGCTTGCTCATGTCGGGCGGGGACAGGCACATGCGGCGGTATATCTCGATCACTTGTATACGAAGCTCCTCTTCGTGCAGTTCCTTCATGCGTGCCGTCCAAAAAACGATCCATTCCGGTTTAAAGTCGTGCTTCGATGGGTCTTTGCCCTCTGAAATAACGTTCACGATAAAATTGAGAATTTGTATGTATTGGGCCAAAACTGTCATGATATACTATGGTCTGCATAAATTAATTCACATTATCTGAAGTGCCGTGCTGCTAATATGCGCTACTGCTGCTGACTGTGATGAGATTTTTGAATTTCTCCATCAGTTTTTTTTTATATGATGTTAACAGCATCAATAAATTGTAAATCTAATTAGTCCATCAGTTAGAAGTTTTGAAAAATAATTGATACGTATTTTTTCGGAACACACAGCTTGAAGAATTGTGAATTTTAAAAGCATTGTTCGTCAATGTTGGTTTACATAACAAAATAAAAATACGGGTCAAATAATTAACTGACGATCTAATTAAATTTTTGCAGTGGACAAGCTATTACTTCAACGTACCAGCCTGTATCTCCTTGTAGCGGCGGTTCCAGAACTTCTTCCACTCCTCGGGGTAGAGCGGGTGTTTCTCAGGGTTCTTCTCGTGGTACGCCAGCGTCTTCTTCAGCGAGTCCTCGACCGACTCGCGCTTCTCTTCCGCCAGCTTCACCTTGTATTCGTAGTTGGGAGGTCTTTGTTGCTGGAGATATTATTATTTATTATTGAAGGAGCTTTGGCTAGCTATTAGATTCAAATTGTATAATTTTGTCTTAGTGGAACACTGTCACTATATTTGTGAAATTAAAAATCTCGATGCAAGTTAAGTTATAAGAATTTTAAGCAACTTTAACTAACTTTTTAATCCACCAGACTAACTAAATGGACTTAGAAATTATGGAAGCGACTTCTTATTTTTCTTCTTGAAAATCATGTATAAACTTCAATTCCAATAATGTATGTGTTTACAACATTAGATAGCATTCGATTCAATAATCCAAAATTCTAAAATTTCGATAGTTATATGATTAACACAAAAGTGTATTGCGCTTAAGCCAACATATAAAATATGTAATTTTTCAATACTTCAGTCAAATTCGATTTTTTAATCAGAACTAAATGAATTTATCGAACATAGATTCCCGGGGTATTAACGATGTATGAGTGCATTCTATAATAGCTAACTCTACATCACATTTTGTACCTTCTCCTGACTGCTGGACTGCAAACGCGACGCTTGTCGGTTGCGAGGCGGCGAGGCGCCGCGCCGCTTGTCGTACGGCTCGTACCGAACTTTATTGAAAGAGTCGTGTCTGTCCCTGGAACACAAACTTATTTAAACTTTCATATCTAGTAGAAGCGTTATAGACTTATATTGTTTATGTAATAAGCAATATGTAAAATAAAAACCTATCCGGCAGGTAAAGGTAGGAATCGGTATCGATATTCGATTATTTTTATATAATAGATAATATAAATAGTAATTATTTTTAGATAACACACGGGGTGGCACTCCGGTCGCTTCTCTCGTAGTGATATTAGTAATTCCTCGACGAAGGCGTCGCATTTTTAAAGTTTCTAAGATAACAGGGAAAGTGGTAATTTAGACACAAAATATTTCGAATAATAATGAAAAGTTACGGCATGTATATGCCGTAACTTCGCTTTCAGGTCAGATTTTTAACACATTATATATGGTCAAATGAAATGAAAATAATAGAATTTATTGCACAAGATGTGTTGCAGTGAATACAGTAAACAAAGCTACACTTTACAAATGAACACTTGTATGCTACAAAAATGGTGCAAATGCTTAGTATTTTATTATAACACAAACTATAACACAAAAGACAATAATAAAAGATTATAATAAAAATACTAGCTCCGCATGCATGTTATATACTTATAAACCTTTCTCTTGAATCACTCTATCTATTAAAACCGCATCAAAATCCGATGCGTAGTTTTAAAGATCTAAGCAAACATAGGGTCAGACAGACAGCGGGAAGCGACTTTGTTTTATCTAGTGTAGTGATGCTTGATAGAATAAATCTATATTTTAATGTGTGTGAGACGTAAGTGTGCGTGTGTGCGTGTTTAGAGAATATGTGTGTTGCGCGTAGTAGATAAATGACCTCTACTTTACTAAACACAGTAATATTACCTTGAAACTCTCCTGTCCTTGCCGGGCTCCCGCCGGTTGTCGTTGTCATCGTCGCTGATGTCAGACAGCGACTCTACGGAGCCCGCGCGCCGCTCCTGCCGACCCGCCGGCCTCTATAGTCACATTATAGGAAGAAACGAACTTTACTAAAATACTTGAATCAAATTGATTGATTTGTGATTATAAAATTATCGATTGATTCTGTCTCAGTGCCAAGCCTTATATTTATATTTCATGCAATTTAAATTGGATTTCAAAATCTCTAGAATACATTGGGGCATCAATTTTCTAAACAAAGCGACCAGGACCACTTGCTATTATTTCTGACAGTGAAATTATGACATACTTTAATACCGAAATACATAATATTCTCTTACGTTTGCTAACACTTTTGAATATATCGGTGCTGGTGGAACTGGGGCAGACGGTCTCGTGGGAGAAATTGTCAAATCAATTTTATAGACAACGGTGTCCAATTCCGGAGAAATCAAAGGTGGTTTATTTATTTCCGTGATAACCATTGGAGGTAGCCCCAGCTGTGCTGGGACGGATTTGGGAGACGCCAGGGCGGCCGCAGATTTGGGAGTGGCCAGGACGGCCGCGGATTTGGAAGAGGCCAGGGCGGCCGCGGATTTGGGAGTGGCCAGGGCGGCCGCAGATTTGGGAGTGGCCAGGGCGGCCGCGGATTTGGGAGTGGCTAGGACGGCCGCGGATTTGGGAGTGGCCAGGACGGCCGCGGATTTGGGAGTGGCCAGGGCGGCCGCAGATTTGGGAGTGGCCAGGGCGGCCGCGGATTTGGGAGTGGCTAGGACGGCCGCGGATTTGGGAGTGGCCAGGACGGCCGCGGATTTGGGAGTGGCCAGGACGGCCGCGGATTTGGGAGTGGCCAGGGCGGCCGCAGATTTGGGAGTGGCCAGGGCGGCCGCGGATTTGGGAGTGGCTAGGACGGCCGCGGATTTGGGAGTGGCCAGGACGGCCGCGGATTTGGGAGTGGCCAGGACGGCCGCAGATTTGGGAGTGGCCATGGCTGCCGCGGATTTGGGAGTGGCCAGGACGGCCGCGGATTTGGGAGTGGCCAGGACGGCCGCGGATTTGGGAGTGGCCAGGGCTGCCGCGGATTTGGGAGTGGCCAGGGCGGCCGCGGATTTGGGAGTGGCCAGGGCGGCCGCGGATTCGGGAGTGGCCAGGACGGCCGCGGATTTGGGAATGGCCAGGGCGGCCGCGGAATTGGGAGTGGCCAGGTTGGCCGCGACTTTGGTAGTGGCCAGGTCGATAGCGAGCGGGTTGCGAAGTAGGCCCTGGGCCTCTCGCTTGGCCTCCCGCTTGGCTCGCTCCCTCTCGCGCTGCCCCTTGCGGTTGGGCGGCCGTTTCCGCTTGCGGCGCGAGGGCAGCAGGTAGGACGCCGTCAAGTCCACTGTTCCGACGTCGTCCGGGTCCTACGACAACGAGTATCCCTATCAGTAGTCTGTTCAGAAAAGGATGGACTGTCGAATGCACTGGCTCGAAATATATTGTAAATGTTGAGTAATATGTGTAACTACAATATCTGAAATTTTGCTCGTCTACAAATTAAATATTAAAAAATTAAAACTGTGTGCCAGGACATTTTTTTTTTAATAATTTCATCGTCACTAAAACATCTATCACTCAATAATTTATGACCGTACATAATTCGGATGGGCGCTGCTCTACAATGAAACGATTTAATCGTCGTAATTTTGGAACATTCTCCATCACTGTTCGGTGTTTCTTAACGCTTTCAGTTCCATTACTTTAGTTATTAAAATTACGGAAAACTTAAAAATATTTTAAAAAGTTTTGGGACTTGCTCGTAACATGGCATGGCACGGAGACAAGAATTAGTGGCGATTAATTAGGATCATGATCAATTAATTAGTGGGTACCGGATATTCGGGTGCACATTTTGACTAAAGTACGTTATTTACGGGCAAAAAGCAGAAGTATGGAAGCGGCTGCATAAAATGCCAATATTTGTCCCCGAGTTCATGAGATTTCATAAAATATGTTATTTAAAATACAGTATTCAATAACATAATGAGTACTTATAGTTTATTTCAAACCAGGCAAGAAAATTACAGAAAACCTCGGTGGTTCTACTATTTAGTGCCGAATTTACGAAAACGACATGATGGTGACAGGCCATAATTAAATTGATAAAAATAAAAAGCAATAGAATGAAAAAAAAAAATCAATAAACCGAGATTTTTCCCATACTGACGCGCACTGCTGCGAATCTGAATATCCGTCTCCTAGCCATGGGTGCTAAAAACGGTCTCTCAGATAAGCAATATTTATAGGAATTTGATACACAACCCATGTGAGCACTAGAATACTTTCTAAAGTTTTCACTGATCATAAAGCCATTGAAAAAATATATAAAATAAAAATCCAAAAGCTATGCAAATGCTAATATTCTCCATATTAGCAATGATTTTACCCCCAATCTTTCAAATTGCCCCAATCTTTCAAATTTTCCCAATTGAAAATGAACCTTCTCCTATTGTCGCAAAGTTGAAAATCTTCGGGAAAATTCACATCTCGGGAATATTCCCGGGTTAAAACCCATCACTAGGAAGAAGGGACAGTGTCGTTTTTATAGAGATATCGCGATGAAAGACGGTGCTAAATGGCGCAAACTATAGCCTATTTATCATAAAGCTGGAGTCACATCTGCAGACACCATGTAAGTTATAGACAGATTAGGAAAACAGTATTGAAATTGAATAATTTAAACACAGCAAAACACACCTCATGCTGCGTAAATCTCCTGTAACTGATCGGTTCGCCGCACGGCAAATGTGGAATGGCACCCAATTATAGCGCTTCCGATTTTAGTCACTTGAGGCCTAGTCCAATTATCATTAAGACCTTAAAGAGCTATTGAAGGATACCGTGGATTATTTCCCACGTAAAAAAATAAAACAAGTATGTCGATCGAAAAATCGACACAGACAAACACCCCATTAATAAGCTATGGTGGTCTACCATGACGTCTTATAACGTGAGTAGTTTCGCTGTAGGAACGAGATGGCGCTAGACGTATAGTACAGCTCTATCTCTTTCTCACAGCCCCTAATGTTATTTAAATGATCAATATTTTAAAGTTCTTACCGAGAAATTATTGAACAAGGGCTTGGAAGGCGCGGCAACTATGGGCGGAGAAGGTTCTCTCTTGTCTCTGGAAAATATAAGACACCATTATTACGTTAGGATTATTGTTACGGACCTATTTAGCTGAGACCATACTTAAAGTAACTGCGCGGCATGAGAGAGGGGTTTTATGCTAGAAATACTGGGTGAATTTTCAACTGGGCGTAAATGCAAAAAATTGTGAGTTGTATGTTTACAAAAAAAAAATATTAGCGATCACTTTGAAAAATCGAAATCTTTTTGCTTGAAACTCTAGATTAATTATAATGCGTGCTTCTTCTTTATAGATTCTTTATTTGAAAACACTTCAATTGTTTTTTATAGAATTAAAAAAAAAACTGATTATTACAGTGATCACAAACATTTTATGATGTGTGTGTGTGTGTGTGTATTTATTACTCTTCCCCACAAAAACTACTGAACAGCTTTGAATAAAATTTGGTACACAGATAGTTTATAACCTGGATTAACTCAAAGGATATTTCTATCCTGATTTTATGTTCCCGTGGGATAATTTTCGTGTTGTAGCGAGCCAAACCGCTGGCAACATCTTGTATGACAATATACTGAGATGCAACACGGTATAATTAAATAACTAATTTAAAAAAGTATATACTTACTTTCCCATAGTCTTTGGTTTACTTTCTTCATCTGTAACAATATGAAAATAAGTTAGACATCTCTTGTACTATAATCAAACGGGTCGAGTTATTACAAAAACAAAAAAAACTTAAATTTTCTTCTCCCAGTGATTATTTGTGCTCGGAGACTCAAAAAGAAACACCTAACATATCATCACGCTTGTAATCCCCGAAGAGTTAGGGAGCGGTGTACCTAATAATATCCACATTTCGCCAGTGTTATTTAATTTTGATCCAATGAAATAGGAGCGAGCCTATTGCCATCAACAGAAAAATCGAATACCCTAACCTGGAAATCGAAGCCAGATCTTTTGCTCAGTAGTCAAAGGTACAACTACTACACCAAAAAGGCAGCCCATAATTTGTAACAATATATAAAAAATAGGCAATTTAGTCCGTCAGCTAGTTTTGAAAAAATAATGGACACGTATTTCTTTTTTCGTTACACCAATGCATATTTACAATGCTAAGTCAGATTTGGAGAGTGGGGGGTGGTGACGTCAGAAAAAAGGAAAAACTGTACTTGCTTGTGACGTTTTGCCAATTTTAAAAGTGTTGTATCTTCGTCAATTTTAGTTTACGTAAGAAAAAAATAAAATCGTGTAAAATATTTTTTATAATCAAACTCACGGACTAATAAGATTTTTCCAGGCAAATACTGTATTATAATGAAGTAAAAACTTACTGGATTTTAACAGAGAGTCGATCAATCCAATGTCTACAACTTCAGTGAAGGTAGGTCCGTCTTTTTCGTTAAAGTGATGACTGCGGAACACCCACTCGTGGATTTGCACTCTGAAACAATCATACACTTGTTAAATTAAAAAACGGCCAAGTGCGTGTCGAAACAGTTTGACAGGCCTGTTGGTCTAGTGGTTAATGACCCTGACTGCTATGCCGGAGGTTGTGGGTTCGATTCCCACCCAGGCAAATGTTTGTGTGATTAGCACGATCATTTGTTCTGTCTGGGTGTAATTTATCTATAATATGTATGTATTTAGAAATATATAAGAATGTTTATCAGTTGTCTAGTACCCATAACACAAGCTCTGCTTAGCTTGGGACTAGATCGCGTTGTGTGATAGTTGTGGAATATTTATTTATTTATTTAAACGCAAAATCTGGGTTCAGACTCAAACTCACACCCATACTTTATGTTTTTTTTTTTCGTTGTAAAATCATCAAATGAGTCCTCCCACCTAGGGCAGGGCGGGAGGAACTGTCAGACTTGTACTGACTAAAATCCACGGTGTCCTTCAATAGCCCTTTACGTACCGGGGTTACGGTAATTTGTGAGTCCCGCGACCCCGGATAATTTATGTTTAGGAAATTATGTTATCCAAGTACATTTTATAAGTTGGATGAATTATAAATCTGAAAAGTATTTTTCTTTATTTGGTTGAACGCCCTAATCTCAAGAACTACTGGTTCGAATTCAAAAATCTTTTTTGTGTTGAATAGTCTATTTATCGAGGAAAGCAATAGACTGTATAACATCACGCAACGACCAATAGAAGCCGAGCAGAGGATGTGAAATCACGGAAACAGCTAATAAATAGATGTTAGACAACTACTTAATTTTCATTCAACACTTTTTCATTCCTTCATATCTGTTCTTTCTAAAAAATAGTTTAAACTATCTTTCAATTTTAGTTTCCATTTTCAGCCATTTTATTTAATATTGATATTTATTTATAATGAATACAAAATCTATATATATAAAAATGTTTTGTTGGTTTGTGTATGCTTCAAAAACTCAAAAAGTTCTGCACCGATTGAGCTGAAATTTTAGCATCCGATGAAATCCGCATCAAGGATTGTTTTTATCTATTTTTTGCATCAGTCACATATCCGCGACCGCGAAAAAACAGTTTTTTTGTGCCACAGCGAAGCGTGGCAGGGTACAGCTAGTAATATATATAATGTAATGTTAAATTTTACAACAAAGCATAAAATTGGATTATGTAAAATATAAACGGAATATGGCGCGTCACTCTATTGTTGATGTTCTGCCTGTCAGTTTCATTATTTTTTAGTGTCTTGGATGATTCAAATCAATTTTTTTTATGATAAAATATGATATATGAATATGATGAAAATAAGCATTATGATGAGAAAAAAAAAACGCTATCGTGGTAATAGTATTAGTTCCGTCGTGCTCTTGTCACCGCCGGGGTGTCAGCCGTTATAGAACCCAGTGGCTTGGCACGCGACGGTGGGAAGAGACCAGATGGGATGACTATAATGCCATGGAAGTTGGGTAGACCTTTGGTGTGGGATGCAACATGTGTCGACACCCTTGCGCCATCCCATCTTCCTGGTACTGCATGCTGTGCTGGTGCGGCTGCTGCAAGTGCCGAAAACCTCTAACAGCGCAAATACAATGGCTTGACTATTGACTATGTATTTGAGCCGTTTGGGGTTGAAACACATTTGAGCCGTTTGGGGTTGAAACACTAGGGCCATGGGGTCCGAGTGCCCACTAAGTTTTCAAAGTCACCGCCAAGCGTATAGCCGACACCTCGCGTGACCAGAGGGCTGGAGGGCTGGAGGGCTGGGCCTATTTCTTGGTCAAAAGATCAGCATTGCCATCCAATGTGGCAATGCTGCCAGCTTTCTGGATACTTTCCCCTTTGCAGGGATGTGGATGAATTTTTTGACGCCCTATAATTTTTTCATTTTATTTTTTTGCCCTTTTTACCTTAAATTTAGTTTTTAAATGTAGTATTTTTAGTTTAAATTTTAATTAGTTAGTTAATATTATTAGTATTATCAAAAACTACGACTGTAATATTAGTTAGACACTTGTGGAACAAGCATAGACGGGTGTTCAAATATAAACAACAGTTAAAAAATGTGTACAATTAGAACAAAGTTAAACGCCGTTTTGTAGTTAGACTACTTTCAGACAAGTATTCAACAGATGTTTAACTTTCTATAGTAAGACCGTTTATCTTTTGTTAAACAGGGTGACCACTATTTACCAAAATCTTTTCGCTTTTTCAAGTTTTTCCCTGACCATAATCTTAAATTTTATACCATAATTTTACTTCAAATCAAGAAACTGACAACGGAAAAGAAAAAAAAAACGAGAGTTAAGTCCCCTGACCAAAAAATTAGTAGTCTTCGACCGTATTCAGTTAGCTACGTAACGTATTGATAATTAGTTAAGTATTTATAGTTCTTAAGGTGCGCTGGAGTAAGCCCGCTTAAGCTTCCCTGACCTCCTTTAAATTTCCCTGACAATTCCCTGACTTTTCCATGGCTACCAAAATTCCCTGACTTTTCCCGGTTTTCCAGAAAGTGGCCACCCTGTTAAACATCCCATATTTTGTTTAACATTAGTGCAGTACACTCACTTGTCCTTCTCATATTCCTCCTTGTCGATGTTGACCGGTCTCTTGCGGCCGTACTTGTCCTCGATGCGCTGCGCCAGTCGGTTCATGATGACGTTGACCCCGTCGCGGTACTTGGTCTGCGAGCGGTATGGTGCCAGCATGCCGCACGCTGTCGAGAAGTGACGTACCTGGACACATGGTATGAACACACCGTCAATCATTGTTGCAAAAGTTTTGAATCAAGTATCTGTGACAACTCGGGACTGTATAGAATAGAATATTAAAATTATGCCTAATGCGGGCAACGTTTTTTTTTTTAAAGAGCATATATGTCTTTTTAAATTGACATTCTGAGATTTGAGCCTTTTTAAGGTTCCGTAGCCAAATAACAAAAAACGGAACCCTTTTAGATTCGTCATGTGTCTGTCGTATGTCACAGCCACTTTTCTTCGGGGGTTCCCCATACTTAGAATTGAAATTAAAAAAATTAAAATTCTTCACCAAACCCATGCGCATGGTATCTATGGATAGGTCTTTAAAAATAATATTGAGGTTACTAGTATTTTTTTTCTAAACTGAACAGTTTACGCGAGAGAGACTTCCAAAGTGGTAAAATGTGTCCCACCCCTAACTAAAACTAACTGTAACTTCTAAAATAAGAGAATAATAAAATAAAATATACATATATACAACATTATTTTTTGTTTATGCGAAACCCGATACACCTGTCTAGTATTTTTGTGTAAAGAATCTATGTACAAAATTTTGAAACCGTATCATAAAAAATCACAAAGTTATAAGTTTGTATATTACCTGGTTGTCCGTTCAAAAACATGCTCATTACGCGGTACACCCGCGTAAACCGCGTCTCCTGTGTTAATACACTCGTGATAATAGCTTGGCAATAGGTACTTAGCCGTATAGTGATTGTATTGTAATTAACTGGTAATAAAATTTAATTAAAATATTTTTGAAAAAAATATAACATGATGTAAAAATTATTGGAATCGAATCAGTTACTGATTCTGAACAAACTATATTCAGGTTTCGCATATACTAAAAATAATGTTGTATATATGATGTACATTACCATGCAAACTACCAGCGAAAATTGGTTTAAACGAGATCAAGTAATTAGTTTTTTTTTTTTTGAATACGTTATAAATCGTAAACCGCAATTTACCTTTCAAAGTTACAACCAACTACAAGAACTTTTATATTATGCAATTGGTTACTTGCTGCTACGGAACCCTTTATGGGCGAGTCTGACTCGCACTTGGCAGGTTTTTAGCCCCGTACAGGCCGGTTTTTTTTTATTGATTTCTTTTTTAGCTTTATGTTGTTGGTCTATCCTGTTTGAGTCCAGTAAAAACCTTTACTTTCTTTCTTCCTTATTTATTTTGCACAGAATGTAGGTTTTTACAATAAGATGAATGAATGGTTTACAGATTCCTTGTACAGTCTGCCATATTGGCATGCAAACTTTAATAAGGTACGTTCTTATTGTATCAAAAATACTTAGATGTAACTTTTTAATTACGTTACTGCCCAAAATATGAGTGTTATAATTTTTAAATCATTATAATTATATGAAATAGAATCAGAGACTTACTATAGTCAAAACAAAAATAACAAAAAAAAACCTTTTATTACAGTTAAAACGTAATTTTAAGTTTATAGACTGACATGGTGTTTTGGGTTTCAAATTTTTGAGCGCTGAAAACAAATAATAAACATGGTATATATCCAGTTTTAAAATCGAGAGGAATAAACTATAGTTACTTGGCTTTTTTGGTGGTAAAAGCATGAAATGAGTCGTTTGAGCCAAATATGGGCCCCAACAGTTTGCTGACATTCCGGCGAGCTACCGGGAGTCGAATCCTAAAGCATATTATCCTAACTAATATTATAAATGCGAAAGTAACTCTGTCTGTCTGTCTGTCTTTTCTTCACGCCTAAACTACTGAACCGATTTGTGTGAAATTTGGTACAGACATAGTTTGAAACTTGAGAAAGGTCATAGGAGAGTTTTTATTACAAAAAAAAAAAAAACAAAAATCTGCCGGAAGTCACTATTCCACGCGAACGAAGTCGCGGGCAAAAGCTAGTTCTTCATAATAAAGTAGTAGGCATACTCACGAGTCGCCTGCCGGGGTCGCGGGACTTACCGATTACCGTGACCCCGGTACGTAAAGGGCTCGTGAAGGACACCGTGGATTTTAGTCAGTACAAGTCTGACAGTCCCTCCCGCCCTGCCCTGGGTGGGAGGACTCATTTGATGATTTTACCACGATAAAAAAAGGCATACTCACGAGGTAGTTGTACCGGTGCCAGAAGCAGGTCATGTGGTTGATGATGGTGCGCGGATGTCCCTGCTTATTACACAGCGTGCACATGTACGTGGGCTCGTAGTGGGACTGCTCCGGCGGGTGCTCGATCAGGTACTCCACACCCAACAGCGGAGCCCTGACAACACAAAGTGCTTTTTATTTCTATTTAGTTACGAATAAGGAGGGTTCGTAAAAATATTTTTGTGTTAGATAGTCTGTTATAACACCAGGCTATAGGCAATATAACTTCTCGCTACGATGAAAAGGTGACGAGCAGAGAGTGAAACGACACGAATTGATGTATTTCAACCGTTGTGACTCACTTGACGGCATCCAGAGAGTCCTGTATGTGGCAGGTGACAGTCCTGTACTTGTTATACTTTTGGTCCAGTTCCGATGGGTTTCTGTTGTGGTTGTCTACCTCTTCCGCCATCCTCTGAAGAACTTTTTCGGTGGCTGTAAGGAGATCACGATATTAGATATTGTTATGGTCATATAACAAAACGAAAGTGAGTTTCTTTATCGCCAAAATCACTGAACAGATTTTGATGACTATTTTGTCAAATTGCCCCTTCTTTATATTGTTTTTGGGGTTATCAATCATCAAATGAGTCCTTCTGCCCTGGGTGGAGGAAGGGATTGTCAGACTCTTACTGACTGAAAGTCTACACACTTAGATTGTAAAATGTCCACATTCCGTAATCGAAACAAAACGTAACGTTTTCAGTGAAGCCACTTTTTAGGGTTCCGTAGTTAACTAGGAACCCTTATAGTTTCGCCATGTCTGTCTGTCTGTCTGTCTGTCCGTCCTCGCTTAATCTCTGTGACCGTTAGCACTAGAAAGCTGAAATTTGGTACCAATATGTATATCAATCACGCCGACAAAGTGCAAAAATAAAAATTGGAAAAAAATGTTTTTTAAGGGTAGCCCCCCTATAAGTAAAATAGAAAGTGATTTTTTTTTTAATTTCAACCCTAACGTGTGATATATCGTTGGATAGGTATTTAAAAATGAATAGGGGTTTACTAAGATCATTTTTTGATGATGTCAATAGTTTCGGAAATAATCGCTCCTAAAGTCAAAAACAATGTGTCCCCCCCCCTCTAACTTTTGAACCATAAGTTTAGAAAATATAAAAAAAATCTGGAAAGTAGAACTTTATAAGGACTTTCTAGGAAAATTATTTTGAACTTGATGGAAAGAACAGTTTTTGTGCAAAAAAAACAAGAAGGTGGTACAAAATTCCTGGACTAAGTTTGTAGTATAATCAATTATTTAATCATATATACAAGCATTTTTTTTAACTTCGTTTACGTATTTCATTATTCTGAACGTATCTTCTTTCAAACAATAACGGACGGGAAACTACGGAACCCTACACTGAGCGTGGCCTGACACGCTCTTGGCCGGTTTTTTTATAAATGTGTAAGTGAACGCCACGCACACATTTAAATGTTTTCCTTGGAGATGTTCATTTGTTTTGGAATGACTAGTCCTAGAACTCTTCATTAATAAATAATGCATTTACCGCCAGTCTTGACAGTAGTTTGGTTGAAGGGATGATCGTCAAAGATGCTATTGGGCCAGACATTCCGCATCGACAGCTTGATCTTATGTTTCTTCCCCGAAATATGAGTCTGGAAGGACAAACAATAGATAAGTAGCTCCACAGATTATATATATCAATATATTTATTGGATGCGGAGTTTATGGTGTCTGCAGAAAATAATATCCTGAAAATCCATTTTTCTTTGTAATAAAGCAATACCACTCGAGGAATTTCTCTCGTGTAGTGTCGTGTGCGTTTACAAATATTTAAACCCGTAAACAGACTAACAACTTTCTGAGGACGATAAAAAATTATTTGTTTGACACGCAGCGCAACAGCCAACAGCTTTTCAGAAATTATGATTAACTGATGATACCTAAACTATGTTGTTACAAGTTTAAAGCGGTACGGTGTAGTGTGGTCTCACCTGCAGGATGCTCTCGCCGCTGCAGACTGCTGCGCACGGGTAGCACAGGTAGATCCACTTGCCCGAGATGTCGCGCCCGCGCCGCTCCACCATGCACCGCGACCCGCCATCTTCGAGACGGATCTTCAAACTGTTCAGGTGCTCTTGAAACTCGTACTCCGCCTACAAAGACAACCTCAACCATTACTACCATACAACACATCTGTCTAAGAACAAGCCAGTATAAAAACTGACCGAAAACCCGTCAATTCGTCTTAAAAACGAAAAAGTTTATTATTTAAAAACCGAACCGCCCTAAAAACTTTCGCCAAGGAGTTGGTTAAACCAAAACAAATAAAACAGTTCACAATGTTATTTTTATTCGTTTATTGAACGTATTTTAATTTATCCTTTACTATGTTATACTTACCTGTGTCACGATGTTAAGAAATTTTATTGTTTTCTCACGTTTATAGTGTGATAACTGAATGACAGTGAAACTTAACGTAACACATCGCGTAAAAGTTTATGGTAAAAGCACTAATTAAAATTATTTTCCCATTGTCCGACGCCTGTGCACACTCATCGTATAATACCATCAGCACAGCTCAGCTTTGGAAACAACCGGCGTTTTACATATACATATATTTATATGGATACGTAAAATAAACTACGTAACGTAACACACACGAAAAAATAGTAAATGCTACAATGGACCAATGTCCATTGTAGCATTTTCAGCAGATCGCAGATCATGCATTTTCGAGCGCACACTAGTAGACGCAACGTCTTCTTTATCGAGTAACTTGAAAAATTACGCTAGGTGAAAATTGACCCCGCGAACAACGTGGCTTTTAATGGAACATCCCATATAAGACCTGAGACGCAAAAAAGACAGACGAAACGTGATACGAGAACAGAACGTGGATGTGACATTACGTGATGCGGAAGTCACTTTTCAGAGAAAGTACCCCTCACAAACACTTTTGGGAAGGAAACAATTAGTTCAAACTATAGGCAGGTGCTGTCATTGAAACTTAATATCTAGTCCACTAAACTGATCTGTTCAAATGACCAAAAATAATGAAGTTATGTAAAAGTGACGCAGCGTCTGCGTCCGATATGTCTGGTCAGCGTCTGATGTTTATTGAAGCCAGAAGAATTGTATTTTCAAATTATAAAAATGCAAACTATGGTATTATGGTGGTATGGTAGTATGCATTTTTTAATTTTTAAAATAAAGGGGCAATTTGTATGAATACTGGGCGCAGTATATTTTTAAAGCCTTGCCTAAAATTGGCATCGATAGGGGTATATAAGGATCGTAGAAGGTGGCGTTCTGTAGTTTCTGCCGACCCTCATGGAAAAAGGCGTGAATTTATTCAGAATAGAAAGTGCTACAGCGCTGGACTTATTCTGTCCATCTTCTTTTTTGCATTTTTTATTTCTTTTTGCTTATAGGCTGACGTCCTACAAAAGTATATAATTTAAACAAAAAAGTACTCTAGTCTTAAAATAGAATTAACAAGATATTTTGATATTTCTTAGTATATTTTTAGTAGCAGTGATAGCCGTGTGGTACGACCGTTGGACTGCCAGTTCAAAGGTTGCAGGTTCGAACCCCGGCACGCACCAATGTATTTTAGAATTCATGTGCGTATTATAAATTAATTATCACTTGCTAAAAACGGTGAAGGAAAACATCGTGAGGAAACCAGCACACCTGAGAGATTTTTCAACGGTGTGTGAAGCCATGTCAGAGGCCTACGGGCGGTTTAAACTCTGACACCAGGTTGTTCATCAACCATAAGATAAGAAGAAGAAGAAGAAGTATATTTTTATAATATGAATGTAACTTTGTTAGTAAACTTCGTAGGCTTTGGTAGTTAAAGTAGAATAACTTCCAATTTTCGTCCTTCATGGAGCATACGAAACCAAGGATAAAACAAGGAGCAAAAAGGACATAAAATGACACAATTAAAAAAAATGTGTATAACTTGATAGTCACTAATCTATTTTATGCAATTACTATGTAGCTGAACCGCGCGCACTTCCCTGGGTATCAAATTTATGAGATTGTAAGTTTGTTTGTAGGAAGTAATTTCTGAAACCACTGAAAAGCTTTTGAAAATTCTCCCTCAAGTAGAATTCAACATTACTCCTTAGTTACATAGGCTATATTTTCAAATGGCACCTGTGCAAAACAAGGAAGGGTCGCTGGTTATTTTATAAATTGGGGGTGAAATGTAATTTTGGACTTATCCTTATCCCTACTACAATACAAAAGAAACATTCAAATCAGTCAAACCATTTAAGAGGTGTAGACAATTTTTTTTTTAATTCATAAATATTATGTTCTAACTAAGAATGTATTTAAATGCAGGGTATGTAATGGACACCATTCACACTTTAAATAACTTACCTCAAAATTTAGAACCTATTATTAAACTTACTTTAATGAACAAATAAATTGATTAAATCAGGCTAATACATCAGAAATGACTGATATTATGGTGATATGATCTATCTAATAAACTGCGTTCGCACTCAAAAAACTTCCATGAGGATCCAATCACAATGAATTTTGTTTCATTTATAGTTTCACTGCCATTAAACAGCAATGGTATGTGTAGTATGCAATGGGTGCGACTATGGCTCTACCTTGACCATTCTTGTACCAATGTATTTCTGGATTTCTTTTTTAATTATTTTCTTGTTTCGACCTTTTTAGACCTCTTTTTTAGGGTTCCGTAGTTAACTAGGAACCCTTATAGTTTCGCCATGTCTGTCTGTCTGTCTGTCCGTCCTCGCTTAATCTCTGTGACCGTTAGCACTAGAAAGCTGAAATTTGGTACCAATATGTATATCAATCACGCCGACAAAGTGCAAAAATAAAAATTGGAAAAAAAATATTTTTTTAGGGTAGCCCCCCTATATGTAAAATAGAAAGTGATTTTTTTTTTAATTTCAACCCTAACGTGTGATATATCGTTGGATAGGTATTTAAAAATGAATAGGGGTTTACTAAGATCATTTTTTGATGATGTCAATAGTTTCGGAAATAATCGCTCCTAAAGTCAAAAACAATGTGTCCCCCCCCCTCTAACTTTTGAACCATAAGTTTAGAAAATATGAAAAAAATCTGGAAAGTAGAACTTTATAAGGACTTTCTAGGAAAATTATTTTGAACTTGATGGAAAGAACAGTTTTTGTGCAAAAAAAACAAGAAGGTGGTACAAAATTCCTGGACTAAGTTTGTAGTATAATCAATTATTTAATCATATATACAAGCATTTTTTTTAACTTCGTTTTCGTATTTCATTATTTAAGACGGGAAACTACGGAACCCTACACTGAGCGTGGCCTGACACGCTCTTGGCCGGTTTTTTTACATAGTCCTTTTTAGTTTTTTTTTTAACTTCTTTTAAATCTTTCTTATGTAATTGCACTTGACAGGCTCTATTGGAAACTGTGAGGAATATCGAAAAATGCTGAAAGGAGTGTCGAGGCCAATTTTGATGAAAACTAAAACTGCATCATTGGATTTTAGAAAAGTCAATAATCCTGGCCAGGAATCGTACCCTCAATGGATACGATTCCTGGATTTTTGGGAATATGAAAAATGCCTACCTTTGGCAATGTGTACCTTGATAAATACCACCAAAGAAAAAAAATCTGTTTCCTACTTTATTTTAAATTGTATTGTATAACGGGCTGGTATCCGCAACTCCACGTCAAATGCGCGTATTTAGCGTATTTTATTTTAAATTATAAACCTTTCTATCTTTAATATAAAACTACACATTAAATGAATGTACAAACAAAAGTCATATACAAAGTGAAGTGTACAAAAAGCTCAATTTTGCTACGTTCACTTAATTATTCAGACATTTTGTCAATCCCCCATTATTACATGCCTGGAGCGCTAAAACCGGCACTGATACCCATGATTACTCATACCCATTTTTTTGCTGCCAACACTATGAAATTCTCATTATGGTTCCATCTACTGACTATCTTCTCTCTATCTCTATCTTTAACCGTTGCTGTTCTTCATTAAATTCAATCTTAAAACTGTTATCTGAACAATTAGGGTATGGAGTCAATCAAGAAATCTTATTTGAGGAACTGAAATTTATCTCCTTATTTCTATAAGAGTAGAGATATTCATTGGAGCAATATGCACTTTGTGTTGAAGCACAAAATTTTACTTTTCAACCTTTTTATATTTTAACTGAATATATAGGCACTTTTTATTCGTTCACAATACAGCATAACAGTGAACAACAGTGACACATGTATCCAAAGTGTGGTAGACGTTTTGAGGAGCCATAAATAGCATGTGAAAGTGTACCAACACACACATCATGTCTTAAAAAATATATGCACCCCAAGCATACAGATTTATGTTAAAGTATATAGTTTTGCCAACAACTCTCTCATTTAAATCAGTTCAAGCTAATAAATTTGAGTTAAAATGCATTCAACAATAAAATTATATAAATGGTATTAGATAGGTTCTCTGCTCTTTTGCCTAAACATAAACTTGTTATTATGCAGTATTTAATTTTTCAAAACCTTAAGACAAGTAGGGGGAACAGGAATAAAGTTTCAATGTTAAATTTTCTACAACTGTAGCAAGGGGTGCTCTTTAGTTTCTGAATCAGGATAATAAACAGTTGAAATTAAAATTTATTTAAGATTAATAACTTAATGCATTATATTTATCTTAGATGTAAAAAAAAAGATATTTACCTTAGTACAAGAAGATTCATCGACGTCAGGTTTCTTGGGTACTTCAGTGACAGAATCCTGATATCCCTCTGCCCCTGGAGGGCAATCTGGAAGGTCCATCTTGAAGCACTACACTTGGTAGTTTATGACCAGAAAACGGTCATAAACTATTGTCACAATTCTTAAGAAATTCTTCTTTCTTCTTAGTCTTGAATCACGCACAACTGTAACCCAAATCATTTCATATCAAACTAAATGGCCATTATAAGAGTTATTTAAAAATCTTGATTATAAATAAATAGATACTTACAACCATCCAATATAATGCATACTTACATGTGATGAGGTTGTTTCTAAGCACTCTGCTATTGGACTGGGCACATCAAATGTGCATGGTTGTGACTGATATGATATAATTTACAAAATCACACAAATCAGTTATTTTATTCCTACATTATATATACCTTTCTAATCGAAAGAATATTCATTGATCATAGGTTATGTGGCCTACTATATTTATGTGTAAACAGTTTCACATACTGTATTGCTTAGCCCTAGATGAAAAAGGCAAATATATTGATCATAATCATACAATTCAGTCTTACAATTTTACCATTTGATTGAAACTAATTCAAACATTAGTGATTAAAGCCAATAAAGTTTAAGTCATAATTATTTAAAAGAATAAAATTAGAACTACCTACTTACTTTTTTCTAACTATTGGTATTGTAAAGAACTTTGTTGCAAAAAAAAACTAGATGCAAAAATAATGTAGTTCCACTTACCAGATAAACTACAACGCTATAATGAGTAACAATAATTAATTTTTTTTTTAATTTGCCTAATAATTAGGAAATTAGCGTGATTAATTAAAAAAATGATTAATTAGACCCATACTTAGTGTTTATCTCACTAATTGATTGTTACCTAATATCTTTCCTTTCTGACTGTGGACGAAAAGATGCCTATAACGCTTAGGTATATTAAATTGTATTCCTAATATTATTTGAGTTAGAAAATAATAGAGTACTGACCTTTTGAAGCAGATGAAACGACGAATTCCGTCAATTGTTTATAGCGCTACAATCTGTTTTTTTTTTATGTAGGTACTACCAAAAGCGAATATTTTTCATGATAGCTGTAGGCTAACCTCACAGCTAACCTTCTCGCGATATGTAAATACAACTGTCATGAACGGTCAACAAAATTAAGAATAATTCAGTATCGATTTACAACACGCTCCTTGCAACAACCAACTTTCATGTTGTTATCCCCTATAAATTAAAATGGCTCTTTTCATTTAGAGAAAAAGAGTCGGCAAAATACTATGCTCTCGTGGAAGTTGAAACAAAATATGTCCAACCGTCACACGAACTAACCATATAATTTAGTTGCATAATATTACCAAGTGGCAACGCCATAGACATTTTTTTTTTGGTTCCTTTCGTCCCTCTTTGGGACAGGCAAAGGGAGCTGAGCCCATACAGCCAAAAACAACGCCATAGACAGGAGCAGCAAAATGTCACAGCCGGTGAAAAGTCTCTTTGTCTATGATACTATATTATTGTTTCCGGTTACAAAATGAGGTCATGTAAAATATTATTGTGTTAAAATATATATTTTACTAATACGAATTAAATCAGTATCAATTTTATTTATTAAGGTGATTTTTTCGTAGTGGCCCGCGAAATTCAAATTTCCTTTTGTTCTTACATAGCTTGGGTCAAAAAAGTTAGATTTCGGAAATTTTACCAAATCTATGTAAGCGCGAATGCAGCGAATGTTTTGATCATTCTTACATTTAAAATTATATTTGTTATTGTCGCGAATCATACTTTGATCAAGTTACAACTTGTCACTGATATGCTAATCCACATCCTCTATAACCGCTCCTCCACAAACTATCTAACAGGACTGATTGGAAGCGCCAGTGCGATCCTGTGCTCTTCATCAGTTCGTCTGTCCAATTCTTAGGTGGACGTTCTACGATGCACTTGTCGGTTGTCGGTGAGTGGGATCCAGCCTGATCCAACCCTCAAAAAAGATTGTGGGCACAGCCATCCGAAAATCAGCAAAGTGCTAGTGGCTAGATCAATGTGGTGCATTCCTAATAGGTATTAGCCTATTATGTGCTTTCCTAAGACACACAGCGTTGCTTTGAAGAATGCTGTTGTAAATTCGCCTTACCTTGGTTGTCTATGGTTAAAACTTACCAAATTGTCCCTGGTTTTATACCCGTCTCTTTCTTTCACCAGCGTGCGTCCTTTTCTAATCGTGAAGGATGCTTGACAGGCAAGCTGTCAACTTCATAGCGTTTGTAAATATTGCCGGGAAAACATCGAAAAAATTTCCAAAGTCAAAAAAGTGTTAAAATACAATAATTAATTGTATTAAATTAGCACACAGCGTTTATTTAGAGTACGTGACACGTTTTTCTTTTGTGAATTAGTGTTTTAAAAGGATTACGGACTAAATTGAACGGGTAACTGTGGTGTGATTTCACGAGGTTGAATGTTGACGCTCCGGGGGGAGATCAGCATTCAAATAGGATGAGACCTGATGACTGGTCAACATCATCGTGATCCTCGAACGACGAGAGCATAGCTTCACATCCGCCCAACTGAAGACACAAAGTCACGTAAGTACAAACAAGTCTAAACTTGTTGGGACCCGCGTGTAGAGTCACAAATTCAAGATGAGGGGTTTAATTCTAGTTATTGAACTAACTTACCTCCTCTAACAACGAGAAGGCTATCTGACTCCACCCACATAAATGGTCAGTGGGTCGTCTTAGTTTTTTGAGAAACAACTTCATTGTGTATTTAGGTGAAGTTTTAGTATGAAGCTTTATGAAAAACAAGTATTCCACACACTTTCAAAGAAAGATCACAAGAACAAGCAAATCTAAAATATAATCAATTTTATTTGACACTTTTTACAAAAACCCCTTACAATTCCTTGTTTTATAAGTCTTAAAGTTAATGATGAGTTGTATCATTTTAACAAGACCAAGGATTCATTCGTTTCAACTGAGCAGTTATCCAACAATATTTTGGAATTGAAACAACTGTTAATATTAACATTACAGGATTTGCTTAACCGGGTATCGGCTACCCTAATTATTTTCATTATAGCACATGGTTCGAAAAGATTTCTATTATTAATGGTCCACCGACCGTGGACTCACAATTAGCTGTTTAGCCAAGAGGTTTTGCACCCTATCAAAGCTTCTTTAGGTGGAATTAAGGTCCAGCCGATTAAACAAGTATAAAGAAAAATCTATTTGACCACTCAGAACATTTAGAGGGGCTTGTCTAGAGGACCATGCCCACTCAGGGCAGCAAGCATTGCATTTTTGAAATTAATAACAGCTTGTGGCATTCTCTTTATAAAGGAACCTCCCCTGGTATCTAGTGAAACATGCTTTAGAAAAGTTTGCAACCCCAACAACAAAAGACATAGCACTCATGATCTTTTAGTTAAACCTTGGACCCACTGACCATATACCTAATTCGAGTTTACTACGTCGAATTTATTGTAAAAAATTAAATAAAAAATTGATCTGCGGGTTAGATCCCGTATTTGACCGCGGAGGTCTCGACTCATAATGCCAGTGAAACATTTCCAATTAAATTAATAAGGAAATTTAACCCAGTATAGGTTCACAAACAAGTGGTCTATGCTTATTTTCATTTACCAATTGCAGAATCACACAGGAGGCTTCTCCTTGTGATCTATAACAAGTACCGCTGTTAACAGCATTTGTTTTTTTTGGGCTATCAATGGCCGCAATTATGTTTGCCAAAGTACAACTGGATTGCGGAAATCCTGTGAGAACAATGTTTGTGTATAATTGTATACCTGCACGGTTGTTCCTGGTAAATCAGGATTGTACAGTATTGGTTTCTCTGGTTGCGGAAACGCTGAGAATATTGGAAATCTTGGGGTATCACAAGTCTGCTTGAACCCTCTCTTCAAGCAGAATATATTGGTCTAGTATGGAACACCCAGCAGAACTGTGTAAAACCTTTTTCCAATAATAATAGAGATTTTACTCATCTTTAACAAGATAGAGCAATGGAAGCAGTTGTCTGCAAAAAACTCGGACTTAAGTTTTACTGAATTATGATAATTATGCAGTATCAAAAGAACTACATTTTCGCAGAATGCAACTGTTTCGAAAATTGTTCAATCAAAACAGGTTACTAGAGAGAAGTAAGTTTCCTCTGCCTGTTCAACAAGGGTGGTTAAAGCCACAGAGTACATCTCAATACCGAGAGTTAAGAAAAGTGTAACTCACTTCTTGACCACGGATACACCCAACTTGGGGTAGGGAGCCCAATTAAACATCACTTACCTATCTGTAAGGTGGGCTCCATTCCAGATACCCTGGCTCTCAGATTTCCTTTCCAATACATATGCCGTATTTGCAGCTATAAATATTCACATAGTGCACATATACATATTAAGTCCGACAACAGGACTCTTATTATATACCTCAGAAACAAAGGGGGGGGGGGGGGAAGGATACATTCCCTTGCACTACTAAGCCTGACAAACAGGTTCCAAAAATTTGCAGAGCAGTTGCATTTATCTCTCTTAGCCACTTACTCTCGGGGAGTTTAAACGAAATTGCGAATCGCCTCTCAAGGGGTTGCAAAGTACCAGAGTGGCGTCTTCTACCCCAAGCCGCGGAGGCCATGTTAAAGATATGGGGCGTCCCAGACGTAGATCTATTCACGTCAACAGAAACGGCTTTCGTACCAAAGTACGTAACATTAGGTTCCAAAACCTTACGCAGTTATCTGCGACGTTTTCAGCCGATAATGGGACTATCAACTGGGCTGGGCATTCCCCCACCCAGCTTAATACAAGTACAAGGCACAATTGTACAATCGAATTATGACCCACCAGAAGCATTATTTTCTTACAGATATTCAAATACAATTAGCTCCACAGTCGTATAAACATGAATATCCATAATAACGACCTAGATCCTTGTTGTTTTGACAGATTCAAACGACGAATTGTCAAAACGGGTCATACTTCAAATTTGTTGATAGTACATTCTACTAACACCAGAGTGCGCCAAATGCTTCTGACTACTCGATCTTCAAGTGAGAGCCAGAGCGGAGCCACTTCCGACAAAAAAACCTGCGGAAGGTCTTAGATCGGATTACAGGCAAGTGCCTTGCACAGGCGGACAAATTTCCGATAAAGACCCTGTGGAAAGTCTTAACAGATAGGACTACAGGCAAGTGCTTGGCACAGGTGGACAAGTTATCCCCCTAGCCTGGAAAATGAAGGGTGGGCGCTGACCAAGTCTCATCCTAAACTCTAGCAGAACAAGACTTGTTAAAAAAGGTAGCTGGCGGACATCTACTTTTATAACAAATAAAGCCCCAATTAAAAGATGGTGATCCTGGTGTGATACCAATCAAATTAACCCTAAAACACCTATAGGTGTACATGTTGCTAGATTTCAGGCTAGATTGTTTTGAGAAAACAATCTAGGTTATAGAAGTATTCTCCTGCATAAAACTGCTATCTCAACTTACTGAGCAACATCTGAAGTAGATATCTCAAAACATTCTTTCATTTAGAAAGTTCTAGTAACTATTTCACTTGCTAAAGCTTGCAGTACAAAAACTTCCAATAGAGTACACTACAATATTACTTTGTTTTTTAATACACTAAAGAACTCTGAATATCCAGGTTCTTTGTTTGAGATAGCTAGGCGAATAGCTCTATAGCTCTAATACTATTGCTTCCCTCAGGTTAAAGAATTCGTGATCTCACATCAAATGGAGATTATTATTACCAGTTAATTTGACTATGCTGTGCCCGACAGGGTCCATTATTGTTACAATGTTTTAACATACTAACTGTTTTATTTAACATAATGGAATGCAATAAAGTATTGAGTATTGAAAATAGTCCTGAAAATCTATTTCCTTGATTTATTTTTCAAAAAAATAGATGAAAATCTTATTTTTTGAAATATGAAATCAGTCTTTGTCCGAAATTTTGATTTAAAAACAGAATCAAAATTACAAAGACGGCAAGGTTCGTTGTTGCGGAAACACCGAGACCATGTCTACCCTGTTAGAAATGTCTGAAAATAGAATAAGCCTGTGACTGTGTTGTCTGTACAACACAGTCACTTTATTTCTCTATCAGGAAAATTAAAACCAGCTTCTGCACAAGTTGGAAACATAGCATTGTTTTTAAAGATGCAAATAGTGGTGCCCCACTGGGCAGCTATAACAGGTAAGCTATTATAGCCCCTAGAAGCTAGTTGTAGAAAATACTAGTTCAAGAAATGCTTGACAGGGGAAAGTGAAAGAGTAATAAAACATTTTCAGAAGTTTTACTGTCCACCAGTAAACAAGATTAATGACACCAATTCCAATGCTTATTTATTGCAGTTAGATTTATGCAATATTTATTAGCTAAATAATTATATCTTCAAAAGGTTGTACCCTTAGAAGACATAACTTTATCCTATTCCTAGATAAATATTTAATTTAGATTTATCTCCTTGTAACAGGTATCTCTATCTATAATTATTATTTTGATTTCTGAAGAAGTTACTAATTAGAAAGGAATGTTACAATTTTTGTTACAGACTTAAAAAAAAAAAAAAAAGGTTTTTAATCTATCTTTAAACCTATTTATGCTTTAAAACAGTATTATAATTAATTCATCATAGCGTTTGTATTTATCACCAGCAGATACCAAACAGGTCTTCAAAGCAACGCTGTGTGTCTTAGGAAAGCACATAATATGACTGTTTTGCATTCCAACAAAACAGGTATTATGTGTTGAATAAGACACACAGCGTTGCAGCAAGTCTCTTGCTGGTACCTTGAAGACTCTATGAAGTTGACAGCTTGCCTGTCAAGCATCCTTCACGATTAGAAAAGGACGCACGCTGGTGAAAGAAAGAGACAGGTATAAAACCAGGGACAATTTGGTAAGTTTTAACCATAGACAACCAAGGTAAGGCGAATTTACAACAGCATTCTTCAAAGCAACGCTGTGTGTCTTATTCAACACATAATACCTGTTTTGTTGGAATGCAAAACAGTCATATTATAATAAACCTCATTCTTATTAATTTGCAATTAATATTTTATTTATTGATGCTTGATCAAGTTTAATATTCCAAAGTTGCACTCTGACAGTGATAAGTTGCTCTCGGCTGTCTCGTTTAGGCTCAACTCACACCAAAAGAGCGGCGAAGGGCAACGAAGCGGAGCGCAGTTTCAGTGTCATATGAATTTTAACTTTATTTTCATTACAATAAAATTTACTATCGCATGAGAAACTCGAACGACTCTTTCGAGTATGAGTGCGATAATAAGAATGAGTATGGCTGACCCCACATTTGACGTGCGCGATCCTCAGGCGAGCGTCGGTTGTTGCCGCCGTGTGAATGCATGAAGCGTGCGCGCAACGCGCGCGCGGCGCGCTCGCGACGCTCGAGTCGCGTTCTTACCCCTTCGCCCGCTATCCCCGCTCGCCGCCGCCGCCCGGGTTAAACGCCAAGGCGAGCGCCGCGCGCGCGCCGCGCGCGCGTTGCGCGCACGCTGCATGCATTCACACGGCGGCAACACCCGACGCTCTCGCAGCGCGCGCGCGACGCGCACGCGGCGCTCGCGCTACTCGCTCGCCCGAGGATCGCGCACGCCAAATGTGGGGTCAGCCTATTATAGTAATGAAAATAAAGTTTAAATTCATATGACACTGAAACTGCGCTCCGCTTCGTTGCCCTTCGTCGCTCTTTTGGTGTGAGTTAAGCCTTAGAGTCTGGCCAGCGAAAGCTGTCTACGAATAAGAGGAGGGAATTTTAAAAAAATCAGAGTTGCCGTTGCTGTTTAAACATAGTTGGTACTATTTAATACCTATAATATTATTATTGCATATGTCGTGAGTAATAATATAGTAATAACACAGTATAAAATGATTTTTAGACTGTGGTAATAATATCAATTTCGGATAAGCAACGTATAGCCAATGCTGGCACCTCTCTTTATTTTAGAATTCCCGCCTTTTCTGTTGGACAGCTTTCGTTGGCCAGATTCTATGCTTACACCGGTAAACGAATATCTCAACGGTTAGCGGCAAGTAAAACCGGCTTTTAAAGAGAAGCGGTTAATTGGCACAAAAAATGTTCCGTATTAATACCTAGGTAAGTATATCAATTTTGTTGTTATTTTTTCGTGAACCATGGTGGTTTTATCACATTCGTGTACTTGAATTTTAGATGCCTATCAAATACACACTTAGTTACATACAGCTACCGAACCAGAGTATTTATTTATCTCATACAGAATAGACATCTTTTGCACATACCATAAGAATGTAAGCAAGAAGGTAATGTGCAGTTAGGAACACAGACATTCAATCTTCTACTGTGCACATGAGTCAAAAATCTCATCAAGTAGGTAAGTATAGCATGTACTTCGGGACGTTGCGTACGAACAACAATGAAACATATAAAACAATTCGCACAAAATCGCCGAGGGCATTCACCGAAAAGTTCGGTGTCTTAATGCTAATTAGCTACAAAGATTAGCCCAAGCGCCTCAGTGAACCCAAAGCTGTAACCCGTGGTCAGCGGAGCGCCTCACAACCGCGGTCAACATGCATGCAAACGGACGCGTGCCAAGTTTTTGTTTGGCGAGCGCGAGCGTGATTTTACGCGTCGTTTCTATTTACGCGTGTATCAAAGTTACCGCGTCTTCAGAGTACGGAGTTCCAATAGAAATAAAATTATGGGACACAGGAAGAACACCTCTGGCTCATATGGTCGATGTGACGAATGGATTTGGTTTGAAAGTGCTGGCAGAACACAACTTTTTAAATGATAACAATATCGCATTTTCTCCGTATGGACTGATGGGGATCATGGTCGCTCTGTATGAGGGAGTGGACGGAGAGTCCTCGTATCAGATTCAGCGCGGGATGCAGCTGCCTTGGAACAGGAATGTCATGAGAATAGGATTTAGAGATATACATAGGACGTTAAAAGTAAGTTATGCGATGGGTAAACTTGTTTTGAAATACTATTTCTAAGCAAGGCGTTTTTTGAGCTTAAATTTTCAGTGATTCATCATGTTTAGTATAGCGGAAATTGAGGCAGGTTATGAATTTTGTGTTTATTGTGGTACTGTATCTTAGGTCAGTAGATGGCAGGCATAAAATCCCTTTGGAGTAGGAGCATATAATGTGACCTGCCAAATAAACAAATCGTTAAAAACTCTCACCGGTGCCATTGTTTTGTTTTGATCTGTGACTAAATTGTAACAGTTTGTAACTTTAGGAAGCACGGCCGACATTTACAATTGTAGCGATCACATAATATCCCTTTCGTTTTCAGGCCATGAACTTAAATCGTGATGGACAGAATGTATTTTTAATTGTAAATAATTTGTAATATAGACAAGTATAGGTACTCTATTAGCTATAGCTAAAGTCTGATGATAGAATCAGTCAAGAAGCTTTACTAGTTACTTCGGGAACAAAAACTACCTAATTCTGCAAGTGACCCTAGCCCTTGTTCAGAGCTAGAAGAAAACTCTGTTCTAATGTTTTGCCGTTCACCATTTTAATGTTCAAGTTGATGTTGATCACTATTTGCAACTCTTCTGACTATATTGTAACAGACCAATTTCTGTACCTACATTAATTAACGATGTCGAAGAAACTCTAATACTAGGGTTCTTTCTTAGATCAATCAAAACATTTGGCTTTGTTTTTCTAAATGTCACGCATATAAAGTCGCGGGCAAAAGCAGTGAGTTAACAAATTCTTCATCTAAATTTCACAATGGATGGCTACATACTTACCTACCTTACATTCAAATCAAGCCTTGATCAGTGCGAGCTCATCGATTTAACACACAAATCTAATTAGATAAGTAGATATTAGACACACTTTCTCTGGACCGGTCCTATACGAAGTCATGTCGTCAAAATAAATGTAGTTGGCAGTTTCTAATATCGACCCAATCGGTAAAACGATGCACAATGAAAATTATTTGTAACTATTTCAGACTTATTTCGTACCGGAAGAGGGATTTCTGGCAGGGTTAGCGTTAAACAATGAAAATGTCACTTTCAACGAGCAATACAAAAAGATTCTGCGGTTTTATGGTTTTGATTTAGAAAACGACCAATTGCCGACGCTTGCACCTGGAACGAATAGCACTGCCAATGATACTAACTCAGCTACAACAACGATGAGTCCTGGAGGGTCTAGCGACGCTACGACGATGACTGTAGCAATGACGGCAGAAAGTAAACCAGCTCGAGAAGATGCTAGTACTACTACTCCGTCTAGAGAAGAAACCACAAGTACAACGAATCCAAATGCGGAGACAATTAGCACGATTGACATTAGAGGAGCAACATCAACCACTGCAAATCCGTCCGCCGCACCAAACGCAGAGAGTACACCCATGACCACTTTCAGTAATGTCGTCACAACAACGAGCGAGAGAATCACAGAGATGACAACACTAATAACGACTACATCACAGATACCGGAGACCACTACCCAGGCGCCAACTCCTGAGACTGAGTCGACCACAACGACAACAGCACCAAGCACAGCGGCTGAAACAGAACCAGTTTCGATGAGTTCGCAAGCTACAAATGCCTTAACAAATGAACCAACTATCAACAACGAAGTCGATTCATCATCAACTCTTGAAACTAGTACAGTGCCAGCTACAACGCTTGATGGAACATCAACAACAGCACAGCAGTCAAGCACGCCTGATGCAACCAACTCAGCTCAGAGCACAGTGACTGATATGATGCAAACACCATCATCAACTATTGATACTTCTACAGTAACGTCAACGTTGTCAGAGAACACTCCAACAGAGAATGTGATGACTACAATAGCTGAAACACAGCAAACAGAACAGATGTCTACAATGACTTTGGATGACATGACGACCACGTTAAATTCTGTTACACCATCAACTAATGAATCCACTTTAGAGACCCTTGAACGAAAGAAGAAGTCAATAGTGGATTTTATATTTACAAATCCTCCATACATAGATGACTATTTGTATTACAGAGCTTATGATATTGGTTCGGATGCATCTAATCCGAACTTTGACGACAAAATGTTCTTAGCGAACGGTTTGAGAAGCGTTCAGGTGAGTCCTCCAGTTACTACATTTGTCGGTTTAAATCATAGCGATAACACAGGCAGCGGAAATTGTTTAAAAGTGGCAGTTCATCCTATTACCTGACAACAAAAAAGCTTTCTGATTTGTGTGTGTTCGCGCAGCGGAATGTTGTTAAATTTTAAGATTTTAATTATGCAGATATTTAGTGTATGACGTCGTATAATTGTGTATGGTAAAAAAAAATTTGTGCACGCAGCCATTGTGGAGAAATTCACCAAAAACTGATTCCGCTGGGCGAACGTTGTCCTGGCGGAACTTTTTTTAATCCATAGCCTTTAGAAGAAAAGAGATGTGTCCAAAAATTAGTGTGTATTTGTGTGTAATTGTGTATGTATGAATAAAATTAGTGCATGCATAAACTTCGGAGATATTCAAGTTTCCGCTACGCGAACGTTTGGCCATTAGCTAGTTTTCATATAAAGCGCTTACATAGAGAGTTGTAGATTTTTACATACGTTGTTTTGAATTTGTTTATATTTGTTTAAAAAACAGATTTAGAAAAAATCGTAGGGCTTAAAAGATAAAAATATAAACGTAAAATACGCTTATTAGGTCTTAGTTCTTAAAGTATGTACTTTGAGGTCTAGATTTTCACGTTTATACAAACCTTGTAAGTGTCTGCAACATGTTGCCAAGTATCAATGCTGTTCCGTTAGTAATTAAAGAGTTATAGGACAATTTACCATGAATAGATCACTGTTTATAAAGCAGTCAAATATCACGACGTTCTAAAGGAATTGCATGGTAAAATTTATGCCAATAATTAGTGTATTCATTCAACTATTCACAGGCAAAATTTCAGGTCATTAAATTCAGTAATTAAAGAAAAACAATTATAATACTGACGAAGCATCGAAAACCTACATAACCCGACCAAGTTCGGATGGCTACAAAAAAGCGGCCGTGCAATATATTTAGGTAACATCCCAAAATTTACAGTATAATACCGGTATTGAATTGGTATAAGTGATAACATAATTGTTGTTTCGATATAATTTATAGGTCATTTATTTTTGTACACCTACTTTTTTAAATGTATTTGACTATGACAGAAAGTAGGTACTATTTACGTAGGTACAGACCCCTTAGGGAAATTAAATAATTACCACATGTAAGTACTGTCTAGGTAAATATTTATCATATTGTAGCTTATTACACTATTTAACCAATGGACTAGGCATGCACGAGCGTTCCCCTTTGCAACTTCAGTGGATCAAGAATCTAATAACTTAAAAAAACTACTTCTTGAATCGATATTTATCGTAGATAGTGGCGTTATTATTAAAAAAATATTTTTCATTCAAGAAATGCAATTGTTTTATTTTTCCTAACCCTTGTGTACGCAACTGTACCATATTAATAAATACTATATTGGAAAGTTAAGAACGTTTCTTAGATATATGGCACGGCCGCTTTTTTGTAGCCATCCGAACTTGGTCGGGTTATGTAGGTTTTCGATGCTTCGTCAGTATTATAATTGTTTTTCTTTAATTACTGAATTTAATGACATGAAATTTTGCATGTGAATAGTTGAATGAATACACTAATTATTGGCATAAATTTTACCATGCAATTCCTTTAGAACGTCGTGATATTTGACTGCTTTATAAACAGTGATCTATTCATGGTAAATTGTCCTATAACTCTTTAATTCCTAACGGAACAGGATTGGTACTTGGCAACATGTTGCAGACACTTACATGGTTTGTATAAACGCGAAAATCTAGGCCCCAAAGTGCATACTTTAAGAACTAAGACCTAATAAGCGTATTTTACGTTTATATTTTTATCTTTTAAGCCCTACGATTTTTTCTAAATCTGTTTGTTAAACAAATATAAACAAATTCAAAACAACTTATGTAAAAATCTACAACTCTGTATGTAAGCGCTTTATATGAAAACTAGCTAATGGCCAAACGTTCGCGTAGCGGAAACTTGAATATCTCCGAAGTTTATGCATGCACTAATTTTATTCATACATACACAATTACACACAAATACACACTAATTTTTGGACACATCTCTTTTCTTCTAAAGGCTATGGATTAAAAAAAGTTCCGCCAGGACAACGTTCGCCCAGCGGAATCAGTTTTTGGTGAATTTCTCCACAATGGCTGCGTGCACAATTTTTTTTTTACCATACACAATTATACGGCGTCATACACTAAATATCTGCATAATTAAAATCTTAAAATTTAACAACATTCCGCTGCGCGAACGCACACTTCTGATTTAACTAAATTATTTAATAGCATTTGGTACGCTCTTGCGCCATGTCATTAAATTCGATAGGTAGTTCGTGAATCGCGCATCCTAGCGACATTGTAAATACCCTTGTTATATTGGTTAGCGTAACAACACAATTTGCATTATGAATTCGCCATAGCATTGCTTTTCAATATTCAAATTGATGATGGCTCAATTATTTTCAACAGGTCACGTACATGCGATACGATACAGTGCTAGAGCACGCCTATCTGCCACATTTGGAGGCATCGGCTTTAAGACTGCCTTTGGACAGCGATCGCTACTACTTGCTGGTAGTGTTGCCTACTCGGGGCGGACAGCCTGAGCTTGGGCGTTTGTTGTCTCGAATGGCGCGAGAGTCAGACTTGTCGGACATCTACTCGGTGTTGCGGCCGCGCCGTGTGAAGGGAATCGTGCCGAGCTTCACTGTTAAAGGTCATGTGACCTTAACTACGGATTTACAGAAGGTAACAACAATTTATCTCGAAGATCGGAACAAATGAATTAGCAGTATTTTTTTTATATAACACCTAAAATGGGCACTTGGCACCTAATTTCAGTAGCCTAATCCAAACTAAGATTATAAATGCGAAAGTAACTCTGTCTGTCTGTCTGTCTTTTCTTCACGCCTAAACTACTGAACCGATTTGTGTGATATTTGGTACAGACATAGTTTGGAACTTGAGAAAGGACATAGGATAGTTTTTAACCGACTTCAAAAAAAGGAGGAGGTTTTCAATTTTATGTTTGTTACCGCATTACGACCGACTAGGTGAACCGATTTTCATGATTCTTTTTTTGTTTGAAAGCTGGTGCTTCCCGTGTGGTCCCATTGTCACCAAATCAGGATCTGATGATTGGATCTTGGAGAAATCGAGGGCAACCCTCAAATTTTATAGGCCCACGCATCGTTTTTCGTAAATCTTATGAAGTAATTTAAGTACTTGCGTATGGTAATCATCATCTTATGTAGCTGAGCTGATGATGGAAGGTACAAATTCTTAACAGTAAGGAGTAAGCATCGAGTGATTCATTGTTCGCATATCTCAGGACCTTCACGTCCGATTTAATTTTTTTTTTTTGTGCTAGGTATCGTTCAACTTAAGGAATACTGCAAGTTTCATCAAAATCGGTTCAGTAGTTTTTGAGATAGGGAATTTTATTAGCTTATTGTGTACATGAGGGATGTTATTACCAGTGCTACGGTTTACGTACCGAGGTCACGGTAATTCGTAAGTCCCGCGACCCCGGCAGGCTTTGGCCCTCTAAAATAATGAGCACTTAAAAAGGAATTCAAATAATTCCAACCTCAAGAGATTCCCTCTAAATATTAGGTATAGGTGTTCAAAGATTGTATGGAAACTAATTTTGAAGTTAGAAATCTGGGATCTACGATGTGAAGTTACATAAAAAAAATATAAGTATTAAAAAAAATGTCACGTAACTTAATGAGGCAGACCAAATTCTACGCGAGCGAAGCCGCGGGCAAAAGCCCGTCCTTTGTATATTTTCTTTATACCTAAATCAAAAAAACACAAATACCTAGGTACCTACGATTAGTTTTTGACCTAGTTTCGGTGACTGTGTAACAAAAAGCAGAGATTATACGGCGTGCTATATTAACATAATAATTACTTTCGTGTGCTAGTATTTACATTCAACTAATACCCATGATGACATGATGAGTAGGTAACACAAAAGTTTAAAGTTTCACATGGTAATGCTACAAAATAATACGAAAGCTGCGTGTTTTTAATTATCATCAGATATTATGAATTTTTCACAAAATGAATATATTTTGTACCTTCATTGTGATAAGATCACATATGGCATTAATTTTTGGCATTCAAGCCAGCTGAAGGTTCCTTTGACAATGGACTTGTTAAGTTTGATGAATATCTAATTGCAGCTTGGCATTAGAGACGTTTTTGAGCCTCGACAGCGCGACTTCACGCTCATGACGAGGCAGCCGGGCGTGTACGTCCGAAGCATAGAACAGGCGGTGTCCGTCGCTATACGCAAGTACCGGCCCGACGATCAGAAAAAAAATAGTAAGTATCCAACAGCTAACAAGGGTACAGACACCAGTACATCAAACTACTTAAATCTGTCATTAAAAAAAATAGATTTTCAACCCTAATCACAATAGTGGAAGGTTAATGTTCGATAGGTAAAATTTGACACATTGGGGTAGGTTGACCTGCTGGCGTCTGTACAAAGTACTTAAGTGCTTTTAAACCCGTCGATAGATCTCTGTGTGAATAATACCTATGCGTGATTATAAGTTTAAACGGAGGCGTGGTAACGAGGCCCGGGTCCACCAGCGCCGTTCCGGTTTGATCCATTTAATTGGCTAGCCGGCTGGATATACTGTGGCCATGTGTGCGTGTGTGGTCACCCACAAGACTGGGGTCACTCGTCGCCGTCACGGCCCGACGCGCCCTGATACCGCGCCGCCGGAAAATCCTTGAGTGACATTGATGTGCTCCTAAAATTTACTAAATTGACCTAACAATCGTGTAGAACACATATTCATCATTTGTTTGTGAATTTCAGTTCTAATCCAACCGACAGCAGCAGGGCCTCTTCTGCTATTACGAAACCATTGCAATGTTATAATCGGCACTCCATAAAGACATTCTTAAATGCTCACAACGCGCGAAGACTTTCGTGTCCTCGTTTTCCGGTGCAGGGATTGAGATAATTGTTACCAAAAGAGTGCGAAGCTGAGGTGTCAAGTGACGAGAGCAGGCCGGCCGCATCCATTGTCTCGCAGTGGTGGCGCAACGCGGCGACACGCGCATTTGCGTCCATTGATGCGCGGGCGCACTGCTCTCCGTGCGCCATCGACAATTAGGGAAATCACCCGCTGCAACATCAATGCGACCTCAATGCTTAACCGCGAGATGAAAATGATGATTTGCAGATAGTCCGTCATTTCAATTACATAAATGAGTTTAACTGAAAAAATCACGAGATGATTATTTCCGGTGGCTACAGTTGGCTTATTCCGTTTCGATTGTTATGATAAGAGCCCCGTATTTGCATTGCAAGGACGTTAATTATGAAATATGTATAAATAACATTATTTAGCGGATAGGTACGTTTACGACTTGTAGACATACCTACCTCTAGTCACTCTTCGCGGCTGCTTACTTGCACAACAAGGCGGTAACTTTCAGGATCTGCCAGATGAAGTGTTAAACATGGGAGTCAACTAACCTGTAGCAAAATTTTTGACATTGAAAATTAATAATTTCGTAGAAAAATGAGGAGTGTGGTTGGCCGTCGAACAATGGAATATCCGCTTCTTTTGCTTTCAAATAAATTGGAACACGAGGGCTTTACTTACTAACCTAATGCTGTTGTTTCAGGGTACGTGTCAAATCGTGATCCCGTCATATTCTCTGCCACCTACCCATTCCTGTACTTCGTGATGGACGCCAACATCCACGTAGCGCTCATGGCCGGCAAGATGGTGGACCCGCTCAATTCTAGGATATTATAGTTATGCTCAAACTTCAACCTGTTTTATTTGTGAGACTAAAAGCTACTTCAGCACCTTATGATCAAATCTAAGAAAATAATTCGGCACGATTCTTCATGTGGTTGTTCCAGGTCAGGGTGTTTTTGTGTACAAATGTTTGTAATTGCACCCTACAGGAGAAATTCCTAGTGTACCTAGGGCCCCCCGGGTCGACGGCGCGTTGTGTTCCACCCACGCCTGACAATTCCCTGACTTTGCCATGGCTAGCAAAATTCCCTGACTTTTCCCGGTTTTCCAGAAAGTGGCCACCCTGACAGATTTATATTTTGCGAATTCCAGTTTGTTCCCTCAGTTCACGTGCTCTGATTTCGCGCTGTTCGTAACCAGGTATTATTGTTTTTTAATATACACCTAACATCAACTAGCCGCCGAGAAAATCATCTAAACGTGTATGTGCGCCGCAAGCTAAATTTTTAGTCTTTAAGCAATTTTCATCATCTGATCATCTCGAAAAAAAAAAAGTTTTGGATTATTGTGCATCTGTAATACCTTCTTTCATCATATTCCAATTTTCAGAGCCGGAATAATTTTTCGGGTCTCATAAGCCACGTTGATTGGACTAGTTGACGTTTATTGTATGTCACTTTGGTTAGCGGAGGTTTCGTAAAACGATGAAATAAAAGAGAAAAAATATTTTTTTACATTTATTTCTACCTCACACATCTCACTTCGCCCTCTTGGATTTGATCTTTCTTAAGTAGAACTCGAGTTCCTTGCCTTCCAGGATGTAACCGTCAGCACGGCCACACTGGCCAGGCCGACTAGCCACACATGCTGCAAATAATACAAACATCTTAATATGGATGCTCTTTAAAGAAACAATAAGTTAATTTGTTAAATTAAATTCTCAGAGTAACTATGACAGAACAGATCATGCAACTGCTAGACTGTTCCCAAAACGGTACCAGTCCATGATGCAGTCTCAAAACTTCTCGATCACATCATTGAAGTATGCAAGCTAGTTGAGTACTGTTTTGAAACCTAAATTAATAAAACAATCTGCAAGAGAGATATTTTTATATAGTATAGATTGAACATTCTTAGTTTTCATTTCTTTCAACAATATCCTATTTTGAGAAAATACCACATATTTACTCTATGGAATTATTACTACTACTTTACTATTTAGTTACTCTTACCTAACAAACGTCCAGTATGGAACTGCTCCTCCAACGCACCCTCAACCTTTGAGAGACGTTGCCTTGCCAGGTACTTCTTGGCGGTCTTCTGGCTGCGTTTCTTGTTGATGATGGCATCTTCTGCCTCAGTCTATACCCAAACAGTATCATGATAAGTTACAAGTACAGTGATCATTCTGAGTTATTTATAAAATTAATGGTGCACTTTTCAGTTTTTGCCACAATCACTGTTCACTCATCTGACACGCAAACTATCATCATTTGGATGTGCAAAACAAACTATTTACAAGTAAACTAACATAGTCAAAAAACACAATTTTAAGAAGTATTAAATTATAGATCAGTGACAAATAGTGGTTGTTAAGTTTAAGTGTAAATAATATTTTGTAGACATCTTTTTTGTTCAAGTTCAAGGCCATTATGTTAATATTTAAACCTAAACATAAATTACTGAGAATCTCTAGCGCAATGGATAAATATTGAATTTATGTGTATGTGAAGATTAAAAATTGACAGATCACATACAAGATTATAAAAGAGCGTCCAGTATTCATATCTGAAACACGAACCCATATTTTCTACTTTACATACTTATTTACAGAAAAGCATGGATAGTCAGTCATAGCTAGCCATTAATTTTGATATGTATCATCAGCTATGAAGAAGTCAATACAAAGGTATAGCAGGTGTTGATTTTATCACAATTGTTCAAGCAATAGAGTTTACTTTATAAGGAACAACTTTAGCATCATTGGTTTTAGCAATGTTGATAGAGGCAATTCTGGACCTGCAGATCTGATAAAATATAAAATGAATAGCCATGACATAATTCAACTGAGTGTTTTTGGAGCAATAATGTATTCAATGAACCACAATTGGCAAACTTCACGATTCACCTCTACACCTGAACAATACAGCATAAAAGAAGGGTTTTCTCAATAATGCTTACCAGTTTGGCACCCTTCTTCCTTCCAAGTGGTAGCAGGTAGTGGGACTCATACCACTGCCTGAAGGGGGTGGCATCCACCACAACAATAGCATTCTTCACCAGTGTCTTGGTACGCACCAACTCATTGTTGGAAGCATTGTACACCACATCAATGATACGGGACTTGCGGGTGGAGCCTGCAATACATAGCAACAAATTAGATTCACGTTATTACTCAAGTATTTTTCAATATATCATGGAATGATAAAAAAATCAAGATCAAAATCATTGATGGACACGACTCAATGTACTCACATTCTGATCCCCATGAGAAATTTCCAGTGTCTAAGCGCAGTGCACGATATTTCGCGTTGCCACCGCGGGAGCGCACCAAGTGAATGCGCTGGGGGCCAAGCTGTAAAACAATCACAAAAAAATAGGTTAATAATACCTTTTACTGAAAGAAACATCGTCCATATAGACACTGAAGGCAACTCTGCATAAAAAATAAGTAATGAAATTGAAGGTGTGATTGGTACTCAGATCCAACACATGGTGGAAACAAATAATAACTTGTCAATATAGGTTATGTTTCGAAGTGCTCACCTTTGTGTTGGCAGCCGGGCGACCCAACTCATACTTCCTCTTCTTACGGATGGGCGCACGCTTGCCGCCCGTAGCTCTCCGTTTATGCCAGTGATCACGGCTGATACCTGTACCACACAAACATCATCAAATTTGACATCCAACACTTCACCGACAACCAACTCTTGTTATCACAATCTACCGATTTCATAGTGTTTAGCACAAAATACACACAGAACTTCGTTCAGCGAATAATTCACCACATAGTGTACTATCTGATTAATATGAAAGGGAGACCATGAGGCAGATATTTTCTGATAAAATTTATTTTATCACAACTAAAGCTACTCACCCATCTTGGCTGGGTCGGAAAAGAAAAGATTGTTTGACAGACGGAACTTCTATACCTCAACTACTCTGTAGTCTATGGTTGTTAGTCTATACCCGACGTGAAAATCGCTATCAGACTGGTTTTTTAGTACACTCCGATATTATATTACAAAGACGAAAAAGATTAATGTGATGTTTTCTTCGAAAGTTCTTGTAGTAAATAGTTACGAAGAAATAATCTTTCGAAGACATTAAACTATTCTTTTGAGTCAGAATATAAAGGACCGCGTCCACAAGGCGCCCCTTTGAAAAAGTTATAAACTTCACTTAAAGCAAAATTTCAGCTTAGATATTAACGCAAAACATAATTATCTAACTATGAACTATTATCTAGAATTGTACTTATAATATTCCACAAAATACACTAAACACAGTTCACAGACGTTCAGTCAGGGCAAAAAACAAATGCAATAAACAAGAATTCTAATGTCAGCTTTTTAAATTAAGAATTAAAGTGAGGAACTTTGATTTCATTCTTTTTGCAGAAACAAACAAAAACGTGTGCTTTTTATGAGATAAAAAAAAATTTACACAAGAGGCGGGTCTCATCTAAAAAAGTTTTTAGGTTTTGACGATACACACGTGAGCGCTATTAAAGTGCGGCGCTTTCTTTCAATCTGCATTTGACTTTAAGTTCTGGGCGGTGACATTTAAGTTCTTTTTTTACATCGAAGAAAAAAGCACAGCATGAGCCCATTATCGAGCGTTAAAAAAACTCTGAATTAAAAAAAAAAAGGTAAAGTGAACTTAATGTCACCGCCCAGCATTTAAAATCAAATGCGAAAAATGCTGCGTTTTAAAAGTGCTGGCGTATGCACAGATACATGGAAATAGAACAAAGTTTCTTTGAAGTAGCAGGCTACCACCAGCGTGAATGTCGCTGCGTGCTTTAAAAGCGCATTTGTACTATTCTATTTCCGCCTTTTTTTAAGCGTATGAAAAGCGTTCGTTCGAATGGGTGCTTAACCTATGTTAAATTTTCAAAATAGTAATGATTAAATGAAGTAAGCTTTTTTTTATTAACGAGGTAAACTTTTCTTTTTAAACCTTGCCCCACATGAGGATTTTTCTACTCTACACAAACGTCCAGACCCGAAACAACTACTTGTAGATCATACAAATATTTGCTCGTTGCGGGAACTGAACCGAACCGAATTAATCGTAAATGGTTTTGTTTAAAAGACAAGTTGACTAAAAAATTCTAATAAACCGACAGACAAATGTAAAAGAAAGAGTTAGAAGGTCCTATAATGGTTGTTAAGGTTCCGTACAAAAAGAGTAAAAAGCGAACCTAACGCAAGATACTTTTTTTTTAGCGTGGTATTATCATCAAATGAGTCCTCCCACCCAGGGCAGAGTGAGAGGGACAGTCAGATTCGCACTGACTAAAATCCACGGTGTCCTTCAATAACCCTTTACGTTCCAGGGTCACGGTAATTCGTGAGTCCCGCGACCCCAGCAGGCTTTGGCCCTCTAGAGGGGGCCCCGTCATTTTGCTGACACTCTTTGAAGCGCGCGTGGAACACAACGCGCCATCGACCCGGGCATGGTCCATGGTCGGACAGCGAGTCGCCCATTAGGTACTAGCCGTCCGCATGCCCGCGCCTATGGTGGCCGGAGATCGTCTGCCAACATTCGGTGCCGTGGGCGTCTACCACTGCGGCTGAGGTGGAGGGAGGACGCTGTCCTCTCCCTCACCCGGCCCGCCTCCTCCTTCGCGAGCATGACTGCTTCGCAGAAGGAAGCGACCGCTTCCCACTCCATCTCGCTCAAGTCAGTGCTGCTAAGAATATCTAGTCGTGATATACCGTACTTAGCAAACTTTATAACAGAAGTTATTTCCATATAATTTGCATATTGCCACTCGCATTAATACAGAAAGTGCATAGCTGACGGACATTGAATATTTTATGTTCAGCCGGCCACTTCACTAGCTGTTAGTTGATTAGTTCGCTTCCCACTCCGTCTCGCCCCGCAGCATGGCCTCGACCAACGCCGGGCGCGAGAGGTCTCCGCCTATCGCCGTCGTGAGGACACGGCGGTGCGGTGGTCTGCCCAAGCGGGGCAGTCCTGCACTGAATGCTCCACCGTGTCCTCCGGACGATCCTCGCGGTCGTGACACCCAGGCGTTTCTTCCCTCCTTATCAGACACAGGTACCTCCCGAAACTTCCGTTTCCGAAGGTCAGGACGCCGTGACGCCTATCCAGCCACTCCTCAAAAAAACGAAGATACTTACAATATATTCACTTTGAAAATAAATAATTTAATAAAAAGAAAAAAAAAAAGAGGGCTCTTATTTTTTACCCTTTTACGTAACGCTACAGAACACCTTCGTGATCGAGTTCAACTCGCACTTGGCTCGGTTTGTGCTCTGTATGAAGAGTTTAAAGCGATATTAAAAAATGCTGAAATAGAAGAAATGCATTTCCGTGTATATGTCCACATGTCAGAGCTTTAAAATGCAATACTTTTTATTGAGCTGCATTAGATTTGAGGTAAAGATAAGATAAGATAAAGATATATTTATTTTGTAAAAACATGAGTGAGCGTATACAGTGATACAGGTCTTAAAGTAAAATAAAGTAGCTACATGTTTTGCCATTTAGTTATGGCATACAAAATTTATAGTTTAGGCTAAAGTTTTTAACAGTAGGCATGTAATGTTAAAAAATAAATATTACAATTTTAAATAATATTTTTTTTATTTATTAAGTATTAGAAATAATTATTTTTTTTAGAAATGCCGCAATTGAAGTGCTGGGAAGTGAAATTTAAGTTCAATTCATCTTTTCATGTTAATTCATGTCTCTCTATTGCCCGAAATAAAAGCGCTCGTACGAATGGAAATAATGCTGTCCATTTTTTTTTAACAAAATATTCATGGCACTAAAAACCCAGAATTCATACCAGTAACATTAAAAATAATGACAACAATGGTCCGTTGTCTATAGTTTGGTAACCAAAAAAAAATGTCTATAGTTTGAAGGCCTTGCTTGTATTCATTCATTCATTTAATTTATTCATTCGTTCTTAGTCTGTGATTCATTCATTCTTTCATCGAAAGCAAAGCGTTTTGCCGGAATTTTACCGAATTTCTCTTTGCGTGTTTGCTTTTTGTATAACTGAACTGTACAGTTGGCGTGATTTTGACTTAATGAAAGTGTTTGCCAGTGAGATTTTTCTTCAATAATGTCTTCTGATTTTTATATTCGTTACTATGTTGGTCACAAGGGAAAATTTGGCCATGAATTTTTAGAATTCGAATTCCGCCCTGATGGCAAACTCCGGTATGCAAATAATTCCAACTACAAAAATGATACAATGATTCGTAAAGAAGCATACGTACACCCTTGTGTAATGGAAGAACTAAAGAGAATCATTGTTGACTCTGAAATAATGCATGAAGACGACCGTTTGTGGCCACAACCAGACAGAGTGGGAAGACAGGTACAAATAAATAATTAAATAGGTTATTTCAGTAAAACTCTACTTCTATTAGCACTAAAAGTTATTAAGATTAGATTAGATTTCATTGTAATATTCAAAATGAAACATGTTAGTAAAGTAGGTAACAATTTTAGAAACTTAGGTTATAATTTTGTTTGGTTAACAGTAATCGCTTTTTTTTGTTGTATAGTTTTTTATTATACACGTAATACTTTAGTTGAGTCGCTTCTATGGATTTGTTAAACATCTAAGTTATATGAAGTGTTAAAAATTCATTTATTTTAAAAAATAACAATGTTAAATTGTTTTACTGATTTCTTCATATCTTAATGGTGTTTATTATTTACGATTATTTTCCCTTACCAACAGGAGTTGGAGATAGTAATAGGAGAAGAGCATATTTCCTTCACCACATCTAAAACTGGATCATTAGTAGATGTAAATCAGTCTCGTGATCCTGAAGGACTCCGTGGTTTCTATTACTTAGTTCAAGATCTCAAATGCCTGGTGTTCTCCCTCATCGGTCTACACTTTAAGATCAAACCAATTTAAGAAGTATGTCTAATGTATTTTTAAGAAATAAAATTTTTGACTAATTTTTAACTTTTTAATCAATTTGGAAAAAACCCATCTCTTTTTCCATATCAGAAGACACATAATCAACCTTTTACAGTGTAGTATCAAGAGCAGATTTTAAGATTGAAATACAGAATGAGCTTGTTTATTGGGTCACCCTTGATGGAATTAGTTTTCTTTTTAACTTGCAAGCAACTTTATTTCCCGCAAGTTTTATCTGCTGCTAGCGTCTATTAGTCGAAGCGTGATGTTATTTGACTTTTCTCTATAAATCGGCTAACAAACGCAAAAATATATTTTTCAATTCTCAGTAGTTCCTGAAATAAGTGCGTTCAACCCAATAAACTCATATACAACGTTTTATTGTTGCTTGCTCAAACTAGGAATCGAATTTTCTACAATAAAAAAAAGAAAAAATCAATTACTAGAGTAATGTTGCCAGTAATTAAATATAGATCATCAGAGCTTCATCCTAGACGCCGAGCACATCACACAATATTTACCATTATTTCACATAGAGCGACGCACTGTGGTCCGGATTTTGAATATGGAGGACTTAGGACCCAAGGTCAATATTTCAGGCTTAAAAAAATCATATGGACAGATAAGTAAACGCTCATCAACGTTTGTTCTAGCGGTTTTCATGGAATTGTTTAATTTCGCGAAAAAAAAATGTATGGAGAAAAAGTGAAATAATTTTTTTTCTCGACTTGTTTAAAAGTGTTAGCAATGAAACCTTTTGTATGCTATTATATTACCTTTATTGATTAATTTCACAAATATTTTTTTCGCATATACTTGCAGCCTTGGCTAAAATAAGCATCGGAACTTTCAATATTTTTATTTCAACTATTTGTGACAGTTAAAGGTTTTTATTTATAGTCACATCATTTTCGTATATTTTCAATATTATAAATATTAATAGTCATTATTTGCCGACGATTTTTGACTTTCAATTATTTTGAAAAATAGATACAATTTAATTTCATAATAATATTTTACTTCTTTGTTGTTAGCGCTGTTACTCAAAGCGTAGTTAGTGACAGAATGACGCATTGCCTGCTCACCTCCCCCCACCCTTTTTCTCTAAGGGTCTTACACCCTTGCTAGTTGCGCGCTAATGAATCATATAAAAGATACGAGACCTCCTGCTAGGGCGTCATTAGACATTCAACCCTTGAAGAGTCAACATACCTGAAAAATTTAACGTGAAGAAAACTACCTACTTAATCATGTCTGGATTTGGTACTTACCTGGACATTTATATGTTTCTACGAGAAGGAGACCTCAAGGACTACAAAAGACTACATCAAGCAATTATGGACTGTATTTCGCTTGAAATTTCGCAATAAGATAGTGAAAAAATATTGAATTTTGCAAGATCTCTCACTGTGAACTTAAATCGTCGATGGACCGAAGCACATAGAGTACAAAAAACATTCATGAAAAAGCATATGAACTGGTTAGAGACAAGAATTAAGTGGCCTGAATGTGAATCTGCAAATCTCACCGAAATCTTTGAAGCGAGCGAAAATTTGGATCATCATTTCAATGGGAAAGAAGTTTTTGCACGCATCATCGATCATCTTATCAAGAAACCTGAAAAGGTTGAAGAAGTTGAATCATTTTTATTAATGAACAGAAAGAAAGAGACTATGCAGGAAGATCGAGTTTTGGCCCTTACTACTTCATTGGATCTATCAAAGTGGAAGTACCTCACTTTAAGGTCGGCATTGTCACAACAATTGAAGCTTCCGTCTTACTACAAGTTGTTAGAAGCTAATTAGAGGTGTTATCCTGATGCCAAAGATATTGATATATCAGAAGATGGAGTGAAGGTGAAATTACAAGCACTTTTAGATGTGACAACTCGAAGGATTCTGCAAGTCGTTGGTGACGATTTAAACATTTCTAGTGGAAATTTGAAGCTGACCAGCAAATGGGGATTCGATGGGTCTTCAGCACAGAGCAACTATAAGCAAAGAAGTGAACTGGCCGAATTTGACGACTCCTCTGTGTTCATGACGAGCCTCGTTCCTCTGAAGCTAGAGGCTGGAAATATTGTTATTTGGAATAATCCAAAGCCATCTTCAACATCTTATTGCAGACCAGTTAAATTTCAGTTTACGAAGGAAACGAGTGACTTTGTTAAACAAGAACAGGCGGCAATGGAGGAAGAAATACGAAATTTATCCATTTCAAGTTGCGGAAACTTCGAAGATACTCATGAGTTGCACATGACAATGATTGATGGAAAAGTGACTACGATAATTACAGATACTCCATCTGCAGCTACTTGCAATGTTTGTCTTGCAAAACCTAGCGAGATGAATAATCTTTCCCAAATGTTTTCAAGACCTGTTCGGGAAGATGTATATCAATATGGACTGTCAACTCTTCATATGTGGATTCGAAGCATGGAGTGTCTTTTACACATATCGTATAACTTAGATTTCGAAATGTGGAGTGCCCGAGGTGACAACAAGAACCTTAGGAAGTTTCGCAAGGACATGGTGCAATCGGAGTTTAAAGAACAGATGGGACTTTTGATTGATGTTGTGAAGCAGGGATTTGGAACGACAAATGACGGGAACACGGCCAGAAGATTTTTTCGGGAATACGAAAAGACTGCTCAAATAACGAAGATTGATGCTGATTTGATAAAACACTTCGCAGTAATATTGCAAGTGTTATCTTCTGGGAAAGCTGTCAATATCGATGAATTCCGTGAATACTGCAAGGAAACTGCTGAGCTCTTTGTACATCACTACCCTTGGTACAACATGCCTTCCATTATACACAAAATGCTGATACATGGCGCTGATATATGCAAACATTTCTCTTGCCTTCCTATCGGAATTTTGTCAGAAGAAGCAGGAGAAGCAAGAAATAAGGATTTCCGAAATACCAGAGAGCGCCACACGAGGAAAACAGGAAGATTGCAAAATAATGAAGACATTATGCACAATTTTTTGATATCTTCAGATCCATATCATCTGAAACCTAAATACACCAAATTGAAGTCATCAAGTATGTTTCCAGAAGCTATCCAATTATTAATAGCAGAAGAAATAATGGAAGTTGAAGAAGAAGAAATAGAAGTTGAACAAGAAGCTCCAGAAAATGTGCCAGATCCATTGGAATGAAGTTTAAGTAATTTTATTATTTTTAAAAATGTATTATATTTAATTTAAAATTTAAACGACTTTCGATTATTATATTGTACTATAAGAATTATATTTTGTAATTTGATCTCTGTATTGATATAAATAATGTAAACAACCTACGATTATTATATTTTTTGTACTAACTGCAAGAATTATGTAATTAACAATTTTCAATAATTATATTATTTTGTAATTTGATGTCTGTGTTAAAATAATGTAAATGACCTTGGATTATTATATTTTATTGTTTTGTAAGAATTATGTAATTAACAATTTTAAAAAATTATATTGTCAAAAATTATGTCTGGATTGAATAAATAATGTAAACAACCTTCGATTATTATGTATATTGGTACTGTAAAAATTATGTAAGTAATTAACAATTTTCAATCATAATTATTATTATTTATTTTTTTGTACTTATATAAATATTTTCATTCCTGTAACCACTTTAAAAGAGCAAGAAACTACTGATTTCATGTAATTTCTTTTATATTAAATATTTTAAGTTAAACCGCGTATAAACGCCAAAGCTGCAACTGCATGCAAAAGATTTCTTAGTGAAATTATCAGATAAATGTAACCTAATAGCATACAAAAGGTTTCATTGCTAACACTTTTAAACAAGTCGAGAAAAAAAAATATTTCACTTTTTCTCCATACATTTTTTTTTTCAATATTTTTTTTTCGCGAAATTAAACAATTCCATGAAAACCGCTAGAACAAACGTTGTTGAGCGTTTACTTATCTGTCCATATGATTTTTTTCAGCCTGAAATGTTGACCTTGGGTCCTAAGTCCTCCATATTCAAAATCCGGACCACTGTGCGACGACCCATCTGTTTTCCCTACAACCCTGATTGTAGTGGGTTAAAAAATATCAATCGCAAATACAGTACGAATTGTGGCATTAATCATTAGTTGCTGCAATCGCCATCGGTTCGTTTGGGTCTGCTATGACCATCAGTTTTGTCTTCTATTCATCGTACCGCTAAAACGCGCCACAGAATGGGTCCCTGGGCCGCTGGCAGTAAGACGGATATAATATTATTAAAAAAACGAATCTCGAAAACCTCAAGCCCCTAGTAGCTCTCTAAAACAGGCATTCTATGTTTTATTTTACGCTGGCAAGACACAAGGGAAAAAATAACAAAAGTTGAAATGTTTACTTTCTGTGGATTATTTGACAACTAAATTACGTTTCTTTTTACAAAACATACTTAGATAAAAAAAATTAAATTACTAAATTAAAAAAAGAAGCAACAAATTTTAATGGAAACTTTATTTTTTAGAATGAAATCAAATGTAAAATGTTTTCACTGTATGTATTTGTTGGTAACGTTAGAGTTAACACTACTTTACTTGCCTTAAAATTTCCGTTTTCTAGATTATTTTGAATGTTTCATCGTTTTCTTTGAAATACCTGACTGATTATTTTAATCTCATGTAAATTGGCATCGTAATTACTTTTTTTATTTTTCTAAATATTGTAGAGGAACGTATCTGGCATTATGTATTTATGTTTATAGTATAGTTTTGCGCGTTGCGCGCGCATCGCATCTGCCCGACCGACCGATTATGGCGGACAGGCAGTGAAGAATGTTTGTCGTCTTTTCTAAATCAGAAAGTATCGACAGCAGCCAATGGCATAAACCGGGTTTTTTGTAAAAATTGTACATTGTAAATAGTTCTGTGTACATATAGTCGTTATATTTGTGCTCGTTTTGTTTAGAAATTCTGTGAATAGTGTATTATTTTGAGTGTTTATTCAGTTCAGTTTTCGACGCCGACTAATAGCTATATCCTAACGTTAGTACATTAGTAAAACCCATATAACTTCTAAATTCGTCAATCTAGTAATCTTGCATCCTAGAAATCATTGATTTCACTTCTTGTCTTTGTTTCGATCCGTCAAGGAGACCGTTGCAGTAGTGCAATATTTTGGTTTCCCATAGCGGCTGTCATCGTGCTTGATAAAACTACTGTCATTACAAAGACAAAAAGACAGATTTAGTCGCCAAATGTATTCAATATCGAGATCTGGTTGCTGTATTTAGTCATTTGATCATGTAATTCGGTTTACTTGCACATCTGGCTGTATTATCATTGGAAGTAGCGCTATAATATCTATAAAGAGTAGATCGCGAGACATTTTGTGTTTACGGTTACGAAGGATCGAAGTGTTGTGAAACTGAATGCTCGAACCTCACGGTAGCCCAATGAAGTGGCCGGGAACGGGAGAAGAAGACGCGGGCGAAGCAGCTTTGCAGGGCACGCGCGCTTCCCAGGCCCGAACCCAAGACGATGCTACTGTGCATTACGTGTTCCAACGAGAACCACAGGAGGGCGAGCTGCCCTCGCTAGCGCCCAAGCAGCGCTGGGCCGTTGGAGACGACACTGTTGTTGAGGTTAGTTGACATCTCAATCATTATTCATTATACTCTGAAACAATATAACCTAAAATTGACAATTACATGTAAATGTTTTTGTTAATCTCCAGATTTTTGTTGTTTTGCTGATATGTTAGTTAAATGATTTGTTTTCAATGTTTATTTACTATCATTTCAGAACCAAGATAAATGGAAGAATACCAATCCTATGACCATGAACAATATGCATCAGCAAGCTCAAGTGCAACTTAAAAATTCACAAGCAAATCAACAGCAGTACATTAACCAGGCTATTGCTTCATCAGTTGGAACACTAGCTATGAATCCTTCAGTTATTGGGAGTCACCCAGCTCATTTGACAACCAACATGGTACATACCCAGTTGGCTCCATTGCAAAATCCAACACTTGGAAACAATTTGATGCAGAATAGTGCAGTGATGCTGCCGCAGTTGCAAGGCATGCAAAATGCTCCTCAGTTGGGACAACAAGGTTTATATGACATTCATCAGCATCATGGCAATCCTATGCAAGCCATGAATGGTATTGGAAAGAACACAGAACACCTCATGTATTTGGGCCAAGCTGGAATGCTGGCTCCTGGTACCAATCAGTATCTTCAACAAGGACAAAACCAACTTGGTCTGACACCAGTAGCTGCCATCAGAAACCAGGTAAGAAGCATTATTGTTTACTAGTAAGTAGCATGTGTGTTTTTGCATGAAGATAAATGTGCAGTACATCTACATATATATAGTTCAGTTCACTGTTATAATTTGCATGTTCAGTGCATTGCCTGACTAAACAAAAGGAGGTATAAATAGGCTGAAATGATCTAATATCAAGTTTTTTTTTATCTTGTAACATACTACTGGATAATATTGTAGATTAGTAATAATATTTAAATAATACAAAAGCTTATTGTTGATTGGATTGTAGTGAGTTGAATGTCAAATGTCATGATATTCTCAAAATATGGAAAGATGTTGAATGCATTTGATATGGTGTGATGAGAGTTTAACTTTATACAAATGTAACATATTGTATTCCTGTAAACTTTGAAAGTTAGGTTAGGCATTTGAACATGCCTATTTTAAATTTCCAATAATCTGACTTGACTAAGGCATATTTAATATTTTGACTACTATTTTGTAATATTGTCATGAACTTAGGTCTAAATGTTTATTATGGTAATTACTAGCTTCACTTTGATTATGTGAGCATTTGTGGATATTTCTTCATGTCTGGGTAATGCATTTTGTTCAATAAATATGCTGTCTGTACACAAGACTAATTCACTAAATTTTGGTTGCTAAAATGCATTATGCAATTGAGCGTATAAGTAGACTGCTGGGAAACGAAGTATTCATTGTAGACTGGGCTGAACACTATTATTTTGCCACACCTTTATAAAAATACATGAATCAGTTGGTCAGACAAAATGATTGTGTTGGTGTCATTGCACATTGATATTTCCAGCGTACTAGTAGTTGTTTAGAATTAAAAATAAGTGCTATAGTTTGCTCAAATCTAGTGTAGTCAGTACAACAATCTAGAATGGGATATCTGTAAATATATTTGTTAATGGTGAATCTTTGTTTTGGATCTCTGAACCAATTTCTTAAGACTACACACATTGATCAGGATTCTCTTGGGTACCTACTTGATTTGTAGTATCAAGAGGTATTGGCAATCAAATTGAGACTAAAACTATCTTTTACATATACCCAAAACATGGCTTCAAAGTGAGAACAAAGGTTACATTAGACATTTCTTACATTCCCCAAGGATTTGAACCAAAGCCTATTTATTTTTTTGTCTTGCTGTAGTTTACTTGCATGTTATTGATAAATTAATTATCAGATGCAACTCCACAACATTTTGATAAAAACCATGTTCCCAGGTATTGAATATACTTACTTTTCATATTCAATTATTTATAATTAGCAAAATGAGTTCGCTAAGAGTATTTTTGTAAACATCATTTTAGTTAGTTAAAATGCATGTAACACATTTTATTTGGTGTGATGTAAAAATTGTAAAAAATTAGGTTCATTCAACTCACTGAGCCACAATTAAGTACAGATAAGAGAACTACCTAGACCCAGGAATAAATTCACTAAACTGTATTGATAAACTAAGACTTTATGACCACAATAGTAAGTATACAAAATAAATTGGCCAATTAAGTTTGATTAGCCCTTGTAAACAAAACAGTTAATAACAAATAAGCAAACATATTTAATAACAAAATATCTTGAATAGAAATAGAAGGTGTGGAATGGAATCCAATGAGACATTCAAACAAACCTTCAAATCGCCTTCCCTTATAAATGACAACTGTTTGTTTTTTTTTTTATAAACGCTATAACTGCTTATTGTACAGCTTAATATGTTTGGACATGTTACTGTAATTATAATAGCACTCACTATTTAGGTATGGATGCAGTCACACTGAGTGTAATGTGTGTCAGGCTACTGGTCTTCGCACAATCACGATATTTTCTTATTTTTCTTTTTTTTTTCTTATTTAAAAAACGTTGTCCCACACTAAGAATTTCTCCTAAGTCGCGGGTGCGTTTACAAACATAGAAACTCACATACACAAACACCCAGACTCGGAACAATTACTTGTAGGTCATAAAAATATTTGTTCCGTGCGGGAATCGAACCGCGACACGCAGCGCTGCAGTCCAATCGTTTAGCCACTGCGCTAACCGTGCTGTCAAATATGAATTACATATTTCTCAAAGACAACATCGCGTCAGTAGCTGCTTACAACCAGAGTCCTGAGAGGTCAAAAACCTCTGGCGAAAAACAGCGCTGCTCTTCATTTCTCCCAATAGCAATTTGCCTGACCAAAGTCATAACTAGGACGACTATTCATACGTTTGTTTCATAGGTCGGGCAGTGTTATTTGGATTTCATCAACCTCTAACTACTCTATAATAATATCTTGAGTTAGTTTCTGTACAGATTGGACGCCGAGAACGAAATTAAGTTAAACCAGATCGTATTATCGTTCGAGGCTTGTTCTGATTTCAATAATTGAATATCAAGATTGATTAAATAATAATATGGTTTGCGTGACGCGACGCGTTCTGTTTTTTGCAGAGCGTTTACCGAAGAAGATAAAAATGCGAGAGTTGTCGCTTTTTTTATCGTGGTAAAATCATCAAAGAGTCCTCCCACCCAGGGCAGAGCGGAAGGGACTGTCAGACTCATACTGACTAAAATCCACGGTGTCCTATAATTCCTAATTCTTAAGTCCCTTGGAGACTATACGCTCAGACCATAGTTGTTACAACTAGATATATTGAACTATTTGAGTATCATCGCCATCATGACTGATCCGTTGAAAGACCATAATTAGTTCTCCAAGTAAGGCGCTGTATTCCGGTATGAAGGTTATGCCAGTATAATGAACCGGGCACGCCACAATCGCGGCGGTAAGACGTCTCTTTGAGAAATGTCTGGAGAGGCGCCGCGGCGTTCTTACTTTCCGCCTGATGCAGTTCCTCATGGCCACAGATGTTTCCGATTGGCCTTGAAGAAATGAAAGGACAGGGTGGAGCATACAGTGGAGATCTCACCACAGTGTCCTCACGGAGGCGATGAGTGGCGGTGACCCCTCGCGTCCGGCTTTGGTTGAGGCCATGCTGTGGGGTGAACGGAATGGAAAGCAGTCACCTTCTTCCACAAAACAATTAAGCATAATTGCTTTGCGTCTTCGCTAGCAAGCGAAGGAGGTGTTAGAATGCGTGAGGGACAGGACAACCGCCACCTTACAACCCATCCGCCGCGGGAGATCGGATATAGCCTCGCGACTTCCGATGCTGCGGGCGAGGGCATGCAGAAGGAGAATAATGGGTGACCTGCCGTCTGATCATGGAAAATAACCGGGACGACGACGGGCGCCTCTAAGAACTGTTAGCAACCTGACTCATTTGATGATTTAACCACCTAAAAAAAAGCGTAATCACAATTAAAAAAGTGTGATCATCAAGTATGATAACGATGTATCTAAATCGATATCTCTAGCGTCGTAGATTTCTACAAGCGGCGGCAACCGGTCAACATTAGAGCCTTGACTCCACGCAATGCCTCCAAGCAATTCAGTAGTCTCAGAACTACTCTTACAGATGCTGTAAGCATAGGGGCACCATTAAATCACAGAACGGTGGCAAGGTCTTGCGAAAGGGCTAAAATATTTCGACACTTAATACGCTTTACATAACATCTTTTCCGAAGCAAACAGCTAAGAAGCCATAAATATGCTAAAACACTGTTGAACTTTTGCGGAAAGACACAAGCTGTGTTATGCAAATTTGTCCCTACCCAACTTACTGGTGCCACTAGCTGGAAATCATTGATCTGGACAAATTGCCATGGCTTACCTGGAAATATATAATACAATCTGACAATCCCTGGGTGGGCCTAAGCAAGGAAAATATGATTGTGGAGTTTGCTTAAGAATCTCCACCTAAACTTTACAGTCTACTGCAAAGTGATTAAATCATCAAACGAGGGTTCTCGCCCTAGGTGGAGAGGAATGGACTATCAAACTCATAGGCCGAGATAAATAGTCGTTGCTAAGCATCTGTCAAAAGTATTACTTCAGGAAGTACTACTTCGGCTAAGCGAAGCCAAGTATCTGATTTGGGATAAATAAACGTTTCTTTGGGCATTGCTTGACATAGTACCGACTAAGTCATAGTTCAAGCGAAAGTAATACTTTACTGTTATGTTTCAGAAGCGTTCACCATATACTGGATAATTTTAATTTCATAACAACCGAATTCGCTTTATCTATGTATATAAATATAAAAATCAATGCCACTTTTCGTTGTAATTTTATAACTCAAGAACGGGCTCACCTATCTGAACCAAATGTTTAGGCTTTGTTCGAACTATTTAGTAGATGGTTTATGTGAAGGTTGCACAAAATCGGTTGAGCGGTTCTTCATTTATCACATTTTTTGGAACAAATGAATTCAACAAATGGCGGATCATTTTGTTAATGGGGATTTTTGCTGTCTAATTGAAACTTTTTCATTTCTTTTTTTTATTATTTCACTTTATACTTAGCGAGCACGTACCGGGCCGCTAGTTTTATTAAAGATTTAATGTTATACTGAACCGAATTTATCAATTAGTAAAATTAAGATGAATCATTATTTAAACATTACAATATTATAAAAAGTATATCAGTCTCAAAGACGGTAAGACCCCTCTTACCGCCGTGATTGCGGCGTGTCCGGACCTTGGTTGCGACAGTCTCTCCCTCCATATTGCCCTTAGATCGCGCCGGAGCTCTTCCCGCCGCGCCTCGACTTGTCGAGGCAGCGGGGATTCGCCCCGGCGCTGCGCCTCCAAGCGCCACTCATAGACGCCCTGGAGGGCAGTCGCCTCCAGATCCCAGTCTAGAAATAAATAATTATGAATTTATTAAACGCACAAGATATTTGACAATAACAAACACGAATGTCAAATCCATACATAAAGCATGCTAAGTTCTCGAAAATAGATACTATGGCTGAGCGAAGTACTGCCTCAGTATTAGGTTGGCTTTCCTCGAAAGTAAATACTAAAGAACTGTCTATTTATACGAAATGGATGCTTAGAACGTCGCTAAGCACTGACTTTGGCTTGGCTGTTGCTTAGGTACGACTATTATACCTCGGCCTCACTGCCTTAAAGTCCACCCAGATGCTTCGGTTGCCATTTGTGTTCCAGGGCCCGGACAGCTAATCACCGCATAGACAGTCTCGTAACATGGCAGGCGTTTGGCCCTATGCTCCCATCAGATTGCCCACAACGCAATGTGACTTGATAACGTAACTGCCTCTCGTGTTGCTCCTTCGGCCTTCCTCTTTCGGCCCCTGGTACAGAGTGATCATGGAAAGCGCTCATTTTCTCCGAAGCAGTAATGAGGGCGAAGGAGACTGAACTTGTGAGGGACAGGCATTCCTCATGCCTCAGCTGCCGCGTCAGTACCCATCTGATAGTACTCAATGCATATTTTTAGTTGGTCTCATAATACTCCACAGTCCTTTAACAATTGTCTACCAGACTAACAGTTATTGACACTAATTAGTCAGATGTTATTAAGCATTAAATTAATGTTTAGGGTTACATAAAGATCGTCCAGAAAATCGATTCAAACTCTTCAGCTTTAAAAAAAATGGTTTAAGTAAAGATGTACATAAGTTCGTATGACATTTCAAAGCACTATCGACATAAATTGTCTCTTGAAGCAGATAATAAATGCAGACCTATTAATTGTTCTTACGTTACGTGGGTAATATTTTAAGGGTTATCAACTTTCTTTTGGATGCGCGAAATATCTAAAATAAAATCTGCTGCTCCACACTACTCGAAAATATGTGAGAACTTCACACCTTTAAAATATTAGCCATGATAAACCAATCACCCACGTACAGAAAATAGACTCAAATTCAAGTGCTGCTGGTTCTTGACATTCAATCCCATTCTTTCTTTTTTAGAGTGGTACACTCATCAAATGAGTCGTCCCACCCAGGGCAGAGTGGGAGGGACTGTCAGACTCGTACTGACTAAAATCCACGGTGTCCTTCAATAGCCCTTTACGTTCCGGGGTCACGGTTATTCGTACAGTCCCGCGACCACATTCTATCTCATACGATTATAATAGTACATTGTTATCCAAGGGGTGTAACGTAGTGAGGGCGCTAATAGTTCGAGGGACTAGATAAGTAACTTACCCGAGACACTGTGCTTTTCATTACGAATACGAGGAAATTAAAAATAACAACATAAATTATCAGCTAAGGAAAAAATGAGTGTTGATCGGATTGTCGCTTTCGCGCTTTTTTTTTTAATTTTTGGTCTGTCGTCTAGCTATACAGCTCTTCGATCAACTATTATTGATCGAAGATACAGCCAGTATTTTTCATGTTCATCATTTTCAAAAATAGCAAATCATCATCATCATCATCATCTCAGCCATAGGACGTCCACTGCTGAACATAGGCCTCCCCTTTAGATCTCCACATATACCGGCAAATATTTTGCTGAAAACTGTGGTATTTCAAAAAAAATCCTAGTTGAAACTAAATTGTATTAAAACTAACTTCCGCCCGCGACTCCGTCCGCGCGGATGTCGGTCTTCGCGTGGATGGTTTATTTCTCCATTCTGAGTAACTCTGACAACGACATCTTATAAATATACGGCTAAGCCTATAATAATTAAGGAGATACCTCTATTGAGCTACTGCTGTTGAGCTCGCGTTCTGTAGTAACTGAAAAATAAGTTTTTTTTTTGGTATTTTTCCAGGATAAAAAGTATCCTATTTTATCCCCAGGATAATAAGGTATAATTATACCAAGTTTCATCGAAATCGAACCGTTAGTTTTCACGTTATGCCTGCATATACAGACTGACAGACAAAAATTTTTTAAATCACATATTTAGGTTTGGTATCGATCGAGCAACACCCCCCGCTATTTATTTTTTCAATATTTTCAATGTACAGAATTGACCCTTCTACAGATTTATTATAAGTATAGATAATACGAGTATACATTCTTAAAATACTTAATTGTATGTAATTTTTATTTTATGCGCTGTAATTTAGTGCCTGTATAAAAATTTACAACATGCTTCAATATAAATGTCAAAATAGAACTAATATTTTCTTTTAATTTGGCAGCTGTCAGTTGAAAGCGATTCTCCCTAGGGCTGCAATGCATAACTTTCAAACCGCTCATCAGGCATGTAATGACCTACTTTCTGAGTATGACTAATGAAAAATTATTTTAATCTCGATTAAGTTACCGCTGTCGAATATTTTACCTATACCTACATTATTATGCGGATATGTGAAATAATAAGAAATAAGAGGGTGTCAATGATAAGCATGTGTTTTTGGCTTTAAAATAATCAAATAAGTCCTTCCACCCTGGGTGTCAGATTTTTACTGACTAAAAATCCACCCTGTTCCTTCAATTTTCCTTTACGTTCCAGAGTCACGGTTACCTTTACAGACGGTCCCGCGACCCAGGCTGATAAAAAAGTAGTTGACTAGAATGGAAGAAGAAAACTTGTTTTGTCGCCTGTGCTGTGCGCCATTTTACTAAAACAAAAACCTGAGAAGCTCGTGACTAAAGAATATATATAATAACAGCCGCACATGGTGATCTTCAAGGTTAAGCCTAGGTTGGTCTGTGGATGGGCAACCATCATAATCATAGATAGCGATTTTCCTATATCACGGAAAGCATGCACGTAAACCTGTCGGTCTCGGCTGTCATTGGTAGATCCTCGACAGTCGTAACAGTAACGACTGTCGAAGATCTACAAATAACAGCCGGGACCTGCGTTAGAAGATTGAACGTCTGAAGGGGTATCGTATTTTAGTAACTGAGTTGTGGAGGTCCGATAGGCAGTAACTCGAAGCAAAAAACTGATATTCAACTGCATTTGTTTCCATTAGAAGTCGATCCCAACTTAGGACAGGCAGATTATAATAGGACACGGGCAAGAAGATGATGACGAATAGTAAAAATAACATGATGTTAGAAACTACAACATGTGGCCAGAAAGTATTGAATAAGAATTAAATGTGAAAATAGAGGCAGACCAGAGCATGGATTGTGTGAATGCGTGACATGACATGACTAAAAAAGAAGGTAAATTCTGAAACAAAAAGTAATGCAAGTGCACAACATATGCTGTGAAGACGTCAGATAAATTGGATGTGGAGCCGTTTCTATTTCAGGCCCCATGATGAAAATCACCGTCGCTGAATATCCTGTTCTTATATTTAGTCTTACCACTATCCATCGCAGTACTGTTTAAACAGGACAATGCGCCTCAGAGGATCTGGATGGCAAGATCTTTAATCAGCAAGTGTGACAGTCCCTTCCGCCCTGTCTGGAGATATGGGCGGCAGGAATCATTCGATACAACCCAAAACGCCACTGCTTACAGGACTTCTATCTGTGTATCTTCCACGGTAGAGCATATGGTGCAGGACTGCCCCGCTTGGGCAGAGCACCGCCGTGTCCTCACGACGGCGATAGGCGGAGACCTCTCGCGCCCGGCATTGGTCGAGGCCATGCTGCGGGGCGAGACGGAGTGGGAAGCGGTCGCCTCCTTCTGCGAAGCAGTCATGCTCGTGAAGGAGGAGGCGGGCCGCGTGAGGCAGAGGACAGCGTCCTCCCTCCACCCCAGCCGCAGTGGTAGACGCCCACGGCGTCGGACGTCGCCAAACGATCTCCGGCCACCGAAGGCGCGGGCATGCGGGCAGCGAGTAATGGGCAACTCGCTGTCCGACCATGGACCATGCCCGGGTTGACGGCGCGTTGTGTTCCACGCGCGCCTCAAGTAGTGTCAGCATAGTGACGGGGCCTGTAGAGGGCCAAAGCCTGCCGGGGTCGCGGGACTCATAAGTTACCGTAACCCCGGTACGTAAAGGGCTATTGAAGGACACCATGGATTTTAGTCAGTACAAGTCTGACAGTCCCTCCCGCCCTGCCCTGGGTGGGAGGACTCATTTGATGATTTTACCGCGCTAAAAAAAAAAAAACTATCTTCAACAGTTTTGGCGCCTCCCAGTCAGCTATCAAGTGTTTGTAGAGAATACATTGGCTCAGAAGCCTTTTGAGTTCCTTTCTCAGTATGAATCTTTACTAAACAAACCGGATGAAATTAAACTGGTCAGTTTTATCATTATTTCGAGTATATTTGGTTGAGACTACAGGTTTTATACCTACTAACATGGCAAATTAATCTGTGCAAAATACTCCAAAGTCTTGGCCCACCTGGACAGTAACGAGCGTAAGAAAAAAGTGGTACAGAAGTCAGCAAGTATTTAACCCTTCCATCATTTCTTTGTCTAATAGGTAATATGTTGCATCTCTTAGTAAATTTATTTCTTTTCACAATATTTCCTCATAGTATAAATTGTTATAATTTTATTACATATATTTATTTGTTGCCCATCCTAAAATAATATCCTGTCACAATACGCCAAACTCCCTCCTCCTCTCTTAATTTTCGCAACACTCGACACTGGCAATAGTGGCTAAGGCCGATTGCCACAATCAAATAAAAAGAAGAAGAAGGATTTAACCTTAAATGTTATCGCGCCACGTCTGTTGCGCAGGTTTCTTTGTCTTATTACTGCTTGTGGAATCGCGCCTCTGCGCCCCAAGCGATCATCAAATGGCACATCATCTTATCGTTTTTCACGCATGGTGATTTGCTGGCTGTAAAATGTACTGGTTGTAACGGGTATTACGTGAAAGCTCGAATTCGAAAGACTTGTTATCAATATTTTGTTATGAGTTATAAATCAGAAACTTTTCCAGTATGGGGTATTCTGTGGTGTGGGATAGGGCTGTACAATCCGTGCTATATATACTATATATACTCTAATTAAGGGTGCTTTCGTAAAATAATAATAATTCGTTATAGACTCTGACGTGATGGGTCGCGGTAACCGTAACCTTAGTACGTAAAGAGGTATTAAAGGAACAGTGGATTCTAGTCAGTACGAGTCTGACAGTCCCTTCCGCTCCACCCAGGGCAGGAGAACACATTTGATCTTACACCATGGAAAAAAATAGGGCAAAAAAGTCTGTTGTCTGTGAGCCCCCTTATTTTTTCCTTTTTTTATTTGTTGTTATGGCGGTATATAAATACATCATCTGGAAAATTTCAGCGGTCGCAACTATCACTTCATGAGATACAGCCTGGTGATAGACAGATGGACAACGGAGTCTTAGCAATTGGGTCCCGTTTTACCCTTTAAGTACGGAACCCCTAAAATAGGTTTTAACGTAATAAAAAAAAAAAAAACTTGACGTTAGTTAGATATAACAAAAATTATTCCTTAGTTTATTTCTTGTCTCATGCTGCAAAAGGTGTCGAATTCAAAATCTCTGATGAATATATTACTTCTCTGAGCATTTCCGGAACTTCGACCATAGACAAAAATTGTTCCTCGAAAGGTCGCGCCTCCAGAAGTTTAAGTTCTATGGTTACCCAGTTTTGGTTTGCACGCCATCTATCAGATGTGAACACTAAACTTTGCTCCGTGCGACGCTCCCTTGTATGGGGAATTTTAACGCAGGCGCTGTGGTCGGCGTACGTCCTTTGTTCGAAACAAGTCAACATTGTATTATTTTGAGTTTGGATCTTTCTAGTGTTATTTCGCAGCCTAAGAACATTTTAGTGTAAGAAATGTGCTTTTTAATTGTTGTGGTTAGTGTTTATGTTATATAGAACTAGTGTTTCACGTAAAAAGTGTTATTTTCTCACGATAAGCTTTCGTTGTAGTACATGACTGAGCTTTAGGCGGATTGTACGCATGAAACCCTTGAGCGACTTTTTTTTCGAATCTGATGTTAAGGATATGGGCCCCGACATGGTGAGTTTTATGGTTTTATATAGTAGAATATACAAGTTGGTTCCAGTTTTAAGTCATGAAGTTACTGAATTCCTGGTTTTTTCGCGCAACAGGTCCGTTCTTGTTTTGTTTACTTGTCACCGGCGTCCGCCATTTCTGATTCAGAATTTGTTCACCGGTTTAAATACTTGAGTTTTTTTTTGGGGATGTAGCGTGGGAAGTCGAATTTAGATGAAGAATTGCGTGGATGTTATCATATGATATCTCTCAGTCACTGATTTTGGGAAAATGTTCTTACGGTTTCTCAATTTGGTCTGTTATTGTCGCCATTGAAGCGACAGCGGTGTGACCAGTTAATTACCCATGAATTGATAGTTTCCATGTATTTACTACATATTATTACAGTATGGACCTATTTGATATTCTTTAAGCAATTCTCTGTTCATATTGAAAAACTGGTAATGAGTAAACATAATAGTTACTAAAAACTTGCGTTTTTATTTTAGCAATGAATGGTTGGCTAATCAACAATGAAAATGCTGATTTTCTACTAATTTTTAACTAAACACATTTTCTAAATAAAATGTGTACCAACAATGTATGTGATCAAGTGTAATGTGGATCAGACACAGTGCAATGAACTGCAAATGCATGTAAAACGCATTACATTTTGTTCAAAGTCATGTGTTCCGTTGTTGTTGTTTTCTTTTTAACCTTACACACACAACAACAACACTTCAGATTAGCAACAATTGATTGAAATTATAACTGATTATAAATAGGTATGTTGCTCAAGGTTCCAATATGCATTGTCTTGTGTTAGAGTCAAGACTTGCATGTTCGTGGTATATCTGCAAATGTGTCTTAATAGTTTTTGTGAATATATGATCTGGCCTTTTGTTCTACCTGAAGCAACATTAAAAACTACGTTCTCTACATTCAAATGTCCCTTCAACATAATTTCAAGGAAATATACTTTAATGCCTATCCATCTTGTATGTTCCATTCATTCACTACATGTTATGATAATAATAAGTGACAACACATGCATAAATTAACTGAAACCTATCCATAAATACCTATGTAATAGTCAGGTCAGGTTACATCTGATAGCGTGAGGCATCATATTATTATAACTTCCTTCTCCCTTACATATAACTTAAATAACAACAATATTTAGTAATTATGGCACTTACATACAAATTTATCTGTGGATATTGTATGCAAAGTGTCCGCTCCATATAAAATAAAATAAAGGGGTTTCATAATTTGAATATTCCTTTTATTTTGTGTAATATGTTCTAAGATGAAAAAAAAAACGATGGTGAACAAAAAAAACATATTCTGCGCGTATGCTTGCAAAACAATAATGTGATTATTATAAACATTTATCATTGGAATTTTTTTTTAGCTTAAGATATGAAATCCAGTGCAAATATACAGTTAGACTAAACTTGCAAACAATCTCAACTCTATTCTCTTAGAGAAGGATTTCAATTTGATTGGTAGAATGCATTCATGACAATTTATTGCTTACTAACCAATAATTGCTATGACAAAGTTCAATGACCAATCAGCTGTTTTGTTATAATAGTTGTTAATCAGCTGTTTTTGATATTGAGCTCTATCTCATAAATATTGGTTTCATTTTCCAATATTTTTTATCTCATTTTAAGGATTTCATTGAAATCAGGAACTGTCCAAATTGGCAAGAGCACTTTAAACATGTGCACTGGACTTAGGCTCTTATGGAATGGTCCTGGCACTACAAATAAATACTTTGAGTGGATTAAAAGAATGCTTAGTCTTAGTAATAGAAACATGCCCTATATTATAGGTCTATGGTCGCGGGACTGTACGAATTTCCGTGACCCTGGAACGTAAAGGGCTCTTGAAGGACACCATGGATTTTAGTCAGTACGAGTCTGACAGTCCTTACTGATCTGCCATGGGTAGGAGTCATTTGATGATTTTGCCACAATAAAAAAAAAAAATATATATATAGGCCTTTAACATAATGAACAAGTGCCTTACAATAAATTCATAATTATGATGAATGAAAAACAATTGCAAGTAGCTGGGATAAGAATGTTGAGATGGATGTGCTGAATGAGAAGAATGGGTAATGTTAGAAATGAATAATATTAGAGGAAAGAAAGAGATCATTTAAAAAAAAATAGGAAAGGCATTGTTTGTTGAGGAGGGTTATAAAGCATGTTACTAAAGGAGTTCTAAATTTGAATATTGATGGGTGGATTGTGAAATGATATGAAAGAAACAAAAGTTGATGAGGATGGTTAGGCTGAACCCTGGTAGCATGGGATAGGGGCATGAAGATGATGAATAAAAATAAAGAAAACAGGTATTCATCTGCTATTCTTGTCCATACTTAACTATAACACTCCTGTTTTTTCTTTTGAAATAAGAAGAAAACAGAGTGTTTATAGTTATATTTTATGAAATCACATCACAAGAATAACAGAATTCCATTATTCTTGAGATGTGATTTCAAAAAATTTTAACTGAAAGAAAATCTAAAACTAAACAGTAATGACTATATTTGCTGTAACATTGTCAATCAGTATTGGATTTTCATGGCTATGAAAACAACTAACAGTTGTTATGGAATGAAAAACACAAAACTGTTAATACACATGTGTCTAACTTGCAAAAATATGCTGTAGGTTGATTGCCAACTTCTGAGTAAATGTTGCATTGGTTTGCAAGCTACATGCATCATTATGTGCAGTGCAGCATACAGGCATGTGTTTTCATGCTTTAGTTGCTAACTCGACTATCAACATCTCTGAACCGAGGAGCTTAGTAAGTCATTGTTGGAGTGATCTCAGTGTAGGCACTATAAGTGTAGTAAAATAAATATGTAGTGTGCTCTGACATAGACTGTTGATGAGCCTATGCTACCCTAGTACCCATGCAAGTTTTTAATTAGATTGCCTACTTGTATTTTTTTATCTCTTGATGTGTAACTGCATGCTTTGAGAAGATCTAGAATTAATAGCACCATTTTATATCACTAGTTGCTGAAAATGCTAAACATATTAACCCTGAACCCTTTCAAAAAATGTTTGTTCATTCAGCACCAAACAAATTTAACTAGGTATTTCTGATGTACTTAATCAATTCTTATTAACATCATTAGAAGAATGTTACTTTTATTGAATGGTAATCAATCATAATCAATTGTTATATATTGTAATAATTCACCTGAATTTGGATATCTAAGGATTTTGGGTGTCATTATTATGAAGTGCGATATAATTCATAAAATAGAATATTCCATTGCTATCTCAATTCATGTTATGAATCTACTAAATTGGCCCCTTTAGACTACCAGGACTAACAAGTAACAACCCTTTTGTGTTGATGAAAACACCTGTAGAATAAGTTAGTGCTACAAAATAATTGTTACTGGATAAAAATAAGTTTAAAAAAGGCAAATTCATAAAATAAGGAAGTTAGTAGCTTTTAGCTTGTAACTGATGCATGCCTAAAGTTTTCATTTACTCAATAAATTAAAAATAATTCCTAAATGTTTTAGTGTTAGAAAATATTTAATCATGTTCGGATTAGTTTTTTTTTTCTAATTTATTCTTACTTGTATTTCAAGCAATTAAAAACTATCTGTTTCATTGTTTCTGTTAATATGAATTTTTAGAAACGTTTACGTTTTTAGATTGCACCTGCTGCAAAAAAACTATGGGACAAAGGCCCCGGCGCTGGGGGCGACAGCAAAGGCCCTCCCCACCTGCCGCCGCTACAGTTGAACCCTGAGCAGATGTGGCGTGATCCGACCTGGTCCGCACAAGGTTCGTTACTCTTCCACATTTATGTTATATCATCGGCAACTGTGACGACGACACCTTTATGCAAATAAAACTAAACATGGTTTACATTATTTTTTTGTTAATGTGTACAGTCACAAGCAATAGTATGTATACACTAAGCAGTATTCAAAAGCGATGTTCTGGTACCATATTGATTAAACTTTTGTCTTGTCATTAGACTTCTATTTTGGAAGCCATACTATTACGAAATAGGTCTTATTTCAAAGTGGAAACCAGTATTTCACAAGTAAATTGGGTTTGAATTTTGTTAAGTGTATACATGTTATTGCTCTTGACTGTACTGCAGAACATTTCTATGACATCTGTTCTTTGACAATTTTACTAAGATTTAGGGTAAGCCTAGCAACCAACGGTCAGATAATTTCTTCGTTCAAGGGCAGAATGTCCAATTCTCAAAATGCCCTGCGGAGTCAAAATGTCCAATTCATAAAACTGAATGTTTTGACAGTTGGACATTCTAAAAGTCAAATGTGTCTTTTTGTGATCCTGTTATATTTATTAAACAAAATTGGTATTATTATAGCCGTGGAACACAATGTCGGCGTGCCAATGATGGGCACGCGACGCGGCGTCGCGTTCCCCGGCGGCGATGCCGGCAACATTCTGTCACCCCGTGACACAGCTGGACTCGGGGTTAAAATGGTGGAATATGTTCTTGGAGGATCTCCCACAGGTATGATCTGCGCTTTAGGTACTAAAATATAAGTCCTTCGATATTTTGTGTATTTTACCAGACTCTGCTTTGTCTTCGAGTTTGATTTATGTTTTTAACGATTATTTAAAAGTTTAAAAAATATAAATTATATTAAAATGCATGTTTATTGTTAAAATATAATTCTTAGTAAGTTGCCCATAAAATCTATGTTCAAACTTTATTTAGGTTTTATTTATGAAGATAATAATTTTCCTTGTATAATACTTTGTTGCAGTTTCATCAAGAATTAATTATTCACATCTCGTAGAAGCAGGTGGCGTATCTACTGGTGGAGGTGAAAAAGTACCCGGAGTGGTCGCTGGATTACGAGGCATGGTCCTTGAGGAGCGTCCTGAGGACAAATCAGCCTCTCCATTTGAAAAGGACTTGCACGAAATGCATGAACATGGATCTCTACCTAATGGACTTCATAATGGACAAGAAGATGACAAAGCTTTCAAGTAAGTATTGCTTTGGAAGGGGAACGATTTTCATTTTTATTACACTAGGAATTTATCCAATGTCGTAGGTGCGTTTAGAACATTTTAAGTCAAATTAACAGCTAGTCCAAGAACAACTATTTACTACTTTTAAATCATACAAATATTTGTTACGTGTGGGAATCGGATTCGTGACACGCAGCTCCAATTGCCCAGCCACTGCGAAGCCAATGCCGACAGAAAAACTAAACCAAAATTGTTAGAGATTTTAAAAATCAGTTTGATACATTTCTGCTAGTTTAAAATTCATTTTCCAGTTTTGACTTATAAAAAATTGCCTAAAATCTGACTCGTAAAGCAGCTGTTGCGACTCGTTACTACCAATGACGCAAAGTTAGTGTTATTTAAATGAATAGGCAATAATAGAGACATATAAAGGATGTCAAGAACTGTAATAAAAACTTATTTTAAATGTCGTAGTCTGGCGTCTTGTTTGTATGGCAGGAAAACTAAACATATTTCATAAGATGTTCTGTTCATATCAGCTGTTGAATGAAAAAGAAAAACAATTTACAAGGTTAATAAATTCATAAATGAGTGACTTTGATGTGATTCGTCATTTATTGATTAGTGATATTAGTATGTAATTAAAAGAGATGTTGATTGAGATGTAGAAGTCACTTAGCAACACATAACGAGACGACGCAAACTAGATGAGCTTTGTTTAATCTTTAATAACATTAATGTAAATGAAACAAAAACAATAACCGATAAAGGAATCTCTGCCCAAATGTCAAATCTAATCTTTATCAATATACAAATTACTACGTAAGATCGTCGCGAAGGCCATCGAGTGTCGAGTGCGAAATCGTTCGGCGCATGGCTGAGGTACCGAGGCGCGAGGTAGCGACAGAGCGTGCGTGCGGCGGTGGGTCTGGCGGGCAATAACCGCGCGCGTGGATCATGGCCTCTGTCAATGCCACTCGCCGCACAACCTGCGCGCCCGCACCGTCGGGACACTCCATGTTTTATCGAGCGTCGAGCGCTCGCTATGATTCACACGGTAAACAGATTTCCTCTGATAAAGCTGCGGCGTTTGAGTAGCGATCGGAGTTTTATCTGTTTCCTAAATTCAGCTGATATTTTTTTAGTATAAGAAATGTAATTAACGATATTGAAATGAAGTTGAATTATTTAATATAATGTTAGTTACTAGTCGCACCTAAGGCAAATTAGCTAGAAGTAAATCAATTGGAATTAAACATAAAAGCGGCAGTTGCTTTTGAACCTATATCAATTCGTCTTCTGCATAGCAACCATTTTCAATTCGTCTTTGCGGTAAAACCGGATCCAAAAATGGACATTAATCTAATCAATCAGTCTCATCGCATTGACAAGAGTACAACAACAAACATTCTGCATGTCGTACTACTACCATAACTACATCACTCGGTTCAGTAATGTTTGGTGGCCGAAATAGTACTGATTATTTTGCTGCTTTACTTTTTAGGGTTCCGTACGTCTGAATACAAAAACGGAACCCTTATAGGATCACTCGTGTGTCTGTCCGTCCGTCGCTTACAGTCAATTATCTCCGAATCTATTAGACCGATTAAGTTGAAATTTGGTACACATATCAATTCCTGTGACCCAAACACAGAGGTGTGACGTGAGCAGATGAAATCTGTATATGGGGGGGAAGGGGAAAATTAAAAAAAAAAAATCTGAAAACTGCATCGTGTGGCATATCAAATGAAAGGTCTTGTTGAGAAGATCTTAAATGTATTTTTTTGTAATTTTAAAATAAATAGTTTCCAAGTTATTCAAGAAAATAGACGAACATTGACCATTCCCCCCCCATTATCTCCGAAACTACTGAACTTAAAATTTTGAAAAAAATACAGAAATTAGTTTTCTCCTTATACATTATAGGAAAACCTATAAGAAGTCCATGATATTAAAATAACATGGTAAATCACTCAATATTGTGCGTACCAACTTACATTTTTTTTTAATACGTCATAAATCGTAAACCGCAATTTATCTTTCAAAGTTACAACCAACTTTTATATAATGTTACTTGCTGCTACGGAACCCTTTAAAGGCGAGTCCGACTCGCACTTGGCCGGTTTTTTATTGTGTATCTTTTACTAAACGCCATACTTATTCTTCTGTAGTTTAAAACGATCCTTCAATGTATTAGATTAAAATGCAATGGTCATGTCTGATCTTAGCGTGTAATGCAAGATCATCTTAGCAGGTGGCATTCTGTAGTTTGTTTGTACTTAGACCCGGGCCCCTGAACCCTGTAGTTTCGCCTGAAGTTACGGGCGATTAACTTACAGACAGGTTCCATACTAAATGTGAATGAGAACACGATTGGACAGTAGCCCTCACTCTCGATGGGTTTTTAAAACCAAAATTATAGGGAGTGTTTCATTTGGTAGTTTGAAACAACTTACGGGCTGGCCTGTATTTTTGATGGCGGATTAAGGATGAGTTGTTAAATAAGTAGTTAGTCAAACTATGTATTTGTAAAAATAAAATATGTAGTTTTTTTAACAAATCGCATATGATTTTAACTAATTGTTAACTGCTGATCAAACAGTTAAGCCTATGAGAACAGGCTCCCATTTGTACGGTATGTTATAGCGGTATGGTGTTGTTCCGCAGCCGCACGCCGGGCTCGCGCCAGCCCTCGCCGGCGGAGGAGGAGGGGCCGCGCAACGGCGACGCGCCCTCCTTCCCGCTGCTGCCGCCGCACGCCATGCCGCAGCCGCAGCCGCAGCAGCTGCACCATCTGCCGCATCTCTCGCATCCGCAGGTAATTACTTGCAAGCAGCATGATTGTCACTTCTAAAGTATTGTCAGCAAATAATTTGTTGGGAGGAGGATAAGTACTACTAATAATATGCCGAAGTTACCTAGAGTTAACCTCTTTGATAAAAAGTACTAGATTTGAACAATATTTTATTTATTCTTTATTTCAATTATCTGTGTAATATACTATTTATTAATACCCCTAAATGTCCAAGTTTAAATTTTAGAGCGAGCTTTTTATATATTTGATATACTGCGTGAATCTATTATTAATCTATTTTATAACGTTTATTTCAGCATCATCCAGGGATGTTAGGTGTCGCCCCTCTGCAGGGACTGCCGCATCCACAACACCCGCAAATCCACCCTGGTAAGTAAAAAAAATCATTAAAAATATATGACAATTATGATTACCAGAATAAAAACACAATGATTTTATTTCAGGAATGACATTGAACGACTCTATGAATCAACACATTGAACTCGTTTTACAAATGGAGCAGCATCCACAATTCGACAACAACAGTTTTGCAAGCACACAACAGGTTAGTTTTAAAATATGTATGAAGTATTATTAAGATGAATTAACTGATGGTCTCTTGACTGCATAGTTGGTTCCCTAGGTAAAAACTGCGCTTACTTTGAAATAAATCCATTAAATTCATAAATAGACTAGTGAAAATTCAACAAAAAATATAGTTAATAAAATTACTATATAGTATTGATATTTATTGATGGAGCTACTGACTTTAGTATAAACTCTCAGTAGAGCCTTCACGGTTGATTTTGGTTTAGATACATATGCATCGCTATGAATTTTAGAATCAATGTGATCGTACAAGTGGTGCCTTCTATTATCATAATGAAAGTTATTGTTGTTATAATTTGGAACAGTACTTTTATTGGTGTAAAATAGGGCACCTAGACGGAAATAGTGCACCCTATTTCCGTCTCCATACTCCTGACAACGTAAATGCTAAATTACTTTCGCATTTATAACATGTATTAGTTGGATTTATTTGTATGTGCGCACAGCAGGCAGGGCTGGGCAAAATACATGCTTTGCTTTAATTGAAATACAAATTACAAAATACAGTATCGCAAGTAATTAAAATGCAAAATACAAAATATCTTTAGGTAAGGTATTTGAAATATAAAATACAAAATACAGTATTTTAGGCATTTTTAATTGAAATACAAAATACCAAATACAAATTACATAATTACAAAAACTATTTAAAAAAATCCCGCCTTCAAAAACCACCAAAGAATGAATGATGAATGACTTAAAAACAAAATAACCAACATTTTTACCCTTTGTTAGTTCAAAAATTTAACCCAAATTCTTGTCAATACCTAATTTTCTTGCATGTGCACTAGAATTAGAATATTAATAGAAATCTTTGTCTACTTGGACTATGTTATTACCGGTAGTAACATCATTCACGTAAACAATAAGCGAAAAATGCTCATTCATAGCATAAAAAATACTGAACCAAGTGAATGAAATTTTAATTTTGTTGATTTTTCAAAAACCGCTTTTCCGATTTCGTTAAAGTTTTATAAGACACCATTTGGAAAGTAAACCCTTTTCAACAAAAAAAGAATTTTTCAAATCGGTTTGCAAGCGACGGAGTTATGCGCAAACAAACAAAAAAATACAAAAATCCGAATTGAGAACCTCCTCCTTTTATTTCAGTCTGTTAAAAATAAGTAATCTAGACCAGCATGAGCTGAAAAGTTGAGGAAAACAAGAATCTATAATAATAATAATAAATAATAAATAAATATTCCACAACTATCACACAACGTCATCTAGTCCCAAGCTAAGCAGAGCTTGTGTTATGGGTACTAGACAACTGATAAACATACTTATATATTTCTAAATACATACATATTATAGATAAATACACCCAGACACAGAACAAATGATCGTGCTCATCACACAAACATTTGTCCTGGGTGGGAATCGAACCCACGACCTCCGGCATAGCAGTCAGGGTCACTAACCACTAGACCAACAGGCCTTATACAGAATATAATATACAGAATATCATCAACAGAAATTAATTAATCAATAAAACCAGAGTTTCCTTTCATGAACACTAGATTTTTAAATGTACTGTCAGATATACAGCCTCTTGTTGGAGAATGAATAAAACCTGCCGAAGAAAACAATCTTTCTACAGGTCCTAATGAGCACAAACTTGTGTTAAATTGTATGAACACATTTTTTTATATTTGGATAGCGCTCAAGAATTGAAAGCTCTTTGCTTCTATCATTTAGGAAGCTGACCAATTCTAACTCCGTTTTAGATGTCTGTGGTTGATCACTGTCTCTGTTCTCAAAAACAATAAATTGATCATCTTCTTTACTAGCGGTGCTACTCCTGCTGCTTCCATCTATTATTTCATGCTTTTTGTTACTTGTCTCTAAGGCATGAATGCCAAGATTTTGAATTCTTTGCCTCTCCTCTACTGTGATGCTTTCTGGTAACCAACGCATTTTATAACGAGGGTGGTAGCATGACGCCAATATGGCTCCATTTACTTCAGGGGACAGTTTAAAAAACTTATCAAATCTTTTTTCCAAGCTCCCTTTTAGTTGTGGTACAATGAGAGTAAAATGCCTCAAATTGCTATCCCGCAGTCGATCTAATCTGGTTCTAAGAGACATTAAAGTAGGCAGAAGTTTGCCATAGTAACAATTGTTGCCCTGAATGTAATCTAGAGCTGTAGCAATTGGTTTCAATACTTCAATGAATTCCTCCAAGTGTTCTAGTTCTATGGCAGAGAAAGTGTTATTCTTATCCAACTTATCAAATAGGTGATTTAATGTTGATTTGCATCTCATTAGCTGCGCTACAGAATCATAAAGAGAGTTCCATCTTGTGGGACAGGGATATATTAACTGATGTCCAAGACATTCTTTTATGACTTCAGCCGATTTGGGTCTTCTGGGCATATTCCATAACAAAGTACATTTAGCAATTGCTGAATAGTGAACTCTGCTAACACGAGAAGCTTTGATAAAATGATTCATATTTGTAGTGGCTAAAAGACTACACATTTTTTTGCGTTTTGTTGGCCAATTTCGTTCAAAAACGTTCAGCTTAAATAACAAGTGCAGTGTTGCCAACTCTAATAGCTGCTTTATTATCATTGCACTCTCGCCTCGCACTCACACTCTGACACTCACGATCGCTAAATGAAGTTTAAATGTATTTTAATGTTAAAATGTATTTTGAAGCCTCAAGTATTTGAAATACTAATTACAAAATACTTCGTCGTCAGGTATTTGAAATACGAATTACAAATTACATTTTAAGGAAGTAATTGAAATACAAATACCAAATACGTATTTGTATTTTAATTACGTATTTTAATTACAAGTAATTCAAATACTGCCCAACCCTGACAGCAGGTGTTATCCAAACAAAAAATATTATAATTATAATGTACTTAATGTGAACAAGGTAGCTGTACTGAAACATCACTGTCATTTTCAATAGCTCCTGAACTCTACCAACAAGAATGATCAGCTGGCCCGACTAGTGGGCTTTTTACAACGAGATAGTCGGCTAAAGTAGCAGTTGGCCCATCTCTAAGAATGAGGTTTATTGTTGGATGAAGTGCGAGTGAGCTGCAAAGCTTGACCTAAGGTCGCCCCTACACGGATTGCTCAAGCAGAGCCAGTGGTCAACATCAATGTGGCGACTGCTTGACCGCACCGACCTCCAAAAGCCAACATGACTACTTGAAGCGGTCTGTACCGACTTCAAGCTGCGTCTGCACGTACAGTACTCCAAAATTAATAATGCACATAGAAATCTTCGTCACTGTTCGGCAACGGTCGTATTCCCCGAGTGTCGGAAGACGATATGTATATAGAGTGGTTAAGTGCATTTTCTTCATGCATAATTTAGTAGAATTATGTGTTTTGTGCTAAAAGAGATAAATGTTGATTTATCAGTAACGAAATTGATTCGATAATTCGATGTAAGTAAATAGCGAGGAAAACGAATTCACCTTTGAAAACAAAACCAAAAAGGGTGTGTAATAGCAGCTCTATATAATTCCACACAGAGAGAACACGTGCAGTCACCACCAATATATAAAGACGACTGACGGACCTTTGACTGACTGGCGACAGCCGCCGACCGCCCGAATTGTTTTCAATTGTTTCACATGATTCGACATTTGACATTGACTCCTGTTTCTTTCGAACAAAGTGCAAAATGCAAGTGCACTGTTTAGGGCTCTCTCCGATTCAATGATTCGGGTTTTTCCGGGAATACGACAATTGGCGAAGATTTGCATGTGCATTATTAATTTGGGAGTACTGTATACACGTACTCCGTAACCGCATGTGCAGTCGAACTACATCTGGTAGTCTGACTGCTTTATGCAGTCGCTAAGCATACCCTGACTGGTCGAGCAGTCTGTGTATGGGTAGCCGAACTGATATACACGGAACCGCTCTAGCAGTCGAACAGCTTCAGGAGCAGTTAAAACCGACTGCTGGAGCAGTTGGCAATAGAAGTTTCAAGCAGTTGAATGTGCATGCTCAAGCAATCCTTTAATGGGCTTTAAGTCAGCTGTGTAGAATTTTAGGAATACACCGGAACACCATGGTCACTCCAGACCGTGCTGTAAACAAAATTTTGCTACCAAGCGGTCACCAGGTGAGATACTCCCTAAAGAGTTGTATTTTGTTGGTTGAGGTAGGGCCCTTAATCACTAACTAAACTCGAGGCAAACCTAACGCCCTAAATACGCTCCGTTATCCAGGTTAACAGATAGTTTTTGATTGTAAACGCCCATGACTCGGAAGAGTTCTATATGAAAACTCGAGAGTGATAAGGAATCATCAGTGGAGTGATTGTCTGGGGTCTAACCCACGACTTTAACAAGCAAGTCAGACATGTTACCACTGGCTCACCATTGCATTACTAGATATGCGTCATGCTAACAGTTAATGCACAGACACACCTATTAGCTTGACTAATCTATAAAATATAATTTTGTAGAAGTAAATACAAGCTCTGGCGTCTTTAATGAGATGTGTGTTGAGGCTCATTTTAGCCATATTATGCTAAATGGATACTAGACAGAGACATAGAAACTTAGCCGATTAGGAAGCAATATTACATGGAAAGTTGTTAAGTAATAAAATGTAGAATCACCCCCTGAAACCGTACATGTAGAGGGCTAAAACGGTATCGTGTAATAAGAATGCCCAAAACCAACCATCCAAAAGGTAGCCCATCAGACAACACCAGAAAAATGAGCATTTTTACACGCTGTGTAGCACTTTTAAGCCTTTCTCAAACAGACAGGCGTGACTAATGCGAAACGTGACGTTTTTATTTGTAATGTATGGAATTGTTTGAATCCAGTCACACAGAAAAGCGAAAGCGATCCGATAGCGTGACAGAACTATCGGACTGACGTCTCGCTTCGGTTCGGTATCGCTTCGGAAACGCTTCGCTTTCGTCTGTCTGTTTGACAAAGGCATTACGATCTGTGATGACTTTTATATGCATATAATGTTGTTTATCTGTTTGTAATTAATATGTTTATTTGTTCAGTACGGAGGTGGTGTCGGTGGCGTGGGCGGAGTGGGCGGCGGCGCTAGCGGCGGCGTAGGTGGCGTGGGCGGTGTAGGAGGCGTGGGCGGCGTGGCGGGGCAGGGCGCCGGCCTCGTCAACGGAGCCTCGGTCGTGCAGCAGGCGCCCGACTCTTCACAGCATCACCAGCCCTTCGATGTACAGGTTAGTGCCTTATATGTTGTGTTCATTATCTGCCTGTTTATTATGATTTGTATGAGAAACGCGGTCTTAGAGGTTACCTGACGCCGTAATTATGCTACTGGTTCCATGATGGAAGACCATATATTTTTGATACACGCTGTGTAGCTAACAGTTAATCAATAGAAAATCACACCAAAATCGGTGAAAGAGACGACACTGTTCAAACCGAAACAAATTCGATTTGCGATTTAAATGGTCGCATACTTCTTACAAACGCCAAGGTAAAATTTTCCTGTGGTTTTTTATTCGTTATCTCTGTCCTCGTTTTTGGATCACATTTTGGATCAAATACCGTAACCGAAAGCGCAGTAAATGAATTTCTTCCAAGGGAATGTATCAAGAAACCGACTGAAAGAACCATCTCAAATCGGGTTTTCGTAGTCGTGATAAATTCGACAAATGCACGAAAATCATCAGATTTCAGGAAAGAACTGAATAATACACGAATGTGTAAAGTACATTTAAAAGTTAAATTGCTATCAAATTGGGGTTGCGTTTGAAAGAGAATGCAATTTCATTTTTTAGTCCAATTATGTCCAATTGTCGTGGTTAGTTATGTTATGTTAAATCCAAGTTTGTGGAGTCACTACTCTTGTCCTGCACCTGACGTCTTGGAAGGAGAATACACATGTTATCTGGCAAATTGATTGGTTGCACTCAAAATATAAATCATTTTTGATGAAATTTAAATTTTCTGCAACTTTTTAGTTGTAGAGCCCATGAATTTATAAATTAAATTGCTGCAGTGCTGGCGTCTGTACATTACGGAATATTTCGTAAGAATCCATACTCTTTGACAACGCAATACCGGTAACTATTAAGTAATCAGTAGCAATACTTTGTATGGACTGGCGCCCGTCAATTTGTACAAACCGTGGTAAAACCGAAACTAGAGAGCAAGACCCTGACCAAGATCATCAGACCCTAGATTTCTTCCAGCACCAAATTCCACATAGACGAATTAAATGAACATATATTGGTTGCGTCGTTTTGTTATTAAGTTGCCTTGGCCACATTCTAGCTCTATCATGCAACACCAGAGTGTTTGCCAACTGTCAGCAATCTGACGGGCCAAAGCCTGCCGGGGTTGTGAGACTGTCTCATCAGGTGAGTTGAGCCTGACAGTCCCTCCCGTCCCACCCTGAGTGGGAGGACTCGTTAGATGATTTTACCACAATAAAAAAAAGAGTGTTTACCAAGACAAATCAAGAGCCCAAACTAGATGGATTTGCAATGTCAAACGGTAATCCGTTTCTACTCCCAAACTATTGTGACGTTTGTTCTATATGCTCTATATGATGAGATAAATAATTATACTCCAATGCCTGCTTTTTACTTTACACAGCGGTCAATAAATTCTAACTTTCTATCTTTTTATCGAAAGTAGCTATAAACCACAGCGTCATAAAAATAAAACTATCGAGACGTGCCTTAAATTGATAATGTTTTTTTGTGAAGACAGTTGTCATTTTCGAATCTTCTTTTACTAAATAGAACATTTCGTGAGCGTTTTCATTGAATTGCATTGCAATACACCAGTTGTGTTGTTTGATGCATTGACGTATGACGATACGACTGCACTGAGGGTCTAATACGGCCAGTTTAATCAATATTCCTAATCATTCAGTTCGGGGTTATTTTTTCACAAAGTGAATCATTTGGGGTATTGCTAAGTGGCCGTTTTAGACCCGCTGGTGTCTTAAGAAACTATTATGGTACCATGAGATGAAGGCAATGTCAATGCCACAGCGATTAGGCGCCTTTGTAGATGCGGTTAGCTTTCGTTTTCCCATATTGCTTCTTGAGCGTTTTCTCAGATCTTACCAACAGCAGTAGCAGACCATGCTTTGCTTGTCCGATAACAAAGTGCCTTCGCTTTCTAACTCGTTTATCTACCAAATATATCTGACCTCTATTGAGGTAAATATATTCTTGCGCAACTTCAAGGGCCATACCTTAATCGTGGACCGGTCTTGGCACAGTATGTGCATTAAACTAGACCTTGGTCAGATCCAAGAGCATATTGACAAGATACCTGTGTAGAAGCTTACATTGAATTATGCTTCAAATGTTTGTATTTTCCTCATTTTAAAGTAAGAGTTAAGTCTTATTATACGTACATTAATATTCGTTTACAAGTTTGCTACAAAATCATCAAGAAGTAAAAAAAAATCTGCTGCGACTAACTGTCCCATTCAACTCAAGTTGAAGACATACTTAATTCAAAAAACATAGTGACGGGTCCCAGAGGGTGTATCGAGGTGAGAAATCACCCCCTTAGTAGGTGAAACGGGTTAGAAGGGGTTCTAATATGTAGTATGCGCAATGGGATGTATTAACTGAGACGATAATATGACGCTTTCTTTTTTGTTTCGTCTGTTGTTTAGGAATGTTTCACAAAATTTGGGCGGGCGCGGCACATATGTTGCATTTAAAAAAAAAGATAGAATAACTTACACGGAACACCTTTCGCTATCATTATCGTACCGCGTGGGTGATACTGGACACACCACAACCACCAGCGGCACCACGAACTAGCGGCTCGCCGCATCTCATGAATCACAACAAGCTCATCACATTTTCCCGGTACCTTAAAACAACTGCAGTCGGCTGCAGCGAACTATTCCCACGTAAACACTGCTTTAGCAGCTTTTGTCGCTTCAATGTGGAGTGACTTGTGAAAAACGCCATAGGCATCGCGTTGAGTCAATCACAGAACTTCTAAATGCAAGTCTCTGTTACCACACTGACGAGAAATGCCGTTAAATATCGCGTTAAAAGACGTTTATACGAATATTTAAATAATATTATCGAGAAAAAAAAACGGAAATTGACGTTATTGTGGCTATTAGGTATTAATAATGCTATCATTTCTAAAATAAAGGAACGGTTACGGAATGAAGTTCGGCCTCTATATCTTTGTAATAAAATTCATCAGTTAGGTCCAGTGGTATTTAGGCGTGAAAGCTTAACAAACATGTTTTCATTTAAATTAATTAAGATAAGTGTAGAAATTTTATGTAGGGTACGGGCGATCTTAGAAATTTCTCAAGATAATCTCTCTCTATTCTGGTTCGCCTGATTTTTTTTCTTAAATTTCAAGAACCTACCTATTTTCAATTGGAATTCTTGTGTGTGAGCTTTCCAATATAAAAAGGAAATTCTCAGAGCACTTGGCAATATTACACGACAGTATAAAACAGTGTATCTCAGGTCATGTGTCGTGCCGTGAGAGTAGGCTGACAATAGTAAAGAACGCCTCGACTTTTTATAGGCGCGCTTGTTCGTAGAACCATGGGAAAACTATGATAATGTAGGTAATGATGTACAGTTAATCAAAATGGTTAAATTCTAATTATTCAATACCAAACGACATGCCAGAACGTCAAAAAAAAGTATCATGCATTTATGGCTTATAAGCTAGTTAAACCATGTTTTAGCACTCTTGGTGTTTTATCAAATGCCCTCACATTACTGATTTATCTTAGGAATAACTTATGGTTAAATATTCAGTCTCACTATTGGGCAGATGGAGGTACACAAAGTCAATTTTTGTTCTGCACTTAGGGACTTATAACTTTCATTAATGACTTGTCTGACAGATAGAATTTATGCATTCGGATATCTTAGTAACTTATCTCAAAATAATGATGAGTTTGGCATTGGCAGTGTATATAGATGCGGAAAGTCCTCGCATAATATTTACATGGTGATTTCTACTCTAATGGCAATAAGCAATGATTGGCATCTGTTGAATATATATAATCTTCGTGATAATGATTCGTCGTTGATCCTTAATACTTAAATACATGATTGGTAGGAAATAACAGGCGTAAGTTGAAAACAAACATTAGGTACGTGTAGCATCAAATAATGTAGAAATTATCAATGCAAATACATGAAATCGCACGCTTCCAAGACAGCGGGCGTCAGCGGAACAAACGGTATTTTTGGGGTTACTGCCTTACTAAGCAATAAGTCAGATGTACGTAGTTTTTATAATTTTAGTATGTTTTTACTTAAATCTTAAAGATATTCATATCTAACATATTTCGTTTATTTAATACATTGCACTTGATATGTAACACAGGTAGCATGTGTGCAACATAAAATGCGTATTTACTCCCACAACAGTATTGACGTCGTTAGAAATAATTGTCCACACAATTATTATTCATGGTGGACTGCAGTTGTTGTATTACCATAACAGGTGTGTAAGGCAGCGTGTTATTACGCTACGTTTGGTGCATTGCATTGTCGCATACGCGCCTGCCAATGTAGAGTGTAGATAGGTGGCACGGTTACCGTTAGCCCGTGGAGCGTCGCGACGCGTGCCCCGCTAACGAGCGCCTATCTCCGGCCCTGTTCCCACGCCGCTAGACGACGAGGAAGTAATAAACCTACACCTTAACTGCACACACCATTACCGATTGTAACGGCTCACATGTGTGATAGAATCTTCACGATCATACTGTGCCATCGACCGACAATGCGATGTATCAATAATGTCTTATCGAATTGGCGTGCCGTCACGCGGCTGGGGACTACTATCATAACCGCCTAGTGGTTATGGCGCGCTACAAATTTTTACTTCTATTGACATTGAATGGGCAAGCTTGAGAAAAGTTTAACAAAAACGTATCCAAATGTACCTTGTCCCTAACATATTTTCGAGTTTTTCTTGCACAATATTGTTCAAAGCTTTATATCGAATTGCTTAGTTTGTCATAAACCAAGTGCGATTCTCAGAGAGAGAAAGATTCACCTCAAAATATGATATAAGTCAATAAGCGCAACACCCCAACGCGTTGCGACAACGCTGTGACTATGTATCCTACAGTATTCTTTTAAAATAAAAAAGTTAAATGACTTCAACTTTTTTTTCTTCACTGTTGAAATAGTAATTGAGTAAGATTTACTTGATCCACTGAATTCTTTATAGTGACAATAACATTTTAATTATAATGTTACACAAGTATAACAGTGATAGTTCGATGAGCTCACAATGTCGTGAATCGTTCAATTTCACGGATTACAAGTTAAATGAAACTGTTTCAAATGAATTTAATCGTAAAGATTTCCTCTCCAGAGTATTTGCAAACTTTCAGTATTTTATATTGCTTTGCTAACGACACAATTTACACTTCTAAACAAGAGTGCAGGGTCATTGAACTGCTAGCTACAATTTAGCAAGCTAGCAGCTACCTGTATTGTTCCAAGTTGGCAATCCGTGTGAAAACTGCAATGTGGGTTATAGCACGACCATGTGAGACAATATAGCGTGCCACTATAGACATGTTGAGCCTATGTCACTTTCAGGTTCAGAAGCACGCCATTTTTATCAAATTTGTGTTCACTTTGGTTAAAGATGTTGATGATATCTTAAAATTTCAGTATAGATGTACATAATTAACGGACGTTCACTTGACTATTCATTACTGGCAATTAATTCCCGCGGGTTGCGCTCCGCGGCGCTGAGATCGACCTCGTGGGAAATTAAACTGTGCACGGGCCGTCTTCTGCCGCCCGCCGCCTCTTGCCGGCCTAGCCGCCCCTACTCCACATATGAACACTTTCTCTTGCTGATTTCCCGATTTTTCCACGTGCACTTAACGTCTGTGGAAGCAAACGCTTTCAACATAATTAACTAATTAACGAAGGCATTATATTTTCCATTGTCTTAGAACCTACAAGAAAATTGTATACTTTACGTTGTTAGATTACAAAGTTTTTTCAGTGAATGGGCATGTAGGCCATCAAATATGTAGACACGTATTGAAATTAGTTAGCTGGCTCGTTGCTAGTTGCGAGCCCATGTGAGTGGCTCATTAAATATGGAGCTGTAATCAGTGTGGTGCTCGTAGAGTCCTCTCGTACCTCGCACCTCTCGGCCTCGCAACCGCACGTACATTGTACTATTTTTGATACATATCTCCCATTTTACAGCCGAAATCTGCAAGGTGAATGATTGAATCTTTGAATGGGATATAAAAGACTTCTGGAATAAGTATACTGAAAAAAATTAAAACAATTATTTAAATACAAAAATTTTCATAGGCTTGAAAATAATCAGTTCATTTAGCAATCAAATAACTACGCGTAGCAGGCGGCGTTCTGTAGTTTCTGGTTACCCACGTGAAAACAAAGTAATAGTTGTATGTACGTAACTACACGCATACTTTTTTCACTATCCGATTGTTTTCCTATAAAACATCTTATTCCTAAAAGTAAATTCGTATCTTAAGAAGAACTCCTGTAAAAAGCATGTCTTTCGAAAGTAAGTGCAATAAAATTAATAAACTGAAATTTATTCTGTACAGGTACACCCTAGCGATTATTAATTATACATGCAAAAGTGTTTGTTAACTTAATTACTCGTAACTACATTCCATAACTTTGCACATGAATAGACCTGTGTTTCTGATTAACACAAAATTTCGTCCTGTACAGCTAAATAGTGCACAAAGAAATCTAAGTTGACTGAACTGATTGAAACAAAATGAAAAACTGGCAGAATATACAACTGTATTTTTGTTAATAAGCGTTGCAATTGAAATCGTGTTGTATCGAGTGTTATCGTGACGACGCTTTCATTTGCCTTGTGTTGTCGGAAGGGGCACGCAGTTGAATGTTGCAATGAGGTAAACTGCCGCCGCGAATCGGATCGGAATCGCTCAGCCGCGCCCGATTGCGCCGCCACGCATCACCGACCGCGGAGAAATTGAAGTATACGGACCGCTAGAATAACCCACCTCGGTTAGCAACCACTTGCGAAACTTCTCGCCGCTTAATTGTCCCGCACTTGCTAAGCCAAAATTGCGGGAATTCATCGTAACGTTAACTTCGATGCGCACGAATACTCGTCGAGTGGAGAGCGACCGAATAATTACATAATTTTAAAAGTTAATAAGTAATGAGCTTTGTTATATGTAGTCTAGGCGAACGCGGTGGTGTTTGTACAAAGAACGATCTCAGTAAGCCTGAGGGCGCTCGGCATAAGCTGGCCGTGTCGTCCGGGCCGCGGTTATGAGATTATTCTCGCTTTGACGGCCCGCCTCGTCCGCACTCCGCATGCACCGCGTTGCGCTTTTAGGTTCTACTCGCCTAGCTTACATTAAAAACCTAATTAGCTTTTTCATGACTTACGCTTCTTTGTTATTCCTCCTTGTTATACAGGTATAATTGAATTATAATTTTGGTGTTATGTTCTAATCAGTTTCAATCGTGTATTAATGACTAATATCAAACACCTGATGAGTGCAAGTAAATAAATAAGTAATTTTAGACCCCGTCAACCATTTTACCGTTGCATCTAGATATATCTATATAGATAACTAGCACTCAGCTCGAGGCTACGTCAGCGAGGTTCTCGTATTATTCCATATGATTTTCGATTACCCCTTTGGAGAATTTAATTTCCAAAAATTCTAGAAATTATAACTTAATTATTAACGTATTTCATCAATTTAGTTGATAAGTCTTAATAATTGGAAGTTTAAAGTAAATCGCTTCAAAATTTAAATCCATTTTCATACAAACTTTCACCCCATTTTGAACCCTTTTAGGTATCAATTTTCCAAAATCTATCATGGAAGGAACGTTTTTGAATAATTTCATGCTTCTTGACCCAGCGGTTTCACCTATATATGCGTTGATCGGTCAATCAGTATGCTAGTTTCTTCTTCTTTTAAATAAACATACAAATAATTTGATAGTATCAACACATGTTTATTGACATAAGCAATAGTGCCTAATCGGGGCAACTAATAAATAACAAAAGTGAACGATTAGCGATGTGGGGCTGGAAGCGAGAGCGATAATTTGTTCAGCACCGCCACACCGGAGATAACAGTCGCCTTATTGCCGGCGCCGCGCCTCCGCCCGCTAACTAACGCTTATTAAACTTCAACAACGCTCCCGCTGATCACTTCACCTTCTTGTTTACTCTCTAAACTTAGATTAATCGTTCGCCTGGCCTCGCACGTACAGCTATTTATCTTAGTGAATAAAAAGTAGCTACTCTTTTTTCCACCTTGCTTTTAATGTACTTAACATAATCAGCTAAAACATCAAACCGCTCAATAAATCTAGACTTACAATAAAACAGATCTATTGACTTAATGCTAACGCAGTGAATATACTAACAGCACGTAACGTCGTATTATGTACACATTTTGGCTTTACGTGCAAGGAGCGAATGGTGAAATAGATTATCATATAAACAGCCAGCTCGTTGGAAATTTGCGATCGAATCGTGTTCCGTGAATGTCAATTTAAAAACTATGTTCTCTTAAATCACTAACACAAATAATGCTTTAAAATGTGTGGTAAATGGTCGAAACAAAGCGATGAATCATGATTCACACAATCAACGAAGGATAGTTTTACCCAAAACGTCGTAATACAAACTCACTCTTCAGGTGGATAAGACATCATTGTAGTGTGAAGTCTGCGAAAACCAACTGCTAAAATCATAACTTATAAGTCTTGAAGTCTTGACAAACTTGCACTATCGTCAATTGAATTTCATTCAATCACGATCCGATGAATGAGGTCAGCGACAGGTCTGTGTATCGGACAAGTTCCATCATAATCGTCTCCTGTCCGCCTTATTTCTTAAGGCTTTGTTAGTTTCCTGGTCAACGCGAAACTGCAGTTTTTACTTGAACAAAAGTTTACGTAATGGATCTGATGGGCGATTGATTTCAGTCGACGATCATTAGAGTGTAACGCTAAGAAAAATTGAGACGTTTGTTTTTTATTTCATTACTTCTCAAATGCGGAAGTGTATCGTGTTTCATTGGCTTATCTAGAAGCTAAGCCTGCTATATCAGACAGTCATGTTGAAATCAGTAACTAACATTTCCGAACAGTAAATAGATGTGGAACAAACGGGCTGTTAAACACATCACTCTCAAGAGTGGGGTAAACTGTATGTAGTCCTTATAATTTATCTTGGAAAAAATATTAAAAACAAAATCACGAATAATAAAATATGGAATTGTTATATTCCTGATGTTGTTTTCTACTTGCATAGTACTCAGCCACTTAAATTCATGCAAAAAATATAATAGTATCGCCATCTATCATTTAATTGTGACATGTGGAGTAGTATCGACCATTAGGTTTTATGGTATAAGTGATATTGTTCGCGCCAGGTAAATTGCCACTTTACAAAAGTTGTGATTTATGTTCGGCTTTGAAAGTGTACGATGCGAGCTATGTGAAGAAACAAAGGAAGTCAATTAACCGCCCGCGAGACAGTCACGCGACCGACGACGTGCACAGTGCGGTCTCCGCTATCTATTGTTTTATTTCATGTTACTACCCCTTTTGATAATTCACTCTGTTGTTATTTTAACTTTCGATCTTATATTCTACTACCCAGAGTTAGTACGTTTTGTCTCTGACATAAACGGCGTAGTTCATTTGAGCCTGGTAGTAAAATATAATTATAATTAATAACGTGGCGGTCTCACAGCACGGGCTGTTGACTCAGGGGTGAGTCGCAAACTCCGGTGAAACATTGGGCTCCACCGTCAAGGTAGCAACACGCACAATGGCCACTATGTTTGCACGCCTCGGCCGTGTTGTGCTGTTGTGTCGTTTTGCCATAGCCATGAGCGATCGCCACCTAGTGTTGTGGCCAGAAACGTGATTAAATTTACAACGACATCAATATTTTATGCGTGTTTACTGAGCCGTTGCCTATTTATGCTTACTCATATTTACTACCTCTGTTAACAATTATTTAATATCTATGTTTTAGTGTGAGTAATTAGAATTATTATTATCCCATTTCTCGTGATTCCAAGGGATTGACTAAATCGAGTCTTACGAAGATTATCTTTAGTGTATCATACACGATGAGGAATCTTCGTACGACCGGAAGACAAGAAAAAATAAGTAATAATTAGAACGATTGATTGATGAAAAAAAAATTCCGTAAATATTGTAAAGGTGCATAAATAAATCGAGTGAGCTTCTTAAACGACCAATATCGGCTAGAAACCTCTTTATACATATTTGTAGCAGATTTCACCAAAGGATTTGTTGCCGCCAACCCGCGGCCACAGCGAGGCTTTTCCTTGTCACCATTGGCACATCCCAGCTTAATGTACAAACCCAGATTAATGAGATGAGCCCTGCTCTGCCGGCTGCCCTGTACCTGTCTCTCGACTTACATTTATGAATGACTGTGCGTTTTGTTTAACGTTAAAGAGAGCCATAAATAATCAACGCGTGTCGAAATTTTATACTATTGCATAATTTCCGCCTTACCCCTGTTTTATCGAAAATCATTATAAACATCGCGTGTTTAACTGAAATAATTATTCTAAATATCGAGTAGTATCCTCAGCGCAGCCACGTATAGTCAGTGAGAAGCCGTACTGTCCAAGTTATTTGCACGTAAGTTGCGTGTTCAAGTTGTTGTTTTTCTAAACATGACCGTTTGTGAACAAGTTGTTGTTAACAAAATTGGGGACGGAAGTTTTCAATAGGCACGTAGAGATTTAACACGTTTCAATTCACGTGTTGTGTTAAACTGTATTAAAGGAACGAATAATTTAGGGTGGGCTTTCATCGATATCCCTCCCCTGTCGACAGTTAAACTTGCCTATCAGAATAAACTATGGATGGATACGTTTTTGTATACTGGTACGTTTTTATATATACAGTGGTGGTCACATAATTAAAGACAACAAAATAGAGATCCAAGATAGGTATCAATTCCATTTTAATTGTCATTGTATGTACACTGAAGGCTCCCTCTAGAGGGCCAAAGCCTGCCGGGGTCGCGGGATTTACGAATTACCGTGACCCCGGAACATAAAGGGCTATTGAAGGACACCGTGAATTTTAGTCAGTACGAATCAGTATGACAGTCCCTCCCGCTCTGCCCTGGGTGGGAGGACTCATTTGATGATTTTACCACGATAAAACCAGGTGTCCTCCAAAAAAAAAAAGAAATTGATCCAAAATGCACAAAGAAAACAGTCAAACATGGAGGGGTAATATCGCAGTTTAGGGATATTTTTCTGGTCACGGTGTAAGATGTATTAAAAATAGAAGGTGACATGGATACATTTCAACATAAGAAAATTTTAGGAGAAAGCATGTTACCGGTGATATGAATTTTTCAACATGATAACGATCCCAAGCACGCTTCAGCAGTGGGCAAAAAATTTCTTAGAAGCCAAACAGTAATAGTTTTAGATTATCCACCGTACAGTCCCAATATTAACATGGTCGAAAAGTAGTAGTCCGTGTGAAGAAAATAAGTGCAAAAATTTACAAGTATGGCATATTTTTATATGCCATACTTGTACATTTTTGCACTTATTTTCTTGTTTGTTTAGGCATGTGAACAAATTTCGATGAAAACCTTCCATAATTTGATCGCTTCAATGCCTAAACGTTGTCGGGCTGTCGTTGCTGCTAAAGGATATACGACAAAATGTTAATAACGTGGTTTTATCTTTTTATTATACATCTTAAACTAATTTGAAATGTTTACTTATATATAGATACATAATTTGTGTGTCTTTAATTAGTTGGCCAACTCTTTGTATTAGTTTGAGACGTGCTTAGAATAAAGATATAATGATAAAAAATTTAAACACGACATATTGATCTCTTTACTTCACTTCAAACATTTCACGATAACAGTTAGAATAATTTAAATAATGTCACAAGGTCCTATTGCATTATAATACAAAATATAGGGTAGGTTAACTTTGAAAAAGTGATATCCTCAAAGTGTCTTAACTATGTGTCCACCACTGTATATTATAATAGTGGGCAAAAGTATCTATTTACTTAACTACCAATTTGGTTACTACTACCGTTAAGTTGTTTCCCATTCTTCCTCTTTAGAAGAGCTTCATTGTTTGGGGTTTCTGGAGTCTTAGAGACTAGTTTTATAAAGCCCAAAAATATAACTCTATTTTCGGATGCAATTCAATCTACCGATCAAACTTGTTAAGTCGCAATTGAAGTTTTGTTATTAGTGTTATCCTCGGCTTCTGGAAAAATAACATCCATGGTCGAACACCTTTGATATTACGAAACGTGTTTGTTAAATGGGATTTAAACATTTTTTCTAAACGGTCAAGGTTTCCATAATTTAACTTGACCGTGTTCCATCGACCACTACCACATAATGTGATACTTGGTGTAAATGTTTATTTGTTGCCAATGTTTATGCGCAATGCATATCTTTCAATTTCCTACACAATTTTCCCTCAATATGTGAAAATGAGACTGTGAATGATTTATGTGACTCCATTTCATATAAAGTCGTTTTCGACGCTGGTTACTATGCCACGTAGATTTATGTCTATTAAAATAAGAAGACTTTCCCTTGAAAATTTGTTAAAGGACAATATTTTTTCAGAATTACTTCAGATTCGGTTTTATTTTTGTGAAATATTTCCGAAATACATATTTTCGGGTGTTCATTACCCGCAGAATGTCCATTGTGCTGTTTTGTCAAGGTATTTCGTTTTATGTATTTAGGCGACACGAATCACCGATTGTGACATTTAAAGTTCACACTGATATTTGCAAAGGGGTTTGAAGAGACGATCCATGACGACGAAATCAAAGGGCTTATTTTTGTAACGATTCATTTGTTTGTGTATCATTAGCGTTAACAATGAACATTTTACCAACTGCAAAATGTGCACTTGTTAGGTTTGGTTAAAGGCTTGCAGACCGTTAAGCCAGGGAATACAATCGCACTAATTCAGTCGCGGCTTCAGATCTGCGCCGCCTAATTAGCTGAGCGTTTGCGCGACTCCCGTGCAGCCGGTCAAAGGATTCGCCGCTCATTACGCGCGTTGCCAACATCCCGGTCAACCTGAAACTGTCTCTGCTTTTAACTAACGGCGTATTATAAAGAGTTGACGGGCCAAATTAAAGTTTAGTAAAAGTTTTACAATCAAATTTAATTTATGGCAAATGAAAACTTGGCTAGGGCAACATAGTCACGGAACAGACACAAGCGGGCAGTGCGATGCGATGTTCGCGGAAGGCGCGATAAGATCGCGTGAGAGGCGGGCACGCGGGTACGCTCTGGCGCGCCGCCCTACAAACAGGGTTGCCTAATAAATATCAAGAAGCTTGAAGATATCGCTAATTCAGAAGAGTCGTATGTTACACCTCTTGAATTTCTTTTAATAATGGAGTCGATTCTAATGACAAACACAAGACAATTTTATTTTGTTTACCATTCTATCACAAACACACAATCATGTCGACATTTGTTTTCTCCGACACACAGTAGGTTATCACGTTGCCCAAAAACAAATCAGATACCCTGACTGCACTGGAATGCTGGTTTACAAATCCAATTTTTGAGGTCTGACATAGTTTCACGGCAACCCTGCACTCGCGCCACTCTCTGCTGGACGATTCGTCACGCTGCGTTAATGGTCGCGAAGCACGCCACACTTGACTATCTGCTTGCACCGCTATTTTCGTTCTATTTATCGATTCGTGACAGACAATGCACACTAAAAACGATTTACTGTAAAACTTAACTAATCGTTTTATTGCAAAAAGTTTGCAAAATCGAACTGAAAAAGTTTACCTACATTTTAATCGGAGCACAGCGTCACGATCTACTCATTTCTTTTTAGCACGTTTCATTGCAATGAACTTTGTATAATCTATTTACAATATAACACAATATAAGCCAGTGCTATGCAAACATAAGCTAAGCTACGGCAATAGTGGCTAAGCATACTTTCTCGCGCTGTTTTACATTATGAAAAAATATCTGGAGTAAAGTTGTCGCGGTCTGAATAGGTACTTGTCTCTTTTTGTTACATTTCTAATTCGTTTCCGTATCGGGATTGTTATTCAAGCTTTATCGTATCCTTTGTCGATCATATAACCAAATATTGAACAATAAAATGTTATCTGATATCACTATAACTTATCGTATAACTGCCACATATTTAATTTAATGGAAGTATAATTGTCCACCATAATACCATATTACGTATAATAGGAAAATTAGTTCATAACTTGGAATAAAACTGATTATTGAAGCAAAGGCTTGGACGTAAAGATATTATCTTAAAATTACTGAAATGAAAACATTTCAAATCAAGTACACATAAATGGGGATTTAGTCTGCATTATCATTTTTTAGTTTGATTGTAAAATAAATGTAACCACATGTGGTTTGCTGTCGTAACATAATATGGGGGCGTAAACAGGCCGGCAGATGGTCGCCGGCCGTACAACAGGCATAATGGCACTGATTAAACTTAATTAACTGAAGCCATTTACACGCGGTGGGGATAGGGCTCGTCGTGCTCCCACCGTCACACGTCATGCCGTGCGTGTCGCCACGACGCCGCTTGCGTTACCGCCGCCCAACGCAACGCAATGTAAGGCATCGGTCACTGACATCACTTAAAGACTGATCCTCCCGTTGTAGAAATGTACCGACAGTAATTAAATACAGCACTGCCACCAGCGATAGCTATTATGTCAAGCCTGTTTATGTTTGCTAACCTTGTTGTTTACCATGCCAATATGTAAACAAGGAAATAGGTACAGATTCATTTTTGTATGTTAAAACACTTTTTAGTTCATTACGAATGTATCCAGGTCGGACTCGCCTAGGGAGTTGGAAAGTTAGGGGGTCAGGCAGCGCTAGTGATGGGATCGGCGTCGGTGGGGCTTCAGCAGCGGCCGCGGGCCGACACGGAGCGGGAGCGTCGCGGGCCGCTCGACGCCGCCCGCGAGATTTATCGCACGGCCGCACGCAGCTGGCGCATTGCCCATCGCCCTCGCGCCCTTTTATCACCGAGTAAAACACGCCCGTCGCGTTAATTTGTTTGTTCTGACGCGGTCGAGCTAATGAATCGCCCCGAGCTGGACCCATGTCCACGCGCGACCCGCTCTGAATTAAACTTTACGCCCTTAAATTGGAACGGACCTGTAAATAAATCGTTAATCACGCTCTTTGATATTCATTGCTAAGATTTTATTGATGTTCCATAGACTTTTTTAAATTCTAACTAACCCGCGACTCGTGTTATAGTTTAAATTACTCCGCGGAAACGTTATAAGTAGCCTAGGAAACTCGAGATAATGTAGATTCACGTTAATTAAGAATTTTCGGAATCGCTTCATGAGTTTAATAATTACAACATACATCTCCTCTATAATATTTATATTAGTATAGAATTATAACAACTATTATTATATAATTGAATTGTTTACATTCTGTACCTGAAAGAAGCAGTCTGTAATGGAGTTAATTTATAAGGATCTCTGAGATTGTGTATTGTAAATTAACTAAAGCGTGATGGACGTACCATGAGCGCAATTTCAGCCCCTCCGTATTTCGACAGACATAGTTGGTTTAAATGTGGCATCAAAAGTAGGTGATGTCTAATAAATATGTTGAGCTCACTGATTTAGCGCGAGTGAATCAGCATCGCTCAGGTGAGGTCGCATTCCGGCGCGCGCCGCCCTACCTGCGCGCCAGAAATACTCCCGCGCACCGCCCGCCCGAACCAACACTGCTACTCATTTTATTTTCGGCAGACACTCGCTATTTGCACAAGCATTCCTGGATTTGATAGCTTTTGTTATTGCGGAAACTAAAACATTACACTACTGTTTAAAATGAATTACTCTTCATTAGCGCCATCATTTTCTTATTCATGTTAAGTATTCGTCCTTGACGCATTAAAAGGAGATAATTTAATAATCTAGCAAACGTGTGTGCTTCAAAAGTAATTTAGACAATTTAAATGACAATTAATGTCTTATTTACACACAATTCTTCCGGTTTTTGGAACTATCCATGACATTAAAACTGTATTGTGTACGACTAATTAAGGGACTTTAATTTAAACTTTGGCATGTATTTTTAGTGAATATTCAAATCATTTTGATCGAATATGTGTTTAATTCATGAACCTATTAGGTACCACTGCTTATTTCACTGTAAACATTTATTTCGTCTTGCCGGGTTCGCCACTTAATTAGGTGCTGCTCGTAAAACTGTCTTCCTCATCTTATATTTACCGCGTTTGCCCTTTTTATTATCCGATTACATGGGCCGCGCGGTTTGCAAAGCGTTTTCCTTCGCGAGGGGAGCAGTTTCATTTGTTTCTTCAGAAATTACTTCAGACCCCGTCTTACACAACGCAAAATACGTCCCTTTGTAGAAAGTGAAACGACTCACTTCCAACAGGCACGTTAACGTTATAATTAGCTAAGATTATTGTCGCACTCACTGCTAGTGTCAAATCAGGTAATTAATGTTCACACCGATATGATTGCGGTTGGTCAGGGGCTTATCAGGACGCCCGTAGGGAGATGCTCATGCCGCGGTGTACAGATAATGGAACTTCGCTTATTCATTTCATTGCAGGCTAGGTATGCGGAGCGGTAAATAAATAAAGCGTTCGCAGTTTAATGTTTGTAATGTAGATTCATAAATATGAATGTACCTACATACATATTTGATGATCGGCTGAAGCGATGCGGATGGTGTCGGTCGAGGAATAGCGTGGCGTTGCAATTAGCAGGGCACTCGACGCGTTCCCCGCAAACCATGGCACGGAGTCCACTCGTGTGTCGTCGCGCAAATTAAAACGCGACACTCGACCCGATCGCGTCCTCAAACTGCAATTCGTTCATCGAATGAATCGTTTAAACAACTATGTAAAAAACGACTCGTTTGTGGTATCGTATTTCATGAACTAATTAAACAAAGTTTTCATTCAGCTGTACGTTTATTACCACTTTCTACTGTTATTCGTCTTTAACGGGTTACTCATCCGAAGCGTGTGTCTGGACAAGTGCATAAGCGCTTGTTATGGTAAAATTGATCCAAATTAATAAATAAATAATCTTCGGTGTGCATAAATGTCTCTACAGACTAAAAACATAATTAAACAAAAGCACTATCTTTTTGAACGGAGCCGTATATAACAACTTGTTGGGTTGGGCGTAAGACAGTAAGACTAAGAGATTTGTGGTTGGGCCCGGTCGGTTCGGAGGTGTTCCCACGGGCGCGCCTCTTCGTAATTGAGAGCGCCCGCGGGCCGATAATTGTGCTCGCGCGAACCGACCGCGCCTGAACCTTCTCGATGCCGCGTAAATCATGCCCGTTACTCTCCATTACCTCATAATATCAAATTGACTTGCGAGGATTTTTGCCTCATCCTCTGGCTTTTGTTTCGCTGCGCAGTTGTATTTATTTATAAGATATTGGTTGCAGTAGAATTCCCTAAGGAAGTCGAAGAAAAGTTAGAAGTTTTAAACTTCAACTTGGTAATCAGATAGGCTAGGTCCGTTTTCTTTAAATCAGACTGCCATATTATTTTTACCATTTTCTTATTAGAATTATTCTTCAGAAAGTTGAATAAAATAAGAACGACTTTCCACTCATAATAAACAAGTGTTCGCTTGTTATATACTTTTGGAAATTTGTTAATAAAAAAAAACACTGCTTTCATATATAATCATTTTAAAGTTACTGTGCTAAACTTATACAATTATATAATTTACGCAGCTTCAACAGCCCCGTTTTGTAATATTAGGATGTCGAGGGTTACACCACTTGTCACGACAAGGACGTCAATGTAGTAAAGACATGCGAGCTTTTTAAACAAACTTTATCTGTCTATAAAACAGAAAGAAGGTGTGCGATAAAACGATCGCGTGACTTAGCCTCGTGCCGGAGCGTCTGTGAATGCCTTGATTAGACGAGACAGCAAAATATAAAAACAACAGTTAAAACTGATGTCTTTTTTCGATTGACTAAAGCTTGCTGTTATTGGAAGCATATTGAATTGATAACAGATTGAAGAAGGACGTAATCTGTAAGCTGCACTTAAGTCATGAATTTAAGTGTGCCAGAGCAGGTGGTACCAAGTGGTTAGCTGGCACTATGAGCTTATCGGCGTGACGTCAGTCCAGGGGCGGTGCCGACGTAGAGGCATGTAGATCGCGAAATTGATTGCATGTTATCTGATGGGGCACGGGTTCTTCGCTAGCGTTTAATACGGGCGTCCGCCGCTAGGCACGCGATCCTTTTGACAGGAGAGCGTCCGTGCCCCAACCCCTTCGAGCGTGGTAATTACCGCCCCACAGCCGTGTGCAGCGGCGATGTCGCGCGCGCTCCTGGATACCACCCGGTAATTACCGCCTACGATGTAACCATATTCGCACTAAGTTCTTGACTTAATAACACAAGTATCTACTTATTCATCCGATCCCTGGTTCAAGCAGTACAATTGGATTTTTGTCAACACTAGGAAAATTTTCTCTGGACTTGGATTTGAGACCAGTTAACCGACAAGCTTTCATCCTTAGTCGTTATAACCAGTCCTAACGAACAAGTTCCTTTACAATCAATCTTGTATCGCAGTGCCGGCACTGATATCAGGTACGATTATTACACAACACAAAGGGCAATCCTGGCTGCAGTATCGGATCTTAACCAAAAACGGAAATCAAGTCAGACTCTGTACAGACTCAAATTACTTATAGGAAAAATTGATACAATTCATCAGGAATAACTTTTTTGATAGAGATCTGTGTAGTTATCATTGTTACCCAATAAAAACGCAGGGACTCTGTTAGATGGGTGGTTAGTATATAGAATCTCGAAGATATAAACCATGACAACTTGCACACCATGATGCAGTCCTGCTTATATATTGGAACTAGTTGTAAGTTCAGAAAGTTTTTAATATTATAAATGTAGCTCTAGAATAAGAAATACATGTATAAAAATCCAACAAACGAGGAATACAGTAGCCGCATACCTATTATATGTAACATCTGCCATGTCAAGACTTGCACTTTGAGACAATATCCACCGGATAGATCTCAGCAAGAATTACTGCATCTGAAGGCTCACTCTACCACCACGTGTGCTAATTGATGAAATCATTGATTTGACTAGTCTTGTTGTACTTCTGTCGTTACATTTCACGGTATTACTCCCACAGACGCGAGAGGAAAGATGTTTCACATCAAATACTTGTTCGAGCAAAAATCATTGTATTTTTATGGTTTTCCGGTTGATCATTAGTTGAAGTGTCGATACAGCGACACGAATTTAAAGGTTTGTTAAGTTTGGGAGGGTGAGTGCGGTTTTCCCGCATTTTGATTGGCGGTAGCGAGCGCGGGCGGGCCGAGCGGGACTCGTGGCGCGTCCGAGTTGCGCTAATTGCCCCGCGCAATATAGAAACAATGACAAAACTTAGGACCGCTTCGGCCGTCGCCGACCCTCGACGTCTCGCTCTTTTATTTAAAATTCACTTACCCGCTTCGCAGATTGTTATTCAGCCAAGTTCCGTCAGACGTTATGAAAAGAATAAACTTAATTACATTCCTATTTTAAGTATAACTTTACACAATTATTGCAACAACGCTCCGTTAAAACGGTTTTTGTCTTGTAAGCATTTGATAGACAGGCTACTACATAAAGCCCAAAACACAACTGTCTGATAACCTTAAACACACATATAGAGGTGGGGTGGGGTAGTCGCGACATTTGATGGACGTACACAAGCGTAAACTGAGCCCCCAGGGACTACATTTAACTAACATCGACTCCACATGCACGCTATGTATCAAGCTTCTATAGATGAGCTGCCTAATTATTATGCAGGTAGAAAAATAAATGAGTGCAACAACATTCTTGTAATAAAAATGGTAATAAAACAATACGATCAAACCACTCTGGTATGGTCTGCGGTCATTGGTGAAAGTTAAACAATAAATTGTTTATTTGTTTATTTACTTACAATAATAATAATTCGATGGATTTCTTAATTTTATGAAATACCTGTTCAGATCGTAGATAGGTACCTAGTTGTTCAGTGTTGTTGACATGGCCACAAAACAAACTCACCTAGCCTAACCTCAAGCTTACCTCTGCAAACTAAGCCCACCCTAAACTTTTAAGGTACGTCTAATAACGCAAGCAATTTGTGGGTCTCCCCTTGTTTGCATTCTTGCTTTACCTACTAAGGTGATTTGATGATTTTGACTTATTCAAGTTGTTGGGATTGTGTTGACCCTGGTGGAACAGTCGCCTCCGCTTTCAAGAATTATTAATGACTTACATCCAGATTGTGTAACATTTGCACAGCTTCTTTCGTACAATTTTAAAGCAACCCTTGTGCGGCGGCCATCTTAGCGCAAAATGTTTATTTCTTTAAAGTTATTTTTGTCTATTTTCAAGCAGAGAAACGTTTAATAAAAAATATTGTATTAATATAAACGGGCAACGGCTTCTTCTTACCGATATTAAAGCTCAGTTTCACTGCCATCGAGTGAAACTAAGAACATTTCTCCCGCGAAAGCTACGTTACCGGTCTACCATGTACTGATACTTGACTATAGGATATATGACTAATAGATAGAGTAAAATGAAGTTTACAGCATTATTTGCAAAAAAAAATTTTATGTTGTCTTTTTTTTATGTATTAGTATTATTTTCTCAAATTATAATAAAGTCCTATTGGACTACTTGTGTTACGTTTTAACGGTATGCCCCGAAATATTTGATTCCTTCTTGTGTATAACTTTAAAATGTTTTAAAATAAAAAAGGAAAAACAGGCAATTCAATACGACAAAGCCTTACAAGAAATAACTCAATAAAAGTGAAAGATGAATTTTATATGAAGTAGTAGCAGTCGTAATTTTAGTAACGCGGCATATAAAGATAATGGTCACATATGGAGAGGTCGCAGTTATTGCTAAGTGATATTGATTGGCGGTGGTGAGGTCGCGCGTTCGCTCTTCGGAAGAGCACGCGAGGTGAGAGAGATGTTTTTATTCGTCCGACACGTCCACGGCCGCTCGTCTCGACGATGTGTCGTCCTCCCACGGGACACTGGCCTTACTTCCGAACGGAGATATTTATAGCCGCCCCAGAAGCCGCTGTTACCTAATGTAACGTTTTATGGAGGCCCTTATTACGGTTACCAGGCCTGTAGTCTATACCTTGCATTCGTACGACTACTGTGAAATTTTATTTATTCAATCGATCCGGATAAATATTGAGTTTTGTTTTCCTACTAAAATAAGTAGTGATAGTGCTACATAGCCTTCTTCCAAATAGTAAGCAGCGGTCACTAGCGGCTCGCAAAAATGCCATGTCGAAGATATTCTTTGCAGCAATCGTAAATTGGGCAGGTCCCCGGGGTACGGCACGGCCGCCTCCAGTGCCGCATACGCTAATCGTAGGCGGCCACCCGCCGCGCCGCCACCGCCTGTGCTCGCGCCTCGCTTTCCTCTGTGTGCCGCGTCGTAATGGCCGCGAGAAAGCCTCTTTTGTTACGCTAGCGATTTGTTATATCTCGCCGCGCTTTTCCGAGATATACCTGCTTTGACTCGCGTAATTGTTCTTTCGAATCGGTGGTTTTGTTGTGTATAAAATGCTTTGTCACATAAATCTGTTAAGTTGCCCTTTATAGTCGGTATATACTCGGTCCCATTGTTAATAATCCACATTCATTAGCACGGTACTATATTGATTCAAAAATGAGTCATCTTGTTTAATTCTTAAGAAATTTCAATGAATGATAAAAAAAAATATTTTCTTTTTGTACAGACAATTTGACGAAGTCAATAAGTATTTTGTTGTCATGACAGCTTGAGTTAGCAGAAGTATATAATGTGTTGGGTGCGAAGCCGTACTGGCCACGCTCGGCTGCGTCCCCGGCCGTTCAACTTGCTGTTGTGCTCGGTTTGCAGTTTGCTGCTCGAGAACCATCACTTCCTACATTCCTCTAACAACACATGTTGCTACTCATAGCAGTACTTCAAGAAAATTTATAATTTCTCTCAAGTCAAAGAAAAGAGAAATCTTATATGAATATTACGGCCACATTAATGAACTTGATTCGAGCCTCATTTAGTTAAATCTTAAACCGTAACCATGTATGTGTTGCCCTGTTAGCGATGCAGATGGTTAGAATGGAAAATTTATAATCAAAATTTCTAAAGAAAAAGTTTTGGTTAATTTTTGCAAGGCAACTGAAATTCAACAAGACGTTAGCTTACTTCTAATATGTGACTAAAGCAAGAAAAAAATCAAAGTCCTGATTCTTAAAGATTTCGCACTTGGCTAAATAATGATATAGCCCCGTGACATACTTTGCTGTGTGACAATTTTCGCCGTAAGGGGTTGTTCTCTAGCTCACGATGACTCGGCGACCGCTCGTTACTGTCTCACCTGTCCTCCACGAAACATCCCCTACACAGACTTGATGTTTCCACTAATGATCTCGTGTCACCATATATTTTTAATAAACCTGGCTTTGGTAAATATTGTTTTTTTTTTCTGTTTAACAATCTAATCCAGTATCGCAATGCTTAGCGGGTAATTACTTAGCCGCCTCTGTATGCACGCAACAACGCAGTATCTGCAGCTTTTTTTCACATTGTGGTAGCAAATATGCATATGATGTAAATAGACTTTTTACTTCGGCGCCACTATTCATCCCAGTTCATTGTTCTTCGAAATTGCTCTCCGCTGAGAATAGTGCTTTTGGTTCTAGCTGTTAGCCTTTTTTCACCGACAATGTGTGTACCTAAACAATCTAAAGATATTTTCAGTATGTGGCCGTTTAATAAACTTCGTGAGATATATTTAATGTAATTTGATAATATCACACCTTTTCTGTTCGTTTGGTAAACAGAACTACAGAATCGGCCACGTGCTACGATCATTACATAATCTTGTTTTGCCTCGTTACTAGTTCTTACCATGCTACCGCGTCATCATTTTTTCCACCCAATATAGTTTTTAAATATTGATGTGTAAAGAGGCATTACGTTTAACTACCACAAAATAAGTAATGATGTTTTTAAACCTGAAAATGATAGTGCACAATCAATAGACGAATTCACAAAGCATACAAACGCAGAAATATTTTTTCGATGTTTTAGGAATAAATAATATTTCCAGTGTTGGTTTTACAAGTTATAAAGTGCATATTTTGCGATCAGTCTCTGCATTCGCAAATAGATAGCCGATAGAATGATAAAGTGTGTTTAGCTGTATCTAGTTGTTTACTCGACAGCGGTAAAAGGTTTGCGAGTCCCTGGCGGCGCGGGCCCGCTTGTTTTCATTTCGTTATTTACTTTTAATTTGGCAGCAAGCGGATGATGCGGTGGGTGGGGGCGTGTCGTGTGAATAATTGAGCCGACACAGAGTCGAGTGTCGGACCGTCCGTGCACTCGGCGGAGGTGGCCTGCTCTCGCCCGCAACTCATTGTAAACGTGACACAAATTGACAACATTTCAAGTTGTCAACATATATCCACCAATATCTTAAAAAAAAAAACTTCAATGAAATTCCTTGTGCTCGAGCCAGGAATAAAACACGATCTCTTATAAAATGCATCTTGTAACTTTTTTTTTCTCTAAGGCAAAATGTTGAATATCGATCATAGCAGCGAAAAGAAGGAATACAATCACGAGTCTAGATTTGTAACACTAGATTCGTTTGTCAAATCTGATATAGAATATAATCTATAGAAATGGACCATTTGATCAGTAGTAAACGATTTAAGCGCAAAAAGCCTAATTTGCAAAATGGCAACCGAGGCGCAAATGGACAAATTCTCGAAATGGCAAATTCTTGAAAACCTAGGATTCTCAAAATGACAAATATTCAAAAACGAAAATGTATCATATGGATTTCAAACTGTTGGGACCAAAGAATTACAAAGTTAAAAATGCAGAGGCAAAGAAAGTTAATTACGTTAGCTAGAATGACAGTCGCTGTCCGGATGGACTATTTCCTAAAATCCTTTAAATGTGGAATAATTGATGATGCACATTTCTTCCATTTGTGTTTGGGCTTATTTTCTACCACTCTTTGTTTTATTTTTATTTTTCTCTGGTTATTATAGGTATAAAGAATTACCACAAGTTCTTTTAATTACATAAACGAATAGTATTTCTTTTTCCATAATTTTCTTACTGTTTCACAGATCTTGTAACATACAATATTGTTAGTCATAATTAATTCTACGTACCAGTTAAAAAATCCTCATAAACATCATTTCTTTGACATATTTTTCAGTTTCGAAAAACAGATTTTGGTTTTTGCATAAATTGTCTTATAGCACACTTTTTTTATGGCTACCTATATTGTGTTTGTCACTTAAGATACTGTGACGTTTTTTCTTCTTCAGTCAATTCGCAAAACTTTTACCCTGTTTCATACAATAAAACAGGGTATCTTTTGGTAAGTGTTAGTTTGTTTACGATCGTCGTTCTCATTATCTCTTGTTCTCATCGCTTTTAAACATCTGTTCCATTGAAAATCATAATGCACACATAAACATTTTCAAGTCTCAAAAGGCATACTATTCATTATGATCCTAATCCAAGCTCAATTACCGTATCGTGTAACAAAGAAAGCGGAATTTTTCCACACATATTTTTCTGATTTGTAACATCATCTTGTTTGTAAGCGTTGTATGTAAATGAAAACCGCGTTTTCGAGGTCGGGGGTGCGACGACGACGTGGCTCGCGTGCTGTAAAACATTAGGTCGCTGACTAGGAGTTCACGGGGGGCTGGCTTATTGTCTCGCGTCTATTAATACCAGTGTTTATGGCAAATTAATTTCTGCGGCATACACATTCTACTTCTGAGATGTTCCGCTACCTGAACTATGAATACAAGTTATTGAGATATTTTTTTCTGTTAACTTGAATCGTGTGTTTTCAATTTCACATTTATGTACTTTTTGGAGTTTTATTCCGTTGGTAAAATAACATTTTTAAGTGTACCACTTTCCCAAACGGCATAGGACTGATAGAATCGAAATATTTTTCCAAGTTTTATCATTGCTTCGAAATGTCTCTAGGGAACCGTCTTATAAATTGGATTCAACTTTGAATCACGCACTTCGATGACATTTGTTTTCGGCGAGTTTTGTTTTGGGAAAAGTTATTTAAAGAATTGTATTTCCTAATTATCGCTAAGGTTTGTCCCTGCGAATTCAAACCAAGTTGCTTATGGACCGTTAATTATTGAGAGTTCCTTAATTGTTTGGAAGTCGTTGTTTAGAGAAGGAATGTTTGAATTATTGAAAGAAGGAGGGGCTTTAGAATATTGGTCACGTGGCGAATAGAACGACGCCTCGTGCATCGCTAACTCGCTTGCTAACTAATTTTCAGGACCTTATTCAGTGGTTTCTATTGTCTTGCCTTAATTGCTTACGATTTAACGACTGTTTTCTGTACAGTTAGCATTTCAAAGGAATGTTCGTTTTCATTGGCATTGGCTTTACTTATTTAAGTAATCTTTTCCAACGTTCCTAGGTGCTATCTGTATATTATTACCTATGTGGGAACTGGATCCGGTTGTCACTATATTTGAGAGTTGGAAAAGTGGGACGAAAGTAGTCTGCAAAGCTTTGTAGATGCAGGGCGACCGCTGCAGCAACGGTGTTTGTTGACGAGTCTGTAGGCGGCGCGAGAGGGGCGCGGGTGGCGCGGCCCGCGGCAGGTGCGCGCCGCGCCAGTTCCGCGACTGTCGCCGCTCGGGAGCCACGTACCTTGTGAGAGACATGTAGCTCCGACCCGAGCTTGCCGGCTGTGAAGTGACTTCTGTGTTGTGTTTTGAAACTTGAAGTGACAATACTGTTAGTACTATGGTGGTGTTAGAGGGCGGTGGGGCCCTGCTCGAGCCGGCGCTCGCGCTGGACGGTGCAGCCGCCGCATGCCTAGAGCGGGCATATGCACAGGCTGATGTTTCGCTAAAACTTTTACCAAAACGTTATATCAATTTACACCAGTGGTTATCTCCAGTGACGACGTCCGTCACAGCCGCCGCTGCTGCTGGAAAAGATCTTAAACTGCAAATTGTAAGAGCTTTTCTTTTATGTTATCAATGTGTCATTGTTTATTTACTATCTCGAAGGTGTTCGTTCACAATGATCTATCGACAAGATGTTGTTAACGAATCGGTTTTCAATTTCCAAATTATTTTTGTACCGTGACCTTTAACATTCATAAGGTGTGAGCTTTCGGTGCGAGGAAATTATTATCAGTTTTGAGTCAGCTAGTGTTAGTTTTATCATGTTTGCGAATAACAACACAACAGATTATAACATGCCTGGGTATGTTTCTAACAAACCTCAGTTCGTTTACTTATTTTATTAATGCTATCAGCATCGCTTAGTGTTAATTCAGATTTATTTGAGTACATATCGTTGTTCACGATGCTATTTTAATGTACGCAAGTAAATAATTCGTGATATTCTATATGAAGTATTAATTTAAATTTAAGTCAAACGTCGCTTAATAGTATCCCAGATGAGATTGTTTGTAAACAAAGTTATTATCATCGTAAGTTATAGATAGTATAGGGGTTCAACTTAAGATTTTATAAATCAAAAGTTTACTAGGAAAGCAAGGTGTGATTGATATCGCAAAAAAATGTTGATCTAAAAATATGTTTATAGAACTGTATACTCGGTGTTTATTTGTGATGTCATAAATTAATACAAAAAATTGCTCAGAACGATAAACATTAAACACCCATAATTTCACTTCTTTCAATCATATCTTGTAGACTAGATTACCTGTAAATATAAAAACGAGTAGTCGACAAATAGACTGCTATGAATTATTATTGATAATTGTCTTAAAATAATGATGAACACAACTTCTTGACTCCTTGGCTATTATGAAAAAGCTTTTTATCGTCTCATTAATTCCAAAAACTTTGATGATAGTGAATAATGTATTGACTTCTCTGAAATCTACTTCATGCAATAATTTTGTAACTGTAATTATTCGTTCACGGACTAACCGTAGTACCGTCTTATTTAAACAAATCACATGGTTAAAATACGGCTTTACCTGTTTTACAGTTATGTTATTTATACAGTTTTTCACATATTTATTGATCAATGCCGATGACCGAAACTTTTGAAAGGCGACTCTCTTAACTTAAAATAACGGTTTCCAATAGTTGAATTTACAGGAACATTTGATGATTTAGATTCTAGTAAAGTTCTATAAAAAATAAGGAAAAGAATGAATAAAAATCGTTCAATAATAAGTGAACAGTGGTAGTACATCTGTTTGAACTGATTTTATTGTCTTTTTAATTTAGCCCAGTAAGTGACCACTCTAATTCTTCTTTTTTCTTCTTTTTCTTTTCTTCTGCTTCTGTATTCAGTAAGCCAGTGGCCTGGTTGAATGCAGTCCACATCGTTGTGCAGCTGTATTTTATTGCTGTTGTTGATAGCCAAGTTAACGCTTGAAATGAAAATAATAACACCTAGCATGGATTGATCTCAATACTAGAATTAAAATAATATTATAAATTGTCCTTAACAAGCAGAAGTCTCAGACCGATTTTCAAAAGAGTGAGAGTATTCCCCAGCGCCAAAAAAAACTTTTTTTTTTTAATTTTAAACTATGCTGAAGTGATTTTTTATGAAGAATTCTTTTAGATTTTTTAATCCGTTTTAATTACTATTACTGTCATTCGTTATTAATTTTAAACCACATAGTTGCCAAAACTTGCTTGTTAGTTTTCCAAAGTATAATTTTATTTTAGCCGACCAATAAACTGGGTTTAATTTTCCAAGTTGTCTCAGTTTGAATGCTTTCTGATGAGTTTTCAACACAAGTGCAAGTGCAATTTAGGTGGACTCACCCACATCATCCATAAGCATACCAGTCAGTGGATGTACCTATTCGCGCCAGCTAATTTTAAGCTGCGAATGAGACTCGTATCATTTTGAAAGCGCTTTCAGCGCTGTGCCTTCTGGTGGATACGAAATAATTTCTGTTTGTTTGTAAAGAAACTCTCTATTTAGCTATAAAAAACGCCAAAGTGTATCGTTAGAATGTAATTTTAAAACTATTGTTCCATGCAAACTAATTTATGAAATCAGTGAGGAGTCATGACGTACATTATAGCAATGAAAACACGCTGATCGTAGCTTCGTAGCGCCGTAGCGCGTAGACTGTAAACGTAGCCGTAAGAAGTCTCGCTACGAATGTATGAATTTCTTCGGAAAATTTCAATTCTACTAGAGAATTCTCTGGGAAAGAAACATTTGTAAAATGCTTTATTAGCTAGCTTCAAAGTAGTTATCCAGATAATTTCGTATCTTATTTTTTAAAATTCATCCAGCTGTACTTAAACATTTCAGTCTTGTAAATAATATAAAAGCATAATTTGCAAAATTCTTTTGAACGTGAAAATTAACGGAATAAATATTTTATTACATAATAATGTGATATGTATCCGTAATAAAATTAGACATAGCAAGTAGCCAGTGTAGCCAACTAGACACGGTTGATGTAGCCGCGATTGCCGCGCGTTGAACGCAGACGCGGTGGGCCGCCCGCCGCCGGCCATATCGCAACGCCCGATCTCTCCGTATTCATCGCTGCGCCCGGAAATCGCTAAATGTAGAGATACTCCGACCGACCGCCTTACCTCCAAGCTTTTTGAAAGTTCACATTTACCGTCGAAAACTTACATTACACAAATTGGATAGTCTTTGTATTTCAATGTTATTCATAGCCGGCTCCCTTATAAGAACACCGGTGAAGTAAAATTCGACTAATAGATAACTCGAGAGATGTTAGGAAGAAATTATTTTATGAAACCATTCGAAAAGAAATCACGAGTTCAGTGTAGCTTGTCTACGATGCTACGGCTACGGCGTAGGCAGGGTGTGCGTACAAGTTGGTTCTCCGCAGCGCTCGTTTATTTGCGACTTCCTAGCTCTTTTGTTATGCTCTGTCGCTTGTGTCTGCTTTGAAAAATTGTAATGCAGCCGCATTGTAGACGCGCGAGCTGCTGCGATTGTGCACGTAAACGACGACCTACCTACCTACTTATACAACACCCTCAAATTTATGTTCTCGAGATTCACTGTGATCTAAACTTGCCATTAAACTACGTAATGCCATTAGATTCGTGTGCGTTCACTAGGCCTTTCAGACTATTACATCATTAACTAATATTAGTTGTCATCGAGTGTGAAATTAATTTTTAAGTTAATGAGGTTCTAATTGTCAAAAACTAAGTAACCTAAAGAGGTTACTTAGAGGTTAGTTTCGATTCTTTAATCGATGTTTGATTAGTATATGTCAAACGCATAGTACTGTGTCATGTTTTTTTTAATATTTAAGTGTTTTTCTATACGGAAAACACGCTGTCCTACACTAAGAATTTTTTTCTATATCGTGGGTGCGCTAAAAAAGTTTTAAACTCATACACAAACTTACAGACCTAGAACAACTACTAGTAGGTAGATCAGAATATACATATATTTATTATAATTGTTGGTGTTATTATTATTGTGTTCCTAGCACCCACAAATCAGTTGTCACGACAATCAATAAGGACCTGGCACCTCATTTATACAGTAAGACATACGTAAAAATACAGCTTCCGTAATAGGAACGCGTAATATGATTTTGTTTGACCCACGAGTTGAGTGTGGCCAATTGCGGCTGTTATCACCAGACTAATATAAAACTGAAAAAGTTAGAGATCAAAACCATCATAACATAACCAACGGGTGAATCGCAAAAATTTGAACCCCCTCAATTTATAGTACCGGTTGCACGAAATGGGTAAGACGTACATTTTTGGAAAATAAAAAAAAACAAAACAAACTCAAAAAATCTGTACCTAACTCGTAAGTTGCTGACGCATTGCTATTGACTAAGTAGTACAAAAATGCGGATTAAGTATCAATTAAAAACATGATTATTTGCATGATAAACCCGTTAACTTGAAACAAATAACATTAAAATCACTATAATATCCCATTAGAAATTTAAAGAATATACGCAGTTTTAATCCGTAAAACATACATTCCTAATGGATAGGTAAATAATTTAATTCTTTAGCGGGTAAAGTTCGATAGCGTTAATTTGCATTAGGCTTAGTGTGTAGCGTGTGTACCATACATATGTGCAGGCGCTACGAAGTACACAAAGACGGTGTAGCGAAGCCGAGGGCGGGCGGAGCACGAGCTGCGGAATACATTAGCCGCCACCAGCGGTGTTGGCGTCCGTACGCCATAATATATTTCACTGGCGGTCATTTTCGACAATTAACCACATAAAATAAGTGAAATTATGCATGCGGCCGACGACGGCGTATATCACGTCCAGTTACGGGCCACGATACCTAACTACATTCATTATTCAAAGAAATGTTTCGCCCGACCAGGTCGCGTCCGGAAGCGCCGGCTCTGTTCGTGTGATTGATGGAGACTTCTTTATTTTAAGTCCTTTTGTGTTTAATGCAGTGTTTGTTCATAAACAATAAGTAGCTTGCTTGTTTCATCTTTTGACAGCGGTTGTTCTTTACAATGCTATTGTTTAGACAACGTGTAAATCTATAACCAGCCCACGTTACAGAATTAAATTTCAAAGTCTGTCGGGAATGTTCCTGCATTTAGCTTGTGTTTTCAAAATAAACACCGTCATGTAGGAACTTACATCCCATGCATGCGAAAGTCCTAAATACCTCTCGTGTAAGCCTTTACTTCAACCGGACCTCTCAAACGGTCGGATTCATTTTCTCTTGCAATTTCCTACAATTTCCGGACAGCGTTTGGTACGTTGATGTGCTGGAAAATTATTTTCATGTAAATCTAGCTTGTGTCTACCGCGCGGTACATGAGAAAGAAAAACGTATGGGGTTCACGTTATGTTTCACAAATATCGAAAAAAAAAAAAACATTTTGCATAATATGCAACAAAAAGCGTATATTCAAACTTAAATAGATATTTAAACTTAAATGATAAAAAATATGATCGGTGATTCAAGTTCAAGCACGAGATCAACGTCCTGCTGTGTGTCGGCGTCGCGGCTCGGTTGCGTAACGCAACTAGGCCGCGCTCGACGCGCATGCATGCCTCGTGCGTGAGCCTCCGTCGCTTCTCGCTGTTTGACTTGCTATCGAACAAACTTGTTCAGTCATTTACATTAGATTGATCTGCTTTACATACTAGCTTCACCACTAGTGCTAAAATTTAAGTAGGTATCACGTGTGTTAATATAGTTTTTCGGAATAATAATAATGAAGCTCTCGAAACCATGAGTAAAAATACTATGAAACTAAAATAAAATCTCATGTATTTATAATATCATTGACACATGATTCCTGCGAGCCAGAATCGCCTGCACAATAGCTCACATATGATTGGAGCTCCCGCAAGCATCACCTTGAGGTGTGCGTGAGTCAGCAGACGGCACGATCGCACCGGTGTGACGGCAGCGGGTCGAGAATAGCGTGCGGTCTATTTAGGACTCCTCTCTGTTTGTTTGCCAGCGAAATGTGTCATTGTTAACTAATTTAAGTAACAACCACTGCCAGCTGTTACGACACCGATGTGTGTAGATACGGTTCACAGGCGAACTTCGACATGCTTATTAGTCACCTTGTGATTCTGATACTAATCATCTGCAAGCGTAAATATTAATGACCTAACATATCTATCCATTACCAGTTAACATTCAAACTCCAAGTTACATATGACTCCAATGTTTATGATTCACGAGCTTTGGTAACGGTAAATTTTTCGACTGGTTTTATTGCTTCCTCGTGCTCACCAAAAAAATGTATTTTATACGTAGCCATTCCGTTACAATTTGCGTATTAAAAAGTGTTCCATATTAAACTTATGAGCAATAAATGTGACAGTCTACTTCTTTGATTAAAGTTTTCTTACTTTTCCTCATTTAAATAAGCAATCTATATGCACAGAACGTTAGTGCCCATTACGAGCTCAATAATGAAACTCTTTAATTTTTTAGTGAGGTAGGCCAAGTTATTAATTTATTAATTAATATGAGTACCGTCGGCGCTGTCATTTCGATAACCAGCGACATTATCGCTGGAGAGTTACGTAAACATCAGAATGTAAAACACGATACCGTTTAGCCAGTTAATTAATTGCCGTGACCGGGACTCGGGAGCGGGAGCGAGTGGCGGTCGTCGCGAGCTTGTTATGGAAATAATGAGTGCGACCGCTGCGCAGCCACCCGCCTCTGCACAAGTTGCTCCGCGCTTCCCGCTTCCGAGCCTACCTCCACTTTTATTGTTACTATTGGATCCTAGATGTTTCACGAGCTTCTCCGTCCCCGACGAATTATTGCGCGTATTAACCACAATTGCATTTTGTCTGGAGGTTTTTCATATTATGAGTTCTTACTTAAATAAATATCTAACCAACGAGTTTTAAATCAACGTTTTTGGTGGCTGAACGTGGTCAATCTGCTTGACTAAATTGACATTTCCAGTTATTCACAGTAAAGCTTCTATTTGGTTTAGGCGCAAAAACCCTAATTCGCAAAATGGCAATCGAGTCGCAAAAGGATTTGTTGATGAAGTATAAGTTATGCTTTTCTGTCTTTTTTTATCTATAAAAATTCCAATTTAAAAATCAGTAAATCTTGAAGATTTTTGTTCTTGCTTTTTACGAACTTAGACAAATTAATTTTACACAGTAAAACCTGAGGAAAAACTGATTGCGAAAATTTAAAAAAAAAAGTTTGAGAAAATAAGACGTGAAACGGTACGATATAGCGAGCCGTGAAGTTGCATACACGAGAGCTTATTAAGTAATGCTTATAGTGCTGGTATTGTATACGTTACGTATCAAACAGATCCATACAGGGAGTGTATAGAGTAAAGCAGAAGCTGTATATTTTGCTTGTTTCCTAGAAGCATGCTTATAAAGGTAAATATAGAATACTTACTCAATAATCAATACTTTATTACTTTTCTTTTCTCTGAAGTATTATGAAATTTCTTAGGTCTTGCAATAAAATATGTATATTTCTTAATTAAGTTGGTAGACAAAAGATGCGCAAAGGGTGAATTTCTCAAGCGCCTTAGGAGTTTCTTCCATGGTAATATGACATGATATAAAACATTTCCGTTTGGCACATGGGTTTATTGGGGTCGTGTGATTGAGGTAACCTGCGACGAGACGTGTCACTTGATTTAATTAAGAGCCGCTTTACCGCCCGTTCCTCCAAGCTAAAGCTTTATACGGCGCCCCGGTTAATTTCGAACCAAGTCATTCTGCTAGAGATTTATTTCAATATTGAACACGTCTTACCGTTGCTCGTATCCACTTGCATTGCCACTTTTTACGTCCTCGTCCTTTGCGTAATATTTCATTAGAAATACTGTTATAGTGATTAAACAAGGTAGGTAGTTTTTCTGTACTAGATTTTAACGAGGTTAACATTTTTTACCTTTGTTCTTGTATCAGATAACAAGAAAAGAGGTAGCATGACTAACGAAAGGTGGAATCTCTTAAATCCGCTGGTGATTGCATCGTTTAGTCCAAATAGTCCTCGTATTTCAACTCAGAATCTCTGACTTACAATTTAATAAATGGAGTCCATTTGTTAGCCGCTGACCTCGTGTTTTCACCCCTATCTCTTTGTTGTTATGGCATCTTTTTAGTATCTGTGTTAATGTTTCAAATTAGTTGTTGCAATTTCGACTTCAGTATTGCAGTGAATACAAAAGAAACGCACTAAAGGAGTGTACACAAAAACCTATCCCGACAATTTAAATTCTGCTGGTTTCTACAATTTGCACCTACGTGTCTAGAAAAGGAGGTAACAACTTATTTTCCATAATATCTGAGTTGGTGCCACAGTTGATTTGACTCTTCCTTAAAATATGTCCCTCTGACCGAACACCTTTTAGACCAGAGGGTGAAAAATTAACAATTCCCAGTTTCTCTTTGGAAACGACTTAAATCGATTTCCTATTGCAAATTTTCACCACAACTTCATTTTACTTTGAATTAGTTGTTTTATATTGTTGTGAAATTGACACTTCTTGCATCTTATTTGAATGAAGTATTTTACCTGTCTGTCTTGAATTTAAAGTAAATCTTAAGTAGAAAGTTAGTTCAACTGTTTAAAATGAAAAAAATGAAGAGATATTTGGAGTTCCGTGGATTTACTGACTGCAAACGCCTTTTGATGGATTTTAAATCCATCAAAAGGCGTTTGCAAAATCAGACACATTTTATGAACCTCCTATTTTGTAACCGATAATGAACAATGTCTACTAGACATTGCATGATTGTTTTGTTAGATATTTATCACAGTAAAAATGACACCCAGTCCTACTACGCGCAGTTGTTCAAATAAAAGTAGTACTTTAGTGATAATGAAAAACTTGTACCTATATTTTTTTCGTGGTAATTATGTAAGCAGTTTGAGTTAATGTACAATTTTCCCGCTGTAAATACATCAGGTTAACTGTAATTTTGGGAACTAAAAACCTGAGCTTATTAATTTACTAATAGCTGGTACAGTTAGTTCAGAGAAAACTAATCCCATTTGGTAGTGACATCACTAGCAAAGAAGGTTAGTTTTCTCTGATGTAAGTAGTACGGCAAGAGTTTTCTCTTACCGTACTACAACAAAATTTCTATTGGTCTACGATTTCTTTATTGATAAATTGGGTCATTTCACATTACACGGAGCCCTTGTGGTTGAGACGGACTCGCACTTGACGTATTTTTATATTTTGTGAACGAAAAAGTATATAATTAGCTTGAATTTTGCAAATTTCCTCTGTTGGCATCTAATGCGCTACTCGTGTTGGCCGTCATCACGCGTCGCGGGAGAAGTTCGTTATTAATTCACCGCCTTTCAACTCGGACACTTTTACTCGCTTAAGGCTTTACTTTTCGTGGATGATAGGCTCCAACGGTAACTTGAGCGTGTGTCGCGTCAAGTTGCATGTCGTTTGATTGTACGTGTTACTCGCCAAAATTGTCTTTCTTATTTCATACGAATGCTGCTGTATCAAATAATCTACTCCCCATTTTTATTACAATTTAAGACTACAGACAAAAAAATTAAGACTAGTTACGAAAATACGTGATTTTCGTAACTAGTCTTAATTTTTTTTTAACTTTATTGATAAAAATGTGTGATGCGAAATTGAGTGGACCGCGTCTCTTGATAATCGTAGCGGCTCTATTGACGACGTTAAAATTAAAATGCATACGTTCTTGGTGATTATGGTGCTCCACAATCGGCAATCACATGGTGACCAAAAAGCGGCCACGCGGTGTTGATTGTGACATTGTCTGATACGGGTGGGGCGCCGTACCGCCCGCGCTGTACGGGCCAGCGGCGCAGGGCGTGCGGCGTGGCGCATCGCGACTGCCACCCGCATTTGTGATGCAAATTGTTGCGCCCGCCGCAGCGCCTGTGCTTCGCACCTTACCTGCTGCAACCACTGTAATTATTGTGAAAAATATTCATTTGTCGCTTTTAGACCCTCATTATCATAATGCCGTATTTTGCACAACTTTAAACTGCTTTTTGCTATTTGCCTCATATGTCTGCATCGGTGGTTCTGTCCGTATTATTTCTTTTGTAAACTGATATCTGTGTCTGTGGATCCCGTTAGCTATAATCGCGGGAATTTAATAGCTAACAGCACTGGCTGTAAGAACTTCGTGTGAAGTTTCGTGAGAACCCAGAGCAGCTCGGCAATCGACTGAACGTTATCATATTTCAAACGGTTTCGCAAAACGAATAAATAAGAACGGAGGCAAGAAGCGTGCGGTGAAACCGAGTCAAAGCGTGGGTATTAGAAACGCTCCGATTACCACGCTGAGACATGACGCTGCCGCAGCCATCACGTCCCTCCATGAGGGAGGGCCTAAATAGCATCTCTTACTTTATTGTTATACATAAACAAATAAGTACTTGTTGCTTTAGAGTGACTAGCTTAAAGAAAATCAGAAATTTCTATTTGCTGCAATGGTGAATCATCATTCTATTTTAATTTTCACCATTGGTGATCCAATGAAAACGAACTCAACTAATTCGATTGTAAATTGTATCGTAACGACTGCTTTCAATACGGGAGAGGAAAACAACGCTGGACATGATGGTCTTAAATTGGAAGACGTATGACAATCATCAACCCTCACTACCCCGATCGTGTGTTCCCTGTTCGAGGAGGCCACACAGCGCAGCGGGTGGAACATAAGAACTTCGTAGGTCAAGTTTGCGTATAGACTATGCTTAATCTTATGGTTTTCAGTCAGGAACAGACATGTGTATTATTTTCAAATAGTTACTTCTTGTCATTGACCTTGTTCGTGCGATACTATAATGTTCGCGTTTTCCATTCGTCGCTAGAACCGCCGTGTATGCTAAAAAAATGAAACGCTAGCATACTTTAAATCTCCACTATCTTTCCTATTTCTTTCTTCAGCTCCGAAGTCGGCAACGCACAAGTGATTTTTCTGTTGCATACGTTCATAGACGGTGACCGCTTGGTAGCAAGGGGTCACCGTCGGCGGGCCGTATGCTTGTTTGTTAAGATATACTTATAATAATTGCTATGAGAAATATTTGAGACCATTGGAAAATGACAAATTAAGAGTTTGAAGCCTATATTTAAGTATGTTTGTAGCATTTCACACCTCAAGCGGTGACTTTGATTTAAATTTTCGGTACTTGTGATTCAGATGCAAACTATTTTATGAGAAATTCTTTAAAAAAAATGTATTTTTTTACACGTAGATAAATTCGATAGCTTTCTCATTTAGCTTCTGGTAGATTCAGAGTATTCACCCAGATATTCGGTACCTAGTCGATAGCCTATTCGGGTTTAAATGTGCTTAGTGCTAGGTATAGAAAACTTGGCGACTTCATGTTATGTTAACGATAACAAATATTTTAATCATTTGCGTATTTTTCGCTATTGCATTAGCAACCCAATTATCTGAATACACAATAGTAGTTAAAGCGCAAGTGTTTCTATAATGAAATCAATGTAGGTTATAGCTGAATGAAAGGTGACGAGGTGGCAGTGTCGGACACGGGTACCGCTGCTGGCTTGACCGCGTTCCACTAACGGTACTCACTCCGGAGTGTTTCTCGGCGCGTGGCACACTTCATGCGTACATTCACCTCGCCCATCTCGCCGTCTCCGCATCGCCTGCATAACGGCACACTATCCTTGACTCCTTCATTCATTACTTAATTATTCGTTAATTACAATAATATAGTTTTAGTTGGTTATCTGAAAATGCGTACTGCAAATACGTGGTTGTGAAATAACATTAATTAGCTCGGAATAATTGCGTATAGCTCGAATATAGCACTAGAAAACTGCTGAGACAAACCTACCTTGAGAACATATAGTTATCTGGCCAATTATTTCTTGTTCGTGCTTATGTATCCGTAACAAAGAGGTTTTTCTAGCGTAAAGCTAGCTTTACTAATGAATTTGGATCTGAATACCGTTAGAGGTTGTCGAACTTTATGCGCTTGACGAATTAAAAAAAAAAAATACATACCATCCTTGTATCAAGTGAGAATGATAACATAACGTAAAGTCTTGTTATGTACAGCAGCAGATTATATATAATTAAAGTAAAAATTGCTAGAATTGATCTACTGATAGACAAACGTAAAAATAACAATTAAATTTGCTACCTAGTTTTCGAAGGAAGTTATACTAAGCCTACATTCACAAAGCCTTTCTAAAAATAAAAGTTATTTAACTGTGATAACAGGAGAATTAGGAAGCTATTTCGCTGTCCCTCTACCACGCCAAGCGACATAATTAGATTGACTTTGCTCACTCTCCTTTCGTTTATTTTCTGAAAATGAGCTTTCTGTTTTAATATCTTAGCAAAATTATTGTTGCTTATCAGAGAAGCAAATTTTAAAATCTAGTGATTTTAACCAAAGTAATCCATACTAAGTCATTGTATGCAAGGTTGTATTCACCAATACGATTAGTATTTCATAACCTTATATAAAATTAATATCTCCTAAATTTCTTACCCGAATTAGTTTAGAGCCATATCCGTAGTTTGCAAGTAGCAGTAAAAGCCCGGAGGTCGTTGTGTTAAGGGTTCAGTTAGCGCGAAATTGGAGTGAAGGTGCGACCCATGTCCTAACGTGCCACTTCATTATGTGGCCTCGTTGCCTACCTATGACCATAACATCACTCCATGTGATATGCCTAGCGATATACCATAGTCTAATAAACACCGCTTACCCTGCATCAGATACCATTTACCACAATGATGTATATTAAGTAAATTAACAAAACAATAACAGAATGTTTTATAAGGTACTGTAAAGTACGCATACATCTATTAAATTAAGGATATTCACTATGTTTTATAACTGCTCACGAAGAAAAACATATTTCCTATACTACAGGTAAGAATGGCTCAAAATTAAAGTGTATGAAGGTGAATTATTGGTTTTAGGAGAATTATTCCCGCACAGTTATAAAACGCCGCCCGTTTCTTGCGTGCGTGTGATTACATTGCCGTGTAATATATTCACATTTTCACCACCTTCGCATCCTTAATGTTTCGTTTCCTTCTTTGTTTACAGTGTTCCATTGCGCTGCTCCTATTTAATTTCTTTGTGTGGAGTGAAAAGTTGCGCTGTTAACACGTGTTGTATAAATAGTTTTTCAGTAGTCTGTATAAATACGACGTTATTGTAAGTTGTAGATTATAAAATGATTTAGTATTTTATCAATCTTCACTTTCTCGTCACCGATGTATAGTTTCCGGAACTTCGTGCACGGTGCGGTCTATGAGCTGGCGAAACGACTCAGCTACTCGCCTCGTCTGCCAAATCGCCCCTATCGTGTGTCATTTACCAACGGATTTCTTTGGGACTTTGCCAGCGAATTGCAAACATAAATTACCTCTAGCAACCTAATTATTACGTGTTTATTTACAAATCAAGATAACTATCAAATATTTTCCATCTACCGTTCTTATTTCTGGAGGGATGTGTCAAATGAAGAGCAGAAAAATAAATAACCGAGTATTGGTATTTCAATTTTAATTTTACATGTCCTGAACAGAGTTTCTTGTATGCGTAAATAAAAGAGTCGGTCGATGTGAAACGCTGTGCATACAGATTACGCTGTAATCAACGCGTGTAGAGCAAGCCTTACCTCGGCCGCATGACCAACTTACTGTATCACACGTGCATTTCGGTCATTGATTTAGGACCATTACCATTCAGATCATCTAGTGGCTATTGTTCACCTGAAATTAGGAACATGCTGTTATTACGAAATTTACTATTTACTATGACAATAAACTTGCAACATATCGTGAGCGGTACTTTTCTTTGAGACGCTATTCGGAAAACAAAAATTTCTTTTGAATATACTTACATGCTAGTAGCTGTCCTGCGTTTATAAGAGCATCAAACTAAACTGTCTAGAAACTTCTCGTACAGCCCAAAGAATATTGCTTGAAAAGAGAAAGTCACCGCAAAGTGGTCACGCATGTTACTTGAGAAACGAAAACAAAATCCCTGTAACCCTTTTTACTCGCATAAGCAGATCTCAGTTCTACTTTCTTTAATAGTGTGCTAAGATTTATGTACATTTATGCGGTTTGTGTCAAGCTCATGTTTACTCACACTCCTAGTGACTTAACTGAGCTCGGCCCGAGGACGTGTCTGACTGAAGTAAACGGTTACTTTAACTGTGGCCAACAGATCCCCCTAAGTCGTCATACTGTTATTCGTCTTGAAATCTGCTTTATAAGAATTCCGCTAAAACTTTTGTCATCTTCAAAAAGCTGGGTTACGTCCTCTTATCCCTTAAATGGCGGGTCTGGCTTTAAATGGGGTAGAAATGACTTTTTGTAACCTAAATATAAATGTGTGATACGGATAATAACTTGTATGGGGTGAGTTGTTAGGGAGCGACAGCTAGGTGTGGCTGCGGAGCCGTCGTCGATGCGATGCCGGTGATGGTGTTTTTACGATTGGGGTGCGCCGTGGCGCGGGCGCGCCTGCTAATTTTGATAAAAGCTCCGTTCGACCGCACCCGGCTACCGTCGTCACCACTGCGACCAATAAATACCCGTCCATAACCGCAAACGTATACTTATAGACATGCAGTGCTGCTGAAGTTTCAAGTTTCTTGTTGAGCTGCCCTTCCATGAAATATAAATGGATTGAAAATTATAATAACCTCGCAATGGAAAACAGAACACCAGACTTGGAAGTTCATTTTTGTGTCTAGCTATTACCTAATACTTCGAAAAATGTTTAATCTTAAATAATATAAATGATATCATTGCTAATTCGAGCCTAGGACTAGAAACCCTATTGGTTTGTCTGACCTCGTACTTCCTAAATTCAGTGTAGTAGAATGTGTATTACACGCACAGCTGAAACAGCTGGGTGTAAGAACCATGAAATACACGATCATTCCTTAAATGAAATAACTTTGCACTGAAAACGGACTTCAGGAAAATCATCCCTTAAAGGGGTTAAAATGAAAAAGTTTGTATGAAAAATAATTTTAATCTGATTTACTTGAAACTTCGAATCTAAACATATCAACAATTTGATAAACATTGCTCTCTAGGAATTCTCATGTCTCTTGGGTCTGTTTACAAACATAGAAACACCCAGATTCGGAACAACTACTTGTTCCGTGCGGGAATCGAACCCGCGACACGCTGCGCGGCCGTCTATCGCTCAGCCACTGCGTCAACCGTACCGTCCAAAATAAAATATGCTTTAGCTTGACTGTTGTGCTATTCTGTCTAATTTATTAACTAACTAGTTTTTGAATATTTTACGATTCAAATTTTTTGAATATTCATTCATTTTATTGTATGCAGAGTTGGTCGCGGGACTAACGAATTACCATGACCCCGGAACGTAGAGGGCTATTGAAGGACACCGTGGATTTTAGTCAATAAAAGTATTTATACTGTGATAAAAGTCTGACATTTGATGATTTTACCAAGCTAAAATATAAATATATATGCAGAGTTATATTGACGCAAGACGCATAAGCGTACATGATTGATTATGAAAACTATGTTGTTCCGAATTCTGGTCGGAAATGATTGATTTAATAATGGTATTGGTGGTTAGCACGTGGAATGCTGACCGGTGACTGGTGGTTGGTATCACTGTGGTAATGGGTGATTATCAGATAGATAGTGTGAAAGGGTAAAGGGTTGTTATACATGATAATGACAACATCTTGTTGAAGTCTGCCGTCGAAATGTAACAAACATTCATAATGCAATGGTGACTGTATCAGCTTCATGGTTAAAATGAGGAAATATTCTACTACTGTCCAAAATCTGAAAGTTTGTAGTTTTGAATAGTTGGAAGTTTAACCTTTTGACCGCCACAGTCGTGTTTAGACGACAAGCCAAAAAGTGCCCAGCACGCCACAGTCGCGCGTCGCGACTACACGAAAGACTTTTAAACGTCAATATATGTAGCTTATTAAAATATATCTAAATTCACTACTGTTTTTTATGTACTTATGTATTTATTTTCTTAGTTTGGCGCTGAGAGCACGTTCTTGTTTTTTTTGACGTGGCGGTCAAAGGGTTAAAGAATTATAAACTGTATATCCCTTAAATTTTTTTACTCACGAATATTCAATAATAATAGACACTTTTTGTCTTTAATTCAACATTGACAAACAAAATGCATCAGAACTCGGAACTGGCTCGTGACGATAGAACAAAATAAATATGTGAAAATTTAAAAAAAAATACAACCGAGTTCAAAAACAAACACAAAAAAAATGTATAACTTTTTTTTTCTGAAGTTACTTTGGGGAAGGCTTTGTTATTTATTTCATTGATTATTGCCACCGACTTCTGAAAGAAAAGTTATTTTAAACGCTGTTTGTTTTTGAAGTCCGTTTTTTAAAAAAAAAGTTTATATTTTACCTGAAACTCAACAGAAATCTTCGTATAATCGGAAACTTAAAAATATTAGTATACAGGGTGATTTGTAATCCGATGCGGTCCTTGACCTTATTTGCAACAATTTTAGCCTCGACAACATGGGGTCTCATTGACTGGTTTCGGAGAAATCGAACTTTAAAGATTTTTCGAAAAATATCCACCTAATGAGAAGCACTTAATGAGGGATCATTAAGTGCTTATATAACAATGCGCAGAGCTGGAGCGGTTAGGGTTGGCGTGTTAAAGTAGCGTTGTTTGTTCAAATGCTGTTATGTCCGATGTCCCAGATAGGTAGAAATAAATTAATGCGTTTAGTTTGAAGCACGTTTTTTCTATTATTCAAGAGAAGTCGTAATCAGTCAGCAGTGTTGCAAGACACTGTGTGATCATCATGGATATTGCGAGCTAGTGTTGTACCCGTCTCTGCCAGTGCCGTATTTTCTCTTTTTTTTTTTAGTATGGGAACTGAAAAGACTAAACATGTGACCATAACGTTCACAACACACTGGTTTGTTATTTGAATTCCGAACCATGAAGAAATAATCTTGTCTGTGTGGTTTATCACTAGTACATTACGTGGTGAACTGGTGACAAACTGACATCCTTATTTTGTTTATAGAGTCTACAAGCAAACGGTTGCTTACTTCTTCTGTAATTATTACAAAAGTAACTTAACTTTCTTCGGGCGTTGCGTACAGCAATAAAACTAGAGTATGTAATTAATATGATACTTTGATGCCCCAGCTTTAGTGATCGCGCAACGTTATTTTATAAAGGTTAGGACTGCTTTAAAGCAAAGCCTACATGAAGACAGGTCCAACGTTATGAAAACAGAATCGTCAAATTGTAAACAGCCTCCGGGTTAACTGCGTAACACCGTTGCAATGATTACCAATGCAATTCGTTATGACAATAAGATAATGAAGTAATACTTGTGGAATTTCTTAAAAAAGCTTCAGATTGTCATTGAAAGTTTGTTACGCTAAGGCTAAACTTACTTTTATCCAACATTAATAAGTTTAAGAAGTTATATAACCTATTAAAATAAGCACAAGTTAAGCTTTTTGTAAGCCATTTGTAAACTAGAGTTCTCGTGCCAGTTTATCTCTCTATTTTTGTTGAAAGAGTTTCTTTGAAAATAATTACAACTTAATATAATATCAATAGAAAAATACCAAGGAGAAATTTGGGGAAGGGCGGCAACGATGTGGGCGTGTCTATGCTCCGCCCAGTGGAGCCACGCCCTCGCCCTTTGCCACCTTTTCGCTGAAAATCTGAAAGCGCTGTTTCGTGTAGGTATTCAATCAACTAAGTAATCAGGATTAAAATGGAACCTTTGTTTTTGGCAAACACTCACTCGTACAAACCGCAAACGGCCAATGTGGGTTTTGAGTTGAATTCAACAGTAAAAATACAACAAATATGGCTCTGTATTTAAAAAAAAAGAATATACAAAAATGACGCATCATTCAAGCACACTAGTATTTTTCGCTTAAAAATGTATTGTGTAGATGATATCGAAATAGTGTTCATCTCATTAGAAACGAGCAGTACATTTTATCATAAGATATGATGAGGCATTGGTCTTATTATTTCCATCTTTTTGGAATAATAGGATACTGCAAGATTCACTCGAAAGTCGTTCCAAAAAAATGATAGCGCATCAGTGCCATGAAAATTGATTACATTCGGCTGATGATAAGAAAAGAAATGAGCGTTGTCGGGGTCGCAGCCCGCGGGGCAGATAAACTCGTTACACGAAGATACGCCACCGACGGCATTACAGCGCGGCGGTGGCAGCCGCACGCCAGGGCCCACGGTATCCCTGTAATCTCGTTGTACACTCCCGACCCCGGCGTTTCCGATTCCTTCCCAAATTACCTTTTCTCTTTCTTGATCGACAATCTAATTCGTTACAACATAAAACGCTTTTGCCTCAATTTACGATGCTCTTCGCTATTTGGAAAACAACTGTAATATCTACGTAGACATTGAATGGGGAGGTGTTGGGTTTGCATGGAGCACGTAGCACCACGTTGACGCCGCTAAAAGCTTCTTGTTGACGTAGCGTTCGATTCAAGAGGCATGAACTACGTCTTGTCCTTGTAATTGATTGCTTTGTCGCGTAATTTGTTTGTCGACACTGCCGGGCGGAGCGTGCGATTCTCACGGGAGCACTGAGGCGCTCGTCCTCTCGTCATCTTCTTCGTAAATAATAAATAGCAAACGACATTGGCGACCGCTTACCTAGCGCCCGAGAGCCTCCGCGCCACCACTCGCGCGCCCACTCCGTGACTCAGCGCCCACATGTCTCTGCACCGTTGATGAATCGCTACACATTAGCTGGGCCATGAACACATGATACATCTTAATTATATATTTTTTTAATTCAAACGAAGTTATTAGGTACATTGCATTATTGTTTTTACAATAGAGCTCCAGGAATAAAAGAGTCATGCGGTCGTGAAATACAGTGGTAGTTTTGTAAAAATCAAATAGCGTATCGCGACGTCGTGGCAGGCTGAGCCGTACTGGCGTCCGGGTTGAGCTGAGCACGATCGCGCGTTCCCTCACTAATAACCCCGTAATTGGTATCGAAGCTCGCCGCAGCCGGATTACTGAACGTCTAATTGAATGCGAGACGCTTACTCGCCGCCCGTGCCGCCTCCTCCACTGCCACCAAAGCCACCTTGCAGTGACACAGTAGTTAGAACGACTTCATTTTGTTGCGGTCAAGTTAGTCTGTTTTGCGCACGTGTACAGGCCGCGCTTATCGTCTCGCCCACCGTTCAATTACAGCGACTCAGTGAATTAAATTTCCGTAGAATCGGGACGATGCCGCATCAGGAGATCAAACGTTACTCCCCCCGACGAATAAGACTTTAGATCTACCCGTGACGGCAACACAAACTTTACGACGTTAGATAATCATTTCATGTCAATTAGCTAATGAAAAATAAAATAGGCTTGGTTAATGTACTAGCACCGTAATTAAAATTATGGTGATGACTCGCTGGCATCTGTTTTACGTCTTCAGTATGTATTTTCATTAATTATTGCAATTTAATTATAACGCGTACCTGATCAATGATGAGCTAAAGAATGAAGAATTCTAAGTATGTTCTATCAAATTTATCGATTGAAAATAGTACATCCAACATTTTAGCTTTGAAATGAATCAATATGAAATTAATCATCTGTGTAAAACATTAGTCAGTCCTTTAATCAACCCTTATTTAGTGATGCATTAGAATTTTAGATACCTCCAAAGTTGCTTAAAATATACCTATGTTTTATTGTCATCTCCGGCCACCGTAGGCGCGGGCATGCGGGCAGCGAGTAATGGGCGACTCACTGTCCGACCATGGACCATGCCCGGGTCGACGGCGCGTTGTGTTCCACGCGCGCCTCAAAGAGTGTCAGCATAGTGACGGGGCCTGTAGAGGGCCAAAGCCTGCTGGGGTCGCGGGACCAAGGGATTACCGTGACCCTAGTACGTAAAGGGCTATTGAAGGACACCGTGGATTTTAGTCAGTACAAGTCTGACAGTCCCTCCCGCCCTGCCCTGGGTGGGAGGACTCATTTGATGATTTTACTACGATAAAAAAAAATGTTTTATTGTAGGCTTGGCATATTTGATTTTATTTCGTATACTATGGGCTACGTGAATATGAATAGTCATATATATATATGAAAACTTAACGACAAAGCTGCTTTAATGTGAAACTACTCAAGTGCCATACACTAAAACGTCTGATACGGGCGGCTGCACGGATGCGTGCGAACGCGGCACGCTCACTGTGTTTACAGTCATCACGCTCAGTCAGAAAGGCCTGGAACAGAGCCAACTAATCTCCTCTCAACAGGTAGATAGAGTCAGCGCGTTCCTAATGACATCACACACTGGATCTATTTCATTCTGATTCACTTCATTCAAATATTACGACTAGGTGTATTACCCAAATACTTATATTTAAATAGCAGCATTGCAAATGCATACCCGTTTTATTTTTTTAGTCCATACAAGTCATATAATCGAGTTTTTGGTGTCATTATTTAGGTAAACGTAACATCTGTTAGACTAGTAGATTTTTTTTTTTTATCGTGGTAAAATCATCAAATGAGTCCTCCCACCCAGGGCAGAGCGGGAGGGACTGTCAGACTTGTACTGACTAAAATCCACGGTGTCCTTCAATAGCCCTTTACGTACCGGGGTCACGGTAATCCCTAGGTCCCGCGATCCCGGCAGGCTTTGGCCCTCTATAGACTGGTAGATAACAAAGGTACTCCCTTTCGTGGGTGACTTTTGCAATAAATAAATAAATAAAGCTTTTATTAATTCCATACTACAATACATTAACATTAACAATTATTTAATATTAAATAGTATTAAGTAATATTAATTAATATTAAATAGTAAGCAATTCAATCCTGACTAAATAAAAAATTCATTATTACTATAATATAATATTAAAAAATACATCACAAACAATTCAATAATTTAAACATTAAATTAATAATTATAATAATAGTCTTAGTTTATTTCTGTATGGACCCCCTTCGGGTATAAGCCTCCTCCAAAGAATCCCATTTGTTTCTGTCCTTTGCTACAGTATACCAGTTTTTTCCTGCAACTGACACTATGTCGTCTTGCCATCGGGTCTTTGGCTTGCCTTTCACTCGAGTACCTTGTGGGCCGGTCCATATTGCTGTTTTTAATGTCCACCTGTTATCTGAATATCTAGCAAGGTGGCCGGCCCATTTCCATTTCATAGTCATGGCAAAATGTAAAGCATCAGTTATTTTCGTTCTATTTCTAATCTCCGTGTTCCTCTTTTTGTCTCTCAGTCTGATTCCCAAACAACTTCTTTCCATTGCCCTCTGATCAGTCTGTATTTTTGTTCTGATCTTTTGGTTGAATATCCACGTTTGGCAGCCATAAGTTAGACATGGTAAAATTGCAGTATCCATGACGATTTTCTTAATTCTCATCGGTTGTTTAGACTTCAGTATTTCTTTATGAGTCCAGAACTTTCTCCAAGTAATAGCAATTCTTCTTTCTATTTCTTCCATTTGTCTGTCTGGGCTGAATGAGATCTGCTTTCCCAGGTATATATATATTGCTTTACATACTCTATTGGACAGTTGTTCACTAGGATGGGCGTTTCCTTCTTATTTGTTAATATTTTTGTTTTGTCAAGGTACTACTACTTTTGCAATGACCTTCATTAACTAAAAGGCATGTCAGAGGCTAATGGAGTTTCCAGAGGCGGTTAAATTGACTCTGACACCAGAGGGTTGCCAGTTTCACGTATTTCGAAAAAGAACTTTATATGATTTCAATTCTTCTACGTATTTACATAACTAATTTATTGTCGTTATTTCATCTTAACTTTTTTTTTTTTAACTCGCGAGCGTACTAAATGGACCGATCATCTTAAAAAGGTGCCTGTGTCAGAATGTGTGCGGAAAGCGGTGGACCGGTTAATAATTAAAACCCATCAAAATTATTGTTCTATCACAAGCATTGTCTTTTATTGGTCCACTAACGTCCATATTTAGAAAAAAAACTTGTTTCTCACACAATAAAAATAACTAGCAAACACACCACACAGCAAAAACTTGTTCTGTACTATATAAAAATCAATGCATAATGAGGAACTCCAGATATTTAAGTTCACGTAATCGGACACAATAAAATGCAAAGCTGGGTGTGACCCGTACTATAAGTTTTAATAGAAATGATAAATATTATGAGGTTTTTAGTTTTATCTATTATTTCCGAACCTTTTATAAGAAATACTAAAAATATTGATTTGATATCCATTAGAAAAAAAAAACAGAATTAGATCTTTATATCTTCTCTGCCACTGAATGTGAAAATAATAACACCAGGCAACAAAAAAATACTTTAATTTTTTCCCAGAGATCTGATAGTGTGATTCCGAATGGCCATACTAAAGAGAACTTAGAACAATTAGTAATAAAACACCTCAGTCACGTATAACTTTCAAGAGAAATTTATTTTTAATATTAACAATCTTTTGTATTTTTTGTAAACACCTAATTAGACATAAAATTAAACTAGTTTTTATTCTTTTGGAGTACTTCAAATCAAAAACCAACAGTGATCTGCATTGCAGTGGTCCATTTTTCGTGATATTGCTTTGCTATTGAAGCAATATCTTGACGAAAGCGCTCGTCATGCTCATCACTCACTCACTGCTCCTAGATTTTCTTAAAAAAAAAAACTATGAACGAATGCAAAAAGTGCATCTTTAATGACACATTGGAAGCTAATTCATTATAAGCATTTAATAATTGATTTATAAGGCTTTCGTATTGAGGCGATCGTTTATTTACTAAAAAAAACCGTGACACTAAATAAAACAAGATAAATCTGGAAAATTAACACAAAAGCGAAGCATAGTGAAAGAATTGAACGTTACATATTCCTACCTCCTAAATTTATCGAATAAATAATAAAAAAAAATAGAAATCTCCTTTACTATACGTGATTGAACCGGGGTCGCGGGACTGTACGAATTACCGTGACCCCGGAACGAAAAGGGCTACTGAAGGACACCGTGGATTTTAGTCAGTACGAGTCTGACAGTCCCTCTCGCTCTGCACTAGGTGGGAGGACTCATTTCATGATTTTACCACGATAAAAAAAAAAGATACGTGATTGAAGTAAATTATTATTTTTCTGGTATTAGATGCATGATTATCTACGAAATACGTAATGAATTTTCCACTGGAAATTCTGAGTGTAAACACGCTTATTAGGAGTGTCAGATATTAACGTAATCCAGCGTAAATTGTGTACTTTGCATTAAGATGTTAAAATTAGACACGGAAAATGTTTATGCATATTTTTAATAACTGGATTAGATTAATATTGCCATCGGGGTCCAGCAGCCATGTGCATTGGACAGCACACGCCTGTTATTAAGTTTTTAAACGATTGTGTTAATTAGCGCACTTCACGAGGAGTCGCCCTCGAGCGTTGCACCGCGTTGTGCCGAGCAAAAAACAATAAACGATACGTTCCGCTATTAATTAAACCGCTATACGATGCACAATTGCTTCACCAATAACTGTGCGGGATAGGCAAATGCAATTAAAATATCTGTTTTGAGTCCCTACGCTAATTTATCTGTTAACCATTTTCAATGTAAACGTGTTGTCTAATGGAAAGGTTGTATTAGTTGATTTCATATTTTATGTTGCGGAGATTAGTGCGCGTCAGTATACGTGTACTTGTTATACGGAGTGTATTATAAACATTACGCCATTGGTAGTCCATTTATGCGGAAGCAGCATGTGACACGAGCTTGAAATACTTGCATCGCAAAATATGCTATAATATTAACAAATCCCAGTGGATTGCCATCGAAATATGTAAAATTAAATCTCAATGCTCTATACACATCAACCAATGAAACCAATTTTACATAATTTAATAATCCTACTTCTTTTTATGTTCCACTACGACTTTCGCAGTGTAATGTTCAGTAGCAGATAGCGACAGGTTCTACGTATAATATTACGAGAGCAAAAACACAACTGTACAGAAGAGCAGATTGAATAATGAGTTACATATTGACATGTTTTACGGATATCCGTCAGCCGCAAACATAAAGCTTTTATTTTAGTTAAATAGAGTTAATATCTTTCTTACAGTGTCTTTCTTTTTGTTACAGCAATTATTCCGGTCTCAACAAGCTGCTGCAGCGGGTGGCCAGGCGGCGGCGGCGCAACTGCAGCTCCTGCAACAACAACAGCAGCAGCAGTTTCAACTGCAACAACAGTTAGCCGCCCAGCAGGCCTTTACACAAGCGCCGTACGTTATCAATGCGGGGCAGGAGGGTGCACCATATGTGAGCGCATTAATAGCAGGCGTACCGCCGTACTACGGCGTCGCCGCGCCGTGGGGCGTGTACCCCGGGCTCGTGGCGCAGCCCGCGCAGCAGCAGGCACAACAGCCGCGCCGGCCGCTCACTCCACAACAAGGAGAGCAGCAAGTGAACGGCCAGGGACAGTATGTGATCCCTTACTACGACCCTGGCTCGCTAGTGATGGGCGGGCGCAACGGTACGCCCCTGAGGCTGGTGTCGCCGGGCGGCGTGCTGGCGCCGCGCCAGTACCAGCCCGCGCCCGCGCACCCCGCCGCCTCCGCCGCGCCGCCGCAGGCCGCGCAGCCGCAGCAACAGCAGCCTGGTAAGATCTCCATGCTAAGAAGCACTCCTTATTTACTTGAAAGCCCACTTAACACTCACTGTTGCAGCTTTTTATTAACTACTAGTAGGATGTAACAGAAAAACAAAATACCAGTTAGAATAAAAAACGTCGATAGTGTTTCAGACAATCTATTGGGACAACGTGCCCGAAAGGAAACGATTCGACATAAGATTTGTACTACTCATACAAAATATCGCATCGGCTACAGCGGATGAAATTATGTAGTACGAAGGATGCAATCTTTTTAGTCCAGTGTTTTATGGTCTGATATCGTCAATAGTCAAAATAATCATTATAATTATGATCAGAGATGCACCTTTATGAGGTATTGCGTTTATTCAGTTAAAATTAGAAACTGCGTCGATGTCTACCTATTAAGAAAAAAGGTTCAAAAGCGGTGGTAGTATTCTCCTAATATTAAATAGCGCATTGCTGGAATATTGCAAAAGGGTTTGAAGACTTATACGGAGGGTGGCCCTAACGATCGCCGGCCATTTTGTACTTTTTTTAGATTCGCATTGCACTAGGAAGTTATATATTTAGATAGGAACACTTAGATAAACAGAAGATATAATAATTAAGATAATGTTCTGAAGCGTCAGGTTTCGGAGTTGTACGCTAAAATATGAGTTGAAAAGTGAACCTTGAAGTAACAACTTTTTTGTATTTTAGCGAATAATTCGGAAACCTGACACTTTGGGACACTATGTTTGTTAAAAAAATTGTTCTCAATCTAAGTATAAAACCAACTTTCGTTTTGTATCTTCTATCTAATATCTTTAAAATCCTTTTCCACACAAAGCCTCAACACGCTATTAGTAAAACGCAGTTAACTGGCGTTAAATGTAATTCGCATACGAGAGTGTGATATAAAAAATCAAAATTAAGAACAGTGACTGAAATTAATGAAGAATCCCCTGTATCCATTAAAAGCTCGCTCAATGCACTCTGCACATGTTTGATTACTACACCGGATCAACACCTCAACTCGCAAGATTCTAAGCATCGTTACGGTATCACCACTGATGGGGGTCGCTACTTCTGGTAATATTAAGGTGAAGTGATGTGGATCCGGTCTTAAACGTATGCAGAGCTATAAAATAGTGACAAAAAATATTTACACTTCAGTAGGAGGCGCGCTAGTTCCACTCATATTAAAATTAGTTACATAAAAAACTGTAACAGTGAGCTGCCCATAATATTTGTCTGACAATGTATATAGACTCGTATTTACATTCAATAACAATTTAATACTAAAACAATACGCATGGCGTGATACATTTTCTGTAGACCATTAGATTTTTATTAAACTTACTAATTACATACAAATCATTAATACATTTTGTAGATCCGACAGAAATTAAAAAATCTAATATTATTTAACTTTAAGTAACTGTAGTTTTTTTTTTTTGTAATAGATGTTATTGAATTAAGAAAGTAATAATGTAGATAAAAACACCGACGAATTAAAAAGCACGTCTTATTTTATTTTGAATATAATGTGAGTCGCCTAATGAAATTTATGCCTGTTGAACTTGTAACATTATTATCTATTTATCTAGTGTATTTAATTACTCAGCTGATTTTCGTTTAATGCATTTTCTATTAACTGTATATATGTAATACATATTTTCTATGTTTAAGACGTATTTTTGTGTATAGCTATCGACTTGATATTCTTTGTAATTGTAATTACTTATGAAAAGCTTCAAGGTAGAGGTATGTACGCGATAATAATTTGTGCCATGTCGTTTACTTATTTTGACTCGTTGGTGACTTGCAGGTCAGTATTTATAACTCACGAATATAGTACATTAACATAGTAGTATTATTATCTTGGTATCTTGATTAAAAGAATAAGTGGATATTTTTCGAGCTAGTTTCTAATCATGATGATGGTCAGATAACAGTTTTGTTTCGTACCCAGATGTCTGACAACTTTTTCATTAGCAGTAATCAGCATATTATTAAATAGAAAATCTTTATACGAAAGGGAGTTTGTAATGCTTTCATGTCTAAATCGTTGAATGAATTAATGTGTAGAGATATATGGGACACTGGGACGATTAGTTTCATGAAAATTAAAGGAAGAGAAGTTAGGTACAAGCGAAGCTGCGACCAAAAGCTAGTTGGTAATATTTGCAAAGTTTCACTCGTTTTGTTTACAACTCAACTCCTCGGTAATTAATGCATTTTTGTTTTCTAAACCTAGTCTCGAAATAAAGCTTTTGATGATTTTAAGTCGTGATTCAGAACTAAGCCGGGAAAATGTTATAAAACTGATTTCTACCGAATAGTTAAATTTGCATCTGCATTTTTTGTATCATACTGAGAAATTAACTGTACCTAACTGGAATACATGGTGTATCACGTATAAAATGTTGTATTTTCTAACATAGTTTTGCTAAGGTTTGTTGTAAATATATTTACAAATTATTTTTATATTTAATTCACTGTAACTTGATGTCCTTTAAAAGTTCGTTCACTACTATGAAATTGCGTCATCTACATTGCCACATTAGATAAAAGTGGTTGTTATTTAACAGAAAACATGTTTCATAAACAGGACAGGGTCGAATTCATATCGTATGCATCTTATAATATCACCTCGTCAGTAAGGAATTCGTTTCGGAACCAGCACACTCGTGTAGGCCGCGCTGCCTCGCGCGGCCGGGTCCCTCGGTCGGGCCCGGTGACTGGAGCGCGGAGGTATGTCCTGTTGCAGGCGGCGCCAGCTCGGGCCGACGCGACTCGCTGGAGTTCGGCGGCGGCGGGCCGGCCGCGGCGCTGCAGGAGTACGCGGCGCGCAAGTGGGGGCCCTCGCCGCTGTCGCCGCCGCTGGGCGCCGCGCTGGGGCCCGTGGGGCTGCGGCCCGTGTCGGCCGCGCCCGGCGCTGAGACTGCCAAGTACAGGTGCACACGCCGCCAGGACCGAGCACCCGAACCCGTCGTACCACCACCTCGTTGTCTCGGGATCGTTCAATTTTTTTCCGTCCTCTATTTTCGCATTCTGCTATTTGCATGCGCGCTATTCATTCTTTGTTTAAAGTTGATAGCTACGAGAGCGCAGGATTACGCGTCATGCAAATGTTTCTACAGAATTATCTTATCGTCGATGAATAATACCAGATGGACTAAAACCCGATATTCGAGAAACGAAACGCTCACGCATTTACGAACAGAGCAATGATGTTAGTTGTGTATTATGTATGATGCAGTCGAAACCATACTAGGAGCGATGCGATCGGGTGCGGGTGCACGGTAACACTCTGAGTGCGACATTTGTATATTGTAAATAATTGTATGCCATCGTTGTTTATATGACACCGCAGTCTTTAATTTTGTACAGATCTGCCGATGGTGGCATTTTACGCATGTTCGTGTAATTACTTAAAATTTATATGATTTAAGAGTGTCCATTTCCTTGAATAGCGATATATTTTTCTTTCAGAGCTGTAAGCAGTTTAGCGCAAGGTCTGACATCAAATGGAATGTTCGGGTCATCTTCATCCCTTCTGAGCAAACTCAGCGGAGTAGGAACTATATCAGGTCTGTACCACGCGCCATTATCATTCACAAACCCTTGTACATTTTGTAAATAGTTTGTATTTTATGTATAATATAATAATACTGTGTGTTTAACACTATCACTTTATTGGACGTTGGTGATCCAATTTAGACGGGTTTTTGATAAATAAATAAGTCGGTTAAAAATAATGTTTAACGGTCCGTATAAGATGTTCGTTCTAGGTCTGCGTTATGTTGAAGCAAGAGTTGTAATACTAAAATAACACGTTTCTTAAATTTAGAAGTTCCAGTACACTAGTGATACGTTACCAGGTTATTTACTAAACAACTTTTACCATACAAATTATTCTGAATTTATATTAATGATACCCATTGAAATAACTCTATCAGGCTAAGTTTTTCATATATGTGTTTTATGTTTACAGAATTGGTGGGCGGTGGCGTAGGCGTGGGCGGCGTGAGCGTGGGCGTGGGCGGCGTGGGCGTGGGCGCGCTCGTGGGCGACAAGCCCCCCGCCGGCCGCTCGCGCCTGCTCGAGGACTTCCGTAACAACCGCTTTCCTAACCTGCAGCTGAGAGAACTCGCCAACCACATTGTAGAATTTTCACAGGATCAACACGGCTCTAGGTTAGTATATTTTCCTTGTAACATTCACAAATAACCAAAACATAGATAAACTATGATTATCTTAGTCATGATGTATATGATAATAATATAATTGTTTCTTCTACCTTTCCAGGTTTATTCAACAAAAATTAGAAAGGGCCACAGTTCAAGAAAAACAAATGGTGTTTAATGAAATTATCGGCGCTGCGTATAGCCTAATGACAGATGTTTTCGGAAACTATGTTATACAAAAATTCTTTGAGTTTGGAACAACAGAACAGAAAACCACATTGGCACAAAAGGTAAATAATTTTATTATTGCTCACAGCCAAACCTGAAGCTATTTTCTAAATAGGAGTCAATCGATAGTTTGCATCACAGTATCTTACATAGAGTCTAATTTGATTCGAATTTTGCATTAAGATTTTAATTAATTAACTGTCAATGTTAAAATCGTGTTTCGTGTCAATTTAATTCTAGTAATTAAAAGGTATTGAATTTTGGTGCTCACTATATCGTTAATAACGTCCAGGTGCGCGGGCACGTGCTAAACCTGGCGCTGCAGATGTACGGCTGCCGCGTCATACAGAAGGCGCTGGAGTCCATCCCGGCCGAGCAGCAGCAGGAGGTAGTGCGCGAGCTGGACGGACATGTACTCAAGTGTGTCAAGGACCAGAACGGGAACCACGTGGTTAGTATATTAGTTTCCTTTTGATCTTTCTTCATATTTTCACCTCTTGAAAAGGCAAGCTGTGTACCGTCAAGTTTATTCTTCGACTAAAGATGAGTTTCGAGAGCATAAGATGCTGTCACCGCTGTCCTAGCTATGGGACAGCTACACTGTTTTTAAATCACGGCTCCCACTTTATACATCATAAGCATAGATTGGAATAGGTAGAGCAGTTTTATGTACTTGCCATAGGTAGGAATAATATGAATATTCGCCGAGTCTCGAGATTTGACAAGTTACTGTTGGTAAAGAATTGAATTTTAGTGGCGTAGAAATAGACAAAAACAGGTGGCGTCACTCTAGCGACAGGAACACCCTGCTATTGTTTTCTTTTGTTTCCATAATGCGGCGACATAACGCGTCTCGATCCCGTGGAATATTCATATTAACATCTAATGTTTGCGGTCAATGAACCTAAATAGCTTTACCTATTCTGATCCATGATCATAACTGAGTGATGACTAAAGAGGCTGTTTGTTCGTTTCTAAATAAAGATTTGAACATTATTTTCAGGTGCAAAAATGTATCGAATGCGTGGAGCCTAATGCTCTGCAGTTCATAATCAACGCATTCGCGGGCCAAGTGTACGCGCTGTCGACACACCCGTACGGCTGCCGCGTCATCCAGCGCATCCTGGAGCACTGCACGCCCGAGCAGACCGCGCCCGTGCTGGCCGAGCTGCACGCGCACACCGACCAGCTCATACAGGTAATACTGATATTATAGCTATACTCATCTGAACCTTTCGGTGACTACGGAAGCAAGGGGGAATAAAGGTGTTCTAGCTGTTTTGTACTGTCGTATTAAAAGAACAAAAAAATTATACGAAAAAAAGTTGTGGATTGAAAAAAAAATCTGATACATGCTGCAAAAAAGGATAAATAAATCAGGTTTATATAAACTTAGTATCAGGAATAACTACGTTTTGTGGTTGCAGGACCAGTACGGCAACTACGTGGTGCAGCACGTGCTGGAGCACGGCGCGGCCGAGGACCGCTCGCGGCTGGTGGCCGGCGTGCGCGGGAAGGTGCTGCAGCTGTCGCAGCACAAGTTCGCGTCCAACGTCGTGGAGAAGTGCGTCAGCCACGCCACGCGCAACGAGCGCGCGCTGCTCATCGACGAGCTGTGCGGCTTCAACGACAAGTGCGTACACCCACTGCCTCGACGGTTAGTTTCCACGTCTCGTCGACTACCGACATTAATAAATGGTATTTTTATTGACAGTGCTCTCCACGTGATGATGAAGGATCAGTACGCCAACTACGTGGTACAGAAGATGATCGACGTGGCGGAGCCGACGCAGCGCAAGGTTCTGATGCACAAGATCCGACCGCACATCGGCTCGCTGCGCAAGTACACGTACGGCAAGCACATAATCGCGAAGCTCGAGAAGTTCTTCATGAAGGCGCCGGAGCTGGGACCCATCGGGCCTCCGCCGCCCAACCCAGTGCTGTAGTCTGTGTAAAGTATTAAACGTCCGCGGGTGTAGGCTGATGCGACGGCGCGGGTATCGCCCGCCTATTATAAATTTTGTGAATATTTGCGATTGTACATTTGTAACTATAGAGCTCGTCGACGGCCGGAGCGCGGCCGGCGACGGGCGCGGCCCTGTACATACGTAGCGGCAGACTGATGTACAGAACGATACGATTTACTGTATACTGTAACAATAGTTGTACAGCGTCGACGCCGACTCCGGTGCTCGGCCGTCGCGTCACCGCGGCGTAGCGTTTATTGCGTTTCTAGCTCTTAAGTGTTCTAGTATTATTCGTTGTTCGTATGAATCTATGTATAAATATTTGAACGTCTCTCATTCTCGTGTAATTTATGAATCGAAGGAAAGCGGCGGTTTAACGGACCCCGGCGTTTCCATAATTTTAGCTCGTTGTAGATTTACTATTAGCTGGGCTAGGGGACCTTGAATCTTCTAAAGCGATAAAGAGATGCCGCAGGCAGTTCTGGACAATCGGCACTATAGTCGTGATTATTATTATTATTTTGTACTATTCTTCAAGTCAAGCTCTCGTTTAAGTTATAAACCGGCTTTAAAATCGTACATAGCTTATCTCGTTTAGTGCCGGAGTGTATAGTTCGTCGATTATAATTTTTGTGAAAACGATATTTTTGTATATTTTTATGTAATTAATTTAAGTTATTTAGTTAATGAGTCTCCGAAAATGATCGGAGCGAGCGCTTACGAGTGGGCGATGCTTATGTTAGTGTGTAGGCGCAGCAGTGTCCCGCGCTGCGCATAGGTTATAGTGATGATTGTAAAGTCCTGTACTGATAGTTGTAGTCCCGAGGTCTACCTTGCCGGTTGCACGTCACAAGCGTAGCTACTCCTCATTCCCCCTGTGTAATTAATTTTTATAGGAAGCGTAGTTTCCTACGACACCTCAAGATTTTTTACGTTTAGATGTAATTGAAAATAAAATTATTGTATATGGCTGTACAAAAATGTTAACAAAATGATTTGTAAAACCCGTATGTGATGGAATAAGGCGAGGCGTCGAGAGCGGCGACGTCTGACTGATCGCGGCTCTGTACGTCGCGTCTTGTAGGTTGTACTAGATAACATTTATATGATGATCCATCTATTTAGACATTAATTATAATAAAGCATTTCTGTAATAATATTACAAAGAATCTGTTGTTTTAATTATTACCACACACAAACATCTTCAATGTGACACAACACAATTCACAAAATAATATAAAGAGGACCAGAGGAATAAGGCTGCGGTTCCTCTGATGCGGAGCGGAGACGAGCTGTGCCGCGATCCAGCAATCACATGCCTGGACATGCACATGTGGATTTCAAGCCAAGCCACAGCTCAGCTCCGTCCCGCCTCAGTGGAACCGTAACCTTAGCCACTAGTCGCGCCGCCTGGGCAGCGCGTCCTTTTGGAAGCCTGCTTTCCACTGTGAAACGAGATTAGTACCGCGCGTTCCGCTGCTGTGAGACAGTTGTGTATAATATGTAATATGAACGTTAAGGACACTGTTACATTTTCGATGAACTCAAATGTAGGCATCTAAGACGCACACAGCAATATCACGCGTACGGACACATCGAGGGCTCGATTTTAAACAATCTTGATCCTTGGTGTTATTTTTTAATTTTATTGATTACAAAGTTTATAGTTTTCAATAAAATGAAAAAATGCCGCGGCCTACCGCGGTATCCACATCGTCTTCTCCCTCGCCCCCGCGCAGTGGCGGCCTTAGGGGGTGGCGAACGGGGCAATCGCCCGGGGCCTCGCTCCTACAGGGGCCTCGCGCAACAACCCAAGCAAATTTAAAAAAATATTTTTTTTAACTATTTTTTTTTTATTTAAAACTTTTGATTTTGATCCTTAATTATTTATTAAGGTTATAACATAACCGTAAATTAAAATTAAGTTAGTTAACTAATTCATTCATTCAAAACATACTTGAAAAATCCATTATGTGCACTGATATATTTTTTTCGATAACCGTAAGTACAAAAAATTACAAGTCCGCGATTCGAAGTTTATAAGTACAAATGTGTCTAAACAGAAGTAAACTTTGGGTTATTGTAACCATAAGATGTACTATAATATATATTTTTCTTAATCTTAGTAGAGTTTTACTCTAACCCAAAATGAACTACGATCTACGTACATTTTCACTTGTTAACTTCGAATCGCGGACTTGTCACGTTTTGTGCTTGCGGTTATCGAAAAAAACCTCTCAGTGTAGTACTTGAATATCGCGCCTCGAAACACTTGAAGATCGGTTTTTTAATCGCATAACACTCGTGAGTCGGGACATAATGTTCTGCTCTTTTATCGCCATATATTCAGCCCTAGCTATTCTTTCAATCGAAAATAACGTAGCTTATTCGTTAGATTATTGTGTCGGCGTCCTTACCTACCGCATGACGCAGGTCCTCACCGGACACGGAAGTTTCGGGAGGTTCCTGTGTCTTATAGGGAGGGAAGAAACGCCTGGGTGTCACCACTGCGAGGATCGTCCGGAGGACACGGTGGAGCATACGGTGCAGGACTGCCCCGCTTGGGCAGAGCACCGCCGTGTCCTCACGACGGCGATAGGCGGAGACCTCTCGCGCCCGGCATTGGTCGAGGCCATGCTGCGGGGCGAGACGGAGTGGGAAGCGGTCGCCTCCTTCTGCGAAGCAGTCATGCTCGTGAAGGAGGAGGCGGGCCGCCTGAGGGAGAGGACAGCGTCCTCCCTCCACCCCAGCCGCAGTGGTAGACGCCCACGGCGTCGGACGTCGCAGGACGATCTCCGGCCACCGTAGGCGCGGGCATGCGGGCAGCGAGTAATGGGCGACTTGCTGTCCGACCATGGACCATGCCCGGGTCGACGGCGCGTTGTGTTCCACGCGCGCCTCAAAGAGTGTCAGCATATTGACGGGGCCTGTAGAGGGCCAAAGCCTGCCGGGGTCGCGGGACCAAGGGATTACCGTGACCCCGGTACGTAAAGGGCTAGTGAAGGACACCGTGGATTTTAGTCAGTACAAGTCTGACAGTCCCTCCGGCCCTGCCCTGGGTGGGAGGACTCATTTGATGATTTTACCACGCAAAAAAAAAAAAAAACATGACAAATACCTAAACCAAACAACCAGACCTACTTTCGCATCACATACTTTTCACGAAGGACAAAGGACCTCGCAAAGACCTGCCGCCCGGAGCCTCGCAATGGGTAAGGCCGCCTCTGCCCCCGCGCACCGACCGAACTGCGCCCCATTAACCGAAATGACCACTGCATAAGTTACAACCTTAATTCAACTAGCCTCGCAATCATAATTTTCGACACAGTGATCCGTACGTCTCGTGGAATGAAACAACAAGACTCGTCATGCCGCAGCATCCTGTGTCGAGCCGCGGCGCTTCGCGTCATGCCACAGCGTCTCGCGGCACCGTGGTATCGACATAATGTAAAATGAACTTTAAACTCATTAAACGGCCCTTAGGCTTCTGCTTGCCGGTCATTAGCTTTTTTATATGAAACATACGATATGTTATTTAATGCTCAAAGAATGACAAGTTAATTGCTGGGTTGGCGCCCTGCCGGTTTAGTGTGACATGATTTAGCGTCAGCGCACACCAAGAGAAGAGCGGACCCTTTAGACAGGCAATAAACGTTAACGCTCAGTAGTCATTTAATACATTTTCAACTTTATGCACTTGGGTTGAATGTAAATCTATTAAAGACTACTATGCATTTACGTTTATCGCTTGCCGTTTACAGGGCCTGACCAGAGAATTTTCTGCGACTACTTACTTTATGACAATTACACACAGTGCAAAATTAAATACCCGAACTTGATGCTCGAGCTTTCTACAAGCGCGAGCGCTTAAGTCTCCACCGCACGCCTCCCGCGCTCAGTAGGGGAGTAGGTATGCCACAGCGAGATTTACTTCTGGACGTCTGTGTTCGGCGCAGGCCATCAGCGTCAGTAAGTCTGCGGTTCCACTGAGGCGGAGCGGAGACGAGCTGTGCCGCGATTCAAAAATCACATGGTTTGAAATCAGCGTCTCTTCTCCACACCGCTTCAGTGTCATGTGATTGGTGGATCGCGGCACAGCTCTGCTCCGCACCGCTCAACTCCGCCCAGGGGCGGTCTCTCATAGTACTGATTTAGGCCAAGCCTACCCTACCACAAAATCGCATAAATAAAACAAACGCATTTATTGTAACCTTGTAATAAAATAAAACAAAAATATAAAACATAACGCCTCACATAATGCATTAGCAAATTTCCGCGCGGCCGCCGTGTGACGTCATCACGTCCAGATTACTATAACCGAAGGCAAGCGGTCCTGTGGTCTCAAAAATTCTAAAATTCATTCAATAATTCATGCATATGTATGCATCCGTGTTCATATTTTCGTGTATATGAAACCGCACACATGTATAAATTACTACGCAGCTCCTTACGCTGTAGCTCACGAGTACGCGTTTTATGAATGAAAACGCACGGGTAAAATAAACAGAGTTGCCAATTCGGGAAATAGATTACACACAGAAACGACAATTTCGTAAAAGACTAATAAAGACAATTAAAAAAACAGAGTAGTATTGTCAAATCTATACATTTCAAATTAAATGTTATATTTTAAGGAATAGCAAAGACCTATTATAATAATTAAAAACTGTAAGAATTTTATTTCGAATTTGGTTTTTGGGGAATTGTGTAAATTAATACTGGCAACTCCGTGTGCAAGTGTCAGTTTATGCCGGCTAAAATTAGTTATTGTTTTGCCCTTTTGTTTTTATTTAATCATATTTAGCTATAAGTAATACATTTTGAAACAAAAAGTAGTGTAAATATTAAAGAAGATTCGTTTGTTTACTTAAAATGGTCCTAGTTTGTGTGACTTGTGCTGACAATGTGTGTTTATACTGATTACGATAGTTGTGAAAACTTATTTTTCACAACTCTTATGAAGTACTACTAATATTTTCGTTTAAATTTCAAGTTTTGTCTAAATGTTACGAGAATTAATCCAACAATTTCAATCTTCGAGAGTTATTCTTGCAAGTGACGTGTTTTGTAACTATCACCCACTTGGAAAGATATTTGAGGTGACAGATCTTCTATTTGAATCGTCAGAATATTGTGATTATTAATCTTACGTGAAGAATGTGGTGAGTGTTTTAAATTATAAGTTTTGAAGTGGGCCGAAGCTTTCTTCCATTCGCATCGTCAGTATTGAGAATGTAGTTTTTTTTTTTTTTCCTGGCCTACCCTTAGTCTGGAACCACTGCACGCTACTGACTCCGCCTCAGTGGAACCGCAGCCTAAATCATGGACGAAAAACTCGTCATGCGTGCCCCGAGTTTCAAACCAGGCACTGTAGTCGAACGGCAAGCGATAAACGTAAACGCTCAGAAGTCTATTAGATTTTCAACTTAATACCCAGTATAACTTAGTACATAAAGTTGAAAATTCTTTAAAGACGGCTGATCGATATTGAGCGAACGAACAACAACGCTCAGTAATCTGCAATCGATTTTCAACTTCATGCGCTAGGATATAAAGTTGAAAATGTTTTACAAGTTACTGAGCGGTAACGTTTATCGCTCGCCGTTTGTCTAGGGGTTCTGAGCATTTTCAACGGAGCTTGCTCACGGAGGGTCGAGCACATGCTGCCTTGTTGATCGAGCAGTTAAAATCTTCCTTGACCATACGCTATTTTGCAATTCGAAAGAAACTAAAAGAGAACTTTGAAAGAAATAGGTATGCGCCACAAATCCCAAATTAATTGGGATTAGAGCACAGAATGAAGATGATGAAATAAAATCATGAAAAATTTATAGTAGGTATGCTTATTCTTTATTGAAGATCGACCCATGCTATAAAACAGGAAAAATAAATCCATTATTTTTGTTTACATCTATTTATCTTCGTCTTTTTCCTTGTCCTTGGTCTTAGGTTTGACGCTACGTTCTGGATCTCGCGATACTCGCTCCCGATCTCGTGAGCGTTCGCGCTCGCGCTCCCGAGGAGATCGCTCCCGATCCCGAGAACGCTCACGCTGACGTGGTGAACGAGACCGCGATTTGTGACGACGGGACCTCGAACGAGATCTCTCGCGTCTGTATGATCTGTAAATAAAGTTACAAGTTATTAACGATACTCGAATGAAGAAACTGGTCAAGTGCGTGTCGGAGAACGCACAATGAAGGGTACGTAGTTCATAATGATTAACCCAAATGAAACGCAAAATTTTCTTGAAGCGTTCCTGGGAAAAGGGTCTTGATAGACGGCCAATACACAGAGTTCTTTCCGTTTTTCTTTAGAGGTACGGAAACTTAAAAAAATATATAAAGTAAATATTATGGGGAACGAGTATTTTCAATTTTAAAAATTAACTACGTCACGCACTCTCCCCCCCTCTGTTTAAGTTCCTTAGATTGCAACCCTACCTTTATAATAGTCTGTATGGTGCACTGTTATTAGAGTCCAGAAACACGCCAGAATACAGCTTTAATGATCTCATCCTTACTAGTGAATAATACCAGTGGGATAATTGTCGACACACATGTTGTTCTAAAATGACTTAAGTTTTACGCTGTGTGGAGTGTTTCGAGGTTTTTGTACTTACTTTTCTCTTATTCTGTCGGGTTTGATAGAACGAGACCGATCTCTTTCCCTATCCCTATCTCTTTCCTCCTGTGAAACAGAAAAAATATAATAAGTAAACTTCTTACATCATACGAAACTCTACTAACAAACATCGCAGACTATAACTGACCTCATCTCTTCTATCGCGGTCTCGCCTGTCGCGCTCTTCTCTCTCCCGCATGCGGTCTCTGTCGCGGTCGCGGTCGCGGTCCCGGTCGCGGTCCCGCTCATGCATGTGTGGCGGCGGATGCGGGCGGTACGGCGACACGTAGGGCGGCGCCGACATCATGTGGGGCGGCGCGAGGTGCGGCGGACCCAGCGGCTGCCCCATGCCCATGGGCGGGCCCACGGGCGGACCCATCGGGCCCGGGGTTAGTTCCTTTATTTCACTTGGTGCCCAGCCACTGGGTTCAGGGTGACCTGCAAAGAATAATTCGCGTCATTGAAAAAAATATCCATTGGCACTGCTGCAGCATTAAAATAACATTTTTCATGGTAGAGTTCGACGACAACAGCCCGAGCATAGTATCGGCCTTCTGTTGGTTGTTATCCTTCTTATCTACTACATAATCTGGTTGTACAAAATTATTAACGACTTATCTAATGGGGCGAATGATTACTGTAGTAAGCATACTGCATCAGCATCGCAATAAATAATTTGCAATTCAACAAATATGATCTACAAGTTCTTATTCCGGGTCTGGGTGTCCCATGTATGCGAGTTGAAATGTCTGGAAACTCAGCCACAATAAATTCCTAAGTTGAGTTGGATAAACCCCTTGAATTAAGAAACATTTTTTTAAATAAAGAAGAAGAAGAAACCGGTGTGCGACGCACTTAATCTCCTTGCACGGCATCAGATATTTATTTTTATCTTACCCCATGGTTCTTCATAGGGCGCATGAGGAGGTGGAGGGTAGTAGTGTTCACCGGGCGGAGGGCCGAAATAATCAGGCGCTCCCATCTCACGCTGGTGACCACTTCGCCCGTACTCCCGGCGTTCCGCAGTCATCACCTGGACACAAAATAAACACAAACTGATTTGCTGATTGACATTAAATATATTGTTCATTATAATTTAACAGTTTTTTTTTTTTATACTAACATTATTAGACAAAGAACTCACCTGTATAGTGTTTTCTCTAGACTGATAACTGTTTGACATTGGTGGTGGCATCATTTCATCATTTCTTGGACCTGAATAAAAAAGCATTTTAACAAAGGGGCATTGGTAATCAAATTCTTAAAATGGATATTCAACAACAACATTGAAAAATGGAAACTTACTCTGTTTTGTACTAAAATATTAATCATAAATTGAAATTATCACTGGATATGAACATCATGTTTTGGGTTGTAAATTATAAAGCACTAGCTGTACCCTGCCCCGCTTCGCTGTGGCACAAAAAACTGTTCTTTCAACAAACAAAAAAATAGATAAAAACAATCCTTGATGCGGATTATTTAGCATGCTAAAATTTCTTCTCATGTGACTGCGTCATTACGACTGCAGTTGTCAGCGAGTGTTATCCTCGCTTCCGGTAGATGGCGCGGTCACTGGTACAGAGCTGATCGTTAAAAAAACTGTTTTTTCGCGGTTGTGGATATGTGACTGATGCAAAAAATAGATAAAAACCATCCTTGATGTGGATTACATATTATGCTAAAGTTTCAGCTCAATCAATGCAGTACTTTTTGAGTTTTTAAAGCATACACAAACCAACATAACATTTTTATATACAGGGTGTCCCAAAACTCAACGTCAAGCCGAAACGGGGTGACAGGATTGATCATAACCATCACGAGAAAAATCTGAAAAAAAATCTATCCCATGCAGTTTGAAAATTATGGGCATTTTAAGAAAAACCTAGAAATTTGATCAAACTGTACCATTTTTCGGTTATTGTGGTTATTCTTTTTTATTTTTGTTCATTTGAACTTTGGAAACGTAATCCTAAATAACATTTCTAGAATCCCAATAAAAAATAATGACACAATTGCCTCAAGTTTCCGAGAATTGAGACTATTTGTTAAACTACGAATTTAAAATTTTCAAGATTCGTCGACTTTGACAGGCCCTCCTATAAAAAAAATGTACTAGAGTGCCTTGGCAAGTGGCATTAAAAGTTGGCGCATTTAATCAGAATTCTAAAATGGTACAATACTTGTTAGTTCCATACAATAGAAAAGAGTAAAAAAATTAAAACCTCAAGTAACCCGATTTTTGCTATCACGTTTTACTCAGTTAAAATGTTTTTAATTCGCACAAGCTCTAGGTAGGTTCTTAATTTTAAGACAAAATGATGAGAGAGATGGATAATGGGTATGGGTACGCATTTCGCAGTGCAAGTAAGAGATTTCCTTGACCAGGAATATCCGGGAAGGTGGATTGGACGTTCAGGCACTATCTTGTGGCCCGCCCGTTCACCAGATTTAAATCCCCTGGATTTTTTCTATTAGGGAGTTCTCAAAGAAAAAGTTTACTCAAAGCCCATTGATCACGTAGCCGACCTGCGTGAACGCATTTCTCAAGCAGCTGAGGCGATCAACTCTCGAAGATATGCCCGACTTATAAGTAGATCTTTTTTAAGAAGATGTAGGGCTTGTATTGAGGCTGATGGTAAACAATTTGAACATTTATTATTTATTATTGTAATAAAAATGTTTTTTCTCTATCTGACTTTTAGTCCAACAAACCTAATTATTTTACTAACTTTTTTTCACTTTGGTAAAAGTGGCGTCACTATCTGTCTCGCTCACTCATGACAAACATACCCATTATCCATCTCTCTCATCATTTTGTCTTAAAATTAAGAACCTACCTACAGCTTGTGCGAATTAAAAACATTTTAACTGAGTAAAATGTGATAGCAAAATTCGGGTTACTTGAGGTTTTAATTTTTTTACTCTTTTCTATTGTATGGAACTAACAAGTATTGTACCATTTTAGAATTCTGATTAAATGCGCCAACTTTTAATGCCACTTGCCAAGGCACTCTAGTACATTTTTTTTATAGGAGGGCCTGTCAAAGTCGACGAATCTAGAAAATTTTAAATTCGTAGTTTAACAAATAGTCTCAATTCTCGGAAACTTGAGGCAATTGTGTCATTATTTTTTATTGGGATTCTAGAAATGTTATTAAGGATTACGTTTCCAAAGTTCAAATGAACAAAAATAAAAAAGAATAACCACAATAACCGAAAAATGGTACAGTTTGATCACATTTCTAGGTTTTTCTTAAAATGCCCATAATTTTCAAACTGCATGGGATAGATTTTTTTTCAGATTTTTCTCGTGATGGTTATGATCAATCCTGTCACCCCGTTTCGGCTTGACGTTGAGTTTTGGGACACCCTGTATATATAGATAGAAGATAGATAGATTTAGAGATCTTTCAAATGCTATTTTAAACTTCTAAAATTGTTGCAACACTTAGGGCCAGTTTCACCGGTTACGGATAAAGTCTCTGATAACCTATTAGGAACTTATCTGCCAGATAAACTACAACTTTTTGTTTCACAGGTGTCGGATAGCGATATCTGGTAGATAAAGTATTGGTTAAGTTATCAGCTGGATCAAGTGGCTGTTAAGGAAGTTATCATCTACATTATAGTACATTTCAAGTCGAGAAACTTTGTTATTGCATTTTAGGCAGTGATCTACCTGGTTACCGTGACCCCAGAACGTAAAGGGCTATTGAAGGAACACCCTGGATTTCAGTCAGTACGAGTCTGAACAGTTCCTTCAGTCCCGCCCCGGGCATAAACGGGGCCTCCCTCTAGAGGGCCAAAGCCTGCCGCGAGACTTACCGAATTACCGTGACCCTGGAACGTAAAGGGCTATTGAAGGACACCGTGGATTTTAGTCAGTACGAGTCTGTATGGGGAACCCCCAAATTATTATTTTTTATAAATGTACACAAAAATAAATACAATTAAAACCTAAACACATTCAAAATCATAGTAGATACAAAATCATAATCAAAATGTCATACAAGCAAATTCACAATAGAAATAAGAGAAGGCTAATATAAAATCAAATTAAACTCACTAAAAAAAGGTAAAATCATAAAAACGAAACTTTAATAATAAACTTTCACAGTTCGAAAAAAACAAAAGCGCCCAAAACAAACTCTGTCAAAGACAAAACGTTTCGTTTCTATAAGCACATTTCGAATTAAAACAATTGTCGTTAATCATAGGCATCTTACTAATTTCGGTCTATAATGATAAAATTATACCACAAAATGTAAAAATGGTTGACTTGGATTATTTTGAACCAAAATTATTTTATTAATTAAGTTTTCAAAATTGTTTTCAAACGAAAATATTTTACGTAGTAGTATCGAAACGCAAAAAAAGCGACGTTGCCGTTCCGCTTGTTGGCCAGCAACTGGCCGGTAACTATCTACCAGATAAATTATCAGGAAGTTTGACGGTGAAACAGAAAAAAGTTACAACCAGCCTTTAAGTGGTAGATAGTATTAACTATCAGATAACTAACCGACACTTTATCAGTAACCGGTGAAACTGGCCCTTAGTCTAAATTTTAGTGCAACACATAGTATTGGCACAAAAAAATTAATTCAGTAATATCTATACTAATATTTCTATATATTTCGAGAGCTTCCGTTGTGTGCACTGCGTAAACGGATAGAATTACGCAAAAATGATGTATTACAGAATTATTACTCATCAAAATTTCTAAAATGAAGACCGCAAGAGCATATATCTATTTTTTAAGGTTAAGTCACTAATTTTTATGGAAATCAAGTTTTGTTTTAAAGTAGTGCTTATGTGCGAAGGTATTTTTATTAATATAATATTAATCCTTATCCAAATAAATACGTTAATCATCACAAGCATTTAATTTTGAATAAAACTTCCCAATACTTTGTTTGATTTTAATGAATCATTTCATAGATTCAATCATTCAAAATAATGACTGCCTGGGCATGTCATTATTGTGGCGGTAAGATCCATCTTTGAGGAATAGTTGGAGAGGCGCTACGGCGTCCTCACCTTCAAACTTACGTAAGTCTTACCGGGTGGTAGCGGGACTAACGAATTACCGTGACCCTAGAACGTAACGTGTAAGGGCTATTGAATGACACCGTGGATTTTAGTCAGAACAAGTCTGACAGTTCCTCCCGCCCTGCTATGGGTGGGAGGAATCATTTGATAATTTAACCACGTAAAAAAAGTCCTGCCGAGTATAGTTGTTTCGGGAAGTACCTCAGGGATTCAGCGGCAGGCGAGAGGAATGGGGAGCAGGCGGAACGCGTGAGGGAAAGGACATAATCTAAGTGAAGAAGCCTAGTTGTATCATTGCATAGGAATAATTAGACAGATTTAGAATGTGAAAGTATATCATTTTACCAGATGGCCTCCTTAGATCCGGCTGCGGCGGGCGGGGCGGCGCGCCAGTGTGCAAGCCTACGCCCGCCTCGTTGACTCGCATACGGCGCTGTCGCTCACAGTACGCGCTCCACGTCACCTCATTGAAACCATAGTTGAAATAATCTGAAAATATTTATTGTTGAGAAGCCAGCTACCCCATCCTTGGTTTAAACTAAGATTTCCATAATTTATTTTCCAGATTTTTTTATTATAATTTAATATTTCCACACCCCCATTTATGGTAAATGATGTTAATATTGAAATAAATCTGGCTCCCATATAAATGATTGTTAGTTGCAACTGACCTTTAAACAGAACTTTTCTAAACATACCAGATATATCAGCCCCAGGCTTGTTCCATGGCTTATCTTCAATGGTGTCAATGTTGAACTCAAGTGCAGGCACTCCATTGATGCTCCCTGGTCCATCCAAGTCTTCTAATGTAACTTTCCCACCAGTGGTGGTGCCCGTGCGAGGTTTCTCTACAGTACCAGCAGCTACTAAACCTACACCACGCTGAAAAGAGTTGTTGCAGAACATTACAATAAATAAATATATATTATATCCAACGTTTTTAAAAACAACATTTACAATGATTGCATGGAACAATACCAGAATTAAAACTGTAATATTCTGACATAATTATACTAGTACACTTCATGGCAAAACATGGAAACTCTAACCATTTATATTGTAAAATCTCTCACACTATGTTTACAAATAAAAATATCATATTGTTATTGTTACAAAGATTAAAAGAAAACTGTTGGATTGTAAAACTGCCTTTTTACATCTGCAATCGTGATGCATTTCAGTTTTGTCAGATTAGTGAAAAGACTATGATTAACATACTTACTTTTATAGCAAGACTAGCGTAAGATTGAGGTCCAGATTTGATCTCCCCAATAGTGACTTTGATGTCATCACTGTCGTCCGAATCAGAGTCTCCGTTGTTCTGACTGTCGGCGTCTCCGTTCCGGTCATCGCCTTCACGCGAAACCTCCGCAAAATGCTCGTCGTTAAAGTGAGAGTCATCATTGTTTGCCTCGTTATCCTCCTGATCTTTTTCTTCACCTTCCTGCAAGTAATAAGTTTGTTAGTTTCTAAACTTTTGTTTTCGTACAAAAACATAATCATTTAGAATTGAAATCAAAATCATAGCGGTAATTTGTATTGAGAAACTAAAAACGTTAACAAATACAATGAAATAGTAGCATTCCACGTTAAATTTCACACGTAAACTTTCGATCAAAAGTTGTTATAGGTTATGTCGACTTACCGTTGCGGCGTCGTTTACATCAGTCTCTTGCTGCTCTTTTTCAGTACTTTCTGTAGGTTTATCCGATGCCTGATCTGGATTTGATTCACCATACAACCAACTATCGTCATTTTCATCTCCAGGCGCCGTTTCTACGGCAGCGTCTGCCATTTTTATTTTGCTATATTTTTGTTTGACAGACGCTTGACTGAATTTGAGCTGTCTATGGACTTGACATATTTTATACAGAGTTACCAACCCTGAAAAATATTTATCCAGGCATAATCAAAAATCCATCTTAGGAAATATAAAATCTATGGAAATAACACAGATAATACACTAAAAATTAAAAAAATACGTAACATTTTGGAAAAAAGAAAACAAATCATATCAATGGTGTTTATCCTCATAATTATGCTAGCGCAGCATGCAAATGCAACTGGCAGAAAATTTCTGATACTTGCTGGATGCACCTCGCAGGCTCACACATATTGTCAGAAGTTTTGATCCAGCAACTTTTACCGATCCGTTATGTCATCAACATCATCAATCCGTGATCAATCCATTATGGCCCAGAACCCATGCTTTTAGAACTTTATTTTTCACAATAAGAAAAATAAAATAAGCCGAGTCTGAAACCCTTGAAAATACCCCTAAAATTATGAAATCCCTTGAAAAATCATAATTAAAGTGCTCCCTCATCAGGAGCATTAGCCTATATAAATGTAACGTGTGTGGTCTGCAAGTTGTATTAAGGTGTTACACCATAGTATCTCTCTATAACTCGAATTTGCAACGTTAAATTAGAGGCGAATGTTCTCTCGATGAGAGAGACCTTTTTGTGAATTTTACATTTTTATTAATTGACTAGCTTCCGCCCGCGACCCGTCCGCGCGGATGTCGGTCTTCGTGTGGATGGTTTATTTCTCCATTTTGAGTAACTCTGACAATGGCATCTTATAAATATTACGGCGCTGAATCCACTGCGGGTAATGCAACGTGTGTTCGCGGTTCTACAGAACAACGTCTATGAATAAAACTGAAAAATAAGATTTTTTTTTCTACGTATTTCTCCAGGATAAAAAGTATCCTATTTTATGCCCAGGATAATAAGGTATAATTATACCAAGTTTCATCGAAATCGAAACGTTAGTTTTCACGTGATGCCTGCATATACAGACAGACAGACAGACAAATTTTTTTTTAATCACATATTTGGGTTTGGTATCGATCCAGCAACACCCCCCACTATTTATTTTTTCAATATTTTCAATGCACAGAATTGACCCTTCTACAGATTTATTACATGAATAGATAAAGAAGTTAAAGTGTTTGTGTGTCCCGCTTTCAGGTCAAAACGACTGAATCGGTTTTGATGAGTTTTGGTTTAGATATAGATCACTCTTAATGACGTTTGCAGACCAAGAGCTAAGTCAGTTTAGCTTCGTTCGCATAGCTAACGCAGTTTCTCAGTACAGTGTAGTCTGTACTACACTGGACAGATTGTCAATTTGCTCACAGTCTAAGGCCTTTGCCTGGTCGCCGCCGCCGCCCCGCTGCCGCGCCGCTGTTTCCGAGGGCCGGTTCATTTGAATGTATGCCTAAAGAAGATCCTGCCTCTCCCGCGCCGCCGCCGCCGCCCCGCTGCCCGCAAGATTCGAGGCAGAGGCCTAAGGCCTAGCGCGCATTGCGGTGCGGTGAGTTGCGGCAGCGGTTTTAAAACCGGTACTGCGAAATTCTGAAACGATTTGGCGCGCGTATTGCGGCTAAACAGCCGCAAGTTTTGCCATTCGTATCTCAGCTTTCGTAGCGGAAGGTCGACCAGCATGGACTACGAAACCAGGCTTCGGATTTGCATTTATTTAATACTAGCGGGCGCCCGCGGCTCCGCCCGCGTGATTATAAATAAATAAATAAATATTCCACAACTATCACACAACGCCATCTAGTCCCAAGCTAAGCAGAGCTTGTGTTATGGGTACTAGACAACAGATAAACATACTTATATATTTTTTAAATACATACATATTATAGATAAATTACACCCAGACACAGAACAAATGATCGTGCTCATCACACAAACATTTGTCCTGGGTGGGAATCGAACCCACGACCTCCGGCATAGCAGTCAGGGTCACTAACCACTAGACCAACAAGCCTGTCGGTTACCACTGCAAAAAGCCTACTCAGGAAAGACACGGTCAGCAACATGATTCCCAGGTCTATTCACAGACACCGACACTAACATCGACGACGCAGTCAACACAATTACTCGAAATAGATAGATATAGTGTGTCGCGGACTTTTTTGTAGATATTTATAAGATCAACAATTAATTAGAACATTTTATGGTTCTATCTTTTATGGTTTAGGCAGCGTACGCAAATTAAGTAACTTTTCTGGTTGATTTTTACACCTAATGGCCGAAAAACCCAAATATCTTACGGAACCCTATTTTTCTCCAAAATAAAATATAGCTTATGTTACTCGTGGATAATGTAGCTTTCGAATAGTGAAAGAATTTTTAAAATCGGTCAAGTAGTTTTTGAGCCTATTCAATACAATCAAACAAACAAACAAAGTTTTCCTCTTTATAATATTAGTGTAGATAGTGTAGACTACCAAAATAACTGATATTCGTACCTACTATTGCTTCAACTATAAAGAAATAAAATGTAAACTAATAATATATTTAAACACTACCAAAACCTCTAATACCTATTTCATAAAATAACAACAAAACAAATCTAAAAATAAACTATTCAAAGACTAAAAGTAAAAAGGGGCACACCGCAATCGCGGCGGTAAGACCCCTCTTTGAGGAGTGGCTGGATAGGCGTCACGGCGTCCTGACCTACCGCATGACGCAGGTCCTCACCGGACACGGAAGTTTCGGGAGGTACCTGTGTCTGATAAGGAGGGAAAAAACTCCTGGGTGTCACCACTGCGAGGATCGTCCGGAGGAGCATACGGTGCAGGACTGCCCCGTTTGGGCAGAGCACCGCCGTGTCCTCACAACGGCGATAGGCGGAGACTTCTCGCGCCCGGCACTGGTCGAAGCCATGCTGCGGGGCGAGACGGAGTGGGAAGCGGTCGCCTCCTTCTGCGAAGCAGTCATGCTCGCGAAGGAGGAGGCGGGCCGCGTGAGGGAGAGGACAGCGTCCTCCCTCCACCCCAGCCGCAGTGGTAGACGCCCACGGCGACGGCCGTCGCAAGACGATCTCTGGCCACCGTAGGCGCGGGCATACCCGGGTCGACGGCGCGTTGTGTTCCACGCGCGCCTCAAGGAGTGTCAGCATAATGACGGGGCCTGTAGAGGGCCAAAGTCTGCCGGGGTTGCGGGACTCACAAATTACCGTGACCCCGGTACATAAAGGGCTATTGAAGGACACCGTAGATTTTAGTCAGTCAAGTCTGACAGACCCTCCCGCCCTGCCCTGGGTAGGAGGACGTAAGAGGAGACAAATATAATCAGAAAGCTCCGAATTGCTAAGCTATCGGGAGTTTCACGTGTTATTGTGAGTCAACCATAAAAGATAGACATATGCTGTCAAGGAATATTTTTATATAATTTTAAGGAGAACATTTCCGTCATACATGATTTCTATGTAGCTTTAACAATTAAGGCTGCACACGCGACGGAAGTTTAAAAAATGGAGTAGCTTCTTCCCGTTTTCTCAATATTTCCCTTCACTGCTCTGCTCCTATTGATCGTAGCGTAATGAAAAGTATACTATAACCTGCCCCGGAGTATGAAGAATAATTGTGCCAAATTTCGTTAAAATCCGTTGAGTAGTTTTTGTTTCTATAACGAACATACAGACAGACAGACAGACAGACAAAATTTTTTCTGATTGCAGGGGTCGAAACAGGTTCAGTGTTCAAAAATACTGATTTTACTGACCAGAAATCTAAAAAAACTGACTTTTACTGACCATCTGAACTAACTTAAAATAAAAGTTTCACGTGGAATTGAAAAAAAAAATATTATTGGCCTCCACCATCCCCATAGCCAACCATCACCACCTTTTTATTATTAAACAGTTTACAAATAGTTATCAGTTTTAATATTTGTTAATAAGCAAATGACACACATCCAATCATACAAATAATATTAAAAGTTAGAAACATTAGACATTATGATTTCTTGAAGAAGTAAGTAATCAAAGCATTTTTCTTTTTATCTATAATTTTTTGTACGTTTTCTTCTTCTTTAATTTTCTCCTCGTAGTCTTTTCTTTCTTTAACAGCGGTATCTAGTAATGTCTTGGCCATATTAACCTCATTTTCACCATCCCTTTTTCCCCATTCAGATATAAAGTGTCCATTTTTATCTTTTTTATTAAGCCAGTCCTCATTGTCGCAACCGAGGTCCGGGCTCGCCGCAATCGCGGCGGTAAGACCCCTCTTTGAGGAGTGGCTGGATAGGCGTCACGGCGTCCTTACCTTCCGCATGACGCAGGTCCTCACCGGACACGGAAGTTTCGGAAGGTTCCTGTGTCGGATAAGGAAGGAGGAAACGCCTGGTCACCACTGCGAGGATCGTCCGGAGGACACGGTGGAGCATACGGTGCAGGACTGCCCCGCTTGGGCAGAGCACCGCCGTGTCCTCACGACGGCGATAGGCGGAGACCTCTCGCGCCCGGCATTGGTCGAGGCCATGCTGCGGGGCGAGACGGAGTGGGAAGCGGTCGCCTCCTTCTGCGAAGCAGTCATGCTCGCGAAGGAGGAGGCGTGCCGCGTGAGGGAGAGAACAGTGTCCTCCCTCCGACCCAGCCGCAGTGGTAGACGCCCACGGCGACGGACGTCGCCAGACGATCTCCGGCCACCGTAGGCGCGGGCATGCGGGCAGCGAGTAATGGGCAACTCGCAGCCCGACCATGGACCATGCCCGGGTCGACGGCGCGTTGTGTTCCACGCGCGCCTCAAGGAGTGTCAGCACATTGACGGGGCCTGTAGAGGGCCAAAGCCTGCCGGGGTCGCGGGAATTACCCATCACCGTAACCCCGGTACGTAAAGGGCTAGTGAAGGACACCGTGGATTTTAGTCAGTACAAGTCTGACAGTCCCTCCCGCCCTGCCCTGGGTGGGAGGACTCATTTGATGATTTTACCACGCAAAAAAAAAAAGCCAGTCCTCATTAAATTTACATTTCCCCATAATAGTTAGTTGGTTAGTAGCCACAAACAAATCACACAGCAGTCAAATTAAATCACATACAATGCAGGTTAAAAAGCTGAAGCTGTAACAAATATGCAAAGTTAAACTTACAATAATAAAATATGTATTTATTTCGAGAAAAAAAGTAGGATTGGACTTTTTTCCTCGAAATAATGATGCTACAATATTAAGTTGCCACAAGACATCATAATAGAGCATCAGCTGTTAGTTGCTCTCAAACCTTCACTGGGCCCGGCTAAGAAAATTAGAAATGACTAGAAATTTGTTTTTTGTTGACACAATCTAAATGTATATTTAAAATGCTAATGTTAGGACGGGAAGACAGGGTTTTCTCTATGACCACCAACTCCAATCATTTCCCCTTTGGTCTCCTGATGGAAGGAAGTTTGGTCGCGGTTGTGGGTGGCGAAAATGTGAAAAAGTGTTGCAACTGATGAAATGAATGGACTTGAAAGGTGAAACCCGAGCAACGCCGGGTTTGGTTGCTAGTAGGTATACTATAAGATATATATTTCTTAAGCAAAATCTAGAATGAAGAAGGTAGGCGTAAAAAGGAACGAGACAGACAGGCAAAATTGTGTCAGTAAATAATTAATAAGGTTCCAAAAAAATATATGGAGCAATATATGTGTTGATCTCAAAAAACTGAAAAAACTGACCATTTTCTCAAAAAACTGACTTTTACTGACCATGCTAAAAAAAACTGACTTTTACTGATTTTACTGACTAGTTTCGACCCCTGTGATTGCATTTTTTGCACCAGTAGCAATCCCTAATCACCTCTTGATAGTTATTTTTCAAATATATTTCATGTACAGAATTGGCCTCTCTACAGATTTATTATAAGTATAGATTAACAGCAAGAAAACGGAAACGCAAGCAGTATTGGGTTCATCCATTAACAGCAATGAGAGCAATGAAGGATTTTTTCTATATGAGATGTTATGTATTGCGGTGACATTCTTCCGCCGTGGCTCGATCACTACTGACTGCTGCGTGCTACGATTTTTCTGCCGCAGTGCGCGGGGTTGCATACAAGTTCATTGGATGCAAAAAAACCGTGCCGCGCCGCACCGCAAGAAATCTGTAGAAAGTCACAGATTTTTTAGCCGCATGCGGTTGAACAGCCGCATGCGGTTGAACAGCCGCAGTGCGCGTACCTCCACTGTAGTTCATACATCACAGATTTTTGCGGGAGCAAACCGCACCGGTTGCTGCCGCAATGCGCGCTAGGCCTAATACAGGGCGATTGGTAATTGAGTGCATCCCTTGAAATGGGTGATCATGTGATACTAGACCTCATTTACAACAATTTTAAGACTGACAACATGGAGTCCAGTGTCCAAGAATGGGTACTGTGGCACCATTTTAAAAAGGTAATGAAACAAAGAACCAATGGATCCCATTGTGTAGGGGTTAAAATTGTTGCAAATCAGATCTAGTATCACACATTTCAAGGAATGCATCTAAATACAAATCACCCTTGTATGTAGTCAGTATAGTCTGGAAAATACTGTTTATTTTGGTGTTATCTCGAGCTACACGCACGTGAAGCCACTGGCAACAGCTTATTAAAAAAAAAAGATAACAAAATGGATATAAAACAATACTATTTAATTTTAGCAGGTTTGAATAAATAATTGATTTGTATAAAATTATAATAAAGCAACATAGATGTATCACAATCAGTAAATTAGAGAGTTATTAGTCCAGTCCGTTCCTTCTTCGCGGGAACAGCTTTTGTTCCGCTTGTTCCACTTTCTGGGCGACGTTGGCCAACTGTTCAGACGCATCGGAAGCGGCCGCGCCGCAAGTTTCTGCTAGTTCCTGGACACCTTGCGATACCTGCAGTGTGATAAATTTTAACAAATGGAAATCAAAATGAACATTTTTTCTAATTTACCCTAGGGAGTAAACTAGCCCATTCTAAGTTTACAATTACTAAGTACACCTCTATCTGCCTAACCTTTCAGGGATACCTGTAGGTGTGATGCTAGTTTGATGTCATACCAAAGTGACTTTAGAATTTTAGTTTATACAGTCCATTGCTTGTGTCACTATAGACAATTTTATTAAGTGTAGTAGAAACCTTTTATCCTATACTAGCTGTGTCCTGCGGTTTCATGCCTTCTATTCAGCTCCTTTTGATTGTAGTGTGATGCAATATTGCCTATGGCCTTCCTTGGTAGATGGCCTATTCAAAGGAAAAATACATCAGAAGAATAATAAGAATTTGAGCCAGCAGTTCCTAAGTGTGTTCAACCAACAAACTCTTCAGCTTTATAATTTTGGTATGGATTAAATAAAAATAGCACACAACTATGAAAAAAGGCTTCTTGGCATGAAGCCTGTGAAAGCTCTGGCTGTCCATTAAATAAGATGAAATATAGCAAATAAAGTAATGCATACCGCATCAGCCTCAACCTTCACTTCAGCAGCGGCAGCTTGCATATTGTTGACTACCTCCTGCATCTGGGCGGCATGCTGAATGGGTTCTGACTCAAGCACTGGTGCTGCCTGGAATATGCACGAAAATTGTTATAATATTTTATTTTTTCATCAGGAACAATAAGACAAATTATCACACACAGAACTCGCTTCAGTTTTCACTAATTTAAGGATTATTTACTTAAGCTACATGCAAGCAAAGACCATACTCAGCACCTAGAATCACATCATTACAATCTTCAAAAGTGAGAGACATAAGTTTAGGCTCCAATTCTATTTTATTTTGCAAATTAATTAAACCAGGCGGTAAAATATAAGATCATCTCTTTGTCCACATACTTATGTATAAATCAATCAATCAAAACCTAGTCATTAGCCAGTTCATCTGTACCACAATGGACACCATGTCATAATTTCATAGAAATATGTTACCTGTTTGCAACGGTGCATGCACTGGCAGTGATGTCTGAGCACTGGCTCTGCAGCAGCAACTTCATGCATGTGCATTTCATTTTGCTGCATCTGAAAATCAAACACTGATTATGTTACCAAGAAAAAAATAATCTTATTGAATGGTTAGTTTAAAAAAGGGATATAACATTCATGTCTTTAAATTTCAAATACCAAATCAAAAGGCAGAACTCAAGAAATGTATACAGATGGTACAAGTAGGAGATCACTAAGTAAATGGTCATCTGAGTCATCTTTTTCTGGTTAAGAAAATACCATTTTCTTGTCACCATCATTTATTTATAAAAGTATGAGTGTCCCTTTAAACCTTTGCACATTAGTTGACACAATATAAAATGAAAACCACAATAAAATTGGTATAATGCACATGAAAGTCTTACATTTTCCACAAAATTCGGGTCAGTGTAGTTGTTCAACTCGCTGGCCATATGCATGGCTTCATTAAGCTTCTCATGTCCGGCAGTTGCATTGTTGATAGCTTGAGCAGTGTTCAATAGATTGGCGGTAGCATTGTCTCCTTGTTGCCCATCAATAGGTGCATTTGCTGCCAGACCAAGTTTAGCTTCCAATTGCTCAATTCTGCTTTGTAAAATTGAAATGGGGTCCATTTTTCAAAAGACAGAAGTCACTGCAGAAAACTAAATAAAATAAAACTAATTTCTAAATATATTCAGATTCAATAAAATAAATGAATATCGCAATTTTCGAATAGTAGTGCAATTTTAATTTACTTTGACATTAGGTCAACGAAGCGACGTCAAAAATGAATAAATTAAAATCACAGAACCCCCACATTTGGACAGTGTGACTAACAAAATAAAAAAAATATTTTCACTTTCACTTACTATTTAATCATTTAATTTTTCGGTCAGTGGGTAGCCTTAGGGGTTTCATTTGGGGAAAATTAATTTGGTTTGGTTTGTTCCGAACACAGGTTCCGAACTTCCGGACATAGACATGTCGATGAGTGTCTCTTTCTCTTTTCGAGACGAAATAAATAGTGTCAAAAAAAATCTGTCAGTGTCCGAATTGTGTCAGACGTTGTTCTTGTGTTTACCATCTAAATGTGAAACATAATTTAAATTATCTATTTTAAAGTAGGAAAGAATTCTAAAAAAATGGACGAAGAGTTAGGTGGATTGACGGAGGATGATTTCGTGATACCACCAGTTAAATATGAGTGTTAGTATGTGTTTATGCAAAAAACGCAAAATTGTAACACTCATGTAAATGTGAAAAATATTGAGTAAATGTATGTATATTTATGATATTTAATTCTGTTTCAGACTTGGATCACACAGCAGATGTGCAGTAAGTATAATATTAATGTTTTGGCCAGTGGGTCGTCTTAGGGGCGGCTTGTGCTTGCATACATGATGCAACAATAACTTCAAGTCGTTATCTGATTAATTTTTAATCTCAAATAATAGCTTGATTAAGTATTGTGTACTTATAGTGGAGAAATATTGGTCAAAGTTGATAACATAGTTTTTTGCTTGCTAAAACGCTAGTTTTCCTTAAAAAATATAGTTTTATAGGTTATTGCACAAGCAGTTTGGTGATTCATCGTTTAATTATATTGAATCTTCCTGTTATTATTAATTTTTGAAAGCAAAAACTTAGTTCGATTGTGCTCATCCTAAAAATATTTCAAGTTATTTTTTTTTAATCTTGTAAAAATAAATAAAACTGATGGCAAAACAACACATTATAGAGTATGCTGCATAATAAAATTATAGGAAATAAACAGAGATAAATTAACTTTTTCAGACTACATGCTTGGGGCAACACCCTGAAGGAAGCATTTGAGCAGTGCGGCATGGCTATGTTTGCGTACATGACAGAAATGCCTTACGTCCAGATTAAAGAGGTGCACACCATAGAAGCCAATGCAGATGATCTGATGGGCCTCTTGTACCATTTCCTTGATGAACTATTGTTTCTATTCTCTGCCGAACCATTCCTAATTTGTAAAAAGTTAGTGATCACAGAGTTTAATACGCAAGAGTTCAGGATAGTTTGTAAGTGTTACGGTGAAGAGTTCCAACTGGGCAAGCACCCGCAGGGCACTGAAGTAAAGGCTATCACTTACTCAGCCATGCAGATCATAGACGAACCTAAGGATAATAAGTATGAAGTGTTTGTTATTATTGATATTTGATAATTATATTTTTGTTGAATATTTTCATGGTTTTCTGTTAATGTCTAATGTCTGTAATTATATTGAGCATATAAGTACAAGGTAAAAAAGTAAAAATATTAAAATTTTATACCCTGCATAATTGTCGTAAAAAGGATATTAAAGAAAGCTTTAATTTGCTTTTAAAATATACTTTCTATGTTGGATGCATAGAAAGAAGAAGAAGGATTTATTTTAGATGCAGCAGAAACTAGAAATGACATACATGCTTGGAAAAATATTCTCTCTCACACACTGACCTAGTACAAGTGGTTTAACATTATGAGCTTTTTGATTAGTAACATCTTCACTATCGCTTCTGTGAGAGTGATTTCGTGAATGTAATGGAAGAGAATTGGTCCACCAATAAGCTGATGGTAGCTACTCTAGCCGAGGTCTGTCAGAAAACACTATTGACCCTGTCCTGTGCGGGGTCAATATTACCGCTCCCCCGACGCGACGCACCTCCCGCCGCGCCGCGTGTTATTGAACGCGGCTTTAAGTTAAGCAACACTTGTCTAGTTGTTAATAATGTAAATCACCTGTAATTCCCCATAGGGCTACCCCCAATATTCTACAAAATAATGTTCCCCTGCCTTTAACGGTCTTTGAGCGAGTTTGAAAAGACAGATAGTTGTCTTTTGTTTTTTCACTACCTTACCTATTAAGACCTTGTCCAGAAGAAGCGAATTACGCGCGAGTCGAGGGTCTGGCGTTATGCACGCGATTTACGCGCGTATTTTGAATTCGCGCGATTCTTGTGGACGCGATGTATTCGTGCCTAGTATCTCAATAGCGCGCGAATGAATACGCGCGAAACGTTTCGCGACGAATTCGCTTCTTCTGGACAAGATCTAAACATTAAAACTGCTGGTCTATATTTACATACTAAAAACATATTGCCAGCTTATTCAATCTATTTCTCCATTTCTCTGTCGGTTAGTAGTAGGTACCTGTCCTATATAAAATCTCGTCTTTGTGTTGGACAGTTTAGTTACTCCATGATTTTACCACGATAAAAAAATAAAAAAAGTGGTCGCAAGCGCACCTCACGATTCACCCGCAGTGGGAGACGCCCACGGCAATGGACGCCGCAGGATGGCTACCGTAGGCGCGAGCTTGCGGACGGCAAGTAATGGGCGACTCGCTGTCCGATCATGGACCATGCCAGAGGGTCAAAGGCGCGTCGTGGTCCACGCGCGCCTCAATGAGCTGTCAGCACAATGACGGAGCCCCTTTAGAAGACCAAAGCCTGCTGGTACTAAAGAGCTACTGGGACACCGGAGCGAAAAGGGCTATTGAAGGACACCGTGGATTTTAGTCAGTACAAGTCTGACAGTCCCTCCTGCCCTGCCCTGAGTGGGAGGACTCATTTGATGAGTTCTCAAGCTCCTGTTGTTACCAACCATTATGGATCATGTACTGACTATGAAAATAAATTATAATTAAAAACCGACCAAGTCCAAATCGAACTCGCGCACGAAGAGTTCCTATTAATTAGAAACCTAAATGAAATAAACTGAGTAATATAAAAAAACACGTTTTTTGCATGGAGGCTTTTAATTAGCTTTTTTTTTTTATTCTCTTCTTTAGGACTTAATTGTTACAGCGGCAACACATCATTTGTGAAAATTTCAACTGTTTTACTATCCTGGTTCGTGAGGTAGGTTCAGCCTGGTGACAGATGACAGCGAAGTCTTAGTAATAGGGTCCCGTTTTAATCTTTGGGTACGTGACCCTAAAAATACATATAGATAACCTCCTTTGGGAAGTCGGTTATAAAATAAGGGTGTTTAGGTTCAATGGGTATTATACACTAAAGATCTAATATAGTGAATAATTGTATAGAAGAGAGCCAAAAATGGATACCTACACATATTTAACAAAGAAGGATACACTAACAGGAAGAATATTGCAAAATCTATCAGAACCTGAGTACATGCTATGCCAAAAACTATGAGGCTACGATATTTTGGCGTAGCGCGTAGCACTTTGGAACTAAAGTAGGTATGTATGTGAAATGTCAAATAGGCATACTTGCATATTATTATTTAGTGAGTTGTTTTTGCCTACCAAGGGGTAAGGGGGCATCCATCGGGCATATGACCCCTCTTTGAGGAGCGGCTGGAGAGGCGTCACGGCGTCCATACCTTCCGCTTGACGCCGTACTTTACCGGACACAGAAGTTTCGGTAGATTCTTGTATCGGACTGGAAAGGAAGAAACGCCTGGATGTCACCACTGCAAGGATCGCCCTGAAGATATGGTGGATCATACGGTGCAGGACTGCCTTAGGCGACTACCTCTCGCGCCCGCCATTGGTCGTTGCCATGCTGCAGGTCGAGTCGGTATGGGAAGTTGTCACCTCAAAAAAAAAACCCAGCCGCCGCGGGAGAGGCCCCGGGCATCGGATGTCGTGAGGCGATTTGATGATTTTGCCACGATAAAAAGGCTTTTTTTTTTATTTCATTGACTATTTGCTGTCGACTTCTGAAAGAAAACTAATTTAACTTTGTTTATTTTTGAAGTCAGTTTCTTTTTTTTTTCATAATGTTTTTTCAGTTCAGATAAGCATATTAGTGTTATATATTAAAACCGGCCCCTCCAGAATGTAACGAACACTTCTGACCAAATTGTTCCGGCCAGACGCGAGACAATCCCGGACAAACATACTTGTCGAACTGAACAACTACTTTTTTTTTTAATTCAGTTATAAAAGGGGGCATCCATAGCGAGGTGATTTTTTGACCCCCCTTTGTTACGGTGAGATTTTTAGGGTTCCGAACTCAAAAGTTAAAATGGGACGCTAATATTACTAAGACTCCGTTGTCCGTCTGTCTGTCTGCCTGTCTGGCACCAGGCTGCATCTCATGAACCGTGATAGTTTGGCAGCTGAAATTATCATAGATGATGTATTTCTGTTGCCGCTATATATACAACAAATATTAAAACACACAATAAAACAAACATTTAAGGGCTTCTCATGCAACAATCATGACTCTTTTGCCGTTTTTAGACATTATAGTACGGAACCCTTCCTGCGTGCGTCGAACTCGCACAAGTTTTATTGTGCCGAGAGATTTTCCAAAATGCATAGGTATTTGTGATAATCTCACTTTGTGCGCTTGTGCAGCTGGTGCACTAAAGACCACTTAAATATAATAAGCAATATGGAGGTAATAAAATATCCTGCTAATAATATTATAAACGTGAAAGTTTGTTTGGATGGATGGATGTTTGTTACTCTTTCACGCAGAAACTTCTGCACGGATTTGGATAACATTTGGTACACAGATAGTTTATAACCTGGATTACCACACAGGACAGTTTTTATCCCGATTTTATTTTGCCGTGTGATAATTTTCGAGTTGTAGTGGGCAGATCCGCTGGCAACAGCTATTATTTCATATTTGTCGATACCTATTCCTCTCCACCACGTAAGTTTGGGTGAGATCTGACTTGAGCTGAGAGAGTGTGGACGACTTAAATAGAGAAGTAGAACAATGCCACCTGGACAGCGATGTCGCGTCCGCGCATGTCGTTTGCCTCTTTTAAATCCAGAACGTTGCGGTGCAGAAAGCGGGAACCGGGGTGCGAAATTGGACCGATTAACTGGACAGTTTCTCAGCTGGACAGATTAGCAACAAGGCAGAACGTGTATAGTCCATCACATAATTATTAAAATGTATTTTCATTACCTACTCATACTCTGAAAGTAGGTCATGTAATACTTTCCGTATATATAAAAGTACTCTGTGTGTAATAGTGATAAGCATTGCAGCCCGAGGGAGAATAGCTTCAATTCAACTGACAGCTGCCAAATTAACAAAAAACTAGTTCTATTTTGACATTCCTATTGAACCATGTTCTAATTTTTATACAGCCACCAAGGAACAGCGCGATAATAATTAAAAGTTATCTATATGTATAAAAGAACAGGGTTTTTTATTAAGACTCGACTACAGCCGAAACCGCTAACGCTAAACGCAGTAACTTGAATTTTGGACAGTAGTTGCATTCTACTGTGTAGGGGAGCAATAAGACGGGATTTTCCGAAAATCCTCCTCTAAGGGGGTGAAAAGGGGTGAAAACGTTTGTTAAATTAACAAAAAACTAGTTCTATTTTAACATTCCTATTGAATCATGTTCTAATTTTTTATACAACCACCAAAGAAAACAGCGCGATTTAAAATTAAAATAATGTGAAAAGGGGTGAAAACGTTTGTATGAAAAATCTTATTCCTTGAGTTTAGAAACTTGAAACTTAGTACGAATTAGAGTACAAGTAAATAAAAAAAGATGGACATTAATAGTTTTTTAAAACTACCCTCCATTGTTAATCTAGATGATGTTAAAGTTTGTATGGGAAAATCATAACGCGTTAACCGATGAATTTGAAACTCAGTATATAGAAATTAGATAAAAAATAATTAAACACGTGTTTTTGGGTTTTTCGAAAATCACCCCCAAGTTAGTGAAAAAGGATATTCAAGTTTAAAGGAAAGGATCTAAAATCAATAAACGTATAACCTGAATTTTGGACGGTAGTTGCAATTTATTATGCAGGTGAGCACTACGAAGGGATTTTGCGAAAATCATCCTATAAGGAGGTGAAACGGGGTGAAAACCTTTGTATGTAAAATCTTATCCCTTAGGTTTTTAAACTTGAAACTTGGTACGAATATGAGTATATGTAAATAAAAAAGATGGGCATTATTAGTTTTTTGAAACTACCCTCCATTGGTAATCTAGAATCTAGACGAAATTAAAGTTTGTATGGGAAAATCATAACGCCCTAAACGATGAATTTGAATTTGAGTATATAGAAGTTAGATCAAAAGTACCTAATCAAACACGTGTTTTTGGGTTTTTCGAAAAATCACCCCCTAAATTGGTGAAAAGGGATGGTTAAGTTTTTTTTAAGGGATGGATTTTACTGCTTGCTTCGATAAACTCAGCGGGTGAACATCGGAAAATCAGTTTGTCCACAATAATATTTCGAGTTCTAAGTTAGAAACACGCGCTGACGAAGTCGCGGGCGGAGTGCTAGTCTATAGATATAATAAATCTGTAGAAGGGTCAATTCTGTACATTGAAAATATTGAAAAAATTAATAGCGGGGGTTGTTGCTGCATCGATACCAAACCCAAATACCTATGTGATTAAAAAAATTTTTGTGTGTCTATCTGTATATGCAGGCATCACGTGAAAACTAACGGTTCGATTTCGATGAAACTTGGTATAAATATACCTTATTATCCTGGGCATAAAAGATATACTTTTTATCCTGGAAAAATACGTAGAAAAAAAATCTTATTTTTCAGTTTTATTCATAGACGTTGTTCTATAGAACCGCGAACACACGTTGCATCGCATTGTCACGATCACTTTTTTATTATTGCGAACTTTTCGTCACTGTCAGTAATTTACTGCTACATGCTACTTATCAAGGTCGGAATTACTATGAAAAAAATACTACAGAACGCGAGCTCAACAGCAGTAGCTCAATAGAAGGATCTCCTTAATTATTATAGGCTTAGCCGTATTTGGATCCAATAGATATTTATAAGATGTCATTGTCAGAGTTACTCAAAATAAATAAACCATCCACGCGACGACCGACATCCGCGCGGACGGAGTCGCGGGCGGAAGCTAGTAAGTAATAATATAATAATTATGACATTAATATAGTAGTAATATTTTTAACAATTTCTCTAAAATAACATAGTTTTCGGCAAAATCTTTGCCATTTTTAAAAATTATGAACATGAAAAATGCTGGCTGTACAGCTTACAACAACCAATGAACAAAAACACAAAACAAAATAAGCGGGAAAGCGACAATCCGAACAACACTCATTTTTCTGTAGATAATAATATAAGTTCTTATTTTTACTTTCCTCGCATTCGTAATAAAAAGCAGTGTTTACCCCGGGTAAATTACTTATTTAGTCCCTCCCTCAAACTATTATAGCGCCCTCACTACGTTACGGAATTTTAGAAAGGTAAATTGTGTTTTATTTGGAAGATGATAAGAAGTTTGCAGGAACTCGAGTTCTCCCAAGGTTTGCGGAGCACTGGGCACGTGCCAAGAGTACCCAATTCAAATGGAAAAGATGGCTCTGTGTTGGTTTCCCGTCTCACGGGATACAGTTGAATACCTTCCAGCATTTTGGTGTAGTGGCAGTAGTGCGCGCATGTTATTAGTTTACGTGTCACGACTGCCTATCTAACCTCTACTATCCAGTAAGTAAGTAGCGAGTAAAACTATTAGCTGCTAGCAGACTTTCGGTCGACTGACTACCTGTATCGACTGTCAAACTTCTATTACCTGTGTTCGACAAATGGATGTGCGATAAAACTGTAGGTACTGTGACTCATTATAGTTCGAAGGTACGCTTGTGCGAAACACTAAAGTTCGACACCAACTCCTTTGACTCCACCGTGTTGTCGAGCTTCAGTCTGTCGTACAAGCGTCAATCGCATATCCGTTTTTCGAGCTCACGTAGTACGTACACCCAGAAATGACAGTCGGGATCAACGAAAACGAAAATACGAAGGATGGGTTGTAAATGATACGGTATGTAAATGATTAATGAGCTTTCATAGGTACATACTGCTGCTACTTCTTATTACTTCCATTTTACAACTTAATGATTCTCATGTACCTTTGAAAGCTGTTAGAGTCAAGCGTCTGCCAGCCCCCTGGATAAGGCTGCTTTTATGGATGCGTTTGGTATCCACCAATCATATTCATTGGTGCACATAGCATAGCACTGGTGGAAATGGATTCAACTAAGATATATTTTTATATGGAAGCATGCGTGTTATGGATGTGTAATATGGATGCGTGAGTCTCTACGCCGATACAGTTGTGAGAATGTTCTCAACTCTTCGCCGGCTAATAAATGGAAATTTTTAAAATCACTTGGTAAATCAACGTCACCATCAAGTATTTTACCATCGAAATTGTCTTCGAATAACCTAAATTTAAATTTTTATCAACAACCAGTGATAAAAAAATATTATTTAGATGGTGTTAAAAGAGACACTATTCATAAAATATCTTCCCTGCCAGTACTTTCCTTAAACTCCTTCTCGTTTTCTCCCGTGTCTGAACTCGAAATTCCCAACATCTTTAAGTCAATTAAAACAAATGCTGTCGGATGTGACGGGGTGAGCAGGAAGATGTTAAGTTTCATTCTTAATACTTTTGATTCTCATTGTCACACAGATTATTGACTTTTCTCTGTATTCTGGGGTTTTTCCTGTAAACTGGCGTAAAGCTTATATTATTCCTCTTCCAAAAATTAGTAATCCCAGTTCGACCCAAAGTGGTTAACTATAACCACTTTGGGTCGAGCTCGATTCTCTCTTTCCTTTCTAAAATCCTTAAAAGCTGTTGCTCATAACCAAATTTCTACTTTCATTTTTAAAGGTAACTTATTTTCCCAATTCCAATCAGGTCTTCGGCCTGGAAATAGTACTTCTACTGCTTTGCTCAAAGTCACTGATGATATCAGGTCCGGCATGGAGAATTCAAAGTTAACGGTTTTAATTTGACTTTCCCAACGCATTTAATACCGTTGACCATTATATTCTTGTCGTCATTTTGTCGCAGATTGGGATTTGGGATTCATCACGGGATTGGTTCTTGTCTTATCTTGGTGTTCGCCAGCAGGCGGTTCGTGTCAAGCAGGCATGTTCTGACTAGTATGATCTACTAACTGGTGTTCCATAAGGCGGTATACTCTCTCCTTTATTATTTTTGCTTTATTTATTAGTATATTATTTATAAATAGTTGTAGCTAGATTTATTAGTTTTAATTGTTTCATTAGTGTTCTTGTACCTATTCCAACTGCTTCTCATTAAGTCCTTCTTACGTGTGATCGCGTAGCGAATGTATGAGGGGGCAAGATGCATCTGCGAGGCCCTTTTTTTAAGGACGAAAAATATAACTTGCCTCCACTGCTCGCGCGAGGCCCCCTTGTTGTAAAATGATTATGTAAAATTATACCAAATGTGATTGTGATGTGAACAGCTACACCAGGTTTGCGAGGCCTGTTGGGCTCTTTCAGTCCCCACATAAAAAAAAAAAGTTAGCAAGGGAGGTCATGTTAATTTCTTATAGAAGTGTTGCGCTGCTATACTGACTGGTGATCGCCGTTGTCAAGATTTTTTCTTTTTTTTCTCTGAGTGCCCCTGCCAGGTGCGAGGCCGGGGGCTAGGGTCCGTTTCGCCCCCGCCTAGCTACGCCACTGTACTGAGTTTCCTTGTTCGTCCATCCACAGACAGACCTAGACATACGCGGCTCTACTTTGAAGATGGAACGGAATTGCTTTATTTAACTCCGATTCATCTACAAATTTTTTTTTTATTTTTTTTTTTTTTGTTTTTCACAGCTATCACACAACGCCATCTAGTCCCAAGCTAAGCAGAGCTTGTGTTATGGGTACTAGACAACTGATAAACATACTTATATATTTCTAAATACATAAATATTATAGATAAATTACACCCAGACACAGAACAAATGATCGTGCTCATCACACAAACATCTGTCCTGGGTGGGAATCGAACCCACGACCTCCGGCATAGCAGTCAGGGTCACTAACCACTAGACCAACAGGCCTGTCAAAAATTATTTTTAAAACTGCGCCAATTCTGTAACACCGTCATTGCCCTACCTACACTGCCAAGTTTTTGTCAACACTACTAACTGAGTAATTATTGCACTACAAAACAGATTTTCAAAAAGTCGGTATCAGCGGCCCGCAACGTGCATTTAGTTAAGTTTGTTAAAAGGGTGAAATATAAATTACAATCAATTGAAAACCGACGTGCCCAAATTAACTTAACACCTTTAAATAATACCACGACATAAAAAAATACCTACCTGCATAACGAGGGGCATAGTTTTATTGACACTATTACATAAAAATAAGGGTCAACCGAAAAAAATATAACGGGTTTCCACGGCATCGAAGAGAATAAAATAGTTCGTTATTATTTTAAGGTTGAGAAAGTAAGTAGATGCGACTCTAGTCTAGTTTATCTATCTTCTTCTATACTATAATAAATCTGTAGAAGGGTCAATTCTGTACATTGAAAATATTGAAAAAATAAATAGCGGGGGGTGTTGCTGGATCGATACCAAACCCAAATATATGATGAAAAAAATTTTTTTCTGTCTGTCTGTCTGTTTGTGCAGGCATCACGTGAAAACTAACGGTTCGATTTCGATGAAACTTGGTATAATTATTCCTTATTATCCTGGGCATAACATAGGATACTTTTTATCCTGGAAAAATACGTAGAAAAATAATCTTATTTTTCAGTTTTATTCATAGACGTTGTTCTGTAGAACCGCGAACACACGTTGCATTACCCGCAGTGGATTCAGCGCCGTAATATTTATAAAATGTCATTGTCAGAGTTACTCAAAATGGGGAAATAAATCATCCACGCGAAGATCGACATCCGCGCGGACGGAGTCGCGGGCGGAAGCTAGTCTATCTTCTATCTATCTATATATATATAAAAGGAGAACTGACTGACTGACATATCAACGCACAGCCGAAACTACTGGGGCTAGGAATGTTAAATTTTGCACACGGCTTCCTATTATAATGTAGGGGAGCACTAAGAAGGGGTTTTTGGAAATTTAACCTTTAAGGGGGTGAAAGGGGGAATTAGGAAAGTACGTAACCCACGCCGACGAAGTCGCGGGCAAAGTGCCCGCGACTTCGTCGGCGTGGGCGACCTTTAAAATACAATCAATTTTTTTTGGGTACACTTCAAGTCCTGTCATTACGAGAAAATTCAACAGATTTTGTCAAACCTTGTACGATAGCATTGAAGCAGGAAAGTTGTCCGGACTTGTAGAGCCCTCTAATTATAGTTTTTTTGTAGGTATAGGCCCAGTGAAGAATTACCTACCTGAGTGAAATAGAAAATACCACGTTGTCACAAAACAGGCAATGAAAAAATCGTCAGTGCTAGTTCAATTTCATCCTTATACAATTAGGAATGTAAGCTCAGAAGCAAACTCACGCGACGTAGGAATAAATGAGATTCTAACCTTACCATTTCCTGATTAACTCATTCATTAGCAAATTCAGCAATTGCTAAGGGCATCAAATCTTAAGGGGCACCATAAATACGCCCAAATATTTACTTCGGGCTTTGAGTTTTGGTCGCGGGACTTTTCCATTACCGTGACCCCGGTGCGTAAAGGGCTAGTGAAGGACACCGTGGATTTTAGTCAGTACAAGTCTGACAGTCCCTCCCGCCCTGCCCTGGGTGGGAGAACTCATTTGATGATTTTACCACGATAAAAAAAAACGGGGTTTGAGTTTCGCGGGCATGCGGGTAGCGAGTAATGGGCAACTCGATGTCCGACCATGGACCATGCCCGGGTTGACGGCAAATTGTGTTCCACGCGCGCTTCAAAGAGTGTCAGCAAAAATGACGGGGCCCTCTCTAAAAGGCCAAAGCCTGTCGGGGTCGCGGGTCTTATGATTTACCGTGACCCCGGAACGTAAAGGGCTATTGAAGGACACCGTGGATTTTATTTAGTCAGTACGAGTCTGACAGTCCCTCCCGTTCTGCCCTGGATGGGAGGACTCATTTGATGATTTTACCACATTAAAAAAAAAGTACTACCCGATGAAATGCTAGTTTTCGAGCTGCCACAAATAACAGCGTTTCTGTATTTACGTTTAGCTTATCCATCTGTATTTTTTATCTTGTACGCCATGTAAAAAATTAAAGGAACACATTAGTTTACCAGTGGATAGGGGGTCCCATTTTTTTGTTGTAAAATCATGAAATGAGTCCTTCTACCCAGGGCGGGGCGGGAGGAACTGTCAGACTTGTACTGATTAAAATCCACGGTGATCCTTTAATAGCCCTTTACGTTCTAGGGTTATCTGATGAGACAGTCCCGCGACCCCGGCAGGCTTTGGCCCTCTAAGGGCAGCCCCGTCAGATTGCTGACAGCTCTTTGGTCCATGATCAGACGGCGAGTCACCCATTACTCGCCGTCCGCATGCCCGCGCCTAAGGTGACCGGCGGAAATCGCAACGCGACGTCCGTTGCCGTGGGCGTTTCCCGCGGCGGCTGGGCCGTGGGGTGGACGCTATCTTCTTTCTAACGCGCCCGCCTCCTCCTTCGCTAGCATCACGTTGCTTCGCAGGAGGCAACCGCTTCCCATTCCGTCTCGACCCGCAGCATAGCCTCGACCAATGCCGGGCGCGAGAGGTCATCGCCTATCGGCTCCGTGAGGACATGGCGGTGTTCTGCCCAAGCGAGGCAGTTCTGCACCGTGTCCTCTGTGCCATCTTCGCAGTGGTGACAACTAGGCGTTTCTTCCTTCCCAATTAGACACAGGAACCTCCCGAAACTTCCGTGTCTGGTGAGGACTTGTGTCAAGCGGAAGTGAGGACGCCGTGAGGCCTCTCCAGCCACTCCTTAAAGAGGTCTTACCGCCGCGGTGGCGGCGTGCCCGAACGACAGTCGTCGTTTAGTAGGAGAGAAGAAAGCGGTATATTTATTCTCCATTTTAATTTGCGTTAAGAGGCCTCTTACAGTCCACTAGCGCCGCCAATCGAAAAAATGTCATAACTCGTAAATAGAATCAAAAATACAAAATGTGGTCTTGTTTTTGATTCTATTTACGAGTTATAACATTTTTTCGATTGGCGGCGCTAGTGGACTGTAAAAGGCTCCTTAATAGGGCCCGTCTAATACAAAAATGTTTTTTTTTAAGTTGGCGAACTGGATGTAAGTAATTAATAGCTTTCAGTTTTATTCTGGAACTAGCGACCCGCCGCCGCCGGTACAATTTCTGCTATATTATGCATTATATATACATATAAACCTTCCTATTGATTCACTCTGCCTTAAAAAAACGCATCAAAATCCGTTGCGTAGTTTTAAAGATCTAAGCATCATATAGACAGACAGACAGACAGCGGGAAGCGACTGTGTTTTATACTATGTAGTGATGGAAATATTTAGGTGGGAAATTAAAGTCTGTAATCGAAATCAGATTAGCCCGAAAATTATTTTAATGGATAAAAAGAGAAAATATATAAAAATAATACTGCTTCGAAATAAACAGATCAACAAAACCACAAACTAAACGTTAATCGCTTTCGTTTCTTTCCTTTTTATTTTTGAATAAACCCGTCTGAGTATTATTTATTTTTCAAGTAAAGTTTTTTAAAAACATCATCAAAATAAAATGCTTACCATAAATAATTTCATAAAAGCCAAAATGTAAAAATATTTCCTTATTTGTTTATTTTATCACGATTTAACGTATTTCTGAACGATTCTTGTCTATGATAGAGATATATCTTTTACAATATGTATAGTCATTTCCGCTTTGTTCGCGGTTTCACTGATATCCGTATCCTATAAAAAAGATGCTTGAATAACTTTTATAATTTCATCTATACCAATACGCTTATTTATGAACTATATCAGGACATAAAATATGCGCTGTTATTATAAGTAAAAAACTTATGCTCCAATCGCTTCAAATAATTCTTACCTTTTTCATAAACATATAATCAATTTGGTACTGAACTGCGGAAATCATTTATTTATGTAATAAAAGCATATTGTTTTATTAATTTTATGTTATAACTCATCTGTCTATTGTGTAATAATCGAGAGGTTTCGTCAAACAATCATCCCAATATATTTTTTTGGAAGATAAAACAATTTTTCGGTAACACATTTACTATACGCCTTATTGATTGAATAACCAACGAAATTCATTTTAATGCTTTCGTTTATTGATCTCGTTGGTTTTATGTCTCGGATTCTAATGAACTTCGCTGACTGACGACATTTACAAAAAATAATGTGTAAGTTCTCGATAAGCCAAGTGCGTAATAATAAAATAATGTAACCACGAAAGCACTGTAATGGGGTTTCTGATTCTATACAAATAATTTTCTACGGACCTATTGGACATAATCTAGAGGATATAAGACATATATTATATTTGTTTCTTCAACCTTTTTCTTATAATCTTTAATGTAAAATTCTGGAGGAAGTAGGTACAATATATTTTATAATGGTAGAGTAGATCGCAGTTCTGAAATGTTAATAGTTATTATAACGAAACGTAAGGACAAATTAAATCCTTTATTTAATGAATAATAAAGATACATTAAGTAGCAACTATTCATACAATCTAATATAAGTTTAAATAAATAGAAAAGTAAAAAAACAAACAAGTAAACAACAATATAAACTTTTAAAATAAAATCACATAACTTGCGCCACTACAAAATACTAACAAACGGTTAAGAAGACGCATCGCTTCTCTGAACCGGTCGAACAATTGAAATTCAAAAATTCGTTATATTTTTTATGGCTTCTTCAACGAGGGGAAGAATTTGGATCGCGAAGCGGCGTCCGCTAGGGGTTGCTCGCTCGGTCGCTTCGCGCCTGCGCACGTAGTTCGCGCCACTGCTACGTCGCTTGCAAGCCAGATGTTCTGAAAAGCTTCCTGTCGCCGTTTCAATGCTCCGCATTTTTATCTAATAAGTTATTGTAAAATGTGGACTAGGACCTTTTTATTATTTTCTTTTATGAGTGAAGTAATCAGTGAATAAATATCATGTGTATTGGATAAACTGTGTGTAGTAACTTAAAATTATCGAGCGTCTCGATGTCCACGAGTTCACTCGGGACCAACAAAGCGGCGGACATTTTATTTTGAGTACTCGATAATGTAGCGTTCGCTTCGAAAACATTAATGTCGTTTTATGGTTATAAATTTGGATATCGTTCGCTTACACCTTTTGTAAGTATTGTTATTTCATAGTGGGTATTTTGTGTGTAATCCTTGAATGTGTACACTTAGGTTTAGAAGCGGTTATGCCCAGGTATCACCGCTAGGTTGTCGATATTTTGGGGAAAATGTCGTTGAAAAAAGTGACGTAAGCAAAACTGGACAGCTGGAACTATCGTCTTGGACCTTTGGTATTACATACACTCTGCTAAACTTGCTATCGACCCACTCCGCTTCGGAGGCTTCTCGTTCGTGATTTCCGCGCGCGCGGCGCCCCTAACCTATTCACTAATTGAATTGTGATGATTATGATGCGTTACTGTAGGAAAACTGTATGTTTATTGGTTCTAACATGTTATTTGTGTTAATTAACAGCGATGCCGAGAGGGGTGAAGCGAGGGCCGGCGGAGGGCGAGGCCGAGGTGGTGGTACGCGCTGCTGCGTCTCCTTCGCATACCACACTACTGGACGACAGCCCCAGCCAGCCCATTAGCTATCACCTGCTCGATCACGGCTATGGCGCCACGCCACAGCATCAAATACGGCGCGAGGCGCCTACGGCACCGCCGAAGACGTCTGAAGTAAGATCCTCATTCAATATATATTGATGCATCCAGGACTAAGAAAACAAGTGTACTAGTTGTTTTTGATGACATTAAATAGTCATTGGTTTAAATGAGAGTACTTCCAAAAAGTTCGTCAGGTTTCTTTGATTGTTTAAAGTCTTTAGAATGATTTCGAAATAGCAGTTTCACACATGTCCCGTTGCACCATCAAAACGGCTGATACAGTGGAATGATAGTCCATGTGTAAGCGGTACTGGATATGGGGCATTCCATGTCCTAATAGCTCAAGTTTTTTTTTTAGGAAAACATAGCTTGATATTAATGATGTTTTTTATGATGTGGTAATCGGGAGGATGAGGATGTCTCTTTCCTGTTAAACAATTCAGTCAATTACAGCTTGGCAGCAGGTTCTTTACTTACATACTTTTTACTAGTCTAGATTGAATTAGTAACTATAATTCATTTTAAATAATCCAGTTCAAATTACAAAAAGTCATCATCATTGTCAATATTATGCAAATTGTACATTGGACTGAGTATTACATCATTGGGAGTTCCTGTATGAGATTTGAAAGATATTTGCGACTATAACAAGTTATGACAAGTTCATTTTGTCAATAAATAAATGTAGGTACATTATGTAATGTTAATATAAAAGAAATTGTCTGGTCTCTGGTCATTGAGTTGGATAGATCTTGTAATCATAAACACATTCTTTTGTTGACATATTTACTCAGTGATTCTTGTACCGCAATATTTTTACATAAATCTCAAAGACATATTTCTATTTGCATTGGGATTTTAAAATAGTTTTTTGTTAATATCTCATGGCTTTTTTTATATAGTAGAAATTTTGGTTATGATCTTGTGTCTTTAGTGCTTCAAAGAAAGCTGTTTACAAATAGCAAAAAAATCTATATCTAATACTTAGAGGGATGTACTGATAAAATTCTGCAATCATTTGAACATTCTTAATTAGATGGACTATTGTATGAGCTATTGGCTCATAATCCAGATGTAAGGGTTTTGACTTTTAAGGTTAGGTTAATGAAGGTCATAAATTAGTTTTGTTATAGAAAAATAAAAAAAAATACATTGAAGTGTCACAGTTACACCATATCTGTTTCACTAGTTGAAATGATAATATATTTATAGATCTATGAAACTAATCACTATGAGTGCAATAATAGCCATAGCCATTGTCAAACAGCAATGTGACAACAATTTAATGATTTATGTATTTATTGCACATTTTCCTTAATATTTATTTAATCAGTCTGTAGCTTATATTTATGAAATTTTCAATAGAAATCTACCATAGTGTTTAGTATTATTAAATATGGTTCTAGAAACAGGAGTGAACTTAAATGAGCTCAAAAATAATAATAATGAGGTCATTGATCTGTGGGGTCATTGAACTGGTCCAATAGAATTCTGGAGGTTCAAAAAGAGGGTGATAGGATAGAATTTCCAACTCAATTTTAATAAAATAGAGAAAATAGCAATAAAATAGTCATTAATTCCATCAATGTTTTTGCTATTAATTTTCATGTACATTAATTTAAAGTTGAAGTAAAATTTTGCAACTTTCCTGATTATTTTTATCAACAGCACATGTTCTTCATACCAGTATTGCATGTCGCAATTATGGTTAATTTTATTTAAATGCGTATAGGGTTATTGATTAATACAATAATTATCATGGCCCAGATAAGTGCAAGTAATAATACTATGTTTTGTCAAAGTAATTTATTATCAATCCACATAACAAAAATCATTTAAATTGCATTGGAAATTATTTTACGTGTTTTTTTTTCTAATCAACTAATTCAGAAGGACCATTCCATGAGATTTTAATTTTAAAATAATTTACTGTTAAAAATAATCCACTTCAAATTCCGCAATTCGTAAACATTTTGACGAATCAAAATGGCGGATACTAGACGACATAATTTCGAGTGTGTAACGGTAGCGAGTACACTGAAAAGTGTTTAGTCGGTGGGACCCTACGCGGGACCGGGATTTGGACCAATCACGGGAGAGACGCTTTCGACACCATGAATATTTTCTCCGACCCACTCATTCAACAACTCGCATCATCGAATGTTTACTAATCTTATCTTTTAAAATGATTAATTTATTTATTTCGACTTATTATTTAACTAAATATGATATTATGTGATTACCACGTATATTCCCGCGGGTTTTTTTTTAATGTTATCAAACGGAGTGTGGTAACACTGGTCCATTTCAATGAAGATTAAGCCTAGTTCACATGAAATAATAGTTTCGAGAAATCCGATTTAATTGTTTTGATAGAACTTTGGTTCACACATTTATTAATGAAAAAGTACGTTAGTATCTTGCCTTATTTTAAAGATAATAGCGTCGATAAAACTATCACTTGATTTCTAACGGTGCCTACTCAACTGGTCCATAAAAAGATTACGGATACGATTATTAAGTTAGAAATCTTGTCAATGTCTTTGATTCTCCAGATCTAAAGTATTTTTGTTTTACGGGATTTCGGCAAAGCTGAAAATTAAAATCATACGTCAAGCACGCTTCACACACATATTGAGCGGTTTGGTTCAGTGTCCGTACTGCCTATTAGGTAAACGTGTCGGTTATTCGAAGCGAAAAAAAAAACAAAATGGCGGACGCTTCACGCCAAATTTGAGCGATGCCTCTAGCACAGCCAAACCTTTGCAATCGCAATTCATAAACCTTAAATGCTTATGTTCGTAAAAGATTTAAATATAGGCATTCAACCCCCAGTCAACATTTTCAATAATAAAATCAAATATAGAATTGGTACCGATCGTAATTGCTGAATGCTTATATCCATTTGAAGGGGTTCTAGATACACCAAATTTGCATAAAATTGATTCAAGTTTTAAATACGCCCCAGTTTTTGTTTCGCTGAAAGGCCGTTACTTACTAATCGGCATCGTGCATGTAGACCACCCATGATTTTATTTCTGATCCCTTGGTAATCAAGAATTATACAAAAGGGGTCGACGGCGCGTTGTGTTCCACGCGCGCCTCAAAGAGTGTCAGCAAAATTACGGGGCCACCTCTAGAGGGCCAAAGCGTGCCGGGGTCGCGGGACTTACGAATTACCGTGACCATGGAACGTCAAGGGCTATTGAAGAACACCGTGGATTTTAGTCAGTACGAGTCTGACAGTCCCTCCCGCTCTGCCCTGGGTGGGAGGACTCATTTGATGATTTTACCAAAAAAGGGATACAAAGGATTATGAGTATTAGATGTTCTGTTACGTTATGTTCCGGATGACCGTTATTGTTTTATTTGTCTATTAGTCTTAATAGAACCAAAAGACAATTTATGATGCATGGATGATTTATGTATACAAGGCGGTACGTAGTATATGCATCTTTTATGATTAACTATTTTTCATGAAAGTCAGCTGGAGGTATATATAACCTTAAACTTGGCCGTTACGTGTGGAGCGAACATAAGAATAGCGGGTGGCAAGTGTACGGAGACACATATGTTAGCAGTATATCATGTGAAGTGGCGTTCACTCGGCAGCCGGCCATGTGACTCCAGCACTAGGGGGTCACGTGGCCAGGTACTTACTTCCTGTCATCACACTTGTATTGCACATTTTCGGTCATTGTCCTTAACGTCTCCTGCGAACTTTGATCTTTCGCCAAGAATAAGGGGATCCCTTTCATAATGATTTGGGATGATTTAATTTATCAAATGACATAATAGTTTTTTTTGCTTGTGTCAAGTTAATGTAATTTATTCGATCCCTACCGGTTGCATAATTATTATTACGCGGTGCACGTTTGGGGTTGTATTGATGAGGCGAGCAGTTTTGTGCTGACATAAGGGATGTTTTGTCTGCTTATACGGCGAGCCCCTGTCACATCTGCTCTGCTTTACTTGCGCTGCGCAGAGTGGCACAAAGACGCGCGGGACCCACAAATCCGGCAAATTAACAATAGCGTCTAGTTCTCTATTAATAATAAGACAAATATTTCGAGATAAGAAATTGCCATTCTTTCGCCAGAGGTCCCTTCCGAGAGCTCGGCGGCTTTTGTGTTGATTCTAATTTATGTCATGTATTGTTGTTACGGGTACCCTCCCCACACGCTTCCTTTTAGGGGCTTTGGCCTCGTTGCCTGTCGAAATTGAATTTGTTGCATGAGCTTATTGAAAATGCCTCGTGCATCTTCCTCTTTGCTCTCCGTGACTATTTCGGTGTGCTTCCTTTATTTTCGTAAAATTAGTAAGACGCTTTGTCATAATTCGCCGATAATTATTAGTGTCGCTATTAATTAACATGGGGTCAACGTACAGCTTAGAAATGAGAACAGTTGTCATAAAATGTTCTGTTGAAGTGTTGGCAGTGTAAAGTAGGCGTTTTAGATCTTGTAGTGAAGTGAGTGATGCTCAATTGAGGAGATTAACAATGACTTACTTTGTGTTAAGAGTGAGTACTATTTTATCGCGCCTATTGATGTGTTACATCCCGGTTTATGTAACGATACTATAGTGATAGTGTCTTTACGTTTACCTTGTCTGATCTCAGCTTAAAAGTGGGTAGGGAGGATGTTCAAACAACATGCTATGTCATACGAGTGACTTATTTACCTTAAATCAGGTGACACTGAAGCTTTTAGTGATTTTAAGTGCAAAGTGAAAGTTATGGGGGTGAGTTAATGGAGAATGGTCAATGTTAATTATAGTCGTTATGACTATAAACTCGTAACTAAACGTGATGATGACGCTGAACAATAAAAAACCGATTCGAATAAATATCTGGAATCTAGATAAAGCCTGTACGAGACCATACGCTATTTGTTTAATTAGCAGGTGCAGACGTGTGTGTAATTAAGTGCCTATCTACAATAATGTAAATAGATATTGAATCTCGTCCGTGTCTTGTTCGCTGACGTCATCAAAGCTAGCTACATCACAAAACATTTCCACATTGTTCATTAAATTCTTTCTACGTATTTTTAATCGATAAACGTACCGCAATATTCCATGAATTCCGTGTTCTGAATTAAAAGGTTATTGATAAAAAGTATGTTCCTATCTTGGCAGTTCAACTTTGCGTCAAAGGTTGTAAGTTAACAAAGTGAATTTTACAAACTTTTTAAGCAAAGTGAATTTTAATGAAATAATATTTTTAAATCCACAATATCATTGAATCTACCATGTCATGTCTGTCCGCTTCCTGAGATACGAATTAATGGATTAATTGAAAGATTTTTTAGTGAAATAAAACAATCCATCCATTCTGCAGCTTCATGATTACATTGCAAGAACAAATAGGCGCTCAAAAGCTGCTAGTTGAATTCACGGAATGCATTAAAAACGTGTTTGCTAATGCATTGCAAAAACTTGTGCAAATGTAAATCACAAAGCATTTCTAATTTAACCGACTGCCGCATTTTTATTTGCGGTGTCATTTGAGGTTGCGCCAAAACTGGGTGTCAAAAAGGTTTTAAACTCGGGACGGATAGCTGCGATATTTCCATAAAATATGCAATGCATTGTACAAAACTAATGGAGGATAGGAGCATGCTTTATGCAATTTGAATGACTGTCTTGTACGTCAAGTTCCCGGCAAATGCCAAAAGCATATTAATTTTAGAAGCACGACTTTTGTTCATTTCATTCTGACTTGCGAAGAGCAAGTATCTATAACCTACATCCACATTTGCAACCAGTCTGCAGTTTCAATAGCGTTTTGTTCCGTATGATAGGTAGACTGGTATTCGTACTTGTCTTGGCAGTGCGTGGTTATCTGAGATCTGCCCCAAATACTACCGAGTGATTCCTTGCCTTCTTCAACAAGACGTACGTTTCTATTCTCTTCATTTATGGCAGTGTGAGAGAGATACGCTAACAAGAAATGAAGAATGCTTACAGCCATATACTGAAACAATATTCGGAATAATCCCGATGTTGCTCTGTCAGGGTCGCGGGACTTCCTCATCTGGTAACCGTGACCCTGGAACGTAGGCGGATATTGAAGGATCACCGTGGATTTTAGTCGGTACAAGTCTGTCCCTCACGTCCCGCCCTGGGTGGGAGAACTCATTTGATGATTTAACCACGATTCAAAAAAGTTATTGTTTGTGTAGTCATTTTGTTGTCTCTGCTCTTGATTCTTTTTAGTCCGAAGTCGCCTTGCCGAGGTACAGTGTGTCCAGTCTCTTAATACTAAGGCATTCCTATTCCCACAAGCTCAGACTTATAAATGGGGCAATAGTAGAAATGGCACTCCTGAATCAGAGAATCAGACACGCTGTCACTTCCCTTTTTAAATAATCACCCTGTCAAGTTGTATGAACTTGACAGGGTGATGGCTATACTACCATGACGCTATTACGATCGCCAAAGCCTGTGCGTGCTTGTAAAGTTTACGCGTAAATGTTGCTTGCCTACCTCGATCAATTGTCACGAAATGCGACTTGTCGGTTACCTTGCGACATTTTATAGCTTGTAAACTTAATCAAGTGCGTCTGTCAAATAAAGGAAGCTCGAGTCTTAGTCTTGGGAACTTCGTAGCTTGAATACAATAGTTACTTATTCCTTTTTAACACGGTCGTGCTTTCGTTTGTCTCCAGGCGGTGAAACGAAGACTGAACCTGAGTGAGAGCAGTTCCGGCAGCCAGGGTCACGTGGTGCCCATGAAAGCCGACTTCAAGACGCCCAAACAGAAACGCGTGAAAGTTCTCACGCCCTACAGTCGACCGTCCAGTTCCATGAAAAAGTACACCGAACGTTCCAGGTACTTGTCTCAGTGAGAGGTAAATTTCCATTTTAGAGAGTAGTTTTTCTGTAGTTTTAGCGGCCCGCCCGAAGGCCCTAGTTGCGTGAAAAACGTGCTGGAATCGGCCGGGTAGCTGTCGTTGTGGCTACAGAACTTAAAGCGAAATAGGAAATGCAATAGAAATGCTACTGAAGACTTAGGCGATGGAAATTGACAACATACACAGCATACACAAAACTGCAGCAGTTAAATTAATGTTTGCTCATAATTCATGAACAATACTTCCGCTTCAAAAGCAAAATGGCGGCTTACATTGAGAAAGGTAGTCAACAAACAGCAATGAATGCTGTTCACTGACTGACATGGTGGCGCAATGTATACTAAAATTCGTTTTGCATCGAAAGTATCCGAACAATTAAAAAGCGTCAGGAAATCTGCTGAAAGACGTTATCCTTCAGAAGTCGGATCTGCAAAATTGCTTTCAATTTGCGTGAAAATGGGAACGGAAGTAAAAAAAGAATCGACGGCGAGTTACTTCAGTAAAAGAAAACGTAGTATATTAACTTCCACCATCTATTGCTTCTCTGAAACTCATGTTGTTTGTTTCAGGTTTGACACATCATTAGGTTTACTCACAAAGAAGTTCGTTGCGTTGCTGAAGTCGTCGCCCAATGGCGTCCTAGACTTGAACATAGCGGCAGAACACTTATCGGTCCAAAAACGTCGTATCTACGACATCACAAACGTACTAGAGGGTATAGGAATATTAGAGAAGAGATCCAAAAATAATATACAGTGGAAATATGGTAAGTGTGAGTTTAAAAAAATAAAGGCAACAACTCTAATGGTTGTAATGTGTATTTTAGACATTTAGAGATAGATTGTAACCCTTTACGATTTCGGTTTACATTTTGAGTGTCACATTAAAAGTATATAACTGGCATTCAATTGCCGATCTTTATTCGGTACCTGAGAACTAGGATGCAATTTTAAGCTGTTCTAAACTAGCTTCTAGCAGTTTGAAAACTGTCCCAAAACTTGGAAGAGATGAAACAAACGGACAGACGATATATCCGAATTTTTGGTACTTGGAGTGTTCTGTAAAAAGGCTTAAAATATCGGCGACATATGCTTTGAAATAGTGCAGTGCACTGTAGCGAGACAATACATGTTGATACAATGTGTTTATAATAATAATTTGTGTAAGACAGTTAACTTGATTCCTGGTTGTTCGAAACGCCAGTTGTTTATTTATATTGTAGTATGTTACTGTACATCGACTGCTAAATAGAAGAGGCTTATAAACCAGGGGTAGTTTCACTGATAGGCACATGGTTTTTGTGCAACTGGCGACAATTTTGTGCCTGCTAGATAATTTGTAAACAAGCAACTTGTTTGGTTATTGTGCCACCTGTTGGTTAGCACAGCAGAATGTGGAAATCTGACAAAAATGGACTACTGATTTCTTCAAATTAAAACTCTGCGTCGTGGGAAGTTACCAACAGATTTGACAAGGTAATTTAGTTATCAAAATTGGAGATTATAGAGCTTTTTGAGATGCAGTAATGGTGACATGCAACAAGTGTGTTGTTGTTCCATATTTGGTGCTGAAATAAATCGTTGAAAAAGCTGAGTTCGAATCTCAAGACCAGTTTAAAGTGCAATGACACCTGAAGAAAACAAATGTATCGATCGCCATGTCTTCGTTGACATGATACAACTACAAACTGTTATTTATAACAGTATGTATAATAACATCTGCATTATGAAAGCGATTCACAACATAATCAGCCTATAATGTGCTTACCGTTGGAACGCAGTTTTTTTCGGGCCGTTATCAGTGTGGGTTAGCTATAACTCGCTCTGTGACAATAAAGCGGCTGTGGCGGGTTTGATCGCTTGCGTGGCGGATCATGCGGTAAGTGTGTGGTGACTGACGGTGCGTTGTGGCAGGCGTGGGCGGCGCGGGCGGCGGGTGCGGGGACGCGGCGCGCGCGCGGCGGCTGCGGCGCGAGGTGCGCGGTCTGGCGGCGCGGGAGGCGCGCGTGTGCCGCGCCGTGGGCGTGGCCGAGCAGGCGCTGTCGGCGCTGTCGACGGGCCACGGCGCGCGCGCCTACATCACGTACGCCGACCTGCGCTCCATCCGGGACTTCCGGAACCAGACCGTCATACCCATCAAGGCGCCGCCCGACACGAGGCTCAGCGTTAGTTCTCATTTTATTTGTATCTTTCTTAGACTCTTTTCTTTACTCTAGCCGTTGACGAAGTTTTCATACTTCTCATAAAGTCATCGTTTATGACAAGAAACTTACGGAGAATACTCAAAAACGCGCCTGATTAAAAAAATACAGAACCTCTAAGTTGCCTCACTTCTGTTACACCAATTTTTTTAATAGTTCCATCTTATGTCTAGTACCTAATACCAAATTCATATCATATTATTTACCATCTTTACAGGTACCCCATCCTGACGAGAAAGGTTTCATGATACATTTGAAATCAATGTCAGGAGAAATTGAAGTCTACCTCTGTCCAAAAGAACGTCCCCCTTCGCCTGGGTCGTGTAAGTTCTTTTTAAATATTTTAGGTTGTATTAATAGCTTCACAGTAGGATTTTGTTCACTAAACAGAAGAGAGCTTGTTACTTCAATAATGCAGTGGTTCCTTGTTGGAAGAGACATTAAACCAAATAATCTAGATTGACAAAAATATCTAAAGATACACTGCGTTGGTAAAATCATCAAATGTCTCCTCCCGCCCTCGGTGAAGCAGCAGAAGGGAGTGTCAGACTCTTCCTAAGAGTCCACCCTAAAAATATCGACTGCAATAGTGTCCGCAATCCATTAAACATCCCAACAGCAACTAAGTACTTCTTATTACCAGCGAATAAACGGAATCAATGGCAGGTCGCCTGCCAACGTGTCGAGCCATAGTGTTGGCCAGTAGTTAATTAAACACCTTGAAGCAACTTACTTGGTTAATTATTGGTTTTCAGCGTCTTTGTTGCACAGAGCGATTACTTTTGACTTGTCCGCTAATGAGCATTACGATTATAGCAACCGGCCAGTTACCGGCAGACCCGCTGCTGGAAGACAACAAGGCTCTGCTGGCGCCACTCATAGCGCTGCTGCAGTCCAAGCCTTCCACCTCCATTACCGCTGACTTCACGTGAGTTTCTTCCATGATACTTTATAAAAAAAAGGATCTTAAGGAAAAGTAGGAAATGAAACCTTCAGGGAAGAAGCATTCTTATCTAGCAAGTGATTTATCGGGCTTGTTTTTTATTATGTAGATCTCTGCAGACCCATAAGACACCGAAGGTCTGGGTTATAATGTTTTCATGTTTATTTCAAGCATTCATGCTCTATGATCATCACGCTGAACCTAGAAGACTGCATAATCTAGACACTGGTTGTTTGTAATCTCAATCAGCATTGTGTGTGGGAACGCTAATGAATGAGAACTGGTCTTACTAACTGGAACATCAATGCGCTTTGGAGAAAACAAAATGAGACATCTCGTGTCTTCGTATTAAAAGACTCATTCATAATGACCTGTTTTATAATGAAAGCTCGAATGTATATTTTGTGTGCAGGACGCCAATAAAGCGGGAGCCGATGAGCTCGTGTTCGTCGTCGTCGTCCATGGTGGTGTGCACGCCGTGCGTCACGGACCCCACGCTGCCGCTGGGCGCGGCGCTGGCCACGCCGCTGGGACACACGCTGGCCGGGCACACGCCACACACGCCGCACACGCCACAAACGCCGCACACGCCGCATTCGTCACACACCAGTCATCATGACACGCTCAACACTCCCGACAGTCAGTATTTTTTCTTAATCTAAATTTTTACTTTAAAAATAAGGGAAAACTGTTTATTCTGCACACCATACAACTTGCTGGAGATAAACATGCACTCCCTAATCAAGGATCTTTGATGGAATTGTCAGTTACATGACAGAAACATTATATTTTTTGGTGTTAACCATATAAATGTCTGTATGGTTCGTACTTTCCGCTATAATACCATAATAATAAATGCTCCTTAATAGTTTCCTCCTTCAATTTTATTTTGGAATTAATTCTGTGTCCATCTGTCCATTTAATACTTATCCTACGCCACCAGGCGGCGGCGCGCGGGGTCGTCTGCGCAACGCATTGATAGCGGACAGTGACGACTTCGCACCTATCATGGGCGGCGGACGCTTCCAGATGCAGACGGAGGACCAGGAGTCAGGTACGACATGTAGCTCACAATCATACACACATTACACAAAATCATTGGAAAGTGCGGTTAAACCGAGCGGGAACAAACAAACTAACAGCTGACTTGACCAGAATGTCTCTGCTGCTTGCTTCAAGTTCGCTCGGTTTGACCGCATCCTGATTGTAATGACTCGTAACAGAGAGTACCACCGCCTCTTATTGAAGGACGTATTACAATTTTACTTTTCTGTGAGAATGTCTTGAAAAAAACTGATTTAAGAGGTGGTGGGATGAAAAGATATATAAAAAGTTAATTGATCACCATAGTCTGAAAAAAAAAAAGATTAGGTCTTGTGTTTTGTTTTTGATTTTGGGGGTCAAAAAGTTCGCTCGGTTCCTTTTATCACTTTCCGTTTATGATTAACACTAATAAAGTCACTCCGACTATTCATGAAAGTTATTCCTCTTTGACTAAACAACAACAGCAATGAGCATATTCCATAAATGAAGCATTTTGTACCTAATGGTTGACAATGCGTTTCATTATTATAAACAGGAGGAACTGAGTTTGTAGATTGATACCTTAATTTGAACGCAGGTAACAACAGACCCCTTCTTATTATTATCAATTGGTGTCAGGTGCATTATTTATTCAAATAAGATAACTTTGATCGAATGCACAAACTGATAGCAGATATTGTAACCCCTGGTTAATAAGTTAGTGTTGTCTAATCTTGTGGTAACTTATATCTACAAGACATTGATGCCTACTTTAGAATACCAATTACAATAAACTAACATAAAAATGTACAGCAACTGATTGCAGATCATATTAATATAGATGACAATTTTAATAAAGGCTGTTTAAGATACAATAATCCAATCAAATAAGTTTTCACTGAGATTTTACAACAAAGGAAAATACCGATTTTTGCTTTTGCTATTTCAATATTAAGGTATCAAATCAATAAAACAAAAATAAACATGTTCAACGACAATCTAACCTTTACTTATATTTCACCAAGTCATGGGTATGCTAAGTCACGCTATAGGCAGGCGGGATCGTCGAGGGCGCACGTCTCGTGGCTAGTACTTTGGCTGTGAACTGTGTGTCGTAGTCACATCACAGTCAGAGTTCTAGCTACGCGGCCGAGCGGCGCGGCGCGAGGACTCACTACATTAGATATAAGTCATACGGCAGCGGGATTCACTAGGTTGGTTGTTTATATTAGTTGACGCACATGAAACCGGGCTGAAGACGCCGAATTGTACGATCCGACGTTTTAATGATTTCGTGTGTGTCGGCCCTTACTGATTCACTGTGCACGGAAACACGATTGTCTATATTAGTTTGGGTCATCTTAAAATGTAAATTGAAATAAAGATTTATAGTAATAACTTTTTTATCTTTTTACCATCGTGTCTCCGAATATTGTCACAAAATATAATCCATGTACGAATATGTGTCATCTTGTAACAATTCACCGACATGCATGCTTCTATCACGGTGCTCTCGTCATCATTATGAACGCTTCACTAACTATGTTATCGGTCTCAATACTACGACAGTGGGAGGAAGGAATTGTGTTACATGTTCCTGTCTCTCTAATTGTGTATGTGGTTTTTGAATCTGTATTAAAACGGGCTCTGTGAGCAGTGACTAGATTAAATCAAAGCTAACTGCTATCTTTTACGTGGATAATAGAAAATTCGAGTTTTTAAACTCATAAAAAAAACTGAACTTAATGAATATTGTACATCATCAGTCTCTACATCTATTTCCGCGTGTTGGTAAAAGGTACTAAAAATTAAGTTTGATTTAAATACTGTTCGACAGAGTCACTAATATTAACAGTGCAACAAAAATGTTTTTATCCCAGATGATATAGTCATTTCTGTTGCAGTATCACCATAACTAATGGTTGAATTCATATAAATAATGTTTCGTCTCGGATGTGGATTAAATCAGTTTTATGTAAATAATTTGCTGCAATTCCTATTAACATTCCCACAGATTTCTGAAACATAATTTTTAAGTGTTTCTATAAAAGCACATTAATCTTTTAAAGTTTTTATTGTAAATATGTCTACTTGGTGCATGCTCACATCGCGTCACGGGCAATCAGCTAAATGTTGGCACTCATTTTCATGTGAGAAGTGGTTGGGTTCCTACATTGAAACATTTTAATGTTCTTATTTAATTTAAATGACTCCAAAGAGTTTTGATGCTAATTAAACTCGAAATATTTAGCAGTGGAATACAAATTTAACATCCACTAGCAGATAGTAAAGAGTAACATAATGTCGTTGATGTCGATGTGAGCATTCCCCAGCGGAGAGCTTACAGCGGTTCATGATGTGTTCAGCGTGCTCGTCGGTCGCGGTGTTTCGGGAGACGGGAGGGCGGCCGCGAGCTGTATCCCGTGTGGCTCCAGTGATCCGTGTAGCACCATGGGATTCAGCTCACGGACGCTCGCCACTAACAGCCAACTCATCTACTAACTCCACAGACAACCATCGCTAATGTAACAACGCTCTCATGTCTAACTATGTTTGCACTGTGTTCTAACCTTCGGAAAACGTCGTTTCATTCATTCTCCTCTTATCACTAGGCTTATTCATAAGGTTATTGGGTTATACTTCTACTAAACTTCATCAGTTTTAAAATAATTCAAACGACATTTTTCGAAGATCTAACATACTTATTTTGACTTTGATTTTATACAACATCATTACAATCAACTTTCATATTGGTTTTTGTTTACTTGTTCAAAATGGGTATCTCAATTCTAAAATTACAACCAAAAATAGCCAGACTATTTTTGTTTGAAAACTTTTACTTACACGCAATATTCATACAACGCGCTCGCTTTTCCATCACTTATATTTAATTCCAAGCTTAAAACATTTGAGGCAAAACCGCGTGCGATACGGGAGACTTTATTTTGGATTCACATTTGACAGAAAATCCGTGCAGAACGCAGGTCGTGCTATTCAAGTGCGATAGTATTTCTCTTGGTGTGAGTTTAGCATACTAATGTTCAGAATGAGTGCGCGTTGTAGGAAGTTATTGTACATTTTTCCTTCGCCTCTGCTTCGCCTGTCAAAATCCAATAACGCTTGCTCTTTATGTCCGTCTGACTGTTTGTACAGATTTTGCAGGTGATGTCAGGGTGAGGGATGTGTTGAAACTAATTTGTAAATAATCTGTGAAATAATTTGTTTGTAAACTGTTCCACCCTTATTAATAAACGTGAACTAAAGTTACAACCAGGGTAATCTTATATTAACTATACATTTTCTAAGGAATAACTTTGGCGTAACTTTAGTTCGCGTTTATTAATAAGGGGGTAAATGTTTAATGGTGACGTGGGCACACGAGATATTGTTAGGTGTGAAATTTATTATGCGTGCTCAGGACGTTCGTCTATTCGAGTTTAAATACATTTAAAACTTTGCGCGCCAAACGTTACTGGCATTATTTTACCTTTTAGATTTTAATCATGTGGTTTTTATAATAATGTTGATCTATTTTATATTTAATTCACAAAATGTAACCGTGATTAATCTTTTTAGTGTGCAATTGCGATATTATGAGAATAACAGTGTAATAGCAATAATATGACCTTGTACTTACATGAATGTTGTTCCATGGCGTTTCAGAACCGCTGGAGTTGGAGCCGTTCCTGGCGCTGGAGCCGCCCATGTCGGCCACGGACTACGGGTTCTGCCTGGACCACGACGAGGGCCTGTCGGAACTGTTCGACTTCGAGTTCTAGTGTCGCGCGCCTGCGTGCCCGCCGGCCTGCGACACACTGCGGCCGCGCGCTGCGTCCTGCGGGCTGCACGACGCTCTACCGAGCTGCAAATGTTTAGGACACCTAATGCTGTGTGCGGGCGAGTTGTGACAACCGCTCCAGGTTTTGGGACGGGTGCGACCCGTGCTCATGCCTTGAACATTTGCCGTGAGGTTGGGATGACTGGAGTCTTGTTTACAGAACACTCTCACGGTTTACATACGTTGTGCTTCTGATTGTGTTGCGGGCAACATTGTGTTGAGCATTTAGCTTTTATTTTAGTTAATAATAATAACAGAATACCTAGGATGCCTCATGCATTATTTGCAGAGGCCGATATTCAGGAAAACGCTAAGAAAAAACACAGCAATAACTAACGACATTTACTAAACTAGTGTTTTTGATGAATATTTTTAAACTTTACTTCGTTACGTCGCGTATGATAATGATGCCATTTTATTTACGGGTATAACACTGTCATTTATTGGACTTGTTTTAGTGTATCCCAACATTGTTTTCGACTAGACTAGGATATCACTGTATTAACTTATTTGTCTCGAAGTAAACAAAACGCGTTCAGTGGGTACTCCTGTGCGTGTTAGATTTGTATACGTTTGTCGGCGTTTATGGCACTTAGGACAAGCGATTAATCTCACAATATCTTATAATGTAGATGATGAGTCACGCAGGCTGCATTCTTGAGTTCTGTTGAGTCCATTTGGATTACTTCACCAATGTGTGTAAACAATATTAAAATATTAAGGCCACAGTCTGTGTGAGCTACAAGCAATATAAATAAAGTGACACTGTATGTCTACCTTTAAGTAAAACATGAGAGTGTTCTGTAAAAGTGTGTGGTTATGAACATTGAACATCGCGTTCTTAGTTAGTTGTTGAAATTGATTGCAACGTAAATTATTTAGTTGGATTATTTGTGACGTAGGTGTCGAATATTGAACTAATGCTCGTCTCGTGGGACTGCAGCCGGCGCGTGCTGTTACAATACGATAGTTTATAGAAGATCACGTGAGGGGCCAGCTTTAACTGGGAGTGTTGCTCAACTTAAAAGTTGAGAAAGAAGTATCCTTTAGAATTATCTGCAATAACAAATTGAATTTTGTAACATAGCAACAGGCATTGTCCTACGAGTATCTATAAATTTGATTTGTGTTGTGTAACATTCTCAAATATTGCCAGGTTTATAGACATCAGTTTACTAAACACCTTTGACAACAGACAGCCCCCAACAATCCAATCTGACAAACATGGTGCTAATTTCATTTCTTCATCTATTACCGTCGGCTACAGTCCTACATTACTGTTGAATAAACTGAACGCTTATAATGAAAATGTTCCTTGAAGTTATCTAATTGATTTGTTTGTGTTACTGGCATGTTGCGGTGAGTGCCGACGACCACAGCTTGTGACCCACTGAAGGCTCGTGCTCGGTAGCCGATGTGGGCGCATACTACAGAAACAATGCCTTAAGACTTTATAGAACTTTGTAAATATTACACATGCCAAGTTTTTTATAGTTTGTTTTTCACAATGTACGTAGGAGAATGAAACTAGAATTTGCAGTATGCGTCCGTGCACACATATTGCGAGCACATAGTGTAGGTTGTGTCGTGTCGCAGTGTGGAGCGGCTGGCTCGCGCGCTCGAGTGCTAATGCTCGCGTGCTAGTGATCGCGTGCTCGTGCTCGCGTGCTCGTGCTCGCGTGCTCGTGCTCGCGTGCTCGTGCTCGCGTGCTCGTGCTCGCGTGCTCGTGCTCATGCTCGTGTCGCGCTCGTGCGCTCGTGCTGGTGTAGTGCTCGCCCGCTGCGCGCTCGTGTACATAGTGTCGCTCAAATCAGAGGAGCGCGAGCGGGCGCGCCGTGTACATATTACACACTAATGAACGGTGATATCTTAGCGGCCTTCGATTTTACTTGTAAAGCTAGCTCTAGTGTTTCATACGTCATACGTTCACGTTAGGGCTGTCGTTTGCGTATTGCACATTGTTCCGTTATCAATAAAACTGATTTGCCAAATATTTAGTTACTACCTGAGTTTGTCATTTAAGTTTCATGATGGGTTCGTTTAGTTGTCATTGTAAATAGTGGAGGCAGGGCGGGTACGCGGCGAACGTCAACATTATCATTTCGATAAATATAATTTTGAATGTTTAAGTACAAAGTGCGATGCCGCGATTTTCGTCTTACCGTAATGTAAGTACATTATTCAAACTCGTTGGCACGCCTCCGCTCTGCCGTTTTTGAATAGTGTACAGCACAAATGTCATTGTAAAAAACCTATTAATAAGTGCATATCAAAATAATTTTAATGTTAGTGTTAATTTGAAGAAGAGTGTGAGCGGCTTGAGTGAGGGAGGCGCGGAGTGTCGGACACAGGCAGGCGGAACCTGGTTGCAATACTAGTGCATGTAGTATGAACGAGGGCGATTTTTTGTTTTAAGTTTAGTTTCCACATAACATTAGTTACATTCCGTGCCCTTGTACAACAAACACAAGATCCCGCGTCTTCCAGGCATTTGTACATATTTAGATTTCGATGCATTCACGAGATTAGACTGAGAACGTGGATTATAAATATCACGTTACTCGATCAACAATAATAACTGCACGTCGCTGTACGCAGACAGTGCAGAGGTTCATTACAAGGGCGCGGAACTCGCTACCAAGAGTGAACACGCGACTACGTCCCGCCAGACTACTCGCTAATAGTATTAAATCACTAATATGTTTATTTACATCATTATTTGCGTTATGGGTAAGCTCATGTTCCGCGATTTGATTTTATTTCACCACACAATATGTACAGTACGTCAGCTCTGTTGTGCAAAATCGTTTTTTAATGAAATTAAATATTAAAACAAATGAATTTTTAACAATTTTCGTTTCAAGATCGTTATCATTAAGTTTTATTTCGGTTTGATAGGATTTTATTATTTCGTTTTAACATTTTTTCCGTACAAAGCAAACTCTGTTGAATACCTAACTGAAATCATACCTTTGAAACAGAGTTTGTTTTACGCGGCGCTCGTGAAGTACCTTTTTCTGAAGTGAAATTTGAATACTTACTGCAAAATACTTTAGTTACCTCAAGTCATGTTCCTTAAACATCGACGAAAATTGCTATGATGTAATATTATCAAGTTCGTTGATATACCATTTTGTTATCGCGCAGTAAACTATCGCAGGATAGTCTCTGAACATCTGTACCTGAGTGTCGATTTTTAAGGAACAACAGCAATCAATATTTCGGTTGCCAGTCGCATATAATAAACATTTTATTCGGTGAAACATCGCCTCTTACAAGAGACTGTGTTTTAATTTAAATTCTTTACGACACAAATTTGGGGGCCAAATGTACGAGAAAAAGAAGTACAAATTATAAAGAAAAATTTTCTCGTAATTTAGTTAAGGTTTTACGCTACTTCCATTGTTGACATCGATTGATGTTTTGTTCTTGAACGAATGATTTTGTGGAATCATAAGTAGCTATTGTAATGAACATGCATTACATGGTAATGTCGGCTCAGGTTTGTCTCTTCTGTTTTCATCCGGAGCTTTGTAAATTATTGGAATTATTTATTGTAGTCGCGCATATCTGAAATCAGTTAATCTAAAATATTATTTCATGTTACGTCACTTATGTAATTCAGGCAGTCTCTGAGTGCTGTTAAACCAATCTGATAATTTGTAAAGATAACCTCATAATGATAATTACGCTTATACAATAGCTGTCAGTATTTTAGTTTGTTCAATTTGAATACATTGGAATATACTCATTATTGTTTCCACTCCGCGTCGATAGTTTGATGAGATCTCAAGTTATTGTTGGTATTGTTTGTCTTAGTTATGTGTGGCTATCGACGTGGGGCGCAACTGTTACAACGATTTTAGTCCGTACATAATAACGTCAGCTCGACGGTCCACAGGGTCCTAATGTAGTATTTCAATACAGACAATATTAAAGTTAATTGGAACTTCACATTGAGGAGCGACGCGCGACGTAGTCCCGCCGGCTACATGTGGCATGCGGGATACAGATATCACTGGTAGTATTCTATCTTAGTTTCTGTCTGTAGATGTACTTATTGTATGGATAAATCTGCGAGGTAGCCTAGTGTGAACAATCTCGACGACCGGGTTGTAACCAGACAAGTTTATGTTTGCTCGTATATGCAAACGAGCGCTGTTATATGAAATCGAGACTATTCGACGGCATGTTTTTGTGTAATACTTTATCTGGTTTTTAATGTAACAAATTGAAGGTGCAATGTTATAAATATGTATTTATAGTGTGTGTGAGCGCGACAGACGCGTGAGGACGGAGGGACGCGGTGGAGCACAGGGACGCTCGGAGTAACGATACGCTTGTTAGCGCCATTTGTTGTTGGTGTGAGGCCTGTTTGATTGGATTCATTTGTGTTGAAAGACTGAGGTTGATTATTCCAGTTTCGACGAACGTGCGAGTTATTTGTTGATTGAATTTAAATATAAAGTCATATATATAGTTAGGTTATATTTTTTAATAAATATAATATTGAGATATGTAATATATTCCTGTCTTTCTTTTCGGCTTGACCTAATCCAAACGAAATTAAATTCGCGGTCTTAAAATTGTTGACTAGTTTATTTGTAATTGTATCTGTATTTATAAACATGATTGATGATTGTCAACAGTTTTTATGACTGAGTATGACTATAATGAGTTGACCCTTAATATAAGGTGAAGATTATTCTATCTTAAAACGACGTTCATATTTACAAACTGGCACTTATTAAATTCAACACTTATATGTAAGTATATAGGTACTGTAAGACAATAAAATCAGTCTCTTATAAAGTTGTCTAAGGGGAAGTCCTTGAAGGAATGACTCCAGATGTCTGTGAAGGCGGTGCTGACGAGGTCGTTTATGAGCGGTCTGATGACTGCAAAACCTGGCTTCCAGGTGGCGTTGATGAGGCGGTCCAACATGCGCTCTGGAAAGAACAACCTTTGTGCTTCATTTATGTTTGAGGATCGCAGCCCAGATTGTAAAACGGAATAATACTCTTTGCGATCCCTAGGCTATGCAATTAAGAGAAATATAAAAAGCGATAGTGCAATGCCCATTATCCACAGACTACGTTGCAAACTACAATCATGCAAAATGCAATCTACTCACTACGCTAAAAAGACACGGTTGTGTCTAAAATTATCTTACGCATGTAAGTACCGAGTATGCCGTTGCCCCTGACCAGGTTGCCGACGTGGATCTCCATGTCTCCTATGTGGTCGACTTCTACGTGCACGTCCACTCCGGAGCCGTTACGTTTGATGCGAGTCGTCTGGGAATAGTCTCGTAGTGTCATGTTCCAGGTACCGGAACGTAGGACACCGAGTCCGAATGCATCGCCCTGGAAAAATGTTAGTCAGTCTAATTAATAACAATATGTGATAAAATTGAGGGCTGCCAGGCCTCCCAGTCAGCCCCCGATTCGACAAAGGCCGGTAAAAATTGAATCCACCATTAGTAATAATGTTTCACATTATTGATTGTGCAAAGAAAAAAAAAACCATAGACCACATCTCATCAACTCTGCTCTGCTTTCATTTGTGGTCGAGTGAATGTTTTTTTTTTGTGGTCTGATTCACAAATCACAAGGCCTTCAATCCTGATTCCGAGTTGGGTTGAGAAATGAGTTTATGCGTAAGCGTCTAAATAATAGTAGACAATAATAATCATTCACAGCATTTTTTGTTTTATACGAATGCCAGAGAGGAGAATGTATATCGTTATTCGAGGTAATAAATTATGCTGTGGAGCAAGTGCAGGATTTTGTATATTTAGGCAGTATGTTTAAAGAGATGGAAAGATTGATGCTGATGTGGAAAGTAGGGTAAATGCAGGAAATGGAGTGAACGGTGCTATTACATGCGGTGGTAACCAACCAGTTGATGTCCAAAAAGGCTACTTACTGGCTGTTCACAACGGCGCGCTGGTGCGTACACTTATGTATGGGAGTGAGTGTTGGTTGGGTATGGCCATGGGACAACCAGCCATTCTGACGCACACCAAACAAGGCATGAAAGTAGGATTAATACTGTAGAAATACGTTCTATGTGAAGCATGGGTGGGGAACGTTGAAAGATAGACTGAGGAATGAGGTTATACGAGAAGGTTGCGGGTTAAAAGTGACAAAAATTGAAAAGGGTATTGTATGCTGAGATGGTTCGGTCGTGCTGAGAGGATGAGTGAAAGGCGACTAACAAAAGGAATTTATAAGGCGGAGGTCAGTGGAAACACCGGGATGGGACGCCCTAGGAAGACCTACACTGACCTTATTGATGGAGTGCTTCAGAAAGAAAGGCCGGATGCGTAGTACTAGGAATCGGCGTGTGTGTATGACCAGATGTATGAAGGTGGATGAAGCGAAAGGAGTATGTAAGGATCGTAGAAGGTGGCGCTCTGTAGTTTCTGCCTACCCCCATGGGAAGAAGGCGTGAGTTTATGTATGTATGAACGTCAAATTGATTAGAATTGGCCGATATGTATCCGTTTATTATTAGGTACGATTCTCAAGCAAACCTTGGCTAGATCAAAGTAGGTATGACCCAGGATGTCATGTCGAGATGTACTAACCAGTCTCGGGCAAAAGGTGGAACAAACCTCTCATTTAAAATTGTTATTGTTAAATTATAATTTACCTTGAATTCGTAGTCACCGTTGAGCCATTTTTCTGGGAAGTACTGTGAGTAAACTATGCGCTGGTTCTCCCAGTCAGTTCTGAAAAAAATGTTTACATTATTATTAGTACGTAAAATAAAATAAATACACGGAACATGTGGCTCAAATGCGTACGTTTTTTTCAAGCGGATATTCTACAGTTACGTGACTCAGAGTTAGATGACAGCGTTGTCCAAAACGTTCAATAAACTGTCTATTCAGAAGCCAGGGTTTTGAATCCACAGGGGTTGCGGGACCCTCTTAAAAGGACACCATGCCTCAAATAAGTTAGGTTTCGGAAATTTTACCAATTTTTCATCAAATCTTTGTGAGAGAGAATGGAGCGAATATTTTGATCATTCTTGAATTTAAAATTATACTTGTTATAGTCGCGAATCATATATTGATCAAGTTACAACTTTCACTGATAAGTAAATTGCAAAAAACACAAGAAAATTTGATTTTTGCGGTCTACTACGAAGGAATCACCTTAAGGGGCCTCTTACAGTCCACTGTTTCAACAGTTATATTTCAAGTGTTGACAATGTGTTATAAAATTACGTTATTGCCTTTTCTACAGTAATTACAGACCACATTTTGTATTTTTGATTCTACTTACGAGTTATGACATTTTTTCGATTGGCGGCGCTAGTGGACTGTAAGAGGCCTCTTAACATAATATGAAGATTCTACATTATTTCTTAAGATTTGTTAAATTGTCTGTGGAAAGATTTGACAGAGGTAGTTTTTATTTTGAAATAATGTCAAAAAGATCTAAGTAATAACTACAAGTTTAAAAAACTTCGAAACTCACTTGTATTTAGTGACGGTGGAATGTGACCATCCTCTCTCATACACGTTGGTCAGTTTGAGAGTGTATCCGATCCCGTTGATAGCGCGCGTCTGTTTGATTTCCCGCGCAAAGTGTGGGTCGAATGGAGCCACGCCCATCTCTGGGATGCCTGAAAAGTGAGTAAATATTTTGTTATCGTTGTTTAGTTTTTAAAGCCTCATCCATTCTCATAAATCAAGAACGCTAAAGTTTTTATTGAAGAAAAATGTTATGGGGAGTAATGTCATAGGCGGTTCAATTAGGAAGGATGTCAATGACCTCCTATGGTCAAATGTCACTTGAAAATAACGTTTTGCAGTAAGACTTGGTAGAAAATATTTTTTAATAGTGTATATTATCTTGATATATTTATTTTCATACTTATTTTTTTATTTACAATATGGCGTCAACAAACCTTTCCTAATTGAACCGCACAGTAGTACATTACCTATCGTCCTATCCATAGGGAAAAGGTAATTTGTAATTACCAAATGATTTTCTGTTTGAGGTTGTCACACCCCAAAGAGATTAAATATATGTAGTACAATTTAATGTCTTTGTCACACCCAAAGCCCTTATTGAGTATCTAGTTGACATGGTTTATCAAGGTCTGCCATTAATTACTGTCTCACATGTTGATTTAATCTATTTTAGTTTCTTAATTAATATGCAGTACCTATGCAAAATATTTACTACACTTTTAATAGATACAATTCTGTCACAACAACAATTTATTATCTATCAATACTTTCATAGTAGTTATTGGACAATCCTAAAACTTGTATGTGCACTCAAGCGGTCGAACTTGAGAGTGAGTGTAGTTTGTGTAAGACCGTAGATTGGGCAAGTTCATGTTCACGAAATACATCATTACTCATTTTTCACTAACATAACGCGATATCTAAACGCTTTTATATTCTCTACCTTGGATTCAGCGTCTAGAGTTCTGTACAGCAATAATATTTAGGCATCATATTTTACGTTAATGAGTTTAGAACTTACCTATTTTGAAATATGGTCGCACTTTGTTAAAAGCTCTTTTGATGCAGCCATCGAAATCTGGAGATGTTTTCTTGCACGCTGCAAATATTCTTTCTGAAAAAAAAAGTGGTAGCATTAGATGTCAAGGTCTGTATAGGTTTGACGTTGCCTCCATAGAGGGCCTAGGCCTGCCGGGGTCGCTGGACTGTCATAACAAATAACCGTGGCCCTGGAACATAAGGGCTATTGAAGGAACAAGGTGGATTTTAGTCAGTACAAGTCTGATAGTCCCGTTTCGCCCACCAAACATACTACGCAAAAAAGGGAGTTTACTGTTAAGACAAAAGATTTTGACAATTTATTAAGCTTTGAGCATGTCATTGTTCAGTATAAGGATCTATACAGATGTAATAAAATACTCGTCTAAATCTAGTCACCGTGTTGCAAAACGTAACAAAAATTCTTCATCAAAAATTCAACACCAATCCGAATTGTTGCTAAATGCATAACTGGAACAGATTGCAGATACCATCTCGAGAAACAATCTGCACATATAATTCAGCACGATTATGGAATTTAATTAACATGATTATCTAACTGACTAACATAGATTGCCTCGTTTATTTTTAAAGCGCAATCTTAGACGCAAGCGCCGCGACTAAGGTTGAGGTCTACGGCAGTGTCAGCACGGAATCTGTCGTGTTATTTTATAAAGACAGCGCTGCAGCAGCGCTGAACCTAAGGTTTTTTGTGTGAACGGTAGTGCTTGAGACAGATTAACTGATTCGGAAATAAACGTTGAGACACTTTGTTTTTACTGGATTTTGGAGCTCGTCGACAAGCACGTCCTAAGATTTTTATAAAGAATAGCTAAAATAACACCCGAAGGCTCATAACTATAGCTGCCGGTTGCCCTTTGTGTTCTAGCCACGCATGACACGGGAAAAATACCTAGAGCATAAATATTGCCTAAGGGCATCGTTAAAAAATGGTTTTCATGTAGGTACATCGTGTCTGTAGAAGAAATTTTTTGTAAACATACCTAGTTCGAAAACTTACATACTCGTGCAACTAAAAAATATATATTTTGTTGTAGCTAGGTACACAAAAACAACATGTCTTTTTATTAGGTAGGTACATAAAACTGAGCGGTACTAGAATAACTTACTGCTAGAACTTAATGTTTATGGATTTTGAGACAAAAGTAAACGTGTTGGTATTAAAATTTTTATGTACTTAGTTAATGACGAGTTGTTTTGTTATTTGAACATATCAGAAAAGCGCTATTATAATATGACTGCAATTAATTGCCCAGTGACACAGTCTTAAACCACGTTTTTGTAATCTCAACCTGTTCAAGCCCTTGGCCCGTAAGGAGACCGTCCCGCGTCGTATTAGCCAAACGATCATCTCACCTTGACTGCTCTTTGCGTCACTGTTTGTTGATGCTCACTGAGCAACAGATGCTGTTCTTACTCAACATATCCGTTACGAAAATTCTGCGTTTCATATGGTTTCATATATCTGTCGACATGATACTACGATTTTATGTTACGACCTTTTAAATGGTTCGAGAAAAATCTGCGTTTTATTAAGAAGGTGACAAAATCGGAATTCTACTGGAAGTTTTGAGGACAGGAATTAGTATGTCTATAAACGGATTTGCTGACCTCATCTACATTGTTGTTATATTATAAAGAGATGAGATATGCATTTTTTTGGTCATCGAAGAATACATAATGGAACTCAAAACGTGGAGATCTTTAAACACAAGAGGTCCAAACAATAAACAAGAGGCCTTCGACTCTTTCCTCTTTGCCAAAGACTCCTTGACATAGAAGCAGGTGAACTATAATGGGTCCCTAATGGCATACCAGCCGTAACAGTCGGATACATTGCCGGTTACGTGAGTGTTGAGCAATATTGCAGAATACCGCCGCGAGCAATACAAGTTTATGACAGGTGTTTATAGATACCTTAAATTTAGAACGATCGTTTTTAATATGCATGTAATTGTCAAGTGTAATTGTGACCTTTCGGGAATGGGCCTTTCTGGCCATTGTTCTTTTTTTTCTGTTGGTGTCAAACATAGACAGTTAGTGATGTAATGAGCATGACCTTTTCTCAAGCAACTGGCCGGTTCGAAGTAGAAGGTGTTTTTCCACGAGCTTCTCTGCCTATAAATAATTACTATGCGACCCAACTTTAATGCCTTTGTCAAACAGACAGGCGAGTCCGAAGCGATAACGAACCGATACGAGACGTCAGTCCGATAGTTCGGTCACGCTATCGGATCGCTTTCGCTTTTCAATGTGACTGGATTCAAACAATTCCATACATTACAAATAAAAACGCCTCGCTTCGCATTCGTCACGCCTGTCTGTTTGACAAAGGCTTAAGGGAATCCGCCAAATGAACCATATTTGTCAACGACGAATGCGAAGCGAGGCGTTTTTATTTGTATGGTATGGAATTGTTTGAATCCAGTCACATTGAAAAGCGAAACCGATCCGATAGCGTGACCGAACTATCGGACTGACGTCTCGTATCGGTTCGTTATCGCTTCGGACTCGCCTGTCTGTTTGACAAAGGCATAAGAGATTGGAATAACACATGGGATACCGTTTATCCCGGGCTACAGCAAGTAAGTATCTATACGAATATATTATTTACTAGCGACCCGCTCCGGCATCAAAATCTGTTGCGTAGTTTTAAAGATATAAGCATACATGGGGACAGACAGACAGACAGCGGGAAGCGACTTTGTTTTATACTATGTAGTGATTTTTCATAATATTCAACTCAACTATGAAGGTGTGACATCATATGAAAATAACTCTATCAAGATAATACTGTACCCCATTAAAAATAATTTGCACGAAGTATTTTATTGCGAAATGTTATTTTCAAATGACAGTTGATAGATGAAGTTCATTGACATTTTCCTTCATAGTTGAGTTGCATAGTACTTGAACTTAGCAACTTAGTAACTATGTTATCACGAGAGTTCAAATAATATAGTAGGTACCTAAAAAACCCCTATAGTTCTATGAACAGATCTAATAGAAGCAACTTTAAAATTGACTTGCGAAAACTCGAAGGTGTTGCCAGATCAATTATAAAAATAACCAATAAAATAGTTATCAATTCAAATAAACTTGCATAACGTTTGCCAAATGTGAGTCAACGCAGTTATCTAACCCAGTTGTAGAATGTTACACTGAACATAATTGAGACTTTTGATAGCCAATAGCTACGAGTATTAGTGTTATATTATAGGATGCCTGTTTTTTACGTGGTAAAATCACCAATGAGTCCTCCCACCCAGGGCAGGGCAGGAGGGTCTGTCAGTGTGTGAGTGACTTGTACTGACTAGAATTCACGATGTCCTTCAATAGCCCTTTACGTTCCGGGGCCCCGGTTAACCGTTAGTCCCGCGGCATAATAGGATACCTAACGTTAAAATAGTATATTATAATTTTAATATTGTAATGCGAAAGTGAGTTTGCTCACGTACCTACCTAACATGCGTAAGGCGCCGAAACGATTAATTTTGGTACAGAAATAGATGCGACCTTTATAGGTTTTTTCTTTTTGCATATAATGCAAGCGAAGCTGCGGGCATAACCTATAGCAATATTATATATAATACTAGTCATGATATATTATAAACATGACACTTTGTGTGGATGGATAAATTTAATTTTTGTTATTCTTTCAAGCAAAAACCACAGAACTAATTTGGATAAAATTTGTACACAGATAGTTTATAACCGGGGTTAGCACATAGGATAGTTTTTATTTTATATTCCCATGCGATAAAATCCGAGTTTTAGCGGGCGAAGCCGCTGGGAACAACTAGTCGTTTTATATATTCTATACATACATACCTATAATTTAAGTACTTGCACAAAAAGTAATACATTACTTTTTTATGCAAGTACTCAAATAAAATGAAATAAAAATTTAAGTACTAACATAAAAAGTAATGTATTAATTTTTATGTAAGTACTTAAATTATGTAATTAGGAACTCAGAGAATTAATGAGCGCACCAGATATTTTAATTTAATTTTGTTTTTATTAAGGCTAATTCCACTCAGATTGATAACTAGACCGTGTGAAGGGGCATAGATGATGTGGAAACTCGTGTTGCTAACTAAAAAGAAGCGAGAAGACGAATTAGCTATTAATTGTTATTTCATTTTTTTTCCACCCAAGGGCAGTTGGCTTACCATGACGTCTTAAAGCCAGATTAGTTCCAGTGAGGGAACGAGGTGGCGCTAGACGACTTGTATAGCTCTGTCTCTTTCACTCACTGGAACAAGCCTGGTTTTAAGACGTCATAATACGGCCCCTGGTCTGCCAAAGACCTTATTTTGAATGTTTTTCAGTAAGTAAAGCTTCAATAGCAACCGTCGTGCTTTGCAACATGTGGCACAAATGTATTTGCAATTGAATATACGGGGCCGAAGCAAAGGAGATTCCGTTGCTTACATATACATATAAGAATCATACGGGTCACCAGCCGTACTATTCTTTTTGTAGTGATATTCTCTAAGGATACAGCCTTGCCCTGTGGAAACAGCCTTGCCCCAACATTGAAACTACACTTTTGTATTCATTCACTAAGCTCTTGTCGAAGAAATCGTAGTAAAGAGCCTAGTAATTATATTATATTGTAAAGAATAACATAGCTGTAGTCAATGCCCGATGATAAAAGGGCATCAGTTGAAATTAAAGCCGCTGACAAATATTTTCAGCCCAATACTTTAAATAACTGATAGGTCCTACCACTCGTAACCATAGGTAATAAATTACAAGCTATTTATTTCTTAATAAAATGCAGCGTCTTGCAAGTAAGTTTGAAATTAAATGGCAACATTCAATATCGGTTACAATTACGTACAATTTTAAACAATTAAATAATTAAATTAAATCACTGATAAATATGTATTTAGGTCCGTGCATAATAGAAAAAGGTATACCTAAGTTTCGAATAATCTAGAGTCTAAAGTATTCAAGAGATATCAAATATTTTAACTAAGATCAAAGTATTGTTTGTATTCATATTTGAACTGTGAAGGACAGAGCTAATTCAAATATTAGCATTAAGAATATTTACTGGACTTGTATGAGATTAAAGTAAATAACGGAAGCTAGAGAAGTACGAGTATGTAGCTAAAATAATCATTCCTCAGAACACTAAAATACTGCTTTATCAAAATTTAAATCGTTTATTTCAAGTAGGCCATTTACTGGCACTTCAGAATTGTCAAAAGTCAAAAATTAACTAAACTATAAAAAAAATATGTTCAAAATCACAAGATATTATAACTGTGAAAGTACTGTAGGATAGGTGTCCATTCTAAAGCGTAGCTAATCGCTATGGAGAAGAAATGCGGGTATATATCCTAAACATTCCTGGATTAGGCTGGCACAGAAACCAGGAGTTTGGCACAATCAAAGAGAGGCCTATACCCAAGAGCGAGAGAAGTCAGGCTGTGGGTGATGATGATGACCATAATAAGACAGATGGTATAAACTGGATGCGGATAAAATCGACGACTGATTGTTGTAGGACAGCTAGGGAGAGGCGTATGTTCAGAAATGCTCCAATTTACCTTTTTTTTTTTATCGTGGTAAAATCATCAAATGAGTCCTCCCACCCAGGGCAGGGCGGGAGGGACTGTCAGACTTGTACTGACTAAAATCCACGGTGTCCTTCACTAGCCCTTTACGTACCGGGGTCACGGTAATCCCTTGGTCCCGCGACCCCGGCTCTAATTTACCTAGGAAAGTTTAGTTAGGAAGTACTTAGGAAAGTAGATTTTTCGTTTTCCTGGGGCAACTAATAAAGGGTAAATGAAGGAAAAGGCTGGTTTTAAGTCAGTCAAGACAGCCCCTTCCGCTAAAACCTGGGCGGGATGTTTTGATGAAGTCTCAACTTTGAAATAACAAAAAAAAGAGGTCATCCTTATGGTACACCACACCAAACACTACACCTTAATTTGAAGCTACATCTAGCTTTAGTAATATCTCCTAAAATGAATGAGACCTCTACAGCCTTGCTACGGATGGTTTAACATTTGTTGGACACTTGTCTAAAAAAAGTGTTTCTGAAAAACCCTTAATCAACGTCATTTTGAAGATGACAGTTTTTTTAGACACGTTGTGAACAAATGTTAAAGCATCCGTAGCAAGGCTGTAGAGGTCTCATTCATTTTAGCATTCACTTTTATATTTGAAACCAGGCTATTTGCTGTATAAACTTGATCAATTATTGTATAATTTCATAGCGTACGGCTCACCTTGGCAGTATTCACCATCGCTCCAGTTAAGCTAACCGGACGATTTAGATGCCTTTACTTGAAATTGCTTAAAGCTCACTTATGCAAGCTATTGCAGCTTCTACAATTATGTGAATACTCACTACATGTTAGTTCTTTTGGTTTACTGGCATACGATCCCTTTTCTAATAAACTTTAGTCAACCAATTGCGGTTATTTGTTAATCTCATCATCATCTGTATTGCTTATTCTTTACTCAAGTATGTTGGAGTTAGCCTCCAGTATAACACGATGCTGATTGGCAACTGCGACAACCCAGTTACTAGGTTACAAATTATATTTTGGTTATTTGCAACAACTTGTCCTCAGCAGGTTAAGTTCAATTTTAAGGTATGTAGACTTAATATTATAAAGCTGAAGAATTTGTTTGGTTGAACGCGCTAATCTCAGGAACTACTGATTCAAATTGAAAAAATATTTTTGTGTTAGATTGACTATTAATCGAGGAAGACATATAACATTACGCTACGATCAAAAGGAACCGAGCAGCGAGTGAAACCACGGGAACAACTAGTATTTAGCTAAAATTACTGTTATTTGCAACTTTACTGCTTGCTGATACAAGTTCAGTTGACTTCGAGATACCTACCTATATTGAAAAGTAAGTGATGACACTATCGAGCTAATAGTCTTCAGGCGTACTTCTGGTGACGAATCCAAACGACATGTCACTGACAATGTCCACTATGGAACTAATGAGCGTTTTACTTTATAGTTTCGATAAGAAGTCGTGATGAATCGTGAAAAAGATGTGTGGGATGTTTATCACAATCTTCCAACACAGTATATGGGCTTATCAAGAATATTCGGTTATAAAAGCACAAAATAATGTACACTAATGTTATAAAGATGTTCTTTCGTAACTTTTTTTTTGTATGCAGGGCTTAATATCTGGAACTAATGACCCAATTTTTTTTTGTATATCTACTTTATAAATCATACTTAAATCATGCATATTAGCTGAGAAATAAAGATTTTAGTGTAGCACGTCAGAAAAAATAAACAGCGCGGGCGACGATAAGTTGCGACGCTTGGGTTGGGGTTGGGGATCAAATATTCACGTGAACAAAGACGTAGGTAGAAGCTAGTAGATAATAAGAATCTACTTACCAATCTCATAAACCTCCCGGTCAGACCTTGTAACTTGGAAACAGCAAACAACCAACGCACTTATACCAATTAGCAATCTTAACGAACCCATTTTGACTGTTTTGCAATCGCGGCACACTAATTAATTAATGTCGTATTTAAGCAAAATTAAAATGAGAATATATTGTTATTTTTTAAGTGATAAAGTTCGTTTAATCGTCAGCGTAAATATTTTTTGTTGTAGGCCCACGAGCTATGGTCAGACACAATCTGAGTGCGCCTGCGAAAGTGCAAGCCCCTACCAAGGCGCGCAGTGCGCTTGCGACATCTTGTCACTGAACTACCGGAGCTGTTGCAAAGCGCTTATAGACACCAACTTTGTTTATGTAAACAAATTGGTAGGATACCTAGTTTCTGTTGGTAGACCTGGCAATTTTTTTATGAGTGATAAAATCATCAAATGAATCCTTCCATCCTGAGTGGGGCCGAAGGGACTGTCAGACTCATACTGTCTAAAGTCCACGGTGTTCCTGCAATAGCCCTTGACGTTCTGGGGTCACGGTTTCCTGACTAACCATACGGAGACTTCGCCATAGGTTAGGCACTTTTTTTTTAGCGTGGTAAAATCATCAAATGAGTCCTCCCACCCAGGGCAGAGCGGGACAGACTGTCAGACTCGTACTGACTAAAATCCACGGTGTCCTTCACTAGCCCTTTACGTTCCGGGGTCACGGTAATTCATAAGTCCCTCGACCCCGGCAGGCTTTGGCCCTCTAGTGGGAGCCCCGTCATTTTTGCTGAGACTCTTTGAGGCGCGCGTGGAACACAACGCGCCGCGCGCATGGTCCATGGTCGGACAGCGGGTCGCCCATTACTCGCCGCCCACATGCCCGCGGCTACGGTGGCCGGAGATCGTCTGCCGACGTCTGTCGCCGTGGGCGTCTACTACTGCGGCTGGGGTGGAGGGAGGACGCTGTCCTCTCCTCACGCCGCCCGCCTATAGGTTAGGCACTTAGCATATTTAAAAGCCGTTTAGTTTCGAGTTTGTCCACGGTAATATGAATTGATCAGTCTATAATTTCGTATGTTGCGATACTTATAGGGTTTCTCCCTATGCGAGAGAGCGGGCTGTAAACCACTACATCTTTGTACATGTGTTATGCTGTTTTAGACCAAAGGCTGGCACGAAAAAGTGAGTTCTAGAAAATGTCTGGGTTCGACATTTACCATCCTACCACAAGAAAAATAAACATCTGTTGGACACTTGTGTAAAAAAACTGTCAACGTCAAAACTAAATTTCACGTTGATGTAAGGTACGTTTTGCAGTTACACTTTTTTAGACATTAACAGCACTCTTTAACCGTCAAAATTAGTCGCTATTATTAACGTAAAGTAAGTGCTAATTCACTCGTACTGAAATCCAGATTAACTGGGCTTTAATTTAACTAAAAACATCCGACAATCTGTGACCTATTCAAGATAATCACTATCTTTTATAACTTCACAATGGGAACGCAATGAATTCCTCAGTGACATACGTTACCGTTGCAGCCTCCAGCCACCTTATGTAACATTATGGCATAATACCATTATTTCTATAGAATATAATATAGACAGATACATCTGCACATATCTACCTACCCACTATACATGTGTCTAAGAGTGTTACATACCGACTCTTGCGCAACTAATGTGTTGATGTGAAATGATCTGTGTATCTGTTTATGACAGGAAGACAATATCGGGAAGAAAAGATTTGACTGTCGTAATATTGTTTAGATGAAGAATTTAATTGATATATACGAGTAAACAGCCGCTAGTAATAATTAATTAGGTAATAGATAAGCGCCATCTAACGGCTAAGCTTTGTGTTACGGAGAAGATGAACACACAATGTATCCTTTTTTTATTTGAGAGCTTATCATAAGATATCTGTATAATATTTACAGCGTAGGTACTTGAATTTTATTTTTCAATTATTGTATGGAAAATATATTTAAAAAGCGCCTGTAGTGTAGTGTGGAAGGAGCATATAATATTTTCCATCAAATTAAAATCAAAATTCCCGTTTACTTTATACAAAAAAGGGAAAATTCGTGCTAGGACTTGTAATGTTAGAACGATGTTACTATATCATAAAATAAAAATTGGTTTTTAAATAGTATAATTTTTGTTTGGGGCAACATTAATATTCGTTTTCACTGTTGTTTTTATATCCCCTAATTGGTAGAGATAATTATGCAATAATTAATGATTAATCTTAAAGCAGTTCATAACATTTTTTTAACCAATATCTATGCAAAAGTATAAGTTTGATCTTAGTATGTAATTTTTACACTACCCTCATTGCTTTTGATTTTTGTCAACGTTGAACTAACTGTCAATTTTGGATCCAACCGTCAGTATGGCTTGTGTTGCGAGACGAGCAGGTCGTATTAAACCCGATAGTCGCGAATAAAACTGTTTGAGAAATTACAAGTGTGTGAATTTATTGTTTAAAAAGTGGAATGAATTCGTAATAATAACGATTGTGGAGAAATTTTATCAAACGACAGACACAGAATAGCACTACTAATCGTAGTGGAAATGTAAAATTTCGTCAAAATAATACACCAAGGTCACCGTTGACATCAGGTAAGTGTTTTAGTGTTACCTTCATTATTATGGATATGACGCAGCGAATAACTAGCTATTTTATTTGCCTACCCTCGTCCGTGTGTCAACTGCGGGGTGCCAACTGAAAACAACCGCTGGGTGTCTTTCGCATATGCTGAGGTTACCAACTTGGGCTAACGGCATATTCGACATGCTCAAAAAAAATCTAATTGTATTATAATTTATTTTTGTGTGTGCCTTACATTAAATAAATGTTTTTCTATTCTATTTTCTTCTTCTTCAATAATAACTTTGTGATAAAATCATCAATGAAAGTAAATTCATCAAAAGAATCCTACTTCCGCTCGAGTAGAAGGGTGGGAGCATAAGGGACTGTCAAACTCTTACTAAAATCCATCCTATTTCTTCAGTAGCTCTTAGCGTTCCAGAGTCAGTTACCTTCACAGACGGTCTCGCGACCTTGGACACAACGAAATATTTTTTACATAAAAACTTTGCCCTACACTAGGATTTTCTCCTGTATCGTGGGTGCGTTTATAAACACAGAAATTCACACGAACACCCAAATCCAGAACAACAAACTCTAGGTCATACAAATATTTGTTCTCCTATATCGCAACCAAGGTACAGGAGTAATTCCTACGAGATTTAATGACAAGAACCATGAAGCATTGCGAAAGTTAAGAGTGTCAGCCATAATGATTATAATGATTTGTATCGTATAATGATCTTCTGACTCTTTCATACAAACATCATTTTTAGAGTTATGATAACCATGTTTGTTGTTACCACGTCGGAAACAAAAACGTTGAAAACAACTCGTTGAAACGAACACGTTGGCAGCAATACGTGGGAATACAAAGCGACCGCCCCTACGTACTACAAGTGTAAATCATCTGCATCTTAAGATCATGTCTCTTGGTACGTAGGGCGCAAGCTGGTAACAAACGTTGCCCGAAAACGTGGGAAACGTAAGCGATGGAAACGTAGCGATGGGAACGTAAGACGTTGGTAGTCAATATGGTGGAGTCTTGAAGAGTACTGGAGGTCAAAAAGCTATTTATGTGCTGTCATTTAACTCTCGTGATGGTGACTAGGTCAGTCATGAAATATCAACCATTCATTTAGATTGAAGTTTAGGGTAGTAAACCAGTCGCGAGACTGTCTCTACTAGGTAACCGTGACCCTGGAACGTAAAAGGCTATTGAAGGACCACCGTGAATTTTAGTCGATACAAGTGTGACAGTCCCTCCTGTTACGCCCTGGGTAGGAGTATTCATTTGATGATTTAACCACGACTAAAAAAAGGGTAGTAAACCAGGGTTTCGAAACTATTTAATCAGGTTACCGCGGCCTTGGAACCCAAAGGACGTTTGTAGTAACAGGGTGGAGTTTTAGGCAGTACCTACGAGTACGAGTACGAGTTCGGTACATCCAGGGCACTAATTTAATGAATTTACCATCCATCCAAAAAGAAAAACTACCTCTCAAGTAGGGATTTATGTATGTTATAAAATAATGATTTGATGTAGGAATTTAAAAGTTTTTTTGAGGTTGTAAAATCATTAATTGAGGCCTCCCGCTCTGGTTGGAGCGAAAGGGATTGTCAGAGTTTTGTACTGACTAAAATCCACCGTGTTTCTTCAATTGCCCTTTACGTTAAAGGGTCACAGTTACCCCTTTGGGAACAGTTCCGCGACCCCGGCAGTTGTTGGCCTCTTATGGTGGCTCTGTCAGTATGCAGACACTTCCTTGAGGCGCGCGTGGAACACGACACGCCGTCGACCCGGGCATGGTCCATGGCGAGTCACCCATTAATCGCTGGCCGTATACCAGCAGTTCGGTGGCCTATGTTGGCCGGAAATCGCGATATCCGATGCGGTGGGCCTCTACCGCGGCGGCTAGGTCATGAGGTGAAGGCTGTTCTCTCCCTCACACATACCACCTCGTATGACTGCTTCGTAGAAGGAGGTGACTGTTTTCCACACACACAGACTGCTTCCCAATTCGCCCCACAGCTTTCGTCATTGGTTGAGGTAATGCTGTGGGGCGGATTGGGAAGCAGCCTCTTTCTGCGAAGCGCTTTTCTTGCCACCGTAAGTGTGGGCTTGCAGACGGTGAGTAATCGGTGACTCGCCGTCCGTCATGGACCACGCCTGGGTCGACGGCGCGTCGTGTTTTACGCGCCCCTTAAAGAGCTGTCAGCAATTTGATGAGGAGAGGGAATCCTTAGAGGGCCAAAGCGGGGCTGTCTCATCAGGTAGCCGTGACCCTCGAACGTAAAGGGCTATTGAAGGATCACCGTGGATTTTGCAATCCCGGCAGAAGCTATTTAGAAAGTTTTCTATTCAATAAAGAGTAATATTAAGACACGTTTTTATGGCTACATTACATAGTGGTGGGATGGCAGGCTGTATTGATTATTGTATTTACCGTAAAAATCTATTAAAGAAGGTTCACAGGAATAAAATAACCCTATAAATTAAATACTTTATTACAGTTGTACTAATTAAAGTAAAACTAATATTACGAAAGAAACCGTTCGCGGTCGAATCGAATATATCCTAGAAGTTCTAAATAAATAGCTTAATATCTAAATTTTACAACAGAAAAACTTGTCCAAGATACAAAACTATTAATTTGTATCTTCTTTTAATCTTTAAAGACAGACACCATTGCGTTTAAGAACTATTACATACAATATTCTTATCTAAAAATCTGTCAGATATGTAATTCTTGGATACTAAATATTTGCAGTTCTATTTATTTTTGTCTTTTTAGCACCTAATCCAGTTGGGCTGCCATCGGCTCTACAAATATCTTGGTGTGCATTTGAGATATTGTTCTTTGTTTTGGAAGTCAGTTCCTAGCTTAAAAACAAGGATTGTAAGTTGAAAAATTCTTCATCTTAAGATCAATAAATCTCATAATTGCTTGCATGAAACATTAACATTGTAGAAATTTTGTCACAATCAGCAAAGTTTGAACTGTTGGTAAAGCATAAAAGTTTTCAAACATTTTAGCATTAATTCTTCGAAAAAGATTCAAATTGAAAGCTTGGACGTATCATTTGGGAGTAACCATATTATGTTAGCTTCCAAGTTTTGTGTCCATGGTTTTATTTTATGCACACGCAGGAATTTTTTACCTTCGTTAATGGGAACTTACTATAGCTCGGTTTGTTAGGACCTAAACTATGATGGCAACCAATCACCCTATAATTTCTCACTGTACTCCTTAGAACCTATCCTAGCCTATCCCTTATGATTTAGTCCACGATCCAGTCGTCGTAGGGTATCTTCTGCAGGATGTTGTCCAGGAAGCGCGACATCTTATCCGAGAGGTCTCTCTTCAGCTCCGGCTTCATCTCCTTCAGCAGTTCTTGCGCGTTCGTGTTGATGAACAGGTTCAGAGCTGCCTCTGTCGGTGAGATAATTTGATAGTCTTAGTAATTTAGTATTAGTAGCTTTGCATCTAAAATATGGGGTAGTAGATTGTTTCGTTTTAAATTTATTGTCATCACTATCATTATCTGTCAAGCCTTTTTCCCCTTTCTTAATATTAACGGAAGCTTTCAAAGTCAATGCTTTTATTTAATTCCTAAGTTCTTTGGAATTGTCTGTTCGTTTTAACCTCTCGGGCGATTTATAATTGAAAATGATAAAAATCAACGTCCAATGAGCGACTGTCTGTTATGTACAGACGTGTGTACGTGAGGCGCTGGGGCGTTTTCGCTTATGTACACCCGGGTGTAGGTAACGCGCCCGAGAGGTTAATACCGCCCCCCCCCATCTGCGAAAATACTGGTCAATAACCAGCCATGCGGGCCCAATGCTACTTTGTGTGTTCCCTAAATAGCCCTACCAGACAAGACAGTCTCGCGACCTCGGCAGGCTTTAACCCTCAATGGGGGTCCCGTCAGATTGCTGACAGTTCTTTGAGGCGCGCGTGTGACACGACCAGGGCATGGTCCATGATCGGACGGCAAGTTACCCATTACTCACCATCCGCATGCCCGCGTCTACTGTGACCGGAAATCGCTTCGCGACGTTAACAGGATTCCTTTTTTTTTTTTTTTTTTTTTCTTTATTTGTTTAAAGGGGCTTTTACGCACAGCGTATGTCAGTCCCATCGTATCCTAAACAATTATACATCACAACACGTGGGCCATGAATTTGAACAAATTCTTCGCGTCGTCGCCATTTGGTTGGGATAGTATTGCATGGAACATGCCTACATCCGTTCTGTTCAAATTCAAGGACCTTACTAATCTAATTCTAGAGGACTCATATTGGACACATTCCATCAATAAATGTTGCAGGTCTTCGACAACTCCACATTCATCACAGTTGGGTGAAGTGATTTTCTTCATCATGAAGGCAAATTTTTTGCATGGAACGTGTCCAGATCTGAGTCTAAGAGCAATAACAATCAGTTTTCTACTTATATTACTATTCATGAACCAGGGCACGCGAAGAGGTTCACACTGTATGGTTTTATACCATAAACCCTTTTCTAATGATCGTTTATTAAAATATTCTTTCCAATCATCATAGCAAATATTTTTAAATTTTGGTAGAAATTCTGAATAATCTAATCTAATATTTATTTCTTTTCCATTCCGAGCCGCTAATTTTGCCAACGTGTCAGCCTCTTCGTTGCCCCGTAATCCAATATGCGATGGGACCCACTGCAATCTCAGTTGGATGCCCTTTAAAGTAATTTCATCAATTTTAGATAAAATGACATAAGCAATCGATGCACCTCTGCGGCCAGAGGCACATCGAGCTATATGTTGTAATGAGCTTTTGCTGTCTGTGCAAATGACAACATTTTTATATCTACAATGATTAATTATATAGGTCAAAGCCTCTGAGATTGCAATGAGCTCCAATGTCATAATGGATGTAGGTTCGCTTATTTTAAAACAATTATCCTGAGTGAATATATCTATATTTGGTATATAAAATGCAGACCCATTACCTTCTTCGCTCTTCGAACCATCTGTAAATATGTTAAACCAACCACTATATTTTGTATATAGTTCATTCATGACTTCATCATTTAGTAAATTATTATCATATGAACGTTTAGATTTTTTAATTGATTCTAAATTTACTACAATTATTTCATTTACGTTAATATTAGTTACCCACGTTCTTAAAGTAAACATGAATAATGGACAGGAGGAAGCTACCTGCAACTCTTTAATCTCATTCATAACTGATGCTAATAAAGGAATGTTTTTATTTTTCCAATAACAATTTTGTCGAAGAGCGTAGAGATTTTCTAATAATTGACAAGTTAAATTATTTTCCGTAGTCTTTGATTTTAAACAGAATTTATAAGCCAGATATTTTCTTCGCAAGTACAGTGGAATTACACATAGCTCACTTTCCATAACATGGATCGGTGAAGTTTTAATAAAGCCTCCTATTATCCTCATAGCCTGATTTTGAATTTTATTTAATTTATCTAGATGGCATTTTGCACTCGCATCATATAAATAACAGCTATAGTCTATGCGACTTCTGATTAGTGCAATATATATACGTCTTAAATGTCTAGGATGTACACCCCAGGAAGCACCTGCCAAAACCTTAAGTAAACCAAGACTCTTTTGCACCTTTTCAGCAGTCATGTTGATGTGTTTACTCCATCGCAGCGATCTGTCCAACCATACCCCCAAATATTTGTAATTGTCTACTATCTCTAAATTGTCCTTATCTAATTTAAGTTCTAATTCTAATCTTCTAAATCCTCTATTAAAAATACAAATTTTCGATTTATTGGATGATAATTGTAACCCCATTTCATCCAGAATGAGACAGAATGCATTTAAGGCTGTTTGAAATTCTACTTGACTTTCTCTAAGGTTTCTGGATGGAGAGTACAGTACAAAATCATCTGCATATTGACACATTGTTACATTTCTAATTTTTTCGAAACATTTAATTGTTATTACGTTAAATAGGACAGGTGAAATGGGGTCGCCTTGTGCCAAGCCTCGACTTGTATATCTTGTAAAGTACTTATTATGATCGGTTTCATCTTTCATAATAAGGTGTCGTTCACTCAGGAAGTTCCACAGATACTGGCAGAATTTTTTCCCAACACCTATTTCATCTAAGGTATTTATCAATACCTCTATTAAAACATTGTTATAAGCATTTGTGATATCCAAAAAACAAGCTATAGTTGATGTTTTGCTTGAGAATCCTAAATAAATTTGGCTTACTAATTTGACTAGGCAGTCCTGGCAAGACTGTCCTCTTCTAAATCCAGAAGTGAACGGGGACAGCAGTTTATTTTTCTCTATATACCACTCTAGTCTTTTTGTCAACATTGCATGGAGGATTTTACACATACAAGAGATTAAGGAGATTGGACGGAGTTTTATATCGCCAACAGATGAAGGTTTTGGTATTGGTGTCACTAATATGTCACGCCATTGTATCGGAATACAACCGGTATTAAAAATATGATTATATAGATCTAATAAGTATAACTTGCCTGTCGGAGGTAAATGATATATGAGGGAATATGTTATCCCGTCGTTACCGGGAGCTGTATCCTTTCGTTTAAAACAGTTACACATTTCTTGCAGTGTGAAATTGGCCTCGAGTAATATATTATTTGAATTAAAAAGTTGGACCCTTGGATAGACATAGTCAGGAGCGAGATTGGAAAGAAGTTCCATCTTTTGATCATTTGAAACGCGAGATCTAGATGAATTGATTCCCTTGATCCAGCTCATTCGTCTCCACATATCAGAACTTGATGTTTGTTCATTAATGCTACTACAGTAACTTTGCCAATCTTTTGTCCTCGCTTGACATATCGCATCTTTTGCGGCTTTTGTTTTGTGTTCAACTGCGGTTAAATTACTTGGTGTAGGATTATTTCTGAATTTTTTTAAAGCCAGTCTGCGCTGCGCCACTAAGTAAGAGAGTTTTGGGTTCCAATAAGGTTTAGGTCGAAAATTATTTTTTGTGTTATTACAGCTCTTGATCCAGGGTATATTTTCATCGGCCGCTTTATTAATCTGTTTGATAAAATTATCATATAAGGTTTGCACGTTTATTGTATCTAAAGGTGGTAATAAATAATTTTCTAAAGATTTACTATACTCTGCCCAGTTTGCTAGTTTGTAATTTCGCTTTTTGGTTACACAAAAAGCGTTATTATTACTGTATTTATATGAAATTTTAAGAAACAGATGGTCACTTCCGAGGCTTTCGTTCATCACATTCCAGCTTAATAAAACAGACAGATCTGTTGAAACAAAAGTCACATCAGGAGATGTCCTCTGAACAATATTATCTACTAAGGACACTCTAGTCGCACTCCCGTCGTTAAGAGGAATAAATCCAGCGTCTAAAGCTGCGTCATAAATCTGAATTCCTCGTCCATCAGCTTTAGAGGACCAGGTTGCATGATGGCCATTAAAATCACCAGCTATTATGCATTTATTAGGATATAGCGAGAAAATTTGTTCCCAGTCAGCAAAGCTTGTGCGTACTGAAGACGGACAATATAACAATACTATATTTTTTATTTCGTTGCAATTTAAAAGTTTAATTGACATAACTTCCATGCCTGAGTTTCTAGTAGTAATAAAACATTGTTGTACCTTTATCGATTTACAAATAATAATAGCTATACCCCCATACCCATCCGTCCTATCTTTTCTAAAAATATTATAACCACTTACATTAAAATGAGAATCAGGTTCCAGCCACGTTTCAGATATTAAAGCTATATGTATTTTTTCTTGTGCCATTAGCACCTCAAACTCATTACGTTTAGGTCGTAAGCTACGTGCATTCCACTGCACTATACGTAGAGTAGAAATTCTTGATGAATTATTAGCCATTATTAAACAATGATATAAACTTGGTATAAATGTTATCTTTCTTCAAAACTTTAACAATCAGTTTCCCCAATATTTCCATAGCAAGTTTACCTAGCTGTTTAAGTTTGATATCCCAATCGGTGTCAGACTTACAAATTATATCTTTGACTCTCTGGAAGGTACCTAAAATATCTGAACTGAAATTTGAGTTTTTTGCTCCGTCTGGGTTTTTTTCTGTCTCTAAGCATGTAGGTTCACAGGTCGGAGACAATAACCAATTCTCTTCACTAACCCTGTTGGACACTCTAGTCTCTTTTGTCTTCTTTTTCGATATAGGTTCTTGCTGACGTTTGTTTTTTCTTGAGTCTCTCTCTTCAGGTACTTTATTAAGTGTCATTTCATCACTTCTACTGCTGTTATCCGTTCGTCCTGTTACAAGTTTGTCTCTATATGTTTCCTGAACATTCTGTGTATTATTTCTATGTTGGGAATTGATGTCATTATTATTATTATTTTCAGTGCTTGTTTCTTGATTTCGGTTTTCTTTCAAATATAGTTCTAGTGCTTTTCTGTAGGTGTAGTTTTGCTTGGTCATTATGTCTCTGATTTCTTTTTCTTTGAGATAGATTGGACACTTCTTGTACATGGCCATATGCGGCCCTTTGCAATTCACACAGATATACGTATTTGTTTCACAATTAGAGTGATGACCACCACATTTGGGACATATAATTCTTTTAATTGGACACGTTCTGGAGAGATGGCCAAATTTCCAGCATCCCGAGCATTGAGAAACTGGAAAAGTATAAGGCTCCACTTTGAACCTGCAACCGTACCCAAATACATACGGCGGCAAAGTGGCGCCTTTAAAGCAGATTCGAATTGTCTCGGAGTCGATCCATTCCCCGCTGTCAGACATTCTCTTTAGCCTTCTTATTGATATAATATTGTGTTCACACGATAGATTTTCGAGTATTTCTGTTTCTTCAGTTTCTAAATCTATTTGTCTTAAAATACCATAGCATAAGCTAGTTTCGTCATTACTCTGAACTCTGTATCCTGAACTAATAAAACTATCACAATTTAATAATTTCAAAGCACTTTCTTTATTTTCAAAATAGATTAGAACTCTGAACGCACTTTTGTAGACCATCTTTACTATATTTTCGATTTTTAACGATCTCAAAAGCTTTGCCATACCAAATTGTTTGGGTATAGCTTCTTTTCCTGTCACACATATACAAGCGTAGTTTTTTTCAGAATTTCTACTACTTTCTCCCGTTAAATTATCATGTATAGAATCTTTCCTATTTGTTCGCTTATGCCTTTTAGTTACTGTTACAAATCCTTCTTCCTCATCTGTTTCTTTATCTTGTTGTCGCCCTCTCTTTGCAAGTCGTTGCTCACTCTCTTCGTTCACCTCCATCTCTTCAGTCAAATTAAGGTCAAGTTGTTGTTCTCTTTGAGATACTAGCTCCTGCACTATGTCATCACTACCACTCGTTGCGCAAATATCCACATTAATGTTTATCTCATCCATTTAATAGTAAAATACGATAATTTAATATCATAATTATTAACAAGTGGGTAGAAGTAAAAATCACGCGATAAATTACGAAGCAGCTAAGCGTGTGCGTTCGACTCAACCGCTCGCGCGCAACTGTGAGGATTCCTTCAATTAGTGAACTTCTTGAGATTTTATCATCCTAGGAAGTTCACTATGGGACACATTAATACAGATTATTTTTAACTCACCTAGTACAGCGTTGCTATTCTGCAAGTTCTCGACGCCCATCTGTATGTCCTTCACTGAGAAGTCCAGTTTGAGCTGCTGCAGACGAAGGTATGTGCGGCCGTCGCGGGTGAACGGTTCACCACGGAAGTATATCTTCGCCTTCACGCCGTCTGTCAACAAAGTATAAAGTGATGAGCTGGTACCTTTATAAGGACGGGTGCATAAGTATTGTCTTCCTTATGATGCTAATAAAAGAAATTCATACTGAAGTCTTTGATAAGCGAGCAGGTGGTACCGTACCAATTTAGGACCCATTAATATTAGTAGTCATTTTACCCGTGGTGCTAGGCAACTGGACTTCTCCCAGTTGTAATGTCCCTTTGTGCCTATTGGCCTTGTTTTGTTCTGTCTCCTGCTTGCAGGGAGGGAAGTGGAAACATATATTTTTTTCCTACTCCTCCACTATTCTTTTCTGATTAATTTCGTTGCAGGATCCAAGACAGGTAAATTCATTCTCCGGGACACGTCGAGCTTCATTGTCTCGGCCCTTTTCTGGTTGGTTGCCACTATTGATTCTGGCGCACAGGAGTTGCAGTGGTTAGGGAATAGTGTGGTGGGTTTGTCCCAAAAAAAAAAAAGGTGGTACCGTAACTGCTGCTTTTAATAACTATTTCCTGCGGTTTCACCCGCTTTTCGTCTTATTTTGGTTATAGCGTGATGTTATATAGCTTATAGCTTTCCTCTATAAATGGACTATCAGGACGATCCAACATAAAATGAGTGTGTTTAACCAAATAAACTCTTTAGCTTTATAATGGGCCGACTGCCAAGTCTGACATCTTCATGAAGACAATTCTTGATGACCATCGACTAGAGCGTTCGCTAGAAAGATCGTGGAAATGTTCGTAGCGATGTTCTGTTCTGTTGGTCGCGGGATTCACGAATTACCGTGACCCCGGTACGTAAAGGGCAATTGAAGGACACCGTGGATTTTAAACAGTCAAGTCTGACAGTCCCTCCTGCCCTGCCCTGGGTGGGAGGACTCATTTGAAGATTCTACCACGATAAAGAAAAAAAAAAGCTATGTTCTGTTCGTCATTAGGGTCGACAAAATTAAAAACGGCGAATGCTCGATGTTCTGTTATAAGTGAATACTTAAGTCTATCAGGACCTTTACAAATAATTTCAGGAACTCACCGTATTCGCCCCAGTACTCTCCACCTCCGGAGGCACGCACGAGCAGCAGAACTCCGGAGGAACGGTAGCGAGCGCGTGCGCTGATGTGAGGCCCGAACAGCGTCAGCTGGAACTGGTGCGTCTCCAGGTCGGATCTGTGTGGTGGAGGATATACTCGATTATTCGTATGATTGTAGCTAAAGGCTCATACTACTGATTGTGTTATTGCAGTGTTTCATGTTTTTTAACATAAAATATTTATTAATAATAAACAAACTGGTTATACCTATCCTCAATAACAGTTATTTTTCTAAGTATTCCCATTTAAGCATCAAAGATATTCCCATTTGATCAACAATCAGCATGTTAACGTAGTGCTCAAAGGTCAAAGTCAAAAACTGAGAAAACATAAGTGACGGAAAAATTATGTTTTTGCTTTTTTTTAATTATAAATAACGTTGTTGCGCACTAGGATTTACTCCCGTGTCGTGGGTTCGTTTAGAAACATTTAAATTCACATACACAAACACCCAGACCCGAAACAACTACTTGTAGATCATACAAATATTTGCTCCATGCGGGAATCGAACCCAATCGAGTAGTCCAATCGCTCAGCAACTGTGCTAACCGTGCCGTCCAACATTGAATATGAACTACAGATTTTTATCTAAGTAAAGTAGTTAATGGATGCAAAAAGTACATTCAGAAGAATATGAGATGTATAAAGGAGATGTTTCATTTTTGTATGGCGCTCCGGCCATAACATGTACATTTTACCAAAGCTGGGAAAATTACCCCTGAATAGAATAAAGTAACAGTTTTTTCATAATATTAAATGGATTTTATGCACAAGATAAAAATAAAAAATGTTTGACGTTTGTCCTAAGAGTTATGACAGCCATGACAGATTGTAGAGATGACATTTACATAACCTAGAATTGTTTTGTTCATCAAAACCAACTTCTTAAATAGTCTTCTAGATGAGAACTGTGATCTTACTAATAAAAAATTAGACAAAAGTGGCTCACCAATGCACTATCAAATCTTTGAATCATTTCTATAAGTAGACTTGACTGGTACCTAATGTCATTGCATTGTTTACGAGTGGTTTTTTTTATTAATATTTTTATGGCATGGCTTTTGGTCTTTTACGCCAATCAACAAGCGGTTATTTTGAGGGTTCAGAAACACGATTAAAAGATTTTTGCAACGTTGAAATCGTGGTACTTAATATGTTTACTCAAAAATATGTACAATAGAATAATAGTTTATTTAAACACTTCAAGAACACACACATTTTTTATTTTTTTTTCAACTTAACTGTAATTTGATGAGACATAATTTCAGAACGAATGAATTATGCAAGCAAACGAGACGCCATGTTGAATAAAACATGGCAATAATTGAAAAACTATTTTTTTTTGTGCACCACAAATAAGGCTCAAATCCACCAGAAAATATTTTTCCCGAATTTGTTGTATTTTTTCCTCTTTTTTGATATAATGTACTTCTGATGGCCGAAAATGAAACATCTCCTTTAAGGTTTTACTGAAATTGATGAGAGAAACACATTAGCAGTTGATGAGCACATTATCTTGACAGATTCTCATTATTCTTTGTCATCTTTATTAATTAATTAGAACCAAAGGACCTTTTTTTATCGTGATAAAATCATCATCTGTCAGACTCGTACTGACTAAAATCCACGGTGTCCTTCACCCCGTTCCGGGGTCACGGTAATTCGTGTTCCGCGACCAATCGAAGGACCTTTGATTATTTTTCGCTATGATTCGATACGACTTAAAAGATTTAGCACAGAAATCTCAATCTCTAAATATAAAACCAAACAGCAACTGCATCAAAGAAAAATATTAGCATCTGAAGAGCAAATAGCAGCAGATATTATATGCAAATGAATTTAGATATTACGCACCAAAATAATGATCTTACTTCATATATTTGTTTAATGAATACCGTTCCGTGTTTACAAGCAAATGCTATTATCAAATATTGTTTTGTCTAGTTTCCAGTATCTAATATTTACGAGAAATAGACTTGGTTCTAAGAATTTTGAAATTTCATGAACAATGTCATTGTTGTTGATACAGTTCAAACTAAAGAAAAAGCAGGGACTTGTAATATTGTGATGTTTGAAAAGAGAAAATGAAATATTGGTTCGGATGGATGCTGACTACCCATGTTTGGCGCTCGGGAAGTCTTAGCCCCTTCGTACTTGTTTAGAGACTTCCTAAGCTTCCCCAACTTTGGTATCCAGGCGACTATCGTCAACCAAAGTCTTAAGGTATCGGAGACTTGCATAGCCTTGTGTACGAAGGAGCTTACGTGCACCAGTAGACGGCAATTGGGGGATATGAATGTAACACTGGAGATAGGCTGCCTGATGATGATGATGATAAAGTAAATTCAGCTAATGATTTAGGTTTGCCGAATAATTTAGTGTCTCATTATCAACATTTCTATCATTTACATATACGAACACGAGGCCCTGAAAGAGGCACATTCTAATATTCGCTTCCAACGGTTCATCTCCATAGAACCTTGAAACGCAAACTTAATATTTAACATCTTTAACCCTATTGTTGTTCAAAGGTCGTATTTCAAACTCACAATATGTTAACCCTGCGTTATTTACGTTATGAGTCGTCAAGTCTTTGTCCCCTCCGACCCCGCTAGTAAAACTTGTATGGACATGTCTGTCGACGTGAACAGAATATATTAACTGATTATTTTCATTTCCTAACATTCCAATATTGACTGTCACTGTGTTTGTGGCTTTGGGAAACAACGGTGGTTTCGATTTGTCGAGTTATTAGTAGGCAAGCCAAATTAATTTTAATCGTTCTAATAGGAAAGTTTGTAACGGCAAGTTCTAGATTTTGACATTCTTCTATTAATGTCACCATCACCACACCAATCGATTGATTGATTGTCAGTCAATATTTTTTAAATTACTACAACACCAATCATTCGAAGTTGATCGATGCTATAGATCGATTATTACATAAATCATGATCATGATCAAAAAGTCTTTAAAGTTTAGCAGGAGGTTTAGAGCACACAGATGCAAGAGGAACAAAACCGTAAGAGAATTTTGCGAGTCAAGCACTAATACAGAGTCATGTAAAGTCAACCTCTAGGAGAAGAAACAGAACAGCAATAATAGAGTATCAATAAAAAAATCACCATAGTATTCATAGAGAAAGGAGAATCAAACTGATTATAAGTAAGCCAATGCTAACGATGACTAGGGAAAGATGGACACTCATAACTCACATTATAACAATAGCGTTGCAAAAACCACAAATACTTGTTTAATTAGTATAATTGGTAGTGCTCTTTGTTAAGTTTTTCATGTGGGAACGCTTCTTATGTAAGAAAAATAACATGACAAAAGACAAGAGGTGTTGGTGGCGCAACTTTTTAACTGTATATATTTTTTACGGTCAATTTTAACTTAACTAGGGACCTATGCAGTGTGCGTGCTAATACATACGTGCATATATTTAGTCACGGAACAAATAGTGGAAGGCTATGTCAATATGCATAGTTCTTGAGCTAGCGTTGAGAAGCTGTTGTATTACTCATATATTTTCATTTACTTGTAGTATGATTTTACGGTTTTACACCTTTCACACAAGAAAATATAAGCTTTATTGCTTTACATAGTATTTATGTGAAGCTTTACGTGCTTCTGCCTTTTCTAACAAATTTTTAAACTTTCCTTTTTTATCTATGTGTTACAGGATATTTTTGGCTTTAGCAAGTCATGATTTGCGTTTTCCTGTTCGACGTTATGGGAAAATAATATATCTAGAAGAAAAGTGGTAATTTACTTCATCAAACGAATGTATAAAGCCTTACCTGACGTTAGTGATGGTCATATTGGATGCTCCAGTGGCGTGGATGTCCTTGAAGCTGGCACGGTAGCCATCAGGCCCACCTCCAAGTGAGATTGATAGCTCATCTATCACAATGGGTTCCGACTGGAAAATTTACAAAAAAAGATTTGACGAAAGCTTTCGATAAAGACAGTTATATACACTGGATGGTTTATAAGGTGAATATTTAAGCAAAAAAATTAGGAAACTGATGAATTGTGAATTTATTCTAGTAATATTTTCTTCCAAATTTATATAGACCAAATATATAGTACCAAAGAACAAAATGTTCCAAGAAGTGTTTTTGTAGGTAGGGTTGCTTCTAGAGCTTGGAATTTCCAGATCATTACTGGAAACTAAACTAAACTTCTAATTGCAATTTGTGTTTCTGTATAATAAATTAAACTTTACCTCTTCAATGCCTAGTTCGGGCGCTCCGCCCTTCATATATTCAATAAGCGAGTTGAAGCTGCGAAGTAGGCAGGCATCCACGTTGGGGTCCCGCCGGGAACACCGCCCGCCGAATATGTCTAGACAAAGAAAGGTCGAGATTAATCAAATTTGAACCCAAGGTGTCAATACTCCGTGACAATGATGACACTGGCAGTTCTTAAACGTCGCTAAAAGAGAGTTGCTTTTCCTAAAACACGTTAGTTTATTTTCAACTAAGACACTTTCTCAAAGAATAATCAAAACCAGCTTTAAGTAATGTGTCACCTACATTAACACGAAGATTCCATAAACAATGTTTCACGTTATTTTATTAGTCAGCTGTTATGCAAATTAGGCTTTCGTTAGTAATATGGCGACTATCAAATTCATTAGTATGCTACTGGCACCATCTAACGGTAGCCAGGCATCGACGCGGTGAAAACAATAGGAACTGGTGGATAGACAATGCAGACCCCGAGAAGCCTTGGGAGCGATCGTGCGACTATCAGTGCCATGATGTATTTGAGAGGAGTCTCTTTGTTCAATTTTTTCTAGACGAGGTTAATTAGGACTGACCGTTTGATAACCCCAGATAAGACAGTGTTGCAGAATGATACATCTGTTTCTGTGAAAGGATGTATTCATCAGCTTTCTTTATCCGAAATGAAAGATGAATGACAAACCGATTTAGTTATCGGATTAAATATGCTCAATGACCGGCAATCATCCTTTCTTTAAATTGACTGTATTGCGAAGAGTAAATATACAGACAGAATCTACATTTTATTGAATCGATAATTGAACATTACTTTCACAAATTTTATTTATTTTAAAATAATGTTTTTTGCCTAAGGTTTTAATGAATCTATGTAGGTTTCTGTTACAACTCTCAATAAATTCATATCTGATGACTTACCGATGTGGTTAATAAAATAAATGAGTTGTATAAACAAAAGAAAGTTTAAGAATTGAAACTCCTTTCTCTTTGTCATCATGGTTAACTGTCAACAAATTTCTTGGAGACGCACGTGGACTAGGTAGAAGAGAATTTTACTGTTTTTATCATAATTTGTAAGAATACTATGGACCTATCGTTGCAAGCTTAATGGAACTTTAAAACAAAAAGTTTTCACCAAGATTTAGAGTCGGTCAAATCTATAATCTGTACTACGAAGAGCCTATAGCCAGCGGCTGAACGTGTCAGAAATACCTAATTAAGTTTTTTAACTTGTTGTGAAGTAACGGATCGTCGTAATGCACCTGCCGGGTCGACGACCCGCCGCGGGACCTTGTCCGCGAAACTCGATCTCGCAAAAACCATTTACTGTTAGCTCTGGTACACTTTATCTGTTTATATAGGGTGCACTTTCATGAGCTTGCAGTCATGTTGCTACAATGTAATTGGCAGAGCCGAAGGTATTTGTAGCATCTATTTTCTAAATTCTACTTTTAACTGTATGTCAATTCAGTTAAACAGACAGTAGATAAATTATTGCTATTGTCTATGTCCACATTCAAGCCCTTTGCCTAAATTAGATATGTTTTAAATTCAAATACTTTCAGTCTCGATATTAAGATTGTAATCTTGTTCATAGTAATACGCAGTGCCTTTAAAGGCAGCAAAGGGGATAAATACATCGGGTAAAACCATATCGTCGACTGGTTTCACTAAACTTGGAGACCAATTAAACCTTACTCTAGAATTTGTCGTTATATCCACATCAGGTCAAGGTAGAAGTACTTCAGAAGAACTAGGACAAAGACTAGATGATAATAGAGTAGCCTTAGAAGCACAGAAGACAGAGTAGGTCCAGTGACCCCAATAGAAGTCTAAAATTATATCGTTGCGTGTTAACAAAACCTAAAGTAGGTACATCAACGCACTAATACCAAGGTATTATAAACTGTTATGTACCTGATTATATAACAAGCAAGGACAAACTTGTGTACTCATATATTTAGGACGGATATGGCGATGTAAGTAAATGACCACTTAACAAGTGTCACGCTACTTAGTATGACTTTAATTAATAGGACCTTAAAGATATTTATGCTGCAAATGCACACATAACTTTAGTAGTTTATCGTTATAATAAAATCCATGCAAATAATAAAAGCCATGTAATAAATACAAACAAAACGGATTGAGGAAAATTAAATATAGTAAAAAGATCAAGCAGTCATGTATCTCACTTTTGTAGAACCTGCATATTTTCATGTTCGGAAACTGGAGGTTAAAAATAAATCAAAAAGTAGTGGAGTTACCGTGAACCATACATTTGAGAATGGTATAACAGCAGAGAAAGATCAAAGAAACGATGAATGGGGACTAACTGATGAGATGGTAAGAGACAGAGAAGTATGGAAGAAGTAGTATGCAGTGGCACCAACACACGATGCACTGAATCAAATTTTTTTTAATTTTTTTTTTATTATAAACCAGTCAAATAAAAATCGAAATTGCAACATTATTAAGATTGCTGAGGCCTTCAACGCAGGTTTTTCTCAACATCCCACCTTGTAAATTACTATGGGTAGTGGCTGTTTCCTTTCACAACAAATAGATGACATGACATTTGAGATATGCGTTCATTAATACCAAGCAGTAACGACCACATTATGAAGTTTTTGTTGAAATGCAACCGTAATTTGCGTTTGGAAAGTTAAGCAATAAGCCCGAATGTTACAATATAAAGATTGTTCCTGCGGATCGACCATGCATTCAAAAGTGTTAATGAAATGTCAAAGCACAAAATTATTAACAAATACTAACATATTTGTGATAAATATTGCTCAACTAACGTGGAGTTGATATTTTTATTATAGAGATGATAGTAATACGTTCATATGTTTGCTAAATTGAAAGATGAATAAGTTGCAGTCATATTGCGATATTTCATCGTCTGTGATTCGGTGATAACTTCATAGATTGTTTTTTAATTTATATGAAGCAATTTTCGTAAGAGTTTACTAGAGGTCAGTTAGATGATTGATGAAATGTGCAGATGATATCAATGACAGGACTGGAAAGGCCAGGTAAGGCTGGTAAAGATCTACAGATATATGAGATGCAACATCCGCTACTGTTAAACTGGGATAAAGACGACATGTTGATGATATTGAAAATGATTTCAACACAGTAATAGAAATAAATAATGATTTAGATGTTATACAGGCCTACAATCATTGTGACTTGTGACACAGAGGAACCAATACACCGAGCCGCATCATCAAAGGCGTACTAGTATGAAATACAATTAAATATGTAATAACAATCGTATTATATGTTAATTTATAGATACTCAGATAGACTGACATAAAGCTTTGTGTGCTAATTTTAATTATTTATAAAATATTGTCTCATTAGTTCTGAAGATTTTTTGTGACGAATTTGAGAATCTGAATTGATTCGCCCTTCTTGTGAGAAAATAGTTTTAAAGGTTTGACCCTAACGGTCGCCCATATTGCCCACGATGTCAATGCATACCTGCAGGGAGAAAAAATACAAAAAAGTTGTTTCTTCATGGTTCAGTTTTCGATTTGTATTTTGGCGAATAACCGAAAAACCTGACCCTTAAGGATATTCTGTCGATTTTATCTTTAACTGTGTATGTCACCGCGATTCCAAAAAAATAAAATATGGCGAGCGACCGTTAGGGCCGCCCTCCATACAAAAATTTTTAGACCCTTTTTTGAAGAATTGAAGCTGGTAAGCCGAATTATCATATTCGATTTTAGTTGTTATTTTGCTTGCATGCTTAAGTTCCGAAGACAGGTCATCCGCCATTAGTATTACCATTACATAGCACTGTCATGGCGTCTTGTTGCGCACAGGCATCCCTATTACTCAACCACCATAATAATCATTTACTTTCCTAGTCTTCCGTATTTAACAGCCAGTTTACGTAATGAATAATTTGTGTTCTTATAATTATTAAGTCAGTACTGTCGTTACTTCATCTTTTTATAGGTACTCTATGGGATGTCGTGGTATTTTTTTTATTATTTAACATGAATTTTCTGAGAATGATTTTTGGGGAATTGTTAAGTCCTTCTCGAACCTTTTAAGGATTTATATAAACTATTAATGTATCCTGATTCAGATATTTGTCTGTACTTAATTAACCAATGAATTTGTCAATTCAAGTCCTAAGGCGCTGGCCACACAGAAAGGACGTAAGACGCAGACGGCATTTGTCTCTACGGCGTCCCTTTCATACAAAATGTATAGAAGCCTCGCGACTTTGTTCTTCACTTGGCATTTGTAAAGATGACCTTTACTGAAACTTTTACTACTATTAGATGTTTTACAGATTACAAATAAGTGTGTAACCTTGCTCACGTATTAGATTTTAGTTCAAACGTTTAGTTTCTTTGTTATTTTTAACTGCTATGCTAATTTAAAAACTCGTGCATAAAATAGTTTAGTGTTGTACCGTCACTCTGAAACCATAGACGTAGCATGATTTTTTTAGAATACAAAAAAATAAATAAATAAAGAAAGTCTATCAAGACTTCGTGCGTATTAACTTTCTTTGGTTTGTTTGTAGTTTGTACTATAAAATGATACCTACCTCTAGGCATACAGTCCTTACCTTACCAATAAACCTGCTCCAGTAATGTTAATACAGATCCTCTACATTCAAACAAGCTGTTCTACAAAATCAAGGAATAATTTTATCCAACTGGTTTCATAAAGTCTGATTACTTTTACCTCGTTTTGTGCACTTCTGCCAGGATTCACTACTCCTTGGTACAAATGAAAGTGTCAGAAAAAGGCGCGAGAGAAAGTGTTTTGACTTTCTCGTAATAATTGTCACTTTTTATGGTGAAATATCAATTAATGTGGACTTGTTATTGTGATAGGTACGTCTTAAATGGCGGCAAATTTTGAAAGTACCTCCTTCCAAAACACGAGATATGTCATTGAATTATTGATTTGCCTCTTTGACTACTTAGGTAGCGTGTGTTACCGTTATTATCTAATTTTACCCAACCTTTGTTCTAGTTCTAACTCCAATTTCTTCTATCTCATTAACCTCTAATAAGGAGGTTATAGAATACATTTACTTAAAAAACCGGTATTAGCTGTGCGTACAAAAAATAATGGAACTCGTCCTGTCGAAAATGCCTCGGGACAAAAATAAAAGCTGACAAGGTTAAAGACCTGTGATTTTTAAAATTGGATAGGCACTTGAATAAAATATGTAGTATAATTTACAAAGATGCAGCGTAAAATATTAGCAAAAATAATATCGGTTCATATTAGATTACGAATCTCCTGATACAACTATAACACATGGATAAATAATATTTATTTTAATTGATACCAAAAATAATATTCAAATTCGTTATTGTACCTCACATCTAGTCTGGATAAACTCAGTATAATAAAATTAGGAATTCTGATAATTTACAAGGAATAAAATGGTTTATTCAAAACGGCAGTTTTGAAAAAAGAAACTTAATTTTTCATTTTTAGTATTTTGTTGTAAATATTTAGTTTTATTCTTAAATTTCTAGTTTTAGTTATGTAAATACTTTTAGTTATGTAGTACTTTTTTTATAAATTGTTAGATTAAGAAAGACCCTCATATCCTAAATAACTAAAGCAAATAAATTTTTCATTGTTTTTAGAGTTATCTTTATTTTCCCGAAACACAGCGAATTATGCTGAAAGTTTTGTCATGTTGATCTAAAGTTAGGTGTTTGCATATTTAATTTGCTATTGGATTTACTTAATTAATTGATAAATTATCAAGGTTATACAACCAATATTTGAATAGAAAACAATAAAATAAAATGACACAGATAGTAACACTCGTCCGTCTACTTTCTTCCATCTACTTACGTGTGTTTGTAGTTCCCGAAGCTATCACAGCAGCGAAAAATAATACGAACACTTGGTAATGCGCCATTTTAAAATTTAAATTAAATAAACATTAAAATTAGAGAAAAAAGCACGCTCTCGGAATATTCCACGTTTGAATTTTTGAAATGGACAATTTCGTTTTTTTTTCTATAGCCGGCAAGCGTCCGGCGCGTGCTGCCTCGGCGGGAGCAATGGTGTCGTAGGCTGAACCCTCTCCAAGGCATAAGATGCGTTGACCGCAGCAAAGGTTTTCTATACATTTTTGCGGATGCGGTTTTTTCCTTTTGTCTCGTTGAAATGTTACGCGAATAACACGAACTTTTCACAACATTTTACTTTCTTTTGTTTGTAAAAAAAAGGTTGCTGTCCCAGCTTTGTTACATTTTACAGTTTATATAATTTAAAACAACACTTTACACAAAAAAAATTGAGGGTGAATACCTACATCATGACCTCCATCTGTCACTTGAAAATTACGTTAAGTTAAAAAATACTTTTAATTTTGAATAATTATTATTATCTTGTTAATATTTAACATTATACATGAATAAATTAATGATATTATTTCAATTGATGATTGTTTATTTAGAAAATAATTGTGTGTTTGAAAAGTAAGCTCATGGTTTTACAATATGGCGCCACCATACTTACCAAGTAATAATATAATTTGTAAAAACCTCTTTATGTTATAATAATTGCATGTACCTATCAGAATTGCGTAAATAAATGATTTATACTAAAATTATGAATGAGCCCATTTAATTAAATACATGTCAATTACTATTATCTATTCATTTGAATAATGAATATTTAATATTACACATTGTTATTCTATGGTATAAAACCTCTTTTGTTTTGTCGTTTAATGTTTAATACTTAGGCTGTGGTTCCACTGAACCGGAGTGGAGCGGTACGGAGCAGAGTTGTGCCGCGATTCACTAATCACATGGCTTGAAATCCACATGTGTCTGGTCAGCCATGTGCATTAGCTATTGTGATTGGTGAATCGTGGCACAGCTCGTCTCCGCTCTGCTCCGCTCCGCCTCAGTGGAATCGCAGCCTTACACTACTTTTTTAATCAATCTCATCATGATGAAATGGTTAGTTTGTCATGTGGAGCGTCGACCCACCGCTTAGCAATATCTCGGAAGAGTAGTTGGACACTCGGAGCTCATTCTCCTGGTGTTACAACCCCAAACGGAACCTACACGACCCAACACATAACTAGCAATTCGCATTGCATTTAAACTTACGGGAAATGCCCTTAATTATCGTGTTTATGGACGTATTATCGCGAAAATCAACGGGAAATGCCGTTGGTGTGGCCCGGCTATAAGAAAGTGTAAGAAAAAATAGTTTTTGAGTAGACAGCAGGAACCTCTTGGCAGATATTTGCAATCAATTTGATGAAACATTTGATGAATTTGATGATCAATTTGGTTAAATAAAACCAAACGCCAAAAATCGACGTCCTATATACATACCTACCCAGTGTTTTATAAGTTGATCCTACACTAACGCAAAAAAAATGTTATTATCGCAATGATTCCGTGTGATGAATTTAAATCGACGACGAATTATTCGATTTACGCAAAAGCTCGGACACTTTTGGAATGCCGAACGATGCAAACCTTTTGTCGAGAAATGAGAAAGATTCTAATGAGGTTTTATTGTCAATGTTACGCATAATATCCTGAATTCGTGAATGTTTGATAAGACCAGAATAAAAAGGGATAAGGTATTTGACCTCGCGCCATTTTGTCAATTATAAAGTTCTAGTTGTCATTTGATTTGTACCTTTGAAATAAATAATTCATTGGCTGGCATTTATGAATTTTAAATTGACAGTAAAATTCAAAAATGGAAGACGAGTAGTGATGAAATGATGGAAAAAGAAAATGTAGAAGCGACAATAATCTATTACCAGTGCTGATCGCTCTCTGTAAAGTTGAAAATAACAGCAGACATAATTATTGATGGCTAGTTGTAGTATTATTGTGTTAGTACAGTTAAGTCATAACTTTTTGTAGCATTATCAATTCTAAATTCATCGCTGTCACACTTTCATTAGACTATTTTTTTTTGTTACGCATTATTTGTTAAAGTAAATAGAAAATAGCACGGAAATAAGACACTATCAAATATACATTTTATAGATATTGCATGTCCGTTGTAAATTAATCGATATTTTACTTTAATGATTTTCCGAATCGTTTCTCGATACAGTCAAATCGAATCTCGGTACCGTTACTACCGGTTTGAGTGCATTCGTGACTCTTATGTCGGTCATGTTTTTATGTGAGGCTTTTGATCTACATAAGCTTTTATTTAAAAAAAAAGTAATTTTTGCAACGCATTTAATATAAGAATGAGCCGCTAAAGTTGTATTTTTTTTTAAGAAGACTAATGTATTTGAAAAATGAACCTGTGAATTTTTACTCGTCTATCAATTAAAAAAAAAACTGCCCATTTGTCTTTTGTTTAATTAAATGCTTATTAATTAATTATGCATTATGTAATTCCTTCTTTACTTTATCATCAAGATGATGAATCATTATAATATAAACAATGGAAGTTAACTGGGGACGTACAGGATTCCTTTTGGTTGTGTCACCCACAGTGTCACAAAGAAAAACTACACAAAATACTTTGTAAATATTGCTATTATGATATGACAATCAAATAATATTTAAAAATTAAAGAAATCATCTTCATCATACTGGTTTTCAACAACCACCGGACTTTTAAGAGAAGACAATTTGAAGCCCGTCGCTGGAATTTGATCAACTTTAGGCAATTCTTGCTTAATTAGTGCATCCACATTAAGCTTATTTAACTCTTGTTGTATTCTTTCCTTCAGAGGACCTTCCAAACCATCCATGATCTGGTACCTCAGCAGATTTGGAATAACGTTCACGGCAAATTCAATGACGTAATCTATTGTACCAGCGCCGTTCCACCGAAGTTGTATATTCCCGATATCAAAATCTAAGTCCCTAAACTCAGGAGTTTTTCTGGTATCCATTGGCTGTCCTAACACTACTCTAGCGCTTAAGTATTCTATTGTGAACAGTGCAGTTCCAGCTCTTGACACAACACCACCTACTGCTCCAACCTCCCACTGAGTTCGTCCTTCAAGTTTTTGAGTACCAATTTCAAAGTCCGCAACTGCCGTGTTGTTTTCCATCTTCAAAGTTATGTTTCCAACTCTATGGAAAGAAGATATACCGGTAATCCAGGTGTTGGACAAAGAGACAGTGAAGATGCTGACGGAGGTGTTATAATCTTGAACTCTGTAAGGATCTAGTTTCATATCGCTTACTTTTTTCCTAAGGTCACAGATCACCATGTCTAGAGGAGAAATAGAGTTGGGGAACTGCAAATCACCGGCTACTTCTTCAAGTTTATTGTTTATTTCAGTTCTGGCTTTAGGATAGACTTCCCTGAGGATAGCTGGTAAGCTGGAGTCAAAGATAGCGGTTCCTCCGTTGTTGATGAGACTCTGCACCACGCCACCAAGAAAGCCTAAGTTTTCGAAGTTGGTGTTAATAGAGCTGAAGCTTATATCGATGTGTATATCTTGTGCTTTGAGTTTTCCGTCGCGCTCGACGCCAACGTTAGCCTTTGCTATGATATTCAAGCCAGTGATGTCGACGGTGAATGGTCCCTTGGATGAGCTGAAGAACGACGCTATCGTGTAGTTGCCCAGAGCTTGCAGTTTGTCGATACGCAGAGCTGCTGTGACCTGGAATAATGATTAAGTGGTATAGATCTATGTTGTCGACTGTAATTATCATTTAATTTAGACCATTAGGGCTGGGGTGTATAGAACTACCGGATTGAAACTGTCTAGAGTTATTTGATTTCTAGGCAAAGTACCGCAGGATCGCACTGGATGCAATCCGCTTCCAACCCGTCTTATTAGAAATCTATTGAAGAGGCCTATTTTTCGCAGTGGACATCCTACGGCTTATAAAATGATGATGATTGGCAAAGTAAAATATTTTTATAGTCTGGATGACCAATGAAATGTTTTCATTGATTCATAAATACATCTCTTTTTTTTATCGTTGTAAAATCATCAAATGAGTCCTCCCACCCAGGGCAGGGCGGGAGGGACTGTCAGACTTGACTGACTAAAATCCACGGTGTCCTTCAATAGCCCTTTACGTACCGGGGTTACGGTAATTTGTGAGTCCCGCGACCCTGGCAGGCTTTGGCCCTCTACAGGCCCCGTCACTATACTGACACTCCTTGAGGCGCGCGTGGAACACAACGCGCAGTCGACCCTGGCATGGTCCATGGTCGGACAGCGAGTCGCCCATTACTCGCCGCCCGCATCATAAATACATCCCTAGCAAAACTTTGATTCGAAATGAAAATAGTATCAAAGAAAAAATTAGGTACCTCTAGATTTTCAATTTCAGCTATCACGTACAAGATCCGAAGCTTACTGAGGCCGTACACCTGAGTGTTGGTCAGATACAGCGTGCCGACTGACAGAGACTGCTTCATGTCTGCTACTGGACAGGGGTCAGGGATGACGTCTCCTGGCAGACCAACAGGGTCGGGCTGCTTGAAGTGGTTCAACATCAGCATTATGTTGTCACTCAGCTTTTTCTCGCCCTCAGCCAGAGCTCTCTCCGTCGTTTCTTCGTCTGACTCATATTCTGAAATGTTATGGTCACAGGTTTTAAATGTTTTCGTCTACTTAACTTTTGAATGCTTGCTTAGTGGTAGCTGGAAGGAACTGAATAATTTGAATTCGACTTTGATTTTTTAGATATTAAATTAAATCCGATATGTTTCACAGAAAGAATTACATTTCCAATCATTTCACTTTTCAAAATACTTCTCACAGTCATGTAACCTGCACTGTTAGATTTCTTATGAAATACACAAAAAACTATCGTAAATATCTGAATCTTGATCACTCTCCTATCAAAATAACCGTCACAAACTACTACTGACGTAAGACAAATACGCATACGGATCTAATATTGACTCATACTCATCACACAAGACAAAACCATCAAAACAAGGGCACTTAAACCAAATATTATTGAGAGAACACGAAATAACGACACGCTAATTGAGCATAAACCCCAAAATAAAGGTCCACCAATAAGTATTTATATGCACACATTGTTATAACCAAAAGATACACACCTTGGGCGATCACCACGAGGAGCACAGAGAAGAATATAATTTTTTTCAACCACATCCTCTCTTCAGTTTACGTTAACAGAGACTAAAAAGAACCAAATATATTGTTTGGCAGTCGCACAAGTCAGGGGTCACAATTTATCAGTGGACACAATGACTTTATCAATACTGCCAGGGATTTCCTGTTTGATCATTTGGAATTCTTGCTGGGTGATTGGTCGATTTACAATAATTATGGGCATCTTTGTAGAATTTGCTTGTTGTTTACAACCTTTTCTTTTAAAATATTCTCATTAGCAGATCATAACGTGTTGTTTTTATTAATAAGGTGAGTGTCTGTTTTCGTACCATTTATTAATATCTCTATTTATGAAACCCGTAATCTTTTGCTCGCTTAAATGTATTGTATATCTTTGTTTAGCAACGACACTCACATTTTCATCACTTCTACATTCTTGACAGTTTATTTTCAACTATGACTACTTGTTTCATCCATGTTTTCATCAAAGTTTCATTAAATAAATAAACTTCATTATTTAAAATAAATACTAATTGATTGTGTTTGTATTCAAGATATTATTTTTAGATTCTCATCTCTCATTAGAGATATTGTTTTTCGTTTCTATTTTGTCACTTAATTAAAGACTATATCTCTGTGTTTAAAGCAATTTCAAACTTCCATTTTTACTTCTGCTCTTAGTAAGTTGTGCAGGTGCCTGCGGTATACTGTATCACTAAACGTGTTTACATCTTTATCTTCTGAACTTGAAATGATTTTAATAGAATCTTGAATCTGTTTTGTTCACTTTAATTTCTCTTTTTATACTACATAATATATTATCAATAACTTAATCCATTTGGGGTCTCCGCAACCTATCTTCTTCTCTCATACTTTTCAATTACTCGTCATGTTAGCAATTACCTCCTTGCTAGTGCAAAGTCCATGCATCGTTTGCTTAGTTCCATTCCTTTACTCATTCACAATTATATTCAAACCCTCCTTCATTACTGAAAATGCAGACTCAGTATAAACGCCATCTATTGACAGAGAGTATACATTCGTTATCGAGAACTTGTTGAAAACTACACATTTGTTGTGACCACCTCGAATCTAAATGTGTGTCTACGTCGAATGAATGTGTATGATATACTACAGATGTCGTGGTTATCGCTATTGACGTCAATAAAGACTCTTGCGCATAGGCATCTGTATTGTAGAGAGAATCAAGGACAACAGTAACTAAGGAGAAGAGATACCGAAAACTTTGACTCTACTTGAGAGAGTTCAATGAGATTATTGTTATTTATAGAGAATTTATTTTCATATACGTATTTTAGTTATAATGAGGAATTAAGGTGGCAATGTAGGTGCGAATATCACAATATCACAATTAGAAGAAAAATATAATAAAAATCCGAATTTAACATATTTAATAAAATAAATAAGTAGACGCTGTTATTACAATGATAAAGTTAATTTTCATTAACAGTAACTCCTAATTAAAAGTTGAAAAACTCATCTTCATCAAACGGTCCATTTTTTGTCACAGAATCTTTAAGATCTGACAATTTGAATCCTGTTCGATCCATTTCATCTATTTTTGGTAAATTTTCCTTTATCTCCTCTTCGACATTGATTTTATCTAACTCCTGCTGTACTCTCTCCTTCAGAGGACCTTCTAAAGCATCCATTATCTGGTACCTCAGCATATTTGGTAAAATGTTGACTGTAAATTCAATGACGTAATCTATCGTCCCTGCGCCGTTGCATCGAACTTGAATATTACCAACCTCAAGATCTATATCTCTGAATTTTGGTTTCTTTCTAGTATCAAGTGGTTGTGCCAAGACTAACCTCGCACTGATGTAATCTACTGAGAACGATGCAGTACCAGCTCTTGACACAAGACCTCCTATTGCTGAAATATCCCACTGAGTTCTCCCTTCAAGTTTTTGAGTACCGATGTCAAAATCAGCAATAGCCGTGTTGTTTTCTAACTTCAAAGTTATGTTGCCAACTCTTTGGAAGGATGTTATTCCAAGAATCCAAGTTCTGGTCAGAGATACAGTGAATATACTCACAGTGGCGTTGTAGTCCTTGATTTGGTACGGATCCAGTTGCATATCACGTACTTTCTTCCGGACATCAATGATCACCATGTCTAATGGCGAAATAGAGTTAGGGAACTGCATATCACCGGCGACTTCGTCTAGTTTTGTGTTGATTTCAGCTCTGACTTTGGTATAAGCTTCCTTTAGAACGTATGGCTTGACGGAGTCGAAGAGGAAATTACCCACGGAGTTTATAATTCCTTGGAACATTCCTCCCAAGAAACCCAAGTTTTCAAAGTTGACAGCGATGGTGTTGAAAGCTAGATCTATCTCGATGTCTTGTGCTCTCAGTTTTCCGTCACGTTCAACGCCTAACGAAGCTCTCGCTATGATCTTCAGACCGGTGATGTCGACTGTAAATGGGCCTTGTGCCCTGTTGAATAAGGATGATAACGTGTAATTTCCACGAGCTTGTAGCACATCTATTGTCATCCCTGCGTGGACCTGAAACACATTTTAATGACCAAATAATATTTTTTATCGCTCGTATTTAGTTAAGGATGCAGAATCGATATTATTCTGCTGCTTCCTAATTTAAGATTTCTCAAGATATTGTTCTATCACTATTTGAGGTCCTACAAATATGAGAAAGTACACTTCAATATCTTCAGGTTTTGAAATGGAAGTATGAAAGAGTAAATCACGGATTGCGGCTCTATTGTTGGAATCCTAAATTATTTTAAAAAAAGAAAGTAATTTCACCTCCATTGCTCCAATTTCAGCATTGACATACAAGATGCGAAACTTGCTGATGCCATGCACAGCCGTATTCTTGAAGTACAGCGTGCCGAGTTGTAATGATTGTTTCATATCAGGCACAGGGTATGGGTCTGGGATGTCTGCTCCCGGTAGACCTACAGGATCTTCCTGTTTGAAGTGTTCCAACATCTGCACAATGTTTTCACTGAGTTTCTTCTCTCCATCCGCAAGTTTCTCAGCTGCGTCACTAGTGTCTTCCTCTGTGTCTGCATCTGTAAATTTATAGGCATTTTGTATAGTATCTTTTGTGTTACCATTATTACTGTTCCAAGTGGCAACAATAACATAGAACATAGGGAACATAGGCCTCCGCCTATGTTCAGGCAGCGTGTTCCGGCTGATGATGATATGTGTGAGGGTTCTCAAGTGTATATTGTATTTTTATAAGTTTGCCTTATAACATTTTTTAAAGAATTTTATTAACAGTTCAGATAGTGTAACATTTATAGAAGAAATCAAAGAAATAGTGACAAGTTTGTCTGAAAACTGCTGTCGATAGCAATATTATTTATCATGCAATTGTAGAAGACTGTGTTCTTAAAAAGGGCTTAGCAAACAATGTAGTACGTATAACTGCGACTCAAGTTTCAAATGCACGTGTTCGTTTTTGTAGCTCATTAAACACAATAACGTAAACTTTAATTAAACAGAAATTAAATACAAAGTCTTAATGTCGATAGATCACAAAATAAAAACACCAAAACAAATAAAGGAATGCACCCAAATATTGTTATCACAGAAAAAAGAGACGAAACAAAGCACGTCACTGCAGATGCAACTCAAGACACATTTATCAATAAATATCAACAAAATTGATAAAAAATATACTAGAAACACACCTTCACAGATAACCGCAAGGAGTAAAGAGAGGAATATCAATTTGTGTAACCACATCTCGATAGCGAGATGATACAAGTTGGACTGAGTAATAATGAATGGTTCCTGTGGCGCGCTCCCGTGCCAGGGGTCACACACTATCACTGCAATGCATTTATTCCTTATCTTTGTTTGTTTGCCATTTCAATGAACACGGTTAGTAGGTGATTAGGATGGTTTTGTCGTAATTAATGCATGTGCATTTGTATTCATTAGAAGTGGATTTGTAAACAATTTGTGTTAATTTTTTAGGCAAATTGTTGACGAAAGTTTGGAGTACCTTTAGAGCTGTGTTCCTAAACCATTTTAAGAGTTAAAAAAAACACAAATGTAGTAATGCAATTTGCCCATAGGCGTCCATTTCTAAACTCTTCCAATGCTTGGTTTCTCATTCAATAATAAGGGCCACCTGTTTGATCCCCTACGTAAAAAATTAAAAATGTTGTCGTTAGCTATTTTGTTTTTACCTGGGCTTGCAGATTATGCTTATTCTGCATTCACTGTTGATTCATGAAGTCAGTGGCATAATTACCGAAGCGGACCTTAGCTCGCTTCGCGCCTGATGGGGCCTCGCGTGGAGTGGAAGCTCAAATCCATAAAAAAATCAGTCAGTTACATCGGCCATCGACCATTCCAATGTTTTTTTTTATATGACCTGTCTACTTAATGTGTACGGTGAGTTATGATTGTGAACTGTAAGAGCCAAACAGGCCTCGCTGACTGACGGAACCCAGACATTTTGGGGCCTCGCGCATATAGGGTGATGCGACATACTTATAAAAAAAAGGGGGCCTACCATGACTTCTTAAAGCGAGAGTAGTCCACTTTGGGAAAGAGACAGAGCTATACTAGTCGTATAGCGCAATCTCGTTCCCACGGTGGAACTACTCTCGCTTTAACGACATGACAATTGGACAAACAGGTTTAGTTTTTAATGTAAAGGGTTTGTATAATTGCGCTTGAAGAGTGCTTAAACTAATACTTTGTTTAACTAATGACCAAGTATTGCCCCTTTTGCCGTTTTTAGGGTTCCGTACGTCTGAATACAAAAACGGAACCCTTATAGGATCAGTCGTGTGTCTGTCCGTCCGTCGCTTACAGTCAATTATCTCCGAATCTATTAGACCGATTAAGTTGAAATTTGGTACACATATCAATTCCTGTGACCCAAACACAGAGGTGTGACGTGAGCAGATGAAATCTGTATATGGGGGGTCATTTTTGGGGGGGAAGGGGAAAATTAAAAAAAAAAATTCTGAAAACTGCATCGTGTGGCATATCAAATGAAAGGTCTTGTTGAGAATATCTTAAATGTATTTTTTTGTAATTTTAAAATAAATAGTTTCCAAGTTATTCAAGAAAATAGACGAAAATTGACCATTCCCCCCCCCCTTATTTCCGAAACTACTGAACCTAAAATTTTGAAAAAAATACAGAAATTAGTTTTCTCCTTATAGATTATAGGAAAACCTATAAGAAGTCCATGATATTAAAATAACATGGTAAATCACTCAATATTGTGCGTACCAACTTACATTTTTTTTTTAATACGTCATAAATCGTAAACCGCAATTTATCTTTCAAAGTTACAACCAACTTTTATATAATGTTACTTGCTGCTACGGAACCCTTTAAAGGCGAGTCCGACTCGCACTTGGCCGGTTTTTTAACCTTGAAGTCAATTGAAGAGTAACAAACTTACTTAAACACCGATACTGGATGGATTGGTTGAACGCCATCTATAGCTTGTTTTAGTAAGCTATGAGATTTGAGTCAAGCATTATTTACAACGAGTTTTGCTATTGATTCGTGTGGTTTACGTTTGAAGGGATGTTTATAATGGAGTTCATAGATGTCGCTGTGGTCAGATCGATATTATTGCAAGCAACATGTCGTCTGTCGCCTCTGCCTCGATTTTTTATTTACCCGACTACGACAAAGCCAAAAGAAGGGTTTGATTTTGACCGGTATGTATGTATGTTTGTATGTATGTATGTTTGTATGTATGATTGTTTGTTCCCTCAAAACTTCTAAAAACTTTAAAGTATAAGCTATTACTTAAGTAATAGCCGTAGTCGTTTGCCGCCTAGCTAATAAAGATTGTGTGAAACAACCGCAGGTGGCATACGACCACGTCTATAACTTAAAGTTTATAATCGAAAAAAATATCGGTCAAATGAATATTGTTCTTGTTCTTTTCAGTGCGAGATTTTTTCGTAGTCGGGTTTTAATTATTTTTTGGATTGATTTAAGTTTCACTTCTACAGCTTTTATGCATTAGGACCAAGTTGCTTCCTGTTAATGGTACTTTGATTTTTAGTTAAATAACTTTATGCTTGTTTGTGTCCATAATGGTCAAATAAACTTAAACTTATGGAAGGAAACCGTGAGTTTTAGTCAGTACGAGTCTGACAATCCCTATCATCCCGCATCCGCAAAAAAAAACCTACTGAAATTGGTTCTCACCTCTTTTTATCAACAAAATAGATTTTCTATGAATAAAGAATGAAGTACTGATTGATACTTTCAATAATACACACTTAGTCCATTATCAGGAACAAGAAACAGGTTTTATTATTATGTTCTAAATAATTATATAGCAACCTTTGATCATTGATTAGTTGATCGAAGATAGCAACAGTTATTACTAGACGTAGGTGAGCAGTTTTATATAAAACTAGCTGTTCCCTGCCACGCTTCGCTGTGGCACAAAAAACTGTTTTTTCGCGGTCGCGGATATGTGACTGATGCAAAAAATGGATAAAAACAATCCTTGATGCGGATTATATATCATGCTAAAATTTCAGCTCAATCGGTGCAGAACTTTTTGAGTTTATGAAGCGTACACAAACCAACATAACATTTTTATATATTTTACTAGCTGTACCCTGCCCCGCTTCGCTGTGGCACAAAAAACTATTTTTTCAACAAAAAAAAAATATATAAAAACAATCCTTGATGCGGATTATATATCATGCTAAAATTTCTTCTCATGTGACTGCGTCATTACGACTGCGGTTGTCAGCGAGTGTTATCCTCGCTTCCGGTAGATGGCGCGGTCACTGGTACAGAGCTGATCGTTAAAAAAACTGTTTTTTCGCGGTTGCGAATATGTGACTGATGCAAAAAATAGATAAAAACAATCCTTGATGCGGATTACATATCATGCTAAAGTTTCAGCTCAATCAGTGCAGTACTTTTTGAGTTTTTAAAGCATACACAAACCAACATAACATTTTTATATATATATATATAGATATAGATAGATGGACGCGCATGAGCTGTCAGTCTATGAAAATTTTATGTCATCATCAGGCCATAATGATTTCACTGCCGTGCCACAGGCCTGGTCGTTGTGACAGGGAGTGGGTCGCATTCCACAAACGGGAAGAAAGAGGGCGTGGGTTGTTAATTTATTTTGGTTTTAATTAAATTATTTTTACAAATTTAAACTTATTACTATGAAGATTAACTATTTGTTTACATACTACATTTATTATGGTTGAATGTTGTCCAGACCCTGGAACATGGTGGCCTAGCGAGACCGAATCTAGGAGGGGGCAAGACGTATCATCGAGGCCCTTTTCTTACAGGGCGAAAAATATGACAGGACTATTGCTCGCGTGAGGCCCCTCTTTGTAAGATAACTTGGTACAAAGTCATCTATACCAAATGTGATTTTCAGCGAGATCAGCTTTGCGAGGCCTCTTTGAGTCTTTCAGTTGCCAGTCAGAAGAGAGAAACTTTACTATTCTCGCCGTGGCCAAGATTGTTTTTTTCTCGGGGCGCGAGGCCCCTTCAGGAGCGAGGCCGGGGGCTAGGGTCTGCTTCGCCCCTGCCTAGCTACGCCACTGCTGGAATATAAAGGGCGATTGAAGAAGTACGGTGGATTTCAGTCAGTATGAGTCTGGTATTCATTTGATGATTTTACCACTTAAAAAAGGCAGCAGATAACCACAGTAGTTTTGAATTTTGTTTATTGTTTTTAATTATGTTTTTCAGATTTAAGTTTTTTTCATCCCTTTCCGTCTTATCACAAAATGGGGTTTAACTAAAAAACCCAGGTTTAAATCACGAAAAACGACGGTTTACACAATCGTTATTACAAATCGTGGTTTTGCGATAAAGTCGTAGATGTAAAAGATGTGTCAAAGTTTCTCATGTTAACTTTTTCATTGTGTTGTTGTTTGTGTGTTATTTTCACCCAAAATGGATTTAAACATGGTAGATTTCATTGTTATTACACATTGTTATATGTAAGTTTTGTAATACGGAGAAATTTAAACCATGGTTCTGCAGATAAGCCTGGACTTGATAGTCTAAGTTTAAACCAAGGTTTATTCAGTTTTTTTAATAAGGCTGTTTGAGTTTTAATTAATCTACCAGTATGTTTTTCTTTTTTTTTATCTCTTTGATGTGTGTTCGTGTCTGGTGCCAAATAAATGCATTTTCTTCCTTTCTTTTCTTTTTTCTGCCTCTTGAACATCCCCTTTTCCTCAAGACATTTTCCTTCACTGTTTTGAAGTAGAACATAAATCAACAAACATTTTCATTAATGCATAGATTTGTCTTGATTTCTAAACCTTGACTTAACCTAAGAAATAATTTTCCTGTCGATCATTTGTGACGTGCGAAGGATATCTATTATTATTGAATGACGTTGTGATAAATAATATACCCTTTGAGATCTTTATCATTAAATGTGGGTCAAGTTAATTTCTAGTAGGCACCTAATAATCTGTACTAATATTATAAAGCTGAAGATTTTGTTTGGTTGAACGCACTAATCTCAGGACCTACTGGTTTGAAAAAAGAATTTATTTTTGTGTCGGATAGTTCATATATCGAGGATGGCTATATAATAACACGCTACAACCAATAGGTCCTGAGAAACGGGTGAAAGCGCGGCGTACAGCTAGTATTCAATATTTGTCATTACCAATGTAAAATACTCGTAACTAATAAGTCTTGTTCTTATCTAAATAATATTTATTTGAACGGATGGATGTTTGTTTGCCACTCAAATACGTCAGAACAGCTGAACGAATCTTGAAAATATTCAGCTCAAATAAGTTATGATCTGACTAAAGTAACACATAAAGTTAGCAATTGGAAGAACCAAATGGGTTTACATCCTACTACAATATTATAAATGCGAAAGTGTGCATGCATGTTTGGTTGCGTATAAGTATGTTACATTTTCACGTCAAAGCGGCTGAACCGATTTTGATGAATTTTATTATGGGACAAATAGGTATAGATATGCGACCTTAAAAAAGGTTATTTATAGGCTATGAAGAAGAGCCGGTCCGAGTGAAACCGTAGGCAACAGCTAGTGAAAAATAATAAAGGAAAATCGTTTGCTTAAGTGCTAAATGTACTTATATTCTTAATAGAGACTCGATTGAAATGTCCATAGGTACAATGTTGTCATACCAACCACTTATTCGCACTATTTCTTAGAATTCCTCAGAACATAATATAATAGAGATAATATCAATATGCTAATAGTTAGGACAGAATTGAATTGATTGCGACATTAATGTGGACGTCAAGTTACATTATAATTGCATTGTCTGTCGCATATAGGAGCATCCGTCACTTCCAACTGAGATTCATGTAAATTTATCACAATTAATAAAAAATATTAAATTAAAAGACAAATACAAATATACTAGCTGTTGCCAGCGGCTCCTACCGCATCTTCTCGAAAATTATCCCACGGGAACATTATTATGGTTATGAACTATTTGTGTACCGAATCTCATCCAAATCCGTTTAGGAGTTTCGGTATGAATGAGCCACAAACATACATAGGGGAACAGTGTATAAGACGGGTCGCGAGGTATGATGGGAAATTACACACTTAAGGCAAACTTAACACAATACGAACGTAGCGCAAGCGCCAACAGGACGCCTTTTGTTAATGGCCGCTTGCAAATGACGTCGTGATGGCGCTTGCGCTACCTTAATGTTGAGTTAAGTATGCCTAAAGAGTGTATGTCCCCATTATACCTCGCGATCCCGTCTTATACATTGTTTCCCTACAAGGCAATCTAGGCACGCCACACGTGATCGTGCATTTGTTTTTACTTCAGTTTTTTTCATCAAATGAGTTCAGCATAGAATTTTTTCTTGACGTTTCACTTGATTGACGTGGCTGACCATATCCTTATTAAAAGAGTTACTTCTTATAGAGCAACGATGGGATGATATTCTCGTTAAATATTCGCAGTCAGTTTTCATAAATAAAATAAATAAATAATTATAATTGCTAAAAATGCTATGCAATAGTTTTACCGCGACAGTCTCCGAGTGCCACACGTATTTTTTTTAATGTGTGTATGTCCTGTAGGAGACGAATAGAACGCACTCAGAAACGAACAGGCTCATGATGATGTGGGGTGCAGAGTAAGACTCGTATGCGGAATCTAGAAGAGTTACTTAATAGCTTAATAGCGACCAAAACAGGTTGATTTGCGTACGTCATATAAAATACCCAAGTGGCCGAGTGTGATCTCAAAGAGAGCAACGTAAACACTCGGATGCTGGCGGAACTTTTTCATGTGACGATCATTTCAAACACTTGTTTGTAAAGTATCCAAATTTTCCGTAATGGAACATGGCTAATGGCCGTAATATCAATAGCAACTCATACTTATTTGCATACTAGGTATAGTTGCCGGCTTCTCCCGAAGTATTTTACGGGAACGTCGCCTATCGGGGTAATAAAACGAAAAATAGTGTTTAGTTTTATACTATTTATATTATAAGTAAAAAAATTCCATCCAAACATACTTGTAAATATTTTTTTGTTTTTTTTTATTTCCTCACGATGTTTTCCTACACCTTTTTGAGAACAGTGGTGAAGAAATAAATTACACAAAGTAATGCGCCTGGCTGGGTACGAATCCTCGTAAATCGGGGACCTTACGATTCGCGTCACGACAGCTCTATTTAATAAAGACTTCTTCCGATTTCTGTTTTTAATCAAGCTAAAAATATCGATACCGAAAACGTTTTGTACCCAAATCAAGTTATAAAATACAATTTTAACTTACAAAGACCATAGCAATGCACATTGCGAATTTTTTCCTAAAAAAAAGAACTATGTTAACCATGTTTTACCCACACTAGGAATTTCTCCTGTGACGTGGGAGCTTTTACAAACATATAAATTCACATAAACAAACGCCCAGACGCGGAACAACTACTTGTAGATCATACAAATATTTTTCCGAGCGGGAATCGAACCCGCGACACTCAGCACAGCAGCCCAATAGCTCAGCCACTGCGCCAACCGTGCCAATATGTTCACAAACTTTTACATTCATAATAATAGTAGGAAGATTTATGTAAAAATAATAATTGTTGCTGGCGGCAAGAAAAATTAGGTATGTTCGCAGGACTTCCCCAGGCGAGATCCATTACTAAGATTAGAAAAAAAGTAAAGTAAGTTTTGTTTACGAATATATTATGCTAATACATACTAACTGTGCCCCTCGATTTCACCTCCCTTTTCCTATTGGTCATAGAGTGATGTATAACCACCACCTGCCTCGATAAATGGGCTATCCACACAAAAATATTTTTTCAATTCGAACCTTTAGTTCCCGAGACTAGCGCAAACAAACAAACTCTTCAGGTTTATAATATTAGTGTCCTCTTCGGGAACCTACATTCCTTAATGAGACAATTAGCAGTTGGACGTGACAAGTGTTTCATTACGTCAACGACTAAGTCAAGGTAACTAGGAAGGCGAGGACTGCGATATATAGAATTTCTGTGCTTCCTAGCTTCATTGTACATTCTGTTGAACAAGATTCTTTGATTATTTTTTTTATTTTGAGTCCTCCCACCCAAATTTATTATCCATTACACGTCGAGCTTCATTTTCTCGGCGCTTTTCTGGTGGTGCCACTGTTGATTCTGGCCTTCAGGAGTTGCAGTGGTGAATGATGATTGGGAATGGTGTGGTGGTTTGTCTCAACAAATGGCCACAACTCGCCATTGGCAAAATCCCCATGCCAGTTTTGAACAAGAAAAGTAATCATAAGTTTTGAAACGTAAAAAAAGAACCGACATACTCAAAGGTAATAAAAGGATTGGAAATGACCTCTTCTTGATTTTTTCCATATTTCTAGGATCACCCAAATACGAAGAACTTTATAACTCACTAGCGACCCGCCCCGGGTACAATCTCTGCTATATTATGCACGTATTATACATATAAATCTTCCTCTTGATCACTCTATCTATTGAAAAAAACTGCATCTGCAAAATCCGTTGTGTAGTTTCAAAGATCTAAACATACATAGGGACAGACAGACATACAGCGGAAAGCGACTTTGCCTAATACTATGTACTGATATACATTTATGTTGTTTGACAGCTTCGTGTTATGTAGTACATAAAAATAAAATAAACATAAAAGTTATCATTGTTTTGTATCAACTGCAAATAAAACGTGATTAATCAAGATTAGATCTCCGTTTAAGAGCGTCAAGTCTATTTTGGGAAACTAACGATAAAGGTTTCTGACGTTTTCCTTGATAATAAAGACTCGCGACTCGCCCCGGCTTCGCTTGGATAATAAGAAAATAAAATACAGTTTATTTTACTCGCTGATATTTTATCTTTTTTTTTCTTTAAAAAAAAAACCGTTGTTCCACGCTAGGAATTTCTCCTGTATCGTGGGTGCTTTTACAAACATATAAATTCACAAACATAAACGCCCAGGACTGGAACAACTACTTGTAGATCGTACAAATAATTTTGCTCCGTAGCGCAGCAGTCTAATCAAAAATACTTATTTCTTTTTTAGCCCACAGCACCTTGAGAAATACATCTACATTGCTATCAACGAAAACAAAAAAACTAAAGTTAAGTAGTTTTTAATTTATTTAATATGGCGAATGCAAATAGCTGGGAATAGTTTATCTGAAAAAAGAAAGTTCCTAAAATACGAATATACAGGGTGTTTATAAAAGTTCAAATAAAAGGTCATCGTATATCTAAATACTGTGTCCAGTACCGCAGTACCTGTAGTACTTAATGCGCGGCACACTATTAAAAAAAAAAACAAATATTAAAAAAAAATTGGAAAGAAACCGACGAAAAATTCCAACACGGGGGCGTCCAGAATCATGTCCTGGACCCATGGTAACCGTTTGTGCGTCGATGTCTCTTACAACCTGTATAAAAAAAAAAACGTGAATACTGACAACCAAAAAAGAGAAAAAAAAAACTTAATTGAATCGTTAATTCACTTGTTTACAGTCAATCTATTTTTATCTATAAGTTTTTTCCGTAGAAGGATCCGTAATCTAGATAATTAAATATACAGAGTGATTATGTTATATTGGCCAGGTGGGGGGAAGTCCAAATCCATAAGAGTTACCGCAAAGCTTACTTTCGAAACATTAGCTTTAAAAAAATCATTGAATAATAGAGGAGCTGATAACCTTGAAATTTCAGAACCAATTTTGTTAATAACATGTCTAGGAACGATCCTGTCTAAAACCTGCTTTCAAATACAAAAAAAAGCATTCAAATCGGTTGATCTATCCGTTTAAAAGCTACAGTCTAACTTATTTTTAGGGTTCCGTAGCCAAATGGCAAAAAACGGAACCTAATATCTGTCTGTCAGTCTGTCTGTCCGTGGCTGTGACATACGGACACAGCCACTTTTCTTCGAAAGTGTAAGAGCTATCCTGTTGAAACTTGGTAAGTAGATGTATGATGTGAACCGAATTAGGATTCTCATAAAAAAATGGGGTTTTCTCATACGAAAAAATATTGAAATTAAAAAAAAACCACCGAACCCATACGTGTGGGGTATCTATGGATAGGTCTTTAAAATTTATGGGTCCACACATCGTTTTTCGCAAATCCTATGAAGTAATTTAAGTACTTGCGTATGGTAATCATCATCTCGTTAGCACAATGACTTACAAAATAACTTTTCTTTCGGAAGTCGGTGGCAAAAAAAAATCAATGAAATAAAAAAAAAACAAAACCATCGACTTCCGTAAGAAAAGTTATTTTGTAGGTTATTTTACCCTTTTTTTTGTGGTTGTTTTTGAAGGCGGTGAACCTTTTTTTTATAATATTAGTTCAGCAGCTACATTTCACATTTTTTTTCTTGGATTATGGGCGTGTGTTTTCGTTCTTTCTTGCTCTTTTTCTTCTTAGATTTTCGATGGCAATCCAGATTGAGTCAGTCCAGAGCTGGGCTTTATGTTTAGCGCCCTCGGAACTGTCCATAAGTGAGACCAGCCATAGCAGCTTTGAGCCTTTATCAAACAGACAGGCGTGGCGAATGCGAAGCGTGACGTTTTTATTTGTAATGTATGGAATTGTTTGAATCCAGTCACATAGAAAACCGAAAGCGATCCAATAGCGTGACAGAACTATCGAACTGACGTCTCGTTTCGGTTCGGTATCGCTTCGGAAACGCTTCGCTTTCGCCTGTCTGTTTCACAAAGGCTTTGATGACATGGTTGAACGTTTGGACAGCACGGTGGCTGAGTGATCAACTGCTGCGCAGCGTAGGTATCGCGGGATCGATCCCCGTATGGAACGAATAATAGGTTGACCTGCAAGTAGTTGTTCCGGGTATGAGTGTTACCTATGCCTTTGTCAAACAGACAGGCAAAAGCGAAGCGAGTCCGAAGCGATACCGAACTGAAGCGAGACGGGAGTCCAATAGTTCTGTCACGCTATCGAATCGCTTTCGCTTTACTATGTGACTGAATTCAAACAATTCCATACATTACAAATAAAAACGCCTCGCTTCGCATTCGTCACGCCTATCGGTTTGACAAAGGTTTTAGTGTATGTGAGTTTCTATGTTTGCAAACGATATAGGACGATATAGGAGAAATTCCTTGTTTATTCCAAAAAAAAAGGCTCAAGGAGAAATATTTTATTTTTAGACTCTTTTCCATAATTTTAGGAACGAGATAGGAGGAAGGTTTCTTGTTTCAAAAATAAATTGAATATTGCTTTAACGTTATAAATAACCTCGCCCTGAGTTTTAAATTGAACGCAGATCCAAGCACTTATGTTTCCTTTTTTTTCATATCGAGTAACAAAAACAAAATACACATACCTACACCTGTTTTTGTTTCAAAGCAATTTATTCTAGTTGTAGCGGGTTGTTGTAAATTTTGCCACAAACTTAATTCGGCAACCAATGTTTTACTGCGGTTAGGTTTTCAGTAACTTTAAATTGTTAAGAAACTGTGGTTTATATTGAGCGTGAGTTTTTGTAAATGATATATAATGCGGTCCAACTAAGAAGGTGAGTGTATGGTTTTCATCTGTCAACTGACAATTTCAAAGTACGGTTACCAAAAAATATCATTTTGCACAATTAAGTTTTCAATATTTTAACGTTGGTGATTTTGCCGACCCTGATATGTGCACTTTTTATTTTTCTTTTCGCTAGATTGCATTAATTTACATTGACACAGTAATGACAAAAATAGTCATAAAAATGCTTAAACAAAAAGAAAAAATGCATTAGAATTGAATTTAAAAAGAATTTCTGTTTATTACAGCTCATACTATCGATACACCAAATAAAACTAAACAAACAATAATGCAAACTTAACTATGGCGTATTACAATCTTGGATTTGTTTTGCTGTCCCCTATACAACTTTTACGATTTTACAGTACGATGTCGTAAGAAGCTCTCTTTCTTAGTTGCACCGCACTATACTATGTAGGGGAACAGTGTATAAGACGGGGACGCGAGGTATGATGGGAAATCACACACTTAAGGCAAACTTAACACAATATTAACGTAGCGCAAGCGCCAACAGGACGCCGCCGCTTGCAAATGACGTCCTGATGGCGCTTGCGCTACGTTAGTGTTGTGTTAAGTATGCCTAAAGAGTGTATGTCCCCATTATACCTCGCGACCCCGTCTTGTACACTGTTCCCCTACTAGCTACTGCCTGTGACTTCGTACGCGTGAAGTTTTTACTCTCGTCTCATCGCTTACTAGTGTATTCTTATTTTGCCAGGTCACCTTATGTATTACTCAACATTTTACAATTTTTTGATTGAGCACGTGCATACAATAGTTATACAACCTGTAAAACACAAATAAAAACACGTGCATCTATGAATAATAAATTGATAGAGTTTCATCTAAATATGAGCTACATAATTAACAAATTCGACTGATTCCAACTACAAGTGAAAATCATCCTTACCACTAGGACATATGACACAAAACGTGCGTTTGTCTACGGGTAGATGAAAAACAAAACACGCTTGCCACGACGACGTCAAGTCAATCGAATTGCATCATTGTATCGTAGTAGTAAGGACGATTTACATTTTTAGCTAGTAGAAATTGAAAATCGCACAAATCGTCTTGCGGAAGCTCTCAAGGAGTTAAGGCCTTGTCAAACGGACAGGGGACGCGAATGGGCCAATCGACGTTATCGTAACCGCAAACTGTTTTGTGTTTTGGAATAATTTTCCTTATTAAATTATGACGTCAAAACCATAAACAGGGTTTTTGGTGAATCCCAATGGTCGCCCAGTGTGTTTATTTTAATCAAATCATATCAATTTATTTGTGAAACATAGGATAGATGATAGATGGATCTTCAGAACTAAATCTTGTCAATTTTGACATACAAATATTTATAGAGGAAACATACAACATGCGTACTTAGTTATGAACTTAACAATTGTTAAAAAATAAAAATTAAACTAATGAATTAAATAGTTAGTTTACACTAAATTACAATACTTTAATGATAATGATATCAAATTATCATTTATAAAGTCTTCAATTTTATAATAACATTTGTCAATTAGTAATAGCTTGGCCCCATACTTAGAATTTCTCTTATATCGTTTTATTTTTTGTTTATCATGTTAATCGGTTTATTCCAAAAAACAAACCTAACCTTTCTTACATAAAAAAATGTTTTTAAATCGATTCGCAAGCGACAGAGTTATGCTCGTACAAACATAAAAAAATACAAACATCCGATTTGAGAACCTGCTCCTTTTATTGAACTCGGTTAAAAATAAAAACGTGAAGATCTTTTCTGCTTCACTGAACATGGAAGAAATAAATTCAAAAATAAAATTCCACATTCAACTCCTTAGGGGCCGAACATGGAAATGTTTAGGGGTTGAACATGGACGAGAGTAAAGATTTTGGGGGTTGAACGTGGAATAAACCTTAAAATCATCAAATGAGTCTTACCATCCATTTTGTCTTTGACTTGTTTTGACAATCAACGGTGATCCATCAATAGCCACACAAAAAGCGCGCGAAATCGTCAAGATCGCGGGGAATAGATGGATAAGAGACGCACAGAACCGAGAGACAGGCATAAAAAGGGGGAGGCCCATATATATTTCTGGTGGTCACCACAGCAGAAAACTTCAGATTCAGAACGACTAACCTATATACAGGTATTTAACCCAAATATTTGTACCGTGTGGGAATCGAAGCCGCTCAGCCACGGCGCCAATTGAACCGTCAGTTTCATCTAAAGCCAATATTGTAGCCACCTCTGCGAAGTTAAAACTTTATTATTTACGAGTATTCAAGTCGAAAATCCAAAAGTTTGTCGGTATAAATTCTTTAATTTGGCATTTCCTGCTATTTATTGTAGAGGTCGGACGAAAAACCAGTCCGATCTTGATATAAAGGAAATTTCCAGATGTAACAATTGATGGAAGTTTTTGTTAACAACTTAAACTACAAAGAACTTTACTTAATACTAGCTGTGCCCCGCGGTTTCACCCGCTGCTCAAATACTTTTGGTTGTAGCGTGATGTAATGGGCTATCCAAACAAAAAGATTTTTTCAATTCGAACCAGTAATTCTTGAGATAAGCGCGTTCAACCAAAGAAACTTTACTGCTTTATAATATTATTATATAGATGAGGAAATACCTGAACTGTGGTATATATAGATAGATAGAGTACATAGTAATAGCACAGGTTATAGGTAATGATATCCTTTATTGTACAACAAAATTAATACACAGGTTTTTTACAACATTAGGTACTTATTCCATGGGTACAACGGCGGTCTTATCGCTGATGGCGATGTACGGATGTCTATGTACAGATGTACGGATGTCGGGGTTATTCTTCGGAATAACTGACACAATAATGAAAATTATACACAAACACTGTGACACGACTTTTTTCACATTATATCAAATTTAAAACTTTTTTTAAAATATTGCCTCACTAGGAATTTCTCCTGTGTCTTGGGTGCGTTAACAAACATATAAAGTCACATATATTCAGAAGATAAAAAAAATCTACTTTGTGTCAATCTAACTTTTACAGATAGTTCATAGTTTTGTTAAGGGGCTGTAATTTTTTTTAGTAACCCTTTTTTTTCACCGGAGCAGTGCCAGGTGGTTATTTATTAGATGTAATAAAGTGACATTGATTTACCTAATGAAAACTTTGCTTTATCATTAAATACGTGTATCACATAATTATGAATAAAATTACTTGTAATCTTATTACGGAAGTACGTACTAAAAGACAATAAATATTTCAATGCACATAATGCCTAGATGCTTTTAAGAAATGCATCTAGATAGAAGAAATTACAAATCGCACCCCGAAGCCTCTACACAACGCCGCCATTTTTTTTCTGGAGAGCAATGTTTTTTGTTCCACATTTTCTAGATCTGATTAATACGTGTCCTTTAAGGCTCAGACTATGTATTTTGAAAAAAAATATGACAGGTTTCAAACCAAAACAAAATAGAAGGACAGCAATTTAAAGATAATAAATGATACAAGAATTTTGTAGGTCAACCCAATTTTGGAGAATAAAACAGGGGATTACGAAAGAGTGGTTAATGTTTTTTAAGGGTACAAACTGGCTAATCTGTAATTGTCCTATTTACACTTTATCCCATTATTCTTTATTCATTTGGTGGGATGCAACGCGACAACAATAGTTTCTCGATTTAAATTATTTTTCATATTTTATCTCGATAGCAATTTCCTCCCTTAAGTTAGCATCAAAAACCATAGATACGGTTCTATTACATTGAAATTAAGCTTTTGATAAAAAATAATGGCGGAGTAATCCATGTGCGTATACTTTTTTTGGCATAAAAACGCCTAATGTAATGGAGGTTTTTACTTCCGAAATGTTTTTTATTACGTTAATTAGCTATAATTTTTATTACATGTAGCTATTATTGTACTATGTTGTTCTAATACACGTATTGCGGAATTCCTTTTATGTGTGAATAACAACAAAACTGCTTATCCATCCATGACGAAGTTTGGTGATTTAAGGCAGATAAATATTTTATAGAACTTTTATTGGCTGTCAGTATTTACGTAGGAATTTATTATTAGTGACGTATTTTTGAAACTTTATTATTTGTATGATCTACAAGTAGTTGTTCCGGATTTGGGCGTTTGTGTATGAGAGTTTTTATGTTTGTAAACGCACCCACGATACCGGAGAAATTCCTAGTGTGGTGCAAAGTTTAAAAAAAAAGAGAGATAAACCTGATCACGAGTGCCCACCAAGTTTTTAAAGATATTGCTGAACGAATGGTCGATTCTACGCATGACCAGAGGGTGGTCTATTTCTTGGTCAAAGAATCAGCATTGCCATCCAACGTGGCAATGCTGCCAGCGTTCTGGGCTCTTATCCTTTACTGCAATGTGGATGAATTTTTTGACGCTCTTAAGTTAATTTAATTATTATGTTAGGTTAGATAATTAAGTATTTCAATAAATCTTACTACAAAGAGAGACTGTCAGACTTGTACTGACTAAAATCTACGGTGATCCTTTACGTTCCAGGGTCACGGTTACCTGATGAGACAGTCCCGCGATATGTATAATCTTTACTAATATTATAAACTAGCACTTTGCCCGCGACTTCGTCCGCGTGGGTTACGTACTTTCCTAATTCCCCCTTTTCACCCCCTTAAAGGTTAAATTTCCAAAAACCCCTTCTTAGTGCTCCCCTACATTATAATAGGAAGCCGTGTGCAAAATTTCACATTCCTAGCCCCAGTAGTTTCGGCTGTACGTTGATATGTCAGTCAGTCAGTTCTCCTTTTATATATATAGATAGAAGATAGATTTGAATGTTTGTTAGGTTGGATGGATGTCATGGATGGATATTTGATACTAACGCAAAAACTACAGAACAGATTTGGATTGAATTTGGTACACAGATAGTTTACAAACCGTATTAACAAATTTTTGTGCCAAAACCTTACTAACAGAACTTTACTTATTAACAGAAATTTTGGTACAAAATACATAATACAGATAAATAAATAATACATTAACAGAAATTTTACAGACAAATAAATAATACACATAATACACATACAGATAAATAAATAATACATTAACAAAATACATAATACATTAACAGAAATTTTGGTACAAAATACAAAGTACATAATACAGATGTTTTTGGTACAAAACAAAGGATTTACCTACTTATTTTTCTTTTCTCTTGGTAAAATTATCAAATGAGTCCTCCCACCCAGGACAGGGTAAGAGGGACTGTCAGACTTGTACTGACTAAAATCCACAGTATCCTTCAATAGCCCTTTACGTTCCGGGGTCACGGTAATTCGTTAGTCCCGCGACCCCGGCTGGCTTGGGCCTTCTAAGGGGGGTCCCGTCATTTTGCTGACACTCTTTGAGGCGCGCGTGGAACACAACGCATCGTCGACCCGGGCATGGTCCGTGACAGCAAGTCACCCATTAAGGCCCAGCGCACACCACTGGAGGCGCGGTGGAGAGCAATTGAAGGCAACAATTTAATATAATATAAACGTTAACCACCTTGTACGGTTAATATAAGAATAAATTCAGACTCGGTGCTCGGAGCGCCCTCAAACTACCACAAGAGCATGCACGCGACTGTATGTCCAGGTGGTTAAGGTTTATATTAAGTTGTTGTCTTCATTGGTCCTCCTCCAGCGGTGAGCGCTGGGCCTAAGGATTTCCCTACTACCAGAGAAACCATGTATGTCTCCATTTTTGCAGGTAGGAAATCCCACTAACACTTTTTATATTACAAGAAAAAACTTTAATCCTGCGTTTGATAAACTCCTACTGCCAATTCATAAAGTTACTTAGAAGGAAAATTAAAGGTAAAGTCGAGTTTTATATTTTTTTGAAATTTACCGCGCACCTACACCATTAAGTTGTGTCCTATTTGCTTTTATAGGAGCCAATGAAAGTCGCTGAATTTTGAGCTAAAACAATAGGCATGATGACAATATTAATAACTTGCAAATCGTTAAGTCCGCCAGTAAGTTTTGAAAAATAAAAATGCACGTTTTTTTTTGTAACAAAAATTAACCTATGAATATTGACAAAGACAAAACGCATCAGTATTTGAGAGTAGGAGCTCGTGACGTCATAGCTAGTAAGAATTGGGGTCATACATTTTTGAAAAACTAACTTACAGACTAATTAGTTTTTTCAGTTAATTAGGCAAAATGCCTATTTAGATGGCATAGACAAGCTAAAATGTAGAACAAAAGTACAAGGCATTTATCTAATGGTTACTGCCCACGACGTCGTCTGCGTGAATGCGTTGTTGAAGAAATAAAGGTTCACTGCTCGTTCCCCGTAGGTGATAGCGTGATAATATGTAGGCTATATGTTGACCCTGTTTCTTCATAATATTCGTGCCAAATTTGAAATAAATCCATGCTTATGCCCAGTATTTTTTGAGTTTATACAGACAAACAGGCCAAAATTCTAAAACTATATTTTTGGTTCGGTGTCGATTGTAGTTCACACCCCAAGTATTCTTTAAAAAAAAAAATCAATGTACATTTTTGACTTTCCTACCATTTTATTATATGTGTGTAGATATATATAGCTCAACAAAAAGAACATAACGTATATAAGTAAGTCATGAGTCACAAACAAAACAACCATAGTTTTTGCACTGTTTTTTTTACTCGACTTAAAAAAGGAGGAATTGTTTCAAATAACTGTTAGGGTTCCTTTCACCCTTTTGGAAATAAACTCCCCTTTTTGTCCGTTCATCTATCAAAAGATTGTATCTTTTGAACCATAAATAGGTGGACACTTGCAATTCTCGGGACAATTCGGGTCTGGGCGTTTGTGTATGTGAGTTTATATGTTTGTAAACGCACCCACGACACAGGAGAAATTCTTTGTGTAGAGCAACGTATTTAAAAAAAAAAGAAACAAAATTAGCTTGATTAAAAACAGAAATCAGAAGAAGTCTTATTAAATAGAGTAGTGGTGGCTTAGTCGTAAGGTCCCCGATTTAGGATTCGTACCCAGCCAGGCGCATTACTTTGTGTAATTTATTTCTTCACAACTGCTCCCAAAAAGGTGTAGGAAAACATCGTGAGAAAACCGGCGGTCCTAGAACCAAAAATTCAAAGAAATGACATCTACCATTACCAACCTGTGTTGGAACCTCGTGGTATAGTACAGCCCACTTCCTTCATAAAGAGGAGGCCCGTGTCCCAGCACTGGGAACATGTAAGATTGATTATGCTGTGCTTGTGCGTTAAATCTACATAGTATGGTGGTACGGAACCCTTTTTCGTTAGAGTCCGAATGGCACTTGGATATTTTATTTTATTGTATGGTGTATTTACCCACTACTAATAATACCCATGTTTTCTCATGTGTGATTTGATTGTATAGCATCTAATCAGATCGTAATGAACCTTGGTGTTATTTTAAGTATTAAGAAAAAATCATCGCTACTGGCCTACCACAATCATGTATAAGTTTAGCCCAGGCTAACTTTAAATACTTTAAAATCTCAAACATCTTGGTTATGGAGGCTAATTTTTGACATTTGAAATTCTACAACGATCCAACTTATTTTTTTTTAATAATTATGTACACTAGTAATAATAATTTGGTCTGGGACTTGATAAAGATTTTTGAAAAAAGAATTTTGGTCAAATTGACAAAAAAAGTCTACCGGAAAATCAACTCGTGTTGGTGGAACCTGGTTAGGCTGGAAACTGACCCAACTATAAGAAATTGGATTGAGACTAAGGCCTTGGCAGATGATGACGTTATCGTCATCATCCCCTAGGTTATCCTAGGGGATGCTGTGTGGATGCGCTTATCCTGGGATCTGGAGAAGATGGAGGCTCATGTGTTTAAACTACGGGTTACTATCTATTCCCTTAAAATAAATCTTATTCGTTCGGCCTTTTTTTTAGCGTGGTAAAATCATCAAATGAGTGAACCCAGGGCAGAGCGGGAGGGACTGTCAGAGTCGTACTGACTAAAATCCACGGTGTCCTTCAATAGCCCTTTACGTTCCGGGGTCACGGTAATTCGTAAAGTCCCGCGACCATGGCGTGATGACCTAGCAAATATGTGTTAGAGTGGAGACGCCCTGCGGCACCATGGACCGATGATTTGAAGAAACTAGCTGGCAGTGGATGGATGCGTGAACTATGAAGTGGAAACTACGTATTTTCTTATTCCCCTACTAATCTTCTTTTTTATTTTAGTTAAATTCATTCATTGTCAGGCCTGTTGGTCTAGTGGTTAGTGACCCTGACTGCTATGCCGGAGGTCGTGGGTTCGATTCCCACCCAGGACAAATGTTTGTGTGATGAGCACGATCATTTGTTCTGTGTCTGGGTGTAATTTATTTATCTATAATATGTATGTATTTAGAAATATATAAGTATGTTTATCAGCTGTCTAGTACCCATAACACAAGCTCTGCTTAGCTTGGGACTAGATGGCGTTGTGTGATAGTTGTGGAATATTTATTTATTTATTTATTGTCTCGACGCTTTTCTGGTGGTCGCCACTCTTGATTCTGGCCTTCAGGATATGCAGTGGTTTGGGAACCGTACGGTGGGATTGCACATAATCGGGATGGTTGGCGTTCTTCGGGGAGGTTTACGTCCAGCATTGGACGGCAATTAGCAGAAGAGAGCTTTTTTTTTTTATCGTGGTAAAATCATCAAATGAGTCCTCCCACCCAGGGCAGGGCGAGAGGGACTGTCAGACTTGTACTGACTAAAATCCACGGTGTCCTTCAATAGCCCTTTACTTACCGGGGTAACGGTAATCCCTTGGTCCCGCGACCCCGGCAGGCTTTGGCCCTCTACAGGCCCCGTCACTATGCTGACACTTTTTGAGGCGCGCGTGGAACACAACGCGCCGTCGACCCAGCTGAAGAGACCTAGAAAGCATTTGTGGAAGATTACCGCGCAGGGAAAATTGAGAGGTAAACCGGGGAGATCGTTCCACAGCTGTGTCAATATTATCATATACATACATACTGTACTGTTCCATACCAACAAGAATAATTTCTGTCAAAAATACCTGCATGAAAAATAGAACATTTGTGTAAACATTTCTACTGTGGTAACTGCCAAGTTGATGTCAGTTTCCCCTAGTATTTTTTTTAAACATTGCCCCGCACTAGGAATTTCTCCTGTATCGTGGGTGCGTTTACAAACATAGAAACTCACATATACAAACACACAGACCCGGAACAACTACTTGTTCCATGTGCCATCCACTGTTGTTTTAATGCTTAAGTACTAACACTATATGGATTTTGTAGTCCGAAATAAACTAATGTAATTAAAAAAAAAATAATCCTATTCTGTCAATATAATATCAAATATCAACTGTCAAGAGATCTTTGCGCACACTTTTCTGCCAAATTCAATCGGTCAAAGTTCTCCATCGGACGTCAAGACTTTTTTGTTATGTTCTTCTAACTATTTTGGTATTTTTATGTACATATTTATTTCTTACTATGTGCTTAGTGTGGTCACCTTGATTTTTGCAGTGGATGCCGCTTGGTATATAATATCTTTGGTCTCGGATCGCGAAGTAGTGGCGCGTGAGTCTTTGACGGACGCACTAAGTATATAGATATCTGTGTCAAATACGTCCAACAGTGCATAATGTTCTCATTGCATAATTTTTTTATTTCTTCCTTTGTTTTATTTTGTGTGATAAATGGCTATTTATTTAAAGAATTACGTGAGTATTTGGAATAATATTTTACGGTAGTTTTGTAAGAGACTAACTAATAAGTAATTGTTGATGGTTTTGCTTAATAAAATAAATTGTGAATTTCTTCTAAAAATTATACAATTTATTGGAATCTGTGGCCCGAACAGATCGTGATTTCAAAATCGTTTAGTATTATAATATGGACTAAGTTAAAACCAAAAAGTCATTACTTTATTTAAAAACAAATTCATAAAAATAGTATGAGAAAATGTAAAATACGCTAAAAGACATGGATCTAAATTATTATTATTGTTAACGTACTGAATAAAAATAACAAAACCATGTCAAGAAAATTTCTAAGATCAAGGTTAAAATTCACTGACTTCCTTATTTTGCTAACAAGAAAACAATTATTTACGTCAATCGTAAACAAGCTATTATTAAATTATTATCTAAAAATAAAAAAAACATGCATAATAAGTTAATATTAATAATACCTATTAATAACTCGTGTTCATCAATTCATACAGGGGAAGTGAAAACAAATTATAAAAGTTACAAATATTAAATGTTAAGATATTATCAATTATGTCCTAGCTTTGATACAGATTTTTATCCTATTTTGTGAATGATTTAATTTATGTTAATAATTTATTATAGAAGATGGATTTATTTATCAATACGAATAATAAATTTAAAAAAATGGATTAGGAATGCTTTTTTATAATCATTTTGATGAACAGGGGTCCTAAATAGGCTACTTAACTGAATCAATGATGAAATATGAATAAAAATAATAGTTTTTACATTATTTAGTGGAAAAGGAGAATAAAACGATTTGCGATAAAATAAGCAAAATGGTCAAATACACATTTGAATGTGTGTTCTGTGTGTTAAACAAATTCTATGAAAATTTAAAGAATTTTATCGCAATTCATATTTTCTTCGTTGGGTTTGATATCAAAGAGCGAATTTGGAATGTTCCATAATTAAACACATTATTAAAATCTGTGAAATTTAAATAAACTTTACCTGTACTGCCTAATTGATAAAAACATTAAATCATCATCATGCAAGATATAAGATACGTAAATGGTAAAAACAATAAGAAAACCTCAAGTTTATTAATTACTAGCTTCCGCCCGCGACGCCGTCCGCGCGGATGTCGGTCTTCGCGTGGATGGTTTATTTCTCCATTTTGAGTAACTCTGACAATGACATCTTATAAATTTTGGACCCAGATACGGCTAAGCCACATAATTAAGGAGATCCTTCTATTGAGCTACTGCTGTTGAGCTCGCGTTCTGTACTGAAAAATAAGTTTTTTTTTTCTACGTATTTTTCCAGGATAAAAAGTATACCAAGTTTCATCGAAATCGAACCGTTAGTTTTCACGTGATGCCTGCACATACAGACAGACAGACAGACAGACAGACAAAAATTTTTTTAATCACATATTTGGGTTTGGTATCGATCCAGCAACGCCCCCCGCTATTTATTTTTCAATATTTTCAATGTACAGAATTGACCCTTCTACAGATTTATTATATGTATAGATTATCAACAATCATGACCTATTCCAATAAATGTCTTGTTTTTATTAAAATTGTAAAATATAAATATTGATTGAATTAAGTATTCTTTAATTAATAAAAAAAAATCTTTTTTTTTGGACCACGAATTCATCGTAAAATAATAAAATGTAGTGACATAACAGGTTTTGGCTTTGCAAAATTCTGTTCTATGGCTTCTTCGTGCAATATGTTTGCAATTGCAAAGTCGGTTAAAAATAAAATTTAGCACTATGACACTTTTCTTTTATCGTGGTAAAATCATCAAATGAGTCAGCCCACCCAGGGCAGGGCGGGAGGGACTGTCAGACTTGTACTGACTAAAATCCACGGAGTCCTTCAATAGCCCTTTACGTACCGGGGTCACGGTAATTCGTTAGTCCCGCGACCAGCACTATGACACTTAGAAATAATGTAACTTTCTACTGTTGGAAGATTTTTTCGAATCGGTTTAGTACTCCCAGAGATTATTTCCTAAGCAAATTCGAAAATAGACAAACGAATATAATCTCTTTATAATATTAAATTATTGTATTAAAAAGATTCACAATTTGTAATCCGTAGCACGGGTAATAACATCACCCATGTACTCAATAAGCTAAAAATGCTCATAAAATCAAAACTACTGAACCAAACTAAATGAAATTTTTATGGGACCAAATGACAGATGTACTGTATCGAACAACAATGACCCATATGGTTGCAAAGATCTCATCAATATAAATGAATTAAGTCCAAACACAAGGTAGCTACTGTAAACCGCTGAGGAGTTCCCTGAACTGTTCTTCGTTTTGCATCATCATACACCGAATGATAGTTACAACCCATTTAGATGTAAAGTTCTTTTCAATACAAATTAATCAAGCTCACACAGTACATACACTTGAAATTAGGCACATTTGTTCAGACGCTGATAGACTAACATATGCGAAAACTGGGCAGTTCTGGAAATATTACATACATACGGATCGAATTGATAACCTCCTTTTTATGAAGTCGGTATAAAAGAGTCGTCTAGATTTAAAAACATTCGTAATATATTCACATTTTTAAGTTCAAGGTCAAATAATTTATTCAAATCACTTAGATTAGCAATTCATTTCCTGTATAATTAAAATGCAATGCAAACAATATTTCTATTATATATTATGACATTGTATAACAAGATTTGCCACAGTGTTGCGAATTTAATATCATAGTTATTTCTAAATTAGTTACTCAGCTAACAACTGATATCAAATAGGGAATATTCCACTTTGCCTCAAGAATTTGTCCTTACTCGTCATTGTTATTAAATATATTTTAATTTAATTGTGAAATCAAGTAATTTTATTGAAACATAATTATGGGGAAATCAGTAAATAAAAATTAATGTTATTAAGAAAGTAATATAAATATTAACAAATAATAAAAGTTGGATTCATAAGAATAGAAAACATTTTTGAAATAAAAGCAACAAATAATATTAGAAGAAAAGTCTAGACTGAAAATGACCTTTTTTTCGTGGTAAAAGCTACGAACCTTAAGTGTAAAAAATACAATTTCTGAGACTTTGTTGTTCACTTTGTACATAAAAAATAACACCCCTTTGTCGCACTGGTAGGACGAATTGACGGTACAAAGTGGAATTGTCCAAGAATACTCGTAGTTCATGTTATACCGATGGTACCTACATTATAATAATAAGGCATTGTCGGATATAATGTGCGGTTTCTGACGTGAATTACAAGACATTAGGTACTGTGAGGTGCAATTACTACACAAATCATTTTATTGTATGGTACAATGTTATGATCAAGTTTAAGGCCCATGGGCCATCATAGTGATATAATCATTGCGTCTTCAAGTGTTAATTTGAAATGATCAGCTGAATGATTGGCTGCTGTACTGCGTGTCACTGGATTCACGCACGGTGTAAATATTTTTATGGCATACCAAGTGTTGTCCTGTTTGTGTATGAGATTTCAAAATTTTGTAAACGTACAACCAACCTTTTGCGAGAGGGTGTACTCGCTATGTTTGTTGACGAAGACACGGGTACCGATACGGATGCACGAACGTAACTAACGTCAAAATCAAAATTGTAGATGGCTGCCGCCATGACCGCCATGACGGCATGGCACTAGTGTCTATGTCATTACATCAAATTGTTTTTAAATATGTAGTACCTACCACAAAATTTCCACAGGATAAAGAATATTGGCAAAGGACCTAGTAATCTGTGTAGGTTATAGGTTTACTCACATACAAATGGTGAAATTAAGATAAACGTTAATCACAGCATATTTTTTTTTAAATCCAGTAGGTATTGTATTAAAAGAAATGCTGCATGATGTACATCTGTACATTATGCTACACACCTGTGTAGGTTATTTAATTATAGTTGGCACTGCAGTCGAAGTTGCAAAGGCTAAGGTTAACATTTTTGATTCCAGCAAGCTACATACAAGTATGCAAACGGGACCCGGCCACGCTTGACGACTGTGTCATCAATTCCATCAATGCACTCCGAGAAAAGCTGGCCAGCGGCATCGAGGAGCTGGGTGTGCCTAGCATAGATCCCTTGTTTATTAAAGAGGTTGGTACCAGCATCATTTACCTATCCTTTCCCTTATTAAATTGGGGTTGGCTTCCAGTTGAAGGCATTTACCGACAGAGCCCGATCCGTTCTGGCGATAAGATCTAGCGATACGATCTCTGTAACCTATGGATGTCCTATGTGCTTTTTGACTGTCGGCGTCAGACGGCATCGCTTTTGCGGGACTGCTGTAGAGATCAGCTTATTAAATGGCTGCGTATTGTCGTTTCAGATCAAAGCGCTGACAGCCGACAATACGCCGATCCGCGCAACAGGTCGCAACGTGAAGGTCACGGGAGCTAGCAGCTTTGTCATCAAGAGCCTCTCGTAAGTGCTGTTCATTTATTTGCTAGTTCTGTCTCATGGTTTCAACCGCCATTTCACTTTTTACGCATTTTAACTTGAGGGTATTTAAGTGGGGTCGTGGGGATGTCTTATGGGTTCGCGGGGCTGTCTTATCAGGTAACCGTCACCCTGGAACGTAAAGCGTTATGGTAGGAACAGCGTGGTTTTTAGTCAGTACGAGTCTGACAGTCCCTCATCTCTCTCCTCAAAACTCTTCCGTAAAGTACTCAGTACTTGCCTAAAAGACTGTCAGCATAGTGACGGGGCCTGTAGAGGGCCAAAGCCTGCCGGGGTCGCGGGACTTACGAATTACCGTGACCCCGGCACGTACAGGGCTATTGAAGGACACCGTGGATTTTAGTCAGTACAAGTCTGACAGTAATGGGTGGGAGGACAAAAAAAAAACCAGTACTCAGTACTTACACCTTACTCAGTGCCCTTTGTACCTATAGAAGTGGAGAGTGAGCAGGTTACTTTTTGGCAAGCGTGCTTTACCGCAGACCACATTATTGCTTAATATCGGGCGAAATAACTCTTGGTCTTACGGTCTTACGGGAGCCTATAGCCGCAAAAAAAATGGCAAAGATATCAGCTTTCAAATGCAAAAAGTTATTTAATCCTGGATTGGAGCCCAAGCCTGCCGGGGTCGCGGGACTAACACGCTATCGTGAACCCAGAACGTAAAGAGCTATTGAAAGACACCGTGGATTTTAGTAGGAATAAGTCTGGCAGTCCCTCCTGCCCTGCCCTGGGTGGGAGAACTCATTTGATGATTTTAACACGCAAAAAAAAAACCTGGATTGGAAGGTCCAGAGATTAGAGCGTGCAAACAAACAAATAAATCTTGAAGAGATTCTGTTGTAGAACAACAGAATCTTTTAAAGATTTAGTTATTTTGTTTAGTTTAGTTATTTTTTGTAAGTTATATGCCAGATATTCATGTACATAGGTAAGCCGGAACAAACAAGCTGACACACCCATTTTTTTGGCTTGAATTTTTTGGAATATATTTAGTGAAAGGCTGTTATTTTAGTATTCAAAACAGACTGATATTCTTTATAAATACAAAACCACGAAGTAAACTCGTTCTGTTCGTACCTGGTTTTAACATAAGTATCCAAAAATAAAAATCATAACTTTTCTAATAATATTCAATCAATTTTATACTTACAAAAGCGAGTTGGTTTGTTTCGCTGTCATGTCTAAAATAGCTGAACATATTTTGATTGTTCTTGGCATAGAGGTTATAGTCTGGAATTACAGATAAGATGTCATTTATCCCAATAAAAATTCATGTGAAATAATTTCTATCTTGCACGCGGGCAAAGCCGCAGGCAATATCTAGTAACAATTAATATAAATATCGTAAAATAGTACAACATCAGAACAGTTAGCGCCATCTGTCCTCAACAATAATAATTATTTACTGTAGACTGTTTCTATGTTGCGCATGCGACTTAGTAGGTAAGGCTTTCATTTAGTAGTTTATTATACAAGTCGTGCAAATAGATGCCACTATTCGTGCATAAGAAAAAGCTAGGGTACATTCATCTGGGGTGCTAAGACAGGAAACCTCCACGTGCGCCCGTGGACTGGAGTTCCCCTTCGGATACGTCCGGGGGGAAGACCAGTTTTTCGGGCCGGTGCACCCTGGGATGCGGGCAAAAACTCTTTTAGGCACTGTGTGCCTAAGGGGTCTCTTTGCCCGTATGCGAATAGCCTGTCGGGTGGATGCTCCAACGCGTGTCCCTCTGAACAGCAGAGGGCACAGCGGCGGAGCGGGCTTGCGGACGGTGAGTAATGGGTAAGCTCGCCGTCCGACCAAGGACCAAGCCCGGGTAGGTGGCGCGTCGTGTTTCACGCGTCACCGACGGGGCACCTTACGGGGCCAAATGCCTGCTGGGGTCGCGGCTTTTTTCTTAATCCAGGATACCGCGGCCCCGGAACGTAAAGGGCATCCGAAGAAACACGGGTGGATTTTAGTCAGTAAGAGTCTGACAGTCCCTTCCGCCCCGCCCAGGGCGGGAGGACTCATTTGATGATTTTGCCACCCTAAAAAAAAAAGAAAAAAAAAAAAAAGGGTACATTCATCTACTATGTATTCATCATTTGAAATGAAAGAAAGAAAACACACATTAGACATTTATGTTACAGGACATATATAAAAATGACACAAAAAAAAACCGACACCAAAAATGTTTTTCTTTTTTTTACTACAATTTTATTTTTTCATCCCGTGCCCAGCCCGTAACAATACTAATTTTTGTTCTTCGATTGTTCCAGAGTGGACCCCGATACATTTAAGATCAAGGCGCTCGTCCATTTCCCGAAGCTGCACTTCGAGGGAGAGTATCAGATGGACATCCGCTTCATAATACCCCTGGCCGGAAAGGGAAGACTTGTTGCCGATGCGCGTGAGTTTTTCATCTAACTCCTAACTCCTATACTCGTTCTTCCCCGCGACTTCGCCTACCCCTCCTCCCCCATATAGCCTATAATCGTTTTAAGTGTCCCATTCATATCTCTACCGAAACTCATCAAAATTGGTTCTGCCGTTTTGACTTGAAAACGAAACATACAAAGATACTACATTTAAATAAGATCGTAGAAGTTACTCGTATTTAATCAAATCAGAACGGCATATCGGATATGGATGATATATTTTGCTCAGAAGTTACTGCAGATAACAGCTGACGTCCGCCTATCCGGGATGATAAGTGTCCCATATCCGGGTTCAAAACTAACCAAAGTACAAACGAATGAATGCGATACATACGTAGCGTGAAAAAAGCTCCGCCACGCTGCTCACTGCTAATAAGACCAAAGTTGTTGACGGGCCGTTTGGAATTCAATGCGTAGTGTAATAATATATGTAAACTTTCCAGTAAAATGTAACACGGAGCTGACGATCCACTCGGAGAGGTACACGAAGGACGGCAAGGAGTACCTCAAGTTCAAGAAGATCGAAGTGGACATCAACATCAAGGACTACAAAATTAAGCTCGATGGACTCTTCAACGGAGACAAGGCTTTAGGTCAGTGACTTTTAGTACTCTGATATTATTAACAAAATAATTATTGCTACTCATAATCGGAAAGTAGGTCTGAAGTTGCTCGAGAAGCAGGTTAAAAGTAATATTTTCGGTCCTAGGGAGAATCATTTTTAACTGACAAAGCCTGTCAAATTATAAAAAACCGTCTCATGGCTAAATATGCTACTTTGCCCAAGGGTAGAAAAAATCTTGCGGGCATGCGGGCAGCGAGTAATGGGCAACTCGCTGTCCGACCATGGACCATGCCCGGGTCAACGGCGCGTTGTGTTCCACGTGCGCCTCAAAAAGTGTCAGCAGAGTGACGGGGTCACCCTCTAGAGGGCCAAAGCCTGCCGGGGTCGTGAGACTGTACGAATTACCGTGACCCCGGAACGGCTTTTGAAGGACACCGTGGATTTTAGTCAGTACTAGTCTGACAGACCCTCCCGCTCTGCCCTTAAAAAAAAGGGTAAACAATCTAAGAAGTTTTACTGTGTCCATTGGTAGAACACTGCCTCTTTGGTCTAGTGTTGGAAAATGCAACTGCTAAGCATGAGATGTTTGATTTCTTAAGTAACTGTAAGAAATTTCTAAAATGCAGTCACGGTGTATGAATTTGTGCCCGCCTTTTGGCAATAAGCTCGCCACTTATTACAGCGATATGTGGGTCTACTATTAAGTACACCTCTGCCTTATCCTTCAGAGATTATTACATAATTATGTTATTTAAGTAGTTATTAACGATCCTAACATTCTTTTTGCAGGTCAAGCTGCAAACGATGCCATTAACCAGAATCGAGGGGAAATCTTGAAGGCCACCAAACCTCACCTGGAGAGGACTGTCGAGGAACAACTCCTGGATGTTTCCAACAGAATTGTGGAAGGTCTCACCCTGGACCAGGTGTCACCTAGGCCCTAGACCAGCTAGTTTGGTGCAGCTTTAAGCCTTGTTTAGACGATATAAGAAATTGCATGCCAGTTGCGTTACATTGCGGATTATTGAGGGACAAAGTTGATCAAACAAATATCGCAATGTAGTCAAACTTGCACGCAAGTTCTTGCCTTGTCTAAGGTCATGTTTCCATTAAACAAGTTACTTGTATACAAGATGCAAATTGTATACAACTTGAACAAACTGCATACAAGTACGTAGTTTGAACTGTAGATTGTGTTTTTCTTTTCAATTCAAGCAACTTGTATTTATGTAATGTGACGTCATACTTGTATGTAAGACTTGCCTAATTGAAACACGTCTTAAATAAGGCCTCACTTTAATTTTTACAATTATAAGCTTACTGTGATTTTATTTCGTTGGAATTGTTTGTTTATTACACTTGTTTTGTTCTAGTGATAAAAACTATTTAAGTTCTTTTGATCTTTTAAAAAAGATCTCGATTTAAAAAGGAGACATAAAAGTATTGCAGAATGGTGACATTCAAAGATAAAAATCTTCTGTTTTGTAAGTTATCATAAGTTTTGAGTAAAAGAGTATTACTAAAACGTTTTTTAAAGTGGTTCCATTTTGAAATTCTTTTTACATTTTAATGAAGATTAAATTATATTTAGAGGGAAATTGAATTAGTCGTTTTCACTTATTCTCCTGTTTTCACGATGTGAATCATTTGGAATATTGCTGTTATATTGCTGTGGCCGTTTTAGACTCGCAGGTAACATTAAAAATGAAATCTTTAGTTAGTAAATACATTAAGGCGGTTACTCACAGCGACTTTTATTGCAGTGATTATAACGCAGAAATAATCTAATATAAAAAACTTTGTCCAAGTTAATATAAATCATCGTTTCGTTGCGATGCTAGATCGAACTATATCTGACGGGGGCCCCACTTAGACTGTTAGGCCAAAGCCAGCATGTGTCGCGGGACTGTGGGAGGACTTATTCAATGATTTTACCAATATAAAAAAAGATCGGAGGATATCATTATCTTCTTGTTTATGCTAATTATACAAACGAGGTATTCTCCACTTTTCTTTTGCCTGATTTTGTATCAGTTTTGACATCTAAAGGCCAGGACACGCGCTACAGTCGGGTATTAGTCGCGCGTTCTGCTCGCTGTCTACATTTCTCAAAGCCAATACTGAAACGTCGCAAGTGGCAGCGCGGGTCGCTGTAAAGATAAAATGCATAGCGCCTAAAGAAACTTGATACACAAGAGTCGCAGACGCGCGAAACTGCTGTAAAAATTCGCTACGTTAGAAATAAAGAAGAAAGAATAGTTATTTGTTATACAAGAGTGCAAAGTTGCTTTTTAACCGAGTACTCAATTTTCAACCGAGTGAATTGAATGACTGACGGAATCAAAAGAGCATGAGGTGAAAAATCTTTGCACTCGAGTGCAACACGTAGCTTTTCATTCCACCTGAGCGACGAACTGAAAAAAAACACGTTTACAATCACGAGATACTTTTATTTCAGTTTAGGCATTAACTACCACATTACGATAGGTTTTTTTTTATCGTGGTGAAATCATCAAATGAGTCCTCCCACCCAGGGCAGGGCGGGAGGGACTGTCAGACTTGTACTGACTAAAATCCACGGTGTCCTTCAATAGCCCTTTACGTACCGGGGTCACGGTAATCCCTTGGTCCCGCGACCACATAGGTTACTGTAGTATTACAGAATAATCTTTAAATTATTACAAGTTTCTTGTTTTTACCTTGGTTTGTTTTAAAAATTATTACGTGAAAAGAAAAACGCGCAAAGTAAATTAAAAAAAAAAAAATTAAAACAAACGTTTTGAGTCAAGAAGGTTCCGTGTCTGAGTTTTCAACAAAATTAAAAAGTTTGTATGATACCATAGAGGTAGAAGTCAAAAGATTTAATGATGTTTCGAATTCACAAACTTAGTGCACACGATGTTCTAAATTTAATTTACTTTATCCTCTAGGGGATAATTTTTTAAAACGACATTTGCACTCCGATATCGAAGAGCAAAAAACTCTTTCCGAGATGGGGGGGGAAAAAAAAGAGATTTATTGACACACATAGGGCAGAAAAGACAAAATTAAATAAATGAAGAAAAACAACACAAGGAAAGACCAAGTTCTTTCTTTGTGCATTTATTCAGTAACTATATTTTCTTTATATACCATAGCTGATCTGACCATAGATGAACTCATCACTTCATAATATAAAATAAAGTCGCTTCCCGCTGTCTGTCTGTCCCTATGTAGGCTTAGATCTTTTTTTTAAATAGATAGATTCTTTTTTAAAAGAAAGAGTGATTCAAGAGGAAGGTTTATATGTATATAACATACATAACATAGCAGATTGCACCCGTGCGAAGCCAGGCGGGTCGCTAGTTTGTTTAGTAAATTGTTGGTTGTTCGGCCTCAGTAAAGTCTTATTATTACGCTGTTATTATTTTAAAGTGTGACAAGGCGATCTGTGTGGTTTAATATATTATAATTAACCTAGATAAGTCCATAATATATCTACTATGAGCGTGTATTGTACCTTTTGCAAACTATACAATCCTCGAATCTTCTGTTATGAGAAGAAACTACCGAAACATATACCTTCAGTAAAAATTAAATATAAAGCATGCAGTTTGCTTGTCTGTTTCCGGAACACTCGATCTCGATGAAAATGAAACCTCAGGAAGTAGTAAATAATGAAGTTGATGAAATTCTTAGCCCATCAAAATCAGGAAACATTGTCATAACAGCAATATGAAGATACAAAAATGGGCACGCTGTTATCGGGGCGTTAAGAACCTTCTTTGAGGAGTGGCTGGAGATGCGGGGTCTAAACAGAACCTCAAGTGCCTGGTAGTCGACCATCTTCCTCTGGTTTGAAGCAAAAAAAATAAACGTCCTTTAGTAAAATTGACTGCCGTATTTTCTTAAAACATTTAGAAATAACAACATCTGGTGGGGATTGTTACTGTTTTTTCCAGAATACCCACTACGCTGAATTTGTTCAATAGTAAGGAATTCCGGAAAAACTGGTGGGGATTTGTCAGTGGGGATTTGTGGAATAAACCGCTAGGGTAGGGGGCGTGCGACTAACGTACGCGATATCGGAGTAAGAGGAATTAAGGCCTTAATTTATATCTGAGCTATTAAGTTTGACCGACTTACGAACGGTGCGTGACATATGTGATTAGTTACATGTTTCATATAATTTAGACATAATGGAGGCTATGTATGGGGACATGTTATACAATGGGCTTACATCATTTTCATGGTTGCGCATTTTGTTTTGATCTAGTTTCTGGGCAATGGTTGCGGTGTTTCCATAAAAGGCGATTTTTTCAAATCGTATTATGTACGTTTAAAGTAAAACGAGCATCGGTGGCCCAGTGGTATTGGTCTCGATTTACGAGTTATAAGTCGTGGGTTCCACCCTGGCAGGTGCACTCTGCGTCATTTATTTGATCGCAGCTTCTGTCAAAACGGTGAAGATAGACATAGTGAGGTAACCGGTATATTGTAGAACCAGAAATTCGAAGACGTGTGACCTCTACCAACCCGTACCGAGCCCGCGTGGTTGATTAAAGCCCACTAACTTGGCCAAAGAGACAGGCCTGTTGGTCTAGTGGTTAGTAACCCTGACTGCTATGCCGGAGGTCGTAGGTTCGATTCCCACCCAGGACAAATGTTTGTGTGATGAGCACGATCATTTGTTCTGTGTCTGGGTGTAATTTATCTATAATATGTATAAATTTAGAAAATATATAAGTATGTTTATCGGTTGTCTAGTACCCATAACACAAGCTCTGCTTAGCTTGGGATTAGATGGCGTTGTGTGATAGTTGTGGAATATTTATTTACTTACTATCCCAGTAGTGGAAACAGATTAGATAGGTAATGCTATGATTATGCTTATACTTTTGACCTAATTGAGAGTAAAGTTGTGTGATATCTATGCTTCTCAGTCAACAATAGTTACTAATCCACAACTTCAACAATCGCCTGTTTTAATCAGATTATCGCTTGCTAATAGCGGAAGATAGAAACTCGTATAATGGCGGGTTGCGCACACGCAGTTCCTAGATATTTGCTGTTAGCTAGCATCCTTCATCCGGCGGGGATCGTCACGCGCTGGGGGAATGACCTGAAGGATGGACCTTCAATCTATGTTTGTTAACTGAAATACTAAGTTGGCACATTTTAAATTTTTATCTAACAACATCCTCGAAGGGTCCGAGAGACCGAATTGTACCTAACCATTCCGCCAGTTATGTTGAAGTTCCATATAATAAAAGCCGAGCCTTTTGCCATCAACCAGGCGGATCAAATTGGGGGTAATCCATACTCTGCTCTAGCAGTTTTTGAGAAATTCCTGATGGAGAATCAATATCACTTTTCCGATCATCTAATGAGTCCTCCCACCCAGGGCAGGGCGGGAAGGACTGTCAGACTTGTACTGACTAAAATTCACAGTGTCCTTCAATAGCCCTTTACGTACCGGAGTCACGGTAATTCGTTAGTCCCGCGACCTCGGCAGGCTTTCCGATCAGTTGGAAAAATAATTTTAATAACATGTCCAACTCACCGATTGAATTCGCAACACCATGACAAGTTTTCTTCTGTGTGATTCAATTGTGACTGAATGGACGGAAGGGATAGATCATGAACGAGGCCAAAGTCATATACAACAATATTTTTTGTTTATGCGAAACCCGATACACCTGTCTAGTATTTTTGTGTAAAGCATCTATGTACAAAATCTTAAAACCGTATCATAAAAAATCACAAGGTTATAAGTTTGAATATGACCTGCTTGTCCGTTCTAAAACATGCTCATTTCGCGGTACACCCGCGTAAACCGCGTCACCTGTGTTATACACTCGTGATAATAGCTTGGCAATGGATACCTAAACGTACGGTGATTGTATTTTAATTATCTGGTAATAAAATTTAATTAAAATATTTTTGAAAAAAAAAAATAACATGGTGTAAAAATTATTGGAATCGAATCTGTTACTGATTCTGAACAAACTATATTCAGGTTTCGCATAAACTAAAAATAATGTTGTATAGGCAGTGATCAGCAAACATGGAACTGCTTGACCGTGCCATGCTAACTGCTTCAGCAGTCTCTTGCACGCGTAGCCAGACCGATTCTACCATACACACATACGATCTACATAGTTATTCCTATATAATTCGATTGTTTGTTTTTTTTTATGTGCAATGGGTTTGCTCTTGACCTAAGTCTAGGTCAGGAGTGACTAAGACAAAGTCGACGATGGAGCGAGCTTACCAGGAAGAAGCCTGTTCACTCTAACTTAGTAGAGCTTAGGGTTGTATGCGTTCGGAAACACAGACGCAGGCAGAGAGTTCCACTCCTTCGCTGTCCGCAATATAAAAGACGTTTGGAAACGCTAAGTGCGAATTGGTGCTATAGCAATAAGGTAAGGATGGTAATTTGCCGTGCGTCTAGATGTGCGATGATAGAAGGGTTGAAGGTAGAATATAAATTAATGTTAAAATTAATTAATGATAAATTGATTTGTCAGGCCTGTTGGTCTAGTGGTTAGTGACCCTGACTGCTATGCCGGAGGTCGTGGGTTCGATTCCCACCCAGGACAAATGTTTGTGTGATGAGCACGATCATTTGTTCTGTGTCTGGGTGTAATTTATCTATAATATGTATGTATTTAGAAATATATAAGTATATTTATCAGTTGTCTAGTACCCATAACACAAGCTCTGCTTAGCTTGGGACTAGATGGCGCTGTGTCATAGTTGTGGAATATTTATTTATTTATTTATTTATTGATGTTTGTACAAGTGTAACCATTCAAGAATAGAAACATTGCAGCTTAAGGCTGGCCGCTTACACACGTTTTTCTTATTCGAGTTCCGAATTAGTTTGCCGTATTCGAAAACCTGACTGCACATATTAATTTCATAAAAAGTGTACTACGTAGCGGACACGTTTTTATATTTTCCGAATGGAAAAAAGATCTAATGTTCGTTTCGAAATGGCGCTAATACAAAATACCTAACGTATGAGCTAGTCTCACGGAATTTCGAATCGGAATTCCACATTCGGAAAACGAATACGGAAAACGTGTGTATGTGGCCAGCCTAAAACAGTAAAATCTTTTTACATTCCGTTATTTTGTCTTTTCTAATATCGTCAAAACTAGTTTCACATGCGTGCTATGCGCTAGCACGCGTGTAAAACGGTTTTTTCCGACTTCTCTTTCGTGTATGTGTCTTCGTAGAAGACTGTTGTTTACAGTCGCAGTCTAAAACAGTTGACACTCACTGCTTTAAGTAGTCTGTGTATAGCCGGCCTAAACAGAATGACAAATTAAATTTCTATTTGCAATTATAATATGTTCACCGTCAGATCAACGACCTTTTGAAGGACACTTTTATTTATATTAGTAATACAACTAATTGACACGCTCTAAATCTTTTGGGGTCAGCAGAACTTAAGTGTGGCTGAATTTAACAAAAATATTTAAGATACGTGTTTCATCCAATAAAATAGGTGATTATTTTTTTAAATCACTATTGGACATCATATCATTTTTTATTTTGTCTTGTAACGGAATTACGCTTAATGATTTTTGTTCCGGGATGCACGCTTTTTTTTTAATTTTCGTGGTTATATCATCATGAACATAACGTAACAGAACATCTTTTAATACTCATAATCCTTTGTATGCCTTTTTTGGTAAAATCATCAAATGAGTCCTCCCACCCATACTGTCAGATTTGTACTGACTTAAATCCACGGTGTCCTTCAATAGCCCTTTACATACCAAGGTCACGGTAATTCGTGAGTCCCGCGACCGGAGCACAGGACCTACATCATGATAGTCTCCGTACTCCAACCAGGTGGAGAAACTAGGCTAGGAGCACGGATCCGCCCCCGAATTTACACATAAAATAGGGATAAAAATCCTGTCTGGTTATAAACCGCCTATCCAAATCTGTTTAGTTGATTTTTCGTGAAAGAGGAACAGACATCCTCATAAACTTTCAAGTTTATAATATTAAGTAAGATTGTTGGAAGACAAAAGAAAAATATATCGAAATATCTATAGTTTTAATACTGTGTTTCACATTAAAATGATCCGCTATAAGAGGGCTATGTCTCATTTCGCAAATATCGTCGTTCATAGATATTTGATGTTGGCAATGCGTATGATATGTCAAGAGGTGCAGATCGCCTTGACCAAAGGCGTTGCTTCATCGGCGCGCGCGCAGCGCCCCTATGCCTTTCTCACCTGTAGATATTTGGCATGTTTTACGCGGTAAGGTAAAGTTAAAAGGGATCTTATGAATATTATGCTTGTTTTACTTAAATCAAGAGGTAATTAAATTAATGCCGAAATATACGTATAATTGCAAGGTTTCATATCTCATCAAGTACATTTTTAAGATACTAGCCGCCCGCGACTTCGTCCGTGAACATTTCTTGTTACCTCCTATGATTTTCAATTACCCCTTTGGGAATTTGTTGTAATTTTCATAAATCTGTAAACATGTGTTTTATTTATTTGGTTGATAAATCTACATTCTGAGTTTGAAGTAAATCGGATGAAATTGAAATATTTTTTTTTACAAAGTTTAATCCCAGTATTTACCCGCTTTTTTTTAGCGTGGTAAAATCATCAAATGAGTCCTCCCACCCAGGGCAGAGCGGGAGGGACTGTCAGACAGACAGAGAGGTATCCTTCAATAGCCCTTTACGTTCCGGGGTCACGGTAATTCTTACAGTCCCTAATCTGTTCTTAGTACACGTTTAAGGATCACAGGTGCAAAATATTATGCTTCTAGACCCCAGTTAATGGCAAAAGGTTTACCCCTATTACATGTACCTAATCTAAACATAACTGACAAATTCAGGGCTATAACATACTATTTAGTACAACTCTGCCTAAACCTTTAGGGACAACAGGCGTGATGTTATGATGTTACTATTCGTGTCGTTGAGCTCCTTGAGTTATCAGTCGAGCTACACGATATGTGACAAATGCTTGCACTGACTGGACAGGTCCACTGGAATTAGTGTGTTCCTTTCTTCAAAAGACCATTTCAGACACTAACCTGCATGTCCTCGTATAGTTTGATTTACATATATTATAATGTATAGACTTTAAAAGAGACTGACCTCTGATTTTGTTTCGGCTGTTTCTTTTCAGAGTAGTGTTTCATACCTGATATGACTGGCCTCTCCTAGTTTTATGAAAAGTGTTGACATAACCTACTTGCATAAATATTTATCATTTCATTTTATTTCATAAAAATAGACAGAATATATTTCTTATACGTTTTCGTTAAGGGGCCTTTTACAGTCCACTAGCGCCGCCAATCGAAAAAATGTCATAACTCGTAAATATAATCAAAAATACAAAATGTGGTCTATTATTACTGTAGAAAAGGCAATAACGTAATTTTATAACACATTGTCAACACTTGAAATATAGCTGTTTAGCTAAATCGTGCATTTGTAACAAAAACGGCCGTTTATGTTTTGAATGCACGATTTAGCTAAACAGCTAGCTAAACAGTTATTGCCTTTTCTACAGTAATAATAGACCACATTTTGTATTTTTGATTCTATTTACGAGTTATGACATTTTTTCGATTGGCGGCGCCAATCGAAAAACGTGTTTTAGTGGACAGTAAGAGGCCTCTTAAATGAATTTGATTTGGCTGTAGTGTAGATAGTGCGTTGATGTCTTTTCTACGACAAACTAATCGATCACAGCATTGATTAAAAACCGCATCAAAAAAGGATCAGCCAAGCATCAGATTCTTGTGGACAAACGTACATTACATACTTGCGAACATAGGGGAACAGTGTATAAGACGGGGACGCTAGGTATAATGGGGACACTCTTTAGGCTTAAATTAACACAACACTAACGTAGCGAGCAATTGCAAGTGACTATCAACAAATAGCGTTCTGTTGGCGCTTGCACTACGTTGGTATCGTGTTAAGTTTGCCTTAAGTGTGTGATTTCCCATCATACCTCACGTGGCCCGTCTTATACCCTGTTCCCCTACGGGTCGAATTGAGAACCTCTTTTGTTTTTGAAGTTGGTTAAAAATTGACATAACAACGCACATTATGGAGATAACTAAATAATCTTGGCAACATTTATGTACGAATGCTGATTAAGATGCATATATTATATATGTACTAACAAAAAAAAGGATTAATCAGTCAGATCATCGAGTATCGAACAATTATAAAATTAATGATCCATACAATTGAGTTGCAATTACTTTGGCAGGATAACGTTTTAAAATAATATGTTTTGATTAAATGATTTAATCATTTAATAGTAATGCAGTAATGACGGATGATTATAAAATGACAGAAGAATAATTATTTATAATTGATTTAATTATAAAGTAACTTGCGATCCGCTCTGGTTTCGCACAGGTTCAATTTTTATAGTGAAACATGATAATAATGGCCACTCAAGAATAATGTCTCTTTCTATGATGAACGAATTTTCAAACACTGTTCACTAATTCCTGATATAACTTCCTACTAACAATCTCAAATTTACAATCTTTTCCTCGTTATACAATTAATATTAGGTCCCGCGACCCCGGCAGGCCTTGGCCCTCTAGAGGGGGGCCCCCGTCACTCTGCTGACACTGTTTGAGGCGCGCGTGGAACACAAAGCGCCGTCGACCCGGGAACCGGAACCCTATGGGATCACTTTGTTGTCCATCTGTCTGTCTGACTGTATATCCGTCTGTCAAGACCCTTTTTCTCAGGAACGTGTATCAAGTATCGCGTATCAAGCTGAAATTAATATCAAATAGTCAAGTCTAAAATGCCTTGGTCGTGGGACTTAAGAATTACCGTGACCCCGGTACGTAAGGACTAGTGAAGGACACCGTGGATTTTAGTCAGTACGAGTCTGACAGTCCCTCCCGCCCTGCACTGGGTGGGAGGACTCATTTGATGATTTTACCACGATAAAAAAAAGTGTATAATGCCTTGGAGCAGAGAAAAAAGTCTAAGTCAACGTAATCACAACGTAAACAGAGCATAAATAGCCGTATGTCTGCGGCTATTTATGCTCTGTTTTGGCGCATGTTTTGATGCTCGTGGTGTTATCAAAACCTATAGGGTAATTCTCATTCGCCTTTGAATAATACAATTTGGCCAGAATAAGATCTTACAGTGCAAATTAAGGAATAAATCCGAAATTTAGTAATATAAACGATATCACAGAAAAAAAACTTTTATTCCGAAATTGCAATGGCAAGAACAGCTAGTAATTAAGTAAATAAAGTTTTTAACGTTTAAATATTATTTTTTAAAGACGTTTCCGTAAAAATACGGTTACGATCTTCTGGTTAACCTTTCTCAGTCCTCCAGCATATTTTTAGCTTTTAACTTATAAGGGTACGGATATGCGGACGTGGTGAAAAAGGTCAAACGATGATTTATTACGGAAAAGTCAATGTTAATACCGATTTTTTTTATTTTATGTTTTACAAGCTGTTCACCCCCTCTACGAGTACTCAGTTCTTATTGGTCGTAGCCTGGCTATAGTTTTAGACGTTGATAAATATACTATATTGTGACACCAAAATAAATATTCAGTTTGACCCAGTAGTTCCTGAGATTAGCGCGTTCAACCAAACAAACTTTTTAGCTTTATAATACACTAGCGACCCGCCGCGGCTCTACACGGGTGCTATCTCTACTATATTATGCATGTTTTATACATATAAGCCTTCCGCTTGAATCACTATATCTTTAAAAAAAACCGCATCAAAATGCGTTGCGCAGTTTTAAAGATCTAAGTATACATAAGGACAGACAGACAGACAGCGGGAAGCGACTTTGCTTTATACTATATAGATTCTTTTTTTCTTTAAAAAAAAAAACGTTACATTAGGAATTTCTCCTGTGTCGTGGGTGCGTTTACAAACATAGAAACTCACATGCACAAACACCCAGACCCGGAACAACTACTTGCAGATCATACAAATATTTCCTCGACTTTTATATGACCTCGGTACGTAAAGGGCTATTGAAAGACACCGTGGATTTTAGTCAGTACAAGTCTGACAGTCCCTCCCGCTCTGCCCTGGGTGGGAGGAATCATTTGATGATTTAACCACGTTAAAAGAAAAGTAATACACTGGGTGGCTGATGACCACATGACAACTGAACCATCACTTCTCCATGACCCGTGTCGTTGTCGTGAATTTTCAAAACTACTCTTAAGGAAGACAATGGGTCTTCCTTAAGAGTAGTTTTTTTTAGAGCACTTAAGCAGGGTCCACTACTCCACACCGCCCCGGTGGTTAGGACTCCAGATACAGGAACCTCCTCACAGTGCGATTCGTATCGAGGTGTACTGCTATTGCCTTCTAAATTGTGCCCTTGATTCAGCCGTCTCAAGAACATCTCTAAAGAAGTTAGTCGAGGCCATATTATTATTCTAGAATGTGCTTACTCACTTATGTTATGACACTGCGTCGCCGGTCAAGGCCAGGCAAACTCAGCGAGTTTAATAGTGTTATTGTATACGTTTTTAAACTGACATGGTCAGTAACACTGCCATTGGCACTTAAAATGTGATCATGACGCTTAAAACAGTCCCGAAATATCGGGAATATGAAACAAATAATAAACATGGTAAATGTTTTATGTGAAAGAGTTATAAAATTCCATAAATCCTCACAAACTATCGCTTTTATTATAAAACTACCAGTAATTCAAAAATTATCTGACGGGAGCATAAAATGAGGGTAAAAACTATTTTTTGTGTGAAAGTGTAACAAACACATACACATACAGATTTTCGTCTTTATTATATTTGTAAGTAGTAAGATAAGATGTAAATTTTAGTATGAAGACTGTGACGACTCTTTATAAAAAAACAGACACGCACAATGATTAATATAAACACATGTTTTACATTTTAAATTCCATAGTAATCCTAGTTGGCAAGAACTCGCAATGATTGCAGAGAAAAATATTCGCAAGAGTATTGAGACATCGAATTCAATATTTTTGCAATAATGAAATAAGTTGCGTTCAAAATATCTGATGCACAAATAACCTTTTACAAATGGCAACACTTTACTTATCTATAAATAAATAATGTAGTATTTATTTTGATTAAAGTTGCAACACTGTTCATTCAATGTTTTCGTTTACACGCTTTGTAATTTCGGTAATTCAAATATTACTACATAAGCATTTTAGTGTTCCGAAATATTTGTGCATTGTTATTTGAATTCACGAATAAATTGTATTTGTTTTGTTCTACATTGTTTTTGAAGGTCAAAGACTCTTGCGCAAACTTGGTCTTGCAAAGAAAAGGCTTACTAATGTTAAAAATGTGAGAGTTTGTTTGGATGGATGGATGAATGTTTATTCCTCTTTCACGTAAAAACCACTCAACGGATTTGGTTGAAATTCGGTACACAGATAGTTTATAACCTGTATTAACACATAGGATAGTTTTTATTTTCATTTCGATTTTATGTTCCCACGGGATGATTTTGGAGTTATATCGGATGAAACCGCTGTTGTTGCCAACAGCTAGTAGGTATTTGATAAACGAAAAATATTTCTGAAAAAGGTGTTTGCTGTCATATCTCTTGGTAACTTGACTGATTGGTTGACCTAAAATCTACTATAAATTATCCTTACTTAAAAAATCTAGAGAGGGAAAGGTTTCTAATCTTCTTAAATAAAAAGGAATGTGAAAAAAGTTTCCTCTCCGTGTAACATGCATAATTATTTGGTGGTTTTAAGACGCATATTAGCTTAATTTCAGGGCAAATCACATCTATAATTAGTTAAAAAAAAACTGGAGCATAGTTTTTAGATCGAGTTTACAACGGCGGAAAGTCTTAATAAAATCACGTGTGCAAACGGAAGGCTGCGCGTACGCATCCAGGATAACGAGCGCGCCCGAGTTTCCCCGAAAGTGGTGCAACCACGGAACTCGGTTATCATGCTTTGTTGTTACCGATTATCGTTTTGTACATAATATTTGTTTTTTTTTTAGTTACTATTTGTAACGTAACATCACGACTGTGATCCACGAAGGGTTACGCAGAGATTAAAAATTACACATTTGGCTAGTTCTGTTTTACGGTATGGTTTGCGTAGTGGCTGCGCGTTCGGCTGCTGCGTAGCGTGTCGTGAGTTCAATACCCACAAGGAACAAATTTTGTATGATTTACAGGTACTTATTCCGGGTTGAAATTGTTGTTTGTTTAGTTGCACGTCCACGACATAGGAGAAATTCCCAGCGTGTAAATAAAAGTAAAAAATAATGTACAGATGCTTTTAGACAGCTCAATTAGTTGGTTAAAATGTAGATCAGAAACCGCTTCAAGGCTCTTTAAACTTTGACCATAAACAATATGACTATTGCTGAAATCTTTTTCGATCAATGACATAAATTCAAGATCAAAGGCGGTTAATGAATTGTAACTCATTGTTTATGATATTGAAAAAAACTAAGGAACACTTAATTTTGTTTTTCTTTAATCAATGAATATTGACAAAGTCACACGCATAAATACTCAGAAATTAGGGCCTTGCGCCGTCAAAACAATTATAAATCATACCTACTAATGTCGTATAGTGAACTTATAAAGGTTCGTATATCTTCGTAAATTTTGGCCTACTTGACAAAAGAAAAAATAAGTGTTAAATATTTTTTGATAACCATTTATGGTATAAGGCAAATGTTTGAAATGAAATGGCAAATATTTGCAAATATTTTTTGATGATACAATTGATGGACTAATTAGTTTTTTTCAGTCATCTAGCCAATTTTCAGACTATATCAAATCATTCAATCACAACAAAGCTAACAGAACCGTTGACAAGACCGAATGATAAACATCAGATGGCTTAAGGACAAGTATATAGCTCAGAATAGGGCTGGTGCCCGCTCACATGTCCTTAGCGGAGTGCGTGGTGGTGTAGTGGCCGATTCTCGCCAGTGCCGGCCGACCAAGCGACCTGGCTGGCCGATTCCACGGCTCCTCTATCGGTTTCCACATCTCTCAGTATTGAGACATATTTTCTACGTACATTGTGCAAGCTCTATCGAAATGTTGCCTACGACTGTACTTCTGTCAGTGCTGCATTTCGTCGCCGCTGATATTCGTAAGTTCTTATCAATTGATTTTTCTATTTTGTGTATGGTTTTTGGGGATTTTTTGATTTTCGTTTAGTTAGTAAATAAATTTCTTTGATGCAGTTACGGATATTTGATAAGTGTCGTAAAAAATGCGTTAAAATAAAATAATGCACTATCAAGAAAGAGATATCTGATTGCACATTGTCAGAAAAATATTCGTAGCGATCTTATAGTTCTTAAAATTCAACTTATTCAAGCAAAACAATTTGCTTAATTGGCCTAGATATTTTGCTTTCTGTAATAAGTTATCCAATACATTGGAATTTTGATTGCAAAACAATTTTCAATCACGTTTATACTTATTTTCCGTTTTCTTCATTCGCAATGAAAATAGTATCCACGTTTAAAATGAGTATTTGCGCAAAATAGGTTTTAATACTTGAGTAAAAAGTGCGTTGGTTTGTCGTAGAGTAGCAAGTAAGCGTAGATCGAGCCGGCCAGTGTTGGGACACTATTGCGGCACCCGGTTGCGATAAACGACCATTATACCAGTGACATAGATGCTGCTCGAGTAAAAACAACTTACGAATGATTCAGTTCAGAATCACTCGATTTTCCTACGTGATATTACGGCATGTTATGTTTAGCACGTATTTTAATTAGTTTTCGCAATTATTAGGACTTGTTTATATTGCAGCCTATTGGTACTGTAGTTGTTTAGTTTTATGCGTTCCTACACTTCTTGACATCATGCTATTTCTTATCGTTAGAACTTAAAAATTATGCTATATCGCATTGTACTTACTTTGGTCGCGAGACTCACGATTTACCGTGACCCCGGAACGTTAAGGGCTATTGAAGGACACCGTGGATTTTATTCAGTATAAGTCTGACAGTCCCTCCCGCTCTACCCTGGGTGGGAGGACTCATTTGACCTGTTTTGAATCCTTTAAAATATTGTCATGCCATTTCGTATTCACTTGACACATTGTTTTTTTTAAATTTGTCTCTTAATCTCTATTTTTCTGTCTCTGAAAATTTATTTGTTCAATGGATGATGTAATGCAACTCCTATGTTCGGAATAACATCGATAAAGTATAGGGATTTACTAGTTCGATTTGCCTTTTTTTTTTTTTTTTCTCGTGGTAAAATCATCAAATGAGTCCTCCCACCCAGGGCAGAGCGGGAGGGACTGTCAGACTTGTACTGACTAAAATCCACGGTGTCCTTTAATAGCCCTTTACGTACCGGGGTCACGGTAATCCCTAGGTCCCGCGATCCCGGCAGGCTTTGGCCCTCTACAGGCCCCGTCACTATGCTGACACTCTTTGAGGCGCGCGTGGAACACAACGCGCCGTCGACCCGGGAGTTCGATTTGCCTAACTTTTAGATTAAAACCTCAATTTTTCGTTGCCATTCTTGTGGCGCCGATTTATGTATTCATGCACTAAGATTGTGTCAACTTCTAGGTTCCCGATAGGGCAAGGATCTAGAAGTTAACTTTGTCAAGTTAACATTATTTTGTGTTATAGAATTCAGCCCATTTTCATATAATAGTATGACTCTCCATGTTTAGTCTTCATACGCAAGTCATCACTGTGATGACTAGACTCATGTTTCAAAAGGTTTAAGTATAGCACAACAACAAATGTTACTAATAATTACAATGTTTCCCATCACTAGGAATTTCTCCTGTCTCATGGGTGCGTTTACAAACATTATAACTCACAAATAAACAGACCCAGAACAACTACTTTTAGATCGTAAGAATTGTTCCGTGCGGGAATCGAAAATGCTACACGCAGTGCTAAGTTTTGCGTGTATCTTCGTAGTAGGTACTAACAGTACCATCAAAATCGTGTTAAATGGACATTAACTTAAAATTAAACAGTTATAAAAATAATGTAATAATGTTTGATGAAAACTTGTGTATTTAACAAAGTAGACATATTTTACCTTTTTCCAATAGAACATTTTATCTTAATCGTTAGAGCCGCGTACGAAATACGTGAAATTTTAAACAAGGTACAATAAGCTTAGCAATCTTCTAAGTTTAGTTAAACTTTGTGCCAATATTTTTTTTTCGCGAAATATCAGTTTAATAATATGTTATTCAGTAAAACTGGCCATGTGAAACAGAAGTTTCTTAATATTCGTGATGACACGCGTCTCATTGGTTGGGTCATTGTAACTGAGAAATCTCGTATGAATTAATTTTGCATAATTGGGTATTTGAAACTATTAACCAATAATGCCAAAACACAAAGATACACTTTATTTCAGGCCGCAAAATCGATTCCAAACACTATAAAATTAGATTTTCAATAGTTATAGTTATTGTTTAACGTAAGTAATAATAAAATACCAAAACTTTAATTAAATACTTAAAATGGTGAGAAGGGATTTTAACTACTTAAAAAAACCTATGGATTTTAATTGTAAACTTCTAATCAAACAACTGGGTATAAACTAGTTAGTGACGTCACAGTTTGTTATTGCCATATACATAACCCTCCTTCTAAAATCCTAAATTATGGGATTATAGGCTAGTTTACTGCATAAATAAATTAAAAATCTGTTTGGTCCGTCAGTTAGAGTATTGAATAATAATGAACACGTATTTTTTTGTAAATCAATGAATATTGCCAAACATACAACGCTTCGAAATTCGGGAGTGGGAGCTTGTGACGTCGTATCGCCTTCAAAATTACACCGACCGAGTAACGTTTTGTGATTTGACACAACACTGCGCTCCAAAACACAAATTGCTGACGTTGGTCAAAAGGCCGCTACACTGAAATGGGCCTGGGCCGGCCACGTCTGCCGCATGCCCAATGAGCTGTGGGCCAAAATAACCACTTTGTGGAGCCCTGACACAGGCAGAAGGCGTCGCGGCAGACCTCGTAGAAGATGGCGGGACGAGCTTGACAAAACCGTGAAAACTGGAAATCATGGGGAGAGGCCTTTGCCCAGCAGTGTATCAGTATCAGTATCAGAAGCTTTGTATCTTCGTCAATATTGGATTACGTAACAAAAAAAAAAAAAAACGTGTCAAATAGTTTTTGAAAATCTTTCTTTTAGATTTTTTTGAGTAAATTAACCTATTGCATTTTCACAGCTCGCATTTGGACAAATAATAAAAAGGCCGAGTATTTCAATTAACTGTCAGAGTCAAATTCCCAAATAAGTATTTTGAGTACTAATCCTATGTCTTTACTGTAAATTTTTCCTTGAGAGAGTAATTCAGCAATAGTGTAATTTTTAACCGACTTCAAAACTAGATTTTCGCGGGCCTGTTTTCCATGTGAGTTCCACTCAGCATACAAGGCCCCCTTAAGGCCTGCCGGGGTCGGGTGCGGGATTAACGAGTAACCGTGGCTCCTTAACGTAAAGGGCTATTAAAGAACACCGTGGATTTTAGTCAGTACAAGTCTGTCAGACCCTCCTGCCTCATAGGAGGACTCATTTAATGATTATACCACGATAAAAAGATAAAAAAAGGGGTAGAAATTAGTATGGAGGCAACGTTTGTAATAAACAAACAAACTAACACCGAAAAGAAAACAACAGACACATTAGAATGCGTGTGCGCTGATTTGGGTGCCGCGCGGTGTTTAGCTGTTTACAAGTAGCGATGTAACTCGATGACATAACTCTAGCACGCGTATACTATACCTGTTCTCAATCAGCGAAAGCGGGATATCTAGACTTCAAACTACTAGTATGTACTTGTACTTGCTATCAACGTTTTAATTTATATCCATAACATGTACCTACACATCGTAAAAGACTTTCGTCGCGAAAGAGCTGGGGCAGGAGCGGTAACTCCTTTATAATAGTGAAGAATATGTCACAAAAATATGTCACCCAAAACAGTAGGAGTAGGTTTGTAATGAGGAGATTCGTAGAGCCAAAGTTGCCGACATAGCCCAGCCAATTATCAAGTGAAGTTTTTAATTTATTGCACTTAAAAAAAAAGTATAATTGATCTTAAATTTAAAGAAGCTAAAAATACATAAATTAAAATAAAACTAAATTAAACTATTATAGAGCATCGAAAAATTCATCCACAACGCTGTCAGCTGGTAATGTGCCCAAGAGACTGGCGGCGTTGCCTCTTTGTATGGCAATACTTAGCCTCTGGCCAAGGTAAAAGCCAAGTTTAGTTATCAAATTAAAGTGGCAGAGAGCAGGCCACATAGCACGCAGAACAGATGGCCGATGGGACCGTTAGGTTCTCGAATGGAGACCATGCACCGGCCAGCTCAGGGTGCGACGTCCACCTGTAAGGTGGACAGACGATCTGTTGAAGATCACAGGATCGCGCTGGATGCAAACCGTTTCCAACCGGTCCTATTGGAAATCTATGGGTCCACTGCTGAACATAGGCCATGTTCAGCAGTGGACGTCCTACGGCTGATATGATGTAATGAGAGGTGGAATGCTAAAATTGATAAGCCTAGAAATTAAAGTATTGATGGTACGGTTTGATGCAGTGGTTGTGTAAACGGCTGCTGTACTGCGTGTGGTGGGTTATACCATTAGGTACTATTGTGTATTCTGTGGTTATACTCCCGTACGTAAAAATATTTTTATGTGGCATACGAGCACCTAGTTATTCCGGGCCGAGCGGTTTGTGTATGCGATTGCAAATGTTTGTAAACGCACCCACACACAGGAGAAATTCCTAGTAGGGCAAAGTTTTTATGAAAATAAAGTGTAATATTTTATAAATATTAAACGCATGCGTAGCATCGGATGCAATGAATCCGGAGGTCACGGATTCTAATCCTGCACACGGTTCGAATTTTTCTTTCCAAAGTAATTAAGTAAAATAAACTGTGTCAATAGGATGAATGAAATTGATGAAACAATTTGAGCATAACAGAGAAGCGCATTGCCCAAATCGCAATTTGGGCAATGCGCTTCTAAAAATTCACACAAATGCGTTATAGGAAAATACATCATTTGAAAAGATATCAATAAAATATTGCTAATATTTATTTACTTCAAATTTAAGAAACACATGCTTTGTTCGTAGTCGTATTGCGTTCCGTTCTATCTTAAACATGTACATGTATATGTTTTGCAACTGCTGACCTTACAAGTTATAATAAAAGTAATATTGTTTTTGTTGCAGCATCGTATATCAAAGTATGTCAGCGAAACGATCCTCAAGTCGACAAATGTATTATGAACTCCGTGGACTTGCTTCGACCGAAGATGATTGAGGTGAGTAACTATGTTAACGGAAACATATGTAATCCGAATCCGTCATTGTATACAACTCCTAAGAAATGTATAAAACTCCTAAAATCGGAAATCTGTGAAACCTAACCAAACTGAACCTTGACGTCTACTTTCAAAGGCACTAGGAACTCTTATCTACCATACTCTCAAGCTTCACCACAGTTCTAAAGAAACTGTACATGGACGGCATAACCTGACGCGCAAGCTTCACAGTTCTAACTGCGCAAAAACGCGGTATAAAGGCGCGGGCTCACCGCGGCGCATGCTGTGCACGGGCACTAGGGTGTCTCGTCGATGTATAAGATTTTTTTTTTGCTACGCAATCACAAGAGGTATCAAATTTTGCGTAATTTTATGTAGATTACGAATATGGTAAAAACACTACAATTGTGCGTTTAAAGCTTTATAAATTAACATTTTTACAGATATATACTTACCATTTATGATTTAGATATTACAAAAATGAATTAAAAAGAGTATTTTGTTATTTAAATCAGTAAAACAAAACATTACAAATGAAATACGAGCTTCTTATTTTATTCAAAATGTAAAATTCAAACTTATTTTAATGTATAAATTAAGCACTTCTGGTCTTTGTTCTATATCTCTAAAAGTTCCGTCAGTTAGACCTTATGAGGCCTCTGTTATGGTTGAACACATCTTTCCACAGCTTGTGTGTGACAGAGAAAGTTAATTATTTACAAGCTCTTACTTTTACAATGATTTGATGGTCCTCGTTACAAATACGTTGAAAAATAAGTGATGCTGTCACCTAACAGTTGTGCCACACACACGTTTCGGTGTAACCTCTAGCAGGTAAGTATTTTGTTTAATGGTTTACATATCCTGTGTTTAGAGCTACTTTTAGCTTCTCGAGTTTTTATTATTCTTCGAAAAACCAGCACCTGAATGTGATCTGTGTCATCACAAAGCATGCTGGGCAGAATGCGTTCTAATAAGCACTTCTTGTAGTGACAGAAACCATAACAGACCTCAGAATTTCAGTTAAAATACAACATTATCTGAAGAATATGTTTGGCTCCGTCCTTCAAAGACGTGTTTTGTTTGAAAAGGAACCAAACCGAACAAAATGTAGTTCACAAGCAGTTGTAAATGTTTTTGATGTATTAATAGTATTGAAATAAAGCCGTAGGTTGCGATCCGAATCGACGCTTTAATCCAAATAGTATTGATCTTTTCAGAATGAATCGCAAACACATCTGAATTGGATGGATCCCTTCCAATTTATTTTAACTTTAGGTTGTTCTTGAAAATAAACCATATTTAATGACGTTCCTTGTCGTTCGTAGCTGCCGATCATCAAGTTCTTTGTGGGCCTTAATAAATTACAAGCACTTTTACTACACTTCTTTTTTTTTTTTTTTACTTCGAACTCATTATTTAACAACTACCTATTTAACACAATAACAACCTCATATGTAATACATATTATACGAAGAAAACATTCGCAAGTCAAGTGCAAAAAATCATCGCACCATGTAGAAACGGAAGGGTGTTTGCAAGTTAAAAATTGTAAAACCTTACATGTTTATGTATGTAAACAGGATTTTCGTGTCTGTATAACACCTAATTAATCAATGATATTATAAGTAATAGATATGTTATACACTTACAATTCAACAGAAAAAAGTGTTCCGCGCCGAGAGGCAGCACACATACAGACTTTTTATTCACACATTACATTTCACTACAAGTAAAAAGGATAACTTGATAAAACCAATAAGAAAAAAAGTGACAGCTAGATGTTGTCAATTGCGCTTGAATGTAAACAAACATTATTCGAGCCACCAATCACTGCACGTTGGCATCATAGACTAACAAATTAACTAGGCAGAAGGTACAAACCGCGTGTACAGAAATTGTAGCCGTAATTTGTGCCTATGCAACGACTAATATTAAAAGGTAGGTAGAGACAAATATAATTCGAGACAGTGCGTCGTCTAATGTACTAGAAACAATGTAAAATAAATTAATCAGATATGTTACCTCACACCGGGCATAAATCATAATGCCTAAAAATGCGATTCGCTCATGAGTTCATATAGTAAAAGATTTATGTAATAAAAATGCATTCAAATTTGCTAAATAAAACTGTCACCCACTGGATACACCTTAGTTCATTTGTTGGAAATCTAGAAATCACGAATTAATTTATTACTCACAACTAAAGAAAAAGTTTATTATTTATGAATCAATCACAGATTTCAATGTAGTAATATAATATTTAATTATTAATTAAAAGGATTTATCAAAATTCTTACGGGAACGGGAAAAGATAAATAGCATAAAGTTTGTGCGCGAACGAAGTCGCGGGCAAAAGCTAGTCATAACATAAATAAAAATCTACATTTAAGTAGGTATAATGGAACCATTTGCACTGTTAGTCAACTGACTTTCTGTTTCGTAGGTATAATTTTACTCTGTCATCTATCTCTATTGCACTTGTTGGTAGAGACATTGTTGTCTTACTCTTTCTTTTACGACACCATATTTTAGAATCGTAATGTTTTATTTGTGAAAATATTAGGATAAATAGTATATTTACGAATGATATGAGATTCCTTGACTTTTAGAAGTCTTGCTTGCATAATTCGCACAATATCTCATTACACACGACGGCATTTTCGGAGGTTTTGAGTCAGTTTTAGTTTTGATTCACTCTGTTTACGTTTACGTGCACCCGTTGACGCTGGCAACGTCGCACTGAGGTCAAGGTTTGCCAATTAGCCACATTTTAGCGTGTCACTTGCTAAGCGCTTATAACGTATCTACACTTTTTTACTTATAATATCATTGTAATTAAAACAAGAAAGTGTTTTTAAATTATTTTAATATCGCTACAAAAATGTCAATTTTTCGGAACTTTGCACCGGTAGAGCCCTAAAGATAAAGTTTGATATTTTTTTAAATATTATTTCGCTTATCTACCATAAATTACGCAACTTTTGAGACGTCTTGCGTTGTGAAAATCTAGAATAAAGAAATAGGGACACCGCAACGGGCACGCGGCGGTTAATTAATTAAGTGTATTAATTTAGTTGACAACGTAGTGAAACCAACTAAAACTTGGTGACAATATGATTGAACTGCAGTTACCCTGATTCCCGAAGCTCAGTCAAAAGCTTCGAGTTACGTTCGTATGGGTCCGTATCTTCTTTGACGGACGCTGTTATAAAACGATATACATACACCCTTCTAGTATTGGCTCGTATACTAAACTAGCACTTCGCCCGCAACTTCGTCAGCGCGTGTTTTTAACTTCGAACTCGAAATATTAGTGTTGATAAACAGATTTCCCGATGTTCGCCCGCTAGGTTGATTTTTTTAAAATATAGATAATTACGCATCTTTTATTCGATTGGGAAACTATTTATGCCAAGTTTTGAGTTTATCGAAGCAAGCAGTAAAATCCTTTCCTTAAAACTTAAGTGATTTTCAAAAAACCCAAAAACACGTCGTTAGTTACTTTTGATCTTATTTCTATATACTAAGTTTCAAATTCTTCGGATAGTGCGTTATGATTCTCCCATACAAACTTCAATATCGTTTAGATTACCAATGGAGGGTAGTTTTAAAAAAATATTAATGTCCATCTGTTTTATTAACTTATACTCATATTCGTACTAAGTTTCAAGTTTATAAACCCAAGAAATACGAATTTTCATACAAACGTTTTCACCCCTTTTCACCCCCTTAGAGGAGGATTTTCGCAAAATCCCGTCTTATTGTTACCCTACATGGTAGAATGCAACTGCTGTCCAAAATTCAAGTATCTGCGTTTAGCGGTTTCAGCTGTAGTCGAGTCTTAATACAAAACCCTGTTCTTTTATATATATAGATACCTACGTATATAGATAGATAGATAAAATAAAAATGTTTTACATTTTTAATCGTAATGAAGAAATATTTCTTCTAAATACGATTGCTAATTCATAGGAAAAGCGGGAATCAATCATTATAGGTACCTAGTATTTGATAATTCTTTATTAGAACATTTTTTTAACCGACTTCAATATAGGAGGATTATTTCGATTCGACGGTATGTTTTTTTTTTGTTTTCTTTTTGTGTGTTTGTTACGCGATAATTCCGCTAATTGTGGACCGATTTTCAAAATTATTTTTTTGTTCGAAAGGAGATACTTCTGAAGTGGTCACCAAGTCAGGATCTGATGATAGGATACTGGAGAAATCGAGGGCAACCCTCAAATTTTATGGGCCCACACATCGTTTTTCGCAAATTATATGAAGTAATTTAAGTACTTGCGTATGGTAATCATCATCTCATGTAGCTGAGCTGATGATGGAAGGCACAACTCTTTAACAGTAAGGAGTAGGCATCGACTGATTCATATCTCCGGAACTACAAGTCCGATTTAAGTAATTCTTTTTTTGTTGTACTAGGTATCGTTCAACTTAGGGAATACTGCAGGTTCCATCAAAATCGGTTCAGTAGCTTTTGAGATGGGGAATTTTATTAGCCTATTGTGTACATGAGTGATGTTGTTACCGGTGCTACAGATTACAAAATTCTAGTGGACAAGAAAATTATGTATCTGACAAGAATTTGGGTTGAATATTTAACTAACTGAAAAGAGTAAATTAAAAAAAAAAACTAAAAAATACCTTCAAAAATAACCACAAAAAAAGCATAAAATAACCTACAAAATTATATTTCTTTCGGAAGTCGGTAGCAAAAAAAAAAAGGAAATAAAAAAAGCCACCGACTTTTTTTTATCTTGGTGAAATCATCAAATGATTCCTCCCATCCAGGGCAGAGCGGGAGGGACTGTCAGACTCGCACTGACTAAAATCCACGGTATCCTTCAATAGCCCTTTACATTCCGGGGTCACGGTAATTCGCAAGTGCCGCGACCGATTTCCGAAAGAAAACTTATTCTGTAGGTTATTTTACCCTTTTTTGTGATTGTTTTTGAAAACAAAGTATCACCAACTTAATATGAGTATTTAATTTCAAGTGTAAATAAAGACATGTGATTGATGAAAATAAAGAGAACCATATTAAAAAAAGAAACATAACTTGAAACATTATTTTTAATTATAAACAGTAGTTTTATTAAAATATTTCACGGGCATCATTTTCTATACGTTACATAAACAACGTATAATCAAACTACTCGTAACTTAGTACTGAACTTATTAATCGCCAGCAGAGTCGTTCGCAGAGTCATTCTGGGTCTCCGGGTCTTTCGCGGTCTTCGGGTCCTTCTGAGGCTTCGGGTCTTTCGCGGTCTTCGGGTCCTTCTGAGGCTCCGGGTCTTGAGCGGGCTCCGGTTTGTCCGCGGTCTTCGGGTCTCCCGTGGGCTTCGGGTCCTTCTGAGGCTCCGGGTCTTGAGCGGGCTCCGGTTTGTCCGCGGTCTTCGGGTCTCCCGTGGGCTTCGGGTCCTTCTGAGGCTCCGGGTTTTGAGCGGGCTCCGGTTTGTCCGCGGTCTTCGGGTCCTTCTGAGGCTCCGGGTCTTGAGCGGGCTCCGGTTTGTCCGCGGTCTTCGGGTCCTTCTGAGGCTCCGGGTCTTGAGCGGGCTCCGGTTTGTCCGCGGTCTTCGGGTCTCCCGTGGGCTTCGGGTCCTTCTGAGGCTCCGGGTCTTGAGCGGGCTCCGGTTTGTCCGCGGTCTTCGGGTCCTTCTGAGGCTCCGGGTCTTGAGCGGGCTCCGGTTCGTACGCGGTCTTCGGGTCTTCCGTGGGCTTCGGGTCCTTCTGAGGCTCCGGGTCTTGAGCGGGCACCGGTTTGTCCGCGGTCTTCGGGTCTTGATTCTCCTGATTCGAATTGCCAACCTTTACTATAACATTGACATTTGTTTTCTGAATCTTAGGTTTATTATAAATATTTGCATTAGGACATCCCTCAGTATTTATTGTTAAGCTTGTGCAGCCGGTTTTTGTGGGAATTGATATTTTGACTGCAGCAGGTTGGACCGTACACTTAGGTGATATACAGTTCTGCTGGTTGGGTAGTGGTTGGTTGTAGGCATTTAAGTAAGGGTATGGCATTCGAAAGTTATAAAAAGGGTAATTCCGAGGTGTACCAAAGTTTGGAATCCTAAATTGAATTGTTGTTGGTTGACAGCTGTTGCAGTTACATCTTGCGGTTTGAGATAGTTCGCACTGTAACAATAGATAAAAATGCTTATATACAATAATTATACACATGAACAATGCTTATTAACATATGAATGTATTTAAAGTACCACAGGGTCTCAGATAGCCTGTGTAGTGTATCCAAAATAATACGAAGAAGATGACATAAACAATAAACGATGAAACAAATAAAATTGAAACACGATAATGCTCATAAAATCTTAATCGGCCTTATTACGAGAACTAAATAAACCTTGGTTTAAACCTAGACTATCAAGTCCAGGCTTATCTGCAGAACCATGGTTCAAATTTCTCCGTATTACAAAACTTAGATAAAACTTGGACCTTAGTACCGTCATTTGAACCATTGTCTAAACAATTAAATACACCGTGTGTAATAACAATGACATCTACCATGTTTAAATTTGGGTGAAATTAACACAAAAACAACAACACAAAGTAAAAACATGAGAAACATGAGAAAATTTTACACACCTTTGACAGCTACGACTGTTAAACTATCGTTTATCGCAAAACAACGATTTGTGTAAACTATATGTTCTGTGGTGTAAACCGTACTTTTTCGGGATTTAAACCTGGGTTTTTAGTTAAACCTCTTTTTGTAATAAGACGGATTCTGTTTGACTTACTTGCAATATTCCAATATAGACCACCAGCACAATAGCTCGACACCACCCCATTTTGGATATGAATATGAAAGAAAACACATGTTCAAGCAAACTTATATACCATCGGAAAAGAGCTGATAACTTAATTTAAGTATTTGTCACAAACTTTACTCATTGTTGGTGTCAAATCGGAAGCTAAAAGCACGTAGGAATCGTTTGGTTTTTATTCAAAACAGATAACAATGTCAGGTGTTTAATAAATACTTCATTATTCTCGTCTTATCGACTGTAGAGGCGTCATAAGGTCGAATTCCAAATTCCGGTAGTTCCGGTAGTTTATAAGAAGCAAAACTAATGGCGGGTTTAGTACTGTCTGGATGACATTGACATGATTTTTCTTTTGTTAATTAATTCAATATTTACAAAGATAGATCGAACGAACTTTTGAAGTTGAGATTGCGAGCTCGTGACGTCAGAACTCAGCAAAAATCATAGTAAGTAGTGACGTATTGCCAATTTTAAAAGCGTCGTATCTCTGTTATTTTTGTTTTATATAACAAAAGAAATCTAATTATTAGATTTCTTCAGTAAAATTGACAAAAACTAGTATAATTTATAACTTCAAAAGCGAACGAAACCGCTTGATTTTATGAAAGTAAACATGTTTCAAAAGCGAAGGGACACACACGCGGTCGCGCAGCGTCTGGTACTCAGAGTTGTGCAAATTCAAGTAGGCACATATCCTTGGGCATTGAATTAGGGTGAACGGCTAGACTGGTCTGTTGGGAAACAGCTAACGCTAATAAATTCATTTGATAGCTTACTCTGCTACGATTTGGTTACTGAATCGAATTTGATGTACCTACTTGCGTTTCTTGATTTTGTTCGGTGGTATCGGTCTAGTTGTAGGTATGAACCCAGCCGGGCGCATTATTTCTTTTAGTTTATTTCATCACCACTGCGCTCAAAACGGTGAAGGAAAACATCGTGAGGAAACCGACATGTTCTAGAACAATAATTCGAAGACATGTGACATCTTCCAACCCCCACTGGGCCTGCGGAAAGAATGCCCTAGGAAAAGGGATTTATGTATGCAAACATACAAAAATCCCTTTACCCATGATGGTAGGCAAAAACTACAGAGCGCCGTATGCTACGGTCGATACACCTGGCCTTTTTAAGCACTTCATCAATAAGGTCAGGGTTATGTAGATCTTCCTAGGGCGTCCCGTGTTGATCGCGGGACTAACGAATTACCGTAACCCCAGTATGTAAAGGGCTATTGAAAGACTCCGTGGATTTAGTCAGTACAAGTCTGATAGTCCCTCTTGCCGTGCCCTGGGTGGGAGGACCATTTGATGATTTTAGCAAAAAAAAAACTGTCTGCGGTTAACTGCAAGTACGTTACTTCTACTTATACTAGCTTCTGCCCGGGATACTAAAATCCACGGAGTCCTTCAATAGCCATTTACGTTTCGGGATCACGGTATTCGTTAGTTCAGCGACCCCGGCAGGTTTTGGCCTTCTAAGGGCCCCGTCATTGTGTTGACACTCTTTGAGGCGCGCGTGGAACACAACGTGCCGTCAACCCGGGCATGGTCCATGGCCCGCATGACCGCGCTTGCGGTGGCCGTAGATCGTCTATCGGTGCGTCGCCGTGGGCGTCTACCACTGCGGCTGGGCTGGGCTGTCCTGCACCGTATGCTCCACCGTGTCCTCCAGGCGATGGCGATGGTGAGGACCTGCATCAGGCGGTAGGTCAGGATGCCGTGACGCCTATCCAGCCACTCCTCAAAGAGAGGTCTTATCGAACCGCAGACGTTTGTTTACATAAATTTTAAGTGGGGTATCTTTTACATTATTTTCTGATAACTTGTTGTTTGTTTCGAACACGGAATCTGTATATTCTATAATCTAAGGTCTTTATTTATTTAGAGGCTAGCTTTTTGTCCGTCAGGTTATGAATAAAGAGCCTATAACAGTCTCCAGGGTCCCATATATCCCTGTTCCAAAATTCATCAAAATCAGTTGATTGGTTTAGACGTGAAAGCGTAACAAACTTATAAACAGGCAAACGAACGAATAAACTCTCTGTCGCATTTATTATATTAGTTAGAATGAGGGTTCTCAGTCTTACCATGGGGTATCGTATTACCCAGTTACTGGGTTGTGGAGGTCCGAAAGGCAGTCGCTCCATGTAAAATACTGATATCCAGCTGAATCTGGTTTGACTGGAAGCCGACCCCAATATAGTTGGGAAAAGGCTAGGCAGATGATGAGAATGAGGGTTCTGGCCAAGCATGTACAGTTTAGAATTTTAATCGTCATGAGTTTCCAGAATATTTTGTTTCTATAATGAAAACACCATGACCTTGGCAATTCCGCAATCAGGGAGAAAATTGTATTTTTTTGCTCCATAGAGAATTTGAAAGTATGTCAATGTCAGTTCAATCAAGAATTTCATTGTCAGTAGCTTCAGATCATTATGAAATGTGGCAAGTGGATTGTGGGTGTAAAATGTATACTGACCTGCTATCATATTCTAGAAAAGACTCTACACCGAGCTCGTCGACGAGCTTGCAATAGATTTTCGACTTAATTCTCTAGCACATAAATTGAAAATTCATTTAAGACAAACTGTGTCAACGTCGGCGTCGAGAACCGAAACAGTTTGTCTTACTGTTGCGCTGAGTCTTTAGAGAATAACGTTACAGCTTGCATTTATTTCACACGTGTTCTATGAGTCATCATAAAAATACATGTTCTGTGCTAAGTGGTCGTTCTAAAGTGAAAATTGTAGAGAATTAAAACAAAATACTTCATTCTTTTTTTTTCGTGTGATGATTTGGCCACCGGTTGGTATCAGAGTTGATTAGCCGCCTCTGGAAATCCTATAAGCTCCTGACATGGCTTTCGTTACTTAAATTGATTATGTATACGCGGTGCTGTCAGATACGTACTGACTAGAAACCACTCTGTTCTTTCGGTTGCCGTTTGAGTTACAGTGTCGCGGTACCCTGTTTAGACAGTTCTTCAATAGGCTATTAAACTCAAAAAACTTAATTATATCCGGTATATACATCAACCAAAAATAATGGACCCATACTTTTTCTATTGTTACGTAAACTAAAATTGACGAAGATACAATGCTTTTAAAAATCACAAAACGTCACTCGGTCGGTATAATTTTACAGGCGTTATGACGTCACTAGCCCCCACTCTTGAACTTCGAAGCGGTTTATCTTTGACAATATTAATTGATCAACAAAAAGTACGTGTTTATTATTTTTCAATACTTTTACTGATGGACTAAACATATATTCAATTTATTTATGAAGTAAACTACCCTATTGTATAGTTTTTTATTTTCTTTTTATTTTTCTTTGACATATTACTAGTACGTTTTTATTTATAGTCTGTTTAAATCGTTCAATTGTTGAATAATTTGTAAATATATACCTTATTGAAGGTTTCAAAAAATATCGTAAACTACTTATTCTCTGGTCAGGGTTTTGTTTCGGACCTGCCAGTAATTTTAATTAATGTTGTTGCAAGGTCGCTCTGATGCAATGCTGTCTGTGATCTTGGCTATTCTTAGACAGTCTGTAATTAACAAAGAATTATGTATGAATCGAAATTGATTAGGATTCCTTGTGTGTTTGTGTAGATCCAAACTGAATATAAATAGCCTTATTATTAAGTCAGGGTCTTATCTATTCTGTATTCTGGAAACTGTATTTGCCTTAAAGGGCTTATAGGTAGCAGGTAATCGTCATGGTCTGCATTCAATTGATTATTATTGATTGTCCTCTATAGTTAGTACAGATGGTGCTGGCCATCTAGCATATCAACCTACCCTAATCTGTTAAATTTATTTGATAGGTTTTCAACTATATCACAAAAGAAATTAAATGATCATTATTTATGATTTATACTTTTACGAGTTGTCTTTTTACAAGTACCGGTGTTTGGTATCTGACTCAGAGGAGCTCGTGGCTAAATGATTACAGCAGCACAGGCCGATCATCCGCGGTAAGCCGCGCTTGCCGAGGTTGGTCTGTGGATGGGTGACCATCAATCATAGCGAGATTCCTCCGTGCCTCAGAAAGCACGTAAAGCCGTTGGTCCCGGCTGTCATTTGTAGATCTTTGACAGTAGTTACTGTTAGTCAGAAGCTTTAAAGTCTGACAACCGGTCTTACCACAAGGTATCGTATTATCCAGTAACTGGGGTTGTGGAGGTCCGATAGGCTGTCGCTCCATGTAAAATACTGATATCCAGCTGCATCCGGTTTGACTGGAAGCCGACCCCAATATAGTTGGGAAAAGGCTAGGCAGATGATGATGTTTGATACTTGATTACTTTGAGAAGAAACAGCAGAAAAAAACTTAAAGGTTACAGTTTTTTTCATTATTATACTGGTTAAGTCACACGAGGACCTTGCAGGTCTAAACGGTCTTTTCAAGAAAGAACCACATAGATTTGAGGTGCAGAAGGAATTTCAGTACAACTGGCGAAATTATAATCATTTTTATGACCTAAAAGAGGAATATAACATTGTCAGATGAGCTTTAACAATATTTCTCCTTATATTTACATCACTTATTATTAAAATTCCAGGGTATCCCAGAGCTGAACGTCCCGGGTATCGAACCTCTGAGCCTGGGGCAGATCGCCCTGGCTCGAGGACCTCAGGGTGCCAAGCTGACAGCCGTTGTGAATGATGTCAAAGTCCGAGGACCCAGTAACTTCATCATAGAAGAACTCAAGTGAGTATCTATTATGAGAATTTCCATATAGGTATATAATTAACATAAACGTAGCATGGTGGTAGCCAGGCATGCGGGCCGTGACTCGCTGTCCGGCCATGGACTGTGCCTGGTTCGACGGCGCGTTGTGTTCCACGTGCACCTCAAAGATTGTCTGCACAATGACGGCCCCCCTTTAGAGAGCCCAAGCCTGCCGGGGTCGCGGGACTACCGAATTACCGTGACCCCGGAACTTAAAGGGCTATTGAAGGACACCGTGGATTTTAGTCAGTACGAGTCTGACAGTCCCTCTCCCACTCTGCTCTGGGTGTGGACTAATTTGAAGATTTAACCACGACAAAAAGGCGTTTTGGTAGCTGTAGCTAATAGTACATCCATTTTGTCAATTATGTTTAAGTCATAAATCTATATCTAGTATGACGCTTCCTGAACCATTCTGTCTATTGATGAAAATTGCATTAAAATCCGTTACGTAGTTTAAAAGATCTTAGCCTACAAACAGCGGGAAGGGAGTTTGTTTTATATTGTACTACGAGTATGTAGGGATCAGTAATTAAGCATTACTGATCACTACATACTCGTAGTATGAAGGGTTTTGTCGACAAAACGAATAGACAAACTAGTATGTAGAACGGTTATTATCGTCCTGAGCATGGCAATGTTGCATAAGCAGAAAAAAATGTTTCTATTCTCCAGTAGACAAAAAAAGGAATCGAATTGTACCTTTTTTTTATCGTGGTAAAATCATCAAATGAGTCCTCCCACCCAGGGCAGAGCGGGAGGGACTGTCAGACTCGTACTGACTAAAATCCACGGTGTCCTTCAATAGCCCTTTACGTTCCGGGGTCACGGTAATTCGTTCAGTCCCGCGACCATCGAATTGTACCCACTATAGAAATTATTTGGTCATGCTACGCGTATAGTAAATAAACTGCTGGGAAACGACAAGAGTGAAGAAGAAGAAAAAAGACACTGCTTTGTTTATAGTTTAGTTCCGCATTTTAATACTATGTAAATTCTTACCCTTCATTGTAAAACAAATAATCATTTCCTTAATGAAATGTGTATGTATTACACATAGGTATATTACAGGAAATTACTCCATATTTCAGCACCTTATATAAACGCTTCCCGGCTAAGTCCAGCCAAAGGATCTGTTCACATTTCCGATAGTTAATCGATTAAATTATTAATTCGTCATTAATGAAGGCCGGGAGCTAAGAGAGAGTTAATTCAATTTAAGTGCTCTTACGAAATTCATTGATTTTAATTTTATGGTAAAGACCTGCAATTTATCTTTACAAGATCTATACCTATAGTAGTTTTATTCCTAGTTGTCATAAAAGCGAAAACTTATTAACCCTTTATTTATATCTTTTACTTCAAAGGGAAATCTTCGTACCGCTTTTCCCAAAAAAAAATTTACGCATTTGCGGAGTATAAAATATGGCACAATTAAAGTTTATATGCAGAAGTAGCAAATATTTTAATTTATTATAGAAATACATTATTAAATTAATATAAAAAACAACATACCATGCATTTGATTGCTTAACACACACTGAATTTATTTAGCACTGCGGCGGTTTAAAACGGCCCTTTTTAACAATTATTTTAATGTTCGTATGCTGGTTACACGCACAAGCAGAATTGCATTTCATTATCTAATCACAGACTTTGTCAATTTAGTCATCAATACTAAGATATAGCTAAACAGGCCTTTTTGACCTGTTGAAGTTAAACATCAACTAAAGAGGTTAGAAGTTTGTGACAATAGAACGTGATTAACGTTCCAAATTTAAATTTAAATTAGTTGTAGTCGAATTTCGCCTACTGGCTGACCTCAACTAAAATTAATCCAAATAAATGAAATAAATAAAAAAAGGCCCGATTCTTTCCATTGATGTTCTATGAGGTTCTATTATGTACATAGTCGAGATGAAATTTTTATATACCTTGTCCAATACCAATTAAGTCTATGTTACGAATAGTTATTTATTTTGTGGTTTCGAAAAAGTAAATATTTTAGAGGTTAATGAATGAGATTTGACATTGACGGTCGATGTGTGTGTGTCCCTTGTCAATATTGGTAGTGTTGTTTCAGTTACTTTCATGTACCTTACTAAGCCGATGGTAACTTGTTAGCCAGCACTATGAATCTGACCTTTTTGAAGACTAATTGGCCTTGATTAAGGGCGTCTCTTCTCTTTTAGCAAGATTTCAGAGATTGGGGCAGGAGGGACTGTCACACTTGTACTGACTAAAATCCACGGTGTCCTTCAATCGTCCTTTACGTTCCGGGGTCACGTTACCTCGTTAGTTCCGCGACCCGTCATTGTGCTGACACTCTTAGAGGCGCGCGTGGAACACGCACGAACGAACCAACACGCGTGGAACCGGGCATGGTCCACGGTCGGACAGCGAGTCGCCCATTACTCGCCGCTCGCAATCCCGCATGCCCGGGAGTGCTGATACTTAGTAACAATAATCACTTGTCTTATTCCAGGTCTGACCTAGACAAGAACAGGTTTGACTTCAAGCTGTTGCTGCCGAAGCTGGACTTCGCCGGCAAGTACAAGATGGACATCCAGGTGCTCCTGCTGCGTCTGCAGGGGAGAGGAAACATCACTGGGACTTTCAGTTAGTATCATTATTTTATTCAACTGTCAAAACAAGTTTATAATATTTTTTTAAATCGTAAAATTTAAACCATAGGATATAGTATTTAGTCGAGCTACACGATAACTGACAAATGCTTGCACTAACTTGACAGGTCCACCCAAATCTGTGTGGTTATTTCCTTAAAAGACCATTTCAGACATAACTGCATGCTCCTCGTATAGCTTGAACAGTATAATGTCTGGACTTTAAAAGAGACAGTGACCTCTGAGTTTGTTTCGGATGTTTCTTCTCAGAGTAGTCAGGTACTAAACACCGGCCACATCTATCTTTAAAAATATTATTTGACATGTAAAAGTGTTTTCGTACAACCAATTATGGGAAATAAATAACACTTATCGGGATCAGGATTCAATTACAGCAGGTCAGGGCGTTAAAAATTGTAATCTTTATTACGTTTCTTTTCGGTTTATTTCATCATTTGTTTTCTGGGTCTGTTTGTTTGTGTGTGTGGATTTTAATGTTTATACAATACAGGAAAAAATAGTAGAGCGGGACACGTTTTTAAAAGTCCTACATACTTCTTGAAACAAGATTCATTTCCTGAAAAAAAAACTTTTTTAAATGGACTGCCTCGTTTCTGTGTCAAATCAGTTTTAAAATTTTATGTAAAAATCGTTTAATCTATTGTAATTATAATATCAGTTAGCATATTGCTAACTGTTATGAATATCGCACATATTTCGTGACTAAATATCGTTTTCTTATTATTTCCTTTATTCGTGACCACTTTATATATATCACAATTTTTCACTAGCGACCCGCCCCGGCTCCGCACGGGTGCAATCTCTACTATATTATGCATGTTGAAAACATATAAACCTTTCTCTTAAATTACTCTATGCATTAAAAAAACGGCATCAAAATTCGTTGCGCAGTTTTAAAGATTTAAGCATACATAGGGACAAACAGACAGCGGGAAGCGATTTTGTTTTATATTATGTAGTGACATTACAACTGTAACTAACTTCGTCTGATCTTGACATAGAAATGTGATTGTATAACAGCAATCAGAAACAACTTGTTATATTACTTTTTTTTTCATGAACAAGTTGTTATGCAGGTACCACTGTATTGACCGGAATAACATATGAGTATTGTTTTTGCCATACATAAAAAAAAAGTAATAGTTGAATCAAACTTAATCTTATGTGCAGTCATTTTTGAGCAACGGCAATTTTATGAGCTTGAGATTTTGAACAATATTTGAGTGAATCCAGTTCAAAAGATGCTATGACCGTCCTTTTAAGGTGCGTTGTGTGTTCCACGCACGCCTCAAGGAGTGTCAGCATAACGGGGGCCCCCTTTAGAGGGCCAAAGCCTGCCGGAGTCGCGGGACTTATGAATTACCGTGACCTCGGATCGTAATGGGCTATCGAAGGACACCGTGGCTTTTAGTCAGTACGAGTCTGACAGTCCCTCCCGCCGTGCTCTGGTTGGGAGGATTCATTTGAAGATTTAACCACAACAAAAAAATGACCGTCCTTTTATTCTTTACTAATTGTGACATAATAATGTTTAAATAGACAAAAAGTAATGTTTCCACAAATAAATAATTCGGTATGAAATGCCAATAAAATCTCAGTACAATTCAGTCATTGAACTCCTAGGATCCAAATGATCATTCATTCGTAGTATCATATAAACTGATTGAGATTTCACAAATGTATTAGAAAATATAGTAATGGCAAAGTTTGTTGACCCGCGTTGCATTGGATGACGTCTGGTACTCGCTGTTGCACGGGTTGCGCCCGCGTCGGTGGCGACACGTGCTTGCATTGCGGTCAGGACACGGCCCAAGGGATAGCGGAACGCGGCCATTTACTAGACTTTATCTTACTGATGTGTGATTAAAAGTACGTCGTTTATCGATCATGGGCTTGAAAGACCCCATCGTCACTTTCGTGGTTGTGTTTTTATATAATACCTATTGATAGGAGCCCCGTGAAGCGGGACTCCTCCGTCTTCTTCTTTCTTGATTTTTCGGTGCCATTCACTTCGTTGGTATTGGTAAGCTTCGTCATCTGCAAGACCAAGATTATACATGTTCTTCCGGACATTTGTCATTCAGGTAGCATACCTACAGTCAGTTTCCCTCTCTTTTCTGTACCTATGGAAAGGCACCTTTTCACAATATGATCATCGGGTTATAATGAAATAACATACACCTATTGTTGGGTTTGTGTAGTGGTAGTGTGAGGTGAGGACAATGAGGTTTATTACTGTTATTTAATACAATTATTGCACAAAATATAAAACGATGGAGGAGGACGTGAACGCACGTCCGTCCCGTGACCGATCCGAGAGCAGAAGGTGGGCGGAAATGGAAGCCGCGGATGATGCAGGACGCCACAGGACGCGTAAAACGATGCGCGCGTTGCATCGAACCGCGACGGCAGCGCTTCCTTTAAATCGGAGTTTTCGGACGGTTGTCCGTCGTGGCGCCTAGATGGCGCTAGCAGTCCCTTCTTAACACCTATGAATACCAGAAGCAAAACCTTATTCACCAAATTTAGTACTGAGATACCTATCCTTTCATTTTCAGCGTCATATTATTATCTTGCTTCTAATATGGCAAAAAGATTTGTGTTTGTGAATGTTGTAGTAATTATTTTATAAATAATCCTTGATCCATAAGGTCATCTATCTTCTGTTTACTAAAATCTATAATAAAAACTTATGACAAATATATAATTACTCATTTAAATTGCAGGAGTTGACTTAGACAATATTAAAATATTTATTTTACCTGTTACATGCTTATGAAACCAGACATTTACCTTGGCCTTGCTGATGCTTGCTTGTCATAAAATAAGAAGTATTTACTTACTTATTTCAGTAAATACATTTAATATCTTAGCCAACATATAAAAAAACATACATTAGCTGCAGATAATTACAAAAAAGATGAACAAGGTTCAAAGGTGATAATCACACAAAAATACAACAAGTCATGCCGTCTATTGCAGCTAAAGCTGTTTTTATTTAATTATTTATTTTCGATACAGCTTACTTTTATGAACAGCTAACGAAATATTTCAATTCTGTGTTAGTAATTAGTAGTTAATTGTATGTTAGCTAGTTTTAAATACTAAAATATGGAAATCATCACGACCTCTCTTCTCCTGTGTTTGCCTGCATGGAGAGATAAGAACTTGAATGGAAAATTTTCAAATGTGTCTGCGCCCTGGTTGGAATAAAAGCGATTAGACTAACTCAAAAGCAACATGTCCCTTCAGTTGCTTGGTGCATTTCTAAGATAATACTGTGACCCCAGCAGGAGTCAGCACGTTTTGGGAGTATTCGGTGCAACACGTGTCACGTGACACCGTGACACCACTTTTTAAAAATATCCCGTAGAATATTAATTTTGCCCTTTAGCAACTCTTTCGTCGCTTGCGCCGCCGTTACCACCGTTTACTAATGCGCCATGCAATGTTTAGCATAGGTGTTAATGTTACAAGCGTACACGTGCATTCTCACTGTGTTACCATGCCGCTTTATGTAACCTTAATCACTGGTTTTAATGAATCTATTAATGAAAACCTGATTGACAATCAAGTCTGGGTATTTAGACCCGCATTGTTTGAGTTGTACTTTAGGTCGTATGTTTTGTTCTTTTTATTTCTTTGACGGTGTCTTTGCACTGATTGATTTGGCTGTAACTGTGATTTTGCCAATAACTTAGTCTCTTTACTTTGATTATCTATGTTCATAAACACATGGAAACTCTTCAAAGAGCAGTAGTGCCCTAATGCTAATGGTAACGGCTTCGACTTGCCAGTGTTCTGGGCTCAGATTCAAGCCATCACTGACCTTCAAAACGGTGAAGGTTAAAAGCGTGAGGACAAAGCTATAGAAAAATAATTTGAAGACATATGCCAAGACACGCTGGATGAATGTGACCTGTATCCCAGGCAAGGGGCACATTATAGTCTGGTTATGCACTGCCAAATAAGCAACTAATAAATATAATATGCAATATTATCTGAAATCAATCTTCATAGTTGGTTAGGCAGAGGAAGGCAAGAACATGCAAATCAGGAATTACCGTTGCGTTGGCGAAACTTGACTACAGTTACCTAACTGCCACTTCCTATATTATGTATGTACCAGATATGACTCAAATTACCCTTATACATCACGGAATTATTGCTACTTATCACGATATTGAAAATAGTATATGTTATAAAATGTTAATAAGTTTTATTATCGGTCAACAATAAACACATTTTACAGGAACTATTTTTTTTCTGTTTACTTGTTATATCGCGTTATAACTTTTCGTGTAAGATAATCGAATGTAGGGGTCTGATCAAAAGGTCTTCGAAAATATAAATGCATCTTTCATAAATGATCTTAATGTTTATTATTTTTCAGGGGACTACGCTTGCAATGTCACAATGAGAGGACACAAAGAAATCATTGGTGAGGATGAATACCTGCAGTTCGATCCCTTCAAAGTGAAGCTTCGCGTTGGCCAGTCCTCCATCTACCTGACCAACCTGTTCGACGGTGATCCAGTTCTCGGACCTGCAACCAACAGGGTCATCAACGAAAATTCGAATGTATTCCTTGAAGAAATACGACCGGTCCTAGAGAAGAGCCTTGCGGACCTCTTTACGGAAATGGCGAATAAAATAACGTCAAAGTTTACTTATAAAGAACTGTTTCCGTGATTTGTGGTCGTATTGGTGTATCGTGTAGTATTAAGTTGTTTGTGATGTTGTATGTACGCCTGTCTGTGAAATTGTAGGTCGTTAACAGTGTCAAAGGCCTGTGGAAATTCAAAAACTATTAAGGGTTGGATCGTTACTCCCCACCACATTCCATTTTCATTATATAGTGCAACTAACTGTATCATTTTCATTAATAATTTTCAGGTATTTCATCGTTTTTCATATTTCATACCAACCCTACAAAACTATTTTGTACAGTGATTAGTTTCAAAGAATAAACACAGACACTAGTTGTAAGGTATTGGTTATTTAAGTGGTGAAGTAAGATTGTAAATAAATAGTTTAGTATTATTTAACAGAACATGTGCCGGCTGACGCTACATAAGATTAAGTAAATTCTTCTTAGAAACGGATGAAGCATGCTTTTATGAATGAAAAAAATCATAGCTGTCATACATTATAAAGCAAGGGTATCATTTGATGATGTGCCTATGCTTGCAAGGCGGGCGATCTGTGGGTAAATTATAACGAGAATATGCATATTTTTATGTTATAATTATATTCTTATTATTTTATTACTCCACGTAATATTCATCTTTATACGGTTTCAAATATTCATCTTTATACGGTTTATCATATTGATAAATAACAAATTAAACATTGTTTAAACATTTTACATTTTATTGATACTATTTTCTAAATTAATCTGACCCGTTCTTAAATTATATTTTGTATCTATAGCAGAATAAAATACAAACATATATTTGCAATATTTATTAATGATCATCAGCTAATTTGTCTTGCTTATCCGTTTCTTTTCGACCTAAAACGTTTTGACTTCGCTTGTGATTGTCATTATTGTATCATTGACATGTGATATCAGGAGATAATGTAAAAAATAAACATTCGTCAGTGAAATAGTCATTGTTTTATTTTAGATCTTACAAACATTTTCTAGTGTTGTTGACAAAAAAAATATGAACTGAATTATAACAAGAAGATTTCTATTGTTTGAAGATTTTGATCTGCAAGTATTTGTTTCGGGTCTGGGTGTTTGTGTACGTGAGTTTCTATGTTTGTAAACGCACTCACTATACAGGACAAATTCCTAGTATGGGGCAAAGTTTAATTTTACTTGAATGATTATCTAGTCACATGAGTGTCATCCCTCCTCATCACATGTCCATACCAAGACAGACGATTCCCTTTCATTTTTTCACTTTGAAACTTCCCCTTACAAACTCATTCCTTACTTTATCCATTCTTGTCACTCCACACATCCATCTTAACATTCTCATCTCCGCTACATGCAATCATTTCTCATCCATCTTTTTCACCCAGCCCAGCATTCTGATCCATACAATACGACAGGTCTAATCACGGATTTGTATATTTTCCCCTTTTACTTGAGGGGCATCCGTGGGTCGCAAGTTGTTCCGGTGACCTGTCGCCATTTCATCCATTCCGAGTTAATCCGGTGTGTTATGTCCCGGTCTACATCGCCATCTCGTTGGACAAGCGACCCGAGGTACCGAAAGTCGGAACAGACTGGTATGGGCGTTCCGGCAAGTGTAATGGACACAGGACTGGAGAGACCGCCAAAATCGCAAAACAAATATTCTGTTTTAGTTCTGCTCAATTTCAGGTCATCGTTCTCCAGTCTTTGCCACCATGCCTCCAATCTGCTCTGGATACTTGGTTAAAAATACCGAATGAAATAAGAAAGAAAACTGATGCGCCTAATATCAGTGGTCGATTCACCGTGCAGCAGTGGACGTCTTATGGCTGAGATGATGATGATGATGATGATTCACCGTGCCAGTATAAAGTATGACTGTAATTTTAGGAGCTAGACAGTAGCCAAAAACAGTAATAAAAAAATACCATTACGTTACAAAGATCTACCTAATACAAGAATCTGGGGGCACGGCAGTGCCCCAGCCAAGTCTCGAGCAAAACGGGCACGGCCGTACTATCTTTTCTCGATGCGATTCGCGGCTGTTTCGCCCCCCCTATATCTTCAACGTGGACAAAGCTAGGAGTTTAGGTTTTCGGTGAATAATAGTAGGCATTAGAAAAAGCTTAAGTTCGAAATTACATGCCAATTGAATTAATAGTTTAGGAGTTACGGTCGATCAAAGTTACACCATTTTGTCACTCACTGACTCACTGACCGATCATCAAAAATCTAAGGTACTTCTACCAGACTTAGAAACTTCAAATTTTGCACCAAGAGAGGTCATTAGCCACATATAAAGGAAAAATTATAAAAACATTAAAAAATAATATACCATAGAAAACAATTTTATATTTGCGGTTTGGCAAGAACATTATGTATGGATTTTGACTGCATTGTTAACTTTGTTTGTTGTTTAAGTATTCAATTGGATGAATAAATACATAGAATAGAAAAGAATAATATAAATGTAATACATAGACTATAATTAATACATAAAGTTCATAATTCATTAAATTAATAAAGTTAAAACTCCATTGTATTGCGATAAATTTCGATTGTATGCGCGCTCGATAGATGGCGTTGTACCTGTCTGAATCGCGCTATGGTTTCGTTACCGAGCGCAGTGTAGTACTTTAAAATAATTCGATAATTTTCATTTGATAGCGCCATCTACCTATTAAAAACCATTTCGAAACTAAAAAAATATTGTAGCTATATTCGGAGAACATAAGTTAGCCGGATTAGATAGTAGATTTATTATTGTTACTGAAACAGTTATTTAGGCAAATAGTTTATTAATATAACATAGACATAGTTACAATATCTAGTTGTTTACGTGTTATTTAGTTTAGTTATATTTAGTTTGTAAGTTAGTAGATTTATGTTTATTTAGTTCGTTATTTGTTAGTTAGTTTAGTTCTATTTAGTTTGTTAGTTATTTATTATATATATAATAAGTTTTGAGGTCAACTAAAAAAAAAGAAAGAAATACACTTACAAAAAATAAATGAGATCCCACCAAAAACATTAAATGTAAAAAAATGCCAAGTCTCTCGATGCAGTCTTTCCATCGTAAAAAGTTTTGAGATCTCATAGAAGCCAAGTCCTATTCAAATTATTTTGTAGTTATAAATCAACATTTAGTAATTGTATCAATAGTTTTCTTTATATTCTTAGATGTTCTCCCTCCTAACCTACCCGCTTCAAGTGAAAGCGTATAAAAAGACGTGGCGCGCTGACAGCGCCTTTTTCTGCTGCTGGCTTTCGGACACGACGGACGTGTTTTAGAGGAGTTATAGTGTTGATCAGGAACGTTCTTATGTACTTGTTATTTATGTGTGCTAATTGTTAATTATTAATCATTTGTAAGAAATATAACTTTTTAGGTTACTGTGCGATTTGTTTTTTTTTAAATATATTCCGCTTCTGGTCCCTAAGATCAGAAGTGGGATAGCCACGTGCTTTAAATTTGTTCGCTATCCTGTTCAAATATTCGATAACAGTGTTCAAGTAAAAGTGTTGTGATTATTGTGGGTAGACTTTCAACCGTAAGTACCGAAGTTGTATTTCTTACAAAATGCCAGGGCATTTGCCTCGGTCTAAAGGACGTAGACAATCTCGTGAACAACAATCTAGTGGCGGTTCTCGCAGGAAACGTGGTGATAATTCGAATAATCGTAACACGCCGCCGATTGTTGTACACCGCCGTAGAAGCAGCTCAATAGACCGTAGAGATGAATCATTTAGACGTCGTTGTATTTCGCATAGCCCGCATAGTCGCTCTCGCTCCCGGAGATATCATGAAAATTCTAATAACCGCCACGACAACTCGCGTGATGTAGGTCTTGATCAAATACTTACGAGGCTAGAAGTAATTGAGCGTAGACTACCAGCAGCATCTGGTAGTGATATTCCGTTGCGTCCAACTAGTGAAAGCCAGTTATCGTCTTCCCTTCAGGTCGCACCAATCCCTGCTAGTGAGCAAGGTTCGGGTATGACACGGGTCGAGAATAACACGTGTACAGCTGACGTGCAAAGCCAGAATAATGAAGTAGCGAGCAGTATTGTTGGTGCTTTGGGTGCGCTTTTAAAATCCAGGTCTCATAACTTTTACATATCACCATTTGATCCAAGTGTCCAAGATTTTGATGTCTGGTGCGCTGAGGTTGACCGTGCCCGACTGATGAATAATTGGGATGATCGGGAGTGCCTAGGACGGATAGGTTCTTGTTTGCGTGGTGATGCAGGGTCGTGGTTGAATGACTGGGTGACGAATGATAGATCTTGGAGTAACTTCAAGGTTGAATTTAGATCCCTTTGTCCCCGTAACATAGATCATGCATCCATACTTTACGAGACTATGTGCTCGAACTCAAACAGATACCCAACTTATGCAGAATACGCACGTAAATCCTTGCTGCGTCTCAATATAGTTCAGGGTTTATCTGATGAGTTAAAATCCGCCATTGTTATAAGAGGTATCAGTGATCCCCAAGTCAAGGCTGCGGCAACCAACGCTAAGCTAGCATGTAAAGATCTTGTGGAATATCTATCAGCTTACGTCAAACCCAAAACTGACAGTAATGCTGCTCGTGTCTCTTCTAATAACTCGTCTAACCAACGTAAACGTGAGGCTCCTAAGTCAAACGATAGCAATATCACTTGTCATCTTTGCGGCAAAACGGGTCATAAGAAATGGTACTGTCCCAAAAAGTCTAAAAGCAGCTCTGATCGGGATCCCAGTAGCTCTAAAGCGGCTCAACCGACCTCAAGCGATAAATCCAAGAAACCCGTTCAACGCTGTACTTTTTGTAAACGTGATGGGCATTCAATCGACTCGTGTTTCCAAAAACAGCGCTCTGAGAGTAAGGATAAGAAAACGAGTGAGATAAATTTTTGCTCCGAATCGACCCCAGGCAAAATAACGTGATTTCAGCCGTTATACAGAAGGTGCCTGTTGACGTTTTAATAGACAGCGGCTCTGATATTTCTTTGATCTCTGAAAAGGCACTTAAACATTTTAATTTTAATCGTATACCAGTTTATCGCTTGATGCGCGGGATCGGAAGTCAGGTAGTTGAATCAACCTCTGTCATTACTACTGTCGTAGAGTTCCCAGAGGTGTCACTGGAAATTGATTTATACGTTGTCCCTTCTGAATGTATCAATGCACCTATTCTAATTGGAACTGATGTTCTGAATCGTGAAGGGTTGATTTACACTCGTACCAGTAGTGAGCAGCGGCTTACTAGGTCAGAAATTCAGTCATCTGTGCAGCTTGTGAACACTGTGAATGATGAGTGTATCAAGACTCCATTGGTGGGTGCCGATAGGGATCGTTTGCTGGGAATTATCAAAGAGTTTTCTGATTTGTTTATTTCCGGCACAGCAACGTCCACGGTGAACACAGGTAGCATGGAGATAAAATTAACATCTAACGCCCCGATAAGCCACCGCCCTTATAAGCTTTCGGTAGACGAAAAAAATAGGGTTCGCGATATTATCAATGATTTGCTCAGCAAGGCAATAATTCGTGAATCGCAATCCGATTATGCGAGTCCAATCATCCTCGTTAAGAAGAAGGATGGGAGCGATAGGATGTGCGTCGACTATCGAGCACTTAATGCCATTACCATTAAAGAAAGGTTTCCCTTGCCATTGATCGACGACCATATCGATAGACTTGGTAGCTTCAGGATCTTCACCAGCCTTGATATGGCCACTGGTTTTCACCAGGTGCCTATGAAGGATGATGATTCAATAAGTAAAACTGCTTTCGTAACGCCTGAAGGGCAGTATGAATATTTAAAAATGCCATATGGCCTGGCAAATGCCCCGATCGTCTATCAGAGAATTATATCTAAGACATTAAAACCTCTCATTGACACTGGCAGGGTCCTAACATATATTGATGATGTACTGATCCTGTCCAACTCGGTAGACGAAGGTCTTAAAACATTAAGAGAAGTCTTACAGATTCTTAAAGCCGCGGGATTTTCCATAAACTTAAAAAAGTGTACTTTTCTAGACGTAGAAATTGAATACCTAGGACGACTGATTGGGCATGGTCAGGTACGGCCGAGTCCAGGTAAAGTAGACGCGCTTGTACGTTCTCCTAAACCTACAAGTGCGAAAGAGGTTCGCCAGTTTCTTGGGCTCGCGGGGTATTTTCGCCGTTATATTGCTGGTTATGCCTCTAAGACAGCAAGTATAGCAAGGCTGCTGAGGAAGGGTGAACCTTTTTCGTGGGGCTCTGAACAGGACGCAGCTCGCAATTATGTTATAAGTTGTCTTACCAACGAACCGGTTCTAGCAATATTTGACCCCCGATTGCCTACGGAACTTCACACAGACGCTAGTGCTGTCGGATTAGGTGCTATTTTGATCCAAGAGCATAGCGGTGGGAGAAAGAGGGTTGTCGGGTACTTTAGTAAGTCCACTCAGGGCGCGGAGCCGCGGTACCACAGCTATGAATTGGAAACGTTGGCTGTTGTACGTGCGCTCCAGCATTTTCGCCACTATCTTATTGGTATTAACTTCAAGATAGTGACGGATTGCAATTCTTTAAAGCTAACAGAGCGAAAGAAAGACTTGTTGCCTCGGGTTGCGCGCTGGTGGGTTTACATGCAAGATTTTACGTTCACTCTAATCTATAGAAAGGGTTCCTTAATGCAACACGCGGATTTCTTAAGCCGTAACCCTCTTCCTGTTACCGATAGTGTCTCTCACATCCGAAATCCGAATAACTGGGCAAAGGTTGCTCAAACCGCTGATGAAGAGACTCAGGAATTGATGTCTAAATTAAGGGAAGGGCAATTAGACCAGACGAGGTACACAATCAAAAATGATTTACTTTTTTACAAATTTACACCTACTGGGGAAGAGCCGCGACTCTTGTGCTTCATCCCGAAGGGTCATAGGCTCAGTTTGTTAAGGGTCTTCCATGACGAACATAATCACATTGGCATTGACAGAACTACCGACTTAATTTTGCGCCGTTTTTGGTTTCCGAGCCTCCGGCAATTTGTGAGGAAGTATATAGGCCATTGTCTTGTATGTTTGGCACATAAAAGGGTTCCTAGGGCTCCGTCTCAGCCAATCCAATCATGGTCCAAGCCAGAAATACCTTTTTCCATTGTACATACCGATGTTCTTGGACCACTTCCAGATTCAAACGGTTTTAAATACGTTTTAATTGTAATAGATGCCTTTTCCAAGTATTGTCTGCTATACTCCTTATATAAACAAGACGCCAATGAGTTAAAGCGTGTATTCTCTAACGTAGTATCATTATTTGGTACCCCATCTATGATAATATGTGACCGTGGTAGAATGTTTGATAGTAGGGCTTTTCAAGATTGGGTTTCAGAGCTGGGATCCTCCATTCACTTTATCACGCCGGGTATGCATCGCGAGAATGGTCAAGCAGAAAGATACTGCCGAACCGTTCTTAACATGCTGAGGATCGAGGTGGGCAGTAAAGGCTCGCAATGGTCCGATGTGCTCTGGAAGGTGCAGCTCACCCTCAACATCTCTAAACAAGCCACTACCCAGACTTCACCGCTCCAGCTGCTGGTGGGCATAGACGCAGCTACCCCCGTTATCAGATCCTTGGTGCGAGACGTGGCACTCGAAAGCTCCCAGCCCAACAGGGAAGCCTTGTTATCTTTGAGGAGGCAACGAGCTTCTGAGCTTCTCGCAGCGAATCAGCATTATCAGGATGCTTATGTAAATGTAGATCGAAGGGAGCCACGTACGTTTGCCGTTGGTGACTTTGTCTTTGTAAGTAAAGTTGCCCAGACTACTGGGAAACTTGACTCCGGCATGCGTGGCCCATATAAGGTTGTCCGAGCGCTGCCACATCACCGATATGAGCTAGAGTTACTAGCTGGGTCTTATGGCAAAAAGACTCAAGCTGCCGCCGAACACATGATGTTATGGCGTGGCGAGTGGACGCCGGACACGTGCTCAGCTTTCTTTGAGAGTGGTGAGTTGTTTTGTTTTAAGCATGCTAACGTTTGGGCCTCTGCTCTGTTTTGCGGTCATAGCGGAGACATGCAGAACTTTTGGGCCTCTGTCTCAATGACGCAATGTGTCACGAATTCATAGCAAGCATAACCTTTGGGCCTCTACTATGTATTTGTGAAAAGATAAGCAAACGTTTGGGCCTCTGTCGATAACGATGTATGGCGAGTGATGGAAATCCGGATTCTGTCATTAGCGATGCATCGAATATGTGAATATCAGCATCTCTGGTTTGAAGCTGTTTCAATTTCATAAATCATCACTAATGGCTTTTGTTGCTGGCGCTTGAGTGCACGCTTGCGCTTGTAACTGTTTCGGGTTGAATTAGCTTTAAACCATGATGGTCGTATTATTTAAATTTCCCGTGTGGTCGATCTTGTGTATTTTCAGATAATGCTGATGATCCAAACAATGATGACGACCAGGTTACAGGAGATGGATCTAATGGGAATGATGCTGCGGTCGAGGACGCCACGCTGTCAGGAACGGCCGTCTTAGATGTTCTCCCTCCTAACCTACCCGCTTCAAGTGAAAGCGTATAAAAAGACGTGGCGCGCTGACAGCGCCTTTCAAGAGCATTCGCCGCCCGACCGCCGCCGCGCACGGACGTCTCCTCGTGTGTGCTCCGTGCCAGTGCTGTGTTCTCCGCTGCGATTTCGTCGTGTCCTGCTGCGACGTGTCAAGAGAGTAGTCAAGACTACTCGAGTAAAAATTGTCCTTTTCAGGACAATTCTTACTCATCTTATTTCCCTTACGTCCCGCGTGTGTTTTTTGCCCCTTCAGGGAAAATCCACAGTTTCGTGGTTCTTGGTGGAAACCTTACGGTGTCAACGAAGCCAAGAGGGTGGTGCCCCAATCCATCCCGCCGAACCCCTTCAGGGCGAGGTTAATTTATTGGAGTCGGGAGCTAGGACCTTGGCCTTGGGGGGACTCCTAGTCAAACCTAGTCTCTGGTTTCGTTCACAGCTACACACCTGGTGTCGGTTGGGAGTGTCTACCCCTTCGCACCAGACCCAAATAGGGCCCTGTTGCACATTAAGATTGGCAACAGGTTTACAAGCTTAGGGCACACCGTAGGTACACACCTCCCTGCCATACACAATCCCTCGGCAGGGAGGCTACTCACCCCCGGGCCCACCCACCCGGGGAGTTAGGTTGTTAGGGTTAGGTTTTACATCCCGAGAGCTTCACTCTCATGTCGGCCGCTCTTAGCTGACTTAATCATGGACAAACTCCTCAAGTTTGTCGAGACCCTCCTCCAAGACCCTTTACTTAAGGGTAAATATGACTCGGCCTTCGCTGCTCTTAAAGCAGAAACCGACGTCACTAAATTTAGTGATGCGCTCGAGAGCCCACTATCCCCCCCGCCCGCCGAAAAAGGCATCCCGGTCAAATCGACCTCCCTGTCTGTAAAGACAAAAATCCCCGCCTCTCACGGCCCATCTCCCAAAACCGCTTCTGCAAAAGCGGCCCCTGTCCCTTCTGCGACTTCTGCCCCCACTCCCTCAACATCCAAACATGTTGTTGAGAAAATGGACACATCAGTGCCCATTTCGGACTCTGAACAGTCCGACTCCGCATCCTCCTCCGATGAGGACTTTACAGTCGTCATCGGAAAGAGGAAACAAGGGAAACACTCCCAAGCCGGCAAGGCAAAGAAACCCCTTGCAGCCCCACCTACCCCCTCTCCTCCGACCTCCCCACCGGCCTCTCGTCCGGTTTCCCCCACCCCTCCGGCGGCCCCCGCCAGCCGCCCCTCCAGCCCTATGGCAATCGCTCCCGCGGCTTCTACCAGGAAGCCTAGGCCCCCACCACCGATTTTCATTCAGGAGAAGTCCAAATGGACAGAAATCTCCAAATTGTGTGCGGATCGAAAGATCCAGTACACAAAAGCGACAAATACCCAACAGGGTATTAAAGTCATTATCCCTACGTCTTCGGACTACAGGGAGCTCTCTCGCCTACTCCGTGGAAGGAACGTAGCCTTCCACACTTACTCCCTCCCTGAGGAGAAGCCCACCCGTGTGGTAATAAGGCGGATCCCCAAGGAGATCACTACCCAGGACGTCCTCGACGACCTTCTTTCCCAAAACGTCCCTACCTCTGCCGTCCACCGCCTTCACAAGGCGAGGGGAGGCGAACTATACGACATGGTGTTGGTAGTTTGCGACCCTGTCGAGTCCGGTCCCCATCCCATTTTCAAAGTTAAATCCGTGTGCTCCCTGACGGGCATTTCAATTGAAAAGCCCTACAAAGCACACACAGTAGGACAGTGTCACCGCTGTCAGCTGTACGGCCACAGTCAGGCCCACTGCTATGCACCACCCAGGTGCGTCAAATGTTTAGGCGGCCACAGCACGGCTGATTGTCCCCGTCCTAAGGACAAGTCCCTCTGCACCGAACCCCCTAGCTGCGTTCTGTGCGGCCAAGTAGGACACCCGGCTAACTACCGCGGTTGCCCCAAAGCCCCCAAATCCGCTTCTCCCAAACTGGCAAAGCGCGCTGCCGCCCGCCAGCAGAGGGAATCCCCATCTGTGAAGATTCCTTCCTCACAGATTCCCGAGAGGCTTAGCCCTCAGCGACCCTCTCCGTGGAACTCATTGAACCACCAAAAGGCCTTCCCAGCTTTAGGTTCAGCGTCCCCAAAACCCACCCCAGGGCTACTCGAAGCCCCCGCCCCCAAACCCGTGGCTCCCGTGACTGCCCCTGCACCTTCGCGCAAGGTCGCTCCAGCAGCCCCGCAAACCATCCCTCCCGCGGTACCCTCCGGCCATGTGCCCGACGTTGATCCTAATGACATGTATGTCATAATCAATGCCTTCAAAACGGTCCGCAACCACCAAGAGATTTTGAGATCCAAGGCGAGACAATTGGCAGCCCAACTCAGGGCTTCCAATGGTAGTCCCGAGGAGTACTCTAAAATCTTTGACGCTCACCCCGAAGTGGGTGACGCCCTATTAGCCCTCCACCTTGTTTAGTTAGTCCAATGGCTACTAAAAATAAGAATGTCCTCAAACCGCGATCCCTTAAATTAGGCTTTTTCAATGCCAACGGCATTAGAGGTCAGCGTGACGAAATCGCTGCCTTCCTCCGCGATAACCAGTTAGACATCCTTCTCGTCCAGGAGACTTTCCTAAAACCGCACCACCGTGACCCTAAAATTGCCAACTATCAATTAGTTCGCAACGACAGGTCACGCTGTCACAAGGGCGGTACGCTCATCTACTTCAAAAGGACCCTGCATTGCATCCCTCTAATCCCTCCTCCCCTCGAGTCTCTTCTCGAGGTTTCAGTCTGTCGGTTAGGCATGACCGGCCACCAACCGATCACCATCATATCCGCCTATCTTCCCCCTGCCCTCGGCGCAGAGGATCACAATTTACTCACCAAAGACCTTACAGCCCTCTTCGGCCTGAGCGACTCCGTCATCATGGCGGGCGACCTCAACGCCAAACATCCCGCTTGGAATAGCACTACTACCACCCCTAGAGGGAAGGTAGTGTTCAATCTAAGCGCCTCACTAAACTTTGACCCCATCGCTCCTCTTGAGCACACCCACTATCCCGGTGATCCCAACCACCGTCCCGACGTGCTTGACATAGCGCTTCTCAAGAATGTCAACCTCAAGTTGCATTCTATTGAGACGCTACACGAGCTAGACTCTGACCACCGTCCAGTGCTCCTGCACTTAATCCCTCGCTCGGGTCCCTCCGACCCCAGCCAGCCTCCTCCAACCAAAGTGATAACTGACTGGAAGAAAGTAAGCGATAAGCTGAAATCAACCTCGTCACCTCACTTGGACTCTATCCCCGACCACATAGTCTCCGTCGCGGACACGACGGCCGCGATCAACTCGTTTACAGAACACGTGCAATCCGTACTGACGGATTGCTCACGGGAAGTCCCAGAGATGAACGATCATCGCTGGAAACTTCCCGATGACGTACGTGAACTGATAACCGAGAAGAACGCGGCCATCCGTGCCTACAGCAACTTTCCATGCGACTCGAACAAGGCTCACATGCGCAATTTACAGCGTGCTGTAAAGAAACGCATCGCTGAGCTTCGCTCGAACCGCTGGAATGAGATGCTGAGCGATCTCGAGCCCACCCATTTAGCCTTCTGGCAGCTGCAACGAAAGTTGCGTGCCACCGAAGAGGCCACTATGCCTCCCCTCAACCGTCCCGATAAGAGCGTCGCCTTTGACGACTCTGAGAAAGCCGAATGCCTGGCCGACAGTCTGGAATCCCAGTGCTCTCCCAGCACCCAACCGGTAGACAAAAGTCACCTCCTCAAGGTCGACTCTGAAGTCCAACGTAGGACCTCCCTCCCTCCCGTAGAAGACCCGGATGATCCTCTGCCTCCAGTCACTCCAGACGAAGTGCAGGACATCATAAAACGTCTCCGACCCCGGAAAGCTCCCGGGTCGGACGGTATCAATAATAAGGTATTTAAAATCCTCCCCGCCCAGCTCGTTATGTTAATGACCGCCATCTTCAATGGCGCTCTGACCAACAACATCTTTCCCCAGGCATGGAAAGAGGCCACTGTTATCGGTATCCCTAAGCCAGGCAAGCCCAAGTCTGAGCCCACGAGTTACCGTCCCATCAGTCTCCTGAACGTACTCGGCAAAATCTACGAGAGACTTATTTATAAGCGACTCAGAGATTTTGCCGATGCCAAGTGCCTCATTCCTCACGAGCAATACGGCTTCAGGACCGGTCACTCGTGCATCCATCAAGTCCACCGTATAGTCGAGCACATTAGCGCTGGGTTCCAACGCGGTGCAATGACTGGCGGTCTATTCTTCGACATAGCGAAGGCCTTCGACAAGGTCTGGCACAATGGCTTATTATATAAGCTCTACCAAATGGGTGTGCCAGACCGTCTCGTGCTCATCTTACGAGACTTTTTGTCTGATCGCACATTCCGCTATCGCATCGGGAATGCCCTCTCCTCCCCTCACCCTATCCGAGCCGGTGTCCCTCAAGGTTCAGTCCTCTCGCCCCTCCTATTCACGCTGTTCACTAGCGATATTCCCAAGAGCAAAAAGGCTCAGTTAGCTCTCTTCGCGGACGACACGGCCATATATTACACTGGTCAAAGTCCAACCGCTATAGCCCAAACCCTCCAATCCGCAGCCAACGCCCTCGGCGACTGGTTTAGGAAATGGAGAATTGAGGTTAACCCTGATAAAAGTCAGGCGGTCCTCTTTAGGTCGCCGCTCAAAAGACTTCCCCTCCGCCCCCTCAGTCCGATAACCATGTACGGCAAGCCTATCCCTTGGGAGAAGCAAGCCAAGTACTTAGGCGTTATCCTCGACAGTAATCTGTCCTTCCGCGCCCACATAAAAGCAGCCCGTAATCGGGCTGCCTTTGCCGTAAGCAGGCTCCACTTCATGATTACAGCGAGAAGCAAATTATCGCTTAAATGCAAAATTCGCCTCTATACCGCTGTAATCCGCCCCATCATGACATATGCCGGTGTCATATTCGCGCACTCCAATCCCCGCCACCTTTATAAAATGCAGGTCCTTCAAAACCGTTATCTTAGGAAAGTCACGGGAGCCCCGTTCTATGTCCGCAACGATAGCCTCCACCTCGACCTTAAAATCCCCACCATTCTCCAATTCATGAAACGCCTTTCCAAGCGTTTCTTTGACTCTGCCATCAGGCACCCCAATCCCCTAGTCGCAGCGGCCGCTCGATACGAACCGTCTCGTATCAGCAAAATTCGCCGACCAAGGCATACTCTTGTCACCCCCGACGACCCCATCACTCTCCTCCAGGAGAGCAGTAGGGAAACTAGCACGCTCAGAAAACACAAGCGTAAACCGATCCCGTCATTTCGTCCTCGCCGCCGAGGACGACCGTCGCGACGTCCGAATCAATGCCCTCCCCGTCCCTCGCAAGAGCCAGCCCGCGATGCTGAGCCGTAGAGTTTTAAAAATCTGTCCCTAAATAATGAACCATTGTGATCCAGCCTGTCCCTTGCTGCCCTCTCTCAGTGACGCCCTAAGCCGAGGTCCGAACCCCACAGGGGGTGCCCTTAGCGTGCGGTCACTTAGTTTGTAGTTTTTATTTAGTTGTAAGCTCTGGCTGGAGGCCTTAAAGTAATTTAAGGCATCTCTACAGAAAAGTCCGGTTAAGCAGCTCACAACCTCTTCTAGGTTGACCTGCGAGATGCCATACACAAAAAAAAAAAAAAAGACAGCGCCTTTTTCTGCTGCTGGCTTTCGGACACGACGGACGTGTTTTAGAGGAGTTATAGTGTTGATCAGGAACGTTCTTATGTACTTGTTATTTATGTGTGCTAATTGTTAATTATTAATCATTTGTAAGAAATATAACTTTTTAGGTTACTGTGCGATTTGTTTTTTTTTAAATATATTCCGCTTCTGGTCCCTAAGAATATTATAATTATAGTGACTTGGCAATGAGCACCAATTAAAAGCTGCTTGCTGCCTGGAATTATGTACAAATGTTACTGACGAGACCGTGATCAGATTATTTGTTACGTGTGAATCATGATGGCCACTACCGACTACATGCTCCAATGCAATAATAAAAAATACCTTACGGGCCATCGCTTTATGAAAGTAAATGAACCGAGAGTACACTAACACTTGTGTTTGCGTACACACTTGTGCATTGTAATTTATGTCCTGCGCAGTTTACTAGTCTTGGATGAGACTGACTGCCGTTGCCGAAATTCGGTTGGGACGACACGGATAAACCAAAAGAAAATTAATTTTGTGATATTTAATGTTTACGCATGCGGTGTGTGACTTTCAACTCCAAATATGCCGTTTTGTTTCTTCTTGTGCTCATTGCCAAGTCACTATAATTATAATATAAAGAAAACTATTGATACAATTACTAAATGTTGATTTATAACTACAAAATAATTTGAATAGGACTTGGCTTCTATGAGATCTCAAAACTTTTTACGATGGAAAGACTGCATCGAGAGACTTGGCATTTTTTTACATTTAATGTTTTTGGTGGGATTAATACATTCAAAATTAACTACGTTATATTGGATCTCCATTTGGATTAATAATTCGTGTTAAACCTGCAATTATAAAAAATGGAAATATCGGATTACTATTTCAATTTTAGAAAAAAAAATATCTACAGCGATTGGAGCGCCTCTAGCGGAGAAACCAATAAATAATTAGCAAGTAGGTACTTACTACTGCGCACAAAGTTGAACACTAGTGTGGTGCAGTTGCAACGCTTGCAACGATTACTTTCGAAATATAGCATGCCGCCGCTAGATGGCAGTAGCGAGCGGTAAAGATTTAACCCCATCATTTTACCGGAGTTAACAAAAGTGTGACATTGTTGTTGGATGGATATCCTGGATGAAGGTTATGTTATGTTATTGTTTATTGTATCACACACAGGTCACACAGGTACAAAAAATAATTTACATAGATGAAAGAATACAGTAAGGAATAGATAATGCACTGCTGGTACTAAAAAAGGAAAACCTGTGCTATAAGTACCAGTAACCTTTATAGTGTCACAATAGGGTAATACAAGCACATTTTATATATTACTAGTATGCCAAGTAATTTAACCAATTAACAAACAAACGGGATGAGGAACAGCAAAGAAACACGGAGCTTGGCAAAGAGAGGCTGATACCCAACAGTGAGTAGGCTTAAGACGTTGATGAGAATATCGCTGAAGACCGAAGGTACTGAGAGTCATTGAAGTAACACATGGGTTTTAGTCAGTACGACTGTAACAGTCAATCCATCTCTACTCTGGGCTCGGATTTATTTGATAATTTTACCATGCTAAAAAAAGTACTGTGAGCCATGTTTCTGCTGCATTTCTAGGATCGTAGGGTTTGTTTGCCGTGTTTCTAATATATTGTCATTGGAGGACACAGCTTAGGTGTATAGCTAAAACAAACAAAGACTGACCCGTCGTCTCGTCTCTTAATTACTTAACCTAAATTATTGGACAGCGAAACAAAACTGAAGGTTTAAGTTGCAAAACTCATTCAATAAAACAAAGTCAATATCTTTATTGATCTGTCGGTTAACATTAAATACCTACAAACAAATAATAACTCAGCTGTTTATTATTCTTTTACATTATACCTAACGACTATTCGATAAATGAAATGGTTGCAAGTACTTACCTTATAAAAGTGTCAATAAGGCCATAAGGTATAAATATTTGCGGAACTGTCCAAATGAGAAACCGTGACCCTGGAAAGTAAAGGGCTATTAAAGGAACATCGTGCATTACAGTCAGTATGTGTCTGACTATCCCTTCCGCTTTACCCAGGGCGGGAGGACTCGTTTGATGATTTTACCGCTAAAATAAAATTATGTTTTCACCCAATGTTCTTTGTCACATAGGTAGACCAAGAGCAAGGTTGGAACATTATGCCACTTTTTAGGCCCCTTACTGATCTTAGTGCGAATAAAGTCTCGGGCAGAAATTAGTGCGCGGACATTAAATAAAGAACAAAATAATAGTGCTGAGTAGTATGTCATCATCATCATCATCATCATCATCTCAGCCATAGGACGTCCACTGCTGAACATAGGCCTCCCCTTTAGATCTCCACATATACCGGTTGGAAGCGACCTGCATCCAGCGTCTTCCGGCGACCTTTATAAGGTCGTCTGTCCATCTTGTTGGTGGACGTCCTACGCTGCGCTTGCTAGTCCGTGGTCTCCACTCTAGTACTTTTCGACCCCATCGGCCATCTGCTCTGCGAGCAATATGACCTGCCCATTGCCACTTCAGCTTGCTAATCCAGTGGGCTATGTCGGTGACTTTAGTTCGTCTACGGATCTCCTCATTTCGTAGTTTCGAGTAGTATGTAGTACAAACAAAAACAAAATCCTGAATACACAGAATTGAGAACGAAGCAAGTTTCATAATAAACTGTTGACTAAAATATTGCGTAGACAGTTCTTTTGAATGAACTTTTCGTTTTGTAAGAGGAAAAAAATATGACTGACTTTTTATTCGTTTATTTTTTTTATTATTTATGATCATTCTAGTGTTGAGCCGTCACGGCCTGCATAATGGCGGCATCTAGTATTTGTAAATCCCTGCTACTGCAGACTTAGGTTCTACGGATTTTGGGTGGGATTCTACGTCACGAATAATGTTATTGGGTTTTCCATCTAATACATCTCAGCAGCTCTCGAAACGATGAAGGAAAACATCGAGACAAAACCAACCATTGATGTCAATGGTTGGTTTTGTCACCATACTAACCCGCACTGGGTATGTGTGGTGGATTATAGCCCACTCACTCTCATGGAGAGGAGGGACGTGTCCCAACAGTGGCAACATTCATAGTTTTTTTACGTGGTATAATCATCACATGAATCCTCCCATCCAGGGCAGAGCGGGAGGGACTGTCAGACTCGTACTGACTAAAATCCACGGTTACCTTCAATAGCCCTTTACGTACCGGGGTCACGGTAATTCGTGAGTCCCGCTACCCAACATTTATAGGCTGATGACGTTTTGAACACTGAATGTGTACATTCTACAATCTATGAATAGGATAATTGTTCGACCACCGTCCAGGTAAAACCGCAGGCAAAACATAGTGTTCAATATTTTTTCCTGTTCAAATTATGGGGTGGCTACCAAAGCATCAATTTGTTTGTCCGTTTCACAATTCGAAGAATACCAAGAGGTCGTCGGTTCCTGATAACGAAATTATGCGACGTCGCGACGACCCGTCGGTTGTATTTTGAAATTAATGGACAGTGTACAAAGTGGAGGCGGGTCAGTTGCGACAACTGGATTCGGTTTGTTGGTTTAGGGTTAAAAATGGTTAATTATTTCTATTAAAAGGCTTATTATGATATATCGGATCTACGATTTTTTCGAACCTGGGCAAAACTTGATTGTACGTGAATACCACAAAGTGGCAAAATAAAGTAACTGTGGGCCGCAATGTTTATATTTATAACGGTTAGGAAATGTTATTTTAATTTTATTGATACTAATAATCTTCAGTTTACAAAACAATCAACGGCCGCAAGGTCGCAGGTCGCGGGCCGCGCATTGCCGACCGCTGCCCAAAGGGCTTATTCCCTTTATGTCGAGTCCCGTTATGTCGAGCCGAAAACCTTGTCTCGCTTCTATTACCTTTATGTCGATTTAATAATATCATATTTTAGAAGTACAGTCACGTCCAATGAAATGCACAAGACAGCTCGGGACTTGCTGGCACCCCGACTCGGACAATTTAGGTTAGAAGAGGATGGCGGGGTCTGAAAGACCCCGCCATCCTCTTCGTGGTTATTTTTTTTTAAACCACCCAGAAGTAGGAGCCCCGCGAAGCGGGGCTCCGTCGACATGCTGTTTAACATTTGCAACAATAGTGATGATTATACTGTTATTTATTTAGATTAAGATCAGATATATATATGAAAATAAGTAATAGAACAAATAATAAAACAATGTTTTTATGCCATTGGCTTTTAATTTACATCCCTGACTGTACCCGTTCACCAAACTCGACATAAAGGTAATAGAAAGCGTAAAATATCATACTTTGGAGAACAATAGACTTCCAGGCTCGACATAACGGGACTCGACATAAAGGGAATAAATCGCCCAAAGGTATGGAGTTTAGGGATTTGAGAAATAGTAACTACTAGTACATAGCACTCATTATTATCATATTCAAGGCTGAATAAGAGTTGTTTATCTCATCTTTGACAATGGGCCTTTTACAGAACCAGTTTTTTCTTTCCTGTTTATGTGCAGCTGGGTTTTCCTTTGGCGATAATTTCGAGAGAGTATAATCATTTACGTGTTGCACTCATATATGCACAGGAACAAAAAGGTTTTATACTGTCTGGTTAGAAACACTCAGGTCACGGCCTTCCAAGGTTTGCAGACTCACAGGCAGGTTCCAACACTCTTTAGACACAAGAACCTCCCTCTGAATATTTAATCCTTTTTTTAGGGTTCCGTAGTTAACTAGGAACCCTTATAGTTTCGCCATGTCTGTCTGTCTGTCTGTCTGTCCGTCCTCGCTTAATCTCTGTGACCGTTAGCACTAGAAAGCTGAAATTTGGTACCAATATGTATATCAATCACGCCGACAAAGTGCAAAAATAAAAATTGGAAAAAAATGTTTTTTTAGGGTAGCCCCCCTATATGTAAAATAGAAAGTGATTTTTTTTTTAATTTCAACCCTAACGTGTGATATATCGTTGGATAGGTATTTAAAAATGAATAGGGGTTTACTAAGATCATTTTTTGATGATGTCAATAGTTTCGGAAATAATCGCTCCTAAAGTCAAAAACAATGTGTCCCCCCCCCTCTAACTTTTGAACCATAAGTTTAGAAAATATAAAAAAAATCTGGAAAGTAGAACTTTATAAGGACTTTCTAGGAAAATTATTTTGAACTTGATGGAAAGAACAGTTTTTGTGCAAAAAAAACAAGAAGGTGGTACAAAATTCCTGGACTAAGTTTGTAGTATAAATCAATTATTTAAGTTTAAAAAAAGGCTATTTGTTAACACTTATTGTAACGGACGGGAAACTACGGAACCCTACACTGAGCGTGGCCTGACACGCTCTTGGCCGGTTTTCCAGAAAGAAAACGGACAAAATGCAGGAGGCATTTTGTCCGTTTTCTTTCTCGATACATTAAAATCTTTTTTAATTTACACTTTATTCAACCGGTTATTCATTTAATAAGTCCTTCCATCCTGAGTGGTAAGAAAAGGGATATACTGTTGCTGACTTTTGCATCCTGTTCCTTCATGTCTTTTACGTTTCTGGGCCACAGTATCTTGCTTAGACAGTTCCCGGAACCTACGTAAAATAACTTAAGAGGACAAAAACTACACTAACACTGCTTATTTAAGTTCAAAAAGGCAACTTTAGAAACCATGCAATGTTCACACCGTAGACAAAAGCGTACTTTGTCTATAAATAATAAGAAATAAATAAATAATTATAGTATTAACTAGCTTCCGCCCGCGACTCCGTCCGCGCGGATGTCGGTCTTCGCGTGGATGGTTTATTTCTCCGTTTTGAGTAACTCTGACAATGAAATCTTATAAATATTACGGCGCTGAATCCACTGCGGGTAATGCAACGTGTGTTCGCGGTTTTACAGAACAACGTCTATGAATAAAACTGAAAAATAAGATTTTTTTTTCTACGTATTTTTCCAGGATAAAAAGTATCCTTTGTTATGCCCAGGATAATAAGGAATAATTATACCAATTTTCATCGAAATCGAACCGTTAGTTTTCACGTGATGCCTGCACAAACAGACAGACAGACAGACAGACAAAAATTTTTTTAATCATATATTTGGGTTTGGTATCGATCCAGCAACACCCCCCCGCTATTTATTTTTTCAATATTTTCAATGTACAGAATTGACCCTTCTACAGATTTATTATATGTATAGATTTCGCCTATACTGCCGTCCTCTAACTAAAAGGCCGTTAAGTGCAAAAAGTAGTTTTCGAGAAAACGCTAAAATTGTGAATTGATGTCTCTTGAAAAGTATGCTATCTAGGAACAAGGCTGCAAATTATATATGTAGGCATAGTGTTATTGCACAATATGTTTTATGTTTAATTCATTTATATTTATTTAAATTTATTTAAATTCATTTTCTAATTTTTATTATGCATTTTATGTGGTTTAACTGCACAGCAATCTTCCTGTATCTCCTAAACTATTAATCATAGAAAAATGATTCTTAGACCAAAAGATAGAGCATCGAAAGTTGTATAAGACTACATTAAAAAGTGAAAAACGAGCAACTGTGGCTTAACGGCCTTTTAGTTAGAGGACGGCAGTATAATCATAACCCGGTCAAATACGTGATGACTCACTCACACACTTTACCTCCCATTCATTCTTCCATCGTTCCACGATCGACCGTAACAGTATCGCTCTATAGTTCCGTGATCTGTTGCATAAAAGTGTGACCGCGGCCACAGCCGGCCAGCTCCGGCCAGCGTGGCCAATTACTGTTATACAATCGTTATCTCACCGTAAACAGATTGGGAAGTACTGGTCAAGTGGGCATGCTGCAATATCCGACACTAGTTGTAACTAGACTTATTGGTTGCCAGTTGGAAAAATTGTCTGTTCCATTTCTGAGAGCATAGGCTTTCCTGCTCGCTGGAAAATCGTTGCCCTGAGACGTAAAGGGCAACCGAAAGAACAGGGTGAACTTTTACTTAGTTTAACTTTCGGTTTTAGACACCTTTTTAATTTTTTTAAATAAAAATCATAACATTTTGTTTGTCACTAACGTTTTATTATAGCCTAATTCAATTGTATGTCTTGTATTCCTTCTCATTTACAATACAAAACCGACGCTTACGTATTTAAATCAAAGCCTACTTGCATCTATAATATTGTTTGTTTATTTATCTCAGTTTATTGTCCTCATTGAATATGTAGATCAGAGTAAAATGAAGCGACTTTTAATCAAACATGGACGTCGATTACAATATAGATATAAATATTTGTTCACGTCCGTATCCGCGTCGTACTAATTAGTAGTTAGGTAGCGCTTGCATAAGGGAAGATAGTCTTGTTTCCTGGTTTTGACTGCGCGTCACGTCATTGTATGGAGTAGAATGTTGTACAACAGGGCCGTCTTTACTCTATGGGGGGCTCTGGGCACTATAGGACTATGAGGGTGACCCCTAAAGGGTGTCAAACCGAGACAAGTGACTGGAATTGTCCAGTGCCTCTTCTTATGGCCTTACGATTTCCAAAAAATGCCAAAAAAATTAAGTATTAACAAAACAACTGAAAATTTAGGATAAGCTAGGGTTTTGTTAGCCCCTGTTATGATGTTTACAGGAACTCGGGCCCCAAGGATTGCGGGGGCTCTAAAACACATAACCCAGTGTACTTTATGGGAGAGATGGCGGCCCTGTTAACTCATAATCTACCAGCTATGTTGGGGTCGGCTTCCAGTCCCACCAGATGTAGCTGAATAAAAGTATTTTACATGGAACGACTGCCTATCAGACCTTCACATACTCCCTGGTAAGACTGCTTGTCACACTTAGGAGCTCCTGACTAACAGAAACGACTGTCAAAGATCTTCAAATGGCAGCCGGGACCAACGGTTTAGCATGATTTTCCGAGCCACGGACGAAAATTCAGCGTCCAAATTCGGAAAGCGTAAAGACGCACTATAGTTAATTGAATGCCATAAACTGCTTTTGAAAAGAAAGGTGAACGGGGAGCAAAGCCGCAGGCAATAGCAAGTCCTACATTACGACTAGTTATAACGTTAGAACATTCAGTGTGATATTATCACGTTTGTAATTCAAGTAGTGTTATGTAATCATAATATTAATTACATGATGTCATTAGTGTCACATTACTTTAAAGATGCATTATTAAATAACAGTGTCAAGCAGTGGCTTATGGGAGTAGATAGCAATAATGTTGGTGTTGGAAAGCTTACGCTAGTTGTAATTTTGTTGGAGACATACGGAACGCTATGAGGTAGAGAAAATTCGTTTAAAATACATTTATGAAATAAGGTTTTGTGACAAAAATTGAAAAGGGTCTGCTGAGATGGTTCGGTAATGTTGAGAGGATAAATAAAAGGCGATTAATAAAAAAAATTATAAAGCAGAGGTGAGTGGTAACGCCGGGAGGGGACACCCTAGAAAGACCTACACTGACCTTATTGGTGAAGTGCTTCGTGAAAGGTCGGGTGCGTGGATGAGGCTAAAGGGTATGTAAGGATCGTAGCAAGTGGCGCTCTGTAGTTGCTGTCTGCCTACTCCCATGAGAAAAAGGCTTGAGTTTATGTTTGATGTAATGACATAGACGCGCCGCGTCAGGAGGACTTCAGTCGTGGTGTGACCCTATCTTCTTAGTGACAGTGTCAAAGTACTCCAGGAATGTTACGACTTTCGCGCATTGAAACATTGACGCAGACATATTATGTTGTAATCTAGTTAAAAATGATGGCCACCATTGTGGTTTGATTGTATACTTTAGACTTTTAGAGGATAATACATAACTCTATCAATTTCCTTCCTCTTTTTAACTGGTTAAAAGGTTGTTGCTTGTAAAGACTTTCCCAAATGCAACAAAATCGTGCTTATCTCCTGGACTATGAAAATGTATACGATGACAATCGTATAATTGGAAGCTTGACGTAAGGAGGATACTCACGTGGTAGTAATAAAGACTATTGAAAAAATGACATTTATTTTTTGGGCGTGGCAGGATACGAAAGAGATGGCTGGACAAATTGAATTATAAAAATAAGGTTATAAAAAATGGCTCAGGTTCGTAGGGATAAAGTTCTAACTCTGCGTTGTCAATATATTTTCTGAGTCCTAAACCAAGACGTCAAGCACGCACTCATGACACCAGACTTGTGAACATACTTAGTACAGACTGGCACGGAAAAATGTTAGATCGTAGCTCCAGTACATAATATCCTTTTGCAGCGACAAAGGGTTAAAGCTCCAATAATGTTCCCCCTTGACTGATCTAGAAGCTTCAGTCTTCATAATAGTGATTACCACTTAACTAATGCACTAACTGGTCCTCAACCAGGTCAACATTAAAAGCCTGGTTTTCCTCAACCAACATTCGTTAACTGCATGATATAATGTAGTAAAGTGTTAAATAACTGACCTAAAAGAATCCTAGATAGCTGTAGTTAACCATGACAGTATGGTAATCAGCGATAAAGATAAATATTATAAAGATTTATTTATAAAGATATTTATAAATTAAGGTTCAAGTAAAACCGGGCACAAATTGTTAGTCATAATGATAAGCAGTGGTCACTATTTTTTATATTTTTAAATGTCTTTTTTTAAATATTTTTTTTTTTGTAAAAATATTTAAAAATGTAAACAGATAAGAAAAAATAATAAAGAAATGAAATAAAAGCAGTGGTATTTCATAAAAACTTCAGTCTTTTTTTATTCTTTTCGAAATGTCTGAACCGATTGTCATAAAAATGTTATCAGAGAAAAAGCAATAATTGTAAAGATGAAAGAGAAAAGATGTAGACCGATTATAATTTTTGAATAGAAACAGATTTCTTACTATCTTTAAAATAAGATATTTGGAAAATATTCTATGAAAACTTATATATCCTGCTTATGGTTATGTCATTAAAACCGTTTCTGTCATTTCGGAAAATAAGGACGTGAAAGTTTGTTAGAAATGTCCCATCTATGGTTTACAATTTACATGCTCTTAACATGGGACATTAATATCTGGTGTAAGGTGGGTGTCCTAAGGATCCACCTCTGTTTAACCTTTCGAAGAAATGACGGATGTTTGTTTACGGCATAAAGGATATTGATGATTTGACTTTTTTTATCGTGGTACAATTATCAAATGAGTCCTCCCACCCAGGGCAGGGCGGGAGGGACCGTCAGACTCGTACTGACTAAAATACATGGTGTCCTTCAATAGCCCTTTACGTTTCGGGGTCACGGTAATTCATCAATCATAAATCCCGCGACCCCGGCAGCCTTTGGCCCTCTAATTGATGATTTGACCTAGAGATAGATTTTGGACTGAAAAAACACATAGGTTACTTTTAACCTGATGTTGAGTTCCCGTGAGATAATTTTCGAATAACGCCCGGGTGCAACAGCAGCTAGTGTTACATAAAACATTAAACATTAACCAGTACACCTCATGGAGAATCGATAGGTACTACGAGATTTTGTATCGGTCCAACGAAGCTTGGAATATTAAGCAAGCCTTCAAAGGAGGAAATTCCTGGAGGACTATAGCGGCTTTGATCACTCCTTTAGTTATTACTTTTAGTTTTATATAATTCTTCTTTGTGTGTCGATGTATTCAAATTATTTCTGATCATTATGTAGCAACTAGCACGGCTCTATCGTTGACTTCGTTTAATTTAAGGTGCAGGTGATTGTGCAAGATAGGTAGGAAAGGAGTCCTGCACATCCAGGCACATCCTGGGGGGCTCTTCAATATATTTTGAATTAGACCATTATATGCATTTAGGACCATCTTTATCATCATTGGCAGCCCTATGCAACCCACTGCCGAGTACAGGCTTCCTCTCGTTTGTACTATATTTCCCTGTCCTGCAGTCTGAGAACGAGGTGGCGCTAGACGACTAGTATAGCTCTGTCTCTTTTCCACACTGGCATTAATCTCGCTTTATGAAGTCACGGTACGCCACCTGGTTACACCTGCGATCTTCTGAATATCATCCACCCACCAGGCTGTTTGTTTGACAACATTATCATTTATGCCTTTGTCAAACAGACAGGTGAAAGCGAAGCGTTTCCGAAGCGATACCGAACCGATGCGAGACTTCAGTCCGATAGTTCTGTCACGCTATCGGATCGCTTTTGCTTTTCTATGTGACGGGATTCAAACAATTCCATACATTACACATAAAAACGTCACGCTTCGCATTCGTCACGCCTGTCTGTTTAACAAAGGCTTTACAGATAAGTTAGGGTCTAGGATACCCCAGATTATTTACAAGGAGGATTTCCTTGTCTTGTATTGGATTTAATAATAAACAAAGTGATTGTTCTTTTAGTTCATTTTTAGAACGATTGTTGTTGTTCAGGGTCCTTTTTATATTTATTTTAATTTTAAAGAGCAGGTCGATTTTTATGAATATTTTAATCTTCGCTTTATTCTAGTATTTTAGGTATATAAAGGTACCTCTTTGACGGATTTTATCGATTTTTAGGAGTGGAACAGTGATGTAGTCATATTACATAGGTTTGGGAAACTTATTTTGACCTTAAATATTATTCATCCGATGTGACTCGTTTAAATAAAAAAACTGTTATATATATTCCACATTGCAATAGTTCAAATGAAGGTAAACGTGAAATAAGTTTCGAAAAGATTAATAATAAGTACATAGTTAATTCTCCAGTTAATCAATTGATTTATAGATTACGGTTAAGAAAACTTTGTGGAGGTCAGTGTTTTCTCGAGTTAGTTGGGGTCATTTGCAAAGGCCAAAAGATTTTCTTGTAATTTTTCATGTTTATAAGTGCCTTTAAAGTCCATTTGTACTTATTTCTAAAGATTATAATTAAATAAATAAATATATTATTTATATATTATTTTAATAATTGCTGTCATATTTTTCCAAGAAAAAAAAGCAATTGTGTTTTAAATGACGACTCAGGTACTTTAAGTACAATTTTAATCTACTATAAGATCTACTTTTCTTAATTCAGACTTCATTTTCAGGTAAAGAATGTTACCTTGCCTTAATGTAAGAAAAGAAGTGTTTTTAATGATTTATTTGATGTTTAAAGAGCCTTAATAAAATTTACGAAGCGGTATTCCCCCAAAGTATTGTCCCTAGGTTGCCCAAGCTCGGTAGTTCGGGGCAACAATCACGCCACTACAAATATCAGTTTAATCGGCGCACGCGCACATTCGCGATCAACTTGCCATTGCAACCTCACCAGTAACTGCATCCTCTATAGTTTCGGACAAAGACAAAATGAAAGTGTTTTTAGTTATTTTGTTCTGTGTTGTCTGTGCTCAGGCTAAAGTGACGCGTGAGTATTCTTTTTTTAAATTTTGGCGGGATAAAGTGTTTAGTGATTTTTGTTTCCTTTTTATCCGAAAAGAGGGATTTAAGGGTTTTAGCGATGTAAGAGTGAATTCAGTATTTCTTTCAAAGCTTTATTTTAGAGTTATCAATAGTAAATTCCTAATTCGAAGTTCAGATTTTTGAATAGCTAATTATGGAATGTCCTTCACATTTGTTTACTTAATAGTTGTTAAGCAAGAAGGTTTAATTAATACAGTGTTATTTATTGTTCCTCTACTTTTCACGCTAAATGCGTGATTATGATGACATTTGCATGCGTAATTACTGCTTGTTTCTTTGTTTTAAATTAATGTTTTAGTGTGGTTTTTAATAGTGCAAACTTTGCAAGTTTAGCTGTTCATAGTGCTAGCAATAAAAAAATAATTACAAGATCTTTTTATAATGTTGAAATTAACTAAAAAGTTGTCATTTTGTAAAGGCCAGATTTCTATATCAATTTATATTGTATAGTTAATCACTAGAAGACTGTTTTGCTCTATTTATTCGCTCAAATTCAAAGATTGCAGTGTCGTTGTTACGACATCTTGTTAGCCACTGTTATTTCAGTAAATCTAGACGGTCTTTGACCGGCAGTGTTATTTGTGGTTTGTTATTATTGGATACTCAGTATTATTTCTTAATCTTTGTTTGGAAAGCTTTTAAGGCCGATAAATGTGGATCAAATTGTATTTAAGTAATACTAGCAAAAGTTGGCTAAGAAACTTCCCCAAAGAATGGAGATTTTTAAAGCTGATAATCATTCTGATATTCCAATTAGTTTTAAAGTTAGACATATTAATTGAATTGTTATTTCTAGGCATTCATTGCCTATCTAAACACGACAAGTGGTCAGAACTGTAAAATAAGCACCATATTGTGTCAGAGGTAAAAATATTGGAAATTACATCTTCCATGCCCCTGTTTAATTGAATCCGCACTTGCCGGGACACCCTGTATAGCTAGGTTTTCTGTTGTCAGCGCAAGTTGAATCAATGATTAACAAACCGAGTCACAGTGATCATATATTATTACCTACTAGCTTTTGCCCGCGACTTCGTTCGCGTGGAATAGTGACTTCCAGCAGATTTTTGGTTTTACCCACATAGTGGTGTTTTACCATCTTAATGTACCATCTAAAAATGAATGATGTAACAAAGATTTTGTAATAATTTTGGCGATCTAAAAAGAGTGTCCATGGAGTTTCTTGCCCGTTCTTCTCCATAGAGATCTTCTTCTTGGAACGGGCATCTACGGTACTTTCACAGTTTTTATGTCTTGTGACTGGGACTGTAGCACCATAATTTTGTAGTATTTAGTTATATTTTTTATGTCTTTGACAATTCAAAAGTGCCTGTAACTGGTCTACTTGAAATAAATGCTTTTGATTTGATTTGATTTGATAGTTCCCGATCTCGCGGGATCTCTTTAAAAATGAAATGTGGAAGATATTCTAGGGAACTCTTCAAAAATCAACATAATGAGCTCTGCGTTTGAATTTAAGAGATGTACTTATACTCATTTAGGGCATTAAGGCCGTTTTGCCGATCGAAAAAGGCGAAAATGTTATTTTTCCCTTTTTTTCTCATCATTCTACTGATTTGGCATTTCAGTCCAAAAGGAAAAAAGACTGTTTCTCCCTTGACAAATTTTCTATTATTTTAGGCTTTAGAGATTATGAAAGTTTCTTCCACCAAGACATTTCTGTTTACCACGTTTTTAGTTTTGCCATCCTTTGCAAAAATATAAAGGTTTTGTGGTTTCGACACTCTTGAGCACGCAACGTAGAGTTGTCCATGGGAGAAACAGTCTTTTTCAAGATGTACCCCCGCAACTTTTAGCGTTTGTCCTTGGGCTTTATTTATGGTCATTGCAAACGCAGTTTACAGCGGAAACTGAACTATTTTGAATTGGAATGGCAAATCAGTTGGAATGATGGGAATACGGGGTTACGGAATACGGGGGGAAAAGTTTCGCCTTTTGCCATCCCAGTCATAATAACGGCTTTAATGACATTCCGTCATAAATAGGTTATTTGTAACCGTATGCCGTTATAAATAGTCTTGGTGGATCTAGTTATATAGTTTCTCATAAGCATCACAGGAACACCAATTATACAACGGAACAATTTAAAATTTACGAAACAGGACCAGTCCACATAAACTATCATACAACCGACAATACAATTTTGAAACCAACGCCATCTATCAACCCATAGTGACAACTCGCATTATTTATCTAAACTCCGTTCGGGCATTTTCTTTGTACTAAAAGTTTTATTATTTTGATATTATTTTTTTCATACCTTTTTACTATTTATTTACTTTTTCCGATGAATTAAAATAATAACATGAACCAAACTCGTGTAACGATCGACACCATTGCACGATCACCGCCATCTATCGACAATTTAAGGAATTATCTATACTCCGTTAGAGCATTTCATAATTTTTTTTTAATTTTTTTATTTTTTAGTAATAAAAACTATCCTATGTCCTTTCTCAAGTTCCAAACTATGTCTGTACCAAATGTCACACAAATCGGTTCAGTAGTTTAGGCGTGAAGAAAAGACAGACAGACAGACAGACAGAGTTACTTTCGCATTTATAATATTAGTTAGGATCAACAATTAATTAGAACATTTTATGGTTCTACCTTTTATAGTTTAGGCAGCGTTCGCAAAATAAGTAACTTTTCTGTTGATTATTTACCGAATTTTACGAAAAACCCAAATTTTTTTTTTAACGAACCCTATTTTTCTCCAAAATAAAATATTGCCTATGTTACTCGTGGATAATGTAGCTTTCGAATGGTGAAAGAATTTTAAAATCGGTCCAGTACTTTTTGAGCCTATTCATTACAATCAAACAAACACACAAAGTTTTCCTCTTTATAATATTAGTCTAGAAGTGTAGATTAGTGTTGACTACCGAATTAACTAATTTCGTACCTACTATTGATTCAACTATAAAGAAATCAAATGTAAACTAATAATATATTTAAACACTACCAAAACCTTTAATACCTATTTCATAAAATAACAACAAAACAAATCTAAAAATAAACTATTCAAAGGCTAAATGTAAAAAAAGGGCACGCCGCAATCGCGGCGGTTAGACCCCTCTTTGAGGAGTGGCTGGGTAGGCGTCAAGGCGTCCTGACCTACCGCATGACGCAGGTCCTCACCGGACACTGAAGTTTCGGGAGGTACCTGTGTCTGATAAGGAGGGAAGAACTGCGAGGATCGTCCGGAGGACAGGAGTGCAGGAGTGCCCCACTTGGGCAGAGCACCGCCGTGTTCTCACGACGGCGATAGGCGGAGACCTCTCGCGCCCGGCATTGGTCTAGGCCATGCTGCGGGGCGAGACGGAATGGGAAGCGGTCACCTCCTTCTGCGAAGCAGTCATGCTTGTGAAGGAGGAGGCGGGTCGCGTGAGGGAGAGGACAGCGTCCTCCCTCCACCCCAGCCGCACTGGTAGACGCCCACGGTGACGGACGTCGGCAGACAATCTTCGGCCACCAAGGCGCGGGCATGCGGACGGCGAGTAATGGGCGACTCGCTGTCCGACCATGGACCATGCCCGGGTCGACGGCGCGTTGTGTTCCACGCGCGCCTCAAGGACAGTCAGGATAATGACGGGGCCTGTAGAGGGCCAAAGCCTGCCGGGGTTGCGGGACTCACAAATTACCGTGCCCCCGGTACATAAAGGGCTATTGAAGGACACCGTGGATTTTAGTCAGTCAAGTCTGACAGTCCCTCCCGCCCTGCCCTGGGTGGGTGGACTCATTTGATGATTGACATGACATGATTTTACCTCGCAAAAAAATAAATAAAAAAAAGACTAAAAGTCGCGCTGATAAGTACGGTTTGTAAATAACAATATTGTCTGTCAATAAGGTCGAACAGTCTGAACGTCTATTCGCATCAACAGTCAAATATTGTATGAAGCACGCGCGCTTTTTTTTGTGTATAGCATCTCGCAGGTCAACCTCTAGTAGGCTGTGTACTGCTTAACCGGACTTTTCTGTAGATGCTTTAAGGCCTCCAGGCGTGCGGACCCCCCCGCCTTTTTATACCTGCCATCGAGCGCGGCTACCGCTACACAAAAGTATGATTCTGTATTCACGTGCGATGACTGATTAGCGTATGTCATGTATAACTTTGGTGTTTCTACACCGATTTACATGATTCTTTTTTTATTGAATAGGTAATAATGTTAACTTTTTTAATTACGGATGAGTGAGAGTGTTATAAACGTAAGAGTAGACAAATATAATCAGAAAGCTCCGAATTGCTAAGCTATCGGGAGTTTCATGTGTGATTGTGAGTCAACCATAAAACATAGACATATGCTGTCAAGGAATATTTTTATATAATTTTAAGGAGAACATTTCCGTCATACATGATTTCTATGTAGCTTTAACCATGAAGGCTGCACACGCGGCGGAAGCTTAAAAAATGGAGTAACTTCTCCCGTCTTCCCAATATTTCCCTTCACTGCTCTGCTCCTATTGATCGTAGCGTAATGAAAAGTATACTATAACCTGCCCAGGAGTATGAAGAATAATTGTGCCAAATTTCGTTAAAATCCGTCGAGTAGTTTTTGTTTCTATAACGAACATACAGACAGACAGACAGACAGACAGACAGACAGACAGACAGACAAAAATTTTACTGATTGCATTTTTGGCATCAGTAGCGATCCTTAATCACCCCTTGATAGTTATTTTTTTAAAATATTTCATGTACAGAATTGGCCTCTCTACAGATTTATTATAAGTATAGATGGAGAGTTCTTATAACTAGGAGCTAAACTATTGAGACTTCCAAGGATTTTTTTTTAGGGTGGCAAAATCATCAAAAGAGTCCTCCCGCCTTGGGCGGGGCGGAAGGGACTGTCAGACTCTTACTGACTAAAATCCACCCGTGTTTCTTCGGATGCCCTTTACGTTCCGGGGCCGCGGTATCCTGGATTAAGAAAAAAGCCGCGACCCCAGCAGGCATTTGGCCCCGTAAGGGGCCCCGTCGGTGACGCGTGAAACACGACGCGCCACCGACCCGGGCTTGGTCCTTGGTCGGACGGCGAGCTTACCCATTACTCACCGTCCGCTAGCCCGCTCCGCCGCTGTGCCCTCTGCTGTTCAGAGGGACACGCGTTCGAGCATCCACCCGACAGGCTATTCGCATACGGGCAATGGGACCCCTTAGGGACACAGTGCCTAAGAGTTTTTGCCCGCATCCCAGGGTGCACCGGCCCGAAAAACTGGTCTTCCCCCCGGATGTATCCGAAGGGGAACTCCAGTCCACGGGCGCACGTGGAGGTTTCCTGTCTTAGCACCCCAGACTTCCAAGGATGTAAATATAATACAATCTTTTACTGACAGGAAATTGTGGTCTTCAAGTCCCTTTATTTCAAAAGCTAGGGTTACAGGCGCTGTACTATCTTTCGTTCCCTATAAAAACTGATTCACTTTTATCTGTAAATCGCCTTCGGGCCGGCCGGTATCTCCGCTTTATGCTGGATTCTGGCTTATTCTATAGGCTATTTTAGCGTGGTAAAATCATCAGATGAGTCCTCCCACCCAGAGCAGAGCGGGAGGGATTGTCAGACTCGTACTGAATAAAATCCACGGTGTCATTCAATAGCCCTTTACGTTCCGGGGCCACGGTAATTCGTGAGTCCCGCGACCCCGGCAGGCTTTGGCCGTCTAGAGGTCACCGTCATTTTGCTGACACTCTTTGAGTCGCGCGTGGAACACAATGTCCATGGTTGGACAGCAAGTTGCCCATTACTCGCTGCCCGCTTATTCTTTAGGCTTACTGAAAATATAGCCCCAACCACAGGATAATTGAATCCATCTACCGATTTCATTATAACCCTCTTGGTTCCCGGGTCGACGGCGCGTTGTGTTCCACGCGCGAATCAAACAGCTGTCAGCATAAAGACATGGGCCCCCCTTAGAGGGCCAATCCCAAATCTCATGAAACGTAAAGGGCTATTGAACGTAAAGGGCTATTGAACGATCACCGTGGATTTTAGTCAGTACAAGTCTGACAGGCTCTCCCGCCCCGCCCTGGGTAGGAAGACACATGCGATGACTACATCACGATAGAAAAAACACTAGAGATTTCTCTTGTATCGTAGTTGCGTTTACAACCTAGAAAATCACATAAACTAACACAACAAAGGTAAACTAAGTACAATTTAAGCTAAATAGTAGAGAGACTCTTGTTTTACAATAAACCAATTATATTGTTAATTTACATGCGGTCGCGATACTATACACCGTAAAATCGAAAGTACTGTCAATTGTATACTTAACGTAGTTCATAATTATGTAACATAATACTAAAATGAGTATATAGTCATAATGCCTTATAACTTCAAGGATAACAGTCAATGTGGGACAGAAACATGCATCAATCGTTACGTGCTTGAACATTTAAAGTATGTTCTTAAGACTTGATACATAATATAGTATTTATGTGAGTATGGTATTATATATATCGACGATTGAATTGGAATATTTTATTTTAAATGTTGGACCACCCGTGTGTACGTAAAATTCAAGGATAACTATGAAGATACGTTCATGAATGTTTGATGAGAACACTTATTTCATAAACATACATTGATTTAACATATTAAACACTATGTGCACTTAAGTTTTGATTGTTTATATATATTCTTTGTTAACAAAATGATAATGGTTAGAGAAATATTAGCTCAATTCTATTGCTGATGCTCAAAAAATCATACTTACTGCTTTTTGTGATGACCAAGCAATATTTTAGTTTAATATATTGATCGAAGTAATACAACATTATGTTAAGAGCTGTTTGCACAAATCAGGGTCAAGATTTGCTAGATGAACGGGGATGAGGGTCATTTGATTATTTAAATAAAACTAGCTGCACCCTGCTCCGCTTTGCTGTGGCACAAAAAAAAACAGTTTTTTAAAAAAAAAAATCATAAAAACAATCCTTGATGCGGATTATATATCATGCTAAAATTTCAGCTCAATCGGTGCAGCACTTTTTGAGTTTTTGAAGCATACACAAACCAACATAACATTTTTATATATAGAAGCTAGAAGATAGATAGATAGATGGGTTTGGACTAGGCTTCAATCTAGTCCAAAGGTTTAAGATGATGCGTGCTCACCCTGGAACTTCTTTGCACAGACGGAACACAGTAAAAAGTGTTTGACGCGACTCTAACAGCATGTCCGTCGCTAACCAGGCAGCCCTGGTAAAGCTCACCGCCATTCAGCGGTGACCGCTGGTTGCAAAAAACCTGCGGCCTATGGTTTGTTGCCTAGGATGGACAGTTTGGTCGCGGGACTTACGAACTACCGTGATTCCGGAACGTAAAGGACTATTGAAGGACACCGTGGATTTTAGTCAGTACGAGTCTGACAGTCCCTCCCGCTCTGCCCACGGTGGGAGGATTCATTTGATGATTTTACCACGATAAAGCCTTTGTCAAACAGACTGGCTGGAAATTGTTTGAATCCAGTCACATAGAGAAGCGAAAGCGATCCGATAGGCGTGACAGAACTATCGGATTGACGTCTCGCTTCAGTTCGGTATCGCCTCAGACACGCTTCGCTTTCGCCTGTCTGTTTGACAAAGGCATAAAAGAAGGATGGACAGTTAGGAGGTGTATTATACCCACCTCATATCAGTAGTAACAAGCACACGCAATGGCTCTGTAGAATCCCTTTGCAGGATATGCCCGATTCCGTATCTTACCCATCTTTCCATCTGTCAGTTTTAACGAAGATAATGTTAGGGCTGTTCAGCTGCTGGTGGTATTGGACTGACAAAATTTGAGAATCAACATCATAAGGATGAAGAGGAAGCATATCTTTAAGTAAAAATAAAGATTGACCCAGTCTAGCTGGCGCGTTGACCTAAGATGACCCGGAATTAAACCCTAACCGAATTAGTCTTCTTGACACTCGTCATAATATTGCATAAACACTAGAGAATATTATACTCGTAGATTGGACGACGGAGACCTTCGCTGACTGGCCGACTAATCAGTTGCAAAACGGCCGATTAGTCGACCAGCTATACCTCCAGATGATTGAGTTCAGGGGTTATCAAAACTGTCAGATTGTCACGTTTCATGTATAAAAAAGGTGGCTAAAAATAGTGGCCCAAGTTTGGCCGCAGTTCGTGCGTAAATTCGCAGGTATGCGAATGAAGGTACATATTAGGGCTTACCGCAAAGGAAATGCATCTAGCACAAGGCTCTCCGTTCACCGAGGTCCTAAGATTTGGGTAAACCTAGCGATTATGTGACGCTTAAGCTGGCTTTCCATGGTGCGTGATATTGCGGACGGACGCACACGGGCGACCACTGCGGACAGCCACGCACCGCACACAACGTTCTTTCTCTTTGACGGAGGTGTCTGCGCTAACACCAACGTTACTCTTTTCATGGTACGTCGGTGCGGGCATCGGGTCTAAAATCGCCAATTTGATTTAATTTATCAACGTTGAGCATAGAATATTCCATGTTACGAATTTTGATTGTGATCAAATTTGTGGTTTCAATTAGACTTCACGATTGCCGCAGTGGCTGAGCGATTGGACTGCTGCGCTGCGTGTCGCGGGTTCGATTCCCGTACGGAGCAAATATTTGTATGATCTACAAGTAGTTGTTCCGGGTCAGGGCGTTTGTGTATGTGAGTTTATATGTTTGTAAACGCACCCACGACACAAGAGAAATTCCTGGTGTGGGGCAAAGTCAAAAAAAAATTATTTTCTTAAACAATAGAGTGTCAAATTGATAATGAATAATTTTAGCAAAATTGTCAAAGTGGCGATTTTAGACCTGTTTGTCCGCAATGTCACGCACTATGTGAACCCAACTTAGACTTGTGATGACAGGATACTTGTTCGGTTAGATGCACGACATAATTAAGTGGTTATACATATTGTTGGTAGGGTACCTATGATCGTTTTAATAATTTAATATTCTTCTTCCGTTGTTCACCAGTCGGTGTTATATAATTTTGATGTGGTTTTTCCGACGTTCGTAACTTGGCTAGGTCATGATTTTTTGTGATTAAGTAGTTAGGCATAAAACACAGTATTGAAATAATATTTAAAGGCACTAGCACAAGTGCGTGATGTAAAGTAAATGCTTCAATTTTAAAATTGGAAATACTTGTTTCATGTATAAATATTAATAAAAAAGAAGTTTGTAATGTAAATACGTCAATATTTGAGGTTTCCCGTTTGAGCAACTATTTTTAGGGCAACTTTTCTTCCAACACAATAATTCTTATATTTTATATTATTCTACTGATTTTCCAACCAGATTTTTCTTATCGTTTTGGGACTCATCATAAACATTTCTCTTATCCACAGCTGACTACTTCCCCTCATGCAAAAGGAGTGATCCTCAAATAGAGAAATGTGTCCTGAACGGTTTGGAGGCAATGAGACCATACCTCAAGGAGGGTATAGCTGCGGTCAACATCCCAGCGCTGGACCCCTTCACCGTACCGACCCTGAAGCTGGACAGAACTGCTCCCAACTTGAGGATCAAGGCAACGGTGAAGCATGGAAAGGCATATGGAGGCAGTGATTTCAAGATTGAGAAGCTGAAGTAAGGAACTTTAAAAATATAACTTTACAAGTTAAAACAGGATTTTCACTATGTTTAGTGATTAGGTTTGTTTTTGAGGAGTTCGTGGCTAAATAGTAAACAGCCACACAGGTTAATCTTTATGGTTAATCCGTGCTTGCCAAGGTTGGTTTGTGGATGGGTTACCATTTACCGTAGCGAGTTTCCTCCGAGAAATCGCCGCTGTCATTTATCTTTGACGGTTTATTGGTTAGACAGATGCTTGGTAAGTCTGACAACCAGACTTACCATGGGATATCGTGTTACCAAGTTATTGGGTTGTGGCGGGCAGATAGCCAGTCGATCCATGTAAAATACTAATATTCAGCTGCATCTGCTTCGACTGAAAGTCACTCCAGCATAGTTGAGAAGCCTACCGGGGTCGCGGGACTTACGAGCTACCGTGACCCCGGAACGTAAAGGGCAATTGAAGGAGAGAGAATACCGTGGATTTTAGTCACTACAAGTCTGACAGTCACTCCTGCCCTGGGTGAGAGGACTCATATGTAGAGCATAGTTGAAAAAAAGCTAGGCAGATGATGAGGAATTTTATATTTTGAGTTTCTACTATTGCAAGTTAAACTATTTATAACAGTGTTAGTGACCATGTTTGTTCTAACACGTTTATGCAATCTGTTGGTAGTGGATATCTAGGCTACTTGACAAAAAAAAAAAGAAAAACTTAGTTATTTCAAGACTGAGTGCAAGATACTTGATTATTTTGCGGAAACATAGTTATAATAGCTTGTAAGTGGCATAATAATTATGTTACCACCAATTTCGAGCTTGGCTTATGTAAGCGTTAGTCTTGTAAATATTTTTCAGATATAAACAATCTTGAAGAAGATAGGTAAAGAAATACTACTAATAGCAAACGTATAAGTATCGACATCACCTCAACTAATTATTACAAGCTAATCTATTTGAGGTTATGCCGCATTAGGTATACGGTTTAACTTACTTCTAAGCAAGCGTGCTTCACCGTCGACCACACCATTGCTTACCTTCAGGCGTCACATGGTGGTCAAATTCGAGTCAATATAAGAGAACAAAAAAATGTGCGTTGCTGTACGGAGTTTAATCCATGCTCGGGCAGAAGACATGCCGAGTTGGATAGAAAGAGCTTTGTCTTTTCTTGGTAGAATAGAGATAGAATCGCCAATTGTGCTAGTCAAGAATGTTAAGTTTCCTTTTCACACTTTCGCCACCGTTTATTGAGTGTAGATCTCTTCTTTTGTCCACATTTGGCGGTTCTGTTTCATAGTTATCTAGTTTCTTCCAGCCACTTTGATGAGATCGTCTATCTACCTGGTCGGTCACTGTTCTCTTTACTGTCCGTGATCTCTCCACTTCAATCCTTTCCTCCCTGCATCTTCATCATCATCTTTAAAATATAAATATAGGGTATTCGACTGAAAAAAATATAATCTAATGAGTCCATCAGATAGACCATGAAAAAAATACAAGATACGTATTTTTTGTTTCGTCAAGTCAAAATTGAGACTTTTAAAATTGGCCCCCACTCTCGAATTTTGATGCGTTATATCTTGGTAAATATTCATTGATTTTACACAAGAAAAATACGTGTCCAGTATCTTAAAAATTCTTAGTGATGGACTAATTATATTAGCATTTTACTGATGTTGTGAATTACCCTATTAGGACAGAAGCTTTAACTTGATTACCTAACTCAACACTTCTATCTGTGGCTTCCAGATTGAACCTGAACAACAAATACGCTGGGGAGCTGAAGTTGACGCTGCCGAGGCTGATGGTGATGGCCAACTACGACGTGAAGGGATCCCGACTCCTCGCCCTCGACATCAACGGCAAGGGACGCCTCCAAGGAAACTTCAGTGAGTATTCTACATTAAATGACATAGATTTACCACACGGTAGGCACTTGCTGAATGATTACTGAAGTATTTTTGGTTTTAGTTACACGACCAAAGTTGTCACGAATTTAATTTGTTACATAATACGTTTGTACAATTTTTCTGTACGACCCGTAGTTTGCCAGATAAGTACCACCTGCAACCCATTTTCTTATTTATCTTCAAGTTTTTTTTAAAAAAAAAAACCTTGCCCAATACTCGGAATTTCTCCTGTGCCGTGGGTGCATTTACAAACATATAAACTCACATACACAAACACCCAGACCCGGATCAACTACTTGTAGATCATGCAAATATTTACTCCGTAAGAGAATCGAACCCGCCGCGACACGCAGCGCAGCAATCCAATCGCTCAGTCACTGCGCTAACCGTGCCGTTGATTATAAATATATATAATCAACCATATACATATATATATATGTCGGATCTTGGTTGAGTGTGCCCTTAAAGAGAACACAAGCGCCTTTGTGCGTTGTGCTGAGTCTAAGGTAGGTGTCTGATAAGCACCACGGTCCCATGGAACGACAGTGTTCATTCGGGCGTGGTGGAAGTGACACATACTACCCTAGGAACTGCTCTGTGTTTCCTTTTAAGGTCAGAACATTAATTTAGCAAAGTTGAGTTAGTAATAGACTATGCAACATTAACAGTGCATAAGTCAAAGTAATTATTTCTCACATTAACCCGTATCCCACTCTCTGCGCCCACAATTGTTGACACTATGCATGTCACTTAGTACTGTTATTATTCTGATAGCAAGCAAATATACCCGGATGCGACATCAGAAGTGGGATAGAAGCGGGTTGAGAAATTTTCTGAAAGTGAAAATAGTGCGAATAGACTGTCGTGTAGTGTTCGAAAAACAGTGCAGCAACATAGTTGCTTTCTTACCTACTTGCGGGTCAAACGACAAACTATGCCGTTCTCGTTCGATTTGGGTAAGATTACCAATAGGCAGACGTGCACGATGCATAATTCTGTGAAGTTCTGCGAGTACTTAAGGGTTTTGACATGATAAGACAATCGTTTTTATCAGGCCCCATAATGTCTGTCTATCAAAAATGTGTTCAACAGTGTTTGAGTGAGAACGAGCTAGGTGTTATATTCGGTAAGTCATTACCATTAGAAGCACTTATCAGTAATGTGTCCTCAGGAGAAACATTAAGTACTTCATGTTGTCTGAAGTGTTGTTTTACATTTGCGAGACTGCTGATCATGTGGTCCTGGGTTCGATTCCCGAGTAAGACGAGGTGTATTGTTTGGTGCACCTCTACCTGACTTGATTTTCTAGGGTGATGCAAGGCAACTTTGTCGCTCAGTTACGAGCGACAGCTGAGTTATGTTTAATGACTGCCACCCCGTTAGCTCCCTAAGTTCACGGTCGTGGGAGGACGTGCTGAACGTGCAATCATGGGATTGATTCTCGGGTCAAATGCGAATTAAATGAGTTTTATAGGATTCTCCAATTATATTGGGTTGATTTCATTGTATTGCGTATGCATAAGGTTTATGTTTGATTAATTAGCGACTTTAAGTCAATTCAACTAAATAATCAAATGTTAACCGCTACAAACTTGATTTGAAATTGAGAATATCTTAATCGTTAGAATCCTCGGTTAGTACGGTGAGTTACGTACCGTTGAAGGACGATAAGTTGACAGTTTCAGTGAAATACGTTTGAGCTACTGCTATACTGTTTGCTCATTTGGGTATAGTGACCGTTATAGTGTTGAATTTTCATTTACGTGTTTTCCAATTGAAAAGCTGGGAAGCTGGGAACTGTTGAAATTATTGTCAATAATCGGCACAGGTCTAATCATGAGTTTTCACTTTTTTTTGTGAAGTGAAGTAGTGTGAATTAAACGGGGACTTTGACGTTGATTCGATGGATGAAATTCGTTTTTCATGTGTAGTACGAGAGGCGCAATTTTATTTTCCATACAATCTACGTCGTCACACTTTAACTACGCTGTACGGCCAAATAAGTAGAATTCATGTTAAGGCCATTGACCAGAAAGTATGAACTGCACGAGCATTTCATGTTTTCATTATCGTCGGTTGAAGAAGAAGTAGAAGAAAGACGAGCATCCGATTATTTGAAGTCTGAAGATCACAGTAGCACCTCATAGCAACCTGCTGTACGTCCAGGATGAGTGTCCATGGTGTGAAGTTGAGCTCCGACATACTGACCATGCATCAAACATGCTGGTTTAACCCTTATCTCCTGCATTGTAGCAAGTAACACCCATGAACAGATTCTAAATAGTCAAGAAAAGTCTAATAAAGTTGTTTAACAACAAGACAGTGTCAATGTGATGTTGTTTCCATTACCAATAATGGAAAAAGTGTAAAATAGCACACAACAGATTTTAATGTGAGGATTTCATAATATATTACAATCAGGTACAGTTTATATTACGATTGGTCATCATACCAATGCTCATTGTTTATTAAGATTGTAAATAGCTGAACCATTGAGAACCCGATGATTGTACTTAAACTTAACAAAGCTTTACAAAGCTTGATTGTTGTAGCGGCATTCATGAAGTCTTTGTAGAAACGAAATTGATTAATAAAATCATAACACAGGATAAGCAACATGAGCACCCAAATATTATAATAATTGGGCCTGTGTAACGCGATCACTGTAAGACAGAGAGCCATTGTTAGAGCTTTATGCAGAGTTGCACTTGACTATATCATTGTTTATGCCGTAAGTGCCACGTTGTTATCGGCACCGATAGAACAAGGTATAGACCTACACATTGTTCTCGAAGAAATTATTACTCAATAAAATTATCCTGGTAATCGAAATAAGTTACTCTTGAGTTAGTTTACACAAGTGAATTAGTGACTTACTAGAGTCTTGAACCGTACAAGCAGCTTGTGGTTAAATAATAACAGCCGCAATAGCTGGTATATGTGGTTGAGCTGCGTTTGGTAGTCTGGTATTCTATGAATGACTGATCGCATTCACTAACTTTCTTACGTGCTTGAAAAAGCTCGCTAAGCCGTCATTCCCAACTGTCATTCAGTAGCCCCTAGTAGTTAATGGCCTCTTGATCTGACAACCATGAGCCTTGTCAGGGGGTATTTTATTACCCAGTACTGGATGGGCTGTGGAGGTCAGATGAGTGGTCATTTCCTGTGGGGGGACCGGTGATCAGCTGCATCCAGTTGAACTAGAAGCTGATGCCGGTACGATTGGCCAAGGGCTAGGGAGGTGATGAAATAAATTGCTTTCGAGATATGATTTACAATATTCAATTAATGACCAGTTAGTGTCATGAAATAATGATATGATGATGCTTACAAGATTCTGAAATATTGTAGCATCATGAATTTAGAATTCATTTTAGAGAAAACGGGTTACAGAATAAGTTCTTTACGATTACAACAAGTTTGGTAAGTTTGCTGAGACAGCTTAAATAATTTTCAATTGGTTATTGCTCTGATAAACAATAGAGAGTGCTATTAAACGAAATAATTATAACCGTAGGTGGATGCTTCCGTTAAAGTTTTCTGGTTATTGAAATTTTAATGGCGACGCTATGGGCTAAATACTCTTAAACAAAAGACATACTGTCATGCTGAATGTTAGAATACAATTAGAAGAACGCTGAAAGTCAAGTACCTTTAACGTAATAATCTAATGTAATAACAAATCCAGTAATAGCAAGATCGGTTGTCTAGGTCACTGTGATGACTAGACTGTGTTTAGTCACGGGATGACTAAAAACGTAACTACGGGGATGGTTACGTGGACCTAGTCACGAGGATGACTGAGGTCGGAAGCGGTCACTGGGCTGACTGTTGTGTAGCCACGGGGATGGTTACGGGGACCTAATCACGAGGATGATTGAGGTCAGAAGCGGTCACTGGGCTGACTGCTGTGTAGCCACGGGGATGGTTACGAGAACCTAGTCAAGAAGATGACTGAGGTCAGGAGCGGTCACTGGGTTGACTGCTGTGTAGCCACAGGGATGGTTACGGGACCTGGTCACGGAGATGATTTTGGTCGTGATAGTTACAGGGATAGCTATCGGAAGCCTAAGTCATGGCTTATAGAACAAATGATGTTGCTAAACTGGATTGTATTAAGAGACATTGCTGCCAAGATAGCTGAAATGTCCTGTTTTTAATTTTATTAAGGTCAGTTAAATGGTACTTACGCTTTGTTAAATTGGCTAGTCTAAGACAAACGTAATTTTTGTATCGCGACAAAATTTGTAAAGAAGTAACGTGACTATGATGTTAACATCTCATGATAATGACATGATCTACCTAGACTGAATTTTGTAACGAGAAGAATTTGACGCATTCTCTTGGTTAAGTCAGAATGACCGAACGGCAGTTTCTTGTCATTGATATTACTGGTACTGCAGATTAACACACGAGGACGTGTGTCCTGCAGGATGGCCGTGTCGGATCTTGGTTGAGTGTGCCCTTAAAGAGAACACAAGCGCCTTTGTGCGTTGTGCTGAGTCTAAGGTAGGTGTCTGATAAGCACCACGGTCCCATGGAACGACAGTGTTCATTCGGGCGTGGTGGAAGTGACACATACTACCCTAGGAACTGCTCTGTGTTTCCTTTTAAGGTCAGAACATTAATTTAGCAAAGTTGAGTTAGTAATAGACCATGCAACATTAACAGTGCATAAGTCAAAGTAATTATTTCTCACATTAACCCGTATCCCACTCTCTGCGCCCACAATTGTTGACACTATGCATGTCACTTAGTACTGTTATTATTCTGATAGCAAGCAAATATACCCGGATGCGACATATATATAATCAACGGCACGGTTTAAAAAGTTTCTAAAAATAACCTCAAGCAGATATTTGCGGTATTTGAGGTTATTTTTAAAAACTTCTAGATTAAATTGTGTTATCGAAAACAATTTATCTAATTTTACAATAATAACGGATTTGAATCATTTTCATGCTAATGTTAACCTGTGATTCACCAAATTACATCGATCATAAACAGCTTAGATTCGGTAAACAACAAGTTTTTAGACCCATATTCTAATGATATACAAGAATAAAGTAATGTTATCAGTTATTTACTTTGCTTTGCGATATTTCAATTTTTTTTTTCGGTTTTTGGGCATATGCAACGGGATACTATATACTTTCATTAATTTATTAAGTTATATATTTATCTGATTTCTGTATATTAGATTCCATTGGTAATACTGGCTGACAGATTTTCGGGATTCATTAAAATATAAAATTAGTTATGTTTTATAACTTTCATTTGATAGTAATTTTTCTTATATCAGGAATTTTTGAAGTGAAAACTTCTTTAGCGGCGTGGTGCACTTTTTTTAGAATGGGTAAAAAATGTTAAACTGGCGTCAGGACACTTGACCTGATCGAAAATTCGTAAGACGGCGCAGGGCGCTTGCGCGAATGTTCGTGTGTGTTTATTACTATTCAAGCTTTCACTTCTGCCGGCACTCCCAGAGTGCAAACCGTCGCTTTTTAAATACACTTATTACTTACCCGAGCCTAGGCAGTGGGTGCGTTACAATTGCAACCTACCTCAATGCATTATTTAACATAGTATTGCACCAACATGCGATAGAACAACGAGTAGAAAATGTGTGTCATTGCTGTGTAAATTTTAGATGGTCTAACGAAAAGTCAATATCATTTATTAGCTATTTGTGTGTAAAAATCATCAAAATTTAAATGAGTCCTCCAAACTTCGGCGGTGAGGAAGACTCTTACTGATTAAAACCAGTCTGTTTCTGCACATACTTTTTGCGTTCTAGAGTCGCGATATTATTGATTAGATACTCGTAGTATCGCGATCCTTGGTTAATAACCCATGGTGTAATTTATCTATAATATGTATGTATTTAGAAATATATAAGTATGTTTATCAGTTGTCTAGTACCCATAACACAAGCTCTGCTTAGCTTGGGACTAGATGGCGTTGTGTGATAGCTGTGGAATATTTATTTATTTATTATTATTTATTTATGGTTGTAATTTCAGTTAAATTATTATCTACTTTGGTACATTACTTTAATTATAAGCATTCATTGCTTTACTTAATGCTTTACTCGTAATAAAACAAAATATTTAAGCTAAATTAAATGCAGTTTAATCATTTTTAAGCATTTAAGTATAAATAAAAAGTAATGACTAGGTATGCTATCATTTTTATGGCTAAAATGTTATAAAAATGATAGTCATTACGTTTTATAATAATCCTATTATTGATTTTGATGTATTATTGTCATTTATCAATCACGTCCCTTTTGTTTATTTACGAAGTTAGTTTGCATCTAACCACTTCAGTTATAATTATTAGTTTAATTAACATATTTATTTTTTTGTTTACAGCCGGCATTACCGTGGTTGCAAAGGGCTTTGCTAAACCACTCGTCAAGGATGGTGTGGAGTTCCTGCAAGTTGACAAGCTCGTGTCTAAAGTCAGAATCAACCATGCGCAGATCGCAATCGATGAATCTGAAAGGCCGGTAGCAGGTAAGACAATGTTTTCTCTTTTTATTCCCTCCATCCCACTCCACTTTAAATTAATTATGGTTGAATTAGGACCACTCGGCAACAACTTTATTTTATTATGCGCGATTTAAAACGATTTTTTTTTTCTTATCTATAGCGCAATCAGCAGCATCATTCTTCAATGCCAGTCCTAACGTAGTCCTGGATATCCTGAGCCCCCTCATCGACGAGACCGCTGCAGCAGTCATCAAGGCTTTCGTCAACAAAGTGTTGGGAAGCATACCTATTGCAGAAGTACTCACCGACGATACCGCCTAAATTACAAATAGGTTAGGATTTATAGGTTTTATGTAGATTTGTGAGAGGTTACTCAAAAAAGGTGAAATATTGTTGGCGCTCTAATATCAATAAGAAAGAAAAATAACAAAAATTGAAATCTATCATAAAAAAAGAACAATAATCTTTTTTTTTTAATTTGGCGCCCTGTGTCGTATTATTTGAAAAGGAAACATTCGAATGAAAGTATAATAAAAAAAAAACATAATTCCTTTTTTGAATTTGGAGCTATTTGAAACACCTTCGAACTAAAATTACAAAAAAATGTGGTATTGGTGCTTTATTCATCTTTATAACCGGGACTTCGAATTCGAAATAGTTAACATGAATAAATAATAAGCATTTTTGTCATCATTACTACGAAAAATTTATCTACATTGGGAATTATGCTCACAATATTCTTAAGTTAATTATAATTTAGTTAGAATATTTATTGATTACAAAAACATTGTCAATTGGTCAAGGACTATAGATTCAACTAAGAAGGATAGTCTCTATGTTCATCAGTCACTTGAAAATAGCGTTTAGCAATAAAATGCTCTGTGGTAATTAATCTTAAATGGTTTATATTATCTTTATTATCTTGTTAGACTTATTTTTAAATGATAATTGTTTATTTAAAACCGTGCAAGGTTTTAAAAGTGTTGCACGACATCACAATATGGCGATATCAACTATCCTTCTTAGTTGAAACGCATTATACAACTTATTAGGTATAATTACGTTTTTATAGGAGACGAAGGCATTAAGACCAAATTGTCAATTCATTATTGGGTTGTCTTAATTATAAGTACAAATCGGGTCCATTCGATTTTGACAGATGGCTGATGATTGATAATAGGTACTTTTATCGAATAAATAATTTATAAATTTCTGGTGACGAGAATTTCAGACTCAGAAGTCATCAAAAAAAAGTTAAGAGAAGTATTTATAACTGTTTGTGTACAATTTATGGAAAGAAGAAACTCCGTTCGTATTTTCGCGATTTATGTGAACACAATTTGATTTTGCTTCCGATTATATGGATGATTCCAAAGTAGATCTTGTCTATGATATGAAAAGAATTTATGGTAACCATAGACAAAGCTTGTATTGAAAAATGCTCGTTGGGCATCAAATGTCTCGTACCTGCTTGATTTGATCAAGGCTGTAAATTAGAATAAGATTGTAAATAAATTAAACATTACCGTTAGCTACATTATACAAAACAAATGTTTTATTTAAAAGTTAATACGCTAAAATATGGTTTGGGATCTTTGAACCCTATTTTCTTCTCCCTTTTTTATTGTGGTATAATAATCAAACAAATGAGTCCCATTATTGTCCCACTCGTACTGACTCAAACCCACGGTGTTCCTTCAATAGCCATGTACGTTCCAGGGTTATCTGATGAGACACTCCTGCGACACCGGCAGGCAATTATTATTTTCCCATTCCTTTTCTAGAAGTCTTACACAGACTCTCACTCTTTTTTGTTTGAAGAAAAGTTTAACCCAAAATGTTTTCCACTTTCAAAAACTTTGTCCTGGCAATCACAGAAAAAGAATTAGCCAAATATATTGCATTGCATTGTCGTCTGTAGAAATACACTTGCTACATTTGACAATTTATAATAAAAAAATAATTGCGAACCAGTTAAGAAAAGAAATAATTTTTTTTTTGCGAACCAGTAAAGAACGGAATCAGGAGTGTATAAAAATAAGGATGTAAACACACGTCAAGAGCACTACAATCTCGTGTAAGGTCGAGGTCACACTGTTCCACTCCTTCCTTATTCCATTCGCACTAGTATTGCATTACTTCCTGATGCAATCAACATATGTGGGGCAGAATTTAAAACCAGAGGGCCTACCACAGAAATCTTAATAATTAAGATTTCTGTGGGGCCTACCATGACGTGTGACATTAAAGCGTGTGTGGTTCCGCTCAGGGAACGAGATGGCGCTAGACGACTTGTATAGCTCTGTCTCTTTCTCACAGCCTAACTACGCACGCTTTAAGACGTCATGGTAATAGTTGTTTTGAAAGGTATTTTTGTTACTAACTGCTGTCCGTGAGTTCCGCGGGAGGGACAGGGAATTATTATTCTGATAAAAAATATAGGTACCTAAAAAGTATCCATTTTATTGAAATCTATTTTATATAGTCGTTGTGGAGAAAGTATAATAAATATAGTATTGTTTATTTTAAACAATATATAATGTGTACTTGAAGACATTTTCGTATCCAAAAATGATCATACGGACGGCTCATATCGTTATTGGTTCCTCTGATGCTGAAAACTTGATGGATTTGAAGAATTATGTAAACCAAAAGAACGAAAAAAAAAACAAAAATTGAGTTTCTAGGGCCACAATTTACTCAAACAAATATTAAAATAAACACCGCGTACATACTGGTAGACCCACTCAAGTTCATCACTCACATTCAAGTAAAGTGTAATTAATCTAATACATATGTACATGTTTGAAATGTATTTATAACTTGAAGATATTTGCAATGTAGCCCTTGTGACCTCATTCGAGGTTCTCTACCACATAAGGCAAGTAACCGTACCATCAGAGATAATAAAAGGACTATTTTCCATTCAGACTGTTAGATTAAGTATAATTCTGAACCAGAAAGGTAGAAAAGTGTAAATATGAATTATTTAAAGTTAATTTTGGTTGTTCTTTACGTGAATTGTGTGTATGGGAGAAGAATTAACAGGAATGGGACCGTTTTTGATGATCATCATGACAGTAATAATAGCTCGGATATAAGTAAGTGTTTTTTGTAGTAATGAACTTATGGGAACTTACAGATCTTTTTTGGTGATTAAAATATAACCTATCAGATTTATAAAGCATCTCTATGATCTAAGACTATAAACTCAGGTGATAAACGTATAAAACTTATTACATCAAGCGCCATTTTAATAAAAACAATAATAGCAATGGTGAATGTACTAAATCTTTCAATAATTACCCGATTTTATTTACTTGTGATTTTTATTGAACGTATGTATAAACCGCTGAGATTTTAACAAATATTGGCATAGAAAATGATGGAACTCTGGAGACAATTAATAGACTATAGAAATGTTGAGAGGGACGAATAAATTCGCTGGCAAAAGCTAGTAAGGGAACAGTCTTTAAGACGCAAGGTATGATGGGAAATCACACACTTATGGCAAACTTAACACAATACAAACGTAGCGCAAGCGCCAACAGGAACCCATTTGTTAATGGCCGCTTGCAAATGACATCTTGATGGCGCTTGCGCTACGTTAATGTTGTGTTAAGTATGCCTAAATAATGTAGTCCCCATTATTCCTGCGCGTCCCCGTCTTATACACTGTTCCCCTATTATCAAATTACAACATCACATCCTTAATAGTTTATTTAAAACTTCAGTTCACTCAGAATACTTTTCCAGGTAAATCAATATGCCATTACACGGACCCCAACGTAGCGGATTGCATTCAACGCGTCGCTGAGCAAGCTAGACACCTCCTGGCCCAAGGAGTACCAGAGCTGAACATCCAGCCGCTGGAGCCGCTGAAGATCCCCAATATACGGCTGCGGCAACACAACATGCCTACCAACCACTTCAAGTACGACGCTTGGTTGTCAGATGTCACCTTGGAAGGACTTACCAATTATACCTTTAATAAGTTGGAGTAAGTATCAGAAGGTCTACTCTCTAAGGCTTGTATTACAGAACGGCACACAAAAATAGATCCAAGCCATTTCATTGGTTGAAAGTAGTTTTCAATAATACTTACGACAGGCCTGATGGTCTAGTGGTTAGTGACCCTGACTGTTTTGCCGGAGGTCGTGGGTTCGATTCCCACCCAGGACAAATGTTTGTGTGATGAACACGATCATTTGTTCTGTGTCTGGGTGTAATTTATCTAAAATATGTATATATTTAGAAATATATAAGTATGTTTATCAGTTGTCTAGTACCCATAACACAAGCTCTGCTTAGCTTGGGACTTGATGGCGTTGTGTGATAGTTGTGGAACATTTACTTGTGTTTTGAGTGATGTTCCTTAGTACGGGCCTTAGTCTGTCTACGAAAAACCGGGCATGTATGAAAGTATCTCGAAACTTTTGAGTGAAACCTACTCTATTCGTTCTGAATTCATACTTTCTGACAACACATTGGGAGTTGGGACAAGTGTCTAATCATGTTGTCACCTATTTTTAGTATGTACCACTAATTTATCTCATTAAGAGTAATAAACACCCGAAACATTGGATGAAGCTATGGTTTTCGTACTTAGATAGTACTAACCCAGATATTTGTCGACGTTTTCCATCGAGCATGAGTATTTAAAGTTTCTAGAACACATTGTTGCCTCAAATAGTCAAGATGAGAATCGTTGCTAACTTAATAACAACAGGCATAGTAGAACAAAATAACAATCCAAAACTTTTAGGTATTTTATTTTTGGCTCAAATCTAGTGCAAAGGCATAATACCGAGAATCGAGCGAGCTAACTAGAAAAGTAGTAGAAAACTGTTTTGGGGCGAACTCTGCCAGGATGGAGGTGTGTTAGGTGGCTCTTTTGAGGCCTACCACCTACTGAATGTAATTATAGGCATAAGATCTGCAGGTTTTAAGCAACAGTTATCAGCCATAGCCCATAGCATAATCAGCTTATATAATGTTGCCAATTTTATGACACAGAATATATTCTATACCCAGTATGTTTCCATAAACTGTGTACCTTTCTCAACCAAATTATTCTCCAATACAGTGTATTTCCCGAAGATTTGAAGGTGACGGCCAACATCAGTCTGCCTCACCTGATGATGTCAGGAGACTATGTGGTCCTCGGAGACTTCCAGATGCTGCCCGTCGAATCTACGGGCAAGATGGCCGCCAACTTTAGTAAGTGGTATCTTTTGTTTTGGAATTCTACTTCCAATTATTGCCCAATGTAGGTCTTTGCTAAATTAATAATCTATGTTAAAATTATAAAGCTGAATGAAAAGTTTGTTTGCTTTGTTTAATGCACTAATATCAGGAACTTCTGGAACAGCTGGAATTCGAACCAGTAGGTTGAATTTTGTGTTGGATAGTCCATTTATTGAAGAAGAAGAGCCTTTAAACTTTTGTCATTTTCCTCGAGTCACTTTAATCAGATCCTTTGACACATTTATTTAGATTAAGAACTACCGTTGGTGTAGTTGGTCAAGGGCTACTGCTGAGCATGAGGTCCGATTCCTGAACGGGCAAAGCGTTACAGAGTTTTTTCCATTAAGAACTTCTTAGTAGCTGTTTCAAATCTGGATTTGTGTCCGGTTGATGGCAATACGCTCGCTCTCTATCACATGGGACGTAAAACATAACTGGCTAAATGAGGGTATTCTAAGGTATACTTTGCCTAATCTTTTGGGATAATCGAGCCAGCAAGCTACAAGCTAATTTGATATCGATATCACCACATTTAAGGGCTATTTTTTTTTACAGCACAATGTACGGCAGCTTTGGTAGCGTTAGGTGCTAAAGTGCACAAGAGGATGGTGATTCGAGACGCGACTGTACACCTGCGCTGCACTGGACCACTGAAAGCGAGCCTGATGGAAGCACATTCTACTACCGGAGAAATGGGTATGTTGAGTTCATTTGCAAAAATTTATTTTTATCCAGTAGCCACTATAATAAGACTACTCGTATTTCGATCCTAAAACTTTAAGACTGAATATGTCGTTGGTCGTGATGTTATTACCACAAATAATGTCTATTAAATTTGAGCAGAAAAATTAACCAAATTACTTGATTTGTTTTTTATCATGGTAAAATCGTGAAATCGGTCCTCGCGCCCAGGGTGGGATGGGAGGGGCTTATAGATTTGTACTGACTAAAATACACGATGATCCTTCAATAGCTCTTTCCATTCCAGGGTTATGGTTAAGCTTAAAGGCAGCCCCGCGACCCGAAAAAAAAAAAGTTTTGCAGTCACCAATTAAAGTAGCCAGCTAGTGATAGCGTATAGACTGTAGCGCATTGTATTTTTGTACCCTGTAGTATCCCAGGACCAAAGATTTGACAATAAGTACATCCATTCTCTGTGGAGTTTACTTTGTTACATTTTTCTTAAACACATCTAAGTCACGCCAGCGTTCTCTAAGCTTCCCTCAGCAATGACCTTTGTCTTCTAGCACCATTCATAACCTGTTCATAATTGCAGAAATGATAACCCAGCACATCGCACAAATGCACTCAATGGACATCGCGAAGGAGGTGCAACCGGCTGTGGAGACAGCCCTCGGCATGGTGCTCGAAGATGTCGCCAACAAGTTCCTAAAGCACATCCCACAAGACATGGTCTTCCCGAATTAAGAACACCGTATTCTCGACGTATGAGAGTGAAAAACTTCAAAAATGTTATTAGAACTTACCATGTTTATCCGTTGGAGATCCTGAATATAAAGTATTGAGGTGGTGTACATCTTCACTTATAGAAGCCCACAGTTTAAAGTTATTATTTGGTTGAGGTTTACTATCGACATTGTTTCAAGTGCCATCATAACGGATAAACTTTTTTCTATATTTTAATGATAGTAATACTGACATGACTGACATGTCAATTTAAACATTTTTATACTTTGATATGATTTTAATAGTGATAAGAATTCCTAAGAATGACGTAGTCGTTGAGTTATGTTAATTAATAATTGACACTATTGTTCCATTTTACTTATTATAGTGATAATATTATGAATCAAAAGATTTTTAGAATGTGGTCCGAAACGGGAATAAATCATTTGAAACGTTGCCTTTGAGGGTTCAAGACCAAAATGAGAGCGCAATAATTATTGTAAAAAATATAATTTTGTTTTTGGACTGCTAAAAACTCTTTATTGTAATGCTGTTGTGTAGCCATGGCTGAAATGCATAATTATACTGTGGTTTTACATGTAGCAATCTACGAGTATCATGTTAAAACAACTGAGGGGAACACTGTATTAGATGAAGACGCGAGGCATAATGAGGACATACACCCTTAAGGCATACTTAACACAACACTAACATAGCGCAAGTGGCATTAGGACGTCATTTACAAGCGGCCATTAACAAATGGCGTCCTGTTGGCGCTTGCGCTACGTTAGTATTGTGTTGAGTTTGCCTTAATGATTTCCCAACGTACCTCGCGTCCCCGTCTTATACACAGTTCCCACTGTTCCCCTATTAGAATCCTTGCCTTGCATACATTGAGATAAAGGCAAAATATTAAGTATAAGGTTATTTAATTTATTGTATCTCTATTGTGTTTTCCTATTTATTTATTTCTTAATTAAGCTATCATTGGTTAAGTATTAGTCTATTGATTCAAACTTAATATCTAACTTTTTAAGATTTTGAAATAACGAAGGAAGTACCTACTAAGTAGATAAGTAGTAACTAACTTCTAAGTCAGTAGATACCTACTTAACTAACTTATATAATTTATTTTGTATTGGAATTGTATTTACAATTACCCTTTTACTGCACATAAAGGAAGGGTATATTATATAAGTGATGATTGCTATACCATGTAATAACATATAGATGAAGTACTTGTCTTCACGTTCTAATAAATATTTAGTAATATACTATCATACATTTCGTGTTTCGTTTTGTTTTCTTGAGAAAGACCGGATGCAGTTTCGCGAATGTTAGCGGTTATTACATTCAACATTGTGTTTTTTTTTAAGAACGTTGCCCCACACTAGGAATTTCGCCTGTGTCGTGGGTGCATTTACAAACATATAAACTCATATACACAAACGCCCAGACCCGAAACAACTAATTATAGGTCATACAAATTTTGCTCCGTGCGGGAATCGAATCCGCGATACGCAGCGCAGCAGTTCAATCGCTCAGCTACTGCGCAAACCATATGCCGTCGGAAGGGTGGAGACGACTGGGTATCCCGCCAATAGAAGAAAAACTAGGGCTCTTAATGACATGAAGATGATGACGATTCATTTTGTATAACAATATTGGATGTAATCCACCTGATGGAAAGCGGTCACCATATCCTATGTATGCCTTTTTTTTACGTGGTAAAATCATCAAATGTGTCCTCCCGCCCAGGGCAGAGCGGGAGGGACTGTCAGACTCGTACTGACTAAAATCCACGGTGTCCTTCAATTGCCCTTTACGTTGGGGTCACGGTAATTGGTACAGTCCCGCGACCATCCTATGTATGCCTGCAACGGTATCGCTTGCGCGTTGCCCAACTTGTAACATTTTTACGCATCTTTGAGGGTGTGATAAAAGTAGGATGATGCGTTAATGATGATGAAATGGCTTCCATCATCATCGCATTTTTTTATAATCATCGCCATGCATAGGACGATGGAAATGTTCATACATGCTGTCATTTGGCCTTTTCTACCATCGAAAAACTTGTTTCTACGGTATCATGCTACGCGTGCTAGAAGGGTTTTACTTTTGTGGCCCAATAACTTTTGTTGCCTGTTGGTCTAGTGGTTAGTGACCCTGACAGTTGTGCCGGAGGTCGTGGGTTCGATTCCAACCCAGGACAAATGTTTGTGTGATCATTTGTTCTGTGTCTGGGTGTAATTTATCTATAATATGTATGTATTGAGAAATATATAAGTATGTTTATCTGTTGTCTAGTACACATAACACAAGCTCTGCTTAGCTTGGGACTAGATGGCGTTGTGTGATAGTTGTGGAATATTTATTTATTTTCGACTTTTGCTTCCTACCTCCTACAGATATTTGAATTCTCGTGACAGTATTCAATGAAGTATTCAATTAAATCACGACAGAACTATTTTTAAACATCACGATACGATACCTTTTCAACAAAGTTTGTTCAACAAAAAGGTCATTGTGTAACGTGCCTTAAGTGTGCCAATGTGGGCACTGGGCCACGCGGTCAGGCCTACCAATTACATCACATAAAGTTACAACATTTACATTACAACCTGCTAATGAAACATCGACTTTATTTTTTTAAACAGAAGGATTTATTTACAGTGGAGGATATAGATGGTTTTCAGGTCAAAGAGCTGTCATGACGATGCTAAAATGCAAGTTGCATTGTCACATAGTTTCGTTTGTGTTTGATGGCGGATTGTTTAATTTTTAATGAGTACAGAATGCTTGATCTAATTTTTGATTCAATTATGGGAACGAACCTAAATACAATTGGGTATTACAAAGATTAGATATATACGATTGGGTAGGTATAGTCAACAGCAAAAGTAGATGATCAAAATCAGAAATTCAATACTAATGAACGGAGTTCGTGTCAGAACTGTGTAGATGAACTAGTAGTAAATATTTGGTAAATTACAATAACATACTTTTGAATCACTTCAACGTCATACAGTTCTGACGCGAACTCCGTTCATTACAAGTAGTATTGAATTTCTGATTTTGATCATCTACTTTTCCTGCCGACTGTACCTATAGAATTGTAGTTTCACTAGTCATACTTCACCATGTTTGGTGTTATTGATATGCACGACGAATATGTAAACTACCTGTAGGCCATACAAATATTTGTTTTTTGGAAATCGAACTCGTAACACTCTGTATCGCTGCCAACTCTCAGAAACTGCGCTAACCGTGCCATCTAAAGAAATCAAACGAGCGCTTTTATCAGACACATCCTAAAATGGTACATTTTGATAAAAGTGAGGAAAGTTTGTTGAGAAAATGCGTTATTGGCATTTAGAAAAGAAGAATAAAAAAAAACGATTTATTGATACACACAGGTCAGAAGAAACAAAAATATCTATAGAAAAAGAACAAAAGAAACAAAACTAAGTATGTAAAAGAAAAACAACAAAAGGAGAAACCAAAAAATAAACCATTTAGTCTTCTGCGAGGCCAAAAGGCAGGTGCTGCGACATTTTTAAATTTTCACAGCGCTGGAAGTTTCGAAGTTTGAAGTAGAAGGATGCGGTTTAAGGCAAAACTTCTTAAGGGATGGCTCTAAGTTGCTTGTGTTATTTTGGCACCAAAGTTTGTCTTGTTGTCTTCGATATAGCATTCTGCAACTGTGTTCGACCGCTATCCACTGTACTGCTTTAAAGTCAAAACGTCGGCTCCATCATCAGTTAGCAATGTAGCTGAAGTTCCTCTAAAACCGTCCGGTTTAAGAATCAGCATAATAATATAATAATATTAAAATAATATAAAAATAATCTATACATATAATAAATCTGTAGAAGGGTCAATTCTGTACATTGAAAATATTGAAAAAATAAATAGCGGGGGGTGTTGCTGGATCGATACCAAACCCAAATATGTGATTTAAAAAATGTTTGTCTGTCTGTCTGTATATGCAGGCATCACGTGAAATTAACGGTTCGATTTCGATGAAACTTGGTATAATTATACCTTATTATCCTGGGCATAAAATAGGATACTTTTTATCCTGAAAAAATACGTAGAAAAAAAATCTTATTTTTCTGTTTATAAGATGTCATTGTCAGAGTGACTCAAAATTGAGAAATAAACCATCCACGCGAAGACCGACATCCGCGCGGGCGGAAGCTAGTATTAAATAAATTTATTGAAACAACTTATGACTTACTAATGATCTCTTTTGTTCTTAAAAGCAAATATTGTTTTTAATTATCATGTTTATCTATGACACTCTATTTATAAAATAGATTTTATGTTCATAATATATTTACGCCGTAAAAACGCATAAACAATTTTTCGAAATTAAAAAAAAAGAACTATCTCCGCCGGCTGTGCCGCCGACTATGCATCGAATGAACCAAATAGGACCTTTTTTTGCTGCACAAGTACTGATAAATATAAAAAAAACACGTGTCAAAAACGCTGCATGTACGATAAGAGCCAGTTTTCGAGGAAAAGTATTGCCTAACCTAATTTCTCACTAGCCCAATCGAACATCGTGATTGATGAGAGATTTCGTAATTAGTCACACATTATCTCTTCACCAGATGAAGATAAAATGATGTTGATGTGTTATCATCACGTTTCTTTTTATTTAAATTAGTCGAACAGAATGATTCTGGTACTAGTCAGATAATAAAGCAAGATGTGGTCCGTGTTGTGGTGTCTGTCTGTGGTGCACTTAGCTGCAGGATTTGATAAGAAATTTATTAATTGTGAGTATCTTTTTATTTTGAAAAATCAATTGATTTCTCCCGCCCTGGGTGACGTGGAAGGGACTGTTAGACTCATGCTGATTTAAAACAACCTTCGGTTGCCGTCTGTATACCTTTTTTATTTTTTACGTGGTAAAATCATCACATGAGTCCTCCCACCCAGGGCAGAGCGGGAGGGACTGTCAGAATAGTACTGACTAAAATCGACGCTGTCCTTCAATAGCCCTTTACGTACCGGGGTCACGGTAATTCAAAAGTCCCGTGACCGCCGTCTGCATACCTTGGTCGCGTTTAGGACCAGTTTATTGGTCACTAGTTAAATTTACTATTATTTTATTTTATTAATTCCCACACATCTCTTGATTATTATGGGATATTATAAATTGCATATCAAATAAATAATCGCCTATCAATACATACTCATCATTTATATTCTTTTTTACATCAAATAACTTACTTCACCACAAATAAACTAAATGTTTTACAAAACTCAAACTACAGATAATTCGAAATTATACATCAATATGACATTACTTTTTTTCTCATAATGCAATACAGTTAAATTTATTTTTGTACAAAAATACTACATACATAGCATAAATACTGACTGCACAGCAAATTTTCCATATTTCATAGCAAAATAACTATCCCAGTCGCATATTAACTAGCAAGTACACGCTGGCACCCCGACTCGGACAATTTAGGTTAGAAGAGGATGGCGGGGTCTGAAAGACCCCGCCATCCTCTTCGTGGTTATTTTTTTTTTAAACCACCCAGAAGTAGGAGCCCCGCGAAGCGGGGCTCCGTCGACATGCTGGGAAGCGTGGACGCCCCGCGAAAGCAAGACCCGCTTTAATAGTTCAATAAATTACTGGTATGTGGTAATTAATAAATAATAAGACGACTGTGACTAATAAAATGCTGTTTTATTTTGAAAAACTGCTGTAAATAATATAAAAATAGAAGCTATATTTAAAAGAAAAAGAGTTAACATGTATAATGTGCATTAAGATTATTAGCTGTGCATTGATGAAAAAGCTTTTGCTTTAGGAAAAATCGCTGTACGCTGCAAAAATAAATTGTAGTGTGTTTAGTGATATTTTGAGTTGAATATTTTGCTGTGCAATCAGTAATTTTGATGGGAATTCGGAATCTTATTGCATAGAAAAAGGATATTTTTTGATTTGCGTTTAAATACTACCCGATTATTATTACGTTAATAATGTACAGGATTTTAAATACAACGGGAGGCTGTGGGAAAGAGACAGAGCTCGTAAGCGCCATCTCGTTCCCACAGTGGAACTACTCTCGGTTTAAAACGTCATAGTAGGCCAGCTGATCAAACAACTGGGTCTTAGACAGTCCTGTCACTAAATTGCAGGCATCTTAAACCTCATTAGCAGATATTGGAGTAGGTAGATTTCATTTTTCTCAAATTCAAGAAAGTGACATGTGGATAAAACAATAACGAGCAAAGGGATGAAATCACTTACTTGGAATTGATCCGGTATAGCTCCTAAAATAATGATATGATTTGAATGAATTTGATATCAATTAAAACTTAACAGTTAAACCTTTAAAATGGTATCAATTTTATTATTCTTAACTAGTTATTAAGCACTCAAGATCGCGCGGAATCAGAGTAAGTGATTCCATTCTTTTGCTCGCGAGTGTAATTCCATAAAAAATACGAAATTATTTTTAAGTACTGAAATAAAGATCTCTGGTATTCTCACCTCTTCATTTAATGTACAGAATGAAAAAAGAAATCATTTGTCTATGAAAAAAAATGAAACTGATTATAAAAATGTTCTACATATTTTTCGTTTTTACGAGTGTTCAAAAATTCAAGACCGAATTCCTAAAGAAACTTTGTCAAAACATCAAACCGCGGTTATTATTAAGACACAAAATAAGAAAATAATCATCATTATTTTATTCCAGTCGGTGGCTTCATATGTCCTAGAGAAGAAAGAGCGCTCGGCAGCTGTCTCCGAGATGCCCTGAACGCCTACATACCACAATTAGCAACAGGTAGGTGGAGTGTGAATGTTTCATATATTTTTTTATAGATTTATCAAAATTTTGCGTCAAGATTACGTCCATAACCAAGTCACTTACGTCATTTTGATTACTTTGCATAATGTCAATGCAGTAAATAATAGTTAAAATATTGAATAAGTAAATAACTTAGTATCAAACATTTATCTGTGCATTGTTGGTACTATAAGATGACATGTCAGAATAAAAAAATACATACAATAATATTTTATAGATATTTAAAAAAGAAGTCAAATGCGAGTCGGACTCGCGCATGAAAGGTTCTGTAACAGTATCATTCTATAAAAAGGGCAAAACAATCCTGTTTTTTGTATCGGAGTACCCTATATTCACTTTGTTCTGTTTTTTAATATTAATGTTGTTATAGCGGCAACATAAATAACTCATCTGTGAAAATTTCAACTGTCCAACTATCACGATTCATGATATTCAGCCTGGTGACAGACGGACAGACAGACGTATAGCGGAGACTTAATAATAGGGTCCGCTTTTACCCTTAAGGTAAAAAAGCCAAAAAAAAATGGTGTATTCCTATTTGACAACGCATGGATAATACGATGCAGCTCCTAGATGTCTAGTGTTCAAATTCAGTTCCTCAAAAAAAAAAATACTTAGCATTTTTTATCCATATGCCAGGAGTGCCAGAATATGGCGTTCCACCATGCGAGCCCATGGTGGTGCCCGCGCTGTCCATCCAGCAAGCCACGGGTCCCATCTCCGTGAGGTCCAGCTACTCTGACGTTACCGTCAGAGGACCCTCCAAGATGCGAGTCAAGGATGTCGAGTGAGTATCTAGCAAACCTGAGGATCTTTTCTTTTGGACGGGACTGTCATTTGTAACCGTTTAATCAACTCTGTTACAAGAAGGTAGCCAAGGTAACATTATCACACAAAAAGAAAAACTAATTTGCCCCACAGTTAGGCAAAGGCCTCTCTCCATTCCTTCTTACCGGCACGATTGTGTGTTAGCTTCTTTTATTTCTCAAGGACGACATCCAGTTCTTTCCGCCATCTTCTTTGTCCCCATTTTTGTTAGCATACGCTAAATATTATCTACGTAGGGGAACAGTGTATAAGATGGGGACGTGAGGTATGATGGGAAATCACACACTTAAGGCAAACTTAACACAATACTGACGTAGTGCAAGCGCCAACAGGACGCCATTTGTTAATGGCCGCTTGCAAGTGTCCCCTAAGGATTTTATCCTCTATGCGTAATGTTAGTAGCTGGTTACCCCAAAGCATTCTTAACGTTTTCTATTAAGCTAGATACGTAGCACGTGTTTTTGTAAATTCTTCATCAGATGTCGTTGTGCATGTCCTCCCTTCATTTTTTAACACAGTAAAAAAATGAAGAAAATGTATTTATTCAAAATTAGAAAAACGAAGTGAAAACGCCCAATAACCATAAGACGCAGCGCATTGTAGGCAGGCCTCTGACCAGATGCACCAACGACATTGTGAGAGTTGCGGGCAACCGATGGATGCAAGTGGTTTGTTATTCGATGTGGCGGTCTTAGGGCCCGGTTTTGCCGACTGATGATGTAAACATGGCGACGTTACAAGTTTTTGACCCAATAACTATTGTTGCAGTGTGGACTCGCATCAGCACCGTGTGGTGGCCAGGCTGTATATCCCTGAGTTGAGGATGAAGGGCAACTACAGGCTGGAGGGACAACTGCTGATGTTGCCTATTGATGGAGAGGGACAGTTCTCTGCTAAGTATGGTAACTACAACCTTTTTTACTAACTAAGCTCATTTATTTTTTAATATTTGCTAGCTAGATAATTACTTCTGTTTTTGCTTATGCTGTACAAAGGTCACCCACAATACCTTCTGGGATGTCCTTGCTTCTAGGAAGTGAATAAAAATGGGGCTTCTAAAGAAACGTTTTTCACTTTGAGTTTCTTAGTTTTATTGTGCTAAGCTTGATGTTTATACTTCCTTTTTTAGATGGTAAGTAAAATAATCAAATGAGTCCCTGGATAGAGTGGATGAGGCTGTCAAACTCTTACTAACGAGAACTCCACCCTGTTTCTTCAGTTGTCCATTGCGTTCCAGGGCACGGTTACCTTTATAGACGGTGCCACGACCTGTATATTACCTTCAGCCTAAAAAATACTGATTTAAATTGTTTTCGTTCTTTTTCCCAGGTGAGATCGATGCAACCGTGACCATAGTCCTGGGCCGTCAGCCTCGCCACAATGACGTAGATACCCTCAAGTGTCAGGAGCTGGACGTGTCTTTCCACGTGGGATATGCCTCCATGAAGCTGGAGAACCTGTTCGGTAGCGATGGGGATTTGAGTACGTATACCATAATTAAAAGTTAATTCGTGGTCTGCTATTTTCATAAATTCGTCATTTCAACACGATCTAATTGTTATTTTGCTATATTTGCTAAAAATCTGCTTAATTAATTATTAGATCATTGGCCGGTCGTAATACTCGTATAATGTGTTATAATGATATTTGAATACTTATACATGTCAGATGTCATTTATCATTTTTACAATTATTATTTATTAGTGTTTAAAGTACCGATTCAGTTGAATAAGGTTAGACTGGAAAACGCCCCCAATATAGGTAAGAAAAAGCTAGGTAATGCTTTATCTATGTAATTCGGCGGCACAGTAGGCACAATGGCAGAGCGATCGACTCCTGCGCTGCATGTCAGTTCGATTTCTGCACGAAACAAAAATTTGTATGACCTACTAGTACTTGTTCCGGGTCTGAGTGCTTTTGTATCTGAGTTTCTTGTTGTTTGTAAACGCACCCCGGTACAGGAGAAAATACTAGAAAGAGAACGTTAAAAAAAAATTGACATCCTTTATCAGTATTTTACAACATCCACGCATAGACCTACCTTGTCTAAACCACATGCGATGCGGATTCTCCGCCTTTTTGTAGTGCCTTGTCTAACTAACCTGTTACTTCTGTAATAAATATTAATAATACATAGACACTTACATAAAACACTGTGTATGACGGTGATCGTATCGCATTTGTTAAGAATTATAATGAGTATTATATAAGCAGGCACTTAGAATATAATAGGCTTAAAGGAATTAACAATGTGGCAACGAAATGCGACAGAATTTGTAGTTTTTTTATTAATTTTTTTTCGCTAAACGTTAAACATGTAAATATAATCACGAGTAAATGATTTAAAGACGATGTTCTCTAACGATATTTCGTTTTCATGAACCTTCTATTTTTCAATCCATACTATTACGATATAATAACTATCAAAGTAGAAACCAGTACTTGACCCTAAAGTGTTACTCGTCCTAAAACCATCTTCTAATTCTAGGTAACACAATGAACCAGTTCCTGAACGAGAACTGGCAGAAGCTGCTTGAAGAGTTGCAAGCGCCCATGGAGGACGCTCTGAGGGACTTCTTAAAGCCTCTTGCAGATCACGCCTTCTCTACTCTTAATGCTGATGATATATTGTCTAAAGACTAAACACTAGTTAAACAACAAGAAGCGATACTAAGAGCCAGTGGACTGACCAGCAGTTAGTTTAACTATTAGATAAAAGGCTGCGTAGGTACATGTATTTAACAAATGTTTAAAAAATGTATAGGATAACAAATAGTTAGTGTAACTATTAGTTAAAATGCATAAACATTCGTTAAAATAAAAACAGTTGTTAAAAGAATTGGCCCTTAGCTAACCATTAATTTAGTGTTTAGTGAAAATAGAACCTCTAGGGTTTTAAGTGTTAAAATTGTTATTTTTAATAAGTTTAATAATTTATTTAATAAATTATATTTTCAACTTTTTTATTTGTTTTAAAAGATTATTATGGTAAGTCGTGAAATGCCTTCGTCTTGTTCATGCATAGCGGATAAAATATTAAAGATAGATTTTCTCTAATCAGGAAAATTATAATACTACGTACTACTTACCACTATACACTATACGTAAGAATAAAACAATATAAAGTTGTAAATAATAATATATTTTTACAACTAAGTACATTTTAGTCATCACAATCGTTATTACATTAACATTGTAGCCTAGTGTCTTAAGTATGTCTATAGTATTGGGTGATCACTTAGTTACTTAAATAAATAAAGCTTACTAATGTACTACGAATGGCTAATTAGCCCTGTACACAATGGTCCATGTTTGGCCACTAATTGGTTTGTTTTATACAATACAACACATTCGACGAAAAAAAGTTCTTTAGGCAATTCTGTACAGTTTCATAACAAAATAGTAGAAAACAAAACAATTCTAAGTACCTGCTTAAATACAGGAAAGAAGGTTGTCACGTGAGGCAACATAAGACCATTGTGAACAGTGATCTTATAATTAATCGATATTTTAAACTATCACTGGTAGAAACTGTCAATATTTGAACACACAATCACACAAATGAATTTTAGAATAGAAAAATGCAAGTTCGGACCACTCTGTTTTTTTGTAATAATTAGTTAACATTTTTGAATTTTTAACATTTAATTTGAAACTAAGAAGGTATTTTGAGATCTTAAAGCACTGCAAATAAGACAAATTAACGATCTAATTGCAATATAATATTTGTCAAAAAAGAAAATAAAGTAGTTAACCGAGTCTCAAAAACTGCTGAAAGAAAAGACATCAACGCACAAAAGTCCAACTTCTAATCGACTTTATTTTTACACAAAATCACTTTTTTTTATTACAGATTCAATTAGAATTCTGTCACAGTAAAATCTGTAAACCAGTCAATACTACTAACTCTAGAACCGTAGATTAATCGTACTTCGATTTAAAAATTGAAAATAGTCGTTTCACTTAAGTATAAGTACTCGATAATATTATGTTTTTTTTAAGTATTTTGATTGTGCTTTTCGACAAAAATTGGACTTAAATGCAGAGAAAATAATAATAAAATAATAATTGTACTTTTTGATTTAAAAATAGATGTATTTAGTTTTGCACTCGCTAGCGGCTCTGTACACCGGTTAAGAGAACTTTTTGAAAACATATTTATAGTGATTCTAGCTCACACATGCTAAAGTTAATAATGAGTTTGACCGATCAACAGTTTTGACTGCAACATTTTCTAATTGAAATAAAATCGGTGAAGAAATACTTCTGGAAACATTCACAATAACTGAACTACAATTTGATTGTTCACAAGCTCACTCACAGGTCTAAGGCATAAGCCAGATATCCATGGGGATCTTGGAGAAGGCGGCATTCACGAACGCCTGGAAGTGCTTCGCGATGGACGCGGACGCAGCTGGCCTCATCTCCTCGATGATCTCAGCTGCATTGTTGTTTAAGAACTGGTTCATGGCTTCACCTGCAATTTTGGATACGGACTTTTCTGTTTAATGTGGATAAAAACCCTTTATAAAAAGAAAGAAAAAAAGAAAGAAAGACTTTACTGTTTTAAAATGTATACGTATAGTGGGTGAATTCCTTGCCAGAATTTGATCCTACAACAGGAACACAGAAACTATGGCATCGCAAAGCTTATTGAATTGTATGTTTTTAATTGTTGTTAAAAAATCCACAGGTACGATTTCTTGCTTGAAGTACCTATTGATTTTCGGAAATTCATTCATTTCTGTCTAATTTTCACCAGTGACTTTTTTTTTGTTTTGTAAATATTTACCGTCCATGACTCATAGCAAAGTCTCCCTTTAAAATCAAAATACATAATGCAAATTGGTGGACATCCCATGTCTTCGATTTCTTGAAAATACTGGATGTGTTATCGTATTTTTTTTAAATGGATTCACTGAGAAAAACGGGTTACTTAAAATTGGCAAATTTGTAATGTACCGGCAGCCAGATACGTATAATGTGCTTTTCACATGAAAATTATAAGAGCCATACTTATAATGAAACGACACCATGTTAAGTAAGTATGCGGCATAATGCTCTGTAAAGACAATGTAAACAAGTTACTTGTAATGAGGCCGCATCATGAAATTACTGTGCCCGCATTATTAACGTTTACATATGCGGATTAATGATGCCGCATATGTGTTAACAGAGCAGCATACGTATTTTACTTACCCGGAACCAGGAAAAATGTATGCGCTATACGAACGAAGTTATACAGCCGCATTATTTCAGTATCTAGGCTCTTTACAACAGTAACTGGTTGCCAAATCATTGTACTGACTCCGACTCATTAAGTAATGGTCCCGGTTACGTACTCATAATGTACGAGCAGGGTAGGGGATATGGCCGATACATTTTACGCACACTAGATAATTAATAATGTCTCCGCCTACATAATCATTTACGTATCCTGGCTCATTTTACGAACTCCGTTTACTTACTGACTGTGTTCGGTGTGTATAATCTTTATGACGTCAGCCGCATCATGAAATTACTGTGGCGCACTCTTAACATTTACGTATGCAGTTCATTGATTCCGCACAGAGCAGCATACGTAATTTACTTAACCCGTAACATGAAATATGTATGCGCTATACGTACGACGTTATACAGCCGCCTTATTTCAGTATCCAGGCTCTTTAAAACAGTAACTGCTTGCCAAATCATTGTACTGAATCCGTCTCACTAGGTAATGGTCCCGGTTACGTACTCATAATGTACGAGCAGGGTAGGGGATATGCCGATACATTTTACGCACACTGGATAATTAATAATGTCTCCGCCTACATCATCAGTTATTACGTATCCTGGCTCATTTTACGAACTCCGTTTACTTACTGACTGTGTTCGGTGTGTATAATCTTTATGACGTCAGCCGCATCATGAAATTACTGTGGCGCACTCTTAACATTTACGTATGCAGTTCATTGATTCCGCACAGAGCAGCATACGTAATTTACTTAACCCGTAACATGAAATATGTATGCGCTATACGTACGACGTTATACAGCCGCCTTATTTCAGTATCCAGGCTCTTTAAAACAGTAACTGCTTGCCAAATCATTGTACTGAATCCGTCTCACTAGGTAATGGTCCCGGTTACGTACTCATAATGTACGAGCAGGGTAGGGGATATGCCGATACATTTTACGCACACTGGATAATTAATAATGTCTCCGCCTACATCATCAGTTATTACGTATCCTGGCTCATTTTACGAACTCCGTTTACTTACTGACTGTGTTCGGTGTGTATAATCTTTATGACGTCAGCCGCATCATGAAATTACTGTGGCGCACTCTTAACATTTACGTATGCAGTTCATTGATTCCGCACAGAGCAGCATACGTAATTTACTTAACCCGTAACATGAAATATGTATGCGCTATACGTACGACGTTATACAGCCGCCTTATTTCAGTATCCAGGCTCTTTAAAACAGTAACTGCTTGCCAAATCATTGTACTGAATCCGTCTCACTAGGTAATGGTCCCGGTTACGTACTCATAATGTACGAGCAGGGTAGGGGATATGCCGATACATTTTACGCACACTGGATAATTAATAATGTCTCCGCCTACATCATCAGTTATTACGTATCCTGGCTCATTTTACGAACTCCGTTTACTTACTGACTGTGTTCGGTGCGTATAATCTTTATGACGTCAGCCGCATCATGAAATTACTGTGGCGCACTCTTAACATTTACGTATGCAGTTCATTGATTCCGCAGAGCAGCATACGTAATTTACTTAACCCGTAACATAAAATATGTATGCGCTATACGTACGACGTTATACAGCCGCCTTATTTCAGTATCCAGGCTCTTTAAAACAGTAACTGCTTGCCAAATCATTGTACTGAATCCGTCTCACTAGGTAATGGTCCCGGTTACGTACTCATAATGTACGAGCAGGGTAGGGGATATGCCGATACATTTTACGCACACTGGATAATTAATAATGTCTCCGCCTACATCATCAGTTATTACGTATCCTGGCTCATTTTACGAACTCCGTTTACTTACTGACTGTGTTCGGTGCGTATAATCTTTAAGACGTCAGCCGCATCATGAAATTACTGTGGCGCACTCTTAACATTTACGTATGCAGTTCATTGATTCCGCAGAGCAGCATACGTAATTTACTTAACCCGTAACATAAAATATGTATGCGCTATACGTACGACGTTATACAGCCGCCTTATAATATACAAACCTATACATACATTGTATAATAGGGAATATGCATGTCATTGTTTCTTCACTTAAATCAATTAAAATATACAGTTATTAACCCTAGATTCATAAACATTCGTCTCACAGACCGCGCAAAACGTAAAAATGATTCTCATTTTTTTAGAGATAAAGAGATCAGATAGAAAGCTGATTTCGCCAGTACCTTCCTAAAGCTGAGAACATATTATCGGACGCGTCCGTCAGCCGCGGCTGAGGACGTGGCTTAGCAGTGTGCACGGTAGTTCGGACGACATCTTCAGACGCACAAACATCCAGCCCACTAGATTCTGTTCGGACGTCCGAACGCTCAAGGGCGACTCAAGGTCACGTCCGCGTCTTACGACCGACAGTTTGCACAGTGTAGTATTCAATGTACTGGCTAGTTAACAATAAGCCGAGTCTCTTCAGCCGCGGCTGACGGACGCGTCCGATAATTTGTTCTCAGCTTAAGTCTTGTGCATTTAACTCACAATGACATGTCCTTGAGCAGTTACAGAGCTTTATTCGTCTGAATTGATCGAAGGTCTGAGGGACGAATGTTTATGAATAGACTGATACACGATTGACGAGTACGGATGCAATTTTTGAAATACGATTTTTGAAGATTTCTAGTTTGATGAAGTAAAAGATAAGTTTGTGATAATATTTTAAATTAAATTAAAAAATTATTCAACCACATTTAATTTAGTAACAACGTGTGTAGGTACATGTAAATATTCGCATTTTTTCTTCTAATTTTTTTTTTTACAAATGGACGCAAAAGATCGGCAAAAACCGCATCATTTGAATTGTTTATCAGAATTTGATGATGACGATTGTTTTATCTCGACTCAGCGAGGAGATGCGGGCAGCTTGGCTTGGGATTTCGGTCATTTGACCGAACCGTGGTTACACAAGCTTCGCGAAATGCCTGAGGCGATGCCTAAAAAGGAAGGTGGCAGAAGTTTTAAATCTGTAATTACAAAAAGTGTCGAATGACGAAGTTCCAATGTAACCACTGTAAAAAAAAATATGTGTATGGACCACCGTGGCCTGATGTGTCTGGAATGATCAGAATGAATATATTTTTGTTTTATCTCATGAGTTTTAAATAGCTCGTTATAGAAGTTAAACAATAATAGTAGATTACGCACCAAGGGAGTAAAGCATTGCCTTTCACGGGCGTATGAATCCCGAAGCGACACTAAGGATTCTGGGGGTGAACCTCCGTAGCGCATATGTTAAGAATCCTTAGTGTAGCGAGGGATTCAAGTTAGCCCAAGACAAGGCAGCTTTACTCCCGAGGAGCGTACTCTGCTTTTCACACCTACTGCGAGGAAACAAATTCGATTTTTGAAATTTGATGTGGTACGACAACCTTCGAACGTGAAGTGGGCACCACAGCAAGCGATCAGCTGTTGAGATCACCGGCCGCCATTACTGCTTTAGCTCCTTGGTAAAAGTTTTCATATTAAGGGACTTTACTCATGGCGCGATGCGACGCAATGCGACGCGATTTGAACGAATTCCAACTACAAGTGAAAATCAACCTTACCACTATGATATATGACATAAAACACGTTGTTATCTATGGGTAGATGAAAAACAAAACACGATGGCCATGACGACGTCAAGTCAATTGAATTGCATCATTATTTCTTAGTGGCAAGGTTGATTTTCACTTGCAGTTGGAGTTCGTTCGAATCGCGTCGCATTGCGTCGCATCGCGCCATGAGTAAAGTCCTTTAGTTTTATCTGAGGTTCCAAATTCAAATCACATTATTCCCACGGGAATAATGAAATTCAGTACAATATTATTGCCCGGCTCGAGCGGGGGGCAGCAATGCCTTGCTTTACGGCCGGTTTGCATGACATATAATTTGACATTTACGAGCAGGTGGTGCGAAAAATAATTTATTATTTTTCTTTTGTTGACAAAGTCATAAATAACGATATCTTTAAAAGTTCGTCTCTGAGACGAATGTTTATGAATAGTGTTTTTCCTAGTACCTATATGTTTATGAATCTAGGGTTAAAAAATAATAAAATAACTTGTAATGAATTAAAAAATCAAACAAGTGCACTACATTGTTCTTATGATCCCATACAACATATAAAAAAAGGTTTTCAATTACTTGCATATTCCCTATTGACTAAAATATAGTATGATACTATTTAATATAGTACGGGTGGCAACCCTATATGTGCACCAGCAGGAGTTTGAATGACAAAACTTGCGTTTTTTTCGCGGCAGTGCGCGGCCCCCTGAATGCCTTTTTAGGGTTCCGTAGCCAAATGGCAAAAACGGAACCCTTATAGATTCGTCATGTCTGTCTGTCTGTCTGTCTGTCTGTCTGTCCGTATGTCACAGCCATTTTTTTCCGAAACTATAAGAGCTATCCTGTTGAAACTTGGTAAGTAGATGTATTATGTGAACCGCATTAGGATTTTCACACAAAAATAAAAACAAAACAAATTTTGGGGGTGCCCCCATACTTAGAATTGAAACTCAAAAATATTTTTTTCACCAAACCCATACGTGTGGGGTATCTATGGATAGGTCTTTAAAAATGATATTGAGGTTACTAATATCATTTTTTTCTAAACTGAACAGTTTGTGCGAGAGACACTTCCAAAGTGGTAAATTGTGTGTCCCCCCCCCCCGTAACTTCTAAAATAAGAGAACAATAAAACTAAAAATATATATAATGTAGACCTCAACAAAAACTTCTAACGAAAATTAGTTTGGATGAGATATAGTTAGCAGTTTTTGAGATATAGTACATTTTAAAAAACCGCAAATATAACTTTGTCATTCATACAAACACTATGAAAAACAAAGTTATTTTTGTTGTTTGTGTATATTACTTACTAATCTCAATATAATTATATTATTATCCCTAATCTATGCTTGCTGCTACGGAACCCTTCATGGGCGAGTCCAACTCGCACTTGGCCGGTTTTTTCTACTAAATGCACCGCGCTCCACCGCAAGGCAGTGCGCGCAGGCTCTAAAGCCTGCAATACATGTTGGCTGAGCTTAGGCCAACGCGAGCGTAGGCAAATTAATACAAGGCAAGTGCTACTGCCCACACGTTCGGCAAGTTTATCGAAAACCAATGCAAATGGCCAATGTAGACGAATTTTGAGGAGATGTCCACACGTTGGGCGAGTGCGCGCGAGCGCCTTTGACAAAAACCGACAGCGCTCCGAAGTGCGGCAAGTGGTCGCGAGCGACCCCAAGTCGTGACAAGCTATGCCAAATGAGTTCTATACACGTTGGCGCTTGAGTTTACTCGGCAAACAAGGCGAGCGCGACACCGAGCGATGGCAAGACAATGCAAACTGTCTACAGTTCTACACGTTGGTATTGGCGTTCACTCGGCGACGCTCGGCCAACATTAGGGGTGTGACTAATATATTAATATTAGTTAAGAGATTAGTAATATTCTATGGATTCACAGATTAGTAATCCGACGAACTCTCATACGCTAATATTTAATATTCACATAATCTGGGATTCATTTCGCTTGGTACGGATCGGGTTGACTCTACTGCACGGAGTACATTCATTATTTATTTATAATCTGTTCTTAAGAAAAGTGAATGAATACTGAACGAACGAAGAATGTTTTTGTATCCGAACCTCAGCAAATTATTCAAAAAATACTGTTGTGTACTGGCGACTTCAGTGCCTTGTGAGAGGATTTTTTCAAAATCTGGTGAGTTGATTTCCGACCGACGTACTCGGCTATCATCAGATAAAGTAAAAAAAAATATGTTTTTAAACACAAATAAAATTTTTTTGAGTGTTTTGTTATTTATTCCGTTCCCACACCACGACTCGATTTGTTAAATTTTGTATTATACTCATTACTTCATTAGTACCTATCAGCTAAAACAATTTAACATTCATAATACACCTAGCAATAATAAATACCGAGATCATGCAGTCTACTGAACACTAATATTTAATACGTCAGTGATACGTATTATCAGCTAAAACAATTTAACATTCAAAATCCACCTAGTATTAATACCAAGATGATACAGTCTATTAAACACTAATATTTAATACGGCAGTAATAAGTATTATTAGGTCTTACTCGTAGTTAAATATCACTGATCTCAAATATTAGTTTAGATATTATAATATTACTAGACGAATATATTCATATTAGCTAATACGTAAAAATATCGGTATTAACCCAACTCTAGCCAACATGTATTGCAGGCTTAAAACAGGGAATCAACCAAAAATTGGACATTATAGAATCGACCACTGGAATGTACCAAAAATTTAAGAACTATTATAAAAAAAGACTTTTCATTTTGCCTTTAATTACAAAATATTTTAATCAATAACATAAGATCAGGCTGCATGAGCTAGATCCCTTTGCCTTCCCGCAAGGGTACGAAACGTTACCAAATATCGACGATGAAGAGTCAATAAATAATAACTGCAAAAACGCAACTTTACAGGAGGCGAAAAAAACGTTTCAAGTCCGTTTAATTATTTTTTTAGTATATTTGAATTTTTAATGTTTTATGTAAACTGACTACAATATTATGCTTATGACTACAATATTAATATATTAATCAATGATTTTATTAGTTTTAAGATATATTTTAGATAGATTTTATTAGTATTTATTGCCATCGTAAATGACGTAACACCACTTAGTATATATTGCAATAATTGTTTATCTTGCAAAATTTATAAGAAACAGACCTAAGATCTTTGTCAGCATGTGCATTACTCTATTCTACAATAAATAATGCAATAAAACAAAAATGGCCAAAATGTTAGATATTATATATTGACTCTTCATCGTCGATATGGTAATGTGTTGCATCAGCCGATGACGCCCCGCCCACCGCCCGGCGGCGCGCTGCCGGTCGGCCGGTAGTCCTAGTCTAGTCGCAGTCGGCAACATCTGTGGTTGGTAACGGGCGCGCGATCGTAGGAGTGATCGTAGGTACCTAGCAATCATGGAAAAGGAAGAGTCTTCCTTCTTAATGTGTATATTAAACGCCGGATTAGATGAAATAATACCATTCCTTGAAGGTAGGTAAGCCAGTGTCTCGGTTTTATTTAGTCAAGATTTTTTTTTCTCTGGTGCATGCCAGTTTGAACTTGTTTGATAGCTTTGTATTGTATTTTTCAGACAATCATATAACAACACTTGAAACTGCCATTCTGCTAAACGATGAAGACTTGAAAGAACTGATTCCAAAGATTGGCCCCAGAAAAAAATTTAAAAATTGGCTAATAGAACATCAAAAAGCGACCGGTGTCAATGTACGTACCTACCTACTTGTTTACTTGTATTTAGCTAATAAAAATGTTTTCTTTGTTTTTTTCTCTTGGACCGATGCCGTATACTTTTGTAATGCTTTATAATAAAGCTTTTAAATTATTTTTCTAGAACCTTGAAATTAAGAATGCTGAGCTAAACGACTCAACTCAAAACGCTGTACGGGACACTGATGTCAGTGATAATGCAAAAATCTCTACAGATTGTACTATTGCAGCTAATAACACTGTGAGTTACTCATAATTTCTTTAAACATTTTTTTATTATATTATCCCGCCTAAATGTTGAGCCGACCATTTGGGCATGGCCGTTTTTTTTTACGTTATTAATTAATTTACGTTACACGTGCATCTTTGGGTAATAGATGTACATTCGTGTACCAAATTTTAACTCGATCGGTCCAGTAGTTTCAGAGTAAATGGCTGTGACAGACGGACAGACAGACTGACACTCGAGTGATCATTAAAGGGGTTCCGTTTTCCTTTTGAGGTACGGAACCCTAAAAACTGTTTAGACAAGGCCAATACCAAGCCATCGCTCCCAGGGCAGGGCGGGAGGGATTGTCAGACTTGTACTGACTAAAATCCACGGTGTCCTTCGATAGCCCTTTACGTTCCGGGGTCACGGTGATGAGATAAGTCCCGCGACCAGTGTAAACCTTGCTTAAGATATCATTAAGATATGACTGGGTACCTATGTATGTTTGTAATAATTCTAAGATTACGTTTTTTTTGTTTCAGGTATTGAAACTATTAAATGTAATGTTATTTTCTTTAGTAGATTGTATGAGTATTTAGAAGGCAAAGTTAGTGTGCTAGTAGAATATACGTAGTTTAGGTATATTGTTTAACCAGCAAAAATGTAAGTACATCCGTATGTATAGTATTTATTTGATACATTATTAAAACCCGTATTATTACAACTCATATAGTTATGCAGGCCATACACCATCAATTCGATTGTCCAATTGACATGACACTGCCGATTGGATCCAATCGAATTGACCATATGTGGCCGGGGATCGGCAGGCAGGACAGATCGAATTGGCAGAACAATCAAAATTCAATTCTTTTGGCTGGATCATGCCGATTGGACCGTGTATGGCAGTGGGCAATCGATCGTATGATTTTGTTAACCGACTTTAAAAAAGAAGGAGGTTCCTAATTAGATTGTATATATTTGTTTTATCATTGTTTGCGGGTATCTTCGATATGTATAGACCGATTTTGTTTTTTCTTTTTCTTTATTTGTCCGATTGGACAGTTAGAATTGATCGTGTGTGGTGTAGGTATATGGACGAACTGCAGATTGGATCCAATCAGCAGTATCATGCCAATTGAACGATCGAATTGAACGTGTATGGCCTGTATTACTAAGTAGTACATATATATTTAGTATTCAATAGTATTTAGTATTTATCATTAGTTAGCCTAAGGGCTGATTTTTCAATAGTCAGATAACTTTTATCTGAGGAATAAAAATAGCGGTTTGACATTATTTTCTATAGATAAACTGTCAAACAAACAAAAAAAAGTGTACAAAGCCTAAATTGTTTTTACGGGTACCTATCCTTAATTAAATAAGAGCAAAAAAGGAGGGATCATCGGTAATCGAAAAAAAAAAAATTACAATTCATTTTTTTTTTTGGTTTATTGACTGCTCATAGAGCCCCGAAGGCTATACTCCAACTGGACCATTTACTCATTCATTTATCAATTTGTTCAACAACTTTAAAAAGTTGGTATCAATAGTGTTTGTGTTTTACATACAGGAAAGTTTAGACGGCAGAGCAATACTCAAAGAGGGAAAAGGAGGCTTACTCACGGAGGGTTCCCGAAGGAAATTGAGCCAGCTGTTAATACACCACAAACTAGAAGACAATTGTGCCAAGAAAATTTCCAGTGAAGAATTTTATAAACTAGCTACCGAAATTGTGGAAATATTCCACAAGGAACGCGTTGTGGTGTATTATTCTGCATATTTATCAGCTACAAATAAAGTAGCTAAAAAAAATGCTAGCGGAAAGCTCTACGAGAGCTATATAGCTCGAAGGAGAAAGTTGCGAGAAAGTGGACAGTTGCCGGGAACTAGCCGTTCATCCTCGAAGTCGTCCAGATCATCGCTCAGATCCACGCCAACTATCACAGATGATGACATTTATAACCTGGAATCTCTGGAAAGTGGTAAGCAAATAATCGCTAGTCACCTTTTTCGTGATTTAAATGTACCACGGGCGACTCTATTATGGTGCCCTTCCTCTTGTTGACTCATCCCACCATACACATATAAATTACAGGTGTTTTCTATGAAGAAACATTACTATGGCTGAAAAACAATGTTGATCCATGGAAATCTGTTGAAGAAAAGTGGGCAGAAACTGCAGATTACCGCCTAAATCGCATCCAATGTGGAAAAGGTGATATAGCGGATTACTTCAAGGATTTCCCAGCCTTAAAACAATCACAAGGCTATACCTTGGTAAGCATATACCGCAGCCGCTTATTTTTTACATAATCCTTGTGGTTTTTAGGGTTCCGTACGTCCGAATACAAAAACGGAACTAGGATCACTCGTGTGTCCGTCTGTCTGTCGCTTACAGTCAATTATCTCCGAATCTACTAGACCAATTAAGTTGAAAAAACAAACATTTTAGTTTTATATACAACATATTTAATACATACATAAACGAAAACATTGCATTCAATTTGTAAAATACATGTATTTTCTACCTTGGTGTAAACGAGGGATTATAAGACAAGTGTCTGAATTTCGATTGCCATGTAAAATTCATAATGTTAGTTCCCGTATCTGCCACGATTCTTCTCTTTTCGCACAGACTCTAGTCACTTGCAACACTCGCGCGCTGCCGACATAGCAGAACGAGATATTGTGCAGGCACTAAAAGAGACAAGCTGTTCTAGTTCTCGCTCAACAACCCAATAACCTCTGTGGTAGCGATCCGGACCTTTCTAACCAGTGGAAATAACATAGCGTACATTTATTGTATTCTTTTTTTCAGCTAATGAACGATTTCAGTCGTCTGTATCCGGGAAAGGAAAACAAATTATTTTCCTCTATCACCCTCAAAAAAGAAGAAATTATAAAATATGCTTCACTAAAATTAAGAAAAATTAGAGACCAAGACACGAGAACAAAAATAGCAAATATAATTGCACTGATTGACGGTAAGAAGTTTTGCTCAAATATTAGTTCTTATTATTAACCTTTAACTATGGAGTGGAGTCTCAGAGGCCCCGCCCATTCTAGAAATCGCACAGATTTGTGCACAGAACATATATACCCTAAAGGGATTTGTGACTTCCCCCTTCCCCTCAACACCGAGCCGCTCAGTTAGAATATTGAAAAAATGACGTCCATATAAGTGTTTTTTTATTTTATTTTAGTTGAAGGTTAAACCTTCATAAAATTAAGTCTCATAAATTAACCGAATCTTTTTTGAATACAGAAGATGAACCAGAGACATCTAGCAATGTTGCTTTGATGTTGCTGGCTTATGTCATCAACATTTCACCTGCACGGAAAATGAAAGGAAAGCCAGCGTGGAAGCCATCCAGAGCAGAGGTATGCGACGGCTATATATCGCAAGCTGCTTCTGAAGCCGACGTTACCAACAAGATCATTCAAAAAAAGGAGAACTTGCAAAGGCTAGGCCGCACAGTTCAACCCTACGTTATTTTTGTTGGCCCTACCGTTACTGAGGTAAAAGTAGCATATGTGGTAATAAATGACACATTGTATAGTTTCAACAAATTAGTGACAGCTGTAGACTGTGCATTTAAAGTATTTCAGTCGATAGGAGCTTGTTACCCGGAGGAAGCTGGAGACATATGGCTTTTTATTCAATTGGGTTTCTACGATATTAAAACTAAATTTGACAGGCCCACACAGGCTGTGAATAGTCTTTTAACTGATCTAGAGTTAATACTTTAAAAATGTTTACCTGTTACTATTGCAAAAAAGCCAGTGTGTCTCCGAGTTTACTTATAACTCATGTGCGAACTTTCTGTAAATTAACGGTAGGATTTTCCGGATTTCGGTGTGGTGAACAAGGGTGTTATCGTCATTATATTTCCTCTGCATCTTTCAAAAAGCACTTAGTTAGAGACCACCAGTCATCATTGTCAGTCTTGCCTCATCCAAATAGTAACAAACCGATTGATACAGATACAGAAGCCAATATCTCAAATTTACCTTCAACGTCAAGCAAAGAAACTTACGAAACAGCAAATACGATGGAATCTCTACCAACTCAAAGAGACGAAAACTCTCTTGGTCACCATGCTGCATGTCTCGTCTCCACTCTATATGCTAACCCAATAATACCGCGTAAAGCCGTACAAGTTCTTGTAGAAAATCTTCAATTATTTCATTCTAAATCACAATGCATTATAGAGCGACAGTTTAATGATCTGGTACCACCAGACCAAGATAATGTTCATGTTAAAAATGCTTTAAAAAATATCTTTAGCGCGTTCAGCGATGCTTTTGAGAATTTAGATTCGGAACACAAACGTTTAAAATATTTTAATGAAATAGGAACTTATTCTGAGCCCCTTGAAGTGGTTGTGGGTCAACGTAACGAGGCTAAAAAAACAGCGGCTGGTTCGTTATTAGTACAAGAAAATTGTACAATGCAGGTGATTCCGTTAAAAGAAAATTTAAAACGAATTTTTTCATCAAAAAATTTCATGAAGGATACTCTTAAATATTTGGACACAGTACAAAATGACTCTTTCGGTATTGAGAATATTGTTCAGGGTTCAGTATGGAAAAAAATGACAGAAAATTCTGTAGAGCATGATGCAATGATTTTACCATTAATAATCTACTTTGACGATTTTGAAATAGGCAATCCCTTAGGAAGCCACGCTGGGATTCATAAACTTGGAGCTATTTATGCCTCAGTACCATGTCTTCCACCTCACTACGTGTCGCTTTTGCAAAATATTTTATTATTGGCTCTTTTTCACTCATCAGATAGAACAAGCTTTGGAAACAACATAATTTTTCAAAAAGTTTTTGATGTTCTTAATGATTTAAAGAACAATGGTATTCATGTTGAAACTGATGTGTATACCGGCAAAATTAAGTTTTATGTTGCAGCTGTGACGGGAGATAATTTAGGATTGAATGCTTGCTATGTTAGGTTTTGTTGAAAGTTTTTCTGCAAATCGGCCATGTAGAATTTGTACTGCTAATAAAGAACAAATCAAAACACTGCTTTATGAAGATGACACGTTGTTGAGAAACAATGTCAATTATGAAAATGATTTACGTTTAAATGACATTTATATGACTGGTCTTAAAGAAAAATGCCCGTGGCTTGCTTTAGATGGGTTTGACTTATTTCAAAACGTCGCCGTAGATGTTTTACATGACTATCTCGAGGGTGCTTGTCGATATGTGATGTCATTTGTGATACAGAATCTAGTGTGCACTCAGAGGCTAATTTCTTTTGACAATTTGATATCAAGAATACGGTATTTTAATTATGGACCTGATTCTACATCGACACCATGCAATTCTGTAGCAAAAGAAGGCTCAACATTAAAGTTAAAATGTTCGGCTTCTGAAATGCTTACCCTTGTTCGATATTTTGGGCTGATTGTCGGACATAATGTCCCAGATGAAAACGAAGTTTGGTTCTTATACATCAAATTAAGACAATTGTTGGATAAACTTTTGAGTCATAGAATTCATGAAAATACTATTGATCAAGTAAAATTTTCAGTAGCTGAATTAAACGAGCTGTATCGACAATTTGCTGAAACAGACTTAAAGCCAAAGTTTCATTTTCTTACACATTATCCAGAAATGTTAAAAAAATTTGGCCCACTTACCCAAATCTGGACGATGAGGTTTGAAGCCAAGCATCGTATATCTAAATTTGTGGCCAGAGCATCACACAATAGAGTAAATGTTTGTAAAACAATAGCTATTAAACATCAATTAATTTTAAACGATACTTTTCTTAAAAATGAAACTGTAAAGACGATCTCTTATGGCAAAAAGGCAAATATGACAGAAGCGCAAATTGAAAATGTAAGACTAAACTTTCATTCTCGAGGTATAATCGATAATAATTGTTGGTACTCATTATCATGGGTGAAACTGTATGGTGTCCGATTTGAGCTGTCGTCAATTGTCATTCTAGATATTTCAGAATCATCAGGCTTACCAAAGTTTGGTGAAATAAAAAATATTTATTTACTTGACAATGATGAGGTTACATTTGAGTGTGTTTCATTAGAGTGTATAGATTTTAATCAGCATTACTATGCGTATCAAGTGATGAGAACCAACGATTACCTATTATATAATTATAATACCCTTGTTTCGCCTGTACCGGCTACAATTACAATAATGTCAAATTTAAAACTTTATGTCACTGTTCGGTGGACTTTAGAATAATAACGACCATTACACATCATATATGACATACGTACCCTTGGGGTAGGACTTCCCATCATATTAGCACCAACCTTCTTCGTTTATTTTTCTCTCATCACACACTTACATGCATATGTAGTCAAACCCCGAAGTCCCGGCGCTCCTAGGTTTGCCTAGTCAAACCTCAGGTTTGACAAGAAGCCTTAGTCAAAGTCCAAAACTAAAGCGTGTTTCGGCCTTTGACAAAAGAATTTATATTATGGTCAAACCTTGGAGAGACCAACTTGGATAGTCAAAAAAATTTCTATGGTCTGTTAAAACAAAAATAACCTAAATATGTATGAAAAACATCATTCATATCCGATGTTAGATTTTGTCAAAACTGCCTTACTCCTGTAGGTCACGTGGTCCTGCAGGTTAGAAATTTCGCAGCGGAGCGTTCGTCTTAAAATTCGTGGTTTATTTTTTTAACAGACAACAGAAATCTTTGTTTCACAGAGTGATTGTTAATTTAATTTAATTTTCACTCTTAAGAATGTGTTTTTCATACATTTAAATACAAAAAAAAAAACAATTAAATAAATGATTATGACAAATTCTGTACCTAATTAAAGTCTGACTGGTCAAAACGCGATTTGATCAAATTACGTTTCGGCGTTTGACTTTCCAAGTTAGTCTCTCCTAGGTTTGGCCATAAATGCGTTAGCCAAAGATCGAAACACGCTATTAATTTTGGACTTTGACTAAGCCTTCTTGTCAAACCTGAGGTTTGAAGCAAACCTTGGAGCGCCGGGACTTCGTGGTTTGACTATAACACATACAACACGTGCAAAAATTCAGAAACGGGGGTGTGTTTTTGTGTGCGGATCTGTTGCCCGCAGGTGATACAGTTTACACATCTTACTTACCCATACCTTACCATTTTGCAAAAGCGTGAATACGGGCCCACCACCAATTTGTTTCTTTAACTTAACTTCAGGTTAAACATCAGTACTGAGTTTCATTTGTTGTTTGTATTCTTTCATCGTATTGTGTGCTTTTAAAATCAGTCAAAGAAGAAGGGTCACTGTTCATACAAAATTTACCCAGCCCCGGCGCAAATGAAATTAATGTATCTCAGTTTTTTTGTTATTTTATGTACATCAAATAACAGGTTTCTTTTTTTCAATTTCAGTGGCTAACTTAGTTAAATTGCTTAAATACTAGTTAAGACAAATGTTAGTAAGTTACTAGATGTTCTCCGCGGTTTCAACCGCTACTCGGCTCCTATTGCCTGGAGCGTGATGTTATATAGCTTACAGTCTTCTTTGATAAATGGACTATCAAACACAAAAAGATTTTTAAATTCGAACTAGTAGTTCCTGAGATTAGCACCTTCAACCAAACAAACAAACTCTTCAACTTTTTCAGCTGGGCGTGGATGGCTATGTCCGAAGCTATGAGGAATATCGAAAAATGTTGAAAGGAATCTCTAGGCCGATTTTGACGAAAACTAAAATTGCATCATTGGATTTTAGAAATATCAATAATCTTGGCCAGGAAGCGAACCCGCTGATTTTGGAAAAAAAAAATCACATCCTGTAGGTACCTACATTAGACTATTCAATAGTGTTGCTAATAAGGATCAAATTCTGGGAAGTAATCATATACGTCAAACTTAATTTTACTTAAGGTTAGAAATTGAAAAAAAGAAAATCTGTTATTTGATGTACATAAAATTACGAAAAAACTGAGATACATTTCACTTGCGCCGGGGCTGGGTCACAGATGACCCTTCTTCTTTTGTATGTAAAAGTAGAAATATCGAAACTCGGTACTGATGTTTAACCTTCACCTAGGCCATGGGGTAGGGGAGCACCGCCCCTACTGCCAAAAGGTGGCTCTCGGATCGCTACCAAAACGGGGCGATCCCCACATTTTGTATTTTTTGTATTTTTTTTTTTTTGTAGAATACCGGTTATATCTGTTTAAAGTCGGGCCTTGCGACATAGGTTCCGCAACTAGTTAGGTTTATGCGTATGTATTAGCGTTCGTATGCGAACGACCTTTAAGTTAAGTTTACCGTAGGCCTAGACGCATTGGTTTCCAGCGACGACCACGCGGACTCCATTGATGCCAAGGTACCTTTAGAGCCAGTCCACACGACGACGCAGTAGTAACGTTCCGACATCGCAGCGGCGACGCCCAGTTGCGGCAAGCATTTTATAAAAACATCGCATCAGTCTATACAAAGCAAGGATCGGAAAAGACGTCTGGCATTGCTCCTATACTTTGCAAATAAAACTGAATACAAAATATGTACGTAAAAAATGATATGGGCTTTCGTGTATCCTTCCTATCAACGCACAAGCAACTGAGCGCTGCCGTTCCGTCGTCACAATGTGTACACCCCCGCCCGCTTCGTCTCGGGGGCTGTAGTTCCGTCGTGTGTGCGTTGCGTCGACGCAGCGCACCGTGTGTACATTATGATTATTAGTATGTAAAATGACGCAACGGCAGCGCTGCGTCGATGCAACGGAGACGCAACGCGCCGTGTTGCCTGGCTCTTACTAGTGATTCTTTGGTCGGAAATCCTAGGTTGCTCTTACGCAAGGCGGGTAACCGCCTCCGGCTCGTGCAACAAATACCTGAGATCTGAGACATTGTTTATGTTGATAATGGACTGTCTGTTGTTACACCTAATTAAGTATTTCTAATTGCCCTAAAACATTCAGACGAAATCTATATAAGATAGGATATCTACTGACGCCCTTATATTTTAATAAATATCTAATCGCCAATCCTCTCGTCCTTTCCGAATTACGTATTGTAAAGGCCTACTCAAACCTGACCGATATCCCGACCGGTATTTTGTATGGCATTACCGGCAGCAGTTGCGGAACACCTTTGAACAGCGCGTTACCGCATACCCATCGGGATATCGTTACCGCCACCGGTACAGGATACCGGTAAGATTTGAGTAGGCCTTAAATCTTGCCTGTCAACAACCGACAGACGGTAAAATTCCTTGTTCATAGTTGTTTTATCATCAGCCTGTATTCGTCCACTGCTGGACATAGGCCTGTCCCACTGAGCCAATTAATTAATTAATAATAAATTGTTTTATAATAAATTGTTTATTGAGTCTCTTATGCCGGCCACACACGTTCCAGTATACTTGCGCAAGTCTGGACTTGCACAAACACAGGACAGTGAAAATTTTAGGAATTTGTGCAAGTATCTTCCCACACACGTTACAGTATACTTGCGCAAGTCTTGATTTGCGCAAGTATACTTGTACCGTGTATGGCCGGCATTAGATTTACATAACAAATGTGATTGAAACAGCCCCAGTAAGTAGTTAATAACACTTGTGTTGCAATTGGGTTGTCTCGCTCCTCCCCTGTATTGCTAAACAGCATTGAGACTGACAATTAATTATATGACTGACAATAATAAGCTTGTGTTTTTTTTGTATTTAAATTTTACGATTGAAAATAAATAATATGAATCTTTTATGTCTATTTCCTTTTAAGCATGTGAAGCTATAAAACTTGTACAGGGTTTGAGAACAGAAATTCTTCAGAATTTCTTCTGATAATAACCTTGTAGAAGTTTAAAAAAATAAAAAATGATGTATCATTGCTGTGTACACTAAATGTATATGTATCGTGAAGTATTATTTTACCTAAATGACCAATTATTGTATGCTTTTCACTTACAGGTCCGGACTTTAGTGCTATATCGCTGTAGCAGTGTTAAGTTTGCTATAAAATTATTTTGCATAATTATAATAATAATAGCCGCACTTATATCGTACAAATTCAACAACAGTAGGTAAAGCCTGACCAGAGTTTAAAAAAAACCCCTACAATGAGGACGCGACCTTTTGTGATATATTTAAACGTAACTATTGCCAGTAAATCTGAAAATTACCGCACGCGGGTTTTAATACATCTGGTCAGCTTTATAATGATACATCATTCTTTATCTTACCCGCACCATTATTTATAAGTAGATATCTATGTGACCAGTGCAGGTTGTACTACTTATACTACAAAGCATGTGTATAAAACTTATTAACTGTTATAGTAGAGGTATGAACGGGAAGTCGAAGCGTAGGCAGACCGCCATTCCTAAGATGTTAACGTTTATATTTTTATGACGCTGGCCGTACATACAAAGGTGTTCAGATATACATACATTAACCAATCAGTCAATGAAATTTTGTAGACACGATCGAGAAACTAATATCTAGGTCTGTTGTTTATATTACATTTTCGTAAAAATGTATAGTTTAAATGTTGCAGGGGGTTTTCATATTTTTATTCAAAACTCCCTGCAATATTTAAACTATACATTTTACAGTAAGGCATGATGAACCGTGCGTATATACTACCACGGCAGTGGACGTACGATACTGGTGCGGGACCAGTAAAGCACGGTGAACCATACTTATGTACCACGCTAACGTATGTACGTACGATACTGCTGCGGGTATAGTAAGGCATGGTGCACTATACGTGTTAATACGTATGGCACACCATGCCTTACGATACTCGCACCTGTATTTCCTTATGCTGGCGCATGGTACATACAAATGTGTTCAGATACTTATTTTGAATATTAAACACTCAAAGTCAATGAAATTTTGTAGACACGATCGAGAAACTACATATCTAGGTCTGTGGTTTATTACATTTTCGTAAAAATGTATAGTTTAAACATTGCAGGGGGTTTATAAACCCCCCTGCAATATTTAAACCTAAAAAAAATAGTTCAAATATTGCAGGGGGTTTATTCAAAACTCCCTGCAATATTTAAACTATAGGTACATTTTTACGAAAATGTAATACACCACAGACCTAGATATTAGTTTCTCGATCGTGTCTACAAAATTTCATTGACTTTGAGTGTTTAATATTCAAAATAAGTATCTGAACACCTTTGTATGTACCATGCGCCAGCATAAGGAAATACAGGTGCGAGTATCGTAAGGCATGGTGTGCCATACGTAACACGTATAGTGCACCATGCCTTACTATACCCGCAGCAGTGTCGTACGTACGCTAGCGTGGTACATAAGTATGGTTCACCGTGCTTTACTGGTCCCGCACCAGTATCGTACGTCCACTGCCATGGTACATACGCACGGTTCATCATGCCTTACTGTACCGGCAACGGTACCTTACGTCTACTACGACAGTTAATACGTCTGACACATCATGCTTTACTGTGCCTGCCACAGTATCCTACGTATGCCGCCATGCTGCACACGTATGACGCACCATGATTCACCGGGTCCGCCATAGTATCGTAAGTATGCCGCCGTGGTGTACACGTATGTCTCACCATGATTCACCGTGTCCGCCATAGTATCGTAAGTATGCCGCCGTGGTGTACACGTATGTCTCACCGTGCTTTACTGTGTCCGCCACAGTATCGTACGTACGCCGCCGTGGTACACACGTACGGCTCACCGTGTTTTACTGTGTCCGCCACAGTATCGTACGTATGCCACCGCGGTGCACACATATGGCTCACCATTACTTACTGTGCCCACTACAGTGTCGTACGTATGCCGCCCTGGTATACACGTACTGCTCATCGTGATTTACTGTGCCCACTACAGTGTCGTACGTATGCCGCCCTGGTATACACGTACTGCTCATCGTGATTTACTGTGTCCGCCACAGTATCGTACGTACGCCGCCGTGGTACACACGTACGGCTCACCGTGTTTTACTGTGTCCGCCACAGTATCGTACGTATGCCACCGCGGTGCACACATATGGCTCACCATTATTTAGTGTGCCCACTACAGTATCGTACGTATGCCGCCCTGGTATACACGTACTGCTCATCGTGATTTACTGTGTCCGCCACAGTATCGTACGTATGCCACCGCGGTGCACACATATGGCTCACCATTATTTAGTGTGCCCACTACAGTATCGTACGTATGCCGCCCTGGTATACACGTACTGCTCATCGTGATTTACTGTGTCCGCCACAGTATCGTACGTATGCCACCGCGGTGCACACATATGGCTCACCATTATTTACTGTGCCCACTACAGTGTCGTACGTATGCCGCCGTGGTACACACGTACTGCTCATCGTGATTTACTGTGTCCGCCACAGTATCGTACGTACGCCGCCGTGGTACACACGTACGGCTCACCGTGTTTTACTGTGTCCGCCACAGTATCGTACGTATGCCACCGCGGTGCACACATATGGCTCACCATTATTTACTGTGCCCACTACAGTGTCGTACGTATGCCGCCGTGGTATACACGTACTGCTCATCGTGATTTACTGTGTCCGCCACAGTATCGTACGTATGCCACCGCGGTGCACACATATGGCTCACCATTATTTACTGTGCCCACTACAGTGTCGTACGTATGCCGCCGTGGTACACACGTACTGCTCATCGTGATTTACTGCGTCCGCCACAGTATCGTACGTACGCCGCCATGGTACACACGTAAGATTCACCGTGTTCTACTGTGTCCGCAACAATAGTATACGGGTGTTGCAGTCATAGTTTCAGGAGTATTCCGTGCATTGCGCACTACGTATACGTAGCCGGATGTCGGGCTACGTACGTACGTACAAAAATCGACCACGAGTAAATTACGTAACCCGCTCCATGATGAGCGTCAGTATGCCGACTACGTATGACTGACTACTTACGCGTAATGGAGCGGGTTACACACGTCATTGTGGTCGATTTTTGTCCTTATTTTACGTAGTGCGGCAGAGGAAATTTTTCTCAGTGTTGTAATATAGCAATGAGCCGGCTCGAATAAAGAAACTTAGGCCATGGTTTTCAAGTCTAATTTATCATTTAGTGTATTAAGAATGAAGATTAACAGACCAATGAAAATCATAGACCTGAATTTTACAGTCAGCTCATTCTTTACGTGACAAAATCACCAAATGCGTCCTTCAGTCTTGGGTTGAGCAAAAATCCACGGTGTTTCCTCAGTAGCACTTTACGTTCCAGGGTCACGATTACCTGTACCTATCCTCCCACCTACAGTCAGCATGCATCAAATATTTGCCTATATGTTAAGTTGAACAACACATTGATGATTATGGAGGAAGTAAAAAAAGACAGAAGGCAATGAAGCTCAACTCACCAATAACGCTTCCATGGTTGACTGTATCCCGAACCTTGAACCTAGAGGTCCTCAGTTTGAAGTCCACCAGCAGTCGGTCAGCCAACATGTATCTGACATTGTCACGAATGGTCTCCTTACCGAAGATCTTCGCGATTGCCACCACGTCACCTAAAAAGGGGGAAGAAAAGAAAATATGAAAAATGGGATTCATGAACTCTATACTGACTATCTGTGATGTAAGTTTTAATGCCTTTAAACCCTCTTCATTATATAAGATACTCCTAGTAGGACAAACTTATAAAAATAAGCTCTTTAATTTTGGAAAGGAACACTTATTCGGTATATTGAGCAATCTCACTATAATTTAGGCCATGAAAGGTAATTAAATAACGAATCTGAAGATGTCGACAAAATTGGTCAAGCTGTTTTGGAGGATATATAAGCACGTTGCAGCACGATATACTATTTACGTATTATATATAGGGCAAAGGCAAAAGGGAAGCTTCGTCTGGTCATGACAAAGAATTTGACCCCGTGAACAAAAAATGACCTCCACAATTGACTTCACTCGGGCTTATTATCATTGTCATCGAAGCCATTATTCGTGCAAATACATTCAGAACAAATATAACCATGTTTAATATTTATTCCACTCGGAAATCGTAAATGTGACCCTGTATTTATTTTAAGTCGAAGTATTTATTGCGGGCTTATTGGCATTGTTTTTTCGCATCACTGCATGTGGTGCGTTTACTTATTTTTTTGTGTGAACGTTCTCTTTACAGGTTATTATTCCTTAAATAATCCACCATCTCCTTTTTAAATGAATAAAGGGAATAGTAAAATCATAAATCTAATCTTATCTATCTTGTAAGAAGCCTGTGTGGCTACACTATCCCTCAAAAAAGAAAGATATGCAAAGATCTATCCACAACTCTAGAAGCATTATGTTCTCTCTTAATTGGAAAAAAATCTCTTTAAAAAAGCCAGAGTTTATCAAAATAGGTCAAATTATTGTACTTACCAAATGACGCCCAGAAATCTCCCTGTGACCTGACGGGGAACAGCAGTACTTGTCCAGAAACCTCGTATCTTCCTGTGATCTCGATGCGAGGCAGCACCAGTCCCATGTCTATGCGTAGCTTCTTCAGGTCAGACCTGCGTACATATGGGATCAGGTCAGGATACAAATGTCTATAGAAACAAACTCTTGTTTCTTCTTGTTGAACCCAAGGCAAGGGTGCCTACTCAGGCACCCTTGCCTTGGGTTCCTTCGGATTCGGGTTAATTATTTACCGTTATTATTCTAAGTTCTTTACCTAATATTAATGTATCCTAAACAAACATTATTATTTTGGCTTTTCCCAGCCTTTCCCAGCTTTTATTTTCCCTTTGCTTTTTACTATCACTGTTTATTTTATGCTCTTTATAGTGAGTAAACTTGCTGCCTGGAGGCCTTAGAGTCATTTAAGGCATCCACAGAAAAGTCCGGTTAAGCAGCCCACAACCTCTTCTAGGCGTCAGCCTAGAAGAGGTTGAGTGTCGCAGGTCACTGCGACATGCCATTCTTAAAAAAAAAACTTGATCACTGTGCATTAATAATACGGAAAGCAAACATTTCGTGCGTTTAAGCTTTTTTTTATTTTGAATTGAACTTTAAATTAGTTTTGGTCGAACTTCGATCATAAGGAAATAAGTATTTTTTTTGACTTAGTACTCATTTGTTGCTTTAACAAGACCATTACCACAAAGCAAGAATAAAATGAAATATTTCGTCTATCCCTTTGTAAACCTTCAAAGTGTTATGTTACAAAATTTCGGCCTTTACGGTCGAATTGTCCCACAATCGTACCTCAGTCTTATGAAATGTTTTATCTACTATCATGCTATTAATCCTCTATAAAAGAACCTATAACAATTAGCTTATTGCCAACATTAAAACACTCAATGCTATAATGATCATTATATCATCCAAACGCGTGTTATAATGAATTTCAAAAAAAGAACATTCTCATGCAATGACATTTTTACCACCAGATCGCTAACATTTTGAAAAAAGAACAATAAATTGTAGACTAATTCGTAATTTCGGATTCTCGTCTTATCGTGTTATTTCCCGCCATCTTGAATTCAGATAGTTCTATACAACACCCTATGGTATGAAAATCTTTTATAGAGAATTCACATCATGATTGTAGATAAAGTCTTGTATGCAACTGTTATAATTAGGTATTAAAACACTCATGTGATACTATTATCACACTCGGCTACGCCTCGTGTGATAAACCCACATTCGTGTTTTAATACCCCTGATTATACAACAGTTGCATAAATAACTATTATGCTCTTAATTCTGTCATTATGTCAAACTTCCCACCATTTTGGAGACCTATAAAAGAATTACTGTTTCAAAACGGTAATGGGGAAAATGACCATTTTTTACTTACTTTTGTATCTGTATTGCAAATTAAAAAAATGTAAAAAGAAATGCGGTTTGAATGGGTTTCATATTTGGAATTCAAACGCGGTCAAAACTTAATGTGTAGTTATTTCGTACTATTATTACGAGGTTCTGCTGCGTTGTAATTGAAAAATTGCCCCAGGAGAACACTACAAATATTGTCTATGACATTCGGTGATAATTAAAGTTAGCATTTTTTTAGCGTGGTAAAATCATCAAATGAGTCCTCCCACCCAGGGCAGAGCGGAAGGGACTGTCAGACCCGTACTGACTAAAATCCACGGTGTCCTTAAATAGTTCTTTACGTTTCGATAAATTAGTCCTGCACTCTCTACGTAATCTTCAACAACTTTGGGAAAGATCTATTACTATTTCAACTATTTAAAATTATGCTATTGTAAACCTGTGTTTTATTAAACTTACCTGTATTTCTGTCTGTAAATTAATTGAAAATTCTTATAAAAACATAATTTAGGTTAAGTTTAAGATAATGGGACTAAATGTTTCATTAGGACGCGCTTTGTGTAATTGGGCTGTACAAAAAGTGACTTAATAATAGTCTTACTTTTTTACAAGCACCTTTAAAAGGTCTTACAAATTGACAGCTGTAACATTTACCTCCTGTTATGTCAGTTGTTTTGTATTACACAAGGCCTAAACGTCGTCTTTGAGAAAGGTCTAATATTGCACTAAAAGATGTGCAAGAGGTTACTGAACGGACTGTTACAATTGTGGCTGTAATTGATGTTTTATTACTATCAACTCAAAGTTATATTTCGTATGTCTGACAATTAATTATTTGAAATGTGAAATTATTGTAATCATAATTTCACATATTAAATTACTTTACGTCAGAATAGCATCACAAAGATCTTAGAAGATTCCGAATTTACAAGTTTCTTTGTTGTGAGGTCATTGCATTTTAGGGTTCCGTACCCGACGATAACTAACAGGATCCTATTAATATGCTTCTGCTATCCGTCTGTTAGTCACCAGGCTGTTTCTCATGATCCGAAATAAGTAGACAGTTGAAATTTTCACAGTATAATGTATTGCTGTTTCCACTGTTACTACTACAAAAAAAAATAAAGTGGTACGGAACACTTTATGCACAATATTACCTATATTTTTTCGAAGAGTGCCATGCTTCACATATTTTTGTATACTCTTGTATCGTGTTCGTGGATGCGTTTACAAAGATATAAATTTACATAAAGCACTGTCTCATTCCTATGTACCACACCGTGTTATCACTTGATCATATAATATCACAAGAAATTCATAATTTTCGTGACATCAAATGAAATGGCTGTAGAACATAATATTACGACAACTTGTTGCAATGACACTGTGGTGACTCGACTGGGTGTCTTTTATAACATTTACACAATTTTTGTACTTACCCGTTTGTAATAGCGAGCGACAAGCGACAACACAGACTTGACCTCGATTCCTTACTCTTAAGATTTTTAGTTTAAGACAGAATTACTGTTTTTAATTAGTAGTTTCGAAATTATGCCTAGTTATTGACCCAAAGATCTAGATTAGCAAAGTTTTTAGAGTATTTTGAAAAGGCCTTTTTGTCCGGTTCGGTCGGCTAGATTGGCTGACTATACGGGCCCAAACAAATAAACTGTTTCCTATGTTGCTCTTTTTGTTCCAAAACTACGGTATTTTTTTAAGATAGTCTCGCGACGCCGGCTGTGAACTAAGTCTAAGTCGCTAGTGCTCGCTAAGTCTCATAAATCGCGGGTCTGATTCCCGCATGAATTAAAAATGATTGTAAACGGCTAAGTTTAAAAAAAAATGTGTAGATCCACTGTTCATTCACTGTTTTGTGAATGGCCGCTTTAGATGTTACTAAACACATAACAATAAAACTATCACCTGAAATTTATCTCTGTTATAAGTTACGCTTTGGTGCACATGATTGCCAAGATCAAGAGCAGTATTTCAGCATTATTAACACAGTTTTTTTAAACAACTTAACAGTGTAGCCAGTGCGGTATTTTATATTATCGAAGACCTATTTTTCGAAATGACTGAACATCTTTTAAAGATTCCTACTTCGTTTTTTGACGTTTTTATCTTGCTTATGGGTACCGTAAGGTCCATTGAATCGGTTCGGCTTTTCTTAAAAATAAGGACTTGAAAGTTTGTTGAAATATCAGTGCGTACTCGGTGAATTGTTCGATCAGTAGTCAAGTTTAACAACAATTTATTAACCATTTCTTAAAAAAAAAAACGATTTTAGCAATACTTAGTTTAACTATAACTGACCCTAAGTGAAAGAATAACGGACGCGGGACTCAGGAATTACCGTGATCCCGGAACGTAAAGGGCTATTGAAAGACACCGTGGATTTTAGTCAGTACGACTCTGACAGTCCCTCCCGCTCTGCCCTGGGTGGGATGACTCATTTTATGATTTTACCACGTTAAAAAAAAGTGAAAGAAGAATGAGACTTTTGTGTTACCTGATTTTGGTGATCGTATAATTACTAGGGCCAACAACTGTGATGTTGCTAAAAGCAGCGGTCACCCTGACGGGGCCAGCTTCGTTGGCCATGACCAGTCGGTCGATGAAGAGCGGCTCCACAGGAGGAACACCCAGCTCTGGGATACCTCTGGACAGGTAAGGTCGTAGGTGGTTGAAAGAGTTCTTTATACACGTGTCCAGTTCTGTATCTTTTTGGCTGCATGGTTGGATGTATTCCGCTGGAAAGAAAGAAAAAATATTTATTTATTAGAAACACACAGCAAGGGTTTCTTTTTTGGGGAAAGTTATGGATATCATCTATAACAGAGTAATTCTTTTAAGTCAGCTAACAAGGGAATCCATACGAAATCCTCGAAAACTTTAGCTTTTTTGTGTTTTGAAGTCTATTTTGTCAACTTTACCGGTATCTCCTATTGTTTTGAAATTCACTCCGTTGTTCAATATGAAAAAAATCTTTGTACAGTTTTAATAAAATAATACTATACTGACTACCAAAGCATCCAAAATGAATACACAGATACTAAATAGCGCCTAGATAGACAACAAAAATTAGTAAAACAGTCACAACGTTGATCATGTTTAATGACACCACTCTCGACCGCATGCCACCCAAATCGTAGATACGTTTCAAAACAGAATATTTGCATACAAATATAAACAATGCGCACATAAGACTTGTAACGGTTACGTAAAGTGTACAAGGTGAGGCTGGCCGATCACCGAACTTTCCAATATCCAGGTCGGTGGAGATATGTGTGCGAACTTGGAAATATAGTCCTAAAATAACTGAGGCAATGAATTGTTTTGAGTTATACGAGTATTTCAGAGAAAAATACTCTATCGAGTAAAAGTATGGAATCACTTATTCGGAATTGATCCGGGATAGCTCCGTGATTTGAATGAATGTACTATCAATTTATAATTAACAGTTAAATTTTTTAAGCCAACCACTTTATTATTCTTAACTAGTTATTAAGTACTCAAGATCGCGCAGAATCGCAAAAAGTTATTTCATACTTTAGCACTATACTACTTTATCACTGCTCTTAAAACAGTGAAGGAAAGCATTTGGAAGAAACCTGCATGTTCTAGAATCAAAAGTTCGAAGACATGTGATATCTACCAACCCGCAGTGATCGGATTACAGCCCTTTTCCTCTCACAAAAAAAGGATTGTATTTGTATGAAACACGGTCTATTATCAAATACGAACCCAAACTCATAACACGATAAGCAGTTTTAGTTCATACAGCTAAAGCAAGTCATTATACCATCATAATCACAGTATGATGCATAATGTACGTATAATCACAGAGCATTATGTTAATCATAGGTTCAATTCTGACCACGTTCGTAAGACGTAGCGAAGTAAATGATTCCTAATCAAGACATTATAGGGAATTCTTGGCAAGGCACTGCAGTAGCATACCAACATGATGGAAGAATGTTTTAACGCGGAAGTCATGTTTTCTGAATGTTTAAACGGTTGAATGAATTTAAATTAGCATTAGCATAGATACACAAATGCATTCAAATAATACGACAAACATTATGCTGATGGTAATGATAGCAAATATTTATAGGTAACTTGTAGGTACATACATACACATTAAAAAGGTGAAGGTAGATAAGACTTCAGTAAGATGAGTATATAGAATAGACTTTATTTGGCACAGAATACAAAATACAGTTTATAGAAGATCTACTTTGTAAATAGTACATATATTTACAAAGTAGATCTTCTATAAACTAAAAGCAATTTTCATCTAAACAACCTTTGGATGGATTTAAAGAAGATTGTTTATTCAATCTACCAAAGAAGTCCAAGAAAACGGCAATCATTCACTGCAAAATACACAAGCTAATATATTAATAAAATCCAAGATGAACTTGAACGCTGTGGCTTGCTGTTTCACAAGGTCATCCGTTGTATAAGTCTTATACAACTGCTTGCTGACCTGCTAACCCACTTGATGTAGGCATATTTTGAGAAACACTTCATGATGGAAATTGTGATGGAATTTGGAATATGTACATAATCAAAATGAGTGATTTTTATGTGTTTTTCGTTGCGTCACTTTTGAGAAATTTGGTGAATGATTTAGATGTGTTCTGAGCTTTTGCTGAGTTGAATGTTTTTCGATTTTGATAAATTGTGCGAGATTTGATTGTGTTTCTTCGTCGTCTTGTATGTTATCAATGTCATTATCAACGATCTTGTCGTGTTTAGTTCTTTGTATATGATTTTGTTTTTGGTGTTGCTGGAAATCTATCACCAGCAGCAACTTATACAGCATTTTCCAGTTCATGATAGCACTTTTAGAGTTTTAACAAAGCTGTTGAACTACTAATAGAATAGGAATCTTTAATTCAAGCTCGGAGCTCATAAATGGTTAGTAATAATTTTCTGAAACAGCTAGTGTTAGTAAAACGTATGTTATTTGATTATCAATTAGGTACAATTACTAATGCAAGTCATGAGATTCTGCAGTGCATTATTAGCGAAATTTATCAGTACTTTAATTTTTGAAATTTTTATCCATAATTTCAGTTCATCACTTTGTTTCTTGGGAACCTTTATAAGGAATATGGTTTACCTCGATTACGTAATATTAAATACGAGTATGGAAGTAGCCTTCTATAATTTAATATTCATGAATCTGTACATTAACTTCTTCATGTCCATTTAAGACGGAAGTACACAATGTCATTACATTATATATTTATAAAGAAATTATAACTTTTGACCGGTCATCATAATTATCAGTGACATTCATTGACACCTTGAAAATTTAAATTATAATAATTATCTTTAAATCGTGTATTGCTCCCAAGGCTGTTAAATCAACAGATAATTGCATATCGCATTGTTAATGTTATTGTGATCAAATATGAATTAAATGTATGATCACATGCATGGTCATTCATGATCCATGGCGTTGGCAACAGCGCTGAAATGCAAAACTGTTAATTTAACATGGTAAATGTAGATATTTACCATGTTTTACTCTTAATCCTAACGATGGTGTTCCAATTCCAATTGTAACAATTATTTTGAACTAACCCTTTATTTTAATTTTATTAATTTTTCATCCCTTCTGCATGGATGGATTTATGGATATGGATTTCTTAATAATCTGACATCAATATTTTAAATTTGATTTTTTAACATAGGTTTTTTGATACACAATACTATTCAACGTTTCTCGTACTTGATTGTGAGCATAATCATTCAGACCCGTTTGCAAAATACCAGGGACACAATACTCGAATACTTTTCAAGGTACTGTTACGGTACTGTTACTTTATACTTCACTTTCGAGCTGTTCCGTAGTTATCTACTGATCTATCATCTGTCCGTCAAAATGCGTGTGTTGTGACGAAACTGTATCGGTCACGTAACAGCGTAACGCAGTAGAATTGTAATGGTAGGCCTAATGTAACAGTAGACGGTTCCTCTCTGCTCTTGTGAAACGCATAACAGCCTTTAGAGTTAGGATTTGGACGTAATATAAGTACATCGGCTTTTGCCTATATTTTATTTTTGGGAATTTTATACCTAATTCATGATGACCGTAGCCAATATAGTAGCAAAATTAAGTCTAATCTCTGTTAACTTAGCAATACAAAATTTAATACTATTTATTATAGTGAATGCCAAGAGTTGGTTGGATAGATGGACGGATCTGGATAAACAGCATACAAATTGATAACAGTCTGGAACAACACAAAGGAAACCTTTTATTTCTTGTGGTATTCGATTAACACGTAAGAAAAGCCGCTGGCAAAAGCTAGTGTTTTATAGGTTCTCGAATGAACAATTTCATTTACATCACTTAAATATCACTATGATTACTGGTATATTAGTCAGCCAATCGAAAGTCATAAAGAAAATGAGTAATTAATAATAGGGGCATAAAATGCTTCAATGACGATGTAAGTTTCATGATTAAAATCTATGTACCTGGTTCAAGGACATGGCGGGGATCTTTCAGACCCCGCCATCCCCTTCAAACCTAACCAGTCCAAATCGGGTTGCCCCAAGTCTCGAGCCCGCATCGCTCACTCTTGCATCCTTAGTCAAATTGCTGATTACCACCTACCAAGGTAGCTCGACGTCTGTTTGCAAAATTTAAAGTAACCAAAAGTTTAAAGTAAAAGTAAGAAAGAAAATAAAAAATTCAGGTGCGAAACACCTGACTTTGTAGAATGGGATCAGTTTATTCCGAGATTGAAAATCGGAATATCGTTTTTCGGAACGAGAACCCATCGAGCATTACATTTATCGAATATGTAAAAATCGGAAAACGAACAAAACGGATACTTTCGGTAAAATATATTTCGTGATTCTAAATAATAGATATTGTATTGTTTAGGTATTATGATATTCGGAGTTTTGAAAATCGGAACATCGAAATTCGGAATAAAATATTTCGGAGTATTTGGGTGTTCTCCTGTCTTATATTGTACTGCGCGTGGAACTACAGGCGCAAGAAGTCAGCAGTGCCAAATCAATTTAATACTAATAATGATCTTGCAATTGCATCCCATCATCTCTTGCGTCGGTAATTTTACCAAAACTACGCATGCTGGTGTAATAATATGATTGCATTCCCTTTTCAACGCATTAAACATAAAACCGCGTGCCACTTTCTACAGGCTGTCGAAACCGTTTCGAGAGAAGAGAACAAAATTTCCAGCAATGTTTCGCAAAAGCTAGGCTATAGCAGTAATGTCATTATGTCTAATGAAGCCAGGGAACCCATCTAAATGATGGAGCTTGCATGTCCTGCTGCAATGGACTCAGAACATTTGATTAATGAATTTGCGGTTGCATGCATGCTTCTGTCAGAGCCAGTAAATGAATTTTAACTAGATCAGATCGTCAAAGACTTCGTCACAACTGAATGTTCCATTGATGAAAATGCAAGACAAGTCTATAACTAATTTGACATAGTCGTTGTTTTTTTAATATATGTAATTTAAAGCGATTGCAGCACAGAAAAATTATGAAACTTTGAAAGGAAGAGGCAACAAAGGATTTAAGAGTAAATAAGACTTTGTGGGCGTACATAGATTGCTACATAGACGATACTAAAACAAAGCATAATGTTTCTAACAATACGTGTCATAAACCAACAAGGTACTTATGACGCACCATGCACTGACGGCTTGTTGTCAATGATGCAATTCGCATTCGTAAGCCAACGATAGCTTAAACCAATGCAACATGTACACGAACTTCTGACCTTTAGCCAAACAATACTTAGACATGAAGAAACAATCAGGATAACGATCGAAGAGGCATTGTCGAACAAAACGATTACACTATATATTTCTTCTAAAAGAAATGTGTTAGGTCTGACATTTACGCCACTCGGTCCATTATATCATATCAGAAATCCAAGGTTGATAATAAAGTAAGGGAGATCGTGAGGTGACTTGTGACAAGTTGGCGCAACGTGTGATGCAACTTCGATGTCAAGGCTGTGCTCTCAGCCACGGGTTGTCCGGTTACCTACAGCTACGTGAATTTTGGATTTCAACCATACGTCACCATTGCAATATTGTGGCGATGTCTAGCTTTTGAATTGAAATTGTGCATTGAATCTTGTATTGTTGCCCATTGCTAAAGAATTATCTAATTTCTTGGCGTGTTATTTAACGATCATAGTTGCAGTAATCAACGAAGTGATTACAACAACCAAATAAACAGCTACAGTTGTCGACAGCAATTTTATTAACGTAGCATTTAATTTTGATTGACACTTACACACAATAAACTATTAAAAAGAAATAGATGTGCATGATATTGCTAAAGTTATTATTGAATCACGTTATTATATTATGAACGACAAATTCGTTGTTAAGTTCTTTGCATAAATATTAAATGAAAAGTTATAATTCTACAATATTTTCGATGTGATCTGGGGGCACGGCAGTGCCCCAGCCAAGTCTCGAGCAAAACGGGCACGGCCGTACCATCTTTTCTCGATGCTATTCGCGGCTGTTTCGCCCCCCCTATATCTTCGACGTGGACAAAGCTAGGAGTTTAGGTTTTCGGTGAATAATAGAAGGCATTAGAACAAGCTTAAGTTCGAAATTACATGCCAATTGAATTAATAGTTTAGGAGTTACGGTCGATCAAAGTTACACCATTTTGTCACTCACTCACTGACTCACTGACTCACTGACTCACTGACCGATCATCAAAAATCTAAGGTACTTCTAGCAGACTTAGAAACTTCAAATTTTGCACCAAGATAGGTCATTAGCCACATATAAAGGAAAAATTATAAAAACATTAAAAAATAATATAGCATAGAAAACAATTTTATATTTGCGGTTTGGCAAGGACATTATGTATGGATTTTGACTGCATTGTTAACTTTGTTCGTTGTTTAAGTATTCAATTGGATGAATAAATACATATAGAATAGAAAAGAATAATATAAATGTAATACATAGACTATAATTAATACATAAAGTTCATAATTCATTAAATTAATAAAGCTAAAACTCCATTGTATTGCGATAAATTTCGATTGTATGCGCGCTCGATAGATGGCGTTGTACCTGTCTGAATCGCGCTATGGTTTCGTTACCGAGCGCAGTATAAGTAGTACTTTAAAATAATTCGATAATTTTCATTTGATAGCGCCATCTACCTATGAAAAACCATTTCGAAACTAAAAAAATATTGTAGCTATATTCGGAGAACTTAAGTTAGCCGGATTAGATAGTAGATTTATTATTGTTACTGAAACAGTTATTTAGGCAAATAGTTTATTAATATAACATAGACATAGTTACAATATCTAGTTGTTTACGTGTTATTTAGTTTAGTTATATTTAGTTTGTAAGTTAGTAGATTTATGTTTATTTAGTTCGTTATTTGTTAGTTAGTTTAGTTCTATTTAGTTTGTTAGTTATTTATTATATATATAATAAGTTTAAGCCCTATTAATATATTGTTATAGTAGTAATTGTAAATATATTGTAATGGAACGTGAAATATTGTACATAAATGGCGACCTTTGTCCACACAGAGTCATCTCTATTCCTGGAGATGGGTCGTGTTTATTTCATTCGTTGTCATACTGCATGTATGGGAGTTTTCAGTCGTCAAACGATATTAGGCGTGCTGTCGTCTATTATGTAGTGGAGAATTGGGATGATATGCAAGTTTATACCTGCGACGAACGTGGAGACGTTTATATCAATGCAGATCTGTATTCAGCTGCAATGCTGAAAACAACCACCTATGGATCCGTATCCGAACTTAAAGCGGCCGCTGCATTGTATCCCTTTATTTTCCAAGTTTACCAAAATGGACGTTTGCAGGGATCATTCGGTGATGATCCTAGGAAACCAGTGAAACGTTTACGATTTACTGGGAGTTTCTTAGGAGGTCATTACGAAGTACTCGTTCCCGATAATTACTCCATAGTATCAGATCTTCAGGTAGATGAAAATACTTCTGATTCTCCTAACTCGACCCAAGCCAGTGAAAAAAATCGTAAAACTGCGGGAAGGCCTAAAAAACTTAAACGTGGCAGGCCAAAAACCTCAAATATCTCTCGTTCTCAACAATTGACAGAAGCAGCTGCCCGTTATCGCCAGAACAATCTAGAAAAACGGAAGGAATCGTTGGTCCGGTACAGCCGTTCCCAACTGGAAGTGCATCGGGCTGCTGTAGCTCGTTATAGTGCCTTGAATCCGGAAGTGAATCGAGATGCTGTAGCTCGCTATACTGCCTCGAATCCAGAAGTGCATCGAGCTGCTGTAGCTCGTTATAGTGCCTTGAATCCGGAAGTAAATCGAGATGCTGTAGCTCGCTATACTGCCTCGAATCCAGAAGTGCATCGAGCTGCTGTAGCTCGTTATAGTGCCTTGAATCCGGAAGTAAATCGAGATGCTGTAGCTCGCTATACTGCCTCGAATCCAGAAGTGCATCGAGCTGCTGTATCTCGTTATAGTGCCTTGAATCCGGAAGTGAATCGAGATGCTGTAGCTCGCTATACTGCCTTGCATCCCGAAGTTAATCAGGCAGCTGTAGCTCGTTACAAAGATTTAAATTCTCAATTGAATCTTGAATCAGTTCGAAGGAAAAGATCAAACGATAAACTAAAATTAAAACTTAATAATTTAGAAAAATGTACTCAAGCACTATCCAAAATACTTAATGATAGATTAGAAGCAGAGAAAATAATAAAATGGACAGTGCATAGTAGACAACAAGCTTTAGGGAATTTTACTAAAAACGTAGACAAGTTAAAAGAAAAAATTAAAATATCATTAGAAAAACTCAGTGTATGCCCCCCAAATAGTACTTTGACAGACAAATTAGAAGCTTTTCTGGGAAAATCAGAGCACCGAGATAATCAAGAGCCATATTACGGAGAAAAAACCTACAAAGTATACGGTACCAAGGAAAAAGCTATTAAAATAAACGATGCTGGAAAAGCTGTCTTTGGAGATATAGGAAAACAAGGTAAAAGTCTAGTTTGGTCTTGTTGTGATGATATATGCTCGCTAGATAAGAATATTATCGAAAAACTAACAAAAATATTTGAACACTTAGCGGACAAAACTACAATCCAATACTACGCGTTAATCGAACAAAAGGTAATATTTGAATACCTAACTTACATTAATACTGTAAAATCGCATTTTCCACGATTGAGAACTATTTCAAGATATATTTATCAAGTGTTAAGTATTTGTAAACTTTTGAATGATATAGATGAATCATTAGAAACAACAGATTTGAAGAAGTTAAAGGAATACGGAATACCAAAAACAATCGGCAGTACGATTCTGGACAGTGAAGAATCGAGTGAAATTGTTGAAGATGACATTATTAATAAATATAAGGTCGCATTCAAATCCTTAAAACTAAAAAGTCTTGATACTCCTAAGCATGAATGCATGTCTTGTACGAAACTTTGTTTCATAAGAGACGTTTCTTCTCTGAATCGCTTAAGAAATCCTATCAACACTAGTGTTTGGAGTAATCTAGTTGAATATTATAACAAACATAATTTAACTCATAGTCCACAGATTTGCCATTTATGTTTACAAAAGATTAGAGCAAATCAACTGCCAGCAACCTGTATTTTAAACAATCTTTACATTAGTACTGTTCCACAAGAAATAAGCCAGTTAAATGACTTTGAAAAGATATTGATTCAACGTGCTAAAGCATTTCAAGTAGTGATGTCAATGAACCCCGTTGCAAACAAACATTTACCTCATCACCATATGGTGAAGAAAGTAAAAGGCCGAACTTTCCATCTGCCGTTGCCTCTTGAAGAAACAATAAAAAAGCTACCTACACCAGAAAATCCGCTTGCCAACCCGGAACTCTTTATCATAGTACGAGGTATGCCAACAAAATCAAAAATAGTGTGGGAAGATATAGTAGATGTAAATAAGGTTTACCGAGCATTGCAATATCTTAAATGTAAAAATGCTCTATATTCCCAAATAAATCTACCCAATTCTCCCCAACAATTAATGGGCCATTTAAATGAAAATGTGCAACATATAGTTGATCGATCAGAATCTCCGGCAGATGACATGACTGTAGAAGGTAACAGTGCACTTCTTACTCAAATTACTTCTCAAAAAGAAATTGATAACTTTGATCAGTACACAATTTACCCTTTGAACGAAAGGAGAAGAAACGCTCCCATTTCGGAACTATACCAGATGCTCAAGGTAAACGCTGCTCCAATAGATTCACGAGATAAAGATTTAGATGTAAAATGCTTCCCTGACCTCTATATAGAAGGCAAATATGGGCAGTATCATGTCCGTCAGCAAAAGTTAACATCTAGTGAATTTATCAAAGCCAGACTAAAGTCGAAGCATTCTCAGTTTCGCCTAAATCAGCAATACCTTTTCTTTTTATTAAATGATGCAAATCTGCGTCAAATTAACTCAGGGATATTTTATAAAATGAACTGTGTCAATCAAAAGCACAAACTGACCGTAGAACAGTATTTTGATATGCTCAATAAAGAAGAGTTGGAAGGTGACCTGACAGCAATATTTGGCAGATTACGAAACACTGAACAATTTTGGAAAAAACCAAGAAACGATGTTAACTGCATGACACAAAATTACGGGCCTGCAACTTGGTTTCTCACCATAAGTCCTTCGGAATGGATGTGGGAAGATTTAGGTGAATATCTTAAGGAGGTCAATGGTCCTGAAATGGCGAACAAAAGCATAAGTGAGTTAGTTGCGCTAGATCCTGTTTCCACTTCCCGATTCATTGATAACAAGTTTAAAGCCATGTTGGATTTTATAATGTCATCCGATGAGCCACTTGGAAATGTTATACATTACTTTTGGAGACGTGAATATCAATCTCGTGGAGCGCAACATTTTCATTTAATGTTATGGGTTAAAGATGCCCCTATTATCCACGAGTCCTCACTTGAAGATGTTGCCTCATTCATAACAAAGTACATTACTTGTGCTATACCGGATAGAAACATTTCACCTACTTTGTACAAAAGAGTCACATCATATCAAATACATAAACACAATAGCTACTGCATGCGAAAAAAAAAGACTAGAAAAGGGTTTGTGTCAGTCTGTCGATTTGGGTTTCCGCGCCCAATCACAGAAGCCATTAGCATTAGAGACATCGTTGAATCAATAGCTGCAAGAAAAACACTATCCCCTAATAATCGGCTTTACAATATCGTCCGGAAGAAAGAGTGGTCAATGGTTAATGATTACAATCCTGCAATTTTGCTAGCATGGAATGGGAATACCGACATTCAATACGTTGGCGAAAAAACAGCTATCTTGAATTATTACGTCACAAAATACACAACCAAAAGTGAAAAAACCCACACAACTGATTTATTCGAAGATTTGAACTCAACAAAATCCTTAAGAAGCCGCTTATTTAATATTGGACTTAGAGGGTTGTCTAATAGAGAGTGTGGAGCCCTTGAAGCAAGTGATACATTACTTGGCATTCCTCTGTACGGCACTGACCCAAATACAACAATTCGATGGCTTGACGTAAATATTTATCGAAACCGACGCGTTAAATCTAAGACTGACATGATGATGCTCGAACCAGAGTCTACTGATATATATTATGAGTCTTGGATTGATGACTATTATCCAAATAGGCCTAAAGAGTTAGAGCCAATTAATTTATACAGTTTTGCCCAAAATTACGACATTGTTAGATCACGTCCAGTTTCTACCAAAGTTGAGTATTATGAGTTACATGACGGCAAAAAATTCTTAAAAAGGAGGTATAGACCATATTTGATTAATCACTATTTGTACGACGTAGAGCAGACACCAGAAAAATACTTTTTCTCATTGCTTCTCTTGTTTAAACCATGGCGCTCCCTGGATGAACTTAAGATGGGATGTGAAACTTACACGGAGGCTTTTAACGTATCAAAAGATGATCTCAAAGAGGGAGTCGACTATGGTAACGCAAGATTAGAATCGAGGTACAAGATGGAGAAAGCTTTTGAAATGATAGAAGTAAAAGTTGCCGAAATAAACCAGCACAAAGAAAACGTTGATGATGATGAGGGCCCCGAAAACCCATTACATTTTGAAGCTTTAGAGGCAGTTAATGCAATGGATGACTTTCAACGAATCAACCTAGCAGAAGATAAGCAGTCTGATGAAAATATTGAAAGTATGATCGCAAAGCTTAACGTTGATCAAAAGAGAGTGTTTGACATGGTAACAAAAACAATAAATAACGCTAATGATAACGGTAATATTCTACGTTGCTTTGTAAGTGGAACTGGTGGCACTGGCAAAAGCTTTTTAATAAAAACTTTAAAAGCCTGGGTACAAAGTTTCTTAAATAAAAAAGTCGCTATTAGTGCTCCTACAGGAATAGCTGCATTCAATGTGAATGGCTTGACTATACATCGTCTCTTGCAGCTGCCTGTAGAGCACAAGCAAACCCCTCAATATAAACCACTTTCTGACGAAGTCCTTCAGGTGTTGAGATCAGATTTGAAAGATGTAGTGTTGTTTATAATAGATGAAGTGTCAATGATATCCAATGTTACACTAACGTATATTCATTTACGCTTGTCTGAAATATTTGATAGCGGGGAAGACGAAAATGGGTGGTTTGGAAAAAAACACATGTTAGTTTTCGGAGATCTCTTACAACTGCCGCCAGTAAGAGAAAGTTCTCCTTTTACAAAACTGACCGTCGCCGAAACTCATAAACTCTTAGGTTCTCTAAGTATGCCTAATCTCTGGGCTGAGTTATTTAACTATGACGAACTCACTATCAACATGAGGCAGCTCAATGACTCTAACTTCGTTGAAATGTTAAATAGAATAAGATTAGGTGTTACTTTACAAAAAGACCGTGATTTATTAACTAATCGATTAATTACTCTTAATTCTCATTCCAATGAAAACAGATTACGTGAAATTATCCAATATTTAACGAATCTTCCTGATGATACAGTTTGCTTATTACCTACCAAAAATATGTGCCAACAATTAAACAGTGCTATGCTTAATTCCCTTCCCACCCCCGAAATACAACTTACTGCCAGAGATAGTATAGATTGTCCGAAACATTTATCGAAAAGGGCTCGCGAATGCATAAGAAAATATGAAGATGATGCCTCTATGACAGCAGGTCTAGAGGAGAATATAGTAATTAAAATAGGAGCAAAAGTGATGCTAAGAAGAAATATTGACGTTAGTTTAGGTTTAGTAAATGGTTCCATCGGTATAGTACAAAGTGTAAAGTATGATCCTGAGGACCCGAAGAAAGTAAAAACAATAGTAATCAAATTTAGTAATGAACACTCATATGAACTTTGTGCTGTTAAAACCAAATTTGAAATTATTTCTAGAGCGTATGTCCATCGGGAACAATTCCCCATATGCATAGCTTATGCTATAACCATACATAAAAGTCAGGGGCTGAGCCTAAACAATGCAATGATGGATATAGGTTCTTCAGTTTTTACCTGTGGTCAAGCATACGTGGCCCTTTCAAGAGTGACTAGTTTGGGTGGATTACATTTAATAAATGTGAATTTTAGTAGTATCAAAGCTCAGGAGACAGCAATAGCTGAATATAATCGACTCCGAAGTATATATCGCCCAGACTTGTCTACCTTAGAAGTAACGAAGCCTCAGAAAAGAAACAAAAGAGATAGAGATAGAGAATGGGTTCTAAGCAAAGCAGTAGCTGAAGTCCAAGAAATTATGAGGTCACCTAAAAAAAAAAGAAAGAAATACACTTACAAAAAATAAATGAGATCCCACCAAAAACATTAAATGTAAAAAAATGCCAAGTCTCTCGATGCAGTCTTTCCATCGTAAAAAGTTTTGAGATCTCATAGAAGCCAAGTCCTATTCAAATTATTTTGTAGTTATAAATCAACATTTAGTAATTGTATCAATAGTTTTCTTTATATTATAATTATAGTGACTTGGCAATGAGCACCAATTTATGTCCTGCGCAGTTTACTAGTCTTGGATGAGACTGACTGCCGTTGCCGAAATTCGGTTGGGACGACACGGATAAACCAAAAGAAAATTAATTTTGTGATATTAATGTTTACGCATGCGGTGTGTGACTTTCAACTCCAAATATGCCGTTTTGTTTCTTCTTGTGCTCATTGCCAAGTCACTATAATTATAATATAAAGAAAACTATTGATACAATTACTAAATGTTGATTTATAACTACAAAATAATTTGAATAGGACTTGGCTTCTATGAGATCTCAAAACTTTTTACGATGGAAAGACTGCATCGAGAGACTTGGCATTTTTTTACATTTAATGTTTTTGGTGGGATATGTTTTATTCAGTAACGATGTTTTTAGTCTTATGTTTCATTCGTATCCGTTTTAAATGTTCTTGGATTCGCATACAGTCATTCGTTCATCTGGCCTACTTTGTTTCCTAGCTAAGTAAATTCTACGTGACATTTTATTCATATCTCTGCTTATTTTTTGTCAACAAACAAATGAAAATGTCATAAAACAACGATATCATCTATCACATTACCATTACTATTATTTGATTGTTCGCCATTTTGTCCGAATCTTTATTCATCAGGTCACCTCCAACATAAATGTCATGCAATGAATCACTTCTAATTCCCTGAACCTTCCATCCTCAATCCCCTGAGTCAGTTCACTAATCAAGCTCCATTGCCCAATCTGCGTCCATTCTCCCCACGTACCGTTCACCCATTAAAATGTTATATGTATCACAAAAGGTGAACCAAGGCTGTACCTGACTATCTTCGCCGGGAGTATATCGATATATTATGCTAGTCAGGCCCTCTTTGGACAGTCGCAGCAATCTTTCATTGTCAGTCTATTTTTCAAGGTATCGTTTGAACTAAGCACGGATTATTTGCTATTGTGTTATTCTTAGATCTTCTGTAATTGATTGCTTGTAGTGTTTACTATTTTCCTGTTGTTTGTTTTTGCGATTGTATCAGAAAAGCTTCTAATAGTAGCAACTAACTGAATATAGTCGTCTTCACGGGAACTTATTTTCGTGTATTATACAAATCTAAGAACTTTACTAACATGATAATGTTTTAATAATGATAAATGTCTTTTTTTTCTGGTATTGCTTAAAACCTAATCGTGTGATATAATCAGTCACATACCTACTTTACTACCAATTGTGACAACGTAGTTTATGTCATTATATACTTAGTAATTATTATTTATTGATGGACTTCGCGATGTTATTTGAAATACAGAATTATAATATCTTCTCAATTGTGTTATACTAGCTGCTGCCAGCGGCTTCGCCCGCTACATTCGGAAATTATCCCACGGGAGCATACAATCGGGATAAAAACTATGCTATGTGTTAATCCAGTGGTCGCGGGACTCACGAATTACCGTGACTTCGCTATGTAAAAGGCTATTGAAGGACATCGTGGATTTTAGTCAGTACGAGTCTGATAGTCCCTCCAGCTCTGCCCTGGGTGGGAGGACTCACACATTAAAAAAAAATGTGTTCATCCAGTACCAAATTTCATCCAAATCGTTCTGTGGTTTTTTGCTTGAAAGAGTAACAAACACCCATCTATATAACAAATTTTCACGTTTATAATATGAGTAGGATTATCAAATCATAGTTTATCTTTTTCTTTTTTAAACGGAACTAAGATAAAACTTCTCATATCTCATATCAGACGTTAAAAAATAATTAACATTATTATTCGCTATTTAATTAATAAATCAGTGTCTGTGTCTTTCAGGTTATTGACCTCTTACTAATCACGCGAAATATTATTTTTTCAATTATAGCCAGTTAGAATTCTCTATTTTTTGTTTTTTTTTTTAACGTAGTAAAATCATCAAATGAGTCCCACCCAGGGCAGAGCGGGAGGGACTATCAGACTCGTACTGACTAAAATCCACGGTGTCCTTCAATAGCCCTTTACGTTCTGGGGTCACGGTCATTCGTGAGTCCCGCGACCTTTCCGGATGGGGGATGGAGAAAATAAGTGAGAGTATGTAATATATTAAAACATAAATGACCACCCCTGACTTTACACAGGTTCGATACTTTATGAGCTTTTCTTGTGCAAAAAAATGTTCAAGTATTTTCTGTTTATGTGTGTGCGAATATCGTCAATGTCACAGTTCACATATTTTATCAGACCTACCTACGCTTTTATTTTCGTCACTTTAAACTCGTCACAACTGCGTATTTAAACAATTAAGTACAATTAAAAATTTTCTTCATTTATAATTTTTTTAGGCTTTTAGATGATACGTATTTTATATTTTAGGCAAAATATAATAAGAAGCTAGTCGTTAGCGTCATTGTGTGTCGATCGATCACGTGTCTTCTATTTAGTACGTTACAACAAGGTAATATAAAATGTGGCAGTGCTAACATTTAAGCATGCTAAATAGTGAAATTCAAATTAATAAAGGCGATTTTAGTCTTTGATTCGCTAATATGTTTTTGTGTTGTGGTAAAATCATCAAGTGTCAGACTCGAACTGACTAAATCTACGGTTTCCATCAGTAGCCCTTTACGTTCCAAGGTACAACGGCTAACTGATGAGACAATCCCAAGACATGCGGTCGTGTGAGACACGAAGGAAACTCAAGATGATCACCCATCCACAGACCAACCTAAGCAAGCGTGGCTTAACCTGGAAGACAGGTCTATAAGGTTATTAGTTAGCCACGAGCTCCTCATATGGAGCAATTCCGATAAATTTATTCAATTCCGACACATTATAAACCGGCATTTATCAATCAACTGAATTGGAAATCTGTGTTCAAGAATATTTGAAAGCCTGCCCTTCAAAACTTTGTCAATCGTAGGTTTTTCAATTATCACATTTTATTATTTTTACCTATAAAACTTGGAAACAATGGCTTGATCAAAGTATTAATAAATGTGCGAAATTTAAAGCTTATGTCACTAACCTTGACTTTATTTAATCCAGGCTTTGTTTAGCATCTAAGAATAGATGCTAAACAAAGCGTGAGATGCAATAGATGCTATAAAAGTCTTAGTTCTACTAAAATTAACCCTTAATTCTGACAAACTGTTTTGGGTTCTGTTCTTTTGTGTATGAGGATGTGGACAACGGGGCCTTAGGTCCAGTTGTTTTATCAATAGTTAAACTAACTATTGTTAAAACCACATAATAAAAACAATGGTTTAACAAATAGTTACATTAACTACTGATCAAGTAACTCGCCCTTTATTAATTTTGACACCAGAGAGTTTACGTTTAAGTTAGAAAGAACATTATTATATTATATCAGCCCATAGTGTCCCACTGCTGGGCAAAGGCCTCCCTCCAGTCTTTCCACTTCTCACGGCTTTCTGCGACCGTGGTCGATATTTAAACAGAAAGAACATATGAATTGATAAAAAAAACACGTAATTGGTACTTGAAAAAGACATTCTGAAAACTTGCCTGGGATTAAACTCACAACCGTCATGAAAATTGCGAGTCGAGGTGCTAAACTCAGGCCATCACAACCAATTAGCTTTCCACTTCAATGCCACTTACATTAACAAAGTATAAGACAAGAATACGGTTAGCCAAGACGCCTTGGGCAACCAAGGTAGTGCAACCACCGTAGCCAGGCCGTGACAACTACCATTAGATAACAAGGAAGACGATGAGTTACCAGTAGATGTCACGCGAGATACGTTATATCACAGTAAAATATTCAGATTGCACCTTTTTAAAGGCTCGGCCGGTTGTGATATAGTTTTACGGAAACGATTTCCTTGTTAACTTGGTGACAATCGGTTGTGGCTTTCAAGCCTTTCAATTGGTCACAAGTTACATAACTTTTGGTGTAATTTTTTGATTGATTATCGAAGATACCTCTGAATGCTTCTACGAGTATATGGCTTAATTATTTATTTGAAACTTCATGCAGCATAAAGGTACATAATCGGACTTAATGCCTGAGGCATGCTTTACCAGTCAATCAAGGGTGGTGGACTTCGAGTCTTCGATAATGCCAACCCTTTGAATCTACTTCCTTTCGAATGCCCTTAGATAGTATTACATTTTCTGTGCCTTTTGGTCGACTTGCCAGCCCAAATATTAATCACAATTAACGCTGTCGAGTTGGCCTGCAGAATTTGCCATTTTACTTAAAAAAACAGAAAGATTGATTATCAATAAATATTTGACCCGATTTTTTCTTTTGTCACAAAACGTCACTCGGACGGTATAATTTTACAGGCATTCGAAGCGTTTTATCTTTGTCAATATTCATTGATTTAGAAAAACAAAAAATACGTGTCCATTATTTTTCAATATTGTAATTGACGGACTAAACAGATTTTCAATGTATTCTTGGAGTAAAATACCCTATTGTAGGTGTAGGTTTAGGGATATCTGTGTTAGGCTCTTACACAGCATACCGCGAAGCTGAGGGCGAGGATATGGCCGTCCTGATGTCAACAAGCATAACTGCCAATTAACGTTTAACTATCTAGAAAGCCAACTCGGAACTTCTCTCTCAACTGTCGCGACAGCAGACCAAAGAGGCAGACATCAGTTTTCCCTATTAATGACCATCTCAAACACCGGTTTCACAGTAAACATGAGATTATCAAAATCAACGGACGTAGGTACCAACCTACCATTAACGTATTTGCTAATTGTCCACTTCTGTCGGTTTCGACAGCGAACACCAACGATAGCCTTGACATACATCACACGACGAAAACCACACTTTTTACAACTACAAACCGAACGAGCATCATTATTTGAGTGAGTGTAAAATTCGATGATTTTGGGATAATTTGACAACAATTTTATTGAATTGCCCTTGTGATTCAAGGCTCTGTAATTATGGGTCCTAAAGCATGTCACGAGGGAATCGTAAAACTAAATTACAGGTGCTGGAGTAATTCCAGTGTGGAAACGAGGTGGCGCTAGACGACTTGTATGGCTCTGTCTCTTTCCCACACTGGAATTACTCTCGCTTTTACGTCATGGTAGGCCACCTAAACCACAACTTATCCGTTCCAATGACAGCGTCGTTAGTGGAGAATTAACTGATGAAATTAAACTTTCAAATTGGCTACTGTATATAGCATCTAATTTATGAAATGTACTTTTTTTCAGATAGTACAATACTTAATCAAATGAGTCCTCTCGTCCTGGGTGTAGCAGAAGGGACTGTCATACTCGTACTGACAAAAATACTACCGTGTTTCTTCAACAGCCCTTAACGTTCCACGGTCACGGTTACTAGTTTAGACAGATTGGAAATACACTTTTTTTTACGTGGTATAATCATCTTATGAGTCCTCCCACCCAGGGCAGAGCGGGAGGGGCTGTCAAACTCGTACTGACTAAAATCCACGGTGTCCTTCAATAGCCCTTTACGTACTGGGATCATGGTAATTCGTGGGTCCCGCGACCGACTGGAAATACACTTACGCCAATTTTTTCCGTCGGAACAATTAAGTTGGTTGGCACTATACAAAGTAAATAGAGTTATGATAATATTTTGCGGATTCGTAGATCGGTATTATGCCATGGACATGACCCACGATAAAAAGTATCATACATGTTAATCCGTGTTTGAAAAATCTGCGAGCCAAATTTTATAGAAAATTCGTTATTCGCAGTATATTGTGTATGTTTAAATAACTCATAGAAAGTCTATAATACTTAAGTTTTAAATTGACATTTGGTCACCATCACTTTATTTAATACTAAAACATTCGCCAGGGTTATAGGATCTGTGATCGTGGCGCTAACTATTATAAAACATGGTAAAAATTCCGTTTTAAATTCCAATGATAGTAGGTCTCTACAACTTTTACAAGACACTAGTAATCTTTAAATTCATTTATTCATTTTTAAATTCTTAAGTCCATTTCATTGATGTTATCTCTTGCATTCATTGAGTGTATCATTATGTAATTACACAGATTTTGTTTTATTAATTCTGTAGTAAGTTACATTCATTTCGTTTTGTTGAATGAATTACATTTTTAATAGTTCTTTTAGTTTCAAAATAATTTATGTTCTTTGGTTGCTCTTTTAACGGTTAGTTTAATTACTTGTTTAGTTTCATGCTTATTAACGTAACGTACATAACTTCAGAAAAAATGTTTAAATTAAGTATTTGTTTACCTGCGCAATTTAACAAGGATATTTGAATTTGTTATCAAAACATACTACTTCAAATATTAAAAACATAAATCTGTAAAAATAACGTGTGTACCGCATAAATTAGGATTTCTAGGACTAATTTTAAATTTGAATGGTGCGTGCTCAGGTCAATATTTTCGAAAAGTTTAGTTGCAACATATTTGCTTCAACACACAGGGCCTACAGCCCCAATTAGATCCACATAATTTCATAAATTTAAAAACAGCCCATAGCTGCTGCTGACTTGCGCCCATAGAGTTAAAAAAGCTATAAAGGCATTGTGAATGTTCAACGAATGATTCATATTCGAAAATTTAAAAAATATTTGAAATAAGTATGTTATGACATTTGAAAAAAAAGTCATAGTTCTTCTTTCAATTTCAATAAATTATTGATTGTTTTTATCTTGGACCTTTGAGTCACAACTCACAACTCAATTTGTCGAATAATTTCCTACGTATTTAAAATGTAATTTCTAAAACACAACTTAATAAACTTTTCACACCTGCATGTGAAATGTCAGTAGTCATGAAGAAGTTCAATAAAATATTTCGCCAGCAAAGTTGCTATTTCAATCTTTTTCTACAATCGTCTGCAACATTAATAAATGTTACGAACAATCAAATACAAGAGCATTATTAAATCTGTGATTGTCAGTTACCACACTCGCAATTATTACGCATACCGACCCTACTGCAGTTTGGAAGATTATGTTATTAAAACCTCGGACAGAGCCGCGGCGGGAACGAGCCAAATTTGACATGAATGTATGTCACGCTGTGGCTTGTCAACAAATGCTAATGGATGTTAAGAGGCATTTCGTTCAATTTGTTCTGGAACAAAATACTTATCCAACACATACCTATGTATTTTAAGTAACTGTTGATTTTCTAAAAAAAAGCTTTCCTGTCATGACAATACGTTTATAAAACTAGAATTATTTCTAGGTTTAAGCATTACATTTCACGCGAATACCTAACATATTGATAATAATTAGATCATTAGATAAATAGTCTTGTTGGTATTTACTTATTGTTTCACAAAAAAGAAGACATTTTGCTGTTTCCTCAAAACAATCAAAAGCAAATATTTGGTCGAATATTGTTCTTCTGATGAATGATTTTTCAGTAAGAAAAGCGTAAACTTGATGAAAAATGGCTTTACAAACGTACCTTCACTTCGTTTGTCATAATTATCTGTATATGTTAGTATGTAAAAAGTTATTTAGTTTATATTCTGCATAAGAGCTATATGTATTACTTACGTATATCGGCAGCTTTCGCATTTTCCGCAGCTTCCCCCGTGTGGCATGTTACTGTTAAACATACCATCAACGACAGCGACAAAACACAACGGTCGGCCATATTCATTTTTGTAAAATTAATTAAATATTCAATAACTAACAAAATGATTTTTATATTTTTTAAAAATATATGTAAAAATATTTTTTTTTAATATTTCAAACAATCCATTTTTCACTGAACGTTCGATTTTCGAAAAGCACTGTCTTTATTTTTCTTTTACACAGCTTCTTTTTTAATATTTTATTTTTGACGTTCGAATTTTAAAATTAGCCCGCGTCCGTTGTTCGGCGGTTTTAGTTGGCAATAGGCTCGCGCTTGGATGGTAGGCGGACGGGCGCACGACTCATTTTGTTTGAGGTGAAAGCAAGGAGCTATGTGTTTTATTCGCTCAAGATTTTCGACATCCCTGAGTGGGCTCCCCACCGCCTTCGAACTATTTAGGCACTAGCACTGTCCACCAGGACGAAGAAGTTATAGGATTTATTTGATTATCTATGGTGTATGAGCAAACTGATGACTAATCATGTCATGTCCACGAATGCTTGAACAAAGAGGACACGTCTTGGCTAATAGTGTTCGCTTCCTATAGTTGTCGTGCCCTAAAAGCGCACACAAACAGTCGGATATCGACAATTTGCTCGCCATTTTAATGACCCATTGTTTCGTTGTTATTTGACGAGTTTATGATCATAAACATTTTGTGCGTGCAGAACTTAGGAACAGCCGTAGTGGAATTCTTGTGGCGAATTTTCCGAAAGGATACTTATAATGTACAGAATATTTGATAGTTAGCCTTTTAACAAATTATTTTTAACACTAGCACTTTTCCCGCGACTTCGTCCGCGTGGTTTACGTACTTTCCTAAATCCCCCTTTTCACCCCCTTAAAGGTTAAATTTCCAAAAACCCCTTCTTAGTGCTCCCCTACATTATAATAGGAAGCCGTGTGCAAAATTTCACATTCCTAGCCCTAGTAGTTTCGGCTGTACGTTGATATGTCAGTCAGTCAGTTCTCCTTTTATATATATAGACTAGCACATTTCCCGCGACTTCGTCCGCGTGGGTTACGTACTTTCCTAATTCCCCCTTTTCACCCCCTTAAAGGTTACATTTCCAAAACCCCTTCTTAGTGCTCCCCTACATTATAATAGGAAGCCGTGTGCAAAATTTCACATTCCTAGCCCCAGTAGTTTCGGCTGTGCGTTGATATGTCAGTCAGTCAGTTCTCCTTTTATATATATAGATTACACTTTTTCCGGAATATTTGTATGGACAGACCTTGAACTTACACATATTTTATTGAGATTACAATACAAGTCAGTTTCGTGGTATTTTTTATAGTATCTGAAGTTTTCACGGTCATACCCGATATGGTCAAGGCCCTTGCATTTTTATTTCACAATCATCGTCCATCTGCCCTTATACGGCAATAATAAAGGTTGATGAAAATTAATACGAAGTTACTTACTTTTATTTCCGAGTTAGTTTAATACATACTTACTTATTTTTATTTGCTTGCATCCAGTTGTTATAAATTACAGGACGATATTAAGTACTAAAATGTACTACATTTAAATAACACTTTTGTGAAATACACTGACTACATATGGAAACATTTTTGTGAAAAGAAAAACGATTGCAAAAATAATCAGGTTCTTACCACAAAAAAATGCAAGTATAACGTGTATAACATATTTAAAATACTTATCAACGTAATCAACGAACACTCTAAACACAATTTTTGTTGTCGTAATTAAGAAGCTGCGTAGGAATAATTGTGTTAATCTGTACCTATCAATATCAGTTAAATGTTTGTATATTATCACGAAACTCGTTAAAATTGAGACATATAGGTTCATCAGGAGGGTCACAAACATGACCTCTCCCGTTTTGCGTGTCGGAACACGCGACGGACTAATTGTTATATTTTATCTTGAAGATTATTAAGAAACGTACTGATCGAAAAGCCCACTGCTGAATAAAGACAGTTTTGTTAAAGACTGAACTTCTTAGGTTAAGAAATTGTCGCCATTAACCTACAATGTTCCACAGCTGGGACACAGGCCTACTCTCCGCGAGAGGGAGTGGACAATAATTCCACGTGGGACACGTGCGGGTTGGTAGATGTTATGTCTTCGAACTTTTGGTTCTAGTTCGTGTCGGTTTCTTCGCTTTGTTTTCCTTCATCGTTTTGAGAGCTATGGTGATGAAATAAATTATATAAAGTAATCTGCCTGTCTGAGTTCAAACCCACGATCCACAACTCGTAATTCGGGGCCGATACCACTTGGCCACCAGTGCTCTTGTTTGTGGGTTGTCGTCTGCTTAATCGGAACAAAGCCTTCCAACGTCGCCGGCGAATCGGCCAACTTTCTTGCCGGATTGCTGCCTTAGGATCTGGAAGCGACGACCCTCCAGCGCGACTATGAAGGGATTCGCCGGGGAGAATTTCCGCTGCCTCGACAAGTCGAGTTGTAGAGGGCAGTATGGAGGAAGCGACTGTCGCAACCGAGGTCCGGGCACGCCGCAATCGCGGCGGTAAGATCCCTCTTCAAGGAGCATGACCCAGGTCCTCACCGGACACGGAAGTTTCAGGAGGTACCTGTGTCGGATAAGGATAGAAGAAACGCTTGGGTGTCACCACTGCGAGGATCGCCCGGACACGGTGGAGCATACGGTGCAAGACTGCCTCGCTGGGGCAGAACACCGCCGTGTCCTCACGACGGTGGTAGGTGGAGACCTCTCGCGCCCGGCATTGGTCGAGGCCATGCTGCGAGGCGAGACGGAGTGGGAAGCTGTCGCCTCCTTCATCGAAGCAGCCATGCTAGCGAAAGAGGAGGCGGGACAAGGACAGCGTCCACCTCACAACTCAGCCGCAGTGGTAGACGCCCACGGCGACGGACGTCGCTAGACGATCTCCGACCACCGTAGGCGCGGGCATGCGGGCGGCGAGTTAAAGCGACTGGCTCGCAGCCCGACCATGGACCATGCCCGGGTCGACGGCGCGTTGTTATCCACGCGCGCCTCAAAGAGTGCCAGCACAATGCGGGGGTCGCAGAACTTACGACTTAGGTACCGTAACCCCGGAACGTAAAGGGCTATTGAAAGATACCTTGGATTTTAGTCAGTACAAGTCTGAAAGTCTCTCTTGCCATGCCTGCCGCGATGCCACATAAGACATAGTTTTCCTTCCTCGTTTTACAAAACCTTAACTTCTGCCCTTCGGAATGCACAAAATATTGCATGCTATTATTCCATTTATAAACCGTGGGTTAGAAATAGCATTTTACTTGGCGCCATGTCATGGTGAACTCACCCTTACAAATCCGTCGATTAATAAAGACGTATTCAAATAATATACATTACAAAAAAAAGATAAACATTTGGTAACATCTGTTCCACGATACATACACACGTGATACTGATAATGATCGGCTCAATAATATTGTAGAGTCGCATGTCAACTCCAGGCTATTAATATTACGATACGTTTCTAACTTAATTACCGAATGTCATTATTTTTTACATTTATGAATTTAAAAAAAAAGTTTCATTTCACATCAAAAATCACTTTGAATAATCGAAATCTTTTTTGTTATGGTAGATTATATTATGATTTCTTCTACTTTTTAGATTCTTTATTTATAAATATAGGTTTAGAATATAAATCAGTTCAAATGTTTTCCATAAAATTTAATAAATTTAATCACCTAGTGGTCACAAACTTTTTTTGATGTGTGATTGTATTTTATGCTACGAGTTCGGCACAAACATAAAAAATAGTCTTCGATTTAATGCGATATCATCGTATTTTTATGATTTTTTAAGTCGGACAATCCCGAAAGGACTGTCAGATTTGACTGACTAAAAACCAAGCTTTTCTTTCAACTTTCACGAAGAAGTCTTGTCTCGAACTGCGAACATAACGTTTCAGTCCACTGGTACCACTTTTAGACTCCCTCTTACATTCTCACTTCTTGTTCTACCCTACTACCTTAATACCCCAGATCACGTGTATACTCGCCAATACTACGTTAAAGTAGTCTTATACGTCTTAATTTTCCTCACTTTATAAAAAAACAAATCGATTGTTTACAAGAAGTCTAATTAACAGTAAAAATATTAATGAGTATGTTATCTGCTACTGATATTTTTGTCTCATTTATCGTAACTGCGGTCATTACTTCTTCAGTGACTACCCCTATATTACAACCGTCCTTGATAAAGTAGGAATCTTCTAGAATTTAATGTACATCGATGACTTACTTCAGGAAAATATCGAGAGAAAATAAGACAAACAAGCAATGTACTTCTTCATATACAGCTATGATTTAAGTTCACGAGACAATAATGATAACTCAATAAATATCATTTCATAGCAATAATTTATTTGTTATCCAGAAAACGATAAGTGTTGACTTAGTGTCGATCCCGACTTCGATTTAAAAGCTCATTTAATGTGTGACTTAATTATAGTGGCTGTGATTTAATTTAAATTTAGAACGTTTTTTTAAAAAAAGAAAATTATGTTGCAGGAGCAAAAACGTTTGCTATTTTTGCAATAGTGTTATTAGTGCTTATTTTTACTTTTAAGAACCATTTTAATTTAAAAAGACTGATAATTTAGTTACAATGGGTTTCGACTTTTCTCGAAGACAGTGGTTAACGATCATCGTCATATCGATAGCTGACTTCTGCAACGCCATTTGCGTTGCGTTACAGGCGCCATTTTATCCTCAAGAGGTGGGTTTACCATTCATGTTTTTTTTTCGTATTTGCTTTTTTGTCCCTTTTGAAAACGGAGAGTTTGTTTGAGTGAGTCATTTAGTGATGGAAAAAAAAATCGAAGGTTTCAGTGTTGTAACAGTAAAATGAGTGTGCCTAATAGCAATAATTTCCTTGAAGGAAACAAGCTAGTGATTTTTCGAAACGCTGTAACTTGACGGAGAATTAATAATTTTTGTCCCACCTAAAAATTGAGGAATTCTTCACGTTGTTTTCCTTCACTTATGAAGGGGTATAGGTATATCCACTATTCGTCCTTGACAGTATTAAGTCGTCGGTTCACTCTCTAATATTTCATCATAATTGTGAGTAGTTATTAAAAATGTAAAATGAATATAGTAAAATATTTATTCGATTTACACCTTCACGCTATGTCAATTAACGTTTAAACAATTTTATTTGAACTTGGATTTGTAATAAAAATATAATATGTGTTCTTGCGCCTATTACCTATATTTTATTTTGCGTAAGTCGAAAACGGCTCTACCGATTCGGATGTTAGTTCTTTCTATCAAACTAACTCAAGTTTACACAAAAAGGAATAGGCGAAGTTCGGTCAAACAGTACATTATACGTAGTACACATGTAATCTGTAACGACACAAACTTACATGATTAATTAAATAATACTGAGAGGCACAAAATATGTCCTCCAAACACAATAACACTCCCCGTGAAGAGAAATATAGAAAAAAAATCTACTAATAAGTAAATAAATTATCCAAAACTGCAATTGCAAGCTAAGACCACAAAATAATACACACATAACAAAATTGAATGCGAAAACAAATTATAATAAGCAATCTAAATTGCTCATTGCACTCAATAATTTTAGACTAATGTGTGTAATTAGGCTATTATTAATAAATCTGAACTCTTACGATGCCCTGGCTAGTACAACATGGATAATAATAATAATAATTATACTTTACTTGTCTATGTTACTATTTACTGCGCCTCATTCATATTCATTAAAGTAAGATACATATAGGACATAGCTCGTATTGTATTATTGTAAATTGCTATTTTGGTACGGTTGGTTACCTTGTAGATGACATAATTAAATCGAGGATCAGAAAAAGTAAGTAAGAATAATAAATGAACTATATTCAAAATCCTATATCATCCTACATAGTTTTTTATCAGCAAATTGTGGGTGCAAGTGTTTACAAATCATAAGAGGTAAGAGCAAAAAAAATCGAATTCTCTCGATTTATACCTCGTTCGTTTCTCATATCGTTATTATCACTTTCTTGATTCTCTGCATCTATTTATATAAAAATCTATTGGTTTTCGTTAGTCTCGCTAAAAGTCGAGAATAACTGGACCGATTTGGCTAATTTTTAAAATGATTCTGAGGCGGTACGAAGTTTAAGTTAAGTTTAAGTTAAAATAGTAATGTATTTTAAGAAAACTAAACGTATCCGGGGCGGTGTGCTAGTGAATTTGATTTGACTGACGAACATGACTAACTTTTGATCTTACGTGGGCTCCATATATTCCAATACTATTCAGGGACTTCAATAAGCTCAATACTTCCAGAACTACAAAATGATGATAGTGTTGTTGATTAATCCATTTCTTCGAAGAAAGATCGACCAAATCACAGAAACTCAGTTCCGTTAGTATCGTCTGTTGGTACTTACGTATTTCCATCCGGCCGATAACCTTCGAGCAAAAAGTCGACTCTTATCGTCACAATACAATCACTAGGCGCTAGCACGTTATACGTCTATGTGCGACTAACTTATGTATAGAAGGCAGGCTTATGTATTTTAAAATGGAATTAGGAGTTTCGAACTTTATAAGATTACATAATCAATCCAGTCATCATCAATGGTCGCGGGACTGTACGAATTACCGTGACCCCGGAACGTAAAGGGCTATTGAAGGACACCGTGAATTTTAGTCAGTACGAGTCTGACAGTCCCTCCCGCTCTGCCCTGGGTGGGATGATTCATAAGATGATTTTACACGTAAAAAAAAAAGAGATATCATCAACCTATAAATGTTCACACTGAGAGGACACAGGCATCCTCTTTGTGAGAGGGAGTGACCCATAATCCACCAACCAGTGCGGGTTGGTATAATGTCTTCGAATTTTTGGTTCTAGGACAGTATGCCGGTTTCCTCACGATATTTTCCTTCACCGAATCAATCCAATAGATGTTAATATTTACGCTTAAGAGCGCGTATTCTGTAAGTTTGCAACGTCGCAAATAGTTGTCAAATATTAACAAGTTCTAATTAATTTGGCAATGTTAATGTATGGAAACAAGAAATATGGCTCAGTAGTGCACTAAAAAAATGATTAGGGAATGCAATAATTTATATCGTAACATCGAATAAATAGTTTTAGATGTAAAAAAAGTATTTGGAAATTCCAAATGTTTTTTTTTACACCTGAAACGGGTACAATATCAAATTCAGTGTTTTAATGGCATTTCTATACAATTATTCTAGTGCACTACAGACATGGCTATCCGGATGATCCGGGGATACCGCACGATCGCCGGCGAATCAGCCAACCTCCTGGCGGGATTGCTGCCCTGGGATCTGGAGGCGACTGCCCTCCAGCGCGTCTACGAATGGCGCGTGGAGGCGCAGCGCCGGGGCGAATCCCCGCTGCCTCGACAGGTCGAGGCGTGGCGGGAAGAGCTCCGGCGCGATCTCAGGGCAGTATGGAGGGAGCGACTGTCGCAACCGAGGTCCGGGCACGCCGCAATCGCGGCGGTAAGACCCCTCTTTGAGGAGTGGCTGGATAGGCGTCACGGCGTCCTTACCTTCCGCATGACGCAGGTCCTCACCGGACACGGAAGTTTCGGGAGGTTCCTGTGTCTGATAGGGAGGGAAGAAACGCCTGGGTGTCACCACTGCGAGGATCGTCCGGAGGACACGGTGGAGCATACGGTGCAGGACTGCCCCGCTTGGGCAGAGCACCGCCGTGTCCTCACGACGGCGATAGGCGGAGACCTCTCGCGCCCGGCATTGGTCGAGGCCATGCTGCGGGGCGAGACGGAGTGGGAAGCGGTCGCCTCCTTCTGCGAAGCAGTCATGCTCGTGAAGGAGGAGGCGGGCCGCCTGAGGGAGAGGACAGCGTCCTCCCTCCATCCCAGCCGCAGTGGTAGGCGCCCACGGCGTCGGACGTCACAGGACGATCTCCGGCCACCGTAGGCGCGGGCATGCGGGCAGCGAGTAATGGGCGACTTGCTGTCCGACCATGGACCATGCCCGGGTCGACGGCGCGTTGTGTTCCACGCGCGCCTCAAGGAGTGTCAGCACATTGACGGGGCCTGTAGAGGGCCAGAGCCTGCCGGGGTCGCGGGACTTACCCATCACCGTAACCCCGGTACGTAAAGGGCTCGTGAAGGACACCGTGGATTTTAGTCAGTACAAGTCTGACAGTCCCTCCCGCCCTGCCCTGGGTGGGAGGACTCATTTGATGATTTTACCACGCAAAAAAAAAAAAAAAAAAAAGTGCACTACAGAATTATATTTCTTATTTTCATACAGTAAATTCACGTTGCCAATTTTCTGGTTACGCGCACTTACTCGTAATGTATACACCGCATAAAGTTATGTACGTACCTACTGAGTCCTAATAAGCCATTGTGTGCTGATTTATAATAGACAAGTTACTTGAATGCAGTGTAACCGTATGCTTGTATGCTTATCAGCAAAACCTTGACTATTTAAGAAAATGCTTCCGCTGTTTCCTTTTTTTAGGGTTGGGTAACCAAGGTGGATTTTTGTCAGACCACCCAGACGGGAAGAAACCATTTGATAATATACCTAAAAAAAGAAATATAAACCGTATAGTTCAGAAAGATAAAACATAGACTAATAAATTAGGCCTTACCAATCCGAGTTGGCCACAATAATCGAAACGGTTTCAATTTCAAGGTTTAACATTATGTAATTGTAAACTCAAAACAAACTAGATTCAATCTAGTTTAGAACTAGTTTCTCTAGATTTGTTTCTGTAACCGGAAACTAGTTTTTAATTCAGTAAAGACATGATAAGCATTTTTGGGGTTTCAACCTCAAAAGGGACTTTTAGAGAATCACTTTGTTGTCCGTCTGTTGGTCTAGTCAAGACCTTTTTTCTAAGGAACTTCTCTGACTCCCACTTAGAAGGGGATTGCGGAGACTGGGACCGATGACTTTGATGTTTTTCTAATACAAGCGATTCCTTGCTTAAAAAGTGATCTACAATAATACGTTTGAAAATGCCTATTGTAATTGACATAAACAATTTTCTTTTTATTTAGTTAGGGCCCATAACTGTATCTAGCTATAACTCTATTGTAAGATCTGTAGTCTGTTAAAATTACATTATGGAATAGAAAAAAAAATTGATGTCGCAGATTTTGCGAATTCACAAGGTACTTTCCGTTGACTTTGAATCATGATAGCAAGAAGATAAGTCTTTCAACTCGTGTATGAAATAATCTTAAGACCGTACACTATAAAAAAGCAAGTTTGTACAGAACCCTCATTGCACAAGCCCAACACGAGCTTAACCGGTTTTAAATACTTTACTCTTTTTAACCAACTTCAAAAAAGGAGGAGATTATTGACATTTCAAATCAACTGCTCTTGAATTAAATTATTGCATAATTTTGTATGCAATAACTTCATTCATAATCGTACCAACCTGTTCACAGGCCTTGACCAAGTGTTACAGATATTAGATAAAAATGCAGTTTTAATTGACTTCAGAATAGGTATTACGTATGTTGCGGAAGGTCAATTCAAATGGCGCGGATTGTATGTACAGTGGCTGAGTACGAGGCTGCTGCACTTCGTGTTCCGGACTCGATTCCTGCACAAAATAAATATATGATTTGTCTGGTGCTTTTTCCACGTCTGGCTGCTTATGGTTCAGGATAAATCCCAAGTGTAGTTCAAAGTATTTTCCAAAACAATGAAAAGCTAAATGCTCTGCGACATACAGGGAAAGTGACGCCATTTCGTAACTTTTTTCTTATCCCGGGATGTCATCAAACGAGTCTGCATGATCTCTGACTAAAATCCACGGTGATCCTTCAATAGCCCTTTACGTTCCAGGGTTACGGTTACCTGATGAGACTGTCCCGCCATACCTTGACGTGATAAATTACAAAAAAAAAAAATATACGCGATCTTGTTAACGTTATTTTGACACGACAATAATTGTTTAAAAGAGTTTGTAATTTTGGAAAAGTTTGCATATACTCGTAATATTATTATAATGGCGACACGTTTCTAGTTTGTCGTATAGTATACGTGAGATTCAAAATGATTACATCAAAGTTACACGTCGGGAAATCTCGAACAATGACAAACTAATTAACATCGAATGTTCGAGTTTTATTCTTGATGATTGACCGAGAAAAGGGTTCAGCTAGATAAGATTCTATGTTATCGTTCGTTCGTTCTGGAATTAACTTATTAGGGCACGTTCTTGATTTGTAATGTGGCATTACGAATAAACATTTAAATTGAAAACAATAAACAGATCCATACATATATACGTAATATAAAAAGTACATAAGTAATTATATTAATTGCAACGTTTTAAATTACGAATATTTGTTAAGATGGTTACTTTTAGTGTGGATTACTGCACACTAAAAATACAAAACGAATTTGGATGTTTGGTACGCAGAATTTAAAAGTATCTTATCTGTTAGGTTTGGTTATAAACCTGGATTAATAACACATAATTATGATACTTTTTATCTGATATGACGATACCGTAGGATAATTACCGAAGCGATCAACTCAACTGCAAGTATAATCTAGTTTTTTAGTAAAGTTATAAATAATATATACAGACACATAAACAACCCAATTTAAAAATGAATCTGTATTTGTTATATGACAATAGGATGACCCTCCGTACATAAAACCTAAAAATAACTTGCAATATGAGAATAAATTAATACCTACCAAATATTATGTTCAGAATCACTACCAATTCTTTTTTGAAGTGAAAACTTCTTTAGCGGCGTTGTGCACTTTTTTAGAATGGGTAAAAAGTTGGCTGAATAAGATTATCTTCAATATATCAACTTCTCTGACCCGTGATATTGACATAACATCAGTAGATAATTTAAATTAATTAAGTTATGTGATTATGAAAACACGCATGCGCGCATGCGCGCGCCGTCTTGGTCTTGATCTTTCTAGTCTGCACTATGCCTAAATTGATTTATTATCTATGGCGACTGCAAAATTATTGATCTTCGATCAATATTGATCGAAGTTAGAATACTAATTTATAAAAAGTTATAAAATCCACCTTATTAGAAGATTTAATTTCGTCATATTTTTTATATAACGAACATCATCGTCATCATGGTATGGTCATCTGACGCCTCAACTAATTTATATCGATTATAGGTAAAACCATATTTCAAAAATTATCACGTCAACTTTGAAACACAAACAAATCGCATCTAAATCGGTCAATTTGTTTAGGAGGATGCCGCAGATACACAGACAGACCCGTCAAACTTATAACTCTTTTTGCGTAGAGGATAAAAAAAGCCACCAAACCAAAACTCTTCTTTCCTCTGTTCTCATCTAAAGCATTTTAATTCCAGGCAGAGAAAAAAGGTTGTACAGCCACGGAGTATGGCCTGGTCTTCGGAGTGTTTGAGCTGGTGGTGTTCCTGGTCAGCCCGATCTATGGCGCCCACCTGAACAGGCTGGGCCCGAAGCTACTCTTCAATGGAGGCATACTCACGACTGGGACCTGCGCCATCTTCTTCGGGTGAGTTAGAGAGCTGTTTTAAGAGTTATAATAACTATGTATAATAATTTATTGTAGTAGAATACGTCAGTTTTTTATAATAGCTATTTAATAAATAAAAAACAGTTACACCTAAAAAATCCTATACATTTTCAAATTGTCATTTACTAAAAAAAGGTCAAATACAACATTAATTTCCACTAACTGGCTGGTAGCCGCGAAAATATGGAACTGCCATTAGTTTTTCTTTTGCAAAAGAAAAAATAATTTTATGGCATCCCACAATTTTTTGGCGCCAAATGGCCAGTTAGAGTTCTTAAATGAACACTAAAAAGTTTACTCAATATTATAAAATTAAAAACAAATAGAATGATATAATTTCTATTAATACTAATAAAATAAATTATGGCGGGAAATATGTAAAATTAATTTGACCAAATTAAATCGGGGAAGAAAATGAATACTAAAAAGTTTGAATGATATTACTTATCTGATAGTCAACTGGCTGGCATGGTTGAAAAAACTTAAAACAACCATTTACTTTCTGAAAAAGAAGTCATTAAGAAAAAAAAATAATGTCATCTCATGATTGTTGACAGCAAGTGACCAGTACTACAACGTGCTGCTTTTAGTTTTTTTACTTAGTTATTTACGTAAGTTACAAGATGACGACTGCACTTCGCGGGGTTTAGCTGAAAACTTACCCTTGCGTAAAAATATCCGGGCTATTTTCTTTTATATCCATTTTTGTAGGATTTTTTAACTCCTGTTTTTGTTTGGAAGCTGATGAATGATCGAGATCACGTCACGTTTTTTATTAATTTCCACTGTAATACAGAATGCTGGACAAAGTGGAGGGCCACGTGCCGTTCATAACGTTAAGCTTCATCATCCGCATCGTGGAGGCGATGGGCAACGCTGCCTTCCTCACCGCCTCCTTCGCCATCATCGCGAAGGAGTTCCCCAATAACGTCGCTACTATGTTTGTAAGTAAAAAAAAATTTTTTTACATAACATCACGCCTGTAATTATCGAAGTATTAGGAAAAATAACCCAATAATGATGTTTGTGTTAACTTGTAATTATCCATATGTTGTTATTGTCTATGCTACTGTGTCTGTCTGCTGTAAGATTTCCAAACATAATAAAATAAAATAACACATTGTTCGACCTGACAGACGGACCTCTTGCCAAGCAGTCGTGCTACCTACCACTAGAACATGGAACTTAATCATTATAAAAATCACCAAGTAGCTTCTATTCCCATTTGCCACCACTGGCGACGATTGGGGAAAAAAAATCACCACTGCTGACAAACGAGCTGATAAATTTCCACTTAATATCACCGTCAGCTGTTTTACTTCCAAAAAACTGATGTTTGAAGTTTCATAGTTACCTGAAAAGTAGGTAAAGAGATTTAGATACCTCGAGAGGTCAATATTTCACTACAGTCAAATCTTGTAAAACAATATAGAATTTTGTACTATCATGTAGAATCTTGTACTATCATGTAGAATCTTGTACTATCATGTAGAATCTTGTACTATCATGTAGAATCTTGTGCTATCATGTAGAATCTTGTACTATCATGTAGAATCTTGTAAATTCTTTTTAAAATCTTATACTCGTACTACATTACATCAGTTGATATTCGTCATTGGACGTTACATTAGCTGAGATTAGCCACGCGGCGCGGTTCAGCCTGAGGTCGCGTGATTGTGAGACTAAACATTGGTCGAGGACAGGAGATAGCGTGCCATTGACCTACGTACTATGATATTCAATTAATATTAACATACCACGTTTATTGATACATTGTGATTTTTGTACTCGTAAGTCCTAGTCGACACGTTTGCCGCAGTGACCGAACGGTTGGCCCATTTGTTTTTTTTTTTTAGGGTGGCAAAATCATCAAATGAGTCCTCCCGCCCTGGGTGGGGCGGAATGGACTGTCAGACTCTTACTACTAAAAATTAAGAAAAAAGCCGCGACCCCAGCAGGCATTTGGCCCTGTAAGGGGCCCCGTCGGTGACGCGTGAAACACGACGCGCCACCGACCCGGGCTTGGTCCTTGGTCGGACGGCGAGCTTACCCATTAGTCACCGTCCGCAAGCCCGCTCCGCCGCTGTGCCCTCTGCTGTTCAGAGGGACACGCGTTGGAGCATCCACCCGACAGGCTATTCGCATACGGGCAAAGAGACCCCTTAGGCACACAGTGCCTAAAAGAGTTTTTGCCCGCATCCCAGGGTGCACCGGCCCGAAAAACTGGTCTTCCCCCCGGACGTATCCGAAGGGGAACTCCAGTCCACGGGCGAACGTGGAGGTTTTCTGTCTTAGCACCCCACGGTTGGCCCCTGCGCTGTGTTTCACATCACTATGTGTAATGAAGCTGTTTATGCCTTAGTCAGAGTCAAAGCGTTGCTATTCAAGGAAGCATAGCTGCCAGCTTCTTAGGTACATACCTAATGACAGGGTTAAGCTGTTTTAGAGCTCTTATAAAGCTATTTTAAATGTTATAGGGTTAGATAGTATATTATTATAGCAATTTCAGTCCTCTTGATAGTGCTATTTTATTTACGTAGGCACCAAATTCGAATTCACTCGAGCTGTATATGAATTGTATAACGTCCTAATATCTTTGTTTGTTTCTAAGGTTTGTTGTTGTTAAACATTTCTGTAATCTATATGAAATGAAACATGAGTGGGTTGTGTTCGACCTGATTTTAGCCACGAGGCAAATAACTAGCTTCTACGTACATGGCCAATAGTAACACCCCTAATTCACAGTTAAGTTTCAATTCCATGTAGCAATGGTAGACCTTCCTATCCATCATCTGGGTAATATGGCCCAAGTCTCCGTAGCTGGGCATGCGGGCAGCGAGTAATGGAAAACTGGCTGTCCGACCATGGACCATGCCCGGGTCGACGGTGCGTTGTGTTCCACGCGCGCCTCAAAGATTGTCAGCAAAATGACGGGGCCCCCACTCTAGAGGGCCAAAGCCTGCCGGGGTCGCGGGACTCACGAATTACTGTGACCCCGGAACGTACAGGGCTATTGAAGGACACCGTGGTTTTTAGTCAGTACGAGTCTGACAGTCCCTCCCGCTCTGCCCTGGGTGGGAGGACTCATTTGATGATTTTACCACGATAAAAAAAAGTCGCCGTAATTGAGAAAATTCCTTATGAAAAATACCAATATTCATGTCAGTCGACATCAATCATCAATTTGTTGGAAGCGAACACAGGATTGTACAGTTTTTACATAATATTAAGCGCTGCATTTTATTAATTTAAACATTCATTGAACTTCCAGGCATCTCTAGAAACCTTCTTCGGCCTTGGCCTTATCGTGGGTCCAACATTGGGAGGCGCTCTATACGACTTCGGAGGCTACTCCTTGCCCTTCGCTGTCCTCGGATCAGCCCTCTTCTGTGCAGCTGTCATGAGCTGCCTGGTGCTGCCAAAGAACCATGATGACGAGGATCTGAAGCCTAGTGGACGTAAGTTAAAGTTTGAGCCTACTATGATTAGTATTGGTAATGCAATTCGACTGTTAGTGAAAATAATTTGAGCTTATTCTTCCGAATTATCAATTTCTTGACAGGCGCTTCACAATATTTGTTACTTGAGCGTGAAATTATTTCGACCTTCTCAGTGGATTATTCGAGAACTTCTTTAATGGAAACCGTTTTAGAACAAAGGTGATAGAAAATAACAATGTTGACAGATTTATTTAAGCGTAATTCATACTACTACTGCTATGTAAAGAAGTAAAGATATTTTAGGGCTTTATTCTGTGTCAAACATATGTTACAGTCTTAAAATTTAAAAAAATAATTGCATGGTAATATTAAGTCAGTCACAGTCGATTGTTGATCTTATGTACCTATATTATGATACGTGTATTTTTCACAAGCAAGTATATACCGTTAAAAAGTATGCTAATAAAAGCATATTCTTTTATTAACATTACATATACTGAGCCTATATGATGATATTGTTTCCCACAGCCTCCATGATCTCCCTCCTGAAGGTGCCTGGTGTGTTGCTGTCCGCACTCAGTATCATGGTGACCAGTATGAGCATAGGATTCTTACAGGCGACACTCGAGCCTCATCTGCGTCAAGTAAGTATTTATTTATAATCTGAAATAACGTTTATCATTATGTTAATGTACAATACAAAAATTTGTACAATGAATAAGTAAATAAAATAACAAAGAAAATTTTGTTGTACAGTACTATTGAACGAATCAGAACTAAACATTTATAACGTATTTCATAATAGGATGTGTTGTAAGTAAATAATTATACGGAGAAATTAGTATTTAAAAAGAAAATTTTCAAATAAAAAAAACTTTTTCCCACTTAAGAGTAAAAGTAGGAATACTATAAAATATTGATGGCGGGTTGACAGGCATTTGCAGCAGCATCGAAATATCAGGAACAATACATTTTCACAGAAGATATCCCGTAAGACACATTTTAAATTAAGTATTAACCTTTGATAACTTAAAACGCGCACACAGCCAACTTGACTTTTTTTTTTACGTGGTAAAATCATCACATGAGTCCTCCCACCCAGGGCAGAGCGGGAGGGACTGTCAGACTCGTACTGACTAAAATCCACAGTGTCCTGCAATAGCCCTTTACGTACCGGGGATACGGTAATTCGTGAGCCCCGCAACCCCGGCAGGCAGCCAACTTGACTAACAAAATACCTCGGATCCTGAATCAGGACACACAAAACTCGCCAGACAACCGACGATGTTTCAATTATCTTTCATAGCCTCGCTGACATGTTACTCATTATCACTTCATGTTACCACTAACGGGGCGATTCAGAATCTAATTCATTTAATGTAGGCTAGGTGCGGCTGGACATGTGGTTTAATCAGTTATGAGCCGTTTGGGGTTGAAACAATATGACCATGGGGCCACCAATTACCCACCTTTTTTTTTTGCGTGGTAAAATCATCAAATGAGTCCTCCCACCCAGGGCAGGGCGGGAGGGACTCTCAGACTTGTACTGACTAAAATCCACGGTGTCCTTCACGAGCCCTTTACGTACCGGGGTCACGGTAATGGGTAAGTCCCGGCAGGCGCCAATTACCCACCTTACAGATTCATAAAAGGATCTTTTTTTTTAAACTTTGCCCCACATTTACGCTTCATTTAGACGATGCAAGAACTCGCACGCGAGTTGGGTTACATTGCAGACTTTATAGGTACAATGAATTCAGTTGATCAAACAAATACCGCAATCTAGTGAAACTCGCATGCGAGTTCTTGCTCTGTCTAAATGAGGCTTTAGAATTGCTCCTGTATCGTGCGAGCGTTTGTAAACATTTATGACAACCCCCAATAAAAATTGAAATAAATATTCGCAAAGTAGTCGCGGACAGTTAATGTGGTGAGTTACCATTTTATGCTAATTTTACGAATTATATCGCAGTTTACAATTATGATTGTAATCAAGTTATAAGTTCCCCCAAGTCACTTTACCAGTTGACAGATCAATTTATTTATCTATTTAACTTGATGCAAAAGTAAAAATATTTGTACATACAATGGCGGTCTTAATGCCCGTAAACATTTTCTACCAGTCTACCTTAGGGTGATGCAAAGATATTACATAGAAATTATAGCCATTCTTTATTTTAAAAAACGTTGCTCCAATCCAGATAAATTCTCCTGTATCGTGGGTGCGTTTACATAGAAATCATACACAAACACCCAAACCCGGAACAAGTACTTGCAGATAGACGGCTGCGCTGCGTGTCGCGTGTTCGATCCCCGTATGAAACAAATATTAGTATGTTGTTACTTACGGGGATCGAACACGTTACATGCTGCGCAGCCATCGATCGCTTAGCTACTGCGCCAACCTTGCCGTCTACCATGTTTGCGTTCTTTTATTATTAACCTCACATGCCACAGTTCCAGTTCTCCTCCATGGTCCTGGGGTTGATGTTCGTGATCAACGGCGGAGTGTACGCAGTGTCCGCGCCGGGCTGGGGCTGGCTGTGCGACCACCCCTCCATACGACCCAAGTACGTCATCGCGCTGGGGTGTGCTTTCGTCTCTGCAGGCTTCTTGCTCATAGGACCTGCACCCTTCTTCGATATGCAGACGTGAGTTTGACGACATTTTTTTCATCATCTGCCTAGCTTTTTCCCGACTATATTGTGGTCAGCTTCTAATCGAACCAAATGCAGCTGAATATCAGTATTTTACATGGAGCAACTGCCTATCGGACCTCCACAACTCAGTAACTGGGTATTACGATACCCCATGGTAAGGATGGTTTTCAGACTTTTAGAACTTCTGACTAATAGTAACGACTGTTAAAAATCTACTCATTTCGCCTCAAACAAATTCATACATCTCGTCATATGTAATAATAATTTCTGAGCAAAAGAATAGAATTCCGTTTTACGAATTTTATCGTAGTTTGTATATTATAATTGCGATAAAGTGGCCTTATGAGAGCCCCTTTTGTTTCGTCGTTCAATCAAATCAGTCAGACTTGTATTGACTAAAATCCAGGGTAATTCTTCAATAGCCGTTTAATAGCCCTTCAATAGATCCTGATGACACAATCCAGCGACTGCGGCAGGCTTTGGTCCTTTGAGAGTATGAATGACACGTTTTTAAATCTGCTACGGATTTCATGTTGCGCCTGGCGAATAACAACGGCAATGTTCGGAGTTGCGTTGGAGTGCGTTTTGTTCCAAAATATTATGAACGCTTTCACTCCTAAACATCTATACGAATTTCGATCAATTTTGGTGCAGAGATAGATGGAACCCTGGAGATTTTTTATAGTAGGCTAGGTATAAACATGAGAGGAGAGATGGCAAAATCTATTACCGTATAATTTACTATCTTTTTATACAACTATTTCTGCTATACGTGTGTTTATCATAAATAGCTGATTCATTTTAAATAGCTGGACGGATTTGAATGATTTTTTGTGTATTAATAATATTTATAATTTCCTGGATGTTTTGAAAACACAATTGGATTCAGTTTTGGCAGGTAGCGCTGCTGTCCCAGCATGACCACATATACCGGGGTCCGCTAGTTACCTTATAAAATATTTATAGCAATCTATACTCTTATAATGTGTTTACAGACAAATGTGGGCAGTCATAGTTGGCCTGATGTTGCACGGGCTCGGTATGGGCAGTCAGCTGGTCGCTTCCTTCTCTGATGCTCTTGGAACAGCCATGTAAGTACCTCCAGATTTATTTCCATATTCCATATCACTAGCAAGTGTGGCTTGCACCCTAATGTGGTACTTGTATGTTAACACCACTTTATTTGGTTCTCTGCTTTCTGGCTAATCAATACAATGTCATTAAAAAAAAAAACAACAACAATAAAACAAGTGGTCGTCCAATTATCGAAATTTAACCGTAATTTAGGCAAATTATTTTAGAAATAATTATAATAGCTGTCTGCGTAATTTACGTTAGTGTATTGAAAAGTAATGCACACGTATTATTTCTTTTTTAAATCGATCAATATAATAATATATAGACTTACATAAAACGATTCGAAATTCAGAAAGTGGGGGCTGGTGACGTCATAACGCCTGTTAAATCATACCGACCGAGTGACGTTTTATGATTTTTAGAAGTTTTGTATCTTCGTCAATTTTGGTTTACGTAACAAAAGTAAAAATACGGGTCAATTTTTTTTTTGGAAAATCTATTTTGCGGACTGATATATATATATTTTTTTAGCCTAGAGTACAATAGCCTATTCTAATTTCAACCGTATTCCTCTACAGTGCGAGCGGTCTGCCAAACTCCATAGAGACATACGGTCTGGTGTCAGGCATGTGGACGTCTACCTTCGCTCTGGGAGCGTTCATCGGACCCACTGTCTCGGGGCTGCTGTTCGACTCCATCGGCTTCAGGAGCTCCACGCTCTTCGTGTTCATACTGCATGCTCTAGTGGTAAGTAACCAATGATGATGTTTTCCTCGTCGTATCCTTCGACGACGACCTCGTGGTTTATGTTCTTTAAACTGCTCGGATCGGATTTGACTTGCAAAACCGAATTTTCTCCGAAATGATCGACGACGAAGATCAGCTTGTATTGTATCAGTATGTGAATTTCTACATGCGCTCTGGATACGTTCATAAGAAGGTTGAAGGATGCTTTTGAGTCTAATGGCTGGTTGTACGTATTGAACAATGTTGAACGTACAATGTCAATATCCCACAACATTTGGACGCCCCCGTTGGACGTCAAGAGTGGAATGATAGATTCGATCTTGTCGAGCATCACTGCGTTGAATAAGTTAGTCAGGCTTCTGGTGTCAATCACAAGGTTGAAAATTCAAGCTCTGCTCGCATTCAAGTCTTTATTTCAACTTATTCAAAACAATTTTCAATTCTAATCTCTGTATTTTTTCCCAGATGGTGATGATGCTAATGTTCAGCTGGACCTGCGACCGCTCCTCCAAGATGGACGTCTCAGTCTCCGCCGGAGACTTGCTTCAAATCGATGGTACTCTCGACGAGAGCGTTCTCATCGGAGACAAGTTCCTACCTCCTACTAGAACTAAGAGGTAATTACTACATCTTTTTTGCCATTAACAGCTCGTTCACGACTTTGGTCTAAGCGGTGCTTGTAGGGCGGGCACAGTAGCGGATGGCGGCAGTTACCGAACTCTCCACTGCCATACCGTCGTCCAAACCGCTTCATTTCGTGGCCTCACACTCATTGACTTGTACTTCTATTCTCGCCGTTCTTAATACCGCTGTACCGCGCACATTTTAGCTATGAGCGGCATCTCATGGCGTGTTTCAAACATTTCTATACATTTGATCATTATCGCAAGCTGCTTCGCACTAAACGACCGCTCACAGCAAAGTCGTGAACGGGCCGTAAGTCAAGGACGCAGGATTGTCAGATCATGGAACCAAGCTTATCATATCATACCGATTCGGCTGCACAGGTAATCACTAGAGATAGCATTAGAGATGTCACTGTCATCTGATTTAGGAAACCAGAGACATAAGCAGCACCTCCTTTCATAGGGTGCACTCCAACTCCGATCAACATACCCATCATCATGGAACGAATGATCATTGTATTGTATTTAACATCCTTTTTGTCGATTTCGCCATTTTGTGCTGTTGAGAAACAAACTTTCAACTCAAGGTAAGATATTATGGGCTTGCTGGTGGCGATTGGGAAACTTGCCGGCGGAGCAAGGACTAAGCCTGGGTCGACGGCGCGTAGTGTTTTCCACGCCTAACTCAACGAGCTGTCAGAAAATTGACGAGAACCCCTTAAGGCCAAACACCTGCCGAGGATCCGGAGCTATATAAGCAGAATAAAAACACGGTGGATTATTAGTCAGTAAGAGTCTGACAGTCCCTTCTGCTCTTCGCATGACAGGAGGACTTATTTGATGATTTTACTACCCCAAACAAAAGGTAAGACATTGGTGCACCTTCCAAGATATCCTCATCAAGTATCATCTTCATCGGGCATGAACATCAACGGAAGCAGACATTTGGGATACGAAGCTACCCCTTGAACTGCTTGGGGCTCCCAGTATGATGGTTATCCATATAAATATTTATTGTATGTCAAAGATTTTCGAGCCGGTGCACGGTGGATGACCCATTGGTTGAAAACATGGTCATTGGTGACAGGCTGCAGCAGGACAGGACTAGAAGGTAAGTGGATTCACGTAGTTGACATCTGTGAAACTGAAAACTTCGAAATGTGATAAACCAGAGTGAAAATAAATTTGAGCAGGTGTAAGCAAACTCTTTTTCTGGAAGTGCTAATTTTGTGCTTCGGATTTGTCTTGTAACCAATGGATATTTTATGTATTTTTATATTCGCCTATCTGCCGGCTCGTGTAGTAGTTTAATCTCTCTTACTCTCACAGGGATTTAACCTCTTTTCTAGACGTGGGAAGTTTTTTGAGTCTATAGGTTGGGCAATTTCCCATACACAAACAGCCAGATCCCGAACAACTTCCAGTAGTTCATCGTTGGGCTAGCTTTTATTGTGTCATGTAAATTATGTTTCTGTTTTAACTACACTCGCGAGCAAAAGTATAGAATCAGTTACTTGGAATTGATTCGGGAAATTCGCCAAAATACGCCATTATTTAAGGAGATAGCTCCTAAAATAAAGGCGTATTAATTTAAAGTTAACAGTTTAAACCTTTAAAATAGTACTGTTTTTATTATTCTTAACCAGTTATTGAGTACTCAAGATCGCACGAAATCAGAGAGTAAGTGATTCCATACTTTTGCTTGCGAGTGTAGATAGATAACCAGCCAAAAATAGGAACAGGTCGCTCCAGTGTGGGAAAGAGACAGAGCTATACAAGTCATCTAGCGCCACCTCGTTCCCACACTGGAAATACACTCGCTTTAAGACGTATTGGTAGACCACCAGCATATGCAAAAAATACCAGCTTCATCTCGAATCACCATATCCTTTGCAGCCGTCGCTGTGGCATCAGCGTGGAACAGTCCCGTCCTCCAGCGATGAACAGCCTCATCGCGTGCTCCAGCTACAAGAACAGGCGCAGTCCGTGGAGCCAGCGCACCCCGCGGTACCGCCCCACGTACGGCAGCCTCGACCACCGGTACAGGGGGGCTTATAACACGTAGACCTGGAAGACAGCAGGGTATCATGGTAGGTAGGAGGTTTATTAGGTATAGAAATTTATTTGATTGTCTTATTTGTTCACCAGGGGATCTAAAGTAGCCATTTTAGCAGCGTTGCTAAAATCAATGTGATGTTTTCCAAATTGGGCACCTGGCACCTGAGAAAGATTTTGACTGGAGGCGTTGTGGAATAGTTAAGGTGCCTTTAGGTGCCATTTCAACGGGTGCCCAATGTGGAATACCTCGTCAATGTTGTTAAAAAGTGTCTTTACCAATTATCCGCTCTTTTGCTTGAGGAATACAATATAACATACCATGTTACGAATTAAATCGCAATTTCTATACAAAATTCGTAACATGGTAATTTATAAAGAATATGAAAAATAAACAAAATTTTTAGCAAAATTGTTTTTGCCATCGTTACTATAGTAGCCATTTTAGACTCGCTGGCGTGGCTGGAAATGCTATAAAAATGTCTCCTATTGCCAGCTATACACTATTCGGTTTACCGTCAAGTTTGACGTGCGATAATCTTGACGGTGTATGATTATAAGGCCCTTCGTACACATCGCGACGCAACTCTCCGATACTTTACGACTTTGGTATCTATTGACAGGTGCCTGTTAACCCTCTATGGTCGTAAGGTATCGTCGACTTGCGTCGCCTTGTGTACGGAGGAGCTAAGTAGAGACTCGTCATGCACACTGATAGCCATAGGGGAACAGTGTATAAGACGGGGACGCGAGGTATGATGGGAAATCACACACTTAAGGCAAACTTAACACAATACTAACGTAGCGCAAGCGCCAACAGGACGCCATTTATTAATGGCCGCTTGCAAATGACGTCCAGCACGCGTAGCATGGCGATTCTATCTCTATTCTACCAAGAAAAGACAAAGCTCTTTCTATCCAACTCGAGATGTCTTCTGCCCGAGCATGGCGATGCTGTAGACTCGCGTTTCTAGGAAGACAAAGACAGACGTTCTCTTTCCATAGCAACGGTGAATGATTGAATGTGTCTGAACTAAAACGTTTAGTTAACAAAAAAAAACGTGTAAAAATCATAAGTTTTCAACACAATTAAAATGATTTATTGAAATCAGACACAATTATACATAATTCTAGTAATATGTGCATTCATTTAAAATTAAAAAAAAGTTTTTGCTCATAAATCAAAGCGACAACAAAACGCAAAAAGTATACAACCCATAGACATACAGTATGGTTCGAGTCTTTCCTAGCCAAATGTTAAATAAACTTAACAAACTTTCTAGAAAGAGAGAAAAACAAGTGTGGAAATGATCTATGTGTTAAAGGAGAGAGATAGATATTTAATAAATGATAAATTATAATTATGACAATTTTAATCAGATAATGTTAATGGAATTGGGGGAGGCCTTTTCTCAGCAGTGGGACAGTGCAGGCTAATTAAAAAAAAAAAAAAAAAAAAAAAATGTTAAGTCCATTCTTTATGTCTATGAGTGATGGGCAACAAGTTTCTTGCAGCCATTTTTAAACTTTAACGCATAAAAACTGATGCGATTGCATTGGGAGGAGCCTTACTTGTTTTTAAAACAAATTTAAGTCAATAAACACCAAGAATATTATAAAAAGAATCTTATCTAGGTCTGATATGAAGTAGACAAATTTCTCTTGTAGAGAAGAAACTTGTCTTCCCCCAAGTGTCAAAAGTAGAGAAAATATTATCGGCATGCTTGACGTTGTAGACTTGTCTCTATCGTAGAGAAGAAACATTTCTTTTCTACTTGTCAAACATCGCCATGCTTGGGACGATAGAGATCTTTCTTCAATCTGTCATTATGTCGATTCTCCCGTCGATATAACTCCTTTCTACGGTGCTCATGCTACGCATGCAGATGGCGCTTGCGCTACGTTAGTATTGTGTTAAGTTTGCCTTAAGTGTGTGATTTCCCATCATACCTCGCATCCCCGTCTCATACACTGTTCCCCTACTTAGTGCGCCGCTTCCAGCGCGCTGTAAACTGTATCGAGTATGGCTGGCATTATGAGCTACCCATATATTGCCATTAAATGATTTGAATTGTTGAAGTCGTGTAGTGAATGTTTTAACAGTAAGTATAATGTGCTGACCACATAGTTTTCTTTTCTTTGTTATACCAGTTTACCTAGTTATCTAGTCCCCTGTGTACTAACTTTTGCTCAACCAAAATATTGCTCAAATATGTATAATTTTTGCTCAAATGTATATAATTATTATACCAAAATGATTTTCTGCCCAAATGTTAGTCATAAATGTTAGTTTTTAAGTTTTTGCATTTTCTTGTCTTGCATTTAAGTAATACCTATTTATTTATGTAGAGTTACTTAAAGATATTCCGCATAATATTAAATTAGCATAATAATGAATAGGTAGGTAGTTATGTTTAGATAAAGTAGATAAGCTAAATACTTAGGTAATCATCAATTTTGAATTTGTGTCAGTAGTATTTTATTTGTAAATAAACTATAATTTTATTGTGTTGTGAAACATTAAAACAATAAAAAAAACATCTTATATTCTGTTTTTTATAAGCTTTTAAGAATGAAGAAAGTTTTTCCGTACCTACCTCTTGCATCTATAATTATACGTCTGGCGTGGTTAAATCCCTGTTTATCTCAACCAGGTCTGCATTTCTGTGTTTAGGGAATGCACGGAGCTCTCCAGCTATTATGCCAGAATATTGCAAATGGTCCAGACTCACTGGGCACGTCTCGCGATGTGCAGGCGTCTGTACATTCATGAGCTTGGTGAAACAGACATCTGTTTGTTTTTAAAACTTTTTTCCGAAGTTTTATGGCAAGTTTTATGCGATCAATACTGCACATCGACTTTTAGAAAAAGAAAATCGGCTAGTTTTGGTTTCGTATAGCGTTAACTCTGTTTGACGATATTCGTTAGTTCTTTGCGTTTGGTAATAACTCACTCAACACAAGATAATCTGAAACACGCCATAACATATTCAACTCTTCAAACATCCATTACGGAACGAATACAACTTCTGTAACAATAATTTAGAACAAAACCAGCGTTGTACATCGTCCACTAACTTACGTTCAAGAGATGACACGATGTTCCCAGGCATAAAGGTCAGATACCCACCGCGGCGGCTTAAAGGTCGTGACACACTTGACATGAAGTTTGATAAGCTGCTGAACCTACTAATATACAATATATTTATAATAGGATGGGTTTGTTGAGAAAGTTATGTAGCCGGAGCTTTTTGCCAGCCTCATTTAGACGATGCAAGAACTTGCATGCAATTTTAAGTACATTGCGGTTTTTGTTTGATCAACTGAATTCATTGTCGCACTTCGGGATGAATAGAGAATTCATCAGGTGTAGATCGAGATCAAGCTTTAAAAGGGATTTTAACTTTGAATGAATATTATATCACATGTTACGAACAAGTAACTTATTAATACCTTAAAATTAAGAGATCTTATCGGCAGACTATAATATTTCAATGTTAGAATCCTTTCAGTCTTGTCTCTATATTCACTCATGCTTTCTCTATTCATCCCATTTTTCTAAACCTAACTCTTTTTTTTTAGATTTCCGTCTGTACACCTGAAAACGTATGTGTAAATTTTTTTTGAATTTTTTTTGAATTTTTTTTGAACCGATCATTCTTTCAGAATGATCGGTTCAATGCATGGTTATTGTATTCTGCTTATGAAGAAGTATCTTTGAAGTCGATTAGAAGAATGTAAACTTGAAAGTTTATGACGTAATTCTGTTCCTCTTACATGCTATTAAACTTGTTTCTCTATCACTACGTCATCAGCTAAGCTTACAGCTGACTCATTCAGATGTCTATCTCTCTCATCTTAGTTCCGCCATCTCTTTTGTTGATTCTTTGAAATCTGTCGTTGAATCACACTTGTCAGAAGTTGTACTCAACTGGATTCAACTTGTCCTAGCTTACTCTGTGTGCGGGGTAAATATAAAATGGGCATTTTTTTTATCGTGGTAAAATTATCAAATTAGTCCTCCCATCCAGGGCAGGGCGGGAGGGACTGTCAGACTCGTACTGACTAAAATCCACGGTGTCCTTTAATAGCCCTTAGTACCGGGGTCACGGTAATTTGTGAGACCCGCGACCAAAAATATAAAATGGACTAAGGTAAAACTGTTTGTGTGTGTGGAATAATCAAATGGACCCTCAGGATCTCTGGATGGACGGATGAAACTGTCAGACTCCCATGTCTCCCAACCCAGTTCCTTTTCAATTTCCCTTCGCTTTGCATTCCAAGACTGCTGTAATGTGAAATATCTTCCACAGCTAACGACACTTTGCCCAACTACACTATCGCATAGCATAGTTGCAGGATAGGTAGATCAGTAGTGCAACTGACGCTGAAGTGATCATCTGTTGTTGGGTTCGGAATCTTAACTGTAGCGACATGACGCTGAGACGTTTCGTGACGTCAGGTCGTCTGCTGCGGCTTTAAAATGGTGAATATGTATTCAAGAACCAATTATTTTTATTATAACAAACAAAAGATATAAAAAGGACTGCTTTTTGTGGTAAACATTTAGAAGTAAATCCTAAGCACTTGTGAACAGGCGTCATCACACGCAAATGTGTGGACAGAGTAGCAAAATAAGGTTTCAGAAACGCGAGTACCAGGACAATAGGAAGAGGCAAGATATCATCAGTGAAGAGTGAAGAACCGCTATGTAGGGTCGATACACTATATCTATGGCGCTTTGTTTATAGCGAACCAGTATCAATATTGATTGTAAATTCATTTAGACAATCTAAATGAATTTTTCAATCCAGAATTCATAAGTGAGTAAATTATCTAGAAAGAATATCAATAGAAAAGGATCAATTAGCTGAATAAAGACGAAAATACAACGGTCTGTAGTCTGGATCCAAAAAAACACTAAAAAATCCAGATCTATTTATAATAAACCTCCAAACTACATAATACATAATTTAGACTGATCTCGTTCAAAACGCAAGGTCCGATTGACCATGCCATTAAAATTCTCAACCAATCAATTACAGTACCGACATTATTGCAGTTCACCTTACAACTGTGCCCGCCATATTGGAACCCGTCTGACGGGCCCTGAGTCACGAGTTTGGGTTCAAATTTCGAACAGTTTGGACCCAAAGACAAAATAAACCGCGAAACGTGCAAAGAGGTAAAACAGTAGAGGTTGTTTAAAGCACCTTAGGTTTAAATGCAGTAGTAAAACTTGAACTTATATTGGTTAAAGTGGTAATAAAAGTTTGGTATTGTAATTATTATTGACTTTCTTTTACTTCTTACAGTTAAAGGATGTTCGTTTGGCTTACTTCTTATCTTCTTACTTTCCTAATACCATATATACGAAAGTTTCGATGGATGGATGTTTGTTACTCATTCAAGCCCGAACGGCTAAACGGAATTGGATGAGATCAGTCACAGAGACATATTATCGTCTGGAATAACACTTTTACTTTAATAACGGTATTACCTACATTCCCGTGGGGTAGCCGAAGCCAGTGCCAAAACCAATCAACATGTGATGAAAGATGAAAGTTTCGCAAAATATTGCATTAAGATTAATTGGTCCAAGGGAATGCCAAAATCAACCATACGTGTGATGAAATAACAATCTCTTTTGAATTCAGAAAGTAAAGAAAGGATTGCAGGTGCAATACATATACTTTTAGGTACCTACGTATTAAGGCGGTTTCCACAACAGGCTTAAGATTATACTGCCGATGTCAAGGAAAGTTTCAAAGAAAACTGTCCTTTCTCTAATTACCAACAACAAGGAAAAAAGCCGACCATTACTATTCTATCACCAGCCTTAAACAAAAGTGAATTCTTGAACGTACGCCAGAAAAAAAAACAAACATAAGGAGACTTTGAAACGGCCAGTATAACTTGAAAGTTAATGGTGGCGCTGCTTGCCACTGAGGCAGAAAGCTTAATGTCAAAGTCAGTAAAAAAAATCTAGTTGGTTTTTGTGTCGTGTGTCAAGTAAGACTGGTTATTCGAGTGCAGTATTTTATCGAGTGTTTTAGTATGAGTATTTTATCAGTTTTCTCCATAGCCAGTGATCAAGTGCGAACAATAAGTCAAGTAGTAGCTGAGATCCTTCTATCTTCGCGCACATCTGATGCGCGCAATATTTAATAATAATAAATAAATATTCCTCAACTATCACACAACGCCATTTAGTCCCAAGCTAAGCAGAGCTTGTGTTATGGGTACTAGTCAACTGATAAACATACTTTTATATTTCTAAATACATACATATTATAGAAAAATTACACAGAACAAATGATCGTGCTCATCACACAAACATTTATCCTGGGTGAAAATCGAACCCACGACCTCCGGCATAGTAGTCAGGGTCACTAACCACTAGACCAACAGGCCAGTCAAACGTATTGTATAACGTAAAATTTGGTTTTAAAGTTTTGTATCTATTCACACCTACATTTCTATAAGCTGTGTGCAATGATAGCGATCCTGGCGAGCACAGTATTACGGGACATGAAGATCTGCCAGTTCTTGCCAACTAGGTATTTCGTTAACTACTTTCGGCTTGTTTGTAAAAAACCTAAAAAGGACATAGAAAGTTTGTAGTGCAAATCAAACGCGACACACGCCACTCCCGAGAGTCCCCTGTTAGTACATCTCTAGTACATCGTTGGCTTTTTTTTTTTTTTTTTTTATCGTGGTAAAATCATCATATGAGTCCTCCCACCCAGGGCAGGGCGGGAGGGACTGTCAGACTTGTACTGACTAAAATCCACGGTGTCCTTCACTAGCCCTTTACGTACCGGGGTCACGGTAATCCCTTGGTCCCGCGACCCCGGGTACATCGTTGGCTGCGATGGATTTGATAGCCGCACCATCGACTTTGCACACCCATACCATAATCTAAGGTAAATTAAGTTATTTTTTGTGCTACCTAACAACGGCTTAGTTGCAATCATTATTATCAGTTAGAAGACGTCCATTGCTGAACATAGGCCTCGCCCTTAGACCGCCAAGCCGCGAATTCACAACTTGCATCCATCGATTGCCCGCGACTCTCACGATGTCGTCCACCTGGTGGGAGGCCTGCCTACGCTGCGTCTTCAGGTCCGTGGTCGCCACTCGAGTACTTTTCTTCCCCATTGGTTTTCAGTTCTACGAGTGACGTGGCAAGTAGAAATGCAATCGTCCTCAGCCTATAAATTTTCACTCGGCTTGGACTCAGGCCTCCTCTCTGTGAGAGGGAGTGGGTCATAATCCACCACGCGGGCCCAGTGCGGGTTGGTAGATGCCACATAACTTTGAATTTTCGGTTCTAGGACATGCCGGTTTCCTCACGATGTTTTCCTTCACCGTTTTGAGAGCAGTGGTGATGAAATAAATTACGCAAAGTAATGCGCCTGACTGGGTTCGAACACACGACCTACAACCGAGGGGGCCGATTTTATTGGAGTACTACTGCTCCTTGCTAGAGCTGCAATACATACTGTTAATACTTGTTATTAATTCACAAGGGACTTAATTAATAATGTATGTTAAATATTTAATTTATGATCTAGGTACTATAATAGACTAGTACTAAGCAGTTGCAAATTAAAACGAGTCTTGCATTTCATAACATGTTTATTCAAGATTCATGACACGGTCGATAAGTGTAGTTAAATATAAGAACATGTTTTGTATTACATTAGTGTTTTTTGCATATTACATTTATTTATCAGAATATAAGTTTTTATCATCAGTAAGATTATAAAAAGATTTCTTCTTCTTTATAAAGAAACCCTCTTGCAAAAATAAGCGGTTTTCAACATTAATTAGGTACAGACGTACATCAAGCTACCACAATCTGTTTTTCTGTAATAGATTTTAACTTTATCACAAAACAAGAAATGTTCACGTTCGATTGGCAAAAGACCTAACCGTCTGTACCTAATAATTTAGTTTAAAATAGGTTTTTTTAATATCCAAATTATGTTACTGCCACTTAGAAGAAGAGAAAAGTTTGTAGCACTGAAAAAACCGTTGTTTAAAAAAAACCGTATATTGAAATACACAATAAAAAATAATTAAAAAAAAACACACCAACTACCTACAAACATTTCCTCCAATAGAAAAATACTTAGTAACGCGTCTAACTGAAATGACTAATAAAAATATCAATGAAGTTACACTACAATAAAAATGAGATATTTTCAGCGATATGAGTTAAATTTAATTTGAATGTAAATTCCACAGTAATCTAAATAATGTCTATTGTAATGAGTAGCGTGTCAACACTATTAAAAGATAAATATGGGACCCACGTTACAAAAACTATGTAGATAAGTCATATGAACCGATCTTGGTGGACCTCTGAACCGGTTTAACGGACTTAAAGAAGTTAGGTTCACCTTGACACCTCTCGCAAATGTCAGTGATGCTACGAGTATTGTAACGCTAACGAAACTGTTTGGTTTAAAAAAAGAAACAATTTACGAATTACTCAAGCCTACCTTAGTAGCTTTTCGAAAAATAACCCTATGTGCATCAGATCAATGTGCATATTCCTACAAACGCCTGCTATTAAGAATATTAACGTCATGCATGTACGTCACGTAAGTCACGGTTAGCGCAGTGGCTGAGCGATTGGACAGCTGCGCTGCGTGTCGCGGGTTCGATTCCCGCACGGAGCAAATATTTGTATGATCTAAAAATAGTTGTTCCGGGTACGCACCCACGATACAGGAGAAATTCCTCGCAACTGAGCTAAGTTTTCTGTATACATGTATAAATATATCTGATAATTGGAGCAGCTAGCATAACTATAATCAACCCATAACATCTCCACAGCTGGGACACGGGATGCTCTCTAAAATGAGATGGCTTAATCCACCTCTTGGTTTAAATGCTTGATGGTGACAGTCAAAAGTCTTCAACTTTTTTTTACGACAGTGTTCCTGTATTTTTTCCATGAACTTATTAAAGTCAGCTGTTCAAAATTATTGTATCTTAAATATGTGTCACGCAATAAGCGAAAATGCTGTTAAAATCTGAGCTCAAGGAAAAATCTTGTTGTTTGCTTGCTCCAATTATCATTGGTAATTTATTTCCATTCTGTAACGGAAAAGCATTCAATCAGGAAGCAAGGAAACAAGACCATTTACAAAAGATATTAATTCTTTATTCATATATCTATTAACCTTGATGGAGAAGTAAGGGCAAAGTAAGCGATATCAAGAACGAAAACCAAAATATATTTTAAGGAAGGTAATGGTCGTTGACCCTCAATTTGGGGGAATTCTGACGTCATTCCATCAGGAGCCAACTGCATTAAATGAAAATCATAAATGACACCGAAGATTTTTTTTAAGCGTGATAAAATCATCAAATGAGTCCTCCCGCCCAGGGCAGACTCGAACTGACTAAAATCCACGGTGTCCTTCAACAGCCCTTTCCGTCACGGTAATTCGTGAGCCCCGTGACTCCAGCAGGCTTTGGCCCTCTACAGGCCCCGTCATTATGCTGACACTCCTTAAGGCGCGGGTGGAACACAACGCGCCGTCGACCCAGGAAATGACACCGAAGATGGAGCAAGTCCTCTCTTGAACCAATTGCCGTCTACAGCTGTACGTAAACCTCTCCTCAAATCACGGATTCACGGTGTCGCAGGACATCCCACACTACGTTTGCCCATAGGCAGTCTCCACTGATGGAGCAGACATCAGTGGAGACTGCGTATATATCGATGGAGCAAGTACACCCTGAAGGAAATTGAAGTCTTGCACACCCATGCATCACGGTAAAATCTGTTTGTCGCCAGGCTCCGACGGGGCAACTCTGGTAAGGCATTTACTGCCAACGGGAACAATCAGTTATCACTGCAGGTTGCAGGTAGCCTGTGATGCTATTGCCCGGGGTACCGGTAGGAGGTGGATTCACCTCAAAATCTTGTAGGTAAGGAAATTCCCACTTGAAAGTCATACAAAAAATGACGTCAATGAGTGAAGACCACATTAGAATCTGAGTCATTTCAATAAAAATATTGTTAAAGATGTCTATAGGCCTTTGTGTTCAAATCTTATACAGCCTTTACCTTGAGCTATCAAGTGAATCATTAGGACATTAGAATGCGTGTTCCATTATACTATTCGCCTTGTAAAACCTTTTTTGTAATTAGATTAAGTACAAAGATTTGAAAATTGGGTAGAAGTCTTACAAGTAGGGTAAAATATGACTTTCCTATTAATATTATAAATGCGAAACTAATAATATAGGTATGTATGTTCCGTTTTCACGTGTAAACGGCTGAACCGATTTTAATAAAAATTTAAAACCTAAAAAGCTTTGAAAGAGATCCTTACTTGTCTAGGCCTTTATTTAAATTTTGAAGGTATATTTAGGTATAGAAGTATACAGTTTGTGTATTCTACTCGTATCCATAAAAGATTACTTCTTAACATCTTGGATTTTCCATAAATAAATCAATGAGAAGGTACTGTATTATTTTTCCTTTTAGTCTTATAAACAAGTTATGTACATACCAGTACTTACCAGTTTAATTTTAAATAATGAATATGATAATTTATTCGTATTCAATCTATAGCCTGATAACTACGCAACATCGTTGATAAAAGTATTTATATTAATATAGTTTCTACAATCACTTGAGTTGCAAAAGAATCAGTGTGTCTTTGATTCAAATAGAATTTTGCTAAGTATAGTACAAAGTGTTCGCGAATGTAAACGTTATTTACAGATTGCAGGAAAACTGTGTTGACTGAAATACTACCTTATTGTTTTTATTTTGGAACAACCCCACTCCATTATTCAGAATCCCAGAAAATACGCTCAGAAAAACACGCAGAAGCTCGACGAATTTCTGATGTTTCTGGTAAATTTAAACTGTCTTGGATACCGCCACTAAATTAATCCGAAAGAACAACCTTATTGTTTATCGACTTCTTTTTTTCTTATTATGTTTAGATTCTTATTTTTAATTCCACAAGGCCCCATTTTGTTCACATCAAATCAGTCACCCCTTTCTTCTCTGACCGATTTATATGAAAAAAAATAATTAAACACTATCACAATTAAAGCCTTTTTAAATAAATGTTCGAAAATCAAAATCCGGAATGCCAACGGTAGCTTTTGAACATACGTATACATAGTGATGGGACGGTGAGTCATCGCTCATCGCTTGGCTCAACCGCTCAACGGTCGGGAACACCCGACAACGGACACGTTTTTTGTCTGCACTAGCGATACAGCCGACTTCGCATGTCTGGTGTATCACTACGGAAGTGCAGACACTGCATGCTTATTTTATCTTTTGTGGACTTATAAAATGGGGAATTTTATCGAGCTTTCTTCAGTCCGCACTGAGAATTTTATCACGAAGATATGGTACATAATGTTATCAAAAATGAGTCATCACATCACAGAATATCTAAGTTATAACCTCAAATTGATTGAAGTGTTTCATTAATAGTTTACCAAGGACCAGTTATTCGATCAATAGTTAGATCAACTTTCAGTCAAAATACTTTTTAAAAAGTGGTTAATTTAGCATTATTTGCATTTTAATACAAAAAAAAATATTAAAAAGTTTACCAAATCTTTTGTAAATGATGGAAATTGGTTTCAATGTTGTTTTCTCATAGTTCAAGAAACGTAAATTCCTTTATAATAACAGAATACCGTTCCTAAGCAGTTTCTTTCAAAATTCGACAGATAAACTCCTATGCATTTTGTTTTCTTTTAAATAGTGATGTAAACGGGAGCGAATCTCAAGTCTTACAGGATTTGATCGATGATTAGTAAAAGCCTATAGAAAACAATTATCTACACTTTGGTAAAATAATAAAGTCCCTTTAGTATCGAATGGAAAGTTGGCAAGAAGGAAGGAAAGAATTAAAATGAAAAATGTAGGCAAATAAGGAAAATTTTGATCGTTTTATGATGATCAAGAAACCCCATATTATCCTCTACATGCTATTTTTGGTGGGACGCGTTCTTCTTGTTAAAAAAAAACTTTAAATAAATAAAAAGATATCTTCAGTATTTTCTTTCATTGTCTATGTCAGTATACCAAATTGCAGTTAAAAATGTACTACAACGAATTTCCTGTAGGACTTGGAGTCGTAGCTCGGCCACTATGCGTCGTCAACTTGACGGTGTATGGCTGGTTTAAGATAATCTACAAACAACACTTGAATATCTAACAAGACTTTTTTTTTATCGTGGTAAAATCATCAAATGAGTCCTACCACCCATGGCAGAGCGGCAGGATCTGTCAGACTAGTACTGACTAAAATCCACGGTGTCCTTCAATAGCCCTTTGCGTTCCGGGGTCACGGTAATTCGTTAGTCCCACGACCATTCGTTAGTCCCGCGACCATCTAATGAGACTATGACAATTCTGAAACCAAAAACTTCATTCATTTGTTTCTTAAAACAAACGCATCGGAACGGTTGAGTGGTGATATCATTGAGGCTGAGGATTCGCTCCCCTGAGCACATCCTCTCATTCATACCAGGTAGGTAGATGTGTCGGATATGCGAGAGTTTATTGTTCCTTTGCAGGTAGCCTTAGGCCCCGACTACACGAGCGTAGCGCTTTTGTTACCCGGTCAGATCACGGACATTTGAACTTGACCAATCAATTGTGTGCCGGTGCCTCAAGATTGCGTGAGAAACTTTGAGTATGCATTGTTAAAAATTAGTAACTACCTATCCTTTCGTGGAATTTTTGCCTACTCGGAATTGTGTTTAACGTTTTGCGTAGATTATGACTGACTTGCCATAATGATAAGAAGGCCATATACGGCCATTTTAGGAAGTCAAAAAAAAAGGAAACGTCTACCCAATTTTCCAATAAATTTGGCAAACGTGACCTAGTTTTGCCAAACTCTTTGAAAGATTGGGCTTTTTACTGCTAAAATACTTGTTTCTAGAGTACAGTATAAAAGCGTATAATCCAAACTTTACCCACTTACATGATTTCAACGCCACTTTATAATTTAACAAAATTGCCTCCAAATCACTAGGTATGTGGGCAAACATTCTATTTTTCACCGTAGCAGATATTATTAAAAATTCGCAGCAGCATATTAAGTTGTTTCGTGAGACACATCTTGCAAGTGTTTTGCCCGAGGCATCAGTCTCCGCTCCGCCTTGTCTCGTGTGAGGCAGGCTTGAGTAGTGTACTCTCACCTTTATATGAGGTCAAATTATGTTTAAATAAAATAAGATAATACCTTGTTCTTGACATGTTTTGAGTTTACAAAAGACGACCTGTGATACTTTTAATTATCATTATCACGTATACCTACTCTTATTTTGCGCTTTTGCAGGATTTACTGAAACATGACGTATCCAATAAATGGGTATGACAATATGATGACTGTTGGAGCTAAGGTCATACTACATCAAAATTTAAGTATACCATAGGACTTTTAGTCATAAGACACCATATTTTCTTCGAATCCCTTTAAATCAGCATTCTGGAATTGATTCAGTAAAGGCTTCGTAGATGATATCTCTATCACACTATGTGATGTTTATACGTAACCCGATTATGTATATGCAATCCTGGGGCCGTAAGGTTATTGAATGGAAACCAGGCAACGGCAAGCGCAGCGTGAGACATCCACCTATAGGTTAACAGACAATCCGATGAAGACAAGATCGCGCTGGATGCAAGCCTCTTCCGACGGGTCCTATCGGAAATCTATAGACCGCCTATGTGATAATGATGATGATGAATCGTTATATTGTATATTCTATCTATCTACCGCAACGTTTGTTAATGAACTCTCAGTTCTCTCCCAGTATTTTCAACTAAAATATCAAGTTAAGTAGGGCGCACACATGACAATCAGTCCCTTCGGCCCACGGCTCAGATCGCACGCGCAGGAAGTGGAGGGCGACGCTCAAGTGTGTCGAGACGAAGCCGCGATGCGTCTGCGCACTCATGCGGCACGACCACTCAACCTGCTACCCCACTTCTTGTAACCTTGAAGTGATTGTATGTACTGACCAGTTGAGACAAGAATAGTATTTTAGAGGAGAAAGCTTCATTTAATATTACTTACCTGAACATTTTATTTTGCTTTAAGTAAATACTTACCTATAGGTGCCAGGGATAGCAATGGTGAACCAGCGAAATCGGCCTCGAGATACGAGCTGTGGGTCGTGGGTTCGAGCTCAACAAGGCGCATTACTTTGTGTCTTTTATTTCATCAACACTGCTCTCAAAATGATGAAGGAAAACATCGACATCTACCAACCGGCACTGGGCCCGCGTGGTGGCTTATGGCCCGCTCCCTATCACAGAGAGGAGGTCTGTGTCCCAATAATGGGAACCTTGATAGACTAATGATGAAGGGCCAGGGTTCATTTACGGAATAAGCAAAAAAAGCGAAGCTGCTTAAACTAAGTCTAAGTTCACTTCATAGATTTTATCATCATCAGCTGGAAGACGTCCACTCCTTAATAAAGGCGTTCCCTTTATGACGGGGGGCCTCTAGAGGGCCAAACCCTGCCGGGGTCCGGGACTTACAAATCACCGTGACCCCGGAACGTAAAGGGCTATTGAAGGACACCGTGGATTTTAGTCAGTACGAGTCTGACAGTCTTTCCAGCTCTGCTCTGGGTGGGAGGACTTATTCGATGATTTTAACACGTAAAAGAAAAACAAAAGGCGTCCCTTTAGAGAAGGAGTGGGTTTTTCCCTTTCCTGAGTCTGACTGGCCTTCGACTTCAACCTGGGCGGAAGGAGTCGTTTAATGATGATTCGTTGCCCACCTCAAAAACTCAAAAAAAGGTGGGCAACGAATAAACTTATTGTTTACTTTGATGTCAACTCTACCAGAGACCCTATTACAAGTTTTTCGTATTTTACCGTACCTACGGCGTACTTGAAGTATGTACGGCGCTTATTGTACTAAAAGCGCCTCTAGTGTACCAACGTGGAACGATTTTTTTTTCATATCAAATTAACGTCACAAAAATGTGAAAAATCGTGCTTGATCCTCAGGTTTCTTTTACTCAAGAAAGTAGGTAGGATAAGGATGTTGCGGTAATCAAATAATTTGGTTTCTATTACTGAAAAGGAACTTATGTAATAAAAAGTGAAGGTCTCCTTTAATTAGTTAGTAATTAGATAGAGGTAATAATTAATTACTTAATTAATAGCTTTGATTGGTTATCGGATTTCACACATTATACGATTGTTATTATCGTAAGATGCCAACCGCCTGTTGGTCTCGTGATCACAAACGCGACTACCGAGCGACGGATCCAGGCTTTGATTCACAGGTCGGGCAGTGTTACTAAGTTATTCCATTAGAAATTTCTCTGACCCCCCCCCCCTGTAGAGGGCCAAAGCCTGCCAGGGTCGCGGGACTCACGAATTACCGTGACCCCGGAAAGTTTCATTAGGTCCAGCAGCGTCGCGAGGCATTTGCCGCGCGAGGTAACTGCCTCGCGAGGCTGCTCGCTCTGTGTAGAAGCCTATTTGATTTTCGAACCCAAAAATATTCTTCTTTTCCTGATATTTATTTTTTGGTAAAATCATCAAATGAGTGCTGAGCCTTGTGTGGAGCGATAATGACTGTCTCTGTCAGACTCTTACTGACTAAAAGTCCACCCTGTTCATTAGATTGTCCTTTTCATTCCAGGGCTACGGTGTCCTTATAAGACAGTCCCGGCAACCTGACTTCTTTTGCCGCTTCTATACCGCCTTTTAACTTCCCAAAAAATCAAATCACAACTTCGTTTATAATTCCATCAAAATTTTCAATTAAACTTCGACATTCTAACATGATTACGGCGTATTATTACTGATGGGGTGTTTAAAAGCTTTCCATCGTTTGCCATGACTTGCTCGGCAACCAATTACTGTAATTGAACTCATCGGCTATTCGCTATTACCTTGTTGTGGCGCTAGTCTAGCCATCTTTATGTTTTTTTTTAAGAATACCAAGTTTAGTGATACTGTGTCTTTCAACTAAGAATAGGACTTATACAACCAAAGACTTGTACTGACTAAAATCCACGGTGTCCTTCACTAGCCCTTTACGTACCGGGGTCACGGTAATCCCTTGGTCCCGCGACCACAACCAAAGACTTAGAATAAATACCTATAGGTAGTTGTTCCGGGTCTTGATGTTTGCGTATGTGTAAATAAATTATTAAAAATGAAGTACGATTAATTACAGAAGTAACTCCTAGTGTGGAACAACGTCAAACTGAAAATACTGTCTGAACAAATCCTGAAAGTTAAAACTATATATGAAGCTCTAATATCAAAACTAATTATAGTAAAAGTTTAAGTTTTTTTGGAAACGCAGGCTACTTCTTGATTTTGCAAAAATAACCTTATTTCCCAATGCTACATCACACAAAAAATTAAAAGGTTAAAAATGTTCTCCAGATTTTTAACAAAATTATGATCTTGTGACGTCATGTTACTATAAATAGTTAACTTCTGAAAATGAACCTTATTGCATGAACATATTCTTTTTCATAAAATGCAGTTGATCGCAGTAGTTTCTAAGAATATGCGTATAAGGTTTATTTTCGGACTGCACGTTAAATAAAGCCTTCGAGCATCGCTTCGTCACAATATACTGTGGCTTCGTCTTCGGTAAGCACTTCGCGTAATAATTCAGTTCCGAGTATTTCCGAGACTTTCCGAGCGATAATACCTGAGCGAGCTTTTGCACGAACTGTTAGCCGGACGAATTGAAAAGCTCTGAGCTTTGATTTCATCTGTTCTCTCTGTATTGTTATGTTGTTTTATTTTTCTAGAAATTACTTTATTTTTATTTTGGAATATTTGTTTCATTACTTGGGTTTTAATAAGTAATAATGCTGTTTCAATTATTGCAAGTAACCTCACAATTTTCATAAATTAACGCATTTGTAATCCATAGATCCATCCAAAAGATTAATAGACCTTTAGGTCAAAACTTTACTCCATTTGCAAGTAACAAATAACTTTGTAAGTAAAATCCCCCATGAATAACAAAAATAAACGTAACTGATAAATTTTTCATAATTACATATTAGTTAACCAAAGTTACTTATTCAGCAAATATTTAATCTAATCTAATCCTACCGTAATCTTATCCACAGCTATGCATCGTTACTTCCGTCTCCGAAGTTAACAGGGCGCAAACTTATTGCATTTTTGAGCCGGAAAGCTGCGCACACGCAATATGGTGTTCCGAACAGTGGTAAAACGAGACAGGTGACTCCCGTACGCTTGAATTTACTATCCTTTGTCACCTGGACTATATAGATCACTAAGAAAAGGAAGTGTAGTCTTGCAATAATAGAATCTAGACTATATGAATCACACGGAAGGTTGAAAATCATAATTCCTCTATTATTTTCAGTTCAGGAATTGTAAATTTATGTTATTAATTTAATTTTAGAAAATAAACTTTGCCACTTATAGCACAGACCTGTGAAAAAATATTGACAGGTGCCGTATGTAGATTGTCTCAGGTGCTCAATGTGGAACACCTCTTGTTATAATCACAGTTTTCAATATACCCCTACCTATCAATTACGATTGCATAAGAATTAATTAAAGAAACAAAGATTTATATTCGTAACGGATATTGTTTTTCCGTAATAAAAACTTTTTGAAAGTTCTGCTTGCAGCAACCTTGTTGTTTTTTGTGACGCCTCCATTTTATCTAATTAGAAAGGACATTGTTCAAAGAGTACTTAAATAAACTATACAGATTTAGACTAATCTCTTTCTAAGTTCGTTGAACCGTGAACAAATCTCTAATTATGGATAAAGTGGTTTAGCAATTTTTCTAGAATCAACTAAGAACAATATGACAAGACATGATTATTTCTAGGCAAATATAGAACCAAAAATCTAAATGAAATTTTAAGTAAATTTAAATTATTTTTAAGATCTACATGATAACAATAGGTATTCTTTGCGCGTGTTCTTTTGAGAACAGTCTTAGAAAATAATAGGTTTTCTTAGATCAACCAATATACATAAAATCGTCTTCCTGGCTATACAAAACAATAACAACCAACAAAATGTCCCCTTAGCGTGCCCTATTTCAACAATACAGCCAAACCTGTCCCTTGAGAATTCACCACTCATCAACAAAAGGAAGCGGAAAAGGGAAAAAACCAATTGTTGGGGTCTTGGGGCGCAGGCTATACAACTTGGTTGGGTAACAGGTGCCCGCGCCGCGCGCATTGCACGTGACACGACGCCATTCGCGCGCGCGCCGCCATCGCCGCCGCTTCCAAAACCGAACGCGGAACGTCCGACCGTTATTTTTCAAATATTTAAAATTCGAAGTGCTGTGCAACGAACATTTCACTGAGGATTTTGTGCCAGTGTTGGTTTTTTTGTGTGGTACTTTTTTTGTACAGGTTTGTGTTTTTTCTTTATTTTTATTAATAATATAAATCATTAACCAAAAAATAAATATAATATTTAAAGAAAGCAGAAAGAAAATATGAAAAATCTGATTTAAAAAAAAATCTTGCAAGTAATTTTTTTTAAAGTATCGGAATTTCTTAAGAAAAGATTTCAACGAGCAAGCATCGTAAGCTGCCATGAGCTTTGCCCGAGACGTTTGCCAACGGAAACAGAAACGTTCTAATAACAATACTTATGTATCTAATGGACGGATTATATGAGCGATAACGACGGATTTATAGTCAAATTATTACTATTATAGTATTGTGTAACGTTTGCAAATTAGACAGACAGATGAAGTGGAAACGACCATATTTATTTAACCTTTTACTTAGTGAATGTCGTGTGGTTTTACGTCTTAATTTTTTGGAGAAACTTATCGTCATTGGAATTTTTGTCTTGAGGTAGTAATAGGTACTGTCAGACTCTCACTGACTAAAAATGCACCCTGTTCTTTCGGTTTCTTTTTACGTTTCAGGGTCACAGTACCCTGTTTTAACAAATTGGGGACTCCGGCAGGATAAGCCTCATGTTTACCACCTTATTTTGGTATTAACCGATTACATTTTAAGCTGTTTTTTCTTTAATTAAAAGAACGTGTAACTAGTTCCTAATAAAAGCCGCAAGATTACTTTTGAAGTCCGTTAAAAATATGCTCAACTATTAAATCCCTGCATTTGAACAAAGGTAGTCATTAACCCCTCCAAGCAGACGTACTTAGCTAAGTTTGCATACACATGGAAAGGGTTCACAGTAATGGCAGAACGGGACAGGACTTGAACCCGTGACCATTTGATCGCTGGTCAATGCCTTCGGCGCTATACTGTGGTTACTTGTAATGTATTCAAGTGTACGCCGTCTAGTATTAGTATTACTTTTACTAAGTTGAGGTGTTTTTACTGAGGGATAATACGTTTATGATAATTTAAACCTTTTTTTGGGAATAATGCGAAATTTAAGGAAGTGGAATTTCTAGACGAAAGACTTTACGAGTTCCAACATCTTTTTGTGTTTGGCACGTTTTAAAAAGATTTCCAGAGAGGCAAAACAATTTTGTTTTTCAAGACGCCTAACATTCTCAAAGGAGTTTTTACATACCTACATAAATTCATACGTCATTCATCAATAACAAGATTAAACTTTTTAGGACGATAAACGCTAAGCCGTGACTGAAGATCACGCTTGCACACACGGCACTCGTTATTTACTATTTATATAAGTAATAATTACAATATTTACGTATATTATGTACTTATGTAATAACTGGTGGCACGAACGTTGGTAATGTATGAAGAAATAATATGAATTTGATAACATTTTAGTTGCGACAGTAATTAGATAAAGTTAACTGGAAAACTTATTGTACAATACTATTCATTAAAAAAAAAACAATACTTAAAAAAGGAATACATTTTAAAACCAGAGACAAAGGTTGAAAGAACAAAAACTTTTTAAAAGAATAATCATTTCGTCAGTAACCTAACGGTTTTGGAATCAGACAAAACGTTCAGCTTAAAGTATTTGGTTTTGTCGATGGCGCAACTGCTACTCCCGAGCAAAATGTCAATCTGTACAAAATAACTATGTAATCATCTCACAGTATCCGTATCATGGATGAAATAGGCCATAAGACAGAACTACCATGGCTCCTTTAAAAAAACCTTACTGAAATGGATATTACTATAGACATTCTTTAAATTGATGATGATAATCAAACTAGCGACAACGATTCTACTATAAGCAACACAAACGCAGCAATTTTTTATTTTATAGAAATAGACATAAATATATCACGTAATACAACTAACAAATAATAAAACAACCAACACAGCAGATGAACATTCCAAATGATTTATGATATAAATAATTAACGAGCTCACGGATACGCGGAAGGAAAGGCAAATCAATTAATTTGTCGACTGATATTTGACAAGTTTGGGTGAGAGTGGTTACATCATCTGAGATAATAGGTATGTACGAAAACCTGCGGAGTGTCAATCACAGATAATAAGATGAGTTGGCAAAGATTTTAGAGATAAGCGTAAGAGCTCATGAAATGAATAAGGCAAAGATCAACGCAGAGGTAGTTGAAATTACGTCGAAATAGACATGAAATCGAAATGATGAATAAAAAGTGATGAAAATTATGACAAAGATGCAATATGTAGTTGATTTTTTACAGAGACAACAAAAAGTAAAATCTATTATTTTGTCAATGGCTAGGTATAAGAATATAAACACGTTTAGTTAGAAACTGATCAAATTATTCAAGAAATAAAGCAAAAAGCCTGCCGAATCCAGCTATAATTTTAATTCATTGAAAAATAAAAAACTAAATAAGGATATCGATAAAGAAAATAATAATATAATATGCACTAAACACAAACCACCATAAAATGAAGGTCAAACCTCGAAAGAAGTTGAACTTCAAAAACCAGTTCCATGTTTTGATGCAAAAGTTTCCATTCTTGCAAAGTGATGTCTGGAACGTTTGTGATAAATAAAGCAAAAATATTTGTTGCAAAAGAGTTTTTACGAATCAAGTTGAATTAATTGAAAACTGTAGATAATCAAGAAAAGAAAACATTACAATTAGATTCTATGAACATTAGCGTGTTACTAACTGCAGTGATTCATTTTCGGGATTCATGATATCAGTGTAATTTCACGTAGTTTTTGTTCAGTTAAAAAAGTCTAAAAATATATTTCTTAAAGCTCTGAAATAACTTATAAATAATTATGATAAGTATTTAAGTAGTCTCCAAATAGATTGAGAGGATTAAGGATACACACACTTGGTAAATAACAAGGTCGAAAATATACACTGCGCTCAAGAGGTTTCAGTGTCATTATTGCCATTGAATATTGGCAATGACAGCTCTCGAAATCTACAGGCATGTGTAATGACGTTCAGTTTAAAATTCAACCTTATTACTTTGCATATTAGTTCTTCTACTTCAGCATATTATCCTTATCACTAAAGTTTTTATAGTTCCTAACGATTTCTCAAGTAAGTTTCCCAATCAAAATAAGAGCCTAAAAAAAGAAAGAATCAATGACCTCACCTCATTAATGTTAGTTTTGATCTTCTTCTGCTACAAACCAAGGTTGGTCTACAAAATTATAAATTATTTCGACAACCTAATGTTGAAATTGTGAATAATGTTCTCTTTGTAGATGATCGTAAGACTCTATTATTCATAAAACTTTAAATTTTATGTTTTCGAAGACACAAGCAAACCTAATTGTCTGTTCTACTAGTTCATTAAGTAAAGTATGAAAGAAATCAAATGAAACTTACCTAACCTAACATTACTTGATTGCTTACATGAATCACCTGTTCGACTTTAATTCGTTTAAAAGCTTAAATAACAAGCACAATAGTGTTTAATCGCAACCCCATAGTTACATTGTGCGCACCCTCTAATATCTCATTTCCTGTATTGATGTAACAACTGGTTAAATTCATCACCTTTTTCTCTCCCCAAACACGTTTTCATGGTATTATATCGTCCAGTATTACTATTTAATTATGATAATGAGTATTCTTTTCTCTATCTGTCTGGTTTTCTCATTAGTTTTATTACTACTTACGTTTTTTCTTTATTTTCCTGTGCCATCTTGGATTCTTCCACTAGACTTAGCATTATGTCAACAGTGACTATAATGCCACCAGTATCGTCACCATCATCTCCTTTCACTTGTCCTATGATACCTGTGATCAGGTCAGAATATTCTTTTCCTTTTCTGAAAATAATGTCCATAACGAAATACCTTTAACTTTTTACCTTTTTTCTTCGTACGCAATCTGACTCTTGCATTTTAAGCTCTCCTCCATTGGTCCTTTGATACAATCATTTTCCAATGCTTCCCTTTTTGCAAGCCTCAGTCCCAACCTGCCTTACTCTTTCTTATTCCCAATGCTGTATTTACAAACACCGTCTCGTCACGGGGAGCGACAAGAACGGGAACATTGTGTGAGTGAGACGCAACACGTTTCGGCTGTAGTGCGACTTGCAAGCGTGCACTATGCGTTTTTGTGGCTGCATTTCTGCAATTTTGCGCGTGGTGTAAGTTGAAAGAGGATTGCGAGTTTGAAACTTCAGGGATTAATGTTGTGAAAATATTAATTGATATTTTTATCCTCTTGATATAAGGTGTTGATTGTCGCTGATATCTAAAGCTTTCTTATATTCTCGCCCTTCTTTCTACTCTCTTTACCATCGAATTTAAAGGTTTGCCATCATGCTTTATCCACTTTTGGATGAAGACGTCTCCCAGTTTCTTCGAAGCTTTGAAGTAGGTACACTGCAAAGTTTGAATCTTTTGAACACCGATGTCAAGATAGACATGACTATTATGATCAGACTTAATTTCCTAATATTCTGGAACTATAAATGAATTAGCATCAGAAAGCGATACTCCGCTCCCACTCCCGCCACCGCTGCCTCCTCTACCTTGCGTATGAGCATTAGACAAAAGCGGGCGGTCGGCCTTCGGGCGACCGGTTGCCGGCCGCTTACTTTCGTATTGCAGCCACCAAGCCACACTATTCAATTATTGCTCCAAATCGCTCGCAGATAACTCCGGCGTCGCTTACCTGATTTTAAGTGATCGATAACTGTAAATTACAGGTAGAAAGTGACATGGAGGTAGATGTTTTAGAACCAATTTGACTCATTATCGTGTAGATAGACAGTACAGACAAGGCTTAATGGCAATTAACAACTGTGGGTGTACTACAGACACCTACGATACTGCTTATCTTTCAAGAGGCCTGCCGGGGTCGCGGGATTGTCTATACAGGCGACCGTGACCCTTGAACGTAAAGGGAAATTAAAGGAACATGGCGGATCTATTTAGTACGAGTCTGACAGTCCCTCCACCCAGGGTGGCAGAATTCTATTGATGATTTTACCACGTAAAAAAGGGCGTTAAGGAGATATGGAGTCATTTAATTGCTACGAGTAGCTCTATGACTTTCTTTCCAATTTTTCAAACGATTCATTAGGACTTTTTTTTTTGGGACAAACTCACCACTCTATTCCCAAACCACTGCAACTCCTGAAAGCCAGAATCACAGTGGTAACCACCAGAAAAGCGCCGAGACAATGAATCATTAGGACTTTAACGAATTGCCCAACACGTAGAATAATATAAGTACCCAAACTACCTTAAACAGGGTTCACCCAACCAACCAGAGACGCCCCAAACCGAATGATTTCGACACTGACGTCACTCCCGAATTCTGTCGGATGACTTGGACCTATAAAGAATTCTGACAAGTTTTGGATGAGTCACAGCGAATCCCAGTTTTTTTTTTGCAAAAACAATTAGTTTTAACAGTTTCTCATGTTAGATGAGTCACAAAATAATGAAGATTAATAACAAATGTGTGATATTAAAATCTTCTAAAAGTTAGTCATGTATAGAGCAATCAACTTTGTGGCAATACAATGAACTTTAAATACTTTGAGAATATTTTTAATTGTTGAGAAGATTTAGTATACAACCTTATTTTTTCCTTACGGGGGGGATCATTGTACTGGGGTCAGTGGTTGTCTTAAAAAGCACTGTGGCCCTCGGAACGAGAGCTGAATGAATAGGTTGATTTTTAGTAAGTCAAGTCTGGGTCCCTAGCAGTCCATTCAGAACGGTCCCCGGAATGACGGTTTTCATAATTTCCCAACCAAAAAAAATAGGTGTTACATAATAACTTACTTACAAAGTGCAAATGTCTCAAAACTCGAGCCTAATAAAAGTAACAAAATGATATTAAACATTTTAAAACCTAGAAAGATGTTTTAATGAATTGTTTGAAGTAATCAAATAAGCTGGCACCCTTTGTTATTTATTCTTCAGTTATTTTAAAATCCTTTAGAATTTAATTTTGAAACCGTGACCGACACCACAATATCATGAACTTAATGCTGATAGATGATCGTTCAAGGGAAAATTCAATTGCCTGAAGTAATACGACCATCCTTTCTAGAAGACATGATAAATAGCTCCATGCGAATGTGGAATAAGAAGTAATTACTGATTATAATAGAAACATTCAGTAATAACTTCGTTCTGGGTATCGGGGATTTTTGTAACGACTACCTATAAAACAGAATAATAAAGGTGTTGTTGTGCGAAATTATAAGTTGATGGTCATAGTGGGAAAAGCGGTCAAAATGAAGGCGATTCTGTTTTTCTTATCCAACCTAGGGGCTACAACGGCCCTTTTAGCAGAATCGCAATAATAATATAACTGCACTACAAAGTTGGTCTGAAACAGAATCATTTCGTGGCAATATTATGGTACTGCTACAGAGACCTTTTTAAACCCCCGTGCTTGAAAATACTGTTCCAATTTCAAACACTCTTCAATCATAAACATTTTCTTTACTTCTTCTTTTTTTTGAAAGCTCCACATTTTAAATTTCTTCTAAATCGTAAGTTAGTTATTTTAGTTAGTGATTTTGTCTTATTATTAGCAAACGAGCACACAGTAGAGCCTAGATTTCACTCGACAAAATAATACACAACCTTCCTCCAAAATGCAGGCTGAATGTGGCCTGCCTCTGCCTCGCGGTCGTAACAACAAGTTTGCTGATTGAATCACGTTAAGTTGGCCTGCGCTTGCGCAACAGCTCCAGTTTTTAGCTGTTAGCACCTTTTAGTTGTACGAACCTTCAAAACCTACTTATACAGTCGGTACTCTCTTGTAAAATGTTCTAGTTACCCTTGATTTTGGCCAAAATCAACAGCAGAGACTTCATCTCAAGTCGTGTTATTAAAATATGCTCTAAGTAAAATTGATTTATACTGGGTGTTATCAACAAACCATTAATTTCAAACTACTTTGTTATCTGAAACCTTTTATTTTTAATGGACAATAATTAATACTCCTCTTTTGATGCAGAATCTTTTAACTCACACATGTTGTTTTTGGATATATTAATTTTATTTTCATTTTGTGTCTTAATTTGTTATTTCCAAATACTCGTAGGTCGATGTTTGTTAAACTTTGCCAATAAATCAAAAAAATATCGGCAGGATCAACGTTCTTAAGATCCACGTGGCAATTTAAGACGCACTTGAGAGGGCAATATCAAAGTGTGGTCTGCAAAATTATTAATTTATTTATCTGAATTTATACGTATAAAAATCGTACAGCGGTTCCAAATCAATATTATATCTGCCGAGAATCTTAAATTATTACCAAAGAAGAAGAAACTTGCTGCTTTTTATTCCAACGACTTTTAAATTACTGCGTTTGCGCACAAAAGCTTTAGAAACATTCAATTGATTATGTATGTAGGTAGATTTAAACAACATTATAATACGGATTATCTTACATTATTTTAACATTACATCGTCTCTCTTATATTTCTATAGATATTTCCTTAATAAAATTTATAGTCTATGGCAATTGCCGACATGACAGTTGAGACTAATTAATCATTTTTTTACTATTTTATTATTCGATACGGAAATATAATTTGTAGAAATATAGTTGTTTATTATAAGTTTTTATAACCCCTATGAAAATAGTTATCAAATAAAAATAATTGATTTGATTTGAATTATACAATCTGTAAAGAAGTAAATGTTGAGAGTTTGTTTGTAGGAAATATCTCTGTTATTCCTTAAAAATACTTACTTACTTAAAATTACACCTATGCGAAGTGTGGGCGGGTCGCTGGTATCTTATAAATATAATATTATTTATAATTTTATTTTTCGGTAGAATTTTTAAATAACGTGAAAAATCACATAGGTACACATAATTAATTTCGATAAAAAAAAACCTGTGTGCCTAATGTAACTTCATCTATTTTCATAATTTTACAGAACTAGATATTTCATTCGAATAATGTAAGTTGTTTTCTAGTACTTCGATAAACTATGCAAGATTTATTACAAAAAAAAATACAAATATTCCAACACTCGATCGATTCTGGTTTCGAGAACTTGTTATCATCGATATGACGCTTGAATGGTAACTAACACTCATAACGTGTCTTTAAATAAAGTATAGATATCAATCCTTTTTCTTAAATACTGATAAATTTCAGAATTTTCTCGATTAATAGCTTTACTTATGTTAATTATCGAGAGCAAAAAATAACTTTGAAAGAAAACAAATAAAAAAATCAGTTTTATCATTAATCTAAAATTACATACTATTAAAAATTAATTACAAAACAAAGAAGATACAGTACACGAGTAAAACCCAAAGCTTATCCACTTTTCTCATTTCTTAAGCCATGTACACACTATCACGTAACCGTAACTTATAAATTAAAAAATTAAATTACGTAAAGTCGGTAAATACTGGCAGGTGGCAGCAGTGGCAGTGGGTCAACACTGTCGTGACGAGGACGTCGAGTAGCCATTTGACATTTTAAATTTGGAATCCGTCCGAGTGTAGTCTAGTCGTGTATGGCAGTTAGTGACATAAGGTTCGACCTTGTGACTCGCGATTTTATGTCATGTTTAGTTGATAGAATTTTTTATTAAGCTTATAGATCAGCAATTTTGTTTGAAATCTTATATGGATCGTCGGTATTAATGAGAATTTTAATTCTAATTGTCATAGATTTTTTTTTAAATTGACCCAATATACTTACGATGGAAAACTACTAATCCTCAATTAGATATAAAACAGAATACCTATCTGTAAGCCTTTATAATTTTTTTACGGTTTAAAGTCATCAAACGAGTCCTCCCACCGTAGGTGGAGCGGAAGCGACTGTCAGACACGTACTGACTTAAATCCTAGATGTTCCTTCAATAGCCCTTAACGCTCCAGGGTCACGATTAGGTACCTGTTAAGACAGTCCTGTGATCCCAGACTGTCCCGCGATTCCTCTATTCGTTAGCCTTACCGGCAAATATATTGAAGAGAAAACCTCAAAACAAAAACGCGAAAAAACAAGTTCTCAATCCATTCGGCTAAGTTTCACACCACTCCATCATACTAACTTACCAATTTCGCGTCCCCATTACTACAATTATCATGTAAAAATCATTAATTTGCAGCAATTTACCAATCAATTGCTAGACCTTCGCAACAGCTGCAATTACGACGCATCGGCGAATCTATAAGCTCATGCATCTAGTTCAAACGCAACCGATTGCTTCGCATGATGTTTGCGACATGGAATTCGTGGTTAGTCGTGCGTTTCTGACTGTACTGTGTAGGTGAGCCTTAATAATCGATTTTATAGAATTATCGATTCGGTGTGAATGGGTGTTTAAAACGCCGATAGACATTGGCTGACTTGTTTTCTTTGATAACCTTTATGATCTTTGATTTTGTCAACCTTTTTGGCTTGGAAACTTAAAGCAACTAATTTTATCGTGAAATAAATTGCAAAACTGACCAAACAACAAAACCCTTGTATCAAAACAATCACTAGTATCGATTTCTTTCAAATCACGATTCGATTATTGTTATCAAATAATCAATCGACTCAATCCGCCATTCGACAGCCGTGCGTCTAGTTGACCCGAATTATTTATGCCCGGTAATTATCTATAATTACTGGACTACCAGTACACAACCCTAATTACTCCTTATGTATTGGAATACCCATTAACACGGATCGCAAGTAATTTATCTAATAAACATGAGTTATTTGGAAAATTCCCGAGTTTACAATATGAGTAAGGGTGTGTACTGACACTGACCGGTGTTACAGGCTGTAACGGATAAAATTCGCAGCGAGCAATCGCTTGTTTCTCTTTTCGTTCCCCGCTGTCTTCACGAACGCTCGCTATGTAACACGTAACATTACGCCTCGTAACGCTGGTCAGTACCTGCCTTTAAAATGTACTTATGTATCATAGTCGTATACAGTAATGTACTCTCAATTATCTTGTATTAATGTATTCTGAAGCATCTTCACACTACTTAGTAAACAACTTCGTCTTAGGTATATCGTGTTCAACATATAACAAACTAGCTTTTGCCCGCGACTTCGTTCGCGTGGAATAGTGACTTCCAGCAGATTTTTGGTTTTACCCACATAGTGGTGTTTTACCATCATAATGTACCATCTAAAAATGAATGATGTAACAAAGGTTTTGTAATAATTTTGGCGATCTAAAAAGAGTGTCCATGGAGTTTCTTGCCCGTTCTTCTCCATATAGAGATCTACTTCTTGGAACGGGCATCTACGGTACTTTCACAGTTTTTATGTTTTGTGATTGGGACTGTAGCACCATAATTTTGTAGTATTTAATTATATTTTTTATGTCTTTGACAATTCAAAAGTGCCTGTAACTGGTCTACTTGAAATAAATGCTTTTGATTTGATTTGATAGTTCCCGATCTCGCGGGATCTCTTTAAAAATGAAATGTAGACGATATTCTAGGGAACTCTTCAAAAATCAACATAATGAGCTCTGCGTTTGAATTTAAGAGATGTACTTATACTCATTTAGGGCATTAAAGCCGTTTTGCCGATCGAAAAAGGTGGTGAGGACACGGCGGTGCTCTGCCCAAGCGGGGCAGTCCTGCACCGTATGCTCCACCGTGTCCTCCGGACGATCCTCGCAGTGGTGACACCCAGGCGTTTCTTCCCTCCCTATCAGACACAGGAACCTCCCGAAACTTCCGTGTCCGGTGAGGACCTGCGTCATGCGGTAGGTAAGGACGCCGTGACGCCTATCCAGCCACTCCTCAAAGAGGGGTCTTACCGCCGCAATTGCGGCGTGCCCGATTATTTTAGGCTTAAGAGATTATGAAAGTTTCTTACACCAAGACATTTCTGTTTACCACGTTTTTAGTTTTGCCATCCTTTGCAAAAATATAAAGGTTTTGTGGTTTCGACACTCTTGAGCACGCAACGTAGAGTTGTCCATGGGAGAAACAGTCTTTTTCAAGATGTACCCCCGCAACTTTTAGCGTTTGCCCTTGGGCTTTATTTATGGTCATTGCAAACGCAGTTTACAGCGGAAACTGAACTCTTTTGAATTGGAATGGCAAATCAGTTGGAATGATGGGAATACAGGGTTACGGAATACGGGGGGAAAAGTTTCGCCTTTTGCCATCCCAGTCATAATAACGGCTTTAATGACATTCCGTCCTAAATAGGTTATTTGTAACCGTATGCCGTTATATAGTCTTGGTGGATCTAGTTATATAGTTTCTCATAAGCATCACAGGAACACCAATTATACAACGGTACAAATTAAAATTTACGGAACAGAACCAGTCCACATAAACTATCATACAACCGACAATACAATTTTGAAACCAACGCCATCTATCAATCCATAGTGACAACTTGCATTATTTATCTAAACTCCGTTCGGGCATTTTCTTTGTACTAAAAGTTTTATTATTTTGATATTGTTTTTTTCATACCTTTTTACTATTTATTTACTTTTTGAATTAAAGTAATACCATGATTCGAACTCGTGTAACGATCGACACCATTGCACAATCACCGCCATCTATTGACAATTTGAGGAATTATCTATACTCCGTTAGAGCATTTCATAAATTTTATTTTTTGTTTTTATTTTTTTGTAATAAAAACTATCCTATGTCCTTTCTCAAGTTCCAAACTATGTCTGTACCAAATTTCACACAAATCGGTTCAGTAGTTTAGGCAGACAGACAGACAGACAGACAGACAGACAGACAGACAGACAGACAGACAGACAGACAGACAGACAGAGTTACTTTCGCATTTATAATATTAGTTATGATTATGATTAGGATTAGGATTAGGATATCCAATAGTAGGTACAGTCAACAAAAGAGATATCTTTACTTTTTGCCTGAATCTAGCCTAGAAACTTAACGGCCAGAACCGGAACTCCTTACACCGAGCCGGGCAAGGGAAAACAGTAAGGACCTTCGTACTCAAAGCGACGTAATCTCTAGTACCTTACGACTTTGGTATGCATTGACGCGTGCTGCTTCACGAACCTCTCTGGATTTCTTTTTTGATAGCCGTCTGAATACCAAAGTAATAAGGTAAAGACTTGTAGAAGGGACAAATAATTATTAACGCCGGACTCCAATTGAATGGCGGGCACGAGGCGGCCCTAGTGAGCCCTACTACCGCCTTTGGGACCGCTCAGCCGACACTGCAGGTAGCAGGTATGCCTTTGGTCTGGGTGACCGCTAGGAGATGGATCCTAACTCAAAATCTATGCAGACAACAATTTTTTAAACAGTTTTCCAATGTTCTATTTTAATGTGTCTGCTTACCAATTTATTTAGCTGTATGTACCATACAGTCAAAAAGTGCATATGTACAGTATATAGCGAACAGGGAAACCATTTAAAACTTGTTATGGGCATACATATATCTTTTGTTGACCGTACTTATAAAACTCCTTAGTGTATCTTACTAGTATTTCTGGTTTTAAGATCTAGCTAACGTTTACTTAGCTAAAAGTAGAGCTGTGTGCGTGTGCGCATATAACAACTTACTGACGTTTAAAGTGTTAAATAATTATTTAACGAGGCTACTTTTTAGAATACTAAGTACAAAAAAAAAACTTGATAAAACAAATATACAGCTAAGCTCATAATTTACTTATTTTATTTTTGTCACCTACCAAACACAGTGGTGTTTAAACTTGTTTAAATGTTGTTTTAAATTTAGTTAGAGAATAAAGAAAAAAATACTGAATTATATTAGGTAAGTAATTAAATATACAATCTGTAGCAACCAGTTTGTTGATCAAGTTTACCTTCGATAAAGGCATCCCCTTATCTCTTCCACTTGAAATAATTATTAATTTACTACACTATACTAGACAAACACATTTTATAAACGACTACCTTCAAGAAACCTAAAATAATAATCAAAATATTTGAACTCGAGTTTAGCAAATGAATAAGTACCCAAAGCTAAAGTTGACAAGTAAGTTACTAAATAAATAAACACCTGAATATGACTTAGCGAGTAATACAAACAAAGAGCCCAATTGCAATGACTCAAAAGCTGACAATCCTAAAGCAATATTGTCTTTACCAAATAAGGTAGCATTAATATCAACTAAAAGCACTAAACAAAAACGTTGTCTCAGTACATTGACCGAGTAATCATCACGTTATATCTTACACTAAAAAAAGAATAAAACAAACAATAGTTACCATAAACGGAAAACGAGTAGACAAAGCCATAGATGATAAAACTACAAGACGTATTCCGCCTCTTTGCTTGCAAGTGGCTTAAGAAGTGTTTGGAGTTATCGTAGAATTTCATCTCCTGGTAAAATCTGGTCCCTTTAACCCTTTAACGCACACCCTAACTTTTTATTTAATTCTTAATATTTTGTGATAAATATATATTCTGTGCCGTAAATCATAATGACATGTTCTTGAAAAAAGACCTGAAAATCTCTGTTTTTCGAGAAAGTCATGAAAATCATACGGTCGTAAATGTTTATAAAGTTCAATATATAAATAAAAATCTATAACGACCTTAAAGTGAGTGTCCAGTTTACTGGCCACTTTGTATGAGCCGTCCTATAAAGGGTTAAAACTCCTCGAGGACAACTGGTAGGCATACAGATGTAGGTAGAAACTACAAATAAACAGATATGAAAAAACTTTTTCAAAAAAAATGTAACCGCCTTCAAAAAGAACCACAAAAAAGGGTAAAATAATCTACAAAGTAACTTTTATTTCGGAAGTCGATGGCTTTGTTATTTTTTATTTCATTGTTTTTTTTTTGCCACCGACTTCCGAAATAAAAGTTATTTTGTAGATTATTTTACCCTTTTTTGTGGTTCTTTTTGAAGGCGGTTACATTTTTTTTGAAAAAGTTTTTTATTTTACTCTTTTTAGTTTAAATATTCAACCCAAATTCTTGCCAAATACATATAATATAATCCGTAGCACTGGTAATAACATCCCTCATGTAGGTACACAATAAGCTAATAAAATTCCCTATGTCAAAAACTACTGAACCGGTTTTGATAAAACTTGCAGTATTCCCTAAGTTGAACGATACCTAGCACAAAAAAAAGAATTATTTAAATCGGACGTGTAGTTCCGGAGATATGCGAACAATGAATTAGTCGATGCCTACTGCTTACTGTTAAGGAGTTGTACCTTCCATCATCAGCTCAGCTACATAAGACGATGATTACCATACGCAAGTACTTAAATTACTTCATAAAATTTACGAAAAACGATGCGTGGGCCTATAAAATTTGAGGGTTGCCCTCGATTTCTCCAAGATCCAATCATCAGATCCTGATTTGGTGACAATGGGACCACACGGGAAGCACCAGCTTTCAAACAAAAAAAGAATTTTGAAAATCGGTTCACCCAGTCGGTCGTAAGGCGGTAACAAACATAAAAAAAAAAAAAATACAGTCGAATTGATAACCTCCTCCTTTTTTTGAAGTCGGTTAAAAAACAGTCTGTTTTTAACTATAGTTTTTAGCTTGGATAGCGCTGCAGACAGGGCTGAATTCTTCGAAAATAGCACAACCGACCGCACTGTTTAGAACCGCTATTCATTAACAAAGAACTACTAACTTAGTAGAATATGGAATATTATAAATAGTTAAAGTTTTAAAACAAATGAGCATGAATTTGGATGGCCGTCAATTTAAAAAAATAGAGGCTCGAGCTTACAAATTTCATGGAGGCATAGTCGGCTTAATAGATCAAAATTGTAAACGAAATAATAGCAACAAATTGCTTGCCTGTCGCCCACAGTCACATAACGCTCTAAAAGGCAAACCAGTTCATAAAACATAAATGTATTCAAGTTCGTGAAGTTTACCATAAAGTGTCTTATTTTTAGTCGAAGCCAGGGGTCGAAGAAACCAGAACAAATAAAACGAGTTAGCAAGATGACACTATAATCCAAAGATTTGTGATTTATACCCAGATAACAAGGATATCGAACGTTGTTGTTGCAAACAATTATCGGTGTGGAGGATTTTCCACATGTTGAGTGCAAAACCAAATATTTAACTTAAATACAGAAGGCTATATTTAAAGTAAAGCAAGGTTTCAGGAAGCGATTATACATGCTAAGATTGAAAACGAAGTTATAATCATATTTTCAAGACCGAAATAGGAAAGGGCCAAGTATAGTACCTTGAGAAACGCCCCCATAAACTAATTAGTTACATTTTCCATAACATTTTGGTGAGTGCTTAGCTAATTCGAAACACGTGGATATGAGATGGCAGAACTAATACAAGCATCATAACCTTGACCATTAGTTTCGATTCACATACTGGTTATTATGAGCAGCACTTTTTGTAATACATCTTGTCTGTCAGCAGAGATTACACAGTCATAGGCTATAAACAAATCCATAGAACTGGAAAAATACAAGAGCGTAGAAACACCGAATAGTATGATGTTTAGGAATGGGGGAGACAGAATAGGCTGTCAAAAAAAACCTTTACGGTTGGACAAATGAATTCAAGTTCATGCTGGCTCTGCGCTAAATTATAATACATATAAATCGCCCATTTTCAACAACAAAGGCTTAATAAAACAGTAGAATAAATACGCTTTGTCATGAGCACTGCGCCAGTAAATATTCTGCGCAGTCGCAAATTGTTTTGCATACTTGTAACTCGATCTGAGTCGTAAAAGCTAGTACTATTCATTTCTTGTCATGCACTGACCTTTACGTGATTCATTTTGTATTTTGTTTTGTCATCTAATCTGGGCAACGGTGGGGAATACTAAAAAATCCCAAATCCTCGATCGATGAATTCATCGAGTAGTACAAAGTTAGTTTTAGTAATAAAAAGCCCAGAAACTTTAGCTAGTTTCTTAATAGTATCTGTGTTTCTTTTCATCAACAGCTTTAGGATCAATGTTGGTACTGCCAAAGACATGATTTGAATAGCAATTTCTTCGTCATCATAAATATAATACGTTCTCTTGGAAGACTGCTGGTTATGTGAGTCTCTTCAACTTGAACTATTTATATTTTAACTCTGCTATTAGCATAGCAGAGTTAAAATATAAATAGCGTGTGTGTCAAAATCTAGCGATTTTGACACACACGTTGTTATGTAATCCAATCACAACTTTATAGACTGTATATTACGGAAACCTATGGATAGTTGGAAAATACAATTTATTCGACGTTGTGTTATGAAAAGTCAACTAACACCAAGACATAATAGTTTTCTAATACAGACTTTGCAGTCAATAGTATATATTCATTTATTTGTATCGTCTTTATTTCGTTTAATATGAACAATAATAAAGGAATTAAAGCTTCATTGTATATTTTATTACTTTGTTCTTCCTTATATAGTTTCCATTCATGTCTCTTTACTTGATGCAAAGCTATGGAACTGTGTACAACTCTATTGTTTGTATTTTAGTTTTCTTTTTTTTTCATATATTTTTTCTGATTGTTCCAGAACGCAAAGGAATTGTCGCAGACTGTGAAATGTTTAGAGTGTGTCTGTTACTAATATCGTCTTAGTAACAATCGTGATTATCGACTAAAGTGCAGTGCTCTGTGTCCCGGATACATTGGACAACACTTCACTACTAGGCTGTATTGCCTTGGTAAGTTTACCCATTTTTTTAAATCCTCCGAACATTCGATATGACACTTCAAACTAATCAAGAATGACTTGATCATTATCGACGAACATTTTTTATAATATTTTGCATAAACGTGATTATTTTCTAGCCTTCAACGAAGCACTTGAATATTAAAAATATTATGTATTCCAATTTTAAAATGTTATAATGAAAATGATTGTAGTGATGCGAATAAATGTTCAATTTGCATAAAAATATTACGAGTATTTCAAATACCTGTGGGCCTTATGTGTGTTACTATATTTGTAACTACGTCGGAATTCGTTAGCCTAAATCACAAAGAATCTAAATTATAATCAATTACATCATTTGCTGTTAGATTTATTGATAATTTCCAACTATTGTTAATAATAAAGAGAAGAAGAAGAAATCTTCTTTCATAATTTATATTTATAGCTCAGATAAAATTAAAATTCTTCAATTGAAAGTTCTCTTTGAAATCTGTTGAAATCTTCACCGACAACTCTGTCCAAATTATGTAATGTCATTATGCATAACAGTTGGTGGCTGAAGGCCTCTATACCGGTTCACACATCCGGCTTCGCTTGAACTTGTACAACTTTTTACTCATCAGCTTTTTTGATGAGACTTTGCTCAGTACCGAAACTAAAAAAACTTAAAATTAAGTTTTTCATCGATGTACAAACACCATAAAAATTAAATCAACAAAATGGCGAAATAAAAATTGCAAAAAAATCTTTACTTCACGGCAAATATTCACACCAATCATACAACAACACATTTTATTGCAACTTCGATTCATTACAAAACAGTAATTAACAGATTACAGTAACTGAGAATCGATTATGCAACTCGGTTCGTTGACAGCACTATTTCCCGCGTTTTTGCAATTATGGCGGACAATATGGAGGCTGAGCTGTCAGCGTGATGGGGCTGTTCCGGCAATGTTTCCGCTGAGTGATATGATTACCGTCCTTGACAACAATGGCGAAGGTCGCGGACGCGTGACACTTTATATTTGCCATGAGAAATTGTTCGCGTGATTTGGGTCGGCCGCTGTGTGTCTGTTGATTGGAAACAGTCGGTAGCATCATATAAACATCATATATTGCGCAAAATATATTCATACATGCATTTACAACTTGACATGTAGCTCAGCAGAAAAATTGTTTCCGCATTTTCCACACATTCACATTAAAAAATACTTAGCATCTGATGAAAACTTTCATGCAATATTCAAATGGTTATTAAATTCCAATCAGATACTACTCAGGACTTCAGTGGAATATATTCAATATTGACCTAAAAATATCTGAAATTATTATGTAGCCAGCTTAGCAGAACAAATCGAGAAAAAATTTAACCCTGCAACGGCGCGGCGTCAAAAAATTGTAACTCCTATGACGTCAGAATCGTCAACCATGCGTGTGGTCCCACACCGAATCCCACATATACTTATTCCCGCAAGCAAAATGCCTGTGATCACGTATGTGCAAGTGATCATTGACCACTTACATGAGCAGGTACCGTGGGATCGCAGGGAAAGTGCTGGGAGGGACCAGAACTATGGAAAAGTACCACGAGACCTGTGTGGGGTGTGATCAGAACCAGCTGTGGCGCAACTACGTTTGCATAATATTATGCTGGAGAATAACTTCCGCGTAATAGATGAATTTTGAATAAATTTGGATGGAACTGCATAAGCATAATTTTGTTGTTTTCATAATGATAGCTCTCTCTTTATTTTATTACAGTTCGGGTAATTTAAATGTTTGCACACAAAAACTGTCAATGTTGAAATTAAGAGTGTTTTTCAAAACACGTCTTCATTTTAATTACACTGCACTTTTACACTACAACCACACCTACTCTTAAACCAGCTTCATATAGCCTTTTTTTAGCGTGGTAAAATCATCAAATGTGTCCTCTCACCCAGAGCAGGGCAGGAGGGACTGTCAGACTTGAACTGACTAAAATCCACGGTGTCCTTCAATAACCCTTTAAATTCCGACCCCGGCAAGCTCTGGCCCTCTAGGAGCTTCATAAAGCTTATAATTAAAATAAGATCCAAGTAAGGTAGTTTGATTATTCCAATAACTTTCCAACCAATCAACGCAAAGTTAATCAAGCAGGCAACACTAAACAGCTATTGATCGCTTTAAATAAGAGCATTACGTTAACACCTAGGCCTGCAACAGCCAGGTATGTACAGGATCGTAAAGTATTCCACAATCCACCGCCAGTTCCGAGAGGGCAGGGACCGCGCAGAAAGCTCACCGACCCACTTACAGCAACCGAACCCGTTCCAGCGCTTTTACATAATTCCAACTCTCGCTACTGCCTTTATCACATACAAATATTTCCGAATTACTGTTAAAGATGGTTTCTCGAACCGGTTAACAAGCACAACCCGCGGGTACGCCTGAACAGTGCACATTCGCGGGTTAAGTGCATCTTACGTAATTCGAAAGGCGATCGAAAGCAGATTTTAAAAATAAACATACGATTAAATAATTCGTTGTAAAATATTTGCTTGTGAAAATAGCACTGCTCTGTAGACGTAACCTACTTTTTACAATCTTGAGGATTTCCTTATAAAAATCAACCTTTGACATTCATTTGAAACACGCGTGGCATTCCACTAGAACCTATTAATGAGTTTCTTAGTCATTACAGCGAGAAATAGAATGAACTATTTTCTTATCACACTTCGCAACTTGTAAGATTCAATCAAACTACTTTTGCTAGTATTGCAATCTTTACAATTCTCGAACCGAACTATTCATTGTGTAGGTTTCAATTTCAATTAGCACCAAGACCGTTACCGATAGAAATACGTTCACGTTGAACTATTTAAATCATTACTATATAAAACCTAGTTTAGGCTTTAAAATAAGAACTGAGTTGTCGACCTCGAGCTACTTTTAATATAAAAATACACGTTCGCAAAACTGCAATCGCGTCAATTTGACGACAGCCTAAACACCAAATGAAATAAATAGTTATCGCAGTGAGACCGCTACATAAGTTTCGTCATTTACTTTTTTTGAAGCGAAAACTTCTTTAGCGGCATTGTGCACTTTTTTTGGAATGGGTAAAAAATGTTAAACTCGCGTCAGGACACATGACCCTGATCGAAAATTCGTAAGACGGCCCAGGGCGCTTGCGCGAATGTTCGTGTGTGTTAATTACTATTCAAGTTTTCACTTCTGCCGGCACTCCCAGAGTGCAACCCGTCGTTTTTTTTGTCAACAAAGGTAACTGAACTAAGAAATATCTAATAAAGAATAACAGTATTCTGTAATGGAGTAGAAATAAAACAAGCTGTGAGCGAAAGTGAATGAATAAGTATTTTATAACTAAGTCTAGCAGTACAGAGTAGACTAGTCGGCTTCGGCTAGTCCTCATTGCCACAAAAAATATATTAAATGCGGTACTGTCTATCGCCTCTTAAATTTTATTCGTTGTAAATATTTTAAAGAATAAATTATAGTTTCTGCACTGAAGAGAACTTTGTCAGGTTTTCCGGTCAGGTTTTGTAGCTAGACCGGTAAATTGTTAAGGCTTACAGAAAAAGTTTAACCTTAATATATTTTGATTGTACGTCTTTGCAGCTCTACACTAGCTAGAGCTAGTGCGCTTTAGCGCTTTTGGGCCATTCAATATCTAATTGTAGAAAAAACTCATTAGTATTAGCGTGACTAAAGGAATGAGCAAACTTTTAAATTCTTATAAATTTAATAATTATAATTCTTATAATAATATAATAATAATCATAAACAAAGAATATAAGACAAAGTTTTGAATACCCCACCCGCCGCTACCAGGACAGCAGAAAGTTCTTGTAGGTAATCAACCGTTTACTAAATATGGAGGTACTGCTTTCGAAGTCTGCACTGGAAGACTATTAAAAGTTTATTACAACACTAAGTTGAGTATTTAACGTCTTAAAGATAATGTGATGCTCACTTTCTAGACTTATTCCGAGTACAACTAAGTTATAATGTTGTGTTTTACGACCAGTTTTCAAATGCCAATAGATTTATGTAGTCAATTTAAATAAAAGTTCGGTTACACGTTGTGACTTTTAAATTAACATTATTATATCTTAATACACGTTTATGTAGCTCTTTGCTTACTTATTTCTGTCTATAGTTTGCATGCACGTGCACATAGAAATGATTAGTAAACGCATTCAACAAAATCGCCACTTCACAATTATTGACTGCAAGCAAAACAGTTTATATGTCATGGTTATGAGGCCATGTTTAATAACATACTTACAATAGTCAAGCGGTTATAAAGTTTTGCAGGTTTTAATTTTAATTAGAAATGCATATACGGTTTGTACATTACCATATTTACATGCAAACAAGTAATAATTTTAAAAGTAAAATATTTTGACCAATACCTACCTTGCATCAACAAGCAGATAATGGTCATCATTACGTATTATTTGAATGAACATCTATGCAAATCTCTTTACTGAATCACAAAGCAAATTTTGGCAAAGAATGTCGAATTGATTTTGTCAGCATTTTCTAAAATTTGTTTTTGTATAACTATTTATTATGTAATGGAACATCTGCAGTCCCTGAGAGATTATTTACGCTATGAAATCAAGCAGGTATTTTCCGTGGCATCACCACTTTGTGATCTTATAACATATTAAAAAACAAGCACATTAACTGAACATAGGCCTCCTTATCCACTAGTTTGCACGCCCATTAAATAATATGATAGGGAGACACAACTCGCCTATATTAAGAACGTAGGAATAGAAAATATAATGTGCAAAGCTCGCAAATACTTGCAATGCCATGTAAATCACGATCACTATCTCACGCACTATTGGTTCCTCACGAAACCCCTTTTATTAAACAATCGCAGCTGTTTGGGTACGTCGCCGCGTCGGTCGCGGGACTGTACGAATTACCGTGGCCCCGGAACGTAAAGGGCTATTGAAGGACACCGTGGATTTTAATCAGTACGAGTCTGACAGTCCCTCGCGCTCTGCCCTGGGTGGGAGGACTCATTTGATGATTTTACCACGTAAAAAAAAAGCTGTTTGGGTATCTAGTCGTCTTTTGAACGTGATTCAGACTGAAGAAAATTAGGAGATTTCAGGATAAGTTTTTCCTAAGGTTAATTCATACCTATTTTGCAATCTTGAACATAGAAAGCTGTAAAATAGCAAGGTGATTGCTCAATACTCAATAATATTATCTTATAGAGTTTGCTAGAGTTTACTCGAAACATACAAAACCAAATGCATACAGTATTGTTTGTAAAAGCTTCAGGAAGCTTATAAAGTTTAGTCCTACTTCTGCACTGTAAACAAAACTTTTGACATTTAAAAAGTGACTTGGCAACGTCTGCACTGAACACGCACATGATTTACACAAATGTTATATAATTCCAGTCATTTTCGTCACTCGAACAATCGTGAATTCATCTTTAGCACCTCAAATAAACACCAAGGAAGGTTGCAAATGTTGGAAAGATAGTGAAATCGCAAACATAGAATAGGTCGTGGTAAGCGGGCGGCTCGTGATCCGTTCATCTGGTGTCGAAACTACGGTTCACGTGCCAATGAGTGGCAGTTACGTAGGAATGTGATGTGCTCATTAGTTTGCCTACTGTACGTGAACTATGTAAGAGGATTTGCAGTCAATCATCTCACATTATGAACGATTGGAGTTGGATTTTAACTATCGACATACCCAAGCACGGCAACTGTCAATCTCATGAGAGGATAAGTTTATATGCTTAAGCAGTAGTGTTAGGTACTGCACGAAAAAAAGTAGTACTCTCTGGACCAAGCAAGGGCTGTGCCAAAGGGTTCGTTGGATTTATGTTTATTTTGTAATCACGCGGATAAATCTGATAGATGATTCATGTGATCTCCTCTCGGCCAGAATTCAAATTCAAAATAGACATTGCGAACACCCTATTAACTGTCCAACACAGAAGCAGATAGTAAACAAACTTATGTCATTTCAAATTACCAATACAGAACTATAAAATGTCAGGAATGAGGTAGCCCTACCCACAAGTCAACTGCCTATTCAAAACTGATCTCTGCTTGACATGTAGTGGTATTTCAAGTATCGCTCGTGATGGGGCAACGCTATACGCGGTGCGAAAGTGAACTGTTATCTCTCATTACCAGACAGACTCGCTTTTACTTAAACAACTAATTGCTGACGAAGTATTTACTAGCCAGAGTTGATTGAACTCGGCAACAGCTTAGAAGGAAAGAGATTTTGAAGCCTAGACACAATCTTAGCTCATAGGTATTGAGTTAATTCAGTCGCCCGAAGCGTAGTCGTCAATCAAATATGGTCTGGCTATAGCAGTTTATTATTTACTAGCTGTGCCCCGCAGTTTCTCCCGAAGTAATTTAATAGAAATCGGATAATTTAAATAATTTAGAGACTAATTTTTTATTATCAATAATCCGAAGTTTTAAAGAACTGCTCGCTGCTTTATTTTCATGTATTATTAAGACTGTAGCGGACGACACGAACCACGATAGACAAAACAAAAAAACATCGCAGAATTCTCAAATGTCATGGCCTCACATTGCCAAATCCCATTTGATCAGCCAGCGAGTTCAATCGTCGTCGCGTGTCGTCCCGCTGCCCGCTCCGCTTCAGTTATGTCGCAGCCTTAGCATTTCTAATCTAGTAAAACTATTAAAATCTTACATTTACAGCAAACTTTTATATGACTATTCTAAGAAATTCTTTCCATTTATCAAGTTGCTTTTGCTCTAAATACCTACTTGCAAGACTGAAATATGAATAATAATTGTTTTAGGAATATTTTACTACCATATAAATTATTTCTGTTGTCACTCTTTCACTTAAACCAACATGGTAATATCGTAGTTGATCAAATCATTTTATTTCATGTGGTTTCATATGACACAATCAATATAAATGAAAATCAATGCCTCTTCTCGTTGCAATTTTATAACTCAAGAACGGGCTCACCTATCCAAACCAATTTTTTAGGCTTTATTCGGTTTATTTAGTAGATGGTTTATGTGAAATTTGCACTAAATCGGTCGAGCGTTTCTTTATTTATAATTTTTTTTGTAATTTCACTTTATACGTAGCGTACCGGGCCGCTTGTTACGTATATGTATAAAATCAAAACCCTTTCGTGTGATGCTAAAACAGGTGATGAGTCTCATATTAGGTACTAGCTTCCGCCCGCGACTCCGTCCGCGCGGATGTCGGTCTTCGCGTGGATGGTTTATTTCCCCATTTTGAGTAACTCTGACAATAACATCTTATAAATATTACGGCGCTGAATCCACTGCGGGTAATGCAACGTGTGTTCGCGGTTCTACAGAACAACGTCTATGATTAAACTGAAAAATAAGATTTTTTTTCTACGTATTTTTCCAGGATAAAAAGTATCCTATGTTATGCCCAGGATAATAAGGAATATATTATACCAAGTTTCATCGAAATCGAACCGTTAGTTTTCACGTGATGCCTGCACAAACAGACAGACAGACAGACAGACAGACAGACAGACAGACAGACAGACAGACAAAAAATTTTTTAATCATATATTTGGGTTTGGTATCGATCCATCAACACGCCCCGCTATTTATTTTTTCAATATTTTCAATGTACAGAATTGACCCTTCTACAGATTTATTATATGTATAGATGACCAAAAGCATATATCTTCCCCTATTCATTCACAACTTCGTTCACAGTAAAGCACTCATGAATTGACCTTTTAAAAGCCAGAACCCCTTTGCAAAAACATACATCCGACTAACAATATAATAAGTGTAGTATGTGAAGCTACAGATTCTCCACCAGGTGCTATTACCGTAACAAGTTCCAAGTAAAAACTAGCAACAGATCCATTCACTGATAATGGAGCTTTCTATAAAGCATTGTTTTGTTTTGATCGTACGGCTTGTTCTACTGTTACAATTTGTTAACTTTAGTGTTAATAGATATGTTACGGCTAAAGGTAGGTGTGAACCTAAACTTAAGATTAGCCGGCTAAACCTAGGTTTATCTTCGACGAAATGTTAATGTTAGTTTGTTCTATCTTTAGCCGGCTAAACTTAGGTGTAGCTGCAGGTCCTTGGCTAAAAATGAAGGAAATGGAATGGTCTTGCTTTCGCGGGGCGTCCACGCTTCCCAGCATGTCGACGGAGCCCCGCTTCGCGGGGCTCCTCCCTCGGGGATGGTTTAAAAAAAAAATAACCACGAAGAGGATGGCGGGGTCTTTCAGACCCCGCCATCCTCTTCTAACCTAAATTGTCCGAGTCGGGGTGCCAACGAGTCCCGAGCTCGCTTCGCTCGCTCATGTGTAATGAAAGTGATTATTTTTTAATAAAGTTTTCGTGTCAAAATAGTAAACATTATTACATTGTTTCCTTTTCCATTTCCTTCTACATTTTTAGCCAAGGACCTGCAGCTACACCTAAGTTTAGCCGGCTAAAGATAGAACAAACTAACATTAACATTTCGTCGAAGATAAACCTAGGTTTAGCCGGCTAATCTTAAGTTTAGGTTCACACCTACCTTTAGCCGTGACAGATACATGGGTATTTGCACTTACCGCATAGTTTTATGGTAGAACTATAAGTACGTACCAGTACGTACGTACGTACGTACGTAACCAGTGAGTGGAACAGTGATGCCAATAATGATGATGATGATGGACGAGACGAAAGTCGAATGCAAGGATCGTATCTTGTCGCGTTCTGTGGTTGCCTTCCGCCATAGGAAAAAGTGAATTTATATATTTTTCCGGAAAGTATATCCAACTCCAGCTTTAGTAAATACACACGTTATTAAGACGGATATTTCCGTTATTTTTCATTGAAATTCTTTACTTGTATTGTGTATCGTTCAGCTGCGAGCGGTTGGGTAACAAACTTTAACTTTCGTATTTATGAAGTTTTTACGACTTACACGCTAATATGGCGATCTTATGTACCCGTCTTAAGTCACCTGTATCATGCACTAACATATCTTGTAGCAATTTAAATTTCAATTAATGTTATAACGATCTAAATGCAATTTTATTGATCATTTATTATGCTTACTGTACTTTTTTACAACATGGTTGAGGTTATTTCTTGTTTTTGGTATAGGTGTTTTCTTTTTATTTTTAAGAAAAAAGTTGTTTTGGACTGCAATCAACCACAAACAAGTAATTTATTCATTCATATTTCCACAAAAAACAAACATATATCTTAAACTAATTAAAGAGACCTTACCACCGTTAGCCCGGATCCTGCTCTGTATACTGATTTTTTTTATGTTTTAGAAGTTTTTTTTAAATTAGAATTGAACCATGTTCATAAATAAAAGAAAATATGTAATTACGTAAATTTTTTTTTTACGTCTCATGACAGCATTTATTTTAGCTTCATGATTATATACAGACTATAAATAAAAACTTACTAGTAATATGTACAAAAAAAACATTCAAAGGGCGTCAAAGAATACAATTATGTTACTTATATTACTTGAAAACCATAGTGTAGAATTATTCTTTACTCTCCGTTCCTTTAAATCTGCTTCACATATCAACACAAAATTAAAGCTCAGTAAAACGAAAAGAAGCGTAAACTCACACAGATGTACTAACGACGTGGAGTGTTCAATACTTTTCATCATTACCAGCCAGTTCTCGAGGCGTCTTCTCATGTAGAAAGTCAGCTCCGTGACGCAATGTGAACAAACATTTCAGTTTACAGCGCATTATACAATCAATTTAGCGGTCCATTGCAGCTTGTGGTCAACATGGCGGGCGACGGAATGCAAATTAGCTGTTTGTTTTGTGTTAAGTTATTAGTTAGCGGGCTTGTCGAGGTCTTAGGTGAGGCGTAGGTAGACTAGAGACATGTTTTACTAAATTATTATGTTTATTGCAAGCTATTAAGTGAACTTTGGTGTTAGATTACACACAATAATACTGGAAAGTGTTATAATAATTATTTTTATTTTTTCTTTCGCACAATTTTGTGATCAGGTTCTACAAGTGCAGCACACGTAACATGTCCACCAATTCTATCTCTTTTCTACTAAGAATAGACAAAGTTATTACAATTGAGTAATCATTCTATATTCTGTACTGTCTATTCTTCCGTCGACAAAATTCGTTTCAACAGTACTATGCAACGCGTGCAGTTGTATAAAGATGCACAGATTTTTCGTAATTCATTTCGCCCATGAATGAGTCATAAAAACAAAATTGCAATTAAAGTTACCGGTCTGTCCTCTAGCGAGGTTATTTAAAAAGTTAATAAAAAAAACCAATCATTAAACAAACATAAGAAAGAATTAACCTTCACGTACACATGAGGAACGGAACGATCAGATAAATCAACGTATATTTAAACTATTTCCTTCCTGCGACCAACTTATACACAAATGAGTACAACATTTTACAAATTACGTGGGGGTCTCAAGACAGGATACATTTTGTCATTGCCGTTAGCATTGATGAGGCTCGTAATTTTGATTACAAGGTTAGGATGACTTGACTTGAATATCAGATAGATGACGGAAAAGTTAAGGTCTTTTGCGAAGCACTGATTCAATGTAACCTTAACTTACCAATTATAAAAGAACTAGCGGTCCGCCCTGGGTTCGCACGGGTACAATATGAAATCCGTTGAGCTGTTTGAAAGATCAAAACGTACAGAAGCGGGCAGCGAAGGCAAAGATCAAGAAAGAGCTTACATTGTAATGAAATGGAGAATTTAGGGAGGTAATATACAAAGTCCTTGTTCCGCGTTAATTACGGCAAACTGTACCAGCAAACGGAACATCAAGAGCCGATTCTTTGTGCTTCGCTATACTCGTAAATATGAAACTCGAGAAATGGTCTCACATAATTGAATAGAGATGAACATTTAACGACCAAATAGCTACCAAATTAAAACCACTCATACTCATAAGATCATCGAGATAAACATTCACTTATCACAACCAGACACGACTAGATCCATTGATGTCAATCAAATAAACCCACCACAAACAAACATTGAACAACGAGTACATAATACACATAATACATACGTAATTGCGGACCTAGATACATAATGTGAAGTCATTTCTATCAATTATCCTCTTACTGTTGACATAAGTGAACAAGTCACTGGTGCAATGATTTTAGGAATGTTGCAAGTTGGACAAAGTAAAAATGAGTTATTTTTTAAGAACGATTGATTCGTAGTTCGGCTTACGAGCTGTACTTATTCAATAGAATGCCACGTACATATAATTGAAAGGAATGTACGCATAGCTAAAGAGTCTTCTTTGTCAGAGCCCTTGTTTCCTGATAGCTTCAACCTCGGGGTCTTCAAGCCAAGAGTGAATAGGTTACTTTTAGGCAAGCGTGTTTCCAGCCACCAGGCGAGATAGTAATCAAACGTTGCATGACGTTAAAAGCATTTTACTTTGAAGATTAACTTAAAATTGAACTAGAAAGAACCATGTCATCTCATAATGTCTTTTTCTTCAAATGTAATTTCTTAGAATGTCCTTTTTCAAAAGACAGCTTTATTCCCATAAAGAGTGTCGGTTAGTATCATAAACATTCCGCGAAACATGTTCAATACCTTTGTGTGGTGTCACACACGGGTCAGATGTTAACTTTCTCAATACATCTTCACATATTGTAATGACATGGCTGCTGTCATAATGAAAAATCATAATCTTGTCAATTTATCAACAATATTTACAAACCTCCATTTTCTTAATGCACTCTCCCAGTTAGAGATCGTAACTTTTCGGTATACAATTAAATAAATGCTAATAAATTATGCAGTTTCAACACCCTACCAAAACGGCTTGTGCTTGTTGGCTCATTATAGTTGCCCACACCTTAAACCCAAGCTAAAATGTGTGACAAACATACAAGCAAGTGAAATTCTAGAAGTGTTTGCCCAATATTTTCCCTATTTAGCATTATTGGAAGTTCTACAAACACTTGCATCTGTGACATTGATTGGAGAACGAGAAACTCAGTGGTAATCAGGGCCAAGTATCTAACCTTGCTTGATCCGTTTATTAATGTGGTTTAAGTAGACCGCTAGCTCCGTCAAGAAGTTATGGGGTTATCAGTATGACAAACCAGTACACAGATTGTGATATGATCAGGATGTTCATGGATGAAAAATAAGAAATTACAGATAGTTTAGTAGGTAAAAGCTTTAAGATATCTCATATGTCATTCTAAACTGTACAAACAAGAGTAGTTATCACTTCTTACAAACTTCCCAGTTTCCATTTGCCTTCGGACAACAACACGCTAATTTACTTAAACATACAAACTTTCACATTTTGTGCCTAAAGGGACATGGGCAAACTGTACATGTGAGACACGTGGCCTTCTACCTCTTAAAGCTTACCTCTAGGCCAGTGCCTCTGGTACTGTAGTAGTTCATTTCCGTGCTCAAAATGTTCAACCGTCTTGTGCCTTTTCCGGGTATATCTTAAATAGTTAATTTCCCTAACTGAATATTTTAAAATGTTTTCCATCTTCTATGTTACACTTTTATCACATTGGCATGATATTTTTAATGTATTAAGTCTACAATTCAGCTCGTCATTGGATTTCTTTTACCAATAAGATTTACTGTTGTGAGAAATACGGAGATGAATAGCAAAGAATGATCTAATGGTGCCAAAAATACAATAGCAGGATCATCCCATCCCACATTTAACCTGTTAACTTTAATTATTCACGTATGATTAATACGTGAACAATGTGCATTCTCTGTAAACTCAAGAGAGGCGTCACTCAGGGCCGTCGCCTACGCATCACTCTCGTTTTCAACATCACATGCGTAAGAGTTGAAATGTTCGACGATAGTAAAAGTTCGTGATGTAAATGTTTTTTTGTAGTTGTCTGATGGGTAAGTAGATCAAGTAGTTTATGAGTGACACTTTAAAAAGTAGGAGGCCAATGAAATACCGTTTACGAAGTTCTAAGGTGTGAGAGAAGCTTACATTTAACAGCAGTTTTCGTATTATTATAAACGAATTCTGAATGTTGGCCAGTAGAGCAGGCTCCTTATATGAAACTTGTTTGCCTAACAAGCGTAGCAGTTGCAACAATCATACAAGTTCGCAACATTACATCTGAAAGTAAACCATTTATTTAATGAGTAATCCATTAATTATCGTTACACACATTTAATTAACGGAATGCTAACTCAAAACCGTGTGGTTTTGAATAAGAAGTAATAAAACAATCGAAGATAGCTTTCAATGGCCGATGGCAACGCTTACAAAGCCGTTCACATTAGTACATCCGGTTGCAGCGGAAGTAACGGTGCAAACGTCGCGTGCGCAACTTGCAGCTCTAGGGTTGTAGACTCTTGTTAATAGATACCAATAATATTTATCATTTGTTAAAGATCAGTGAAGGTATGGTGTGGTACGCAGAAAATAATCAGTACTACGTCTATTCAAGTTTGTGTATGCCACATTCAGATGAGATAATATGGACTTCACTCAACAATGGTTTCCATAGAACTGACGACATTGCCGCTGCTAACAGTGACCCCTATGGCCACCACCTCCCCCCCTCCCTACACCTGCTATCTGTTAGGAAGATAATATTAAACATCTGACCTAATCATAAATACATTGATTTTTCTGCTAAAGTTTCGATTATCATCATCAGCCTGTATTCGATCATTGCTGGACATAGGCATCTCCCTCTCAATGTACGCCACCTGTCCTGAATTTTCTTTATCCAATCTCTACCGGTTATTTTTTTCTATCAAAGGATTCATATTATTTCCGAAAAATTTCAGTCCATCTGCTCTACCAGCACGGCTCCCTCATTGGCTTAACTTAATTCCTGGAACAGGATATCCAGAGAAGGAGATGGGGAACATCCTGCAAAGAAACTTTACACTCAAACTCATTACACAGATCACCAACCATAATCAAATCTCCTTTTTAATTATCTTTCTATTTATACATACGCAACATTACTTCTGTCCATTAATCTCTGTCGACAGCCCTATGCTGCAGGATATAGATCAATAATATCTGACCACGAGGTCGGTAGGCACATTATATCGGTTCATTGTCAAGTAAAAGTTGCACTACTACAAGCTTAACTTACGCAATATAAATTGACTGTTAACCAGACAAGTTTATTGTAAGCTGAACAAGCGTGTTCTGACCCGTGTTCAAAATAAGAACTAACGCCGCCATCTTAGTTTTTATTATCTGTGTCACTTTTTTTCAAATGTCTATCAACGGCACCTTTCCATCAATGTTGTTGAAATGCCAAAGTATTTGTATCATTTAGGTATTTCGAATCTGAAACAAGTAATGTTTGTTAAATCTGTTAATGATATTACTCACATAATGTGGTTTTATTTTTAAGTAAGTCATTAATTTAAATGACAGACGACGTTGATTGTATTGCGTGTATGTATTTATTAAGTTAATAAGCATTTTTGAAAGTTGCCGAAGATATTTTGCAGCCCTTTCTTCACTCAAGGTTGGAATGCATATCGTTCTCCTGATATGCAACTTTGTTTGTAAAGCAGATGGCATCCTTGGGATATCCTTTTCTGGAACACATGTCACCATATTCTATCGATTTTTCCGCTTTCCTCATTAATTAGTATAAACTTCTTTAAGAAGTAACTAGGTACAGCACTGATATAATGTAATGTGTAATAACAGAAGCTATATTTTGAAAGCTGCTTCGGTGGTTAAGAACCACCGAAGCAGCTTTCAAAATATAGCTTCTGTCGCTTATACGTTAACCATCTTCATCCACTGAAGCTCAATTGCCCTCAAGCTTTTGATTTCCGTTCTCTAAATGTTCAAAACATACAAATCCCTTCCAATACTTCAGAATTACCTCATGGCAAAAGCCATCATCTCAGATGCCATTCCTCCACGCGTTTCTTTCGATGCTAATCAGCGAGGCTCATTCAGATCGTTTCCATTGTCTGAGGGGGCGTGCCCAGACTGCGCCTGCGCCCGAATTCTTGCGCACTGACAGCTTACGGGCAAGTGTCATAATCGAGGTGCTGTGACTAAACAGCGTCGTGTGCGGGGTGCTTTATTTGTTAGTGTGCGTTATAGCTTTAAGCTGTTTTTTAATGTTCATAAACATTTTTTTTTTCTTTATTTCTCTTAATTGTTTGGGATTTACAATTTAGTTGAGTTTTGTAATGTAGGTTAGCTATTAATTCAGATGTTGTAAAATGTGGCTCGGGAGTTACTTGGAAATGACTAGTTTTTGACTTCGCCCGCGTCATGATCGTATCTATTATACTTTAGTAAATGATCACACAGATTTGATTCATTATTACTATTTCCTCGTTATTATTATTATCTATTAACCAATCATTAGTTGTTCAACAGTCAGGACTTTCTTAAGAAAATGTAATTAGTTATAAAACACTGTGTAACAAAAGATTTCGTGTTGATTTATTATCAAATCAGTCGATATCTTTGTCACATTTCCGGGTAACCAACTGTTCTTACACAGAAATATTCAAAAGGACCATGTTTTAATACAATTAGGAACTCCGAACGTATATAAACCATTTTCATCGTCAGCTTAAAAAATAACTCGAAAAATGAAGCCTTTGATTGTCATTCGTACAGAATGAGATAAAAAGAATTTACATGTATTAAAAAATGTATCTGATTCTGATATAAGGGCACAGTCTTGATAAACTAGCGGCCCCCCAAGCTGCCGCCTGCTTCGCACAAGTGAAATTTGAAAACAAAATATAACCTATGTCACTTGCTGACGATGTGGCATAAAACAGCGCTTTTGACTTAATTAATTACAGAAAAAAACAAATTCGAAAATCGTTATTTAGCTAATATTCCTGTAGATTATAAAAACCATTTTTGTATCAAGTAACACTTCGTATCTTACCTGTCTCACTACGAACAAGTCTGAACAATCGTCACGATCGATGCCGACAGATTTATTGCATTGCGCGGCAGGCAGGCTCGCGGGTGCGGCCTTGTGTCGACTGCTTTTAGAAACGACTGCGTTGCACCGGTCACTTTATATGACAAGGAAATATTTTCCGGTGTCTAACAAAGGGTTTGATTCAACTGTCGGTTTGTTTCTTGGTTTCTTTGCTAACGAGATTGCGTTAACTTCGATATTGTTAGTTTATCTTGTTAGTTAGCAAACGTTTTTATCAGCGTTGTAACATTGTTGTTTTAGTTTTGCTAGCTTGTGTCTGAAGGATTGTTTCCTTTACTCGAGCTTTTTACTAATTTAAAACTTGCCAGTTGCTACGATAAATTCTTAATAGCTGTTTCTCGCGGTGTCAGTTACTGCTGCCTGAATTTTAAGTGTCGTAATGTCCTTTACAGCCTATATAGCCTCCTTATGTTTGTCTAACAATTGAAAAAAAAACTAATCCGACTGGTATTTCTAGAAATTCGAAACAAATAAACAGAAATGTTCTTCAGCTTTATTTATATGAAACATTTGGAAAATAGTACATTATTGAATTATCTACCTATCATATCTTTGTCTTGGCATGCAAACACACTTAAGGATTGACCTCTATGGATCTTACCTATGTGGTTTCCGAGATGCTGTATTGTATCTGTATTTATGTAGTTACGATAAAGCCCGTTTCTGGTTTTCACGCAGTGACTACCATCTGACCTGCACAACCCCGTTGATTTTGCTTTATCTGTGTAAGTGCTACCACAGATTATATAACTCATGATAAGTAGATACTGCCTATACTACTAATGGTATCTTCGAAGACAGAGTTCCGGGGAAGATCTTAAAATTATACTTACCGTCTTTTACTAACCTTTACGATAACTTATGAAGATGTAAACCAACAACAGATTTTGGATGAAACCAATCAGACATAATTATGTTATAAATATTATACGCATTAACGCATACGTAGCGAATTTCAAAGATTTTCTTTCCAAAGAAAATCTTTAATCAGACATATGGTTTAATCAAAATAAAATATAGGTCACATTACTACTTAATATCCACAAAAATACTTTTGTGGATATTAAGTTGTAAGAAATTTTAACTTGGCGAAGTAGTGGACGGGAAGTAGACAGAAATAAACAAGAATTTATTTTTTATTTAACCACCTTGAATTGATATAATTAAATACTACTAGTACATAAATACTTACTTACAGTTAAATAAACTGTCATATTATAATTGACTTTTTATTGACATGAATATTATCATAGAACAACTATTAATAAAGCAACATACCATAGATAAGCTTCCTTATTCACCTACAACTTATGGTTACGACCTGCCTTAACTATTCCATAATTATGACCATTTTGGATTACATTCAATTGATTTAATTACAATTATCTTTATAATAATAAAACAAAGAATTACCTTCTAGTGCAAGAGATTGCAATCATTGCCATTTATATTGTTAAAAAAATAAAATGTTCTATTTATGAATCTGACGTGATTTTCCATTAAAAGTAAAACCAGGAACACAATGAGTGCACGTCTGTTATTAGATGTTAAATAGCGGAACTACGTTCACTTTAATAGTCATGTTTGAGGTCTTGAGAATTTGGTTATTCAGCGGTTATTAGTATTTTTAGGGTCTAAGTAATTGGGCATAAATTAACAATTAAAATAACATAATTTTCTAACAATTTCCTTTACAATTTTTCTCACAGCTCTCTAAAATAACTAGCGAAACTAAAAAACCTGTACCATACTTCAAACCTATATGTCTACAGCCCCATTTCCCACTGCAAGTCATAAAATCTGCTTCTATCTGTCGAGTTCCGTCGTAAAACTGGATGGAACACATTTTAACTTCCCAATAAAACATGATTGCGTCTAAACAGACGCGATTTCGAGTCACTCCCACACAAGAAGGTTCGATTACCTTTACTCTCCTCATTACTGTCGCTGGACGTCTATGGTTGTCAGTACAGTCTAAGAGAGATTAATTCGACGAGGAAATTAAACGCTTGTGCATAGACAAGTAATCACTTAGATCTACTAGATAAAGGAAAAGCTAGATTTGTTTTCTGGTACCTACATAAAAAACAATACTTACTGTCAGAATTTGATAAGATACAAGAGTGTACGTTTTTGTGGGCAAGGAAAACAGGCGCAACACTTAATACAAAGCCTGGCCGGCAGAGGAACGGGAATTTATATACAACCACTTTCTCCCAGCTATGATCCTGTTTAAAAGAAACTGAATCATAGTAAAGCATGGTTTTAGACCTAATGAAAACCTCGTTATACGTTGTATGTCATTTTAGGGTTACCACTTTCTGTCTTCAGTCGGAGCTCTCCCATCCCTGCTCCCTAATAGACAATTATCAGTCCCCATAGCGCCCTGACAGCCCTGTGGTCAGTGACCACACACTACAGTTACGCCCGAAACGAGTTGAGACACGGAATCGTTTCCGACTACGTGACCACTCCGTAATGGCGGTGATCAATCAGACAGCCCCGTCCGAATAAATACCGCGTAATTCGATTCACAACCATAGACACCGGATATTTCTAGATAACTGTAGTTTTTGGCGAGAAGTAAAAGCACTGCAATAAAACTATTATAAACTCATACGGCCTTATTACAAAAACTAAATAAACCTTGGTTTAAACCTGGTCTATGAAGTCCAGGCTTATCTGCAGAGCCATGGTTTAAATTTGTCCGTATTACAAAACTAAGATAAAACGTCGACTTTAGTACCGCCATTTGAACGATTGTCTATACAAATAAATCCACAATGAGTAATAACAATTAAATCTACCTTGTTTCAATCCATTTTGGGTGAAAATAACACAAAAACTACAACACAATGAAAAATTTGCTATGAGAAACTTTGACATACCTTTGACAGCTACTGCTGTTAGACCATGGTTTATCGCAAAACCACGATTTGTAATAATCTTTGTTTAAACCGTAGTTTTACAAGATTAAACCTGGGTTTTTAGTTAAACCCCTTTTTGTAATAAGGCGGATAATGTTTTCGCACTCGGTATACCACTCAAATGTTGTTAATTTGAAAATAGAATGGAATAAGCTACAAAAAGAGATTTTGTGTTTTTGAAGTTCGAATCTATAAATTGCATGAAGTTTTTTTTTCAATTGATTGCCAATGCAATGTTGCGGTTAAAAATAAAATGAAATGTGTAGGTAATTGAATTTTCCACGATATTCTAGCCTAGTATATCCATTAATACAATCATTCACAACGTTAATGGTAATTGCGATGCCTTGATCCAGCAGCGGATATTTACGAACTGAAATGGATAACTAATAATGAGACGATACAGTTTGATTCTCACACTGACAAAAATGGGTATAATTATTAAGATGTATGTCTTCTGCATACAGTCATCTTAAAAGGAGCCCAATCATCCTTATTTGTAAATAGTCAATTAACGGAAGTCTCAGCAATTATTACACACAACGTAATTAGGAGTCATCGTCGCCAAGTGGACCTAAGTATGGTAATACAAAGTCATTAGACTTAAATAATGTCACTTTATTTCACAAATATTTGCCCACTACTCTACCACGCAATGCAATTACTTGTAATTGTATACTTATTAAGTTTTTAAAATGTAGTGTCATTCTCGATATCGTAAGCTCTCTAGAAACTTATGAACGTACGATTTGGAACGACAGCAACGAAAATGGACATTTATGGAAGTATAAAGTTCGTATGTTTGTTAAAAAGATACGCGCGGATGCTCTAAAATTCTAAACTCCTGAACACAGAGCAAAAAACATAGGTAACCTATATACTACAATATTTATATACCAATAAAAAAATAATAACAAACTAATAAATTGAAAAAAAAATTAACAGACGTTAAGTATAAGAAAATGGATGCAAGTGGCGAATTGTCTTTCGGCGTGACAGACTAAGGGGGAGGCCTATGTTCAGCAGTGGACGTCTTCCGGCTGACGATGATGATGATAATAAGAAAATTCCCATGTGAAGAAAGACATTACTTCTACCACAAACACACTATCACTTTTTCATTTACTAAACTAAGATTTGCAAATTGGTTATTTAGGAGTAATTATTCTGTAAAAGACAAACGTTCATTACACAACAAGCAAAAACAATACTTAGTAAATCATATAATTTATTTGACATTCGTTTAATTACAAAAGCTACAAACTTTTAAAAGTTGTGAAAGCTACACTACAAAGCAACAATAAGTTGTTAACTTAAATTAATAATGAATAAATTGATGGACCGTGATAATGATTAAATCTAAATTAAACGATCACATGTCTATGTTTGGTAGCATAGACATTGTTGATCTATACAATTGGTTTTTTTTTGCATAACTGTGGTACGACCTGTAGACTAACATTTAAGAATAGAAACATTTATTTTCTAAATTTCAATTATCACCATGACTTAGGACGATAGAAATCTTTCTAAATTCTGTAATTTTAACAATTCTTCCGACGTCAAAACCTGTTTAGTCTACAGCATTAGCGTGCGAAAACGAAAATTACGAAAGTTACCATAACCCTTGTCTTGTTCCACCCAAGGATGAATAAAGACCTTTCGTGTCTGGCTGTATCTTTGTCTGATACAGCTATGATTCAGTTCACACTTCCTGCTAACAGAATAATTCGATATGTGCATTTCAACTCTTTGGCTCAAGGTTGCCAACTGCACGACATCATTTTGACGACAACGACGATACGTGACGTGTAAGTCACGCTTTTCTTCCTTGCATTATTGGAAGTCTTTTCTTGCCAGAAAACTTCAGACAACTGAAAAAGCGTTGATGGAAGAAGCAAGTTAGTTTCAATACCAACAAATAAAAACATTTCCTGAAAAATTCAAGCTACCTCCCCTAGGAGGGATAATACAATATAAAAGAGGCCTTTTCTTGGCCAACAAATGAGTCCTCCTGCCCATGATGTAGTGGAATGCACTGTCAGGCTCGTACTAAAATCCACAGTGTTCCTTCAATATCCCTTTACGATACAGGGTCACGGACCACGGTTAGCAGTTAATACAGTTCCGCGACCCAAATAAAACAGGCCTCGAATATGTAAAATGCTCTAGCTCAAAAAGTAAACCGTACACTATTTGTACTCAAATTATATTTAGCCGTGTATTATTACTTCATAAATAATAATTCTCTGTTCAGTAAACACACTTACCTACACTCCACTCCACGTAACATAAGTAAACCTAATTTAATTTCAGGTTCTACTCGTATAATTTCGAGTGGTTGTCCAAAGTCGCGGCGAGGTCGACCGGTGTCACGACAGAACGACACTTGACGCGTTTGCGAAACAACACTCCAAATACATGCCTTGCACCAAATTGAGATATTTCTGGGCAACGTGGCACATACACGTGTACCTAACCTATGCTAATAATAAAATCAAGAAGAAAATTTTGTATGATTAAAAGTAGGAGTTAATCTTCGCAACTATTGATTCAATTCAGAAAATTCTCTCTCTAAAGAAAGCTGTGTTATTCCGGAGTGTCATAGTTTGTATATATAACGGTCCCGTCGAACAATTTCCTACCGCGGACAAAATCTAGTATCGCATAAATGCAACAAGCACGTGGAATCTATCAAAGATTCACCTTTAGCCTAGCACGCGCAAACAAAATGGAGGGCTTTGTACGCTACAAATAGGTCAGCTTCGATTTTCAAACTTGTTTCTTTTTCCGTTTTTTTTTTCTAAGGCTCGTTGCAAGAAACGTTTTGTGCAAGATTTAGAATACAATGGGAAACAAACTTTTTGCTAGATTTTTTGCAGCTACTTTTATATCTTGGAGATGAGATGCTGTTGCGATTATTTAGGATCAAAGTTGCACTACTCACGTTGCATTTCAATTGAGATTTATAAGACGTGGGGGAAGATTTGCTTTCAAATTATAACAATTTAAAAGAATCAATTTTAAGTTAAAAAGCTGTTCTAAAATAAAAAGAAGAAACTAAAAAAAAAAAACGAAAAGTAAGAAGAAATTGTCTTCATATTGGAGACTTGATATCGAAGCGCTAAATAAAACAGAACTATTTCACTAACTGATTATTTAAACGTCATGATTATACAAATACTGAAGTGGTTGTGAAAATCAATTAAATGTCTATATAAGTAACCAAAGAAATGAAACGAGGTAAATATGAGTTTGAAATCACAATATTTAAAGCAACAAAAACCTTAATTTTCAAAATCTATTCCATTTTAACACTCGGGAAAGATAAATGATCAGAAATTAAGTAACTCAAATACGGTTTCTATTAGCCATTAGGTACATTTGATATTGTAATACCGTGTTGGATAACATAAAGGAAATAGTTGGAATGGTTGCCGACTGCCTTGACGAAGGCAGGCGAGAGATGTGAATAGTTGCTGAATCTGACTCAGGCGACCTTTGCGTAAAGTTCGCACAGTAATTTGTCTGATCGACTTACATATACTTGTATACATTCGTAAGAACCGCAGACATCCGCAATTGCTAGCATATGTGAGATACAATGTTGTAAGGTCTGCTTCAGCTTCTGAAGATTTTTTTGACAGCTAGCTTATACGGCGTATTTCGAAGTAACAAACATCAACATTTGAAGAATCTTCAATCCCATACAATTTTGAAATCATAATCAAAAAATTGAAATCACTTTGGATTTGACAATTGTTTGGACACGACGATAATTTAACTAGATGTTCCAACTATACGATACCGCTTACAACTTTACAAAGTCAAGAATTCTAACAACATAAATAATTAATAAATACCATGTACCAAACGCTTAGCATGAATAAAACTTAACACATCATAATGAAACCTTCGTGGAACAGAATGTAAGAATAGTGAATTTGCTCATGACTCATAGAACACACGGCCTCATGGTAAAGCTCTATTGTCTGATGGATTAAGATAAACGGCTTTCTTAGCTGCGCCTGCGACTGTAGGCAACTGTAAAGCTAATAATTGCTTGCATCGCTTTCTGTAGGCTTTATTATGTGTCATGTCGGAGATGAGTGGGAGCATACAGTCATCATCTGCCTGTATTTTTTCAACTATACGGATGAAGTACTAGTATTTTACCATAATGCCTATCTGACCTCCACAACCCAATAAAAAGGTAGTACTAGGACTACCTGACCCACCATAACGGGATTTCTGAGACAGAAAGGAAACATTCCAAAGCTTTTTATGGAATTTAAACGGCAAGGTATGAAGATCATCGCATGAGATGGAGTAGCAAGAAGCTCAAGGTGAGTGTGATGTACAGAAAGCAGGCACCAGAGTGAAGCAGCAAGATAGCTGACTTCAGCAGTACGAACAACTGTTTCCCGAAAAGAAATAGCGAGTGCAAATCGGCTAGACAATTATGCAATGGCTTTAAAAGATTTTCGGATTTCTACTGTCTTTCAATGATATTGATAAACGTGAAGCTTTTGTCACGACTGTTCAGTTGATTTGACTGTTATGTATCTCGTTTAACTTATCCGGAACTAAATAAGTACGTAATATGAAACATGTTCAATTATAGTTAAGCCGGAATACCCAGGAAAAAGAAAATCATCATCTTACCGCATAACATATGCAAGCTTAGCTCATCTAATCTTTAATTCAATTCATTGCGCAAGCGCCGTACGTCAGCTTCGCAAGTGCTCCGCTAGAGGGCGGTGATTGTGAACAATTGTGAACTCCCACGCACTCCTGGGAAACTAACTGCCACCGTTAGCTTAGAGCAATTATCATCATTAACACTAAAGGTCGGTGAACAATTCATTTGCCAAAATAGTTTGATAGGTGCAAAGATATGGATTAATTAGCGCAAATGAGGAGGTTCTACAGCGAACAATTAATATCTTTATACACTGCACGTCAAATTATTTGTTGCTAGCTCTTACCCGCGGCTTCGCCTGCGTGGGTTTCGAAAATTAGCCTACGGAATGTTACGTTTCCGGGACAAAGGCTTATGTTTTATTCCAGAATATATAAATATTACATATTCCATACCTGTGCCAAATTTCATTACGATCAAATATTACCATCAATCATTGTCCAGTAGACTATTCTTCAATAATTAATTTGTTAAAATTACGATGGCGGAACCACAGACTTCTAATAGTCACGTTAAACTACCAATAAGCGACCACTGTATCGCATTTAGTTACTTTCGTTTTTCTGCGTTCTTCATCTATTAATTTTTATAGATCAATAGCACGACACGCTATTGCATGTATGTAATCTCTTCATTCATAATGACGACTATTATGTTCAACTTATCTAGATAATTCTACTGCCCCAATGACCACCTCTTTTCAGCTTGAAAAGTAAGTCTGCGTCGGCTGCATCAGCGCATAAAAAGACAGAAATGTGTCTATGCCCAAATATGACAGCTGTCAATTTAGCAACACTAATCTATGCTCTGCTCTACATAATCCATGCCTGCCGCCCTAAAAGGGAAAACTAAGTTCAAACCACGAGTTTGCAAATCCAACCCAACATAATAGAAGTGGTTACCTGGTATTCACGATTGTATGTAGATGTTATGTCGCAAGACATGATCGGAATTGCCTAATATCTACGAGTGACTGCTACGCTGTGAATCTCTGATGGGGCCAATTTGTAAACAAGACATGGCAATATAGACCTTACGGCCTTGGGGAAGCATGCGCGGAATTTCGATTGTTGTTCGAAGGCTGTATTTAAGGGCGATTGGGTAAATTGTTGAGTGCATCTTTATTATTGGTGTTTTGTTCCAAAGACGTAAATGTCATTGCCTACGGGTTTTTTTCGATTAAATGCTTGACTAGTTTATTAATGACGTTGAAATAGGTGTTAAAAGTTTAACAAGATGGTAGAGGAATACTCGAGACATACGTAGATAATTGGTACTTCCAAATCCACGTGTTTTATTAAACGACTATAAATATAAAGTACTTAGATAAAGATAACTTCTTTTAACATACAATCTAATAATAACTTACAGATTAAATTACTTTACTAGTCAAACTCATCATAAACAAAGCTACAAGTTTAAATGTTGCAATTAATTCCACCATCTGCATATAAGCCATCTATACTGAATGTTTAATTTAAACTGCGTTCATTAAAATAATGGTTAACTAATTTTAATACACATGTATCCATTTGTTGCTTAATTATATTGATTAAATCTGTGTTTGTTTATCATTAGATATTCTAATACACGTGCAATGTATGTTGTGTAAAAGAGATTTGGTCCGATTCGTGTCTAAATGTGGTCTGGTCACTTTATTTTTAGTTATTTTTCTTTTACTCTCATATTTTGTACTCACAAGAAGTCATTCTTCATGACCTGCGTATCTAAAAGATTCGTTTTAGTGGGACCATAATATGAATTGCGATAAAATTGTATTATTCTGCTAAAATAGACCTTCAAGTAACCGACAGTGTCATGCTTATCAAAATAATTTATCGTCATACGATCCTAATCTAAGTAAATTACTTCATAACTGCTCCAATTATGCCAAAAACCAGTAAAATCACACATATTAAGTTTTCCTTATCACCATCCTGTCGTGCTTAACAACCTGTTTATTAACGACTGCCTAACCCTCATCAGCCTTGATAATGTCTAGGACATTATCAAGATCAAGGAAAATATCTTGAGACGCAAGATTTTCTCAATGTATTCCGGTTAGCTTTGACTCATAAACGGGTTTTCCTCTGTCTTTTGTTACATTTTACACTTGGTTGGTATTTCCAGATCTTATAAATGACTGTAGTAAAACCTCAATGATTCGCTGGAAAAATATAAATGAGTCTGTGAGCAATTTTTCAATGTCAAGGTGTTTTATTGAACGATTCGTATGAATGGGTCGTTTGAGAGTTGTTGGTACTTTTTTTTCGCCTGAAAAGGTCAGCAATGATCTTTTAGATATAAGAAAATTTGTATTTGACGAGCGTATTAAGAATTTAAACAGTAATATAAAATTTGCTGCGATCTGTATCTATATTACCTCTTTCCCCGTTTCTGTTATTTACAAGTCTAATATTATCAAGAAAAAAATGTTATAAATGTTTTTTTGTAATGGATTAACTCAAAAACTAATTTACCGATGTTAACAATTTTTTAACCTATAGAAAGCTAAGTTATTAGCGTGTTATATAGGCTATATTTTACTCTCAAATTGCACCGAGACGAAGCCAAGGCGGGTCATGTTTATAAATATTTTCCACAAAAATTACATCTTTGATAGTTCAATTCCTTGTGCAACTTACTTGTGATAAGTATGTATACGTAATAAAATAATATAAATATCGTTTCACACTTTGAACTTTCACAAAGGAATCCTGTACACAGTGCGGTTTGCCACTGATGTCACGTCTAAAGATTCCGGTCACACCCGGATGCGCAGACGCACACAATCGAGCTTTTTTACGAACCAATAGACAGGTAGGTAAGTGTTCATTGAGAAGGCTTTATTACCTGACAAGTGTGAATTTAGTGACTATGATTCTATTAGTGGTTTTATCGTTTGAATGTCTGATTTGTGTTTTGTTATTTTCATTTTTTTAACGAAAATCTGCATTTGTATGTTACGCGACGCAATTTCAATAAAAAGTCGCAAACCTGTCAGTTAAAAATAATGGACAACTTTTTTATCAATAAATCGTGACGTCAGAACCCTGGAATATTATACTTGTACGTAATTAGATTGTTTCAGTCAAATTGCTTATTGATTTGAAATCAATATTTTGAGTTTTGGCAGAACTATTCTAACTAACTTCTATAACCAGAGGCTAATTTACTGACACAAGTAACTTATAAAGCACAAATTTAGTATTTAATTCGTGTCTTCGTTTCCTTTCCAAAAAATCTGTTAAAAATGTACCACAAAATATTGAGCGCTAAAGAAGCCAGGCAACTAGTCAGCCAGGCACAGTCTCGTGACCTCATACCTTTCACTGGCTGCAAATAATACCGAACGGTTCACTTCACCGGCACAAAGGAACTGCACAGAGAAAATACTAATACTTATGCACTAGATCCGAAAACAACTTGGTACGGGGACTGTGGTATTATGTATTCAATTGAAATTTATCTGTAGCTTTTATTTTTGGATATTACGTTGTTTAATTTGAAAGCTAATAATATCTATACTTGTTTTATTAAGCTAAAGAGTTTGTTTGTTTGGTAAAACGCGCTAATCTCAGTAACCTCTGGTTCGAATTGAAAAAATCTGTCTGAATTGGATAGTCCATGTATCGAGGAACGCTATATAACAGCACCAATAGGAGCCGAGCAGCGGGGTAATATTATAAAAGGGTGTGAGTGTGTGTATTTAGGGGTTAATCTCCGAGACTAATGATCCAATTCTATTTTACCATCGAAATCGTCTCATTGGAAAAGGCCTAAATATGGAAAAGATTAAGAAAAAGTGGCCCTTATTAAAAGAATAAGGACCAGCTGTAAAAGATGAACATAAACAGACACAACATAGGTATTATTATAGCAAATTATCAACATACTAAGGTAGATACTGCAAATGATAAAATTACTAATGTCTAGTTTTATCTCAAACTTGCATCTCTAAATTTCTACGCTGCATTCAAATCGCAATTTAAAAGATATTGCCAACATTAGAATCTAAGACATTCAAAATGAAGAATAAAATTGTAAGCATTCCACAGATGGATACTATAGTATCTAGAAAATGTGATTAACTGTCATTAAGTCAAGATCTAATACCAAGGTGTAGATGCCAAGACTGATAAGTAATAAGTATGCATTAATATAGCTTCAAATGTAATTATAATTCCTTGATACTGCAGTAAATTCTCTAATCTATTATGCAAATATGCAAATGTTATATGCATTTGCATATTAAAATCTTTTGATATTCCAGCTTAGAAAATGTTATTGAAATACGGATCAACAAAGTATAAATATTAAAATAAAAAAAACTGGATTATATGCACACATGTTAGCACAAAGTTTCTTAATACCAGTTTATTTGATCAAATAAACATATTTCAAATCAACATCAGAAAATAAAAATGCATTTAACGATTGAGTTTTTACTGACCAGTCAATGACCTAAGATTACGTAAAGCGAGGACGTGCACTTTAATGTAATTTGCTCTTACTTATCAAGATATTTCGCATCCGTAGATAACTTGACGGTTTCGAAAATACAACCTTTTTATTGGTAAACTCGACGGAGCTATAAAAATAGCTCCGTCGAATCGAACAATATAATTTTAATTTTGGAATATTTACAATCAACTGGTTATATTTTTTTATGTCTGAGTAGCCAGTTTTCATAAAGATAAACCGCATTGCCCCGATTTTTTAAGATTTGTGCTCAACCTAAGACCTAGCCATAAAATTATAATACAGTTTAAAAGTAAAGTCACGTAAAGTCACCATTTTAAAATTCAAACTGACGTAATAACATAACAAACACTCATTACCAAAACTAATTACCTTTATAATAAGTCAAAAAGAACCATATCATAATCTGATTTTAAGTCGATATTTCGTAAAGACACAAATATTATGCAGTATCTTTTGTTAAACAGGGTGTAAATTTCATGCTTTATAATTAGGTGGTATTGGCCAACGCGTAGCATTCTAGTGATGAACGGTAAACGACTGACAAATTCATATAAAAACCGATGAAAGGTGTGTCTAGGATACAATGTCTCCAGTTTTGATCTGATAACTTACTACCGGAACCCAACCCCCTCCTGAATAGTAGTCATTCGTTCCGACCCCCGGTTTAAATTTGGACTTGGTTTTATTTTACCGGACAAATTATCGATTTGGAACCTTAGGAATAGCCTCAACTTAGCCTATCGCAGTCTACTGCTGGCCATGGTCTTCCAGGCTGCGCCACAACACCCTGTCCTACGCCTTCTGCATTAAATCCGTTCCAGCCATAAGTTTCTATTTCCTAGAGTTCATTCACATTAAGTCTTATATCTTTAAAAATTGTTTTCGTATGGGTTAGATCATGCATTTTGGGTTATTGAACTAAAACTAGAGGTACTTATAAAACACTGTGGTTCACATCGTTAAATTTATAACCAGTTAATTACTAACAATTATTTAAAAATGAAAGAATCATCTCACAAAACTTCTTTTCTTATTACCTACTAAAAATAAATAACATAAACAATTTAATATTTTAGAAAAACTAAAAAATATTTAAAACTAGGTGTTACAGTTTTATCAGGTTAAAAGATCGAAAGACTAGAACTTAGAACCTTGATTTAGATTCGTTTAGGTGATTATATTACTAAACTCAAATTGTTACACCTAGGCTATGAGGAAACTGCTAAAACAAATTAGAAATCTACTGTTATTTACCGTATCGATTTCAAGGACTTGTTTTATGAAATATTTAAAGAATACTAAAGTTTCTTCTGTATTTGTAGCAATTGATTTTCCTATGCACGACTTATTAACCAATACATTTATTAACGATACAAATCTTTTTCTTCCTCTGCTTCTGCATTTTAAAGTACAGCTCGGAATTCGACGACAAGTTGAACTGGGATACAAAACAATGTCGATGATGACCCCTACAATGTCTTCGTTATCTAACGTTCATCTGTTCGACCTGTAATAAATGATCAACATAAAATGAAATACCATAGTCATAGTTTCACTATAAAACCTTGAACGCGGGGTAATCCCTATCCTAAAATATGTGCATTACTTTTAACCCAAATAAACAGTGGGTAACCAAATAGAGCTAAAATAGTGAATAAAGAATAGCATGGCAGAAAAAAAGTAATTAAGTTATATTTTAAAAGCGTCAAGAGAGACATTTAATGGATAGACGAAAACGAATCGTGCCTTCAATTAATTTGGTCTTAATTGCAACAGTTTAAGTTGCAAAGAACATTAAACGCAGATGCGACAAAAGAAAATAGGCAAGTTACACAATTATACGACAAACTCTTAATAAAGGCTAAGCAAATAGAAAACGTCAACTAAGTTATTAGGTAATACAACATTACAGAACAATAACAGAAAGTTCTTACCTCACTTTTAACGACATTAATAAACAGAAAGAAAAAAAAACAATAGGGTCTCACTCTCCCTTTCCAAGCTTCAAAATTTTCTCATAAGAGCAACACAAATCTTCAACAATGAAGGTTATCACGACCACTACGTTGATAAAAGTGATACAAGTATTGTTATTAAAAATTCAACACGGGCTTTTAACATTGAAACCGCTTGTAATAGCGAGACTAATCTACCGGTTGCATGCGTGAAAGTGCAAGTTGCAACGTGTCCCTGACGTAGGTAGAACAGTAACAACGTGATTCGTATACATACGTATTGATTTACTTGTAAGAATGAAAAACTGGGACGTTTGAATAAGACATGAGGTTGCAACAGATTTGCCCTGGTTGTTTAAAGATAAAAATAAGGCTGCATCTGCTGTTGATGCATACCAAAGTGTACGTCTTCATAGTCTATGCCACAACGTTGGTAATGAATATCGTGCCAAAAGTTTCGAAATGGCTGAGTAACACGAATCTGTAGCAACAAGTAGAGGGGATAAAATTTTCTACAATCAGGTAATAAATCAAGTACTTAGGTAATAGTTGTTAAAGTTAAGACCAACCCGAATCATAATTAAGAAGAACACAGATAAGTGACAATTTAGAAGCAGTGGTAGATTAAGAATCTCAAAAACATTTGAACATATTAGAAACAAACATAAAGAATCTTGGCAACTACAACTAGATGTCGGCAACGACCTCACTAAGTACTCTTCAACAGTAATTAGCCCAAGTAAACAGGTGCCATCGTACGTCATAGATCGAAATGCAGTTAGTCTAGTATTTGCTAAGGCTGCTGGGCCTTTCACAACGACGTGCTTAACATTCCTGCAATGCAGCAAAACAGCCGCGCCTGCGCCGGTAACGCTGTACCGACATGTTTTACTTTACCTACGTACGAGTATTAATCATAATACTGTTTGGCAGGATATAGATTATTTTTTTTCGTGGTAAAATCATCAAATGAGTTCTACCACCCAGGGCAGGGCGGGAGGGACTATCAGACTTGTACTGACTAAAATCCACGGTGTCCTTCAATAGCCCTTTACGTACCGGGGTTACGATAATTTGTGACTCCAGCGACCGGCAGGATACAGATTAGTAAACAAATTTTAATCATGAAATAACTAGTTTATTTAGTAATAAGAAATGCTCTCCCGTTGAAGCAGACTCTTCAGCCAAATTAAATATAATAGACGAAAATAAAACAAGCGAAATATTATGCAACTGAAGGGCAAAGGCCTCATATAGATAATACGTGAGAATCACCACGCTTGCTCAAATACTCAAGGCAACCTGAACATTAATTGAATAAATTAATAACATATTTAAAACGAAAATAAAACGATGTGCACATGAACCATCAACGATTCCAGATTGTTTATGTAAAACCGCTGAAAGTAATGGAAATGATCGCCATAAATACCAAAGGTATGTCTGTCTTATAGTAAATAAGCCATTGTACGTCAATTTGTTCAGTGATCAGCCTATTCTTTGAATGGCAGCGCATTGTACGCGCGTCGTGTATTCTTTTAGCATGAAGTCATTGATGTTGAAAATATTTTTACAGAGGGTGATATATGTTAAGATATACATGACAATCAATTAACTTTGGCTAGGGACATCCACTGCTGGACCTGTCTTAGTAGTTCAATATCCTGGCCTCTTCCACTAACCATATCCACTCTGACCCAGCCACCTTCTTTACGTCGTCGGTCTACACGTCTCTTCATCATATTTTCGTCGACTCCTTGAACTTCCACTTTGCTGTTTCTTAGCCTGCGTCATCCCAACGCTGGGCCCATGTGGACCACTGACTTTCTCTTCCCTTTTGCATACAACAGGATGATCGTTTCAACAAAAATATCTTGGATATCCTGGATCTTGTCTTTATATTACAGCAGACTTTACAAAAGAAGTGTGAGTCAGCGGTTCATTCCAAGTCGTTTTACCTTGACATTGATTTAAAACACGTTCTAAAATACTCAGGCGCTTTAACTGTATTTACTTAGACATACTGCACTGCTTATTTCAAATACTAAACTTGAATTAGGTAAATTGTTTGATATTTTTAATAGGCCCAAATATTGACCCTTGGGGAACACCAAAACAAAGAAATTCACTGGATTCGCCTAAATACCAATGTATACTACTTAATTATGGTGCATAACACGGCTCTGATTAATAAACAGAATATAGAGCATCCCGTACTTCGCGAAACAGAACAATATTATTGTTTACGAGATTGTTTTCTTCGTCAACTGAATACGGAGGACCACGAGCCGCGCGGACGTCAGTTCTACAACAGAAACGGTCATACAACCACATTTTGAGTGTAAAAGTACAAAATGTTTATTTTTCGTGAAAGGTAGTGGCTATGTGAGTGAAGGATGCCTGGAGGAGGCAACCTGGTGAGGGCCGAGAGGTTCCGCAAGGCACCTCGAACGCCACGCTCTACGCATGCGCGGTACTACTATACCAGGTCTTTGGTGTTAGATTCTCCGGTTAAGAAGAGACCTAATACGCCAAGGACAAGGTGAGACAAAACATGTTGAGACCAGCAATGAGTGAGACCAGAAATTATGTTAGAATTCTAAAGTATGCTTAATACAAATGCGAAATGACAATTTTGCGCTGGTTACATTAATCCTAATAAAAGAATATTTCGTATAGAACCTGAACCAATAGTTGTTTGTCTAATAATGGTAAACAGTGTAAAATCATTTACAAAAGTGACAAACAACCGTGAAGAAATTTCATTAGTCAATGACACAATTGTAACAACAGATTTCAAAGCAGCTTTTGTTTTAAACCCAGAACTAATCCTTCACATCAGTTACAAAAATGATAGTACGAGTATTAAATCTAATTGAGCATTCTCTTGGCTAATGTCACGCGTTTAACTGTTTCGACACTGCAGAAGATGCCAGCAAAACGGAGCTTATAGTTAAAGGTTACTTAGTATAGAATCATGACTGTTTGTTGCTATCAAGTCATCTTTGAAAATGCTTCCAAAGTACATAAATATTGTAAAAGTAAGCTTGGGTCAAGGTCTGAAAGGAAGAGATTTGGGAAAATTTGATTTTACAGCCCCCGGTGGGAAGAAATACGGTGGGAAAGGAAATAGTGAGAAAAGTGATATATTTTAGAACAATTTGGAAACATGTCTCATATCATCCACCGGCCACCTACTGGACTGACACACATAAAGGAGGTCTGTGTGTTGGAGTTACATCATTATGGGCTGACTAGCACCCCGCCTGTGAATTAGCCCGCGAGGATTTTAGTCTTACGCTTTTTCAACTGGAATTTCCAAAAATCTTGAAACCGTATTTTATTTCTTAAAATAGTTTATTAATTCTCTGCCCGTCTTCACTTTTATAGTAATTACTTGGCACAATAACGCACGCAGTACCTACGTAACCAAGTATGTCCCGTTTATTTTTACGACCAACAACATCAACAACTATTTGTAAACAACTATTGTTTTCGACCGGTCCACCACTACGCTTGTCTGTCGACCTAACCGTCAAAATATGCGCCTTGATCAAAACTCTACGTACCGTCTCTACGATATTTAATTAAGACTTGCTAGATTAAAACTTACGACGTTATCATTTAACAGGTTCAAGTTTATTTCTATACCATCCTTGCCCTGTCATGTATATGTTTGTTAATTCATTTTTAGCTTCTTTTTTCGGTCAAATCAGATACATCTGGGCAATCAGCCAAGTCAACCATACGGTGTATTATGTTTGGTTGAGTTCTTTCATTCCTTCCTAGAAATAACTCCTCAATCATAATTTTTGAAGTAAGTAGGTAATATTGATACTTTACGGGATTTGAAGAAATTAATTAAAATTAATGTCATTAATAACATCGCTGCATTACAACACAGTGACGACATAATTCATCCACAAAAAAAAAAACGACGGCTTGCACTCTGGGAGTGCCGGCAGAAGTGAAAACTTGAATAGTAATTGTTGGAAATATCTTGTGAACAGATTTTAGTAAAACTCGCAAAAATGGTTGACTTTTTATTTCAATAATTTTCCAATGTGACGTACATCTTTTATAAACAATGTTACCTAGCAACGAATGTATCCAGCATACAAACTTCTTTAAAAGTAATAAAGTCACACGAACATTCACGCAAGCGCCCTGCGCCGTCCTACGCTTTTTCGGTCAGGGTCACGTGTCCTGACGCGAGTTTAAGATTTTATACCCATTACAGAAAAAGTGCTCAACGCCGCTAAAGAAGTTTTCACTTCAAAAACAATGAACGTTTACGTTTTTATATTTTCCTAAATTCAGAAGTAATAGGCGTTGCTTCCGAATTTAGACAAATACCGCTTCTGTTCACTACTTAGCAGATGCGAAAGGTTACATAAACATCTTTTTTCTCAACATAGCTGAACCCCGACCTGTAACTGGTACAATTATCGCTGAGCGGAGGAGCACAGTTCAGTAAGAGGTGGCTAACCTCGAAGCCTCGCGTATTGGGACTAAGGACAAATGCCTTGTTCTCAGCTACCATTGATCGTGGGCTCGTTATTTTGATACCCACACGTTGTCACATTCATGCATCTTCTCGGTAGTTGAACACTGGCTTAGCTAAACAACTATTAAAGATGAGCCGAAGATACAAACAGCTACATCCAAATACCCGTTTCACCACTTTCCCAATTGGACTACTAATTAAACAAAAGACGTGCGAAAAAGTGAAAAATAGTGTCTTATTTTGTTCTTCATACAATAAATACCAAACACATATTGACAGGCCTGTTGGTGTAGTGGTTAGTGACCCTGACTGCTATGCCGGAGGTCGTGGGTTCGATTCCCACCCAGGACAAATGTTTGTGTGATGAGCACGATCATTTGTTCTGTGTCTGGGTGTAATTTATCTATAATATGTATGTATTTAGAAATATATAAGTATGTTTATCAGTTGTCTAGTACCCATAACACAAGCTCTGCTTAGCTTGGGACTAGATGGCGTTGTGTGATAGTTGTGGAATATTTATTATTATTATTTATTACATATGCTGTGTCCTAACTAAAGAGACGAATATGCGTCCGTCGCGTTCAAAGGACAGACGCAACTATTCAGACAATGATCGTTTTGATTATGACACGGTTGTAAGACCAAACGCTTTGGTTGGAGCTAATCCAGTCCACATTAACCTTACGGGAATTTTTTTGAATGAGTCCGTTGACTTCAGTTACATTTTGTGACCAACAATAACCAGATAGTAACCATGATATTCAGAAAACCAAAGAGTAGAACCTGGTTGAGACTCGCAGAGACATAGTGCACAAACGGGAGGAGTTGTATACTTAGCCGAACAGAGCTGCCAATGATGATAATGATAAAAGTCTAAGAAATGGGTATATAGAATCGTTTGAAACAGATTTATAATATAAGTGTCTTCATTCTGATGATAATTTTCAGACTGCAAACCAATCTAACGATAGATTAACTAATATAGATAAATGTTAAGCATCAAACAGTCAAATTAAGCTGTCATTGTAGTCTAGATTGCATACCAGTTCTATCTAGGATCAAAGGTGGGGAAAGCCTACGGCATTTTGATTAGACCGAAGCGCTGTAATCACTATAGCGGTATAATTTGCAACGCTCAATTTTCTCCGAAACTTAAATTAGAATTGAATTTGATTCCTATCGAGGAAGTTATTTTCGTTGGTGTTTTAGCGCGATAAGCTTATTTAACGTAAGTAATTATGATATTTGGAGTCAGTGTGAAAGAATTGGTCAAGTACTCTAAAATAAGCTCTCATAATGCAGAAGAAATAACAACGTTCTCATCAAATGTTTAAAAGAAACCGCTAATTGTTACATGGTGTTAATAGCAGGTTATTCCTATTAACTTTAATCACTTATTATATAAAGTTTACTGAAGCAATAAATGTTGCATAAACAATAACGAGTGATTAAGACTAGACAAATCATTTGTCCAATTATTTCTTCGAAGATTTTATTCAGCATATTCAAAAACGATGATCCATTGATATTAAAAAAAAACTGCCCAAATTTCGACAGTCGAATATCCAGGAATATGGTTCGCTGCAGTTGTCAACCAGCATGGCAGCGCCAGGGTTATCATTGTAGTGGACAGTGGACCGTGACCGAGTGGTTCCACGTTATTCGTAACATTCCAATTTGGCATGCCGCGGGTTTTTATTAGAGCCCACTTCCGCATCCATTTGAATAACTTGAGCAATATCGCCGAAATGTCACGTCACGTTACATTTGTCACAGACATATTATCATGTGCCAATATGGATACTTATAAAGTTTCGGCAACTGCGTTCTTGAACTTTAATACCCTTAAAGCTTCCGATTGTTCACTTAACATAAGTGAACGGCCGTTTACTACAATGATCACTGCACAATTTGGCATTAGAATGTAGCGTATGACCTTTCACACGATTATCAGTTATGTAAACATCGTACATCATGAAATCATCACACAAATGACAAGTAATTTAAAAATGTCAGCTGCACTTGAATACAATACAAAGAAAACGTTTACTACACAATATAACAATTTGTGCTAAAATAATAGCCGATACTTAGGGTAATTCCGGAGACATTAACGTAGGTAACACACATAATGTCCGCATTAATGACCCACATATCGACGATGAAGAGTCAATAAATAATAACTACAAAAACGCAACTTTACAGGAGGCGTAAAAAACGTTTCAAGTCCGTTTAATTATTTTTTTAGTATATTTGATTTTTTAAATGTTTTATGTAAACTGACTACAACATTATGCTTATGACTACAATATTAATATATTAATCAATGATTTTATTAGTTTTTAGATATATTTTAGATAGATTTTATTAGTATTTGTTGCCATCGTAAATGACGTAACACCACTTAGTATATATTGCAATAATTGTTTATCTTGCAAAATTAATAAGAAACAGACCTAAGATCTTTGCCAGCATGTGCATTACTCTATTCTACAATAAATAATGCAATAAAACAAAAATGGCCAAAATGTTAGATATTATATATTGACTCTTCATCGTCGATATGTAAATCGTCACTTAAGGCACTGCAAATGAGATAATACCGCAGTACCGAGATAGGTTCGCTTGACTAACCAGTCTTCGTTTGTTTTCAGATGTCAGTCCGCTCCGAAAGTAATGGATAGTCACAGCAGATCGGCGTCGCCGCGCGAGCCCATGCGGCCGCAGCACCGCCCTCCCTCGCCGCCGTCCCCCCCTGGTGCCTTCGACAACCAGGCCTACCAACATGACGAAGCAGACCCGAACCACAACGACTCATTCTCCTCGAACGGACCACAACAGCAGAACGGACATACTAAAGAACCGAATGGAGAGACAAAAACCTTGGAAGCAGTGAACTTAGAACTTATCAACCTCACTCCGAAGAATGGCAGTGCGAAGAAGAAAGATGTAGAGGTGGACATGAATACTACGAACCCTTACGACGAGTACTTCGTACCTGTCAACGAGCATAGGAAATATATGAGGTTAGTGGATGTTTTATTTGTACTAGGTACCGTACGAATACCACAAATATAGAATCGAGAAATCTATTTTATTTGGGATAGATTTGATTTGAGTAACCACAATTTGCGTTAAAAGATTTTGACTACAAGCAAACAATTATCGAATCTGTCTACTAATTAATGCTGTTATTGAACAAAATAGATGAATTCATGCGATTCGTAGCATTAACAGAGATTGAAGATCTCATAATTTTGATTTCGATAAAGATAGCTGATTACTTTTTCTGAACTTCCTCTTACAACCGTTACTTGAACAGTCGTACTATGCAGTTTTTTATCTTCTACATCTAATTTATTCGGTATCCGACGAGCCTCTGCTTGGTTTATTTCTTTTTGCCATTTTATTTCTTAGAATATTCGCACTTTTTATATTATCGTACACATCCATGAATGGCCAATTCAGATGAACCTATTACAGTTTTATTACCCATGGCTACAGACAATTTGAGTTTGTAAACCATTTTTAATCGAGGAGGAGGTATTAAAAAATCTCGTAAACACAAACCCTATTTATTATAAAGCCAAGTTCCCAGTTAAAGATAGCTTTTTACAAAAGCGTAGGAGTCTCCGTCAAATTATAAGTGTCTTTGAGACATTAAAACGTTCTAACTACTGCCGGACTCAATATTCGAAAAGAAAAAACAGCAATAGCAAACAATTAAACATAATACTGGCCATTAAAAGCCGACTATCATAGACAAAAAGAAAAAAAAAACAACTCCATAAAGCCCGTGGCTGAAATGCAGCGGTACTCAACCTTTTTTTGTGTGGGATCCGTAACTTTATGAGTATCAATGACGGTGTCGGTTGCGTCTACTCAAGAAATCAGATGCAAAATAAAATAAACCTATCAGAAGCAAGGTCACTATACCATATTTGTTAAGAAAAAATAAAAGCGTTAAAAATGTTTAGGGTAAGTACAGTAAAATCTTTGTTGGAAACCTCAAAAGCTTTTAGCCAATAGTTCAATATGCCTAGTGTATTGACTTGCTAATTAAAGACGAGATGGTTATCAGTGAGTACCGTTTAGCATGGTCCGTACAACTTGAACCCAACGCGAATTAGTGACCTCGACGGATCGAACACCGAAATAACTATTACATAAAGATAGTTTTGTAGATGAATTCAGGGAAGTTGTATACTTACTTTGAATAAGATGAGACAATGTTTATTCATATTTCAGTAATCCTTGTAAAGAACAAGCTTTGATACCTACCGATCTTTGTCGATAACTGATTAACCTAATTTGCCGAGTCATAAAGATGTCCAGCAGTCGTCAACGAAACAGATCGTGATTTGAGTTGTGATAGAATTATAATTAATTTCGGGCGTACGTCGTTAATCATTATAAAAAAGGAGAAATGAAATAAAGGAGTTCTGTTAATGTTTGTTGTTAACAATACATATACGCAAATAAATAAATTAAATTTTCATAAACACAGACTTGTCAGTGCAGTGGTGGCTTGTAGGTCGTGGGTTTAAACCCAGCCACGCATTACTTTGTGTAATTTGTTTCATAACCACTGCTCTCAAAAACGGTGAAGGAAAACTTCATGAGGAAACCGGCATGTCATAGAACCAACAATTCGAAAACATAAGACATCTACCAATTCCCAGAAGAGACCTGTGTCCCAACAGTGGGAACATTTATAGGCTGATTATGATGATGATAATGATGGCTTTGTCAAAAAAATGATAATGTCGAACGGGCTAAACAATAATTGTACCTACCTAATGGTTTATGACCATAAACTTACTCACTTACGATTGTTAAGTACTCTGTGGTCAGTTTAATGTCACGGTTAATGGTTGTGTGCCTTCTGCAATTGTACAATAAATAAATAATAATAATTGGAACTGTCTAGCCGTAGTTTGGAAGTAGCACACTATGTTTGTATTGATCTCTATAATGTTCACCGACTTCGCACATAGTGTAAATGATAAATAATATTATTTTGAAAATTGGTTTTGACAAACTCTTTTACACGTATTTTTTTTAAACTAGATGAGGCCGGTGTTTCGTACCTGACTACTCTGAGAAGAAACAGCCGAAACAAACTCAGAGGTCGCTCACAGTCTCTTTTAAAGTCCAGACATTTAGTATTGGTAGAAAAAAGAAAATCTTACGAGAACCATGCAGGTGTCTGAGGTGGTCTTTTGAAGAAAGAACCACCCAGTTTGAGTGGACCTGTCCAATCAGTGCAAGCATTTGTCGGTAATCGTGTAGCTCAACTCATAACTCAAGGAGCTCAACGTAACGACGAACAATACCAAAGAAGGGACATTTGCGTAAGCGACAGAAATTACTCAAACTGTCAGACTATTATAAATATACTGTTAAAAGTATTAGAAACCAACTTAGTCAATTACAAAAGATTGCAAAACTTTTGCGCCATCAGCTTTTTTACAAACGGCTTGACAAAGGACTTCAAACTCAAGATTCACGGAGCGTGTCTCAAATTGGTCACAGGCCTGCTTTCCGCATCAGTACCATCTTGAACAACTCCTGAATAGATAGGAATACGGCCCGGGGGTTCACGACCGGGCTGTGAAATTAAAATTAGTGTTTGCTTGTTTTAAAAAGTCAAGTGATTTTTTTATACGCAACACGTCATCAGGAACATTGATTTTGTTTTTTGTTTCAGGACATCGACTTTTTCGGCTTGTTACGTCATAATTTGTTTTGATGCAAGATTTGCTTTTCCTATAAGTAAGATTTTTTTCTTTGCAAATCAAAATACGAGTATACTCGTATTTGCTGCAAGTCAAAAACGAATACATACTTACATGCTAATTTACAGTAAAATGGATTTGATTTGACAAAAAATGAAACAATTACCTACGGTCATAGCTGGTACTGATCGGAAATGTTTCATTCAGAGTTTCGAACTCCTGACAGCTAGATATGGTAATTGAAATATTTGAACGAAAAACGTACAAATGAAGTAATTCATCATTACAACATCCGATGAACCGTTCAATTACGCGTTCGTGCCGATGCGCTGCGCTTGTGCAACCCAGCAAAAAGGTTCACACTCCGCGACCTCCGTGGAATGTAAACACAAACTTTAATATGACAAACACAATTAAATATTTGTATTTAGAATGCAATTTAGAATAGTTTGTTTAGTAAAGGCAATGTTAATTTTTTTTTATATGAAGATCGTTGATTTTTTATATAAATAGAATTGATAGTTTAAATTAATTAAACAGTAAACTAATCGTTTTATGTAAATTGCCTTCGTACTTGTAAGGTAAGTACTTAATTTACACAAGAATGGTCTCATTTCATTTCTAGATTACGTTGTGGACAACTTATATCCTTGCATCAACAACGAAAAGCACTATCTAGAATAATCTAGATTATTATAAGCTTGGTTCACTTGTGCTAGTTTAAAATGACGAGATTTGGAATAAAAACCTCATTAATTTTCTTTTTTAATAACGACACGCAATATTGTGACTGAGTTGATATTTTTTTGCAAAATTAACATGCACCTAGGATATCTAGACCACTTTAATCCTATTCTCATGATTTTGGCCAATCAATCCATTAAAAAAACTAAATAAGTAAACTCATTAGTTTCTAAATCACAATAAGTAATTAATATGATATGGTTTTGTGAACCAGTATGGGTATTCCGTACTCTACCACAAGACGCGACCCGATGCGGTCAGCATTATGCAACCATGCGCAATGAACCAAAACGTCACTCAATAACTCATAAAACGCAGTCCATATTGATTTATTGTAGATTCACGTTGTCTATTGTCTGTCAGTTTTGACACCGATACTTTTGCCGATATTGAATGGTATCTTGTTTTCGTAAAAATAAATGATGGTTTGTTATAAAAATTTGGTCATGTTTAATTTCTCTGTAATTTTTGATAAAGTTAATTAACGGGACAGATGCTTCAATGTCACGGATTGTGGAACCTATATTAATGATTGTAGATCATTATAATTATTGGTCTTCAATGAATTGCTTATTCAAGCACTTGAGTATTCTGGAATATTTATCTTAATGTTTAATTTTGACATTCATCAAATCTACCTCATTTTAATTGTATTAGTTAAAAACCTCATAAAAAAAACAATGGTCGCAAATATTAAGCTAACAAAACAGAACAAAATGTCGAAATTCTTAGGTATAAATTCCACAATACCGTGTTATTTATATCTAATGATAAAATCAAGTTTGGAATGATAAAAGCCGTTGAATACATAAAAACAATTTAATTTGCTAAAAGATCTGACCTTGGCAGGATTCCAACGCGTGTTATCGTCACGTATTAAGGCACCCCTCTGAATTGCAAATTAGTAACGTTTTTGAACGAATCTTGATCTAAATTAACCAACTATACCATATCAGAATGTATGAAATAACATCAATGAATATTATTTATTCATTATACTCACTTAGCCGGTTAATTATGATTTTGATAAAAATCTGAATATCTTCTTTTCATTTAATAAAACGTACATTATTTTTCAAACAAATATCAACTGGTACACTAGCTAATATTTTAATTTTATTATTATATTACAATTAATTTAAATACAAATACTAGATTATCCCTAACTACTTTTTTTTTACTAAGCTGCTTCTTTACTACATTACACATTCTTACATCTTAATGAAAAGACTCATCATAATAAACCGTATCTTCAAACAATAATTACTTAGCACCCGAGTTTAAACACATGACTTATCTCAAGTTGAGTGACTTATTAAGGAACAAAGGGATTGCGTGTAACTTCCACTTACTTTGGTTGTTATAACTCAAGATATTTGCACGTCAATTAGCACTTCCCATTCCGAAGGAAATTCTCTAGGAAACCCCGTAACGACCGATATCCTTTTCCTACAAAGTAAAGAAATCTGGTAAGTTTCGAGAAGCCAACAATTAATATGTCTGGACGTTATGAAGCACAAGTTATGAATATTTATTGTTAGTCGTCCTGCTAATAGGCTGTTAATAAAACAATATTTCCTTTAGTAATTTTTATTACATTCCCAGTTGTGTGAAAATAAGCTAAATCGGTAACTACTCAGGTTGAATTATGGAAATTGACAAAAAATTCAAGTTATTTTATGGCGCTTAATTTTTATGACATATAAACTAGATATGAAGGTCGCAATTTTGTCAAAGGTTCCAGTACGAAATTCGTCTCATGGTGATTAAAATTTTCGATAATTTCTTTACTTCGATTCCGAGTTATTTGGTACAGACGCCAGCACATCAACCTACCTCAATCTTGCAAATTCCTTTAATCGATTTTCAACCTTATCACTATACGAAGGTTAATATTCGATTGGTAAAATTTGACAGATTCGGGTAGGTTGACCTGCTGGCGTCTGTACAAAACGATTGAAGGTCGTCCACTCCACAATTAACATTCTAAAAAGTTCGAACAGACGTTTATTTGAACGGATTGTTTCCTTAGCAATTGGATTTCTTGTAAAAAATCTACAGAAATAGATTGATAAGTGTGCCTTATTAAGTCGCAACCTTTAGCGGAAACCCGCGTATAGCACCGTACTAGTTATCAAAGAGTAATATTCTCGTTTAGCATAATAATTATAAAACATGCACAAAGTTATGCGAACAATAATTGTCCGCATAACTTTAACACGACTGCCCAAAAAAGGAGTGTTTCACTTTTGAACTCAAGCTTAAGTAAGAGTTTGATCTTATGCTGTAGATCGTTATACATAACATTCTTATTTATTGATATTGACAGCGCAAATTGTAACCTTATGCATCTAATAAAAGCTATGCCGCTTGTGAAGTTAAACAATTAGTGGTCTAGCAATTATTCTTTACGTATATACTCTTTGCATATAATTATCTATAACTCAAGATGAATAAAGATTAGACTGGAAACAGCGAAGCTTCAAAACGAATGCAGCAAAAAGAATCTAGTTTTTAATCATATTTGCGAATATGCAAAGTAGTGACAGTTTGCTCTTTCAAGTAGTGATCAGACTAGTATTATTTTTAGGTCTTGTTTTCCTTGATTGTTAATATGGTAACTTCTACCTTACCCATTTTTATTGTGACAGAAAGGAAAAATGTTTTGTTCATATTCTAATAGTCTCAAAGCTTAGCTATGACTGATTGAAATATTTTAGATAAGCCACCTTTGTCTACCCACGCGTGTTACGTACACAAAGGTCATAATCTAAAATATTTTAAATGCGTAATTTTTTTATGTGACACATGCCTGTTGGCATTTATTTGAATAAAAAAAAAGATTAAGATGGCTGACTCATTGGCGCCAATCCTAGATTTGTTGCGTTTTTGTTGTTATAAATGGAAATCGAACATATGGAATTAGAATATTATACCCCAATTTAACGTATAATAGTCTGACCATAATATTATTAGTATTAGCTTTTTTTTTTTTTTTTTAGGGTGGCAAAATCATCAAATGAGTCCTCCCGCCCTGGGCGGGGCGGAAGGGACTGTCAGACTCTTACTGACTAAAATCCACCCGTGTTTCTTCGGATGCCCTTTACGTTCCGGGGCCGCGGTATCCTGGATTAAAAAAAAAGCCGCGACCCCAGCAGGCATTTGGCCCCGTAAGGGGGGGCCCCGTCGGTGACGCGTGAAACACGACGCGCCACCTACCCGGGCTTGGTCCTTGGTCGGACGGCGAGCTTACCCATTACTCACCGTCCGCAAGCCCGCTCCGCCGCTGTGCCCTCAGGCAGGCTATTCGCATACGGGCAAAGAGACCCCTTAGGCACACAGTGCCTAAAAGAGTTTTTGCCCGCATCCCAGGGTTCACCGGCCCGAAAAACTGGTCTTCCCCCCGGACGTATCCGAAGGGGAACTCCAGTCCACGGGCGCACGTGGAGGTTTCCTGTCTTAGCACCCCATTAGTATTAGCTAACGCAATTTAGTTGATAGACAAACCATTAAGTCTAGCAAGATCATTTTAGTAACTAGACATCTGCCCACTTCCCACAACACATATTTTAAATGATTTTATTTCAAAACAACGTATTTTACAAAGTTTACTTTCACTGTCGAAATAATGGCAAAATATTAAACGGAACATGTTAATCCCACGACAGGTGAGTAGGTATTGTTGGTACACCGGAACACAGGAAGTGCACATCACGACTTCTTTCATTATGCAAGATGTTCTCTGTCAGCGCTCGCCGGTCACTCACGGACGGGCCATAAGGATGTTCAGTTATTTTAAAGCTTTCTTTGTTTATGGTTGCATGGTTCTTTTGGCGCGGAACTTACGCCGCCATCTTTATTTTTCAATACAATTTCAACTGACAATGTTCTGGGACTATCTGTCAAATATCGCATACAGCACTTACTTTATTTATGAAGCATGAAATTGGACGACCAACGCTGCAACGTCCATTGGTCGTTGTATTAGACTACTTGCAGAAAAGCCATAGAGAATATATTTTGTTCTTTTTTTTTAAGGATTCAAAGCATAATTTAAAGCATTGGGTATTGCATTGGGTAATGTTGGAGTTGGCTTACAGGAGAAGAATAAATTGCTTACTCGATTAAGAAATCGACTAACGACCGAGCTCTAATCACTTTTACTTAAGACTAGTCCGAAGTGGACTGCAGCGAGCTTCTTCATTAATCTCGGTAAGATAATGTCCCCGAGTGTCTAGTCATCGTTAATTAGAAAGTTTACTCAAAGATTGCATTAATAACACGCTGCTTTCCAATTATTGTCGTTTACACTTTCCTCAGTGGTGTATGACAGAGTATAGTTCATTATGTACCTATGTTGTTAATAATTTATGAACTTAGCGCATTAGTTGACGTCACTTCAGATAAAGTTGGAAAAGAAGACTTTGATATTACCTATTTGAATAAAATACAAATCAAATAAGAACACAATAATTTGATATTTAATACTTACGTTTCCCCTTGTGTTTTTTTTCGTTTTTTAAACTTTTTATTATGTTTCGACACAAATATAAGCTCGTCGCTACCTACATTTTTTTTTAGCGGGGTAAAATCATCAAATGAGTCCTCCCACCCAGGGCAGGGCGGGAGGGACTCTCCGACTTGACTGACTAAAAACCACGGTGTCCTTCAATAGCCCTTTACGTTCCAGGGTCACGGTAATTCGTGAGTCCCGCGACCCTGGCAGGTTTTGGCTCTCTCTCTCACGGTGTCCTTCAATAGCCCTTTATATACCGGGGTTAAGGTAAATTCTGAGTCCCGCGACCCCGGCAGGCCGTCGATACCTACCTAGTATAATTTTTTAACAATTAGTTCCCTTGATTTTCAAATTACGTGCCTAAAAGGTTGTACAACCTTTGTTTTTGTTACTTAAAATCCGCCAGAAAGTTTTTAAACAGATTAGAGTAGTTGTAAACAAAAAAAATAACATGTTAGCTGTAACAATTTCTCATTGTTTGTAGAAAGCCGTTGCATATTCAAACTTGTTCCACAAAGAGTGTGTCGTTGCCTGAAAGAAATTCATAACAATACGAAATGGAGCTCGGTGCGGACTTGGCCCATGACGAAAACATTGGCATTGCATTTCAAAGCCTTCGCCTCAGCATTGAGTAGTGTAACTAACTTAGTAATTAAATTTAGATCCGCTAGGAGTCGATTGTTTAGTCGATTACTTCGTGACTCACGATGTAGACAAAAAAAAAGTGTAACGACCACAGACTCTTAAATGGTTTTGATCTTTGTTAAAAAAGCAATGTGATAACATAACCTTTTAAAACATTTTTCAGTAACTTTTACAGTGTAAAAAGTTTTTCTTCACAAATAGTTTAATCATTACAACTTATTTCTAAAAGCACTTAAAATCTAAATCTCTCAACTTTATGACGTCATCAACCATCACTTTTATCTATGCTTTTCAATTTTCAAAATAAACCGTTTGGGTGGTTCAGCGACACAAAATATTAAAGAAACCAACTCAGGCTCTTACACGCCAGTTAACTTAAAAACCTATTCTTACTTACAAATGAACCGTAAAAACAAGTGATATGTGTTAAATATTTAATTAATTTAACCTCAGACACTCATTATAGTGTTTATAACCGATTCAGTCCGCGTTGGTGGGTATGGGAGCAGACAGGCCAAAAACGCGCCGGAGTCGCCTTGAGGAATATAAAATAGACCTCACATGGTGGCTTAAATTCAAGTATAATGAAGGCATATTTGTCGAAAATTTGATAAGAACCAGTTTGACCACTAAAATTGATATACTTGTTTCTGTAGACTATTTTAGAGTACAACCGGCTTTAAATGTCCCTTGGAAGATTCAAGTTCGTGGCACTTTACAAAATCAATAGAACCCCTGATGATTTTACCACGATAAAGAAACCCTTTTTTTATCGTGGTAAAATCATCAAATGAGTCGTCCCACCCAGAGCAGAGAGGGAGGGACTGTCAGACTCGTACTGACTAAAATTCACGGTGTCCTTAGCCCTTTTCGTTCCGGGGACACAGTAACTCGTAAGACGCGCGACCTAGCCTACTACACTAGCGAGCAAAAGTATGGCAACACTTACTTGGAATTGATCCGGGATAGCTCCTTAAATAATGGCATGATTTGAATGAATTTGGTATCAATTTAACACTTAAACTTTTAAAATGGTACATACTTTTGCTCGCGAGTACCAGTGTAGATATTAAAACGAGCCACACATCCATGCTCAATAAATAGGTTCCAACTGTTAAATTCTTTAAGACTCGATGCCACTGAACTCTACTCTACTCACTCTCTGACTCGTTGACCACTTTGGCCTATTGAGATGACAAACAAAAGAGGATCAGTGACCAGGCTGGCCTATATGAAGACAAAAGCTCGCCTTACTCATCAGATGCGTATTGTCACGTGGTTTTGTGCTTGAATTGCTTCAAAAGTTTAGACATTCTTAAGCAACCTAAAAATCTAAGATACGAATGGATGTTTCTGATGTTCCAAGCATCGAAAGCGTCCAGAGGCTGTAATCAACAATCGACAGGACACGCAGAAGACGATATTAAGAGCTCCATCGTTTGCAAAGCCATTAAGGTACTATTGTTCTTTCTTCGGACATATTTAAATCGGGCCATTTCAGCCAACTGATTTGTTACCTACTAGTTCTTTTAAAACAAACACAAAGGGGATCATAATTTCTTAAACGGTTAGTGAAGAAAACTAAGGCACTACAAAAAATAACGGTAAATCTAGTCATAATTATGTAAACGACTTCGTTTACAATTTCGCTCGCCCTTTTGCCGGTAAAACGGTACTCAAAATGAGATACAGCGGTGGACAACCAAATATTGTAATATCTACACAAGACTATAGTTTCAAAGAACCTTGCAATCTGCATTGCAGAACATGAACCGAGACACAGACCGCCAGACACCAATAACAACCGTTTAGTAGTGTTGGGATAAAATACAATGGACTTATCGATACAGCTTGACGAATTTGATTTACTGTTAAATTACTCGACCACCCAACACCAACCTAGTGTTATTGCTAATCTTGTTCTATATTCAAACGTTGAAGATTCATAATAATGTAGAATTAAAAACCAAAACAACAATACGACACAGTTTTCTCGCAAGTTGCGCAATTCCAAACGACACACTGATATTTGAGCCCATTCATGATCTGAATAGACAGAGGCTTGCTCAATGGCTCGTGCTCTGATTGATAGCTGATCATGATCACACACGCGCCAAATGTGGGTCACTAGTCACTGCTGTTCACGGCTTTTCGGCTGAGACAAAACGGGTTTCGCACTAGCTAATTGCTATTTAAAGTCGCATTTGAATATGGACTAATGTTTGGAGTTACGCAAATGTTGACAAGCCTGCGCTGATCCAAAATTGGCCTCATTAGACATTTTAAGATTGGCTTAATGCGTATTCGCCAATTATGGTTCGATTGGTTGCCGATTCCAAAATTGGAAAATTAAATGATCATTATCAACCTTAACGTTCTAGGTTACTATAATACAGTGTAGATTAAGTCGTACTTCGTAATATGGACGTACTAAAGATAAGTCCATATATCAAGAATCGTTGTACAAATGCCCATGTCCAAATAACTGAAAGCCTAAAGTACCTCACACTAACCACACATACCGTTTTCATACAGAGCACCAAAACTTAGCTAGAAAGTGACAAACCCTGCCAAGCAATAAGGAGTCTCACTTCAAACGCTAAGGCCGAAGGGACATAAGGTGCAGGACTGTATGTTCCGGCAGGCGCGCGCTGGCCGCGGGTCGCGGGTCGCGGGCGCGGGGAACAAAGCACAGGGCGACGACCCGCCGACCGCGCTCACCTCGCGACCACCGGCGGATTTTATAATAACCGACATGTCTCACTGTTCTATAACATGTCTATGGTCCACGCCGGTCGCATCGCGGTTGGTGGGAGCGAGAAGCGTAGTGCATGTGCAAAATACAACGTAGACTTTTGTTTTTTGGCAAAGGTGAAGTTTGCTTTTGCATAGTCGCGAGAACTTTTTTCCAAATTAAACTCTTAAGAGTAATACGTATAATAACAGAATAATATACTCGTATGATAAAGGTAAATTATAGCGGGTAGACATTAAATCTTTTCTATTTTGCAAGTGAAGAACAAGATCCGACGGGGCTGCCAAATAAGTAAATAAAAGAATAAAAAAAGAAATTGCATTAAACTAAGTAAATGTGCAAAATAAAAAGATCAGCAATAAAATTAATAATCAAGAAAGATCATCATAGCCGGATTATGTATAATAAAATATCAATGACAGTTATGTAGATACCTAGTTCAACTGACAAAACAACAAATGAGAAACCATTCAAGATAGCCTTAGAAAAAAGAATACCAGACAAGATGCTTATATCACAGTGGTCATTGAAGAAAACTAGTTGTGCTTAGACTAGCACCTGCCAGGCTGGCACTATTAATGCACTAGGTGTTGCCATTTATAAACTTAGTAAACACAGGACCTATAACCATAGACTATTAATCCACGGAAGATTATGCTGATTAACGTAATACCTACATCCTGTCATTTTTAACCTTTGTTTCTAAGTAAATCGATGTACTCGAGTAATTTCGATGACTCAAGAAATACATATTAGGAATAGATACCTACGCATTCTGAAACTATGTTTAATTTGCTAGACGCTAGGTATTTTCATAGGCAGCCTATTCCTATACCTATGCATAGAAACAGATGTAATTATGATTATACATTTTCTTAATTCTAAAATTTGACGTTTGACTGCCTACTTTGAATTATGTTAGCTATTCGATTTCTTATAAGGCAACATTTCGTGGCAGGAATGCGACATGCGACACACCCTGACCCTTGGCCTCCGATCTTCGAATAACTCAAGCCTAGTATTTGCATAGGTGCATCCGAAATCAGAGAACAAGAGCCACCATGTAGCTGTTTGAGTATTGTCATTGAATTTTGTACTCTGTCTCTACTGATAACAAACTGTTTCTGGATACTGTAAATCATAATGACTTACATGTATTCTAAATATAAAATTAAAAATAATATTCTGTTAACTCTTGTTCCCTTTGAAAATAGAAATAGAATCCTGCTGAACAAAATAAGGGATCTGTTACACCAGATGGATAACCTTTTAAAAACTAATAGGTAGTTTTGAAAATGTTATCTGGTTCAATTTATTTTGACCTCTGAGCTCTGTGCTATCACTAGAAAGCTTACTCGAATTACAATTAATCAAACCATCCATTCACCATCATTTCAACGAGGTAAATAACGAACTTTCTACAAGTGTAGTAAGAAAAACTGATTCACCAAAAACTCATAACTTGGGATGAAATAATTTATTACATGGATAAAATGTGTTTTACAATAACGCTAACTACAATTAACTACCACTAACTGGCAACATTCAATTGACCGAATAACTTTAAATATGAGGGTAGATCGTAACATCTGTCAATTTGCGAAAAACCTGAGTACGAATAAAAGTTAGTAAGTGTTCATAAATGTGGCGGGTTGCAGAGCAAAGTTGAATCACTTCTCATCCAGTTTAAGTGGCAAAGGAAACCATGGAAAATCCCACAGAAAGGCTTTTAACCTTTCACGATGATAACTCAGATGTCGAAGAGTGCGTATAATCAATTTCGGCAAATTGTAATGCAATTTAACCATGTTTTGTTCTAACCTCCGGTACGGTGGATGAACTTACTCACCGTTTAATTATCCAATCTATTTCGTAATCCGATAATTATTTATAGTTTTTTTCTCATTGTCCTATAGAAGACTATGGTAATTATTTGTTTACCGGTGAAGCAAGTCTTGCTCAAAATTTTAATGAAAACGGCCGTGATGATAGTAAACTACCAACGCGTTTTTTCTTGTAACGTGTGTAATTTTACGGAGATTTCAAGTGGTTTAATAACGTTGCTTTATTCGAACAATTATTTAAATTTTACATCACTACTTTCAATTAAACAAAATATACTGTATTTTCTTTCGTCTTATTTTAAAACGTAACTTTTCTTTGTTTACAGAGGTGAAAAGCTGTATGTAACAGCAGACAAACGCGGCGAGAAAGGAGGTTGCAAGCGACCTCTTTGTTGGACGCTCCTGGGACTTGTCGTCGCAGCTATAGTTGCCATCATTGTATTAGCAGCCAGTAAGTTCACTATTATATTTGGCCTGCTAAAGGAACTTGTCTTGAAAATGGTAGTCTCTTCAGCACGTTGGAGGTTACAAGTTCTTAATTGAGGATTCTCCCCATGAAACCACTTACCGCCTTTTACCGTCAATTATTTTGCCAAGCGAATTGTGGGTGATCGCGAGTCTCATGAATTACCGTGACCCCGGTTCGTAATGGGCTATTGAAGGACACCGTCAATTTTAGTCAGTACGAGTCTGACAGTCCCTCCCGCTGCCCTGGGTGGGAGGACTCATTTGATGATTTTACCACGTAAAAAAAAGGGATTTGTGGGTGATGAGTCGAGTAATAAACTAATATGCACAGATATTAGACGGGTCAGTTCATTCAGCGGTTGAGCAATCGACTGCTGCGTTACGTGTCGCTGGTTCGAATCTCGCATGGAACAAATATTTATATGACCCGGTAGTGGATGTTCCAGGACTGGTTGTTTGTGTGATACGTGTATTTGATTGTTTGTGAACAAACCATCGACACAGGACACTTAACTTAAAGTGTGAGGAAAAAATAATGTATGTTATGGAAATAAAATAAATGGCGAGTAACTAAATAACATCCAAGACGACTTTAATAATCGAGAGAATACCAACGCAGCAGTATCCTATACTCACAACTCCATCCTTTACTTTACTACTATCCTTTACTTCCAACTCCATCGATTCGTAGAACAATATGACAACACTGTCTCATCATTATTTGTGGCCAAAATTACCATTTTACATATTCACTAAACTTCAATGTAATTAACCATCCCTCAATTTATTTCCAGCTGGCGTGCTATTCACAAACTCGCCAACTCCTCTGGAGCAATACAACACATCTGTCAGCTCGGCGCGAGCGTTGGGCGGCATCGGTCACGTCCACCACGACCACGAACACGATCATGACCACAGCGCGGACCACGACCACAGTGCCGACCACGACCACAGTGCGGACCATGACCACAGTGAAGATCACGACCACAGCATGGAGACGACGGAACACCAACACGGACCAGAACCACAAAGTGATGAAGGCCAAGAACCTTCCATCATATCTGATGAAACCGTCGATTCTTCTATGTACGGTGAGTGCATTGTTTTTTTAACTCATAAGATCCAATGTTTATTATTTTTGGTGTGCGGAAAATCAAAATTTATTTCATCCTGTCTAGGTGTAGCGGAAGAATAAATTGTTAAACCCGTCCAGTTCTCACAATTTCCCATTGGGCTCCAGAAGTCACTCTTTCGAACAATTCAGTAAAATATCCATATTTATCGTTTTGACTTGTCTGGACTACCTAACAATTCTTTTATCTTATTCCACAGTGCCCAGAACAGTGGAAGGTGAGCTGAAGATTGATAACGAAGAGTTTAGCCCAGCGTTGGAAGACCCTGAGAGTGACGAATACAAAGAGTTCGTCTCCAACTTCGCTGACGGCATCAAACGAGCATTATTCGACAGGAACAGCCTTGAGAACGGAGACAATGAAATTACAGTTGAAGTTATACAGATCAAGTAAGATTTCAACTTTTATTATAAAACACCTACGCATGTCGATCTGCTGTTGCCCATAAGACGAGTAGTGGTGGCCTAGTAGTAACAAGACATAAATAATAACGATACGCAAGCTTTAATAATATTAAACACGTATTTAATAATGCAATTCATGTTATTACATGTGGTAGCTATTCTCCGTGTACAGTGGACACCTACTCCGTCTTATAAAAAGGAGACCTGTGCCTAGCAGTGGGGGCATTAAAAGTTGATTGCTAGATTATAGTATACATAATAGAACAAGAAAATATACACGTTTGATAGTATTGATTTAAAGAACAATAATAAAACTACGGTGATACATCAATCAATAATATTGATTTAATTCTTTTATTCACAGAAAAGGCTCGGTCATCGTCACCTACAGAATCCACTGGAAACCCAAGCTGAACACTGAACCATCAGAAGACTTGTTGAACGCTAAAAAACTTGAGGCTGGGCTCGAGTCCTACCTTAACAAAAATAACAGAATGATCAACGTTTATCATATTGCCGAAGACAAACTCCCGACTAGACCCGTCCTAGATATCTGTCAGATAAACAAGAATGGTTGCGAACATGGCTGCGTCTTTGATGAGAGTACCCTTGAATTCATATGCACATGCCCATACGGTGAAATAATTGATATGGCTAACCCTAAACAATGTATATCGTTATTGGGCACTGAAAATGAAAAACACCCTGGAGACACCAATGAGAGAGACTTTACAGTTCTTACAGTAAACGCCAATCCGGTCACTACTAAAATGATTCCAGATGAAGAAAACCCCGCCACTGAAACGGTTCATCACGAGCATACTTTCGATTGGAGAGAAACTCATCACAGAATGCCTGAGACGACCACGGAAACTGAAACTGATGTTAACTTTTCACACATTTTTGGCCACTCAACGAATAAGATAGAAGAATCGGAAACAGCTAAACCAAGTGAACAGAACCCAGTTCCTGAACCAGAATCGCAACCTGAACCTGAGCCTACATCTGAGCCAGAACCAAAACCTGAGCCAGAACCCACCCCCGAGCCAGAACCAAAACCTGAGCCTGAACCCACATCCGAGCCTGAACCTACACCTGATCCAGAACACAAATTTGAGTTTGAACCCAAGGCTGAGCCAGAGCCGGCAGCCGAACCAGAGCCCCTACCAACAGCTGAGCCAGAGCCCCAACCAACTGCTGAACCAGAGCCCCAACCAACTGCTGAGCCAGAACCTCAGCCAACTGTTGAGCCAGAACCTCATCCAGCTTCTGAGCCAGAGCCTCAAACAACAGCTGTGCCAGAACTCCAACCGACTACGGAACCCCAATCAGCTGCTGAGCCAGAACTCCAAGCAGCTGCTGAGCCCGAACCCCAACCAGCTGTTGAGCCATCTCCGGAACCGACTACAGAACAAGTACATAAGTACGATCAAGAATCGGAATCTAAATCTGTACCAGAACCGCAATCTGTTCCTGAACCAACGTCAGAACCCGAACCCTCTCCAGAACCAAAATCGGAGCCAGAACCAACATCAGAGTCAGAATCTACATCGACAACACCTTCACCAGAACATATCGCATTGAATCCTGCCTTTATGTCGCAAGAAGAAGAGCAATCCAAACCAACTGAGCAACCTAAACCTGAACCTGAACCCACGAGCGTGCCAATGGCAGAATCTTACTCCGAAACTAACACACAAGCTTCACAATCTATTGAAAAAGAAATTTCTCAATCACTAGGACATGAAACTAGACACGAAACTAATGCGGTCACAGAAGAACCTAATATGACCACAGTCGCAAATAATAACCAACTATCTGAGCATCACATTGAGCAGTCGGATAACGCCGAAGAAAAATCAATTTTATACACGAATGAAGGAAAATTTGAATATAAACCTGTTGAAGAAACCGAAACTGAAGAAATGACAACCAGGAGAATTTCTTTATCTGAACCAAACCTTATAAATGAACCGTCTTACGAACCAAAACCCGAAATCATTTCAATTTTAAGTGCTAAACATGAAAACAACCCAGCAAATAATGAGAGCAATACAGACGAGGATATTCGCACGACCACTGAAATAACTGATTGGCTTGAACAGCAAGGTCAAGATTCAGAAAAATCGGTTGATCATAACCAAACAGAGTTCGAAGAGCTACTTAATAATAATGTTAACAAAATTATGCATGAATCGGAGCAAAGGTCATTCAAATCATTCGATGAAGATTTCTTATTTGAAACAACGACTACCGCAAGAACAATCCCTGTAAACGAAAACGATTCACTCGACGTACTCAGCAAAGATGTTGTTACCCTGAATACCGAAATAACAAGAACGATGGAGGACGAAAACAAAATGCCTATTTCAATTTTACCCGCTAACCAAGAAACATCAGAAACAACTACTAAAATTGTCAACACAATGGCAACCGTCGAATTGGAAAGGACCACAGGTGAAACTGAAACAGAAAACGAAGAATCATCAGAATCTAAAACGGGATCTATGATAACTTCTATAATCGAAGAAGCCAAGTCAATAGAAAACAACAAATCGGAAACAACTGAAACAACAACTTCAGAACCTGAAACGATCAAAGAATTTTCAATCAGTAAACACTACGATAACTCTGATGGAGATAAATTATTACAAGTTTTAGAAAAAAAACCTTATCCTGAAAATAACGAAACCTCTACCGAACACGAACCTGAAGAAGGAATGGATATTACTTTTGATGCAATAAATATGCTCTACAACCGTTCGTCTAAGTCGATTGAAGATAAATTAAAAACATCTAGCAAATACAATGGAATACAGGATACAACGGAGAGTACCACCACAGGAGATGTTACTGATTCTGATTGGCTGTCAGAATCTGTTACTGTAATAAACTACGATGAAGCTATGAACAAGATGGCGAAACATGAAACAACAGAAACCAGTATATCCAAAATAGATGAAATAATGAACCGTGGCCAGGTAAAAGATGATTTCGAGCCCGATTATTTGAGTAACATGGGCTCTAATAGTAACAAACAGGAACCGGACGAACCTCTGTACGGAATGGTGCAAGATTATGATAATGAGGATACTCGTTTCAAAAGAGTCAACAAAGAAATAACAACTGGAGCAGCAAGTAATGTCACGACGAACGTAGTAGACGATGAAAAAAACGATTCCGGAGCGACAGTTAGGACAAATGTATCAGTTGAATCCACTACTATCAGCGATTATATTTATAGAGTAGCTGAGACGTTCATTAAAGATCCTGTACCGGATCACAAAGAGACAAAAGCCAATAACTCATCTCAAGCGAATGAAGCTGTGACAGCTACAGTCAGTATTAATGATTTAATCACCGAAGAACCAGTAACGAAGGCTGAACCAGCCCCCGTGTGGGAGGAGTCGGACTCTGATAAATATCTGACTGTCAAAGAATTGCCAAAAAAGAGTGAAGAAGTAACTACAGAAATCCAACAACATGTTATGATCATTGAAAAACAGATACCCTCTTCAACTGAAGCACCTACAACTACAGTGTCAACTAATGAAACCGCCCAAGATATTACAATGACCGGAACAGAAAATTCGGACGGAAAATTAAGTAATCTGAACGTAACTATTTATGAGATTTCTAGTCATCACGGTAATAATTCAGTCCTATTAGCGAAACCTGGAAATGCACAATCAGCAGAGTATGATGATCATGAAACTGAAATGAATCCTTTCTTACCAGAGGTGGAGAACAACAAGAGTTTAGTCAAAAAACTTCAAGAAGGTCACGACCTGGAACCAAATAACCTTACTGAGGTCCAAAACGAGAATACTGAAATCATAAACCAGTCAGAAGGACTAATAACATCTACTAACGAAACCTTACCTGTAGTAGAAAATGCAACTGACACAAACCATACGAAACAAGAAGAGAATCAGCAAATTCCGAAAGCCTCAGAAGACGATACGTCATTTAATGAATTGCTCATGAACGGAAATGCTACCACGGCTTCTACCACGCTAAACAAAACTATCGACAACGATACAACAATGTCCAAACCTGAGCCTGTACCCATTTCCACATTTTTATTGGACACCGATGATCTAGAAACTCCAACAATGACAACGATAAGAAGTAACAACGTAGATACAACTACATCTGCATCAGTGCTCAACACTGACGGTGGGTTCCTTAGTGTTGTTCCCATTGAAGAAAAAGAAGTTCTACTGGAGCAACATCCAAGTGAAAACAATGCCGAGCTCAATGATATCAGTGATTTGCCAAAAAGTGATAAAAGGACATTAGAAGCTACCAAATTTGATTCAGTAATTAATAATGAAGCGTAGTACGCGCCGCTCAATTGTAACTCAACACACACAATTAGTTTTAATGTTGCTATTTCATTTCCTGTGATGTCGTTGACACCGTCGAACAAATTATTCTAAAATCTTTTACACCAATGTAAATGCAATATTATTGTATTATTAATGAATCCAATTTACTGGGTTTCGGTCCGAAGAAACTTACTTACAGTACCTTTAATTGTATCGTCCTTTATTCGTATCGTAAACAATTTTATTCATTAGACTAGTCAAACTAGGAAGAGTCATCGTCTTGAAAGATTTAGATTTATTTATTGCTTTGTCTATATAAAAATTATATGGATTGCGTAAAAATGTATAAATAACTGGTAAAACGCATGTACTTTAAGTATTTTACGCGATTCATGTTCTATGAAGGTACACAAAAACCTTGGATCTTGTAATATTACGCCCTCGCTCTTAGAGGATTACCTGACAGTCCTATCTTGTAATTGTTACCATAGCTAAATGTATATTATTATTATTTTAAATAAATTACTCTTGAATCGGACGCTATAACGAGTTTGAAATAAAATGGTGGTACCCGTTAGACGGCGTTTGTTATATTCTTGTGATTGTCTGCCATGCCGTATGTGATAACTCGCAGATAAACTACATTCCATTCGTACTTATTAACTTAGTGATATTACACAGAAGTGAGGTCTGATTGTAAAATAATAATTAATTTAGTACTTGTTAACTAAGATAAATATTTTGTATAAATGGTTGATTTGTAAAATAATTGAATTATGTTGTAAATAAATATAAAGTTAATAATAATTATATGAAAGTGTTTCTTGTTCCCTTGCACAAAGAAAATAGCATTAAAAATGACATTTTTTTATTAGGTACCAACAAACTACATAACTTTTTCATAGACAACAATTTAACGTTATAAAATCTTTTTGTATTTAATTACAGAACATTTCATCTTTTGGTCGCGGCGTGATATCATCAATCTCTTGAGTAGTGACTTGCTCGTCCAGGATCATCCTCGCACATAGACATCCGTCTCCCATCATTCCATTCCCACTGACGATACAGTTTCCCAGCACAGCTTTACAACTGTTGTATGGAACGAATTTGACATCAGTATTTACACTATCAACTTCTACCTTAATAGTTTTAGCTGGATAAATATCCATTTCGAATATGTCCTTTAATTTGACAGTGCCATCAGCCTTATATTCTATTACTGGTGTACTGTCCGGATAGTCATCGGTACTTCTATTTTGAACATTGCAGCGTTTAGAACATTCGCAGCCTTCACAGAAGTTGCTCACATTGTTATCTTTCCTCATATTTATGGATTCATTGTCAATGGGTGTGAAATCGTATTCTTCATCAACAGTCTTAGATATTTGTGCACAAACGCATGTTTCTCCTTTATCAATCATTATACAACTTCCTAATACTGATTTACAATCGGGGACCTCTTCATCATCAATGTTTTCATTTGGTGTGTCTTTGATATTATCTTCAATTTCACTGCTTTCAAAAGTAGCAACAGGTAAATCTTTGGAGATGTATTCTTCTTTTATGTTTTGTATACAACTTAATGTATGTTTTTCATATTGGGACTTTGAGACTGTTAATTCACATGAAAAACAAGTTATGAAATCTGAAAATAAAAAATAAAATGCATTACAATCTATGGCAATCTTTGACCTCACGGCTTGCGCAGTGACTAGGCCGTTGATAAACGTCTGTTCAATTCCTACACGGAAATTAATAGTATCTCTCGATTGCTACGAGTACTTTCGGTTGCATCTTTGTCTGTCCTAATTTGCTTATCCGAGTTTTGAGATGTCCAATCAGAAGCAGCCATCAAATAAAAGGAACGGGGTTTAGATTGAGAGTGAATATAAATTTCGGGCGTTAGTAGTTGTCTCGGGTCTGGCAGTTTGTGTACATGAGTTTAAATGTTTGTAAACGCACTCAAGACACAGGAGAAATTTCTAGTAGAGGGGAATGATCCATAAAAAAAAACATTTTAAGAACTGATAATTGGAGCACATGTAAGATGCGACAAATTGGAATGAATTATTTTCACTTAGACCTTAATGACATAGACACCATATTTGATTATTCAAACAATAAAAAAACCTTCAGGAAAATAAAGGGGCAAATTAATAAAGTGAAATCTAAGCCAATCTTACCATTTTCAGTCTTCTTCCTCATCAAACATGACAAGTCACAAGTTGAATTAGAATCTGATGATATTCCACTGTCCACTGTATCTAAAATAAAAAAAAAGGAATAAAGAACAATCAGTGGGTAGGAATTGTAGAAATTCATATTGTTTTATGTTTTTGTGTATGTGATGGAGTCACATACCTATTTAGTTAGATCTTCTTTGCAGTTCATAGTAATTCATTGGCTACTTGTCAAAGACAATGTAGAGTAGACAAAAAGATATTTCCAACAGATATTTTATTTAAATATACAGTAAACACTTACGATGTTTAGCCAGGTGTCTCTTCTTAGCGTACACAGTGGCAAACTTCTTCCCGCAGTCGGCAAATGAGCAGTACAGAGAAGTATCAGCAGTGTGCGTCTTCAAGTGAGACTTCAAGTGATGAGACTGTATAAACCCTGGAATTATGAAATGATTATATGAGAGGATGTTGAGGACCTGCAGGGCTCGCGAGACTGTTCTAGACGGTCTTGGAATGCAAAGGTCATGTGAAGGAACAGGGTGGTTTATAGCCAGTAATAATTCAACAGTTTCTTCTTCTTTTTCATCAAATGAGTCCTCCCACCCAGGGCAGAGCGGGTGGGACTGTCAGACTCGTACGGACTAAAATCCACGGTGTCCTTCAATAGCCCTTTACGTTCCGGGGTCACGGTAATTCGTACAGTCCCGCGACCGTTCATCTAATATACAAGAATTTTTCAGTCAACATAACTACTGCTGATAGGTCAAGATCACATTATTTTTTTGTAAACAGCCTCTAATCTTAGTAGGTACCAGCTTTGAGCATCAAATGATAGGGTTGGAATTGACCCTATAATCAGTATGATGTATGTGTATAGGAAATCAATATTACACTCACCCTTATTACAAATTTTACAGTAATGCTGCTTAGTGTTAGTATGTGTTAGCTCATGATGTTTCAAATGATGAGGGAAATTGAACTTCTTGGAGCAGCCGGTGAAGCTGCATTGATAGCGTCTCTCGGACTGCGATTTATGTGTCTTCATGTGTGTGTTGAGTGCCGGCTCGCTGCTGAACACTGCACTACATTTTGTACATGTATATGTTCCTGCAAATGATAGTTTATTTTAGGTTATTGTAAGTTTACTTTAGCACTAACTTTTCCCTGCTGTTTCACCCGCTGCTCGCCTCCTTCCTCGATACATAAACTTTCTAACACAAAAGTAATTTTTCAATTTGAATCAGTAGTTCCTGAGATTAGATTGTCCAACCAAACAAACTTTTCAGCTTTATAATATTAGTATAGATAAGCTTAATATAACCACTGAGTCTTCTTTCTATCAGTAGTGCCATAACCCATTTGGGACAAGTGAATGATGAATGGAGTTTTTTCAGTTGATTTAGGAGTGAGGCAATTCACAAGTTGTAAATTGTGGATTCGAACCCAGCCCAGCTTTACATTGTGTAATTTATTTCATCATCACTACTCTCAAAATGTTAAAGGAAAACATTGTGAAGAAACTGCCATGTCCTAGTACCAAAAATTTGAAGGTATACAACAATTCACAGTAGGCCTGTGTTGGAAATTATGGTCTAATCCCTCTCTGTGAAAGGAGGCCTGGGTCCCAGCAGTGGGCACATTATAAGCTGATGATCATGATGAATACAAGTATAGTTAAATAATAATGTGCAGTAACACACTAGTAATCCATTCCAAGATTATTTCTGGCAACAGATAGCCTTAACTATACAGACTGTGATATGACCTTTGGCATGATTGTCATTCTATTAAATATCCAAGCATTTTACAAATTTTAACAATCCATTTGTTATTAAGCATTTAACAAATTTTAACAATCCATTTGTTATTAAGCATTTTACAAATTTTAACAATCCATTTGTTATTAAGCATTTTACAAATTTTAACAATCCATTTGTTATTAAGTGTTTTAAAAATTTTAACAATCAATTTGTTATTTGTAAGATAGATGCTTTTTTTCTTACAAATTTAAACAATCCATTTGTTGTAATTGTGTTGTGATAATTGCTATATTTACCTCCATGTGCATATTTGGTGTGTCTCTTCAGAAGTATGTTATCGCGAAACTCTCTCCCACACTCAGAACACTGTACACTTCCAGTTCTTTCATGTTGCTTCTCATGGCGGCGCAGAGCAGATCTAAAACATTCACGAACATCCATTTATTACAAGTGAATGTAGTGATCTTATCATAGTTTCATTTGAAAAAAATTGAAATTGTACTTTTTTCAAATTCACCTCAGTCATGATCAATGTATGAATGGATTTACCAAAATATTGTGTAATGCAACTATTACTTTTTGTTATCACCTTACAGGTCAAAACAAGATAATAATATGAGTCATAGAGGCGATTGATTTACTGACTGGACACAAATAACTGAGATAAGAGAACAAATTGGGCCCACACTCACATGAAACTAAATTTTTTGCTGCAAACTTTGCACTGGAACTGAGGACTGTGGCTCTGCTCGTGTCTTCTTCTTTCACTATCGTATTTGAAGCTCTTCGGACAGTGGCGACATTTTAGTATTGTTTCCTTATCAGGCATTGTACATTGAAGGGCTTATTCCTTCTATTCTCTTCGTTTATTAATCTTAACACAACCAGTAAGCAAGCAGTTTTCATACAATTAATACTGTGCACTTATCCAAGCAACGCATGCAATTAGAAGTATTCAATTAGAAGTGTTGAGATGGAAATAAATATAAAGATTGATAACTTTAAAACATTTTGGATAATTTACTGCCGAGCACGGCAGGCAAATCATAACACAAGGTTTGACATTGACTTGACAGGAACGTGTCAGCTGGGCTGTCAACTGTCAAATTGCTACAATCAGCTGTTATTCTTACAGAAAAAAGAAAAAATATCTAGAGTACCTACGTAAATTCCCACACCCAAATTGCCAACAGCTTTCCACGATAGGATACTTTACCGCATAAATAAATTGATAATCTTTTTAGTCCGTCCGTTAGAATATTGAAAAATAATTGACACATATTTTTTTTAATCGGTGTCAATCAGACGAAGATAAAACGCTTCCAAATTCGAGAGTGGGGGCTTGTGGCGTCATAACGCTTGTAAAATTGTACCAACCGAGTGACGTTTTGTGATTTTTACAAGCGTTATATCTTCGACAATTTTGGTTTATTTAGCAAAAGAAAAAATACGGGTCAAATTTAATTTTAATAATCTACGCGACTCGAGCTTTGGTTCCATCTGTGGGCAGGAGTTCTAGTTCCTCCTGGGTGAGCTCGCTCCTCGCTCCATCTTAGTGCAACTGCAAACTCATCTATCCCACTTGCTATGGCCGTAAACCAAAAGAACTAGGCAACACTGTACGTTTGTGACGTAATGACTGGCTGCCAAGTGCCAATGACCTTTTTAAACTTGACAAATGACGTGCTAGTGACGATGACATAAAAGCAATGTGACGTTTGTGTTCGTTTCGTATGCTTGAGACTAGTGGTTTTTATCATGTTATAATTTTAAAGAGTGCAAAAGACATATTCGATATTAGAAGAATATTTGTCGTAACAAAACTGCGTCTGCAAAATTATTTTGGGGAGGCTCTGGTTGTCTTATCCAAGATTACAACACAACGCAAGAAAGTTGATATCAAAACCTGTGCCTAGAATAAGTTAGAAGGAATTTGAAAAGCAAATAGCGGAAATAGTGTGGCCGTAATGTTTTACGTAAGTTTTGACGCGAAGGACTGATGCTGGCGTGCACATTACACCTGTGTGAGATGCGTAGAGTAAGTGGAGAGGGGCGCCGCCTCATCAGTCGGCACGCGGCACGTGAGCTTATTGCACGGCCGCTCACCAAAGCCAAGAGCAAGGTTGCTCGAACAATTTTTTCCACATTTATTACATAAAAGTGTTTGAAAATGCTCCCGTGGGTTCAAGTGACGCTCATTTTGTGCGCTTTCGGGCTGCTGAGAGAGATACGACCTTCCGAGCCGTTTGTGTCGGAGTTCCTCCTCGGAGAATGGAGGAATATAACTGAAGAACAACTGAACAGAGATGTATATCCTATTGGAACTTACTCGTACCTTGGACTGCTTGTTGTTGTATTCCTGGTAACAGATTTCCTGAGATTCAAGCCTGTCATCATCCTATCAGGTGAGCATGCTGGCTTGTTTATGACTCACAAACTAGATTCCAAAGATGCAAACAAGATAACCATGATATGCTTATTTTAAAGCTTCAATGTGATGATAATAACTTATCATCTACATTTATCCACCAAAATTATGTTTTCATATTTTCATGACTTATTGAGCTAGGAACTTGAATATCTCAATCATTACTTCGCAGAAAGCTTCCAGTTTTATTAAAATGGGTGGTTAAAAATGTTTCATTGGTTTTTATTTTATAATCAGTTTATCAGCGATGAATGCAACAATAAGCGTTGAATATCAATTATAAGTTATTCATAATAATATATTTTTTTTCATGCTGAATTTTACAGTTCTTTGTTGTATAGAAATGGACCTCAGTATAATGCTTGCTTGCATGCTTGATGTAAAATGTTATCGTTCTTAATAAATATGCTTGAAATTCTATAATAAATCTGCTGATAAAACAAATATTAGCACAAAAGCAAATCATATATTGGCTTCTTTAACTTTTAACTTCATTTAACTAAATTTTGAACTATAGTTGTTAACATCTTTATTTATTAGTAGACAAATAGATTTCCAAACAGTTCAATGTCAATAGCCTCGGACACCATGGCCTGTCTTGCAGCCGTAGTGCTGGCCGTTTTGCGCGGCACGCGAACCTAAACGACATTATTCGACGAGCTCTTGTTACCGTCGGCGTTCCAGCTGTTTTAGAACCCAACGGCTTGGCACGCGACGATGGCAAAAGACCTGACGGTATGTCTTTGTTTCCTTGGAAGATGGGTAGGCCTCTAGTGTGGGACGCAACCTGTGTCGATACTCTTGCGCCATCTCATCTTCCAAGTTCATCGTGCTCTGCTGGCGCTGCTGCTGCGGTTGCTGAGAACCTCAAACGGCGCAAATATAGCAACCTTAGTAGTAACTATATTTTTGAGCCGTTTGGGGTTGAAACTATAGGGCCATGGGGTCCGAGTGCTCACAGCCTCTTCAAAGAAATTTCTAAAAGACATTGGGTCACGGGAAGCGTCAAACTTATTGACGCTTCCCGTGACCCAAGAGCTGGCTTTTACCTTGGCCAGAGGCTAAGTATTGCCATACAGAGAGGCAACGCCGCCAGTCTCTTGGGCACATTACCAGCTGACAGCGTTGAGGATGACTTTTTCGATGCTCTATAATATGTAGTTTAGTTTAATTTTAATTTTGTATTTTTATATTTATGTATACTTAGGTTTAAAACTTCTGAAATAATTATAAATTTTCTCATTAAACAGTTCAATTGAATAGAACAATTAATAACTATAATAAATAAACTATTTAATGTATGATGATTGTAAATAAACAATGAAAAATATTATTTACTTTAATTTAAAACAACATATATCAGAGAAGCAGTTTGAAAAGATTTACATGAAGATTACATATCTGTTATTAAAAATAATATTGACTCTAGTATAATTATCCTCGACTTCATGATAAGAATCAAATGCACTGCAATGAGGGATCACTGTTATCAGTCCAACTGATTACAGATGTTCTGTACTGATTACGGTTGTATCTTCATGGCTACTTCATAACAGAATACTTTTTTTATTTAAATTTATTTAATCTTCATTAAACTTTATTTTTTTTTGTATTAAGATAAATTTATTCCTAAGTATACATAAATATAAAAATACAAAATTAAAATAAAACTAAACTAAACTACATATTATAGAGCATCGAAAAATTCATCCTCAACGCTGTCAGCTGGTAATGTGCCCAAGAGACTGGCGGCGTTGCCTCTCTGTATGGCAATACTTAGCCTCTGGCCAAGGTAAAAGCCAGCTCTTGGGTCACGGGAAGCGTCAATAAGTCTTTTAGAGATTTCTTTAAAGAGGCTGTGAGCACTCGGACCCCATGGCCCTATAGTTTCAACCCCAAACGGCTCAAAAATATAGTTACTACTAAGGTTGCTATATTTGCGCCGTTTGAGGTTCTCAGCAACCGCAGCAGCAGCGCCAGCAGAGCACGATGAACTTGGAAGATGAGATGGCGCAAGAGTATCGACACAGGTTGCGTCCCACACTAGAGGCCTACCCATCTTCCAAGGAAACAAAGACATACCGTCAGGTCTTTTGCCATCGTCGCGTGCCAAGCCGTTGGGTTCTAAAACAGCTGGAACGCCGACGGTAACAAGAGCTCGTCGAATAATGTCGTTTAGGTTCGCGTGCCGCGCAAAACGGCCAGCACTACGGCTGCAAGACAGGCCATGGTGTCCGAGGCTATTGACAACTTCACCACAGTGACAGCGATGAGGAGAGCAGAGTGGGGCTCCGATCCGGAGAGAAACAGCGAGGCGGAAGGTAGTGTCATCGAGTAAGGTACCGATGCTCGACGACGGCAGTGCGTGAAGCCAAAGACCCGACTCCCACCTACCCACAGCCAGCAGGCGCGCACGCTCAGCAGTAGTAGCAGATGTGTTAAGTAGATTATTCTGAACTACACTGCAGAGCGGTTCATCCCACTGACGCTGGGAAGATGGGTTGCCGGGTTGATCGGTATTCGGGGAAGCGATTTTCCAAGCGTCCAGAGCCTGAGAGAAGCACGGTACATCAAAATCAGTCAGTGTGGAAGCCAGGATATTCCTGACTAATTTTTCAGTACTGTGAACTGAAGAAATGAACGCCGGTAAACTGATACTAGAAATTTTGCGGACGCCGAGACCACCCATGCGAATGGGAAGAGTAGCTTGAATCCAAGCTCGGTCGTCCAAAGCCACGTTTAAAATGGATGACAGTGTATGTCTGATAATGAGGTCAATTTTGTCCAAAAGATGATTGAGCTTCCATAAATGGGAAGCACGAAGGAAATATATCAATTTAGGGCCAAAACAACAATAGCGAATTATAGTAATGGCTGAATGCATGTTAATTTCGAGCAATCTACCTGAAACATCACGGAAATTTTGAATTTTTTCGTCAATAAAGTCAGGAAAAGAGTTGTCAAAAATTGGCGACCCTAGGAGGCGAAGAGACGTTTTATCAATAATTTTGATGTCTGGGGCTATTGAGTAAAATTTAGGAATTGTCAATTGTCTGTCGGTGTTGTCCGCTAAAAAAAGTTCACATTTCGAAAGGTTGAGGTCTAAGCCAATGGAATGTAGTTCATTCTTCAAGAAAATGAGATCATTCAGAACGGTGTCAACATCGCCACCCAAGGTCCCGTCATCAAGGTACCAAACGTTAAATTTAGAATTTAGCTGACGAACTATTGGGTGAATAGCTAAACTAAAAATCACTGGCCCGAGGGGGTCACCTTGTTGACAGCCAACAGCAGATTCTAAAAGGTTGTCCCGATACAGTAATTTAGATGGGTGTCTATAACATTGCCAAAGAAAACTATAGATTTGGGGTAGTTCTTTTTTAGTTTCAGCCAACAAGGTGTCCCTGTTAACCGAATTAAAGGCATTTTTAATGTCAACCTTCAAGATGACCTCACCTTTGCCAGAATTCAGGTAGGTTGATAAAGCGTGTACGGCAGCCTCACAGCCCCCTTTAGAGCCGTAACCTAGCTGCAGGGGCTGAAATTTTTTTGAAACATCCTCACTAAAGAATTTACAGCAAATCTTGGCTGCCATACGACGGTAGGTTGTTCCCACGGCAATGGGACGAATACCGCCATCCCTCTTACGCAGGGCACATAAATTTGCTCCGTACAAGACGTCGATGACAGCTTCACTTACATTGCCGGAGAGCATGAGGTTAATCAGAGCTGTAAGCTCCTTCAGCAATGACTCACCAGCTTCCCCGGCGCCCAAACAGATAAGGTCTTTTAGATGTTGGGGACTTAGGCCGTCGAGGCCACCGGCTGAGCCGCTCCTGAAGGAGCAAACGGCCGCGATCAACTCTCGACCTGTAACGGTGAGGCAGTGAATTTCCGGGTCAGGAGGGTCGGGAAAGGAAAGGTCATCAGCTGGGGCAGGGTGTTTAGACTCCAGAGCTGCAAGTGTTTCTGGAGAACACGGTGCAACCACATCGCTACTGAAGAGAATCCTGGCTGCACCACTTATGTCACCTTCCCCTAACTTAGATTCTACTAAGTGGGATATATTGCTATTGTTATAAGTTGGTGTTGGTGTTAGTAAATTGGAATCTAAACTTTGAGCCGAAACGTTACAATTTTCTTTAATTTGTGTGGTTAATGTTTTTTTGGTTGCCAAATTCTTTTGAACATGAAGGATTCTATAAGGGAAGGTGAGCAGTTTTACCCAAGCACTAAACGAGTTCTCCCGGACGGCAAGGCGGACACAACTAGCCAAATTTTGTGCAACCAGAGGTCTGGCGCCTCGGGGAACTCGCTTTAAAATGGGGACAGAATTTTTGAATTTTGAAAGGATTTTCCAAAGTGGGTCAGAAGAGGGTGTCGTATGTGTAGAAGTTCCAGGGGGTAAGACAGGGTCTGCGTTTGGTGCATTTTGCGGTTTGTGCGCCTTTCCGATATGTACATTCAGACCCCGCTTACCTTTAAAAAATCGTGCCTGGGGACAAAGTGGGCATCTCTCCAGGGAGGTCAGCGATGTTGAAGATTGACATGTACTACCTGCCACATCGCTGCTGGTACCACTCATATATTATATTAAAAAAGACTTAAAAATAAATATAATTAAAGCAAGTAGGTACTTATAATAAACTAAAAAGGAAACAACAACAAAGTGACTATTATATAAAAGAACTAAATTGAAAATAAACACTAATAAAAAAAGGGTAGTCTGAAACACTTTCACTGTTAGCACCAAAAAGAGAGCACAGCCCAGGCAGCGGCTGCAGGTGTTCTAGGCAGAGCCCGGCGTCTAGAGCTCAGCGACATAAAGCACAGGCTGCATACACCAGTGGTCGCAAGCTACTACCAGCCTGGGCGGCTACCAGCCCCAGCCGCAATCATCCAGGAAATATGAACATGTTAGCAATTTCTTGGCAATTTTATTTTTGTTGTTGTATACTAAGAATTTCTCTCATGACGCGCTGCAATCAGACTGTTTAGCGTCACCGGCCAATACGAACAACCAGAAGAAAAACAACCTTATTACTATGAAATAAAGGCACTTTGTAATTATTATCATTAATTAGAATGTATTAATGATAAAATACACTATTAAAAATTAATTTGCACAAAATAAAAATGAGGAAGAAAATTTTTGACGTCAGTCACTCTTGACAGTCGGGTTTTTTTTTTTTTTTTTTTTTTTTTTTTTTTTTTTTTTTTTTTTTTTAAACTTGTGCTTAATTTTAATAAAATAAAATTTCTGAATAAATGTGTCTCATCACTTGTTACACTAGTCTATTATACAATATTAGGAAAATTCTAATAATGTATTTTTGTTCCTATTTATTTTCTAGAACAATTTGACCATTAATTTAAGATGTTCCACCCATAACCCACAATAGATTAGATATTAATGTTTATTTTTCCCTTTATTCTTAATGCATGCTGAACTAGTAAAGTTTTATTGAATAACATAAAAACTTTCAAAAAAAGAAGTTACCTACTTTAGTGGAATATCCAACTAGATGACTGCGGGTCTTAAAACTACCACTTAGCCATATTTCTAGTGATTCACATTGTGAATGAATAGCCAGTGACGTTGCCGGTAATGCACAAAGTGATTCATTAGGAATATTGCTTGAAGTTGTAGTTTTAGACCCGCTGATGCAATTCATTGAAATATTTGTCTATATCTTCAGATGTAGTTTTCAATGTTTGAATCAGTTACGAGACAAGATTATGACCTGATTTGCTCAATACAATTCTGTTTACATACACACTCGTCTTTTGTGACCACACCTCCAAAAAATACCAACAAAATATTATGTCATAGAATCTCAAAGTATTTTGTTGAAATCCTCTCTAGGCTGTCCACTGACCTGAGATTTATTGTTATCCTATTACCTAATATTTCTCCGTTTCTCTGCTTCGCAGCCTCCGCTCCTGTAAACATGCCTCTCATTATGTACCTATTTATTAACTATTTTATTCCTTTCACAGTGCAACAATATTGACAGTTAGGTACCTACTTAAATTATAGCATAATTTTATATAACACAGAGCTGGACTGTTATGCAGGTCATGAGACAAAGACACGTGTTATAATACGTCACAATTCGTAAGGAGTTTTAATATTGTCACAAAATTATCAACGTGTTTATTTACAAATAGTTGCCAACTACAACCCACTCAAAAATAGAGAATGCAGTTATCTGGCTAGCATTTGATGTAGGTGTTAGAAAAAAAAGTTCAGAGGTCAATGGACTTATTCCAGTTCAAGATAAACATAGACATAAACTATTCCACGGGTAGGTACGCAGGAGTTTTACGTACCAATGCGAGAATCAATATCTTAATCCGGGCCATTGAGTCCATTGAGTATTTTGTTTTGAGCCAGATATCATCCAAATCTATTAACCTTGGTAGGTACACCCGTGCTGTTTGTAGCACTACCTACCCTTTTTCCAAAAAGCTCATATGGGTAGGTATGTTATGTACCTATTCGGGGAATATACAGCGAAGTATCGTAAACAAGATAAGATATGACAATACATGTCATATACCATTCATTTACTGAGTATGTATAATAAGCTGGTTTATACTGCTGCCTTTGAAACTAAAAATAAATAAATGTAGGATACCTATTTTTCTTCTAAGAGAATTCAAACCCGCGACTCACGAATACCGTAACCCCGGTACATAAAGGGCTATTGAAGGACACCGTGGATTTTAGTCAGTACGAGTCTGTTTGCATTCATGCACGTGTTTTCTTGATCTAAATTAAATTCAATAAGATAAGCAGCACAGACAATGAACTGGTTCTGTATTTGGAATGCAGATAATCTAAAACCAAAAGAAATAATAATGTTTAAACAGAAGGCATATACCAGATTAACCTTGGACAGTCTCAAGTTTATATCAATAAAAAACCAAACCTATCCGACGAAGAATGCTTAAATTTTCTAGGTCTTTTCGCTCGCTATTCCATCGTAGGCTTGGTTACCTTATTGCTTATAGAAGACAGGTGCTAAAAAATTGGAGCTCTCTTTGCTCGCTCTTGCATTCCCTTACTTCTCGAACTGACTCTGTTTTACCTACTAAACGAAATACTTCCCTACATAACACCTTCCTCATCACACACTACGGTGGATACGGCACCAAAGGCTTCGATTGCTTAGGGTCTATACTAGCAGTCTTAATCCGGCACTGTCCTTGGATAAAGTATCTCTTTCCTACTTTATGTATGCAAAAATCAGCAGCAGCACTCATGCAGATTGGTAGGTAATTGATCATAATAGTCAGCTAATAAATACCAATTTATGAATCTTCGCAATTCATGCCTCAAGTCCACTGTCATTCGTTAAATCAATGCGACAACGACATCATTGTATTGAAATTACTTTAATTACCAGACGCGGACAATGATAGGTACTGATTAAACGTAACCGAACTACTATGAATCATACAAGAATTAAAAATTTTGCGTGGCATCTTAAGCTATGGGAATATGATGACGTCAAATATAAATAAGATGGATGAAGCTTTTAAGCAAAATGCACCACCATTACGTCGGACTGGCCAAATCGATGTGGCGTTTTCCAGCTGGATCCCAGACTGCGCGGGTCCATGATGGGTCTGGCTTCTTAGGCCTGTAAGTATTGGGGCCAACATAGACTAGGTCTCAGCTCCTGCAACGTAAATCTTAACAAAAAAAATCGAAAAATGGTTGAACCTGAACAGGCCATCCCTGAAACAAGCTTAGAAAATTTCCCAACGGTGATAACCCGGGCTTGTGGGAGCCACTCAGGCCCTTTTAAGCAGTCCGTCTCTGCATCACCATGAGGCATTCCAGAATGTTTACTTATTTAATAACCTGCGAGCATCAGTGAAGGTTCATCCCATGCCCACCATGGTTATGAATAACACCACTGTGTCACTATTACGTGAAACCATCGATTGAAACCTTATACCTTCCAGCCTCGTAGTTACGTACGTTATATTTTATGACCTTGTTAATGAAAGAATGATCTAGCAGTGTAAAACCTGTGTGAGTTGATGTTAAATATTGACACACGTGTGTGGTAGGACTGATCATTTGAAACCTTCTGCATTCACGTATGTTCATTGCATATTGTTTGCACTTCCTTGCCGAGCTAGCGAGGATCGCAAGCCATGCGTATTTACAAATGCGGTACTCTGGACCATATCTCGAGATGCGATTTCACCGGTGTGCGACACTCTACGACACAAATGTTTGCTCTGGTGGACTCAAGCAAACACAATAGAAAAGGATACTTCTGTGCGCCGCAAAAAGTGCCGCACACATTTTGGTGGTTACGTACCATTAGGATCAAGTAGCAAATTTGTTGAAAAGCAGGCAAGAGCTATTGTTATTGTGCAATTTAGCTATCGAAAAGATTTCTTCAGGTATGTTTTCTATTGTTACAGGGCTGAGTGGCATAGCTGTTTACGCCATTCTGCTATGGACTACAAGTCTAGAATGGGTGCAAGCGTCGCAGTTCTTCTATGGCCTCTACATCGCAACAGAAGTCGCATATTACACCTATATTTACGCGAAAGTAAGCTATTTATATGCTGCTGTTCTAATGCGTTCGCAGACAGATACAAAAAGAAACTAGTTAGCTTAAGATTAAATGCGGTCATTTGGTATTCCAAAACTTTGTCGCCTAGCCTAATGCCATGAGTGCTGTCTGCTCTCCAGATGCCAGCAGGTGTATTGACATTTAAAAGCGCAAAAGCACGTGTCTAAAACCGGATATCGATTTTGGTTGACGAAAATAATGTAACAAACGATAGCTATTATTCGTATTAGGCAGGTACCTACCTATTAAAAGCAAATTAAGATCGAAATATAAAATTACGAGATAAGTACTGTATGCAAAATCGTCGTGCGTCAGTTTTTATACATGGCTGTCATAAATATTCGATAAGTTCTCCTTACACTATTAAGCACAAACTATGACTATTCTTATAAGTAAAATATATGAGACATTAAACTTTAGTATTTTCTGTAACGAACGCAGGTGCTTCCAATGGCGTGCTTTAATCACCAATGGCGAACACTGCTCTTGTTAACATATCGTTACATTATCTTTCTGATGTAAAGAAGACGATATTGGCAGTTCAATGCTGATATTTCAAATTTTGATAGAAGACTCCTTAACCATCGGAACAAAAATAATTCTGCAGGTGGACCCGGCGAAGTACCCGCGCGTGTCATCCTACACTCGTATCGCGGCGCTCACTGGCCGGTTCCTGTCGGGGGTCACTTCACAACTGCTCACACACTTCGGCCTCATGGACTACCGGGACCTCAACTACATCACGTTCACAGGTATACACTAGCTATCAGCGGTCTTTCTACTCGTTTGAGCCCACATACAACCTCGATAGAACAACGGTAGTGTTTGAATTTGGAGCTGAGTCGGCAGATTTGTTCCACCCCCTTTTGCCCTTTGTATTCTAAAATATATACTGCCAAAGTCCTGTCTGTGCTGCCAATATTTAAAAAAAAAAACCTGGCGTGCAGGAAACCGAAAATAGAAGCCCATATCACCTACCTATATAAATATATGAACAAGTTACATAGCTTTTCTTTTGAAAGAAAAATTCGAACCGCCAGCAGGATTTGAACCTGCGAACTCCAGATTCAGTACATCCGACGTTTTTTCCAACCAAGCTATCGAGGTTGACGCCTACCGCGTCGAAATCTTCAATCCATTTTTAACGTCTCAAGGTGACGTTTCGCAGGGGGCAGTTTCAAATCCTGCTCGCTGTTCGAATTTTTCTTTCCAAAGAAAAGTTTTAAAATTCGCGACACTTGCGTTAATGCGTATAATATTTAAAAAATAACAACTTACAAGTTTTATTATTAAAACAAAATATTTCTAGAATGCTGGCGGAATGACAACAAGTTATTTTTTTTAATACAATATCCATTACATTATTTCTGAACATTTCCATTAAAAAGCAATAAATGGATATCTAGCATTTTAAATTCATTCAAATAAGTTACGTACGGCATTAATATTTCCTAATAACCTGAGAAAGAAAATCGCAGTTCTTCACAATAAAATGAAGTCGTCAATAACGTCAGCATGATTATAGTGACTAAAGTTTATTTTCGTTTGAGGATTGTGCCGTGAGTAATACTAGAATGTCTCAGCTCAGATCCTGGCGACGTTCTGGGCTTTCTGGCTACCGACCGTGCAGTACGGCATCTACTTCCACCGGAGGACCTCCGTCGTGGCGCCACCGCTCGACAAAGAACTGCAACAGCCGTCTACTGGGGTAAGCTTAAAATTTATAAATTTTTCATGTTGTGCATCTTTAACAGTCTTCAAGAGTGCCAGTTCAAATATCACTGGAGCATATAATATTAAAACCATCTTGTACGTATATAAATTTTCAATTAAGCCCTAGTAAGAAGGGGCTGTAAGATTCATAGTGATAAAAACAGCAATTCTTTCGCTTGTCCTTTGCGAAGCCGCTTGCTCGGTGCTCTTTAAAGGCTTCCAGACTGTGTGTAATGGTTTCGCAATTTATCTTACGAGAAACCAATACTGTTGTCAACGTAAACCTATCTCAGCAAAAACTGTTCAGTTGATCTGACGTGAAAACTGAGTAACAGACATTAACTCTCACATTTAAAATAGTAATTAGTAAAATGTTTGGATAATCACACAGCCAATTAACAACAAAATTCCTTATATATTTCAGCGTAGCATTCGCTCCAACGTGGTGGAGGCATCAACATTGATAGCGCGTCACGCCCGCGCGGCGTACACGCGCCCTAAGGTGCTGGCCTGGTCGGCTCTGTACGCGGCGGCGTTGGCGCTGTTCGTACAGGCACAGATCTACGTCCAGCTCCTCTGGAAGGAGATACAGGAGGAGAGTAACTCCCCGGTGAGATACATGTTTAATTTAAAACTAGCTGACCCGGCAAACTTTGTACCGCCTCCGTAACATTTATTTTATTTTATATTTCATGATGATGTTGATGTTTCATATTTATTCGCCATTTAAACCTTCCCTGGATTACCTAAAAAAAATTCATAACGAAAATTATCCAAATCGGCCCAGTCGTTCTCGAGTTTTAGTGAGAATAACGAACAGCAATTAATTTTTATATAATAAATGGATGGATATCAAAATCAAAAGTTTTTATTTCACATAGGCCTATGAGGGCACTTATAAAACGTCGACAGCAGGTGCTCGACTGAATTTCGAAGACATCTACCATCATCTGCATGGTGGATTAGAGCTCACTCCGTCTCTCAGAGTGGAGGCTTATCCAGCAGTGGGAAGCATAAGCGAAACACCTCTTTTTCACAATTTTTGGAAATCCTCAATGTATGTCTTGGAGGGTCTGACTCATAATTGACTGGAAATTAATAATGCCATCAATTAAATCCCTAATTGCAGTCAATTCGCAAAAAAAGCCTCTTTCGCGAGCTTAGACATTCGAATAAAAGCCGACATAAAAATATAATCAGAATTCAAAACTAGTCTGGCTTTACGTTCTCTGCAATAGCATGCTTTTGCTCTTAATTCCTAAAAAGACATGTCAATAACACAAAACTGTTACATAACATTGCCTTTTCCGTAAGATGTTTTCATACCCAATATAATCCCCAACAAAGCTCATTTTGAACCTTATGTCAATGCAATAAACCTCACACGTGAAATGCATAAACTAGGAATAATAAAAATCAGCTAAGTCTGCTGAAATGTCCGGGTTTTTTGTTTATAAATTAATCATCTGTCGCGTCAATAATCATTTTTCACTTATCAGTTATAAATAGCGTGATAACGTCGTTATGAACAATCAGTTGTTCATTCTAATCTTAATTACCTGACGATTACGACATAAGCTGGGTGTCCTTGTTTTAAATGCAATAATTTATGCAATTACTAACTAATTAAAACTCTTTATCTTTTGTTTTCGAATTTCAGCTGATATCAAGTGAGAAATGTTGTATTTTAACAAAGGAGAGTCCGCGACACGATTGTAGCCTTTTCGTCGTGGCGCTAGTGTCAATGTCATTACATGAAATTGCATTAAAAAAATGTAGTACCACAAATCCGCAGGGCTTCTTTCGTGTCGCGCACTCTAACATTCTGAATAACTTTGAATGAGTCAGGAAATGACATTAATATTAAATTAACAATCACAATATCATTAGAACTTCAAACGGGATAGTTATTGTTGTCTTATGATAGTGTGACCATATCAATTAAAAAAGTTGCACAATTTTTAACCGACTCCCTCTCACAGAGAGGACGCCTGGTCCCAGCAGTGGCAACATTATAGATTGTTATGCCAAGCAAATTACAACCCCGGGCACGCCGTAATCGCGGCGGTAAAACCCCTCTTTGAGGAGTGCCTGGGGAGGCGTCACGGCGTCCTGACCTACGGCCTGATGCAGATCTACACCGGACACGGAAGTTTCTTGAGGTACCTGTGTCGGATGGGGAAGGAAAAACGTCTGGGTGTCACCACTGCGAGTATCGCCCGAAGGACACGGTGGAGCATACGCTTGGGCAGAGCACCGCCGTGTCCTCACGACGGCGATAGGCGGAGACCTCTCGCGCCCGGCATTGGTCGAGGCCATGCTGCGGGGCGAGACGGAGTGGGAAGCGGTCGCCTCATTCTGCGAAGCAGTCATGCTCTCGAAGGAGGAGGCGTGGCGCGTGAGGGAGAAGACAGCGTCCTCACTCCACTTCAGCCGCAGTGGTAGACGCCCACGGCGACAGACGTCGGCAGACGATCTCCGGCCACCGTAGGCGCGGGCATGCGGGCGGCGAGTAATGGGCGACTCGCTGTCCGACCATGGACCATGCCCGGGTCGACGGTACGTTGTGTACCACGCGCGCCTCAAAGAGTGTCAGCAAAATGACGGGGCCTCCCTCTAGAGGGCCAAAGTCTGCTGGGGTCGCGAGACTTACGTATTACCGTGACCCCGGAGCGTAAAGGGCTTTTGAAGGACACCGTGGATTTTAGTCAGTACAAGTCTAACGGACCCTCCCACCTGCCATGGGAAATAAAAAACAAATTACAGGCCAGAGACAAACGTTACTTTCTTTTCATGTTATTTTTTTTTAGTATGCATAAATAAATAATAAGACGACGACATTTGAAGTCTGCAAAGGATTAGTAAATGTCTATTTTACTTCATAAGCCTTGCAAACTGTTTACCTCTCGTCTCAGTTTATCTTAGGATGATTAAATAAAGCTTGTGTGCAATGTTTTCACTAAACAAACAGTACCATCTTAATCATCTCATTCTTATCACGTTAAATATTTCATTGTAGTTTCCTTAGCTAATATTTGTATGAAGTGAATAACCTGTCTGCATGTAGTTCTACCTGGTCTGGTTATTCTTGCATGTGAATTTAAATGTTTGTCCACGATATAGGAGAAATTTCTCGACGTGTTAAAAAAAATGGCACGTAGCGTTTTTTTTAATATCATGAACCATTTTAGTAAGGAGAAACAATTATGTATTGTTTTAGTATATCAATATTATCTTACTCTAATCCCAAATCTACATTGTTTACTCCATACTTCTCTTTGAGCTTACATCCAATTCAATTTATAATATGTAACTTCTAGGGGACATGATCATCTGCCTATCCTTTTTATCCAACTACGATGGGGTCGACTTCAAGTGTCACTGGATGCAGCTGAATATCAGTATTTACTTAACCTTTCGGGCGCTTTACCTACACCCGGGTGTACATAAGCGAAAACGCCCCAGCGCCTTACGTACACACGTCTGTACATAACAGACAGTCGCTCATTGGACTTTGATTTTTATCATTTTCAATTATAAATCGCCCGAGAGGTTAAAGCGACTGCTTATCTGACCTCCACAACCCAGATAGTACTGTATAATACCCCCCTTTCCTTCCAGGCAGAAGTTTACAACAGAAACGTTTACATATAAATTTTACTTCTCTTTTTAAACGTGATTTAATTGTCCAGGTAGCCTACAACGGCGCAGTGGAAGCAGTACAAACGCTGCTAGGCGCGGGAGGTGCCTTCCTCGCGTCAGTGTACACGTCGTCCGGCGTGCCCGCGCCCGTGGCGGCCGTGCAGGGCGTGGCTGTGTTCGTGGGCACCTTCGTCCCCAACGTCTTCGTGTCCTACGCTGGGTACATCGTCATGGGAATGCTGTTTCACTATACTATCACTTTGGCGAGGTGAGTGAACTTTGCGCAGTGTGAAGGAAGTGTGTAAACAGGAGTGGAATAGAATTGGTCAAATCAAATAGCGCACACACCGATAGAGTGTATTACTGTATAGTCAGTAGTTATAGTAACAACTCTTGCCAAGGTCTATCTTTGGATTGGGCGAACCAAGTTAAGCTACGCTTATCTAGGTCTGGCTTTAGATGACCACCAAAATTAAGTAACTCTCGAGGTCTGTCTGTGGATAAGGTTATTGTCTCACAGTTAAAGTCATGTTGCTTTTTTTTTATTCTCTGGTAAATTTTTATTCAAACAGACTAGTCACTCTAAGCAGTTGATAGTCGACTTATCTGCCTTTTTTAATTAAAACACAGTAGCTTAAATTAACTGTAAACCGAAGTTAGATAGATAGAATGTGTATACAAATTAATACACAGCTGTTCTACAATATTGCTAATTCTATGTGTGTCAGCGGTCATCGTTGTTAGGGATGAACAAGTTGTTGTTACCAATTACAAGAAAACATTGCTAATCTGAATTCTAATACTTTACTTTAAATAAAATTCATAAGTAAGCCATAGCCGTACATACAGAAATACAATTTTAGACCATTTCGTTGTCAATCAACGATGTAATTCTGACAAAAACTACAATGCAACGGCCAAAATTTGAGCCAATGTATTTCAATCGCAATGCATGCCTTCGATTTAAATTATGTATTTCAAATATCTTTTTTATAATTCCAGTGCAAAAATAGCGAGCCAGTTAAGCGACGAGAGCTGTTTCGGCTTGATCTTCGGTATCAACACGTTAATCGGGACTGGCCTGCAGTCCATCCTCACTCTGGTCCTGATCCAGACCCTCAAGCTGCCCATAGCGTCCCAGTACTTCGCCATCAGCGGCCTGTTCCTGTTGCTCGCTTCGCTCTGGCTCCTCGGCTGGATGATCAACATGTGCCGGCAGAAACGAAGTATTAGTGTTAATAATCAGTATTGATGACCTGGTATGGTTACAGTTGAATTTTGTACTTAACCATAGATATAGTAAGATAGTTGTCAAACGTGATGCTGTCGGTAAATAAAAAAAAATCCTTGAGATTTTTTATCAGATCTGATTAAGATGAGCTAAATGAGTAATTAAAAAAATTACCTAAGTGTTTAGAACACACTTTTTTTAATTCATTATTTTGACGATTAATTTACGTTTCGTTTTACGATTATTTTACCATCAACAAACTTAAATACTATTTACACAGAAAAATTTTCGTCAAATTGTTCTTGACAAAAATTAATATGACTCAACCGATATATTTTATAGGTAATTACGTCCCCTCAACGCAGCGACGGTGCTCTTTTGTATGGAGCAGCGCGGGCGTCCGCATAACTCAGTTTCAAACCTTACACGCATCTCTGTCCCGCTCTAAGCGGTACGCATCTACGCAGAGCTTCGATGGATTCACCTTGACTCCTAAATAGGAGTATTTTTGAAGTGAAAACTTCTTTAGCGGCGTTGTGCACTTTTTTTGGAATGGGTAAAAAATCTTAAACTCGCGTCAGGACACGTGACCTGATCGAAAATTCGTAAGACGGCGCAGGGCGCTTGCGCGAATGTTCGTGTGTGTTTATTACTATTGAAGTTTCTGCCGGCACTCTCAGAGTGCAACCCGTCGTTTTATTCCTTTAATATCTCCTCTACCCTTCGCAAACATACATAATATATGAGGTATGTCAACTATCCACATGTTCCATAGAACATTTTATCTTGTACTTATTTTTGGTTAACGGTATACCAGTGATAATAATGTAAATTTAACAATTTAAATCAATTATCCACAACTACTAGGTTTGTTCTAAGTCGTGTAGTGTAATAAAACTTAAACACAAATCATAAAATGAAGATGTACAATTAAGTACAGTTCTGCCTAGCCCTTCGGAAACCGCAGGCGTCATCTTATTTTATATTTATTTATATTATTATATAAGTTGGTAACTTTAGGTTTACCACAGGCTGTGAGTTTGTGAATGTATGTATTGTTATCTCAATCTAATGTGCAATCTTGATATTTTTAAATACTTGTCAAAAGACATACTTGAGTTTTTGGAGATACTCAATATTAACACCAAAGTACAATACTATGTTAATCACAGATTGTAGGGTTGCTTGAAGCTAATAACAAAATGGTGTAAGCATTAAACGTACATAAATTAATAGTAGAAATGCCGCATGAATATAGCTCAGACATTTTTTATCACTTTAGACCATTCAGTAACAAATTGATTAAACATATTTGAACAAATGTAATTTTCAAGGTTTTAAATATACATTCTGTTAATTTTCTGGTTGTACTGTGTTCTAAAGTTTACACAAATGGCATCTACTTGTACCTATTGTTAAAAATGACACCACTTTTATTGTTATCTAACATGTTGAATATTTTAACAAGACTCGGCCTTGCAAAAGAATAGTATGAATGTTACTTTTAGATTTAGTTGAGAATGTATTTAGATCAATATAAGTTGATATTAAAATCAAAAGGACTTTTCCTTTCTAGAATATAACACAAATATTTGTTACAAAGTCACAATTATTTTATTATAAAGTAATTAAGGTAGAAGACCTTAGGATCAGTCTATTAAATGTTATTTTTATTAAATAAATCATAAAGAGAATTGACTAGTTTGACTTATGGGGTTTGTTGCACAAGCCACAGAGGTATTTGAAATATTCTTTTCAAGTATTTGCTAAATTAAGTCACACCGCATAGATGCTATGGCTTATAAACATTAAGCACCAGGGCCGTCATTCCCAATAAGAACACCTTGAAAGTACCTATGGCCTGCATTCCTATGGGCACCATAGAACACCTCCATTTTATACCGTGGGGTTCATATACTTTTCGAGCTCGCTACACTTTTGCATACTACATTTACTAGCTACACAAGTGAATATTTGCTTTTTTGAGTGTGTTGTGGCTGCCTTTAACCTATTGGAGCACTTTAGGGACGTGGCAATAGGTTAAACGCAGCCCTGTCAAGCACTTACATGAATTGGATCCATTAAAACAAACACATAGTATTTTCATAACTATATTATAATATTTACATTAATTTTGTCTTTCAGAACAAGAAATTAATGCTGATATGTGGACGAATATAAATGTGGAATGTCCTATAGCACACTTTTTTTTATTAAAAATAGAAATACTGCGTCAATAAGTACTCAGTATAATCATATATAATACATTGCATTTCTTGAGCTCACAACCTTAAAGATAGTTTAAATTAATTTCCCCAAACCACTTATCCATTGATGGTAAGCTATAATTTATTATGTACAATTTTCACGCAACTTATACCTATTTGTGTTACGCGTACTGCATCGATGTCGGTCTCGTTTTCAAATACACGTATACGCAAATTAACAGGAATATTACTGCGAATGTAGGCAAAACAACCGTATGAATTTGTTGACGCATTTGAGCAAATTCCTGCTTCCTCTCGCGCTTCTGTCTCGCGGTTTCTTTCACTGCTCCTTTTAGTTTCCTCATAGTGATGCTAAAAAATAAAGCCATATAGAATATTGTGAATTATTACGGTCTTTATCTATGCCACGTCTAAAATCAAACAAAATAACAGAATTCTTATCTGACTAAATTTGTTTATTTGCAAGATTAAAACAATGTCCTGTCAGGATATATATTACTAGTTATTTAATAATAATTTCATACCTTTGAATGCAGGCACTCGACTGTTTATTTTATTATTTGAATTTATTTTCATAGAAATTCGGGACAGATAGCCAAAGAACACACGTCACAACACCGAATGTGCCGAATGTCAGTTTGACAAGTGATAACAAAGACAACGCACAGGTGACACATCACAGTTTGAAATTTGACAGATCGAGTCCACTGGTTGGCCCGTTGGCTGAATGATTTTTAACGTAGTGCTAGTGCTGTTTTCATAGACTAAGCTCCCATCTCGCCTCATACCCACGAGCGCTTTTTAATTGGCATTAAAAAAGCCCAGCACTTATATTCAAATGCAGTTCGAAAAAAACCGCCGCGCTTAAAAACAACCGCTCATGCGAATGGGCATAAAGCAAATACTAGTTTTCTTCTCTTTCTAGAGGGGACATTTTTATCTATCAGTTGGTTAAGGGGAACTCCATCTTTTATGTCTACGGTGTACTTTTGCCTATGGCGATTTCTCCGTTGTAGCCCGCGAAATTCAAATTTTCTTGTGTTTTTGCAATTTGCATATCAGTGACAATTTGTAACTTTAACAAGTATAACTTTAAATATAAGAATGATCAAAACATTCGCTCTCACAAAGATTTAGTCAAAACAAGTTAGATTTCGGAAATCTGAATGATACGAAAACTGAATTTCGTGAGCTACTACTTCTGTTCCACCCTAAGCACAACCGCATACAGATCAGAAAAAATGTGATACTTACTGGAAGGCACTCACTGCATACATAAAAATGTATGCAAATGTATGTAAATAAGTATTTATACAAAGTTATTTTACACTTTTTTGTGCTGGTCTTTTTAAATTAATATCTGTTTAAAACCGCAATAAAGTCGTCACGCAAGTCGGCGTGTTTTTGACCCATAAAGATAAAATAACACAAGTATTATCTCACTCTTTATTCATCAGATGAATACATTAAACTTCATTAGCTTACAAAAACAATTATATTTGTATTAGTTAGTTGACTACTTATAAATTACCTCATCACAGAATTCAAAATGTGTAGGTAGGGTTACAGAACAATTGAATTTCTTAATTGATAATTGAATTTTATTTTTATTTTAGTACAAAAAAATGAGATTGTTTATGAAAACGCATTCATTCGATACTATAGTTAGTACTTTATAGGTTTTATTATGATCAAAGAATTTTTCGCTTGTCTTCACTGAACTCATGATAGGTTTAAGTATATTTCTAGTTGATTGCGATTACAGGAAAAAATATTTTTTATTTAATATAATAATTTACAATTTATACATGATATTCTCCTCCTTCGACCTTCTCATCAGACAACGACGCTACGATAGACGCACAAGTGCCTTGCGATAGCCACAGTAGATACATTAGACCTCCTTCCAGAATGCCAATCAGAACTCCACATATTACGTCCAAGATGTAGTGTCTTTCGGCGAGTACTCTTGTGAGGCATACGGCACCCACCCAGGCCAGTAACGGAGGAACGAAGTAGATAGGAACATCGTTCAATAGAAGTATGGTTACGATCATACAAGCACGGCTGGCGTGTCCAGATGGGAAGGAGAACTTGTCCGGCCCGACTTCTAGCATCTTGTTCATCGGGATCGGCCGACGTCGACGCACGAACGCCTTGGTAACGGCTATCACCACGATGTCTAAGATCAGTGCTGCGGAAATTAAAAAATAATGTTTATATTTCTGTTTCTTTACAAGAATTAAGAGTTGATTAAATTAGAAGAAGTGCAAAGTAATTGTGGCAGGTACATTTTTTTGAGGAAGCCTACACCACTAGATGACTGATCTTATACAGCAGAATGAGTGGGAAGGTGGATCAATTAATGCAGGCCACTGTACATACGGGATTCATCCACATTAATATTCTATACATGTCGACGACCGCCTGACGTAATCAACAAATCTATCGATGTATCTGATTCATTCTTTTACAGACTAGTAATTGAGACTAAAATAATGTAGCATCAAACGAGTTGCTGTTACACTAGCAGCATATCCATTTCAGCACAAAATGCTGTAATAGAATGTGTTTTTGACCATACCAAAATTTATGACTAACATGATGTATGAACATGCTTCTATTATGACTGTGTAACACAGGGTTTCTTAAAGTGGGGTCCACCGACCCCTTGGGGGTCCATGGCATGTGTACCAGGGGTCCGCAGTAGGTCAGCTAACTCTTAACTTCTTGATTTAAAAAAAAAGAGTAATGAAACTACCAATTATTAAAATTGATTTTTCAATATAAATATGGCTTTTTTTTTCTTTCCTCAAAATAAAATCTTTGACAGGGGTCTGTGGAATTATTTATATTGTGAAAGTGGTCCGTGACTGCAAAAAGTTTAAGAAACCCTGGTACAACACAGTTATGACTGTGTCTCTACCTTTACATATCTCTCACTATAATACACAAATGAATCTCGAGATAGTAATATTTCTGTAGGTATATAAGTCCAATAAAAGTGTTGTCATACCTATGAGTGTGTTGACTTGCAACTGATAAAGTTCCTTGTTGTTGAACAACCAGATAAAAGTGAGCCAGCCAGCCAACCAGACGATCCCATGGCAAGACACCTGCAAACAAGAACAGATAAAATGACTGGCTATGTTCTTTTTAACTAGTTTAATTGTATTAGCCTTGGCTGCCATAATTTTTGTTTCACATGTCAGAAAAAATAAAAGCGTTGGGTTGGGGCTTTGTTGGAGCATATTTTTTTTAAACATTGCCCCACACTAGGAATTTCTACTAGAACTCACATACATTATTCTGTGTCATCATTAGTTCTGAGACTAGTAATTGAGACTGAAATCTTTAATAGATTTTCAACTTTATTACTAAAAACAAATTTTTATTTGCGATTGGGATAAATGTTAGACTTTGGAATACATTGATGAATTTTCATTGCATTTATTGCACATTTATGCCTCAATCTATCTTTAATGGGACTCAAAAAGGAGCCGTAGTTCCTTAATACATACCTCAAAGAGTCTGTAATTATTGCGTAGGGATCTTGTCCATGTAGTTTTCATCCCCAACTCCACAACCTTCTTGGTGAACCGTACATCCTCCTGTAATACCTTCTTCAACATTGGAGGTACTTGCCTTTTTGACTGTTCTCGTCCTATTAGCTGGAAACAACATTATTTTAACTTTAACTTACAATTACCTAAAGGACTAATTTTGGTCTAGTGGTTCCAAGTATTTCTGTAAAATAGGTTGGGCACTATTTTGTAGTTTCAATTACTTTTTAAATCACTATTTATAGCACTACATAGTACAAAACAAAGTTGCTTCAAGCTCTCTGTCGGTCCCTATGTATGCTTAAATCTTTAAAACTACGCAACAGATTACGATGTGGTTTTTTTTTTTAATAGGCAGTGATTTAAAAAGAAGGTTTATTTGAATGTAACATGAATAATATAGTAGTGATTGCACCCATGCGAAGCCGGGGCGGGTCGCTAGTAGAACATAAAACAATAAAGATACATTGGAAACATTCTAATGCAGACAACAGAATGAGGGGTACTATGTCCAGTTATATATAGGCTGCTAGTACCTGCTATGGCTTCTCATCCATGATATTTATTTTTGAAGATTAGTGAAAATTATGTAACAAGTATAGGAACATTTTCGAAAAATAGTGTAATAGATTAGTTAGACAAAAGTAATGATGAACTGAACTATATATCATTAAAAAAGAAAACAATCATAGAATTTAATGGTATAATTAGTTTTCCATAAGTACACCGAAAAAAAATTTTTGGTATGGAGATAAAGGGAACTTTTAAATTATTTATTAAATTAATGATTTTTTTCATATTATTCTCACATCATTATAAGTTTTATTTTTTGTTATGAATTATCTGTAATTTTGAAATTCTGTTGACCACAACATGAATCGGGCCGATTCTTGTCATTCCCCTTTCAAAACTTTCATAGAAACAGATTTTCAACTATCTTTTTTTTACAAAACATGTCAAAAATATCTCAAATAACTTTATAGACCTATGTTTGGCGTTTAAGTTTCAGCAAAATCGATTCAGTCATTTAGGGAAATAGGAACTTATAAGTTTGTATTAATTACCATTCAATGTAGGTTATTGTTGTTTATGAATTTAAAACAAAAGCCGGTGGCTAGTAACTCAGCTGGATACAAGATTCATGTAGTGTTAAATTATTATGTTATACAATACTAAGCATGCATTATTAGTAATTAATGTAACTTACCTCCTCCATTCTGCCTATCTGTGATCTATGAAGATATTTTCAACAAGCGAACACACCTGTACAAAAATAAGTGCAAATACTACAATGAAAGGATAGAGGATGCAAAAATTAATATGTAATGGATTTGGTTCTGATCAGAATGTATTTACAGACAAAATATCTTACCCGACACTAGAGTGTCATACACTTACAAATATTATTCTTTATCCCAAAACTGGCTTAACCAGAGAGAGACTTCTTTACTGTTTGTATTATTTCTAAATTATCCTCAGTTCTCCTTGAACTCAAAATAAATGTGTAATGCACGACTAATGAAGTGACAAACAGATTGACAGCTGACACAACAGTCTGACATTGAGACATTGTTTTGACACTTGACAGATGAAAGTGGTTCGTTGCATTTACAATGTGGAAAACTCGAATAACGAAGAGAAGGCTTACATAGTCCGAAGGCTTAGTCCAAGCTCAGTATGAACAGTTCTCTTGCTAGTTTTTTTTTTTAATGTTACTTGGATCGCAAACGGAGTGTTAAAAAATAGTCTATAAAAAGCAAAGCCCTGACTTCCGAAACAAAATTATTTATTTTAGTTTTTATATGGTTGTTTACCGCAAAAAAAAACTGCTTAGTGGCAAGAGGCTCATCTCAGTGAAACAACACACTACGATAAGACACTAACAAAAGGATAACTATGTAGAAATAAACTCGTGCAGCCAAGCGAGCTAGGTACTTAACTTGCGTTATAACCGAAGCCTTTACACCTGTGCCAAATTTCAATGTTCCCAATTTTTCGTTTACCTTTCACGTATTCATGGTATTCACTAGCTTTTGCCCGCGATTTCGTTCGCGTGGAATAGTGACTTCCAGCAGATTTTTGGTTTTATCCAAATAGTTCCCGATCTCGCGGGATTTCTTCAAAAATGAAATGTGGAAGATATTCTAGGGAACTCTTCAAAAATCAACATAATGAGCTCTGCGTTTGAATTTAAGAGATGCATACTCCCTTAGGGCATTAAAGCCGTTATGCCTATCGAAAAAGGCGAAAATGATATTTTTCCCTTATTTTCCCATCATTCTACTTATTTGACATTTCAGTTCAAAACGAAAAAAGACTGTTTCTCCCTTGACAATTTTTCTATTATTGACATTTCTGTATACGTTTTTAGTTTTGCCATCCTTTGCAAAACTATAAAGGTTTTGTGGTTTCGACACTCTTGAGCACGCAACGTAGAGTTGTCCATGGGAGAAACAGTCTTTTTCAAGATGTAGGTACCCCCGCAACTTTTAGCGTTTGCCCTTGGGCTTTATTTATGGTCATTGCAAACGCAGTTTTCAGCGGAAACTGAACTCTTTTGAATTGGACTGGCAAATCAGTTGGAATGATGGGAATGCGGGGAATAATGAAAGTTTGGCCTTTTGCCATCCCAGTCATAATAACGGCTTTAATGACATTCCGTCCTAAATAGGTTATTTGTAACCGTATGCCGTTATATAGTCTTGGTGGATCTAGGTTTCTCATAAGCATCACAGGAGCACCAATTATACAACGGAACCAATTTAAAATTTACGAAACAGGACCAATCCACATAAACTATCATACAACCGACACTACAATTTTTCCACGAAAGTACCGAAGCGTTCGGCTGATACCCAACAAAATGCGTGTAACGAAACCATAGCGCGATCTATTGCGATCCCAACGGCATCTATCGTCCATGTCGCGACCTATTTCGATCCCAACGCCATCTATCGATAAGGTATACGAGTTTGACAACTCGGATACCTTATCGATAGATGGCGTTGGTCGATTATTTATCTAAACTCCGTTCGGGCATTTTCTTTGTACTTAAAGTTTTATTATATTGATATTATTTTATTCATACCTTTTTACTATTTATTTACTTTTTTCCGATGAATTAAAACAATAACATGAACCGAATTCGTGTAACGATCGACACCATTGCGCGATCACCGCCATCTATCAATCATTTAAGGAATTATCTATACTCCGTTAGAGCATTTAATAAAATTTATTTTTTATTTTTATTTTTCTGTAATAAAAACTATCCTATGTCCTTTCTCAAGTTCCAAACTATGTCTGTTCCAAATTTCACACAAATCGGTTCAGTAGTTAAGGCGTGAAGAAAAGACAGACAGACAGACAGACAGAGTTACTTTCGCATTTATAATATTAGTTTGGATTATTTCCACTTTGTGGTTTCATGTCCTATCGTCTGTCGCTGATTGACAGATAAGTTCGCATTGTATTTGACACAACTCAAAAAAATCAAAAATCAGATTATTCATTTTGCTTTTATAAATACGTTTTTGATTAATTTTTTTCAATCATGGAATTCTTCGGTATTACCAAGTTTGGTCCTCAGAATTATGTCAAAGATATGATGATAGAAAAATACAAAGACCCTCACAGTATAGATGATGTTAAACCTTTGATGAAAAAAGTCAGGGAATATTCAACTCTACCAGAAAGGGTATTTGTTTAATATATTTAAATTAAATCGTTTGTTGTCTTATCTGTTGTTTCCAAGGCCACAATCCTCGACGTTTTTATTGGCCGTATGATCTCACTGTGGCTTCATCCGGCGGTAACATATCGCCGTGGTGGCGTGAAGAAGGCGGCGTTTTCTATACGTAGCTACATTACATAGGCAAGCTGTGTTCCCCTGCCTTGGTTCAGGCCTGGTCTATGTTGGCCACAAAATGACGGTGCCCGGAGTTACAGGGACTGGCTAGGCTCTAAGCAGAGACGCCGAATTCTTGGCAGCAGAATATTTGGTGGTGATTCGGCGAGACCCAAAACATTTTTAGGTAGTCCGATCTGCATCATAGTAGTGGCTGCAGTAATTTCCGTGTGAGCACATTTGTTTCATTTACGAGTGGGTTGTATTTAACCAAAAATTCGCGGCATCTCTATAAAATCTGTCCACATTTCCAAATATGCAATAAACTTTACTTTTTATTCGAATTCTACAGATAGAACGCCCCGATGTTGATGTGATTAGAGTAATTGATCTTTACCTAGGAAGAGTTAATGGATTTGCTTACGGCTCATCGGAAAGGTTAAACAAGATGAAACGTAAAGGAGTTCTGATACCTCCTTTTCCTTGTGACGTGTACAGATTTCCCCCTACGACTTGTTTAGAGGTAAATAATAACTGCATTATACAGTGTGTCCAGTAATGAATGGATTCAGAGATTCAGAAAAAAAAACAATACCCTGTAATACCTAAAATATGTCACTTTTAAGAATTTTGATAATTTTTGGTACCTTATTTTACATTCATGCACACCACGACCAAAAATTGATGAATTGCATCGGTTTTGGATTGTTAAATAATTAACATTATTTTACTGAGCTTAAAGATAAGTAATAAATAGAAACACTACTATTACATGGGTTTTTAAAAAATGAACTTGAATTACTGCTTTTGAGAAACTTTTTCATTATGACAAAGTTTAAGTGATCATAGCATGAAAAAAACGTATGGTGTACATAAAAATACTGGTGACCAATAGTCTTAAAATAATGCGCACTTAATGTAGATTTCGAAATAGTATCATTTATCGTTGTACCTAATGAAAATAAAATGCTATTCGTGTTTAAAAGGAGGGAAAGAATATCATTTTTTCTGGGTCTTTTCTGAAAGTGCCGGCCGGCCAAAGAAAAAAACGGTACCTATGGGTAGTACTAGTCATTTGGAGCAATAGTTAGTACGGCACAAAAGTTGCTGGATGGCTCCCGGCCAAGTATTGCTAAAATAATGCTAAGTATTGCTGGAACTAGCGACTTCAAGCAATTAAACATAACACCACGCCTGTAATCCCAAAAGGGTTGGAGAGGCGTACCTAATGAAATTAATTATAATCTCTTCCTAACCCGTAAGTGACATAAGTTAGGTACTACTGGGTACTGAAGTAAGAGATTCCATACTTTTTCTCGCTAGTAGAGATACTATTCAATAGTCTATAGTGTTACGTGCACGCTACATTCCAAACCCACACAGCTAGGTATACCGATTGAGCATTAAGAATAATAATTTCGCATTTACTTAATTATTGCCAATTATGAATTGACCTTTAAACCTTTCCATTATTTGTGTTGTGATTATCTAATACGTACTTACAATGTGAACATTCCTGATCGTTTCAGTATGGCTGGTGGCAACATGACCCTGAATTATTGAAAACCGATTGGTATGTAACCAATCCAAAATTCCCACAACCATCCTCACCGAATACTTTGATTTTAGACAAAGTTCGGAGAAACAATAAATATGCAACTCTATTCTGATTTCAATGTACCTATTTGTTAGATGTGTTGAATGTTGCATAAAATCAAATATTTGTAAAAGAATGACCTAATAAATAAAACACACTGAACATTTTTTTTTTGTTACGAGCTAATACATCATTCATTATAGATGATTGTGCTCCATCTCCAGCAGTTAGATGCCATTCGCACGAGCGGTTTTTCTACGGGCGCTTAATAAGTATCCGAAATAGAACAAATGTATTCTCATGTATCTGTTCATACGTCAGCGCTTTAAAAACGCGACGTTTTTTTTTCGAACTGTATTTGACTTTAAATGTTGGGCAAAAACATAAGTTCAATTTATTCTTTTGTATAAATTGTTCTTTGTTCAAACTAAGCGCTTTTTTAACGCCCAAAAAAGCTCTCTCGCTCGAGCGAATGGGGGCTTACAGTTAGACTTTAAAAAGTGTTCGTGTGATTGTCATACGAGCACTTTTTTACATCGCAAGCAAATAACGCCATGTCAAGTATGTTTGCGAATAATCGCAAGCAATGCTGCCTGCGGGGCAGACAAAATTTAAGAATAGAGCGCGCGACGTATTGCTCAATTTCCTAGAGGCAAGTGTGGTGACAAGCCAAAATCAACCTAATTAAGCTAAAGTTTGAACATGACTGCGTAGTTTGAAAAAATCTGTTTGGGGCTTATCAAAACGACTTTCGACGGTTCTGGCAACACTGGTCTTAGACGTTCAACTGTCAAAGTCAAAATCCTTCTTTCAACTTGTTGACAACGTGAAGGGAGGACTACTCTTCCACAATGTCGTAAGTAATCTGCATTAATTTATGAAATCAATACTTCTTAATTTAACGTTTCTGTTGCGATCTCTTTAAATCATGTAATATAACTTGTTTTGCACTTGATTTTTCAATATTTCATGCGGCTTCACTTGTTTTCTAACCTTGTATTGTTAACATGAATCTGATGTGTTATATTCTCATTCTAGGTCTAAAGTATCGCGTGATACGCTTTACGAGTGCGTAAATGCCGTCCTCCAGACGTCGAAGGACAAGAAACGTAACTTTTTGGAGACTGTAGAACTCCAAATTGGTCTGAAGAACTATGACCCCCAGAAGGACAAGCGTTTCTCAGGCACCGTCAAGTACGTTTACCTGGAAAGAGCATTTTAGTGGTACATGTTGTTTTCATAAGTTCCACCAAGATGAATCTGGACAGGGAGTCTGTGAAAACTGACGGGACTCGACCCAGAGTCTTTAAATATCGGGTAGGTAGGCCTCGGCTTACCGAATTAGCTTAACATGTTGAAAACACGGCTCCAGGTATGCCTCACTGAATGTGTTAGTGGTAAAATTGAAATAAAACCACAATTGAATGTTTTACTGGTATAGTGATTGTTTATGCAAGTGATGTTAAAAATTGCATGTATTATCTGTTGATATTGATGAATATTTTACTACTGATACACTCATACAATTTACTTCTAATAAACTCCCCATGTGTCAGATTCTAACCTCAATTTAACTTTGCAGGCTCAAGTACATTCCCCGCCCCAAAATGCAGGTGTGTATACTGGGAGACCAGCAGCACTGTGACGAGTCCAAGAGCCTGAATGTACCCTGCATGGACGCTGAGGCACTCAAAAAACTTAACAAGAACAAGAAGCTTGTTAAGAAACTAGCAAAGAAGTGAGTATTATTTATATTTAAATTAGTACATTCTGTGGATGACATCAATCTGCTCTATTTAGTCCATGAGACCTATGTTAATGTGTCCTACTTTATTTTTTCTAATTGTTTGTAACTATCTAAATGTATAACACTGATATTAATGAAACCTGCCTATAATAACACTTTTCAACTTATTTTTCAGATACGATGCTTTCCTTGCATCAGAATCCCTCATCAAGCAGATCCCACGTCTGCTGGGACCCGGTCTCAACAAGGCCGGCAAGTTCCCTGGTCTCCTCTCCCACCAGGAGTCCATGACACAGAAGATTGATGAAGTCAAAGCTACCATCAAGTTCCAGATGAAGAAGGTATGTATCAGGGAAATGCATCTCAATGGCGGCACGTTGGTGCAGTGGCTGAGTGATTGGACTGCTGCGCTGCGTGTCGCGGGTTCAATTCCCGCACGGAGCAAATATTTGTATGATCTACAAGTAGTTGTTCCGGGTCTGGGCGTTTGTGTATGTGAGTTTATATGTTTGTAAATGCACCCACAACACAGAAGAAATTCCTAGTGTAGGGCAAAGTTTAAAAAAAAATGTTTGTAGAAACTAGTCTGAACAGTACCAATATTATTGTAATTGTACACCTGAGAGCCTATCATGACATTTTTGTGACAAACTGAAAATAGTTTCTTAAACACCACAAATCTTGTAATTAGGCCTTAGGAACCTCACTAAATAAAATTATTTGATTTTGTACAGAAGAAGAATGTGGGTACTCTCCTAGAATGTACTAATTGGTGATATAAATCCGATTTTGAATTTAGTATTATTACATTTTTACTAGATTTTCACCTGGGAAGGTCACAATTATTAGGTAATGTAACTTGTTTCATGTTCACATTTTAATAATTATCTTTTGTGCTTTCTAGGTGTTGTGCCTGTCAGTGGCGGTCGGCCACGTGGACATGACCCCTGATGAGCTCGCCCAGAATGTGCACTTGTCCATCAACTTCTTGGTATCTCTGCTGAAGAAACACTGGCAGAATGTGCGCTCACTTCATATGAAGTCCACAATGGGCCCGCCCCAGAGATTGTACTAAGCCTACTTCAATAAATATGACTTCACACTAATTTGTGGTTTTTTTTCTTCACCTGTTGTAATACCAAATAAAAATGAGCCTCGCACCAGTCTCACGATGTGTTACACATCTTATCTCTCATTCTTTTCTTTGTAATAAGCCTTGGTCCCTCAAACAAACCTCTGAGCTCTGCATTAGTTTGGTCACACCCATCTATAAAATATTGCCTGGGAAAATGCTTGGTACCTATATTATCTGACCCGACTATCGTCAAATAAAATAGTGCATACTTCCCGGCTTCCTATTTTACTTCAGTCCATTTTTTATACGAAATCTCGAAAGTAGTAGAAGGTAAAAACTAGGGTCCCGATCAACTGTGTAGTCTGGGAAAATGTAAGGATCTTATAAAATTGAGTTTTTAACCAATTCCTCTAAACAAATTCATTTGAAAAACCATCTTTAATCTATCCACGACTACACATCTCTCCCCTACTAATCTGACGAGCTACATGCAATACTTGGGAAAATGTTTCAGAATCGCTGAAAAGTTGTTCAATACCTACTTCTCTCGAAATATCCCTGAACACAGATGTAGACCTGGCTGAGACGTAGCGGGATTTAACTAAGCCAGACCTTTTTATGATGTAAGCCCCAAAAATATTTTAAAAATTCAAATTCAATAAGCCAATATTGATTGCGGCATTTCTGTATTTGGAAAAAATTGAAGAAGTATTGGTCTAGTTTTCAACGTGCCTGAAACACTTTTCCAAAAATTGCATATAGCCCTTGCCAGCTCATCAAAGGGTATCCTGACTACATAATTGTTTTAGGTCAAACAAAATTACAAGGTCCGAAAGCGGATCTGAAAGTTTATGTGCGTGCGTTGGGTAGATAGGTAGGTGCAATAAAAGGCTTTTTATCAACAAACGAACTTAAATTCTTATAATAATTTCAAACAATATCACTTAAACTTCTAGAATCAGGATTAAGCATTTCATCATCTGTGTCGTCACTGTCTTCATCTTCCGGCAACTGTTCATCACAATCTTCAACGGATTCTTCACTTGCAATGCTCTGTTGAGAAGCAATTACTTCGCCATGAATATCCTTATTTTTCAGATTGCCCATCCAAAATGCTTCTGAACAATTATTTGCAGCCAAGACAGCCTTCACTTTGTAAATCAGAGTTTCAAGTAGTTGTCTCATGTGTGGGACCTTACTCATCAGAACAGTATCTTTCTTTAACCTTGAATGACAACATAAAGTCTGCAAGAATCGTGTGGATTGCTGAAGAATTTTTAAAATTTCTAAAACTTCTTGATTTTCAGTTTTGAACTGAATTTCCAAAATAGGGATTCCTTGTGACATAAAAAGTTTAAGGACTGGAATAGATTTCTTGAAAAATGCTGCTAAGTTATTTCGGTTCTCAAGAGTTTTTGCAATTTCAGACATATTTTTCATTATTGTTGCTACGTCTTTCCACAGATTCAAATGTTCTGAGTTTGTCATTCCTTTCTCTAAACGAGTTTTGGTTGCTTCGTGAAGTGCTGTACCGAGATTTCTATATAAGATAGGGAAATTACTCTTGGATATGCACTTAAACGTACGTAGTGTATTTTTGCTTGTTTGCAGCAACTTTATATCTTCGGTAAGTTGCAAAGTCAAATTTTTCAGTGCAAGCACTTCGTTATTTAAAAAATAAATAGAAGCCAATCGATCTACACTTTGATTAAAGTGTAGCCCCTTTTCCAATATACCTTCGGGGGTTTTCCACTGCCGTGACAAAAAGTTTTGTGCTAGTGTTTTTAAAATATTAAGTATGATTCTATTGTCAGAGAAGTTTTGAATGCTTTTCAGGAATTCTATGAGAGACACTGCGTTTGATAATTGCAAACAATACTTTTCATGTTTCTGTAAGTATTGGGCAGCAGCTATCAGTAATTCTTTGAGTGATACTGTAACAGTATTTGTATTTGCCAAAGTTCTCAGTGAACTTTTTAGCAACGCACTGTGCTGCTGATTCTTAAAACCTATCCACTTAAAATATATGGTCCACAAGTTGTAAATGTAATCCAGGCATGTCAGGAGGTTGATCAAATCTGATGTGTACATAATTTCATTATCTACTTGTGTATTCTCAGTTGTTAACTTTTCGATGCACAAAGTAACGAATTTCAAATGCTCAACCAGTTGTGGTAATACCTCACTGACTGTCTTTGCACATTGTTCAGCTTTGGCAGCATCATACACAGCAATTTCCTGTTTAGTAAGAAATGTTTTCCTTTTGATTTTAGAAATTAAAACATTCTCAATGTTACTGTTAACACACTTTAGTAAGAAGGTTAAAGTTTTCACTGTTAGCTCTGTTTCTGACTCTTTCTCTTCAGTCATATCAGTTTTGATTAAATGGAGTAAGTTTAGACTTAATTGTCTGAGAGGCATATTGTGACTTATTTCGAGGCTACTTTTTACAGAAATATTATTCTGGGTTGCTTGAGAGCGCGCCGTTTCAGGTAGCACTGTGTCATCTGGTGCTGGCTTCTTTGTGGTTTTTTGTTTGACAGTTTGTACTTTTACAGGCTTTCTTTCAAGTTGTTCACCAGTGTACTTGTTAACATTAAATGTACAAATGGGTGGTTTGTAAGAAATCTTGGTTTTAATGAGGATTTCTTTAACAAAAGTTTCTAACTCCTCAATCTGTAAAACCCTTTTTAATGTCTTAGTCTTTAAGTCATTATCATCTTGAGTAGCAAAAGCGTTGAGTAATTCCCTGAACCAATTAATGCAATGGACTAAACAATCCAAGATATTACTTATTGCCACTGAGTCCATATCCTCAACCATGTCAATATCAAACTTAGGCATCACAACTGGACATCCTAATAGTGCATCTATGCTAGATAAGTTTCCTTCATGTTGCTTGAAATGCAAAGTCTGAACAAGTTGAAAAAGAGGAGACAGAATACCAATATACACTTCAGAATTTGAAACTATGGTCATGCTTGCAATGTTGATAGCAATAACTTCATCCATTTCACTGTCTGCATTTAGACAATACTGCATGGTCAAGTTTATGTCACCGATTCTATCCACTTCTATTGAATCTACTATAAAGTTTTGTTGCAAGTCATTAGTCACTGCATCAGTAAGCCATGATAAAAAGTTTTTATTTATAAATGCTGCAGAAAAAATTACTTTAGATAATTCATCATAGAAGAATGCAATCATATCTGGAAATTGTCTAGTACTCCGGCTTATTAGTTCTATAATTTGGGCTGCTTCACGAAGATCTCCTTCTGATAAATGAGTAACAGATCCATAACTCACATCATCTGGCATTTCCCTAGTCTGATCATCATCTTCCGAGTTTGCGACCATCAGGTACTTAACAGCATGAATGGCAGCTAAGATACCTTGAACTTTTATTCTTGGATTAGAGGAACCTAGTTCCTTTCTTATAATCATATGTAGATCATCTCTTATAACTGAGTTTTCATAACTGTAGGCCAAGCCACACAATAAATTCATAACTCCTCTTACTTCATCCAAAGGCATATCATCCATTCTATCTAAAAGTGTAAGCATTTGAACACTCTGAGGTTTTAAAAGGGACATGTCTTTTGATGCAACATTGTTTAAGACAAGCAAAATACCCATAACACACTGTTTGGAGTCCAATCCCAGCTGCAACAGTTCTGCAACAATTGTTGGACAACATTCCTCTAGTTCTGCAAACATAAGAGAGTACAAATAAGAAGCAAATGACTCTACAGCCGGGTCCACTTTGGTCTTCAACAGGGAATTGGAAAGATCAATCAAATGTCTTAAATATTCTTTCAGTATTGGTTTGAATTTCTTAAATACATCTTCTAGTAACTCTTCTTTTAGAATATTCAGTTTGATTTGCTTTCTAATCAAATTTTCTACTTGTCTCTGTTTCTCTTCAGATGTTGAATAGGCAATAAGAAGTAAAATGAAATCAATTGGCTTATGATCTGTGTGCACTTTACATAAAGATATTGCCTTTAGCCATGAATTGCCAATAACCTTTGATGATACCATAGAATTTCTTATAGCTGTGGCAGTGAGCACTTGACTTGTGGCAACTTCCTGAGCTTGAGAAAGTGATGAGGACCATCCTAGAGCATTCCTCAAGCCTTGGACTGCTTCTAAATAAGCATTGTCACTCATTCTTCCTGGCATTAACAGAAATTTAACAAAATTTGAGAAATAATTACACTTTGAAAGACTCATAAGGAGATTAAGTGTTTTTTTCTGTAATCTCTCATACTGATCATCTGATAAGCACAAGTAAGATAGACAGTCTAATATAGCAGGAATTAAATCATGATCTTCACTTAGAATCCTGCTCATTTCTGTGGCAATATTGTCATGCTCTTGATCTCCAATAATGTCTGGAATAGCAGTTATTATTTCCAACTTGACCATTTTTTCAGAAGCAACATCTAAAAGGTTGATTAAATTTGTGGACATTTTGTCTGTATTGACAATGCTGTCTAAAGACGAGAAACATTTGAGTATCATTTGAATCCATGGCCCGCACTTTGATTCAGCTGCTAAGTCAATAGCTTTCTCGAATACATAATCTGTTAATTTGTTTTGCAAAACTGGAACACTCAGAAGTATTTTTATAACACTGTCGCTTACCGGGAACTCTTCAGCGCTATCTTCAGATATCCTCACGATATTTGGAAACAAGTAATGTTTGAAAACATCCAAATCTTTGCATTCATTCTCCAAATTTGTGAAAAGATCAGATAAGTTTCGTGGATAGTCAAAATGCTTTTCCAAGTTTTTCTTGATATTGCGAACAGTGCGAACTATTTCATGAGAAACGACGCACTTTTCTGGTGGATGTTTCAAAATAAGCCCACTATCACGCAGAGAAACGCGGAGATACGTAGTGTTAATATCCGACACTTTAGATTTCTTGCTCTGACTGGCATTGCTTCGTTGAGATGAAAGTCTTTTGAAACTCATGGTTTTGTCGTTTCCACTTTGTTTATTTTTAACTTCAAAACTGTGACCGGCGACCGCCTTTTCAAATTAAAACTTGTCAAAACATGTTTGTTTGATGTCACGTCAAAGACTGTCACCAATTTTTTTCGCAATAGTGATGTACTTGTTAGAGTCGACTAAAATTAAATTTTCCTACAAACGCTAGGCTAGGACGACTCTAGCCCTCTGTTGACAAATTGTCACTGTCAATCATCTGGTAAATCAAAGTGCTTAAAAAAATACACATAACCTAAGTTAAAGTTCTAGATAAAAAAATATATATAAATAAGAAAAACAACAATGAATTTAAATATATCCGGTCTTGCAAAATATGTCTGGAAGTCTCAAAATGTCGCTGGCTTCGGGGTTCGTAATTCATTACGTATTTTGACGCTATCATCTTCACTAATCTGCATAGTTCAAATATTTGTCACGGATCTCATTCTTTTTCATCAAAAATCTTATAGAAGTTTACATTTTGCAGTTCCAACAAGTGAGAAACAAATGGGCAAACTGGCACATGATTCGAGACGTGAAGAGGCGTCGAATGAGCGCAGAAAACTTTCTTGAAAGAACTCGAATCAATGCCATGAGGAAAAACGATGTTCTGCCTGTTGAAATTAGGGAACTAGCTGATAAGGACATAAACAAGTTTGAAATGAATGCTATCCCACTTCGAATTAACAATAGATGCGTTGTAACATCAAGGTTTGTGAAACATTATACTACTATTAAAAATAGCGAATATTTTTGAAGAAACATGTGTACTTCTTTCATGCAAAAGCTACTGAGCTTATTTTAATGAGACTTGAGTTCTTTTTTCTTATCCTCAAATAGTTGAAAGCGAGGTTGATAACATGCAAGCGAAACCGTTGGTGTTGCAGGCTACGGTGACTGCTTGCTGCTCAGGCAGGCAAACCATATGCTTGGAGTCACCTTTATGGTATAAAAAATACAGTTTCATCAGAATATAACAGGTTATAGTTTATTAAATTACTAGTTTAATAAATTATAATCTGTTATATTCTGATGCAGCTTCTGCCTGCAGATCTATGCAGGCAGAAGCTGCTGGTACATGACAAAAAGCAGAAAACCATTTATTTGAATCTTGTTCTTGCAACGTACAGGTTGTCCAATATGTAGCTGAACAGCACATAAATTATATGTAACTTACATGTTTAAGGCCCTTACCCTTTGTTTTTAATTTCCAGGCCCAGAGGTATTGTGAAGGAATGGCGCATGAGTCGTATAGTGTGGAGACACCTGGCAGACTACAATAAACTCTCTGGTGTTCAGAGAGCTATGTGGGGATAGTGTGAGAAAAGTGATATTGTTTAATAGCTTAAAATAAATAAATTATGTTGTAGTTTTACTTTTGTGTTTTTATTGAAGGGCTTTCCTTTTTCAGATTAATTTATGGGATAAAATTGTTGATGCAGTTTTAGTACATTACTAATTAATAATTATTCCTTACTAGCTTCCGCCCATGACTCCGTCTGCACGGATGGTCTTCGCGTGGATGGTTTATTTCTCCATTTTGAGTAACTCTGACAATGACATCTTATAAATATCTATTGGACCCAAATACGGCTAAGCCTATAATAATTAAGGAGATTCACGGTTCTACAGAACAACGTCTATGAATAAAACTGAAAAATAAGATTTTTTTTTCTACGTATTTCTCCAGGATAAAAAGTATCCTATTTTATGCCCAGGATAATAAGGTTTAATTATATGTATAGATGTTAAGTGAGCTGTTGGGTATAATCAACTTTGGATGTGTCTGGCAGCTAAAGAAAAGTCACATAAAACAGTCAGCTGAGTGATACTTGATAGATACCACCCGTTAGCGCAGTGGCTGAGCATTCGACTGTGAAGCGGGTTCGATCTCCGCGCGGAACACTTTATTTTGGATACGAGTTTCTATGTTCGTAAAGGCACCCATGAGGCCACGACACAGCAGAAAATCTAAGGTAATAAAAAAAAAAATCAGTTAGGATCAGGGCATTCTCTTGCAATTTTGTTTTGTATTCAATGTAAGCTATCTTGTTTCGGTCCCGGTCGCGGGACTCACAAATTACCGTGACCCCGGAACGTAAAGGGCTATTGAAAGACACCGTGGATTTTAGTCAGTACGAATCTGACAGTCTCTCCCGCTCTGCCCTGGGTGGGAGGAATCAGATAATTTTACAACGTTAAAAAAAACTTGTTTCGGTCCCGGGACTGCTTTATTAGGTGGTAACTGTGAACCCTGGAATGTAAAGAGCTATTGAAGGAAACCTGTGGATTTTAAGCAGTAAGAATCTGACAGTCTGTTCACCCAGAGGGGTGGGAGGATTCTTTATGATCTTACAACAAAACAAAAAAGCTTTCTCCTAGTCTCCTACTGATCGTAGTGTGATGTTTTATAGACATTTTTTTTTTACGTATGTTACAAAATATATTAGTATTGTGTACAATTAACTAGCAACACTTAAGCGTTGGCAACAATATATTCTGACAGCCGACTCGAGCTGTCACTGTCATAGGCTGAAAAAAGAGGGAAACCTCAAGAGAGTCCAAAAATATTGTAAAATGTATTGCTAAAGTATTGTGTACCCGAAGATCTTTTAATTTATGATGATAATAATAATAAAAACTGATCTGATTTCGTTTAGAGTTTATATTGATACAAGCGATTAATAAAGTATATTGTCCTGGAACTGCCGTTTTTCTGAGTTGTCCAACAACTCAGAAGTGGGATTACGATAACAAGGTAAGAAAATAAGTTTTTTTTTTTCTCCTCCTGTGTGTTCTCATTGTCTGATACTTGTTGTCGTCCACTTACCCACAGACATTCTGACCATTAAAATTGTTATAAAGTAATTTTAGTTTGAAGAGTTAAGGATGAGTTTCGTTAACATTTGGCCAAGGTAACCCCTTGTTATGCAGCTACGTGACAGGACTAATTCTATTAGCAAATGCTAGTGACCTGCGGTGCACGCAAAAGCTAAGTTTTTGCTTAACATCAAATATTCAAAAGGGATTGATGCGTTTTTTTTGTCCTTTCAGTATACCAATGGAATCTGAGTTTCAAACGCCATCGCGCTGTCGGGATGGCAGCAGCGAGGCTGACGATCAGTGTAGGCGCAACCGGAGCAAGCACCGGCGCAGCATTACTTCGAAGCGTCGCACGAAACGTCATGATCGTAGCGACCACAGTGACGTGAACCCGGACGGACATCGAAGCAGGCGCAGCAGGGAGCGCCGCAGCGTGCTGACGAGCATGTCGCGCAGCCGTAGCAGGAGCCGACCACGAAGCAAGTTTCGGGGCAGCCGGCACCAGAAACATTGCAGAACGAAGCATATTTCTAGTTGTGATGGCGAGGCTAATGAAGCGAAACGAAACAGATGTCATGTAAGCGATCAAAATACTACGTCATTGATAGAGTCATTTTTAGATATTATGAAGTCTTCGAAATTCGGTTCGAGTGAGAAGTTTTCATCCTTAAACCAGGTTATACCTGAATTTGACCCAATGATGAAAGAGCAAACTATTAATGCATGGATTTGTAAAGTTGAAGAATGTAGACAAATTTATGAGTGGTCAGAAAAACAGGTCATACACTATGCACTTCCCAAACTCACGGGCATCGCCAAAACGTGGTATCAAAGTTTGCCTTCCCTCTTGCATTCTTGGGAAGAGTGGAAAACTAAATTAATAGAAACATTCCCATCTAGTCAAAACTATGGAGAATTACTAACAGAGATGTTGAATAAGAAATTACGATTTGGCGAATCCCCTGAGTTATACTATTATGCGAAAATTAATCTACTTAATCGCTGCAATATTCATGGTAAAAATGCAGTAGATTGTTTAGTCTTTGGAATTGAGGATCGGGGAATGAGATTAGGAGCACAAGCGGCACAATTTTTAGAACCAGAACAGTTATTGAAATTTCTTAAAAATGTAAAACCAGGAACTCCTAGGGAGCCAGACAGGTCAAGTAAAGACAAAGAAAAACGTTCCAATGCAACTAACAAGACTAATTCGGAGAAATCAGAGGGTAAAGTCATGGTTTGTTTTAATTGTAAACAGCCAGGTCACCCCAGTTATAAATGTAATAAACCCACTATAAAATGCACTCACTGTAAATTTCTAGGACATTTGGCAAATGCATGCCCAAAAGCCGATATACCCCAAAAAAGCGAAAAGGAAAAATCTGTCCTTAATATTACTAGTCAGATAACACCTAGTATATACACCTTTCCCATTACCATAAATGGAGTAGAAGTGCAGTGCCACTTAGATTTAGGTAGTGAATGTACGTTGATACGCTTCTCTGATGCTATGAGATTAGGAATCGGCTTCACAACCGGTAGCAACTTGCCACTATTGAAGGGACTTGGCAACATACCGTATCAGCCTGCGGGTAGCTCTAGAGTGACTATTGAGGTGCAAGATATCGTTGAAAACGATGTCGAAGTATTAATAGTTGACGATAATCTCATTAACTATCCTATTCTGTTGGGCCATACGTTCTCAGAACGCCCTGGTATAAAAATAACTAAAACTGAAAATAGTTTAGACATTAGTAAAACTACTAATTGCGTCAAGAAAATACACTTGTATTGTGGCAATGACACGTGTCTCAAATCCAATGAAATTAAACCTATAGAAGTAACATCAGCTCCAGTTTTTTCTGGTCGTTTATTCGTAGTTGGAGAAATTCGTGGTCCAAGTGGGTCCGAGTATTTCTTGTTTCCAGGGGAATACGAAATAAACAAAGGCCAAGGTCGAGTTTTAATTTTAAACTTGAGCACCAAAAATTTACTCATAAAAAATAAACAATTAATTACTCGTGGCAAAATACCTCAAGGGTGCAAATACGTGTATGATGTTAAATTAAATAACGAAGGCGATGAGTTTGAGCCGAATGTCGGAGATTGCGTAACGGACGAGCAAAAGCAGGCAGTTAAGAGCCTACTTCTTAATTATAAGGAATGCTTTTCTTCATGTCTCAAGGATTTGGGTTTCACTACAGTCGTTGAAATGGATATACACTTAAAGGACGAACAACCTGTGGTCTACAGGCCATATAGACTGTCACACCCTGAGAGAGAAGATGTACGACAAATAATAGCTGAAATGCTAGAGTGTGGTGTAGTAAAAGAGTCTTCTTCCCCTTATGCGAGCCCCATTGTGATAGTCAAGAAGAAGAGCGGTGAAAAGCGCCTGTGTGTGGACTACAGAGCGCTTAATTCTAAAACTAAGCGCGATCATTATCCTCTCCCTAGAGTGGAGGACCTACTCGACGAATTAGCAGGTCATAGTATCTTCATATCCCTTGACCTAGCATCGGGATATTACCAAATTCCTATCTCGGAAAAGTCCCAAGAGAAAACTGCTTTTGTCACGCCAGACGGCCAATTCGAGTATACGAGAATGCCGTTTGGTCTGGCAAATGCGCCTTCACTATTCCAGAGGGCAATGCATAAAATCCTTCCCAAATCAAAGGTAGGGTACGTAATAATATATATGGATGACGTTCTAATCCCGGCGCAATCGTTTGAAGAAGCAATGCGTCGGTTGGACGAAGTTCTAGGACTGATAAAAGAGGGTGGTCTTACTCTCAAATTAAATAAATGCAAATTCATGTTTGATAAATTAGATTTCTTAGGGTTTGAAATTAGTGGTAGAGGGGTTAAACCGGGATGCTTAAAAACAGAAGCGATTTCTAAGTTTCCCACTCCTACCAACGTTCACGACGTTCGGCGATTTATAGGATTGGCTAGTTTTTTCAGACGATTCGTCAAAGGATTCGCTCTAATAGCTAGGCCCTTAACATTCCTTCTAAAGAAAGATACGCCTTGGAGGTGGGGTAAGGTAGAAAACGAGGCATTTATAGAAATTAAACAACGATTAATTCAAAGACCTATTCTCGCGTTATATGACAAAAACCTAGAAACCCAGCTGCACACCGATGCTAGCAAGGTCGGTATAGCAGGAATTCTTCTACAGAAAGATAGAGAGGGGTTATGGAGAGCTGTAGCTTACTTCAGCCGCCAAACATCATTATATGAGCAAAAGCTCCACTCGTTTGAGCTAGAAACGCTAGCAGTAATAGCTTCTCTAAGTAAATTCAGAGTCTATCTACTGGGTATAAAATTCAAAATCGTGACTGATTGCAATTCTTTGCGCACCACCTTGACAAAAAGGGATTTGGTCCCCAAAATAGCGAGGTGGTGGGTGCAGTTGCAGGAATTTGATTGCGAATTTGAATATCGCCCGGGAGATAAAATGGCTCATGTTGATGCCTTAAGCCGGGCACCCATAGACGCGGGATCTGAAAATATGCATGTCATTGATGTTCTTGCCGTTACAGCAGAGGATTGGATTACTACAGTTCAATCCTCTGATGATGAGATACAACGAATCAAACGAATTTTGTCCGATCCCGAGACCGCAAATATTGCCGATATCCAACGAAATTATAAATTAAAAAACGGTCGCGTTTATAAAATCGTAGCGGAAGGTATATTGAGATGGGTAGTACCAAAGGGCTCTCGATGGCAGATAGTTAAAGCAAACCATGACGATGTAGGGCATTTTGCGTTTGATAAGACCTTGGACCGGGTTCGTGCATTGTACTGGTTTCCTAAAATGAGATCATTTATTAAGAAATATGTGTCTGCATGCTTGGAGTGTGCGCATCACAAATTACCCAGTGGTGCACAACAGGGATATCTGCATCCTATACAAAAGGTAGAAGTTCCCTTTCACACCATACACGCTGACCATTTAGGCCCCTTCAATAAAAGCAAAAAGAAAAATTCTTACATTTTAGTCATAATTGATGCGTTCACAAAATTCATAACATTGGCACCAGTTAAGAGTACGAAATCTTCAGAAACTATGATGGTAATTAAGAATTTAATCGGATTTTTTGGAACCCCCACTCGTCTTATCACGGATAGAGGGACTTGCTTTACGAGTAAAAAGTTCAAAGCGTTTACACAATCTCTTGGCATTAAACACATACTAAATGCCGTATCAACACCACGGGCTAATGGTCAGGTTGAACGATCTAACAGAACTATCCTGGCTTCTTTAGGTGCGATGACACACGGGAAGGACCCTCGAACATGGGATCAGTACCTTCCCGATATACAGTTAGGTATAAACTCAACAGTACATGATATCACTAAGAAATCGCCTAGTGAACTATTATTCGGGCGTAGGGTAACCAATCCATCACAGGGCATTCTGAATGAAGTAATTTCTGATACCGGTGATGGATTGGTACAAGGCAGTTTAGAAGACGTTAGAGCGGATGCCAGCTGCTTGATGCAAAAGCAGAATGAAATTAGTAAAAAACGATACAACAGTCGTAAGAAGACGGCTCAACAATACAAAGAAGGAGACTTGGTTCGAATCGTACGTGCAATTGTATCAGGCAGTGGGCAGTCTAAGAAGTTAGAACCAAAACTGCAGGGACCATACCGAGTAATGAAGGTATTGCCAAATGACCGCTATGTCGTTGAAGATACCCCACTGTCGCGGAAAGGGCGACGCTATGAAGCCATTATTGCCGTAGATAAGATGTACCCCTGGCTATCATTTAATGCCATATCTGAAAGCGAAAACGACGATGGCCATAGTTCAGACAGTGAATGTGCTAGTGATAATTTTACGGATCATGATCCAGTCGAAAACTCCTCACCCGACACCAATGTTTAGACGTATATTAAAATATAAGTGAAAAATCCATGCGTATACCATGACCAGGAAATGATTCATGTTCAAGGTATCACATGGCATGATTGATAGGTTGTCTATTGTGGGCGTGATGGGCGCAATGATGTGCCGCCTAAGGATAAATCAATGGACAACTTGAAGTGATATTCGGACTACTCATTGTGGGCATGACGCGCACATGATGTGCCGCCCAAGGAGAAGCAATGAGTACTAGTCCTAGTGATCTTGATTGGGACCGCTTATTGTGGGCATGACGTGCACAATGAAGTGCCGCCCAATGAAAAGCAATAAGTGGTTCTAGTGATCTTGGTTGGAACCGCTTATTGTGGGCATGACGTGCACAATGATGTGCCGCCCAATGAGAAGCAATGGGTGGTTTAGACTAGGAATTTAATTGAGGCAAGATGTGCACAATGATGTGCCGTCAAAAGAAACCAATAAATGATTTTATTATATAAGAATTTTGATCGAATTAATGATTGCAAAATGATTCGATTCTCATGAGAGGAATGCTGTTTTTTTTTTACTAAAACTAAATAGAGGATAATTGTCTTCAAAGCTTTTGATTTTGTAACGTAGCGTACCAAAATTACTTACTCGGATTACCGTGACCCCGGTACGTAAAGGGCTATTGAAGGACACCGTGGATTTTAGTCAGTACAAGTCTGACAGTCCCTCCCGCTCTGCCCTGGGTGGGAGGACTCATTTGATGATTTTACCACGATAAAAAAAAAAAAAAAAAAAAAAAAAAAAAAGCGTACCAAAATTAACCTCAATTATAGATTCGATAATTGTTGAATAATAAGATTGGGATGATTTTGTAAAATGTATCTTATAAAAGAGAGAATTGTTTCTTTGTATTGCTACAAATGAAACCGTGAATGGTCGGTTAGGTACTAGAAATAAAGACATTTAGATAAATGTATCTGATAAAGGCAAAGAATTTATTTTTCATTGTTAGATTATCGTAGAACTTTAGTATTAACTTAGAGTTAGCTGTAATTTCTTTATTATACTTATAAAATTACAAAAACAACGAAGGCACTCGTTGTCGAGCGGATGGCCGAGCTGTTACAAAATATATTAGTATTGTGTACAATTAACTAGCAACACTTAAGCGTTGGCAACAATATATTCTGACAGCCGACTCGAGCTGTCACTGTCATAGGCTGAAAAAAGAGGGAAACCTCAAGAGAGTCCAAAATATTGTAAAATGTATTGCTAAAGTATTGTGTACCCGAAGATCTTTTAATTTATGATGATAATAATAATAAAAACTGATCTGATTTCGTTTAGAGTTTATATTGATACAAGCGATTAATAAAGTATATTGTCCTGGAACTGCCGTTTTTCTGAGTTGTCCAACACGTAGTAGAATCATCAAATGAGTCCTCCCACCCAGGGCAGAGCGGGAGGACTGTCAGACTCGTACCGACTAAAATCCACGGTGTCCTTCAATAGCCCTTTACGTTCCGGGGTCACGGTAATCCGTACAGTCCCGCGACCCTGGCAGGCTTTGACCCTCTAGATGTTTTATATACATAGCATTCCTTGATAAATAGAATATCCAACATTCGATCCAGTAGTTACTGAACGCGCTAGTTCAACCAAACTCTTCATCTTTATACTAATAAGCTTTATTTATGTTTAAAAGTCTGTCGTGTAATCGCGACAGTTGGGTGCCGGGCACTTTTTGGCTTGTCGTCTATACACGACTGTGGCGGTCAAAATGTTAATAACTAGCGCCCGACCCAGCTTCGCATGGGTGGACAAGATAAAACTTTCTAATAGTGAAAAATCAAATGAAATAGGTCCAGTAATTTTTGAGTTTATTCATTACAAACATACACACAAAAATACAAATATTTCCTCTATAATATTAGTGTAGATGGCACTGTTGGGGCAGAGGTTGAGCGTTTGCTAGGCTGTGTTGCGGGTTCGGTTCCCGCATGGAATAAATAATTATTGTATGATCTATACTATAGATCACACGATTATAGAATCTGTAAGTACTTATTCTGGGTCTGGCTGTTTATAAGTTTCCATAAATGTTTGTAAACACACCCATGATACAGGATAGAAATTACTGGGCAATGTAAATGTTGTTGAGGTCTAGGGAAGGGCTTTGACTATCATCATTGTGGCTAATGCACCTACCACTAGTGTGTATTCACCATAATGGTATCATAGTATTTCACGATTTCACACATATTTTAGAGTCAAGAGTAATCTCGACTAGTCTAAGTCAGGGGTGACAAATTCGACAATGGATCAAGCTTATACAGAAGCCTGTTCGCTTTACTTTGAAGATATTAGAGATGTATGCGTTCAGAAATACAGACAGACAGAGACCCTTTGTTTTTCAAGTGTGTGTTTCAAAGCTGTGCCCACACAGTAACAGACTTCATAAATATACAGATCAAGATATGAGAAAAGTAAAATGTGTAACTAGAGATCAGTTAGGCTATATTAATAGGTCAAAACATAATAAAACAAAAATTAAGTTTAAAAAAACTTTATTATAAAGTCATTTAATCCTTACAACTAAATAAGCTTCATAAAGCTTACAATGGAAAGTAGCTTCGATATAAAGCTTTTTAGTCAAAAAGACCTGAAACAAGGAAAACATCAGAATTAGGGTGGGCTTATCAATAAATTAAGATTTTAAAGTGCATGAATTATCTCAGGAAAAATTTCTTCAATCATTAGATTCTGAAGCTAATACATGCAAACATCATTGATTTAATTCTTTTATATTAAGTTTTAAACAATGCCATACTGAGGCATGCTTTACTTGTTACTCTGCCGTCCTCTAACTAAAAGGCCGTTAAGCCACAGTTGCTCGTTTTTCACTTTTTAATGTAGTCTTATACAACTTTCGATGCTCTGTCTTTTGGTCTAAGAATCATTTTTCTATGATTAATAGTTTAGGAGATACAGGAAGATTGCTGTGTAGTTAAACCACATAAAATGCATAATGCAGCCTTGTTCCTAGATAGCATACTTTTCAAGAGACATCAATTCACAATTTTAGCGTTTTCTCGAAAACTACTTTTTGCACTTAACAGCCTTTTAGTTAGAGGACGGCAGTACTGCTGTCATACTGGACAAACAAAATATTTACATAAAAACAATGCCAACATTTTCATTTTGAATCTATAAATGAGAAACTCAGTTGAAGCACTCTAAAACGATCAGACATGTTTTATGCAATATTTGGCCAGTCATGAGATTTGACGCATAGTTACTAATCACAATTTTGAAAGATTCTTACCGAAGCCCATGTCGTCGTCAGACTCCTCAGGTTCTTCCTCTTTCTTCTCCTCCTTGGCCTCGGCAGCGGGGGCCGCGGCGGCGGCGGCGGGCGCAGCGCCAGCTGACGGCGCGGCTCCCACGCCCGATCCGATATTCGTGATCAGGTCGCGCACGTTGATGCCTTCCAGCGCCTTCGCGAACAGACCAGGCCAGTAGGGCTCAACATCAACGTTGGCCGCCTTCAGGATGGTGGAGATCTTCTCACCCTACGAAACAGTAACAACATCAGTATGGGAATTCGCGCCAAGACAATTACCATGATTTTGACTAAAATATAAGTTTTCACTGATAGAGTAACATGTTTAAAAACGTTTTAAATGGTTTTATGTCACGTTTACATAGAAATGTACACGATGAAAGTGGATCATCTCATGACGAGATTCTAACCTAACACAAAAATTATGAAAAAAATACGTAAATACTTACAGTTACGGCAACGTCATCATCAACGAGGATGAGAGCGGAGTAAACGCAAGCTAATTCAGCCTTTGATGCCATTTTTAATTATAAGACGTGCAAGTCGCCAACAGGCCTTAGCTCTCAGAGAACAAGCACGTTTGACTTCTTGGTTTGGAAGAGAAACAGAAAGGTAGCGGCCTGTCAAAGCCTTTGTTTCTGTCAAAAACGTGGTCCAAAAACGGTTTTGTTAATTTTTATAACTTGTAGCATGAATAGTTTTGCACCTCACTTTGGTATAGCCACAATGCATGAACAAAAAAATTGAGACATCAAAACCTAAAATCAATGAAGTGCTGGAACGCAACTTTCAGTGTTACCGGTAAATAAAAAAGAAAACCTTTGGTAACTGTAACGAAAAAACCCGTAACGGCTATAACGTTATATTGTTACAAACGTTATGTCGTTCTATTCATAACAAACTTAAATAACGACGTGGTTATTTTTTTCTTTGCGTAAGGTGACCAAAAAGTAATTTTAGAATAATTATGTTCTAAGTAACGAAAACTATTTCCTAAATAAGGGAATAAAATATATAAAGAACTAAACTAAAAATAAATCAAACACAGAGGTGAAATTAATAACTGTATAAGGATATATTTTATTTAGCTTTTGAAATAAGCGTCTAATAGTAAAGTTGATAGATTAGGCAAACAGTGCACAGGTACAATTTATATTATTTACATATTAATCATTCTGGTAGCATTAATAGAAATTACAATTATTTAAGCTTTAAAACTACGCGAAACATACACAATAATTATAAGTCCCATGAAAATAAATGATGTTTTACGAGCATGTCTCTCACTCCTTCTTTTAAGGGCTGATTTTGTGTATCTTTCTTTAATGGAAGTTCCCAATCCGGATTTAAATTAAATCCAAATTGTGAAAGAATTCTTAATTCACATTTAATTTGCACCCATCCTGGAGAATTAATAAACGACCAGGGATGATACCATTTCTGGACCACATCTACACAAGAGCACAATACTTCCAGCCATAAATGCAAAGCTTCTTCATTTAAGCCCATACAAATTAGAGTACGTAATTTAACGTCCATTTGCGCATGAGCGTTATCGTGCGACAAGTTTATTGCTTGGACGCATCTGTATAATAATTCTTCAGGCGTCAGAACTTTACCGTCTTCATCCAAACGATAGGTCTTGCACAGTACTAAACGGCTATAGACGGAATTAAAGTCTTTTTCAACTTCTCGTGATGATGCTTCTTCTATGAAAAGCCACGGATGGCATGGACCGTCCAAGAAACTAGGACGTTTAATTCCATGTAGGAGTACTCTTTTGAAAGCCGGAGCTAACACTCCTCTTACTAAATGAGCAGCTTTTTCTGTGACGGAGTCGTCTCCAGCTCTGCTATACTTAACGCCTTTTTCATCTAGCAGCTTAACAAATCTTGCTGGAAACCAACCCCTTAGACCATTCAACTCTCCAATCCAACAGTGTTCATCTCTTGAACTGATCACTTCAATGACGTCATTTTTCCTAAAACCTAATTCATCTCCATCCCTTCTTTCAAAATCTAAAAGTGCTTTAGCTCGCCTCCTTTTACTTCTTGAAACATTGACGTATCTTTCTCTATCAGCCGCATGGCTTTGCATTGTGTAGTCTGCAGTCAACTGAACCTCAGAGGCTAGTTGTGGTTCAAGAGCTAAGAAGTGACGAGCAACTTGTAAAATTGCTTCTCTGAGATCAACTAAAATTTCAGTCTGCTTGACATTCTTCGAAACAGCATCTTCATTGTTACTATCTTCCCCAAAAAGTATTGTTTGTATTACTGACTTACTTTTCTTTATCTGACGTCTCTGAAGTTGTTGTTTGGGTAAGTTAGGTACAGCACTAGGATTACCTACAAGAGCTCCCTGGTCAGCCATCAGATATGCCAGATGTCTTCTTCTATGAGTGTCAATCAAAGTCGGACTTAAAGTGTCCCCGCAAACTTCGTCAATAGTTTTGATCAAAAGTTCAACATCGTCAATTTCACCAGGAATGTCAGATAGAGCATTAAAAATTTGTGCAGAATTTGATATTTCCGTAAATCTGTTCTCTCTAATTTTCAACATAGCTAAGGTTACCTTAAACAGGACTAAAGAGCCGTCCAAAAAGAACAAATCCCAAATTCTGAGAAGAATCTTCATATGAACAACATTCGCATACAATGTCAAAAACCAATGCATTGTTATCAGAGAGAGCTCAATGTCATGGGCATTTAAAACCTGATCAATGCCAGGCAAATATGTTGAAATCAGGCTTCTTAACACTTTTTGGTCTGCTTGGATTCCTATTAAGGTCGAAGAGTAATATGATGCTGGTAGCAAGTCTTCTACTGTTGTACACATAATCCAAAATGCATCTTCTTCTTCCATTAACAGCAGTAGAGATGCAGCAATCATTCCAGTACCCTGACAGTATCCAATGTCAGGATAAAGCCATGCTAATGCTCTCAGTATTCTTCTCAATCTCGGTACGCCAGTGCTTGTTGGGTGTGAGAAGCAAACATTATTAGGTAATATTTGCACCAAATCCTTTTCAATTTGTTTACTTGTTACCAATCCATCATCACTTGATGCTCTTACGATCTCATGGTATGTTATTTCAGTAGAAGCTCTTTTTTTATTCGCACCACATAAATGCATCCAAACCTGAGGGCGAAGCGAGTGTGGCACACCATCTTTCACCATTTTCTGCAGTTTGTCTGTTTTTTCTAGTTTTCCTTCTCCTTCAGAAAAGTTGATTTCTTTGCTGTAAAATTCCCACTGAAGACGGTGCTGGTCATCTTCTACAAATGCATATGCTAATAATTTATTTGAGCTTGGTTCTGGTCCATCTTCTTCTTCAACACAAAATCCAAATTCGTCAAATCGATAGTCCGGGAGTCCACCACCGTGACCTTCAGATTCTGGTTGCGCCAATTTAGCCATTATGTCTTGAGGTACCATACTAGGCGTAAGTGCTGAAAATGGTCCACCAGGCGCTGGAAGAAGCTCATCGGCAATATTCAGTCCTCGTATCGCATCGATCATATCTTCTGGGTCGTCGTCAGCTAATGCAGCACTTATTTTACGTTCATGGTCTTCACGTCCCACGTAACCCTCATGATCGCGTGAACTAAATAGAGACTTCGCTAAATCCATTTTACTCCAAGTAAATCTCAACTTTATTTATCAATATTGTTGATGTGATTCTCTAGCTTTCTTCTTACAAAACAGTTTCACGTACACTCATTGTTGTAGTTGGCAAACGTCAAAATAAATAAAGGTCAAACGTCAGTCTCCATTTCAGACCAAAGTTATTATTTATCGTTGAAAACTTTCTGCTTAAAACTGTAAATTGACGTTTTCCTTGTCACACTTAAAAGGACTGTTATAGTATATCTCTCTCTTACTTAACAGTGATGCTAAGTTAGTGACGGTGATGACCGCAAAATTATTATGGTTTTTTAGTGTTGTGAGTTATCGATTTTCATATGGTCCAAAGACAAGAAGACAATGAATTAAAACCAAGTTTTCGGGTAATGATAATTTCGATAGATAGATTAATTGTTAATGATATTGTCAAGTTAAAAATAGTAAAAAAATACCATGATAGCATTGTTTAATGGAAAGTTTAATTAATTAAGGAAATGGCCTCCCCCAATTCCATTCGTCACCCTTTTCTGGGCCGACTATCTCATTGTTTAGAGAAATAAGTAATACAAATATTATTTAGCAGTTTACTAAGCATTTCTTGTTTGTCGCGTTCAAAACCATAAAACTGGCAAAAACTAAATATTCGGATCAGTCAGATATCCTTAATATTTATGGGGCCAACACTATTTCTTAAAAAAAGTTTATTCCCTATCTCTTTCTCTATGGTGCCTCCCTTTGCCTGTCCCAAAGAGGGACAAAAAGAAAGAAAAAAAAAATCTCTATGGTGAGGTCAATCAATCAATTTTATACACAATCAAACATAATGCAAATGCTTTGTAAATCAAATTCATGGGTTTTTCTATTTAGATTCCTTGGAATATGCTGAAGATTACGACGATTTTCGTGTAAATTATCAAACTGGGTTGATACATACTAATAAACTTATATATCAGGTTTGTATTCGAATTTTATAATGAAAGTAATGTCGTTTGTGTTTACCAATAACACTAACTCAATAACATTTCATTTTATATCTAGCTGCTTCCACTGTGTGGAGTTCATATCCTCTTTTTATTATTTTTGCCAGAAAAATAAACTAATTTCGAGTTGTTCTGCAAGCTTGCTTGGATTTGATTGGGTTTGCCATTCGTAACTTTTGGGAGCCTTGGGTCTGAAGGTGCACAATTTAGAAATAATATTAGTTCATAAATATTTCTGAATTATTTTGATAGGATCTAGGATTAGACTATTCTTGGCAGTTTTGGGTTAATTCTTTTGAGGTTATATTGTGCAATAATTTTGATTAGTTTCTGTTAACGTAATCTTGTTTTGGTTATTATTTTCAGTTAAACTCCTTACCGTATATTGTTACTACATTGGTCTATATTATCAAGATTACTGTTTTATTACTATATAAACAAATAGAGAGGTCTTTGCTTCAGTGGGACAACACAGGCTGTCATTTTATTATAAAGCAGTAAATCTTAAATTTGCCAATAAAAAAAAGATATAATGAAACTACTTGCAGTCCCAGTCCCTGTCACAAGTCATAATAACTTGTAAAAGTGCTGTATATGCCCATTGTAAATCATAGATCTCTATGGAGTGGAATGGCCATAAAAATATTAATTTTCCACTTAAACACCAACTATTTAAAAAACCTATCTGATTTGTGAAGGATGCTCAAAACTATACAGTAACATTAACTTCTACTTTTTGCACTTTTATTAGTAGATTTGACAACAGAAGTTCTAGAAGTTAGTATTAAAAATAACCTGATAACTGTTTGTATATGAATGTAGTGCGTTACTGATGAAAGCACAATAGTAAAAAGTGATGTTTAGTATCTACTACAGAAGTACAGATTTTAGATTAAACCTGCACATATTTTGTACAAAAACTCTTTCATACAAACTATCTCTCCCTTTCTGTGTCTTACCTATTGACTTTCACCAATAAGCACTAAATACATTGTTAATACATCATATATTAACATTAGGATGGCTGTTAAAAAGTGTTGCATTGATGACTGTAAGTCATGTTCTACGAGAAAGGAGGACAAAGGTGTCACATATCACAAGTTCCCAAGAAATGTTGCATTACGTAACCTTTGGATATCCGTAACACATAACAAATACACAGACACAGAGTTACCCAAGTTTGTGTGCTCACGGCATTTCTGTAAAACTGATTTTCAAAGTTTCAAGGACTCTAAATACAAATTGAAAACAGGTATTTTAGTAGAATGTCCGTATTGCTTGAATGGGTTATTATTTTTGTTATATATGTTTTAAGTTAATAATGTTTTGTATTCTTTATTTTTCTGTGTAGCCACTTAGATTTTTCTTATTTCTGAACTGAATGGTATTGTAGTTTTAGTTGCTACTTCAAAAAACACTCAAAGAGCAGTGTATCTGTATTTATGTCTATCTTATTGTATTGGCTAAAAGTACACTTGCTAATAAAGACTTCAACATTTGAATGTAAAACTTATTTATAGTTTAGAAAAAAAATTGCTTTATATTGGATCTTTTTGATTTTCTGTCATACATTTTGTTATTGCTGTCAGTAGACTTATATGAATGAACTATTAAAATGTTAGTTTCATAATCAATAATTATGTTCTTCCAGGATGCACTCGTAGACACCACTGCATAGTTGTTGCATGTTAAAGACACATAATTTAAAACAGTTACTGATGACACAGTTGATTACAGACGCTATCCCATCAATATTTCCATGGGATTCTGACACTGACGAAGATATGGAAGACATAACTGCCCCGGTGGAAGGTTTTAGCAAAGATTGTGAAGTTGAGAATGTGGATGCTATAAAGAAATTTATTGAAGCACAAGAGAAAGAGATACAGGAACAGAAAGAAGCAGATATTCAGAATGCTGACAAAAGTAATGACTCTGAAGGCAGCCAACCAAGTCAGGAACCACTATGTGTGGCCAGTAGTATGATAGATATGATTCTTAATAAGTCTGAGCTAGAGATTGTTCAGAAGAAAGATGTTGTTACAAAGAAGAGTTTTAGCCCTGTGGACCGAGGTATGAAACTAGGAATAAAACTAACCATTTCAGCACAGATTAGATCTGGATTAACACAGGATTGTCTTAATATCCAATTTTGCATTATGTGCAGGTGAAGTCACTTGCATAAGCTAGTTTAATCATTCTTATGTCCTTTTATCGTCTCACTTAGGAAACAACAGTTCGGCATTGTCTGTTGGCTCTAAGGTCGAGGTTAGAGACTTTGAGGAAGAATGGCATTCTGCAGAAATCAAAGAAGTTGACTATGAGGATATGGAGGTGCTTGTACATTATATTAATGTTAAAAAGTGAGTACTATAATGATTATCTACTGAATCTTGAACAGCATTGATCATCCTAAAGCTTCGCTCAGTGAGTTTGACTTTGTCAAATTATATCATTCCAGCATCTCTGCCTACTCACTCTATCAAAATAGCCGTAATGTTTCATGTAGCGCGAAATCTTTGATACAATGAAAATGTACGCTGGAAAAAAAAACAAATAAAATAATAATCCTTTTTCTAAAAAAAAAATACTGGCTGGCCATAAAAAAAAAAACACCAACTTAAAAAAAGAAAAAGTGACATCACTCTTTTCATATTTTTCTCTGTAATAAAATGTCGTTCTCGTACAATACACGCAATAGAATATTACGTGAAAAACGCAGGTATGTTGTAACATAATTTATTCTCTTTGCAAAACGATATTAAATTATTTTAAAGTGATTTCCTGACAACATTTCATAGGTTTTTCAAATATAGTTTCCAGAATGTTTCTATACAGCTATGGTTTCTTGAGACTAGATCTTAGAAAGCAAACTGAACTTTTATTCATTAGTTTTTATTGTAAAAAGCAATATTTACACTTTTAAAAATTAGTATTTATTATTAATCATTAACGAGAAAGCAAAAACATTCAGCAGTTTGTTATGAGGTACCTACTGTGATTAAAAAACGACGGGTTGCACTCTGGGAGTGCCGCATGCCGGCAGAAGTGAAAACTTGAATAGTAATAAACACACACGAACATTCGCGCAAGCGCCCTGCGCCGTCTTACGAATTTTCAATCAGGTCACGTGTCCTGACGCGAGTTTAACATTTTTTACCCATTCCAAAAAAAGTGCACAACGCCGCTAAAGAAGTAATCACGTCAATAATAAAAAAACCAGCAGTTTCGTTTGTTGCACAATGCAATAAAAGATGGCTACCATTGAAAACAAAATCAATTATTGCAGACTTGACGAATGGATAAGCGTGAGCAGTCCACGTCTACGGCCGGCCAGTGTGTCCAGTGCCAGTAGTGTATCAACTACTTCCACGGTGAAACCAGGCCCTAGCTCCGAGGAGAGCCTCACTGATATCATACCTATAGCCAATCTGAAAGAAGAAGCCAAGGAAGTAAAGGTAGAAGAAAAGATTAAGCTGAGCTATGCGGTGGGTGAGCGATGCCTCGCGAGGTGGCGCGATAATAGGCGTTTTATTGCAACTATTCTCAGAGATTTGGGGGATGGTGAGTTATGATATCTATTTTGAAATCAGTTCTATGTGTTTTTATTAACATCTAAATATTGTAAAATGAACTAGATAAACTAAGTAAAAACAATTTCTGATACGTTTTTCGTCTGAACGCTCGCCCCTAGAATGACCCACCGGAAAATGCAATATTTGAGAAATTACTTTTTGTTTTTAACATTTTCTTTATTATTGTTTTGACAGGCAATTTCGAAATTGTATTCGACGACGGTTGCCATTGGACGTGTAACACGACTAGGCTCCATAAACTACGTACAAAGTCGGGCGAAAAAGACGCGACGTCGGCCCCCCTTACGTATGGTGCGGGCCCTAGCAACACGACCCCACAAACAAACACGCAGTTCCCTTCACCTGCCTTCCACACACACCTCTTTGATCCCACGCGAGACTACTTAGGATCCAAAAGTGAACGTCGCGAAATGAAACGCAAACTAAACATCAAAGAAATATTCAACATAGGACAGAAGAAGTCGCGTAAGCAAATCATTCAAAAGGAAAAGATCGTGAGGACAGAGCCCAGGAAACCAAGGATTCTGAAGAAGAGAAGGGAGAAAGTGGTCAAATTGAAGCTTGAGAGTGAAGTGAAGACTGAGATAAAGACTGACTTGCCTGGTGAGTGTAGCTAAATTTCTATGCTCTTTTTATTCCTTTTATTGATTTCTAATTATGACTTCTTAAACGTAGATGCCGTAGCTTCGATCATTGGTACTGTTATCCAAGAGGAACCGGCAGCTTTGAAAGTGAAGGCAGAAGAGAAAGTAGAACAAGTCCAAGAAGAGACAGCAGAACAAGTACAAGATGGAAAACAAGAACAAGTTAAAGAGCAGAAAGCAGAAGAAATAAAAGAAGAGAAAACAGAGCTACTTCTAAAAGAGAAAGGGGAACATCTCCAAGAAGAATTAAAAGAGGAAGTAAAACAAGGGTCTCATGTGACAAATGCAGATGTCACTGAAACAAAACCTGAAGAACCTCCAACTACAATAGATAATGATGACCTGATTCAGTTGGAAGACTTGAGAGGTGAACTTGACCCAGTAAGTGATCATTTTGTTTCTTATGACTTCGGTAATGCATTTTGTATTGTTTCTCATGTAAATCTGTCCATTTCTGTTATAGCCAGCTATTGGTATAATAAAAGTGAGTGGTATTAAAATACATATTGCTGCCTCACATATCAATATGCACCTTTAAACTTTTAACTTTAGCAAATTACTCTATGTATCGTTATTAATTTATAAATATTCATTCCGTAATTAGGTCTTAGACGAAGAAATGAAACTCGAACAGTTCGAGAAACCAGACGACGGCACGCATGAGGAAGTCATTGACAGAATCAAAGAGGCCATCAACAAACTAGAGGATGGTCTTAACAGTGAAAGTATTGGCTCACCCAAGATAGAACCAAAGGAAGAAATACCGATGTCTCCAGTAATTAAACTTGAACCAAAAGTAGAAATTAAAGAAGAATTAGAGCAAGTGACAGAAGTGAAAGATAAAAGTAAGAAGTTGCCAAAGACAAAAAAGGCTAAGAAGTTGCGGATATTACGGGAGAAGAAAGTGAAGATCCAAGTGGAGAAGGTGAAGAATGAGCTGGAGTTGATGAAGAAGCAGATGGACCAGATGCGGGAGCAGATGCTGAAGGGGCACGAGATGGGCAAGGGCGCAGCCATGCCGGAGAGCTTCCTGCTGCCGGGCGAGTGGTGCTGCCACTGGGTCAACGGCCAGCCCGTCGGGGCCGTCAGCGAGGTGGACAGCGAGCCGCGCCCGGAGCCCGGCGCACAGGCGCCGCTGCCCAGGAGGAGTGTGCAGGTACATAGTTAAACTTTATTTCTTCTTCAACCTTTAGCCATAATAATGCTGAGTGTAGGTCTTCTTTTTCATCGAAATTCTTTTAAATATGTGGAGTATTGGATACAGTCTGTGCATCTTTACATTGCATACTTTCTGCCCTAACTTTCTTATGCAAATATCCGGTATTTTGTTAGCTTTATAATAACGTTAAATTAAACGATAAAGATGTTTCTTTTTGATCCAGGTTGAAGACAAAAGATTACCAGAGGGCTGGACCAAACACATGGTTCGTAGAAGCTTTGGACATTCTGCGGGCAAGTGGGACGTCGTGTTAGTCAGGTATGTCAATTAAAACTCGACTCACCTCAACTTTCTTCCATAATTTCGAATAGTCGTTAATTCCATATATTCACTTGCATCTGTGTCATTTTTAAGAAGCAACTCTTTGTTATTTTCGCTGTTTGCAGTCCCGACAATCGAAGATTCCACACTAAGCACGAAATGCGCGTATACTTAGAGAACAATCCAGAATTTATTGCACAAGGCTACGAACATGCGTTAACTGACTTCGGCGTACACTTGAAGATGGCGCGGCGCCTCGGCTGGATCACACACACGCCTGACGGAGCCCCGGGCGCCGCCCCGCTGGCGCCGGGCACACTCAGCAGCACCTCCCCACTCGTCAAGAGAAAGAAGCTGAGTCTCAAGAAGAAGAGGGACAGAGATGGCAAACCGAAGGAAAAGATACCAAAAATAACTATCAAAATGAAAACGCACAAGGATGTAAGTTTATGTTTAGCTTGAATCATTCGTCATACGTGTCTTTCGTCACATCAACGATCTATTGATTCTCTTGTTGTTCTCTTGATTATGTAGATTTCAGTATTATAAAAATCACTAATGTAATCCTTTTTACCATAGCATGTTTTATCAGAAGACTCTGTGCCGTCGCCGGGAGGTATAAGTGTTACTGACAGTATTCCTTCTGAAACTATTGATGTGCCGCCATTAGAAGATGGATATGGTATGTGAAATTTAATTGTTTTGAAACATTGTATTTTTGTTTGGATTTCGCATCTTGATGATTTCTTACCTGTTTCAGTATATGTTGGCTCATTGAAAGTCCAAATTATTGAGAACCTTCTTCGATGCCCAGCCGAGAGTTGCTTTAAAAACTTCAGAAACAACACGCTACTACAGATGCACATTAAGCACTATCACAGAGAACTTAGAAAGATGATGGGAGCGACTCCGAAGGTGCTGGACCTAGCATACGCAAGGACTATGCCAGTAGGGATGGAAACTCCTCGCGCTAGAGAAGACAGTAAGATCATTAAGGTTAAAATTCCCAAACCACCAAAACGTGAAGAACCTAAACCAGTAAAAGACTCAGAAATAAAAGATCTTCAAGCTGAATTACAAGTGGACACTACACCCCTTACGCCGGTCAGAGATGGCGGCAGTACACCTGTGCCCAGAAGTCAGGACTCGCCCAAACTGCGGCAGGCTCTCATCAATAAACCTGTGAAGCGACCAAGAGTTCTTCTACCCGTAAGAAGACCAGAACCAGAGCCGATCATACCAGACCCTATGAATGAAGAGATAGATGTGGAGGACAGAGAACCCATGGAGCCCAGCATTGAAATACCTGTTTTAGACATTCCTTTAGACTTCGAGAGTGCCATATCGACGCATACAGTGACCAAACCTGTATTTGAGAAGAAACGTAAAGGTGAGAAGCGACGTAAGACCTTCGCGTTGGCAGCCAAGAGGCCGGCTAGTGAAGAAGAAGACTGGTACGGGGGGGTTAACTCGGACTTTGAGACTCGCTCCAGTTTCCCCAGGTCTGGAACACCGGATTCGAAGGTTGATTCCAAAATGGCGCCCGTTTCTTCGGAGTCTAACGAGGAGACTAAGGAAGCTAACATGTATATGTTTACTGAGAGTAAGTTGAATTATTTGAAATCTTCACTGATGTTAATATTAAACTGGATAAAATGTGAAGGATCGTGATTTTATTTGATCCTGCAGCAAAATGTGTAACTGTATACTTGCTTACAGATGGCGAGAGGATAAAGATAGTGCACATGAAACGCGAAGAGATCATCAACTGCCACTGCGGGTTCCGCGAGGAGGACGGGCTCATGGTGCAGTGCGAGCTGTGTCTGTGTTGGCAACACGCCATGTGCCACAACATACAGAGGGAGTGTGACGTGAGTGTACTTTAGCCCATTTCTAACACATTTATTTATTAGTTTTTTATTTTGCTGTATGCCACTTCCCGGAATAGGATTTGCGACTCTGCCGAATGTTGTACAATTTCTTTTTAAATTTAATGTTGTTATTTTTGGCCTAGGATTTGGTTTTTCCCAAAATCGAATGATGCAATGATTTTAGTTATTATCAAAATTGAGCCTGACACCCATTTGAGTTTTTTCTTGTTATTTTTTTTTTGAATACTTTAAAAATATAAAAAATTGTAGTCTTCAGGCATCGGGAACAACTCCAAGCTGCTGTGGTCAGAACTCTTCATGGAGGAACCCAACCCCCTAACAATATGCATTGTATCTAGAGATCTGCTGAGTTTTTTTTCATTGTTTCAAACATAGTTTCGGATTTGGTCATTCACCTAGCAACAATTTCTCCAAACTTAACCAATATCTTGTCACACTCCCACTACCCAGGTGCCAGAGAAATATACATGCAGCATCTGCCTGAACCCTCGTCGCGGTCGTCGGTCGCAGCGCTTCCTGCACGACCAGGACCGCATGTACGAGGGCCTGCTGCCGGCCGGCAAGCCCTGCGAGACCCTGCGGCGCTCGCACGAGGTGGCCGGGAACCTGCTGAGGATCGAGGACGCGCTGCATGCGCTCAGAGTCAAGTATTATGTGGCTACGTGAGTCTTGATTTTTGATAGTTTTTTTTTTTACTTTCCTTTCAATTGGGGTATTGGAATCAGCGTAACTCAATTTGGTATCCGGGCTTTAATTTAGTGTAACTAGTTTGAGGAATAGACGGTTGTGAAGGCCAAGGTACAGACGCCAACACATCCACCTACCTCAATCTTATAACAATACCCAGTGCAGCGTTATAAAAAACGCTACATTTTTAAATATCACCTTTTTTTATGGTGATTGTCATGCAACCTGTTTTCGGAAGCCTTTAGTCGAAATTTTTCTTTAAGAACTGAATCTTTTTAAGTTAGGAATTGGTTTTTGTTCGAGAAAAAATGAAGATTTTTTTAGTGTCAGTTGGATGTGTTTTGTTGGCCGTGACGGGGTTTTGCTGATTTTTTTGGGTGGAAATCACTTTTTGTTAAAAAATGTGAAACATTTTGAATTTAAAGTCGACAACGTTGGTTAAAAAATCATATGTGAAATCTTCTGTTTTTTGCCGGAATGGCGTGATCTGAAAATTTTCCTATGTATCGGTAAGTTTTTACAATTGTTTTTCTTCTGCAAATTTGTTTATTGTTCAGTCCGTATTTTTGGTCTCATGCAGCCTGTTTTTTCTTATCTACATTGGGCAGGAGGCGCTGAGTACGGTATAACCCACAACTTTATAAGCTAGCAGTCGGGAGCAACGCTCCACCGCGACCCCGGTGTGGTCGCGTGCAGTCTTTCCGGATCCTGAATTTGTCAGGCTCTTGAGCCGACAAATAAGTCCAAGCGTCAGATCATCGGAGGCCTGGTCCTGTTTTGACCGTGGCTACCAGCACGGTTCTCCGCGGCAGTCCTGCAGCGCGTCTCTCCATCCCGACAGGATCAAGCTGAGGATTCTTTATTTATTTAAATTAACTGTCTTATTTTTTTGCTTTTAATGTTTAAATTGTTATTTTTATGTAAGGCACAGTAATACAACCCCTACACAGGGTATGTACGAGTATTTAGGCAAATAGCATCACTTTTTTTTTCCTTCCGAGGCGTGTTAATTGGCCAATTAGTTAGTTACCGCTAGGATCGCTCAAATATTTTTTTCCTCTGATATTCAGGATTTTGGTTTTTCCTCAGTAAATTAAATAACTATTGATTCGTACATTCTCTGGATAATCTGACATAGTTGTATCGTAACCGAATTTTTTTTTTTTTTGTGTGTGCGACCTAATTTTATTTAATTCAAAACTTGTTACTTTGATAACCGGGCACAATCGCATTCTAACTGTATTTTCTATTTACTTTTACAATTTTACCTATATCAAAATTATACGTTTTAAATAGGGGAAAGTTGTTTTCTTCTAGAATCCCGCTATACATGGCGCCCGAACTAATAAAGTAAGTATTTTTCTTGTCCATACTTCTTCTTATTTAAATCTACATCACATAATTATTTTTTTTTGCAATTTCGAGGGTGGTAGCTCGCTTCAAGTGAGCTAATAATTTCTTCCACTGTGTGAGCTAATTCTTTCTCTGTTTATTCCTATTGTTGGTTTCAGGACTTTAACGTGATTACCCAAGTGACCAGTTTAAGAGTTTCCTAGAGCCTGGACTGTTCCCATGGTGATACATCACGAGCCCTGAACTACAGATACGATAACGAAGAACTGGCAGGATACTGTTCTTTGTTTGCTTGTGTGAGTTGTAATTTTTCATCACTTATATAAAATAATTTTGTGAACTATAAAACACACAACCCTCTTTTATTTCTCACCCAACAAATACATAATTTACCTGATTGTTATCCCTTGTGTTTAATTTGTTTTCCTTTAGCTAGCGGTTGTTAGAACCCGTAGTGCATGAGTGTGTTGTATGAACTTATAGGCGTCGTGTTGCAAAGGTAAGCTCCGTATGCACGGTTGTTGTCTGTTCTTAGTGGTGTCTTTCGTTTCCTAGCTTGGTGATTCCTGACGCGGCTGGTTACCTTATTTTCTTTTTTTGTGTGTCTTGTTCCAGCTTGTCTTAGGGGTACCGATATTTTTATAAGGAATCGTTCATACAGCTTCGTCAACCGTATTACTATTTTTTTTTTCTTGCTAACTATATACTAGTCTAGTATCGCTTGAATTTAGTTTACAACATGTCGGAAGATGAAAATTCTATTGGCGAGACTCCACGTTGTAGCAGCCCTATCATCTCTCGACCACATCCCACCACTCGTCCTCCTCCTCCTCCCATTCCACCTAGACTTTCACGCGTCTCCACACAGTCGGTTCTACCGTCACCGATCAGATCCGAAGATCCTCCACCTTTTGTCAAGCAGTTCTCGTTGACCAAGTGGAGAATCTGTTATGATGGAAACACGTGCGTACGTGACTTCTTCGCTAGACTTGAGGAATGCAGGGAGGCTGACTATATTACGGATTCCTATCTCGTAAGGCGATTCCACGAAGTTTTGTCTGGCATCGCTTTGGAGTATTATAGATCCATACGCCGACCGGGTCTGTCGTATGTAGAGATCAGGCAGGCATTTTTTAGTATGTTCGGTTCTGCGGATTTCGAATTTAGGACTGGACAGGAGATACGTAATCTTAGGCAGAAACCAGAGCAGTCTGTCAAGGAGTTTATTATTAAACTGACTCACCTTAATTCCAAACTTTGTAAGCCGATTGAAGAACCTGAATTATTGGATGTCATAACCCACAACATGTTGCCAAAATATACCCCAATTTTGTCCATACAGAAATTCCCTGATATTAATACTCTTATTGATACCGCTACTTATTTCGAATCTTTTATTAGAACACCTAAGGCTGTTGCTAGTCTTGACAGTGCTGCTCACCAACCAACCAGTTCTTCTCAGGCTGTCAGGCCCCGCCTTAATGAACCTAACCAAGGTGGTGGTAGGTCTCAGAGCTGCCCAAGTTGCAATCAGCACTGCTTGAAATGCAACAGTACTGGTCACTCTTACCGTTCTTGTCCTGTGGTAACAGGTATGATATGCTTCAAGTGTCGCACTCCCGGCTTTATAACTCGTGAATGCCCGAAGTGTAACCCAAAAAATGCCTAAAGCACCGGCGGCACGTTTCCTACCGTACAGTGTCACCGGTGATTACTATTGATACTATTGATAACCGTCCGTTTATCGAAATTTTATTGTGTAACCAAGTGGTCAAGGCTTTATTAGACTCTGGTGCACAGATGTCATTGATTAGCGATAGTTTAATTCAGAAATTTGGTCTATCTTTGAACGCGAGTGATGCTTGTCCTCGTGTAATTTCAGCTAATAATTCACCGATCGATATCCGGGGATCTGTTTATCTTCCAGTCAAGTTTAATGATACAACTACTTTCCATGAGTTTTTAGTGGCAAGCTCTATGTCATCCTCTGTGATATTAGGTATCGAATTTTGGAATAAGTTTGGTTTGACATCAGTTTTTAGTCAAGCTTTTGATAAAAATATTAATGGTAATATGTACCTTCCCTCTGTTAGTTGCTCTCCACCTCAAATTTCCTCTGTTAGCGAGGTTCGATATGTCCATCCTCGTAACGTCCTAACACTGGATCAAGAGACGAGCCTTCAGCAAGTTATTAACGAGTTTGAAGTCATCTCGTCTGAGAGGATCGGCCTAGGAAAAACATCATGGCTGTCCCATAAAATACATACAACGGGACCTCCTATTCGCCAAAGTTTTTATCCTTTATCTCCGATTAAGTTGAAGCTACTCAACGAAGAGATTGACAAGATGCTAGATATGGGAGTGATTCGTCCTTCTCGTTCCCCATGGGCTAGTCCAGTGGTTATGGTTACAAAAAACGATGGATCAGTACGTTTCTGTGTTGATAGTAGGAAGCTGAATAGCGTGACTGTTAGAGATTCGTATCCTCTTCCCCGTATAAACGATATTCTTGACAACCTTCGTGGTGCCAGATACATAAGCTCCCTCGATTTTAGGAGTGCTTTCTGGCAGATTCCACTTGCTGATAAAGAGAGTTGTGAGAAGACAGCTTTTATTGTTCCACAAAGAGGTCTCTTTGAATTTGTAAGAATGCCATTTGGACTTACAAATGCAGCTTCAGAAATGCAACGCCTGACTGATATGATCGTCAACTATGAATTTACTTCTACTAGCGACGACTGCGTTTTCGGTTACGTCGACGATTTAATTTTGGTCTCTAAGGACTTTCATAGTCACCTGGCTCTCCTCAGGAAGGTATTAGCTCGACTTAAGGAGGCTGGTTTAACCATAAATTTAAAAAAGTGTGTGTTTTGCAAAAGCGAATTAAAATATTTAGGGTATATTGTAAATGAAAAGGGTCTTCAAACTGATCCCTGTAAACTTGAAGCTATTAGGGATTACCCTACTCCTACAACTGCCAAGTCGCTACGCGGTTTTATTGGTATGTGTTCCTATTACAGACGTTTTGTGAATGGTTTTTCTTCGATAATTGCTCCGCTCACTGCGTTAATCGGTAAGAGGAAAGGACGTGATCCTATAAATTGGGATGACGCTGCTGTACAAGCTTTTGCGAAATTAAAAGAAGCTCTGATCGAGACACCAGTTATGGCGTGTCCTGATTTCTCGAAGCCGTTCATTTTGCAGTGTGATGCATCTGCAGTTGGTCTAGGTTCTGTTCTAACACAGAAATTTGATGATGTTGAGCACCCTATCGCTTATTATTCGCGTTTATTTTCCAAAGCAGAACGTAATTATAGTACTACTGAACGCGAGTTATTGTCGGTTCTTGACTCCATCAAACATTTTCGCTGTTACTTAGATGGTATGAAGTTTTCTGTTATAACTGACCATATGGCCTTAAAATGGCTTCTTACCCTAAATAACCCTTCAGGTCGTTTAGCGCGCTGGGCAACAGTCATTTCTCAATTTACTTTTGACATCGTTCATCGGAAAGGGTCGCAGCACATTGTTCCAGATGCGTTATCTAGAGTTTATGCAAGTCTTATTACCTTTGATCAAGGTCCGGAGCATACTGACGATAGATGGTACAAGAAAGTCTATACAGGTGCACGTGATTTTCCCCAGATGTTTCCAGCCTATGCCATTCAAAATGGTATTCTTTTGAGGCGGATGCCTATCACATCCCCTTTGTCTTCTGATCCATGGCGGGTTGTATTGCCTTCTGAAAAAATTCCTTCCGCAATTTGGGAAGTACACAATAATTTTCCTTCTGTACACCCTGGTGTAACTAAGTCTTATCAAAAACTAAGGGAAACATTTTATTGGCCTAATATGTACCGCGACGTCGTTACAACGTTAAGGCAATGTGAGGTTTGTAAAGCATATAAGATTGCGAACACGCAACCTCGTGGTCAGATGTGTTATCCTAAAGTAGTATCCATGCCCTTACAGATGATCTCGGTAGATATTATTGGACCATTGCCTATCGCTTATTATGGGTATAAGTACATTTTTTCTATGGTCGATGTTTTTTCAAAGTATGTATGGCTTGTTCCTCTAAAGAGAGTGGACGCTTTTTCTGTTATGAAAGCGTTAGAGTCTGAAATTTTCTTTAATTTTGGTGTACCACGTTCTATTCTCTGCGACAATGCTACAGTTTTTCGTAGTAACCAGTTTCTAAATTTCCTTAGATCATTCCATATTGAATCACCTACATTTACACCATATTATACGCCACAAGCGAATACGGTTGAGCGTTATAACCAAAGTGTGGTTACATGCTTAGGTATATTGGTTGGTGAAAACCAAAGGAATTGGGCAAAGATGTTGCCTAAAGTCAAGCTTTATCTCAACTCATGCATCAATTTAGCCACAGGCTTCACGCCTAATTTTCTTATGTTTGGTAGAGAAGTACTAATGGATTCTAGGCGTGTAAATGGTCAGACTCAAAGCACTGATTTAGCGGACAGTCGAACTCGTCACGCCTCGAATCTGTCTTCTCTCAGCGAAGTCTATGCGAAGGTGGCCGATAATCTTTCTTTAGCTTTCCTTCGTAACTCGCGGGCTTATAACTCCAACCGGTCGGCTATTACTTTGAACGTGGGTGACACTGTATGGAGGCGAAATTTCTCCAGGTCATCGGGAGAAGATTTTTTCTCTGGAAAGCTTGCTCCACGTTTCGTTAAGTGTCGTGTGATGCAAGTTATTTCTAGGACTACCTATTTACTACAGGACTGTGGTTCCGTCCATTCTGGTACTTATCATATCAAAGATATCCTAAAATAAATTCCGTTTTTTATAAACTATTTTTTTGTACGGACCCAAGCGTTTTTTATCGCACACCTTTTGATCCTTAAAATTTTGTCCGATAAGGTTGGTATGAACCAGGAACTCATTTGATAGTTGCGAGCTAACTCAGCTAAATTTTTTTGTTACAACAAGGTTGCATCGCACCTAGTTCCGGTAACTATTCACAGATGGCGTGATTACAATTTTTGTGTGTTTGGTCATAATTGATTTTCGAGTTTATAAAATTTTTATATTCTATTTAAATATGTCGAATATTGAAAATACATTACGCCTTGTTTTTCCCGTTGGAATGGGCAAATATGTTAGGTCAGTTAGTTATTACTTACGACTGAAGAACTTGAGTCACACCTTCGTCCTGTGTCGTTACTCTTGCTCAAGTCATTATTACTTATAGTCTTAAGTTCCTGTTTTGACTTAAGTTTCCCTGAACATTAAGTTCCACCTTGGGTAAAGTATCTCGTTGACTAGAGTGGTTTCTTAAAGTTCGAGTATATTTTGGTTTGACAAGAAACACAAGTTGGTTCTTTAACTTGAGTCTTTCTTAGCCTCACCGATTTTTTCCATTGTTTGAACTGGAGTTTATTTAATTTGTCTTTTGTCCAAGACTTATCTTCGACTCAAGTTTTGTTGCTAGTCCTTAGTCTTATTTTTTAGCTCTTTATGGTCACCTTGTTGGATAGAGTTCTATTTTAGGCTAGTATTTTGCTCTCGCATATTGTTCTAGTTTTTACCTAGTGGATTAATTTGAAAATAACTTAGATATTTTCGTTGTAAGTTAGGTTATCTTAAGGCTTGTTGATTCCTTGTTTTCTGACTGTTGTCAATTTTAGGTTTAGTGGACACTATACGGGCTGACACTGATAACGTGTAGATGGGAGTCCGGTTTCTCATTTATTCTGTATCAGCTGTACTCCGATGTCGTCTATGTTAGGTTTGGTTTAGGTCAATTATTAGGTATAGTGTTTTTGGCTAGTCTAAGTTGATTTCCTCTGCTTTTTTCCCTTCTGCCGGACTTGTGTCTTTTTTTTCTTGGAAAGGGGGTACTGCAGCGTTATAAAAAACGCTACATTTTTAAATATCACCTTTTTTTATGGTGATTGTCATGCAACCTGTTTTCGGAAGCCTTTAGTCGAAATTTTTCTTTAAGAACTGAATCTTTTTAAGTTAGGAATTGGTTTTTGTTCGAGAAAAAATGAAGATTTTTTTAGTGTCAGTTGGATGTGTTTTGTTGGCCGTGACGGGGTTTTGCTGATTTTTTTGGGTGGAAATCACTTTTTGTTAAAAAATGTGAAACATTTTGAATTTAAAGTCGACAACGTTGGTTAAAAAATCATATGTGAAATCTTCTGTTTTTTGCCGGAATGGCGTGATCTGAAAATTTTCCTATGTATCGGTAAGTTTTTACAATTGTTTTTCTTCTGCAAATTTGTTTATTGTTCAGTCCGTATTTTTGGTCTCATGCAGCCTGTTTTTTCTTATCTACATTGGGCAGGAGGCGCTGAGTACGGTATAACCCACAACTTTATAAGCTAGCAGTCGGGAGCAACGCTCCACCGCGACCCCGGTGTGGTCGCGTGCAGTCTTTCCGGATCCTGAATTTGTCAGGCTCTTGAGCCGACAAATAAGTCCAAGCGTCAGATCATCGGAGGCCTGGTCCTGTTTTGACCGTGGCTACCAGCACGGTTCTCCGCGGCAGTCCTGCAGCGCGTCTCTCCATCCCGACAGGATCAAGCTGAGGATTCTTTATTTATTTAAATTAACTGTCTTATTTTTTTGCTTTTAATGTTTAAATTGTTATTTTTATGTAAGGCACAGTAATACAACCCCTACACAGGGTATGTACGAGTATTTAGGCAAATAGCATCACTTTTTTTTTCCTTCCGAGGCGTGTTAATTGGCCAATTAGTTAGTTACCGCTAGGATCGCTCAAATATTTTTTTCCTCTGATATTCAGGATTTTGGTTTTTCCTCAGTAAATTAAATAACTATTGATTCGTACATTCTCTGGATAATCTGACATAGTTGTATCGTAACCGAATTTTTTTTTTTTTTGTGTGTGCGACCTAATTTTATTTAATTCAAAACTTGTTACTTTGATAACCGGGCACAATCGCATTCTAACTGTATTTTCTATTTACTTTTACAATTTTACCTATATCAAAATTATACGTTTTAAATAGGGGAAAGTTGTTTTCTTCTAGAATCCCGCTATACCAGGTACAACACTGTACATAAATGCCCCTTAGGGATGAAACTGAATTCCGCAGACGCCTCGCAGTTCCATGCAAAAGCGCTACTTGTTCGCCAGTGACGGCATCCGACGCTGGTCCCCACTAATCGCAGTCTTGGCCCTTGAAAGTATTAAACTATAGCATTATTAAATACCAGTGATATCCTAAACTTGCACGCAAGCCCTTTAAAAGACTCGTCGAAATAGACAGTTCTGGATACGCAAAAAGCAACCAAAGGGACAAGGTGAACTTTTTAGTCAGTAAAATTGATAGTCCTAACCGCTCAGGGAGGGAGGACTCACTTGATGATTTATCCACCCAAAAAAGTCCTAGAAAAAACATTCTAAATTCTATTATACCATCCACAGCAAGAAAGACCATCCGAAACTCTACCTGTGGGCCAAAGACTGGGAGCAAGTAGAGATCCAGTACACGCAGGAGAAGCTGAACTCTGACTACTCTGACCTGAACATCATGATCAATAACATGGACAAGGAGAACCAGCCTTTACGCCCTGAAGACGTGAAGGATTTGCCGATGGACATACGGACCCCAACCTTTGACGAGCAGGAACATGAGAGGTTGGTGTAGTGTACTTTTGATTGAGGTATTGGTAAGTAACAGAAAGAATTAAAAAAAATGATGGACTCACATTTGACCACTAAAAGAATTTAAAAAAATGATGGACTCACATTTGACCACTATCTCGTCTGATGGTAAGCCATGATATGGTCAACGGTGAAATACCCTTGCCTAGAATAATTTACACATTTGCTAGGTACTTAGGCACTAAATGGCCTGGTGGAACACTAGGTGCTTAAATGAGTGCAAAAATATCCTCTTAAGTTCTGGTCTGCGCGAAGTTGATGTCAGTTACATGACAAATAACCTCTAATGTTTCATGCCTTCATGTTTTGCGCTCCCCAGGTACACACAAAGGGAGGCTCCACTTGGTTCCCAGTCCCTGCTGAGTGGTCTGTTGTCCAGTCCGAGCGCTGCTTCACTGGATTTACATATAAGCACATCTGAGCTGGAACGACTTGCCAAGTCTGTACAAGGTAGGCTGTAATTTCTAATTTAGTTAATTTCTTGTAATACTATCTTTTGTCGTCTGACCAAAGTATAATAATATAGGCATTTCTGGTGACAAACAATTTTTAAAATTTTGTAGAGTTGTGTTGAACTTTATTCCTAACCTCCCACTTATATATTTCAAGAACAAGAGGCCCAGCGTACCGTTATCTCAGCTCCGCAGCCCGAGGCGCCCATAGAGAACGCGGCGTGTCGCCGACAACTGTTGAAGCACCTGCAACGATGCCAGGCGCTCATCGACGCCAGGCTTGACTCCATAGAGGCGCAGGTTGCAGGTAAAACACCTATTTCCTAGTTGCCTTTGGCGAATGCATATGTAATGCACGGACGTCACAGCTAGACTAAAAATGCATTACATGTATTGCACGGTCAGTCAACGTGTTAATTTTGAAAACTTAAAATCAAATGAGGTGACACAGTATGTATTTAGATTTTACAAAAGTCCCATAAAGAGGATGGCTGGGATTTGAATTTGACAGAGGAAAAGTCTGAGAAAGCGTGGAAGTCGCGGGCGGAATGCTAGTTACTTCATAACTAGCTTGTTAGTTACTTTCTAAAGCCAATTTGTATGAATAAGATTATTGAGTTGAGTTTATTGTTTCGTTTATGTTGAATATGAACGTCCGTACATTTCGAAATACGCTGTGAATTCCGTGCGTCTGCGAATTTCTTGCATACTGTATCCGTCTTAAATACTTGGTCAGTATTGGCGCAATTTAATGAATAATATGTTATCTGACTGCTACATTAATTATTTATTGACTTTGTAATATTTATAGAACTAGAGTCTCAGGACCCATCGTTTGAGGACGACGAGACAGCGGACTACTTCCCGCGCACTAAACAAACGGTACAGATGCTGATGCGAGATTTGGACACCATGGAAGAGCTCGGAACCATCACCTAAACACAAACCCACCATGGAATTACCCTAGGATAGCTCATAGATGTGATAAGCATACAATTTTCATGAATTTAATATGTAATAGGTCACTCAAACTTTATACAGGTACACATTTATGCATTGCATTGTTATTCAAAGTAAATTATGATTTTGAAGTAGATACAGATAAAATGTTTATATCCTGTTTATGTAGTATCTCATGTAACATGAAACCAAAGTAAGAAATATAGTATATTTAACATGAAATACTTAGTATTTTTTTTATTAAAATGTCATTACCATTTGGCTGAAAAATGCAAACCAGGCTAGTGACCTTTGTTTTTATACTGTTTTCAGATTGATGAAACATTTTGATATCCCAATCCAAAGGCTACTTGAAAATGAAAGTTATCAAATCTTTTTTTAAATTTTATTACCTTACAAAATAGAATACAAAAAGAAAATTAGCCCTCATAGAATTTGGGCAGCTGGTCTCCTAGAATGACGGAGCGTTCAACACCGGCTTCCGTGATGACTCCGAGCCTGACCACACCACCAGATGAGCCGTCACGAAGGATGGCCAGCGTCAGCGTGTTGGTGACGAACTTGATAGCTTCCTCCTTGCTCATGTTGGGTTTGAAGTTAGCGTCCACGTATCCGTAAACGTAGGTCGATCCAGAACCACCAATGGATACAGCTTGGCGCTGTACCATACCACCAATTGGGACTGAATAGATTTGTCCTGTAAAAAGAAATTTATTTGTTAGGTTAGGTTAGGTTAGGTTAGGTAGTAGTAGGTCAGTAGTGCTATTCTGTAACATTCATGAACTCACTTCACCCTATAAACTTATTTGCTATAGTCCTCACAGATTCTATCTTATAAACAGGACATTTGAAATGGTGGCTCCTTAAGAATTCGTCCTGACTCACTTATTGAAGACTTGTTCAATAAAACCCAGATTAAATATACACAAGTAAATATTTTTTACAAAGGTTTCCCTTCCAATTAAATATGTGGAAAAGACTAATGGATTTTACAAAAATGCCTTTAGGATCTTGAACTGATAAAGAAGCCAGGAAAGTGCTAGTTGACCATAATGCTTATGCATATGGATTGCAGATATTCTCTGTGAGCATGTTGATACCTTATTCAAAATGTTACCCTGGATGGATGAATGTAGTAATTAAAAGTGAGTATCATTGACAATCTTTTGAAATCGTTAGTGCAGTGGTAGACCATTCAACTGCTGTGCAGCGAGTTGCGGGTTCAATTCCCGCACGAAACAAATATTTGTGTGACCAATTGTTCCTTGTTCTAGGTCTAGGTATTTGTGAGTTTCTATATTTGTAAACACACCCATGACACAAGAGAAATGGTTTAGTGTGTGGCAACATTTGAAAAAAAAAAGGTATGAGAATAAGGTAGTTTTCCAATTTGTATAAACTAATCATAAAGTTATTCTATCCCATGAACCAAAATACAATCCTTACCTCCATTCTTCTTATCCCAGCCCGCAACCAGGATACCAGCGACCAAGGAGTCACGGTAGTTGTAGCAAAGCTCACGGAATATGGCAGCAGCTGTGTGAACTAGAGGGGGCTCGCCTAGCTCCATCTTGTGGAAATCTGCAAACATTCGTATTTTGTTAGAGATAATAGAATATACAATACAATACAACCAGCTCTCCTAGTGTTTTCCTAATTAAGTGTTGGTGTCAGCCTCCAGTCTAACAGGAGGCTGAAGAATTCAGCAAATGAATAAGAAAAAATTATAATGACGAATTCTTTGTTCACAGTTATCTACAAGAAATAAAAATTTACTACATTTATCATGTATCAGCCCACCAGCCCCTGTTTTACCAATCCTCCCTCATCAACAGACTTTTGAGAACTTTATTCCCTTGTTCTTCATTCCCAAGAAATATAATGATGATTTTTGCACCAAAATAACTTTACTGGCTATTTCAGCTTAGTGTGAAATAGATATTACCTAAGCAGTTTGGAAAGTTGGTGTGGTCGGTAGCAGAATTACATAGATCAATGTGCAATATCTGTCAAGGATCATGGCTTTAATAGACAGAATATTTTTTTTATAAAACAGAGCTCTTTGTTGAGATTTTCTTTTAAGGGGAGATTCAACAATAAAGCCTATGGTCGCCTTGCCATTTAATATTTTAACAAGAAAGTGTTATACTCACTCAAGTGATAAGTAACAATATCAGCAATAGCTTGCGTATCAGCCGCTGATCCAGACCTGCAGCAGTAGATGTGATCAGTGATCCTCGTCAGTTTGTCCGTCACTCTGTTAGCGATGTAGGCGCCCGTCGTGGTGCGCGAGTCGGCGCCGATCACGACACCACCGTTGAACTCACAGGCCATGATCGAAGTACCCGTACTATGAGGAGCGTTCATCCATTCAGGAATGCACGGATCATTGTAAGCGTTGACTACTGACGCCGCCATATTTCTGAAAAAGGCATATGAATAGATAATTAGAATGCTTTAAAGATGTTCAGGTTAAATTAATGATGATGAACGATGATAGCGTGTATTGTGAGTAGGATTTTTGATTGTTTGTTGTAGCGTCATTTCTGAAAGGTTATCCTTATAAATTATGTATTACGGTACCTGATATTAATAAAGCTGTTAAGAGAAGGAAGTGTAAGATAATACTTACAATATTTTACAGTAAAAACTGAATTATTTGGCTAAAACAATTTTTGAAAGTCACGGTTTGACTGCGGCGAATAGGTGTCACTGTCAAAATTGGAACGTCATCGAAACTATCAACTCATGCATCCTGTTTCGGAACAGGCAGAAATTTTATGGACAACCTTAAAATATTGATTTAATTATTATTAAAAGAGCTATATTCAAAAATAAATACTAAGTACCTGTTTTAAAAAGTTTGGTGTAAGAATTGTTTTTAAAGTAAAAGTTTAATAAATCCTCGTGCACATCTAACGTGTAACGGAACGCATTTGAAAAACGTTTCTTTACACGTAAATTAATTCTAGATATTCAACCAAGAAGGTTTACTTAACCGGTAGTTATTATTTGCCGCCTTTTAATCTGGCTAATTAATAAACGAACAATTTAAGCATACCTCTTACGCTGTCATAGATAGAAAATTTAATAATTTAGATTATAACTGACACAGGCCATATTTCATCGAAGAAAGACATGAAAGCCTTGATCTTTCTCTGGTCCCTGACGAGTTCCGAAGAGCAACGGTGTCTTAGTCTGGTTTGTTACTAGTATTTACAAGTTGTAGGTCTACAATTAGTACCCAGCCAGGAAGACAGGCATTATTTGGTCGCGGGACTAACGAATTACCATGACCCCGGATCGTAAAGGGCTATTGAAGGATATCGTGGATTTTAGTCAGTACAAGTCCGACAGTCCCTCCCACCCTGCCATGGGAGGGAGGCCTAATTTGATGATTTTACCATGTAAAAACAAAAAAGACAGGCACTTAATGTCGCAGAGATTATCTACACCGGCTTAACCTATATAAAAAAAAAAAAAAAATGGCATCCCTTTAACAAAAAAAGAAATAAGTACTTGATGATGATGTTTATTTATGCAAGTAGGTTATATCAACACTTTTACACGTCTTTTTATAAAACTAGAAGGGGCCGGTGTTTCGTACCTGACTACTCTGAGAAGAAACAGCCGAAACAAACTCAGAGGTCGCAGTCTGTTTTGAAGTCCAGACATTATATGTAGATCAGGCTATACGAGGACCATGCAGGTCAGTGTCTGAAATGGTCTTTTGAAGAAAGAACCACACAAATTCGAGTGGACCTGTCCAGTCAGTGCAAGCATTTGTCAGTTATTGTCAGTTTGTCAGTTATTACTTGTTGACAAAGTACTTATTTCATAGTTTGAGCCCCTGAACTATGTAATTGATGAATTGAGAATCTCATTCCTATTTTCATAAAATCGAGTTGGCTGTTGGGCTGATGGTTTTCTACGTGTGAAGGAAATTATGAGTTATAACATTACGTCTCACGTGTGTTTCCAAAGGAAAGAGTTATTTTGTTTGTGAAGATCTTAATGTATCTCTATAATTATATTATGTCCATTACTGGAAACCTTATGATCATGTCAAAAAAATAGTTACCTCAAGTTACTCCTTCACTCTATGAAGCGAAAAACAGTTAGCTGTAACAAAGCTGTAACCAAAATACACATGGCTCTAAGATTCGCAAACATTGTCTTTCTTTCAAAAAGAAAACGCACCGTCATCATAGCGTGGGTGTCCTCCACTCATTAGCATCCCTTGTCCCACTAAAAAGACACTTAAAAAAAAGAAAAAAAAAAAGATTCGCTACGCGCCATTTTGTACGTCATCCCAAAAACGATGTTTATTTAAAAGTTATAAAAGACTATCTTCTATTGAATGCTCGCGACGTTTATGATAAATCACCTTTTTATTCGACGTTTTCATTCAAAAAGAATATCGAATTTATATTTATTCATGAAGTTTGCGATTCGCCACCGTTGTTCAATACGATAGCACACGTCTTAGAAAAATCCTTGTTCCAATGTATACCAAGTCTTGATACTTTCTATGAAGTTTTGAATAAAAGTCTAAGGGATTGTAATTTTGAAGGAAATATTTGTCATGAATATTTCCTACAAAACGTTGGTAAACTCACAAAGGTAGGTAACAACAGTACCTACTTTCCGAGAGGTAGATACTACCTTATTTCGTTATGCATACTCCTAAAAGCTTGTCTTACTCTTAAGACAAGCTTTTAGTATGTTGCGAGCCTTAACAGAATAATTGCTCTTAGGGAAATGTGAGAGATTCTGTAATTACACAAAGCTGCCTCTTGTAGTTTCAACTTAGTCACACTGTTATGCCTTAAGTCAAGTTCAAGTGTCTTATAAAATACCTATGTGCAGCACAGCAGCAGAAGTGGAACTCTCTGTCTGTAAATGTATCCTGGTGTATCCGAAAGCGTTAAACCATCTCTTCAATGATTCGGTGAAGCAGGCTTTTTCTGGGTACGCTCACTTCATTGTCAACTTTATCCTTTGATCACAAATCTAGAATCAAGAGTTAGACTCCAATACTAAAAAAGAAACATAGGTAAAGCGGTGTTTTATTATTTCGAATTGCATAAGGCTTAACGAATGATTTTTCTTGTAATATATCATACTTACGACAAGAAGTTGGTCGAAGACGTGACCTGTAGAGGTTCTACATTCTTATTTTAAGTTACAAGCATCAAGTTCGTTCCGCGCGGTAGCCACGCATTGCTCGGCAGCAATAAGTAGGCGTATTATTGAGGCCGCGGCGACCCCGCGCCATGGAAGTGGCTGTCAATCGCACTTGAATAATGACGCGTGCGGTGGCGACGTTTTGTTATTTATTTATTTATTTCACAGCGACTCCCCCGCGACCCGCACAATGGCCAGATGTTGATATTTTTTTCGACATTACAATGTATTTTAAGTTTCGATAGCCATTGTCGTGTGATGCCTGTTTCCGTTAGACCCTCGGTTACCACTCAGCTGAATTGTCAGTCATTCCCTGTTAAAGTTCATTCGATTCATTAAACCTACACGGCAGTAACCGTCAGAGTACGTATTCATCAAAGTTAACATAACAAATTTTCATATTTAAAGTCAAAGTCAAATCATTTATTTCAATTAGGCCATCAAAAAGGCACTCTTGAACATCTATTATTAAGATTAGAGGAAATAGGATGGGATGGGATTGATTTTACAGCCATTCGCAAGGTTAGGTTCGTATGGAGAAGAATGGGCAAGAAACTCCATCTTACTCTTTTTCAACAAAAATATTTCACAATATGTCACAAATTTAAAAATAAATGTGAAAGCGATGTACCCAGAAAGTCTAGACCAATACTATTTTAAGGGTAAAAAAACACAAAAATTAAACAGCTACAAAGATACACGCTGTTCACATTTTCACAATATATTGCAATTATACTTAGCTATTACCTATACAAATACAATATAGGCAGTGTGTGAGCATTCAAATTTCAACCAGTTTGATTCTGCTTAAGCCCTATGTTGTACTATGGAGCAGGACCAGCATGTTTCCAAGCATTTTTATCTTGAATATAATCTTCTAATTTATAATACGAGTATGCTTGTTTACTAAGTGTATTTTTTATTTTCTTTCATTTAGAGTTAAAATCTCACTATGTATTTTGTTGTAACATTTAACACAGTACCCCATTTTTTTTACGTGGAAAAATCATCAAATGAGTCCTCCCAACCAGGGCAGAGCGGGAGGGATTGTCAGACTCGTACTGACTAAAATCCACGGTGTCCTTCAATAGCCCTTTACGTTCCGGGGTCACGGTAATTCGTAATTCCCGCGACCAGTACAATACCCCATAAAAGATTTTTGGACTTATGTAAATTGCTCTGATGGCTCTCTTTTGCAAAATAAAAATAGATTCAATGTCAGCCGCCCGGCCCCACAGTAGAATGCCGTAAACCAAGCGCGCAGTTGTAACGTCTGTTAACTTTTACATTTTTTTACCGTATCAGACATACTTAGACAAGTATTTAATTATATCAACAGGTGTTTTATACAAAAATTCAATGTTATTTCAACTGGTATATACGATGTTATAGTTCTAGTGGGGTTTCATTCCAGGTTAAGCATGAGTATCATTAAGCATGAGGTTAAGCATGGTAATAGGCTCGCCTCCTTTTACATGAGATTTAAACTTATGAGGAACTTCATAAACTAATTAAATTATAATATCCTGGTCGCGAGACTGTCTTATCAGGTAACCGTGACCCTGGAAGGTAATGAGCTATTGAAGGATAACAAACAAGGTAAAAGTGTCTCCAGGAATCCCATGAAGTTAAGTTGTCTCTTTACAACCTAAAATACATTGTCATACTTATCGGTCGTTGCTTTACTTCGTTGTAAGAAAATGTACTAAAATTGGGACCTACGTAGTAATTAGGTACTAACATTACATACATTTGGTAATGTTGACATAGGCTGGTCCTTATCTCGTGTTTTATGTAAGTAGTATTTACTACTAATGCTTACTATAATAGGTTATTGGTTGTCATAAACTTATTTGTGAAAAAGTTGACAGCCACAAATAAAATAAAATTCAAATAACCATAAACTACACTTGGCTGAATAAGTATTAGGTACCTAATTACTTACTTAGGTACATAATGCTCAGGTATATATAGGTCACAATGTTTAGGCAGTAGCAGAACTAAAGTTGAGGTAAGTTTACCATAAAAATAAACTTGTCTACCCTTAGAAACTACCACTTTTTGGTTACTTTACTGTAATTATTATCTACTTATCTATTTATTTTCTTCAAATCAGAGTTAACTCGTATTTAGTATGATATTTATTTATTTTTGTTAATACTTCGCGATGGGGTTGCCATAACGGCATTGATAAAAACCCCAAAATAAATTAAAGAGTATATAAATTGTATCTATCTATGTACTTATTACATTTAAGTACGTTAAGTACTAATAACATGATAAATACTTACGGGTGGTATTTAATACTTTAACTGTAAATTCCCTTTTTTCAATCAAAATATTCGAAATTACCACCAAAAATACTGAATCGCACACTAAATTTGCTCATCAAATGAATAAATTATACTTTACTGTTAGATCTTTAAAGCTTAACTGTTTTACTGAATGACTATCTGTTAACTAAAAGTAAATCTAATAATTCTTCGAGTGCAACAAAATATTGAATCATTTTTTTTGGAATCCATCACCTATTAACAGCATTTTATTAGTCACAGTCGTCTTATTATTTATTAATTACCACATACCAGTAATTTATTGAACTATTAAAGAGGGTCTTGCTTTCGCGGGGCGTCCACGCTTCCCAGCATGTCGACGGAGCCCCGCTTCGCGGGGCTCCTACTTCTGGGTGGTTTAAAAAAAAATAACCACGAAGAGGATGGCGGGGTCTTTCAGACCCCGCCATCCTCTTCTAACCTAAATTGTCCGAGTCGGGGTGCCAGCGTGTACTTACTGGTTAATATGCGACTGGGTCCGTTGTAATATTGAATAATTTGTGTGCAAATCAGTATTTTTGTTTTACGGTGAGTAATATTGTTTCAAAATGCGTATATCTGTGGTTTCAGCTAGATTTTTGCTGTAAATTAGATAAAAAAAGCCATCAGATTTCGATGAATTTTAAACATTTTTTAGTACAACATGTTTAGGTAATCAAGTAGTTAATTTGTAGTACAGTAATTTATTTGATATGCAGTAGGTTATTAGTGGAGATATTTTGTTTGCTTAAATTTCTAAATAGAGGTGCAGTTAAAAATTCCCCAATACTTACTACCGTATTGCGCTGTTTTCAAACAACCAAATGCTAATTTAGGATTTATTGTTTGTTACAATTACAGAAAATCACATTTGAGGTTTTCCTTCCTATAAGAGCGACATACCTATTCATTATTTATTTAAAAATACTTTTGATTTCATAATATCGGTCATGCTTATGTAATTTTCCATCACTATATTGATGTATTTTCTGCCATAAACATTTCAATAAATTCGTCGACCACGATTTGGCGCGTTTTTTTCTGTGCTATCACAACCTAATTTCCCCATGACACAGCAACCGAAAGATTAATGGTTTCTAAATAGACTGATATAAAAACTGGCTAATCTCTGCTTATACTTCAGTGAGAAATCATTACATGAAAGTTAATCTCGATGGCTGGCTTCCACCCAACGCGCAACGTTGGAAATACAAAACTTTTACAGCGCCATCCCCCGTTATGAAACCTTCTAACGTTCCAACACTGGGTTCAAAGAAAAGCTAGAATCTAATACTTACGTATCGCACACTAAGGTACAATAAAATACTGAAAATATAAGCACTTATGTGTTCCTGTTTGCTTTATGACTTTGAAAGGTCATTCCGTGAAGAAGTTTAACGTTTTAATAACTTTTGTTCCGACATTTTTCTGTACTTAGTTGAAATCTCAGGGTTCCTATTGTTGTAAGGGTTGCCCCAGACTAAAGTAGAAATTTTTATTAACTGCTTTAATTAATTTTACAGAATACTTATATTTACTATATCAGCTTATGCGTTACCTATTCTTGCGATGGGAAGTTGCTAAGTTTCTAAACGAAAAAAGTAAGGAATAAGGTCCCAGGACCTCTTCCTTTTTTATTTATATTTTATTATTTACTTCTCAATGATGAACAGTGGATAACCCAACAACAACAGCAGCAAGTGAACTACAAAGAGTCACTAAAATTCTACCTATTGAACTAAATATTTCTTGTAGAACCATGATCTTAAGCTCTGTAATGTCGAAAGTACAGTTACCAACTGTAGTATTTTGCTGGGGCAGGACTGCACACGAAGTTGTATCCTTAGAGAAAAGCAGTTTTGCTCTATATTATGTTTTAGAATCATCTTTTCTATTGGCTTTTATAAATCTATTCGTTTTCTTTGGGCTGAAGCCAGACTAACGTAATTTTTTGAGTTTTGAGTCGCGTAAAATCGGTCGGTTTCATATAAAATTCTTTCGCGACCGAAAATGAGTGGTCAGCACTGTACCAGACCACGATTTTGCGCGACTCACAACTTAAAAATATACGCTTCTTTTGCCTTCAAGTCATACTTCCAGAATTTTCTCATGTTTTTTTTTATGTTTTTCTAAATCCCTTACAAAAATCAATCATTCAAAGAAAGAAATAATTTTCGTCTCAACACTTTGACTACACCTATAGGTATCGGTATACAGCCACAACGGCCACGAGTCCACACATCCCACAGATCGTTAAGTAATATCCGAGGTTCACTTCCCTAAATCCATCAAAACAGCCCTAATGTCCGGCTCCTTTATCCGAATAAGTTTTTTTCCTCTTCCCTCGTGCCAACAAAGGCACTTCCCATTATATAAATTTGATACGATATTTTATAGAGTATTGTAAGCACGCGCTGAAGCCCGCGTCGATATTTTTTTTATATATTTCGGTAGGTGGCACTGGAGCGGGCGGGTCGGCAGACGGGGGGACGGCCGCCCCTAAAAAGTTATGTATTTTTTTTCCTCTTTTTTCCCATCGACGTGATGAAACGGCGCGCGATATTGATCCACCTCGCGCTAGATGTTATAAGCTTGCTCTCATATACCCTTGATATTTTCTGCACTAGTTTGGATTCTCATTAAGTTTTTGGCTCCAGACTTATTTTTGCTGACGGTTGTAATTAGTGAGATGAAGTAGTAGAAAAAAGTGAGACGCTGATTTTTCTTTGGCTTCTAGCCTCTGTTTTTGTACGTAAAATTGGCATCTACGTGAATTTTATTTCAGTTTTTTATATTGTTTAAGAAATAATCATCAATTGACGTCAATATTAAGAGCACCTTTATGAATATTCAATTAACCAGAAATAAGGTAGAAAGACTCAAGACGACAACTTGATTAAATACTAATTCGGTGCCAGTCGTATGATCAGTATTTAAGTTAACATAATTATCTACTCGTACTATACATTTTTTATAGAATGGTTAATAAAATGTTTAGGTAGTATTTTTAAATTTCTGTAGGAATTACAAATGTGTGTGGTTTACAACCTCAACCAAGCTACCTTGAATTTAATTTGATCTGGACGATTCGGTTTTGAGTCCCCATTGACAAAACTTAGACGTATTCTTTTATCATTTTTACTGCATCATAATTATTGTCTCAACAACACAAATGTTGATCTTTTAATTTCATTGATTATTTCATATAGGTACTGAAATAGTAAAGGTAATAGAATAATAATTAAATTATTAAAAGTCATAAAACCCGGAGGGTTCGCTGGTTTTGATTAGCTTACTTTCTATTTTTTAAACTTAGATACTGTGTCGTAATTTGAAAAATTACTTTGTTCTTCTATAGAAGAAGTCCTTCATTTGCCCATAACTTAATTAAATTAGGCTCATAGTATTTGAATTTAATAGAATAGAGTACAATTGTGGTTTTTCGATATTTCAGTACTGATGCGAGGTTAATGATCACTTGTACAATGGCGAAATATCGGAAAGTCAAATACAAAAAACATGGTAACTAATAACTAAGTATATCTCGTTTTAAACTCGAATGACCGTCTAAAAAACCTAAACCTTTCGATGCAGTACTAAACGAACTTTAAATGATCTTTGCTAAATTACTATTTACGAGTATCCTAGTACCTAGCAGCAGAAGCAGGTGCGAGATTGGCTCGCGGCCGGCGTGCGTCCATCCTTTATGCTATTATGTGATGGGACAAGCTGCTGCCATAGAGCACTATGGGCATATGTCACTCTATAGGGTGTTTCTCTTTACTGGCCACGTGAATACGAGTTTTTTTTTATATTAAAGTTTTGAAGTGGTTGAAAGGAAAAAAGGTCATTTTAGGAGTATCCAAATTGCGATAGAAATATTTTATATCAATTACGAATTTCATTGCAATTAATAAGTATTATTTTCTGATAAAGTTATTTTGTGCTACACACGTCATACTATATACACTTGAAACAATATAAAATGTATAAATAACACATTTGTTATAAACCTTATTGTTACGTCATTATCATTTAAATATAACCTTTTCAAGATAGGCTGAAAAACAAGTGTTCAGTTTCTTTTTTTAATTCCGATTCAAGTCGATAATTATTGTTGTATCAGGTGGACGAATGAAGTCAGTTCAAGTAAAAAACAAACGACTGGTTGTCGTTTGTTTTTTACTTGAAACGCAAACACAGCTTTAAAATATAAATCATAGGAGTCTACATACTTATTTAAATGTAACTATAAAATAGTGGTCAGCCTAGTGGTAAAATTCTGTTATTATGTTAAGTTTATGTTTGATATATAGTCTTCTCAGTTTGACCACAGATTTTAACCATAAACAAAAGAATATTTATTTACAATGTGTGTGTGTCAAACGCCTGGAAGTGTGTAATGTCTTTTTTAAATCAATTTGCTCATTGCCAAACATACTTTTCCTTCCGATTAATTAAAAAAAGGTAATAAACTTTTTGCTTCACATATTAATATTATACCTAGATGGTGGAATTAGTCAGTTGAAAAATAACACGCTGTATGTCGTGATCAGAATTCTGTACAAATAGACGATTATATTTTTTTTGTGCAGACCGCTGCTGTGTCAGGGCTCTGGTCCTTTGGTCCGCATTCAGGGGCACAATCCTGAGCACTCTTTGGGGTCACTTTTTGGAGATTATTGCGCATTGTGGGCCGAAGTCGAAAAAGTGGGACAAAGCCGAAGAGGCACTGTTGACTGACCGACCGTTCGTGAACAAAGGGATAAAGGTAACGGCGGATTACAATTTGGGATCGGTTACATCTTGATTTTGGTTAGTGTCGAGTGCCTGGAAAATGTGCAGCTAAGATACAGATCTACAGATGAAGATATTTTATTACTCGTAAAATTGCCTTCAGATAATCTACTGAAATAAAAAATGGAAGGCTCAATTATGTAGGCGATTTGAATTTACGCAGAAAATTGAACAGGTTTAATTGGTTTATTGTTTTAGAAATTTTAGTAGGTATTTAATTAGTGAAACATTTTTTTACGTATTTTTTTTTTTTGTCTGTCTATGTTTATTCAAATTTATAGTTATTTAGAAGCAAGAAGAATCATGGTGGATTAATGCAAGTTTTTTTTTTGAGAGTAATGAAGTAAGTTTTGAGAGTAATGAGTAAACACAATTACAGATGTTATACACACATCAAAAGTGTCTAGGGATCAAGCATTTTTATGCGGATTTCTTGAGATTGAGATGTAGCTTTGTAATAAATTTATGATTTTATAAATTTATATGGATCCTTTTTGGTGCATTTCATAATTTGAATCCGGAACTGTGAATCAAATTCGAGTAAGAGATGAAAATCAGCTGTCAATATTTTCCCTATAAAAACATACAACGCATTGAAGACATTATTAGTGCTACTGTTTCCCTACTACTGATTAAAACCAACGTTATTATGGAGCGGCGACGTCATTTAAGCAGGGAAGAAATGCTCAGAGCCGTGGGAATGATAGAAGCTGGTTCCCGGCAACGTACTGTGGCTTTAGCTCTGAATACAAGTCAGAGTATTATCAGTCGACTTTGGACACGTTACCGAAGCACTGGTACCGTGGCTGAGCGCCATGGAGGACGGTATCGCTGCACCACACGGAGACAAGACCGATACATTCAAATCTTAACTCGAAGAGCTCCAACAATAACCGCCATGATGTTAGCCGTGAGGCTTCATCACTCTTCAGGGAACTTAATTAGCGACCAAACAGTCAGAAACCGCTTGCATGAAGTGAACCTTCATTCCCGAAGACCGCTACGGGTACCACCTATAGCAATGCACAATCGTAGGATTCGATATCAATGGGCTCTTGAACACAGAAATTGGGCAGAAGAACAATGGCGTTTCGTGTGCTTTTCTGATGAGTCTCGTTTTGGTATGAGACCGGATACAAGACGTATACGACACTGGAGAAGCCCTGGACGCCAACAGCGATTAAAATCCTGCCAGGAAGTCCATCCTTATAGTGGTGGAACCATCATGGTATGGGCGGGTATTTGGATCGGCGGAAGAACTGAGTTGATTTGGATCAGAGGCAACCTCAACGCTCAAATTTATGCTGAGACGATTGTATCAGACGTCATCGTTCCTCTACAAGTGCAAATCGGTCCCTTATTTCAGTTAATGCATGATAATGCACGACCGCACACCGCAAGAGTTGTAAGACAGACTCTCGCCGCAGCTAACATCAATGTCCTGCCCTGGCCTGCTCAGTCGCCAGACTTGAATCCGATTGAGCATGCATGGGATATGCTACAGAGAAGAGCTCTGCCGAATATGGAGGGTATCCAGTCGCAAGAAGACCTTTTTTTGTTGTTGCAACGAACATGGGCGGCCATTCCACAGCGTGATTTGGATGAACTCATTTTGAGTATGCCAAACCGATGTTCTTGTGTTGTTAGTGTTCGCGGTAGAAACACGGATTATTAATTATTTAAGTTACCCAATAAAATTTTAAAGAAAACTGTTATTTCAGTCTTTTTTTCGAACTTTTGTGTTAGTGGTTCAAATGTCAAAAATCCCTTTATTAGGAAAATGGCAAATTTCTTTATTAATGCAAAGGTGACTTGGTTTATCGTTACTGTGACAAACGAAAACACTTTATTTGATGAATCCTTAAAAAAATTTTTAATTAATATCAATCAGGAGAAAAGTTATTGCAAAAATATATGTTGATCCCTAGACACTTTTGATGTGTGTATTATAATTATGTTAAACACAATTTTCATGTTGCCATTTGCGTAGCAATCATCCAAATCTATTTGTACGCTATAACTATACAAGATTGCTGTTCTTTTCATCCAGTAAAATCTTTCTGGACAAACGTCTCTCAAACTCTTCAAGACTTTCTATTCTTCTATGTTGATCAGAAAAAGAGGAATCCAGAAAATACTGGTAAAATTAAAATCAAGAAAGTTATCACTGTGTGTCCCTCTTTGGATATTCTTAAATCTAAAGAGTGACAGTTTCAAGATAAATAAATGTTACTTTTATATATATATATATAACAGTGTATAAAACGGGGACGCGAGGTATGATGGGAAATCACACACTTAAGGCAAACTTAACACAATACTAACGTAGCGCAAGCGCCAACAGGACACTTTTTGTTATGTTAAGTATGCCTAAAGAGTGTATGTCCCCATCATACCTCGCGTCCCAGTCTTATACACTCTTCCCCTTCAAGTTACAGTAGCTTACATTTCAATCTTTATTTCAAAGACAAAACGTACAATTTTAAGTAAAGAATTGCACAAAACACTATGTACCTTTATTCCAATTAATAACAAATTATCACTCTAATTAAATTGCGTATCTAATTAAAAATGGCACCTTAATAGTAGCAACGAAAAAAGAGCGGGAACGACAAAGAAAAGATTACTAAACGATCAATAATACGGAAGAATGCCATAGATGCCAAATAATTGTTTTTTTTGGTTCCATTAGTAATTGATACTCTTGTACTTAGTTTATGTGATTGCATCAAAATTTTGTAATCTATGGCAATTATAAAATGATAAAATAAGTACCTCATTATGTTACCTTTTTACGCCTTTATGTTGTAACGGATTTCGAAAAAAAGAAACTAAGGATGTAGCATAGATTAAGTCTTAGGTTTTAATCGAGACGGTTGAAACCTAGGACTCCCCGGTACAGCGACCAACGAAAACTGCTTTTAGCTGGTCTCAAGACAAGGTTATTTTTTCGAGAAAGACGTCATCAACACACTTTTTATATTTACTTTTCAGACCAAACATTTTCCCAGACAAAAAGAATTCCGTTAATGAGTGTTTGCATACCTAGGTAAATAACTAAATAGGTACATTATTATCTTTTAACAAGGTATATTAAAGAAGAAATACTAGTAAAAAGTCCCCTATTTTTAATGTAATCCCAATTACCCGTGATTTTACAAAGGGGACTTTTTTACACCCCAAAGATTAAAGTTGGCGGTAGTATGGGCGGGGTTAAAAAAGTCCCTTTTTTATATATTTTTTATGGTTGTCGGTAAAAAACCAGTATAATCTCGGTACCACAATTTCATGATGGTGTCATTATAACAGATCGGTAATGCCACCCAGAAAACATTAATGGTGGTCATAAAATTGAGCACATACCGATAGTAAGGTTGACGTTGATCCCGGATTCTGCAAAAGAAGGCCGTATATCTTTGTATGTTGTAGAAATGAGGTATTGTATTCGTAATTTTAGTATTATTTAATTACCAATCAAAAAGATGTGGATTTAAATGACAAGCAACTTTTAATGAAATCGCACATGAACGCGATGCATATTAAAAAAAATTTAAAAGTAATATTTTAAAGAGTAAAACGCATAAAAAAGTCACACCTCTTTAACACTATCATTATACACCTACTAATGAGTAAAGAACTTAAAGAAAGTTCATAATTACAAAAAAAAAACAAAACAACACACGCCAGCAGTAATTATTATCAGTAATGACTATTATTTAAAAAACGCATTTAAAAAACCACAACAACTACGATTCAAGCGCCTAATCACGTCATCAAATTACAATAACACGCGCTCGTTTTTTTCGACAAAAAATTGAAAAAACCGCAATGGGAACTATCACACACCTTATATTAGGGGTGCAGTGCGTTTAAAAAGTTATAAATAAACAATGGGACGTTTTTTGACGTTCGCGTGCGAGTTTTTAACCACGGGGCGTAAATGTCAAGTGTGCACGCTTCCGGTATTGTGTGCGACCCTCTTTAATTTGGAAGTTCTTTGGGGTCACGGCTTTGGGAGCTACGGTAAGAAATACTTGTATTTAGTTGTCAGTTATTAGTATTTATTGACGTAACTGACGGATCGTAATACTCAAATGAATATTGAAAAATGGATTTTGATGTCGCGATAGTGCAACTGGTGGAATTTAGAATCACATTCATTTAATTTGGTTTTGTTTTTTCTTATTTAGTAGTTTGTGATGGATGGATGTAACACTGACGGTATTTGGTCCTTTAAGTCAGTTGGTGTTTCTTATATGCACATTGGGTGTGAAATGTTAACTTCAATTATAAAATTCATTGGCCTAGTCGTAATCATGGCGTTGCACCATTGCCGAAATATTGAAAATTCAAAACAAATAATATAGATGGTGTAGGAAAAGATATATCCTGATTGTGTTAAAAAAATTATATTCGGTAACTTAATTTCAGTTTATCGTTGTAATAGTATTAAAATGGTGTTTAAAACAATATTACCAATGGTATAGAAATCGGCAAATATGATAACAGGATTATCCGTTAAAAAATGAAGCTTAGACGTCGGCAAACTTTAATTTACAAGTGAAACAGTTAAATCCTGTTCATTTCATCCACGTTGGATTTTTTGGCAAAATACCGGTCGGGCACATGAAAGTCACTGTTCCCTGGCCGTTATTCCAAAAACACGGCCTAACTAAACAATGTCTTGAAAAATTAATTCCATTGTCCATTAATCAAGTTAAAAGGATTTTCTATTGCAAAAACTGTCCGCTTTTGATGTCCAACCCTTTTTTTATCGATGTCGGCCGCCCTTACCGTTACCTCGGCAATATTTAGAACAATCTCTTTGTGTATTTTCTAAGCTTTTTACGACGGTCCACGACGTCGGGTGCCGTCTTTTGTTGTAAGATGTAAAGTAATATATTTGCATATTCAAACATGAAAATTTGCATTTTGTTCCCGTAGCTATTGACGGGTTAACTACGTTTTATTTCGTCCACGTCCACTAAATGACAAAGAGTTGAAATAATAAAATGCAAATCAATAGAAAACGGATGGTGTCTTTTACTGGTTTAAACTATTGTTTAGTTTTGACCAGCCGTCTTCAACGATGTTTAAATTTTGTTAGGACATGTATTTACTTTTCAAATTACTTGTTGAAAATTTTAGTGTTTTCTCAATGTTTTGCCAGGGCCAAGTGACTTCAGACAAAATTGCAGTTGCAGTTGCCATGTGCGTCATCTACATAAATGAATATAAAAAAAGTAATGTGATCATGCATGTAATTAATATTAAGCAGACATTATTATCCACTTACCTAAATGCATTAATATTGTACAAAATTGACATATTTACTTTATTTAATCAAGCGAGTGGTCCTTGAAAATCTTTAAGTTTTGTTACAAAATCAAAATACAAGCGGAACATAAAAGGATTAAAATTTGGAGCATATTTCGCGTTATTCTCTATAACTGTACAAAGAAGTTCGTGATATGACAAAGGATTTTTTCGTATGGCAAAGATGGATAGCTTATGAAAGATATATTTTTTTGATGTGGCAATCACTGGAATAACATTTAAAAATGGAATGCGCATGTGGCTGTAAAGGGACAGTGCGGGGCAGGTACACGCGTTTTTGCATTTCCTTTCCTTGCTTTTTACAATAAAAACTTTCTTTTAAATAAATAATCCCGACATCGCTTGACAGGGATTCATCTAAAATAATAATTGTTACCACTGTTTTTTTTAATCCGTAAATTGTAGGACGTAGTGCCTCTTTCCTACCATTACTTGCTTTTGCATTCCCTTCAGTAATTTCAAACAAAATATGTATATCAACACTTTTTCCAGATTTCTCTCAACAAAATTCTAAAACATTATCTCCCGTCATGAACGATCACAATTTCCCTCCAAAACAAAGCGAAGGTTACTCATAAAAGTTCCTCTAACATCGATCCTCGTGTTTCAGAGTAAGTAAAAAGAGGGCTCTCCCTCACTGTGAGGGCGGAGGGCCATAAATTCGGCCAGTCTCATTTGAATTTCCAATCAGTGCATCTATTACCGCTGCTAAGGCTAGGGGAGATAGGGACGGGAGACTATAAGGCTATGTGATACGAAATACATTTACAGAAACATTTTTTAGATGTTCTGTAGGTGGAGTAAATATGTTTTGTCTCTGATTTTAAGTTAGGGTAAGGTTCGTCTTTTATGGTAGCGTGTTCAGTATTCATTTATACCTAGTCATTATTGCATAGCAACAAATATTTGCAAATTTTTCGTAATTCATCTGTTTGGCCGTGTGCCTGCAACTATCTAAACTAAGATTATAAAGCTGAAGAGTTTGTTTCTTTGTTTGTTTGAAAGCGCCGATCTCTGGAACTACTTGTTCGAATTGCAATATTATTTATAAAATTCCTTAAATATCGAATCTTCCTGGAATAACTAACGCTATATGCAGATTGAGTTAATATGTTATCTGCTGAGTTTGCATAACGACTCGAAAAAACATCCCCACAAAGACGAAGGATTAAAAATATTTTAAAAACTGATAAAAATATTTCTTTTTCTGTGATTACTGATAACACTGTGTTACCTGTCGTTTGTAATAAGTTATGAGATGATAATCAAAGTTAAGCAGTCGTTGCAATGTTTTATTGTTAAAATTCTTTAATTCCTTTAATCCCATGGGTTTGTAGAGTGTCGATTGCCAGATAGATACGTTGGTCCTTTAGTACGAAATGTGGTAAAAAAATGATGACAGTCGGTACTACGGGTCGGTGAGTTTGTGGAATTTCTTGGTTTAGAACTCGATTGTGAAATGAGTTTACGTCTGTGGTTCTAAATTCTGTCTTATATGTATAATATTATTTAGTTGTCTCTTGTAGTTAACTTTTAAAATAATATTCAGGTGTTTTAACAACATGGAAATGTAATTTAAAAGAAATTCAACGGGCTTTGAAAACAATTACTAAAATAAGAAATTAAAGGTCCACGGACACATGTTGGGTGATATCCAATCGAGAAACTGTCGTACCCAAATCCGAGGACACGAATTAATTTTCTTAAAACATAAAAAAATGGAAGAGCGAACACAGAACACGTGTCGAAAAATAATACTGTCTTGCACGCCACAGATTAAGCAAGTGCCTCGCTTCCTAGAACCGGCAAATCGATTTTTATTCTAATAACATCCCCAACGTATTCGTTCTTCTTGTTTTGGGGATTAGGAACCCGTTTTTATAAGCTTTGTGACAAAAAATATATTTTTGCATGCTGTTTGAACTATTTTTAGTTATTTTGTATAAGAAATGATATAAAGGCGCACCTGGCTGGCTGGTGGCCACGTGATGCGAATGAATATTTAGGATTATACGAGCTTTGAGGTCTTAAAACAAGTATTAAAAAAAGGATTTGTGATTTTGTAATGAGCAGAGAGTAAACTAGTTATGGGATTATAAAATTCGCTGGTCTTTTAATGATGTAATTGCAGCAATATGCCTAGCAATTTCCTATTTGTACCTGATCTAAGAATCGGTAGTTTCGAAAGAACTGACATGAATGATTAAATCAGTTTGTTTAAATATATTTTTTTGGTATTTTTAAGCTACAGCATCTGATCCACTTTTCTCCATGAGTTCTCTAATCAGCATGAAACTTACCGTACTGAAGCTTTATTAGCAAGAAATAAAAAAAAGTCTCAAGTAACGGTCATTCTTGAAAAGCACCTGGTACGTTGTACTTAAGTTCAATCCTCTCCAATCATAGTATCGTTTAACATAGACCGTACCGTATGAACAAAAAATCGGACAGTACGAGTGGTCATCAAACAACAGCTGGCTTCTTTGGAAAAAGATAGATTTAAAAGAAAAAAAAGATTGGTCTTTATGGAAAAAATCGCGCGTTTTGAGGTTAGGGAGCGTGCCGCCCCAGTGACGCCCCCTATTGCAGTTTTTACTTTGCAATTTTACTTTTTATTTTTACCGAGAAGGCGTTGTGCGGGCCGTATGTGGTCAGTGGCCATATGGTAGCTTTTATTACCGATTGAAAAAAAAAGTAAAACTCACATTTTTGAACTTTTCTTTATAATATATTTTTAATTTATGATTAATTTTTCTTATTTTAAAATACATAATTACTAATAAATGTTACTAAAGTTATATCCAAGTTACTAAAACAAGATAAAAAACGTAGTTTATTTTATTAAAATTAGAAAGTTTTTTTCTCTTTATATTTTGGGATTTATCACACAATGATAATATCACCCAAAAAAAGATGAAAATACGTTACCTAATTTAAAACTTAAATACTACTCCTAAAGAAATAGTTATGTTTCAATAATTATGCATTTAAATTTTGTACCTAAGTAAACAATTAGTATTGTAATTCACAAAATTATTTAGTTAAACTCTTGAAGTGCAGACGTCCTTGCGGGTTTCCTGTACCTTACGGGTAAAGGTGTATAAGACACTTAGTTTGATCTGTGTACAGTACAATTTATAATAGATACAACTTATAATAAGTATCTCCTATAAATTGGTAGATTATTAATAGATTGAAATGTTTTTATAATTATACTTTATGTGCCTATAATATTATGATTTAAACAGCTAATTTAATCGAAGAAATTTCGAAAAAAAAACCATCTATCTTTCGTACACATTCTAGTGGCCACCCAGTGGTTAAAATACGATTATAAATCATATGAATTTTAAGATAGAAAATAATTGTTCTGCACTTCTTTTAAATTCTATGTGAACTTTAATTGTGTCTTTTATACTCCTCCTTCAACGTAATTTTCGTGTAAAACGGTACTTTTTTTTTATCGTGGTAAAATCATCAAATAAGTCCTCCCACCCAGGGCAGGGCGGGAGGGACTGTCAGACTTGTACTGACTAAAATCCACGGTGTCCTTCACTAGCCCTTTACGTACCGGGGTTACGGTAATGGGAAAGTCCCGCGACCCCGTAAAACGGTACTAAGTTTCTGTTAAAGGTAAAGCTAAAAGAAAAAACCAACATACTTATCAATGTAATACTTTTTTTTTATGTGGTAAAATCATCACATGAGTCTCCCACCCAGGGCAGAGCGGGAGGGACTGTCAGACTCGTACTGACTAAAATCCACGGTGTCCTTCAATAGCCCTTTACGTACCGGGGTCACTGTAATTCGTGAGTCCCGCGACCATCAATGTAATACTTAAGAAAAATGTACAATGACCTAAAATATAAAATCAGTTAATCTTTTTTTGGTACAAAACTCGATCAATCACTAAAACCGCATTTTTTAAGATTTTATGCGAAAATTGTTGGGGTGTGTGTGAAAAATCACAAATTAGAGGTCGATTGTGAGCTTAAAAGGTATCCTTTGGAACTTTGGCGCCGCCTTTTGAAATCTTGATAAATGGTCTTGAAGATTAATGACTTATTAAATTACATTTAAGGGAGCCATTTTTTAAAAAACAAAAAATTGATGTATTTTTTTTCGGTTGGTCAGGAACTCTGTATTTCGGCGTTTTAAAAATGTGCGGGCAACACACAGGAATGCAGGACGGTAAAATTCGCGGACAGACGAATTTCAATGCATAGTACCTACTTCAAAAATACTGAATGGTAAACTCCGATACGTTACACATAAGTTACCAAAATCTTTTGTACTAAAGGACCATTATAATGTAGAAGTGCGTTTTACGCAGGTCCTTTAGGGTTTTTTTACTGGTTGCCATCAGCACCTGCATGGCACGAACCTGGCAAAAAAGCACCACATTATTCCATCCACACACCGATTCATGGATTTATTGAGAAACGATTTTGGAACAGAAGTTACATAGAGACGTTTTTTAGATTCCGCTGAAGTTAGTTTTGGTTCTTCATTTTTTACATTGGAAAAACTATGTACCTGTGTAGTTTGTTTTAAACGGGATTCAGGTAATAAAATAAAAAAAGAACCTTTCCGGTTTTCGTTTTTATTTTTAAACGAAACAACTACTGCGTTTGGATAAAAATACTAACTTGTTTTGCTATCAAACTGTCTTTATCATGTTAAACACTAAATCGACTTGCATGTTCTGTTTTCCGATATTTCGTAACATACAAATGCTTTCCATTTATAAAACATTCGTTAAAAAACATGAAATAAATATTTTGCGATCAACTCCACACTTTTTTTGTTCTCATACCACTCGAATGGAGTTAAGACGAATTCTTTTTAAGCGCATTTTTTTCTAAAAACGGTCTTTTCATTGTGAAAACTGCAACATCCGCTGGATTTGGGTCAGGCGACAATGTGGGTGACTCTACGTTTCTTGATATTGCAAAGATTATCATAATTATAGAGCCTACCGTGACGATTTGCAAGTGTGTAAATAAAATGTATGCTAGTAGGTGCTAGATTTTGAAGTTGGAGCAGACATGAATTAATTTGCATAGATTTTAGTCGAAATTGCAGACTTTGTAATGTTTTAATTTTTCTCAAATAATTGTGTTTCATTGAATTTGACTTTAGATCATAAATTTTATCATTGTTTTACAGAAAATAATAAAAAAAAACGAACTAAATATATTTTTTTGTTTGAAAAGCTGCGCAAATTACAGAGAATAGGTAAGGAAAATATTTGGCTCTGAGCAATGACAATATAACCACTTGACCGCTCATACGGGCGACTCAGGCTCACGACACATCAATGGAATAGCACTTATATGAGATCCCGATACGAATGAATGTTTTAGTACTGACCAGTTGTTGGATCTGTGCACATTCCTTAATTTTGGAACCTAAAAAAACATTTATCGAATAAAACCGAAGCACAAATGAGTACCTGTGCAATTAAATGGTGCGGGAAATCATCTAAAACATCTAGTTATAAAAAAGATGGTATAAGTTTTCATCGGTAAGTAAAATATGTATTATAAGTAAGTAAATATATATTATATTTATTTACATTATTGGTAATAAGAGGGCTCAAGCTAAACTGGTTGGTTACGAAAAAAGGATTACGCGTTGATGTCTTTTGGGATACCGCGTTGATGTCTTTTGAAAAGTCCTTTACTTTCACTAGAATATTAGATAAGTCTATCTCTTTCTATCCATAAGTACTTTGTGCTGTGTGCTGAAGTGATGTGACAACTTAAAACATTGTTGTTACGTTGTTTTTTTGTACCTGGCTGTTTACCTGACAACATATAGCGAGTCCATTACGGAGTTTCTTGGGTTATCACTTTTACACAACGATTCACTTTTCTAATAAACTTTTTAAACAGTTTTACAATATTAATTAAATCAAAACAAAAGTTTACTTGTTTACTTTTCACTTGACATTACATCAGACGTCAATTATGACAGTTCAAGGCGCCATCTGGCGATTCGCCGATTAACGATTATAAAATAATCGATATTTTTAACTAATAGTTTGCAAATCATAGAAAATATAAAATACCTGATTTAGCAAACCTAAATAATTCTAAGATCACGGAAATAAAAAATATTAATAAAATGAAATATCCGTAAACGGAAGTGTTTTAGTTTTTTCAATATGGACTTTTTTCTCGAACATTCTAAAGCCGCGAAACATTTATTATCTGTGAAGTTTTTGCGTGAACTGTCTGTGACAGAATGTTGTCACAGAAAAATGTCAATTTTGCCTAATTAATATTCAGGGGTAATTGTTATTGTTAATTCCGAGGAATTATAAATTGGACCACGAAATCGTATGGATTTAATTTAGTGAAATGGCTTTAGGCTTAAACACGTGACGTTGGACAGTTTTTTGTGAGTTTGGTGTATTTTTGAGGAATTGAGTGTTTTCCTTGGAGTGTTTGTAATTGGTAACCAAGAAGTATTCTCCCTGGACTTGGGGAAAGTGAATTTCTTGGGCACCCGAATTCAGCCTTGATTTCCGGCCGACGCGCCAGCGATGGTTAGTCGTCACATTCGGCCCGAGCCGGCTTCCAGTCAGCATCAAACTCAATTACTTTTTGGCGAAGGATTCTTAATTGCGCCAGGAATGCGCAATTAACGGATTTGTTGTTCGGGATTCCTGTTCTGACCAGCGACCAGGATCGGAGCGTTCCGCTTCAGCCGCCGTTGATGTGTCTTCCTTCAGAGTGAACTGTGAGTATTAAACATCGCTATTTACTGAAGATAGGCCGTAGGTGTTTTCTCGGTGTCTACCACAGTGTTAATTTATAGGTTATTCGTGGACCCCGTGGTGACGTGGCGGATGCCACGCCGGAGCGGTATTTGAATGGAGAACCTGATGTCCATTACATGCTCAGGCTACTTGATTTCCCCGCTCGGTCCCGTTAAGGAAAGCAATTTGGTTCCACGTATATTATTGGGTCTCCGTATGGCAAATTACAGGAAGGCAGCTTGAGAAGCTCGTCCCGCCGCCAGGATCCAGCAGGCCGTTGGGGCCTGGACGCGGGACCCGTTGCTCGGGCTTGCCTGAAGCCACCTGCGGAGCCAGCGGCACAGCGAGCGGCACGGTTGCGAAGCCCGCATGCGGTCGCGCCGTGCGAGACGGTTTTTTTTTTTAACTCCTTTTTTTTTTTTACTCCTTATTTTTTTTATATTTTAATCCGGCTCCCGTTGTAAACCGGAGCCTGTAAACCGGTCTATATTATACCGGGTCTGGATGTCGGTGTTCCACCGAATTTCAAATTGAGGATCTTGGGCTCGTTCTTCATTCACCCGGATGTAGGGTGAACATCTTCAGCTTCAGGATCCGGGACTCTCCAAGTCCCTGGCGCCCATTTGTTAATTTTAATTTGAATTTAAATGGAACGTTCTAGTTTGGATATAATTTAACTTTTAACTTTTTCTCGGAACAGTACTCGGCAGGTTTATCTCCAACTCCCCACGCCCATAGCTCTTTCCGTTAAAGTATAAACTGGCTAGCCACCTTTAGTTAAAACTAAGATCTTAATTTAATTTTCTCGACCTACTTGTCATAGCTACTAAACAATAAATGTCACATCAAATTATTATGTATAATAATAAACCAGTTTTTATATAATTTGTTGTTTCCTTATAGTTGTTTCCCCAACCGAGAGGGAGAAAATATTTTATGTAACAGTGGCGACCAACGTGTGTATTAGTTGGAGATAGAGGTTACGTCTTTTGCTGTACCTTACAAACCGGAGTACTGTTTCTGGAACCTTCCATTTATTTTAATTTTAAGGAAAAACCGTCTTGCAGAATCCTTTGCCTGTTATGTTTGTGCTGTTTTATACAACTTTACATTTTACAATTATTTACTTTTTTATTTTTTTTTACTGCTTGCTGCGATATACAATTCAATTTTTTTATCTGTGCCCCAATATATTGTACCAAGACTTTTGTCTTTAAAAAAAAATTAATAAATAAGAACCCTAATATTGTGTTATCTATAAGACTGCTATTAATGTAACTGTTTATTATAGTTAATGTTTACACTTTGCTGGAATTTGTAAATTGTACGGCCAGTTTTATCTTAGATTCAGTTTTTTTTTTTTAAATTTCAAATATGGAACGCCCTATTAAATTTAATTTACTTCGGAAAGATGAACTCATGTATGAAGTACTGATCCGGGACGCTAAACCTGCCTCAACCGTAGAGGAATTACGTACCCAAATTAGGGACCTCAGTAAATTGGTTAGTTCCGATGAAATCGTGGAAACGGATAGAGATCCAGAGTCAGAATTAAAAATAATTAAGGCCAAATTGCCAGAAATTGGTGAAGTTCTGGATAAGTACCCCAGCAATTTTAAAAAATTTAACCGCGCCAGGGCTTTGGCTTTCCATCTATTTCATCGTTTGGGTAGGATATCTTCTCCAACTGAGCTTGAAGCCGATTACGCAGCCGTTGATAAGCGACTTAGCAGTTTCTTAGCAAGAATTGATTCGGTCAACGCGAGCTTCCACCAATCTTTTACTTCCGCTGAGGAGGCACCGGAGGTAGTGTCTAATTTGCAGACGAAGGACGTCATCATTTCCTGCAAAAAGGACACTGTAAAAAGCCTAGGTGTTAAATTTAACGGGACAGGTTGCGTGAAAGCGTTCATTGAGCGTCTAGAGGAGCTCTGCGAGGCCAGAGGTATCGACGAGTCTTCCCTACATCAATCAGCTCTGGACATTTTCTCAGATGGAGCCTTGTTGTGGTACCGTGGAATTAAAGCGTTGGTTGGTGATTGGCCGGAACTGAAAAAGCAGTTACTTGCAGATTTCGCTCCACCTGATTACGACATGCGTCTCATGTCGGAAATCTCAAACAGAACACAGGGGTCGATGGAGCAGTCTTGTATCTTTATAGCAGTCATGGAGAACATGTTCAACAGGCTTTCTTATAGGGTTCCAGAGCACGATCGGTTGGCACGGATTAAGTACAACTTGAGACCAGAATACACTTCGGGGTTGTGTTTGTTCACCATTAACACGCTCGGCGAGCTGAAGGAGAAGTGCAGGCAACTAGAGTCGGGCTTCCACAGCAAGGCTCAGTTCCATGAGCCGCCCAAACCAACGTCTTCCTTCGTCGCAGCAGACTTAGCCTACCAATCCCCGAAGAGTTCAAGGATTGAAGCCGTGCAGACTGATTCGGGTTCGTTGTTTTGTGTTCGTTGTAGGGTTAAGGGGCACTCGTTATCGAATTGTAAATCAAAGGAAATCGCGTGTTACCGTTGCGGCAAGAAGGGCGTACGTGCACCGTCGTGCCCTACGTGCAATAAAAAGCAGAAGGAGGTTCAGTCCTGTCCAACCTGCACTTCAAAAAACTAAATGTCCGGAACTACAGCAAAAATTTTGATAGGTCTGATTGGGACAATCATTTAAAATTTTTAAAATAATTTTTTAATACATTAAGGGTGAATACAGTACATTATAAGACTTCGGACGATAGTCGTCCACATTTAACTATATCTATATACGATGAGCAGTATTACGGATTACTCGACTCGGGTTCTTGCATTTCGGTGTTGGGTTCCGATGTTGGTCAGCACTTTATAAGGGCTGGTGCAACTGTGCACGCCGATAAACAGTTGGGCAGCATAGTAACTGCCAATGATTCGCGAGCATCCGTGGAGGGTTATTTATTTTTACCAGTATCTCTCATGGGAGTAACTAAGGTGATTAAATTTTATATTATTCCAGATATTACCACACCGTTAATTTTAGGTGTTGATTTTTGGAAGGCCTTTAATTTGGCACCAAAAATTTTTAATACTTTACCATTTGAATATTTAAAACATAAAAGAGGTCATACATGCGTCTCGGAGGTTAGGCATCTACAGCCGTTTGATGAGTTAACCCCGGCTCAGAAGAATGAAGCGGAGTTATTAATTAAAGACTTTGAAAAGGTCTCCTTTGAGGTGAAAGGATTAGGTCGTACCCATCTGCTGCGCCATAAAATAGACACGGGAGATGTTCCTCCTATTAAACAGCGTTATTACCCTTTGTCGCCTGAACGCCTCAAGGAACTCAACCGTCAGCTGGATGAGATGTTGGAGATGGGAGTGGTGGAACCTAGCAACAGCGCGTGGAATAATCCGGTTCTGTTGGCTCCAAAACAAAACGGAGAGTGGAGATTTTGCTTGGACAGCCGAAAACTGAATGCGGTCAGTAAGCATGATGCGTATCCACTACCCTACATCTCTCGCATCCTAGACCAGTTGCGTGACGCGCGCTATCTTTCATCCATTGACCTTAAATCAGCCTTCTGGCAAATAGAACTGGACACTGTTTCGTCCAAAGAGAAAACCGCGTTCACAGTCCCCGGTCGAGGTTTGTTCCAGTTTAAAGTTATGTGCTTTGGGTTGACTGGAGCCCCAGCCACCCAACAGCGATTAATGGACAGACTTTTCGGTCCGGAGTTCGAAAATAAGGTCTTCGTATATTTGGATGACTTAATTATTTGCTCATCAACCTTCGAGGAGCACACTTTGCTTCTAAAACGGGTTTTAGACAAGTTAACGCAGGCTAATTTGACAATTAATTTACCTAAGTGCTGTTTCTTTCGACGCGAACTTAAATATCTAGGCTACATAGTAGACGAGCGAGGCTTACACACTGATCCGTCGAAAATACAGTCAATTGTCGATTTTCCAACTCCTACAACTCGTAAGCAAGTGAAAATGTTTCTCGGAACGGCCTCATATTATAGACGTTTTATTAAAAACTTTAGCTCCATAGCGGCCCCTTTGAATGCGCTAACCAGTACTAGCAAAAAGGCGCCGCCTTTCAAGTGGACGGCTGAGACCGAATCCGCGTTCTCAACCTTGAAAGAGGCATTGGTGTCAGCTCCAGTATTAGCTTGCCCAGATTTCTCTCAACCTTTTGAGATTCATTGTGACGCATCCAGTTTTGGGATAGCGGGCACTCTGACTCAGGTTGTTAATGGGGAGGAGCACCCAATCGCCTACTGCAGTCGTTCGCTTAATCCGGCGGAACGCAATTATTCAGCGACGGAGCGTGAGGCACTAGCGGTGGTCTTCGCCGTAGAACACTTTCGTCCTTACGTTGAAGGCGGTCCTGAATTTAAAGTGGTAACCGACCACTCAAGTTTAAAATGGTTCTTTAATTTAACCAATCCATCTGGGCGGTTGGCCCGTTGGGATTGTCGGTTATCACCTTACAATTTTACCATTGAGCACCGCAAAGGTAAGGACAATGTGGTTCCAGATGCCTTATCGCGTGGCGTTCCGGTGCTGGAAATTAAAGCGTCCGACACTGACACTTGGTTTAAGGGGGTGTGGGATAAATGCGTCAGTACACCTAGGTCGTGCCCTAACTATATTATTAAAGGGGATAAACTTTACCGCTATTCTAAAAATAAATACGGTGTCATCATCATCATCATCATCATCATCTCAGCCATAGGTCGTCCACTGCTGAACATAGGCCTCTCCTTTAGATCTCCACATATACCGGTTGGAAGCGACCTGCATCCAGCGTCTTCCGGCGACCTTTATAAGGTCGTCTGTCCACCTTGTTGGTGGACGTCCTACGCTGCGCTTGCTAGTCCTTGGTCTCCACTCTAGAACTTTTCGACCCCATCGGCCATCTGCTCTGCGAGCAATATGGCCTGCCCATTGCCACTTCAGCTTGCTAATCCGGTGGGCTATGTCGGTGACTTTAGTTCGTCTACGGATATCCTCATTTCGGATTCGATCACGTAGAGAAACACCGAGCATAGCCCTCTCCATAGCTCGTTGAGCGACTTTGAGCTTTGAGATGAGGCCGATAGTGAAAGACCACGTTTCAGTGCCGTACGTCATCACTGGTAACACACATTGGTTAAAGACTTTCGTCTTGAGGCACTGAGGTATGTCGGACGAAAAGACATTGCGTAGTTTCCCGAACGCTGCCCAACCGAGTTGGATTCGGCGGTTGACCTCTTTCTCGAAGTTGGACCTACCCAATTGGACTACTTGTCCTAAGTAGATATATGAGTCAACAACTTCGAGTACCGAGTTTCCAACAGAGACTGGGGTGGGCACAACATTGGCATTTGACATAATTTTCGTCTTGTCCATGTTCATTTTCAAGCCCACCCGTTGTGAAACTCGGTCGAGGCCATCGAGCATCATGCTGAGTTCCTCCATCGACTTTGCCATGACTACGATGTCGTCGGCAAACCGAAGGTGAGTGATGTATTCGCCGTTGATGTTGATGCCAAGTCCTTGCCATTCCAGGAGCTTGAAGGCGTCTTCCATTGCGGCAGTAAACAGTTTCGGGGAGATAACGTCCCCCTGTCTTACGCCTCTTCTCAATGGAATCGCCTTCGTGCTATGCTCCTGTACTCGGACCGACATGGTGGCGTTATTATACAAACACTTCAATACCTCGATGTACCGATAGTCAATACGGCATCGCTGGAGTGAGTCAAGCACAGCCCATGTTTCCACCGAATCGAAGGCTTTCTCATAGTCCACAAACGCTAAGCATAATGGCAAGTTATACTCTTCGGTCTTCTGTATAACTTGCCGCAGCGTATGGATGTGGTCTATGGTACTATAGCCTTTTCGGAAACCGGCTTGTTCGGGAGGCTGGAAGTCATCAAGTCTGTGTTCGAGACGGTTCGTGATAACCCTTGAAAACAGCTTATAAACATGACTCAGAAGCGTGATGGGTCTGTAGTTCTTCAATAGGCTGTTATCACCTTTTTTGAAGAACAGCACCACCTCACCCCTGCTCCACGTTTCAGGCGTTTTGCCCTCGGACAGGACGGAATTAAAGAGTTTCTGGAGGACTTTAAGTACCGGTGTTCCACCCGCTCTCAGAAGCTCTGACGTGATTCCGTCCTCGCCCGGCACCTTGTTGTTCTTAAGCTGCTTCAGGGCCATCCTAATCTCGTACAGACTGATGTCCGGGATATCTTCGGTATAGTGTCGGGACAGCTTTGCTCTTGGATCTCCTACCAAGCTGTCAACGGGCTTTGCGACCGAAGTGTATAACTGTCCATAGAACCTCTCGATCTCGCCTAAAACCTCTGCTTTGGTCGACGCTATGCTGCCATCCTCCCGTTTCAGCTTTGTCATCTGGCTTTGCCCAATAGACTTGTCCTTTGCGAACACTTTGGAGCCTTGGTTTCGCTGTATGGTCTCTTTAACACGATTCGTATTAAAGAGACGCAGATCGTGTCGCAAGGACTTAGATATACGTCTATTGAGCTGCCTATATGACTTCGCGTCATCGGAAGACTGCAACTGTAGCAAACGTCGTTCAGCCATGAGGTTTAAGTACGGTGTAGCTAGCGACAATGATTGGAAGCAGGTAGTACCGGAGAGCAATCGTGAAGAACTGCTTAGGAGTCACCACAGTGGCGAATTAGCACCACACTTTGGAGTGTTTAAAACTTATAAAAGACTCGCTCTCCGATACTACTGGCCAAACATGTACAAAGATGTGGTTAGCTACGTCGGTAAATGTGATAAATGCGCAGCATACAAACACTCACAACAGCCTCCTTCCGGTCTCTTAGGCGATGCGAAAGACTGTTCCAAACCTTTCGAAACTATAAGCATCGACTTAGTAGGTCCGTTACCACGGTCAAGAGCGGGATTCACGTATCTGTTTGTTGTCGTGTGCTGTTTCACGAAGTATTGTCTGCTGTTTCCTTTACGTAGAGCTGTTGGTAAGGCTATAGCACAGAAACTAGAAGACGGCGTTTTCATGGTACACGGTATACCCCGTACGGTGATAGCAGACAACGGGACGCAATTCACGGGCAACGAGATTCGCTCACTTCTACAGAGGTACAAAATACCTCAAGTTCACTTCACACCTCGTTATTGCCCAAGCGTGAACACCGTAGAACGCTATAACCGTACCATAATGACCGCGGTATCAATACTCGTGGAGGATGATCATCGATCTTGGGACGTAAACATTTCCAAGATCCAATTTGCTATGAACACCTCCACGAATGAAGTTACTCGTTTCACCCCTTTCTTTCTAGTACATGGCAGAGAAGCAGTTAGTAGTGGTGATGTCTTCGGCAATGATACCGTGGGACAGCTCACTCTAGCTTGCTCTTCGCGGAGTTCATATGCAGACCAGCTAGGAACGTTACGTGGTATCTGCGATAAAGTAAAGGAAGCGCTCATAAAATCACATACTCGTAGTGCTCGTTATTATAATAAAAGTAGGAGGCAGGCGGAGTTTGAGGTAGGCGACACTGTGTGGAAGAAAACTTATCCCCAGAGTGACGCTTCCAAATTCTTTATGGCCAAATTAGCACCTAAGTACGAAAAATGTATTATTAGGAAAAAACTTTCACCCTTAGTGTATGAATTGGAAGGCTGTAGTTCCGGCAAAAATCTGGGCACATGGCATATTAAGGATATGAAACCACCATGTGGCCATGATTAATTCTTTTTTTTTAATTTAATTCCTATTTAAAATAAATATTTTACTTTTTGCATGTCGTAGTTGGTCGCAGTAACCATTGAGGGCTGTATATGCCTTGAGGTTGCTGGTTTTTATTTTAGCTTTGTGGGATTTTATTTCCACGGCGCTATATTACAGTTGGATTTAAGTATTTTCCACTGTTTTTACGGTTTGTAGTGGTACACAGGTTTCTACTGTGTCCACGTTTGTTAACCATATTTGGGAGTGGTTGTTGCATGTTTAACAACCCTGTTGGGGGTCGAAAACTCCGGATTGCTGGTAAGGCAGCAAAATGATAGTCCTGAGATTGGAGGCCATAATGGCGGGCGTGTAGGCTGCATTGATGGAATACGTTTAAGATGGTATTTTTTTAATTAGGGGCGAAAACCGTTACTTTCCATTTTGGGAAGACGGTTAGCCAATTATCATTCGTTTGTAGAATTTAATTTTTTCCAGTTTTATTTGGATACCAGCCAGCATTACTGTTGGTAGTCCATTAGTTTAAGATGTGAATGGTGGTGTACGATAGAGTAGGTAGGTCTGTCTTACATAGATATAGTAAGTCAGACTGGGATAGTTCGTCGGGAGTTATTTTCAAAATTTTGTTTAATCCCTTTGGAGCTTGTCTTTTACATGTTCGTAAATGGATTAGACTCGCTCCAGGAGAAATTTTTGTAAACAATCGTACACCAGCTTCCATAACATTTTTTTTCTTCGGTTCGTTCTCCATTCCTCGTTTCAGGCTTGGACGTTGTGGATTTTTGTAGGCGTGTTAGGTCCTTTGGAGTCTGCTTCAACGCTGGAGGGCCAGCGTCGAGATTTGCCCTAGTGGGTCAAATCTCTGGTGGTTGGGGAGGTACTGTTACGTTGTTTTTTTGTACCTGGCTGTTTACCTGACAACATATAGCGAGTCCATTACGGAGTTTCTTGGGTTATCACTTTTACACAACGATTCACTTTTCTAATAAACTTTTTAAACAGTTTTACAATATTAATTAAATCAAAACAAAAGTTTACTTGTTTACTTTTCACTTGACATTACATCAGACGTCAATTATGACAGTTCAAGGCGCCATCTGGCGATTCGCCGATTAACGATTATAAAATAATCGATATTTTTAACTAATAGTTTGCAAATCATAGAAAATATAAAATACCTGATTTAGCAAACCTAAATAATTCTAAGATCACGGAAATAAAAAATATTAATAAAATGAAATATCCGTAAACGGAAGTGTTTTAGTTTTTTCAATATGGACTTTTTTCTCGAACATTCTAAAGCCGCGAAACATTTATTATCTGTGAAGTTTTTGCGTGAACTGTCTGTGACAGAATGTTGTCACAGAAAAATGTCAATTTTGCCTAATTAATATTCAGGGGTAATTGTTATTGTTAATTCCGAGGAATTATAAATTGGACCACGAAATCGTATGGATTTAATTTAGTGAAATGGCTTTAGGCTTAAACACGTGACGTTGGACAGTTTTTTGTGAGTTTGGTGTATTTTTGAGGAATTGAGTGTTTTCCTTGGAGTGTTTGTAATTGGTAACCAAGAAGTATTCTCCCTGGACTTGGGGAAAGTGAATTTCTTGGGCACCCGAATTCAGCCTTGATTTCCGGCCGACGCGCCAGCGATGGTTAGTCGTCACATTCGGCCCGAGCCGGCTTCCAGTCAGCATCAAACTCAATTACTTTTTGGCGAAGGATTCTTAATTGCGCCAGGAATGCGCAATTAACGGATTTGTTGTTCGGGATTCCTGTTCTGACCAGCGACCAGGATCGGAGCGTTCCGCTTCAGCCGCCGTTGATGTGTCTTCCTTCAGAGTGAACTGTGAGTATTAAACATCGCTATTTACTGAAGATAGGCCGTAGGTGTTTTCTCGGTGTCTACCACAGTGTTAATTTATAGGTTATTCGTGGACCCCGTGGTGACGTGGCGGATGCCACGCCGGAGCGGTATTTGAATGGAGAACCTGATGTCCATTACATGCTCAGGCTACTTGATTTCCCCGCTCGGTCCCGTTAAGGAAAGCAATTTGGTTCCACGTATATTATTGGGTCTCCGTATGGCAAATTACAGGAAGGCAGCTTGAGAAGCTCGTCCCGCCGCCAGGATCCAGCAGGCCGTTGGGGCCTGGACGCGGGACCCGTTGCTCGGGCTCGCCTGAAGCCACCTGCGGAGCCAGCGGCACAGCGAGCGGCACGGTTGCGAAGCCCGCATGCGGTCGCGCCGTGCGAGACGGTTTTTTTTTTTAACTCCTTTTTTTTTTTTACTCCTTATTTTTTTTATATTTTAATCCGGCTCCCGTTGTAAACCGGAGCCTGTAAACCGGTCTATATTATACCGGGTCTGGATGTCGGTGTTCCACCGAATTTCAAATTGAGGATCTTGGGCTCGTTCTTCATTCACCCGGATGTAGGGTGAACATCTTCAGCTTCAGGATCCGGGACTCTCCAAGTCCCTGGCGCCCATTTGTTAATTTTAATTTGAATTTAAATGGAACGTTCTAGTTTGGATATAATTTAACTTTTAACTTTTTCTCGGAACAGTACTCGGCAGGTTTATCTCCAACTCCCCACGCCCATAGCTCTTTCCGTTAAAGTATAAACTGGCTAGCCACCTTTAGTTAAAACTAAGATCTTAATTTAATTTTCTCGACCTACTTGTCATAGCTACTAAACAATAAATGTCACATCAAATTATTATGTATAATAATAAACCAGTTTTTATATAATTTGTTGTTTCCTTATAGTTGTTTCCCCAACCGAGAGGGAGAAAATATTTTATGTAACATTGTTGATAAATTATTTAATCGATAATTTCTAATGGTAAATAAAAAATAATGTTATTTTTTACGTTTACATTTTAGATTTCCAAATATTCCGGAAGTTAAAGAAAAGTGGATTAATGCCACTAACAGGGAAAATTGGTTTCCAAAATATTATAGCGTCATTTGTTCAAGGCATTTCACAGCTGAGGGGCCGTTCAAGTATTACGTAAGCAGATTTATTACAATTATTTACCCCCCCGTCCCCCTTGTCAGCAAAAGTAAGCAAAGCACTTACCCCCTCCCCCCATGCTTACGTAAACATTTTTCAATTTATGTATTATTTACATATGCATTATTTGCGAGAATCCCCGAAAATGCGTTTCGTTTTCAACCAAAGACAATGTGAGGGTTGCCATTCGTGTAAAAAAGTAAATAACTACCGATGACGTAATCATCATCTAGACTCCCCTACCCCCCATGTCATCCAAAATAAGCAAAGCAAAGACCCCCCCACCCCCCCATAGTGCTTACGTAATACTTGAACGGCCCCTGATTGCTTTGAAGCTTTAAAGGACCGACGCCGTTTGTTTAGTTTATTATTATTTTCGTTTAATCTTCATTTACTTCTCTACATACAAATCAACATTGAAAAAAGCAAAAGAAGACTTAATTGCCATCGATTTTATCGATATCGATATTATTGTTGCTGGATTTACTTGTTATCACTATTCTTACTGACATTGTTGCATCAACCAATCACAACTACCGCGGGCCGAGGAACGGGGGAAGACGCAATCCCCCGGTCCCCGGCCCGCACTGGTGAATCGTGTGCCTAGGCGAAATCGCTCTATGAGCTCTCAAGTGGTTTTAATTCTCTTTGGCTCTGAGTAATTACTAATGATTCACAAATATATGTTTTTTTTTTAACCTATCACCTGCTTTTTACAACATAAAAATCTGTTTGATATCTACTTGCGTGCTTAAAACAATTTGTAAATGGGAAAAAATCTAGGTAAATAGTACTTACGCACGTAACATTTAATTTTTCGGGGACACATGTGTGATAAAATTTTCCATGCCATACAGCCAGTTCGGAGGTGTTTCTTCTATCTGTTTTTTTAAACACACAGTTTTTTTTGTAATGTTTCTGGCATCAACAGACAGCATTGACGTCAATGTCATAGATACTTTTTTCGTAAAGTCAAAGTTTGAATTTGGAATATTTTAAACGAATGTCATTCTTGTAGGTATTGTCTGTGTGTATTTGACGATAAAGTAGAACAAAATTAGCAACTTTTTAAATAAAAACAATTTAAATTGTAATTTGCGTGTCTTTTTTATAATATTTGTAAGTGGCCAAATCTACGGGCACGCCGCAATCGCGGCGGTAAGACCCCTCTTTGAGGAGTGGCTGGATAGGCGTCACGGCGTCCTTACCTTCCGCATGACGCAGGTCCTCACCGGACACGGAAGTTTCGGGAGGTTCCTGTGTCTGATAGGGAGGGAAGAAACGCCTGGGTGTCACCACTGCGAGGATCGTCCGGAGGACACGGTGGAGCATACGGTTCAGGACTGCCCCGCTTGGGCAGAGCACCGCCGTGTCCTCACGACGGCGATAGGCGGAGACCTCTCGCGCCCGGCATTGGTCGAGGCCATGCTGCGGGGCGAGACGGAATGGGAAGCAGTCGCCTCCTTCTGCGAAGCAGTCATGCTCGTGAAGGAGGAGGCGGGCCGCCTGAGGGAGAGGACAGCGTCCTCCCTCCATCCCAGCCGCAGTGGTAGACGCCCACGGCGTCGGACGTCACAGGACGAGCTCCGGCCACCGTAGGCGCGGGCATGCGGGCAGCGAGTAATGGGCGACTTGCTGTCCGACCATGGACCATGCCCGGGTCGACGGCGCGTTGTGTTCCACGCGCGCCTCAAGGAGTGTCAGCACATTGACGGGGCCTGTAGAGGGCCAGAGCCTGCCGGGGTCGCGGGACTTACCCATCACCGTAACCCCGGTACGCAAAGGGCTCGTGAAGGACACCGTGGATTTTAGTCAGTACAAGTCTGACAGTCCCTCCCGCCTTGCCCTGGGTGGGAGGACTCATTTGATGATTTTACCACGCAAAAAAAAAAAAAAGTGGCCAAATCTAAAACATTTGACGTCCTAGAAAACTCAAATTTACTCAGAGTTTGAATACTTTTAAACATAGCATTTGAACTTTATTTTATTAGGGAGCTTAGATTGCATGATGTCATCTCAGAGAGATTACCCATGACGCGATTCGTGCGATATTCAATTTCTACAAACTAAAACTTAAAATCAACCTTGCTACTAAGATATAATGATGCAATTCGATTGATAAATCGTCGTCGTGGCGAGCGTGTTTTAGATAACAACGTGTTTTATGTCATATATCGTAGAGGTAAAGTTGCTTTTTCACTTGTTGTTGGAATCGGTCGAATTAAAATCGCCTCGCGCCATTAGTAAAGTCCCTTAGTGAATCTAAACTAAACTAATAAAATAAAATTCAAATGCTTTGCGATACCTTTGTGTGAGAACAATAATAATATACTCACTTACCTTACAGGTAAAGTAATAATTATAAATGACATGACAACCAAAAAAGCTACTCCTCAGATATCTCCTCTACTTAAATCACTAATCTGACCCTGCAGAAGATCTCCCACCAGGCTGCCAACTACCACGACCCACCTGGAAGACCTAAAATCGATTGCGAAGCCAGGTTTGTCGCTGCAAGTACAATATGGTCCGGTGTGGGTATATTGATGAAGAAGGGTGAGACTGCGAAGCCTCATCACAAACGATGACTCACATCCTGAATTGTACTATGTGAACTTGTGTACCATGTGGTGGAATTATCCACCGGCACTTTTAGGGCCCTGGCTGAGGCTGCTACCAACGCCATAAATGTGGCAGAGATTCGGACGAAGTTTATTTAATTACAACTGACAGCATCGATAAATTGTAATTAGACCGTCAGTAACAGTTTTGAAAAATAACGGTTACGTTTTTTTTTTGTTGAATAAATGTATAGTTACAAAGATATGAATCTTCAAAATTCGAGAGTTATGGCTGGTGATATCAGAATTAATAAGTAAGTAAGTAAAGTTTGTGACGTATTGGGCATTTTATAAGGGTCGTATCTTCGTCAATGTTGGTTTAAGTAAGAAAATAAAAAAATACGTTTCAAATATTTAATGATAATCTAACTGACAGATTAATAAGATTTTTTCAGTCAAAAACCCTACTTAAGGAATCATCGAGACGACGAAAATAATCGATAAAAACATGACTGTAAATATTGGAACACATAAATGTTAAAACACTAAAGACATTGTTCAGTATTTAAACATATACGGTAATTAAAGCGAGTCTAAATTAAGACGGGTAAAAATAGCTTGGTGATAAGTACTCGTTCGGGGAAATTCGATGTAGCGGTACGAAACCAGTTTGTTACTACCGTGAATATTTATATTTCTTAGTTTTTTAATTATTTTTCAGGTGGTATTGAGTTGATAAAAAGGCCTTATTGGTAATGTTTGAGTAAGGTCAGGTGGTTACCTACCATAAGGCTAAATAAGTAAGGCTCAATTTATATTGTCGTGGATTGGAAAGGAAGCGATTTTTTTTTAAGGAAAAGCAAAGCATAGTGATTTTTATATCGGTTGTGTAATGTATAAACTTAATTAGCGATCCTAACAACTGCGAAAATTTCCGAGAATGGGTGAGAGCTCTTTTGAAAACGTTCTATAGGTTTTTCGGTTTTGTATGTTAACCAATAAGCATAAAGTTCAGTATGTTTTGCCTAAAGACTAAAAAAAAGAAAAATTTGCACAAACTTGGTTTTTTTTTCTAAACATAATTTTCAGGTGACAGATGGAGGTCATTGACTTTTTTGTTGCAGAGTAGGTTCTTATTATTATTTTATTTTAAAATTTAACAACGTCTTTTTCATTTTGTTTTCCACAAACTAAAATACAATGTCAACTCAGACTATTTTTCGTGTTTCATTGAAAAAACATGTCACTGAAACATCTACGTAGAATAATAAAACTGAAAAAAAAACACGTGAATAAACTTTAAAAAGGCCATTTGATTGCCTTAATTAAATGCCCCATATTTTTCGTATTTAAATAAGTATGACACATAGACATACAGAATGATAAAACAAGTATTTGTGTTTGTTCTGAAAGTTACACTAGCTGTTTGAATCTTAAAGGGCTATTGAACGACACCGTGGATTTTAGTCAGTCAAGTCTGACAGTCCCTCCCGCTCTGCCCTGGGTGGGAGGACTCATTTGATGATTTTACCACGATAAAAAAAGCTGTTTGAATCGTTTTTGTTCGTGTGAGTAAAACTCGGTTTTACGTTCCCGTAGGATTATTTTCGACTGCCAAACGGGCGAAGCTGCTGGCAAAAACAAGTTTGTTTATAAATAATTAAGGTGAGAAAATCCCTCGTAAATATAATTTAGTTTATAGAATACCTACAAAATACATACTTAGATTATATGATTAAGATATTTTATTCATATCATATTTAAGATTCCCGGCAATCAAAGTGACACTACAAAATTGTTTGCAAAAGTACGTTAATTACATAAATAAGTATGTACCTAATTAACGAATGTCCGTGAACTTAACTACGTTGTATGCTTTTAATTTTCTAAAAATATCTTGTGTAACATAATAAAACATGTTAAAGATGTATGAATTTATCGCATGTATATGTATATGTAGCAGCATTTTAATTTTCAAGTGTAACCAATGAAAGAAAGTAGGTAACGTTACATTTTTAAACATTGAAATGTCCAAAATAATTAAACGACAAATAGTGATATTGATTTAAAAAGATAACTTTAGCCTCACAGTATCGCATGAGACGCCAACGGCATCAGACGTCGCGAGGCGCTTTCCGACCACCGTAGCACGGGCATGCGGACGACGAGTAAAGGGCGACTCGCCGTTCGACCTTGGACCAAGGCTGAGTTGACGGCGCGTCGTGTTTCACGCTCGCCTCAAAGAGCTGTCAGCAATATGATAGGGCCCCCTTAGAGGGACACAGCCAGCCGGGGCCACGGGACTGTCTCATCAGGTCACCGTGACCCTGGAAAGTAAAGAGCTATTGAAGGATCGCCGTGAATTTTAGTCAGTACGAGTATGACAGTCCCTCTTGCCCCACCCTGGGTGGGAGGACTCATTTGATGATTTTACCACGATAAAAAAAAGTCTCAAAGAATCGATTATTTCCACTAGTTTACCCCGATGTAGTTCTCTTGGTACACCCACCATTGCGCCAATTATGTTTAAGTCTCATGTGGTAAAATCATCAAATGAGTCCTACCACCCAGGGCAGAGCGGGAGGGAATGTCAGACTTGTACTGACTAAAATCCACGGTGTCCTTCAATAGCCCTTTACGTTCCGGTGTCACGGTAATTCGTACAGTCCCGCGACGCCCGTGGCTGCCATAGAGAAATTCGCAATGTAAAAATCCAGTAACACTTTGCCCGATTCGGTAATCGAACGCGGGACCTCATGCTTAGCAGTTGTGCTTGCGAACACTAGAGCAACGAGGCTGTCGAGAAACCCACAGAAAATAAAAAAGATGGGGAATCAAAAGAACGCCACATGAATTCGTTAGAACTGAACGCCAACTTTCTCGAGCTTCGATTTCTAAAACTCTACCATATTTTTTTTTATTTAACCAAAATGTTGCCCCATCTATGAATTTCTTCCTGTATCGTGGGTGCGTTTACAAACATATAAACTCACATATACAAACGCCCAGACCCGGAACAATTACATGCAGATCATACAAATATTTGCTCCGTGCGGGAATCGAACCCGCGAATGCAATGCAGCAGTCCAATTGCTCAGCCACTGCGCCAATCATGCCTATTGGGTATTACCACTAATCCTTTCTGCTTCCTCCACATCTGCTAACAAAAAAAAAACTCATTCATTCTAATTTTAAACTTGAAACCAAAAATAGCGTCTTTGTTACAGAGACTAGAGACAAAATCCTAACTAAACTTACGTCTTCCATAAGTTGTCGACTCAAACAATTAGGCGTATTACACACCTATAATACAGGCGCTGGTTATTCGGCGATCGTTGTACTTGTTACGTAGGTACCTAATACATATTCATGTACAGTTTTTACCCGTAACGGTGACATAAAAATAGTATTGTTTCGTAAAAAATAGCTGCTTCATAAATAACAATTAAGTTACAAACAAAAGAATACGTTATCTCTTATTTTGTACTTGCGACGTGTCACATGTGGCCGACAGTGGTCCATGTTGGTTACCAACAGCGTTTAAAAAAAACCGTTATTTTTTTGCAACAGCTTTTTCTTTTCGGCTGAGGCGGATTGCTTTCGAGTTTTCTTTCAATTCATTTATTTCCAGTTACAAAAAATACAAATTTTATAAAAAATATGTATGGTGCTAAAGCCCCAGTTACAATAGCTGTGAAAGTGGTTTACGTGCCCATTCCAAACCGTAGATCGGAATGGAGAAGAATGGACAAGAAACTCCACGGACAGTCTTTAATTTCAAATTTAAAAGTAAATTTTGAACACAACTTTCATGAAAGAACTTCAGGAATTTGAGGGAAACAATAAGTGACATCCTCTAACTTAAATTGCCAATTGGTTTACAATATTGCGAATTCGGTGGTTGCAAACGCGGTTTATCGCTGATAGTGATATCTTCCAGACAACCTTCGGATGAACTGTACTGACTATTTAATCCAGAAATAAAAGTGTATCGCATGATACTTAATTAATTTAATAATAATTTACAAAAACAGTAAAGTTTTTCCTAATAAAACACATGTGAGCTCAATTTAGTATCGCTACGAGGTATTTTCGTAATTTGCATCCATTGTTAAAAAGTTATACCTATTATGTTATGTGCAAAAATAACTTATTGTACGAGTTGTTTGTGCTAATAATGTATTTGTTATTTAATTGTTTTAAAGACTATCCTTTACAAATGTATGGTGCATGTATGACATGTTAGTGCTAATTAATCACTGTCAATATGGCGCCAAAATTCTCAAGACGAATACTTAAGTACTTGCTGTTACGTATTCGTCTTGAGAATTTAAAATAAATTCGGTGTTCAAAAAATGAGTTAATAAAATTAAAGAAAATTAAAAAAAAAGAAAATTAAGTATTTTTTTTAATATTAACTTGTGCCTGTATTGTTAGTTATATAATTTTCTCTAAAAAAAAGTTGATCCTCACTATTTTATTTCTCCTGCGTCGTGGGTGCGTTTAAAAACATAAAAACTCACAAACACAAACACCCAGACTCGGAACAACTACTTGTAGGTCATACAAGAATCGAACCCGTGACACGCTGCCCAGCAGTCCAATCGTTCAGCCAGTGCGTGAACCGTGGAGTTCTTTTGTGAGGAGACTGTTCTGGATACCTAATACAAGAGGATTAGGTCACGTCTGTGTTAAAAGTGTATGCACCCGCATATTCAGCAAGAGGAAAAAGGGTAGACACGTGATTTTTGTTGGAAACCTTTCTGTAATTAAGTTTATCAGGTAAAAATATTATATTGATTGCAATTATATGTGACTCGTTGAAACAATTACCTCTATTTTTACACCATTTTTCACAATTTTCAGTCTTCATTGGTTTATTTTGTGGAACATTTACCCAAAATGCTTCCTAACTTAATCTGTACTTGCCTAACTCATTTTTGAAATAAAAAGTATAAAAACACAATTTTTTTACTTAAAAAGGAATTTAAAAAACGGATTTCTTTTTATTTAATTATTCAGTGCAGTCAGTAGTTTTTGAGTTGTATTCAAACCAAAAATATAAATATCTTTACATATTAGTTTGGGTTTGTTACATTTATCCCGCCACACATCCGTAAAATACTTTAATTGTTTATATTCCCAAGACAATTAATTGATAAAAAGACCAATCGACACCTCTTCGTGTTCATAAACACTTGAGATTAAGATTCACACAACATCCATGATGGGAGGAATTTTACACTCCTCTTTAAAAGTGGTTCATGGCAGGCTCGTTTCCTTTTGCACAAAAAGGAAGCGAACTGAAGGGTGTTTTGCGGTGCAATATCAGAAAATTCAATCTTCTTCATGGCTTTCTCAATAACCTTAACACATCTGTTTTTTTTAATAATACAGAGTTGTTAATCACCTATTTGTCTAATACGTGGCTCTCTGTTCTCTATACTGAATATATAAATTATAAAAAATAAAAATCCAACACAAGTTTTCGTGGAAGTACGGAAATCAGCTGCTAATGCAAACAGGCCTTTTTATTTTTATGAGAAATTATTTTATTTCTACTGATTTGAGAGCAGTTTGAAATTAGATTTATTATGACGGCAGATTCAGTTGAATATCAGTATTTTACATGGGCCGACTACCGATCTGACCTCCACAACCCAGTAACACGATACCCCTTGTTGAGACTGGTTGTCAGGCACAACGGCTTCAGGTGCTTTCTGAGACTCGGAGGGAACTCACCATGACAGATGGTCACCCATCCACAGTTCACTCTCGCCAAGCGCGGCTTAAAAGATTTAGCAGTTCTTCGTGAGAAGATCGAACTGTGTAGCTATTTAGCCAAATACTAAACAACTGGTTATATTTGTAGAGACATTCTAAACTCGCGATCAAATGTATGGAATCATATTGGACAGGAATTGATCCGAGATAGCTCCTTTAACAATGCCATGATTTGAATGAATATGGTATTAATTTATAGTTAACAGTTAAACCTTTAAAATGGTACCATTTTTATTACTTTTAACTAGTTATTTAAGTATATACTCGAGATCGGATCTACTCGGAATCGGAGTTAGTGATTCCATACGTACTGCTCGCGAGTGTGTTTCTAGACTTCTACCTTACTTTGCAGAGTCGTCACCTTAATTGGAATTAAGGCTGCTAAATAATCATGATTTAAGTGCAATTAAAACAAAGAGAATAAGATAAAACTTCCAATTTTATTACGTATCCAGCACACAAAATTATTCAACAATAATTTACACTCGATGTTTCTTAATTTATTTCGTTTTCTTATTACAGTTATAGTTTCGGAAAACTGTACAGGTTTACAATGGTTTTGTGATGTAGTGTTGCAACTGAAGATAATTAATATAAAATTTAATTCGTTTTCTGTTTGAATGGGGCTTGAAGTTTTTTTAAATTAACATTTTAATCGAATTTAGGAGAGAAGGTGGCCTGGTAAGTCGAACTGGACTGATATACAGAGAAGACAAAGAGAGCTCTCCCTCAAAGGCAAAGACAATAGAGATCTATGCCCTGCAAAGGGACACAAGTCTCATAATAAAAATAATAAATAATGCCGATGTTACAGGTCAAACACTTTTAAAAAATGTTAGTGTTTTTTTCGTTGAATCAACAGAATTGTGTTAACCAAGCAAGGTCAGGTTGCAACACATTTTAACAAAATTACAAAACAATATTGAAATAAATACTAGTATGCGACAATACACCAAATACAACTCCCTACATACACAATAAGGATAAATAAATAAAATAAAATCTTTCTTCATACATTATAAATACACTCTGATTTAATTTTATTATAATTTACATTAAATTGTTAGTGTTAATTTTTTATATTATATAACTAGTAGAACGCTATATGACTAATAGGTAACTTCACCGTTGTGGTCGTTAATGTACATAATGTTAAAACTAAATGTAAAACGTCGCAAATAAAGACCAAGTTATTTATAGAACTGAAAATAACAATGACTTGTTATTTCAGTCTAAGGATAAAAATGTTATTCACTTTTTCATAAACAACTTTTACTTACGAAGCTGTTACAATTAATTAGAGAAACTAGGCCTTACTATAGTACAGTAAGTCCTATTAACTCTAAACAGTTATTACTAAAAACTAAATTAAACTAAAAACGTGTATTATGAACTGTTTTGTACTTATTCGAGAGATACAGTCTTGTTTATACATTGGTCACTCGTAACTACGTCTCCTCTAAGTCTACTCAAACACAGGGTAACATACAACCTTATAACATACATTTATAACTATGACTAAAATGTGAGGGTAAGCATAAATATACCTATATATTTACAATTTAAGAGAAATTAAAGTTAACACTATTTCAACAGTCAAAAGTGAATCGTGAAAAGGTTAGTACTTAAAAACCTTCTCCGATTAACTTTAGTTCACATTACAGATACAATACAAAGTCTTTGGCCTTAATAAATATACTCTATAATAATTTACTTGTCTCTAACATGAAGCCTCTACCACAAGCGTTGCGTGCCTGCCTCACGTGTGAGCTAGGCATGTTGTGCTCTGCCCAGGTGGATGAAGAACGCGACGCGGTCAGTACTGCGCTCCCCACACTTGTTACACATAAACGGATCATTGTAGCCATGAAAACCCATGTGGATGGTGTGCATTGTTAGATCCCCGAACGTGATGTCACAAAACTGACATGAATACGACTGAGTGGAGGCAGGAACTTCCACGGACCCTTCCGACTCGGAATCAGAAATTTCCATATCCTTCGTCTTCTCGTCCTCATGCTGAAGTCTCAATGCCGCTGGTTGTAGTTTGAAGGCGCGACCTTTCCGTCGGTTTTTGAGGGCGGTGGTCGGGGTGACAGGCGTCGCTCGCTCTGTGCTGGGGGGTGGCGTACCTGCTTCGCTGGTCTTGGTGTTCGTGAGATCGAGCGCGTCGTTGCCGGCTGAAGGAACTTCTCGAGGAGTGGTCGGCGTTTGTGGTAAGCTCGCAGGTGACTTAGCAGGCGGAGGCGTCGCGCCACTGTCGAGTGGCCTCTCATTGTACGCGAGGCGCTGGTGCAGCAGCGAAGGTGGAGGAGACATCGTTTGACTCTTCTCAGATTGCATTTCAGGAAGTTTGGGTGAGGTACGGTGTTCATAGTTGTTGTTCGGAGGGAATAAGAATGAGTGAGGTAGTAGTGGCGGGAGGTAGGGGAGGTTGACGGGGAAATGGTTACCGAAGATAGGGTGCGACGGCGGGGGTGGCTGCGGTTGGTTGTTGTTGTTCATCGGCGACTGGTGATCAAACATCTTAGATAGCGGCTTTTGCTTAGGACCGCGCCGAGTGCCGTAGACGTCAATGATTGGTAACGGGTTAGGTGTACCGTCAGGGTTAAGTACCATTGCAGGGTTGTGCTGGTACTTGCGTAAGTGCAGCTTCAAGGAGTGGCAGTACTTGGTCGCGTAGTTGCAGTCAGCGCAGCGGTACTGGTACACGTTGGAGTGAGACTTTAGGTGAGAGTTCAGCATCGACTTGTTGACGCACGAGTATGAGCACTGCGTGCACTGGAATGGCTTGGATCCTAGGTGATTCCTCATGTGGTATTCTAGGTGATGCTTGTACTCTGTTACGAACGGACACTTTCTACAACATAACATTTTTTCAGGTTTGATGTGTTCTTTGCTATGTTCCCAGAAGCTGAGCTTTGTGACGGCTACAAATTCGCATTGCTTGCATTTGAAAGTTTTAACTTTGCCGTGTGAGTTGACAGCAGGGACGCGAAGGCCTGGCTCATCGTCAAAGTCTTCATCACCGGAGACATCGCGGCCGTCGTCACCGTCGGTTTTTTGTCCTACATCGTAACCAGAGTCATGGTAGCGTTCAAAAGACCTCCTGTCATGATCCCTATCGGGGGATGAAGGTGTTCTTGGAGGTGATTTCGGCGGGGTAGCGTCGGCACGTGCTAGGGGTGTAGACACATGTGCAGGGGGCGCTATGTTTCTCGGTGAGTAAGATGTTTCATAGCCGGGTGACGGCTCGCGAGCGTCATTGTTGCGGGGTTCAAAGCCGGGCGGTGTGAGCAGGCTGTATGGCAAGCCATTGCGGAATGCGTCTAAGTGCATGCCGAGGTTAGCTTTGGCTTTGAGTGACATCGTGTCGTAGAACGGGGAAGGTTCGCCGGAACTGCCGACGCTGCGCGGAGAGTGCCCGTTCGAGTCCTTGCTGGAGGAGGAGGGCGACGCGCTGTGGAAGCCCTCCGAGTAGAAGCCGCTGGTTTGGTCTTTGAGAAAGCTTCCGTCTTCCATTGGTTCAGCTTTCTATAAAGAAGGGAACTTGTTGTAGAACATTTCCGTTTAAAGCTACGATATAAGTAAAAATAATTAAATTACTGTTAACTATTAAAAAGCTGTTGATAATTGAAAATACGTACCACTGTGGGAGGTTGTAGCAGTGATCCCCAAGCTTGGGGATGCGTGGAGTGGTGCGCGGGCGGCATGCCAGCGGGGGACGCGCAACTGATCATACCTGAGGGATAAAGCAATTCATTAGAATGATGTAAAACATTTTTTTTTGCGAAGTTACTCAATTGCGAAGTAACTAAAGTACACAGAAAACTGCTTCGCAAGCAAATGAGTGAGTAATGTAAAAAAATGCGGAACAAACAGTCACGTACGGTGGCATCATTAATTTTTAGAATGCGTATTTGCTAAACCTTTTTTGCAGAGTTACGCGATTAAGCACTACCTAATGAGACCTTTCTTTATATTGTATGTCGTAATTACGATTTCTGTTGTTATTACACACTCCTACATAATATTTGTTTGTAAACATATAACTATTAAGTTACTATGTTCAATATTAGGTATACTATTAATTGTAAATCAAGGAATTATAGGTTGGTTAACAACAATAGCTGAAAGATTGCGGTTTGAAGTTTTTGCTGTTAAAATAAAACACAAAAAAACCTACTTTTTGAATATGATAAAAACTAGAGTTATGCTCTAAGGTCACGCAGAGGATAATGCTAATAGCATTGACTAATGCATTTTCGACAGTCTACAATAAGAATGAGGAATGTACCGCATAAATAATGAACATTTTACAACAAATAATTTGCAAAATTTTCCTTAATTTAAACAAAACCTCGTTTATCCGTCTTGCATATGAAGGAAAATTTGCAAATTATGATATTATTTTGTAGTTTAGAGTTTCCTAACATGTAATACATATGTATATATGCCGCAAAACATGATTATAGGTAAGTATGGCAACTAAATATTATACAGACAACTAAGTATTTATAATTATATAAGGACAATTGTATAGGAAATTAGTTTATAAAGCCTTTTTTCATTATCCCTGATTTAGCGGTACTTAAATATAATGTTACCACACGGATACGATGATTAATCATTATGATAGAGGAAGTATGAGATTATGAATTAGGTTTGACATATCCTGAAATCAATGTTTATTAGTTCAAATTGAAATTAATTGCTTTTGTTTAATTCTAGTGTAAGGTAACTCAGATAATTTAAACCAGGTAAGTTTTTATTAAAATAATACACTAATTTAACAAAAAAGTTATTAAACCTAAATAGTTAGTTTACCTAAAGTTAATCAAAATACTTAATTGGCGTAAAATTATTATACAGGTCCCAGGTACACATAACTATCCGCTTGCGTTTAAGTAAAACGATTTTCAAAAAAAACATTAAAGTAATCTGAAATAAAAAATAAACATAAAATAGCAAAACTTACCTTAAATCTAACTTCAAAGTTTCAGAACACACAGCACAACAGATATCTCATTAATAAAAATCCAATGAAGTTCACTTTAGTCCTTAAAATCACTGATAAATAAATTTGATACACACGAAAAAACCTTGAGCGTTTTTTGAGACAACCCTTCGATGCGACTGTCGGGACACGTCTGCCCGACGCCACTTCTCACAATGAACTGAAAAAAATCTGTCAATTTTTATGCTCCAAACATCGATAAATGTATTCTATGTTTGAAGGCGACGTGTTTCGTGTGGGAGCGGGACGGTAACACGCGATGGATACCTCCGTCTCTTTCGAGCCCCCACAGCCTATTTCTCTCCGCCAATAAGACGCAAGCTTCTGTGGGTGGGGATCAAGTTATTAAGTTATTGTTTATGCGATATTAATAATAAAAAAATAAGCAACCCCGCGTATTTTGCCAGTTGTTATTGTAATAAAGCCTAGCCGTATTATTTCGGGTATTATTGGCCGATAAAACTGCGTGTAGGGAAATTAGATTGTTTTGGTATTGTATCACTTAATGTTTACGGTTATAATGTGATTTTTATGTATGTTTACCCCATTTATTAAGTAAGACAATAAAATATTTGACGGCGAGCGTTAAAACAAATGGATTGTTTGTATATCATTACTCCTAAAATAATACAGTTGATAATGAATTTTTAAACCTATCTCACCTACTTATGAAAAGTAAATAAAATATAACTAAAAACTTTAAACCCTTATGTGCCACCTAAAATTCCCCCAACCCTCTAAATATCTACGTCACTTTTTGTGTAGTAAAAAAGTAGAACATAAAAAACTCTCGCGGTCGCTTCATTGAAGGGGCGTTGAGCTTTTTACGTCGCACGCCAGCCAATAGCAGAGAGCAGATTAAAAAAGGAACGCCGTTCATTTTTTTTTCTGTATCGAGCAACCAATTAAACGTTGTTTTCCATTTTTGTTAAGCGGGATTTTTACTGTGGAGATAGTAGAGTGACGAGTGAAGATAGTAATTCTATTTATAAATATATACTAAATTAAAATAAATTCAGTTTCAGTAATTTTAATTTAAAAAACGAAACGACAGTTTGATAACTGTTAGACTTGAACACATTGACTAATTAAAATATGTTAACAGTTTTAGTTACATGTGAAGTTAGTGAATATAATTACTGTTTTGACGAATTTCGTCTTTTCCCATATTATATTTATTGAATGACCACTTATAGGTAATGCGTAATTTGTTAAGGCACCTAGGTGCCTAACTAGGCCCTCAATTATTGTTGACCTTACGAGCTATATACCTATCGTATTTGCTGTATATACTCGTAGGTAGTGTGTTGTAGCATAAGTTTTGTAGCGTAAGTATACTATGTAGTATGGAATATGCTATATGTATGAGGCAAATATCTTTTCCAAATACAGGTTTTTTCGTCGTTAGTAAACACCGACGCAAAAAAATGGTTGTGTAAAACAATACATAAGGAAATGCGAGGATAAATATTTTGTGGCCAAATCTGTCATACATAATTAACACCATCAGGAAATCTACTTCTTAAAATCAAATGATAATAGAAGCCAGCAGTTTGGAAGTTGCACAACAAACCCATTTATCTATCTAAGTGCTTCAAAAAATAATTATTTCCTGCCTCAGAGGGCCAAAACCTGCCGGGGTCGCGGGTCTTACGGCTTTTGAAGGACACTATGGATTTTAGTCAGTACGAGTCTGATAGTCCCTCCCGCTCTGTCCTGGGTGGGAAGAATCATTTGATGATTTTACCACGATAAAAAAAAGTCCTGCGCCTCTCTCCTGCGTATAAATAAATAATAAATAAATAAATGATGAGATGAGAACATGTTATTCAGATGGGTAGCTATCTCTAGGGTTAACATGGCAAGGTAGAGTTAGCCTATAAGGCAAGAACACTGTACAGAGACTAAATTATGAAGAGTGTAGATTATAACGCCAAGCCAAGCTTTAAGACGTGTGAGAAAGTAGCAGCATCAGGTAAACATGATACTGCTGTCATGTAAATAGCTTTATGTTGTAAAATATCTTGTATCTATGTATCTTAATTTCCATATAATGAAATGGGCTATTTTCTAGCATAATCAATAGTCTGCAAATATATTTTCGTAGTATGTCAGTATTGAAAATGAATGGTTTTTGTTTTATTTTAACTTACCATTTTTTGTTTTTGTAATCATTGAATATTGACAAAGATAAAACGCGTCAAAACTTGGGAGGGCTTATATATAGGCTTATATAAGATTGCATTTAAAATCTCAGTGTGAGTTTTAAAAGCAAGGTAAAGGATAAGTATTTTGACGGATTCATTCGATTTTCAGTGGACAACACTATTATTTATACAATGATGATGCAGGGAAATAATATATTTACTATACCTAAATATAATATGAGAGAACTGCACTCGAAACAAGCTTAAAATCCACATCGATATAATTGTTTTTGTTTGTTTTCGGTACAACAAAGGATTAAAAAAATAACAGTTCCTCTTTGTTCTTTTACTGGTTTTTATAAAAATCCCGAACGGATATTTATTTGTCGGCAAATTAATCTTAATGATAATAGGTTTTAATGGGGTAAGCAATAATAAAGCGAAGTCGGTAAAATAAAAGAAAAAAGTCGTTATTAAAAAATTAGTGTGTGTTCATTAGTGTGTTACCTAACCCGACATATAGCGGTATGGTTTGTTGTACACTATTTAACGAGCTGGTACTAATAACTACATAAGGCAATTTACTAATGAAGATTTAATTTTCATATATTTCTACATTTCATTTCATATAAACAGGAGAGTTTTTTTTACCGGAGAACTTTTCTGTGTCGTGGGAATCTTATTATTAAAAATATAAAAAAAACGATTGAGCCATCAATGTTGAGATTTAGCGAGAATAACGAATTAAAAGAAAAGAGAAGCCCCTTCCTTTAAGAGTTTCAATTTATCTACAAAAACAATGGACAAAAAAAGGTCAATTAAAAACAAATAAAAAAAAAATACTTTTTTCTAAACATGTTCTTTATCGAAAGGGTTAATAGCTATACTTAGTTATTTTTAATGTGAGTCACAGCTGGCGACGCCGACAAACAACGGTATCTTAAACAAACTCCAGTTAATTACAAAATAATGGAAACTGTGTTATCACGGTTTGCGTACGAGTATGTGATTTGATAATTTATTCTAGATATTTGTAAAATAGGAATGTTCGATGACTTTTATCCTGCGGAGAATTCTCCTGTGGAGTAGGTAATCGTTAACCTTTTCAGACTTATCAAAAGTTCACCAAAACTAGTATTATCAAAGTAGTCTTATAAGTTACTGGTATTAAACTGCGTCCAGTTAATTTGAAGCTGACTCCAAGTTCAGGGTCGGATTGGGCATATAGGTGCGTAGCCGGTCACCAGCTTGCGTTGGTCCTTGGGCCTGACTTTCGGGGCTTGTCGCAAGCCAAGCGGTAACTAGGGTCAGGGGCTCATGCAGTATAGTGTCCTTCACCCTGCAATCTAAATAACTAGACCTGATAGTTGTGAACCTGGACGAACAGGCCATCCTTGAAACTAGTTTTGAAAATCCAGCTTGCAAATAGCAACGGTGCTTGTGGGGACCCAACCAAGCCCATCCGGCCCAATCCGACCCTGACCAAGTTCAACATATTTAGTTGGAGAAAGACTTGGCAGGTGCTTGCTCATGAAAAGAGAATAGAAACCTCTATTCTAGTGAGCGTTTAGTGTGAGAGTTGAGTGAGAGTCGAGTGAGAGTTTAGTATCATCCATCCTTTTTCGTCTCGATGACGTTAGACGAGTACTTTACATATGTCAGCTTTATGAGTTTAAGCTCTGTAAAGAATTATAGATGTCTGACCACCCTTTTTGTGAATAAACCAAACACAGGACAAGGGAAGTGAAAGTTAAAGCGTTGCAAGCAGGAACTTTCTTTCAAGAGTATTATGGAGGATAGTTACTTTTTTTTATCGTGGTAAAATCATCAAATGAGTCCTCCCACCCAGAACAGAGCGGGAGAGACTGTCAGACTCGTACTGATTAAAATCCACGGTGTCCTTCAATAGCCATTTACGTTCCGGAGTCACGGTAAATCGTAAGTCCCGTGACCGTAGCATAGTTACTTGAAATAAAAGAAAATTGGGAGTTTTTTAGGAACATACTCGTAACTAAATAATTAAACATAAATTAAAAGAGATCACATCACTACGTATCACCAAAGTCACAGTAGTTAACTAATAAAACTTCAAATCATTTGTCTCTTGAATAAAAGAAAACTCTCCTTTTTTAAGTCGATTGAAAAAAACTAATTGAATCATAGGTCAGTCGTTGGGCAGCATTACTTAAACCACTTTAACATTATTCTGCTATTAAACTGTAATTACGATGGGCATCGACTTCACTTAGTATATTATTATAATACTATAATAAATGCCTCTATCGCTTCCGACAGAACAACATAAATAATCAATTTTAACCCATTTTTTTATTTACTCATCGCCATTTACGTATTAAACAGTAAAAATAATAATGTTTGTCTGTGATAGCGATGGCGTCAACTTAAGTCAATAATTTTAAACTAACATAATTAACGACTTCGATGTTTTTGTTGTTATATAGTACTATATGCTAAGAAATGCACGTTGGTTCCTGTGGATTGTACCTACTTGTTTCACTGATTGCTTTGTTTCCCACCATTTAATCTTCAAATTAAACATCTCAATATTGGTATATCTTACTTGCACAATTACTTACATCTACCATATCTGTCTTAGACGATATGCGTTTATTAAGTATCCTTGATGTATGTACTGACTTTTGAATTATAATTTGTTTTTGTAAATTAATTTGTGGGCATGTGACTTTTAAACGGCAAAAATAAAAAAATGTACAATTTCAAATGAGATAATCTGTAAGTGTGCATTGGCCTTCTGAAGTTAACTATCTAAAGTTTTATGTGTTTTTATAGTTTTTGGAGCAAGGAAGTCCGAGTTTTTATATAATACTTACATGACTTCTTTACGGAAACCAGTTTTTCATAAAGAAGTACCGGTTTTCTCTCTAAAAGGAAATTCAAAGTCAAATTATTTATTTCAGGTAGGCCATCCAAGAGGTCGCGGGACTGTACAGTTTACCGTGACCTGTACGCTTTACCGTGACCTCGGAACGTAAAGGGCTATTGAAGGACACCGTGGATTTTAGTCAGTACGAGTCTGGCAGTCCCTCCCTCTCTGCTCTGGGTGGAAGGACTCATTTGATGACTTTACCACAATAAAAAAAAGGCCACCAAAGAGGCAACTTTGAACGTCGTTTTTTTAAATGAAAGGAAATGGGATGGGAAGACATACTACTAAAATTCATCTCAGTCTACGAGTAGGTATACCTGGTCAATAACGAGGTACCAGCTATTTTTCTAAAAGGAAAAAGAGAGACCACTAAAATTCAGATAACGGTTCGCACAGGAGCGCGGTATCCAATATTTTGGCAGTAACTACCCTCGATGGCGACGAGAAGAAAATTCTCATTTTCCGGTCAGTACACTCGCGTAGATATGCGCTGCTCCAGTGAGAGGGAAGGCTGAGTGCATACTATACCGTGGTCCTTTGGTCCTGTAGGTGGTCCTACGGGACCGGACCGGACCCGGAACAAAAACACATTTAAAATATATCTCTTCTTTTTTTTAAATTATAAAAGCGATGTCCTTGTTGTCGTGACAACTTAAAACTTCTTACGATTAAAAATATAGAAAGAAAATTACCGATTCGCCTTAGCTCGTTGCTGGAATTTGGATTTCAGTTACAACCCATTAGTGTCATACGAGTGTCATATTATTATGCATTTTTAAAGTTGATGATGACGAAAATACACCATAATGAGTTAAGCCAAAGCATTATTCTTAAAAAGCTTTGCTAATTTTAACTTGTGCCTGTCAGTTCTTCGAAGTTCACAAATAACACCTTGACAATATATATTTTTTTAAAACAACTTTCTCGCCAAAAAAGTAATCGATTCTTATATACCAAGTACCAAACGCTACATAGCCGTCAGCTCCACATACGCGTCCGCTCGTATGTCCAAGTCCGAACGTTCTTATCGCAGCGAGTAAAAAGTAATGCGTCCAGCCTTTATGGCAGTTTCGAGACACGCTCTTTATTACAGAGGGCAGGGCTTTGCTTTGAGCTGGGGATGCACTCAGGGAATACGTGGAAACAATTTGAATCATCGGGACTTTAAAAGAGACTGTGACCTCTGAGTTTGTTTCGGTTTCTTCTCAGAGTTGTCAGATACGAAACACCAGCCTCATCTCACATCCATGTAGTTTAAAATGTTGTAATGTAATGTTTTTTTTGCAAGATAAATATAGTTTATCATCATCTTCCTTTTCCCACCCATGTTGGGGTTAGTTTCTAATTTATGAAGTAAATGACCGGGTTACAACCTCGTAACCGCAATAGAAGTGAGGTGCAAATCTCTGTGTCATCTGGGACTTTACATTTGAATTTATTCTAAAAATAGAATTGCAATAAACATGAGTACAGAGAATTGCTTGAATAAATTACACTATCCATCACAAACTAATTTAAATTAACGTTAGTAATTTGTGCCCTTTTTAAATGACTTAATTCTTAAGAACTAGTAAAGCAATTACTTCATGATCGCATTCTACTCATTCAATCATTTTCTCTGCATATTTTTCAAAAAATCAGTTTCTCGTCGCAGCTACTTACGAAATGATCATCATTTGTTGAATTTAAGTGATCACAAATGAAAATGTGATTATATAATTATTTTAACTAGTATTTTTAAATTAAAATGAGATCTGATAGATTGCAAGTAGGTACCTAAGTGACAAGTAATTATAAAAATTAACGCGACGCGATTAAAACGTCGAGTTTCCTATGTATCGACTCGACTTTCATCTAATGCTATCGTCTCAGGGCGGTAATGAGGCGTCCCGCGTCTGGAATTAAATATGAATGTCTAAAATTAATAACTAATAATATATAACTAAGAGATAATATTTATATATTATATCTTAGTTATTTATATTATATAGTTATTTATGGACAACTACTATCGTAGTCGTTCTATATTCGTTCTATATTGTGACGACGTGCACGCTTTTTGAACACGCTTTTTGCCTGAAACGCTTGCGAGGGTTTTTATAAGAAAATATTTAAAAATAACATTAACAAGACAATAACGATAGTAGTAGAAATATTATTTATTTTTATTATTATTTATTTAAACGTAATTTTTGCTAAAAGACAGTTGACAGATGTAGGGCATTGACGTGTTTATCCTCATTTTGGTCGCTTAATATAGTATAACAGTATTACAAGGCTACAGGAAAAGGTTCTATCTTCGTCTTGTTGTTTTAAAGACTAGTTATTTTAATTTACAATAAAACACAATCAGGCTAATTTAAAACGGGTTAGCATTCTTGTGGTTAAGTGTATTATTGAGTAACTAATGTATTTTACATTTTTTTCGTTTATTTATAGAAACACGTTTATATTATACCCTTTTTTAAATTGTGGTTTGGAAGCGATAGTTTATTACAGTTCAATGTTTCTCGCCTTGTCTTGTTGACAGTATGCCTGACCACGCACGCGTATCGTGAACAATTCGATCTCTATTCCACCATGAATAAACAAAGTTATTTCTAATTAATTCGACATATTTATGTCCGAGTATGGCACGACCAGCAGACTTCTGTTTTAACATTTTGCATTCTATGACGATAGTAATTTTTCTATATTCTGTCGATTTTTCTGTCGACAAATCTCTTTTTGAAATGTCATGCTAGCCCTGTGCTCGCGTAGTATGACATTTCAAAACGGGATTTGTTAGCATAGGGCTAGCTCTTTTTTGAGCCAAAGAAAAAGCTTAGCCTGTTTTCTCGGCACATTTTCGGATCACGGGAAGGGGTGGGTACTTCGCAACCGCCTTTTGTTGTTTCTTTTATTTATTTTACTTCATGCAGTGGAAAATCGTCTTTATCTATATCTGTATCAAGCTTTAAAAGAAAACGTTACCAAAATAAATTCCCGGCTGATATTGTCTATTCTGAGTGTGTCCCCGCCCTGTCCAGCATTATTTCCCCTCGCATAAAAAATGATTGTACCTTCAAATCTATCCCGGGCGGAGGGCCGCTCCCTCCGACTGCCTCCCACACTCCTAATGTCCTCTCTGCCCAACCTATATGAATGACTTGAACTATACCACCGTAAAATGAATCTTTTGAGTGCTTTTGCCAAGATTTCGTAGCTTTGAAGAAAAGAGAAAGTGGTTTTTAATATTTATGAAAGATTTGAGAATGATAATGTTAATGCTTGCTATTCGTAAAGGCGTAGGTACTTTGTTATATATATGTTTCGAGAAAATTGTGTATATGCGTCAAAAATGTATGTTTTTCATAATTTTTAACGAATGCCTTTGTAAAGAACTAATTACCAATGTACTCGTAACTATTTTACTATTTCGAAATAAGACTATAGTAATATGTATCATCGGTTCTTTTGTGACCTTTTTACTCTACCCCTTTTAATTTTTCTATTTTTTGATACCTAATAGGGGAACAGTGTATAAGATGGGGACGCGAGGTATAATGGGGACATACACTCTTTAGGCGTACTTAACGCAACAATGCAACACGCATCATCGTTATCACAAAATATACAATGATATGTCACATGTCGTTATTTTACCTTTGATTTTCTAAGACGATATATTTTAACCAAGTTTTCATAAGGTTTATAATCAGAAGAACAAAACTGTAAAATCACTTAGTCCTACAACCCGTCTTTGGTGTAAATAAACTTGTCGCTGTATTGTCTTAAAAGAACACCATGTTCCTGGAACGAAGAGGGACAGACTGAAAGAGAAACTAAAGGGCCAGAGTGGACTTTTCGTAAGGTTTTGACAGTCCCTTCCGATCCATGTAGAGTGGACTCATTTGATGATTTACAACCCCAAAAATGTCTACGTGACTCGCATACCCCACAATCTATCAAACTTATTTACTTCTATTTTAATACATAATCTCCAGACATTAAATTGTGTTATTTACCCACATTATCTAACGCAGACTGTTTAATAATAATGTAGATTGAGTTTAGTTACTGGCGAGTGACTTACCAGTCATTACATTAGTTCGCTGTTCTTTTTCTTTTTTTGTAAGGTCGTTAGAAAAAATTGCAGCTATATATATGCGGGCACGCCGCAATCGCGGCGGTAAGACCCCTCTTTGAGGAGTGGCTGGACAGGCGTCACGGCGTCCTGACCTACCGCATGACGCAGGTCCTCACCGGACACCGAAGTTTCGGGAGGTTCCTGTGTCTGATAGGGAGGGAAGAAACGCCTGGGTGTCACCACTGCGAGGATCGTCTGGAGGACACGGTGGAGCATACGGTGCAGGACTGCCCCGCTTGGGCAGAGCACCGCCGTGTCCTCACGACGGCGATAGGCGGAGACCTCTCGCGCCCGGCATTGGTCGAGGCTATGCTGCGGGGCGAGACGGAGTGGGAAGCGGTCGCCTCCTTCTGCGAAGCAGTCATGCTCGTGAAGGAGGAGGCGGGCCGCCTGAGGGAGAGGACAGCATCCTCCCTCCACCCCAGCCGCAGTGGTAGACGCCCACGCGTCGGACGTCGCAAGACGATCTCCAGCCACTGTAGGCGCGGGCATGCGGGCAGCGAGTAATGGGCGACTCGCTGTCCGACCATGGACCATGCCCGGGTCGACGGCGCGTTGTGTTCCACGCGCGCCTCAAAGAGTGTCAGCATAGTGACGGGGCCTGTAGAGGGCCAAAGCCTGCCGAGGTCGCGGGACCAAGGGATTACCGTGACCCCGGTACGTAAAGGGCTAGTGAAGGACACCGTGGATTTTAGTCAGTACAAGTCTGACAGTCCCTCCCACCCTGCCCTGGGTGGGAGGACTCATTTGATGATTTTACCACGATAAAAAAAAAAAACTATATATATGACTGTTTCCTCGTCCGAGTTCACCCGCTGTGGTCTGTTTTTTTTTAGCACGTTTCCCTACACTAGGAATTTCTTCCTGTACCGTGGGTTACACACATAGAAACTCACATACACAAACATCCTGACCCGGAATAACTACTTGCAGATCATACAAGTATTTATTGCCACCGCCAACCGTGTCGACAAAACAGTCTCGCGACTCCGACGGCTTTGGCCCTCTAAAGGGGGCCCGTCTGATTATCGACAGCTCTTTGAAGCGCTCGTGGTACACGACTCGCCGTCAACCTGGGTATGGTCCATGATCGGACGGCGAGGCACCCATCACCGTCTGCATGCTCAAACTAAGAGCATAGCCCTTTGATTTGCTCGGTGAGTGCCTTTAGTCTCTCCTAAAGGCCTTCGACCTGTGTGGCTGTTATTTTTCATTCACGAGCTCTTTATAGGCAAAATCACCTCCACACCAAAAATTCCTAATTATCGTTTTATCATCATATTAGTCATGGATGTTCAAAATACTCTTATGAGGAAAACTATCGTAAAAACTCAAAATATTCTGGATATTCAGACATTTTCTGCTACCATTTACTGGTGACGTAGGTACCAAGAGTTTATTTTTATTAATCACCCACCCTCATCGCGCTTACGTGACCCAAACGAAAACTAAATGCGCTGATTTTTATACAAGCATCCTTTAACATTAATATCTTAATTTTTGGCGGCTAAAAACACAATCTGTATTCTTTAAAGATGTTAATAGATCCATAACGTTCATTAAATACACGGGAAACGAGTACCTAACTATTTTCTATATCAATATCGAAGTCTTTACTTAAGTTAAGGTCACGCTAGATTGCCTGATTTTATAGTAAAAGTTTTCTGACCGCAACCGCAAAGAAACTAAATCAAACATTATGCATAAAATTAAAAACGTTGCCAACAAATGAGACCTCACTAACTGCTTATTATGAACGCTAAAGTTAAAAGTTAACAACAGCCACGTGTCCTTATTCGCTCCACATCAACCCGGAAGCAAAAAACTAGTAGCAAAAAGTAAGAGTGGCCGTAAAAGCGTTTTGTGCTAAAATAAAATAATTTATTGCAACCCTGCAATTCTCGCGATTGTTTCGGACAGCGGCCAGCGGGTACGGGGTCTTTTGGACCGCACCGTTTTGCGAACCGCCCCATATTGTTCACGTTTTATTCGCTATAGGCTGATGTTTATGTGGTGGGTCGTAAAACGGTAGGTACAGGTATAAAAACTAGGCTTTAGTGGATTGCGAATCGGTGAACGGATCGAACATGTTTTTATTAAAAACAATGTGGATTTTCATTTCAGTTATATCTTAATTTTAAGTTCTTTATGTTAAATTGGGTTTTAGAATCGTAAAAAGATGTGCATTACAGGATATATACATAAATAATATTAAAAAAAACCTTGTTATCTTTTATGGGTTACTGGTAACTAAGCTATTTAATTTATAGCTATTTTTCGAAACGGTCGCCCTGTATAACGTTTCAAACAAACTGACCTATGAAAGCGAATGTCGTTTTACTGCAATTTTTTGCTTCAAAACTATGTCGAATGGTATCGGTGAACTCAGCTGCCGGCCATCCATAAATCAATGGCCTGCCCATTCAGTAGCCCAAATTGGCGAAGCATTGTGGCGTCATTTGCACCTTTGGTGATATTTTATTGTTTAATTTTATTTTTTAGGGTTTTCATTTCCTTTACTACGTACACGAACTGAAACTTATTGTAAAAGATCTTATTTTTTTTCAAATATCAGACTGCCATAGAACTGAAGTATGTTCATCATTTACATCTGTTTTATTTAAAAAGCTATTTGGATCAGTCAACACAAGGTAGTAGATTCGATATCGATAACATATGTTACAGAAAAGAACTTAATGTCGAATATTTTCTTAGTAAGCATCCGAGTTGTAACGTCTTCTTTCGAAGTTTAAAAAAATAGGTACCAGTAACGTTCGAAAAACAAAAAAAGGAAAAAAAATCCTCGTGTTAGTTGAGCGTGCAAAAACTGGCACAGGCACAAGTCCTAGCCGGCACGAGACGCAGCTGCCGTGCTTCCTCTTCCGAATGTGGTAAAAAAAAACGCAAAAGTATTGGTTCTCGAAAGCTGTCACCGAAGAAATCAACGTTTTTGGAACATGATATTTTTGCAGACTGTTTATTTATGAGTGTAAGATTAAAAACTTGAAACGATCTTTTTTATATTTTTTTTTATCTTAAGAATGGCAGACAATATGCAAATTAAGATTCGTCTGTTTAGTAAAAACTCCAGTAGCTGCAGAAACAAAAAAGCTTTTTTTGCATAACATAAAAGTAAAAGCTTAAGATATTTTTTACCCTTGAGCATTCGCTACAGTCTGGGATTCTTATTATTCAATATTTTTGTAAAAGAATCGATGTCGCAAACCCGGTAGCAGATTTGCCGAGTTCCTAGAAGGACTTTGCACAAAACAATACGAAAGTGAATGCTAAATGTCTTTTGTGTTAAAAGAAGAAACGGAAAGTTTTTGTTAACGATGTTAAATAATGAAACCGAATTAAAATTTTACAAGAAACTGTTTTTAGTTTTTCGAGGTCAACACAAATTATTCAGATAGTTATTTGTCGATAGAATATAAATGATTATTCAATAGTAGGTACAATTAATACAAACAATGAAAAAAAAAACATCAGGTGTCAAAAAAGAGCTAGTTAACCCCACAATGATCTACAGTACACGTTTTATATTGTTACACCCTAAAGTCAAAGTTACACAAAAAGCAGAAAAAACGCGATTAGCAGATAAAAACACTTCTATCATGAATGAAAAAAGCCGATTCACGTTAAATACAAGGGTGGTTTGTAAGATCAGGTTTATAAAAAACCATGGCAGGTTTTTTACCCCTAAGCGTTTTGATGCGAGCGCTGGGGTACTTTTTACCCACCTCGGCAAAACGAGGGTTAGTTTTTGTAAAGATACCGATCTCTCTCACTTTTTTAAGAACTTTTTATTGATGTATCGCGTTAATACCAATTGATTAGGGGATGTTTACGCGTGTCGACTTTTTATTGGGTACCTTTTTGTGCGTTTTTGTATTTTATTTAACATGTGAGTGGAAAAGTGTAGTAATTGGATGGTATAAATAATATTATTATGAGTAGGTATTGATTTGTACAAAGAACACTGGATTTGTTTGATTAAATTACCGTCCTCAACATAGGCCTTTGCCTAAAAAGGCCTCTGTTGAGGACTGGTTGGTTTTAAGGAAAAAATGGATTCAGGAGAATATTTGGTGCATAACCCACATTGCACAACGACGAAAACATTTACAAAGTATACAGATACATACTAATTTAACCGTTGGGCCATGAACGATTTATTTCCCTGTGACCTTTGTGCAATACCATTGTAAAATTTGATATAATTTATAATTTATGTTATCTCAATAACCATTGTCATTGGAGTTATTATTATGGATCATTCGCCCCAAGACGTCTGGCCTCCATTGTCCCTGGACCATGGGGTCAAAATGGTCGAGGGTCAAAGTATTTATTGAATTTTTGCAAAAATGTAACACCCTTGACATTGTTGTCACATTGTAAAATGAAAGAATCAGTGATGTGTCACTATTGTATTTAGTTTTGGGTAATTTATCTAAACAATGGGTACTAACAATAATGATTAACAGTCAATAGATTTTAAATTAATTTTACTTTCTACTAACTAACGTAAGTGCTGTAATCGAAATTGCAGCAATTTTTTCTCATATAATTAATTTTGTAATAATAATTATTAATTAATTTGACATTAAATTAAAAAAAAATCCTGATGAGAATTAGATGTAGTAATAGTATCTGTACTGGGTTACTTACGTAATTGTTAACATTTTTGTGAAAATTAATAAATATTTATGAGTTTGAAGCCAATTACATTTTAGTTTTTTTCCGACTCTTACACCTGTATTTAAGTTCGAAGAATAGGAAAATCGTAAAATACTAGAGTACTTTCTTCTCTAATCTAAATTCAACCAAGGTAATAGGTGTGACGTTAAGCAACATTTTATTATTAGTTAAAGGTATTTTAGTATGAATTAAATTATCGAGTATTTCAATTAAAATTAGTTTTGTAATTAAGTACCTATGTACCTATTCACTGGTGAAAGAATAAAACCGTCAATGGAAATAAGTACATAAATATGAAGAAATAAAAAAGGAGACCAGCCAATGTCTTAAACCGTTAACCTCTGTGAACCTTCTTAAGTTTACAGAGGTTAACGGTTGCGACCTTGTGACCGTTATATAATTTATATCTCAACACTATTGACACCATTGACCCATGGCCTAAACAGTCTCCCATGTCCTTAACGATACAATTTCAAATAATCCTCACTTTACTACATAAATCAAACGATCGAACACAAGGAGTTCTTTCCAAAATCGAAAATGTGTCAAAAATCGAACACCAACGGTCATCGGACAATGGTGCTACGGTTACATTTATTTTATTTTATTTCACAAAATGTAACAATGTACAATTGTTATTAAGGAAAAAGGGTAGATTTTGGTAATCTTCTTAATGGCGTGTGTGAAAAGATTATAAATTAAGTTTCTGCAACAAATAAAAGTGACCCCTGGGCATTGTTGGGGTGTCAATATGTGTGACCGTGCCTTTGTCCGTGACCCTAGCGGGCTTAGCACCAATTTGCGACCGCTCCGATTCACTCGTGATCGACTCAGTCCTACGAGGATTTCGAAAGATTTACAATTCTATGTCATTACAATAATGGAATCCTAGTTTTTTTTCAATACACAAATAACAGAACATTGGACATCATTGTCATTAGTTTTGTACAAAAATATTATTTAACATTTTCTGTTTTGCTAAGCTACCTTGTAATATCAATTTTCGTTGGTTTCTTAGATAACTATTATTTAATATTTATTGTCAGACTTTTTTCTAAATATAATTTATTCAAGCCTTGAACGTTAAAATTGCAAAATACTTAGTGGAAATAACAAAGACAACATAAGTCACCTATACAAAACAAAAAGTTATTATTTATTTATTTTTACATACAAATAGTTATAAGCTACGTGTATTTAAACAATGCCCAAAATATGAGTTTAATGTAAATTAGTTATCTGCTGCATTCATAATTACATAATTCCAGCACTTAAAAAAAGGAGGTTATCAATTCGACCCGTACGTTTGTAATATTTCCAGAACTGCCCAGTTTTCGTATATGTTAGTCTACGAGTAGGTTTCAGCGTCTGAATAAATGTGCCAAATTTCAAAAGTGTATGTATGTTTTTATGTTTGTATCTCCGGAACTACAAATCTGATTTAAGTTTTTTTGTTGTTGTACTAGGTATTGTTCAACTTAGGGAATACTGCAAGTTTCATCAAAATCGGTTCAGAAGTTTTTGAGATAGAGAATTATTTCCTACTCCGGTTGTAGATTTGTTACATTCTGGAGAAGGGTTTAAAAAATATAACAATAATGGATATCTCGTGACGTTGTCGCATAGATCCGCTTTTGTTCCTCACTTGGATTATAGATTTCTAAAGACGCCGATTATACGAAGATTTTTGTTGAATATCTGAACTAAAAAGGTAAAATGAGTTTTTTTAGTGTATATGTCAAAGGTATCAAAACCTTTTATTTTTGGTATCAAAACTATTTTTTTGTTAAATTAAAATTACAAAAATATCAGCAAATGCAACATTTTTCATTTGAGGGAAGTATCGAGTGCACACTTATGTGTACATAAATAAAATATGTATCCCGAAATTTAGAAACGGCAATAAAACGCACTCAGGGAATGAAACGCAAATGGCGAGTCATTGTGCTTGACCCCTCGCTGTAAAATAATGGCCGGGGGCAGATAAATTAAAAATGGCTCAAAAATACCCCTTGACGTGCACGATTTATTACACAATATGTGTAAGTTTCCGACATTTTGTCCATTCCGGGCGGGAAATGTGCGGAACTGAACAACCGTTGTATTGACTGTCCATACAGCCATTTTTCTTTTTGACGTTGTTAACTTTAATTTTGGTGGGAATTTTCAAGAAATCTTTACTTTGGCTTCTTACTTGAAACGTCCATAAAGCAGGCAAACTTTCGATATAGAGGTATAAGCAAATAAATATTTTTTTGTTTTATGGTGTTCATATTTTACTTAATTAAATTATTTAGCTAAATTTAGCAATTATTTACATATAAAATATACCTATACACTTTAGAAATAACAATGCGTTAGCAACTGCTACCTTTGAATTCCGTTTCATAAAAAAGGTAAGTTACCTTAAACGTGTAATAAATAAAGCTACCAATACTCAATGCAAAACACAAAGCACGTAGAAATGATAAGTAAGAAGTGTTTAACTGCCACAAAACGCAAGATCGATGTCCTTTTTTATATTTGGCACATTTTTTAGTTGGCAAGTGTACTTTCTGATGGCTTAAATCACTCCCAAGCTAAATTGAAACGTACCCAATGGAAATAGGAGCGTTTAATATTATCGGAACTTCTAGTTGGTGTTGCCAATTCACAAAAGCAATCTTTTTACATGAAACTCTTTTGTTATTTTTTTAAAAAGGACAAGCCAGATTAGGAATGTCCATTTTGTTTCGTTTTATCGTTGGCAAAAGAATCGACGGTAAATGCCACATTTGATCGATGGACAAACTTAGCACCTGCAATTTTGAGAATTACCCAGTAATGACGGATAATATTTTTTTTTTGTGTGCTACTTTTGAATTGAATTGTGCTTTTCTTGGCGCAGGACATTAAAATTGAGGTAAATAATGTTGTGTGAGGATTTTTACAAAGACATAAAATGACGCAGTCCGGCGATACGGAAAGACATGTAGCATACTGAAATTAATATTAATTTAAAATAGAATATTTAAATTTTTGTTAGCCTATTTGAGTTTAAATTTTGATGTACAATAATAAAGTATATTATTTTCTCTCTAAAATGCCTTTTAGTTAGAATTAGTCGAGTTTTGAACACAAGATAAAATAAGTATTATAAGGATCATTGTCAATTCATCATTTGATCAAACAAAATTGACGGCACGTTTGGCGCAGTGGCTAAGCAATTGGACTCCTGTGTGTCGCAGGTTTGATTCCCGCACGGAACAAATATTTGTATGATCTGCAAGTAGTTATTCCGGGTCTGGGTGTTTACGTGTGTGAGTTTATTTGTTTGTATACTTCTAAAGTGGGGCATTTTTTTTTAAAAGAAAAAGTAGTATTATAATTATCAGAAACCATATTGTTCCCATAGTTTTTAGTTAAAACAACAAATTACCGTGACCTTTGTTTAACAATTGAAGGAAAATGTTATTTATGTTTTTGTTCACAATGAACTGTTTGCATTTTATGTATGCAACTGTATTTTATGAAGGTGATTAAAATCATCTTAAGCATTATCTATATTGTTTCTGTAAATCCATTTTTAAGGAAACTAAAAACATAGGACAACGTAATTAACCTTTTTTCCATCACCTATTTTATTGTTAAAAAAACAATAAATACAATGCGTAATTATGCTATTGTGGGATTTTGTTTTAAAAAAAAATATGATTTTATTTTGTTCGATAGATGGATGTTTGTTACTCTTTCACGCAAAAACTACCAAACGGATTTGAATGGAATTTGATTTACAGATAGTTTATAACCTGTATTTACACATAGGATAGATTTTATCCCGATTTTTTCTACCCGTGTGATAAATTTAAAATTTTCGAGTTGTAGCCTGCGAAGCCGTTGGAAACAGCTAGTTGATAATAAGGTAGACAAAATTACAGTATTTACAATACTTATATATAATAGTAATTACAATAGTTACAATGAAATTAATTGACGTCACTATTCCCTAAAAAAATACGTCAATTCATTACATTGACACCCACATGAATAATTGTTTAAATATGCAAAAATAAACAATGAAAAAATATACTAACGACTTAAGTTTTACAATGACAGGAAATACACTGGGTCAATTGTTATTTACATGTTACAAACAAATAGTATGCAAGTAGAAAAACTAGATAATGACAAGCATTTAGGGTTCCGTATCCGAAAGATAAACGGGACCGATTTCTAGAATCTGTAATCCGTTCGTCTGTTGTCTGTCCATCTGCCACCAGGCGAGCTGTTAGCAAAATGTCGGGGCCCCCCTTAGAGGGCCTAAGAATGCCGGAGTCGCGGGACTAACGAGTAACCGTAGCCCCGAAACGTAAAGGGCTATTGAAGGACACCGAGGATTTTAGTCAGTACAAGTCTTACAGTCCTTCCTGCTCTGCCCTGGGTGGGAGGACTCATTTAATGATAATACCACGCAAAAAAAAACTGTTGAAAATCCAAGAACGCTCTTTTATTTAGACATACTTACCTAAACTTATTCGCTCATTTATAATTTATTGTAAAAGCCACAATTTGTATTTTCAAGGACAAAAACAATAATTAAAATACAATTGGTCGAATTGTTTGCAAGATATATAGGTACATAAACAATATAAACAGTAGCTTCCTTTTTAATAAATTGTGAAGTAAAGTTATGCCAAAGTTAATGCATAAAAATATATGGTTTTGTTTATTGAATGGTAAGTTAGGACTAACAAAATGTTACGTTTTTTTTATTAAATGTGAATGATTTATATAAATTACTTAATTATCATTAAAACAAAATGTTTCAAGGCAATATTATAGGTCTGTAAATTCATAATTAAATGTTCTTTTTCATTTTTTAAATACTATTGTTGTTACTCAATAAAATACAGTCTACAATACTCCTACAAATAATCTCGTTATCCTCCAGTTCACATCTTAACGAATCTCCTCATCCCAAAGTTCAATCGTATTTTCGTATTCCACCTACGCACACAAAGCTCTCTAAAATACCATAGACAACATTTGCAATTCCAATTCTCACTGGCAGCTCCACGATTCGCCAAAAAAGAAAAAATCGATACCATCCCCGAAGTTCGGAACCCTTCGAGAGAACTGTCACAAAAAACCGAGGGGGCCAACATGGAGCACATTTAATAAATCGAGGGAAAGGGTTGTGTCTCCCCCACCCCCCCTGTCAAACAACCATGTTTTATTCATGCCGCGTTCAAACCGAATCAGAATTGTATCGGAGATTGGGATCAAATCTTTTTGTTATTTACTCATTGATGGCTATTTACCATGGCTTGATTTGGGAGTTTGTAAGTATATGGTGGGTTATGTAGGCCTTGTTATAGGTAGGCATAGTAAGATCGGAATAAAATTTAAATAATCACACTTTCATTGACAAGGTAGAAGGATTTACCAAAGAGTATATCAGAATAGGCTGTCGCAAAAAGAAAGTTTACAGTAGAGATTAGTCGATTAGTCGCCAGATAGTCGGTAAAGTTTTACATGTAATCGGCGTTACAGTTTATTTTATTATGTAATATTTTGAACGGCTTTTTTCTATAATCCGGAATAATTTAACTTTATTCAAGACAATTATAATTTTAACTACCAATAGAATAAAAATGGAAGTAATGTTGTGTTAATTATGTATTTCTGAATTTCATCATCAATGGCTTACCTAATCATGTGTTTGAAATATATTCAAAATGTAGACAGAAAACATAAACCAGTCAAGTGCGAGTCGGACTGGCGTACTAATATATCCGTACCATTATCTATGAAACGGCAAAATAATCATGTCTGTTGTATTGGAGTCCTTTAAATATGTACTTTATTCTATTTTTTTAGTATTCGGTTACAGCGGCAATATAAATACGTTTTCGCCTCTCGTATCCGTCGCATCATCATTCTGTGGTGTCTAAGATAAAGTGCCATAATTTGTAACGCTGATAAAATAGACAGAAATGTATTGAATTGACATTATTATCAACATTTCAACCTGGGATCAACCACTACTGGTCATAGGCCTTCCCCTTTCTTTGCCATACTTCTCAGTTCTGTCTCTCTGTTCCTGTCCCTCATCTACCTGTTCCCCGCGATCTTCACCATATCATCAATCGAAACGACTTTTGGGCGGTCTTCGTTCTCCCTTTGCGTCTAGTCAGATGTTTTGTCCAACTTGTTGTCTAACCCCACTTGAGACACCCTATCCCGGGGACGCGGGGCTGTCTTAACAGGTTACCCTGACCTTGGAACGTAAAGAGCTATTAAAGACACCCCGTGGATTTTAGTCTGTTCGAGTCTGACAGTCCCTTCCGCTCCACCAGGGGTGGGAGGACTCATTGGATGATTATACCTTTTATATATAAATAAAAGGCACCATATCCCCGACGTCATAGACTTTTGTCACTCGCCCTAGAATGATATGTTACCGAAACTTACGTCAATAAGTTGTCGTAGAAATACGAAACGCTTTGAAAGCGTTTACCATTTATGGTATCTAGGCCCCCAGGTCCATGATGATCATAGTTGCTCATCGTCACATAATACTTTATATACAGGGGGAAGTTTTTTCATTCGCTAAAGTGACTTAGCGAAAGGGGTAACGGACAAAAGAGTTGTCATTCGGGATTGCACCCTTTTATTGACAGACGCATATCACCCCTAAAGGTATCGTGTGAACTTCAAATTAATGTTTCGTTTCGCTACTGTTATATACTTTATCCAAAATACACACATCAAAAGTGTCTAGGGATCAAGCATTTTTATGCGGATTTCTTGAGATTGAGATGTGGCTTTGTAATAAATTTATGATTTTATAAATTTATATGGATCCTTTTTGGTGCATTTCATAATTTGAATCAGGAACTGTGAATCAAATTCGAGTAAAAGATGAAAATCAGCTGTCAATATTTTCCCTATAAAAACATACAACGCATTGAAGACATTATTAGTGCTACTGTTTCCCTACTACTGATTAAAACCAACGTTATTATGGAGCGGCGACGTCATTTAAGCAGGGAAGAAATGCTCAGAGCCGTGGGAATGATAGAAGCTGGTTCCCGGCAACGTACTGTGGCTTTAGCTCTGAATACAAGTCAGAGTATTATCAGTCGACTTTGGACACGTTACCGAAGCACTGGTACCGTGGCTGAGCGCCATGGAGGACGGTATCGCTGCACCACACGGAGACAAGACCGATACATTCAAATCTTAACTCGAAGAGCTCCAACAATAACCGCCATGATGTTAGCCGTGAGGCTTCATCACTCTTCAGGGAACTTAATTAGCGACCAAACAGTCAGAAACCGCTTGCATGAAGTGAACCTTCATTCCCGAAGACCGCTACGGGTACCACCTATAGCAATGCACAATCGTAGGATTCGATATCAATGGGCTCTTGAACACAGAAATTGGGCAGAAGAACAATGGCGTTTCGTGTGCTTTTCTGATGAGTCTCGTTTTGGTATGAGACCGGATACAAGACGTATACGACACTGGAGAAGCCCTGGACGCCAACAGCGATTAAAATCCTGCCAGGAAGTCCATCCTTATAGTGGTGGAACCATCATGGTATGGGCGGGTATTTGGATCGGCGGAAGAACTGAGTTGATTTGGATCAGAGGCAACCTCAACGCTCAAATTTATGCTGAGACGATTGTATCAGACATCATCGTTCCTCTACAAGTGCAAATCGGTCCCTTATTTCAGTTAATGCATGATAATGCACGACCGCACACCGCAAGAGTTGTAAGACAGACTCTCGCCGCAGCTAACATCAATGTCCTGCCCTGGCCTGCTCAGTCGCCAGACTTGAATCCGATTGAGCATGCATGGGATATGCTACAGAGAAGAGCTCTGCCGAATATGGAGGGTATCCAGTCGCAAGAAGACCTTTTTTTGTTGTTGCAACGAACATGGGCGGCCATTTCACAGCGTGATTTGGATGAACTCATTTTGAGTATGCCAAACCGATGTTCTTGTGTTGTTAGTGTTCGCGGTAGAAAACGGATTATTAATTGTTTAAGTTACCCAATAAAATTTTAAAGAAAACTGTTATTTCAGTCTTTTTTTCGAACTTTTGTGTTAGTGGTTCAAATGTCAAAAATCCCTTTATTAGGAAAATGGCAAATTTCTTTATTAATGCAAAGGTGACTTGGTTTATCGTTACTGTGAAAAACGAAAACACTTTATTTGATGAATCCTTAAAAAAAAAATTTATTAATATCAATCAGGAGAAAAGTTATTGCAAAAATATATGTTGATCCCTAGACACTTTTGATGTGTGTATATACATTACGTCTGTATTTCTTTGCTGAATATTCAGATACAAAGATTTTTTTTAAACGTTGCCCCACACTAGGAATTTCACCTGGGTCGTGGGAGCGTTTACAAACATATAAACTCACATACACAAGCGCCCAGACCCGGAACAACTACTTGTAGATCATACAAATATTTGATCCGTGCGGAAATCGAACCCGCGACTCGCAGCGCAGCAGTCTAATCGCTCAGCCACTGCGATCACCGTGCCGTCGTATTCTAGGTCAAGCTGCGCTTCCCTAGGCTGGTCTGTAGATGGGTGACCATCTATCGTAAAGGGGTCTCGGCTCTCTTTTGACAGTCGTTATTGTTAGTCAGAAGCTTGAAAATCTGACAACCAGTTTTACCAAAGGCTATCGTATTTCCCAGTTACTGGGTTGTGGAGGTCAAGTAGGCGTCGCGTCGTTCCAAATAAGATATTGATATTCAGCTGCATCCAGTTAGACTGGAAGCCGACCCCAACATAGTTGGAAAAATGCTAGGCAGATATTCCGATATCAGGAATAAACAAAAAATACACAGCAGATTTATTATCACGATTGATACCAGTTTATCAATCTGTTTTTTAATGTTTTAAATTAACCAAAACACCCAAGATGTTCAGCTAGATCGTTTACTTTACAAATTATTATTCTTTATTTTTTCAGGCTGGAAAATATACTGATTTAATATTTTACTTACGTAGCAGTCGATTGCATACATTTCAACTGACACCATTTGCTACGCCGTAGGCCTACGGCGTAGCAAAGATGCGGTTAACTCGACGAAAACATAATAAATCATTAAAAGATCATTTTCCTCGCTCGTTCATCAACTCGAAAGAAAGTAAAACTGCTTGCTACGACAATTTCACCGAAGCGAAATAACGATCGACTACCTTCTACATCACAAGATTTATGAACCGATTCGCTCCAACATTCCCTTTTCATATAAACGCATGAAACTTTACTTCGCGCTCATAATTTTAGATTCCCTCCGAGAATATTTTTTTCCTTCGACGTGGGAGGGAGACGGCGTGTGTTCGAGCGAGAGGGGTATAAAATCCATACTTATAATATTTGCAGCCTCCACTCTCAACACTCACACATACGAAACACGATTTAGCACTCCATGGAGAGTTTCGGACAACGTATAGGGTGTTGGAAAAAAATTAAATCGCTTTTCTTTTTCCATGGACACTTTAGAAGTCGTTTCTATTGAAGGCGGATGGGTATTATAAATGAATGAATTTTCATTGATCATTAGTGGAATGGAATAGATTTTTTTTGTATAATAATGTACCTTGATTGACAAAAAAATGACAAAAAATGACATACTAGGCATATTTATTACTTAATTCATTTTTCCCTAGCACAATCAATACTTAGGTGTAGTTTTTTTTTTTTATCGTGGTAAAATCATCAAATGAGTCCTCCCACCCAGGGCAGGGCGGGAGGGACTGTCAGACTTGTACTGACTAAAATCCACGGTATCCTTCAATAGCCCTTTACGTACCGGGGTCACGGTAATCCCTTGGTCCCGCGACCCCGGCAGGCTTTGGCCCTCTAAAGGCCCCGTCACTATGCTGACACTCTTTGAGGCGCGCGTGGAACACAACGCGCCGTCGACCCGGGCATGGTCCATGGTCGGACAGCGAGTCGCCCATTACTCGCTGCCCGCATGCCCGAGGTATATGTGTAGTAGAACGAACAATTCGTTTCAGTATTTTGTTTTGCTTTTAAAATCAACTATCATTTAACAATCAACATTTAGCCTCATCTGTATTATAGCCAGCTTACCAGGTGCGGCAAGATATCACCGTGTTTTTTTCAAAATGTTTTGACGGAAATTGCGTAAAAACAGGAAAACGATTAATCGTGGACCCGTCAACGGTTGAAGGAAGGGGTATAAATTAATATTAAGCAGGTACTTTTTTAAATCTATTCAAATAAATAATGGTGAAAATACCAGCCAATTGTTTGCTTATATAGAAGGATGAAACATTTATGAGTGTTGCTTAAATTATCAGTTGAAAAACAATATAAAGTAATAAAGTACCAAATTAACATAAATTTAAAATCATTGAATGGACATGGTGCAGAATTTGATTGACGGCGTGCGTTTTTTGGGTTACTAGTAAATATTTACGCGGATATTTTGAAGTATTTGTTTGAGTAGGATGCGTAGAAAACCTTGCTTAGCTTGCGTCAAAACGCACCTGTGTTACTGAATAAAACAAAACATAGAATACGTTATGATGTATTGGCCGAGGGTTCATGAACTTTAATCGGTTTCAACTTCTGTACAGATTTATAAAGATGTAAAAAATTATAACGAATTCAAAGTTTCTTGCTTTGTGGTGCCAGCGTAGTGGTGCTCGTAGAAATGGTGAAACGAATAAAAATATCACTTAGTGTGACGCTTGTTCGAATATTCTGGAATACATTTAGGTACTAATCTATTTTCGTCTTTGGTGTACCATTTTTCTGGGAGAATGTCTCTTTCTACAGTAATTCTCTTTCTTTGCAGTTTTGTTAGCAAGAGTTAATTGCATTCATACTGTTTCTATTCGCGTAAATTACATGTGAAGGATACATGTGAATGTGTGATGCATAAATTAAGCCAAAAAGATTCAATGGGACATAATTTTAAATTCGACAAAATTAATTTTATATTATTATTATTTTTGCAACACGCTGTAGAGCACCTCACGCCCACACAGCCAGGCCCGGCGTCGCGGCGCTCCCGAGAAAAAATGTACGATGCCATAAAAAATCAGCGTTCCTTCGCTCCCGCAATTTTTACCCGTTTTTTCCCCTCTGAGGGTCGCCCGTCTCCATGGCAACGGGGACCGCCCTCTCCCCGACCAGTGCTAAAAGCTGCATCAATATTTTTATGGGAAGCGAAATCTATATTTGCTTTTGATCTTAGGTTTCTTTAAGATTTATTTTCTTTGCACAAATATGGATTGGTTCGCGTTTCTGAGTGCTGCTGCCATTTTGTTTGAGATAGAGTTTCGAAAATCTGGCAACGTAATTGCAATATAAATCTTGCAAAAATAAAGAATCAATACAAATTTTGAAGGAAACAATAATTTGATGGCGTAGAAAGGTCATGAGTGCTGGCGCGGTGGTTTAAACTTAAAATTAAGTGGTTTAAACAGATTATGAGTTTTTTTTAGAAAATATCTTGGCTATGTCCATTTGTGAACCTCCACCGATGACTTCGGTTACCACAATGCCTGATGCCTCACAATATACCACAACCATACTATCGGTCATGCCACTACCACACTGCAGAACCACAAAACGTAAGAATTTTGTATTTTTCGGTTACCGCATACATTTTCATAAAATTAGCACATTGGTATTGTTTTTTTTTAATTACCAGTATTACGTGACTCTGGGTGAATAGTTTTAACATAATTATATGGAAATATTATGTATGTATATGAGTTTGGAATAAAAAATAGTAAATGTTATGTGTCATTGTTGTTTTGGCTGTTTTTGGGTAGCGTGATTAATTGATTATTGATTACATTTTATTTTACTTCTTATTCATTTTAAGTTACATCAAGCCCTCGGGGTCGCGGGACTCACGAATTACCGTAACCCCGGAACGAAAAGGGGTACTGAAGGACACCGTGGATTTTAGTCAGTACGAGTCTGACAGTCCCTCCCGCTCTGCCCTGGGTGGGAGGACTCATTTGATGATTTTACCACGCTAAAAAAAAAGCTACATCAAGCCCAAAAAAACCGGCCAAGTGCGAGTCGGACTCGCCTTTAAAGGGTTCCGTAGCAGCAAGTAACATTATATAAAAGTTGGTTGTAACTTTGAAAGATAAATTGCGGTTTACGATTTATGACGTATTAAAAAAAAAATGTAAGTTGGTACGCACAATATTGAGTGATTTACCATGTTATTTTAATATCATGGACTTCTTATAGGTTTTCCTATAATCTATAAGGAGAAAACTAATTTCTGTAGCTTTTTCAAAATTTTAGGTTCAGTAGTTTCGGAGATAAGGGGGGGGGGGGAATGGTCAATTTTCGTCTATTTTCTTGAATAACTTGGAAACTATTTATTTTAAAATTACAAAAAAATACATTTAAGATCTTCTCAACAAGACCTTTCATTTGATATGCCACACGATGCAGTTTTCAGAAATGTTTTTTTTAATTTTCCCCTTCCCCCCCAAAAATGACCCCCCATATACAGATTTCATCTGCTCACGTCACACCTCTGTGTTTGGGTCACAGGAATTGATATGTGTACCAAATTTCAACTTAATCGGTCTAATAGATTCGGAGATAATTGACTGTAAGCGACGGACGGACAGACACACGAGTGATCCTATAAGGGTTCCGTTTTTGTATTCAGACGTACGGAACCCTAAAAAGTATAGGAGATTGTGTTAGGAGGACCTATGACTTATTATACACGAGGTAGTTTTACTCCCGAGCATCAGCGAGGCAGTTAATAGAAATCGAGGTATAATGAGTTTTTAGCGCTGTGAGTAGTATGTTACACTGTGCTACACTGCAATTGCCAGAAAATAATGAAATGTCAAATTACATATTCTATTAATGGCAATTTAATTTCAGTTCTCTGTGAAGATGGATATTAAGTTGTCTGTGGTGTCAACGTGGGAGATACACGTAGTTTCAACTTTTTACCGAGTTCAATAAGAATCTATGCTCATTTGCAACCGATTTTATGTATATGATGTAGGTATACAATATAATCTAGGTAAGGTTCTTTGGAGTGTGCACAAAGAAAGTGTGTTACTTAAATATATTTCACATTGATTTAACATTTCACCTGTTACAAACATGATAGTCATGGACATCTTAAGCACACAGTAGAATAACCGTGTTACTGAAGGCTTACTGAACACACTCGTGATTTGGACAAGGCTAATGAAGCCATTGAATAAAAGCAATTTTGTCACCAAACATCATAATAAAAGATTCACCTTTACCTGTTAACATAATTGCTAACACAACAACTACCTAATTTATCTAGCTAAGTTACCAAACACGAGAATAAACAGAGCCATGTCTAAGGCAAACACAAAAATATATCATTTTCTTTTCACGAAGTAGAAGCATAGGCAAGCAAACATACTGCCAGTAACTTAATATTTGGAAATCAATTATCCATAAGAAGTATTTGTTGGCCGGAAAATAACTGGATTAAGGGAATAATATAATGTCGTATATTTCTGATTGTTATGATATATTCGTAATGGAGGAGGCCTGGTCTACTCTTCGAGAATGTTTCACTGTTATAGCTTTTGTACCAATATAATTTCTATAAGCGTACCTGAAAGCCTTCTTTCATAAGTATATAAATTCCAGAAAAAAAATGTTACGAGTTTCTTATTTAATGTTCAAATCTGAAATGTTTTAATGAGAGATGTGTGTTCAGTATTGCAAGGATCACAATATTACTATAAATTGTATGTTGCAAATTATATATTAGTAGCGTTTTCCAGGCCTCAAAAGTATTTTGTTATCTTTCATTTCACATGTATAAACACCTCCCCAAAACACACGCTTCCCAATAAAAAACTGGCACATACTGTATGTACTTACAAACCATAAATAAAAAACTCCCCTTACTTTTTTACAAATAAAACCTCGTCTGATTGGCTGAGCTCCCCAATAAAAAAGTTAAAGACGCGTGCTGCGCGCGCACGCGTTCCACCATTCAAATTCAAATAAGGAACGCACGCGCGCCGTATGTTACATACGGTAGGGGCTGCAACTTATTATTAAAATTTCGACCATTTTAAAATGAACCACCGCGGCCCTTGCTTTGAAATGTGAAAAGGGAGAATGAAGGTAAAAAGTGCATCAGATTGTGGGTCATTTTAAAATGGTTGCTTTGCGTAAAAATAAGCGCGCTCAGGGAAAAAATATAAAATGAACGGTGGGGAAGTATTTTAAAAATAGAGAGGTCTCCCTTCCGACTTAGGGGAGTGAACGCGGTTGATATATTGACGGAGTTACTGGGGATTTTAATAACACCCAGCGTGTGTTAGTTCACCGAGGCCGTAAGATTTGTCAATGTGGCGTTTTGTGGGCGCTATTTTAGGTCGGTCGCGTGTCCTCGCCCCGCAGTAAGTATCGAGTTTCTAGATATTGTTTACCTGTTACATGTTCAAGTTACCGGCTTCCGTTCTTTGGAGTACGTGCGCTTTGTGGCTGATATTCGCAAATATAGGTTAGTGATTCTAACTGAGAAAAATGGATTAAATGCCAGACCGCATAGTGTAGAAAAATGTAGAGCTGCGTGTAGCCATTGATTTTTTACAGAATTCGCTACGATAAAATTTCTTTTTCGACAAGTTTAGGTTCAATCTGATTAAATTGCATTTAAATAAATTCTTTACTGAAACACTCAATTAACATTCTTGCGTATACTTTATGACATACATAATTAGAAAACGCAAAAGAAAGGTCTCATATATTTATCGATATCCATTAAAATACATTTTAATCATGAAATTACGGCCAAAAGAATGTGAAAGTAAATATCAATCTAAAACATAAAGAGAGAAAAACAAGGATCAATTTAATTATCATTACTCACACGCTCTAAAGCTGGGTTGAGACCGACAATTTATTATTATGGACCCGTATCCAATTTAAAACAACGCACGGCCGAATGGAGCCATTAGGTACGAGGGGACATTGTTTTGGTACCATGAACACGGAGGGGAATCCTTGTGGAGTAGAAAAAACAATTTAAAAATAAAATGTAATAATTATAAAAGGGAGGGAGAGCGCGCGTGTCACTGCCGCCTTATTTATTTCGATCCTCAGCTGCTGTTTGAATTTCGAATACGACGTTGTTACCGCCTTTACTATTGGCATGAAGTGACATGTGGTTTTAGAAAAAAAAACTGGGCATAGAGAAAAGGAGGCGGTTTGATACACCTGTCATTTATATAGAACAGATTTTAATTTAGTTTCATAGAAATTCAATTTTTAATTTAGTTATATTTTAAAATAAAATCTCTAAGATGCTCAACTTAGTACCTACTAAGACTAAAAATTGACTCTATTCATCTACTATTATTCCTATATACATGCAAATTAAATGTAAAACACGTCATTTACTAGTCAACATTCCACTTATTACTCTTTACCGGATCATTAAAAAATTCTTCCATTCAGATCTGATGAGATGACGAAACCAAAAACGAGTATATAATTAATACTTAACTAACTACATACATGCATATTTACTCGATACGTTGCGTGAGAAATGGAGACATCATGTTTAAAATATGCGGGCAAATGTTAATTAAATTAAGTATCGATGTGAATGGGTCTGAGTTTTTATAATGGCGTCATGATTTGTGTTTTTGATAACAAATTGTTAGGGTAACTGTAATTATAGGTTTTAATGATAAACTTCTGCTGTGCTGCTTCCCCAATGTATACAGAAGGCCTGAAATAATGCAAAAAGGGAATTAATGTATTAAATCCAAAACAATACATATTAGACGTTAAAAATGTACAGAGATTGAGAAGTTACTATTTAAATTATAATTTACACATTAGTAAAAGTTTACACGTAGTAAAAAAATACGTATGCATACACAATGCACATGCATGTTAGTATATGTATACCTTTTCTAAATCAATAAAAATATAAATAGCGATTCATACATAATAAATGTATGACATCAACAATATAGTAAAAACAGAAGAAGTAGTTAAAGGGAAAAGTTTATTATACGGTTGCATTGTTTTCGCACCTATTAATCTCCATCTGTCAAAGTATTTAGCAATTTGTTATCTGTGGTAGGCTGCAAATTGTCATATCTTTGCCCGAATCTCGCCACCTACGCGTTACCGCTAAGAAATGTGTTAGTTTTGTTTATGGGACACTTTAGTTGGTCAGTGCAAACGGACGGACCACCCGAATTTCGAAAGTGTCACTCAATGCCCTTTTTTAGCCTGCATACGTAATTATTTCTATTGTGTTTTTCTCTGCAAAAACCAATGAGTTTATTTTGTAGCTTCAGAGAAGTACCCCTTAATGATCAGCTTGTTTCATATTGTGCAATCGTCGTTATGGATAACTCAAGTAATGCCCAAATAATTATTAATTAAAAAATCTTAGAGGCAGCAAATGTAACGTTACGGACCCGCAATAAAGAACTCATTCACTTTACTACATTCACTCCATACAACAATGAATAAATCACCTAATTTTTACACACCATTAAGCCTAGATAAGTATCTCATTTTTACCCTGTAATCCACACTTTCTTTACGATGCCCAACGTCCAAAATAACAGAAATAACCTCAGCTGCATCATTAAACATAAGGGGGACATTTGAGAGACATCTTTTTACAATGGCCCCTAAAATGACCAGAAAAAATTCACTCTTTTTAACCAACAATGGTCTCTGAAGCGAGGGTGGACGATCAATGATCGACTAAACAAAAAAAAACAGTCCTAAAATAATTGTAAATTCACTGGAAAGATTTATGTAGTTAGTAGTCATTGTGGTGAAAAATAGTGGAATGTTATCGTCTACTGGACCTCGGTGTCCGGTTGCAGATGTGTCGCGATAAAAAATCTACTATTGTCAATGCTCCATGCCAATTCTGAGCATAGAGTAAAGAGAGAGCGCCGCTTTTTTTAAGACCACCGGCGCTTTTTCGAATTAGGAACGCTTCTTTTAAGTAATAATGAAATTATGGCTTTGGTTTCTGTCGGTTTTTAGTGATTTATTGAGTGTGTTAGTGCAAAGAAACGTGTATGTAGTTAAATATAGAACAATCTCGAAACTCTAGAAGAGATTGGAGGCGGCCGGGGTCGCGGGATAGACTGTGAAGGTTATAATAACCCTGGAACTCAAACGGCATCTCATGGAACAGGATGGAAATAAAGTCAGTAAGAGTCTGACAGACCCTTCCGTTCCACCCAGGACTCGAGGAGTCAGTAGATAATTTTAACACCAAAAAAGTGTTTTCTGTTACAACATAAAACTAACAAAAATAAGTTAATACGCTTCATCTTAATATTGAAGGCAGATTGAATATCATCAACTTCAATTAATAGATCATTTTGAGTTTTTAAAAGAAAAAAAAAATTACGTCTAAACAGAAAACTTTGACAAAAACCACCCAAAAAATAGTGCTGAAATCTTCTAAACACAGCCATTCCATACTGGATTCTTAAAACATTCCTTCTCATTGAAGACAAGTGTCTGTAGACGTGAGACCTCATCGAAGTCTGACGAGGGTCAGACCACTCTGGATGCTGACAGACCACGTCTGCACTTGCATACTTTCAAACTGTAAATATAGTGGCGTTACTTTTAACTGCCAACTGAATTTAAACCTACTTCCAACTTCTTTAAGATTCAATGTCTACGTTTATACCATCCAACTGATGATACCCTGTGTTTACTTATAACTGGCAATTGAATTTGAACCGAGTTTTTTGAGTGTTAAGGTTGAAAGACCGTTATAGAGATGTACGCAAATGTTTCTTCGACGTTTGATTATTTTTAGTTTTAAAACTATCATCATGAGGTTTTCATCAAAGGAATTATTCAAGTAATGTGTGAATGGTGTCATGGGAATCGGTATACTTATTCATTGTTTAATTAAAAAATAGTTCACTGCAATTTGAAACAGAAGCAGATATCTCGAGACTCTAATTCGTTCATTTGTGACAAAGATGACATAAGTCAAGAAATTCTATTTTGAATGTGATGATTTTTATAATCAGTATTATTAATCAAAGCAACTGTTATTATAAATCATCGTATACCTAATATAAACCTTACAATTTTTGTTAAGCAGTCTTAATGAAAATATTTTAAATCTAACTTCTATAAACGCCATTTTATTTTTCCTAATTTTTTGAGTTATATCATTACAGTCGTAAACAAGCGCTATATTATATGGAAGGATACTTATTTATTAGATGTTAACTGGGTGGAAATAAAGTAAACTTAAGGAGTGGTCAGTTGGGCGCGGGACTCGCGAATTACCATGACCCCGGTACGTAAAGGGCTATTGAAGGACACCGTGGATTTTAGTCAGTACGAGTCTGACAGTCCCTCTCGCTCTGCCCTAGGTGGGACTCATGTGATGATTTTACCACGTAAAAAAAAGGAGTGGTCAGTTAAATCCTACATAGCTGTAAACAACAAGAAGGATTCAATAAATAGCTTACAAATGTCTAAAAGAATAAGTTCACTTATTATGTTTTGACATCTTTACCCCCACGCCCGTATAACTTCTTTAATCTAATCAACTTATACAGCCAGTAGCTAAGAAATAACGTACGACTTTTTAGTTCCCGCCTCAAATAGTCATTTAAACGGTAAACTATCTCCGACACAAGCAATGAAGACGAACGACCTGCCTAATGAATCACTTCACTTTGGTCATAGACAAGTAGACTTGTTTGGACTCGGGCTTTGTTCTTTAGTTTGCGCCTATCTGTCGCTTAGCTCTATGAAGACGGCTACGCGAGTTTGTAGCATAGATTGTGCTCGCGCTTTCGTAGCACTTCTCGTAGCGTCTTTAACGCCTACGTTTTTGCAACGTAGTGCTTAAACGTTAGCGCTTTATGTATTGACACTGCTAAATCGTATGATAATTTAAATTATCCATTATTGATTTATTCTATTGAATAATCAATTGACAAATAATGCCTTTTATGAGTTTCCAGTAAACAAATATTATTCAAAATAGAAATACAATAAATTATGATGCAAATACAAGTGAAATAATAGTAATTTGTTTAATGATAGTAATTTTTAAAATATTTTTTTAATCACTAAGAACCGTACTGAGAGCTGGGCGTATACAATTTCCACAGAATTCCGAAAATGTTTATCCACAGCAAACAGCAACACTCCATGAAATAAGCTGCCTACTTTTAAATATTGCCACATTTCCACACTTACTCTTTGGTCACCACCGAAGGGCGGTTGCACTTGTTCCTCTACCGCATGTAGTCAACTTTTTACCGAACTTTTTTATATTTTACGACAAAAAATATCGTAACACGAGCCGAACGGTATGCGGATGCCGCCGTGCCGATCCGCTTGTTATTGTTAATTAGTTGAGTCGGAGAGATGTTCTTTTGATTTAGATGATGATGAGGAATAGGTTACTGAAGGTAATAAAAATGGGTGAATAGAAATGCAAGGGTAAATTGAAACAAAACTGAGAAAAGGAACTTAGAGCTGAACTTCCATGGTATGCTCAATAATTAAGATAAACAAAAATGTAATAATAGATATATAATTTACTGGCTATTGTAGAATGTAGACCTTACCAGTGTCGCCTGACTCGCGACCACCATTCTATCTGAGTTCGGCGTCAGACAGTTTTCTCTGCGTTCCGCTGGTGTGGATAAGTTCTAGCTGGAAGGAACTCGGTTAACTCACTTCATCTTAGGTCTCCTATTGTTTCTAAGCTAAATTGAGGCCGCCGGGGTCGCGGGACTAACGAATTACCGTGACCCCAGTACGTAAAGGGCTATTGAAGGACACCGTGGATTTTAGTCAGTACAAGTCTGACAGTCCCTCCCGCCCTGCCCTGGGTGGGAGGACTCATTTGATATTTTACAACGACAAAAAAAAAAACTAAATTGAGGTCAACCCTGAATAACAAAAATATTAAAAAAAAAGTTGTGGGGTAACTTGGCAGATTCTTCAGACCAGTTGCGGGCTTCGAAAGTCTATGTTCTTCGAGGAATGCGGATAAATTTTGGTTTTGTGGCTACCAGAAAAAGCGGCTGGATGCGGAAAATTAGGAGTGCATGGTCGAGGAAAAAATATTATAAAACCAATCTAGATTTTACCAGTGATGTTAATACCAACCAATATATTTTCGTGTCTTTTTTGCGGTTATACCTACTGTTTATAAATAAGTCATTTTCCTGTATCCGAATTTTCGCTGGATATTTACCGCATTTCATGACACCGTATTAGGTTCACCATAAATGTCTAAACTAAAATTACCCGAGAGGTAGATTTTGTTTTTAGCTGAAACTGTACAGTATGCGTTTTACAATAAGTAGTTGAATTAACATTACAGACGAAACAAGATTACGAACAATCGGATCAACTAACAAATAGAGGACGCAAAAACCGCTGAAAACAACAAAACAAAAAAAACCAGTCCTGCAAAAAGATAAACGAGGACCTAGAAGCCCAAAAATCTCACAAACAAGCAAAAAGCGTTCGCTAAGAATGTTTGCTGTTATTTTTTCCCGCGCTCAGCTGAGTAGCAGTGCGTTCTACCAGGAAATGACGCTCTGGAATGAGGATACGTACTCGTTAATTTGCACCATAAATCATCGAAAATGTAGTCTATGGCCGCGCCTCTTTGCCGATGAAACCTTTTTGTAGAGCTCGGGTAAGTTCGGCAAGTGTCGGGTTTCAAATGTTTTGGGACATTTTTTTAAGATTGTTTGGTTAGGGACATCTTGAAGCTGTAATGTCCGTTCCTTTTTTGGCACCAAGAAAGTTTTATAGTTAGCTGAAAAAGATACAATGTGGAAGCAGTTTATTATGTTTTATGTGTTTCAGGAAAGCTCACATACTTTTTTATTTTAAAAGTATTACAATCACTGGAAACCATCGCGTTAGACGGATTTATTAATTACATGAAAACATAATGAATGAATGTAGGATAGCACATCAATGCCTACATCTACATTATCACGTCGAATGCCCAAAAAAGGAATTTTAAGAAAACCATAAATACTTGTGATTAGATCTCCTTAGACCGACAAGGCCCCTCTTAGAGGGCCAAAGCCTGCTGGGGTCGCGGGACTATTTGATCAGGTAACCGTGACTCTGGAGCGTAAAGGGCTATTGAAGAATCACCGTGGATTTTAGTCAGTACAAGTTTGACAGTCGCTTTCGCCCGCCTTGGGTAGGAGGACTCATTTGGTGATATTGCTACGATAAAAAAAAAAGATCAATTGATTCCGTTTTTTTTATAAATATTAATTTTTTATTATGGTAACAGTGCTTTCATTACTGATTCGAATCAGTAATGAATGCACAATTACCATTATTTTATTAAATACTATATTATATATTTTATAAATTGTGGTAATTAAATACACATTCCTACTGAAAAACACCTGAAACAAGGCCAAAGGATATAAAAAAGAAGCCCACAAGACTAGACAAGGTCATAAACAGTAACGAGATCCAATTCCATACAAATAAAAGATTCGAACCATCAATTTATTTAGCATTTATGACAACTAATTCCTGCGGAACTTATGTTTTTCTTATTGCGTATAATATTACGATTGTTTTGGGAATAAGCCAAGTGGCCTAAGATAATAAAGTGACTTATTTGACCCCTGGGAGAGGTCCCGGAACTTTTCGATAGTTCTCATATTAAACTTTGACGTGATATATAGGTGGGATGTTGAGAAAAAAGTCTTAGCTTTTTTGGCACGGAAGTTTGTATGGAGTTCCGAGTTTTGCAAGCGAGTTCGCAAGGTATGTAGGTAAAGAAATATCGATCAAAAACTCTCGTCTCCTAACGAAAGCAATATTTCTAACGAGGAAATATTTTATAAAACTTTTTTTTACTCAGTGCTCGATAATATTATTTTACGAGAGAATAAAACAGTCAGTGCCGGATTGAGCACCTGCGGGGGCCTGTAGAAAATTCCAATTGTTTTGAGCATAACGTTACCAAATTTTAAAAATATGAGTTGTGTAAATTCGGGACTGAAGACAGTTATTTACTACCTAAATCGAACATCAATGAGAAATATTGTTACTAAAACCTAACATGGCTACCAAAAATTACCCATTAATTCAAACACCAGTCACTAAAACTAAAATTACCGACACACTAATCAAAATTTCTACCTACCCTACATACATACACCTTCGAAGTCCATCTGCCCTCAACCCCAGATGCATCTGGGGTGATCATTGATCATTCCATTCATTACAGACGTACAAATGTCGTGAACCGTCCTAATTAGGGCTGGTCCTCAGGAAATGCCTAACATCGGCAGGAGGCACCCGTGGGATACCGTAGCACGTGGACACTTGAGAGTAAGAAACTTTTTGCGACACTGTTTCACACTCTTGTTAGTTCCGTATAGGATGTTGTTCGCACTTCGAACGATTTCTTTGAAAACGTAGCGTGTGTTAGGAGTAGGATTTAGGAAGTGGCTTAATGAGAAGAACTTGTTTGTTCTTAGTAATTTATTGATTCTGGGCCGACACCATATCATGAATTCTATGTATTTGGCCGTACGAAATTCTTGAAATATTATGACGTAAATTGTATGGAAAATAAAAAAGCGCCTCTAATGTACGAACGAACGAGGAATAAATCATTTGAATCGAATTGAGTAGGAACTAATTTGATCCACCAAATTAACGTAAAAGTTACGCCATTAAAACGTGAAAACTAGTAATAAAGCCTCTGTTTAAAGCAGTCAATACCAACTCCTTCACTGCTTTCGACTGCTTAGCAAACGTCAGTCTTCGGCTGGACAAACACAAGAAGATCTGCTTGAATCAGTAGGGACTGCAAGTTTTGACTGCCTGAGCAGTCCGTGTAAGGGCGGCCTTAGGACTCAATACATTTCAAAAAGTGATTTGAAAAACATTTCCTAAGTAATTTTGTTAACAATAAAGACTTCTAGTATGCCTGATTATAATGGACAATCTCAAAAATACATAGGTACCCGATTTTTTAATTCTTTCATCTATTAAAAACCACATTAGCATTGCCTGCATTTTATTCACAATTTATTACCCGTTCGTTCAGGGCCGGGTGCTATTTAAATAGTCATTTAAACGTTTCAATACAAATACTTTGCAATGAGGATTTTACATACAACAGTTCAAGTTCATTATTTTTGGCATTTAAATAGTATTTGCTTCATAATTTCGATTACATTATACCAAATAAATAGTACTTATTTTAAAATAGGATGCAAGTCCCAATATTGTTATACCAGACAAAAATCTTAAGACTTTTTTTTTCTAAATCTCTGAGCACCTTGCGGATCTGCGGATGTTATTTCTAGCATACATAATCGACATTTCTATAAGGCCCACTGGCCTAAAACCCCCTTTACATCAATCCTTGCCATCTTTCTATTTTTTGCAACTCTTATTGTATTCTGACATAACACTTGCGCAGGCGATTATTTGACAAAAATCTTTCTCTATTTGTTTGCCTGGAAAGGTGTTCTATATTTTATTGAAGAGTGAATGTACAGACTCTATCTGTCAAATTTCTTTAATAGATTTTCAACCTTATCACGCAAGTGGAAGGTTAATGTTCGATTGGTGATATTTGACATATTGGGGTAGATTGACCTGCTGGCGTCACCAATTATTGGAAATAAGATTTTAAATTTTAGATGAGTTTTTAATTTTGACTTTTATCTCGCCAAAATTTTGAAACTGTTCCTCTTTAACTAAGTTATCACTTACTATTTTTTTTTTCTCAGAAAACCCCTGTATTTTAACACAACCTAAAAAATATTATTCTTTCTCTTTTTGCAATTTTCTTATAAATCCTTCAAAAGTTATTCATAAACTTTTTATTTGTACATGCAATTCCGACAACTGTCCATTTTTACCCCATCGTTCGCTAAAGGTGCGTTTCACGGACGGCTTGAGTGTACATACTTTCTAAAAGGCTTTGTTAATAAAATAAGTGTTTATTTGCGAACACATCTGCTTCAGAACATATGTATGTTTTTGACAAATGAAATGGAATTCTTAATATATCACAATTTCAAAGGGTATCCACTTTTGCACAAAAGAGATTTTTGAAGAGCATTGATATTTTTATATTATAAATAGGTGACAATGTGGTATTATTCGGTATTTATGAGTTTACTGAAAAAAGTTCAAGTGCAAGATGCAGACCGAATTAAGGAAACAAATGGTAATGATCTAAGGATATAGAAATAGGCAGCAAGCTTTAATTGCAGTAGGTATTTTTTTTGATGCTATATCTATGATTTATACAGGTTTAATGCGTGGTATTAAAATCAAAGTTGTACTGAAAAACCTCGGTGAATAGATTTTAGGTTTCAAAAGTCTATATCTTGGAAATGTGACAGTTTAAAGATTTTGCTTGATACAATAGTTATACTTATTTGTAGTAATGCCAGCTATGAATTGAACACTAAGAAAAATGGCGGATTGTAGGCATCCCAGACTTTATGGAAAATCTTTCAAGGAATTTTCATTTCAATAACGGGACAGCTTTTGCGATTGCATGCATTTTATGATATACTTATTAACTGACCGATGACCCACTGATAACTGATCAGCTTGGCCAACTAGTCGGCTTGTCGGCCAAAGTCATAGACGGACCATTTCGAAAAATAATCCCAGTCATAAATAACCAAAACGGTTATAAAAACAGTGAAAAATAACTGTACAAGCCTTTTATTTCAAGGTATTATCTCCAACTATTTATGACCATTACAGCTTTCTCGTATTTTGCTCTATTTTCGGTAAACAAATGATTTTACTATTATAATGTTTTCCTTTGAAAAAAGTAACCGTCAAGGCTGAGTAGGGATCTTAAAACCGCCATAAATCAGTTTCGCCAATTTTTTTTTTCAGTATTTAAGTAATTTCTTCTAGGTCATTCAAAATAAGAAGATTATATTTGGATGGAGTAATAAAATTGACATTAAAGGTAAACTATAGAGGAAACTCCTGGCTGTTAGGTGTTGATTAATTGTTAATTAGAATTAATTACGGTGAGGATACAAAAAAAAGTACATGGTAACAAAGAGATTAATTGACTAAATGGTCTTTATATGTGGATATGTAAAATGTCCTAGAATAGCGACCAATGCCTACTCATGTTAAAATACAAGCAATAAAACAAAAGGACAAAATATATAAATACCCTGATTTTTATTACCAATAGGTAGTTTATTATGAGGATAATTAATGTGTGAATATAAAAATAACTATCAAACTTCACGCTTTGTAACAAATATGGAAATGAGACTACATTTACATCTAGGTATAATGCACAATACCAACTCAAATTCGCGCATAGTTAAATGAATCACTATGAGAACAGTATTTTTTGTACTTGCTCCATATTCCCATCAACCTCTTTCAAAGGCGACAGGTAACAATTTTTTCACAGAGAAAAAATTGAGCAGTCCAATAATGGACCCCCGGTGAAAGTTTTGTACAAGAATCCGTTCACGGACAAATATAATGCTATTTTTTTATGCACATCCAGAGATATGTATTAGCAAAAAAATCTTTGTTTGGATTCTGGACCTTTCTCCGAAACGAATGGTTACCACAAAAGGGTTTTAGATTTCACCACACAGATGCGTTTTTTTTTCTTTTTCGTGTATGACATCTGTCAAATATGTACATGTTATGTGTCTTTTACCTGTGTGATAACAAACAGAAAGAAAGCGTATCATTATTAGCCTATTATACTCGTAAGTCCTTCATCTCCTAAGATTGCGGGCATGCGGGCAGCGAGTAATGGCCAACTCGCTGTCCGACCAAGGACCATGCCCGGGTTGACGGCGCGTTGTGTTTCACGCGCGCCTCAAAGAGTGTCAGCAAAGTGACGGGGCCCCCCTCTAGAGGGCCAAAGCCTGCCGGGGTCGCAGGACTGTACGAATTACCGTGACCCCGGAACGTAAAGGGCTATTGAACTAATCGTGGATTTTAGTCAGTACGAGTCTGACAGTCCCTCCCGCTCTGAACCGGGTGGGAGGACTCATTTGATGATTTTAAGATTATAAAATGTCCAAATTCCGAAAAAAAAGTTAACGTTTTAAGTTAAGCCACTTTTTGTATATGTGTAAGTGAGAGCCAAACACATATTTAAATGTTTTACTAGGAGCTGTTCACTTGGTTTACGTTTACTACAGCCGCGGTCTTGGGGGCGCGAAGTCTAGCCGCGACGGTTCGTCTTCCGCGTTTCCGCTGCCGCCGTCCCTGCCTCTTCTTGGCAGCCTTCTCCCCAGCCACCTGCCATTCGGCGTCGGCTGGAGGAGCCTGCGAAGGCTGTGAAGGCGTGGCGGGTTGGGACGGCCGTCCTGCCGCCGCCGGGACACTCTTCTTTGGCTTCGCCGGGGCCAATGCTGGGGCGGGGCCCGGCGTGGCCGAAGCCACGGGAGCCGCCCTGGATGGACCCGGACCTGCCCTCGCCATGGCCGCTTTCCCCGGGGCTAGCTTCCCCTTCGCTGGCCTCGCCGCGGTTCGGCTCTCCGGGGCCGGGGCTGGAGCCGGTCTAGGCGGCGTGGAAGCCGCGGCAGCCGCGTAGGAGGCCGCAGCAAGCGGGGGGCGCAAGATGCGGCCCTCTAAGACCGCAAAACGCTGGTTAAAGGCCGCCAGCTCCTGCCGCACCAGTTTTAGGACAGCGTCCTCTGTTGGTGCGGCCTGTGCCGGCGGCTCCTTCCGCCTCTGCGGGACCTCCTCCCGGCGGCCTGCCTTACGAAGTCCGGCCAGCTCCGTCTTTAGTTGGAGGTTCTCCTTCTGGAGAACCTCCATCGCGGCCGTCAAGCGGGCGACGTCCGCCCGCATTTGGGACATTTCGTCCCCATCCGTCGATGCGGGCGGTGCCTGGCCGAGGCTAGCCGCCGCCACCGCCGCCATAATCTTGGCAGTGGCTACGCCAGCGGCCCGGTCCTTAGTCGCCCGCTTTCCCGGATTTGTAGATGCCAGGCTGCGGACGGCTGCCCTCACCGTCTCCTCCAGGGTGGGCTCTTCGACGCACCCTCTACCGCCGGTCCTGCCACGGCCTTTACCCCGAACACTAGTCGGGATCTTCCGGCCCGAGGCAGGCTCGTCATCCTCTGACAACGAATGGGGCCGCTTGAGGAAGCGTTTCCTCCTCTCGGCGGCCCCCTTTCATCCGCGCCCACAGCCAGGGCTCTGGGCGCTGATGGCGTCTGACGCTGAGTCGGACTCCGACATCGAAGACGGCGTCAGCACCATCCTCTTTTTGAGAGCGGCACTCTGTGCCCGCTCGTTCGGTGCCGGTGAGGCGGACGTGCTGGACAAGTCCAGCGACTCCACCTCACAGGCACGTGAGCCACCTTGGCTCGCTGCGGCGACTGCCGGTTGGGGGGGGGATTTTTTTAAATTCTCCATACAATTCCCACGAGTGTGGGGGAAAAAACGGTCCATCTAGGCAGAGACCCCTGTACCTAGATAAGCCTACGACATTTATTACTCGCCAGAGGGTCGGCCGGTACCCTGGCGAGGGTAGCACTAGCGACTGATTTGTTCAAAAGAACTCCCGTCAGCCATACATCTCAGCCTCGCGGTGCTCCGCCGCTTGAGATTCGGGGTGACTTTTTATAGAGGTTTTCTACCTCGCGGCCCGGGCGGTTAAGCCAAGGCCCTCGACCCCCGTCGAAAGTCAGAGACGTGATCCTGACAATCTTCGGGGCTACGAGAATAGCGGTGGCAAGAGGAGGTGGGAGTGCAATACCTCCTCCTGCCTGCCCGGCGGCAGGGTAAGTGCACGCCGTGCCCGCTCTTGCTCCAACCACTGTGCCCTCTGCTGAGCAGAGGGACACGTGGTGGAGCGACGCGACAGGACATTGGCATACGGACAAGGAGACCCCATAGGGGAGTACTTGCCCGCATCCCGGGGCGCACCGTCCCGAGAATCTGGGCTTCCCCCCGGACGTATCCGGAAAGGAACTTCCAGCCTCGGGCACTCGAGTTTCCTGTCCTTAGCACCCAATCGAACGAGATGGGGTTAATTTTTCTAGCGTGCTTTTGGCTTCAATTCTCAGTGGTCTACTAGCAATCTGGACATTCTATAATCTAAGTTGATCTCATTTGGTTTTCCCATAACTGCCCCTACACTTTAATTAAGTAGGCATCAACTACTTCAGTCAGATGGATAAATACCTAGTTATAAAGACCTCGAAATTATTTCTGCATGCTCTAACAAAAACTACAATACACGTGTCACGACAAATAGTTTCTAACGAAAAAAAAATCAATAACCAGAAACGAAGAATTAAAAATTAAAGGCCAATTTTACAAAATTTGACGCAATGCTGACAAGAAAATTATTGTGCATGTCGGCTCGATATTTGATAGACAGTCACCTTTAGTTGCCCTTTGTACTTTGGTGAGCACGCGTGCCCTTTCAGTAGATACATATAATATTTATACAATAATGCTTTTTGTCTGCCAGTTCATAACTGGCCGTGTCTGCGTCAAAATGCGGAAAAAATAGATGACAGCTCGAATTAAATGTCACCGTATTAATATTTGATGTCTTGTTTATTATTTTTTCGGACATAAGAAAGTAAGATAGGTTAGTTTTTTTGTTATATTTTATGTGGTTGTGACGAGCTATATTTTTTCTTTCTATCGTGTTTTCTTCTGGTTTTTGTATATTAAACGGGAGATAAATGAAAGATTTTTCCTTTTTTATTGTTTTAATCAGTTGTCATTTTGATTTTACATATCTAATCTCAAATTATTAAGTATATCTTAACACTAACTATTAAAACTAGTAAATGCATCATTCATTTGCCAAAAACGTCAATAATAATATTTTTTTGAATCAATCATCAAAACATTAATGGACTTAAATTGAAACATACAAAATAATTATTAAAATTAAATGCAAGATAGCAAATGTGCCTTTTACCTTATACTTAACTTTAAACGGTTGTCATCAAAAAGGCTCGAACTAGCGTGCCTAATTGACAAGAACCCAAGTTTGCTACCAACATAACATTTAACATTTTTACAACGACGAGAATATTTTTTTTCAGCTACCATAGATTATATATTTTAGTGATATTCATTGATATAAATATAGGCTTAGAGAAATTGAATAAATATGGCCAAATATATCTATGACTGTCTTAGTTACGGAGTAATGCTTGTACTCTATGTTCGATCTTTTTGATCTACGAATAATAAAAGTCTGATTCATGACTGAACCACACCGTTTTTTTTTAAAAATTTTCATTGTTAGAATACTATTTAAATTACTTTTTGTACATTCCGGTTTTACCCTTAAAGGTTGGTCAGAAGTTGGTTTCTTCAAGACATTATGTTAATTTATAACTGTTAGGTATTCTTCCTCAAATTATTCTTTGTTGTTGTAATTACGTGAGCAGCAAACATCCCGGTTTACCCTACGCCAAAGATATTCATTAAGATATTCTTAAGACTAACAGAAACTTATTTTAAATGCATTCGATGGCGAATATTTAACTAAATAAATATAAAATAATACCGAAAACGTACTCCGGGCTAATATTAAATTAAATATCTTTTTTTTTCGAAATCGTGTTAGTTTTTGTTTGGTCTCAGAAATAACCATACGCTTCGATTTTTAAATAAAATACTAGCTACGTATAAGGGCAACCTTAATTTTAGATTTAAAAAATATTAGAAAATGCCTTATGTGTAATAAATAAAATAAATATTTCATGAGCATTTTGAGCACCTTTCCGTTTAAAACGATGTAATAAATCCAATAGTTTGAGTTTTTGAGCTAAACCCCATTCAAAATATTTATATATTTACGTTACCTAATCCTACATTAGGTCAGGTAATTTGAATTTCATATTTTATTGTTACTAGTTCCTTTGACGTCGAAATAAAATTAAAATACTTAAAGAAGGTTAAAGAGTCGTATTACAAACCTACTAATTTGTAATCAATTATTTCGCAAAACGCAAAATAAATCGCAATTGAAATAATACTTGCAAATAGTTCATTTAGTTTACATTGTAGAATAATCGTAGTGAATTTCAATTTACCAAATAGTTTTACCAACAACGTTGTTTCTATTATATTTAATCAAAAATATACACAAACACATACTTGCCAAAGTTTATAATATGTTAACGTATTTCTATTGAGTCTACAACAGTTTTAGCAATCATTTGTTTTTTTTTTATTTAAGGAACTTTAAGATTTAAACAACCGAATTCCATCTTTATCTATTTAGCTTAAGACTTATCACTCTCTAACCTTAGAACCTAACCTTAAAATTGACGTCACAATACCCTACATAAAAACTAGGAATGACTGAACTAGACTACTATTATTAAGGCTCAGTCTTAGATGTATAAGTCGAAGTCGAAGCCGCCTCCTCCGCTGAGGTAGTCGTAGAGATAGACTTCCATCTCCTCCAGGGCTTCAATGCTGGGGTCTCGGAGGGGGACGTCGCGGACCGAGCGGGCTGATCGGGAGAGGCTGAGGAAAAATAGAATTTTAGTTGGTTTAACAAAATTGTATCTATCCGTCATTCATTAAGTAGATGTCTTAGGCCGACGCCTTAAAAAAAAAGAAAGAAAAAAATATTTACGGAGTGGTCTAAACAGCAAGCTTTGTGTCATTTTAGACTGTTTTTTTCAGTGCTTACAGTAAAAACAATTTAGTTGATTCAGTAGCTCGATCACAAGATTTCGGTATTTTATTTGCAGCGTAATTGAAGTATTTCTGCGTTTATTGTATGGAAAAATGGAACAGCGCCTCTAGTGTACGAAGAAGGAACTAATTTTTTTCCTTGAAATCAATGGAAAAGTTTCAGTTAACTTTACGTCACAAAAACTGGAAACTTATAATAAGGCTTCTGATGGTAGTTTACAACGTTCTGTTATCATTATAATGATGTGCTTCTCTAAACTCAAGGTTGTTGCGAAAAGAGAGCTTTTAGCTATAAGATCACATACTAGTTCAACTAAATACCTGTTATGTACGAGTATTCTATATATCTATTATCTGACGTTACACTATTATTGAAGGATTCAAATTAAACTTACGCGAAATCGGTGTCGGAGTCAAACATGTACTCCTTGTTGAAATGCTCATTGATGTCCTTCATGATACACGCCTCCAACTTCTTGTGCTGAAAACAAACGAATGATTTTCTATAAATCTTCTTTTGTTATTCAACTTATCCATCCTATACGGTATTGAGGAATTTGTTCTATTTCTTCTTCAACCAAGCTAAAACTCTAGGAAATGACGACTCTTTGTTAGGCTCTATGTGGAATTGTTTCATTAATTTTGATCTTGTCAATTTAATCCTCAGATTAATTTAATTAACAGATTTTTAGAGTTACGTAGTAACCAAGGGACACTTATAGTTTAACCATGTCCGTCCGTCTGTCTGTACGCAGATTCTTTGACAAATGGTTATATTACCAGTGAAAAATAACAGTGTACCTTGTAACAACGGAAGAAGAAGATGGCCCTGATCTGTTCTTGTGGACGTGGCACGATATCACGCTTGTCTTCGGGCACACATTGCTGCAAGAAAAGAAATGTATTATGACATAGTTTTGGTGTAGATAGGTTGCTGTGGCATCATTAATAGTTTCAGTCTTAGAATTATGTTTAAAGTTCCCTATGATGATTAAGTGCCACTTCCAACCCATCTTTCCACTACAACCTCAGTTCTTCCCGTGGGCTTTGCCGACATGGGCCTGTATCGTAGTTGCCCCATGGCGCTGTCTACAGCCCAGCACTTGCGTCACTTTGACGAACTCACCGAGAACTTCTGACAGAAGTGCAGTCCCTCTTGAATGTCGCTCTTCAGCTCGCTGAACACCGACAAGTTGTTGGTTTTTTGTCGTGCGTTGTCCCCATGAGGCTGTCTACAGCCCAGCACTTGCGTCACTATGACAAACTCACCGAGAACTTCTGACAGAAGTGTAGCCCCTCTTGTATGTCGTTCTTCAGCTCACTGGACATCGGCAAGCAGTTGGTTCTCTGTCGTGCGTTGTCCCCATGAGGCTGTCTACAGCCCAGACCTTGCGTCACTATGACAAACTCACCGAGAACTTCTGACAGAAGTGTAGCCCCTCTTGTATGTCGTTCTTCAGCTCACTGGACACCGGCAAACTGTTGATTCTCTGCGTGATCTGGTCGTAGTTGGGTTCCATGTTGCTGTCGATGTAGCCTAACTCTTGCATGACGCAGGTCACGTTCTGGCTGGCTTGTGCGCGGGCGTTGATGCCGAGACGGGCGCGAAGACCTAAGTGGCGCTGAAAGATATAAGGCTTATATTTGGAGGCGGTACTTTTATAAAAGCTTGGGGTGCTCTTGAAAACTGATACCTATTGCGTTATAATTTTAAGATTTGAACTGACTTGCTAGGGTTGCGAGATCTCGAAAGCAATGGGAAATTGAACTTGTATTTGTTTTAATTAGTAAGAGTTCAACACTTTCTTTTGCTCAGGCTCTCCCGCTTCTAGAGTTAGAGAAGTCAATTGATGATTTTCCAACAGCAACACGCTGTCGGTAATTTAGGGTAGGTTGATGCGCTGGCGTCTGTACCTGGATTACTTACCCATAACTAATTGACAGTCTAGACTTGAGGTTAGTTCCGAGTATATAGGTTAGATTATTGAATACGAAAATTCTTATCAACTTTTAAATGTGCATATAAATCGCAAGCAAGTCCATTGTTCTTTTAGTTCTTAGATACAAAAACAACAAGTGTGTAAAAAATTCTTTTTGACTTTTTTGACCTCCACCAGGTACAAACTCACTTGCGGCAGTGTCCACGCAGGTTCCCGTGACCCTGTATCACATATGGTTACTGAAGAAAGAGGGTGGATTTTTCAGTTAGAGTCAGTTTGGTCTGTAAGTCTCTGTGGGAATTTAAGTCTATGGAGGATATATTTTTGTCGGGGTCGCGGGACTCACGAATTACCGGGACCCCGGAACGTAAAGGGCTATTGAAGGACACCATGGATTTTAGTCAGTACGAGTCTGACAGTCCCTCCCGCTCTGCACTGGGGGGGAGGACTCATATGATGATTTTACCACCTCAAAAAAAATGGAGGAGTTATTTGCTCAATAGTGCGACAAGATGTTAAAAAAAAGATAGAGTCTGACAGTCCCTTCCGCTCCATCCAGTGAGGACCCATTTGATGATTTTATACACACAAAAAAAGTAAACACTCACCGACATCCGATTACTTCCAAAGAAAGGTTGCTGTTGTTGTTGTTGTTGATAGAATGGTTGTTGGTACTGTTGTTGAGCGAGGTAGGGGTTGTAGGGGATATTCGGGGGGTAGAACACAGGCGCGCTGTAGGGCATCTGGTAGTAAGGGTTCGCGCTGTACGGACGGAACTGCGCCGGGATCACGTACGGCGGGATTGCTGACTGCGGCTGCGGGAATGGACCCTGTGGGATATTAAAATTATCGATTAGAGAGGGTTGGTATCTAAAAAGTATAGATAAAGCATCGATTTCGTAAAGCATCGTAATAATAGTGTTGTTACTCGGATTGTTATTTTTTTTTTCATTTTCTATTTAGTGTAAGTCATACTTTAATTTTTTTGTGATTTAGATATTTTTAATTGTGGAAGCTTGTAAATGGCAAATGTCAGTGCAATTGTTGTTACTAATTTATGTATTAATCTATAAGCTTTTCGAAAAAAAAAAATAGTTTTCCTTTTCGCTCCTGTATGAAAAATCAACACCTTGTTGTGTGTACAGACAGCAGCGTCACGTTGTGTTTGTACATACGTACAAGGTAACCCCCTTGAAAGGATCTACTTTTTCAAGGGGTTACTATATCGCGGTGCTGCTGTCTGTACATTTGTCAGAAATTAAAGTCGAAAGAAGACTTGTTGCTGATTGTAATATTTAAAATACTTACAGTTAATAATAAAACACAACACAAAAAAAGTTTGTGTTCACTGGACAACAGTTTTATTGTTTTATATTCTATACTTATAATTTTAAATAAAGAATCTAAAATTAAGAAGAAATCATAATATAATCTACTGTTATAAAGAAGATTTCCGAGGTGTGAACTTAGTCGGAATATTTATCGAAAATTTTGGTTTAGTCATTTTAGTAATTGGATAATCAAAACTGTGATTTTATGTAAGCAAGAAAATCCTTAAAGTTTACTCCTTAATTATTTTTAAACAAAACATAAAAATAGTTGCTACTACGTTTCTGCCTACCCCATAAAATATAGAAAAGAGGCGTGATATATGAAACAATGTATCATTGTAAGTGAGTACATAATGAGTATCTTCTCTTCTGAAACAAAGACCAACCAAAGTATTACGTCATACAAATAAAAACGTGACTCATACAAAAGTTGCATAACACACAATATGAACCGATTTAACTGAGTATTGTAAATTAAGTATGTTTATTTATTCAACTGTGTTATCGTTGCCTGTAATAGATTAGATACGGTTAGTTCACACTCCTAAAAAAATTTAATAAGTAGTGTGACGTAAGTAAATAGACGTAAGTAGGTGCTAAAAATAAAAACATAATTACTAAAAAAAAGAAATGAGGCTAACAATACAAAACTCATGTTTTAAAAATAGTTAACTATCTAAAAAAAATTTTAATTAGGTAACAAAAAACTTTTAACTAACTTTTAATTAAAACTTTAAACTAAACTAAGCTGATAGTTTGAATGACCTCGATGACCTATGTTTACCATTTCAAAAAAAAGATGTTCATATACGGCATTTCAGCATACGGTGTAATATTTCGCGACCTTCATCATAGCCTCTTTAGCTCAGTGGTAGAGCACTGGTCTCGTAAACCAGGGGTCGTGAGTTCAATCCTCACAGGAGGCATCCGTTGTCTTTTTGTTAGTTTTCTTCATTACATTTTATTTTTAATTTTACTTACATTCACTCCGTGCGGTCTGAATGTTAAAACACCACCCATTGTTTGTTTCTGAGTTTGTTGTCCGTGATCTTGAATATTTCCTTCATCATCTTTATTGTGAATAGCGCCATCTAGCGGTTTAGTTATGGTTTGCGAGTTCGGGTCCATGGAGAACCCAGGCGGTAGTTTGCTGAGGAACAGTGGCGGGATATGCGAGTTCAACGGTTCCTTCATAGGTGGCGCTGTTGAACATTTTGCGTAGGCATCTTTAAGTTCTTTGGTTATTTGTTTCAAAAGTTGCGTACCGAAGCAGCTTTCGTAGATCTGAGAAATTACATTTACACAGACTCGTTTTTATTCATTTAACAATTATGTACAGAAGTGAAAATAACTTCGGTTGAGTACGTTGGAATAAAACAATATGCAAATGTAATGAAATTATATAAATACAAATTTAGTGCTAATAGAAACAAAAGTATTTGATTGCATTGCATAAAAAATATCTCAGTCAGTTGTATTTGAACATAAATTTCAACATAGAAGACATGAGCAGCCGTGGCCGAGCGGTTAAGGCGTCTGACTAGAAATCAGATTCCCTCTGGGAGCGTAGGTTCGAATCCTACCGGCTGCGAACTCTTTTTGTTTTATTTATTTATGTTCAAGTTTAAATTTCTTCTACACACATTTTGTTGCTTTCAAATATTATTTTCACTCTAGAATTTGTTTTCCAAATATTTAATTTAACTTACCTTTAACATAGCATAATCCTTCATGAATTTATTGTCTCCGCTGTCCAAAGCTTGGGCAGACGCCCAGATGAGGAAACCTAAAAATACTTGAGTCCTCATTTTGTAGTAGTACCTGTGAAACAAACAAAAACATCATGATTGCTTGCTCATTTTTGTTCCGTTTTTTTTTAAAATAACCTCTAGATGTCGATAGGTACTCAACTTGCCTTAGAGGCGCTAAAAGTCATATGTTTGCAATTTTCTGCTAAAAAGATATCAGTATAGACAATTTTTGCGTTTTATTCTGACTTTTAAAAAAGGAATAGGATTCAAAAAGTTAAAATATGGAATATATGGAAATCTTAAAATGGCTTGTTTACGCTTCCCAAGTTCCAAGGGCTTTCTTTAACAGTGGTAATAAAAATAATTGATCTTGTTTTAAGACTAGTTAAAGTCTTAAAACGAGATCAATTATTTCGTATTTCTTTTTCTGAATCAATCAATGACTATGAATGCAGTTTAAATTAATTTTTAAATTAAAATAAAGTCTCCTTTTAGTAAAATGTTCCATCTAGATCTACAATATTTAAGGTAATTTCCACCCATGTGGCATAGCCGTGTGACGCCCTGTATATAATTGTATGTATTTTAAGACAAAAAAAACGATCACCTCTTGCTTCATACGATTCATACGAGCACTAGCCCCAGATTCATTTCAAAAGCAATCTTTTGAAATGAATCTCTAATTTCAGCAATATCATACCACAATTGGTATGATATTGCTGAAATTATTCCCTATCGGACTAGGTATTTAGATTTTACCTACACATTTAAATTTTTATCTATTACGTTTTATTTCTGTAGAATTTTGCATGACTCGTTGTTGTATCTAATCAATTAGTTTTTTACAGAATTGAAATAAAAGTCGAACCATTTAGCCACTAAATAGTATTTTTGAACGTTAATAGAACTGATTTTACATAGTGTCGTAAATATCTATGGTTATCGTGAAATTTACTTATTTACAATTTTATTTAATTTTATATGGGTTTGCGATTTACCTCTATCTAGCCCAAAAACAAAGATAGAGTGAGCGCTCCCTGCAAAAAAATGGAACTCCTGCGCACCGAAGACGGAACACAGTAAAATCTTATTAAATGTTATGAAAAATGTCTAGTTTCCCCTCCCACTCAAATCCACGACAAAAATCCCACGACAAAAATCCTGGTCTGGATGCAGGACGCAGTACCACCCTCCCGCCGTCATGCATATGCACATGCATGCAGGAAAATGCATGATGTCGCGGAATTATAACTAGATATTTTTCATTACATTTAATGTCATGGATTTCCGCAAAGTAACGCCTGTTTCTATAATTTACAGTAAAATCTCTTTGGCGTTTACGTTTCTAGAAAAAGGAAAAGATTAAAGAACTTATATTCTGGTAATTATACTAGTAAAGTTCTCCGGATTCGCTCGGTTGAGCTTTTGAAAGATGTGTTCCTGTTGCATGTTTAACACCAATAATTTTCCGCTACGTAACTCTTTCCAGTCGTGAGAAAATATGCGAATGAACTGTATTTTAATTACTTTATCGTGTCTTGGTATATTATGTTTATTTTTACTGTAGTTATGTGCTCTGTTTATTTAATTTATAATATCCCAACTTCCTGACTAGTAAAAACGAATCATATTTTATACGTGAAAGCAGCAGTTCTTTGCAGTCAGTGGACCTAAATGCCCCCCTCTCGAATTTACATGCGTTATATCTTTGTAAATATGCATTGATTTAACAGAAGAATATACGTATCCATTCTTTTTGAAAACTTGGAAGGCCTAATTAGATTTGCAATTTATTGATCACTAACCCCGGCTCCGCACGGGTGCGATCTCTATTATAATATCCGTGTTTTATACATATAAAACTTCCTCTTGAATCCCTCTATCAATTAAAAAAACCGCATCAAAATCTCTTGCGTAGTTTTAAAGACGTCAGCATACATAGGGACAGACAGACAGCGGGAAGCGACTTTGCTTTATGTACTATGTAGTGATTGAGAAACTTGATTGACTCAAAAATTAACCCGGTTTTTTGTTGTTGTAGGTTTTTGCCCTTTTAAGATAATCCAGAAACCTCGACCAGTTTCAATACCTCTTAAAATAAATATTGCTTTTTAAGATTCAACATAATTCAAAGGCAATAAGTACTCTCTTACTTGCAAGTTAACCACAGAAAGCAAGTGGGCGTTAAGTTAATAAATCCATCGGTTAACTGTGAACATAACTTACTCTTGATAGTAACCGTTAACTTGCCTGTGAAGTAGGCTTGTTTTAAAAGCAATTTAGATTTGTTCTTATTTGGAGTTTATTGGATAAATATTGCTTGGTCTACAGACGTCTGTTGCGAGTTATAAATGAAGACTGTACTATTTCATCATAGAATTGTGACCTATGATCGATGCTTTTTTTTTTTTTTTTTTTGCGTGGTAAAATCATCAAATGAGTCTTCCCACCCAGGGCAGGGCGGGAGGGACTGTCAGACTTGTACTGACTAAAATCCACGGTGTCCTTCACGAGCCCTTTACGTACCGGGGTTACGGTGATGGGTGATGCTGCAAGAAGTTTATATTCTTATATTGTATTTGTTATTATTGTTGATTCACTGTCATCTTCTCTATTCCCCAATCAATATAATCTAGATATCCTCTCCAGATTAAATTGATTGGGGAGCAAGGAAGATCTTCAAGTTTCTATAATCGGTTTCTTCTGTACAAGCCTGCTCTACCCTAGGCAACATCATCGCTTCATGTCAGTCGAGTTGCAGCATTATGAAGTGATATGATGATAATTTTTGTTCAGGAGCATGGAGAACGTGATGACAATCAACTCCTGAGAAGTATGAGAAGCTTACTATCTTTGTTTCCTGATAGCTAACTAGAGATTTTTAAGTCAAGAGTGAATAAGTTACTTCTAGGCAAGCGCTTGTACCATCAGGTAAGATGGTGGTCCAACGCGAGCATATTATAATGATAAAAAAAAATCTGCTGACAGTCTAGATCATTCGACTGATGGGCAATGGTGTCTCCCTATAACTGGAGAAGAGGCTTGGCAAATAAAAGATCTTTTATAACCATGCGCACATGGGTGATGGGGTTGTACATTTACCCACTGAAGAGACGAGTTACTAAAGGTTCAGTACTACATACAATTATATACATATACTTACGCCTTTTCCCCGCGGAGTTAAGAAAAAACCACAGAACGCCACCTTACTACGATCTTTACATAGGTATTACTATAATTCAGTTGATGACATTTTGGATCGACAAGTACCTTTTGAGTCTTACTTGCATAGGACCTTAGAATCGAACTATGTATGAGAAATTAGAATTTACGATACACCGGGTGCGGTTATCACCTTTATACACAAAACGATGATTTTGCGGTGTAATAAGTAATTATATTTAATATCATTATATTTTCTGTCTAAGTGCTACATCGGAGGAAATTGAAACCGCCTCACGCCCGCGCAATCTCGGCATTACGAACAAAAACACACAACTCACAGTTATAACGTGTTAAACGGCTAACTGTAAATTATGGAGCCTATATCTTTATACTTTACACATAGGTAACACTCGAGATAATAATAATGAAGTAATTATATTTAACCTTTTTTGTGAGCGCTTTTGAATAGGCACCGTTTGGTCTTGAAAGTGAAGATGGGTGCAGTGCGAGTAGTGAGTAGTCCCAATTACTCCCATACAAAACTCCAATCAATGGTTACTTTACAAAATGGACATGAGGTTTGATATTATGTAAAATAATAATTATTAAAAAAAAATATTCATTAGAGAATATATTCGTTCTCAGCTTATCATTATTAGCGTAACAGACATCGATCAGTGGTGTTATTCATTAAGGATACAGTTTGATATCCCACGGTCCCTTCTCGATTCTCGCGCCCGGCATTGGTCGAGGCCATGCTGCGGGGCGAGACGGAGTGGGAGGCGGTCGCCTCCTTCTGCGAAGCAGTAATGCTCGTGAAAGAGGAGGCGGGCCGCCTGAGGGAGAGGACAGCGTCCTCCCTCCACCCCAGCCGCAGTGGTAGACGCCCACGGCGTCGGACGTCGCAGGACGATCTCCGGCCACCGTAGGCGCGGGCATGCGGGCAGCGAGTAATGGGCGACTTGCTGTCCGACCATGGACCATGCCCGGGTCGACGGCGCGTTGTGTTCCACGCGCGCCTCAAAGAGTGTCAGCATATTGACGGGGCCTGTAGAGGGCCAAAGCCTGCCGGGGTCGCGGGACCAAGGGATTACCGTGACCCCGGTACGTAAAGGGCTAGTGAAGGACACCGTGGATTTTAGTCAGTACAAGTCTGACAGTCCCTCCCGCCCTGCCCTGGGTGGGAGGACTCATTTGATGATTTTACCACGCAAAAAAAAAAAAAAAAAAGGTCCCTTCTCGATGACGAACTCGTCGTATCGTACAGCTTAGAAAAAGTCTTTTAGAGAATAGAATAGCAGGTTTAACAAACACGAAAGTAACTAGAGACCATTTTAATATTCCATTGTTTCCGATAACTGTGTCATCATTTAAACTAACCAATTAAAATTGACTATAACGACTACAGCCTACACAGTTGCAGTGACTGAACAGTGGGATTTTGCACAGCTTGCGCATGCGCATACTTATTCTATCTTTCTTATCTGACACACCATTAGCCAATGGGCGCGCTTCCTCGTCATTCCTTCATATTTATTGATGGAACTATACATAAAATTACTGGCTACAGAATTCCTAGTCATTACGGTTGACAGTTAGGCCCAACATCCTGGTCGACAAGGCTCGACGTTCCCACAATAAAAAGTTCTGACTGAGACTTGTATGGGAATTCCTAATGGGAATTTTCTATTGGTACTAATAGAAAACCGTTAAACTGTATTGCTAATAGGTAACGTTGAAGACTATTACGGTAAAGTGCACATTATGAAGTTGTTAGTGCTTAAACGTATGGAAATAGAAAGATTTATTTCTATGGTCACATTGTGGGTTGGGTTTTTGTATAGAAACAAAATTATATTTTATGGATATTAAGGTTTTCAGAATTTTAGTGTGAATGTCTTCCTTCGTACTATACTATTATAATGGTCGCGGGACTGTACGAATTACCGTGACCCCGGAACGTAAAGGGCTATTGAAGGACACCGTGGATATTAGTCAGTACGAGTCTGACAGTCCCTCCCGCTCTGCCCTGGGTGGGAGGACGCATTTGATGATTTTACCATGTAAGAAAAAAAAACTATTATAATGCGAAAACTTGTGAGGATGGAAGTTTGTGACTGTTTCTTATCGGATCTGGATGAAATATAATGTACTGATAGTTTATAATATGGATTAACACGTAATATACTTTTTGGGAACCCGTGGGATAAATGTCGAGCTTCACGCGGACAACGACGCGGGTTAAGCTAGGAGTGCATGAATTGTCATAATCATTCTTGATCGACCTCCAGAAAGCTAAGACTGACGAAAGACCAAACAGAACTGCAGTCTAAAATAGATACGTAATCCATTTTTTTATTCAGCCTGAAATGTTTCAGTTTTATCATAACTTTCACGTTTCTCAAAAATACCATTGTCATTTTGTTTTTGTGTCCCGTTGGTATGTCTCACTCCTAAGCGAGTAGGCTTTTCCAATTTACGAATAATTACCACACTCTTAATAATTAAAAAGTACGAACAAGGCAAGCCAGGCGATACAGCCAGTAACAATAGAATTCAATAAATGCATAACTTCTTATCTCGCCATACAATCAACGTGCAAAGCTTATGATGTTGCATACAGTTAGTCGCACCTCGTTTATAAGTTGCAGGCTCACTTATCATCAGATATCATCTTATCGATCTGACTGTATCTGTGGTTTTATGTAGGGATGACTCACGCGTGAAGATTGAGCTAGATTTTCAAGTTATACGATAATGGCCCTAGCAGTGCCAGAGCTAAGGCCAAATGGGGACCCCATTTGGCCTTAGCTTTGTAACAAAAGTTTTTAGGGGCCCCTCATATTCGGATTTGGTGAAAAAGGTTACAGGGTACATTTTCATTTACCCTACAAAACTATTGTTTTGCACCTGGCTCGTATAGGTTATGATTGATGCTCCAAGACAATGTGAAAGAGAGTTAGTAAAATACACAGACAGATCTCGAAGACTATCTGAAGACTCACTCTATCAAGGCTCGCACTCATTTTTTTTTTGCGATATTTTTGCGTTTTGACCACTATCTCGTCTGATGGTAAACGATGATGTGGTCGACGGTGAAGATCGCTTATACATATACCTAAGCGCAAATAGCTTAATGAGCGCGCGCTTTGATTTGACTAATCCTGTTCCACATTCGTCTGCACACTTCCGTTACATTCCATTTCACGAAAACACCCACAGGAACGGTAGGAATGTAAGGCTTCAGAAATACGTACACTGTAGCTGTTCACCGACACCCATACATTCTAACAGCGGGTCATACAACTCATACATTATCATACACTCGATTACGAAGCGAATATTATGCAGGCACAGTTACTCGCACCTTGCTCGATCACCATTTGAGATAAAGTCTTATCTTGGACATCCATACTGATTAGATCAGCTACGTCATACTTTTCTTCTTAACAAACAACTGGTTTGAAGTGTTAAATTATAGGTCTGAGGGCTGGTTGCTTAGTCAGGGATTATGCCATCGGCGCTTATGGGTTACTGGAAGCGTTGTGGAACATTTTTTCTAGTAAATAGCATCAGATGCATGCATGAATTCTACGTATTTAGTCGTACAGCGTAAACGTGAAATATTACGACTGAAATTGTATGGAAAAAGAAAAAGCGCCTCTAGTGTACGATCGTGGTCATCTAGTTTTGAAAACTCATGATAATGCCTCTGACATCTAGCAACACAAACATGACCTGACTTTTGGAGAAAATAATTCAGGTATTAGTTGAAATTTTTTTTATTAAAGAAGAATGATTTTTGTCATTCAAATTTATATTTTTTTAACATTAGGATTAGGTAGTCTGCCTGAAAAGAACTTTGACTTAGGCTTTGAGCTTGAGACAACAGACTTATCCACAGATAGTCCTAAACAATAAGCGATGATTACTCTCGCTCGCTCTTCTATAGACATACATACGCAAAAATTGCTACCATCTGACGGTTAACTCTAACACCGCGCGCGCTTATTCAAATCAAATTGCGCATTCTATTTGATTTACCAGCCCTGTTCTACATCTCGTTTGAATTTTTTTCCGTGGCCCTGTGCCGATTCCTAAGAAAGCTCATTAGCAAGCTAAATTTTGCTATAAAAAAGCCATGCACTCCACAAACGCACGTACACTACTAATCTAGCCCCAGTTACATCGACTAATCGAGGTTCTCAGAAAGATTCCGATCGTCCATCCTATCTCCAGTAGAAATACTCATTACGCAAGTTTACTGATGGTACTAGTGCCTTGTGCATACCTCCGAGCAAGGCCACCAGGGCAACGCCCTCGCAACCAGTATAAGTACGCAATTTAAAAAAAATATGATGGGCAATCATCGATTTTTTGTACTTATTGCCTTTTTGTGACGCCGTAATTTGAATTTTTATCTATTATCATCATGTTGGTAGGTATTTAAGTTGTGGTGTGGCGAATATTAAATTGTTATATTGATGATGTTGTGTTTTTTTTTTCGTGGTTAACTGTACAAAGTTATTGAAAGCGGTGGCTAGTGATTTTCAATTTGAATATTAGCAGGAGCTGATTACAGCTGGCTGGTTATTGTATAAAGTAGTCAATGTTGACTTAACAATACCATCATATAAAGTGTACCGAAATCTGGGAGCTAGCTACTTATTTTGTGAAAGTTTCTTTTAAAACATTTTAATGTTTATAAGGGTGAAGGTGTATTTTTGTTTACCTTTCTCACAAAAACTGTTGAACGAATTTGGGTGAAATTCGATACACAGATCTGGATTAATAAAGCAATTGCCTTCGCCAAAATCGATCAAACATTATCATCTACTTGTGACTCTGCTTAAATTCAGGACTTCCAGTAGCGTTATCTGCGACGACTGGCGATGGATCTGCGAAAGCTGGTAGCTAGATCCTTAAAGGTATACTTTCTTCATGGTCAATGTCATCAAACATTAAGACTCGAACCCACGTGTACAGTGCTTCTTTTTTTATCACGGTATAACCAATCAAACAAATCCTCTCGTACTGAACAAAACACGGTGTTCCTTTAATAGCCCTTTACGTTCTAGAGCCACGGCGACCCTAAGACCTAGTTCATAACCTACCTTCTTAACAAATCATATTCTAAACCATTGAACTGTGATATTACGATGGCTTTTTTAAGTTGCCACGAAATTATGGTCAATCCGACAAATTGGTGTTAGTGATTGTATGTTACGGGCAACGCCAGTAGACATGACTAGTGTAAATTATATGGTAGGAGATCCGTGATCTCGTTAAATGAGAATTTGCGAGGTTTTTTAGTTCGTGATCGTTGCGTAAGTGGTGATTATAGTGATCTGTATGAGATTGGGATCAGAATTCTATCTAAGATGCTTGTAAGTTGGATGGATTACTGTCTAATATGCTTGTTGCAGTTAGATTATTTTTATTTCAAAGCTATTCGTGAGTCCCGCGACCCCCTCAGGCTTTGGCCCTCTAGAGGGCGGGGCCCGTCATTTTGCTGACACGATATAGCAAGCTAGTATAAAAGCCGGCTTTCCCCACGTGAAGTTCGAAAATTAACAAATTAAGTGATAGATAATCAGATAATGATAGTAGAGCCGATATTTCTTTGCACCCAAAATAGCAATCCCTGTGATGTTCTTACAATAATGATTAATGCAAGCAAGTTTTTAAACGATTTTCCTATATACTATATGCAATTATGCATGCTATATGCTGTACGTATTATGTTCTTTGGTTGCACGTTGCATATAGCCAACAAGGTTGATACGCGGATTGGAAAACAGTTTAAAATTTGCCGTCTGTATGTCTCTTTATGGACTGTCCATAATGTTCCAAGTTGCTGATTTGCCAGTTTTTATTTCAATATTTGAGCTCCGAAACAAAACAATCATCTCTTTATAGTTCACTAGGCTCAAATAATAGGTCCACTGTACAAACAGCATGGTTTAGTTTTTTTTTTCCAGTTGTGGTGAGGTAAGTGCTCTGATCTGGCGTTGTTCAGGCTCATTATAGAGCCACGTCTTGGAATTAGGCCATAGAGTATATTGACTTTTGTCTGATATTGTTGTTTTCGTAGGTATTTATAATTAATTATAATTAATAGTTTTTCGCAGTATAGTGGGGCTAAAAGACCTGACTTCAGTAATTTTATTATAACTTTAGTCTAGATGCAGACTAAAGAGTGTAAAGCTAAATATAATAAAGACTGGGTGATCTAAAAACGTCACTTTAGCAAGAGAGATTTTGATTGAGTTTATAATTTTAGATCCACTTTACCCTAATCATTATAATATTATGTGTTGCAATTAAATTACATAATAACTTATTCTTTATCAACAATCTATCCTCTTATTGCTTGAGTAATAGAGTAGAATAGGTTTTACGAATTTCATTTATAATTTTATAATTCTGACAGAGCAGTCTTTTAAGACCCCTGTTGAAATGATTAATGATCATACAAGGTACACGACCTGTAATTTATACGATCTGATCAGTAAAATCATTAGATTTAATCAACGATGTTCATCTAATCAACAATTCATGATACTAGATTACTGAACTAAGATTCCTTTGCATCACTAGATGCTAGTACTGGCATGAAACTTGATTGGCTTGTGTTTTTTTATTTTAATTAATTGACGCCTGTCTTGTTCTTCTCATATTAAAAATAAATAAAAGAAACATCATTTAATATTTTTATTGACTCTAAATTCAACCTGATAACTGAGGTTAATTTAATAATTTTTTTAATATATAATTGATATTTATTTATAGTTTTAAATTATTTTAACGATACGCTATTATTATTTCAATTATTTCCGTTGACAGCGATGTTGCTGTTTTTTTGACGCTTGTTACTTATTTTTTTAATTTAGTTGAAAATGTATTTTAGACAAGCTGTACCATCGACGAGCTCGTCGATGACGGTCTTAGAGAATATCATAGCTGTATACTTAAGCTTCCAGTGGTAAGGCGCTAAGTTTCCTATAACTGCTGTCTGACCTTCAAGACCTGGAATCTGATATGCTAGTACTGTATAGATGTGAATTGTGAATAGTGTTCACCAGATAGAATCTTTATCTTTATTGTGGTAGATGTAGAATGTAGACTATGCCTTATCGTACGAAATATATTATTGTTATGGTAACATTGTGAGTTTGTGTCTTGTTAAGGAGCGTTTAGATTGCTAGAATATCGTTGAGGAATAAAATTGAAGTTAATTTATTTTGAATTATACATAATTACAACGTAAACGCCTCGTGTCAAAAATAAAGGAAACCATGATTTAATCAAAAACATAAATTGAAATAAAAATTGAATGAAAATGAACAAATGAAATGTGAATGAATGAAATAGAAAACGTCAAAATGTGTTGTTTGTAGGCTGGTTACATAGTTTATTATTTATGATAAACAAGAATCAATAGTTACTAACTGTAGGTAAGACTTGTTTGTACATAAAGGTTAAATAAAGTTTTCTTTTATATTTGCAACGAATTTAATGCCGAATCGCGTGAGCAGTCTCATTTAACTCGTCATTTCGAAAATTGGCGGCAAAAATAACAAAAACCAAGACGAAAATGACAGAGTAAATGGTTGACGAGTCAAATATTATAATTAATAATAATTAGGTATTATGAGTGCCTATAAAAACAAACCTTTGCCGTAAAATTATAGTTCTTACTGAAATATTTAAAAAAATAACCATTATTATTTTAAATAACTGTATTTATCTGTATTGTTGAGAACAGTTAAAGAACCGCCCCCTCTGGTTCTGTGGGCGTAAGCACAGCTGTGGACGAGGTTTCTGGCCTCGATTATCGGGATTAGAAAACGCATTAGTTCCTTGTTTGCAATGGTTTTCATACTATTTTGTTAACGTGGCTGCATGTCTAGATCATAATTACCGGTTATTTCATTCTAAATTGATTTTTAGAAATCTAGTACGCATTTTCTTCTTTGGTATTCTTTGGTGATCAAAACGCGCGTTCGTAAAGCCCGTGTTTGTAAGCGCCCAATTTGTACGCTGATGATGTAAATTTTGTATATAGTTTGCTGTTTATCAGTATTTGGACTGAATTTAAATGTGTGTCCGTTAATGCTATTATCTATATATATAAAAGGAGAACTGACTGACTGACATATCAACGTACAGCCGAAACTACTTGGGCTAGGAATGTGAAATTTTGCACACGGCTTCCTATTATAATGTAGGGGAGCACTAAGAAGGGGTTTTTGGAAATTTAACCTTTAATAGGGGTGAAAAGTGGGAATTAGGAAAGTACGTAACCCACGCGGACGAAGTCGCGGGAAAAGTGCTAGTATTAACATAAAAATCTTCACTTTATGGGAAATTCGCTTTATTCCATCATTTAACTGAGAGTTATAAAGTTTTTATTGGTTGATTTGAAATCAAACGCTTTGAGTAAAGGTTTATTTTGACTAGCATGTTGATAGGAACCACAACCACCCACACAATGTGGAAATAACTGGCAAAATAATCTTTATCATTACTCAGTCATGTTACCAATTACACAACTACTACATCCTCACCAAAGACCACACCGCTATCCACCAGCCAGGCGGCTAATAAATAAGATATAATGCTGCATAGCCCCCAGCCTACAAGCTAGGCAGTAAATAATCTAATCGGGATCTTAATCGAATCGTGATGATGGTTTAATACACTAAACAGTTATCTGTAGATTGTGATTAATGATGTCGTAAATCAATAAGTAGGTTTGTGTGTTGCCTTCAGGTACGGTATGAGTCGTGTTTAGCGGTTGTAGGGCAAAGGTGGTGGGATTTACGTCCTAGCGGTTCACCTCGGGCAACGGCATCGCAGGCTACCTGTAACCTATGGTGATGGTCGAGCGGTTTGATTGGCAGTGCTAAGCTTCACCAGCGACGCTTGCCTCGTGATTGAAATCCTGTTAGGGTCAGCGGCAAAAAGATTTTACAGTATTCCGTCGGCGGTGCACAGGAGTTATGCCTTTGTCAAACAGACCGGCTAAAGCGAAGCGTTTCCGAAGCGATACCGAACCGAAACGAGATGTCAGCGAGACGTCAGTCCGATAGTTTTGTTACGCTATCGGATCGCTTTCGCGTTTCTATGAGACTGGATTCAAACAATTCCATACATTACAAATAAAAACGTCACGCTTCGCATTCGCCACGCCAGTCTATTTGATAAAGGCTTTAAAGTTCTAATTTTGTATTCTATTGAAGCCTCATGTTCGTGCTACGCAGTGCCGAAAATGAGAAAGTGTCAACCCTAGCAGGGTGCACAAATGGCTATACCAGGAGCACAATCGGCAAGACCAGGATGCCCTTGCAGAAGCTCGCACTGGGTGCATAAAAGGCTAGTTACGGCACTGACGCTATGGTCTTTGGTATTTGATCCATTTTAAGGTGTAGAGGAAATTCTTGATTTGGACCTCATTGGGTTATTCCGTTCTAGGATTTTTTTTTATATTCGGGCCTCTTTTCCCATGATCTCCATTTAGATATTCATCCGTCCTTTCACGGAGATACTATTAAAAAAATAACAGGATTGTTTGAGCTGTTTATGTTAAGTATATACAGTTTTAACTCAGTTTCTCATTCATCATTCTCCCAGCTGTTTCAAGTTCACGCTAACGGTCCCATCGACCGTGTAACACCGAACTAACAATGACTTGACTTGCTACATAACTGTTGGCCCGTTGTTTTGATACCACTTTTTATGGCGACCTTACAGTACAGCGTAACACGCAAGTTTATGGCGTTTGTTCAAGGGTTCTGTAAGTGGAAGACAAAACTTGTAATGAGAGGTGTAACTGTAAGCGGTGAAGTGGTTTTGTTTAGTTTGTAAAATTTGAATGAATCCTTCCTGTCCAGCGACTTATTTTATAAATAACTGGACATTGTTGTTTTTGTATATAAAAGAAAGAATTCTTGTCTTAGAACTTGTCCATAGAAGAGTTTTATATTTTTTTTGATGGATGTGCAATTATAAGATAATGAAAGTTTAGGTGGGTCGTTGTTTGTGACTCTGTCACGTCAGAACGACTGTTGGGATCTTAATGAAAGGCTCTGAGATAAGTTGTAGTCTAGAATAACACGAAGGACACCGGTATATTACGTTCCCGTCATCCCATGTGAGAGTAACTAGCGGATGAAACCGCTGGCAACAGCTAGTTGTTTTATAAGAACACAAACATAAAATCCATATTCTTGATCGACTACAGTTATAATAACTTGCCATAGCCACATAAGACATGAATCAAAGTTCATCAAAGAATTATGGCCCTTATCGAATCGCGGCTGTGAATGATGTATAACCACTATCGAGTGAAAGGTATCATAATATTTGTATGGGTTCAGTAACTGTACCCATTCATTCAATTTTATCGATCGTACGATTTGATTCGAGTAATTAAAGTCGCGAATACTGTTATGATAATATTTGGGTGGTTTAGACTCTATTTTGCAGTGTTTGGCAAAAAAACAATATACGAGTAATCTATGCAAGTATAGGTAAATTCAGCTACACATACTAATAGATATATCCCAGTGACAATATTTGACTACTACAAGGTCAAATAACGATAATTAATATTATTTAATGATTAGTACACAAGGTATTTTTTTTATTACAACATTGCGCATAGGTCATCCTATACTTAATTGATCGCATAGGTCATAGATAAATAAATTCACTTTTGAATTTACAAATATTAGTAAGTAAACAATTAACGTGAATGGCGTTTTCTTTCTCAAGTTAAAAAATATTGTGCTTAAAATAACTTACAATTCTGTTTGACCTGACTTTACTGTCTAAAGTACAGTTTAATGTTTACTTATTCACACGCGAGAAACGGTAGGCCCAAGTAAAATGATTATAACCGTTGTTTAAAACGCAACTAAGTACTTCCAATTTTGCACCCGTTACTTGGAGATTAATGCAAAAAATAATGTACGTTAATAAGCCCCGTCTCAATTAACGCACTGTCAAACAAAAATAATTAGCGAAAGAATTGAGTGAAATAAAACCATAATAGACAGTAAGAAAATACAAAAAAATGTTTGCTTCCGGAAGTTTTGATTTTGTCATTAAAATTAATTGAGCGTTTGCTACATTATAAAAGATAAACAGCAAAAAATACTGTTATGATCCCCAGTAATAATTTTCAAAACACATTTGTATGAAAAAAAATTACCTACATATTTATAAATACTCCGATAGAAGTAGTTTGAACTACATTTCACCTCTTTCACCGATTTATACCAACTTTAGTAACACATTAATTTGACATAAAGTGCAACGCTTGGTAGTGTGGGTAACGTAGTATTTTATTAATTTAATGTATTTCTATTGCAATATATAAAAATATTAGTTTAATCGCTCCTTCTCAACATAAACTTTAACTGTGCCTTTCACACTCCTTCGTATTTAATTGGAGGTTATCTAGCTGTAAACTGGCAAATGAATAGTGTTGTTAATTTATGAAATTGTCTGTATTTTAGTTTTATTAGGCATTGTTGCAGATTTTAAATCAAAATGAATGCTGAAGTAGGTTGCGGCAAAATGAAGTGTCAATAAAGAAAAGTTTTATATGTATGCAATTTCACATTTCCTTTGAACAATGGTTGACCCAACTACGTAGAGTTTTGTTATGTTGCATTTAATAATATTGCAATATCCAATGCAACAGTTCAAAGAAGAGTTCTTTTAAAGGAAGTCATTATGCCTCCGGCATTGCTGCCTGAGGAAATCTTGTTTTGTACTCTGTTCAAAAATCCTGTCACTTTCTCTTAATCAATAGAAATAATAAAAGGCTAAAGAAAAGAATTTCAGTGTGCCAGGAAAATGCAAAAAAGAAAAAAAAACGCGAAACCGCCTTTTCGTCGACGAAATAAATGCGTCTACGGTACGAACTGAAACGCCAAAGAGCTCGATCTGTCAATCACAAATAATTGAAAATTATGTTTTGCATAGAGTACTTTGTGCAAATTAATTTTCATTAATATTTCTCAGTGTGTAAGTGTTATACAAGCGTGCACAGTTACAAATATGGTGCCGCCACAGGTTTGTTCCAACTGCGAAAGCGTAATATATTTTTTTACTTCAATAATTACTTAGCCAAGCGTACTAAAATCAACACTACAAATAAATTCACTTTCAAAAGCACGCTTCGCTCAAACACCCACACATTAAAAAAAGCTCAACACTGCAAGTGTCTTTGAACCGTTCATGTTATAAAGTCGTTACCCACCGACCGATGTATTTTTTTTGCGATTCTAACAAGCGGTACTCCATACTAAGATAAGCATCCATTTAATTGAAGATGGCGGATAAAAAAATTACGTAATTACTGCGACGGCTTCCGGTCGGTGTAAATGCACCTTTATGGTGTGAACGAAGAACGAGTGAACTAAAGAATGAAGTATTTTTTATGAATGAAATTTAGTTTGAGGATACTGTTACTGTTTTAATATTATGTTTATTTTAACAATAGTTTAATAGTTAGTTAGTATTTTGTTACGTTAACCATTAGTTAAAATGCACCGTCAAAAAAAAATCTGCTGTGTGTAAACAATCATATTACTTAATTGTTCTAACCATTTTCGTGAACGTCACAGCTTAAAGCTTGCTATTGGGTTTTCCACCTTCTCGGAATAGCATAAAGTGGGGAATAAAATAGCAAGCTTTCAATTACGCATCGCCCAGATCATAGAGTGTGAACAAGCATAAGTCATGTTTCTAACTTAGTAGACAAGGAAATGAAATGAAGAAAAAGTTAGATCATATCTATCACTTACAGACTTATCAACCTGTGCATGCAGGTACCTAAGTTTATTATTGCTGTAATAGTACACTGAGAGAAAAGCTTTTTTATGAGTTTAATACAATTATGACAGCAACGGTTAAAAAAAAGAACTTGGCAGTATTTACGCAAGAAGGACTATTTAATCGTGGGAGAGAAAAACAATCAGTCAGTTTGATGAACTTGATTTAGAGCCGATTTTTTAATGATGAGTTGAACGGCGAGATAAAATTTATTCCACAGTTTACAGGTTTCTAAATTTATCTAACGATTTTAATAAATTACAAAACTTTCACTTGAAGGTATAATAGTATGCAATGTATTTGACATGACATGATATAACTCAAACTCAAATAAATAGAGCGTGTTCGTGGTACGGCATATCATACAAATTTTCGATTAGACTTAAGCGATTTTTCAGTTTCTATCGAATATTATAAATATGTCAATAACTGTCGAACTTTATTTCGAAGATGAGTATGAAGTTTTAATGAAATCGGCTCATTTATTTCAAAAACGAAGTATGGTTCATAGTTTGTATGAAACATCGAAGCTTCGACTTATTTATTGCTATCTAAGTAGATATTCTAAACAGTGGACTAGTGGATATTAACTACGTTATTATATTGATAGTTAACGTTCATTTCGTTAGTTAACTGTAAAGGTAATTTTGATCTGTCGGCTCAAATTTAAATGAGCGTGAACTCGATAGTAAACTTATTATAAAAGTGACTTGCAAAATAACACGTCATCTTACTCATAATCTTAGTTTCTTACGTCTGAAATTAATATAGGTATATTCTTGTAGAAGTTAGTAAGATGGCTAAATGATACTGCTGATAATATAGTCAAATTAAATATATTGTTCGGACCAAAGGTTTGGTAATACAAAGGAGCGAGAGAACACAAGCGATGACCGCTAATCGAGTACTGAATGCTTCACTTATATTAATTTGTTAAATGAGGTAAAAATGCGCGAGTAAGCAAAAGTGCAAGTGTATGGTTTCACCGTACAATTCTATCTCAATCCAAATTACAATTCCGAAAATTTTAAAGACACAAAATGCACGGAGTCAAGCTGAATAAAAACCACATTAAAAATTTCGAGTAATCGCCTTATGGTAATCGCATAATGTTGATCTGATATCTAACCTCGATAATGACCAACTTTGACTTTGACTTTCAGATAATAAACTTATCCACAGACAGAACTCGGCCAAAGATATTTATCTTTGGTGACCCATCTACCCATCCAAAGAGAGACCTCAACAAGAGTTGCTACCATCTGACAGCACCACAGCGCGCACTCCTTGGACAATTAGACTCCCTGCTCTATTAGATGAGCGCGCTTAATACGCTATTTGATTTGACCAATCCTGTTCTACTTTCGTTTACATACTTCCGTCACATTTCATAAACTCCCACAGAAGCGATAGTTAAAGATGACAAATGTAAAAGAAAAACTATTGAAGCCTGAACAAACTAAAATCCGTAAAAGTAAACCTTTTACATCATTTGAGTAAACCCAGCAGTTTTATTGTCCGTGAACTCTCATAAATCGTGCGGGACAATAAAATCTAAATAAAGGACTAATAAAGCCCCTCTAAATGTACCGCAGGGATCAAAGAAGGGTTTAACTCTATTATTGTTAACATCCGCGATGTAAAATGCTACCGTGGGTTAGTTTAGTTACTCCTATACGTTTGAACTGAGAATAGGATGACCTTGGCGCCATATTGTGACCTTATGCACGCTTTTCTTTTCTAATACTTACATGCTATTTAATAAACGATAATGATATGGAAATAACAATTACATAACTATAGATTTCCTTGCAGTTGTTTTGTGGACATAGTGTGTTTTTTGTTACACGTAATTCTCCACATAATAATTATGGCAAAAAGGTCATTATATTCTCAGCTCAAACGTGCTAAATATTTTTTTGAAAATGTAATTATTTATAAGAAAAAAATATTTGTGGTTTGACCATAAAAGTTGTTTTCTTTCGTTTTATGAAAATTGTGTCCAGATGGTTAATGTATTTTTATTTTGAGACGTATTTTGTATTTGACTCTAGACTAGGTGACAGAGTCAAAGTCTACAAAGGAGCGAACTTATCCAGTAGAAGTTTGTTCATCCTAATAAGAATATATTAGGGCCTAGAATACTAGAATATATTATAATAAGGTAATGGATACGCATTTATTGGTAAGGTTACTAACTGGGTACTCGAAGTTAAAGTTGTTTGTTAACATTTGAAAAGATCACAGAAGGTAAAGAGAGATATTTACGACTTAGTATTTGGCTTTCCTTAATAAAACGGTATCATAATAATAAACAATTTTAAACATTTTAATTTTCACTTTTTTTTTCAATATTCTTTTTAAATACTTTAATCGTTACAGACTTTTTTTTCAATATTCCTTGAGAATAATATTTTCCTTACGAATTAAACTCCTGTAGTACTTATTTCAATGAAACTGAAAATGAAACTCTTTGTAATGAAAAATGAAATTATTCATAACAAAGAGCTTTTGAAAAAGCTCTCTTGCTTAATACTATTTAATGTATCCATTATTTAATCACAAATTAAAACTAATATTTTTTGTAGAAAAAATAAAACATCCCATCTAAAATCTATAAATAAATTTGAAAAAGCTGCAGAGCTTAGACTCACCTCGCTCCGTGGAACACCGGGCACTAATAGCTGCGCAGACGCAACTATGCGATGCGCACGCGAAGAGCAATGACTCGGACGCTCGCACTTGACCTTGTGGGGAGCGAGTATACGCGAAACATCAAGCTGTACTCGTTTTATATACTAGCTTTCTTGAAGGGACATACTGATGACTAGGATGGCCAGCTTTTGTAAGCTTTAAAAGGTTTATAACGACTTGCCGAGGTAGATCTGGGCCCCTTAGAGGGCCAAAGACTGCCGCGGTCGCGGGACGTAGGCTAACCGTGGCCCCGGAACGTAAAGGGCTATTGAAGTACTCCTTGGACTTAAGGCCGTACAGGTCTGAGAGTCCCTCCCGTCCTGCCCTGGGTAAGAGGGCTCATTTAATGATATTACAATGAAAAAAAAGAAGGTCTGGGGATAGGGTGGGATCTATCATAGCTGGTTTACTCCGTGTCTCGAAACGTAAAGACGTTGATCGCGGCTGTCATTTGTAAATCTTTTACAGTCTTATACAGTCTTTATTATAATAATTATTGTTAGTCAGAAGTACAAAAATCTGACAAGCAGTCTTATCTTGGGGTATCGTAGTACCCAGTTACTGGGTTGTGGAGGTCAGATGGGTAGTCGCTCCATGTAAAATCAAATCAAATCATTTATTTCAAGTTGGCCAGTTACAGGCACTTTTGAATTGTCAAAAAACAAAAGTAAAATAAAATAATTTAAAAAATAGTTACGGTGCTACAGTCCCAGTCACAAGACATAAAAACTGTGAAAGTACTGTAGGTGCCCATTCCAAAGCGTAGACCACTGATGTTCAGCTAAATCTGGAAGTCGACTATACCATGAAGGCAGGTTGATACAATAAATGGCTTAGAGCGATGGATAGACCTCGTTGATACAGTGAACACAAGCGCGAATATTGAGCAAGAGGCTCTGTTATTGGGATTATTAGAGGAATTTCTCTCTCTCGAAGTTTTTTAAAGTCTCAAAAAGTAGGCTTCGAACATCGGGGAGTGATTTCGCCTTAAGAAACTGTCAGCTAACTGAGGAGTCCCCATTAGACCAAACGCCTGCCTGGGTCGCGGGGTACTTGGCAGGATACCGTGGCCCTAAAATGCATGAAACAAGGTGGAGTGGAGTCAGTAAGAGTCTGACTGTCCCTCGTACCAGGGTGGTAGGATTCATATAATTATGATGATTTGACCAATCAAAGAATACGACCCAATATTCTAAATGGTTCTATATCCACGATACGGCAATTGATGCCGATTATAAACTGCTGGGCAGCGTGTGGCGGGTTCGAACCCCGCACGGAACAAATATTTGTATGATCTGTAAGTAGTTGTTCCGGGTCTGGGTGTTTGTGCATGTGAGTTTCTATGTTTGTAAACACACCCACGATACAGGAAGAAATTCCTAGTGTGGGGCAATGTTTAAAAAAAAAAAACAACATAATATTATCATTATACTATCAATACCCCAATATGGCAACAACAAGAATTATTGCTCGAATAATCAAACAGAATAGCCGTATGTATAAAGCTCAAGTTCACCCTCCCAACTTACTAAGACCTCTTTTACTTAGCAAAGGAAATCAGCACAGGTGTCTAGGTAAACTTGTTACATTTTTATAGTACCGGCCCCGGGATAAAACTAATGTTATAAACACAGGTCATCCAGATATGTATATAGATTGCTAATTACGTTTCCTTAATTGATACCAATTATGTTGATAGTTTACAGGAAACAAGCAGTGTTAATTAAATTGAAAGACTTTTTAAATAATTAAGATAGTATGTAGACTCTTATCGTCTTACTACAAAGAAGTTAAACATCTGTTGAACACTTGCCTAACAAATAGTAAATAATAAAAACATAGTTAAACACCGGTTGAACACTTTTCAAAAAAATGTGTCAACTGTAAAATGGCATTTGACGTTGATACGTACGTATAAGGGTCGTTTTGCAGTTACACTTTTTTTAGACAAGTGTTTAACAGATGTTACGATCTCCGGCCACCGTAGGCGCGGGCATGCGGGCGGCGAGTAATAGGCGACTCGCTGTCCGACCATGGACCATGCCCGCGTCGACACGGCGCGTTGTGTTCCACGCACGCCTCAAGGAGTGTCAGCATAGTGACGGGGCCTGTAGAGGGCCAAAGCCTATCGGGGTCGCGGTACTAACGAATTACCGTGACCCCGGTACGTAAAGGGCTATTGAAGGTCACCGTGGATTTTAGTCAGTACAAGTCTGACAGTCACTCCCGTCCTGCCCTGGGTGGGAGGACTCTTTTGATGATATTATCACTATAAAAAAAGTGTTTAACAGATGTTCAGCTTTTTGTTGTAAGTCAGCTTCTGACAAAACTTCCCTGTTCCTTTGCATCCTCATTGTCGTCTAGGGTGCCTTTTTAATATAGTCCCGTAACATTTTATCTGTCTAAGCCCACCTCCTTATTAGGTGTATCGTGTCTACGTCCTCATAACGCTAGGTGGCGCCTGGACGCCTCGGCGCCTGCGCACTAATTACTAGTAAGGGGGCGACGGCGACCTGGCCCTAAGTTACGCGTAGTACCTACCTGTCTCGATACAAAACGTCGTGTAATGCTATTATATTCGATAACTGCCAAATGCTTGCACTCACTGGACAGGTCCACTCAAATCTGTCTCAAATCCTCAAAAGACCATCTCAGATACCCGCATGAGCCTCGTATGACATATTTAAGACTGATCACAGCCTCCTCGATGCAATCCGGCAAGAGGGACCAATGACTGATGAAAAAACCGGGAGATCATAAGCTGTGGTCTTCTTTATACCATAAATGGCTGTGCTTCTATGGCTGTGGCGCTCGCAGGGAGAGGTTTAAAACCAGCAGTGGACTACAATAAGCTGAAATTGTGATAACACTCTCCTTTAGGGCAGGGTTAAGTAGCGTAAGGTGGCTCCCATACAACAAGTATTGGAGCCCCCAGATTTTTTTGCCATTTATTCATTGGTTCTTAAGGAATCTTAACTGCGCGATTGCGACTTCAAATACCACTAATAAGACGACGCGAAAGAGTTAGTGCAAAGCTAATTATAATTAATATTATAACAACCACTCGTAAGTTTTAACTTGGCCCGGAATTCCTCACTTTTGAATAACTGCTGTAGGTTTACAACTAATAATTAAAACCCCGGTTAACGACAGTTGCCTGACCTCAGGATAAGAAACTATTTCCCTTGTTTAATCAACGACTTTTCGTATTTCCTGTACTAAAATATTGACGACTTGCTAATCCCATAATTAAGTTAAATTTTGGTAACGTCACTAATTTTCCAACTTTAAAACTCAAGCAACAGTTTACATACCTTATTAAAATAAATCGGGTCTATCAGCTAACGACTAAAAACTACCCTGTTCTTTTACTGTTTCAAAAAAAAATATTAGTAGTCCGTCAGTGAGATTATCAAAAAATATTTGACTGTTATTTTTTTCTTTTGAAACGTAAACTAAAATTGACGGTATTCACAATACGTCATGTCGTAGTGTAATTTTCCGTGCATTCTGACGTCACAAGCCACTCTCTAGTTTTGATACGGTTTACCTTTGTGAATTTTCACTGATTTAACAGAAGGAAAAATACGTGTCCATTATTTTACAAAATTTTTACTGACGGTCTTGCAAGGTATTGATGCTTGAAACATAATCTCTTGTACACCTCCGTTCGGGGATGACGGGCGCGATATTTGTCAGAAATTAATCGATATCATAATAATGTCGTGACACAAGCACCGAAAATTCATAACGAGCGTAACTGTAACAAAATCAACAAACTTCTTGTGAATTCCTAACATTTCGAAAACATCTTTAATACAAAACAGTTCTTTGGTTTTTTTGTCGCGTTTTTATCGCAATAGTTACAATTCATGGGTTTTTAGGCGCATTCGCTTTTTACGGTCAACTAGGTTCAAATCAATAGCGAGGTGACAAATAGATAACAAACATGGTTGACAAGGGTTTGTGGTATTGCAAGCGACGCGATAGATTTGGTCGAATGGAGTCCGCGCCACGAGTCTCCAGCGGAAAATTCGAGATACTACGTTTATGAAATGCAATTCCGTCGTCCTGTCGCCGTCGTTATATTGTTGTTTCAAAGTACTACTTTTTCAATCATATAGTACAACAGATTATAGGTTACCTAAATTAAATGGATTTCATCCATAATGCTGTATTATACGATCCAACTAAGAAGAGTGGTTATGCGTTTCATCTTTTGAAATTGCACAAACAAAATAAAAATTGAAATTTTATTTATTACAGCTTTTAAAACTATCGTTACACCAAACATAAAAATAAACTTAATAATTAATTTAAAAACACAAAATCAAAAATCAAAATCAAAAGTTTTTATTTCACATAGGCCCATGAGGGCACTTATAAAACGTCGACAGCAGGTGCTCGGTTCGGGTTGGTCGATTCCATGGAGAAGAACCGGCAAGAAACTCCATGGTTACTCTTTTAAAATATGGTATGGTTTTACAATCAGATTTTTACAATTTTTGGATACTTACACAATAATACAAACTCAAGAGTGGTGTTTTATTATCCGGAAAAAATACAAAACGACGTCAGGTCTCCTCAGTTGGATCGCACTATACTAAACTTTACAACATTAGCTAAACTTTTTAGTGTTGTTAATTTATTTAATACTAGCTGCACCCTGCCCCGCTTCGCTGTGGCACAAAAAACTGTTTTTTCAACAAAAAATAAAATAGATAAAAACAATCCTTGATGCGGATTAGATATCATGCTAAAATTTCTTCTCATGTGACTGCGTCATTACGACTGCGCTTGTCAGAGAGTGTTATCCTCGCTTCCGGTAGATGGCGCGGTCACTGGTACAGAGCTGATTGTTAAAAAAACTGTTTTTTCGCGGTTGCGGATATGTGACTGATGCAAAAAATAGATAAAAACAATCCTTGATGCGGATTACATATCATGCTAAAGTTTCAGCTCAATCAGTGCAGTACTTTTTGAGCTTTTAAAGCATACACAAACCAACATAACATTTTTATATATATAGATTTAAAACTGTGACTGGCCATTTGAAGTCAAAAATTTGAGGGATGCCATAAAACTTATTTTCTTTTTGATCTACGACATTAGCTAATGGCAGCACATTTTTTTAAGCCGATGCCAGCCAGCAGTTATCTTCTATACTTATAATAAATCTGTAGAGAGGCCAATTCTGTACATGAAATATATTTGAAAAATAACTATCAAGGGGTGATTAGGGATCGCTACTGGTGCAAAAAATGCAATCAGAAAATTTTTTGTCTGTCTGTCTGTCTCTCTGTCTGTCTGTCTGTCTGTATGTTCGTTATAGAAACAAAAACTACTCAACGGATTTTAACGAAATTTGGCACAATTATTCTTCATACTCCTGGGCAGGTTATAGTATACTTTTCATTACGCTACGATCAATAGGAGCAGAGCAGTGAAGGGAAATATTGAGAAAACGGGAAGAAGCTACTCCATTTTTTAAACTTCCGTCGCGTGTGCAGCCTTAATGGTTAAAGCTACATAGAAATCATGTATGACGGAAATGTCCTCCTTAAAATTATATAAAAATATTCCTTGACAGCATATGTCTATCTTTTATGGTTGACTCACAATAACACGTGAAACTCCCGATAGCTTAGCAATTCGGAGCTTTCTGATTATATTTGTCTCCTCTTACGTCCTCCTACCCAGGGCAGGGCGGGAGGGTCTGTCAGACTTGAATGACTAAAATCTACGGTGTCCTTGAATAGCCCTTTATGTACCGGGGTCACGTCAATTTGTGAGTCCCGCAACCCCGGCAGACTTTGGCCCTCTACAGGCCCCGTCATTATGCTGACACTCCTTGAGGCGCGCGTGGAACACAACGCGCCGTCGACCCGGGTATGGTCCATGGTCGGACAGCGAGTCGCCCATAACTCGTCGCATGCCCGCGCCTACGGTGGCCGGAGATCGTCTTGCGACGGCCGTCGCCGTGGGCGTCTACCACTGCGGCTGGGGTGGAGGGAGGACGCTGTCCTCTCCCTCACGCGGCCCGCCTCCTCCTTCGCGAGCATGACTGCTTCGCAGAAGGAGTCGACCGCTTCCCACTCCGTCTCGCCCCGCAGCATGGCTTCGACCAGTGCCGGGCGCGAGAGGTCTCCGCCTATCGCCGTCGTGAGGACACGGCGGTGCTCTGCCCAAACGGGGCAGTCTTGCACCGTATGCTCCTCCGGACGATCCTCGCAGTGGTGACACCCACTCCTTATCAGACACAGGTACCTCCCGAAACTTCCGTGTCCGGTGAGGACCTGCGTCATGCGGTAGGTCAGGACGCCGTGACGCCTATCCAGCTACTCCTCAAAGAGGGGTCTTACCGCCGCGATTGCGGTGTGCCCCTTTTTACTATTAGTCTTTGAATAGTTTATTTTTAGATTTGTTTTGTTGTTATTTTATGAAATAGGTATTAGAGGTTTTGGTAGTGTTTAAATATATTATTAGTTTACATTTTATTTCTTTATAGTTGAAGCAATAGTAGGTACGAATATCAGTTATTTTGGTAGTCTACACTATCTACCCTAATTATAAAGAGGAAAACTTTGTTTGTTTGTTTGATTGTATTGAATAGGCTCAAAAACTACTTGACCGATTTTAAAAATTCTTTCACCATTCGAAAGCTACATTATCCACGAGTAAGCTATATTTTATTTTGGAGAAAAATAGGGTTCCGTAAGATATTTGGGTTTTTCGGCCATTAGGTGTAAAAATCAACCAGAAAAGTTACTTATTTTGCGTACGCTGCCTAAACCATAAAAGATAGAACCATAAAATGTTCTAATTAATTGTTGATCTTATAAATACCTACAAAAAAGTCCGCGACACACTATATCTATCTATTTCGAGTGATTGTGTTGACTGCGTCGTCGATGTTAGTGTCGGTGTCTGTGAATAGACCTGGGAATCATGTTGCTGACCGTGTCTTTTCTGAGTAGGCTTTTTGCAGTGGTAACCGACATTCACGCGGGCGGAGCCGCGGGCGCCCGCTAGTAAAAAATAAATTCAGTAGATATTGGAACTTTTTTTAGTAAATGACAATCAATTTTAAACGAAGCTTTGAAAAATCTTGTTTGTTCAATACACCTATTTTTATTAAATAAATAAGTACTTAAATATTCTAGTCTTATATTATTATTTATTGATTTGTCAGACATGTTACATCCAAAATATTATCAATACATTACATTAAACTATCAAAATTAAACACAAAATTATCATTAAAATTAACATCAAAATTGAAATCCAAATTAAAATCCAAATTAAAATTAAAATCAAACTTAGAATATACCAGAATCTAGAAACTTTCAGTAGGAAGTAAATACCTCGAATTTTAAACCGCCTTAATTATTTCGTCGGTTGGAAAAGGAGACTGCACACAATTTGCTCAGGCTATAAATCCCAAGAATTGATCGCGTCGCTTGTACGGGAACTTCGACATAAATAAACGACGAGATGTCTTTCTTACATTTAAATACTTACTTTTCTTTTTTTACACGCACCAAACCAGTTTGAAGCTTGGCTCCGCGAAATAGAGGCAATTGCTAGCGTTTTTGTAAATAGACTCGCTTGATGCAGTTTTTACACCTATTTGCGCTATCATTATGTTTAATGCTAACTTGGATGTTATGTGTTTTGCTTGAAATGCGATGCGAAAATGCAATGAGTAATGTTCCATCAGTGTTTATGACTCGCGAGAGTAGCGAAAATACGTCTTGATGAATATATTTTGAATTAAATTAAATCTTATACGGGTGGGTTCTTAATCAGAATTTCATTTACTCTTTATTAATCTAGATACGATTACGTTCATAAAATAATGTCGGTAATTATTTTCCATATTATTTTTATCATTTATTTTTACATATAGAAAATACATAATTTTAATACACCATACGAGAACATGTTTTGAAAAATAATAAGTTATAAAGATAAAATTAGTGGAGGTCTCCCACAGAAAGATAATTGAACTAATTATAACTGAAGTCATGCTTCAGCTTGCGAGTTGTAAACCATTAAAAAAATGATGAGTTGGTGACACCTTGGTGATTTGAACACGACACATAATTAACAGGCGAATAGGTGATAATAAGGTACAACGAGGTGTAAAATTAGTCATACAAGCACAGTTGAGGCGCCAACGTTCTAAACTGCCGAACTTTTTACTAAAAAAAAATACTTTTTTTAACTCGACGAGGACCAGATTTAATTAGGTGGTAAGCGAACATGAAGAGTGTAATTATTAGGTATTATCTATTAATAGACTAAGACAAAAACTGAAACCATCTTTAACCGACTTCACTTCAAAAAGGAGGAAGTTCTCAATTCTCTCGATTTATTTAGTTATGTATGTAAGTACACCTCCTGCCGGTGTCACGGGACTGACGAATTACCGTGACCCCGGTACGTAAAGGGCTATCGAAGGACACCGTGGATTTTAGTCAGTCAAGTCTGACGGTAATGGGTGGGAGGACTCATTTGATGATTTTACCACGACAAAAAAAAATGTATGTACACCGATTACTCCGAGGTTTCTGGTCCGATTTCTGTGATTCTATTTTTATTCGATTGCGTATACTTGTCGTTTTATCCCATAAAAATTACTTACAAGGTTTTTCAGTAGATTTGATTTAGTGAGCTTTTTTATTGCTATGTGGATGATGTAAGTACCTAACACCTTAACTTACCTACGGACAAATAAAAGCATATAAGAAAATTAAGTAGGTATATTTATGGCAAGAATTTGCGCTGAATATCTGAATTAAAAAAGGATAAATAAAAAACTCTATGGTTAAAAGTAGTGATGGCTAGTCGACATCCTTATTTTAATTCGAAAAGCAATCCTACTATCCTGACTGTCACCCGGCAGACATCCATATAAAACATGCTATAAACTGTATTCACCCGTCGATCACATAACAAGACGTAATAAACAATCAATCGAAATGTACAAAGCTAAATAATTCATTACATAGCAATCACACGACCGCGGAGCAATCGCTACCGTAACCTAGTGTTGCCAGTTTAATTTTCTTTTCCCATTTTTGTCATGTAAAGTAAACTGGAACGTTGACGTCAATTTGAAAATATTCGTTCCTCGTTCGTAAGTACATCAGAGGTGCTCATTCATTTTTCCATACAATAAACGCAGCCGCAGAAAATACTTCATGTACTTAGGTATTTCATTTACAGTGTGTAAATGAAATACAGAAATCTTGTGAAAATGCCTCTGTTATCAAATCTTACAAGTGTTTTAGAGGCCTCTTACAGTCCACTAGCGCCGCCAATCAAAAAAATTTCATAACTCGTAAATAGAATCAAAAATACAAAATGTGGTCTATTATTACTGTAGAAAAGGCAATAACGTAATTTTATAACACATTGTCAACACTTGAAATATAGCTGTTTAGCTAAATCGTGCATTTGTAACAAAAACGGCCGTTTATGTTTTGAATGCACGATTTAGCTAGACCACATTTTGTATTTTTGATTCTATTTACGAGTTATGAAATTTTTTCGATTGGCGGCGCTAGTGGACTGTAAGAGGTCTCTTAACACTTTTCCGGGTTACTGATTGAGCTGGAAATCATGGAGCTGGAAGGTGACCATAGGATGAATAGGAAATCTGTAATGAAACGACATAAACCCTTGGAGTTTGGACTCGTTTGATTTGTATTGACAGTACTTTTTCTTTAGATTATTTTTTTATAAACTAGCAACAAAATAATTACATTTCATGTCAAATGATATTTTTTAAAGTATCGCTTATCTTACTTAGCTTACTTATGTAACGATTATAGAATGCAAAACAAGATGTAGTGTCAATACAAATCAATTACTTTATAGTACAATGATATTTTCCCCAAAACCGGGGAACAAACCTCAACCTACCAACACTTGCGTAACCAGAAGTTGTTGGCTAGTTGCAACCGCAATCTGTGACCATTTACAAACAAACTTTATGGTCCCGATTACAAGGGAATTTAGTTTGTAAGCTAATCTAGTTTATTGACAAAGATATTGATGTCTTTACCGGTAGTGAATGGTTACTGATTTTCAAATAATGATTTTCTGTTATTTATTAATAAAATTATCGTTGGGTTGTAATAAAATTATGCTTGTAAGTCTGTCAAGGATTAGAAAAGATAATATAAATACCGGATTTAGTTGCGCCGGGCGCGCGCCTTGGCGCGAGTGGGGCACGGATTCAAAACTTACGAACATTTTTTACTGACTTCAAAACTGTTGTCAATTCGACTGTACATACGTGTGTTAATCGATTCTTTAAAGACGCCAGTACTGATTTGAAAAATTCTTCTTTTGTTTGAAAGGTCTTTCCAGGGTCCTCTGATCATCAATTCAGGATCTGAAGATGAAATCTTGGAGAAATCGAGAGAACTCTTCAATAAATTACAGCAAGTCACACGAGATTGCTGCTATCGCAATGACACAAAAAGTAAAATAGTCCAAACATAAATAGTCCATGCTATATCTTGTCTCGTCTCCTATAGCTTTATGTGGGAACTATTACGTATATTATATTCAAAACTAGCTTCTGCCAACGGCTATCGCCGTCGGTTCTAGTTTAATAAGTACCTATATAGCTCCGATCTCCAGACACTCATGAATATTAACGCGCCCGCATCCCTTTAATTATATCAACGTTTTACAACACTGTTGATAGATTTATCTAGTTATTTCTTTGCTACGACATTTTTAATTTATTATTTTTTTACACTTTTTTTATTCATTTAAATCCTGGGGTCGGATTACGATTTTATAAGAAGACTTGTTTTATTTAACTAATTTTAAGCGTTAGGTCTAAACGTACGCTTAATATTACTTAAATAATAAGTCTACCCTCTATAAGTTGGGAACTGACTGGTGATATGAACGTTTTACTAAAATTAAATTAAATTCGGAGGCCCATAACTCAGAAACAGTACGTCGTAGGAGCACGTGTCTCAAAGCGAAAATGGTTTCAATGGAACAAAGTTAATAAGATGCTGCATTAAACCGCGAAAGCCGAAATCTGTAAAAAGACCTCCGAAAATTTGACAAGGCAGATTGGTTGACCTACTTAATCACGGAACACTTTAATTAATAAGTATACAAAAGAAAAGTCATTGTACATAGAAGATTCTCTGATAAATTGATGACTATGTCCTATTAGTATGGTTACGAATTGAAAAATGTTATCTTTAATATTAAAACCAAGTAATCAATCTCAAAAACCAAGTAACAAAACAAACCCCAAATCACTCACATTTGTTTTATACACTAGCTTCCGCCCGCGACTCCGTCCGCGCGGATGTCGGTCTTCGCGTGGATGGTTTATTTCCCCATTTTGAGTAACTCTGACAATGACATCTTATAAATATTACGGCGTTGAATCCACTGCGGTAATGCAACGTGTGTTCGCGGTTCTACAGAACAACGTCTATGAATAAAACTGAAAAATAAGATTTTTTTCTACGTATTTTTCCAGGATAAAAAGCATCCTATGTTATGCCCAGGATAATAAGGAATAATTATACTAAGTTTCATCGAAATCGAACCGTTAGTTTTCACGTGATGCCTACACAAACAGACAGACAGATATTTTTTTTTAAATCATATATTTGGGTTTGGTATCGATCCAGCAACACCCCTCGCTATTTATTTTTTCAATATTTTCAATGTACAGAATTGACCCTTCTACAGATTTATTATATGTATAGATTTTTTATTTTTAGTCTATGTAAGATATTTTTTTTTATATCCCTTACTTTTTTACATTATGTGCATCTAAAAATTAAAATAATAAAAAATAGTGGTTCAAATGGAATAGGGGCATGTGCGAGATCATGTTTATTCTTTATACCGTTCAAAAGTAGATCTACCGATTACGTAGAGTACTTCAAACACTCAACACTAGACAACACTATCCAAATCCGAAATGTCACTAATGTCAACAACGTCAGATTAATTTCGACGTAAAGTTTTGAGGTTATTATAAACAATCAACAATAAATATTGTTAACCGGTAAACTTGATTTCTACAATAATGTCTAGTAAACCTAACTCTAAGCGTACTATATACGTCGGTGGGTTAGCAGAGGAGGTTGACGAGAAAGTTCTGAACGCGGCTTTCGTTCCGTTTGGAGATTTAGTTGATGTCCAAATACCTTTAGATTATGAGACTGAAAAGCACAGGGGCTTTGCCTTCATTGAGTTTGAGAATGCTGAAGACGCTGCAGCGGCTATAGACAATATGGTGAGTATATTTCAACTTGTTCCTTGCACAAATAACGATCCAAATCTCAACAAATGTCCGGGCATATATATGTTTTTCACTAACTGTATGGTAAGATTCTGTGTTATTTCTACTCGTTAATCGATAAATGTCTTTAAATATTCCGCCGTGTCTGGGTAATTTGTGCTTCAAATTCTATTTAATATCTAACTAAAGCCATTTACGAACTTTAATGTCAACATAACCTAACTATATTCACTGAACGTTACAGAATGACTCGGAACTCTTTGGTCGCACAATCAGAGTGAACATAGCCGCACCACAGCGCATCAAAGAAGGTTCCACTCGGCCAGTCTGGTCTGAGGACACGTGGTTGCAGAAACATGCAGGAGAAACATTGCCGGTGGTTAAAGATAAAGATAAAGATGTTGATATGAAGGAGGATGGTACAAAGGAAACTACTGAGAGTAGTAGTGTGAGTATAGAAAAGAATAGAATGCACTTAATTATGCACACCATACAAATTAAAGGTACAGAGTATATCTTATACATAGGGTGACACAATGGGCGGTCTTATCGCTAAAAGCGATCTTTTCAAGACAATTTTTGGATGGATTTGAAGAGAAGGGAGAAACAATACTGTATGTAGTAGAAGTATTAAACTTTCAAAAGTTTCAACTTTCTTTACCTATAATGATCTAGAAATAACGGTCAAATGCAAACCTATCACTAAATAAAAAAATAAAAACAACTCATTTTCATAGCTATTTTGAGTTAAAAAGTGTTTTAAAATCTAGTAGGCCTGTACAAATTATTTAATTTTCACAAATAGGGCCCAAATTAGATAAAGTTATCACTCCAATGTAAAAATATGATAAACATGTTGTCATGAATGACAATCGCAGAAAAGAAAATACTGAAAGCAGTAGTGTGAGTATCATAATCTTTTAAAAATTAATAAATAATTAACTAGATAATAAAAAAAGAAACAGTATTTTCATAGCCATTTTGAGTTCAAAGTGTATAAATCTAGTAGGCCATTAGGTAACTAAGCACATAATGTGACATATTCACCCCTATGCAAGTAATGTAACCAATCCAATGCAAAAATATTTCAAACTATGGCTTGACAAATTCATATTTCATCTGCCACCTAAGTCTGTAAATGTCTTTTCAGTGTGTATAATGAGAAAAAAATTGCATTGCCTGCAACCAACACATGTTTCACGTCTCCTCGGGCCAACCTCAGGATCTTGTCCTTCAGGATTTCATAACATTTAACATAATTGTTTAATATTAATACAGAAAAGCCATTGGTTTAACTTTTATACCAGAAAATGAAGAACTGGCATTTTGTGGGATGGTTTTCTGTTTTTTTTATTGGTAATTAAGTTTTAGGTTTAATGATTGTCAACCTCATTCCAACAAACTTTTTCTCATCATTTTCAGCTACCTGTGAAGCCTGCAGAGAAGCGTAACCCTCAAGTTTACTTTGACATCAGCGTTGGCAAACAATCACTGGGCCGAGTAATTATGATGCTGAGGGCAGACATTGTTCCCAAGACTGCAGAGAACTTCAGAGCGTTATGCACACATGAGAAAGGATTTGGCTACCAGGGGAGCTGTTTTCATAGGATTATTCCTGATTTTGTATCCTTTTCAATAATATGTTTTATGGATATATGTCTCATATGTGAATGGTGAACTTTAGTGTCTGCGAATAAGCATTTTAACAGCAAAAATGAATTGCTAATTAGTATCTATACTATATATATGTTATAAACCTGAAGAGTTTGTTGAATGCACTAATCTCACGAACCAGTTGTTTGAAATTAAAATTATTTTGTGTTGGACAGTCCATTTATCGAGGAAGGCTATAAAATATGTACCATATATGTGTATATGGCCATAAAATATGGCTATGTATGACTAATAGGACCCGAGCAGTTGGAGTGAAAGCACGGTAAACAGCTTTTTTTTATCATGGTAAAATCATCAAATGAGTCCTTCCACCCAGGGCAGAGCGGGAGGGACTGTCAGACTCGTACTGACTAAAATCTACGGTGTCCATCAATAGTTCTTTACGTTCCGGGGTCACGGTAATTCGTACAGTCTCGCGACCACGGGAAACAGCTAGTAAAATATAAAACACTAGCGGCCCGTCCCGACTTCGCATGGGTGGTCTATGTTACTCAGGGTGAATGTATCTAATGGTGAAAACATTTTTTGAAATTGGCACAGTAATTTTTGACAAATAAATACCAATCTTTCCCCTTAAAAGACTATTCACGCTACACTGGGCCGAGATTGGTGATCTTATCTTTGGACTGATTTCTCCTAAATCTTAAACCAACCTTGGCTAGAGTCTAAGCAAGGCCACCCAGAGAAGCAACGCCGCCAATCTCTTGGACATCAGCTGACAGCGTTGAACATGATTTTTTTTTTCTTTGTAATAGTTTAGTTTTATAATATACTAGCTTTTGCCCGCGACTTCGTTCGCGTGAAATAGTGGAAACTATCCTATGTCCTTTCTCAAGTTCCAAACTATGTCTGTACCAAATTTCACACAAATCGGTTCAGTAGTTTAGGCGTGAAGAAAAGACAGACAGACAGAGTTACTTTCGCATTTATAATATTAGTTAGGATTGTCATTTATAGTTAATTTGGTTTTAAGTTCTTGGTTTTATAAAATGTTTCATTTACTTTTTTAGATACAAAACTAATATTTTCGTACACACATTATCCTTAACTAGCTTCCATCCAGATGTGTCAAGGTGGGGACTTCACAAACCACAACGGAACGGGCGGCAAGTCAATATACGGGCGTAAATTCGAAGACGAGAATTTTACGTTAAGACACACGGGGCCCGGTATACTCAGCATGGCGAACTCAGGGCCCAACAGTAATGGGTCACAGTTCTTTTTGTGTACTGCCAAGTAAGCATTTCATCTACATAATTATTAATACGCGAAGTGACTGCCATTAGTGCCATTGTCAACGTAAAGCAATATTAAAGCCACTGTAAAAAATTTAATAAAAAAAAAAAATTGGAACCCTTTGTACGCCATTCGAGCGGGCGGACGTAGCAAAGTTTAGGTTTATATGGAGAAGCGCAGAAAGCTATTATTATTTTTTTACATTGAAAATGAATTAAGGTTGTATTTCAAGCACTAGTTGATTAGTAAAAAAAATCGTAAAAAAACCCTCGTTTCTTAGTAAGTAGTGTACAGCGCCATCTGTTAGTTAGAGTTGGAACTAATTACATAAATATTTGCATCTGCTATGCCATCTATTGGTATTTATGATGAAAATGTACGTTCAGCTGTGCTGCTTTTCTGTAAATTGGTAAAGTATTTTTTTTAATATAAAGAAGAAACCACAAGGATACTTGAATTAATGTTTGCTATAACTTCATATTGGCTTCGGCATTACTTAGATTAGGGCGCGTTACATCATAATAGGCATAATCAGCCTTCCCAGTGCATAGACACAGACCTCTCTCCATCTTCAATCCACCACGTACGCCCAGTGCCAGTGTGGGTTGAGAGATATCACCTAAGTTGGCCACATTTCTAGTTCTTGGTCAAGTCAGTTTCCTCATGCTATTTTCTTTCATCGATTTAAGAGCAGCAGTCATTAAATAAATTATACATAGTAATGCAAATTAGCTGGATTCGAACCTTAGTGTAAGAAGGTATTATACTAAAAGCAATAATTTAAATTTCAGAACAGACTGGTTAGACGGTAAGCATGTGGTGTTCGGTCACGTGATATCTGGGCTCGACGTCGTGAAAAAGATGGAGAAATACGGTAGCAAAGGTGGCGCCGTCTCCAGTAAAGTAACCATCAGCAATTGTGGAGAATTACAATGATAATAACTTATTTATACACCTTTGTTTTTTTATTCACTTTAAAAGACCCAATAATATATAAGGATCGTAGCAGGTGGCGCTCTGTAGTTTCTGCCTACCCTCATAGGAAGTAAGCGTGAGTATGTAAAATTCCAACTCATCATGCATAGCCTTTTTCCAACTGGATGCAGTGAGTGGGCAGGCGCTCCATGTAAATGAAATACTGATGGTATTTAACTTTTTTTTTTTTTATCGTGGTAAAATCATCAAATGAGTCCTCCCACCCAGGGCAGGGCGGGAGGGACTGTCAGACTTGTACTGACTAAAATCCACGGTGTCCTTCAATAGCCCTTTACGTACCGGGGTCACGGTAATCCCTTAGTCCCGCGACCCCGGCAGGCTTTGGCCCTCTACAGGCCCCGTCACTCTTTGAGGCGCGCGTGGAACACAACGCGCCGTCGACCCGGGCATGGTCGGACAGCGAGTCGGCCATTAATGGTATTTAACATGGAGCGACTGTCTATCTGACCTCCACAGGCCAGTTACTAGGTAAAAGGATATCCCTTGGTAAGACTAGTTGTCAGACTTTGCATTCCAAGAAATAGGCTGTTCTAGCGTTCATTTAGAATTTGACAGTCAATTACAAGCAGAGTACTACCATACTCTGCTTGTAATAGCATTTTTTTACTTGAATGTGCCTGCCCTGGCGGTTGGGATCATGTCGTGCTCACTCAAATGTCTTGCTGATGGTGGCGCGTGTGTCGGATCGTAGTTCCCTTCGAAATGCTTGAGGTGAATGGTGCTGATATCATGCGTTATGTTCGTGAACGGGCGCTGTCAGTTGGGACTGGTCATCTCTTAGCTGCCACGGCTTATTTTAATTATCAAAAATCTTATTTATGAATTGTCTTTTTTAAATTTACTTTGGACACTTTTTAACTTGCTACATCGTTCTCACACAATGGACCATCTGAAAATAAATGGTGTAACAAAGGTTCTGTAATCATTTTGGCGATTGAAAATGAGTGCCCATGGAGTTTCTTGTCCATTATTCTCCATAGAGATCGACGCATTAGAATGCACCAACGGTACTTTCACAGTTATTATGTCTTGTGACTGGGACTGTAGTACCTACCATGACAATTTTTATTTTTGTCTTTTGACAATTCAAAAGTGCCTGTAACTGTCCTACTTGAAATAAATGCTTTGATTTTATTGATTTTGAATGAATAAATAAATCCCTTTCAAAGTTTTGTCACGATTCACCCTCGCCTACTAAAATAATGAATTGAAATAAAGTTAATCCTACCACCAGAATTTTGGCCTCCGGGTAAATTCGAGGAGCAGAAATGTAGGAGCGTGTTTAAATTAAACTGATTGACCCAATTGAGTAATATGCTTGCTTCGGGCGTGAGACGTGGGATTTTAAAACATAATGTACCTACATAAAACATGCACGTACCGCCAGAGTCGGATTGGGCCTGAACTCAGGCCACACAGGGCCCCCTGAGTGGCTCAATCAAGCTCTGGTTTCTTCGCCCAGAAATCAAAACTAGTTTCAAGTAGATAAGCTAGTCTCATGCTGTGTAAACGAATTATCTGATTTAGTTTTAAATTAGGGTCAGCTCACACCGAGACGCGACACAACTTGACGATACTGAACATGTGTAATTAGGCTGTCTACTGGCCATAATAGGCCGCTCAAATCGCCGCCATGTCACTCGATCACCGGCACCCCCGGCCACCTTCTGAAGATCAGTGTCCCACCCTATGTTTGCCGATACGCAGTCTACTCGAGAACACGTCCTACCCCAATAGTCATCGTTTCTACAAACAATATGGCCGGCCTATTGCCAGCCAGCTGAAGAGCTGGCTTATTCTGTGTATGTAGATCACATTCGTTTTTGTCGAATCACCTCATTGAGAATTCCCCCAGAGAAACGTCAAACATAGTCCTTTCCTTAGCTCATTCTATATGCATATGGTACTAAGTAATACCTATCGATGTTTAAATTAAGCAATATTGTGATTCGTTTCTAACGCCTGAAGATTCAACACAGAACAATAAGGTTCTATTTAAATAAACTGTCTGTGTAGGTTTGTACTTAGATATTAATATTCACCTTGAAAGCTCGAGGTTGTCTTTATCGTGCAATATGTTTGTACAGCCAAGTCTCATCGTTCATTTTCATAATATGTACTTACATTGCAGAGCTTAACCTTTCAGCTGCGATATGTTTGAAGGTCCTAGCATTGACATTATTTCTCAAGGTCATTGTAGATCTGCGAATATTACTAGATATGTAAGATTTTCTGCTACAAACATCGTTGATCCTTGCCCCTTTGTTCTTTTCGCGATAGGGGAAGCTAGGTTCTCAATTATTGAACCGGGCGCGTCGCGATCGCGACGGTAAGACCCCTCTTTGAGGAGTGGCTGGAGAGGCGTCACGTCGTCCTCACCATCCGCTTGACACAGGTCCTCACCGGACACGGATGTTTCGGGTCCTGTGTTTTATTGGAAAAGAAGAAACGTCTGGGTGTCATCACTGCGACGATCGCCCGGAGGACACGGTAGAGCATACGGTGCAGGACTGCCCTGCTTGGGCGCTTGGACGGCTATAGGCGGAGACCTCTCGCGTTTTGTCTCTCGTCATTGGTCAAGGCCATGGTGCGTGGCGAGACGGAGTGGGAAGCGGTCGGCCCTTTCTGCGAAGCTAGCGAAGCGTTATGCTAGCGAAGGAGGAGGCGGGACGCGTGTGGGAGAGGACAGCCTCCACCTCAACTCAGCCACCGCGGGAGACGCCCACGACAACGGACGTCGCGAAGCGATTTCCGACCACCGGAGGCGGAGGCGGAGGCGATAGGCGGAGGCGCGGGCGTGCGGACGGCGAGTGCCCTGGAACGTAAAGGGCCATTAAAGGTTCACCGTGGATTTTAGTCAGCACGAGTTTGACAGTCCCGTCCCGCCCCGGGCAGGAGGACTCATTTGATGATTATACCACGGAAAAAAAGGTTCTCAATTGGACGCGTAAGAGTATATTTTATGTGTATCTAAGACAGAGAAACTAAAACAAACTTAAACATACATACATTAATTCACGCCCTTTTCCCATGGGTGTGGGTAGAAACTACAAAGCTTAACTTTACTCAAACTACTAGTATTATACGAATATGATCTGTGCTTAAACATAAGCAGGCCTAATAAAATAATAGTTGCACCGAATGTACCTCTCGCAAATTTTTGAGTAAAATATTTATCTTTACAAAAGCTTATGGCAAACTACGCCAACATATGCAGTAAATAACTTCCTACGTTGATTTATCTGGAATATAGAAAATCCTGAAAACTTCTAGGTACGAAATACTAAATACGCTTTTTTTTATCGTGGTAAAATCATCAAATGAGTCCTCCCACCCAGGGCAGGGCGGGAGGGACTGTCAGACTTGTACTGACTAAAATCCACGGTGTCCTTCAATAGCCCTTTACGTACCGGGGTCACGGTAATTCCTTTGGTCCCGCGATCCCGGCAGGCTTTGGTCCTCTACAGGCCCCGTCACTATGCTGACACTCTTTGAGGCGCGCGTGGAACACAACGCGCCGTCGACCCGGGCATGGTCCATGGTCGGACAGCGAGTCGCCCATTACTCGCTGCCCGCATGCCCGCGCCTACGGTGGTCGGAGATCGTCTTGCGACGTCCGACGCCGTGGGCGTCTACCACTGCGGCTGGGGTGGAGGGAGGACGCTGTCCTCTCCCTCAGGCGGCCCGCCTCCTCCTTCACGAGCATGACTGCTTTGCAGAAGGAGGCGACCGCTTCCCACTCCGTCTCGCCCCGCAGCATGGCCTCGACCAATGCCGGGCGCGAGAGGTCTCCGCCTAAATACTAAATACGCTACGAGAATGAAACTCTTAACCCGCAACTCAGAAGGCATATGACCGAATCCTTGCAAGAGTTAGCAATAAACTCCTTAAAATATCAAAGCTTCTCGCCGCTTGTATCAAACGAACCGCCATTTTATTAGCAACGGCTCACGGCGCGGTATACTAATCCTTCTCTTGGAAGACGAGCTTGTGGCTGCGGCATTGCCCGCGTGAAATTCTGGCAGTATCAGGGAACGTCATTTCAGAGTGAAAAATATAAAGTTTATGCGTTCATCCTGGTTTTAAACTATCAATATATCTATCGAATTTTATCCAAATCCTTTAAGTAGTTTTTGTGTGATAGAGTAACAAACATATCATCCACTCATTCTCACATACTTTTCCATTTATAATACTAGGTAGTAAGATTAGATTACCTAATGACAAACAGGTTAAACTGGGGATAGTAATAGAATACGGACTACCTAAAAAGGTAAGTCTTTCAAGGTTTTATTAGTGCATGGGACGTGCATGAGACAGAAAAGTAGGAGAAGAGAGCTTTATTCGGCTATGCCAATCTTTATCGGACTCTACGACGATCTCATCGACGAGCTTTGTGACAGATTTTAAACTTTAGTTTTTAGGCGATTAAGTTGAAAATCTATTAAATACTGCCTCTCAACTTCGTCGACTGAAACTGTTTGTCTTAACAGAAACTAAAGACAAACAGTACTTTCAGCGCTGCCAGTTCCAGTGCTGAGTCTTTAGAGAATAGCCCTACAGTAGTATAATTATTTAGTGTATTTAGTTAATATTCAGTTTCACCCGGTAGGGTGGAAATTCTTGTACACTTTTGCAACAGGAACAAGGGATGCAATGTCTTTAGTTGCTCCCCAGAAAATTGTGTTTGTTAATACCCGGAAAAAGTTTGTATAAAATATTTTATTATATTTTTTACATATTGGAAATAAGTAAAATAAACACCCTTTTTAGCACCCGGGGATTCTCGAGCACTCGTAATGTACATACTTCAGCGTTGTTCGTTCATGCTGGTGCAAGCAAAACGCTCTTCAGTAGCAATCAACTCATTACATTACACGCCCAAACTCGTGACCCACTGGAGAGTACTCATGAGGTCAGGGTCCGGTTCGACTGAACGCGTACAGCGGGATTATCGCTATATTATGCGCAACTTGCATCAAGCGACACAGGTGTGTTTCATTTGTTTCAATAGGTGTCATGGATAAGATGCTAGCAGGGACATTGTCTGAAAAACAATAATCAATGCAGAATTATTATTATTTCAATATTACTTATTTTAATTTGTACGTGGCGGCAGTCGGAACTAACCATAGCTTGTTATTTAATGAATATTCATGCATTCAAGCCACAAAAAATAATTATGTTATTTAGCTCGTGGCCAAGTGGCGTACGGTTTATCAGGAGCTAGAGCCACTATATAAGTATACTGCGAAGGACCTACCCGCTTTCCCCTGTCTGGAGGCCTTAGAGTTATTTAAGGCACCCACAGAAAAGTCCGGTTAAGCAGCCCACAACCTCTTCTAGGTTGACCTGCGAGATGCCATTCACAAAAAAATAAAAACCTACCCGCTTTCAGTCGAGGCTCGCCTTACCAAGTCACGTGTACGCCGTGACTAGATTATTTATCTGCGTTATTTCCAGTGAACGCATGATGTCGCCGGAGACTGAAACAAAGCGGGCTTAACCTCGCGTTTGTTTCCGAACTTTTTCATGTTGTGTTTAGAATATAGATATAATATTGTTGCTTGTTTACTGAACAAACGAATTTTGGTTGTAATGTAATGTGGAAAGTTAAGCCAAAGTTGAAGACAGAAACATATTACTGTACTGTTATTCCCGAAGGGTTAGGCATAGGTGTGGGATATGAAGGTAGTACGAGCCGAGCACAAATTCGTGAAGTTTGGACCGACTTACAAGCGTCGAAAGAGCGCACTTTGAGAGTTTTGTTCGTGCTCGACTGTGCTTCGCCTATTGTCGGATTTTGACGAACACAAAGGGATTTGCATTGCATTCGAGGAGAGTAATTGTGGTAGACTTGTTGTACGTCTACACTTGACAGCACAAGTAGAGTTGCTCGAGTTCTGCTCAGCACGTGTTCGGCGTAGACACATTTCACCAACTAAATAAGGTGGGTGGACCATGGAAGGCCATGCTCCTTCGAAGGCCAATTATTAAAATTTCGTAGTTATTTCCATGTGATGACACATTCCTTCTATTTACACAAACATCCATCAAACTGGAAATCACAGACGCGGCGGCGAATCGCTCGCGCAACTATTTTGGCAGTGCGGTCCCTCGCTTCTTTGATATCGGGAATTGACGACGTTCAAATAAGGTGGTGTACCATGGAAGGCCACTGTTACAAATAAACAGTTATTATTCGTTTATTTACTGCATAAATGAAACTAACAAACATTTAAGTAATACTTTGTTTTATTATGTAAATAAAAACGACTTTTTTTATTGTAGATTTAATACGAGTAGCTATTCAGTAACTTTGTTAAATGACTGATTGATTATAATGGCCTTCTAAGAAGCCCTTGTTCCTAGCAAGGCAATTTGAAAGAGTTCAATGAAACTTAAGTTCAATCAATATTGATTAAAACTGCAATTCAAAAAAGTGGTTTATATGTTACGTAATAAAACAAAACGTTACTTAAATATTTGTTAGTTTTATTTATCTAGTAAATAAACGAACAATAACTGTTTATTTGTTAGTGTGGCCTTCCATGGTCCACCCACCTTATAAATAGCTTTAAACAAATTCTCATTTCAATCCTACTCCATCCTTCATCAAAGTCTGGATTATTATCATGGAATTAAAACCTAAAATTTTTCACATTACTTAATGTCATGGATTTCGGCAAAGTAACGCCTGGTTTTATAATTTACCAATAACGCTTGCCCGACAAGAGAATCGAATCCAAGACTCCATACTCAGTAATTTTGCCCATCGAGGCACCCAACGAGAGACCTATTTTTTCTATTTAAATATGGTATCGTTCATGTTTAAGTTGAACAATATTTTGTCTAAATGTTTAATGTTGTATGCTTTAAGTTGATAAATTGACTTTTATGTTTGACCCAGAGGTCAGATGAGTCACCTCATGTAAAACACTCAACAATATCAGTAGTGACATTCACTGTCTACTCGACCGACGAAGGCACGTAGAATCAAGGTTATTTCAATAAAAATACAGAAGTATTTTCAGAAATGTAACCCAAAGAAACATGTCACCATGAATTGTTTATCCAAATCACTTGAACCAGCGACACTCCGTCTGACTTTTCATGTTCTATGTTCTATTCTATTTTTCTCATATGGCAAGTCAAGACGATGTCGACTATTCTGCCAGTGTCAAGAGCGACTTGGAAAAACAAGTGTGCATGAATAAAACAACAAAGTTTAAAAAATAAATAAATAATAATAATTAATCGGATCCTCGATTGATATAGTCGAACACAATGTAGATCTTGTTAGGTTAGTACAGGACTGAAACAAACAGAAAGATAAAAATAAATAAATACATTATAATTGTTAGAACATAAAATACATATACCACAGCTAGACATGACAGGTTATAGTTTGATGTTGTTGTGGCGGATGAAGGTCATCAACGCCAGGAGAAGTTCTGGGGAGGAATAGGTCAATAAAGAGGGAAAGTTAGTTGGGAGAGGGATCTTGAATTTGGGGAGGCGACTATATAAATCCAAAGAAGGAAGGTTGTTTCTACATTCAAAGAAAATGTGGTCCAGAGTGCCTTCGTCTAAACCGCACTCGCAGAGAGAGGAGTCACGAACGCGAATTTTGTGCAGAAAAACAGGGGTACAACAAAAACCTAGTCGGATACGACAGAGCACTGAGATAACGGTTTTGGAGACTTTTTTATAAGGAAAGAACCAAGGTTTAGGTTTTATGGTTGGTTGGACTGCATAATAAAACCTTCCTTTTTGTCTTCCAGAGATGTTCCATTCCTCTTGCCATGCGGATTGGAGTCTGACTTTAGGTAGATTGAGTAGGTCATAGCTCTGATGGATATTGTAGGTGAGATCAGCTACCGCTGATGAGCAGGCACCTTTAGCCAAAGCGTCAGCGCGCTCATTTCCGTTGATACCACAATGACCAGGTATCCAAACTAACTGAACCTCCTTTTGATTGCTAGCACATGTAAATAAGGACTTTTTAATTTTTAAGACTAATGAGCTGTGCAATTTAGTTTTGAAGGGATTCTGAACTAAGGCCTGAAGACAGCTAAGTGAGTCTGTGAAAATAACTGCTTTGTCTATGTTGTGGTGTGACTCTACAAAAAGACAAGCCTCTAATAAAGCCACACACTCGCCAGTAAACACAGAAGACTCCTTAGGGCACCTATATTGCAGAATAATTCTGGAGTTCTGATAATAAACTGCAGCACCAGTGTAGTCGATATCACTAACTTTTGAAGCATCAGTGAAAAACCTTTGGAAACCAGTCCATCGTTCTCCCACCACCGCGTTGAATCTCGAATTCGCTGAAGGCGAATTTTTGAATATACCAATGTCAAAAAGGATTTTCGGGATAAAACATAGGACATCATATGAGAAGTTAAAGAGAGGTAATGTGGAGTATTGGTCTATGGGATTTTCTAAATTTTGAATTTGGCGGAATTCTTTAATAATGAGGGGGAGGTCTTTATTTTTCCAGTAGCTTGAGTTTCTGCATAGAGCATCAAGTTCAGTCAGTCTTTCTGAAAGGGGATGTGAGGTTCTAGGTATGACCCTAGCCAGAAAACGGGAAGCTAAATACTGCCGTCTCAGAGCCAGGGGTGGTTCAGCACACTCGACCTGCAACGCGTTAATGGGAGAAGACTTCATACAACCAGTGACGATCCGAAGGCATTTTGACTGAACCCTGTCTAACCCAGCCAAGGCACCCTTGTTGCAAGGAACTAAATGGAACGTTCCATAATCTAGAATGCTGCGAATTAACGCGTTATAAACTAATTTCATTGTGTAAGGGTGGGCACCCCACCAAACACCCGCAAGAACCTTTAAAATCGAAACTATTCTTTCACATTTGTGAATCAGTAAATTTATATGCTGAGTACCTTTTAATTTTGAATCAAGGAAAACGCCTAAGAATTTAACTTTATTAACTAAAGGGATAACATGGCCTGAAATATCCACTGATATTTGTGGGATCAATCTTTTGCGGGAGAAAATCACTGCCGAACTTTTTGGTGCTGATAAGGTCAGGCCGTGATTTAAAAGCCATTGATTCAAAGAGTCCAGGGAGAGACAAAGAGATGACGCCGCGTCTTTAATGGATGGATTTGTCACATACAGAGCTAGGTCATCTGCATACTGTAGGATGTGACAGTTATTGTTGAGGCAGGAACCAATATCCACAGTGTACAAATTATAGAGGAGGGGACTGAGGACGGAGCCTTGAGGAAGTCCCTTCCATGACTGCCTTTTCTCAAAATGTTCTCCCTGGACTCTCAGGACCAAAGAGCGTGACGAGAGCAGTCCACATATGAATTCAATTATCTTGACCGGAAGTCTCAGCTGATGCAGTTTCTGCCTGAGTACGGGAAGAAGCACGTTATCATATGCAGAGGAGATGTCGAGGAAAGCGGCAACAACGGATTCGTTCTTTGAGAACGCTAGACGGATATCCGTTACTAAAACGCCAACGCTATCCATTGTACCGAGACCCTTTCTAAACCCAAATTGATAGTTCGGCAGTAAATTTCGCGATTCGATTGCCCATTCCAGTCGGTTTTTAATCAGGTGTTCCATTAGTTTAACCAAGACTGAGGACAGAGCGATTGGTCTAAAGCCATTCGGGTCGTCGACGTGTTTGCCTGGCTTCAATAAGGGAATGATGATTTGAAGTTTCCATTGATCTGGAACCCATCCATGATTGAAACAAAAATTAATGATATTCAGGAAGTACAGTTTAGCCTTCTCTCCAGAACTAACAAGAAAAGAGTATGGTACTCCGTCAGTTCCGGGGGCTGAGTCCCGGACGTGGCCGAGCACCACACTCAGTTCTCCCAAAGTAAATGGAACATCTAACGGGTCCTCTGAAGCGATTTGCATGGACAAATTGGGTAATTCAGATGACTGAGGTACATACTGGGGAGCAATTCTGTCAAAAAAAAGTTCAGCTGTTTCCCTAGTCATTGGTGAGGAAATTGATGGCGAGCACCCTCGTCTGTACCTATTAATCTGTTTCCAGACCAGTGATGCTGGAGTAGTAGGAGATAAGGAGGTACAGAATTTAATCCAACCCATGCGTTTCTTTTTGCGGAGGAGACGTTTAGTGCTAGCATTAATTTGCAAATATGTGAGGAGATTCTCAGTGCACATATCTCTGTTATAACGTCGCTCTGCATCTTTCCTTTCTTTAATTGCAGAAGTGCACTCTGGATCCCACCAAGGAGGGGAGGGGATCTTGTTGCGGGCACTGTTCTTCAGAGGGAAGCAGGCATCCGCACTGGAGGTTATAGCTGTAACAAATTCCTCATAGCAAATCTTAGCATGGTGGTGACCAGTATGATCTTCAAAAACTGAATTTAAATTTGGAATTACATCAATCTTGTCCTCCAATAGTGAAGCAAACCTATCCCAATCTGGTTTGGACAAGCTATACTTCAGGAGTGGAGGAGAAGTTTTTTCTAAATATGTCTTATTAAGCAAGGATATAACAATAGGGTAATGGTCACTACCATGCGACAGGGACGTACATTCCCAATTGGTTGAAGACGCCAACTCAACCGAGCAGAAGGTTAAGTCAACACAACTTTTTTGTTGACCGGGAGGAGATCTGCGTGTTGGGCAACCATTATTGAGGATGCATAGGTCCAGATCATCCAAGATATCAACCAAAGCTACACCAAAGGCATCACAGCGCTCAGATCCCCATCTGTAATGGTGACAGTTAAAATCGCCCATAACCAGAATTGGTCCATCAACATTGGAGAGCATGTTTCTCAAAAGAGTTAAGAATTCATGCTTTGGGTGAGCAATGTAAACTGAAAAAACTGTGATGCCTTCGACCCTTCCTGCTACAATACTCATATCGCCTGTGAGCGAAGGTAAGGGGAACGGAGAAAGAGATACCCGATTGTTGACTAGGAGAGCCGATCCTCCATAGCCATCAGATCTGTCACATCTGAGAATGTTAAAGTGTGGCATACGGAAACTAAGACTTGGGGTCAGCCAAGTCTCAGCTATGGAACAAGCCAATGGCTTGTACTTGTTTAATAAGAATATGAGGTCGTGCTTTTTATGCCACACGCTCCTCACATTCCACTGTAGAAATGTTTGGCGAGACGCCATTTTTAATATTTAAAAGTAAGGATACAATTTGGTCGGCAACGTTGGACGGTAAATGGTTGTTAGAAGTAGAAGAAATAATAATGGGGATGAGTTTAATTAGTAAATCAATAATAGAAGAACTATCATTGGAAGAAACATTATTTTGAAGAGAACAGCCATTGGGCTGTGTGGGTTGGGGAGAACTAACTATCTTTTGGTGGGAAACTTTATCATAGGATGGGGAAAGAGGGCCATGTGTCCTAGGTTTAAGGGTCACAGTTTTGCGATAAGACTGAGGAGTTGGAGAAGTTTGAGTTTTTGCTGCAGTAGCGTAGTTGCGGGAGACTGATGGTATTGCCTTGTTAGCCTCAGCATATGGGATGTTTTTTTCAGCCATGACAGTCTTAATTGCCCTCTGCCTGCCATACTCAGGGCATGACTTGCTATTGGCATAGTGATTACCCGAGCATAGCACACAGAAAGCCTCACCTTCAGAAATACCGCACACATCACCTGAGTGATCATGGCCGCACTTACTGCAGCGAGGTTTAGACCGGCACACATTGGCTACATGGCCAAATCTGCAACATTTGCGGCATTGGATTGTTGGGTATATGTATTGCTCGACAGGGAGAGATGTATAGCAACAGTAAACCCGTTTAGGTAGAACTTGTCCATCGAAAGTCAGAACACATGTTTCAGTCGGTTTCCACTCATTCGTACCGTCTTTTTGTATTTTCCTATTAATACGTCGTACTTTGAGTATTCGCCCACAACCTGAGGGTACAGTTAAATATGTAAGGGCTTCTTCTTCCGAAATATCAGTAGGAACACCGGTTACAACACCCATCCTGGTTATATTAAATGTTGGGATTGTTGCTGAGTACCCATGCTTAGATAATAGGTTGTTGACTAGGAAAGAGTTCGCATCCTGAGGGGAAGCAAACTCTACTGAAACGCGGTTTCTGCCAACTTTGGTAACGCCTCCTCGGACAACGTTCGCTATGTTATTGTTCAGTAGTAGTTTCCCAAAGATAACTGGGTGAAGGGTGGTGCCAGCATTTGGTTGGTTCTCTATACGAGAAACGTGCACAACATAAGGAGCCTTATCTAGTACTGAATATTTAGAACGTCCAATTTGACTTTTCGGTTGTTTGGTAGGAAGGGACTGTGATAAAACGTCTTCGTCTCCGAGACGTTTGCGGGAACTTTGGGGAGCAGAAACATCCATCTGTGTTATGCTACATACAACATCCGCGAATTGAGATAGCGGGTTCGGTGACAGAGGGGTTGATGGGACTGGAATATCTGGAGGGTCGGGATCCGGGGGTTTGTTTTTATCCATCGTGGATTACGGGGACTTAAAAGGTAAACAAACACAATACAAACCTGTTCACAAACACAAGGACAACACACTTAAACAATAACAAGACACAGAAGAGTCAACAATCACTCGAAATGACTTAAAATTCACAGAAAAATCCTAAACACACGTGTCTACCAAGAACTCGTCTGTCAGAAACTCCCATGTTCTATGTTGTCTATGAAAATACTTTTCCCGCGCTGTCAGACATTTGACAGGTATTATGTTTGTTTGTGTTAGTGTTTAAAGATTCAAAGTGTGGGGTTGTTTGGGACCTTTGTACCTAAATATTTTCTGATTTGCTTTTAGATCTTTGGTGGCGTTTGTCGTCAAACGGTGATTTTCCGGCCGGCTTATTTGATTTTGTAAGTATGAGGTTATTTGATTATAATTATTTTAATTTTATTAAAAGCTAAGTGTGCAGATGCTGCCGCGAAAAAAGATGAGTAGAATACCTGGACCTGGAATTGAATGAGGGCTAGCCGCTAGGGTGGTGGCATAAGTTTGAATCAAAGCTTCACTGTTTACTAGAAAGAATTAGGTACAAATGTTAAATGAATGTCAAACGACAAGACCATAAAAGACTGACGTCGAATGATGCATCCTTGCATTTAGTTCTCTCTAATTGGCTAAAGCCTATTCCACACCGATGAGTTTGGTGACGTCCTCCAGATTACTGTACACTAAGATTCTGCAGCCGTTCTCCTAAGACCTATTCATTATTGGATTGTTCGACGACAGGATAATTCATTTATTTCCATTTCCCCAACAGAATCTACAGACATGCGTTCAAGGTTATTCTTGAAGACATTCCACATGGAGAATGAACATCGCCTCAATAAAAGAGAGATGTGTGGCCTCCACGGCACCATACGGGGGACTCTGTTCTGTAGTCGAGTGATGGGACTGCTACCACTTACTGGACTGACCAGTCCCACGAGTCATAAGTTGAGGTAAGACGATACAACATTATATATATTGTGTGCACTTCCTAAGTACTTCCTACTTCGGCAGAAGCTGAACTTTGATGACCCATTCAAAGATAGACCGATCCTGAATTCAAAGATAGACCAATCCTGTTCCACTTTTGTTTGCACACTTCCGTTACAATTCACGAAATCTCACGCAAATAAAGATATTCTATTCTATTCATAGAAATGATAAGAAAGACGTCACAGATATTTTTTTCGTTGTGTTCTACGCGCGCCTCTAAGAGTGTCAGCCAAAGCCTGCCAGGGTCGCAGTACTCACGATTTACCGTGACCCTGGAACGTAAAGGGCTATTGAAGGACACCGTGGATTTTAGTCAGTACGAGTCTGACCAGTCCCTCTGCCCTGGGAGGACTCATTTGATGAATTTACCACGCTAAAAAAAAAAGAAACGTGTACGACGTCATTTACAATAAATATTATGTTGTTAAGATTAACAACTAGGTAGTTAATCTACCAATGAATGTAGTGATTAACGACATTATTGTACCGTTTATGAATAAAGTATTCACATGAAAAATGTAGGTATCGAATGTTGAACAGAAATATTGATTTAAGTGCTCCAATCATTATTTGTGATTAAGGGATGATGATGATATGATGTAGACACGTGACCGCAACTTTGGAACACAAAGACAAATGAAGGAATAGGTCAATTTTTAGCCGGTCAAGTTCTTTCCGACCCAACCAGGGCGGGCAAATTATCAAATGAGTATTTCATCTGATGATTTTAAAACCTTAATTAAAAAAGGGACTTTGATTTGTCGCACGAACTGCCGCAATTTAGAATTTATTAATAATTAAAGAGCACGTAGCTAGATAGATGAAACATTTAAGTGTTAGAAAAGAGTTCATGGAGTCACAATATGGCGCCAAGGTCGTCTTATTCTTAGTTGAAACACATAGTATATGCTCGTACAACAAGATATACAATTTCAAAGCACGCACAGCAACTAAATAAACATTACTCCATTACAGTCTCACTCAAAGACGTATGGTTTTAATAACATTATACTTCGAAATCTCACGAGTTTACTATATTATATTATAAGTTAACTTACCTCGCTCCACGATGACAATTTCAGCACCTGAGATACTTCTAACTAAGCCTCATGAGTAATTAAATCTATCTATGTATATATATATAAAAGGAGAACTGACTGACTGACATATCAACGTACAGCCGAAACTACTGGGGCTAGGAATGTGAAATTTTGCACACGGCTTCCTATTATAATGTAGGGGAGCACTAAGAAGGGGTTTTTGGAAATTTAACCTTTAAGGGGTGAAAAGGGGGAATTAGGAAAGTACGTAACCCACGCGGACGAAGTCGCGGGAAAAGTGCTAGTAAGTTACAAATGTATGAGGTATTACTGTCTTCGCAATTTAATCTCCAAAAACGTCAGTAAATATTATGACGTACTGCCAAATTGTGACGTCATGCACGTTTTTATAACTTGCAAGCTCCTAATCAATATTTTTATTGATATTTATTGCTATGTTTTTTGTTTTAATTTTATTGTATTATATATAGTACTAGCTTTTGCCCGCGACTTCGTTCGCGTGGAATAGTGACTTCCGGCAGATTTTTGTTTTTTATTTTATTTTTTGTAATAAAAACTATCCTATGTCCTTTCTCAAGTTCTAAACTATGTCTGTACCAAATTTCACACAAATCGTTTCAGTAGTTTACGCGTGAAGAAAAGACAGACAGACAGTTACTTTCGCATTTATAATATTAGTTTGGATAATTTTATTGCTCTATAAGTTCTATTTTCTAATTTAAGTTACTGTAAGTATAATATAGTTTTTCGGGAGGTTCCTGTGTCTGATAGGGAGGGAAGAAACGCCTGGGTGTCACCACTGCGAGGATCGTCCGGAGGACACGGTGGAGCATACGGTGCAGGACTGCCCCGCTTGGGTAGAGCACCGCCGTGTCCTCACGACGGCGATAGGCGGAGACCTCTCGCGCCCGGCATTGGTCGAGGCCATGCTGCGGCGCGAGACGGAGTGGGAAGTGGTCGCCTCCTTCTGCGAAGCAGTCATGCTCGTGAAGGAGGAGGCGGGCCGCCTGAGGGAGAGGACAGCGTCCTCCCTCCATCCCAGCCGCAGTGGTAGACGCCCACGGCGTCGGACGTCACAGGACGATCTCCGGCCACCGTAGGCGCGGGCATGCGGGCAGCGAGTAATGGGCGACTTGCTGTCCGACCATGGACCATGCCCGGGTCGACGGCGCGTTGTGTTCCACGCGCGCCTCAAAGAGTGTCAGCATATTGACGGGGCCTGTAGAGGGCCAAAGCCTGCCGGGGTCGCGGGACTTACCCATTACCGTGACCCCGGTACGTAAAGGGCTTGTGAAGGACACCGTGGATTTTAGTCAGTACAAGTCTGACAGTCCCTCCCGCCCTGCCCTGGGTGGGAGAACTCATTTGATGACTTTACCACGCAAAAAAAAAAAGTATAATATAGTTTATTTTAGTTTTTAGTTTAAATTCTGACCTGTCGCATTAGGACAAACTGCCCTGTAATTATTGGCTAAGTTGATGAATAAATAAATAAATAAATATACATCTTAAATTAACACTGAGAAGATCTCTCTGTATGTTTATAGTTTAGAGGCATAGTCATGTTCCATTACAGTACCTCTTGCTCCCACAGGTTCACACTCCGCTCGCCCTACACGGTAATCTACGCGATCAGTCTCTTCGGTCAGGTGCTGATGTTCATCATGACCTTCTGCTGGCTCATCATGAACGGGATTTCTTTGGCCAATATTAGTAAGTTACTGCTGTATTATTAGTTTAATTGTGGGATCAAAGACGGCGCTTTTCTGGTAGAAGATTATGTATTCAGAAGTTGTGGTAGTCCCAATTTCGTGTTAATTTTGTTCTTTGCAAGTACTCTATACTGAGAGACTGCGATATGATCTTAAATAAATAATAATCATTCGAAAATAACATTAGCAATATTATTGAATAATTTGGCGTGATTCATATAATTGTTAGATTAGTTTTTTAAGTGGTTTTCAGTAGAAAACTGGTCAAAATCTTATCTGTTGCTAACTTCCAACTGCATTTTCTTTAACTGATGATTTCTTTCAGCTAATATAATATTCTACACATCCAGCCTCATATCATCTCTAATACTGATGCACATTGGCCGATCCTGGCCCACGCTGGTGTCAAAGGTGGAGGCTATTGAGTGTAAATTACCACCGTTTACTCGTAATGTTGGAGCCATGAGCAATGTTACTACCATCTTCATTTTAGCTGCCGCAATAGGTTTGTACTTACTCATTATTAACACATCATACGATCAGCTGCGGGCAGCGAGTAATGGGCAACTCGCTGTCCGACCATGGACCACGCCCGGGTCGACGGCGCGTTGTGTTCCACGCGCGCCTCGAAGAGTGTCAGCAAAATGACGGGGAGAGGGGGGCCTCTAGAGGGCCAAAACCTGCCGGGGTCGCGGGACTCACGAATTACCGTGACCCCGGTACGTAAAGGGCTATTGAAGGACACCGTGGATTTTAGTCAGTACGAGTCTGACAGTCCCTCCCGCTCTGCCCTGGGTGGGAGGACTCATCTGATGATTTTACCACGTAAAAAACAATCATGTGATCAGTGATCTACGGATTGTTGAAAGTGGCATGCAAGTGGCATTCGGGTAGTTCACTGAAAATTCGACCTGCAAATGGCGGCCGTCAGAGACTGCATGAGAAAAGCTCAGGGCAGTATATGTCCTATGTCCAGCACGAGTGAGACCTATGTCCAGCAGTGGACGAATACAGGCTAATGATGAATGAAAAAGTCGAATTAGATCGTCGTGAACAAAAAGTGAAGGATATTCTACGGTTTTAAAAATCACATTGCACGGTGTGGCATTTTTGACGATACGACACGATGGTGTTCGAGAGCCAGGTGGCCATGGTGTGAAGCCTCATTCCTGAAGAAAAAACAAAGTAAAACTTTACACGACCTAGCAATCGTATCTAGGACCTCATACTGAGTTGTAATGGTTGCGACTATTTTCGAGTCATTTTACTAGCTGACCCAACAAACTTCGTACCGCCTCAGAATGTTCTTTTTATCATATTTTTTCATCTTTTAAACCTTCTCAGGATTTCCAAATATAACTCAAAATCAAAATTAGCCAAATCGGTCCAGCCGCTCTCGAGTTTTAGTGAGACTAATGAACAGCAATTGATTTTTATATGTATAGATTTATATTGTATGTATTTATCATCAAAATCTAGAACATCTGTACATTTATTTACATTACGGCCTATTTTCGTCTGTCTTATTAATCTTATTTGATTTATGTGTAGACCACACCTGTGTCCTCTCAAGGTATTATGTTTGATTCAAAATAAGGAGTTTACCACACTTGTACACATCAAAATAATTATTCTCTGGTTATCATAGTTTTTGGTCGTTATTTTTTTCATAGAAACAAGATATCTTTCGACTCATGGTTTAAAAAGCGCATTAATTGTGTAAAAATTAATCAAGTATTTTATTTACCGCAAATCAAACCAAAACAGGAAAAGTCGCAAATCGTGACGCGTCGTAGCAAGCTACGCGTAGCGCTACGCGGCGTAGCTGTGTGCTACGAAGCTACGGTTCCGTAGTCATACCATACCAGACTATAATTTGCTGTTCTCATTTTAAGCCCATATTATTAAATTATGCTGATGATTTTAGTAGACATTATATTTACTATATTTTAATAACTTTCAGTTGAACATCTGCTATCAGTGTTTTACGGATTGAAAGTGGCATGCGCATGTGATATCAACAATGTGGCAGAGAACTATTTTCATTTTAATATGCCCTGGATCTTTGACTACACCCCGTTTACTGTATGGAAAGGAGTTCTTAGTGAGGTAAATTGTTTAAATACATAAATTATACAAGATCTTATATAATATTTACATGTAGTATTGTAAAAGCAGAAAAAGCTATAAGAGCGTCTAAAAGTGCCAAGAAAATTGGGAGCACTGTCACTTTGGGTGGCAATAACAACCACAAAAATTGATATACACAGTGAAAGTGAACGATTTATTCTATAAAAGAACATAATATATAACCTAGCCAACTTAGATCGTGAAATAACAGTTTAAAGGATAACATAAACAAAGATATGTTATCCTTTAAACTGTTATTTTGTCATTTTTTTACTTGTCAAATGTCCTCCCCCGCACGTCTGCATTGATAGTGCAAATCTTCTTTTGCCCACAATAAATCGAGCGTTAGAAATCAATTTGAGTCACACAGTCATATTGTTGCATTTGTTCAGATATTTCGTTCGCGAACAAAAACAAAATCTCGACGACATGGCGATGTAAAACTACACCGCCGTGATCTACCCGCTTGCTGGCTGGCGTTCCGCTCACTGCCAAATTTGAGGAAGAAAAAAATAGGCCACGGTCCGGTTGCAAAGGTGTCGAACAGTATTTTGAGCATGTTTTCGCCCAAATCGCGTTCAAATTAATGTTAGGCCTGAAATATTCATCCGCTCGGTTGCATGTACGAAAAGGTATACCTTATGGTCTATAAGTCCCATACCGCGACTTTAACAAAAAAAAGAGAACTGGAGATTACATTTAAATAAGTACATACATTTTGTAAGAGCCCGCTAGCCTTTGTCTTGAAAATACAGGTTATATTTTATAGAAACGCAGTTGAAAAATTATACTGTTACAGCTTTTTAACATCCAGTCAACATTCATATGGAGTCTCAACGATCTACTTATAATGGTGATCAGTATTTACTTGACGGAACATTTTCTTATACACAACGAACTCTTGAAGAAAGCTGTGGAACAGGTACCTGACTCATTACATATATATAATAATACGATTTTACTATAATAGTGTGTGGTACCATTTGTTCGCGCACTTAAGCAGTGAGTGTAATAAGCTGGTGTCGCTTTAAGCCTCTGTGACCACTGGCAAGCCTTGTGTAGCTTTTGTTCGTGCACACTGCCGCACATTCGTGCGTGAACATTATCATTGAAATGAGTTCAGCAATGTGCACGCACAAAATGTATCTAGGTACGCGCACAATTTGTTCGTATTTGCTTGAGTGATTCGAACGAACATTTGTGCCGAACACCGGTGGAATTGCAGCTTTAGAATTATTATAAGTTACTATTAAGAAGGTAGTTGTATATTTTCTACTTAGTACTGTTCGTTTCTGTCCACCTGACAACGTAATAATGATCATTTCAGTGGTTTGGTCTTAAAAAGGTAACAAACAAACGATCTTACTTTTGCATCTATACATATAATAAATCTGTAGAAGGGTCAATTCTGTACATTGAAAATATTGAAAAAATAAATAGCGGGGGGTGTTGCTGGATCGATACCAAACCCAAATATATGATTAAAAAAATTTTTGTCTGTCTGTCTGTTTGTGCAGGCATCACGTGAAAACTAACGGTTCGATTTCGATGAAACTTGGTATAATTATTCCTTATTATCCTGGGCATAACATAGGATACTTTTTATCCTGGAAAAATACGTAGAAAAAAAATCTTATTTTTCAGTTTTATTCATAGACGTTGTTCTGTAGAACCGCGAACACACGTTGCATTACCCGCAGTGGATTCAACGCCGTAATATTTATAAGATGTCATTGTCAGAGTAACTCAAAATGGGGAAATAAACCATCCACGCGAAACACCGACATCCGCGCGGACGGAGTCGCGGGCGGAAGCTAGTAGTAAATATCCCAGTGTTAGTAGGTACTAGGATAGTTAGGATACTTAGACAATCTCGTCTCATAATCACCACTCGCACGCAAATTAAGTCCATAACATTCTCTTGCATCTATTTCTCTTAATTAAATATCATCTAAAAAGGCTGCGTTATGTTTTCATACAATAACCAGCTCTATAAAAGTAGATTTCATTCCCTTCAATTTTGTTTTTGAAACTAATAATCGAGAGATAGTTTCTAAGATGGCGCGATGCCAACGGAACCGGGTGCGTTTCCTGTGTCGTGCACTTGTTATTTTATTATTATTTTGCCAAAAATACTCTCCTTGGCTTTTGAGAATAAACTTGTATTCTAAGAATGTCAAGGACAACAATAAAATTATACTATGCAGAAAGAAAATTATATATTTCTTATTTTTGTATGTATAAGCACGACCACAAACATTAAAAAAATTGATAGTGCTAACATCTTCTTTGTCTCAAAAAGTTGCATTTCATTTCCCTGTTTTTGTCAACTTTACAAATTGCAAACCATAGATAGAACCAAGAACGTATAGATGTGTAACAAGTATCGAACCTCTACTACTACAAAAGAGAGATAGGATCCTGATTACAAAACCGTCATCCGTGTGGTAAGGCGGAGATGGTAATGTGAATGTATGAGCAGTGCGCCGCGCGGACAGGCGGTGGACGACATTCGTCCGCGCGGTCGGGCGGTTCATGTGTGCTCGACATCAACGACTCACACCAAACAATACGTCGTGAAATTCGCTTCATAACTCGTCCGCGCGGACGAGCGGCGCTACGTGATAACTTAGTGATAACCGACAAATTATGGTTATTCCACAAAATCATGAGGGTAATAAAACCCATAACGGTAATGTTATAATGAATCGCTTACCCATCTTCGCTAGAAACATGAAAACAAACGAGCAATTAATTCAGATATTCCGCCTACCTAATTACTTAAGAGATAGGTAGTTATCCTAATTTCTCTCGCCAGCGCTATTACTGATTAGAATTTTTATAATAAAGACATTCTTTTTTGTATTTGGAAACTGGGTTAAGTTTTCTAAAACCCGGCCAAGTGCGAGTTGGATAAGGCTTCGGAACTACGAGTATTAATTTTTATTATTCATTGTTATGTCGACAACAGAAATACACATTCTGTGAAAACTTCAACTGTCTATTACGGATCGTAAGTTACAGCTCGCTGAAAGCCAGACGGACAGCCTACTATTAAAAATAATCATATTATAAAGAAAAAATGAAAGTTATCAATAGAAATGTGTTCTATTACCTACTGAAATTGAACCACAGAAAAAATATCCGTTCTACATAAAAATATCCTGTATTTATTTCTTGTAATTTCTTTCTCTTTTAATTCTCACAGGAGCATTTCTCGTGTCACGAGTTCCGCACCCAGTACTTGAAGATCGTCCGTCTGGTGCGGCTGATTAATGGTCAGTTCGGTATCTACATCCTGACCTCGTTCGGAAGCAACCTCTACTGGATCTGTACACAGCTGTTTTATAGCCTCAGGTTAATTTAAATGTTACTGTACATTTGTTACAAGAATTTAGACACCATACCTAAATTTTTGCTAGTTTACAGTCAGTAACAGAGCTATCGCTAGAGCTAGCACAAATAAAATTATTTTAAAGACATCGTGAATGCAGAGTGACTGCATTCACGATGTCTTTAAAATAATTTTATTTGTGCAACTAAAGATGGTTGAAAACTACCATTTACAAAATGCTGGGTGCACTAATTTTTTGTAATTTCTGATTTTTTTTTTATTGTAAAACGAAACGATAAAATGTTTTAAAAATTTATATCTATCATCTATTGTGTTGGTCGTTTTCGAAGATTACACCAAGGTGAACTGAACAAACTTCTCGCATTTTATATTATTTACACTTAAATTAATGTAAACTTTACAAATCCTTTAAAAATAAAGATATTTTTAAATTGTAGCATTTGAGTTTTGTGCTAAAAGTTCCAAAGTCTAGATAAAATATTTTTTCAGAAAAATAGATGTACATTTTCCTAACCCCATTTGTCTTTGCACCTCGCTACCGTCCCATGAAACGCCCCAGTGCCCACTAGGAGGCAGTTCCGTCCCAGTTGGGAACCTAAGCTCTAAAACTCTAAAACAACATGCGCCTTTTGATCTTACAGTTTAATTAATTACAACAAAATAACATTAAAATAGTGTGTTAACTAACTTTGAACAGTAACCCAATTTTAACAGTGCGTGATCAAAGGGTTGGCCATACTATTTGCTTAGTCCACTGTAACGCCTGTAAAAATTCAAAAAGCCATAACAGATATCAAGATTCCGTTAGATTTTCAACTCTCTCCGCTAATCCTAATGTTGTAAATCCAATAACAAGGATAATGTGTGTTAAGGCGTTTTAGATTTTAAGGTCTATGGGCCTAATTTGATGTTGTTTCTTCTACAGTCGGACACAGACCGGACATTTTATAACTTGCACGTTCATGGATTCCGACGATGTTAAGTAAGTTCATTTAAACTATTTAATTATACTAATATTTCTGTGAGGATGCGTCCTTTCAGCGAATATTCATGCCGAGCATTCGTTTGCGAACATTTGAGCGGGTTAAGAACCAAATACATGATCAGTTTGTTGATTGATACTCTTGGCCTCAATCAGAAATGAGGTTTAAAATGGATCTAGGTCACCCAGAAGGAACTGAAACTCCTACGCACACATGGACCACGCTAAAAAGGGACCCGACAGGATGGTGGTCGCGAGCAAAGCGGCCTTGGAAAGGCCTTTTAGTTAAATATTATTGTAAGACACACATCGTTGTCACTGTTATCAATAAATGTTTTAAAATATAATTTTATAAATTTCAGTGCGGCTCTCAACAAGGAATATTTAAATCATCCTCTTTGTATGTGGATGTTGAGCGAGAAAAGGTACGTCGGGATTAAACGTCTTAAACTTAAGGCGCTGTACAAAGCGAATACTTCGTAAATGTCTAGATTTTCGTCGCAAAATTACCCTTTTCTGTACATACCACAAGCCAGAAAAAAATAGTGTATAGTCAAATGTATAAAGAAAAGACTTAAACAAGAACAATTTTCAAAAGTGGTACTACGAAAAAAAAAAAATGTTCAATACGACCACGAAAATGGATTTTTTTTTTGCGACAACCATCATATATTTATAACTATAACACAGGAAATTTAGTGGACTAAAGACATATCTAAAACTTTTTAAACTCAGAACTGTATCTTTTTAAATATTCAATTAAAACTGCAAAATGACTTACATTTCTTCTTACAATTTCCCCGCCGCTGCTTCAGTACCGTGACTATTTAAAGATTAGCTTCATACAGCTCCTTAATACGTTTTTGTGCTATTTACTGTGTTAACCTTTTGACCGCCACAGTCACGTATAGACGACAAGCCAAAAAGTGCCAGCACACCACCGGCACCGTCACGCGTCGAGACTACACGAAAGACTTTTAAACGTCTATAAAGCTTATTAAAATCTATCTAAACTCACTACCGTGTTGTATGTTTGTATTTATTTTATTTCTTAGCTTGGCGCTGAGAGCACGCCCTTGTTTTTTTGCCGTGGCGGTCAAAAGGTTAAATGAGAAAATCTTTGAGTTATTCCTGCTTTATAAGTGGTAAAATCATCCAATGACTCTTCCTAACCTGTCTGGAGCGGAAACTGTCAGACTCGTATTGACTAAAATCCACCGTATTCCTTCAATATCTCTTTTGCCTTTGTCAAACAGACCGGCGAAAGCAAAGCGAAGTGTTTCCGAAGTGATGCCGAACCGAAGCGAGACGTCAGTCCGATAGTTCTGTCACACTATCGGATCGCTTTCGCGTTTCTATGTGACTAGATTCAAACAATTCCATACATTACAAATAAAAACGTCACGCTTCGCATTCGTCACGCCTGTCTGTTTAACAAGGGGTTTCATGTTCCCTGTCAAGACAGTCCCGCGACAACACAGTCCCGTGTCCGAGTTATTCCTGCTAAAGTAGTAAAAATTTTCAACAGTCAACCAAAAATAAACTTAACGTTCATAATTCTAAGTTTACTTTTTCCACAGGGCCTTAAACGGTGTGGAACATTCGATTTACTTCACCTACTCTTTCTCATTTCTCTTGCTACGAACTCTACTTGTACTGCTGCTAGCTGCCAGGATACACTCCAACTCTATCGCTCCCGTGTATATATTGTACGGAATACCTAACACTAGGTTTCATGTTGAGGTAAGTCACTTCATAAAGGGACAAAAACTATACCCGTGTTCCTGAATAATATGACAATAAAGCCTTTGTCAAACAGACAGGCGTGACGAATGCGAAGCGAGGCGTTTTTATTTGTAATGTATGGAACTGTTTGAATCCAGTCACATAGAAAAGCGAAAGTGATCCGATAGCGTGACAGAACTATCGGACTGACGTCTCGTATCGGTTCGTTATCGCTTCGGACTCACCTGTCTGTTTTACAAAGGTATAAATATTGGCGTTTTTTTTGCCAGTATTTTTAAAACAGTGAACCTATTGAAATGAATCAATGTAAATGGAAACTTGAGGCTGATAGACTATGCTCTGCAAAACGCCACATTTTTTAAAATGTTGCTTAAAGCAGTGTGTTACGGGTATAGTAGGTTCTATGCGTTCAACAAATAAACATTTTGAGCAAATTATTTTTAATGTAATATTTTTATTATCGTTGTTTAATTTTTATTTTTATTACAAAATCATAACGATTGATTGTTGTTTATATAAGAGCGTGTTAATTATAGAAAAGGTTCTATGTAGTCATAATATGTTGCCAAAGTTTCCTATTTTTACTTAAAACTCAAAGAACAATCACAATAAAGCGTTATATTGTGAACTGGTGTTTCCTCATCAGTCGATACGTATGCGACCCGGCCCGCCGGACACATTTAACTATAATTGGACCGCATTAATGTTACTACTTGTATCATTACAAGGTGCGTGTTGTAATGCTCACTAATTTTCGTCCCTCACTGCTCGAATCTGTAATGTTACGTTACAGGTGAATGCTCACGATGAGGCAGCGTCTTTACTCAACATTTCTCAGTACATACAATCAATTAACACGATTAACTCAGGACACCAAACCAGACAGTTACTATTGCGTCATGATGTTTCGTAATTCCTTAATAAATACTACCAGACAATAGCAATAAAATAATAATAGCATCAGAGTAGCCATGAAAGCCATTTGGAAAGTTCTAAACAGTGTCTGTCACCTAGTTTCTGGGCGCCTAATCAAGGCTTTGATCAATAGATTAGCTGTCAAATTAATGCTTTTCACAATGATTGATCGTCTCAAATAATAACGGTCTATCAAATCAGTTGGTCTGAAGTACTTAGCATTACGTCACTAAAATTGAACCGAAGAACTATCACGAGCTCATGACGTAAACGTAATTAGGCTTGAATTCCTGGTACGGTCTCATTAAAATACGACTGAACCTTATTCAGTCGTATTTTAATGACAAAACCGGCCAAGTGCGAGTCGGACTCGCGCACCGAGGGTTCCGTACAAACCTGCAAGGTTTACGTGTGTATGTGAATAATTTAATACCTCTACGCGTTTATGAGGAAATGGGTAGTAAGTTTAAAATTATTAAAAAATATATATTATGTGATGTAACAAAAAATTTATGGTTTTCGTAATTTTTTCTTTATCTATGCTATAAGACGTTGCTTCGTACCAAATTTCAAGATTCTGAGTTCACGGGAAGCACCCTGTAGGTTTTGATTCCCTTGCAAGTGTCGAAAATTTGCGGCATAAACGGCTGTATCTTTTGATTGCGTTGGCTTAGAAGTTTGATTTTTTCACAGCTTCAAGGGACAGTAGACCTTCAAGAGTGAGTAATTGATATAAATTTCAGCTTCATACCTCCACGCGTTCCTGAGAAAAGGGGTCTTGACAGACGGACGGACAGACAGACGGACAACAAAGTGATCCTATAAGGGTTCCGTTTTTTTCCTTTTGAGGTACGGAACCCTAAAAAGCAACATAGCAAGCGCCGCTGATTTCAGCATCGCATTACGGTGCTATTTAGAAAACATTGTATATTCGTATAGCGACCGACATCGAAAAAAAAAACATTTGAGGAGGCTCCTATACAGAAGAAATTATTACCCTTATGCCTTTGTCAAACAGACAGGCGTAAGTGAAGCGAGTCCGAGGCGATACCGAACCGAAGCGAGACGTCAGTCCGATAGTTCTGTCACGCTATCGTATCGCTTTCGCTTTTCTATGTGACTGCATTCAAACAATTCCATACATTACAAATAAAAACGTCAAGCTTCGCATTCGCCACGCCTGTCTGTTTGACAAAGGCTTTATTGTCTTATTACTCAGGATCAGGCGCCATGAGCGCCTCTTCCATAAACGAACACCGAAATCTCGAAATACATAGTTATTTTTCATTTACTCACATAACTTTTTTGCCGTGTCCACAACATGATATATGTTTGTTGAAACTCGTGTGGCATCCGACGATATTATTGCAGGTGGAGCGATTTATTGCTCAGATAAACAACTTGAAAGTCGCCATGAGTGGACTGGACTTTTTTTATGTTACAAGGACTATGATTTTAACTGTAAGTATGGGGGAAATTGTATTATTTTGATTAAGTGATTCAGAAACTAAGAATTTAAGAAAAGGGTAATTTTTGATGATTTTAGAGGAAATAAAAATTCAGCTGCCTTTAGGACTCGAACCCGCGTCTTCTGTTCTCGTCGTCTTCTACTCCAGGCGCCTTATCAATTAGGCCATCACAACCCACTCGTTTGAAGCTGAATCTTTAATTTCCTTGATTTAATAATTTGAACGTTATATAAAATGTGGGTAATTTTTAGATTACGAAATGGTAAAGCGTAATATTTTTGATGTTGCGCATGTCCCTATTCGATTTGATCTAAACTTTCAGAAACTGTAGAAATATGAAACACTTGAAATGGGATTGTCATTTATCTAGGTCTAGCTTCTTAGAAAATTACCCAATTTTATGACGCGGTGGTAATTTGCTGTTGCCAACGAATTCTAACATTTCCCTAGTGTGTATCCGAGTTCTAAGATTTCCCGAGTCTAGTATTTTTTTGGGAATTTATGTATCAATATCTTATGTTTCAGCTCCTTGGAACTATTGTGACATATGAACTGGTGTTGTTACAGTTTAACAGATAGATATGGCGAATCTGTGGTACTTGGTTTACTCGTAGTAAAAGTTTTTATTTTATGATAAAATTTATTATATTACTGACTTATAAGTAGGTGTAGTAGGTAGTATTTCGAACCAAATTCACAGTTAATGTATAGATTTTCAATAAAAATTTCTGATTCAAAACCTGATCAATTATTTTTTTTTAATTTACGGTAGATTAGTGTTGTAACATTGGATGAAATAAATAAGTTATCATGAAAATAAATCCTTAACATCTGATCAACCTGTTCATAATGTTACGTTGTCTGGTATACATAAACATAGGGACTTTCATCCCAAAAATAGCAGTTCCCGGAAAAACCACATTAATATTACTTAATATGAAAATAAATGACGCCATGTGTCTTTCGAAACCTGATTGCATTAATATATTACAAGCAGAATACCTACAACACGAATTGATTTTCATATTATTTATTTTTTTACATTTTTACGTGCAAATGTGGTACTTAAGTTAGGTACATAATAGGGTATTGTACTGCATAAATAAATTGAAAATCTGTTTAGTCCGCCAGTTAGAATATTGAAAAATAATGGACACGTATTTTTTTTTTAAGCAATGAATATTGACAAAGATAAAACGCTTCCAATTTCGGGAGTAGGGGCTTATGACGTCATAATACTTGTAAAATTGTACCAAGCGAGTGACGTTTTGTGATTTTTAGAAGCGTTGTATCTTGGCCAATTTTGGTTTACGTAACAAAAGAAAAAACACGGGACTAATATTTTTTAATAATTTTATATTTCGGACATATTTTTTTTTGGTAAAATAGCCTATGCCAGCCACGAACGAAGCTGCGGGAAAATACAAGTACTCCATAAAGCAAATCTGTATTACAATTTTCCTTCACCTCGAAAACTTAACCCCTCACTGTAACATCATTAAAGTAACGAGTACTGCAGTTTTTCACCTTTAACCCTGCAATGATGTGGGCATACATTTTTCACGTCTAACTAATGAACCAGATACCTGGGGCTGTGGGGCAGCGCTTTTCTGCTCAAATACTTTAATGGCCCAGATAATGGGTGAGAATAATGCTTGCTTTTTAGACTTTGGTAAGTTATACATGAATAGGGTTATAAATGAACCTCGTTGCTTGAAATTTTAGATTAGACATTTTTGCATAAGAGCCAGTCTTAACTTATTTTTTTCTCAGTATTGTCAAGAATATTTTTAATTGTTAAGTTTCACTAGAAAGTCGAGTCATATGTAAGTATGCAACTGACGATCTACCAATAATGTGGAAAAAGAATCTTATACGCAAATTATTCACAGATACTTATATTTCTATAAAAACACAACAAAGAGATTTGTAGAGTGACTAATTTATAACCAAATTGTTTATACGCATAAGGTGTCGAACCAGCTAATTTACAAAATTAATTTTCTATACATATGTATCTAATGTACATTTCCATTTCAACTTCCCACGACTTCATTCAGAGTCTCATAAATAGGACTTGGACGGAATAAGTCGTTTTATATTATCACAATAAGACATAAAGGTGGTGTTCTGAAGTTGGCCGCAACAGCAAACTGCAGGCGACAACGTCAGATCGCAACGACAGAACACAGCGACACGACTGTTTTCTGGTTTTTTAAAGACAATATTGGCGACTTTGCAGCCTGTTTTGATACAGTTAATAAATTGAGATAAATAGACAAGAATAGAGAAAACAAACACAATAAAAGATCCTTCTCAACCACTTTATTAATATAATAATAATTTACAAATTATTATTTTGACAAAATAATTGGACGGTTGACACGGTGGCCGCGTAATGAACTGCTCCTCTGACTGTCGCGGGTTGAACTCCCGCACGGAACAAATATTTTTATGATCTCTACAAGTTGCTCCGGTCTGACAGTTTGGCTCTATTTACACCGCGCGCCGCGGAATGTAATGGAACTTGCAACGAAATCGTAGATAGCTTAATGAAATAAAATAATTCCAATAATAATCATTAAAATAAACTGCTGATAGATGGACACGTGTAAAATCTTTATATACTTGTAAGAATATTCCATCAGTTACTTGTTTTGGGTGGAGATGTACATATCAAACTTCGTAAAAATATATTTAATAAATAAATATTCCACAACTATCACACAACGCCATCTAGTCCCAAGCTAAGCAGAGCTTGTGTTATGGGTACTAGACAACTGATAAACATACTTATATATTTCTAAATACATACATATTATAGATAAATTACACCCAGACACAGAACAAATGATCGTGCTCATCACACAAACATTTGTCCTGGGTGGGAATCGAACCCACGACGTCCGGCATAGCAATCAGGGTCACTAACCACTAGACCAACAGGCCTGTATTTAATCTTCAAGACGGCATTGCTGCTTTGTGAAATTGACATGGGATGCCATTTTTGCCTATAAAATACTTCTGGCCGCCTCTCTAATATTTTAAATCTCTTTGGTTAGGCATTTAGAATTCGGTATTTACAAATTAATTACTAGTTAATTATGGCTACGGCCATGGTGCCGATGTGGTTTCCTATTGCGGTCGCCTTCTAAACAGAACCTTAAATCTTGTTAACAGTGTTCATAAAAATGTAAATAAATAAATATGATCTCGAAAATTCTCGTTTCCAAATCGGCTTATCATACGGGAGTATGCGACAGATTCCTCTGCGTAAATTAAAAATATTTTTGTGAAAATGCGCCTGTCGCTTGTTATGCATTACATTGTATGACAGATTGGATTAAGTGGGGGAAGAATTTTTGAGATTTTTATTTTGTATTTTGTAAAATGTCATGTTATGAAAAATTGGTTTTAAATGTGGTTGTTTCCTTAGGACGGTTGTCACTAAAAGGCTTTATGTATATTGGGAATTAATACAATCCCTAAATTGGGTAATGTTTTAATTTTGTCGGGAATGATTAAGTCCCTTGTAATTGGGGCTTAGACTATTGTAAAGCTAGTATGACTTTTGCCAGTCTTCTGTATAGAACCTCAAACCTTATATTCAGGAGTAGCGCTTCCGACCACTACGAGTATAGAATCAATGACGCAGGTTGCACTTTCTCCCAAGCCCGAGCGGAGACCTGGGGCCGTATTATGTCGTCTTAAAACCAGGTTTGTTCCAGTGAGTGAACGAGGTGGCGCTAGACGACTTGTAAAGCTCTGTCTCTTTCACTCACTGTACGGCCGCTGAGTCTCATTAGTACCACATTAATAGGAATACGCACTAAAACAGAAGCGATGTGAAACGGACACTATATTACTTTAAAAAAACTTGAACCTATGCGTTCAAAATGTATTTAATAATATTATGGTTAGCAACACTGATGACCATTGACCATAAACAAACCACGCCATGTCCGACGGTAGCTGTCAAATGACATAAATAATTCCGTTTAAAAACTTAAGAAATAGTGTCCATTTCATTACGAACCGATTCTTCTATAGGCAGATTAAAAATATCTCTATATTATTATATATGGTCGCGGGACTGTACGAATTACCGTGACCCCGGAACGTAAAGGGCTATTGAAGGACACCGTGGATTTTAGTCAGTACGAGTCTGCCAGTCCCTCCCGCTCTGCCCTGGGTGGAAGGACTCATTTGATGATTTTTCCACGATAATTTTTTTTTTTATTATATATTCAGTTTATGTGACCTCATAATGACTAAGGTGCCCTAATTTATTAAGGTCAACCTTGATATAAATTGTAGGTGCTACAAAACTTTATAGACACTTTTTTATAGCTTATCATAAAATATGTAGTAAAGTGGTTGAAAAATCTGAGCTTAGCCATTATCTGGCCCGACGATGCATACCTAACGAGTTTTAAAATAATTTCAGATTTTCTCATGAACGACATAGACAGTTTTCTGAAACGATATGTAAACGTTATTATTACGATATAAGAAAAAAAAGCCGGTGCGGGGCTTGTAATCCACTCCTAGTGGTCTATCCTGGGTTACGGGGCCAATTACCTATATTAAATTGTAACTTACGGCTCCGGTATAAAGTAAATATTTTTCTCGTTTGATTATGTTCGCCGGAGCACAAAAATTTAAACTGTAGGTACCAAATATATCATAATCAGCTAAATCGTTTCAAAAGTTATGCAAATAATTAAATAACGAAACTCACAAACATACATACATGAATCTCTAAAAATAAAAACTACATTTCAGCAGTTGTGTACAAAAAAAAGCTTATAATGAGAAGGTACCTACTTCTTTTTGAAGTCGGTTAAAAATAGAACCCAATACGTTGTAGTTACTCCCTTAGGTCACGCAACAGAGGCATTAAGACCTATTTATATTATTTGAAATCACCTCTTTATGCTTCTCTATAGTACAATATAACCCTATTCCTTACTACTGTATTTAATAGGCCCTTACCGTATCCATAATGATTACGATCAAACATAACGATTGTAATTTTGGCTACACTCCAGTACCGCGTCTTGTCTGGTTTATTTATGAAAGAAAAAACTGGCTGAGTGTGTGTCGGATAATGCGAATAAAGGGTTCCGTACCTGTATTATACGCACTCTTTTTTATCGTGGTAAAATCATCGAATGAGTCCTCCCACCCAGGGTGGGGCGGGATTTACTGTCAGACTTGTACTGACTAAAATCTTCGTGTTCCTTCAATAGCTCTTTACGTTCTAGTGTCACGGTTACCTCAAGAGACAGTCCCGCGACCCCGGCAACAATACAGACTATGAGAACAGATTTTAAAGACAATAATTATTTAAAAATAAAAACTCATTGAATTACTTTCCATTCAATTAACGTTATTATATTATGTTATGTACGTTATTATAATAGAAAATGGACGCTTGTGCCTGATAGAGTTTTTATACGAGTATTAACCAATGGTGAGCAGCAGATATTTAAAATTTTATCTAGAGGACCCTAAAAATAATTTTTCAAGTATTTTTCCTGAATCTTCTCAAAGGAAGTGGACAGGATGTTGACGAAGATCAGGCTTTTGTAAACTGTCGAAGGTCGTTCGTTTTACGGTCACAGACGGTCACGGTCAAGGTCGAATGTTGGCTGTAGTTCTGATAAACAATTATTTTGTCCAATCAGTTCCCGATAAAACTTTGCTAGATGTTGTTTAAATGGCAGTTTCCCTGTACATTTATGTAATTGTTTATATGTAATCAATTGTACATTATTAAGATGGTGCTAGCGGTAGTGGGTACGTGGTTAGTATTGCCTGTTATAATAGAAATTTATCGATTTTCGCTCTATAGCGTTTCTGAAACATTATTGACTTAAACTAAAACATTGGACTGTAAAACTGTGTAACTCGAAAATGTTCTCAAGAAACGTAACACCAGGGTGCAAACTTACCCTATGTGTTCATACTGGCTATAAATCGATGTACCAAATTTCATCCTAATCCGTACAGCACTTTTTGGATATTTGGTATTCTTTCAGTCCCAAAGGCCTATTTATCAAAAAAAAAAAACTTAGATTGTTAAAATTAGATAACGGTTTCATTATCGTTACTCTAGATATCCCCGGCCTACACCTTCAATTACTTTTTTGATCCGTTTATTAGAAAGTTTAATAAGGTGCAAAATATTGGAGTAAACCTCATCCTTAATTGGATATTAAGGCAGGTAGAAAATTCTTAGAAGTTATGATAAAAATATTAAATACTGCTCTTGAAAGTTTTTGCGACACGTTTGGGGCAGTGGCTGAGCAATTAGACTGTTGCGGTTTATGTCGCGGCTTCGACCCCCGCACGGAACAAATATTTATATGGTCTGCAAGTAGTTGTTGCGGGTTTGGGTGTTTGTGTATGTGAGTTTCTATGTTTGTAAACGCACTCACGATACAGGAGAAATTCTTAATGTGGGCAAACGTTTTTAAAAAAAAACACATGTTTTTAACAATGTATCTGCGAGTACATATTGTACAAAGAGAGGCTTTCATGGACTACTAGAAAGAAAGAGAGAAAGAAAAAACTGTATCGAGTGCACACGGAGAAGAAAAAAGAAACTATTAGTCCGCGGCTTACCTCATGTTTCTCCTATTTTTCCCTAAAGTACAAGATTCTTAGTCGCGGGACTAACGAATTACCGTGACTCCGGAATGTAAAGGGTAAGTCGCCAGTCGCGTTATTGCCCCGCCCGTGCAGATGAACTAGTAGTGTTTCGTAAATTATAATCACATACTTTTCTGACGCGAACTGCGTTCTTTAGAACTGAATTTCTGATTTTGGTCATCTACTTTTGTGGTTGACTGTACCATCCATCCTTCTAGAAATTATTGCTTATCCTTGAAATCTTACTCCTGTAATTTTCTGTATAAAACAAAATGAATCAAAGCGAATTGCATGAAATTAATTATTAAATCAGCTTCCATTTGGTTGACGTTCTTCAAGGTTCCAGGTAATGCTAGATATCAAGAATCGAAATATACGGAAAGATATAACGTCAAGCGTTTTATTTTCTGAAAAGTTTGTATGGTTCTTGATTCTTATTGTATTTATTAGGTTAGGTTTGGTCCATTTTCAAAGTTATTAGCCCATAAAAGAGGCGCTTTTAATCGTGCTTCTACTTAATTTATTTAATGTTTAATCATCTCAACTCAACCCGTCGCAGTTCACACACATTTCTCCCAAGCTGTCCTCCGTGGTCGCGGGACTCGAATTACTGTGACCCCGGTACGTAAATTTCTATTGAAGGACACCGTGGATTTTAGTCAGTATGAGTCTGACAGTCCCTCCCGGTCTGCCCTGGGTGGGAGGACTCATGTGATGATTTTACCACGTAAAAAAAAAAGCTGATCTCCGTCACCTTAGTAAAGTCGTCGACTCATGTAGCTAGGGGACGTACAACACGACGCTTGCCCATACGCGGTCTCTACTCCAATTAAAGAGATGATCATTATTAGAAATAGGGTTTTTTTTGCCTGTTCAGTCTTCGTGTCTCTCCTGTATTTTGAACCTTCCACCACTTCTCTTACATTAAACGGCCTTCGATTAACGATATTTTATACTTTTGGTAATAAAGTTCAAATTGTATAAAATAACTACAAGTTTTAACGAAAGGTTTCGTCTAAAATGCTAGTTCGCTCCACCATCTTCTTTATAGCTTTCGCGTAGCCATCCTTTTAATTTAAATCCCTTAGACGGTGAGGTTATTTCGGCCCGTATGTTCCGACCTTATAATTTGCATAATGTTACGATTGCAAATTTCTGGATGTGCCATTGGAATAATATCAACGTTTCCATTTCAATATTCTGAATCGCGTTCGCTTATCACATTTGATGACAGTGATTTTGAAGTAGCATGAATCTTATTAAAATTGTGGACCCATGTTAAGTGGAAGATTTTATAGACAGCGGGATTCCATCTTTTATTTAGTGACCAGATACTTAAAATCAAAACCTGAAAAAAAAACTAAAAGTAGTGGTAGTTCTTTTTTGTTTGTTTTTAGCGTGGTAAAATCCTCAAGTGAGTCCTCCCACCCAGGGCAGGGCAGGAGGGACTGTACTGACTAAAATCCACGGTGCCCTTCAATAGCCCTTTACGTTCCGGGGTCACGGTAACTCGTTAGTCCCGCGACCCCGGCAGTAAGAATGATTTACACTTTTAGTTTTTCGGCGACTCAAAGCAGCGGAATTGCATTGCCTCGCGTCATGAGTTGAGCTGTAAGGTGGAGGTTCGCGTCGCCATAGAGACAAGAGACGTTACTTGACTTAAGCAATGTATAAAGCCTCATTTAGACGATGTAAGAAATTGCATGCGAGTTGTATGCTAGTTTGATTACATTGCGGTATTTGTTAGTTCAACTGAAGCCAATGACCGTTAGTAGTCCACGATTTAGTCAAACTTGTGTGCAACTCGCATTTCTTGCAGCGTGTAAAATGATCTTAAGCATCAGTTTGCGAGCGAGACCGAGAGGTCGAATGGTCTCGGTTTCCGTCTCAGCCTCTTGTCTCGGTCGCCTGTCTCTGTATTGCGACGCCTTGTATACACTCCAAATAGATGTTGTCCTTTGACAAAGACGGACAAACATACAATGTTGGTTTAGTTTCGTGCGCTATGTTTATTGTTCGGGTGTCCCGTTAATAGTCTTGAGGTTAAAATCACCTGTTTCTATTGTCTCCTTTCACGACCTCAGGCTATACTATTTGCGACAAAACATTTTGCCTGGGTAACGCACACGACACAACTTGTGGAAGTGACATGCACTTGTCACTGCTTTAATTCACGTTATTCGCAAGGTGCGTCACAGTGACTCTTGGCTATGAATTACCGCGTGTTCAAACGACAATAGCCCTTGCGTTAAAAAACAAATGGAAGACGTGGTTTCAATCTGTCAAGTGCAAAGTGATCTAACTTGAAGAAAATAAGTGACTCACGTGTGTCGATTGACACAAGTAGCATCGTGCGAGGTTGTGTATGGTAACAATTGTCTGTCTCTATCTTACGTTACCTCTCTTTCTCCTGAGTATTCTAATACTGGTTCTACCGAATATTTTAAACTACACAGGTATTCTACGTTGTGATCCTACCCATTAATACAGTAGGGCGACTATTATGTAAAGGTCTGTAAGGGTATCTAGTGTAAAGATGTATTAATTGAAGAAAATCCAGATGATGTTGTGGTGAGATGCTATTTTGCAGAAAGAATCCCTCTGATTTGGTCCGGCACGGTTGGTGACTGTGCGATCAGCTGCTGCGCGGCGTATCTCGGGATTGATTCCCACACGAAACAAAATATTCATAGGACCTACAAGAAGCTGCTCCGGTAGTCCGACGACAATTATTGAGGTTCGGCGAGGCGGTCTACGGCGGAGGCCTATTTTCAGCAGTCGACGTCTTCCGGCTAATGATAATGACGAAGCGCACTAAAATTACAGGAATTATTCTTACAGTGAGGCAACATTCAGAAAAAAATGTGTATTTTACACACGATTACACATTACAATACTTTTTTTTTACGTGGTAAAATCATCAAATGAGTCCTCCCACCCAGGGCAGAGCGGGATGGACTGTCAGACTCGTATTGACTAAAATCCACGGTGTCCTTCAATAGCCGTTTACGTTCCGGGGTCACGGTAATTCGTACAGTCCCGCGACCACACATTACAATACAGGAAAAGCTTTAAATAGTTGAAAAAAAAACATAATATCTACCTGTTTTTTTCTAAAGCCCCCTTTGTAGATTGAAAGAGAATTACACAAAATGTCTCTTTGTTCCTCAAGGATGCCAAAAGCATTTTCACGTCAAGCATAATTTTAATAAAACAAAACGGTTTTGGTTCGTTGCGTACTCAGTCCTTAAATAATGGCGGTACGCTGAAAGAATTCGCGTAGTCGCGTATTACACAGGAATGTCATAAAACAGGGGAGCGCTTAACCTGAATTTGAAGATGTAAAGTTAGTCTGAAAATAAAAATTCTTTGTTCTTAGTATAAGCTAAGGTTTCTACGAATTCTTGATTCTTGATACAGTAGCTGGGCTGTTATTGGACCTTGACTCTCACTCAAGACTCAAGCGTTTCTACCAGGTCACGGGACTCAGGAATTACCGTGACCCCGGTACGTAAAGGGCTATTGAAGGACACCGTGGATTTTAGTCAGTACAAGTCTGACAGTCCCTCTCGCCCTGCCCTGGGTGCGAGAACTCATTTGATGATTTTACCACGATAAAAAAAAAGTGTTCTCACAACGATAAAAAGTGATGATGACAATAGTAACAATTTCATACCAATTCTGAGAGAATCACACAGGCTGTAAGTAATAGCCTAATACCTGCGTCCTCATGTCTAGACTCAATTTTATAGACCCATCCAAATATTATTATCTAAGAAAACGTAATAGCACACTATAAATAATATCAAGATTACTTGTGCCCGCTTTATGAATACCTGGTACTTGGTACTTGGATAAAGTAATGGTAGCAAAATAAATCTTGCTGATGAGACCACCTGTTGTTGCTAGCTGTACCTATTGTTTTAGCCGGCTTTTCAGAAAAGAGACTGTTCTATTGTAAATCTATTCCAAAGAGTATGAAATGGATTGTACTTTTTTATCATACGTACTGTGCCTGAATTACTATTAGCTTATTTGTTTTATCTTTATCTTTCTTGTGTAGTGTTTTGAAAGACTAGACAAATAACATTTGTTTTTCTTTTCAAAAACATATTGTTCGGAGCCATGATTATGTGGCAGAAAAAGGGGGTGGCGTATCACAGCAATTAGTGATGCAGGCTGAAATGATGATGAACAACATTTTTCAGTATCGGTTTTTTTTGTAATGGTGATTTTCAGCTTTCGTGCTTAAATAATGTCTGTCTTGTTAACTCATGTGTTGCAATATTGACGTGTCTGGTCTTTTTGTGTGGTACTGTAGCTCCTCAACGAATATACATATTTTGAAGGTTTCTTGTCTTACGAGACCGAGAGTTTGTATGTATTATGAACTTCAGGCAGTTGATGATCACCAACAGGACACATTTTTTTATTAGTGCTTCATTGTGTAAATGTATTATCAACTTCAGGCAGTTAATGATCAAAAACGGGACAATTTTTTTTAAGGTGCTTCATTGTCTCATTTAACTAGCTGTTGCCAGGGGCTCCGTCCGCTACAAATCGGAAATTATCCTACGGCAACATACAATCGGGATAAAAGGTGTGTTAATCCAGGTTCGTGCCATGTGAGGGAGAGGACGGCGTCCTCCCTCCAACCCAGCCGCAGTGTTAGTCGATCACAGCGACTCCGGCCACTGTCGACGCAGGCATGCGGGCGGCAAGTAATGGGTAACTCGATATCCGACCATGGACCATGCCCGGGTAAACGGCGCGTTGTGTTCCACGCGCGCCTCAAGGACTGTCAGCATAGCGACGGGGCCCCCTGTAGAGGAACAAAGCCTGCCGGGGTCGCGGGACTCACAAATTACCGTGACCCGGAACGTAAAGGGCTATTGAAGGACACCGTGGATTTTAGTCAGTACGAGTCTCATTTGATGATTTTACCACGCCAAAAAAAATGTGTTAATCCAGGTTATAAACTATCTTTGTATCAAATTTCGTCCAAATCCGATCCGTGGTTTTTGCGTGAAAGAGTTACAAACATCCATCCATCCATCCAAACATACTTGAAAGTATAACCATCTATAATACTAGTAGGAAGGATGAGATATTTGATAAATGCTGTCAAATAGGGTTCGAAATAAAACAAATATTCTCAAGAAGACAGTGTAGTAGTCGACAAGGTAGGTACTACAGCTAAAGTCGACGAAGTGATGTTCAAGGTCGGTGTCGATGAGTTGAACTGGAACATCACCAGCTCGTACGTCACTATGGTGCCCGCTACCTGTGGACGAAGAAAAGCGATGATTGGTTCATGTGCTCTCGTAATAATTAAGCTATGCCTCTACAGCTCTGCCTAGCTTTAGGCAGAGGTGTGACAACATAAAACGAAGAGGTATAAATAGAAATCCTCAGAAGTAAGAATTACTAACGATTTTCCAATGAGCTAAAAAATGGGTTCTACACGGGTGCGAAAAACTGTCTTTAGGCTATGGACGCGAGTCACCGTAGTCTATGGACATTGGAGAGGCTGCTCTGACTGCTTTCCATCAGACGGACCATAAGCTTGTTTATCGGCAATGCAGTGTGAAATAGTAACATCTACATTTTGTCAGTTACGTTCAATTTTCTTACTTGTTTTTTTTCAATAAATTGTACCTTTTTTTTTTTCGTGGTAAAATCATCAAATGAGTCCTCCCACTCAGGGCAGAGCGGGAGGGACTGTATGACTCGTACTGACTAAAATCCACGGTGTCCTTTAATAGCCCTTTACGTTCCGGGGTCACGGTAATTCGAAGTCCCGCGACCGAATTAATGGTTCCTAATCGCATTTTTAAAAGAAGTAAGGCGGCACGGTTAGCGTATTGGCTGAGCAATTGGACTGCGTGTCGCGGGTTCGATCAATGTGAGTTTCAATGTTTGTAAACTCACCCACGATACAGAACAGATCGCAAAGAATGCTTGAAAATACTCTTTCACATAATAAAGTATTCCGTTTTAAAGCAAAAGTAACAGTTTGTTATAAATCTAACTAACCGTAGCTTTCGCTTCAAAGAACCGCCTCCAAAATGTACGAACAATATTAAACTCACAGTTAAAAGTAATCCTCTGGTTACCGAGAAGAACTGTAGACCACTTAACGCCACTTTGTCTCCGTTAACTTGATCTAAAAACCTCTGCACCTAGAAACAGATGTGCTAAAGTTAAAAAAACAATGCCTTCGTATTGTCGACTTTTATCTCGTTTTTTTTTCTCTTTTATAGGCCTTTTTTTAACGTGGTGAATTCATCAAATGAGTCTTCCCACCCAAGGCAGAGCGGCAGGGACTGTCAGACTCGTTCTGACTAAACTCCACGGTGTCCTCAATAGGCCTTTACGTTCCGGGGTCACGGTAATTCGTACAGTCCGACGACCCTTTCAAAGGTCTTAACATTTAGTTTCAGTGTCTATGTTAGGCAAGCCAAGTGTCGGATGTTAAAGCCGATAAGTAAAAGTTTTATAATAGTAACTGACCTGACTTCGTATCTGTTCGGTCGCCGTTTCTTTAAAATGCAACATTTATGCCTTTGTCAAACAGACAGGCGAAAGCGAAAGCGATCCGATAGCGTGACCGAACCGATGCGAAGACGTGGTGAAGGCGTGTTTGCTCTTTTTGACGTCATTCATAAAAAGTCAGCTAATACAACTGTCACGTTTCGGTTCACTGCACCCTGTTTGACGTCTCGTATCGCTTCGGACTCGGTCCGGTTCGCTATCGCCTGTCAGCTTGACAAAGGCTTTAAGTCGCTGCTACCGACAATAGGCTAGTTTACTTGAAAAAATAATAAGTTTGAAAGATACATTTTCTTTTGTTCAGCAAACATAAATTAACGAAGATACAACGCGTCATAAAATCACAAAACGTCACTTGGTCGGTATTATTTTAAATGCGTTATAACGTCACTAGTCCCCACTCCGGAAGCGGGAAGCGGAAGCGTTGTATCTTTGTCAATATTTATTGATTAAAAAAAATACTTGTTCATTATTTTTCAATACTCTATTTGACAGACTAAACAGATTTTCAATTTATTTATGCAGTAAACTATTGTATTGTAAAGGTATGATTCCGAACTCGGCAGCACGCAGCAGTGCGATTTTTAGACCAAACCGTTAAAAATAAGTCCAGTCAGTGGTCTTACCTCAACACAATAAACCGGTGAAGGCACATCATATAGCACTGGCGCCGGCACAGCAGACGCGCTATTCACTTGGGAAGCTATCAGGGACACCGCCACCGACCGGGAGAGTAGGTACACCAGGGAGAAGACGAAGTATGTTGCTGCTTCGTGCCCACCCAGTGGACCGGATTTGGAGACGACGATTCTGTGAAATGTGATGTATCCAAACATGTTCAGCAGAAGTGTGACTTTAATAACTATATTGATAAAATACATGATTTCACTCTCCAGATCAGCGGCTATAAAAAAGGTCACTTCATAATATGAATTAAAATAAAATTCGTAAAGTGGAAAAGGTCACTTCATAATATGTATTGCAATAAAATTCGTAAAGTGGAATATTCTTGGATAAGGAGGAAAGAAACGCCTGGGTGTCATCACTGTGAGGATCGCCCGGAAGACACGGTGGAGCATACGGTGCAGGACTGCCCCGCTTGGGCAGAGCACCGCCGTGTCGTCACGACGGCGATAGGGTGAGACCTCTCGCGCCCGGCATAGATAGACAGCGTCCTCCCTTCAGCCGAGCCGCCGGCCATCGTAGCCGCGGGCATGCGGGCGGCGAGTTATGGGCGACTCGCTGTCCGACCATGGACCATGCCCGGGTCGACGGCGCGTTGTGTTCCACGCGCGCCTCAAAGAATGTCAGCAAAATGACGGAGCCCCCCTCTAGAGGGCCAAAGCCTGCCGGAGTCGCGGGACTTACGAATTACCGTGACCCCGGAACGTAAAGGGCTATTGCAGGACACCGTGGATTTTAGTCAGTACGAGTCTGACAGTCCCTCCCGGTCTGGGTGGGAGGACACATTTGATGATTTTACCACGATAAAAAAAAAGTGGAATATTCTATTTTATTCGTTTTGCTCAAATTATACATAAAGAACAATTTAAGAGGCGTTTTTACCCCGCAGTTTCTACTATTTATAAAAATAGTTACTAATTCAAGCCTGTAACAAGACTTGCACAAGGGTTTCAAAGTTTTAGAGGTGCTGAATGAGTTTATCATGGAAATAACTTAAAATATACAGAAGATCAATAGCGTTAAAAAAATTTAATAATGGCGTTGCTTAGCAATAAAACTCACTTACTTTTTTGCTTTAGTACCGGTGCATTCTCCAGTACCTTTTAAACCATCCCTGAAAGCAAATAATATTTATTACTAACAAAGTCTGAGACAAGCACGATTTGATTACGTTACAATTATTAGAACTTCAGATAAATATTGTAGAAAACAAAAAAATACCACCAGTAAATATATATAAAAAGCAAAGAATTTAATTCTTATTAAAATTAGGAGAACTTAAGACTTGTTATGCTGGGACACACTAACATGAAATGCCGTTAATTATCGCAACAATGATCGTTTATACGAACTTTAAAAGATTAGCGCTAAAATTAACGACTATTTACGTGTGTGTTAGTGTGGCCCTCGCATTACGACGCTGGGACATTGCAGACAATCCTAACTAATATTATAAATGCGAAAGTAACTCTGTCTGTCTGTCTGTCTGTCTGTCTGTCTGTCTGTCTTTTCTTCACGCCTAAACTACTGAACCGATTTGTGTGAAATTTGGTACAGACATAGTTTGGAACTTGAGAAAGGACATAGGATAGTTTTTAACCGACTTCAAAAAAAGGAGGAGGTTATCAATTCTACTGTATATATTTTTTTTTAATGTTTGTTACCGCATTACGACCGACTGGGTGAACCGATTTTCATGATTCTTTTTTTGTTTGAAAGCTGGTGCTTCCCGTGTGGTCCCATTGTCACCAAATCAGGATCTGATGATTGGATCTTGGAGAAATCGAGGGCAACCCTCAAATTTTATAGGCCCACGCATCGTTTTTCGTAAATCTTATGAAGTAATTTAAGTACTTGCGTATGGTAATCATCATCTTACGTAGCTGAGCTGATGATGGAAGGTACAACTCCTTAACAGTAGTTTGTTACCGCATAACGACTGACTGGGTGAACCGATTTTCATGATTCGTTTTTTGTTTTAAAGCTGGTGCTTTCCGTGTGGTCTCATTGTCACCAAATCAGGATCTGATGATTGGATCTTGGAGAAATCGAGGGCAACCCTCAAATTTTATAGGCCCACGCATCGTTTTTCGTAAATTGTATGAAGTAATTTAAGTACTTGCGTATGGTTATCATCATCTTATGTAGCTGAGCTGATGATGGAAGGTACAACTCCTTAACAGTAAGGAGTAGGAATCGACTGATTCATTCTCGCATATCTCCGGAACTTCACGTCCGATTTAAATAATTCTTTTTTTGTGCTAGATATCTATCTGTTAGGGAATGCTGCAAGTTTCATCAAAATCGGTTCAGTAGTTTTTGAGAACAACAAAGCCATCTACTTCCGAAACAAAAGTTATTTTGTAGATTATTTTACCCTTTTTTGTGGTTCTTTTTGAAGGCGGTTACATTTTTTTTTTTTTTTTTTATTATATATATTTTTACGGGTTAAGCCGCGCTTGCCGAGGTTGGTCTGTGGATGGGTAAAAAGCACTCGGAAAGCACGTAAAGCCGTTGGTCCTGGCTGTCATTTGAAGATCTTTGACAGTCGTTACTGTCAGAAGCTCTAAAGTCTGACTGGGTAATACGATACCCCATGGTAAGACTGGTTGTCTTACCATTACCTTACCATTGTTCTATTATTATTATTTTTTTATCGTGGAAAATCATCAAATGAGTCCTCCCACCCATGGTAGGGCGGGAAGGACTGTCAGACTTGACTGACTAAAATCTACGGTGTCCTTCAATAGTCCTTTACGTACCGTGGTCACGGTAATTCGTAAGTCCCGCGACCCCGGCATGTCTTGGCCCTCTAAAATAATGAGCACTTAGAAAGGAATTCAGATAATTCCACCCTCAAGAGATTCCCTCTAAATATTAGGTATAGGTGTTCAAAGATTGTATAAAAACTGATTTTGAAGTTAGATTGGGATGTACGATGTGAAGTTACATTAAAAAAATATAAGTATTTAAAAAAATGTCACGTAACTTAATGAGGCAGACAGAATTCTACGCGAGCGAAGCCGCGGGCAAAAGCTAGTTTAACATTAATTTGAAACCTGCATCAATGCAGTAACTAAAAACTTACTCCAAAGTATTGAATAGCTGCAAACAGATGAAGAACAGGTTATTGGCGAAGGATATGAAGACCACACCGCTAATGACACCGTCCACCTTACGTACGATCTGCGTGGCTCTGCAGTAATCCTCTCGGGTTACCCTCCAAAAGATCTCCGGTAAGTACTGGAAGTGGAACAGTATCTTGCTTACCATGATCAAACTACAAAGTTCCCAATGCTGGGGTGCATCTCTCCTCTCCATGGGAAGAAGTGGGCTCTTATTTACCAGTGGAGGTCGGTTATTGGTAAATGTCACAAATATGTTATAAATATTATAAATCATTTTTAAAGGTTTTTTTCTTCTCCATATGCTTACCCTTGCGAATGTGTAGGTATAGAATTTCCCTTTAAAACGGCTTCGCCATCAAGTGATTGACTGATTAGTTCTCGTAACCCTCTGGTGATGTGAATCAAGAGAAAATCTGAAGAGTGTATTGGATACAAGCTCCGCGGTATCTCCAGTCCTGCCTTCCCAGGTTAGTGTATGTTCTTTTCTCGTTATCCGGAATCTTAGGGTTGCGAATACTAGCATCAGGGTAATGCAATCCTTGTTGCAGACGAAGCCCTAACAATGTACATTGTACATACAGAGTATTATACCGTTTGCGTTTGAGTACAACTTAATTACGGGAATATTGCTACGGTCTTGACTTGTGTCGTCTGGGCGAGGCTTTATTTATTTAAGCTTTCGTTTACGACGAATCAGTAGGTGATGTGTAAATGGTGATTTGTAATGTTAAATTAAATTGAAAAAGGAATGGAAGGAGCCAAAAATTTAAAGAAAACTCGACAGCAGTTAAGGAAATAAAGGATAATTGAAATTATCTATTTACATAACTGAATTCAGATTTTTTCATACTTAGTTATTTATACAAAATGAAAATTAATAATTCGTAGATAGCCGTTTGTTCTACGCGTATGCACATGGCAATGGAAAAATACTACTCATTATTCTAACTAGATTACTACTAATTATTCGAACTATTAATAACGCGGAAAATTAAATTAAACATAAGTATTTTAATTGTTCAAAACCCAAAGATATCACAAAACTGACATAAAATATTATGATTATTGATTGCTCTACACAAGTATTTCAAAACCATCCTCAAAAGCAATCACTATTGAAGTTTCTCTCCTAAAAAAATCTCCAATAAAATCCAGTTATCGTATTAAAAAAACAGCTGCCTTGTATTCACAGAATCAACATCTGAACGAACCGCAAATTCGCATTCTTTTTACGTAGATTACACAAATTTTTGCGCTGCATTTTTGCCTTTGTTCAGAAAGTACACCAATGCACTGCGGTTACATAATTATATTATTGTCCGTATTCCGGTATGCCAAGTTTGCATTTAGGCCCCATACGCGACCTCAGGTGATGCGGCTGTGGCCAAAACTGCGACAATACGCGCATGAGTTAGTTGTTTCCTCCTGTCTGATTAATCTGAGACTCCACGGTCGCTAAAGCTTATTTATTTTCTGTTTAGCTAAACACAGAATAAGTTAAATCACGTTATTGTTTAAAAGCTTTAAAGTGTCTGGCAGAACCATTGTCGAGAAGGATGTGACAGTGTGTATATCATTTTTACAACATTTTACATTCATAATTTAGATCGTAAGTCGTGTCATTATGTTTCGTGGCCTACTCTATGAAACTTCTTTCATTTGCGTTTTATTCGGCTACTGTCGGAATGTGCCCGCGACTGCACCGGTGCAGTCTGAGTGAGTTTACATACCCTTAACCTCACATTGTGTTTAAGGACATACAATTTCTAGTGATGAAAAATGAATTTTAATTTCATTTTCAAACGTAGTAACATAGAACGATTATATAACGATTTGATTTTTTTAATAAACCAGGCCGATTTTTTAAGGTATATGAGTGCGAAATGGTTCGACAATGTGCTGTAAGTAATCAAATTCTCTTCTGCTGAATCCAGTGTGCTTTCCTCTTCGTGACAAGAAGTGGTCCAAAAACCAGTGTTGTATACGTAGAACAAATTAATAACCTAAACCCTCATAAATACTCCATGTTCTTTTATTTTCTTTTTGTTAAAACTCCATACTAGGAATTGCTCCTGTGTGGTGTATGCGTTTAAAAACATTTCAACTCATAAAAGTCCGTGCGGGAATCGCATAAGCGACACGCAGTTAATCGTTCGGCCACTGCGCTAACCGAACTGTATTGGACGTCCAAAGATATCATACTTTCGATTTATGTCAGGGGCCTTATCACAAGAATTCTGTATTTCATTTACAGCGTACTTGAAATATTTATTGCCGTGACGAATGCGAAGCGTGACGTTTTTATTTGTAATATATGGAAGTGTTTGAATCCAGTCACATAGAAAAGCGAAAGCGATCCGATAACGTGACAGAACTATCGGACTGACGTCTCGCTTCAGTTCGGTATCGCTTCGGAAACGCTTCGCTTTCGCCTTTTATTGTTTGGAAAATTGAATAAGCACCTCTAGTGTCCGAACGAGGAACTAATTTATTGCATCAAATTAATGTCAACGTTCCCGTTTATATGACAAAAACTTAAAAAGTCATGCTAGGGTTACTGGTACCGGGCACGCCGCAATCGCGGCGGTAAGACCCCTCTTTGAGGAGTGGCTGGATAGGCGTCACGGCGTCCTGACCTACCGCATGACGCAGCTCCTCACCGCACACGGAAGTTTCGGGAGGTTCCTGTGTCTGATAGGGAGGGAAGAAACGCCTGGGTGTCACCACTGCGAGGATCGTCCGTAGGACATGGTGGAGCATACGGTGCAGGACTGCCCCGCTTGGGCAGAGCACCGCCGTGTCCTCACGACGGCGATAGGCGGTGACCTCTCGCGCCCGGCATTGGTCGAGGCCATGCTGCGGGGCGAGACGGAGTGGGAAGCGGTCGCCTCCTTCTGCGAAGCAGTCATGCTCGTGAAGGAGGAGGCGGGCCGCCTGAGGGAGAGGACAGCGTCCTCCCTTCACCCCAGCCGCAGTGGTAGACGCCCACGGCGTCGGACGTCGCGAGACGATCTCCGGCCACCGTAGGCGCGGGCATGCGGGCAGCGAGTAATGGGCGATTTGCTGTCCGACCATGGACCATGCCCGGGTCGACGGCGCGTTGTGTTCCACGCGCGCCTCAAAGAGTGTCAGCATAGTGACGGGGCCTGTAGAGGGCCAAAGCCTGCCGGGGTCGCGGGACCAAGGGATTACCGTGACCCCGGTACGTAAAGGGCTATTGAAGGTCACCGTGGATTTTAGTCAGTACAAGTCTGACAGTCCCTCCCGCCCTGCCCTGGGTGGGAGGACTCATTTGATGATTTTACCACGATAAAAAAAAAAAAAAAGTGTTACTGTTACGACTACAGTAACAGGTATAACTCAAGCTTTCTCACTATACCTTGCCTTGTGCAGCCAGCAGTTTTTTGTTAACCTGGTCCAGTCTTGAAGTCAAGTAGTAACTCATGCAGATCACGAACAAATCGGAGAAGTTCCATATGAATGTGGATTGGAAGTGGAGGAACTGAAACAACGTCCGTTTACTGAGTGACATGGAATCCTCCTTTGACAGATTGAGGTTGGTTGATGTGTTGGCGTCTGTACTATGTTCCGCTTTCGATGAAAGAATCCCGCTTTTTTCACTAACAAAGTTTCTAAATCAAATTTCGCAAAAAAAAACTGGCAACGTTGCATCTTAATCAATTTTTTGGGTGGCAATATCATCAAATGAGAGTCTGCTCCACCATCACCAGCTCAAAAAAAAATTTTTATGCAAAAAAAAAACTGGCGACGTTGCATCCCTATCAATTTTTTTTGGGTGGCAATATCATCGAATGAGTCTGCTCCACCATCACCAGCTCCAACGGAAAGGAGTGTCAGACTCTTGCTGGCTCAAAGGACATCCCGTGTCTTCGGTTGCTCTTACGATCCAGTGCTTGGTATCTTGGTATCCTTTTAAGTCAGTCCCTTGAAACTATAGTATCCATAAATGAACACACTGATACTGCTAGCCTACATCATCCCACTGCTGGGCAAAGGCCTCTCCTCATGAGTTGCAGTTTTCCCGATCCAAGCCCAAAGTGGGCCACTGGTCATCGGTTTTGTCAAGCTCGTCCCACCATCTTTTACGAGGTCTGTCGCGACGCCTTCTGGCTGTGTCAGGTCTCCACAAAGTGATTATTTTCGCCCACAGCTCATTCTTGTATTTGATGAAGGTTTATTTTACCTGAGTAATAACACCCAATACCATGGAGTACGGTAAACAGTTGAAGACCCAAGGGTAGAAATGTGTGACAAATCCTTCATACGTGTCCAGTTTGGCGTAGCACGCTTTAGCCCCAGCAAATGCTGAGAGGAGAGACAGGATGTGTTCAACTGTAATAAAAACATCATCATCATTATCATGGCTATAAAAGGTGATCACTATTAAACATAGCTACCGACCTAGCCCAACAGAGATTTCTAACAACATAATAGGTATTCACAATGTCCTTTTTTTCAGAATTGTTCGCGCTGAGGTCAATTTATCTCATCAAGTACTTCACTGACTAAAAATCGTTTTTGGGTCATGGTGCCTTTTTTACATAACCGCGCGACCCTGGACAGTCACGCGACCCGATGCCATAACCCCAATACTAAAAAAAATCTACTCACACAAAGCTAGTATCAGTACAACAGCACAAGTGATGTTGCACTTCCTAGTGAGCCTGCAATCAAAGTTAGGATCCAGGTCCTCAGCCTTGGCGATGTGCTGCACCAGCTGCGGCCAGCGACGGGCCACTTGGAAGAACATTATCATCGTCAAGCAGGTTGTCACGTAGAAGATTACTGGCGCTGGGAAGAAAAAACGGTTTTTGTATGGCGGAACGGTTAGGTATCAAAAATAACTACAGTCATTACCTTCACCTTCTTCTTTATTCGCTTTCGAAATAAAATCAGTTCGTTTAATTAAAAAAAAAAAAACAAAAAAGAAAGACTGCAGGCGAGTCGTCCATTAGATATTTTAAACGTATTTAAAACAACCAATGACTTAAAACAATATTAGATGAATCGTTCGTTCGTGCAATCTGGGGGCACGGAAGTGCCCCAGCCAAGTCTCGAGCAAAACGGGCACGGCCGTACCATCTTTTCTCGATGCGATTCGCGGCTGTTTCGCCCCCCCTATATCTTCGACGTGGACAAAGCTAGGAGTTTAGGTTTTCGGTGAATAATAGTAGGCATTAGAACAAGCTTAAGTTCGAAATTACATGCCAATTGAATTAATAGTTTAGGAGTTACGGTCGATCAAAGTTACACCATTTTGTCACTCACTGACTCACTGACTCACTGACCGATCATCAAAAATCTAAGGTACTTCTAGCAGACTTAGAAACTTCAAATTTTGCACCAAGATAGGTCTACTAATTAGGAATTACTAAATGTTGATTTATAACTACAAAATAATTTGAATAGGACTTGGCTTTTATGAGATCTCAAAACTTTTTACGATGGAAAGACTGCATCGAGAGACTTGGCATTTTTTTACATTTAATGTTTTTGGTGGGATCAATTTTACGAGTAGTTAAATCAAAATTCTGACAGTTGAGTCGTCCAATATATGTCTTAAACTTATGTGAATCAACCGTAGCTATATCGAAAGTTACAATGACTGTAGTTATTATGATACGCAACCGAAACGTAACATTGTCTTTTTTCCAAAGAGTTAGGCAGTTCCTACCTATTCTTAACTCACATTTCATCAGTACTGAGTCTTATGTAAAAAGGGCGGTTCTATTTGTAACAGCAGCGTTCCTAAACGTATTTTATAATGCACACAGAAAAGGAATGGAACTCTCTCCCTGCGTCTGTATTTCCGAATGCAAACAACCTTATGACCTAAGAGCTGTTTGAAATTTTGGAAAAGTGTTGAGGCACACTGAAAACTTGCTCTAATGCCCGGTTTCTGGTGTTCTTTTATCGACAGTTTATCTATTCAATAGCGCTATTGGTTCGATAAACTATAAAAATGGGTTTCTGAACACCGCGATGTAAGTTAAACTCTACATAAACTAAGATCAACTTAACCGACCAATCTGTGCCGTTTATCGGCTCCATAACTTTATTTGACGTTTCATTTGTCAACTCTTAGGTTATATCGTGTTATTTTAGAAATTAATAGCCAGAGAAATTTAAGTTAATAGATCGAAAAGTATGAATACGAGCAGCTCATCAGAGTCTGATCTGGAAGTGCTGGATTTTATTGCTAATATATCTATATCCAGAAACTTACGACGCAGGAGAAATCCTTTCAAAATGTTATGCTTTCATAAGAACACTGTGATACACCTTACTGATATAATCAGACGTGCTCTCGCTTCTGTTATTAATTTTGTCTGCTAGCTAGCTAAGCTGGCTATGAGTTACATACGTATGCCTAATTTTGAAGACCTAAGAGAAATAAAGACGCAGTTTTATAATATAGTAGGATTTCCAAACGTAATTGGTTGTATATATGGATCGAGTACCAATTCAATCTAATCAAATGCAGAAAAACTCTACAATGAAGCACAAACTAGGACAAGAAACACCGTTGAAAGGACATTTGTGTATTGAAAAGAAGATATGCATGGTTTTCTCAAAAATTAGGGTTAAATCTTGATCACACATTGGCTGTAATTGTAGCAACAGCTGTATTACATAATATAGCTTTACCAAAATGATACTGTAATAATTGAAGAATCAATTCGTGAAGATACTGTTACAGAATCTATTGAACAACCTCTTTCCTCGGAAGGAAACTATTTTTCATATATATAAAAATCTTAACCACTCTATACTCGTATTACCTTCGAAAAAATTAAATTATGAATAAAACTTGTCTTAATGAGGATTTGAAACAAAAAAAAACAATTTTTACCTCTATCTCATAAACAGACCCATCTAGCGGCACAATATGGAACTGGCTATCTGTCTCATAGTTATTTTATCGGTCCGTGGGTCATCAGAAACTCAGAGACAGTTGACCTCCGTTTAACTTACCCATAACTTTATTGAATCAATACTTATTGAAAGGATAACTGGTGACACCAGAAACCGGGCATAAAACACTTTTTTGGGACCAAAAAATCGCATCTTTAATACGTCTTCATTCAAAACCAGTTTCTCTCAGCCAGCTCTGCTTAGGAATAATTGTAGAAGTACTGAGCAAGTTTTCAGCGTGCCTCAAGCACTTTCACAAAATTCGTAAAGCTCTCCTATTATAAATCTCTTCAAAGTTAGCTTTTTTTGGGTAAGCTTATTTAATTGTCGTCTATGTCTATGTCACACCTAGACTAGAGTCAAGAGTAGGTAATACAATATCCAAAAAAATCTGTTCAAAATAATTTCACCTCCTTTCGATGTTGTAGCAAAGATGTGCAGTACTCACAGGTCGCACTGAGAGAGACATGAGAGTTGGCCAACTTGTTAATACAGAGCACTGCCATAAACATTTGGCCGATGAGTGACAGTAAAGAATACGCACACTTCCATGATGTTTTCACAAACCTGAAACAAAATCATAATAAGATTAACCAGATCCACCATAACTTATTAAGTCCATATCATAACGTGTTCAGATAACATACAACCCATGAAAATTAATGACTAAAAGACCAACTAGTGTTTCTTATTCAGCCAGGCGCTTTTCTTTGGATTTCACCGCTTTTTTAAAAATGGTGAAGATGGAAACCTATACAGTACATCCAACACCAAAACATGTGAAGATATGAGATATCTGTGCTGCACTGAAACCCCCATGGTAGATCCTGTGTTCCAAGCATTGGAAATAATATAATTATGCTGATTTATATCATCGTCGGCTGAAAAACGGATACTGAACATAGTTCTCCCCGTCCCGAATGAACGACAATCCACCACTTAAGTCCATCATTTCCGCGACCCTCATGATGTCGTTGTTCTACCTGGTGAAAGGTATGCCTAAGCTGCGACTTCCGCTTCGTGGTCGCCACTCCAGAAGTTTTCTTCCCCATCGATTATCAGTTGGTTCTAGTGTGACGTGGCCTGCCCATTGCTATTTCAACTTGCATTTAAGAGCTTTGTCGATGACTCTTGGGCAAGGAAACTCCGAGCTCTTAGCAATTTCTTTATCTTTTCGGCTGATAATGCAACCACAATTTTTATCAGCTTTAACCCATAACCTGATCATTAATTACTAACTCGAACGTGACAACCCTATTCAAAAAGGACTCTAGTACGTTTACAACAAGGTTTGAACTCACTTGACATTACTGGCGACATTGGTGAACACGCCAACGAAGGGAAGCAGGGAGAATGCCTGGCCAATGAAGAAGGTTGCTCTTAGTGCCTGAGAGAACGTCGTGACGCTCTTCTGAGGTTTTGGCTTTGCTACGTCTATCTTGTTCTCTGAAAGGATAAAATAATTAATAATTAAATCGTACGAAGGAGATCGTGGCGATCTACGGAGGAGATACTGGGACGACCTGCATAGGTTTCATTAAAACTGGAAGGAGGACGCGCGAGTTCGTGGAAGGGAGTGGAGGGATTTGTCAAGTTAAATAATTATAATGCACTATGAAAACCTTTTTTTACATCCCGGTCCAGTTCCTATTAATAATTCTAGTAAGACATTCACATAACACCTAGTTTTGTTCATAACAATTATTGTAGTTGATATTAGCTGCAAGATTTCTTTAGAACCTGTATTTTATATTGTTCCACTAGTGACCTAAGGTTCTCTTTTAACCTTCCACTCTTTTTTCTGGCCATTTTTCTCACGCATTCGTCACACGAAAGGAAATCGGAATACTGTGAATTAAAAAAAAAACGTACTATGGCAGCTTACTAAAATGAGTGGCATGTTGAACGTCCAAAACCACAGAGCACACTGCACATTGCCCTTTCTCTTCGACCGTAGATAGAAAATTCGTAAATGCTTGTGTCTATTTTTCCGTCTGTCACCACCGTCTTGTCTAAATAGTATTTTGTCGATACTCCTTCTTAATATTTAACTTCACGACTGTCATAACATTTCAGCATACATAATAGATTGTCAAAACATTATGGTAATGTTGTTTTACAACCGAAGTGGTTTCCCACCTGTATTTAGCATAGAGAAACATGTTTTTGTTTTTGTAAACACACGTAAGTGCTCTGTTGTATAACATGTTATTAGAAGCCGAAATTGTAGGTGCTGTTTTTAGAAAGGGATTGGGGATATCGCAGTATCCAGGGTTTTCTTTTTGGGACGTAAAATAATCAAATGAGTCCTCCCGCTTTAAGTGGAATGGAAGAGACTGTCACACTCTTGCTTACTAAAAACCAGTCAGTTCTTTCGGTTGCCCTGAGATCTAGGGCCGCGGTACCATGTTAAGTCAGTTTCGCGACCCTGATAGGCAAAGTGTACATAATACTTTATTTGTTACAGTGGATCAAGATTTGAGAGCCGAAAAAAAGTATCACTTTGAAGCTTTTTTTGTGTTTCTTCAACGTTAAGCTTACTTTGAGTACCTCTATAAGGACGTCAATTAATAAGTTTACAATTAGAAGCTTAGTTACAAATTTACTTACTAGTTACATAATTTTTCGCATTCTTTAAACAGTGCCGAAGTTTTTCGAAAGTATTACTTATGACCTTGATGCACTTGAGTAACATTTTGATTGGATTCTCCGTTGTACTGTAGTTGATTTAATTTTTTGCTTTATGCTGAGTCACCAACAATTTCACATTTCAAGAGACTGTTAAGGCCAGTTGCTCACTGGTGACTTCTTGTTTCCCCGTCGAGTGCTATGACGATATATGGAAGTGCACTGATTATTGCCAGAACAGTCACGAGCAATAGTATGTATACACTAAGTAGTATATTTCATAATCAAAAGCGATTTTCTGCTACCATTTTGATTAAACTTTTGCCTTTTCATTAGACTTCTGTTTTGGAAGCCATACTGTTACGAAATGGGTCTTATTTCAACGTGGAAACCAGTATGTCACGAGTAAATTGGGTTTGAATTTTGTTAAGTGTAAACATGTTATTGTTCGTGACTGTACATTCGACTGGGTGACAAAATGTCAACTCGTTAAAGTTTCCAGTAAGCGGCAGCTCATAAATGTCAAAAAATTAAAGTTGACAGTCTACTTAGAATTATTTTACACTGTGGCAATGACGTGCTATTTCTAAACTTGCACGAAAAGGTTGGTATCAACACTGACACGTCATTTATTGTAATAAACTTGTTGTTTTAACCTTTCAATATTTTGTTGATTTATAGATGTCATGTCTTGATTGTATCTATCAATTCTAGTAGCAGTTCAACAAATTCCGTTTTTAATGATTCTTGTAAATTATTTTTTTATGATTAATGACTGTGTTCGTGACAGTAGGTGGTAGGCATATTGTGCATATAATTTATGTATTTTATTGATGAAGATTAATTTTAAAAGTTTTAGCGTGATTTTGGATTAGTCTTCAAAAAACACAGTCTTTAAATATTTAAATATAGATTGAAAAACTCTGCTACATTCATAACTACTTTTAAAACTAACTACTCGTACTTACTTTCCAATTTAAAAATCTACCAAAAAACATCTTGTGTTGACAGGATAAAACTGTATAAGGAAAATAGAGGGAAGACCGTTGCCCAGTAGTGGAACAGAACAGATTTTAAAATTCCTATATTTTTTAAAATTAAAACACATCCAGCATTCATAATAGAGATTTTTTACATTTATTTTTCCTACTCCTCCATAATCCTTTTCTGATTAATTTCGTTGCAGGGTCCAAGACAGGTAAATTCATTCTCCGGGACACGTCGAGCTTCATTGTCATGGCGTTTTTCTGGTGGTTGCCACTGTTGATTCTGGCTTTCAAGAGTTGCAGTGGTTTGAGAATAGTGCAGTGGGTATGAGTTGGGACAAACCCACAACACTGTTCATGATAGAGTTTCGTGCAAGTTCACACGCACGGGGGTCATCATGGTTTATACCGTATCTGTTTGATAAGGCTATGGCTAGGCTACCCAGCAGTGGAAAAGTTATAGGGTGCTTCTGCTAGTCCCTGGACAAACATATTCATAAACAATTCGTATCTGTTTGACTTAGTAAAGTAGACTTAGATTAAGGATCCAGGCCGGCTATCGATCCTAGCAGTGATGACACCCAGGTGTTTCTTCCTTCCCAATCAGACACAAGAACCAGCGAAACTTCCGTGTCCGGTGAGGACCTGTATCAAGCGGAAGGTGAGGACGCTGTGACGTCTCTCCAGCCACTTCTCAAAGAGGGGCCTTAACGCCGCGATCGCGGCGTGCCCAGGGCTCCTTGAAGGACCAGACCGGGGTTACTGTCTGACTTTGAACGCAAAGGGGATGTGAAGGAACAGGGTGGTTTTATTCTATAGGAGACAGACAGTTCCTTCCACTTCATTCAGGGCAAGACTCATTTGATGTTATTTTCAAGCCAATTTTTTCTTCCCCCCATTTTTCGTTAAAAATCTTTGGGTAATTAAAATAGTGCTTACTTTTAACAGGTATCCAGAATGTCATGTTCCTCCTGAAGCTTGTTTGTCCCATATTGGATACCATAGAAGTCTTGATGGATTCTCGTGTTTCTACCAACTAGTGTTTACTGGTGTCATAGAACTCTCACTAATGGACTGCCTGTTTGCCTGTGTCGTGACAACACGTTAGGGATCCGTACGGTATTTGAAACTTAGGTGTTTATTTTTATTATTCACCCCATTTGTATAGGTTGATTAATGTGTTTTGGAAGTGGATGGCCACTTTATTTTAAGCGATCTTGGTGATAAGGTACCTTTTTTTATACGTGGTAAAATAAAGGTGATAAGGTACCTGGATGTAGGATTTACGAAATTGAATTATTTATTTACTAAGGTACGATCGATCCTAATTATTTCGTTTACTAGTTTTTTACATATTTGAATAACATGAATTATATAAAATATAATATATATAATAAAAACATTTAAAAATGTAGAATCCTTGGTGCGATTGCCAAAAGAGAACCTCTTTGGATGTTGGTCGAGGCTCTTAGCAATTAAGATTTAATTGTAATTAATATAACTTCAAATAGTAGTACATTAATTTAATCTCTTGAATCGCAAATTTATTGACAAAACTTCTGTCTTTAGCTCTACAATCAATCAAAAAGTAAATGATCTTTGAAAATGTATGTCTCGGAGTATTTCATATTTTTATTATACGGAACCACACACGTATAATTTAATTATAAAATGACCAGGAATAATTAGACTAACAAACTGAAGTTATTCAAGTTAACTACAGATTACGATCACTAGTTACCGGTTAACGAATACCGGCGTTGTTTAATCGGTCCCTTTGACGTGAAAGTATGTAGGTTACTGTTCTACCGTGTGTACATAACGAAGTTAATAAATTAGAACCTTCGGTTAACATCGAAATTGATATTGATATTATTGGATCAAGTAAAGATCAACGTATCCATATCACCCAAGCTCGAGTTTTTTATGTTTTTTTTCAATCCGTGGCATGACCAATTCTATTTCTATTCTATCAAGAATAGACAAAGTTATTACTATAGAATTTGTCAGTTTTCCCCCAAAATGTGGTACGTATGACTCGTAGACGACAATACAATAGAAATCGTCAGCGTAGACGAAAAGGGGCATTATTAATGATCCACTGCGAAGTGGGTCTCCTAATTCTGTATGGATTTAAAAAAAGTAAACATGAAGAGGAAGCGACGTGGCGAGATTTTTGGTACCCCACTGTCCCTTTCTAACCTTACGTGTTCAATGTAGGTTGTACTACAATAATAATAGAATAAATTAGGACACAGGAGGACAGGTAAGCGACGAGCTGACCCGGTTATTAAAAATGCAATTCAGCATTGCATCGGCACACAATCAAACAGCAATCTGACGGGGCCCACAGGGTCAAAAAGTCCCGGGGTCGCGAAACTGTCTAAACAAGTAACCGAGACCCTGGAACGTAAAGGACGACTGTAAGAACACAGTAGATTTTAGTCATTACAAGACTTAGAGTCCCTTCAGTCTTATGAAAAAAAAAAAGGTCGTTTCAAGTATTTATATACGTTGAACTTAAGATGAGTGATACCAAGTTTGTGTTGATTTGTGTTTCTACTTTGAGAAGTTATTGATCAGAGCTTTGATCAGAGTTGCCGGACCGTAGATCAAAAGATATGAGAAACTTTTAAATTAAGTATTAATTATCCGTTTTTGGAGTTTCCTACTTCCTTAATACTCTTCCAAGTTCCCTAATTTCTAGAGATTTGATGATTTATTTTAATTCGTATTTATATTTTAGTTGTGATGAGTGCAGTTAGCAAAACAAGTATACAGGCGGCAATTTTTAATTGGTTTTCCAATGTTGTGCTATTAATGACTGCATACTCTTTGGCTGCATGCAGCATACAGCCAAAAAGTGCATACACACATCAAAAATAGTTTGCGATCACTTTGAAAAATCGAAATCTTTTTTGTTACAGTAGATTATTATGATTTCTTCTTCTTTTTAGATTCTTTATTTACACATATGTATTTGAATCATCGGGGCGGGAGGGACTTTCAGACTTGTACTGACTAAAATACACGGTGATCCTTCAATAGCCCTTTATGTTTCAGGGTCACGGTTTCCCGATGAGACAGACCCCGGTCTTTCTGATACATGCTGTATATTATACACCTTTCATTTTGTGTCACAAATTCCTAGTAAAAACACTTCAACAAAAAACCTTCGAAACTCCCACAAATAAGTGAAATCCTACAATTTATTGTCACCTACAATTTTAAGTACTATACGATCGCGTGACCGCTCTATAAATTACGATCCAACCCCAGACTGGACCGAGGATTATTGTCGTTTCAACTCTAAATTACTATTGTTTGTTTTGTATCAAATAGTAAGGTATTTACTATGTTATTTGTTCTTGAGTACATTTTACGATTTTGGTTAACAATCGAATTATTTGTTTGATTGTGATTGATGGAAATCGTAATTTGTTTATGGATTTTTTTTGTGGAAACTTACTGTATAATTGTGAAAATATTATTTTTATATGGCTTCTATTTGTCATAATTAAATAGTCAGGCGTTAATATCGAAATATTATCCAGAAAAGTAATCGCCTTCAAAATGAAAAACTATTGTACTCCTTCACTTACTGACGGCATGGTTAGCGCAGTGGCTGAGCGTTTGGACTGCTGCACTGCGTGTCGCAGGTTCGATTCCCGCACGCAGCGAATATTTTTATGATCTACAAGTAGTTGTTTCGGGTCTGGGCGTTTGTGTATGTGAGTTTATGTGTTTGTTAACGCACCCACGACACAGGAGAAATTCCAAGTGTGGGGCAATGTTTAATAAAATTGCGGTTCCCAGTTGCTTTGTCCCTTTATCCGGGGTCACGGTAGCTAGTTAGTCCCGCGACCCCGGCATGCTTTGGCCCTCTAAAGGGGGGCCCCCGTCATTATGCTGTCACTGAACACAACGCGCCGTCGATCCGAGCATGGTCCATGGTCGCACAGCGAGTCGCCCATTACGCGCCGCCCGCATGCCTGATGGAATTAAATTAGACATCACCAGTAACACTGATACTAATATTCTATTCCTAGGGTATTTAAGACGTTCTGATATTGCCTAAAAGAAGAACTCATTGTTACATACGCTGTAAGCTAAGTATGTACTATAGCTAGAGTCATACATAACTGCCAACCGAACCGAACTGAAACCGAAGTTGTGAACCGAAGTGGAGACCTCATACTAGCTACAGCGAACCAAACTTTTAGCTAACCTTTATTACTGGAGATAATCATCACCATCTGCCTAGCCTTTTCACAACTATATTGGGGTCGGCTTCCAGTTAAACCAGATGCAGCTGGATATCAGTATTTTACATGGAGCGACTGCCTGTCGGACCTCCACAACCCAGTAACTGGGTAATACGATACCCCATGGTAAGACTGGTTGTCAGACTACTACTGGAGATAAAATAATATGAAATTGAACCTATCTCTATTAAAAATGAGGACTAGAGGTTTACAGGACATCTTTAACGATTAATTTTAAACCACAGATTTTATTCAGATGGCATTCGTGCTCGCGGTGTACGTTACTCCAGCAAGAAAGTATCTCCTAGAGTTATATGAGTAGAACGTATAGTTTGTGCCTTATCTGCTGTAAATGTGCCCCCACATAAAAAATGTGTGCCCCCTGACGTTTCGAAAAAAAATGGAAAAAACGATTCTTGCTGGGGTAACGTTTTTCTAGCAGGAAAATTCTAAACGAATGATCGGAGAGAGAAAAACTGTGCATGGCCAGATAGCTTATATGTGTGCCAAAATGTGCCCTCAAAAATAAAATCTGTGCCCCTTCAGATTTTCGAGATATTGCATTTCCTGCTGGAGTAACGTTTTGATGAATAGTATATCTCTAAAACCATTGCATGTGCCCCTGTAGAATAAACATACGCGAGTAGCTCTTAATGTGTGCCCCTTTGTGCCCCAATTAGATTTTAGAAAATATTTATAGTTTTCAAGTTATCGCGGTTTTATGAAAACCCGAAAAAACATCGCAGCGCCTAAATGAGACAAGGCATAACTTCGCTGAAAACTGTATTCGGTCCTTCTTGACGCTAATAATAACCATACAAAGTTTCAAAAATGTTCATGCATGCGTTTTTGAATAATCTTGCTAAAAGTAAAAACGATGGTGTCATAATTTTGACGGCAAAATACAAGGAACTGGCACAATCCCAGATGTGTAGGTGTAAACCAAAATCATGTGCCTTTAGTAAAAAATATATGGTGAAAATATTGAGCTTCAAATGTTACGCATTAAGTAAATATAAACAAAAAACTAAAATATGTAAACAACGGCTGGTTATCCGACCAAATCTGAATGACTACTAAAAAGCGACGGATTCATACATATCGATGACCTTCTTTACTTTACTCACTAACCGGTTCACACTTGTTGTGCCTGAGTACACTGAAGTAGAAAAGTAATAACTAATAAAATAAAGTTATTACACATGATTAAGTACATTTATAAGAGCCATTTTCAAATAAAATGTACATGTGACTAACATGCTCAAAATCGTGACCAAACTGTTTTGTGACATACCTGTATTTTTATACTAATGTAAGTCACATTTATTGTAAAGCAGAGTTTACATGTAACTATGTCCTACTGCTCAAATTGAGCAGGGTCCGGCAGGGAGCTAAAATGCAGGTTTAATGATCAAATTCAGCATTTATAATTAATATATTTATAATAATATATTATATATTTATAAATTATATTATTAATATAATATATTAATAATATAATTTCAAATTTTATATTTTTTTTACACAATATTATTCATAAACTTAATATTATTCTGTGATTTTTTGTGATGCAAATTTACTAATTATAATTATGTTAGGCTATGAAAACCTGATCTGTGATTTAAAGAACTAGACTACATTATAGGTAGGAAATTTGATCTGTGATTTGATGCAATAATTACTTTAAGAATTAAAATTAAGGGAATAAAAATAATAATTTCCACATCAACAACCTGTTTCATTTATATAGTCACAAGGTGCATTTAATATATTTTTTAATTAGCCCTCAAAACTTTTGAACGCGACTGTGCGGACAACAGCTTAGGTATAATACGTCCAATAAAGAAGGTCATCGATATGTATGAATCCGTCGCTTTTTAGTAGTCATTCAGATTTGGTCGGATAACCAGCCGTTGTTTACATATTTTGGTTTTTTGTTTATATTTACTTAATGCGTAACATTTGAAGCTCAATATTTTCACCATAAATTTTTTACTAAAGGCACAAGATTTTGGTTTACACCTACACATCTGGGATTGTGCCAGTTCCTTGTATTTTGCCGTCAAAGTTATGACACCATCGTTTTTACTTTTAGCAAGATTATTCAAAAACGCATGCATGAACATTTTTGAAACTTTGTATGGTTATTATTAGCGTCAAGAAGGACCGAATACAGTTTTCAGCGAAGTTATGCCTTGTCTCATTTAGGCGCTGCGATGTTTTTTCGGGTTTTCATAAAACCGCGATAACTTGAAAACTATAAATATTTTCTAAAATCTAATTGGGGCACAAAGGGGCACACATTAATAGCTACTCGCGTATGTTTATTCTACAGGGGCACATGCAATGGTTTTAGAGATATACTATTCATCAAAACGTTACTCCAGCAGGAAATGCAATATCTCGAAAATCTGGAGGGGCACAGATTTTATTTTTGGGGGCACATTTTGGCACACATATAAGCTATCTGGCCATGCACAGTTTTTCTCTCTCCGATCATTCGTTTAGAATTTTCCTGCTAGAAAAACGTTACCCCAGCAAGAATCGTTTTTTCCATTTTTTTTCGAAACGTCAGGGGGCACACATTTTTTATGTGGAGGCACATTTACAGCAGATAAGGCACAAACTATACGTTCTACTCATATAACTCTAGGAGATACTTTCTTGCTGGAGTAACGTACACGTGCTCGCGTCTTCGCATTGAGGATTATTGCAGGCTCCTGAAAAATATAATCTTAGCTGCGAAGCATGTAGTCTGAAATATTGGTTGTAGTTTATTAAGACCCCCGGTATTACTGGAGGGATAGGTGTAATTGAATAGACGAATTATATATATAGTATAATACACGCACTACACATTCCACATAATAAAATATAATAAAAAAAACTTCTTATACACGAGTTATTTACTAAAGTGCCATTCTGGCAGGGTCGTCATGTAAGGATAGGTGTAATTGAATAGACGAATTAATACACACACTACAATGACAGTCGTAGATCTTCCTCCTAGCACGGGTATGTTTTCTGGAGGAATTAGATTTAGAGCGTCTCGTTTGATCAGTAGTTAAACGAACTATTTGTTAAATTCCTATAAATTTATCAACCATTAGTAAAAAAAGAAACATCTGGGATAATTGTTAGTTTTACTGTTGATTTAATAACTGGCCCTAATCACCCACTGTTCGTCACTCCATCTAGTGCGGGATCAAAGATTTCAATATTTTATGCAAGCACATCACGGCCTGCCGGGGTCGCGGGACTCACGAATTACCGTGACCCCGGAACGTAAAGGGCTATTGAAGGACACCGTGGATTTTAGTCAGTACGAGTCTGACAATCCCTCCTGCTCTGCCCTGGGTGGGAGGACTCATACGATGATATACCACGATAAAAAAAAACACAAAAAGACATCACAGCGGGACGGCTGGCGCAGTGGTTGTGTGATTGGTCTCTTGCGCTGCGTGTCAGGGTTCGGTTTCCGTACGGAAGAAAAAATGTATGATCTACAAGTAATTTTCCGGTTCTGCATGATTGTGTATGTGAGGTTAAATGTTAGTAAAAAATCCTAAAATAGTTACCTACTTGTCTAATTCCCAGTGTAGGACAAAATAGTATAGAAAACACACCTTGTTCAACACATTAGAAACATGACGAGCCGCAGGAGCTCTTCGCTAGCGGATAGGATCGGACAAAGGCGCGGAGGCGCAAGGTCGGTCATGCATGCGCCTCCGCGTCCGCCAAATACCAGTTCTATGTACTTGAGTCGATTGTTAAACGGGCCAAGAGGTTTATGGGCAACTATGGTCTGGTCCATTCAAAGTTTCAGACCCTTGAACGTCGACGCCGAGTTGCCAGCCTGTCGATTTTTATCGGTTACATTTCGGAGAGTGTGCAATGGAACTGCTTGATCTACTTGATCCCGCTTGGTCCTTTTCAACAACACAACAATAAATAAATATTCCACAACTATCACACAACGCCATCTAGTCCCAAGCTAAGCAGAGCTTGTGTTATGGGTACTAGACAACTGATAAACATACTTATATATTTCTAAATACATACATATTATAGATAAATTACACACATACAATGACACTGCTCCATTGTTACATGGTGGACATCCCTCCGTTAAGTACAAAGCGTTTTGCTAATACTTTTATTGTGCGCACAGCTAAGGAGTGGGATTGCCTGACGGGGTCTGTGTCTCTTGATAGCTATAACCTTGGGGCCTTCAAGTCAAGAGTGAATAGGTTACTTCTAAGTAAGCGTGCTTCACCGTCGACCATTATCGCTCACCATTAAGCGAGATGGTGGTCAAGCGTGATCCTATTGTAGAATAATATAAAAAAACTCCGCGATCCGCGGGATACAACGCACTGAAGTTTATAGTATTGTTTATCGTGCCATTGAGTTAGTATTTGGGAACCTTTACGTTTAAAATCTTTATTAAAAGGGTATTTCATTTACAATTCTTATTATTCTCTCTCCATAATGACTAGTGACTACTAAGTTTCTTCTAGAGATATAAAGTTAAAGGCATTCACCGGCCCGGTCTGACTGCTAGATTGCCGCTGAGACGGCGTGTGATGGCGATTGACTTCCAGAATACGTCTGTAGTGACCTGTGTGCACACAGAAGTTTACTGGTAATCACTATGGAAGTCTGGACATAGTAGGCTACATCTACATGTATATACGTTTTTAAACTGATATGGTCATTGACACTATCAATAGAACTTAAAATGGGATATTTACCATTTGTCATGGCGCTTGCTACAAAGCTGAAATAATGAAAGAAAAAAAAAGAGAGGAAGAAAGAGAGAAACAAATATAGAAAAAGAGAAAATTTGTGTTTATTGGCATTAAAATAAAAATAGAAAGCTTTTTAATGCCAAGCTCAGTAGCTCAGTCAACAGTGTAAGATACAAATAACGTACAAATTGTGCAAACTGACGCTGATTAAACATGATAATCATTTGTTTAAAAGTTCTAATGATCTGGACCTAAGTATATTTATAATTTACATCTATCTGAAAGTAAGCTATTTTAAAATCTATTCTCCAAAATTGATTGAATTGCCTATCAGGTCATATCATCCGGCAACCTATGAACTGAAGATATTTTAAGGTCGACTTAAGATTAAGGCTGCGTTCTTGGAATACAAGGAACTAGCTAAAGCCAATGATTTAGGGAAATAAAAAATCAGAAGTAATGCAACTTTTTTCATAAAATCTAATATTCGTTGTTAACTTTTTTAATTATCGTTGCCCGATTATCATCACGTTTCGTTGTTGATCTGTAAATGGAAGAACAATTAAATTTCTGCTGACCTGTTTTTCATAAGAGCATGCGTGATTTCTACTCGACGTAAAAGTGCTTGACTGCTAAATTTTCAAACTCAACACGTGACATGGAAGTGACTCTCCGTATGAGACACAAATCTCTTCGCGTGAGATATCAAACTCGCTGCACCATAATTTAATCATTGATGAAAGAGTGGGACGGCACATATTGGTGTGCCTCTTCAACTGATTCACCGCTTTATGTCCCTATCTACCTATAAAGAGACAGTAGTCCCCAAAAGAGTAGTACTTGGCCCTGTGTTGCCGGCTTCTACGAACGAATGCTTTTTTTTTTATCGTGGTAAAATCATCAAATGAGTCCTCCCACCCTACTGTCAGAATTGTACTGACTAAATCCACGGAGTCCTTCAATAGCCCTTTACGTACCGGGGTCACGGTAATTCGTTAGTCCCGCGACCCCGGCAGGCTTTGGCCCTCTATAGGCCCCGTCACTATGCTGACACTCTTTGAGGCGCGCGTGGGACACAACGTGCCGTCGATCCGGGCATGGTCCGTGGTCGGACAGCGAGTTGCCCATTACTCGCTGCCCGCATGCCCGCGCCTACGGTGGCCGGAGATCGTCTGGCGATGTCCGACGCCGTGGGCGTCTACCACTGCACGAACGAATGCCACTGATTATTGTAATATGTTGTACCTATCCCATCTTCATCATCTACAGCCAGCCATTTTAGTTCGTTGTGCAGATTTTCTAAGTTTTCTATATTATTCAGTTTTTCTTCCCGTAGCTGCGCTTCGGATAACTGTAATGGAGAAATTATAATTTAAAATAATATAATATTATATTTTATTTCTAAATGTTGAAATTACACCTGGGTGTACAATTTCTCACACTAGCAGAGACCCTTTTCAGATACTATAGTTTTTTTTTTAGCGTGTTAAAATCATCAAATGAGTCCTCCCACCCAGGGCAGGGCGGGAGGGACTGCCAGACTTGTACTGACTAAAATCCACGGTGTCCTTCAATAGCCCTTTACGTACCGCGGTCACGCGACCAGACACTATAGATAGGTACTAAAACAATCATTGGCGTTGCCTACTTGTTTGTTCTTCTAATTTCGATTGCCTATGAAATTCGGGTAAGAAAAACGACCCAGGGCCGTATTATGACGTCTTAAAACCAGGCTTGTTCCAGTGAGTGAACGAGGTGGCGCTAGACGACTTGTATAGCTCTGTCTCTTTCACTCACTGGAACAAGACTGGTTTTGAGACGTAATAATACTGCCCCAGGTGTATTTAAATATGGGGTAAGGTATTTTACTTTATTCAACTTAGTCTTAGTGTGATATGTACGTAAATGCATCGGGTGCTTGAATTCGAGTTGAGTTTTTCGAGCACCCAAAGCCGGGTTAACGATCAAAAGTAATTGAGCGAAGTTAAATGAGTGATTGAACTATACAAGCCATACTTTAATTTTTAATTTTCCTGTCAGAACGCGAAGATAGAAAACGTATGTGCTTTTAGTATAACTTCTTGCTATCGGTTATTACCAATTCAATAACTGCACTCGTACAAACTCAAACTCAACTCATTTGATTTGTATTATTTTATGAAAAAATACACTTTAATATAACACAAATCAAATACAGCAGATACGGTTCATATTTATTTACTAACAACATCATCACTCTTCTGCCCTTGTGCCAATTTATTTCGGGTTGGCGCGGCTTTTAAACTTATTTACTAACAGAAGCACACATATATATTTTGCTATCTGTACTTTACAGAAGCTGTTTTTGCCTATTTTAAGGACTGTTATTGGAAATGTTTTCTGGCTTTAGTTTTGTAGATATGTTTTCCAACTAATATCACCAGGGCGACTCGCTGTCCGACTAGGGACCATGCCCGGGACGACGGCGCGTTGTGTTCCACGCGCTTCTCAAAGAGTGTCAGCAAAATGACGGGGCCTCCTTTTAGAGTGCTAAAGCCTGCCGGTCCCGCGGGACTCACGAATTACAGACCCCGGAACACAAAGCGCTATTGAAGAACACCGTGGATTTTAGTCAGTATGAGCCTGACAGTCCCTCCCGCTCTGCCCTGGGTGGGAGGACTCATTTAATGATTTTACCACGCATAAAAAAAAGTGTCAAGTCGGAGTGCCTGTTCTTGAGCTCGCTACGCTTACTCTTTAAAAATACTCTTACTTCGAATTCTTAAATTAACCTTATACAAATGTTAAGTTCTTTATCATGTAACTAATAACACAATGCATATTAAAATTATTTTCGTAAAAATAGAAGCGCTAGATCAAACTATATTTATTTATAACTTTATTACTAGCAAGAAATGATAAGAATCACCATTTACCTCGAATCTGCGGTCAGCTACATCATCTTTATCTCTTATATCTTTAGTTCTCCTATAATTCAAGTTTGTCTGTGCATCAGCGCCGTATCTTCTCCTACTGTATGGACTAAAGTAAGGATTCAATGGTCTTACTTCTCTCCGTCTTAGATTACCGATTACCATATGATTGTTATCAGTGTAATAAAAATCATGTATCTGGCAATACACTAAAGCAACTTGTAATGAAAAATAAAAATATAAGAAAAAAATATGAACCATTTTTTTTGTAAATGGAACGTGCAGGTAGTTGCAAATATCACGTGTTGATGGTTCGCTTAATTTGAATTCAGAACAGATCGGTCAGACACAAATCAACAGTGGTGACTGTCAGACGTGTCTTTATAAAAAAAAGTGACGGCTATTTCGAAAGGAAAATACAAATTGATTGATAAAATCCTTTTTGATTTATTTGAATGTTACGACGTACTTTTTGATTATACTTTCTTGTATTATGTTGTAAACTTTTTACTACTATATTTTTCAATGATGTAGTTTATAAATCCATTGGTTTTGCGGTAACAAGGACACATAAGTTTCTACAATTGAATTAGGTACTGTTTTTGTTTAGTTTCGGTCAATTCATCTGTTTGGTGTAATTTGATTTGAATATTTTAATAATAACGGCCGCAAAAAGTCGATATTCAAAGAAAAGCCACGCTTGTCGAGGTTAATCTGTAGATGGGGGACCATAACCATATACCAAAGCGTGCATCGAAAATCAAATAAACCCATTGTTCTCGGCTATCTAAATAAAACAGACCTACATTAACATCAACATAAAAGCTGAAAATTCTACCAAACACGTCATCAACAGCTGAACAAGTTGCATGACATGTGTCTTACAAACACAACAACATGTTTAATAGTTGTTTGTTCCAACATAATAACAGTTTGAACATATTTAAAACAACACGAGGTATTTACGTTAGCACGCGATACATGCATTGTTGAGATAAGTATCTGGGTAATGCCAGTTCAATGAGGTACGAACTTCAAAAATGTTGGTTGATGAACTAAGCCATAAATCTTTGCTATGTACAACTAGTTGTTGCCAGCGGATTCGCTCGCGTGTAACACAAAAATGTTCCCACGGGAACATTAAACCGGTATAAATGACGTACTATGTGTTATTTTAGACTATAAATCTCTGAGCCAAGGGATCATGCGCGATTTTGTATGGACAGCGTCCCCACCCTCCAACAGGCATGGAACACATGTTAATATTCTTAAAATCGTCCAGAAAAAGACTGACTACATTCTTCAAGACCAAGATCCGTACTGTCTGTCTCTCATTCTGATGTGTTTAGCTGTTGTCAGCGTATAACACAAAAATTATTATTGATACGGGATTGTAATACCACGAAATTATCCAATGTAATATTAATCCAGGTTATAAACTCTCGCATTTATAATATTAAACGGCAGTAACGTTGCCTCACATTAGGACTTTCTCCTGTGTAGTGGGTTCGTTTACAAACATAGAAACATACACAAACACCCAGACCCGAAACAGCTACTTGTAGGTCATACAAATATTTTTTCCGTGCCTAAACGAACCCGCGACACGATGCGCAGCAGTCCAATCGCTCAACCACTGCGCTAACCATGCCGTCAGGCACCGCTGGCGCCGCTCAACCGCGCGGTCGTGCGGGTCTTACGAGAATGTTGTCTGTTATTCAGAATTTCGACGGTTTATAAATTTATTTTGAAACGGTCCCAATTTCGAAGACACACACCTTTGAAAAACACTACTTCAACATAACCCTTCTTCGATTTGCATTTTTTCGGCGGATCTCTATTTCAACAGAACACATCTTCGACATAAAGAAAGAATTGCGATGAAAATTAACACAGAAATATACCGTGACTTGACTTTTACCCATAATAAGACTTCGGGAAGAGGTAGCCCCTACTACCACTTCCTGAAGTCTTACTATGGACCCATTTTAAAAGCAAGAGTATATTTGAGTTTATTCTTTCACCAAGTACTGACTGGTAAAAAAACGTCCTATCCCCACTCTAACTTGGTCGCGAGACCGATGGATTACCGTGACCCCGGTACGTAAAGAGCTATTAAAGGACACCGTGGATTTTAGTCAGTACAAGTCTGACATTCCCTCTCGCCCTGCCCTGGGTGCGAGGACTCATTTGATAATTTTACCACGATAAAAAAAAACCCCACTCTAACCCCTCCATTCCGTGAACTTTTTGACCTCCATTCGTAGATAATAAAATCGTCTAGAAAACTACTTGTATAAGTTATCTATGATTACTACAGGCCCCACAAGGAGGAAGGTTCTCCGAGTATTTTGCTTTTTATTTCCTTTTAAAGTCTTAATGTCATTTGAATAAATTAAATTAAACCTCCTTTTTAAAACAAACACGTTGTGCCCTTTAAAGAATTACTCGGAATTTTAACGATGCCTTTCTGACGTTGTTCTCATTTATTAAGGGCCCTGTGTCTGAGGGTTAATTTATTTTGCCTTAACTAATATACAAAAAGGTATAATTAACAAAATAATTCAAAAAAGTGCAAGAAACTTAATTTAGGAAGTCGGTGACTTACGTTTGTCCGATTGGGATTTTCTCAGAGATTCTTCATTTTGAAATTTCATTAAAAGAAATATTTTAAAAAAACCAGATAGACACATTTTAAACGAAAATCGTCCACAAATCCAGATTACGGCGTTTACTGGGGAAACCCTAACGGCAAAACCCGATAAAACAGTACCCCTTTCGCCATAAATTATTTTATTGAAAAGGTCGGAAAACCCTGGCATCCCACCTACTGGTGTTTCCAAAATCTTGAAAGTTACGAATTCTCTTGGGTGTCACTACTGCGAGGATCGCCCGGAGGACACGATGGAGCATAGGGTGCAGGACTGGCCCGCTTGGGCGGCTCGCTGTCCGACCATGGACCATACCCGGGTCGACGGCGCGTTGTGTTCCACGAGCGCTTCAAAGAGTGTCAGCAAAATTATTCCATAAGACTAATGTCGGACGCGGGATTTACGAATTACCGTGATCTCGGAACGTAAACAGCTATTGAAGGACACCGTGGATTTTTGTAAGTACGAGTCTGACAGTCTGTCCCCTCGCTCTGCCCGGGGTGGGAGGACTCATTTGATGATTTTACCACGATCAAAGAAAAGTTACTCCAAGTATTTTTATTCCAGTCTATTATTTATGTGCAAAGTGCACATTATTTAATAACAAATAGCTTTTGAGCAAGTGTTGCAAGCAGGCAGCTTTGTTCGTGAAAGGAATAAATTATTCTTTAAATATAACACGTGAAATTGAGCGGAAAGTTGAGGAAAAGAAATGTAGATTTTCTAACTAGTAGGAAAAGCAAGAAATGTTCTAGTGCCTTGTTGTGCATTATACACTCAGGGCTGAATACACTAACAAGGAAACATTTTATTGTATAAATCTTTTGTTACACAATAAGTTAACGGTTTAGGCATGAGAAGGTAACAAATACTTATGTTTGTTATCCTCTCATGCCTGAACTAATGAACCGATCGTCCTGTTTACTCATACTTTTGCAATTATAGGGTATCTTTCATTTCAAACAAGTACTGTTCCAGTGAAAAACAACATTAACGTTCATTTGATAACAGATGGCATCACAAGTATGATCAGAATTAATGTCAAAATTAAAGCGAGTGAAACTACGAGCAAAATGTAGTGTAAAAAAAATAATGTAGTATAACTTATTTTACTTTTAATGTCACAACCAGAAGACCTAGCATGACTTTTCAAATTTTTGTGACGTAAAGTAAATTGGAACTTTGAAGTTAATTTGATGAAAAAAAAATACTTCAAGTACTCGTAAGTAAATACAGAAATCTTGTGATGAGCCTCTAACGTCTGTTACTGCTAGATATCTAAATATTATTATGTACTAATACATAACTGTTAAAACTGCTACTTCTTCTTCTTCGTCGTGTTAATGATCCCTTGTGATTATAATTGGCGTTGGTGGTGGCCTCGGTTAGGTGCCTTAGAGAGCAGGTGGAATTATACAAAGTAGGGGAACAGAGTATAAGACGGGGACGCTAGGTGTGATGGAAAATCACAAACTTAAGGCAAACTTACCCAATAGTAACGTAGCGCAAGCGCCAACAGGACGCCATTTGTTAATGGCCGCTTGCAAATGACGTTCTGATGGCGCTTGCGCTACGATAATGTTGTGAAGTATGCCTAAAGAGTTTATGTCCCCATTAACTCGAGTCCACGTCTTATATACTGTTCCTCTACAAGTGAGGAGGTGGGCCATCGTTTCGTTTAGTTTTCGTTAAAACTGCTTACAATTAGGTACAATACCAACTTTCTGATCGTTTCCCAGTCCCTTATATTCACTTTTCTTGCTGAGGGGTTACCACAATTTATTCTCAATACCACATAAGCTACTTACAGTTCAATTGAATTTCATACAGAACAAACAAGTCAAGTCTTGCTGAAGACTGCAAAGTTCTGGAATAAATTGTAACAAACTTCCATAACGAGCAGGTATGTAGTACTAATGGAATTTATTTACATAAGCAATGTACTGGGTACATGTTTTTTTAATGTTTTATCGATAAACTTGGAGAGCGAGTTTGAAAATATGTTGTAATACCGCGAGATTGAGGCGTCTTACTCGAAGTTTCGGATGATTGGGAAATTCAATAAACTTATATCAACTCGGTTGATTGGGATATATTCAGACTCAATAAACTGTGTTCATTATGTGCACACAAATTTTTGAAGAAGCAGTTGTATTTTCATGTAAAAATGGAGCCTATATTTTAAGTTAGACCTCTGACACATCGGTGAAATGGCGTTAAATTTCATGCAGTAGTTTTTGCTTAATGCGATGCGTATGCAAATTAAACGCACAGTATCTTAGTCCCTCAATGAATATACAGAAAAAAAAAAACGACGGGTTGCACTCTGGGAGTGCCGGCAGAAGTGAAAACTTCAATAGTAACAAACACACACGAACATTCGCGCAAGCGCCCTGCGCCGTCTTACGAATTTTCCATCAGCACGCGTAGCATGGCGATTCTATCTCTATTCTACCAAGAGAAGACAAAGCTCTTTCTCTCCAACTCGAGATGTCTTTTGCCCGAGCATGGCGATGCTGTAGACTCGCGTTTCTATGAAGACAAAGACAGACGTTCTCTTTCCATAGCAACGGTGAATGATTGAATGTGACTGAACTAAGACGTTTAGTTAACCAAAAAAACGTGTAAAAATCATAATTTTTCAATACAATTAAAATGATTTATTGAAATCAGACACAATTATACATAATTCTAGTAATATGTGCATTCATTTACAATTAAAAAAAAGTTTTTGCTCATAAATCAAAGCGACAACAAAACGCAAAAAGTATACAACCCATAGACGTACAGTATGGTTCGAGTCTTTCCTAGCCAAATGTTAAATAAACTTAACAAACTTTCTAGAAAGAGAGAAAAACAAGTGTGGAAGCGATCTATGTGTTAAAGGAGAGAGATAGATATTTAATATATGATAAATTATAATTATGTCAATTTAAGTCAGATAATGTTTGGTCCATTCTTTATGTCTACGAGTGATGGGCAACAAGTTTCTTGCAGCCATTTTTAAACTTTAAGGCATAAAAACTGATGCGATTGCATTGGGAGGAGCCTTACTTGTTTTTAAAACAAATTTAAGTCAATAAACACCAAGAATATTATAAAAAGAATCTTATCTAGGTCTGATATGAAGTAGACAAATTTCTCTTGTAGAGAAGAAACTTGTCTTCCCCCAAGTGTCAAAAGTAGAGAAAATATTATCGGCATGCTTGACGTTGTAGACTTGTCTCTATCGTAGAGAAGAAACATTTCTTTTCTACTTGTCAAACATCGCCATGCTCGGGACGATAGAGATCTTTCTTCAATCTGTCATTATGTCGATTCTTCCGTCGATATAACTCCTTTCTACGGTGCTCATGCTACGCATGCAGGTCACGTGTCCTGACGCGAGTTTAACATTTTTTACCCATTCCAAAAAAAGTGCACAACGCCGCTAAAGAAGTTTTCACTTCAAAAAATCCAAACTACTACGGAGTTAGCGTAGTGAACCCTATGCTAACTCCCTATTAGTTCTGAATTTATAAGTTCTGACAACACATCGGGAGTCGGGACAACTATTATAATGGCGTTGTTTTGGTGCATTGAATTAGAAGGTCGCAGGTTCAAGTCCTGCTTTCAATCGAATTTTTCTTTCTACAGAAAAGCATTGAACCCCCCTCCCCCTGTCTGGGTAAAACTTAACGCATAAACATCTCGGTTTTTTAAATCCTTTCCAACCTTCATCGGCTTATCAAACTCGAGAATTGTACTCAAGAGTTTTCATTCTGTCGGTAAGCCCCCGTTTCTTTCTTTTGTTGTTGTAAACAAGTTAGTCTTTGTTTACAAATGTAAGTATTAGAGGGTCAATATTGACCCGCCGGGGTCCTTGGAGATCCCTTTATACAGTGTCTAGACTTTTCTTAAGTTTACTTAACCTTAAACTGATCAAAACAGGAGAATGGAGGTCTTACTTAATTTATATTGTTTCGAGAATATTTAGTGTTATTGGTAGGTATGTTATTAGGTAAAGTTATTTGTTTAGGTTAACTTATCTATTTTAGAAATATAAAGACATACATTTAAGAATCAAATTGAAACTTAGAGAGTCTCTATTCATAAGTTGTCAATTTAGATATACATAGGACCCATCGAAATTACAATCTAAATTCAATAATCAAAAAGAACAGTTACAAAAGTAGCAATAAATATTGCCAAAAAGTCTTTTAAATACAGCCAAAATAAATGATGAGTATAGTGACACAACCTGAAATTTAAACAAGACGACAGTAATTAAAGTGGCCATTTGTATTAGCATGGTTAATGGCAGCTCCACGTTCCCGGTAAAGACGTTGGATTCGTCTCTAAGTTGGATTGAGTATATTTTAAAGGTGCTAATGTGAAGTGAATGTTAGACGTCGTTCGGTTTAATAGTGTTAGATGAGTAACTTTATAGCTATGTGTAAAATAAACTAATTAGTGATTAACGACCAATTTTACAAACCCAATAGTGATTTTACTCTATGAAATCCCTGGGTAGCATTGCTGTGTAACAGTTTTAATACTACAAGGGGTAACAAATGTTTAAAAACTACAAGTTTTCCTGCCTTCATCAGCGGATAGGCCATCGTCATATTCCTAGCGTAAAAAAATTCTCAAGTCCCGTCTACTTGGTCGCGGGACTTACGAATTACCGTGACCCCGGTACGTAAATGGCTAGTGAAGGACACCGTGGATTTTAGTCAGTACGAGTCTGACAGTCCCTCCCGCCCTGCCCTGGGTGGGAGGACTAATTTAATGATATTACCACGATAAAAAAAAAGTCCCGTCTACTGTTATAAGTGATACAATTTGCATCAAGCTAAACAATTATTTATTCCGGAAAATAATATAATAAATATACCTCAACCTGGATCTTGATCCCGATCTTTTTTTGTCACCAGATAAAGTCAATCTGAGTCTTTAAGATGGCTAGGGAAGAAAAGTTCTCGAGTGGTGACCATGAACTGAAAGACGCGGCGTTGGCAGGTCTCCCACTAGGTGGACCGATGTCATCGTGAGAGTTGCGGGCAACCGATGGATGCAAGTGATGGATTATTATCGTTCGGTGTGGTGGTCTATGGGAAAGGCCTTTGTTCAGCAGTGGGTGAGTTATTTTTTCTTAAGATGACTAACTGTGTTGCGTTGACATATACACATGAATTTGTAAATGTTTCTGTCTGCAACATGTTCTAAACTACTTTTCTAATTGTTTGGGATTGAAACTATAGGGCCATAGGGTCCGAGTGCTCACAGCCTCTACAAAGAAATTTCTAAAAGACTTATTGACGCTTCCTGTGACCCAAGAGCTGGCTTTTACTTTGGCCAGAAGCTTAGTATAGCCATACAGAGAGGCAACGTTGCCGGTCTCATGTGCACATTACCAGCTGACAGCGTTGAGGATGAATTTTTCGATGCTCTATAATATGTAGTTTAGTTTAGTTTTATTTTAATTTTGTATTTTTATATTTATGTATTTTTAGCCTCTCAATAATAAACATCAAATGTATGAACAATGTGATATTAAAGTAACCAATTGAATGGTTCAATAAATACTTCTCTAATTGTTTTTTTTTCTGCAAGAGTTTGTCATTGCTTTAATGGTCCCATGTCTGAGTAAAAAATATTTTGGACCCAATGCATTAACAGTAATCAGAGCACACCCAGACCCTAGGCTATCAAGTCAGGGTGTTTCTATCCCATAAGACTGCCATAGGCGACGCAGTTAAGTGGTAATTAAGGTCACGTACCTCAAAGCTTGAACCATCTGAATTAATAAATCCAATTTACTTCTGTAATAACATGAATTTCTTAGTTCAGTTAGATTGGGATGTGAAGAATCATTTTGGTTTGTTAAAAGCGTAAGTCTCAGTTAGCGACGTGTGATTGTAATATTTTAAATGCAAATGTTTTTTTAAGAAACATGTTCCTCCCATGGATTTACGGGAGAAGTTGAAGGATGATTTATTAATCTGTGAATGTGTGTTTTGCGTATTTATTTGTTTCGTAAAAAATTAGGCTAGAAAGTTATTTGGTTTAGCCCATTTAAAAAAAATTGTGACTGATATTTTCTATTTAAAATAAAAATATATACAAAACCACCCAGACACGGAACAACTACTTGTAGATCACGCAAATATTTGTTCCGTGCGGGAATTGCTCCCACGACACGCAGCGTCGCAGTCAATGGCTCAGCGAGTGTGTCAACCTTTTTTTTTTTTTCGTGGTAAAATCATCAAATGAGTCCTCCCACCCAGGGCAGGGCGGCAGGGACTGTCAGACTTGTACTGACTAAAATCCACGGTGTCCTTCACTAGCCCTTTACGTACCGGGGTTACGGTTATGGGTAAGTCCCGCGACCCCGGCAGGCGAGTGTGTCAACCTTGCCGTAAAACTTTAAAATTACGACTGTAAATGATGATTATACATCTCCTGTCAAACTTTCGTTGTAAGTTATTATAAAATGTAATTTATTACGCACTCATAACCTGTTAATCTTGGTAATCACGGAAACGGCAAAGAAGTTCATAATGTTCTAGAAAAGCAACACATGATTTACTGATAATTTGAGATTGACACTACAACCGATTCTCACCTGTAACTCATTGTTACAGAAAATTAAGGGAATCTTTGTCTCAAATACAGAGATAAAGGTTACAAACTATGTAACTATTGATATAGGTACCGCGATGCTCTAAGGATAACGTGTGACCATTTTTTTTGTCAGAGCGGGACATCTACGGAATCATGTAATAAAAAAGTTTTTAGTGTTTTACAAGTTTTTATTATAGAAGATAATAACTCAAAATAATCAAAGCAGTAGTGGCGTGAATTCTAGTTCGTATGTTTAAGTATATTAATCGGCTGAACAGCGCGCTGGGCGTCGTGCAACGCATTTCGAGCGCGAAAAATACATTTTAAATTTTCGGGATTGTCCCGCCGAAACCGGGACGTATGGTCACGTTATCGAAGGACCAACTTTGACCACTATATTTTGATTTTGAACGCACGAGTAACTTTCTCAAGACTAGTTTGAATTTAGAGCATTTCTTTGAAGTTTATTTTGGACCCAGAGGAGAAGAATCAATTTATAGTTTGGTCGTGGCTTCGTTTTTGACAATCAATTTGGCTACATGTGATTTCACGTTTTATTCGGGCACAGAAGCAGAGGTTTTTTATCACAAGATTTCTGTATTTTATTAACAGCGTAATAAAATTGAAGTATTTATTGCGTTTATTGTATGGAAAAAATGAAAAAGCGCTTCTATTGTACGAACTTCTATTGAAGGAACTATTTTTTTCTTCAAATTAATGTTAAAGTTCCCGTTTATTTTACGTCACAAAAACTGAAAAAGTCATGATAGGGTGGCAAAATCATCAAATGAATCCTCCCACCCTGGGTGGGGCGGAAGGGACTGTTAGACTCTTACTGACTAAAATCCACCCGTGTTTCTTCGGATGCCTTTTACGTTCCGGGGCCGCGGTATCCTGGATTAAGAAAAAATCCGCGACCCCAGCAGTATTTGGCCCCGTTAGGGGCCCCCCGTCGGTGACGCGTGAAACACGACGCGCCACCGACCCGGGCTTGGTCCTTGGTCGGACGGCGAGCTTACCCATTACTCACCGTCCGTAAGCCCGCTCCACCGCTGTGCCCTCTGCTATTCAGAGGGACAAGCGTTGGAGCGTCCACCCGACAGGCTATTCGCATACGGGCAAAGAGACCCCTTAGGCACACAGTGCCTAAGGAAGAGTTTTTGCCCGCATCCCAGGGTGCACCGGCCCGAAAAACTAGTCTTACCCTCGGACGTATCCGAGAGGGAACTCCAGTCCACGGGCGCACGTGGAGGTTTCCTGTCTTAGCACCCCATGATGGGAGGCTCCTGTACTTTTTTCGAGATGAGAGGTACCCTATTGTCGGTTTCTCACTTGATAACGTATTCGCAAAACAGAATGATCGATTCAGTGATTAAGCCGTGAAAAGATAACCAACAAACATACTTATTTTCGCATTAAGTTAGGATTAAGATTTTAAAGTAAAAACATGCCTTTTATTGTACGTTTTGAAATAATAATCTCTGTCAAAAGTTGTGAAATAAAATTACTAAAGGTAAAATATCAAATCCCAAGTGAAGGAAAACGTTTTATTCAAATAATTTCCTGTTTTAATGTCCGGACGGGTGCCATTTTATTTCAATTCATTAGATTGAGCGTTTTGACGTACAGTCGGAATATTTTAGTCTGTTCTTTTTAACCGACTTCAAAAAAAAGGAGGTTATCAATTAGACCCGTATGTATGTAATATTTCCAGAACTGCCAAATTTCAAAAGTGTATGTATGTTTTTATGTCTGTGACCGCATATTCCGGAACTACAAGTCCGATTTAAGTTCTTCTTTTATGTTGTACTGGGTATTGTTCAACTTAGGGAATACTGCAAGATTCAATATAATCGGTTCAGTAGTTTTTGAGAAAGGGATTTTTTTTTTACTTGGATTGAAGATTTTCAAAGTCGATTGTATGTTTGTCCGCAATTATCTCGCGTTTGGCTGAACCGATTTTGATACGGTTTTCATAAAAGTGTTTGTTACATTTTGGATAAAGTTTTAATATAACAATAATGGATATCTCGTGACTTTGCCGGCATCGATTGCTTACTTGGATTATAGATTTCTAAAAACGCTGATTATACCAAGATTTTTGTTGAATATCTGAACTTCGAAAATTATTTTAAACTTTTTTGTGTTTGTTTTTGAAGCTGGTCCCTTTTTTTAAAAAGTTTTTTAGAGTATAATTTTGATGGATAGATAGACTTTAACAACTTGTATATCATTAAGAAAAAAATAATATTTTTTGGAATACGAAAAAATTACATTGATAAATGCACTACGACAAAACTCTGTTTGCCACCTGACACTGACATAAAACAGTTAAATAATAATATATTAAGCCAAACTTATATCAATTTATCTTATAATATTTCCAAAACTTAGTCAGACGTTACGTCGAAGAGTATTCGTAAACTCTAATTCATAGGTTTTCAAACTTTATCAGTTTGTGGTCCATTTGCAGGTGTAGTGTTTTTTTTCAGCGCCCTAGCTAGTCAATATCATGGTGGCCAAGAGACCAGGTTGATGTTTCTTCTTGAGGCGTACGTGCAACACTATATCGCCTGCTTCTTGATCGGGCGGCAAGCTAGTCTCACGAACGTCCCTTTGCACTCTTTACGCACTAGGACACACACAGCGCATAGTTTGGGAACCCGTTCTGTAGTTGATTAGGCTGACTGTACCACTGAGACAATACTTTAAGATAAAACTATATAATTCGTGTTCCAATGTTGGAATCCCGCCTCATTTTCTCCGGTTTAAGAGATGTCTCGGACAAAGAATAGGTGTGAATAGTGATAGATACGACAGTCATTTGATTTTGCTTGTTTTGTGATAATTTTGTTTGCTTGAATATCAATTTTCTTTTTTCGTGGTAAAATCATCAAATGAGTCCTCCCACCCAGGGCAGGGCGGGAGGGCCTATCAGACTTGTACTGACTAAAATCCACGGTGTCCTTCACGTACCGGGGTCAAGGTAATGGGTAAGTCTTGCGACCTTGGAAATCAATTTTTAATAAAATATTCCCTTCTAGCAATATGGCAATGACTTGAAAACTGTTATTCCTTTTTCCCGATGTCAACCATACACGACCCAGTTTAATCGTCAAGTTTGTAGCGCGCTGGACGCGGTGTGTGGTAGGTCTAACTAACAGGGCATGGCAAGTCAACTTCTAATAGCCATACACCGTCAAGTAAAGCACACCATTTTTATTATTAACGATCCATTCAAAAGATCTTGTTATGTTTTTTGTACAAGTAGATAGTGTCACATCTGTAAATTATTTTAATCTACAGTAAAACATTTACTTTCTCATTTTCTCGTCACGTTTAGACACTGGGAAAGTTTATAGTTGTCAGTAATACTTAAACCAAGGGGTCTCAGGAAAATTCCCAGGTGGAATCTATTAGTTTCACAAGTGTTAAAGAATTGTTTTCAAGCTCCAATAGTTTGAGAGCCCTTTAAAACGCAATTTGTACATTTTATAAAATTAATGAGTGCTTTATGGGGTGAGAAACCTTGAAGATAAGAGTTTTTATTTTATTTTATAAACTTTTAAGCCTACAGGCGTTAAAATTATAATTTACGTGAATATTCCTCTAATAAACTGTTTAATTGGCTGTATTAGGTTGGTTAGTTGCTAATAGCTTTGAATTTTTCGTAAAGTTGAGTTTGTAACGACCGGTTTGATAATCCCAATAAAGACCTAAATAAAGCTTCTTGATAACTTGAAAGGATTCTTTCAAATTCACTGTAGTTAATGTAATTTATTGACATAAAAATAATGCTATTAAAAATTATAGCGGACATTATTTGAGTTGTAAACAAATAGACAATATAACGTCTACAAGACAATGGAGAACTAAAAAACAGTTTTTTTGTGCCACAGCGAAGCGTGGCAGGGTACAGCTAGTTACAAATAAAAACGTCACGCTTCGCATTCGCAACGCCTGTCTGTTTGACAAAGGCTTAAATGTTCTCTGCGAATTTAGAACATTGTAGAAAAATTGAGAATGATTGTCGGGCAAAAAGACTACCAGACACAACACCCTTATGGTCAGACGTACCTCCTTTTTAAATGGGGTTTTGGACAACTTTATGCCTTCCACGTAGGTATAACCAAATAATTAAAAGTTTCTCCTATCACTTACTGTAATTTGTGATCATGTTTGTAAATGTACATAATACGATACTGCTATTTTGATCACCTCACGGAATAACTGAACTATATTCGGTAGATCCATATTTTCTTTCTTTAACTTGTCTATACAGTTTATTGCTGGATATGATTATTTTTTCCATACAGTTGCACACTTTATTCGTTACATCATTCCTTACAACTAATTTAATGGAGGCCATACACGTTAGGGTTTGCATGGTGGTTTTAACCTTGCATGCATAACCGACAGGCAAGCCCCAGCGTGTATGTGTTAAAACTGTACAGTTATTAGTACATGTATCGGTTATGCGTGCACACATCATGCAAACCGTGACGTGTATGGCCTCTATTAAGCAATAGAGTAACTCAGAAGCTTAAAAAAGTTTTTCTTAGTCGATTTACATGGTCGTGGGACTCACGAATTACCGTGATCCCGGTACGTAAAGGGCTATTGAAGGACACCGTTGAATTTAGTCAGTACGAGTCTGACAGTCCCTCCCGCTCTGCCCTGGGTGGGAGGACTCATGTGATGATTTTACCACGTAAAAAAAAAGTTGATTTATGTCATGTAACAAATGTCCACATACCCCCCTGTTAAGTTGAAACTTTCCACATTTGAGTTAGTCCCGTTGTAACATTATGTAAAGTTACGTAAACTACAGTGTGTCATATAAAGCTCCCACGGGAGGCTGTAGTTTAGACAATAGACGGCCGACACCGTCAGTCATGGTAAGAATTTTCGTTTGCTAAAATGTTTAGTGTAATACTTTCTCTTTTATGAGAGCCTGGTATTTTCAGAGAAGTTGTTGTATGAATTTTGGTATATTTTTGGATCAAAACATTTTTATTCATTTTAGAATATGTTTGTAAAAACAAAATAAAAAAACCTACTTCTTTTTTCCTTTAACAATATGTTGCCTTATACTAACTCCAATATCATGGGTGTGCGTACAAACATTTAAACTCACATACACAAACAGCCAGACCCGGAACACCTACTTGTAAGTGATGAAACAAACATTGTATACAAGTCGCGAAAGTTCTTTATGCATTTGAGGCAGAATTATGCAGGCAGGTTATACAATCGGTAGAAGGAGGCTTTATACATAATTGACTATTACTACTACAGGTACTTTAGACCTGACCAACATTGATTACAGACGTTATATTACCTTTATATCATAGCTAGGGTCAAATCCTCACTATCATAATCATAAATCCGATTTATTGGTGGTAATATAAATCCTCCAATATCGTGATAATATCTCTTGTGAGAACTTGAACACCTGGCAATTCCGCTCTCAATTGCCATTCGAAAAAAAGATTATTAAAGAGATTATTATCATAGGCAAAATCTAGAGTTTAATCAGAAAAAAACTTTATAACGATAGATTTATTTTGCATAATTAAATTAAATTTAACTTACGCCTCTGATCAAACAGTGGGAACTGTGACAAAGGCATCTTATGTGTAACAAAAATGTTGAATTTTATGACAAGGGGTACTGCAAATTGGTAAAATCTCATAGAGCTTGGAAATATTGGAACCACATGTCTGTCTATAGTACAGTGAATTGTTATGACCTAAATATGACAGTGGAGCCTTTAACACTGTCCCCGTAAAGGCTCTAATTACACGTACCGCAACGAGACGATAAAGACACGACAACGACACGACTTGGGCGAGCACATATTTTGTAACACTGGTTTTTTCGTAATTATCGACAGCACGGGTGTGTAAGTAAAAGGGGTTATAGTTGTACTCAGTTTTTGGGTCGTGACGGTTAGATTAAACAGTCGCTCCATGTAAAATGCTCAGCTGCACCTGGTTCGACTGGTCGACTTCAAGATAGTTGGATAAAGGCTAGAAATGTGTTGATGATTAACTGCGTGGGTGATATTGACCGCATTGGAAAACGTCAACGCAATGGGCGTTTTTTCGGCTAGTCACCGGCACCGGCGCCGACACCATGCTGGCCATGCTGGGGAGCAAAAATGAATGGGTAGGACTCAACGCCGGGCCGGCGCTGGCGCCGGTAAGTGCAAAAGCGAGCCATACATCTTCATACATTCTTGCTTCATCAGCACCGGCGCCGGCGTCCGTCCCGGTATACGGGCCGGCTAATGGAAAAACGCCCAATGACTCACGTTTTTGAGCAATAAACAAAACACACCCAAAACGCAACTTCAAAAAGCTGCACGCTGTGACTCGTATTCACAAGTAACCATCGTTCTACCGCATTTTGTCAGCAATGGGCGCTTTCACATTAGATGATAACGATAACGACACGACATCGGTAGTTTCATACATTTCTAGGGAAAATGAGCGAGAGCGGATGATATGTCAGTGTCGTGTCGTTACCGTTATGGTCTAATTTGAAAGTGCCCAGTATCGTTGCGTTATCGTACTTTGTGAACGATAAATATGGATTATTGCGTTCTTCTTCTTCTTCTTCTTATCGTATGGTTGATGAACAACCTGGTGTCAGAGTTTAAACCGCCCGTAGGCCTCTGACATGGCTTCACACACCGTTGAAAAATCTCTCAGGTGTGCTGGTTTCCTCACGATGTTTTCCTTCACCGTTTTTAGCAAGTGATAATTAATTTATAATACGCACATGAATTCTAAAAGACATTGGTGCGTGCCGGGGTTCGAACCTGCAACCTTTGACTTGGCAGTCCAACGGTCGTACCACTCGGCTATCACTGCTGTTATTATTGCGTTCAATTTAAAAAATAGTACTCAGGTTTGTGACGTAATTGGAGCAATTTAAAGTGGAATTATAATATTGAGGGCTGTTTCCTCTCAGATAGATTTAGGCACGAACATAAATCAAATCTACGTTTAGGTGAGGTCGAGACAACGATTAGGGTCTAGTTTTCAAACTAGTTTAAATACATTTAAACGTTATATGTATGGTCTGTCATGTGTTATAAATTGTGATTTTACGTTTAGAGCATTATTACACTATTCAAAGCCCCTGGATTTGTCTGTTATTACTAGCGGCCTGTCTCGGCTTCGCACGGCCTATGTTACTCAGGGTGAATGTAGTTTTCTAAAGATGTTTTTTTTTTGAAAACGACTCTGTAGTTTTTGAGTTAATTTATTATAAACATACACACAAAATACAAATCTTTCCTCTTTATAATATTAGTGTAGAAATATAGATGTCCTAACGGTATTTTTACGACAGAGTTATTTTATTATAAAATTGGAAGAATGAAGAAGACCCCATTTTTCAAATTTTATTTTAGAGCCTCACTTGAATGATTGCATTAGTGATTGGAAGCATACAATTGTTATTCGATGGCGAATGTTTTTATTTACTTTAGTAATTTATTATTTTGAATCACTTTTTTACGATTATCGAAGTGTTTGTAAACACAATGATCCGTGTCACGATTATTTGCAACTCGTAACAAAAACTAAAGTACTCACCTATGTCCCATGTTTTCACCCTAAAGTATGGTCACTATACATTTCAGTGGTTCACCAAATGGATTTATATCTTCTTCCTAGCGATTTATGGTTGACATTGCCAAGACCCTTTCTAGTCTCAAAACAAACCGTACTGTGGGACAAAATGGAATTCCATTTTGTCCCATTTTCAGGACACCGTTTTCAGAAACGATTGTATAATCAACAGCCTTTTCTTTTAAAAACTTCAATGACGTATAGTTTCAACTTTTGACGATTCCTATATTTTTCACCTATTGATAGTTTGGATTGATAGATTTTATTGACTATTTAATCTATTTGGTTTAATTATAGTAACATTGGTAAAGGTTTTTACGCCCGACAATTACATCATTTGTCTGTCCAACAAATAAATAATTTGGCGAAAAATATATTGTAATAAAATTGCTTTATGGTTATACCTATAACTGACGCCGAAAATTCATTAGAAATAACGTATTTTTTTTAGGATTTTAACATTCATCAAATTTTTTTTTTCTGAATTTATTTTTATTTCTGAAAATATGCTAATTATATCTAATTTGATATAGATGGTATTGCATCCCACAGTTAAGTTTAAAAGATCTCAAAAGAAAAAACCATTAACTGGTTTTATTTTTCTTAAATCTTGAATTTAGCCTCTATAAATAGGGACTACAACTTTTAAGACTACTAAAAACAAAACAACTAAGTATTAGCGAGCTTAGTACATAGGTACTTATAGAAGTATTCTTGGTTTACATAAAACAATAGCACTTTAAGTGAGATTAACACCCTCACTTCAAATGTAATCTTTAAGTCCATTAAGAGCGTGTAAGTACACTGAATGACATTTCATACAAACTTTCAAGCCTACTAAAATTAAAAAAAGAAGAAAAAAAAGACTTTATTCTGATTAACGCACGGACGCACGGGCTCGTGAAAAATGGAAGGAGTAGAGAGAGGCCTTTGCCCAGGAGTGAGACGGAGCAAGCAATTAAAAAAATTAAATTAGACCAATTTTAAATTTTCACCACATACCACTAAACAGGTTTAGCGCTAAACTTATATAAAACATCGTTCTGTCTCTGTCAACTTCAAACAATTTGACAGAGATACAGTGATATTTTTAGGCAGTTTAGCGCTAAACCCGTTTAGTGATGTGTGGTGTAAGTGGGCCTTAGCACGAGAAAATAAAAGCAGTTAGGTAATTATAATAAATACTAGCTGACCCCGCGAACTTCGTAGCGCCACAGAATCAATACTACACTACTAATACTACTACTACTACCACATCATACATTCGTTACAAAAAATTTGATAAATGAAGAACTGCGAGACCGATTCTGTGCAAACTTTACATAAACCATCTCCTAAATAGTCCGAACAAGGCCTAAACATTTGGTTTGGATAGGTAAGCCCGTTCATGAGTTATAAAATCACAACGAAAAGTGGCATTGATTTTTATATATATTGATTGATTAGACCTATGTATTCTGCTTATGCATAAATGAAGACTCATGAAAACTGGTTCAGTCATTTCTAAAATAAAGACTAAAGTTTTTATGAAATGTGATTCGGCGTTTACGTCTTAAGACTTCATTTCAATTCACAGTAAAGCTGTCTTTAAGCCAAACTCATCCCAAGAATTATTTGCAAATGAGTTAACTGGTAACTTTAAAACTTGTCTGATACGGTCTCATGAAAGTTATCTTTAATCAGAGCTTGGAATTTCAATTTATTCAAGATCTTCTTCTTGGTATAATTTAGTTTTTGTTGGGGTTCAAGGGAACAGTTTTTGTTAGTGAAATCTATTTTAAGTACATTGGTGATTGATTATTTTGGAAAAAAAAACGCTATTATTGATTAAATCAAAATTGAGATGATTAAAATATTAATTACCTTCTGAAAATCTATTGTAGTAAAAAACACCAACAACGTATTTTTAATGTTAGTACTTAACTCTTATTTTATTAGAGACTTAACTACTATTTAGTTTTTTATTTTATTTCAAGGGCTATTGAAGGATACCGTGGATTTTAGTCAGTACGAGTCTGACAGTCCCTTCCGTTCTGCCCTAGGTGGGAGGACTCATTTGATGAATGCACGACGTAAAAAAAAGTTTTCAGTTTGCCCTTACACTGCGTGGTCATCGTTTTTTTTTACAATATAATTATACCAAAAATACTTCTACATTTCACCAGTGTCTAATGTTCAACTCGGATGTAATATGTCACAGGTGCGATTCGCACACGTAACAAATACGAGTATTGCAAATATTTTAATTTTAATAGCTTTTTTTTTTAAGTGGCAATATCATCAAATCTGCCCACCCAGCCAGGGCGGGAGGGACTGTCAGACTTGTACTGACTAAAATCCAAGGTGTCCTTCAATAGCCCTTTACGTTCCGGGGCCACGGTTACTTGATAAGACAATCCCGCGAACCCAGCAGGCTTTGGCCCTCTATTGGGCCCTCTATTGGGAGGACTCATTTGATGATTTTACCACGATAAAAAAAAAGGATGCCAAAGATTACCATTTCAGAGTCTTATAAAAACCGTATAAGCTGGTGGCATCTAGGTGTCGGTTCACACGCTATCGGGTTCTACTCAAGCTGTGATAAGCTCCCAATTCCATTCGCCGCCCGCCTCAAAGCTGCTCTGGCTTGGTTTCTGCTTAGATCTTAGAAAATGTGGTGTTGGAGATGGCAGTTATATAGTTTCACAATAAATAATTTTCTGTAAAAGAATTATAATATTATGCATTACCCTTGTGATTGAGGGTGTGTTAGCAAATATTTAAATTGACGTACACTACCAGACGGATCCTCGTTGTAGATAATAAAAATATATTTTCAGTGAGGGAATTGTACCTAGGACACGAAACGATGCTGACAATCAATCAGCCATTGCGCCAACGTGCCGTCAAATTACACTGACAAGCCGTAGCAGTGCCGGAACTGATGCGAAGCACCCACCGTAGTGATGCGTAGCAGCAAGAGTAGCGATGCGTAGCACCAGCCGTAGCAATGCATAGCTACGAGTGGACCGCTGTAGCGCATAGCAATATTAACGTAGCGTTTTGTAGTCACAATGCGTAGCAGATTGTAGCCCCAAAAAGTGTTGTAGCAACTGCGCATATCACAGCGGCGTAGCAGCGAGCGTACCGTAGCGATGCCGATCCAAAAGCGCGTCGTAGCAACTGTAGACTATTGTATTGTAGTGTATCTACAGTGGATGTTACTAGCAACCTATTCTACCTTTTTTTTTGGGTAAAATCATCAAATGAGTCCTCCCACCCTGGGCAGGGCGGGAGGGACTGTCAGACTTGACTGACTAAAATCCACGGTGTCCTTCAATAGCCCTTTACGTACCGGGGTCACGGTAATTTGTGAGTCCCGCAACCCCGGCAGGCTTTGGCCCTCTACAGGTCCCGTCACTATGCTGACACTCCTTGAGGCGCGCGTGAAACACAACGCGCCGTCGACCCGGGCATGGTCCATGGTCGAACAGCGAGTCGCCCATTACTCGCTGCCCGCATGCCCGCGCAGCCTATTCTACCTTAACAAATGTATATTTACTGTTACTACCACATCCAAATATCTGTTGTATTTCTTAATGCATGTCCCAACTATTTTCCAGCGCGCAGTACGTCTGAGTTACTTTCTGGGGAGCATGTCCGCGAGATTATTCGCCCTCAGCGGCGTGATCTCCAGCAGCTTGTATTATTTCATTTGCATAATGTGCGCATATAAGGTATGGACGCTATTCCTTTGTGTGGTAGCCGTTTTCAAGTAGAGACGAGAGAATTTTCGTAACTTTGTAAAATTCTTAGAAGGAAATTTTGAAAAATTATTTTAAGAATGCCTTATGGAGCTGAATTTGAGGTAAAAAAAAAGTGGTTAGAGAAACAGACGTGACGCATTTATAACAAATATACAGCCTGTTAGTGTAATCAGTCTTAAACTTGAAACCAGTGGTTTGGTATCACTTACAGAACGTAAATTCAATAAAAAATAAAAACTTTTTTTTTTTCAATAAAGTCTCCATTTTTCCCCAAAATTATTTCACCCTATTACGCAAAGGTGCGCAAAAGGCGCCGGGCCGCGACGCCGGCGCCGCCGTGTCGCCCGCGCACACTTCAGTGATCAGTCAGCCGGCAGCGTCGCTACGGAACGTACGTGTGTACGCTCGCAGCGCAGCGCACCTCACGACCTCGCGCCGCCCCACCGTTAATTTTTCGCGCAAGTGTTAGTGTTTAGTGATTATGTCGTACACAAACCAACAGTGGACCGAAATGGTCCGGGTTTACGCCGCGTCGGGTGATAACCTGAACGAGGCTCGGAGAATGTACGCTGACTAACTTACATCATCTGGACTCGTCACGCAACAAAGGTAGGTATTTTTGCCTGTCCTAAGCCAGGAAAAGTATGAAGGGAAGTTAGTTACATCACAGGTTACCTGTATTTTATGATGTAGTTAGTTAAAACTTATGTAGGTATGTAGTTAAACGGACGGCTATTGCGGCAGGTTAACGCCCTTTGCAGTGAATACGTAACTCGGGCGCATAGTATCCATGAATTAACGGACGGTGTAGGACAGAAACATTTTTGATTTTTTTAAAGAAAAATTCGTTTATTTATTTTTAAATTCAGACAAACATTTTTATAATTAAATCAACTACCTATGGTTTCAAGGTTAAGACTGATTACACTAACAGGCTGTATAATGTTATGTTTAACCGTTTGATTTCCCAAATAAATAAAATGAAATAATTTTCATGGCTCAACGGCCTTGATTGCTTTTTTTTTGTTGGAAATTCATCAAATAAGTCCCAGCCTGACTGAAACCGTCCTGTTCCTCCGGTTGCCCTTTAAGTTCCAGGGCCACGGTACCTTGTTAAGACAGTTTCATGACCCGGGATCTACAACCACATGTGGAAATAAGAGGTAAAAGCAGATGTCTCTACATAATCTTTACACCTTCACCGTTATGTTTGTGAATTCCGTAAAATGACAACATATTTCAAAAACTAATGAATTTACCTAAATGAAAAAACACAAAGACACAATACCGCATTATGTTGACTCTAAAGCCTCTGTCAAACAGACAGGCGTCGCGAATGCGAAGCATGACATTTTTATTTGTAATGTATGGAATTGTTTGAATCCAGTCACACAGAACAGCGAAAGCGATCCGATAGCGTGACAAAACTATCGGACTGACGTCTCGCTTCGGTTCGGTATCGCTTCGGAAACGCTTCGCTTTCGCCAGTCTGTTTGACAAAGGCTTAACTGCTTTCCACTATCTCCAAGTTCGTTGGTACAAAAATAAATAACAAAAATAACTACTTAACTACTGAACAAAGGACTGGTTTCTTTCAAAAAACAACAGAAGTGCATTCACTGTTACTTGTTAGTGCTTCCCGGCCAAAGTTCTTCTCGGAGAATACGCTAATTACACTACTTTTCCCTATCTAGTGCTTTCAAAGTAAAAAATACTCAATAATAAGAACTTGCTCGTTAAAGAAACAACGTTTTCGCCGCTTTTGTTGCAGACTTTTCTGGGCGGACTGAAACCCAAGGCTAGTATCGGACTGGGCTGAAATTATTCTTGGGTTTCAGAGCCTCGGTGGCTGCTCCAAAAGCCGGAACGATTACAGCCATACATTAAAAAAAACCGAGATGACACAAAAAATACATCATGTATTTTTTGAAATCTTCATTGAGACCAAATGTTCATCATATTCACATTATTTGCATTCATCATCATCATCATCATCTCAGCCATAGGACGTCCACTGCTGAACATAGGCCTCCCCTTTAGATCTCCACATATACCGGTCGGAAGCGACCTGCATCCAGCGTCTTCCGGCGACCTTTATAAGGTCGTCTGTCCACCTTGTTGGTGGACGTCCTACGCTGCGCTTGCTAGTCCTTGGTCTCCACTCTAGTACTTTTCGACCCCATCGGCCATCTGCTCTGCGAGCAATATGGCCTGCCCATTGCCACTTCAGCTTGCTAATCCGGTGGGCTATGTCGGTGACTTTAGTTCGTCTACGGATCTCCTCATTTCGGATTCGATCACGTAGAGAAACACCGAGCATAGCTCTCTCCATAGCTCGTTGAGCGACTTTGAGCTTTGAGATGAGGCCGATAGTGAAAGACCACGTTTCGGTGCCGTACGTCATCACTGGTAACACACATTGGTGGAAGACTTTCGTCTTGAGGCACTGAGGTATGTCGGACGAAAAGACATTGCGTAGTTTCCCGAACGCTGCCCAACCGAGTTGGATTCGGCGGTTGACCTCTTTCTCGAAGTTGGACCTACCTAATTGGACTACTTGTCCTAAGTAGATATATGAGTCAACAACTTCGAGTACCGAGTTTCCAACAGAGACTGGGGTGGGCACAACATTGGCATTTGACATAATTTTCGTCTTGTCCATGTTCATTTTCAAGCCCACCCGTTGTGAAACTCGATCGAGGCCATCGAGCATCATGCTGAGTTCCTCCATCGACTTTGCCATGACTACGATGTCGTCGGCAAACCGAAGGTGATTTGCATTCCACAAGGTAAAAAGATGTTACAATGAGCTTAGACCTAGGATCTGTAGTAGACCCTGTCGGGGCACAGCAAAATAGTAAGATACACAATATTTATTATCTCTAGCTTAGTACTACTTATACTTAAAATTCGTACAAAACAAATAACAGCTGCTATATTTTCGATGCTTTTTATTTTAATTACTCTAAGAATTCCTCCTGGTGCGTTGCCAGATCCGAAACGACTATTTTAGATCATACATAATATTTGTTCCGTGCGGGAATCGAACCCGCGACACTCAGCACAGCGGTCAACCTCAGTCACTTCGCCAACTGCGACAAAGTCAAAAATGTATCGTTTATCGGTCAGTTCACAGCGAGACGCGACGCAACGACACTGCAAAAGTGTTTCTTTTCGTGTAGTAAATAAAGTTAGATTTTGAGTCGTTATTAAAATGCAGTGCGACGTCGCGCTAAGCCGCGTCGGGTTGAGAAAGGTGAATCTTTTCGTGTAGGAAATAGAGTTAGATTTTGAGTACTTCTATTGAAATGTGCGTGCAACGTCATGTCTCGGTCTGAGCTGACCCTATAGAATCGAATTTTACCCTGTTGGCCACAACACAGAATCGCTCCATATACACACAGCATTAGATAAACAAAACAAAATAGCAATTTTAAGTACAATCACGTAACACAATCATTAACTCATGTAAATCAAGGTGCAGGAAACTTTACTAATTACAATAGCAATTAAGTTTTTTAGGGATCGCTTTAATTGTTTGCCATCGCAAGATCGATATTTGAGTAGAAAGTTCTAGATTGGGGGAAGTTATATTTGAAACGTTATAATGAGATTTGGAAACAAATTTTTATTTTTATGCAAGACATTTTTTTTGTCAATCATCAAATGAGTCCTCCCACCCAGGGCAGAGCGGGAGGGACTGTCAGTCTCGTACTGACTAAAATCCACGGTGTCCTTCAATAGACCCGGCAGGCTTTGGCCCTCTAGAGGGGGCCCCGTCATTTTGCTGACACTCTTTGAGGCGCGCGGGGAACACAACGCGCCGTCGACCCGCGCATGGTCCATGGTCGGACAGCGAGTAGAAGACATTGGCCCTTAGTAGGAATTTCTCATGTGTTTTGGGTGTTTTATACAAAACTCTGCGACATGCAGTGCAGAAGTCGATTGCTCGGCCACTGAGCCAACCTAACCACCCACCAAGCTAATTGAGGTATTCCACATTGGCACCCGCTGTAATGGCACCTGAGCTAATGGCACCTAAACTATTCCACATACTGACAAAATTATTCACAGTTGCGAGGTGCCCAATGTGGTATACCTCAGCTAATAGAGTGTTACATTTTACATTGACATGTATTGTGCCTGTACGCCATTATTTTGATCTTCATACATTAATGGCACGTTTCAATTATACAAGTTGCAAATTGTATGCAACTTGAACAAACCTGCATACAACTTACAAGTAGATAGTTTGAACTTGTACATATTGTTTCAAATGACGTGAAAATTGAACGCGCAACGATTTTAGGCGTTATGTAAACTTTCAATCTACTCAATTGGGAATGTCGCCACTTGTATAGAAGTAAGACTTGCATGCAATTTGTGCAGTCTCGAAAACATGTTTCCATTTCAAGCAACTTGTATTCAAATGCGGCGTCATAATTGTATATTTTTTTTGGGACAAACCCACCACACTATTCCCAAACCACTGCAACTCCTGAAAGCCAGAATCAACAGTGGCAACCACCAGAAAAGCGCCGAGACAATGAAGCTCGACGTGTCCCGGAGAATGAATTTAGTGGAGGAGTAGGAAAAATATGTTTCCACTTCCCTACATGCAAGCAGTAGACAGAACAAAACAAGGCCTATAGGCACAAAGTTATGGGCGCATAATTGTATGCAAGATTTGCCTAATGGAAACGAGCCTTTCGTTCCGTTTCGAAATCTACTCATTTCAACTGTTTTTTGACGGACATAATCTGCTCCCAACGTTCGAAGGAGGATGTCGTTGTTGAGGTTATAGTTTTAAAAATTAAATGAATAATGGTCGAATTTCAGCTATTTGACCACCACTAGATATAACTGATAGATATTTGAGCGTTGGTGGAGTTGGTTGGTTAATTTATGTTATGAAATTATAAAACCTTTAAATGAATTACTGTAAACACAGATTTAATTAAATTCACCGCCGCTGCTTCGATATGACATTTTGAAATAATATTTCTCGGTCTGTCAACATTCAGTTATTATTTTAAAAGCAGTGTCCTTCACTGCCGTGGGCATAAAATTATAATAATGTTGTAGCAATTTGTTAAATGGATATTTCTCTTCAATGTAGCAGGGTTTTTATCTTTTGGGAGGTAAGCAGAGGTGCGCTTTTGAGGGAGTTCATTACTGATTATGATAGGGAGTTGATATCAGCTAGCAGGGGAATTTGCAAGCGGCCATTAACAAATGGCGTCCTGTTGGCGCTTGCGCTACGTTAGTATTGTGTTAAGTTTGCCTTAAGTGTTTGATTTTCCATCATACCTCGCGTCCCCGTCTTATACACTGTTACCCTACAATATTATACTACTTTTTACCCTAGGCGTTGCCCGCGTGATGCTCGGTGGCTACCTCAGGGAAACGTTATACCGGGTCAAATGTATCCTATATGTTAATCTAGGGCTTGCGCACGGCGAGTAATGGGTGTTTCGTCGACCGATTAGTGACCATGCCCGAGCCAATGTGTCGTCAGTCATGGTGCGTTTCAAAAAGATAGGGGCCCCCATACAAAGTCTAATTTGTGCCGGGATCGCATGTAAAGAGCAACCGAAAGAACACGGTTTGTTTTTTATCGTGGTAAAATCATCACATGAGTCCTCCCACCCATTACTGTCAGACTTGTACTGACTAAAATCCACGGTGTCCTTCACTAGCCCTTTACGTACCGGGGTCTCGGTAATGGAAAAGTCCCGCGACCCCGGAACGAACACGGTAGATTAATTTAGAGTCGACACGAATCGGACTGTCCCTTGCGCCCCACCCAATACGGGAGGACCCGTCTGATGATTTTACAATCTAGCAAAAAATAATATAATCTAGACTATGTATTTTGTGTATGTCATTCAAATCTGCTCGAAGCGGCTGACTAAAGGTCGCGAGACTCACGAATTACCATGACCCCGGAACGTAAAGGGCTATTGAAGGACACCGTGGATTTTAGTCAGTACGATTCTGACAGTCCCTCTCCCTCTGCCCTGGGGAGGACTCTACCCTTGATGTTTTTTTTTTAAATGGTTGCCCCACACTAGGAATTTCTCCTGTGTCGTGGGTGCGTTGACAAACATATAAACTCACATACACAAACGCCCAGACCCGAAACAACTACTTGTAGATCATACAAATATTTGCTCCGTGCGGGAATCGAACCCGCGACACGCAGCGCAACAGTCCAATCGCTCAGCCACTGCGCTAACCGTGCGTCAAAAATTTTACCACGCTAAAAAGAAAAGCGGCTTACTAAAGCCATTTCTATATAATTTAACGAATGTTCACGGACATGTTCCGCTTGTCAATTTTATTCAAGCGACAAATTATTCAAGTAATTCTGCATTCCCAAAGTTCTTGAAAAATAACTGTCTTTATTTAGAGAAACATCAAAGAACACCATACCTTAATGTTATTCGCCCCCATAAGCATTCCTTTTTAGGGTTCCGTAGTTAACTAGGAACCCTTATAGTTTCGCCATGTCTGTCTGTCTGTCTGTCCGTCCTCGCTTAATCACTGTGACCGTTAGCACTAGAAAGCTGAAATTTGGTACCAATATGTATATCAATCACGCCGACAAAGTGCAAAAATAAAAATTGGAAAAAAATGTTTTTTTAGGGTAGCCCCCCTATATGTAAAATAGAAAGTGATTTTTTTTTTTAATTTCAACCCTAACGTGTGATATATCGTTGGATAGGTATTTAAAAATGAATAGGGGTTTACTAAGATCATTTTTTGATGATGTCAATAGTTCGGAAATAATCGCTCCTAAAGTCAAAAACAATGTGTCCCCCCCCCTCTAACTTTTGAACCATAAGTTTAGAAAATATGAAAAAAATCTGGAAAGTAGAACTTTATAAGGACTTTCTAGGAAAATTATTTTGAACTTGATGGAAAGAACAGTTTTTGTGCAAAAAAAACAAGAAGGTGGTACAAAATTCCTGGACTAAGTTTGTAGTATAATCAATTATTTAATCATATATACAAGCATTTTTTTTTAATTCGTTTACGTATTTCATTATTTAAGACGGGAAACTACGGAACCCTACACTGAGCGTGGCCTGACACGCTCTTGGCCGGTTTTTTTACTGAATAAATAGGTGTTTACTTCTCAGAAGAAAGAATTTTAATCTGTTAAGTATTCATATATTTGTTTTGTTGAGGTCTTTCCCTTCCAGCGATCCAGTTTGGAAAGTTGCCAACAATTTCAATAAGAGAGCTGGAATCGTGTGGGCGATTATTTTGTTTTGTATACGTACGAATAATGTTGAATTTTAACGTAACGGAATTAGGTGCAATTTCATTAGTTTGAAATTAATCTCAAAGTCGTAATGATGTTGCTTATAACATCATTGTAATGCATTTAGACTTCATGAAAGTGTAGTTACTATTCAAGTTTTAATGAAAAAGCACTGTTGGCTCAGTGGTAACGACTCCGACTTACGTGGTGTAGGTTGTAGTTTCGAATCCATCTAGACGAATTATTTCATTAATAGAGCTTTCAAAGTGGTGAAGAAAAACATCATGTGGGTTTCTACAGTTTGTTCTGTTTCTTTTACTTCCTTCGCTCTATTTGTGACAATTTTCTTCAAATTGCAATATTTACATACTCTCTAGAAAATAAATTACCATAAACTCTCTTAACATTACTATCGACATTATCTATGTTTTATAAAAAAGAGAGAGATGATTTTTTAGAAAGTTAGGTGATTATAAGTAGACAATGCTCGGTCTATGCTCTTTTTTTATGGTCCGATCCCATTGTAGAATCATTATACTATTATAATACGGTGGTCGCGGGACTGTACTAATTACCGTGACTCCGGAACGTAAAGGCCTATTGAAGGACCGTGGATTTTAGTCAGTATGAGTCTGACAGTCCCTCCCGCTCTGCCCTGGGTGGGAGGACTCTTAAGATGATTTTACCTCGTAGAAAAAATATATAATACGGTACTGCTATGTAACTGCATTAGTTACTTAACAGCACCGCATCACGGTGCATTAGCTGCAATTAGTGGATAGTGACTCAGGAAGCTGTATTAGTGCCAAGTGTAGTGTGTATATGTGTGTACATGCATGCTTAGTTGATACAAGTAGTGGCACAGTCGTTATGGCCCGGAGACTGTGGATTCGTACCAATTTAGTTGAATTTAAATTTGACTTGCTCGCATTCATTTAGAATTAGCTGCTAAGACTGTCTATGAAATGGCAATATGTCGGTGACTTAATTGTTTGGTATTTATCATTTGGTTTCATTGCATGTGGATAGTTTAAATATTATATATTTTTAGTTTAAGATACGATGGGGCTGTTACTCCTTCATCATCATCATCATCATCATATTAGCCCGGGATCACGCATATGCCTTTGTCAAACAGACAGGTGAGTCCGAAGCGATACTGAACCGAAGCGAGACGTCAGTCCGATAGTTCTGTCACGCTATCGGATCCCTTTCGCTTTTCTATGTGACTGGATTCAAACAATTCCATACATTACAAATAAAAACGTCTCGCTTCGCATTCGCCACGTCTGTCTGTTTGACAAAGACTATAGGCCTTCCCATTTTTATGCCATATCTCTCGGTTCTGTGCGTCTCTTATCCATATATTCCCCGCGATCTTGCCGATATCGTCAACCCCTCGGGCTTTTGGGCGGCCCTGGTTTCTGTTACACTTTATAGGATATAAATTCCTTAAAAAGAAATGTATATATATAAATTGACAATCGATTAGGTTGTTGGTGTCTCAGGAACAGTATGTTATTTTTGGGATGAATAAGCAACATTTCAGGATAACTGATTCAGTGGTTTAAGCGCGAAAAGGTAACAAATTTACATTCACATTTATGATTTTAAGTTATTTACTGCTTAAAAATGTTATAGGACACTTACTGCACCTTATGTGTGAGAAATAAAGTACATTTTACAAGCTCTTATTTTTATTTTCAATAATTGTCCCGTTACCTGTTTTTTCATAAAGTGACATAAACCCAATGGCTTCGTATAAATACTAAAAAGTTCAAAAAAAGTATAAAATAAAACATGTAAATACACTTAATTACGTTCTGTAAGTATATTCACATTTTTTTTTAAATTATATTTACTTTCATGAAATCTATACTGCGAATGCAGAATAGCGTAAGCAAGCGTAAATTAATAAATATGTTTTTCTGCTTCGTCATTTTCGAAACAAACACTCAATTTATGTAGCAAAACTTCCGAGAAGCTGGAACTATTCCCGTTTGAGCAATTATTTCCAGAGCACCTAAATTAATAATAACTTTTTATTCCCGATTGAGCAGCACCTATCAAAATTTTGACAAATTGCTCAATCAGGAGTTAAATTATACTCGTACTTCAAATCTATTCCCATTAGAGACTAACCTAACCATTACTACAGTAATGGTTAGATAGCTTGTAGTAATGGGGTAGTTTTGCTGGTAAGTGTTTCAGTTAACCTTCCCAGAATTATTTAAGAACACAGCCTCTAGAACCTATGCTAGCCTAGTACTTTTGTTTGTAAGTATTTCAGTTAAACTTCCCTGAAGGATATAAGAAAAAACCACCATTAACCTATGCCTATTATTTTATACACACCCCATCACTAGAAACTACCGTAGTTGCTCTAATGGGAATAGATTTGAATTACATTTCTGTTCCCGATTGAGCAACTCGTCAATATTTTGATAGGTGCTCAATCGGGTATAAATAATTGCTCTTAAAATAGGTGCTCTTTTTTTTTTTGCGTGGTAAAATCATCAAATGAGTCCTGTCTGAAGAAGACAGGGAAGAAGAATGGGACTGTCAGACTTGTACTGACTAAAATCTACGGTGTCCTTCAATAGCCTTTTACGTACTGGGATCACGGTAATTCGTTAGTCCCGCGACCGTCGTTAGTCCCGCGACCAAAATAGGTGCTCTGGAAATAGTTGCTCAAATGGGAATACCTCCACGAAACATCTTAATTATTTGCCTGTTTTTCCCTTTTTCTGCACAAACACCGGGATATTACACATCAGGTTGGCGCGTGTCCTTTGCGGAATATAATTATGTGTGTATAAATATTAATAGGGGTACAGGCCCTAATATGAGCAGCGTGGCCCGTTTAGAGAAGAAAGATGGGTAATAGAAGTGGAAAGGTAAACAAAGTAACTTACCAGAACACATCAGGCTGATTATGAGGTTCCTAGTGCTGGGATAGAGGCCTTCAACATCTGCTAGCCTTTTCCCAACTATATTGGGGTCGGCTTCCAGTCAAGCCAGATGCAGCTGGATATCAGTATTTTACATGGAGCGACTGCTTGTCGTACCTCCACAACCCAGTAACTGGGTAATACGATACCCCATGGTAAGACTGGTTGTCAGACTATAGAGCTTCTGACTAACAGTAACGACTGTCAAAGATTTACAAATGACAGCCGGTACCAACGGCTTTACGTGCTTTCCGAGGCACGGAGGAAACTCGCTATGACAGATAGTCACCCATCCACAGACCAACCTCGGCAAGCGCGGCTTAACCCGGAAGATCGGCCTGTGCGGCTGTATTTATTTAGCCACGAGCTCCTTAGGTGGGATAAAGGCCACACCCACGGAGGCTTGATAAAGTGTTACAACATGTTTTCGAACTTTTGGTTCAAAGACGTGCCTGTTTCCTAATGACGTTTTCCTGCGCCGTTTTGACAACAGTGATAATGAAATAAATTGCACTAAGTTGTTCGCCTGGCTGGGCTCGAACCCGCAATCTTGAACTTGTAATTTGGGGGTCTTTACCACTGCTACCACTTCTCTAATGAACGCCTCAATCAGTATCTAACTAATCCTAAATTAATATATATATACAATAATATATAACATCACACTACGGCCAACAGGAGCTGAGCAGTTGGTACAGCTAATAGTTAAATAATTTAAATGGACATGACTACAAGTTTTCTTCTTCTTTGCGTGTCGATGTACTCAAATTGCATCCGACCAAAACGTTGCTACCCGGACAGCTCTGTCATTTGCCTCATTTAAATCCTGAAAGGTGCAGGTGGTTGGGCAGGATGGGCACGAAAGAAGGTGGGACATGTCTTGTACAGGCTCTGCACTGGCATTGTGTTTCGGATGAGTCTAGTATACCCCATTTCACCAGGTTATTTTTACAGCGGCCAGCCTGGGCTCGCAATCGATTGAGAGATTTCCAGATCGGCCACAAGTGAAAATCAACCTTACCATTATATGACATAAAATGCACGGTGGTATATGGGTAGATGAAAAACAAAACACGATCGCCACGTCGACGTCAAGTCAATCGAATTGCGTCATTATATCGTAGTAGCAAGATTGATTTTCACTTTTAGTTGGAATCGGTCGAATTGCAATCGTGTCGCGCCATGGTTAAAGTACTTACTTACTATGAATATTTTACTACTGAGTTTCAATACACGGGTTCGATCTTGATAGTAGTGACAGAATTCGAAAACATCAAAACGAGGGAATTACCATAGATGAATATTTGCTTAGCCATTTTGTCTATGAAAGTCGCGCTGTCATTTGAAATACAGATTGAAGCAATTGATTTCAAAACGTCACATTATAATATTACAGACAGCTTTCGTTTGTAGCATACTTTTTTGTTCTAAAAGATTTTACAGAAAATAAAAAAGTACTTGTATAGCTCTGTCACTTTCACTCACTGGAACAAGCCTAGTTTTAAGACGTCATAATGCGGCCGCTGGTAATCTTAAAAAAGTCTAGAGAATTTTAGAAGGTCGCGGGACTAACGGATTACCGTGACCCCGGTACGTAAAGGGCTATTGAAGGACACCGTGGATTTTAGTCAGTACAAGTATGACAGTCCCTCCCGCCCTGCCCTGGGTGGGAAGACTCATTTGATGATTTTACCACGATAAAAAAAAGAGAATCTTTGAAAAGAACAGCAAAGAATTGTAAAAATGCAAAACGAATTCAAATACTAACTTTCTGTTCGTCCGTCCGTTTGCTGGAGATCTCATTAACTAGACAATTACGAGAAAAGGGGTAGAAAACTCTTTGTAAGGGATTTTTTAAGGAAAATGAATAACCCAATTTGACTAATTCTTTATTTCTTTTCTTTTATAAGTCTTGAATTGCTGAGGTCATGGATGTTTTTTTGGCTGAAGGTTGCTAAAGATCGCTTAAATGGGAAAAGAAAATTTGCGGAACGAGATACAAATATAATGTTGGAAACACAGACATTAAAACATATTTGGTTGGAAATTAATAAATCTATCTTGGTTACCTTTTGATGGATCCTTGTATGTAACCATTCAACAACCAAATAACTTACCTATCCGAGTCTTTAAAATACCCTACTGTAATAGCCTCGGTCGCGGGACTCACGAATTACCGTGACCCCGGAACGTAAAGAGCTATTGAAGGACACCGTGGATTTTAGTCAGTACGAGTCTGACAGTCCCTCCCGCTCTGTTATGTTCATAATTCTTTTGGTAGGCAAACGCCACAAAGTCGTAAAATCAAGTTATATCGGGCCGCAATTTATATTTTACGATAGTAAATAAAATTTATTTATATAAAAACCTTTATAAATATAACAGAAAATCTTCAGTTTACAAAACAAACACGGTGGTCAACCGCGTTCTTCATGCAGAGACCGTGCTCCTTCTAAGCGACTGGCAAGAAGAATTGGTTACTCATTTTGCATCGGCTCGGATGAACAATGTGTAGCACTGCGAAAAGGAAAAAGATACATAATTAAATATAAAATATTAATAATAAATATTCCACAACTATCACACAACGCCATCTAGTCCCAAGCTTAGCAGAGCTTGTGTTATGGGTACTAGAGAACTGATAAACATACTTATATATTTCTAAATACATACATATTATAGATAAATTATACCCAGACACAGAACAAATGATCATGCTCATCACACAAACATTTGTCCTGGGTGGTAATCGAACCCACGACCTCCGGCATAGCAGTCAGGGTCACTAACCACTAGACCAACAGGCCTGTCAAAATTAATTCCTTTGCTTTTCTTCCCCTTTCTTACTAACCTAATCATATAATTTTCTTCGATTTATTAACATTTTTTTTTTGTTAGCCATTTGCAAAGGCAGGAAACACCTTTTTTCCAGTAGGACGATCGTTATAGATTGGTGTTTAATAAATTTAAAACAGCATTTTCTTTTGTTTGTAGGTACCTATAAAAGTTACATTGTACACCGTAGACAACTACAGTATTTTTTATCCTGCCTTTATTTATATTTCTATCTATCTTTATAAGTGACACAGAGTACAAAATATAATAAGATGAGTACAACAATCTTGCTCTATATCCTTGTGCACCCATTCTTCAAAACAAACAACCCTTAAGATCGAATAAGGCCGGTACACACCCACAACCTATAACCCCCGGATTACACTACACCAACGCATGCAGATGCCGCCTCAGTGGGAACACAGCGTAATCCATTAACACCATGTATTGTGAGAGTGTAAACTCGGCTTATAATACTACTTAATGTGTTGTGATGCTAAATTGGGCGGGATTAAGGATTATATGTTTGTGTTATATATAAATAGGGGATATAAGGTTTAAGTCTGTTTTCAATAAGGCTAGGGTAAAAATAAATTGAGGCGGGATATAATAATTGAGTAGCTGGGCGACCAAGATCCACACTTCAAAAAATTTTTTTAAAGACGAAAATAAAAAACATTTTATTAAAGAGTATTTTTTTTCTAAATTAGGGTCAATTCATAATGGCACATCGAAACGTCAATTTGAAAAATAACACTGTGATATATGTAAATTCTCATACGAGAATACGGGTGACTAAACGTAATTTCCAAGCAATTTTCTGAGAAAAAAAAATGTGTATTACGTAGTGAAGATAAGTGTGAATTTGCTATGTTAAGTTTCAGATTAACGCTTCGGTTCTTCTTTAGTATAAATTGACTCCTAGGCACGGGAGACGTATAATACATGTTAAATCGTATCTGTAAAATACTGATTAAACTTTAGCAATATAGTTAAACCTAGTTATAAGTATCTACTTAGTATAGGTGATCCAGCCGAAACCTCGCTTATATAAAATTCTTCTAAGTTTCTACGAAATTACTTAAATGAGAGTATGAGACTTGTTTCACATTATAGCTATTCTAGAATAATTGGATCAGCTGTAGAGATTACTCATTAGACTCATTACCTCAGTAACCTCTAAATAATTTATTAATGCTCCAGTAAAAGTGGCTGCGTCTTTCAAATATTAGTAACTAAGAAGTTTTTAATTAGTTTAGGCTATAAAATTTCATCAAAAATAGTATTAATATAATAGTAATCCTAATTTACGATCCAATAAATGCAGAAGTAAGTTTGTTAGTAACGATCTCACGCAGATCACTGAACCGATCGTACTTAAATTTGTTTGTATATAAGTTGTCAGAAACGGTCATACTTTTTATTCCAAAAAAGTACTGTTTAAAAGTAAAAACAGTGTCATTTTTATGATAATAGATGACATGACGTTTCTCGAAGTCAAGATTAGTTTATGCTAAATCAATTGTCAAATTTCAAAGTAACGTGAGCAAAACTGCGGGCAAATGCTATTAAATTCATATTTCTAAACCACTCTTCATATTTAACACTTGAAATTTTGCCAAATCGACGCCACCAAAGGTAATTTTGGAGCACTCCCCTTTTCTTTTCAAATTCACCTTTTCAACTTTTCATTCTGAGCAAAAGTTTTGCTGATTTGACTTTTGTAGGGCTCTCGGGCTCTCAAACAGTTTCTTAACACAATGAATTTTTAAGTACCTCACAGTGAGAACCACTTGGCATTGAGTTTAGAGCTTAACAGTAGGAGTTAAGCTGATGACGTATTTATGTATAGCTACCTACTTACTTATGAGTTGCTTTGAGATTTAAATTGTTTTAAAAAAAGTATCATTATGGCTTTGAAGGAGTTTTTACTTTTGCGAATTTCAGAACGAGAAATATATAACAATACATTATTGACTGACCCTGCATTATAATATGCGAGATGGCATTACATTTTCGTTAAGAAATTGCGAGGCAGAGTGAGTGCGAGAGTGTGTTAGTACCATTCGGCCATGGTCGGTGTCTTCCTCTCATGTCAGTTTGTTACGAGACGTCACATACACAAATACCCAGACCCAGAATGACTATTTGTCTTGTCAATCATACTTATATTACAATTTCTTCCGTGAGTGGATTGAACCCGCGACACGCTGCACAGTAGTTGATCGCTCTGCCACTGGGCCAACCGTGCCGTCGTGATCTCGGTCGAGAATGAAAAAGTACCCTAATATCATTTTTTTTAATACATCGTCAAGCCCAGATCTGCTGCATTTTACTTGATTTGAGTTATTGAATAGTTTTAATTTATTTTTGTTAAAGCGATTTTGTATGGGTCGACGGCGCGTTATGTTCCACGTGCGCCTCAAGGAGTGTCAGCATATTGATTGATACTCCTTGTAGAGGGCCAAAGCCTGCCGGGGTCGCGGGACTCACGAATTACCATGACGGTACGTAAAGGGCTATTGAAGGACACCTTGGATTTTAGTCAGTACGAGTCTGACAGTCCCTCCCGCTCTGCCCTGGGTGGGAGGACTCATGTGATGATTTTACCACATTAAAAAAAAGGCTTTGTGTATGGTCTTTTTTTATCATTTTTGTTTATCTATTTTGTTACTTACCTAAATTCTCCTTACACACCGCCCTTCTAGCGTGACACATGTTGACGAAGTACTGGAAGCCCTTCTTGTAGCGGCTGAACATCATGCAGACAGGTTCCAGGTCTACCTCAGGCAGGTCATAGCACACGGAGTTACAGTCCGAGTTGGCTGTAGAGTTCTTCTTGATGAGATCTACTATTTTTGATGCTGGCGATGCTAAGGCTGTTTTTTGGAAAGATGACCATAAATAATATGTATGCTTATGCACTATAGCATTGACCATGGCTTTTCCCCCCGCATTTCTCTTCCATAGTTTATGTAAAAACATGAACCTCCTGATGGTGTGGCCGAGTAAAAAAATTGAAATTCAATAACTCGTCAATTCACGTTACTCGTAAAGACATTTGAAATGATTACTGAAATATTACTCGTAGTCATTTATTTTATTAGTATTTTTTAAAGGAAATAGATACATTTTAATTTCTTTAAAGGTCGTCGCATCGAAGCGTCGCTTTGAAACTTAAAATTTGCTATTTTAAGATAGCAGCAGATAATTCACTTTTATATCCACGAAATAAAATCCACAATTTATAAAAAACCGGCCAAGTGCGAGTCGGACTCATGCACAAAGCGTTTCGTACCATTATCAGACAGACGGACGGCGAAGTCTTAGTAATAGAGTCCCGTATAACTTTTTAGGTAGTTCTGTATCCAAAAACGCGCGCATGTGTGGAATAAACGCGATTTCCTCACAGCTATCTCAAAAGAAATATGTGCATTACCTACGTAGTGGAGATGATAAGCTTTCTCCAGAAAGTACATACGCCTGTGACTTCACATTCACGGCGATTGTACTGTTTTAAATTAAACCATAAATACTTTTACGACAATTTTGAAACTTTTACTAGGTACTATAACAGTCAGCTCTAGGTTATGATACTATTAATTTAGTTCAGAATAGAGTCCCGTCTTACGAGTTGTAGGTCGTGGGTTCGAACCCCGCCCGGCGCATTACTTTATGTTATTTCATCACCTCTGCTCGCAAAACGGTGAAGGAAAACATCGTGAGGAAACCGGCATGAGCTAGAACCAAAAATTCGAAGACATGTGACCACCAATCCGTACTGGGCCCGCTAGATGGATTATGGCCCACTCCTTCTCGCCTGTGTCCCAGCTGAACATTAAAGGCATCAGCCTTTGATGACTCAGAAATATAACTACCACGTTGTACTGCCAAGATTCTGAAGTCATTTTTAAGATTACAATAATTATCTGCCACAAATACCTAAAACTGATTAAAACACAACGTAGAATCTTACCGCATATGCAAAGTAAACCAAAGGCAGTCGGCAACGACATGCCAACAATAGAACACCAACATTCAATTCGAAATTCAATTTTATTTTATTACTTTTTATTGTTTATGAAAATAACTTTTTTTTATCTGTAGAACTTATAGAGTTTCTTTTAGACGTTTATTTTTTTAAACAATATTCGATTAAAGTAGTTATTCAACTTTTAATTGAAATTAGAATTTGATGGTTATTCAACATTGGAGTGATTACAGTGTGTTTGAAAGTAAAATTGAAAAGTTTATTAATTAAAAGTTAATCGATTAAATTAGAACGATTGTTTTGACTGTTCGATTCTAAGAAGTATCGTCGTCTGTGCTGAATTGTAGAAGTACCAGCTCATACGTCACTATGGTTCCCGCGACCTGGAAAAAGATAGAGCACCCAATTAGACTTATTATTAGGCGTATTTTATATGGAAGTAGGCAGAAACTGCATGCCTGCCGGGGTCGCGGGATTGTTTCATCAGGTAACCGTGACCCTGGAACGTAAAGGGCTATTGAAGGACACCGTGGATTTTAGTCAGTACAAGTCTGACAGACCCTCCCGTCCCGTTCTGGACTCATTTGATTTTTGATTATACCACGATAAAAAAGGCAGAAACTACATAATAATGATGTAATAGAATAGCCACAATATACCTCTTTGATGATGATAAGCATAACTATACTGAAGCATAACCTAATTATACACTCCCCCCACGGAAAAGGTTAAGAATGCTATACACCTTTTTTTTGAGGTGGGAGTTGAGACTAATTCCATCCTGGATGGAGCAGAAGGGGTTTTCAGGGGAGTGCCCTTTGTGTTTTAGGGCCGCGGTAACCTCATTCCCACTATCAGACGTTCCCCACCAATGCTATGCATTTAACAGTTAAATATCATCCCAATACGATCACAGAACAATAATACAACAGAAATGTACACTTACTAAAAAAAGGTTTAAAGTGGGAGGTACTGTCAATTTTTTTTTGTTTGTGAACGTACTCATGACCCCGGAAAACATGCACGTAAGTAAAAATCAACTTGAGCACTAGCGTGGTAAAATCATCAAATGAGTCCCTCTAACCGAGGGCAGGGCGGGAGGGACTGTCAGACTTGTACTGACTAAAATCCACGGTGTCCTTCAATAGCTCTTCACGTTCCGGGGAAAAAATCAATTAAGAATATTTTACGTCCCTATTAAATTAACTGAATTTCCCAAGACAACATTATCTCATTAATTACGAATATTTTACCGAGTTAATTTCCTGTCTCCTAATAATTATTTTGTTGAAGAACATAATTAAATTCCGCAGCTATTTTGAGCTTTTAAAATACTTCACAATATTCTCGCTTCCTTCTCAACGAATATAAAATTGGCCATCATTTTCATATTTTTTTTCAGGTTTATTTATTCTAAAAGTATATTGAAATTGATGATGCCTTTTATTAAACTGTTATTTTTACAGAAAGATATTTGTTTTCAATCAAAATAATGGTTAGTGAAAATAAATTGAATCACTTAATTGTCTAGTCAATATTAATCACAATTTATCTTTTTAGAAAAAAAAATAGTCAAATTTTATTGACAATCAAATTAAAAGGGTATTTGAACAGAAATACTGAAATCTTTTTTGTACTTATTTTTTTATTTTTAATTATTGCTCTCTTTATAATATTGGTAAAGCATTGAGGCTTTTTAGGTACAGTTAAATATAGTACATTGTTCACCGAGAGGAGAAAGTGACCGATTACCGTCGAGGGTGTCGTTTGAAGCCCGAGCCGTTGGCGAGGGCTTTAAAACACCCGAGATCGGGAATCGCACTTTCTCTCGAGTGATACATAGTGCTTTATACTACACCTGCGTGGAAAGTACCTTGATACGGGGAGAAAACGCATTTGAGCGGGAGAGAAAGCGTTTTCTCCCCGCATATTTGTTCAATATGCAATGACGTACTTTCTACCGTAAATTTGATAAAGTATCAAGGTACTTTCCACGCAGGTGTAGTATAAAATAAATTACTAATCACATTGACTCGTTTTGCAGTTATTTCATAAAATGATCAAATATTTGTAATAGAGGAGATCTTTGATCATAAAATGATCAAATATTTTTCGTCGATTTAATCCAGGAGAAACTCCTGGATTAAAACGACATTAAAAAAGCAAAAAAGCTTAGAATTTTCCCCCGTTTTTGTATACTGAAACCTTATCACAAGATTTCTGTATTTTACTTACAGCGTGCTTGAAGTAATAGCGTTTATTGTATGGGCACCTCTAGTATACGAACCAGGAACATTTTTTTTCCATCTTAACGTGAAAAGTCATGCCAGGCACTCTAGTACTTACAGTAAGCACCAGATCTCTAGTGATGTAAAAGAAGTGGAGACCGCTGAGTGCCACGGTATCGCCGTTGATTTGGTTTTGGAACCTCTCCACCTGAGGAACAATCCAAAAGCAATCTTAGAACAAGCCGTTAATGTTAAACTAAAAAATAAAATATTATTGCATTACCCAGTTCGTAATTCTATCAAATAAACCTATGAGCCTTTGTCAAACTGACAGGCGATAGCGAACCGGACCGAGTCCGAAGCGATAACGAAGCGATATGAGACGTCAAACGGGTGCAGCGAACCGAAGCGTGACAGTTGTATTAGCTGACCTTTTATGAACGACGTCAAACAGAGCAAACACGCCTTCGCCACGTCTTCGGTCACGCTATCGGATCGCTTTCGCTTTTCTATGTGACTGGATTCAAACAATTCCATACATTACAAATAAAAACGCGTCGCTTCGTATTCGCCACGCCTGTCTGTTTGACAAAGGCTATAATATTCAACGCGCCATTTCATGCTAACGATCCGTTCACGACCTTGCCGCTGTGACCGCTGACTTAGCGCGGGGCGGCAAGAGGTTAGATTAAATGTTTGGAACATATCACGAGCCGCCGCCAGTTGCGAATTCGAATACTTGCAAAGTAATTAATGGTTTAATTGCGTCGCCCGTCCCAGGAGCGTCGAGGAGCTAGTGGCTTAATAAATACAGTCGCTCAGGCCGATCTTCCGGGTTAAGCCGCGCTTGCCGAGGTTGGTCTGTGGATGGGTGACCATCTGCGATAGCGAGTTTCCTCCGTGCCTCGGAAAGCACGTAAAGCCGTTGGTCCCGGTTGTCACTTGTAGATCTTTGACAGGCGTTACTGTTAGTCAGAAGCTCTAAAGTCTGACAACAAGTCTTAACATAGGGTATCCGTTTACCCAGTTACTGGGTTGTGGAGGTCCGACAGGCAGTCGCTCCATGTAAAATACTGATATCCAGCTGCATCTGGTTTGACTAGAAGCCTACCCCAATATGGTTGGGAAAAGGCTAGGCAGATGATGATGCGTCACCTGTCGCAACGGTCCTCGCTTAGACCTCTAGATCGAATATCACGCTAAAAACTTACCTCTTTACTATACGAAGTCGTAGGCACAGTATACAATACAGGAAGAGGCAGTAATGAGGATGTGTTCACACTGGACGCCACTAGCGCCACCGTGAGGAAGCGGACGCAGAGGTAAATTGTCGAGTATGTCAGGTAAGCGGGGTACGCGGCGAGCCGAAATGAACTGTAATAGCTAAAGTTTATGTTGTATTTTAAGGATGGCCTTTTATGGGACAATTGCCCGTAAGTAGCGTAAGGGAGCTTCGTCATGACGCGATTCGTGTGATTTGCAATTTCTACTAACTAAAAACAAACATTACAATTCGACTGACATACGTCGTTGTGGCGAGCGTGTTTTGTTTTCATCTACCCGTAGAAAATCGCACGTTTTATGTCATATGTCGTAGTGATAAGGATGATTTTCACTTGTAGTTGGAATCGCTCGAATTGCGTCGCATCGCGTAATGAGGAAGCTCCCTAAGGACTATATTTTTATTAGAAATTCAACAGGATATTAAAAGGGTATGCAACTTTTAGTATGGACCTTGGCATCATTTTTTTTTCTTTTGCCAATTATTAAATTTTGGGCACAATTAGACTACCACCTAAGAAGTTCATACAAAAATTCAGTTACTAAACCGTAACCAACCAGAGATATGACGGTTTTTATTTTGTTCTAATCAGGAGTTATTTTTTGTAGGAATCCATAGATTTATTGATTTACTCCTGATTAGAATGAAATAAAATCCGTTATATCTCTGGTTGGTTACGGTTTAGAATTTTTTTATTATTTTTTACGAAGTTTTTAGGTTGCGGTCTACTAATGATCAACATTTCATTGCTGGTGAAAGAAAAAAAAATGATGCCAAAAAGTTGCATACCCCTTTATTGTCATTATTATTTGTTTTTTTTTGTAGCAGTGGTCAGCATCGGTAATGCTCTCGAATTACAAGTTTTGAGTAATGGGTTAGAACTCAGCCAGGCACCCAGTGGTGATAAAATAAATTACACACAAATTAACGGTACAAAAGTTGAAGGAAAAACAATTTCAGGAAACCGGTACTTTAAGAACCGCACTGGGCCCGCATGGTGGATTACATACCGTAATCCATCATGCTCACAGAGCCAAGGCCGTGCATATATCCCGTTTTAAGTTTATATGATAGTGTGAGTAGGTGATCATGTGTCTACTCTAAAGATAATTCAAATTGTGAATCGAAGAATATTTGGGTGGCGAGTAATGGATGACTCGCTGTCCGGCCATGGACCATGCCCAGGTCGACGGCGCGGTTGGAGGACTCGTTTGACGATTTAACCACGCTCAAAAAAAAAAGGTTTGTTATTGTGTATCTTTGTGTGTATCATAATTTTTATAAACCCACCTGTTTTCATGTCCAGGGCACAGTCTATTGACGAGTTTCGTAAATCTGATGCCATTCCTAAAACATAGATTATAATTATGACAATTTTCTTTTGGAATATGACCTATACAGGTTGCGGGACTGAACGAATTACCGTGACCCCGGAACGTAAAGGGATATTGAAGGACACCGTGGATTTTAGTCAGTACGAGTCTGACAGTCCCTACCGCGCTGCCCTGGGTGGGAGGCCTCATTTGATGATTTTAACGCGAGAAAAAAAAGTATAGGTAGGTAAGTTTTTAAAATGATCAATAAGCATTTTTTACAGAATATAACAAGCATACCTAAAGTGTAAACGCAAGTGTACCTAAAGTGCGTTTGTTATGTTTTAGGGGAGAGCCAACAGCTGGGCTCATCTAGACTTCGATTAAAAAATGTTAGATGGAAAACCTAACAACTAGAGTTGAACTCATGACCAATACAGGCTCATAAGTCGATCTTGCAGTCACTACAACGTGTTTACTGAACGCAGGCCCGCTGTTACATTTGGATTTGCCCGCAACCAGTTGCTCAGCTAATGTTGAAAAATACCCGCCATCGCGGGAGCTTTTGTTTTTCACGGCTATAACGTGCATATAATAAAAATTTTGAACTTATGTCGAAAATTAGATATGGCCATTATGACGTTTTATTAAAAAAATAACAGAAAATATAAGGCATAAAACACACTTACGCAAGGACATTATAAAGCTGCATACATATGAAAAACAAGTCATTTGCGAATGAGACCAGCACAATGCCGCTGAACACATCGTCGAATCTTTTGACTAAGTTAGTCGCGCGAGTGTAGTCTTCCCTTAACTCTCCCCATGTCGTTGCAGGTACGTAGTTCTGGAACAAAATGGCACCTTTTTCACGACTACCCAAAAAGTAGTGTTGTGAGTTTGACCGCTATGTGTGTGTCTGTCTTTCTGCGGTACCGTAGCTTCTAAACGGATGAACCGATTTGAATGACGTATTTTTTGTGGAATGTGTTTTCTAGCAATGTTTCTTAAATTAAATTTCTTTTTTATAATGTTCTGTTCTTATTATTCTTTTGTTTTATATCTTTATTTTTTTTTATAAAACGTATTTTATCAATAACCTTTCAGCCGTTTCATGAGCACTTTTGTCATGCGTTGGAGTTTTTTAATATTTTTTTTTATTTAATAACTTGTATTATTTTACCTCAAAAAGTTCAGAACAATATAAAGCTTTTGGAGTATCTTGAACATAAGTATTATGCCATAAACGGATATTTAGACACTTTACATACCATGTTAGCCGTCAAAATAATTTTCTTACTGATCTGTTCTAATATCGATGCCAAATATAAACTCATGCACACGATGAAGACATCTACGTAGTTCCAAGTGGCCGTTGCAACTAAATTCAGGTACTGAAACAAATAAAACATGTAATAATTGAATGACGGCACAGTTAGCGCAGTGGCTGACCGAAAGACTGCTGCGCTACTTGTCGCGGGTTAGATGTCCGCACGAAGCAAATTGACGGTCCCTACGTACAAACGGACATGTCGAAAACCAAGGCTTACAAGAAAGCGTTTTTAATGTTCAAAACGCTCTAGAAATCATTCTAAATGGACACAGAATTATTTCTAGAGAGGTTTTTTTGATTCTATTGGTATTATATTGCTATTTCGGTTTTTGACATGTTCGTTTGTACGTAGGGACCGTCAAAATATTTGTGTGATCTACTGGCAGTTATTCCTTTTTTTAACCGACTTCTAAACAGCAGGAAGTTCTCAAAGACTGTATTTTTTGATGTGTATATGTACTTCCTTAGTTTACTTTGGATTTGACTGACATCGGTGAAGGAAAACGACCTGAAGAAATTTGGAAATCCGGAAGGAGGTATGATGGGAAATCACACAGTTAAGGCAAACTTAACACAATACTAACGTAGCGCAAGCGTCAACAGGAAGCCATTTGTTAATGTCCGCTTGCAAATAACGTCCTGATGGCGCTTGAGCTTCGTTAGTGTTGTGTTAAGTATGCCTAAAGAGTGTATGTCCCCATTATACCTCGCGTCTCCGTCTTACACACTGTTCCCCCCTATTACGGATAAGCGGAAAAAGATGATGATGATGATATAAGACAGTGGACTAGAAAACATACCTGAACAATAACCCCTAATGCTTCGACATAAGGTACATTCAAGTCGTAAAGCCACGGAGATGTCACCTTTACAAATACTTCACCAATATTAGGCACTTCATTAGAACATTCCAGAATATTTGAAATCCTTGATAATATCGACATGACGTGTTCCACTGAAAATGAGGTTTAATTAAGGCGTCACAGTGCGTGTTCCGGGATCGATTCCCGCATGGAACAAATATTTGTATGATCTACAAGTTTTTGTTCTTAAGGCTGGCCGTTTGTGTAGATACAGACGCCAGCACAATTTTTTTCTTCCAATAAAATGAATGATCCTTACATGGAATCGGGACGAATGGCATTTGGTTTGTACTATTTCACTCAATTTTATGAACAACTAGCTTGTGCCAGCGGCTTTGCTCGCTCACCTCATCCCTTAAGCCTTAATCAAACAGACAGGCGATAGCGAACCGGACGTTATTTGCAAGCGGCTATTAACAAATGGCGTCCTGATGGCGCTTGAGCTACGTTAGTATTGTGTTTAGTTTGCCTTAATGCCTTTGTCAAACAGACAGGCGAGTCCGAAGTGATAACGAACCGATACGAGACGTCAATCTGAGTGCAGCGAACCGAGGTGTGGCAGTTGTATTAGCTAGCTTTTTATGAACGGCGTCAAACAGAGCAAATACGTCTTCGCCACGTCTTCGCATCGGTTCGGTTACTCTATCGGATCGCTTTTGCTTTTTTTTTAAAATCAGTCCAATAGTTTTGGAGCCTATTGAATAGAAACAAACAATCAAATCTTTCCTCTTTATAATATTAGTGTAGATTCATATTTGCCCAAAAACTAAATATGCCTAAATTTTTAAATTCAGAAAAGAGCTTTCTAAGAAAGTTTTTCTGTAAATCCACTAATAGTAGCTATCAACTTCGTTAAGAGTAAGGATCGAAAACAGTACCTTTCTAAATATAAAAAAATCGATTGCTGTTCGTTGGTCTCGCTAAACCTCGAGAACGGCTGGACCGATTTGGCTAATTTTGCTTTTTAATTAATTGTGGAAGTCCAGGGAAGGTTTAAAAGGTGAATAAATATTAAAAAGAAAATGATTCTGAGGCGGTAGCTGGTACCTAATGTATAAAAAGTGATGACTTTTTTTTGGTACTTACTGACAGCCATTCCCATAAAAATGAAACAGGCAACAGTGCACCTCTTAACAATGTTAGGGTGAATGTATTCATCCAGTTTGCAGTTCAATAGCTCTTTCATAAGCACCGGCCATTTTGGAGCGATCCGCATGAACAAGATGGTGGTGAGGCAACAAGTTGAGAAGAATGTTACGAAGGCTGAGAAATAATGAAGAAGTATGTTTATTAAAAACGTAGGTATGAAGTATCTTATTTTAAAAGATTTTTTTGTAGAAAAAAATCGGCTGCGAGAAGGATTTGAACCTGCGTCTTACAGATTCAGTGCACCAAGCTATCGCAGTCGTGCTCAATAGGCTCATATTATTCATTACATTCTCAACATCTTATGGTGACGTCATGCTTGCAGTTAATTTTTTTTTCAACAAATAAATCGCTTTTAAATCACCATTTTCAAAAGACCTTGTTGAGGTCTTTTCAAACTATGCTGCTCTTCCAAATAAGCATCCAAATTGCAAAATGACCTTTTTCTTATAATTGTGAATACAGTAGGGCCTTTTTCAAACAGACAGGCGAGTCCGAAGCGATAACGAACCGATACGAGACGTCAGTCCGATAGTTCGGTCACGCTATCGGATTGCTTTCGCTTTTCTATGTGACTGGATTCCAACAATTCCATACATTACAAATAAAAACGCCTCGCTTCGTATTCGCCACGCCTGTCTGTTTGACAAAGGCTTAAGGGTTGAATTCTTCTTATGCTGATGTCAGTTATATACGTGGGCGACTGGGCGAGAAATTTAAAACTACGTACGCGCCGCTGACGCCAGCGGCGCAATACGGAGCTATTTAGAACACAATATCACATATTCGTACGCGTGACCGTAGTACGCGATCGATATCAGCGTAAAAAGAATTCAGGCGTGTACTTCCCCTGGAACCTGGAACGTAAAGGGCTATTGAAGGACACCGTGGATTTTAGTCAGTACGAGTCTGACAGCCGCTCTGCCCTGGGTGGGAGGACTCATTTGATGATTTTACCACGATAAAAAAAAGGCGTGTACGTCGGCCTGTAATATTAAAATAATCTGTAATTATGTGAAGTAAACTACACACATCAAAAGTGTCTAGGGGTCAACATATATTTTTGCAATAACTTTTCTCCTGATTGATATTAATTAATTTTTTTTTAAGGATTCATCAAATAAAGTGTTTTCGTTTGTCACAGTAACGATAAACCAAGTCACCTTTGCATTAATAAAGAAATTTGCCATTTTCCTAATAAAGGGATTTTTGACATTTGAACCACTAACACAAAAGTTCGAAAAAAAGACTGAAATAACAGTTTTCTTTAAAATTTTATTGGGTAACTTAAACAATTAATAATCCGTGTTTCTACCGCGAACACTAACAACACAAGAACATCGGTTTGGCATACTCAAAATGAGTTCATCCAAATCACGCTGTGGAATGGCCGCCCATGTTCGTTGCAACAACAAAAAAAGGTCTTCTTGCGACTGGATACCCTCCATATTCGGCAGAGCTCTTCTCTGTAGCATATTCCATGCATGCTCAATCGGATTCAAGTCTGGCGACTGAGCAGGCCAGGGCAGGACATTGATGTTAGCTGCGGCGAGAGTCTGTCTTACAACTCTTGCGGTGTGCGGTCGTGCATTATCATGCATTAACTGAAATAAGGGACCGATTTGCACTTGTAGAGGAACGATGACGTCTGATACAATCGTCTCAGCATAAATTTGAGCGTTGAGGTTGCCTCTGATCCAAATCAACTCAGTTCTTCCGCCGATCCAAATACCCGCCCATACCATGATGGTTCCACCACTATAAGGATGGACTTCCTGGCAGGATTTTAATCGCTGTTGGCGTCCAGGGCTTCTCCAGTGTCGTATACGTCTTGTATCCGGTCTCATACCAAAACGAGACTCATCAGAAAAGCACACGAAACGCCATTGTTCTTCTGCCCAATTTCTGTGTTCAAGAGCCCATTGATATCGAATCCTACGATTGTGCATTGCTATAGGTGGTACCCGTAGCGGTCTTCGGGAATGAAGGTTCACTTCATGCAAGCGGTTTCTGACTGTTTAACGTTGGTTTTAATCAGTAGTAGGGAAACAGTAGCACTAATAATGTCTTCAATGCGTTGTATGTTTTTATAGGGAAAATATTGACAGCTGATTTTCATCTTTTACTCGAATTTGATTCACAGTTCCTGATTCAAATTATGAAATGCACCAAAAAGGATCCATATAAATTTATAAAATCATAAATTTATTACAAAGCCACATCTCAATCTCAAGAAATCCGCATAAAAATGCTTGATCCCTAGACACTTTTGATGTGTGTATCTTGATTAATCTGAATTTGGACCGGGGATGATTATGTTGACAGTATAGTATCTTTAAAAACACTTACCCAACGCGCTTATTGAAGAAGGGTTCCTGAACAGTCTGTAAAGACACAACATTGTTGCTATGGTTTGAGAAATGCCTATAAATACGGCAAACAAAAACTTCCAAGAAAATCTTGTAAATCTGAAATAAATAGTATTTTTGTAAGTTTTAAAATCTCTTGTCATGTTACAACTTTACACTTTATTTCCGACACAGCACACCATCACAAAGAACCGTAGTTCATGAGAATATACAGTGTGTTTGGTTTTCGATTACCGATACTTGAAGGGGATATTTTAGACTCATTTTCATCGACAAAACTGCTTATAAAAAGTTCTTACCCCAACATCTCGCAAATAGCGGCCATTTTTGTTTTTTAACTGGCTGAACTGGAGTACATATGTACTTAAATTGCAAATATTTTTAAATCCAGGCGACCTACAAGCGTACAAATACTTTTGAAAAACTTACTAAAGTTTTCTAAGTTATAAGTGAAAAGAACCAAAACACACGCCTTAACGTTTACCTTCGCGACAAAGTCATTTGCCTGTATGTAGGTCTCTTGGATTCAAAGATATTTGCATTCTCACAAGACAAATGAGGTGTCGTAAGAAGCATTTCAGTTGTCCGCTGTTTAAAGGGTAGGTGACGTGTCACCAAATCTAATATGGCGCCCTCTAAGGGATGTAAAGTCGTAACCAAAAAATACACAGTATCGACATGGGTATCAAAATAAAGGGCTTGAATATCACATTTGAAACATATATACATTATATAGCTTTTACTAGTTAATTTACTGTTTTTAACAGTGCCAATATAGGTATCTAATGATAAATCTTAAATTTATAACTCAAGACCTATACATATAACATAAATTACTCACTTCAAATAATATAACCCCAAAATAGTGTAAGTAAAAAATAAGTTTAAAATTACTTGGCTATTGGCTAGGTGGCATACAACCACGGCTATTACTCTGTCAAATAAATATTCGTACAATTTGTTGAAAATCTTCATCTCGAAATTCATGCAAACTCTTAAATAAAAAATAAATAAACGTATGAATTATATTAATAAAAATTAATTTGCACAAGTATGTTTTGCTATATAGATGAAGTCATTAACGTATTAATTTATTCACCCGTCGTGGTAAAATAGTAGATTACCTTATTTTTGATACATCTTTTTGTAGTATTCCCATCACGGGGTTGACCCCAATGCATTGTCCCCATATGATAAGTATTTTCATTGCTTGCTGGAACGATTGGAACTGATCTTTTGCATTGTTTTTCCTTTCATCATCCGATTTGGCTGAAATCAATATGTTTTATTAAGTTCTAAATGCTTACGCTAATGTCGGTCGCGTGTACCACTGACGGCAGTGGCTGTATATTTCTCGCTGACGTACGCATCCCACTTGTGGGTCTACACTGTTGTAACAGTGTAGAGGAATTCAGGCCTAAGGATCAAACTAAAAATATGTTTTTTTAATCCGTAATTTATCAATGACCTTTGTCAAACAGACAGGCGAAAGCGAAGCGTTTCCGAAGCGAAGCGTGACGTTTTTATTTGTAATGTATGGAATTGTTTGAATCCAGTCACATAGAAACGCGAAAGCGATCCGATAGCGTGACTAAAACTATCGGACTGACGTCTCGCTTCGGTTCGGTATCGCTTCGGAAACGCTTCGCTTTCGCCGGCCTGTTTGACAAAGGCATTACTGTGTTTTTTTTACATACATTGACATATCGTATATAATAGACGTTTTTTCATCATATCAAATCTATTAAAGACTACCTACATTGACGTTTATCGCTTGTCACTTGTCTATAGTATAGAGTCTGGTCTTTTTCGGACAGTGAGCTCAAATGAACAATATAAAATACTTACTGTCATCTGAAATCCAATGTTTAGCGCTTCCTTCTTTGGTTCCACTGAAAAATCAATAAAAAATAAAATAAAAAAAAAATTAAGTAAAAAGAAAAGAATCTATTCGTTTCAAACTTACTCAACCGAATGATTCTCTTGAAGAACTCTAAAATTGATGGTTTCTAATTCCTTTGAAAGTTCTGTAAATAAAATAAACCATTTAAATTGGCCTCTTTTGGTCTGGAAAGATCTTTTGTTTGAAAATGTTTGGTTTTGAATTTGATTGCTGATTTTAAAAGTAAACTATTTAGAAAAAATTTTTTTAGTTGCACGATTCGAGTCCACGATTTTTCTAGTTTTTCGTTTTTACCTTCGTTTTTGTCCCGATGCGTTATGTAAATAAAATTAAAATGACTTTTGAATTAAAAAGCCTATTAAACTATAGGCTGTTTTTACACAGTTAATTAGTATCATCTATAGATATGGTGTTCTAAAACTAAAAAGAAAGTTTTAGAATGATTAAAATTTTACTCCACGGTTTGGGCCGTATTACCCATTTACTACAGGTTCGATAGGCAGTCGCTCGATGTAAACTACTGATATTTAACTGCATCTGGTTAGACTGGAAGCTGCCTTCAATATAGTTGGGAAAAGGCTAGACAGATGTGGCTTTGGGCCGTTCTACCTATGCCAACAACACACGATCCAGTTTATTATGATGTATGCGGCATTGCAAACTGTATGCGGTAAACTTGACGGTGCATTGCTATCAGTGTGCTGCACCCTGTGTGCATGATACGTTTACTTATGATAGCCATACACAATCAAGTTTATCGGCCGCTGGCACTTCCAGCAGTGAAAGCATGATACCTTTGATGGCCATACACCATCAAGTTTATCGGCCTTTGGCACTTCCAGCGGTAAAAGTGCCTGAGTAGGTTGGTAGCCTCATCACAAACGATGGCTTACCACCTAAATTGTACTCTGTGTAACTCCACCTGCACTGTAAGGGAACTGTCCGAGGCCACCACCAACGCCGTGAATGTGGCAGAGTTTTGATCAAAACATATAATTTAAAGGAATCATCGACACGACGAAGAAGAAGAAGAAGTAGGTACACAGTATACATACTAGTTCCTGCGTACTTAGCTTCTTGCGTTTCTCTTTGAATTTGACAGCTTCCCGAGGAGTGTCCACCTAGAGGCCGCGTCACGACTAAAGTCTCGAGGAAAATCCGTGGTACCACATTCTTTTAAGCCTTTGTCAAACAGACAGGCGTGGCGAATACAAAGCAAGGCGTTTTTTGAATACATAGAAAAGCGAAAGCGATCCGATAGCGTGACCGAACCGATGCGAAGACGTGGCGAAAGCGTATTTGCTCTGTTTGACGTCGTTCACAAAAAGCCAGCTAATACAACTGCCACGCCTCGGTTCGCTGCACCCAGTTTGACGTCTCGTATCGGTTCGTTATTGCTTCGGACTCGGTCCGGTTCGCTATCGCCTGTCTGTTTGACAAAAGCCTTAAAGGAAAATTGGATGTAATGACATAGACAATAGCGCCACGTCAAAAGGCCTTCTACCACGTTGCGGACTCAATTTCATGACTTCTTACGTTACATTTAACGAAAGAATTTGTTCAATAATTAATACCAGAAAAAAAAATGTATCATACCAAAACGCCGGCCACCAAATCCAGTACCTTTCATTGTAAGTACCTTGTAAGTACTGAAAAACAAAGTTGTTACAACTGTTTAATGTGAACCTAAACCTACAATTTTCGACCCCTCGTGTTTTAGTGTCACTCAAATCGAATGATTAATGTGTGTCATCAAAATATGAATATTTTATTATGCTGTCACTTCTAAAATAACAGAAGGGTGATTTTTGAGTAAAAGTTTTGGGATGCGTCAAGTAAAACGTGATATGCAGGTGGTTCATTACAAAGACATAAATATTTTTTACAGATAAATTTGAGAATTCTTTAAAAATGGCCTTACCGTAAAAAGTCAGTGGCTTTAATATTGACAGGACCGTGAAACATAAAAACGAGATCATGGGATTAGAATAGTCAAAGAGAATTGAGCAGTAAAGTATTTTGTTTTGTCTTAAGATAAAAAATGGCGGTTATTAATCTATTTACCAAACAGAACGATTTCTTTTAAGGTGTTTGTTTTTTTGTTACATTTTTTTATTAACATGCCCTAGGTACGTGATAAAAGTCCAGAAGACGATCGACAATCGCTATTGTTCACCTGCGTGAATCAATTCCGAGATGAACAAAGGTCTCCGCTTCCAACGAATTATTTCATCTGGGCGATATCACCGAGGTGAATTTTTTTCGATGTGAAAATATGAGGACACGAAAGTGTCTAATTTGTTCATCTGGGTGATCACCCAGGTAAACAAAGTGAAATAAACCGTTTTCTCAAGACATAAGTTCGACTTTTATACTAACTGAAGTTTCTCTCCACACTATATTATTTGTTGGTACTGAATTCTCGACGCATCAGACCATGACCATGGAACCGAGAATCAATGAGCATGACGTTAAAATATTCGTAAAAACACTCGATGATTAACAATCGAATACGGAATGCGAATAATCGAATAACTTAACGATTATGAATCGAGAACTTATTTATCCCGATGCATGCAACACTCGTTTTTAAAATGATTGGTATGTTTTAATTGTATTTTTGTAAATGTGATGAATTAAACATTTTCCAGTTAATTTTATTGAATTTATGTATTATGTCAGGTTTTTTATTACTTATGTAATTTTGTTAAGTATTTTGAAAAAGATATTTGGTTCAGAATGCTTTACTACATTTATTTTTTACATAAATATTCTGCACATAATGACACAATATGAATGAAATTAAATAGAAAATTCTTTATTTAAAATAAGCATTATAATTAGGGTAAATAGGTACCAAGGTAGAGGGCCAAAGCTTGCCGGGGCTGCGGGACTCACCACTTACCGTTGGCCGCTTGCAAATGATGTCCTGATGGCGCTTCCGCTGCATTAGTATTGTGTTAAGTATGCCTAAAGAGTGCATGTCCCCATTATACCTCGCGACCCCGTCCTATACACTGTTCCCCAAACCGTGGAAAGTAATGCTATTGAAGAATCATCGTAGATTTTAGTCAGTACGAGTTTGACAGCCCGGACTGGAGTTTCGGGCAGACACCCAAATAAAAAAAGGGTGAACTACACGAAATAGGTCTTTTTCACGATACCCAATAACATCCTTACTCAGCGAATATAAACACGATCTTTGGCAAACCAAACATCCCTTCGTAGTTTACCCACAAAATGAAAATAATACGACGAAAAATATTTTGTCTGACAATTGTGACTTTCACCTCTTTTGCTGAGGTTTGGAAAATCATTAAAGCCTTTGTCAAACAGACAGGCGTGGCGAATGCGAAGCGAGGCGTTTTTATTTGTAATGTATGGAATTGTTACAACCCAGTCACATAGAAAAGCGAAAGCGATCCGGTAGCGTGACCGAACCGATGCGAAGACGTGGCGAAGGGATATTTGCTCTGTTTGACATCGTTCATAAAAAGCCAGCCATTACAACTGCCATGCTTCGGTTCGCTGGACCTGGTTTTTACGTCTCGTATCGGTTCGTTATCGCTTCGGACTCGGTCCGGTCGCCTGTCTGTTTGACAAATGAGTGTCCTCTGTGTAGCGGTACGGACAGTCTTAAAACCAGCCTGCTGCTACAGTTGCTATTTGCGTTCCAGGGAATGGGTCTTTTTAAAACCAGTTCCACATCCCCGACAGATAATTTGGCCCCGTCAGTTTGCTGATAGCTCATTTCTGACGCGACGGCTCATTGACTTTGGCCAGAACCTTGATTGGACGGAAAGCTTCACATTGTTTGCTAATAGCCCTCTGAAAGTTCGTAGCTCTCTACCTATGTGCTACAGAGTAAAAAAAACACACAAAATGACAATCAATTTTGTAGTAGTTACGTACGCCAAGCAATTCGTCGATACGGTTGGCTGAGCGATTGGACTGCTGCGCTGCGTATCGCGGGTTCGATTCTCGCACGAAGCAAATATTTGTATGATGTACAAGTAGTTGTTCCGGGTCTGGGCGTTGTGTATGTGAGTTTTTATGTTTGTAAGGGGGGGAGGGGAAACGTATTTCTAAAAATTCATCGAAAAATTGTAACAATCTGTTTGTAAAACTATACCATATTTTAAAAGAGTAACCATGGAGTTTCTTGCCGGTTCTTCTCCATGGAATCGACCAACCCGAACCGAGCACCTGCTGTCGACGTTTTATAAGTGCCCTCATGGGCCTATGTGAAATAAAAACTTTTGATTTTGTTTTTTTTTTGATTTTTATTTCTAAAAAAAAGTTTTCTCATGAATGTTTGTGAAATTGGATGTATGGATGTTGTTAATCTATCACAAAAAGTCTACTGAATAGATCTAGATAGCATACGGGTATTCTATGACCTGACTTAACACACAGATTACCTTTCATCCGGGTCCGTAACTTAACTTCGAGAATCACTTGTTCGATTAATTGAAAGTCGACTGAACGATTATTCGAATGGAATTTATTACGAAACATCCTTATATACGCTACATCGATTGAACGATTGTCCCTATGTAAGTTCCCGTGCGATTATATTCAAGGCGCGTGTCAAGACGCGGCAAAAAGCTAGCTTTGTAACAAAACATGGTCCATCAGCTATTTTGTTTTTACTTAGTTTGGGTTTTTACCAAACAAATTGATGTTACTTTTACTATTATAATATTTTTATTAGATCTAGCACTATAGCAAGAACTGTCCTGGGTTGTTTCTTTTTGTATTTTCCTTTAGTTAATAAAACAACAATTCGAAATTCGGAAAATTCGAGGTACTACGAGAACATTTTTTAAGTGCAATAAAAAAAAATGATGTAATGACATACACACTAACGCCGCGTCAGGAGTGCGAGAGCGCGCGGACTCTAACTATGCGTTTGACCGGTTGGCACATATTGAAGCCTTTGTCAAACAGACAGGCGTGGCGAATGCGAAGCGTGGCGTTTTTATTTGTAATGTATGGAATTGTTTGAATCCAGTCACATAGAAAAGCGAAAGCGATCCGATAGCGTAACCGAACCGATGCGAAGACGTGGCGAAAGCGTATTTGGTTTGTTTGACGTCGTTCATAAAAAGCCAGCTAATACAATTGCCACGCCTCGGTTCGCTGCACCCGGTTTGACGTCTCGTATCGGTTCGTTATCGCTTCGGATTCGGTCCGGTTCGCTATCGCCTGTCTGTTTGACAAAGGCTTGAATGTCAATTAACGACTGTCGTACTCTAAACATCGATTAAAGGGGTTCAGTAGTAGTGACAGTAAACCTTAATAAAATGAATTATGGTCAAATTTCGACTACTGGACGACCACTTTGCATAAAACAACACATAGGCTCGCCCTAAAAACAACCCTAATTTAATCCACCAACTTCAAAGTCATGCTAATTTCTAAGCAAAATATATGGTTTCCGTTGCTTCACCTACTACAATATAAACTACAAGTGTCATAACGAGGCCAGTCTATGGCAATATTCGAGGCTCATTCAAGGCACACATTAGCATAAACTGAACCGTTTGATATTGAAATGTAAATATAGTCCGGACTTTGGACTTCGGTTCATATTGATGTGATCTAAGTGCATTTTGATGTGGCGGGTAGTTGTGTTTTTTTTCTGTATAGTTTTGGAGGGTATGAATATAATATTGACATTACATTCGTGTCTTCTTGTTTGGAAATGTAAGTTAGATCTATTATGTGTTTTTTTTTTAATCATGTCTGAAGCCCATACCGTTCTTTACGGTCTATTCATTCGCACAAAGAGGAGGCCTGTGTCCCAGCAGTGGGAACAGTATAAGTTGAAGATGCTACTTCCATTTCTGCTGTAGTCAAATTACAAGTTAAAATGCAGTTTGTCCATCAAAGGAGTTGGGACTCCTTTCAAAAGTTGTGACAATTACTGACTAAATCTACAACACGGATGTTGCTAGACACCTTCAGTTATTTTATATTTTCCATCTTAACAAAAAAAACCTGTTGTCTTATACAGCATTATTTTTAGTATATGTATGCGAAACCTAAAATCAGTAACTGATTCGATTCCAATATTTTTTAGGAATATAAAATGTTTGAAAGAGCATGATGTGGGAAGAATCTCTCCTTCCTCTCATCCATAAACAATTTTACATTTCCAAACACTTTACAGTAGCATTTACATTTTACATTGTAACCGTAAGCCGCCATTTTCAATAATAAAATATGCTAACACGATGCGAGAAAACATTCACGCATCAGAGGACCCGTCAGTCTCGATTTGTGTTTTTCCGACACTAACATATCGATATATCAAACAGTATGATATTCATTTCTTTCCGCTTTGGAAAGGACTAGCAAATTTTACTAAAGCGATTCTTATGTAAGCCATACACGCTAGGGTCTACCGTAGAGGTTACCTGAGCAGGTTTGCCTGCATAGGATGGCAGCGTGTATGGGGATGTTTCAGTGTACCGGACCACCACCACCACCACCAGAAATAACTGATTTTTGATTTAGCGCCGGTCGTCTGTGCGGGTAAAAAAATCTGCACAGGTCTATTCCCATGCAAGCTGCGGTCTACCTACGCAGGCTTACCTGCACAGGTACGGCTCTCCGGTGCACCATAGTGTGTATAGCCGGCATTACAAGGTACTCTCGTTCGCGCGGATACTCTTATGGGATAATCTTATTCAGGTTATCCCATATCCCGGCCGACCCGTTATCCTTAATTGTGGAAACCGAATGCGTAGTTCTTATCAAGCACTTGCGCAGTAACACCGCGGCCTCCCCTCCGTCTTCCACGCATATGCGCGTGACACATACGAAAACACCAACACTTGTTATAAAAGAAGTAAATAATTCGAACATGCTAGAGTAATATTTTTATTCCTTTCGAATCTTCCATCCTACACACCTACCATCAAACTCCATTTCCCCTCCATAATGAAACAGCGTCTATATAACTCAGCTAAATTACAATTTTATTTTATTAGTCTGGAGATTGCAGGCCGTGTTATTTCCGCAGTAATTTGCGACTAAGTTTAAAAGGCTCGAAAGGGGAATTTCACTCTTCAGAATGCTTACAGCGAGAACTTCCCGAAATGTACTTAAAATGGACAACGAGTTTTTTAATTGCTGCTGAGACGGCGATTCTGAAATGTAATTGTACGTACATTGAAGAGTTGTTTTTTGAGGGAGAACTGTTCAAAAAAGTATTGTTAGATGTATTTATTTAAAGTTAAATCGATACCAATAGCATTTATTTATTTATTCGATAAAATATATCTAACGCGACAGATATCTCGGGCACGCCGCGGTCGTTGCCGTAAGACCCCTCGTTGAGGAGTAAATGGATAGGCGTCACGACGTGCTGACCTACCGCGTGACGCAGATCCTCACCGGACACGGAAGTTTCGGGAGGTTCCTGTGCCTGATAGGGAGGGAAGAAACGCCTGGGTGTCACCACTGCGAGGATCGTCCGGAGGACACGGTTGAGCATACGGTGCAGGAGCACCGCCGTCTCCTCAAGACGGCTATAGGCGGAGACCTCTCGCGCCCGACATTGCCATGCTGCGGGGCGAGACGGAGTGGGAAGCGGTCGCCTCCTTCTGCGAAGCAGTCATGCTCATGAAGGAGGAGGCGTGCCGTCTGAGAAATTAGTATAAATAGGCACGTAATTAAAATACAACATAAATACATAAATGTGTAATAAATTTATCAATGTTTTTTTTTTTTAAAATATGTTGAGATCTGGGGGCACGGCAGTGCCCCAGCCAAGTCTCGAGCAAAACGGGCACGGCCGTACCATCTTTTCTCGATGCGATTCGCGGCTGTTTCGCCCCCCCTATATCTTCGACGTGGACAAAGCTAGGAGTTTAGGTTTTCGGTGAATAATAGTAGGCATTAGAACAAGCTTAAGTTCGAAATTACATGCCAATTGAATGAATAGTTTAGGAGTTACGGTCGATCAAAGTTACACCATTTTGTCACTCACTCACTGACTCACTGACTCACTGACTCACTGACCGATCATCAAAAATCTAAGGTACTTCTAGCAGACTTAGAAACTTCAAATTTTGCACCAAGATAGGTCATTAGCCACATATAAAGGAAAAATTATAAAAACATTAAAAAATAATATACCATAGAAAACAATTTTATATTTGCGGTTTGGCAAGAACATTATGTATGGATTTTGACTGCATTGTTAACTTTGTTCGTTGTTTAAGTATTCAATTGGATGAATAAATACATGGAATAGAAAAGAATAATAAAAATGTAATACATAGACTATAATTATTGATACATAAAGTTCATAATTCATTAAATTAATAAAGCTAAAACTCCATTGTATTGCGATAAATTTCGATTGTATGCGCGCTCGATAGATGGCGTTGTACCTGTCTGAATCGCGCTATGGTTTCGTTACCGAGCTCAGTATAAGTAGTACTTTAAAATAATTCGATAATTTTCATTTGATAGCGCCACCTACCTATGAAAAACCATTTCGAAACTAAAAAAATATTGTAGCTATATTCGGAGAACTTAAGTTAGCCGGATTAGATAGTAGATTTATTATTGTTACTGAAACAGTTATTTAGGCGAATAGTTTATTAATATAACATAGACATAGGTAGTTACAATATCTAGTTGTTTACGTGTTATTTAGTTTAGTTATATTTATTTTGTAAGTTAGTAGATTTATGTTTATTTAGCTCGTTGAAAAGAAACAAAAGAGATAGAGAATGGGTTCTAAGCAAAGCAGTAGCTGAAGTCCAATAAATTATGAGGTCACCTAAAAAAAAAAGAAAGAAATACACTTACAAAAAATAAATGAGATCCCACCAAAAACATTAAAATAATGTAAAAAAATGCCAAGTCTCTCGATGCAGTCTTTCCATCGTAAAAAGTTTTGAGATCTCATAGAAGCCAAGTCCTATTCAAATTATTTTGTAGTTATAAATCAACATTTAGTAATTGTATCAATAGTTTTCTTTATATTATAATTATAGTGACTTGGCAATGAGCACAAGAAGAAACAAAACGGCATATTTGGAGTTGAAAGTCACACACCGCATGCGTAAACATTAATATCACAAAATTAATTTTCTTTTGGTTTATCCGTGTCGTCCCAACCGAATTTCGGCAACGGCAGTCAGTCTCATCCAAGACTAGTAAACTGCGCAGGACATAAATTATAATGCACAATTGCACAAGTGTGTACGCAAACACTAGTGTTAGTGTACTCTCGGTTCATTTACTTTCATAAAGCGATGGCCCGTAAGGTACTTATTTTTTATTATTGCATTGGAGCATGTAGTCGGTAGTGATCTGATCACAGGTCTCGTCAGTAACATTTGCACATAATTCCAGGCAGCAAGCAGCTTTTAATTGGTGCTCATTGCCAAGTCACTATAATTATAATATAAAGAAAACTATTGATACAATTACTAAATGTTGATTTATAACTACAAAATAATTTGAATAGGACTTGGCTTCTATGAGATCTCAAAACTTTTTACGATGGAAAGACTGCATCGAGAGACTTGGCATTTTTTTACATTATTTTAATGTTTTTGGTGGGATTATTATTATCTGCATATATCCTGACATTCAATTCATTCAATTCAATTCATTCAAAGACATGTGGCACATCGTGGGTATCCTACTTTCTGTCATGGAAAAGTGTGCTGTATCCCAGTAGACGGAAGCTTCTTGATATTTATGTTTTATGCTTTATCCCAACGTAACATAAAGTCATCAAATGAGTCCTCCCACCTAGGGACTGTCAGACTTGTACTGACTAAAATCCACGGTGTCCTTCAATAGCCCTTTACATACCGGGGTCACGGTAATTCGTTAGTCCCGCGACCCCGGCAGGCTGTGGCCCTCTACAGGGCCCGTCACTATGCTGACACTCTTTGAGGCGCGCGTGGAACACAACGCGCCGACGACCAGGGCATGGCCCATGGTCGGACAGCAAGTTGTCCATTACTCGCTGCCCGCATTATCCCAACTATCTTGGATTTGGCTTCCATTCAAACCGAATGTAGCTGAGTAACAGAATTCAACTTACAGCAGCTGCCTATGTGACCTCTATAACCCAGTAACTGGGTAATACAGTACTCCTCGGTAAGACTGGTTCAGAATATAGAAATTACGTGACATTCAATGTTCTCAATATCACGTCAAGTTCGTAAAGTTGTTTACAAATAGTTGAAGACTATTAATTTTTCCTTCAAAATGAATATTATTCTTTGTCAACAATTTGATTGATTGACTTTTAATATTAGGCTCGAAAAGTGAGTTGTAAACATGTTAATTTTCAAGTTCAATATTGATGAGTCCGTTGATAATAAAGTTGATCGGATCGACAAATTGTCTTATTTATTTGTAAATTGGTGGTCGTTTTTTCATTGACTTTGATCGTAATTTTTTTCTTTATTTTCATTTATTATGCTATTAATTTTGTATTTAGGTTGTAAGGTCTTGAGATACATTATATCTATCAATATTAGATAATGACTTGAGTAGTTTGATTATCTTCTATATGTGAAACTTCGTAATTTGGTAAAGTATTAATGATGAATGATATTTTGTAATTAGACAAGTTGTTGCTTTTTAGATCAATGACTGCCGCTAAGACATTTTTATTTTAATAGCGAACATCGAGTCGCGATGATAAATATAAGACTTCTCCATTTTTTTTTTTTTTTTTTTTGCGTGGTAAAATCATCAAATGAGTTCTCCCACCCAGGGCAGGGCGGGAGGGACTGTCAGACTTGTACTGTCTAAAATCCACGGTGTCCTTCACAAGCCCTTTACGTACCGGGGTTACGGTGATGGGTAAGTCCCGCGACCCCGGCAGGCTTTGGCCCTCTACAGGCCCCGTCAATATGCTGACACTCTTTGAGGCGCGCGTGGAACACAACGCGCCGTCGACCCGGGCATGGTCCATGGTCGGACAGCAAGTGACAGCAAGCAAACACCTACGGTGGCCGGAGGTCGTCCTGTGACGTCCGACGCCGTGGGCGTCTACCACTGCGGCTGGGATGGAGGGAGGACGCTGTCCTCTCCCTCAGGCGGCCCGCCTCCTCCTTCACGAGCATGACTGCTTCGCAGAAGGAGGCGACCGCTTCCCACTCCGTCTCGCCCCGCAGCATGGCCTCGACCAATGCCGGGCGCGAGAGGTCTCCGCCTATCGCCGTCGTGAGGACACGGCGGTACTCTGCCCAAGCGGGGCAGTCCTGCACCGTATGCTCCACCGTGTCCTCCGGACAATCCTCGCAGTGGTGACACCCAGGCGTTTCTTCCCTCCCTATCAGACACAGGAACCTCCCGAAACTTCCGTGTCCGGTGAGGACCTGCGTCATGCGGAAGGTAAGGACGCCGTGACGCCTATCCAGCCACTCCTCAAAGAGGGGTCTTACCGCCGCGATTGCGGCGTGCCCGGACCTCGGTTGCGACAGTCGCTCCCTCCATACTGCCCTGAGATCGCGCCGGAGCTCTTCCCGCCGCGCCTCGAACTGTCGAGGCAGCGGGGATTCGCTCCGGCGCTGCGCCTCCACGCGCCATTCGTAGACGCGCTGGAGGGCAGTCGCCTCCAGATCCCAGGGCAGCAATCCCGCTAGGAGGTTGGCTGATTCGCCGGCGATCGTGCGGTATCCCCGGATCATCCGGATAGCCATGACCCTCTGGCATGCGACCAGCTTGAGTGGTCGCGTCCGGATGCTTAGGGCCCACATAGGGGCCCCGTAGAGGGCCATGGACCGCACGACACCGGCGTACAGCCTCCGGCAGGAAGACTTCTCCATTTGGCTTAATTATGCACCTCTATGCACAAACTTGTGAACTAAAATACTATTTTATCTCTTGCGTAGCTGGCTAGTCTCCAATAACATTGGGCGCCATGACAGAATTTCAGTCAATATTATTACAGAACAATTTACTGCTCACATCTAACTACATTGTAGTTATTCTAGCTCTACTCACGCTCTAAAGTAAAGAAGCGTGAAGATGAATTAGGTTGTAGATAACAATGGAAGCATTTTTACAGCATTTTTACTCGATCCAAGTACCAGCGTTGCTCAATCTTTTAGAAACGCATGGAGGACTTCGTAGAGTTTCATCTATATATATAAAAGGAGAACTGACTGACTGACATATCAACTTACAGCCGAAACTACTGGGGCTAGGAATGTGAAATTTTGCACACGGCTTCTTGTTATAATGTAGCGGAGCACTAAGAAGGGGTTTTTGGAAATTTAACCTTTAAGGGGGTGAAAAGGGGGAATTAGGAAAGTACGTAACTCACGCGGACGAAGTCGCGGGCAAAGTGCTAGTTACGTATAATCTTTCAGTGTGTCTTTTAGGTACGACCATTAATTTTTCAAAGCTGGTAACATTTTGATTAGCAAATCTACATAGTTACATCTTTGATATTTCACATTTGTTTAAAAATGCTGTCTAATTGGAATACGACTATAATCCCACAATACTAATATTTTGCACAATTTATCAAGTTCAGTCTCTCTTATAATCTACATCTCGTGTAGTAAACTCTCTTCTCTTCTTATTTGCTAAACTCTTGACAGAGCAATTATGGTCGTCAATTCAAGGGTGGCACGCTTAACAGTACTCCACCATTTTTCTCGTACCGCTGCTCTCCAACACGCGTAACATGACTCTGTAGAAATGGGTTTTGTCGACAGAAGAATAAACAAAATGAAAGAATGTAGATAGTTTTCTAAAGTCGTAAGCATGGCATAGCAAAAATGACGGGGTCCCCCTCTAGAGGGCCAAAGCCTGCCGGGGTCGCGGGACTCACGAATTACCGTGACCCCGGTATGTAAAGGGCTATCGTGGATTTTAGTCAGTACGAGTCTGAAAGTCCCTCCCACTCTGCCCTGGGTGGGAGGACTCCTGTGATGATTTTACCACGTAAAAACAAAAGTCGTAAGCATGGTGTCATCACCAATTTCCAAACATCATTGTTTGGAAATTAGTATATTGAAATATCTTTGTCTTTTCTCATACCATGCGTACTGATACAAAAAACAAGGCAAGTAGAAATAAGTACACAGTCGAAGTTTGAGAGCCACTGCTGTTTAGCGAAACATTGTAACTTTACTAACTTATTTGTTGCGACACTAACTCTTGCCTATAAACCGGCGAAGTCTATGAAAAATTGTATTTTATTACGTAATTGTAATAAAGAGGGATACTGCACAAAATATATTATGAGCTTTAATGTGTGTGCTGAATGAGAAATGAAAGGCAATAAAGTGAACATCGAGTAAAACCGAAATTCATCGTTCATACTGCAGATTTTATTATAAAGTCGCATCGTACTCAATTGTATAAATATACAGAGTTATGAGGGATGAAGATGTCGTAAACGAAACATTTTAATGGAACTGTGTAGTAATTGTACACTGTAAAATGGTAATGCATTTTGTTTAAACTTTTTAAATTTTTGAAGTGAAAACTTCTTTAGCGGCGTTGTGCGGTCGCGGGACCAAGGGATTACCGTGACCCCGGTACGTAAAGGGCTATTGAAGGACACCGTGGATTTTAGTCAGTACAAGTCTGACAGTCCCTCCCGCCCTGCCCTGGGTAGGAGGACCCATTTGATGATTTTACCACGATAAAAAAAAACGGCGTTGTGCACTTTTTTTTGAATGGGTAAACAATTTTAAACTGGCGTCAGGACACGTGACCTGATCGAAAATTCGTAAAACGGCGCAGGGCGTTTGCGCGAATGTTCGTGTGTGTTTATTACTATTCAAGTTTTCACCTTTGCCGGCACTCCCAGAGTGCAATCCGTCGTTTTTTTTTTTTTAAATGGGTCTTGTCTTCGTTTCCATCTAACCCAGGAGCATTTTTTTTAACGTGGTAAAATCATCGTATGAGTCCTCCCACCCAGGGCAGAGCGGGAGGGACTGTCAGACTCGTACTGACTATGTACCAGGGTCACGGTAATTTGTGAGACCCGCGACCCCGGCAGGAACCCAGGAGCATAGATAACAATTGGAGCGAGGTGACCCAGAAGAAACTGAAAGTCTCGTACGCGGAGAGAATTCTGTAAAAATTGATGGCTTCCGACAGGTGGCACCAGTGACATCACCGCAGGTTACAGGTAGACTGTGGTGCCGTTGCTCGGGATGGAAAGCTAGGAGGATCGCACACATCCCACACAAAAAAGAATTAGGTTGTAAAATCGACTGTATGGAGCAGGTATTTCAGTCGCTTATTTTATTGTTAGCAAAAATGTTTTGTTCCGTAGCCAAAAAAAAATACATTTGGTAATAGAAATGGATTTTTGACGATTATTCAATAAGATATCGCTTTGCTAATAGGGGAACAGTGTATAAGACGGGGACGCGAGGTATAATGGGGACATACACAACACTATGGCGTCCTGTTGGCGCTTCTGCTACGTTAGTATTGTGTTAAGTTTGCCTTAACTGTGTGATTTCCCATCATAACTCGCGTCCCCTATGTCTTATACACTGTTCCCCTACCATTTTACTATCAAAAAGTATGCCTCTATGGAATGTTGAACTAAGTGTGATTTCAATGCAGAAAAGATGGTGAATTAAACTTATTCCATTTCCTAAGTTTCTATTGAATTAATTTACTAAAATTAATTAACGCCTCCAGAAACTCATTAAGTGTAGAAACTTCCAGTTGAATAACTACTTGTTTCGTAGTAGACATATTAAACGTCACAAAGGTGTAATAATGCTCCCCACCTGCGGTTGTGTACAGTCAACAAAAGTGATTGGTAGGCAGGCACTCTTTCTACTTATTTTGGACCCATTTGTGATCAATCGTTTATTGTCACGAATGTGTATAATGTCTAATAATAACTAAAGGTAATATCTCGTTTGCACGCCAAACTATTTAGCTGTAAACCACCAGCTGGTAATGCTACACTGTTGGGACATAAGCCTACGCTTTGCAGGGCGTCTTGGTGTTTTTTTTTGTTTTTTTTTTTTGGATCAGTGAGATACCAGTTTTATCACAATGTTTTCTTTAAATCACCTTTATGTGAGCCGTGGTAACAAATTAAATAAAAATCACACCTTTTTGGGAATCCACTATTCTCTTTTACTGAATATACCTTAACCTGCAAGTTTAATCAAGATGCATCTGAAGTTGGTCGTCAATGTTTGTACGGGTTCATTACTATCGTATGACATACGTCGAATACCAATTATATACAGCAATGTAGACGTCATAGCCTTTGTATTGAAATTCTAGGAGCAGTAATATTAGATCCAGCAAAGCAAACAACGGCACCTATGTCAATAATTATCTAGCTGTTGCCCTTGGCTTCGCTTGCGTTAATTTAGAATTTGGCAGTAAATTCAGATCGAAGCGACAGTGGAAACCACTGGAATGTGTATATGAACTAGTACAATAAGTATATTGGCTTTATAAAACACAAGATAACCGAAAGATATTTTACCATACGGCCTACGCTGTAACTACGTAGCATCGTAGCCATAGACACCGCCGCTAATCTACAGAAAAAGATCAAACAAAAAGACAGTTAAAACAACTCGTAATTACTTTCTAACTCGTCGGCTCGTGTTGTTTATATCAAGGGGTTTAAGGATTTTTCTAAAATGAAAGATAGTAACAATAAAAAGTAAACAATATTTATTTTTGAAAATATTAAAGGTGCATTCACACACATCAGTCACGTCACGTCACCGTCATGTCATCGACAACGGATCGGTGACGGTTTGTGTACGTATCCGCCAACACCAGTCACCGTAACATCGTTCGTCAGTCACGTTGCCGGTTTGACTGAATCATAGAACAATATCATCAGTCAAGTTACGGGTTGGTCACACGTGTAGCAATGACGGTAACACGACGCCGACTGAACTGATTCGTGACGATCCCGGGTGTGTGGGGATAAAAGTATGAAACTTGTATGGAAATATTATTTGACGTGCCTGAGCAGTAACGTCACTGATAGATCACGTGCCGGTGACTGACCGGTAACTGACGTGTGGGAACAAAGTCATTCTAGGTGTATAGAAACATTTTTTTTAAAACCGGGCCGGTGCGGTGACGTGACCTGACGTTAACTGATGTGTGTGAATACACCTTTAATCTGTCTCTACAATCTAGTAACATTTTCAACTATGGTTGTGCCGTTGTAGAAAGATTTTGGCGTTACAGAGTACTGTAGTAATACTATTTCATATGTTATTATTGTGCCAATTACCTGAAAATAAATACAAGTTTTTAGGTTTTGTTTATTTTGAAACTTGTATGGTCTAGTATTCCTACTACTGAGATGCAGGTCTGCAAAGTCTTCACCATATTGACAGCAAAAAGATCAGTTCAGTTTTGTGGTAGCTAATTTATAAATTGTAACTTCCAATTCAATTCCAAAGCATATAAAAGTAGTATATGACTTTTTTCAGGGTCGTGCCTATGTCAGTACCAAATTACACCCAAATCGGTACAGCGATTTATGTGTAAAAGCTTAACAAACGAACTTTCACTTAGTATGGTACGAACCTCTTTTTTTTAAGTGGTAAAATCATCAAATGAGTACTCTTGGGTGGGAGGACTCATTTGATGATTTTATTCACTTAGGATGGTAGGTACCTTTAGGGCCCAATACTTTTACCGAGGTTAACTTACTTGCAGGATCATATTCCTTGTTACGTAAAATAATTTTCCACTCAAACTTGTTGGAGAAAAGCAAACACAAGGGGAAAATATATCGTAGCAAATGTATTCAGAGAAAATTTGGTAAGCAGTGACAGACAAAATTACACATGACACAGAATCATTCACTTAACTTTTTAAATACAAATTTACATCAAGCTTGGCATATACACACCACATAGTCCGTATATCCAATACTCCCTCATAAATTTTAATTTATAAACACTAAAATACGTCCAAAATCAATAATCTTTAAGACCTAGACCAGTTAAGCACTTATAGTGCTTGACACTACACAATGGCTTAGTGAGTACGTCAGCCAACATGGATTCAGTGGATACATGTCTCAGCTCAATGTCTTTGTTGTCCCTTAACACTTCCCTAATATAATGATGTCTTATATCAATGTGTTTACTGCGCGCGTGAAACATTGGGTCTTGAGCCAAACATATCGCTCCTTGATTATCAGCATGAACAATCACTCGAGTGTACCTCACAATTCCTAGCTCCTTCATAAGACTATTTAAATAAACAGCTTCTTTCATGCAATCAGATAGACTTACGTATTCAGCCTCACAAGTCGATGTAGCCACGCTACGTTGTTTTCTTGATTGCCAAGATACGCATGCACCACCTAAAATAAAAGCATACCCAGAATATGATCGCCTGTCTGATAAACAATTAGCCCAATCAGCATCTGAAAAGCCCTGAACACAATGACCAGTCCTCTTGTATACGAGACTGTATCGTATTGTCCCTTTAAGGTAACGTAATATACGTTTCGCTGATTTCCAGTCGCTTAATTCGGGTTTCGCTAACTTTTGGCTTAGTTTACTCACCGCATTTGCAATATCGGGTCTAGTTGCGTTGCTCAGATAATTTAAGCAACCTATTAGTTCTCGGTAAGGCAATGTTTCATACTTTTCCGTATCACACTTTTCTTCCGATTTAATTTTGGAATTAATTTCCATAGGAGTTGCACATTTATTACAATTTTCCATGCTAAATTGTTTTAACAATTTTTCAATATAATTTTCTTGTGACAATACAATGACATTGTCATTTCTTATAATGTCTATTCCTAAAATATTTTTCGCCTGACCATAATCTTTCAAGTCAAACTCTTTTGACAACTCTTGTTTAAAATTGACTATTAAACCTCTTTCTTGGCTTGCTACCAGAAAATCGTCTACATAAATCAATATAAATAAGAATGCATTTCCATTCTGCTTAAAATAAAGGCATGGCTCATTCAGACTCTGCTTCAATCCCATCTCAGTGAGTTTCTTGTTTAGTCTAAGATGCCATTGACGTCCAGCTTGTTTCAAACCATACAATGATTTCCGCAATAAGCATGAATCGCAACCATCATCCAATTTCTTGAGCATGACTTGCGCTTGCTTTTTAATAATTGGATCTTCTCCCTCACGATTCATAAGCTTAATTAACGTCTCCTTTAATAGTTCTGGAATTTCCATATAAATCTCTTCATCCAACGAACCATTCAAGTAAGCAGTATTAATGTCTAATTGGTGAACTTCCAAATTTAATTCAACTGCGAGGGCCATTAATAATCTGACGGTGTCCAGTCTAGCTACAGGCGCAAAGGTTTTTTCATAATCAACCCCATATCGCTGGCTAAAACCTTGAGCTACAAGCCTAGCTTTCTTCTTAAAAGTCTTGTCAACATTCTGCTTTGTCGTTAAAACATAACGGCAACCAATGACGTTTCTGTTTTTTGGTCTTTTAACGATATCCCATGTCTCTTTTTGAACAAGGCTCCTAATTTCAGATAGTATAGCTTCCTCCCACTCTAGTTTATCGACACATCTCAGAGCATTTTTCAATTTTATTTCCGCTGAACCAACAAAATCAGTAACATCGTGAGAATCAGTAAAATTGATTGGTTCAACTTCGGTCATTCGATAGATTTTCTTTGGACGACCTATATTACCTGTCCGTAATATTTTAGGTCTACCAGGAGCTCTTTTCATCATCATTTGTTGATCAGTATGTCCACGTGTTACAAGCGTTCTTGATTCTTCTTGATGATGATCAATATTTGAAGGGTTTATCTCTTCATCTTGTTCACATCCTCTTGAAGAGTATTCTTGACATTCGCTCCATATCTCATCGTCCACTTGTTCTATTTGATTATCATGTTCTTCCGGTTGAGTACACTTTGAAAACTCGATTTCAATGAACTCGTTATCCGTATCTTCTTTAACGTTAGACGATCCTGGCTCTTGCATCGAGATCTCGTGACTTGAATGATCATTTTCGTGAAATCTCACATCTCTCGCAACTATGAATTTTCTTTGTTCTGGAATCCATATCCTATATCCTTTCGCATTCTTTGGATATCCGACAAAGATGCCAAAAATTCCTCTTGCTGTGAACTTATCCTTATTTGGATTTTTATTTAAAATATGTACCTTAGTTCCAAATTTTCGAAGGTAATCAATCTTCACTGCTTTCTGTAACCATCTTTCATAAGGAGTATCACCATGTAGACTGCTTGTAGGACAACGATTCCTTATATAACACGCGGTATCCACTGCATCTGCCCAAAAACCTGCTGAAAGATCAGAACTTAGCAACATACACCTGGCCATTTCTACCAAAGTTCGATTCATTCGTTCAGCTATTCCATTTTGTTGCGGTGTCCGAGCAACTGTCAGTCTTCGTATGATTCCCGCTTGTTTCAAAAATTCATCGAACTCAGCGTTACAATATTCACCTCCATTGTCGCTTTGAAGATACTTGATTTTTAATCCGGTTAGATTCTCAACTTGATTTTTATACACCTTAAAAGCTTCTAAGGCTTTATTTTTAGCACTGAGGAAATATACCTCACACCAACGTGTACAATCATCAATAAAAGTAATAATGTATTTCGCACCTCCTACTGACTCACATTTCATAGGACCTACGGTGTCAGAATGAATAATTTTAAGTTTTTCAGCGCAAGGACCCCCGGAATTAGAAAATGGTAACGCGGTCATTTTTCCCTTAGTACATATATCGCAATCACGTAAGCTTTGTACTTCGGTTGGGTCAGTTTTGACACCTAATTTGGTTAAAAGTTTATCGACATCCTTACCATTTAAATGTCCCAAACGTTCGTGCCAACTCTTTATGTCAACATTTGCATTACTTAAACTAAACGAATATTCAGACTTATTTAAACAATACAAGTTCCCTTTGCGATAAGCGCTCAATTTAATATTGCCCTTTTTGTCAATGACATTTGCTACATCGTGCTTAAATGTGACATCATAACCATCGTTGGTTAACTTGGCTACAGATATTAAATTTGTCCTCAGATTCGGAACATAAAGTGTATCAGATAAATCAATATTTGAGTGTTTGTTACATGCCGACAATCTTATAGAACCCTTACCTCTTATTTCCGTACTTACGTGAGTAGCTAAATTTAATTCCCCGCTAGTTGCAGTTAAAGTGCCCCCGAACATACTCGCATCATTACAAAGGTGAGACGTGCACCCACTGTCAAAAATCCAGTCGCCTTTTTGTACATTGACAGCATAACTAATTTCTAAATCTGAAACATTAAAAGTAGTTAGTGCTTCGTTCACGACCACATGATGTGCTATCATATCCTTTCGTACCTTCTTTTTATTCGGACATTCTGATGCCTTATGTCCTTGCTCGTGGCATTTAAAACATTTATATTTAAATCCTTCTCCGGTGGTAGCTGGGTTAGATTTGTTTCCAACTTTTGCGCTTTTTATCCATTTCTTTAAACCCTTTTTTGTAGATGTATGCATTACGCCTTCATTCTGAGATCCATTTATCTCTCTGGATTCGTGCTCTTCTAATATTTTTATTTTCAATGCCTCTGGTTTCGGCAACTCGTCTCTTGACTCAATGGCACATCTAAAGCTTTCAAATTTTCCAGGTAAACTATATAACAACATTATAGACAGCAAGTCATCATTGATATGTATATTCATTTCTGATAGTTTATCAACAGCATCGAAAAAAACTATTTAAATGATCCCGTACATCACCTGTGTCAGACAGCTTGTGCAACATCAACCGCTTCAGAAGTGTGGCCTTCTTAGCAGGTCCTTTCGAAGCATAAATTGACTCCAATTTCAGCCAAATTTCTCTCGATGTGTTGCAATTTCTTATATGCCGAAGTTCAGTACCACACATTGACAAAATAAGATCAGCTTTTGCAATTTCGTCCTCCGTTTCCCATTTTTTAGCTTCTTCAGTGTTAAGTGGTTTAGGTGCCCTTCCACTTGCATACTTCCATGCATCATTTTTAATTAAAATAGCCTGCACTTGTATTTTCCAACTGTCATAATTTTCTTTGTTCAGGGGCGCAATTCTGAACATACTATTCATCTTTGCTCCTTTTCACAAATAATTAATTACTGGTTTGAACATAAAAATTTTCTCCGTACCTAATGTGTCCAGATACCTTTTTACTATATCGACAATTATTCCACACTACTTCTTTTCGCCCTTGATCTCATGCTTTAGATTCTCTCGTGGTTTCTGGGTACTGGGCCCATAACCAATGTTGGAGAAAAGCAAACACAAGGGGAAAATATATCGTAGCAAATGTATTCAGAGAAAATTTGGTAAGCAGTGACAGACAAAATTACACATGACACAGAATCATTCACTTAACTTTTTAAATACAAATTTACATCAAGCTTGGCATATACACACCACATAGTCCGTATATCCAATAAAACTAACATTAGTTTGATGTAGTTGCAACTGAAAGCGACGAGCCTAAGAAGAAAGCAAAGGTTAACGTTAGTAAAATTAATTAACTAATCTGCTATAAAATGTTGTTTATGCTTTTAAATCTTTTTTTTTCCTGGTCAAATTATCAAATGAGTCCAGAGGGACGGTCGGAACGACTCACTTGATGATGAGACAGTCCAAAAATTGATTTTGTATACAATTCTTGTTGTCATCCAGCTCGAAGGACACTATTTTATTTGATATTGTCAGCCGAGGCTTTGAACTGATTATTTATGCAGGTCATCAATAAGAAAAGTCAGTAACATATTTTTTTTTGTTATTTAAATTGAATTTCAAATTGTAAAGGCGTAAAAATGAGATTAATAGCCAAAAACATACCAAAAATGAATCCTTATTATTCTTTTTTAATCTTACCTCAATATCATACACCGAAGAGGGTATATCATATATTGAATATGCAGGCTCTAGACCTGCACAGTGCACGTTGGAGGCAAAAAGAGACAGCATCAGAGCTCGAAGTACCAAGAAGATGAATGAATACAAGTAGTATAGGAGGTAGTATGGAGATGACAGCGCCCTGAAGAATAAAATGTTTATTGTAATGCACTTGTTTAAGCAAGACGGGTTGGGGATATATACATTTTATGTATAAAATAAAATTCATATTAAACACGTATTGTTTTTGTTATCAGTAATTAAACATAAAGATGTTTACTTTGAAACAGACTTTAATGATCACCAGGTACTTTGAAACAGATTTTTATATGGTCTTGAAATGTCACACTTAATAATACCCCGACTGAGCCTGAAACGTACTGATCCCTTCCGGGGTCGCGGGAAAGTCTTATAAGGGCACCGCGATCATTTCTATTAATTATCATTTATATATCTTATTAATGTTATTTTCAAATGATTGTTATTGTTTCTATAGGAGTGTGCAAGTATTAGAAAAGGGTTAAGTCATTAACCCGTCACAATATGGCGTCATCACAATTTCGTTCTTATCGTAGTCGCATTCAAGGAGTGTCAGCATAGTGACGGGGCCTGTAGAGGGCCAAAGCCTGCCGGGTTCGCGGGACTCACAAATTACCATAACCCCGGTACGTAAAGGGCTACTGAAGGACACCGTAGATTTTAGTCAGTACAAGTCTGACAGTCCCTCCCGCCCTGCCCTGAGTGGGAGGACGCATTTGATGATTGATGAATGAATGATTTGATGATTTGACGAAAAAAAAATCGTAGTCGCATAGTAGATTTGTCAGAATAAGTCTAGGTAGGTACTTACTGTTTGGTTTGTTCTTCGTTGCAATATTTAAAACTGACATGATTCCGACTGAAAAAAAGAAAGAAATTGTGAGCATAAGTTATAAATAAAACTGTATTTGGATGTAGACTTTCTGATTTTCTTTTATAATCTGATCAGCAAAGGAGTGAAACTCTCTGCCTGCGTCTGTATAACCGAACGTATACCATCCTAGTCTCTTCAAAGTTAGAGTGAACTGATGGCTTACCATAACGTCATAAAGCGTGAGTCTTTAGGCTGTGGGAAAGAGACAGCACTATACAAGTCGTCTAACGCCATCTCGTTCCCTGAGCGGAACTACTCACGCTTTACTTTGACTTTGTCTCTAACATCCCTGACCTAATGGGCAACTCGCTGTCCGACCATGGACCATGCCCGGGTTGACGGCGCGTTGTGTTCCACGCGCGCCGCAAAGAGTGTCAGCATAGTGACGGGCCCTGTAGATGGCCACAGCCTGCCGGGGTCGCGGGACTAACGAATTACCGTGACCCCGGCACGTAAAGGGCTATTGAAGGGCACTGTGGATTTTAGTCAGTACAAGTCTGACAGTCCCTCCCTGACAGTCCTGTCCTGGGTGGGAGGATTCATTTGATGATTTCACCACGCTAAAAAAAAACCCTGACCCTACACTTTTTTTTTTTTTTTTTTGCGTGGTAAAATCATCAAATGAGTCCTCCCACCCAGGGCAGGGCGGGACCCTACACTAAGGTCCATCTTAAATATATATCAATAAAATGGTTTATGTGAAATAAGTAATAAATATTTGTGAAGCTCAAAAAAAATGTTCCTATATGTCATTTCAATTTTAATTAGGTAAAAAACTGGTAATTGAGATCTAAATGGTCGCGTGACTCACGAATTACCGTGACCCCGGTACGTAAAGAGCTATTGAAGAACACCGTGGATTTTAGTCAGTACGAGTCTGAGAGTCCCTCCCGCTCTGCCCTGGGTGGGAGGACTCATGTTAAAATTTTATCTCGTAAAAAAAAGAGAGATCTAAATATTCAAAAACCAGTAAAACAAGTAACGTGCTACTAGCGAAGTGCGGCTTCCTATAGAAAAATATGACTTACTGTAAAGAATTGAAGAGCTGCAAACAAATGTAGAAGAGATCAGTGAAGAATGAGTTCAGAATGAAGGAGCTGATCTGTACATCTATCTCTTTCACTAGCTTCACTAAGTTTGAATAGTGAACTCGTAGAACTGACCAAGGAATTCCATCCTGGGAATTAAAAAAAAACTTTGTTACCACAGAGTATCGTTTAGCCATGCACAAAAAACTGGCGATGGTGTCTACCAGGATTGATAAAGTGTTCTTCTTAAGGAGAAACGATAAAAAAGGAGTTATCTCATAACCTCATTAGACTTAGGAGGGAGCGAAATCACCCAGAAGGAGCTGAAACTCTATCGTTCCGTCAGAATACAGTAAAAACAGTTTGGCATCGGATTTCGACAGGATGATGTTCGATGTTTAGTATTAAAAACAGTTAAAAATTTGCCAACGTTGATGATGATTGGAAAGCAGTCGCCTACTTCTGCGAAACTGTCATTCTCGCAGAAGGAGGCGACCGCGCATGTCAGCAGACGATCTCCGGCCACCGTAGGTGTGGGCATGCGGGCGGCGAGTATTGGGCGACTCGCCGTTCGGCCAGGGACCATGCCCGGCGCGACGGCACGTTTGTTCCACGCGTGCCTTAAAGAGTTTCAGCAAATGAGGGCCAAAGCCTGCTGGGGTCGCGGGACTTACGAATTACCGTGATCCCGGAACGAAAAGGGCTATTGAAGGACACCGTGGATTTTAGACATTACGAGCCTTACAGTCCCTCCCGCTTTGCCCTGGGGGGGGGGGGGGTGATGAGTCCTTCACATCGACCACACAGCCTATAGACTCCTAATAACAGGCGACCGATGTCTGTCAACACATTAGGCAAAAATGTCTTATAACCGTCGTCACTCACCAAGTTCGTATTAGTTTCGACCACTGCTGTGAGCCGTAAACACTTCCGCATTACTCCTTTAAAAAATCGAGAAAATAGACATAATATGTTCCCGTATACAATACGTTTGTGTAATAAAAAAGCCGGGCTTAAAATTTCCTGAAAGACGGTATCACATTTCATCGGTAAGTTAATAGTTCCATAATCTAAATTAGATTAAATTTCTGACAATATTTATCGGGGTTCATCTTATACTGGTCATACTTGGTGTCTTTATGATTGCGTCCCTTTCTTTTGCACGTATTTATTTCGCCATCTCTTTTCGTCGATTTTAAGTACACATATTAGTGATGTTCCAAATCGTACAACCACCTCTGTTGTCGATAAAGCAAAACAAAAACCTATAACTATTAATTTATGCAAAAAATATTTTTTCAATAATTAGAAATTACAACAGATAGGTTCATCTGATAAATTGTGAAACTTTAATTTATAAATTTTAGATACCCACACGATCTTAATTTAAAAAATAAATGGATAATTGCAACCAAGCGAGAGAACTGGATCCCACCTACTTATAGTGTAATATGTTCACGTCATTTTAGCGAAGATTGTTTTATCCTTATGAAAAACCGTCGATGTCTACTAAGTTGAGCAGTACCAACTAAGTATTTGCCTCTTTTGGTGAGTTTAATTTTTGAACTTTTTTTCTGTCTCCTAGGCAAAAAGTATAGTTTCGGAATCTTTCTTCTTTTTCTTTTTCGTGTCGCTAGCACGACGGTATTTATATTTTATTGGCCTAAAACCCCGTCATCTCCACCGCGTTGTCGGTAGCGGCGAAGAGATCCGTTTGGCTGCATGTTTTTGGGCTAACTCTATAATATCGCGCTGCATTCAATTTGATAGGCCTCACCAAAGACTTCGATAATAGCTTATAATAATGACGGAAATTTTAAAATATTGTATTTATTCATTTTTACAATAAAAGAAGGTAATTGAATGCAAGCATGTAAAAACATATTTTATTAAATACAATTTAAATATGTCGATACTTTCTTGTTTGATTTAAAACCGTCCCATCCCTAGTGACATGCACTGACCTTGAATTGACCAATCAGGACGCAGAACCCCGTCCCCCTCGCTGACGTCATACCTCAGCAAGTTGGCAGAATAGTTTTCGTGCGTTTTATCGTGTATTAGGTGTCTATAGGCTGTGTGGTCGATGGTCCTTCACTTGATGTCGTTAACACGACAAAAAAAAACAGATGATGATAATGACAAATTTATCACAGAGTATTGAAAAGCGAAGGAAAAGAAGTAATTTTGTTTGTACTTGCCCTCTTCTTTTTAGAGTTGGCAGCTATTACAGCGTTTAAATTCCGAAAATATGCTGTAATGTAAATGCTGAAACAGGTGATCATCATATCGCTGAAACTCCAAAGAAAAGTGGCTTGGAGGCACAAATACTGAAACATAAAAAAATGGTGACCATTGAAAATATTGATGCTATCAAATCAAATCAAATCAAATCAAAAGTTTTTATTTCGCATAGGCCCATGAGGGCACTTATAAAACGTCGACAGCAGGTGCTCGGTTCGGGTTGGTCGATTCCATGGAGAAGAACCGGCAAGAAACTCCATGGTTACTCTTTTAAAATATGGTATAGGTTTACAAACAGATTGTTACAATTTTTCGATGCTTATATATATCCCAATATTTTACGATACAGGATATTTAAGAAGTAACAAAGAAAAAAGTTGATACTAAATACATGATGACTAAACACAATTAGCGTCCAAACCTGGGTCATTTTGAAGTGGAACACTAATCATTTTCCATAGCATCAGTGTTTATTCATTTTTGGCTTTAACAATAATTAACTATATTGTTTTTTTGTTTTATTTCATGAAAAATATTTAAAAATGTAACTAATAAGTTAAAAGATGAATAAATACCTAACTAATTATTATTAATCTGAAAAAGTAACTAACTGATTTCATAACTTAAACAGACAAATAATGATTGTGTGATTAATTAATCATAATCTTTAGCGATACTAAAATAGGTTTAAACAACTTTAAGCGACTGGCAACAACGATAACAAGAATATAATGACTAAACACCTCAAACACAAGAGCGCTGAAAACGCTGTAAGGTACGTAGTTGAAAACATAAGGCATTCTATGAATGACGTAGTACTCCAACACATTGGAGGTGATACCAGCTTCTTCCAGGCAGTTCATTACGAACTTGAAGTTAAAACTCGTACATAAAATATGTTCAACTGTAACAGAAATAATTATAATCAATTAAAAAAAAAAATTAAGCAGGAGTATTTGATTTAGATACAAGTTTCCAGTCTCAAAGACACATAATATTATGCCTGTAACCCAAAATTGTTTTTCGGAGGTGAACCTGCACGCCTGCACGCCTGAACCTAGACATTTGGACAGTTAACTTACTAGATCTAGGCACACTTAACATAACACTAACGTAGCGCAAGCGCCATCAGGACGTCATTTGCAAGTGGCCATTAACAAATGGCGTCCAGTTGGCGCTTGTGCTACGTTAGTATTGTTTTAAGTTTGCCTTTAGTGTGTGATTTCCCATCATATCTCGCGTTCCCGTCTTATACACTGTTTATACCTAAGCAGACACTGAGAAATTTCACGTACTCAAAATGGAAATCTAATTCAGGTTCTCAATACTCAGTAATTACGATTACGAAAAAAAAGTCAAGAAACCCGTTTGACGAAACGTGCAAAGTTTCTAAGAAGGTTGTTTCAGTTATTAATAAAACAATAGACAAATAGGTCTAAATTTAAAAATAAACAATTTCGACATACCCAAAGCGAGAGTCATGAATACGTAAGCAATCACGGTGGTTTGCACGACCGTTTTGTTCTCCAATTTCAATTTAGTCAAACTTTGTTCGGTTTCTGTTGCTTTCGTCATCAGTCTCGACCATTGTTGGGACAAATTTAGAAGTAAGACGGCCGAAATGAGACCAGTTATGTAAAATATCATGTTGGCTGGAACATACATAAATCAAAATCAATTAGAAAACTGTAAAACTGAACTGGCTGTTAATGTAGATGTGTTAGAATGTTTGTAAATGCACGCATAGCATTGAGATAATTACCAATAATAGTAAAAAAAAAACCGGCCAAGAGCGTGTCAGGCCACGCTCAGTGTAGGGTTCCGTAGTTTCCCGTCTTAAATAATGAAATACGTAAACGAAGTTAAAAAAAATGCTTGTATATATGATTAAATAATTGATTATACTACAAACTTAGTCCAGGAATTTTGTACCACCTTCTTGTTTTTTTTGCACAAAAACTGTTCTTTCCATCAAGTTCAAAATAATTTTCCTAGAAAGTCCTTATAAAGTTCTACTTTCCAGATTTTTTTCATATTTTCTAAACTTATGGTTCAAAAGTTAGAGGGGGGGGGACACATTGTTTTTGACTTTAGGAGCGATTATTTCCGAAACTATTGACATCATCAAAAAATGATCTTAGTAAACCCCTATTCATTTTTAAATACCTATCCAACGATATATCACACGTTAGGGTTGAAATTAAAAAAAAAAATCACTTTCTATTTTACATATAGGGGGGCTACCCTAAAAAAACATTTTTTTCCAATTTTTATTTTTGCACTTTGTCGGCGTGATTGATATACATATTGGTACCAAATTTCAGCTTTCTAGTGCTAACGGTCACAGAGATTAAGCGAGGACGGACAGACAGACAGACAGACAGACATGGCGAAAATATAAGGGTTCCTAGTTAACTACGGAACCCTAAAAATTAAGATGAACTGCAAGATTGTCAAACAGTTGTTTTATAAATCACTAGCGACCGGCCCCGGCTTCGCACGGGTGGACATTTATTTTTTAAGCTCTCTGAAAAAAAAAAAAACGGGATAAAATATAGCCTATACGGATTCGGAAGAATCCCTCTACGTAATGGTAAAAGAAATTTTGAAATCGGTCCAGTAGTTTTTGAGCCTATTCAATACAAACATACAAAAATACAAAGGTTTCCTCTTTATAATATTAGTATAGATTGTGTAATGTTGTTTATATGAAAAGGAGAATATGCTACAAGTTTTACAAATGTTGGGGGTCTAAAATAGCGGCAATATCTTTCATCCTTTTTTTAAATTACTGCAAGCATTTCGGTATGTTATGTCAACGGCTGCGCGGTGTAGCACATTTTTGGCTTTTCATTAATAACTCTATAATTACTCTTTTCAAGGGGCTTCTGAAGCCCAGTTTTATGCCCATATAGGTTTTATACAAGCGTACGGCCCGCTGCCCGGATAGAAAGCTATCACCGTAGCTTAGGGACGCCTGCAACACCAGGGGTATCGCCTGCGCGATGCCCACACTGCCGAAAATAACTGGCTCATTCGCATCCACGGACGAATAGTCTTCGAGCTTCTAGAAGCCGGACTTATCCGAGTGAGTGGTTGCCAGTCAGTAGGAATGTAAAGAACCATTTTACGCATATAATCTAATTGTGTGCTATATTGATACTTACATATAGTACTCAAATCGACATCAGTTTGAAAGAAAAATAGTATCGAAAAGCAAGACATCACCACTTGTCCTATCACTGTGGCAATGTAGTAAATACAGTAGTAACACTTTATCTTGAACCTAAAAAGAGATAAAAACAAAACATGATTAATTTAATAGTTTAAGTTCAAGTTTTTTACAAATATCAGGAATTAAGAAGCACACATTTCAATATCGATCAAAAGTATAATTTGTTATTGAGTTTTGAGATTTGTAATTGACACGTATTTTTTTTCAATCCATTAATATTGACAAAGGTAAAACGCATCGAAACTCCAGTTTTGGGGCTCGTAATGCCATAATTCTTAAGAATTATAATACCTTGGAGTGACGTATTGTAAATAAAAGCTTCGTATATTCGTCAATTTTGGCTTACATAACAAGAGAAAAAAATATTTAATCAGTCATCTTGCTAACTACATAACACGAAAACGAGAGATGTGTTACTTACCCTGTCCCATCAGCACTAGTCTGTCCAAGACCCTGAACTGGAAAGAACCCTGTCCATCTAGCCAGACGCATCGCATGACGTAGACAAGTATGCAGACCACAAGGCTGGCCGGTACTCTTCACCGTCAGCTCGTGGACTTTCATCGTTCGACTGAAAGGAATAAGGTTTTAATTCATTTGTATGTACATATTCGGAAAGAGTAAAGGCTTTGACTGCAAACTCAGCGTGTCGCGACGCTTTTTTTTTTTTTTTTTTTTTATCGTGGTAAAATCATCAAATGAGTCCTCCCACCCAACTGTCAGACTTGTACTGACTAAAATCCACGGTGTCCTTCAATAGCCCTCTACGTACCGGGGTCACGGTAATCCCTTGGTCCCGCGATCCCGGCAGGCTTTGGCCCTCAACAGGCCCCGTCACTATGCTGACACTCTTTGAGGCGCGCGTGGAACACAACGCGCCGTCGACCCGGGCATGGTCCATGGTCGGACAGCGAGTCGCCCATTACTCGCTGCCCGCATGCCCGCGCCTACGGTGGCCGGAGATCGTCTGGCGACGTCCGACGCCGTGGGCGTCTACCACTGCGGCTGGGGTGGAGGGAGGACGCTGTCCTCTCCCTCAGGCGGCCCGCCTCCTCCTTCACGAGCATGACTGCTTCGCAGAAGGAGGCGACCGCTTCCCACTCCGTCTCGCCCCGCAGCATGGCCTCGACCAATGCCGGGCGCGAGAGGTCTCCGCCTATCGCCGTCGTGAGGACACGGCGGTGCTCTGCCCAAGCGGGGCAGTCCTGCACCGTATGCTCCACCGTGTGTGTCGCGACGCTAGCGTGTCTTTGGCGTTTTTACTTACTATGACAATATATGTAAGTCGTCACGCAAAATTCGCCAGGCTAGCGCCGGCGTTTAGGGATATGAGGCCGGGCTCCGCCAAAGCGGAGATGAGAGAAGATGTGTTTGAATAAGCAATCAAATTTCCACCGAAGCTAATCGGAGAAGAGATGTGGATTTCTAATTGGTTATTCAAATACAGCTCCTCTCGTCTCTATTTTGGTGGAGTCCGGCCTTACGTTGCTTCGAGTTCGCTGTTCGGCAAAGCCGTAATAGTTATTTGTTATGCAAGGCTGCAAAGTTGTTTTATGGCGCGAGTACATGAATTGAATCCTGAGCGCAGCGAAGTTTTCTGAGGTACGAGACGCAGTATGCTTTGTTGCCGAGTGCAACACACAACTTTTCACCTCATTACAGCGAGGAAATGCAGTGGGGCCGGCTCGCTTGTCAGTGTAGAAAATAATTGAATAGAAGACGTGTTCGAATTTTGAAACCACTTTCCGCGCGATCGCGCGGAAAATGGAGTTATGCGCTCAGATTTCGAATGACAAATATATGTTTTCTCGTGTGAGGTGAAAAGATTTCTTCTCATACCAGTTTTCACGAACTTGAATATCCAAATCATGTTGAAATACTTTTCTAGAGAATGTTTGATGGAACTGGACCATGTTTTTCACGCATAGATTTTGAATTAAAAGGTCAAAGAATAGATAAAGTATTAGTTTTATATATTTTTAAATTATTTAATGTATATTATAATTAGGCCTAAAAACCATTATTATTTAAGTTCGTCTATAAGTGTTTGATATAATATTGACGACTGTTCTGTTTAGTGTCGACCATTAAGTGTATATAAGTTCTAGTTAAAAGCTTTATTTGATTGTTTCAAATATGTAAATACGTCAATGTCAAGCACTGATGTTAATCTTGTGTTTTTAGTACTCGTATAATTCAGACTGAACCAGTGTTTAAGTTTACGTTTTAATAATAATAGTTTGAAGGGTACATAAATATTTCAATGATTTTGTGTGTCTACTGTTTATTTGCTACGGAGTTAAGAGCGCGTATTCTGAAAGTTTTCAACGTTGCAAATAGTTGTCAAATATAAGCAAGTTTTAATTAATTTAGCAGTGTTAATGTATGGAAATAAGAAATACGACTCTGTAGTGCACTAAAAATAATTAAGGAATGCAATCATGAATATCGTAACATCGAATAAATAGTTTTAGATGTAATAAAAGTATTTGGAAATTTTCCAACTGCTTTTTTTACACCTGAAACGGTTAGAACATCAAATTCAGTGTTTTAATTGCATTCCTATATCAATTTTTTAGTGTTATACTTAGCCATATTTCTTATTTTCATACAGTTAAATTACCAAATTAATTAAAACTTGTTAATATTTGACAGCTATTTGCGACGTTGCCAACTTTCTGGTTACGCGCCCTTAAACTGTTTTGTTAGTTTTGTAACTCCACCTGACTTGTAGGTTTCTAACTTATGTATATGTTAAGCGGATTACAAAGCATTAAAGCAAATACGACTTTCTACAAAGTCACTTATTTTCAGGAGAGAATTTTGATGCGTTGTAACTTCATAAAAATAGATGTAGTTGTCTTTGTTTAAGCAACTAGATACGGGTTAAATAATTCATTATTTTATGAAAAGATTATATTTAGAGAACAAAAAATGTCACTAGATTAAACAATGTCTGTGTTTTTTTTTTCAGAAATGCAGTTGTGTTTTCATTTTCCTTATGTCTTCCAGTTTTAATCGACCGAGAGTCAAACTGGGCCACTGGTCCTTTGGCTGTGTCAGCGCTCCAGAAATGGTTAATGTCGCCGTTTATTGGACATGCATTGCTTGGCACTAATTCAAAGGTTATTAAAATAAATATTTTGAGGTATTTTATTTCTTTAATGGTAGGGCGTTCTGAGAGTTGACATTAAGAGGAGATGAGGTTAACTCTAACTCTAACTCTAGAACGACAGTTATATCACTACGACCTAATAAAGATAAATTTAACAATCTGCTTTATGCTAGAAATTTTGGCAAATACCTCGATAAAATACTTTAGGGTCGTTACCAACGAGGTCAAGTGTGAGTTAGGTCGAAAACATTTTATTTTGCTTGTAAAGTTTGAGTTCATTGCTGTTGTTCGGTTATATTGTGTGTCGATGTCAACTTTTGTCGCTTTGGAATTGATTTCAGTAACTTGTGACCTCGTAATACTTAATTTTTAAGAACGACAGTATACGAAGTAAGTAATTTTGCTGACACTCCTTGAGGCGCGCGTGGAACACAACTTGCTGTCGACGAGGGCATGGTTCATGGTCAGACAGCGAGTTACCCAATACTCGCTGCCCGCATGCCCCCGCCTACGGTATCCGGAGATCGTCTGCCGACGTCTGTCGCCGTGGGCTTCTACCACTGCGGCTGGGTTGGAGGGAGGACGTTGTCCTCTCCCTCATACGGGCCGCCTCCTCCTTTGCGAGCATGACTGCTTCGCAGAAGGAGGCGACCGCTTCCCACACCGTTTCCCCCGCAGAATGGCCTCGAACAATGCCGGGCGCAAGAGGTCTTCGCTTATCGCCGTTGTGAAGACACGGCGGTGCTCTACCCAAGCGGGGCAGTCCTGCACCGTATGCTCCACCGTGTCCTTGCCAAATGGATCTTGGATCAACGTCAAACCCAGTTACACTTTTTTTAGACAAGTGTACAACAGACGTTTAAACTTTTCGTTGTACCACGGTAAATATTAGAGTTCAATTTAGCGATCTAAATGTAAATAAAGTAAATGACTATCGACAAAACTTAAAAATCCCTTCCGATTCACAATCACAGTCAAAATAAAGAAAATGGCTGTTGATCATTCAACAATGTTAATAAACCAACCGTTTATTATTTTCACCGGGCAAGGAGCCAGTTTGAACGTGCAGCTATTTATCAACTACATCATTCATTTTAACAACAAAAATATTTCTCAGTTGGTTCTGGCACTAAACTAAATTGCTTTGAAGAACTTTTGGAATTGTGTTCCAGAAAATTGGTATGGAACGTTTCCCGGGTGGAAAATTGTTCGTAGATCGTTACAGGTTTGTTACTTGATAATTGATTTAATTTTATAAAAGTTAATTGACTGATCATTTTCTTTTAAGAACAAATTGGTGCGCTTAATTGTTCCTTTTACGTTTTTTACTCAAAACTGCTAATTAGAAACTTTCATTTTGTAGATGGAATTCTTGTGTCACAGACTGACTAGAGAAGTGGTTATGTCATGTCAGCATATGTGTCTCTTTTGTATTATGAAATAAATGACTAGGGGAACAGTGTATAAGACGGGGACGCGAGGTATAATGGGGACATACACTCTTTGGGCATACTTAAAACAACACTAGCGTAGCGCAAACGCCAACAGGACGCCATTGGCTAATGGCTGCTTGCAAATGATGGCTAGGAGGTGTCCCCATTATACCTCGCGTCCCCGTCTTATACTTTGTTCCCCTATAGCTTCACTATAGCAATGTCGCCATAAGCTTCTACTAGACGCTATATCTTCATTCTAATAAAACTTACCTGATTTGAAAACCACCTGATCTAGATGTTTGTACCTGACTTTAATCCCTTTGCCAATATTATAATTGCACTACTACCAAGGTCACGTCAACGTAAGATATGACCTGTCAAACCTTTGAATCTATCATACAGTTTATGGATACCAGTAAAAGCATAGCCTAACTTTTCAAATAAGTATAGAACAAAACCTAGTGGGTGGAAGTAGTGGCGACAGCCACACTGTTTCTTACAAGAAGCTCGACTTATTACTACCCCATATGTTTTTCCAACAAGCCTTTACCGATGTATTTCTTGTTACCTATATTCCTGACTAAACAAACAAATGTTGGAAAGTAAACAAACATCGGCCTTTTCCATGTAAAATATAGTTTATCCAATAGACACGTGGCGTGCTAAACAAATTACAGGCGAACATCAACATTGTCATTTCCGCAGCCATCGATAGGTGCAGATTGTAGGTCAGTTATCGACTTGATGTTATTGCTGACTGTTGTGGTTTTGAAGGTACGTTTTTATAAATAAACATTTTTTTTTTCGAAAGTAAAATTGTATCTCAGCGCAGACAAAGTAATCACAGATTACAGTGATGCAAAACACCCAAACTCTTTTTCTTGTAACCTAAATGTTTGTTTTTTTTTTATCGTGGTAAAATCATCAAATGAGTCCACCCACCCAAAGCAGGACGGGGGGGACTGTCAGACTTTCACTGACTAAAAACCACGGTGTTCTTCAATAGCCCTTTACGTTCCGGAGCCACGGTTTTCCGATAGTCTCGTGACCCCGGTAGGCTTTGGCCCTAATGGGCTTCTTTGGCTAAGCACCCCGTCATAACCCTAGATGGATCTACGATTTTGTTTTTTTTTTACGTGGTAAAATCATCACATAGTCCTCCCACCCAGGGCAGAGCGGGAGGGACTGTCAGACTCGTACTGACTAAAATCCACGGTGTCCTTCAATAGCCCTTTACGTGCCGAGATCACGGTAATTCGTGAGTCCCGTGACCGGATGGATCTACGGTACAAAAAAAAGCTAAATACAAAAATATATTATGTTCAAATGAGCCCAACTGTGAAATTATGTTTTTCACACCTAAAAACAGTAATTTCCCAGTAACAATGTTTGCGTAGTATTTATTACCTTTGTTTGAGAATAGCACAATTCTCTAAAAACTTATTACGTCATGGCAGCGCCGAAGCCACGGTTTGTCTTTAGTGGATTTTCAGTGTAATGCTCTTCAGTACAAAGTTGAGAATTGAATAAGGTCTTCGACCAGCTCCCGGTACTAACGGTAATAGCTGTACTAGCGACCCGCCCCGGCTGAGCACGGGTGCAATCTCTACTATAGGAGTATTATGCATGTTTTATACACATAAACCTTCCTCTTGAATCACTCCATACATTTAAAAAACCCGCATCAAATTCCGTTGCGTAGTTTAAAGATATCTAAGTATACATAAGGACAGACAGACAGACAGCGGGAAGCGACTTTGTTTTATACTATGTAGTGATGTTTTTTTTTATCGTGGTAAAATCATCAAATGAGTCCTCCCACCCAGGGCAGAGCGGGAGGGACTGTCAGACTTTCACTGACTAAAATTAAAACTTCAATAGCCCTTTTACCGTCATCTTGCTTGCTGATGAATGAACGAATATAATGACTTGAAGAAACGGTTGTCCCAGTGGCTGAACGATCGACTGCTGCGCAGCGTGTCGCGGGTTCTATCCCCGCACGGAACTAATATTTGTATGATCTGCAAGTAGTTGTGTGGATGTTTGTGTATGTGTGTTTCTATGTTTGTAAACGCAAAAAAAAAGAAAAATTCCTAGTGCGGGGCAACATTAAAAAAAAAACAAAGAAAAAAAAAGTAGAATACTTATTCAGAGAGCTTTTATTATTTTTTTATCAAAATGGCAACCAACCAGTCATTACTTAAAATCGCCATAATTTTAACTTAAAATGAACAGGCATTAGAACTAATTAAAAAAAAACAACAATATGAAATTGTAGCTCCATTTATTTGCAGGACATTTAAAATCCATTAGTGCTCGATAGCATTAAATAAATAACAGTTTTGTGAAACAAAAAAACTATTGCAATAGACAATTTAATTGGCTGTATTTTTAATCTGCGATCGCTTTTGAAGCACAGATAAGCCAATTATTGTCTTTTGTTTTCAAAGTTTTTTACCTATTGCATTTATTTTCGAATATTTTTGTTTGATATGTAAATGTATAGTATTTTACTACGATAGGGTTCTCTCATTGTTTATGATTTTTAAATGTTTTTTAAACAAGTAACTTTGTAGGAAATAGTTCTAAATTCGAACGCAATGAAGTTGACAGAATTAATTGTGGAAGACATAAAAATCAGGGGAAAAGTTTTTGTCAAAGAAAAATCGTCAGTAGAGGTTTCAACTGAAGATTCAAAGCGGTAGGAACAAATAATGTACAACTGTAAATATAACACTGACAGAATTAATGTTATCTGTTTTTTTTGTCTATAATTTTTTTAAAGTCCTCCTGCTCTAGGTTTTTTTTACGTGGGAAAATCATCAAATGAGTCCTCCCACCCAGGGTAGGACGTGAGGGCTATCAGACTTGGACTGACTAAAATTCACGGTGTCCTTCAGTAGCCATTTACATTCCAGGGCCACGGTTGCTCAATAATCACGGGGCCCCGTGATTTTGCTGACAGTTCTTTGAGGCGCGCGTTAAACACGACGCGTCGTCGACCCGGGCATGGTCCGTGGTCGGACAGCGAGTCGCCCATTACTCGTCGTTCGCATGCCCGTGCTCCTGCGATGGGTGAAGTGAACCAAATGAACTGTCAGACTTGTGTAAGAGTATCTCAATTCAGGCTTTGATTAATGAAGAACTAGATCGAAAACGTCGCCACAAAAGAGCGCCAAGTCGAAGATTTTTTATGCATTTTAATTGCTATGTGAAACTAAGACTTTAATCCGTGCGAGTAAAGTTGAATTTGCATTAACCGCCAAGCATTGCTAAAGAACTTTTTTAGGTGATCGTGAATCTAATTATTTATAAGTGATTGGAGATTTCAGCAATTTAAATATCAGTTTTCAATGTCCAGGATTTTTTTTGTTTAAATTAAATATTCTGACTTACCAATTGACTTTTTTCTGGAGGAATCTATTGTTATCTTTTTTTCTTTAATTTTCTATAGGCTTCGCAATTGTACAACAACTTTCAGGAAATAATAGCTAGAGAGAAATACAGTGCTTCAATGGGTTGGGTGGGGTGTAGTGAAATTGTAAAACTCAAGTGTTACGATTTATATACAGGGCTATCTTTAATGTAGAACTGACATTTTAGTATGTTATATACCTTTTTTTTTAACGCGGTTTAAAATTGGTCGCGGGACTGTACGAATTACTGTGACCCCGGAACGTAAAGGGCTATTGAAGGACACCGTGGATTTTAGTCAGTACGAGTCTGACAGTCCCTCCCGCTCTGCCCTGGGTGGGAGGACTCATTTGATGATTTTTCCACGATAAAATAAAAAGCTGAAAGGTATTCAGATTAAAGTTTTTTGTAACTAAAATAGAACCGAAGACATACTTGCACTACATAAAAGGTTACCCTACATAGGCTGTGTTTATTTCAAAGAAAGTGGTCAAAAAGGAATACAAGATTGAAAAAAAAATATATTTCGCATTAGACATTTTCTGGGAAAATAACAAAATTTATTTTAAGTAAAATGTAGAGAAAATCTTGACAATGTCTTAACTTTGTTGTTTATAGTGACTTTCAATCGAGATTAAAGTTTTCGATTAAGACTTCTTTGTTTTCAGTCAACAATAAGGTTCTGAGTCTAAACTTGAATGCTTAATAAGAAGGTACCCAAATTCTGTGATAATAGGTATTTTCATTTAAGAAAGGTGTCCATGTGGTTTCTTGCAATTTTTTCTCCACACATACATAGATTTGGTCACGGGTCTCACGATATACCGTGGCCCCGGAACGTAAAGGGCTATTGAAGGACACCGTGGATTTTAGACAGTACGAGTCTGACAGTCCCTCCTGCTCTGCCGTGTGTGAGAGGACTCACTTGATGATTTTAACACGCAAAAAAAAATGCATTTACGATTTAAAATACTACAGTACTTTTACAAGTTACAGTGCTTTGAAATTGAAACAAATACTTTGATTTTCAATCACCTAAATCAAAATAAAACGTGTAAAAAATTACACGGATAATTGGCGAGAATATTTAAATCTATACATATAATAAATCTGTAGAAGGGTCAATTCTGTACATTGAAAATATTGAAAAAATAAATAGCGGGGGGTGTTGCTGGATCGATACCAAACCCAAATATATGATTAAAAAATTTTTTGTCTGTCTGTCTGTCTGTCTGTCTGTCTGTCTGTCTGTCTGTTTGTGCAGGCATCACGTGAAAACTAACGGTTCGATTTCGATGAAACTTGGTATAATTATTCCTTATTATCCTGGGCGTAACATAGGATACTTTTTAACCGACTTCAAAATAAGGAGGAGGTTATCAATTCGATAATATTTTTTTTTTTAATTTTGTTACCGTATAACGACCGACTGGGTGAACCGATTTTCATGATTCTTTTTTTGTTTGAAAGCTGGTGCTTTCCGTGTGGTCCCATTGACACCAAATCAGGATCTGATGATTGGATCTTGGAGAAATCGAGGGCAACCCTCAAATTTTATAGGCTCACCCATCGTTTTTCGTAAATCTTATGAAGTATTTTAAGTACTTGCGTATGGTAATCATGATCTTATGTAGCTGAGCTGATGATGGAAGGTACAATTCCTTAACAGTAGTTTGTTACCGCATAACGACCGACTTCGTGAACCGATTTTCATGATTCTTTTTTTGTTTGAAAGCTGGTGCTTCCCGTGTGGTCCCATTGTCACCAAATCAGGATCTGATGATTGGATCTTGGAGAAATCGAGGGCAACCCTCAAATTTTATAGGCTTACGCATCGTTTTTCGTAAATCTTATGAAGTAATTCAAGTACTTGCGTATGGTAATCATCATCTTATGTAGCTGAGCTGATGATGGAAGGTACAACTCCTTAACAGTAAGGAGTAGGCATCGACTGATTCATTGTTCGCATATCTCCGGAACTACACATCCGATTTAAATAATTCTTTTTTTTGTGCTAGGTATCGTTTCACTTAGGGAATACTGAAAGTTTCATCAAAATCGATTCAGTAGTTTTTGAGATAGGGAATTTTATTAGCTTATTGTGTACATGAGGGATGTTATTACCAGTGCTACGGATTATATTATATATATTTGGCAAGAATTTGGGTTGAATATTTAAACTAAAAAGAGAAAAATAAAAAACTTCTTCAAAAAAAATGTAACCGCCTTCAAAAAGAACCACAAAAAAAAATCTTATTTTTCAGTTTTATTCATAGACGTTGTTCTGTAGAACCACGAACACACGTTGCATTACCCGCAGTGGATTCAGCGCCGTAATATTTATAAGATTTCATTGTCAGAGTTACTCAAAATGGAGAAATAAACCATCCACGCGAAGACCGACATCCGCGCGGACGGAGTCGCGGGCGGAAGCTAGTTGGGAATAATTCCTTCGATCAGTATTTTGTAGTAACATTTAAAAAGATTAAATCATTCTGTAATTATGTAGGAACACCTCATAGCTATATATGAATTAAAAGTCTGTTATAAAACAATGTCCTAAACTTTTCAACAGGTGCTACATTAGAGCGATTAGTCATTGTAAAGAGGCACTCGTGTGTGCCCGTGCATTTGTAAAATTGGAGAATACCTTATCAGTTTATAAAATTCAACAACCTATCTTAGCATTTCTACATAATTGGCTATTAGACTGAAAAATTCTAATTATTCCGTCAGTTAGTTTAGGTGTGAAAAAAATATTCGGCCCGTATTTTTGAAGTGAAAACTTCTTTAGCGGCGTTGTGCACTTTTTTTTGGAATGGGTAAAAATGTTAAACTCGCGTCAGGACACGTGACCTGATCGAGAATTCGTAAGACGGCGCAGGGCGCTTGTGCGAATGTTCGTGTGTGTTTATTACTATTCAAGTTTTCACTTCTGCCGGCACTCTCAGAGTGCAACCCGTCGTTTTTTTTCTTTTGTTACGTAAACCAAAATTGACGGAGATACGATGCTTTCAAAATTGGCAGTTTATCACAATTTAGTACAATTTTTATTGAATTCTGACGTCACGAGCCCCTACTCTCAAATTATGATGCGTTATATTTTGGTAAATATTCCTTGATTTCACAAAAGAAAAAATACGTGTCCGGTATTTTTTTAAAACTCTAAATAAATGACGGACCAATTAGATTTGTAATTTAATGATGCTGTCAAATAGCCAATTTAATAAAAAAAAACATCCTGTAACAAAAAGTATTAACTCCTCTCCATAAAAAGATTATAACTTCCCACTTTGAAACTTCATAATCCTTATCACTGCAGCAATAAGTACTATAATAAAATAGTGATTGCTCTACAGAACCCTAATGCACAATGGATGGACTACCGTTATCTCAAGCATCAGTGTCGGCGGTGTAAACACGGTCAATTACTTGTACAGAACATGGGGCAGGATCGCGGACCTGCACTATGGATCTCTACTCTTTGGACAAGTTTAAAAAGTATAAGAACGATTGGAATTGTGAGTATTTTTTGTGCTTTCTCGCTTTTTTATACTTATTTGTGTACACAGAAAACATGTACAGGGAATAATTTTTATTAAGGGAAATATTTTTGACAGGCCTGTTGGTCTAGTGGTTAGTGACCCTGACTGCTATGCCGGAGGTCCTGGGTTCGTTTCCCACCCAGGACAAATATTTGTGTGATGAGCACGATCATTTAAAAATAACCAAAAAGATTTGTAAATTGCAATTTGTTTGGAAATAAAGTTATTATTATTATCGTTTATTCATTTCACATTCATATTAATTACATTTTTAAATATTTTAAATAAAAAAAGTAAACAATATAAAACATTTAAAAATATAAAAATAGAGATCCGCCGGTATGGGAGCAGGGTCCAAGCTACCGGTGGTTAGGGCTCCAGAGACAGGAACCTCCTCACAATGCGAGCCGTATCGAGGAGCACTGCCTTCTGAATCAAGCCCTTGATCCAACCACCTAGGGAGAGCCTCGATAAGTGTTCGTCGAGGCTCTTGGCTATCAAGCCATTGACCGTAACGACTATCGGCACAATGATAGCCGAGCTCACATTCCACATATCGACAACCTCGCGCGCTAAGTCGAGATATTTGATTTGTTTCTCTTTCTCAGCCTTCACGAGGTTCTCGTCATGAGGAATGGTAACATCGATTATCATTACGATCATCATTATTATTATTATTATTTGTTCTGTATCTGGGTGTAATTTGTCTATAATATGTATGTATTTAGAAATATATAAGTATGTTTATCAGTTGTCTAGTACCCATAACACAAGCTCTGCTAAGCTTAGGACTAGATGGCGTTCTGTGATAGTTGTGGAATATTTATTTAATATTAAAAAAAATAGGTACCTAAAACGGTCCGGCTCATTCCATTAAGAAATGTCGTCTAGCAGATCTGAGAAAAAGAGATTTTTTACGTGGTAAAATCATCACATGAGTCCTCCCACCCAGGGCAGAGCGGGAGGGACTGTCAGACTCGTACTGAATAAAATCCACGGTGTCCTTCAATAGCTCTTTACGTTCCGGGGTCACTGTAATTCCTAAGTCCCGCGACCCCAGCAGGATTTGGCCCTCTAGTCATTTTGCTGACCCTCAGAGGCGCGCGTGAGACACAATGCGCCGTCGACCCGGGCATGGTCCATGGTCGGACAGCGAGTTGGCCATTACTCGCTGCCCGGAGAAAAAGAGATAGTCAAGAAAAGTAGATACGAGTGTGTAGAAAGGTAAATTAAATGTAGACATCATGTCAAATCAATTTAATAATATGAAATGTACGGTTGCAACGAGTCCAGAGAGGGGTGACCGGACACGATCTTTATGCAATCGGATTAAATCACGAAATGTAGACAGATGGAAGGGAGGCCTTTTCGTTCATTTTTATCCGACTACGACAAAGCCAAAAGGAGGGTTATGATTTTAATAATGATATATGTCTAGAAAAACTTCCTTGGCCTGGCTTTGCTCGTTTAGTGTGTGTTTCGTAATCAATAATTCGAATTCATATTTAAATTCAAACAACATCGTATTCCATTCTTATTCATTCTAATATCTAGCTGTAAAGATCGAATAAATAGCAGCGTTCGAGTTTTCCGTTTCCGGAGTAGAAACTTGAACCAATGGCAGAGCGTTATGACAACGTTCAAACGTCCGTCCAATAACAGGCCTTTTGGCCGCGCTTCCGGCGCCCTCATTGGCGCGAGGTGTGTGCAAGATTCACCGCCGCACGCGAGACGTGCGATCGTAATAAAAAAAAATCTAATCTACGGAACTTTCTCAATATTTTGTGTGTGTGAACGTGTTCTGAACAACCTTTGTGCTCCTCGAAGCCCAGGACAAGAACTATTTCCAAAACTAACGCGCGACTTAGTACAAACGAAGCGCACGTGGGAGCTCCCAGCGAGGTACCCCAGAGTACCCCTTGGACAAGACGTACGTGGCTGAAGGTAAGAGTTTCTTTCTTTGGTGGCGGACTTCTTGAGCGTTGCAGCCCATTCGATCTATTACCAGGCTGCCCCCAAATGGGCAGGTAACGTCTTCCTGCCACAGTTTGATTACATACTATTAAAAGCAGTATTTTAGACATTGACTTGTTTTAAGTAAAATAAGCTATGCAATAGCTTAAAAACCTTCACTGTTTGAAATGTCTTATAAAAAAGTTTTATCGTCAGGTCCCACAATAAATCTATTACGTGATACCTAGAAGATCATCACAGTCTTAAATGAAAGAGTAAACATGCCGTTAATTCAATAAAGTTCCTAAATATTTCACCCCCCAGGATATAATAATAAATCTGTTACAGTTAAAACTTTTTTATTTCAATTTTATTTTTCTCGACCGAGATTATCCGTTTAGTTTTATTTCCCCAGTAAAAACTTTTACTTGAAGACGACAACAAGAGTATTAAACGAAATACTGGGGACCTTACCTGAAAAGTTTAACGTCTCTGTCTTTTGACCAATGTTTGTTAATTGTGGATTTCCTCATCCTTTAACTTTTCCCTTTCGACTTATTTCGATTAGCAAAAATCTGGAAATGTTATTTAATTTCCTTACAAAGGATGCCTGTTTCCCATTGATGGGAAACCGACAAAAGCATAAGGGATAAGGGCAGGAAGATGATTATGCTTTTTAGGTTGATTATGATTATATGCCAATGGTTACGTCATTATTGCCATTCACTTTTAATAATTTCGCATTCAGGTCTTACTCAAAATCAGATTTTGAAGAGAGATTTAAGATTTGGAAACATTTTAAGATACTAAATCTTTTGTACATTTTGAGTAATGAAGTTTTATTATTCCATCTAGGTATTAAGCGGACTAAAATTTTATTTGGTCCTAGTACGACTAAAAGGTCAAATTAGATTACAAAGTTACATTCCAAAAGATATTATTAATGGTGCTACAAACAAAACTTCACTTCACATTATTAGTAAACTTCAAGAAACTTCCTATCCAGTTTCAACTAATCCGGGGCTAAGTATAAAAGATCTGTTGTTCCCCTGAGCTTAAATACTAAGTGAAGGATTTAAGCAAACAAGTAAAATGGGGTTCTTGGATACGAAAAGCTTGCATTCACTTCATTGAATAATGTGGAATATTTTAAACGGTGGTTGTATTTTTTTTTCTTAAAAAAAAACACATACTTAATCCGTCAAACTTGGAACAACTATCTGCAGCATTATTCAAATACTTTTTGTTTCGTGCGGAATGCAGCTGGATATCAGTGTTTTACATGGAGCGACTGCCTGTCGGACTTCCACAAGCCAGTAACTGGGCAATACGATACCCCATGGTAAGACTGGTTGTCAGACTTTAGAGCTTCTGACTAACTGTAACGACTGTCAAAGATCTACAAATGACAGCCGGGACCAACAGCTTTACGTGCTTTTCGAGGCATGGACGTGACAGGACATATCATATAGAAACCAAAAAGGGTTGGGACGTAAAATTTTCGGGATATCGGGATCTGAAAAAATTAACCTAAATATAAGAAAACAGAATCTAATTTTACTAAATGTTATTGCTTTTTCATCACAAATCATCATTTGACATAATTATTTGATTATATAATGTGAAGTTAGCTACCTAAGTGACCAATGAGAGCATTGTTTATACTGTTTTCTGCCGGTTGTTGAAGAAAACAAAAGAAATCGAAAGTTTTTGTTATTTTGTGTTTACTGCTTTTGAATTTCGAGGTTTTCCCTTGTTTTTTACTCATTTTTCCGCAAAAACTCGAAAAACAACAAAAACTTTTCTTTTGTTTTCTTCAACAACCGGCAGAAAACAGTACCTATAAACAATGCTCTCATTGGTCACTTAGGTAGCTAACTTCACATAATATAATCAAATAATTATGTCAAATGATGATTTGTCACTGTTATTTCTAATTTGACACTGACAATATGCACAGACCGCATATGGTCTGTGGACTCATCAGAAAATTTTTAGTCAATTTCGTTCTAGAGAGTCCACAGACCATATGTGGTATGCTTGAAAAAAATATTTTTCTAATATGTCTATAATATTTTGAAACAAATAGGTATATACCTAAACCCCTAAAATACTGTTTTTTTACAAAAACACAACTGGACGTGTGAGGGACTTCAACTCCAAAACTTGGACAGGGAACCTGTTAACCTAGAAGATCAGCCTGTGCGGCTGTTATTATTTAGCCACGAGCTCCTCTTATTTTTGCAAAAATCGTGTTATCAAAATCAAGACTTATTTGAAACAAAAGATTACCGTTCTTCTGGCACAGGCAGGCAATAACTTTAACGACTTTAATTTTGATCCGATACTGATGAGAAATAAAACTGATAAAGTCCCTCCAATCAAAAAGTAAACGTAACACAGATCCAGCCTTTAACCAACAACACCGCTCACCCAAATATTAGTATGCATTAGGAAACTAGTTGGGCAATCCCGAAACATACCCTAGATTGGACCTAGAGAAAAGACATAAAACTGTATACAATCTTACGTTCGAAGCGTATAATTTGGGCCATGAAAACTTTGACCGTCTTTATAAATTCCTTTTATACGTGTACAAAATTGCGATAGGTAGGAGAAATTCCTAGTGTGGGGCCTAAATGGTTTAGTACCAATTAACTAACCTTGATCATCCACTTGGTCAAGAAAATAAATAACTAACTTCACTTTAGGCGTTTGGCACTATAGTCTGGTCCCGATCATTTCCCTCGAGGAGCGCGTGGAACACGACGTGCCGTGACTCGGGCCTTGTCCTTGGTCGGATGGCGAATTACCCATTACTTCCCGTCCGTTATCGGCTGGAATATGAATTTCGGACGCCCTGGACGTCTTCAGCGCTGGCTGGGGCGAGAGATAGAGCTTGTCTTTTTCCTCACGCGGACCAACTGTTCTCCATTCCCTATATTTTTATGTTACCTGTTGTTTCTGGACTAGAACTAAAGTTACCAGTTCTTTTTGGACTAGTTCTTATGTTACCTGTTGTTTCTGAACCAGAACTAAAGTTACCTGTTCTTTTTGGAAAAAACTAAGGATACCTGTTCTTTGGAACTAGTACTAAAGTTACTTATTTTTGAAGTGAAAACTTCTTTAGCGGCGTTGAGCACAGTTTTTTGGAATGGGTAAAAAATGTTAAACTCGTGTCAGGACACGTGACCTGATCGAAAATTCGTAAGACGGCGCAGGGCGCTTGCGCGAATGTTCGTGTGTGTTTATTACTATTGAAGTTTTCACTTCTGCCGGGCACTCCCAGAGTGCAAACCGTCGTTTTTTTTTTTAGATTAGACATAATGATATCGGTTCTTTTCAGACCCAGTACAAGTTCAGTATAAAGAACATGTGTTACCTGAGAAGGAGAAACCGCGTGTGACCTTTCAGTCTGCTATGAAGGTGACCCTGACAGTTGGGCAGTGCTTCGGACTGAACCCAGTTCAGGGTATCTACGAGAATGATGCTTCTAAATTAAGGTGCCTTGGTTCTTGAATAATTTTATAGATAAAAAAATGTTTTACTGACGTAAAATAAACTACCCTATGTTTGGTTTCCATAAATAGGGGAACAGTGTATAAGACGAGGACGCGAGGTATAATAGGGACATACACTCTTTCGGCATACTTAACACAACACTAACGTAGCGCAAGCGCCATCAAGACGTCATTTGCAAGCGGCCATAAAAAAATAGCGTCCTGTTTACTTTAGTATTGTGTTAAGTTGGCCTTAAGTGTGTAATATCCCATCATACCTCGCGTCCCCATCTTATACACCGTTCCCCTACCAATATGGTCCTCATATAAATTGGTATCAATGGCTGAACTCTGAAAGCTGGCTGTTTAACAGACTAGTGAGGAACGAAACGCTGGCCTCATGTGTGTTGGCAACAAGACGATATACAACACTGTATAAGACGTAAAGTGTTACATGAGTATATTTCATTAATTTTATTTCATCATAATTAGTTCGAACGTTCATCTTTTTAATTTAATTTAAAAATATTGCTCTCTCTCTATCTATGTAATCGTGCTCTTTTTTTTTACGAGGTAAAATCATCACATGAGTCGCCCAGGGCAGAGCGGAGCTTGGGCCTAACCTAACCTATGTTTTAAGCCCGTTTTAGTTGTGCAAGAATTTGCATGCAAGTTTGACCACAATGCAGATTTTTAATGGATAATTAATTTAGTTGATCAAAGAATACCGCAATGTAGTCTAACTTTCATGCAAGTTCTTGCATGTAAAATGGGGCTATAAACTAACGAAAACTTCATAACACAAGGAGATATAGAGTAGTAAGTTAAAAAAAAATAGACACGTTTTAAATTAGTGTAAGTTTAATAAAAAATAGATCAGCTATCTATATTTTTACAAAGAGAAATTGGCTCATCAATTCTTTGAAGTACAATCACGAGTGTATGAATATTTCATTTTGAATTTATTTGTAATGGACTAAAAGCAAGCAGTAATATCTAGTTGTAATGAATATTTTTCGACGTTTTATTGAGTACATTTCTTTTATTACGAGTCTAGTTTATTTTCTTGAGTACTTTTTTATAGTTTATTATTATATGAGATGAGCTATTTGGTGATTTTAAAGCAACTACTTTTCTTTCTTAAATAAATTATAATGTGGTTATCAAAATAATTTTCCCTCATGGGATATTGCTATTTTTTTCTAAATATCATTTCTAGTATACAATTTTTTGAACATTTAAACATAAATCAATATTGTTGATTGTATCCAACAATATGAAGAGAAACCTGTCAGTTATACGGTACAGACATAATTTATTACTTCTAAAGTTTCATACATAACTAGCACAACACATAAGTTCATTATAAATTTAACAGCATAGATGTTGCCAGTAGCAGCATTTTATTAATTTCATAATATTTTTATTATGAACTACAATATCACTGCTTACCATCAGTCAAGAAACGGCCAGTTGTTTGACCATTAGTTTAACAAACTAAATTCTATACATTCTTCTTTTAAACAAATTGTAAACTCGCCCATTGTGGTAAAATGCCAGCCGTTTTGTCAAAAAAAGAAACACATTCACTCTAAAGCCTCATTTAAACGGAGCAAGAACTCGCATGCCAGTTTCACTACATTGCGGTATTTTTTTGATCAACCAAATTCGTTGTGCCTTTTAAAGTCTGCAATGTAACGCAACTCGCGTGCGAGTTCTTGCATCGTTTAATGCCTTTGTCAAACAGACAGGCGAAAGCGAAGCGTTTCCGAAGCGATACCGAACCGAAGCGAGACGTCAGTCCGATAGTTCTGTCACGCTATCGGATCGCTTTCACTTTTCTATGTGACTGGATTCAAACAATTCCATACATTACAAATAAAAACGTCACGCTTCGCATTCGTCACGCCTGTCTGTTTGACAAAGGCTTAAATGAGGCTTAATTGTCTAGTTGTTTTCTAGTTTTTTTTTTTACGTGGTAAAATCATCAAATGAGTCCTCCCACCCAGGGCAGAGCGGGAGGGACTGTCAGACTCATACTGACTAAAATCCACGGTGTCCTTCAATAGCTCTTTACGTTCCGGGGTCATGGTAATTCGTACAGTCCCGCGACCCCGGCAGGAGTTGTTTTCTAAGCATAGGATAATTTATTTAACCCAATAATAATAAGAGAACCTCCACCCGTTTCGCGGATTTATATATACTCGTACTGCAGTTGTTTTTTTTTTTAATTTAGTACTCCAAACCATCGTAGAACTTTTACAACTGACAGATTCGTAAATTATAGTGTCGTTAGAATTGCTATTCTATGCAGTCCGCAGTCCGCAGAATGTCCTTTTTTTTATTTTTTTTTTTATCGTGGTAAAATCATCAAATGAGTCCTCCCACCCAGGGCAGGGCGGGAGGGACTGTCAGACTTGTACTGACTAAAATCCACGGTGTCCTTCACTAGCCCTTTACGTACCGGGGTCACGGTAATCCCTTGGTCCCGCGACCCGCAGAATGTCCTAATAAATCTTTATAAATTTCTACGCGATAGTAAGTTTGCGTAAAAATATACTTCGTACTAGAGACATGCTGTTTTATATGAGTTGGCAGTGAGTGAGTCTTACAGAGTCATAAAAAGTTTTACAGAATTATTAAAACTTGCTCTTCCATGCGGTTTAAACTCCGTTGCTCGGCTCCTATTGGTCATAGATTGATGATATATAGCATATAGCCTTCCTCAATAAATGGACTATCCAACACAAAAATATTTTTTTATGAAAAGTCCGGTTAAGCAGCCCACAACCTCTTCTAGGTTGACCTGCGAGATGCCATTCACAAAAAAAAAAACATTTTGAACCAGTAGTTCCTGAGATTTTCGTGTTCAACTAAACAAACAAACAAAGTCTTCAGCCTTATAATATTATAATAGAGGTGTGACTGGTTCAAGATGGCGCGGGACAAGAGGTCTTGGAAAGACTTGGAAAGGCTTTTCACTTGACAGCATTAGCTGGATTTAAAAAAAACTTGGCCTAGTGTGCCCGCGAGTTGGATTACGGCCCACAGATCTCACTGAAAGATGGATTATGTGTGGAAGGAGCTTAAGAGCTTAAAGTAGTACTGAAGTAGTACTAAAGTAGTACTACTTTATACGGTATTTTGGTACCTTTTGGTGTTTTCTCACGAACTGATGATAACTGTGTAAACTGTGACAGACGGTTTTTTTTTACTGTAAAATTAGAAAAAAAACTCAATTCGAATTTTAAAATTTGAATTAACCACATAAAAGTCAAACATCTGTTGAACACTTGTCTAAAAACTGTCAACGTCAAAATGACATTTCTCGTTGATATAACATTTTTGTTTATATTTTGTGGTAAGGCAGCTGTTTAAGAAATTTAAATCATCCAATAGCTTCTATGCATTTTCAAATCGATATCTGGCGTTAGGAGTCATGTAGCTGAACTTAAAATGTTTTATAGTAATTCTTTGTTTTATAATTATTCACTTTATAAACTTATTTTATACCGCCTTATTATAATAGTAATTGTTATTTAGTCTGATAGTAATTAATGTTATAATTGAAAAATCAAATAATAAACCGTTTTAATTTGGCGCAGCGTGTGATGCGTAACATTTATTCGTCTCGAAATTTTCAATATTTTTAGCGATAACCACCATATTTAAAATAACTTTATAAATCTTTTTAAACTCAGAACAGTATTTTTTTAAATATTCAATTAAAACTGCAAAATGACTTACATTTCTTCTTACAATTTCCCCGCCGCTGCTTCAGCACCGTGACTACCTAAAGATTAGCTTCATACAGCGCCTTAATGCCGAACTATATTACGTTTCTTGTTGCAGATTCAAATTTATATCATGGCGTTGTCTATATACATACTTATCTATGTTGGGACAGTTCACTATGACTTTTGTGCTTTTTCTGAGCTTATTTAGAGAATCCTCATCAACAGTTGATACTGCAAGTAAGTAAAAAAAACAATGTCCAGTTGACTTCTTTTATTCTTTTTATTTATAACTCGGAAGACTCGATTTAATTTACAGTTCAACAATTTAAAACGATTTTTCTTCTTTTTACATCTGAAATTAAGTTTCAGATTTTGATTTCATCTTTATTAATTATGCATGAAAAATACTTGCTTCCGTGAGACATACTTTTAACAAATAAAAATAAACACTATTTTTATTAAATATTCTTCTCTTATTTACTTTAATGAAAAGCTTTATAATGCGAGTAATAAGATTTTGGATCAATAATAATGTTGTTTTTAATATTTCAGCTGCATTACTCTTTTACAGTTTCGGCTTTATAACTTCGTCATTATTTTTGCGAATTGCAACGAAATGGCCGAAGTTATGTGCGCTAATAGCTAAGGTGGAGTCGGTTGACCCTAATACCGACATGAAGTTGGCAAGGAAGTTCAATATAGCGTGTATTGTTATACTATCATTAGCTTTGAGTAAGTTTTTTAGCCTTTTTGTCCTACTACTCGGCAAAAGCCTCCCGCATATCCCTCTACTTATTATTTTCGACCGCCACCTCGAGACAGAAATCGCTGTAAGCTTCCAGGTCCTCCTGCCACCTCTTTTAGCATTGGCGGCGTCGTCCATCTTCAGGTTCCACTGCGTGGATAGTTTTGTTAGATTGAATTATTCAATTTGAACATAAAGTAATTAAGTGGTGAAATGACCTTGACGCACAATGCGATGGCTGGTCCAATGTAGGTTTTTCTTTTTATCGTGGTAAAATCATCAAATGAGACCTCCCACTCAGGGCCGGGAGGGACTGTCAGACTCGTACTGACTAAAAACCACGGTGTCCTTCAATAGCCTTTTACGTCCCGGGGTCATGGTAATTCGTACAGTCCCACGCACCCCCCGGCACCCCTCTAGAGGGCCAAAGCCCGTCTCTAGAGGGGGCAATGTGGGATATGGGGAGGCCTTTACCCAACAGGGGTTTCATTCGTCCCACTGCCCTAGCTCCGTCAACGGGGTAGAAGGGAAAATAGTTCTATTTCTCTCTTAGGCTCTCCTTCTTAGGTATATACCAGGGTCGCGAGAGTAACCAGCTACCGTGACCCGTGAACGTAAATGAATATTAAAGGACACCGTGGATTTTAGTCAGTACTAGTCTGACAGTCCCTCCTGAAAACTCATTTGATCTTTTAACCACGATAAAAAAAGGCCCTTCGTAGACAACGCGACGCAAGTCTCTGATACCTTACGACTTTCGTATTCACTGAAGGGTGCCTGTGTACGAACCTCTATAGACTTATATGGCGGTAGTTGTCTGGATACCAAAGTCGTAAGTAAGGTATCCGAGACTTACGTCGCGATGTGTACGAAGGGGCTTACTTAATATTGCTGCTGCTAGAAGTACTCGTAGTCTGGGCAAATTATTTTTACTTTTTTTTTTTCAGTGGAGCACAGTTTCTCAGAGTTCGCTGGCATCTCAGCGACCTTAGACTGTGACCCTGACAGCCCCCTGTATGAGAGTTTTATGAGGCGCAGTTTTTCATGGCTATTCATTTTCTTCACTTACAACGATTTCACTGGATTTTTGGCTCAAGTGAGTTTTTTTTAAATATATGATTGCAACCCAATCGCGTGCTAGATGACTGTAAACCATTAAGTAATTTTTCATAAGAACAAAATTGGTGAAAATTCTAATTAAATCTTTAGAACGAACTCAGTCTAAACCTAAATAAAAAAACAACTCATATGACAACACAAATTTTATGCTAAAGAGCTTCATTTTCTAATAAACCTCGATTGAACTAAGTCTAAGTTCGTTTTATTGATCTCAGTGTTAGATTGATAATCATAACTTATTTAGTGTTTTAAATCTGCCAACAGAAATTAATAAAACAATTACCTTTCCCTTTATTTTTATAGTTTTCCAATTTCCAATGCACGTTCAATTGGAACTTTACTGATGTATTCGTCATCTGCATGAGTATGTACTTGACGTCGAGGCTCAACCAGGTCAATCAAAGGATTATTGCAGCTAAAGATAAGGTGTGTGTTTATACCAATCATGTTAATCTGTGTAGAGAAAAGAAGAGACTGACTGGCTGACTGATCGGACGATCGATCAAGGCACAGCTTAAACTGCTGGGTGTAATGCCTTTATCAAACAGACAGAAGGCGAAGCGTTTCCGAACCGAAGCGAGACGTCAGTCCGATAGTTCTGTCACGCTATCGGATCGCTTTCTCTTTCGCTCACGCCTGTCTGTTTGACAAAGACTTAAAAGGATTACATTTTGCACAAACGTTTCTTATTGATGTAAGTGTGCATTAATAATGACTTTTACGAAATTCATCCCTAAATGGTTAAAATACAATAAAATTCATCCGATTTTCTTGAAACTTGGAACTTATCAACCAAAAAGAGTTGTTTAGAAATTCCAACCCCAAATGGGTTATTGAAAGTCATGGGCGGAATGTCAGTGTGCCCATAAACGTACTGCAAAAAATATTGGAAATGTTTGTTGAAACTTTCTTTGCTTACCTACTATAAGTACGGCTAGAGTAGCCCGCTCAAGTGTTTCGATGAGCGGGGCGGAGCGTGTAGCGTTTTGTTTTAAACACAACATGCGAACATTCGCAAGTGTCCCGAGTGGAGCGGGGAGCGTGCTTGATTCTTTCGCTGCTTACACACTCAGCCAAACGCCCCGCTGGACCCTACCTGTTCGTACAATTACTGCTACAAAGATTCTTGTTTTTCTTTAATCAAGAACTCACCATCATCATTCTGGCGCTCTATGCGAGAGGACTACAATAGATCAGTCCACCTCGTACGAGAAGTGGACAAGATCATAGGAGGCGTGGTCTTCATATCCTTCGCCAGCAACCTGTTCTTCGTCTGCTCACAATTGCTGCATACCCTGGCGTGAGTAAACTACATAAAACCGATATACTTTTGAGCAACGGTGTATATCTTTTCTTTGTTTAATTCTTGTTTATGGGGCATGTGTGTATCAGCATAATTTTTAAAATTGTCGGTTTAGTGTAAAAATGATAAATGTTTATAACATAATATTGGAAAACCTATTACAGAGGGGGAATAAAAGAATCACCAAGATGTAGACCTGATTCAACACCAGATAAGAGGTAACACCAATATTATAAACTATAGATTCTCAGAGTAAAAATACTACCAACAGCACAAGATATAGGGTTGCGTTAGACATACGGTTCAATATAATTATGTCAATGAGCCAGAATGGGACTTGGGCCAGAATGCTTGGAAGGCCTTCTATTTCTTAGAGGAGCATATAAAGGGAAGTCCATATAATTCATTCCACCCGGCCTAAACTATACTGCGCACAAAGGTCACTAAAGATTTGCCAGCAAGCATTGAAGCGCAGCATAAACGGTGCTAAATGTACGGATTGAGTTATAAGCACCTCAAGCCTTTACCCAAGTGGCTGATGTCTGTCTGTCTGAGCCTGCACACTTCCACCATGGTGCATTGGCATCTGAAGAGGTGACGAAAGATTGTCACTCACTGCACGCCTGTGAGGAGTAGTGTGATGATAATGATCATGTTTGTACGACCCACTTCTATATGGCCCACTCCCTGACACTTAATCACTTTTGTATCCTAGCTATGGGAGGGAGGGAAAATATAGTCTGATTATGCATTGCAGATTCTTCGGCGGTTACGAGCACTCGATCTACTTCGTGTATTCCTTTGCATTCCTGGTAGTAAGGTCACTGGCCGTGTCGTTGACGGCTGCTAAGGTCCATGCTGCAAGCTTGGAGCCGGCACACTCGCTATATGATGTGTCTTCTACTAATTACTGTGTTGAGGTGAGAAAAACCTGCCTTCCTTTGACTGAAGAAAATATTTGCTATCAGTTTTCATGCAATCAAACTGCCTAGCCTTTTGCCAAGCTTGTTGGGGTCGGCTTCCAGTCGAACCAGATGCAGTTGAACATCAGTATTTTAAATGGACCGCCTGTCTATCTGACTTCCACGACACAGTAGCTCTGATATGGTGATATGATGGCTCTTGGTAAGACTGGTTGACTGACTGGTAAGTTGTAACGCTTTTAAAATTATTTAACTCAAATTTAAACTTTATGCATCTCCCGTTTTCACAGAAATTTTAACCTCAGAAAGAGACTCAAGTATGTTCATTTGCACAACTTATCAGTAAAGAGTAAATAACATTGTATGAAAGCTAACTAAACGAGTCCCGCAAAACTTCCCAAATCTGTAACTACCCCAAACTTGTTTATTTTTACCAAATTCATTCCACCACAGGAAAGTACGTACGGCAAACAAATATGTACTTACGAAACTTTTCCAAACTGGAAAACTATTAAGTAAGAAGCTTATGGCATAGTACAAAAATGTGCAAAAGGTCCACCATTAACTGTCTTGGGACGTGGGACTGTCTTGGATCACGGTACTGTCTTGGAACCCGAGACTGTCTTGTTTGAAATAGCTGAAGAAAGTGATACCTTTTTTATCGTGGTAAAACCATCAAATGAGTCCTCCAACCCGGGACAGGGCGGGAGGGACTGTCAAACTTGACTGAGTAAAATCCACGGTGTCCTTCAATAGCCCTTTACTTACCGGGGTTACGGTAATTCGTGAGTCCCGCGACCAAGAAAGAAAATGATACCTGGAAGAAATTGCGGAAGATCTTTGCCCAAGCGAATAAAAATATGGAACTCGTGTTAAACCTTTTTCGTTTCACTCAGTGGTAATGCTATCAGTAAAGTTACTTACTATTGCAGGTGGAAAGGTTTCTGGATCAGATACATGGCGACACGGTTGGGTTGACGGGCCTTCAGTTCTTCCATGTCAAGCGCGGATTAGTGTTGACGGTAAGACCGACTTTTTTGTATTAGCTTTTACTACTCCACTTAGTATAGACCCGTTTTAACCGACTTCTTAGACACACTAGACGCAATTTCTCCTGTTTTTAAAAACATAATTATATAAACTCACATAAACAAACGTCCAGAACCGAAACAAGTACTTGTAGATCATATAAATAAGTATATGCTCCGTGCGGGAACCGAACCAGAACCGCAAAAAAAAAATTGTGTGCTTTGTTTTTTTTTTAAAGTCATCAAATTAGTCCTTCTATCCAGAGCAGGACGGGAGCGACTGTCAGACTTGTAGGTATTGACTAAAATCGACTGCCGCGCAGCGTGTCGCGGGTTCGATCCCCGCACTGAACAAATATTTGTATGATCTGCAAGTAGTTGTTTCGGGTCTAGGTGTTTGTGTATGTGAGTTTCTATGTTTGTAAACGCATCCACGATACAGGAAGAAATTTCTAGTGTGGGGCACGTTTAAAAAAAAAATATTGCCTGATGAAATAGTCCCGCGACCATCAACAAACATTAAATTAGATAATTACATCAGTGTTATGTTTCTATTAGACATAGAAACATACTGATGTAATTAATCTCTAAGCTAACATTTGCTAAAGACGTGCTACTGACTGTTAATTACTACAACTAGCTTCCTCCCGCGGTTTCAGTTCTTAAGGGGCCTCTTACAGTCTACTAGCGCCGCCAATCGAAAAAATGTCATAACTCGTAAATAGAATCAAAAATACAAAATGTGGTCTGTAATTACTGTAGAAAAGGCAATAACGTAATTTTATAACACATTGTCAACACTTGAAATATAGCTGTTTAGCTAAACCGTGCATTCTAAACATAAACGGCCGTTTTTGTTACAAATAAAAAAATTTAGCTAAACAGCTATATTTCAAGTGTTGACAATGTGTTATAAAATTACGCTATTGCCTTTTCTACAGTAATTACAGACCACATTTTGTATTTTTGATTCTATTTATGAGTTATGACATTTTTTCGATTGGCGGCGCTAGTGGACTGTAAGAGGCCTCTTAATACTTAGGTCGTATTTGGTTGTAACGTCATGTTAGAATGTCCAGAATCCTAGTAGGCTACTGAAAACTACGTAAAACATGTGAAAGTAGCGCTCACTCTAAAATTTATAAAAAAGTGGCTTCACTAAAGCCTTTGTCAAACAGACAGGCGTGACGAATGTGAAGCGTGACGTTTTTATTTGTAATGTATGGAATTGTTTGAATCTCGTCTCGCTTTGGTGCGGTATCGCTTCGGAACAGCTTCGCTTTCGCCTGTCTGTTTGACAAAGGCATAAAACGTTATGTTTTGTTTCAAACACGGAATCTGGACATTTTATAATCTAAACCTTCCTCAATAAATGGACTACCCAATACCAATACATGTTTTTAATTCGAATCAGAAGATTCTGAAATTATATTGTTTGGTTGACCAAACAAACGTTTTAGCTTTATAACATAAGTATGGAATTATGGATTGGCCGACATTGTGATTGCGAACGTCTTTCAAGTCTACTAGTTCTTTTGAAAAAACAAAATGTACTTTTCTCATCTACAAATAATTTTATTGTGTAACCTACTAAATTAATTAAGACGTAAGTAATTATGATGTGTGTGCTACACCTCGCTTTCACATAATTTTATCAAATGAACTTGTTGTGGCATCTCCGGACTCATACCAAAGACTGATGTTGTTCTCTACTTGGCTTAAGTTATGAGAAAACAGCTGCGACAGTGATTGTGGGGAAAACAAATGAAAGAAGTTGCGATAAAGGGCATGCCGCAAGTTGCAGTTACAAAGAGCTCGTTGTTTGACAGACCCTTGTGATTGCGTCGCGGAGGAGTGAATTAAAGAAAAATCTATTTGGCATACGCCATTATTATAAACAACTTCAAAAGAAAAAATAAACTCAAAACGTCATTAAAATCATCAACAATCATTAATTTACATTTAAAAACTAAAATTAAAATTAAAATATTTACAAAAATGACTAAAGTTAAAACTAAAATAAAAAAATAGGGCGTCAAAAAATTCATCCACATCACTGTCAATGGGGAGAGTGTCCAGAACGCTGGCAGCATTGCCACGTTGGATGGCAATGCAGATCTTTTGACCAAGAAATAGGCCAGCCCCCTGGGCACGCGAGGCGTCCACTATACGCTTGGCGATGTCTTTGAAAACTTAATCATTATAATTTAAAACGGGAAAATTACAAAACCATGTTGATTATTTATTTTAATTTTTCGATATTTCGGCACTGCTACAGGCGCAATAATCTCGGATGAACTAATTTCAAAAGAGACGAAACCATACCTATACTTTTGCTATACGAGTAGATATAGACGAATAGACGTATAGCATTATTATCTTTTCATCAATAGAAGTTATACTTAAGTTAATAAGAAGCTATTTCTCTTATAACTTGTCCATTTCCCACAAGTTAACGTCTTCAGTTCTCTGAGGGAGTTGGTAATTAAATAATAACATCGGATTTGCGATGCTCCGCTGCGTCGAGGAGCCAGCCCTGACTTGGGACTTAGGGTTGGTCGCATTGACTGTTTTAGCAGATGACGGTATTGAACGGATGTTTTAAGTTATTAGTGCATGTTTTCCGTAACAATACCTAAACGGATGCGTAAGCTCCAGTCTTCAGAAGGAGGAAATGTTTTGTACTAACAGTATTCATGATGTCCAAGGTATAAAAGTCGGTATTTTTATAAAGAAACGTAATACGGGAACAGTGTATAAGTCGGGGACGCGATATATGATGGGAAATTACACACTTAAGGCCAACTTAACATGTTACTAACGTAGCGCAAGCGCCAACAGGACGCCATATGTTAATGGCCGCTTGCAAATTACATCCTGCGGGCGCTTGCGCTACGTTAGTGTTGTGAAAGAAGAGAAAAGTCCCCATTATATCTATCGTCCTCATCTTATACACTGTTCCCCTGCTAATACTTCTTCAACTGTATTATGGTTGCGTTAAAAATATTTAAACTCACATGCACACTCAGACCCAGAACAGCTACGTGTAAATCATACAAATATTTTTTGGTCGGTGCAGGAATCGAATCCGCGACAAGCACTGGAGCAGTAAATCGTGTTGTCATTGAGTTGTTAGAGACGGATTTTGTAATAAATGATAAATGACATTCTAGGTACTAACTAACCATAAATCAACGTTGATGAAATTGCGAGCAAAATCTAGTCTGAAAAATATTTAGATTGAACTGTACCTACTGCGCCAAAGTTTAAACTCCTTGATCTGAACCATCCCTAAGAATCAAAATCACAGTTGAGTTATACACCGTGCGGTTTTACTGTTATGAGATTTCATTGTTTATAACCGAGCGCAGGAAGAGATAGTAATTATTATTACCTTGCTTATAATTTTGAATTCAATTTATTAAATAGCTCCTAATTTAATTTTAAAGGTCGGGTATAGTAATTTGCTTGGTTCTAATCTTGATGTGGCTGTTTAATTTAGTTTTGGTTTATTTTCATGTTCATGGACTAGAAATTCGATTTTGAGGTGCTCTGAAAAAATAGTAAGATTATTGAGTTAACTACTTAGTGACGTCATTGTTTGTTTTTGACATTAGCCGCCTTACCACAAAAATAAACACCTGTTGAATGTTTGTCAAAAAAAAAGTGTAACTAAAAAACGACCCTATATCAACGTAAAATGTCGTTTTGAGTTTGACAGTTTTTTTAGACAAGTGTTCGTCAGTTGTTTATCTTTCGTGTGGTAAGACGGACGAAGTCTAAAGGTGCATTCACACACATCAGTCACGTCACGTCACCGACAACGGATCGGTGACGGTTTGTGTACGTATCCGCCAACACCAGTCACCGTAACATCGTTCGTCAGTCACGTCGCCGGTTTGACTGAATCATAGAACAATAACATCAGTCAAGTTACGGGTTGGTCACACGTGTAGAAATGACGGTAACACGATGCTGACTGAGACGTGACGATCCCGGGTGTGTGGGGATAAAATTATGAAATTTGTATGGAAATATTATTTGACATGGCTTATCGGTGATTTCACTGATCGATCACGTGCCGGTGACTGACGTGTGGGAACAAAGTCATACTAGTATAGTTTTTTTTTTTTAAACTGGGTCGGTGACGTGACGCGACGGTGACTGATACACACGTCATAGGCCTAATTGAAACTCGATTCACCCTTAAGGCAGCTCGTAGTTTGTGTCTCTATTGCACTAAATAAATCTTTTATCTATCTATTTTTCTATAAAAAGTGTTCCAGTTTCCAATTTTTGCCCAGTAAAACGATTGTTTTTCCTGTTTCAGATCGCTGGCACTATAATCACCTACGAGTTGGTGCTGATGCAGTTCACAGGAGTCACACCCACTGCAGACGCTGAATAAGATTATAATTTGTTTGAAAATAAAGAGCTTTCTGGTTATTTCCGCGGAAATATGTGCTTAAGGCCGCATACAGAAAGAAAGCTGGAAACTTATAAGCGCTTACCGGCGCTTGACAGCGCTGGTACGTTCTATACAAAGGAAGCAGATTGAAGCAAGTTGTTTATTAATTTTAAATGGCAGCGTCCAGCGCTGAGCAGCGCGTGTTGAAGCTTGTCGGAACTTGTTGGCACCGTTCAGTGCTTATCGGCGCGCGTTCATATATATTTTCCTGCGCGGGTTACCAGCGCTGTCCAGCATTCGTAAGCGCTTATAAATTTCCAGCTTTCTTTCTGTATACGGCCTTAGTCTTTTAATTGCCTATCTTAAGATTATAAAATATCCAGATTCCGTCTTCGAAACAAAACGTAACATTTTTAGTGATCCACTTTTTTATAACACTCGTTTTACGTAGGAATCGAACGACGGGGATAACTTTTCTTCCATGTTGATGCCAGATTGCACCAGGGTAGATGGGCCAGAGTTGTAACGCAGTGGGTGCCATAAGAAGGGCATCGATGCTGAGGGAAGCGCTCACGTCACGCTGGGACTAAAGTTTGCTATGCACTAAGCTACAGACAGCGACACTCCAACAGTGCGGCGCGAAATAGTGAGCCCTCGAGCTTCGCGATTGGACGCTCTTTAAGGCGTCGTGTCGAAGATCACATCGTATGGCCCAGCGATGTGATCTCTTATAGAGAATAACATAACAGTAGAAAACGCTGGCGTGCGTGACGATTACGACGCGTTTTTGCGAGCTTGGCCGGAGAAAGCTTGAAACAGGAAAGGATGGAAGGTTTTGGGGGAGTCCCTTGCCCAGAGGCGGAACAATATAAGATTGAATAATGTAACCTATCGATATTTTTTTTATCGCGGTATTTTACCACCAAATGAGTCCTCCCACCCACGGCAGGGCGTCCTCCCACTGATACTGTCAGACTCGTACTGACTAAAATCCACAGTGTCCTTCAGTAGCCCTTTACGTTCCGGGGTCACGGTAATTCTTGAGACCCGCTACCCTGGCAGGTTTTGGCCCTCTAAACGGGGGCCCTGTCATAATGCTGACACTCTTTGAGTCGCGCGTGGCAGCAGTCGATCATGCAGCCACTGTGCCAACCGTGTCCATAAATAGTTCGCAATGTACTCAAACTGGCATACAACTCGCATGCAATTTCTCTGCTGCGTGTAAATGTAATTGATTGGCTTAATGCTCGAACTTTACGCAGAAGAAGCCACAGGCAACAACTAGCTGTTGCTTTCCAAACATTTCTTCTTAATAAACCTCGAGAAAGGATATAAAATAAGCCCGTTACTAGCATGATTTGCTTCAGAAAATATACATTGACATAGTCAATAGTTGTCAAAGGAAATAGAAAAGATTCTTTGCTGAAACGTAAGCAATATTTCCAGCCCTTTGAAGGTTATGAGGACTAATCTCATCCTTCAAAGCCGTGTAATAGGAAAATGATTTACCTACAAGTAGTTTGATATCATGCCATATTGGATTTACAGGGCTGGATCTTTGAGATTTTTTTTTATGGATAATTTGTCTATCAAAATTGATAATGACGATAAAGACTTCATTTTTTCTTCATTTGATTTTGTGGTAGCATTCGCATTGGAAGTCTTTCGTTTTTATCGTGATAAAATCACTAAATTAGTCCTCCCACCCAGGGCAGGGCGGGAGGGACTGTCAGACTGTTACTGACTAAAATCCACGGTGTCCTTCAATAGCCCTTTACGTTCCGGGGTCACGGTAATTCATGAGTCCCGCGACCCCGGCAGGCTTTGGCTCTCTAGAGGGGTGCCCCATTATTTTGCTGACACTTTTTGAGGCGCGCGTGTCACACAACGCGCCGTCGACCCGGGCATGGTCCATGGTCGGACAGCGAGTCGCACATTACTCACCGCCCGCGCGATCGTCTGGCGACGTCCGACGCCGTGGGCGTCTATCACTGCGGCAATGGAGGTCCAAAGTTATTTGCACTTGCATTCATAATTAAAATTCAGACTAACTTGTTTTTTTTTTCTACTTTAAAGAGGACCTGCCCCGGGTCCGCACGGGTGCCATCTCTACTATATTATCCACGTCACATACATATAAACCCTCCTCTTGAATCACTCTATAAATTAAAAAAGACCTGCTTCATAATCCGTTGGGTAGATTTAAATATCTAAGCATACATAGGGACAAACAGACAGCCAGAAGCGACTTTGTTTTATACCTACGAAGTTGTGTGCTTAATTGAACAATCCTGTGGTGTGCCTTGAATGTAAGGCCTCCAGCCAGGGACAACTCGTCTTGCCGCTACTCCGCTTATTTAGACCCTCTGGTCTACTGGTCATTTCTACACTGTCAGTACAGTAGAAGTAGAAGTAGTGTCAGTATAGTAGAGTTTTTAAAAACATTATCAAAATAGTCTAGAATGTTCTAGAAACAGCCTTGGACTTCTACGGACTTCCATAGTGGTAAATGGCCAACATACGTAAGTACAATACGTTACCGTAACATTATTCATTAGGTTTTGTTCTGTTTTTAACTAACAGTGTTTTTACCCCTTGTAAAATTCGTCCCTGTACATTTTGGGTACACTATGAATCCAACAGGTTTACAGATTGAATGAAGGGATCGAGGGAGCTTCTTATAGCGTCTTATCCGGCACAATTATTATGATTATCGTGGGAGCATTGAATGTATTAATATAATACGAGTAGCAGATATTAATAATAATATTATAACATTCTGTGATTACATGCTTGAATTTTCAGATTAGAGAATTTCACCTATTTTTATGTATGTTTTGTTTACTCTCTTCCAATTGACATGGATCTAAAAATGTTCCTGTAGCCTAAATTATTAGACGAGAAAAATGTGGAATATGCTAATTTTTCGACAAACTGTTACTTTTGAGTAGGTTAACTAAACGAATAATTTTGGTACATGATTATTAGTAACTAGCTTTTGCTAGCGGCATTGCCCGCTCCCCCTCCCTTTATTGCCTATGTCACGCAGGGACAAAGCAGCTATAGGTCCAGGAGTTTTTAGGCTTATTCATTACAAACATACACACACAAAAATACAAATCTCTCCTCTTTATAATAATTTATTAGTGTACACTACGGGGTCGGTAGTTCTCAGATGTTTTTATGGCTTTCAAATTGTAGTAGTAATAAAAGTATAGTATGTGTTCATGCTCGGTATAAAATTAATAGACCGAGTTCCAAACGTCGAAATCCGAAGACGAACGAAGGTGTTCGATATTGGTAATCGAGTTATGGAACTCAAATTTAGTTGGGCAGGACACCTGGCAAGGTGCGGTGACGGCAGGTTGAGTAAAGCTGTGACAGAGTGGCGTCCAAGGAGTGGAAAAAGAAGTGTTGGCCGTCCGGCGGCGAGATGGGCAGACGACATTGTTGCCATTGCCTGCTGTGTCCTGGATGAGGCTGGCGCGAGACCGTGGAGCGTGGCACAAGAAAAGAGAGGCCTAATACCCAGCAGTGGGTGAAGATGGGCTGTGGATGATGGTGATGATCATGTGTTCTTTTCAGCTTAATATCTGAAAATTTCCTCACAGAGGGTGATATATAATAAACTGATATTTTTAACTTGACGGAATGTTAGGGGCTCGCTCGACTCTCGTCCCAACAATGCTGTTTTGCATACCCATTGTCAGGTGTACAGAAACGAAACGGACATAGGGTTACCTTTGATCCCTAAAAAAGTATTGTTCCAAAGAAAAACAACAACGATCTTATGATAATAGAATGGATAAGCATGAGCGACCCGGGCTTCCTACCAAGATGTTTGATAGGGGGTGGTTTATAGTCAGATCTTGCAAAAGGGATTAAAGAGGGCTCCTAATGGTGGCACTGTAGCTCAGTCGACCTCATTAGGATGGATTTTATCGGGAACAGTAGCCTCTGCTGCTCAAAGTACATCAAATTTATCGTAATGCATACTCGTCTTGGTGCTGAAAAAAATCTGGGAAAAAGAAAAGGAAACAAGTCAAATTAAGGAACATATACGAGCTCAAGAACCCCCTGTGCAACGGGAAGTCTGAACATGTCTCCGCTGAGCCTCGCTGTGCACGGTACTTACCCACTTGTTACCAAGTTGACAGTCAAATTCTAAAATAGCGCAATCGAAAATCCGGGTAACAGCTAGTAAGAGCATTTATTTTTATCCATGACTAGCACTTCGCCCGCGACTTCATCCGCGTGGGTTACGTACTTTCCTCTAAAAAATTCGAAGGCTGATTTTTCAATCGATAGAAGATTTTCCATACAAACAAAATTCCCCCTTTTCACCCCCTTAAAGGTTAAATTTCCAAAAACCCCTTCTTAGTGCTCCCCTACATTATAATAGGAAGCTGTGTGCAAAATTTCACATTCCTAGCCCCAGTAGTTTAGGCTGTACGTTGATATGTCAGTCAGTCAGTTTTCCTTTTATATATATAGATACCGGCAGATTCTTTTATTTTCCAAGCTATACCTCTTACCAATGATAGGTTAATTTAAAATCTATCCAATACTTGGAACAAAGGATCTAATGAGCCACCCCTCATTTGTTTGCAGAGTGCTCGCAAAGAACTTCTTTGTCTGCTTTGTATTGTTGTTCTACAAGACTACTTTCCATTATATCTGAATCCAGGAAGATAATCGATTCTTAGTCTAGACTTGAAGGATATTTAAACATGGCAAAGTCTATGGAAATAATATATCTTCATAGTAAGTGCTTATAAACAAATTCTTATTCATGCAACACCTTCTTATAAGCTGCGCATACGGATTTTAATGCGGTTTTCTTTAATAGACAGAGTGATTCAAGAGCAAGGTTTATAAAAGCGAAGCCAGGTAGGTGGGTATTAATTGAAAAAAAAAACAGTTGTGTCACTTCTGTCTGTCAGTGCAAAAAAGGAGAGAGAGAGAAGAGATAGAGTCCTGATTTCAATAATTGGTCTGGGGTTTGGTAATGTCATTGTGTTTATTTCATGAGAAACTCTGGAGTACTCACTGAGTCTGGATTTGTGCTTTCATTTAGACCAAACTGGTGAATGTATACTATCTCATCGTTCGAGAATTAGAAGCATGATGTTATTAACATTCAAATAAAAGCACATCAAGAAAATGAAGTGGGCCGGTCACGTCTGTAGACGGACAGATGGTAGATGGAGCAGACACGTGCTAGAGTGGAGACCGCTAATGGGCAAACGTAGTGTAGGACGCCCTGCGGCAAGGTGAGTCGATGATTTAAAGATTGTGGCTGGCAGCGGATGAATGCGGACTGCCCAGGACGGGAGGGTTGGCGCTCTTTGGGGGAGGCGTATGTTCAGCAGTGGACGGCAATATAAGAAAATAAAAGAATATTTACTCTGTATTTACACGGCATTCATTAAGGTTCTGTAATAACAATGATTATACCAAAAAGGCAGAAGTAATAATACCCGTAGTCTCTACTACGTAGACTGAATGCAAACAAGACCATTTAGTAAACAATTTCATATAACATGAACACAGGGAAATATAGTCAACGTTGGCAAAAATATAACACAAAGTACACACCACCCAGTGGATATCCAGATTATACCCAGGCAAAATTTGTGTGTAACATTCAAACACATGATTAAAAAGTGCGAAAGCATATATTCGTAGCGATTGTTAAAGAACTATGAATGACACCTGAGCTCTTGTCACGAATTTCACGTGACATTTGGCCGTACTACGGGCGGAAGGTACTGTCAGGCTCTTACTGGTAAAATCACCTTATTCCTTTCCATACCCTTTGCGTTCCAGAGACGTCGTCCTTTTCAGCCGCAAATAGTCCCACAAAAATCCATTGCTCATGTGCTCATTGAAGCATGGAAGATTTCCATTGCTTAACATTCTCTCAGAAGTACGGTAGACCTGTAATAATCGTCTTCCATAGAAAGACTGCAGATTTTGGCAAGGGTTTCTTAAGCCCCGGTCAATTCGATATAATCGCTATTTAGCCATGACTCCCTCGCTGCTCTCAGGATTTTACCTAAACTGATAAGATTCCTGTGAGCAATCGTCGTAATCGGTGGTCGCGTCAAGTGTGAACACAATCTTGATCACTATACATTTACAGGCACTTATAGCAATAATGACTCGTAAACGCCTCCTCGAGGAATACGCAAGAAACGTGACGAGACTACGGAACATCTGAGAAATCCCAAAAGGATTACTTATCATGTAGAGAAAATATTGAAAGTGCCAATATTTTCTACAGCTTGGAAACGTGCTCAGTATCTTAATGATGAAAATCGGTCAAGGTGTAAGGACAGATTTTTAGTGGGAGAATTTGTTTTTAATTGAGGTGATCATTAAAAACCTCGTTTAAAGATCGCTGCACTAGAATGGTAAGACAAACAACCCGGGTCGCGGGACTGTGTTAAAAGTGTGTTATGGTCCTGGAATTAAGGGCATGTGGAAGTAAGGGCGGTACCTTTTTAAGACCGCAATATCAATATACTTAGTCCTGAGAAGTTGTTATAAACAACCCTGTTCATTAATTTTTTTTTGTGATTTCATGATATTTATCTAGTAGGTAATATTTTGTATGAACTAGTTATCGTTAAAAAAAAAACGACGGGTTGCACTCTGGGAGTGCCGGCAGAAGTGAAAACTTGAATAGTAATTGTTGGAAATATCTTGTGAACAGATTTTAGTAAAACTCGCAAAAATGGTTGACTTTTTATTTCAATAATTTTCCAATGTGACGTACATCTTTTATAAACAATGTTACCTAGCAACGAATGTATCCAGCATACAAACTTCTTTAAAAGTAATAAAGTCACACGAACATTCACGCAAGCGCCCTGCGCCGTCCTACGCTTTTTCGGTCAGGGTCACGTGTCCTGACGCGAGTGTCCTGACGCGAGTTTAAGATTTTATACCCATTACAGAAAAGTGCTCAACGCCGCTAAAGAAGTTTTCACTTCAAAAAAATATAGTTACCGACTTCCGTAACGTTTAAAAGTCTTTACTGGGGATAGCTTTAAATATTTCATGTGAAACAGTTCTGTATCGGATATTGATGAAACTCGGATACTTTTTGTTTTTAACACAATACCCGCATTGTTTATTTGTTCGAACATTGTTGGATGTTATGTTTTATTTAACTTTGTACTTCGTTTCCTGGCTGTGATTTAACGAAAGATGGAAATCAAACAAATCTTGAAGTTTAAATACAAAGTAATGTTTAAATTAGTTGAAACAAAGACATGAGACAACTGATTTGCTCGTAGAGGTGGAGACACGGAGGAGGAGGAGGAGGGGGAGGAAGAGCAGGAGGAGGACGACCTTATTAATGCGATTAAATGAGTCTATAATATCCCCTAAAAGTATCGGTAATCGGAAACCAAACACACTGTATACAAAGTAATATTTATTTGTAGTTAACTATTCTTCAACCGTTCTCCTAAGATCGATTCATCATTGAACCGTTCGTCGACAGGACGATTCATTTATTTCCGTTTCCCAGACATAATCTTTCACCTACGGACATTTCATCGACATAAACTTTCATCATCGTCACTTTTGACAATAGGCCTTTACAGCTACGTAATGTTTCATCGACACGATGATAAATATAGGCTCTAAAAACAATAAGTGACATCGGTTTACGAGACAACTAATTATCGTATTGTATTAAAACTAACTCGTACTTCAAAATAGTAGCTGCTACCTGGAATCAAATAAATTAAATTAATTTAATTTAATTGTTAAGGTTTTTTTTTCAGTATACCTAGGTCATGGGGAGAGAATTTATGAAATGAATGTGTATGAGACTTACGCTGACCATAAAATATTATTGAGGTTTTATAGAAAGGCATACGAGTATTACTCGCAGACGGTATGCTTGTATGACTAGTAAAAAAATGGACTTGCTCTTGGCCTTAATTAAGCCCAAAGGTGAAGGTCCTAAAATGGAGCAAGTACGACTCCTGCGCACCGATGTTGACAGAACACAGTAAAAAACAATTTTGCGTCGCACTAACAGGATTTATGAATGTGGACGATGCGAAAAGATTATGTAAGGATCGTAGCAGAAATAAAAAGACAGTAAACATTTCAGTGATAACTTAAATTTAACTTTGTACTTACTTCGAGTAGAAGTTCCCTCCGAAGTGAGAAAAAGCCCTTACCGGTTAAAGCCACGAAGTCGTGCGCTAGCTGATATTGTAGTCTCTTCATCTAAAAAGTAGTAGTAAGGTCTACAGTTTAAAAAAAATATTTGTACAAAAATATGTGCAGTGAAAGGTCAAGACAATAAAAAGGGGTCCAAAAGTAACATAAGCTTTTTTTGGCATGGTAAACAAATGCGTCATCAAGACTACGACATAAAGGAGCTACTACTAATTTAATATTTTCTTAACGTGTGGTTATCTATAGGTAAATAGTAAGCTAAAATTATGATGACGTAAATCAGTCAAATTGCATCAATATGTCGAGCTTTCTATCGCTTCGGTAAGGACACGGCGCGGTGCCATGTCCAAGTGGAGCAGACCACCACTTTATACGTCTTGAATTCTCCATAGCCAGCACCCTGACACTTTAACTTACTTATTCCACAACTGTATACTTACCTCAATGTTATATGAAATACTAGGACATGAATGCAGACACTTCAGAGCTCTCTGTGAGTGAAGATGTACGTCGGATGCAGCTAGGACTACGCTGCAGGCTCGGAATATCAGCCAGCCCAGTGAGAATAGGAAGTAACATCGGCTAATTGTGCCTCCACTGCTTTTGCTGCGAGGAAAAATATAGGTACTGTACTTTAGAGAAAAAGAATAATATAGGTACTTCTTAGGCAAAGGTACGCCCCCAGAAATCCCGTCTATCGGTAGGTTGAAATAGTGGTTCACTGTCGGATCACACGTATGTCATCAGTAACGCAATTCATCATCTTTCTGGTAGACTCGTAACTTATAAAAGCAAATCGACAGACACGAACTTCGTAAGACACACTCCTCTTCAGATTCGCAATTCGTCAGATATTTGAATCTGACGAGTTGCGTTTCTGAAGACATGCATGTGATAATTGACAAGCTACCAAAAACATGATTGTCTTTTGTCCCTGCTTAAGTGACGAGCATGACTTCTGTAGAAATTGAAGAAAAAATTCTATATCGCAATGCCATAAATGAATTTAGCAATTAATCAAACGTAGAGATGATCATTTATCATCATCTGCCAAGCTTTTTCCCAACTATATTGGGGTCAGCTTCCAGTTTAACCAAATGCAGCTGAATATCAGTTTTTTACATGATGCAACTGCTTATCGGACCTCCACAATTCAGTAACTGGGTAATACGATACCCCATGGTAAGACTGGTTGTCAGACTTTCGAGCTTCTAACTAATATTAATAAAAATAAATATTCCACAACTATCACACAACGCCATCTAGTCCCAAGCTAAGCAGAGCTTGTGTTATGGGTACTAGACAACTGATAAACTTACTTATATATTTCTTAATACATACATATTATAGATAAATTACACCCAGACACAGAACAAATGATCGTGCTCATCACACAAACATTTGTCCTGGATGGGAATCGAACCCACGACCTCAGGCATAGCAGTCAGGGTCACTAACCACTAGACCAACAAGCCTGTCTGATTAACGACTGTAAAAGATCTACAAATGACAGACGGGACCAACAGCTTTGCGTGCTTTCCGAAGCATGTAGGAAACTCGCTATGACAGATGGTAACCCATTCACAGACCAACCTCGGCAAGAACCCGGAAGATCGGCTTGTGTATCTGTAATTATTCAGCCACGAGCGTAAAGATGTTCATTCGTTCAATATTAAATTAATTAAACAATTTCATCAAATATTATAGATTTTTGGTTCAGTACAATAAGATACATTTATTTACATATAATACTAAACATGTTTCGAACAGCTGTTGCGAAAAGTTCAGGAAAGATAAAAGGTTATATTTATGCGCCAAAAAAATATTGTAGGCAGGTGGCTTGGAAAAGTAGCCCTTAATCTTGCCTTGAAAAGCCCCAACTGCCTTTTGAAAAACCTTATGAATCAAGGTTCATTGAGTAGATACTGCTCAGACAAAGAACCAAATTGCCAGAAGTGCCGCTTTACCTTAAGTGAAGGACGCAAGATACTCTTTGCGTAGCTGAGTCGGCAAAGTATACTTTAAGGTCAACGGACACGTACAAGAATTACAAGTTCCAAATTCAAACCAAGAATTATGGACTGAAGTTGGGCATTCAGCCTGCTGCAGATTTTTTTCTTATCGTGGTAAAATCATCAAATGTGTTCTCCCAACCGGGGCGGGGCGGAGGGAATGTCAGACTTGTATTGACTAAAATCCATGGTGATCTTTCAATAGCTCTTTACGTTCCAGGGTCACGGTTACCTGATGAGATAGTTTCGCGACCGATTAGGTTAGTTGTACTCAAATTTTACTGTCTTTCAGAAAGGAAAAAATAACTGCGAGATGGACTCAAAGATATTTTAGTAGTGTGTTAGTTTATTTGGATGAGTTATATAAGCGATCAGCTAACCTCTTGATTCTGTGCATGCTACCTGGCAGTGTGACCTTAGCCTTACAGCGAACGCACTGCGCGGCATATTTACGGGCGACGGAGAGCCGTTCACAACGCATAAAATGACCCCTTCCAGCCTGAGTGTAGTTAAAGTACTGTCAGACTTTTACTGACTTAACATCCATTCTGTTTGCATTCAAGAGCACGTTGTCCTTTACAGCCGGTCCGGTAACCCCTCGTGCTGGTGCCTCAGGCAATGTGACGCTGCGCGGGCATGTGGACGGCGAGTAATGGGTGACTCGCCGTCCGATTATGGACCGTGCCCGAGTCTTAAAGTATTAGAGCTGTCAGCAATCTGATGAGACCCCATAGAGGGCCAAACGCCTGCCGGGGTCGCGGGATTGTCTAAACAGGGAATCGTGACCCTCGAACAAAAAGGGCTATTGAGGGAAAACCGTGGAGTTTAGTCAGTACGAGACTGATAGTCCCTTTCGCTCCATCCAACACGGAAACACTCATTGGATCATTTTACCACGCTAAAAAAAAGGCAATGTAACGCTGGTCGACGGCGCGTTGTGTTCCACGCGCGCCTCAAGGAGTGTCAGCAAAATTACGGGGCCCCCCTCTAGAGGGCCAAAGCCTACCGGGGTCGCGGGACTCACAAATTACCGTAACCCCGGAACGTAAAGGGCTATTGAAGGACACTGTGGATTTTAGTCAGTACGAGTCTGACAGTGCCTCCCGCTCTGTCCTGGGTTGGAGGAGACATTTGATGATTTACCACGTAAAAAAAAAAGGTGTCGCTGATGTAGTGTTTTCCTATGAGCGTTGACCTTAATATACTTTCTTGACTTTGAAAACTCAGTATAATGATTTGAAAAGGAGCTACTTTTAACTTCGTTCTGTTTATCCTCTGAGGCCCTTTAGTGTCGACCCTAATTAAGATAGATTAATTAAGAAGTAATGTTGGAAAGTTTGACTTTATTTTTTCCTTATCTGTGAGATATTTTATTAACTGGTTTATTCATCGTATGAGTCCTCCCACCCAGGGCAGAGCGGGAGGGACTGTTAGACTCGTACTGACTAAAATCCACGGTGTCCTTCAATAGCCCTTTACGTTCCGGGGTTACGGTAATTCGTGAGTCCCGCGACCATCTGTGAGATATAAAGAGTATATAGAGAGATATTATATGTATTTAACCAGGGAATGCAAAGTTATTATTTGGATTCCTTTTAGCTTCAACCTAGGGGTCTTTAATCAAGACTGAATAGGTTACTTCTAGTCATACTTGACATACTCTTCTAGCCTCACAGAGCGCGACCTGTCGACCACATCTGTGACCACATCATTGCTTACTGTAAGGTGAGATAGGGCCAAACGCAAGCCTTTATTTTAATAAATAAAATAATACAGTTGATTTCCTTATCGAAGTGCCAAAAAATTCATATTGCTTAATAGTTTTATTATTTATGTAAATTTATATATTTAACGGAGCGTTCTATTTATGATTGTTATATTGGTCCCAAGCGAAGGGTAAATTATTACTTTTATATCTGAAAATATGAAATTGAAAAATTGTTAAACTGAATTGAAGGTAACTTACCTTCAATTCAGTTAAACAATATTTTTTATAGTGAACAATTTGTTCAATATTCGTCTTGCGTCTGATCAAGAATGATTTGAATAGTATTTGGTTTTTTTTTAGGACATATACAGCTGCTCACCCATAACGAACTGCAACTCCTGCGCAATTGAACACATTCAATAGCCATAGTCAAACGGCAAGCCATAATCGTTAACGTTCAGCAGTCGCTATTACATTTTCAACTTTATACCCCAGTGCATTATGCAGCTGAAGTTGAAAATCTTCAATAGATTTTCAACTTTAGCTCAGCAGTTTTTAATATGTTGCTAAAAACTAAATTTGCTTGGACATTAAGTTAAAAAAAATTATTAAAGGCTCCTGAGCGTTTACGTTTATCAATTGCCATTTAGCTGCAGAGCCTGGTGAGGCTTACCATAGACAGTGGAATCGCTCAGCCGTCACCGCAGTTACATAATAACCTGTGGTACTGTTGCCTAGGGTTGTGTGCCGGGGTCGCGGGAATCACGAATTACCGTGAACCCGGTACGTAAAGGGCTATTGAAGGACACCATGGATTTTAGTCAGTCCGAGTCTGACAGTCCCTCCGGCTCTGCACTGGGTGGGAGGACTCATTTGATGATTTTACCACGATAAAAAAAAACCGATGCCTGGGGTAGACCCCTAGGAGATGGATCTTACCCAATTTCAATTACGTTTTGACTCCCAGACGCTTATCATTGAATATCTTCTGCCTACTTTTCTTCGGAAAATTTGGCTTATTAGAGTCAAGTGTTCTTAAATTAGCCTTTGAACTTGATCCTCATTTCGTTTGCCTACTGTTCTGACAGCCTCATTATAAAAGATTGACATGATTTTAAATAGGTAGTAGTGTAGCTTGTTTTATTTTTACTGGTCAAACAATAAATCTATAAAATTAGGCATTTGTTGTTCAGGGTTTTCATTTTGAAGTTTCATTAAGAAGTCTAACTAATTATTTATTTTTAACCAAAACCAAAAGTTATTTTATTCAAATTGGATCGTTATTCAGACTTTGGAACATCTAAATAAGACTATCTGTTGACTATCTAAACTGTTATCACTGGCTTCACCCGCGTGTAGCTCGTGAATTGTACCAAGATTTGATAATTTTGGTACAAAGATAGAGAGGCGAACGAACCCGCGTGCAAAAGCTAGTTATTAAGTTAATAATATCTACTCATTTTCATTACAGTTTTCTAATCCATTTCGGATCAAGAAACCCTTTAAAGATTTAACGCTCAAATCTTATCCAATTTTGGACATCGATTTCATTTGATCAAATTAAATTACCAATAAGTTTAAAGGGTCACACAGATCTAAAAGACCTGTGAAAGTCCAGATTTATTAAAGGATTTTTAGCATTTTTATTTTCGAATAAGAAAATATGATGTTAATCTTGTATGATTTGTACAAATCGGATTTACCACAGCCTTTTCATAAAGACTATTCTACACACAGATCTAAAAGACCTGTGAAAGTCCAGATTTATTAAAGGATTTTTAGCATTTTTATTTTCGAATAAGAAAATATGATGTTAATCTTGTATGATTTGTACAAATCGGATTTACCACAGCCTTTTCATAAAGACTATTCGTAAAATATAGATATGTATAGAAAATTGTCTTCAGAATATATTATTTTACAAATAAAATGTTAATTCTTTTTCTTGGGGATGGTTGTCCTGTCGGGGTCGTGGGACTAACGAAAAGGCTGGATTTCTAGTCTTCAAAATCAAAAAAGACACTGTGAATGTACTGCTTGATCTCGCAGATCAACTTAGAGGAGATTGTGAGCTGCTATAGCCGGACTTTTCTGTGGATGCCTTACATGAATCTAAGGCCTCCAGCCAGGGACAACACCGCTAGTTCAGTCACACAAAAATATTATACTATCGGAGGTTATTCAATCACGGACGATCTTAACATCAAGATTCAGGATCGTGAACACAAAAAATGTGTAGATTTCAGTTATTATCACTAACTAAAATGACCTAATGAGCATAGTTATCGATAATAGGAAAATAATAACTATTATTACTCTCATATTTTCGTATATTTTACGAGTAGTTTAGTCAAGAAAATAAATAAAGAAAAGATTTGGACGAAGATTCGTACATAAAAAATACTCACTGTATCCCAAGATAAATCTGAAGACAGATGAAGTACAAGTTGTTGGCATTTGACAGCAACATCAGGGATCCAAGATGGCGGTCAACCATGCGCACGAGTATCGATTGACGCACGTATGCCTCCCGGAGACGACGCCACACTTGGATTTGTAAGTACAGGTCGGTGCCAAACTGAAAGAAGTATAAAAAATATTTGAAACCCATTTGGCTTTATTTAAATTATCAGATGAATGAGTCCTCCCGCCCTCAATGGAGCGGAAGGGACTGTGAGACTCTTATTGACTACGATTAAAAATCCACCCTGTTCTTCTGTTTGTTCTTTTTGCGTTCCAGGGCCACAGAGCCTTTTAAATGTATAGCGTCTAAATAGGTGCGTACTGTGGTCCTCTATTGTTCTGTTTTCTTTGATCTACTTTCAACTTGTAACTGCTATAAAAATAGTTATGCGAGTAAGACATTTATAAGTACCGTGCGTTTAAATGATCAATTGAGCTTAAGAAAACTTTTAAGCTATTGAATAGCTTTTATCGCGGGCTTTGAGCGTGGCGATCGGATCAAGAAATTCCGTAGTGAAAATAAACCTAACACTTTCACTGTCACATCTGTCATGTCAACGTGAATGAATATTTGAATGAATGATTTTTTTCTTGACGTTTCATTTGATTGAACTGGCTGACCATACCCTATTTAGTAGAGTAACTTCCCATAGAGCAACGATGTGATGATATTCTAGTTAAATATTCGCGGTAGGCGATAATTTTTTTTTCATAAATAAAATAAATAATTATATTATGTAATTGCATAAGTGGATAAAAAATGCTATGCAATAGCTTTACCACAGCAGTTCCCTAATGCCACACGTATTTTTTATGTTTCTTTGCTAATGTGATTTTGACAAGCAATATGGCATTATCAAACCTTCCTCGTAAATGGCGTACGTGCGCAACTGTACTATATGTATATATGAAAATGTAATAACTCTAACAAACATACAGTCATCATTCATTTTTCCCAAAACACTACATAATGATATTGTTTCCTAACGCACAATTAGGGACGCACTACACAAGGAGTGTTAACAGCGTAATACACAAAGGATACTAATTGTTTCTGCGTTGAAGACATTAATAAGAAACTGCCTGTCTGTTACTTATCGTCTTAGCAAGTTAATAAGTGAATGGACGAGACTTTTAGACAGGGTCTCACTGCTAGCGATTAGCGAGAGGCCAGTATATCTAGTTGCTGAAACGACGAAATACACAAAGGATACTGATTGTTTCTGCGTTGAAGACGTTAATAAGAAGCTGCCTGTCTGTTGCTTATCGTCTCAGCGAGTTAATAAGTGAATGGACGAGACTTTTAGACAGGGTCTCACTGCTAGCGATTAGCGAGAGGCGAATAGATCTAGTTACTGAAACGACGAAATACACAAAGCGTACTAATTGTTTCTTTGTTGAAGACGTTAATAAGAAGCTGCCTGTCTGTTGCTTATCGTCTCAGCGAGTTGTGAATGGATGGAGTTGTTAGCCAAGGTCTCACTGTTAGCGGTTAGCGAGAAGTGAGATGAACGTCACTGTACTTGTAAACTCGTCTTAAAGGTTTTTTTTTCTTGTGAACTGTGTGATTATTATCTTTTTTTTTGGTGGTAAAATCATTAAATGAATTCTCCCTGACTGTATGGCGCCGAAAGTACTGTTAGACTCTTAAGGACCTTAAGTCCACCTCGTTTTTCACGTTTTGGGCCACGGTGTCCTATTATGATGGTTCAAATTACAATGTTACATATTATGTGATTGAATTAGTAGATTAGTTAATCTTTTTAATTTTCAGCGTTAGGGCAAATATTTTATGATGCAACAAAATTAGGATCAAAGGCGATCAAAGTAAACTAATGCCGTATGATAAATTGAGGCACTACCTACGACGGCCTAAGGCAATAAATGAGATGATTTCCTGGTAAAAAAAAAAACTTTTTACTGACCATCTCTAGAGTTTCACGAGGTCTTTTGGGCTTTGTACACGATCAATGTGACGAAAGTTAATTAAGCTTTGTTTAACTAGGTACTTTACTAATTAGGCTATGGTCAGCCACGTCAATCAAGTGAAACGTCAAGAAAAATATTCATTCACTCAAATTTTATTCATTCACGTTGACATGACAGATGTGACAGTGACAGTGTTAGTTTTATTTTCGTTACGGAATTCCTTGGTTCGTACGCCGTGATCAAAGCCCGCGATAAAAGCTATGCAATAGCTTTAAAAAAACTTGTTGGAAAAACAAAAAATAAATAACTAACAAGCAGAATGACAGAGGCAAATTAAAACTCACCCTCTTTTTGACTTCGAAACGTTTCTCTAAAGTGACCACTCTGCTCACATACATGTTGAGTCTATGGTATCGGGAAGATAGACCCATGCTGATGAGAATGATAATCAGGTCTTGAAAGTTCCATAGAGCAGTCGCCAACTTACTGACTATGAAGATCGGTATGGCATACCATAGATTGTAGTCCTCTGAAAAGTTTTCAAGAAATTAACGTTTAAGGTACCTCAATCTGTCAAATGTTACCATTCGAATATTATCCTTCTACTGTGTTAAGGTTGAAAATCTATTAAAGGAATTTGACAGATTGGGGTAGGTTGATGTGCTGGCGTCTGTTTATAGCATTAGCAGAATCACCTTATAACGTTGTAATGCACTGTGTTGTTGTTGCACGGAATAAACATTTGTAGATCTACAAGTAGTTGTTCCGGGTCTGGGTATTTCTGTATGTGAGTTCCTATGTTTGTAAAAGCACCCACGATACAGGAGAAATTCCTAGTGGAAAAAACTTACGTGGTTTTAGCAGGAATCCATGGGAATTCGTTACGTATGTATAGAAGAATTCTTCTGGAGGGATATTAATACCAGTCGCTGACACCATACTGAGTGAGTGTTCAACTGAAAATCCATTCGAAATAAAATCATTACCTATTTCTTTACTTTAAAATATAACTAATTCAAACTTGTAGTGGTTACAAAAACCTGTTGGACAGATAAAGTACTTAAGCCTTTATCAAACAGACAGGCGTGACGAATGCGAAGCGTGACGTTTTTATTTGTAATGTATGGAATTGTTTGAATCCAGTCACACAGAAAAGCGAAAGCGATCCGATAGCGTGACAGAACTATCGGACTGACGTCTCGCTTCGGTTCGGTATCGCTTCGTTTTCGCCTGTCTGACAAACGCATTATAGTTACCATGATTCCGTCAATAGGCATGTTGACAACATCAATAAATTGCGAATTTAATTAGTACTTCAGGAACAGTACTATATAAATAAATAGATACGTACATATTTTCTTTTGTTGAATTAATTAGTATTTACAAAGATATAACGCATCAAAATTCGAGAGTGGGAGCTCATGATGTCAAAAGCAAGTTGAAACTGCACTTTCTTGTCAATTTTGGTTTACGTAACAAAAGAAAAATACGGTTCAAATAATTTTTGATAATCCACTGAGGAACTTATTAGATTTTTTAAGTCAAATACCGTATTTTGTTTAAGTTACCATGCTCAACTAAAAATAAGAGTTACTAACGCCGAATTGTGACGTCATGTACCCCTTTTTAACGCTTGCATGCTCGCACCTCCCACGAAAACGCTCTGTGGTATTTAATAGATTTTCAAGTTTATGTGTATGGGTATACAGTTGAAAATCCCCTCTCAGCAGTACGAGAATACTTTTAAGATTATGTTAGAAATACTAAGTATGAAAAATGTACTCACTAACAGCAATACTAGCAACGAATGCAGTGATAAAAATAGTTCTTTTCTTTATTTTAAGGTCTGGAGGGAAATCCAATGCTGTATTAGTCTCCATGCTCAACCAGTATGATGACAGTTTTTGCCATGAATGTACGAATTTTGATGACAGGAATAAAGACATTAAAGCGTTGGCATAGAATATAAAACCTGAGAGCCGACCGATCAGACCATCTGGAAGAAGAATGTTTTGGTATAAATGGCTGTCTTTTACCTGGGTTTTAGCGTTCAATTTTGTGGTACAAAATGTAGCTTTAGTACACCAATCTACCCGAATCTGTCAAATTTTCCCAATCCAACGTAAACCTACTCATTTCGTGGTAAAGTTGAAAATCTACTACAGGACTTTGACAGATTGTGGTAGCTTGATGATGAATTAACTCTGAAAAATACCGACTTCGACTTAAGTCACAAACAGAACAAACAAAGCTCCGAACACTAGAGTGGCCAACGTGTGATGTTATTGACTAGTAGTCCAAATTAAGGCTTCATTTTGCTTTCTTGGACTTTACAGCATTCTTCTTCTTTTTCGTGTCGCTGGCAAGACGGTATTTATATTTTATTGGCCCAAAACTCCGCCATTTCCACCGCGTTGTCGGTCGCAGTGAAGAGATCTATTTGGCTGCATGTTTTTGGGCTAAGAGGGCAAGATAGGAGGTGAAGCATGGTTTGTGACGCAGCTATACATCCGCATCCCGCTGCCGTTCCAATTTTACAGCATTAATATTGTTGGACTAATCAATTTAGTGAATAGCACTTTGAGGCTTCCTTTTGTTATTATATTTTACCAGTTGTGCCACATTGACAAAAACAACGCGAGGAATAAGCACCTGCTATATATTGTTTAGAAGTCGCAGCAATAATTATAACCATCTTTACTAAGATTAAAAGACCCATAAATTATTTAAAATCCAATAATTTACTTACTATCAGAAGACTTCTTCAGCCATCCACCGAGCAGCGTCACAATTCTCCAGAGGGCCACACAATTTGTGGCCAGCAGCATCGCAAACAGTATCAGACACCAGGCGAAAGCCACGGTCAGGCCAAACCCTGAGATGCCGAAGTAACGGGCTATTATGAACACATTGTTTAGTACTGGAAGAAAATCCTGAAAAAATAAACATTGACATAACTTACATTCGTATTCCAAAACCTTTATTAGGTTGGCTGCTCAGCTCAGTTAGACTCTGTCGCCACGACAACGGTACAAAATGGCCGTCAAATCCTATACTTAGCGGCAATTGATGGATCTTTTTTGACAGTATTCTCTCCAATCGTGGCCATTTATGCCAATTTTCGATTTAGAATGGATTTGGGATGTGCTGAACTGAGTAAAGTTAGCAACTGACAATTTTTGTTACTGCGACTGTTTGCTTGAGATATCCCAAAATCAAGATTCAGTCGTCTCACGTGACTGAGGGAGAAATTCAAAAAAACAAACTTTCGCATTTACAATATTAGTTAAGTAAGTTATAAATATATTAAAAATAGTCTTACGTCATATTTCTTCTTGTTAAGAGTCTTGACTAAATTCCGTTTCATATTATATTCTTTACTTATTCCTTTATCATTGAATCAAGTGCTGCTGAAAATTAAGTACTTAATAAGAGTTTTATTGAGTAAAAAGTAATTAAAGTTTATGTTGGGAAAGCGACACTAAAATTTTTAGTAGTTAAGAGTTCAGCACTTAATGATTACGCTTTACTGAATTGAAACCCTTTTAAAATCACTGAATGTGCTGAAAATAATCCTTAAAGAAGGATTAAATGTCCTTTAACCAAAATTGTACCTTCAGGATAAGCAATCAAAGTCAAAAGTCAATTAAATAGGCCAAACCAGCACTTTTTAAGGGTCCATTGTATAAAAGATAGTACCCTGAAGCGCACACCTTGCTTGGTGATTTAGTTGAGAAGGAGAAGAGGTGGAACAGACTCCTAGCGATGATAAATTACACTGGTAACTGCTGGATGAAAGGTTTCTGGAATCTAGTGGTATGACCTGGAATCGGAGACAGGGCTATGTCCGCCGTCTACTGAACGCTAGTGATAATGACGTCATCGTGTGTCCTCACCCAAAAAGCAATATCAGAATGAAGACCTTTTATATAAAGATTGATGTGTAGTTGCAGACATGATTTACTTGTCAGATAAGCAGTCGCTTTATGTAAAATACTGATATTCAGCTGCATCGGGTTCGAATGGAAGCCGATCCTAACTTATTTGGGAAAAGGCTAGGCATGCGCTGAAGAACAGTAACTAGAAAGTAAGATCTGGAGAATAACTTAAAAAAAAATACGAAATACTTACAGAAAAACAAATACTTTCCGTAAAAACCAGTGATTCACTGAGCGTTTGGTCCCCATATAAATTATTGATACTTTGGGCCATTGTATTTTCACTTTAACTTTGTTCTTTCAATAAAATATTTTGTACGTACTTTGTTCCGAAGAACCAGCATTTATTATGAAAATTATTGTTTTACACATCTATATCGCATGTCAGAGACAATTATTGAAATGTCCATCAATTTTTTTTCTGTACAATAAAACATTCAAGCCATTTAAAATTTTACTGTCCTCTGAATACGGGTGAATGTCGTTTGGGTGAGGACCTACTGTTCACTCTCTAACACAATAAGCTACTTTGAAACAATTTAATAAAATGTCATGTTTATTATTTGTGTAGCCACAATTACGATGATTTGTTTAGTTGATTGTATCTCTCATTAGTTTACACTAGCTTTAATATATAATTTTATGTTTTTTATGTACCTACTTATTTAGTTAATATCGCTTTTGCATACTAATGTTTTTGCTTAATGATAATGTTATAATGACTGAGAAAATCGAGGGTTTCATTTATATGAATTCTAGGTTTTTAGATAAAACTTATGTACTCGAGTGTATCTGCTTGTGTCTGTGTGTAAGTTTAAATGTTTATTAGTATCCGTTATTACGTTGAAAAAGAAAATATACACACATCAACAGAATCTAGGGATACCTTAATCGTAAATTATTTACGATTTTTTAGTTTAAAATCTTTTTAGTTTTCATAAAAAGTTTGTATACAGATTGAAACCTCATTTATTCTATTTTTAAAAATTTAAAGAATAAATATTAAAAAAAAAAGAAAAAACAAAATACGGTGGCAAAATTGTTCGTGATTCGTTACGTTAAGGAAAATTAAAATTGTTTTATTAATATTAATTAATGAAAAGGGATTAGATTGTTATTCTTTTTTAATTTAACGTGTCGTGTGAGCTTTAGGAGTCATGTCACGTCGTCATTTGAGTCGAGATGAAATGTTACGAGCCGTGGGCATGCTAGAAAATGGTGCTATATAACGCTTGGTTGCTGAGGCCCTACACACCAGCCAAAACGTGATATCAAGGTTGTGGTCACGTTATCGCAGTATTGGGGATGTAGCTGAACGGCACACGGGTAGATATCGTGTGACTACGCAGAGACAGGATCGATTTCTCCAAATGACCGCTAGAAAACAACCCAATATCACAGCGATGCAACTAGTACAAAGGCTCCAGGATGACCACCAGCTGCTGGTAAGCGACCAAACCGTGCAAAGGAGTTTGCATGAAGTTGGTCTTCATGCTCGAAGACCGCTACGTGTTCCAGCATTGCGACGTGGCAACCGCGGTCGGCGGCTTTCGTGGACTCGTGAGCATTTACCATGGAGTGACGAACAATGGTCTTTGGTGCTGTTCACCGAGGAGTCCCGGTTTTGGTTTCATCTGGAATCACGAAGAACACGCGTTTGGAGAACTCCAGGGAGAGTTAGCCGTCTACGGCACCCTCAGGAGGTCCACTCATACCAAGGCGGGACAATCATGGTGTGGGCAGGAATTCGTCTTGGCGGACGAACCCAGCTCATTTGGATCCAAGGTAGCATGACTGCACAAAAATACCACGAGGAGGTAGTAGAGCCTGTTATTGTCCCACACAGAATCCAAATGGGCCAGGAATTTCTACTCATGCACGAAAATGCTCCTTCCCATACGGCGCGGCTGGTGTCGGCCTCTCTCCGCGACCACGATATTCAAGTTTTGGATTGGCCTGCACAGTCGCCCGACTTAAATCCTATCGAGCATGCTTGGGACATGTTACAACGAAGAGCTTTGAGAGATTTCCCGTCAAATTTGACGACAGAACAACAACTTTACGAACACTTGAAAAGAACATGGGACCTTATACCGCAGCAAGACATTGACAGTCTAGTTTTAAGCATGAACAATCGATGTTTATGTGTAATTAATGTAAGAGGTGGCAACACTGATTATTAATAATTAGATTTAATAAGATTTTTTCAATTTTCATTAAAATTAATAGCTTTGTAAGAAGAAATGAAGTTTTTTACCATATTAATTTGCTACGGCGATTAAAAAAAATTAACATTTTTATTTAAAACAAAAAAATCACGAAATGTTTTTTATTTTTTACTATAGACCTTAAAATATCCTATCATTCTTCCATTTACTATATCAGAAAATTCGTCATAGATTTTTAGATATTTGATAAAATATAAAATATCCCTAGATTCTGTTGATGTGTGTAGGTACAGGAAAATTCACTTTCAGTTTTAAATGATACATTGTAAAAGGTGGTGAAAATAAAAGGAAAGAGAAAATTAAATATTATTTTAATCATAATAATACGATTTAGACAGCAGTTACATTTAACGGGATTTCATCGGTACCTTGATCGTCAAACTCAATCAGTACAAGTTCGTAAGTTATTAACGCACCCGCCATCTGCAAAAAAAAAAACAATTAGACTTTCTATCGTTTTTTATTAATTTAGGCTAACGTTTGAACACTATCTCGCCTGATTACCATCAGGCGAGATAGTGTTCAATGACGTGAAGCACGCTTTCTTAAAAACATTAATTATCATACGTGAACCCGAGTCCCACAACGGTGGGAGGGGTTCGCATCGGCGTCGGGAGTACGATGAAGCACCTGGGACTCGTCCTCGACAACCGGTGGAACTTTAAAGAGCATTTCCTTCGTTTGGCCCCAAAGCTGAACCGAGCAGCATCCACCCTTAGGCGACTCCTGCCCAATCTCAGTGGGCCAAACGCCTCCTGCTGGAGGCTTTACGCCGGTGTCGTTCGGATAAAACTAATTTGAGGATTTTACCACGTTAAAAAAAAACAAACGTGATCCCGTGTCATAACCAAAGCGATCATAGAGTTTGGCCGTCTCTTCGGCCTTTTTGCAGTCGATGTTAGCCAGTCAGCGAAAGGCACAGTCACCCCATCTCTAATTATTTATTATTTAATCTGTACACACTAAACTTAATATACAAAACATTGGTACTACGGTTCGATACAAATAAACTTATGTCTTTTCATAAATGAACGATCAATATTCACACATTTTTCGAACCAAGATTTAGGAGCCAACTTCGAATGTTCCACTGTAACATGGATTTAATCAAATCATAACTTTATCCCTTCATTATACACTTTTATTTACTTTCAATACGTAATCAGAAACAATAACACTTTCAGTTGAGTAATTCTCAACTTTTCCATTTTTAAAATTAGGTGCAAAAAGGCTGTCACGTAAAGGAGCACCCTGGATTTTAGTCAGTTATACCAGTCTGGCTGTCTCTCCCATCCCATCCTGGGCGAAAGGACTCATTTGATAATTTAACCACGAACAAAAAAATATAAATAAGTAAAGAACAAAAACAGTTCGATTTTTAACGAAAAATCTGACACTATCAACTTTACAAGCTTTATCACTAGGTGCATATTGGTTTGAAGGTGAATTTAGAAAAGAAACAGTAAATATACAACCTGCAACAAAATATTTTTGTTTAGATAGAAGAATCCCTTTCCACTGAGCGCGATGTAATCCTTAGTAAGTTGGTCTTGAAGTCGTTCCACCTGCAAAAGCGGTGTCCTAATTGCGGTTACGTGAGCCAAATAAATGGAAGACCTAACGAGCTGGAAGTTTCTACCATTTTTGGTAGTATTTGGTAGATCGTGTTTCTTGTTTGTTTATTTATGGTAGTTTTGGGAATGTGATTTGTAGGTGAGGTTGTATGTTGTATTTAAGTGTGAGTACGTGAATTGCGAGATAAATGCGTGTAGTTACGAGATCTGATAAGTGATGTAATTTTATTTTATACAACTATTATAATTGCGAAAGTTTGTTGGAGGGATGGATGTTTGTAACTCAATTAAGTCAGTATAGATAAAAAAATGCGTCTTAATAAAATTTATCTCAGAGATGTCGAGAATCTTTGTTTGATTGTATTTTTTTTAAAGACGTTGCCCCGCACTAGGAATTTCTCCTGTGTTGTGGGTGCGTTTACAAACGTAGAAACTCACATACACCAAAACCATGACCCGGAACAACTACTTGTAGGTCATACAAATATTTGGTCAGCGCGGGGATCGAACCCGATTTAAAAATAACTGTGCTATTCAAGTGCTTAATTAATAGTTACTCGATACTAAAACACAAAGAAACTTTTTCCTGGACGTTTGTCCTTCTGATTGAGCTAATCTCTAAAAGGGCAGAATCGGTTTTAATGGGACTTCAATTGAAGATAGAGAAAGTTATAGGGCAATTACAAAATGAATGATGAATAGACACATGAATGAGACGTAAAATGACAATACTTGCCTCAACATTAAAGCAATGACTATTATAAGTATATAGGTACTTAAGAGCTATTTTCGAGTGCGTGTTGACATCGGCTGCTGCTAGCACTACGCTCACTACTCTGATACAGAGCCAAAGTAATGATATTATATAGTAGATCGCCGTCATCGCGCCACTGGTCATGCCTTGGCTAGAAAAAGAACAACAAAGTTGATTAAGAAAATAAATAAAGTTATTAAAGGAGGCAGCGACACGAACATGTTCATGTTCACATGACAGGCCTGTTGGTTTAGTGGTTAGTGACCCTGACTGCTATGCCGGAGGTCGTGGGTTCGATTCCCACCCAGGACATATGTTTGTGTGATGAGCATGATCATTTGTTCTGTGTCTGGGTGTAATTTATCTATAATATGTATGTATTTAGAAAATATATGTATAAGTATGTTTATCAGTTGTCTAGTACCCATAACACAAGCTCTGCTTAGCTTGGGACTAGATGATGTTGTGTGATAGTTGTGGAATATTTATTTATTTATTTATTCTGTTCTCCTAGTTTTTTTCACTACTGTGTTCAGACTCCACATTCTATTGGTTCTTTGCACAGTATTTGTTTTTTTTTTAGCACTTGTATTATAACGTCTTAAACCCAGGCTTGTTCCAGTGAGTGAACGAGATGGCGCTAGACGACTTGTATAGCTCTGTCTCTTTCACTCACTGGAGCAAGCCTGGTTTTAAGACGTCACCGCAGTTCTGTTGTTTACCTCATTCAAATCTTGAAAGTTGCAGATGGTTGAGTAGGATGGGGCACGAAAGGTGGGATTCTACATTCAGTTCTCAACTTAGTGTGATAGAAACAAACAAAATAAGCAATTTTAGCAAGAGAGTTCTTTTTGACTTTGGGAATCAAATGTACCCGTCAAAAAAGAATTGAAATTAATAATAGTTGTCGAAACGGGACTGAATGTTTGAAGATTAAAATACCTACTATTTTTCACTTATTTTGCAAGTCTTGTTTTGTTCGGGAATGAGATGAAACCGGAGCCGAACCCTCCCAGAAGCTAATGAATAATTCCGGCGCTCGATAGAACACAGTAAAAACTGTGCTGTTAAAATCAAGCAATTTCTGAATAATTATCGTACTAATTAAAAATATCTAAGCTTTATATTATCTGCTGTAATCAAGGTGTCATCAACAGATAAGAATAACTAACCTTATGCATAAGAACATCTGCAAACAGATGAAATAGAAGTTACAAGAGCAGGATAGGATGATAATTCCTCCAAGAGCGACATCTATTTTGCGCACAAGTATCGCTTGCTTCACATATGCCTCTCTTAATTTGCGCCAAATATACACTCTGACTGCTTCAGATTTCTGAAACGAAAAGATTAATTATCATTTTTGTATGGTTCAGAAAGAGTCAATGAGATTACCAGATGCCGTATTATGACGTCTTAAAACCAGGCTTGTTCCAGTGAGTGACCGAGGTGGTGCTAGACAACTTGTATAGCTCTGTCTCTTTCACTCACTGGAACAAGTCTGGTTTTAAGACGTCATAATACGGCCGCTGGACGGGCAGTGCGGGTTGGAGGTGTCATTCGAAACGTTACCTCGGGAATTTCTCCTGTCTCGTGGTTACGTTTATAAATAGATAGAAACACACATACACCAATCATCCAGACCCGGAACAAATATTTGTAGGTCATATAAATATTTTTTCAGTGCGGGGATTGAACCTGCGAGACGCTGCACAGCTGTCGATCGCTCCGTCATTGCGCCAACCGTGCCGTCAAAAATATTTGGAAAGATTATATATATGGCGGAGGCCTTTACTCAAAACAGTTAAGTTCTTGAAATCTATCACTGAATCAGACAATACAGCATTGCAGTCTTCTGCTGGATTTATGCCTCTTTCAAACTGTACCACAAAACCTTGATCCTCAAAACGGCTAATCAAATCGACCTATGAAATCTCCTCCTCCCCCAGACACCACAAAATGCTTAGTTGGCAGAAATATTTGTATGACTTACAAGTAGTTGTTCCGGGTCTGGGTGTTTGTGTATGTGTGTTTCTACGTTTATAAACTCACCCACGACACAGGACAAATTCCTAGTGTGGATAAAACAATCACATGCAAATTCCACCTGTAAGCATTTACAAACAGAGCTTAAAACGGTAAATCTTTTCCTACCTTACTATAACTGTCCATCTGCAACTCATCTGCCGCACACATTTTGGCTAGGAATTCGTTCAGTCGACAATACCTGGACGTCAGACCCATACTGATAAGTACTATCAGTAGATCCTGGAAGTTCCACAGAAGACTCGCTATGGTACTAACAGCCATTAGAGGCATGGCAAACCATTCTGAATAATCTTCTGCAATTTCAAGAAGTTCAAAATCTTTTATGTCTTGAAATAGGTTTAGCTCTAGAAGATGAAGTTAGGATACGCGTAGACCAAGAAGACAACATAGAATCAGGGCATTGTTTTGAGTTGCTGTATGATCGTCCAAAAGCAGTTTTATGTGTTAAATCAAACGGTTTATAATGCCTTTATGGTCAACACCTATCCAAAACTTTGGACATAAAATGGATTGTTTTACTTACGTCCCATAAAAATGAATCCATGTGAGACGAGAACGTATCGTTTCAAAATTAAAGATGGCGGACAGTCCAATCCTACTGATGCTACTATGCTTATGGCATGTTCAACTGGAAAATAAAAAAAGAATGTGTCAGTCGATTTTCAAATGGATCGTGCTGATTCGTACTGGCTCCTGGCAAAAATAACTTTGGTGTTGTTAAAATTGTCTATGAAATAATCGATAAACACATTAAGTCTCCCAAAGTCTTCATTCTTTTGTTCCTCTAAGAGCTTAGTAATCTTCCTTATCAGTAAATAAGTCTTGTCTAGTTTAATAGGTACTAAGTCTAACTACCTTGTTGACTCATCATCATCAGGATGATGAAGAAATGGAAGACGTATACTGCTGAAGAAAGGCTTTCTCCCCATTAAACCACAACACCGAAAGACAATCCTTCACTTGTATCCCGATGGAGCCAACCGATGAACGGCCACCCGATGTTGCCCGCGATTCCCACGATGGGAGACGTGCCGTTCACTACATATAATCATTTCTGCCTTTGTCAAACAGATAGACGACGAATGCAAAGCGTGACGTTTTTATTTGTAATGTATGGAATTGTTTGAATCCAGTCACATAGAAAAGCGAAAGCGATCCGATAGCGCGACAGAACTATCGGTCTGACGTCTCGCTTCGGTTCGGTATCGCTTCGGAAACGCTTCGCTTTCGCCTGTCTGTTTGACAAAGGCATTCAGGTTACTTACAGATTGAGCAGAATGCTATAAATCCAACCACGAAATGCATACGTCTCTTCAAACCACTATCATGCGGGATCTTCACGCCAACAGAACGTTCCACTTTAGCCCACGCTAAGGCTATGCTTTTTCTCCAACTGTAGCATAGTCGTGAAGCCATGAGGAGAGACAGTATTGTTATTGAATAGAAGATGGTGCCAGCTAGTCGGGCTGTTATGCTGCCTGTAAGAAACTACACGTGTTTTCAATTTCGTTATAAGTAGGTGTTCTTAATAAAGTTGTTGGAAGTCAAATTGACATCAAATCTTTTAATCTCTAGCCAAAGTTCAGAGCTATATATTTTGTGAAGCTTAATTGCACCATTCAACAGTCACAGCCTTGTACACTTTTTCTTCCTTGTCAAATGTTTGGGCCGGTAGTAACTATTTGTCACCATAATGAGCTTGCTCCCATAAAATCTTCAAAGTACTCGCAACAGGGAGATAAGAGGTATAAGTGACAAAAAGTCACCAGTGAGTGGCTGGCCTAAATTCTTGTCCTGAATCGACCGGTAAAGAACATACACCCTTTGTCCCGACTGCTCTACTATACTGCTCAACTAACTGCTCAATTATTTTCATGAGCTGTCACTTCAAAACGTCATTGAACACTAAACACAACAAATAAATACAGCTCTGTCGAAAGCTAAAAATATAAAACACTCACGATGTCCACTCGTATCTCTAGCAATTCCTGCAAGAGCTCTCACAACCTTCCAGATAGCCAGGAATTCAATGACAAGCAAGGATCCCAGTATAAGTGTACTCCACATCAGGCTGATGTATCTCTTGGATCCAAACACGCCGAAAAAGCAGGACCAGCGGAACACCTTCTCCATGATATCCAAGAAGTCCTGACGGAAGAAAATGGTAATCATAACCATGTTTGGAAGCTTTATGAAACGATGAATAAACTATATGATGTTATGGCAGGAAAGAAGGTGAGTTGCATAGCATAATCAACCCATAACGTTCCCCCCACTGCTGGTACACAGGCCCTTACTTCACGAGAGAGAGGGAGTTGGCTATAGGTATCACATGTCTTTAAATTTTTGTTACTAGAACATGCTGTTTTCCTCCCGATGTTTTCAGAGCAGTGGTTATGAAATTAACTACACAAAGTTATGCATCTGGCTAGGTTGGGATAAGCCTAACCTAATTTAAAATAATGTTTTTGAGTGTGGCAGAAAAACTAAACATCGATCGAGTAGTACTCCGGGATGTTTTCTAACGGTGGTGTCCACCAATTTTGTTGATCGGTGGTATTCCAATAAGTACAATGTTTATGAAAAAATAATGGTCACTCTATTAATTATGAATATAAACTTACATCATGAATTGGTTGTTCAGGTAAAAGCAAAGAATTCTTTTTTAAAAACGGGTTAAATTCTTTACCAGGCATTTTTCGAGGAAAGCTGACATTAAACATTTCATCAAAATCGCTTTGTGTTTTTAAATCTATTACCGTTATTTCAAAGTATCACGGAAAGTGCTAATTAGAGTGTAAATTGAAACAGATTTTTGATACTGCTTAATTGAATTCAATTTTGAAATAGACGTCCAGTTAAATTTGAGCTCTAGCACATTAATGATTAGGTATCTATTGCATTGTTTTGCTGATTAGAAAAAGATAGTTTCTTTCAGCAAGTATAGTTGACATGCTCTTCTTCGATATCCTGGTCATTCCATGGTCCATTTTAATCATCATCTTCTCAAAGTATTGTCACTTGAAATTCGTTGATTTTTTAATCGCACAAAGAAATCACATGGTAAATTTTCCATAACCAGCGCAACTCACTATTCTGCAGACCAATTAAAACTGGTTGACTATTTGCAAAACAAAACACACGCGATTTGATCGTCCGATTTATTTTTATCAATCATGTGAAATCGTGCAGGTAATTCACTATTTGATGACTTGCTGATTTAAAACTTTAGTCAATGATAGTTGACATAGGTCATAAATCATAATGGCTCGAAAATTCTAGAATTTTCTATAAACATATTACGAATATGATCACTATTCAGTATATGATTAGGCGCATTTTTTATCGGAAAAGTTGATTGATTTGCTGTCATTTTAATACTTTAAAACTAAACTAAAAATGCACTCTGTTATCATAGAACGTCATTAGGTATTATAGTAACCATGAGTATTTTGAGCACGCCGCAATTGCGGCGATAAGACCCCTCTTTAAGGAGTGGCTGGATAGGCGTCAAGGCGTCCTCACCTGCTTGACGCAGGTCTTCACCGGACACGGAAGTTTCGAAAGGTACTTGTGTTGGATGGGGAAGAAAGAAACGCCTGAGTGTCACCACTGCGAGGATCGCCCGGAGGACACGGTGGAGCATACGTTGCAGTATTGCCCCGCTTGGGCAGAGCACCGCTATGTCCTCATGGCGGCGATAGGCGGTCTCTTCTTGCACCCACAATGACGGGGCCCTCTTAGGGAGCCAAAGCCTGCCGAGGTCGCGGGACTAACGAGCTACCGTGACCCCGGAACGTAAAGGGTTATTGAAGGACACCGTGGATTTTAGTCAGTACAAGTCTGACAGTCCCGCCTGCCCTGTCCTGGGTGGGAGGACAGATTTGATGATTTCACCACGCTTAAAAATATTAGTATTTAGCCCAATACTAGAATTTTTAATAATTATTGACTGGGGCTGTCTCAATTCATACAGGAGTCCTTATCACGAGTTTCATGTTAATTTGATGAATAAAATTGGTGTTTTTTTCCATTTAATTTACATAATAATACTTTTAGGATGCCTGTATGGCCGAATGCGTAGAATTCATGCTAGGGATTTTTCGGAGATAAGAGAAAGAGAGAGAGAAGACAAGGCGTATCTTGAACACACTCGCATACCTACACTAGTAGGTATGCGAGTGTGTTCAAGATACACCTTTCGCCTTAGTTCTAGTTTTCTGTTTCACTAAAATAAAGAAAGGAAAAGGTGTTAACTTTTTTCAGCTTCAGAGAAAGTGAAAGCTTCAGAGAAATCTTGCCCCCTTTGGTAGTGATGTCACTAACAAAAGGCACCCCTTTTGCTTCAGCTTCAGAGAAAAATCACCATTTTTCTCTGAAGCTTACTACTATACTACCTACTTTTTTTTTCTCAAAGAAACAGTTGACATAGATTGAAAAATTGCTTATTATCTCTCTCACAATTTCACTGTCATACATTCGACAACAATTGACAGCTACGACGAGCTCGATGTCTACTATTTGTCGTCGCTGTCAGTAGCTTAGTGAATACCAAACTGAAGCTTTGACGCAGCGCTGGACAGGAATCCTTAGATAATAACATTGCAGGTTAAAGTTTCAGCTACTTATTATCAAAGGCATTTTATCGATACCTCCTAAGTAAACTGAGTCAACTAACAAATTTAGGTATTTCTATATTTTTATATAAACGTACATGATAAATCGTGATCTTAACGTTTGTGTTAAAAATAAATAAAAAAGTACAATAATTACCGAGATAATTTCACGTATACTAAATCAATTTCAACATCAGTTAAAATCGTACATTTTAAACTGATCTATATAACATCGTACCAGTGTACGCGGGGCGTGAGGGGATACAAGTTTATTGTAGCTCAGTATACGATGAATGGCGGCGAGTGCGCACGCAATTTTAGGTAATAATCCTGTTTCGTAAAGTACTATTATTCGTATATAATATATCGTGGATGTATGCACCTCTTTAAAAATTCCCTTCGAAGTCATTTTAACCCTATTAATCAATGGTAGACATATGACTATCATAATTATAAGGTATCATTGGAAAACCAATTTATTTAAATTTCAGAATAAATCAATGTATTTGGTTGTTTGTGATTAAAAATGATTAAAAAGTTAAATTTTATTTTATCAGCAAAAATTACAACAAAGTCCTTAAAAACAACTTAAAACCTAGTGTTTCACTTCTTGCAGGTAGTCTCTTACAATTAAAGCCGTGTGACAGCGGGCGTTATCGTGCATTAACGTTAACCCACTGCCAACAAAACCCGCATAAGGGACAACCTGCTCCTCTAAAATCTCTGTTACGTACCGATCAGCAGTCAGCGACCCTTGCTAGCGAGCACTTCCAGTCCGAGAAGCACACACAAGGTTCGTTTTGCCGTCGATTGACATGCCGCCCCAGAACAAGAACGAGCCACCCCCGTATTCCACTGTCTCTATGAATACAGGCTTGTGCGAATCGTGCCCCTTGCCTCCTATTCATTCTTCGACGCCTGTCGTTGAAAAGACACACCCTCGTCTCATCCGAGAACAGCACAGCCCTCCATTGGTCTATTGTCCAATCCAAATGGTCACGGGAAAATTGCAACCGGTCTCTCCTATGCTGTGCAGTCAATTTTGGCCCTGTAGCAGCCCTATGAGCTGCAATTTTCCTCTCCTGCTCTCTTCTTCTAATCGTGGAGACACTTACAGAAGTTCTGCGAGCTGATCGCAGTTGTTGTTGCAGCTCAACAGCATTGGAGAACCGATTACGTAAAGACATTGAAACAATGAAGCGATCGTCTTTCGGATGTGCACCGTTGTCTTCCAGATCCACGGCTTCGTATATAGCCACTAGTTTCCTGGAAGCGTTGGAACACTCGTCGAACGGCAATACGACTCAAGTCGTCAACATCACATTGCCGCATCCCTGATTGCAGTAGTGCCATGACTTGAGCGGCTTCATCTGCAGTGGTATCTATCTTTTGGGGTATTTTTCTTGCTGTAGCTGTTCACGTGTGTTCTCTTCAAAGGTTGAATAGACACACATTTAACCCGGGTCTCCAGTTTTATACCCTTATAGGGAGGTGCAATTAGTGGCCGTTATAATGCGTATTTTGACAACATTTTTTTTATTGTTACGTGCTAATGAGATCTGTTGTGTTTAGGAATTCTAACTGCTGTTAATTTAAAGGTCGTTAAACATACTTTTAATTGATACCAATATTAATTGGGTTTTATATATTCTTTGCTGGCGGGATATGCTTTAAACTTAATTTCGAAGAGGTGCAATTTTTGTGACGCCGAGTATAGTTGTACATGTTAGATTAATATTAGTAACAGAATGCAGTCAATCAGGGCGCGAAAAATTTAAATTTACTCAATGAAAATGTGAATAATACCATTAATCCCACATATCGTAAAGTATTACAAAAAAATACTAATAAAAAACCTCGGTAAATTACGTTGGTCCAGTATACGTTGAGGTTTCAAATGTTAACATTGCTAAGTAATTCCCTAGTATAATGAGTCAAGTGATATAATTTCAACATTTTATTATTAAGTGAGACAGAAAACCCCGAAAACAAACGAAAGTAAAATTATATTAATAAAATGACAATCATATTTCATGTGATTTAGGTGTAAACGATGGATTTTGATGGACAACGTACATGAATGTAACTGGTAGTTGAACCATTTCACTATTGAGTCCCGCCGGCGTATACCCAGTCATGTACATAAAACGTCATTTAAAAACAAAAATCAGCAAAATAATTTTATGCCAAAGGAAGAGCTTACAATTTTTATTAAAAAAACATTTACTTTATTTCGAATTAATTTGATTTCATTAAAATATAAACAATTTGCCTTCAAATCACTCTCCTGTAAAATAACTATAATGTCAGTTGACTCATTATACTTAGGAGGTATCGTTATTATGGTTTTCGCGAGACTGTCTAAACAGGTAATCGTGACCCTCGAACGTTAAGGGCTATTGAATGAATGGATCTTAATCAGTACTAGTTTGAGAGACCCTTTCCTTCCAGCAAGAGTGGGAGGACTCATTTGATGATTTTACCACTTAAAAAAACCTTTTAGTATCCTTACTAGCTGCCCCCGCGGTTTTCTGTTGGTCTTAGTTCGAACCAATAGTTCCTGAGATTGGCGCATTAAATCAAACAAACAAACGTTTTAGCTTTATAATGGTAAAGGAGGGCCGAGGGAATAAAGGAAAACTTAAGGTTTAAAATAAAATATAGTTTATTAATATTTTCCGTTTATGTTTCAAAATATTCAATTAATTCAATATCCTTAAATAAACTAAACTATTACAGAGCCTGTCCACAGAGTTTTGAAAACGACTAGATGACGCTTCCCGTGACCCAAGGGGTGGCTTTGTGTTGAAAAAACCAGCTTCGCTACACATAATGGCAACGCGTCTCTTGGCCACATTAGCAACTAACAGTGTTGAAGAGGCGTTTTTAGATGCTCTTCTAAAATTGAGCTCAAATTCTATACTCCAATAGCATTCTTAGTCAAGTTCAGCTGAACTGGATCAGTGCCTTTGTCATCGAACTGGATCAGCATGAGTTCATAGGTGATGATCGAAGCAGCCATCTGTAAACACAAGTTTATAAAGTAAATTACTAACTATTCAATCATTTTGAACCTTTAATTTCTTTTAGACCGTGAATCGGCAAACCTAAGGTGGGAACGCCTTCAGGCGAGGTGGAGCTACGACCTTCGTAAGGTGGCCAGTAAAAGCTGGATGAGAGTAGCCGTGGATCCAGTGAAATGGCGTGCGATTGGAGAAGCCTATGTTCAGCAGTGAACTGCGATAGGCTGGTGATGATGATGATGATGATTTCTGGCAGATTTAGGACTGCCTCGCTGATCTATTGGTTATAAGCGCGACTTCTGATCATGAGGACCCAACGCGACTCCCAGGTCGGGCAATGTTAATCGGCCTTTTTTTAAAATCTGAATAAACCTTGGTTTAAACCTGGACTATCAAGTCCGGGCTTATCTGCTGAACCATGGTTTAAATTTCTCCGTATTACAAACCTTAGATAAAACGTGGACCTTAGTACCGTCATTTGAACCATTGTCTAAGCAATTAAATACACCGTGTGTAATAACAATGAAATCTACCATGTTTAAATCCATTTTGGGTGAAAATAACACAAAAACAACAACACAATGAAACAGTTCACATGAGAAACTTTGACACATCTTTGACAGCTACAGCTGTTAGTCCATGGTTTATCGCAAAACTACAATTTGTAATAACGTTTGTGTAAACCGTAGTTTTTGTGATTTAAACCTGGGTTTTTAGTTAAACCACATTTTGTAGGGTTTCTCCATGAGACATTTTTCAGTAGCAGCTACGGGGCGTCTAGATTTTTTGTGCCCGGTTCCGGCTCGGAACAGGCTCGCTCGCAAGGAATTAAAATTAATCATAAAGGTAACAAGTAACTAAATATCTTTCAGTGTTGTTTAATTGATAATAATAATAACCTTTAATAATATTGAAACCCTAATAGCGTCCTTAAGCCGAAGTTAGTCCTACGAAATATTGTGTTATCGCATTTTATGAAAATCTTACGACTCAAAAATAGGTCTTGTAATTAATCATCTTAATTTTGCCATTTAATTAATTCTCTTCAAAACAAGTTGAAAAATTTGCCCGAAAGAACTAGGTTTTATATTCACATCGTTGTGGTAAAAAAAAAAAAAAAAATTTGAACGGATTTTAGTGAATGACACTGAATTTTATCAGTTATGTCGTAAAATGAGTAAAATTGTCTATACCTACAGTTTGAATTTTAACTAGGCGTGGATGGCTATATCTGAAACTATGAGAATTTCGAAGAACTTTGAAAGAAGTCCTCGAGGCCGATTCAGACTAAACTGCATCATTGGATTTTAGAAAATCCAATAAGCCCGGCCAGAAATCGAACCCGCTGATTTGGTACAAATAATCACACTGTTGCTAATAATGATAAAATTCTGGGAAGTAATCATATACAACAAACTTAAGGAAATAGCAGATTTTTATTGGAATTGCTAGTTCTCTATGGTACTTTGGCCATATCATAAAAAGAAAAGAAAAATACTTGACCTGCAGTAAAATACTTTTGCTCAAATAAAAGAATCCCTTTCCACTGAGAGCAATATAGTCCTTCGAGAGTTGATCCTGAAGGCGCCCCATCTGCAAAACGAAAGCCTTACTTATAGACTTAATGTCAAGTGTCAATAATCCTATCTTTTATTAATTTATGTCTATTTTCTTTACCACTTTGACTGTTGACTATTATGACAGTTTTGTGAGTTAAAATTGTGATTATTGAATGGTATGAGCTTTTTTTTACGTGGTAAAATCATCACATGAGTCCTCCACCCAGGGCAGAGCGAGAGGGACTGTCAGACTCGTACTGACTAAAATCCACGGTGTCCTTCAATAGCCCTTTACGTACCGGTCACCGTACCGTGAGTCCCGCGACCGAATGGTATGAGCTTAGCTGAAGACATGTATTTTTTTTTTGAAGTCAGAAAATCAGGTATGCTGGCAACAATAATTATTATAATAGCTGTTATGCAAGCCATTTGCTGTAAGTAAGCACTTCTTGAGCTGACATGCTACATTCAGCCATAGGACATTGGTATGCAGACAGCCTAACTTATAACACCACATAGGAAAACCGATTCAAAATTGCTGCCTGCATACCTATTTTACTGACTTTACATAGAGATAACCGTTTCTTTTTAATTTGAAAGCAGACTTGTCTATGTGAGACAAGTCGTAAATCTGTCGTGACTCTAATATCCGGATAGCCTCAAATCGCAACCAAATGCTTACAAGGTGTGTCTCTTATTAGAACATTACAGGTGAATGAGATGAACACATTAGTCACAATGGTGGCTAAAGTACCTCAACATTATAACAATGAGTATCATGTGTGTAGATATGTTTGAGGGCCTGACGGGAGTGCGAGTTGATGTCAGAGGCTGCCAACACGACGCTGATGACCCTGAAGCACAGCCAGGCGAGTGACATGAAGTAGTAAGCTGTTCTGATTGGCTCGCTGGATTGGCTTTGTCTGCGGACAAAATAAAAATCAAACTGGAAAAGCATAGCCCTGATCTAGGTCTCTATAAGATATTATTGGCTAATGAACATAGATGGAAATAATTATTTTGGACTTCCTATACAAAATATCGCATTGGCTTTGAAAACTGCATCTGTTTTTTCATTCTTGTGTGCAAAAAGTTTGATGATCTGAGCAAATATTCGCTTCACACGGCGCGTAATATTGTCGAGCCGAGCCATTGGCGCGTCTAATCCGTAGAGAATTGCACTTTTTCATCTTGTAGAATCAGGTTGACACAAACAGAAAAAATAACAGGTATTCTTGAAAAACCTAACGACCGGGAAGATACCTTCCCGGTCGTTATACAAGCACTTTTTTGAGGCACCCTATTTTCCCCACCTTTATTTATTTTTAGGTGGTAAAACCATCAAACGAATAGCGACGCCTTGGGTGGAGCGAGAAGGACTATCGCACTCGTACTGACTAAAATCCACCTCGTTCGTTCAGTAGTCTGTCCCTTTAAGTTCCAGGGTCATGGATTCTCTTCTTGAGAGAAGAGATTCTTTTCATTCTCTCTATGAGGCTCCATCTCGCATCTCTCTCAACACGACGCGTCGTGATCGAACGGCGAGTCACCCATTACCCGCCGTACGCACGCAAGGTGCTTGTTTACCCGCTCAGATAGCGTGTATACAAGCAGTCAAGCACCTTTACTAATTATATAGGTACTCGTACCTAATAAAAGCGTTTCCCAAAGTACGTACATTACAGGGTATATATCAAACGTGATGAATGCCCACAGCTGTTCTAAGCATTACACACGTTACGTTCCATTACAACGTATAAGGGTACTTACACGGATGTTTTTCTTACACCGTTAAGTCCTAATGATCGATTAAGTACCGACGAAATGTTTGTAACTGGTGGAACTTTCTTCTGCTTACAATGTGTTAAGTACTTTGATAGAAGTTTTGTTTGTTTTTGTTTGGAAGAGAATTGCCAGTGTTTTTGATGTCTAAGGCCAATTTCTTTTTTTTTTTACTAATGTTATATGGCTATTGGAATATGAATGAAAAAAAAAAGTCTACAGTTGCTTTTTTTTAATCTTTCATATTTGTCCTGGACATAAATAAGTACAAAATGATTGACCTAATGGATGACAGCTGCTTTAAGGTCCGCTTCCACATTCAGATGTATTATTCATTACGAAGTTTAATTTATATCTTCGATATTTGATTTTGATCGTTTCGAAAATTCAAAAACATGTTTTATGTAGGCATTTAACTTGGTATCACTTATTGTAAGTGGTAACATTCCTTTTTTTTTCTTTAATTTATGTCTTGCAGCTCAAATTTTAATCAAGATTACGACCGACATAGATGATTAACTTCGAGCACTCAAAAACAAATACTTTTATAGTATGTTGGAACTTCAATGGTTTAATTTTAAATTATCATAATTCGATAACGAGCTATTCTTGAAAGTTCAAAGACATAAGTGAACGAATTAAAATTGTCAAATTCAGACGTTTCAAAAAATAATGATATTGGCGGCGATTGATTATATATATTTGGCGATGGATTATATATAGTCGCTGAGCAATCGACTGGTGCGCAGCGTGTCGCGGGTTCGATTCCTGCACGGAACAAATATTTGTAAGATCTGCAAGAAGTTGTTCCGGGTCTGGGTGTTTGTGTATGTGAATTTCTATTTTTGTAAACGCACCCACGATAGAGGAAGAAGTGCCTAGTGTAGGCAAGGTTATAAAAAAAATAAAAAATGAGCTACTTACGTTATTCCCAAGAATAGATGCAAGCAAATAAAGTAAAAGTTGCAGAAACAGGACAGGATGATGATCCCTCCGATGGAACCGTCCACCTTGCGTACCAGCATGGCTTGCTTCACGTAAGCTTCTCTTAGTTTTCGCCAAGTGTACACTTTTGTTGCTTCATTCTTCTATAAAATAGAATATAAACATTTAAAAACCCTAAACATAGAATTTCAGCATTAATTCCTTTGTCAAACGACAGGCGAGTCCGAAGCGATAACGAACCGATACGAGACGTCAGTCCTATAGTTCTGTCACGCTATCGTATCGCTTTCGCTTTTCTATGTGACTGGATTCAAACAATGCCATACATTACAAATAAAAACGTCACGCTTCGCATTCGCCACGCCTGTCTGTTTGACAAAGGTTTAATACAATCAAGAGTATTTTATTAACACATACTTTTTTATCGTGGTATTATCATCAAATGGGTCCTCCTACCTAGGGCGAGGTGAAAGTTATTGTCAGACTTGTATTGACTAAAATACATGGTGATCCTTCAATAGCCCTTTACGTTCCAGGGTTATGGTTACCTGACAAGATAGTGCCGCGACTCCGGCAGGTTTTGGTCTTTTCACACAAAAGAAATCCATTTATAGACATAAGTCACTTAAAAATGGAATAGGGTATAATACTGCATAAAAAAAAATGAAAATCTGTTTAGTCCGTCAGTCAGAATGTTGAAAAATAATGGAAAAGTTTTTTTTTTTTTAATCAATGAATATTGACAAAGATAAAACGCTTCCGAATTCGGGAGTGGGGGCTTGTGACGTCATAACGCTTGTAAATTTGTGCCGACCGAGTTACGTTTTGTGATTTTTAAAAGCGTTGTATCTTCGTAAATTTTTGGTTTACGTAACAAAAGAAAAGATACGGATCTATTTTTTTTATAATCTGTTTTTCGAACTAATTAAATGTTTTGAGTAAAATAGCCTATTCCATTTTATACAGGGAGAATTCTTTCAAGTTTAAAGTCAATCTCCGGAATAAAGCACATCCGAGAGACAAAGTTTAAAGTTTAAAGTCCAGCTAACCCCTAAAGCAATAGGAACCACGTCTGAAGAACTAGAATAAACACAGTTCGATCTACCCGCAGTTAACTTGATTTCCCTTGAGCGCGGTAAGTTTCAATATGATATAGTTCACATGAGAATTGAAGATAGATTTGTTGTGTTATAATAGAAAATTATAAGTTATGGATCTCTTAATTCAGTTAGAATTAAAATAGTCATGATTTATTATCCCAGACCTCGTTCAGCATTTTGCCTTTTCTCAAATATGTTGCGTTCAGCTTCTAGTCTGACTAGGTACAGCCCAGCGAAGCGGTCGCCTCCTTCTGCGAAGCAGTCATGCTCGCGAAGGAGGAGGTGGGCAGCGTGAGGGAGAGGACAGCGTCCTCCCTCCACCCCAGCCGCAGTGGTAGACGCCCACGGCGACGGACGTCGCCAAACGATCTCCGGCCACCGTAAGTAATGGGCGACTCGCTGTCCGACCATGGACCATACCCGGGTTGACGGCGCGTTGTGTTCCATGCGCGCCTCAAGGAGTGTCAGCATAGTGACGGGGCCCCCTGTAGAGGGCCAAGGCCTCCCGGAAAAAATAAAAAAGGTACAGCCCAGTATTTACATGGAGTGATGGCTTATTCGACCTCCACTACCTATAAGATGGATGTAAGGGATACCTCTTGGTAAGACACTCTTCACCCTGACATCCAGTCAGGGTGAAGACAATATATGAAAGTGAATGTTCGGAAAACATATTACTTTTTCGTATCCTAATTTATAATTTCATTGCTAATTGATTTTATCAATCAAAACAGTGGATATTTGACCCCTATTTGCGACGTTGTCACCTTTTCTATTCACTTTTTCAGATTTTGATACTAAATGTGTTTAGACGAAATAATTTCTGCATAAATCAGAACGTTTAGTTACAATAATAAAAACTATTTATTACTCAGCCAATGGATTCAATGAGTGAGCTCAGTGACGCATTAGTTACAAAGTGGTCCATTACCATCAGTGACTGATAAGACCACGTATTTATCACTAAAATCCAGGTTGTAAATTAAATCGTTTAATTTGAAGCTAAATTGATCGGATATTTGTTTGGAGTCACAGCTGGTACAGATTTTTAATTGTTGTGCGGTGCCGTTAGTCGATGCGATTTCAAATTCCGATATGAAATAAAAACTAAAATGGAACATTTTTTAGGCAGTTCCACTTGTGGGACACACGTGATCTTCGCTGTGCGAGAGTGCCGTAAACCAATTTCAGGATCCAGATCGGGTTCCTGGATTCATGCTATAAATTTAGGCTTCTAACACAAGCTTTTTTCCCTCTCGATGTTTTCTTTCTCATTAAAAATAAATGAAGTGGCATATTGAGAAGGAGGGGAAAAATCTACCAATTTTTCCTCTATAATTATGAATTAAAGGTTATGAATTAAACTGGGAGTAATATAATTGAAGAATCAATAGATCAAGGTGAGTTTAAATTGGTGGTGGCCTTTATCGATATATTAAGTGCGGTTACCTATTCAAAGACAGGTTATTTGCTCGAGAAAGTTTCACTTAAACACTATCTATCTATACCCAGATTCATAAACTAATTTTAGCCGTGGAAGCTGAATGGAAAGGTCCCATAAACATGCGACTTAATTGAAACTATATTACGGTTGGTAGGTTATGAAGACAGAAATGGAAACATCTGGGGTTGAAGCCTACCCCACCCCTACACAATGGGTGGTCCTTACAGCGAGGATCACAATTAGGTGATTAGTGTACAATAAACACGTAGGTAGACAGATGGTACGAGTAATAGTTGGTGACGTTATTAGATCTGTGTCTAGGTATTCCTACACAAAATTGACGCAAAACGTAAAGACCCTTGTTATAAAGACAAGAGTGACGCTGAAGTGAAAACTAATTACATTACCAGTGTAATCTAAGTACCTGAAATATACCTGTAATATGCCCTGTAATAGTCTTGTGTCGTAAGTCTAGGTCGCCTTAAGTGTAATACTTCAAGCCTTTCATCTAAGAGGTTTTATTTTAGAGCGGATAAAATCATCAAATGTGTCCTCCTGCCCATTGACGGCACGTTTGACGCAGTGGCTGAGCAATTGGACTGCTGCACTTGCGTGTCGCGGGTTCGATTCCCACACGGCTCAAATATTTTAGTTTCGGGGCTGGGCGGTTTTGTATGTGAGTTTATATGTTTGTAAACGCACCCACGACTCAGGAGAAATTCCTAGTGTGAGGCAACGTTAAAAAAAACCAGCATGTTTCTTCAGATGGCCTTTGCGATTCAGAGCTGTGGTAGCAGGGGTTAGGCAGAAACTATAGAATGTCATATGGAACGATCCTTACATATTCTTTTCGCCTCGTCTACGTTCGTACATCTGGTTGAAGAATCTACGCTGCGCGCTGGTTAAAGTATGAAATAATTTCTCTTCTTTTCACTAAAGCTTTTAATTTTAATTTAGTTTCCTTTGTAAATATTTAATTTTTAGTTTTAATTGTTAATTTAAATATTCAAGAAAATTTGCTATCTAGAAAATGTTATGTAATGTGATCTGATATTGTAATTAAGTTAAAGGATTTATTCCTGATAATACGATCAAATTACATATTTATTTTCTTTATTCATTTCTACACTTTTTAAGTGTAGAAATTAAAGAAAATAAATATATTATTTACATTATAAATATTTTTAAAATATTTTATATTTTTATATATTTATTATTATTAATGTAATTTCATTTGATCTAATTTCGTAAGGTTTACTGAACATTTTCAACACTGAATGAATAAATTAATACTCATTATATTCTTACTTGATCAAAATCCATCTGCTTCCTCTCCAGCGCACACATCTTAGCGAGACACTGGTTCAGGCGATGATACCTCGAAGTCAGACCCATACTGATAAGGACTATCAGTTGGTCCTGGAAGTTCCATAGTAGAGTAGCCACGGTACTCATAAAGAATAAAGGCACGCCGTACAAATCTGAATATTCGTCTGAAATTATTGTTTAAATATGATTTCAGTCAATTGAAACGGAAGTATGGAAAAGGTATGCTGCACTGGCCCTTTATAAATTGTGATAAGGGCACGATTATTATCCATTAAGAATTCGAAAAAACGAACATGTTTTTTTTTTGTGTGGAGATGAAAAGAACTCTAATGGGCCTACCATACGCACAAGCTTTACCACAGTTTTGCCTGTGCAAGCCAGTTTGTACAAGGAACACCGTGCGTGTGGTTGGTAAAACTGTATCTCGCGCAAAACCCCAGGGCGGCCTGCGCGATTGCCTGCCCAGTTAGAAATGTGGTGAAGCTTACGCATGTGGTTGGGCGTTTAGTGTTCAAGCCACAGTTACGTTCGGTAAGGTATACATGGACATTATTGGACATCCGTCAGTCAAAATGGCAGACGAACGTGCAATCGTGAATTCTTGACAGAATTTATAAATGTTTATAAATCTCTTCCTAAATTGATACACTTAATTAATTAACCGCCGGGTGCCCGTGCACAGCATGCGCCGCGGTGAGCCAGCGCCTTTATGCCGTCCGTAAAGCTTGTACAGTTAGAACTGTGGTAAAGCTTGCGCGTGTGGTTATGCCGTCCGTGTACAGTTTTTTCATGCGAGAAGTTTGCGCGGTTAGAACTGTGGTGAAGCTTGAGCGTGTGTTAGGCTCATAACTAAAACTGACTTGAAGTAATATATTTTTTTTAAATCCCTTCATCTGCCTTCGTCAATAGGATAGACTCCTAGTTAAACGGGATTCAGCTAAATATCAATACGATTTATAATATTACATAGTGCGGCTGTGTAACTGAACACCACAACCCAATAACTGTGTACGATACCCCTTAGTAAGACTGGTTTTCAGACTTTAGAGCTTCTGATTAATATAACGACTTATTAAAGATCTCTCACAGCTGGAACTAACAAGGGAAATTCGCTGTTATAGGCCACCCATCCACAGACCAGCCTCGACCTGAGCGGCTGCTATTATTTAGTAATTTCTTCATATACTTATTTTATGAAATAAACTAGGTTACTTACGCCTCAAAATCATAAATCCATGTGAAATGAGAACATATCTCTTCATAATCAAAGATGGCGGGCAGTCCAGTCCAATCGAAGAAATAATACTCATAATATGCAATACTGAAATTTAAATAAGAGAAGTTAAATAATAAAAATAAATAAATATTCCACAACTATCACACAACGCCATCTAGTCCCAAGCTAAGCAGAGCTTGTGTTATGGGTACTAGACAACTGATAAACATACTTATATATTTCTAAATACATACATATTATAGATAAATTAAGTTACACACAATTTAAATAAATAATCAATAAGGCAGTACGTATATTTGCTTACGGGTCGTATTTATTTACGTACGCAAAGCTTTGTAACGGACTCAATATACTTGAGAGACGTTGAAACCAAATATGACAATAACATTTGGTTTCAACATGTACTTATAATTAATACATATTTATACATATTTATACTTGAATTTAGGTGTTATATAAATATGTATAAATTGTATCCAATTGAGAGTGCTTTAATTTGTTTAATTAGGTATATATAATAATATTAAAATCTAAACTAAAAACTAAAACTTTGTATGAAATAAAGTCATATGTCCTAGGTATTGTATTACATAACATGTATTATTCCGAATGTTCATTTAGGTAAAGTAAAATTGATATTTAACTTTTATTTTAGAGATAGATACTAATCGTTGTAAATCCGACTCCACTCTTGTTTGTCCTACCCCTAGAGTATAATTTAAAATCGCGAAGGCGCGGAGGTGGAGGAGTGCCGGAGTCGTGAAAGAAGTCATAGCTGCTCCATATTATATGCTCGCTTGCATGCTGCATGGTTGCTTGCATACTGCATGCTTGATTGCAAGCTGTATGCTTGATTTTATAATGAAGAACGAGAAGAAGACGATCGACGTACATGTCAAAATAACTTATGGCACTAGATTATGGATAAAAAAGTTAGGTAACACAATAGAGAACCGTTGGCTGTATCTAAGGGAGTTTTTTCTTAGTTCATGTGCAACATGTGTGTTTCGTTAGATACTGCGTGCGGTCCGTCAGTAATTATGTTAAATTTTAGGCTTCTGCTACATTTAGCCACTGCGATAACCTTCGTAATGGAACTTCGACCCAAACGAAATACAGTAGGGCCTCGTTTATCCGGACTCCGCTTTTTCGGTGATCGCTTTAATCCGGCGGTTACAAAGATATGAAGTGTTAGCTGATAAGGAGATTGTGCAAGCGACAATGTGTGAGGATGATGAGCAAGATCAAAACTATAGCGTTGATGTTGTCACCTCCAAGAAAGTTGGTAATTCAGAGGCAGTGGGATCTTTAAACACTGCTTTAAAATGGGCTGAAAGTAACCAATTTGATAGCCACAAAATTTTGTCTCTGCTTCGACTTAGACACCGGGCTTTTAAAATCACAACCTTTTTCAAGAAGAAATATCTAATTTTAACTTATTTACTTCTTGCATACCTAGCTGTAATTTTGAACATGTTCATTTTTGTCTTTATAATTTAACAAAAAAAAAATGATTAAGGAGTCTAAGCATGGGTTTTATTACCATTAAATATGACATACTACAATCCGGACGCCTCGATAATCCGCAAGGAGTCTTGTTTTTGCCTCTCCGGATTAACGAGGTCCTACTGTATAACCAAGTCCAAATGAGATTAAAACGTTTTTAATACTTACACATCGAGCATACCGTCATAAAACCGAGTACAAAATACATTCTCTTCTTCAATGTCTTGTCAGCTGGTGCTTTGACGGCCATGATCCTTTCAACCTTCACCCAGAACGCAGCGATGTCACTCCAGGATCTGAAGAGCAGCGATGCTAAGATCAAAGAGATGATTGCTATCGTGTAGAAGATGGTGCCTGCTAATCTTGCTGAGACACTTCCTGAAAGGAATGAAATATTTTGTTGTAGCTCACAAACGACAGATAAGAATAATTGATTGACTAATTAAATTCTCTTATGAATTTGGTAAATCAAGGAGCTCCTGCTTAAGCAACGTTAATTAAGTGTGGCCCGAAATCGGAACTATACACAATATTTAAATAATGTCAATGAATGCATTTTTTTTTTGTTAATAACTTACTTTGTCCTGCTGTATCAATAGCCCAACCCGCCAGTGCTTTTATAACCTTCCAAATAGCTTGAATGTCCATGTAAACTAACACGCTTAGTATGAGCGCACTCCAAAAGTAACAGATGTATCTCTTCGACCCCAACACACCCATCAGACAAGACCACTTGAATACCTTGTCCATTGCTGTTAAAAACTCCTAAATGAAAAAGAAAATTGATAGTGCTAATTTTGTAAGTAGAATTAGCAAACCTGCGAAGCATCATTATGTTTTAGGTGGTCAGTAATTAAAAAGACTTACAATTATTTAGTTTACAAATAATAAAATACGTTTGGCACTCGGGGACTGCCGCGGTAAAGCTATTGCATAGCATTTTTTTAAATCAAATTATGCAATTATAATAAAAAGAAAAAAATATCGCCATCTGTGAATATTTAACGAGAATATCATCCCATCATTGCTCTATGGGAAGTTTGCCATTTTACAACTGCTTATTTGACCTCCACAACCCAGTAAGTGTGCAGTACAATATCCCTTGCTAAGAATACTACGAGCCGTCGAGGCCATGCTGCGGGGCGAGACGGAGTGGGAAGCGGTCGCCTCCTTCTGCGAAACAGTCATGCACGCGAAGGAGGATGCGGGCTGCGTGAGGGAGAGGACAGCGTCCTCCCTTACCCCAGCCGTAGGGGTAGACGTCCACGGCGACGAACGTCGGCAGACGATCTCCGGCCACAGTAGGCGCGGACATGCGGGCAGCGAGTAATGGACAACTCGCTGTCCGACCATGGATCATGCCTCGGTCGACGGCGCGTTGTGTTCCACGCGCGCCTTTTTTTTTTTTTTTTTGGGACAAACCCACCACACTATTCCCTAACCACTGCAACTCCTGTGCGCTAGAATCAACAGTGGCAACCAACCAGAAAAGGGCCGAGACAATGAAGCTCGACGTGTCCCGGAGAATGAATTTACCTGTCTTGGATCCTGCAACGAAATTAATCAGAAAAGAATAGTGGAGGAGTAGGAAAAAATATATGTTTCCACTTCCCTCCCTGCAAGCAGGAGACAGAACAAAACAAGGCCAATAGGCACAAAGGGACATTACAACTGGGAGAAGTCCAGTTGCCTAGCACCACGGGTAAAATGACTACTAATATTAATGGGTCCTAAATTGTGAGCTGCTAAATTTGATGCCAATAATAGGTAAGGCCCGAGTAGTAAATGACTCCAGATGTAGTCTGAACAGTGTTCAACATAATATTACGTTCGTTCTGCCAAAGAATACACTCCCATAGAATATGATGTGCTGATTGTTCATATTCACAGTCAGATGTCGAACATTGACAAAAAGGCGAGGGAACAAGCTTGAAGGAAAATAATTTACTTTTAAAGTTACCATGTCCCGTGAGAAATTGGGCAACACAGTGATCCACCTCCAGCCACGTCCTACCCAGCCGCTCACGAACGGATGGAAAGGACTGGTGGAGGTGCCGCCCCTTGATAGAATTATCCCACCTACTTTGCCATTCGGATAAAAGATCCTCCCAGACGTCACTCTGGGGTTTGAACAATCTAGATATCTTATCACGGTCACGTTGAGGTAGAAAATCAGCATCAGTGGTCTCCCGTGTGGAAAAGTACATTGCAGCACGTCGCTGTACTTCAAGATCGACTGGAAGAACACCAGCAAGTACCGGTAAAGCTTCAGTACTGACCCTCACGCGCACCTCAAAGAGTGAAAGCTTCTCTTAACAGTAACGATGAAAAAGAATTACAAATGATAGTCGGGACTAATGCTGCTTTCATACGTGCTTTCCAAGATTGAAGAAACTCTCTATGATAGATGGTCACCCAGCCCCCAGCCATAGACCAATTTCGTCAAGCACAGCTTTACGAGCTATGCTTAATTGACAAAATGTCACACTTTATTAAAACCATACTTACATCATGATTCGGCTGCTGAGGTAGGAGTAACTTATTATTTCTCAAAAATTGAGTAAAGTCCTTATTTGACATTTCACAAAGTATAAATTACAAATCACTTAGCTGTACTCATAACGATATGTTTATTTCAATAGCAGTAAAAAGTTATCGTGTTAAAAATGTTGGCGATTGTTAGATATGATGTTTTTTTTTCTATTTGCAAACGGATTGTTATTGGTGGCCAGTTTTTGTTGAGCTTCAATAATTTTGAGCGATGTAGAATTAGAGTTGTCAGTTTAATTTAATATTATTTTAGATAGAACCATTTTTTTTTTCTAATATATTTAGTCATTGCATGATGAAACCTTTCTTTTTTATATTAAGGTTTTTGTTAAACCTATTTGTCCATAACCTTCAACCACTACTATGTTTTCAAAGCAGTTTACCACCGATTAATTTCCCTCTTCTAATTATGATAATGCTGAAGCACCAATAACGTTTAATTAATAAAAGTTTAATTGCCAATGACATCTAAGTACCTTTAAATTTTAAAGTATCTTTCGAGTAGCGAGTAATGGGCAACTCGCTGTCCGACCATGGACCATGCCCGGGTCGACGGCGCGTTGTGTTCCACGCGCGCCGAAAGAGTGTCAGCAAAATATGACGGGGCCCCCAAAGCCTGTCGGGGTCGCGGGACATATGATATACCGCGGACGATGGCCTTCTGCTCATTCAGTCGAGTACTCGTGCTGGACTCGAGAATTTGGCTGACACTTGCCTACGATTAATATCACAGTGGGGCGATCGAAACCGTCTGACCTTTGCACCACATAAAACCTATCAACTCATTTTAAAAGGTGACCTTAAATCGTGGCCTAGTATTAAATTTAATAATGTTCCCGTTAAGAGAAAGAAATCGGTGTGCTATCTTGGTTTAGTTTTAGAGAGGAATTTCACATTCATAGAACATATAAAAACAGTTGGTGAAAAAGCTAAAAATAATTTTTATGCCCTAACGAGAATATCCAAATCTACCTGGGGTCTGTCTTTTTTAACCTTAAAAACTATTTATGGTGCTACTTACTTGGGCTGTATGTGCTATGGAGCACCTGTTTGGGCCGATAGGGCCACCATAGGGGCGGCACGACGTAAATTGCTTCAAAGCCAACGCTTGGCTTTATTATTCTTAAGTAAAGCGTATAGAACCGTCAGTACTGAAGCTTTACCGGTACTTGCTGGTGTTCTTCCAGTCGATCTTGAAGTGCAGCGACGTGCTGCAATGTACTTTTCCACACGGGAGACCACTGATGCTGATTTTCTACCGCAACGTGACCGTGATAAGATATCTAGATTATTCAAACCCCAGAGCGATGTCTGGGAGGATCTTTTATCCGAATGGCAAAGTAGGTGGGATAATTCTATCAAGGGGCGGCACCTCCACCAGTTCTTTCCATCCGTTCGTGAGCGGCTGGCTAGGACGTGGCTGGAGGTGGATCACTGTGTTGCCCAATTTCTCACGGGACATGGTAACTTTAAAAGTAAATTATTTTCCTTCAAGCTTGTTCCCTCGCCTTTTTGTCAATGTTCGACATCTGACTGTGAATATGAACAATCAGCACATCATATTCTATGGGAGTGTATTCTTTGGCAGAACGAACGTAATATTATGTTGAACACTGTTCAGACTACATCTGGAGTCATTTACTACTCGGACCTTGTGGAAACTCGAACAAACTTTCGTGCGTTCAAGCGTTTTTGCCATACCTATTATTGGAATCAAATTTAGCAGCTCACAATTTAGGACCCATTAATATTAGTAGTCATTTTACCCGTGGTGCTAGGCAACTGGGCTTCTCCCAGTTGCAATGTCCCTTTGTGCCTATTGGCCTTGTTTTGTTCTGTCTCCTGCTTGCATGGAGGGAAGTGGAAACATATATTTTTTTCCTACTCCTCCACTATTCTTTTCTGATTAATTTCGTTGCAGGATCCAAGACAGGTAAATTCATTCTCTGGGACACGTCGAGCTTCATTGTTTCGGCGCTTTTCTGGTTGGTTGCCACTGTTGATTCTGGCTTACAGGAGTTGCAGTGGTTAGGGAATAGTGTGGTGGGTTTGTCCCAACAAAAAAAAAAAAAAATATGATATACCGTGGCCCCGGTACGTAAAGAGCTATTGAAGGACACCGTGGAGCTTAGTCAGTACGAGTCTGACTGTCCCTGCCGCTCTGCCCTGGGTGGGAGGACTCATTTGATGATTTTTACTGCGCTAAAATAAAGTACCTTTTAAATAAAAAACAAAAAAAAAATGCACAGTTTATTTGTTCATAACACTGGCTCTATTAAATATACAGAGCTCAAGTTAAACTAGTCGACAGTTATTTGCAAAAAAACAACACGCTATCCGATCGTCCGATTCATTGCTATCAATCATGAGGGATCGAACTGAACAATAATAACTGTTTAATGGCTTCAGAGGCAAATACTGTGGGTTTATCTTGTATTTTCAAACGATCAATGATTGGAAATAAACTAACAATATTTACGATTGTTTGAGATTAAAAAAATAACAGCTGTGTAAACAATATTCAAGGTTACGAGCTAATCAATGAATGAACCCTTTTTAATGAAACTTCACATTTAAGAAAAAGTTATAAGATTTCTTTTTCGAATTTTTGAAGTGAAAACTTCTTTAGCGACGTTGTGCACTTTTTTTGGAATGGGTAAAAAATGTTAAACTCGCGTCAGGACACGTGACCTGATCGAAAATTCGTAAGACGGCGCAGGGCGCTTGCACGAATGTTCGTGTGTGTTTATTACTATTGAAGTTCACTTCTGCCGGCACTCCCAGAGTGCAACCCGTCGTTTTTTTTAAATTAAATAAAGCAATAATTATGATTGTAAACTGTATGCGTAGTGTACTGTGTTTTACTGTACAAACTGTTTCTGCTTTAAAAAAAAAATGTAACTCTATCTTTTGCAAATATTCTCTGACAAGTTTTTGACCTATGTTTTCTGCTTGTGCGTAAGAAGTTTCGTTTTATATATTTAGAAATTCGAACAGCGCGGCGGTTTTTCGTTGAGAAACATGATTCTTTTCTAAACAGATGATTTTATTTTCGAATTGTGTGCGTTAATTTGAGTGAATGGTACTTGTGAACGTTACAGTATAGCACTTCATAGGTACACTGTAAAGCCTTTGTCAAACAGGCAGGCGTGGCGAATGCGAAGCGTGACGTTTTATTTGTAATGTATGGAATTGTTTGAATCCAGTCACATAGAAAAGCGAAAGCGATCCGATAGCGTGACCGAACTATCGGACTGACGTCTCGTATCGGTTCGTTATCGCTTCGGACTCGCCTGTTTGTTTGACAAAGGCATAAAAGAAGGTTGTTCGAAAAGTCTACCTTCCATTTATTCACCAATTCAAGTTTGTTGACTAGAAAATGTTACATGAATGAAATTGTGGAATGAAAAAAAAAGGCTTTACCAAAATTCCAGGCTGCACTAATTACCTTCGCAGGAATGTTTTAATAAGCACAAATAACTTTTATTAAATTAGTCCTTAATCTTAAGGTGATACGAGTATCCTACAAATTCAAAGCAGACAGGTAATAAAACTTAAGAAGCGTATATTTTTGACTGTAGTTTTAATTTTAAAAGCTCATAAATTCCCATAACGAGTTAACTTGTTACCAGACTACGTTGAGTTTAAATTACTGTTATTGTTGCCAACATTTTTCTTTCGTTTCCTTGTTAGCATTTTCTAGAGCAAAAGCGGTACAACAATCTTGGAGGAATGATCCTATTTTCTTGAAGAATTTGTTTGTTTTTCTGCTTTGAAATTATTCTTTCTGTACTTTTTGTAACTCTGTGACTGTGATAAAGGATCCTTATTGTTCGGGCCATTAAGGATTTTGATTCTTCTTTTTCATCGTATCGCTATTGACTGTATTTATATTTTATTAGTCCATGGTGTTGTCGGTTAAAATAAATATAGCAGCACAGGCCGATCTTTCGGATTAAACCGCGCTTGCCGTGGTTGGTCTGTGGATGGGTGACCATATTCTGTCATAGCGAGTTTCCTCCGTGTCTCGGAAAGCACGTAAAGCCGTTGGTCCTGGCTGTCATTTGTTGCTGTCTTTGACAGTCGTTACTGTTGGTCAGAAGCTCTAAAGTCTGACAACCAGTCTTAACACGGGGTATCGTATTACCCAGTTACTGGGTTGTGGAGGTCCGACAGGCAGTCGCTCCATGTAAAATACTGATATCCAGCTGCATCTGGTTTGACTGGAAGCCGACCCCAATATAGTTGGGAAAAGGCTAGGCAGATGATGGTGTTGTCGGTTTAAGAATTAAATTTTTGGTTAGGGATTAATAATATAAATGTAATGTGCATATTGATAATATTGGTCAAGGGAATGAGAGGAGTTACTAAGTTATTGCTTTTAAGATCAAAAATATCGTATAAAAAAAGTTGAAAATGTTTTGTTTAGAGCCTTTTCAACTGTCAAGCTTTTGGAATTTCAGACGTGATGTTTTTAACTGGTTTTAAAATTTTTGTCACCAAATAATTAGAATATGTTAGTCACAATTTTAAAAACCTTTATAAAGTACGGTAAAGCAAAGACATCATTAAGCAAATTCCTTGTGTAAAAGATATCATGCAAGGCTAAGATCCTGACCCTGAAACTTTCAGAAGTCGTGAACTTTATGTATGAACTTTGTAGTTACAAATTCCTCAAATCATGAGTACAAAGATACGAAATTAATTATTATTATCTTGAAATACTTAAATGACTTTTAATTAAAATGAAATATATAATTTTTGTGAAAAATTAATATTTTCATAAAAATATTACAGTTTAGTAAAACATTGTTACCATGTTAAGTTCTTTTCGTTCTAAAATTAACCTCAGAACCGAAGACATTGACCTTTATAATTATTTATTTTTGAACGTCATATGTAAGTGCTTGGTTTTTTTTAATTAGTACGAGCCTGCCGCCGTATTCTATAACTACTGCAACTCCTGAAAACCAGCATGAACATTGATGAACACCAGAAAAGCGCCAAAGTAAAGAAGCTTGAAAAAGTCCCGGGAGTCAATTTTACTTTTCTAGATTCTGCAACGAAAACGAACACACAAAAAAAAAATGGCGAAGTTTCATTTTGGAATGATACTGAATAAAATGAAAAGGTTACCTACCCTAACCCGTATGAATTTTGATCAGAAAACTTCATTTTAATCAGAAACAAGATGATACAGAAATTAAATAATCCTATTATTAATTCTACTCATTTATCCTCCGTCTTTTGTAGAAATGCATTAGTTACTATCGCTGGCAGATTCTTAATTGCATGCAATTCGTTCCTGTGTCGGCCAGTTTGTGGTACTAACACGAAGGTGCGACAAAACGAACTTCACAACTTGCGAAGCGACTTGTCTTGCACGTCAATCGTCACTTGCGACTTGCTTGTCAATCGTTACTGTGCGTTTTTCATTTGTTTTTTTTTTCGCGTGCGTTCTACCATCAGTGTCGTATTTCATTGCTTCGCAGTGACAAGCTCTAAAGCCTTTGTCAAACAGACAAGCGTGACGAATGCGAAGCGTGACGTTTTTATTTGTAATGTATGGAATTGTTTGAATCCAGTCACATAGAGAAGCGAAAGCGATCCGATAGCGTGACAGAACTATCGGACTGACGTCTCGCTGATGTCTGTTTGACAAAGGCATAAAAAACTTATAACAAATTCGTAAGTTGGAGTTGGATACTATCTACTGGTCTACCACTGCTCTTACTTAATTTTGTTAAGTAAAACTATTTTGGTTGCAGGACTTACCCATTACCGTGACCCCGGTACGTAAAGGGCTAGTGAAGGACACCGTGGATTTTAGTCAGTACAAGTGTGACAGTCCCTCCCGCCCTGCCCTGGGTGATGATATTACCACGATAAAAAAAGTAAAACTATTTTATTTTACACTATTCTTGAAAAATCCCAAAACTCTCTGCCTGGTAGGTTTACGAGTATGTCGTACTGGTCACAACCCACCAAGGAGCCAACTCGTTACATGTACAAAATTAAAAATTTCCGAATTCACGTTGCATTTACTTCGCACATTCATGCTAGTCCGATGGGTCACCACTATTAACCTAATTTTCTGAATCTCTGGACGATAGCTCTCAATATGGCGGCAATTTAACTCGCTCAAGGGCTTACGAATTAATTTGAATGAGTTTAAAAGCTTTCCAATGCGATTGTGCTGCGCGATATCAATTTGGATGCATTTTTAATAAGCGCTGATGGAATAAGTATTACAAGTTTACACGATTTATATGTGGCTTGACTAGCTTGTGCTCGCTGTAGCTTTGTTTATGCTTTGGTCAAAAACTATCCCACTGCAATTTTCTGAAATGAAGTGGTTTTAAAACGAATAAGGAGAAGAGTTCTCCCAAAAGTTTTGAGTTACTTTCGTACGGGCCCGTGTCTTCGTTGATAGACTAAGGGAGTAGACCCCTTGGTCCCGCTCTACGTCGCAGACAACTACCGTGTTTAATTGGCACGCCAGGGTTAGGTAACTAGAATTATTGGATTCAGATCGGTAAGTAGTTCGGAAAAGACTAACCACTGCATTCAAACCCCCAAAATTACGAAATATAATATTAAGAACATTTTTTTTAGCGTGGTAAACTCATCAAATGAGTCCTCCCACCCAGGGCTGGGCGGGAGGTACTGTCAGACTTGACTGACTAAAATCCACGGTGTCCTTCAATAGCCCTTTATTTACCGGGGTTACGGTAAATTCTGAGTCCCGCGACCCCGACAGGCTTTGGCCCATGCTTACACTCCTTGAGGCGCGCATGGAACACAACTTAAAAAAAAAGTTTCGTGCACATACGTATACTGCTTCATAAGCATATTTTCCAACATATTTTATTTAAATTTACTTTTAATCCTTTTACCAGCATATCATAGGATGACCAAGCGGTGAATCCACCTACAGCCTTGTTATCTATTCAGGAAGCATCGCAAATGGCCTAAGTGGAACCAAAATATTTGGCACTTAGCCCGAAAAACACATCAACAAGATGGGTCGCGGGCCTTGAAACTGAAGGAACGAGTAAACAGAGTAGGTATGACTTATACTAAGCTAACTTAGTTTTTGGTAAACCTAAAATAACAAGGGGTGCTAATGTTATAAACAGTAGTTATAACAACAATGATTCCTAATGAGGTTGATGTAAACAAGAATTAAGCCTTTGTCAAACAGGTAGGCGATAGCGAACCGGATCGAGTCCGAAGCGGTAACGAACCGATATGAGACGTCAAACTGGGTGCTGCGAACTTAGGCGTGGCAGTTGTATTAGCTGGCTTTTTATGAACGACGTCAAACAGAGCAAATACGCCTTCGCCACATCTTCGCATCGGTTCGGTCACGCTATCGGATCGCTTTCGCTTTTCTATGTAACTGGATTCAAACAATTCCATACATTACAAATAAAAACGCCTCGCTTCGAATTCCCCACGCGTGTCTGTTTGACAAAGGCTTTAACCTTATTCATTATAAAATGAGACCTAAAATTCTTCCTTGTTCCTCTGTTGTTTTTGAGTTCCAAGGTCACGGAAAGACCCATGATCTTAACCTTCGAAAACAAAAAAATAAAACACCTACAAACGCGACCGTTTGCGAAACCTTTTCAATACATATTTACACGCATGGGACCTGCGAATGAGACTAACCGTGAATGAGATCATGTAAACATTGTTTTATTGCAACCCAGGTAGGGTTTAACTTTGACATAACTTTCGCAACAAGCGCTTTGCTAGTATCTGCAAGGCAAACGCTGCTGCACAAGGGATAGAGAAAAAAGGGAAAAAAGGAGGTTATCGATTCGACTCGTATGTGTGTAATATTTCCAGAACTGCCCAGGTTTCGTATATGTTTCTATATCAGCAATTAGGAGTAGTGGTAAGGGAACTTCGAAGTTTTCGTCCGTACTAGTCAAATTTTATCTGTTTTCAATCAAATAAGTGTTAACCTTCCATAAATTTATTACACTTTTAGTATATTTAGAGGTTCTGGGTATAATTCTCACCATTTTTTATAACTGCTCTTTAATTTTTTTAAATCGGGTTGGGGTTAGTTCAGCAACTTTAGGTTTAATTTTATTAGTGACAATGACGTTTAAATGTCGAAGATCTCAATCTTATTATCTTTTAAGATTTAAGCCATATTGATAATTTCATAAATTTTATTATCAATATGTCTTGAATTGCATTTAACACTAAAGTTAATCGTAAGATCCGCTGATGTTTTGTTGACTCCATTTTTTGTTAAATATTGATGAATTAAAGAGTTCATACTCGTAGTTATTAAAGAGTGATTTTTTTACAGTTTATTTTCAAACAGTTCTAAAAATTCTAAGTACGCAACTTTCCCCATACCCTTGCTCACTCTTACGTCACCTATCGAGTACGTTGAGCATGACTGTCTTTCTGCACTTAAGCAGCTGTAGCTATTAAATGCAGTTTATAACGAATAAAAACTATAGACACTTTTACAGAGGGATAAATTACTAATCTATCACGTTGCATAACAACCCATTGAGGCTTAAAGCGATTTAATAAATCGATTTGCGGTAAAAGGTACCATTGAATACCAACAGATGGCGCTACTAGTACGTAAACGTACGTACCACATATCACTCCAACATAAATATTCATTATTTTTTAAGGTTTGTCCTGATCTATTATTAACCTGTACTCCCATTAGAACGATCTAAATTAAATAATGAAAACAAGTTCCGTATCCTTTACTAAATTATTTACCCTGTCCTCATAAATACAGTCCTCAGTTATGAAGTTGCCCTCTAAATGAAACACGTTAAAACTTTGAGGATAAACTTGTTATCCTATAACTTTTGTGTCATTCAACCTTCACAGTTTGGAATGTATAGCGGAACAGTGTATAAGACGGGGACGCGAGGTATAATGGGGACATACACTCTTTAGGCATAATTAACACAAAACTAACGTAGCGCAAGCGCTATCAGGTCGTTATTTGTAAGCGGTCATTAACAAATGGCGTCCTGTTGGCGCTTGCGCTACTTTTTTTTTTGTGTGTGTGGTAATTGATGATTAATTATCAATATTTAAATTGATAATGAGCTATCCTGGATCAATTGCATGTAAGTGATCCCATATTTTTGTTTGCAAGTGTAATTTATAGGCAAGTATTTCCCTTGGTGTTGGTAGATATGAATACACGCATTACTGTTAAAAATATTTCATGGAAAACGTCTTGTGTCGGGAACATTGTGAATTCTCTCCATTGTTCTCATTTGGAGAATTTTGCGTTATTTGGCAATGTTCATGTGAAAACTTTGTTCCGTTTCTGGCAAAAGGAATCGTTTTCCACGAGGCATCTTTTAAAATAATAAATGTTTATTTTGTCTTTTGTAATAAATTATTAATTTTATTATTAAATAAATGAATGAAAAGCTTTGAAATCTGAGTTCGATTATTAAATGCGACTAATACTTCTGACTGTCGAAATAAGCTACCACATCCTGGAACGCAAAGGGCAACCAAAGGAACAGGGCGGTTTTGAGTCAGTATGAATAGAATAGAATAGAATAGAATAGAATCATTTATTCGCTAGAGATGGTTTTACAAGGCTGTTATAATTTATGGGTGGTACAAAGACATCTCACCTGCAGTAGGCATGCGAAAATTACATGTTTATACGTATGCATGCATTACATCACAATATAATTATTTAAAAAAAAATGAAATAAATAGAAGCCAATTACAAATTATACGAATGTCACATAATGGAATTGTTAAGAAAATTAAGTTTGTCAAGGAAATGTCAAAAATAAATTATATGATGTTATTCTGAAATGTCAAAATAAGAAATGTCAAAATAAATTATTGTGGAAATAATAAAAAAGATAGACATTACATTAAATTTATAATCAACGATCAATTCTTAACATAGATTAATTTTGCTGTAATTGAAAAATTCATTTAGTGTGTAAAAGCAATTCTCAATCAACCATTGCTTTAGTTTGTTTTTGAATTTATTCATATGAAGTTCTCTGTAAACACGTGGAATGTGATTGTACACTTTTATGCACATCATTTGGCTGTTTTTTTTATGAAAAATGCTTTTACATGATATGATATTCAGCTTGGTAGGATCTCTTGATTTATACCTGCAATTCTCTCTGACTTTAGCAAATAAGTGTGTTTGGTTCCTCACAAACGTTCCTACCTCTAATATGTACATAGACACGAGAGTCAAAACACCTAATTTTTTGAAAAGCGGTCTGCATGTTTCAAAAGGGCCGGCCCCGCATATCGCTCTGATGCATCTTTTCTGCAATATAAATGCTCTATTAACATGAGTCGAGTTGCCCCATAACAGTAGTCCGTATTTTAAGACAGATCCTACATATCCATGATATGCCGTAAGAGTTGCTGTTTCATTGGCTGATCTCCTTAATTCTCTTATGGCATAAGTAAATCTGCTAAGTTTTTTGCATACTACGTCTACATGTGATTTCCAATTACAATGTTCATCCAAAGTGAGCCCTAAGAATTTAATATTATCGACTCTGCCAATTTGTTCTCCTTCAAGTGTGATGTTAATGTTTGTTGGAATTTGTTTATATTAGTGAAGTGTATGTATTTAGTCTTAGCTATGTTTATCTTAAGATTATTATGTGAAAGCCAATTCAATATATTACTTAGTGTAGTGCGCACTGCTTCTTCGTGATTGTCAAATTTATTTTGAGGTATCACCACTGACACATCGTCAGCAAAGAGTACGCACTTATGAGTAGTGACACTTGGCAGATCATTAATGTATAGTAGGAATAAGAGTGGTCCCAGGATACTACCTTGTGGTACTCCTGCCCTATTAATTTTAAAACATGACTTGTAAGTAGTTGACAACAGGTTTTCGTCAACGCGGGACACTTCCACACATTGTCTTCGGTCATAGAGGTAGCTTCGTAGCCACGCTAGAGCAGGACCCCGAATGCCATATCGCTCACATTTATCCAACAACTTTTCGAAATTAACTAGATCAAACGCCTTGCTCATATCGAGGAACACAACAGTGACTGGCTGTTTTTTGTCTACATTTTCTGTTATACTCTTAACTAGAGAGTAAGCTGCTAGTGTTGTACTGACTTACCCTTTTGGAAGCCGTTCTGTTCTTCTTTAATTATTTTATGTTTATTTAAGAACTCACATAATCTGGAATGCATTACTTTTTCGTATACTTTAGATAGTATGGGTACGAGTGTGATAGGTCGGTAATTATTCATGTCAAGTGTGCAATCTTTTTTATGAAGAGGTTTAACGACTGATACTTTCAATTTTTCCGGGAAGGTTCCCTTTGAAAAAGATGCATTTATTAAATGACATAGAATTGGAGCTATTGATTCAGCACATGCTTTGATCACAACCGTGGAAACCTCGTCATAACCAACTGATTTCTTATTATTTAGGGATTTGATAGTTCTGAAGATTTCTGATGGCGTGCATGGACGCAAGAACATACTTTCAGTGTTCCTATTAGGTTGAGCAATGGGTTCACCAGTCATCGGTTTTGTATTATTATCAGAAACTGTGGTAAAGAAGTTATTGAAAGCATCGGCAATGCCAGTAGGGTCTGATAATGTCTCGTTATTGTATTTGAGTGAATTTATTTGTTTATATGTATGCACTGAGTCTGCTTTGTTTTTAATGATATTCCAGGTAGCTAAGTTTTTATTTCTAGAATTTTGTATGTATTTAAGGTTACCAGATTTTTTTGATGAAATAATACATTTTTTTAACATTTTATTGTACTTGATATATTCAATCTTTATGTTTTTGTTTTTATTTTGATAACAAATTCTCCTAAGTTTTCTTTTGTTTTTGCAACAAATTTTTATACCCTTTGTAATCCATTTAGGCGAACTAGTATTACTATGAATTTTAATTTTTCTAATTGGAAAGCATAAATTGTAAAATAAAATAAAAATGTCCGAAAAATTGTCAAAAGCTCTATTAGCATCATCATCATTATAAACAGCATCCCAAGATAAATTGTTTAAAGCGTCGTTAAATTTTTTTATATTGTCAGCGTGATGATCTCTAACGTTAATATACCAGTATTTAAACCCAGTTATAAACCTTTGTACTGAAAAAGACAACAATTGGCATGTATTATGATCGGACAGACACAACTCTAGTGTTCTACCCACATCCCTTTTCCTATTACTAAAGATGTGGTCTAGGCAAGATGTTTGACGTGTTGGTGTATTAATATGTTGGTAAAACCCGTAGTTAGAGAAAATATCTACCAACTTAGTTGAGTCGCTAGTGTTTTTTAACGTGTCTATGTTCATATCACCTGTTACAATTATTTTTTTCTTGTGTTTTAATAATAATTTATATAATAAAGTTTCTAGTTTATCAAAGAACCCAAATGTATTTGAATTAGGTATCCTATAAATACAAATAACAATACACTGCAAGGCAGGTATCTCTACACCACAACATTCAAATATTTTTTCTGAACTTAATTCCTTAAGGTAATCGATATTTTTACAGCTCAGTGATTTTATGTGCCTGTTTTTTATGAGCCTGACGGTCCTTTTTGCTCAACTCGGGGAGGACCAATTGGTCTTTTGAATGTTTTTTTTTTTCATTAATGACAAGATCATATATTTATTTCATAACAAACTATTTTTTTTTTAGTTTTTTTTTTGTTGCGCTATTTAAGAAGTTATGTTAAAGTTTAAAATCATTAATTGAACTCCGAACCGAAAACACGCCGCCAGTGCCCGATGGGGCGGTGTGTCACTGTGACGTCACTTTTTTTATCATGGTAAAGTCATCAAATGAGTCCTCCCACCCAGGGCATAGCGGTAGGGACTGTCAGACTTGACTGACTAAAATACACGGTGTCCTTCAATAGCCCTTTACGTACCGGGGTCACGGTAATTCCTGAGTCCCACAACCCCGGCAGGCTTTGGCCCTCTACAGGCCCCGTCACTATGCTGACACTCCTTGAGGCGCGCGTGGAACACATTTGTGGTGGACTTATTTAAAAAAAAATGTCTTAATTTAAATACCTAATTTGATGATTTCACACTCCAAAAAAACTATGATAAAGATGAGAAAATTAACAAAACACATTGTAATTCGAAAATAACGTTTATTTCTACATAACATTTATTTTATGCATCCACAAAAATATGTAATCGAACATCTTTTAAGAAATAAAATAGTCCTATACACATAATTATCTATCATCTATAGTACTTAAGTAGATTAAAATCATTGCTATTACTTATAAATTCACAGAATTTGTTTTAAAACCTCCACTTATTCTAGGCATTTTCTTAAGTAATCTTCAAAAATGGCTTCTAAATCATCACATTATGAAAATAATTCCGAAATAACTTGAATTTGTAAAAGTAATTTCGATTCCAATAAACGAGAATTACGATTTCAAATCACGGTTGAAATGAAAATATAATTTCGGTTTCAATCGGAAATAAATTGTAAGACCTGTGTCCTGAACGGAACGGAATACATGAGATACCTATATAAAAGAATGTCTCAAGATTTATGGTCTAAGTGTGTTTGGAATCCCATATTTTATTGTCAAATAAATATTACAAATTGTAATAAAACACACTTTGGAACTGTAATTTATCATTTGCGGAGTTATTTCAATTAAAATAGATGTATCTATTTTAGAAATAAAATAGCGATAAATAAAGCTAGGTATAACATATTTTATACAATTTGCAAACACAGTATTTAAATAATGGTCCATCAAATATAAATGGTTATTGTTCTAGTGTGTAAAAAACATTAATAACGATTCAAAAACAAATGGATTTTTCATTTACTCGTAATAACACAATTCTGTGGTAACGGTTCGCATAATTAATTAATAATTCACGTCAATTTAGGTTCCTTTATTTTCATCACTTTGAAGAAGGATCATAATTAATGTCGTTCACTGTTACCAATTAAGAAAAAAAAATCTTTAATGAGATTCTTATGTTCTTCCAGAAAATTATTGGCCAGTGTTTGTAAGAAAACAAAACATGAAACTAATGGTGTTAGGTATTTTAGGACACAATGGTGATGAAATAAGTACAGTAATTATACTTGCGTTGGTCGCGGGATTTTAGTCAGTACGAGTCTGACAGTCCCTCCCGCCCTGCCCTGGGTGGGAGGACTCATTTGATGATTTTACCAGGATAAAAAAAAAGTATACTTACGTTACAACTCAGCAACTAATACTGTAATGGCTAGAAATTCATCTCAGAACTATCGGTAAACAAGAAAGAGCACGGCTGTGAAAGTTTGTAGTGACCATTAATCTCGTGCGCGAGAAAAACTGAAGTAATTAAGCGATTAACTATACTTCAAGACTTGCTGGAAGAATTTAACGACGAATATTTTTTTTTCTTTTTTTTTTATAAACAGTAGCTGTGAAAATTGTTGTTGTTGTCAAGATATTAGTTAGGGTGCAAATTAATTGACGGTCAATCACATTTTTTGTGACATATTTTGACACAGTTAGAGTATTACAGTAATTTTGTCGAATGAACGGGGTAGTTTACTTTTAATCCGGTAGTTATAATTTTTTGCAGATTTGTTCATGTTTTTTTACTAAGTGGCGTTCGGCGCTCGAAATCTTAAACTTGGAATATTCATTGGGGCAACATGTTGAACAAATTTGCAAAAAATCGGAACTACTGGATTTAACGTAAATTCTGATGTTTAAAATTACTGTATTAAAATACATAACCATATGATAACATCATGGCATCCTTAATTGCCGGATCGTCATTATCGTCGGAGAATAAAAATTCTTACAAAATGAAAAAGGGCTCGTTATTAAGACACCGTTGAATTCAGTGTAGGTGCGGACAAATTTTGGACGTAACTCTGAACATGGTCACCTCCATATAAATATTTACCCAAACGTCAGGTAGTTTTAGATGATCGGAACCAATTCACAAAATTTGGCGCCTTATTTTGACTCTCCAACCAAAGTGAAAACAACATTATTAACAAGAAATCTATACTTTTTTCCACTAATCTAGATCTTCCTCTAGTTTCCAAAAAACATAAAAATGTTCTCTAGAAACTCATTTAAGTATGTAACAGGCCAAAAATGTATCACGAAATTAAATATTTTAGGCGTGTTTCGGATTTGAATTCGAAATTAATTTAAGTAGAAACAGATGGATTTTCCGACGATACAAGAACGGACGAACGAGTGGGCCTACTACGAACGCACGGAATAAATGTAAGATAAGAGTGTCTTGGATTTTTGGGTTTCGTACTCGGAGGGTAACCAACGGCACCCTATTTCTATGCCTCCGCTGTCCGTCTGTCTGTCAGTGGGCTATATCTCATGATCTATGTCCATAACCGGATTAGAATATGGTATAGATAGAGGCAGTCTGAAGTTATGTAGCACAAAGTATTTTTTATCCTTTTGACCCGGTATTAATTTCCAGTGATATAATTTTCGTGATGATTTTAAAATTGCTGTTCGAGCGCAAAGCAATAACAGTTATTTTTCAAAATGAACAATAGGTACCTACCCGTTTTTGTTGCAATGATAGTAGTAGATATCAAGGGCTTTTTTATCGTTGTAAAATCATCAAAAGAGTCCTACCACCCAGGGCAAAGCGGAAGGAACTGTCAGACTCGTACTGACAAAAATCCACGGTGTCCATCAATAGCCCTTTACGTTCCGGGGTCACGGTAATTCGTAAGTTCCGCGACCCCGACAGGCTTTGACCCTCTAGAGGGAGGCCCCGTCATTTTGCTGACACTCTTGGAGGCGCGCGTGGAACACAACGCGCCGTCGACCCGGGCATGGTCCATGGCCGGACAGCGAGTTGCCCATTACTCGCTGCCCGCATGCCCGAGGTATTAAAGGCTAAAGACTACTGGGGTCGCGGGACTGACTTAATAACTAAACTATTAACGTAAAGGGCTATTGAAGGGGTGCTAAGACAGGAAACCTTCACGTGCGTCCGTGGACTGGAGTTTCCTCTCGGATACGTCCGGGGGGAAGACCAGTTTTTCGGGCCGGTCCGTCCGACCCTGGGATGCGGGCAAAAACTCTTTTAGGCACTGTGTGCCTAAGGGGTCTCTTTGCCCGTATGCGAATAGCCTGTCGGAGAGGGCACAGCGGCGGAGCGGGCTTGCGGACGGTGAGTAATGGGTAAGCTCGCCGTCCGACCAAGGACCAAGCCCGGGTCGGTGGCGCGTCGTGTTTCACGCGTCATCGACGAGGGCCTTTACGGGAGACCATTACGGGGCCAAATGCCTGCTGGGGTCGCGGATTTTTTCTTAATCCAGGTTACCGCGGCCCCGGAACGTAAAGGGCATCCGAAGAAGCACGGGTGGATTTTAGTCAGTAAGAGTCTGACAGTCCCTCCCGCCACGCCCAGGCCGGGAGGACTCATTTGATGATTTTGCCACCCTAAAAAAAAAGGGCTATTGAAGGAAAACCGTGGATTTAAGTCAATTCGAGACTAACAGTGCCACAAGTTCGTTCCTGGGGAGGACCATTTTGATGATGTTATCACGATAAACCCTATAGATCATAAGTCTTATTTTCGATTAGAATATCGTTCAAGATTAATCGACGTATTTGTCGTACGTTCGTGATAGGACCTGAGATGTAGGCGTCGTACCTTAGTACATTTTAATTTAAAATGTATTACCGAATTATACGGTAAAGCGGGGTTTTATTGCGTTATTGGTCAAGTGATAAACGTGGGCTTTTTCAATGAAAATTGTTTACCAAAGCTATTTTGGTCAGTTGTATGTATCTTGCACAATTTATTTTTGATTTGTTTTGGTTTAGAGCTTATTTGTATTTCTAAAACAGAATCGCAAGCAAAATTTATTTTCTTCCTTATTATAATTCAATTATTTTCAATTCATTGGTCACAGTTTCAAGAAATATGTTGGAAATTCACATCTTTGGGCCCTATCAGAAAACCAGCGCTGTGACAATTTTAAAAATGTCGCAGCACATGCTGAGATAGGAGCCTTTTGGCCTCGCACAGGACTAGATTGTTTTTATTGGTTTTACCTTTTGTCGTTTTTTCTTTTATAAATTTTGTTGTTTTTATTCATGTAATTTTTGTTGTTCTGTCCTGTGTGTGTCAATAAATCACTTTTCTTTCTTTCTTATCTTGATCATCATCTGCTTAGCCTTTTCCTGGCTATGACTTATTAGATCGAAGTCTGTGGCAGTATAAATATATAAATAGTTTCACTCTTAGGCTTTTTGTTAACAGATAATATATGCTATATTTTTTTCTGAAAACGTAAAGCATTATTGGTGAATAAAATACACCACAATCTGAGCGCTGCTGAAATAAATCGTTGGTTATTTGACGAACTAGTAAGCGATTTAATATCGCAATATAAAAATCGCAACGATTAAATTTTGAAGTGTGCGCTTAATTAGCATTAAGACACCATTTTACCACTGAAAACATCTTTCATCATGAAAATTGTTAATTTTGTGGCGCTATTGTTTATCAATATAACGTATCGCTTCAATTGCTGTAAAAAAACATATTGTCAAGGAGACTTTTTGAAGTATTATTCAATATAAAGAAAAATATTCATTTCCTTATCGAGATGTAGATATTATTTTAATTTTATTCGTAATAACAAACACTGGCCAACAATACTCAAGGAATTTCACAATAATTTCGGTTTTGAGAGAAACGAAATAAAAAAAAACAATCAAATACCAGGAATTATATACAATGGTTATCGAAGTGAAACGTAATATCGGAGACCGTTTATTAAAAAAGAAATTTGACGTATTTCAATTTTTATTTTTGTTATCATTTCTGAAATCATACAGGTAGCTAAGTAGCTGATAGAATGAACTCAGGTCTTATTAAATAAACAAGTGTATAAATATCTACTATAAATCTCTGATCACACTGAGGCAAATCCCGCGAGGAATGCTACCGTGGTTCTAATTTGTTTTAGTTAGTTTTCCACGCACTATTTATTTATACACGTTTGGCCAAATTCTTTCCATGTTAGTTGGCATAATCAGCGCGGGAAAATTTCATCCAACATTCTTCGCGGGAAGTTGCTCCAGTTAAACCAGAACTTTAGATTGGAAATGGAAGGATACGACTCAATAATTTATATGTATTGAAAAAATCTAGTTTGGCACTCATAGTCAATCACATCTTAGATATAAAACACAATCATATCAGACTTCAAACATAATACATTCCTTATTACTTTGGCAGTAGATTTCCAATTTGAAAAACAAAATCATTTAAACATTGCTTCGGAATCTATCATTCAATAAATCAAATTCTCTTAGAATCATTGTAAATCACGAACACGCAACGTTTGTTTTGCGTATCAAAGAAATACCAATGTTCTAAATAAAGCGAACAGTTGCGCGAATCCGCGATCGTCACGTTCATGAACGTTACGTATGTATGTTCGTGGACTGTAGACTACACGTTCAGGTTTGCCGAACAAACAAATGTCCGCGACGGCCGCGAGTTTGTGCGATGATCTGTTTATTTAGGTTTCGGTGCCCGCATTCATTAAATACAACTGTAGCTTATCCTAATACCTAATATTAAAATCTCCTATAGGTTGTTCTATTAATACTGTTTCGGTGGTGTCTGGTGCAGCTGGTGATGAGTTTGCTAGACCAGATGGTCTTAATGATATGGCTAGAGGTAAAGCTGATCTGGCACACAGTTGGGACGCTCCACGAGTTGAGCCGGTTGAACGGTAGCGCGTGCAGCGGCCACGTCTGGGAACAAAAGAAGTTGATTAGAAGAGTTAGAAGTAAGAATGTTCAAATAGGACCTTTCATAAAAGATGGGACTGTTATGTTAATATCAATAATTGTACCTGTTTTAATGATTACCGTCATTTAGTCTTAATTTTATGGGGTCTTCTGCTACAAAATAGAAAACGTACTCATAATAATGAAAATTTATGCTAGTTCACCGTTATTGCCTCAATTCGAATTCACGTTAATTAAAACTAAAATTGAAACGAATGAAATAAAGTTAAAATTACTAGTCCCTATTAAAAAAAATGTACAGAACTCTACAACATTCGTTGAAATACACTTAAGCATGCTCATATTTTAAAACTTTTGCTTCAGCTTATTAATAAATAAACTAGCGAGACAAACTTTACGCTATGTTATAAACAAATATTAAAGCCTAAAGTGTGCTTGAATTCATATTCTGTGTGGTTTTAATCATGCGCAGACAACTTATTGTTTTCTTAATTAAAATTATTATTTTGACAGGCCTGTTGGTCTAGTGGTTAGTGACCCTGACTATGCTGGAGGTCGTGGGTTCGATTCCCACCCAGGACAAATGTTTGTGTGATGAGCACGATCATTTGTTCTGTGTCTGGTTGTAATTTATCTATAATATGTATGTATTTAGAAATATATAAGTATGTTTATCAGTTGTCTAGTACCCATAACACAAGCTCTGCTTAGCTTGGGACTAGATGGCATTGTGTGATAGTTGTGGAAAAAAAAAAAAAAAAAAAAAATTGTAGCGAGTTTACGCAAGAATTAATGTCCCTTGTTGGTAAACGTGAGCTGTATTCTAAAACATTATTTTCTGTTTCTTTTCGTAAATGAAAAGGCTCTTTTGATTGTTAATTATCTGTTTAGAAATGTACTTTGTGGTTTATTTTTTGTTCTGTAAATTTATTTCATTATTTTCTTTGTAATGTGGAGGAAAACTACTGCTGATTCATAGGGTCAATTCACATAGAGATGCGATGATGCATTCACATTTCAGTAGAGCGACTCACAAAATCTTTATTACTATTAAAAACTTTATTTACTTTACGAAAAGATTTACATTTCACTGATGACAAGACGCAGACGCTGCGTGCACTTTTAAATAGTGTAATGTTATATTATATAAGAAACTTTTTTACATAAAGAAGTACCAATGCAAAAAATATGACGAGGTAATGGGATTCAATTGTAATAACAAATGGGATTCACCGTTGATGTCTATAAGAATGAGTTCTTAAAACTGGGATCCAAAGAAAATAAATCGAATTATTTCATCACCAACGATGAAATTCTTCAATTTCGAAAATATATCATCACAAATTTTATTTATTTTCGTTGCACCATTCCGTAAAAAGACGGCAAACTTGAACTTGCAAGTGTCAACAGATATAAGTCTGAAGGAACCGCACGACAAAGTTACGTCGTCGGAACAGAAACTGCTTTGGATACACGCCAGACAAAACAGTTTGAAAATCGATGTTTCTAAAGTTGTTTTTTCGTTGTTTTTCAAAACGTAGAGATGGATTTTATTTTAATTGAATGTGAAGCATTTAAACTCATTATGGTATAAATGGGAGATATTTGGTATATGTGGTGGGGCTCGGGACCACACGGAGACCACAGATAATATATTCCATTAACTCGAGAGAACTCGGTAAAAATTGTTCTATGTTGTCCAATTTTTTTTTTCGGTCGCTGGACTCACAAATTACCGTGACCCCGGTATGTAAAGGGCTATTGAAGGACAACGTGGATTTTAGTTAGTCAAGTCTGACAGTCCCTCCCGCCCTGCTCTGGGTGGGAGGACTCATTTGAAGAAATTACCACGATAAAAAAAATGTTGTCCAATTTTAAAACCGTCAATTTTGATTTAGTAAAAGAAAAAATACGGGACATTTTTTTATTCGCTGTCCGACCATGGACCATGTCCGGATCGACGGCGCATTGTGTTCCACGCATGCCTCAAAGAGTGTCAGCATAATGACGGGGCCCCCCTCTAGAGGGCCAAAGTCCGCTGGGGTCGCGGGACTTATCGAATTACCGTGGCCCCGGAACGTAAAGGGCTATTGAAGGACACCGTGGACTAAAGTCAGTACGAGTCTGACAGTCCCTGCCACCCTGCCCTGGGTGGGAGGACTCATTTGATGATAAAACCACGATAAAAAAGTACCTAACTGACAGATTAAATAGAATTTTTCACGAACACCACCACAACTTCTTCTTCTTCTTCTCCTTACCTAGTACAATGGCACTTCAGCAGCCTGAGGAAGGCAGCGCGGAAAGTTCTGTTGAACACGGTGTAGATGATGGGATTTATGGTGGACGACACGTAGCCCAGCCATAGGCAGATGTCAACTACGTGCTCTGTGAACAAGAAATTTAAATAACAACATGAAGTTTGAACACGTTACAAAAGATGAGGGTAGATGTATACGTCAATTCAGTAGAATGTAAAGAATTTAAGCTACTAGCTGTTGCCAGTAACTTCACACAATACAACTCGAAAATGATCCCACGGGAAGATAAAATCGGCATAAAAACTATCCTATAAGAAACAGACTGGCGCGCGTAGCGAATGCGAAGCGTGACGTTTTTATAACCATAAATAGTCCTGTGAGAAGCCAAAAGGCTCCTATCTCAGCATTTGCGACATTTTTTAAAATATCACAGCGGTGGTTAGCCTATTTTTAAACCTAAAATCAATAATTTCGCTGTATTAGAAGAATCTAAAAGAAGTCTGCCAATGATTTATTAATTCTAGATACCTCCTCAGAAAATTCGAGTAGGCACTACCTAAAACTAAAATCATTTACAGTTACAGTAGGTAGGACGCATATCTGCAGTCAATCCCTAAAATTAAAAAAAATTTTCGCTAGCAAGTTCAAGGATGATTTTAGAGGTACTTGTTTTATAATTTTGGAATATCAAAAAAATTGAACCCTGAGACAGGAGGGGGCGCTTTGGCTGCGTTTGGATGAGTGAAAAAGATGGTCCCAACATTCATTTATTTCAGTGCAGTCTTATAATAAGATAAACAATACTGCTTAGTTAGAGTTCGGTTTGATAAATGGATCTCGAAATCATATTTAGCAAAGTTGTGCCAACCATTTGTTTCAGATGATGTGCCATAGTAGATTTGCAATAATGCACCGATCGTGGCACGCGGAAACATTATGAAACATAAACCGTTCGGTGTTGCCATATCTCTTGGCACGGGATTCCATACAGTCTGCAGTATACGAGTTTCTTATGTATTCTCGCAATGGAACATTTTGCAGATCTATATTTTCGAATTATGTCATAGTCATGTTCGTTCCAAACGATTTTAATTTTGAACTTGGAACGTATTTCTTTCCGTTTAAACTGCCATAACGTCCACTTGTAATATATTTTCCGACCGATTTACGACCTCACCTCTGTGAAGGGTGGTGGTGAGCGGTAGCGCGGGGTGGCGAGCGGTGAGGTCTAATGTCCTGAAATACTCGTATTACATGAGCCACGCCGGTAGCAAATTCGCATACTTACAAAGAAAATATAAAGGTCTTATACGCGCCGCCCATCGCATCACTAACTAAAAACCTATCCTATGTGTTAATCTAGATTATAAACTATCTGTGTACCAAGTTTGATTCGAATTCGTTCAGTAGTTTTTGTGCGAAAGAGTAACAAACATCCATCCAAACAAGCTTTCACGTTTATAATATTAAGTAAGAAGGATTATATTGTTTACTTAAACATCGACAGATGAACATCAACTTTTAGACAGGTAAAACTATTCCAGTTTATACAGGAAAACGAAATTGTTCCTTTTACTATGTTCCTAATTTTTTTTATCACATTTACTCACCTTTTAAACCTTTCCTGGACTTCCAAACATAATTCAAAATCAAAATTAGCTAAATCGGCCCAGCCACTCTCGAGTTTTAGCGAGACTAACGTACAGTAATTGATGAAACATGGCTCAGTAGAAGTAAATTAACATAGAAAAATAGCAATTTCCTCAAAAAAACAGCTATTTCCTTAAGTTTGCCGTATATGATTGCTTCTCAGAATTTGTTCATTATTAGCAACACTGTTTAATAGTGTAATAATACAGTGTGTGATTTTTTCCAAAATCATCGGTTTCGATTGCTGGCCAGGATTATTGATTTTTCTAAAATCCAATGATGCAGTTTTATTTTTCATCAAAATATGCCTCGAGACTTCTTTCAACGGTTTTTGGTATTCCTCATAGTTTCGGAGGTAACCACCCAAGCCCAGTTGAAAAATTGACCCTGTTTATAGATTCTGCTCATAGAATTTGACTGTAAAAGTTTTGTAAAAGAAAATCTGACTTGCTGAATGTTCTTTGAATTTGTGGCTAATGTAAATTGAAACAAGTTTGGAGTGTACAGTGCTAGTTTTATAACTTCAACTTTTTTTAAGCCAACGTTGAAGCTGTAACGAACTGGTCTGATACGAATGACTTTACGATACGTGAAGAAGTGTTTGAAGAATAGTTATATTTTTTTAATTACCTACTTTTAACTTGTGGTTCATTCGCTTATTTTGCAAATCAGAAATCAGCTTCACTTTCACTACATAATATTAAAACAAAGTCGCTTCCCGATGTCTGTCTGTTTGTCCATATGTCTTTTAAACTACGCAACAGATTTTGATGCGTTTTTTTAATTGATAGAGTGATTCAAGAGGAAGGTTTATATGTATATAACATGCTTAATATAGTAGAGATTGCACCCGTGTTGAGCCGGGGTGGGTCGCTAGTATATTATTGTAGTATACAGTAAAGTTTGTGTTAGTATACAGAAACTTAAGCCTATGTTAGTAAATACTTGACTCCACTTTTAAAGTGCACTCCAGTGGCACTTGTCCACGGAAGCGATGGAACACCACGTCCTGCCAGTTAGTAATATGTCGATATTCCCTACCTACTTCCATAGACGAACCTCAAATAACATAATCAGCAATAAAAGTCAATTCAAAACATGTACAACTTTGGTCTCTATTCTCAAACGGGTAACTGTCCAAATGCCAAATCATAAATCAAATAAACCGCAGTCATGACTAACCTGGTACTATGCAGGCTGGACACGCAGCAAACAGGATATTAAGTAGGAAGAATGGCGCCCAGCAGAGCACGAAGGTGAAGAAGACTAAGCCAAGCACCTTGGTCGCTTTCTGCTCGTTCGCCACCGCATTCGCTGAGAGAGACCGACCTTTTTTGCGATTTGCTAGGAATCTGAAACAAAAAATTAAGTAAGATTAAGATTGCGGCGTGCCCGGGACATAAAGATACGTTTGATATTGATCATTAAAATGAAACCTAAATCTTTAAGTTCCAACTACTAAAGCTTTAACCAAAATCTAACCGAAGATATAAAACGAGATACCTACATTATTAATTTTTAGCTTTAAAAATTTGTTGCAGTGCGTATTGTATTGATTATTATATTGAAAACTAGCTTCCGCCCGCGACTCCGTCCGCGCGGATGTCGGTCTTCGCGTAGATGGTTTATTTCTCCATTTTGAGTAACTCTGACAATGACATCTTATAAATATCTATTGGACCCAAATACGGCTAAGCCTATAATAATTAAAGAGATTCGCGGTTCTACAGAACAACGCCTATGAATAAAACTGAAAAATAAGATTTTTTTGTAGCCTCTTGTCTTTTTCCAGGATAAAAAGTATCCTATTTTATGCCCAGGATAATAAGGTATAATTATACCAAGTTTCATCGAAATCGAACTGTTAGTTTTCACGTGATGCCTGCATATACAGACAGACAGACAGACAGACAAAAATTTTTTGTATCACATATTTGGGTTTGGTATCGATCCAGCAATGCCCCCCGCTCTTTTTTTTTTTTTTTTAATTTTTTTTTTTTAATGTACAGAATTGACCCTTTTACAGATTTATTATATGTATAGATAATATCATAATCAATGCATTTATTTAAAGTAGGCCATTACAGGCACTTTTGAATTGTCAAAAGACTAAAATTAAATTATAATTTAAAATAGTTATGGTGCTACAGTCCCAGTCACAACATGTACTCTCTTTTTCAAACGGCAAAACTATTACAGAACCTTTGTTTTATTTTTATCTGCACTGAACCTGGCTGTAACCAATAAAATAATCAGAATGAAATAAATTTCAAACTAGATAACGGTGGTCATACTCGTTTCTTGGTGTGTATTCCCCCTTATCGCATAAACAACTAAATATATTTTCTATTCCAAATATAGAAAGGCTCCCTAATAACTCCTTACTGCATTCACAAAGAACCAACTTATTTTAAACTAAAGCTATACAGTAATACGTTTTATAATTCCCGAACCAGAAAATTAATCACATACTCGTATTTATGAATCTGCAACTGAATAAAAATGTCCGTCCAACTTTATTTTCTGTAAATTAGTCTTGTATGTTTCACAGAAATAGTTATAAGTGGCTTTCTGAAATAAAATATTTCATTTTGACCACGTCTGTTTAGATGTCACACTCGGAGATAATGCTTCCTTTCCTTTTTTTTAAAGGAATGATATTATTATCTGCATTTATTTTAAAATACAAACTGAAAGCGGAAACATTTCAGAAAAAGTTTTGATCATGAATTAGTACTTTTATTCCACACTAAGTTTTTATTGCGTAGAAATCACAATGTTCTAGGTTTAATTATAACATCTGGCTAGGTTTAATTATAGGATATTATCTCCTTCGTAAATAATAATTTTGTGTGGAGTTGTATACCTAGTATTTACCTACTAACACCGAAGTCCATTCATAATAATAACAACAACCAAAAATTAAAAAAGTTAAAACCAAATTATCTTTTTAATTCATCAACTCAAATTAAAACAAAATTAGCCATTCGAAGTTTAAAAATCGATAATCGATAATCGTTAATCCTTAATAAGTTGGTCACTTACCGAACAACAAAAGTCCAAACTCAAGATTTGCCAGCGGGCGATGGAGCGCAGCATAATAGGTGCGAAGCGAACGGATCGAATCAGAAACACCACCCTGCGCTCCATTACCAAAGTAGCTGATGTGGGAGTAAAAACAGCCAAGCTGAAGTGGGAGTGGGCGGACCACGTTGAGCGTATGCGCCCGGAGAGGTGGGCAAAGATCGTCACTCACTGGACGCCTGAGGGAGGACATCGCCGTCGAGGTCGACCGCGGCGGAGGTGGTGTGACGATCTGATCATGTTCGCGGGACAGACATGGCCAGAAATTGCCCAAAATAGAGTGGTTTGGAAGGAAAAAGGGGAGGCCTTTGCCCAGCAGTGGGAAACAAACTAGGCTATAAAAAAAAATCGTTAATCCCAAAAAAGATCCATTCAAGCTTCGAATAGAACCTGCCAATCAAATAAATCTGTCTGGCTTAAAATATCAAAAGGTAAATAGGGTTCTATCGATCAATGGGACAAAAAGGTTTAAAAGATTGCGCCTTCTAAGGGAGCCTTATTATGCCTTCATTTGTACGGAACCCGTTGAGGCACTTGACGTTTATTCGCCTGACGTTTGTAAGACCAGAACATTGATAAAGTTGAGTGAAATAAATTTTGAGAGACTTTTGGGATTACTAAGAAAAGGCGCGTGCTTTGATATAGTAATTTTATTCATGTGGCTCAATAACTCAGGGATTGAATAGTATAGTCAGCTTGGTATAGTTGAATATGGATTTCAAGGAGTGTGACTTGACATAATTAGCTCTATCTTTGATCTAGACACGCGGTAGCTTGTCAAGCCAAGTTCTGGCGAGCAGCACTGTGTGTAATACGAACCATTTGGAGCCACTTTTGACCCCTCATAACCCAAAAGCTATTTCACATAAACCTTTCAAATTTGGCATATATTGAGACTTGCGAGATACATATGTGCCCCAAATTTTATAAACACATCTCAAACGGTTATTTAGATATTAACGTCCAAAAATCGTCATTTTTATCACTGACCTAAAGATCAAAACTCTAACCCAGTTCCAGATGTCCTAGAAAGTTCAAATTTGGCATGCAGATGGGCAATTAGGTGAATAAATAAATCAGAAACTGATATTTTTTATAATTTTTATGAAAATGATAAATAAATAATTCGTATAAGAGAACTAGCCAAGTGAGACCTTAGGCTAGAGTATACTGAGGCAATCCACGACCCTCATGAACAATGCCGCAATAACATACCTATATACAGGAGGGAAGAGTTATGGGACAATAATGAAAGAAGCAACTACAGGTTTTGTATTTCGTTTATTTTTAGCTGAGATTTCATTTTCACTGGCGTCTCTGCACGGGTTTAAATCCTCGGCCCATATTCTACCTACTTTTTGAAAACTTTCATAACTTTTTTTCACAATAACTAAAAAAAAATTAACAATTTGGTCAATCGTTCGAATGTTATGCGCGTACGGATAGACTTAGCGACTTTGTTTTATGTAATGTTTTTTTTTTAATTTATTTATAAACACATAACACGTAAAATCCAAGCTTAAAAAAGTAGTCATAAAATGCTAACAGCTTAGTCAGATGCTAATCCAGACATTAACACTTAACTGAATAAATCATGTTCCGACAGGTTAAAACAAGTTGCCAACAATATAACATCTGGCCATATAAATATACATGAAGACGAAAATACAAAGAAAGAGCCATGAGCCACAAGCACAATGAGATACAAACAGAAATTAATTTTGAAATGCTACTATGAAAATGGCGGAACATTTTAGCTTTGAATCGCAAGAACACTTTGTATAAGAAACGGTTTTATGCTAATCGGAAGGCTGGTATGGTAACTGCACAAGATTTTTCTGGATTCTTATTAAATTTCATTTCTTGATTTTGGTGACATCAGTGTGTCAGAATTAGAACGAATAGCACAATAAAGAGTGAGAAACTGAAGTAAATGTTTTGAATCTGAGTTTATTGTTAGTATAATGTTGCCTCCATCCTTGATCGGAAAGCAAGTAATGGGTAGCTCGCTATCCGATTAAGGACCAAGTCCGAGTCGACAGCGCATTGTGTTCGCACTCGCCTGACGGAGCTGTCAGCAAATGAATAACTAACTCAAACTGACGGAGCTTTTACAAGGACAAATGCCTGCCGGGATCGCAGGACCGTCTGAAAGGCACCCGTGACATTGAATATGAGGAATAAGAGTATAACAGCAAACTTCCGCTCCGCCCAGGAACGGAGAACTCATTAATTAATTTTAACACCGAAACAAGAAGGTAGGTCAAACGTTTTTGATATCAGTCATTATGTTTCTAATTTTAAAACTGTGAGGCTACTACTAACCACATTCCTCATGTCCGTTCTGTTACAAATTATATTTTATTTAACCATTAAAAGCAGCCTCACTTTAAATAACCAGCACTTTTCATTTTGTGAACTCAAAGCGTAGCCAATTTGCGTTTTAATCTAGAATCCACTGAATAACAGGCTAAAAGTGGAAAGCAAATATTTCGAGAATTTTAACTCTCCTGATATTATAAAATGTGGACAATTTGAAACACAGTAATTAGTAGAACTCATCACGTTCACAAATCTGACATTTTAATCTCAAAGAAGAATTATGATTTGAAATAAAACGTGTCGTCTCAGTTTATTTTATGCCATGTCGTAATCTGTCGTATTAAATAAAGTTGTGGTAAAGATTACAATATCAGAACATTACGTCTGAAATCCCCGGAGACTTAGAGAAAGGTATACAGTGTACCTACAGTACATTATTGTGTATACCTTGCGCCGTCGTGTCATAAACCGGGTAGACATTAGCAGGGCTATTTTCTAAAGATACAGTCTTGCGTGCAGTGAGGCCCAAACGTCAGAACAAAACTTTGGATTTCACTAAGTTACTCTCAGCCATGTGGCGCGTTTCTATCTCAAGGCTCTGTCTTGATAGCTCGTCGTTGAATACAGCCTACAAATTGATTTTTAGAGTAAGGAGGAAAGGATAGTCAAAAGGCTTTAATACGTGGTAGTTCGGTGTCCAACAAGGTCCAGGCTGTTGCATTTTAAATTACAAAATTATTTGAGTTAATTTTACTCAATTTTTTCAAATCAGTGCGTACTTTCCAGATATTAAAATGTCATTCAAATGTACAGAAAAGCCTTTTAAAACTGATAACATCCGGTAAAAGCAACATCAGTTTTCCGAATCATAATATTTTCAGTTAAAACTGGCATCGATCGCTGAACTTTAAACATTTAACTGCATGATTCCGCGGTTCGCACATCTGACGTTCCCTACCAAAAATATCTCTCATCGCTTGAAACATTAAAAACATTTATTTTGATAAATTAAAACAAGTGTTGGGATCGCTTTCACAAACTTCTGAAAAGTTATATCCAAGCCTTCATTGAAAATGTAAAAGCAAATTTTCTTTGCAAGTGATACTCAAAGTTTGTCAGTGAGAAAATGGCTCCTTTCCCAACGGTAATAATTAAGGAGTTTGACATTTGTTAGAGAACTTGAATTGAATATCATACCTACTTATTATAAAGTTCCAAGTGTTTCATTTCGAGACCACGAGGTAATTTTCTTTTGTGTGTTGTGTTAAACATGTTTCAACGCGTTGTAATAATAACATCAAAAAATTAATAGCTTGAAAATATACTTTTTCCTTTATACAAATAAGCACATTGTTTTACTTTACTTATTTCTACTTTTTAAATGCTAAAGGAGAGACCAACCGGTCCCTTGGCTGTGAATGTACGCTTAAGGGAACATTTTCGAAAAGGTTGTTAAAAAATGGTCAATTTAAGGGGTCTTTTTTTTGAGCGTGGTAAAATCATCAAATGAGGACTCATGAGGACCCACCCAGGGCAGAGCGAGAAGGACTCTCAGAATCGTACTGACTAAAATCCACGGTGTCCTTCAATAGCCCTTTACGTTCCAGGGTTACGGTAATTCGTGAGTCCCGCGACCAGGTCAGCATAGTCATAAAAGAAGAATGCAAGTTTGGATGCAAATTAGTAATTTTTTGCCGATGTAAAATCCTATCGATAGCATGGCTTGCACAACATAAACTTTGAAACAACCTGAAATTATTAATCGGATGTTTTTCACAGACTATCTAACTTCTACAAAAATACTTCTAGTAAACTTTCAGCATCGCTGCTCTCAAAGGCAACTGAAAGTTTTATAGCCTTACTTTACAATAGCGGATCTTATCTGAAACTGGCTTTAAAAGGGATTGTAACCTTTTATTGTTTAAATTGAATCCAAAATATTAGAAGGTGATTTATTTTTACTGTAAAAGACCTAGGTATAGAATTAATGGTTATAAGTTGGTATTGTCTTGTGAGAATCGTTATTAAAATAGGCATAGTATTTATGTGATTTAGAATTAACTTTAAATCATAAAATTATAGTTAATATAATTATTGTCGTTTGAAAAAGCATAAGCATATTGTTCCCAATGCTGGGACGAAGGCCTTCTCTCTCTTTGAGAGGGATCGGGCCTCCGAAGTCTTGGTTCTAGGACATGTCGGTTTTCGCACGATTTTTTCTTTCACCTTTTCAATAATATTATTTAATAATTTTATTTAACCCACCAATCCACTCTGAGCTAAGAGTAATTTGATGACCAAAGTTTTGAGGGCAAAGTCTAAGACCAAAGTCTGAGCAATTGGACTGCTGCGCTGTGTATCGCGGGTTCGATTCCCGCACGGAACAAATATTTTTATGATTTACAAGTAGTTGTTTCGGGTCTGGGCGTTTGTATATGTGAGTTTATATGTTTGTAAACGCACCCACGACACAGGAGAAATTACTAGTGTGAGACTACGTTATTTTTTTCTTCTAAAAAAAGTAATTATTACATGGCGATTGTTTAAAGCTGATTTTATTTTTTACCGACGTAAAAAAATACAGGGGGTTATCAATCAAATTTCTTTTAAGGCCTATTTCTTCTTACGCAACGACTTCTAGAGTGAATAATTTCAGACAGAAAATATCAACCCTTCATGATGGTTATGGTAACCACAGCATCGGTTAGTTAACCCGAAAGATTAACAAAACGATCATCGAATCAAAATTACATACTTCTACAAAAACCCACTTAACCGACTGTCACGGATGATCGTGCCAGTTATCCCAATTTCTTTCACCACACTCCATCAATTCTTCAGTAACATGATGGCCCAGAATCGAATGTCATAAATGGCAATTACTTGACGTCAGTGGGCGAAGGGTTCCGGAAGGACACAACGGAAGCTTCGTGATTGAGCACTTTTCCTACCGAGTGTACTTGGGTCTAGTCTTCTCGATTATGACAATAAGTATCGATTCCTTTTTAGGTTGTATCGATTCTGGTAATGGGTTATGTCTAGCTAGTGTATAAAAATAATATACTCTCTATCTATAATGACTTGGTAAGTGTAAATTTCTTTGTAAATTTTTTTATACCGAGGGAAGCGGTGTCGTAAATAAAGTGCAGGTCGAATTCTTAATCTCCACCGAATAAGCGATGCAACCACGATGAAAACAAAAACATCATTGACCTCGATAATGTCATATGTAACTTGAAAATTACGTTTGTGTGCTTTGTACAAATTATACAATACATTTTTAATTTTTGTATTATTTATTTTCGCTTTTGTCTTGTTAATGTTTTTATCATCTGATTATTAAAAAAAAAACGTTGCCCCACCCTAGGAATTTCTCCTGTGTGGGTGAGTTTACAAACATATAAACTCACATACACAAACGCCCAGACCCGAAACAACGACTTCTAGATCATACAAATACTTACTCCGTGCGGGAATCGAACCCGCGACATGCAGCGCAGCAGTCCAATCGCTCAGCCACTTCACCCACCGTGCCGTCAATTATTGTTCATTAAACAATAAAAATCGTGTTAAAAAGAAGTGCATGTCGTCACAATATGGTGCCATTACAGTTTCATTCCTGGTCGTACAGTTAATGTGACTTATGTTCAAAAAGTAATACGAAATGCTTTAACAGTAACGAATAAAAGTTAGAATCAAAACTTTTTTGGATCCATTTCACGACACAACTGCTCTCTTCAAGACCTTTTCGGGCACATTTTTTTTTACGTGGTAAAATCATTAAATGAGTCCTCCTACCCAGGGCAAAGCGGGAGGGACTGTCAGACTAGTACTGACTAAAATCCACGGTGTCCTTCAATAGCCCTGTACGTTCCGGGGTCACGGTAATTTGTACAGTCCCGCGACCTTCGGGCACATATTTAGGAAAGGAAACCACTTACCGAAGAGTCAAAGCATTAGGAGCTGCGAGCGTCAACTTCAAAGGCCTCAACCTGGCTCTTCTGGTCTCAGCCGCTATGCTGGGAGGGGTCTGCGTGGCCACGTCTCTTCCTCTTCTTTGCCCGGAGGAGCCGGTGCCTCCGCAGCCGTTCATGTAGGACAGTTGAGGGTGGGAGACGCTCATGCCCACTTTGTTGCGTTGCGCTCTGGGATTGAAATAAAAATTATTATAAAAATATAACCGTATAATTAATTCGTAGGTATCTTCACTTCTACCATACTTAATTAACGTAAATAGGTGGTCTCGTTTGACGAAAATACTGTTTTGTATATAAAGAATTGAGTTTGACATGAAGCCAGTGATATCTAGTCCATTAAATAATTCTAAAGCTGCACATTTGAATATACATTCAGACTCAAACCAATTAAAACCACCCTGTTTCTTCGGTTGTCCTTTGCATTCCTGGGCCGCAATGTTCTGTTTAGACAGCTACGCGCCCTTTGCAGATAATTATCTGCTAATTAAAAATGATATAAATAATTAATTAATTGTTAGTATCGATTATGCCAGATTATCTCCCAGATCGTTAATATCAGCCACAGTCCCCAACAGCACATAAAATTGGCATACAATTTTATGTTCGACACTAAAGTCAGAGTACCAAACTATGTCGCAAAACCAAAGGCCATAATTTCTGTCCACTGGGCTGCCATATTTCAAATACCTAATACAGCCAACGCGACTCCACACGACTTAATTTAGCAAAACATGGCCACTACGGACCGACGAGGCTGTGATTAAGCATTACGGTTGAGTTCCTAACCATTTGGGCGCGGAAATGCCGGGAAATTTTGTCTATGTGGACCCACATGGCAGAACGTGAAAATTACTCGGGGAAAACTGTTGTTTAAAGTTGGTTTGTGTATTCTAAATTACTAGTTTTAAGTCCTTAGTAGGTTGGGAATTAAGAACTGTGTTAACAGGACTCTATGCCTGGAACATAAAGGGCATTTGAAGGAACAGGATGATTTTTAGTTAATAAAGGCGGGTTTTCATTTTACAAGTTACTTGTATATAAGTTGAAAATTGTATGCTACTTAAGAAACCTGTAAATAAGCTACATGTTGCAAGTAGGTAGTTTGAACTAGTACATTTTATTAGTGACCGTCAACCTACTTAATTGGGAACTCTGCAAGTAAAACTTGCATGCAATTTGCATACTCTCTTTATTTTCTTTTTTTTTAAACCTTGCCCCTCACTAGGAATTTTATCCTGTAACGTGGGTGCGTTTAAACATAGAAACTCACAAACACAAACACCCAGACCCGGAACAACTACTTGCAGATCATACAAATATTTGTTCCGTGCGGGGATCGAACCCGCGGCACGCTGCGCAGCAGTCGATCGCTTAGCCACTGCGCCAACTAATTCAAGCTACTGGTATGCAAATGTTACGTCATACTTGCATGCCAGATTTGACTGTTGGAAACGCACCTAGAGTCTGACAGTCCCTTCCAATATACCAAGAGCGGGAGGTTATAGTCAAGATTCTCAATTTGAAAACTGTTTTTAGTTATGATTCCAATCTAACAAAAATTAAAACAGATTCTGATTTAAATATTTTTAAAAACTCTCTCTAAACCAGAATAATGAAAATACAGGTCGTATTAATTAATTATAAAACCAAATAGAGCGAGCTTGTAGTGACGGTGGTTGCCATTATTGTAAAAGTAACAAAATAATGCTTTATTATTTATTTACTCTCATAAAAATGCCAACCAATTAAATTAAAATCGGCACCCAATCAATTATTTATTCAATTATTTGTGGAATGCAGTACAATGCCCTGGTTTGTGGTATACCAGGGCTCGTGACACAGAATAAATAGTACAGAAGCTCTTTATTTATAGAGCTTCTGTACTATTTATTCTGTGTCACGAGCTCTGGTATACCACACAAATAGACTTGGGTGCTTACGATTCACTTATAGCAGCTGTCAGTGCAAGCGCATCAAAGTCAAAGTCAAATCATTTATTTCAATTAGACCATCAAAGAGGCACTTTTGAACATCGATTATTAAATGGGATTGATTCTACACCCATTCGCAAGGGTAGGTTTGTATGGAGAAGAATGGGTAAGAAACTGCATATTTACTTTTTTTCAATTGTTTTCGAATATAGTAATGGAGTAAATTATGGTAAAAGTTTTTTTGAAGGAAAAGGTAATAATATGAAAAGAAACACAAAGAAAAAGAACTGAAGTATACCGAGTGAGTAAGTATTGTAGTAATAGGCTGGGCATGTTTGTTAACAGCTGATTGCAGTTTACAGATGATAGTGAGCCTTGGAGTGGAGTATCACTCCCAGAAAATCTTCTTCGAAAGCTATGTCTACAAATGATCTGCGAGACGCTGCACCTGTCTGTACATCGGAGACTATTTTGTTTTTGTGTAGTTGGTCTTCTGTACTTTAATTCTGTGGTCACGGATCAAACATTCGATTAGAAGTTTCAATTAAGCATCTTTTATATCTCGCTGCAAACGTTTTTGGTTTCCTTTTTTTACTTTTTATGGCTTTTTACGTATCGATAGTAGCCAGTCCCTTTGAAGTCTGGTTTGATTGAATTTACTATCAAACTGATCTAGGATTTATTTAGGAGATTTCACTCAAAAGGAAGAAAGGGTTATTTATGTTTTTATTCATACTTTTAGGATAATTCAGAAATGTGTGGGCAAGATGCTTATATTGCTTCTTTTCGATAAGGATTTTCTTTTGGAATAAAGTTGTGTGTTTAGTTATTTCTGTCCCTTTTTCAATAACCGTGGAAAAGTTATGTATATTATTAACCTTTTGGCTTACGAGGTTACTGACCGGATTACTGCAGCCACCTCTAAAAATATCAGAATAGCTGTTGCATAGCATTTTTTATCAACTTATTATTTATTTATTTTATTTGTGAAAAAAAAGAAAAAATATCGCATACCGCGAGTATTTAACGAGAATATCATCCCATCGTTGCTCTATGGGAAGTTACTTTACTAATTACGCTATTGTCAGCCATGTCAATCAAGTGAAACGTCAATAAAAAATAATTAATTCAAATTTTATTCATTCACGTTGACATGACAGATGTGACAGTGACAGTGTTAGGGTTATTTTCGTTACGGAATTTCTTGATTCGGTCACCGCGCTCAAAGCCCGCGATAAAAACTTTGCAATAGCTTAAAAAAATAAAAACATAAGACAGAGAAATATAATACACTTTTAAATATAAAAGCTTTTAAAATACGATTAATTCTAAGGGTACAACGGCAGCCTTACCGCTGACAGACAACCAAAATAAATTGTTTGCTTCGTTATCCAAATTACCTGGTGGTACTTGTAATTCTCCAGGTGAGCTGCCTGCTCACAGTCCTGTTAGGGGATAGGTCTGGAGAACTCCTCACACCCACCCGCCTTATGCCTTGACCTGGACCATTGTCGAAGCCTCCGCATTGCCTGCCGACAAGTGTAAAGTTGAAATAGAGGTGAAAACTTTTTGGTGAGACAATGTTTTGTTGTATGTTGCAGACTTAAGTCATGTTTCATTTCCGCAAAAACTGGTTATTGGCTATATGGAAATGGCCTTTTTATCGTGGTAAGATCATCAAATGAGTCCTCCCACCCAGGGCAGAGCGGGAGGGACTGTCAGACTCGTACTGACTAAAATCCACGGTGTCCTTCACTAGCTCTTTACGTTTGGGCACGCCGCAATCGCGGCGGTAAGACCCCTTTTTGAGGAGTGGCTGGATAGGCGTCACGGCGTCCTGACCTACCGCATGACGCAGGTCCTCACCGGACACGGAAGTTTCGGGAGGTTCCTGTGTCTGATAGGGAGGGAAGAAACGCCTGGGTGTCACCACTGCGGATCGTCCGGAGGACACGGTGGAGCATACGGTGCAGGACCGCCCCGCTTGGGCAGAGCAACGCCGTGTCCTCACGACGGCGATAGGCGAAGACCTCTCGCGCCCGGCATTGGTTGAGGCCATGCTGCGGGGCGAGACGGAGTGGGAAGCGGTCGCCTCCTTCTGCGAAGCAGTCATGCTCGTGAAGGAGGAGGCGGGCCGCCTGAGGGAGACGACAGCGTCCTCCCTCCACCCCAGCCGCAGTGGTAGACGCCCACGGCGTCGGACGTCGCAAGACGAACTCCGGCCACCGTAGGCGCGGGCATGCGGGCAGCGAGTAATGGGCGACTCGCTGTCCGACCATGGACCATGCCCGGGTCGACGGCGCGTTGTGTTCCATGCGCGCCTTAAAGAGTGTCAGCATAGTGACGGGGCCTGTAGAGGGCCAAAGCCTGCCGGGATCGCGGGACCTAGGGATTACCGTGACCCCGGTACGTAAAGGGCTATTGAAGGACACCGTGGATTTTAGTTAGTACAAGTCTGACAGATGATCTCATTTGATGATTTTACCACGAAAAAAAAAAGCTCTTTACGTTCCGGGGTCAAGGTAATTCGTAAGGCCCACGATCCCGGCAGGCTTTGGCCCTCTAGGGGGGGGAGGGGGGCGTCATTTTGCTGACACTCTTTGAGGCGCGCGTGGAACACAACGCGCTGTCAACCCGGGCATGGTCCATGCAGCCCGCCTCCTCCTTCGCAAGCATGACTGCTTCGCAGAAGGAGGCGGTGGAAACGGACTTAGAGTTAAACGTAATTTTTCCGAACGAAACTATATTAACTTTCATATAGATGGCGCCTTGTATCTTTCGAATCATGTTTGATTTATATTTAGTACGACATCCAGATTACAATCGGAACTGATTGACAAATTCTAGTTTTAAAGCGACACCGCGAGCAAAATTTTGTTTAAAATAAATTATTCACAATAAATAATTGCCAGTTTGGATTTTTATTCGAACCCAAGAACTACACGAACTCACTGAATTGATGTTGATATCACCTAGAGAGTAACAGTAAACTTCAAACGGCGCAAATACAATGGCTTGACTATCAGCCATGTATTTGAGCCGTTTGGGGTTGAAACACTAGGACCATGGGGTCCGAGTGCCCACCAAGTTTTCAAAGACATCACCAAGCATATAGTGACGCCTCGCGTGACCAGAGGGCTGGCCAATTTCTTGGTCAAAGGATCAGCATTGCCATCCAACGTGGCAATGTTGCCAGCGTTCTGGGCACTTTCCCCATTGACAGCGATGTGGATGAATCTTTTGACGCCCTATAAATTTTATATATTTTACTTTAAATTACAGTTTTTAAATTAATAGTATTATTATGTATATTTAAGTATTTGTTATTTTTTTAAATTAATTGATTTGTTAATTAATAATAATGTAATAGTTGTATTTAAAACCAATAAAAAGATAATGTCGAGAGTAACAGTGCCTTAAATCTTATCACTGTTATTAATAACTTGTCCATACATGTTCGAATGTTTGGCTCTACCCATCCACAGCTAAGAGCCTTGAAGATTATTATGTATTGAAGATCATAATTGTTTACACCAGTTTACTGTGTAAATCAATATCGGTAACACGTGTAGGAAGTAATAAGTCTGGCACATGAAAATTGAGTTATTCCGAAATAACTCAACTCCATTTGGTAGTATACCATGCCAACACAATGTGTTTAATGTTAACAAACTTTGATCTAATAAGGCTCAATTTACATTGGTACGGAATTTGATAGAAGCGAATTTTTGTGACGTACAAAGTATTAACCTACAATAATTTTGTATTACAGATGCAATACGAGCGAAAAAAACTGTCTTCCTGATTTTTTTTACATTCTCGGAATTTTCTGTACTATTACACTGATGTATTACACTGTCAGTTGATGTACCGTCATTTTGGCGACGCGACGACGTGTAGAATCGTCAAGCTGGCGCTACAATTCCACGTCAGCGCTAAGAATACATAAAATTCGCCAGAATTTTCTGTACTGTATTTCTGTGGCCTATGAAGATGATGAGAAAATTCTGGCATAAGAAGTGGCAAGCGATGTACGAAAACGGTCTGTCTAGAGTCCGACTTTAATAGAAACTACAGTTTAGCCAGCACTTTTGTTTGGCAGAAACATGGCAAAGTTTCTTTGTGTTCTTTGATGAACTTTGTAGATTTCCACAACTTATATTTGCGTCTGGGCTAGAGTGAGATTTATACTTAAAAAGCTCTTAAGCACTTAAAACTCGCGGAGCCATCGCTCAGCCACTGCGTCAGCCGTGCCGTCAAACGTCAATGTGTCCCTGACCGTCATACTGTCAGGGACTCGCTAAAAAAAGATAACTAAATATCACAGAAGCTATTCGAAACGCGTCATAAATTACAGGAATAATACACAGTACAACCAAACGTCTTGAAATCAACGATGCGTTTATTGATGATGGCTACATAAATCGGGCCACAGCCAGCAAGCCAATGTTGGGCCATAAGCTCAGACAAACAATTACATTAGAGCTTTTACGGCCGATTATAGCCTAGCCGGTATTTCATGTAACTATCGATATTTATGGCCAACATTTGGTTCGTTTTATGGCACCAATTTGTTATGATCTTGTTTACAATGATATCTCCATCGGTAGGTAGTTTGCAGTCACTGAGCATATGATTGAATGTTTGTGTTGAAATATTTGCAATTGAGGGTCAAAAGACTGGAGGTGAAAAGGACACGAATGAATGAGCACGTGTTTAGTTTAATATTCAAATGCTGAGCTCCTTGAGTTCTGTGTTGAGCTACATGTTCATTTACACATAGATCCACTATATATGTATGAGATTTTCTTTGAAAAAAATTTGAACATTTCAGTCATCACAATGGTTCGATCAAGAAAAAACCTATGAGTTTGATTCCTCTTTAGGTAGTCAGTTACTAAATATCGACACATGCCTTGATATTTTGTAAAAGTATTTAGGATAATGATTTAATTTCATCAAACAGAAGTTCAATTCAATCAATCAATCAATTATAGGTTTGAATGTGGCACATCATCAATCATAATGATCATATAAACATGGTAGTTTACAAAATCAAATTTATCCCATAGAAATCAATAACATTAATTTATTCTATCCACAAGGTTAGCCTGTGAATAAAATAAATTAATATTGACCAATAGCCTGCGTTTTGTAGAATTTTTTTTTGTACAAAGGAAAATTAGATTGGGAACAGGACTTGAACGTACCAAGCCATCTATCTTTCTTTCCAAAAAATCATCAATTTTATCAAAACGTGTCCTTAAACTTTTATACTGTTTTATCTTTCTAAGTATCCCAGGTGCTTTTTCATAGCCATATAAACTACTCGGCTGGTCTTTTACGATGTACCTGTACTTACCGTTCTTCAAAAGTTTCCCAATAGAACATTATACTGCTATCGCTCGCGACCTCCTCAACCTCTCTGATACCGATCTTGCTCATTGACTCGGAAGATTATTAAACCTAGGTTCAATCCCATCCATTTTTAAGGTTCCGTAAGTAAGGGGTACCACTGGAACTCAAATATTGTGGTTTTTTTTTGTGTTCACCTGTCTGTCATAGGGCTGTAACTTTTGAACTGATAAACAACTTGAAATTTTTACAAATTCTATTACTGTAAATATAAATATATAAATTAAATGAATGGGTCTTCATGAAAGGAACGTATTATTTTGAGTGATTTCTGCTTCTTTTTATTTACAATAGGTTTACTCTGGACTTCAATCTAGCTCAGAAAGAAAGGTGAGACGTAAGATCGAGTGAGATTAATCTGAAGAAACTGCAACTCATAAAACTGTTTGAATGGTCGTCGCGAGTCAGGCGACACTGGTGAGGCCTACCAGCGCAAGTAGAATAGCTCAACCGTCATTGTAGGTTAGTAGTCTTTGGTATCAATGCCAGTGATAGACGGCTACAAGGAGGATCATATTCATCCCACAATCATGATGACTTGTTTTTGATATTTCAGTGTTTGTGTTATAGTAAGAGTTGTACATAATAATTACCTTATACGAAATTCTTATAAATAAAATTAAACTTGTATTAACGGTTGAACGGAACCCTTCTAGTTTGTCTGACTCACACTTGGCCGGTTATTTAACCCCGTTTAGATAAAGGCGCCTTTGAACACCTAATCCCTTAGGAATGAGATCGAAAATTCAAATCTGTTTCGTGAATAACTTTCTTGTTCATTCGATATAAATCTTGAAGTAAATCCAAATGTATTAGATGGATGGAAATTTGCATGCCTTTTGTCCTTTGTGAGTAAGTGGAATTCGTACAAAACAGATAAATCCTACTAATACTATAAATGTGGAAGTTTGTTATTCAATCACGCAAAAACGTCGGGACCGATTTGAATAAAAATTGTCATACAGACATTTCATAAACTAGATTTATTCTGTAGTATATTTTATTTCATATCCACACTAGCTATTGCCAGCGGCTTCGACGGTGTTTTATTCAAAAATTGTCTCACTTATTGAAATAAATGGTCTGACTTTGAATAGAAAGAGAAAAAGTCACGCCCACGCTCCTATAGCGACATGTGATACCAATCATTTTTGATACAAGTTGCGACAACCGATACGAGCTTGTGTCGTATGTATTACGGTTCATGTAGTTTTAGGCAGTTGTCCTACCGCTGGCGATTAGCGAGTAGCGAGCAACTGAAAGCGAGTTTGTAAGCAGCGAGTAGTGTGTGTGTATTTCAGATAGTTTTGGTCACTGGGTCCCAGGATGATGGGCGATTTCTGGCACTACTCGCTCGATAGCACAAAACTGCACGTGATTAGTCTCTACGCGTAAGTTTTGACAGGAAAGTGAGCATTGCTGAGAAAGTATTTTGTGAAGCTTTTGTAGTTCAGCGATGTACTAATGGAGCGAGTCCTTTCTAGACTAAATAATCATATTGTACAGACAGCGTCAATAAAATCGTCGTGGAACGACCTCTCTTGAAAGCACCTACGCTACAAGGGAGGTTACTTCATCGTGACCCTGTCTAGATGTCTGTACGTTTCTTGAGCGAAAAAAAATCCGACAGTTAGTCGATTACTCGCCGGCGCTGGGACACGACCTTATCGTCAAGAAGCAAGTTATGTTGAATGGAAGAACTTTCATCTGTTTTTCTCGATGTCACGCGTGTATCGCTTTTTTATTTATTTTTTGACTTCGGCTTTGCCTCGCACTGGTTCAATATTTCAACTTTCTCGTTTTTTAGAACACTTTCGTACTTATAAACCTTGTCCTGGTAATAATGAATATAACAAAAAAGAATCATTCAATTTGGGGTAGCCTGTGGCTAAATAATAACAATCGCACAACGCAATCTTCAAGGTTAAGCCGCGCTTGCCGAGATTGGTCTATAGATGGGTGATTATCTATCATAGCGAGTTTCCTTCATGCCTTGGAAAACACGTGAAGCTGTTAGTCTCGGCTGTCATTTGTAGATCTCTGACATTTGTTATTCTTTCTTTTTCCTACCGCTTCACTATTGCGGGCAGCGATTAATGGGCAACTCGCTGTCCGACCATGGACCATACACGGGTCGTCGGCGCGTAGTGTCATCAAAATGATGGGGCCCTCCTCTAGAGGGCCTAAGCCTGCTAGAGTCGCGGGATTACGCAATTACCGTTACCCAGGAACGTAAAGGGCTATTGAAAGACACCGTGGATTTTAGTCAGTACAAGTCAGACAGTCCCTCTCGCTCTGCCCTGAGTGGGAGGACTCATTTAATGATTTTACCACGTTAAAAAAAACTCCTTCACTATTCTTTTCTGACTTTTTTCGTTGCAGGATCCAAGACAGATAAATTCAAATCTGGGACTCGTCGAGCTTCACTGTCTCATCGCTTTTCAGGTGGTTGCCACTGTTGATTCTGGCTTTCAGGAGTTGCAGTGGTTTGGGAACAGTGTTGTGGGATTGTCCCAAAAAAAGATGTAGTTATTATTAGTCAAAAACTGGAAATTCTTTTTTACCCAGTTACTAGATTGTACAGGGCAGATAAGTAGTCACTCGATGTAAAATAAAACAGACTTTTTGTGCCGACATCTTTATAGTGCTAACACCCTTTGGCCGTGAGCCAAACAGCTTACGAAGAGGGTCAGGTCATACCATCGATCATAATAAACGAGCAACCGATTGATTTGAACCTTTTAAAAAGGGTTAACTTCTAAACTTCTCAAATAAACAAAGTTTTCTTGAAGATTAAAATATTAAATCTTTTGATCCATGAGCTGATTATGTTAAACTTGGTTAAACGGCCGACGGTTCATTCTTCCGATGTTCTAAGAATGTAACATTGTTGAACAGGTGTGTCCATTTATGAGTTGATTGATCTCGCATGACGCAATGCTTTGTTGAAAATTTAACTGATAAAATGTTTGTAGTAAGAGTTTGGAATTAGTAGGTTATGCGTAAGTAGTTTAACTGAGGTATTTTTAACTTACATGATTAGAAAACGGATTATTTGCAAATGCATATTTGGATGATATATGGCTATTTTTTTAAGTAATTGCATATTTTAACTATAATCGGATGATTTCGCATTATATGCGCATGCTTTCAGTCAAATGTTTTCAGTACATCAAAATATTGTTATTAAAAGGTGGCTCAATTAGTATAATTATTGTGTTACAGAGAATTTGAAACCTCCCGTTTCTTAATTCATAATCAAATTCTCTGTGACACAATCCGATTAGTAAAGTCATTGAGAAAAAAAAACATCTTCACGGAATAGTAAAAAATAAAAAATAATACACTATTTTTAAAAGTTTTTTATAGTCCTTATTACATTTTTACACTATAAGTACTCTTTCCGGGGTCGCGGGACAAAGGCCGGGGTCGCGGGACCAAGGGATTACCGTGACCCCGGTACGTAAAGGGCTAGTGAAGGACACCGTGGATTTTAGTCAGTACAAGTCTGACAGTCCCTCCCGCCCTGCCCTGGGTGGGAGGACTCATTTGATGATTTTACCACGATAAAAAAAAAAAAAAAAATTAGTACTCTTTAGCCTAAACTATCGTGTCAACGTCGTCTGTCTAAGTCATGATGTTATGTAATTTAATAACATTATAGACTTCTTTTCATTTTGAGCTTTATGTCCTCACTTTTAAACATTACTTTGTTTCTAAACCAAAGTAATATATTATTCGAATTTGATTGAAATGTGTCCTTTATTGTTTGGTGGCTAAATAACATTCTATTCTCCCCTTTACTCCTTTGAAGCCTTCAATAAAGGTAGATGTGATCCTTAAGAAAGTCTATCATTATTGGATCAATAGGGTTCGATCCCTCTCTGCCCCATAATGTGGAGTAGAATTTACTATAACCACAAATGGGCTATTCAATATCGTGTATATACTCATATATATATATATTTTTTTCTCGTTTTTATTATTATCTTTTCTTTTTTTGATTATACACCTTGACATTTATTATTATATTTTTTTTTATATACAAACTAACATGTATGATAAATTATTTTTATACAATCTGACAATATGTTTTTTTTCTTTTCCTTACAATCTGACATCATAATTATTTAATTACTGTTAATTGTCAATGCGAGGTCTTATGTGGCTCACGCTTTTTTTTCTAATATCTATAATAAATATTGATTGTCTGACAATTTGAGTAACTTATGCGGCCTACACAAATGTCCTTTCTTTGGTATAGTTCGTCGTGTCGATGAGCTACTTGAGTTATGAGTCGAGCTACACGATAACTGACAAATGTTTACACTGACTGGCTAGGTCAAATCTGTGTGGTTCTTTCTTTAAAAGACCATCTTAGACACCAACCTAGATGGTCCTCGACATAACCAATATAATGTCTGGACTTTAAAAGAGACAGTGACCTCTGAGTTTGTTTCGGCTGTTTCTTCTCAGAGTAGTCAAGTACGAAACTTTAAAAGTAAATTATTTTCCTTCAAGCTTGTTCCCTCGCCTTTTTGTCAATGTTCGACATCTGACTGTGAATATGAACAATCAGCACATCATATTCTATGGGAGTGTATTCTTTGGCAGAACGAACGTAATATTATGTTGAACACTGTTCTACAGACTACATCTGGAGTCATTTACTACTCGGACCTTGTTGAAACTCGAACAAACTACCGTGCGTTCAAGCGTTTTTGCCATACCTATTATTGGAATCAAATTTAGCAGCTCACAATTTAGGACCCATTAATATTAGTAGTCATTTTACCCGTGGTGCTAGGCAACTGGGCTTCTCCCAGTTGTAATGTCCCTTTGTGCCTATTGGCCTTGTTTTGTTCTGTCTCCTGCTTGCAGGGAGGGAAGTGGAAACATATATTTTTTCCTACTCCTCCACTATTCTTTTCTGATTAATTTCGTTGCAGGATCCAAGACAGGTAAATTCATTCTCCGGGACACGTCGAGCTTCATTGTCTCGGCCCTTTTCTGGTTGGTTGCCACTGTTGATTCTGGCGCACAGGAGTTGCAGTGGTTAGGGAATAGTGTGGTGGGTTTGTCCCAAAAAAAAAAAAAAAAAAAGTACGAAACTCCGGCCTCATCTAGTTTGTAAAACGACGACGTGTAAAAGTGCTTATAACCTACGAGTACTTGTAAAAATAAATATTATTTCATGTTATCATTTCATTTCATCATCATGCAAAGGAAGGTAAACATATTTAGAGGATTGATAAAATATAGATGTTCAGTAGCAAGTGCCGAATCTATGAAATTATAAAAACAAAGAATCCATGTAACTTAAAATGTTGCAAAATAAAGGTACATATTAATCTTAATTTAAATGTTTGTTCTCAATAAATTGAAAATTAATTGGCACAATAAGTGATCTAAATATTCAGAGATTTCAGAATAAAGGTTTTAGTTGGTAAGTTTCGACGTAATTAACAATTTCTTTGAATTTGTTTCAGAATCAACTAAATTAAAAATTACTTTTCTTTGCATTTAATATTTTTTCTTTACGTAGGTAAAATCTATTTATTAACACCAAACCAAATTAAACTACAGCAGAAATTCAATAATTATGTCCGGCTCATTGAAAATTCGACTACAAACAAAAAAATCTTCAAAAACATCGTAGGACTTAAATAGGTTTCCAAATTAATTAAGAAAATCATTCCTAGAGGCTTAATTAAAAACATTTAAACGTTCCTAAGCTCTACAAAGTGAAAGGCGCGAACAGCTCTAAAACTTTTCTTTGCTTTTTCAGTTCAAAGTCTTTGATTATCAAAGAATTCGTTAGTAGCGCTCTTGTGTTAACGCTGTAGATCAAAGAGAGTTTGTTTATTGAGTTCTCTTTGTGTAAACAATCGTTTTTGTATTGAAAGTGGTTTCATCGGTTGTGTATTCAACCGTAAGTGAAGATTTTTTTACTAAAAGGAGTAGATGGAGTTTTAATTGAATGAAATAAACTATCGTGTTTCAAATTTCCATTATCTTTTTTACTGGTATGACCAGTTCAATTTTTTTGGCGTACAACTAGCAAGTGTCAAGCTTTACAAAACCGATGACCAGTGGCCCACTTTAGCTCTGGATCGTGAAAACTGGAAGTCATGGGGAGAGGCCTTTGCCCAGCAGTGGGATGATGTAGGCTAGCAGTATCAGTAACTAGCAAGTGAAGTAAATGAGGGGTAGACGCGAAATGGCAAAAGCTAGTTACCTTCATAATGTGTACGGAAAACCTGAGTTTGTGTTGCCAAATGCGTAAAACCCGAATTTCTTCAACGTACGAGTCAACAGGCTACTTCTGGATAAACTCACTCCACCGCAGACTTTGTCTCTGTCACCATTGACCGATTAGTCTCAGACTAGTGTCAAGAACAAGCCCAACAAAAATAAAATAAACAAAATGAATTCAAGAAATTGATGACGTAAATAATATTCCATCTGAAACTATTTTATCAGGAAAACCGGGTTGTCAACAAACCGAAAAACGATCCCCTAATAATGACAAATCTAAAGACAATGATGGTTGTTCTCCCAAATGGCGGTAGGATAACCTTTGTTTGATTTGGCTCGAGTTACCATCCGTTTTCCTCATCGTAAGGGTATGATGGACGGTTTGACAGTTAAGTTAATACGCAGATTATACAACTGTTCCGGAAACGAATGAAAAAAGCTGATTGATCTGTAACTCGCGGCTACTCAGACAGGATAATCTCGTGGGCATTTCTAATTTACAATGTTTTTTTTTTTAAATTAATTTTCCTAACCTGTGGTTCAAAGATTTTGAGAGACTGGCCAGTTTTAATAAAAAAATTGATACGACGTGACGCATGCGTCACGTTTGCCCGGGACATCATGCTAAGCAGTAAAAATAGTGGACACAAGACCAAAAACCATTTTAAAAAGTAATAATAACAAGTGATAAAGATCTTTTCCAAAATAATTATGCTATATTTTTTGCTAAACCTCGAATTTTGGGCAGCGAGTAATGGGCGACTCGCTGTCCGACCATGGACCATGCCCGGGTCGACGGCGCGTTATGTTCCACGCGCGCCTCAAAGAGTGTCAGCATAGTGACGGGGCCTGTGGAGGGCCAAAGCCTGCTGGGGTCGCGGGACCAAGGGATTACCGTGACCCTAGTACGTAAAGGGCTATTGAAGGACACCGTGGATTTTAGTCAGTACAAGTCTGACAGTCCCTCCCGCCCTGCCCTGGGTGGGAGGACTCATTTGATGATTTTACCATGATAAAAAAAATTAATAATAATTAATTAATTTTACAAATTATAGAAAGCAAAGCTACCATAAAATGCAAAGAAATATAAGGTAAAGGTAGGAAATGTAACCCCGAAATAATCTCGTGGAAGTTGGAACAAATTGTCCGCGGTTAGGTGATTTCCGTAATGCCGAAAAGCTTCACTATACTTAGTATACGTTACCAGAAAATATGTATGTGGCTCGACTACAATTGCAAATAAGAAATTTATTCTATTTGGTCTCTGGTACCACGTAGGTGTTTGAATTTATTTGAAACTTAAGAAAATTTGATTTGAGTAGTCTTGAAATCTTTTATTTAACCCTTTTCAAATCTTAGTATCTCGGATAAGCTCTTGGCAACAACAAAAATCTCTTGATAATACTCGTATCATGTAATAAAATATTAATATTGCTGAAATAAAATAAATGAGGTATCCAAGGAGGGCACGGTCTTCGGGTGGCAAGACTGTCTAAGCGGGATACCGTGCTCTATGTTATAGGGTCACGATATAGGGTAATTGAAGGAGTAGAATGGATTCTTAGGTAGTAAGAGACTGACGGTACCGTCCGTTTCAAACAGAGTGGGAGTACACAATTGACGATTTAGCCAACACAAAAAACAGGGGCAGCCATTACTTTTGTATCAGCATAACATTTGATCACTCGGCTAGTGCACCAATTGTGGCAACTAAAATTTATTTGCTACCTTCATTGCAAAATTAATTAATTTATTAACAACATTGCACTTTTTCCCACAAAAATGCCGTCCAAATCATTCCCCGTTTACGTGTCGTCGCGTCGCGGGTACACAGTATGTTTTGACCTTAATATGTTCTCAGTTGTGCACCTAACACGGTTGACTGCACACATCTGCACAAGACACGGTCCAAATGACATGCGGTTTTTGCACGACGCGACACGAAATCGAGGACAGCGAATCCGTAATGAGGTGCGGGAAAATAGGGTTGTAACTATTTATTTTATCCAAAAATTAGGTACTCAAAAAAAAAAGCCCAGGTTTTGTCTCAGTCACACTCACTGATTGCGTTTCTTGGTTACCTCATATTATACCGCAGAGGTAGCCTTTTTTTATCGTGGTAATATCAAATGAGTCCTCCCGCGGGAGGAGGCGGGAGGGGGGACTGTCAGAGTTGACTGACTAAAATCCACGGTGTCCTTCAATAGCCCTTTACGTACCGGGGTCACGGTAATTTCTGAGTCCCGCGACCCCGGCAGGCTTTGGCCCTCTAGAGGGTGGCCCCGTCATTTTGCTGACACTCTTTGAGGCGCGTGGAACACAACGCGCCGTCGACCCGGGCATGGTCCATGGTCGGACAGCGAGTCACCCATTACTCGCCGCCCGCATGCCCGTGCAGAGGTAGCCTTAGATCCAGGAAATGTACTGAATGTGTAGGATCAAATAGAAAACACCTGTAGACAGAGACAAAACATATTTGTTTTCAATGGTACTCTTCAACATCCCTATTTTACGTAGATACTCCCTATTCGATACGTATTTATTTATTTCGGTACCTGCTCGGGACGGAGGTTTAGTGGCACCAAAAGTGGGTTTAGAGCTCAGATCACGAGAGGATTCGAGTGAGGTTTTTCGATTTGTGGTTGCATTTACTTTTACGGTTTAGTTTAATTATGGATTTAAGTTGGGTCGAATGTGTTAAGAGCGGTACTATATCTTAAGTATTTAGTTAGTTAGCCTTAGTTTAATTTCCCAGGGCTCAAGGGCTCGGCAGACGATCTCCGGCCACCGGAGATTTTACGTGGTAAAATCATCCAATGTGTCTTGTACTGACTAAAATCCACGGTGTCCTACTTATGTGTTACTTGTTAGTCCCGCGACTTCGGCAGGCTTGGGCCCTCTAAGTGGGTCCCCGTCATTTTTCTTACAGTTTTTTGAGGCGCGCATGGAATACGACGCGTCGTCGATCGGCATCGGCATGGTTCGTGGTCGGACATCGAGTCGCCCATTAAATCATTTCTATCTTACCTTATCTCATTTTACGGTCAAGTTAATCACGGCATTGCTAATAAATACTTGCAATGTAACCACATTGTTCAATGCTTTTAAGTATCAGTAACATGTTGTGACACATTCCGCAACCCATGACATAAACACTCCATTTTTTTTAATCGTTATATACACCGTGTGTAATGTAGAATGAATAATGTATTTTGTCCTTCATCGATGTTATACATTATGGGATAATTTTGTTTACTGCTTGAGAAATAAGAGCCTTAAATTTGTTTGGTATATAAAACCTGACACACATACACAAACTCATACCCTATTGACCTTGGTGGTAAGCAGAAACAACAGAGCGCCAGCTTTTACGAACCTTACATATTCCTTTTGTCTGATCCATACTAATACATCTGGTCATAAAATAACGCCGTTTACGAGTACTAGCGATTCCCGCACGGAGCAAATTTTAAATTTGTATGCTCTACAAGTAGTTGTTTCGGGTCTGGGCGTTTGTGTATGTGAGTTAAATGTTTTTAAACGCACCCACGATACAGGAGAAATTGTTAGTGTGTTTCAATGCTTTTTTTTGAAGTGAAAACTTCTTTAGCGGCGTTGAGCACTTTTTCTGTAATGGGTATAAAATCTTAAACTCGCGTCAGGACACTCGCGTTAGGACACGTGACCCTGATCGAAAAAGCGTAGGACGGCGCAGGGCGCTTGCGTGAATGTTCGTGTGACTTTATTACTTTTAAAGAAGTTTGTATGCTGGATACATTCGTTGCTAGGTAACATTGTTTATAAAAGATGTACGTCACATTGGAAAATTATTAAAATAAACAGTCAACCATTTTTGCGAGTTTTACTAAAATCTGTTCACAAGATATTTCCAACAATTACTATTCAAGTTTTCAGAGTGCAACCCGTCGTTTTTTTCATATCTATTTTGCTTGATAAAACAAAGTCACGCCTGTTTTGTTTGAAGATGGTGCCACAGATGATTTGCGCAAGCTCATCGAATCATAATAAAAAAAATAAGATTCTATCTCTTGTTAATGAGATTTCTTGTTGGATCTATGGTCCGAAACGGAATTTGTTTTTTAAATTTTATTTTGATAATAATACCCTTCCGCTCTAGGAGACGCGATAAAAGCTGTCAGACTTGACTGACTAAAACCACTCTGTTTCTTCAGTTGCCTTTTATGAATGCCATACACCTTAGGGTTTGCATGATGGTTTTAACCTTGCATGCAAAAATGACCGCACGCATAATCGAAACATGTACCAATAACTGTACAGTTTTAACACATACACGCTGGGGCTTGCCTGTCGGTTATGCATGCAAGGTTAAAACCATCATGCAAACCCTAATGTGTATGGTCGCCATTACAATCCAAGATGGCGTCAGTCCTGCAACTTCCGATACGGGACCTGAAGTTATGCAGGGCGTAGTGCTTGCGACTCTTAGATCAACGATAACAATCAAAGTGATATGGATAAAAGGAGATGGCTAAATAGAAGCATGAACGACTACCCCAGGAATGTATATAAACATGGCACTGAGCAATATATAACGCTAATTGGTGGAATAAGTAAGTTTAAGTGAAAGGAAGGAAAAAATAAACATAGTTTTTAGTCCAAAGGATACCCTTTCTTAAAAAATAAGCAAAATTACAGCCGCAGTTAAGGAGAAACATTTATTTTTTCACTAACAAAATGTCTTTCTTTTCTTTGAAATGGTCAGAACGACTTATAAATTACTTAAGCAAAAAAAATAAACTTTTGCCAAGGAGTTTGCTTACATAACTTGGCGATAACTTAGCTAAGTGACCTGTAAAATAAGAGTTGTGAAACTCTTAATCTTGCGCAAAGCAGTCTACATGAAATTATTCACGAATTACACACTTTTAAGTAGGCTTTCAAAGATTGTGACTCCAAAAGTTTAACGTTATGTATTATTTAATATTACAATGTTAAACGGGACTAAACAGCTACCGTAACCCTGGAATGTAAAAGGCTATTAAAGGACACCGTGGATTTTAGTCAGTAGGGGAACAGTGTATACGACGGGGACGCAAGTTATAATGGGGACATCCACACTTAAGGCAAACTCAACACGAATCACTCTCTTCAGAGCTTTCTGTACATCGTTTTACACCTGCAGCCTGTGGGCAGTCTATACTCAAAGAGTGTACAGTGCCCTGCGCGTACAGTACAATAATGCGCTTAGAACGATGTTGCGGCTGCCTCGCCACTGTAGTGCTTCACGTATGTTTGCTGAGGCGCGCATCGATTGCTTCTACGCTACTCTGCTCAAGCGGTGCGCGTCGATGCTGAGCAGAGTGCGGGCTAGTCGCAACAGCGTTTTAAGTATGATAGCCGGTAGACTTGACTGTCGGTACATGAATCGATGTATTACTGCTCACATGACTATTGATACATCGATTCATGGGTCGGGCAGGGGGCGAGTAGATTAAGGTTGTATTGTTACTAACACTAGTTATAAGTTATTGTACTACTAACCAATTGGATCCTAGTTATCTTAATAAAAGTTTTATTATTATTATTATTACTAACGTAGCGCAAGCCCAAAAAGGACGTCATTTGCAAGCGGGCTGTTGCGCTTGCCCTACATAGTATTGTGTTAAGTTTGCCTTTAGTGTGTGATTTCCCATCATACCCCGCGTCCCCGTCTTATACACCGTACATACAGTTAAATACTTACTAATACTGATATATACCTTTAGGTACTCCTTATCCACCAATCCACGTGACCCTTAAATTCTGGACATAAGGTCCATTTTACCGTAACAACAGACCGTACCGCAACAAGTGTGTTTTCCCATTATACCCCGCGTCCCTATCTTACACACTATTCCCTTAAAAGTCTGACAGACTCTCCTGCCCTGATTTGGGAGGGAGGACTCATTTAATGATTTTACTACGTAGTATTACTTTAAAGCCGAATTTAAAGGTGATGATTATAATTAATTTCTCCTTTCACAACGTTGATACCACACAATTAGTCTTTGTTGTTGTACTGCAACGGATTAGTGTCGCATTCGCTTGCTCATTATCGATATTTCACTTAATTACGATAATCCTAATAACACTATTTATCGTATAATGAGAAAATGTGAAAGCCCATGCATTAGTAGGTTCGTTAAAATGTTTAATGATAGATTGATACTAATTATGATTAAAGCTTTTGCCTAAAACCTTCACAGTGCGTCTTTATAATTTTGTAAACGCGATGTATGCCCTTCCGTTCAATTCCACACTGCTTTCTTCCGTCGACATTTTGGTTTTCTTGGTAACAGCTTGTACAATAAAATAAATAGAACCTTATCAATTTATTCTTTAACTTTATCGCAGTGTAAAACTAAACTTACAAGTTGGCTACAAAAGTTAAATTATGAAACAACAGAGCAGCTGCTCTGTGTTTCTTCATAATATTTTATAGTTATATGAAAGTTTTGACTGTGTCTCACATTTACACTCACATGTTCATTCAACCTCTGCTCACACACTTCACTTTCGTACCACAAACACATCTCACTCATAACACTGCACACTTCACACACATCACACGCATTCATGTCGCGCACCGATTCAAGTGTTTAAAATTTTCATTGCGCTGGTAATTTTGTATTTTGGAGTTCTGTTGTTTTTGTTTCATTCTTCTTTTTCTTTCCTTAGCAATATTTTAATTCATTATTTTTTTTTTAAACCTTATTACCCTTCATTACATATTATGTAAATGAATTGTATTTAGTTCGAGGTGAGAGCCTGGGGATCCGTCACACAGGTTATCCTAGTATGGACGCCAGTCTCTCACAAAGGAACATACATATTCCATACTGTAAGATAAAGATTGTATTTATTGTAATGTGATCCTTTGTGTAGAGAGAAAATAAAGAAATTTATTATTATTATTATTATTATAATTACATAACCATTTTTAGGAAAAACAAAAGTACGCCATATTACATTACGGAGCCCGGCTACACTACATCACCAAATAAAAAAAGAAACATTGCTTGTACACACGGTTACACATCAAACTATGTACAACCAGTATAAGCTGTTAGTTGAATGTAAGGAAAGATCATACAAAGCGAGACCACGGTAAACTAGTTTCGTATATCTTCATGTGTACCCGTGTGTACTCCGTTTTGATACACTTCATAATCGTTCTTACTTTAGTAAACCCTCATAAGTCTTACCTTCTCTGCGTCCCTCCAGGTACAGGAGTAGCAGCCAGCCGTGCCTGTCTCTTCAGCAGCTGTACAGTGAGTGCGAAAGAGACCACCATGGTTAGCATAGGAATGTAGAACGCCACCAGGGAGCCGAAGATCCAGAACAGACGGTTGTTGATCACGCAGAGGTCTGGAGTCGGCATAATGTTGGAGCGGTTGATAAGACCTGCGAATTAATATTTCAGTTAAATATCAAAGACTTGTTTTTTTTTTTCTGGAGAGGAAAATTAACAAATAAAGGTTACTTTTTAAACGTAGTTATAACAACGTGGATTCTATGTAACAGACATAGAATCCACGTTAGTTTAATTAAACGTGTACTTTCAGTAAATCCAGGTTTTACTAATTATGTTAAAGTTTTATGTTATTGGGATCTAGCTTATTGCCACCAAACTGTCACATGACCTGATTCTGAAAAATACCTCTTTGATAAAGTATTTAGGTACCTATTTTAAATTCAACATTGATTAAAATAGTCTTTTTTTTTTACTTGAGTTATTTAATACTTAATTTAAAGTAAAAATAGTGAATTATAGCACTAACAACAATTTCTGCTAAATCTCAAACTGAATCAATGATCTCTAATTAAAATAAAAAAGGCGCCAGCAAAAACACGATTCCCCTCAAAAACGTTATTCCGCAAATCATCGCCAGACTAATGACTCGTAATTTTTAAAACCTCCTTTGCCCTCAATTTAATTTCAAGTTAACGCTGGCAAGAAACCAATTTCTCTTTTTCCAATTCCTTAATCACGTTGGTATGTAATCAAGACCCTTACACCGAAATTCTCAGCATAGTTTACGTAACATAACTTCACACCTGTCTCACAAGTCCTTGAAGAGTGTGTGTAATAGCACACATTTTTGTTCGATATGTTTAAGTACTATGGGGACGAGCCGTTTGAAACTAATCTCTGGTTGCTACTGAACATTTCATGCTAGAACAACCCAATAACACCTGCTCGAAGTAATAATATGATTGCTAGTTCAGGCATACTTTGAAATAGTTTTTGATTACTGTTCTGTAGAATTTTGACTTCATTTCGTAAATACCGTACATCTTATTTAACGAGTAACAAATCTATTATTAAGCTTTGATCAAGAACAAATATGCGAATAAGTGGCCAAAATCGATCAATAATATTAAGATTTAAAACGGGACATTTACCATGTTTATTATTTGTTTTGAGTGCTCATAAACATTCACCCGCACTTACTTCATCCATGATCATGGCGCTTGCAACAGTGCTAAAATATCGGACACTCAAAACAAATATATAATATAAATATTAAGATTTAGAATCTTAATAATAGTGTTAGTGACCATGTCAGTCTAAAAACTTATGTCGAGTTATGAATCTATTGCTAGTAGGTACACAATAAACGCTGAAGATGTTTCTGAACTGAAAGTCGAAACTCTATTGCCACTAGACCAACATTTAATCACGTATGTATGTAATTAAGAAACTAACACCTGAATTCTAAGTACAGTTTAATGTGTAACTTGTGTCCTTACAACCTTAATTGCCAGGCAATCTTCAACCATACGACACAAGTTTCTAAGTGGAGTTTGATTGTGACTAATTGATTTGATATATGATGGTAAGTTATGTCGAACATGACTACGTGATTAGTCTTGTGGTTCTCCAGTCCAATTACAGACAAAAACCTTATTTTTTAGTGAAGGCTGTTATCAAATGATACCTCTCTTTCTGGGTCGACTGAAAGGGATTGTCAGGCTAGTATTGACTAAAACTAACCGTGTTCCTTAATTTGGGTTTAAAAAAAAACATGAAATTTTCTTTTTTTTGATGGTCGCTAGGTGTGTAGCAAAAGGAACTTTTAAACTCTCACCGTCTTACTACAAAAAAGTTAAACATCTGTTGAAGACTTGTCTAACTTTGCAGTTAAACTTTTTAGACAAATGATCAACAGATGTTTAATTTTTTGTTGTACGACGGTTACTGACTAAAAATCCACCTTTATAATTCGGTTTCATTTCGCGTTCCAGGGCTGCAGTTTCATTTTAAGACGGTGCTATGAACGTTCGATCCCAGTTTCTTTACTTATGACGTACGACAGTCATTCAAATGATTTATTTTCCGGGTGTAGAAATCATCAAATGACTCACGTCTTGCGTGGAGCGAAAAGGTTTCATGACTGAATTTTTATATGCGTATACCCAGAACTGACAAACTATCACCTACTTTTTCGGTCAGGTATCTTCCAGTTTAGAATCTATGTAGTTCAACGCTTAATGGCTTTATAGGCTGTCGTTTCATGTAAAATACTGATAATATTCAGCTGAACCCGGTTTGACTGGGAGCCGACCCCAAGATAGGGCGCTTTCATAGTAGACGATAAAGGTATCAATACTATATCGGTTGGATGGGTCGTTTCATACATTTCTAGAGAAAATGAGTGAGAGCGAATGATATGTGAAGTGTCGTTTTCTTTATCTTGCAATGACCATAGTTGGGAAAATGGTAGGCACAAGATCAATCTAGCTCAATATTTAATGGCCTATTAGCAAGCGGTTCCCTTCTTGTTACAAAGGTCTTAATTGGAGAATTAAATACTATAAAGGTCTGTCTGTGTACCTCCTCGAGACATAGCTTTTATGTTATTGTTGTGTCATAATAGTTGTGTTTGAATGACGGTTGATTTTCACTTTGATTCCTGCGTTCGTTACATAAAATGAAACGTTGCGTTAGTTTCAGTGTTTTCTATTAATTTCCGAAGAGTTTATTTAGAAATTTGCTGTGAGGAATTCATAGCTATATAACTGTTTTTTTTTTGTCGTGGTAAAATCATCAAACGAGTCCTCCCACCTAGGGCAGAGCGGGAGGGACTGTCAGACTCGTACTGATTAAAATCCACGGTGTCCTTCAATAGTCCTTTACGGTCCGGGGTCACGGTAATTCGTGAGTCCCGCGATTTATTTATTATTTATATAACTGCTAGGGTTTATCTGTGGATAGGTGACTATTCTTTTTATAATTAAAATTTTTCTTCCACTGTGTACTCAACCATATTGGAGTTGGCTTCCAGTCTAAACGGGTGCAGCTGAGTACAAATATTACACATGGACCCGCCTATCTGATCTCCACAACCTAGTAAGTGCTAGGTTATAAGGGCGTGCGAGTCGACTCTTCCGTGGCTCTCGTTCACAGCCGCCAAATATTGTAAAAATAGATTATTTTTGTGTTGGCACCAAAATAGTGGCGCCCAACGTGGGACCACTATGCAGTGGAAGTGAAAACAAATAGTATTGATTGATATTGAAAAAAAAAACACCTTTTTATCGGCATACAACAAGCTGTGGTCTCATTTTAACAATATTTGGCGGTAGCCCACGAGATCCGGGGAATGAGAAAAAGTTAAATGAAGTAAAATAAAACTATGTGCTCCAAACACTTACCTAATACAGTAATAGAACTAGACACGAACATACTAAGGAGCCAGACGAGTGCGATCTTGATGACCACAACCCGCTTGGTGGAGTGATGGCGACTCTTCAACGGGTTACGGATGCCCAGGTACCTGTGGACAAAGGGTTTGATGTAATCAAAATCTAAAGTCATTTATTCTAATAAGGCTGATTTATCAGCACTTTTTGAAGGTCAATTTTTACATAAGACAGTCTCCCAAAGCGCCCCCCCTTCGACACTTCCTAGTGTTTTGGCTGGAAAGAAGAAGCGGTGGACAAACTCCCCAGCAACACATCTGTCTGTACGGTTAGCGGAACCAAGATTGTATACAATTTAACAGAACATTCACATTATACATCAATCCGAAATTACATCCCAACCGTGACTAGAAGGCACAAAAGATAAACTAGGACCAACGCAGTAATACCGACTAGCGGATGAATAAGTTATACCGACTAGTTGTTTTTTATCGTGGTAAAATCATCGATTGAGACCTCCTATCCAGTTCGGGGTGGGAGCAGCTGTCAGTCACTACAACTGACTTAAATCCACGGTGATCCTTCAATAGCCCCGACTAGAGGGTTAAGGCATAGAATCTTTATAAGATGCGTATTCAGCCTGTAATATTTTGACTGCTAAGACGCAGGACACTTCTTAAATTGAAGTGGTAGTGGGCAGGCCACATAGCGTGTAGAACTATTAGATAATGAGGCCTTCTGGTTTTCGAATGGAGACCACCTATCAGCAAGTGCAGCGTGAGCGTTGGCGTTTTGATGAAGACCGCAGGATTGTGCTGGATGCAACCCACTTCTAACCAGTTCTATTGGAATTCTATAGGAGAGGCCTATATTTGGCAGCGAACGTCCTGCGGCTGACATGATGATGAGATCCACAGCGCGGGCCCAGAGCGGGTTGGTAGATGTCACATACATGACTTTGATATTTTTTTGGTTCAAGACACTTGTATTGAAAACACTAGTATGCTTTTCTTCTATGATTTATTAACTTAAAGATAATAAATTAAAACAACACACTTTGAACATTTTATTTTTTAGTGTGCTAAAATCATCGAATGAGTCATCCAGGGCAGACCGGGAGGGACTGTCAGACTCGTACTGAACTCAAATCCACGGTGTCCTTCAATAGCCCTTTACGATCCGGGGTCACGGTAAATCGTGAGTCCCGCGATCCCTCTAAAGCGCGTATGGAACACAATGCGCCGTCGACCCGTCGTGGTCCATGGTCGGACAGCGAGTCGCCCATTACTCGCCGCCGCATGCCCACTAGATACTTTGAACATAGTCCAATAAACACTATCTTGATTAGAACGAAAGATTTACCTTATCATTAAAATTTTTAGAAGTTTGTAAATAATTATCTAAAGAAAAAAACCGGCCAAGTGCGAGTCGGACTCGCGCACCGAGGGTTCCGTACAAACCTGCAAGGTTTACAAAGTTCGTTCATTACGACAATCGCGCGAGTTTCAAAATATGTGGTATCAATGGTTGTACTTTTGCGTTGACTTAGAATTATTTTTTTCACGGGTTAAAGGCAATTAGATCTAAGTATTTGATATGAATTTCAACTTGATAGCTCTACGCGTTCATGAGGAAAAAAGTAATAAGTTTATATATTTTGTAATGTAACTAAAAATTTAAGGTTTTCGGAATTTTTCCTTTATGTGTGCTATAAAACGTTGCTTCATGCCAAATTTCAAGATTCTAGGTCGACTGGAAGTACCCTTTAGGTTTTGATTCCCTTGCGAGTACTTGCGAGTTTCAAAATATGCAGCTTAAATTGCTGTTTCTTTTGATTGCGTTGACATAGAAGTTTGATTTTGTTACAGCTTAAAGGTATTATAGACCTGAGTATTTGGTATGAATTTCAATTTAATACCTCTACGCGTTTATGAGGAAATGGGTAGTAAGTTTAAAATTATTAAAAAATATATATTATGTGATGTAACTAAAAATTTATGGTTTTCGTAATTTTCTCTTTATCTATGCTATAAGACGTTGCTTCGTACCAAATTTCAAGATTCTGAGTTCACGGGACCCTGTAGGTTTTGATTCCCTTGCAAGTGTCGAAAATTTGCGGCATAAACGGCTGTATCTTTTGATTGCGTTGGCTTAGAAGTTTGATTTTTTTACAGCTTCAAGGGACAGTAGACCTGAGTAATAAAGTAAAGTCAGCTTCATACCTCCACGCGTTCCTGAGAAAAAGGGTCTTGACAGACGGACGGACAGACAGACGGACAACAAAGTGATCCTATAAGGGTTCCGTTTTTTTCCTTTTGAGGTACGGAACCCTAAAAACTTGGACTTTCTTCGATAAAAAAACGAGATTATTTAAAATTCACAAGGACGCAAATTTATCAAACACCTTGTCAATAATGGCGAAGTTTTCAATAACTTTCAGTGAATTTGCTAATTGCTTTCTTTATCAGAAATGAGAGACTGAAACTGGTTTTTCATTAAATATACATTATTATTTTTATAATAATCTGCTTATGGTTAAATTCGATTTAGTTATTATTTTATATGTATCTACAGTCATGTTTGTTGCTTTAATTATAATTACGACCTCAAGTGTCAATTCTTTGTATTAGATTATGTTTCTAGAAATAATAAAAAAAGTTGGTTTTCACTAATCCTTTTTTTTATCGTGGTAAAATCATCAAACGAGAACGAGTCCTCCCACCCAGGGCAGGCGAGGAGGGACTGTCAGACTCGTACTGACTAAAATCCTTGGTGTCCTTCAATAGCTCTTTGCGTTCCGAGTCACGGTAATTAGTGAGAACCGCGGCTCCGGCAGGCTTTGGCCCTCTAAAGGGGGCCCGTCATTATGCTGACACTCTTTGAAGCGCGCGTGGAACACAATGCGCCGTCGACACAGGCTCTGCTGACTCGCTGTCCGACCATGGACCATGTCCATGGTCGGACAGCGAGTCGCCCAACACCCGCCGCCCGCATGCTCATAATGAATATAATGATGGAGAAAACCTCGTATTATTTTCTGTACAGCATAACTATGAACATGAATCACGGACTTACTTACTCGTATTACAAAGTGAACATACACGTAACATAGTGAGAATAGCAAAAAATGTACTCAGATGTAATCAATTTTTGAACACTAAAGAATAAATCGACCCGGAATAATAAATCTTGTAGTCCAGACACGTCAGTTGTAAACCGTCTGAAATTCGGTTTTCATTTGAAGTATATTGAGACTTTACGTGCACATAAAGTATAGAAACATAGAGGTGTAAATTTTGAGCGTATAAGCCGTTGTGTGGAAATTTGTTGGAGATTTTAACTATTATCTTGCAATACCAACATCAAATTAGAATAAATCCTCTTACATGTAGTGGCAGCACTGTATCTCCCCTTCCATCTGCGACATTGACTAAATATTTAATTCAATCTTCCCCGGCACCAAGCCAGCACCGCATAAACTATCAACAAATAATAAGCTCTACAAAATTAAACAAGGCTCAGAAGGTTTTATAAAATCCTAACACCTAATATTAATGTGCGAAAGAGAAAGTAAGCTTGTTTGTTTCATTTCCACGTGTAAAGGACTGATCGTTCTTAAATTTTGAAGATAATGCTGTTTGGTGTACAGAAACGGACAAATCGTACGTTTCTTCCCAAAAATAAATACTGTTTCCGGGAAATATTATACATATAATAGTCTTCTTAAATAATAAAGAGCTACGTATTGTAGAATTTACAGTCAAAATTTGAAATAACGACACAAAGCCGCGGGAAAATGTGTATGTAGGTATTTTTATTTTGTTTTCACGTCAAAACGAAATTCGGCCCAGTGATGGATCCTGGTCGCGAGACTCACGAATTACCGTGACCCCGGTAAGTAAAGGGCTATTGAAGGACACCGTGGATTTTAGTCAGTACGAGTCTGATAGTACTAATAAAAAAAAACAGTGATATATCCTGTATGGATTATAAATACTGTTAAAGGCTATAAAGAGGGGGTAGGCGAGCCAAACCGAGAGTAATTGCTAGTAGATTTTTGTTCAACTTTCCTATTCTTATTCTAGCTTTGTCGTCCATTCCAAAAGCTCGTATATTTCCAATTTTTCAATAAGCTATTCTGCACACGGCGCGGTCGGTCGGACTGCAGGCTGCAGCACATCGTCATCGCCATAAATCTCGCAGGAACACCTTATTTCCCCGTTACAGGTGATGCTGATGAGTTTTTAGTATCGCCGATAACGTTGAACGAGGTGTTATATCGGGTGTGGTTATAGAATTAGCGGAATAAAGCAAACAGGCGTGACGAATGCGAAGCGAGGCGTTTTTATTTGTAATGTATGGAATTGTTTGAATCCAGTCACATAGAAAAGCGAAAGCGATCCGATAGCGAGACAAAACTATCGGACTGACGTCTCGCTTCGGTTCGGTATCGCTTCGGACTCGCTTCGCTTTTGCCTGTCTGTTTGACAAAGGCATAAGTGATCTCAGGAGGCTGTGTTTTAACGTGCCGATTTTTTGTCGCTTAATGTGAACAGCAGCCTAAATATGTCTTTCCACCAGAGATGTGCTATGCAGCTATGCTGCGAGAATGTAAAAGCTGCGTTACGAAACTATGTGACCGTTTCCACTGATGCTACATAGGTAGCGGTGTGAGTAAGATGTGCTATGAAGATGCGCCGCCGCAAAGTAGCTGCGCAAGGAAGATGCGCAGCTCGAGCTATCCGGTGTATCGATAGTAGGGAAGACGACTCGTACCAGGCATCCATAGCACGCATCCATAGCATGCATCCATAGCACACATCTATAGCACGCATCCATAGCACGCATCCTTCCATATCAAAAACACATCTTAGTCGTATCCGTTTTCACCAATGCTATGCTATGTGCACCGATGAATATGATTGGTGGATATCAAACGCATCCATAGCAACGTAGCATAGCAGATATCTGGTGGAAAAGCAGCCTTATGCGTATGAAACATGAAAAAAAAAAACTCTTTTCACTTCATTAATAAACAATACTTTGAAACTTATACGGTGTTATACAATGTGTAGCACAAAACACATTAAGTGATAGGCTGTGATGGTGTTAACTTTAGGAATCACAATCCAACAAAATAACAGGGATTGGATATAATTATAAGCTTTTATGGTAATTACAGCTCGTATCATTATTTGAAACAATAAACTCAATTGCAGACAGGATTAAAACCTGCAACCATCTGATTATCTGCAGACGCCAGCACATCAACCAACCTCAATCTGTCAAATTTTATAGATTTTCAACCTTATCACAGTAGTAGAAGGTTAATGTTCTATTGGTAAAATTTTACAGATTGGGGTAGGTTGACCAGCTGGCGTCAGTACATTAGAAGCTCTTACCAACCGAGCTATCACAGCCATGCTCACAGTGTCGGATTCCTCATACATTTTTTTTTAAACGTTGACCCTCACTGAGAATTTCTCCTATGTCTCAGATGCGTTTACTAACATAGAAACTCACATACACAAATACCCAGACCCGAACTACTTGTAGGTCATACAAATATTTGTTCCGTGCGGGAATCGAACACGCAGCGCAGCAGTCCAATCGCTAAGCCACTGCGCTAACCGTGCCGTATTCTTCACGTCTTATTTTATAACTTACTGGGGTTACCCCTAACTCTGTAATGTAGTACAATGAATGAGGTTACAACAAAACTATTGTTTTTGTCTTATGGTAAAAAAACTCCCCATGGAATGATAGACGTTCTGAAACGGGCCTAAGAGTATACATTACTGGATACGATTTAAACACATACATCTCGAGTGCAAACTTATTACTCCTATCACGACCAAAAAAAAAGCAATGTCTCATCTCATTTTATAAACAAAATAAACCATTTCTCTCGCTTGTCGCAATGCAACAGCCAGCATCACTTTATCACAGCTAGTTTCGTGGCCTCACTCAAAGTGATACGTTGTACCAGCAACCAGGCAATGTATTAAAATTACCTGGACGTAGACAAACATTCAGCAAACTGTTATATACATAGCCATTTTGCTGACGTAGCGAAATAGACCATAGTGCCGTGTAACACGGACGCGATGAATTTTAATACTTTGTGCTTAAGTTTGTCTTGGACAGGACTGATATATGCAAATAATTATGCGGAAAACGAAACTTATGATAAATCAAGGTCATGTTACGTTTCGTACTGTTGTAATGGTTTATTGTTAAATCTAGATTTTTTAACAAAAAACACTGATAAACTAGAGCATTCACTGGTTATGAAAATTCTTGCGAATTCATAACAAAAAAAACGACGGTTTGCACTCTGGGAGTGCCGGCAGAAGTGAAAACTTGAATAGTAATAAACACACACGAACATTCGCGCAAGCGCCCTGCGCCGTCTTACGAATTTTCGATCAGGTCACGTGTCCTGACGCGAGTTTATCATGTTTTATCCATTCCAAAAAAAGTGCACAACGCCGCTAAAGAAGTTTTCACTTCAAAAAACAAGCGGCAGCGTTTTTTAACATTCCGGCGAAAATTTTGCCGAGCCGAATATAAATTTTGACATCCTTATGAAGAAATAGTTTTTGACAACCATCAACTAGAGCGTGCGCTAAGAAAATCGTGAAAATGTTCGTTGCGTATTTGGCTCTGCGTTTATTGCTTAGCTCTGTTCGTGGTTCAGTTCGGCAAAATTAAAAACAGCGAATGCTCGATGTTTATTACCTTTTCACTCCTAAACCACAGAAACGATCATCCTAAAGCGCGAGCGATATGGTATCTTAAGATAAAATATTATAGTATCTTAGCCGTGTGTAGTACCCTTAAACTTTTTATTCTACAAAAGTCGAATGATCATTTTAGATTGTAGTTACACGTACTGGAGAAAGCTGCAAAATACTTTTTAATAATCAAACTAATGCATAAAACTAAAGCACAAATAAAATAAAATCAGCAGAGCGTGTTAATTGAAGAATTTGTAAGTTAATATCCTTCTCAAATTGAGTGGTCTGTGAAGCGTTTTACTACGTTGTTCCGGGTCTGGGTGTTTGTGCATGTGAGTTTCTATATTTGTAAACGCACCCACGAAGAGGAAGAAATTCCTAGTGTGGGGCAACTTTAAAAAAAAAAACTGTCCCTTTGGCCGATACGACATTTGACGTGATTGAGTTATCATCCATTCTATCCAAATACCGAAACTTTCTCATTTATGGTATTAGTTTTAAAGTTACAAGTGTATGAAATAAATAAAAATTAACATAAATTAAACTTCATTAGTTCTGTTGCCAAAAATCATATTGGACTTTAATTTTCTTTTTCTCAATCCATTGCTCAAATTAGCATTTTTTTTTATTGCTATATTAAGTCGTTATTATTTTATTTGTATTTAAGCCAACAAAGACCAGTTACAAATAATAATATAATACAATACAAATACAGTGACAATACAATTCTATTTAATGCAATTCAAAATAATTTAAACAAGGCTTTATGCCTTTGTCAAACAGATAGGCGAAAGCGAAGCGTTTCCGAAGCGATACCGAACCGAAGCGAGACGTCAGTCTGATAGTTCTGTCACGCTATCGGATCTCTTTTGCTTTTCTATGTGACTGGATTTAAACAATTCCATACATTACAAATAAATACGTCACGCTTCGCATTCGCCACACCAGTCTGTTTGACAAAGGCTTTAATCCTACCTCACAGTTCTTCTTTTTTAATACTTCTACCCCTACCCAATGTTTACCAACACATTTCACTTTACTCTCCTTATCGAGTTGAACAAAAGCCGTGCATAATAAATCCCCTGAGTCTCCTCAGAGACTCGCAAGTTGATGGAGAGAGAGCGAAACGATATTTATGAACATTTCACTTGACGGCGCTTGTGGGATAACATATGAGCACTATGTAGGTACTAAGTTGGAAGGAATATCTCTTTGGTTTTCCATTTTATGCACACTTTTGTTGGATTTTTTGTTGTTGTGATATTATAGGCATATTATTATTATATTCAATAAATTGTACTTACATCTAATTGGTCCATCAACTAGAGTTTTGAAAAATAATGGACACGTATTTACGTATTTTCTTCTTTCTTAAATCAACGTAATTTTACTAAGATACAACGCATCGAAAGTCGAGAGTCGGCTCGTGACGTCAGAAGCAAGTAAAGACTGTACTTGCTTGTGACGTATTTTTTTTAACGTGGTAAAATCATCAAACGAGTCCTCCCACCCAGGGCAGAGCGGGAGAGACTGTCAGAATCGTACTGTCTAAAATCCACGGTGTCCTTCAATAGACCTTTACGTACCGGGGTCACGGTATATCATAAGTCCCGCGACCCCGATAGACTTTGTCCCTCTAGAGGGCCCCCGTCATTTTTGCTGACACTATTTGAGGTGCGTGGAACACAACGCGCCGTTGACCCGGGTTTGGTCCATGGTCGGACAGCCAGTTGCCCATTACTCGCTGCCCGCACGCCCTGCTTGTGACGTATTGGCATTTTAAAATTGTCGTATCTTCGTCAATTTTGGTTTACTAAACAAAAAAAATATACGTGTCAAATATTGTTTGATAATCTGACTTAGTAATTAGATTGTTTTAGTCAAATACTCTATTGTTCGTCAACTAACTTTTAATATTAGCACCTAACAATGACGATTGCAATTTTCTATCTGAGTGGAAACCTGCGACCTGTAGTATAGGTTTTTAACACTACCTACTACAGGCACTACTGATTTTAAATTGTTTGTTTAAATATATAAATAACTTTATAATTTACTGTATTCCAAAATATTGTTTAAGGTTTATGTACTAATATTTTATTAAAATGTCGTCTCCAAGGACAATTACGAGTTTCAAGTAACTTTTTAATTACGGTTGATTATAATGCCTTGCTAGATACTTAATCAAATCTATCTGTACTTAAATTTTGATTTCGTCAAATCAAAAAAAAAAAAACATTGGATAGTAGTTATTTATTATCGTTATAAAATAAGATTAATTGCTCATTCAAATCACAAAATATAAATGTCTTCGGAACAATGTAACTTTAATGAAATGACTGCGTTTAAATAAAAATTAAAATGATAATAAATAAAAATTCAACTTTGCAGAAAAAAGATCAGCTACGAAAGCGTAGCGGGCGTAGCGGGCGTAGCCGTGTGAGCTACGCCGTAGCTACAGTACATTTTTTATTAGTAAAAGGGATTATCTTAGATAATAATATTTTTGTGATGAGTATATGAGTGATAATATTTTAACTGGTAGCTTCACGTCATAATTAATATGAAAATTATATTAATAAATAAAAAACTTTTGAAAAGGACAAGCCATTTATGCCAGATATTCGTATGTTACTGCAATAAGTAAAATGGTGAAAATAAATCCAACATGACGGAAAAAGTTATCAGCTGAGAAAACGAAATAGGCATAGTTGACGTGGCTTTAACTCTGATCCTGACCCGGATTATAATCAAACACATACCTTATATTCAGTAGACGACACGGTTGGCGCAGTGGCTAAGCCATCAACTGCTGCGCAGCGTGTCGCGAGTTCGATCCCCGCACGGAACAAATATTCATATGATCTGCAAGTAGTGTTTCCGGTTCTGGTTGTTTGTGTATGTGAAATTCTATATTTGTAAGGCACCCACGAAACAAGAAGAAAATCCTAGAGTAGAGCAACGATTTTATTTAAAAAAATACGTGTGACTTAAGTTGTTAACTTAACTTATGCAATTATTTATTTTATTTATGAAAAAAATAACGCCTACCGCGAATGTTTAACGAGAATATCATCCCATCGTTGCTCTATGGGAAGTTACTCTACTAATGAGGTTATGGTCAGCCACGTCAATCAAGTGAAACGTCAAGAAAAAATTCACGTTGACATGACAGATGTGACAGTACAGAGTTAGGTTTATTTTTGTTACGGAATTTCTTAATTCGGTCGCTGCGCTCGAAAAACGACCAGTCAACTTTTAAGTCATGAACAGAAACTGTCTATTCCATTGTTATCTCACACAGTACACAAATTACCTGTAAAGTTCTATCGTACAAAGTGTTATTCCGGTCTGATGCCTTCAAAACTCCATCCAAAGTAGAACAAATCATTCTTTTTAATATCAAAACACTCGCTTCTGAAATATATTCAAATTGTAAAGGCAATTTAAAAGGTAATGTAAGTTTTACAAAGAAGTAGCAACAAGCTTTGAAACTTTGCTATTATTACCAGCATCGATATGTTTGAGCTTTGTATAAAAGCAATTTTATTGTGTAATTATAACTTGGAGTTTGTTATAAGTAGGCCAATTAGAGGCACTTTTGAACAGCCAAAAGACAAATTAAAATAATGGAGCTATAGTCCTAAGAAACTGTAGTTACCTATTCCAAAACGTACATCTCTATGGATACGGAAAAGATATTCCATAGACCCTTTTTCAATCAGGAAATATTTATAACACATATAAGCCTTTGTCAAATAGACAGGCGTAATGTATGGAATTGTTTGAATTCAGTCACATAGAAAAGCGAAAGCGATCCGACAGCGTGACAGAACTATCGAACTGACGGTCTCGTATCGGTTCGTTATCGCTTCGGACTCGCTTGTCTGTTTGACAAAGGCAGTAGCAAGTTCAACATCTTCCTGCCCTCCATTTTACTTGTGGGCGGCGCCACATGTTTTCTTCTTCCATTCTCCCCTATCAGCCGTCACAGTATTATTTACTCATTAGTCAGTATTCATCTCATTCAGTATTATTTATTTACTTAGACAATCCATCCATCTTTTCTTTGGCCTTTCGCTTCCATGTGGAGATGAAAGTGCACAATATTTTTTAACACCTTAGTACCTTTCATCTACGTCTACTATCATATTTGACAACACGGTTAGCGCAGTGGCTGAGCGATTGGACTGCTGCGCTGCGTGTCGAGGGTTCGATTCCCACACGGAGCAAATATTTGTATGATCTACAAATAGTTGTTCCGGGTTGTTCCCACGACACAGGAGAAATTCCTAGTGTGGGAAGGGCACCGTTTTAAAAAAAAAACAAAAACGAAATTCGTTCAATGGTTTTTGAGTGAAAGAGTAACAAACGTCCATTCATACTCAATTTTCGCATTCATTATAATTGTAGTTAGATTACCAAGTATTAAATATACTCCAACTGATCTTTAAAAGACTTAGATATATCATAACATTTAACGTAACTACTCTAAAGAAATAAGTGTCCAAAACTAGCCTATCTACATGAATTACTTGCATAACTGCCACTGCTCTCGCCAAATGGCCCTGTTTTAATTTATCGTTAGAAAAACTTATTCCTTTGCCACCATTTTCGACCTAAGTTATAGCCGAAACTGAAACTTGAGTCGGCCTTTAATAAAACATTATACCCACGGGAAATATTCTAGATTTTTCTGTTGGCAACAGCTACCCACCTGGTACCACGTAACTCCAATATGACATATTATTGTCTACCGTTTCTGTATGTTACATTTTAAAATACGTAAATCACGCTTAAAGGTTTAATTTTTCGGGGAAATAAAATGTTTTCCAGTTTTTTAGTCATGGCAATTTATTGTTAAAATATTTGATCTAAGTCCGGGATTTATGGTCGCGGCACTCACAAATTACCATGACCCAACGGGGTCCTTCAATTGCCCTTTACGTAACGACGTAAAGGGCTATTGAAGGATACCGTGGATTTTAGTCAGTACGAGTCTGACAGTCCCTCCCGCTCTGCCCTGGGTGGAAGGACTCATGTGATGATTTTACCAAGTAATAAAAAAAAAACAGTGAAATATCCTGTATGGATTATAAAGACTGTTAAAGGCTATAAAGAGGGGGTAGGCGAGCCAAACCGAGGGTAATCGCTAGTAGATTTTTGTTCAACTTTCCTCTTTTTTATTCTAGCTTTGTCGTCCATTCCAAAAGCACGTATATTTCCAATTTTTCAATAAGGAGGACGCATGTGATGATTTAACCACGTAAAAAAAAAAGTCCGGTATTTATACTGTGTCGGATGAAGTCTCGGTTGCAGGGTTAGAAAAAATGCTGAAGGCAAATTTTACCAACATGGAAATGCTTTTAGATAAGGGTCTCCATACCCAACGCTTTACTATGAAAACTATGGTATTGGTAAGTTACCTATAGATTCCATGACATTTTATTCCTCACGATACGCGTAACACTATGGAGTTCAGAGACAAGTAAAGTAAATTGGCTGTTTTTTATTCGAGAACATTAGTAGTAGTTTGTTGGTCTAATTTAATTCAAAATGTACAATTCCCCACACTAGGAATTTCTCCTGTGTCGTGGGTGCGTTTACAAACATCTAAACTCACATACACAAAAGCCGAGACCCCAAGCAACTACTTGTAGATCATTCAAATATTTGCTCCGTGCGGGAATTGAACCCGTGACACGCAGCGCAGCAGTCCAATCGTTCAGGCACTGCGCTCACCATGTCGTCAAGAATAAATTTAAAAAACTGAGTTAATCTTACAAAGGAAACGAGTACTTTCTGAATATTTCAGTGAAATGGAATGTGTGTAACAGGAGGAGTTAATTTAACCAATTGGACGGCTAGTAATGTGTAGCTCGCCGTCCGATCATAGACCAAGCCTGAGTCAACAGCGTATCGTTTTCCTTTTAGGCCCGATTTGGATGAAGCGAAAAAGTCTATTTGACTTGACTGACAGCATCGTACGTCTTATTTTTTTACTTTACCCCACACTAGAAATTTCTTCTGTTTCGTGGGTGTGGAGCAATCGATCGCTATTCCACAGTGCCTTATCAATATCATGTATCTTTGAGTGTCATGCATTGTGGCGCATAGAGAGGGTTTTGTATATCAAATCCCTAAGAGCGCTACGTGCTTGCTCAAGTGCGCGCATTCGATCCGACATTTTCCAAATAGCATTTCCAATCCGAAGCAATTATTTCACACTCGTCTTGTACTCAGTTTATGCCGATCAAAACACCCTTTCTTTCCTCTTAGGAGACTAAGAGGAAACGACTGTTGTTCATCTGTCACGTTTGCTCGCAAATGGCAAACATTCAGTTTGGCATTTTGACACAATAATTTTTCCTACGTTTTCTTTTGGGAAATGAAATCTATAGAATCCTATGGAAATACTTGACCTTAAAGATGAGCACAGCGGCCATATTATGACGTCTTAAAACCAGGCTTGTTCCAGTGAGTGAAAGAAACAGAGCGTTTCAAGTCGTTTAGCGCTACCTCGTTCACTCACTGGAACAAGCCTGGTTTTAAGAGGTCGTAATACAGCCCCAGACTGGAGTAAGGATAGCTTTGAGACTAATTGTCTCCGAGTAGTTCTTACAGACATTAGACGACTTTGTCTATGAGATGTTTCGTTTGAAGTGTGCGCGTCTTCATAATTTTCATAAAGTAACAGTTTTAAAAGCGAATATATTCTATACTCAGACTTAGCTTAGCATAGGATCTTTTTTTTATGGACGGTAGCGTAAGCCCAGTGGATGAGCCATAGACTGAACTGACCCGAAATAAAAAAACACAATGTTAGGAACAGCCTACAGGTAGTTGTTCCGGGTCTGCCGTTTGTGTAAAGTTAAAAATATATAAACGCACCCACGATACAGTAAACAGCCTACAGGTAGTTGTTCCGGGTCTGTCTGTTTGTGTAAAGTTAAAACTTTGTAAACGCACCCACGATACGAAAAAATCCAGTAACACAGTAACTTCAATGGCTGTCCATTGAAGTTTCTGTGTTTTCATTTATAGAAATAGTCTATGACAAAATTGTGAACAAAAAATAGAACTACAGGTCAGAATAATACTAGTTTCATTAACGTCGTAGTTGTGTATATTTTACTTCAAAATTCAAAACAAAACAAAAAATCAACAGCAATTTAATATTGTTAATTTCCATCTAAAGAAATCTTCTCAGAAAGTTAATTACCACCGAATATCTTAACTTAAATGATAAACCACACTATACAAAAGATACCTTGGAGGTAATTTAGAAAGACATTCTCCACGAGTAGGTAAATACCAAAGAGATTGGGATAGAATTCCAACAGTTTTTGTACTAAGTCACGTTCCAACTAAGATTTACGTCTCCTATCCGGATGAATCGAGCCCAAAAATAAATAAAGCCCTGTAAAATCCTTTTTAGAGTTCCGTGTGGTTTTGGTTATTTATGGCCCTTTGAATGTTATGGCTATTTTATTTAATTTAGCCGTTTTAATAATGAAGCTTTTTATTAACTACAGTTTTTTGTTTTGTATGTACTACAATAAAAAAATAGGGATATCTTGTAATAAATAATTTAATTAAATCACAATATTGTTGACATTTAAGCGCACGGTAGTGTGCGCAGGCCAAGTTCCAGTTGATTTTTCATACGAGTAGCTTTCATTTATATATTTTTAAAACTATATCTTTTTGTTTTTTTTTTCCTTTTTGCAAAACCAGAATTTAAAGTCTGTTTTTCAAACAAGTTATCACAAGATATTTTTTATAATTCTTTCTCACTTTCTAACTTACTTTCTAGTTCACTTATCGGGAAAGCGAGAAAACAAAGTATAAAATTGGGATATAAAATTACTTTGAAGTACGGAGCAATAAAAAAAATTAGCGTTTCATTATCAATCGAATGTCAGTCGTTGAATAATTGCCTAACTTGTGAAATTTTGAATCACTAGCTAATACTTATATTGAATCGAAAATATTTTTTTTTAAAAGACGAAAGCATTTTGTGAAAAACGTAATAGATATTTTTATCCGTAGTAATGTATCCACTGTAAACCATAGAGCAGCAGAAAGGTAATCTTAAGTTTATAAATGTACGAGCACGTGAACGGTGAGTAATGGTTACCTCAGCGTCCGATCAAGGACCAGCCCTGATGCGACGGCGCTTTGTGTTCCACACACAGAAAAGTTAACTTATCTCGAATTTTCACGTTTCTGTGACGTAAAAATAAATGGGAACTTTGAGGTTAATTTGATGTATGAAATTAGTTCCTCGTTCATACACTAGAGGCGCTTATCAATTTTCCATACAATTAACGTCATAATACTTCAAGTCCGCTGACCGTATGGCCTAATACGTTCTGCTAGGGTATAGGGCATGCGGGCGGCGAGTAATGGGCGACTCGTTATTCGACCATGGACCATGCCCGGTTCGACGGCGCGTTGTGTTCCACGCGCACCTCAATAAGTGTCAGCATAATGACGGGGCCCCCCTGTAGAGGGCAAAATCTTGCGGGGTCGCGGGACTCACAAATTACCGTGACCCCGGAACGTAAAGGGCTATTGAAGGACACCGTGGATTTTAATCAGAACGAGTCTGGCAATCCCTCCCGCTCTGCCCTGAGTGGGAGGATTCATTTGATGATTTTACCACGCTAAAACAAAGGGTATCTGTACAACAGTCGTAAGTGCATTCCACAATGTACTTTACTTTTTATTAAACGATTGAATACTATTCAGCGTACGGAACCACCAATTAATCCGTAGTTTTCCTGATCCGTCTCAAGCGCTCACTATAATCGACATCTCGGGATGGCAGTCCTACTGTTACAAAAGTCCCTACAATTGCCCTCTAAGTAAAATAATTCACGCTGGCCTTAAATAAAATACACGTCTTTTGTTAAAATCTTCACTTTGTATTATCAAAATGTACATCGTTTTAGACACCGTTTAGTTAATAAAAATGAAAGGAAGAAATACAACGAAAGCAGAATATTATTATAAACTCACGGGGTATGTAACGTTATATTTTATGACAACAAAGTCTTAGGTATCGCAACACCTTCATAAATTTATAATGTCCTTGAAGAAACATTATCTTCTATCCGTACCCATAAATAATCCATGAGAACAATATTCTCAAACTCACGCTTTATGTCTCATGGACAAAGCGATACAAGTGTATCGACAAAGCGATATTATGTCCATTGAATATGGGAGCCGATAACGACATCATATTTCAGAGTACAGTGGCACTCGGGTAACTTCGGATAAACTCGTAAACTATCGGACCAGCGGTATCGGAGTTGAGAGCTTTGAAGAAAATATTATAGTGTCGATTAAAGGTCGATCTAGTTCTTTATTAGTGATCAAAGTCTGAAGTGAGATACTTTTACACTATACTGACAGTTCATTTCATTCACTCCACCCAGCGAGAGAGTAATGGGCGACTCGCTGTCCGACCATGGACGATGCCCGGGTCGACGGCGCGTTGTGTTCCACGCGCGCCTCAAAGAGTGTCAGCAAAAATGACGGGGCTCCCCTCTAGGGGCTAAAGCTCCTGGGGTCGCGGGACTTGTGAATCACCGTGACCCCGGAACGTAAAGGGCTACTGAAGGACACCGTGGATTTTAGTCAGTACAAGTCCCTGCCGTGGATGGGAAATCTCATTTGATGTTTTTATCAAGCTGAAAAAAATGTCTATTGGTCGCTTTTTGGTGATAATATATCGGGCGTTAAAAGACAAAAAATGCAGGTGATTCTTCAAGTTTCGTATTAAAATAAGTAGATTCAGTAGTAATATAAACTGTGATTAAAAGAACAATGAAATTAAAAACGTAACCCGCGAAGTAATCGTCTTAATCACGTTACCTTTCAAACAAAAAAAAAGCATCAAATCATTTATTCGTTTAGGAGCTACGATACCCACAGCCAGACACAACGAAAAAAGTTTTAAAATTATAACCCCTCTTTTTACGTAGGGGTTAAAAAGAATAGCCGCCATATTACGGACAGTGTAGTATATCTGTTATGCTGATAAAGCCTACCTTAATCAGCATATTATCTTTCTCTTTGTATCCCAGTGGGGCTGTTAGCTGTCACATTATCTTGGATTTTTTGTATCTGGGACATGTCGGTTCCTTCACAATTGCGGTGGGTTTCTATTCTATTATTTTAAAGATTATTTTTTTGTAGAAACATGTTCGAATTTCTTGGCATTTAAGTCTCTGCCTTAACCGACACGACAATCGGCATAATGACTGGTGTAATCACGTACTGTGCGTCAACAAGCTGTACAGATCGAGATACTTTGTTTAGTAGAAAAAGAAACTTTATTATTATTTACCGATAAAACATAACTGTTTTTCTAGTTTCACTCAAAAAGATGAAAGCCTTTTCTACTTAAACTCAAGTCGCAATTTCATCTAGCTGAAAAACAAAATGTAGACAAATGATAGTTCTTATAAAGACTGCGACTGGAAATAAAGTGCAGACGTATGTATAAAAATACTATAATGATCACTCACGTTAAATGACAAAAAGTGTAGTGTTAGAAAAACCCTCGCCAGCATTTTAAGGGTTAAATGTTCTTTTTCACAACACATTGCGATTATATCCAATTCAGCTATGCTATTCTCTAAAAGAAAATTTCAACGCCGTACGCTATGACGAGCTCGTCGTCGACACAGAGCTTTGAGGTCGCGTCGAGCTACGACGCTGGTAGTAGCTTACTGTATTTCAAACTGTTGTATCAACCCTGGGAGAGTGCTGCAAACAATGAGGCAGTATCCTTGGAGAATACACTGAAGATAATCCTTATTCAACCATATTATCCCTCAGTTTCTATTTCATCATCGTCCGCCGGAAGACGACACTGTTGAACAAAGAAATGAATTTCCTCATCCCTCTTAGGTCACCACGCCGAACGACTTTACCACTCGCATCAATCGGTTGCTTGCGATTCTTACGATATTGTCGGTCCACCTAGTGGGAGGTCTGTCTACTATGCGTCTTCCAGTCCGTCGTCAGCGCCGAAGGATTTTCCTTCCCTATCGGTAATCAGCTCTACGAGCTATGTGGCCTGCATATTTCCACTTCAAGTAGTAAATCTGGTTTTTCAACAAAAATTGTTGTTCTTAATTAATAAAATTAAAATAATGCTGTAAACATACCTGCCAATACTGATGAAGCACATGTGCATGATGCTGGCTGAGCACGCGAGCACGTCGCACGTCACGTACACGTTGCACCACACCACGCCCAGCGGCCAGTACCCTGGGAAGACATACATTGTGAACTGGATGTAGCAAGAAGCATCTTACTATTATTTTAGACTTGTATACAAGTAACTTAGTATTAGATAAACGTGCCTTTAATTAAACTAGATTGCATTACCGAACGAGTATTTTCTCAAATTGTGGACATAGAGTCCGCGCCACCACTGACGGCTTACAGAAAATTCGAGGTACTACATTAATTCTACTAGCGCCGCCGCGACGTGTTAAAATGTGTGGTGAAAAGTGATGGCGCGGAGTCTACGTATCTATTTGTTTTAAATTGCAAACAATTTGAAATATATTTTGTATGTCATATTTTTTAAGGTAAGATTTGAACATAAATATGGGGCAAAAACCTTTTTGCTACAGTTTGAACTTATTACTTGGGCAAACATTTTGGACAGAGTTATACAAATTTTAATGACAGAAATCATTAACAATTTCCTCTATCAGGAGATCGAACGTAGGACCTCAAATGACTGTACCCTGAAAATAAAGTTAAATAGGTAAATAAATAATATACTACACAGAAAAACAAATACTCGCGTAGTTGATTTTTTTCCTAATACTCGTAACTACATTTCGTACCAAAAAATATTTACGGCTCGACTCCCGAAATTGTATTTCGGTACGACACCCATGTTTTTTTCTACTATTCGATCATTTCCTCCGAATTTCCATACAACTATGAGCAGAAGATTGCTTCCTGCTGACAAATATGCCAAATTCAAAGGAACAGGTACTGGGAATAAGATTTCATGTCACCCTGTTCTGACACACGGTTATTGTGGTTGAAGAACCAAGTGGAGTTTGAATACTTTACACGGTTGCTGTTTAAAGCCTTTGTCAAACAGACAGGCGTGACGAATGCGAAGCGTTACGTTTTATTTGTAATGTATGGAATTGTTTGAATCCAGTCACATAGAAAAGCGAAAGCGATCCGATAGCGTGATAGAACTACAGGACTGACGTCTCGCTTCGGTTCGGTATCGCTTCGCTTTCGCCTGTCTGTTTGACAAAGGCAAAGTTTTAAAAATATTTTCTGTGACGAAAATATTTTTTTTTATGAAAGTACATATTCGATGTTTAAGGGGTGGATATGTTTCGTCGGATGTCTTAAAAGGGTACCGCGGCCTTGGAACTTAAAGGGAACTGAAGGAACAGCTATTTTAGTCAATCAACTCTGATTACTGACTAATCGTCCCTTTTGCTCCACCCGTTTTCATTTCTTTAAAAAGGTTGTAAACAAATATTATATTAGTCTTTGATTAGCAGTACAGCAGAACAGGTAATAAAAAACTTCTATTTCAAAATACGTAAGTTGACCTTATAATTGAAGTTGATTAAAATATTGAAACCCTACTAGTTGATTTTTGATGTCTGAATTACTGATCATTTAATTACGAATACAAGTACATTCTTAATACTTTTTCATATTTCACATTCGTCACTATCGTGACGAAAATGACCACTTTCTCGACATTCTACATCCCCGTGTGTCACAACAGTTTATATTAGATAGCCATAGCTGAAAGCGTTCATACAATTTGTCGAACTTCCTTTCATAAAAGGCTTGCACTATTGAAAATAGGTACAATTTGTAAGGCTTTCGTACACGTCGAGCATGAAAGATGTAGACTATCTCAGTAAATGGATAGTCTGTGAGCTGTTCGAGGTACCCACAATGTGTTACCGTTTTCATGCAATTTTGTCAAGACTCTTGAGAGTCGTTTTAAAGAAATTGTCGACGAATTTTGTTTGGTCGACGTTACATGCTGATAGTAAATCAAAGAAATAGGTGTGGAGACATATTAATTTATTTTTGTTCTATGCAAGGTATCAAAAATGTGAAGACATATTCTGGGAATTTATTGAGACCATCAAACTTTGAACTGAACCTCTTCTTCTTCTCATATAGATTAAATTATTTGTGATAACAGATTTTTGTTTATTTCCACAAATTCAATTCTAAATCAGATAAAAGAATGCCAATTGGCATTAAATTGCCGTATAATATATTGAAAAAACAGGTAAATAAAGAAAAGCGTAAATTACTTACCTAAAAATCCAGGAATCGCCCCCATGGGCATCACGAACAAACTGACCAATAAATCAGCGATTGCCAGCGACAGAAGAAAATAATTCGTCACATTCTGTAGTCTCTTATCTAGACACACTGCTAAACACACCAATATATTACCCACACCACCAGCTATTATAAATACTATCACAAATAGGAAACTCCAATCGTAACCCACTTTATCTACCACTTTTTCCGTAACATTCCTAAAGTCATAACTACATTGAAAAGTTTCCACTACACCTAACACCGATGTTTCATTCAAAGCGTCAATGTACAACGTCCGATTTCGAGTTTCCGTGTAACAGAATAGGGTGTCCAGATCGCAGAATAAACTTGGGAGCCGGAGCCAGAGATTCTTGAGTGCACTCTCGAAAATTATGGTGACCATATTCAGCTTGAGGTAAGGACTGCATAGAGTGTTGTTGCTACCAACATCTGTAGTATTACACGAAGTGCACGAATATGAGGTTTCATTCTGAATATCTATGTTTAGTTCACAGGTGTAGTTTATGAAGGTATTGTCAGTAGCACAGTCGAGCCCGGAGAATGAATCGCCGCAGCCTTGTGCGTGGATCAGATGGCATTGGAATTCTTGAAACGCTGTGTCCAGGAATGTGAGATTATTCATGTCAAAGACCATGCTAGGTCACATGTTGTACTCCGTATTTGCTGGTCATCCTTGCGGAATCTGGAACAATAGAAAAAGGCATTTTAATATTCAAGTCGTGTTTAATATTGATATTCAGTTTATTATATTTGCCCAAAGCTGTTCATTAATGATGTTCTGTAGAAAGACTAACTTCTATATGCTTTTGGGCTTTCATTATTGTTGATTACTATAGATCTCACATAGCTTAAGATTATAAATTATGTATTGGTATCATTAACACATTAATTCGGCGACACATGGCGTAGTAGTGTACCCGAAATAGGCACCAACTGTGTGATTCATTAATTGAATAATGAATTCCTGAAGATGGGATTATTTAAAACTTATTCCACTATTCTTTATCCCTGAAAAAAGGTCTGATACAAAAACCCAAAAGGTCAACGAAGCAAAGGTCATAATTGCCGCCATTCTTAATATTCAAAAGCAAGCATTTTTAATATTGCTCAAACTTCTTTGCAACAAAGTTTAAAATAAATAAAAATGACAAATAGACGCTGATATTAATGAGTATTTAATTAAAGAAAGATTAATTATTCTGAGAAAGTTGTTGGAGTCAGTGTAAGAGCATTAATTAAACTGTTTAATGATCATTCAGTTAAGGTTCATTTTGCCTTATCAACTATTATTATTCAACGCTTAATTTCCGAGATACTGACAAGTTAATAGACCGCTGGTTGACGTGTAGAATGGTGAGGAATTGATGGAACAGGTACGTGCGATAACATGGTGAATTTCGAAATCGATGTTGTACCAGTGTTTCGTTTTAGAAACCTAGAAATTAAGCTTTTTTGTTTAAAAAACCATCTGATTCAGTAGACCAGGCGCTTTTATAAACCAAGATGTGGCAGTCATGCGCAACAGAGTCGAATTTATCATTTCTAAACGACTTTATGGTCGCGTTGAAGTAAGTAAAAAAAACGACGGGTTGCACTCTGGGAGTGCCGGCAGAAGTGAAAACTTGAATAGTAATAAACACACACGAACATTCGCGCAAGCGCCCTGCACCGTCTTACGAATTTTCGATCAGGTCACGTTTCCTGACGCGAGTTTAACATTTTTTACCGATTCCAAAAAAAGTGCACAACGCCGCTAAAGAAGTTTTCACTTCAAAAATTATAAAACGTACTAGAATAATTCCAACATAGTGTAATAACAATGATTTATTTCACCAATACTTCTGAAATCGTTGTGAAGAATAAGAACATAAATGTTTTGATAATGGATTTTCAATCATTAAAACCATCGTCTTAAAGTTTATCCAACAACAAAATAATCCTTAGCTACTCCATTCTCCAACTTTTTAGGAACAGCCTAACTTTAAACATGAACTTAACATACATACGAGTAATATTATGTCTCATATACTCTACTGCTTCAAAGCCGACTAGAGTGCACTTGACTCCGCATATTAACGGAGCGGTGTGGGAGTTATCTACAAGTGATATGAAGGTAGGTATGCTCACGATAATGTAGTGTGATGCTCATTTGTTTTAATGGAACAGACAGATGGTTGGAATATTTCAGATATTCAAATACTTATGATGTTCATAATCATCATCTGCCTTGCTTTTTCCCAACTATATTGGGGTCGGCCTCCAGTCGAACCAGATGCAGCTGAGTATCAGTATTTTATATGGAAGGACTGCCCATCGGACCTCCGCAACCCAGTAAGTGGGCAAATACGATACTCCATGGTCAACTGTCGAAGGTCTCCAGCCGCGATCAACGGCTTTACGTGCTTTCCGAGACAAATCCACAGACCAACCTCGGCAAGCTCGGCTTAACCCGGAAGATCTGTCTGTGCGTCTGTAATTATTTAGCCACGAGCTCCTCAATATGATGTTCATAATATGAATGTAAATCTTGGTGGGTCCGGAGACGTTAACAAGACTTGACACGTTTTTGTGACGTAAAGTAAACGGGACCTTTGACTTAATTTAATGGAATAATTAATTCCCCGTTTGTATATTAGAAAAACTTTTTAATTCCCATTCAATAATATTTTATGTTTTACTAACTAAAGTAATTTGTGTCGAGTCGGTGTCGAGTTCGTAAAAATCTTGGATTTCCAAAGACTCTTATGCATCAGTAGCACTACGAAATGATTCTACAGTAATAAATAACTGTTTTATTATTATTTTACGAAGAGTTTTGGTCACAAGTTTGTCTCACAAGGATAAATATTGTGAAGGTCTAAAATATCTTAGAATTTTTCACTTCACTCTAATTAAAACTTTCAAGGCTCAGCTAAAGATATCCTTTTACGTTTTATATCCTGAAATAAATATATGTAGTATATACATAATACGGAGGAGTAACAAAATACATAATATTCACATCCCTCCATATCATGTCCTCAAAAAGTAATTATTATTCCCTTTTGTTCATGAAATTGTAAAGGCGAAATTTTTAAAACATACTCACAAAAGTTATTATCGTCATAAAATAAATCCAGAGTCCGTGCAGCCGAAACGAATCATTTATTTCGAATCCGAACTCATCAGATAAGCGTATAACGTAACATGTGAGTGGCAAGCCAATCGTAATTTATTGCAGAACATGCCAGTTCATTCCGAGAGGAATTTTGTTACTACCGCCACAGCAGAAGACGTGTTTTTTTTACGTGGTAAAATCATGACATGAGTCCTCCCACACAGGGCAGAGCGGGAGGGACTGTCAGACTCGTACTGACTAAAACCCACGGTGTCCTTCAATAGCCCTTTACGTATCGGGGTCACGGTAATTCGTGCGTCCCGCGACCCCGCCATGCTTTGGCCCTCTAGAGGGGGAGCCCCGTCATTTTGCTGACACTCTTTGAAGCACGCGTGGAACACAACGCGCCGTCGACCCGGGCATGGTCCATGGTCGGACAGCGAGTTGCCCATTACTCCCTGCCCGCATGCCCCCCTATGTATGCTTAGATCTTTAAAACTACGTAACGGATTTTGATGATTTTGTTTTAATAGATAGAGTGATTCAAGAGGAAGGTTTATATATATTTAACATGCATAATATAGTAGAGATTGCATCCGTGCGGAGTCGGGGCGGGTCGCTAGTTAAGAGATCATTTTGAGTAAAGATTAATATTTGTACTTGGATGACCAGTAAGAATAATTTTAGTATTATTTAGGACACCTTGGATTTTAGTCAGTACGAGTCTGACAGTCCCTCCTGCTCTGCCCATTTGATTATTTTACCACGTAAACAAATAAAAAAAACATATACATAGGGACAGACAGCGGGGAGCGACTTTGTTTTATACTTTGTAGTGATTTACTATAAAAGAAGACACACGTCTTTAATACTTAATACACAAGTGTAGCTCTCTGCTCGGAGTGCTAATGGCACCACTTTATGTCCTATTTAGTGTGTCCGGTCCTCTTGACTTTACAACAGCCCTTGGAGTTAAGAGCTTGAAGGCATCTTAGTTAGTACCATGTTCTGGAAAGCGTGATACATCATCCTTACTTTTATGCCAAACAGACTAGCGAAAGCGAAGCGTTTCCGAACCGAAGCGAAACGTCAGTCCGATAGTTCTGTCACGCTATCGGACCGCTTTCGCTGTTATATGTGACTGGATTCAAACAATTCTATACATTACAAATAAAAACGTCACGCTTCGCATTCGCGACGCCTGTCTGTTTGACAAATGCTTTAATGTACTCATAATATGTATTACAAATGCAAAAGTTTAAATGGTTGTTACTCAAACACGTCAGAGCGGGTTATCCCGGCATTAAATTCCCAGAAGTTTGAAAAGTTAAAAAAAAACCTAATAACATACAAATCAAAATCTTACTTCCATACATCATGCTTAGTTGTCGTGTTAGCAACCACTAGATCAACGAGGTACTATCTAAAACAAAACTTTTAAAGCTTTAAATATATCACTGGTGCGTTTCGAATAGTCTAATCTTGCAGGCAAGTTTGACGTCACATTCATATTTTTATGCAAGTTGCTTGAATTGGAAAAAAAACTAAATCTAGAAGTTCAAACTAAACTAAACTACTTGCAACTATATAATTATAGGTTTGTTCAAGTTGCATAGAATTTGCAACTTGTATGACAAGTAAATTGTATTATGGAAACGTAGCCTTAAAGTTGACAGTACACTCGATGAAATAAGTAACTTTCCTTACAAATAATACTTATGCACATATGCAAGTTTTACTACTGCGCTGGCAAATGATCCATATAAACCTGGATATCGGGTGTAGTTACTGACGCAAGTTGTTGCCTTTCTTTTACTACTTCCAATGTGCCGGGGTCGCGGGACTTTCCCATTACCGTAACCCCGGTACGTAAAGGGCTAGTGAAGGACACCGTGAATTTTAGTCAGTACAAGTCTGACAGTCCCTCCCGTCCTGCCCTGGGTGGGAGGACTCATTTGATGATTTTACCACGATAAAAAAAAAAAAAAGCATTGTGCATTGTCGATAGGAAAGAATTTATAAAAGGGAAGCGTGCATAAATTGCGTTCATTTCACTGTTTTTTTTTTGTCAATTATGTTTTTTTTTTTAATTCGGGTGAAATACAAAGTACTCGTAGTTTATATCTCTATCACAATATCTGAAAAAGCTGTAATTATTCACATTGCTATTATAAAACACTATATTATACGATCTTGCAAGTCATATTACTTGCAAGATCTTATCTAGTAAATCACAGATTAATAATCAAGATAATGGCGCTTGCGGAATGCTGGACTCTCAAATCAAATAATAACATGGTAAACGTTCCATATTAAGCTCAAATAAAAGTTAAACCGTGTCAGTTTTGGGCACGCTGCAATCGCGGCGGTTAGACCCGTCTTTGAGGAGTGGCTGGATAGACGTCACGGCGTCCTGGCCTACCGCCTAACGCAGGTACTCTCCGGACACGGATGTTTCGGGAGGTACCTGTGTCGGATAAGGAGGGAAGAAACTCCTGGGTGTCACCACTTCGAGGATCTTCCGGAGGACACGGCGTCGACCGACAATAGTCGGCGACCTCTCGCATCCGGCATTGGTTGAGGCCATGCTGCGGCACAGGATGGAGTGGGAGGCGGTCGCCTCCTTCTGCGAAGCAGTCATGCCAGCGAAGGAGGAGGCGGGGCTATTGAAGGACACCGTCGACTTTAGTCACAAATCTGACAGTCCTGCTGCTCTGCCCTGCCGTTAATTAACTGATTCATTATCCTCTGTTTTGCTATATAAGATGTTAAGCATAATATCTTTTACCCACAGTAATAAATATAACTCAACTCGTAAACATGTTTCTAGTACCATAAAATCTAACATTTGCAAAACATATAATTTAAAGTTAGGACCCAAATGTTTGGGAGAGAAATTAAAAACTTTGCTAATTCTGAGTCTCGTAACAAACTAATTGGCGATTCGGCACTTGTACTACAAACATCGTTTTTGACTGGGACAAATGTACTTATTACTACTTTACTCCAATTATACATAATTTGAGAAATCTTTGACATTACTAATGACTATAGTTTTGACTGATAATTTTATTCTTGTTTTATTAGCTATATATAAATTATTTCGTTAATTTATACGCTGATGCTTTAGCTTGCTTCACACGGCGCGTAATGCTGGTTTATCACGGCTCGTGATATGGCAAGCCGTGACTCTCGCCCGCGTCTCCACGAGATTGATCCGACATTTACGGATCGGACGCATCGTGCGCGTGTGAAATCAATGCACGTTTTGGGCTGGCGCATCCAATTTGAAGATGACAGATCGGATGACGGTGATATCACCTACGTAGTGAAACCAGCATAATATTGCATACTAATTAAAACGAATTGATTGAAAAACAGTGAAAACTATTGACCACATGAGTAGTATACTACGATTCTACAAAATATTTATTTAATTAAAGATAGATCTAGAAGAAGAAGCTAAAAGATAGAGATATTTAAAATAAAGCTAGAGACAGCTAAATAGGTACATTCTCGCGAAAATGATTATGATCCTAAAAAATAAGTCTTGGCACGTTAATCAACTATGATTGGAGCATAAAGGATAATCAAAGAAACAGCATGGATTTCATGTCAGTAAGGGGGCTCTTCGGGCTTTTTTGGGAAATAATACGTCAAAAGAAAACCATTTTATAACACTTATCTTATATTAAGTCCTAGAGCCAAATAGTCATAAAAATCTAGAAGTAAAGTAAAAATATTTCATTCAAGAAAATCGATACGTCCTCCTCACATACCTACATCCTCTCACCTTGACATACCTCTCTACTCGATTGCACGCACACAATAAGTGCAGAACAACAGATGATGTGTCTTCATCGCAGCCTCCAACGCGGATGTCAGATGAATTGGCATGGAAATGACATGGCGATGACTTACAGGGTAAGACGGATGTTCATTGGTTTAAAGGTTAATTGAGATTGAAAAGACTTGGACATATACAGGGTGTTTCAACCGGGCGTGGGTGGGTAAATCCCAAAGGATGAAGAAAAGCTGAAAATGCTTTAATAAAAATTTAAACCGCATCATTAGATTTTTGAAAAATCAATACTACTAGCTGGAAATTTAACATACTGACTTTGAAAAAATGAAAAAAATACATTCTGTATTATTGCAGCATTCGACAGATCCGCTTTTGAGGATAAAACTCTGGAAAGTAAAGACATACAGAAAACTTAAGTTGTTATATCCACGTTATAAACATCTAAATCCATTCGATTTTTCTGTGAAAAAATATCTAAAAAACATGTATCCATCCATCTTGGTCGCGGGACTGTACGAATTACCGTGACCCCTGAACGTAAAGGGCAATTGAAGGACACCGTGGACTTCAGTCAGTACGCGTCTGACAGTTCCTCTCGCTCTGCCCTGGGTGGAAGGACTCATTTGATTCTCAAACTTTCGCATTTATATGGATACGCAAAAATGATACAGAAATATTTTTGGCACAAAAAGACACGCTACATCGACACCCATTTTTCTTTTAACCCTATATTTTCTTAAGCACCTTCAATTTTTCTATTCTCTCATACTTCACATTTTCTTTCTCTAAATGTTACACTCGTTCGTATTGTGTTCATCTTATAGAGATCACTGGGAGAAGGAAGACAGCAATCCGCATTGTTGTTTACTCTGTTATTTATGTTTCTTCATTGTATTGTATGTTTGTTCACTGTACTGACCGTGAACAACAGGGTTACTAGATTCAAAGTCTGAATTTTCCCATAGTATAATTTAATGTTTATTCTATTAGAATGATGGGTGTTGCAAGTATTTGCACGCATCCTATTTTTTAAGGGGTGAAAATACGGATCAAGTCACCGTTAGAAGTCTATTTTTGCATGTATAATATTGCATGTTTTTTTTTATTCTTATCAGCTGTAGAGCCTTCTATAAATAAATAAATCAAAAATCATGAATTTGGTTACTCAATTTCTGAAATCGTACAATTCAATTAATATTTCATTCAGAAAAAAAAAACTCTGTTTCTTCCGGGATCTAATTTCCCCAAAATTTCATACTTGGAACGAATTTATTTCCCCAAAAAACAGGAAATTCCCAATCTACCAACACTGATTAGAAACTTCGGGAAAACACGGGGCAATCAAGGAAAGTTTTGTGTAGACATCTCGATTGAATACTGAAGTAAACGTGGGGTGCGTCAGTCACGGCAGGCGTGACGCAGTGTTTTGTGTTACGAAGTGATTAATTAAATGTTTTGTTTAATTATTGACGATAGTTTTATTGGCTTTATTTTCGAATCAAGTAAGTTTCCATTGAATAAGATAAGATAAGGTAAGATAATTTTATTTGTAAAAAACATGATTGTGTAGGTTGTGGATGGGTGACCATCTGTCATAGCGAGTTTCCTCCGTGCCTCGGAAAGCACGTAAAGCCGTTGGTCCCGACTGTCATTTGAAGATCATTGACAGTCGTTACTGTTAGTCAGAAGCTCTAAAGTCTGACAACCAGTCTTACCTTGGGGTATCGTATTACCCAGTTACTGGGTTGTGGAGGTCCGACAGGCAGTCGCTCCATGTAAAATACTGGAAGCCGACCCCAATGTAGTTGGGAAATGGCTCGGCAATGTAGTTGGGAAATGGTTCAAAAAAATAAAGTTTCAAAATCAAAATCAAAATCAAAAGTTTTTATTTCACATAGGCCCATGAGGGCACTTATAAAACGTCGACAGCAGGTGCTCGGTTCGGGTTGGTCGATTCCATGGAGAAGAACCGGCAAGAAACTCCATGGTTACTCTTTTAAAACATGCTCATTTCAACATGTTTTGCCTGGAAAGGCGTACAAACACAATATTAATGAATTAAAACAATTAAATCATGCAGTTAGATAAAATTAATAGAACGTTTCAAATGAATACAGTAATTAATTAAATAAAATAAAAGATGTCAAAAGTAAAATAAAAATGTCCATAGTGCATTATTGAAAATTTATACAACAATAAAAAAGAAACTGTCTAAATAACGTCATTTAAATAACAATTAAAATAATTCTAAGATGCTTGGAGAAACTGTAATTTTACTTCTAATATACTACATGAACTCTTGTTTTGTCTCAGTTTCATAGTGATGAACCTAAGTTTCATCCACTGTCAAAATTCTGATTATAAACTTATTTCTGTTCTCACTAGACATATCCAAAAAATCCCGAGAAAACTCGACAGGCTGTCGTTTTAGAAGCGGTGTTAACATTCTCGGCACTCATCTCGCACTGGCCCTAGACATGCCAAGGTGGTCACAAAGAATGCTCAAAATAGCAGCAGATGATTCCAGTCATTTTTTCTCTATTTTATCTTCAAGCAAACATTTATAGAACAAATTTTTGAACTTTTTCAACAATTGGCCGACTAGAGCGCTGATCGTCTCTCGATCGAATATCTGCATTGGTTAAAGAGGCTAAGCCACTTGTAAATCATTTATTTTACAGGGCAAGAGTCCCTATAATCTAATTGCATCCCTTTCGTAATTTTCTAAGGTGTTTTTTCCTGCTTAAAAAGGAGCTACATCACGGAATGAAACTCAATTTTCTCCATATTCACTGTTCTCTTCCCGATTTACTTGTATATATAATATATATCAAAATCTCAAAGATTAACGAACCGATCGGGCTGAAACTTAATATTTGTAGTTGTATTGAGTTACCAAGTACTGACTGGTAAAAAAATCCTCATACCTCCACACTAACCCCTCCATTCCGCGAAATTTTTGACCTCCCCTCATATATATTCCATCTCGAAACCTTTATAAAATCTCCTTTTCTTTCTTTCTTTAAATCAACTAAAAAAGACTGCAGCTAATTTAAAACACTTTACAGATTCATTCACATTAAGGAGCTATCATCTTAAAAGCGTCACAGAATATGAGTCACATCCACTCTAAACTAGTATCTTTTGTAACCAACTTCAAAAGAAATGCAGAAAACTGTTCAAGTGTTCGTTCTAGCTAATATTCTCTGCATCACTCAAAACGGCTTGTTAACTATGTCTTGGTGGCAATGTAGCAACTTTACGTTAAAAATGTGGCTGTAGAGTGTGGAGATTTTGTGGCTGTTGTGTGTTCTTGTGGGTGGAATACTTGTAATCGTCATACAAAATTTCAATTCCTTAGTATTCGAAATGATTCAATCGATTTCAATGAAACTTCGTACGGTTATGCAGGAATATCTAAAAATTCATCAGAAAATATGCGCACGAGAAGCTAAGTTTAATAAGTGTCATCAACATTTCCATCAAAAATTCATGCCAATATGAATTTCTTTTCCGCTTAGTATAGTTATACAATGTCTAAAAGACTAAGCTAAAACAATTAATCCATTATTTTAAGAAAACGATGGATACCTACAATGAGTCTTTTGAATTTACAAACAATATACTGTTAAAATTACTTTTTCCAAAAAATAATATTTGCCCAAATGAATTCCCTTTTTTCATTACAAACATTTTTGACGTGAACGTTTCTTCGGACAAACGTCAGATATGCCAAACAGGCTTCATGAACAGAACATTTTGAAGCGAAATTGAATAAAAAAAGCCTGGTTTATAACGCGAATTCAAGCTTTCAGTCCGGACATTACGTTAAATAATTCATAACTGAGAAAACAGCGATTGTTCGTAAACAATACAGCCCGCCTAGGTGTTGCTATAAGCATAAATAATTCATTTGATGGTTCGAAAGCAAATATAATTAAAATTCTTAATTAAAATGTCAATGTTACTTTGGTTTTCATGTAATTTTATGAGTGCGCTCATTTTGTTTAGGGTAAACAAGTTATAAAATACTTTTATATGTAAAAAACGCTAGGGTCATTTTACCATGGACCATGCCCGGGTCGACAGCGCGTTGTGTTACACGCGTGCCTCAAAGAGTGTCAGTAAAATGACGGGCCCCTCTAGAGGGCCAAAGCCTGCCGGGGTCGCGGGACTTACGAATTACCGTGACATCGGAACGTAAAGGGCTATTGAGGGACACCTTGGATTTGAGTCAGTACGAGTCTGACAGTCCCTCCTGCTCTACCCTGGGTGGGAGGACTCATTTGATGATTTTACCACTAATAAAAAAGGCTAAATTTCTCAAGATTTTAGTTGTTTAATCGTGTCTAAATAACCTATGGGGTTATAGGCATATTGTATGTAGATTGCGTGATCTGAGACCATACCACAAGCATCTTTCTTCTTTTCTTTAATTTTTTTCATCATAATTAACGTCAATGTTCCCGTTTACGTCACAAAAACGTGAAAAGCCGTGCTATGCGGAACATCGCGAGGTTTTATCTGTTTTCGTAAAACAACTTGACACCCATACCGTGTGTTCCAGAAATATCCCGACTACTTTTGACAGGCCTGTTGGTCTAGTGGTTAGTGACCCTGACTGCTATACCGGAGGTCGTGGGTTCGATTCCCACCCAGGACAAATGTTTGTGTGATGAGCACGATCATTTGTTCTGTGTCTGGGTGTAATTTATCTATGATATGTATGTATTTAGAAATATATAAGTATGTTTATCAGTCGTCTAGTACCCATAACACAAGCTCTGCTTAGCTTGGGACTAGATGGCCTTGTGTGATAGTTGTGGAATATTTATTTTTTATTTTATTTATTGTGTTTGGAAGACTAGGAAATGGACGTTCCTGGAAAAGGGCATTCCGGAAAATGGACTGCACGGAATATCACGTCAGATTTTTGTATGTAAGTCAAGCTCGATAGATCGAATGTGACGCGGTGCGTCACGTGATATCAGCGCGCCGTGAGAAGCCAGCATTACAAGTACAAGTACATGCAAGTTTCGAAATGTGAAATGAAAAAGTTTACAAATTCGAAGTTCCCAGCGGACAAGAGCCTAATGTCATCATAAAACTTTATTGGGTACCTGGGCACCTGAATACGATTGGTTCAATGACTCAATCGCCCTTGAAACAATTTCATGAGAAGACTTGGATTAGTCGTGTTTGTTATGGGATAGACATTGCTTTTTTACATCTACACCAGTGATTCTTAAAGTGTGTTGTGCGGAACCTACAAGCTCTATGCAGAAGTCACCAGGGTAACGTGATTTTTTTTTATTGCTGTTTCTTAAATATATTAAACCATAGTTATAAAGAAATATTATTTAAAAAATAAGAAAATATTTGGAATAAATTTCCATAAAAAAGTTTAAAATAACCTACAAAATAACTTTTCTTTCGAAAGTCGGTGACTGTTTTTTATTTCATTAACTTTTTTGCCACCGACTTTCCAAAGAAAAGTTATTTTGTAGGTTACTTTAAACTTTTTTGTGGTTGTTTTTGAAGTCGGTTACATTTTTTTAATTTTATTCTTTGTAGTTTAAATATTCAACCCAAATTATTGTCAAACATATAATTTTCCTACATGTGCTCTAGAATTTTGTAATCCATAGCAGCGGTTTACATCATGTACACAATGAGCTAATAAATAAAAGTACTGAACCAAACTAAATTAAATGTTTATGGAACCAAATGGTAGGTATACTGCATCGAAGAAAAAAAAGAATCATCGAAATCGGACCAGAAAAAAATCCGGAGTAATCGGTGACGCTGTTGATATTTGTTTTAGGTTTTTGTTGATTTTTCAGAAACCGCTAGTTCGAATGCGAAAAAAAATTTTCATGGGACCATTTCATAGGACTTTCCAACAAAAAAAAAATATATTTTCAAATCGGTATGTAAGCGACGGAGTTATGCGCGAACAAACATCTAAATGTAAACTTCGAATTCATAATCTCCTCCTTTTGTTAAAAAAGGTGGTTGGTGGGTGTTTCAAAGTACAGGAAAGGCCAACATACCAAAGCTCTCAAACACTCTAAAAAACCATAAATTGCAGTCATTGTGGCCGAAATCAGCCAGGTCAAAATCTCATCATGTTCTCAATCACCATCATGTTCAGTGTTTAAAAACCCCAATCTACACTAATTGTATTATTCATTTCACCTTTATTATCAAGGAGGAACAGGTTACTTTATCTTCAAATGTTCAATTTGTCACACGTACTTGCCCCAAGGACAACATCATATCTATTATAACATCCATCACAAACTCATAAACGACAGTCTAGAACATTCCATTACAACCGGTTGCGTTTCATCCGAGTTTTACAACCGCCATTCTGAACAATAAGTGATGCACATTGCACGCTTACATCATCATGCGCTATGTCAAGGACGGATGGTGATATTGAATTGTTATGGAGCGAGAATATTTTAGCTTTTGCAATTGTCCTATGCATCTAATAAGATCACTTTAATATTAAAAAGGTGAAAGTAAGTTTGTTTGTTACCTTTCATCCCCAAAACTAGGGAGTGGAGGTTAGTGACGTCAGAACTATTTAAAATTGTTACTAGAAGTGACGTGTTGTGGATTTTAAAAGCGTTGTTTCTTTCTCAATTCTGGGTTGCGTAAAGTTTCAATAATCTGAGTAACGGATTAATTAGTATTTTTTCAGCCTTTTTTGTCACTGACTTTGCAAAAAATAAAAAAGATAGATTTCCCCTACACTAGTCCCCCCCTTCCCCCGGACCTCGAACACGAGTAGACGTGCCACGGAATTACACAGTATTATTTTAAACATATAATTTGAAGTGATTTAGCTAAATTAAATCGATCAAAAAATTAGGAGTGCATAACGCAAAGTAGTACGCGCAACAGACGGTTCTCTAGCCAGCGAGTGAGCAGTTCCGAGTACGCCGTGCTCCGCCTACTCACTCACACGCCGCGCGACGTCGCTGACCGCCTGCGCTCCTAGTACCTGCCACATCAAGCGCTGTAGCGCTATCTCTGTCACGCAACATCTGCGTCACAACGGCCACAGTGGGACGTCGCTGCTACCTCACACGCTACCTGCGCGCCTAGTACTTGGAGCTCGGCACACACTAAAACGATACGCAAGGTATTCTGCAATCTACTATATTATCTGAACCTACAAGTAAATAACATGCCTCTTCGACGAACGCCGCCGCGGCTGCAGATGCCGGCGTCGCCTGCTGCTAGCGAACCTAATGAACCTGACACACCCGGTGAAGTCGTCCCAGCTATCACGCTGTCCGGTTCTGCGCCTAACCTAAGCCGTATTGAGACAGAAAACATCAATACGCGTAAACGTAAACGCGAGGACGAATTATCCTCATTTATGCAGGAGATGAGAGATTTATTACAGTCGTCCACTGCACAATCTGATGCTAAGTATCTGGCACTGCAAAACTCAATGAAAGAAATAATAGCACAGAATGCCGTAATAAAAAGCTCCTTAGATTTCGTCACTCAGAAATACGATGAGATAACGGCTAAAATGAATCACATGGAAATAGAACAGAAAGCCGAAAGAAGTTATATAAAACAGCTTGAAGACAAAGTAGAAAACCTGGAGCGTATGCTTTGTCTCACAAAAATGGAAGTGAGAAACATACCAAAGAAAGAAGGAGAAAATAAAGAACATCTTCGTCAGATTATTACGGAGACAGCAAGTGTTCTTCAAGTCTCACTCGAGCGCCAGGATATTAAAGATATCTTCCGCGTGTACAAAAAGGATGGAACTCCATCCTCTATTATCGTCGATCTCGGCTCGGTCACCACAAAAGAAAATATGCTGGATAAAGTTCGCCAGTACAACCGCAACAATAACCAACACAAGTTGAACACCGCTCATATCAAACTAAAAGGTGAGACAAAACAAATATATATATCCGAGTGCCTGACACAAAAATCACAGCGCTTATTTTACCTGGCACGCAAATTTGCTACCGACAACGGCTTTAAGTTTTGCTGGACCTCACATGGGAAAGTTTTCCTGCGTCAAATCGAAGGGATGAAACACATACTTGTAAAAAGTGAAGCCGACCTCAAGATAAATCTATCACAATGACTAGGCAGAGCCGAATGTCATTCCTATAACTGTTTGTTAACTTTATTCTTATATCTGCAGTTATACTTTGTTCCTAAAATGTATACACATAACACAATTAAACACATAAAACACCAGTTAGTACATTACGTCAAAAACAACACAGAATACAAAAACACATTACAACTACACCTACAAACAGCATTCTACATTCACTCACACACATCTGGGTTTTGCTTGGAACTGGTAAAGACTGAAGTTTTGCAGGAATATCTAAAAGGATATAGATTAAAAGATGAGAAACCTACTGGCAGCAATAATATAAAATCGACTACAAATGGCTAATACAAATAGCAATATCTTAACACATATAGACAACATCAAAATTTCAACATCACATCATTGTGATACAGACACCTGTAACGTAGTTATTGGAAATTCTAATGCGTCCCTTAAAATAATAACACAAAACATTCGGAGCATCTATAAAAACTTGGATGGCTTGCGGGCACAATTAGCGAGGCTAGCATTCGAAATAGACATTATAATCCTAACAGAGTGTTGGCTTAGTAAAGACAAACCAATTCCCGCCATAGAAAATTACGTAACTCACTCTTCTAAAAAATGTCTCAACCAAAATGACGGGATTGTAATCTACACAAAGGATCACATTCAATGTACGGTTGAGGAGCCAGATATAGAGGGTGCTAATTTTCTGTTATTAAAAGTAGACACACACATATGTATACTAGCAGCCTATAGGTCTCCCTCAACCTACCGTATTGATAGTTTTCTAAACTCCCTCGAAAACATAATTGGCAAAATAAAAAGAAAAACCATTATTCTCACTGGAGACATAAATATTGACATAAAACCGAACAACTCAGACAGAAATAGTGCATCCTACCTCAACCTAACCGCAGAACTGGGCCTCCTACCCGGTCATACGTACCCAACAAGACTACACAACTGTCTTGATCACTTTATGATAAATGCCTCTACTGATGCGACCGTGGTGGTGATGGACTCCACTGTAAGTGACCACGCCTCTGTACTACTATGCTTAAATAAGGAGCCCTGTAAAACTAATAAGATTAGATCAACTACAAAATTAAATATTGAAGCTACTGTTGAACACTTAAAAAATGCTGATTTCTCATTTATAACAAGTGACTCCGATGCAAATGAGGCGGCTACACTATTTGTAGATTGTTTGATGACTGCAATATCACTACACACAAAAGTTATAACTGTGCCCAACCGCAAGGTAATCATTAAGCCTTGGATAACCCCAGGTTTATTACGGTGCATTAGACATAGGGATAATCTTCATAGAGAGTCTTTAAAAGACCCAAAAAATATCACTATGGAGATTTCTTATAAACGATACCGTAACTACTGCAATTTGCTACTTAGAAAGTTACGAATACTTCATGAAAAATCTGCTTTAAAATCGTCACAAACTAGTAAAGAAACATGGACCATAATTAAATCCATTACAAACCGAGTTGAAAAAAAAACAGTAGCGACTGAATTACTGCCTGTTACAAAGGATGCATCGAGAGAAATCGAGACCATAAATAGGTATTTTTCTGGTATAGGTAAAGAACTCGCAGATACTATCACTCAAAACCGAAGATCCCAACCTGCCACATATAAATTCAATTCACCACCAGCACATAACTCGATTGTTCTACTATCCCCTGACGAGGCTGAAGTCGAATCTGTAGTTAACAATCTAAAAACAGACTGCGCTACAGGGTGGGACTCTATCTCAGCAAAATTACTTAAAACGGGCAAAGCAACTTTGATACCCCAGATCACAAAACTCATTAGGATTTGCTTTGAGCAGGGAGTTTTCCCTAAAGTCTTCAAAAAGTCTCTTATCACGCCAGTTCACAAGGGTGGGAACCGTGACGAAGTTAAGAACTACAGACCCATATCAGTTTTACCGACACTGTCAAAAATACTAGAAAAGATATTGAATTCTAGAATCGTTAGTTTTTTAGATAAAAACAATATATTATCAGAAGGTCAGTTCGGGTTCAGGTCTGGGAAAAGCACAGAAGAGGCGGTTGGTCAACTAGTTGATCACGTCGCTGAGAAGGTCGATGCTAAACAGAAATGCATAGGAATTTTTCTCGACCTGGCAAAGGCCTTTGACACCGTCTCTATTCCCACTCTTGTGACGAAACTAGACCACATAGGAATCCGGGGAGAAGCTCTCAGTATATTTACGGAATTTCTGAGTGATAGGACACAAAGGGTAAAGATAGGTGGAATAGTCAGTAGCGAAGCAAACGTTACATGTGGTGTACCGCAGGGCAGTGCCCTCTCCCCGAGTCTCTTCCTGGTATATGTAAACGATCTGTGTCAGCAACAACTTTTTAAGGGTAGAATATTTAGTTACGCTGATGACACCGCGCTCATATTCCACGGAGAGACTTGGGAGGAGGCGCAGCGTGTGGCTGAGCTGGGACTTTGTAAAGTCAGCAACTGGCTGGAAGAAAACCTACTTACTCTTAACGTTGCCAAAACTTCATTTTTGCAGTTCAGGTTTGCCAATACCAAGCCAGTAGCAGTAACCCTCAAGGTACATTCTTGCAATTTTCCTGGAAATAGGCTCCAGTGTTCATGTCTTACAATATCACAAACAACAAACATAAAATACTTAGGTGTAGTACTGGACGAAAAATTGAGTTGGCGGCCCCAAGTCGAATTAACTGCCTCTAGAGTGAGGAAACTTATTTGGGCCTTTAAGAAACTTCGACTCGTGGCTGATTTTGATCTTCTCCGCACTTTATACTTCTCTTTAGCCCAATCGATAATTGGTTACTGTATTACGGTGTGGGGAGGAGCCTGTAAAACAATTATGATCCACCTTGAAAGAGCTCAAAGATCATTGCTCAAAGTCATGACCTTCAAACCATACCGCTTCCCGACCGTAACATTGTACCAAAACTGCACAGTACTCACAGTGAGACAGCTATATGTTCTCAATATCACATTGAAGCAACACCGAATCACACCTATAAACAACAGTTACAAAAGTAAACGAACAGTCACTAATGTTTGTAAATACGTCAAGTGTAAGACTGCCTCAGCTAGAAGGCAACATCTTTTTCTTGCTACACGTATCTATAATAAGATAAACAAGACCCTAGATATTAACCCATTTCCTAAAAAGGAAATTAAAAATAAAATAAACACCTTTCTACAAACACTAGATTACATACAGACAGAAAACTTAATAACATAAACCCGGCAATTAGCGATTCCCATTATAAACATGCACGATAAACATATAAATACCTCGATACACACCACACATACACCACACACACACACACACGCAAATATACACGCACACACATACACACATTCATACACTCCCCACCCATACGACTTAAGCAGATATTGTATAATGTAAAATTGTTTGAATCTTATTGCATAATTCCTGTGTAAACTACTGGGAGAAGACACTGATTCCTGTAACACAGGTTACTACCTAGCGCAGGAGTCAGGGTTTCCATATAATAATGTAACATACTTTTATGTCAATAAAGATTATTATTATTATTATTATTATTATTACTAGTAACAGAACATCGGACATTTGCTGTTTCTTAATTTTGTCGAACTGAACAACTCACAGAGCCAAGCATAAAGCCAAAAATCGCTATGCTCTAGTAGATGGTCGTTTAATTTTTTTTTTGTAAATGTCTTCTTACTCGTATTTATGTAGGCGACTTAACAGGCGGCTCGGAGAAAAGGTCGCCAGAAAGCTCGTTAGAATGCTCGCTAAAAACCCTTGTTTGTTTTTAAATTGTGAATATTCAAGTTTTTGAAGTGAAAACTTCTTTAGCGGCGTTGTGCACTTTTTTGGAATTCGTAAAAAATGTTAAACTCGCGTCAGGACACGTGACCTGATCGAAAATTCGTAAGACGGCGCAGGGCGATTGCGAAAATTTGTGTGTGTGTTTATAACTATTCGAGTTTTCACTTCTGCCGGCACTCCCAGAGTGCAAACCGTCGTTTTTTCTTACCGCTTTCACTGTGTCCACACCCCATGTTTAAAGGTTACTTGATAAACCTTTACCTAAATAGAAGTCAAAACGCTCCCCGAATTGCCTAGACAGTCAGAGTTAAAAACTGGATTTTATTTCGAGAGAAGCCTACAATTTGTATACACGTATATAATTACGTTATTTTATTAGGAAGGCCTTTTCAAAGAGGTTCTATTTGATACAGCCTAAATGAGTAAAGCGTGTATTTTTTTAAAGATGTTCTTCTTGAAATTTGTGCAATATTTTACTATTTTAATTAGGTATTTTAATGATTGAAGGGTATTTTGCCATAAAATATTGATTTGCTGAACTGATTAACCTACTGTTGCAGTTACAGCATTTAGCTAATTATGTATTCTGTTCTGTCCTGAATCGATCATTCACGATTCATCTGAGGTTCTAACAATCAAAATAAACAACTAGAGATCCATTCCGACTTTGGTTGTGTCTTAATTAAGTACTAATGAAAGAAATAAATTTCCGATTTTCTGAATTTTACCTCCACAATTTTCAACAAAAAAGGTTGTACAAACCTTGTCAAAATTGGCCACACAGGTCAAACCGTCCTCAGATGACGCTCCCACATAATTATATATTAATTCGTCATAATAACAAATGATATTATTACAAATGAATAAATGATGATCATCTGATGATGAGCTGATGCTAACTAGCCTTTTCCCAAATAATTGACGGCACGTTTGGCGCAGTGGCTGAGTAATTGGACTCCTGCGCTATGTGTCGAGGGTTCGATTCCCGCACGGAACAAATATTTGTATGATCTGCAAGTAGAAGTTCCGGGTCTGGGTGTTTGTGTATGTGAGTTTCTATGTTTGTAAACGCACCCACGATACAGGAGAAATTCCTAGTGTGGGGCAACGTTTTTATTTTTAAAAATATATATATATATATATATATATTTGTTGGCGTCGACTTCCAGTCGAACCAGATGCAGCTGAAAGGCAGTCGTCTATCTGACCTCCACAACTCAGTAACTGGGTTATAATACCCCTTGGAAAGACTAGTTGTAAGAAAGCTTCTGAATGTGATTAACGACAATGTGACAATAATTAATATAAAAATAGAAAGAAGCTCCGGTTATTTCAATAGATTTAAATAAAACGAACTAAAGTCACCGACATAGCCCACCGGATTAGCAAGCTGATGTGGCAATGGGCAGGCCATATTGCTCGCAGAGCAGATGGCCGATGGGGTCGAAAAGTACTATCTATATAAAGGGGAGGCCTATATTCAGCAGTGGACGACCATTCCATTCGCCGCCCGACCGCCGCCGCGTACGGACGTCTCCTCGTGTGTGCTCCGTGCCAGTGCTGTGTTCTCCGCTGCGATTTCGTCGTGCCCTGCTGCGACGTGTCAAGAGAGTAGTCAAGACTACTCGAATAAAAATTGTCCTTTTCAGGACGATTTTTGTTCATCTTATTTCCTTTACGTCCCGCGTGTGTTTTTGCCCCTTCAGGGAAAATCCACAGTTTCGTGGTTCTTGGTGGAAACCTTACGGTGTCAACGAAGCCAAGAGGGTGGTGCCCCAATCCATCCCGCCGAACCCCTTCAGGGCGAGGTTAATTTATTGGAGTCGGGAGCTAGGACCTTGGCCTTGGGGGGACTCCTAGTCAAACCTAGTCTCTGGTTTCGTTCACAGCTACACACCTGGTGTCGGTTGGGTGTGTCTACCCCTTCGCACCAGACCCAAATAGGGCCCTGTTGCACATTAAGATTGGCAACAGGTTTACAAGCTTAGGGCACACCGTAGGTACACACCTCCCTGCCATACACAATCCCTCGGCAGGGAGGCTACTCACCCCCGGGCCCACCCACCCGGGGAGTTAGGTTGTTAGGGTTAGGTTTTACGTCCCGAGAGCTTCACTCTCATGTCGGCCGCTCTTAGCTGACTCAACTATGGACAAACTCCTCAAGTTTGTCGAGACCCTTCTCGAGGACCCTTTACTAAAGGGTAAATATGACTCCGCTTTCGCTGCTCTTAAAGCAGAAAGCGACCTCGAAAACATCACTAAATTTAGTGATGCGCTCGAGAGCCCCCTATCTCCCCCCCCCGCCGACAAAGGCATCCCCATAAAACCGTCCACTCTGTCTGCAAAGACAAAGAGTCCCGCCACTCACGGCCCCACTTCCAAAGCCGCTTCTACCAAAGCGACTTATGTCCCTAGCCCCTCTGTCGCAACAGCGACTTCTGGCCCCGCTCCCTCAACATCCAAGTCCGTAGTGGAGAAAATGGACACATCCGTGCCCATTTCGGACTCCGAAATATCAGACTCTGCCTCTTCCGATGAAGACTTCACAGTCGTCATCGGTAAGAGAAAACAGGGGAAATATTCCCAAGCCGGCAAGGCGAAGAAACCCCTTGCAGCCCCACCTACCCCCTCTCCTCCGGCCTCCCCTCCGGCCTCTCGTCCGGTTTTCCCCACCCCTCCGGCGGCCCCCGCCAGCTGCCCCTCCAGCCCTATGGCAATCGCTCCCGCGGCTTCTACCAAGAAGCCTAGGCCCCCACCCCCGATTTTCATTCAGGAGAAGTCCAAATGGACAGAAATCTCCAAAATGTGTGCGGATCGAAAGATCCAGTACACAAAAGCGACAAATACCCAACAGGGTATTAAAGTCATTATCCCTACGTCTTCGGACTATAGGGAGCTCTCTCGCCTACTCCGTGGAAGGAACGTAGCCTTCCACACTTACTCCCTCCCTGAGGAGAAGCCCACCCGTGTGGTGATAAGGCGGATCCCCAAGGAGATCTCTACCCAGGACGTCCTCGACGACCTTCTTTCCCAAAACGTCCCTACCTCTGCCGTCCACCGCCTTCACAAGGCGAGGGGAGGCGAACTATACGACATGGTGTTGGTAGTTTGCGACCCTGTCGAGTCCGGTCCCCATCCCATCTTCAAAGTTAAATCCGTGTGCTCCCTGACGGGCATTTCAATTGAAAAGCCCTACAAAGCGCACACAGTAGGACAGTGTCACCGCTGTCAGCTATACGGCCACAGTCAGGCCCATTGCTACGCACCACCCAGGTGCGTCAAATGTTTAGGCGGCCACAGCACGGCTGATTGTCCCCGTCCTAAGGACAAGTCCCTCTGCACCGAACCCCCTAGCTGCGTTCTATGCGGCCAAGTAGGACACCCGGCTAACTACCGCGGTTGCCCCAAAGCCCCCAAATCCGCTTCTCCAAAGCTGGCAAAGCGCGCTGCCGCCCGCCAGCAGAGGGAATCCCCATTTGTGAAGATTCCTTCCTCACAGATTCCCGAGAGGCTTAGCCCTCAGCGACCCTCTCCGTGGAACCACTTGAACCACCATGTCATGTCATGTCATAATCAATGCCTTCAAAACGGTCCGCAACCACCAAGAGATCTTGAGATCCAAGGCGAGACAATTGGCAGCCCAACTCAGGGCTTCCAATGGTAGTCCCGAGGAGTACTCTAAAATCTTCGACGCTCACCCCGAAGTGGGTGACGCCCTCTTAGCCCTCCACCTTGTTTAGTTAGTCCAATGGCTACTAAAAATAAGAATGTCCTCAAACCGCGATCCCTTAAATTAGGCTTTTTCAATGCCAACGGCATTAGAGGTCAGCGTGATGAAATCGCTACCTTCCTCCGCGACAACCAGATAGACATCCTTCTCGTTCAGGAGACTTTCCTAAAACCGCACCACCGTGACCCTAAAATTGCCAACTATCAATTAGTTCGCAACGACAGGTCACGCTGTCACAAGGGCGGTACGCTCATTTACTTCAAAAGGACCCTGCATTGCATCCCTCTTATCCCTCCTCCCCTCGAATCTCTCCTCGAGGTTTCAGTCTGTCGGTTAGACCGGCCACCAACCCATCACCATTATATCCGCCTATTTTCCCCCTGCCCTCGGCGCAGAGGATCACAATTTACTCACCAAAGACCTCACATCCCTCTTCGGCCTGAGCGACTCCGTCATCATGGCGGGCGACCTCAACGCCAAACATCCCGCTTGGAATAGCACTACTACCACCCCTAGAGGGAAAGTAGTGTTCAATCTGAGCTCCTCACTCAATTTTGATCCCATCGCTCCTCTCGAGCACACTCACTATCCCGGCGATCCCAACCACCGTCCTGACGTGCTCGACATAGCGCTACTCAAGAATGTCAACCTCAAATTGCATTCCATTGAGACGCTACACGAGCTCGACTCTGACCACCGTCCAGTGCTTCTGCACTTAATCCCTCGCTCGGGTCCCTCCGACCCCAGCCAGCCTCCTCCAACCAAAGTGATAACTGACTGGAAGAAAGTAAGCGATAAGCTGAAATCAACCTCGTCACCTCACTTGGACTCTATCCCCGACCACATAGTCTCCGTCGCGGACACGACGGCCGCGATCAACTCGTTTACAGAACACGTGCAATCCGTACTGACGGATTGTTCACGGGAAGTCCCAGAGATGAACGATCATCGCTGGAAACTTCCCGATGACGTACGTGAACTGATAACCGAGAAGAACGCGGCCATCCGTGCCTACAGCAACTTTCCATGCGACTCGAACAAGGCTCACATGCGCAATTTACAGCGTGCTGTAAAGAAACGCATCGCTGAGCTTCGTTCGAACCGCTGGAATGAGATGCTGAGCGATCTCGAGCCCACCCACTTAGCCTTCTGGCAGCTGCAACGGAAGTTGCGTGCCACTGAAGAGGCCACTATGCCTCCCCTCAACCGTCCCGATAAGAGCGTCGCCTTTGACGACTCTGAAAAAGCCGAATGCCTGGCCGACAGTCTAGAATCCCAGTGCTCTCCCAGCACCCAACCGGTAGACAAAAGTCACCTCCTCAAGGTCGACTCTGAAGTCCAACGTAGGACCTCCCTCCCTCCCGTAGAAGACCCTGATGATCCTCTGCCTCCAGTCACTCCAGACGAAGTGCAGGACATCATAAAACGTCTCCGACCCCGGAAAGCTCCCGGGTCGGACGGTATCAATAATAGGGTATTTAAAATCCTCCCCGCCCAGCTCATTATGTTAATGACCGCCATCTTCAATGGCGCTCTGAGCAACAACATCTTTCCTCAGGCATGGAAAGAGGCCATTGTTATCGGTATCCCTAAGCCAGGCAAGCCCAAGTCTGAGCCCACGAGTTACCGTCCCATCAGTCTCCTGAACGTTCTCGGCAAAATCTACGAGAGACTTATTTATAAGCGACTCAAAGATTTCGCCGATGCCAAGTGCCTCATTCCTCACGAGCAATACGGCTTCAGGACCGGTCACTCGTGCATCCATCAAGTCCACCGTATAGTCGAGCACATTAGCGCTGGGTTCCAACGCGGTGCAATGACTGGTGGTCTATTCTTCGACATAGCGAAGGCCTTCGACAAGGTCTGGCACAATGGCTTATTATATAAGCTCTACCAAATGGGTGTGCCAGACCGTCTCGTGCTCATCTTACGAGACTTTTTGTCAGATCGCACATTCCGCTATCGCATCGGGAATGCCCTCTCCTCCCCTCACCCTATCCGAGCCGGTGTCCCTCAAGGCTCAGTCCTCTCGCCTCTCCTTTTCACGCTGTTCACTAACGATATTCCCAAGAGCAAAAAGGCTCAGTTAGCTCTCTTCGCGGACGACACGGCCATGTATTACACTGGCCAAAGTCCAACCGCTATAGCCCAAACCCTCCAATCCGCAGCCAACGCCCTCGGCGACTGGTTTAGGAAATGGAGAATTGAGGTTAATCCTGATAAAAGTCAGGCGGTCCTCTTTAGATCGCCGCTCAAAAGACTTCCCCTCCGCTCCCTCAGTCCGATAACCATGTACGGTAAGCCTATCCCTTGGGAGAAGCAAGCCAAGTACTTAGGTGTCATCCTCGACAGTAACCTGTCCTTCCGCGCCCACATAAAAGCAGCCCGTAATCGGGCTGCCTTTGCCTTAAGCAGGCTCCACTTCATGATTACAGCGAGAAGCAAATTGTCGCTTAAATGCAAAATTCGCCTCTATACCGCCGTAATCCGTCCCATCATGACATATTTATGCCGGTGTCATATTCGCACACTCCAATCCCCGCCACCTTTCTAAAATGCAGGTCCTTCAAAACTGTTATCTTAGGAAAGTCACGGGAGCCCCGTTCTATGTCCGCAACGACAGCCTCCACCTCGACCTTAAAATCCCCACTATTCTCCAGTTCATGAAACGCCTTTCCAAGCGTTTCTTTGACTCTGCCATCAGGCACCCCAATCCCCTAGTCGCAGCGGCCGCTCGATACGAACCGTCTCGTATCAGCAAAATTCGCCGACCAAGGCATACTCTTGTCACCCCCGACGACCCCATCACTCTCCTCCAGGAGAGCAGTAGGGAAACTAGCACGCTCAGAAAACATAAGCGTAAACCGATCCCGTCATTCCGTCCTCGCCGCCGAGGACGACCGTCGCGACGTCCGAATCAATGCCCTCCCCGTCCCTCGCAAGAGCCAGCCCGCGATGCTGAGCCGTAGAGTTAAAAATCAGTCCCTAAATAATGAACCATTGTGATCCAGCCTGTCCCTTGCTGTCCTCTCTCAGTGACGCCCTAAGCCGAGGTCCGAACCCCACAGGGGGTGCCCTTAGCGTGCGGTCACTTAGTTTGTAGTTTATATTTAGTTTGTAAGCTCTGGCTGGAGGCCTTAAAGTAATTTAAGGCATCTCTACAGAAAAGTCCGGTTAAGCAGCTCACAACCTCCTCTAGGTTGACCTGCGAGATGCCATACACAAAAAAAAAATTCAGCAGTGGACGTCCTATGGCTGAGATGGTGATGATGATGAAATAAAATTATCCCATTCGAATATTGAGAAAACTATTCAGAATACAATTTTCCTTTTAATACTGATGTTTTATTACACTCCCGAGTCGGAAACGTTGTTCCAGATATTTTTAATAAGAGATAATGTTCATATTAACTTGGATAATATTCCTTTAATGTCCATTTACTCTGAGCAATCTTATTGCTTGCTGCATACGATAATGACGAGTAACATAAAAGTGTACATCCATTTAGAAATCATGACTGTTGTGTTATGTCTTTGTCCAACAGACAGGCGTGTCCGAAGCGATACGAGACGTCAGTCTGATAGTTCTGTCACGCTATCGGATCGCTTTCGCTTTTCTGTGTGATTAGATTCAAACAATTCCATACATTACACATAAAAATGCCTCGCTTCGTATTCGCCACGCCTGTCTGTTTGACAAAGGCTTAAAAGAGAGTTCATTACCAGCAGTCGACGTTATCGATAAGTAATGGGTTGACGATTTCGCCAAGGACGCGGGGGAAAGGTGGATGAGGAACGCACCGAAACGAGAAGTACCGGTATGGCAGAGAAAGGGGAAGACCTAGCAGTAGGTGATGCAAGGATCCCGGTTCCCTCCTCCATGTGCTGATGGTGATCACCGGGGTGGTTTTAGTGAGGTACAAATCCCACACTCCCTGGTCTTATCCCCAAACACCGGGCGCCTTTTGAAGGTTTCCCCCCGAAAACAAAAAAAAGGCGATGCAAGGATGAAAAGATGATGACAAATTTACGTTATGTGCGATTATTGTACTCATTCTGTTTGTAAAGTTAAATATGGACCAAAACACCCAAGGTAATAATTTGTATGTTAAGGCTCTGCTCAGTTTTGTGCATTTGTATTTTGTTTTGTGAAAAACGTACTTACACGTGCAAAATCGATTACATACATCATTGATCTCGCCACTTTTCAATTTAAGGAGAATGCGTTATGGGAGCCATCTTGAAAATATACTTATTTATACAAGTTACAAGCTGCAAAATTGGACGTTTGTTGATGATTACTTTAAAATATGAAATCATTAACAAAACTGCATGATTTATAATTTCCAGATTTACCCGATTTACATTAAATAATTATGCATTTTCGAATCATTACTGACTTGGCAAATCGTTTTGATTTTAAGCCATTGTTATTTTGTATTATCATAAATGTATACATTTAACGGTCGCTGATCATAAATTATTTTGATTCACATAGAATAGAAAGTCTTGGCGGCTCAGTTGCGTTGCGAAGTGGGTAAGTAATTGAATGCGCGTTGCGAGTTTGATTGCCATTATAAAAAAAAGTGTTTGTACTGTCTTACAAGTAGTTGTTCCGGGTCTGGCTATTTTTGTATGTTAGTTTAATTTTTTGTAAACATACGCGACACAGAAATTCCAAGAGACCAGCCAAGTTTTCTTTTTTAAGTGTTTTAATTTTGCAGGTTATCTTAGCGCATCCACCCTAAGTAGTCTATTCAAGTGCCCCTTTCAAACAATATTCGTCTAAAAAAACTTCGTAAAGGTACTAATGACAATTTGAAATTTGGGTCGCGGGAGTGTACGAATTATCGCGGGCCCGGAACGTAAAGGGCTATTGAAGGACACCGTAGATTTTAGTCAGTACGAGTTTGACAGTCCCTCCCGCTCTGCCCTGGGTGGGAGGACTCATTTGATGATTTTTCCACGATAAAAAAAAGCTACTAATGACGCAATCTAGCTGATCTTAGACCTCAGGTATTTCAAATGAGAGCCATTGGTCCCAGATTTCTAGGAGAACTTTTTTGTTGAATGGTAATTAATTGTATTCTGGGCTGACTTAGGACTTTTGTTTTCGACTGTCTCAGCTAGCTAAGTTTATCTTCAATAGACATGTCGATAGCATTAATAAATTGCAAATTTATTTTAGTCCTTCAGTCAGAGTTTTGAAAAATTAATTTTACAAAGATCGATTATACAAAAATAAAATTCTATGTGTATGTCTGGGTTCGAAATTTTGTATGGTAGTCTAATATTGAGTACCTATTTATTGGACAATGGACTATGCGTGTCATCTGATCAAATCCGTGCCCTAAAAGGTTGGCTCTCGATGTACTATCCAGTGCCCAGAGTAAACTGAATGTAGTAAGCAAATGTTTACTAGTGCTGCACCGCTTACCGATGTCGATAAACTAGTTATTTTTAGTCGATAAATGTTTAATTTCAAAAGCAAATATATACTTTTTTTCACTAATATAAATAGTGTCATGACTTTACAATTAAAATTAATGTCGCATTATTTGAATAATATTTGTTTCTTATTAATTAATGCAGCTACAACCTTAATTCTCACTGTTTAATACTAGAATAATATAAAATGCCATTAATAAATAACACATTTTAATGATTTATTATTCATTTGCTTAGGAATCAATACTTACTCAATACTTAGTCAATACTTAATTACTAATTCTAACAAATATTTATTCACAAAAATATACCTTTAAATATTTTTAACACTGAAATATTAAAATTTGGTAATTTATTGTAACATCCTACGCAAATTATGCTAAATGTGTTCATTAATGAAAGTGCTATTAAAATAAGTTGTAGGCGTTGGAATTGACAGCTGTTTTTAATCACTGCTTTAATGATTATCATTATCATCATCAACGGCACCCTTGTACCATTGCTGAGTAGGGGAACAATGTTTAAGACAGACTTTAGGCATACTTAACACAATACTAACGTAGCGCAAGCGCCAACAGGATGCCATTTGTGATTTGGCCGCTTTTTCCCATTATACCTCGCGTCCCCGTCTTATACATTGTTCTTCTATAGGCTTACGCTTTTATGTGCCGTGCATCCTTGAGCTACGTAGGTTTAAACCAAAGTATGATATTACTACATATTATTTTGAATACAAAACGGCGAGAAAATATGAAGGAATGTTCGTTAATCATCCACGTAAAAATTAACGAAAGGATTTGGACATTTGGCACACACATTATAGTTTTTAACCTGGTTTCATTTTTGAGACATTTTTTATATCGATATGTTATTATGATTCCTTACGAAACAAAACGCGAGCGTAGTGGAGTCTTAAATATAAGCTAAGCTTGTATTTAAATTTTTCAAATAATTACAGTTATTTAATTTTGGTTAATGTGCATAGACTACGTTTCGCACTGATACAAAACATGTATTTATTATAGAAAGATTGATGCGAACAACATTTTCCTTATCCTTAGGCAATTTTGATGTACATCAATCTAAGAATAAAAAAGGGCATTTATTCCGACGCGAAGCGGGGAGACACAAGTAAAGCCAGACACGTGGATCACAAGCCATTATGCCCTCAAAAAACACTCAATCAAACGTCAAAGCAGTCATACATCAATTTGACGCCAAAGTGTCTTCGACATCACTCAATGACTTTATTTCAAGTCATGATTTTCATTCATGTCCCTAGTATTGTATTGTTTGGGGTAACTTGTATTTCCAAAAGGGAAAAACTGTCTCAAATTTTCCAGGAGCGATTAACTCAAAAATACATGTTTCTTGCAAACATGTTATTTTGAGTTTATCGCTCTATATAATATTTACAATAAAGAAATAATAATGAAAAATAAGGTTTAGAAGTTTTTACTAGATACCAGGACCGTGACGAAAAAAACAAGACAAAAACGCGCATGTTGCTTACAGAAGTCACATCAATGAGTAAACGAGTTCGAAGAAGATTTTCACTCAATGCCGCTCATCCGCGCGGTTGAGCGGAGACAGCGGGAGCTCCGCTCATCCGCGCGGATGGGCGGTGGCGTTAAAGAATTACCTAATAGTACAAAACTATACACATTATCATTCAAATCACATCGCTTATTTCCCATTTTATTGTTCCATTATGTATCTCGAAATAAATAGAAAAGAAGGCCGTATCTTCAGCGTACAATAATTTCTTGTGTCGTACGTAATTTACTGCAGAAACTGAACTTATCGTTCGTTCAGAATTATGAGGTTGGATAGGTTTTATTTGTCCGGAGATATTTGGCCAATAACTTCTAAGTTTTATGCGTACTACAATATTTTCAAGCATACATATTGTTATTTACCTGTAATAGTTTTGTTTTTTTTTTTTTTTTGTTTTTTTTTAAAAAAACGTTGCCCCACACTAGGAATTTCTCCTGTGTCGTGGGTGCGTTTACAAACATATAAACTCACATACACAAACACCCAGACCCGAAACAACTACTTGTAGATCATACAAATATTTGCTCCGTGCGGGAATCGAACCCGCGACACGCAGCGCAGCAGTCCAATCGCTCAGGCACTGCGCTAACCGTGCCGTCAGTTACTATTCGTATTTGATTTCAAAATATTATAACAAAACAATTATTTAAGTCTATCTTGTATGCCTTTTTGAAATGTCATTCGATGCGTTTTATTATGTCTATACTGTAAAATTAAAATTAACATGTTTTCAAATCTTGAATACGTCACGTTTATGAATTATTAATTTCAGACTCTGAAACATAAAACATTAGAAAATATCCGAGTAATAGAGACAATCACCAGAGTACCTACCCACAATTAAATATTTTAAATGTATTTATTGCTCTTAGATATTTTCTAGAACTACCTACCTAGTATTATTATTCAGTTACATTAAAAGGCCTACAATAAAGGAAATGACCTTACTGCCATCAGCTTAAAAAAAAAACGACGGGTTGCACTCTAGGAGTGCCGGCAGAAGTGAAAACTTGAATAGTAATTGTTGGAAATATCTTGTGAACAGATTTTAGTAAAACTCGCAAAAATGGTTGACTTTTTATTTCAATAATTTTCCAATGTGACGTACATCTTTTATAAACAATGTTACCTAGCAACGAATGTATCCAGCATACAAACTTCTTTAAAAGTAATAAAGTCACACGAACATTCACGCAAGCGCCCTGCGCCGTCCTACGTTTTTTCGGTCAGGGTCACGTGTCCTGACGCGAGTTTAAGATTTTATACCCATTACAGAAAAGTGCTCAACGCCGCTAAAGAAGTTTTCACTTCAAAAACGACGGGTTGCACTCTGGGAGTGCCGGCAGAAGTGAAAACTTGAATAGTAATAAACACACACGAACATTCGCGCAAGCGCCCTGCGCCGTCTTACGAATTTTCGATCAGGTCACGTGTCCTAACGCGAGTTTAACATTTTTTACCCATTCCATAAAAGTGCACAACGCCGCTAAAGAAGTTTTCACCTCAAAAATGCAAATTCTTATCGATATCTATCACAATACCACTGTTACAACACTATCGCATTCAACAGTGAAGCCGTCGTCAGGAACACTCGAGCGCACAAGTGCAATGCGACTTGACACGGTCACATAACTATGTACTGTCGTGGTGTAAAGCTATTTATAATATTTAGGAGTACCTGTGTTTCGGTTCTGTTGTTGGTACTAGATATTTTGAAAATATCGTTAGCTAATGGGATGCAAGTAATGGGCAACTCGCTGTCCGACCATGGACCATGCCCGGGTCGACGGCGCGTTGTGTTCCACTCGCGCCTCAATAAGTTTCAGCACAATGACGGGGCTCCCCTCTAAAGGGGCCAAAGCCTACCGGGGTCGTGGGAATAACGAATTACCGTGACCCCGGAACGTAAAGGGTTATTGAAGGACACCGTGGATTTTAGTCAGTACAAGTCTGACAATGACGGCACGTTTGGCGCAGTGGCTGAGTAGTTGGACTGCTGCGCTGTATGGCGCGGGTTCGATCCCTGATGAATATTTGTATGATCTGCAAATAGTTCTTCCGGGTCTGGTTGTTTGTGTATGTGAGTTTCTATGTTTGTAAACGCACTCACGACACAGGAGAAATTGCTAGTGTGGGACTACAACATTTAAAAAAAAAGTCTGACAATATGAGTGGGAAGACCCATTTGATGATTTTACCAAGCTAAAAATAAGTACCACGTCGTCAAAGAAAAATAAAAATGAAATAATTACAAGCTCGGACCCGTACAAACCCTAGGAAATGTTTGTCAAAAAAAAAAGTTATTTGTCTCTTTTTAATTGGACTTACCACACCGGAATTTTTTTTGAGTGTTTCATACAACTCATACATGTAAATTTACTGGGAGTGACAACACGTGTAGGAATAATATTAGGCTATGTACAGACTGAGTCAAGATTTTCTGTACCTAAGTCAACATAATTTATATTGATTCAACTGTTATGCCTTTGTCAAACAGACAGGCGAAAGCGAAGCGTTTCCGAAGCGATACCAAACCGAAGCGAGACGTCAGTCCGATAGTTCTGTCACGCTATCGGATCGATTTCGCGTTTCTATATGACTGAATTCAGACAATTCCATACATTACAAATAAAAACGCCTCGCTTCGCATTCGTCACGCCAGTCTGTTTGACAAAGGCTTTAGGACACGGAACTGTCTCAAAAGAGTATTGCGGCCCTTGAATGAAAATGGTTTTTAGTCAGTAAGAGTCCGACAGACCCTTCCTCACAGGTCCATCCAAGACGGTAAACACTAGTTTGATAATATTTACACGCAAAAAGAAACTGTTATGACAATAATTAATTGATATTTTTCTGCGTGACCTTAGTTTGCGCCTCAAGATTTACCTTTTACTATAACTTTCTTTAAACACCTTTTTTTTTTCATCGTGGTAAAATCATCAAATGAGTCCTCGACCGCGACCTTCTTTAATCACTATGTAAAGGGCTATTGAAGGACACAGTGGATTTTAGTCAGTACGAGTCTGACAGTCCCTCTCGCTCTGCTCTGGATGGGAGGACTCATTTGATGATTTGACCACGTAAAAAAAAAGCTATTTCCAGACTTTGATAGACCTTCTAAGCCCAGCCTTATATGCACTTAACTGAGAATAGTAATTGGACGAAATGGAGCGACATTCCTAATAATTTGCAGTCTTAGTGTAAAGTGATGTTACATATGCATTGGTTATGGTTATTATTAAATTACTATATATTCTGGCGTCGTGGAATGTACCAGGATGTTTGTCATATGTAGGCGGGATATAGTGAGTTGTAATCTTGGTATTAATTGTGTACGACGCTTAATTACTGTGTGGAATGGAACGTTGTTTTGATGCATGGTAATATTCTGTAGCAGTAATAGATTAAAATACGACGTTATACATATATGTATTATACATATTTGACGGTATGTTCACGTATATTTGAGTAACTCATAATATGAAGGGGAATTCAGAAAAATCTGACGATGAATATTAGTTTGTTATGTTGGTTTAGAAGTAATTAAAAAGCTATCACGTGGTTGTGCGTCTAGGTGTACTATCAGGTTGACTTCTGCCTAATCCTTCGGGGGTTAGAGGCTTGATGTTGTGATATACATTTATGAGTGTTTTGTGAATTGTAACTTGAAATGTATGTGGTTAGTTTTTTTTTGGTGTGAAAATCATTAAAATAATGAAGGACTCATTTCGGATGCTCACTCAGCTCTGGGTGAAGCAGAAGGGACTGGCAGACTCTTACTAAAAACCGACCAGTTCCTTCAGATGTCTTTTGCGTTCCAGGGCCGTTAGTACCCTTCTATGACAGTCCGTTATTGCTTTTATTAGTATTGTTCAACTAGACTAAGTGTTCCTCGCTTCTTTTCCATTCATTGTCAATTTTTTTAAACATCTTGGAAGAAAATGCCGTTAGTGACAGACACTGTAATGATCTGTTCAAACCTAAGCGGTATCCGCTACCATTTGCGGTACAGAAAACCGAGCGGGCAAGCGGTAATTTAATACTAGATACTATTCATACTAAAGCGAATCTTGCTATCATTATAGAAAACCGATTTTGAGTTTCATTTCGACTGACAACGGCAGCGAGTTCCGCTCAAGTCGCTCTAGGTCACTCGTGGAATTGCAGACTAAATACCCGAGCGAAATCCGCTCGGTACGTATCTCTCCCCACAGCAGCGAATACCGCTTTCGAATGAAATAATGAATACAAACATCACAATAATTTAGAAAAAAATAAGAGAGAAAAAAACAAGTTGAAATTCCAGTTGTACTCAACCATCTTAATCTGTGTGTTCAACACCGGATGTACTAGATACAAAATACATAAACATTTTAATAAAATCTTTCATCGCACACCTTCATTTTCACGTCGTTATGTATATTTTTGTGTACCTAAAGTTTATTACACTGCAAAATTTTATGAGTGCGATCAAAGAGTCGCTTATTTTTAAAATCATCATCTACGTTGTTAGAATTAAAAAACAGAAGAACACGAAAGACTACGTTCATATTCTCATCAGTTTTTTTGACAATTTAACATCACTTTCAAACAACATCGACTTTCAGTATGTTCGACATAATCTACAATCAACAAAGTTGAATTATGAACCACCATTAGTTTATTTTCTAACTGACGTTCAAATACAATTAAGTCCACATTCGCGTAAACATACAAATCCATGGCAATAACCTTGATCTTTGTTATTTTGACGGATTCTAACGATTCATAGTCAAAATGGGTCATGATTCAAGTTTGACGATTGTACACACATCAATCAAGTGTAAGCAAACTTCTCAGAAACAAAGTCATAAATCGTGTTTGTTTACAACACGGGCACGCCGCCCGGCGTTATCGGTGATGACGTAAGTGCGCAAGGGCACTTGACGGATGTTTATCTTTTTGCGGCGGGCACTCAAGCGGTCCGCTTTCGAATGAAATAATGAATACAAACATCACAATAATTTAGAAAAAAATAAGAGAGAAAAAAACAAGTTGAAATTCCAGTTGTACTCAACCATCTTAATCTGTGTGTTCAACACCGGATGTACTAGATACAAAATACATAAACATTTTAATAAAATCACACCGGATGTACTAGATACAAAATACATAAACATTTTAATAAAATCTTTCATCGCACACCTTCATTTTCACGTCGTTATGTATATTTTTGTGTACCTAAAGTTTATTACACTGCAAAATTTTATGAGTGCGATCAAAGAGTCGCTTATTTTTAAAATCATCATCTACGTTGTTAGAATTAAAAAACAGAAGAACACGAAAGACTACGTTCATATTCTCATCAGTTTTTTTGACAATTTAACATCACTTTCAAACAACATCGACTTTCAGTATGTTCGACATAATCTACAATCAACAAAGTTGAATTATGAACCACCATTAGTTTATTTTCTAACTGACGTTCAAATACAATTAAGTCCACATTCGCGTAAACATACAAATCCATGGCAATAAAGTGCGCAAGGGCACTTGACGGATGTTTATCTTTTTGCGGCGGGCACTCAAGCGGTCCGCTTTCGAATGAAATAATGAATACAAACATCACAATAATTTAGAAAAAAATAAGAGAGAAAAAAACAAGTTGAAATTCCAGTTGTACTCAACCATCTTAATCTGTGTGTTCAACACCGGATGTACTAGATACAAAATACATAAACATTTTAATAAAATCTTTCATCGCACACCTTCATTTTCACGTCGTTATGTATATTTTTGTGTACCTAAAGTTTATTACACTGCAAAATTTTATGAGTGCGATCAAAGAGTCGCTTATTTTTAAAATCATCATCTACGTTGTTAGAATTAAAAAACAGAAGAACACGAAAGACTACGTTCATATTCTCATCAGTTTTTTTGACAATTTAACATCACTTTCAAACAACATCGACTTTCAGTATGTTCGACATAATCTACAATCAACAAAGTTGAATTATGAACCACCATTAGTTTATTTTCTAACTGACGTTCAAATACAATTAAGTCCACATTCGCGTAAACATACAAATCCATGGCAATAACCTTGATCTTTGTTATTTTGACGGATTCTAACGATTCATAGTCAAAATGGGTCATGATTCAAGTTTGACGATTGTACACACATCAAAAAAGTGTGCGATCTCTTTGTCAATTCGAAATCTTTTTTGTTACGGTAGATTATATTATAATTAAGAAAAATAGATCACCTTATGCTAGTAATCACAAAATTTGTAATAATATACGCACGATCAACTTCACCGTCTTGCTTCTTTTACACTGCGAGTAATACTCGTATTACGGTGCTTGTGATATCACGCGCCTGGAGAACCCAGCATTACAGGTACATCGCATGTTAGGTGTTAATGATGATTGCAGTCTGAGTTCGCTATTTAATGAACTGCGAGCAAATAATTTTACAATTCATTTACACTGTACGTTTGTTTACACTAAAACACAAGAATGTGGTGTCAAAGTAAATAGGTAATGTATTGTAAAACAAGTTAATATTACTTCAATAGTTGTTTAACATACTTGAGATTTGTTTGTTTAGCCCTTTCGTACACGGGCACGCCGCAATCGCGGCGGTAAGACCCCTCTTTGAGAAGTGGCTGGATAGGCGTCACAGCATCCTGACCTACCGCATGACGCAGGTCCTCACCGGACACGGTAGTTTCGGGAGGTATCTGCAGTGGTAGACGCCCACGGCGACGGACGTCGGCACACGATCTCCGGCCACCGTAGGCGCATGCACGCAAGATACAAGTACCTGCAGAACTAAATCCAAGAGCGGGGCAAAGTTTAAAAATATATAAAATCATTTTCCAAATCAAATGAGTTATATTTCTACGTACTACTTTTTCACAATGTTACATTAGTGATTTTATTCATCTGTACATTTAAAAATAATCTTATCACGCCATTACTGGCAGCAGAACATTTTTCATTTCCGAAACCAATTAATTATAAATAATATAAATCATGTATTCAAAATAATTGATGATGGATATTATTTTTGAAACTGGCTACGATAACCGCATGAATGAATGACGTTTATTTTAAAAATAAATGGGCAACAGGATGTTTTAGGGAAATAGATAAATTATTATGATCAATATTTAGTGGCTTGATTAAGTTTAGAATATTACTCATCATATTTATGTTTCAGTGAAATTTTTAAACGAATTGTTTTTTTTTTTATTTATTTAAAGATAGGTTCGCATTTGACCATTGTCTCGCCTGATGGTAAGCGAAGATGTGGTCGACGGTGAAGCACGCTTGCCTAGAAGTAACCTATTCACTCTTGACTCAAGTTGGTTTAATTTATTTCGGTAAATATACATAAAGCGGTACCCAATGTATTATTCGTACATGCATACATTAATAACATTTCTCTAATCTTTTATTTTTATTTACAATGTGCTCGGCTCGGCTCAGGGCGTCGCTTATTAGTATGCAGTTAGATATGCAGACAGCAATTTTCAAACGGTTTTCTATTTTCAAACGGTTTTCTATTTTGTTTTGTTATGAATTTCAGTGTTGCTGCATTTATCAATCTGTATAATATAGTATTTAATGCATAATATTGTATGGGTACAAGAAAACTGTTTAAAACTGAAATATGCACAGACCTGACCTTTTTAAATAAAATCACCCAAAGGTCCGAAAGTTTTAAACAGTAACGTTTATTCTCAGATTAATGTAATTTTTCAATCGTATTTCTTATTGCCACGGATCACTAAACCTGAAAACAACACTTTACACCAGTAAAATAAAAGTAAAAGTCCTCAAATGTAACTAATACCCACATTTAAAACTTTTTCACGGCCAGAGAAGCACGATTCATCTTGAGAATGGGCCCCAAATCGAGCGGCCAAAAATTATGGGGCCATAACTGTCATACCACGGCGGGGCCGCACATAAAACTTACATTTTTTTCCTTAACACTAACTAAAGATCTATTAGAGGCTTTGCAGAGGTAAGGGTAAGGCTGAAGCCGAACACCCTTTCGTGTGCGCGCTAAAATGGGATTAAGCTAAACTGTTTTTTACTTTTTAAACGTTGCCTCACTCTAGGAATTTCTCCTGTGTCGTGGGTGCGTTTACAAAACATAGAAACTCACATACACAAACGCCCAGAACCGGAACAACTGCTTGTAGATCATACAGTGGGCTATAATCCACCTCGCTCAGTGCGGATGGGTAGATGTCACATGTCTTCGTATTTTTGGTTATAAGATACGCGCATCCTTAGAGCAGTAATGGGATAAATTACAAATTAAAGATAGCATTGGGCCACATTGCATAATTAGCCACTTATTATCCCATAGTATACTGTTTAATATTATGTCACTTAATTTTTATTGTAACTCTCACCATTCATAGCAACAATGCTATGAATGGTGAGAAATAAACTATATTTATTTATTTATTTACTGTGACGAAGTTTGACAACAGTACCGTTAAAAAAGAAATAACCTAGTTGGGAAAATGTTAAGCAGATGATGATGAGTGGTCTGAACATCGTCATCAAATGATTCAAACAGGAAACAATATCTTTAAACATATAAGGTAAATAATTTTTCCCAATGAATTTTCTCGTTAGTCAGTATATAGTGGTTTTTCAACTTACGCCATAGTTCGTTCATACAAATGAACCCAGTGAGAAGTGGTGGCAATGCGAGCGGGAGCGCGTATCTCAAATTCTATCGTCAATATAAAAAATAATTTCGTTAGTGTACATTTTTTTCTGGACATTAATACTCTGTTATTAATAATTTTATTAAATTCTATTTTTAACTTATAGCATTTGCCATTTAAATGATAATTATTCAGTAAAATAAAAATAGGTATTTTTCAGCCACACCATTTTTTGTAACACACTGGAGATTACAACGCTTGAAACAAAGCTTCGGTCTACTACGAATAGGCAAATCGCGCATGATACCGCACCCGCGCCGCTTGCCGCACCGCGCTGTCAGTCTGGCCAAGCATTAAAACTTAGACTTTCGAAATAACATCATGCTATATCCTTTTGCATCTGCAACAGTTCCTTCCTTATAAAAGAATATTTCCTATAAAGCATAAGCTAGGAACTAACAGTTATTCAATTTTATGGATAGGTTTTTCTATCAGTTTTATTGCTTTTCTCCCGAGAAAATGTGACGAGGAAAAAATAAATTATTGTTTTTATTTTTTATTCAAAATAGGTTGATGGCATCAGCTCCTTTTAAAGGTAAATTTTAAGATTGCAAGGTTCGGCAACGTGCAAGCGATGCTTCCGGTGTACGTATCCAACGGCTACAGTGATCGCTTTCCATCATTAATGATACCAAAATGTACCCCAAAGCGCCCGCATTTTGCCACTTTCTGGTTACTTCTAAACAAGCGTGTTTCAATGTTGACCAAATCCTCGCTTACCATCAGGCGAGATAGAATCGCAAGCATAGGGGAACAGTGTATACGACGGGGACACGAGGTATAATGGCCACTAACGTAGCGCAAACGCCATCAGGACATCATTTGCAAGCGGCCATTAAGAGATTGCTTCCTGTTGACGCTTGCGCTACGTTAGTATTGGGTTAAGATTGCCTTAAGTGTATGATTTCCCATCATACCTTGCGTCGTATACACTGTTCCCCTATCGTTAAATAAAAAAATACCAATAAATAGTCAAGAGAAAAAACTCAGCGAGCAAAAATAATGAACTCACTCTAGAAGTCGACGATGATTTCCCGCACATTACCCTTTCGCGGTTGAAACTGGCTTCATCCGTGGGCGAAGTCGCTGGCAAAAGCTAGGAAGTTGTATTTCTAGTTTTAGACATAAGCAATATTAGTGAACCGTGATATAACTCAATATTATCTACTCATAATCGTGCATAACGACTAGTTATGAAAAATGTTGATAAAACATAAAGTGATTTTCAGCAAACATCTATTATATTATGCCATACTCGAGGCTATTATGATTTGCTACACTGCATTGGTTACATTCGCCTTCACACTTGCGACTTTGTTCGCGTCAAAGAGAATCGGGTGGTAATAGCGTATTATAATTTTCTTCAGTCAAAGAATTATAAAAATCACATGAATATTTTCTTCCAATCAAACTTAAGAATTACTGCCAGTTTAAAACATAAGTAAAGATTTATGAATTTTGTCAGATTTCCTTAAAAGGAAGGTTAAATTAAATACCATTACGTCACAATTATTCCAAAACGTCATCAGTACGGAAAAGTCGTCACGAATCAATTTCAATAACTTTTACCTTTATAATTGGCAAGCAATAATAGCTCGACCTATTACTGAAAATACCTACAATAAAGGTTATATATTTGAATTAGAGCCAGTGAACAAAGTCAATTCACTTCTTGCTTTCGTGCGTTCATCTTGTACAGCTATGCAGTCTCAGACGGTCTTAACGTTTTTACTTTTAAGTTTATTCAAAATATGTAACAGTGATTGTCCTAATGGAACTATATTTTATTATGCCTATGGAAGTAATTTGTTATCAAAAAGATTGCATCTGAATAATCCGACGGCCGTTTTCTACAGTACTGCGAAACTTGAGGTAAGAGTGATATTTCAATATTGTGTAAAATTAATATAGTTTAGAAAAAAAAGGAAAGAAAATTATCAAATCAGTCTTACCGCTCCGGGTGGAGCGAAAGGGACTGTCAGACTCGTACTGACTAAAATCCATGGAGTTCCTTCAACAGCCCTTTACATTCCAGGTTCATGGTAAACTGTTAAGATAGTCTCGCGAACCCGGCACGCAAGCAATGGGTACTTATTCGATACATGATAATGTTTTCAAATTGAAATTTTCAATCAATTACATTTTCTATTATATCCAGAACTACAGGTTGGATTTCAACTTGTTCGTTGATGCGTGGCAAGGTGCCGTGGCTACCATCGTGGAAGACGAAGGAGAAGTGGTGTGGGGCACCGTGTGGACTATCGACGAAGACCAGCTGGATAATCTCGACAAGTAAGATTTCTTTTTACATACTTTCGAATTTCGTTATCGAATGAGATAGCCTGGACTAATTTATTAAGGATTTGGCCTATAGTCGCATTGGACTACAAAAAGTGGGAGGAAAGGGGGAAGCCATTGCCCTGTAGTAGGACAAAATAGGCTTACAATATAAAATATACTTTCGAAGAAAAGTGGCTGTGACATACGGACGGACAGTCAGACATGACGAATCTATAAGGGTTCCGTTTTTTGCCATTTGGCTACGAAACCCTAATAAGAGAAGAAACATTGTGTTTATTGGTATTATCCGTAACGAATCACTTAACTTATACGAGTATGTAATTTATTTTTAACAGGCAAGAAGGCGTGGATAAAGGTTGGTACTTCGCAAAGAACGTGACGCTGACGACACCAACCGGCGACACGTTAGTGGCTCGAGTCTATGAGGAGGTTAACAACCCCAACAAAACGGCGAGCACAGACATACCTATGGAAAGGCGACCTTCCAATACATACCTTGAGGTTAGTCTGAAAATAATATATGATTTATTTCATCATCTTCACTCCCTTATCCTATTTTACTTGGGATCGGCGCAACACGTTTTCTTCTTCCATTCTCCAACACAGCACCATATTTTGACAGGCCTGTTGGTCTAGTGGTTAGTGACCCTGACTGCTATGGCGGAGGTCGTGGGTTCGATTCCCACCCAGGACAAATGTTTGTGTGATGAGCACCATCATTTGTTCTGTGTCTGGGTGTAATTTATCTATAATATGTATGTATTTAGAAATATATAAGTATGTTTATCAGTTGACTAGTACCCATAACACAAGCTCTGCTTAGCTTGGGACTAGATGGCGTTGTGTGATAGGTGTGGAATATTTATTTATTTATTTTATTATTAACTCCTTCTTTCTTTTCTTCCAGTCTTTCCTTTGGCCTTACTCTTCCTCTCTTTCCATCAACATTCATACCCATCACTCTCTTTGTTACATTAGTGTCATCCCTTCTCATCGAATTTCCGTACCAAGTCAGATGATTACCATTATATTTTTCCATGCATTGACAGACAATACAGAATAAAAAGAAAGTAAATTGTGTTAAGAAACCTTTTGATATTTTTTGTAATCCTGTGAACATAATAGAAAGATTTAAACACAATTGAAAATGTATGCTCTGAAAATGGTGGTAGTTCATGATTATTTTCAGAACTTAGAAGCAAACTACGTTCAAGCTAACAGCATAATGCGCAAATAACCTTACGCTCCTTTGCAGTTGCCCAAAAAAGTAAACCGGGAAAGCAGCTTGTTAATTGTCGTCTGGAAATCAAAACCAATAATCTCAACAAAAAAAAAACAGTAATCTCGTTTTCTGTTTTTATGTCAAAACAATGGTCTTTAATTATTTTATTTTTTTATAAAACGTTGCCCCACATTAGGAATTTCTCCTGTGTCGTGGGTTCGTTTACAAACATATAAACTCACATGTACACAAACGCCCAGACCCGGAACAACTACTTGTAGATCATACAAATATTTGCTCCGTTCGGGAATCGAACCCGCGACACGCAGCGCAACAGTCAAATCGCTCAGCCACTGCGCCAACAATGCCGTCAAATTAATAAAATTTTGGTTTATTTTTCACTTTCAGGTTATCGCTCTCGGTGCCATTGAATCACACCTTCCTTCAGACTACATCGGCTTCATTTTCTCATTCCCGACCAACGGCAAGATGGCTTCCAAAGCGAGGAGAGATGAGCTGGGCTATCCTTTTTAGATGTGAAATTGTAAAATAAGTGCTGTGATATGAATTCAATATAAGTACCTACATAATATTGAGAATTTCATTTTGCTCTGTGCTACTAGTTAATCAAACGACTCTAAGTATATCAGATACTTAGGGCCTAACATCAGCTGCGTTAAACAGAGGCCTTAACAAGAAATTCCAGTTTTTATGACTTAAGTAAACTGAAACTTTGACATTAATTTCAAGGAAAAACTTTGTTGTTACTCGTACTTGTAAACTTTGTTGTTGTTTGCTGTTAATTTTTTCCATACAATAAACGCAGCAAATACTTCAGGTACGCTGTAAATAAAATACGGAAATCTTGTGATCGAGCTACTGAGGCGCTTATCACAAGATTTTTAATATTTATTTAAGGTCGTTTTTCAACATTTAAGGTTATTACCGACCACAGTTAAAAATATATTAATTATTTACAGCGTACTCGAAGTATTTAGATAAAAAACGAAACGGTGCCTCTAGTGTATGAACCCGAAACTAAGGTTTTCCTTCAAATGAACGTCAAATTTCAAGTTTACTTTACGTCACAAAGACGGGAAAATTCATGATAGGACCACAGGAACTCTCACGATGGAAACAAATGACACGAGCGTGTCTTACGTCATAAGAGAGAGTCATTTGATGTTACGAACGGTGATTTCTTGAATTGGGGATTTTACTTTACTTAAAAAACTTGCCATCATTAAATACAACTGACAACTTTTTTTATACGTGGTAAAATCATCATATGAGTCCTCCCACCCAGGGCAGGGCGGGAGGGACTGTCAGACTCGTACTGACTAAAATCCAGGGTGTCCTTCAATAGCCCTTTACGTTCAGGGGTCGCGATAATTCGTACAGTCCCGCGACCACTGTAAAACGTGTGTTATACTTAAGTCAATTTTGTGTATCATCATCATCATCATCATCTCAGCCATAGGACGTCCACTGCTGAACATAGGCCTCCCCTTTAGATCTCCACATATACCGGTTGGAAGCGACCTGCATCCAGCGTCTTCCGGCGACCTTTATAAGGTCGTCTGTCCACCTTGTTGGTGGACGTCCTACGCTGCGCTTGCTAGTCCTTGGTCTCCACTCTAGAACTTTTCGACCCCATTTTGTGTAAAGATTACAGTATTATAATTATAGGATCGTATCTTTTTACTTACAAGTAATTATTTTGTATTAATGTATTGTAAAATTGTTAGTAATAGATGTTATTTTAAATAGTTAATAATTATAACATGTTTTTTTATTATTATAATGAGTAAAAGCATTTTTCATCTCAAGTACTACGTTGTAACAATAATTCATCTAGCGTGTTTAGGTAACAAATATAAAGAACCCCTGTGGTTTTCTTATTTACTCACAACAAAGTAATAAAATCCTTTCTATACATCGTATGAACACAATTTACAAGGTCCACGATGGAAAGTTTCTTATGTATCCTTTTTTATCGTGGTAAAATCATCAAATGAGTCCTCCCACCCAGGGCGAAGCGGGAGGGACTGTCAGACTCGTACTGACTAAAATCCACGGTGTCCTTCAACAGCCCTTTACTGTTTTGGCCCTCTAGAGGGGGGCCCCGCCATTTTGCTGACACTCTTTGAGGCGCGCGTGGAACACAACGCGCCGTCGACCCGGGCACGGTCCATGGTCAGACAGCGAGTCGCCCATTACTCGCCGTCCGCATGCCCGCTCAATCTCAGGAACTAATGGTTCGAATTCCAAACAAATTTATATGGTGGATAGTCTATTTATCAACGCAGACTATAGCTTATATTACATAACACAACGGTCTAACAGGAGCCGTGAAATGGGGGTGAAACCACGTGGAATATCTAGTGTTTAAGATTCGACGGCACGGTTGGCGCAGTGGTTAAGTGATCGACTGCTGTGCAGCGTGTCCCGGGTTCGATCCCCGCACAAACAAATATTTGTATGGCCTGCAGGTAGTTGTTCCGGGTATGGGTGTTTGTGTAAGTGAGTTTCTCTGTTTGTAAGCGCACCCACGACACAGGAGAAATTCCTAGTGTGGGGGCAACGTTAACAAAAAATTAAGATTAAAAGATGTCGTGATTAAAGCTGGAGAAACTCAACTAAAATACTGAAGCCAGATAGAATCAGATATACAATTAATTGAGTACTTACGTGAGCTAAGAGATAAATTGAGAAAGAGCAGACTTTCTATTAAAGCATTCAAGCATTAAACAATGTCTTTTGTCTAGGCATGCATCCAAGCGCCAGCGCAGATGCTAAATTAGAATAGGTAATCTAATTAGTCTGGAGTTTTAGTCTGGCTTAGTACCAAAACTGTGTGATATGTTAATTCTTATCAATTAAATTCTGAGATTAAGAAGTTAGGAGCAACTCAATCAGATTGTACGAATATAACTATTCGGCTTCATCTAGAAGAGATTATTAGAAAATTAATGCAATTTTAATTTATTTATTATTTAAATAGAAGGCCAAAGGAATGATATGAACGAAAAAAGAGTAAATGATACTGCAACTTCTAACAGGAGAGAATGGAAGAGAAAAAGTGGTGTGCCTGCTCCAAATAAAAAATAAAATTCAATAAGGGCAAGATGATGGTAATTATGCACTAGGAATTGCTTCCGTATTGTGAGTGTGTTCACAAATATTTAATCTCACATAATATACATACAGTCTGACCCAGAACAACTACATTTTGTTTTCATAAATATTAGTCTTTCGAGAATCGAATGCGCCACACGCTGCTTAACCACAGCGGCAGCCGTGTCTTTGAATTCCTATGTTTTTTTAATAAATATTCAATTGTTTTGCTTGCACCAAAGTATTTAATAGATAAGTAATCTACAATTGAATAGGACCTCTTTCAACCGTTCTGTACTCGTATAAGTTCTTATTTACCTGACAACTGTTCACAAACCACATATTTTTATAATATCAGATCTACCTTTCCAGGTATTCTAAAAAAGGCCCTTAGCAACGAAAACAGTCATTTATTCCAACAGATAGATCCGTTTTTAGAAGACATTATCTACCACCAAATCTACGACCTCTCGTTTGCAAGTTTTATTTAAGATAAGCTGGGTCCTAGCCAAGATCTTCGAAATCCCATTTTGTTAAAATAAGGTTCGATATGTCCTCAAGGTTGAAACCCAGCTTTGTGGTAGACTTAGGTCGGAAACGTGGGTTTAAAATGGAGAGGCAGTAACGTGATCCAATTTAAAATTAAACTAGTTGTTTGGTATGTACTATGAGACCGGGAAAAGGTTGAGCTTGTCTATGACCTACATTTGCTAACTGTCACTTAAAAATTACGTTTAGGAATTAACTACTGTGTGAAAAACGGGGATTGAAGATTTAGTATGGAGGGTGGCCCTATCGGTTACCCGCCATTTTGTGTTTTTTTTTTACTATTCGCGGTGCATAATCAAGAGGATACTCAGACAAACAAAGGATATAATGGCCTAATGTCCTAAAGCATTACAGTTATTTACTGAATATTTAGTCGAAAACTGAACCTTGGAAAAACAACTATTTTCGTATATTTTCTACCTCGCCATTACCTACCTATTGTTTCAACTAAGAAAAAACAAAAGCCAATAAATACTCGTAAATAAATAGTAATAAAACCCATTCTATCGTAGACAAAGAAACGAATGATCTTGACAATGAACATGCTCTTAATACAGCACCCTGGCAGATAGCCGAGCAACTACTAAGATGAAGTACCTATTAAAGATGCCAGCGCCAAGCCACAAACAGGTCTTAACCAAAATTCTATCACAATGACCTGGGTGCCCTTGAAGTAATCCTAGTATTTGAAGTTTAAATTAAACTGGAATAGATCTTATACAGCTAGGTTTGAAACTTCCCGTACACCTAATAGATCTCAACCTAGCTTTAGGTTTAAAACCTCCTGTACACCTAAAAGCCTTTGTCAAACAGACAGGCGATAGTGAACCGGATCGAGTCCGAAGCGATAACGAAGCGATTCGAGACGTCAAACTGGGTGCAGCGGACCGAGGCGTGACAGTTGTATTAGCCGACTTTTTATGAACGACGTCAAACAGAGCAAACACGCCTTCGCCACGTCTTCGCATCGGTTCGGTCACGCTATCAGAAACGCTTCGCTTTCGCCTGTCTGTTTGACAAAGGCAAAAGAGAGTGGCATCAAGAGCAGCTGGCGAGTGGTATCGGCCCTGACTTACGAGTTGTAAGTCATGGGTTTGATCCCAGCAAGACGCATTACTTTGTGTACTTCAGTCATCATCACTGCTCTTTAAACGGTGAAGGAAAACATCGTGAGAAAACCGGCATGTCCTAGAACCAAAAATTCACATCTACTAACCCGCATTGGGCCCGCGTGGTGGATTATGGCCCACTCCCTCTCACAGAGAGTAGGCTTGAGTCTCAGTGGGAGAATTAAAATGATTATGACGATGATAAACCTAAAAATGTAACAACTCATTGGTAAAATAATAATGTCGCACGGTTTGAACAGTGACTAAGCAATCGAGTGTTGCACTGCGAGTTGTGAGATTAATTCCCGCATGGAACCAATATTTATGCTATCTACAGGTAGTAGACGGAGTGGGAAGCGGTCGCCTCCTTCTGCGAAGCAGTCATGCTCGTGAAGGAGGAGGCGGGCCGCGTGAGGGAGAGGACAGCGTCCTCCCTCCACCCCAGCCGCAGTGGTAGACGCCCACGACGCCGTCAGACGTCGCCAGAAAATTTCCGGCCACCGTAGGCGCGGGCATGCGGGCAGCGAGTAATGGGCAACTCGCTGTCCGACCATGAACCATGCCCGGGTCGACGGCGCGTTGTGTGTGTCAGCAAAGTGACGGGGGCCTCTAGAGGGCCAAAGCCTGCCGGGGTCCCGGGACTGTTTGAATTACCGTGACCCTGGAACGTAAAGGGCTATTGAAGGACACTGTGGGTTTTAGTCAGTACGAGTCTGACAGTCCCTCCCGCTCTGCGCTGGGTGGGAGGACTCATTTGATGATTTTACCACGATTAAAAAAAAAACTACAGGTAATAGTTCCGGGTATGGCTGATTGTGTATTATGCGCGTTTATGTTTGTAAACGCACCAACGACAAGGGAGAAATTCTTAGTACCGTAATCCATAGCTATCAGAAGAATAAGTGTTTTTTTTTGTTTTTTCTTGTCTCTGAGACATTTGGACAATACTCTCTTTTGTACATATTTCATCATCATCCAACCACTCATTTTGAAAAGGAAAGCCCTTGCTTATTTTTTATGTAAACCACTTAATTATGTTGCTACAGGAAATATTTAGAAACAGCGTTATCTAGTGTTGCAAGCCTCGTTTTCCTCAAGTGGAATTTTATTATCATACTCAAAAAATATGTCCAAAATTTTAATGAGGAAAAACACTCTTTTATACTGTTTTTGGGACTCTGTTTAACATAAGCTTTCGACGTAATAATAATAAGAGGAAAAAATGTAAACTCACGACAGGTCTTCACTGCTAAGGATCTTGTTGAAAAAAATAAAAATTCAAGCATTCTTCAAAATCTGAATTTCGAACGTGTACGGTATAACTATAACAGTCATATGAAGTTTGAATAGGAATTTACGTTCGGACGTCGTTCTAGAATTTAAGTTATGGGACCTAGAAACTTAAATCGATGAAAAATTTGGACTACGATTTGCATAAAATGTAACTGGCTTATACGTAGCATATTTCGAAATATCATGTTTAACATCGACCTAGGTTTTACTAAATAAAGCGAATGAAATCTTAATTGTCTTCCAACCCGAAATATTTTAGCAGTTTTCTGCAAATCTCACGCAACATGAATATCCAGAAATTCTATGACAATGTGATGTTCACCAGATTGTGCTTGGCATTGTGGATTAATACTGGCCTTGCTATCTTTCACAGTGATGAGTCCTTTTAAGTAAAGTTTATAGACTGAATTTACTTAGAATTTGATGATGAAAAATAGCGACTTAATTTGTAAAACTATCTTGTAGGAACAAATTCTCAAGAACCACCACGGAATCTTAATTTAAAACTTGTTAAACTGAATGTGCCCGCTCTATTTTAGATGAGTTCTTTTTATCGTTTAAAAATCATCAAATGAGTCCTCACCCCTAGGGCCGGGCGGAAGGGACTGTCACACTTGTACTGACTAAAATCCACGGTGATCCTTCAATATCCCTTTACGTTCCAGGGCCACGGTTACCTCATAGGACAGTCCCGCGAAAGCTAACGTCACGCGGTTATCCCAAGCACCCAACCTAGTAGTGGCCGCGCACGGTGTATTCAACTTAGTAAAGACGTTGCCTTAGATGAGTCTTTACACATAAGTTGACGGCACGGTTAGCGCAGTAGCTGAGTGATTGGACTGTTGCGCAACGTGTTTTGGGTTCGATTCCCACACGGAACAAATATTTGTATGACCTACAAGTAGTTGTTTCGGGTCTGGGTGTTTGTGTATGTGAGTTTCTATGTTTGTAAACGCACCCACGACACAGGAGAAATTCGTAGTGCGGAGAAACTTTTTTTTTTTAAATGTGTAGGTCATTTCTTAATCAATGATTAGGTATACCTCTGTATAAACCTTCGGGAAACACAGGACTGCAGTTGGTGATAATCCCCATTTATTCACCAGAATCTTTTACGAAGAGTATCACATCGAATTCATGCTTGTATTCATCTAAACATCACACGTTGTATTGGCCATAAATTAACGCGATATTCGCATCGTAAATTCGTAGTTGCCACATCGACATGTCGGCGACATATGGCGTTTGGTCGTCATAACAACAAAAGTGGAGCATATTCAAAATTCTTTGGACGCATTTTTGTGACACTGTTAGATTTGGATTTGTCTAATTTGTTTCCAAAAGCTAAATAAATTTTTGATTTATCTGAAGCCGAAATCATTTACAATTTCCCTAATTTCAACCAAAAAATACATATTATATGCTTCACTTCCTTGCTAAGTGATCTAACAATTACCGTGACCCTGGAACATAAAGGGCTATTGAAGGACACCGTGGATTTTAGTCAGTACGAGTCTGACAGTCCCTCCCGCCCTGTCCTGGGTTGGAAGACCCATTTGATGATTTTACCACGATAAAAAAGTGGTCTAACAATAGCTCTGATGGATTGATGAGATTCTAAAATCATTACTTTTTTATTTAATGTGTTTTGAGATCTATCTTCTCTTCAAGATTGCACAAAAATGCACGTAAAATAAATTTAAAAACCAGTTGCCTACCAACCTAATCCAATATTTTTCCTTTAGTACTTTAGTCAGCGCTTCACGAGCAGAAATTCAGCTGCTTTAAATTCAGCTACAAAGCAATTTTATTCACAATACAATAAAATGAAAAGCCGAAACAAAAGTTATTGTTCGATTTCTTCGAACTTACGGATGCTTTTGTGCTTTATCATTTTTATATTAAAATTTTTATTTTCGTATCGCAAATAATTTTGCCTGCCTTTATCAGTTATCAGAATTTTGAATTGCTAAGCTTCATTTGAATGAGTTTGGTTTCGACTCCTACTTAGAAACGAATAATTTTTCCTGTCATTCTTATCTATCACACACATTTTATGTAGGTATCTCAAAAATCCCTGTTGTAACTGAATATAAAAATCTACAGATTCATTATTTTTGATTGATTTAAATGAATATTGTTCGGCTCAGTTACAACGTCCAAAATGCTCCCAAAAAAATCTTATTCACATTTACAATTAGCGCATAATCAAAATCAACTGTCAAATTTTACTTATACTGGTCGTCTCAGAGATGAATACCAGTTTTATGATGCATAAAAATAAAACCACCTAACACGCTCTCTCAGTGTTTATAATGGTAAGTGTCTGGTGTAAATCCAGGGAAGCAAAACAAGCAATCCTCCAGTCCATGGGTCAGCTTACAAAATAAACGTTGCCTTGAAAGTTCCAACTTCAGATTTAAGTTCTTACATTTGCCCTGAATCGTCTTAAAGGACGATGGCTTCGTTGCAACAACAATTTTCGAGTTTTATTGTTTCATATATTCAAGCTCGATTGTTTTTCAAATAAACCAGTTAAAGAAACTTTTGAATCGTCAGAAAAAAAAATGAAAGTGCCACTACAAGGTATAAGAACTGTCTAAGAATTGTGGATTCCCATTTTAAATCGCAGATCGAAATAGTGGCCAAAGCCCGCCAGAGTCGTGAGACTATCTGGTAACCGTGGCTCCGGAACGTGAAGGTATATTGAAGGACACACACGTTGATTTTAGTCAGTACAAGTGTGACAGTCCCTCCCGTCCTGTCCTGGGAGGGAGGACTCATTTGATGTTTTTACCATGTACAAAAAAATATCGCAATAGGGGAACAGTGTATAAGACGGGGACGCGAGGTGTAATGGGGACATACACTCTTTAGGCATACTTAAAACAACACTAACGTAGCGCAAGCGCCATTGGGATATCATTGCAAGCGGCCATTAACAAATTAATTTTTCTCATCATACTCCGCGTCCCCGTCTTATACACTGTTCCGTTAGTGATGAAAGATAGCAACAAACCAGTGGCAACACTTTTTCACTTCCTAAAAGCAGTGAGGGCTATTTAACGATTCTAATATTTACTTCCAACCACTTTAATTCTGTAGAGAAATGCATGTGTATTGCAGATAGCTTAGCCCCACTGAATGGAATCGAGTTTCCTCGATTTGTTTGTTTACTTTTGTTTTTGTCCAGTTTTTACCTCGATTGCATTGGGAAAGATTTAGTTTTGTCTTGCTGTTTGTACAATTAAGTTTTTGTAAACGGCCAGTGTTTTTTTTCTTTATCGTATTATGGAAAGTATTTCGAATTACTCATTATGACAGATCATGATCATGATCAGATGACAGGCCTGTTGGTCTAGTGGTTAGTGACCCTGACTGCTATGCCGGAGGTCGTGGGTTCGATTCCCACCCAGGACAAAAGTTTGTGTGATAAGCACGATCATTTGTTCTGTGTCTGGGTGTAATTTATCTATAATATGTATGTATTTAGAAATATATAAGTATGTTTATCAGTTGTCTAGTACCCATAACACAAACTCTTTAGCTTGGGCCTAGATGGCGTTGTGTGATAGTTGTGGAATATTTATTTATTTATTTATTATCAAACAGTTTCACGTGTTCTGCGGCCGTATTATGACGTCTTAAAACCAAGCTTGTTCCATTGACTGAAAGGGACAGAGCTATACAAGTTGTCTAGCGCCACCCCGTTTACTCACTGGAACAACCCTGGTTTTAAGACGTCATAATACGGCCCTGGTTCTAGATGACGCGAGATAATTTAGAAGAATTTTACGCACTTTGCAGTGTAATCCCCTATCTAGTCTTACTCGCGCATGAAGGGTTACGTATCACTTATTTTAAATACACATTCTGTGTAATTCAACTACTTGTCTAATTATCATGGGACAGCTCGCTGACTGACAGATGGTAAGCGAATGCATATTTTTGGGGTACCGTTGATTACTCTTCGAGTACGGAACACTCAAACGAAAGAAGTAAAAAAACACTTAGTCTCTACAATCTCTCATATTTGAAACTGCCTCCAAAACTAATTTTAGTAGTAACATTATTATCGAATACATTCGAGGTTTCTCAATCCTACTTCTAAATCGAATAAACCAGTCGAAATGGAATCACCAAATCGTATGAAATTGAGTTTCCACTAGCCAACCTAAAATGCCTTCAAAAATATTGAATTACGATACGTCAGTGTGTGAAGAAATTGGTGGAGAAATGTCGAGAGTTGGGACAGACAACTGAAGGGTGTCGCTAGTATGTACTTTATGAACATGAGACGAGCTGAGTTTTTTTTTTATCGTGGTAAAATCATCAAATGAGTCCTCCTACCCAGGGCAGGGCAGGAGGGACTGTCAGACTTGACTGACTAAAATCCACGGTGTCCTTCAATAGCCCTTTACGTACCGGGGTCACGGTAATTGGTGAGTCCCGCGACTCCGGCAGGCTTTGGCACTCTACAGGGGGCCCCGTCACTATGCTGACACTCCTTGAGGCGCGTGGAACACAACGCGCCGTCGACCCGGGCTTGGTCCATGGTCGGACAGCGAGTCGCCCATTACTCGCCGCCCGCATGCCCGAGACAAGCTGAGTTGGAGAAAATGTGGATTTTTCTGATCAGCCTATTTTGTCTCACTGCTGAGCAAAACTCCATTCATTCCACATTCTTTCGACAGAGTGCTTCTTCTTGCCAATTCGAGGGGATGTTATCCAAGGTGTCTTGCTATTTCCCCTTCGATCTGTCGGGACCCTAGTCTAGTCTAATCTAGATGACTCACCCAGTGTCAGGGCTCTATTTTTGTGTTATTCGGTCCGAGAGTTTGTAGCAGCTTGACGGCAGGTTAACATAGCCTGCCCAGACCGATTAAAGTCTCGTAGCTTTATGAGTTACGTTTATGATTTGTGTTGTGGTGATTATTATTTCATCAGTGCAATTTGTGTAAGCTTTGTCTTCATATTCTTACCAATGTCTCATATTTCTTGGTGAGCAAAAAGATGTTTTTTTCAACTACTACGCTATCATGTTTGGTGTTATCTCTTTGATTTTCCTCTTTCTCTCCATCTGGCATTTATATTCATACCTCTATAAGTCACATGCAATTAATCCCTCGTCATTACAAAAGTGCATACCAAGACAGATGATTGCTAAGGTGTACTGAGCTTATTGCAACATTGATCTGAACGTGGTTGTTCAACTGTTTTATTCAGAAATCGTGCATTAAGCGACAGTGACAGGTGACAAGTTGACAGATAGTCACCTACGTGCAGCCCAGCCTTTAGTTGCGGTTAAAGATTTATGTCAGAAAAAATAGATCGCCGGCTCGAATTTTTTGGGTTGGGACAATAATGTAGCTGTAGCAATAATGTAGCTTGTTGAAGATGTTCTCAACTCCTAACATTTGTGAGAATATCGAAATCATACAAAAATGGAAGCACGAGCAGTGTTGTTATAATCAATATTGACAACTCTTAAATATAGACCTTATTGAAAAATAAAATGAACTGTCTGTACTTATAAAAGGTTTAGCGTGAAAGAGTAAAAACATTAACAAATCCATACATTCTCACAAATATTTGCATTCTGAGAAACTGAGCAATATTGCAACAAATCTCAATTTATACCCAGTACACACTTGCAAGATTAGTGCAACATTGAAATGCCACCGCGAAGAATGCATTCAGGCACAATAAGGGTGCATTAGAGCATGCATTACTGCGCACTTGTGAACCGGTCTTAAACTTGTTGTTTCTTAATAGAGCGTGTCGAGTTGGGTTACAAGGTGGACTTGAGATGTGGAGGTCGTGTATTCAGGGCTTTACGTTTAGTTAGGAATTATTATTTTATGTTAAGTTGTTGTAGAGCAGTTGTGGTGCACTGATAACGGCTTTGACTTAGGAGCTGTATGTCGGACACAACCAGGTGCATTTCTTTACATAATTAATTTATGTTTTCAAAAAGTGTGAAGGAAAACATCGTGTGGAAACCCAGCATAACCATGAACAAAAAAATCGGATTCGGATTAAAGTAGTTTGTCAAGCAACCAATTTAATAACATGTTTGGAAATAAAATGAGAATTTTACCTTTGTTATGTTTCGTACAATATGCATTTTATGCGTCGATTAATTCTATACTAACACTTGCCGGCAATAACGTACAGTTACGATAATGTATGTCTGTGAAGAGACATAAATAAACAATTAGCTAAGTAGCCATATTTATCACTCATTCTGTTCCTTCTTTTATTGCACGCTGGCTTATGCCTGCAGCTTTACTCGTATGGAGTTCAGTAGGTGATTGTCCTATGGGGTCGCCCTGCCACGGTCAAGTGTCTGTGTGACAAACATTAAATTAAAAAAACTCCACCCTTATTGGATCACTAATTTGTATTCGTCTGTGTCCTTCACAATATTTTTTTCCTAAATATACTAGACAAATTAAGTTGATGGTACACATATCAATTGCTATTGCCAAGAAGCAACGGTGTGTTTTTTTTTGCAACTTTAAAATAAATAGTTCGGAAGTCAAAAAACCGGCCAAGTGCGAGTCGGACTCGCCCATAAAGGGTTCCGTAGCAGCAAGTAACATAATATAAAAGTTCTTATAGTTGGTTGTATCTTTGAAAGGTAAATTGCGGTTAACGATTTATGACGTATTAAAAAAAATATGTTCTCCCACACATTCCACCTGCAAATGGTACGCACAATATTGAGTGATTTACCATGTTATTTTAATATCATGGACTTCTTATAGGTTTTCCTATAATCTATAAGGAGAAAACTAATTTCTGTATTTTTTTCAAAATTTTAGGTTCAGTAGTTTCGGAGATAAGGGGGGGGAATGGTCAATTTTCGTCTATTTTCTTGAATAACTTGGAAACTATTTATTTTAAAATTACAAAAAAATACATTTAAGATCTTCTCAACAAGACCTTTCATTTGATATTGTTACGTTGTTTTTTTGTACCTGGCTGTTTACCTGACAACATATAGCGAGTCCATTACGGAGTTTCTTAGGTTATCACTTTTTCACAACGATTCACTTTTCTAATAAACTTTTTAAACAGTTTTACAATATTAATTAAATCAAAACAAAAGTTTACTTGTTTACTTTTCACTTGACATTACATCAGACGTCAATTATGACAGTTCAAGGCGCCATCTGGCGATTCGCCGATTAACGATTATAAAATAATCGATATTTTTAACTAATAGTTTGCAAATCATAGAAAATATAAAATACCTGATTTAGCAAACCTAAATAATTCTAAGATCACGGAAATAAAAAATATTAATAAAATGAAATATCCGTAAACGGAAGTGATTTAGTTTTTTCAATATGGACTTTTTTCTCGAACATTCTAAGGCCGCGAAACATTTATTATCTGTGAAGTTTTTGCGTGAATTGTCTGTGACAGAATGTTGTCACAGAAAAATGTCAATTTTGCCTAATTAATATTCAGGGGTAATTGTTATCGTTAATTACGAGGAATTATAAATTGGACAACGAAATTGTATGGATTTTAGTGAAATGGCTTTAGGCTTAAATAAGTGACGTTGGACAATTTTTTGTGAGTTTGGTGTATTTTTGAGGAATTGAGTGTTTCGCAAAAGTGTTTGTAATTGGTAACCAAGAATGATTCTCCCTGGAGATGGGGAAAGTGACATTGTTGGGCACCCGAATTCAGCCTTGATTTCCGGCCGACGCGCCAGCGATGGTTAGTCGTCACATTCGGCCCGAGCCGGCTTCCAGTCAGCATCAAACTCAATTACTTTTTGGCGAAGGTGAGTTCTTTTATTGTAACGGTGTCTGAGGTTGTTCGGTGAGCACTTCCCCGGTTGTTGAGAGAATATAGTCGTAACTCGTGAAAACTTATTGCAGGATTCTTAATTGCGCCAGGAATGCGCAATTAACGGATTTGTTGTTCGGGATTCCTGTTCTGACCAGCGACCAGGATCGGAGCGTTCCGCTTCAGCCACCGTTGATGTGTCTTCCTTCAGAGTGAACTGTGAGTATTAAACATCGCTATTTACTGAAGATAGGCCGCAGGTGTTTTCTCGGTGTCTACCACAGTGTTAATTTATAGGTTATTCGTGGACCCCGTGGTGACGTGGCGGATGCCACGCCGGAGCGGTATTTGAATGGAGAACCTGATGTCCATTACATGCTCAGGCTACTTGATTTCCCCGCTCGGTCCCGTTAAGGAAAGCAATTTGGTTCCACGTATATTATTGGGTCTCCGTATGGCAAATTACAGGAAGGCAGCTTGAGAAGCTCGTCCCGCCGCCAGGATCCAGCAGACCGTTGGGGCCTGGACGCGGGACCCGTTGCTCGGGCTCGCCTGAAGCCACCTGCGGAGCCAGCGGCACAGCGAGCGGCACGGTTGCGAAGCCCGCATGCGGTCGCGCCGTGCGAGACGGTTTTTTTTTTTAACTCCTTTTTTTTTTTTAACTCCTTGTTTTTTTTTACTCCTTGTTTTTTATACTCCTTCATTAAACTTTTTTATATTTTAATCCAGCTCCCGTTTTAAACCGGAGCCTGTAAACCGGTCTATATTATACCGGTTCTGGATGTCGGTGTTCCACCGAATTTCAAATTGAGGATCTTGGGCTCGTTCTTCATTCACCCGGATGTAAGGTGAACATCTTCAGCTTCAGGATCCGGGACTCTCCAAGTCCCTGGCGCCCATTTGTTAATTTTAATTTCAAGTAAATGGAAGATTCTAGTTTGGATATTATTTAACTTTTAACTTTTACTCGGACCAGTACTCCCAGGTTTATCTCCATCTCCCCACGCCCATAGCTCTTTCCGTTAAAGTATAAACTGGCTAGCCACATTTAATTTAAAAAATAAGATATTAATTCAAATCATAGCTCCTAAACCATAGTTGTCACCTCAAATCTATACTTATAATAAATCTGTAGAGAGGCCAATTCTGTACATGAAATATATTTAAAAAATAACTATCAAGGGGTGATTAGGGATCGCTACTGATGCCAAAAATGCAATCAATAAAATTTTTGTCTGTCTGTCTGTCTGTCTGTCTGTCTGTCTGTCTGTATGTTCGTTATAGAAACCAAAACTACTCGACGGATTTTAACGAAATTTGGCACAATTATTCTTCATACTCCTGGGCAGGTTATAGTATACTTTTCATTACGCTACGATCAATAGGAGCAGAGCAGTGAAGGGAAATATTGGGAAAACGGGAGAAGTTACTCCATTTTTTAAGCTTCCGTCGCGTGTGCAGCCTTAATGGTTAAAGCTACATAGAAATCATGTATGACGGAAATGTTCTCCTTAAAATTATATAAAAATATTCCTTGACAGCATATGTCTATATTTTATGGTTGACTCACAATAACACGTTAAACTCCCGATAGCTTAGCAATTCGGAGCTTTCTGATTATATTTGTCTACTCTTACGTTTACAACACTCTCACTCATCCCTAATTAAAAAAAGTTAACATTATTACCTATTCAATAAAAAAAGAATCATGTAAATCGGTGAAGAAACATAAAGTTATACATGAAATACGCTAATCAGTCATCGCGCGTGAATACAGAATCATGCTACAAGGATTATTTTTGTGTAGCGGTTGGCGCTCGACGCGCTTCGCGGCGGCAGGTATAAAAAGGCGGGGGGGTCCGCGCGCCTGGAGGCCTTAAAATCTTAAGGCAGAAAAGTCCGGTTGAGCAGTACACAACCTACTAGAGGTTGACCTGCGCGTGCTTCATACAATATTTGGCTGTTGATGCGAATTGACGTTCAGACTGTTCGACCTTATTGACAGACAGTAATTTTTATTTACAAACCGTGCTTATCAGCGCGACTTTTAGTCTGTTTTTTTTTTAGCGTGGTAAAATCATCAAATGAATCCTCGCATCCAGTGACTAAAATCCACGATGTCTTTCAATAGCCCTTTATGTACCGGGGTCACGGTAATTTGTGAGTCCCGCAACCCCGGCAGGCTTTGGCCCTCTACAGGCCCCGTCAGTATGCTGACACTCCTTGAGGCGCGCGTGGAACACAACGCGCCGTCGACCCGGGCCCTGTCCATGGTCGGACAGCGAGTCGCCCATTACTCGCCGTCCGCATGCCCGCGCCTACGGTGGCCGGAGATCGTCTGCCGACGTCCATTGCCGTGGGCGTCTACTACTGCGGCTGGGGTAGAGGGAGGACGATGTCCTCTCCCTAACGTGGCCCGCCTCCTCCTTCGCGAGCATGACTGCTTCGCAGAAGGAGGCGACTACTTCCCACTCCGTCTCGCCCCGCAGCATGGCCTCGACTAATGCCGGGCGCGAGAGGTCTCCGCCTATCGCCGTCGTGAGGACACGGCGGTGCTCTGCCCAAGCGGGGCAGTCCTGCACCGTATGCTCCACCGTGTCCTCCGGACGATCCTCGCAGTGGTGACACCCAGGAGTTTCTTCCCTCCTTATCAGACACAGGTACCTCCCGAAACTTCCGTGTCCGGTGAGGACCTGCGTCATGCGGTAGGTCAGGACGCCGTGACGCCTATCCAGCCACTCCTCAAAGAGGGGTCTTACCCGGCGGTAAGACCCCTCTTTGAGGAGTGGCTGGATAGGTAAAAGTAAGTAAGTAACTAAAAGTAAAAAAGGGCACGCTTTTTTACTTTTAGTTTTTGAATACTTTATTTTTGGATTTGTTTTGTTTTGTTGTTATTTTATGAAATTGGTATTAGAGGTTTTGGTAGTGTTTAAATATATGATTAGTTTAAATTTTATTTCTATACAGTTGAAGCAATAGTAGGTACGAATATCAGTTATTTTGGTAGTGTTTAATTATATTCATAGTTTACATTTTATTTATTTGTAGTTGAAGCAATAGTAGGTACGAAATTAGTTGTTTTGGTAGTCTATACTATCTACACTAATACTATAAAGAGGAAAACTTTGTTTGTTTATTTGATTGTAATGAATAGGCTCAAAAACTACTGGACCGATTTTAAACATTATTTCACCATTCGAAATCTACATTATCCACGAGTAACATAGGCTATATTTAATTTTGGAGAAAAATAGGGTTCCGTAAGATATTTGGGTTTTTCGGCCACAAGGTGTAAAAAATCAACCAGAAAGTTACTATTTTGCGTACGCTGCCTAATCTATAAAAGATAGAACCATAAAATGTTCTAATTAATTGTTGATCTTATAAATATCTACAAAAAAGTCCGCGACACACTATTTCTATCTATGTCGAGTGTTTGTGATGACTGCGTCATCGATGTTAGAGTCGGTGTCTTTGGATAGACCTGGGAATCATGTTGCTGACCGTGTCTTTCCTGAGTAGGCTTTTTGCAGCGGTAACCGACATTCACGCGGGCGGAGCCGCGGGCGCCCGCTAGTTGTTATATATTAATAAACCAGTTCTTTATATAATTTGTTGTTTCCTTATAGTTGTTCCCCCCTACCGGGAGGGAGAAAATATTTTATGTAACAATATGCCACACGATGCAGTTTTCAGATTTTTTTTTTTAATTTTCCCCTTCCCCCCCAAAAATGACCCCCCATATACAGATTTCATCTGCTCACGTCACACCTCTGTGTTTGGGTCACAGGAATTGATATGTGTACCAAATTTCAACTTAATCGGTCTAATAGATTCGGAGATAATTGACTGTAAGCGACGGACGGACAGACACACGAGTGATCCTATAAGGGTTCCGTTTTTGTATTCAGACGTACGGAACCCTAAAAAGGTGGTTGGTGGGTGTTTCAAAGTACAGGAAAGGCCAACATACCAAAGCTCTCAAACACTCTAAAAAACCATGAATTGCAGTCATTGTGGCCGAAATCAGCCAGGTCAAAATCTCATCATGTTCTCAATCACCATCATGTTCAGTGTTTAAAAACCCCAATCTACACTAATTGTATTATTCATTTCACCTTTATTATCAAGGAGGAACAGGTTACTTTATCTTCAAATGTTCAATTTGTCACACGTACTTGCCCCAAGGACAACATCATATCTATTATAACATCCATCACAAACTCATAAACGACAGTCTAGAGCATTCCATTACAACCGGTTGCGTTTCATCCGAGTTGTACAACCGCCATTCTGAACAATAAGTGATGCACATTGCACGATTACATCATCATGAGCTGTGTCATATCACCATGTCAAGGACGGATGGTGATATGGAATTGTTATGGAGCGAGAATATTTTAACTTTTGCAATTGTCCTATGCATCTAATAAGATCACTTTAATATTAAAAAGGTGAAAGTAAGTTTGTTTGTTACCTTTCATCCCCAAAACTAGGGAGTGGAGGTTAGTGACGTCAGAACTATTTAAAATTATAACTAGAAGTAACGGATTGTGGATTTTAAAAGCGTTGTTTCTTTCACAATTCTGGGTTGCGTGAAGTTTCAATAATCTGAGTAACGGATTAATTAGTTTGAAAATTGAAATTTGAAGATGAATTTGAAAATTATAAAAGTGATAGACTTTCCCTACACTAGTAACAGAACATCGGACATTCGCCGTTTCTAAATTTTGTCGAACTGAACAACGGACAGAGCCAAGCATAAAGCCAAAAATCGCTAAAGAAATTCCTAGTGTGGGGACACTAGGAATTTCTTTTTGTGTGTCGTGGGTGCGTTTACAAACATTGAAACTCACATACACAAACATCCAGACCAGCTACTTGTAGTCAGGAATCGAACCGCGACACGCAGCGCACCAGTACAATCGCTTAGCCATTGCGCTAACCGTGCCGTCTAAAATCAAGTCAAAAGTTTATCTTAACGCTTTCACTGTGGCCACACTCCATGTTTAAAGGTTACTTGATAAACCTTTACCTAAATAGAAGTTAAAACGCTCCCCAAATTGCCTAGACAGTCAGAGTTAAAAACTGGATGTAATTTCGAGAGAAGCCTACAATTTGTGTACACGAATATAATTACGTTATTTAATTAGGAAGGCCTTTTCAAAGAGGTTCCATTTGATACAGTCTAAATGAGTAAAGCGTATATTTTTATAAAGATGTTCTTCTCGAATTTTGTGCAATATTTTACTATTTCAATTAGGTATTTTAACGATTGAAGGGTGTTTTGCCATAAAATATTGATTTGTTGAACTGATTAACTTACTGTCGCAGTTACAGCATGTAGCCAATTATGTATTTTATTCTGTCCCGAATCGATCATTCACGATTTATCTGACTTCCAACAATCAAAATAAACAACTAGAGATCCATTCCGACTTTGGTTGGGTCTTAATTAAGTACTAATGAAAGAAAGAAATTTCCGATTTTCTGAATTTTATCTCCCCAATTTTCAACAAAAAATGTTGTACAAACCTTGTCAGAAATTGGTCACAACGGTCAAAACCATCTTCAAATGACGCTCCGTCATTATTATATAATTTAATTCGTCATAATAACAAATTATTTACTTTTAAATAAAAGATGATCATCATCAGCTACCTAGCCTTTTCCCAAATAATTATATGGCAGTCGTCCATCTGACCTCCACAACTCAGTAACTGGGTAATACCCCTTGGAAAGACTTTCGAGCTTCTGAATGTGATTAACGACAATGTGACAATAGTTAATATAATAAAAAACTTTTTAACAAAAAAAAATACCGACTACCAAAAATACAAACGCCCCACCTAAAACCACTAAAAAGAGAAAAATAAACTACTATTTATCTATTTCAGAAAACAAAAATGCACGTATTTTTCAAACGAATTCAATAAAAAACTTATTACCTACCAATTCTAAATCAACTTACAATATTATTTTATTTAACAAACAAGATATTATGTATTTACAAACAACCTATAATGATTTATTTACAAAATTACAATGTGACCATTCTTGTCTAAACCTAATTAGCTATAAATTTAATTATAATATTTTTATAATGTTGTGTGCTAGGCACCTACTGATCTGTTTGAAGTCGGTGCCAAGCCAAATAGGTATTCGATAGGATACGCACGTCTAGCCCCGTCACGCCATCGTGCTACATCTAAATCACACCAAATCACCCTGCGCTTGCGACCGAACGCGCGATCGTGGGTCGGCAAGTCTTGAGCGATTCAACCCAAACGGGCAGACACGAGCAAGCAGGCGTCTTTGACGGTCGTCTTGAATGCAATTAAGTTTTGATGCGTTATAGTGCTGTTGATAAATTTTGTATTTTTGATAGTCGCTTACGTGTTTGTAGGTTGCTATTTGTTTATTAATAAAAATATTAGATGTTATTAATTATAACCCTGTGTGTATTATATTACTAAGTATTATTGTTCTCTTTATTTTTGGCTTGGCACCGACTTCAAACAGATCAGTAGGTGCCTAGCACACAACATTATAAAAATATTATAATTAAATTTATAGCTAATTAGGTTTAGACAAGAATGGTCACATTGTAATTTTGTAAATAAATCATTATAGGTTGTTTGTAAATACATAATATCTTGTTTGTTAAATAAAATAATATTGTAAGTTGATTTAGAATTGGTAGGTAATAAGTTTTTTATTGAATTCGTTTGAAAAATACGTGCATTTTTGTTTTCTGAAATAGATAAATAGTAGTTTATTTTTCTCTTTTTAGTGGTTTTAGGTGGGGCGTTTGTATTTTTGATAGTCGGTATTTTTTTTTTGTTAAAAAGTTTTTTATTTTTCCATTTTTTGTATAAATTATCGTAGGTACGTATGTATTCGGGCACGCCGCAATCGCGGCGGTAAGACCCCTCTTTGAGGAGTGGCTAGATAGGCGTCACGGCGTCCTGACCTACCGCATGACGCAGGTCCTCACCGGACACGGAAGTTTCGGGAGGTTCCTGTGTCTGATAGGGAGGGAAGAAACGCCTGGGTGTCACCACTGCGAGGATCGTCCGGAGGACACGGTGGAGCATACGGTGCAGAACTGCCCCGCTTGGGCAGAGCACCGCCGTGTCCTCACGACGGCGGTAGGCGGAGACCTCTCGCGCCCGGCATTGGTCGAGGCCATGCTGCGAGGCGAGACGGAGTGGGAAGCGGTCGCCTCCTTCTGCGAAGCAGTCATGCTTGCGAAGGAGGAGACGGGCCGCGTGAGGGAGAGGACAGCGTCCTCCCTCCACCCCAGCCGCAGTGGTAGACGCCTACGGCGTCGGACGTCGCAAGACGATCTCCGACCACCGTAGGCGTGGGCATGCGGGCGGCGAGTAATGAGCGACTCGCAGCCCGACCATGGACCATGCCCGGGTCGACGGCGCGTTGTGTTCCACGCGCGCCTCAAGGAGTGTCAGCATAGTGACGGGGCCTGTAGAGGGCTATAGCCTGCCGGGGTCGCGGGACTTGCCCATTACCGTGACCCCGGTACGTAAAGGGCTAGTGAAGGACACCGTGGATTTTAGTCAGTACAAGTCTGACAGTCCCTCCCGCCCTGCCCTGGGTGGGAGGACTCATTTGATGATTTTACCACGATAAAAAAAAGGTACGTATGTAGTAAGTTAACTTTGTAATTTAACATTTAGTAATTTATAAAACCCTCTGTCTTGATACCCCATCTGATCAGTAGGTTGTTTTTTTTTTTCTATTTTTATTAGTGTAAATATCGTAGGTACGTACTTAGTAAGTTGAACTACGTCATATAACTTGAGTTATTATTCTGACTTTGATTTCGACTTTTAACCGTTAAGGAATTTTACCTTCCAGATTCCATCATCAGATCCTGACATGGTGACAATGGGTGCTCCCATTGTCACCATGTATACTCTTTCTAACCTCGGGAGTATACTCTTTCCAATGAAAGAATAATTTTCTTAACAATATTTTTCATGGTAATAGGCTTATCTCCAATAAAATGAAACCAAACTGTCGAAATATGGGTATACTGTACACATCTGCGTACCCCCTCAGAGCATACAGGCGTGATGTTATGTAATGATGTTGTGTAAACAATAAACATCCAAGCGATTGCAGCAATCACGACAGATTTTCTGTCTATTATTGAAGAGTTCCGTTCCATATCTCCGAAGTTCGTAATCAGATCATGACAATATTTCTATGGGACCAACTTGGAAGTATACCCTTTCAAACAAAAAAAGAATTTTTCAAATCGGTTCAGGCGTCTTCGAATAATCGGTGAACATACATAAAAAAAAAAAAAAAAAAAATACATACAGTCGAATAGAGAACCTCCTCCTTTTTCGAAGTCGGTTAAAAATAGAAGCAAGTTCCGGTTATTTCAATAGATTTAAATAAAACGAACTAAAGTCACCGACATAGCCCACCGGATTAGCAAGCTGATGTGGCAATGGGCAGGCCATATTGCTCGCATAGCAGATGGCCGATGGGGTCGAAAAGTACTAGAGTGGAGACCACGGACTAGCAAGCGCAGCGTAGGACGTACACCAACAAGATGCACAGACGACCTTATAAAGTCGCCGGAAGACGCTGGATGCAGGTCGCTTCCAACCGGTACATGTGGAGATCTAAAGGGGAGGCCTATATTCAGCAGTCGACGTCCTATGGCTGAGATGGTGATGATGATGAAATAAAATTATCCCATTCAAATATTGAGAAAACTATTCAGAATACAATTTTTCCTTTAATACTGATATTTTATTACACTCCCGAGTCGGAAACGTTGTTCCAGATATTTTTAATAAGAGATAATGTTCATATTAACTTGGATAATATTCCTTTAATGTCCATTTACTCTGAGCAATTTTATTGCTCGCTGCATACGATAATGACGAGTAATATAAAAGTGTACATCCATTTAGAAATCATGACTGTTATGTCTTTGTCCAACAGAAAGGCGAGTCCGAAGAGATACGAGACGTCAGTCCGATAGTTCTGTCACGCTATCGGATCGCTTTCGCTTTTCTGTGTGATTAGATTCAAACAATTCCATACATTACACATAAAAATGCCTCGCTTCGTATTCGCCACGCCTGTCTGTTTGACAAAGGCTTAAAAGAGAGTTCATTACCAGCAGTCGACGTTGTCGATAAGTAATGGGTTGACGATTTCGCCAAGGACGCGGGGGAAAGGTGGATGAGGAACGCACCGAAACGAGAAGTACCGGTATGGCAGAGAAAGGGGAAGACCTAGCAGTAGGTGATACAAGGATCCCGGTTCCCTCCTCCATGTGCTGATGGTGATCACCGGGGTGGTTTTAGTGAGGTACAAATCCCACACTCCCTGGTCTTATCCCCAAAGACCGGGCGCCTTTTGAAGGTTTCCCCCCGAAAACAAAAAAAAAGGTGATGCAAGGAGGAAATGATGATGATGAATTTACGTTATGTGCGATTATTGTACTCATTCTGTTTGTAAAGTTAAATATGGACAAAAACACCCAAGGTAATAATTTGTATGTTAAGGCTCTGCTCAATTTTGTGCATTTGTATTTTGTTTTGAGAAAAACGTACACGTGAAATGCAATTTAATCTTATTTATTCTAATATCGATTACTTACATCATTGATTTCGACACTTTTCAATTTAAGGAGAATGCGTTATAGGAGTATGCGTGAAAATATACTTATTTATACAATTTAAAAAAGGCTGCAAAATTGGACGTTTGTTGATGATTACTTTAAAATATGAAATCATTAACAAAACTGCATGATTTATAATTTCCAGATTTACCCGATCTACATTAAATAATTATGTATTTTCGAATCATTACTGACTTGGCAAATCGTTTTGATTTTAAGCCATTGTTATTTTGTATTATCATAAATGTATACATTTAACGGTCGCTAATCATAAATCATTAATTTATTCACATAGAACAGAAAGTCTTGGCGGCTCAGTTGCGTTGCGAAGTGGGTAAGTTATTGAATGCGTGTTGCGAATTTGATTGCCATTATAAAAAAAAAAGTGTTTCTACTGTCTTACAAGTAGTTGTTACGGGTCTGGCTATTTTTGTATGTTAGTTTAATTTTTTGTAAACATACGCGACACAGAAATTCCAAGAGACCAGCCAAGTTTTTTTTTTTAAGTGTTTTAATTTTGCAGGTTATCTAAGCGCATCCATCTTATGTAGTCTATTCAAGTGCCCCTTTCAAACAATATTCGTCTAAAAAACTTCGTAAAGGTACTAATGACAATTTGAAATTTGGGTCGCGGGAGTGTACGAATTACCGTGAGCCCGGAACGTAAAGGGCTATTGAAGGACACCGTAGATTTTAATCAGTACGAGTCTGACAGTCCCTCCCGCTCTGCCCTGGGTGGGAGGACTCATTTGATGATTTTACCACGATAAAAAAAAGGTACTAATGACGCAATCTAGCTGATCTTAGACCTCAGGTATTTCAAATGAGAGCCATTGGTCCCAGATTTCTAGAAGAACTTTTTTGTTGAATGGTAATTAATTGTATTCTGCGCTGACTTTGGACTTTTGTTTTCGACGGTCTCAGCTAGCTAGGTTTATCTTATCTTCAATAGACATGTTGGAAAACGCCCCCTCGAAGGACCCATTAACCCTAACGAATGGAAAATTCCCAGAAGAGCTGCGCGTCCAGCAGAACAACATCTTCCGGGACCTGTCAGAACATCGAATAGTTTCAGCTCACTGCCTGGCAACCAAGCAACTGCAGCTGACTCCACCAGACTTCATGACGCTGTTACCAAGAGGACCAGCCGCCTCCCACCCATTGTCTTGGAAATACAATCCACCTGGACGCATGAGTACATCAGAACTACAATTATGTCCTACTCGAAATATTTTCACCTCCAATACAGACGCAATAATCGAGTGGCTGTCATCTGTCATACGTCTGAAAGCCATCAAGCCATCAAAGAAGGCCTGCGTACCCTAGATGTCGCCTTCCACACATACTCACGCAAGGATGAGAAAATGTACAAAGCAGTAATTTTCGGTCTTCCTGACTATGTTGAGGATATTCTTCCAGCCGAAATTGCCTCGCTTGGATTTGAGAAGGTCACTATTCGCAAAATGAAAGTTCCTGCTGGGAAGACATCTTATTGCCCTCCTTTTTTAGTCCAATTGCCACCCGGTGCCGATTTTTCCAAATTTTGCAAGATTAGGCTCCTGTGTAACACTGTAGTACAAATCCGGAAATACAGAAGCAACAATCTTTATGGAACACAGTGCTACAGATGCCAAGGTTTTGGACATTCATCTACGAACTGCAATTTAGCACCACGCTGTGTGAAATGTCCAGATTCCCACCTTACTGAAGACTGCCCTAAAAAGACCCGGGATCAACCTGCTCAATGCTGCAACTGTGGAGGAAATCACCCTGCAAATTTTCGACAGTGCAAAGAGCGCGAAAATTATTTGAAGATTCTGCGGGAACGTCAAGACCAACTTAAAGTTAAAACTATGAAGCCACCGAAGACCAACCTAGTGGATGAGCGACCCTGGAACGCAGTTGCTGCTAATACACAAAAAGCTACTGCTCAAGGTATTCAAGACCAGGCAACAGCGGACATGCTAGCCATACTTATGACAATCAAATCCATCAAAAACCAATTTATAGGGTGCAATAACATGATGGATAAAGTTATTTTAATCTTAACCAACCTTGGTCAGTATGTGTGATAAGCTTAAGTTGCGTATCCTTTACTGGAATGCGGACGGCATTCGCTCTAAACTCTCGGAACTGTTGGATCTGGTAAGTGAGCTATCTATTGATATTGTAGCACTGTCGGAGACCAGAATATCCCCCCACATCAAATTACACACTCCTGGTTTTACTTGTTATCGTCGTGATAAGAAACCCAATGGCCACGGCCAGGGAGTGGCAATCCTAATAAAGTCAGAAATAGCACATCTTCCATTATACCTACATCCAACACAAAATCTGGAATGTGTAGGAATACAACTAGCCCTATCAAAAAACAAAATCGGTTTTATCTCAGCCTACCAATCTCCCAATCTTACATTACTAACGTCAGATTTGGATGCAGTCATTAGCGTTCTCCCAAAAACACTAATTATGGGTGATCTTAACACTAAACACCCCTATTGGTACTGCTCCCAATCCAACATCCACGGAGAAGTTCTTTTCGATCACATGCTCAACAACGACTATGATATTTACGCACCTGCCAGCCCAACTTTGGTCCACTACCACAGCACACATGTACCCTCTACTCCAGACATTATTCTAGCTAACTCTGTCTACCACCTTTCGCAGCCTCAAGTCATCTCCGGCCTTTCCTCCAACCACCTACCTGTCCTCTTCACTGTCGATGGCAAAGTCAATAGACACGAGCGTATCATTTTTAACTACACAAAGGCTGACTGGAGAAGCTATAGATCTCATATCAATGAGTCCATAACCTTAAATCAAGCAACTTTTAACTCTCCTGCAGCTATTGACGTTGCTGTTGAACGTTTAACCAAATCCATCGCTGTAGCAAGAGATAAAGCCGTACCAAAAATATCCAGTAATGGTGATTATAAACTCCCACGACGGATCAGGTCACAAATAAAGATCAAAAATCATTACCGTAGAATGGCACTAGAAGAATTTAATCCGCACCAACGTCGTCAGCTTTTCTTCTTGGTCAACCACATGCAGAAATGTATTAAAACCAAGATCCAAACCCTAAACGATAATGTCTGGAACAAGAAACTGTCGAAAATAACCAACCCTGCGTCCGACTTATGGAGAATAGTCAAGTCAATTAACCATCAGACCGTTTCAATACCTCCTTTATCATTGCCCAATAACACTACCACCTCTTCAGAACTTGAGCAATGTGAGACACTAGCCAACGCTTTTCTAGAGAACATGAATTTGACCAAACATTGGGTCGCTGACGCTGGTACTGAGGAAGCAGTTTATGAGTCAATTAGGGTACTGAATTCTTATCAGACCACTGACTACCCAACCCTAGTTAGGCCAAATGAAATCCGGAAACTTCTAGGTAAGCTAAAGGCCAATAAAGCTCCTGGTTTTGACGGCCTGGGAAATGGTCTACTGAAAAACCTCCCTCAAAAAGCAATTGTGTACCTGACAAAAATATTCAATGGTTGTCTTCGTATAGCATATTTTCCAAAGCCTTTAAAGCACGCTAAAATCATAGCCATTAAGAAACCTGGAAAAGATCAGTCCATTCCATCAAGCTATCGCCCTATCAGTCTCTTACCAAGCATAGGGAAGCTTCTGGAGTCCGTTATCTTAACTCGTCTCTCTAAATCAACAGCTCACATCCTGAAACCAGAACAGTTTGGATTTCGAAGCTCACATTCGACCACGCAACAACTGGCTAGAGTGGCTGAACATGTAACTCATGGTTTAAACCACGGTCTTTCCACGGGCATGATTTTATTAGATATTGAAAAAGCTTTCGATTCTGTTTGGCACGCCGGCTTACTCCACAAATTAATACAACAGCAAGTACCTATTTGTTTAGTAAAACTCATCCAGAATTATTTAAATGATCGATCTTTCTCTGTTTATGTGGGTAAAGAACATTCTGATCCTAAAACTATCCCAGCTGGTGTCCCTCAGGGCTCACTAGTTGGACCTTATCTTTTTATTCTTTTCCTAAATGATATACCTAAACAGACTCATACACACTTAGCCATCTATGCTGACGACACTGCCACCTTCACGACCGACAAAGATGTCGACATAATTGCTGGGCGCCTGCAGTTTTCTTTGGATTTACTCAGCCAATATTTTAAGACCTGGAAGCTGAAAGTGAATTCAGACAAAACCGAGGGTATACTCTTCTCTGGCAAACGAACACTTCCGAAACGAATCGTTAAGATAGACGATTTCCAGATAACCTGGCGCGAATCAGTGAAATACTTAGGGTTAATACTAGATAAGAAACTGAACTGGAATAAAAATATCGAATTGACTGTGAGGAAAGGTGCAAAAGCTCTTAATTCACTAAAACCTATTCTAAATCGCAAGTCCACTCTTAGCCCTTCTACTAAACTACTTATCTATTCTACCTTGGTGAGACCATGCTTAACTTACGCAGCACCTGTGTGGTCTAGTGTGGCCGACACCAAGTATAACAAACTTCAAGTCATTCAAAATAAAGCTTTAAAATTATCATTTAACACACCATTTCGCACAAACCTTAAAACACTTCATAAACATATTAAGTATCCATTTCTAAAAGATTTTATAATTAAAATTTCACGTAAATTTTATCTACATAAAAACCCAAAACATAGTAATATACTAGTATCAGCAATTGGTAAAACCAGATTACGCACCTTGCCCTATGCTCGAACGTACAATCGATATCGACTCCCGCATCACTATTTCCTCCATGACGTATCATGACAATAGCTCGCTTACTAGCCGACGCCGCTTTACCGGCCGTTACTTCGCGATTTTTATGCACACCTACCCGCTACTAACCTTATATTTTATAATAACTTCGTATTATAATATAAATGTACATTTTGGAACACGATCATTGTAAATATTATGTGGGTCCATACTAAGACTTGCACATATTGACAACCCGTAGCGTTTCAACAACTAATCAATGTTATTACAATTAAGAAAAATATGCATAAATGTTTGTAAAGGCGATAAATAGCCTATGTAACAAAATGAACCATGTTTTGTATACAAATAGAATAAGATCATTTGTAAACAGGATTGTATTAACTCATGTTTTAAATAAAGACCTTGATAAATCAAAAATCAATCAATAGACATGTTGATAGCATTAATAAATTGCAAATTTATTTATTTAGCTTAGTCCGTCAGTGAGTTTTAAAAATTATGATTTTAGAACGATCGATTATATAAAAAAAAATGTAATGCGTATGGTCTGGGTGCGATATTTTGTATAGTAGTCTAATATTGAGTACCTATTTACTGGACAATGAACTATGCGTGTCATCTGATCAAATCCGCGCCCTAAAAGGTTGACTCTCGATGTACTGTCTCGTCCAGTGCCCAGAGTAAATTGAATGTAGTAAGCAAATGTTTACTAGTTCTGCACCGCTTACCGATGTCGATAAACTAATTATTTTTAGTCGATAAATGTTTAAGTTCAAAAGCAAATATATAATTATGTTTCAGTAATGTAAATGGTGTCATGACTTTACAATTAAAATTAATGTCACATTATTTGAATAATAATTGTTTCTTGTTCATTAATGCAGCTACAACCTTAATTCTCACTGTTTAATACTAGAATAATATAAAATGCCATTAATAAATAACACATTTTAATGATTTATTATTCATTTGCTTAGGAATCAATACTTAATCAATACTTAATTACTAATTCTAACAAATATTTATTCACAAAAATATACCTATAAATATTTTTAACACTGAAATATTAAAATTTGGTAATTTATTGTAACATCCTACGCAAATTATGCTAAATGTGTTCATTAATGAAAGTGCTATTAAAATAAGTTGTAGGCGTTGGAATTGACAGCTGTTTTTAATCACTGCTTTAATGATTATCATTATCATCATCAACGGCACCCTTGTACCATTGCTGAGTAGGGGAACAATGTATAAGACGGGGCGCGAAGTATAATGGGGACATACACTCTTTAGAGCAACAGGACGCCATTTGTTAATGGCCGGTTACAAATGACGTCCTGATGGCGCTTGAGCTACGTTAGTATTGTGTTAAGTTTGCCTTAATTGTGTGATTTCTAATCATACGTCGATTCCCCGTCTTATACACTGTTCCCCTATAGGCTTTCGCTATTACTACATATAATTTGAATTCAAAACTTTGCGAGGAAATATGAAGGAATTTTCATTAACCTTCCACGAAAAATTAATGAAAGGATTTGGACATTTAGCACACATTATAGTTTTTAACCTGGATTAAGTTTCGAGACACTTTTTACACCAGTATATTATTATGATTCCTTACGAAACAAAACGCGAGCGTAGTGGAGTCTTAAATATAAGCTAAGCTTGTATTTCAATTTTTAAAATAATTACAGTTATTTAATTTTGGTTAATGTGCATAGACTACGTTTCGCACTGATACAAAACATGTATTTATTATAGAAAGATTGATGCGAACAACATTTTCTTTATCCTTAGGCAATTTTGATGTACATCAATCTAAGAATAAAAAAGGGCATTTATTCCGACGCGAAGCGGGGAGACACAAGTAAAGCCAGACACGTGGATCACAAGCCATTATGCCCTCAAAAAACACTCAATCAAACGTCAAAGCAGTCATACATCAATTTGACGCCAAAGTGTCTTCGACATCACTCAATGACTTTATTTCAAGTCATGATTTTCATTCATGTCCCTAGTATTGTATTGTTTGGGGTTACTTGTATTTCAAAAAGGAAAAAACCGACTCCTATTTTCCAGGAGCGATTAACTCAAAAATACATGTTTCTTGCAAACATGTTATTTTGAGTTTATCGCTCTATATAATATTTACAATAGAGAAATAATAATGAAAAATAAGGTTTAGAAGTTTTTACTAGATACCAGGACCGTGACGGAAAAAAAACAAGACAAAAACGCGCATGTTGCTTACAAAAGTCACGTCAATGAGAAACAAGTTCGAAAAAGATTTTCACTCAATGCCGCACATCCGCGCTGTTGAGCGGAGACAGCGGAAGCTCCGCTCATCCGCGCGGATGGGCGGTGGCGTTAAAGAATTACCTAATAGTACAAAACTATACACATTATAATTCAAATCACATCGCTTATTTCCCATTTTATTGTTCCATTTTGTATCTCGAAATAAATAGAAAAGAAGGCCGTATCTTCAGCGTACAATAATTTCTTGTGTCGTACGTAATTTACTGCAGAAACTGAACTTCTCGCTCGTTCAGAATTATGAGGTTGGATAGGTTTTATTTGTCCGGAGATATGGGGCCGATAACTTCTAAGTTTTATGCGTAATACAGTATTTTCAAGCATACATATTGTTATTTACCTGTAATAGTTACTGTTCGTATTTGATTTCAAAATCTAATAAAGAAACAATTATTTAAGTCTATCTTGAATGCCTTTTTGAAATGTCATTCGATGCGTTTTATTATGTCTATACTGTAAAATTAAAGTTAAAATGTTTTCATATCTTGAATACGTCACGTTTATGAATCATTTATTTCAGACTCTGAAACATGAAATATTAAATATATCTGTTAATAATTGCTCTTAGATATTTTTTAGAACTACCTACCTAGTAATTCAGTTCCATTAAAAGGCTATCTGCCAAAAATATATAAAATATAATCTGCTAAAAAAATTTTTTATCGATATCTGTCACAATACCACTGTTACAACACTATCGCATTCAACAGTGAAGCCGTCGTCAGGAACACTCGAGCGCACAAGTGCAATGCGACTTGACACGGTCACATAACTATGTACTGTCGTGGTGTAAAGCTATCTATACTATAATAAATATGTAGAAGGGTCAATTCTGTACATTGAAAATATTGAAAAAATAAATAGCGGGGGGTGTTGCTGGATCGATACCAAACCCAAAAATATGATTAAAAAAATTTTTGTCTATCTGTCTGTCTGTCTTTCTGTCTGTGCAGGCATCACGTGAAAACTAACGGTTCGATTTCGATGAAACTTGGTATAATTATTCCTTATTATCCTGGGCATAACATAGGATACTTTTTATCCTGGAAAAATACGTAGAAAAAAAAACTTATTTTTCAGTTTTATTCATAGACGTTGTTCTGTAGAACCGCGAACACACGTTGCATTACCCGCAGTGGATTCAGCGCCGTAATATTTATAAGATGTCATTGTCAGAGTTACTCAAAATGGGGAAATAAACCATCCACGCAAAGACCGACATCCGCGCGGACGGAGTCGCGGGCGGAAGCTAGTTTATAATATTTTGGAGTACCTGTGTTTCGGTTGTGTTGTTGGTACAAGATATTTTGAAACTAACGTTAGCTAATGAGATAAGCGACAGTAATTATCTATATCTAAAACATGCAGGCACGCGGGCAGCGAGTAATGGGCGACTCGCTGTCCGATCATGGACCATGCCCCGGTCGATTTTAAAACTGTTAACCCACACGCGCCTCAAAGAGTTTCAGCACAATGACGGGACCCGCCTTAGACGTGGGGTCGTGGGACTAACGAATTACCGTGACTTCGGAACGAAAACGCTATTGAAGGACACCGTGGATTTAGTCAGTACAAGTCTGACAATATGGGTGGGATGACTCATTTGATGATTTAACCACGCTAAAAAAAGTACCACGTCGTCAAAGAGAAATAAAAATGAACTAATTACAAGCTCGGACCCGTACAAACCCTAGGAAATGTTTGTCAAAAAAAATTAAAGTTATTTGTCTCTTTTTAATTGGACTTACCACACCGGAAAATTTATGAGTGTTTCATACAACTCATACGTGTAAATTTACTGGGAGTGACAACACGTGTAGGAATAATATTAGGCTATGTACAGACTGAGTCAAGATTTTGTGTAAGTCAACATAATTTATATTGATTCAACTGTTATGCCTTTGTCAAACAGACAGGCGAAAGTGAAGCGTTTCCGAAGCGATACCGAACCGAAGCGAGACGTCAGTCCGATAGTTCTGTCACGCTATCGGATCAATTTCGCTTTTCTATATGACTGGATTTAGACAATTCCATACATTACAAATAAAAACGCCTCGCTTCGCATTCGTCACGCCAGTCTGTTTGACAAAGGCTTTAAGGACACGGAACTGTCTCAAAAGAGTATTTCGGCCCTGGAATGAAAAAAATAGTTTTTAGTCAGTAGAAGTCCGACAGACCCTCCCTCACAGGTACATCCAAGACGGTAAAGACTAGTTCGATAATATTTACACGGAAAAAAGAAACTGTTATGACAATAATTAATTGATATTTTTCTGCGATCCTTAGTTGTCGCCTCAACATTTACCTTTTACTATAACTTTCTATAAAACACTTTAAAAAAAATTGACGAAATCTCTAAGCTTTTTTCAGACGGTCGCGGGACTTATGATTTACCGTGACCCCGGTACGTAAAGGGCTATTGAAGGACACCTTGGATTTTAGTCAGTACGAGTCTGACAGTCTCTCCCGCTCTGCCTTGGGTGGGAGGACTCATTTGATGATTTTACTACGTAAAAAAAAGCTATTTTCAGACTATGATAGACCTTCTAAGCCCAGCCTTATATGCACTTAACTGAGAATAGTAATTGGACGAAATGGAGCGACATTCCTAATAATTTGCAGTCTTAGTGTAAAGTGATGTTACATATGCGTCGGTTATTATTATATTACAATATACCCTGGCGTCTTGGAATATACCAGGATGTTTGTCATACGTGGGCGGGATATAGTGAAGTTGTAATCTTGGCATTAATTGTGTACGATGCTTAATTACTGTGTGGAATGGAACGTTGTTTTGATGTATGGTAATATTCTGTAGCAGTAATAGATTAAAATACATATTTGACGGTATGTTCACGTATATTTGAGGTCTCAAATATGAAGGGGAATTCAGAAAAATCTGACGATGTACATTAGTTAGTTATATTGTTTTAGAACTAATTAAAAAGCTATCACGTGGTTGTGCGTCTAGGTGTACTATCAGGTTGACTTCTGCCTAATCCTTCTGGGGTTAGAGGCGTGATGTTATGTTATACATTTATGAGTGTTTTGTGAATTGTAATTTGAAACGTATGTGGTTAGTTTTTTTTAGTGTGAAATTCATTAAAATAATGAAGGACTAATTTCGGATGCTCACTCAGCTCAGGTTGAAGCAGAACGGACTGTCAGACTCTTACTAAAAACCGACCAGTTCCTTCAGATGTCTTTTGCGTTCCAGAGCCGTTTATGACAGTCCCTTATTGCTTTTATTAGTATTGCTTGACTAGCCTAGGTGTTCCTCGCTTCTTCTCAATTCATTGTAAATTTTTTGAAATATCTTGGAAGAAAATGCCGATAGTGACAGACATTGTAATGATCTGTTCAAACCTAAGCGGTATTCGCTACCATTTGCGGTAGAGAAAACCGAGCGGGTAAGCGGTAATTTAATACTATATACTATTCATACTGAAGCGAATTTCGCTATCATTGTAGAAAACCGATTTTGAGTTTCATTTCTACTGACAACGGCAGCGAGTTCCGCTCAAGTCGCTCTAGGTCGCTCGTGGAATTGCAGACTAAATACCCGAGCGAAATCCGCTCGGTACGTATCTCTCCCCACAGCAGCAAATACCGCTTTCGAATGAAATAATGAATACAAACATCGCAATAATTTAGAAAAAAATAAGAGAGAAAAAAACACATTGAAATTCCAGTTGTACTCAACCATCTTAATCTGTATGTTCAACACCGGATGTACTAGATACAAAATACATAAACATTTTAATAAAATCTTTCATCGCACACCTTCATTTTCACGTCGTTATATTAGTTATTTATGCAACTGTTGTATAATCAGGGGTATTAAAACACGAATGTGGGTTTATCACACGAGGCGTAGCCGAGTGTGATAATAGTATCACATGAGTGTTTTAATACCTAATTATAACAGTTGCATACAAGACTTTATCTACAATCATGATGTGAATTCTCTATAAAAGATTTTCATACCATAGGGTGTTGTACAGAACTATGTGAATTCAAGATGGCGGGAAATAACACGATAAGACGAGAATCCGAAATTACGAATTAGTCTACAATTTATTGTTCTTTTTTCAAAATGTTAGCGATCTGGTGGTAAAAATGTCATTGCATGAGAATGTTCTTTTTTTGAAATTCATTATAACACGCGTTTGGATGATATAATGATCATTATAGCATTGAGTGTTTTAATGTTGGCAATAAGCTAATTGTTATAGGTTCTTTTATAGAGGATTAATAGCATGATAGTAGATAAATATTTTTATACACCTAAAGTTTATTACACTGCAAAATTTTATGAGTGCGATCAAAGAGTCGCTTATTTTTAAAATCATCATCTACGTTGTTAGAATTAAAAAAACAGCAGTAACACGAAAGATTACGTTCATATTCTCATCAGTTTTTTTGACAAGTTAACATCCCTTTCAAATGACATCGATTTTCAGTAGGTTTGACATAATCTACAATCGTTATATTGTGACCCAAAATAGGTTTATTTTCTTACTGACATTCAAATACAATTAGGTCCACATTCGTGTAAACATACAAATCCATGGTAATAACCTTGATCTTTGTTATTTTGACGGATTCAAACGATTCATAGTCAAAATGGGTCATGATTCAACTGTCCTGTGTCGATTGTACACACATCAAAAAAGTGTGCGATCTCTTTGACAATTCGAAGTCTTTGTTACGGTACATTAAATTATGATTAAAAAAAAGATCACCTTATGTTTTTTTTTCTTCAGCCTACACTGTCCCACTGCTGGGCAAAGGCTTCCCCCAAGTTTTTCCATGTATTCTTGTCCAGCACCACTTCGAACCAGCCCTCACAGTACGAGTCCAACTCATCTCACCTTATGCTAGTGATCTCAAAATTTGTTTGATGTGTGTAAGCACGATCAACTTCACCGTCTTGCTTCTTTTAAACTGCGAGTAATACTCGTATTACGGTGCGTATGATATCACGCGCCTCGAGAACCCAGCATTACAGGTACATCGCATGTTAAGTGATGATGATTGCAGTCTGAGTTCACTATTTAATGAACTGCGAGCAAATAAGTTTACAATTCATTTACACTGTACGTTTGTTTACACTAAAACACAAGAATGTGGTTTCAAAGTAAATAGGTAATGCATTGTAAAACAAGTTAATATTAGTTCAATAGTTGTTTAACATACTTGAGATTTGTTTGTTTAGCCCTTTCGTACACGGGCACGCCGCAATCGCGGCGGTAAGATCCCTCTTTGAGAAGTGGCTGGATAGGCGTCACAGCGTCCTGACCTACCGCATGACGCAGGTCCTCACCGGACACGGTAGTTTCGGGAGGTACCTGTGTCTGATAAGGAGGGAAGAAACGCCAGGGTGTCACCACTGCGAGGATCGTCCGGAGGACACGGTGGAGCATACGGTGCAGGACTGCCCCGCTTGGGCAGAGTGGCCTCACGACGGCGATAGGCGGAGACCTCTCGCGCCCAGCATCGCGAAGGAGGAGGAGGGCGGCGTGAGGGAGAGGACAGCGTCCGCCATCCACCCCAGCCGCGCTGTGGTAAACGCCCACGGCGAATGTCGTCGGTAGACGATCTCCGGCCACCGTAGGCACGGGCATGCCCGGGTCGACGGCGCATTGTGTTCCACGCGCGCCTCAAAGAGTGTCAGCAAAATGACGGCCCCACCCCTCTAGAGGGCCAAAGCCTGCCGGGGTCGTGGGACTAACGAATTACCGTGACCCCGGAACGTAAAGGGTTATTGAAGGACACAGTGAATTTTAGTCAGTACGAGTCTGACAGTCCCTCCCGCTCTACCCTGGGTGAGAGGACTCATTTGATGATAATACCAGGCTAAAAAAAAGGCCTCCAGGCAGGCAACAAACTTAGTTATACACCCAAGATCCGAGTACCTACAGAACTAAATCCAAGAGCGGGGCAAAATTTAAAAAAAAAAAAAGAATTTTCCAAATCAAATGAGTAATGTTTCTACATCCAAACTATTAATATACCAAGTACTACTTTTTCACAATGTTACATTAGTGATTTTATTCATCTGTACATTTAAAAATAATCTTATCACGCCATTACTGGCAGCAGAACATTTTTCATTTCCGAAACCAATTAATTATAAATAATATAAATCACGTATTCAAAATAATTGATGATGGATATTATTTTTAAAACTGGCTACGATAACCGCATGAATGAATGACGTTTATTTTAAAAATAAATGGGCAACAGGATGTTTTAGGGAAAATCAATATTTAATCTCTTGATTAAGATTTGAATATTACTCACCATATTTATGTTTCATTGAAATTTTTAAACGAATTGGTTTTTATTTTATTTATTGAATGATAGGTTCGCAATTGACCACTGTGTCGCCTGATGGTAAGCGAAGATGTTGTCGACGGTGAAGCACGCTTGCCTAGAAGTAACCTATTCACTCTTGACTCAAGTTGGTTTAATTTATTTCGGTAAATATACATAAAGCGGTACCCGATGTATTATTCGTACATGCATACATCTATAACATTTCTCTAATCTTTTATTTTTATTTACAATGTGCTCGGCTCGGCTCAGGGCGTCGCTTATTCGTATGCAGTTACATATGCAAACAGCAATTTTCAAACGGTTTTCTATATATTTTTTTGCTATGAATTTCAGTGTTGCTGCATATCAATCTGTATAATATAGTATTTAATGCATAATATTGTATGGGTAAAAGACAACTGTTTAAAACTGTAATATGCACCTGAGTTTTTTAAAATACATCACCCAAAGGTCCGAAAGTTTTAAACGGTAACGTTTATTCTCAGATTAATTTAATTTTTCAATCGTATTTCTTATTGCCACGGATCACTAAACCTGAAAACAACACTTTACACCAGTAAAATAAAAGTAAAAGTCCCCAAATGTAACTAATAACCACATTAAAAATTTACTGGGAGTGACAACACGTGTAGGAATAATATTAGGCTATGTACAGACTGAGTCAAGATTTTGTGTAAGTCAACATAATTTATATTGATTCAACTGTTATGCCTTTGTCAAACAGACAGGCGAAAGTGAAGCGTTTCCGAAGCGATACCGAACCGAAGCGAGACGTCAGTCCGATAGTTCTGTCACGCTATCGGATCGATTTCGCTTTTCTATATGACTGGATTTAGACAATTCCATACATTACAAATAAAAACGCCTCGCTTCGCATTCGTCACGCCAGTCTGTTTGACAAAGGCTTTAAGGACACGGAACTGTCTCAAAAGAGTATTTCGGCCCTGGAATGAAAAAAATAGTTTTTAGTCAGTAGAAGTCCGACAGACCCTCCCTCACAGGTACATCCAAGACGGTAAAGACTAGTTCGATAATATTTACACGGAAAAAAGAAACTGTTATGACAATAATTAATTGATATTTTTCTGCGATCCTTAGTTGTCGCCTCAACATTTACCTTTTACTATAACTTTCTATAAAACACTTTAAAAAAAATTGACGAAATCTCTAAGCTTTTTTCAGACGGTCGCGGGACTTATGATTTACCGTGACCCCGGTACGTAAAGGGCTATTGAAGGACACCTTGGATTTTAGTCAGTACGAGTCTGACAGTCTCTCCCGCTCTGCCTTGGGTGGGAGGACTCATTTGATGATTTTACTACGTAAAAAAAAGCTATTTTCAGACTATGATAGACCTTCTAAGCCCAGCCTTATATGCACTTAACTGAGAATAGTAATTGGACGAAATGGAGCGACATTCCTAATAATTTGCAGTCTTAGTGTAAAGTGATGTTACATATGCGTCGGTTATTATTATATTACAATATACCCTGGCGTCTTGGAATATACCAGGATGTTTGTCATACGTGGGCGGGATATAGTGAAGTTGTAATCTTGGCATTAATTGTGTACGATGCTTAATTACTGTGTGGAATGGAACGTTGTTTTGATGTATGGTAATATTCTGTAGCAGTAATAGATTAAAATACATATTTGACGGTATGTTCACGTATATTTGAGGTCTCAAATATGAAGGGGAATTCAGAAAAATCTGACGATGTACATTAGTTAGTTATATTGTTTTAGAACTAATTAAAAAGCTATCACGTGGTTGTGCGTCTAGGTGTACTATCAGGTTGACTTCTGCCTAATCCTTCTGGGGTTAGAGGCGTGATGTTATGTTATACATTTATGAGTGTTTTGTGAATTGTAATTTGAAACGTATGTGGTTAGTTTTTTTTAGTGTGAAATTCATTAAAATAATGAAGGACTAATTTCGGATGCTCACTCAGCTCAGGTTGAAGCAGAACGGACTGTCAGACTCTTACTAAAAACCGACCAGTTCCTTCAGATGTCTTTTGCGTTCCAGAGCCGTTTATGACAGTCCCTTATTGCTTTTATTAGTATTGCTTGACTAGCCTAGGTGTTCCTCGCTTCTTCTCAATTCATTGTAAATTTTTTGAAATATCTTGGAAGAAAATGCCGATAGTGACAGACATTGTAATGATCTGTTCAAACCTAAGCGGTATTCGCTACCATTTGCGGTAGAGAAAACCGAGCGGGTAAGCGGTAATTTAATACTATATACTATTCATACTGAAGCGAATTTCGCTATCATTGTAGAAAACCGATTTTGAGTTTCATTTCTACTGACAACGGCAGCGAGTTCCGCTCAAGTCGCTCTAGGTCGCTCGTGGAATTGCAGACTAAATACCCGAGCGAAATCCGCTCGGTACGTATCTCTCCCCACAGCAGCAAATACCGCTTTCGAATGAAATAATGAATACAAACATCGCAATAATTTAGAAAAAAATAAGAGAGAAAAAAACACATTGAAATTCCAGTTGTACTCAACTATCTTAATCTGTGTGTTCAACACCGGATGTACTAGATACAAAATACATAAACATTTCAATAAAATCTTTCATCGCACACCTTCATTTTCATGTCGTTATATATATTTTTATATACCTAAAGTTTATTACACTGCAAAATTTTATGACTGCGATCAAAGAGTCGCTTATTTTTAAAATCATCATGTACGTTGTCAGAATTAAAAAACAGAAGCAACACGAAAGACTACGTTCATATTCTTATCGGTTTTTTTGACAAGTGAACATCACTTTCAAACGACATCAACTTTCAGTATGTTTGACATATCCTCCAATCGACAAAGTTGAATTATGACCCACTATAAGTTTATTTTCTTACTGATATTCAAAAACAATTAGGTCCACATTCCCGTAAACATACATATCCATGGTAACAACCTTGATCTTTGTTATTTTGACGGAACCAAACGATTTATTGTGAAAATGGGTCATGATTCAACTGTCCTGTGTCGATTGTACACACATCAAAAAAGTGTGCGATCTCTTTGACAATTCGAAATCTTTTTTGTTACGGTACATTAAATTATGATTAAAAAAAAGATCACCTTATGCTTTTTTTTTTCTTCAGCCTACACTGTCCCACTACTGGGCAAAGGCTTCCCCCAAGTTTTTCCATGTATTCTTGTCCAGCACCACTTCGAACCAGCCCTCACAGTACTAGTCCAACTCATCTCACCTTATGCTAGAGATCTCAAATTTCTTTGATGTGTGTAAGCACAATCAACTTCACCTTTTAAACTGTGAGTAATACTCGTATTACGGTGCGTATGATATCACACGCCTCGAGAACCCAGCATTACAGGTACATCGCATGTTAGGTGTTAATGATGATTGCAGTCTGAGTTCGTATTTAATGAACTGCGAGCAAATAAGTTTACAATTCATTTACACTATACGTTTGTTTACACTAAAACACAAGAATATGGTGTCAAAGCAAATCGGTAATGCATTGTAAAACAAGTTAATATTACTTCAATAGTTGTTTAACATACTTGAGATTTGTTTGTTTAGCCCTTTCGTAAACGGGCACGCCGCAATCGCGGCGGTAAGACCCCTCTTTGAGAAGAGGCTGGATAGGCGTTACAGCGTCCTGACCTACCGCATGACGCAGGTCCTCACCGGACACGGTAGTTTCGGGAGGTACCTGTGTCTGATAAGGAGGGAAGACACGCCTGGGTGTCACCACTGCGAGGTCGAGGCAATGCTGCGGGGCGAGACGGAGTGGGAAGCGGTCGCCTCCTTCTGCGAAGCAATCATGCTCGTGAAGGAGGAGGCGGGCCACGTGAGGAATAGGACAGCGTCCTCCCTCCACCCCAGCCGCAGTGGTCACCGTAGGCGCATGCGGGTAGCGAGTAATATTTCCTACACACACTTATTCCCTACACTAGTAACAGAACATCGGACATTCGCCGTTTCTAAATTTTGTCGAACTGAACAAAGGTCAGAGCTAAAAATAAAGCCAAAAATCGCTATGAACATCTTCGCGAGCTTTATAGCGAACGCTCAAGTCGATGGTCGTCTAAATTTTTTTGTGTAAATGTTTTCTTATGGGCGGGCGGCCAGAGGGCTGCGGATGGCGAGTAATGGGCGACTCGCTGTCCAACCATGGACCATGCCCGGGTCGACGGCGCGTTGTGTTCCACCCGCACCTCAAGGAGTGTCAGCATAGTGACGGGGCCCCCTGTGGAGGGCCAAAGCCTGCCGGGGTCGCGGGACTCACAGATTACCGTGACCCCGGTACGTAAAGGGCTACTGAAGGACACCGTGGATTTTAGTCAGTACAAGTCTGACAGTCCCTCCCGCCCTGCCCTGGGTGGGAGGACTCATTTGATGATTTTACCACGAAAAAAAAAAAAGTCTGGGTATTTGTGTATGTGAGTTTAAATGTTTGTAAATGCACCCAAGATACGAGTACCTACAGTACTAAATCCAAGAGCGGGGCAAAGTTTAAAAATATATAAAATCATTTTCCAAATCAAATGAGTTATATTTCTACGTACTACTTTTTCACAATGTTACATTAGTGATTTATTCATCTGTACATTTAAAAATAATCTTATCACGCCATTACTGGCAGCAGAACATTTTTCATTTCCGAAACCAATTAATTATAAATAATATAAATCATGTATTCAAAATAATTGATGATGGATATTATTTTTAAAACTGGCTACGATAACCGCATGAATGAATGACGTTTATTTTAAAAATAAATGGGCAACAGGATGTTTTAGGGAAATAGATAAATTATGATCAATATTTAGTGGCTTGATTAAGTTTAGAATATTACTCATCATATTTATGTTTTAGTGAAATTTTTAAACGAATTGTTTTTTTTTAATTTATTTAATGATAGGTTCACATTTGACCATTGTCTCGCCTGATGGTAAGCGAAGATGTGGTCGACGGTGAAGCACGCTTGCCTAGAAGTAACCTATTCACTCTTGACTCAAGTTGCTTTAATTTATTTCGGTAAATATACATAAAGCGGTACCCAATGTATTATTCGTACATGCATACATCAATAACATTTCTCTAATCTTTTATTTTTATTTACAATGTGCTCGGCTCGGCTCAGGGCGTCGCTTATTAGTATGCAGTTAGATATGCAAACAGCAATTTTTAAAACGGTTTTTTTTTTTTTTTTTTGTTACGAATTTCAGTGTTGCTGCATTTATCAATCTGTATAATATAGTATTTAATGCATAATATTGTATGGGTACAAGAAAACTGTTTAAAACTGTAATATGCACCTGACCTTTTTAAAGTACATCACCCAAAGGTCCGAAAGTTTTAAACTTAACGTTTATTCTCAGATTAATTTAATTTTTCAAACGTATTTCTTATTGCCACGGATCACTAAACCTGAAAACAACACTTTACACCAGTAAAATAAAAGTAAAAGTCCCCAAATGTAACTAATAACCACATTAAAAACTTTTTCACGGCCAGAGAAGCACGATTCATCTTGAGAATGGGCCCCAAATCGAGCGGCCAAAAATTATAGGGCCATAACTGTCATACCACGGCGGGGCCCAACATAAAACTTACATTTTTTTCCTTAACACTAACTAAAGATCTATTAGAGGCTTTTTTTTTTTACGTGGTAAAATCATCAAATGAGTCCTCCCACCCAGGGCAGGGCGGGAGGGACTGTCAGACTTGTACTGACTAAAATCCACGGTGTCCTTCACTAGCTCTTTACGTACCGGGGTTACGGTGATGGGTAAGTCCCGCGACCCCGGCAGGCTTTGGCCCTCTACAGGCCCCGTCAATGTGCTGACACTCCTTGAGGCGCGCGTGGAACACAACGCGCTGTCGACCCGGGCATGGTCCATGGTCGGGCTGCGAATCGCCCATTACTCGCTGCCCGCATGCCCGCGCCTACGGTGGTCGGAGATCGTCTGGCGACGTCCGTCGCCGTGGGCGTCTACCTCTGCGGCTGGGTCGGAGGGAGGACACTGTTCTCTCCCTCACGCGGCACGCCTCCTCCTTCGCGAGCATGACTGCTTCGCAGAAGGAGGCGACCGCTTCCCACTCCGTCTCGCCCCGCAGCATGGCCTCGACCAATGCCGGGCGCGAGAGGTCTCCGCCTATCACCGTCGTGAGGACACGGCGGTGCTCTGCCCAAGCGGGGCAGTCCTGCACCGTATGCTCCACCGTGTCCTCCGGACGATCCTCGCAGTGGTGACACCCAGGCGTTTCCTCCTTCCTTATCCGACACAGGAACCTCCCGAAACTTCCGTGTCCGGTGAGGACCTGCGTCATGCGGAAGGTAAGGACGCCGTGACGCCTATCCAGCCACTCCTCAAAGAGGGGTCTTACCGCCGCGATTGCGGCGTGCCCGGACCTCGGTTGCGACAGTCGCTCCCTCCATACTGCCCTGAGATCGCGCCGGAGCTCTTCCCGCCGCGCCTCGACCTGTCGAGGCAGCGGGGATTCGCCCCGGCGCTGCGCCTCTACGCGCCATTCGTAGACGCGCTGGAGGGCAGTCGCCTCCAGATCCCAGGGCAGCAATCCGGCAAGGAGGTTGGCTCTTTCAGGGTAGGGCTGAAGCTGAACACTCTTTCGTGTGCGCACTAAAATGGGATTAAGCTAAGCATTGTTTTTTTTTTAAACGTTGCCCCACACTAGGAATTTCTTCGGTGTCGTGGGTGCGTTTACAAACAGAATAAACTCACATACACAAACGCCCAGACCGGGAACAACTACTTGTAGATCATACAAATATTTGATCCGTGCGGGAATCGAACCCGCGACATGCAGCGCAGCAGTCCAATAGCTCAGCCACTGCGCTAACCGTGTCGTCGACTACCGATAAGACAGCTTAAGTGTTAGCTCGGTATTTTTTTAACCTATTTATGGATGAATTTTGCGAAGAATGATAAACCTTTTTATTTCTTTTTTTTTATCGTGGTAAAATCATCAAATGAGTCCTCCCACGCAATGCAGAGCGGGAGGCACTGTCAGACTCGTATTGGCTAAATTCCACGGTGTCCTCCAATAGCCCTTTACTTTCCGGGGTCAAGGTAATTCGTACAGTCCCGCGACCAAGAATGATATGCCTAAGAAAGAAAAAGGAGTAAACGTTGCTGTGAAGTCGGATAGGGTAGAATAGAAGAAGAAAACGTGTGTGATATGCGTCGACCCTAAGTTAAATGCGAAGAGGGCAGGAGGCTCATAATTATGTTAATCAATTAGTTTAGTTTAATGTTTCCACTGACGGGAGACAGTTCTTACTTCGTATTTTTGGTTATATTCGTAAGATACGCCGGTTTTCTTAGAGCAGTAATGAGATAAATTACAAATTAAAGTTAGCAATGGGCCACATGGCATAATGATCTCAGCTACTGTGACAAAGTGTGACAACAGTAGCGTCAAAAAAGTAATAACATAGTTGGGAAAAAGTTAAGCAGATGATGATGAGTGGTCTGAACATCGTCATCAAATGATTCAAACAGGAAACAATACCTTTAAACAAAGAAGGTAAATAATTTTTCCCAATGAATTTCCTCGTTAGTCAGTTTATAGTGGTTTTTCAAATTACGCCATAGTTCGTTCATACAAGTGAACGCAGTGAGAAGTGGTGGCAATGAGCGCGGGAGCGTGTATCTCAAATTCTATCGTCAATATAAAAAATAATTTCGTTAGGTTACATTTTTTGTGGACGTTAATTCTCTGTTATGAATTATTTTATTAAATTCCATTTTTAACTTATAGCATTTGCCATTTAAATGATAACTATTCAGTAAATGAAAATAGGTCTTCTTCAGCCATACTATTTTTGTAAAACACTGGACATTACAACGCTTGGAACAAAGCTTCGGTCTACTGCGAATAGGCAAATCGCGCATGATACCGCACCCGCGCCGCTTGCCGCACCGCGCTGTCAGTCTGACCAAGCACAAAAACTTAGACTTTCGAAATAACATCATGCTATATCCTTTTGCATCTGCAACAGTTCCTTCCTTATAAAAGAATATTTCCTATAAGGCATAAGCTAGGAACTATCAGTTATTCAATTTTATGGATAGGTTTTTCTATCAGTTTTATTGCTTTTCTCCCGAGAAAATGTCACGAGGAAAAAATAAATTATTGTTTTTATTTTTTATTCAAAATAGGTTGATGGCATCAGCACCTTTTAATGGTCAACTTTAAGATTGCAAGGTTCGGCAACGTGCAAGCGATGCTTCCGGAGTACGTATCCAACGGCTACAGTGATCGCTTTCCATCAATAACGATAACAAAAGTACCCCAAAGCTCCTGCATTTTGCCACTTTCTGGTGTTTTAGTTGAAAGTAGTGGTGTAACAAACTCCCCAACAAATATTTTTTAGTGGGCATTAGTCAAGAGTGAACAGGTTACTTCTAAACAAGCGTGTTTCAATGTTGACCACATCCTCGCTTACCATCAGGCGAGATAGAATCGCAAGCATAGGGGAACAGTGTATACGACGGGGACACGAGGTATAATGGCCACTAACGTAGCGCAAGCGCCATCAGGACGTCATTCGCAAGCGGCCATTAAGAGATTGCTTCCTGTTGACGCTTGCGCTACGTTAGTATTGGGTTAAGATTGCCTTAAGTGTATGATTTCCCATCATACCTTGCGTCGTATACACTGTTCACCTATCGCTAAATAAAAAAATACCAAAAAACAGTCAAGAGAAAAAAACTCAGCGACCAAAAATAATGAACTCACTCTAGAATTCGACGACGATTTCCCGCACATTACCCTTTCGCGGTCGAAAGTGGCTTCATCCGTGGGCGAAGTCGCTGGCAAAAGCTAGTAAGTTGTATTTCTAGTTTTAGACATTAGCAATATTAGTAAACCCTGATATAACTCAATATTATCTACTCATAATCGTGCATAACAGCTAGTTATGAAAAATGTTTATAAAACATAAAGTGATTTTCAGTAAACATCTATTATATTATGCCATACTCGAGGCTATTATGATTTGCTACACTGCATTGGTTACATTCGCCTTCACACTTGCGACTTTGATCGCCTTAAGAGAATCGGGTCGTAATAGTGTGTTATAATTTTCATCAGTCAAAGAATTATAAAAATCTCTTGAATATTTTCTTCCAATCAAACTTAAGAATTACTGCCAGTTTAAAATATAAGTAAAGAATTATCAATTTTTTCAGATTTCCTTAAAAGGAAGGTTAAATTAAATACCATTACGTCACAATTATTCCAAAACGTCATCAGTACGTAAAAGACGTCACAAATCAATTTCAATAACTTTTACCTTTATAACTGGCAAGCAATAATAGCTCGACCTATTACTGAAAATACCTACAATAAAGGTTATATATTTGAATAAGAGCCAGTGAACAAAGTCAATTCACTTCTTGCTTTCGTGCGTTCATCTTGTACAGCTATGCAGTCTCAGACGGTCTTAACGTTTTTACTTTTAAGTTTATTCAAAATATGTAACAGTGATTGTCCTAATGGAACTATATTTTATTATGCCTATGGAAGTAATTTGTTGTCAAAAAGATTGCATCTGAATAATCCGACGGCCGTTTTCCACAGTACTGCGAAACTTGAGGTAAGAGTGATATTTCAATATTGTGTAAAATTAATATAGTTTAGAAAAAAAAAAAGGAAAGAGAGTTATCAAATCAGTCTTACCGCTCCGGGTGGAGCGAAAGGGACTGTCAGACTCGTACTTACTAAAATCCATGGAGTTCCTTCAACAGCCCTTTACATTCCAGGTTCGTGGTAAACTGTTATGACAGTCCCGCGAACCCGGCAGGCAAGCAATGGGTACTTATTCGATACATGATAATGTTTTCAATTCAATCAATTACATTTTCTATTATATCCAGAACTACAGGTTGGATTTCAACTTGTTCGTTGATGCGTGGCAAGGTGCCGTGGCTACCATCGTGGAAGACGAAGGAGAAGTGGTGTGGGGCACCGTGTGGACTATCGACGAAGACCAGCTGGATAATCTCGACAAGTAAGATTTCCTTTTACATAGTTTCGAATTTCGTTATCGAATGAGATAGCCTCGACTAATTTATTAAGGATTTGGCCAATAGTCGCATTGGACTGCAAAAAGTGGGAGAGAAGGGGGAAACCATTGCCCTGTAGTAGGACAAATAGGCTTACAATATAAAATATACTTTCGAAGAAAAGTGGCTGTGACACACGGACGGACAGTCAGACATGACGAATCTATAAGGGTTCCGTTTTTTGCCATTTGGCTACGAAACCCTAATAAGAGAAGAAACATTGTGTTTATTGGTATTATCCGTAACGAATCACTCAACATAAATGTTATTATTTCGAAAAGGCAAGAAGGCGTGGATAAAGGTTGGTACTTCGCAAAGAACGTGACGCTGACGACACCAAACGGCGACACGTTAGTGGCTCGAGTCTATGAGGAGGTTAACAACCCCAACAAAACAGCGAGCACAGACATACCTATGGAAAGGCGACCTTCCAATACATACCTTGAGGTTAGTCAGAAAATAATATCTGCTTTATTTCATCACCTTACCGCCCTTATCCTATTTTACTTGGGATCGGCGCAACACGTTTTCTTCTTCCATTCTCCAACACAGCACCATATTTTGACAGGCCTGTTGGTCTAGTGGTTAGTGACCCTGACTGCTATGCCGGAGGTCGTGGGTTCGATTCCCACCCAGGACAAATGTTTGTGTGATGAGCACGATCATTTGTTCTGTGTCTGGGTGTAATTTATCTATAATATGTATGTATTTAGAAATATATAAGTATGTTTATCAGTTGACTAGTACCCATAACACAAGCTCTGCTTAGCTTGGGACTAGATGGCGTTGTGTGATAGGTGTGGAATATTTATTTATTTATTTTATTATTAACTCCTTCTTTCTTTCTTCCAGTCTTTCCTTTGGCCTTACTCTTCCTCTCTTTCCATCAACATTCATACCCATCACTCTCTTTGTTACATTAGTGTCATCCCTTCTCATCGAATTTCCATACCAAGTCAGATGATTACCATTATATTTTTCCGTGTATTGACAGACAACACAGAATAAAAAGAAAGTAAATTGTGTTAAGAAACCTTTTGATATTTTTTTGTAATCCTGTGAACATAATGGAAAGATTTAAACACAATTGAAAATGTATGCTCTGAAAATGGTGGTAGTTCATGATTATTTTCAGAACTTAGAAGCAAACTACGTTTAAGCTAACAGCATAATGCGCAAACAACCTTATTCTCCTTTGCAGTTGACCAAAAAAAGGAAAAGCAATGTCTGGAAATCAAAACCGATAATCTCAAAAAAAAAAGTAATCTCGTTTTCTGTTTTTATGTCAAAACAATGCTCTTTAATTAAAATGTTGTATTTTTTTTCACTTTCAGGTTATCGCTCTCGGTGCCATTGAATCACACCTTCCTTCAGACTACATCGGCTTCATTTTCTCATTCCCGACCAACGGCAAGATGGCTTCCAAAGCGAGGAGGGATGAGCTGGGCTATCCTTTTTAGATGTAAAATTGTAAAACATGTGCTGTGATATGAATTAAATATAAGTACCAACATAATATTGAGAATTTCATTTCCCTCTGTGCTACTAGTTAATCAAACGACCCTAAGTATCATCCGATACTTAGGGCCTTACAGCGGGGTGCTAAGACAGGAAATAATTTTCATCAGTCAAAGAATTATAAAAATCTCTTGAATATTTTCTTCCAATCAAACTTAAGAATTACTGCCAGTTTAAAATATAAGTAAAGAATTATCAATTTTTTCAGATTTCCTTAAAAGGAAGGTTAAATTAAATACCATTACGTCACAATTATTCCAAAACGTCATCAGTACGTAAAAGACGTCACAAATCAATTTCAATAACTTTTACCTTTATAACTGGCAAGCAATAATAGCTCGACCTATTACTGAAAATACCTACAATAAAGGTTATATATTTGAATAAGAGCCAGTGAACAAAGTCAATTCACTTCTTGCTTTCGTGCGTTCATCTTGTACAGCTATGCAGTCTCAGACGGTCTTAACGTTTTTACTTTTAAGTTTATTCAAAATATGTAACAGTGATTGTCCTAATGGAACTATATTTTATTATGCCTATGGAAGTAATTTGTTGTCAAAAAGATTGCATCTGAATAATCCGACGGCCGTTTTCCACAGTACTGCGAAACTTGAGGTAAGAGTGATATTTCAATATTGTGTAAAATTAATATAGTTTAGAAAAAAAAAAAGGAAAGAGAGTTATCAAATCAGTCTTACCGCTCCGGGTGGAGCGAAAGGGACTGTCAGACTCGTACTTACTAAAATCCATGGAGTTCCTTCAACAGCCCTTTACATTCCAGGTTCGTGGTAAACTGTTATGACAGTCCCGCGAACCCGGCAGGCAAGCAATGGGTACTTATTCGATACATGATAATGTTTTCAATTCAATCAATTACATTTTCTATTATATCCAGAACTACAGGTTGGATTTCAACTTGTTCGTTGATGCGTGGCAAGGTGCCGTGGCTACCATCGTGGAAGACGAAGGAGAAGTGGTGTGGGGCACCGTGTGGACTATCGACGAAGACCAGCTGGATAATCTCGACAAGTAAGATTTCCTTTTACATAGTTTCGAATTTCGTTATCGAATGAGATAGCCTCGACTAATTTATTAAGGATTTGGCCAATAGTCGCATTGGACTGCAAAAAGTGGGAGAGAAGGGGGAAACCATTGCCCTGTAGTAGGACAAATAGGCTTACAATATAAAATATACTTTCGAAGAAAAGTGGCTGTGACACACGGACGGACAGTCAGACATGACGAATCTATAAGGGTTCCGTTTTTTGCCATTTGGCTACGAAACCCTAATAAGAGAAGAAACATTGTGTTTATTGGTATTATCCGTAACGAATCACTCAACATAAATGTTATTATTTCGAAAAGGCAAGAAGGCGTGGATAAAGGTTGGTACTTCGCAAAGAACGTGACGCTGACGACACCAAACGGCGACACGTTAGTGGCTCGAGTCTATGAGGAGGTTAACAACCCCAACAAAACAGCGAGCACAGACATACCTATGGAAAGGCGACCTTCCAATACATACCTTGAGGTTAGTCAGAAAATAATATCTGCTTTATTTCATCACCTTACCGCCCTTATCCTATTTTACTTGGGATCGGCGCAACACGTTTTCTTCTTCCATTCTCCAACACAGCACCATATTTTGACAGGCCTGTTGGTCTAGTGGTTAGTGACCCTGACTGCTATGCCGGAGGTCGTGGGTTCGATTCCCACCCAGGACAAATGTTTGTGTGATGAGCACGATCATTTGTTCTGTGTCTGGGTGTAATTTATCTATAATATGTATGTATTTAGAAATATATAAGTATGTTTATCAGTTGACTAGTACCCATAACACAAGCTCTGCTTAGCTTGGGACTAGATGGCGTTGTGTGATAGGTGTGGAATATTTATTTATTTATTTTATTATTAACTCCTTCTTTCTTTCTTCCAGTCTTTCCTTTGGCCTTACTCTTCCTCTCTTTCCATCAACATTCATACCCATCACTCTCTTTGTTACATTAGTGTCATCCCTTCTCATCGAATTTCCATACCAAGTCAGATGATTACCATTATATTTTTCCGTGTATTGACAGACAACACAGAATAAAAAGAAAGTAAATTGTGTTAAGAAACCTTTTGATATTTTTTTGTAATCCTGTGAACATAATGGAAAGATTTAAACACAATTGAAAATGTATGCTCTGAAAATGGTGGTAGTTCATGATTATTTTCAGAACTTAGAAGCAAACTACGTTTAAGCTAACAGCATAATGCGCAAACAACCTTATTCTCCTTTGCAGTTGACCAAAAAAAGGAAAAGCAATGTCTGGAAATCAAAACCGATAATCTCAAAAAAAAAAGTAATCTCGTTTTCTGTTTTTATGTCAAAACAATGCTCTTTAATTAAAATGTTGTATTTTTTTTCACTTTCAGGTTATCGCTCTCGGTGCCATTGAATCACACCTTCCTTCAGACTACATCGGCTTCATTTTCTCATTCCCGACCAACGGCAAGATGGCTTCCAAAGCGAGGAGGGATGAGCTGGGCTATCCTTTTTAGATGTAAAATTGTAAAACATGTGCTGTGATATGAATTAAATATAAGTACCAACATAATATTGAGAATTTCATTTCCCTCTGTGCTACTAGTTAATCAAACGACCCTAAGTATCATCCGATACTTAGGGCCTTACAGCGGGGTGCTAAGACAGGAAACCTCCACGTGCGTCCGTGGACTGGAGTTCCCTCTCGGATACGTCCGGGGGGAAGACCAGTTTTTCGGGCTCTTCCTTAGGCACTGCGTGCCTAAGGGGTCTCTTTGCCCGTATGCGAATAGCCTGTCGGGTGGAAGCTCCAACGCGTGTCCCTCTGAATAGCAGAGGGCACAGCGGCGGAGCGGGCTTGCGGACGGTGAGTAATGGGTAAGCTCGCCGTCCGACCAAGGACCAAGCCCGGGTCGGTGGCGCGTCGTGTTTCACGCGTCATCGACGAGGCCCCTTACGGGGCCAAATGCCTGCTGGGGTCACGGATTTTTTCTTAATCCAGGTTACCGCGGCCCCGGAACGTAAAGGGCATCCGAAGAAGCACGGGTGGATTTTAGTCAGTATACCTCTAGCTGCCAGTTGTATTTAATGATGGCAAGTTTTTTAAGTAAAGTAAAATCCCCAATTTAAGAAATCTCCGTTCATAACATCAAGTGACTCTCTCTCTTATGACGTAAGATACGCTCGTGTCATTTGTTTCCATCGCGTGAGTTCTAGTAGCCCTATCATGAATTTTCCCGTCTTTGTGACGTAAAGTAAACATGTGACGTCCATTTGAAGGAAAAAAATAGTTCCTCGTTCATACACTAGAGGCACCGTTTCGTTTTTTATCTAAATACTTCGAGTACGCTGTAAATAAATTGCAGAAATTTTGTGATAAGCGCCTCAGTAGGTCGATCACAAGATTTCAGTATTTATTGCGTTTATTGTATGGAAAAAATTAACAGCGCCTCTAGTGTACGAAGAAGGAACACATTTTTTCCTTAAAATTAATGTCAAAGTTCCAGTTTACTTTACGTCACAAAAACTGGAAATTCATGATAAGGCCTCTGTTTAACACAGTTGCTGTAAGGCCCTTGTTAGTAATAGATGTTATTTAAAATAGTTAATAAATATTACAAGTAGTCTTAGCTATCGTATTAGGTTTGTAACCTGTAATCAACTATCATTACAGGTTTACTTATTTATTTAAAACTCTTATACTAAAACTCTCATGTTGATAAAAAAAATCATCTCAAGTACTACGCTGTAACAATAATTCATCTAGCGTGTTAAAGGTAACAAATATAAAGAACCCCTATCGTTTTCTTATTTACTCACAACAAAGTAATTATGATGAACACAATGTTCAAGGTCCATGAAAGTTTCTTATGTATCCTTTTTTTATCGTGGTAAAATCATCAAATGAGTCCTCCCACCCAGGGCGAAGCGGGAGGGTCTGTCAGATTCGTACTGACTAAAATCCACGGTCTCCTTCAATAGCCCTTTACTGTTTTGGCCCTCTAGAGGGGGGCCCCGCCATTTTGCTGACACTCTTTGAGGCGCGCGTGGAACACAACGCGCCGTCGACCCGGGCACGGTCCATGGTCAGACAGCGAGTCGCCCATTACTCGCCGCCCGCATGCCCGCTCCTACGGTGGCCGGAGATCGTCTAGCGACGTCTGTCACCGTGGGCGTCTATCACTGTTCTTAGTTTATTTAGTTGAACGCGTTAATCTCAGGAACTACTGGTTCGAATACAAAAACATTTCTTTGGTGGATAGTCTATTTATCAACGCAGGCTGTAGGCTATATTACATAACACAACGGTCTAATAGGAGCCGAGAAATGGGGGTGAAACCACGTGGAATATCTAGTGTTTAAGATTTGACGGCAGGGTTGGCCCAGTGGTTGTGTTGTCGACTGCTGCGCAGCGTGTCGCGGGTTCGATCCCCGCACGGAACAAATATTGGTATGGCCTGCAGGAAGTTGTTCCGCTTCTGGGTGTTGGTGCACGTGAGTTTCCATGTTTGTAAACGCACCCACGACACAGGAGAAATTCCTAGTGTTAGGGCAACGTTAACAAAAAAACAAAGATAACAAGATGTCGCGATTAAAGCTGAGAAACTCAACCAAAATAATGACGCCAGAAGAATCAGATATACAATTAATTGAGTACTTACGTGAGCTAAGAGATAAATTGTGAAGGAGCAGACTTTCTATTAAAGCATTCGAGCATTAAACAATGTATTTTGTCTAGGCATACATCCAAGCGCCGGCGCAGATGCTAAATTAGAATAGGTAATCTAATTAATCTGGAGTTTTAGTCTGGCTTTGGTACTACAGTTTTGGTACAGTTTTGGTACTCCAAAACTGTGTGATATGTTAATTCTTATCAATTAAATTCTGAGATTAAGCAGTCAGGAGTAACTCAATCAGATTGTACGAATATAACTATCCGGCTTTACCTAGAAGAGAATATTAGATAATTAATGCAATAGTAATTTATTTATTATTGAAATAGAATGCTAAAGGAATGATATGAACGAAAAAAATTATTAGTTTTTCGAGAATCGAATGCGCCACACGCTGCTTAACCACAGCGGCAGCCGTGTCTTTGAATTCCTATGTTTTTTTAATAAATATTCAATTGTTTTGCTTGCACCAAAGTATTTACTAGCTAAGTAATCTACAATTGAATAGGACCTCTTTCAACCGTTCTGTACTCGTATAAGTTCTTATTTACCTGACAACTGTTCACAATCCACATATTTTTATAATATCAGATCTGCTTTTTCAGGTATTCTAAAAAAGGCCCTTAGCAACGAAAACAGTCATTTATTCTAACAGATAGATCCGTTTTTAGAAGACATTATCTTCCACCAAATCTACGACCTCTCGTTTGCAAGTTTTATTTAAGATAAGCTGGGTCCTAGCCAAGATCTTCGAAATCCCATTTTGTTAAAATAAGGTTCGATATGTCCTCAAGGTTGAAACCCAGCTTTGTGGTAGACTTAGGTCGGAAACGTGGGTTTAAAATGGAGAGGCAGTAACGTGTTCCAATTTAAAATTAAACTAGTTGTTTGGTATGTACTATGAGACCGGGAAAAGGGTGAGATTGTCTATGACCTACATCTGCTAACTGTCACTTAAAAATTACGTTTAGGAACTAACTGCTATGTGAAAAACGGGAAGATTTTAGTATGGAGGGTGGCCCTATCGGTCACCCGCCATTTTGTTTTTGAAGTGAAAACTTCTTTAGCAGTGTTGTGCACTTTTTTTGGAATGGGTAAAAAATGTTAAACTCACGTAAGGACACGTGACCTGATCGATAATTCGTAAGACGGCGAAGGGCGCTTGCGCGAATGTTCGTGTGTGTTCATTACTATTGAAGTTTTCACTTCTGCCGGCACTCCCAGAGTGCAACCCGTCGTTTTTTTTTCACTATTCGCGGTGCATAACCAAGAGGATATTCAGACAAACAAAGGATATAATGGACATAATGTCCTAAAGTTATTTACTGAATATTTAGTCAAAAACTGAACCATGGAAAAACAACTATTTTTGTATTTTTTCTACCTCGCCATTACATACCCATTGTTTCAACTAAGAAAAAACAAAAACTAATAAATACTCGTAAATAGATAATAATAAAACCCATTCTATCTTAGACAAAGAAACGAATGATCTTGACAATGAACATGCTCTTAATACAGCACCCTAGCAGTTAGCCGAGCAACTACTAAGATAAAGTACCTATTAAAGATGCCAGCGCCAAGCCACAAACGGGTCTTAACCAAAATTCTATCACAATGACCTGGATGCCCTTGAAGTAATCCTAGTATTTGAAGTTTAAATTAAATTAGAAAAGCTAGGTTTGAAACTTCCCGTACACCTAATAGATCTCAACCTAGCTTTAGGTTTAAAACCTCCTGTACACCTAAAAGCCTTTGTCAAACTGACAGGTGATAGCGAATCGGACCGAGTCCGAAGCGATAACGAAGCGATTCGAGACGTCAAACTGGGTGCAGCGGACCGAGGCGTGGCAGTTGTATTAGCTGACTTTTTATGAACGACATCAAACAGAGTCCACGTCTTCGCATCGGTTCGGTCACGCTATCAGAAACGCTTCGCTTTCGCCTGTCTGTTTGACAAAGGCAAAAGAGAGTGGCATCAAGAGCAGCTGGCGAGTGGTATCGGCCCCGACTTACGAGTAAGTCATGGGTTTGATTCCAGCGAGGTGCAATACTTTGTGTACTTCAGTCATCATCACTGCTCTTAAAACGGTGAAGGAAAACATCGTGAGAAATCGGCAATCCGGCAAGTCCTAGAACCAAAAATTCACATCTACCAACCCGCATTGGGCCCGCGTGGTGGATTATGGCCCACTCCCTCTCACAGAGAGTAGGCTTGAGTCTCAGTGGGAGAATTAAAATGATTATGACGATGATAAACCTAAAAATATTACAAGTCATCGGTTAAAACATAAAGTCGCACGGTTTGAACAGTGACTAAGTAATCGAGTGCTGCAGTGCGAGTTGTGAGATTAATTCCCGCACGGAACCAATATTTATGCTATCTACAGGTAATGGTCGCGGAACTGTGTGAATTACCGGAACGTAAAGGGCTAGTGAAGGACACCGTGGATTTTAGTCAGTACAAGTCTGACAGTCCCTCCCGCCCTGCCCTGGGTGGGAGGACTCATTTCATGATTTTACCACGATAAAAAAAAAAAAAAAAACTACAGGTAGTAGACGGCGTGGGAAGCGGTCGCCTCCTTCTGCGAAGCAGTCATGCTCGTGAAGGAGGAGGCGGGCCGCGTGAGGGAGAGGACAGCGTCCTCCCTCCACCCCAGCCGCAGTGGTAGACGCCCACGACGCCGTCAGACGTCGCCAGAAAATTTCCGGCCACCGTAGGCGCGGGCATGCGGGCAGCGAGTAATGGGCAACTCGCTGTCCGACCATGAACCATGCCCGGGTCGACGGCGCGTTGTGTGTGTCAGCAAAGTGACGGGGGCCTCTAGAGGGCCAAAGCCTGCCGGGGTCGCGGGACTGTTTGAATTACCGTGACCCTGGAACGTAAAGGGCTATTGAAGGAGACTGTGGGTTTTAGTCAGTACGAGTCTGACAGTCCCTCCCGCTCTGCGCTGGGTGGGAGGACTCATTTGATGATTTTACCAGGTAAAAAAAGAAAACTAAAAGTAATAGTTCCGGGCACTGCTCATTGTGTATTATGTGCGTTTATGTTTATAAACGCACCAACGACAGGCGAAATTCTTAGTAATCCGTAGCTATCAGAAGAATAAATGTTTGTTTTTTTGTTACTTGCTGTCTCTGAGACATTTGGACAATACTCTCATTTGTACATCTTTCACCATCATCCAACCACTCATTTTGAAAAGGAAAGCCCTTGCTTATTTTTTATGTAAACCACTTAATTATGTTGCTACAGGAAATATTTAGAAACAGCGTTATCTAGTGTTGCAAGCCTCGTTTTCCTCAAGTGGAATTTTATTATCGTGACCAAAAAAATATGTCCAAAATTTTAATGAGGAAAAACACTCTTTTATACTGTTTTTGGGACTCTGTTTAACATAAGCTTTCGACGTAATAATAATAAGAGGAAAAAATGTAAACTCACGACAGGTTTTCACTGCTAAGGGCATTATTAAAAAAAAAACTTCAAAATCTGAATTTCGAACGTATACGGTATAACTATAACAGTCATATGAAGTTTGAATAGGAATTTACGCTCGGACATCGTTCTAGAATTTAAGTTACGGGACCTAGAAAGTTAAATCGATGAAAAATTTGGACTACGATTTGCATAAAATGTAACTGGCTTATACGTAGCATATTTCGAAAAATCATGTTTAACATCGAACTAGGTTTTACTAAATAAAACGAATGAAATCTTAATTATCTTCCAACCCGAAATATTTTAGCAGTTTTCTGCGCAACAGTGAATCTTGCAATCTCACGCAACATGAATATCCAGAAATTCTATGACGATGTGATGTTCACCAGATTGTGCTTGGCATTGTGGATTAATACTGGCCTTGCTATCTTTCACAGTGATGAGCCCTTTTAAGTAAAGTTTATAGACTGAATTTACTTAGAATTTGATGATGACAAACAACCTTTGAAAGTTCCTTAAAAAAAAAACGACGGGTTGCACTCTGGGAGTGCCGGCAGAAGTGAAAACTTGAATAGTAATTGTTGGAAATATCTTGTGAACAGATTTTAGTAAAACTCGCAAAAATGGTTGACTTTTTATTTCAATAATTTTCCAATGTGACGTAGGTACATCTTTTATAAACAATGTTACCTAGCAACGAATGTATCCAGCATACAAACTTCTTTAAAAGTAATAAAGTCACACGAACATTCACGCAAGCGCCCTGCGCCATCCTACGCTTTTTCGGTCAGGGTCACGTGTCCTGACGCGAGTTTAAGATTTTATACCCATTACAGAAAAGTGCTCAACGCCGCTAAAGAAGTTTTCACTTCAAAAAAAAACGACGGGTTGCACTCTGGGAGTGCCGGCAGAAGTGAAAACTTGAATAGTAATTGTTGGAAATATCTTGTGAACAGATTTTAGTAAAACTCGCAAAAATGGTTGACTTTTTATTTCAATAATTTTTCAATGTGACGTACATTTTTTATAAACAATGTTACCTAGCAACGAATGTATCCAGCATACAAACTTCTTTAAAAGTAATAAAGTCACACGAACATTCACGCAAGCGCCCTGCGCCGTCCTACGCTTTTTCGGTCAGGGTCACGTGTCCTGACGCGAGTGTCCTGACGCGAGTTTAAGATTTTATACCCATTACAGAAAAGTGCTCAACGCCGCTAAAGAAGTTTTCACTTCAAAAAGATTCAGTATATGTATGCTATTTAAAATACTGTCTTACAATTATTTTTCACATTAAAAAGATATTATAGTGATGTTTACCTTTTCTGGAGGTTCCGGTGAGATGGATTATGGGTCAGTCTACGATAGTAATATTATCTTATGTAGTCATTTAACGGCGGAAGCTTGTTGTTAGCAAATTAGAAAAATATTAGAATATCCAAACTAATATTATAAATGCGAAAGTAACTCTGTCTGTCTGTCTGTCTGTCTGTCTGTCTGTCTGTCTGTCTTTTCTTCACGCCTAAACTACTGAACCGATTTGTGTGAAATTTGGTACAGACATAGTTTGGAACTTGAGAAAGGACATAGGATAGTTTTTAACCGACTTCAAAAAAAGGAGGAGGTTATCAATTCGACTGTTTTTTTTTTAATGTTTGCCGCATTACGACCGACTGGGTGAACCGATTTTCATGATTCTTTTTTGTTTAAAAGCTGGTACTTCCCGTGTGGTCCCATTGTCACCAAATCAGGATCTGATGATTGGATCTTGGAGAAATCGAGGGCAACCCTCAAATTTTATAGGCTCACCCATCGTTTTTCGTAAATCTTATGAAGTAATTTAAGTACTTGCGTACGGTAATCATCATCTTATGTAGCTGAGCTGATGATGGAAGGTACAACTCCTTAACAGTAGTTTGTAACTGCATAACGACCGACTGGGTAAACCGATTTTCATGCTTCTTTTTTTGTTTGAAAGCTGGTGCTTCCCGTGTGGTCCCATTGTCACTAAATCAGGATCTGATGATTGGATCTTGGATAAATCGAGGGCAGCCCTCAAATTTTATAGGCCCAGGCATCGTTTTTCGTAAATCTTATGAAGTAATTTAAGTACTTGCGTATGGTAATCATCATCTTATGTAGCTGAGCTGATGATGGAAGGTACAACTCCTTAACAGTAAGGAGTAGGCATCGACTGATTCATTCTTCGCATATCTCCAGAACTTCACGTCTGATTTAAATAATTCTTTTTTTTTGTGCTAGGTATCGTTCAACTTAGGGAATACTGCAAGTTTCATCAAAATCGGTTCAGTAGTTTTTGAGATAGGGAATTTTATTAGCTTATTGTGTACATGAGGGATGTTATTACCAGTGCTAAGGATTATATTATATGTATTTGGCAAGAATTTGGGTTGAATATTTTAACTAAAAAGAGAAAAATAAAAAAACTTTTTCAAAATAAAAAATGTAACCGCCTTCAAAAAGAACCACAAAAAAGGGTAAAATAATCTACAAAATAACTTTTATTTCGGAAGTCGGTGGCAAAAAAAAATGAAATAAAAAATAACAAAGCCATCGACAAAAGTTATTTATTATATATATATTTACGGGTTAAGCCGCGCTTGCCGAGGTTGGTCTTTGGATGGGTAAAAAATCTGGGATGTACGATGTGAAGTTACATAAAAAAAATATAAGTATTCAAAAAAAATGTCACGTAACTCAATGAGGCAGACCAAATTCTACGCGAGCGAAGCCGCGGGCAAAAGCTAGTAAATAAATAAATGAACAATAGCGACTTAATTTGTAAAACCATCTTGTAGGAACAAATTCTCAAGAACCACCACGGAATCTTAATTTAAAACTTGTTAAACTGAATGTGCCCGCTCTATTTTAGATGAGTTTTTTATCGTGTAAAAATCATCAAATGAGTCCTCACACCTAGGGCCGGGCGGAAGGGACTGTCACACTTGTACTGACTAAAATCCACGGTGATCCTTCAATATCCCTTTACGTTCCAGGGCCACGGTTACCTCATAGGACAGTCCCGCGAAAGCTAACGTCACGCGGTTATCCCAAGCACCCAACCTAGTAGTGGCCGCGCACGGTGTATTCAACTTAGTAAAGACGTTGCCTTAGATGAGTCTTTACACATAAGTTGCAAATAATTAGACGGCACGGTTAGCGCAGTAGCTGAGTGATTGGACTGTTGCGCAGCAAGTTTTGGGTTCGATTCCCACACGGAACAAATATTTGTATGACCTACAAGTATGTAGTTGTTTCGGGTCTAGGTGTTTGTGTATGTGAGTTTCTATGTTTGTAAACGCACGGCACCATACAGGAGAAATTCGTAGTGTGGGGCAACGTTTTTTTTTTTTAATGTGTAGGTCATTTCTTAATCAATGATTAGGTATACCTCTGTATAAACCTTCGGGAAACACAGGACTGCAGTTGGTGATAATCCCCATTTATTCACCAGAATCTTTTACGAAGAGTATCACATCGAATTCATGCTTGTATTCATCTAAACATCACACGTTGTATTGGCCATAAATTAACGCGATATTCGCATCGTAAATTCGTAGTTGCCACATCGACATGTCGGCGACATATGGCGTTTGGTCGTCATAACAACAAAAGTGGAGCATATTCAAAATTCTTTGGACGCATTTTTGTGACACTGTTAGATTTGGATTTGTCTAATTTGTTTCCAAAAGCTAAATAAATTTTTGATTTATCTGAAGCCGAAATCATTTACAATTTCCCTAATTTTAACCAAAAAATACATATTATATGCTTCACTTCCTTGCTAAGTGGTCTAACAATTACCGTGACCCTGGAACATAAAGGGCTATTGAAGGACACCGTGGATTTTAGTCAGTACGAGTCTGACAGTCCCTCCCGCCCTGTCCTGGGTTGGAAGACCCATTTGATGATTTTACCACGATAAAAAAGTGGTCTAACAATAGCTCTGATGGATTGATGAGATTCTAAAATCATTACTTTTTTTATTTAATGTGTTTTGAGATCTATCTTCTCTTCAAGATTGCACAAAAATGCACGTAAAATAAATTTAAAAACCAGTTGCCTACCAACCTAATCCAATATTTTTCCTTTAGTACTTTACTCAGCGCTTCACGAGCAGAAATTCAGCTGCTTTAAATTCAGCTACAAAGCAATTTTATTCACAATACAATAAAATGAAAAGCCGAAACAAAAGTTATTGTTCGATTTCTTCGAACTTACGGATGCTTTTGTGCTTTATCATTTTTATATTAAAATTTTTATTTTCGTATCGCAAATAATTTTGCCTGCCTTTATCAGTTATCAGAATTTTGAATTGCTAAGCTTCATTTGAATGAGTTTGGTTTCGACTCCTACTAGAAACGAATTATTTTTCTTGGTATTCTTGTCTAACATTACACACATTTTATGTAGGTATCTCACAAATCCCTTTTGTAACTGAATTACTAAACTGATTATTATTGATTGATTTGGTCGCGGGACTAACGAATTACCGTGACCCCGGTACGTAAAGGGCTATTGAAGGACACCGTGGATTTTAGTCAGTACAAGTCTGACAGTCCCTCCCGCCCTGCCCTGGGTGGGAGGGGAGAACTCATTTGATGATTAAAAAAATAAAAAATTGATTGATTTAAATGAATATTGTTTGGCTGAGTTACAACGTCAAAAATGCTCCCAAAAAAACTTATTCACAGTAACAATTAGCGCATAATCAAAATCAAAAGATGTATCAACTTGTAAACTTTCTAGTCATGGGTTATTCTGTCAATTTATAACTAACTATAATTGTCAAGTTTTACTTAAACTGGTCGTCTCAGTGATGAATACCAGTTTTATGATGCATAAAAATAAAACCACCTAACACGCTCTCTCAGTGTTTATAATGGTAAGTGTCTGGTGTAAATCCAGGGAAGCAAAACAAGCAATCCTCCAGTCCATGGGTCAGCTTACAAAATAAACGTTGCCTTGAAAGTTCCAACTTCAGATTTAAATTCATAGATTTGCCCTTAATCGTCGGAACATGACTTCGTTGCAACAACAATTTTCGTGTTGTATTATTTCGTCTAATCATGCTGAAATGCTTTTTAAATAAAGCAGCTATAGATTCTTTTGAATCGTCAGAAACAAAAATGAAAGTGCCATTACAAGGTATAAGAACTGTCTAAGAATTGTGGATTCCCATTTTAAATCGCAGATCGAAATAGTGGCCAAAGCCTGCCAGGGTCGTGAGACTATCTGATAACCGTGGCTCCGGAACGTGAAGGTCTATTGAAGGACACACACGTTGATTTTAGTCAGTACAAGTGTGACAGTCCCTCCTGTCCTGTCCTGGGAGGGAGGACTCATTTGATGTTTTTACCATGTACAAAAAAATATCGCAATAGGGGAACAGTGTATAAGACGGGGACGCGAGGTGTAATGGGGACATACACTCTTTAGGCATACTTAACACAACACTAACGTAGCGCAAACGCCATTGGGATGTCATTACAAGCGGCCATTAACAAATTAATTTTTCTCATCATATCCCGCGTCCCCGTCTTAAACACTGTTCCTTTAGTGATGAAAGATAGCAACAAACCCGTGGCAACAATTTTTCACTTCCTAAAAGCAGTGAGGGCTATCTAACGATTCTAATATTTACTTCCAAACCACTTTAATTCTGTAGAGAAATGCATGTGTAGTGTAGATAGCTGAGCCCCACTGAATGGAATCGACTTCTCGATTTGTTTGTACGTTATTTTTTACTTTTGTTTTTGTCCAGTTTTTACATCGATTGCATTGGGAAAGATTTAGTTTTGTCTTGCTGTTTGTACAATTAAGTTTTTGTAAACGGCCAGTGTTTTTTTTCTATGTCGTTTGATGGAACGTATTTCGAATTGCTCATTATCAAACAATTTCACGTGTTCTGGTTGCAGATGAGGCGGGATAATCTTTTTTTTTTATCGTGGTAAAATCATCAAATGAGCTCGCTGACTAATAGATGGTAAGCGAATGCATATTTTTGGGGTACCGTTGATTACTCTTCGAGTACGGAACACTGAAACGAAAGAAGTAAAAAAACACTTAGTCTCTACAATCTCTCATATTTGAAACTGGCTCCAAAACTAGTTTTAGTAGTAACATTATTATCGAATACATTCGAGGTTTCTCAATTCTACTTCCAAATCGAATAAACCAGTCGAAATGGAATCACCAAATCGTATGAAATTGAGTTTCCACTAGCCAACCTAAACTGCCTTCAAAAATATTGAATTACGATACGTCAGTGTGTGAAGAAATTGGTGGAGAAATGTCGAGAGTCGGGACAGACAACTGAAGGGTGTCACTAGTATGTACTGTGGGCCTAGTATGAACATGAGATAATCTGAGTTTTTTTTTATCGTCTTAAAATCAGCAAATGAGTCCCCCCACCCAGGGTAGGGCGGGAGGGACTGTCAGACTTGACTGACTAAAATCCACAGTGTCCTTCAATAGCCCTTTACATACCGGGGTCACGGTAATTTTTGACTCGGCAGGCTTTGGCCCTCTACAGGGGCCCCCGTCACTATGCTGACACTCCTTGAGGCGCGTGGAACACAACGCGCCGTCGACCCGGGCATAGTCCATGGTCGGACAGCGAGTCGCCCATTACTCGCCGCCCGCATACCCGAGACGAGCTGAGTTGGAGAAAATGTGGATTTTTCTCATCAGCCTATTATGTCTCACTGCTGGGCAAAACTCCATTCATTCCACATTCTTTCGACAGAGTGCTTCTTCTTGCCAATTCGAGGGGATGTCATCCTAGGTGTCTTGCTATTTCCCCTTCGATCTGTTGGGATCCTAGTCTAGTCTAATCTAGCTGACTCAGCCAGTCTCAGGGCTCCATTTTTGTGTTATTCGGTCCCAGAGTTCGTAGCAGCTTGACGGCAGGTTAACATAGCCTGCCCAGACTTAATAAGTCTCGTAGCTTTATGAGTTACGTTGATGATTTGTGTTGTGGTGATTCAGTTCATCAGTGTAATTTGTGTAAGCTTTGTCTTCATGCCGGGATCGCGGAACCTAGGGATTACCGTGACCCCGGTACGTAAAGGGCTATTGAAGGACACCGTGGATTTTAGTCAGTACAAGTCTGACAGTCCCTCCCGCTCTGCCCTGGGTGGGAGGACTCATTTGATGATTTTACCACGATAAAAAAAAAAAAAAAAAGCTTTGTCTTCATATTACATTCGTGTCGCGGGTTCGATTCCCACACGGAGCAAATATTTGTATGATCTACAAATAGTTGTTCCGGGTCTGGGCATTTGTGCATGTGAGTTTATATATTTGTAAACGCATCCGCGATACAAGAGAAATTCCTAGTGTGGGGCGACGATTTAAAAAAAAATAATGTCTCATATTTCTTGATAAGCAAAAGGTTGTTTTTTTTTTTCAACTACTACTCTATCATGTTTGGTGTCATCTCTTTGACTTTCCTCTTTCTCTCCATCTGGCATTTATATGTATTCACACCTCTATAAGTCACATGCAATTAATCCCTTTTCATTACAAAAATCCGTACCAAGACAGATGATTCTTTAGATGAACTGAGCTTATTGCAATATTGATCAAAACGTGCTTGTTCAACTGTTTTATTCAGAAATCGAGCATTAAGTGACAGTGACAGGTGACAAGTTGACAGATAGTCACCTACGTGCAGCCCAGCCTTTAGTTGCGGTTAAAGATTTATGTCAGAAAAAATAGATCGCCGGCTCGAATTTTTTGGGTTGGGACAATAATGTAGCTTGTTGAAGAGGTTCTCAACTCCTAACATTTGTGAGAATATCGAAAACATACATAAAGGGAAGCATGAGCAGTGTTGTTATAATTAATATTGACAACTCGTAAATATAGGTCTAATTGAAAAAAATATTAACCGTCTGTACTTTCATCAAAAGGTTTAGCGTGAAAGAGTAAAAAAATTCATAAATCCATACATTCTCATAATTATTCACATTCAGAGAAACTCAGCAATATTGCAACACATCTCAATTTATACCCAGTACACACTTGCGAGGTTAGTGCAACATTGAAATGCCACCGCGAAGAATGCATTCAGGCACAATAAGGGTGCATTAGAGCATGCATTACTGCGCACTTGTGAACCGGTCTTAAACTTGTTGTTTCTTAATAGAGCGTGTCGAGTTGGGTTACAAGGTGGACTTGAGATGTGGAGGTCGTGTATTCAGGGCTTTATGTTTAGTTAGGAATTATTATTTTATGTTAAGTTGTTGTAGAGCAGTTGTGGTGCACTGATAACGGCTTTGACTTAGGAGCTGTATGTCGTGGGTTCGGAAACAGCCAGGTGCATTACTTTACATAATTAATTTATGTTTTCAAAAAAGTGTGAAGGAAAACATCGTGTGGAAACCCGGCATAACCATGAACAAAAAAATCGGATTCGGATTAAAGTAGTTGCCAAGCAACCAATTTAATAACATGTTTGGAAATAAAATGAGAATTTTTCCCTTTGTTATGGCTCGTCTAATATGCATTTTATGCGTCGATTAGTCCTATACTACATATGTAACACTTGCCGGCAATAACGTACAGTTACGATAATGTATATCTGTGAAGAGACATAAATATACAATTAGCTAAGTAGCCATATTTATCACTCATTCTGTTCCTTCTTTTATTGCACGCTGGCTTATGCCTGCAGCTTTACTCGTATGGAGTTCAGTAGGTGATTGTCCTATGGGGTCGCCCTGCCACGGTCAAGTGTCTGTGTGACAAACATTAAATTAAAAAAAAAAACGACGGTTTGCACTCTGGGAGTGCCGGCAGAAGTGAAAACTTGAATAGTAATAAACACACACGAATATTCGCGCAAGCGCCCGGCGCCGTCTTACGAATTTTCGATCAAGTCACGTGTCCTGACGCGAGTTTAACAGTTTTTACCCATTCCAAAAAAAGTGCACAACGCCGCTAAAGAAGTTTTCACTTCAAAAACCCCTTATTGGATCACTAATTTGTATTCGTCTGTGTACCCCCTTCACAATCATTTTTTCCAAATGTACTAGACAGATTAAGTTGATGGTACACATACCAATTTCTATTGCTGAAAAGTAACGGTGTGTTTTTTTTTAACTTTAAAATAAATAGTTCCGAAGTCAAAAAAGAAGAAAAATCGATTTACCTTGCAAACTTTTGCATTTTTCGAATAGCAGTAAGATAGTTGACCTGTCATTTGTACGTAATTGTGTAGGTACATTCAACCTCATTGGCGATTGATTGAATTGAGGCCTCATAAAAAATCAGATAAGGGAATCGTGTGCCAGTTGCATGCATTAGTTTGACTATATTGCAGTATTACTCACACTTGCATGCACCTCGCATGCAATTTCTTCCAGCCTGTAAATGTGTCTTAACTCGCTGTTCAAATCATATTAATTTTAAATATTAAAAGACATCTTCCAAATAATACATCTTTATAATATTCAACAATTTTGTTGAATGTCCATTTCAATTACATCCAAAGATTAATGAACGTATGAGTATTGTACACACCATTGCAAATTAATTTGGAGTACGTTTCAATGTTTCGTCTGCGGTTCTTTGTTGGTATTAAAACATGCCATTTGCATTTATTTGTTTCATACTTTTGTATCCATCCATCTGTTAGGTTTGTGGCATATTTTTGTTTTGCAAAAGTATATTAGACTATCTTTTTCCTAAATGTAGGTCAGGAATAATTCCATGCAAACGCGAGGCCATTTTTGGTCAGTGTAGACGCGGGGCTGCGATGCGAACGCGAGTAATAGGAAGCTCACCGTGCGATCTAAGGACCTAATGCTCACTGCAATCGAGGGGCCATTTTAAAAAAAAGTACCTCTGCCTGGAACGCAAAGAAATCAAATATTCATCGGTAGCTTGTTTCTGACCCAAGACACAAAAGTGTCCAACGTTTGCGCCCTACCTTACACACTGCGTCTACCGTGTTATCGTCATAATAATTTTCGTATTTCATGAGACCTCTATGATCTCAAAATCTGTAATACTCGTAAATATTTTTTTTTGTAGCACTAATTTTAGTAAGGACTTCTCCCTTGTTACCAGGCCTATGTTTTTCTCACATTTCTAAGTATCCAAAAATTTAAAAAATCTGTTTGTAAAACCATACTATATTTTAAAAGAGTAACCATGCAGTTTCTTGCCGGTTCTTCTCCATGGAATCGACCAATCCGAACAGAGCACCTGCTTTCGACGTTTTATAAGTGTCCTCATAGCCTATGTGAAATAAAAACTTTTGATTTTGATTAATAAATAGGTCATATTGAACTTTGAAATTAAATTCCATAGAACTCAGTAGAATTTTCATAAATGTTGTGAACGCCCTAGTTACTTGTAGCTTAGAATTTCGAGATTGCTTTTACAAGAGATTTACCAACGAATTCAGATCAGGTTTCTAAAAACCGGGCCAAAGCCTTTGAAAAAATATTTGTCCTAGTATTCCGGCACCGTTTTGTAATCATAATTGCTTTCATTTTCTTGTTTACGATAACCAAGCTTAGAGCAATGGATATTGTTGGCTCGTTACAAAATCCTATTGTGATTGTATGCCGCAATTGTGTTCCTGAAATTAAAAAAAAAGTTATCAACAACTTGAAATGTCTTGCGATTACTGACGACGAATACACCTCCGTTATGGATTTATAATCAAAGAAACTCAACGTAACAAAAAAAAAGTATTATAAAAATATACTACCATACAAAAGCGCATACACTGTAACATTATAAATGTGACAGCTACAATTTTTATACTTAAGAAGTTTTCAAGTCATGTTTGTTTCATTCACGATTATATACTTGTGGTTTGATACTAAAAACCAGATCATACTTCAGAGAAGAGCAGATCATTTATATGACAAGAACTGATAAAACTCATTTCCGTGTTAGTAGCCCTCTAATTTAGTAGTACTATAAAGCGTCTCAATAGGGTAAACTCGTTGCAGTAAGGTTGTATTTAGGTCGACAAGTTTGTCAAAATTATTAAGAAAAAAAGTTAGCTGTTGATTGCAAAAATTGAATATTCTGAAAGGGCTGTATTAACTCTTGAACTGTGACTGCCCAGCAAAAATGTAAGACCAAATAAGTCTCACAGTTTTGACAAAGTTCTTCAAAGTCATGAATTTACACAATCATCCCTCGATTATTGTCAGACATTTTTTTCAAAGAAACCAAACTTTTTTTCAAAACATTATTCATAAATTATCTCGAACGAACAAAAACTTTTCATTCTACATTAGTAAGTATAATCTGCTGATCAAATAAGAACTGTGAAGGTTACCGATATCTACCAAAAGAATATGGTAATGTGTCGGGCCTGAAGATATCATTAAAATATGGCGAAGAGCTTTCTGGCGCCCTCTTGACCTTCGTTCGGGAAGTGCTGGTCACTTAATCGGCATGTGCTATCATTCTTATGGATTTATTCTGGAACACTTCATTTTGCGCTCTATTTATAGATATGATACGGCTGTTTTTTAAAGAGGATTGAGACTACATCAAGGTTCATCGCTTTCCAGTTTCTAAAACTATGAGTAAACAAATTAGCATCACAAGAGTGGTATTTTTATTTATCTTTTTTCTCAACATTTTGTATTTTTTCTATCGACATTAGAAATAACTGGAATTGAAAAAATAGAGGGAAGTATTTTCCCGACAATGGGATAGCACAAGCCAACCATAATAATGATAACTGTATAGTATTAGACTTTATGTGACCCTAAAAATTAAGGATACAATGATAAAGATATAAGGGGATTTTTTTATTCGTGGTAAAATCATCAAATGAGTCCTCCTAAACTTTATTACCCTTGAGAAACTAAGGCGTTTGTTTAATAGCCTATGTCCAAAGCTGCATATATATATGCAAAGCTGGGCAAAGGCCAAAAAAAGTGCTAATATTCGACCACAAAACGAGTAAAACCACATGCCTTACCCTAGTACCCTATAAAGATCACAAAATCGCCTATCAAGCGTATAATTTTATTAATAAGACCTACATGACCTTACAAACTTGCTAACACTTCGGCAATATTCAGTCTGTGGGCGTTTATGGCCAGATATGACGTCACGGCCGTAAAGAACAACAGTGTAGCCTCTTTTGTCGCAGAGGCAAGTGCCAGCGTTTATTAGTACTGGAAAGTTGGGAGTACAGTCGAGGAGATAAGATGTCTCGTTGATTGAAGTATTGTTTTTTGTGGCCGTATCTGTACTCAGTCGTGGTGTCTTGTTTATACAGGATGTGAAGTGTTTTGGAAAATTATGTGTCATTAATTGAAGGTTGGCTCAGTAGCGGAGCTCCCGTCATATCATTCCCGTGCAGAACAATATTTGTATGACCTACAGGTAGCTGTTTCGTGTCTGGCCGTTTGTGTATGTGAGGTAACGCTAAGGAACAGGACAAATTCCAAGTGTGGGCCAAAGTTAAAAAAAAAAAAACTGTACTACAGTTACATTCGGAAATATTGAACTGACGTCGACGGTTGGCGACTCCAAGATAGCTGGAAAATAGCTAGGCAGTTATTGAAAAGATGTTAACTCATGTTCGCGAGGCAAGCTTTCCCAAAAATGACCAAAACAAAGAGGTTTAGAAAGAGAAATGAGGCTTTAGCTTAGCAATCGAACACAGTAATGGCTAGAAAAAAAAATTCTTTGCAAACCCCCTAAAAACAACCTAATATTTTGGCAAAATTCACTCCCAATTTAATTCCAAATCATCTACAGCGTAGAACGAAGGCACGCAAACAATTTATTGCATAACGGACACTGCTGCCAAAGCTAGCGTGACCCAATAAGTACCATAAACAGATTAGCGGAACCATTTTCGTCATGGCCGCTAGCCAAACTAGAAAGCCCTAGCAACGGTTAGCTTTTCTGTTTGCGGAAGTCTTAGACATCATTATAATGGTCTGTTGATGTGTTATACAACAACAAAGGTACAGAGAGTGTTGAGAGCAGTTCTCTACATCAACGCTCCGCAAAAGGACCCTATGGCTATTACAAGTCCTCCAAGGAGGAGGTGCGCCACGTGAGAGATAGGACAGCGTCCTCTAGCCCAGCCGCAATGGTAGGTGCTCACGGCGACGGACGTCCGACGTCCGACGTCAGACGATCTCCGGCCACCGTAGGCGCGGGCATGCAGGCGGCGAGTAATGGGCGACTCGCTGTCCGACCATGGACCATGCTCGGGTCGACGGCGCGTTGTGTTCCACGCGCGCCTCAAGGAGTGTCAGCATAGTGACGGGGGAGGCCCCGTTCGCTAAACACGTACTGACTAAAATCTACGGTGTCCTACAATAGCCCTTTACGTTCCGGGGTCACGGTAATTCGTGAATCCCGCGACCCCGGCTGGCTTTGGCCCTCTACAGGAGGCTGTTCACGAATTACCGTGACCCCGGAACGTAAAGGGCTATTGTAGGACACCGTAGATTTTAGTCAGTACGTGTCTGATAGTCCCTCCCGCTCTGCCCTGGGTGGGAGGACTCATTTGATTATTTTACCACGTTAAAACAAAAAAAAACGACGGGTTGCACTCTGGGAGTGCCGGCAGAAGTGAAAACTTGAATAGTAATTGTTGGAAATATCTTGTGAACAGATTTTAGTAAAACTCGCAAAAATGGTTCACTTTTTATTTCAATAATTTTCCAATGTGACGTACATCTTTTATAAACAATGTTACCTAGCAACGAATGTATGCAGCATACAAACTTCTTTAAAAGTAATAAAGTCACACGAACATTCACGAAAGCGCCCTGCGCCGTCCTACGCTTTTTCGGTCAGGGTCACGTGTCCTGACGCGAGTGTCCTGACGCGAGTTTAAGATTTTATACCCATTACAGAAAATGCTCAACGCCGCTAAAGAAGTTTTCACTTCAAAAATAATGAGGAAACACAGCATTCACTTGTAATGAGCATTCTTGCGAATGTTACATTAAAGAAAAACAAACGAGGGCGTTTTAGCGAGCATACTTACAAACATTCTCATTACATTACATTCGTTCTGGCGACGACGTTTGACATCTTCATGAAGAAACATTTTTTGATTATCATTGTAATTCATATTTATTTATTTTTTCAAGTTTCATTAATTTGTGAGAAAAGTTGTGCTTGTCACAAAAATCGGATGCCGGTGAAAATCAATATTTTACATAGAGCGACTGCTTATCTGACAGTCACAACCCAATTAGTACTGGAGAATACGATACCCCACGGTAAGCCTGATAATCAGGCTTTCAGGTCACTGACTTCTGGTAACGATTGCAAAAATCAAAAAAAATGGGAGTTGTAATCTATCGAGAAAATGAGTAGTAATTATCATATAGATGATACTATTTTAGATTTGAAAATCAATCGTATTTTTACGTTACATTTTCGTCGCGCGTTCACTGAAGGGCCTCATTTCGATTCAGACCCAAATACGGTCATATAAAGGATATTATGCTAAAGCAACCATTTGACCTTGACCGATAGATTCGAGTGCCTAACAAAATGTTTCAGGATTTTCAGGAATATGTATGAAGATTGATAATAAACCTTTTTGGTAACATGAATATTTGAATATATGATGTCGATTTCTTGGAATCCATTATATTTTACATTCATTTGTCACACTTTCACATTGATTTGGTTAACATTAGTAGACGACGTGTTTTCGTAGTAAAAAAACTATTATGACCTCTGCCTAGCCTTTTCCCTATGTTGTAGTATGTAACTATGTTGGAGATGCCAACGTCCATATTACGTTAAATACACCGTTTCTCGTCCGATCACCGAAGTTAAGCAACATCGGGCGCGGTCAGTACTGGGATGGGTGACCGCCTCGATACACCGCGATACGTTGGCTTTTTTCAAGGAGTGTCAGCCTAGTGAGAGAGAAGAGGGTCAAAGCCTGCTGGGGTCGCGGGACTCAGAAATTACCGTGACCCCGGTAAATAAAGGGCTACTAACCGTGGATTTTAGTCAGTCAAGTCTGACAGTCCCGCCCGGAGGACTCATTTGATGATTTTACCACGTTAAAAAAAAAAACTATGTTGGAGTCGACTCCCAACTGAACCAAATACAATTCAATATCAGTATTTTCGGAGATTCTGCCTATCTAACCTCTACAACTTAGTACTTCAGTAATATGATGAGTTTTGGTAAGAATTTCGAGCTTCTGACTAACAGCAATGACTTATCAAAGATCTCCAAATGAGCCGAGACCGATGTCTTAACGTGCTTTACGATTCTTGGAGGAACCTCGCTGTGATAGATGGTCACCCATCACAACCGAATGTCTAAAGCGAATAGTGCTGATAAAATTATTAAATACCGTAATTTGAGGTTACTTTGATCAATTTTGAACTTTAATTGACTGTAATTTTTGAAAGTGAGGTTCTAAAAAAATATATAAAAAATGATCGCTTTTTATAGTTCTCTTTGTAAACAAAAAAAAAGATTAGGTTTTAAAAAAATATGATAAAAAGTTAAATGATTTTGTGGTTACTTTGGAACCTCCCGTTTTTACACAGAATTCACATAAAATCGGAAAGTACCCCAATAAACTATACAAAAACAGAAAGAAAAAGTATTGATAAATAACTTAACTTTTTTGCACGAAACAACGTGTCATCACCAGCGCGCCCACAAAAAGGATTGTGACAGTTTACCATTGTTGTAACCCGAAAAAAAAATCTACTAAAAGTTGTTCCGTTTTACGCAATTTGCAATTTTATGTCGAATAGTAGTTTCTATCAAATGAATCCCGTGATTCAAAGAAATCCCGGTTTACCGGTACTGTATTTTATATTCTAGGACAAACGCAATCACTATCTTTCATCTACTTGTGGGACTCAACGCGATAATATCAAAAACTTATAAGCATAATATTCAATAAGGCAAGGATTTCCTGCTGTAATAACCCTAAAAAATAATGGTGTATTTCGTATTTTTTCTTCCTTCTTGTGAACGAAAGTTGCTATTTATGCCAACATATTTTTTTGGGATTTTTTTGACTTATTATGTAACATTTTAGAAAGGGTAGTAACTACTAAACAAGAGGGTTATAGGAAATGAATAGGGTATTTATAACGGTATACAAACTTTTAAGCATTTGTCAAACAGACAGGCGCGACGAATGCGAAGCGTGACGTCTTATTTGTAATGTATGGAATTGTTCGAATCCAGTCACATAGAAAAACGAAAGCGATCCGATAGCGTGACAGAACTATCGGACTGACGTCTCGCTTCGGAAACGCTTCGCTTTCGCCTGTCTGTTTGACAAAGGCATTAGGACCTTGAAACATCGACCAACGCATTAACAACAAAAGCGAAAAAATTTCCGGCCACTTGACTGTCGTTTGCAGGTTTGAGGACGGCGAGTAATGGGTAGGTCGTAGTCCGATCAAGAACCATGCGCGAGTCGATGGCGATGATGTGTCGTGTTCCACGTGTATCATGCGGAGCTTCCATGAGGCCAAAGAGTTATGAGATGCCGGTGGTTCAGAGCCAGGTGGAAGGGCTAGAAATCAAGCGGCCGGTCACCAAATCGCTGGACTGATCTGATCAAGATAGCTAATGAATCTAGCATTGTTTCAATGTACTTGCAACAACTCCAACCGGCAATGATAAAAGCACATCACTGAAAGAACAATCCTCGGGGAAGTCAACGACCCACCGAACTTCTCTCGTTTACCTCGTCTTCCCAACCATTACCACCCTGATGAGAGTGTTTCGACTAAGAAGAATATCTCTATTACTACTACAAACGTTATAGAAAAGTTAAATAAATTAGGGGAACAGTTTATAAGACGGGAACGCAAGGTATGATGAGAAGTCACACACTTAAGGCAAACTTATCACAATAATAACGTAGCGCAAGCGTCAATAGGACGCCATTTGTTAATGGCCGCTTGCAAATGACGTCCTGATGGCGCTTGCGCTACGTTAGTGTTGTGTTAAGTATGCCTAAAGAGTGTATGTTCCCATTATACCTCGCGTCCCCGTCTTATACACTGTTCTCCTATAATAATAATATCTATTTATTTCAGACCTAGTCCATATAATAATATAAAGGAAACTTTCTTTCTTTCTACTTTCATTCTTGCGTCAGTTATTCCATCTCTTAAAAACAAAAGATATCAGCACTCTCGTTAAGGCGAGGTTTTCCTGAGCACCGCAGGCATTCAACGCTTACCGCAGCGCCCGCAAGGACTAGCGGATACGTAATGAATTACGATGCGCGATGACACGCGCGCCAAAACTTGCGAAGTCTAGGTAGTAGTTACAGAGTAGAGCAAAGCAGTAAATCAACTTGAATTGATTACTATAGGCACGTTTGTATGTATATTTTTGAAGTGAAAACTTCTTTAGCGGCGTTGAGCACTTTTCTGTAATGGGTATAAAATCTTAAACTCGCGTCAGGACACGTGACCCTGACCGAAAAAGCGTAGGACGGCGCAGGGCGCTTGCGTGAATGTTCGTGTGACGTTGCTAGGTAACATTGTTTATAAAAGATGTACGTCACATTGGAAAATTATTGAAATAAAAAGACAACAATTACTATTCAAGTTTTCACTTCTGCCGGCACTCCCAGAGTGCAACACGTCGTTTTTTTTTTTTTTTGTTGCGGTATTATTTTGAAATCAAATGATGTCAAGGACAATTTTGTTCAAAATGAAATACTTATGACGATTAACGTATTTATTTGGAAATATGGATTAATATAATGTAAAACTACCTTCGCATATATTGCATTATTTTTGAACATACAGAATAATTTAGTTGGAAATATGATGTTTACAATCTTAAAATGTTACAATGTTAAAAAGTAAAAAAAAATTCAGGACCTTTGGACCATTAGATAAATGCCGTTTGTATTCGACTATCATTATATTAAGTTGGTGATATGTTCGTATCGCAAATAATTTTGGTATTACGTTTGAATGGAGAAATTACTTGGCGCCAGAACCAATCAAATAGAAGCTAATGAAAGCTATTATTATTTTTTCTCTAAAAAGTAACGGATATCATCAGTAGAATTGTTTTCATTAAGTACATTATAGTTACATACTCCTCAATTTTAGGGTTATTCAAATGAACAAGCTGTAAAGTAATTAACGGAGACACCTTACGGCCTTCCGTATGCTCTATTCACCTATAATACAAATGTTGATTTTGATTAGTTTGTAATAATTACCACTAAATACTTTTTTTAATTAAATAAAAAAAGGAGTAAATGACTCACTCGTTATCCCCTGAATCAGGGGATCTTGGCCTGCAGCTGCATTGCTCTAAAATATAAAAATCTAGGTAATTTTAAAGCGTGGAGGTGAATCAGGGGTCACGGCAGTTAATAACTAATATTTTTGTAGGAAATGATCATACTGTGTACACTTCCACACTATGACCACTACCTATTTCACAATTGGAGACAGTAAACCATTATAATAGGTGCGTTCACGGTGGCTTTATGAACTCTGACATAGGGTCTAAATTTAACAGTCTTAAATATTTGATGCGGTTGGTAAATCCGCTAGAAAAATAAACCATTATATTATATTCTGTGGTTATAGTCTAGGAGCCACTGAAGCATCCCACCCGTTCTCCACAAAGCTAGATTTTTAAAAATTGTATTATTGAAAAGTAACGTTGTAGCAGGCATCTATGTGGTTGCATTATCATTCCTCAAAACGGAGACAAAGTTATTTTGTTTTTGCTCTCACAGTATGACTATAATTTTAAATTCTAACTTTGTGAAAAACAGGTAAGTCGGATGGTTCAGTAGCTCTCCTACTATTAGTAAAGAGAAATAAATATACAAAGAAGGTTTTAATAATTTTTCCAATGCATCCTTACCTTTTTTGTTTATTCAGCCTTCGAAGAGCCGGCGATGACAACTTCTTACTTTTTCTGCCCATTTGTTTACAAACCTTATAACCTTATAAAATGAAGAATATTACAAGTATTTTGAAAATTACTATATATACAGGTATTATTATTTAAAATAAATGTTTGTCTCTGTCAGTAATAGAACTAAGCGTGGTGGTGGGTTTGCAAAAAAATTGACGTACATCCGACCTCCGACACGGTCCAAGACCGACTAAATGTCACGGGTCGAGTGTATGAAAAGATGAAATCACCTAATTCTGGACTTACTGGTATGGTTTCTCATCCTTTTACAATAATACTGCTAAATTCTATCTAATTTTTTATGCTCTTTAAGATGGTATAAGTTTTATTATTCAAAGCCTAGTATAACTCAAATAAAATGGTATCCAAACCATGAGTTGGACCTGTTTTTGCGATTAAATTGAATGCAGTAAAGTGCAAGCAATCGTGTATCGAAGAGCAGAAACCTGTAGACCGAAGACTGAAATATGTACTATGTTTTTTTCAAAATTTAAATCCCTTTTATTAAGGAATAATACACAATACAAAATGACGGTTTTGCGTCTCACATCGCCTTAACGCCATTATCAATAAAAATGTTAATCTACCCTCATTTACAGTAACAATATCCTGTTTTCCTAAACAATTAAACTGTTGAAAACAAACTCTGAAGTCATTACATCACATTATCAGGCCAAAGTAAACAAGAAATATAATAAGAACTTGTTTAAAACTTTTGCTCAATAAATGTTGAAACGGTCTTAGGTCCTTCGCTCACGGAAGCGCGTCACAGAAGCCTGATAGTGGAGGAACACAATCGAGTTCGAGTTATTTTGTGGCATATACAATACATATAATTTTAATATGTAGTATGTGTACTGGTAACAATATGTCATTGCGAGTTCTCTCCATTACTCGGAAAACACGTAAATTTTTCTTTATGGAAGTCAGATAGAAAGAAAGAAAAGAGATTTATTGACGCACTATTGACACACAGGACAGAACAAACAAATTACATGAATAAAAACAAGAAAAACAACAAAATGTAAAACCAATTAAAGCTACAATTTAGTCCAGTGCGAGGCCAAACGGCTCCTGCCTCAGCATGTGCTCCGACATTTTTAAAATGTCACAGGGCTGGTTTTCTGATAGGGCCCAAAGTGATATCATATAGTCAGGTTCGACTGGAAGGAAGCCGAAGCCGACCCCAACATAGCTGGGATAAAGGTTAGGAGCAGAGAAAAGCCTGCCGCTTAAATCACCACACTGACTTACAACAATCCGCCACTTACATCCAACCATGGTTGACCGTGGTTGACCATAACTCTCACGATGTCGATAGCACTATGTGTTGCTATATATAATTAAAGTTAACAGAGTATTTTTAAAGACTCGATAACTCATGAAATGCTTCTTTTGTTTACATTTCCATTATCTACAATATCATTATGTGACGTGTCTTGTCCGAAGTAAAGGTGGCGGTTCGCACCGCGCAGAGACAGGAGACCGCGACCGGAGACCGCGACAAGAGACCGCGACTGTTACTTAACTTTAGGCAATGTATGAGCGGCAGTTCGCGAGCGAGACATAGACAGAAGACAGACACGGTAGCGATTTCGATTTGCGGTCTCCTGCCGCGGTCTCCTGTCGTGGTCTCCTGTCGCGGTCTCCGGTGCGAACCGCCACCTTAAGCGCGCACGCTGCTGCAGGCTAGCGACCGACCAGCCGAATGATCCAGTGTCGGCTTTTTGTTTTGCTCGCGTATATTGTTTCATGCCTCGGTTGAGAAACAATAGGCGAGCAGCGTCGCGAGGCATTTGCGCCCGAGCAAACTGCCTCGCGAGGCTGCTCGCTCTGTGTGAACGCACCTATCTATGAATCGTTTTTATCTTTGTTCATTCATATTCATTGATTGCTTTGACACTCCTGATTCTACGCAGAGCGGGAAAAATCATACAGACTATCAGTCGCATATTGATATTCAGCATGATTCGACTAAACTGGACACGAAACCCCAATATAGTTGGTCAAATACGAGGCAGACAATTTGCGTCCCGCATACTAAAACAAGTTAATAACTAGAACTCAAACTTTAGTAGTCCAAGAACGTGTTTCTGCCATTATTTCTCGAGTTTGCATTGTTAAGACATTAGGACCCCAATATACTAGTGATATTGCTTGCGCTAAATTGCGGTTTGTGAGTTTGGACTAGGATACGACCTATCTTAGGTCGAATCTTAAGTTCTAATTGGTTGCAAACAATTATGTTTATATCGCCAATAATTGTTTTATATCGCACATCTAGATCTAAAGAGGTATAACTCAAAAAATCTGTTTTTTCAGAAATGGCAAAAAACTGATTGCCGTTTCCCTGTTTACTGTAGAAGTATTCTGAATATAAATACGCTTTCATTACGCAGCTAGAACAAGTATGTTATAGAAATCTGGTGGTTATCTCATGTATTGGGGCTAAAAATCGGATTTTCGGAGTTATTTCCCTTTTGCTAAACAATGTATGTATATTTATTTTGTTATTTTGAGTTGAGCCTGTGTTGATGAATCAAGTTCTTAGTTAGCTCTCTTTTGAAGAATAACCAGAAATGTAAAATGCAATAGAATTTTGCATTATTTATAATTAGTCAGAGTGATAGATTGATTTTTGATCAGCAGTAAGGGGTTCGTTGGATGATGAATTAGCAAAACAACACTAATACTAAATGAAATCAATCAACATTGTTTATTAATATTACTGTTTATTCATATAACAATAGCCTCATAATTCGCTTATAATTATAAAATATTTAGCTTTCTAAATAATCAACAAAATAAAAATTAAAGAACTTTTCGAAAAATATTTGTAAAAATGAACATAGAAAATCGAAGATCAACTTTAAACCTATGAATAGAATGAAACTTAAATACTAATGATGGTATTTTGAGATCATCATTATTTAAATCACGATTACTTACTAGTATTTTTAAGTAATGAACAACTTTGGTATAAATTTTAGTAACAATAATGTAGCTAATCATAATTATCATGCAGAAGGTCTTTATAGTAACTATCATAATAAGATTTCGGAATAACCGTTTTGTCAACCAATTCTTGTATGTCTCTCCTTTTCGCCTCCGACAGTTTAATTTTTTCGTTGTATGCCTTTGTTAAGCCAATTGAAAATAACGGTTCGTTTATGGCTGTGCCTCTTGTACGGGGAACCCTTTTTCGCACACAAGCTTTCCTATAAGTTTCTTCACTAAACGATGTTTTGTAGAAAAATATTTCAGGGTGTTCTTTTTCAACTCTGAGTACCCTAATATCAAGCCACTTAATTTGGTTTTTCTCCTCATCTACATTGAAATTGGTGCCCCACGATTCTTGCAATGCTTTGACGTCATAAAACTCACTGTGTTTCATTTCTACAACTTTGTAAGGTTTTCCCGTCTTTTTTGCTGTAGTAATCAAAGTTTTATATTGTTCTGGTATGTAAATTGGAGCCGCTTGCAAATATCTTTTGATTTGTTTTTCAATGACACTATGGACATTATCGCCCTCATTTTGCGAATGACCGTGTATCAAAAACTTGTGAGTAATCGACTTAACTGGTAACTTATTGACGGCGTAGGCATATGCAGACAATATAAACTTATTTTTTTGTTGTCCGCCGCAATTGTCTGAGTAGAAAATGAAGTCAACTTCTCTATTGGGATTTTGATCTACCTGCGATTTAATGTAATCGAGTACGCAGCTACCGATTTCATTAGGTCCTCTTTTTCCGTCCGTCTCATCCCAAAAGTAGCACACAACATCTTTTGCTCTTAGATCGCTAATTGTGAAATTGAGACAGTTTATCCTGGATTTATAAAAAAATAAGGATACTTGTCCTTTGGGAATCTGCAAAACGGCTTGCAAGTCGTAAACTGCTACGATTGTATTATCTTTTCTATTTTTGTCATATTCTTTTTCTTGTCTCGCCAAAGTTTTTTCTTTAAGATGCTCTTCATATTCCTGGATTATCTTGCGCTTTCCTTCTTCGTCTGAGTTTTTATATCTTTCACAGAGATCACATTGATCTTTTTTCGGGATGAAGAAAGAAATGTTGAATTCGGTGTTGAATATTCTGTTAAATGTAGAAGACGTGGCAACAGGCAATTCATTTTGTTCACGGAGTCGTTTATAATCTCTGTAGATATCCGCCAGTGATTTATCGCTTGATATAAACTCTCTGGTTGTTTGGGCTCTCAAATAATGAGATTCTATCCTAGGTATAGAATTTATAAAATCAATAACAGATTGTTTAATTTGTGGGTCAATAGTTGGATGATGGTCGTGTTTCCCTCTTAAATCAGGTTGAATAACTCCTGCTTCAGTTTTCTTGGAAAGTGCCGTTTGTATCGCTTTGTAACTCAAGTCAAGAGTCGATTTAAAAAATGGTTTACAAACTCTTATATTGGACCCATTGACTTCAAAATAAAAGGCGGTATTGAGGGCTCTAAAATTTTGTGTACTGGAGTACCGATATTTAGGCTTTATTTGTTGCGAATGTCGCACTACAAATTCTCTTTGCCTTTCAAGGCTGCCGAGTCCCCAATATGCATCAAAGATATGTTGTCTTGACACTTCGTCAATTTTTTCTGTACATTTAAGTCGACATTTTTCTCCACAGGGTGGTCCAACTCTTCTTTCTTTCACATGTTTCTTAGACTTAGACAGAGATTGGTAAGCTTTGCCTGAATTTCTTAACTGTTTTACGACTTTGGACTTCCACTGTGCTGGTTTGCGTACCCTCTTTTTGCCTTTTTTTTCGATCCCAGGATTTTGAGTAATAGTTTCAGAAGTTACAGCGTTTTGGGGGTCTACTTGCTCACTATTATCTTCTGTATCCGACGAACTACTAGATTTAGAAGAACTCGAGCTGCCACTGCTGCTATTACTGCTGGTGCAAGACGAAGTTGACGGTGATGATGGAGGTATGATTTTAGGTGGAATCTGTCTTTTATGAGCCAATCGAAAATCAGGATCCTCATCGGAGTCATCAATATCACTTTCATCGCTCCGGATTGGTGAAATATAATAATTTGGTGCGCCGGAATTTTGTTCATTAGACGTGCTAGGGATGGATGAATCAATCACTGATAAGGCGGCACGAGTATCCTTGGATGAGTCTTCTTCATTGGATAACGTTATCCTCAAGTCATCCTCTAAGGTTCCATCTTGTGTAGAGACGATGGGAGGAGTAACGTTTTCTTTATCTCGATTTTCTATTATATTAACTAAAAACCGACCACGCTTCATGTTTTCCTGAAAATGATGATATTCATTGTACTTACTAACATAGTCATGTGTGCCAAATTTATTTAAACAGCCATCAATTTAATATTTTTACCCCATTAACGATTATTCTAAAGCAATATATATGCCCCAAAGGGCATACCATCTAAAGAGAGCTAACTCAAAAATTTACATTTAAAAGGGAACAAATCCATTAATTTCAAAGACGAATATACCATTATACGAATTTAAAAAGATCCTTATTGCCAATAGGAAATGAGTTCAATTTAGGCAGTTTTTTCAAGAAATCTAAGAGTTTAAAATATGACTCAACAAAACAGAGTCAATTACAAATTCGAAAATGTTTCACAAATAAGGCAACAACTCAAAATAAAAATAAAAAATAAGATCACCTGGCCAGCAAAACGGGTACAATTCAAAATAATTCACTAATTCACTCAGCAGCAACCACCAACAAAGCGTTAACTCAAAATAATATTCTTCAAAATTTCAACAATACAGGTACAACTCAAAATAACTCTAATTTGTTTACAACGGACACGTGCACTTCGCTCGTTATTCTGTTTGCAACTAACAATGTCGCTGTTTTGGTGGGGGTTAGCGGGGCCCGCTCATTCAACTAAAGAGACACTTGACGCCATCTAGTATCGAGTAGCAGACATATTTTTAAATCTGTTTTATTGGTCGATAGGCTTTTGGTTCGGGCATTTGATGGCGTGCATAACTCAAACTTGATGATTTTTGAGTTGACTCCCTTTCGATCTAGGTGTGCGATATGTTTATTTGTATATTAATTAGTAAATTCTCCTTAATGGGTGAGATAACTTAAAGAAACATTATATTTACAGCAATACTATTTTTGGCAGTAAAGACAGCGTTAATGAGTTATCAGGATTTTGTACATTTTTAAGTGTCAATACGTAAAGAAACATTAAAAGTTGCCAGTATAGAATTCTTTTAATGTTAAGTTTTTTTATAGTCTTTTTTTTTCAAAGAACGTTACAGTTCAATGATGACATTGTAACCTATTCTATTTGAAAAGTATTCAAAAATAGAATACAAAATTGTCATTCTAAAAAATAATTGGCCCTCGATCGGATTGAAAACAAAAGACGACTGGAATATTGACTCTTGAAACAATTCATAATTATTATAAATCAAGTAGTCAATTAAAATAGATAATGGCGCTGCTGCAGGCAATACAAAAGGTATTGTGATTTTAATCATTTTATCTTTTGAGATAATTGATGAGTGTGTTGAGTAAAATCGGTAATCATTTTCTCAGGAATGCTTTAAAAAAATCATTAATATTAAAATGATAACTAGAGATATGCCGTCTTTCTTGGCATAGTTTGATATTGATGTATCATAGCTGTTTAGCTAAATCGTGCATTCTAAACATAAACGGCCGTTTTTGTTACAAATGCACGATTTAGCTAAACAGCTATATTTCAAATGTTAACAATGTGTTATAAAATTACGTTATTGCCTGTTCTACAGTAATTACAGACCACATTTTGTATTTTTGATTCTATTTACGAGTTATGACATTTTTTCGATTGGCGGCGCTAGTGGACTGTAAGAGGCCTCTTAAACTATTAGCGAGAACAGAACTTATTAAAAATGTGAAAAATATTAGCCTTAGATTCTCTGTTTCGACTTGTTTCTACAAATTATTTAATTTAATACTTTTTCAATCTGAATAAAATCACAAGCTTATTAACTTATAACTTGGAACTTATGATACGGACTATCATTGTTACTTCTAATTCTACATTATTACGAGCCACATCAGAATCATTATGAAAAACATATAATCTTAAAATGTATATTCAAGCAAGCCTTAGTAAAATAAAATATCTACTTAAATTAGAATGTCAATCAAATGAGACGACCACCGTCGTTTATCTAGATTTCCGATATCTTATTACATTTCGCTTGGAGGCGAGATTCTTAGGCCAGCGCTCACTGACGACACGACCGGCATGCCACGATGAAGTGGAACAGATTTTTTTTCGCGGATAAACGATTTTAGAATTTATTTCTGTGAATTAGTGCTTTTTTAGACATTACTTCTGTAAGTTTAGAAAATGTTTTTTTTTCATTTTAAGTAATGCGAATAGCTCAAAATGTGAGTTCTAATTGAAATTAGAGAAACAAGGCTGAAACTGGCACGTCAAGCGATAATCTCAACGGCTACCATGAGCATCTCAACGTGTAGAAGACAGTGAACCTTTCATATATTTTTAAATACAATACAACAACTAGTTCGGTAATTACCACAAAATTATCTTTTTAAATTATGGGAAGTTACTCTACTAATAAGGCTATGGTCAGCCTCGTCAATCAAGTGAAACGTCAAGAAAAAAATTCATCCATTCAAATTTTATTCATTTACGTTGTCATGACAGACGTGACAGTGACAGTGTAAGGTTTATTTTCGTTACGGAATTTCTTGATTCGAATCAAGAAATTTAAATTGCATAGCTTTTATCGCGATGAAAGCTATGCAATAGCTTAAAAACTCTATATACGAGCTTAACATGTTGATCATCACAAAATGTATCTGTATAGGTTGTTACGTTGTTTTTTTGTACCTGGCTGTTTTCCTGACAATATATAGGGAGTCCATTACGGAGTTTCTTAGGTTATCACTTTTTCACAACAATTCACTTTTATATTAAACCTTTTAAACAGTTTTACAACATTAATTAAATCAAAACAAAAGTTTACTTGTTTACTTTTCACTTGACATTACATCAGACGTCAATTATGACAGTTCAAGGCGCCATCTGGCGTTCGCCGATTAACGATTATAAAATAATCGATATTTTTAACTAATTGTTTGCAAATCATAGAAAATATAAAATACCTGATTTAGCAAACCTAAATAATTATAAGATTACGGAAATAAAAAATATTAATAAAATGAAATACCCGTAAACGGAAGTGATTTAGTTTTTTCAATATGGACTTTTTTCTCGAACATTCTAAAGCAGCGAAACATTTATTATCTGTGAAGTTTTTGCGTGAATTGTCTGTGACAGAATGTTGTCACAGAAAAATGTCAATTTTGCCTAATTAATATTCAGGGGTAATTGTTATCGTTGATTACGAGGAATTATAAATTGGACCACGAAATCGTATGGATTTAATTTAGTGAAATGGCTTTAGGCTTAAACACGTGACGTTGGACAGTTTTTTTGTGAGTTTGGTGTATTTTTGAGGAATTGAGTGTTTTCCTTGGAATGTTTGTAATTGGTAACCAAGAAGGATTCTCCCTGGACTTGGGGAAAGTGAATTTCTTGGGCACCCGAATTCAGCCTTGATTTCCGGCCGACGCGCCAGCGATGGTTAGTCGCCACATTCGGCCCGAGCCGGCTTCCAGTCAGCATCAAACTCAATTACTTTTTGGCGAAGGTGAGTTCTTTTATTGTAACGGTGTCTGAGGTTGTTCGGTGAGCACTTCCCCGGTTGTTGAGAGAATATAGTCGTAACTTGTGAAAACTTATTGCAGGATTCTTAATTGCCCCAGGAATGCGCAATTAACGGATTTGTTGTTCGGGATTCCTGTTCTGACCAGCGACCAGGATCGGAGCGTTCCGCTTCAGCCGCCGTTGATGTGTCTTCCTTCAGAGTGAACTGTGAGTATTAAACATCGCTATTTACCGAAGATAGGCCGTAGGTGTTTTCTCGGTGTCTACCACAGTGTTAACTAAAGGTTATTCGTGGACCCCGTGGTGACGTGGCGGATGCCACGCCGGAGCGGTATTTGAATGGAGAACCTGATGTCCATTACAGGCTCAGGCTAATTGATTTCCCCGCTCGGTCCCGTTGAGGAAAGCAATTTGGTTCCACGTATATTATTGGGTCTCCGTATGGCAAATTACAGGAAGGCAGCTTGAGAAGCTCGTCCCGCCGCCAGGATCCAGCAGGCCGTTGGGGCCTGGACGCGGGACCCGTTGCTCGGGCTCGCCTGAAGCCACCTGCGGAGCCAGCGGCACAGCGAGCGGCACGGTTGCGAAGCCCGCAGGCGGTCGCGCCGTGCGAGACGGTTTTTTTTTTAACTCCTTTTTTTTTAACTCCTTGTTTTTTTTTTACTCCTTATTTTTTTTATATTTTAATCCGGCTCCCGTTGTAAACCGGAGCCTGTAAACCGGTCTATATTATACCGGGTCTGGATGTCGGTGTTCCACCGAATTTCAAATTGAGGATCTTGGGCTCGTTCTTCATTCACCCGGATGTAGGGTGAACATCTTCAGCTTCAGGATCCGGGACTCTCCAAGTCCCTGGCGCCCATTTGTTAATTTTAATTTGAATTTAAATGGAACGTTCTAGTTTGGATATAATTTAACTTTTAACTTTTTCTCGGAACAGTACTCGGCAGGTTTATCTCCAACTCCCCACGCCCATAGCTCTTTCCGTTAAAGTATAAACTGGCTAGCCACCTTTAGTTAAAACTAAGATCTTAATTTAATTTTCTCGACCTACTTGTCATAGCTACTAAACAATAAATGTCACATCAAATTTATTATGTATAATAATAAACCAGTTTTTATATAATTTGTTGTTTCCTTATAGTTGTTTCCCCAAACGAGAGGGAGAAAATATTTTATGTAACAAGGTAGCAACCTAAACCCAACGCATACCTAGACAAAACCTGTAAGATCTAAGTGCACTAACGTTGTCGTATAATAGCTGTGTACGGGGTGCTTATGGCTTATAAGCAGAATTGGAGCACCTGGTCTCGATACAACGATCAATATGGGTAGCACCGGTACCTACCTACTTAAGATATTGGCAACGATGCTGGTAAAATAATGTCAATATATTTTATGAAAGTGGAGGAAAAATTTTAAAGTACAATGTTAGTACTCGACCAGGTGTCACTATTTTGTATGTTTTTTTTTGTGTTTTGTAAAATTCAGAGAGAGTTAATATTGACATTCTTGTTTCATTTTTTTTTCTTTACTCTTTATATATTAAAATATTTTTACAAAAACAAAAAATAGTGGCCCACCGGTATCAATAACAGGGTCTAAGCTCCCGGCGGTCAGCGCTCCAGAGAATGAAACCAAATAACAATGCGCGCCGTATCCAGAAGAACAGCTAATATTGATATTTACATAATTATTGTAGTTTTTAAAACATACAGGTATGGTATATACAGAGAAAAATCACCCCTTTTGGTCGTGACATTTAATTCCTGGCACAATGATAAATTTGCAATAAGCAAGCGTTGCGACGACCATGCAAAAAAAGCTCGGCAACAAAAATTTTCTCTCACTTAGTTATGAGGTAATTTCACGGATATATTGCGAAGAGGCAAGGTTATACTGTGAGCTAAACGAGAAATGACAGCCGCTTAGACGTTCAAGAACACCGTAAGGAAATTCTACTATAGTTATCACAAGGAAACTCGCACCTTATGAGCAAAAATGAGCGAGAAATGACCTCGCTTGCTTCACTATCGCACCTAGCCTTATCGCCAGGAATTGCACAGAATCCATTTATTTTAAAATTCATTTTAAACTTTAAGCGACATCTGCGTTGAAAAAAATAACCTTCAATTTACATTAACATAAATGGCAGTGCTTCAGCGCTTGATTGCGCTTTCTGTACGTCTATTGATGTTATGAGAGCCTCATTAACTATGGAAGGCGTTAACTAACGATAGGGTTTTGTAATTGGATTAAGAAGTATAAGGTTTGTATCGCTTTTAGTTTGTAACTGCATTAACTAGCCTTATTGGTCCTGCACTAGCTAAGTATTGCTAAGTACGGTTTTAGTTATTTTTAACTTATTCCAGTGTTGGGCAAATGCTATTAGATTTTTCTACAGTAATGGTGTGTAAGTTTTTTTGGATTTGATGCGGATTAGACCGACAGCATCCGTCTTACCACAAGAAAGATAAACAACTATTGTCAAACTAACACTGACTTGTCTAAAAGAACTGTCAACGTCAAAACGATATTTCTTGTTGATATACAGGTTGTTTTGTGGTTAAACTTTTTGAAGTGAAAACTTCTTTAGCGGCGTTGTGCACTTTTTTTGGTAAGGCCATATAAGTGCAATACTCATTAAATGAACTAATCAATACATCACTTTAAGGGTAAAACCATCAACTTTTAGTATCATGTCTGTTAGCAATGTATACGTAGATTGACAACCCAATCATCGCACGGTTGATGAAGTCCGATTTAATATTCATGCTTATTACCTTGTGTTGGGTCGTTAGTGAGGATGGTGCGGACATACAATATACTAGCAGGTGCAATCAAGTAACTGGTATGAAAATGAGGTTATTGGTTTACTCCACACCACCTTAGAGTGAACCCCATCGGGGTCACGGAAATTTCTTAACAGTGACCCTAAAGCGTAAAGAGCTATGCAAGGATTTTGGATTTTTGTCACTACGAGTCTGACAGTCCCTTCCACACAGGACAGGAGGACTCGTTTAATGATTTTACCACGATAAAAAAGGGTAGTAGGGGAAGTAAGCCTAAGACGGGTAGCCCGTCTAAAATGGGTATGCGGCGGCGTACGGGTGTCGTTCTTGATAATTAAAATGTGTGCGTACAAGACGCGTCGCCTCTCACTATGAGGAGCCGCGTTCTACACGTACGCCGACGCATACCCGTTTTAGGCGGGCTACCAGTCTTAGGCTTACCTCCCCTACGTGTGGACTTGGAGATTCTATACAATTGGCAATCAGTTTAAAAGCAGTTTGTATTTCTACAATGTATTTTGATCGGATGAACATATAATACTCTTATTGTACAAAGCAAAGAGCATTGAAAGAATTGGTCCATTTCCACCTAGGGGATTACCCCATGGCAGTATAACAAAAAAAAATGTTTTTGCTAGTATCTTACTTTATATAGAGCCTCAGGTAAAATGAGACCGGGAGTAACAGGCTATTTTTTTTTTTTTTTTTGTGTATGGCATCTCGCAGGTCAACCTAGAGTAACAGGCTACCGTGACCCCGGAAAGTAAAGGGCTGCCCTGTTTTGTGTGGGAGGACTCATTTGATGACCCAAAAAGATCGAATGAGACAGACAGCATGAATGATTCAAAATCTGGGAAACGATTTACATAGAAACTTTACTTTTCATATTCCAAAAACGTTTCTCTCCTAAATACTTTATATTTGTATGTAAAAAAAAAACGTCGCAGCGTCCACACACGTCGCATTTTTATCCCCTAATGAATATGAAAATGAACATTACGTTATGAAACGGCTTTTGACGACATCCAAGATCAAGGCCTGAACAAAGTAACTACATTACTGAAATAATAAAATAAACAAGAATTCGTTGTTACCGACGGACTGATGATATTTTTGTGTATAAATGTATATCATATTAAAAATACTAAACCAGTTTATCTTGGTCTCATTTTGTAAGACCTTTTCGAACATTCAAAGGTCAGTGTACACTGATATTGGATAGCTTGATGTATAACCGTGTGTGTAACATGAACATAAAATTTAACGATAAAACACATAAAAATGTTGCAGATACAAGTGAAATAAATATTTATGTGGAAGATAATAAAGTAAATTTTTGTTTGTTGGCTGTTACTGGGGAGATTAGCTGATTCAGAATCTTTGGTTGCGGCCATAAAAGGCTGAGCCAGATTGGATGTGGATGGTGGAAGGTAGTTAATTGTAACACCACTCGTTTCCCAAGAAGCTGACAGCAAACTCAAGGAGGTTCCTCCAGGGCTTAACGTCCGAGGTCGCAGGACTGTTTAAGCAGTGGCCCTGGAAGATGAAGGGCAACCGGAGGAACAAGGTGGAATTTTAGTCAGCTAAAGTTTTACAGCCCATACCGCGCCAGTCACTCAGTCAGCCAACCTCTACCGAGGGTTGGGAGGACTCATTTGATGATTTTAAAACCTTAAAAACGGTAAATAGAGTGATGAATTGATTAATTTTATTAGCTGACTTATACACTTTAAAACTAAAAATATCTATGCGTGATTGATGGCAATAAACTCATTCCCTATTACGTGGAACTTAAAAAAAATAGCTTAATAAAGACGGGGCAGGAGGGACTGTCAGACTTGATTGACTAAAATCCACGGTGTCCTTCAATAGCCCTTTACGTACCGGGGTCTTTACAGGCCCCTTCACTATGCAGACACTCCTTGAGGCGCGCGTGGAACACAACGCGCCGTCGACCCGGGCATGGTCCATGGTCGGACAGTAAGTCGCCCATTACTCGCCACCCACATGCCCGCCGTCCTCTCCCTCACGCGGCTCGCCTCCTCCTTCGCGAGCATGACTACTTCGCAGAAGGAAGCGACCGCTCCCCACTCCGACGTCTTTATTAAGGTAATTTAATTTTATCACATGCATACAAAATCTCCTGTTGAAGTTTCCTCTGATCTCGTTATCAGTAACTCTTTGAACTCCTTGATAATCTAAACTCTAACAATTAACGACGGCCATATCAAGTTTCATCGTTAACGCTCAAACTTCCGCGCTTACATTAGACATATTAATATGATGATGGTGGTAACATACAGTAAGTGTGAAGTTGTGATGCGTATCATGAAATGTAGTATGGTAACTTGTATCTCTACTTTATTTTCTTTTTTATAGTGGTAAAATCATCAAATGAGTCCTCCCACCCAGGGCAAAGCGGAAGGAACTGTCAGACTCGTACTGACTAAAATCTACGGTGTCCTTCAATAGCCCTTTGCGTTCCGGGGTCACGGTAATTCGTACAGTCCGACGACCCCGGCAGTCTTTGGCCCTCTAGAGGGGAATACAATGAGAGGGGAGCCCCCACATAAACTTGCATCTCTACTTTTTTTTTATTTTTTTATCGTGGTAAAATCATCAAGGACTGTCAGACTTGTACTGACTAAAATCCACGGTGTCCTTCAATAGCCCTTTACGTACCGGGGTCACGGTAATCCCTTGGTTCCGCGACCCCGGCAGGTTGCATCTCTCTACTAAGATAAAATGACTTCTAAATCTGCGGCGCAACTAGAGCAAAGATCTGAGGGTCTAAAACTCTGACACGTTAGCAGAATCAAAATATGAATTGAGACATTACTCATTAGTCATTTATTCATTATCAAGTAGTTTTGTATCTACACATAAAACTGGCCTTTTTTTGACTCCCATCATGTTCACTGGTCAAACATGTCAACAAATTCAAGTTTAAGTTAGGAAAAAAAAAACAACGGGGGTCCTTTGCCCACTAGTCGGATACATTACAGGCTACAAAAAACTGTCACTGTACTGTAAATATCTTCAATTTGCCATAATTATAATAATTTTTTCGTTTAACTGTAGCTGTATAAGCAATAGAAATTAACACCGCCTTTTTACAATACATTTCTTCAAAAGAATTTCACAAGTGTCCACAAACAACTTCCCTTGTCAAACACAAGACCGTCAAATCGTATAACACTTGAATTGAAAGTCTTGGTACAACAGAAAAATATTGTTAAGGTCACAAAGAACTTAGGGGATCGTTAAAACATTTGGCTTGCTATGGCACTGTAAAGGTCCTACCACACGCACAAGCTTCACGACAGTTCTTCTAACGTGTCAGAGTTTTAGACCCTCAGATCTTTGCTCTAGTTTCGCCGCAGTTGAATGACAGATTGCCAAAAAAAAGCAAGAAGAAAAAGTAAGAAGTAATTTTATCTTAGTAGACATGCAAGTTTATGACGGTGCTCTAGAGAGCCAAAGCCTGCCGGGGTCGCGACCCCGAAACGTAAAGGGCTATTGAAGGACACCGTGGATTTTAGTCAGTACGAATCTGACAGTCCTCCCGCTCTGCCCTGGGTGGGAGGACTCATAAGATGATTTTACCACGTAAAAAAAAGCTATGCATGATCAAGTTGACCGACAAGATTGCAATGCGCTGAAAATGTACGGCGGCGTACAGTAAACTTGATGGTGTTTGGCTATTAGAAGGAATTTATAACGAGTACTGATAGTCAATATTTAGTGCACGCCGCTTCCAGCATACTGCAAAATTGAAGCTAAAGTGGATCGTGTATAACTGGCATAACATCTAACACCACCAATTTAAAGCTAGAACTTAAAACCAATATGTAATTTTAATTGTAAAGACCTATTAAGGCGATGCAGGTAATTTTATGCAAGTCGTTTTACATTTCAGACAATGAATGCAGATGATCAAACGAATACCGCAATGTAGTCAAACTTGCGTGCAAGTTCTTGCATTGTGTGAATTGGGCTTTAGCTTAACAAAAAATCGAACAACGTATCACCATCCTTAATAACATTATGTACTAAATCTGACATTTCAGAAAATATACCCAAGAAACTAATTAATTTCTTTTCTTTTCGCTAGACAAACATTCTCATTAGACCCAGTATTTCTTAAGATTAGACACTAAGAATGATGAGGACATCCTTTTCCACTTTGTCTGGAATGGTCTATTCCAGGGGATCCCAAACTTTTTCAGATCGCTTCGTATTTACAGGTTTACCGTCTTACTACAAAAAATCATCAAAACATACGTTGAAAACTTGCTTAAAAAAACTATCAGATTATTACTTACTAACTAACTACCTAATTAAACAGCATTTTACGTTGACATGTGTATTGTTTTGCAGTTACAGTTTTTTTAGACAAGTGTTCAACAGCTGTTTAACTTTTTTGTAGTAAGCCGATCTCGATGCCCTTTTTTTAGCGTGGTAAAATCATCAAATGAGTCCTCCCACCCAGGGCAGAAAGAGAGGGACTGTCAGACTCGTACTGACTAAAATCCACGGTGTCCTTCAATAACCCTTTACATTTCGGGGTCACGGTAATTCGTAACTCCCGCGACCCCGGCAGGCTTTGGAGGCCTCGCCCTCTAGAGGCCTCGTCATTTTGCTGACACTCTTTGAGGCGCGCGTGGAACTCAACGCGCCGGCGACCCGGGCATGGTCCATGGTCGGACAGCGAGTTGCCCATTAATCTCGATGCTCTAACTAGTCGATACCAGGCGACAATGATATGATTCAGTCGAAAACTCTACCAAGTTAGAATACGTGAATAAGGTTTCAGGCTGCTGGAGAAAGAGAGGAGTCAATGCAATAATTTTCTTCTTTTAGACTATCTTGTGCATGGCAAGAATCTTTTATCTTACCAAATTCGATGCTGAACATTCGCGTCTCACAGCAAACTCCTGTTCTCTCTACGGCACACCCGGTCGTACAGTTTGGGAACCCCTGGTCTAGCTATAAATTGTAGGAAACTACTTAGCACTTCGGAGCCTCTGTTAATTGATCTTTCGGTTTCTTTTAAAAGAGTAATGGTGGACTCGATTATATTTTAGAAGTTTCTAAAAGTTTTTGAACCTGGCTAGATCATTTTTCAAATATCTTCATTAGAACATTATCTGTTACTTTGATAAGCACAAATCGAAGTAAATTAATCTTCAACAAGATTTTTAGCTTATGTTGTCATTCATAGTCATAATAGTTTATTAGAATCATAAAAAATAGATAAACCTAAACCGAACTAAACTTAGGTACTCTGCCACCCAAACATCCTTCGGATTCCCCTGAAAGTTTGACTTATGACCTTCGGGATTTTTCATTATTCAAAATGTATAATATTAATATGATTTATTCCTGTTGGATACTTTTTTAAAAAAAGGACACCGTGTATTTTAGTCAGTACGAGTCTGACAGTCCCTCCCGCTTTGTCCTGGTTAGGAGGACTCATTTGATGATTTTACCACGCTAAAAAAAGTCTGGTACTTTTGCTTGTTATGTAAAGGACAACTTCAGTTACCCTACCTAGAATTATTTAAAACATACCGCCTTGAATTTATGTTGGCTTAGTACTTCAGTTCGTAAGTAATGTAATAAAATAACACAATGTATAAATACTTTTTACATTACCAATGTAACTCAATTCTTTGACTCATTAAACCATTTCAATTAAGATACTTATCTATAGATTCGCACCTCCATTAATCAAGATATCACCTTTAACCCCAACTACATTAACTATGTCACTTTAATTCAATCTCCCTAAGACCCCACTATCACCCCCTGCAGTTTGACCTTTGACCTTTCCCCCTTTCACACATGTATGCATAAAATGCACATAAACAACGGACTTGAACTCTAATGTCACGATCACTTTGTACTAACTACTCTATGAAATAGCAAAGATTCCTGTGTTCGGTAACTTTTAGCAAAATTATTTTGGGAGTATAACTAGTTTTTATACGCGAAAGTATAAGTAAATAGAAAAAGGTGGTAAGTATAGTATTTTGCTGTAAAAACATAAGTATCACTACATTGTTTTTTACGTGGTAAAATCTACTTATGAGTCCCAGAGCAAAGCGGGATTGACTGTCAGACTCGTACTGACTAAAATCCACGGTGTCTTTCAATAGCCCTTTGCGTTACGGGGTCACGGTAATTCGTACAGTCCCGCGACCATCACTACATAGTATAAAACAAAGTTGCTTCCCGCTGTCTGTCTTTTAAAACTACGCAATGGATTTGGATGCGGTTTTTTTTAACAAAGTGATTCAATTAGAAGGTTATAAGTATATAACATGCATAATATTGTAGAGATTGCACACGTGCGAAGCCGGAGCGGGTCGCTAATATATTAGATACACTTCTATCAAATTATATCTCTGTCAATTTATTTTTCCCAAAATGATTTGCTTGTGGCATCAATCTAGCCCAGAAGTCGAAATGAAATAAATAAATAAATAAATAAATATTCCACAACTATCACACAACGCCATCTAGTCCCAAGCTAAGCAGAGCTTGTGTTATGGGTACTAGACAACTGATAAACAAACATACTTATATATTTCTAAATACATACATATTATAGATAAATTACACCCAGACACAGAACAAATGATCATGCTCATCACACAAACATTTGTCCTGGGTGGGAATCGAACCCACGACCTCCGGCATAGCAGTCAGGGTCACTAACCACTAGACCAATAGGCCTGTTCATGAGATCCTTAGATGAAGCAAGCTCACTCAGAAGATACTGATAATCCTGCAGACCATCGGAACACAGTAATAACTGATCTTAGTGTCACTTTTTAGGACCTCGTCAGTTACAAATTATGAAACACTTTTATACATGAGCTGCATCTGATACATTTTTTTTATAGAAATTGAATGTAAACAATAATTAAATGTATTTAATCATAATCACAATGAATAACTTTCATTCTATTCAGGCAGATAAATTAAGATCTTTTCACGGCTTAACTCAAGCCCACACTTGACCTATATTCTCTGAGTGAGTCTTATTTTACTAAGTAAATAGTTCATTCATGAAAGACTGTGTATCCGGGCTTTACGAGTTTAATGACAAAATGGGGAACTAAGTGGATGCGTTTTAAATCATTATATGTATATGAGTAGGCCTCTAGTGTGGGACGCAACCTGTGTCGATTCTCTTGCGCCATCTCATCTTCCAAGTTCATCGTGCTCTGCTGGCGCTGCTGCTGCGGTTGCTGAGAACCTCAAGTGGCGTAAATATAGCAACCTTAGTGTTAACTATATTTTTGAGCCGTTTGGGGTTGAAACTAAAGGGCTATGGGGTCCGAGTGCTCACAGCCTCTACAAAGAAATTTCTAAAAGACTTGTTCACGCTTCCCGTGACCCAAGAGCTTGGTTTTACCTTGGCCAGAGGCTAAGTATTGCCATACAAAGAGGCAACGCCGCCAGTCTCTTGGGCACATTACCAGCTGACAGCGTTGAGGATGAATTTTTCGATGCTCTATAATAGTTTAGTTTAGTTTTATTTCAATTTTGTATTTTTAATATTTATGTATTTTTAGCTTCTTAAATTTAAATTAAAAATTTGTAGCGTAATTTTATATGTATATTATAATAATACGAGTATTATAGTGTATCCAGAAGGATCCAAAAGGCATATAGACAACAGTAGTGAATTAAAAATCTAATTAGACCGTCACATACAGTTTTGAAAAATAAAGGACACATATTTTTACTTTTGTTAAATCAATGCATTTTTACAAAAATATAACGGATCAAAATTCGAGAAAGTGCTTCTTTGGTTTAATTGAATTAAATGATTTGACTTTGACTTTGCGAGTGGAGAAAATTCGAAGCTCATTAAGTCAGAAGCAAGCAAACTATACTTGCTTGTGACGTATTGGCAATTTTGCTTTACGTAACAAAAGAAAAAATGCGTGTCAAATATTTTTTGATAAACCATCTGACAGACTAATTGGATTTTTTTAGTCAATTACCCTCTTCTATGTATTTTTTTATAATTATGAAGTTGCATTATTCCTGAGTGTAAACGGTTTTTTGGGTGGTATAATAAAAGCTTGTAAAATCACCAAATGGGTCCTTCCAACCTGTGTCTGGTGGAACGGAATCAGACTGTTACCAACTTAAAACCATCTAGGCCAAGGTCTAGGTCTATACCCAACGAAAGAATTTCGAAGACAAAATTAAATTAGTCAATAGTCACAACATAGAATTAGAGTAAGACTTGTTTTGTATCTGTACTAATTTAGTATTTGTACTCCTATATTATTTACCAATCTTATAAATAAAGTATAGTTCCTATTTCTACTAATATTACCTATTCATTGTAATAATTAGGTACAAGTGTTTGTATTTATTGTTTTAAATCTTTAATACTTTGTATGTTTCTATAACTTCTATATTCATTTTGAAGTTGCTGTGCCCTTGCAGGGTTCATGACAGGTTCTGACAAAATTGTTCAACATCTTGTAACACCACATGAATGCAATAAATGTTTGAATTTGAAAAGTAACGTCACGATTTGGACTCAGAGAAAACAAAACACAAAAACAGTTGGAGAGGCCTTTGATCAGCCGCGTGTCAGAAGTTCAAGCTTCTAAATATAAATAAAACTTTATCCTTTTGCTCCTTTTACTTACTAAGAAAACAATATTATGCAGTGCCATGTTTTCAGCGTTAAATATATTATTATCGCCTGTCCATAATATTTTATCTCTAGTCCTAAGTTATTTCTCTGGAGCTATCTTTATTTCATGTAATTATTTTGGTTGCGGGCTTCCAGACGGCGTAGTGTGACCCCTGGGACTTCCTGCGGACACTGTAACTTGGTTTACTAAGTTACTTTTGTAAGAGCTGCCATGCTTAATTTTAAAATATTAGTTTTTCAGCCTGTCTTGTGCTCAGTTTAGGCACATTAATGCTCTTAGTTTTTAATATGCTACACGTTGGCTGTCGTTCCCTAGCTTGCTAAAAAATATCTGGTCAATTTTTTGATGAAACTCTCCATTTTAAATTGATTGACTTCGGCCTTGAATAACTTTATAAGCACACATGGGATTGATGAGGACCTTTGGTAATTTATTTCTACTAGTGTACACAAGGGCCGCGTGAGGGAGAGGACAGCGTCCTCCCTCCAACTTAGCCGTAGTGGTAGACGCCCACAGCGATGGACGTCGGCAGACGATTTCCGGCCACCGTAGACGCGGGCATGCGAGCGGCGTGTAATGGGTAACTCGCTGTCCGACCTTGGACCATGCCTGGGTCGACGGCGCGTTGTGTTCCACGCGCGCCTCAAAGAGTATCATATTCAAAGTGCATTATTTTTGAGAGAATCCTTTTTGAACAAAAAACGTTTCAAATTTCTTTTAGATTTTTTCTACATTATGTTTTATAACAACTATTTGCCGCGTTGTGGCCGGAACACATCTCCCGTGGACGTTTTAAAATCAGCCCTTGACAGTTGGTTAATGCGGCATCCCATAACAAAACTAAACATTTTCCAATTTTCGGATACTTCTCTTCAAACATACGACGTCAGAAGGTATTTGCAGTCCCCACCCACATAGTTTCCCGATCGCCCACTTGCACAGAAAGATGGAATGTTGTTCCTCTGCTACGTACTACGGAAATCCTGCACGAGGCTGATATGCTATGACATTTGTACTGGAAACTGGAAGGTTTGTATAGTTTCACTGCAGTGTTTTGTTTAAACCTTTGTCAAACAGACGAATGCGAAGTGAGGCGTTTTTTATTTGTAAAAGCGAAAGCGATCCGATAGCGTGACCGAACTATCCCGACCGAAATATATAACCGACGTTTCGTATCGGTTCGTTATCGCTTCGGACTCGCCTGTCTGTTTGACAAAGCTTAGAGAAGTGAGATTTTAGAGAAGGCTACGACTCAAAAATCAGGATTCGCTGCATGAAGTCATTGTTTTTTCAGTCAAGAATCAAAGTCAAATATTCTACATAGTTTTAGGTTATGGTTTTAGGATAAGTGATTAGAATAGGAATACTAACATAGCAATAAGAAAATGCAATAATGAGTCAATGTTACTTGAAATAGAGATATGTATATACTAGCTGTACCCAGCCACGCGGTCGCGGATATGTGACTGATGCAAAAAATAGATAATAATAATCATTGATGCGGATTATATATCATTCTAAAATTTCAGCTCAATCGGTGCAGAACTTTTTGAGTTTTTGAAGCGTACACAAACCAACATAACATGTATATATATATAGAATAATGAAGATAGAAGAAAGATAGATATAGGTCCATGGGCACTTATAAAACGTCAACAACAGGTACTCGGTTCGGTTTCGTCGTTTCCATGGAGAAAAACCAACAAGAAACTCCATGAAAGAAACGCAATGTAAAGGTAAGGGTCTATTCATATAAATAACAATCTACCAAAATATAACCCGCTTTCACTTGTAAGTTACGGATGGAAAAACGCCCAATTTAAATCAACTTAATCACACGGAAACAGTTAACGGTTTAAAGAAGCTTTAAACACTCAAGCTCCCTATCCAATCTCACTCGACAAACACCGAATAGCCTTCGACTATGTTTAACTTGTATTTATCGGTAGCAGTTCAGATTATTAACGAAACTTCCCTAGAGGCTATTGGCCCAAATTCTTGGCGAATATTTAACCAATTTTCTTGCTTCACTTTTATTAGGCTTGAAATTCTAATGGGCCTGCATTATTGATATATTTTTGCGTGTTATAAGGTGGATAGAAGCCCGAGTAGTGTTTGTATTTTAGAGCTAAAAAAAGCATAAGTGCCGCAGGCGATGTGTAATGTTTCAAGCGACACGTGCTTATTTAACGTTAGTGTAAATTGTGGCGACTTGGGGCCTGCTTTTAATATTTTAATTTTTTTTACTTTGTTTGGTGTCGCAAAACGCTTTTAACTTGTAGCCAAGAACTATTAAGCTATATACCAGTTAGAAAAGTCTGAAGATAGGATTTTTAGGGTTTCGTAGTCAAAGTATCGCCAGGTCTTCTCATCTGTCCGTCCGACTGTCCAGTGCTTAGCTAAGAGTCCTTTAAAAATCTGTAATTTGGGAAAAATATACACACATACATAAATTAGTTACACCGAAAAAGTGGTGGAATAAAATCTCATAAAATTCTTTTGGCTTGTCATAGACAGTCAGCACAATTACCATAAAAAGATTTTGTTTATTGCGTGGCTATATTACGAAATGAGTTCTTCCGTCCTTGCTAGAGTCAAAGGTATAGTCAGATTCGCACTGACTAAAATCCACGGGGTTCTTTCAAAAGACCTTTACGTTCCAGGGTCACAGTTACCTGTGCCTCGCAACCACTACCATCTAAACGGGCTCATATTTTTACAAAAGCATAATCTCCTTGCAGGACTGCCCCGCTTGGGCAGAGCACCGCCGTGTCCTCACGACGGCGATAGGCGGAGTTCTCTCGCGCCCGTCATTGGTCGAGGCCATGCTGCGGGGCGAGACGGAGTGGGAAGCGGTCGCCTCCTTCTGCGAAGCAGTCATGCTCGCGAAGGAGGAGACGGGCTGCGTGAGGACAGGACAGCGTTCTTCTGCCACCCCAGCCGCAGTGGTAGACGCCCACGGTGACGGACGGCGCAAGACGATCTTCGGCTGTGGCGCGTTGTGTTCCACTCGCGCATCAAGGAGGACTCATTTGATGATTTGACCACGAAAAAAAAAAAGAGATAATCTCCTATCATAAAAATGCCGATGGCAATGAAAAAGAAAATGGAGGTTTAGGCACCTGACGTAACATGCAATGACCTCTTTACATTGAGAGGTATCTGAAAAGCGTTGCCACAGAGCCGAATTTAGGAGATAAGGTTTTAAAGTCACAGCGACTTCGATATTTGGCAATAGTCGATATTATTTAATGACTTACTGGTTTCACTGTAGAATTATGTAGACAAGTTCTTAGTTTTTGCATTTTAGTCATAATTTTCAGGAGTTTTAGTTTTAGTTGCTAAGTTTGTATAATTCATTTTATTTCTTTTATTTCTTTGATTATTTTTGTGAAGTTATCACTTATATCTGTGAATGCTGGTTAACCTATAATTGGCGACTGTGTAAGTCCTAGTCCTATTATAATTCCATACCTTTTCTATACTGTACACAGAAGCTGTTGGAAAACCTTTTTAATAAATATAAATAAATAGATTTATCATAAATCATCATCTGCCAAGTTTTTTTATTTGGGAACAGCTTCTAGTCTCACCGGATGCGGCTTTAAAATTTTGGGCAGGGTTAAAATATTTCTCCTACTCTACAGTTTTTAAAATAATAATATCAGAACTGTTCTACTTGGGGAACTATTAATTTTATTAATAAGTGTAAAATTAAAATAGAAAACAAAGTTTTTCTGGTTTTAAATCTTGTGGAAAGTTAATGCTAAAGGCAAGAACAATTCTTTTACACGTATATTATGCCATGGACAGGACTGTAGCCACTTTCTATTCCTAACAAAACAAAAATATTTCTTACTGCTACTGCTAATGTTTGAAACTAATACTCGGTATTTAAGTGATAAAAAAAATACATAAATAAATACATGTCCATAAAAAAAAAAAATGTTCACCGTTAAAACCGAGTACATAGGTACCTGCCGCTTCGCTCGTAAAGGTTCTACGGATGAATGAAACATCTTTCGCTTTCTTTCAGAGCATGTGTAAAAATAGAGAGCGACACATTTTAGAGTTCCGCAACCACATAAAAGGGTACCGTGGTTTATGTTGCTAAGTACCGACAGACGGGTTAAGGTCTTGTTCCTATGGGGTGCTTGTACTCTCTATTAGGGTTGACTCGACAATTGATTTATGGGGTAGATAATTATTTATAGTCCAGTGTATCCATTATTAAAATATTTACACTTGGACATACCCATATCTACTAATACGACAATCTCTGTAGCTTACGTTAAACTATTTTCTACTCGTACCTTACATTATAAATGTAAAATTTTGTGTGAATGGATTATGTGTGTGTTACTCTTTCAAACAAAAATCACAGAACTTATTTGGATGGAGTTTTGCATACACGTACTTTACATCGTGGATTAACACATAGGATACTTACGGCTTTTGTCCTAATATGACGTTCCTGTGGGATAGCATAAGACTGCTCTTAAGGACAACACAAAACTCCTCTTCGACAATTTCAACCGGTAATGTGTCCAAGAAGCAAGCGATATTGCCATTTTGAATGGCAACGCTTAGCCACTTCATACATAAGGCGACACAAGTCTCCGATACCTTACGACTTTCGTGTCCATTGACGCGTGTGTACGAACCTCTATGGTATTGCGATAGCCGCCTGGATACCAAAGTTTAAGGTATGGGAGACTTACGTCCCCTTGTGTACGAAGGGGCCGAGTCTCTGTACAAGGTAAAAGCAATATTTTTAGTCACGGGAAGCGTCGACTAGGCGTTTATAGATAATACTACTACCAAACGGTGAGGTGAGCATAGATAGTCACTCACTAGACGCCTCAGATAGGACATCGACGATTCGATTAAGTTCAAGGAGTAAACTTGGCTCGGCATGTAAATTACCCAAAGCAGAGACTTTTTGAAAAGAGGTCGATGATAGTGGAAAATGATAATTTTAACTGCCCGTGTTCACTAGCTGAGATTCCTTGGTCATCCAACCGGAGGGGAGCAGTGAAGTGTAAGGTTTTGTTGGTCAATGTTGTAGATACTTCCCCGCTGTTATCTGTTGTAATAGAAATAATTAAAAGACACTTGGTAGGGTAAGGATCTCAAATATAGCTTTAATCACAATGTTATTTAGATGGATCGACGAACGTGTTTTTTGGTTGTTAGCAGCCAGAAAAGACGCACTCAATATCAAAATCGATAAAACCCGTTTCTACGGCACCATACTACGTGTGCTCGTGGAGGTCAGATAGGGAGTCGTTCCAAGTAAAATACTGATTTTCAGCTGCATCTGGTTCGATGGAAAGCCAACCCCATCACAGTTTTGAAAACGCTAAACATGATGACTGAGGTTGTCCTCCAGTCTTTTATGCAGTTGACTGCCAGTGATAGGTACTACCGGCAATGACTTACGAGCTATTAGATCGTGAGTTTCAATCCAGTCAGGTGCTTCACTTTGTGTAGGCATGTCTTAGAACCAAAAATTCGAAGTCATGTGACATCTACCACTCCGTAATAGGGCCGTGTGGTGGATTATAGGCCACTCACTCTCACAAAGCAGAGGTCTATATTCCAGCAGTGGAAACATCATAAACAGTGTTATACATGAAGCGTCTACCTATCTGAAATCCATAACCCAGTATTAGGCTGCGGTTCAACTAAGGTGGAGCGGAGCAGAGCGGAGAGCGATTCACCATTCACCATGACTTGAGTCGAAAGAGGATTTCAAGTCATGTGATTGGAGAATTTCTCTTGTATATCTCAATACCCCTTTGTAAAACTCGTTGTTTATTGAAACTCGTCCCAGAGTCGGGAGTTCAAATTCCAACATCATTATAAGTTAAGTTTATTTTTAGGTTAGTTAAAACGAGCTTTGGTTAATATTGGGTGTTCTAAAACTTTTCGCCCGTTTGCCGTTATGTAAACAAAGTAATTTATTTAAAACTAACTATTGTATGCAGTTTGTTTGTTTCGCTAAAATAACAAGAGAACTGAGTAAAACTTGCATTTTAGTGCAAAAGTAAATTGAAATTTGTTTAATTTGGAATAAGCCGGTATTTGTTGTACCTGGTAAAATTACTGTGATATAATTCCGTTATTTCTGACTTCATTTTAATTAATACTAATATTATAAACGTCAAAGTTTGTTTGGATGGATGGATTTTTGTTTCTCTTTCACACAAAAACTACTCAACGAATTTGGAAAAGATGTGGTAGGTACAGACGCCGGTCGCGGGACTAACGAATTACCGTGACCCCGGTACGTAAAGGGCTATTGAAGGACATCGTGGATTTTAGTCAGTACGAGTCTGACAGTCCATCCCGCTCTGCCCTGGGTGGGAGGACTCATTTGATGATTTTACCACGATATTAATTGTGTATCCCACAATTAATTGAATTATTCATGTATGGTGGTAGGTACATATTGGAATAGTAAAAGCTATGTGGTTTTCGTGCCTAAAATTAATATAGGTAAACTATACATCTTTAGTATATTAATTAAGGGGCATAGTAACTGGTGGTTTTTTTATGGCAAACTTATTGCTCTTTGGCGGCCGGAATCCGGTTCGAAGGACCTGTATATAATTTTCCGTTTTTTGTACATTGTACTTTAACGATGAAAAAGCTTTGTCTATTCTTGGTATAACAGAGATATCATGCTAAGCGTGCAGTAACAACTATATTAAGGATTACTTAAATATAGTTGGGAAAAGGCTCGACTGGTCTTTATTAGGTGTCTAGTTTTAGTGCACAAGCATAAAATTTAACAACTCCCAACAGACTCATACAGTTTGTGCAAACTTACCGATTTTGGTCAAAATGTTGAATAAACTTTACGAACTAAAGTTTAAGGTACGATTTACAATCGGTCCTAAAGGACTATTGGTCGTGTTTGTTTGGCTTAAGATAAGTGTAGTAAGGCCTAAAGTAATATTGAACTACTGTTATCTGGTTTATGTAATCAGTTGGGAGTAAGAAACTGGAAAATAAGGTTTAAAAATAGTGGTAGAAAAATGTTGTGTAGATACGCCCTTATCAGTAACGTCGCTTACAATAGTGAAAAAAAAACTTGAAAAAACGAAAAGAAACATTTTTTGGAAATAAAAAAGTTTAACGCGTTGTGGACCATTTTTTTTTTATCGTAGTTAAATCATCAAATGAGTCCATCCACCTAGGGCAGGGTGGGAAGGACTGTCAGACTTGACTGACTAAAATCCACGGTGTCCTTCAATAGCCCTTTACGTACCGGGGTTACGGTCATTGCGAGTCCCGCGACCCCGGCAGGCTTTGGCCGTCTACAGGCCTCGTCACTATGCTGACACTCCTTGAGGCGCGCGTGGAACACAACGCGCCTCAAGTCGGTGAGGACCTGCGTCATGCGGTAGGTAAGGACGACGTGACGCCTATCCAGCCACTCCTCAAAGAGGGATCTTACCGCCGCGATTGCGGCGAGCCTGAACGCGTTATGGACCTGAGTTTCATTGGTGGTAAAATTGGCTGATTACGCTGCAAAGACAGTGGAATTCAACAGATAGCTTTTATAGGGTAAAACAAACCTGTTTCCTTTCAACCTTATTACGATTTTCAGGAAAATAAAACTTTAAAGCCTTTCTCAAACAGACAGGCGTGGCGAATGCGAAGCGAGGCGTTTTTATTTGTAATGTATGGAATTGTTTGAATCCAGTCACATAGAAAAGCGAAAGCGATCCGATAGCGTGACCGAACTATCGGACTGACGTCTCATATTGATTCATTATCGCTTCGGACTCGCCTGTCTGTTTGACAAAGGCTTAAAAGTTTCCCAATCCATACAATTTTCCTTTCCTCTTTTGTGATCAAGTTTAAAATCGACTTTAAGGCGAGGTTGCAGTTCAGTGTGTAAATGTATGGACGCACGACCTCATCCCCGCCAAAATGCGAGCGAAATAACCCGCAATTTGATTGTTTTTCGCTTCTTGTAGTTAACGAAAAATAAATTATAAAATATGTTTTTACCATTTACTTTAAAATAAAAAGCTCTATCTATTGATATAATTTGCATAAAAATCCATGATGAAATCTCTTAACAGTACGCGTTTAAAATTGTGATTTAGTATCATGTTCGGCATTTTTTTTTTATCAAGCCGATAATTCCAAATCGTGTTTCTCTCTTTGCTATCTACTTCAGAATATGTTCAATTTTGATGTGATGATTTTTATTTATTAAAAATATCACATTTTTAGATTTCTCGACGTTCAAAAATCTTTAAAAGTACTGCAACCTCCCCTTAATATTTCCTACAATATGGTGAAATATTTAGTAATGTTGTTTTAGGACATTTCTGTTACCTCTTGACATATTTCCGTCCTTGATGGCTATTCAAATCCACAGTTATATTCAAAACTTTCTACAAACAACTAAGAAATGATTAAGTATTTGTTACACATTGACAAATTATTTGTGACTACAAAGACATCGATTAATAGATACATAGAGAACACAGAAAGGTAAATTATAACAGAAATCAGTCACTGCCAAATAAACGATTAAAAAATATTATATTTAGAGATTTGACAAGCAATTGGGCATTTAAAAGCGGCGTTCTTTGTCACGGCCAGTCTGATGCGTGACACCTGTTCTATTCTTAAAATACTCACCGGAAATATCATCTAATATATTCTATTTTGGCAAAAGACAACGGTTATAAAAAAGACTATTGTAATAGACGAGTAAGGCGGTTATAAAGGTCTTATTTTCTTCATCTACTCGGAAACCAACAAAATTTAAAATGCAGAAAATGTGGAAAACGTGAAAAATTTTAAACTTTTTTTTTCATACATTTTGATAGATGAAGGATTCTTGAATATGTAAAATTTTAACAAATACTTCACGCAATTTTCAAACATGCATTCTGTACACCCAAGTAAGCAGGAATAAAAGAGGAAATAAAAATGCGTTGCTGCGAAACTTTTGTATTTATTACTAATTAATTTTTTTTTGTGAAAAGTTGAATGATAAATGCATGTAATAGTACAGCAAACGTCATGGAGGTACTTAATAGTACAGTTAAAAACATGATGTTTTAAAAAAAAACGACGGGTTGCACTCTGGGAGTGCCGGCAGAAGTGAAAACTTGAATAGTAATTGTTGGAAATATCTTGTGAACAGATTTTAGTAAAACTCGCAAAAATGGTTGACTTTTTTTTAATAATTTTCCAATGTGACGTACATCTTTTATAAACAATGTTACCTAGCAACGAATGTCACACGAACATTCACGCAAGCGCCCTGCGCCGTCCTACGCTTTTTCGGTCAGGGTCACGTGTCCTGACGCGAGTTTAAGATTTAATACCCATTACAGAAAAAGTGCTCAACGCCGCTAAAGAAGTTTTCACTTCAAAAATGATCAAAAATAAACAAAAAAAAATGAACGCAATGACGTGGCAAAAACTGCATTTCCACTTTACTTACACCCGTTATACCGATTTCACTAATGTACAATTCGATTTTTTTAAATGTATTGTTCAAAAAATAGATCTATCTTTTAGAAGACCAAATATTTTGAAGAAATACCTATCACTAGGAAACAGCCCTATTTCTTTGCCCTCCCATAAAAGACTTGTTCAAACTAACATTGACCTTATTTTCATGGATATGAGAAAGCCTGTTATATTATAGAATATTTTTATGAGCGAAAAAACATAATAACAGAATGAATAGAATAATGGAGGCGCAGCGTCATCCTGGAGAATTGGCAGCTTCATAACGAATTTTTCTGGTCTTTTTAATATTGAATCATACTGTCTTAAAATAATCTTTGTTCCTATTAATTAAAGCATAAAAAGTGAGCTGATGGCCTACATGACATCATAAAGCGAGATTAATTCCAGTGTGGAAGCAAGATAGCGCTAGACGACTTGTATAGCTCTGTCTCTATCCCACAGTGGAATCACTCTCACTTTAAAACGTCATGGTACGGCATATTACGTGCAGCAGAAAGGAGTGGCCATATTCAAGAGTGTGGTAAAGACAATCAAACTGAACAACTGATGTTGATTGTCTGATATTGGTTTACACATGAATATAAAATATTATGTAAGAGCAAAGCTCCTGCACGGACATGCGGGCGCCGAGTAATGGGCGACTCGCTGTCCGACCATGGACCATGCCCGGGTCGACGGCGCGTTGTGTTCCACGCGCGCCTCAAGGAGTGTCAGCATAGTGACGGGGCCTGTTGAGGGCCAAAGCCTGCCGGGGTCGCGGGACTCAGAAATTACCGTGACCCCGGTACGTAAAGGGCTATTGAAGGACACCGTGGATTTTAGTCAGTCAAGTCTGACAGTCCCTCCCGCCCTGCCCTGGGTGGGAGGACTCATTTGACGATTTTACCACGATAACAAAAGAAAAAAAGGGCAAATCTCCCCTTTCCAATCCAATCCCGTTTCACTCCTTTATCCCAACAAAGTAGAAAGTCTTTTCTTCAGTCGTCTTTGTTTTAAATCTCTTAATTTCAACTTACATAAAATACAGGGTGACTCTCAGCCAATCACCTCCAGGCATCAATCATGAGAACAACCTGTCCCAGCTAATTCACTGTCATAATTTATCATGACCGCAAATGATAATGGAATGGCCAAAACAAGTAAAGCGCAATGTCATCCCGTCTGGACATGTCCAGTTTGGTCACGCGACGCCATTTTTTTTGGTCCTTTCATACTGGAGCTTAGTTTTCTTTTTTTCCACGGATACGGATTTTTTGAAGCTTCGGCTTGGCTTGGATATTTTTTTTGTTTTTTTTTTGTTTGGTGTTACATTTTTTTATTTTACTTTGTTTTTATGAGTTTTTAAATGTATTTTGCTGGTATATTTTGCACTCTGAACGTAACCTGATTACTACTCAATGAGTTGCTATAAAATTTCGATCAAAATATGAATTAAAAGACAAGAAAAGATAATAAAAATTAAAATGTCTTTTTACTAAATATTATTAAATTCCATAAATATTTCAACTTATAGTTATATTTTAAAAATAAAAATGCATCGCAAAATATACGGTTTTTCAAATAACTTCGATTTTTCTTTTCAATTTTTCTCGATGACCCGAATGGCCGATATGGGACTGCTCAGATAACTTTTGAACTTGAAAGAAATAAGACATAATATAATATATACTGATTTATAAAAAGGTATGTGAAAAGGTACTACAAACTGTCACATTTATCACACAGTTAAAAGTTACCTGACGATTGAAAAATAGCCCATATACCTAGCATTTATGTTTTCCTCGTATCTACATAGTAATATCGTAACTCCATAACTCATAGGATAGCATAAAGGTATACACCTATACATCGTGTAGAGTTATGAGCTTTGATATAAAAGTCGAATCTAAATTCGTCCGAAGCATTCCGTCAGATAGCAACGAAGACCAAAACTGACTCAACTAAGGGTCAGTACACACCAAAACCCGACGAGACGTGACAAGATGATACTGGAAATATGTACCTTTTCGCGTAGTAAATAAAGTTATATATTGAGTAGCTTTTAAAAAGATCGTGGGACGCTGCGCTGCGTCGCGTCATCTGTGAAATGTGTATCTCTTGGTGTAGTAAATAAAGTTGGTTTACATTTCCACCAAGAACGAGCTCAGTCGTCTAATTCTCAGAGCGAGCTTACTGTTTTCGCCTGGTTCTTTTGTTAGTGGAAACACAATATGTAAGCGGTTTTCTCTTGCGTTGTAAAAATAAGTCATTAATGGGTACGCTTAGCTCGCAATGGAAACAGGGCTTAATTGAAATACAAACTGGATTTGAATTTGTATGCACTGAAATACTTCGATCATTTTTATATAAGTAAGTGATTGACTGCTGTAATACGTATTGTGGGTCTGGCTGTTTGTGTATGTGAGTTTAAATGTTTGTAAACGCACCCACGATACAGGAGAGCATTGCCTTGTTAAGGTTGCGGTTCCAATGAGGTGTAGCAATTCACCAATCACGTGGCTGATGCACAAGGCTGACCACGTGACACATGTGTATTCAAGTGATTGCTGAATCGCGACACATCTCGTCTCCGCTCTGCTCCGCTCCACCTCAGTCGTACCGCAGCCTAATGGTCACAAATACTTGTTCGTGTTTGCTTGAGTGAGTCGAGCAAAGCGAACATTTATACCGCACTCTATGCCGCACAGTGACGTTCATTGTGCTCCACAGTGTCGCTCATTGTGCCCCACAGTGTCGCTCATTGTGCCCCACAGTGTCGCATCTTAAGGCTCGCTCATTATTTCATTACGGAATTTCTCAGCAGTAGTCAAAAAGGAGATGTCAAATGCAGTCTAATGTTTAATTAAATGTTCAGTATCTAATATAGCAATAAATTCGCCGTGTAACATTCCTCCTACGTATAACATACTCGTATCCCCATCGATCACTCAATCCAGGCGCGTCTGTCGTTGCAAGCAACGTTATTAAATGCACTGTATGTAGTGTGCTTATTTTTATTTGCGGATTCTATATGTACGGAAAATAATGAATTTAATATTATAAAGCTGAAGTTTGTTTAATTGAATGCGCTAATCTCTGGAACTACTGGTTCGAATTGAAAAAATCTTATTGTGTTAGATAGTCTCTGTATCGATGAAGGCTATTTTTTTTATCGCGATAAAATCATCAAACGAGTCCTCCCACCCAGGGCAGAGCGGGAGGGACTGTCAGACTCGTACTGACTAAAATCCACGGTGTCCTTCAATAGCCCTTTACTTTCCGGGGTCACGGTAATTCGTACAGTCCCGCGACCATCGAGGAAGGCTATAAGCTATATAACATCACGTTACAACCAGTAGGGGCTAAGAGCTGGGGAGAAACCATGGGGTACAGCAAGTAAATTAAAAAATAAGTAAATACAATCAATTTCTATCAAGTATTAAACCCAAAGAACAAATACAATTTCATCGATATAAAACGGAATTCAATAATAACTATGTACTATTATTATTTTAGTACTTTTATTTTTATGAATGTAACATAATTCAACAGGTCTCCCATTCTATTTTAAAACTTTATGCACAAGTATGGCATAATGTATACGGTACGCCTAATGGCATTTCAAACAAACTTTCAAGTCCTTGATTTTCGAAATAACTGTTAATTTTAGTGAAACTTTGTGCGCTTCGTGCTTGCGAGGTCAAGTGCGAGGCGTATGTAATTAAATTCGGTTCAGATAAAAATTTAAAAGCTTGAAAGTTTGTATGAAATGTTGAGTTCGGCGTAAACATTCTTAATGCGCACCCTTACCGGAGTACTTGCCTATAGTCTTATTTGTCCAGAAAAGTCGTGAAATACATTTTGCGCCTTACCACAACAAAATAAACGTCTGTTGAACGCTTGTTTAATAAAACTAACAACGTCAAAACGACATTTCATATTGATATAAGGGTCGTTTTACAGTTACACTTTTTTTAGACGATTGCTCAACAGACTTTTAACTTTTTTGTGGTAAGACGGTTTGTAGCTAAATAAATCAACCAATCATAATACCTTATGTATCAAATGAAGTTTTAGTTTTATAAAGAAACGAGTGATGGTGATGAATCTCGTCACTCACTGATGTAATAAAACTTTGCTTGTGAACATTATGGGCGAATGCGCTCTCGGTCGAGAAGCATCATAAGACAGGTGCAACATAAATTGATATTACGAAAATAGAGTATGAATACAAGAATAAATACAAATACAGATAGGTTTAAACTTTGCGCGTTGACAACGCCTCTTAGTGACTACATTATTTTGGGGACATAAGATCTGCCAATTCTTGCAAACAAAATATTTTGACAAATATTTATGATTTGTCAATCATTAAATGAGTCCTCCCACCCAGGGCAGGGCGGGGGGGGCCTGTAAGACTTTGTACTGACTAAAATCCACGGTGTCCTTCAATAGCATTTTACGTTCCGGGGTCACGGAAATTCGTTAGTCCCGCGACCAGGTTGTGGTTCTTAAAGTGTAGAGGAACAGTGTATAAGACGGGGACGCGAGGTATAATGGAACATACTCTCTTTAGACATACTTAACACAACACTAACGTAGCGCAAGCGCCACCAGGACGCCATTTGCAATATTAAACTTGACAAGTACGCGGAGTAACGTTACTCCGCGTGTGTACCCAGTTAGTTCACATCACTGACACATCGCGCGCTGTAATCGATTTAATGGTCGACCATCGACTGCGAAAATAGCGCATAGAAGGCTGTCGCTAGCTAATTTTCACTTTAAAGTTGCCCAAAAAGGTCTAAAATTAATTCCCGCATTTCTTACGCACATGATAATATGTATAATATTTAATTGTTAAGTCTGTATTGAAATCTTTCTACACAATACGAGAAATAGATGGGCATGATAATAATTATGCTAAAAACAACGGTTTTAATCACAACAGACAATAGACTGAATTCAAGGTTAAATCTTTTGATCTGCCTTATTCCTTTATTTAATGTTAATAACCCAACTAGGGTATTTAGATTCATGGCCAAGGAGTAGATTTGAAGTTAGAGTGAACAGGCTTTTTCTGGTTAAGGTCTAGGCGCTTGCAAATGATGTCCTGATGGCGCTTTTTTATTTATTTTTTATCGTGGTAAAATCATCAAATGAGTCCTCCCACCCAGGGCAGGGCAGGAGGGACCGTCAGATTTGACTCACTAAAATCCACGATGTCCTTCAATAGCCCTTTACGTACCGGGGTCACGGTAATTTGTGAGTCCCGCGACCGTGCTGATGGCGCTTGCGATACGTTAGTGTTGTGTTAAGTATGTTATACCTCGCGTCCCCGTCTTATACACGGTTCCCCTAATTATGTCAATATAGTCTTATAAAACCATAAAAAATATATAAATAGGTACCTATGTTCTAGAGCACTGCTAGATATCATAACATAGATAATTCAAATTGTTTAGAACCGCAGCGAACATCGCGGTCAGATTAAAATTCATCTAAATTGTACATTGTGCAAATTCGATCATAGGGTTCAGTTTATTTATCTGTGTATTTAGTTTGTTTGTTGTAGTATACAGTTTCTCGTATCCACAATAATAATTGTTTTTTGGGATCAACTGATTTATTACTGGCCGACTACATATTTGCAGTAAATGCCAAGTGCAGTAAGAATGCAAATAAAATCAGTCTGGCAGTGGTAGTCTTTGTCTTAGAAGGTCAATGTTCTCGTAGTATTAACATTTTCTTACAGAAATACAAAAGTAGTTGAACGTAGCCTTCGCTCTTTTAATAAAAAAAAGAAATATCTCAATATTTCAATTTTGAATAAAGAACAGTTGGTGTTGGACTGAATGTATCGTTCGCATTAAATACCTATCTGACTTTTTAGTAAGAACTCGAAAAATGTTATTTTTTTTATGTTCCGTTTATTTTTAATATAGGGGCGCAATGTTGAACGAACGGTTAGTGTAGTCGTAGTACTGGATAATTAATAAAAACGTTCTGTCTAATAACCAACTCAATATTTTTATAATAGAACACTTTGATTTCACACGAACAATAGTCAATCTCTGCATTTTCCCACATAATTGTAATTTTGGGTTATTAAAGGGGCGAAGTGTAATGGGACGTTTTATCAGTTAAAAACCGCGTTAAATTTCGATAACAATTAGAACTATTGTCTGACTTACAACATTTTAATATCACTCATAATTTCGTAATATTTCTATAATTAATAATCATAAACAAAACAGAAAAAAAATGAATTGACCTTCGAAACCATTTCGTCATTAAATGTCATTTATCTTTTATTTCATTTATCTTTGACTTTCTTGACAGGCTAAAAGCAAAACTTGTATTTCAAAGATTATATTTCCGATATTTGGAAGGATCCCTAATATAAACGAACAAGCTATTAAGCTATCAATCACAATCGAGGACGTACAATCCGACTTTATATTCGACAAATTTAAACCACTTTTTGACAAGGAAGACGTTTTATTTTTTTTCTAAATTATAAGCAATATATCTTGAAAATTAGTAAACAGCTATATCTATATATATAAAATGTTATGTTGGTTTGTGTACGCTTCAAAAAGTCAAAAAGTTCTGCACCGATTGAGCTGAAATTTTAGCATGTTAGCATGAAGGATTGTTTTTATCTATTTTTTGCATCAGTCACATATCCGCGACCGCGAAAAAACAGTTTTTTTTTTGTGCCACAGTAAAGCGTGGCAGGGGTACAGCTAGTTTATTATGTATTAGTATCACTATAAGTATATATTTTCTATAGTAATAGTACTTATACTTTGTTTTACTTCCTCCTAGATTTTTTTGAGCCCTACCACCTGTTTTAATCAACTCGAAGGATAATGACTTGCCTTGTGGCATTAAGTTCACGTATTGACCACTGTTTGGACATTAAGTTTAGATAAAAAAGGTTAACAACTTGAAAGACAAAATTCCCACTCTATCGGAGGCTATTTAAAAAAACGGCCATGAAAAAAAAACGTAAATAATTCTAAACTAGTCAACACACTTGAGCTAGACCACAAAACTTGGTCATTCAATTAGTTAAATATGTACTTCAAAAGCTAGGTAGGCACTTAATGATGTGTATTTTAGTGTAATTAAAATAAGTAAGATATATAAATGGTTTTATGAAAAAAACTGATAGAGTAAACTTATTGCGAAAACCAATTTAACGAGTCTGCTTAATTTAAAGTTATTTAAGTTTATTTGTATGATTCGTAAACTGTTTAAAATAAATAAAGTAACATACATAAATGATGCTATGTTTACTTTAAACACAAATAAAAATAAATTCTTTTAATTTATATTTTAAATAAATATTTTTTGTTTTAATTTATATTTTAAATAACTTTATTTTTTTTGAAAGATAACCGATCCAAATAAGAAATGTTTTCATATGTCCTAAAAGCAGGTCACTGTTAAAAAATATATTTTTTTACACAATTAAAGCTAATTTAAAATTACTAACCTTTTTCAGAAGAAAACTTAGCTATCCATTTTTCAATAAATCTTCTTATTCATTTTTTTAAACTATAACACTGACAACCAATCTAAAACACACTTTTAAACTATGAAATCCACTGTTAATATTTTAGTTTATAAACACTCACTGGCCGAAGAGATAATCAAACTTATTTTTTATGAAGAAAAATACTTCGCGCGCGAATTTCGTATTCGGAACGCGTAGTGACGTCACAGATAACGCGTCCACAGCTTTCAGTATCTCGTGGGAAACTGGCGGGAAATCTTGGCAAGCGGGAGAATACGCGGGAATCTGAGCAGAGTAGTACATACACACGGTATGGCACAGCCACAAATGGATTAGGTACGCTTAATAACTTTTAAAAGTGAACTTTCTCCAAATTTGAGTCGCAAGATACAAGTTGTGCTTAGTATGAGATTCATCGAATTCTCTTTGTCTCTGACACTCTTTGTTTTTGGGTGGTAAAATTTAAAAACAAAAACTGGATCCTCAACACTTCAGTCCCCCGTGAAGTTGAAGGAACTGGCAGACTCTAACTGATCAGTTAATCCTGTTCCTTCATTTGCCTTTTGTATTCCACGGCCACGGACTTTTAAGAAGGCGAGTCTCTGTCACCTCTATCCTAGAATAGAGCACACACGAGTAAGGGGTAGCTCGCTGTTCGATCAAGGACCCTGCCCGGCGACGACGCGTTGTGTTCCACGCCTCATGTAACTGTCAGCAAACTGAGACGGGCAGACTGAGACAACGCCTGTTTTATAATCCTACAGACAACGGTACACAAAGTTATCATACGAGTAAGAACATTCATCGTAGGTGTGTAAGGTTCATTTTCGGATCCAGTACGACTGAGCTAAGGTTAAACTAAGACTCAAGTTCGCTCCATAAATTCGGCTTTAAAGCCTTTGTCAAAAAGACAGGCGTCGCAAATGCGAAGCGTGACTTTTTATTTGTAATGTATGGAATTGTTGAATCCAGTCACATAGAAAAGCGAAAGCGACCAATAGCGTGACAGAACTATCGGACTGACGTCTCGCTTTGGTTCGGTATCGCTTCGCTTTCGCCTGTCTGTTTGACAAAGGCATAAAAGTCGTCCTGTGTAATTTTTAAGGTCACGCAATTATACTGCTATAATACTAACTTTTGGTAGACATCCTTAAAAGACTTCCTTTTAAAGTATTTTAAAATCCGCCTTTTCCTTTACCGTCTACTAAAAGTCTGTTTCCGGAAAAGTCTCTACCTACCTCACTATCTGTCATACTGCGTGAAAATACAAAGAAATGGCGGCGGCGGAAGAGTGGTTCCGAGACCTTTATTCAGGAGACGGAAGTCGGCACTTTGTATTGAACAGTTTTTAGTCAAGTCATTGTTTTGAACCAGGTAGCTAAAATAGGATCGTTTTTATTTCAATGTGAGAAGTGGCAAATAATACTGCATAATATTATTTCATCGCAATCTATTGCTTCATAAATATGTTCAAACATTCGATTAAACGATACATACAGACTATATTGTGTAGCATCCTTGATAAATGGACTGACCAACACATTTTTTTTGCTACCCGACTACGGCAAACCCAAAAGGAGGGTTATGATTTTGACCGGTATGTATGTTTGTATTTTTTAATTTGATTCAGTATCCCTGAGATTAGCGCGTTCAGCCAAACTTACTCGCTTTATAATGTTAGTTTTAGGTTATAGTTTAGGTTACAGACAGTTTTATTTAGAAACGAGTTTTTTCCTGGTTTAATAAAAATCCTTAGGCAGCTAGGTTTACCTCTGGAATAAAAATCTCTTGGTTCAACTGATTGGATTAAGTTCATCTTCATCATCAGCCTGTAATTGTCCACTAATGGGCATAGGTCTCTCCCAATGTACTGCGGATTAAATTCTGTTGTAGACAAAGTAAAGAAGTTAATTTGGAATGTTTACGTAAGAAATCAAAAAGACACTACATCTTCCAATACTACTAAAAGAAACGTAAAAACAAGGATCCCTACCTCCGCAAAATACCTTAACAAATAACCATGTCGGGTTGTCCCGAGTTGCGGGTCGATTATCTTAGTCCGTCAACGAAAATTCGGGCCGAATTCGAAACTTTGAATGAACCTATTCCCTAGTAGTTCTGATTTCATAAGTTCTGACGGGAGTCGGAACAAGAGTGTCCAATCATGTTGACACCAATTTCAAGTTCATATCACTAACTAATCATACGTCCGTAAGTGACAAAAATAAGAAAAGCCTGAATCGTCGGCCGGAGCTACGGGTTTCGTGTTTAGATAGTAACCCGAGCCCCGATCCGATAGCTGCATGCGTCGGGTTTACATTCTTCATTCTTCCGCCGATGTTTATAAATTGCCTCCCTCAAGCTCACTCGGGTGACTTGAGCAAGAATTTTTCTTCTTAACTTGCGGGGATATATTTTTATTTACTTTTAAAAGAGTGGCAAAAGGTTAAGCTGAAGTTATGTAAAGAATTTTGTTTGTTTCTTTGACTGCATCAGATTTTTAAAATGTTTTTACTAACTTCATAGCCTGTATTTTGCATATAAGTTTGGAACAGTCGTTTTGCAAAAAAAGGACAAAGATTTTTTTATAATTTAAAAAAAAAAAACGTGGAGGAAGATGATAATTATCAAGGTATTTGTCACGGAACAATAACAGCTAGAATACCCATTAAGATTCAACAGAAATGCAATCTACTCCGCATCAAACAGCTCAATTACTTGCACATGCATTGCACAACGGAATATCTGTTTGTACACACAAACATAGAAACTCACATACACATAGACCCTAACCCGGAACAACTACTTGTGAGTCATATAGATATTTGTCCCGTGCGGGAATCGAACACGCGTCACGCTGCGCAGCAGTCCAATCACTCAGCAACTGCCCCAACCGTGCCGTCATTTGATTGCATAAACTGTAGTTCGGTGTACACGCACTTAAAATAGCGATTTATGTAACTCATACAAAATAGTAGGTATTAGTGCTTGCTACATTTGTTTTGGATGAACAAGGCATTAAATAAATAATTTCAGGTGATTATGAAAGAGTAAATGATTTTTTTATTCTATGTAGATTGACTGACTACATTCGAATTATAGCGATAATGATTAATATGTTCTTAAATATAAAAGATGTATGTTCTCAAAGATGCATTGTGAAGGCAATTTGAAAATAGAATCTAGTATTTTACTTGATGCCTGCCGGGGTCGCGGGACTAACGAATTACCGTGACCCCGGTACGTAAAGGGCTATTGAAGGACACCGTGGATTTTAGTCAGTACAAGTCTGGCAGTCCCTCCCGCCGTACCCTGGCTAGTCCTGGAAGGACTCATTTGATGATTTTACCACGCTAACAAAAAAAAAGTAGGTATTTTATCTGATTAGTTGCTACAAATATTGCAAGATAACTGTTCTTAGCAGAATCCACACACTATGCAACAACCAAATGCATTTGAACTTCTAAATTATCAATACCTCAATCTAAACAAACAGAAACATCTCATTACGTGCCTAAACACACCATAATTTCGAACATCAAAGTTTGCAAACCATATTACGATTCGCGCAGTTTGAAAATCAATTGAACATCGACCATGGTTTAGTAAACAGTGCATCAATAAATAATAGAGTTGATTTGAGGTAATACCTGCATTAGTAGGTAATTGTTCATGCTCACACAACATGGTCTTGAACTAAGAATAGAATATCCACATTTTAACACTAATCTCCACCACAAATGACCGGACGCAGTGCCCCTTTTTAACAATTCCCTTTTTAGTGTCCAACGATGAGATTTCTTATATAGGGTAGAATAGCTGATCCTTGATCGGACGGCGAGCTACCACTACTGGCCATCCGCAAATCCGTGCCTAGAGTGGCCGGAAATCGCCCCGAAATTTCACGCGGTTCGCATTTTTTTTTTTAAAACGTTGCCCCACTCTAGGAATTTCTCCTGTATCGTGGGTGCGTTTACAAACATAGAAACTCACATGCACAAACACCCAGACACGGAACAACTACTTGCAGATCATACAAATATTTGTTTCGTGCGGGAATCGAACCCGCGACACATAGCGCAGGAGTCAAATTTCTCAGCCACTGCGCCAAACGTGCAATCCAATTTTCACCCTTGCCTGTGTTTTTTTCTCCACAATAGGAATTTTGCCTGTGTCGTGGGTGCGTTTACAAACATATAAACTCATTTGCACAAACTCCCAAACCCGGAACAAATACTTGCATATCATACAAATATTTGCTCCGTGCAGGAATCGAACTGCGACGCGCAGCACAGTAATTTGAAACCACAACGCAAAATACCTTTTGGTTAAACATCATATACTGATCTTGGACATTCGCGGACGTTATCAGGGTTCAGTTGGTCGCGGGACTAACGAGCTGACCGTGACCCCGGAACGTAAAGGGATATTGAAGAACACCGTGGATTTTAGTCAGTATAAGTCTGTCAGTGCTTCTCTGCCCTGCGTGGGAGAACTCATTTGATGATTAGGTATACCAAGATAAAAAAAAATACGCAAAGGTCTGTTGGAATAGGGTAGAAGTTAATCATCCAAGTCTGTTGCTTCCGCTCCATCTAGAGTGGAACTAATTTGATAATTTTCCACACCAAAAAGAAACACGTTGTTTTACACGCGTATTAAGCCTGGATAGTGACTTAAGGCTTACTTTACCGAAAGACCTTTCCCAACAATAGGATCATTAAAGCTTTTGTCAAACAGACAGGCGTAGCGAATGCGAAGCGAGCACGTTTTATTTGTGATGTATGGAATTGTTTGAATCCAATCACATAGAAAAGCGAATGCGATCCGATAGCGTGACCGAACCGATGCGAAGACGTGGCGAAGGCGTATTTGCTCTGGTTGACGTCGTGCATAAAAAGCCAGCTAATACAAGTGCCACGCCTCGGTTCTCTGCATCCAGTTTGACGTCTCGTATCGTTTCGGTCGCGGTCCGGTTCAAACATGATTGTGACGTAGCTGCATAATTTCATAGCGTAATTACTTTCTAGAATTCCAGACAAAACCTGAAGCACGAAATAGTCACTCAAATAAGGAAACAACGCGACAATTGTCCGCGGGCATGAGTGTAAACCTTGCCCGGGATTTCCGAGAGTGGAGCAACATTTAGCAAATTGCTCTGCTAACTGTACGCGCTGAGAGCGCCACCTGTGTTCGTATTTGCACGAGTTTTTTTTTGTTCCGTTGTGCTTTGAAAGAAAGTCTTATGCATAAGGTAATAAAAGTATGTTTTGTAATTGTTACATAAATGCTTGTTTCATTCAATGGGAAGTCTCACGCCGAGCTTGGCTCAGATGACGCTACCAGCGCATAATAGCATTTTTTTTTTGGAATAGGCTACTACAGTTCTTTTGAAAGTGTTGGCACTTTTTGCAATGCCGTTGCAGTTGTTTTTAGACAATTTAGAAACATCTGTAATAGTCAATCCCATCAAAAACATACCTGTTAAAAAGGGAGCCAAGTTCCTATCGGCTAATTGTTCGCTTAAAAAATGGTTGAAATCCAATCCAATGCCAAGTTTAGATGTATAGTCACGGGCAATAGGATGTATACACTAAGCAGTATTCAAAAGCGATGTTCTGTTAACATATTAAATAAACTTTTGCCTTTTCATTACAAAAACAAATTAGGTCTTATTTTAAAGTGAAAAACAGTATTTTAAGAGTAAATTGCGTTTAAATTTTGTTAAGTGTATAGACATGTTATTGCTCGTGACTGTAAACTGTGTTTTAAAATCGATCATAATCATCTTCATCAACAGCCTGATCCACTGATAAACATTTGCCATTCCCAAGACTCGCCACTAGACCCAGTTCTCTGCCTTCCGCATCCAGCCACTACCCGCCACCTTATTCATGTCAACGGTCAAGTTGGCCGAAATGCATCAAATTACGTGCATCTAAATTTAAAAGTGAAAAACTTCTCTAAATCGTAATACTCACGAAAATTTTCTTCTAAAAACCGTTCGTAATAATTTAATACTTTTGCTTTTCATTTTAAAGAGCTGGTGGCTAAATAAATACAGCCGCACAGGCCGATCTTTCGGGTTAAGCCGCGCTTGCCGAGGTTGGTCTGCGGATGGGTGACCATCTGTCGTAGCGAGTTTCCTCCGTGCCTCGGAAAGCACGTCAAGCCGTTGGTCCCGGTTGTCATTTGTAGATCTTGTGACAGTCGTTACTGTTAGTCAGAATCTCTAAAGTCTGACAACCAGTCTTATCATGGGGTATCGTATTACCCAGTTACTGGGTTGTGGAGGTCCGACAGGCGACTGCCTGCCATGGAGCGACTGCTCCATGTAAAATACTGATATCCAGCTGAATCTGGTTTGACTGGAAGCCGACCCCAATATAGTTGGGAAAAGACTAGGCAGATGATGATGATATTGCTTTTCATTTACATTCACATAAAATTATCCCAAACATCAGCTAAACATGACAAACATAAAGTTACTTAAGTATGCAAATTGTTTGACAATACAGCATAATATGCACAAGTTTAAACTTCGTTACATAGCATAAACACTGATAGTCCCTGTGGGACCAACTTAAAACCATGCAAACTACAGAAGTGTGAAAATTACGGTATATGAGTATGCTTTATTATGATCAAAGGTGGTCATATTGATTTTATATTTAAATAAATTAATATAATACTATAACATATTATATTTACAAACATCGATATAAGCTGTCTTAAGCGTAAGATATAAGCTATCTATAGGTGTAATGTGAAATATTGATTTCTGTCAGTGTCTTTTTTTTTAGCGTGGTATAATCATCAAATGAGTCCTCCCACCCAGGGCAGGGCGGGAGGGACTGTCAGACACGTACTGGCTAAAATCCAGGGTGTCCTTCACTAGCCCTGTACGTAGCGGGGTCACGATAATTCGTAAGTCCCACGACCCCGGCATGCTTTGGCCCTCTACAGGCTCCGTCACTATGCTGACATTCCTTGAGGCGCGCGTGGAACACAACGCGCCGTTGACCCGGGAATGGTCCATGGTCGGACAGCGAGTCGCCCGTTACTCGCCGCCCGCATGCTCTCTGTCAGTGTCTAGGAAAAAAGAACAACTTTCGACAGGCCTGTTGGTCTAGTGGTTAGTGACCCTGACTGCTATGCCGGAGGTCGTGGGTTCGATTCCCACCCGGGACAAATGTTTGTGTGATGAGCACGATCATTTGTTCTGTGTCTGGGTGTTATCTATAATATGTATGTATTTAGAAATATATAAGTATGTTTATCAGTTGTCTAGTACCCATAACACAAGCTCTGCTTAGCTTGGGACTAGATGGCGTTGTGTGATAGTTGTGGAATATTTATTTATTTATTTATTTATTTAACTAAAAAATTTAATTGAGATGGCACTGGCTACCGAAAAAGTACAAATGTATCATGTTCATGAAAAGTAGCTGTACGATATGTTAACTCGTTGTAAAGGGGACGAAGAGTTTGTAAGGAGACCTACCAAGGGCACTATAGCAGAATCATAATAATTGAAGAGCGATCAATTCGTTAAATATTTTATTGTATTACGAGTATATCATTTGTGTACTGCAAGAAGAAATAGAACAGACCATGATTTTACGATGTTTGTCAACTTTCAATTTCAATTTTAAATTATTTTATACAAAATGTAATTATTATGTATTACGTTACAATTCGGTACAATATTGGCTGGGTTCTGTCGAGCCTCTCTTAGGTTTTGATGTTTAATAATTATTTTTGTAAATATTCATTGATTAAACAAGAGAAAAATATACCCACGCGTCCGTAATGTTTCAAAAACCTAAATTAAGTTTTAATTAGATTTGCAATTTATTGATTCTGTAAAATAGCCAAACCTCTAAAGACATTGCTGCTACCCTGGTTACACAACCTGGTCACTTTTGTATCGTATATCTTCTATAAATATAAAAGGAGAACTGACTGACTGACATATCAACGTACAGCCGAAACTACTGGGGCTAGGAATGTGAAATTTTGCACACGGCTTCCTATTATAATGTAGGGGAGCACTAAGAAGGGGTTTTTGGAAATTTAACCTTTAAGGGAGTGAAAAGGGGGAATTAGGAAAGTACGTAACCCACGCGGACGAAGTCGCGGGCAAAGTGCTAGTATTCCATAATTAAGACAAAAGTAACCAAGAAATGTTTTAATAAGTCCTGTAACAAGAATACATTTTTTCATTTTCTTTGCCTCTGCCCCTTTGTCTCGCTCCGCTTGGACCGTGTAATTATTCCTGAGCCAGCTTATTATTTCCAGACTAATATGACTATCTATGTCAATACGGATCATAATCCTTTGTCTCTGCATATTCAGCAGGGTGATTAACGTATGTCGGCAAGAAGATTAAATGGGGTTTGATTGCGATAGTTTGGTAACAGGGGTGACATCTCCTAGTGTAATTATTGTTGTAGGATCCTTACATTATTATGCAGAGCCTGAATTCACCCACGACTGTGTATGCCTCTCATTTTTCGACTCTATTTGTAGGCAGCAATTAGATGAATAAGTTCAGGTTTTGAAAATTGCAGTTAAATCAATCTAGCAGTGGATGTAAACTATCTTACTACAAAGATTAAACATCGCCTAAAAAAATGTAATTGCAAAATGAATGGTCGCGGGACTGACGAATACCGTGTAAAGGGCTCCTGCCCTGCCCTGGGTGGGAGGACTCATTTGATGATTTTACCACAATAAAGAAAAAATGCAAAGACTTTTATGAGAATGACACTTTTTATTCAAGCGTTCAATCGATGTATGACTTTTTTGTTGTAAGACGGAATGTCTTGGGGTGCTAAGACAGGAAACCTCCACGTGCGCCCGTGGACTGGAGTTCCCTCTCGGATACGTCCGGGGGAAAGACCAGTTTTTCGGGCCGGTGCACCCTGGGATGCGGGCAAAAACTCTTTGTCTCTTTGCCCGTATGCAAATAGCCTGTCGGGTGGACGCTCCAACGCGTGTCCCTCTGAATAGCAGAGGGCACAGCGGCGGAGCGGGCTTGCGGACGGTGAGTAATGGGTAAGTTCGCCGTCAGACCAAGGACCAAGCCCGGGTCGGTGGCGCGTCGTGTTTCATGCGTCACCGACGGGGCCCCCTTACGGGGCCAAATGCTTGCTGGGTTCGCGGATTTTTTCTTCATCCAGGATACCGCGGCCCCGGAACGTAAAGGGCATCCGAAGAAACACGGGTGGATTTTAGTCAGTAAGAGTCTGACAGTCCCTTCCGCCAGGCCCAGGGCGGGAGGACATGTGATGATTTTACCCTAATAAAAAAAAAAAGACGGAATGTCTCTTCGTCTGTTACTGCTATTCTTCTTAGGGAGTGTTTCAAAATAGCAGTGACAACAAATGTACATTGTGGGAGAGCACAAGAAAGTGAACACTTTTTTTTTTTTTTTTTGCGTGGTAAAATCATCAAATGAGTCCTCCCACCCAGGGCAGGGCGGGAGGGACTGTCAGACTTGTACTGACTAAAATCCACGGTGTCCTTCACGAGCCCTTTACGTACCGGGGTTACGGTGATGGGTAAGACCCGCGACCCCGGCAGGCTCTGGCCCTCTACAGGCCCCGTCAGTTTGCTGACACTCCTTGAGGCGCGCGTGGAACACAAGGCGCCGTCGACCCGGGCATGGTCCATGGTCGGGCAGCGAGTCGCCCATTACTCGGTGCCCGCATGCCCGCGCCTACGGTGGCCGGAGATCGTCTGGCGACGTCCGTCGCCGTGGGCGTCTACCACTGCGGGTGGGTCGGAGGGAGGACACTGTTCTCTCCCTCACGCGGCACGCCTCCTCCTTCGCGAGCATGACTGCTTCGCAGAAGGAGGCGACCGCTTCCCACTCCGTCTCGCCCCGCAGCATGGCCTCGACCAATGCCGGGCGCGAGAGGTCTCCGCCTATCGCCGTCGTGAGGACACGGCGGTGCTCTGCCCAAGCGGGGCAGTCCTGCACCGTATGCTCCACCGTGTCCTCAGGACGGTCCTCGCAGTGGTGACACCCAGGCGTTTCCTCCCTCCTTATCAGACACAGGAACCTCCCGAAACTTCCGTGTCCGGTGAGGACCTGCGTCATGCGGAAGGTAAGGACGCCGTGACGCCTATCCAGCCACTCCTCAAAGAGGGGTCTTACCGCCGCGATTGCGGCGTGCCCGAAGAAAGTGAACACTTACGGTTATTTAGCTCGCTTTGCTATAAAGTAAACGATGACAGGTTTAGAAAAGATAAAAAAAAATTAGGCGTTACTTTTCGGAAATCCGTAACATAAAAGTTAAGAAAATATTTCGTTTTAATTCCGCGACACAAAAATCCAGGCTTTTGGCTGAAGCTACACTATGCCGCGACGCGATCTGCGACACATGAGCGATTAAAACAAATTAATGAATACACCATACATCAGCGATAGCACGTGTAACCTGTTTCGCTCTTCCAGTCGCATCGCAAATCGCTGTCTAATGTAGCCTCAGCCTCTGTTTTACTACTAAAAAGGTATCTGTTGAATACTTGTCTTAAAAATCATTTTATTGAAAAGTGTGAACAACAACAGATGTTTAATTATTGTCAATGTCTAGAAAAGAAAACTACAGATTAACTCATAACGCATTTAATAATCTCCGCTTTACCTAAAGTCATAAGCGTTTACCCCAAACGTTTCAAAAGTGTTACAGTACAAAGTTAAGATTACCCTCATTACTACGTACTTGGTACACGTTAACGTGTGTCATTGGATATTAAAACTTGGGCTCAGCAGCCATTGCGCGTTAATTTATGTTAATCCCAGTTACTTAGTGCGTAGCTACCCACGGGTATTGCGTTTGGCGAAGGATTTGTCTTGGTTATGAAGTTTATGAGGACTTTGGGTATAGTCTACGCACGAAGACAGCTTGTTTTATGGGCCACTCCTCACTAACAGCAGCAGTGGAGGAGCCAGTGGTGTCACAGTACTATCGGCCCCGAATTACGAATCGGTGTCGTGAGTCAGAACCCAGCCGGGCGCATTACTTTGTGTAATTTATTTCATCACAATTGCTCTCAAAATTTTTCACATTTTTACAAAGGCACAATCTCCTCGCCTCTGCCGGGTTACCGTGACCCCGGTACGTAAAGGGCTAATGAAGGGCACCGTGGATTTTAGTCAGTACAAGTCTGACAGTCCCTCTCGCCCTGCCCGTGGCGAGTAATGGGCGACTCGCTGTCCGACCATGGACCATGCCCGGGTCGACGGCGCGTTGTGCTCCATGCGCGCCTCTAGGAGTGTCAGCATAGTGATGGGGCCTGTAGAGGGCCAAGGCCTGTCACGGGACTAACGAATTACCGTGACCCCGCTACGTAAAGGGCTATTGAAGGACACCGTGGATTTTAGTCAGTCAAGTCTGACAGTCCCTGGGTGGTACGCAAAAAAAGCCCGAACCGCGTGGTGGATTATGCCCCACACCTTCTGTCAGTCCCGCACCGTACTAGGCATTTGGCCTATGGGATCAGTTTGCTATCTGCTCCTTAGGTACACATAGAACTACGTACTACGTACCGATGACCTGGACCTGATTCTTGATTAGGCGGTCAACAACCCATTACTCGCCGCCCGTAAGCCCGCGTTATGGTAACTTACTTATTGTTCCTAAGAATCATTTTGCTAACTGAATATTTCATCTCTATCTCACAAATCTCAGTAAGTACAGAACTTCGTAGGTCTTCATATGCGCCACAGATTTTGTTTCACGACATCTTGATTTGATTGATGTCAGAAGTTTTGGAACACGATTATTGTTTCATATTACTTTAATAACAATTATGCTTCATTAGATTGTGGGATTCTTGGTAAATATGGTCTGTTTTTGATTGAGAAAGGTAGATTTAATATGTCGAAAGAAAAATCTAGAAAAGACTATTGGAATTCTGTATTTTCTATGGAAAGGAAAATCCGAACCGTCAGCAGGATTTGAACCGCGACATCCGAATTTTATACATCCGACGCTCTTTCCAACGGAACCATCGAGGTTCCTACCTACAGGCCTCGAATTATTTAATCCATTTCTAAAGGGAAAGCAATAATTAATATCGTAACAACGAATATACAGTTTCAGATGTAAAAAAAGCATTTGGGAATTTTCCAAATGTCTTTTATAGACTTGAATCGCTTACAACAACAAATTCAGTGTTTTAATTGCATTTCTATATCAATGTAAATAAATGTAATATGAAATATGGTTCTGTAGTGCACTACAGAGCCATATTTCAAATTTTTTATAGTAAATTTGCCAAATTAATTAATTTTTTTAAATATTTGACACCTATTTGCGACGTTGCCAACTTTCAGAATACGCACTCTTAAAAGAATTACTGCTATAGGTAGTTATACCATTTAATTTTAGTGCCTTAGGATCTAACTACAACTAATATTTTGTCCATTAAAAATAGATATTAACCCATAAACTTTATGTTGTCCGCAATCATAAATGAAATCGAACTTTGATTTTTATGTCTTCATAAAAAATACTATTTTTTATTACTTGTGACATATTTTTGGATCAGAGATTACATTCTGAAGACATTTTTGTAGATAGTAAAATGTTAGTAAGGTTCGCCTTTGGGGATGAAGTCTAGATATTTTTAATTCTTCAATTTATATTATAGTTGACGAAGCAGAAGTATTGATTTTTTTGTACTAACAGGGACGTTTTCGTTTTCTTTTATTTTCTTTCTTTTCTTATCTGTCAGGCGACCCCCTCTAGAGGGCCAAAGCCTGCTGGGGTCGCGGGACTCACGAATTACCGTGATCCCGGAATGTAAAGGGCTATTGAAGGTCACCATGGATTTTAGTAAGTAAGAGTCTGACAGTCCCTCCCGCATAGCACTGGGTGGGAGGACTCATTTGATGATTTTATCAAGCTAAAAAAAACTGTCAGGTGACAAATTATTTTGTTTATAAGAATCTTTAAATGAAGATCACGGGAACAGCTAGTTTAAATCATCCCACAGGAGCATAAAATCAGGATAAAAACTATCCTGTGTTAATCCAGGTTAAAAACTATCTGTGTATAAAATTTCAACCAAATCTGTTCAAAAGTTTTTGTGTGATAAACAAACATTCATCCAAACAAACTTTCACGGTTATAATATTAGTAGGAAGTAGGATAGGATATTTAATCACTCCATCCGTGTAAAGGAGTTATACACTCTTATTAAACAGGTAGTCGACACTAAAAGACGAAAGGAGGACCTTTGCGTCGTACAGACGCCAGTATTTCAACCTACTGAAACCTGCCAAATTTTACCAATTGAACATTAACCTTCCATTATTGTGATATGATTGAAAATCCATGACAGAAATTTGACAGATGGAGGTAGGTTGATGTGCTGGCGTCTGTTCATATTTCTGAAACTTTTATTTTATTTTTATATCCTTGTTGGTTTAATGGTCAGTCCACACCGAGACGCGACGCGGCGCGATATGACGCCACGATACTGCAAATGTGTATCTTATCTCGTAGTAAATAAAGTTAGATTCAGAGTCGCTATTAAAATGCAGCGCGGTGCTGAGCTGCGTCGCGCTGCGTTTCAAATATGCGCGCAACACCTTTTCTCGGTCTCAACTGACCCTTAAGGGGCCTTTTACAGTCCACTAGCGCTGCCAATCGATAAACTGTCATAACTCGGAAATAGAATCAAAAATACAAAATGTGGTCTATTATTACTGTGGAAAAGGCAATAACGTAATTTTATAACACATTGTCATCACTTGAAATATAGCTGTTTAGCTAAATCGTGCATTTGTAACAAAAACGGCCGTTTATGTTTTGAATGCATGATTTAGCCTTTGTCAAACAGACTGGCGTGACGAATGCGAAGCGAGGCGTTTTTATTTGTAATGTATGGACTTGTTTGAATCCAGTCACACAGAAAAGCGAAAGCGATCCGATAGCGTGACAGAACTATCGGACTGACGTCTTGCTTCGGTTCTTTATCGCTTCGGAAACTCTTCGCTTTCGCCTGTCTGTTTGACAAAGGCAATGCGTAGTTAGCAAGACTACCTGCCATCTGCTGGTGGTACTAAAAACTACACAATCACCATTCGTACTTGATGTTATTCATAACACTGAATATAGAGGGCACTATTCACCAGAGCAGACAACTTCAGTTTCCGAACAGGAAAAACCGAGGACAAATCTTTTCTGCAGTTAACGATTTTCTCACTAGATGGAGCTTTGAATAATACTAGTATATTGTAGTATAAAAGCAGTTTTATAAAGAACTAGCACTTTGCCCGCGACTTCGTCCGCGTGGGTTACGTACTTTCCTAATTCCCCCTTTTCACCCCCTTAAAGGTTAAATTTCCAAAAACCCCTTCTTAGTGCTCCCCTACATTATAATAGGAAGCCGTGTGCAAAATTTCACATTCCTAGCCCCAGTAGTTTCGGCTGTACTGTTTTGGCTGTATATGTCAGTCAGTCAGTTCTCCTTTTATATATATAGATTAATACTAAGGGTCAGCTCAGACCGAGACGTGACGTTTCAATAGAGCTACTCAAAATCTAACTCTATTTCCTACAAGAAAAGACATTTGCAGTATCGTTGTGTCGCGTCGCGTCTCGGTGTGAACTGACAGTAATAGGAACGAATAAAACGGTATGGTGTTGTTTTGTTCACTTTTCACTATTTTATTATACAATTTGACCTCTAATACTTTCATACATCACTTTTGGATTTGTCCGTAGTATTTACTTCAGCTCCAAAGACATTTAATAAAAATGCTTTGTATTCTTCTGATTTCACGGAGTATGCTATTCTGACGTTAGCTTTTTCTTTGTCGACAAAATTGTTGGTGTTGAGTCCTCTCTTCTCACCTATAAAAAGAGATAGAATTAACAAAATGTTAACTAATACAAGAAGCATTGAGTACCTCCTTAATCTCCGTTTTCAATCTAGATTCGGCGCTGTTATTGATTCGATGTTTATTGTTGTTTATCCAAGAGTCATGTTATCATTGTTACATTTTTATTACTTCCTACCTGTTTTACTACCAAGAAAGCTGGATCTACCTAAATGTATACCTAGAGTCCGCGCCTCGACTGAAGTCCTGCGTAAAATATGTGGTATTAATTTTTTTCGTATGCAATTTTTTGATTATTGGTCGCGGGACTCAGGTATTACCGTGACCCCGGTATCTACGTAAAGGTCTATAGAAGGACACCGTGGATTTTAGTCAGTCAAGTCTGACAGTCCAGTCCACCCAGGGCAGGGCGGGAGGACGCATTTGATGATTTTACCACGATAAAAAAAAAACGTGGTACGTGCGAACTCGGTGGTACGTGTCAAATCAAAGATGAAATAAATTGGGAGTCTCAGGAGCAACGTGTCTAGTTTAATATGCATCACAACTGGTTTTCGATACTTTTAAGGTTTAGGTTTTAATGAAAAACAAGCTTAAAATAATTACCTATCTAGTTGCAAAGAATTGTCAGACCTTGCGTCTTTGTTCTCCGTGACCCCGGAACGAAAAGGGCTATTGAAGGACACCGCAGATTTTAGTCAGTACGAGTCTCACAGCCCCTCCCACTCTACCCTGGGTGGGAGGACTCTTTTGATGATTTTTCCACGATAAAAAAAAGACCTTGCGTCTGGTAATAATGTGGTCATTAGGAGTCTCGTTTCCTACCCTGGTGCACAATGTGACTTTAAAAGCACCTTATTTTAGACTCACCACAAACAGTAATATCATTCTTCGAATACTTGTACTCCTCCACTAGATCTGGTCTCAAGAACAGCGCCACAGTCGCAGGGTCCAGCGCTTGCCAGGTTGGTTCAACACCTAAAGACACCCTCTCATATTTATTCTGGGCCTTAATTATTTCTGTGTCTATTGCTCCTAGTTCATTTTCTCTCCAGTCCTGGAAAAGTGAAATATAATCTTATATAGCTTAACAGTTTGTCTTCAAAATATCTTATTTTAATTCATTGTTTAAGCGCGAATTCTGAGCTTGAGGGTTTGAGTCCTAGGAGACCTTGCAAAGTGTTATAGGATTTTCTTATTGCTTACATAAAATAAAAAATGGAATTTATTTGGTAGCATAACACCACACTATTCGCAAACCACTGCAACTCCTGAAAGCCAGAATCAACAGTGGCAACCAACAGAAAAGCGCCTGCAACGAAATTAACCAGAAAAGAATAGTGGAGAAGTAGAAAAAATATGTTTCCTCCTTGCAAGCAGGAGATAGAACAAAACAAGGCTAATAGACACAAAGTGACATTATAACTGGGAGAAGGCCAATTGCCTAGCACCACATATAAAAATGACTACTAATATTAATGGGTCCTAAACTGTGAGCTGCTTTGTTTGATTCCAATAATAGGTATGGCAAAAACGCTTGAACGCACGCAAGTTTGTTCGAGTTTCCACAAGGTCCGAATAGTAAATGACTCCAGATGTAGTCTGAACAGTAGTATTTGGTAGCATTCGATCAACTGATGATTTTAGACCATAGACAGAGGTGTAGGTGTACCTAAATACTACGCCCAGATTTCACCAGCTATGTTAATAAAGTCCCGTGTTAAAGAGGGTGAGCCTATTGCCATCAACTGGGTCGAAATCTAGCGTCTGTGGTTTTTAATGACTTGTTCCTGAAGGAAAAACCCAATAACACTTTCTCCGACATCGGAATTGAACCTGGGACAAAATTCTCAGCAGTCGTAGCTTGCGAGTACCATGTAGATTTGATTGCCCCGTTGTTAGTTGCTTTTTTTTTGAGTTTTTATCATCTTATCCTAGAGTAGATAGGTAGGTAGGTAGGTATATATGTACGGTCGCAGGACTGTACGAATTACCGTGACCCCAAGCAGTGATAGCCGAGTGGTACGACCGTTGGACTGCCAAGTCAAAGGTTGCAGGTTCGAACCCCGGCACGCACCAATGTCTTTTAGAATTCATGTGCGTATTACAAATTAATTATCACTTGCTAAAAACGGTGAAGGAAAACATCGTGAGGAAACCAGCACACCTGAGAGATCTTTCAACGGTGTGTGAAGCCATGTCAGAGGCCTACGGGCGGTTTAAACTCTGACACCAGGTTGTTCATCAACCATACGATAAGAAGAAGAAGACCGTGACCCCGGAACGAAAAGGGCTATTGAAGGACACCGTGGATTTTAGTCAGTACGAGTCTGACAGTCCCTCCCGCTCTTCCCTGGGTGGGAGGACTCATATGATGATTATACCACGTACAAAAAAAAAGAGTAGATAGGTACTAAAAATATAGAGATTAAAATACTTGCCTTACTAAAATTGAGATATTGCTTAGCTTGAGAGAAGGGGAAAAGAGTGACTTTGTCTGGAGTGGCATTCTGTGCTACTACATGATACGCTTCTACATCCATGTGGGCGTTGAATTCTGGAGTTGGATTATCATCACCTGCACAAATAAAATTAATATTTCAAAGAACCTGAGGCCTTTGCACGACTCTTCACGTAACGTAAACTATACTTTAACGTTCATTTGATGGAAAGAAATAGTTTCTTGTTCGAAAATAGAAGCGCTTTATCACTATCCATACAATTTACGTCGTAATAGTTCAAGTTCGTTGTATGGCCATTTACGTAGAATTCATGCTAGGGCTCCTGGTATCTTCTTCTTTTATGTTATAGAACGTCTTAGTATTCTGTAAGTTAAGTAAGTTTTAGTCTGTTTTTAACACTTTCTTGAAGATCGTTCTCTTAATTCTAATTAAGGTATACTTAAACTTACTATGAATATGTCCTGCGCCTATGTACAAATGGTTCAGTCTTGATAAAAAGTCTGGATCCAGTTTTATGGCTAAAGCAATGTTTGTCAGCGCTCCAATTGTTATCACAGTCAAATCACCTGCAAATAAATATACTCAACTTTTAAAAACAAGCTAATTCATCGATACTACTATTACTATTATAAATCTGAAGAGTTTGTTTGTTTGAACGCGCTAATCTCAGGAACTACTGGTTCGAATTCAAAAAATATTAATGTGTTGGATAGTCCATTTGTCGAAGAAGCCTTTAGGCTATATAACATCACGCTATGACCAACAGGAACTAAGCAGCTAGGGTGAAACCACGGAGAACAGCTATTATTATATATTTCATTTCCCTTCGATCTAGTTTAGTTTGGTTTTGTCCGTTATGATTAGAATAAATTATAGTTTAAAAAAAAAACACGCTTTAATAGCAATCGAACTAAAAAGTAGAAAAAAATTTTTAAGTATAAGAGTTTGTGTTACTGCAATATAAAATCCAACAATCAATTATCATAATTAATTTAGATAAGATAAGATTAATATAAATATTAAGATATTAACAAAAATTCAAATAAAGTGAAAAAGCGTGGGGTGCTTGACATCGAATGTGATGATCATTTTATTAGTTACTATTTGCAATATCAGAATTATTATAAAAATATCATTGAGCACCCCACGCTTTTTGCACCCCTGTGCAAATTTTCAAGTAAATCAGACTGCTGGAAGTAGGTGAAAATGAAGTTAAAAGTTTCCGTTACATACATACATACAGGTCAAGCTATTAAAAGCGTGTTAAAAAGGGTCAACCACTGTCATTTTACAAATGGACTGTCTCTATTTGAAACAAAATCACAACTATAAAGGCTGCATTTACATTGATCTAGTAGCTCGAACCAGTGGCACTGGATTAAACAACAGTGATGTACCCTATTCCGATCCAGCGCTGGATTACTGTACGTACTGGTTTGAAACATGTTTACATGAATCCAGTGTTAATCGTGCTGGAATTTATTGACACTGGATCGAGCTACAAGATCAATGTAAATTAGCTTTAGTAATCAATTTTATCTGTACCTTCATGAGTCTTCGAATAATCAATAAGAGCAATCACAGCGTTCTCGGGCTTGGGTGGCACCAGGTCAGGAAAAGTTTCACCAGTGTCTCCCAACCCATCCTTCCCGTAATAATCAGTAACTGGTGGAGTTGTCACCAATGATGTTTTGGAGCCCCTGTAGATTGGCACCTGGAAATTGTAAAGATTTTTTTTCGAGTGACAAAAAAATATCTCTTATACAGTTTTTTAAAGTATTCTGAGTGCTGAGAATGAAGCTAAGCAAGGTTATACGTAAATTGAAGACGATACAAATGCTTAAAAGACGAAAGACCACAAAAATTTTTGATAAAGGGCCAAAATCATTAGGTCATTTGTAGTTTAAATACTGAATTATTGCATTCTATAACGGTACGTACAAAACCAGTTGATATGTTAAAGATCGCATCAATTAAGGACCCAGTCGAACATAGTTAATTTAATTTTACAACTAGGAGATTTAGTTTAAGCAAAGTTTGTAAAACAGATAGGCGTGACGAATGCCAAGCGAGGCGTTTTTATTTGTAATGTATGGAATTGTTTGAATCCAGTCACAAAGAAAAGTAAAAGCGATCCGATAGCGTGACAGAACTATCAGACTGACGTCTCGCTTCGGTTCGGTATCGCTTCGGACTCGCTTAGCTTTCGCCTGTCTGTTTGACAAAGGCATTAGAGCACATCGTTGATATAGCAATAGCACCAAAAGTTCTCTGAACTGCTTTGGCCTCTCAAACATCTGATCTTTACTCTTCTTTGCTAGTCGAACTTTAATCTTAAATGCTACGAAATACGATTTAGATTACACTCGTACCTATGTTATCAAACAATTGTATTACAGTTACAGTATACAATTAATTGAAACACAGCTGTGATGTTGACATTAATGTTCATTACTAATTCTTATCTCAGTGGGTGAAGTCATAGTTCAACTAATTGACCGATAAATAATCACGATTGTTCTTACATAATTATTTGTACTATTCATTTATCATAACAGGAACCTGATAAAGTACAAAAAATATATATATTAAAAAAAGACTTTTCGCTGTCCGCCACTGGTGAACATCGGGAATCATCACTGATTGTGCCTATGACTTATTCGTAGAAATATATTTTAAGATTTTTGTATAAAATTATTGGATTGAAACTTTTTTGACCTACAATGAATGACATTCAATATCATTTGAACTTAAAAGCGTGAACAAAGGCCTCCTCAAAGTAGGAAGATCTTATGCTTAATGCATCCAGTGGATTTAATTACCATGGTCATTAGGAACATGGGCCATGATGGGAGACCTACAAACACTTCGCATTCAAGTACCGGGCCTGTTGACAACCTTCTTGGTATTTTATAGTTTTTATTTCTTTTTTTTGTTGAGTTGTCTATTTTTTTATGTACTTTTTACAAATTAGAATTGTCAGATTGTTTAGCTTCGCGACACTGTACGAAATATTTCTGCTTGCGATATTAGATTTTTACTGCCATTCCTTGGTTTTATTCCACCTCACCTCACAGAGTCCCATACCGTCCATCCTATCGCCTATAGGGCCGATTTGCTTACTCATTTCAAATATATACATCTCTATTCATTCTACTCACATCTTGTCTTCCAGCAACCCTCAATATCCTCTGGTTGTTATGGCAAACGTTGTCTTCTTTGGTATTTCCATTGCCTGTCGTCAATGCTAGCAATTTTGGTCTGAAAAGCAGATTGATTTAAATTAAATTCTGATTTAAAAATCACAGAAAAACGAGAGATTTAGATAAAGATGCAAGCTAGACAATTTGTCGTCCTGGTGGCCTACTATGACGTCTTGAGAATGAGTAGTTCCGCTCAGGGAACGAGATGGCGCTAGACGACTTGTATAGCTCTGTCTCTTTCCCACAGCCTAACTACTCACGCTTTAAGAGTTCATGGCCACCTGAAACCCACAAATGCGTACTCCGGGCCTGGGTGGAGCGGAAGGGACTGTCATTGGGTTATAACTTTGAAATAAAGAATGAGACAGGGATACGAAACTTGGTGAGTATCACAAATCTATTCTGTGATCAGCTTACAATTTCATTTGTATAGTAGTATAAAGATAAAGAACAATTTAGAGATATTTCGAAAAACGACTTATTTATCTACATAAACAGGTACTTATTTGAAATCTAATCAAAGAATTGAATTATATGTTTGAAATTGAGTTAAGGACAGGAAGATCTTAGCTCTAACGGATCTTAGCTCTAAGCTCTTTGTAACATCTTTGTACCTTGTGGAATGCAAATAAATGAATATGAATGGTGCCACTCAAGTGCTCACTCACCCATCAAAATGTTTCTCGTACAGCAATGCTAAGAATATTGCCATAGCATCGTCACCTCCAGCGTCATTGTCTATTATGAACTTCGGCTTTCTCTGCTCCGTTGACAGGCTGATGATGGAGTAGATTTTATTAGGTGGAACAATAGGGTGATTGACAGACCTGACTGAGATATCGTTCCTTGAGTCCAGTTTAGTCGAACTTCTGATTTAATCTTTATCCAACGTCTTAAGGGTGCGTAACCAGAAAGTTGGCAACGTCTCAAATAGCTGTCAAATATTCATCATCATCATCATCATCTCAGCCATAGGACGTCCACTGCTGAACATAGGCCTCCCCTTTAGATCTCCACATATACCGGTTGGAAGCGACCTGCATCCAGCGTCTTCCGGCGACCTTTATAAGGTCGTCTGTCCACCTTGTTGGTGGACGTCCTACGCTGCGCTTGCTAGTCCTTGGTCTCCACTCTAGAACTTTTCGACCCCATCGGCCATCTGCTCTGCGAGCAATATGGCCTGCCCATTGCCACTTCAGCTTGCTAATCCGGTGGGCTATGTCGGTGATTTTAGTTCGTCTACGGATCTCCTCATTTCGGATTCGATCACGTAGAGAAACACCGAGCATAGCCCTCTCCATAGCTCGTTGAGCGACTTTGAGCTTTGAGATGAGGCCGATAGTGAAAGACCACGTTTCAGTGCCGTACGTCATCACTGGTAACACACATTGGTTAAAGACTTGTCTTGAGGCACTGAGGTATGTCGGACGAAAAGACATTGCGTAGTTTCCCGAACGCTGCCCAACCGAGTTGGATTCGGCGGTTGACCTCTTTCTCGAAGTTGGACCTACCCAATTGGACTACTTGTCCTAAGTAGATATATGAGTCAACAACTTCGAGTACCGAGTTTCCAACAGAGACTGGGGTGGGCACAACATTGGCATTTGACATAATTTTCGTCTTGTCCATGTTCATTTTCAAGCCCACCCGTTGTGAAACTCGGTCGAGGCCATCGAGCATCATGCTGAGTTCCTCCATCGACTTTGCCATGACTACGATGTCATCGGCAAACCGAAGGTGAGTGATGTATTCGCCGTTGATGTTGATGCCAAGTCCTTGCCATTCCAGGAGCTTGAAGGCGTCTTCCATTGCGGCAGTAAACAGTTTCGGGGAGATAACATCCCCCTGTCTTACGCCTCAATGGAATCGCCTTCGTGTTATGCTCCTGTACTCGGACCGACATGGTGGCGTTATTATACAAACACTTCAATACCTCGATGTACCGATAGTCAATACGGCATCGCTGGAGTGACTCAAGCACAGCCCATGTTTCCACCGAATCGAAGGCTTTCTCATAGTCCACAAACGCTAAGCATAATGGCAAGTTATACTCTTCGGTCTTCTGTATAACTTGCCGCAGCGTATGGATGTGGTCTATGGTACTATAGCCTTTTCGGAAACCGGCTTGTTCGGGAGGCTGGAAGTCATCAAGTCTGTGTTCGAGACGGTTCGTGATAACCCTTGAAAACAGCTTATAAACATGACTCAGAAGCGTGATGGGTCTGTAGTTCTTCAATAGGCTGTTATCACCTTTTTTGAAGAACAGCACCACCTCACCCCTGCTCCACGTTTCAGGCGTTTTGCTCTCGGACAGGACGGAATTAAAAAGTTTCTGGAGGACTTTAAGTACCGGTCTTCCACCCGCTCTCAGAAGCTCTGACGTGATTCCGTCCTCGCCCGGCGCCTTGTTGTTCTTAAGCTGCTTCAGGGCCATCCTAATCTCGTACAGACTGATGTCCGGGATATCTTCGGTATAGTGTCGGGACAGCTTGGCTCTTGGATCTCCTACCAAGCTGTCAAATATTAACAAGTTTTAATTAATTTGGTAATTTTACTGTATGAAAATAAGAAATATGGCTCTGTAATGCACTGAAAATTGATATATGAATGCCATTAAAACACTGAATTTGATGTTGTAACCGTTTCAGGTGTAAAATGCTTTTGCATTTGGAGAGTTTCCAAATACTTTTTTTACATCTAAAACTAAACTCAAACTCAAATTCTTTCATGTGTACATAGGTGTTACAGAAGTAAATAAGTTTCAACAATTTATTCGGTGTAATGATATTAATTATTGCATTCCCTATTTTTTTTTAATGCACTACAGAGCCATATTTCTTATTTCCATATATTAGCACTACCAAATTAATTAAAACTTGTTAATATTTGACAACTATACGCGACGTTGCCAACTTTCAGAATACGCGCTGTTAACAGTCCATTGCCTTGTCAATCAATTTAATCAAATATTCAATAGTATGACCCAATTTGATTAAATTGTGTCAGGCAATCACGAATGACATAACTGAGATACGAATATAATATTATCAAAACTGCCTACCTACCTCTAACCTCTAGAAATAAACAATATTCAATTCTGTTTCTATCAACCATCTAACTATTTATTACTAGCTGTTGCCCCCTCGTTTCTATATTCTTCAGAATCCCATTTATTTACACTACTATTTAAAGATACACCTATGAGGATAAAATAGTTCAATTTTGCATAACAGGCTCATTTTGGTGTCATTTTCCTTATTTATTTTAAAAACATAACATTCAGTTCAATTCACAAACAGTTCAGTGATACAAACACTTTTTAAGGTATTAAATAAATTACCTACCAATTTACACAAACACAAACAAACAGAAACACTAATAAAGTTTTCAAATCCAACATCGTTGAGACGTGTGCTGCCAATCGCGTCGGGAGATGAACTAAATAATAAAACATTCGCGATTTGAAATACTTGCTGTGTAATCTTGAGATTGAGATACGTTTATTCAAGGATGGGATCTATGGGCAAGTTACTGGAATGAGAAAATCATCAAATGAGTCCACGCACCCGGGGCGGAGCGGGAGAGACTGTCAGACTCGTACTGACTAAATTCCACGGTGTCCTTCAATAGCCCTTTGCGTTCCGGGGTCTCGGTAATTCGTGAGTCCCGCGACCTAGAATGTAATATACAGCGTTAAAGACTCCTTGTCCAGTCTTTCAAATCCTATGAAATTCTTATTTACTGTTTGCATATTCCTGTTGTGTTTTCTTTTTTTTTTAAATACCGCTTTCTCATTCTGCTGTTCTTATTTGAATTACAATGCAATTAAAAATAAACCAGCATGAAAATATTTATTTTGCTCACTTCCAATATAAATATATTCTCACAAACAACCGAGAAAGAAGATCAACATAAATTAAAAAAAAATGGTCCTTTTTACTATCAATACATAGCATAAAACAAAGTCGCGTCTCGTGTCTGTCTGTCCCTATGTATGCTTAAATCTTAGGAAACCAATGATGTCTGTCATTTGAACGTGTATCCTCAAGAAACAAAAGCTTTGTTTTTTGAAAGTTTTCGTATAGGTAGGATCTCGGAACCCCGGAACGTAAAGGGCTATTGAAGGACACCGTGGATTTTAGTCAGTACGAGTCTGACAGTCGAACCCGCTCTGCGCTGGGTGGGAGCACTCATTTGATGATTTTACCACGCTAAAAAAAACAAGATCTCATATAGATTCGGATTTATCCGTAATGTCATCGTTTGAATAAACAATAAACTACTGACAAAGCCATGGCAGATGTCTTTTGATCTACCCATGAGACAATAGCATTACTGTTTCTGTAATGAAAGAAAATCCATAAAAGATAGACAAATAAGTACAGATGTACCTAGACATACATGTCACGACCTAGAAATGGGTAGAATACTTGTACCTAATTCAATAGAGACATAATGTACAACAAACCGCTATACGTTGTGATCTTCATGCCATGTGTTTGTTCATCCCTATGTAGCATTATTACTACATACTCGTAGTAATGACATAGTGTAGATGAAATTTAAAGTTTGTGAATATTTTAACATTTTTTTTTTCTTTAAATTTTCAACAAACTGAATTAATAAAACTAAAGCATTACGAGTATGTATTATCAGAAAACTCCTTTGAACGCTGTCAACTAGTAGGCGATGTGCTCAAGAGTCCATCTAGTTTTACTAATTTATAATGATTTGCAGAAATAGTTTCAGGTTAGCAGCAAACTTATTTACATACAAAGATTAACCATTTATTAAACACAATAATGAAACATGTCAGTACTTACGATTTCGCAGCCATTTTAGAAATCAACTGTCTTTACACACTGACACTCACTTCAAAGACTAGAATTATAATGAACTATATTTCACTAGAACACTAGTGGGTAGAAGTCAAAATAATCGTACATGGGTTAAAAAATCACATGTCCTCTACCTATAATGGCCTATTTGAAGATCAAGAGAGATCAAAAGCTTCTTTAACCAATTTTTATTTAAAGTCCATTAATATTATTATAATAATTAAATCATTTCTGTAATGGTTCGAATCTAATTCAACCGAAAAAAATATATTTAACATAAGTCAAGAATTTCTGGTCCATACAAATAGAAAATGTCCTCGCGCGTTCTGCCAATTAAAAAAATATAAAATGATCTAAATTATACAGTTTTATGCTTCGTTTTTTTAATAAAAATGTAAATCGATATCGCAACAAATGTTTTATTTACATAAAATTGTAATTTATCATTTATTCCATTATATAATTCTTACTTAAAATAAAAGTACAAATATTGATCCTGTGAATAACTCCAGGTAGATAACGGCGTTTTAGTTGTACCCAGTAATAAAAACTACCAGTTCGCACTTTTATTATCCTCTAGCAACACTTTTCTAAATATCACGTGACTTTCAAGACGCCATCCTGTTGCGTCTTTGAGTTTTGGATGAAAAAGTGTGCGCACACAAAAAATATCAAAAAAAAGTCCTGTGAAAAACGAGAAGTTTCTTCGAGTTTGGATGTGAATTTAGGAAATCTAAATACGTTATCAGTTAGAGCATACTATAGTGATTGTACGACACACTGGTTTATGATCAAGGCAAGACGTTTTAAGTTATTCATGAGTATCCAGTTTAGAGGTTATTCCTTTTTTCGTTCCTGTAGATAACGTAACACAACTTAGGGCTACTTCATATTGCACAGTGTTACTCACAGGACTTGTGAATAACACAAATTATTCACTGATATTTAACACGAGGTAGGTAAATATTATAATATTATTTATATTTATTATTTTTATATCCAAATTATAATAACAAAATATATTATATATTTTGTTTTCGAATCATGTTTCATTTATTTTGAAGTATTTCTACCCACCGCTGTGGTGGCAGAGTGGTAACGGTTCCGACTTACGAGTTGTAGGTCGCGGGTGCAAACCCAGCGAGGCGCATTACTTTGAGTAATGTATTTCATCACCACTGCTCTCAAAACGATGAAAGAAAACATCGTGAGGATACCGACATGTTCTAGAACCAAAAATTCTAAGACATGTGACATTCACCAACCCGCACTGGGCCCGCGTGGTGGATTACGGCCCCTTCCCTCTCCTAGAGAGCAGGCCTGTGTCTCAGCAGTGGGAACATTAAAAGGATGATGATGATGATTTCTACCCAAAGACCTGCGACTTTTTCATATTGGAAAAGAGTATGAATTAAATGGTTGCTCTACCTCTTTTGCGATGTTGTCTTTCAATAGGCTGTTAATATTGTTCAGAAGCAATGAACGTTCAGTTATTATACTCATTTATATGGTCAACATGCGTATAAGTATTCTTTAATAAAAGTTATTCTTTGTAAAGTATTTTGTTTCAATCTGAATGCTTCCTAATTTTTCCGTGAGTTACATTTTTGTATATGTGAGTAACGTTACTAACTGGAATTCACATGAGTTGCGGTTGATTATTTTGACTTCTACCCTAGTTCATATTAAATATCTTTGTTTATCACTGCGTCTAATTCTATACTAACCATTAGTTTAATTATACAGTATTTTGCCGACGCGTGCGCTTGATAATATGACGTAGACGCACGAGTGTTGACGATCGTAAGCGAAATGTAAATATACTGTTCGATGACCTGTGTTCCCGTCTCTTTCTCCCCTTTTGACAGTCTCAACATCCCTATTGTTATGAATCGCCACTTTTGTTTGGCTAATTGAAAGTGGAAGGGTGATTCAAGGTGACCAGCTGTGGATTATTTTGCACCAGTAAAAGGAGTTTTATTAATTTTAGTGTTTATAGGTAGGTGATTCAAAAACCCTCGTAGCCCAGTGGCTACTGCGAGTTGGGGGTTTGATTTCCGCACGGATAAAACAGAATACAGGCAGCTGCAGCATACAGGAGAAATTCCTAATCGGAATCAAACATTTTTTGAGGAAAAGAAAAAAGGATACGGTACAAAACCAAAGAAAATGTTCGAAGGTAATAAAAGTTTAAATTATTTATTTAAAAATTATCGAATACTGACATTTTAGCTTTTATACGACACTTTTAGATACGTCAGGAGTATTTAATTCAGCTCCAAAGACATTTAATAAAAAGGCCCCATATTCTTCTTTTTTCATGGAGTAAGCTATTCTTACATTGGCGTGTTCTTTTTCTACGAATACGTTTGTATTGATGCCTCTCTTGTCACCTGTAAAAATAAGCATACATTTAGGATAACTGATAATAATATTTACAGAAAAGGGGGGACAGGACAATACACTTATTGTTAAATTATTTCCAACAAATAAGAAATTCCAATCCCTAAGGGGTCCGGGCGATAAAACCCCTCTTTGAGGAGTGACTGGTGAGACGCCACGGCGTCTTCACCTTCCGCCTGGTGCAGGTCCTCACCGGACACGGATGTTTCGGGAGGTTCCTGTGTCTTATTGGAAAGTCAAAAATACTGCTTTAACTACTCTGTCTAATCATTCATTTACAATCTAAGATCATTTCATTTATATATATGAAATGATTTTATATTAAACGTCAACAAGAGATGTAATAAATTGTCATCATCTCCAGCTTGGTTACTCTTACTTTTAGCTTTTGTTTTTATTGTACTCGTCCCATTAACTTTTGCCAGATGATGTCACTCAAGACCAATGCAGCTTTCCAAAGATTGTCTGAAATCGGATCCGTAACTTTTTTACAAATATGCAAAAATTTTCTTTTTTTGTAATATTAGTAAAGGTATTATCACAGAAATCTTAATAATAAGGTAATAGAAATGCTATAGTACTACATTTTACAGCGGGACGAGTGTCGCCGGGTCACAGCTACCACCACATAAACAAACAATAGATACACAATAACGCCTACATATGCACTTTGCATTGCTGCAACAAAACCAAACCTTTTTGCGATGACATTACGCAACATTTTCTAAAAACGTATAATCTCAGGTCACGTGACTCCTGCAGCCAATAAAAAACGTGTGCGAAAAGCAGAAAATGATATCGCGCGCTCACTCTCACGTAGGAATAGTGCAGTGCAAGTGCAAACTACTACGAGCTCATGTCGATAAATTATAATTTTCCGTTGAGTGTTAATCGCCAAGGAATCTAGCAACAATAGATAACAAATTTTATTGAAAGGGATTCAATAAAACAATAAGTGTAAGTAGATACATTTAGTTTATAATATAGTTAAATCTCAAAGGCTCTCCAATACTTCACCTTATGGAAAAAAAAGCAATGACCAAATAGGACGGACTATGTACGAACTTAGATAAAAGTGGGGAGGTAGCTAGTGTAGTGGTGGACTACAAATACTTAATAAACTAAACTAATTTAACATAATTGAAATTAAAATATAAACTAAAATAACATAATTGAAATTGTTTAAGTTTTATATAAATAACAATACATAAATATGTAAGAATATTAATTATATACTATAAATAAATATAAATACATACCTAATATGGGTCACATTGAACAATGATTAAGCAAATAATTTGTAAAAATGAAAAAGTATGGGACTTCTACATTATTTTGATTTTGAAAACTGAAAATACATCTCATATTTAAACATTTAACATAAAACCATAATGTTTTCCAATTTGGTAAAACTAAGAATCAAACTTAACGTAATTAATTTATCGATACAGAATAGTAGTGGCACGTCACTAAATTGCGGCCAACTCATGCGGCTTGTACCAAGAATTGTTTATTGCGCCGCGAGAATGCGAGTCCGCATGACTATAATTCCATTGCTGCTTTTAGCAGTTGTAATAGTAGACATGGACAAGCTTAAGCATTGATGGTTATTGAATTGACAAAAAAAAACGTTTTTCGTGATAAATCGTTGTAGCGGTGGTAAAAATATTTGATTTGTTTATATTTACTAAAAACGACAATATTTCAAAAATTAAGTACTTACATATGAAATGTTATTCCTTTATATGTTAAGTTACAAGTTTTGGACGAGTTTCCGCAGTTGGATACGCTGCAAAACACCATGTTTACCTCTCCGCGTCTCAAATAACACAAGTAACCGCAACAAACGCTCCTCGTAAACTTGTGCCCTACGATACACATGCGCGGCGACAAGGTCACGCGTCTATGCGACTTCTATTGCCTTATTATTAAGATTTCTGTGGGTATTATAGATGGTGTACAGATTTATCATTTGAACTTACCAATACCTATGATGTCATGCTTGGAGTACTTGTACTCTTCCACAAGATCAGGTCTCAGGAACACTGCCACAGTCGCAGGGTCCAACGCTTGCCAGCTCAACTTCCGAGCCAAGCCCAATTTCTCATACTTATTTGCAGCTTTCATTACATCTGTGTCTATTCCTCCCAATACGTTATGTCTCCACTCCTGGAATGTAGAATTAAATCGATTAGTTGAAGCAGACCAGCTGCAATGTCGTTGTTAATTTTTCTGTCTCTTTTCTTTTGTATATTCTTTACTGCATATGACTGAGCCAAAGCCTGCTGGAAAACAGGCCTGCTTTTTTAGAGATGGAGTGGGATGCAATACACCACGTGGACCCAATACAGGTTGGAAGATTTTCATCAACGATAGCACTGGGTCATCTTTCTGTTTTTTATTTTTATCAGTCTTGATAGGAATTTAAAATCTATTGTTGTCAATAAATACACCAGCGACGCTTTATCATTATTATATGTGTAGCGGGCTTGGGCCTTTTTTTTACGTGGTAAAATAATCACATGAGTCTTCCCACCCATCGCAGAGCGGGAGGGACTGTCAGACTCATACTGACTAAAATCCACGATGTCCTTCAATAGCCCTTTACGAACCGGGGTCACGGTAATTTGTGAGTCCCGCAACCGGGCTTGGGCCTTTGGTTTAATTTGATTTGCATATTAAACAAGAGTATAATTAATATAATGCACAACTTTTACCGACCTTAGTAAAGTTAAGATATTCCATGACCTGTGAAAAGGGAACAACAGTGACTTTGTCAGGAGTAGCGTTCCGTGCCACTATTTGATACGCTTCCACATCCATTCGAGCGTTGAATTCTGCTGTTGGATACTTATCACCTGTAGCAAAAACAGATTAATCATTTTACCTATCCTTCAGTATAAATGTAGATGGATCGAAAAATTATACTCCGTAGTATAACTTTCTTCTTAACTTTTACTTTCCTACGTCCTCGTTTCCTTTACGACGTCACGCGTCACTTCAAAAGTACAGTTACCAAAAGTTTTACAAATAAATTTTCAATATTATATCAATTATGATTTCGGTGTTTTTGCAAACCTATCGCTAGATCGCATTAATTTTCATTGACAAAAATAGTTTCAAAAATTGCTTAAACAAAAATATTTTTGTTTAACAATTAAATGATGATGAATTACTTATCAATTGAATTTTAAAATCAATAAATTCTTAAGCAATTTTTATTTATTATAAACTACCACTACTTAATCGTAACATAAAACATTTAAACCTAAATAAAAAATGTAAACACACAATAATACAAACGGAACAATGACCTAGTCTGACACCATTTTTTTTTGATAAAATCTGAGTGTACAATCGACAAAGTTGAATCATGACTCTTCAATTAAAGATTGACAGCTTGGAACAGCAAGGCAGGCAGTGCAACTTAGAAATCTCTAATGTACCCGAGAGGCGGGGAGAGAACTTACTTGCGTTGTTGGAGGATATGGGTAAAAAGATCGACCATATTGTATCAAGAGATGATATTACGTCAATACATCGTGTGCCACACGCCACAAGCAGCGAAAGACCTAAAAATATCATTGCTACTGTAAAAACGCGCACTCTGAGGGATAACATAATAACAGCCTGCCGCCTGAAGAAAGGACTGACATCTAAAGACCTGGGCATCGCTGGCACGCCTCAAACTATATATGTTAATGAACATTTAACCTTACAGAAAAAACAGTTGCTACGCGAGACCAGAGAGGCAGCAAAAAAATGTAGTTATAAGTTTGTTTGGGTACGACATGCCACCATTCTGGTTAAGCAATCTGAAACCTCGCCCACTCTTGCCATTAGATGTAAAAATGATATTAAAAACATTAAGAACATGCCGAGTACTTAGATCACTCAGAAACTTATTTTAATTTAAATATAATTTATGTTATTTTTGCTTACAATGTATCAAACTACAATTAATAATGATTTTAGCATATACTACCAAAACAGTAGAGGTATTCGCACGAAATTAAATACTTTATATATGAATATTCTGTCTAACTGTTTCGATGTAATTATATTAACAGAAACATGGCTTACTCCTACTATTAATAACAATGAATTTATTGATAATCGGTATTTAGTTTTTCGCTGTGATCGGAATAGGACTGCCACTAGGAAGTCTGATGGTGGCGGTGTACTGATAGCGGTATTGCGAAAATATAACCCAGTCTGTGTTTCTTTTTCACAACTTGATACATTGGACCAATACCTTGAACAAGTCGCCATTATCATCCCTAGCAACAACAATTCTTCACAAACTCTTATTTGCGCAGCCTATGTGCCGAACAGTACACCTTCTGCTGTATACAATACACTTTTTGATAATTATGACCAGTTAATTGAATCAATAAAAACTGATAACATACTATTACTTGGTGACTTCAATATACCTACAGCACAATGGGCTAATCTGAACCCTGCTCAAGACTATATGACATGCCTGGGCACCTCACCGACTTGTAATCGTTTACGAGACTTTCTTATAATCCATGATGTTAAGCAGTTCAACCATATATGTAACTCGAATGGACGCATACTAGATCTCCTTATATCTGACGCCATGTGCAGTGTTCTCAATCCTAACCAAATTCTTTTACCGGCTGACAGCCACCATCCGCCATTTTACACACTGTTATCACTAAATATTAATGTCAATTTGTCCAAACCTCTAAATAAACCGAAATACAACTACCGTAAAGCCGACTACACAATCATTAACAAAGACATTACTGAGACTAATTGGGAAGGCACTCTGGAGAACAATTCGACTGATAATTGCATTGATGCTTTTTACAACTGTTTATATGGTATAATAAAAAAACGCATACCGGTGTCAAAACCGCCTAACTCGCACTTCCCGGTCTGGTTCTCCAAACCACTGATTCATATTTTTAAGTATAAAAAGAAAGCCTGGTGTAAATGGAAAACGTACCGTAATATAAGCGACTATGAGGTATTTTCTTTGTATAGAAAGCGTTTTAAAGAGGAATGTGAGAAATGTTTTCATAAATACATAAATAGTGTCGAGGATGGTATTCCCAAAGATGTTAAGCACTTTTGGATTTACATAGCTAATCGGCAAGCCAGGTCTGGTATACCGACCCGCATGTTCTATAAAAACCTAACTACTAGTGACCCTATAGAAATTTGTAATTTGTTTTCGGATTTTTTTCAGTCAGTATATGAGCCTTCTAGTCTATCTCCCGAATGGTGCTTTGCATCTGATTTGAGTAATGTCAACGACAGCAATCTCTGTACTCTGAGTTTCACTGTCCATGAAGTTTGCAGACAACTTAAGTCGCTTGATATAAACAAAGGCCCGGGACCTGATGGCATACCGCCCTATTTCCTGAAGAAGACAGCTGAAACAATCTGTACTCCCCTTTCCATGTTATTTAATAGGTGCATTCAAACAGGTACATTTCCGTCTAAGTGGAAGAAAGCAAATATAATACCTGTACATAAAAGTGGATCGAAACAAAATATAGAAAATTATAGACCTATATCGATATTATGTGCTCTTGCAAAATTGTTTGAAAAACTCGTCCACCAGGCCATTTATCCATTTTTGCGACACAACATATTACCTCAGCAACACGGTTTCGTTAAAAGTAGGTCTACTGTGACTAATTTAATGATTTTTACAAACCACTTATTCAATAACATGGATAGGGGGTGTCAGACTGACGCTGTATATACAGATTTCAGAAAGGCCTTCGATAGGGTGGACCATTCAATTTCATTAAATAAAATAGCCTATAATGGTATCAGAGGTAATTTACTGCGTTGGTTCTGTTCATATATAAGCAATCGTAATCAGAGTGTAGTGAGCAATGGTTACAAATCAAACTCATTTCTGGCGACATCAGGCGTTCCCCAAGGATCAATCCTGGGACCTCTTATGTTTATCATATATATAAACGACATTTGTAATTGCTTCCGAAATTGTAATTTCTTATTATACGCTGATGACCTTAAGGTATTTAGAGCAATAAAAAACACTGAAGATTGTAGCCTTATGCAGGAGGATTTGAAAAGACTCTCTGATTACTGTAATGAAAATAAATTGAAACTAAGCATCCCTAAGTGCAAATACATAAACTTCACTAAAAACAAAAATGTAATTGCCTACGATTATTCACTATGTAATGAAACTTTAATTAAGGAAACCTATATCTGTGACTTGGGCGTTATTCTTGATAGCAAACTGCACTTAAATCTACATATAGATAAAATCACTGCTAAAGCTTTTAAAATGTATAATTTTGTTATGAGAACCGCATCAGATTTTAAACGCCCAGAGACCTATATGTATTTATTTAACTCTTTAGTTCGCCCACAAGTTGAATACGCTTGTATGATTTGGGATCCCTATTACATTAAATATCAGACCTCAATAGAGAGACTTCAGCGTAAATTCGTTAGTGCAATGCAGTACAAATGTCGCTTCGAACATTTATCGTATAAAAACGCTCTGGATAAATTTGGCTTGTTGACACTGCGCTCTAGACGCTTGATGCTCCAAGGAATGATGCTCCATGGACTTGTGCATAATGTGATTGACTGTACTGAATTAATAAACCAAATATATTATATTGTACCCAGAACAGTAACGAGGCGAGAAGTGCGCTCTTACCCACTGTTTGGTACGACTCCCTGTCGTACAAACGCGGGGGAGAGAGCGCCTCTTCAGAGATTGGTTCAGGCCTACAACAACCATTTTAGCGATATCGATTTATTTGCCCTGTCAAAGCAAAGATTCAAAAATCAGATTAATGTGCGCCTTGCCCAAAATTTATGATCATAATATTATATATATTATTTAACTGTTAAGCTCTATTTAAGTATGTAGATTAACTATTACATTTTAGGATAACAATTAAATTCTTTTCTTTCTTTTTTATTTTCTTTTCTTTGTGATTGTTGATGTATAATTATTAAAGTAAAAAAAAAAACTGTATCTAATGTAAATTAGTAATCTGTGGAAACGTTGTGGATTGTACTTTTACTTATAGCAGACTGTCTACCTAGTTATTAATATACAATGTACGATTGTTTGTTTTCCCAAAATAAATAAAATAAAATAAAATAAAAATGACCCACCTTATGCTTATTTTTATCTTACAGACATTCAAATACAATTAAGCCCACATTCGTGTAAACATACATATCCATGGTAACAACCTCGATCTATGTTATTTTGACGGATTAAAACGATTTATTGTCAAAATGGGTCATGATTCAACTTTGCCGATTGTACAATACAATAACTCGGAAACCTTGGTAGTTTTTCGAAGTCCATTCTACCTCTTACTAATCTAACTAACCCAGAGCAGAGCGGGAGAGACTGTCAGACTCGTACTGATTAAAATCCACTGTGCTAGCTAGCACTAGCCCTTTACGTTCCAGTGTCACGGTAATTCGTGAGGCCCGCGACCCCGGCAGGCTTTGGCCCTCTACAGGGGGCCGCGACACTATGCTGACACTCTTTGAGGCGCGCGTGGAACACAACGCGCCGTCGCACGGTGGGCTGGAATCGTCAAGTGGGGACTTAAGGATTAAAATGAGTATTTTTGAATTTTATGTACTAATACAAATATTTTTTGTTATATGTAATTTTTTTATACTTAGTATTTTTCGAGTTATAGACCCCTAAACTTTGTATGAAATATTAATCGGTTTTTGGTTTAATCTGACATGTTTTAATATTGTATTACAGAAATATAGCAAAAAACAAATTATTGGTAAACATTCTACATCACCCTTATTACGTCATTTGTTTTTAACAATACTCAATAGTGCCGTGACCCTCATTAACGCATCGTCCATTGAGCGCAGCAAAATGATGACGTGTCATTATGTGATAGGATGATGAATAGCAGGTAAAAAATGATACGGTTACATTTGAAAAACAACCATCCTCAGTACGTTGTTACACATCGTAATAAACGCACTATCCTATCTCACATTTTCGGAATACTAATACTATTTATTACGTAAAAATGTTCGATTTGTTGTCAAATATTGATATTGTTGTGCTATTAAAGGAAAGTGGAAGTTTTAAAAATAATAGTGTTTTATATAGTGCTATTAAATCTAGATTAGTCCCCACTGTGTTAAGTGCTGAAAACGATAAAGCGGTAAAAGCGTTTTGTGCAAAATATTGCTATAATCTGCAAAGGAGACGGCAAAATGCTCATAGCAAAGAGGAATTGTTCAGCAACAATAATAGTGAATGGTTATCATCGGAAATAAAGTGGCCTGATTTCATTGTAAGTGCATTTGAAAGAAACCAAGACTCTGTTCCTAGTACATCAAGTGAACATGAATCTCCAGCAAAAGTGTCTACTGCCACGTCAACGAATGTAAGTCCCAGAAAACCATTTTGTGAATTAGGACCTAAGCAAAAAAAGAGACGTACAGAACATATTCATACAAATATGACTACAGAGGAAATATCTCATGCATACATTATGAAATTACGAGAGGATGGTAATCAAGGAATATCTAAAATCCTCGAACACCTACTTAAAAATCCACAGGATGTGCAAAAAGCGAAAGATAGTCTTTTAGGTAAAAATGAAAAACCTAAATTTACTCCAGATGAAACTTTGGGACTTGTTTTGTCCCTTAAATTAACAAAGTGGCAATATAATACTTTAAGAAAAAGTATCAAAGAGAAAAATGTCGACATGTTCCCTTCCTACTACAAGGTGCAAAATGCAAAACAAGAATGCTACCCGCCAAAAGATGATATCACCTTAACAGATACAACTGCTGGAATAAAATTGCAGCGTCTATTAGATATAACCACCAAAAGGATATTATTCAAAGCAATCAATATTGATAGCACAGACTTTAAGGAGATGACAATGATAAGCAAATGGGGAATGGATGGTGCCTCGAATCAAGCAAACTATAAGCAAAAAATGACAACGGAGGACAAATTGGACAGTGCTTCGACATATGATTCAAGTATTTTTATGGGTAGTTCAGTACCAATAAAAATTATTTCTGAGGAACAAATTATCTGGGAAAACGACTCACCAAATTCTGCATATTGGTGTCGTCCAATATTTTTCAAGTTTGAAAAAGAGAATAAATCAACGATTTTAAGAGAGAAAACCGAAATTGAAACGGAGATAAATGAATTGAAGGAAACAGAAATTAGCGATTAATGAAGAAGCGGCTGAATCTAGAAATAAAGACTTTAGGCGATATCGCCAACACCATTCAAGGAAAGTCTGCAGAAGAGCTAATAATGAGGATATTTTAAATAATTTAATAATTAGTTCAGACCCAGTTAGTATATATCATCAAAACGTCATAAAATGATACGGAAACACAAACCATTTTCAGAAGAAGCGAAAGCCATGCTTCTTTTATCTACAACATTTGAAGATGATGAGCGGGAAAATTTGTTAATGTGGAACATTTAGAGAACGAATCTGAATCTGATGAAATTGTCTAAGTGATAATTTTGTGAGTGCGTGTGTTTGTGAGTGAGTTTGTGAGTGTGCGTATGAGTGGATTAGGCCTCCTGGAGACACCACTGATAAAAAAAACGCGCTTAGTTCTCTACCTCAAAGGTGGTGTGGAAAAGGGAATGAAAAACAATTTTCTCAAAAATCGAAGAAAATCGAAGCAAGTGCTATATCGGATAATTTGCCTAAAAAATAGCGCAATCGAATACCGAAAGCGGTTATTTGAGAACTCTTGAGAATTAAAAGTTATTCATATAAAATCAAATTTCTCCATACAAAAATAAATTCAAATCGTTATAACTTTTAAAATATTAAGTATATACAAAAATCGCAGAAGAAAAATTTCTTGTATTTAGTGGTAGATCACCAAGCCGTCTTTATTTTTTTTTTAATTGCTTATCAATTTTCGTGAATCCCTAAGTCCATTAGAGCTTGATTTCAGCCCACCGTGCGTCGACCCGGGCAAGGTCCATAGTCGGACAGCGAGTCGCCCATTACTCGCCGCCCGGTAAGTCCGAAATATAGATTATAAAAAATATAAGACCCGTATTTTTTCTTTTGTTACGTAAACCAATATTGACGAAGATTAAACGCTTCAAAAATCACAAAACGTCACTCTGTCGGTACAATTTTACAAGCGTTATGACGTCACAAGCCCGAATTTGGAAGCGTTCTTACATGTTCGGTATCTTTGTTAATATTCACTGATTTGAAAAAACGAAAAATACGTGTCCGTTATTTTTCAATATACTACTACTAATATACTACTGACGGACTAAACAGATTTTCACTTTTTTTATGCAGTAAAATACCCTACTCAATTTGTTGTTACTTACTATGAATATGTCCCGCGCCAATATACAGATGATTCAATCTTGATAAAAATTCTTGGTCTTCTTTTATAGCTGACGCTATATTTGTTAGGGTTCCAATTGTGATCACCGTCAAATTGCCTGAAATAAGTGAGTTTGTTGATTTCGAAAATCTACAAAAAAGTAAATAAGTAAACTTTGTATTTTTGACGAATTTCAAGTTTTGTTGCCAAAAATTTTCATCATAAATAATGAGCTATACAAATAGAAACTATGACCCTGTTTACGAAAAAGCACATTTTGATACAAGTGTGACGAATCGAGAAACTCTCAGCCGAGCCGTAGACAAAGCGACTCGGTTTGGAATTACGCCTCGAATGCAATAACAAACATTCCCAATTGTATCAAATGTACTTATTTCTATCTTTAGCTAAAGAAAGAAAAAATTCTTTACAATAATAATGTGGAGCTTTTTTGTATCTGGGGTCGTTATGACAACATGAAGAGATTAAAATTTTGGTCCAAAATTCTTTAACCTACTTGTATGTAAACTCCCCTAACTGATTTAGTTATAAATGCAGATTAGATGGTATGTAAGTGATAGCAATTGCGGCGTAAGATGGTATTCGACAATCAAATAAACTATAGCATCTTAGCCCATACTGAAAAAAATTAATTCCATTAAAATCTGTACCTTCATAAGTCTTGGAGTAATTGATCAGAGCGTTCACTGCACTCTCAGTCTTCGCTGGAACCAGGTCGGGGAAGGTCTCACCAGTATCTCCCAAACCGTCCGTCCCATAAAAACCAGGTGCTGTTGGAGTTGTCACTAATGATGCTTTGGATCCTCTATAGATAGGCACCTAGAAATTGAATTATATAAAGTAAGATTATGTAAGTAAATAATTCGATTTAGGCCAACGCAAAACTAGCACTTCGAACGTGAAGTTGCGAACGTCAACCCCTTACATTTTTCAATACTTATTACCTTTATTAATTTTTCTCTATTATACATTGTTTATTCATTTCCTTAACTTATTAAGTATATTTTTAAATATTTTTACAAAAACAAAACAAAAAAAATAAAAACATTTAAAAATATAAATAATAGTGGCCCACCGGTATCGGGAACAGGGTCCAAGCTACCGGCGGTCAGGGCTCCAGAGAAAGGAACCTCCTAACAATGCGCGCCGTGTCCAGAAGAACTGCTTTCTGAATCAGGCCCTTGATCCAGCTGCCTAACGAGAGCCTCCTTAGATGTTGGTCGAGGCTCTTGGCAATTAAGCCATGGGCCGACACGACTATCGGCACAATGATCGCTGAATCCACATCCCACATATCGACAACCTCGTGAGCCAAATCAAGATACTTGAGTTGTTTATCTTTCTCAGCTTTCACGAGGTTCCCGTCATGTGGGACGGTTATGTCAACAATCATTGCGCGCCGCTCAGATCGATCCACCACCACTATATCAGGTCTATTGGCTACAATAGTTCTGTCAGTGATGATAGATTGATCCCAGTACAGTGTGATATTGCCACTTTCAAGAACTGGGTCGGGCACATACCTGTAGTACGGCACTTCCGATTCCACTAGGTTGTATTTCAGAGCAAGTTGCTGATGGATAATCCTGGCTACAAGGTTATGTCTATGCAAGTATTCTCCGTTAGCGAGATGAGAACACCCGGAAATAATGTGACGAATAGATTCACCAGGACGGTGGCATGCCCGACATATGTCAACCGTGCCATCCTTCACAATAAATCTCCGGTAGTTATTTGTCATCATAACTTCATCCATAATTGCACAGACAAAACCCTCGGTTTCTCCAAAGAGGTCCCCAGATCGTAGCCAGGCCACGGACGCTGACAAATCTACATCAGGCCCATGTAGGGCCCGGAAAAAGCGCCCGTGAAGCTCCTTGCTTTGCCATACCTCCATGCGATCATTAGTGTCAAGCACTGTAGGTTTGCGCCAGTTCTCTTTAGCCAAGGAGAGCGGAGTGAGGCCCTTGTCCACCGCTACCACATCTCGATGCATTCCCCCGTCGGCTTTTAGGAAATATTCCCTGAGATTGCATATCTCGCGATTGTGGAGAGTCTTAGCGTTTAGAAAACCTCGACCTCCACATTTTCGCGGGATATACAATCTCATAACCGAAGACCGTGGGTGATGCATTCCATATGCAGTCAGCAATGTACGGATCCTCCTATCCAGGGCATCAAGTTCTGTCTGAGTCCATTTGAGTATGCCAAAAGTGTACATCAAGACTGGCATGACCCAGCCGTTGAAGGCGCGCACCTTATTACCACCTGATAAAAGGCTATTAAATACTTTTTTCAGGCGGCCAAAGAAACGCTCCCTCAAGGATTGTTTCATGTCAATAACATTGATGCCCAACGCTTCCGACATACCCAAATACTTATAGGTTTCGGTTGCTGAGAGGGATCTAAGGCTTATGGAATCCGAGAGTTGGGTGCTCACGGATTCCACAATCTCCCCACGCTTTACATGCATGACCGCACATTTGTCCACACCAAATTCCATCCTGATGGCGCTACTGAAGGTTTCAGTTATCTTCAGTAGCTTTATCAGTTGCAAATTGTTGGGGGCAAAGAGTTTAAGGTCATCCATGTAAAGGAGATGAGATATAACCTGACCGCCTCTCCTCAACCGATAGCCAAGGCCTGAATGCTCCAGCAGTGTGCTAAGAGGATTCAGGGCCAAGCAGAACCAAAGTGGACTCAAACTATCACCCTGGAAAATACCTCGCTCTATCCTTATCGGTTCGCTAGTTCTCTGGATATGCCGACATCCCGGATAGCGAAGGACTGTCCTCCATTGCCTCATACACGACATCAGGAAAGTGCATAGAGTTGTATCAACTTTATACAACTCCAGCACTCTCATGAGCCATGTATGTGGCACCGAGTCATAGGCCTTCTTATAGTCTATCCAACATGTCGACAGATCCTTTCGAGAACGGCGAACCTGTTGGCTAATGGCCATATCAATGAGGAGCAGCTCCTTAGTACCGCGGGACCCGTTCCTACATCCATTTTGAGAAGCAGACATAATAGAATTTTCATCAATGTGTTTACTAATTTTAGCTCTCAAAATGGATGTAAGAACTTTATATAAAGTTGGTAGACACGTTATAGGTCTATAATTTTTGGGTTCCGCAGTACTACCTGATTTGTGGAGCAGGTGGGTTATTCCTGTCGTCAGGAATTCGGGTAGTGATCCAGACTCTACGGCTGACTGGAACAAGGCCGCCAGGCGAACGTGCGACCTTTTGAACCACTTGATCCAAAAGTTGTGCAGTCCTTCCGACCCTGGAGATTTCCAGTTCGGTAATGGACGGACTGCACGTGCTACGTCTTCGTGGCTAATCAAAATTGCCTCCATTTCTGTTATGGGATCACACGTTCGCTCGACGACTTCGGTCCATTCACCTTCAGTATGGCTGACAGGTACCGACCAGATACTACGCCAAAATGAACACATGGCGTCATCATCTGGCAGGTCCCCGTCAGCCACACCTTGGCCTGGTCGCTCCCAAGACCTGTAAACCCACCTTTCATCTCTTTGGAACGTGCGATTCTGATTATATCGCTCCACACGCCGCTTATACCTACGGATACGGCTTGCCCACGCATACACTTTCTGTTTCAGGAAGTCGATGCGCTCCGTGACACGGGAAAGGTAATCCCGAGGATTTATATCAGTCCCCGAGAACGCCCGTCTCACAAAGCGCATCACTCTAGGGCGAGTGTTGCCCTCCCTGAAACAGACAAGTTTTCCGATGAGTGTTCTGGCCCCACCAATACGTCGTTCAATCCTGTACTGCCATGCCGGTATGGCTGGTTTGGGTCGTGTAGCTCTTTCATCCGAGAATTTTACGTGAGCTACACGACATGCCGCTACAGCCGCACAATACAGGATTGAATGAGCATCAGTTAGGTCTTCGCAGTTATCAAAATAACTTGACAACTGCGAATTCAGAACAGCCACCAGCATCCTGTTTCTGTTATGCATGGGCAAACGAGGTAATCGTGGTCTAAGTTCAGGCGACATGAAACGATAATCTTGAATCGCACCCTCCAAAGCACTCCTCATTTCGTCACTGCACTGGATACTTACATTAGTAACCACGTCATCGCTCACTACGTCATCGTTACTGGGTATTTGGTTGGACTGTGGTGGAGCCACAGTCTGTGACGGTGGGGCAATGACATGGTTCCTCTGCATTTCAATTCGCAAGCTATCAAGTACAGAGTCGTCCAACATACGGTTACGTTGGATGACCCGCACCTGATCCGATAGTCGTTGTGCCGACACGTTGACAGCTGGCTCTAGTACCCGAAACAGAGAGAGCATCCGAACACGGTACGCGGTCAGGTTGTTTCCTCCCTCTGTAGCCCCATAGTATGAGCGCATGACATTTTCATTGATGGATTGTTTTCTCTATTTATTATTAACATTTTTAAATTTCTTAAAAAATAAGAATTAAAAAAAAAACATTTAAATAACGAAAATCCAACTACGAAAAAATCGCGCACTGAAAAGTATAAAACAAGAACAAAATTTATTTGACCGTATGCCACCTAGCCAATAAAGATCGTGTGAAACAACCTCAGGTAATAAATATCGGTCAAATGAATATTGTTCTTGTTTTATACTTTTTAGTTTAGTTATTTTTAACTTATTTTTTACTCACATCTTGTCTCTTAGCAACTCTCAGTATCCTTTGATTGTTGTGATAAACGTTATCTTCTATAGTGTTTCCATTACCAGTAGTTAACGCCATCAGTTTGGGTCTAAAAACCAAATTGTTTTTTTTTTTTTTATGTAAAGATTTTATGACCCACAGTTAAACAAAAGTAGTTAGAAATTTCAAATAAAAACTTGAAGGGAATCACCTCATACTGCAAAACAATAATGACAGCAAAAGCGGACATCCTCCACCTCGCTCCTTCTCCACATTTAAACCTTTACGGAGTCCTTCGTCGTACTGTCGTATGTCTTTGTCAAACAGACAGGCGAAAGCGAAGCGACTCCGAGGCGATACCGAACCGAAGCGAAGACGTCAGTCAGATAGTCCTGTCACGCTATCAGATCGCTGTCGCTTTTCTATATGACTGGATTCAAACAATTCCATACATTACAAATAAAAACATCACGCATCGCATTCGCCACGCCAGTCTGTTTTACAAAGGCTTAAAGGGTGCGAAGAATTTGCTAAAAGTATAAAAAAAGATTACCCATCACAATATTTTTCGTACAGCAGAGCCAGGAATATGGCCACAGCATCGTCACCTCCAGCGTCATTGTCTATTATGAACTTTGGCTTCGTCTCGTCGGTTGATGAACTATTAATTAAATATTTAAATAATCCAAATAAATATCTCGTTATTCTAGTGGTGGCAATCGCGATTGCTGAGCTTAAGGTCTCGGATTTGATTCTCGGGTCGGGAAAAAGGTAAGTAGGTTTTCTCTCAGGAATTTTCTCGACTTCTTTTTTTTTCTGCTATGTGGTAAAATCATCACATGAGTCCTCCCACTCAGGGCAGGGCGGGAGGGACTGTCAGACTTGTACTGACTAAAATTCACGGTGTCCTTCAATAGCCCTTTACGTATCGGGGTCATGGTAATTCGTAGCAGGCCCCGGCAGGCTTTGGCCTTGCTTAAATTTAACAAATACCATACGTCAGGCTTAGGTAGGTACTCCGCGATTCATCCGCAAATAAACCCTAATAGTATGGAATAAATGTTTATTTACCTACAAGCGACTATGATCAAATATCCCACTCTAATAAGAATATGAATTCAATGCTAATAAAGTTCATTTTCGGGTATCAAAACTCAGTTCTTTTATTAATTCTGAGTTCTGACAATAGGCTCCTAAGACGATAGTTCCGACTATCGTCTTAGGAAAGTATTATTATTAACTTTATTGATATAGAAGTTTTCCACAGATAATATTTAACAATTGTTTCAGAAATTACGAAGATATTATAAAACTTAGTTATACGAATCTTCGACGCTTTTGGCGAGTAATGCGCCCAAGAAATTGGTGGCGTTGCTTCGTTGTATGATAATTCTTATCTTTCAGCAAAGATTGAAGCCGGCCCTTAGGTTACGGGAATCGTCAATAAGTCGTTTCGATATCTCACATCAGATTACAACATTGAGAAAATAATCATAATATTTTAATTGAAATAAAATTAGCTCTTGAAACAAACTTTTATTGTACTCACCAATCAAAACAAACACAGATACACAAACACACAAATACGGTTTTTGTTGTAACTAACATTATAAAAACATGTATTATCAGTCGCGTCGAGAAATGAATAAAACAGGTTATGTATTGGAGCTATATTCCAGTTATGTAACCTTTAGATTAAGAAACAAAATATAAACAAGGCAGAACTATTAGGTATGTTGCCAGATAATAAATTCTGTAACATTAACGGGTTGTTCACCTCACTAATTTAGAACACAAATGAACTACTTTGTTTAAAACTTAATGATCACGGATTCTTAATGACACTGTTTGAATTTCGAGCGTGATGTTTAAAAAAGTATTTTATTGTTTCGTTCAAAATCTGCGAAGATCGACTTTTAAACAAATGGAGTTAGATTGTGCTCTCAATCGGGAGAAGCGAGCTCGTGAACCTTACAGAATAGCACCACTGTTTATATTGTTACCTTGGGAAAATAACAAATCAGAGAATTTTATTGGTTAGTCATTGGTTTAAACGTTCAGATAATTATGTTGATCACGTATTTGACACGAAAGGTACTCGTACATACTAAATAAAACTTAAACAAACGACACAGTAAAAAAACAATCACAAACTCACGATTTCATAGTCATTTTTCCAATCAATAAAAACAATAATAATGTAACACTATCTTCTAGATATCATCATTTTCAACACTTTTCGGTCAAAATACATCTATATTCACTGAATATTTGGCAAAAAAATACTAAATACAACATGCCTAGTAGATGGTTGAATGTTTACTAGAACAATATTACGAAACCAAGTTCAATGTCCTTGGTATGTGCTATCTCTTTCTCCCACTCAGACAAATCAATTTTATGAATCACCATTGTCTGGTATAAGGCCGGGACACCAAAGCGGAGACGAGAGGAGATGTATTTGTGTAACCAACCAAATTTCCAACGAAGCTAAGTGGAGAGGAGATGTGGATTTCTGATTCAAACTCAAATCTCCGCTCGTCTCTGTTTTGATGGATTCCTGGCCTAAGGGGTAAGCTAGACGGACCGCGGGGTTTGACCGCGACCGCGACTTTGAAACGTTGACCCCGGAACAAAAGGGCAACTAAAGGTGCAGGGTGGTTTTTAACCGACTTCTTATTCAGTCAATTTATTCTGAGCTTCGCTTCCGCCCGACATCCCATCGTTGTTCTATGGGAAGTAACCTCTACTAATTATATGCTATATCAAGTGGAACGTCAAGAAAAAAATCATTAATTCAAATTTTATTCATTCACGTCGACATGACAGGTTTATTTTCGTTACGGAATTACGGTTTCAAAATCACCTCGTCTTTCCAGTATGTACTTATACATCTAAAAATAAAGCAAAGCAATTAATTTAACCATTTATTCGTTAATTTTAAATGCATTAGTCGTGTTCATAATGAAAATTTACTACCAAAAAGGTTTCTCATAAATACGTTATTTTATTCTAAATTTTGTGATGTTGTTTCCAAGTTATTTTCGTTAAGGTCAATTCTTTAGCTCAGCGGAATATATATCTATCAAGAATTTCTTGTATTTCTCAACATTTGCTGCATAGACCACTCTTCCGTTGGGTTCCGGTGACGAAAAATCAATTGTGTTTTTCCCTCTATTTTCACCTAGAAAGAGAAAAAAAATGGTATAACTCCGTGACCCAACTTTCTAATAAAATCAACAAGAGAATATCTCTTTGTCTCTCAGTTAAAATAGTAACAAAATATTTCAAAAATACCTACATTAAAAAAAAAACAGTATTTTTAACATTCCATCCAAATCTCATCTAACAGTCTTTTTACATTGATATCTAAGTCTTTTTATCATTCGAAAAAAGTAGATTTATTATGACCATTATGTTCGAGGTTGGTCTGTGGTGACCATCTGTCATAGCGAGTTTTCTCCGTGCCTCGGAAAGCACGTAAAGCCGTTGGTCCCGGCTGTCATTTGTAGATCTTTGACATTCGTTACTGTTAGTCAGAAGCTCTTAAAGTCTGACAACCAGTCTTACCAAGGGGTATCGTATTATTCAGTTACTGGGTTGTGGAGGTCCGATAGGCAGTCGCTCCATGTAAAATACTGATATTCAGCTGCATCCGGTTTGACTGGAAGCCCACCCCAATATAGTTGGGGAAAAGCGAGGCAGAAGATGTTGATATTTCGTGTACTCAAGGTCTTTCTTTTAAATTGGCTAACATGGGGTATCTGAATCCGTAAGAGATAGGTAAAAACACTTTTAAGAGAATTTATCTCTTTTTTGATATTACAAAATTTGTTATATTTTTTTGAAGTCAAATGTGAGTTGTCCACAAAAATGGATAAAGTAGCCCAAATATATACAGGGTGTAAGAGACATCGACGCACAAACGGATACCATGGGTTCAGGACACGATTCTGGACCCCCCCCCCATGTTTTAATTTTACTTACCTAAATATTTAGATTTACTCCTTACCTTCCAAAATGATATTGCTTCTAACATTTCTGAACTCCTCGACAATATCATTGTCTAATGTTATAGCTGCCACAGCCGGGTCCAGCTCTTTCCAATCGTTCTTCTTTCCGGACGATACTCTTTCAAAACCGTTTAATGCTTGCATTACTGGCGTCTCAATTTTTCCTAAGACATTTCTACGCCAGTCCTGTACATAATCATAAAATTAAATTAAAGAACAGACCCGGAACACCTAACCTTTTTTTTTTGAATTGGAAAATCCTCACATATGTCCTCCAACTGGGGCGGGCGGTGGGTTATGTTGGACTCAAACCGACTAAAAACCCACTATTCCTTCAAGTACCATTGCTTGGGGGCCCGGGATATATATTAATACATTTCGCGCGCGCCCCCAACTGGTATCGGCCCGCTATAATGGGTAATTGAACCCAAGATGCGCAGAGCAGTAGACAATCGCTCAGCCACTGCACTTACAATGATAATAGAAATCATAATTATTTAAAACTAGCTGGCCCGGCAAAATTCGTGCCGCCGATAACTAACGTCACTCAATTGTTTTACGAATCTTTTGTATGGGAATGTAGAAAAGTTGTTTTAGACGTTTTCAGGCAATTTTTTAAATTTTCTCTCCGTAAGAACCATCTTTGTACTTCAAGGAGTATCATAAAAAAAACGACGGGTTGCACTCTGGGAGTGCCGGCAGAAGTGAAAACTTGAATAGTAATAAACACACACGAACATTTGCGCAAGCGCCCTGCGCTGTCTTACGAATTTTTGATCACGTCACGAAATGTTAAACTCGCGTCAGGACACTGAGGCGAGTTTAACATTTTTTACCCATTCCAAAAAAAAGTGCACAATGCCGCTAAAGAAGTTTTCACTTCAAAAAGAATTATCCGAATCAGTTCAGCCGTTTTCATGTTTTGCTCTTAGCAACACATTTAGCGATCCATTTTTATTATTTAGAGAGAGATAAAGTAAGATAAACTCACTATTGATACGTTTAACGTCAAATGAATTTGTGAGAACGCTACAAACGTGACTTTTTCTAATATGGCGTTGTCTGCAACGATACGGTAAGCTTCTGGGTCCATGTTGGCGTTAAATTCAGGTTTAGGATGTGCCTCACCTGTAAAAGAAAGAAGATTATCATATAAAAGACTAGCGGCCCGGTACGTGCTTCGCTACGTATAAAGTGAAATAATTGTAACACAAAATATATTTTTAAGAATCCTAAGATTTGTGGGTTGAACCAAATAAAATCTTCAGCTGTATAGTATAGATTTTGATTGACGTGACATATTAACATCTTTAGCATTAATTATAACAACATTCTACTATCGGTTTCATAAGGATGGCTAATTTAGGAGGTACCTTATTCGAAGATCTACCAAAAGGTTATTTTACAACATAAATAAATTGCAATCTATTTAGCAAAATATACAAATAAAACGCTCCCAATCGCAAATTCGGTAGTAGGGGCTTGTGACGTCATAACGCTTGAAAAAATTGTACAGACGGAGTGACGTTTTGAAGCGTTGTATCTTCGTCAATTTTTGTTTACGTAACACAAGAAAAAATACACGGACTAATATTTTTTTTTGAGTAAAATAGCATATTGCAGCAAAAGAATCAATTTAACGGGCGAGTGAATGCTGTTGTCATAACGACAGTCTATTCGAGTTCAGCTCAAGTCACTTGCTAGAATACAAGTGTTAAACTTGGTGCAGAGGGTCTTGAGCAGCTAGCCACATCAGACATTCCATTACTTATAATTATTTCCCATGGGAATGTAGCTTTCAAGAGAGCTTACTGTCACTAATTAAGAGGATTATTAAATTTAAAATGATACTCACTGTGAATATGACCAGCACCAACATAGAGCTGAGCAAGCCTGCCGATAAAATTAGGATCAAGTCTAATTGCTAGAGCTATGTTCGTGAGAGGGCCAATTGCGGTGATTATTAACTCTCCTGAAATGTAAAAGATATTATTATTGTCAATCCCGTGAGTATAGAGGTACAGAGCGCATAAGTGTGCGTTTAATATCCACTAAACATATTTATTCACGACCATATAGTAGGTACTTTTTTTAACGTGGTAAAATCATCAATTGAGTCCTCTCACCCAGGGCAGAGCGGGAGGGACTGTCAGACTCATACTGACTAAAATCCACGGTGTCCTTCAATAGCCCTTTACGTTCCGGGGTCAGGGTAATTCGTGAGTCCCGCAACCCCGGTAGGATTTCGCCCTCTACAGGGGGGCCCCGTCACTATGCTGACACTCCTTGAGGTGCGTGGAACACAACGCGCCGATATAGTAGGTATAGCAGTGGTTTTTTTTTTTTTGTGGTAAAATCATCAATTGAGTCCTCCCACCCAGGGCAGGGCGGGAGGGACTGTCAGACTTGTACTGACTAAAATCCACGGTGTCCTTCACTAGCCCTTTACGTACCGGGGTTACGGTGATGGGTAAGTCCCGCGACCCCGGCAGGCTAGGTATGGCAGTGGTGGAAGTGGATTCAACTAAGCTACGTTTTGTCTGATGGAAAGGCACCCTAAGGCTTTTCTTATTGTCGAGGGACTGTCTCATCTGGTAACCGTGACCCTGGAACGTAAAGGGCTATTGAAGTATCACCGTGGATTTTAGTTAGTTCAAGCAAGTATTCTGTGGTACAAGTCTAATAGTCCCTCCCGTCTACGGGTGGGAGGACACATTTGATGATTTTACCAAGATAAAAAAGGCTTTACTAATTTGAATTACCTTATTTTCAACAAACCTTAATACTCAGAAATGTATATTGCTAACTTGTACTTTATCTTAGAACCAAACAATATAAGACAGATAGGAACAAGATAAGATATGATATCTAGCCGTAGATGTGACCCCACGGTATTCAGACATGAGACTTTTATCTTAAGATTAGTAAGGATATCATTATGACGTCATAAACCGAAACGTTACCTTCATATTTCTTAGATAGTTCAATAAGGGCGACTGCTGCATGTTCGTCTTCAACCTTAATTGGTTCTGAAGGTTCATAGCCATCGTCTCCTAGTCCGTCATTGCCGTAATAGAGATCAGATTTAAGATCTGAGATCAGAGCATGATGAGCACCCGAGTATACTGGTACCTGAAACATGGATTAGTTAGCCATGAATGTCTCATCATTATTGTCATCAGCTAGAAGACGTTCAATGCTGAAAAACGTTGAGCATGTTTGATATTTTGGAATGGTTAGGGAATAATTTTGCACCAATTACTTTATCAGTATAAAAGTACTATCATTTATGTGGTAGAATACAATATTCATTTATTGCGCTATCGTACACGGTCGAGGTCGACCTCGACCTCGACCTCGACCTCGACCTCGATTCGTGGCACGCTGTAACATAGACGAACATTCGCGCAAGCGCCCTGCGCCGCCTAAACGAAACAGTAACAGTAACTCTCCATCCGTCCTACGCTTTTTCGATCAGGGTCACGTGTCCTGACGCGAGTGTCCTGACGCGAGTTTAAGATTTTATACCCATTACAGAAAAAGTGCTCAACGCCGCTAAAGAAGTTTTCACTTCAAAAAAAGGCTCCCCCTTAGACTCTTACACCAAACGAAAATCCACCACTTCCGACGCTTTCTTCTGAATCATGGTTATCACTCAAGAACTTTCCTAACCCACCGGTTGTCAGTTCTACGAGGTATGATGTGGCTTGCTTATAGTCCGATCAACGAGGAGGTTTGTCGTATGAAGACTTCAGAAAAAATCCTTCGGCACTAAAATTTGGCATATGATGAAAGTAGGTGATACAGATTATAGATGCACTTAATCCAACATTTTTTTTAGTAGTTTATTTTTTCATTTATAAACATCATTATTTGATTGATTTGACATCAAATAATGATGTAAAATAAAAATCGACAGAGCAATTTTTCACAAGAAGTTATGTAAAAGTTAATTTGGAATGGCACTGAAATCGAAAATTTGTTGGATTTGAGGCAGAGGAATTTTTCACAGAGAGTTGTAAGCAATTTTCATATTTTGGGCTACTCGAACAAATAAGTTGGATTATTGTGCATTTGTAAACTGTATCACCTTATTTCATCGTATTCCATATTTCACTGCTGGAGGAATTTTTCGGATCACATAAGCCTCGTTGATTGGACTATTATTGTCTGTTCAAAAAAGGTCAATAAAAAAAAACAAAACAAAAACAGAGTTAAAGAACTAAGTTGATGACACTGATTCTTTGACGAAAGTCTTCGTTCTGGATTTTATCGTGCAAAGATATTCCGAGTCTTTGTATTGGTCAGTGCTGAATTTTTATAATCTCTATCTCCTTTACCGAACGGTTACTCTATGTCTATTTTCTGTTCTCTTCTTTGTGCAATATAATTAGAAAAAAGCAAGGAGAAGACCAATTTTCATATAAGAGTAGCAAGAGAAATTATAAATAGGTAAGCCAGTGCGGTAGGTAACCAGATAGATACATATCTAAACTAAAGATAACTTCAGATAGACATCCTAAAGTATGGATAGATTAGTTGAGATAATAATACTTACATCTTTTCTGTCAACTAAAGCAAGAATTCTATCAGTGTTGATAATAGCTTGAGACAAGTTTACATTGCCGAATGTTGTTGTCAAGGCGACCAATTCTGGGCTGAAAAAAATATTTTTTATATTACACTAAAGTTTTACAATTTATATGCAGTAATCGCACAATCTCTCCCACTGCTCGGGACAAAGGCTCCACAGAGCACAGATCAAGATTTGGATTGATGTTTACAAGCTTTTGGCCGCGGCTTCGCTTGCATTAATTTAGAATTTGACAATCAATTTTGATCGTACATTCGGCGGCATCGTTATTACTGCTTGTCACGGGAATAGTACTTTTTTTTTCGTAAGGTACCCTATGTATGCCCCGGGTCGACGGCGCGTTGTGTTCCACGCGCCTCAAGGAGTGTCAGCATAGTGACGGGGACCCCTGTAGAGGGCCAAAGCCTGCCGGGGTCGCGGGACTCACGAATTACCGTGATCCCGGTGCGTAAAGGGCTAGTGAAGGACACCCTAGATTTTAGTCGGTACGAGTCTGACAGTCCCTCCCGCTCTGCCCTGGGTGGGAGGACTCATAAGATGATTTTACTACGTAAAAACAAAAAAAAGGTACCCTATATCCTTTTCAGTTCTATTTCTAATAAGATATGCAATTTTTCAGGATGATCAGTTCAATAGCTTGGTGTGAAAAGGTAACAAAACGAACGGATTTTCGCATTTTTTATATTAGTTTAGGATTAGTATTTCGGGCGCTAATGGGACTTGAACATACCTGGCGCAATATGGTTGTCTCCTAAGTCTCTACTTTGGCTTTCAGGGAGTCCAAACGTTACATATTATTATGATTCATCATCATCAGCCTATAATATTCCCACTGCTGGGACACAGGCCTCCTCTTTGTCAGAGGGAGTGGGCCATAATCCACCATGCAGGCCCAGTGCGGGTTGGTAGATGTCACATGTCTTCGAATTCGATGGTTTTAGGACATGCCGGTTTCCTCTCTATGTTTTCCACCGTTTTGGGAGCAGTGGTGATGAAATAAATTACACAAAGTTATGCGCCAGCTGGGTTCGAACCCACGACCTACAACTCGTAAGTCACGGCCTCTACCAGTGGGCCACCTCTGCTCTTATCATAAATTATGATTAATAAGATAAATTATGAAGGTCAGAAACTTACCCATCAAAATATTTCTCATTGAGCAAGCTCAAAGTTATAGCAAAGGCATCGTCTGCTCCTCCATCGTGATCTATTAATAATTTCTTACTCGAATCTTGTACAGCGTCCAGACTGAAAATGAGATTAAATCATTGTTACTGATCACCTAAAACAAAACACGTTAGTCAAGTGGTCGAAAACGCACTGATGATGTTCGTAAACCTGGTGGCCATAACCTGGTGGTGGGAAAACGAGATGGTGCCAGACGACTTGTATAGCTCTGTCTCTTTCCCACACTGGAATTACTCTTGCTTTAGAAGTCAGGGTAGGCCACTTAATGCTGCTGTTCTTTAAAGACCCAGAGCTGAAGCAGCGCCGAAACTACGGTTTGATTTTAGTGGATAAGTTGAACATTTTTGTAACTTTACTATGCTAATGATAGTGAATTTATGCCACAACACACACAGCGGGAAACAATAAAATGACGGTGTCATCTTAAATTTGACAGGCCTGTTGGTCTAGTGGTTAGTTACCCTGACTGCTATGCCGGAGGTCGTGGGTTCGATTCCCACCCAGGACAAATGTTTGTGTGATGAGCACGATCATTTGTTCTGTGTCTGGGTGTAATTTATCTATAATATGTATGTATTTAGAAATATATAAGTATGTTTATCAGTTGTCTAGTCCCATAACACAAGCTCTGCTTAGCTTGGGACTAGATGGCTTTGTGTGATAGTTGTGGAATATTTATTTAATCGAATTTATTTAGTAATCTTTGTTAACGGCACGGTTGGCGCAGTGGCTGAGCGGATTCAATCCCCGCACGAAATAAATATTTGTATGATCTGCAAGTAGCTGTTCCGGGTCTGGGTGTTTGTGCATATGTGTGTTTTATTTTTATAAACGCACCTATGACACAAAAGAAATTTCTAGTATGAGGCAACGTTTTAAAAAAAAATGTAAAATGCCCATTGTCTTGTTTTGACGAATCTTGAAATAACATTAATTATACGATTCTGTTCCATATACAATGTGTAACAACCATCCATCGTGATACATCGCGTTTTTCGACGAAAGTTAATGACGAGTCCTGTGAGCCCATAAATTAGGCTTTAGAGCATGAAGTTGAAAATCTATTGAAGACAAATTGTTACGGTCCTCTACGTTGAGACAGTTTGTGTTTAATGGATTTTTAACCGTAAGCTCTGTAGCATTATAGTCGAAATCTAGATAATAGCATAGCTGTTCGGGCAGTGATATTGGAGTTTTCCACCAGGAATTTCAATAACAGTTTTTGCAGGCTCGTCTTTTTTTTCCAAATCATGTTCAAACCGGTTCGGCACAGACAGGTTTAATAAACGTGAATCTAATTACTTATTGTATCATAGATTTTGCTACCCGAAAAAAATGGTATCGTTAAACGTGTAGCACTCCCACGCATAACAAAAACATCTGTATTGCTATTTTAAAAAGATTAATCGCTGCGGTAGCGTTGAGGCTACTGTTTGTTTTTAGTGGATCATCAACTTTATGCTCTAGAATAGAAAATTGAAGTAAAATGTGCTATGAAGATGCCCCGCCGCAAAGTAGCTGCGCGAGGTAGATGCGCAGCTCGAGCTATGCGATGTATCGGTAGTAAGGAAGACGACCCATAGCAGGCATCCATAGCACGCATCCATAGCACACATCCATAGCACGCATCCATAGCACACATCCATAGCACGCATCATTCCAAATAACAAAACACATCTTAGTTATATCCATTTCCAACAGTCCTATGCTATGTGCACTAAAGAATATGATTGGTGGATATCAAACGCATCCATAGCAACGTAGCATAGCACATCTCTGATGGAAAAGCAGCCTTATACTATCTATAGCATAGTAATGTTGCTACTGTTCGTTTTAACAGGCACTGGACTTTAAGTTCAGAGCAGAAAGTTGAAAATCGTGGAGCTTTCATTAAATCATAAGTCATGCATTTAGATGTCACAGTTCAAGAATGAATCAAAGTTGTGTTGTGTGTGGTCTTGCGATCAGTTGGACTAATAAGGTCACTTTAGCAGTACCTATTAATAATATATTATTTGTATTGTGATAAAATTCATAAAACAGGTTATTCTATTCAGTAGCTAAATTTGTTTTTCGCAATTAATACTTAGTATGATTCCGCTAAAGTCGTAATTTTATTATGTATTAATTAATTTTAATGGCTTTGTAAAAAAATAGACTTAATCCACATAGAAGCTATTTTATTTTTACAAAAATATGAAAAATAATTTAAAAAAAAACTTACCAGCCGAATAAACACACCAAACATAATACACAAAAAACTTTATCTGCCATAATATATCAGACAGATGCAAAAAAAAATACCGTGCGTACTTTTTACAAACACTAAAGATAATAATATAATAAATAAAAAAACAAAAACCGCCGAAATATGAGTCAGACTACAGCTGATGCCGACGAATATCTGCCATAATATTAAGAAATATTATTACTAGTTTACTCTTGAAGATAAGGATAGATGTATAAGAAAGAAGAAGACCAAATATGGACTGATTTCGTGAAGTAAGTTCGCAAGGAAAAGGAATTAATGATAGACTGACGGTTGCCACAGAAGTATTGAAGAAAAATAAACGAGTTTCGTCGACCCCGAATAAAAAAAACCGGTCAAGATAGACTGGGGTTTCGAGGATTCCGTACCAACATATTTAGAATAAATATAGGGTGCGGAACCGTGCTCCAACTATTTTCTCCAACTGGGTGTAGCATGGGACCTACCCGTAAGAAGGTATGGTCGGTGCTTCAACTGATGATCAGTACAGTCAAGCATTTAAGAAAAATACACAGAGATGTATTTTTTCATCATGGGATATGTTAAGGACCTAGTTAAAGGTTCGTAAATGAAAAGTAAGTGGACTGTAAAACTTATAATATAAAGGTTCTAAAAAGACAGTATAATGTTGGACTAGCTTGTACAAGAGAAATGCGCGCGCGTCGTCGACCGTGTTCAGTGATGGAGTGCGGGCCGAGGGATCTGCTGGTGGTCCGCGCCGCGCCGCTACGTTGTCGTCCCGCGCCGCACCACGCCCTCCGCGAGTCCCCTCGCGTTGTCTGACTCACGCCTTGTGTGCGTGAACATCCTCCCCGGGTTGATACATCAATCTAGAGGAAGTGGACAAATATTATTAAAAGACCGTAGCAACGTCCCCTTCTTTGTCTTCAATTCGACGACACGTGTTGTCCCGTCGTTCCCCGGGAAGACCTTCGTGACGCGTCCCAGTAGCCACAGCAGCGGCGGTTGTCCTCTCTCCTTGATGAGAACTAACGTTCCCTCTGCCAGTTGTCCTGTAGATGACGTCCATTTTGTTTTTTGCTGGAGCAGAGAGACGTATTCTAAATGGAACCGCTTCCAAAAATGTTGTTTTATATGTTCCACTCTGTGGTAACGCTCCAAGCGGTCGATGTTTATATCAGTCACCTGTGGATGTGGAACAGCTATAAGTGATCGTCCAATCAGAAAGTGTGAAGGCGTAAGAACTGTAAAATCTAGTGGATCAGAGGAAAGTGGTGTAAGAGGACGTGAGTTAAGCACAGCTTCTATTTGAGTCAAGCAAGTGACCATCTCCTCGTATGTGAAGTGTGTTAACTGTAGTAATCTTTTTAAATGGTGTTTGGTTGAGCGAACGGCAGCCTCTGCAATTCCGTTGAAATGTGGAGAATATGGAGGGGCAAAATTAAATTCAATACCCTTTTGTGCTACTTCATACGAAATGTTTGAATCTTGTAAGAATCGTTGAAGTTCATTACAAGTCCCGATAAAATTAGTGCCGTTATCGGATAAGATGCTCTTGGGTTTGCCTCGACGGGCAACAAAACGATTTAAAGCAGCCATATAGCCCTCCTTAGTTAGGTCTGTAACGAGTTCAATATGGACAGCTTTAACTGCCAGACAAACAAAGATGCATATATACGTCTTCACAAGCTTACACCCTCGCCCCTTTCGATCCGCTATCAATATTGGCCCGGCATAGTCTACACTGCAATTCAAGAATGGGAACTCCAAGTGAGTTCTGCTGGTAGGCAATTGTCCCATGACAGGTTGAATATTTTGACATTTATATTTAAAACATTTAATGCAGTGTTTGACAATAAATTTGGAAAGGTTTCTGCCGCCAAGAGGCCAATACGTTTGTCGTATGTTTGCTATCAATAATTGAGGGCCAGCGTGTAACAAGTCTTGATGATATTTGTGAAATATTATTTTAGTGACATAATGTTTAGAGCAAAGTAAAACTGGATGTTTGATATTGTAGTCATAAGGAGAATTATCCAGCCTACCCCCTACGCGAATGAGACCATCCTTGTCAATAAAGGGACTTAATGAAATAAGCCTATTTTTTCGAGGTAATGTTTTACTAGCTTTAAGAATAGCATATTCCTTAGAAAACATCTCCATTTGCGCTTCACGTAAAATAAAATTCAAAGAATCTTGAAGTTCTTGAGTCGACAGAATATTCTGTAACTTGATTTTATTTTTTAAATTATAAATAAATCTAAGTACATATGCTACCACTCTTTGTAATCGATTAAAACGTGAATATTTATGTAGTAGTTTATGAATGACTGATTTATTTATGTGAGAGGAATGTACTTGATCTTGTGTATCTGTGATAAACGAGTGATCTGTGAAGTTAGATGTAATGACTTCTGGTAGATCCTGTTTCACAGTTTTATTGGGCATAGCTGGCCAGTCTTTTTCGTCATTTAACAAAAATTGAGGGCCTGACCACCATAATGAACATTCGCTGATAAGGTCAGCCTTCAGCCCACGGGAAACAAGATCCGCCGGATTGATTCTAGACGGCACGTAACTCCACTTATGACCTGCAGTGCTCTCCTGTATTTCATTGACTCGATTGCGCACGAAAGGTTTCAATAAATTCGGTGAAATAGCTAGCCAACTCAACACTATTGTTGAGTCGCACCAAAAATGGCACCTAGTTACAGGCAAAGTTATAGAACTCTGAACCTTAACCCACAGCCTTGCACCTAGCAACGCCCCACAGAGCTCGAGCCGTGGAATGGTAGTAGGCTTTATTGGTGCTACACGATTTTTAGATGCAAACAGTTGTACCTTAACTGAGCCTTGTTCGTTCACCGACCGGAGATACACGCAGCAACCAAATGCTCTTTCAGAGGCATCTGTGAAAACATGAAGTTCATGCAATATAGCATTGTCACAAACAACCCATCTTGGAATTCTCAGATTGTTCAAACATGGAAGAGTGTTAACGAAATTGTACCAAAAATTTGAGATGGACTCTGGCACCTGTTCATCCCAGTCACACTTAGCTAACCATAATTGCTGCATTAAAATTTTCGCCTCGACTACACAAGGACCAACCAAGCCCAATGGGTCAAATATTTGACTAATTACTGATAAAATTTGGCGTTTAGTCACTTGCTTCGCAGCGTCAATAGAAATTGAAAATACTAAATAATCTGCCTCACACATCCAACGTAAACCTAATGTTTTCGATGCCACGTTCTTATCTTCAGACAATTTTAGACATTCTAAAACTGCTGAGCTGTTGCAAACCTGATTCAAAATGGTCGAATTATTAGATTGCCATTTTCGTATATGAAAATTCGCTGATGCTAAGACTGATATAACCTCCTTGACCATTTCTACTACGTCTGAGATCGAATTTCCTCCTGACAGATAATCATCAACGTAGAAGTCACGTTCAATTGAAGACTTGACGGTTGTGCTGGTGGCAACGTCAGCCAGGCTGACTAAGCACTTTGTTGCTAGATATGGAGCAGAAGCTGTGCCGTAGGTCACTGTATTAAGACTGTACGTCTTTAACGGTAACTTAGGATTAGTCCTGAAAATGATTTGCTGCAAACAGCGCTGTGAAGGTGTTACAGCAACGGCACGATACATCCTAGCTATGTCTCCAGAAATGACATATTTGTATTGCCGAAATCTTAACAAGATTGATAAAAGATCTTCTTGGGTGGTCGGGCCAACCATTTGGATTTGATTTAGTGAGACGCCAGACGTGGTTACCGCTGACGCATCGAAGACTGCCCGTAGTTTTGTTGTCGAGCTGGACTCTTTAATGACCCCATGATGAGGCAAGAAATAATCGATATGTTCACCTGAATGAGGTTTCATCGATGTTGGATTTTCTGTCATGTGTCCAAGACGCTCGTACTCCTGCATGAAGGCAACATACTGCTCCTTGAAACTTGGATCACGAAGAAACCGCCGCTCCAGCGACAGAAACCGACGCTTAGCCATTTCATACGACTCACCTAGAATGTTAGGATTGTCCTTTAATGGAATTGTGACAATAAAACGACCCTGATCATCTCGAGTAGTATTCTGACGAAAACTTTCTTCGCATGCACGTTCCTCACTTGACAATGCATGTTTGGACGGTACTGAATCTATCTCCCAGAATCTATTGAGGTTATTGTTTAATTCGTCCATAGATACGTTGCAGTAATGAGCCTGGTTATAGGATAGTGATCGCAATGGAACTGGTCCTGAAACTATCCATCCGAGTTTTGTTGCGTGAAGTTTCGGTTGATTCCTGCCTAGATTCATAGAGGATGAACCTAACACATTCCAAAACACTTCTACGCCAACAAGAATGTCAATCACAGACGGAATATGGAATGATGGATCAGCCAATTGAATGTCTGATGGAATGTTGATACTGGCAATATTCACAGCTGTAGACGGCAGTATCCTAGTAATTTCAGGCAAAATTATACAAGTGATAGTTTCCCTGTAGCCACCATTCCGAGACTGAATTGTAAACCTACAAGACTGTGTGCTATTTGATGTTTGCTTATTGATACCTGATATAGTGGAGTTAGCGTTACGTCTAGGCAATCCCAGCTTGTGACACAATGTTTCTGTGATAAAATTGGCTGTGCTACCGTTATCCAGCAGAATCCTGGCGTCGAACTTCTCACCTCGATTGTTGACCACTGTCACCAGAGCTGTGGAAAGCAAAACAGAACGGGTAGTATTTTCTGCGGCGTCACTTGACAACACAACGTTTTCAGACGTGCTTTTTTGTAATTGTGCACCTCCAGAAACGTCAGTTGTTAAACTAGGTAAAGCAACATTCGGCATTGGATCTTGTACATTTGGGTTAGACTGATCTACGTGTAAAAGCGTGTTATGTTTACGATTACAATATTTACAATGGGACAATTTACAATGTTTACTTGAATGCCCAGGACGTAAACAATTAAAGCACACATTAAGCTCCTTCACCTTTGCCAAACGATTTTCTAGTGACAACTTACGAAACTCATCACACACAAACATAAAATGTTCCTTTTTACAAAGCGGACATTTACAATCTTTTTTATTTACTTTTTTATTATTGTGATATTTATTTACACTATTACTATTGCTTTTGTTAATATTTTGTACATCTACTATATGACTGTTAGTGCTGTTGTCTACTTTTTGTTTAACCGAATCATTATGTTCAACTTTTTCTAACAAATCTGCCCTCCTACTAATAAATGAACAAAATTCTGTCAAAGTAGCAGACTTTGGTAAACTATTGTTGTATTCCTCCCAGTCTCTGCTAGTTACTTTGTCGAGTCTACTGCTCATCATAATCACTACTATTGTACTCCACTGGTCAGCGGGCTCGTTCAACGATTTCAAGGCTCGAATTTGTTTATTTATATTATCAATAAATTGACGTAAGGCTGTACAAGATTCTTTTAAAACTACTGGGGTATTGAGCAAAGCTAGCACATGGTTATTTACTAAAAGCTTACTATTGTCATATCGCTCACATAGCAAATTCCAAGCCAATTGATAATGCTCACCTTTAAAATCAATATTTTTTATAATTTGTTGAGCATCACCCTTGAGCGATGCACGTAAATAGTGGAATTTGCTAATGTCATCGATTGCACTACTACTATGTATAAGCGAAAGATAAGTGTCTCTATACTCTAACCAACATTGATAGCTACCATCGAAATTAGGCAAAGTAATTTTTGGTAAGCGTACAAAATTTTGACGGAACGATGCACCTGAGTTTTTGTCTGCTGACCCCGCTTCAGACCCAGCGTCAAGGGTGGCATCAGCGCTGATGAGCAAGCTGCGCGCCTGAGCTGCCACTGCGTGGTACCGCTCCTCGAATTTAGTACGTTCCCCGTACGACTCGTCTGGCTTGTCCGAGAGCACCTCAATCTCCAACTGCAAATGATCAAATTCGTCATATAGGGCATCGAATTTACTAAGTCGACCCTCCAGCTCAATGCGCTGTAAGCTAGATATTGACTCGCAACTCATAAGCACGTTGACATAATTGCAGAAATTCGTAAGCTTGGCTTTCATAGCACTGCGTTTTCTCACTAATAGCTCCTCGTTAGCCATGATAAAACCTTACTTTTCGGAATCGGAAGTAGCAAAAAGAAATGATAATATAAAAAAGTTATGTAGCAGTTAGAATTAAAATCGATGCAAGCAAATAGATATTATGAGTAATAAAACAGCAAACAGATGTTTCTCGCAATGAATAGGCCAGTGACCTTGAAGCTCGCTCGTTAACAAAGAAAAGGTAACAGCTGGTACAATATTAAGAAACCGGTTCTAAGTAACTAGCTTCATTCAACTTATATCAACACACTTCAAAACGACGATAATAGTCACTCGTTAACTCAAATTTGAAACCGAACTGAAAAACGGTTACTAACGGAAATTTTTGAATTTGAATTTTAACTGAAATTTTTGGAAAGGAATTTGGAACGATACACAAATATGCTTATCTGTATCCACAAGGCGGACTGTGTTGATTCCCACGAAGCAAATAGATGTCTCGGCGGATTCGACCAACGTAGTCGAGACTTGACCGCCGTCGACGTGAAGACCTCGGGAACTTGTAGACGTCCTCTCCTCGCTGATGTTCTAGGCGACTCCAACTCCAAACTTGTCTTCTGGTCTGCTGTTGACCGTATGTTGTAGTGACACGGCGCTTTTGAAGACTCGTCGTATCAAAGTCCGCCAACGTCGCCCGTACTGCCACCGCGCGTACGGATTTTTCGTACAAAATACGTTACGCGGATTTAAATTAGAAGGCCGAAGGACCAAAATCCGGCTCGAAGGACCAAAATGTTAAGGACCTAGTTAAAGGTTCGTAAATGAAAAGTAAGTGGACTGTAAAACTTATAATATAAAGGTTCTAAAAAGACAGTATAATGTTGGACTAGCTTGTACAAGAGAAATGCGCGCGCGTCGTCGACCGTGTTCAGTGATGGAGTGCGGGCCGAGGGATCTGCTGGTGGTCCGCGCCGCGCCGCTACGTTGTCGTCCCGCGCCGCACCACGCCCTCCGCGAGTCCCCTCGCGTTGTCTGACTCACGCCTTGTGTGCGTGAACAGGATATTAAATGACTAACGTATTACAGCCATATGCACTAATTTTGAATGAAATGAACTACATATTTAAGTTGGGAATAACTTTTTACACATTTCTATACGTTACCGATATTTTTTATTTTATTTGTATGTTAATTTCTCACTTCTTTTTAATTTTTATGATGTCAACGGAAAGTATCCTTGACAGGTTGCCTCTAAGTTTTGATTAGTTGCTAGCGTCAAAACACGTATCTTAAACAGCCGTATCTTTTGAATTCCGTTGATTTAGAAGTTTGATTTTCTCTCTGCTACTATAAATTGCCGGCTTGAATATTTGATATCAACTTCGGCTTAATAAATCCACGCGTTCCTGAGAAAAAAGGTCCTTACAGACAGACACGCAGACAAAAGTGGTCATACGAGTATAATGGAGGCCATTGCATGCATGCAATGGCGCATGCAACGACAGGCATAAACGCTAAGGTTTAGCGTGTATGTGTTAAAACTGTACAGTTATCAATACATTTATCGGTTATGCGTGCACGGTTAAAACCATCATGCAAACCCTAACGTCTATGGCCTCAATTAAGGTTTTTCCTTCCAAAGTACGGAACTCTAAAAAGAGACAAGGTCAACTTAGCGTGGCGTGCAGCTACCGCCGAGGCATCTTCGTTCTCTATTAGTGAGCAGGAAAATGACAATAAGTTCATAAATAATCATGATGGAGTGGTCAGGCAGGCGATGATCAGTTGATAACATAAATAATATAAGTATCTAGTTTCGTTGAAACAGAAGAAGGGTGTCAATGTTCGGCAGAAATACATTATCATGATTGTTGATTTCATATACTTACGAACAGTAAGTAAACACATAAAAAACGTATATGTTATGTTAACGGAGATGTATTTAATCCGTCATTGTATACAATACCTAAGAAATAAATCATGTAAATCCTAATATTGCCCGGAAATGTGTAAAACCTAACCAAACCGAACCTCGGGGTGCCCCTGACGTAATACTTTCAAAGGCACCAACAAGTCTTGGGCACCTCGAGGTTCGGTTTGATTATATTCAAACGGAGCCCTGACCAGACTGGCTCCGTCTATCTGTATTTGCGTTAATTTGGAATTAGATAATCAATTAGGATGGTACACGTAACGCCATCTATTATCACACGACACAAAATAATTTTACAGTTTGAATTAGTTTATTCTTTGATTAGCGCGTTCAACAAAACAAACTTTTCAGCTTTATAATATTAGTATAGATATATTGAAAATATTCAGTTCGTAATATTTGTAGATTTTTTGTTTAAAATTATGATGGAATCATAGGGGAACAGTGTAATAGACGGGGACGCGAGGTATGATGGGAAATCACACACTTAAGGTAAACTTAACACAATATTATACTAACGTAGCGCAAGCGCCAACAGGACGTCATTTGTTAATGGCCACTTGCAAATGAAGTCCTGTTGGCGCTTGCGCTACGTTAGTATTGTGTTAAGTCTGCCTTAAGTGTGTGATTACCCATCATACCTCACGTCCCCATCTATTACAGTGTTCCCCTAATATTTGTTAGCCACTAGACAGATTGGTGATGTAAATATTGTTATTAATGAAGTAATACATAGTAAACAAAGAAGAAGTGCTTATTACCTAGTATTTCGCCACAATTTACAACGTAAACATCTGATTATATTGTGTTTGTATTATGAGTGATTTTTTTATCACTTCGGCACATCTTAATGCAGATAAGAAGCTTCAATGTCGAAATAGTAAATAACTATAACTGTAATCGATCTTATTCTTATCTACAGAGAGATTATTTTTGACAGGGACAAGGTGGGGTAATCCTAATCTTTATGAGATACTAGCGTTTGCCCGCAGCTTCAACCGCATTAATTTGACTAACAATTTGGATTGTACTCTGCTTGGCACCATCTATATTTCTATAAAAAAAGTTATTGTAGTTTTTCTAGGTAACAGTACTTCCCGGGTCGACGGCGCGTTGTGTTCCACGCGCGCCTCAAGGAGTGTCAGCATAGTGACCTGCAGCATATGACATTTTTTCGATTGGCGGCGCTAGTGGACTGTTAAAGGCCCCTTAGATATAAAATCACTAGTTTTACAGCTATTGATAGGGATCTGTGAGAAATAAAACGGCCATCTTTTCTTAAAACTAATCATTTATATTTTTTGTACAAAATTATTTAGTAACTTATATATACTTGGATAAAAAAGATGATTGGCTGTCAACAATTTGTACGTACCAGTTTGATTAAACGTTAAGGTCCACTCCTTTAAGTACAGTCACTAACAAAAGACTAAAAGGATTTTCGTCTAATAAATTGAGTAATGTTTAACAAAATAATGTGTCTTTTAAATGTATTGACTGACCCTTGTTCAGTCCAATATTTATCTTACTTGAGTCCATATTTATGTAAATGTATGAAACTTCGCTATCTTTCTTAAAGCAAAAATAATAATCTTACACTGTTAACAAAAAAGTAGCTAGTCAAATCTTTTTCAATATTTCAATAAGACAAACTGAATGGACTTTTAATTAAAAAGTTTTACGGAATAAGTTTATATTTACACTTAATATTATTAAAAGAAAAACTACAACAAGAACAGTGTCGATTTTATTTTTCAATTCAATTTATCGACGTCAAGGCTGTCTTGTCGATGAACTCGTTGGAGTTGTCGCCGGTTCTTCAGAATAGACATCCAGCAAAAATTTCTTATACTTTTCTATATTAGCTTTGTATAGTGTTCTAGCCTTGGCGTTAACTGTCGAGAAGTTAGTTGTGGTTAAACCGCGATTAATACCTGAAAATAAATAAGATTTTTTTATATTAAAAAAAGAAAAGAAACTTTGATTACTTGCTAGTAAAAAGAAATAATTCTATCTCAAGTCAAAGTGGTTGTCAAGATGAATAAAACTATGTAGTTCTTGTTAGCACGAGGGCCAATTACAGATTTACTCGACCAATTTCGTCTCAAGCGATAATTAGTGGACTACATAAGAGAGACGTATCATAACGATTCGTGGAAGTCAGCTGCGGTTCCGTTGGTGGCATGAGCAGCGATTACCATCCAAACACGTAGAAAATTAATGAAACGTATTTTTTCTTTTGTTGAATTAATGCATATTTACAAAGATCAAGCATAAAAATTCGAGAGAGGGGTCTCATGACTTTAGAAGCGTGTTTGCAATTTTTAAACCGTCGTATCTTCGTCAATTTTGGTTTATGTAACAAAAGAAAAAATACGTGTCAAATATTATTTGATTATCTAACCGACGCGACGGACTAATTAGATTTATTTTCAGTTAAATACCCTATTACCAAAATTCACACGGGCAAACAGTTGAGAATAAATTAACGATTAATAATGAGACAATTCTTACCTTCTAATTCAATACTGTTAGTAGTATGTCTATATTCGTCGATCAAATCCTCGTTCAGAGCTATAGCCATAGTAGCTGGGCCCAGGTGGGCCCAAGATGGCGACTTTGATAACGATTTAAATTCAAATTCGTATAGAGCTTCCATTATTTTAGTCTGTATTCTTCCTAAGGTGTTTGCTCGCCAGTCCTGAAACATAGATTTTAATTTTGGTATTAAATAGTTTACACAAACATTACACAAAACAAAAAAAAAGTTTTCGATTTTGTCATTTTTATTTTATTATATCTATCTAGGACTATAACTAACCCGTGACCTCATCCAATAATTAATATTATGGGAAATATTTCCTATCGATCACCTTGTGGTCAAAATAGGCCGAAAATTCATTTAAATTTTAATTATTAAAAAAATCGGCGTACGCATAGGATATGTAAGAATTGACAATTATTTTAACCTAAACTATGAATAAAGAAATAATAATAACATAAATACATAAGAATATGTTCAAAGAACAAAATAGGAAACTTACCACAGTAAGATTTAATGAATTTTGAACTTGTGATAATGGTATAAAAGTGCTATTTTTTTTCAGATACGACTCTTCTGCAACTATGTAGTAGGCTTCTGGGTCCATAGCCGCATTAAATTCTGGATTCGGATGTGTATCGCCTGTGGAAATTAGATGAACATGGTTATTACTAGCAATTGCTAGCGGTTTCGCCTATGTAGTAGGTACCGGTAACCGGAATAAAAGGGGCAAAGATTATAGGCGTTTAGTTTTTATTAAGTTTTCATTATCATAAGACTGTAAATGTTCCCACCGCTGGGAGGCAGGCCTCCTCTCTGTGAGATGGAGTAAGCCATAATCCACCACGCATATATCCAGCAGCCGGCATTGTGTGCCTTTACAAAATAAAACCAAATGAACCTACTTTGAATATGACCAGCTCCAACGTATAAACGGTGTAGTCTTCGAATAAAGGAGGGGTCTGATCTTGCTGCCAAAGCAATATTGGTTAATGGACCAGTGGCAACGATTATAAGTTCATCTGGAATTTGAAAAACTTTGATTAACTTCACCAAACACAAAATATTGGGCTTATTTTTTCAGTGCCAATCAAAAGTTTATGGGCAATCTCATAAAGCTATAATTTGAAGTTTAGTTTCACTAACAGTCAGGCCACATTAACTGCATTTCCCGTTGGTGTAGCCCTTTTTTTACGTAGTAAAATCATCTTATGAGTCCTCCCGGGAGCGGGAGGAACTGTCAGACTCGTACTGACTAAAATACACGGTGTCCTTCAATAGCCCTTTACGTTCCGATATCACGGTAATTCGTAAATCCCGCGACCACGGCAGGCTGTGGCCCTCTAGAGGGGGCCTCGTCATTTTGCTGACACTCTTTAAGGCGCGCGGTAACACAAGGCGCCGTCGACTCGGGCATGCTCCATGGTTGGACAGCGAGTTGCCTATTACTCGCCGCCCGCATGCCCGCGCCTACGGTGCCCGGTTGGGACAGAGGGTGGACACTGTCCTATCCCTCACGCGGCCCGCCTCCTTCTTCGCGAGCATGACTGCTTCGCAGCAGGAGGCGACCGCTTCCCATTCCGTCTCACCCCGCAGCAGGGAGATGCAAAACATGCATTGAGTTTTCAATTATCTGTTTCAGATCTTCAGATCAGATCACCTGCAATATGACGCGAACTCTAAATGCAACAAAATGGAATTTTATCACGCGTAGTTCGAAGACAGTTAGTTCATTAGTGTTTGTTATCCGTGCAATGGTGAGAGATTACTCTTACCGTCCATTCCCATTTGTCCCGACTGGCGTTGTCGCCACTAGTGATAAATAGGCATAAAAATGTCAATTGTAACCGCTGGTACCAACGAGAAGATAAAATTCCCATTTGTTGTAATAGACGACTCTTACACGTATCGTACTCGAGTTCATAGCATTTACATAATTTAAATAATTAATACTCGTACATACTTAAAGCAGTTAAAATGGATCATCAAAAGTTTTTGCCCTTTACATTAAAATTCTTGTCATATCAATATTACTTTTTTTTTTGCGTGGTAAAATCATCAAATGAGTCCTCCCACCCAGGGCAGGGCGGGAGGGACTGTCAGACTCGTACTGACTAAAATCCACGGTGTCCTCCACTAGCCCTTTACGTACTGGGATCACGTGTTAATTTATTTTTGGTTATATTTTGTCTTTGAATTTTAATTACCATCATAATATTTTTTCGAGAGTTCGATGAGGGCAGACGCTGCAGGTATACCATCTGTGGTAACTCCCGGAGGTCGGTAGCCAGTGTCACCAAGCCCATCATTTCCGAAATAGTGGTCAGAAGTGATTCCCGATATGAGAGGAACAGAAGCTCCTGCATATATGGGTATCTGTAATGAATAATTGTTTTTTTTTTTTTATTGAGAATCGGCAAGATGAGTAAATTAAGTGGAAGCCGTTGCGGTCATAATATTCGAGCTGCCGCTCACTGGAAACTTTTTGTCACCCAGTCGAATGTATTATCCATTTGAAATCATTGTTTTCATCATAATCAGCGCATTCCTAATATCGTCATAACACACGATGGCGAACAAAAAGTCTTCACGACAAAAAGTCACTATTTTTAATAAAAAAAAACCATACAATTAGCGATTAAATTTCACTCCTTGATGATTGCCTATTACCCAGTTGACGTCTGCATGTAAAGGGGTTTGAGATTGTTGGGCCTGTTTATACATTATGTAATTATGTCATCACAATCCAAGATGCATAAATTCAGGGAGAAAAAAGACAAAAAAGTTGTTTCTCAATGGATTAGTTTTCAACTTGTATTTCGGCGAATAACTATGAAATCTGACGCTTTAGTACATTATGATGATAATGTTTTTGTTTTTCTAAGTGTCCTGCCAGCCGGGGTCGCGGGACTTACCCATCACCATAACCCCGGTACGTAAAAGTCTGACAGTCCCTCCCGCCCAGCCCTGAGTGGGAGGACTCATTTGATGATTTTACCACGAAAAAAAAAAGTGTCCTCTGTCTAAATATATAACTTTTGTTGTGAAAAAGAATCACAACAGACAACATATATTACAATAATTAATCTATAAACCCCGCATAACTAAAAAAATACTTACATCTTGCCTATCACACAAGGTCCGTATTCTATCACTGTTGAATAACGCTTGGTCCGAGGTCACAGTACCAGAAACTGTTGTCAAGGCAACCACTTTTGGACTGAAATAAATATTATTGATATATTATTAATATATATTATTGACAGGCCTGTTGGTCTAGTGGTTAGTGGCCCTGACTGCTATGCCGGAGGTCGTGGGTTCGATTCCCACCCAGCACAAATGTTTGTGTGATGAGCACGATCATTTGTTCTGTGTCTGGGTGTAATTTATCTATAATATGTATGTATTTAGAAATATATAAGTATGTTTATCAGTTGTCTAGTACCCATAAGCTCTGCTTAGCTTGGGACTAGATGGCGTTGTGTGATAGTTGTGGAATATTTATTATTATTATTAGGTAGGTACAGCTACATGTTACATCTTGAAAAACAATTCTTTAATCATTCCCATACACTGACAAACGGTGAAGAAAAAATATCTCGAGGAAACCTGGATTTAAATATCAGGGTGATTGGCAATTACGACATCATCATCATAATCAGCCGGAAGACGTCCAATACTAAACATAGGCCTCCCCCTTAGACTGATACGCCGAACGACATTTTGCCACTTGCGTCCATCGGTTGCCCGCGACTGTCGCGATGTCGTCGGTCCACCTAGTGGGAGGCTGCGTCTTCCGGTCCGTGATCGCCACTCGAGAACTTTTTTTCCCCATGGGTCATCAGTTTTACAATTGCGTGTATTCCTTGAAATGGGGTTATAAGACCTAATGTGCAGGTAATATTAATACAAACAACATGTGATTTTGGAGATATCGAACGTTTAAGATTTTAAATAAGACACCTCACAGCCATAAACTGCTTATTGACAGAAATTAATGGCGTTTAGCACTTTAATTTGATAGTTAATGAATATCTAAATCCATCCTTTATAATGAATATCAGGCATAAAGGCTGATTTGATCCAGTCGGTTTATCTAGTGCCACTGGATTCCAGCGCTAGGTTGACACTGGAATAGTGTAAACATATTTCAATGCAGTACAGCGTCCAGTTTCCAGCGGTGCTTTGGAATGGAGTACGTGCCTATTTTTCATTTTAGTGACGTTGGATCCAGCTGGATCAGAATCAACAAAAATCGGCTTTAATGGCAAGGGAATGATGATGTTTACGTCAGAAACTCACCCGTCAAAGTACTTCTCATAAAGTAAAGCCATAGTTATCGCAAAGGCATCGTCTGCTCCTCCATCGTGGTCTATTATCAACTTTTTTCTTGTATCTTTTGGTTCAGGATCAGGATCAGGATCAGCGCTGAAAATAACCATAAATAAAGTGCCTAAGAAGTATAATAATAGCACGTCTATTTTATAATTTATTTATTTACTGCCAGCGATTTAGCCCGCTACAATTCCAAAAATATTCCACGGGAACATTAAATCTCATTGTAGCGATTCAGATGCATCAACCAGAGAATTATCGAAATTATCGAGATATTTGATTAGAAACGTTGCCCCACTCTAGGAATTTCTCATATGTCGTGGGCGAGTTTACAAATACACAAACAAGAATTGAAACTCACATACACAAGCGCCCAGACACGGAATAACTACCTGCAGGTCATAAATATTTGGTCGCAGGACTCACGATTTACCGTTACCCCGGAACATAAAAAGCTATTGAAGTACAAGTCTGACAGTCCCTCCCGCCTGGTGGGAGGACTCATTTGATGATTTTACCACAATAAAAAAAAAACTAAAAAAAACCTAGTTCCTAAAATCAGTTTTAACATATTGGCTTATTATAACAATTGAGAAGTGTCCATCATTCCCTACTTTATTTTTCTTAAGCAAACGTTGCCGTTGTATGGCAGCTAAAAAATGTCTTTTGATAAGATACCGATGATCAATCGATAACTTTAAGCGTAGAATGAAAATCAAATTGTTACATCCGTGAGGGATGACTCCCTTGAAAATGACGTTTAGCAAAGAAAAATTACTTTGTACAAATTAATTTTGAATATGTAATATTAAGTATCATTATCATCATCAGCCTATAATGATCCCATTGCTGGGACGCAAGCTCTCTCACTGTGAGAGGGAGTCGGCCATAATCAACCATCCTGGCCCAATGCGGGTTGCTAGATGTCACATGTCTTCGAATGTTTGGTTCTACTAAACGACAACTCAACCAATTATGTAAAGGTGGTTCAGTTGATTGCTATAACTCACTCTACGTTACACTGTTGAATTTTCAAGTACTTACTTTTTTTTAGGTAAAACAATTGCCAATGTAATTCCTACTATAAGAAGCGCCAGAACTAGAGCTCCTCCAATGAAGATGATGAGTCTTTTCCGATCCGCCATACTTAATTACTTCGTCTACAAAATACATAAAATATTTTTACTTTCTTTGTGAGCAAACCCGCGGGTAACAGACAACGGTAACGGGTTTGGTTACCGCCTCCCTTCTTTACAGTCTCCAGGGAGTCCCATTTAAAGGACTATTCAAACCTAAGCGGTTTTCGCTACCGCTGTGGGTACAAGTGAAACTAGAACTAGGTATTAGAATACTAAGTTCAAGTTTCACTTCTACGCAACATTATTCTACTCAGTATTCAACGTACAAGGAGTAGACCCCCTATGCGTAAAATACCGAGTTAGTTTTTATACTGAAATCCGCTTTGGTATTATACTAACAGCTTACCCACTCGGTTTATCTACGGCCGACGGTAGTGAATACCGTTTAGGTTTGAATAAGGATTTTCTCTATACACACTCAAATGTCTACTTACATTCAACAGATGCCTCACAGTAATGATAAGAATTTAGAAAAAGGTGATCTCTACCGATTGAATGGTAAACGATATGTTGTGATAAAAAGGTACTGAGTCACTTTATCTATGAAACAATTTTTAGAGGTGTGCGCATCTGCGTACAAAATATTATGGAGAGACTTTAAATTGATAAAAATACGAATTGATGCTGATAAAATAATGTGTCTGAACTATCTATGTTTCTAACTTTTTATCCTTATCCATAGATATAATAAATTAAACATTAGAACCCGTGTAGTCCAGTCAATGGGGACAAAAAAACCAGGCTTTGGGTGGTGTAGTTTTTTTTTATTTTGTATTGCTTTAGTATATGCTACTCATGAAAAATATAAGTGTTCGACCTCGAGGATTGTCTACGTTAGCCGCCATCTTGGTTTGTAAGGACCCAAATTCGTTCTTTTCCACTTAATGCTTCAACATTTAACACTCCGTGCATCGGAAATACTGATATCCAGCTGCATCTGGGCAGTCCTGGGGCAGTGCTCGATACTTTGGGCATTATCTAGGTGATAAGATAATATTGGTAACAAATAATTAATTCGTAATAATCAACAAAATAATAAAATCCAGTCTAGCGCCTACTGAACAATCAATAGCAATGTAACGAAGAAACAAAAACCCCACCGGTGCTTATGATACTTTAATCTAGATATTTTAACAGTGGTCGCAGGACTCACGAATTACCGTGACCCCAGAACGTAAAGGGCTATTGAAGGACACCGTGGATTTTAGTCAGTACGATTCTGACAGTCCCTCCCGCTCTGCCCTGGGTGGGAGGACTCGTAAGATGCTTTTACAACGAAAAAAAAAAGATATTTTAATAGTACCACTTAAAAGCTAGTTTATGATCAAGATGTGCAAAATCATCAAATGTGTTTTCCTTCTCCCCCCTTTAGTGGAAAGACGAACAGAATAGGCAGAGTTAAGTCACCGCGTGGAACACAACGCGCCGCCACCGACCCGGGCATGATCCATGATCAGACGGCGAGTCACCCATCACTCGCATCGTGTCTCTTCAGCCAATCTTCAAACAGGGATTTCTCGCCGACATTGCGACTTGCCCGATCTTCGGTTGCGATAGTCATTCCCTCCATACCGCCATAAGATCGCGTTGGAGCTTTTTCAATAGCGCTTCAACTGGTTATACTGAGCAGAAATGAACATTGTCATGTGCCCTGCAGGACAATCTTGTTTACCTTGTCGGAGGAAAGGCGAGTGAGTGATTTTAGATCTAAACCGTGAGGAAAAAGGTTGAATCTTCATTAATAAATAAATATTCCACAACTATCACACAACGCCATCTAGTCCCAAGCTAAGCAGAGCTTGTGTTATGGGTACTAGACAACTGATAAACATACTTATATATTTATAAATACATACATATTATAGATAAATTACACCCAGACACAGAACAAATGATCGTGCTCATCACACAAACATTTGTCCTGGGTGGGAATCGAACCCACGACCTCCGGCATAGCAGTCAGGGTCACGAACCACTAGACCAACAGGCCTGTGTATTAATCTAAGAGAAGGTGAGCAGTCGTTTCCACATACTCGTATAACATGTTCTCTTAGTTGGAAAAGCGGACACAACTAGCTTTTTATGCTAACTCGTTTTACTGTTTTATTACAAAAATCGAGTTTTTGAATTTTGAAAGAATTTTCCAAGGTTGATCGAAATGATATGAAGTTGCTTGTGCTATGAAAGAGGGTCATGACAATAAAACAACGATATTTTTTTAACAAATATATATTTTATTTCATACAAAATACTTTACAATAAATACTTATTTTACAGAATTAGACTGGAAACCAAAAAAAATTACCGAGCGGCAATTTGTCCGTACCAGTTTGATTGGACATAATATACAAAGATCTTTATGAGAGAATAGTAAGGTGATATTCACAATAGGGTTGCTACACACATAAGCGGGCCCACATTATCGGTTCGGCATTAATATTAGAACAACAAAGCCGACCCGAAAAAATTACTACACTTGTTCGGTTTCAATCGACTTGTGCCGATTTGGTAGTTCATTTGGAACAATACATCATTCGATTCGACAGTTTAAGTGTAATGAAAAACTTAACCGAAAAGGTTTTTAAACCGTGCCACGCTGAGTATTGTGTGTGGCACAACCGAGATTTTATGCCGGATCGCTTGCGTGCATAGACACCCTAATAAATGAACAAATTTACTATACAGGGTGAATTTGATCCACTGAAAATGTATGATTTGTTTGTTCTTAATCAAGGTAACTCGTGCTCAGCAGAAAATACTTTCAGCAAGAATTCCTTGTATTTTTCTATATTCGCTTCAATAACTGTTCTGCCATTGTAACTTGTACCAAAGTCAGTTGTGGTAATTCCTCGATGGACGCCTGAATAATTAAAATTAAATTATTTTAAAAGTTATATGAGCTAAATTTCAAACGTTTTCTAAGTACCTACATGTACAGCGAGCATTTAAGCCCACTCGACCGACTTCGGTTACGGCGCCATTATAATAACCATCGCCGCGGGAAATATAGCCGCGGGATGTACCTTTATGCTCTCAATCCGATGGGGCGACCAGCTGATACAACCGGTGCGAGATCAAGTGTAGGAGTTTAGATCAAAGTCAAAGTCAAATCATTTATTTCAATTAGGCCATCAACGAGGCACCTTCAAACGTCGAATATTAACATTAAGGAAATGGGATGGGATGGGATTGATTCTACACCCATTCGCAAGGGTAGGTTTGTATGAAGAAGAATGGGCAAGAAACTCCATACTTACTCTTTTTAAAAATGTTTTACAATTTTTTTATATACATCATTTGACATCAATAATGTGAAAGCAATGTACTTTAAATCTAGACTAAATATTATAAAAAAAAAAATGAATAAGAAATAAAAAAAAATTGCAAAAAGGTACATGGTGTTCACATTTTAACAAAATATTGCAATTACCTACAGCTATTTTACAAATATAAGTGTGTGAGCATTCAAATTTCAACAAGCTTGATTTTGTTTAAACCCTACATTGTACTATGGAGCAGGACCAGCATGTTTCCAAACATTTTTATCTTGAATATAATCTTCTAATTTATAATATGCTTGTTTACTAAGTGTATTTTTTATGTAACTTTTAAATTTTCTTTCATTTAGAGTTAAAATTTCGCTAGGTATTTTGTTGTAACATTTAACACAGTACCCCATAAAAGATTTTTTGACTTTAGACAATCTAAAATAAGGTTGATCAATTTTATCTTTATTTCTAGTATTAAAATTATGTCTATCGCTTATTTTATTAAAAAGATGAAGATTTTTCCTAACATGCATTATATTTTCATAAATAAATTGACAAGGCACTGTCATTATATTAATCTTTTTGAATAGTTCCCTAAGAGATTCGCGACGACGTAGATTGTAAATGGCTCTGATGGCTCTCTTTTGCAAAATAAAAATGGATTCAATGTCAGCCGCCCGGCCCCACAGTAGAATGCCATAAGACATAATGCTGTGAAAGTAGCTGAAGTAAACCAAACGCGCAGTTTCGACGTCTGTTAACTGTCTTATCTTTCTAACAGCATAAGCGGCTGAGCTAAGACGGCTCGCTAGAGATGCTATATGGGGGCCCCATTGTAATTTGTCGTCTAACGTGATTCCCAGGAAAACTGTCTGATTAATAAATTCCAATTTTACTCGTACTCGAAACGTGCGAGTAAATTGTGTACTTAAAATTGCAAAAAACTCGGTGTAAAACTCATTTGGGTCACTTATATTATTAAAGCTATAATGATCACATAATTTACTTGTTAGTGTTTTATTAAATTTTTCTAGATTTTTACATGTAATTGGCCTATACCTTATTTGAGTTGTTTGAATAGGTGTGTAGGCGCAAAACGTTATTGTTTGGCCACTGTGATCAGATGGCAATTTATTAAAAATTTCCTTATGCAAATAATCACAATTAGAAAATACATTATCTATACAAGTGGCAGAAGAAGCTGTCACTCTGGTAGGTTCCATAAAAATATGTGACAAGTTAAATGATTTAAAAAGACTCAACAATCTGATACTATTGGAGTTATTTTCTAAAATATTGATATTAAAATCACCACAGACGATGACAGATTTACTACTACTACATACTTTATTTAACAAATCTTCCATTATAGAATCGAATATAGGAAGAGTCTGGTAATTTGGGGGTCTGTATACACACACTATCACATGCCTATCAAGCTCAACACAGGACAATTCAATGGTGTGTTCAACTGACAGTTCAACAATGTCATTTCGAGTTTTAGATTTAATTGATTTCTTAATTAATATTAATGATCCGCCATGTAACATACGTTTGCGGCTGAAATGGCTAACTACACAATAATTATTATAACAAATAGACATAACTTGATGATCTTTTAACCAATGTTCAGTAAGGCAAACAATATCAAACTTGGTTGATTCCAAAAACATTTCTATTTCCAAAAGTTTAGAAGAGCATCCTTGAATATTTAAATTAAACAATCTTAAAGTATGTTGCTCTCCTCTTGATAATTTATCTTTAACTAATTTGCTAGAAGGAACCTGTTCATTATTCACTAATAATGAGTTACTAATTAAAGAGGTTTCTTCTGTTGTCTTACAATCTAGTTTAAAGAATTATCCGGAGTGTTCTCCACAACAGAACTATTTAGTGTACCAGCAGGAAGGGAATACCCTGTCTGACTGGTAATGGTCTCCGAGGCTGGTGGTATACTAGGAAGATCCTCCTTCGTACAGCATGCAGGTTGACAACATTGGATCACTATGTTGTTAGGACAACCTAACAACACAGACTCGTCACTTAAACTACTACTTAACCTAGAGTCTAATACATCAGCAACAACATGGTTAATATTATATGCTATCAACATAGCAATCAAATGTCGACATTTCCAAGACAGAGATAAATGTCTCCGATTCAAAACAAAACTACTAACAAAATTGTTAGAATCAAAAAACAATAATTTGTCACTATGACAACATGTTGTCATAGTGACAAATTACAACACCAGCTTAACGCGCAGTGCAATGCGATGGTAGATCAGAACAAGCCCTATTTCATTCTACCAATTCTGTTCCACTTCCGTTTACCTACACACTTCCGTTACATTTTCACAAAATTATTGCCACAAAGTAAAATTTCTCAGTAGCAAACCTGAGTTTGGAAATCCTATTAATACACCCGTGCATCGGAAAGCTTGGTAAGCCGTTGGTCCTGTACCTGATTTATTTCGGGTCGTGTTGGATTGCCATCTCATCGGATTATGCGAGTCAAAGAAACAGGGAGTGCACTTGTGACTGCGCCTTGTACACTTTAATATATCTCGCACACATGGCTAATCTCCGCTGAGATTGGAATCCGTGACCGAAGTCGGTCAGGGGTACTATTATTACTCATCGAAAACGTTTTTAAGTAAGAAAATATATTAATTTGTCGCAGAGGACTATCCAAATAGGTTACTCTCGAACTTGAAGGGAAATTGAAGGATTTTAGTCAGTACGAGTCTGATTGTCCTTACACTCCACACAGGGCAGAAAGAGTCGAGTCCTCTCATTTTACCTCAAAAAATAATATGAAGTTCTATCTTACCTTCCAATCCTATGCTGTTAGAAGTATTTCTGAACTCATTAACCAAGCTCTCATTCAAAGCTACAGCCATAGTAGCCGGGTCCAGAAGGGCCCAAGATGACGACTTTGGTAACGAAATCTGTTCAAAACTGTTTAATGCTTCCACTAAAGGAGATTGTATTTTTCCAAAGGTTTCTGTTCTCCAGTCCTGAAAAAAAAAACGTTTTATATTTGTAGCAGTAGATATCATTCATTGTGTGGGACATGTTCAGACGCCATTTTATTCTGGACACATTGCTAATAGAGTAGCAAATTAAATTTTGTCGACCTTGGAATCGAATCCTTACTATTCTGGTACTACTATTTAAGCACAAAGCCCTTAGCTTCTGGCGTAGTTACGGTCCTTTTCATGTTCTTTTTTACTGACGGACATAGGATTAGTTAGTGGTACACTCTGCTACACATCAAACTATTCAAAACTTGTATAAACTGACAGTTCATTGAGCGATAACATTATATAAAGCAAAGTTAAGAAAATCTAGTTTTGTATACCTTGACATGTAGCCGTGTGTAAGAATTAAAAAATGGTGGCCAGCATGATTGAACAGTTGTACCGACTCCTGATGTGTTGTCAATACTTTGAATTCCGAAATAATAAGGAGTAAGGTTCACTCAAAAGTTTCGAGTTTCTCCCCGTATTTTCGTTGACGGATTAAGAGAGTAGTCCCCCAGAATCAAATATTTTATAGTTGAACTAGTATATTACCTAGTAGTTTTTTTTTTAATATGCATATTTAATTTATTTAGGTGTTTATTGACGACTAAGTGAACCGAAGACAGACAACATCGTTAGATAGGCGTGTGATAGATATTATTATGGTATATAGCCCCTATGTAATTAATAATAGCAATATATTCAAAACAACTATCAACTGATTTCCGAACGATATCAGTTGATGTTCAAATATTTATCGAATTAAGTTACGATTGCAACTCAATACTCACTGAATTTTTAAATTATCTAATCAAGTTTTAAAACAGTTCTACTGTACAGGATTTGTTTATTATTGCTTATTTTAATAAACAAATCCTGTACATTATGCATTATGTGAGTCTCGCGACTTCCTCAGGCTTTGGGCCTCTAGAGGGGGCCCCGTCATATTGCTGACACTCTTTGAGGCGCGCGTGGAACACAACGCGCCGTCGAACCGGGCATGGTCCTCGCAGTGGTGACACCCAGGTGTTTCTTCCCTCCCTATCAAACACAGGTACCTCCCGAAACTTCCGTGTCCGGTGAGGACCTGCATCATGCGGTAGGTCAGGACGTGTGTGACTGTGAATTCTATCCAGCCACTTCTTAAAGAGGGGTATTAACGCCGCGTTGTCGAGGCAGCGGGGATTCGCCCCATCTCTGCGCCTTCACGCGCCACTCATAGAGGCGCTGGAGGGCGGTCGCCCCTAAACAAAATTCTTTAGAGATCCTTTTGATTCAGTAAATAAATAACATTAAACCATACTTATATCTAAAACTTGATAATTAAGAAGATATTTAAATAAATATAACAGAATACACATCCTTTTTATATAACACGTGCAAAGGATGGATGCAGGTGTTTGTTGATCCCTAAGGGGAAGGCCTTCACCGGGGGTATGCGAGCGGCGAGTAATGGGCGACTCGCTGTCCGACTATTGACCAGGCCCGGGTTGACGGCGCGTTGTGTTCCACGCGCGCCTCAAAGAGTGTCAGCATAATGACGCCCCCTACCTCTTTAGAGGGCCAAAGCCTGCCGGTGTCGCGGGACTCACGAATTACCGTGATCCCGGAACGTAAACGGCTGTTGAAGGACACCGTGGATTTTAGTCCGTTCGAGTTTGACGGTCCCTCCCGCTCTGCCTTGGGAGGGAGGACTCATTTGATGATTTTACCACGATAAAAAAGGGGGAGGTCTTTGTTCAGCAGTGGACGTCTATCGGCTTATAATTCAGCTGAGTACGGACTAGTAACAATAACCACTTCGATGATTTAAACTTACCTTAGAAATATTTAACGATTTGTGAACTTGTGAGAAGGGTACATAAGTAACATTGGCTAATCTTGAATGTGTTGTAGCTATATAGTAAGCTTCTGGGTCCATAGCCGCGTTGAATTCCGGAGTCGGGTGTAGATTACCTGTTGAAATAAAACCATAGTTATTATCATATTACATCAACTGATTTTGAAATTCGCCACATTTACGGAATTTTATTCAATAGGTAAAAAATAACTTTATGGTCATGCAATAACATAAAATGAACCTTAGGCCGCTTGTATACGTCTTTTTTGCCAGGCAAGCCTCCTGTATCATGCTCGGAGATGCATTTATGCCCTGAACATATTGGAAGCACTGAATAAACGCCCGGTAAATGCCTTTTGTTTAGTTTTTATGCCCAGTAGCCGGGCATTTATTTGGGCGTTGACTTATTTATGCCTAAATAGCCATGTTTATGCCCTTTTTATTCAGAAATGTTTGCGTGCATCATTTTACCAGCGTTTTGGACCGTAACAAAGCGCTAGTGATGGGATGATAATCATACGGCAATACTCGCCGGTTATGCTGCGGCATAATTGTGTATTAACAAAATAAAACCAAATAAACTTACTATGTATATGGCCAGCTCCAATATATAAACGATACAGATTGTCGATAAAGAAGGGGTCTGCTCTTTCTGCCAAAGCTAAATTTGTAAGCGGACCAGTGGTAACGATTATCAGCTCTCCTGAAATACGAAAAAAATTGATTAGCGAAACCTCATCACTACTCGTGAAGAATATTATCACTAAATAAAAAATATTTTTAACAACCTAAAAAGAAAAAAAAACGTGTTGCACAGCGCTTGCCGCTGATTTTCAGTGGTCATCCGAAAAAAGAAAAAAAAATGTACACCGATCACTCAGCTACGAGTAAAGGCACATTTACACGCTGCAAGAACTTACATGCAAGTTGCATGCATCAACTGAATTCATTGTACATTAATAGTCCGCTATGTAGTCAAACTTGCATGCAACGTTTTATAAAAAAAAAAGTTAAAAATAAGTAAAACCCGACTACGAAATAATCGCGCACTGAAAAGTATAAAACAAAACAAAACGGCTATTACTCGTACTCGATCAAATGAATTTTGTTCTTGTTAGTTATTTTTAACTTATTTTTTAATTACACTATTTGGGTATATATATATTTGTAAGTAATTTATGTCATAGTTTTTGAGTTGTGAATATATTCACGAATATATTCAGATTTATGATTTGATACCCATGTTGACACTGTTAGTAACAGTAAATTGGCTAGTAAAAGCTATATAATGTACATATATATATTTCAAATGTGCTCATCAAGCCCTTTCATTTGATACCCATGTCGATACTGTGCGTTTGTGGTTACGACTTTTCATCCCCTAAAGGGTGCCGTATTGGATTTGGTGACACGTCACCTACCCTATAACTGAGACGCTTCTAACGACACCTCATTTGTTATGTAATGATAAGTAGTTTAGAAGTTATGAGTGAACAAACAAACATACATACTGGTCAAAATCATAACCCTCCTTTTGGCTTTGCCGTAGTCGGGTAATAATAAAAAAGCCTCACCTCTATATTTATTTGCAAGTTCGATGAGAGCGACTGCTGCGGGTTTACCATCTGTGGTAACTGATGGAGGTCTGTAACCCGTGTCACCCAGACCATCATATCCGAAATAGTGGTCATTAATGATTCCCGATATCAGAGGGTCACGAGCACCACTATATATCGGTATCTGCAATGAGTAATTGTTTCATTTACATCAAATACAATTATATTTACTTAAAAAAATCTGCCTTTTGCTAGGCATAGCGGGACATGGTATCGGCGGGTAAAGGTAGGCCATCATCCAGGAGTGGAACAGAACAGGTTAGATTAAAAAGCAGTAACGGAAACCGGGTTTTTTTTTATCGTGGTAAAATCATCAAATGAGTCCTCCCACCCAGGGCAGGGCGGGAGGGACTGTCAGACTTGTACTGACTATATACACGGTGTCCTTCACTATCCCTTTACGTACCGGGGCCCGGCAGGCTTTGGCCCTCTACAGGCCCCGTTACTATGCTGACACTCCTTGAGGCGCGCGTGGAACACAACGCGCCGTCGACCCGGCAACCGGTAATTAAATAAATTGCAAATACTGCGGTCCAAACCCATGTAAGAGGCCTGTAGTATTCTTAGAGGAAGCTTAATTCACTCTGACACCAGAGGGTGGCCAGAACCTCACACGAGAAAGAAGAATGGTGTGGTTTGGAGCTCTGTAAATAATATTATCTTGGCAGGTTATTTAACCCACTATTGTCACTCTTCATCATGTAGTTTACTGATCTTGATCCGATTGGTTGGTTGATGGCAATAGGCTCACTTTACATTATATGGGAGTTCAATTAGCGGAATGTCGTGTAGATAAATGATTAGATACATTATAGTACTTACATCTTGCCTGCCACATAAGATCCGTATTCTATCACTATTGAATAGACCATAAGTCGTTACCCCATACACACTCGTTAAAGCTACCACTTCTGGCCTGAAAAAAAATACATTAAATTAACTGTCTACCTGCGTCTGTCTTTTCCGAACGCACACTACCCTAATTTCTTCAAAGTAAGAGAGAAAATGCTTGATTGGATAAGCTTATTTTATAGACTTTGTCTTTGTCACCTTGGACCTATACTAGAGTAAAAAAAAAAAATACTGCTATCAAATTTACGAAATTTATTAGGTTATCCCGATTCATTTGGCGGTCAGGTCACCTACCTTGACGTTTTATAACGAGAGTAATTCCATTGTAGCAACGAAGTGTCAGATGACTTGTATAGCTCTGTCTTTTTCCCACAGTGGAACTGCTCTCGCTTTAAATGACATCTTTTAAAGTGAAAGTAGTAGTAAGCCCCCTGGGCAGCTTGATTCAGCAGAAAAATTTTGAAATAAGAAACTCACCCGTCAAAGTATTTTTCATAAAGCAAAGCCATAATGATCGCAAATGCGTCGTCAGCTCCTCCGTCGTGGTCTATCACCAACTTTTTTCTTGTATTTTTTGATGGTGATGGTACAGGATCAGCGCTATAAAATAATGTAAATAAAGTACCTACATCTTCTGAGGTGCATCTTGATGAGGAGATTGCAATAGGCATATCGATAGAGTCAATAAATAACGAATTTAATTAGTCCGTCAGTAAGTTTTGAAAAATAATGGATACGTATTTTTTCTTTTCTTGAATTAATTGCATATTTACAAAGATATAACGCATCGAAATTAAGGCTCGTGGTGTGTTCGACACGTTTTTTTTGTTATTGACGACACCTCACGTGATTTTAATTCAACAAGATAACTAATGTCAATGATTTTTACATTACAGCTGGCGTTCGCGCGATAAAAGTTTATCTGATAGCTAAAATATAAATATGTATTCATAAATAAGATAATACTGCAGATAGCCATAATATCTTTTGAAAACTAGTGGTCGTTTAAGCCCCTTCGTACACTAGGCGGCGCAAGTCTCCAATACTTTCGGTACCCATTGACGCTTGCCTGTGTACGAATATTTATGGATTTGCATTGCAATAGTCGCCTGGATACCAATGTTGTAAGGCATAGTATACAAGCGTCACATAGTGTACGAAGGGGGTAACTAAGAAAAATTCCTTTATACTACACCTGCGTAGAAAGTACGTCATTGCATATCGAACAAATATGCGAGGAGAAAACGCTTTCTCTCCCGCTCAGATGCGTTTTCTCCCCGTATCAAGGTACTTTCCACACAGGTGTAGTATAAAGCACTATGTATCACTCGAGATAAAGTGCGATTCCCGATCTCGGGTGTTTTAAAGCCCTCGCCTACGGCTCGGGATTCAAACGACACCCTTGACGGTAATCGGTCACCTCTTGGTGAATAATGTGCTATTCTGCACCAATTCCCTCTCCATAATAATATACTTCAATTGTGCCAAATTCCAATTTCCTCAAATTTAGGTTATTTTCGTAAAAATGGCATACATTATTTGCCTCGTGTATTCAATATAAAAATATCGATTTAAAGACAATAAACAATTCGAAACTTATTTAGGAGGTTGCGAATAGGCCAGTGTAAGCAATATAAGAAGAAGGCTTTTTTGGGGGGTGTGAAATCATCAAATGACTTCTTCGGGTTTGTCAGATTTATAAACCTTTGCATTCCAGGGCCGTGATAACCTCAATTGACATTCCCGCAGACCTTTCAGGAATTTCACCCTACAGCTGAGTCACTCCTACTTTTTAGTATTTTCTATGGTCAAAAAACATATTTCTAAACATTATGAAAATCATACAATCTGCCACATAGTTTGATAAGATATAGATAAATATCGTTTAATGCGGATTGTTGGGATAGATGAATAGCTATTTAGGACAGCATTCAAGGGATGTTCTGCTCCAGGAACACTCAGAATGGAAATTTATATCATACAATAGTTTCTTAACACTGATACTTACTTTTTAAACCTATATTCAATATCTAAATTCAATCATACAAGTAAAGTACGTAAGTAATGAAATGAGGGAGTTATAATTTAATGAAAAAAGCGGCACTGGTTCAACGTAATATTTTAACCAGTACTTTACCTGTTTGATTGAATTTAGATGTTGAATGTAGATTTAAAAAGTAGGTATCATTGTTGAAATACGGTACATTATAAAAAAGTCATCAAAAACTATATAAAAAGAGTATATAAATAAAAGTATATAATATAAATATTAAATATTCCACAACTATCACACAACGCCATCTAGTCCTAAGCTAAGCAGAGCTTGTGTTATGGGTACTAGATAACTGATAAACATACCTACTTATATATTTCTAAATACATACATATTATTTTAGATAAAAAGTACTTACTCATCCTTCCCAGTTAGCACAATGGCCAAGGTGATTCCCACAATCACAAGCACCAGCACAAATGCCGATCCAATGTAGATTAAAAGTTTTTTCTGTTCCACCATACTTAGTTTCTTTATCTGCCAATATTAAAATTATCAATGTAATAAAAAAAAAACCCTCTGAACAATTAATAACTAAGACATAAATTATTTATATGATTGACAAAAAAAAACATTTTTTTTAAAAAGAGTATGTTGGATTAAAATGTTTGTCACACTTTCACACAACAACCACTGAACTGATTTTGATGAAGTTTAGTACACAAATAGCTTATATATACATATTTTTTTGGATTAAAACATGAGATACTTTTTTCCCATATGAGTTTCTCGTGGGATAATTATTGAACTTTTCACAAGCAACGTCGTTAGCATAAGCTAGTTACAAAATATTCGGTAAGGGCTTACGTTTTTAATTTAAAACGTGAAAAAAAAAAGAACGATGGCGAGTAAGCGAGTAAACAATGGGTTTTCAAACGTACTTATACCTAACACGTGTTCCAATATAATGAATATAACAAAGAAAATTTCATCACTATATCAGATAGGTTAACGAATATTGATAACAGTTTTGGTGATAACGAGGCAATGAATCACATTAATAATGTACAATTCAAATCTGACTCATAAAATCTTCGATAGATTATAGCGGATGTGAATCGATAGGTAAAACTCCACTTTAATAAAATAGCAACAACTCAACGTTTCAATTTTATGCGAAAACTCATAATTTATTTTCTATGTAAGGATGTGGCCACGCTCCAAGATTATTAAAACACCATTGGGTACCTAAAAGGCCTCCGCAAAAAAAATATCTTTAGAATTGCACATTGTTAAAACAAAGACAGACATTCTGGGCAGTCCTGGGGCAGTGCTCGATACTTTGGGCATTATCTAGGTGATAAGATAATATTCGTAACTATCATCGACAAAATAATAAAATCCAGCCAAGCGCCTACTGAACAATCAATAGCAATGTAACGTAGACCACCATTAGCCTTTAGAATGCTCATTGATGGAAAATTCAAATAATATTAAGTCCAGGATTTCTGATGATTTTTTCCGTCACTGTGTCAATGATGGCCAAGATAAACTAAGAGAGTACATAAATTATGCGTTGAAAAATGCCTATTGGTGCTCGTTCAGGTTCAAACTCACAACTTCGTACATGAGAGGCGAGGCGTTAACCTCTGGCTCATCATGACTGCGTACACATTCAAAGTTTAATTATTTTATTCAAGTTCCTGTACTAAACCTAAGTACAACAGTCTTCTCTATCTATGTCATGGTAATAACACTTTATAGTAGATAATAAATCCAAAAAAGGAGTTATTCCATTTTTTTTATTAAAGTGCGAAATACTGATAAATGTATGAACATACTTTTATAATTTCGGATTTCCTAATATTCTGTCGCTATGCGGAAAAAGATATGGAATAATTTCGTGACGCAGTAGATACAAAAGGTGATTAAACCTGTAGTTCCTTAATAACATTAATTTGTTATCTACGAGTATTATAGATTGTGCCTGAAGTTACCCCCCACATACAAACTACATATACCTTTTTTTTTCGAATTAAAAAAATAAAATAACGGGGAATCCTTTAGACTACAGGTTTTCCCGTTTTGCAATATTTTTCGCTAATCCTCCGCTCCTTAAAAGTCTTTGTTTTTAGCGTAGTAAAATCATGAAGTGAGTCCTTCTACTCAGGGCAGAGTGGGAGGGACTGTCAGACTCGTACTGACTAAAATCCACGGTGTCCTTTAATGGCCCTTTACGTTCCGGTGTCACGGTAATTCGTGAGTCCCGCGACCCGGGCAGTTTCTGGCCTTCCAAAGGGGGGCCCCGTCATTATGCTGACACTCTTTGAGGCGCGTGTGGAACACAGCGCGCCGTCGACTCGGGCATGATCCATGGTCGGACAGCGATTTGGCCATTACTCGCCGCCCGCATGCCCGCGCTTACGGTAGCCGGCGATCGTCTAGCGACGTCCGTCGCCGTGGGCTTCTACCACTGCAGCTGGGGTGAAGGGAGCTGTCGCTGTCCTCTCCCTCACGCGGCCCGCCTCCTCCTTTGCGAGCATGACTGTTTCGCAGAAGGAGGCGACCGCTTCCCACTCCGTCTCGCCCCGCAGCATGGCCTTGACCAATGCTGGGCGCGAGAGGTCTCCGCCTATCGCCGTCGTGAGGACATGGTGGTGCTCTGCCCAAGCGGGGCAGTCCTGCACCGTATGCTCCACCGTGAACTTAGTCAGCACGCTCCGTCCACCTCAGCCGCAGTGGCAAACGCCCACTGCGGCCAACGTCGGCAGACGATCTCCGGCCACCGCAGGCGCGGGCATGCGGGCTTCGAGTAATGGGCAACTCGCTGACTCACCATGGACCATGCCCGGGTCGACGGCGCGTTGTGTTCCACGCGCGCCTCAAAGAGTGTCAGCAAAAATAACGGGGCCCCCCTCTAGAGGGCCAAAGCCTGCCGGGGTCACTGGACTTATGATTTACCGTGACCCCGGAACGTAAAGGGTTATTGAAGGACACCGTGGATTTTAGGCAGTACGAGTCGGACAGTCCCTCCCGCTCTGCCCTGGGTGGAAGGACTCATTTGATGATTTTATAATGCTATAAAAAAAAGGCCTTTGTCAAACGGACAGGCGGCAGCGAACCGGACCGAGTCTGAAGCGATAACGAACCAATACGAGACGTTAAACTGGGTGCCGCGAAACGAGGCGTGGCAGTTGTATTAGCTGGCTTTTTATGAACGACGTCAAACAGAGCAAATGCACGTTTGTCACGTCTTCGCATCGGTTTGGTCACGCTATCGGATCGCTATCGCTTTTCTATGTGACTAGATTTAAACAATTCCATATAAATAAATTCCAATAATCGTGGGACGATAAGACGCTCCAGGAGCTTTCCCAAAGATTTTAGTTATGGGCGGTAAGACTTAGGGTCATCTTTGGTTTGTCGCCGCCTTTACATAGGTATTATTCGTATAAAGCTATGTCTCCATATACGAAGAAAAACGCCTTCAGAAATACACCGGTTGTAAACAGTTAATAATACGTCACCCGCTGTGTCACATGCTACCTTTATCATACGATTAGATATTTTATCTTCACTCGATGATTTGTTAAGGGGCAGTCTTCTAACAAAATTAATGAATTCGTCAGTGGATGGAAGGTCTGACGCGATTCAAGCGGAACTGTAGCCCATGCTCTAATCTGTTGGTGGCAGTCATTATCATTAACAGGTGAATCATGAGGGATAAGAGTATTTAGTAACACTTCTGTTGTTTCTTCAAAACCTGTGGTGTCTTTATTGTTTACTTTATTGTTCTGAACAAACGCGAGGTCGACCACTCGACTTTGGAGCCTACCAGCAACTCGGACTTTCTTCCGATGCTGGTGGGCTACTTTAATTTATTTTTTAAATGTACAGGGTTATTATTTTGTACTATAGTCCTAAACCACTTTTACTATGAAACCAACCCTGAATAATAAAAAAGAAAAAAACTATGTCAACGGAAACAATATTCCATTTTGTATGTTGGTTTCATTGTACTCGTAAAATATATTATAACCATAATTAAATATGTGATTTCAGCACATGAAAAGTTGTTAATGTTTTTACAAATAACCCTGTGTAAAGATTTAAAAATAATGTCAAAAAGACAAATTTAATTTTTTGTCCCTCTCTCAAAAGGATTACGTACATTATAATTTTAGTAAATTCTGTCCTTTATCAAGATATAAAGGAGTCTGAATGAAAATAAAACAATGATTAAATTATTCATTTTTTTACTGTATACTTAACAAACACAAATATACAACTGAACTAAAGACGGGATCTACTCTGGAAGGGACGGGACTTACTCATGAAACTGGATAACTTTTGCTACTACAACACCTGGGGGAGCCCCGTCCTGCTCCCCGCGAGGAAAGGCTGGACAAAGGCTAGGCCACAAATAAATATTATTAGCAGATACAGCATATATTTTTGTATTATTTAATCAAGGGTTAAACCCCAGCTGAATACACATTGAACAAGAATTTTTTGTACTTTTCTTTATTCGCTTCATAAAATGTCCTGGCGGTGGGACACAATGTCGAGAAGTCATAAGTGGTAATACCCCGTTCGGAACCTGAAATATAAAAAATAAATATACATACACAGGTAGGTCGACTGGGGTGTCAGACACCCCAATAACATGCATTGGGGTATCTGACACCCGAGTCGATCAACCTAAGAATTAATTTTATATATAATATTAAATTAAAAGGTTTAAAATTGAATTTTTAGCGCTGTAGTTCCCGTTGTCTTTATTAAAATACTTGTCACTCATGATCAAATCAATTTGAGCATATTTGTGACATAGTATGAATTTCTTATTTTATTTATATAGTCAGGGTGTCACGTACCCCACTCGACCATTTACATAATTTTTTGATATTATCAGTAAGAAATTAACTCGTCAAATGTTTAAAATAATGGCTATGAATTTAAGAAAAAAATAGTTATTATATCTATGGCCACATGGCAGCTCTATAATATCTATGGCTTAACGTAGGTAAAATTTTATGAAATTCTTTCAGGCGCCGCGCCGCCGGCATTTCTATTAGTAGTGTAATAATGAGGTTTTACTACAACAAGACAAGGAGTGAGGTGTTTTTACTTTGAACCCATTATTTTAAATCCAATTGGTTCAACTGTGCATCATCATTGCGCCGCGTTTTCAATTCGTACGCGATGCAATTTCGCATCCGTGATGCGCTGTCACTTTTAAACGCACTATGAGAACAACAAAATAAAAAATAGCTCCTTACTTTCCAACTTAATACTGTTAGTAGACTTTTTGAACTCTTCAACTATATCCTCGTTCAATGCAATAGCCATAACAACCGGGTCCAGTAGGGCCCAAGATGGCGATTTTGTCCACGCTACTCGTTCAAAGCGGTTCAACGCTTTCATTATTGGAGTCTGTATTTTTCCTAAAGTATTGATTCGCCAATCCTGTAAGCAAAAAAACGACGGGTTGCACTCTGGGAGTGCCGGCAGAAGTGAAAACTTCAATAGTAATAAACACACACGAACATTCGCGCAAGCGCCCTGCGCCGTCTTACGAATTTTCGATCAGGTCACGTGTCATTCCAAAAAAAGTGCACAACGCCGCTAAAGAAGTTTTCACTTCAAAAATCGAAATATGTATTTATTTTTTGTTGGAGCTATAGGTTTGAATCATTCAGATTATAAGAATTTCTATATTGGCAAAAACTAAGAGGAGAGAGGAAGAATATTTATAAGTTTGCTTGCATGGCATGTTCCTCCTTTTTTATCGCTTCTCTTGCATGTGCATGTCTTTTGCATCATGCATTTATGCATGAGGGCGGGAGAGTTTGACTGCATCCATTTAATGTCATGGATTTCCGCAAAGTAACTCCTGATTCTATCATTTAAAAACTAAGAAGAATTTAAATGTTTAAAATAGTCTTGGAGGCTTGGAGGCTACAGGTTCACGGGGCTGCCTTTTTAGTCAGACTTGACTGACTAAGAACTAACCTGTTTCTGTCCCTTTCGGAGAAAAAGGACTTAATAACAGTGTATCGTACTTGACTTCAATTAGGTTGACAGTTCTTTTTTCTTCAGTTCTGCGTGGAATAGAACGCATTGTCGACTCGGATAATTCTTTATCGGACGGTGAGCTTAATTCTAAGCTCTCTAGCCGTTTTTTTTCTTCATAGAAGATAGATAGAAAAAAAACTCACCAGAGAAATATTCAACGAGCTGAAAACTTGTGAGAATGGTACAAACGTGACTTTGTCTACTTTAGAATCATTTGCAACGATGTAGTAAGCTTCTGGGTCCATCGCCGCGTTGAATTCCGGGTCCGGAAACTGATCACCTTTGGTATAAAGGAAAATAATTATAGTTATTTCTGGCTGATTTTCTCGTTGTGTTACTATGCGTTCAACTAAGAATAGGATGGCTTTGGCGCCATAACTTAAATATAATATACTTACTTGTGGTTGACCACAATTACTACGACTTTGTGCAAAATAAATCAAATTATTTCAGTTTAAAGCCTTCAAACAGACTGACGTGGCGAATGCGAAGCGTGAACTTTTTATTTGCAATGTATGGAATTGTTTGAATCCAGTCACATAGAACAGCGAAAGCGATCCGATAGCGTGACAGAACTATCGGACTGACGTCTCGCTTCAGTTCGGTATCGCTTCGGAAACGCTTCGCTTTCGCCAGTCTGTTTGACAAAGGCATAAAGGTTAGTTGTCTACCCGAGTAGTTTTTGGTCAAATATACCCAGACGGTTTAAAGTACCCTGCGTGTAATAAGTACGTACAGGTCCGTACCTGTAGCGCCCGTGCGCTAAATATGGTGTGCACAAAATCTTTCAAAAGAGATAAACGTAGTCAGTTATCTCTGACGCACAAAATATGTTTTGACTAGCGACAAGCTTCACATGGCTTCACAAGTCCTTCGTACACAACGCGACGCAAGTCTCCCATACCATACGACTTTGGTATCCATTGACGCGTGCCTGAGTACGAAGCTCTATCTGTATTGCTATAGTTGCCTGGATACCAAAGTCGTAAGGTATCGGAGACTTAGTCAAGAGTGAATGGTTTTCTTCTACGCAAACATGTTTCACCGTTGACCACATCATCGCTTGCCATCAGACAGGAATAGTCGTCAAACGCAAGTCTTACGGTCAGGTCATACCGAGATGCCGACGATACCGGAAATGTGTATCTTGTCGTGTAGTAAATAAAGTTATATTTTGAGTGGCTATCAAAAGGTAAGGGCAACGTCGCGTTTCGGCGTGAATTGACCGAAATGTTCGATAAAAATATCCTCAAAAACAAACATACTTTGAATATGGCCACTTCCAATATATAAACGGTGTAGTCTGCTTATAAAATATGGGTCTGCTCTTGCTGCCAGAGCTATATTTGTCAAAGGACCAATAGCAACGACTATCAGGTCCCCTGAAACACGAAAAATGTTGATTAGCTTGTGAACAAAATAAGATGCACAAAATCCAAATGAAATTTAAAAAAAAAACAGGTAGAGGTTATATTATTAGTCGAGTATTTATTTCTCATGTATCTACAAAGATTACGTCGGGCTTACTCTGAGCTGATTTAAGTGTTTTTTTTTTTGTTCGAAATAGCATGTGATAACGCCATAATATTGTCCCTTTTTATCGTGGTAAAATCATCAAATAAATCCACCCGCCGTCGATGGAGCGTAAATAAAATTATTACACGAAAGTGTTAAAGAATAAAAAAATATGCAAAAATAAATAAAACTTTTTAGTTGAAGTGGGAAATTTTCAACTTAAAGGTTTTATTTATTTTTGCATAATTTTTGTCAAGATAAAAATGTGGGGGTGCTAAGGACAGGAAACCTCCTCGAGTGCCCGAGGCTGGAAGTTCCTTTCCGGATACGTCCGGGGGGAAGCCCAGATTCTCGGGACGGTGCGCCCCGGGATGCGGGCAAGTACTCCCCTATGGGGTCTCCTTACCCGTATGCCAATGTCCTGTCGCGTCGCTCCACCACGTGTCCCTCTGCTCAGCAGAGGGCACAGTGGTTGGAGCAAGAGCGGGCTCGGCGTGCACTTACCCTGCCGCCGGGCAGGCAGGAGGAGGTATTGCACTCCCACTTCCTCTTGCCACCGCTATTCTCGTAGCCCCGAAGATTGTCAGGATCACGTCTCTGACTTTCGACGGGGGTCGAGGGCCTTGGCTTAACCGCCCGGGCCGCGAGGTAGAAAACCTCTATAAAAAGTCACCAGATGTATGGCTGACGGGAGTTCTTTTGAACAATCAGTCGCTAGTGCTACCCTCGCCAGGGTACCGGCCGACCCCCTGGCGAGTAAAAAATGTTGTAGGCTTACGTAGGTACAGGGGTCTCTGCCTAGATGGACCGTTTTTCCCCCACACTCGTGGGAATTATATGGAGAATTTAAACCCCCCCCCCCCCAACAACCGGCAGTCGCCGCAGCGAGCCAAGGTGGCTCACGTGCCTGTGAGGTGGAGTCGCTGGACTTGTCCAGCACGTCCGCCTCACCGGCACCGACGGAGCGGGCACAGAGTGCCGCTCGAAACGAGAGCATGGTGCTGACCTCTAAGTCGGAGTCCGACTCGTCAGACGCCATGAGCGCCCAGAGCCCTGGCTCAAGGCGCGGAGGAACAGGGGCCGCCGAGAGGAGGAAACGCTTCCTCAAGCGGCCCCATTCGTCGTCCGAGGACGACGAGCCTGCCTCGGGCCGGAAGATCCCCACCAGTGTGCGGGGTAAAGGCCGAGGCAGGACCGGAGGAAGAGGCAGCGCGGAGCCCTCCCTAGAAGAGACCATCAGGGCCGCCGTCCGCTCACTGGCCTCAAACAAGCCGGGGAAAAGGGCCACCAAAGATCGGGCCGCGGCGCGGGAGCGGCCACGGCCACGATCATGGCGGCAGTGGCGGCGGCTGGCCTCGGCCAGGCTCCGCCCGCATCACCGACGACAGCGGACGAAATGTCCCAAATGCGGGCGGAGGTCGCCCGTTTGACGGCTGCGATGGAGGTTCTCCAGAAGGAGAACCTCCATCTAAAGACAGAACTGGCCGGGCTGCAAAAGGCAGGCCGCCGGGAGGAGGTTCAGCAGACGCAGACGCAGAAGCGGAACAAGGAGCCGGGCGCCCTGCCCGCGCCAACAGAGGACAGCAATGCTGTCCTAAAACTGGTGCGGCAGGAGCTGGCCGCGTTTAACCAGCGCTTTGCGGTGCTGGAAGGCCGCATCCTGCGCCCCCGCTCGCGGCAACCTCGTATGCGGCTGCTGCGGCCTCAGTGCCGCCTAAGCCGGCCCCTGAGAAGCGGGCTGCGGCGAAGCCTTCAGCACCGCCAAAACAGGCCCCGGGGAAGAAGGCACCGACAAGGGCGGTCTCGGCGAGGGGTGTCCCGGCGGCAGCGACAGCTCCCAAAATACCGGCCTCGTCGGTGAGCGCAGCAGCCCCCTCCCCTCCAAAAACATCGGCGGCAAAGAAGAGGAGTGCCCCGGCGGCGGCCGGAGCTGTCTCCACAGCCTCCTCCAGCCGACGCCGAATGGCAGGTGGCTGGAGAGAAGGCTGCCAAGAAGAGGCAGAGGCGGCGGCGGCGGCAGCGCGGAAGACGAACCGTCGCGGCTAGACTTCGCGCCCCTAAGACCGCGGCTGTAGTAATAACTCTGCAGCCGGAAGCGGTCAAGAGGGGAGGTGACCTACCGCGACGTGTTCGCGAAGGCGAGGGAGGCGGTGGACCTCCGAGAGCTGGGAGTCGACGGGGGCCTCCGGGTGCACGTCACCGCGACGGGGGGGGCCAGACTTCTGTCCATCCCCGGCGCGGCCAGCGGCCCTACCGCTGACGCTCTGGCCGAAAGGCTCAGAGCGTCCCTAGACGCGGAGGAGGCCCGGGTGTCCAGGCCCATTAAGCGCGCTGACTTGCGCATTATGGGCCTGGACGACTCGGTCTCGGAGGGGGACGTAGTGGCCGCCGTTGCCAGGGCTGGAGAATGCCCTGCCGACCAAGTCAAGGCAGGCATCCTACGCCCTGGCTTCGCGGGGCTGCTGACCATTACAGTCAGCTGCCCCGTACCGGCGGCCAAAAAGATAGAGGAGAGCCGAAGGCTCCTGGTTGGCTGGGTGTCCGCGCAGGTAAAACTGCTGGAGCCCAGGCCTCTGAGGTGCTTCCGCTGCCAAGTGGGTAACCACACGGCATGCAAGTGCACCTCGGAGGTCGACCGCAGCGACGACTGCTTCCGCTGCGGTCAGCCCGGTCACAAGGCCGGCTCGTGTTCCGCCCCTCGGAACACGAGCCGGCCTTGTGCCCGGTGATCAGCCGGCAAGCCGGCTGATCACCGGGTAGGGGGCAAGTCCTGCGCCCCGCCCGCTAAAACCAGGAGCAGAGGTAGGCCCTCTGCTACCGCCGTTCCCGCCGCCGCAGCTCCTGCTGCCGCCGCCGCCGCCACTGCCGGCGCCGCCGCTGCCGCCGTGGCCGCACCCTCGCCGAGGGCCCTGGAGGAGGCTGCAATGGACTCCGATTAATGGCTTCATTGCGCTTCCTCCAGGCGAACATCAACCACTGCACCGCTGTTCAGGATCTCCTGCTCCAGAGCATGGCGCAGTGGTTGATAAATGTCGCCGTGGTCGCCGAGCCGTATTTTGTCCCGCCCAGGAATGACTGGGTGGCGGACCTGAACGGCTCGGTGACCCTCATCTCGTCGGCCGCCGCCGGTACCCCGCCCCTTGATCGCGTCGAGAGAGGGCGTGGGATCGTCGCAGCACGGTTCGGGGAGATCGCCGTGATAGGCGTTTATTTCTCCCCGAACCGAACTATCGCCGAGTTCCAGGACTCCCTATCGGAGCTGGGAGACGTCGTCGTCGCTTTCGGTTCCCTCCCCGCGCTCGTCCTCGGGGACTTCAACGCCAAGAATGTGGCTTGGGGTTCCCGGGTTACGGACTACACGCGGGGCAGGATGCTCGAGCACTGGGCCCTGGCGCATGGCCTAGTCATCGAGAACCGGGGTTCCGTCCCCACGTGCGTGCGGTGGACGGGCGATTCGGTGGTGGACATCACGTTCGCCACCTCCGGCCTGTCGCCGCGCGTCACAGACTGGCGCGTTGTAGAGGAGGTGGAGACCTATTCCGACCACCGGTATATCCGGTTCGACGTCTCCGCCCAGACCTCAGACGCGCCGGCCAGACGGAACCCAAGTGGTCCGCGATGGGCGCTGAAGCAGCAGGACCGGGAGCTGTTCCTGGAAGCCTCGATCGTGCAGGCCTGGGTGTCACCACCGGACAGGCCTGCCGACATCAACGACGAGGCGGGGTGGTTCCAGGAGGCCATGTCGGAGATCTGCGACGTGGCCATGCCCCGGGTTCGGCTAGGACGCGCCCGGCGTCAGTTGTACTGGTGGTCGCGCGAGCTAGCAGCGCTGCGCGAGGCGTGCGTTGCCGCGCGACGCCGGTACACCAGGTTCCGCAGGCGCCGCACCCGACCTCCGGATGCGGTGGCTGTAGAGACGGAGCTGCAGGATGGCTACAGGGCAGCGAAGACCGCCCTCCGCGACGAGATCTGGCGGGCCAAGGAATTGGCCCGCAAGGAGATGCTGGAGGCTCTGGACGGGGACCCATGGGGCCGGCCCTATAAGTGGGTGAGAGAGAAGCTCCGCCCCTGGGCTCCCCCGTTGACGCAGAGTCTCCAGCCTCAGTTCGTGGAGGACGTGGTGAGCGCCCTGTTCCCCTCGCGGGAGGAGCACACTCCCCCGCCCATGGCTCCGTCTCCGGCGGTGCCTGAAGCTGACGCAAACGCGGACCACAGCGACGATGACGTCTACGACGCTCCGGAGGTGACCGAGGTAGACCTGAGAGTGGCGGTACAACGGCTCAAAGCCAAAAATACCGCCCCAGGACCCGACGGCTTGCCAGGAAAAGCCTGGGTCCTGGCCTCGGGGACTCTCGGGCCTCGACTGGGTGGGCTCTTTAGCGCGTGTCTGGAGAGGGGCCAGTTCCCACTTCGTTGGAAGACGGGGAAACTGGTCCTGATCCAGAAGCCCGGGCGCCCTGCGGACTCTCCGTCCGCATTCTAATTTAAAGAGTGTCAGCATATTGACGGGGCCTGTAGAGGGCCAAAGCCTGCCGGGGTCGCGGGACCAAGGGATTACCGTGACCCCGGTACGTAAAGGGCTAGTGAAGGACACCGTGGATTTTAGTCAGTACAAGTCTGACAGTCCCTCCCGCCCTGCCCTGGGTGGGAGGACTCATTTGATGATTTTACCACGCAAAAAAAAAAAAAAAAAGATAAAAATGTGGATAATATTGAAAATTTAATTTAAAAAATCGAAAATATCTGGTCGGGGGACTTACGAATTACCGTGACCCCGGAACGTAAAGAGCTATTGAAGGACACCGTGGATTTTAGTCAGTACGTGTCTGAAAGTCCCTCTCATTACTCACTCTCTATTATTTATATTATATATCTCTACTATTTATTATTGTCTCTCTGGACTCATTTGATGATTTTACCACGTTAAAATAAAAAAGTTTTAGTCACCTTTATATTTTTTTGAAAGTTCGATGAGGGCGATAGCTGCTTGTGTGTTTTTCGTGGTAATTGGTGGAGCTCGATAACCAGTGTCACCAAGACCATCAACTCCGAAATACTGGTCAGTGCTGATTCCTGATATCAGAGGTTCTTCAGAACCACGGTATAACGGCACCTGTAATGAATGTGTAAATCTGTTGTAATTTATTCGAAATCAACATATCACTTTTTAAGACGATTTCAAGAATCCAATTACATTTTTGTATGTACGATAATCTTTCTGTTTTATTATTATACAAATAGCATGGGTAATATATAATATATTTTTTTATTAGTCTGTAAGCCTTCTCTAAAATAAAATAAATAAATACGAGCAGGTATAAATGTGAGATTTTCCTAAAGTTTTATAAAGTTGTCTCCTTTTTTCGTTAATTGGTTTCAGACAAAGATCAAGATCTAGTTTTTTTTTTTTTTTTTTTTAATTAGCCTGCACTAGATTACGACCGATATAATTTATTAATTTTTAGTGGTTAACCAATACTAGCTGTTACTTGCGGGCATCCCGCTATTCAGCTCCTATTGTTCGTAGCCTAATGTTATTACAGCCAATAGCATCATCATCTGCCTAGCCTTATCCCAACTATATTGGGGTCGGCTTCCAGTCAAAGCAGATTCAGCTGGATATCAGTATTTTACATGGAGCGACTGCCTATCGGACCTACACAACCCAGTAACTGGGTAATACGATACCCCAAGGTAAGACTGGTTGTCAGACTTTAGATCTTTTGACTAACAGTGACGACTGTCAAAGATCTACAAATGACAGCCGGGACCAACGTGACAACCTTTACGTGCTTTCCGAGGCACGGAGGAAACTCGCTATGACAGATGGTCACCCATCCACAGACCAACCTCGGCAAGCGCGGCAAATATTACAGCCAATAGCATTCCTCAATAAATGGGCTACACACGAAAAACAGTTATTTGTTTTTAACCAGTGCTTCCTGAGATTAGGGCGTTGAAACAAACAAGCTCTTCAGCTTTATAATATTAAAATAGAAGTATGAACTTAGACAATACTTACATCTTGCCGGTTACATACGTTCAGTATTCTATCACTGTTGATTATGGCCTGCTTCAAGTCTACATTGCCGAATGTAGTTGTCAAACCTACGACTTTAGGCCTGAAAAAAATCGAATGTTCTTTCGGTTATGTCATCATCTTCTTTTCAGCCCAGGATCACCTATTACTCGTATCGATATGTTTATCATTTCCCGTCTTTTTGCAATACTTCTCAATTTTATGTGTCTCTTATGCCTTTGTCAAACAGACAGGTGAAAGCGAAGCGAGTCCGAAGCGATACCGAACCGAAGCGAGACGTCAGTCCGATAGTTCTGTCACGCTATCGGATCGCTTTCGCTTTTCTATGTGACTGGATTCAAACAGTTCCATACATTACAAATTAAAAAGTCACGCTTCGCATTCGTCACGTCTCTCTGTTTGACAAAGGCTTTATACCTAAATCTATCTGTTCCCCGCGATTTTGTCAATTTTGTCACTCAAAAGATATTGGAAGGCTCCGGTTTCAATGGCCGAAATTATTCCAACATTCGTTCAAAATCCTCTCTCTTCTATCTACCATCTCTGCGTCTAGCTAGATGTCAATGCAGAGTTAAAACTCCAGGCGTGCGACTTGAGCCGACGACGCGTTGTGTTCCACACGCGCACGTTAAAGAGCTTTCAGCCTTCTGACTTGGGCCCCCTTAAAGGGCTAATGCCTGCCGGGGTCGCGGGACTATCGTATCAGGTAACCATGGCCCCAGAACGTAAAGAGGTATTTAAAGACACTGTGGATTTTAATCAGTACAAGTCTGACAGTCCTTACTGGCCTGCCCTGGATTGCGAGGACTCATTTTATTTGATGATTCTACCACGTAAAAAAAGGCTTGCGTCTTTCCGTCAACCACTTTTGCTTTTCACTTCTGTTTTATTCATTACTAGCTGTACCCTGCCACGCTTCGCTGTAGCACAAAAAAAAACTGTTTTTTCAATAAAAAAAATTAAAAAATAGATAAAAACAATCCGTGATGCGGATTATATATCATGCTAACATTTCTGCTCAATCGGTGCAGAACTTTTTGAGTTTTTGAAGCAAACACAAACCAACATAATTTTATATATATATATTAGTAAATTATACCCGAACCCGTGCAAAGCCGAGGCAGATAGATAGTGCAAAATAAACATGAATACTCAAACGTGAAGCATAAAGATAAACGAGTCTATTTACTATCGTGGATGCCGATAAAACGAACAGAAACCGTGAGTTATATTTAAAGTTATCATTAATTAGATGTTTCAAAAACTAAATACTTGTGCATAGGTTTAAAAAGCATTATTTCGCTAGTAAACTATAAAAACAGATGGCGGCTGGCCAGTGGCTAAAAAGACCTTGTGGATGATGTGATAAAAAAGCTTGAGATCGAACCCTAATTTTCTGGTAAGACGCGAACTCAAAGGTGACTAAAATGGTGCCATAGTACCCATACTGTGGCACCATTTTAGAAAGGTCTTAAACAGGAATGATTTTTCTGTAATTTGCCAACAAAGTGTCATACATTTATTTTGAGAAATATGCCTTGAAAGTCAAGGGAAGTTTTAAGAAAACTTTAATACACTAACTTTATGACACTTAATTTCCCAACATATGATTAATTTTGTAAAACTTATATTCAATAAATAATAAATAATTACAATATTCCAAAACCAGGCAGTTTGGACCTCATGTTGTAAAGGTCTAGTAGCCATTCAAGGAGTTCCACCCATTTCATTATTTATAAATCACCCTGTATTTATACTTCTGGACTAGATTAATGCAAATTATTTAAATTAAGTTTTATTGTTATTTAAATTAGGCTTTAAAATGAACCTAGCAAGAAGGAACGCTGACACCTAAGATACAGGATATGTGCTAGATATGGGGTCAGAACTTTCATGATATCTAGCTAGTACACTGCCTAAGGATCTAAGTTACTATTCAAATCCATTGTTTACTCTTTTCTCTCCTTATGTATTAGCCTTTTTTACGTGTTAAAATCATCACATGAGTCCTCCCACCCAGGGCAGAGCGGGAGGGACTGTCAGACTCGTACTGACTAAAATCCACCATGTCCTTCAATAGCCCTCTACGTACCGGGGTCACGGTAATTTGTGAGTCCCGCAACGCTGACAGGCTTTGGCTCTATAGGCCCCGTCACTATGCTGACACTCCTTGAGGCGCGCGTGGAACACAACGCGCCGTGGGTCGACCCGGACATGGTCCATGGTCGGACAGCAAGTCGCCAATTACTCGCCACCCGCATGGGCATGCGGGTGGCGAGTACTGTGGCCGGAGATCGTCTTGCAACGTCCGTCACCGTGGGCGTCTACCACTGCGGCTGGGGTGGAGGGAGAACGCTGTCCCCTCCCTCACGCTTATGTATTAGGCTTCTGAAATATATTATTGAAATAAAAGAAATGATGATGTGCCATTAGAAACTTACCCACCAAAATATTTTTCATAAAGTAAGGCCATACTGATAGCGAGGGCATCATCTGCGCCACCGTCCTCGTCTATTACCATTTTTTTTCTTAAAGCTTCAGAACTGAAAATTAATAAATAAATTAAGTTGTCATCACACTGAAGCAAGTGTTAATATTGCGACGAAATTGAAAAAAACAACAATTTGAAAAAAAAAACTAAAGTTTACCAGGAAATAAAATAAAATAAATTAATTAAAAAAAATTATTATTAATGAAAATTAATAAATCTTACCTGCAAAATAAATACACTAGAATTAAACAAAATAATGTTTTACCCGCCATAATGGTGTTAGACCGAATGTAGTCAAATAATGTCTAGTTATGGCTTCATTGTAAAAAAAAACCATATAAGTAAGTAAGTCAGCCTCTAATTAATGCAAATACCGATAAGAATTTATTCATTTGTCTATCTACGGTTTGTGTTTCTTAATTATTATAGCTAAAAAGTTTCCACGTATTTTATGTTGTTTGTTATTTTCGATAAATATACTACAAATTGTAGAGACATTTAATTTTTGTCAATGACTTTTAATGGCTACACTAGTTATTTTTATTTTTAATCAAAAACCAGTTTCAAAACCGATTGCTACTTACAAATTAAGACCTAGGTATTCACGATGTAATTTGAATTTCAAATAATATAATATATCCAACATAAAGAAACTATAAGCATTTATCAGCACTCGTACACCAAAAATTAACTTTTGAATTAATGTACTTCAAATTTTACTGAAAATTATAGTTACAACACTAAGGAGAACTTCTTTACAGTTACACTATAAAAGACTCAGGTGATGCTTTTATGTGTATAAATATATATAAAAAAAATAAAAGTGAATTCGGAAGATAAATGAAAAAAACTATTAGTGACCTTCATCAGCGCTATACAAACTAATGATTGTCAGATTTTTGTCAACGCATCTGTGGTTGGCGACGATTCACTGGTAATTAATTATTTAATCTACATCAATCAGCTATCTATTAAAATTTTTAAACATTTATTATTTATTAATTGACTGATTGCTAAGATAATTAACATCCAAAACATATAATTGATAAACCTAGGGAAAACAAGTTTTTAGATTCGTGATGTTCAAAACTAGTTCAAATAAATACAGAATAGAATAATTTTCATAAAAACTAGGAAAATATTAAGTATTTGCGGAACCCTAACTTTAGGTTTAGTTAAAAAGTCAGTGACAGATAAAAGTGCTTGTATAAGAATTAATTGCCTATTTAAACAATGTAGTTTAAACTATATTTATGACTAAACTTTATTTAAAAGTAGTGCCACATTTTATTTAAAAAGTATGAGTAGTAGTTTTTTTATTATTTTCTATCAATAAAACTGGTACCATTCACGACATTTTTATTCATCCCGCGTCTCGCTATGAGTTCAAACAAGAGGAAGTGCAGTCTTCTTTTTTTTTTAAACGTTGCCTCACACTAGGAATCCCTCCTGTATCGTGGGTGCGTTTACAAACATAGAAACTCACATACACAAACACCCAGACCCGGAACAACTACTTGCAGATCATACAAATATTTGTTCCGTGCGGGAATCGAACCCGCTTCGTTACGATACACAGTGGATTTTAATCAGGACAAGTCTGACAGTCCCGCTTCACCCAGGCCTGGAAGACTCATTTGATGATTTTACCACGTAAAAGAAAATAGAACAGGTTCATTTTTAGTTAGTCAAGTTTGACTGTACCTTTCGCTCCAGTCAGAAGGAGAAGACTCATTTGATTTTCTATCTTCAATGACGAGGCAATCCCGCCTCGTCAGAGGAGATGGACAAGTGGTATCTTCTGAAAAGCTTCTTCACGTCAATCGGCAATCAATATTAGCTGTAAAAAACTTCTAAGAAATACTGTATTGTAATTTACCTTCTTATGCAAATATAAGTGCCGCTTAGACGTGCAGTCTTTTGATCTTATCTTTGCACAAAATCTTCAATCAATTTATCACTTTTTTACACAAAGCATTTATCAATTAAAACTTAAAAACAATCACTTAAAGCAAGCAAAAATACAACACTCATTGGGTACTTTGAATACTCAGATAAAAAAAAATAGGTACCCAAAGGGTCATGTTCTTTGTTTAAAAATACCCATCTGCTCGTAGTGGGACACCGTAAAACTCCTACTTTACAAGATATACTTCCAACCAAAAAATTTGCTTTTTGACTTTTTAACACCAAAATTCAAGGTATTATTTATAGGTCATTATTATAGTTTAATTTAACTCCTATCTTATACGGCAAACAAACACAACTTTTAATTTTATCTAAAACTATTTTCATAACAAATAATAGTGATGAGGTTTCAAGATAAGACTCTCTAGTCTTAGCGAGTCTGGCTGATAAAACTTTTAATTGAATGTAACACGAGGTCACAATTGATGTCAATGAGACTGTTTTCATTTGTTTGTTCGTTCGTAGAATGGTGACACTTAAATCTCATATATTTTATAGCTATTTCATTAACGAATTGTGGCCGTATTATGACGTCTTAAAACCAGGCTTGTTCCAGTGAGTGAAAGAGACAGAGCTATACAAGTCGTCTAGCGCCACCTCGTTCACTCACTGGAATAAGCCTGGTTTTAAAACGTCATAATACTAGAGACTTAATTATCGTGAGGAAACCTGGCCGTATTATTTAAATTTGGAAATGAAAATTATCATGGTCTTGGCCTAAATCTAATCCAGAAGCAAAAATGGAGTGAGCTCTCCAAGAAGGAGTCTCAATCATAGCTTTCGACTTTCACGTAAAAGTTTGTTTGGATGGATGGATGTTTGTTACTCTTTCACGCAAAAACCACTGAACGGATTTGGATGAAATTTGGTTCACGTATAGTTTAAGACCTGAATTAACACATAGGATAGTTTTTGTCCCGATTTCATGGTCCCGTGGGATAATTTTGAAGCTGTAGCGAGTGAAAACGCTAACAACAACTACAATACATTGAAATTAATATAAGTCTTGTGGAGTTCCTAGAGTCAGTTTGATGTACTCTAACACCATAAAGTGGCCACATCCTCATACAGAAAAGTAAGAGTCAGTAACTGGCTCAATAGCTCAGTATTTTTACTGAGTGTTAAATAGTAGAAAGCTACTCTTAAAACACTAGTTTTTACAACAAAAGCGCCCTTTTGGTCTTGACCTTGGCTGAAACCACATGTCCAACCCAACTCAAAGAGACCGCTGAATGATGTCATGAAAATCACGCGAAGTTTTTAAATCAATATGAAATAACAACATAAAAGTGTAAGTTTGTTACTGCCCCAAATAAAACATGAAATGTGTATACAATTAAATAATTTTGTATCTTTGTTCATTAGTATTATATGTGGAGATTAGCAGATAAGTCCTTATCAAAACAGGAAGATAAACATAATACAAAGGCTCTCTGATTCCAATTAAGTAGCGTTTTCCTCTTACCTTAATAAGTCTTGTCACGGGTACGAATAACTGACCTGAATTTTAAATCACTATTAACTATTAATCATTATGCTATCACTTTATTTTAATTAGTTTTTTGTAACTTATTACAGTTACTCCTCACTTCATGAAACTAGCAGTTTTGAAAGAACAAGAGTGAACATTCTTTTAATCAGCGCCATCTTTGTACTATGGATAAAACTAAGGAGTTCAACGTGACTTTTGAAAATGGTGAGTCAATTTCAGTCTTTCACTTTCCATTACATTATTTTTGTCGCGTTTAGTAAAGAAGCTACTAGATGGCGTTAAATTCAATTATTTGAGGCCATAAAACAATTAGCATAAAAAAATGTATAAAACCTGTCTCTAAAATTGATTATATCACAATTTATTTTCATTTTATGTAGGTAGTTTACGTATATACCTGCGGCAATACGTACTAAATACATACGTCAATGGTGTGCTCTCAATGCCCGTTATTTGCGAAGAAGTTCACCAAGAAGATGGGTTATTTAAGCCGCATGCGAGCACACGAACGACAACTACAGCGGAGCTGAAACCTTGGCAGAAAATGGTCTGATCACAACATCATACATAAGGTTACATCAAAGACACAGAAATCTTAATAATAAGGTAATAGAAATGCTATAGTACTACATTTTACAGCGGGACGAGTGTCGCCGGGTCACAGCTACCACCACATAAACAAACAATAGATACACAATAACGCCTACATATGCACTTTGCATTGCTGCAACAAAACCAAACCTTTTTGCGATGACATTACGCAACAGTTTCTAAAAACGTATAATCTCAGGTCACGTGACTCCTGCAGCCAATAAAAAACGTGTGCGAAAAGCAGAAAATGATATCGCGCGCTCACTCTCACGTAGGAATAGTGCAGTGCAAGTGCAAACTACTACGAGCTCATGTCGATAAATTATAATTTTCCGTTGAGTGTTAATCGCCAAGGAATCTAGCAACAATAGATAACAAATTTTATTGAAAGGGATTCAATAAAACAATAAGTGTAAGTAGATACATTTAGTTTATAATATAGTTAAATCTCAAAGGCTCTCCAATACTTCACCTTATGGAAAAAAAAGCAATGACCAAATAGGACGGACTATGTACGAACTTAGATAAAAGTGGGGAGGTAGCTAGTGTAGTGGTGGACTACAAATACTTAATAAACTAAACTAATTTAACATAATTGAAATTAAAATATAAACTAAAATAACATAATTGAAATTGTTTAAGTTTTATATAAATAACAATACATAAATATGTAAGAATATTAATTATATACTATAAATAAATATAAATACATACCTAATATGGGTCACATTGAACAATGATTAAGCAAATAATTTGTAAAAATGAAAAAGTATGGGACTTCTACATTATTTTGATTTTGAAAACTGAAAATACATCTCATATTTAAACATTTAACATAAAACCATAATGTTTTCCAATTTGGTAAAACTAAGAATCAAACTTAACGTAATTAATTTATCGATACAGAATAGTAGTGGCACGTCACTAAATTGCGGCCAACTCATGCGGCTTGTACCAAGAATTGTTTATTGCGCCGCGAGAATGCGAGTCCGCATGACTATAATTCCATTGCTGCTTTTAGCAGTTGTAATAGTAGACATGGACAAGCTTAAGCATTGATGGTTATTGAATTGACAAAAAAAAACGTTTCTCGTGATAAATCGTTGTAGCGGTGGTAAAAATATTTGATTTGTTTATATTTACTAAAAACGACAATATTTCAAAAATTAAGTACTTACATATGAAATGTTATTCCTTTATATGTTAAGTTACAAGTTTTGGACGAGTTTCCGCAGTTGGATACGCTGCAAAACACCATGTTTACCTCTCCGCGTCTCAAATAACACAAGTAACCGCAACAAACGCTCCTCGTGCACTTGTGACCTACGATACACATGCGCGGCGACAAGGTCACGCGTCTATGCGACTTCTATTGCCTTATTATTAAGATTTCTGTGATCAAAGACAAGAAAAACAAAAATGTATCATAACTATAAAGCGTTGAAGTTAAAAATCCCAAAAACATTACAATAAAATAAAATAAAATAATACGGTCAAATTACAAATTAATAAAATAATTAAGACTCCGTAAATCACAGCTGCACCATCCCATGTGAAACTGCACAGCAGTGATTCACACATCTGCAGTTTAACCTAAACCTACCTGATATCATCTTCAGTATGCTGTTGGAGCTAGCCTTCACCCTGCGCACCAGGGAGGGATTATGATTATCTGTATCATAAATCATGGATAGCTTTAATTAATGCTTTGTTACAGCCAGCCCAATTTTAATTAAACAGACCGAGTTTCTGTTTTGTAATATAACTTAAATTTATTTACTACTTTGCCAATTATTTTTCAGAAAGACGATAAGAAAACCGTTTGTGTATTATGAACAAAAGAAAAATATTAAAAAAGTTGAAAAATTAGAAATTGTAGTAAATGTTTACTTTTATTTCTTAATTCAAATAAAAGCATTTTTAAAATATCCTTTGGATGTAAAAAAGTCAAGAATAAAGTCTTAAAAGTGTTATTTTAATACAATTATTAGCTGTAGTGATGATAAATTAAGATTTTTATTTCGCAAATATACGATATGTACAAGTAAAGGTGTTACAATAAATAGAAAAACAGCCATATTTTTTCAATAACAAGGCATGCAAAAGTACAGAGCAAATCAAACAATTATAGAAGTATAAGCTTTTTAAATTTTTGCTACTACATTAGATTCATCATCTTCCTGCCCTTATCCCATTTTACTTGGGGTCGGCGCAACACGTTTTTATCGTCCATTCTCCTCTATCAAACGTCACAGTATCATTTACTCATTTTTCTTCCATCATTCCTTAGACCATCTGTCCATCTTTTCTTTGGCCTTCCTTTTCCTCTCCATCCATCAACATTCATACTCATCACTCTCTTAGTTACATGAGTGTCTACTACTACTTATTAGATTACAAGTGGTAATTACAAGAAAAACATTTAATTACTATTCAAATCAGTGCCTAAATTAGTGCCTTTAGCCTTCTTGCAATATATAAGAAATAAAGAAAATAATATTAAAATATTTGCGTTTACGTTGTTTTCTAGTTACGCTAATTTTATTACATCCATTCTTATCATAGCTAATCAGAAAAACTCCCTCGTATAAAGAAAACAAAATTATTCGATTTTATTCGATTCCATTGAAACAATGAACTTTATTTTGAATAATTGATTTCATCAGAATTCGAAAGGAAGGGACCAATTCGTCATTCTTACATAAATTATTATAATAAGGCAAAATTATAAACGAAAATCTTATCTTTAAGTTAGACTTAAAGAAATTGTTTAAAGAAACTTCGATAAGGTATGGCCGCTTGAAAACATGGACAGGTTGAAGATGTTGAAGTAACATAACAAGGGTCGACGGCGCGTTGTGTTCCACGCGCGCATCAAGGAGTGCCACCAGTGACGGGGCCCCCTGTAGAGGTCCAAAGCCTGCCGGGGTCGCGGGACTCACGAATTACCGTGATCCCGGTACGTAAAGAGCTATTGAAGGACACCGTGGATTTTAGTCAGTACGAGTCTGATAGTCCCTCCCGCTCTGCCCTGGGTGGGAGGACAAATGTGAAGAGTTCACCACATAAAAAAAACGACTGGAAAACAATTAAAATAGTTCGTTTACCTACAGAAGCGAACCAGCTCCGTTTTTTTTAAACCTTACCCCGCCATATGAAGTATTATTACTCTTGTATCATGGGTATCTTTAAACTCGTAATCACAAATACCAAATACTCAGAACAACTGTCAGTAGGCTGTAGTACAATACAGGGATTGAAGTCGCTACACGCAGTGCAGCAGCCAATCGTTCAACACTGCAGCAAACTGTGCCATCAACCCATTAACACTCTCACTGCCAGCAATATATAGTATGGTTCCAAGCAGCAAGCCATGGAGTCCGCCGGCGGGTGCCAACAAATCTGTTGTGGTAGGCCGTCACTTAAAATGAAAAAATATTACAGCAGGCCATGGGGTCCGCCAGTAACTAGTTAATAATGCTTTGAGCACGCCGTGGGATCCGCTGTGACCCCCTAAATTCAAACAGTTTTTTGTAGTACTGGCCTGCTAATAAGGAAAAAAATATGTCTAAATATGTCTTATAGTATTGGCATGCGCATACAGTAAGCTACATGTTGAAAAAAAAAACCAAGTCAATCAGAAGCAGCAAATTCTAGAAAATTACAAGCGGCGTAACGGACAAAATGTTTTGGGGGCGGCTGGCGACACCCACGGTCTGATGTTAATGTTTCTTTAAAATAAAAACGGCCCTTTGCACTCAAAAATTTGGGGCCCACTAGCGGATCCCATGGCAGTGAGAGTGTTAAAATATTCAGTTTAGAAGATGCACCTTTTCTTTATAAAACAAAAGAAAGTTGTCTCATAAATGAATGAGTTTACAGTAGCGATCTCATCGTTCACGAAGTAAATAGATTAGCAACGGGTAACAATATTACATACTGGTATAAGTAAGAATGATGACTGTAAGAAGGATGTAATTGTGTTTGTTGACATTACGTCTATGAGGATTTTTTACAAGTCTTGAAAGCGTTTGAATTGGTGGTTTTTTTTTTTTTTTTTTGCGTGGTAAAATCATCAAATGAGTCCTCCCACCCAGGGCAGGGCGGGAGGGACTGTCAGACTTGTACTGACTAAAATCCACGGTGTCCTTCACTAGCCCTTTACGTACCGGGGTCACGGTAATCCCTTGGTCCCGCGACCCCGGCAGGCTTTGGCCCTCTACAGGCCCCGTCAATATGCTGACACTCTTTGAGGCGCGCGTGGAACACAACGCGCCGTCGACCCGGGCATGGTCCATGGTCGGACAGCAAGTCGCCCATTACTCGCTGCCCGCATGCCCGCGCCTACGGTGGCCGGAGATCGTCCTGCGACGTCCGACGCCGTGGGCGTCTACCACTGCGGCTGGGGTGGAGGGAGGACGCTGTCCTCTCCCTCAGGCGGCCCGCCTCCTCCTTCACGAGCATTACTGCTTCGCAGAAGGAGGCGACCGCTTCCCACTCCGTCTCGCCCCGCAGCATGGCCTCGACCAATGCCGGGCGCGAGAGGTCTCCGCCTATCGCCGTCGTGAGGACACGGCGGTGCTCTGCCCAAGCGGGGCAGTCCTGCATTGAATTGGTGGTTAGGTATATTTTAGTTTAAGTTATTTAATTCATAAAGCTTTTATTGTGTCATTTTTGCCACAATAACATCAAAATCGCTTCTAAAAACGCACGTTAGGAAAGCGCTTTTGAAAGCAGCCGTTTTTTTCCCGCTGTTTTCAGGTTTATTTATCTACTAAAGATTACAAGTGAACGAATGCTCCAAAGTTTATTCTGCATTTAATTTGATTTTGAAACGTAGGTACTTTTAAAAATACTAATTGATCATTTAGCGTTGATTAACTAAACACCAAAAAAGCATTATACTAGACATTTTTAAAATTTTCCGTAGGCTAGGGAAAGATGTAGAGTGAAATAAAAAATGTTCTACAAAATAAAGATTTTTAATCAAACACACCCCTGGGAAGGAAGTCCCAGGCTTACACCTATTTTAAGTCTTATAATTCCTAACTTGTCAGTACAAGTCTGACAGTCCCTCCTGCCCTGCCCTGGGGTGGCAGGACTCATTTGAGGATTTTAACACGTTGAAAAAAAGTTCTTAAATCATCCTTGTTATCATTACAGACAAAAAAAAATCAAAGTCAGTAATAAAGTTAAAAAAGAAAGTCCCAATCATCTATCAGTTTTGTTTGACCGTCACAGGCAGTCGCGTCCATCATCAATAACCATGGGTTCCTCAGTAAATAAGACTAATAACGTTCACGTGGTCCGTCTAACAGCTAACTAACGAATAGGGGAGGTCGAAGATTGATCAATACCACATTTGTATCGGTCATTTCTCATGGACACGGTGTACGTATTTGTAAAAACTTTATTCAGTCGTCACGACGACGAGACGGTATTATTTTATTCTAGGGTCTAATTGCTAAATTATAAGGACATGACCAAGGGCGTACTATTATAAATTCCTCTAAATGTTCAAAGAGTGGTGATTATTATTTCAAAATCAAAATGAAATTACTAAATTATGGTGCTACAATCCCAGTCACAAGACATAATAACTGTGAAAGTACCGGAGATTCCATTCCAAGGAGAAGATCACGGGACTCACGAATTACCGTAACCTCGGAACGTAAAGGGCTATTGAAGGACACCGTGGAATTTAGTCAGTACGAGTCTGACAGTCCCTCCCGCTCTGCACTGGGTGACTCATTCTCATCGTTTGATAGATCAAACACTTTTAGTACTAGAAAGCTGTTATTTGGCATGAACATAGAGATCTATGACGCAGAAAGTAGGGTACCTCTACTATATACATAAAGTAGGGTTCTTTTTGGATAAACATTTAAAAACAACTTTTTGAGTTATGGTTCCATAAAATTCAAATATTTGCAAGTTTTGTGTGTCCTCTTGTTAGCCATCGAGATATTATTGAAGGGTTGAAGGGTATAAACTGCACTTGTCTGTCCATAGAGACGGACTATCGTTCACATTATATCAAGAGGCGAGAACAGTACAAGAGACCATTTTGCTGTCTTTCTCCATCGAAAAATGGGAAACGATTGATCAATGATACAATATGTATCTATCAGAAGAAATCATTATTCATACTACCGTGCCCAGTCACTATACATAGGGTGAAGTTATTTTTTGCCGACGTTTTGATTTGTTTGTGATGCATAGCTTTTATCGCGGGATTTGAGCGTGGTGACCGAATCAAGACATTCCGTAACGAAAATAAACCTAATTAGTAGAGTAACTTCCCATAGAGCAACGATTGGATTCTTGTTAAATATTCGCGGTAGGCATTTTTTTTTTTCATAAATAAAATAAATAAATAATTATAATTGCATAAGTTGATAAAAAATGCCATGCAATAGCTTTACCGCGGCAGTCCCGAGTGCCACAGGTATTTTTTTTATTAGTTAATTTTTTTTAGTATAATTTATTTACATTAATGTGTTGTGATAGCCTAGTTGGTAAAGCATCTGGTGTAGGTACTTATTCAGCAGGTCGTTAAGACAGCTGCGATACGCCTTCGTAGGTACACTTGTTTTTATCAAAAGAAAGGAGTGTCACACTCGTACTGAACAACATCCATGGTGATCCTTCAGTAGCCCTTTACGTTCCAGGACCACAGTTAACTGATGAGACAGACCCGCGACCTCGTAGGTACACTTTAAAATTGAAACGGCGACTAGCTTGACAACAGTAATACTTCTATGGATTTTAATGAACAAATTAATAATGTAATAAGAAATGTGTGGATGCCTTTTTTTGCATTTAAATATCTTTATCTTTCTTTCTTTATTTTTATAAAATAATCACAGTTTCGTTATTTCTTAACTTGATTTTTATCAACACTTGATGACACCAGTTTTATCTTGCAACTAGTTACAAAAAAAAATGTATGCAAAAAAAACCTTCAAAGTTTTTGGTGAGAGTTTCCTATCTCATTTTCTCCCACATAAAATCTTAAAAAATATTTGTCTGTCTCTTTTTAGTGTCGCTTTTTCGTTTCATCGACGTTCAAATTAATCACAACGATGCAAAAAAGGTTTTTCACTTCAAAAACCTAATCCGTATTCAGAAACCCTCTTTTCTTCACGACAAATCAATGGAGACCCCATATATTCGAGCGGTGCCAGCTGTTCTCAAACATACATAACAAACTCTTTATATGAAGGTTTAAGTTTATGACCAACCTTTACTGCGAATCCAGTTCTTTTACGATTGCGGAAATATTACCAAAAAAATTCTTTCATTTTTTTTCATCTCGTTTGTTCAATGCGAAAAGGGAAGTGACTTGACTAGTATATTATCTTTGCAAGTATCTTTTAAGTACTGTTTTGAAGGTTTTACAAAAATGTTAGATGCGCAGTATCGGGGTCACGGTAATTCACGGGACTCACGAATAACCGTGACCCCGGAACATGAAGGGCTACTGAAGGACACCGAGAATTTTAGTCAGTACGAGGCTGACAGTCCCTTCCGCTCTGCCCTGGGTGGGAGGACTCATTTGATGATTTTACCACGTCAAAAAAAAGTAGTACGTCACGTCACCGTTCAGGTCCAGTTGAAAACCAGGGTCGAGCACTAGCTGCTCGACAATTTGCTGAACTGGATTTATTTGGCATAGCCGTGGGACACACAATGTTATGTTTGCTATTTCGTTGTTGTTTTTAACTTATAATTTATTCTTTTACTGTCTTGTTTTTTAACACAACACGCCGTCGACCCGGGCATGGTCCACTGTCTGACAGCGAGTTGCCCATTACTCGCTGCCCGCATGCCTGTGACGTACTACTTAATACTAGTTTTTGGTGAGATATCATCATATGATTCCCCCGCTGTGGGTGGAACTGTCAACCTTGTACTAAAACCCACACTGTTCCTTTATTGTTCTTTGCAGTTACCACGTGAGATATTCCAGTAGATACTTTTTATAGAGTAGACTAAACCCACTACGAGGGTCAAATCAACCTACGCAGAATGCATACAGTGAGATATATATAAGAGAGATAAGAGTATATAAGGATCTTAAAATTCTATCCATGATGACCTTTGCACTGTGATGCGTGGCTCAAAGCCATCCATTGAATGAATGATTTTATCAACAACGACAGTCCCGTTCATCGTAAATTTGATTGCTACGGTGCATGTCGCGGGATCAATTCCTGCACGGAAAAATATTTTTATGATATACAAGTAGTTGTTCCGTGTCTGGGCGTTAGTGTGTGTGAGTTTATATGTTTGTAAACGCACCCCCAACACAGAAGAAATCCTAGTGTGGGGCAACGTTTAAAAAAAATGTTATTGGTAATTTAATAATTATGTCAAAGCAAAGGTGAGTGATTTATTCACCATTGATGTTGATGCCGAGTTCGTTCCAGTCCAAGAGTTTGAAAACGTCTTCCAAAGCGTTGGTGAACAATTTCAGAGAAGTAACGTCTCCTTGTCTCACGCCTTTCTGCAATTGGATTGGTTTCGTGCTCTCTTCCTGAGGTCGAATGGACATGGTGGCGTTTCTATACAAGTTCTTCAACTCTTCGAAATACCTATAGTAAAAATGACAACGTTGAAGGGACTGCAATACTGCCCAGGTTTCGATTGAATCAAAGGCTTTCTCATGGTTTTATTAATCCATCATCTGCCTAGCTTTTTCCCAACTATATTGGGGTCGGCTTCCAGTCAAACCAGATGTAGCTGGATATCAGTATTTTACATGGAGCGACTGTTTGTCGGACCTCCACAACCCAGTAACTGGGTAATACGATACCCCATGGTAAGACTGGTTGTCAGACTTTAGAGCTTCTAACTAACAGTAACGACTGTCAAATATCTATAAATGACAGCCGGGATCAACGGCTTTACGTGCTTTCCGAGGCACGGAGAAAACTCGCTATGACAGATGGTCACCTATCCACATACCAACCTCGGCAAGCGTGGCTTAACCCGGAAGATCGGCCTGTGCAAATACAGCCGTATTTATTTAGCCACGAGCTTCTCGAGTGGTTTTCTTAGTTACTGTGCTAAAATACAAAAAGTTTTTAATGTTTTCCTACATAATAACGTTGATAAACACGCCAAAATAGCCCTTAACAGCGAACTATATTGACGTAACCTGAACCAACAGAGCTTGTTTACTATATAGCTATCGAAAACTAAAACAATGCTTCCATCAGAAACATTACCGAATTGTTACTATAAATAGAGCCTAGTTTAGTTACACCCTGTTTATCCATTGTTGCGTGCACGTTTCGCGACGACAAATTATGATGATTAATTGACATTATTTGTGCCCATGCTGTATGTGTTGTGGATTGATTGGCAGTTAATGGAAGGTTCTCTCTTTCTGCTTAATTAATGACAGTTATCATTGCTCAGATTCGTTTAGTAAATAACTTAATTGCTGTTGTCCGTGGTTACGGCAACGCTTATAGCCTTCCTAAATAAATAGACTGTACAACTTGAAAACGTTGTTTCTTTCTGTTTTAACAGATTTCAACTGTTGAAAACGAGGTCTTGGGTTAATTCCCAGATTGGAATTTTTATGTTGTGGTTTTCTATCAGGATTTATGGATGCAGTAGTACACCTCTGCCCAACCCTTCGAGACGGGTCGACGGCGCGTTGTGTTCCACGCGCACCTCAAGGAGTGTCAGCATAGTGACGGGGCCTGTAGAGGGCTAAGGCCTGCCGGGGTTGCGAGACTCACAAATTACCGTAACCCCGGGCGTAACATCGGGCACGCCGCAATCGCGGCGGTAAAACCCCTCTTTGAGCAGTGGCTGGATAGGCGTCACGGCGTCCTTACCTTCCGCATGACGCAGGTCCTCACCGGACACGGAAGTTTCGGGAGGTTCCTGTGTCTGATGGGGAGGGAGGAAGCGCCTGGGTGTCGCCACTGCGAGGATCGTCCGGAGGACACGGTGGAGCATACGGTGCAGGACTGCCCCGCTTGGGCGGAGCACCGCCGTGTCCTCACGGCGGCGATAGGCGGAGACCTCTCGCGCCCGGCATTGGTCGAGGCCATGCTGCGGGGCGAGACGGAGTGGGAAGCGGTCGCCTCCTTCTGCGAAGCAGTCATGCTCGTGAAGGAGGAGGCGGGCCGCCTGAGGGAGAGGACAGCGTCCTCCCTCCATCCCAGCCGCAGTGGTAGGCGCCCACGGCGTCGGACGTCACAGGACGATCTCCGGCCACCGTAGGCGCGGGCATGCGGGCAGCGAGTAATGGGCGACTTGCTGTCCGACCATGGACCATGCCCGGGTCGACGGCGCGTTGTGTTCCACGCGCGCCTCAAAGAGTGTCAGCATATTGACGGGGCCTGTAGAGGGCCAAAGCCTGCCGGGGTCGCGGGACTTACCCATTACCGTGACCCCGGTACGTAAAGGGCTTGTGAAGGACACTGTGGATTTTAGTCAGTACAAGTCTGACAGTCCCTCCCGCCCTGCCCTGGGTGGGAGGACTCATTTGATGATTTTACCACGATAAAAAAAAAAAACCCCGGTTAAAGGGCTATTGAAGGACACCGTGGATTTTAGTCAGTCAAGACTGACAGCCCCTCCCGCCCTGCCCTGGGTGGGAGGACTCATTTGATGATTTTACCACGATAAAAAAAACCCTTCGAGACAGGTGTATATACACACACAGACATATGATCCTCAAAGTCTTTCTTAAATCGGCAACACCAGAACCAACATTGAAATATTGATGTCACGAGCTACTTCAAGACCACTCTGTCTTTGATTTGATTAAGGACAGTGAGTGTCGTAAGCGCGCTTGCTCATAATGCAATGCAATACAGAATTGTATCGATTGATGATATCGGTTAGATATCGCACAAACGTCCGGCTGGAAATGTGTGGACAATCGCTAGTGACTGCTAATGGAGAACGCATCGCGTCGCGTCATGAACAAGCACGCTATTTTTTTTTTTTTTACGTTGTAAAATCATCAAATGAATCCTCCCACCCAGGGCAGAGCGGGAGGGACTGTCAGACTCGTACTGACTAAAATCCACGGTGTCCTCCAATAGCCCTTTACGTACACCGGGGCCACGGTAATTCGTGAGTCCCGCGACCCCGGCAGACTTTGGTCCCCTAGAGGGGAACTTGTTATACTGGGCAGCTATACGCTAATGTGTTTTATCTTACTCCCTAGACAAATGTCTAATGGACCTGGTCTGACCAGCAAGTAGGTCGAACCATTCTTTAACAAACGAAATATATTTATGTTAGGTAGGTCTCGTAAAATATTTCTGTCGGATGGACTTTTCTGAGTCTGGGTCAACTTCTAAATAATAAATATTTTGACCGGAATAGAATAGTTCAACATGTAAGTAGTTTGACTTAGTAGCTTCACTCATAGATATTATCTGATTATTACCTATTGTACATGAGGAAGCTAAATTGATGGTTTTATTACGTGGTAAAATCATCAAATGAGTCCCAGGGAGGGGCGGGAGGGACTGTCAGACTCGTACTGACTATGATGTCCTTCAATAATCGTATTCGACAGTTCCGGGACCCCGGCAGGCCTTAACCCTCTAGGGGAGCCCCATCAGATTGCTGACAGTTTTTAGTGGCGCGCGTAGAAGACGACGCGCCATTGAGGCTGGCATGGTCCATGATCGGACGGCAAGTCAGCCATTACGTACTCGCCTTCCGCATTCCCGCTCACTAGGTTTCCATGGGTCATTTTCTGGCAACAACTAATATATTATTATGAATAGTTGAGGCATATTCTTCACAAACCTCGCGTTTTAGTTAACTTCATGTAAACAAATTGCATTTGCCTGTCCGCTTATTTCATCAATTCCAAATTTTATACAACACTAGCCTGTCTTGGCTTCGCATGGGAATATATACCTATGTTACTTAGAGTGAATGTATCTTTCTAAAGTTAAAACAAATTTGAGGTCGGCAGTAGTTTTGTAGTTTACTCATTACAAACATAAACACACACACAAAAGTACAAATCTTTCTTCTTTATAATATTAGTGTAGATTATGATCAAATCTATATAATTCCATCTTATATCTGCATCGGATTTACGCATGTCAATCAAAGTAGTTAGAAATCCTTTTTTTATTTAAATTCTATCTAAGCCCCTTAATCCTCACATATGTATAAGATCCAACCGCCAACTATATAGGTACAATTATAGCTCCTTAAAAATACATTCAGTAAAAAAGTTATTAAGTTTGAAAAATTCTCGTAGGCAGTAATGTGTCGGGCATGCGGGCGGCGAGTAATGGGCGACTCGCTGTCCGACTATGGACCATGCCCGGGTCGACGGCGCGTTGTGTTTCACGCGCGCCTCAATAGTGACGGGGCCTGTAGAAGGCCAAAGCGTGCCGGGGTCGCGGGACTCACAAATTACCGTAACCCCGGTACGTAAAGGGCTACTGAAGGACACCGTGGATTTTAGTCAGTACAAGTCTGACAGTCTCTCCCGCCCTGTCCTGGGTGGGGAGGACTCATTTGATGATTTTACCACGAAAAAGAAAAAAAAAGACAGTAATATGTCGAACTTACGTACTATGGGAGCGATTTTTGATTCCATTAGCGTCTTATTTGTGCTCCAATTCAGTAAAAAGGACACTAATCTACCGGACGAAAATCTATGGACCCACTTAAATAGTCGGCCTCTGCAGATATTTTTCCAAGAAAATGGAATAGGTATAATATATTATTTGGGCCCTCGAAGAGGATTGGTAATAGTATTATCTTAATACTGTATTTATAAAAGTGCCAATTATGGTACTGTTCCTTCTACGTGAAATAATAAAGGTTGTAATTGTTTAACTGTAACGTAGCACTGGTATTCCAGCCAGTAACTTGAGTCCATTGCTCAACTATATCATTTGGGTCGCGGGACTTACGAATTACCGTGGCCCCGGTACGGTAAAGGGGTAGTGAAGGATACCGTGGATTTTGGTCAGTACAAGTCTGACAGTCCCTCCTGCCCTGCCCTGGGTGGGAGGACTCATTTGATGATTTTACCACTAAAAAAAAAAACAAAAAACTATATCATTTGCCACTTTTTGGTGCATATAAACAACGTAACTCGACATCGCATCGCATTATTCGGTTGTAATGTGTTGTAGCTCGTTGTGACCGACTCAAGCTGATCTTCGGCGATAAGTCTTAGTGAGGTCACTCCCTAATGGCCTGAACCATTAAGTCTAGAAGTTTATCTACCACCTCTAGTTAGTGGTGTCTGAACACTAACTAGGAAAGCAAGCAGATATTTGCAAGTTAGTGTTTTAGTTTCTCAAACCTGACTTACACTGAGCAATGAAGGTGTTCGCTCATTTGTTCTATGGTAGAACATTCAGTTCTACCATAGAACAAATGAGCGAACACAACAGATTCATATTTATTCTACTTTAACTTGTGTTGTTGCATCTTTGACTTATTTTTTGAGAAAGATAAAATAAACTAAAAGTGTTGGCGACCATATAAAATACTTGTTTGGAAGGAACCTTGGAGGTCATTAGCCACGAGCCTAAATAATAACAACCACTCCGACCGATTTTCCAGGATAAGCCGTGCTGGCCGAGATTGGTCAGTGACCATCTATCATAGCGAGTTTCCTCCGTACCTCGGAAAGCACGTAAAGCCTTTGGTCCCGTCTGTCATTTGTAGATTTTTGATAGTCGTTACTGTTAATCAAAAGTTCAAAAGGCTATTCAGCTGCGCTCAACTGGAAGCTGATCCCAGCATAGTTTGAAAAAAAAGGATAGACATTTATTATTATGGAAGGAACCATAACCAGTTCTTATAAGACCCATTAATTTAACTTACTATGTCCCCAAGCTAAGCTATTGTCATCATCATCAACCTATAGTAGTCAGCTATGAACCTTCTTAATTTACGAATAAGAACGAGTTTTCAACGTTATTTTAAGCAACTCTTATCCAGCTACCATTTTCTTTGCGGTCTCCACTCAACTCTTTCAGGGTGTCCTCCAATCATTTGGAATTCCGAAAAGTCTTCAATAAAGAGAGGTATCACAGACTTTGTTAAGGAAAGGTTTCTACCGCCTCATCAACCTCAAAAGCCTTCCGCCCCAAATGACGTGTGCCGTCCAACATTGTTAAAACCCATTACGTGATGAACATTCGCACATGCTGATCATATAAATATGACGTGTAGCACAATGGGCGCAGATGACAAGGCTTTACTTACGGCTTTTGTACTACAACAATGCAGTTGTGCTGAGCGCGGGTAATGAAGGCTTAGGCTGGCCGTGAATGTGCGATTAGTCGGTGCGATTAGTCGTTGAAGAGTTTTGGATATTTCTGAGTTATAATTGTATGGGGTGTTAGTGTCATCAATGCACAAACTGCTCTGACAAAATCAGCACGCGGAAATTACTTACTGGATTGTCGGGTGTCATCCGCAGCTCAGTTTCTTTTTGACTGACGCTATCAAGCAAAGACCACAATATTTTTTCCAATCCTACTGGAAGTTCCAGTAATTTTTTTAAACCATGCCCCATACTACGATTTTCTCTTGTGACGAAGCTGCATGTACAAGCATTTTAATTCTCATACACAAACAGACAAACCTGGAAAAATAACCTGTAGGCCGTACAGATCTTTGTTCCGTGCAGCAATCGAACCCGCAACTCAGCGCAGCAGTCGATAGTTCAGCTACTGTGTCAACCTTCCGTCTTTTATCACTCATACTCTGACTCTGATTTAAGCTTCTATCTACTTGGACATGCGGACGGTGCGTAATGGGTAACTCGCCGTACGATCATGGACCGTGCCCGCGTCGACGGAGTTGAAGAGTTGTTAGCAATCTGACGGGGCGCTCTTTTAGAGGACCAAAGCTTGCTGGGGTCGCGGGACTGTCTCAACAAGTAACCGTGACCCCGGCACGTAAAGGGCTATTGAAGGATCACCGTGGATTCTAGTCGGAACCTACGAGTCTGACAGTCTTCCCGGGAGAAATCATTTGATGATTTTGAGATTCTATCTAAAAAAGAAAAGAAAGGTTCTATCTACTTACGATCTCCGGCCACTGTAGGCGCGGGCATGTGGGCAGCGAGTAATGTGCAACTCGCTGTCCGACCATGGAGCATGCCCGGGTCGACGGCGCGTTGTGTTCCACGCGCGTTGCAAAGAGTGTCAGCAAAATGACGGGGGCCCCCTGTAGAGAGCCAAAGCCTGCCGGGTCGCGGGACTGTACGAATTACCGTAACCCCGGAACGTAAAGGGCTATTGAAGGATCACCATGGATTCTAATCGGCCTGACAGTCACCTACGAGTCTGTCAGTCTTCCCAGGAGAACTCATTTGATGATTTTACCACGATTCTATCTAAAAAAGAAAAGAAAGGTTCTATATACTTACTGTAAACATAACCCTTTCCTACTCTTCAATTCAAGGCCATCGTTTCTCAACATTCAATAAAAAAAGTCGCAAAGTCGCATCTTAGTCTCCGCCCTACCAAAAGACCCGTTGTTCCGCTCCAGGCACAGTTTTTCACAGGACGCTCGAAGATTAAATTCCTTTTGTTGTCCGACACTTTGCGTTGATTCAAATCTCTGGAATCGTGTTTTACTCGCAAAACTTGTAATGGATTTGTTGGTCTATACTTATTGTAATTTTGTCTTCTTTGTCGTGGAATAATAATTATTATTTGGTAGAGAATTATTTATTTGGAGGTGCTCGTGGCTAAATAAATACAGTAACACAGGCCGATCTTCCGGGTTAAGCCGAGGTTGGTCTGTGGATGGGTGACTATCAGTCATAGCGAGTTTCCTCGGTGCCTCGGAAAGCACGTAAAGCCGTTGGTCCCGGCCGTCATTTGTAGATCTTTGACAGTCGTTACTGTTAGTCAGAGGCTCTAAAGTCTGAAAACCAGTCTTACCATGGGGTATCGTATTACCTAGTTACTGGGTTGTGGAGGTCCGACAGGCAGTCGCTCCATGTAAAATATACTGATATAGTTGCCGACCCCAATACCCAACTATATTGGGGTCGGAAACTATATCATTAAAAGAAGATGATGAGAGAATTATTTATTTTGCGGTGTTTTGAGGTGTAAATTGCCCTAAGTACCCTAAGTATTGTTTTTTTTTAAACTTAAGTATTTATCTCTTGAATGGGACTTCTAATAGAAATCAAGTTTCCTTTCAGAGTTATACAAATTCACGAACGTAAACGTTTGCTTGTTCATACAACACACGGCCAACTAACCGTGAATGCCCGCCGTGGCATGCGGTACGCTGGCTGGCACAACAGAACTAGGTCGGTATAGAGTCAGATGAATGTACAGTATGAAATTGTAGCCAGTAGTAATCCAGATTTATTCTAGTAAAAAATACCTTTGACAGGCCTGTTGGTCTAGTGGTTAGTGACCCTGACTACTATGCCGGAGGTCGTGGGTTCGATTCCCACCCAGGACAAATGTTTGTGTGATGAGCACGATCATTTGTTCTGTGTCTGGGTGTAATTTATCTATAATATGTATGTATTTAGAAATATATAAGTATGTTTATCAGTTGTCTAGTACCCATAACACAAGCTCTGCTTAGCTTGGGACCAGATGGCGTTGTGTGATAGTTGTGGAATATTTATTTATTTATTTATATTTATTTATTTACCTTCAGTTTAGTTTAAATGAACACTGTTCTGTTTGTTCTTCATGATCCAACCTAAAACAATGGCACCTTTTTGACAGTTTCTTACTGGATCATTTGGCTTGAATACACATGTGTCACGTGGTAAGCCATGTGCATCAGCCATGTGATTGGTGAATCGCGGCACAGCTCGTCTCCGCTCTCCTTCACTGCGCCTCAGTGGAAAAGCAGCCTTTGCCTCAATGTCAATGCAAATAATTTTTTTGTTTTCCATCGTTCCTGCCCAATTTAACATGTAATGTCACTGTAGATGCTTCAACTGATATTTGTGTTTCAAGACCACGATAAACTCAGTCATTTAAACGACTCTTGTTGCGGTTCTAAGAAACCTATCGTATTTCGGAATCATTTTACATTTTCAACATACACATATTTTATAGGAAATAAATCTAACAAATCCTCAGTCATTTGCCAGTCTTGCTCTACTGAAATACGAAGCGTAAATTCCAAAGTTTTTCGTGAAACGATGTTATGCTGCGAACATCGTCGGCAGTAAGAGGTTCAAATATATGAGTAAAGTTCTACGTTCATTGGCTGAACTTCCACAAGTAAGCGCTTACTTTGATACTTATGATATGTTTTGGGAATTATACGAACAAATATTCGTATTCTCATGTAACATGTATGAGGAGAGAAAGATGGCGGAGGTTATTAATGATGTCTCTTGGTTGGCTTCTGTTATTGGCTTTCTTTATTTGGCTTTGCTTCAGTAAAATGAGGTGCGTAGTACTCACAACGGGTAGCGAGTATGTATATCCAGATGTATGAACGTCGATGAGACGAAAGTAGTATGGATGGACACCGAAAGAAGCTCGCCGTCTGATCAAGGACCAAGACCGATTCGACTGTTCCAAGTGCGCATCAAAGACGGAAACGTAACGGGACACCACAGGCCAAATAGGCCGCAAAATAGTTTAGAAAGTTTGGTCTTAAATCAGTCATACTAGAAATTTCTTCCTGTATCGTGGGTGCGTTTACAAACACAGAAACTCACATACATAAACACCCAGACCCGGAACAACTACTTGCAGAACATACAAAATTTGTTCCGTGCAAGAATCGAACCCGCGATACGTTGCGGAGCATTCGATTGCTCAGCCACTGCGCCAACCGTGCCGTCAATAATAAATTAAACAGTACACATTTTTTGTACTGCATCACCATTTTAAACACGATAGCAAGCAGATACTTTTTGCAAAATGTTTCAACATACAGAAAAATACTTGCATCAAAAAGATCCGAATAGGATAATGCTCCCCACGAAAGCTTATTTCACCATAATCAGATCCGAATCACCGTAAAAATCCTGATAAATCTTCTCATCTGCATCTAAAACAGTGCTCACTCAAGTCTTCTCCATTCGGGTAGAAAGACCAATTCCCGTCACGGGTAATGCTTCAATCGCTCGCTTGAATAGTGGGGCATTTACACAGGTCGATTTCTCGGTCGCTTTAGCCGTGCGGCAAGTCACCAGTCACAACGTTTGTAAAAATCAAATCGCTACCTCATTTTCATCAGCCGATAAAAACCGCATGCAATCTGTTCATTTTAGCGGTACAAAACACACCTCATGCGGCATGCAATGTCCTGCAATTGATCATTTACACAGTCGATTCAGTCACCTACCGCATGCGGCTAGTCGCCGCACAACAAGAGTCGGACCTTGTTACGACGACCTTACGACCTAGGTACCCTGGCGACTACCGCAATACAAACCCATAGAGGTTCGTACACAGACTTGGGTCAATGGATACCAAAGTCGTAAGGTATCGGAGAGTTGCACCGCGTTGCGTACGAAGTGGCTTATACGGTCGATTTTCGCCGCATGGCTAAATCGACCCGTGTAAAATGCTCCATAAGTTTGGTGGCGGCCCCAATAAAGCTCGGGGTCTACGAGTATCGTATTTTTCATTCGCACGTGACGTTGATACAAGCCACGATTGTTTCCGCTACATCGGCGCCTCGTTTCTTGTGATTAAGTGGTTTAATAATAAATGTTATTTCATTAACACCCTTATTAATAAACGCGAACTAAAGTTACGCCAAAGTTGTTCCTTAAGAAATGTATAGTTGGTCCGAAGATTATCCTGGTTGTAACTTTAGTTCACGTTTATTATTATGGGTGTAAGTGTTTAGTGTCAATCATTGGAACATTAAGGTAGTTGAAATCTAGTCATTGTTATTGTTGAGTTATTAGTTTTGTAAATTGCTTACAAAAAGTCAATGCAACTTGTGTCTTTAAGTATATCAGAAGAATCACGAATAATATTCGTTATTCTTCTAATTAAAGAGATATTTATGAGAAATTTCTAAGAGCCTGCCATAAATTACCATGCGGAGAAATGTGACAAACGCATGTGCAGTTCGAACCAAGAGACATCATACGAAGTCATGAATAGGGTGTCGTCATTTCCCTTTTTCTTTGAAAAAAAAGGCCTCCTCCAAAGGAAAAACCTTTAACGCATATTTAAAAAAACAAATTCACATACCTGAACAACATCTGGTACGCCTTCCTAGAAATAATATTTTCCGTCAATATAGAAAAGGATAATAGTGGCACGAGCAATAGTCTTTTTTTTTACGTGGTTAAATCATCAAATGACTCCTCCCACCCTGGGCAAAGCGGGAGGGACTGTCAGACTCGTACTGACTAAAACCACGGTGTCCTTCAATAGCCCTTTACGTTCCGAGGTTACGGTAATTCGTAGAGTCCCGCGACCCCGGGAGCAATTGTCATAGGATAAATTCAAGACGTTTGCAACGCAATCCACGTAGACATATACAACATTATTTTTTGTTTATGCGAAACCCGATACACCTGTCTAGTATTTTTGTGTAAAGAATCTATGTACAAAATTTTAAAACCGTATCATAAAAAATCACAAGGTTATAAGTTTGTATATTACCCATTGTTCGTTCAAAAACATGCTCATTTCGCGGTACACCCGTATAAACCGCGTCTCCTGTGTTATACACTCGTAATAATAGCTTGGCAATAGGTACCTAACCGTACGGTGATTGTATTGTAATTAACTAGTAATAAAATTTAATTAAAATATTTTTGAAAAAAAAATATAACATGGTGTAAAAAATATTGGAATCGAATCAGTTACTGATTCTGAACAAACTATATTCAGGTTTCGCATATACTAAAATAATGATGTATATTAACCTGCGTTCGCATGGCTTCGTACACGCTGCGACGCAAGTCTCCGATAACTTACGACTTTTTCATCCATTGACCCGTACCTGTGTACGATCTTTTATGGATTTGTAAAGTCGTAAGGTATCGGCTTATGTCGAATGTCCATGTGGCACCCGCACCGCTTGTTGTTGGGAATGATACTCTCGAAGTTGTAGACCATTACACTTGGACAGATTGTTCAGTTAGGTAGGTCGAACTTCGACAAAGATATCGTCTGAAGAATCCAACTCGGATGGGCAGCGTTTGGGAAGCTACGTGATATCTTCTCATCGAGAATCCCATAGTGTCTCAAGAAAAGGGTGTAAAACCAGTGTGTGTTTCCAGTGATGACATATGGCTTTGAAACGTGGTCTTTGACTGCTGGCCTTTTAGAGAGATTAAAGCCTTTGTCAAACAGACAGGCGTGACGAATGCGAAGCGGGGCGTTTTTATTTGTAATGTTTGGAATTGTATGAATCCAGTCACATAGAAAAGCGAAAGCGATCCGATAGCGTGACAGAACTATCGGACTGACGTCTCGCTTCGGTTCGGTATCGCTTCCGACTCGCTTCGCTCTTGGCTGTCTGTTTGGACGAGTAATGGAAAGAGCTATGCTCGGAGTTTCTTTGCGGGATAAAATCCGGAACTAAAATCATAGGGGAAAAATTATGAAACACTTGCGGATGAAGTTGCACTATTGAAAAATTCAATAGAACGTGTTTTACATGCGGGCAAAGTCAGGTATAGGGTGATTTTAAGTCAGTATCTACGAGTCGGTCCCATCCACTCCACCTAGGGAACTCATTTGACGATTTTCCACCTCAAATAAGGGGTTGAACTTCGTATTAAAAAGGGTTCTAGTACTTTATAATAAATCTGTGATAATAAAAAATCCCCAGCGTTAAGAATCCGTCCGTGCGAACGTGGGCTTACTCTTTTGTCTGTGCGACACCCACAAACTGAGTGGGAGGGTTATTCTAAGTGCCACAATATTTGTCACCGCTTGTGTTGGTAGTAAGAAAAACTTATTATTGCATCGCCCACACTTTACTCTTTTGCAGAGAAAACAAAACTTTTAGTGCCGTTGTATGAAAATAAATGGTGATGAGAATTACACTGCGGTGGATGTAAAGGGTATGGTTAATGCGGATGATGAAGATGCAGGCGATAAGGTCATCACAACAGTGTCACAACAGAAAGGCAAAAGCGAAGCGTTTCCAAAGCGATACCGAACCGAAGCGAGACGTCAGTCCGATAGTTCTGTCACGCTATCGGGTCGCTTTCGCTTTTCTATGTGACTGGATTCAACAATTCCATACATTACAAATAAAAACGTCACGATTCGCATTTGTCACGCCTGTCTGTTTGACAAAGGCTTAAGAGTTTGAGAATCTCTTCTGCCAGGGTAGAAAAATTCATTGAATGATTTTTACACACCTTTTTTTGGTCATATATTTTTTTCCGTGCAGGATTTAATAAACTTGCAACACGCAGCCGTGCCATCTGAGTTCAAATGGAGATTTTGAAAACTAGGAATTTCTCCTGTATCGTGGGTATTCAGTATCCACCCATGTTCCATGCCCCCGACAACACCGCGACATGCTACGCAGCAGTCGAACGGTTAGCCACTGTGCGCCAATCGTATCATCAAATAATTATACTTTTTACAAGATCGAATTACATTTAGCAGTTGGTTGCAGTAAACCAATTTATTAAACATCATTAATTACTGTATAGCTTTTAAAATGGCTCTGAAAAGCGTATCCCGATAAATGAACAGTCAAAATGTGAAGGCTATCAATAATAATGAACGTGCTCTGCTTGATTGTAATTCACTGATGACTGCGTCAATTATACCGCTTCATTTATTAAATGGTACATATACTATTAAGTGTAGTAGCTTGGTGTGGGTGACAGTACAGTCATTACTGACGAAACGGTTTGCGCAGGAGCTGACTGGCTGAGTATTACCTAACAAGTAATTGTTCTGGGTCGGGGCGTTTGTGCTTGTGAGTTGATATTATGTTTGTTAACGCACTCACGACACAGGAGAAATTCAACGAAAATTCGGCAGAGTTTTAAAAAATGTATATTATTTTTTTAATAAATATAATAAATAAATATTCCACAACTATCACACAACGCCACCTAGTCCCAAGCTAAGCAGAGCTTGTGTTATAGGTACTAGACGACTGATAAACATACTTATATATTTCTAAATACATACATATTATAGATAAATTACACCCAGACACAGAACAAATGATCGTGCTCATCACACAAACATTTGTCCTGGGTGGGAATCGAACCCACGACCTCCGGTATAGCAGTCAGGGTCACTAACCACTAGATCAACAGGCCTGTCAAAAATTATTGAAGATTTAACTCTTTTCTTTTCGTACCGTAACACCTAATATTTTAGGATTCTTGACGAAAAAAAAACACTTAATGCTTAAGGATTATTGAGGGGAAAAGACGTATAAATTCTACTAGTGACATTTTTCACATTTACATGACAGACTTTAACATTCTTCAAGGTAGTTATTCGTTTTACCTAAATTATTAAAGTGCCTACCTTTTTTTTGTTTGGTAAAATGTTTCGTCTAAAGAAAGAAAGAAAGAAAGAAAGAAAAGAAAGAAAAAATATTTTATTTGACACAGACATCATACATACAACAGAGACAAAAACAAAAACATATTAAACAGAAAAAAAAAAATACAAATTAAATCAAAAACATAATGACAAAAAAAGAAATACATAGTTGTATGCCATGACTGTGACAAGAAAGGCGACCACTCAGCATAAAGCTGTGCTGTGGGGGGCCCACAGCACAGCGCTGATTTTCAGTGGTCACCTGAAAAAAGAAGAATAAAGAAAAGTGTACGGAAATCAAGCTAATCTAAAGTTAATTGATTCGTATAAACACAAATTATTGGCAACCGCTACCGTATAATTATGTCAGGTTCTCAAACTTTCGAACTTTTGTTTATAGTTCAACTTTCTATAGCTGTTTTACTGGGAACTACAGTTAAATTTTTATGAACTTGAGATGAGTATAGGAAAAGGCTATTCGTATTTACAAACTGACATTCGATTCATTAATTGCCATCATAATTATGTTGGTTGCGGGACTTACGAATTACCGTGACCTCGGTGCGTAAAGGGCTAGTGAAGGACACCGTGGATTTTAGTCAGTACGAGTCTGACAGTCCCTCCCGCCCTGCCCTGGGTGGGAGGACTCATCTAATGATTTTACCACGATAAAAAAAAACATAATTATGTTATTCCTGCAATACCAGTCCAACTAGAAGCTTGACATGAAATGAAAGTAACTTTTATTTCACGAGTATGGTAATAAAGTTTTATTTATTTTACAAGATACGGTCAGCGACAAAAGTTGGTGCTAATACATTGTTCAATTTGTACGAGTGATTCACTGATAATTGCAACAAACATAATCTAAATTGACACAATGTTAATACTTTGTCACAATTTTAGATCAGCATGATGTAAAATAGCTGAAAGTTATTTTACATTTTCTGTAACATTTCAGACTTCGGCCTCTGCCTCGAATCTTGCGGGCAGCGGGGCGGCGGCGGCGGCGGCGCGGGAGCGGCAGGATCTTAGACATACATTCAAATGGACCGGCCCTCGGAAACAGCGGCGCGGCAGCGGGGCGGGCGCGAACTGCGAGCGCCGCCGCCGCCGCCGCCCTGCTGCCCGCAAGATTCGAGGCAGAGGCCTTAAAGAAACAAAGTGGTAATCGACTTCATTCGCTTATTGCTCCAAACAACAGATTATATAAATGTTAGTCCGTATTTTGGTGTTCGATTACCACAAAGTTTGACAATCACTGATGTTCATTAACCAATACACTGAGGAATTAATTACCTAACGAACTCTGTTTGTATCCCTACAGGATACTTCATACATTTTTATTTGATACGCGTTGAGAACTGGCTTCATCATTAAGAAAATAATTATATGTTTTGGATTTCTATTAAAAACCTACTGTTCTAATATACGTTCTAATATTTATTACTTTAAGGCATATTTTCGAGTTAGATCCCCGAACAAAACAAGTAAATATAAAGTTACGATTTTTTTTTAATGAAATTATTTAAATTATGGTTCGATTTTTCTTAACATTTTTTTTTCACAATCTGTATATTGTGGCCAGATTGAAAAGTAAAGTGGAAGCACCAATTGCAGAACAACAGTAACCAATTTCTTTGTAAAGTAGAATGCCTAGCAAGCAGCCTCTCGATCAGTACGTACTGAGCTACCGCAACATATTGGCATTCTTCCAAGTGACAAGCGTTTTCAATTAACTCCGAAGTCGGTTCATTTCCTGATGCCACGTGGAGGGACTTCCTTTTTCCACCCTCATGTCCGGTGTCTTGAGGACGTGTCGCCTCTTATTGGTGTACTAGCACTTTTCCCGCGACTTTGTCCGCGTGGGTTACGTACTTTCCTAATTCCCCCTTTTCACCCCCTTAAAGGTGAAATTTCCAAAAACCCCTTCTTAGTGCTCCCCTACATTATAATAGGAAGCCGTGTGCAAAATTTCACATTCCTAGCCCCAGTAGTTTCGGCTGTACGTTGATATGTCAGTCAGTCAGTTCTCTTTTTATATATATAGATTTATCTTGAGAAAAGTGTTAGACGTTTTAGGTGAAAATTTTGTATGGGAAAGGTGTACGTAAAGACAAAAAAATAGGTATATAGTATGATGATGTATACCTACTAGTATTAAGAGGTATGTTTGTTAAATAAGTTATAGTTAATAAGCAAAAAAATACGTGTTCATAGTTTTTTAATACCCTTTCTGACGAATTAAATTAATTTGCGATTTATTATTGTTCTCAAATGTCTATCATTCGATGTTAACAATGCCGATGGAACAATTTGAAGCATACACAATAAGGTAGTTATATAAATTAAAGATGATTGTTTGTGATTTGGCCCCTAATTACCCGGTCGAAAAATCATGCTCTACAATTATCATAGAAAAAAGAAATTTTTCCAAAATTTAAAAAAACTTTCCGTTTGATATAAAAATTTAAAAAAAAAGCATGAATTTTACCTGCTGTCTTACCATGACGTTTTAAAGCGTGAGTAGTTCCGCTCAGGGAACGAGATAGCGCCAGACGACTTGTATACCTCTGTCTCTTTCCCACAGCCTAAAGACTACGGCCGTATACAGAAAGAAAGCTGGAAACTTTTAAGCGCTTACCGGCGCTTGACAGTGCTGGTAACCCGCGCAGAAAAATATATGAACGCGCGCCGATAAGCACTGAACGGTGCCGACAAGTTCCAACACGCGCTGGTCAGCGCTGGGCGCTGCCATTTAAAATTAATAAACACCTTGCTTCAATCTGCTTCCTTTGTCTAGAACGGACCAGCGCTGTCAAGCGCCGGTAAGCGCTTATAAGTTTCCAGCTTTCTTTCTGTATACGGCTAGATAGATAGATAGAATATTCTTTATTATGCACACCATAAAAATTACAGATACATGTAAATTGGACACAAATTTTGCCAATTGGTGACACAATGGGCGGTCTTATCGCTAAAAGCGATCTTTTCAAGACAACCTTTGGATGGATTTGAAAAAGAAAGGAGAAACAATACTGTAGGTAGTCTACGGTGTACAATTTACCAATATACAAAAATACACATACAAACACAAAATATATAAACACATAATAACGCCTACCGATTTAAGACGTTATGGCAGGTTCGCCTGGAATATTTATATGCGATCGATCGAAAAAGGCTATTGAAGTAACAGGTTGGATTTTTAGATAATAGTCTGACAATTACACAACGAAACCAATATTCAGTTTTATTTGAATATATTTGCTCCTAGTTTTGAGCTTTGGCCGGCCGGCGTATTACACAATTTAGATTCTTAGATAGGTCTAATTTTACACAGAATCTTCTATTTTAAAATTAGAACGACTCAACTCTTAAATTTCCTGTCATTTTCAAAGCAAGTAAACTCACTCAGTTTTAAAGGTCAAGATAAAAATGTTTTAATTAAAGTTTATCACTTTATATTTTCAGAAGTAACGCTTCATTCAAGTCTTCTAAATAATAATGAAGTTACTGTAATTGTTTGTTTCTCTATTGTTTAATATCTTTGTAAATGAAATAAAATTTTGTTTATTGAATTATGATTTTCCTTTAGTAAATAAGTTATTTTCTTACGAAAAACATTATATTAACAACTAGCTTGTGCCATTTCGATGTTTAATTTTAATCACGAGAACGTTTTACCAAGATGAAATATATCATACATATGCTGCAGAAATCGGAACTAAAACTCACGTCCATGGGTTCTGCAGTCGTACGTTTGCAAACACGAGACCTTAGATTAATAAGATGTGTAACGGTGTAAAAAAAAAAGAATAGAAAAAAAAGATTTATTTGTATGTGGGAATGTTAATTTAAAGTAAGTAAAAATGTGTCTTCAAGCTCTCGGCTTGCAGCATTGAACTATTGGTTCAAGGACCTCTTGTTTTAAAAACCTATGGGAGGTTTATTTGAAATAAAACCAAAAAGTGGAACATGCAAATATAAACATTATATTATTAATGTTACAACAAAGTTTAAAAACAAAGATTGAGTGGAATCCAGCATCTTAAAACTAGACTGTCCAAGTAGGAACGAGGCAACGGGCCTATGGAATACGTCGCGCACTGACTCTAACTTCTGGCCAGATAACATAGGAAAAATTGACTTACGGTACCGTGGTCACACACACACTCCGTCACGTATTGCTACCGAAGCAATAATTGGTTCCCCACGAAGATGGTAAACCAGGCGTTCACCTGGGCACTGCTTGACAGTGTCCATCGAAGCCTGGACTCGCTGAGGATACTGGAAGACCCCTCCAACACACCTAGCAAAGGTGTGCGGAAGCTGGCACGGGTTGCTGGAGGCGGAGACGGATGGCGAACACGGTGAGCAGTCCTTGAAATCCTCTACCACACATGGCTGGTGGCAGGCACTAGCGCTGGTACAAAGTCCCACGGATGTGGCACTTCCCCATGAAGTCGGTCAGATGAAACGATGAACCAATGATGGTCAAAGGCTCTTCAGGTTGCCCTTGAAGCGATGGCGGCGTTAAAGTCCTCTTGGCGTCGTCCGTTGCTTATAAATGACAACGGGCACAGCCTCGCCGTTAAGGCTGTCCTTCGAGATGTCACAATTACACAGATAGCTTTACGGATTCACACTTAAACTTAACTTTAATGTTAATACATTGCTTCTAAGTTAACTAAAAAAAGGCCATAGACCGAAGTCCGGCACAAACAAAACAAAACACGCGCCCACGTGGCGCTAACTACGTTAGACTTCACATGTGTCTTTGTTTAAATGTCAAAATTGTGAGACTGACCGACCGCGGCCGTTACGCTCCGCTGTCGAAACCAGACTGACATCGCAGAATCGACCACTCCGATACATCAATAATTCGTTCTATGCAGAATGTTGACATGGAGAATATATTAACTATTTTTACTATCTATAGATTTAAAACAGTATTGATTAATCGATAGATTACCACATCCCACACAAGAACATAATTTATTCGTTCGCGTTTATGTAGTTTTTGCAAAAAGAACGTATATTCAAGTGTCACCAAATAATCACTAAGTGTGACGTGTACGAATTGACAGCCGCATGAAACGAAACGCAAATTGTATTTTATAATTAAGGTTATGAAAAAAACTAAAGTTGTAATTAATCTAAAAACTATTATTATATTTGAAAAGATCGCGCAACGACGATTCCAAAAAGTAGTAATATGTATCCAATCCGTGCAATAGTTATCGAGTATTTTGCATACCAATATTGCCGGTATTGTTAAGTTGTTTTTACGCTATTATGAGATAAATACAGGGTCTTATTTCGAAGTACTCTCTGTTTAAGGTTACTCAGCACCTAAACATCCTATACACAATGATTGCCGATCATTCCCTATTGTAATTCATGTTCCTGGCTTTCATTGTAAAACTAACCCTAAATGTCAATTGTAAATGTTAATTGGGTTGTTGTGAGATAAGTAGCAGGCTATGTAATATCTCTGCTACAGATTTTTAAAATAAACAACGTTTTCCTCAACTTCAAAACTTGTACAAAACTCAAACAAATCTTAAACATTTACGTGCCTATTTAAAACGAGCAATATGGGGGTTAAATCCGTGCACAAAGCACCACAAAGACACCCCCCACACCCGTCCCGCATAAAGAGGAACGTGAACATTTTTGAAACAAAGTGAATATTTAAATGTTTTCGACGAGTCAACTTTTGTTGGCGTCCTGGACAAGCGGAGGTAATTTGAATAACGAATTTGTTTAAATGTGTTTTTGTAAAGTTGTTTTTCATTCATTTTTCATGAATGGCTTGTTCTTGTTTGGGTTTTGCAGTAGTATTTTTGCTTATATTTTTTTTTAAATGTGTATCGTGACGTTTAGTTACTACTTAAGAATGAATTGTATACCTGTAACATTTTTTTTTCTTTAGCTCTTGCAAACTCTTTACTTTATTTAGGTAGCTTATGGTGGAACTTTTGTCAGAGAAATAGTAATAGTTACATGTTAAAAGTTACATTTTACGTAATAGTTATAGGCTTGGTTCTATTAAACGAGACCAAATTACTCCTAATAAACCACATGTTCTCTTCATTTATAAACTAAAATACTGCCATGAACAACATTTTGCCAACAATTATTATTCCTAATACTTAACATAAATTCCCTGCATGACTTTAAACAATTAAGAACACGATTCTAATTCCTCCATTACCCACATTTTACTATAATTATACTATAATACCAGTAATATGTAATGAAACGCTAAGTGGTTTGAGCGATATTATTTATTGTATAGTGCAAAATGTAGTAAAAATAAAAATGTTTGCATGCTCGTACAATGTTGTTATCGCATAAATTATATTAAAAGGCCAGTCCGTAAAGTCGATGTAAATTGTAAACGTTAAAAACGCTGCAAAGTTTTCCTTTTCCAAAAGCAGGGTCAATATAAATGTGCAATAACTATAAATCACTATCTTAATTTGCACTTTCGCTTTAGAATTATTTCTCTAATATTCTGAATGTTAAAATTTAAAACTTTTTCTTAATAAATTATTTTAATTTAATCGAAGACGACAAGTTTGGCGTAGTAGCTCAGAGATTGATTTCCGCGCTGCGTGGCCCAAGTTCCCTACGGACCATTTTTTTTTTATGAACTATATGTTTAAAAAACAAAGTTTTTTAATCTCTAATAAACTCGCATGTTAGCAATACAATATGCAATTTTGCTAATAAGGACAATATGCAACTTTCTGACGCATCATATTGAAATTTTTTACGTACGTGCTTGTTCTAGTATAGTGTGACTCTCGGGCTCATGGCAAACAGATGTTCTGCCAGGTGCGTTGTGAACGGATTAATCTTGCCAAGTTAGAGGTTGTATATGTTACGGCTAAAGGTAGGTGTGAACCTAAACTTAAGATTAGCCGGCTAAACCTAGGTTTATCTTCGACGAAATGTTAATGTTAGTTTGTTCTATCTTTAGCCGGCTAAACTTAGGTGTAGCTGCAGGTCCTTGGCTAAAAATGAAGGAAATGGAATGGTCTTGCTTTCGCGGGGCGTCCACGCTTCCCAGCATGTCGACGGAGCCCCGCTTCGCGGGGCTCCTACTTCTGGGTGGTTTAAAAAAAAAAATAACCACGAAGAGGATGGCGGGGTCTTTCAGACCCCGCCATCCTCTTCTAACCTAAATTGTCCGAGTCGGGGTGCCAGCGAGTCCCGAGCTCGCTTCGCTCGCTCATGTGTAATGAAAGTGATTATTTTTTAATAAAGTTTTCGTGTCAAAATAGTAAACATTATTACATTGTTTCCTTTTCCATTTCCTTCTACATTTTTAGCCAAGGACCTGCAGCTACACCTAAGTTTAGCCGGCTAAAGATAGAACAAACTAACATTAACATTTCGTCGAAGATAAACCTAGGTTTAGCCGGCTAATCTTAAGTTTAGGTTCACACCTACCTTTAGCCGTGACATATACACTGGTTTAAAATTCAATGCAGCTTTTTTGGAGTGTCACCTTAAATAATTATGTCTTACTTAATTAATTGTACCACAGCTCAATAATTGAGAGAAATCGAATAAGTCGAAAGCGTTCACTATAAGCAATATTCCTAATGATTCACTTCACGAGTTTCCGGCAACGTCATTGGTTATTATTCTATTCTCTATTCACGAAGTGAATCGTGAATCTCACGAAGTGAGAGCTGACCAAGAAGGAGCATGTTCACTCTAACATTGAAGAGATTACAATTAGGGTTGTATGCTGTCGGAAACATAAACGCAGATAGAAAGTTCCACTCCTTTGCTGTGCGCAATATTATATTTTTAAGTCTGGAATTTATTTTAGTTTTAAAAATACTCACTTGAAGCCGACATCCAGTGTGAGTCCTCCCTAACATGTATTGTGACAGAGCTTAGTTTGTCACGAGTAACTTGAGCCAGAATATAATTACCAAAACTCTTCTACTCCAGAATATTTCAACTTCAGAACAATGTTTGTTTTCTTAATTCCACATAACTGTGACATCTAAGTTTGTAATTAAAATTCAACATGACAACTTTTTACTTCAGCAGATTGTGCGCACACATTCTTCACATTAAATTTTCGAGACAACGTATTAAAAATTGTTTAAGTATTTTACATATTTTAACATGAGCGCCACATATTTTGAACAGTTTTTCAGCTTTTGTTTTTTTTTTTGTAAAATCGTGAAATGTGGAGCTCAAGAAACATGATTTTCTCAAAAAAAAAACATATTAATTTTGCGTCCCGGCGGCGGCGGTATCCCCGGCAGGCATCACAATGTGTCATGTGCCATTCGGAAAAACAAATGTCAAAAACAAAAACTGTTTCAAAATGAAAACTTTAGTTAAATTAAAAGATACGTATTTATTTCGTTAAGGTAAATATTCTAAAATTTCCGTAAAATATCCTGAAAGTACCATAAAATATCTCTTACTGACATAAACACGTCGATGAACATACGCTATGTTAAACATAGACAAAGTAAAACTTATTGTGTCACAATTCTGTACAAGACCTACAAAGAGACGTCGAGTTGTAGACTTTAAAATAAATATTTGTCCATGAGATGTGTCGACTGTCAGCGGCACAAAGATCTTCGTTCCTTATACATGGAACGCTTTGCATGTAATTTCGTTTCTATAGCTTTAAAATACGTTAAAAATATATTTCAGTTCGAATAGCTGGTAACAAAAAAAAAAATCTTTGAAGTGGCGTAGAAAAAGTTACATTATAGTCCGAGTCGCGGGATTGGATAAAAAGGGCACCGTGGCCCCGAAAAGGAAAGGGAAACGGACGAAAAGGAAAGAGTAAACAATGGAACAGTCTTATGGTCTTCTCCACCGCTCTTTCCTGGCCGAGGTCCAGGGCTGGTGAGGATATCATCATAGAAAACTTTGCCAGTAGATTACAAAGTTACTCGCTTTGTTTTATCTATCACAAGTAAGGTAAAGTTTACAGAATGAATTTTCCAATAGGTCGTGAATGGCTAAATTGGAAACTCTGTAAGTATAATGGCGAAAAATACTTAAAGGAGTCTAAGTCTGATTGGATTGAAAACCAAAACTGCATCAATGGACTTTTTAAAAATCTATTCCTAGCCCGAAAATGAGGTCGCGGTGCTGTACGAATTACCGTGTCCCCGGAACGTAAAGGGCTATTGAAGGACTCCTTGGATTTTAGTCAGTACGAGTCTGACAGTCCCTCCAGACGGTGGGAGGACTCATAAGATGATTTTACCACGTAAAAAAAAGCCCGAAAATGAACCCGATGAAATTGTAAAAAACGTAACCCTCCTTCTGCACTCGGGTAAAAAATAACACGCTTATTTTATTTTATTTAACTATTCGACAGTGAGACTTTTTTTTGAAGTGAAAACTTCTTTAGCGGCGTTGTGCACTGTTTTAGGAATGGTAGTGTTCGTGTGTGTTTATTACTGTTGAAGTTTTCACTTCTGCCGGCACTCCCAGAGTGCAACCCGTCGTTTTTATTTTTTTAGCGTGGTAAAATCATCAAATGAGTCCTCCCACCCAGGGCAGGGCGGGAGGGACTGTCAGACTTGACTGACTAAAATCCACGGTGTCCTTCAATAGCCCTTTATGTTCTGGGGTCATGGTAATTCGTAAGTCCCGCGACCCCGGCGACAGTGAGACTTAGATCTAATGTTAGGCAGTATACAGTTTACGGCAAACTATAGTTTCAAGAAACAAAATGTAGCTCCGATTAATGTTACCTTTCCCCAATAAGTAGGTATTAAAAATTGCGTAACCACAAGAGAGTCCAAGGATAGCACGGGTCCCGTCCTGCATAGCAATGTGGATTTGGAATACATCCTCAATCAACTCGAACCATATGGTACTCGTCCCCTGCTGACATAAGGATACGATACCTACTGTAATCCCTGGCCATATGGGTTCTGTAATATGTTACGGAGAAAATAAATTCGGTTCTATTTTTAAATATTCATTTTTGTTTTTGGAATTGTTGGTAAAAGCCTGATAACTAGTATTTTATATATTAATCTTTATTTACTTAATATTTATTTGTATTTATAAATGAGTTTTCCTTTAGATATTAATAAAAAGTAAAAAAAAAAACGAATTAAGAATTAATAATATAAGAGGTATTCGTAGTTTTATGTGTAGGGGGTAATCTCCCCGGGTCGACGGCGCGTTGTGTTCCACGCGCGCCTCAAAGAGTGTCAGCATAGTGACGGGGCCTGTAGAGGGCCAAAGCCTACCGGGGTCGCGGGACTAACAAATTACCGTGACCGTACGTACCGGCGTAAAGGGCTATTGAAGGACACCGTGGATTTTAGTCAGTACAAGTCTGACAGTATGGGTGGGAGGACTCATTTGATGATTTTACCACGCTAAAAAAAAGGGGGTAGGGTTCCAGAACGAATGATCCAATTCTAACATTTCCTAGCTATATTATTTTTGAGCATTATGGGTTATAAATCATTTTAATCTTTTTAATATGCATATTGGTTGAGATATCACCACTTTTGTCTAGCAAGTCGAAAAAAGTAAAGGCGCGAGCGGTTGGATGTGAAGCGGTGGGTCGGGGTCCAAAACAATACGTGAACGAAGTCAGAGCAGAAGCTAGTCCTACTTTCTACTTATAAACGTGATAGTTTATTTGGATGGATGGATGTTTGTTCCTTTTTCACGAAAAAAACACTGAAAGGATTTGGTTGAAATTCGGTACATAGATAGTTTATAACCTGGTTTAACACATAGGATAGTTCTTTATCCCGATTTTATGTTCCCACAGGATGATTTTCGAGTTCTAGCGGGTGAAACCTCTGGCAACTGCTAGTATTAAAAAAACAGAACACACCATCTATTTTGGGTATTTTAATATTTCAGCGGAGTGAATGGTGTGTTTACAAAACATAGAGTAAGCAACACCCACTCAATTCATAAATTCAAGTTCAAACATCTCTAAGAATTTCATTAGAACATAATAAAAACATCAATGTAAACACGAGACTATGAATAAACACAAGCTTTGCCCTCCGGCGATCCCTTTCTTCAAAGCCGTGAGCAAGCAAGCATTTACTTCGACTTTTCTACGGGAAAATAAACTGAGCAATTTTCTTGTTGTTCTTTATTAAAAGTTTTTTATTTGTTTATTTAATAAATATATTGACTGTGAGAAGGGTAAAGTTGTGTGGGGTGATGTAAAGTTAAGATGCGTTTGACGAGGTCAGTTACTGGATTGGTGACCATTTATTTTAAATGACCAAGGCTACTCAAGCCCAGGCCAGCCCGCACGCCACAGTAGCCATCATTTTGAAAATCAATTTCCAGTTACCGTAAAACGTTCAACCAAGGGAATGAAAGATTCAGCTGCAACGAGTGTATTGCGATACCCTAATTGGTAAGGCGTCTGTAGTACTTTTCCAGAAGACGCGGGTGCGAGTCCCACTCATACTAGTTTTTTTTTTACATGGTAAATCATCCAAATAGTCCTCCCACCCAGGGCAGAGCGGGAGGGACTGTCAGACTCGTACTGACTAAAATCCACGGTGTCCTTCAATAGCCTTTTACGTAAGGGGTCACGGTAATTCGTGAATCCCGCGACCACCTGATTTTTTCTTTCCTTAAAAATCTTTAAAATTTCAAGACATCTGATCTGGTCTCTCCGAGTAGGTCAACGAAAACTGGGCTTGTCTGAAAGTAGCTGAAAACTTAAAAATTAACCATCCTAAAAATTATTTTAAAAGAGTTTCGAAAATATATCGGCAGTAGGGACAACTGTCCAAACGTGTTGTCATTCATCTTTAGTTTTTGGTCTTAATTAGTCTTATGTCTTTTAAACAGCCCTTAGTTTCGACATCAAATCTTTGACACATAAAGTCCTGAAATATCTATGGAACCTTGAACCTATGACTGGAAATTGTGATCGGTCTATGCAAAAATCATTCGTTAGAGGTCGTTTTTAGGGATGATTTTTGCACTAAATGATCTCAAATATTCAACACCGAAGTTTGTTTCGGCACATTTCCTTCAGAAGAATTTCATTTTCGACATGACGAGGACAATTGAACGTTTCAAATCAAAGTGCATCTACAGAATTTTCTAGAAACAAAATCTTCGAAGCGCCCGGCATACTTTGATTCCCATATTTGAATATGGAAAGCGGAACACCAAATTCAAATTCGTTTCGAACAAATTTCAAACATTCGTTCGATTTTTGTAAGGAGATTTCATATCTATAGTGGATCTTTACGTTTTTTTTTTTGGCGTGGTGAAATCGTCAAATGAATCCTCTCACCCAGGGCAGAAAGGTAGGGACTGTCAGACTCGTACTGACTAAAATCCACGGTGTCCTTCAATTGCCCTGTACGTTCCGGGGTCACTGTAATTAGCGAGTCACGCGACCCCGGCAGGCGGATCTTTATGCTAGAGTAAAAATTTTGAAGAAACTACGTAAAGCGCTGTCTATGTTTTAAATTCCTCTTTGCTAAACTCGTGGGAGTAATTCTTTTAGTGTATAAAACCGGGAAATTGTGGCACGAAAACGTGTATAAGCGTGAAGCACTTTAAGCTGTTGTAGTGACCTCTTATACTATTTTGTGACCCAAAAATCCACAAAATTGTATTATATTTAAAATATAAAACCGGATTTTCTGAGCATAGAAAATGTTCCGTATAAGATCCGTAAATTATGAATGAGGGTTCAAGTTCATTTACAGCATTTTCTTTAAAAAATGTGCGTCTTTAAGTGTGATTTTATTGGTCAAATTATTTTTTAAGCACCCCTGAGGTGCTCGCAAACACTTGAAAACTTTTGAGGCGAACCACTCAAGGAAAAGTTAAGAATATATTTCTTAAGGCGAAGACGACTTATTTTATCTAGACTTACTTTATTGAATACAAATGAATGTGATCTTCTAACGTAGTAGTAGCCGGGCTAGTGGGCCCAAATCTATGCAGGAAAATTAACCTCCTACGCTTTATCCGAAAACAAACCCTAACAGTTTACAGTTGAGTTGCATATTTCTTATAGATGACTGTGATTAAGCTTATCATATGAATATGGACATGAATCGCAGACAGGTAAGGTCCATTTTCGGATGAAGCGCTATGTTGAAGCTAAGAACAGGTTCGCTCTTAAGATTTGGGCCTAAGAATTGTTGAATAATGAAGTATTATTTGTTAAAATTCATCATCATCATTATCAGCCTATAAATGTTCCCATTGCTGGGACACAAGCCTCCTCTCTGTGGGAGGGAGCGGGTCATAATCCACCACGCGGCCCTTTTTTTTGTGAATGGCATCCCGCAGGTCAACCTAAAAGAGGTTGTGGGCTGCTTAACCGGACTTTTCTGTGGATGCCTTAAATTACTCTAAGGCCTTCAGCCAGGGGCTTACAAAACTACAACTAAGTGACCACACGCTAAGGGCACCCCCTGTGGGGTACCACTGCCACATTGATAAAATGACTGGCTCTTAAATCATATTTTTTGAGGACAAGTTTGGCGCAGTGGGTGAGCAATCGACTACAGTGCAGCGTGTTGGGGTTACGATCCCGGCACGTAAAAATATTTTTTGTATGATCTGCTAGTACTTATTTCGGGGCTGGGTGTTTGTGTATGTTTGTTTATAGGTTTGTAAACGCTTCCACGAGAAATACAAAGGTGCGGAAACGATTTTTTTTTTTGTTAAAATGTATGTCCCTTTTGGTTATTGTTAAGCAATTATCATTTTTGAAGATGCGGTGGTTATTATGTAGCCAAGAGCTCCTCCATTGTTCAGTCAGTAATAAATTGTCAACCTTCCCTTATGATTAAGTAGATTTTAATAAAATTGCGTTTCGCTGTAGGTACCTAATCTGCCTTAATTAGTTTAACCCTTCGCCGTCCCGTGAGATGGGTACAATTAATCTCCTGTGACATTAACATAGCAGACAAATTAACCTATATTTTGATCAAGATTCCACACTGTCTGATCGCTAGCTGGGGTGAAAATTCATCAAATGCGATCTCCTACCATGGTTGGACTGGAAAAAAATCTCAGACTCGTACTGAGTAAAAACCATCTATGTAGTCCCGCGACACTGGCAGGCGTTTGACTCTATAAGGTTCAGTTTGCTGATAGTTCATTCAGGCACCCGTGATACGAGTATAATACTCCGACGCGACGATGATACAATACGCGCCGGTAAAACTCGGTACTGATCTTTGATGGGACAGAGAGCTTCGCATTACTCGACATCAGAAGCTCACCGTTAGGTGCTTCAGTAAAATGGAGCGTAAATCTATTTGACATTTGGGCGACTTAGATTCTAGTAATGACGTTTTCCAACTTAACTACGACCTAAAATAACTCTCAATGGGATCACATTTCCGAGAATCGCAATCAAACGGACTTACAGTAAGAAATGGCAATATAACAAAAGTTCTAAGACTTTTTTACTTACGAAACTTTAACTCTGTACAAATAACGTTAAACTTCCACGTAACAATAAAACTTTGGTAGAACATCAGACAATTTAGCGTTCTGTGGTATAATTTCAAACGTCTACAAGTTTTAAAATAAGTACCAGAATAATATTTTAAGGCGATTCTTACACAATACCGCGCGTCCGCGCGGTCGGGCGTAGGCGCTGTGGTGCCGTACCGAGAGACGGTTTCACCTCGTCGTTGTCCTGCATTTTACTGAGCTGGGCCTTTTAGCTAGACCTTTGAGACTTTATTTTATTACAATATTTAAATTCGTTTATGTTGTGTATTTATATTGTTGAGATTTAAGTTTTTATTTTCTAGTTATATTATTGTTTTATGTTTATGTCATGGAGAATCATGGCGTGTACTAATGTACATTACTAATAAATCTATTTCCTTTCAGTTACGCATCAACGAATTTCATATAAGCAACTTGAGATCCGCTTCTCCGAACGGCCGCGCGATCGAACGGACGTGTAAAAATCGCCTTACTATTTTTTTTTGCTTCAAAAACTTTTGTTATTACCAATTCTTTGGTTTACTTGAAAATTACCTTCATATCTTGGCGTAAAACTTAATAATATTATGAGGTCATAAATAAGAACTTTGAAACTAACTTAGTTTCCTTAACAATTCGAGTCACAGAGGAATACTCAATCACGGAGTTAAAATGCCGTTGAACAAATTTTCATGAGAACTAAAGCTCTTACAAAACTAAACTTATGAATAAAAGTGAACCTTATTCGTATTAAATTAATGTTCTTATTCGTACGATAAATTCGGAATATTTCTGTAATTTCTGCAGTAAGTTTTACACTGCAGGGCATGCGGGTGGCGAGTAACGTGCGACTCGCTGTCCGACAATGGACTATGCCCGGGTCGACAGCGCGTTGTGTTCCACGCGCGCCTAAAAGAGTGTCATCGCAATGACGGGGAATGCCCTTAAAGGGCCAAAGCCTGCCGGGGTCGCGGGATTAACGAATACCGTGACCTCGAAACGTAAAGTGTTATTGAAGGACACCGTGGATTTTAGGCAGTACAAGTCTGACAGTTCCTCCTGCCCTGCCCTGGGTGGGATGACTCATTTGATGATTTTATCAAGCTATAAAAATGTTTTACACTATAATTTTTTATATAGATGAACAAAAACACTACAGATTTAAAGGCCTTTAGCCACAGAGCGCGATCCGTTCCGGCGATCCGATCTGGCTGAACGCGATGCGATCTAACGCTAGCAGTGAGAAAGAACATAATTATGGACATAATAAATAATAATAATAAATAAATATTCCACAACTATCACACAACGCCATCTAGTCCCAAGCTAAGCAGAGCATACTTATTATAGATAAATTACACCCAGACACAGAACAAATGATCGTGCTCATCACACAAACATTTGTCCTGGGTGGGAATCGAACCCACGACCTCCGGCATAGCAGTCAGGGTCACTAACCACTAGACCAACAGGCCTGTCAATAATAAAGATTGCATCGCCAGATTGCCTCGGGACGGATCGCTCTCTGTAGGTAAAGGCCTTAAGTGTGGGGAACGTACACTTAAGGCCTTTCTCTCTGGATTTCAGCACTAGCCGTCAATATATTTTGCCCTATAGGCTACAATAATTGACTATTTTTGGAGTCCCCAGACTCCCTGTCCTTTTTTTCTGGAGTTTCTAGGGCCTTGCCTAAATTATGTGCTAACGCGTGTAAACGCGAAGGGCCTAGTACGAACACACGACGCGGACGTCGACGACGTGGTGTAGTGCAAACTTTTTTCCTACTTTTTTTTAATCGTGGTAAAATAATTAAATGAGTCCTCCCACCCAGGGCAGAGCGGGAGGGACTGTCAGACTCGTACTGACTAAAATCCACGGTGTCCTTCAATAGCCCTTTACGTTCCGGGGTCAAGGTAATTCGTACAGTCCCGCAACCAACTTTTTTCCTACTTAGAATTATGTAGTAGTGAGAAAAGCAAGGATTGTCTTTATTGCAAAAAAAAATCCTAAACGATAATCGGTATTTCCATGAAAACATCGTTCGAATTTACAAAACGTTTACATCGGGCGTTCATACCAGACTCTCTTTTGGCGGCATCTGCGTCTCTTGCTAACACGTTCCAGTAACTGACAGCCAATAACAAACTTGTTGATGAATCGCGCACAAACTGTTACCTAAAGGAGAAAAAATACGTTTTCCGACGAACTTTATGTACCTACCAATGTGTTAAAGGGAACTTTCCTGCGTGAGCCATGTTTAGGGTTCTTTTTTTAATGAATTGCCTGTTTTATCTTATACCTACTTTCGAGAATATCTGGGAACGTGAACGAGAGGGCGCTAGACAACTTGTATAGCTCTGTCTCTTTCCCACAGCCTAACTACTCATGCTTTAAGACGTAATGGTAGGTCACCTATTTCTTCACAATGTTATCGGAAATGTACCACCATAGCTATACAAATAGAATAATGTAAAATTATGGGTCAGAAGAATAAGCATGAAAGAAATCGCTTCCGCTTTATTTTACGAGGCATAAATAACGAGCGTGCCTGCGGACGGTAAGTTAAATGTAACTTGCCGTTTGATCAAGGACCAGTCCCGGGCCAGAGTGTTGTGTTCCACGCGTCCCCCACTGAGCTGACAACAGACTGACAGAGCCCGAAATATTTGCCGGAGGGGAGTATAGGGCCAAACAATAGCTGGGGTCGCGGGACTGTGGTATAAAACGCCACGGTGGCCCTGGAACGCAAAAGAAGGAAAAGGGTGATTTTTTTGTCAACGATTGTCTGATAGTCCCTTCCGCTCCATCTAAGGCGGGAGGATTAATTTGATGACATAAATATCCAAAAAAATTCAAATAACCATCCATCTTCATTACATCTGTGAGTAATTTTCTACACTTTTTGAAAAAGATGTATTAAATAGAAGAGATTAGGTCCCATTTTCTGTGATTTCTCTCGGGATTTTTATATTCTAAACAAATTGAATTTAGTTAAATTAGACCTTGGCAGATATTTGGCTCTTTCGAGCCCGTCTGTTATGATCACAGTTCTATGAGGTGTGCGAGGAACACACCGCGCTGTCACGTCGGGCCTTGTCCTTGATCGGACGGTAAGCTACATGTTACTTACCATTTACAAGTCCGCGAATATTGATTTCAAAAATAGAACTACAAGTAAAAAAATCGGTTTTTTTACTTGTAGTTCCATTTTTGAAATTTTATTATTTACATTATTTGCTTTTTTACTATTTTTAAAAAGTAACAATGAATGTTCATTTAAATATATTTTTTTAACCTCATATAGAAATGTATACTACCTCAAACATAACTTACTCAAAGCAAAGTAAAGTTAAATCCGAAAATAACCTTCCAAAATACATTTACAAACGAAAGACTCACTCCATAAATCCCCAAAATGAATGAGAATATTCTCGAATATGAAACCAAGTCATATCAGTGTGAATCTTTCAGTGCACGCCAGTGTACAGTACATCTTATCACTCAACTGAATACATTCTCACTATAAAATAGTTCCCCAGAGGCTCTATACACTGTAGTGACTGGGTTACACTGGCGTTCACTCTCCGTATCCATGTCAAGGATTTTAGTAACCGGAAAATATAAAATTGATACTGTATTCTTTTGTTTGAAGGGAAGTGTACACTGAGGCTGGCGATAGAAAAGTTTTCTATAGGGGCGGGGTCTCATTGATAGCTGTTATACTAGAGCCACGATATCCTGCATAGACAGTCCCTCAGTTATACTAAGCGTTTGGCCTTAAAGAGGCCCAGTTAGTTTGCTGCCAGCTCGTTGAGGCACACGTAGAATACGACGCGCTGTTGATTCGGGCATTGTGCTTGATCAGACGGCAAGCAACACTTTACTCGCCGTCTGCAAACGATTAAAAAAATTTTTGTCTGTCTGTCTGTCTGTCTGTATATGCAGGCATCACGTGAAAACTAACGGTTCGATTTCGATGAAACTTGGTATAATTATACCTTATTATCCTGGGCATAAAATAGGATACTTTCTGGAAAAATACGTAGAAAAAAAATCTTATTTTTCAGTTTTATTCATAGACGTTGTTCTGTAGTACCGCGAATCTCCTTAATTATTATAGGCTTAGCCGTATTTGGGTCAAATAGATATTTATAAGATGTCATTGTCAGAGTTACTCAAAATGGAGAAATAAACCATCCACGCGAAGACCGACATCCGCGCGGACGGAGTCGCGGGCGGAAGCTAGTTACTAATATTATAACTTGGTTTTTTCAAATTACAATTAACCTCTTTTTTTAACAACGAAAAAATTATCTCCTAGACGACTGCTGTTAAAGGAACCACGACCTTAAAGATCCAAAAGATTCAGTACTATTTTTAGGTAAAAGGGATAGGCGCTTAGGGACCTGTCTCTATTGTAATTTCTGACGTTCGACTCGGCGCTGACTCCCTGAAAACGGGCTGTTTTGAATAAATGAGTTTACGAACTTGACAAACAATTTTTCAAACACTTTACTCGATTGGTTTTGCAACTTTTTCAAGAAAAAGTTATAATTTTGGTAATACATTTTAAGCTGTTGTTAAATTAAGAAATAAATGAAGGTTGTTATTTTCTTTCTTGCTTATTTATGATGTTTTTACAGCTCCTGTACACGATGCCGTTACCGCGCTGCCACCGCGCCGCTTTTATGTGCGGTGAGAGCGGTGGCGTGGTGGCGGCGCGGTGGCGGCGCGGAGGCGGCGACGCGGCGGCGACCCGACGGCGGCATCGTGCCCTTGTTCACTGCTGAAATATTCATGGATATTATCTGTCTGGGGCGAGCGGAGGGTTAGTGTAGCCACCAAAAACCTACTGTTCACTACCTACTACGAGTCGGTGGCCCTTTCGTGGGACCACGCTTAAATGACCCAAAAACAGTTTTTATAATATGAAGCATTTGAACTCAAGGGTCCAACATGGTCATTCTGTAAACTAAATTACCAAAATGATTACTCACAAATCTCTCCAAAATAAAACTAAAGTTCTACAAAATAAAATACGACTCTCCAAATAGAACCAGCTGATTGATCACGAGCCGCACTGACTAATAGCCCTTAAGGTTAAAGCACTCACAGTATATTATTACTATCTCAACATTTATCTTGCACTAATTTGTTTTGATTCCCATGAAAAACAGATTGAAATGTTTACGATCAACTGGACTAAAGGAATGGCTTTATTTCTAAATTGTATATACCTACACACCCAAAATCGATTACCGACATCGTTTTTTTTTAACTTATTTAAAAGATTACTGACATCATCAAGACTAGTCAAACCCGGTGTTCCACGATAATGATTAATTGCGCACACGCTACGTCATCATTAATTCGTCTTGATTAATGATTGCGTATACAGCCTTACACAGGGATGACGTGGCGATTTTTCTCTGGAAAATTGGTAAAGTTTTTATTACTCGGTGTTGAAAATTAAGCAGATTGAAGACTGGTTTTATTTGGGGTGGGAATTTGAGGGTTGAGATTTTATGTAGTAAAGTGGTCATGACAATAATTGGAGTTAGTTTATCGGCATACTATTCCCAAATCACTCCAACTTCTGTTAACCAGAATCATCAACCACCAGAAAAGAGTCGAAGCAATCAGATTCGACGAAGTTCTGGATAATTTAACTCTATATCTTGTTTTAATCTGAAATTGTCGGTGAAAAACGTGTGGATCTCTTTCACTAAAGCTCTTACGTCCTAACATGAATTTTACGTATTTGGTACAAATTGCGCTTCTGGGGTACGAACGAGAAAGTAATTTAACCCATCAAATACACGTCAAAGTTCCTGATTACGTCACAAAAACGTGATAACTCGTGATAAGACCTTTGTATCCTAGCTGTATGTTTTCGTAACAATATGTAGTAAAATAAATAACCAACAAGAGCTATTTATTCCAGCTGTAGTCATGCTTCAGCAATTTACGAGGCACTAACATGCTTAAAACTTTGAAAGTTGTATAAAACTTGGCTACACACTCAAAAACTACTTAAAAAGTGCTAGTGTTAGCAGCTTGCCTACAAACGTACAGGCACACCAACCTACCCGAATCTGTCAAATTTAGCTAATCGAACGTGAACCTTCGTGTTTCACGATAAAGATGAAAATCTATTACACAGATTGTGGTAGCTTGATATGCTGGCGTATATATCCGGAGGTCGCAGGTTCAAATCCTTCTCGCGGTTAAAATTTTCCTTTTCATAGAAAATCTTTGGAGATCGAGACACACGCGTTAATGCGTACCTATAATATTTATAAAATACTAGCTGTACCCTGCCACGCTTCGCTGTGGCACAAAAAAAACTTTTTTTCGCGGTCGCGGATATGTGACTGATGCAAAAAAATGGATGAAAACAATCCTTGATGCGGATTATATATCTTGCTAAAATGTCAGCTCAATCGGTGCAGAACTTTTTGAGTTTTTGAAGCGTTCACAAACCAACATAACATTTTTAGATATATAGATAGATTATATTCACTTTCATGATACGAGTATTTAGGTGGCAGTCAAATCTTACTTCTTGTCCACAGCGCATGTAACTTTATTCTTTAAACCGAATAATTATTGCAATATGTCGGGCATGCCACCGTCCTGGCGAATCAATCCGTCACATTGTTTCCGGATATTCTCGTCTAGCTTACAGAGAATACTTGCATAGACATAACCTTGTAGCCAGGATTATCCATCAGCAACTTGCTCTAAAATACAGCCTTATGGAATCGGAAGTGCCGTACTACAGGTATGTGGCCGACCCAGTTTTTGAAAGTGGCAATATCACACTGTACTGGGATCAATCCATCATCACTGACAGGACTATTGTAGCCAATATACCTGATATAGTCGTGGTGGATCGATCAGAGCGCGCAATGATTGTTGACGTAACCGTCCCGCAATACGAGAACCTCGTGAAAGCTGAAAAAGATAAGCGAATTAAATATATTGATTTGGCTCGCGAGGTTGTCGATATGTGGGATGTGGATTCAGCGATCATTGGGCCGATAGTCGTGTCGGCCCATGGCTTAATTGCCAAGAGCCTTCACCAACATTGATTTTGATTTTGATTTTGGAGGTTCCTTTCTTTGGAGGGTAACTTGAAGCATGTTCCCGATACAGGAGGACCACTATTATTAATGTTTTTTTTCTTTTTGTAAAAATATTACAAATTGATGTAAAAAATCTTATGTGGTTAAATTTTTAAGGAGTCATAGATAGAGAGAGAAGAGAGAGAAGTCAAAGAAAGTAGTATAAATGAAAAAAAAACCGAGCAAAACGTGCTTAAACACCACATAGTGCAAACATTCTAGAAGGTTCCTACTTGTACATTTAACTTTATAACCGGATTGTCGCCCGTTGGAAAAGCTAATGGAATGTGTAAACTATTCGAATAACGTTATAGTACTTGCTTTTGTACTTTTTAACTGGCTTTTGTCCGTCCATTTTCGCAAATTTTCTCCTTCGGAAATAGAGTTTGTAGTCATTTTATTAGTTTTCATGGCCGTCGTTTTAAAAAGAATTCAGGGAAATTTTCGAAGTACAAGTCAAAGAGGATGTATCGACAGAATCGAAAACATTCGTCTCGTGATATTTAGCCACCAAAAATAAGACTTATTAAAACAACAATTATTAATTAACTACTTATCAACAAAGTCTTTTGACGGAATGGCTTCGGTTGCTTGCGAAGACAAGCCTATAAACATAATCCGCCTTACCACAAAAAGATAAACATCTGTTAAACGCTTGACTAAAAAAGTGTAAATGCAAAACAACTCTTATATCAGCGTGATATGTCGTTTTGACATTGACGAGTTAGATTTTTTGAATTGAGTTTTTTTAGACATGCGTTCAACAAATGTTTATCTTTCTTGTGGTAAGACGGTATTTGTCTAAAAAAAGTGTAACTGCAAAACGACTCTTATGTCTACTCCGGGTCGTTTTTAAGAAAATGTTGGTGCAAAATAACGGTTTCATACCCGGAATAGGTACCAAGACTTTATACTCAGCAAAAGCATTTTCAACCACTGGACTAATGAATTGTAGTTCAAAGTGAAATTGCCAAAACTTTGACACAAAACCTTGGCAAGATTATTCACTAACGGTTAAAGTTTAACCGTATTTTAGCCACACCTTTGTACGAAAACAGAACTCTTGCTGCACAAACTTAGTGTTGAACCCAAGACCTCAATTAACTTAATGTCTCAACAAGTACAGTTAAAGTAATACTGGGGGTCTACCATCACCTGTTAGTATTATTTTAATCCAAATTTATTATGAGGGTAAGGTATAGTAGGAAATGGCGCCAACTTTAGAGTTTTTAAGTCTTGAGTTTAAACCCACCATTCAAGATAGGCACATTATTTTACTATCCTGTACTGCCTCACTTCTGGGCTAATGCGTTTCACATCTCCTTTCCAACTCTCTTTATGGTTTGTCCTGTCAGGAAGTCCAGAATGAGCAATAGATGAATCTAGTAATGCTTTCTTTTTGGGACTAGCCACAGTTCCCATTCCACTGTAACTTAGAAATTAAAGCAGCGATTACGATGCTTTTCAGGTCAGTCGCACCAGAAAAGCTCCAAAGCAGTGAAGCTCAAAAGCCGGCTCCGATGCAAGAATCAAGCCGGATAAAGAACAAAAGCTAGATGTTTGGTGACAAAGCGAGCAATTATTACAAATATACCCAAAAATGGATGTTCTGGGTTTGCATTTTTGCGTTTGCGAGTTAGAAATTTTGTAAAAACACCTACAATACAAAGTATATATAGTTCCTTTTCTTTTTCCACTACTGTAAATGGTGGTATAGACCCTGAAACATTACTGCAATGAAGTTGTATAAGCTCTTCTATCGGGTTAAGACGGTGAAATAGGTAACGGACGGTTTACCTGTCGGTTTAGTAATCCGCTACGCTCGGTTAAATGTTGTATAGAGTTGTGTTGGCAGGAGCATTCGTATTGTTAAATTTTCGCGTGGTTATTTTGTACTTGTAATAACATATTCCGGCAAAGTATATTATAACTTACTTTTTTAGTATAAATACTCTTGTCAGAGTGGTAGTGGTGGCGCAGACAAGGTACATGAAGAGATGATGGGTGGCTTGTTAACTTTCCCGCCGTGTAATTTTCGTGGGCTCAGTAGCTTTTGTAATCGAGTCAGTTCAGCAAGTTGGTGATCAAGCACGTGATTTTCCAACCTTTCAAAAAAAGGGTTAACAGCCCAGATATAAAAACTTGTAAACGCGTTCTACTTGTTATACTTTTTTTAATTAAAAGTAAAAGTTTGTAGTTTATAATACCACATCTGTTATTATTATTGAAGATGTGATGACGATTGAGAAAAATAATTTAACCTAGACTCCTTCAAATAATTTACATTTTTAAACAAAATCGTAATGTCCCGTAGAACTCAGCACTTAACTACCTACAAACAATAAGCTCTGTGATTCCCAGAAACGCTTAAAGTAATCCTTAAAGTAGATTTTCATTAGTGGATCCGCACATCAAGTTCGATTAATTCCGGCTCGTTTGGTAATCCTGTTCGCTCGGCTGCAGATTATCACCTGTGTTAGTGCTTCAGACTAAGTACTCAAGCTGGGCTGGGCGATGTTCGATAATCGTCTATTAATTATTAGAATTAATGAAATGCTGATGGCAATCCGATTTTATATGGTTGTAGAGACACACTCACGGTGCAGAAGGAATTCGTTACCAAGCAAACAAAGGTTTAGTCGTAAAGAGCGTCGCACTCGCGCACCGCGGGTTCCGTAAAGACAAGAACTTTAATTTTTTTCTCTGCTCCAAGGGATGGCAGACCCGCTGTGGCAGACGCCCTCGGCAACGGCACGTCGCAAGACGATTTCTGGCGGCTGAAGGCGCGGGCCATGTGGACGGCGAGCTTGCCGTCCGGTCATGGACTATACCCGGGTCGACGGCGTAAAGGCCCATTGAACGACACCGTGAATTTTAGACAGTACGGGTTTGACAGTTCCTCCTGTCCCGCCCTGGATGGGATGCCTCATTTAATGATTATTATTATACGTTTTTTTAGCCTGCTGTGTCCCACTCCTGGGTAAAGGCCTCCCCTCTTTCCATCTTTCACGACACTGTGTGTTCTACCAGTTCGGACGGAACCTGTCCAGTTCGCCCCGCCATTTCCTACGTAGTCTGCTGCGACCTCGTCTCACTGTCTCAGGGCACCAGTATTGTGTTATTTTGGCCCACAGTTCGTCTGGCATGCGGCAGACATGTCCTGCCTAATCTCATTTTAGTTGGGCAACCTTTTTTTTTAAGCGCAATGATGTGTTTCGTACTCGGTCTGTTAATTTCATACTTAGTATACTGCGCTCCTAGTTTTGGAATTCTTTATTATTCAGGGGAATAGATGGATAAGAGTCGCACAGAACCGAGAGATATGGCATAAGAGGGAGGCCTATACCTAGCAGTGGGTGATCCCGGGCTGATATGATGATGATACTGCGCTCCAGCGCTCGTTGGCAAACCCTGAGTTTGGACTTTGGACGTCAGTCTAAGACCAAGTCTGTGCACCGTAGGTTAAAACTGATGATTTAATAATTTTACCAGGTATAAAAAGCGATCGCAGACTTGAATATTTGATATTCATTTCAGCTTGATACTTCGATGTTTTCTTGAGAAAAAGGATCTTCATGGATAGACAGATAAAAAGTGAACCAATACGTAAAAGAGGTCTGTTTTATTTTTTTGGGTAGGGAAAAAACTAAATATGAACAACAAGAACTGAAATATGAACGACTAGTAAAAATATCTATTACCCTCCTTAAATACACAGTACCAACCAATTCTGTTTCAAAAGGAGATTAGCAGTTCTATAGAAATTGCATGCCATTCTATGCCAGTTCAACACCACAGGGAAATTTGGCTCTCAAAGATAAACGCGCAGGTAAATGATACAAAGCTACACCACTTACTGTTCTCAGGAGAGATAATGGATAGAGATCTGAATTTTGGACTCGAATGTTTGAACGTTGAATGTATAAACTTGGCTGGGTTAAATTTTTTTTATTCATTTTTAAAACTAACAAACAACGGTCTTTCTACAAAGAAGTTAAACAACTGTTGAACACTTGTCATAAAAAAAACTGACAACTTCCAAACGGCATTTGTCGTTAACGTAAGAGTTGTTTTGCAGTTACACTTTTTTTAGACAAATACCGTCGTACCACAAGAAAGATAAACATCTATTGAACACTTGTTTAAAAAAAAAAACTATCAACGTCAAAACGACATTTTTCCTTGATATAAGAGTCGTTTTGCAGTTACACTTTTTTAGTCAAGCGATCAACAGATATTTAACTTTTCTTTAGTACGTACGGCGCTTACTGTTTCACTCAATTAGAAAGGAAAGTTTGATGACGCCATAATGTAATGCCATGCAAGCTTTTTTAATACTTCAAAAGGTATTTATTTAAAATAGGTTGATTTATAAGCACTTTTTGATGGTTAATATTTACACAAGACCACTTTTTTTTTTGTCGTGATAAAATCATCAAATGAGTCCTCCCACCCAGGGCAGGGCGGGAGGAACTGTCAGACTTGATTGACTAAAATCCACGGTGTCCTTCAATAGCCCTTTACGTACCGGGTTCACGGTAATTCGTGAGTATCGCGACCCCGGCAGGCTTTCCTGGCTCTCTACAGGGTGCCCGGTCACAACAGGGGCCCCGTCACACAAAAGACCACTACCACTTCGCCACTCCTTAGTGTTTTGACTGGTATGAAGGAATAGCGCAACAAAGCTGGGGTAGCCAGCAAATAAGAATACTTGAATCACCAACCACATTCCAAGCCCACATTTTCAGCACAAATAGAATTAAAATATCTTCACAAAGTTTGCAAACTGCATCGTCGAAACTGCAATGCAGAGTTGCAGCCATCAAAAATTTAAAGAACGTTTCCTTTGCCTAAGCAAATATTAGGGTACCCAAAACGAATTAAATAGAGTCACGTTGTTCAACAACACCACGAAATTCAACCCTAAGCTTCATAGAATATTGTTCAAAATGGTCTGGTAGTTTAAATTTGTATAGAAATAATTTGTGCCCTGGGAAATTCACTTTTAAGGGGAGAGTCGCATTCGCGAAATGGGGTACTTTATACCGTTATTAGGTAATTATGTGCTAATTACAATCTTAAGAATGTAATTGCTTCAAGAAAGGATTAAAATCTAAAGTGGTACATACTTCGTTGTTTCTTGAAGACATTAATGGACCTTTATTTTGGTGCTTTATTTCACTTTTTTTTACGTGTTTAAACCATCCAATGAGTCATCCCACTCAGGACAGGACGGGAGGGACTGCCAGACTTGTACTGACTAAAATTCACGGTGTTCTTCAATAGTCTTTTACGTTCCGGGGCCACGGTTACCTGATAAGACGGTCCCGCGACCCCATCAGGCTTTGGTCCTCTAAGGCCTCCGGTCAGATTGTTGACAGCCTTTTGAGCTTTAGAGCTTTTAGAGCTTTTTGCGCTCGTGGAACACGACGCGACATCGACCCAGGAATGGTCCATGATTGGTCGGCAAGTTACCCATTACATGCCCGATTAATTGGTAATATGACCTTTATTTTCGTACTTTATAAGTCTAAGCCTTTAAGAGCCGAGTGGCGAAGGAAAAAAATACTGCACATTCCCTCCAAAAATAGCTTGGGACGACACAAAGATTTATGATCGGCGTAGCCTATTTCGAATGTGTTGGGGCCGACTCTAAGTCCAAACAATTGCAGTAGTATTTTACACGGAGCTTCTGATTGTTTGGTCTCCACATTCCAGTAATTGGGTAGCACAATACACCTTGCCAGAGTCGGATTAAACACTTTCGGACCCCTTAGCAAATTCTGTTATACTTTTTTTGAGCATTAAGCTTATAAAATTGAAAAAAATACAATTGAAAACTGACTATGTGATTGAGGCCAGGCCCTGTTAGAGAAAGGGCATGAGATTATTCAAGTAAGTAATTTGAATTAATGGGCGACTCGCTGTCCGACCATGGACCATGCCCAAGTCAGAGGCGCGATGTGTTCCACGTGCACCTCAAATAGTGTCAGCATAATGACGCCTTTAGAGGGCTAAAGCCCGCCGGGGTCGCAGGACTCACGAATTGCCGTGACCCCAGAACGTAAAGGGCTCTTGAAGGACACCGTGGATTTTAGTCAGTACGAGTCTGACAGTTCCTCCCGCTCTGCCCTGGGTGGGAGGACTCATTTCATGATTTTACTACGCTAGATACGTTTCACATTTTTGTGAAATGACAGAGGTAGACGGGTCCCGCGCAAACGGGGCCCTCATATATCTAACACACAACAAGGGGCTGCCTTTTGCACGAGGCCCGTAGAGATTATTTCTTCTGGTGTAGTGTTAATCCGGGACTGCCGCTTGCTACAACTGATTGCTAGGCTTTCGAGCTCTGTTCAACCATAAGCACTGAGAGTTAAAACCGGGAGCCTAAGTAGGTAACAAAACTGTTTTCAAGGTTTACTACAGCAGGCTGTATTTTTCCTTTTTTTTTGCTATAGGCAAAGAAATTTGTTCAAACAAAATTATGAGAAAAATGACCCCTTTAGAGGTATCTGGCGAAAAACATCTAAGGTTTTATATTTTTTCGTATAAAAACGTTTAGAACATTTTGATGCCGATGAAACTGGATTAATTTACTAACAAGAGTAAATAAATCATGTTCCTTTAGTATGCCAGGCAACTTGGGGTGGTCGGCGGGACCGTCTAAACTGGTGACCGTGACCCTAGAACGTAACTAACAATTGAAGGAACACGGTGTATTTTAATCAGATAAAAAAATATCATCATGTTTATTCTTCACTACCCGCATCATTAGTATAAAAATAAGAACATAACATTTTCTAAAATTCGAGTCCTAGATCGAACGAAGTATTGTTGGTGGTAGCAGAAAACAAAAGCATATCAATAGGCTATTTTACAAAAAAAAAATAGTCTGAAATATAGATTATAAAAAATATTTGACCCATATTTTTTCTTTTGTTACGTAAACCAAAATTGCCGAAGTTACAACGCTCCTAAAAATCACAAATATTCATTCGTTCGGTACAATTTTAAGCGCTATGACGTCACAAGCCCCCACTCCCGAATTTGGAAGCGTATTACCCTTGTCAATATTCCTTGGTTTAAGAAACGACGGGTTGCACTCTGGGAGTGCCGGCAGAAGTGAAAACTTGAATAGTAATAAACACACACGAACATTCGCGCAAGCGGTCTGCGCCGTCTTACGAATTTTCGATCAGGTCACGTGTCAGAAAGTGAAAAAAAGTGCACAACGCCGCTAAAGAAGTTTCACTTAGAAAAATTAAAAAAATACGTGGCCATTATTTTTCAATATTCTAACTGACGGACTAAACAGATTTTCAATTTATTAATGCATTATAATACCCTGTTCCGCCATCGATAAAGAATAAAAAGGTTTCATTACTCGGTTTTACTAAACGTCTCATCGCGCCACGTAATCATTGGCACGTGATAATTTAACGAACCCTCATCGGGAACTAAAGGTACTGGCAGGATTAAGCCCATCTAAAAATGACGTTGGCATATTTCCTCCTTTTCAAACAGAAATGAGCAAATATAGGAACGATGTTTCCCGTCAATATGTACAAAACAAAAATGTTGTATAAGGCAAGTAAGACACGGTCATGTAAATGACGATAGAGTCGGGTGGTAAATTCTACTTATAGATACGCATGTACATTATTTTGCTTTCTTTAAATAAGTAACTTGGCCCCACAATATAATGAAACTCTTGTATCGTGAGTGCATTTAAATACACGTACACAAATGCGGAAAAAAATAATTAAAAACAATATTAAACTCAAACAGAGATTTTTCCATAATCACGGATAAACTATGAGAAAAAAAAATATTGATATTCAATTTTCAGTTTGACGACACGGTTATCACAGTGGATCAACTGCTGCGTAGGGGGTCTGGGGTTCGATCCCCACAGGGAACAAATATTTGTGTGATCTGCAAGTAGTTGTTTCGGGTCTGGGTGTTTGTGTATGTGAGTTTATATGTTTGTAAACGCACCCTCAATACCGAATAAAGTACGGAGAAACGTTAAAAAAAAAACTTTGTAAAACATTTAAACAGAAAATTAAACTTTGTATGGAAATTCGTCATTTATGCCGATGGAAATAAATTAAAACAAGATACCAGATGGAAAACAAATAAGTATTTGCCATAATGCCAAATCAGCAATACTTTTCGCGTTTTTTACCGGTACAATCCGAGGAAATGCCGGTCTCCATTTATACTGCCAAATCAAAACAAGGCGTACAGTACGCCTAAAACATTCTTAAAAGTGAAAAAAGGAAAAACAAATACTTTTTGTTCGATGGAAGGATAGATATAACTCGTTTGTGACATTCTATTGAAAAAGCTAGACCCAATTTGTATGGAAACGTAGCAACAATGGCTATAACGTTCGGAGACGAGAATAGAAAAGGTCGTGTGTTCGAACCGGAGCAGTTTTGAACTAAAATTAGAGATTTTATACCGAAAGAGAGGAACTAGTGGCGTGGTTTTATTTGGAAACTGGAGAGTGCTTTTCCGAACGAAATACAGGTGCAAAATTGTTTTAAAAATACTGTAGGGTATTTAGATACCCTCCCCGCACTCTCTCTACCGTAATGACAATCAGAGGATACAAGTAGTCGCGGGACTGTTCGAATTACCGTGACCCCGGAACGTACAGGGCTATTGAAGGACACCATGAATTTTAGTCAGTACGAGTCTGACAGTCCCTCCCGCTCTGCCCTGGGTGGGAGGACTCATATGATGATTTTACCACGTAAAAAAGAGGGTACAAGTACCGAAAAAAAAATCGGGGAATTCCACTTATATTACGAATTGAAATTCGAAGCCTACTGTTATGGGTTACTGTCATACCATATTTCGATAATGTAAAGTAACACAATAGGCTATTTTACTCAAAAACATAATTAGTCCGAAGGATAGAACTGACAGAGACACGACGCTTCTAAAAATCACAAGACGTCACTCGGTCGGTATAATTTTACAGACGGTATGACATCACAAGCCGACCCTTGAATGTCGAAGCGTTTTATTTCTGTCAATATTCATTAACTTAAAAAAAAAAAACATAAGAAAACAACCGATAACCGATCGCGGGGAATAGTTGGATAAGAGACGCACAGAACCGAAAGATATGGCATAAAAAGGGGCCTAGCCTAGCCTATACCTAGCAGTGGGTGATCCCGGGCTGATATGTTGATGATAATGATGACTGTAACCGACGGACTAAACAGATTTTCAATTTATTTATGCAGTAAACTACCCTACTGTATTCGTGTTGTGTGAACGACTGCTACGCCAGTCCAATATACCAGTTTCTTCGTATGTGTTATTATTTTCATAGTCCCGGCCTTTATACGTAACTCCTACATAATATCATTTGTCTACTATCATTCTATTCATCCAAGAACAATAACAATAAATACATAAAACACAATAAATACAAGAACAATAAATTGTAGAATTCGTAATTTCGGATTCTCGTCTTATCGTGTTATTTCCCCCCATCTTGAATTTACATAGTTCTTACAACACTGTACAACACCCTATGGTATGAGAATCTTTTATAGAGGATTCACATCATGATTGTAGATAAAGTCTTGTATGCAACTGTTATAATTAGGTATTAAAACACTCATGTGATACTATTATCACACTCGGCATACTACCCCTGATTATAGAACAGTTGCATAAATAACTATTATATCTCACTTACTAGTAATATAAATGAGACACTTTATGAGTGAATGAACTGTTTTGAACATAAATTAGTGAGTCTTTGACAGTCGTTACTGTTAGTCAGAAGCTCTAAAGTCTGACAACCAGTCTTACCATGGGGTATTACCCAGTTACTGGGTTGTGGAGGGCAGGCAGTCGCTCCATATAAAATACTGATATTCAGCTGCGTCTGGTTTGACTGGAACCCGACCCCAATATAGTTGGGAAAAGGCTAGGCAGATGATGATGAACATAAACTAATGATCGGAATAGGATGAAAGTTGGTACACAGATGTAGTGTGTAATCTGTATAAAACACAAACAATACTTTTCATCCCAGTATGACGTCTGGCGCCGCGAGTATTTTTTTTTTTATCGTGGTAAAATCATCAAATGAGTCCTCCCACCCAGGGCAGGGCGAGAGGGACTGTCAGACTTGTACTGACTAAAATCCACGGTGTCCTTCAATAGCCCTTTACGTACCGGGGTAACGGTAATCCCTTGGTCCCGCGACCCCGGCAAGGCGCCGCGAGTATAAGAATCTTTGGCATAGTTTTATTTATATTGAAAGCTGACAAAAAAAAATACACGAAACACATTCACTGCTCGGGAACCATTCTACACGTCATTTTAAAAATAAAATAAAAATATTACTAACTAAATATGCATAATAGACTTTTCTACCACAATGCGAACAATTTCAAAGGTAATTCGTAATCCATTACTTCATTTGTTTAAAAAACCCATCTGATAAACTCCGTGAATAAAGCAATGAATGTTGATAAATTGTCAAATTGATAGCAATGGGAATGCGAGTAAGTCACGCGACAATCCGTGGCCTCGTTGGTCGTATGCCAGTGCCATAGCCAATAACTTGTTCCATCTGAATGCAGCACAATGGAAAACGTAAACCTTACGACCCGGTAGCGGTGTCACGAACGCAAAATATGACTTCGTTTTGGCTTTTATGTAAATGCATTACGGTCGTACTGCACCTTTCGTCATTAGTGTAAGTACAATTGTACACACACATTGTGTTTACTTATGATTAATTTTTGTATGTAATAATGGTTGTACGAGTATACATGCCACATCTTTTTAACGATCATTATTTTTGTTTAAAATAGGACTATTTGATAACAGCTTAAGACAGTTGTTTTTTCTTCATCTCATTTCATACACCTTGTATCCAAATAAGGGGTAAGGCTCATTTTTTCAGACTGCTAACAAGCAAACTAAGACTTCGTGACTTCTGGTAAAAAAATGTTAACGGGAATACACCATAACACTTTCCTTGAACTAGCAATCGAACCCAGGATCGCACAATCACAGTCGTGCATATGTAGACCATCATGTTAGTCAAAATTAATAGCAGCAGACATCCGCTCCGAGGTAAAATATTATGCTGAACAGTCATAAAATACAACGGGTCACATGCCTTACGATTTTATTTCAAACACAAAATATTATTCCCGTTCAGGTTTTTAAGCAAATCTATTCCGGTCCCCAAATATCCTTTGTCAATAGTGTACCGCCACGTTTTGTTAGTTACATTTAATTCCCAATTTTACGATGCTATAATGTTGCCAACTTACAAAATTCAGACATCTTGGCTGCTACAAAGAAATTGTTGAGGGGAAAATACGATAACAATTTACCTGGCTTGGCAATCGAACGGGACCTAACGCATAGCAATCACGTATACGATCACTACACCGAAACAGCAGCCAAAATTAATACCTTCTGAAATATGAATGCTGTAACCCGCTTCGAGGCAAAATACAACATTATTTTTAGTATATGCGAAACCTGAATATAGTTTGTTCAATCAGTAACTGATTCGATTCCAATAATTTTTACACCATGTTATATTGTTTTTCAAAAATATTTTAATTAAATTTAATTACCAGTTTATTACAATACAATCACCGTACGATTAGGTACCTATTGCCAAGCTATTATCACGAGTGTATAACACCGGAGACGCGGTTTACGCGGGTGTACCGCGAAATGAGCATGTTTTTGAACGGACAACCAGGTAATATACAAACTTATAACCTTGTGATATTTTATGATACGGTTTTAAAATTTTGCACATAGATTCTTTACACAAAAATACTAGACAGGTGTGTCGTGTCGGGTTTCGCATAAATAAAAAATAATGTTGTATATGCCGAAAAAGTCACAAAGTACAATGGGCAACGTATCCACCTTACGACATGGCCAGGACCGCAAAATATTACTACTGTTCAGGCTTTTAAGCAAATGCATTCCGGTCGCCAGTCAGCTTTGTCAATACACACCTGAATTGAATGGAAATTGAAATGTTCCAAGCACGATCGGTAAGCTTTCAATATCTGAACGTGTGTGTAAGGTTCTGATAGTTTGCACGGCGGAATGCAAAATGGCTCCTTTTCTTTTCTTTGTGAGGGTTTTTTAAGCGGTATTTTAGCACTATATTGGAGAGAAATGAGGTGAGAACGTTGAGTCTTTATGTAAAGGAAAATATTCTTTGTACCCTACTGTTTCTTTGTAACTATTTTTTTATAGCGTTTAAATCATCAAATGAGGTCGGGACGGGAGGGACTGTCAGACTCGTACTGACAAAAATCCACGGTGATCCTTCAATGGCCTTTTAGGTTCCAGGGTCACGGTTATCTGATCAGACAGTGCTGCGACCCCAGTAGGCTATGGCCCTCTAAAAGGGGCCCCGTTAGATTGCTGACAGCTCTGTTGATGCACGCGTGCACTCACGATGCGCCGTCGACACCGACAGGGACTGCGAGGCCCCCCATTACGCGGCGTCCGCATACCCTCTATATAACTATTAAAGGACAATATCCGAAATGGCCCTATGCCACAAAATGTTTTGAAATACACGATAATTAACTGTCTATTTTATTATATTAGTTGCAAATACTTTTGTAACACGGACTAGCTGTATGCAAAAATGAACAATAAAAAGTATTTAACGCAACTAATAACATTAATGGCCGCCATCTTCATCAAACGTCATGTCGTGTCGATAAATAATAGGGATGCCCAATTGATTGTAATTGATGCGAATTGTAAGCCGATGTATCGATTTACAAAAAAAATCTAAAAAATCGATTTTATTTTTCAAGTTTACATTATAATGTAAATATTATCCATTCTATGAAAAATAAGAAAGATAATAAATGATCTCTTATCAGTAAAATCAGAGTTTTTTAGATCAAAAAATCGATCTATTAGACCTGAAAAATCGATTCTTCGATTAATCGATCTCAGATCGTCATCCCTAGTCACTTGTCACTGTCAGTCTACTGATGATTACAATAGCGTCGCTTGCTGTTTGCAATTGTTTGTATCGGTGTGTTTTGGTGACTTCTGTGATATTGCATATTACAACTTGGCTATTTTAACGGACTCTGATCGCTTTAAAAAACGACTTACTTGGCTGTGATTTTCGGAACTGCGTACCGCTCAAACGATAACCTAGGCATAGGTACCTACCCAATTATCTAGGTAGGTGCTTAAAATAGCTAAATATATTATGATATTGCTTTTCAGTTTCTTAAAAATCACTTTAAGCTATGAAAAACTACACCTAATATTCATTGTTATGGTTCGATTATAACCTCAAAATCTGATTCTTTTCTTGGAATATACCTATTCTGCAGCTAGTCTGCTATAAAAATAAGATCTTATAGGAGTTTATTTATGATCGACAACACAAAATATAATTTTCCGATGCTCTTGGTTCCAGGGCGAACAATGTATGGGCGCAGAGCAATCTCCTTTAAAAATAAGATGATGATGAAATGAGGAAATATAACAATGACTAAAGTAACTTTTAATACATTAATTTCATACTTGAAATGGGGATCGCGAGGCGATTTCCAACCTTTGTGGTTGCGGGCTTACGGACGGCGAGTAATACGTAGTTCATCGTCTGATCAATCATCATTTTCCACCACAAAAAAAACCACCACCGCAAAATAATGTACTAAAGCACCTGTCCTGTGGCACTATACAAAACCAATCAATCAATCAGTGCTATTAAAGCGTTTCGTTTACCTACAACGACATTTTTATGTCACTTGCTAACAGTTTTGGCACAGCCACAATATTGCCTTGATAGTCAAAACCGCATCTCAAAGGATTACGCTTCTATTTCCAACAATCACTACCTGAAAAAGACAAGATTATCTTTCAAAATGAAAATCCATCTGAAGAAAAATCTGAGCACGTCGAGATACTCTTTCGAAAGATATAAAACGAAAGCCAAGACCTCATAAGGCAATATCGGTGAGTAAAAACCCGGGCAAACCACACAGCAGGCCAATTCTGCTAGGATTGCCTTTTAAACCCCTACATTACCTGCTGGTGAATATCTGCGCTTCGCTGTGTGGCTGTAGTGTCGGCGGGTTATGGAAGCTCATTATGTAACATTAAATTTTTGTCTGGTTACCTTATGTTATGTTTTCGTTGGTTTTTTCTCTGGCTAGACTTTATGAATAACTAGCTTTCGCCAGCGGCTTCACCCGTGTTTATCTCAAGAATAACCAAACGAAAACTTAATACCAGAATGAAAAAAAAAATGTTTTTTATTAAAAAAAATGGTTTTTGGACATGTCGGTTTCCACACGATGTTTTTCTTCAACGTTTTTGAGAACAATGGTTATTTTTTTTTTTTTTTTTTTTTTTTCTTTATTGACCAACCAACAATTGTTTATACTACAACTAGTCAAAGATAAATCTACTATAATCTAGGGTTAGTATAACAATTTATTACAGGTTAGCACCGCATGCCCCTTTAATTTACAAGCGCTAGACTAATATAAGCCTTAAAATTTAAAATTTAAACTTAAAACTATAATTAACAAGATATTAAAATTACGTGATGAAAAAAAGAATACAAAAATAAAAGAGGATTGAAAAACAACAATCAGATATTACATTAGGTACTGGTAACTATTCTATGAAACCTGGCATAAGAGTCAAAATGCACGTCAACAAGATCACTGGAGCCATTTAATAATTTGCAAAGACGAGGAACGATAGAGTTTGCACCAAGTACTGTTCTGCGGAGTGGAGGGTGTAAGGGAGTAATTGGAGCACGAGGGATTCTAGCAGGGGCCCGAAACTGAAATTTGGATAGTAATAGGGGGCAATCAATCTTGCATCTGAAGAGCTTATATAGGAATAAGGAGTCAATAATTATCCTTCGTTTTTCCAAAGAGATCATCTTAAAATAAGACAATCGGGCTTCGTATGATCTTATCCTTTTTGCATTTCCCGTAGCAAAAGCCAGATGCCAGAGAAATCTCTTTTGTATTCGCTCCAGTCGAAGGATATGCGTGGAGTAGTGAGGTCTCCATATTGTACTGCAATATTCTAAGGTACTGCGAACGAGACTGTTGTACATTATGATTTTTGTACGACTATGCTTAAAACCAGCTACATTCCGCACAACAAATCCCAGCATTTTAGAAGCTCTTTTGATGACGCCGTCAACATGAGGTACAAATGTCAAAGCGTTATCGAATACAACTCCTAAGTCCCTTATTTGGTTCACCTCTTGGATAGAGTTGGTGCCCACGTAATATAAACTAGTAATATTGTTCTTTTTCCGGGTGTATTTCACGTAGAAACACTTTTTTACGTTTAAGCTCATTTCGTTGTCGTTACACCATTTAACTAACGAGTCTAAGTCCCGCTGAAGCAATATTTTATCGTCTTTAGATTCGATTATCCTAGAGAATTTTAGGTCGTCTGCATACATATAGCAATCTGAGAATTTCAGGCAGTGTGGAATATCGTTAACAAAAACATTAAATAGAATTGGTCCAATATGTGATCCCTGGGGAACCCCTGAGGACGTCTTGTAGGTTCCAGATAGAAAACCATTAACTGCAACAAAGAAGAACCGATTTTCGAGATAAGACTTTAGCCAGTTATAGAGTGTACCAGTGATACCATACGCAGATAACTTCGACAGAAGTAAATGGTGAGGCACACGGTCAAAGGCTTTGCTAAAGTCGGTATAAATCACGTCGATCTGCTTGCCACAGTCAATGGCATCCGATAGCATTTCTGTGAAAGTCGCTAGATTAGTGCAAGTAGACCTGGAACTCACGAAGCCATGCTGAGAAAAGCTCAAATAGAGTTTGAAGTGTGCCTGAATGTATGGGCACACCAAAGATTCGAAGACCTTGCCAAAGGTAGACAAGATAGAGATGGGTCTATAATTTTTTATGTTGTCCTTCTCACCACTCTTATGGATAGGAATAATCTTAGCTTTTTTCCACGAATCAGGAAAGATACCTGAGCTGAGGGATTTATTAAAAATGAGTGTTAAAGGGGATACCAGAGCGTGTGCACATTTATAAATAAATACTGGAGGGATACCATCAGGGCCAGCGCCTTTACTCTGATCCAGTAATTTAAGCTTCGTCAGCAGGCTTTCGCGATCAATCACGGGTGCCGTTAGAGGTAGACTGTTATTCTTCATATTATGAAGATAATCGGACTCTGGGTCACTGTTGGTTGCTTTTGCATCGCTGAATGAAGAGGAAAAATTTACCGCGAACATTTCACATAATAAAGGACCATCAGATGTGGAGACGCTTCCGTTAGTCATTGTAGCAGGGAAAGAGCTAGAGCCACCTTTTTTATCCTTAATGTATGCCCAGAAGCGTTTAGGATTATTGGCGATATCATTTTCTATGTCTTTTAGATACTGGTTGTAACTGTCAGTTGCCAATTTGGAACACCGTTTGCCCAACAATTTGAGTTCGAGTTCATCTCTAGGGTTCTTGTAGATTTTGTATCGAGATCTTAATTTTTCCTTTTCCTTTAAAGCTCTTATTAAATTTTTGTTGAACCAAGGAGGATATTTTTTACGTTTGTAGGTAGGCCCGGTATGTCCATGCTTATTTATAATGTTATGAAGCCTGTCATAAAACACACGAAGCATTGTATTAACATCTGTCATAGGTTCGAAAATTTTATCCCAGTTTATATCATTTAGATTCGCGCAGATTTTTGAGTAATCAAGTTTATAATAATTAGTTCTTGTAAACTGAGGGTTATAAGGAAGCCGAGTTTCTACACTCGATTGTAGCAGGATTTCGATTGGAGGGTGGTGGACATCAATATTACTAAGGGGGTTAAGGGCCTCAGTAACGCTACAGGAAGGTAAATTAGTAAATACAAGGTCCAATATTCGTCCCGATACATTCAAGACGCCATTGATTTGTTTCAATTTATGCATGTGAGTAAAATCTATTAGCGTGTTACAAATGCCAGAAGATGCATAGTTATTCACATCGGAGTCAATACCCAAGTTCCATTTTATGTTACCCAAATTAAAATCGCCTATAATACATACATGCAAGTCTGCCTGTTCAAATATCACATTACAAGAGTCCAAAAAATTGTCTAAGTCACTACGCAACACGGGGGGTGGCAAGTAAACTGCGCACAGAGCTATTCGACGAAAACTTTTCATAAACGGAACTTCAATAGTTAACCAAAGATCCTCGCATTGGCTTTCCCAGTGACATATACGTTTAGAATGAATTTTCTTTAATACGGCGATTAATACTCCACCTCCATCCCTTTTTCTACCATCTCTGTCTCTTCTATATACAATATATCTTTCATCAAAAAGCTCTGTGCTCAGAACACTACTATTTAGCCATGTTTCAGTCAGTACAATAATGTCATAGTTCTCCAAAGATAATTGACGACAAAAGTTATGAGTTTTTGTGCGTAGACCTCTTGTGTTTTGGTAATAAATATTAATATTTAGAGCCGAGAATTTTAACAATCAGTAATGCCAATGCGATAGCAATAAAAGTAAAACTAGAACTATTTTAACTTATTTAAGGTGTCCATGTTTTTAACCATAATGTGCTCAGATTCCTGTTGTTTTCGCATAAAAATTCTACCACTTCGTATCCACACAAATTTATAACCAAGCTCTTTGGCTTTGATCCTCGCGGCAGCGTGTAGAGCCTTATAAGTTGGGGACAGATGTTCAGTCACGAAGATTGCTGCTTTTGGTTCAGAATAACCGAGATGCGCGCTGTTCAGTTTGTTGTCCTTATTGATTTTATTAAAATTTATTGTTGACGCCAAGAATTGATCACGAAGTCGAGGGGAAGCCAGCTGTACTACTACTGAACGTGGTCTGGCATTATTAGGGTTGAGTTTGGCAACCCTGGTACAATGCAAGATATCTCTGTTTTCGACGACACATCCAACCATTTTAGAGATTTCTGACACTATATTAAACAAGTTTTCCTGTTTCTTTTCAGGCAAGCATTGTATTTCAATGTTGTTAGAACGAGTCTGCTGTTCAAGTTGATCTACGCGCACTTTCAACGAAATGATATTATTGTTCATTTCAAGATTCTCGCTTTGCAGTTTTGTAATGATCTCCTTAGATGAAGCGTGCGCAGTTAGTAGGTCCTCGTACTGCTTGTTCATAAATTTCATAGCATCGTCCATGGCATCAATTTTTTCATTGATGGGCTGCAACTCTCTGTTCAGTGTTGCAATCATGGTCTCATTAAATTTGGATAACATTATCGATAATTCCGTTTTCATTACTTCCTGAATTATTTCTCGAACACTATCTCGCGATAATACACTTTCAGGTGAGGTCGCCTGTGGTGGAGATCCGAGAGCTTGCCTTTTATTCCCTCTGGTGGTCGCCACATTACGCAAAGGGGTATTCTCGTGCTTATTTGTGGGAGATGTTCCATCAGCCATGTTTAATTATCTTTGGTAAAGTAAAGCATTCAATTTCATAAAGACGCTTGGTAGAAAGCAAAGAATTGTTTCAATATTAAGAAACAAGTAAGCGAAAAGGCAAGCAAACAAAAACAAAAAGCAAAAAGAATATCCGCTTCTCGGATTCGAACTCGAGTCCCCAAGCGTGGGGTGTACAACCAAACTCCAATCCGCTATTTGGACATACAGTATAGTCGCAAAATAAGCAATCACTGTTTCGTATTAGTGTCTTGAAGAACGGGGCGATTGTGGATTTGTGACCATATATGGTCGCGCACTGAGCAGTATCGAATGTTCTGACTCACCACCAACCGGCGAATAGGAGCAGCTGGCACAGGTGTGACTCACTGTTGCTTGATCAACTTTTGTTTTATTTCAAGTTTTAATCTGTTTTTTCCTTCGTATTTGATTAAGTATTCATATATATTATTTCACCAAAACACTTTATATCTTATGCACTACTTGGTATGTGCAGTACTGTACGAAATGGCACTTATAAATAAACAGAAAAAATATTTTTTAACGGAGCGACTTGTAACACGTCTTACCGCTAGCTCGCGGACGGACAATGATATTATTAATATGTTATTAAGTAAATAACACAAAATACGCCTGGCTGGTTTCGAACCGAAGACCTAGTTTTCCTAGTTTGTAGACTTATAAATGAAGCAAAAACGCCCAAAATATTCGACCACGCAAAATCGCTATCGCTACGACTATAACCCTACAAACGCTATCCAAGTTGTTTCAGCTTGAGGTCAAACAATCGATTCCATCCGATAGATGGGGGCTTTGAGCCTTTCACAGACTAGTTCGAACCGGATTTACGAGTATCAATCTATGTTAGCTATTGCTTTACACTACGTTAGATAAGTTTGGCTAACGGGTTTAGGGTTAAAAATATTTCGGAGTGTTCTGGCTGTGGAACAGGATTGGATTTATTGGCTGAGCCCTTTGTGTGTTCTGAATTGAAAAGTTTGTTTAAAGGAGATTTGTGATTGTTGACGACCCTTTCGAGTGCCAAATTTGAAAGCCACTGTGTCAAACGGCACGTTTGGTGCAGTGGCTGAGCAATTGGACTTCTGCGCTATGTGTAGCGGGTTTGATTTCCGCACGGAACAAATATTTGTATGATCTACAAGAAGTTGTTCCGTGTTTGGGTGTGTGACTTTCTATGTTTGTAAACACACCCACGATACAGGAGAAATTCCTAGTGTGGGGCAACGTTTAAAAAAAATGTGTTGTATTGGGTTTTTTTTTTTTTTTTTGCGTGGTAAAATCATCAGATGAGTCCTCCCACCAGGGCAGGGCGGGAGGGACTGTCAGACTTTTACTGACTAAAATCCACGGTGTCCTTCACAAGCCCTTTACGTACCGGGGTCACGGTAATGGGTAAGTCCCGCGGCCCCGGCAGGCTTTGGCCCTCTACAGGCCCCGTCAATATGCTGACACTCTTTGAGGCGCGCGTGGAACACAACGCGCCGTCGACCCGGGCATGGTCCATGGTCGGACAGCAAGTCGCCCATTACTCGCTGCCAGCATGCCCGCGCCTACGGTGGCCGGAGATCGTCCTGTGACGTCCGACGCCGTGGGCGTCTACCACTTTTTTTTTTCTCTTTTCATCATCGGGGTCCAAGAAGAACTTCAATCATCGGTACATAGTGAACATCGTTACCCTTGTATAAAGTGTGTTTTCCAATGTTGTTATTGTATGCACAGCTAAGGAGTGGAATTCTCTGCCAGGGTCTTTGTTTCGGTCGCGGGACTTACGAATTACCGTGGCTATTGAAGGACACCGTGGATTTTAGTCAGTACGAGTCTGACAGTCCCTCCCGCCCTGCCCTGGGTGGGAGGACTCATTTGATGATTTTCGCTCGATAGGCCTCGATTAAAAACAAGGGCCTTTGTTTCCTGATAGCTACAGCCTTGGGGTCTTTTAGTCAAGAGTGAATAGGTTACTTCTAGGCTAGCGTGCTTCACAGTCAACCACCACATCGCTTGCCAAGATAGTAGTCAAACACAAGCCTATGATGAATGCATGACATAAACGTTAAGCAAATAATTGGCTTTTTGACTGAAAAATTATAATTAGTCCGTCACTTAGATTTTCAAAAAATATTCGATCCTTATATTTTCTTTTGTTTCTTAAACCAAAATTGGCGGAGATACGATGCTTTCAAAATTGGCAATACGTCACAATTTAGTACAATTTCTGAATTCTGACGTCACGAGCCCCCACTCTCGAGTTTGATGCGTTGTATTTTGGTGAAATATTCATTGATTTTACAAAAGAAAAAATAAGTGTCCGTTATTTTTTTAAACTCAAAATGACGGACTAATTATATTTGTAATTTATAGCTACTGTCAAATAGCCAATTCTGTTGAATATTTTTGGAAACGATTTAAAACGACGTCAACTTTATAAGTGCTTAAAGTAAATAGATAAAACAGTACAAAAAATTATAAATGGTACCTATTATGCAAACTAAACCGTGGTAGATAAAGGAGACTGGTACAGAATGCGACCGTTTACGATATACTAACTGTTTTCCGTGACCTTGCTCGTGATTTTAAACACTTATTCATAGAGTGGTTTGGAGAAATCTTTCATACTTCATTTCTGTATACCCATAGGAATTATGGACGGGTCCTGCTTTTCGTATTTGTAAAGGCAGTGATTTGGGCGAAACCTCATCTCTGAGGTCGTTATTTAGAGTATCCCCTGATAGTATGTCCTTTATAAAAAAGGTCTAGTTCAAAAATATTCACTAAACAGATTTGACCAGTCGCGGAAATGTCCCATGAGGTCTTCGCGACCTTGGAATTGAAAGGACAAATGAAGGAACTGGTTGAGTTTATCTCAGTTTGAGTGTGATGGGCTATCCCTCTTGTTTTAAATCATTTATTAATTAAAACATCACATTAACCAATCGTTTTCAAATAGCCTTTAAAAGCTTAAAGCCTTTGTCAAACTGACAGGCGATAGCGAACCGGACCGAGTCCGAAGCGATACGAGACGTCAAACTGGGTGCAGCGAACCGAGGCGTGACAGTTGTATTAGCTGACTTTTTATGAACGACGTCAAACAGAGAAAATACGCCTTTGGAACGTCCTCGTATCGGTTCGGTCACGCTATCGGATCGCTTTCGCTTTTCTATGTGACTGGATTCAAACAATTCCATACATTACAAATAAAAACGTCACGCTTCTCATTCGTCACGCCTTTCTGTTTGACAAAAACTTTATGGTATGACCAAGGAAAATGAAAACCTTTGACCTCGACGGGTTCGACGAACCATTTTTTTTAAATAGAGAGTGGATAAATAACCAAAAACGCACCAGAATCCACGAAGTCTTAAATCAATACACGAACGGACTTCACGCAATAAACTACATACCTTCATTTAACATACCGCTAATATACATACGCAAATATTATACGAAAAGCCTTTAGCAATAAAGATTCTGACCCAAACGCTCTCTGGGGTCCGATTCGTTACGTTTCATTAGACAGGTAGACCCTCGAGTTTGTAACTTAGAAACTACTTGGTCAGTTTAACTTAAACAAAGGCTTCCAACTTGGTACAGGTAAAGTTGGCAATTACCTATGAATTGATAACAATATTGCTAAATGATTTGATTTATACGGGTCTGTTCTTGAATTAGGTTCAGTTTGTATCTTTCGTTTGTTGAAGTGTACACTTGAGGGTTATTTCACACGGTTATGATGGTCGGTTCAGTGATTCTTTTTGGCTACTACATAGTTTTCTAGTTTACAATTCGCACACCAATAACTTAATTTAGTGTGACAACATAAAAAAAATCGTTTCAAATAAAATAAAAAATATATGTTATTAAATTTGTTTGTGCGAATCGTCCAAAAACCTTTATTATTAATGCAAAGTTTACGAGGTTGGACATTGTAACTCTCGCACACTACTGAACGGATTGCCGACTGATTGACGGCACGGTTGGTGCAGTGGCTGAGCGATTGGACTGCTGCGCTGCGTGTCGCGGGTTCGATTCCCGCACGGAGCAAATATTTGTATGATCTACAAATAGTTCTTCCGGGTCTGGGTGTATGTGTATGTGAGTTTATATGTTTGTAAACGCACCCACAACACAGGAGAAAGTCCTAGTGTGGGGCAACGTTTTTTAAAAAAGAAAAAGATAAGATTGATAAGGATGAAATTATGTACACAGTGGCGTCTACACTAATATTATAAAGAGGAAAGATTTTTATTTTTGTGTCTGTGTATGTTTGTAATAAATAAACTCAAAAACTCCTGTGCAGATTTCAAGAAATTTTACACCGTTAGAAAGCTACAGCCTTAGTAACATTGGCCACCCATGCGAAGCCAGGACGAGCCGCTAGTAGTTTATAACTTGGATAAACACAATATGCTTAAGATATTTTTTCTCCCATTTATATGAGCCCATGAGGCCAATCAATGAACTCTACATGGTCGCAGTAATGAGCTGAAAAACAACCAATAAGAAACTAAAAAGCAATAAATTAACATTGAACTCGAGATTTTCCTAACACCCTTTTTTTGTCGTGGTAAAATCATCAAATGAGTCCTCCCACCCAAGGCATCGCAGGAGGGACTGTCAGACTTGTACTGACTGAAATCCACGGTGTCCTTCAATAGCCCTTTACGTTTCGGGGTCACGGTAATTCGTTAGTCCCGCGACCCCAGCAGGCTTTGGCCCTCTAACCCCTTAGAGGCCCCCTAGCCCGTTATTGTGCTGACATACTTTGAGAACGCGCGTAGAACACTACGCACCGTTCCTAACACCCTTAATAAATTATCAGCGCAATCGATTATTCAATGAAATAGAATCGATAAACAATGCATAGGTATCGCAAGAAGTCATTACAAATGTAAATTATGAGGTAAGTGGTATGAGAACCTTGCGACCGTACTTACTGGCAATCGATTATCAATGAACTTGACACGCTCTATGGTCACGGTCAGTCGTAAATAAACTAAATTAAATGGAAGACGCACGTAGAATGGGGACGAAACCTATAGGTCCTTTGGAACATCGGTCAAAATCTAGCATGTAAGTTAGTGCTACCGCTTATTCCAGAACTATTATCTCTGGGTTCGTGGGACTGTAAGCAGGTTACCGCGACCCTGAAACGTAAAGGGCAAAAAAAGAATTTGGCCGTCTCCTCCGCTTTGCAGGGTGGGACTCATTTGATGATTTTTTTGAAATGATCATTTGAAATTTACGGGCTTTCCGAGGCCAGTAGATGCTCTGAATGGTCCCACTCACAGACCAGACTCGGCGAACGTTGCTAACCCCTGAAGAGAATCGACCTGAGCGCCTGTTATTATAAAGCCATTTATAATCTGTCCTTAAAATAGTAGTACTAGTCGTAAATTAAACTTGGCTGTCATACGTAAATAACGTTCGATCGACGAAGAATAAGAACTTGACCATAATACCGATTATGAATGTTTAATGAGTTTGAACGTATACGTCAATTGTTAATAGTCTATTTCTAATAATACCTACATTGCAGAATAGAATCGTCGTATTTGCTACAACCACTTTCTACAAAAACATGAGTATATCTGTTTCGCTTTCGCTCCACACAAAGAGGACTCTTACGAAGATTTTACAACTCAAAGAAAAAGCGCTCTTATCAGTAGTATTTTTAGAGTTTTAAATCTTTTCTATTTTATTGGTATCGCTGGAATAGGATGTTGAATTTGTCCTACGAGCTGATGTTTTTCTGTACCGTTACCAGTCTAAACTTAGACCGCGCTATAAAAAGAGAAAAAAAAATGGAAAACGTGGTTTACTATTACACCAATTGCTTACCCTTTGAGGACCATAGGCATTATGTTATATCTTCGAATTTTTGGTTCTAGCCTGTTCTGTCCCATTGCTGGGCAAAGGCCTCCCCAGTTCCTCATGAGCTCTTTTTCCACGCTGCTTCAGCTTAAGATAATCTAATACATTTTGACATTTGCACCATCTTTATCGATGATAGAATGGCACTTTATCAACGTCCTCTTGACTGTAAAATAAGAGGAAACGAAAAGGAAATAATGTAATTCTCACGAAATAAAAATATCTTTATTTGACCATTGAGTTTTGGATCTGTAATGGGCTATTACTGTCTTAGGTTGGGACAAGGGTTTGTATAAGGCTAGGTTGTAATGTTAGCGGGGATTTATTAGCGATTTATTTCTTACTCTCATATCTACCCTTTGTTAAAGATTTTTATTAATCCACATATTTATTAATGTTAATTCAGTTAATTCGCAAACAGTGTTAAATTACAACATTGTTTTAGTTGTAATATCAACATGTTGATTGTATTAGTTTAATAGATCTAGAATAAATATCGCCAACGGCACCATAAAATATAAGAAATAGAACGAAGAATTCGACCATTTGAGCATGACTGCGATAGCTCGATTGATAACTGCGTCTGATGTACTAAATCAGATAGCCGCAGGTTCGAATTTTGCTTGCAATCAAATTTTTATTCCACACTAAATATACTTTACAAATCGCGACGCAGACAAAATCGATGAACTCATAAAATCTGACGATCCAATTAACAAATACGACCGAGGTATACAAAAAAGGTTCACAAGTTATGCAAACCTTTTTCAACGTAAAAACCACAAGGCTGAATGCATTAAAAATTTAAAAGACCGCTCTTTTGCGATAACCGTTTTTGACTCACCTGACGTTGGACACAAACATTCTCGGTGATGAGAATAAATAATCGAGTATTGTTATGCTATGTTTGAGTTCGTTTTTGTAATGAGATAGCATATTACAAAAACGAACTCAATTTTTATTAATTTTAATTAATTATTAATTATTATAGCTTTTTTTTTCTTTTTTCGTGGTAAAATCATCAAATGAGTCTTCCCACCCAGGGCAGGGCGGGAGGGACTGTCAGACTTGTACTGACTAAAATCCACGGTGTCCTTCACGAGCCCTTTGCGTACCGGGGTTACGGTGATGGGTAAGTCCCGCGACCCCGGCAGGCTCTGGCCCTCTACAGGCCCCGTCAATGTGCTGACACTCCTTGAAGCGCGCGTGGAACACAACGCGCCGTCGACCCGGGCATGGTCCATGGTCGGACAGCAAGTCGCCCATTACTCGCTGCCCGCATGCCCGCGCCTACGGTGGCCGGAGATCGTCCTGTGACGTCCGACGCCGTGGGCGTCTACCACTGCGGCTGGGATGGAGGGAGGACGCTGTCCTCTCCCTCAGGCGGCCCGCCTCCTCCTTCACGAGCATGACTGCTTCGCAGAAGGAGGCGACCGCTTCCCACTCCGTCTCGCCCCGCAGCATGGCCTCGACCAATGCCGGGCGCGAGAGGTCTCCGCCTATCGCCGTCGTGAGGACACGGCGGTGCTCTGCCCAAGCGGGGCAGTCCTGCACCGTATGCTCCACCGTGTCCTCCGGACGATCCTCGCAGTGGTGACACCCAGGCGTTTCTTCCCTCCTTATCAGACACAGGAACCTCCCGAAACTTCCGTGTCCGGTGAGGACCTGCGTCATGCGGAAGGTAAGGACGCCGTGACGCCTATCCAGCCACTCCTCAAAGAGGGGTCTTACCGCCGCGATTGCGGCGTGTCCGAATTATTATAGCTAACACATAAGTAGTACTTAAAGCTGTTTTACAAATGTTAAAAGATTGATGACCACGTAAACGCTTTAAGAATCTGCTAAATGTGAGAAGCAGCACGAAATCGGTTTGAGATCGGACAATAATGTTCACTGAACCACGAACATCATCTGCCTAGCCTAATCCCAACTATATTTGGGTCGGCTTCCAGTCAAACCTGATGCAGCTGAATATCAGTATTTTACATGGAGCGACTGCCTATCGGACCTCCACAACCCAGTAACTGAATAATACGATACCCCATGGTAAGACTGGTTGCCAGACTTTAGAGCTTCTGACTAACAGTAACGACTGACAAAGATTTACAAATGACAGCCGGGACCAACGGCTTTACGTGCTTTCCGAGGCACGGAGGAAACTCGCTATGACAGATGGTCACCCATCCACAGACCTACCTCGACGAGTGCGGGTGTAATTATTTAGCCACGCGCTCTTCACGACTAACTTGACTAAGAATCACATTTTTAGATTTGTATTTCATGTCTATCTGAAAACTCATAATCCACACGCAGATTAATTAAATTGACTTTCTACTGAGTTCTAAGCTTATAACACACACGTATCGGTTATTGAATCCAGAAAGTCTTTTGAACGGATTATTTGTATTTTCAATAAACGGTTTTATTTGAGCGAAGTATTTCTATACTTGGAAATAAATAGAGATTTGAATAGTATTTTTGCTCAAGCTCAAGTCAGGCTCGACTGTGTATGCTTGAACATATTCGATTGAGACTAAGTTGAAACACTTATTCAAGTCTTAGGCTGAGATCTAGAGTTCTTAGATGTTTCTCAACTTTAACGTAGACATATTATGTAAGCTTAATAATGTAGCTCTAGTAGGTTCTGTCAGTAAATAAAATTAGGCTTTAAAACTGCGAGATTTTACATATTTAAGAACAGCAAGCGAAAAATATTCCACACAACTTAATATTATAAAATAAAAGCCCCTGTATGTCTGTCAGTATGAATGCTAATAACTCAAATAAAAAACGTTGTAAATACGGCTTAGTTGTATAAATTAATCATGGTTTTTTTGTAGATTAGATAGATTAGATAAATTGTACCGAAGGCGTTGGAAAGAATCTAATTGAAAATCTGCGTAAATCAATTAAACTGTCTATGTAATTCACGTAGTCGAAGAATTTATGTAAAAAAACAAGTTTATTATGGTCTGCTACCCTGGCGAACACAAGGTTGATTGCTAGTAAAAACCAAATGCAATACCAAATCGCTGTTCACCTACTGTGTGACCAATGCCCAACTCTTGACTAGACTATTCGAAGCAGAAAGTCGAGTGGAAAGTTGGTAAATTGTAATCTTCTATCAAGTGGCCTCTTCATTTGTCACTTGGATTTTTGTTCATTGTCCTTTTTGCTCAGTCGGAGGCCTTTTAGGCACACTTGGAGGCCTTTTAATAAAGTCTGAAGAGGTACTTAATCTCGTTATGTATCGAGTTGTGGCCTTCAAGGGGATTATAGGTATTGTTTTTGGGTTAAATTAACAATGTAGCAGCTTAATAAAATAAATAAAGTTCAGGCGACACGCAGATAGCTTAGGGTATTTTTCTTCGCCGAAATCGGGTAAAGTTTTTTTTTTTATTTGGATATAGGCTCGTGTTTGACCACTGAAGCCTCATTTAGACGATATCGCATGCGATCTGCATGCAAGCTTAACTACATTGTGGTATTTTTTTATCAATGTAGTCATACTTATATGCAACTCTCATATAATTTTGCGCAGCGTATAAACGGTCCTTAACTCACCTGATGGTAAGCGCAGATGTGGTCGACAGTGAAGCACGCTTGCCAAGAAGTAACCTATTCAAATAGAGTTTAGATAAACTTTTTTATAATTATTATACGCATTGTTACCCATGCGTCGTGGATTTCAAAGATTTTCTATGAAAAGAAACTGGTCGCGGGACTGTACGAATTACCTTGACCCCGGAAAGTAAAGGGCTATTGAAGGACACCGTGGATTTTAGTCAGTACGAGTCTGACAGTCTCTCCCGCTCTGCCCTGGGTGGGAGGACTCATTTGATGATTTTACCATGATAAAAAAAAAATGGAAAGAAACTAGACTGAGCTATCGAGATCCCACATACAAGTGTCGAATTCTTCAATCCATTTGTAAATTCTTACGGTGACATTTCGCGCCATCTATTGCAGAGTATGCGAAGGTCGCAGGTCCAAATTTTGGAAAAGGAAAAGGAACATTTTGGAATTCTTAAAAATCATGCGCCACTGTTTGTATTAAAGTTAGATAATCTTGTTGCTGACTCCGCGAAGAGTATACGTACTTCGGGATGTGAACCTTTTCACGCACGACGTACCTAATGTTTTTTCAATCTTGATGGAATGAAAATCAAGACATTCCAGACTTGGCTTGAACGTAGCTACGAAGTTACGTGTAGTCCAGTCAACGAGGCTTATGTTACCCGAAAAATTCCTCCGGCACTTAAATTTGGAATATGATGAAAAAAGGTGATACTTTATAGATGCACAAGAATCCATCATTATTTTTGAAGTGAAAACTTCTTTAGCGGCGTTGAGCACTTTTCTGTAATGGGTATAAAATCTTAAACTCGCGTCAGGACACGTGACCCTGACCGAAAAAGCGTAGGACGGCGCAGGGCGCTTGCGTGAATGTTCGTGTGACGTTGCTAGGTAACATTGTTTATAAAAGTTGTACGTCACATTGGAAAATTATTGAAATAAAAAGTCAACCATTTTTGCGAGTTTTACTAAAATCTGTTCACAAGATATTTCCAACAATTACTATTCAAGTTTTCACTTCTGCCGGCACTCCCAGAGTGCAACCCGTCGTTTTTTTTTTTACATCAGACATTTAATACAGTGTTACGTTGTTTTTTTGTACCTGGCTGTTTTCCTGACAATATATAGGGAGTCCATTACGGAGTTTCTTAGGTTATCACTTTTTCACAACAATTCACTTTTATATTAAACCTTTTAAACAGTTTTACAACATTAATTAAATCAAAACAAAAGTTTACTTGTTTACTTTTCACTTGACATTACATCAGACGTCAATTATGACAGTTCAAGGCGCCATCTGGCGATTCGCTGATTAACGATTATAAAATAATCGATATTTTTAACTAATAGTTTGCAAATCATAGAAAATATAAAATACCTGATTTAGCAAACCTAAATAATTCTAAGATAACGGAAATAAAAAATATTAATAAAATGAAATATCCGTAAACGGAAGTGATTTAGTTTTTTCAATATGGACTTTTTTCTCGAACATTCTAAGGCCGCGAAACATTTATTATCTGTGAAGTTTTTGCGTGAATTGTCTGTGACAGAATGTTGTCACAGAAAAATGTCAATTTTGCCTAATTAATATTCAGGGGTAATTGTTATTGTTAATTACGAGGAATTATAAATTAGACCACGAAATCGTATGGATTTAATTTAGTGAAATGGCTTTAGGCTTAAACACGTGACGTTGGACAGTTTTTTGTGAGTTTGGTGTATTTTTGAGGAATTGAGTGTTTTCCTTGGAGTGTTTGTAATTGGTAACCAAGAAGGATTCTCCCTGGACTTGGGGAAAGTGAATTTCTTGGGCACCCGAATTCTGCCTTGATTTCCGGCCGACGCGCCAGTGATGGTTAGTCGTCACATTCTGCCCGAGCCGGCTTCCAGTCAGCATCAAACTTATTTACTTTTTGGCGAAGGTGAGTTCTTTTATTGTAACGGTGTCTGAGGTTGTTCGGTGAGCACTTCCCCGGTTGTTGAGAGAATATAGTCGTGATTCGTGAAAACTTATTGCAGGATTCTTAATTGCGGGACTTTGTGGCGCCGACCCGTGACCAACGGCCACAGCATTCCATCATAGCATTCCACCGCAGCCGCCGCCGACGAGTCTTCTTTCAGAGTGAACTGTGAGTATTAAACATCGCTATTTACTAAAGATAGGCCGTAGGTGTTTTCTCGGTGTCTACCACAGTGTTAATTTATAGGTTATTCGTGGACCCCGTGGTGACGTGGCGGATGCCACGCCGGAGCGGTATTTGAATGGAGAACCTGATGTCCATTACAGGCTCAGGCTAATTGATTTCCCCTTTCGGTCCCGTTGAGGAAAGCAATTTGGTTCCACCTATATTATTGGGTCTCCGTATGGCAAATTACAGGAAGGCAGCTTGAGAAGCTCGTCCCGCCGCCAGGATCCAGCAGGCCGTTGGGGCCTGGACGCGGGACCCGTTGCTCGGGCTCGCCTGAAGCCACCTGCGGAGCCAGCGGCACAGCGAGCGGCACGGTTGCGAAGCCCGCAGGCGGTCGCGCCGTGCGAGACGGTTTTTTTTAACTCCTTTTTTTTACTCCTTATTTTTTTTTATATTTTAATCCGGCTCCCGTTGTAAACCGGAGCCTGTAAACCGGTCTATATTATACCGGGTCTGGATGTCGGTGTTCCACCGATTTTCAAATTGAGGATCTTGGGCTAGTTCTTCATTCACCCGGATGTAGGGTGAACATCTTCAGCTTCAGGATCCGGGACTCTCCCAGTCCCTGGCGCCCATTTGTTAATTTTAATTTGAATTTAAATGGAACGTTCTAGTTTGGATATAATTTAACTTTTAACTTTTTCTCGGAACAGTACTCGGCAGGTTTATCTCCAACTCCCCACGCCCATAGCTCTTTCCGTTAAAGTATAAACTGGCTAGCCACCTTTAGTTAAAACTAAGATCTTAATTTAATTTTCTCGACCTACTTGTCATAACTACTAAACAATAAATGTCACATCAAATTTATTATGTATAATAATAAACCAGTTTTTATATAATTTGTTGTTTCCTTATAGTTGTTTCCCCAACCGAGAGGGAGAAAATATTTTATGTAACAGTGGCGCCCAACGTGTGTATTAGTTGGAGAAAGAGGTTACGTCTTTTGCTGTACCTTACAAACCGGAGTACTGTTTCTGGAACCTTCCATTTATTTTAATTTTAAGGAAAAACCGTCTTGCAGAATCCTTTGCCTGTTTATGTTTGTGCTGTTTTATACAACTTTACATTTTACAATTATTTACTTTTTTATTTTTTTTACTGCTTGCTGCGATATACAATTCAATTTTTTTATCTGTGCCCCAATATATTGTACCAAGACTTTTGTCTTTAAAAAAATTAATAAATAAGAACCCTAATATTGTGTTATCTATAAGACTGCTATTAATGTAACTGTTTATTATAGTTAATGTTTACACTTTGCTGGAATTTGTAAATTGTGACGGCCAGTTTTATCTTAGATTCAGTTTTTTTTTAAATTTCAAATATGGAACGCCCTATTAAATTTAATTTACTTCGGAAAGATGAACTCATGTATGAAGTACTGATCCGGGACGCTAAACCTGCCTCAACCGTAGAGGAATTACGTACCCAAATTAGGGACCTCAGTAAATTGGTTAGTTCCGATGAAATCGTGGAAACGGATAGAGATCCAGAGTCAGAATTAAAGATAATTAAGGCCAAATTGCCAGAAATTGGTGAAGTTCTGGATAAGTACCCCAGCAATTTTAAAAAATTTAACCGCGCCAGGGCTTTGGCTTTCCATCTATTTCATCGTTTGGGTAGGATATCTTCTCCAACTGAGCTTGAAGCCGATTACGCAGCCGTTGATAAGCGACTTAGCAGTTTCTTAGCAAGAATTGATTCGGTCAACGCGAGCTTCCACCAATCTTTTACTTCCGCTGAGGAGGCACTGGAGGTAGTGTCTAATTTGCAGACGAAGGACGTCATCATTTCCTGCAAAAAGGACACTGTAAAAAGCCTAGGTGTTAAATTTAACGGGACAGGTTGCGTGAAAGCGTTCATTGAGCGTCTAGAGGAGCTCTGCGAGGCCAGAGGTATCGACGAGTCTTCTCTACATCAATCAGCTCTGGACATTTTCTCAGATGGAGCCTTGTTGTGGTACCGTGGAATTAAAGCGTTGGTTGGTGATTGGCCGGAACTGAAAAAGCAGTTACTTGCAGATTTCGCTCCACCTGATTACGACATGCGTCTCATGTCGGAAATCTCAAACAGAACACAGGGGTCGACGGAGCAGTCTTGTATCTTTATAGCAGTCATGGAGAACATGTTCAACAGGCTTTCTTATAGGGTTCCAGAGCACGATCGGTTGGCACGGATTAAGTACAACTTGAGACCAGAATACACTTCGGGGTTGTGTTTGTTCACCATTAACACGCTCGGCGAGCTGAAGGAGAAGTGCAGGCAACTAGAGTCGGGCTTCCACAGCAAGGCTCAGTTCCATGAGCCGCCCAAACCAACGTCTTCCTTCGTCGCAGCAGACTTAGCCTACCAATCCCCGAAGGGTTCAAGGATTGAAGCCGTGCAGACTGATTCGGGTTCGTTGTTTTGTGTTCGTTGTAGGGTTAAGGGGCACTCGTTATCGAATTGTAAATCAAAGGAAATCGTGTGTTACCGTTGCGGCAAGAAGGGCGTACGTGCACCGTCGTGTCCTACGTGCAATAAAAAGCAGAAGGAGGTTCAGTCCTGTCCAACCTGCATTTCAAAAAACTAAATGTCCGGAACTACAGTCAAAATTTTGATAAGTCCGATTGGGACAATCATTTAAAATTTTTAAAATTATTTTTTAGTACATTAAGGGTGAATACAGTACATTATAAGACTTCGGACGATAGTCGTCCACATTTAACTATATCTATATACGATGAGCAGTATTACGGATTACTCGACTCGGGTTCTTGCATTTCGGTATTGGGTTCCGATGTTGGTCAGCACTTTATAAGGGCTGGTGCAACTGTGCACGCCGATAAACAGATGGGCAGCATAGTAACTGCCAATGATTCGCGAGCATCCGTGGAGGGTTATTTATTTTTACCAGTATCTCTCATGGGAGTAACTAAGGTGATTAAATTTTATATTATTCCAGATATTACCACACCGTTAATTTTAGGTGTTGATTTTTGGAAGGCCTTTAATTTGGCACCAAAAATTTTTAATACTTTACCATTTCAATATTTTAAACGTAAAAGAGGTCATTCTTGCGTCTCGGAGGTTAGGCATCTACAGCCGTTTGATGAGTTAACACCGGATCAAAAGATTGAAGCGGAGTTAATAATTAAAGATTTTGAAAAGGTCTCCTTTGAGGTAAAAGGATTAGGTCGTACCCAACTGCTGCGCCATAAAATAGATACGGGAGATGTTCCTCCTATTAAACAGCGTTATTACCCTTTGTCGCCTGAACGCCTCAAGGAACTCAACCGTCAGCTGGATGAGATGTTGGAGATGGGAGTGGTGGAACCTAGCAACAGCGCATGGAATAATCCGGTTCTGTTGGCTCCAAAACAAAACGGAGAATGGAGATTTTGCTTGGACAGCCGAAAACTGAATGCGGTCAGTAAGCATGATGCGTATCCACTACCCTACATCTCTCGCATCTTAGACCAGTTGCGTGACGCGCGTTATCTTTCATCCATTGACCTTAAATCGGCCTTCTGGCAAATAGAACTGGACTCTGTTTCGTCCAAGGAGAAAACCGCGTTCACAGTCCCCGGTCGAGGTTTGTTCCAGTTTAAAGTTATGTGCTTTGGGTTGACTGGAGCCCCAGCCACCCAACAGCGATTAATGGACAGACTTTTCGGTCCGGAGTTCCATAACAAGGTCTTTGTATATTTAGATGACTTAATTATTTGCTCATCAACCTTCGAGGAGCACACTTCGCTTCTAAAACGGGTTTTAGACAAGTTAACGCAGGCTAATTTAACAATTAATTTACCTAAGTGCTGTTTCTTTCGACGCGAACTTAAATATCTAGGCTACATAGTAGACGAGCGAGGCTTACACACTGATCCGTCGAAAATTCAGTCAATTGTCGATTTTCCAACTCCTACAACTCGTAAGCAAGTGAAAATGTTTCTTGGAACGGCCTCATACTATAGACGTTTTATTAAAAACTTTAGCTCCATAGCGGCCCCTTTGAATGCGCTAACGAGTACTAGCAAAAAGGCGCCGCCTTTCAAGTGGACAGCTGAGACCGAATCCGCGTTCTCAACCTTGAAAGAGGCATTGGTGTCGGCTCCAGTATTAGCTTGCCCAGATTTCTCTCAACCTTTTGAGATTCATTGTGACGCATCCAGTTTTGGGATAGCGGGCACTCTGACTCAGGTTGTTGATGGGGAGGAGCACCCGATCGCCTACTGCAGTCGTTCGCTTAATGCGGCGGAACGCAATTATTCAGCGACAGAGCGTGAGGCACTTGCGGTAGTCTTTGCCGTGGAACACTTTCGTCCTTACGTTGAAGGCGGTCCTGAATTTAAAGTGGTAACCGACCACTCAAGTTTAAAATGGTTCTTTAATTTAACCAATCCATCTGGGCGGTTGGCCCGTTGGGGTTGTCGGTTATCACCTTACAATTTTACCATTGAGCACCGCAAAGGTAAGGACAATGTGGTTCCAGATGCCTTATCGCGTGGCGTTCCGGTGCTGGAAATTAAAGCGTCCGACACTGACACTTGGTTTAAGGGGGTGTGGGATAAATGCGTCAGTACACCTAGGTCGTGCCCTAACTATATTATTAAAGGGGATAAACTTTACCGCTATTCTAAAAATAAATTCGGTGTAGCTAGCGACAATGATTGGAAGCAGGTAGTACCGGAGAGCAATCGTGAAGAACTGCTTAGGAGTCACCACAGTGGCGAATTAGCACCACACTTTGGAGTGTTTAAAACTTATAAAAGACTCGCTCTCCGATACTACTGGCCAAACATGTACAAAGATGTGGTTAGCTACGTCGGTAAATGTGATAAATGCGCAGCATACAAACACTCACAACAGCCTCCTTCCGGTCTCTTGGGCGATGCGAAAGACTGTTCCAAACCTTTCGAAACTATAAGCATCGACTTAGTAGGTCCGTTACCACGGTCAAGAGCGGGATTCACGTATCTGTTTGTTGTCGTGTGCTGTTTCACAAAGTATTGTCTGCTGTTTCCTTTACGTAGAGCTGTTGGTAAGGCTATAGCACAGAAACTAGAAGACGGCGTTTTCTTGGTACACGGTATACCCCGTACGGTGATAGCAGACAACGGGACGCAATTCACGGGCAACGAGATTCGCTCACTACTACAGAGGTACAAAATACCTCAAGTTCACTTCACACCTCGTTATTGCCCAAGCGTGAACACCGTAGAACGCTATAACCGTACCATAATGACCGCGGTATCAATACTCGTGGAGGATGATCATCGATCTTGGGACGTAAACATTTCCAAGATCCAATTTGCTATGAACACCTCCACGAATGAAGTTACTCGTTTCACCCCGTTCTTTCTAGTACATGGCAGAGAAGCAGTTAGTAGTGGTGATGTCTTCGGCAATGATACCGTTGGACAGCTCACTCTAGCTTGCTCTTCGCGCAGTTCATATGCAGACCAGCTAGGAACGTTACGTGGTATCTGCGATAAAGTAAAGGAAGCGCTCATAAAATCACATACTCGTAGTGCTCGTTATTATAATAAAAGTAGGAGGCAGGCGGAGTTTGAGGTAGGCGACACTGTGTGGAAGAAAACTTATCCCCAGAGTGACGCCTCCAAATTCTTTATGGCCAAATTAGCACCTAAGTACGAAAAATGTATTATTAGGAAAAAACTTTCACCCTTACTGTATGAATTGGAAGGCTGTAGTTCCGGCAAAAATCTGGGCACATGGCATATTGAGGATATGAAACCACCATGTGGCCATGATTAATTCTTTTTTTTTTAATTTAATTCCTATTTAAAATAAATATTTTACTTTTTGCATGTCGTAGTTGGTCGCAGTAACCATTGAGGGCTGTATATGCCTTGAGGTTGCTGGTTTTTATTTTAGCTTTGTGGGATTTTATTTCCACGGCGCTATATTACAGTTGGATTTAAGTATTTTCCACTGTTTTTACGGTTTGTAGTGGTACACAGGTTTCTACTGTGTCCACGTTTGTTAACCATATTTGGGAGTGGTTGTTGCATGTTTAACAACCCTGTTGGGAGTCTAAAACTCCGGATTGCTGGTAAGGCAGCAAAATGATAGTCCTGAGATTGGAGGCCATAATGGCGGGCGTGTAGGCTGCATTGATGGAATACGTTTAAGATGGTATTTTTTTTAATTAGGGGCGAAAACCGTTACTTTCCATTTTGGGAAGACGGTTAGCCAATTTTCATTTGTTTGTAGAATTTAATTTTTTCCAGTTTATTATTTGGATACCAGCCAGCATTACTGTTGGTAGTCCATTAGTTTAAGATGTGAATGGTGGTGTACGATAGAGTAGGTAGGTCTGTCTTACATAGATATAGTAAGTCAGACTGGGATAGTTCGTCGGGAGTTATTTTCAAAATTTTGTTTAATCCCTTTGGAGCTTGTCTTTTACATGTTCGTAAATGGATTAGACTCGCTCCAGGAGAAATTTTTGTAAACAATCGTACACCAGCTTCCATAACATTTTTTCTCTTCGGTTCGTTCTCCATTCCTCGTTTCAGGCTTGGACGTTGTGGATTTTCCCAGGCGTGTTAGGCCCTTTGGAGTCTGCTTCAACGCTGGAGGGCCAGCGTCGAGATTTGCCCTAGTGGGTCAAATCTCTGGTGGTTGGGGAGGTACTGTTACGTTGTTTTTTTGTACCTGGCTGTTTTCCTGACAATATATAGGGAGTCCATTACGGAGTTTCTTAGGTTATCACTTTTTCACAACAATTCACTTTTATATTAAACCTTTTAAACAGTTTTACAACATTAATTAAATCAAAACAAAAGTTTACTTGTTTACTTTTCACTTGACATTACATCAGACGTCAATTATGACAGTTCAAGGCGCCATCTGGCGATTCGCTGATTAACGATTATAAAATAATCGATATTTTTAACTAATAGTTTGCAAATCATAGAAAATATAAAATACCTGATTTAGCAAACCTAAATAATTCTAAGATAACGGAAATAAAAAATATTAATAAAATGAAATATCCGTAAACGGAAGTGATTTAGTTTTTTCAATATGGACTTTTTTCTCGAACATTCTAAGGCCGCGAAACATTTATTATCTGTGAAGTTTTTGCGTGAATTGTCTGTGACAGAATGTTGTCACAGAAAAATGTCAATTTTGCCTAATTAATATTCAGGGGTAATTGTTATTGTTAATTACGAGGAATTATAAATTAGACCACGAAATCGTATGGATTTAATTTAGTGAAATGGCTTTAGGCTTAAACACGTGACGTTGGACAGTTTTTTGTGAGTTTGGTGTATTTTTGAGGAATTGAGTGTTTTCCTTGGAGTGTTTGTAATTGGTAACCAAGAAGGATTCTCCCTGGACTTGGGGAAAGTGAATTTCTTGGGCACCCGAATTCTGCCTTGATTTCCGGCCGACGCGCCAGTGATGGTTAGTCGTCACATTCTGCCCGAGCCGGCTTCCAGTCAGCATCAAACTTATTTACTTTTTGGCGAAGGTGAGTTCTTTTATTGTAACGGTGTCTGAGGTTGTTCGGTGAGCACTTCCCCGGTTGTTGAGAGAATATAGTCGTGATTCGTGAAAACTTATTGCAGGATTCTTAATTGCGGGACTTTGTGGCGCCGACCCGTGACCAACGGCCACAGCATTCCATCATAGCATTCCACCGCAGCCGCCGCCGACGAGTCTTCTTTCAGAGTGAACTGTGAGTATTAAACATCGCTATTTACTAAAGATAGGCCGTAGGTGTTTTCTCGGTGTCTACCACAGTGTTAATTTATAGGTTATTCGTGGACCCCGTGGTGACGTGGCGGATGCCACGCCGGAGCGGTATTTGAATGGAGAACCTGATGTCCATTACAGGCTCAGGCTAATTGATTTCCCCTTTCGGTCCCGTTGAGGAAAGCAATTTGGTTCCACCTATATTATTGGGTCTCCGTATGGCAAATTACAGGAAGGCAGCTTGAGAAGCTCGTCCCGCCGCCAGGATCCAGCAGGCCGTTGGGGCCTGGACGCGGGACCCGTTGCTCGGGCTCGCCTGAAGCCACCTGCGGAGCCAGCGGCACAGCGAGCGGCACGGTTGCGAAGCCCGCAGGCGGTCGCGCCGTGCGAGACGGTTTTTTTTAACTCCTTTTTTTTACTCCTTATTTTTTTTTATATTTTAATCCGGCTCCCGTTGTAAACCGGAGCCTGTAAACCGGTCTATATTATACCGGGTCTGGATGTCGGTGTTCCACCGATTTTCAAATTGAGGATCTTGGGCTAGTTCTTCATTCACCCGGATGTAGGGTGAACATCTTCAGCTTCAGGATCCGGGACTCTCCCAGTCCCTGGCGCCCATTTGTTAATTTTAATTTGAATTTAAATGGAACGTTCTAGTTTGGATATAATTTAACTTTTAACTTTTTCTCGGAACAGTACTCGGCAGGTTTATCTCCAACTCCCCACGCCCATAGCTCTTTCCGTTAAAGTATAAACTGGCTAGCCACCTTTAGTTAAAACTAAGATCTTAATTTAATTTTCTCGACCTACTTGTCATAACTACTAAACAATAAATGTCACATCAAATTTATTATGTATAATAATAAACCAGTTTTTATATAATTTGTTGTTTCCTTATAGTTGTTTCCCCAACCGAGAGGGAGAAAATATTTTATGTAACAACAGAAATGCTAATTTTTAATAAGATTCCTATCTGTTAGATGTTATTAATAAGAAACAGTCAGTTATGATTAAGATACAAAATTCTATATCAATAACAAAATTATAACCATTTATTGAGTATTTCCAATCTTGTTTTCTTTTCCTCAAATAAAAATCTCTTACGATGAGCAAAATTATCTGTTTAAAAAAGACAAAAGACTTCAAAGAGTTTAAAGCTTCTACTAACTTATAGTCCTTTATTCATTTTTCAACATATTATTTTATATTTTTAAATATTTTTACAAAAACAAAACAAAAAAAAAACATTTAAAAATGTAAATAATAGTGGCCACCGGTATCGGGAACAGGGTTCGAGCTACCGTCGGTCAGGGCTCCAGAGAAAGGAACCTCCTAACAATGCGCGCCGTGTCTAGAAGGACTGCTTTCTGAATCAGGCCCTTGATCCAGGTGCCTGACGAGAGCCTCCTTAGATGTAGGTCGAGGCTTTTGGCAATTAAGCCATGGGCCGACACGACTATCGGCACAATGATCACTGTATCCACCTTGTGAGCCAAATCAAGATACTTGAGTTGCTTATCTTCCTCAGCTTTCACGAGGTTCTGGTCATGCGGGACGGTTATATCAACAATCATTGCGTGCCGCTCAGATTGATCCACCACCACTCTATCAGGTCAGTTGGCTACAATACTTCTGTCAGTGATGATGGATTGATCCCAGTCATCATCATCATCTCAGCCATAGGACGTCCACTGCTGAACATAGGCCTCCCCTTTAGATCTCCACATATACCGGTTGGAAGCGACCTGCATCCAGCGTCTTCCGGCGACCTTTATAAGGTCGTCTGTCCACCTTGTTGGTGGACGTCCTACGCTGCGCTTGCTAGTCCTTGGTCTCCACTCTAGAACTTTTCGACCCCATCGGCCATCTGCTCTGCGAGCAATATGGCCTGCCCATTGCCACTTCAGCTTGCTAATCCGGTGGGCTATGTCGGTGACTTTAGTTCGTCTACGGATCTCCTCATTTCGGATTCGATCACGTAGAGAAACACCGAGCATAGCTCTCTCCATAGCTCGTTGAGCGACTTTGAGCTTTGAGATGAGGCCGATAGTGAAAGACCACGTTTCAGTGCCGTACGTCATCACTGGTAACACACATTGGTTAAAGACTTTCGTCTTGAGGCACTGAGGTATGTCGGACGAAAAGACATTGCGTAGTTTCCCGAACGCTGCCCAACCGAGTTGGATTCGGCGGTTGACCTCTTTCTCGAAGTTGGACCTACCCAATTGGACTACTTGTCCTAAGTAGATATATGAGTCAACAACTTCGAGTACCGAGTTTCCAACAGAGACTGGGGTGGGCACAACATTGGCATTTGACATAATTTTCGTCTTGTCCATGTTCATTTTCAAGCCCACCCGTTGTGAAACTCGGTCGAGGCCATCGAGCATCATGCTGAGTTCCTCCATCGACTTTGCCATGACTACGATGTCGTCGGCAAACCGAAGGTGAGTGATGTATTCGCCGTTGATGTTGATGCCAAGTCCTTGCCATTCCAGGAGCTTGAAGGCGTCTTCCATTGCGGCAGTAAACAGTTTCGGGGATATAACGTCCCCCTGTCTTACGCCTCTTCTCAATGGAATCGCCTTTGTGCTATGCTCCTGTACTCGGACCGACATGGTGGCGTTATTATACAAACACTTCAATACCTCGATGTACCGATAGTCAATACGGCATCGCTGGAGTGACTCAAGCACAGCCCATGTTTCCACCGAATCGAAGGCTTTCTCATAGTCCACAAACGCTAAGCATAATGGCAAGTTATACTCTTCGGTCTTCTGTATAACTTGCCGCAGCGTATGGATGTGGTCTATGGTACTATAGCCTTTTCGGAAACCGGCTTGTTCGGGAGGCTGGAAGTCATCAAGTCTGTGTTCGAGACGGTTCGTGATAACCCTTGAAAACAGCTTATAAACATGACTCAGAAGCGTGATGGGTCTGTAGTTCTTCAATAGGCTGTTATCACCTTTTTTGAAGAACAGCACCACCTCACCCCTGCTCCACGTTTCAGGCGTTTTGCCCTCGGACAGGACGGAATTAAAGAGCTTCTGGAGGACTTTAAGTACCGGTGTTCCACCCGCTCTCAGAAGCTCTGACGTGATTCCGTCCTCGCCCGGCGCCTTGTTGTTCTTAAGCTGCTTCAGGGCCATCCTAATCTCGTACAGACTGATGTCCGGGATATCTTCGGTATAGTGTCGGGACAGCTTGGCTCTTGGATCTCCTACCAAGCTGTCAACGGGCTTTGCGACCGAAGTGTATAACTGTCCATAGAACCTCTCGATCTCGCCTAAAACCTCTGCTTTGGTCAACGCTATGCTGCCATCCTCCCGTTTCAGCTTTGTCATCTGGCTTTGCCCAATAGACTTGTCCTTTGCGAACACTTTGGAGCCTTGGTTTCGCTGTATGGTCTCTTTAACACGATTCGTATTAAAGAGACGCAGATCGTGTCGCAAGGACTTAGATATACGTCTATTGAGCTGCCTATATGACTTCGCGTCATCGGAAGACTGCAACTGTAGCAAACGTCGTTCAGCCATGAGGTTTAAGGTTTGCTCGGTCAATTTCTGAGGTCTATCTTTACGGCAGGGTCTAAAAAACTTAGACCCTACCGTGCGGACAGTTTCCACTAGCCCGTCGTTGATCTCGTCCACTGAAACTAAGTTCTCAAGGCAAGCAAAGCGATTAGAGAGCTCGAGTTGAAAGCTTTCGGGGTTTTGAATGTGGGACCGAGTAGGTCGGAGCGTAGACTTCATCAAGCTGGACCTTTCAAGTTTAACATTGATATTCAGTGAGCCTCTTACGATTCGGTGATCGCTACCGGTTTTTACCCTGTTGATCACAGAGACATCACTGAATATCCGTTTCTTGTCGGTCATGAAGAAGTCTATCTCGTTTCTCGTGAAACCATCGGGGCTCAACCAGGTCCATTTCCTGTGAGGCGGCTTCTGGAAGAAAGAGTTCATCATGAAGAGTTCCTCTTTCTCCAGAAAGTCGGCCAGCCTCTGCCCCCTAGGGTTCCGTTGCCCATATCCAAATTGCCCCACTCTCAACTCATCACCGCTTTTCTTGCCCAACTTTGCGTTAAAGTCCCCCATAACAACAGTAAAGTGGGTTTTGGAACTATGTATGGCCCTACTTACGTCCTCATACATAGTCTCCACTTCATCATCGGAGTGTGACGAGGTCGGTGCGTATACCTGAATGACCTTCAGCGAATATCTTTTGGATATTCTGAGTATTAGGTATACCACCCTGCTCGACACACTGTCGATGGTTATTATGTTGTTTACGAGGGACTTGTGAACGAGAAACCCGACACCACCTTGGGACTGTTGGTCGCCCTCCCGGTAGTAGAGCAAATTACCAGACTTCAGGGTTACGGTGTCCTCCCCCTCTCTACGGACTTCGCATAACCCTATAATGTCCCAGTGTAATTTGCTCAGCTCCTCTTCCAGCTCGCAGATCTTTTCGTCAGTCCTCATTGTGCGTATGTTGTGTGTTACCAGGGCCAGTCGTCGTTGGGGTGGGTAGCCGGATCTCTTCCGGAGATTCTTCGCACCCCCTGCTCCGCCGTTACCTTGACTGCTACCCGCGCCAGGGATAGCGGAGCTGCCGGGGACTGGGGGCCTGGTTTCTGTGCTTTTCATTAGGGGGTAATGCCTTAAATCGCCACGCTTGGCAGGCGGGTTGGCGATCGCAGTGAGGATGTGCAGTACACGGAGGACGCTGCTGCCCGACCTCCGGTTTGTCCCTTAGTCGCCTCTTACGACACCCACGGGATGATTTGGGGGAACGCAATTCTAAGCCGGCGCCCCACGGCGTGATCCCAGTACAGTGTGATATTGCCGCTTTCAAGAACAGGGTTGGGCACATATCCGTAGTACGGCACTACCGATTCCACAAGGCTGTATTTCAGAGCAAGTTGCTGATGGATAATCCTGGCTACAAGGTTATGTCTATGCAAGTATTCTCCGTTATACTACTAACCTTATTGTTAGGTGTTATAAAACTATTGTTGACAGCTTTAAAGCAATTTGTTATTGTTCAGTATCGCAATCTTGTTACGAGACTAACTTTGTTGTGGAACTAATACTGTTGTGAATACATGGTGTTCTTTGTTGGGAAGTTAATACAGGCACGTGTTTGGAGGTATCGTAATTTGAAAATACGTCTATTTATACCTATACTATTGTGGAAGACTGATTTTGAGCGAAAATCGAATCGACACACAGCGTAGCAGGCGATCGACTGTACCGACAATTTATTGAAATCACACGTAATAAACATTTTCATCAAAATAATTGTCTCGCTTATATTTTTGATGTACGAACCTTACGGTTTGAATACGGTGTGCCGCGACGTTAGCGTGGTCTGTTCTTTGCGTTCTTACTTACTATGAAAATAAATACAAGTCGTCACACAAAATACGCGACGCTGTTTAGCAAGGCTTTAACTCAAAGCACATAGAGTCTATTTTAATAATAAATAAATATACTTTCAATAAATAATATTCGTGTGCCAATTCTAAGGCTTTATAACTTTTTATCTAAGCCTAGGATATTAAATAGGCTTATTCCTTAAATAAGTACTTTTATCGGCAATTCTTTCGAGTTTAAGGAAAATAAAATAAGATCTTGATTTTTCGGGTGCCTAGTAAATCTTTCATGTCCAATTTTGCGAACGTAAAAAGTTTTCTGTTAAAATGCTATTGTATGTATAGAAGAAAATATAAAATTGTAGCGTGAGATTCAATACGGGAGAATGTAATAAATAGTGTTGCGCCATGTAACATAAGGGCATGCAGACGGTGAGTGGACCACGCAGACAGTGAGTAATGGGTGACTCACTGTCGATCATGGACCATGCCCGGGTCGACCAAGCCTCAAAGCCTCAATCTGACGGGTTTCATGGTCTTTATCATGGTAAAATCCTCAAATGAGTCCACCCTTCCTCCTCTTCTTCCTGAGTCAAATGAGAGGGACTGTCAGACTTGTACTTACTAAAATTCACGGTGAACCTTCAATAGCCCTTTAAGTTTCAGGGTCACGGTTACCTAATGATACAGTACCGCGACCCCGCTAAAAGTCCTAGATAAAATGGTAATTAGCAACTCTAAAAAACTGCGCTCAAGTTTTACGTGGTAAAATCATGACAAGAGTCCTCCCACCCAGGGCAGAGCGGGAGGGACTGTCAGATTCGTACTGAATAAAATCCACGGTGTCCTTCAATAGCCCTTAACGTACCGGGGTCACGGTAATTCGTGAGGCCCGCGATCATTCGTAAGTCCTGCGACAAAATTTTATCCCTCGAATAGTGTTACTGAAATTTTTTATCCTTTAAAAATACGTCGTCCATTTTTAAGTGAACTAAAAATAAACACATAGGTAAGCGAATACAGCTTAGTAACCGATCCATTACAAGCTACCGTCCGCAATTTTATTACCGACCGTATCCTATAACCTGGCTAAATTCAGTTGGTTATAAATCTAGTACGATGTCATGGTGTATCAAGTGATACAAGTTGGTCGTGTAATATAGTACCGTGTATGGTACGGACGACCCCGATAGGTAATATAATTTGGTCTTCATCTAACGTTCTATTTATGGAAACTATGTTGTTTCGTAATATTTTTTATTGACTTGAAAAGGAATGTATGATGCATTTCGCGAGGATCAGTTATTAGGTACAATTTATGCGACCCCAACCTTATTTGGGGTCGTATTTTCTTGAACACTAAACTTTACTCTATATTTTTTTCTATTCGTTTCCCAATAAAAAAAACAATTATACTGTTGTTAATGCGTAGGTAAAATTGGCTACTTTTTTTATCGTGGTATAATCATCAAATGAGTCCTCCCACCCAGGGCAGGGCGGGAGGGACTGTAAGACTTGACTGACTAAAATCCACGGTGTCCTTCACTAGCCCTTTAGGTACCGCGGTCACGGTAATTTGTAAGTCCCGCAACTCCGGCAGGCTTTGGCCCTCTACAGGCCCCGTCACTACGCTGACACTCCTTGAGGCGCGCGTGAAACACAACACGCTGTCGACCCGGGCATGGTCCATGGTCGGACAGCGAGTCGCCCGTTACTCGCCGCCCGCATGCCCGCGCCTACGGTGGCCGGAGATCGTCTTGCGACGTCCGTCGCCGTGGGCGTCTACCACTGCGGAATTATTTGGCTACTTAGTTTAAAATTAACATTTTAAATGAATAAATATTAAAATCTATGGAAAAATCTTTTAATTAACCAACCATGTCCATTTCGTATGTAAAGACGCTAGAAGATCAACCTAACCGAATCTGTCAAATTGTGCCAATCGAACATTAACCTTCCGCTATTGTGATAAGGCTAAAAATCTTTAAAAGAAATTTGACAGTCTGAAGTAGGTAGGTTGATGTGCTGGCGTCTGTACATGAATTTTATTATTTTTCTTTTTCTTTGAAAATATTTTGTTCGGAGTCGTATTATTTACAAATATTTCAAATTCTAAACGCAGTATCAACAACAGGAAACTCTCATTTTATCAACTGTCATAAAATATCAAATAAACAAAACAGACACATTCCCAAAACATTCCTGACTCAAAATGAACTCAAGAATTCGCCATTTTGAATCGGCTGTCATAAAATATGAAATAACAAGATGGCGACGGCCTCGCTTGAGATTCCGTGAGCGAAAATTGCTTCACTTAGGTATCACTTCGGTTTCTGTCGATATTTTAAAATGGAAATCTAAAAATATTGGCTTCCATCTTATTGGGATGTCAGGTGACGGAGATATTGAGTTGTCGAAGATGTTTTTCTGTCTTGTGAAGTACTATTTTTCTGTTTCACTGTTTTATATTTGGAATATTGTTATTTTTTCTTTTTAGTGAAACATTAAATTCAACGAAGTTTTCTTCTAAACCTATTGTAGTTACGCAACTACGCATTTGAAACTACTTTATTGAGGCTTTTGAAACTTTTATTTGAAACTTTTCTTTCCAGAGCAGCAAATAGAGATTTATAATGATTTAATTTTGGTGATAAGCACAGAATTTTTATTCGAATTTAATGCTTTTTTTAAAGATTTCGTACCCCTTTAAAATTGCGTGCACAGATAAGTGTGCTCATATTTATTTTGCAACTATAGTAACTGAAAGCGGATTCGCCCGCGTGTAATGTGAAAGTTATCCCACAGACCTGTAGTACCGCGATATTATTAACTATACCCTATGTCTAAGCATCAATTATATAAAATATGTAAATATCCATTCATCGATCCAAACTTCCGCATTTATAATATTAATAAAATAACAATATTGGCCATTTTTTTTACGTGGTTAAATCATCAAATTAGTCCTCCCACCCAGGGCAGAGCGGGAGGGACTGTCAGACTCGTACTGACTAAAATCCACGGTGTCCTTCACTAGCCTTTTACGTTCCGGGGTCACGGTAATTCGTACAGTCCCGCGACCAATATTGGCCCATAGAGAATATTTTTGGATGCGGATTGTACCACGAATTCTGAACCACAAAATTTACCTAAATAAGCGCAGTCGTAATAAAAATTCTTGCCAAAGCTGCACTGCAGGCAAAAACTTTTTGCGTGCTTCAAAAAACAATTGAAGCGGTACAATTTATGTTCTGAACTCTGTGAAATAAAAATTATTTGTTTTCATGAATACAGTTTAACTTACGAAACATAAATCAACAAGTTGGATCAGATTCAGGCAGGAATATTTTTTTGGAATATGATATATTTAGGAATATGTCACAGTAGACGTCAAAAGTATTTATTTCAATTGGGTTAGCGAAAAATATTTAATAATTATCGTTTTTTTTAAACATTTACCTATGTGTTACACAATTTTTTTAAAGATATTTATGTAGACGACGCCTATTAAGTAACTTTATATTTTCATTTATTTATTTGAACTTCATGTACAATAATGATACAAAGACGTACTTAAGGGCACTTTTTTGAACACTGTTTTAAGCTTTCACGGTCAATAATAACTAACTGTCACTTATCGGGAGCTCAAAATAATGAATAATCACGGTTGATATCCCGTGACAATTTTAAGTTACTTCTTTTTAAGTTTACACAATTATTATATTTACGAAAACTTTGCGTATCTCAAAATAAAATTAATATCATTTATGTATTCGGAATATACCTATCAGTTACATGCAGTTTTACTTGACAAAAACCATTAGGTGTTATATACTACGATCTACATATTTTATAAGCGTAGACAAACAGTATACTAATCAAGCTATGCATAACCAGTATATGCTAATCGTTAATTATACGGAAAGACCATACAACACAAGATCAAGATACACTGGCTACATATAATTTGATAGGTATAATTGCCGTGTAAATAAGTTCACAAAAACGTAAATTCTTATTAATACCTGTAATACAACGTACATCAATGAGATATTTTTGAATAAATCGGAACCAATTATTCGTCAAAGTGAGTAAATTCTTTTGACATCGTCTGTACAGAGTGACGTCATTGATGTCGTCATTAACTAAATTAGCTGGCACCGCACAAAAGCTAATGGTAGATACGTTCGTGTCGCCATCACATCGGTCCTCGCCCACACTTTCAGGGTATATAAAATCAGACTTTTTTATAGAATTACGAAGATGTACAATGACTGGAAGCGTACTGGAATTTGTACAGGATTCGAGCTTTTGGTATAGGGAGACCTTTGCAGCGGCAGTGTGACAGCATAGGCTAGTTAAGAGGATGGCGGGGTCTTTCAGACCCCGCCATCCTCTTCTAACCTAATAGAATCTTTGTCTTCAATTTCAAATGTCTAAGTAAATTATTTTTTTACGCTTGGACGCCTAAACGGCCGTAGGCAAATTTTTTGTATAGAACTTGAAAAGGGTAAAATTTTAGGGGTGAGGGACGCCACAGGCATAAGCTATTCTTTTATAAATAAATATCAAAAAACAAAGGCACAAAATACAGTTCTTGAACAACAACAAGGAGCAGTTTCGTTTTTTCTGACTTCTCTGACAAAAAAAAATTGTGGAGGTTTTTTCTTAACATTTTTGTTTCGATTGGTTTGTCAATATTGTTTTTTGTTTTTGTTTTTATCACGCTTTATCCGAAGATGAGAGGTATTCCTCGTAGCGCTCCCGTTTTGAAACGCTCCCATCTAAGCGCTCCCGTTTTGTTCCTTCAAGCGCTCCCAAAAGGAGCGCTTGGAGGAACGATTAAAAATATTAAAATTTATTTCCTCGAAGCGCTCCCATGATTAACTTTCGGATAGAGATGGGACTGTACTAACTGAAATTATCGATAATAACTTTAACTAGGTAGGTAATAAGTAGAACACATTGTTATAATATACAACTAGCGGCCCTTCCCGGCTTCGCACGGGTTTGGTAATTATTATTTTTTTTAACACGCTTTTATTAGCTTGACCTGTATGTATGTATGTAACGGAATCTTTTAACTTCATTTTCACCTACTTCCAGCAGTCTCATTAACTTGAAGATTAGCAAAGGGGTCAAGGGCCGAAGACAATACAATAATCTCATAACTTTATATTAAAGTCCTGACTAGGATCTTCAGGATAATAAAAATAGTAGATTATGCACCGAGGGGCTAAAGTTGTGTCTTATGTCACGGGCGTCATATTGAATCTCGAGCGCAATGAAGGATTCGGGATTTAACTCCCGAGCGTAGCGAGGGAGTTAAGAGTTTAACTCACGAGCGAAGCGAGGGAGTTAATACAAGAATCCTGAATGCAGCGAGGGATTCAAGCTAGCCCAAGGCAAAGACACCTTTAGCCCAGAGGAGGATACTCTACTTTTTACACCTACTGTGAGAAAATAATAAAGGGTTTCGAGAATAGCTTTCCTCTTTCTGGCACACTAAATCAGACTTGGCTGTATGGGCTCAGCTCCCTTTGCCTGCCCCAAAGAGAGACGAAAAGAACCAAAAAAAAAATCTAGGCTGCATGGGCTAGATAGATCCCTTTGTCTTCCCAAAAGGGAAATGAAAATTAAAAAAAAAAATCTTTCTGGCTCCAAAGGGTGTTTGTTGTTTATAAACATATTCCAAATTCAAATCACATTATTGACCAGCGGGTAATAATGAAATCCAGTACAACATTATTGACCGGCTGTGCCCTCGGCCACTAATGACTCACTTTAGGTTAAGGTTGCTTGACATATAATTTGACATTTTCGAGCAGGTGGTGTGAAAATATATTTAGATTAGTGAGCATGTTAACGCCGATGAAAATGTCATTCTCTGTCTTTTGCTACCGATTATATGTAACTATTAGTAACATCATTTTATTAGTAAATTAATAAAATGATTACCACACATTCGATATCAATCAAATATTGACGTGGCAAAAGATTTAGTTAATGGCAATATGGGTATTATCACTGAAATTATCTGGCCCCATTTCCGACGTGATCAAGTATATGATTCAGACATACCATCAGTCTGTATCGACTTTAGTCAGGATGGTGTACATCTAATGAAGCCAATATCGATACAGTTTCCAGCAAAATATAGCTATGGTACTACTCAAAGACGAATGTTGCCGATAATTCTGAGTTGGGCATTTACTGTGCACAAAATGCAAGGTTGTACAGTAGATGATGCGGTTATTTATTTGGGTTCTCGTTTGTTTGCTGCTGGACAATCTTATGTAGCTCTAAGTCGCGGCAGGTCACTAAATGGTATTCGTATAGAAGAACTTGATTGCTCAAAATTAACAGGGAAAGTTCATTGTAATAGAGATTCGTTAGATGAAATGGAAAGATTACGTAAACAGGAATGAAGTAAACTTAGACCTATTATGGAATATATAATATATCAAAAATCAAAGCGTTTGGTTATAAGTTTTTCTTTTATTGTCGTCTTGAGACTAAAAATTCAGAAAATAAATTATAGTTTAAAAAACTAAAAAAATCTAATAGCAATCGAATTAAAAAGTAGAAAATAATTTTAAGTATAAGAGAGTTTGTGTTACTGCAATATAAAATCCAACAATCAAATGTCATAAATAATAATGTCATAATTAATTTAGAATAAGATTAATATAAATATTAGAATATTAACAAAAATTCAAATAAAGTGAAAAAGGGTGGGGTGCTTGATATCGAATGTAATGATCATTTTATTAGTTACTGTTTGCAATATCAGAATTATTATAAAAATATCATTAAGCACCCCATAATACTAATCTTATTTAGAAAGCTTATGATTTCTCTCCATTATGTTTCCCAATGCTACCCCCCTCCGCGCACACCTTAATGTTTTGTCGGAAGTTTTTCGTAGAAATAAGGCAATGAGGTGTCTATCGTTTACGTCAATGGTAGAAATGACTTTCCTTGTCCTAGGCGGGGCGAGAGAGTGTCAGACTCTTACTGACTAAAACCACCTACTGACTAAAATCACCTGCTCTGAGCCGGGACCCAGTAATTATTATGTAGGTCCTACTGCAATGTGATTATTATACGTATATAATTATATTAAGTATATCTATGCGTTTTATTTATAACATCCTCTTTGAACACACAATAACATTGGTCCTTGTATACACATAAGAGTGCCGAAAGCAAAAAGATATTATTCTCTCAATTTCGTAATTTGGTTAAGCAACTTCGATGTCGATGAAGCACACATGAGTTTTTAAAAATTATCGATATAATTCATTACGTTTACTTCATGCTTTTCCCTATTTTTAATCATGGGAGCGCTTCGAGGAAATACATTTTAATATTTTTAATCGTTCCTCGAAGCGCTCCTGTTGGGAGCGCTGCGAGGAACAAAACGGGAGCGCTTAGATGGGAGCGTTTCAAAACGGGAGCGCTACGAGGAATACCTCGAAGATGAACGTTACTTGCTTTCATTCTTGTTTGCATGATAAGCTCACTCACAGTTTTCTACAGGAATATTTGCTACTCAACTTTGTTCTACCAGGGATCATTTTCAGATAAACTATAATTCGGCTAAGCTTATGCTAAGACTAACTTCTCTCTATACATAGATTTTATCTTAAGAGTACCGAAATTACTAGATAGTTTTACCGTACCATCAAGTCACTAAAAACTTTTTTTTATCGTGGTAAAATTATCAAATATGTCCTCCCACCACGGGCAGAGCTAGGGACTGTAAGACTCATATTGAAAAAATTAAAAATCCACGGGGCCTTCAATAGCCCTTTACGTTCTGGGGTCACGGTAATTAGTAAGTCCCACGAACAAGCCGGTAACTACTTAGCGTTAATCACACAACGCCAAAATGTGATATTATTAACAACATTTTTGTGTGAAAATCAATTTTTATGCTGTGTCATTCTTTAAATGAAGCTGTCAATCAAATCGAATTTATTTTTGGAGTAAATTTGTTTTTGTATGAAGTTCAACAATCAATATTATTGTTATTTGAATAGGTAATGTTTTGAATATACTCAACATAAGTGAACATACTACAGGTACAATGGCATCTTTGTGCTTTTATCCCATTATGCTTGGGTTCAGCACAATACTTATTTGCATAATAATATCATTTAAAACGATCCATCCATCTGTACTTTGGTCTCCCTTTTTCTCTCCATTCACACCTATTATTCTATTAATTGCATGCGTGTCAACCCTTTTCACGTGCCCATACAAAGAAAGACAACCCCCTTTTATTTTTTCTGTGAAAGTCTTTACTTTCAAACTTTTTCGACATACAAATTCCTTACCATTACCATTCTTGTCACCTCACACATCTATCTAAACATTCCTGTCTCAACTGCATGCAATCGTTCTTCATCCTTCTTCTTCACAGTCCAGCATTCTGATCCATACAGTGCAAAAGGTCTATGTGACCGACTTGTTTAATTTCCCTACAAGTTAACGGCACGTTTGGCGCAGTAGCTGAGAAATTGGACTCCTGCTTTATGTGTCGCGGGTTAGATTCCCGCACGGAACAAATATTTGTATGATCTGCAAGTAGTTGTTCCGGGTCTGGGTGTTTGTGTATGTGAGTTTCTATGTTTGTAAGCGCATCCACGGTATAGGAGAAATTCCTAATGTGGAGCAACGTTTTTTTTTTAAAGATAAGAAAAAGAAATTGAGTCATGAGAAACATCCGTTAACTGTTGTTCGTTATTCCGTTAGTTGTTCCGATGATTTGCCACCATTTTACCCATCCTGAGTTGATCCAGTGAGTTATGTCTCAGTTTAATCATACTTAAAATTTTGTTAAAGAGTGTATAAATTATAATGGTTCCTAGGAGTCTTCTGGTTTTGAAGATTTTGAAGGATAAACTTTCAACGTTTATAGGCCACTTCCATACGTCCAACATCTCTGGCCCACTGTTCCCTTACGACAATGACAAATCAATGGGGAGTCTGATTCGCGGATGAATTATGAGTGCGCTCAGGGTTGCCTCCAATGAGAATTTGTCTTCATTCACTACGTCTGCATTCAGACTCGTTGCCACTAAGTTTTTAACTTTAAAACGCCATTTATAAAACGTCAGAATATTCTTCGGAAAGTCTGTTAGAATGAGCTATATTTTTATAAAGAAATGGTGTGGTTTTGATGAATAGAATCCATTTATAATTCTTATTTTTTATCAATAAATAAATAAATAAATATTCCACAACTATCACACAACGTCATCTAGTCCCAAGCTAAGCAGAGCTTGTGTTATGGGTACTAGACAACTGATAAACATACTTATATATTTCTAAATACATACATATTATGGATAAATTACACCCAGACACAGAACAAATGATCGTGCTCATCACAAAAACATTTGTCCTGGGTGGGAATCGAACCCACGACCTCCGGCATAGCAGTCAGGGTCACTAACCACTAGACCAACAGGCCTGTCAAAATCAATACTGATTGTTTTTTTTTTTTCAAAGAACTTTCATTGATTTTCTGGTTACTGAGAGATTTTTTGTACTCATTGGCTTGGATTTATTAAGGAGGCTTTTTTAAGGGATATTTTAAAATATTTTAGTAAGAAAACAACGCAGTCAAAATAATGGTTCATAAAAATGCATTTTTAGAAATATCCTTTGTTTAGCGTGGTTAAATCATCAAATGGGTCCTCCCGGGAGGGACTGTCAAACTTGTTCTGACTAAAATCCACGGTGCCCTCCAATAGCCCTTTACGTTCCGGGCTTACGGTAATTCGTTAGGCTCGCAACCCCGACAGTTTTTGGCCCTCTATGGGGGGCCCCGTCATTGTGCTCACACTCTTTGAAGCGCGCGTGGAACACAACGCGCCGTTGAACATGGTCCATGGTCGGACAGCGAGTCGTCCGTTACTCGCCGCCGCATGCCCTAGGTATATCTCTGAGGATAAATATAAAACCCATAGGCCAAAACTTATAGAGCGAACTTAGTCTTAGCTCAAGCTTAGTCGAGTCACGCTTCATATCATAAACTGCCCAATAATAACGTCACCACATAACTACGTCACGACCACCTGTTTACCTTTATTACCAGTCCGAATCTATGTCAAACTACCCTCAACTTCAATAAACTACCTCCCGTTACATCCAGAGTGCAAATGATAATGTTTTAAGCGTATCTTTGGTCCTATTATAATTGAAATCTTGCTTGGGTCCCAAGTTAATTAAGGCGGGGTAGGGTCGACCTAACCCTGCCAACAAAAGGATTTGGTAGATATTGTAATTTGTGGATGTAAGCTCGGTAGGAATGTTGTGGTACAGGTTAGGTGGTAGTCGTTCTGGTTTTGTATTCATTCGTGGTATTAAAGAAATGTTTAATGTTTCATCCATTTTTTGTTAATGTGGAATTTACTGTCACGTTTGCATCTATATAATCATCATCATGTTTATTAACCAACTTCAAAAAGAGAGGAGGTTCTCAGTTTGAATCTATTTATTTCTTTTTTATGTTTGTTATCACACAAAAGTTTCCAACCAACCAATAGGTATCCCATAAAATTTTAATTCAGTTTAAATTTTATGAGCATTTTCGCTTATTTAGAACTATGTTGTTACCGGTATTACGGATTACAAAATTATTCTGGTACACATGTAAGAGAATTATGTATTTGACAAGAATTTGGGTTGAATATATTTAAACTAAAAAGGGTTAAATAAAAAATAAATAAAAAAAATACCAACTTCAAAAACAACCACAAAAAAGGGTGGAATAAGCTACATAATAACTTTTATTTCGGAAGTCGGTGGCAAAAAAGTCAATGAAATAAAGAAACATAGCCACCGATTTACGAAAGAAAAGTTAGTATGTAACTTATTTCACCCGTTATTGTGGTTGTTTTTGAAGTCGGTTACTTTTATTAAAAACGTTTTTTTTTGCTGTGCAAAAAATGATGACAATAAACCTAATTTTATTGAATGACATTTAATTTTGAGTCTCTTTCACCTATCACCTTTCAACTACGCTATTGTATTAGGTTAAGCCTGTGATGATAGCTGTATGTGTGTGTTTAGATAAATAAATAAATAAATAAATAAATCTTATAAATTCTAGAAGAAGGACATAAAAATAGCTTTCACAGTAAATGGCTGTTTAGACAAACTCCTTCTGATCGGCTGAGCTCCAACAATGATAGCAGCACTTGGCACCACTCGTAGTGTCCTGTTATCTAAAGTAACTTAGTTTAATCTCTGCAGACTGCTTTGTAGACTTGAGAGTGATTGTAAGTTAGTGTGCTATTGTGGTACCGAGGACTGAGATTTTTGCATTGAAATTTCAGTTATATTCAACTAAAACAACGCAAAAATTCATGTCACATAAAGAAATGAAACACACTTGAGAGAGCTACGTATGAGAGCAATTAAAATATCCTTTAAGAAAAAAAACATGATAATGTACTTTCCCAGTTAAAATTATACCTACAAAATAACTTATTATCAGTTTAAAAATAGGGCAATGGAGAGAGAATCAATTTCAAACTCATGATTCGGCAATTATTAGTAAGGACCTTGTTTTCTTTCGACGTTGAAGCTTTTGTCAAACAGACAGGCGTGTCGAATGCGAAGCGTGACGTTTTTATTTGTAATGTATGGAATTGTTTGAATCCAGTCACATAGAAAAGCGAAAGCGATCCGATAGCGTGACAGAACTATCGGACTGACGTCTCGCTTCGGTTCGGTATCGCTTCAGACTCGCCTGTCTGTTTGACAAAGGCGTGAGTGTTACATGTTCTTCTCTTATTACTTCTTATAACAAATAACAAAGAATAAAAGTCAAAAACAATAAAAAACACAACACAATTATTCTCTCACTCATCCCTTTACGGTCTCAGTAAAAACCCCAAAGTACTTTATACTCCAAAGGACCAAACAGCTACTCGTTTTTACCCCAGACTTGGTCTTTGAGTCCTGGTTCGTATTATATATTAATAAACGAGGTGGACCGACCATGTGACAGTGTTTTTGTGACGTGTACTAATCTACTGAGGTCCGGCAAAACGTTTATGTGGATCATTCGTCGTAAGGCAAAGGTATTTGATGCTGTTTTGTCGACAAAGTTTTTAAGACGATTCTATTATCGAATTCGGCTTTTTTTTTGGGATGCTTTCACAGTGATGAAAACCGTAACCAAAACATTAATGTTAGTGAGAGACCAGAGCCATTCGTGTGCTATATTAGATACTTTTTTAACCGAACTTTTTTACCCTTTTTTGGCGCCGCCTTAAAATTTATTTTTTCCTTTTTAGTAAGATATTTCGTCGGTTTGTTCTTTTTAAAGGTTTTATTCTCGTTTAACTCTCTTTGAAGCTAATTTTCGTGGTCTTGTCAGTACTTCTGTCAAAGGTACTCATTCACTTAGACCACAGTACACCACGACATTAGCTATCATCTACCTAGCCATGTCCCAACTATGTCGAGGTTGTCTGGCAATCTAAACAGACACAGACAAATGCCTTGTTCATTGCTTCGTTGATTGCTGCTTTTTACCGAAATATGTTTGAGCTAGTGACCATGCCCGGGTCGAAGGCGCGTTGTGTTCCACGCGCACCTCAAAGAGTGTCAGCAAAATGACGGGGCACCCCTAGAGGGCCAAAGCTTGCCGGGGTCGCGGGACTCACGAATTACCGTGTCCCCGGAACGTAAAGGGCTATTGAAGGACACCGTGGATTTTAGTCAGTACCAGTCTGACAGTCCCTCCCGCTCTGCCCTGGGTGGGAGGACTCATTTGATGATTTTACCACGTTAAAAAATAAAAAAGTGTCTGATACATCAACATTAACAAGAATTCGTCCTTGCCCGATACAGTAACGTTTTTGTCGGTCGTAACTTATTTACTTTAACATGCTCTTTATTAGCAAATTAGGTAAAAAGTTTAATCAACGTATTTATTATGGCCTTACGACCGTATAACTGTGTCACTCTAAACCTTTTTTTTTTAACTTCCCCCCCCACTAGGAATTTCTCCAGTGTCATTGGTGCGTTTACAAACATAGAAACTCACATACACAATCACCCAGACCCAGAACAACTATTTGTAGGTCATACAGATAGTTGTTCCTTGCCGGCACATAGATAGTTTATAGTTGGTAATAATACCTAAAATACTGTTTATCCCGGTATTATGGGCCCGTGAGAAAACTTTAAAGCACACGTGCGAAGCCCCTGGTAACAGCTAGTGTAAAAAACATAAACAAGAAAGAAGAAAAAAAGAGAACTGCCAAGTCTCAAACCACGTATAAAAGAAAAATGTAATTCTGAAACAGGCCTTACTACGCTCCATACGAACAATTTACATATTGAATTCGCCAATAAAGATCACAACATGCACACCAGACAAGCAGCAAGGCGTACAAGCTTTAAAACAACTAAAATACAGCACAATATATTCCAAAATGTATATGCAATGGGTCTCTAGCTTCGTTAAAATTTAACTAAATGAAGTTCCCCTTCGCCCAAGCTGGCAGTTGTCTTCGGAAGATGAAAGCTATTGAAAATTTCATCAGTCGACTGCACCGCCCTCTATACAGAAAGGCTTTAAGTGGAGAAATGCAATACAATATAGATTTTGTTCGAGAAAGGAAATTGGAATTTAAAAGTTCTTTATGAATTAGTTTTTAGTTGAGGGTTTGTGCTCGAGTTTATTTTATGAAAGGAAATGTCAAATAAAAAAAACTACAACATTTAACTTTACTCTGTAACTGTATCATAGTGATAATGGGCATAAAATCCTGTGGACCCATTCAAAATGTGATTGCCTGTAATCCCGCGGGTCTATTTCTATTGGGTCCAGTTGACCAGACTCATTCGAAGCGCGTTTAAATACTATTAGTTTAATAATGAACCCGTTTTCCTTCCTACTTCAGATTTTAGTCTTTTGGACCCTATCAAAATCTCTGGTACTGCAGGTTTATTTAAAGTGAATATCACAAAATCCGAGACCATCCTATCAATAAAAAATATACCTGAGTTGTAAACACTCTGAACGTTTATTTAAAGATTCACCTATTTATTACAAAATACTTCATTGTAAGGTGCTTCCTAATTAATAACAGGACGATGCACCGGCACAACAGGGAGATTAAATTCTCACTTAATTACAGTATAAAACATGGAAGCACGGAGAACGCTGCAAGATTCTGTGAACTGAGCAAAGATGCAGAGCCCCAAAGTAATACCCCAATGATCTTAAAATATTCATTGAGCAATTTTATGTCATTTTTTATAAATACAATAAAATTAATCAGTATTTGGTACTTTCGGAAATCTGTGTTTTCTAAATAAGTTAGTTTTACGATAAATCACGCTAACACAACATAATTGTGTTCCACGCGCGCCTCAAGGAGTATCAGCATAATGACGGGGTCTGTAAAGGGCCATAGCCTGCCGGGGTCGCGGGACTTTCCCATTACCGTAACCCCGGTACGTAAAGGGCTAGTGAAGGACACCGTGGATTTTAGTCAGTACAAGTCTGACAGTCCCTCCCGCCCTGCCCTGGGTGGGAGGACTCATTTGATGATTTTACCACGATAAAAAAAACACAACATAATTAATAGTAATATTATTTAATTTTGAAAGAATCACGGAGAAAGTTCGGTGTATTTTTACATTTACACAGCGTTGACGCAACGTCAACCCCACCTTTGATATGCTCCCAGAGAAGCATGGAAATTAAAGTGTTCTTAAACGCAGATTACGGATATCAAAATAAAAAAATACATATGTAAAATACTAGTCTCCAAATGCTCCCAAATTCGGCCAACTTCGTCGCCAGTAGTGCAGGACTGTCCCGCTTGGGCAGAGCACCACCGTGTCTGATTTTAGTCAGTACAAGTCTGACAGTCCCTCTCGTCCCTCCCTGTGTGGGACTAATTCGATGTTTTTACCACGATAAATAGGGTCAACTTGTGTGGTAAATAGGGTCAACTAGGGCCAACGTGACATATTCGGCATATCTTGAATTCAAATTTGAAGACAGTTGACAGCCTTATAACCTTCACTAGGTCCGGGTGGTGGATTATAGCCCATAAATCACAGTGCTCAGCGGTGTGCATAATTATAAGCTGAGTATACAGTACATGGAGTTCTCGTCACACTCAAAACTATCACCCCCCGGAAAACAACATCCCTTGATCCCTTCACAACTAAAACAACATTATGCAAAAATAAGTCTCAAACAAAAGGAAATCGCTAATCGGATACGTCAGCCCACGCCTTACCTCTATCAATCACAAAACTTTCAAACTATCATCCCCGTATCACAAAAAAGATAAATCACAAATATTAGTTAAAGTTTTCCGAGCTGAAAATGACTGGTGGCACCCGGGGGATCGGATTCAATTTAAAGTTCCATTCGTGGACTATTATTTTAATACTGTTTCTCGTTTGTGTGATGCTTGTCCAATGTAAGCTGTGTTGTTTATTGCGCTACGTTGCTCGTTTTGATTGCTAGTTTTAGAGTTTTTGTTGCTGTAGTTCGGGGTGGAAAATGCTTGTGGGGATAGTTTTTATGCGGTGGCGAAGTTTGCACAATTTGATTTTCTTTTTCTTTTTCAGAACCATCCCCGATTGCATTCGAGTCACGAGTTGAAAAATACGCTACTGAGTCACTGTGTGTGAGTTAAATTTTTTTGACAGATTTATTAGATAAAAAAAAAATCAGTTGATATTACTTACTTAGGTAAGTTATTAAGCTAAACGTCAAAGATCGTCGATCGTCAATCGTCCTCATCGTCTGCCTAGCCATTTTTCATATATTTAAAGAGACGTTTAAAGAGACTGCTGTCTGACGCGTTGCCGACTTTGCAACTTTTTCACGCACTACTTGTGGGTGTGAAGAAATGCTTGTAGGTTCAGTCCATTCGATCATATAATTTTGTGGTTGTAAGTTTTTTTTTTATCGTGGTAAAATCATCAAATGAGTCCTTCCACCTAGGGCAGGGCGAGAGGGACTGTCAGACTTGTACTGACTAAAATCCACAGTGTCCTTCAATAGCCCTTTACGTACCGGGGTCACGGTAATCCGTTAGTCCCGCGACCATGGTTGTAAGTATGGGAAAACTTAAGTAGGTACCTACCTGTAACTGAGTAGAAGGACAACATAGTTTCCCAACCCTGAGTATCTTCAAAAATTGACGACGAAATTCCGTCAGTAGAGACTTAATTTGCTTTTGCTTGACAAGTTTTTAAGCTGTTCAGTATCCCCTAAGCTAAAGTATACTTTAACCTGGTTTACCCGAGATGAACTGGAAATTCATTTATATGATAAAAATCTCTCCAAAATAACAGACACAGTCCAAATAAATAAAAAAATTAAATGGTGTAATATTTTTACAAGACCAACGGCTATTATTTTTAAACTAGCTTCCGCCCGCGACTCCGTCCGCGCGGATGTCGGTCTTTGCGTGGATGGTTTATTTCTCCATTTTGAGTTACTCTGACAATGAAATCTTATAAATATTACGGCGCTGAATCCACTGCGGGTAATGCAACGTGTGTTCGCAGTTCTACAGAACAACGTCTATGAATAAAACTGAAAAATAAGATTTTTTTTCTACGTATTTTTCCAGGATAACAAAAAACTTTTTCAAAAAAAATGTAACCGCCTTCAAAAAGAACCACAAAAAAGGGTAAAATAATCAACAAAATAACTTTTATTTCGGAAGTCCATGGCTTTGTTATTTTTTATTTCATTGTTTATTTTTTGCCACCGACTTCCGAAATAAAAGTTATTTTGTAGATTATTTTACCCTTTTTTGTGGTTCTTTTTGAAGGCGGTTACATTTTTTTTTAAAGTTTTTTTATTTTTCTCTTTTTAGTTTAAATATTCAACCCAAATTCTTGCCAAATACATATAATATAATCCGTAGCACTGGTAATAACGTCCTTCATGTACACAATAAGCTAATAAAATTCCCTATCTCAAAAACTACTGAACCGATTTTGATGAAACTTTCAGTATTCCCTAAGTGGAACGATACCTAGCACAAAAAAAAAAGAATTATTTAAATCGGATGTGTAGTTCCGGAGATATGCGAACAATGAATCAGTCGATGCCTACTCCTTACTGTTAAGGAGTTGTACCTTCCATCATCAGCTCAGCTACATAAGATGATGATTACCATACGCAAGTACTTGAATTATTTCATAAGATTTACGAAAAACGATGCGTGGGCCTATAAAATTTGAGGGTTGCCCTCGATTTCTCCAAGATGCAATCATCAGATCCTAATTTGGTGACAATGGGACCACACGGGAAGCACCAGCTTTCAAACAAAAAAAGAATCATGAAAATCGGTTCACCCAGTTGGTCGTTATGCGGTAACAAAATAAAAAAATACAGTCGAATTGATAACCTCCTCCTTATTTTGAAGTCGGTTAAAAAGTATCCTATGTTATGCCCAGGATAATAAGGAATAATTATACCAAGTTTCATCGAAATCGAACCGTTAGTTTTCACGTGATGCTTGCACAAACAGACAGACAGACAGACAGACAGACAGACAAAAATTTTTTTAATCATATATTTGGATTTGGTATCGATCCAGCAACACCCCCGCTATTTATTTTTTTCAATATTTTCAATGTACAGAATTGACCCTTCTACAGATTTATTATATAGTATAGATTAGCACGAACAGCAATTAAAACATAAAGACCTTATTTTAATTCTAAAACCGAAACACAATTAACAATATCAAACAATTGCATCTGACAGACCCATTACCCACCGCAAAATACAAGTCAACAAACTTTATTGTACTTTATCAGTATAAAAAAAGCGCTTTTAACAAGATTTCTGAACGAACACAGAACATAGATTTATGGCTGGCAAGGTTCCAATTCAATAGATTGGTTTGCAAAAACCAACATCTATCATCGGTAGCGTTGTACCGTGTCACCGATGGATGGACACAGGGACGGATTAGGGATGTGTTTCGTGTGGGCGGATATAAAAAAACACCCGTCAACGGTGCGTTTTGTACTTCGTGATACGTAGCATCATGAAAGGCATCTTCATCTTGTGTCGGTGATCACGAAGTGTTTTCCGGCCACCAAACGTGTGGTTTTGAGGATGGCGAGCAACGGTTTTTTATGTGGGTTTGCTAGCTCTAGTTTAGAACAGAGATAAATTGGAAGATAGATTGAGCATTTGTTCATTCATTCTGAATTTAAAGAAATTTGAATTCAATTCGTCGTATGCGTTCAGAAAAACAAAGATGTAGGTAGTGAGTTTCATTATTTTGAGGTGTGCATTAAGAAACATTTACTAACTTTTTTTTTAATCCAGTAAAATTATCCAGAGATTCCTCCCGCCCAGGGTGGGGCGAGAGTTGCTGTCAGACTTGTACTGACTAAAATCAACAGTGTCCTTCAATAGCCCTTTACGTTCCGGGGTCACGGTTACCTGATGAGACAGTCCGTCACTTACATTGCGATTTGATGTTTTGAGGTAAAAGAGCTGATGGGATGAGCTCGTATAAGTAGTTCTTGAGCGCACTTACCGAAGTAGAGTCTGTATACAATATACATGGTTGATTATCTTAAAGAATTTTAAAATAACTATTATGTTGCACAGCTTTTGTTATAGTATATTTCACTAGGTGTGTACCATGCCCGGGTCGACGGCGCGTTGTGTTCCACGCGCGCCTCAAAGAGTGTCAGCAAAACGACGGGCCCCCCCTCTAGTGGGACTGTACGAATTACCGTGACCCCGGAACGTTGAAGTATTGAACCGAACTATTGAAGGACACCGTGGATTTTAGTCAGTACGAGTCAGACAGTCCCTCCCGCTCTGCCCTGGGTGAGAGGATGATTTTACCACAATAAAAAAGGTGTGTAAGACAATAAGTAACAGAAGACTTAGCTTATTGCTCCAAATCGTATTCTGACCCGAGACAGACATTCTTGATGAAAGAGCCCAATAACAATTTCACACAGAAACGTTCGTGAATAGCAGATGACAGACAGCTGTTAGTCCTAATAATTTATGCCACGTTTGAACATTGTCACGTCTTGCTCAGTCTATAATAAATTAACTATGAATAACTTCAAACATTAATTCATATTCAAATTACTATACAACCTGTAATATCATAGTATTATATAGCAGACATCTAATACAATAGCTAATCTTCATCATTATAAAATGAAAATTGATGAGTTCGCATTATTTATTCTAATGAAAAATAATAGCTAACTGCTACATCCATAACAAAGCCTGAGAAATCCCTAGGGTCACGTCTTAATGGAAGATTTTAGGTGGATTAATTTTGAAATAAATTATTCTTCTTTTTTTTTGCTATTATAAATGTGGACAGCACCACTCCATCAGTCTAAGGAAGAATTTTAAACATGGTGGGAATACAAAATTATATATACAAATTAACGGGATAATGTCACTTGATAATGATAAGAAAATGTATTTTTTAAGTTCACTAAGATATTTTTAAACTTTAGTTTGGTAGTTCATGCTCAAGGTAATCAAGCTCCTTGGGTTAAGCTATAAGTTTGACTGACTAAAAACAAACCTGTTCTTTCAGTTGCCCTCTGTTTTCCAGGGACAGATGAACATAATTATGAAAACTTTATTTTCAATTTAGGGAAGTAGAAAAAGAACATAGTCGTGTTGTTAACTAACGTTCCTTTGTTGTCTCTCAGTAACTATGGGGACCTATTAAATAAGTGCCTATTTTATTTCATCAAGACCCAAATCCGTCCCTGTCCAACCGCACAAGACGTAGTCGCTCATAAAAATACGGAAGAAAAGATATTTCATACGATTTCGCTTATTTAGGAAAAACTCTATAAAATATGAGCACTGATGTTATTTGCATTAGGGTCAGATCGAAAACTGACGTTTTCTGCTACTGAAGTGAATTTTTAGTAGTTGTTTTTTTTACATAATTATTTATCTGAGATAGATATAACGACTGGGGTGGTTGGGGTCCATTTCCCAGTGGTCCACCTCGGGTAACGACACTGTGGGCTACCTGTAACCAGCGGGGACGGCTGAGCGATCCCACAGGTGGAGGTAGACTTCTCCAGAGCAGCCTGGCTCGCGACCACCGTCTTATCGGAGTCCGACGCCAAACAGTTTTTAATGTGTTCCGTCGGCGCGCAGAAGTTATAGTACATTCTGGGTGAATTTGCTCCATTTGAGGCCTCAACTCTGCTTCTGGTCGAGATTAAGATCAAAAGCAAACAAAATTTTGCAGCTTTTCTTAAGGTCCCTGTCCCTTTCCTTGTCAAAAACTTCCCCTATTGATTAACCAACTCCTTCTGCGAAGCAGTCTGGCTCGCGGAGACGGACCGCGTGAGGCAGAGGACAGCGTCCTCCCTCCACCCCAGCCGCAGTGGTAGACGCCCACGGCGAAGGACGTCGGCAGAAGATCTCCGGTCACCGTAGGTGCGGGCAGCGGGTAATGGGCAACTCACTGTCCGACCATGGACCATGCCCGGGTCGACGGCACGTTGTGTCCCACGCGCGTCTCAAAGAGTGTCAGAAAAATGACGGGGCCCCCCTCTAGAGGGCTAAAGCCTGCCGGGGTCGCGGGACTTACCCCGTAACGTAAAGGGCTATTGAAGGACACCGTGGATTTTAGTCAGATTTTTTTTTTATAAATAATGAACGAAGATAGAACAAAGAAGGTAACAAAAGGTGTTTTGTTATTCTTGATATCAGTTTTGTAAGTTGTACCCAAAACTATTTTGTGTGGCATCTTTCAAAAAGAAGCTTGAAGTATTTATTTTGCAGATAACGGTAAGAAATAGAATTTTATTCGTACCTAGTAAACAATGCAGTGGATTGACAAGGTTCCACCAAGGTATAACGAGTGTCTGTCATTGTCACTTTTAATATAAAATGTATTTTTTCAAGGTCGAAATAAGCGGCTGTACACGGCAGCGGTGAATTCTCACGAGTTTACGTCGGATTTCGAGGTATTCCTCGTAGCGCTCCCGTTTTGAAGCGCTCCCATCTAAGCGCTCCCGTTTTGTTCCTCCAAGCGCTCCCAAAAGGAGCGCTTCAAGGAACGATTAAAAATATTAAAATTTATTTCCTCGAAGCGCTCCCACGTTTAAAAATAGGGAAAAGCATGAAGTAAACGTAATGAATTATATCGATAATGATTGCGATAGCAACAAAACGCAATTTTACGTAAACAAAAGTTCAGGCAATGCTCGGCTGGGTTCGTGTGAATTCGGTAAACGCGACTTTCTAGGATACAATGGGGAGGCGGGGTTACGGTTTGTATGTGTGTGTGCAGGACTCACGCGCCACGCGCGCCGCATCTTTAACTCTTAGTTAAGAAGTTAGTATCGCTATTTTTGGCAAAAATTAATTATAAAATTGTTTTAACCATTTTATCAATCGCATAGGTAGCATCACCGTTGAGCGCAATACGTTACTGGGTCCCGGCTCAGAGCAAGTGATTTTAGTCAGTATGTGGTTTTAGTCAGTAAGAGTCGGACACTCTCTCGCCCCGCCTAGGACAAGGAAAGTCATTTCTACCATTGACATAAACGATAGACACCTCATTGCCTTATTCCTACGAAAAACTTCAGACAAAACATTGAGGTGTGCGGGGAGGGGGGTAGTAATGGGAAACATAATGGAGAGAAATCATAAGCTTTCTAAACAACGAAAAATATTGTTTCGGGAGGTTCCTGTGTCTGATAAGGAGGGAGGAAACGCCTGGGTGTCACCACTGCGAAGATCGTCCGGAGGACACGGTGGAGCATACGGTGCAGGACTGCCCCGCTTGGGCAGAGCACCGCCGTGTCCTCACGACGGCGATTGGCGGAGACCTCTCGCGCCCGGCATTGGTCGAGGCCATGCTGCGGGGCGAGACGGAGTGGGAAGCGGTCGCCTCCTTCTGCGAAGCAGTCATGCTCGCGAAGGAGGAGGCGAGCCGCGTGAGGGGGAGGTCAGCGACCGCCCTCCACCCCAGCCGCAGTGGTGGACGCCCACGGCGTCGGATGTCGCAAGACGATCTCCGGCCACCGTAGGCGCGGGCATGCGGGCGGCGAGTAATGGGCGACTCGCTGTCCGACCATGGACCATGCCTGGGTCGACGGCGCGTTGTGTTCCACGCGCGCCTCAAGGAGTGTCAGCATAATGACGGGGCCTGTAGAGGGCCATAGCCTGCCGGGGTCGCGGGACTTTCCCATTACCGTAACCCCGGTACGTAAAGGGCTAGTGAAGGACACCGTGGATTTTAGTCAGTACAAGTCTGACAGTCCCTCCCGTCCTGCCCTGGGTGGGAGGACTCATTTGATGATTTTACCACGATAAAAAAAAAAAAAAAAAAAAAAACAACGAAACATATGATTAGGTGCATATGTGCGCGGGCATGCGGGCAGCGAGTAATGGGCGACTCGCTGTCCGACCATGGACCATTCCCGGGTCGACGGCGCGTTGTGTTCCTCGCGCGCCTCAAAGAGTGTCAGCATAGTGATGGGGCCTGTAGAGGGCCAAAGCTTGCCGGGGTCGCTGGACTAACGAATTACCGTGACCCCGGTACGTAAAGTGCTAGTGAAGGACACCGTGGATTTTAGTCAGTACGAGTCTGACAGTATGGGTGGGAGGACTCATTTGATGATTTTACCACGAAAAAAAATAGGTGCATATGTCGGCAGATTATATTCACCTATTTGGTGGACTAAAGGATTTACAATAAAACAAAAAATAAAATAAAATTACCAAACCCGTGCGAAGCCGGGACGGGCCGCTAGTTGTATATTATAACAATGTGTTCTACTTATTACCTACCTAGTTATTATCGATAATTTCAGTTAGTATAGTCCCATCTCTATCCGAAAGTTAATCATGGGAGCGCTTAGAGGAAATAAATTTTAATATTTTTAATCGTTCCTCCAAGCGCTCCTTTTGGGAGCGCTTCGAGGAACAAAACGGGAGCGCTTAGATGGGAGCGCTTCAAACGGGAGCGCTACGAGGAATACCTCGGATTTCGAGGTATTCCTCGTAGCGCTCCCGTTTTGAAGCGCTCCCATCTAAGCGCTCCCGTTTTGTTCCTCCAAGCGCTCCCAAAAGGAGCGCTTCAAGGAACGATTAAAAATATTAAAATTTATTTCCTCGAAGCGCTCCCACGTTTAAAAATAGGGAAAAGCATGAAGTAAACGTAATGAATTATATCGATAATGATTGCGATAGCAACAAAACGCAATTTTACGTAAACAAAAGTTCAGGCAATGCTCGGCTGGGTTCGTGTGAATTCGGTAAACGCGACTTTCTAGGATACAATGGGGAGGCGGGGTTACGGTTTGTATGTGTGTGTGCAGGACTCACGCGCCACGCGCGCCGCATCTTTAACTCTTAGTTAAGAAGTTAGTATCGCTATTTTTGGCAAAAATTAATTATAAAATTGTTTTAACCATTTTATCAATCGCATAGGTAGCATCACCGTTGAGCGCAATACGTTACTGGGTCCCGGCTCAGAGCAAGTGATTTTAGTCAGTATGTGGTTTTAGTCAGTAAGAGTCGGACACTCTCTCGCCCCGCCTAGGACAAGGAAAGTCATTTCTACCATTGACATAAACGATAGACACCTCATTGCCTTATTCCTACGAAAAACTTCAGACAAAACATTGAGGTGTGCGGGGAGGGGGGTAGTAATGGGAAACATAATGGAGAGAAATCATAAGCTTTCTAAACAACGAAAAATATTGTTTCGGGAGGTTCCTGTGTCTGATAAGGAGGGAGGAAACGCCTGGGTGTCACCACTGCGAAGATCGTCCGGAGGACACGGTGGAGCATACGGTGCAGGACTGCCCCGCTTGGGCAGAGCACCGCCGTGTCCTCACGACGGCGATTGGCGGAGACCTCTCGCGCCCGGCATTGGTCGAGGCCATGCTGCGGGGCGAGACGGAGTGGGAAGCGGTCGCCTCCTTCTGCGAAGCAGTCATGCTCGCGAAGGAGGAGGCGAGCCGCGTGAGGGGGAGGTCAGCGACCGCCCTCCACCCCAGCCGCAGTGGTGGACGCCCACGGCGTCGGATGTCGCAAGACGATCTCCGGCCACCGTAGGCGCGGGCATGCGGGCGGCGAGTAATGGGCGACTCGCTGTCCGACCATGGACCATGCCTGGGTCGACGGCGCGTTGTGTTCCACGCGCGCCTCAAGGAGTGTCAGCATAATGACGGGGCCTGTAGAGGGCCATAGCCTGCCGGGGTCGCGGGACTTTCCCATTACCGTAACCCCGGTACGTAAAGGGCTAGTGAAGGACACCGTGGATTTTAGTCAGTACAAGTCTGACAGTCCCTCCCGTCCTGCCCTGGGTGGGAGGACTCATTTGATGATTTTACCACGATAAAAAAAAAAAAAAAAAAAAAAACAACGAAACATATGATTAGGTGCATATGTGCGCGGGCATGCGGGCAGCGAGTAATGGGCGACTCGCTGTCCGACCATGGACCATTCCCGGGTCGACGGCGCGTTGTGTTCCTCGCGCGCCTCAAAGAGTGTCAGCATAGTGATGGGGCCTGTAGAGGGCCAAAGCTTGCCGGGGTCGCTGGACTAACGAATTACCGTGACCCCGGTACGTAAAGTGCTAGTGAAGGACACCGTGGATTTTAGTCAGTACGAGTCTGACAGTATGGGTGGGAGGACTCATTTGATGATTTTACCACGAAAAAAAATAGGTGCATATGTCGGCAGATTATATTCACCTATTTGGTGGACTAAAGGATTTACAATAAAACAAAAAATAAAATAAAATTACCAAACCCGTGCGAAGCCGGGACGGGCCGCTAGTTGTATATTATAACAATGTGTTCTACTTATTACCTACCTAGTTATTATCGATAATTTCAGTTAGTATAGTCCCATCTCTATCCGAAAGTTAATCATGGGAGCGCTTAGAGGAAATAAATTTTAATATTTTTAATCGTTCCTCCAAGCGCTCCTTTTGGGAGCGCTTCGAGGAACAAAACGGGAGCGCTTAGATGGGAGCGCTTCAAACGGGAGCGCTACGAGGAATACCTCCGGATTTCAAATGAAGTCTTTATGCGGAAATTATGTTAGTTTTATCGGTTCATTTTCTTTTAATTTTTCTTTTTGTTAGTGATTGAATTCTGCGAAAGAGTTTTGATTTATTTTCTACTTTATTTATATAAAGTCTCCGTGGTGTTTTTCTAGGAATTATGTGTCATTTAATATCACACTCACGACACAGGAGAAATTCCTAGAATGGGGAAACGCCCTATCATTTTCTAGCAAAACGATGCCCCCCCACCCCTCTAGAGGTCCAAAGCCTGCCGAGGTCGCGGGACCTATTGAAGGAGACCGTGGATTTTAGTCAGTACAAGTCTGACAGTACCTCTACCACGATAAAAAAAATACTTAAAAAACAAACTTATAAATATTATAAGGTATCTCTTTAAACCTCTAAAGTTCTCATGCAGTCCACTACTTCAAATAAAAGACAATCGTGCCACAATTAGATGATCCACTGATTGTTTATTTACTTACTAAGGTCGTGTAAATCAATCAGCCTAAGAGCACTATTTCACATTTATCAGTCAGTCTTTTTTCCACAAAATACATGACGAAGCGTATTCCTGAAAAAACAAAATCCACTTCATAAATATCCCAAAAATGTTTTTAAATCGTGGTAAAAACCGCAACACCCAACTCTACTTCGGACCTAAGTCAGGACGCGTCACGGTCCTGTCCCGCCCGCGTCCCGCAACCGTCCCGTGGCCGTCTCGCACCCGCATCGCTCCCGCACGATTAATCACACCCACATCGGCTCGCACAAGTGTCGAAAGTAAATGAGACTTTCAACTTTCCGTAGTAATAAAATTAAATTAGAAGTTTTTTTTTGTAATTCATGTTTTTTTTGGGACTGGGTAAAATCAATATTTTACGAATTTATGTTTTGGACCTCCCGCCCTAGCTGGAAAAGTTAGTATTGTCAGACTTGTACTGACTAAAACTACCCTTTTCGTTCTATAACTTATTGTGTTCCAAGGACTCAGTAACCTCATAAGATTTTCTCACTAATAATTTTGTAGTTTCACCTACGAGTATGTGCTGATAGCTGATCTCATAATATACGAGCATACTCAGTGTAGTGAATACAGAGATTTAGTAATAACTATTTAATAATAAAATATTTAAGTGACAAAAATTTGTAACATTATTCTTGCTATAAATCACTCCATTAAGAAAAAACTATCCTAAACTCTATAAAACTACTTCCACACTCAATCTCTGTAATAGAACACCGAGTAAGTTCCCACCGCGGCCGTGGCCGTGGGCTTTGAATAGCAGTTCAATGTCATGGTGAAGGTCTTAGGCGTGTATTGTATTAACGTCATGAACTTTCAGGAAACTAGGGCTTCGCGACATGGCTTCTGTTTTTAGCTAAAAGTTTAGCAAGCACTAAGTCATCATCATCTGCCTAGCCTTTTCCCAATTATATTGGGGTCGGCTTCCAGTCAAACCAGATGCAGCTGGATATCAGTATTTTACAGACTTTAGACTGGTTGTTACATGATTGTGTTAGCATACGATGCAAAAACATGACTACAAGAATAAAAAAATAATTATAACGTTTCCCCATACTTTTTTCTTTTTTATAGCGTGGAAAATTCATCAAATTAGTCTTCCCACCCAGGGCAGAGCGGGAGGGACTGTCAGACTCGTACTGACTAAAATCAGGTATGAAATGAAAAATCTACACAGGTACCTCCCGGAACTTCCGTGTCCGGTGAGGACCTGCGTCATGCGGTACGTCATGATGCCGTGATGCTTATCCAGTCACTCCTCAGAGAGGGGTCTAACCGCCGCAATATGTCTAAACTTAGTAAAATTTTTGCTATATCTGACGATACGAGCCCTACTCTCATATTTTGATACACATAGACAATTGCCTGATTGTGTAATAAAATTGGCACAAATAACAATTATACATTCAGAGAATAAATAATTTATTTAATAATTCAGATCAGAAACATTAATGGAACCTAAGTGAAGTTCCATTAATATTTCTACTTCAGATATCATAAATTGAAGTAGAAATATAGCTGGTAATTCTAAAATATTCTTGTTTCAAAACTTTATTACTATCGGTACCTCTTATCATAAAAAGTTTATTTCCCACTAGAGATTAAAAATAATATACTCAAAGTGATGTTTTTATAGCCCAACACTTGGAATAAATCCAGATTCAGAAATAAATTATAGCCCATTCGTAACATTTCAAGGAATACCTTTTTTAAGGTGCAAAAATCATTACGCCTGAGGCCTTACTGACGAAGTCAGAAAATCCTCTTTGCTCCTGCGGTTGGGATACCTTTAGCGTTCCGGGGCCACAGTGATCTTTAAAAATAGGCCCGCGAAAACTTGCAGAAAAGTACATAATTATTTATGTTCTTGAAGTTTTACGGTGATGGCTGACCCATCCTGGCGACGGTGGGTCTCACTAGAGGTGCCTGGCGACTAGCTTCCTTGCTAAATCAAAGAGTTTTCGTATTCTGTCGGTGCGCAAGAGTTCTAGTTCCTTTTGGGTGATCCTGTTTTGTCTTTGACTGTTTGGGGGCAAAATTGTAGCCAAATCAACAGTATAAAAAGAATAAATATATAAAGAATCATAAAATTAAATACTAAGAGATCAAACACAAAAAGGACCACGTAAATTCTGAAGTCACAAAAGCTAAATAAGATTAAACAACAACAAGCACATTTAAATAAGAAAAAACCGAAATTCCATTATGTTTGTTCATTTCCCGATAAGATGCGGGCGACAGGAGATAACAGCATCTTATCACTTCGTTATGCTTATTTCCTTAAAATAATAGAAAATCTCTGGATTCATCTTTTTTTCAACGCCTCTAGGAATTTCTCCTATATCATGGAAGCCAGGTCGACGGTGTGTTGTGTTCCACGTGCGCCTCAGAGCGGGAGACCTTCTAGAGGGCCAAAGCCTGGGGTCGCGTGACTGTACGAATTACCGTGACCCCAGAACATAAAGGGCTATTGAAGGACACTGTGGATTTTAGTCAGTACGAGTCTGACAGACCCTCCCGCTCTGCCCTGAGTGGGAGGACTCATTTGATGATTTTACAAAGATAAAAAAAATGTGGAAGCCGTGACCTATATGTAGATCATACAAATTCCGTGTGGGAATCGAATCCGTCATTGCGCCAACCGTGCCGACAATGGACGGATGGATGGATGGACCGACCAGATTAAATCTGCAATAAGTGGTTTATATCTACACGGGGGCAGCCGAGTCACAGCCGACATGAAGAGATGGTGTTGCATCATGATGCAAATCCTGGCGGCACGGTGTCTCAATAGCAATGTTGGCAGCATCAATTAATTAGAAATTAATTTAAAAGTAAAAGTTGAAGGCGATTCGATCTGATGCCGGGCATCCATGGACATCCATACGTTACAGAATTCGCATGCAATGAGATCATATCACGAGATCGTATCGCGGAACGGATCGTGCACTGTCGGTAAAGGCCTTAAATTAGCAGAAATAGTAACTGTACCCAACACAATTGCCAGGTGATCCTTTCGAGTCTGATTTTTTCTTCTATGTATATATTTCTTACAGTAAAGTCTCAACCGAAATGATAATTTATGTATTACATTCAAACAATAATACAACAAAAAGTGAATCAGTTGGATGGTTATTTCTATTTCCTATTATTTCGTAAGCAGCTTACCGTTACATCAATACACAATAAGGGCAAAAGTAAATGCCATCCAGCCTTTTATTAGCTCAATAAAAGGAATGTGAACATGAAATTTCTTGGGCTAAACACTATGCCATATGCCCGTTGCCATACCAATATAATGTTGCCATAAACTATGAGGGTTTATGGCAGAATATTAGTACCATAAAACATACACGGAACGGCCAACTACCCACATCATATGCTACTAAATTTAACAATGTATTTTTGAGGAGGGATAAAAGTATTGTATATGTTTTATTTTTTGTTTTATTGGCTTAAAACCCTTACTCACGGTTGTGCCATTACCTTTTATGTTGTATCATAAATGCTTTATGAATTTTTGATCAGTCAAGTACCAGGTTTCAATTCATTTACTAAGTATGTATACCTTGTATGTACCTTTATAAGTAAAGATTTTTGGTGATAGTATTCCTATATTCGGATTATTATTTTAAAAACACAAATGCTGTTCATATTATAAAGAACATACCTTTATAAAGTAGCTATGTACTAAAAAAACCTACTGTTTTTCTGCTGGTCAAAGTGAGTAACTTAGCGTTTTTTTTTGACATTAAAAAAAAAATCATCTACACAACAAGGTTAACCACAAAATGAATTTAGCTTAACTGTCAATACCTTACTTACCTTATCCACAAAACCTAATATTACCCGATCTAAAGTGAATTCTATTAAATCTCTCCAATTCATAGGCATCTCCTGAACAGCTCCGTAGGCAGTCAAGTGACCATAAAACAGGACTTCCCAATGTTGGCACTGTCAGGAGTCAGCCTAGCGCATTTGAGTGTAAAATTGGATGGTTACTCGCTGTCCTGTCACTTGCAAGGAGTTGGGCTTGTATAACTAAGGGTTAAGACACTGGCTGCGTTTGACATTTTGTAGGTTATATTGTTTTTTTTTATTTCAAGCGCCTCAGAGCGTCACAGTGACGCTCGCATAACGCACCCCTTAACACGTTGGGTCGACGGCGCGTTGTGTTCCTCGCGTGCCTCAAAGAGTGTCAGCGAGTGTACAGCCCTCTACAGGGCCAAATCCTGCCGGCGTCGCAGGACTCACGAATTACCGAAACCCCGGTACGTAAAGGGCTATTGAAGGACATCGTGGATTTTAGTCAGTACGAGTCTGACAGTCCTTCCCGCTCTGCCCTGGGTGGGAGGACTCATTTGATGATTTTACCACGATAAAAAAAAAACCCTTAACACGTTAAATGCCCGACACGCGTAGCATGTTCTTGCGAATTTCTATAACAACGCCTTGAACACGCCAGGCGTGTTACTCAGCGAATGGCAAACTAATACTCATCGCTAAATCGGAAAAAAGACAGATTTAGGCCCACTTGCACCACAATCACTAAACAGGTTTAGCGCTAAACTGATTTAAAACATCGTTCTGTTTCAGTCAACTTCAAACAATTTGACAGGGATACAGTGATATTCTAAGGCAGTTTAGCGCTAAAGCCGTTTAGTGATTGTGGTGCAAGTGGGCCTTAGAATTCAACTATATTGAGGTGCCACTGGACACGCTTAGCTTGTCCAAGATGCAGTGCCGCCGATAGACCTGGCGTGTCCGCGTGGCTTTATAGGGCGTTATCGCTATGAACTTTAAAAAAAGTGAACAGTGGCAGTGAACGTGTTAAAGGGATATAATTAAAAAAAGAATAGTAACGTATACTATTATTTCGACATAGCTTATTAGCGTGTTGCGATGAAGTGTTAATAAAAATCTGTTTATGCCTAACACCACGTACTTACACGACCCGACTGTATTGACGAATGGCTCCCACCGCCTCTCCGCGCGGTACTGTCAGTGCAAGTACGTTGATCTGCTACCTCCGCACGTCCGCGCGGACGAAGTATGACAGAATCACGATTAGCTACTTCATTAGTTATTAATTTTTTTTTTCAATTAATCACCTTTTAAGTCATCAAAGAAAATATGTAAAAAAGAGAACATGAAAAAGTGAATCCATTATTTTGAACGCCCATTTCACACTTCATCGTATTTCTTTTTAAAATCGGTGCTGGATTACGAGGTATTCTTTTTTTGAATTAATTGGAATTCAATTTTAAATTGAAAGAGATGGGCAATCGTTCAGAATAGTAAAACGATTTTGAAATTTCACATTATTTGAAAAATAGTGATAACGGTTGTAGTCCTTTTTTAAATACAAGGTTGAGTGTCATTACTAATGTGAAAGATGAAAATGTCTGGTTGGTCGTACATAATGGCGAATTTCTAAATATTGTGTCGGTGAAGAATGTGAATAAATTAATGTGCAGTCAATATCAGCAGACTTTATATTCAATTATAATTTTATCCATGACAGATGAGTCATTAATGAGATTAATGAGCGCAAATTTTTAGCTTGCAAACTCGTTTCACGAAAACAGAATCAATGATTACTATGTCAAAATTCTACCTACAGTTATTTACATTTTAAAGCCTTTCTTCGCGGAACGCTAAAACCGGTTTTGAATATGAATTACTTACAAAACCATTTCCTTTGTAAATGCATTATACTCAGCCGCATGCATAAAGCTTACATTTGATAAAATTTTCATGAAAAGAAAAGCGAACATCAAAGAAAGGTAGAATTTACGTCGAGCTTCGAAAATATGAAAATGCCGGCAAGGTGAATAGCCCAACTCCCACACGTTGGATTCCGTACCACTTTATAATCATAGCCATATATCGCGTCCTTACATGTCATTACGTAGGTATTGCTTTTATTTGGATCGACAAAAAAACACCCAAAATGAAGTGTTTTTGTATGCCCTTTAATTTAGACCTTTATATTTATATTTTATTTGTTGTTAAATAGGCTCTACTAATCCACATATTGTGTTAAATATTGGATTTAATATAGTACTTAGACAGAAACTTAGTTAAGCCTTAGTATTAAAATTTCGAAAGGACTGTCTAATGCGGTAATGCAAAAGGCAAGTCAAGAAAGAGGGTGGACATTTAATCAATAAGAATCTGACAGTGTCTTTAATCCAGAACGGAAAGACTGATTTGATGAATTTACTACCCAAAAAAAAAACTTAGTAATAGGGTCCCGTTGTTAGGGAACCCCAAAAAGAACATACCTACTATCTGTATGCAAAATTGATACTCCCTCTCTTTTTGACGTTAATCTTATTAGTCTTTATCAAGGAGGCTTAGTAGTATTGATTTCTTTTCTCTTTTATATTCTGTGGGTAGTCAGTAATCTCGGACCTTTTTGGGATTAAAATATTCCGACATTGAAATAGGATAGGTCTATCTTTTCCTATGAATATACCTTTTGTATTTTGAATTATAATATCTTTAATAAGATGAGCTTTTGCGGCTTAAAGATTAAAAAAAAAACTGCTAGATATTGTACAGACGCCAGCACTGCACTATCGTAAACTTTGAAATTAGGTATCCCAACCCAACTTTTCCTTTTGTAATAAATTTGAAAATATAAAAAATAATTCTGCCGGATTTGGGAAGGTTGATTGTTGGCGTCTATACTTTTTTTTTTATCGTGGTAAAATCATCAAATGAGTCCTCCCACCCAGGGCAGAGCGGGAGGGACTGTCCGACTCGTACTGACTAAAATCCACGGTGTCCTTCAATAGCCCTTTACGTTCCGGGGTCACGGTAATTCGTACAGTCCCGCGACCGGCGTCTATACTTTAGAAAGTATTGTGATTTATTGCTAATTGGCTACGTCCTAGGTATTTTTTCTAAGAAAAACCTACAGAGGGCTAAACTAATAAGATTTTTTATCGTTTACAATGAAAAAAAAAACATAAATGTATTCATAAATGTCATATTTTAATTATTTAATATTTCATTACAGTTTATTTTTAAATACTAGTTATTTATTGTATATTTTATTAAAATTTAATTAGATTTTTAATTTTGATTGATTTGATTACGGTATTTTTATGTTAATTTTATGAGTCATATAGTCACTCGAAATAAATGCATTTTTTTATTGATTTCATAATAATCCGTGGGTAAAGAATTCGCGATTGCCTCTTGTCTAGAGCCTTCAGAACTGAAAGTTTTAGAATAAAAATAATATCTGCCATAGACACGGCGCGTATTGTTAGGAGGTTCCTCTCTCAAGAGCCCTGACCACCGGTAGCCCGGACCCTGTTCCCGGTGCTGGTGGACTGCTATTTCTTTATTCTTAAATGTTTTTTTCCTGTTTTGTAAAATATTTAAAAATGTAAGAAATAAGTAATAAGATGAATAAAAATCATATTTGCCATAGTATTTATAGTCAAATTTGACTTTAAAATAAAACAAAAACACTACGATCCAATCGTTTTATTATTTTTAACGACGAAATCATAAATTGTTGACACCATTTTTTTTAAACATTGCCGTATGTTTCTTTTATTTACATTCATAGATTATTACTTCCATTTAACATTTTTTTATAATAATTATTTTATAATATACCTATCTTTGTATTTACATTTTTTATTTATACGCGTGAAACGACTAGACATTTGTTTTGAATCTATCTAACTTACTTCAGTTATACTTAAAAAAATACAAAATTAAAAATAGAGTGAAGTCGTATTCTTAGAGCCACAAATATTTTAGTACTCATATTTTTCTTTACATATTAAGAAAACTAAAATCATTAATAGTAGTTTCGTCTTATTAAACCGATATGGACAAACAGATGTAGTTTGAATACCTTTTTTGCCCATATTTATCTTTCAGTGTCCGTGTCTTTGCCCATAGAACAGCGCACGCGCCAACGGCACGCCTTGTTAATGGCCGCTTGCAAACAACGTCCTGATGGCGCTTGCGCTACGTTAATGTTGTGTTAAGTATGCCTAAAGAGTCTATGTCCCTATTATACCTCGCGTCCCCGTTTTATACACTGTTCCCCTACCAGTTTGCCTCGAACTTAACCAAAGCTAGCTACAAGCTTTCGATTCTAAAGAAATCAACGTTTACTCAATTAAGTTAATAGGATATTAATGATCATAATACTTTATCTCATTGGTTAAATCAGATTCCATTAAATCGAACTAGTGAAGCTAGCCTAATACACTTTATCTTTTTGTCGTAACAAAACAATCTGTGGAACTGATATATTTATATTAAAAAAATAGGTACAACATTGTTTTGTTGTCTTTTTTTAAACAGTGATTAAATTAAATAAAACTAAATAATTATTTAATGCTAACACAACATCACATTGAATTAATTACAGTATTCACTAAATCTATTAAACACAAGACTAGGAAAAGCTTGGCATTTGATGCAAACTAATTTGATGGTGACGAACACATAGCTATTTAACTATAAATTAAATTATTACAATTTATACAAAAGTGATGAAAATATTTATAATCTATCGATAACTCTGCAGATAAAATATTGCACTGTTATAATACCGTCATATAGAATTCAAAAACAAAAATCTTTTACCATTACTCTTTATCATAATTTTACAATATTTTAATTAATTTTTGGTACTGCTCTCTCAGTAATTATTTGCCAAGCAAAATTATTCTGTAAGGTATTCTTATCATAGTAATTCCATGCAACTGCCTTTTTTTGCTCAGTTTATTAAGGGTTCGATACCCGCGTGAATAAAATATGAGTTTTATGTTTGTAACATAATGTAGAAATTATTTATAGTGTGTCGACGTAAACTATAATGAACATGAATTTTAAGTATGTCGTCAATATGTTCCTAAAAAAAAAATTTTGACTTCACATAAATATAATAAATGGTACTTTAATTGTTATTTTATACAAATAATTTACCAACATTGCACAGTGACATTTTCTGCAGAGTTACCGTTTTTTTCTCAACATTCAAACACTAAAAATTAAAACAAACATACGCCATTACTTGTATTCATAATCCATCGCGACTCATTATTTATTATAACTATATAATAACATCAATGGGTACTTCTATAGGAAATAAACTGAAAGAAAGCCATCCAAGTTCTCGATTCTACACATATGTTGAGAAAAGCGGGAATTCTCCGGTTCTTTCAAATCATTTGGTTTGAACCGGGACATTAAGGCCCATTTACATGCTGCAAGAAAATGCATGCAATTTTCATGCAAGTTTAACTACATTGCAGACTACTAATGGACATGTAAGATTAAGATTTAGTTGATCAAACAAATATCGCAATGTCAAACTTGCATGAAAATTGCATGCATTTTCTTGCATCGTCTAAATGACGCTTTTATCTGGTAGTCCTAACTAAAAGAATCAGTCTTCAAAAAATAAGTTCTTTTTGTGGGTATTTGTTCTCTAAAACAAAGCAGTAGTTGGACAATAACATATTATTAGTACACATACTAGTACGCAGTAGTGTATTATTATTTTTAAGACCTAATTATAAAGACCAGCACATCAACTAACCCCATTTGCAAGTTTTTCCAATTGAACATGAACCCTCTTCTTTTGTAATAAAATTGGAAATCTATTTACTTAATACTTATTTTATTAATGTAGCTCGATGTGCAGGCTGGCATCCGTATTATGCGATCACGGTAAGGGTGAAGTTATCAAAAACCTTATGAAATGCACGCTTTTCTTTAATCAAACAATAAGCATAATAAGTTAATTGAAAATTAATTTTTAAAACATTTTTTGCCCAACATAAGTGACAGTTGACAGATGGCGGTCATAATCATGTTTACCGTTATCGTGGTCGCATAATATCGTGACAAAGATAGATCACAAATAAAAAAAATTATACTGTTGAACTACTTCGCAATATGAGTAAATAAATACCCAGTTATTAGTTATTCCTAGTATTTTCATAGTTCTCTGAATTATACAACATATTATGTTTAACTTTACAAATTACGTAGGTACAGGTAATGAGGTCAGCGTGAAGGCAAATATTTCCTATTTGTGCGCAGCAGTTTTTTATGAGTGTTCACAGCATTATTATTAAAAATAAACGTTTAACAACTATAAACTAGAGAATACTCAGTAATTTTTATTCTGGTATTTAGATTGTTATGATTACAGGGTCATTCACTCATATAATGAGATATGATACTTGTTATTTTTAGGGTGACTATTATCATCAAATGATTTCTGACGTTTTGGATGGAACAGAAGGGTAACCAAAGGAATAGCGTGGAATTTTAGTCAGTAAGCTCCGCTTAATCGGTCAGGGGCTGTAATAATATAGCCAGCATAAAAAATCACTTAGTAATCCCTCTGTGTAATTAAAATTAGCTGTTAAGATTAACGCCCATTAAAACCACAATGTTCTCTATAATAACTCTCTTCAAACTAAAAACCACTGACGCATACTAAAACCTAGAAGCGTAATACTTAAAGCTCTTCAATGAGTTCACACAAGCTGAGATCGGATATTTCTATTGACTGAGAGCGCTCCAAGACCAGGGTCTGAGTTCGGGCGAACGCGCTCCCAGGGTGCCGGCTACCTCAACGACTTTCTGTACCCACACACCAGAACCTTCTTGAAGGCCTGTCTGAATATCTTATTGAATATTGTGTAAAATATCGGGTTCACCATTGAACTCGCGTACCCTAACCACAAGGCAAAGTCGTACACCCAAAGTGGAATGCTCTCCTCGCATTTAGGACACACGGCCGGCACCATGTTGAGAATGAAAAATGGAGCCCAGAGAATTACAAATGTGAAAAATACAACTCCTAAAACTTTTGTGGCTTTCTGCTCTAATCGCAAGATCCTGCCGTGACGGGAGGAATTTCTAGATATTACACTAGAATTTCTAGAATGATGCGTTCTGGGCGTTTGACGCTGTGGGCTAGCTGTCACTTGCTGTGACCTCGCTATAGTTCTCTGAGCACGAATGCTTCGAACCGGAGTCGAGAGAGTAGTCCTTGCACCCCCAAAACTTGAACCTCTACGAAATCTTTTAGCCTCGTCCCAAGTAACCATAGACGCGGCACCACGACTAGACCTTCTAAAAAATGGAGTTGACTGCTCCTCTTTCATGTTTCCATTTCTGGTAAAACCATTGCAACCATTTATGTCTCCACCAGGAACTATAATGACTTCAGTAGTTCGTCTGGGTGGAGTGGACTCTGTTCCAAAATAGGGGCAAGTGCAAGGAGGTGGTAAAAGTAGACCGTCTTCAGAACTTCGTGATTTTGCCGTTAAGGCTGCTGGCGCTAGAAGACCTTCATTGCTCTCGTCGTCTGATGCGCTTCTTGGTCTGTGAAGAGGAGTGTTGGGGTCTCCAGTAGACGAAGGTCTGCGTCGATCTTGAAGCATCGATGAGGGTGAACTTGAAGAGACGCTCAGAGAGCCTGGAGTGAGCATCCCTCCACGTTCAGAAATATTCGTCCTGTAAAAGAAAACGTATTATAATTTGCTCCAAAATGGGTGGAAGTCTCTGATCTTTTGATCAGTGAAGAGCGGGTTAATTTTGAAGCGAACAAATAATGCCAATTGTTATATACCCTCTGTATTGTGGCTTTGTCGCCGCAGAAGCTTCCAAGCCGCGAGACAGACGCAACATCTCTGCCCCAAACTGATGCAGTGCTGTCATTGCTGACGGGGCAGGCTCGCTGTGCAACACAACACATAATGTATGAGGACTACACATTGACATACACATGGGTACATGGATGGACATGTTACACTGTTGGCATTAGAAGGTTATGTTTTATGATAAGCAAGCTGATGTCATTGTTTAGCTCCTTATAGTTGGCTTATTCATTTAGAAGTTCTGAACTGATTATACTACTAATTTCTTAAATGCAACTGTTGGTAATTTGCTTGGCCCACTCACGACTTCGGGTGATGTGACTTACAATGCGACTTACATCATGCTTATTTCCATCGCTCGGGTTAAGTCGTCCCACAAGTCGTGTCACTATTACATTCTTTCATTTGATTCAACATTAAAATGACCATACACGGCTGCAACTGTATACCAAACTACAAGCCTTCTACGTAAGCATATGCACGAACTGCTCGAGTAGTCGAACTGTTTCAGGAGCAGTTACTGCTGTTGAATTCGACTTCTCGAGCAGTCTGTGTATGTAGAACAGTCCGTGTACGGGCAGGCTAAGTGGGTTTGAGAGTTCTGATTTGAAATAAGACAAAGCCGTTTCCAAATATGCCACTGATCACCAAAGAGCGACAACTGTAAGGAGCTTAAAATTACAATGACAAAAATCATGGAACGATATGGAACATTCCATTCAGTTGATCACATACAATTTATTAATTATGTTAAGTTTCATTAAACATTAATTGTCATATCAATCGTGCATGATCGTTTTAAATAAAGTAAAAGCATGTTGAATTTCATTCCTGCTTGACTGATAATGATTTCATTCAGATTGCCACATGCACTCATGTTTGAATAGTTGTAATTAACCCTTTTGCGTTGATTGCCGGTTTTTATTCGTATTCATTTAATCTGAATGACGATTTCAATAAAACTGATTGTTAATTTGCTATTTTATTTTTAAATAAGACATACATAATGACAGCGTTACCTATTATTTTATTGACCACACATAAATTAGATAAGGTGAAATAAAGGTGATTGTCAATTCTTGGGTCAATCTCTACTGATTGGAAAATATTCAACTAAGTAAAATTCTTTATGAAGGAAAAATAATCTTTTTAAACATTAATCACAAAAAATGAAAAGCGTTGCAGAAATGAAGCTTCACCTTCAATATTATTCCTGTAAAAGACTAAGGTTGTATACCGGCTTAAAACATCAATGCGATTTGATTCCGCTGTCAAATGAATACCACTAAAGCTTCAGGGAATTTTGTACTTTATGCTAATGGCATAGAATTTACAATTCAAATGATAAGAATCTTTGATTTAAAGGGATCGGCGATGGATTTGAATGACTGATGGCGCCTTTTGAAGATTATTTTACGATGAAAGATTTTGTGTTTTCTCCCGATGAAAGCTTGTAATTCTATACTGTAAGGTAATATTTTAAGAGATTTTGTTTTAAATAATTTATTAGTTATTTTTTAATCTTAAAACTGCTTCATTTGCAAACGTAGCAAATAGTTATATAGGTATAAATTTTAGATTTCTACATAATTTAATAAAAACTACTAAATTATACGAAAGCAACTAATGCATGCAATAAATGAATGAACTAACAAGTTTGAGAATTAGAAACTAATTGTCTCTTTACAGAAAAAATATTAATAATTATCATAGAGTAAATTATAGTCATCCTAACTAATATTATAAATGCGAAAGTAACTCTGTCTGTCTGTCTGTCTGTCTTTCTGTCTGTCTGTCTGTCTGTCTGTCTGTCTGTCTGTCTGTCTGTCTGTCTGTCTTTTCTTCACGCCTAAACTACTGAACCGATTTGTGTGAAATTTGGTACAGACATAGTTTGGAACTTGAGAAAGGACATAGGATAGTTTTTATTACAAAAAAATAAAAATAAAAAATAAAATTTATGAAATGTTCTAACGGAGTATAGATAATTCCTTAAACTCTCAATAGATGGCGGTGATCGTTCAATGGTGTCGATCGTTACACGAGTTGTCACTATGGATTGATAGATGGCGTTGGAACCAAAATTGTACTTATTGTCGGTTGTATGATAGTTTATGTGGACTGGTCCTGTTTCGTAAATTTTAAATTGTTCCGTTGTATAATTGGTGTTCCTGTGATGCTTATGAGAAACTATATAACTAGATCCACCAAGACTATATAACGGCATACGGTTACAAATAACCTATTTAGGACGGAATGTCATTAAAGCCGTTATTATGACTGGGATGGCAACAGGCGAAACTTTTATTATTCCCCGTATTCCCATCATTCCAACTGATTTACCATTCCAATTCAAAAGAGTTCAGTTTCCGCTGTAAACTGCGTTTGCAATGACCATAAATAAAGCCCAAGGGCAAACGCTAAAAGTTGCGGGGGTACATCTTGAAAAAGACTGTTTCTCCCATGGACAACTCTACGTTGCGTGCTCAAGAGTGTCGAAACCACAAAACCTTTATATTTTTCCAAAGGATGGCTAAACTAAAAACGTGGTAAACAGAAATGTCTTGGTGTATGAAACTTTCATAATCTCTATAACCTAAAATAATAGAAAATTTGTCAAGGGAGAAACAGTCTTTTTTCCTTTTGGACTGAAATGTCAAATCAGTAGAATGATGAGAAAATAAGGGAAAAATAACATTTTCGCCTTTTTCGATCGGCAAAACGGCTTTAATGCCCTAAATGAGTATACATCTCTTAAATTCAAACGCAGAGCTGATTATGTTGATTTTTGAAGAGTTCCCTAGAATATCCCGCGAGATCGGGAACTATGTGGGTAAAACCAAAAATCTGCTGGAAGTCACTATTCCACGCGAACGAAGTCGCGGGCAAAAGCTAGTAGAATCATAAACGATATTAAACACAAATGTTACGGTCGCGGGACTTACGAATTACCGTAACCCCGGAACGTAAATGGCTATTGAAGGACACCATGGATTTTAGTCAGTACGAGTCTGACAGTCCCTCCCGCTCTGCCCTGGTTGGGAGGACTCATTTGATGATTTTACCACGATAAAAAAAAAACACTCAATTAATGTAGTTTTTTTATAAACCTTGTTTGTAATTCCTCAACCATCTTCGCTGAATTAGTGAGACGAGTTACGTGTATAATATATTACATGGCAGGCACCTAAAGCAGAAAGTAAATAGTGAACATTATTAGGACAAGATCCATATTCCATAGCTCGTTGGTGAAATAAATAATAACAGTAAAGTAATCATTTCATTTTCGTACAAAAAAAAAACCATTCAACAAAAACACACATCATGAATGTTAAAAAGTTTTTTCATAAAATATTTTTGTAAACTCATATCTTTTTTTACCAAGCGAGATAAAAGGAAAATTTATTTGTTTTTACATAAATAAGTTACTGCCACATCGAATTTAAAAAACAAACCACTTGTTGATTTAGTAACGCGATGTGTGCGCCCGAAAAATAAATATTTGTGAATGTAAAAAAATACTCTCGGCGAATCTGTAAAAGATTTTTACCCGAGTCAGTTTGTTTTCAATTTGTTCACTCATAAATAAAGCTGTTACCTACGAAATTTAGAAGTCTGTTTTTTTTTCAAAGTAGACTGGAAACACAAACTTAAATAATAATGGCAGATCGCGGATGTCCTATAAATAAGACAGAAAGTTATTTAAATAAATTAAAGTAATGCACGTTGGTTTTATTAGGGATTTTTTTTACGTGGTAATATCATCATATGAGTCCTCCCATCTAGGGCACAGTGGGAGGGACTGTCAGACTTACACTGACTAAAATCCACGGTGTCCTTCAATAGCCCTTTAAGTTCCGGGGCCACAGTTACCTATTAAGTTAGTCCCACGACCGACTTAACAGGTAACTGTGGCCCCGGGGTCATGCTGAAAATGACTAGGATGGATTGCCCCACACTAGGAATTTCTCCTGTGTCGTGGGTGCGTTGACAAACATAGAAACTCACATACACAAACACCCATAGCCGGAACCACTACTTGCAGATCATACAAATATTTGTTCCGTGCGCGACACGCTGCGTAGCAATCGATCGCTCAGCCACAAAGCCAACCGTGTCGTCAATGTATTGTTATTGTCCCTTTGCTACAGTAACAGTACACCCAATACAAAGAACAAAGGATCTTTAAAATAATGTGTGAAATGCCATTACGTTTTGTCGGTGCGAAATTCTATTGGGCAGATGACTTGTCATTTATGAATTTTGTATTAGTGATCTAATATCGTGGCAATCGCATAATATTGTGATTAGTATAGTCTTATCGACCAGAAGTCTACTTAATTTTTTAAAAAGAAAAAGCAAATCTACCTAGAACTATTAGATTTTAATTAATTAATCACAAAATCAGCACTATTATATAAGCCGTTAGACACCGAAATAATTTAAACTACACGGTTCCCAATTAACGTCTGTCGCATCCGAGCTCTCGAGCCAAAGTGGTCGAGCTCCGAGACCGCACCGCTCACGTTGTGTCGCCCCCTCTACTCGCTGCGTCACCACTATCGGACGATATCCCCGCCCTCTCAGCTGGCAAATCTTCTAAGACGGCCGTTCCTGACAGCTGCACGTCCTCGTCAGCTTGGCTTTCTCTCATTGCTTGCTGGTCCTCGCTCGTCCCATCCACCACACAAGGGCTGTTTACTGCCTGGTCTTCTGCACTTTGGTCCTCATTGGTAGACTCATCATCTAAAACATAATGGATCAGAAACTATTACGAGCTATTCTGCGAGGCTGAACTCTTAACTGTCCATTGTAATGAAATTTCGAGCAATTGCATCAAAATAGACAGAAGTTGGTGAATTGTATCGCCAATGAAAGAGTTCCGGACCTCAATCATTACCGAAACATCCACAACATCGTCCTGGAAACCTCTAGCAGGGTTCCAGATAGATAAGAAAAATTGCCACTGGTCGGGGCAAGTAGCCACTGGTCGGGGCTATAATAACAATTGCCACTGGTCGGGGCAAGTAGCCACTGGTCGGGGCTCTAATAACAATTGCCACTGGTCGGGGCAAGTAGCCACTGGTCGGGGCTATAACAACAATTGCCACTGGTCGGGGCAAGTAGCCACTGGTCGGGGCTATAACAACAATTGCCACTGGTCGGGGCAAGTAGCCACTGGTCGGGGCTATAACAACAATTGCCACTGGTCGGGGCAAGTAACCACTGGTCGGGGTTACTTAAACTACTCACCATCACCGAAAAACGCTTCACACGCATCCGGGGTCCACTCACCACGCCACTGAACCATGTGTTCTGCGGCAGTCTGAGTCTTCTTCCCGTAAGAACCAGCCAGCAGCTCAAGCTCGTATCGGTGATGTGGTAATGCTTGCACAACTCTATAGGGGCCGCGCATCCCGGAGTCCAACTTCCCAGTGCTCTGAGATCCCTTGTTAACAAAAACAAAACTGCCGACAGTGAATGTACGTGGCTGTCGACGACGCTCGTTCACATATGCATCCTGTCGCTGCTGATTTTCAGCCAGCAACTCAGATGTCCTCTGTCTCCTCAGTGTGAGCAGCGCTTCTCGGTTGGAGTGAGAGTCATTCAGGGCGACATCTCGCACCAAAGATCTCAGGACTGGTGTCGTGCCTTCGACACCAGTCAGCAACTGTAGGGGCGAGGTGCGAGTCGTGGCCTGCTTCGTTATGTTCAGAGTTAGTTGAATCTTCCATAATGTATCAGCCCACTGAGCACCCTTGTTGTTCACTTCGATACGCAACATATTGAGGACCGTCCGGCAGTAACGCTCGACCTGCCCGTTCTCACGGTGCATTTCCGGCGTGATAAAATGCACGTCACAGCCTAACTCAGTGACCCAGCTTTGAAAGGAAGCGCTTTCAAACATCCTGGCACGATCACAAATAATTGTTGACGGAGTACCAAAAAGTGAGATTGTGTTTGAAAATACACGCTTCAATTCGAGTGTATCTTGCCTGTATAGAGCGTACAAGAGGCAATATTTCGAGAAAGAATCTACAACGAGGAGTATATACCGGAACCCGTTTGACTCCGTTAAAGGTCCAAGAACGTCAGTGTGAATCACTGAAAACGGTATTTCGGGCTTCGTCCAGGATTCAATCGGTTGGCTAGGGGCTCGAGGTACTTTCTTGTGCGACAAGCAAACAATGCAATGACCGATATATCTTTTTACAAATGGTCTTAGACCGGGAAACCAAAAATAACGCAAAATAAGCTCTGTAGTTTTATCCGTTCCAATATGATCGTGATCATCGTGGAATACTCTTAACAAGCTAAGTCTATGACCTTTTGGAATAAAACATAAAAAACGAGCATCCTCACCAGTAGTCACATACTTATAGTATAACAAATCATGTTTTATTACATACCGGGAGGAATCTAATTGGCCATCTCTCAGCCTTTCCATTAAGCCTTGAGTTTCCGAATCCGCCGTCTGAGCAATCTTCGCCCAATTTCGTGGATTTTGTATTTGGAGAACAGTAGCGGGCTGTCGACTCAAAAAGTCTGCATGTTGCATGAGGCAACCCTTTCGATACTCTAATGTGAAGTGAAAATCCTGCATGTAGATCCACCAGCGCGCGACACGTGGCAATAAGTCTCTTTTACGCTCGGTCAACTTTAAAGAGTTGCAATCGGTAACAATTTTGAACTTAATTCCAATTAAGTAGTGCCGAAAATGTTGTAATGCGCGAACAATTGCTAACGTCTCGAGTTCGTAGCTATGATAACGAGACTCTGCGCCCTGTGTGGATTTACTAAAATAGCCGACAACTCGCTTCCGTCTACCCTCGTGTTCTTGCATTAAAATCGCACCGTAACCGATAGCACTCGCATCGGTATGAAGCTCAGTGGACAAATTGGGATCGAAAATTGCTAAGACTGGCTCCTCTGTTAGACTTTTTATAACATAGTCACGTGCCAGGTCTTGTTCCGCTCCCCATTTGAAAGGTTCGCCTTTCCTGAGCAACTTGGCAATACAAGCGGTTTTTGAGGCATAGCCTGCTATGTACCTACGGAAATAGCCCGCCAATCCCAGGAATTGACGAACCTCTCTTACATTAGATGGTTTCGGAGACTTAACCAGAGCTTCAGTCTTACTTGGGCTCGGCCGTACCTGACCATGACCAATAATTCGACCAAGATATTCAAGCTCAGTGTCCAAAAACGTACACTTTTTTAGATTTACTGAAAACCCGGCGTCAGTCAGGGTTTTTAACACCTCGCGTAAAGTTTGCAGGCCATCATCGACAGAATTGGACATTATAAGGACGTCATCAATATAAATTAGCACGTTACCGGTATCCATAAGCTGCTTTAAAGTTTTGGTAATGACTCTCTGATAAACGATGGGAGCATTAGCGAGCCCATAAGGCATTTTTAAATATTCATAATGCCCTTCAGGCGTTACGAATGCAGTTTTGCTTATAGAGTCGTCATCCCTCATCGGCAACTGATGGAAGCCGGTGGCCATGTCTAGACTGCTAAAATATTTAAAACTTCCCAATCTGTCAATGTGGTCGTCAATAAGCGGTAACGGGAACCGTTCTTTAATAGTGACAGCGTTTAGAGCCCGGTAGTCGACGCACATCCTATCAGACCCGTCCTTTTTCTTAACAAGAATTATAGGACTCGCGTAATTGGACTGCGACTCTCGGATCACGCCTTTACTCAACAGATCATTTATAATCTCGCGAACGCGACGTTTTTCATCTGCAGAGAGTTTATAAGGCCGATAATTAATTGGAATATCACTGTTCAACTTGATTTCCATACTACCCGTATTAACCGTAGAGGTCGCTGTCCCAGTGGTGAAAGTTTTGGGAAATTCATTTAACAGAGCTAGCAAACACTCTTTTTCATCGCCAACCAAGGGCGTGTTTATTTTAGTGAACTCTACAGTTGACACATTTTGTATTTGCGATACTCTAATCAAGCGTTGAGAGTCATTTGTTCGAATATATGTAACCCCGGTACGATTTAAAACATCTGTACCTATCAGAATTGGAGCTTGAATACAATTCGGGGATACGACATACAAGTCTATGTCCAAAGAAAGCTCGGGAAACTCGATAATAGTGTTTACAAATGATGTAGATTCTATGTCCTGACTTCCAATACCTCGCATACGGCGATAGGTAGGAATTTTATTCAAACTAAAATGCTTCAAAACGGAATCAGATATAAGGGAAATATCAGAACCGGAATCAACTAAGACATCGACAGGTACGTTCTGAATGACTGCAGATATCACATTGTTTTGTCTGGAGGAGATTCTGAGCAAAAATTTACGTTACTGGTTTTATTTTTGTTCTGAGATTTAGATTCTGAACGTTCTTTAATAAAGCAGGTTTCGACAGAATGCCCAGATTTGTGACAGTACGTACAAGTTTTCGCGACTTTAGAAACCGACTTGATTGTACGTGAGTCGTGCTCGGATTTTGCTTGAGAATCCACAGAGTTCGATTCCTTAGCGGACCTCTTGGGACAGTGAACCTGTTTATGACCTATATCTCCACAGGAAAAACAAGTCAACCGACCATATTGCGCAGCGGCCCTGCGTTTACGCGGATCAGAGGTATTTGAATTTGACGTGCGAACAGGATTGCCTGTAGTGGTTGGTGCACTTTTAGGTTTCGAATATACCGACAAAAATTCTACGAGATCTTTTGACCCCAGTTTTGCGTTTGTGGTCGCAGCTTTAACTTGGGGATCAGAAATACCACGGATTACTATGGCAGCTTTCAGTTCATCCGAAAGCCCCCTGACGATGTTCAATCGCAATAAGGACTTTCGGGCATATTCTGCGTACGTGGCGAACTTGTTTGAATTAGTGCTCATGACCTCATATAGTACAGTGGCCATATCAACTTCACGCGGACACAATGATCGAAATTCAGATTTAAAATTCGTCCACGTTCGGTCATTGGTCACCCAATCGTTCAGCCACGTTTTCGCATCACCACGCAAACAGCCACCAATTCGTCCCAAGCATTCCCGATCGCCCCAATGACTTAGTTCGCGCCCCTTATCCACTTCAGCACACCACACATCAAAGTCATGTATACTGGGATCAAAATTCGAGATATAATAATGGTTCGATCTTACTTGAATCAGGGACGAAAGTGCACCAACAATCCTGTCCGCAGCGTCAGCATCACGCGACGCCTCGGAGGCGGCGGTCCCCGTAGCACGTGTTTCCATACTGGGAACAGGTTCCTCGGTGGCCACCGATATCGGCGCCGGCGTGAAGCTCTTCGTGCACGGATGCGACGACATGGGAGTAGACGTCTGTATTTCTATTGGAGGCAAGCGTTCCTCTAAAGCGTTCAATCGATCAAGAACTTCGTTTATAGGGTCACGGCGAAGGCTGTCCCGACGCCCATAACAACACTCACGGCGCCTACGTGGACTTTCAAAACTCACTGATCTATCGCGGCGACGCCTAGAGGACCTGCTACGTGTCTCACGATTGCGGTCTCGACGCCTCGTATGAACATCGCGACGGCTATGCGACGCATTACGACGGTGGTCGCGAGAATTACGCTTAGATGAATTTTCACGCGGTGTTTGTTCATGATCCGACATAATTATTATAACCTAGTACGCTACGTTACTTAATTAACGATAAAAACAAAACTCAATATAGCCAACACGTGGGCACAGTTAGCCTGAACACGCAAAAAAATTAAAAACTGATACACTTATTAACACGTGGTACTTTTTTTTTTTTTTTAAATTGCACTCAAACTTAACACTTCACAGCAAAAATAGATGGCGAACGATCAAAGTCGCGTGTAATTTTAAAGCGAATCCCACTTCTGATCTTATCGACCAGAAGTCTACTTAATTTTTTAAAAAGAAAAAGCAAATCTACCTAGAACTATTAGATTTTAATTAATTAATCACAAAATCAGCACTATTATATAAGCCGTTAGACACCGAAATAATTTAAACTACACGGTTCCCAATTAACGTCTGTCGCATCCGAGCTCTCGAGCCAAAGTGGTCGAGCTCCGAGACCGCACCGCTCACGTTGTGTCGCCCCCTCTACTCGCTGCGTCACCACTATCGGACGATATCCCCGCCCTCTCAGCTGGCAAATCTTCTAAGAATAGATATTATTAGCACCTAATAAGAGATATTTTATCCAAAAAAAAGAATCAGAACGTCGAAAAAAAAAACAATCTTGGTGAGGACAGTGCAAACTAAATAATAAGTGTTTTTTATCAATATTCTTCAGCTAAACTACCAATATTTTCAAAGAATGAAAAATGTACCGATAGGAATTCTTACTTTTTAAATAATTACGGCTTGTAATACTCGAACCTCAAAACTAACCAAGTAGGTATTTTACAACATTATTTTAATCATAATTCTCAATTTGAAACATAATGACTGAATATTCAGATAGTTATTCATGTAAATCGTGCCAATATTATCCCAGAGATAGCTACCAACACCTAGTATACCTATTCGTGATATTAATAAACACTAGATCGCAATTAGAACACTGATGATTGCACTGCAAATGTAAATATTAGTCGCAAACTCGTTGCGAATGAAATTGCGGAATCTAATGTGATGAGTTTCATAGTTGAAATCAGTAGAGCAATATCTGATCTGTGTAGTAATATTACCGGCTTATAACTGTTGGCCCACTTTGGCCATGGATCGTGAAAACTGGAAGTCATGGGGAGTGGCCTTTGCCCAGCAGTGAGATGAAGTAGGCTAGCAGTATCAGTATCAGTATTACTGTTCTACTTATTCTGTAAAGCACGATTATTTTCATAATATTTCGTTTTCTGGATTAATATTTATTAACCGGCTCCACCAATATTTTCGCCAATTATTCTTCAATATCTAATGGATTTTGGTCATTATCCTTTGTTTAAAAAAAGATTCCTTCGTGGTGGTCCCATTTTATTTGGTGAAGATTTGAAGAGGGTCTTCGTGTGCCGATAGACCTTTGTTTGTTTGGTTCACTACTTTTTTTACCCACTTCGGAAGTCAGTGACAGCTAAAATTATTTTTCTACAATTTTATATATTTTCCCGGAAGCCGACCATATTTGTTTTGCAATTTTGCGTCAGAAAAGCACTTATTCTAGATCCTCAGAATCATATTTGGTAATATTACTCACAATTAGAATCCCTATCATATGGAAGGGATTTCAGAATGTAATGTATCGCAACAGAGCAGTGGTGCCCCAGTGATATCGGCCCGGACTTATGAGTTGTAGGTCGTGGGTTCGAACCATGCCAGGCGCATTACTTTGTGTAATTTATTTCAAGCCGGTGAAGGAAAACAGCATGAGGAAACCTGCATGTCCTGGAACCAAAAATTCGAAGACATGTGACATCCACCAACACGCACTTGGCCCGCGTGGTGGATTATGGCCCACTCCCTCTTACAGAGAGGAGGCCTGTGTCCCAGCAGTGGGAACATTTATAGGCTGATGATGATGATGATGATGAATGTGTCACAAAAAAGTAATTTGTAAGGCATCGAATTTTGTCCCATTAGTGTCGATATGTATGTAACGGAGTTATTCAATTATATTGCTTAAGTAACAAACACATTACCTAACCTTTACAATTTCTTTAGAAAAGAGAAAATTACAATATCAATAAATTATCTTCATTCTAAAACGGGGCCAGGCAACATTAACATCATAATTTAATACCGTTATTGTATAGAATCAAGAGAAGGTGTCTATAGGACCACCTGTCATAATATCTATTGAACAAGATCCGCTGTCACGGATATATAGCATTACGTATATATACTGAATGTTATCTATTCATGAAGATAATTGACGCTCGATTACCTCACAAAGGAGCCAGTGGATACAATGTTAGGTATAGGACAGAGCATATTCATGTGGTAATTCTAACATCGTGTTATGCAAAGAAGACACGGTATGCGATATACTGCAAGCCGTTTCCAAGTGGTCTTATTGGAAATCTATGGGTGAGGCCTATGTTCAGCAGTGGACGTCCTTTTTTTTTACGTGGTAAAATCATCAAAAGTCCTCTCACCCAGGGCAGAGCGGGAGGGACTGTCAGACTCGTACTGACTAAAATCCACGGTGTCCTTGAATAGCCCTTTACATACCGTGGTCACGGTAATTCGAGAGTCACGGGACCCCAGCAGGCTTTGGCCCTCTAGAGGGAGCCCCGTCACTATGCTGACACTCCTTGAGAGCAGTGGACGTCTTCCGGCTGATATGATGATGCGATATATTGAAAGTAATTAGCGAGATTGAAAAAATACAGGGGAGCTTGGTGTTGGGAACAATGATTTATGTGTTCAATTGATGTGTGTCTACTTGCCGGTTTCTAAATTAGGCGTAAATATTGATTCTTCCAATGTAATAAAGACTTAGAATTCAAAATACAAAACGTGAGAAGGATTTGAGATAAACTTTGAATACTTTTAAAATCTTTGAAAGATAATTTCACGTGTTTAACCAATGTAGAAGATATAAAGAATAGTGTAAAATAGACGATTTTTTTTGCCTTTCAAGTCACATTCTCAACGACCGCTAAAAACATTTAACACTGACGTATTAGTTAATGTGAACTTTCCTGCCATCTTTGCAAGATTCTTTTCAGTATCCATGCACTTATCCACAAGATTTTCTTTGAAACTACACATGTATCCATAAAAAAAGACAAGACATTCCATAAGTGAATCAGAAAAAATTTAGTCATACAGGTCAAGAGAAAATAGACGTTTTAATCACAAAATACTAATACTTCCAACAATGAACAATCGCAGCATTTTAAGGGATTATTTTCTTTTTAATGCTATTAAATACATATTATTGAAATTCAAAGACTGTTTACAAAATAGAAGAAAAATAAAATTGCAAAACAAACTAATTCATTCCTTGAGAAACAGCTTTTGCGAAATATAATTAAAACTAGCTAGCTCCTGTGCTAAAGCAAAAATAATGTCTGTATTTTTTTTTCAACTTATGAAGTAATATTTTTTGAAATGCGATAAAAATGACGATATTGGAACTTCAGAGGCTTAATCAAGTAAAAAGCATTGTTGTGGAGTCGACACGTTTTTTTTAATATCATGTTTCTTGCGATAAATTCAGGAACAGGTGGAAAGAATAAGTCTACTTTTGGATAATAAATTAGATCAAAAGAACGTTGATCAAAACTAAATTCAAGGTTGGCATGGTTCTCGTAAGATTTTCTTTTCTTTTTTTTTTACCAATACAAAATGTCTGGACTTTAAAAGAGACTGTGACCTCTGAGTTTGCTTCGGTTGTTTCTTCTCAGAATAGTCAGGTACGAAACACCGGCCTCATCTAGTTAAAAAATAAATAAATAAGGAATGTGATTTTTTGACGTGTAAAAGAGTTTGTCAAAACCAATTTGCAAAAATAAATATAATTTATTATCATTTATCATTTATAAAACAATTGTCACAATTGATGGATGAAACTCACAATCTTGACGGTTTTTCACGTTAGGAGATGAATCAAAGTCTCAAAACACAGGATACTTTTACCCCTGTGGTATTAAATATTGGATAAATAATTTACACCACCCACGTTGGCACAGCATCGAACAAAACAAAGTAATTAAATTAAACTTTATTTGTGTCTCAGCAGTGGAAAAAGTAGGCGGGTAAAGCCGCGGGCAAAAACTAGTTAAATTTTATTTAGGTGTAGTGTCTCCTGTAGAGGGCCAAAGCCTGCTGTGATCGCGGGACTTACGAATTACCGTGACCCCGGTACGTAAAGGGCTAGTGAAGGACACCGTGGATTTTAGTCAGTACGAGTCTGACAGTCCCTCCCGCCCTGCCCTGGGTGGGAGGACTCTTTTGATGATTTTACCACGTAAAAAAAAGGACGTCCACTGCTGAACATAGGCCTCACCCATAGATTTCCAATAAGACCACTTGGAAACGGCTTGCAATATATCGCAAACCGTGTCTTCTTTGCATAACACGATGTTAGAATTACCCCATGAATATGCTCTGTCCTATACCTAACATTGTTTCCACTGGCTCTATTGGAGGACTCATTTGATGATTTTACCACGCTTAAAATGAGTCCACCACGCTAAAAAAAAGGTGTAATGTCTAGTAGAGTGACAATTGTTCTTGCTTTTACCGCTTTCTCATGACGACGGAGCTATTTATCGAGCCCGTTCCTTTATTCTATAGACACAGGCAATAAATCACAAGGAGAGAAAACAATAAATTTTCTAAACAATAACTTTCAACTGACTTTCGTATAATAGAACGAGAAAATAACAAAAATATCATCTGGTTTTCATCGTGAAATCAGATAAAGATTGTTTTTTTTCGAAAATAGATTATTGAGAAGGTCATCCTAACTAATATTATAAATGCGAAAGTAACTCTGTCTGTCTGTCTGTCTGTCTGTCTGTCTGTCTGTCTTTTCTTCACGCCTAAACTACTGAACCGATTAGTGTTAAATTTGGTACAGACATAGTTTGGAACTTGAGAAAGGACATAGGATAGTTTTTAACCGACTTCAAAAAAAGGAGGACTGTATTTTTTTTTAATGTTTGTTACCGCATTACGACCGACTGGGTGAACCGATTTTCATGATTCTTTTTTTGTTTGAAAGCTGGTGCTTCCCGTGTGGTCTCATTGTAACCAAATCAGGATCTGATGATTGGATCTTGGAGAAATCGAGGGCAACCCTCAAATTTTATAGGCCCACGCATCGTTTTTCGTAAATCTTATGAAGTAATTCAAGTACTTGCGTATGGTAATCATTATCTTATGTAGCTGAGCTGATGATGGAAGGTACAACTCCTTAACAGTAAGGAGTAGGCATCGACTGATTCATTGTTCGCATATCTCCGGAACTTCACGTCCGATTTCAATAATTCTTTTTTTTTTGTCCTAGGTATCGTTCAACTTAGGGAATACTGCAAGTTTCATCAAAATCGGTTCAGTAGTTTTTGAGATAGGGAATTTTATTAGCTTATTGTGTACATGAGGGATGTTATTACCAGTGCTACGGATTGTATTATATGTATTTGGCAAGAATTTGGGTTGAATATTTTAACTAAAAAAAGAAAAATAAAAAACTTTTTCAAAAAAAAAAATTACCGCCTTCAAAAAGAACCACAAAAAAGGGTAAAATAATCTACAAAATAACTTTTATTTCGGAAGTCGGTGGCAAAAAAAAAACAATGAAATAAAAAATAACAAAGCCATCGACTTCCGAAATAAAAGTTATTTTGTAGATTATTTTACCCTTTTTTGTGGTTTTTTTTGAAGGCGGTTACATTTTTTTTTTTTTAAAGGTTTTTATTATATATATTTTTACGGGTTAAGCTGCGCTTGCCGAGGTTGGTCTGTGGATGGGTAAAAAGCACTCGGAAAGCACGTAAAGCCGTTGGTCCCGGCTGTCATTTGAAGATCTTTGACAGTCGTTACTGTCAGAAGCTCTATTAGTACTATATGTCGAGTGGTCCTTATGCTCGATAGATGGCGGTGATCGCCCAATGATGTCGATCGTTACACGAGTTCGATCGTTACACGGGACAAAGAAAGCTACTTTGTTTTATACTATGTAGTGATTAAATGCAAGTAACATTGGTCCGACCTGTTTATTAGTCAGTGTTTAGTAATCTGTTTGTGCTGGATAGGATAATCTCAAGCCCGGGGAAGGACATAGGGCTACTGTTTATAAACACACCATACTGGTAAAGATTGATGAAGAAACCACTGGTAGAATTTTGAAATTTGCAGAGTTCTATTATTATTATTATTTTATCGTGGTAAAATCATCAAATGAGTCCTCCCACCCAGGGCAGGGTGGGAGGGACTGTCAGATTTGACTGACTAAAATCCACGGTGTCCTTCACTAGCCCTTTACGTACCGGGGTTACGGTGATGGGTAAGTCCCGCGACCCCGGCAGGCTTTGGCCCTCTACAGGCCCCGTCAATATGCTGACACTCCTTGAGGCGCGCGTGGAACACAACGCGCTGTCGACCCGGGCATGGTCCATGGTCGGGCTGCGAGTCGCCCATTACTCGCTGCCCGCATGCCCGCGCCTGCGGTGGTTGAGATCGTCTGGCGACGTCCGTCGCCGTGGGCGTCTACCACAGCGGCTGGGTCGGAGGGAGGACACTGTTCTCTCCCTCACGCGGCAGGCCTCCTCCTTCGCGAGCATGACTGCTTCGCAGAAGGAGGCGACCGCTTCCCATTCCGTCTCGCCCCGCAGCATGGCCTCGACCAATGCCGGGCGCGAGAGGTCTCCGCCTATCGCCGTCGTGAGGACACGGCGGGGCTCTGCCCAAGCGGGGCAGTCCTGCACTGTATGCTCCACCGTGTCCTCCGGGCGATCCTCGCAGTGGTGACACCCAGGCGTTTCCTCCTTCCTTATCCGACACAGGAACCTCCCGAAACTTCCGTGTCCGGTGAGGACCTGCGTCATGCGGAAGGTAAGGACGCCGTGACGCCTATCCAGCCACTCCTCAAAGAGGGGTCTTACCGCCGCGATTGCGGCGTGCCTGAAAATAATGAGCACTTAGAAAGGAATTCAAATAATTCCACCCTCAAGAGATTCCCTCTAAATATTAGGTATAGGTGTTCAAAGATTGTATGGAAACTAATTTTGAAGTTAGAAATCTGGGATGTACGATGTGAAGTTACATAAAAAAATATAAGTATTAAAAAAAATGTCACGTAACTTAATGAGGCAGACCAAATTCTACGCGAGCGAAGCCGCGGGCAAAAGCTAGTGAATGTATAAATTCTGAAATTTTTTGTTGGACTTAAGGTGGCTGAGATATTTAGTTGCAGACAGACATATTTACTTTTGCGTTTTAAATATTGGCGTGAATCTCATATCTGTAGTATGAAATCACATAATAGTCTGAGGGTCAGACTATAGTGTGATTCAGACTAACAAAATGAAAGCTTTTCCGAAAAATGGGAGTCGAAAATAAGCAATATGACTAAAAAAGAGTAAGAATTTATGAGTCTCCCAATTAGAATATCAAAAACCATTTGACTCGTATTCTGTTACTTATATCAAAATTGACGAAGATAATGACGCTTTTACATTTCACAGTACGTTATTTTAAGGTGCATTTTTTGCAGATCTGATGTCATCTCCATCATCTGCCTGCCCTTATCCCTTTTTACTTGGGGTCGGCGCAACATGTTTTTCTTCTATTACATCCCCTCTATCAGACGTCACAATATCATTTGCTCCTTTTCCTTTCATATCGTTCCTTAGAAAATCCATTCATCTTTTCTTTTGCCTTCTTCTTCCTCTCCACCCACCAACATTCATACTCATCACTCTCTTAGTCACATGAGTGTCATCCCTCCTCATCACATGTCCATCCTCCTCATCACTGTAACAGACAAAAAAAAACAGAATTTGCTATTTTTAGCAAATTCTGTTTTTTCATTCAGCATTTTCCTCAAGACTCTTTTATTTATACACTAAACTTCTCACTAGAACTCTTAACTTCTGTCATTAAATTAGCTTCCAGAGACTCAAAAGCCTATGATCAAAATGCCATTTATTTGAATATTTGAACCACTTCCCTAACTACTGAAGAATTCTCCTTTGAATACAAAGTACTTTAAATTGTAGCTACTGATTGAGTAACATTCATTCGTTCTTCGTTCAATGTTCTGAAATGGGAAATGAAGTGCTGATTGAAAATGTATAAGGTTTCTTAATTGAGAATACATTTTGGATATATACTTAAGTGCTCGTATTCTGAAAGTTGGCAACGTCGCAAATAACTGTCAAATATTGTTTATATGTTTGTAAACGCACCCACGATACAGGAGAAATTCCTAATGTGGGATAAAGCTTTTTTTTAAGTTACGTCAAAAAAAGACACAATAATTTTATCATTAACAGCTAAAAAAAACGAATAATAGGCATACACCTACATTAAAGGTAAAGAAAATGCACTACTGAAGACGCCCTCTCCAAGAATGTAGGTGAATTATTGGATACCTGACAAATCAATTTGTATTGAATTGCATCACGATTGAGATCAACCTGACTAGAATGAAATAAACCCGACAATATTCCCATGAATATAAAATAACTTAGTTCCAATCGTGAATAGATTATTAAGGGGTATCCTATTATTCAAATTCGAACTACTCGAGTACCTATTAGAATAATTGTCATACTATTACCCTGATCCCAAACTCCCTTGTTCCTCATTTGGAGTCTTTCCTAACGACATTTTCTTTATTCTAGTTTTAAAATGTAAATTAGTTACTAAAATATTCATGTGGTAAAAACTTTCACACTTAGTTGAAACTAAAATGGATTTGCTCTCGCTTGAATTCCAATTAACTGTAAATACAGACCGCCATTGTAACCATAAATTAAGCTATATTGTAAACAGTAGTTTTAAAATTTTGGTGTACAATAAAGCATATTCTATTATATTCTATTCTATTCTAACTTCCAACATTATATATTATAATACAACTAGCTGTTACCACGCCCGCGTGTAGACATAAAAGTAAAAAATCAAGGCTATAAACTATAGGTGTACATCAAAGAATTTCTACCAAGTTGTGCCTAATTTAATCAGAAATTTTTAAAAACAGTTTGCAACTTTAAATAAAAGAATGATTTATTAATCTCTCTAAAAATGTCCGTAAAAAAACATTGATAAAGAAATCCGAAAAGTCATGACCTGATATTTAGCGAAGAAGTAAGCTACTTCCTTAAAGGTCGCAAGTTCTATTCTTGTGTGAACAAATTGATTTATGGCCTACCTTTATGTATTTTTCTACTGAACAAAATGGATTATCACTGCTTATATTTATACAGATAATACAACAACGTTGAAGACGGAAAACCGCCACATTGTTTTTTCCCTGGTTATAATTGACTACGTTTAAGTGTTTTTTAAAAAATATTTAACACATGTGTTTATTCTTAGATCCAATGTAGTAAAAGCAAAGAAAAAACATTAAATGGAACAAGCTCACATAGAAGAAACTGAAACTCTATTACACCGAAGGAACATAGTCAAAACTGTATGGCGCTGGACTCTGACTGTGGTCGAAAACCAGGCGGCCCTCTTGAGGTCTAAAGCTGGATACTTAGTCAGCAGTGTTGCGTGTAACGTATCAGATATTGTATCAACCTGCAAGTAGGTACGGTTCGTCCGAGCACACTGCGAGCCGCCTTTGTGTTCGCAGTGATACCACCACTCGGCGGGTCACTGCGAGCGTACAGCGCTCTACACGCGAGCGGTTCGCAGCGGGCTCGTGCCTACGTACTCACTTGATACCGTATCTGACACGTTACATGCAACACTGCTAAGTGAGTACCCAGCTTACTTTGCCATCACCAGGTTTTAAAACACCGTGTTTGTACATAGTCCAGCCGAACATGTGTTAAGCTACCCCAGTGCGAACTCGACCTAATTTTACATAGCCGTGACTTTGAAACAGAGAACCATGTGAAAACAAAATAGTTTCGGCGAACCACATGCTTTATAATGCTTTCCTTGCGTGTTGATTCTTGCTACTTACGATTTAACGTTGCAATTTCTGTATAATTAAAATAAAAAGTAAATTCAGGTTTCACAGGAAAACGATTATGCAGTATATTGTTCTTTGTATTGAGTTTAACAAATGGCTGGATAAGTTTAGGGTTCCGTGTTAAACTAAAACTTAGGAAATTTATATAGGGTGACTGGTAATTAGTGACCAATGCTTAACCCGTGATTGTACTCATAACAACAGAAAAAAATTTGTAAGTTACTTTATTTTTTCTCTTCCTTTAGTGCACACTAATTAAAATGCTATCAGCTTAGCCGGTTTTCGTACGCGAACGCACCGTTTTGTCAGTAGCAGCAAGGAAGTGAATGGGGATGTTGTGTTTTTTTTGTTCCTTAAAAAACGTTACTTTGGAAAAATTGTTTTAGAAGAATTATGTGTTTTCCCACACGATGTTTTCCTTCACCATTTTGAAAGCAGAGGTGATGAAATAAATAAAACTAAGCCAAAAACCCGCTGGGCAACCACTGCTCATGGGCTCGTAAGATAAAATAACTAATGGGAATGTTTAATTGGTTACGGAACCCATAACCACCACAACCATTTCGTATATTTTTCTGTTTGAAATAACTATATAATTTCGAACCAACCTACTACGTTTATGTTATTTTCGTAATTTGTCACGTTTGGCCGTAATTTTTCCTGTTAGGATTCGTTCCCCTAAATTTGAAACAGTTGAAAAATATGGGCCATGCTAGTAGATTCCGGTAATTAATTTAAAGACCAAATAGGTACTTAAAAAGCCTCAATAATTACGTTTCGGTTTCCATATTTCTCACACTCTGGAGTAGTCAGAAATATAGATTATAAAAAAATATTTGAATCGTATTTTTTCTTTTGTTCCGTAAACAAAAACTGCCGAAAATACAAAGCTTGTAAAAATCACAAAACGTCATACGGTCGGTACAATTTTACAGACGTTATGAGCCCAACTTTTTAATTTCGAAGCGTTCTATCTCTGTCAATATTAATTGATAAAAAAATACGTGTTCATTATTGGACGATACTCTAACTGAAGGAATAAAAAAAAATTCAATTTATTTATGTAGTAAACTTCCCTATTCAGGCCATTAGATAATCATATTGTGTATTAGGTGAACTTAGCACTAATCACTACATAGTATATAACAAAGTCGCTTCCCGCTGTCTGTCTGTCTGTCCCTATGTATGCTCATATCTTTCAATCTACGCAACGGATTTTGATTCGAATTTTTTAATAGATAAAGTGATTCAAGAGGCAGGTTTTTATGCGTATAACATTTGACCGTAGCGACTCGCCCAGGCTCCGCACGATTGCACCCGTGCGGAGCCGGGGCGGGTCGCTAGTTAAAAATAAAATCAATAGTTAAATTTCACGTTACTAAGTACTTTCACATTCGACTACGATAAGAACGAAGCTGTGATGACGCCATTTCATGACGTCATGGACGTTTTTTTAACACATTTCTAGCAAACTCTTAAGTAATCCTATGAATACGACATTAGCAAGATAAATATTATTGAAAATTAATCAACACAAAATTATTTTTGACCATACTTGTTGACAAATACGGTTCATCGAAACATGACGAATAAAAATAGTAATGTAATATGTTAAAGAAGGTAATTGGTACGTAAGAATACATAATGTTAATGACTACATAAACCAGAAACATGCATCTATATTTTTGTTTAATGCTAAAACTAATTTATCTTTAACCCTTCATGCAATATTGACGACTAACAGAAAAATGGTTGAAAAAGCCAATACCGAATCTTTCACACTATGTAACAAATATGCAACTAATTATACTACTAACTATCATTCAACCACTGAATGCAATGCTCACATTGTATTATTTTTAATGACGCATAATAGTTACAAAGATATTTTGGCGCCCAAATAGGCAATTATGACGTAACAATAATGTTCTGAAATTGAATAAGCTTCAACAGACGAGGAGCAACATTTTGACGGCAAATACGTACCACTGTCACCGTCGAGCCGTCGTTGGCAGCCCTATACACGTCGTTAACAGCCGACAAATTATCGACGACAGGTAGTAAAGCGTCGACGACTGCTACAGGCAGAATATAACAACGGTCGCAGTGCTATCTGTCGCCAAAATACGCCCTTCGTCTTTATGCTCATTATGGCGATGTTGATATTTTTTATAACGCGCCAAACTATCCTTGTACACTTATTAAGCTGGAATGAAACACATGATGCACATAAACAGTATCATATTTAGTTTTACAAGCTTTTTTTATTCAAACATGCTAGAAAGATCTTGATCAAGATTCTCAAAAGACCTGTTTCATTGAATTCCTACGTAAAAATAAGAGTTGATTAAGCTAGCTTCTCACGGCATGTGATATCACGAGACACGTTGCGCCCCGCAGGCATGCTTGCCTCGATAAACGCGCTAGCCCTTTGCCTTGAATTTATCGGCCTTCACACGACGCATTTCACTGTCGCGGAGAGCGTGACTCGTGATATTACTAACCATGTCAAGCCAGCTTTAGAAGTACAAAATAATTTCAGTTTTTTTGCTAGTGCTTTTTATGTCAGAAACCGACCACCTAGAGGTAGAGGTTCATTAAGGTCTTAGGATTGTCCTGTATTTCATACTATACCTTGAGTCTTGTATCCACAAATCTCTGGTATCAATTGGAGGTAGCTCAGTCTCAGTTGACGCTGCAGAATGCTGGGGTGTTCCACCGCGGGCTCCGAGGAATCTTCGCCAGGTGCAGCGTCGACCTAGTGGAAGATAAATATAGTTAAAACTAAAACAAGTAATTAATAATTTATTGTAAAGTTTTTTTTTTCAGCGTGGTAAAATCATCAGAGCCGGAGGGTCTGTCAGACTCGTACTGACTGAAATCCACGGTGTCCTTCAAAAGCCCTTTATGTTCCGGGGTCACGGTAATTCCGGAGTCCCGTGACCCCGGCAGGCATTGGCCTTCCACAGGGGGGCCCGTCATTATGCTGACACTCCTTGAGGCGCGCGTAGAACACAACGCGCCGTCGACCCGGGAAAATAAAGTAATATAATTAAAATTATAATAGTGAAAGTGAGTTAGTAAACTTGTATGTAAGGTACACTTTCAGGCCCAAACCGCTGCATCGATTTTGATAAAGTTTGGTAAGTTCAGAAGAAAAGTAGTTTAAAATAGGTTGAAAATCAAACGCAGCCTTAGTTTTCTTGGGGTGTAAGAATCATCAAATGAGGCGACCTCTTCCTGGGTGGAGTGAAAGAAACTGTCAGACTTCTACTGACAGTCTCCTACACCAACCATTAGACTACCAGACTAAATACCACCCTGTTTCTTCACAAGTCTTTTGCGTTCCAGGGCCCGCGTGCTCGTTGAAAATAGTTCCATGACCCATGTCAGAGAAAATATTTTTTTTTGGTATACTTTAAATTCGAAACCTACCTATAAATTATATTTTTATAGTTAAAAGGTGTATTTAAAGGTACACAGTTAAATCACTCTCCCCGATCTTGTTTCAGTAATTAAACATCTAGTATTACTTAGTTCAAATTTCTAGGAATGAAAGATAAATACAAAGATACTAAGTTCGTAGTTGATCGTGCCTGCAAAGCAACTTAAATAAACAGTTTCTAATGAGTTTAGCCGTTGATAAGGGGAAGGAAAAGCGTTTATCGACTTCACCAAGAAATTTAGTTTTTCTATTAGATATTTGTCTTATATTTGCTGGTTTCAAGTGAATTAAGAAAGTTAATTTAAAGACTGTAACTACTCTTTCTAATTAGAAAAAGGATATCCATTTTTTTTTAGAAATTCCTTAATAAAGTGTTAAATCGTATTGTTTTATTCAAATACATGTTTGTTGTTCTTTTTTTTTTTTTATCGTGGTGAAATCATCAAATGAGTCCTCCCACCCAGGGCAGGGCGAGAGGGACTGTCAGACTTGTACTGACTAAAATCCACGGTGTCCTTCAATAGCCCTTTACGTACCGGGGTAACGGTAATCCCTTGGTCCCGCGACCCCGGCAGGCTTTGGCCCTCTACAGGCCCCGTCACTATGCTGACACTCTTTGAGGCGCGCGTGGAACACAACGCGCCGTCGACCCGGGCATGGTCCATGGTCGGACAGCGAGTCGCCCATTACTCGCTGCCCGCATGCCCGCGCCTACGGTGGCCGGAGATCGTCTTGCGACGTCCGACGCCGTGGGCGTCTACCACTGCGGCTGGCGTTGAGGGTGGACGCTGTCCTCTCCCTCAGGCGGCCCGCCTCCTCCTTCACGAGCATGACTGCTTCGCAGAAGGAGGATGTTTGTTGTTCTTAGACAGTTATTAGTATTTTTTAATAAAACATCTACAACAGGGTTTTTTTTCATTGGTCGATTCGCACATCAATAAATTAACTTCGTGCAAGACGCCTACAGAAAAATATATTTAATTAAAAATGGTCGATTTGCACCGTTTGTGCGATACTCTAATAAGCCGTATGTTTGCGTAACTGTGTTTTTGTACATTTTAAACAAGAAGTCTACTCATGTTATGGATTTACAAAAATCCCTGATAACATAAGCTACCCAGATTAACTAATTAACGGTATAACCATGGGTACATCGACGGGTCTAAAAAGGCCATGTTACCAACATCATAATATGAATCGCGATAAAATTAGTAACAAAGAATACTCAATTCTAATGCTCAAGAGATCAGGTAGATAACTGATAAACAACAATTTTAATATACAACTAGCGACCGGCCCCGACTTCGCACGGGTGGACATTTATTTTTTAAGCTCTCTGAAAAAAAATTTTTCCGGGATAAAATATAGCCTATACGGATTCGGAAGAATCCCTCCAAGTAATGGTAAAAGAAATTTTGAAATCGGTCCAGTAGTTTTTGAGCCTATTCAATACAAACATACAAAAATACAAAGGTTTCCTCTTTATAATATTAGTATAGATATAATATACCTGAAGTGACGTTTTATCACCCTGTAATCTCTAATTCGGGTAGCACCGACTTATGAAAATGGCTCTCACATTCTCCAAAGTATACCTACATGGTGAATGCCAAAATACCTCTTTCTAATTGTATTTCGGTTGCCCACACATTTCTGTCGGTACTGGAGCAAGAAATAGCTTAGTTATTTCGGTTTGTAGTCCAATCGTTTGGACACAAAGCTATCCATTCCCCTCGAATGTAACTATATTAATTGTAAAAGCAGAGGCAGAAGTGCACTTTACAATTTTACTGAGTCCCTCAATACTTGAACGTTACTTGATTGTGCTTTTCCTGGTTCAAGCAGAACAAAGTCATCGTAGTTGGTTGGGTGGGATCCACTTTCTAGCGATCAACCCTGACGGCTGGAGGACCCCAATAACGATGGTAAGCCTCACGCCTGTCGAAGCCTCCCGCTCCATCTAGACGTAGGACTAATTTTGATGATCAATTATCAACCTTAAAATTATTCAATTATTCATTTTTATTTACATTATTCAATAAAGATATCTTTTATTGAGTTAAATTGTTATCTTTTTTTCAAAGTGGTATAGTTTTAGCCATACCACCAGGAGTGTGGCCGGTCCGCAAAGTATTACTTCTAGGCAAGCATGCTTCACCATTGACCGCATCATTGCTTTCCATCATGCGAGATAGTGGTCAAACTGTATTGAATCCACTGCGAGACAATGGCACTATGTCACTCCTCACACTGTGCATGTATTTCGAAAAATATTAAAATATCAAACTGCAAATGATAATGTTCGCTTCCACCATAAATAATTCAATTTTCGGTACCTTTACTGGGGCAAGTTATTAGATCGAAACTAATCTTATAACATGAATAACGGTATGATATAGTTGATGAGTTATCTAACAAAAATGCAACATGTTTATTATATTGACGACATGGTTGCCCCGTGGATGAGCGATGAACTGCTGCGCAGCCTGTCGCGGGTTCCACGCCACTTGCAACAAATATTTGTTTGTCCTGCAAGTAATTGTTCCGGGTCTGGGTGTTTGTATTTGTGACTTTCTATGTTTATAAACGCATCCACGATACAGGACAAATTCCTAGAGTGGGGAGCAAAGTTTAAAAAAAATGCTCATTATCTACCTAGCCTTTTCCCAACCACGTTGGGATCGGCTTCCAGTCTAATTGGACCTCCACAACCCAGTTAGTACTAGGTAATACGATACCCTTCGGCAAGACTGGTTACCAAACTCTTGGCCAACTGAACCACAAAAATTTAAACACAAAATCAGCCAAAATTAGAACAACTATTCGTAGGTCATAGAAATTAGCAAACAGTAGTGTCATAATTATGATGTGTAACTCTTGCATCTTACCTTTGCTTCGACTTCGACTTTGAGGCAATAGACTTATCCACAGACAGCTCACCCATCCAAAAACAGACCTCGGCAAATATTAGGGTTCAAAACGGGATATTTACCATGTTTATTATTTGTTTCGAGTTTTCGATATTTTGGCAATGTTGCAAGCGCCATGACGCTTGCTCAATTGTGTAAAAACCGAACAAACATGGTACCTACTTCGCGAGCGAATACAGTGGGTTTTGTTTTGTTATAGTAGAGTGAGTGACAGCATAGTGACGGGGCCCCCTGTAGAGGGCCAAAGCCTGCTCACGAATTACCGTGACCCCGGTACGTAAAGGGCTATTGAAGGATACCGTGGATTTTAGTCAGTACGAGTCTGACTGTCTCTCCAGCTCTGCCCTGGGTGAAAGGACACGTTTGATGATTTTACCACGTTAAAAAAAAAAGAGTGAGTGAGACGAGCGACAATGGTAGTGGTGTGGAACGCAAAAAACGAACGAGAAGGAGGGTAGACCGATTTGTCTGCTCATAAACATCCACCTGTAATAACTTCAGTTCATCCGTGATCATGACGCTTCCAACAGTGCCGAATTATCGGAAACTCAAAACAAATAATAAACATGGTAAATATTCCGTTTTAAACCCTAAAATTTATAATAGTGACCATGTTAGTCTAAAAACTTATACCTCGGCAAGTTTGCTTAACTATGGGGTCCATTATATGGATAGCCTTAGACAACCGTTGCTCAACCTTGCTCACCCATCCAAAGTGAGACTTCAGCAAGACTTTCTACCATCTGAGGGTTTTACTCTAGAATCGTGCGCTCATTGATAAATTTAAATTAAGTGCGCTTTCTCGTACCCAATTCAATTTGACTAATCCTGTTCCACTTCCATCTACATACTTCCGTCGCATTTTAACAAATCATTCCCACAGAAGCGATAGGAAATAAAATACAAATAAAAAAATATTTGTCCCGTTCGAGAAGCGAACCCGAGTCACGTACTCGTACCGCAGCAGCCTTTTGCTTATGCACTGCGTCAAATGTGCCCTCAACTTACGAATTCCAACCTAAAGCTGCGTAAATTATTAATGAAAACATTCATCGCACTTAAAAGGCTTTGCTCACACCTGAAGGGTTACTAAACTGTGCGATAACTACACATCCCTGTATTTTCACACCCTTGTGTCCCGGCCTAAGGGGATTTGACGTGTTAATGTGTTTTCTGCCTTATGTATATGTATAACCATGAATTATTGTTCAGAATTAAGATAGATGGTGCTATCAAGGTAATTATTTCACATAGAAAAACTTGTTGTTCTTTATTTTTTACATTATTCGGTGTAAAAAGAAAAAAAACAAGTTTTTGAGTTTGGCTCTGAGCTGGGTTTACAAAAATAGAACTTATCATACAAATATTTTCCATAGTTTGAAAATAATTACTATTTAGTGCCTACATCTACTCGTAGCAGCATTTAAAAACAAATTTAAAAATTCTGGCCACACGCCAAATCCCAAAAAAAAAACTGTTTCAGGATGCAAAAATCATAAAAAAGAACAAGTCTACTTATCTCTATGCCTGTTTTGGCCATACCAAACCGTCCATTTTACTTTCATGACATCCTTTAATACGGTCGGGACATGCTCTAATTGTATTTGTGTGTATAACGAAACATTATGTTACTGTATATTGTAGTAAACGTAAACGGTGAGTGGTATTAATGTGTTGGACCACAGACTATAGAGATGTTTCAAAGGCCGCTGCTAGAGGTGGCATTAATTCATTTGGTTGGCACTTGTGGTACCAAGCCTTGTTTTGATGGCCAGCTGTACTTAACCCACTTCACCATAATTCTACTGTATAAGATCGGTCATATAATGGTGGACACCGGCTCTACTTTGCACGAAGAGGCAAAATTCGTCGATTTCCCGATGCCATTATAAATAATTTATTAAAAAGTAATTAAAACGCTGATTAATTTTAAATTTGGTTTTGCATTCTTTCGTAAATTATAAGATGTTACTCAAATATGATGAAAAGAGATAACAGAAGGAAACCAGGATTTTTAAATCAAATAAGCAAAGTCAATGCTAATATTGGGTCGCGGGTCTAATGAATACCGTGACCTCGGTACGTACTATTAAAGGACACTGTGGATTTTAGTCAGTAAAAGACTGACATTCCTTTCTGCCCTGCCCTGGGTGGAAGGATTCATTTGAAGATTTTACCATGCTAAAAAAATTCAATGCCAATATGCCTTTTCCGTACACGAAGACAGTGTAGCTAGCTAGCAGTGAGACAGTGATGGGCTTAACCATTATTACTTTAGTTTAATATGATTCTAGAATTAGTTTAACCTCTCGGGCGATTTATAATTGAAAATGATAAAAATCAACGTCCAATGAGCGACTGTCTATTATGTACAGACGTGTGTACGTAAGGCGCTGGGGCGTTTTCGCTTATGTACACCCGGGTGTACGTAACGCGCCCGAGAGGTTAATGTACTACTGGTAAAACACATCCGTCTGCCCAATGGCAATGAAAAATACTCTCTTTCTTTGAAAATAATTACTATTTATGTCCATGTACATGTAGAAGTATTTAAAAACAAAAATTTCATGCCAACACAAAAAAAACAGTTTCTCGCACTACCGTCTCTAAAATATAACCGATTCTATACTCTGTGGATCAGGTCCAAAATGTGTGTGTAATTCTCTTAGTGGTGCCATATGGTTACTGGCTAGTTAGCTGTATAGCCCTTAAGTGGTTATTGTGGATATCTAAGATAAGCTAGCTAACATCCCATAATTAATTTCAACAATTCGCTAGTCCACTCATTGCATTCTTTTTCCTTAATTAAAAAAAACTATTTAACATGCTTGGGTCAGAACCATGTTAGACAATATTGTTCATTATGTTGTACATTGGGCGTTTAGCTCATATTTCGAAAAGCTTGGGCCTTAACAGGTTAGTCGTTGTCAATGAATTTTGATTAAAAGAAATATGTTTTTAAGGACATTGCCAGACGATTAGTCGACTCTTCAGGTGACCAGAGGGCTGGCCTGTTCCTAGGCCAACGAATCAGCATTGCCATACAACGTGGCAATGCTGCCAGCGTTCGGGGCACCGTTCCCGTTGACAGCAATGTGAACGTATTCTTTGACGCCGTTTGTATTTTTTTTTCTTTCTTTATATTTAAATATTTTTGTACATATTACTAGTAAGTTTTTATTTATAGGCTGTTATATTGAGTTAATTAAAATTCATTAAATAATAATAATAAAAAAATTACATAGGAAAGAAACACGCGCGTGTTACATATTTTTATACCTACTTCAGCCTGTATTTATTTATGCTGAAAACTACGCTTTTAAATGGAACAGCCATGTTCAAAATTGCCGAAAATGTACCTACATGATCACGATCGAAACACAATTCGTTTTAAATATAACCTAACGAAATGGAGTTTTTTGTACCGTCATTTTAAAAAACTGAAGAGACAATAATTGAATTGATTCTCTGTGGAGTGTTCGATTAAAGTAGATTAAAAAGTGCGATACAGACGGACCGGCGACGTGACGACTACGTGACAGGAACTTTTGTTGTTTTAATAAATATTTGAAGACAAGGCACGTGTTTTTTTTACAAGTTTCTAAGATGTTTTAAAAAGAACTCAATGAAAGTGAAAAGTTTACAAGAATTACCAATAACAGAAAAAAGGTCTAGAAAAGAGGCATTCGAGGAATTTTGAATTAGACCAGTTTTCAACGGAATTATTTGTTTCTCACATTTCTGAATTTTCCATCATCGTTACCCGATAGAATTTCAATTTATCCGGGACCTCCGGATTTGAAATAGTTTGACTTCAAAAAAATCAAACTGAGAAAGAAAGAAGAGAAAGGTTACCTTTTTCTTCAGCCTTTTTGGGGTGGAAAATCATCAAACGAGTTACCCTATCTCGGGTGGAGCAGAACGGACTGTCAGACTTGACTGGGCTCAGATTTGTCTCAGAGCACCGTGGAATATGGAATGCAAATGGTACCTGAGAGAACAGGTTGTTTCTTGGTCCATTCCGCTCCAAATAGAATGTGAAGGCTCGTTTGATTCCACCTTGTCAAGTCTGGCAGTCAGACTTTTGGACCCATTAACATTAGTAGTCATTTTTACCCGTGGTGCTAGGCAACTGGGCTTCTCCCAGTTATAACTTCCCTTTGTGCCTATTAGCCTTGTTTTGTTCTGCCTCCTGCTGGCATGGAGGGAAGTGGTAACATATATTTTTCTACTCCTCCACTATTCTTTTCAGATTAATTTCGTTGCAGGATCCAAGACAGGTAAATTCATTCTCCGGGACACGTCGAGCTTCATTGTCTCGGCGCTTTTCTGGTGGTTGCCACTGTTGATTCTGGCTTTCAGGAGTTGCAGTGGTTTGGGAATAGCGTGGTGGGTTTGACCCAAAAAAAAAAGTGAGACTTTTGGATTTTATTACCTTCTTGTATCTATTATTCGATTAAATAAAATGACGATTGTGATCCCCGAGTTAGGTTAGGTTAGAAACGTACTTAACACTAACCCCACATTTCGCTAGTTATGCTAAAGTTCCATGTAGTAAAGGGTAAGTCTATAGCGAAAAACCGATCACAAATAAAGAACCCGTAACTGCTACTGAGAAATTCTCGATGGAAAAGAATCAATTATGCCTTTGTCCAACAGACTGGCGAAAGCGAAGCGTTTCCGAAGCGATACTGAACCGAAGTGAGACGTCAGTCCGATAGTTCTGTCACGCTATCGGATCGCTTTCGCTGTTCTATGAGACTGGATTCAAACAATCCCATTCATTACAAATAAAAACGTCACGCTTCGCTTCGGAAACGCTTCGCTTTCGCCTGTCTTTTTTTTACAAAGGCATTACAGTTTTCCTGACCTGGGAATTTAATCTATTATCTCATGATCAGCAGTCGCGCTTGCAACTACTAGACGTACTACCCAGACAATAATAGTATTACTAATTCCCGCCTTACCGTTGACATGGAAACTAAAATACCTACAGACCTTTTAAATAAATACTAAGTGAAAATGCGTCTGTATTTGTTCGACGCGACGTCACTCATGTAATCGATTAGAATAATGTACACAAGTCAGGTGGTCTATACGATGGTTCCTAGGGTTTATGCGTTCAAGGACAGTTTTATAATGAAATGGTTTGATGTATGATCACGTTTTTAGTTCGTTGAATTAATAAAGAAGCAAGGTATGAAAAGGGATCGTATCGTGTTGGTACAGGTATGATCAATTTTAGAGCCTAATTTTTTTTGGTCATAAATTATTATGGTAAGAGGTTTGGAGAATAGTAAAAGGTTTTTTTTTGTGATTTTATTGCTGGACATTTTGCTATGCTTTGCTGGCACGATGAACCTATGTTTTCATTTTAGATATATCAGCTGGTCGACCAAAATTTAGTCGGGTGCAAATAAAGAACATTAAAGGGCGCACACACGGCTAAAACACTATCATATTTTACCTTAAGATGTTATATTAATATATATTAAGCCTCCTCTCTGCTCGCTCCACTGAGTAAGAAGGAAATAAGATTCCAGTTGCGCGTGACCCGGTCCTACGCTGTGTGTGAAAGAGATAGAATTTACCGCACGATTTCGTACCAACGAAATTTAAATCTCAACATCCCGTATTCGCATTTTGTATCTTAAGATATTAAGGTAAAATATAATTTATATCTTACGATGTTATCTTACGATAATAAATTCTCATATCGCTGTCTATCTTAAGATACCAAAATATGACATATATATAATCTTCGTCGTGTGTGATGGTCCATTAAATTGTATGGCAATCGATATGGTACTCGTATCTTAAGATAAAATATTATAGTATCTTAGCCGTGTTTGACTCGCTTAACAAACAAAAAAAAGAACACCCCTAAAAAGGAATTGCTTCCATTTACTCTTACTCTTTTAACCAATCACCTAGTTTGCCTATTGTTTTTAGGTGACCCTGATCACCTAGTAGTTAGCAAAGTCAGGTATCGTAAAAATTACCCTTATTGTTGTTTTTGTGTTACTGGAAAGTTGGGTCTTAAAGAAAATGGCCGAAGTTATCTAGATACCGAAGGTACTACTCGTTACCAAATTCTGGGTCTACGCAATTTAGATTGCTTCTATAAGGTTTTTTTTTATCGTGGTAAAATCATCAAATGAGTCCTCCCACCCAGGACAGGGCGGGAGGGACTGTCAGACTTGACTGACTAAAATCCACAGTCTCCTTTACGTACCGGGGTCACGCTAATTTGTGAGTCCCGCAACCCCGGCCAGCTTCTATAATACTAAGAAAAAGATTACACGAGCAACGTTTAAAAGATAATAGACAGGCCTGTTGGTCTAGTGGTTAGTGACCCTGACTGCTATGCCGGAGGTCGTGGGTTCGATTCCCACCCAGGACAAATGTTTGTGTGATGAGCACGATCATTTGTTCTGTGTCTGGGTGTAATTTGTCTATAATATGTATGTATTTAGAAATATATAAGTATGTTTATCAGTTGTCTAGTACCCATAACACAAGCTCTGCTTAGCTTGGGACTAGATGGCGTAGTGTGATAGTTGTTGGAATATTTATTTATTTTATAATTGTGTAACATTTTGTATTTACCCATGTATTTTTAAAATGAAACATTAAAAAACTATTAGTTGAAGGTTGGAGCAATCCATTTTAAGTTTGACACGTAAATAAGATAGATTAAATTTATTGTCCGTGCCGTGTAAAGCGACCTTTGCTGGCACTGATGGCAATTATCGGAGGCTGTCGGCCTTCTCGCGGGAATTCAGTTGTGTGTTATACAGGTGAACTAATTTGTAGTTGTTGAGTGGTAGAAGTACTTATATTAAAACTATGGTTGGTTGCCATATTAATTGAAAGATGAGGTTGATGATGAAGGAAGAGTAAAATCTTGCTAAGCTTGGATGAAGGTTCTTCCTTCAAAAGATTTAAATATTTAAAATAAAATGTTTTTATTTTCGAGGGTCTATGCTTTATCTATTCCGTAACTATGTATGCACATAGTTACGGAATAAAAAAAAGGGACAGTTTAAAAAAGGGAATGCTTGATCGGCATGTGGATTACGTAAAGTTTAAATTGTACTACAGCTTGGTGTAGGAATAATAGGATAATTTTAAATTACATTTTATAACCGCACCTCCATAAATATACATATGCGAAAAACCAATATAATAATACATAACCAACAAATCCCGCTCACAAACCCGACTATTTACCTTCAAAATTCCCGTAAAACGTTTACACTGATCATTGCGGGTCGACGAATGTAAACTGGCCTTATGTATGACAGATGTCAACTGAAGCTCTCGTGTCCTGTGGGATTACGTGGGTGTACTAGTATATGCTAATGTGTGGTTGTATGTGTTATATTTGTGAATGGTTTCATTGTTTATACGTGGCAATAACTAGGGTTGTTTTGCAGGAGGGTACTGTAATAAAAATGGATTTTTGTGAAGAGATTGAGTCTCTAAACTACAGAAGTACAAACACACCATGACTAAAGAGAACCACTACTTCATTAGAAACAGTCCGTTAAACGCGAGCAGAAAGTAGTATTAAACTCGTAAATAGTGTGACTGTATCATTTACTTTGAAATTTTTAAGTCCAAATTAAAAGTACCACAAGGGAGTATCTTTGGTCCTTCACTTTTCATTATTTTATACATACACAACAACATTACTTTAATGTTAAGTCCAAAGTAAATAAAACGTGATTCAACCGACCACAAAAACAATCTTAGAAAGATCTCATTTATATAAAGAAAATAACATTAATTTTATATTTTTAAATGGATTCATATGTAAATCAACAAGGCTCTAACGTTTCCCAGGAGTGTAGTCAGAAATGTAATTTATGTATCTCCAACGTGATCCAGCATATAATTCACATATCAATACTTTTTGCACGGGTAAGTTATTCGTCGGACCCTGAAGTATAACTCAAACGGTACCTATTGCCATATTTATTCCGGCGGTTAGAAATTCAGTAAAATACCAATCGGTTCCCTGAAATTCCAGTGTAAAAAAAACAGTGTTTTGACAAAAGTCTGACATTAAGTGGCATTTCTTTACTCTTTAAAGCCTTTGTCAAAGAGACAGGTGTGACGAATGCGAAGCGTGACGTTTTTATTTGTAATATATGGAATTGTTTGAATCCAGTCACATAGAAAAGCGAAAGCGATCCGATAGCGTGACATAACTATCAGACTGACGTCTCGCTTCGGTTCGGTATCGCTTCAGAAACACTTCGCTTTCGCCTGTCTGTTTTACAAAGGCATTATTAAGGCTTTTTTAAAAAAGGAACACTATAGAATTAAAGGATTCCTATTATTTTTCTAGACTGACAACTACTTTCCCTTACAACTTGCTATCCCAAATTGTAACTACAAAAGCATAAAATCAAGAAACAGCTACATAATTAAAATACTTATAACCTTTCCTACGTTGCCTATAAGTTATAACCTACTCAATAAAATCTCAAAATAAACACGCTATAATGTCAAGTGCCACTAGAATCCAGACTTCCGATAAGTCTAGCTCGCTTTTTACCCCAGAGAGGCAACTTTACCTCGTGTCACCACCAGATGCATCGAACCACGCACACACAACGACTTTTAAAGCTACAAACCAATGAAAGAAGACGCTTACAGTAACAATTTAAAATATGTACTATGAGTCAAAACACAAAAACGAAAATCGATTGAAACTTTAATATTAGAACCGAAAAACTAAAAACGCCGCTTTTGCAATTTTGGTGATAGAATTGCAATAAATTGTTATCTACCAATTATTAACTCTAATGTTTGAGCGATAGAATAGAATATTCCATTTTACGAATTTGATTGCAATGCAGACTGTGATGATGCTAAAGTTGCATTTTGATAACCAAAGCTTTCATTAATCAGTGTTTCTAAGAACAAAACATTAAATTTATGCGGCAAAAGTAAATTTCTGCTGAGGTCAGGTTATGCTGGACATGTTTAGCAACGTAATATGTTGTTGTGTGTACGCAAAGTGTAGTGGGAAAGTTTTTCATGCAATAGGTATCGTGTTTGGTTTTATTTACATGATCGTAGAGGTGCTGACGGCTACAGCAGTGTGATTCTTTTAAATTCTTTATGTGTAATGTCGTGTGTAGAATTTTATAGTGTTCAAGTTGCTGTTTATTTTAATTTTACTGTTTTTGCGTAACTTAGTGGGCAGCGAATAATGGGCAACTCGCTGTCCGACCATGGCCATGCCCGGGTCGACGGCGCGTTGTGTTCCACGCGCTTCTCAAAGAGTGTCAGCAAAAATTAATTTTTAAATCAAATATGCAAAGTCAATGCTAATATTGGGTCGCGGGACTTATGAATTACCGTGACCCCGGAACGTAAAGGAATATTGAAGGATACAGTCCCTCCCGCTCTACCCTGGGTGGGAGGACTCATTTGATGATTTTACCACGCTAAAAAAAAGGTTCTTTATAGAATATTTGTCTCCTTTTCCATACTTCTTTCTTACCATCAAAAAAGTATCATTCAAATGTATCATTCTATTTCTAGACGAATAAATGAGTCTATCTACCTAATTTACAACATTGTCCTCATTTAGTGAAGTTGGGACCTACTTAGGTTCTCAGGCAGGTATATTACAAAAGCTACCAAGTGTAACAGCACTTAATTACCTACGACGAGACAGTTAGGCCCACTATCAATCTTACTGTCTTGTACCTAAAATATACTCACAATAAAAGCAATATATTTGAAGTAAGTCGTAAGTCCTGAATGTCATTTGTGTTGGCAGTCTTTTCTGATTAAAAGCCACAGGAATTTATAGACGAAATAGTTTAGTATGTTGGTCCACACCACAGCCTTAAATATGAGTCGGACTGAAGTTAAAGTCAAATCATTTATTTCAATTAGGCTATTAAAGAGGCACTTTTAAACTTATGGGATAGGATGGGATTGATTCTACACCCATTTGCAAAGGAAACAGGTACTGTGGCCGAGGAAGGCAATGGGGGCAAACGGAGGAACATCTTGTTTTTTTAGTCAGAGAGTCTGACAGTCCCTTCTCCGCTATTTTCTGATTGATTTCATTGCAAGATCAAGATCATAATTATTTATTTTCCGGTCCAGTCGTCACTCTGTTGTAATGGTTGGGGATTGTGCAAATATAAAAAGTCTTTTCCACTCCACCATAGAGAACTCTTTTGATGATATATGAATACAATCATAATAATATTATTATTTGTTCTGTTACACGAAGTAACTAAACATTTAGAACCATACAACTACATAAATAAAGGCTGGCTGAAACAAAAACGGCAGTGAATCAGATTATCCAAACTAATATTATAAATGCGAAAGTAACTCTGTCTGTCTGTCTTTTCTTCACGCCTAACTGCTGAACCGATTTGTGTGAAATTTGGTACAGATATAGTTTATAACTTGAGAAAGGACATAGGATAGTTTTTATGTGGGTAAAACCAAAAATCTGCCAGAAGTCACTATTCCACGCGAACGACGTCGCGGGCAAAAGCTAGTTTGAAATAAAGCAAAAACTGTAGCGTTCAAGGAAGTTATCTTTTGTTAAAGTGCGCAAAATTTGAAGGTAAACACAAAAAAGTACCAACGTTGTTTAAAAAACCAAGGGCGCATAGCTGAAATAATTCACGTCATTCTAACGTTCGATGTTAAGGACCGGAGGTTCACATTCCAACCTGACACAAATATTTGAACAAAATGCCTGCTGAAGTCACCCACGGTCCACCAACGTAGACAAAGCTAACAATACAAAGTGAATGATGTTTGCGTAAGATAGCTGAAATATTTTATGAATGAAACCTACTTTGATAACAAAAGATGTTTTTGAAGTGAAAACTTCTTTAGCGGCGTTGTGCACTTTTTTGGAATGGGTAAAAAATGTTAAACTCGCGTCAGGACACGTGAACTGATCGAAAATTCGTAAGACGGCGCAGGGCGCTTGCGCGAATGTTCGTGTGTGTTTATTAATATTCAAGTTTTCACTTCTGCCGGCACTCCCAGAGTGCAAACCGTCGTTTTTTTTTTATTAAAACGGACCGCTTTAGGAATTTCCTGTATCGTGGGAGTGTTTAAAACTCAGATTCAGAAACAGACGTTATTGTTCGGAAGTTATGTTGAGCTAATTAATTGCTTTGAAACAATAACTCGATATGAACTCAGACAAATAGATAACTTGCCAGATATCTTTGTTGCAACGAACGAATGACGATGCTCAATGCACAAGACGGAATAAATTTGAGTTGTAGTCAATTCATATTACAGCCGCACAGGCCGATCTTCCGGGGTAAGCCGCGCTCGTCGAGGTTGGTCTGTGGATGGGTGACCATCTGTCATAGCGAGATTCCTCCCGGCTGTCATTTGTAGATCTTTGACAGTAGTTACTGTTAGTCATAAGCTCTAAAGTCTGACAACCAGTCTTATCATTAGGTATCGTATTACCCAGTAACTGGGTTGTGGAGGTTCGATAGGCAGCCGCTCCATGTAAAATACTAATATCCAGCCATTTTGACTGAAAGCCGACCCCATTATAGTTGGGAAAAGGCTGGGCAGATAATGATCTTCATGCGCCTATTCGGCTGAATCTAATTGGATATTCCCAAAATTTAAATATCATAAATAGAGTACTCTCCTATGTAAGTAAACCTATTATAACAGTCAAGGTAAATTCAACAGCCTAGGCTGAGTGACAGTATCCGAAAACTTGTATTCAACAAACTTCTCAATCTAAAGCTGAGGGCCCACAAAATGACGCAGGGTATATTAAGCTAAAATCTCGTTAAATCGGGGAAACTAGACCTAGCGTGTTTGGACATGCCTTTACATGGCTGTCATCGAAGTACGTACAGTCACGAACACATAAACTTAAAAGTAATATTTATGTTGGTGAGCAAAATGGACTGTAGGTAATTTGAAATTGGAGGATGATGGAAACACTGATAGAATGAATAATTAAATTTATTAACAGAAATAACTTGATAAACTATACCTATACTTGCAAGGCAAATTGGACACTTGACAACAACAACTGACATTTTTTGAACAGACAAAATCATTAAAAAAAATAGTTCTTAAAAAGAAAAGGTGGCATCCCAGCCAGTCGCCAACAATTTATATTATTATGACCTGGCTTTTACCAACGGCTTAGTCCACTCATTCCCCGACCCCGTTATAGGCATGCCATTCGAGACTAATGCAGATTTCTACCAGTGAAAGATTTTGAAAGAGTAATAGTTCTTGAGTTTATCCATTACAAACATACAAAAATACAACAGTTTCATATGTAAAATATTATTAATAATTTAGACATTATTAGAACTACCTCGTAGGTTTAGTGATTGCCTTGTTGGCCTAGTAGTCACAGAAGCGACTACTGAGCATGAGGCCTCAGATTCGATTCCCATGTTAAAAAAGTGTTGAATAGTTTTTCCATTACATTTTTTGAGTATGCGTCCGGTTCATGGTAATAGGCTAACCTCTTATCACATAGGACTGTTCATTATAATTGCTATATTTTTTAACCATACATGAAACACTCTAAAGCAATTAACTAATAGTTTACTTAACCATTAATTAAACAACTAACCCTTATAGTCATCACACCAATTTAATGTTGAGATCGCTTAATCGCTACAGGGGATAACACTTCCGACTTTTACTATTACTCCAACATTGATGTTCGCGACAGTACATACGTAAAGGCATTTAGCGTAATGTGACATTTGGTTAAATGACGAGACATTTACATAAGCGGCAGAGGCACAAATTGATCGAGGCCGATTTTTTTGGGGTAAACGTGGAATACGGGTTTTAAAAAGCCGTTTGGGGGAACGGGTTGACATTTTCTGTTTTTCGTGATGGAGGATTTAATGTTACCTTATGTGACAGTTTTTTTTTTTGTAACGTGTTATGTAGGGTCTATTACCTACGTTCATCTAGGCGTTGACAAGCGTATGTAAAGAGCCCGCATCTGGTACTAAGCTGCACTAGGTAAGTATCCACCCACGGTGTTCCTTCAATAGCCCTTTACGTTCCAGGGTCACGGTTACCTGATGGGACAGTCCCGCGACCTCTACAGCCTTTGGCCCTCTAAGGAGGCTACTTCAGATTGACGCTGACGGCTCTTTGAGGCACGTGTGGAACACGATGCGCACTCGGACGGCGAGTCAAACTTTACTCAACGCAGGCATGCCCGCGCTTACCGTCCGCATGAATTGTCTTATTTATATTCCACGATCAGGGAAGTTAATAGAAAACAAATTGATAAAAAATATTGACTGTAGTGATTTAAAGATATAGACAACTTAAGTTAGTAACCATTGTATCAAGTAAGAATTAGTTAATCACTGTGCATAATCATGTAGGCACTGCTTAAAACCAGGTTTTTGAAACAATTTTTGTAAATAGCCTTACAATAACTGACTTTTTCGCAAACCCAATGTTTAGAAATAAGATAAAATAGGATTTCCATTCTTATTCCCCAAAGTACTATATTCCTTCAATACAAAAACTGATCACGGATGTTGAAAATCGTTTAATCCGACCACACATTGCAAGTAAATATTAGTTGAGTACCCTTTCAGTGGACGACATATAAGTTTGCTTTCACATATATCAAATATAAAAGCTTTTATCCGATTAATATTTGTTGTAACTATATTTAGTACATAAGGCCTTGTTCACACTGTCAAAAACTTGTGACAAGATGTGACATATTTGTTGAGTCACACAGACGTGACAATTTTCCAATAAAAGATATTTTTTAGTAAAAATATAAAAGTTTCTCAATCACATTATGTTGAACCTAATTCATTTTGGAGACCTAGATAGAAGTGACATTTCATCAGCGATAACGATTATGAAAAGGTCAGAAAGTAATTATTTCTTTGCTAGTTTTTTTTTATAGTTGCTGTAGGCGTAATTTATAGCTTTTCCATTCTCCGATGAAAAAACTGAGAAGATGAAAAAAAAGATGAGAAGAGAAAAAAAACGATTATAATAGTTTATGTAATTTATTACAATTCCTGGAGTTTTTTTTTTCTTACGTGGTAAAATCATCACATGAGTCCTCCCACCCAGGGCAGAGCGGGAGGAACTGTCAGACTCGTATTGACTAAAATCCACGGTGTTCTTCACGGTGCCTTTTACGTACCGGGGTACACGGTAATTCGTGAGTCCCGCGACCCCGGCAGGATTTGGCCCTCTACAGGGGCCTTGTCATTATGCTGACACTCCTTGAGACGCGGGTGGATCACAACGCGCCATCGACCCGGGAATTCCTGGAGTTAAGTTGTTTTTTTCCTGATGTGTATTTTTTTGCTTTTGATACCTATATATTTCAACATTAACTTTTTGAAATATAAAATCAGCATGGCTTCTATTAAATCTCAGTCTCTCTCTAGTGGTATCGCATAAAAGGACGTAGTTTAGTTGACTGTTCAGGTTGCTAGAATATTTTTTGTCACTAAAGTTTAATGTACATTTTCATAAAATACGTCAAGCAGCATTACAATTAAATAAGTAGGTAGGTATAATGACGACGTTTCAAACACTTGTCACAAGAACATACATAAAACTCAAACAGCTCGCGGTCGATGCGACACTTTATATCCGTGCCTTGATTACTTCACTCTCACACAACTGACGGCATTGATAGGAACGTCTGCGGAAATTGTGGCGGCCCGATTGCGATACAATTTCCCGACATAAATGTGTCCACGTGTGAACGAGGCTTTATTTACTAGGCACTTAAGTTTACTAGTTTTATATTTATTTGCGATCGAAGTTCATTTATTTGGAGCTAGGTTTAGGCTGATTCATACTAATATTATAATAATATACTACGTTAGAGACAGGGTCGCAAACCACAAAGGAGATAGTGACTCGAAGCAGATGGATTCACAAAATTTTAATAAGCTAAGAAAACGCTATAAAATTCGAAAACTGGATTCCCTTTTGAATTTATGAAAAAAGAAACAAATGATACTCGATTTTTATTTTTTTACAACCAGCTAGTATGTCCTGTCGATAAAAAAGTTTACATAGGTATTACCTACTTGGTAAGAAATGATATAATAATTGATTAATAGTTTGAAATATTGTGTGTTGCTTAGACTTTTTTGATGTGTGTATTAATCAGATTTAGGCCCACTTGCACCACAAACCACTAAACAGGTTTAGCGCTAAATTGATTTAAAACATCGTTCTGTCTCTGTCAACTTCAAACAATTTGACAGGGATACAGTGATATTCTAAGGCAGTTTAGCGCTAAACCCGTTTAGTGATGTGTGGTGCAAGTGGGCCTTAGTCATTATAACTAATAACATTTAAATATTATTTAATAAATCGATAAAAATCAGGTGGCTGCGGGAGGTAGGAGTACACGGCTCCGCATTTGTATTTAAATGCACTTTAATAAATACAGGGTCACAAAATATACTTTAAGGTACTAATTAAACGGTGCTAAATTAATAGGGTTTCCGTTATAAAGATCCTTTTAGTCCTTTCCTTGTGGCCCGCTCAATGGCTAGATTGCTACTAACTGCTACTGGCTCGGCGCTTTTGACTAGTATATATTTGATTCTGAATAAATACTCTCCTTAATTTTAAAAACCAGCAACTATTTCAAAACAAATTATCGACCCACATCACGAGCCGCACAAAAATATCCAGTCATGTATTTTTTTTTATTACGTTGTAAAATCATCTTATGAGTCCTCCCACCCAAAGCAAGGCAGGAGGGACTGTCAGTCTCGTACTGACTAAAATCCACGGTGTCCTTCAAAAGCCCTTTACTTTCCGGGGTGACGGTAATTCGTACAGTCCCGCGACCCCGGCAGGCTTTGGCCCTCTAAAGGGGAGCCTAGCCAGCCATATTTAACGAGAAACACACAAAAACACATTTTTTTCCCCACAATTCATCGCTTCCCAGATCCCAAAGAAAAGACAACTTAATCCTCGAATCGGCCTGTGTATCGCTTCTTTAATCAGGAAAGTGAGGGATTTACCCTCCAAGCATTTTTTTACCCATAATCTTTGCAGAATCATCCAATTTTTATAATAACTGGATGATTCTGCAAAGATTAGCAAAGACCATTTTTGTGTAAGCAAGAAATTTCGCGACATACAACCGATTAAAAAATACAACATTTACAAATAAATATTTACTTCAAAGGGGTTTTTGAGTCCTTTGAATTCGAAATCCACTTATGCCAAATTGAAATGAGGGTACAAAAGAACGCAGGTAGTCTTAAAAAAAAAACGTTTTCCCTTTTTTATCACATTTGGGGAAATTGAATTGAACGCCTGTGGTTACCTTTCCTTAGGGACATGTCCCTAAAGATTAGGAATTATGGGGATACGGTTGAAGTCGCGGGTGAAAGCAAGTGCTTTCACCCGCGACTTCAACCGTATGATAGTCTAAATTTAAATCTCACTAAAACAAAATATCGGAATGAAATTGTATCGTATTCGTTACGCGCGTCACACACGGGTAAGATACTATAATATTTTATCTCAAGATACCATATCGCTCGCCATATGATTCCATCTTAAGATATCAAAATATATATTATCTTCGTCGTGTGTGATGGTCCATTGAATTGTATGGCGAGCGATATGGTATCTTAAGATAAAATATTATAGTATCTTAGCCGTGTGTGACGCGCTTTAATCCCGGTCATATTTTCCAAATTTTTGTCTAAATCTTGTTCAGTCGTTTTGGCATGAAAGAGTAACAAACATCCGTTCACCCATCCTCACAAATTTTCAGTATGGAAGGAAAATAAGCAATAGAACGGAAGTTACGGAAGTGATGTGAAACGGATAATATAAATCAATTCACAAGCAGTGATAGCCGTGTGGTACGACCGTTGGACTGCCAGTTCAAAGGTTGCAGGTTCGAACCCCGGCACGCACCAATGTATCTTAGAATTCATGTGCGTATTACAAATTAATTATCACTTGCTAAAAACGGTGAAGGAAAACATCGTGAGGAAACCAGCACACCTGAGAGATTTTTCAACGGTGTGTGAAGCCATGTCAGAGGCCTACGGGCGGTTTAAACTCTGACACCAGGTTGTTCATCAACCATAAGATAAGAAGAAGAAGAATCAATTCACACAAACACTGCAAATGACAGCTACAAGGAGTTACGGCTTCTGCCATGTGTTTGTTTGTCTATGGTCATCAGTGCTGCTAGCGACATGATAATTTTCTTAAAAAAAAAACTTAAGATATCTGTAGTGCCCGTTTTACATGGCGATCGTTTCATTGACTATTTCTTCATTCTTCATCGGCTATATGACGGAAGAATTAATTAATCTAATTTATACCATTCTTCCTCTAAAAAGCTACTTTTACTCACAAGCTGAGGATTACGACTGAATCATGACTGTAGGGACTGATTCATGATGATTGAATCACGAGCGTAGCGAGAACTTTCTTGCCCTCGCTTTAAATCCGCTTATTCACTAGTTGCATGATATACTATTCTAGACTTCTTGTTATTATAAAATTTGACAGATGAAGTATCTTTGGTAGTATTTTGATCGCCTTTATTATTGTTATGTCTTTAAAGGGACCCCGGGTCGACAGCGCGTTGTGTTCCACGCGCGCCTCAAGGAGGGTCAGCATAGTGACGGGGCCTATAGAGGGCCAAAGCCTACCGGGGTCGCGGGACTTTCCCATTAACGTGACCACGGTGTCCTTCACTAGCCCTTTATACGTAAAGGGCTAGTGAAGGACACCGTGGATTTTAGTCACTACAAGTCTGACAGTCCCCGCCCTGCCCTGGGTTCCAGGACTCATTTGATAATTTTACCACGATAAAAAAAATGTCTTTAAAGGGACAGAAAGACATAAAAATATCTGTAAAAACGGTGTGTAACCTAAAAGTATCTGACAAGCGTGTCTTCTCTGTTTTCATTCCCATGTGTACAATCAGATGTAACTGAAAATCCAAATCGTATTAAAATCAAGCCTACTCAGGCTCTGTGAGTGGTTTCTAATCTCGGAGACCTTTTTCATGAGATTGAACAAACCTGCGCCAGAAATAAGATAACATTGTTGTGATTTATGTTATTTCTACGAAAAAAATCTTAGTCTTTTCGGAGTTTTAGGAATAATTCGTAATTAATGGTACATAAATCAAAATAATATTTTATAAATTTTTGTCTGTCTGTCGGTTTGTAACGGCTAATCTCTAAAATGGCTGAACCGATTTTAACGGGACTTTTATTAGCAGGTTGCTGATGTAATAAGGAGTAACAGGCTACTTTTACGTTAAAAACAGGGTTATGTGCACTTGGTCTCACAACTTCACGTAACTTTTATACACATTTTAACCATATGTGCGTAAATTGAAGTAACATTAAGTTTTTTGTTTCATCTTCATCAGTTCATCTTATAAAAAATATAATTAATAAAAATTTAATAGTGTTTCCGAAGTAAAATATTAAAACCGAAGCCAAATCAGTCCAGCCGTTCTCGGGTTTTAGAAGACTAGCAAATTGATTTTTATATATGAAGATATTACACAGGCTTACTGATAAAGATTTTATGACAGCTTTGTATGTGATGACATAAAAGGAATGGTATTAATGTAACTAAAGACTGGTCGCCGCTGCTTTTAATGTAAGTAAGATGGTGCCCTATTACAAAGGGATGGACATCAGACAGTGGTAATTAGCTTAAGAATAGGGTCACGTTGAACGACCCTTGTTGCGGATGCAACAAGGGTCGTTCAACGTGACACAGTATTGGCGAAACAGTATTGATTAATCGATAGATTACCACATCCCACACAAGAACATAATTTATTCGTTCGCGTTTATGTAGTTTTTGCAAAAAGAACGTATATTCAAGTGTCACCAAATAAGAACTAAGTGTGACGTGTACGAATTGACAGCCGCATGAAACGAAACGCCAATTGTATTTTATAATTAAGGTTATGAAAAAGACTAAAGTTGTAATAAATCTAAAAACTATTATTATATTTGAAAAGATCGTGCAATGACGATTCCAAAAAGTAGTAATATGTATCCAATCCGTGCAATAGTTATCGAGTATTTCGCATACCAATATTGCCGGCATTGTTAAATTGTTTTTACGATATTATTAGATAAATACAGGGTCTTATTTCAAAGTACTCGCTGTTTAAGGTTACATAGTACCTAAATATCTTATACACAATGAATGCTAATCATTCCCTATCGTAATTCATGTTCCTGGCTTTCATTGTAAAACTAACCCTAAATGTCAATTGTAATTTATGTTAATTGGGTTGTTGTGAGATAAGAAGCAGGCTATGTAATATCTCTGCTACAAATTTTGTAATCATTTATATGAGAAAAGTATTAGGTTGGTTCTTCCCCGATCTTTCTGCCCAAATAATTAACTTTTTGACTAGATAGAAAGGTTGTAGTAACATAATATGCAAAGAATATCGCATTTGCGTGTTGAATTTAGAACGTAAAGGGTAATGGGAAGTTTCACGTCAAGCTCGGCTCAGATGGCGCTACCAGCGCATAATGTCAGTTTATTGTATGATTAACTTGACATACACTACACACTCGAAGCTACACTTGACGTTGTTTACGTTATGCGCTTGTAGCGCCACTAACGGCTAAAACTCGCAGTGAAACTACCTATTGAAGGAACAGAGTGAGTTTTATATCTTTCCCGCTCTATCAGGTGCGGGAGGAGTCATTTGATGATATCAACCTAAAAAAAGTATACATAAGCTACTCACCAATTGGAGCAGGACCTCCAAGCCAGCCGGGCGCCCAGCCAGCTCCAAGCCCCTTCCTCTGCCTCGCCAGGAGTTGTATCGTCAGGGCATACGTCAACAGCATCACCATCAGAGGTATGTAGAACGAGATGATGGACCCGATAGCCTTGTACAAGTTGTCTGGCACCTGGCAGGAGCCATCGATGAGGACTGAATCTGCATTCTGTGGGGGAGAAGAGTAGGTCAGTTTTTGCTTCAAGTTTTTTTTTTTGTGGTTGATAGTTTTCAAGGCGGCACATTTTGATGGATCTTAGTGTAACTCCTTAGGGGAACAGTGCATAAGACGGAGACGCGAGATATAATGAAGACATACACTCTTTTGACATACTTAACACAACACTAACGTAGCGGAAGCGCCACCAGGACGTCACTTGCTTGCCCTTCTTTAGTATTGTGTTAAGTTTACATTTCCCCTATTACTATTACTAGCTGTTGCAAACGGTTTTGACCGAACTCGATGATTATCCCACAATATACGAGTAATACCGGGACAAAATATACTTTATGAGTTAATCCAGACTATAACCTATCCAACCATAGTTCATCAAGATCCGCGAAACAACCATCCGAACATGAAATGTGAAGATGGATGGATGAATGTTTGTTTCTTTTTCACGCAAATACATTTAACTTATTTGGATGAAAAGCACACTAAATACTCGTACTTATTAACCTGAATTAACAGTTAAGACACTGTTTTGCCTTTGTCAAACAGACAGGTGAAAGCAAAGCGTTTCCGAAGCGATACCGAACCGAAGCGAGACGTCAGTCCGATAGTTCTATCACGCTATCGGATCGCTTTCGCTTTTCTATGTGACTGGATTCAAACAATTCTATACAAATAAAAACGTCACGCTTCGCATTCTTCACGCCTGTCTGTTGACAAAGGCTTTTATTAGAGAGTAATACGTAACTGTGAAAAGACAAAATAAGTAGTAAACTACTACATAATAACAATAGTTAGATCTTTATTCCTTCACAGATGTTGTTCGAGGCTCTGGGCAATTACGCCATTGGCAGACACGACTATAAGTTATTATTATTATCTTCACAATATAACAGGTGCTCTTAGTAGGTATTGAATGAGCGAACGAGAGTCCGATCCCAACTTGTTGCATAAATGATCAAAATAGGTTCCATTAGTTCTGTGGCTGGAATACTAATGGATTCGTAATGTGAAAACCACATCGGTAGCCTGCCTAGCTAGTAAAATAATAATAAAAACGAATTTCATTGTTTTGTCTGTTCGTGTATGAAATAAATAGACTGATTTTTTTTAACATGCCGTCTCGATTTCTAATTTATATCTAAGTATCAAAATGTCTCAAAGAGTGTCAGCAAATATGACCCCCCCCCCCCCTAGAGGCTGAGGCCTGTCGGAGTGGCGGGACTTATGATTTACTGTGACCCCGGTACGTAAAGGGCTATTGAAGGACACCGTGGATTTTACTCAGTACGAGTCTGACAGTCCCTCCCGCTCTGCCCTGGGTGGGAGGACTCATTCGATGGTTTTACCACGTTAAAAAAAAAGTAACAAAATTTAGGTTTGATGACTTCAATAAAAACCAGCATTTTATTCTTTGTAATATTTATTTAAACTTTTAGTATAAATTCGCTTAATTGTGAAAAGTTCATCAAACACAGATTCGTTAAATCAAATCAAATCAAATCATTTATTTCAAATAGGCCAATTACAGGCACTTTTGAATTGTCAAAAGACATAAAATAAAACTAGTACAAAAATAGTTATGGTGCTACAGTCCCAGTCACAAGACATAAAAACTGTGAAAGTACCGTAGGTGCTCATTCCAAAGCGTAGATCTCTATGGAGAAGAGTTAGCATGTTATACTATGTTCAGATTGAAGACTCTCTAGATATTTTGAATCTATTTTATTGTACAAATAGCTTCACTATGTGGTTAGCCCCTTGAAAGCATCTACGTCTTAACTATTTTGAAATATTAATATTTCTAACGGCGCTCTTATTAATGATAGTGAAACATTCCAGATAACCTTTGGATGCAAATATGTTTATGAAAGTTTCATAGCATTAAAATAAAATGATAACCATCGAATATGTGTTTAAAAATAACATTTTTTTAAGTAATAATGTGTATTTTTATTTATACAAACACATAGTATTACTTAAAAACTCCATTTTAACTCAAATGGAAAAGAAACAGGTTTTCTTTATCAACTGTTAATACCCAATACAAAGTTGAAATTATTGTTTACATCCCTTTTGGGAAGTAAACTTGGACGATAATGTAAACAATACAGGTTGAATAATTGCGATTAAGAGTGAATAATCCGAACTTGCCACGGTTGCTAAACGAATTTGAATGTAATAAGTTGGCAAACAAATGATGGAAGCGACTTGGTTTCCGTGTCCGACGTTGCTTGTAGACTGTTCTATTAGTAAAATAACATGTGAGGTATTCCCGTTAGAGCAACAATTTTACAGCAACGATGTTAAAAGGGATCTATAAAGCTTTTGTCAAACAGACAGGCGTGGCGAATAAGAAGCGAGGCGTTTTTATTTGTAATGTATGAAATTGTTAGAATAGCAGTCACATAGAAAAGCGAAAGCGATCCGATAGCGTGACCGAACCGATGCGAAGACGTGGCGAAGGCGTATTTGCTCTGTTTGACGTCGTTCATAAAAAGTCAGCTAATACAACTGTCACGCCTCGGTTCGCTGCACCCAATTTAACGTCTTGTATCGGTTCATTATCGCTTCGGGCTCGGTCCGGTTCGCTATTGCCTGTCTGTTTGACAAAGGCAACAAAGGAACAAACAAAAAGAAACAAAGGAAGAAATAAGAAAATAACCAAATTCGCAATAATCAAAGTCGATTTTAGTCAGTACGAGTCAGACTGAAACTTTTTCCCATCTAAGCCTATTTGCGGGCCGCGTGAGGGAAAGGACAGCGTCCTTCCTCCACCCCAGCCGCAGTGGTAAACGCCCACGGCGACAGACGTCGGCAGACGATCTCCGGCCATCGTAGGCGCGGGCATGCGGGCAGCGAGTAATGGGCAACTGTCTCTCCAACCATGGACCATACCCGGGACACCGTGGATTTTTGTCAGTACGAGTCTGACAGTCCCTCCAGCTCTGCCGTGATGATTTTACCAAGTAAAAAAAATCTAATCCTATTTATTAATACTAACGTTTACTAGATTATTTTCTCAGTAACACATAAATGCTTATTGCGCAATCTTTCTCGCTCCGGGAGATATTATCATAATAATAATATTTTATTGTTACAGTTACCTTAACCCGAAATTGCTTATGTCTTAATATTGCAACGAAAATAAACTGACATTTTATTGTAAGTGTTATGTTTATGTATGTTTACTGTTTAGTTCAATCTTGAATATTTTTAAAGCTTTTTGTAAATAAATAAACAGCATCGTTGTTTTTATTTATTCATTACTGTGTTTTTTTTGTAACAGTTTGTTTTTTTTTCTTAATATCAGGCGAGGCAGGAGTCAAACGCTAGTCTAACGCTAAATAATAAAAAAAAAATATGTTAGTGAACATACAGATATGACTTAATTTTTAATTGAACAAAAATAGGAATAAAAAAAAACACTTTTGTACTGTTACTTTTATATATTATAAGTAGCTCTACTAAATGTCGGATTTTACACGATGTAATCCCACCCATTTTTAATTCTACGGTCATATTATGACGTCTTAAAACCAGGCTTGCTCCAGTGAGTGAAAGAGACAGAGCTATAAAAGTCGTCTAGCGCAACCTCGTTCACTCACTGGAACAAGCCTGGTTTTAAGACGTCATAATACGGCCCCTTTATTTTTTATTTTTTTATCGTGGTAAAATCATCAAATGAGTCCTCCCACCCAGGGCAGGGGAGTGAGGGAGGGAGGGACTGTCAGACTTGTACTGACTAAAATCCACGGTGTCCTTCAATAGCCCTTTACGTACCGGGGTAACGGTAATCCCTTGGTCCCGCGACCCCGGCAGGCTTTGGCCCTCTACAGGCCCCGTCACTATGCTGACACTCTTTGAGGCGCGCGTGGAACACAACGCGGCCTCGACCCGGGCCTGGTCCATGGTCGGACAGCGAGTCGCCCATTACTCGCTGCCCGCATGCCCGCGCCTACGGTGGCCGGAGATCGTCTTGCGACGTCCGACGCCGTGGGCGTCTACCACTGCGGCTGGGGTTGAGGGAGGACGCTGTCCTCTCCCTCAGGCGGCCCGCCTCCTCCTTCACGAGCATGACTGCTTCGCAGAAGGAGGCGACCGCTTCCCACTCCGTCTCGCCCCGCAGCATGGCCTCGACCAATGCCGGGCGCGAGAGGTCTCCGCCTATCGCCGTCGTGAGGACACGGCGATGCTCTGCCCAAGCGGGGCAGTCCTGCACCGTATGCTCCACCGTGTCCTCCGGACGATCCTCGCAGTGATGACACCCAGGAGTTTCTTCCCTCCCTATCAGACACAGGAACCTCCCGAAACTTCCGTGTCCGGTGAGGACCTGCGTCATGCGGTAGGTCAGGACGCCGTGACGCCTATCCAGCCACTCCTCAAAGAGGGGTCTTACCGCCGCGATTGCGGCGTGCCCGAACTTCGGTTGCGACAGTCGCTCCCTCCATACTGCCCTGAGATCACGCCGAAGCTCTTCCCGCCGCGCCTCGACTTGTCGAGGCAGCAGGGATTCGCCCCGACGCTGCGCCTCCACGCGCCATTCATAGACGCGCTGGAGGGCAGTCGCCTCCAGATCCCAGGGCAGCAATCCGGCTAATAATACGGCCCCTGGTCTTATTTTAAAGCTACATGTGAGCAAATTCGTTACTACCATACCCAGCACTAAGTACTACAATCTAAAAACAAAATCAAACGTAATGTTTATGGAAAACACGGCCTTATTTACGAGTACATACAGGGCAATTTTATTACCTGTAGATTGCAATGATGTGAAGTCCCGCAATAAGAAAAAGATTTATCGTTCAAACAGTATTTCAATTGAGCAACGTGGAACATTTCGTTCAACGCAATATTAAATTGTTCCATTTTAGGTTAACATCACTCTGGAACTAAAATACTTTTAAAAATAAACTAGCGATCCACCCCGACTTTGGCCCTGTAGTTAAGCATATAATGCCAAAATGTTTTATTAAGGCTGCGTTTTTTTATCATAAGTTTCACTAAAATATTGATAAAATCCCTTACTTTAACAAATGGTTAAAAAATTATAGGATTTTACAAATATTTTAACTCGCCCAAAATCTTACAGCAACAGCCTCATTTGCAGCAAAACTTAACAAACTACAAACTTAAACCTTTCACATAAAAATTTCGTGAATTATAACTACTAATTTTGTGAACTATAACTATTGATGAAAACCGCATGAAAATTCGTTCAGAAGTTTTTGAGTAGGGGACAGTGTATAAGACGGGAACGCGAGGTATAATGGGGACATACACTCTTAAGGCATACTTAACACAGCACTAATATAGCACAAGCGCCATCAGAACGTCATTTGCAAGCGGCCATTCACAAATGGCGTCCTTTTGGCGCTTGCACCACGTTGGTATTGTGTTATCATACCTCGCGTCCCCGTCTTATACACTGTTCCCCTATACCACGAACAAAATGGTTAAAAAAATGTTAAGATGTTATCAAATGGTTACTTAACTAATGATCAAACAGCTGGCCCTTAACCGATTCACTTGTTGACTTTAGAATCATCCTTATCCCAGATATACTCGTAATTTCACTATCTTGGCCATTAAGAGAAATACGGTATCATCGTTATAATCGTTATCATTGAATAGAGGTATTTACCTTAGTACAAATTATTGTTCTACATCTCCATTCTGTTATTGTCTTCTCAAAATTAAACCCATACTTCATAAAGCTAAGATTTAAAATCTCTTAGCAAAGAAAATGAAATTCAATTAATTTTATTCATTACAATTTCAATAGTTAATCGTCTGTGTTAACAATAGATAGAATCACATTGTGAAGGCATATCGATCTGTTAATACTTTAGAGTATCTATGAGCTATTGTCTGTCTTAAGTTTAGGAACATAAGAGTTATAAGGCTAGCAAATCTAAACAATGTCAAAATCTATACATATAATAAATCTGTAGAAGGGTCAATTCTGTACATTGAAAATATTGAAAAAATAAATAGCGGAGGGTGTTGCTGGATCGATACCAAACCCAAAAATGTGATAAAAAAAATTTTTGTCTGTCTGTCTGTCCGTCTGTATGTGCAGGCATCACGTGAAAACTAACGGTTCGAATCGATGAAAATCGGTATAATTATACCTTATTATCCTGGGCATAAAATAGGATACATTTTATCCTGGAAAAATACGTAGAAAAAAAAAACTATCATCCACGCGAAGACCGACATCCGCGCGGACGGAGTCGCGGGCGGAAGCTAGTAATCTATACTTATAATAAATCTGTAGAGAGGCCAATTCTGTACATGAAATATATTTGAAAAATAACTATCAAAAGGTGATTAGGGATCGCTACTGGTGCAAAAAATGCAATCAGAAAATTTTTTGTCTGTCTGTCTGTCTCTCTGTCTGTCTGTCTGTCTGTATGTTCGTTATAGAAACAAAAACTAATCAACGGATTTTAACGAAATTTGGCACAATTATTCTTCATACTCCTGGGCAGGTTATAGTATACTTTTCATTACTCTACGATCAATAGGAGCAGAGCAGTGAAGGGAAACATTGAGAAAACGGGAAGAAGCTACTCCATTTTTTAAACTTCCGTCGCGTGTGCAGCCTTAATGGTTAAAGCTACATAGAAATCATGTATGACGGAAATGTTCTCCTTAAAATTATATAAAAATATTCCTTGACAGCATATGTCTATCTTTTATGGTTGACTCACAATAACACGTGAAACTCCCGATAGCTTAGCAATTCGGAGCTTTCTGATCCCACATCTGTCAGACTTGACTGACTAAAATCTACGGTATCCTTCAATAGCCCTTTATATACCGGGGTCACGGTAATTTGTGAGTCCCGCAACCCCGGCAGACTTTGGCCCTTTACAGGCCCCGTAATTATGCTGACACTCCTTGAGGCGCGCGTGGAACACAACGCGCCGTCGACCCGGGTATGGTCCATGGTCGGACAGCGAGTCGCCCATAACTCGTCGCATGCCCGCGCCTACGGTGGCCGGAGATCGTACTACGACGTCCGTGGCCGTGGGCGTCTACCACTGCGGCTGGGGTGGAGGGAAGACGCCGTCCTCTCTCTCACGCGGCCCGCCTCCTCCTTCGCGAGCATGACTGCTTCGCAGAAGGAGGCGACCGCTTCCCACTCCGTCTCGCCCCGCAGCATGGCTTCGACCAGTGCCGGGCGCGAGAGGTCTCCGCCTATCGCCGTCGTGAGGACACGGCGGTGCTCTGCCCAAACGGGGCAGTCCTGCACCGTATGCTCCTCCGGATGATCCTCGCAGTGGTGACACCCAGGAGTTTTTTCCCTCCTTATCAGACACAGGTACCTCCCGAAACTTCCGTGTCCGGTGAGGACCTGCGTCATGCGGTAGGTCAGGACGCCGTGACGCCTATCCAGCCACTCCTCAAAGAGGGGTCTTACGGCCGCGATTGCGGTGTGCCCCTTTTTACTTTTAGTCTTTGAATAGTTTATTTTTAGATTTGTTTTGTTGTTATTTTATGAAATAGGTATTAGAGGTTTTGGTAGTGTTTAAATATATTATTAGTTTACATTTTATTTCTTTATAGTTGAAGCAATAGTAGGTAGGAATATCAGTTATTTTGGTAGTCTACACTATCTACACTAATATTATAAAGAGGAAAACTTTGTTTGTTTGTTTGATTGTATTGAATAGGCTCAAAAACTACTTGACCGATTTTAAAAATTCTTTCACCATTCGAAAGCTACACTATCCACGAGTAACATAAGCTATATTTTATTTTGGAGAAAAATAGGGTTCCGTAAGATATTTGGGTTTTTCGGCCATTAGGTGTAAAAATCAACCAGAAAAGTTACTTATTTTGCGTACGCCGCCTAAACCATAAAAGATAGAACCATAAAATGTTCTAATTAATTGTTGAACTTATAAATATCTACAAAAAAGTCCGCGACACACTATATCTATCTATTTCGAGTGATTGTGTTGACTGCGTCGTCGATGTTAGTGTCGGTGTCTGTGAATAGACCTGGGAATCATGTTGCTGACCGTGTCTTTCCTGAGTAGGCTTTTTGCAGTGGTAACCGATATTCACGTGGGCGGAGCCGCGGGCGCCCGCTAGTAAATAATATAACTATTTAGAATACACGTGATTCTGAATTTCAGGGTGCTCTTTTGTGGCGTGACTGTTTAAAAAAGCCTGTGAGCCTGGAACGTAAAGGATAGTTGTAGAAATATGTGTGTGGATATTGGTCAGTACGACTTTGTGACCCAGTATAGCATTGTTGTTTTGAAAACTTACTTAAAAAATCAAATTTAATTTAGTTTAAGTAATCCTAATACATGCATCACTTATTGATCCCTCAGCGTTATGAAATAGTTTGTTAGCGATATAATTATAGTTATAAATGAACAACTCCTGCACAGCACTCACCTCAAAGCGTCTATAGAACTCATAATAATTGAACACCCATTATTTATAAATGAGCTCGAACTCAGCGACAGTCACCAATTCAATTGTAATCGGATCCAATTTTCAATTGATTGCTCGTTGAAACAAACGCGTTAAAGAAACTTTATCAATTAATTGATCAACAGTTATCAATCACAAAGAAGTTTCAATTTAATTGATCTTTTATCATCTGATGCAACAGACAAAGATTAATCGGTTGAAAATAAACGTAAATAAATGGATGGTAAAAGATTGGAAAACTTGGTAATCGGTTGTTGAAGTGTAATTGGGTTTACACCGACGATTAACTCGCAATTAATTGGAATTTGATTTCAATTAGTTCTGAATGCTTTTGAGCTATTATATTTTAGCAAACTCTTTGCAGATTTAATATTCGTGTACCTAGAATATTCCATTATCATTGAAGGAGATAAGTAATTGCATATTTTCAGCTCTGATTACACTACACTGGGTCGAGTAATTTATGGTACGTGAGTCGTGGGACACGTAGTTTTAATGAGACTATTCAAGTGAATTTAAATAAGTGTAGGTACGCTCCTAAATCAGTGCGAGCGAATTAAGATCCGAAGCCTGTTCAGAGTTCATATTAGTTTGATCAAAGCTTTATTTTTTATGCAAATGCAGTTTTTGAGTTGTTACAACGAAAACTTGTAAAATTATTTTTTTCATTTCGTTGAAGCCTTGTCAGCAAAAGAAAGATAAACGAATTTTTTTCGTAAAGGTTTTAGATGCAGGGATCTTATTCCCTTGGTATTTTCCAAGAACTTGGGTTAGAGATCCCTCGAGAGTCTTATGTCCAATAAGAAAAAGCAAATGTGATATTCCATTTTTAGTTTTGTCTTGGGTTCGTTCTTAGTCAGGTGAACATATTTTGTCAGGTATCATAAAAAAAAAATTACGAGGCAGCAATCACGTTAGATGGGATTCTAAATCTGAAGTTTAGAACGAATAATCGGATTAGTTTTCCAAAAGAATACAAGTCGATAATTCAAATTAAGATCGAATCGACAGTTAATTTTATATATTATTGCATAATTCAATAAAATAAAATAATAATAGCATGCATTTCTGTAAATGCTGTTACACGCGTGGATGCCCCAAGCATTTATATATGCGTGCGTGTACAGCCATATTATATTTATGTGTGTGCCCGCTCACTCCTACCTATTGTATTTTGTTGCACTGAATCGTGCTATTGTTCTTAATGAAATAGATTTGGTGAAATTTCATTTCACTGGGCAACCACTAGTAATATCATTATATAGGTTTTATTTTACTTTATCGTGGTAAAACCATCAAATGAGTCCACCACCCAGGGCGAGGCGCGAAGGGATGTTAGACTCATGATGACTAAAATCCACGATGATCCTTCAATAGCCCTTTACGTACCAGGTCTATGGTTACCATCATAATATAGATTATCATAATATACATTACTGGTAGAGATAGAGAATCGATTTCAATACCACATAAATTACAAATATTAAAAGTATAGATCCACATCGTATTTCATAAAAGAAAATGAACATTTTTCTCAACGAACCGTCAGATGAACTTCTAAATGAAAACCTATTTCGCCCCAAAAAGAACCGTTTTTAATTTCACGGTATATGCGTAATCGTTGAGTTATTTAATACATACTCTTTTGGGAGTTTGCACACTAAATTAGGAGTGCAATGGCCTTATAATTTATATATTTTTGGAGATTCTTTTTTATTTAGTGGTATCGATAATACACGCTAAGAAAATGAGAAAAACAGCGTACCAAAAAAATCTTGTTTGGTATATTTAGGCATAAGCTAAAATTTATTTTTTATGGAAAAACAATTGAATTGTTATACATTCTAAATCTATATCTTTAAATTAATAAACTAAAAAGCAGAAGAAGACAATCTAGTGTAACAAAAAAGAATTCGATTTTCGAAGTGATCGCAACCTTTTTTTGATGTGTGTACAAAAATTCACCTGAAAAACATAACTCCTTTAACGTCGTGCAATAGGATAAAAACCATATGATTAAAAATGATTCCAACGAATTAAGAACGGGAGGGTTTTAGAAGTTGGTTATTATATTTGCATCGTTCAAAAAATTAATGTAGGTTAATTTAAACAGATATCGCGGGGCGATGTCCGGCAACCGCAAACGCCGGGTAGCGGACAGTCAGTACTGGATAACTCGCCGTCTGATCAAGGGCCAGACGTGTTCACCGCGCGCTTAAAGGAGGTCCGTAAGGTTGACGGGACCCAATAGAGAGAGAGACGGGACCCAAGAAATTAAGCCATTTTAATCTTTGTTTTGCAGTTAATACGTAAATATGGTTTTCTTGGTTTCCTTGCCAAGTCAATTGTAGCTTCAAAAGCCATAATGTGGTTTGGCTTGACAAAGGTAAGCACTCGAAAACTGACGAAGGTATCAAAGGCTGTAAGGGCTAATTTTACTTTTAATGTTTTTTCAATTACTTTCAAAGGATTATTCGTACATAAAATAAAATACAACAGGAATCAATTTCGGCCTCACAAAGGAGTGGTCTTTAATTTCACGGTGGTCGGCCATTCGCTCGTGTCATATACGATGTGCCGCGGAACAAAGTTATAGGTAATCGTGTTGTGGGACAAAATATTTTTTTCGTACCACTTGCTCAAAAAAGTGACATTCTATGCTTCAAAAATCGAACATAACGATAGTCATTTTTAACCTGTTAAAAACAGGGAGAGAATGTTGTACTGAATTTCATTCATCCTCTAGGGAGAGAATGTGATTTAAATTTGGAATACTTACCGAAATTTATACTGAACTACATCTGTGTTTACACCATTGAGTTTGTATATAAAGCATTACACATCTTTTTGAAAAAGGAATACGTATTTATTATGCAGTTATGATTATTAAACAAAATTACGAAAACCGAAGAGGCCGTATGAGCTTGATGCCTTTGCTTTTCCGACAAAAAAAATGTAGTCTAGGAATTTGCCGCGTTTTTGTTTTCTTCAAATAAAACCTTGAGTTTATTTTATTTTTATAAATAAGTTAATGTTCTAAAAATGCGTAACGATGTTAAATCAAATGAAACGCAAGTTCCTCAGACGCAAGAACACAGACATACTCAAATTAACTCATCGACAATAAATGTACCAAACAAAAATGTAACTCTCTCTATCAATAATTGGACCAATGTTTCGAATGTTAACTTTTACTTTTAATTGTTATTATTTTCAATAAATGCTTATCTCATATTATTATTGAGTTAATTTTTTCGCAAATGGTACGAAAAGTAGAGTATTTTCCTCGGTGATAAAGCTGTCTTAGTCTTGGGGTAACTTAAATCCCTCGCTACACTCAGGACTCGTCTTAAATCCCTCGCTTCGCTCGTGATTTAAGTTTTTAACACCCTCGCTACGCTCGGGAGTAAACCTCGAGTCCTTCGTTACGCTCGCGATTTAAATCGTCACCCGCGACAGAAGACACTGCTTTATCCCCTTGGTTAATAATCTACTATTTCACCTCACATGCTCGGAAATGTTCAATTCAATTCCTTATTTTCTACATTGACAGGCGAGCTGACCCCACTGCATTCCCTCGCTATGGTGAGGTGAAAAGATGTGTGTTGCGCTCAGCAGCAAAGTTATTTTGCATCTCCTACCTTTGAAAACTTCGCTACGCTCAGGATTTTATATTTGAACCGCTTGCTTCGCTCGTGGTTAAATCCTATTGTGCTCTTGATTGGCTCAGTTTTCAAATCAAGTACTCGCGCCCAAAACAAATTTTGCAGCCTTGCATAACAAATAATTATTTTTTACTATATAGAATGTATACTAAGTATTCTCTTGCTCCTGCTTTGGGCCCTGGTGAGCCCTACCACTGCTAGTGGGATTGCTCTATATGAGGTTTAATTTCAGATTGTATTCAGTCCTGTCTTGGGCGGAGTGGAAGGGACTGTCAGACTTGCCTGACTAAAATCCAATTTTTCTTCAGTTGTCCTTTGCGATCTAAGGCCGCGGAGGCTTTTCTCAAAGAATAGAATATCCAAGTACAAAAAAAATCTATTTGAACCAGTAGTTCCCGAGATTAGCGCGTTCAGCCAGCTAAATAAACAAACTCATCCGCTTTATAATATTAGTTTAGATAAATAGATTACACGCGAAAAATATCTTACAGTAATTTTCTTCAATAAAAATCAACAAAAATCTGACATTGCGTATTACGCTGCGACTTTCAAAACGATTATTCTGTGTCCGCAATAACATTTGTTAATGCGTTTATATTTTACAAAGACATAAAGAAAACAAATACATAAAATAACCCTGTCACGCTTCGCTGTGGCACAAAAAAAAACGACGGTTTGCACTCTGGGAGTGCCGGCAGAAGTGAAAACTTCAATAGTAATAAACACACACGAACATTCGCGCAAGAGCCCTGCGCCGTCTTACGAATTTTTCATCAGGTCACGTGTCCTGACGCGAGTTTAACATTATTTAACCATTCCAAAAAAAAGTGCACAACGCCGATAAAGAAGTTTATCTACTATCATGCTATTAATCCTCTATAAAAGAACCTATAACAATTAGCTTATTGCCAACATTAAAACACTCAATGATATAATGATCATTATATCATCCAAACGCGTGTTATAATGAATTTCAAAAAAAGAACATTCTCATGCAATGACATTTTCACCACCAGATCGCTAAAATTTTGAAAAAAGAACAACTCGTCTTATCGTGTTATATCCCGCCATTTTTTTACTCGAATAAGATATGCGAATATGGTATGTTATGAGAATCTTTTATAGAGGATTCACAGCATGATTGTAGATAAAGTCTTGTATGCAACCGTTATAATTAGGTATTAAAACACTCATGTGATACTATTATCACACTCGGCTACGCCTCGTGTGATAAACCCACATTCGTGTTTTAATACCCCTGATTATACAACGGTTGCATAAATAACTATTTCACTTTAAAAAAAACTGTTTTTTCGCGGTCGCGGATATGTGACTGATGCAAAAAATAGATAAAAACAATCCTTGATGCGGATTATATATCGTGCTAAATTTTCAGCTCAATCAGTGCAGAACTTTTTGAGTTTTTGAAGCGTACACAAACCAACATAACATTTTTATATATATAGATTCTGAAATAATACGATCTTACAACAAAAACACAATATCACTTAGAAACGATTCTGTATCAGAGCTCGCAGAAGTAATATGAATGTCCCTCATGAGTATACTTGAGTGGGGTTTCGCGTAGTTTTCAATTACGTCCACAATTATTTTTACTTCGAACGGTAGAAGAAAATACTAACAATTTGATTCTTTTTCGCGGTAAATTGGAAAAATCGCATGATTTTTAACAATGGTGAATTAAATCTTCTAATTAAACCGTCAAATGTGGCGGCATGAGTGAGTGTGGTAACTACTAAATAAGCTATTTTTATCGAAAAAATAAGTACACTTTAAGTTCAAGTTTTGGCGAAAATTACAATCAGTATTATATTCCTCACAGATAAAAATAAATCAATAACATTAAGTAAAAATTACGAGTAGATAGATAGATAAAAGATTTATTCAGTGTAATAGAGACACAAAAACAAAAAGATACATAAAAGGATACACAGTAACAAGAAACATAAATAATTGGGTAAAAAAAAAGTGACAGATAACAAACGAGTACGAGTATAGAATACTCGTACCAACATTTTCAAATCGAAGTTTTAATTGAATTAAATAAAAGAATTATTAGGAATTCCTCTTACTTTGAAGGTAATACGAATCTCCCATTTCGAGCCCAAATCTTTAGAATTAGCCACAAAAATTGCGCGAACCTTCATAACTTAAATAACTTAGCAAAAACCTTATGAATAGCTTATTGATTCAAATCTTTTAACAAAAGCGACGAACAGACAGATATATAAAATCGTGAAACATCAATAAACTGGAGCACAAAACTCCAGTTTATTCATGTTTCACGATTTTATGTTATCTGTAGCCTTTTTCTTTATCTGTAGAAGCAAAATAACCAACAAACATAATTGCTTAAAATCAAATACTTACCAGATAAAAAGTAGCAACACAATTGGCCACAAAACAATTATTTTATTAAAGTCAGCATTCGTTCTGAGCAACAGTCTGCCGAGTTATCTTTTTAATGAGTTTTGCTATGGGGACGGGCTGCAGACATCGAGTCCATATTTATTCTGCAGAAAAGAGCTATCAGAGCCATATATAATCTATGTAGGCGCGATTCTCTCCGGGAATTGTTTAAGGATATCAACATCATGACAGTACCTTATCAATACATATATGAAAACATCATGTACGTTAGAAAAAATCTGCATCTATTCAGTAAAAGAGGTGACAGACACAACTATAATACTAGAAATAGGGACCAATTAGTTCAGCCAGGTTTCAGGCTAGCTAAAGTAGACACATCTTTCATGGGGTACTGGCTAAAATGTTACAATAAAATACCTCCTCACATAATAGAACTAAATGAAACAAAATTCAAATCATGTATAAAACGCACACTATGTAGGCAAGCATATTACAAGTTGGAGGATTATATTAATGATAAAAATGCTTGGCTCAATGCTGGTCCTGCTCCACTCCACAACAATAGGGGTAAATTTATTAATTAGGTAACTCGCATAAATATTGAGGAAGCTGCAGAAGATTGGAAGATTATCTTTGCATTGTATCGATTCAATTTCTTAGTATTATATAATTTTATTGCACATGTGTGAGTACTATGTACTACTTATTAATTATTATTGACTCGATTTTACCCTGGTGGTTGAGAGAATGTCATGCTCACTCAAATGTCTCGCTGATGGTGGCACGTGTGTCGGATCATTTAGCTCCCTCCAAAATGGTTGAGCTGAATGGTGCTGATACGTGTGTCATGTTCGTGAACGGGCGCTGTCAGTTGAGACTGGTCATCTCTTAGCTGCCACGGTTTATTTTAATTAATGATTATTTTGTTTCTGAATTGTTTTTTTTGTATTTTACTGTGGACACTTTTAACTTGCTACATCGTTCTCACATAATGTACCATCTAAAAATGAATGATGTAACAAAGGTTTTGTAATAATTTTGGCGATCTAAAAAGAGTGTCCATGGAGTTTCTTGCCCGTTCTTCTCCATAGAGATCTACTTCTTGGAACGGGCATCTACGGTACTTTCACAGTTTTTATGTCTTGTGACTGGGACTGTAGCACCATAATTTTGTAGTATTTATTATATTTTTTATGTCTTTGACAATTCAAAAGTGCCTGTAACTGGTCTACTTGAAATAAATGCTTTTGATTGATTGATTGATTGAGTAAACCTACACTTTTGTTGGTTTTTCCTAAATTACGGTTTTATGTTTATATTCGTCGGAATCCCAGTCCTACCCTTTTCGTTAATGTCCCAACTTTTTATATAAAACAGGATTGATCCCAAGGTAGTGCCTTGGGGAACACTAGACTTGTCTTCAGAATTTTATTCGAAATTAGAAAAATAGAATAAGTGATTAGTGATTTTTTCAAAGCTCGTTAAGAATCCCTTGATTACGATTATCAATTTATCAACGTCAAATCTAGAACATTTTAGAGCTAATTTTCCGTTGGAATAACTTTCGTAATACGTCTGGGTTTAATTTAAAAAATCTATTCTTTGCTAGAATTGAATGGCCACTGAAGTTTGATTTTGCCAAAGAACTTGTTTGAACGGCTCTGCTATCCAATTTAGAAAATGACTGTGCAGGAATATCTGGTTCAGTTCCCGTTATAATGATAGTGGAAAATTTTCTTTACAGATTTTTTTCGTATTCTATCATAACTATTCACCGTCTTATTATTTGAGAATTACATTAGTTCATCTTATTCACTCTCTTTAGGTAGGTATATAAAATATGTGGGTTTTGATTATTTATTATTGCAATAAGTGCATTTTTTTAATTTAGTTCAATGGGTACTTAACTACCTGGGTGGTTCGTAGTTTTGATACACAATCATAACGGCATAACAGTTGTATTCCTTCCATCCTTGATAATTGGCTCAATGTTATATGGTGGCAGTATGTTGGACATAATTACGTTTGGTTAAAATAATTATGTTTCTTTCTGCTTACCCAAAGAGAATGACTATTTTAATTTAAAAATGTAATTCAGAATAAAAGTACATAACATACTAATAAGTTCGTCTTCACTTTTTTTCACACTTTTGTATTTATTCAATAAAAACCGATCATGCTAGATTACTTGCATAAATACGTAAACTTAACTTTATCAGCTGAATTATCTTCACATTAATAACTGAAAGCTTTTCAATACTTTTTGCTTTTCACGCATTTAAAGTGCTGAATTTCAGTCTCTCTTAGATATTAATGTGTTGGATGAATTTCTTTTAATTATTTCGCTGAATCTGCTTATTCTGTTATCTCAGAAAATATTATTATGAAGACGTGAGACGCCTTTGTATATTTTCCCAGATAGTAGATATTGCTAATTATTTTTATTGGGAATTAAATGGAATTGTGATAAATTTTATTTCATTTGACTTTTTTTTTTAGAACCTGCTCTGTCCTACTCCTGGGCAAAGGCTTCCCTCCACTCTTTCCACCTTTCACGATACTGGGCGTCCTCCTTCCAGTTCGTCCCGCCATCTCCTACTGGCCTGCCACGACCTCGTCTTACTGTCCCAAGGCACCAGTTTTGAGCTATTTTGGCCCACAGTTTGTCCGGAGTGCGGCAGACATGTCCTGCCCAGTCCCATTTCAGTTGGGCAACCTTCTGATCCACGTCAGCTATGTTTGTTTTGGAGCGCAGTATTGTGTTTCGTACACGGTCTGTTAATTTAACACTCAGTATAATGCGCTCCATTGCTCGCTGGCAAACCTTGAGTTTATGTGAGAGTTAGAGTTTATTATGTTGAACTAAATTTTGGAATCAAAAATATTTATTATTGTATTGATGCAGAAACGAGTAGATAGTGAAATTGTGTTAAACTATTTTTGATTCAAATCAAGATCAATAAAATACTAATGTGATAGTTAATTGTTTTAGGATACCAATAATAAAACATGTACCTACATGATCAATTACTCGTATTCTGATAGCAATATCGAAGCCGACTAGGCTTCTAATTTTAGCGCCGTGACCTTTCTAGAAATATGACGTGAAGCACTTCTAGACAAATAGCTATTAATTACAAACTGTAATCAAGAGTTAGTTAATTACTATAGGAATCCATCGAAAGTACCACTTGTCGAAATTCAACCAATTATTTCGTCATTTACAATTTGAGCTTAATTAAAATATTTCATACCAATCGAGGGTTGTGTTTTAACGAAACTATTACAATTAATTTAAATTTAAGAAATACATTTAATTTAAATTTTAGATTTAATTTAAATGAAATTCTGAAGTTATTTAAACCCTTTTTACCTTGCGGCTAAATGCTGATCAAGTGACCTCTTCGAAAATATTCAAAATACTTTACGAAATTTATTAGAAGTTTAATAAACTTAGGTTCGAAGCATCAAAAATAAATAAAAATGACGATTACTTTGTTGATTTTAATTTAAAGTTTCTTAAATAATCAAAAGGACGAAAATGTTTTAAATTTTTGATAAGTAAATTGCGAACGCAGAACAAGATACAAGTATACTTACTAAATTCTTTCAAAAAAAGTCAAGACGTATTACTAAATCATAATACTAATACTGATTTTTATCTCGATTTTATTTATTTATTTAATTTAAACATTTAGTACAGCGTTACCCATTAATACTAAATTAATATATCCTTTCTCTCTTTATGTTCCCTTGGGATAATTTACGAGTTGTAGCAGGTGTAGCCACTGGCACTGGCTCAAGTTTTCATTTGAGATATATCATTTTTAACCACGGAACACTTTATTGTGCGTGGTCTGACAAGCACTTGGGCATTTTTGAAGTGAAAACTTCTTTAGCAGCGTTGTGCACTTTGTGCGTAAAAAATGTTAAACTCGCGTCAGGACACGTGACCTGATCGAAAATTTGCAAGACGGCGCAGGGCGCTTGCGCGATTGTTCGTGTGTGTATATTACTTTTCAAGTTTTCACTTCTGCCGGCACTCCCAGAGTGCAATCCGTCGTTTTTTTTTTCGTAGTTTCGCCGTTCTACTTAATAACTAATTAGTGACAGTGTCATTGTACACTTTCCTGGCATACGCGGACGTTGTACATAATTACGTGTGCCAGCCAGTTGGCAACTTGACAACTGAACCATGAAAGATCCGCCATATGTATTTATACCAGATGTGAAACAACCTTTTGGCATAAACTGATCAACATTAATTAAACTGTGTTGGGAAATGAAGCTTTCAATTATGCAAAATACAGCTATAATTGCTGGTAGAGAAACTATAATACATAGACAAGTCCAAAATAGAACCTCCTCCTCCCTTTTTTGAAGTATGTTTAAAATGTAAATAGCATGAATCACAGGTACCTCCCAAAACCTCCGTGTCCGGTGAGGACCTGCGTCAGGCGGAAGGTCAGGATGTCGTGACACCTAACCAGTCACTCCTCAAAGAGAGGTCTTACCGCCGCGATTGCGGCTTGCCCGATCGTGGGTGTATTTACAAAAATTTAAACTCACATATATAGGTCATCCAAATTATGTGTTCCATTGGAGAATCGTATCTGCAACACGTAGCCTAATAGCAAATCGCTCAGCTGTTGCGACAATCGTACCGTCGCGGCGAAAAAGAATACATATTATGATGTTTGTATGCTTTAATTTTTGTAGTTACAACAATACATTCCATTACCATGGAGACAATTTAGAAAAATCGCGGTAGGTCCTCGTTTCAGCCACAGAGCACTTTTAATATGTATGAGAAATAATTCACGTCTATGACAACGAGGAAAACTGACTTATACAACACAACATATTTAACATAATTTAAGCCAAGATCTGCCAAGAAGATAAAGTATTATTACGGTGTTGTTATTTTCTCAACTAATGGTACCTAATCAAAATGTAAATGTAATTTGTTGAGCCATCAGTAGCAGTGATTTGGCTCCTACCGCACTATTACCAACCTACTGCAACTACTAAAAGCCAGACCTTTTTGAAGTGAAAACTTCTTTAGCGGCGTTGTGCACCTTTTTTGGAATGGGTAAAAAATTTAAAACTCGCGTCAGGACACGTGATCTCATCGAAAATTCGTAAGACGGCGCAGGGCGCTTACGCGAATGTTCGTGTGTGTTTATTACTATTGAAGTTTTCACTTCTGCCGGCACTCCCAGACTGCAACCCGTCGTTTTTGTTTAGCGTGGTAAAATCATCAAATGAGTCCTCCCACCCAGGGCAAGGCGGGAGGGACTGTCAGAATTGTACTGACAAAATTCCACGGTGTCCTTCAATAGCCCTTTACGTACCGGGGTCACGGTAATTCGTTAGTCTCGCGAACGAATCACTAAAGCTTACATCAGGAAAACGATAACACTGGCCGTGAAAGTGAAAACAAAATATTCATTTTAAGTATGAAATTAATGATAGTGAAACTTACCTTTGAATACTTTAAAACCAATGGAAGACTCATGGCCGATGACAGGATCCAGACGAAGGCGATTTTGACTGTCACTCTCTTTCTCGTCTTGTTTCTTCCAAACCGCATTGGATACCGGAGTGAGAGATACCTGTAGGAAAAAATAATATCAGTTGTCTTCTGTCGCAAACTCATATTTTTCTACCGACTTTAATGTTCCAACGGGCAAAAATGTAATAACTCTTTTTGGATGGTTGATATCCACCTTTTAGCAGTCCTGCCCATGCAATGGCACTGCAGACTATCCGTAACCTATCGTGATAGCTGAGTGATCCAATTGGCGGTGGTAGGTCACACCAAATCACCATCTGCCTAGCCTTTTCCCAACTATATGGAGGTCGGCTTCCAGTCGAACCAGATGCAGCTGAATATCAGAATTTTACATAGAGCTACTGCCTATCGGACCTCCACAACCCAGTAAACTGAGTAATACGGTACCCCATGGTAAGACTGGTTGTCAAACTTCAAGAGCTTCTGACTAACAGTAACGACTGTTAAAGATCTACAAATGACAGCCAGGACTAACGGCTGTACGTGCTTTCCGAGGCACGGAGGTAACTCGCTATGACAGATGGTCACCCACAAACAGACCATCCTCGGCAAGCGCAGCTTAACCTGTAACATCATCCTGTGCCATGATTTAGCCACCAAAGCCATTTGGTTTTTTTTCCGTGAACTAGTTCTGTGGTATAGTATGCATCAGAGACCGGATTCTCAAGCACACCCATTTTTATACATATAAAAAACCGTTCAATAGTCTCAGTGTGAGTGAATGGGTTAATGATGATGATGGCCAACTGATATTTCAAAATATTTTTTTATAAACTACTAAATTAAAATAAGACTAAGCTAAACTATTATAGGGCATCGTAAAATTCTTCGTCAATGCTGTCAGCTGGTAATGTGCCCAAGAGACTGGCGGCGTTGCCTCTTTGTATGGCAATACTTAGCCTCTGGCCAAGGTAAAAGTCAGTTCTTAGGTCACGGGAAGCGTCAACAAGTCTTTTTGAAATGTCTCTAAAGAGGCTGTGAGCACTCGGACCCCACTGCCCTATAGTTTCAACCCCAAACGGCTCAAAAATATAGTTGCCACTTAGGTTTCTAATATTTACGCCGCTTGAGGTTCTCAGCAACCGCAGCAGCAACGCCAGCAGAGCACGATGAACTTGGAAGATGAGATGGCGCAAGAGTATCGACACAGGTAGCGTCTTAGTTTTTTTTTAAACTTAGTGTATTATTTTATACAAAATATAAAAGGTGCTTTTTAAAACATAATTTTACAAAATTTAAAAGGTGTTTTTTTTAACTTAGTGTATTATTTTCCTCACTAATTAATTACTCTAAAAGCCAAATTACACACATTATTTAATTATTTTAATGTACATGGTCTTGCATCTTGCATGATTTTAATGTAAGTGGTCACCTTTCAATTTAACTATAATAAACGCAGCCAACCAACTAGTAATTATAATTTGTCTTAATTACAGTTATTACTCTTAATAAAGTGGTCATTTAAATAATTAATTTGTTAAATAACTGGTATAAAAGGGTAATTAATCTACTGCATAGATAAATTGAAAATCTGTTTAGTCCGCCAGTCAGAATATTGAAATATAATGAACAGGTTTTTTTTAAACAATGCCCTCAGCTCAGCTCTCCAATCGCACGCCATTTCACTCGATCCGCGGCTACTCTCATCCAGCTGTTACTGGCCACCTTGCGAAGGTCATCCCTTCACCTTGCCTGAAGGCGTCCCACCTTACGTTTACCGATTCGCGGTCTCCACTCGACACGTCTGCTCCAACGGTCATCGTTTCTAAGACTAATATGGCCGGTCTATTGCTATTCAATGGGCTATGTCAACTACTTTCTTTCTCTGTCAGATCACGAATTTGACCCTGCAAAAAAACGCGAAGCATAGCCCTTTCCATAGCTCGCTGAGCGACTTGAATTTTGTGGACCAGCCGTATTGTGTATGTTCACGTCTCGGCTCCGTAAGTCATATCAAGTAGGATGGCGGATGGATGACCTTAGTCTTTAGTTTCTGTGGAATATAAGACGAGAAGACCCGACGACTGACTTTGTTAATATTGTTTTTTTTTTTCAGGATATCTTTAGGAGTTGCCTGGAATTAGTGGACAATACCAAGGTGTATAATTTAGGCTAACAGTATCCCTTGACATACCTGTCCACACTAATGGTGCACAGATGCATGATGGATGCTGTACAGAGCAGCACGTCGAGACACAGCCAGCAGAGGCAGTAGATTGCAGGTAGCGGGAAGTAACCTGTAACAAATAAATTAAATTATTATTTGTACTCTTTGAAGAGTGATATAACTATTATAATCTCCGAAGGGTAAGCACAAGTGTACCTCCTAATAGTACAAACAAAAACATTTTGCTAGTTACGTTCATAAATCTAACGGGGGTCGAGCCTATAGCCATGAACCGAGCACAAATTCAAACTTATAAATAAATAAATAAATAATTTATGAGTTGGCTAACGACACGCTACTATTTATAGGTACTACGCAAAAAAAACTCTATTAGCGTGTCTATAACATTCAAAGAGTCCTTCGATTTCTCCAGGATTTCGTCATCAAACCCTGACCTGATGACTATGGGACCGTATTAGACGCGAAACCGATTTAAAGAAAAGGAAAAAAACAAATCGGTCCACGTCTTCGAGTAATCGGAGAACACACATACAAAATGGAGGGTTGGTCAATGGGACCACGTCAGGAGTAAGCTTTTGAATAAATAAGAATTTTTAAAATCGGTTTACAAATAGCGGAGAAATCGGTGAAAATTAGAAAATTATTTTGTCTATTTTAAAAACGTTGCCTCACACTAGGAATTTCTTTAAAACGTTAAAAAACAGACCTTGAAAAACAACAACAAATTAGTGACGCTATTACATTAGTTTATTATTTTGAACGTGTCATAAAAGTATGCGGCGTTTATTCCTGGATTTATTCTTGTTTCGGACCAATAATTATGCTATTATTGCCGCAAAATGTTTAGTTTAATCCCATTTTATATTCTTTGTACGGCCCATTTTTTATGGCAAACTTACTTTTTTAATTACACTAAATGGATATCCAGCTCAGCATGTGTCAGTCTAATCTCGTCGCGTGTGAACTAACATTAAAATACTGAGGGCCATTCTATCCATCACTTTTGAGCATCACAGCTGTTGTGCAAAAAGCTCTTAGTCTAAAATCTCAGGTCCTATAACTCTATTCTCATTGACAAGTGGGACGGAGTATAAACCCATAAACATGCCAGAATTCATTCAGATCCATTGAGAAATACGACCTTCAGGGCTCGAATTATTTTGAAACTGAAAGAGGCCTGATATATTGGATATTCAACGAAACTTTTCACCTTGAGATAAATATGTTCTTTATAAGTATGTATTACAAGTGTAATAAACACTTTTATTATAAATACGACGAAATTAAACTTGACATATTTTACGTCTGGCGGTTGAAAGCGCTTCTGTAAATATGAGGTCTTAGGTTCGATTCCCATTTCGAGCAAAAAGTTTAGGTAGGTTTGGATTTTTTCTACCTATAGTTTTTTTTCTAAACCGGTTTGTAATAGACCCAAAAATTCGAAGACATATGACATCTAGCAACTCACACTTTTAAGCCTTTGACAAACAGACAGGCGTGACGAATGCGAAGCGAGGCGTTTTTATTTGTAATGTATGGAATTGTTTGAATTCAGTCACATAGAAAAGCGAAAGCGATCCGATAGCGTGACAGAACTATCGAACTGACGTCTCGTCTCGGTTCATTTTCGCTTCGGACTCGCCTGTCTGTTTGACAAAGGCATTCCCGCGTGGTGGATTATGGCCCACTCCCTCTCGCAGAGAGGAGACCTGTGTCCCAACAGTGGGACCATTATTGGATGATGATGATGATGATGATGATGAAACCCTTGAGTACAACAAGCGTTATGTTATAAAATTAAATTAGACTGATCAGTTTGCGGTATGTATATTGAATTTTGTTCATTTCGAAACATTTTACCTCATGTGAGGCTTTAAATTGGAAAGTAATTGAATTATGTTCGCTTAAAAACATGTTGGCGTGTAGGTCTTTAAATTATTTTCGACATATAAATAAAATCTAATATTAGAGGAAATACAAAATTACTAAAATTAGGGGAGAATGTAGGACTAAGGATAGGGTTTGCGGTTGTCCATTAAGCGTGTAGTTCGCCGTTTGATCAAGGACCCGGACTTTTTCTTTTTTTTTTAAATGGACTGAGCGAAGACGGGTAATGTTCCAAGCAGCTGTCAGCAAACTGAAGGATCTCGTCTTAAAAGGGCAACGTAGCCCTGGAACGTTAAAGGCGCCCGAAGGAACAGGGAATATTTTTAGTAAGTAAGAATCTGACAGTCCCTTCAGCGCCACATAAGGCTGAAGGACTATTATGTTGATTTCAACACGTCGAAAAAGTGAATAACTACAAAACTGTCTCGAAAAAAAGAATAAGGCTCTAGCATAAGCTTTGTTCATTATCTAGCCAGTAGTTAAAAAATGATTAGTTTAGCTCTTGCGAGCATAATAACTGCATTTTTAAATTTTACCGTCAATTTCTTCCAAATCACGGTGACTACGATAATCTAAATAGTACTTCGAATTGCTTAGCAAAAGATCTTTTTACACACTATACGAATGAAAGATCCTCTGACGCAAGTCTACGAGTATCCGCTTGCTACGGTATAGCTGACACCGACCTGTCACTGCTGCGCTGTATTTATCATCGCTACGCATGATACGCCGTATTTCATCGCTACGCACTTCGTAGTAAGTAACTGATCGTACGTCAACGTAACACGCAGTTAGTAGATTTATGATTTGCTTACTTCCTTGGATGTGATTATACCTTTATTTTTTAGTAACCTTCTCTTGCAACGACAATACATATAATATTGGGTCTTGAGACTGTCTTAAAAGGACACTGTGGCCCTGGGACGCAAAGGGAATCCCCTTTGAGTTCCAGGGATATGTTGTCCTTTTAAAGAACAGCTTGTAATTTTTATAAGTCGTTCAGACTTAATGATAGTCCCATCTCCACTCAGGGTAGGAGGACTTATTTGATGATTTTACCACCCAATTCTTATCTTTCCACTAAAAGTTTTACGTTTCGTAACGTAGGCGTTAAATGTATTTTTATTTTTGGTTTTATTATTTTCTGTTTGTTTCAATTATAATATTACTAGCTGTACCCTGCCACGCTTCGCTGTGGCACAAAAAAAAAACAGTTTTTTCAAAAAAAAAATGAAAATGAAAACATCCTTGATGCGGATTATATATCATGCTAAAATTTCAGCTCAATCGGTGCAGCACTTTTTGAGTTTTTGAAGCATACATAAACCAACATTACATTTTTATATTTATATAGATATAGATATGGATGTTCCATATAATATTATAATTGGTACAGCAATTAAAAGGATTGGATTCCGATGAAAATTCGCTCATAAGTAGAACCATTATTTTATCTGGGTCTAAAATACCATGAAAAATATTTCCCACTTTCACATGAGCAAAGCGGTGGGCATCAATGATACTGCTTTTAACTTTCGATTGTATTTTTAATGTGACTGCGTGTCAGTTACGCAGGGCTTTTAACAAATTTGTCAATACAGGGTGCGCCTCTAAACCAACACGTGGTTAGTGACAACCCTAGCCAGTGCTCATTAACCACCATCGATGTTTGCTGAGTCCAAATTACTGAGAATGTTATACGGAATGTAATGGGGACGCTTCACTGTGTTTGGTTCAGCTGTTAGAGTGAAAAGATACCAAGAGGCATATTATAATAATATTATTAGACACCTCATTATTCTTTCGTTTATTCATTTTCAACCATAAGTTTATTCCTAAAGACACATTTTTCTTTTTTTAACCATATAGTCAAACAAAATTTTATGATTCCAAATGGTAAAACCGCTAGTCTCATTTCGATAAAACTTTCATGGGACCATTTGGTAAGTACGATTTTCCATCAAAAAGAATATTTTAAATCGGTTGGTAAGCAACGGAGTTATGGTCGCGGGACTGTACGAATTACCGTGACCCCGGAACGTGAAGGGCTATTTAAAGACACCGTTGACAGTCCCTCCCGCTCTGCCCTGGGTGGGAGGACTCATTTAATGATTTTACAACGTAAAAAAAAACAGCAACGGAGTAATGCGCGTACAAACATAAAAAAAAAAATACAAACATCCGAATTGACAACTTCCTATTTTTTGAAGTCGGTAAAATGTAAAATTTAAATGGACTACTCCGCCATTCGCTTACAATTGCACCTCGCCCTACATATAAAAGAACAGAGACTAATATGAACACTAGCATTCATCATGTCATATCACTTGTTTTACTAAAACCTTTGGGAAATCTAAAAAATCCGAGTGAAGTTTTATTTTTCTGTAAAAATAAATAAGGCTTTTTACAGTAACTTGGTGAAAAATAACAACGTCACATACGTTGATTCCTTTTTAAAGTAATATTTATTTGATGTGCGTAGTCTGGAATATAAAAATCTGAACTTTGGAAGTATTTTTGACAAAATGAAAATTGCACATTAAGTGAAACTTTGTTTTTATCGCGACAAGACAAGGTCAGAGTTCACATTTTTCATGTTTTATAAAGTAAATTACTAAGTAAATTATATTTAAAATAAATATGAACAATATTTTAACAAGCCCGTGTATCATAATTGTTTAGTCTAAATATTAAATCTACCAGTGAATTATATTGTCACAGGCTGACTACAAATTGTCACGATTAGTTTTACACCCACAATGTTTTTCAACTTAGGTACAAAAAAATAGACCTAATTTCCATCGTGTAATTATTTTTGGGTGTCACTACGCTTGGATTATACAAATTGTTATGTCCGACGAATCCATTAACTGTCGCGTAGTGAATCAGATACCTGCTACGCCGTAGGCCGCGTAGCAGTGACATCATCGGGCGAGCTACGTCGTAGCAATTTTGTAGAAGCTTTTATAAGGGTCGTGTCAAGTTATTGGTAAAAGCATTGTGGGTGATAGTATATTGAAATTCAACGGAAAATAACAAATAAAACAAAGTATGTTTTTCTCAGCATCTTCATAATGTTTTTGTTTAATCTCGGCACAGAGAGAAAGTGCAATAAACGTTGGAGGAGGCTTTGCAGAAACATAAATAACTTCTGCGAAAGCAATAATAATGTCATATTAAACATGTAGGAGAAAGTTAGTGTTTCTCTGGAAAGGTGCTATTGTGAATATAAATAATCAAGATCATGTTTTTTTTTTATTAAACTTTCAGAATGCACCCTGCATTCTGAAAGTTGGCAACTACGCAGATAGCTACATATTTAACGCATAGCATATTCACGAAATGTAATATTTGTAGTTACTGTTTTCAAAATTGCAATAATAGAACTCTTAAAATATTTTATCAGCTTTTGATATAAAAAAAAACAGCAAACAAAGGATAATATCATAATTTGTCGAAGCTTTGTTCATTTTTCATAGACTACCCGCAATTTCACCGGCGTTGATTCCAAAATCTACCAAAAAAATGTATCTTTTACTATATTTTCATAAATACGTCACTTTAAGATTGCAATTTTTTGTAAAGGCGATTTTTAGCGATACGATTCCCGCATGTAGCAAATATTTGTATGGTCTACAAGTAGTTGTTCCGGGTTTGGGCGTTTGTGTATGTGAGTTTAGGTGTTTGTAAACGCACCCACGACAAAGGAGAAATTCCTAGTGTGGGGCAACGTTTAAAAAAAAAAGATTATTATTCAGTAAATTACTCACATATAATTACACTTTTACTGCGATAAGTAAAAGTGGAACTAAATCAAAAAGTGTCACGAGAGCAGGCATAATAATAAGGAATGCTGACTAAAAATACTTGGGCCTTATTAGTTATAGGTATGTAACAATATAATTATGTCATTATCTATCTAGCCTTTTTCCAACTATATTGGGATCGGCTTCCAGTCAAACCGGATGCAGCTGGATATCCGTATTTTACATGGAGCGACTGCCTATCGGACTTCCACAACCTAGTTATAGGGTAATACGATACCTTTTGGTAAGACTGGTTGTCAGACTTTAGAGCCTCTGACTAACAGTAACTATTGTCAAAGATCTAAAAATGACAGCGAGACCAACGGCTCTACGTGCTTTCCGAGGCACGGAGGAATCTCGCTATGATAAATGGTTGCCCATCCACAGACCAACCTCGGCAAGCGCGGCTTACCCCGCAAGATCGGCCTGTGCGGCTGTAATTATTTAGCCACGAGCTCCTCAACAATATAATTATGTATATTACAAAATTACAAAACACTAACCTAAATACCAAAACAAAATCATACTTGTTTAGTAAATCCAAAAGCGTTCCTAGTATTAGGATATTCATACAGCCGGAATTTCAATAAATCTTCTACGTAAATAACAGAAACACGATATGAACGACCGACATAATCCTGTTGAAATTACACCCGCCATATATTTGAAATGTAACACGAATACTCGCTTGAGTGTCTACGAGCGTTCTATTTTATATATTTATGCTCGTTCCCAAGGTTCTTAAGGTGTACTGTTCTGTTTTATAGAATAACTTGCTTTTGTTTGTCACTCTTTAAGAGGTTGGAAAATATTTCCCGGTATTTTAGCTACCTTTTTTTTTTAACGTGGTAAAATCACCAAATGATTCCTCTCACCCATAGCAAAGCGGGAGGGACTGTCAGACTCGTACTGACTAAAATCCACGGTGTCCTTCAATAGTCCTTTACGTTCCGGGGTCACGGTAATTCGTGAGTCCCGCGACCCCGGCAGGCTTCGGCCCTCTAGAGAGGGGCCCCGTCATTTTGCTAACACTCTTTGAGGCTCGCGTGGAACACAACGCGCCGTCGACCCGGGCATGGTTCACGGTCGGACAGTGAGTTGCCCATTACTCGCTGCCCGCATGCCCGCGCCTACGGTGGCCGGAGATCGTCTGCCGTCGTGGGAATTTTGCTACTGGAAAAACCTTGCAAATACCATAAATGCTTGTAAAAAGACGATGTTTGCATTTATTTCAGTAATGTTTCCGACGATTTTATTTGGTGCAAAAATATATACATAATTATATAACACAACATTTAAAATAAATTAATCACAAAAAAGAGTTAAATCTTAAACAAAATAATTGGAATGAAACAAAAATAATTAAATGATTAAGTTTAAATGTACAGATTTAGTGAGATATATATTTTTTCTTTAGGTCCTTTGTATTTGTTGATAAAAAAAAAAACGACGGGTTGCACTCTGGGAGTGCCGGCAGAAGTGAAAACTTGAATAGTAATTGTTGGAAATATCTTGTGAACAGATTTTAGTAAAACTCGCAAAAATACATCTTTTATAAACAATGTTACCTAGCAACGAATGTATCCAGCATACAAACTTCTTTAAAAGTAATAAAGTCACACGAACATTCACGCAAGCGCCCTGCGCCGTCCTACGCTTTTTCGGTCAGGGTCACGTGTCCTGACGCGAGTTTAAGATTTTATACCCATTACAGAAAAAGTGCTCAACGCCGCTAAAGAAGTTTTCACTTCAAAAAATTGAAAGAAAAATCCCGTTATCGCTTTCATATATAATGTACTTTCATTGATGAACGCTTCTGAAATTAGGGAAAACCAGTTATCACCGATCTTTTTTTTTCTAGCATCTACCATGTGAGCATGCGGGCGGCGAGTAATGGGCGACTCACAGCCCGACCATGGTTACCATGCCCGGGTCGACGGCGCGTTGTGTTCCACGCGCGCCTCAAAGAGTGTCAGCATAGTGACGGGGCCTGTAGAGGGCCAAATCCTGCTGGGGTCGCGGGACTAAGGGATTACCGTGACCCTGGTATGTAAAGGGCTAGTGAAGGACACCGTGGATTTTAGTCAGTACAAGTCTGACAGTCCCTCCCGCCCTGCCCTGGGTGGGAGGACTCATTTGATGATTTTACCACGATAAAAAAAAAAGCATCTACCATGTTTATAGTTTCCAACTGTTGCAAACGCCACGGTGACAAACGTGACATCTGGTGGTCATTGATGTTCCTGTTCATATCGTAGAAACATCGAAATATCGGCTGTTAAATATTCAACAGGTAAATATAGGTGTTCCCAAGAGGCTGAGTTCTGAAACTTTGGCAGCCACTTTCCATAAAATATTAATGGTAGACTGTTATCATAAGCTCTAACTTACGAATCACCGGGGTCTTTCTAAGTTTTTGTGCATGGTTTATCTTGCGTGAATTTAATTGAACATTCAATTTTTTTAAACTTTAACACTGTGGCTCTTAGTTTTCGTTTATTTAAAAACTATGTTTTTTTATATACACATCTAAAATCGTTTATTGCCTTAAATAAACAATATTTAACAAAAATGTAATATCTATTTTTATATACTAAATTGACGTACTGTGTGCATTATAAGGCATTTATTGAAACATTTAATTTGAACGCATTTGTTTAGAGTTTCAGAGAAAATCCAATAGTAAAGTTGTTCAAAGTGATTAGTAGAATTTCCCTTTATAAATAGATTACTATTAGAAATTTAGATTTTTAGCTACACCTGGGTCGACTGGAAGCTGAGCCCAAAATAGTTGGGAAAAGGCTAGACAGATGATAATAGAATTGATTTTTATGAGAGAATAACTAAGGTTTAGTTTCCGGTGTCCGCAGAGTCCATCCATACCGGTTTTGCGGAACCTCTTAATAGGTTTCGACTGAAAGAATAAAAGCAAAGTCGAGATTATTATTTTATTTACAAAACCGTGTAGTCAGAGTAAATTAAATTAAGCCACGTAACCAGAAAACAAGTCGGTTCGTGTATTCAGTAGAAATATTTAATCACATGTTGCATGTTCTACAAACCAACATGTTGGAAACGGTACAAATGCTATTATTTTGTTAAAATTGTTGACTTCGTGAAGTTTTATTTACATTTTGGAAGCTGGATTTCAATAAATTGTTGCTACTTAAGGATGCAAGAGAATTTCGCTGTTTTCTGAATTGAAATTTATACTTTATCAAATCTTTTTTTTCTGCCATAATAGACTGGATTTGAATCACTCAGATAATCTCAACTGGGCGTAATCTTTGTAATCTCCTTTTGTAACAGTCAACTTCCTGACTTGCCTTTTCGAGTCATAGAGATGATTAATCAGAAGCAGGTGTCTCAAAAGCAGAAAATCAGATCAGATTATCAATTTTGGCTTCCGACCCGTCCTACTGGAAATCTATGTCAATGTTCAGGCTGAAATGATGATGATGATTAATTTTGGGGATTAACCTATGTATCTGCATACTCGCGGGAACGCCGACGGCGAGTAATGGGCGACTCGCTTTCCGACCATGGACCATGCCCGGGTCGACGGCGCGTTGTGTTCCACGCGCACCTCAAATAGTGTCAGCATAGTGATGGGGCCCCCCTCTAGAGGGCCAAAACCTGCCGGGGTCGCGGGACTTACCCATCACCGTAACCCCGGTACGTAAAGGGCTAGTGAAGGACACCGTGGATTTTAGTCAGTACAAGTCTGACAGTCCCTCCCGCCCTGCCCTGGGTGGGAGGACTCATTTGATGAGTTTACCACGTTCAAAAAAAAAACATATCTGCATACTGCATCACCTTGCCCAACTTTCTTGGAAGACATTTTGTACTCTAGACAGTTTATTTTCATTATTTTTCAGTACAACCCCGTACTGATCAAATATTTGCATGGCCCACAGGTAGTAGTTACAGTTTGGGAGTGTTTGTGCATACGAGATTACAGTTTGTTTACAAACCTATACGATACGGGGAAATGTTTTGCAGAAAGGTCACGTGCAAAGTATTAGCAGTCGCCATGTTTGACTAGACGTGGAAGAACCAAAGGGAATGTAGAATTTTCTATTTTTACCAAAAAAGCACGAGTTTTGAAGTACTTTCTGCTTATACGAGTAGAATCCAGAATTCTTTCAGCAGTCGTATTTTTAACTACTGACCGAAAGTACAGTCCAAATATCTGTTTGTTTTTTGTTTTTAAAACTTTGCCCGACACTAGGAATTCCTCCTGAGTCGTGGGTGCGTTTACAAACATAGAAACTCACATATACAAACACCCAGACCCAATATACATAATAATTTAGTAGACATATTTAATTTACGAATATTTTATTAATCATAATACTTTACTTGGGTAGTGTAAAGGACATTGTAAAAAATGGCCTAAGAACCAACACGCATGAAACATTTAGTATAATTACTAGTTATTTTAATAATGTACATTGCATATATATTAATAGAACGGACACTTTTTAATATCGAAAACATTTTAAAAAGTATTCACTTCCGTCCTTAGCTTCCGTCATAATCATCGGTGATAGTTCTATCATTTTTTAGTTAAATTTGAGGTTTTTAATAGGCAAAGGTATTATAGCTCATACAGCCAAGTCTTTGCAACACCACTTTTAATAAGAGTTTGACACAAACAAGCGTCAGTATTCTCAACACTTGATATACAATAATGATTTTTAGTTACAAAAAGTCCGCTATAATATCGCGGAACCATAATAAGCCTTATCAAAAAACTCGATTGAAAGCGCTGTTTGAAACGAGCAATAATATCGACACTGACAGTTGATGAATTGACAAATGACAACTTTGACATTTGGTAGTAATGTCACTTGGCGCGCGCAATTTGTGCTCGGTTTGCGTTGGTTGCATACTGAATTCGTTTGCATTTTCTTACTTTTCCGATTTTATCTAACAACTTGGCGTGAACAAAGGACTGTGATTTTCTCTTGAAATATCGACCTACTTAGAACAACGAGTTAATGCTATATACCGAATGTTTTTATTGACGTAATTATAACCTCAAAATCCGAAAGTGTTTTGATTTTTCCAGAATTCTCAAAAGTGTCCGTTGTTTTAATTTAGGTTCAATCGAAAATATACATTATCTAAAACCCATAGAGTAAATACACCTCCTTGTTGGATCTTAGGCGAGCTATGTATGGACGACGAGCAATGTCCTTTTTATTTCCCCTTAATTTCAGCTTCTCTTTTTGACCCAAAGTTTGACTAGTAGATAATGCCTTGCGACATTAAGTTCGAGTTATGTATTACTATTGTACTTACTTATATAAAAGTATAAACAAATAAAATAAGCTTAATACTATGAATAATAATTATAATTAACGACTGAAACATATATAAATTCAATATCAAACTTAAGAATTTTTTTTTTCAGAATTAAAATTGTTTGAAGTTGTAAAGAAAACTGTACTTGTTGAACAATTTTTTATAAATCTAATTTGTAAGCGCAGATTACTACTTGTAATCATTTCTGGAATTCTAAAAATGTAGATCTGCAAACGTAGAATAGTCTTAGCTATTAAAATTCCAAGTCCTTCTGTAACGTGAAACGTTTGTCGGTGTACTGTTTTATAATAATTACAATAATCTACTATATTACACTTGGTTGCTCGGCGGTTAACCCATTATGCGGGCTGAAGTGCTGTAAGCCTTGGCAAAGGGCTGAAGTTGAGCTTCAATCCCCTTTCAAGTAACGCGGGGTGAAGTTACAACTAGTCTTTGCTTCAGTTAAATCATTCGTTTTGAATCATGTAAATAGAGAATTTATCAAATTCAACGATAAAAGCGTTTGACATCGAATGACGTAAAATGATGAAACCGCGGCTACATGTGGTGATTTTGATGACCGCACTGAGCAATCAGCTGTCAAAAAAAATCACAAACAATTCCACAAATTTCCATTCACAACTCTAATATATAATGTTTGGTAATAACCCGAATTGGAAACAATTTCAATAAACCTTACGTGACTTGGACCTTACAGTCAATAGAGTTACCAAACTAAACCAAATCAATTAAGCAATTATAACCAACTGTTACATCACATAATTGAACTATAAGGTCTAAATTCCCAGAGCCCTTACGTCTAACTATTGTAATCCATTAATTTAGGCGAACAACGTGAAGGTACGTGTTATGTTTCAATTTAGAGGTTTCCAGATCTTTGTGGAAACCTGATTGAGTTCGTTTCATCTGTTCAACTGAGATATGTCTGGGATTTGTTTAGGATTAGGTTCACAAATTGGGACATAAGAGGTATTCTGAATGTATAAGTGAGTTTATGTAAATTAAATCGTCTTCACTGACTTACGAAATTTTCAAAGAAAATATCTAAAAATGATGAAAGAAAATATCATTAGGAAAACGGCATGTCCTAGAATCCAAAATTCAGACAGACACTCCATTGTCAGACACTTGCTGAATAAAAATCCATCCTATTCTTTCAGTTGCCCTTTGCGTTGCAGGGTCATGGCTTCAGGTTTAGGTTAACAGTTTAAGGTTAATTGTTCAAAAATAATTAAATCAATAAATAACATCACAGACTGACAGGCCTGTTGGTCTAGTGATTAGTGACCCTGACTGTATGCCGCAGGTCGTGGGTTCGATTCCCACCCAGGACAAATGTTTGTGTGATGAGCACGAACATTTGTTCTGTGTCTTGGTGTAATTTATCTATAATATGTATGTATTTAGAAATATATTAGTATGTTTATCAGTTGTCTAGTACCCATAAATAAATAAATAAATAAATATTCCACAACTATCACACAACGCCATCTAGTCCCAAGCTAAGCAGAGCTTGTGTTATGGGTACTAGACGACTGATAAACATACATACTAAATATTTATTTATTTATTTAGACTACTGTGTATCCGCACGAGTGTCTTGTGTATAGATAAGACACTCGTGCTTATCTATACACAACTATCGGCTGTATTCCACGTTGTGCATCAATGTCAACACAAAAAATAGAAAAGTAATATAAATATTTCCACTAGAAAGACACATCAAAAACTTTTACCTAAACATCACCTGACCGGCCAACCTCCTTGCCGGATTGCTGCCCTGGGATCTGGAGGCGACTGCCCTCCAGCGCGTCTATGAGTGGCGCGTGGAGGCGCAGCGCCGGGGCGAATCCCCGCTGCCTCGACAAGTCGAGGCGCGGCGGGAAGAGCTCCGGCGCGATCTCAGGGCAGTATGGAGGGAGCGACTGTCGCAACCGAGGTCCGGGCACGCCGCAATCGCGGCGGTAAGACCCCTCTTTGAGGAGTGGCTGGATAGGCGTCACGGCGTCCTGACCTACCGCATGACGCAGGTCCTCACCGGACACGGAAGTTTCGGGAGGTTCCTGTGTCTGATAAGGAGGGAAGAAACGCCTGGGTGTCACCACTGCGAGGATCGTCCGGAGGACACGGTGGAGCATACGGTGCAGGACTGCCCCGCTTGGGCAGAGCACCGCCGTGTCCTCACGACGGCGATAGGCGGAGACCTCTCGCGCCCGGCATTGGTCGAGGCCATGCTGCGGGGCGAGATGGAGTGGGAAGCGGTCGCCTCCTTCTGCGAAGCAGTCATGCTCGCGAAGGAGGAGGCGGGCCGCGTGAGGGAGAGGACAGCGTCCTCCCTCCACCCCAGCCGCAGTGGTCGACGCCCACGGCGACGGACGTCGCAAGACGATCTCCGGCCACCGTAGGCGCGGGCATGCGGGCAGCGAGTAATGGGCGACTCGCTGTCCGACCATGGACCATGCCCGGGTCGACGGCGCGTTGTGTTCCACGCGCGCCTCAAGGAGTGTCAGCATAGTGACGGGGCCTGTAGAGGGCCAAAGCCTGCCGGGGTCGCGGGACTCACAGATTACCGTGACCCCGGTACGTAAAGGGTTACTGAAGGACACCCGTGGATTTTAGTCAGTACAAGACTGACAGTCCCTCCCGCCCTGCCCTGGGTGGGAGGACTCATTTGATGATTTTACCACGATAAAAAAAAAAAAAAAACCTCACCTGACAGTAATCAAATTTCCCCTTCAATCAATTCATAATAGCATTGTTTCTAACATAAATTAAATCTAAGGGGCCTCTAATCGAGACGGTGATGAAATTAAGTTACGTTTTCCGCCTACCAAAGTTACTGAGGTTTGAGAAATTTGATTACTTTCAAATTTATTTAAACAGCCACTATTTTGTCTGACGAATTTATTGTGTTACAGGAATGAATATTTAATTTTCGGAAGTTGTTTAAAGGTTCTCTTTGAATATATATGTATAAATCGTTAGAAATGGCGTTATGTAGTTTTTGCGCTCGACGTAAACAAAAACGTTATTTGATGTACGCTCAAAAATATTCATATGTTTTCGTATTTTATTGAAAGAAAAACCGAAAAAAATAAAATTTGTTTGACATGCTACATGTGCACTTCTAGCAACCCTAGAAGTCAAAAATCTTCGAATTTTTGGTTAAAAGGACATGCCGGTTTCATCTTCCAATATCTGAACCAAATGGGCCAGCTTCAGATCTCTGCATAATTTCTTAATAGGTACATACAATTAAATTGAACGAAAGGAGAAACATAATATAGGTACATTATTTTCACTACCGTACCATACATTAAATTTTCCAAAAACCTCAGCAAAATTACAGACAAATCATTTATTTAAATATATATATACATAATCACAAATCCCAACACACCCTGTACATAACACTAAAACAACAATAGCAGTATTCAAGCTGTAAAAGTTTTATGTAGCAATACATAATAATACATTGTCTGTCGTTTACACCCCAGACTGCTAGCCTAGCTTAAAACCCTGAATAGGTACTATTTCACCCGACCCAGATCTAAAAAATACCTAAATACCGGCCAAGTGTAAATTCGACTCACACTTTGAGGGTTCCATATAATTTGTAATAAAGGTTTTGTTAGAAGTTCTGATTATAAAAGAGTGTCTATGCAGTTTCTTGCTCGTTCTTCAAGATGAAAATCTACGCTTTGGAATAGGCAACTACTGTAGGTACTTTTAAATATTTAAACGCAATAACGCCCTGTGCTGCGTTTTCCTAAACATGTATGCATAAAGAAAAAGTCACCTAATTCGTCTGTAGTGCTTGTCCAGAGAGAAGGGTTCGAGTCCCACTCGCAGCTGAATTATTCTTTTCTCAAAAATTTACTTGTTTTGAAAAAATTCAAAAATGCCAGTAAATTGCCCACTTTGAAATAAATGCTCTGATTTTGATTTATTTTATAATTTCTTGTTTTAGCGGCAAGAGTAATAAACATGCTAAGAAAATTTCAACTGTATACATTTTACGGATCATAATAAACCTGCTTGCTGAGGCATATTAATAGGGTCTCATCGGTTACTCTTCAGATACGGAACCTTAACAATGACCTACTTTATGATAATGTAGGTACAGCAGGAATATTAATTAACTACTCCTTATCTGCCTAGCCTTTTCCCAACTATGTTTGTGTCAGATTTTAGCCCTACCTGATGTATTCATATATTAGGACCAATTTATATGACGTGGCAACTTATCTGACTCCCGCAACCCGGTGATTAGGTGTCACAATTTTATTTAGGAAGACTGGTTGTTCAACTTTCAGGCTTCTGACTAGAATATAATGACTGTCAATTATTTAAAAATGACAACCGGGGCCAACGATTTAATGTGCCTTAGCACGAAAATGTTTCGTAATAAATAAGACATCTTTTTCTTTTTTTATTCAAAACATGTTTGCTATTAACCTCAATCTAGCGCAAAAGCAAAGATGAGTGCTAAAATGTATATCCGGACCTAACACAAGAATGATTGCTTATTGTGTTATTTTTTTTTTAATTTAAGGTTATCTATTTAGCCTCCTCTCTTTTTTTCATATTTTCAAACGATCATTAAAAAATCTAAACGCGTACTTAAGAGCGCGTATTCTGAAAGTTGGCAATGTCGCAAATTTTTGTAAAATATTAACAAGTTTTAATTAATTTGGCAATGTTAATGTTTAGAAATAACAAATATGGCTCTGTAGTGCAGTAAAAAAAAATTAGGGAATACAATATTTTTTATTGAACACCAAATAAATAGTTTTAGATATAAAAAAAGAATTTGGAAACTTTCCAAATCCTTTTTATACACCTGAAATGGTTTCAACATCAAATTCAGTGTTTTAATTACATTCCTATTTATTTTTTATTACACTACTGGGAAATATTTCTTATTTTCATACAGTAAAATTACCAAAATAATTAAAACTTCCGTAAATATTTGACCGCTATTTGCGACGTTGCCAACTTTCTGGTTGCGCGCCCTTAATCTTAAAAGATTACCACCTACTCATCTTAACAAAATGGTTGTACATAATCGTTTGTTAATGCGTATTAATGTTAGTAACATCACCAGAATCCCCAAAAGACTTTGTCGTTCTTTTACAAGTATAAACACATTACCGTTATTTATTGGCCAACAGATAACGCTTTCAACACATTTTTCACGCACATAGCTTTCAGTATTTATCGCTGCTTAACTTTATCGTTCCGACGTAAACTAATTAAAGCCAAGAATACAATGGCAAGGAGGAAATAGATAGAAGGTTTACTTAGAACGATGGGCAATTGTTTTTGTGGGAAATTATTTACCCCGGGGATTTTATGGAGCCAATGAGCATTGAATATTTTGAGGCGAGTAAAATAAGTAATTTAAAAAGTATTTGCGATTTTAAGTAAAGATCGATTTTTGTCAATATAAATGAACTTAAATCAAATTTCTAAATAAAAAGAAAATGTTTGAAACATTGTAAGAATAATTTGGAAAATTTGGGTATCAATCGATAATTAACATTACTTACCCACTACGGTGTAAACACATTTCATCGACACTATTGACTATTAACCGTCAGAACAACGCTCTTATCTTTTTTAACACTCTCAAAATGGGCGTGAAAAAGTTGCAAGGTCGGCAACGTCCAGGCCATGGCCTCTGGTGTCCATAGTATACGGTGATCACTTTCCCTCAGGTGGGCCCTATGTTGTGTGTATGCACACTAAGTGTTTTGCGTTAGAGGCATAACGTACTTCGAGATTTTACCACGGTTGATAGCACTAAGCTTGACCCCTATAAACTAAATAGGACTAACTGCCAAAATGTAATTGGAAAATGCGAAATGTTAAGGAATACACAATAGTATTCTCCGTTAAGAGTTAGCCTGCCGGGGTTATGGAACTGTCAGGTAACCGTGACCTTGGAACGTAAGGAAAATTTAAGGATCACCGTGGATTTTAGTCAATACATGTCTGACAGTAGGGTGGGAGATTTAGTTGTTGTTTTAACGATGAAAAAAAAAAACATTTATACGGAAATGTACTAAACCTTCGGCGCCCACTTTTATTGCGGCAGTAATTTGTCTAACTAAATTGCAAACTTCATTTTATTGTCTCCCTTCCTTTTGTTATACAAAATTCGTGAGGAAATTCTTTAGGTAAGTAAATACCAGCAGTTAATATAAATAATAGCTGGTGACAATTTAAATTTGATTATTATTGTCCGTGTCCGTTGGTGATTGTGGTCTTGCCAATGCCGAACGCTGTTCGAAAACAAAGGTGGATGCCACCCAGCTTCAGAAACGTCAGCATTTAAATATTATTCAGCGGTTTCAATATATAAAAGTGATCAATATTGGTACGTTGGACTAGTGGTCGTAAACGTGGCTGCCGAGCATGAGGTTCGGCGTTCGATTTTTGGGTCATGCAAGCCTTTGCAAACAGACAGGCGTTTCGATTGCGAAGCGTGACGTTTTTATTTGTAATGCATGGAATTGTTTGAATCCAGTCACATAGAAAACCGAAAGCGATCCGATAGCGTAACAGAACTATCGGACTGACGTCTCGCTTCGGTTCGGTATCGCTTCGGAAACGCTTCGCTTTCGCCTGTCTGTTTGATAAATTGTCCGTTAGAAATTTCTAAGTAACAGCCAAGATATCAGGGTCTGTGCCAGGTTGATGGTAATAGGCTCACCCCCTATTAGGTGGGTCTTAAATATAACTGAGAAAATATGTGTGTACTATGAGGTACACCATTGTTTTAAATTTCGGGGATTACGGGCATGATAGTGGTACGTATGATAATTATATGTCATCTCATTACAAAACATATTTAATGTTCTTAATATGAGGCTAATTATCTGCAATCAACGGTTTATCAATTTTAATTAATATTCAATATATATCGATATTATACGAAGAGTTGATATTTGATTACTATCCGTGCTGAATTTAATCATTTTGCATATCAATTTATAATAATTACTTTTCAGAAGCAAAGGGGTATGCATCTTTTAGTATGGAACTTGGCATAAAAAATTTTTCTTTCGCCAGTGATTAAATTTTGGGCACAATTAGACTACTACTAAGAAGTCCATAGAAAAAAAAATAAGTTTCTAAACCGTAACCAACCAATATCAATAAATCTATGGATTCCTACAAAAAACTCCTGATTAGAACAAAATAAAATCCGTCATATCTCTGGTTGATTACGGTTTGGTTTTTTTTAAATTATATTTTACGAAGTTCTTAGGTTGCGGTCTACTAATGACCAAAATTTCATTATTGGCGAAATAAAAAAAAAATCATGCCAAAAAGTTGCATACCCTTTTAAGAATTACATTATTTGCACATCGTTAAAAAATATTTTATGTGAACGAATGAGCTGGATAAAAACCGGAATACTAAAAATGCGAAATGAAGGATGTTTGTTACTCCTTCATACAAAATCTACTGGACGAATTTTAAAGTTTGGTACACGAATGGCTTATAACGTGAATTATAACATAGAAGTCCTGACTTATACGAAGGCACAACCAAGGGCCAACCAATAGTACCTATTATGAATAACCCACCAAAATAAAAAGAATAATGGCAAAACTTACCTCTGAGCAGCGTCAAAATCCCAAGCGGCATAACCAATATGGCAACAAGCAAATCAGTTATGGCGAGTGACATCAAGAAGTAATTGGTCACATTCTGCAATCTCCTTTCCAAGTAAATCGCAAGACACACTAAGACATTCCCAGCAGCCGTGCACACAACTAGCATAATAGCTATCAAAGCCCACCAGTTGTTCACTGCGTCATCTCCTTCATCAACATACGTGACATTCCCAGAACCATTGCCAAAAATGTCAAAGAAATTCTCTATTGTATAATTGACAGCCTCTTCAAACGTTTCGGTCAAATCCAGTGCATTCTTTGATAAAGAACTATGACTGTGTTCATGCATCGTGCCGTATTTGCTGCAGGGTCAGTCTCATCTTCGGTGGGCCATTCATCTTATTTCGTAAATGTGGATTTCTTCCAGATACATTTTCTTGAAGTTCTAATGTTTCTTGGTAGTTTTGTGAAGCATCTGTAACAAAGGAATTGTACATGAGTTATTTGACACATAATATTATGTTAAGGTTTTAATAAATCGAAACGAGTAGCATGGATTGCACTTGCTTTGTAGGGTTTTTAAAACTTTTTGCATAGAATATCAGTTTAATATTTATTCAATATGCAAAGAAATAATCCTTTCATCACGAATTAAATAAATTGTGGTGAAAACCTTATCAAAACCGCAGACAGACACGAAAAGCTACTTTAATTTATAATAATATTACAGTTGAAAATAAATTTTATATCACTTATTTATTAACTTTACGATTTATGACTAAAATATAAGTCTATGTTTTATATGAATTTATAGATATATTAGATGTAAGAGAGCAACTCAATCTATATATATAAAAATGTTATGTTGGTTTGTGTATGCTTTAAAAACTCAAAAAGTACTGCACTGATTGAGCTGAAACTTTAGCATGATATGTAATCCGCATCAAGGATGGTTTTTATCTGTTTTTTGCATCAGTCACATATTCGCAACCGCGATAAAACAGTTTTTTTACCCGACTGCGCCAGAAGGAGGGTTATGTTTTTCGAGTGTATGTATGTATGTATGTATGTGGGTATATTTATTTGGCACGCTCTGCAGCCTAAACGGCTTGATGGATTTTAACTTGAGAGGTGTCGTTAGATTCGTCTTAAACGTGAGAGTGTCACTGGGTACATAAAACTGGCCAAGTGCGAGTCGAATTCGCGTGCAAAGGGTTCCGAACTAAAAATATTTTTATAAATCTCTCGCATTCTGTCAAGTGGGGTATCAAAATAAAGGATTATAAAAATGGTTTACCAAAATATGTATAACTTATATGTTTCAATTTAATTTGGAGTGATAAATGCTAAAAATAACAAAATTTTTTTAAAACAAAAACCTAAGATAAATCTACCAATATTGCCGAGCTGTTTGTTGTTGTCCCTGTGTGTGAGCAGACAACATTTATATACCCTGGGCAACTGACAACAAGCGTGCGGCGTGTGCGCAGCAGTATTAATAACATAAGCTAGGAGTAGCTCCACGCGGTGAAGGCGGTTACAGTTTATCTGGCTAAAAGTCCCATTAAACTCATTAATGCCTTCGGGCTTATGTTTAGTTGTTGTGTATTTTGGATCTTCCTATTTGGCTCTGCCATCCCGCTAACGCAAGGAGGCAGCCATCTAGCGAACGTTTAAGTTTTCAACGATTACGAGAATTTTACAATTGTACTAACTAACAATGAAATTCCCGTAACGATAAATTCATTCTATGCAAAAACTAAAAATAGTAAAATAAAAAAATTATTAAAAAAACAAAAAACCCGACTGCCTGAAAAAATGTGAAATAACTGGAAAGACAAAAACAAGGTAAGAAATTTTTTTTTTTGGATTTTAAGCGATCGTAGTGGACAATTGTCACAAACGCAGTCGGAGGCATCAAATGTTCACATGGTGACAATGATGTTGAGTTAACTGCTGAGTCATCGTGTACACTGTGTCTGATGCCTCCGACTGCTTTTGTGACAATTGTCCACTACGATCGCTTAAAATCCAAAAAAAATATTTCTTACCTTGTTTTTGTCTTTCCAGTTATTTCACATTTTTTCAGGCAGTCGGGTTTTTTGTTTTTTTAATAATTTTTTTTTAACGATCAGCTCTGTACCAGTGACCGCGCCATCTACCGGAAGCGAGGATAACACTCGCTGACAACTGCAGTCGTAATGACGCAGTCACATGAGAAGAAATTTTAGCATGATATATAATGCGCATTAGGATTGTTTTTATCTATTTATTTTTTGTTGAAAAAACAGTTATTTGTGCCACAGCGAAGCGGGGCAGGGTACAGCTAGTAATTTATAAATTAAAACTGAGATAGCCTAATGTACTAAGGCTATAATATGAATGATATTTTCTTTTTTTCGATTTGACATATTTTCAACATTGTTTTTTTCACGGTCGGCACAACGTGTCTTTTTCTTTCATGTTTCATCATCCATCAGTCACTTTACGTTAGTTGTTTGAGAGTATACTAAAGATTTATAAAGTAGAACTGAAAAAGTCTTAAAGCCTTTGTCAAACAGAAAGGCGTGGCGAATGCGAAGCGAGGCGTTTTTATTTGTAATGTATGGAATTGTTTGAATCCAGTAACATAGAAAAGCGAAAGCGATCCGATAGCGTGACCGAACCCATGCGAAGACGTGGTGAAGGCGTATTGGCTCTGTTTGACGGCGTTCATAAAAAGCCAGCTAATAAAACTGCCACTGCCACACACACAGATAATATCTATACGGAGATATATTATAAAGCAGAAGAGTTTGTTTATTTGGTTGAACACGCTTCTTAGGAACTACAAGTTTATTATATTGCGCTTTAAAACATTTTCAATATCGTTCGCCTCTTTTCTTTATTTAGTGTCAGTGCAGCGTGGCTTCTTCTTTCACATTTATCAGTTTGTCGTAATTTACTGGTACTTTCTAGCTATATCTACGTTTTGGTCGCGGGACTTACGAATTACCGTGACCCCGGAACGTAAAAGGCTATTGAAGGACACCGTGGATTTTAGTCAGTACGAGTCTGACAGTCCCTCCCGCCCTGTCCTGAGGGGGAGGACTCATCACGACTTACTTTAATAGCCAGCTATAATTAATAAAAATATACTCGTGACCCTCATAAAATTCTTCATTAACATTACCTATTTCTATTTAAACATAACTTTTAGCTTCAGTACGTTAAAGCTTCTTAAAAGAAATAGAAAAGGCCATTAATTCTAACAATATTATATGAATTTCGATAAAATTCGTAAAATTATTCTGTTTATCAATTCATAACATAAAATGTGCTCGCGTATATTTTATGGATTTTATCGCAATTCCTATGATTTCGTTAAAATGGCCTTTTTAGGTTCCGCTAAAGGCTTTTTGGTTGTAATAGAATTTTAGGCGTAGATACCTTCCTGTACACTTAAAAATAATTGGCAGCACAACAACCAGTTAATTTCATAGAAAGAAGACCTACAAAATGAATTTCTGTTCCAACTAATTTCTTAGGGCCGAGTCACACCGGAATGTCAGCGGCCGGCGACGATGACGCCAGCCGTCCCCGGCATCGACGCTGGTGGCCTCACGCAAACTCCAGACTCCATAGCTTCTCATAGTCTCCTCTAGACTAGTTTAATGACATGCGGGGCCCGAGGCGCTTTTCAAGCAATACTTTTCTTTTAAGTATGTACATAAAGTTTAAAACTGTTTCACAATGAAAGTTCTCGCCGCGTCGCGTCTCTGCGTCGCTGCCATTTCGGTGTGACTCGGCCCTAAAACAAACCGCTGAGATTTTGTTATACTCGTAAATTTCAAAAGTCTAGTATCATTTTCCAGGAAGCCTTAGCTGTACCTAATTAATTCTGAGTAGAAGCACTGGTAATGGTCTGGGAAATATTCTAGTTTATAACAGCTATTTTCTGGGAAATTTGAACTTTATGTGAAATTAACTTTATTACATCTTCAGCTTCTGTTTTGTTATTTAGAAATGGGTTTATTCAATTTATGTTGGTTGAATCATAACATAAATGGGTTGGGTTCAGGAGCTTGTGGTTACATATATATATAGTGGCACAGACCGAGCTTCTAGGTTAAGCCGCGCTTGCAAAGGTTGCCTGTTTGTCTTTAGATGAGTGACCATCTGTCACAGCGAGTTTCCTCCGTGCTTCGAAAAGCACGTAAAGCGGTCACGGCTGTCATTTGTAGATCTTTGACAGTAGTTACTGTTGCTCAAAAGTTTGACAACTAGTCTTACCGGGGGAAATTGCACCTATTATTGAGTGGAAGTCAGATACTAGACAGTCGCCCCATGTAAAATACTGATATTCAGCTGCATCCAGTCATAGTTGCTTAAATGTAGGCAGATAATGATGATATAGGAAGCTCCTGTGAAAAGAGAGCTTAACATATCCAACTTGGCAATGTTGACAGATTTCTCACAGCCCAATGCCTTCGTCAAACAGACAGGCGAAAGCGAAGCGTTTCCAAAGCGATACCAAACCGAAGCGAGACGTCAGTCCGATAGTTCTGTCACGCTATCGGATCGCTTTCGCTTTTCTATGTGACTGGATTCAAAACATTCCATACATTACAAATAAAAATGCCTCGCTTCGCATTCGTCACGTCAGACTGTTTGACAAAGGCTTAAAAGGTCACTTTAGAAGATTTTTTTATGAATAGCGTATATGATAGCATTAGTGAAAATGCTCGCAATAGTACCAACAACAACAAATAAATTACAAATGACCGCAAAGTAAACTCAAAACCGAAAACCCAAAACGGAAAGTTAAACAACAAATTGCTGTTTTTGAACGCCTTAAGAAATTCCCTTTTAAAGTTAAGTAATTTATAAGCATTTAAAACTAAGCCGGGAAAAGGAGTGAAAGGGCGAAGGGGTGAAAGGACGAAGGGGCGAAGGGGCGATGTGGTCCGAAATCCGGTTGCTAACGAGGGGCAGACATAACTTTGAACTGGCTGTCAATCGCATAGCTTAATAATATCTATTCATTTTGGCTTTTTGTGGAGATTTTAAACTGTTTTTTTTTTTCTAAAGATCTGCTGGTGTAGTGAAGTTGAAGGACGGAGATTGTTTTGATAAAGTCGGATTAAGAGGTTGTAGCCCAATGGTTTAGACGTCGGACTATTGGGATGCCTAAAAGCCTAACTTCGAGATACGCCTTTTTATTTTTCTATACCATTCAAAAGCTTTAACCATGTTTTATGTATTTAGGTAACATTGATACGATAGTGAACAATTAATAAAAACATTTTAAAAATCAACTAAGAAGAATGATAAAAAAGTGCCTTTTAGATTAGCTGATAATATGGTAGTTTTGTTATAAACCAATTAGTGTACCCATATGCCATAAGTGAAGGGCTCGCCAGAAAAACACATTTCACAATATCATTCTAAATGATCAGATCTGCTGTCACTAAAACGCCAGATTTTTTATGTATTTTGTAGGACATCAATTTCGACTTAACTGTAGAAATAGGATAAATTTGCATGCAAAAGGTAATCTATGCAATAAGTAATTCGATTTCAAAACTCTTTTTTATTCTGGAAAGTCAATTTCAGCTTAAAAAATCAACAACAAATAAATCACTTACTCGACAAAGAGGTAGAAACTGATCCAGCAATTAATACTACCGACAAAAAAACCCAAAAAGTGATCTTGCAAAAGCATTTAGAAGCCACCATTCTACGTTCACGAATACCAGTTAAAAATCTAATAACGATCTCTCCAAATGGTACTGGAAAGTCCAATAACTAAACGTTTCCTCAAGGTCTGGGTCATGGCAAATAATTTGATACTTGCAGCTAATCGATTGAAGCGCTTCAGGTTACAGTAGCCGTGGCAACACGTTGGTTGCGGACAGAAATAGGGATCAAGATTGCGACCGAGATACATTATTAATTTCTGACATAGTCTAATAATTACTCAGTCTACAAAAAGCAGGGTCGTCTTGACAAAAGAAATGGAAAAGTTTTTTTTTTTTCTGAACAAATTCTGCAGACGGAACTGCAAAGAAGTTGAATGGGTTGGCTGCACTATTACAAACGTCAAATTACATTTAAGTCTTTCTGAAAAGACAAGGAAATGTTTAACGTCATTACAATAGTCTTGGTTCTGTTTTTCCACAAGAAGAAGTTAAAAATGAAAGATAAATTATCCGTTTTTTTTTGCTTACTCAACAAGTCCCTTTCCACACTAATAAGAGAAAAGAAATAATATTTAATTTTTGCAACAAAATTGTTACATATCTGTTTTATATCCGAGGCGATACCGAACCAAAGCGACGCGTCAATCCGATAGTTCTGACACGCTATCGGATCGCTTTCGCTTTTCTATGTGACTGGATTCAAACAATTCCATACATTACAAATAAAAACGTCACGCTTCGCATTCACCACGCCAGTCTGTTTGACAAAGGCTTTATTGTTTTCCCAAAGGGATTCAAGACTTCATTTCCAATATTACTAATATCTACACACACAACATCTGTAAACACAAGAAAACTTAAGTTAACAATGGCTACAGCTGTTACCTTATTTGCTGAGACCTTCGCCTACATAACTTAGAAGAACCAATCCAACTAGTACTTTATACCACTCAGTCAAAGTTGAAATTGACTTAGCAGGTAGACTACGTTAATAACTATTAATGTCGGTTCTTGGAAGGTTGTAAACTAGAACAATTATATACATGTGTAGGTATAAAATGGAAACAGAGTTTTCGCATGTTCTTTTAAGCCTTTGTCAAGTCTTTGTCAGTCACATTAAAAAGCGAAAGCGATCCGATAGCGTGACAGAATTATCGGACTGACGTCTCGTATCGGTTCGTTATCGCTTCGGACTCGCCTGTCTGTTTGACAAAGGCATAAGTAATGTATTGAGTAAAGTTCTTTATTATAACGAATTGAAAAGTTGAGTGGAAACATGTGCTTTTATAATATTTTGGATGACCGATCGACTGCCGCGCAGCCTGTCGCGGGATTTAATCCCTGCACGGAACAAATATTTTTATTACCTACTAGTAGTTATTCCAAGTCTGAGTGTTTGTATGTCTCTGTTTGTAAACGCACCCACAATACAGGAAAAGTTCCTAGTTTTGCTACGTTTAAAAAACATACTGCATAATTATTTGAATTCATCAACAGTGACAAAAATTATGGAAAAGCAAAGAATCATAATATTCGCTTTATATGCCTGCAATGTTTTCTCCTTTTTCGTATACATCCAAAGATTATCTTAGAAAACGATTACTTTTAACATAAATACTCCTTTGAAAACATTTATTCATATCTTTACGTGCATTAATACGTACATTATGGTAATGTTTATGGTACTGTACATAAAAAGTATTTTATTTATCCTACTTAAAACAGCATTTGAACGTTCCAAAAACAAGAATGTTGCTGGCTGTAGCTACATTTTTTTTAAAAACCGCACTCACAATTGGAACAGAATCAAAAGATTTATTACTATCATTTAACAGGGATTCAAAAACTTTAAATCTCTGTCTGCACTTATCCTTTTCGCAAAGAAAAAAGCTTTTTAAATCGTAATTTTTAAGGTCTTTTATCGCAGCACGTTTGCAATCTCGGATAACAGCGGACTAGAGGAAAAGAAGGCCATAAATTGTGTGAATCTCGGACAAAACCGCGCGCCACGTATTTAGCTACTGCTTGGCCACATGTTGAAACGACACGACATACAAATGCTGCGGCAGCATAGACTGAGTAATAATAAAAAGAAGAGAAACGTAAATCATAACGTCACTAAAATAACAATTGACATACCAGTCGAAAATAAACTGTGAATACCATCATATATATATTTTTTTTTACTACAGCGTTTTCCATGGCTTTTTATCACTGCTGTAATTTAAACGTTAACCAGCTCTATTTTTTAAATGAACGGTAAGAAAGATTCGACATCCCTAGGCAGGACTGCGATGGCTTAGTTTAGTTACTCGTAGTTAAGGGTTTCGAGTACTGATCCAGAAGGACGTGGCGAGTTCAATTCCTGGTCGCAGACGAATCTTACTTTCTATAAAAAGGTTAACCAGTTCTACTGAACAATTTTTTTAGTCGCTCATACCCTAATAATTTTAACCTAATACTTTTCAACCGACGATATGATAAGTCAGTTGTCACAAACCACAAGTCGTATCGCCTGAAGTCATGGACGGAGTGTAAAGGTGTGGTATCCTTTTATTCGTTTATCTTGGACTTTTTGCTTTTCGTGGGACTTTTATCTGGAGCTTGAATCATGAGGAGATCGCAGGTAATTATCACTTTGATAAAGAGGCTCCATTATTCCTAAAAAAAAAAAACAATATGAATTGTCTGTGAAAGCAGTCATATTTTATCAAAACGATGTCATGGCTCTTTTTATTTAAAGAATATAGTACGGATTTTAAGATTAGACGCCTTAAGGAACAGAAAAAAATAATTACCTACTTCATATGAATACCTACGCATAGGCAGGATGCATAATGCATTTGCAAAAAGCAAAAAGTTGTCAGAGAAATGTTTTATTTAAAAAAAGATAATTGGAAACCTCTGTTTGCGCGGAAAATTAAAATCTGTCTCTTTTTTTCTTTGAATCTTTCGATTTCTCGAAATTACTTATCCAATTTTGATAAAACTTGGTAAATATAAGCACATAGATCTAAAAAGTAATCATGTTGCCCCACACATTTTTTTGCGTCGTGGGTGCGTTTACAAACATAGAAACTTACATATTCAAACACCTAGACCCGGAACGAGTATTTACAGACCAGACAAATATTTGTACTGTGTGGGGATCGAACTCGAGTCACGCTGCACAGAAATCGATCGCTTAACCGCTGCGCTACATATATATTCATTTTTATGATTGTACGAAATATTAATTGGCGGTCACGGTTTTACAAAAACTAGAACTTATTTGCTCCACCTGTACTTATCTTTGCAAAAATATACAAGAACAAAATATATTGGTCGCGGGACTCACGAATTACCGTGACCCCGGTACGTAAATAGCTATTGAAGGACACCGTGGATTTTAATCAGTACGAGTCTGACAGTCCCTCCCACTCTGCCCTGGGTGGGAGGAAACATGTGATGATTTTACCACGTAAAAAAAAGAAAAAAAAATATCAAATACCACATAATATCACCCACATAATCCAAGTAGACCCAACGTGAGCTTTCCGCAGCCATACAAGAAAAGGTGTCGGCGTGTAACGACTTAATAGTGAGCAATTAACACGGTCTGAAAGACCATCGTTTTTAACTACCGCGACTATTAGTTACCCTCAGTTGAGTTCAAGTGGGTCTGAGATGTGTAGGTAGAACTTTATGTGTATTTTTTATGTAAGATAGGCTCTCGTTTGGTTATTTCGCCTGATGATAAGCTATGATGTGGTTTTGTGAAAGAGGAATGTTGAACTGTAAGCTTTACCAAGGTTTCGCTTTGTAAGTTTTTTTTAAATGATGATAAACAGTTTGTAGGGGAACAGTGTATAAGACGAGGACGCGAGGTATAATGGGGACATACACTCTTTAGGCATACTTATCACAACACTAACGTAGCGCAAGCGCCATCAGGACGTCATTTGCAAGCGGCCATTAACAAATAGCATCCTGTTGGCGCTTGCGCTACGTTAGTATTGTGTTAAATTTGCCTTAAGTGTGTGATTTCCCATCATACATCGCGTCCCCATCTTATACACTGTTGCCCCACCTACAATATCAAAATTACTAGTTATCACTTTACGTGACCCAGGGACTGGCTTACCTAAGCTTTGGCCTAACGAATCAACGTCGCCAGTCTCTTAGGCGCATTACCATTATCATTATTTGACAGCGTTGAGAAAAAGTTTTCCAATGCTATTTTATAGTTTAGTCTTTTTTTTTTGTAGCTTGGTTTGTATCATAAATTAAAATGTATAAAAATATATCATTATCACAAATATTAAAATGTACTCAAACATTGTCAAAATGAGTAAATTCCTAATTAGAGCAATCAAACCTAACTAAAATGTCTTTGTCAAACAGACAGGCGAAAGCGAAGCGTTTCTGAAGCGATACCGAAACCAAAGCGAGACGTCAGTCCGATAGATAGATTCAAACAATTCCATATATTACAAATAAAAACGTCACGCTTCGCATTCGCCACGCCAGTCTGTTTGACAAAGGCTTAAAAATATGAAACACCTAATTGACTCCAAAAAGACTTTTAAACTACCATAAAACAGCAAGCGTTAAGCAGCGTTATTTTGAAAGTAGCAAAGTCTAAAATTCCTCTTAAACAATTTGTCAAAGATCTAGTGTTCGAAAATGAACATCCTAAAATGAATTTCACTATGCTAAACAGGGAATATCATTAAAAAATAATAGCATAGCAAATTTAAAATAACGAATACTTTTATGTCGGAGCTATAAAAGCTATCTAGCAACTACATCCAAGTCGTATGGACTTAAGAAGTTCAAATAAGAGCCAAGAATAAGGTAGCCCACAAGCGATAAAGGAACTTTATAGTGTCGCGTGATCGTCGCAAATTGGACGTCCTATACACGAACAGTTTTCAACGTTATTGTGTGGAGTTTTCAACATTTTTATAACTTATGTACTGCAGAAGACGTAAGTAGGGATGTTGAAGAATTTATTGTGAAGATGAGTCGTTTTCTAAGTTCTTAAAAAGGTAATAAAAGAACAGACCCTCCATAAAGAACTGGTATTTTTTTTTTCATTTTACCAACAGGAATGTGTAAGTGCGTATCGGAAAAGCCATGCTGAGACAACATATTCGTATGTGAATATTTTAATGCGAACCACAATAAATACGAGTTTTGAAACTTAAGGTATCACCCAATGGTGATGTGCTCCGCTGCGGAATGCGGAGCATCAAATCACGCGCGCGGCCACATACGAGCAGATCGCCGAGTCTACGCTCCGGGCGGCTGTGTAAGTGTGTATGACAGAACTACACTTTTCATGCCGAATGATTTGAAACATTTAAAAAAGAAATTTGGGCTAAGAACACGATTTAATGGAGAAATTAACTCTTTCTTATGATGACGGGGTCCAACAGAGGTAAACAATTAAGTTAAGGCAGGTTTTGGAATATCAGTGACAGTTATGTGGTTACGTACACTAGGTAGTTCTTTTTTGTGCTGTAGAATCACCAAATAAGTGGAGCTCTGAAAAGCCAGAGGTCCTCCAATCCTGGACGATCAAAATCTAAGTAAGATTTACTAAAAAACACCATGTTCCTTCACATGCCTTTTGCGGTTGGCTACCCTGCATAAACAGCCCCTGCGATCCGTCAATTACTACTTAAGGCCCAGAATCTCCCTGCCGGGGTCGCGGGACTCACGAATTACCGTGACTCCGGTACGTAAAGGGCTATTGAAGGACACCGTGGATTTTAGTCAGTACGAGTCTGACAGTCCCTCCCGCTCTGCCCTGGGTGGGAGGACTCATTTGATGATTTTATTGACAGAATCTCGGATTGGACTTTTTTTGGATCAACAATAAACAGTAAAGTTTTTTCGATCTGATAAAAATCTAATTGTGTTGTAGTTCAATAAACATTTTTTTTTTAAGATAAGTCAATCCTACATAGGATAAAACATATCCTATATCTATCCACATCGCTCGTGTAAAACGTTGATCGCAAACTGCGATGTGTAATTAACGTCCCGTCAATGTGCCGGTAGACTTAGAAACTTAATTAGAAACACATCGCGAGTCGTTTCTAGTGACGTGGGGTAGACATGGAAGTACGATGTGTTTAGTATTGGAAACGCGGATGTTTGGCTAGATTTTGACTTATTGGAAGGTGAAGTCTTGTGAATTACTTTTCTTTACTATTGCAAAACTTTTACCGCGGGCTTTGAGCGCGGCGACCGAATCAAGAAATTCCGTAATGAAAATAAACCTAACACTGTAACATTTTGAAATCCACTACTCAAAGCTTAATTATGAAGGTCAGCGATCTTTTAAATGAATGACTTATTATGTAATACGAGTAGTAACAAGATCTAATTTGTTAATTAGTTCCAAAAAGAAAATCGCTTCAATGCTAAAGCTCCCAAATCTCATTAAGATCTAAAAGGCTGACTAATTTAATTAATTAACACCATATCTTTTAAAAAACAGATTCTCTAAAGCTTGTAAAATTTTAAGATGATCCTCACGCGATTCCGCCCATCCGCGCGGTAGAGCGGCGGTGGCGAAAGCACCGCGCGGAGAAGCGGTAGACGCCGTTCGTTTGGACATACGACCGATGAAAGTGAGTTAGCCATCGATAAATTACATACAAGTAAAAGCGACGTGAGAACAACATGAACGCTCAACCAGGGGTATCACCTGGACATCTACCATGACGTCTTTAAAAGTGAGTAGTCCAGCTGTGGGAATGAGATGGCACTAGAAGACTTGTATGGAAAACGACATACGTTTTCCCAAAGCGGGGCTACTCACGGTTTAATAAATTTTAAACTTTAACTTCATGCGAAAAATTGTGACGTTTGACCAACCGTCACAATTTTTACTGTCTTCTGTCGGTGCGCAGGAGTTCCAGCTCTGCTGGAAGAGCTCGCTTCATCTTAGGTCTCATATCTTTGCTTCTAAGGAGGACTCATTTAATGATTTTCCCACTTAAAAAAAAACAGCTGAGAGAGAGGTCAATATCAAAACATTTATAATAAAATGGTAGGAAAGTCAAAACTATACAACGAATATTTTTTTAAAGAATACTTGGGGTGTGATCTGCAATCGATATCAGAGCCAAAAATATAGTTTTTAGGTTTTTTGTCTGTTTGTCTCTATGTATGTCCGGGTTAAACTCAAAAAGTACTGCATGGTTTACTCCGAATTTGGCACGAATATTATTAAGAAGTCGGGTCAACATATAGGCTACATATTATCACGCAGTGAACCATTATTTCTTCAACGCATTCACGCAGACAACGTCGCGGGCAGCAGCTAGTTGTAAATAAAAAAGCAAACTATATAGTGCTTTTACTTCAAAAACACGGACAAAATCCTTGGGTACGATCCACTGTCCGACCTCGGAGTAGATTTCATCAGGGAAAAACAAGATAGGAAAGAAAAAGTAATTTTATAAAAAAGTTTCCATTTCATTACTTTAAGTAATGTCGTCAAAAGAGGTTGTTCAAATGAATTTGTACTTTGTAAAGGGAAAACTTCGAAGAATTCTGTAGTTCAGATTAAAAGCAGTGATTGTTGATTAAATGATTTTATGCTGGAATAAACTGAAGGATATTACGGTTTAGGAATTTAGCTGCTATTAATTTGATGAAAGGTATGTCCGTCTTTCTCTCTATTGACGCAGAATAAAGGAAATACCCCGAACTCAGCGTACCCAAATGATGCCAAAATAGCACGATCTAAAATTAGTCTCAACCAAAAATAGACAAAGTTGTTTCTAATTTTTTTGTCCGAGTATGACACGACCCAAAAACTGAATAATAGAAACTTTTTTTTTCTAAGATGATATTCAAATCGTTTCACATTCTTTCATTTTGTCTAGCGACAAAACTTGAAAAGAAGCTCTAAAATAGCTTCTAAGAAGCTCTAACTTTAAATATGTTACTATTATTTTAATTAATAATAGTAACATATTTAAAACAACGATCAACTAATTTTCGAACGAAATCGGTTGATGTTCAAATATTTGTCGAATTAAGTTAAGGTTATAATTTATATTTTTTTTTTTGTATATTTTCCGAATGGCCTTTAGTTTTATTATGACCCATTCCAAGGTGGTCAATTAATTACTGAACAGCCTGTATTTAATTTTAGCATTTTTTTTAGCGTGGTAATATCATCAAATGAGTTCTTCCACCCAGGACAGGGTAGGAGGGACTGTCAGACTTGTACTGACTAAAATCCACGGTGTTCTTTAATAGCCCTTTACGTTCCGGGGTCACCACATTCGTTAGTCCCGCGACCGTATTTAATTTTAGCATGCTATTAATAATTGAGGGGAGATAGTAAATATTTTCACAAAGTTCACCTCTTGGTGAATTTCTAAAATAATTCTATTTTTTCTCTTATTGATTAGAATCAATTAATACGTACTACTAGTACTAAACTATTAGTTACATAGTACTAGACTATGTAACTTTGCCAGCGATAATTGTAAAAAACCCAGTTCTCAAACAAAAACTATGAATGGACCAAATTAATTCAGTAACCCCATTTTCAAAAAACCGAATGAAAACTTTTACAACACTTTTTAGTTTTTAGTTAGCTAAAACAAAAACTAAAAACGCTGACAATTCTATCCAAGTTCCTACATCGACAAAGTTCGTTTCGTAATTGTATTAGTACTAAAATAAGTTTCCAATCAAAGCGAAAAACTTTAGAATTAGGCTATTTACAGACTAGATTTAGTAAGTTTTAAGTCCAAATGGTAACTGGCTTAAGAAACAGGTATTTAAGCTACTGAAAACTAAAACAAACTATTAAGTCGAAAAGTTTGAAAATTGTTAATGTTGAGGCAAACTACGTTGGAACCTAAATGAAAGTTTTTTTTTGTAAAGGAAATACAAATTAGTGACGGGGCCTGTAGAGGGCCAAAGCCTGCCGGGGTCGCAGGACGAATTACCGTGACTCCGATACGTAAAGGGCTATTGAAGGACACCGTGGATTTTAGTCAGCACAAGTCTGATAGTCCCTCCCGTCCTGCCCAGGGTGGGAGGACTCATTTGATGATATTACCACGAAAAAAGAAAAAAAAAAAGAAATCCAAATGATAAATGGATTAAAAAAACAGGTCTCTTTTCCAAGTTACTGAAAAAAAAATAAGGAGAATGCGAAGAAAAGTTGGTAATTCTACATTATACCAAGTTAATTACCTAAGCGCGTTGTGTTCGACGCGCGCCTCAAAGAGTGTCAGCAAAATGACGGGGCCTGCCTCTAAAGGGCTAAATCCTACCGGGGTCGCGAGACTCACGAATTACCGTGACCCCGGTACGTAAAGGGCTATTGAAGGACACCGTGAGTTTTAGTCAGCACGAGTCTGACAGTCCCTCCTGCACAGCTCTAGGTGGGAGGACTCGTTTGATGATTTTTCCACGATAAAAAAAAAAGTTAATTACCTAACAGCGACGGAACCTAAAAAGAATATTATACTTTTTATGGTGGAAATCATAGCCTTAGTCGCATGCTACTATGAACTGTGAATGTCAATAAATAAGTATTTATTACGATGGCATGCGACCCCGGTTATGGTTTGAGACAGAAATATTTTATTGTTAGCCAAGCAATAACAAAGATAACTTACGACTGTGGTCGTGAATTCGAACCTAAGTAGACAGTGCACTTTGAGTAATTTATTTTATCGCCACTACTCTTATAATCCAAATAGCGAAGACTGACAAAGCCAATTTTGACAATTATTTTGTGGTTTTTTTTCTCCCTCAAAGAGAAAAGGCCTGTTCTACTAGTAAAAACTTCGTAACCTGCAGCGCCATTTTCTAAGGATATAGCATTGTGTGCAGCGCGGCCCCACTTGATTATGCTATACGACTATGTAAACGTTTTCATGTTTCAACTTTTCTTTAGTAATTTTTTCAGTCAATAGCAGATATTATAACATAATTTTGAAATTTAATTTCACGCAATTTTTATTTACGAGCAAATTTAACTAAGTTCCATTTTGCCTTCTTTTAATCTTTACACTCGAAGTATTCTCAACAATGTTGGTTCGGTCCCTTTCTGTCATTATTGTTTCACAATGCGGGTGCCTGATTAGAATGGAGGTACTTCCTGATGCCTTTAAAGATTAGGCTTTGGTTCATCTTTAGATATTTTGATTGCTTTTAGATTTATTATTGGAAATAATGGACGATGGTTCGGTTTCGTGACAGTTATTTTGGTAGTCAATAATAATTTTGCTTATCTAATAAAGTAATTAAACCAAGTGACATTCTATTACGATATTATTAATGTAAGTCGGAAAAGTGTCAGATTGCGATACTTGTGTTTTAAGTTTTATGTTGAGTTGACAAAGTCAGTGTCTTAAGCATGTTTAATTTGGCAAAGACCGAATACCTAACCAAAATAACTAACCTTTTTTTAATTGGGTAAAATCATCAAATGAATCCTCCCCATCCAGGGCAGAGCGGGAGGGACTGTCAGACTCGTACTGACTAAAATCCACGGTGTCCTTCAATAGCCCTTTACGTTCTGGGGTCACGGTAATTTGTACAGTCCCGCGACCAAAATAACTAACCTAGAAATAATAAAATAACAGTAAAAAACAATTTTAAAAACAAGCTTTTATTTAAATGCTCTAAAAAGGAAAAAATAAACTTTAAATTAAATCAAACATATAACTTAAGTATAATATAAAAGCTTGTCGCGAGATTTACCTATGTAAAGTATGTTCTGATACATACATTTTGTCGTTGAATTATTTGTTTGTTATGTTTGTGACAAGTAAATCTCGCGACAAGCTTTTATATAATACTTAAGTTATATGTTTGATTTAATTTAAAGTTTATTTTTTCCTTTTTAGAGCATTTAAATAAAAGCTTGTTTTTTACTGTTATTTTATTTTTAAATTTTTAGTTTTCGTTGGACATATTTCGAAGTCTTTCCATTTAATTTAGTGCGTCATTGTTGCATGGTCGTTTACCTGTTAATTTCGTACAGTCAAGTTCTTCAATAAGGAGACCTTCTAGCAATTTGACTCTACTTAAGGCCACGTATGCTTGGCCAGCAGCGAGTAGCTTTGAGCCTAAATAGACGACAAAATAGTTTTTTTTTCTTTTTTATCGTGATATAATCATCAAATGAGTCCTCCCACCCACCCAGGGCAGGGCGGGAGGGACTGTCAGACGTTTACTGACTAAAATTCACGGTGTCCTTCAATAGCCCTTTACGTACCGGGGTCACGGTAATCCGTTAGTCCCGCGACCCCGGCAGGCTATGGCCCTCTACAGGCCCCGTCACTATGCTGACACTCTTTGAAGCGCGCGTGGAACACAACGCGCCGTAGACCCGGGCATGGTCCATGGTTGGACAGCGAGTCGCCCATTACTCGCTGCCCGCATGCCCGCGCCTACGGTGGCCGGAGATCGTCTGGCGACGTCCGACGCCGTGGGCGTCTACCACTGCGGCTAGGGTGGAGGGAGGACGCTGTCCTCTGCCTCACGCGGCCCGCCTCCTCCTTCACGAGCATTACTGCTTCGCAGAAGGAGGCGACCGCTTCCCACTCCGTCTCGCCCCGCAGCATGGCCTCGACCAATGCCGGGCGCGAGAGGTCTCCGCCTATCGCCATCGTGAGGACACGGCGGTGCTCTGCCCAAGCGGGGCAGTCCTGCACCGTATGCTCCACCGTGTCCTCCGGACAATCCTCGCAGTGGTGACACCCAGGCGTTTCTTCCCTCCCTATCAGACACAGGAACCTCCCGAAACTTCCGTGTCCGGTGAGGACCTGCGTCATGCGGTAGGTCAGGACGCCGTGATGCCTATCCAGCCACTCCTCAAAGAGGGGTCTTACCGCCGCGATTGCGGCGTGCCCGGACCTCGGTTGCGACAGTTGCTCCCTCCATACTGCCCTGAGATCACGCCGGAGCTCTTTCCGCCGCGCCTTGACTTGTCGAGGCAGCGGGGATTCGCCCCGACGCCGCGCGTCTACGCGCCACTCATAGACGCGATGGAGGGCAGTCGCCTCCAGATCCCAGGGCACGACAAAACCAGACTGGTTTTGTCGTGCCCTGCCAATAATATGGTGACAGCGACCAGGTCGCTGTCACCATATTATTGCATTGTCATCGGGGTTCCATATTAATACCAAGTTTCAGATCGATTGAGTAATTAGAAGTGATTCTAATTTGACTTGCAAGATTTGATCTAAACAAACATACAAACATTGCAAGTTAAATAAAAGCTTGTAAAAACTAAACATAATTGGACTTAGTGACCCGATATCACTTACACACAGTGGTGATTTTAAATACAAAGTGTAATTAAACTTGAACTTAATGTCCAAGGTTTTTAAGGTCAAGGTTGCAAGTAACCTTTATTGGGTTGCTAGCCCGTAGACCGATATAAGTATTCATTTAACTAAATAAATATCTAGGTTAGGTGGTTACTTAAGTATCTTTCATCAACAACCGAACCCGTCCTTCAATTTTTTTTTAATGTCAGCTAAAAAACTCCCTCGTCGTCTCAACAACGCGTCGAGTCTAAAATAACAGAAAATTTTATGTCATGATCGAGGTACAGCCGTTTTTTTTTACTCAACTTCGCTTTTACCCTTTTTAATTTATTTAATTTGTCACGAAAATAAACTGTGGGTCCTTTTTAATTAGTTCCTGGATTCGTTTTTATTATTATTTTATATTGAAACTGACGTTTTATTTTTGGCGTAAAACAGCAGGAAATGGTCCACCATTTCCTTTTTGTTTTTATTTTTTGGTTTATTTTTAACTTCACTTTCTAGAGAAAAGAAAAGTAAAAGGGTTGTAATAGAAATAAGGTTTTGAAAATACATAAACACAAGTAGCTTTTGTTTTTAAATTTTTATTTGAGTGTTTTAAGAAAACAGAACCTATGTTGTCTATAACGGGTTTTACTCTTGGCGTAAATCTAGCCTAGAAGCAAAATATATCAAACCAAAAATGGAGCTAGCTCATCCAGAGGGAACTGTACAGTAAAATCATCAAAATGTCCTCCTGCCCAGGGTGGGACGGAAGGGACTATCAGACTCGTACTGACTAAAATCCACGGTGATCCTTCAACAGCCCTTTACGTTCTAGGGCTCCGGTTACCTGATGAGACAGTCCCGCGACCCCGTCCCGAGGGCTTTGGCCCTCCAAGTGCTTCGTCAGATTGCTGACAGCTCTTTGAGGCGCGCGTGGAACACGACGCGCGGTTGACCAGGGCATGGTCCATGATCGGACGGCGAGTCACTCATTACTCACCGCCCAAAATGGACTCCTGTAGATCGACGGAATACGGTTAAAATTATTTGACGTCGGACTCCGCAGGACAGAAGTCTTGAATAAATCGGATACTCGTATGTAATTTTAAAAGAAATTAAAATACCTAAAATTTAATTAAAATCTCTACATATGCCAAAATTGTTAGGACAAAAACGCAACTTTAATGCCAAAAAAAATAATTCACGATCTGTTGCTCCACTGTCCAGTAATTATCCTCCAATAGAGTCTGAACAATACCTTCAATCCATAGAGCGAAAACACAAAAGAAAAATCAGTCTTGACTTTTTTGCAATGCACAGAATTGCTAAGCAACGGTAAAATGCGAACTTTTTTCATTTAATTTTACTGAAAACGTTATATTCAAATGGCCAGCGCTCTGTCATAAAATGAAATAAAGCAATATCTACTAGATTAGGTACCTTTATATCGTAAAATTATTTTATTAAAGTGATTAAGCGAGTGTCTCGTTCTCCAAGATGAAGCGTATAACTAGTTTCTCGCTCCACAGACAGACGGTTATTATAATATAATAATTACAGGTAGGTCCTTTTCAGTAAAATATATAAGTTGATCATCAAACATTTTATCTGTAGTTCATCATCACATCTTAGTTATTTTTAAAAACAATTCCCATAAACCTGTTACCTCGACTCGCTTGTCGCTAATCGCTATCAGTGGAACAGGCGCCTTAGCGTAGTAAAATCTGAGTTAGCTTGGCGTGTCGAGTTTGATGGAAAAAGCTTATTCGTTATTCTTATCTTTACTTATGAAAAATGCAAATACTTAGATATGAAATAAGTTTCCCGTTAAGCTGAGATAAATTCGATGGAGTCCTTGAGTTGGGGCGGTGGTGGTGTTTGAGTAAGTATATCCTGGGTTATTCTTATAACGGTAGCTGGGATAGAGTAGATGCGCTAGACAGAGTGGTGTGGTGCAGCTTGGGATAACCAGCCTTACTTAGTATTCTCCTGAACAGGAGGTTCTAGAGTATTCTATGTTAGTCGTTTTTTTCAATATTTTTGAATTCATGCATACCTAGTCACCCCAGTAGATATAAAAATGGTATTTATAATCAAATTATAACATTTTTTTTTACGTCGTAAAATCATCAAATGAGTGCTGCAACCCAGGGCAGAGCGGGAGGGACTGTCAGACTCGTACTGACTAAAATCCACGGTGTCCTTCAATAGCCCTTTTCGTACAGGAATCACGGTAATTCGTGAGACCCGCGACCCCGGCAGGCATAGGCCCTCTACAGGGGGCCTCGTCAAAATTATAGCATTTGGCATAAAATACCTAGTATTTTGCTTTCTCAGATATTTTTTTTCGTTTCCCGTATCGAGATACTAAAAAAAAATGACCGACAACTTTCATGTTTCTGTTACACAGCTACAATTTAGAATCATGACCTTTTTGAAATTCAATTCTACAAAAAATATGATGATGTGACGACTAGAAACATTTCTATTTTCCTACTAAAAATAATAATACCAAAGTAACTATAATTAAGTCATTCAACCCTCAAATCGCGATAAAGGTCCGGAAAAGGCCCATAATTCCTATAATCGCGGTAATATTAAGGATCTGAATATAAACCGGTAATTTACAGTAACAGTACATTAGTGTTGTTGAAATAATTAAGACCGTTATACAAGGCCATGATTGATCGTAGAAAATAGCTTTTGTACTGCCGACAATGAATAAAGCCAAAAACTTTTTATCATTGAGTAGTTTTGATCAATGAAAGTAATTATGGTAAGTTTTGAACTACACCAAGAGCAGATATTTCCGCCGTGGGAGACGCTCAGAGCGTCGTACTCCGCGCAGCGATTTCGTGCCACCGGAAGCGCGGGCTTGCTTGGGTAGCTCGCTAATCTAGAACCGGGTACAAGACAGTGCGTCTTTTTTCACGTGCGTTTCAAGGAGCTGTCGGAAAACTGACGAGGCCCCCATTGGGCTAAAGGCACGCATGGGTCGAGGGACCGTATGGAATGGGAACCGAGACCCTGTAATAAAGGGCAAATTTTTTTTTTTTACCGAGGGCTATCATATTGGAAATTCTATTCGATACTGACAGCTCTTGAACGCTGTTTAGTATACTGTAAATTAATCTTTCTGTTTGAAATTCTTGTAGATAATTTGTCAAATAAATAATTTACAGGCAATTATAAATATTAATTTCTTATCCTACTTTAGTAATAACTTTCCTTACAACAGGCTTTCATCGAAAAAGAGTAGAAAAAGTTTTCCTTTTTTGTTATGTTTTATGCAAAACATCATAAAATAAACACAAAGATTTTACACCTTCACACACATATTTTTGACATACGTTTACGTCTTATACCACCATATAGGCAAACGCAATAAATTCCGCCTTACCACGTAACACTAATATTTAATCCGTTGGTTTACTCGCGGTGACGGAAATGATCTATCGGAGCGCCCTATTCAGAGTCAAGGTCATGCGACATTTCTATACATATTAAATGTAATAGTATTACAATGGGCCTGTCAACCTATGTATAAGGCTTCTCTCTCGAATTTTGCGGTGAGAAGGGCGGCAGCGGAGCGGGCAACGCAGCTCCGGCCTCGACGGGCCCGCTGCCGTTTTCGCTGTTGTTTTCGAGGGTAGATCTATTTGATTTTATGCATAAAGTCCTATCGCTCCTTTGCTGCTGCCGCCCCGCTAACCGCAAAATTGTACATGCATAATAAAATCGCATATCTTGTACCCATGACTGTGGGCAGAAGCTACTGCATGCTACCTGCTTGGATCCTTATATCAAAATTTTATTATTATTCATACACTAGGCGCTCGTGGCTTTATGATTAAGCCATGCTTGCGGAAATGAGTCTGTGGATATGTGACCGTCTATCATTAGGATGCCCAAGTGTGATTCACTCCGGGCACGCCGCAATCGCGGTGGTAAGACCCCTCTTTGAGGCATAGCTGACCTTCCACCTGACGCAAGTCCTCACCGGAAACGGATGTTTCGGGAGGTACCTGTGTCGGATGAAGAAGGAAGAAAAGTCTGGGGGTCATTACTCCGAGGATCGCCCGGAGGACACGGTAGAGCATACGGTGCAGGAATTGGGCAGAGTACCGCCGTGTCCTCGCGACGGCAATAAGCCAATATTGGAAAGGGGCTAGGCAGATGATGACATCTGATTTATAAGCATTCCTGTAGCAAATATCTCTCTATTATCTAAACCTATACTAGAAATAATGTTACAAATATAATTTTACTCTAACTAGAGAGTAGATTCCAAGTATCACCGCATGTACTTACAAAATCTAAACTATAAAGACTGTTCCGCCTCAATCCTTTGAAAAGCCACAATAACATACCACACGTTCTCGTATTACCGACAATTAATCGCATATCGCACACAATTAATCGCACAGTCGCACACAATTAATCGCACACTTACTAAAGGTTTTCCCGTAGACTCAGCTATTTTCCCGGGACGCCAACCGCCGCGTTTCGTTTCACAACTGTCATTAACTTGTAATAAATGTTCCTGTTCTAGTTTTCGTTTAATAATGTTTTGTTACTGTTTTATTAATAGATTTGGGATTTGTTTTAAGAGTGTTTTTGAGGTGATCTGGAGCCTAGATAAGTGTGAATGACTTTCTAAGTGTGAATTAATTTCTTTCTGCCATTCAACGAGGCAATGCTGCCAGTCTTCTGGGCACGTTTCCATATGACAGCGATGCGGAGGAGTACTTTGACGCCTGAGTGTCTGTGCCTTTTTCTGTTTTTTCTTTTTTTTTATTATTTTATTTTAGTTTTAGTTTACATTTAGTATTTTATTGTAAATATTTAGTTTTATTCTTACATTTCTAGTTTTAGTTATGTAAATACTTTTATTTAGTAGTATACAGTTTATCTTTCTAAGTGTTTTGTATTTCGCATTCCGGCCCATCGTGCTGCTCGACGAGGTGGGCAAGCTCTTTGAAAGAGTAATTGCAAACCGCCTCGTCGGGCACCTGAATCGGGTGGGCCCGGACCTTGCGGAGAGCCAGTTTGGCTTCCGCAGGGGGCGCTCGACGGTGGATGCTATCACGCGCGTGAGAGCCCTCACGACGGGGGATGCGGTTTCCCGGGGCAGGGTCGTCTTGGGGGTGTCTTTAGACATCTCCAATGCCTTTAACACCCTGCCCTGGAGTTGCATCAGGGAGGCACTCCGGTATCACCGGGTGCCGACCTACCTCCGTCGTATAGTCGAGGACTACCTGACGGACAGAGCCGTCATCTACCCCGGTCACCGGGGAGAGTGGAACCGGCGAGAGATGTCGTGCGGTGTTCCACAGGGATCGGTCTTGGGGCCACTCCTGTGGAACATCGGTTACGACTGGGTGCTGCGCGGCGACCTCCCTGACGGCGTCGGCGTAATTTGTTACGCCGACGACACGCTCGTCTTGGCGAAGGGAGAGTCGCACCAGGCGGCGGCCGACGTGGCGACGCAGGCGGTAGCGACAGTCGCTAACAGGATCCGGCAGTTGGGACTCGACGTGGCGCTGCACAAAACAGAGGCCATGTGTTTTCATGGCCGTCTGAACGCGCCACGTTCAGAGTCCCACATTACGGTGGAGGGGGTTCGCATCGGCGTCGGGAGGACGATGAAGTACCTGGGACTCGTCCTCGACAGCCGGTGGAACTTCAGGGAGCATTTCCTGCATTTGGCCCCAAGGCTGAACCGGGCAGCAGCCGCTCTCAAGCGGCTCCTGCCCAATCTCGGCGGGCCAAATGCCTCCTGCCGGAGGCTGTACGCCGGTGTCGTGCGGTCCATGGCCCTCTACGGGGCCCCTGTGTGGGCCCTAAGCATCCGGACGCCACCACTCAAGCTGGTCGCATGCCAGAGGGTCATGGCTATCCGGATGATCCGGGGATACCGCACGATCGCCGGCGAATCAGCCAACCTCCTAGCAGGATTGCTGCCCTGGGATCTGGAGGCGACTGCCCTCCAGCGCGTCTATGAATGGCGCGTGGAGGCGCAGCGTCAGGGCGAATCCCCGCTGCCTCGACAAGTCGAGGCGCGGCGGGAAGAGCTCCGGCGCGATCTCAGGGCAGTATGGAGGGAGCGACTGTCGCAACCGAGGTCCGGGCACGCCGCAATCGCGGCGGTAAGACCCCTCTTTGAGGAGTGGCTGGATAGGCGTCACGGCGTCCTGACCTACCGCATGACGCAGGTCCTCACCGGACACGGAAGTTTCGGGAGGTTCCTGTGTCTGATAGGGAGGGAAGAAACGCCTGGGTGTCACCACTGCGAGGATCGTTCGGAGGACACGGTGGAGCATACGGTGCAGGACTGCCCCGCTTGGGCAGAGCACCGCCGTGTCCTCACGACGGCGATAGGCGGAGACCTCTCGCGCCCGGCATTGGTCGAGGCCATGCTGCGGGGCGAGACGGAGTGGGAAGCGGTCGCCTCCTTCTGCGAAGCAGTGATGCTCGTGAAGGAGGAGGCGGGCCGCCTGAGGGAGAGGACAGCGTCCTCCCTCCATCCCAGCCGCAGTGGTAGACGCCCACGGCGTCGGACGTCGCAGGACGACCTCCGGCCACCGTAGGCGCGGGCATGCGGGCAGCGAGTAATGGGCGACTCGCTGTCCGACCATGGACCATGCCCGGGTCGACGGCGCGTTGTGTTCCACGCGCGCCTCAAAGAGTGTCAGCATAATGACGGGGCCTGTAGAGGGCCAAAGCCTGCTGGGGTCGCGGGACCAAGGGATTACCGTGACCCTAGTACGTAAAGGGCTATTGAAGGACACCGTGGATTTTAGTCAGTACAAGTCTGACAGTCCCTTCCGCCCTGCCCTGGGTTCAGGTCTCATTTGATGATTTTACCACGAAAAAAAAAAAAGTGTTTTGTATTTATCCAGTATTTAGAAGGTTATGTTTTTTCCATCAACTTTCCCCCATCATCATCATCAAAGCGACAAGTAAAACCCTATGGCACTTTTGCCCATTAAACCCAGGACCTCTATCATTGCCACCTCAGCATTTTATACTATCCCAATGAGGTAGTCATTAAATTAGGTTCTAAAAGTATAACACTATCAGACCAGCAGTTGTAGCATTATAGGCTGATGATGATGATCCGACCAGCTAATTTAAACTGTGTTTTCACCGAAATTCATACAGTTTTTGTGACATTATCTAACCTCCTCTTTCTGGGCAAGCGTCGTCGGCAGCAATATCAATCTTCAGGTACGCGTTGCGTAAAACCTTTTGCCCAGCGATTCAATAATGCACCAGACTTGCCCAATCCCATTTGAGCCTTTTTGCCTACGTCAATAATTCCTGTTTTGGCGCGCAACTTGGCATTCTCTATTCTGTCTGTTATGTTTTCACACAGAAAGGTGCGCTTTTCGGCAAATAGAATAGATAAAATGATGGAATATCCTTTACCCTTTATGTGTCTTCATTGATTAATTCTTCGTTCGTTTCGAAGTTTTACGTCACATTCCAATTATTCCTGAATTGTTTCTAAAATATGCTTCCTTTGTCCAAAAATGTAATTTAAATTACTTTATTCCTGCTTAGTCGTATTATGTTGCTGAAATGAATGTTTCGTTTTTTATTATTCAAAATACTTAAAAAACATTTCTTTGAAGCAACACTGATGAAAAAAGTTTATTAGAGCGCATTTTAAAGCTTTAAAGCTAAGTTTTGTTTGAGTTTCCGGGGTTTAACGGGTTCATTTTGGCTTTTAAGTCAGTTTTGAACCCCAACCCAAAACCAGCTTAAAACATTATCTAACAACCAACTTCACGATCAAAATACAATTCAATCGAAACAAAAGACGAATAAGTTTAGAAGCAATATTTTTAATCTGTTGTAAGCGTTGGATGAAACTGTGAGGCAGTGTCTAATTGTGTGGGCTGCCAGTAATTATGAAAACGCTAGTCAGTGAATAGACTTGCAGTGTGGTTTGGTGATTGATTTACTGGGGACTAGGTTTTGCCTTTTTTTTTAACGTGGTAACATCATCATATGAGTCCTCCCACCCAGGGCAGGAGGGACTGTCAGACTCGTACTCGTACTCGTGTCCTTCAAAAGCCGTTTACGTTACGGGTTCACGGTAATTGAAATTTTGATGAAAAGAAAAGTTTTTATTTGTTAATCTTACTTTTTACGATTTGTCATTTTTAAATCATCTTCAAACTCCTTCGAATTGCTGTAAAAAGATAGTCTACCAATTCAAATGCAAACCATTAATACCATATCTTCTTCAAACCTTACGCAAGAAAAGCATTACCGACCTCAAATCCGGCTAAGATAATCCTTCCTACTAGAGTAGAGATATGAACCAAAAAGTCCACCATATAAATCACTGTTTCCATCAAGTTCTTGGCACCGGGTCCCGTGATCACATTTCAGATAATTATGTTCCGTAGCCATGCATATTCATGATATTTACTTTAGCACGCCTTTGATACTAAGGTTTAATGCTAAACAGCGATTTACACTGGATATATGATGCCACTTAATTGGCATCGAAGTGGTTTTGAGTATGTGCGGCAAAGATTGAAAGCTTTTGAGTTTCGAACGAGAAAATTAGAGGCATTTGGGTTTCCTGAAGTATGTGCGGGAAATCATAAGGGATTGTGAAGATCGTTTTCGAAATGTTTCGAATTATCAAAGGACAAATGTAAGTTAGTTTTCAACAGTTTTCTTTTTTTTCCCGAATTGTTATCATATTACGTATCATCGTTATCGTTGATAGAACATCGCTTATCTAGGTCTTTTAAGTATGTTCTTCTTAGTAGTTTTCTAACATTGTAAAAGCAAATATTTAAAAAAAATAATCATGGAGTTTCTTGCCGGTTCTTCTCCATGGAAACGACCAACCCGAACCGTGCCAATCTTTTTTTTCTTCTCGACGTTTTATAAGTGCCCATTGAGGCCCATGTAAAATAAAATATTTTGATTTTTTGCAAATAATGCAGTGAAATTCAAGAGAAAAATGAAAATGGTTCTTGACAAGTTCAGGTGAAATCTCAGATTGTGTAACCATTAAATTGTATTTTCATTCAATGCTTGGATGCTTGTTAAATGCAATTTTTTTGATTATTATTGTACTAAGCAGTCAAAACCGAAAAAAGCATAAAAACCTGCATAAAACCCATTTTTTATGGACAGGAAAAACGTGATGAAATGAAACAAAATTATGTATAAAAGTTTGAGTTTTCTTTATTTTACTTTTTATTTGCCCGTCATATAAAGACTATTATCTAATGATTTAAAGATAATTCCGTAACTGATTGTTAGTTCAGTGATCAATATATTATGACAATTTTGTTTATAGGCTCTCCAATTCCAATTTAATGCAGACATTAAATTGGTAAAATAGATAGCTTATTGCCAGTTTTAGACCCTTTACCTCGTATTTCCAAACCCTTGACCTTGATACAATCACGCAAACCTCCTTACAATCTAAACCAACAAATCTTAGAACATACAATTTCCGAACTTAATACCTCAAGCCGATCACCCTTAATATTTTGAATCGATTACTTCAAATAATTTACATTTCTGAAGGCAGCTTTTCGAATGACACTTGTGCAAATATTTAGGATTGATTTACTCGGCTTCCGTGGAATAATGAACGATTAAAATTGTATCTTAGAACGGAGGAGAACAGTTAATTGGGTCACCCGGTGACTTTGTACTCGATTAAGTAAAGATTGGCTTGAATATTTAATCGGTTCTTCAAGACCTGGCGATGGAACGGTAGTTTGTGAGGTTATAGGTCGACAATGGGATAGTAAAGAGCTTTAGGGTACTAGAAAGAGGGGAAGATAACAGGTTCCCAGTATCTTTAGCGTTAATTAATCTCGAACGGAGTCGGTTTTTGATATAAATAGCTTATTTCCGAGGCATTACCCTCGTTTAGTTCATACCGGGATAAATAGTGTCGTGTAATTATGTTAAAACAGGTTATAAACTATCTCTTTACACGTCAAAATCTATTTTGTAGTTTTAATGTGAAAGATTAACAAACATTTAATCATTCATCCATTCTCACAAAGTTTCGCATTCATTGTGAACCTAAAAGCCTTTGTCAAACAGACAGGCGTGGCGAATGCGAAGCGTGATGTTTTTATTTGTAATGTATGGTATTGTTTGAATCCAGTCACATAGAAAAGCGAAAGCGATCCGATAGCGTGACAGAACTATCGGACTGACGTATCGTATCGGTTCGTTATCGCTTCGGACTCGCCTGTCTGTTTGACAAAGGCATAAAGCCTTGTTTCAGGAATAGTTAGACCTTTAAATAAAACAAGGCCATATTCTGCCACTCGAGACTTCGAGACAAAACCAGTACTCTCAGTCACGACCGCTGAAAGCTCTTAAACTACGAGTATGTCTCTAAAACTTTGTGTAGTTTTTCTTTAAAAGACACCCACGTCATGTTTTTGCCAATAAACAGGCACTTTATATTACCTATTTCGTCTAATATTTTACCCAAAATATTGACGTGAAACTCTCTTTTATGTACTCACAACTCATAACAAATTCATTACCCTTTCAGACACATCTAAAAGATTTATTTGGAACGAAACTGCATACTCACTAAAATGATGTTCTCATAACATATTATATACTAGTGGGCGCCCGCGGCTCCGCCCGCGTGAATGTCGGTTACCGCTGCAAAAAGCCTACTCAGGAAAGACACGGTCAGCAACATGATTCCCAGGTCTATTCACAGACACCGACACTCACATCGACGACGCAGTCATCGCAAACACTCGACATAGATAGATATTGTGTGTCGCGGACTTTTTTGTAGATATTTATAAGATCAACAATTAATTGGAACATTTTATGGTTCTATCTTTTATAGTTTAGGCAGCGTACGCAAAATAAGTAACTTTTCTGGATGATTTTTTACACCCTGTGGCCGAAAAACCCAAATATCTTACGGAACCCTATTTTTCTCCAAAATAAAATATAGCCTATGTTACTCGTGGATAATGTAGCTTTCGAATGGTGAAAGAATTTTTAAAATCGGTCCAGTAGTTTTTGAGCCTATTCATTACAAACATACAAACAAAGTTTTCCTCTTTATAATATTAAGTGTAGACTACCAAAATAACTAATTTCGTACCTTTATTGTCTGTCAATAAGGTCGAACAGTCTGAACATCTATTCGCATCAGCCAAATATTGTATGAAGCACGCGCGCTTTTTTCCAAAATAATCCTTATAGCATGATTCTGTATTTACGCGCGATGACTGATTAGCGTATTTCATGTATAACTTTGGTGTTTCTACACCGATTTACATGATCCTTTTTTTATTGAATAGGTAATAATGTTATTTTTGAAGTGAAAACTTCTTTAGCGGCGTTGAGCACTTTTCTGTAATGGGTATAAAATCTTAAACTCGCGTCAGGACACGTGACCCTGACCGAAAAAGCGTAGGACGGCGCAGGGCGCTTGCGTGAATGTTCGTGTGACTATTACTTTTATAGAAGTTTGTATGCTGGATACATTCGTTGCTAGGTAACATTGTTTATAAAAGATGTACGTCACATTGGAAAATTATTGAAATAAAACCATTTTTGCGAGTTTTACTAAAAATCTGTTCACAAGATATTTCCAACAATTACTATTCAAGTTTTCACTTCTGCCGGCACTCCCAGAGTGCAACCCGTCGTTTTTTTTTTTAAATTAGGGATGAGTGAGAGTGTTGTAAACGTAACAGTAGACAAATATAATCAGAAAGCTCCGAATTGCTAAGCTATCGGGAGTTTCACGTGTTATTGTGAGTCAACCATAAAAGATAGACATATGCTGTCAAGGAATATTTTTATATAATTTTAAGGAAAATATTTCCGTCATACATGATTTCTATGTAGCTTTAACCATTAAAGCTGCACACGCGACGGAAGCTTAAAAAATGGAGAAACTTTTCCCGTTTTCCAAATATTTCCCTTCACTGCTCTGCTCCTATTGATCGTAGCGTAATGAAAAGTATACTATAACCTGCCCAGGAGTATGAAGAATAAACGTGCCAAATTTCGTTAAAATCCGTCGATTAGTTTTTGTTTCTATAACGAACATACAGACAGACAGACAGACAGACAGACAGACAAAAATTTTACTGATTGCATTTTTGGCATCAGTAGCGATTCCTTATCACCCCTTGATAGTTATTTTTTTTTAATATTTCATGTACAGAATTGGCCTCTCTACAGATTTATTATAAGTATAGAAGAAGATAAAGTAATAAATCATACAAGTTTGTAATATATTACTAAAACAATAAACTTGTAATGCAATATGTTACTAGAAGCCTAAAAGACGGGCTTTCAATATTCTGCGGGCAACGTTAGCAAAATATTGTGACGGATGAATTCAATTTTGGTAGAAAATGTCAAAGAGATTCTGTACTTTAGATATTTTGATATTAAAGCTTTTGTTTGGGACAAAAATTAGCTTACCTTGGCAGAAATAACAGACCGCCGCCTGATACGATCCTGACATATTGCTTTTTTTTTAATGGCATCTCGCAAGTCAACCTCGAAGAGGTTATGAGCTGCTTAACCGGACTTTTCTGTGGATGCCTTAAATGACTCCTCCAGCAACGGGTACGCCGCAACAAAAACTATACATAATATCTATTAATATGTGAAGTTTAGACTTACCCGTAGTGTAGTGGTACACGTATGAAAGTGTTTAAAATTCGGAACAGCTTAACGAAAGGGAGTTCTAGAAGCTAATATTTTTTCATAAAACAAGAGAATAATAGCGTTAAAACTAAAAAAATATGTAAGTTATGGGCTGATTTGACCAACTGAGCGATACCACTAGTAACCTTTACGATTTGTGAAATATTAAGGTGAGTTTTCATTTAAAGAGCTGCCTAAAATATTTGTTTTAAAACAGTATTAATAGAGTTCATAACTTTTAAGCAGATTTATGTTAATTTCTGTACTTATGCGAAAACATTGTACTTGTTCGCAAAAACAGCAAACCGTTCCTCTACATAAATATTTTCGTTTGAAATTACCAGAAATTACAGGCCAAGTTATGTTTACCCCCAAGAAATTAACGCATGAGCGATACATACATTAATTCATTAGGCCGTTAATGTAGGGCAAGGGGTAAAGGGGGTGTAAGGGGTAAAATCAACCCTTTTTTACCACTTCCGACCGAAGGAAGGTAATATTTAAATAATTACACTGATTTATTTCAATAATATTGTTGCTGAAGTAAATGTCTGATTTTAAATGTATGAAAGGCTCTTGAATAATGAAATGACCACTACATTATATGAAAAAGAAAATTATATTTTTTAAAACAATTTAATTATAAAGTTTTAATTTTATCTCTATTTTATCTATCCTTCCGTAGACATCGTTTTCTACGCTGTTAAACTACGCGTACAGAAATTGTATGTGAGTTTGCAGAAAATATACCTAACACTGCCACTGTCACATCTATCATGTCAACGTGAATGAATAAAATTTGAATGTTTTTTTTTTTTGGACGTTTCACTTCACTGACGTGTCTGGCCAAAGCCTAATTAGTAGAGTAACTTCACATAGAGCACCTATGGGATGATATTCTCGTGAAAAAATCACGGGAGGTAATAATTTTTTCTTTTTTTTTCATAAACAAATTATTATAATTGCATAAGTTGACAAAACATGCTATGCAGCTTTACCGGGGCAGTCCCCAAGTGCCACACGTATTTGTTTTTAAACTACCTGTTTTTTTTTCGCTCCTTTTGTTTAAAAAAAAAAGACGGGTTGCAATCTGGGAGTTCCGGCACAGAAGTGAAAACTTGAATAGTAATAAACACACACGAACATTCGCGCAAGCACCCTGCGCCGTCTTACGAATTTTCGATCAGGTCACGTGTCCTGACGCGAGTTTAACATTTTCTACCCATTCCAAAAAAATTGCACAAAGCCGCTAAAGAAGTTTTCACTTCAAAAAAAAAACAAACAAGACTTTTAAGATTCTGCAACTACCGTACATAAAAATAAAATGCTCATACTGTACGTTTTTCGTGGAACCTTTACACATTATACAGTGTTTTTGATTCTATGTAATGCTAGCATGATAGTACAAATTATATTTTAATGGCCCCAAACTTGGCCTTTATACAGAGTGAATAATATGGTTAGTAAATAGTAGCCAAGTAAAGTCGGAAGGTGAAAAAAGGGTGATCACTAAAAAGATTCTAAAAACAAGTTAATTAATCAAAGTAGATAAAACGTTGGGTGTGACACCTCGTCTCTAAAAACTATTATTTTCATAAAGTTTCTTTGAAGAAAAGGTCACGGAAGTGTTATTAAGGTCAAGGGGAAGGTCACAAAAAGTATACAAAGCAGTAAAAACGGTATGGTATGACAAATTACATCGATCGGCGAGATGTTTGCATTGGACAAGATATTGGACGAACAGTGTTCCTGTTTTCTTACTTCTATTTTTGTGTATTCTTACTTTTTGTTAGTATTGAGCGTTGGACTGCACGAATTACCTTGACCCCGGAACGTAAAGGGCTATTGAAGGACACCGTGGATTTTACTACGAGTCTGGCACGCTTGGTTTTCATACTTGCGTTATCTAGGTATATCTATATCTGTGCGTAGAATAGAAATATATGTAGAATTCATGCTAGGGCCTCTATTTCGCAAACCAACTCAATCAAATCCACGGTGTCCTTCAATAGCCCTTTACGTTCCGGGGTCACGGTAATTCGTGAGTCCCGCGACCACGGCAGGCTTTGGCCCTTTACAGGCCCCGTCACTATGCTGCAACTCCTTGAGGCGTACGTGGAACACAACGCGCCGTCAACCTGGGCATGGTCCCTGGTCGGGCAGCGAGTCGCCCATTACTCGCCGCTCGCATGCCCGCGCCTCGCCGGAGATCGTCTTGCGACGTCCGTCGCCGTGGGCGTCTACCACTGCGGCTGGGGTGGAGGGCGGACGCTGTCCTCTCCCTCACGCGGCCCGCCTCCTCCTTCGCGAGCATGACTGCTTCGCAGAAGGAGGTAGAATTCATGCTAGGGCCTCTATTTCGCAAACCAACTCAAGATCTCAATAGCACCTCATTGATACAAAGCCAAGTTCAATGTCACTGCATACGTCATAAGCACGGTACAGTAAAAACAAGTAGCATACAACAGGGTCAAGTACATAGATCGTATTGTTTCTGAGAAAAACTTTGTTTTTACTCGGTATTATCATCGTAATTATGATTTAATATACCTTTGGTGCTAGTACCACGAAATGTGTGTTGCGGGGGTTCTTATCAAGGCCTCGGAACGCAAAGAGCATGTGAAGGAACAGATTGGTTTTTATAAGTCAGTTAAATCTGACTGTCCTTTTCGCTCCGCTCGGGGTGTGAGGACTTATGTGATGATTTTTCAACTGAAATAAAGCATAATTCATTACTAATGAGTATGTGGGATTAGGTCTGTGTCATACCATTGCCCGCCGAACTGTAACTTTTTCCGACTTGTTAAACGTAAAATGTGATGGCTCGAGTCATATGTATGAAATATAATATCGCTACAAAGCGGTAATATCAAAAATCTATTTATACAGGAAAAATAAAAGAAGCTAATTTATTTATACGAGTAGTGCACCGTAGAGTAGTGATCCAAAACAGGCGTTCAAAATGTCAAATGAAAGCTAATTTTTTAACCAATGTATTCTTTTAAAAATAATTGTAATTGTAAAAATATTCAATGAATTAATTGAACAAATTTATAATACATATCATAGACGAAATTATTTCAATTGCAACATCATTAATGACTTTTATAAACACACCGAGCGATCACTGAGATTTCACTGATTTCATATTTTTATTTATGATTTTAGATTTCACTGTAAGAATACGACGTATTTTCTGTTTTAGATCTCGAGTGTACCAGCCAATTACCACCTTCTTCCGGGAAATTTCAGCATCCAGCCCGTGGTGTTAGGCAACTGGGCTTCTCCCAGTTGTAATGTCCCTTTTTGCCTATTGGCCTTGTTTTGTTCTGTCTCCTGTTTGCATGGAGGGAAGTAGAAACATATTTTTTCCTACTCCTCCACTATTCTTTTCTGATTCATTTCGTTGCCGGGACACGTCGAGCTTCATTGTCTCGGCGCTTTTCTGGTGGTTGCCACTGTTGATGCTTCCAGGAGTTGCAGTAGTTTGGCAAAAATGTGGTAGGTTTGACCCAAAAAAAAATCCATAGCTTAGCTGTATCATCCACTAATCGCTATTTTAGAAAATCAATGAATCATATTTTTTGTGTAAAAGTAGTGTAAAGTGGCGTAAAGATGTTCACTGGTTTTTACCCGACTGCGCCAGAAGGAGGGTTATGTTTTTCGAGTGTATTTTGTATTATGTTTCATGGAGTAATGCAGTAAAACATTTCTAGAAGCAATAAAGCTGTTATTGTCATTAATTTGATAGAAATATTAAGTCCATTTTACAATTTTTTTTTGATTGACTGATACTCGGAGAAGCCAAAAATCAAATAACATTAAAAGGCGTCTGCCGCTATGTTGTCCGCGGGCAGCGATATAATTCAGGAATAATGTACCTCCTCTACAGTTTTTTCTACGGTAGATTACGCCTGTCTATCAAAGAAATGAATACCTCTTTGTTATAACATTGGCAACGTTAAGACCTCCATGCGACTCTGAACCGACGCACTATTTTTTTTTCCGACCCCGCTATCGTACCTCCTACTCAGTAGGAGGTACAATAGCAAAATTACGTAATAAAATGCATGCATTACCATTATACCATAGCAAGCAGACCCACATTGAACTGCTGACCTTGCCACATCGCTTTAGCGCTCGATGCTACACGTTGCTATTACGCTAGTAGTTAAGCATTTACTAATCACCTTTGCACATCGCTCCAACTCGTTACACTAACTAGATTTGCCCAGCATGATCGATATGATAACGAATTGTAGGTTTATTTTATTACGTACTAACTAGGTTTATTTTGCTTGTGATTGTTAGAATATTTTTCTGTTGTAGCATTAATTAGGTACTAGGTTTTTTTGGACCGTTTTTTTCATCACACTTTATGTTGAACAACGTATTTTGATCATCAAATTATAAAAGATCTGATTCTGAACTCTGCTGCACGCAGCAATCCAGGTGCCACTGAACTACTGGTCCCCATGTAATCTCTAGAAGTTTATATGAGATTATATTCTGAGCTCCATTCGTAGTAATGCAGAACTTTTGCGTGGCAGTGCATATCAGTGTCTACCCGCCTGCTGCCTTGTTCCAAACAAGGCGGCAGGCGGCATTAGCGTGGCAGGCACCACTGCTGCGGATCACTATTGTGACAGCACTCCTGCCGCAGTACGATTTTGTGCTGCCGGAATCCATGTATCCATGGCTTGTTGCCGAGTGAATTCTGGTAGAGAAACCCAATTACACTCAAACGATTAATAGAAAGTTCCTCTAAATTATCGAAGCTTAGGAACTGTAAACTTAAAGCAGCTTTACCATACGGACCGATGGAAGATTAGACGATAATAATTTAGATCCATTACCGAACCAGGTGGGTTACTGTGCATATGGATGATCGCCTACCCGGTTTACTCCCGGAACGAAAATGGTCGGTCTTTTTTAATCAAGCGGAAAAATCTTTTATTGTATTGTCATTAAGCATAAAATTGGGCGCTCGTGCATTCTCAAACACATGCGATGAAAACCCTTCGAGTTTAAAACTTAAAAACAAATCAGATAAGGTACTTTATTCAATGACAAACAATTTTGGACATCTTTGTTATTCGGAAAACACGTAAATAAATATGTCTTGAAAGACAAGTATGCAAAGGCATAAAATACCCAAACCAAAATACGAAGGGGTCAAAAATCGAAAAAAGTCATAGTAGTCATTTATAGGTACTTGATGCTCGTTACTGGTATTCGAGAATTGGTATTCAGTGGTTACCGACTTACAAGTTACAAGTCGTTAGTACGAACCCAAGCAGGTTGATTACTTTGTATAATCCATCACCACTGCTCTCAAGACGGTGAAAGAAAAAATCTCGTGAGAAAGTAGGTACTAAAACTAAAATACATGTCAGTGTCCCAGCAGTGGGAATGGTTGACAGAAAGATTAATTTAAATGAGATTGAACTAGAAGTTACCCCGTTACACGTTACTACAAACAAATGCCTTTAATCTCAAGTTCATAAACATAATGAGCATATACGGGTCCTGCTGGAACACAGGCTTCCATTGTCTGAGAGTTAGTCTAAAGCTTCACAGGAAATAAGTAAATTGGACGAATCGATCCGCCATTACGACTTCAGTCCTCTTTACCAACGTTCCGTTACCAAATTATTTTTCGATGTAAAACGTGAATTAAGCGAGCAATTTCGACTTTTCTTGTTAAAACTTCAAAAACTTCGATCTGTTTTACGTCTCTTTCAAATTATTTTGTATCAAATTAGCATTTCACTTTATAGGTACATTGGATCACGGCGCCGACATATTTGTTGAAAGTTTTTGCTTCCAACGTTATTATAATGAATGCAAATCCTGTAACAGAATTATATTTTAGATTAATCTTCTTATGTAAATTTCGTTGGGAATTCGATGGAGGTTCGTTCGTGAATGAATAGGAGTTTTGTTGAGACTGTTTTCGGTTGCTCGCTCGGCCATTTTGTTTTGCGTTTATTGTCTTTTTTATTTTAACGTGGTAAAATCATTCAATAGCCCTTTACGTACCGGGGTCACGGTAAATCATAAATCCTAGATGCGACGAAACAAACGACAGTCGTTGGTAAAATGTTTTGATTTGAAAATATTTTTGCCGTTTGTCAAAAATATTACGAAACTACTACTCGTATTTACGAATCTTTGTGCAGATGCATTTTCGATAGTCTTTCACGAAAAAATTAGTAGATGGATTTGGCACACAGATTTATACTAATGTTAGACTAAAGAGTTTGTTTGATTGAACGCGCTAATCTCAGGAACTACTGGTGCTAATTGAAAAACTCTTTTTGTGTTGGATAGTTCATTTCTCGAAGAAAGCTATAAGCTACATGACAAAACGTGAGACCAATAGGAGTCGAGCAGCGGGGATGAACACACGGTAATCAGTTAGTACCTTTATAACCTGCCTGGATCTCATGACACAACTACCGTCCTCAACGCAGACGAAGCCACCGGTAAAGCCACTATTATTAATATGTCAATAGACGGATTTCAATCCCTTATGTAATTTAACTTAATAATTCACCACTAATTCACTAACTGTCAAGTAAAATCTTCGTCAAAATTCGCTAAAAGCCTTGAATTACAATCTTCAACAAATTATTTACCCAAGAGAACTACATATTACGAACGAAATTTTCTGAATATAACAGTAAATTTAGAGTAAAACTTGTTCATAAAACATTCTTGTCACCTCTACACCTTTGAGGCTTCGAAGTTTCTAGAACTATGGCTTAGATAGCGTAGAGAAAATGGCAAAGTTATGAATAGACCCTGACGTGTGGAACTTCATGTTAAGAGTTTAAAATAGACTTTATAATTCGTTTAATAACACTGACAATTATGGTGAACGAAGTGAATGAGAGAACGATGAATCTTGCTCTCGTTCATTCAGTCATGGAATGTCTATCTGTCAAATCCAAAGACAATAACAGGGGTGTTTTTGGTGAGGAAGGGAAAATTTTCATATTTAAACTCTTATGAGACGAAAGATGATGTTTGTAGCTTTTTATGCTCGACATTTTTTAGAGTTTCAAGTCTTATCAAGCACAATGAAAGGGTAGTATACCTTTTATTGTGGGATACCAAAGGAGTAAAACAATTCAGAAGAGTGACCGCGGTCTTGAAATAAACGTAAATCTCGCAAATTGTAGGATCTGATCGAATTTTATCCAGGACAAGTGTAGCAGTCCTTTCCGCTTTACAAGAGCTGGGAGGAGATTTGATGATTTCCCACACTAAACACGCCCTTCTGCCGGTATATATTTCCCGATTTCCCTATAATTTATTATTCCAAAATCATAAGTAATTAGTAAGATAAATACATAAGTAATTAGTTCTTAAAATTAATTAAGTTTTATGTAAATTGATACAATCATGGCGCACACGAATCTCAAGTTTTTGACATTAATTTCAGATCCGAAGACTCGAAATAAATGAAACCAATTTCGATTACTGATGCCACGTCATTTAATTCCGGATCTGCAATCGGTTTCAATTATAAAATCGATTAAAATTAAGTATTACTGAATCGATTCCACAATAATAATTTTGAGTATAATCTGTACCGGAGTCTATTCGATTAGCGTTCCAATTTTGAACTATAGAAATAGACTTGAAAACGACAGTTCGCAACGGATTGGTTGATTGAAATGGGATGTCTATCTGTCAAATTCAATTTAAATTATAGATTTCACTTTTAACCCCCGAGGCAAAAGGAAGAGGAGGGTAAATAAATTTCACCGTTATGTGTTTGTAGCACCGTAGTTCTTAAATAACTGAATTGATTTAAATGGGGTTAAATATTTGAAAGCAGGTTTTCTTGCTATGTTTTTTAGAAATGTCCTCAGTAATCAGTTCAGTTTGTAATCAGTTCAGCTGTTTCGACGGTAGGTTCTTCTGGATTTTTAGGTTTTTTTTTTTTTATCGCTATGATCATATTCTTGAACTCTTCTACATTATACTCATATTGTATTTTAGATTTATAATAGAATTACAAGTTGGTTCGGTTCTGCTCACATCCTTTTTTTCAACGAAGTGCTTGTCGCACGTTTAGTTTAACGCTTTTTTAAATTGTGTTTAACAATAAAGAATCATAGAGATTATACAGATTATACTGACAGTCACAATGATTTGCACTGAAAATTGGTTGTACAATTTCGGTACAAGATGCCTTGAAGCCAGGGATACTCGAAATGAAACGTTGCTCAGAGCGAGACAATTTTATTATGGTTAACCTAATACTATATACATTGCCATCTATCGAAACCATAGCGAGATGTAAATCGACTACAACGCCATCTATCGAGCTATCAGGTACTTTCTTTTACAAAATACTAGATGAGACAGCGTTGGGACCGATCACACCTTATGGTCTTATTTCTAATCTGAACATTGGTACTTACAGTACTTCAGCCCTCCCAAAAAACTACTCCCACGAAAAATAGTGAGCTCTTTCCCTTATGAAAAGAAATATACAATTATCATTATAATCCAATGTTGATTATAATCCAATTTTCAACGAAAAAAGATTGCCGTTCAAATATCACAGCTAATTTCATCAATATTGCAACCCACGACCCATAAGTTAACATTCCATAGGCACAACGACTGAACTATTTATTGCCTACCAATTTCGATATATCGATGACAGTCGTGACGAACCGGAAAGTTATTCGCATATTTTCATATTTTCATGGTATATTCCATAACTTGTTATGAAGGAAATTATATGAATAATACATGAACTCTGAAATTATGACGTGGTTATGTTAAGCTCCAGTTAGGTACAAAGTGCTTGTAGTGACGTGATGCCAATGTGCAATTTATTTTATGACGTCGTCTAACTCTATGCAGTTATGGTGCTATAAGTAGTACGACCTTCGTTCCAACATACTCGTAGATTGCAATATTTTTAAAGCATCGCCGCTTTTCTTGACGGAGAAAATCTTCAAAAGTTGCCCAGTCCTCGGGGATAAAACCGGGGAGCCGGAGATCGTCTGGCGACGTCCGACGCCGAGGGCGTCTACCACTGCGGCTGAGGTGGAGGGAGGACGCTGTCCTCTCCCTCAAGCGGCACGCCTCCTCCTTCACGAGCATGACAGCTTCGCAGAAGGAGGCGACCGATTCCCACTCCGTCTCGCCCCGCAGCATGGCCTCGACCAATGCTGCGCGCGAGAGGTCTCCGCCTATCGCCGTCGTGACGGCACGGCGGTACTCTGCCCAAGCGGGGCAGTCCTGCACCGTATGCTCCACCGTGTCCTCCGGACGATCCTCGCAGTGGTGACACCCAGGCGTTTCTTCCCTACCTATCAGACACAGGAACCGGATATCGAATCTTTGAAATGACGTTAAAAATATTTTGGATCACGCCCTGTAACTTTTAATCACACTTGTAATAAACGTATCCTTGTGTTTTATATATTACTAGCGGCCCGTCCCGGCTTCGCACGATTTGATATGATATATTGTTACGTGCCTATGTTACTTAGGGTGCATGTAGCTTTATAATGGTAAAAAAAAAATTAAATCGGTGCAGTATTTTTTGTGTTTATTCATTACAAACATACAAACACACACACAAACACACACACAAAAATACAAACCTTTCCTCTTTATAATATTAGTGTAAATTATATGATTTAAAACTTTCAAAAATTGAAAATACGTACTTATACGATGTGAATGTTGTTACTTCACAAATATGTACGTTTGTATTGTAGATTCAACATTTTATACTAAAAAATCATAATAAAAAACTAATAATCCCTAAAATTACAGTATGTTCCTTCTCACCAACACTATCTTTCGACAGGCCTGTTGGTCTAGTGGTTAGTGACCTTGACTGCTATGCCGGAGGTCGTGGGTTCGATTCCCACCCAGGACAAATGTTTGTGTGATGAGCAACGATCATTTGTTCTGTGTCTGGGTGTAATTTATCTATAATATTTATGTATTTAGAAATATATAAATATGTTTATCAGTTGTCTAGTACCCATAGCACAAGCTCTGCTTAGCTTGGGACTAGATAGCGTTGTGTGATAGTTGTGGAATATTATTATATTATCTTTAAAAATTCAGAAAAGTACCTTGAAATATTTCAACTGGAAAAAGAAAACATGTCAGACCGCATTCGATGGCGCTTCACCTAATAAATCATTTACATAACGGTGACGAATATCGGGACGCAACAAAAGTGCTACATTTGTCATTTTAAAACGACACTTTTGAGTAAAACGGCCACATTTATTATTTAATGTGAATGAAGGTACAACATGGGTTTTCATGTAACATTCTGTACCTTGAATATGTAGCATGGCATGTTGAAATTGGGAAATGGAAAATCCTTGCAAGTGTGGGAAATTTTAAAAACAGCTTATTTTTAAATAAATATTGAATACATTTAGTTCAGCTTAAAAAGCCATTAACACTAAATTAAATGATTCTTTAATTCTGTCTCCTCACAGAATCGCAGACATTCTAACATTATTGTCTTCCATTCATCAGCAAACAAGTCCAATCCAGGGTTGGTCTCCACGAGCGCGTTGAGCATCTTTAGCATTCGCGGTGTAGGGCAGTTAGATCGGGCTACAGTGCGACAAAATGGGACATTAAATTGCTTGTGCTTTCTAGATCGATTGAACATTTTTTCCCGTGCGAAAATCGATTGGTCAACCCTTGCTTGCTTGTTAGCGGAAAAATCTCAAAATCTTGCTTTAAATTGTTATTTTCTTTAAGAACACTGCCGTACTACACTATCGGCTTACAAGTAGAGTCCATATTGCACTAGAGAATGTTCCCACTTTATTATTAACTGTACAATAAGAGAGGCAGACGAGTACATAAGAGGGACTTGAAACGTTTTGCTTCTGCCTTGCACCTAGTACATGCAATATGGACCGACTTGAATCTTTCTGATAGATAAACAAGTGAATATTATGTATATACTTGACGTGTGAATATTATGCATTATTCGGCTTGTTGTAAATTTGCCACAAAATGAATTCCCTGCGAAAAAAAAGTAGGATGTATAAATGAGCCACAGGTATTTGTTTAATTAATTTTAAATATTGTAAATTCGCCCCATTTTTTTCCAGATAGCACAACAATTAAATAGTAAAATTCAGCACAAAACTACCGAAAACTAGGACACAATATGGAATCTGAACAGAAAATACACACTAAGAGAACAGGATCAATACTTTTTTTCGTGGGGTATTTTTTGTGGCGAATTGACAACAATCCTATTGTTCGTCTATAGGTGGTATACAACAACCCTCACGAAGGGTTGTTGTAAATTCGCCACATTCGTCACATTCGCATTGTGTCCTCATTTTCGGTAGTTTGGTGCTGGGCTTTACTACTTAATTGTTCTGCTATCCGTGCGGAAAAAGAAATGGGGCGAGTTTACAACAATCAAAATTTAAAAAAAATACATGAACCTTTGGCTAATTTAAACATACTTTTTTATGGGGAATTTATTTTGTGGCAAATTTACAATATCACGAACACGTTACGTAAAAGTCATGTAAATTATACGCCGATTTTTTTATAGAAGTTGTTTTTTTATCATTTTGGTCGAATGAGTATCCCTCACAGTTATAAATAAATAATCGTTTGTCTTATTTACCGACAGTCTTGCGTTTGGCCACTGTATTGCTTACTATACGTGAAATAAGAACCTATATTTTATATTTAAAGTTTTTACTATACTTTTCAGTACAATGAAAAATATATCTATACATATAATAAATCTGTAGAAGGGTCAATTCTGTACATTGAAAATATTAAAAAAAAAATAGCGGGGGTGTTGCTGGATCGATACCAAACCCAAATATGTGATTAAAAAAGTTTTTGTCTGTCTGTCTGTCTGTATGTCTGTATATGCAGGCATCACGTGAAAACTAACGGTTCGATTTCGATGAAACTTGGTATAATTATACCTTATTATCCTGGGCATAAAATAAGATACTTTTTATCCTGGAAAAATACGTAGAAAAAATCTTATTTTTTAGTTTTATTCATAGACGTTGTTCTGTAGAACCGCGAATCTTCTTAAGATATTTATAATATGTCATTGTCAGAGTTACTCAAAATGGAGAAATAAACCATCTACGCGAAGACCGACATCCGCGCGGAAGGAGTCGCGGGCGGAGGCTAGTACTTAATAATACATACGTAACACTAAGAATAACTTAAGTTTCCTTATCACATCCAAAACACCGAACAACAAGATAAGGTGTCAAAGGCAAAGGGATTATTTTGGGAAAGTTGTGTGGGTGTCATACTATGAATGGATCTTAGAGAACTGTCCGGTCTTTTGATAGGTTGAGACAAGAGTTCATTGACATTTTCTCTTTGCAACGAAACTGGAGTACTGAGTCATTTCAATAATCTATATATACGTTAAATGAAACAAATTCCGAACGAATTCAAGAAATAGAATCATTCTATATTGTTTTTTATTCATTTTTTTGAAGTGAAAGCTTCTTTAGCGGCGTTGTGCACTTTTTTGGAATGGGTAAAAATGTTAAACTCGCGTCAGGACACGTGACCTGATCGAAAATTCGTAAGACGGCGGCGCAGGGCGCTTGCGCGAATGTTCGTGTGTGTTTATTACTATTCAAGTTTTCACTTCTGCCGGCACTCCCAGAGTGCAACCCGTCGTTTTTTTTTTAATATTACTAATTCTACAGTACTAAAATTATTGTTTATTGTTGTGTTCTATATTGTAAAAACAAGGTTTGTGTATAACATATTGTTCATCAGTCCCGTCCCGTCAGAAGCCCAGCGCTAATTTTAAAGCAAGTTTTAAAAGATTTCAGATAGGTACATCTTGTCAGTATTCTGGGTATTTCTATAAGAGTTTAGATGTGTTTGTAGAAGTCGAAAAAAAATTGTAAATTGTTTCTTCAATCAATCAATCAAAAGCCTTTATTTCAAGTAGACCAGTTACAGGCACTTTTGAAACGAGTCAAAAACATAAATAATATTATTAAATACTACAAAATTATGGTGCTACAGTCCCAGTCACAGGACATAAAAACTGTGAAAGTACCGTTGATGCCCATTCCAAGGAGTAGATCTCTATGGAGAAGAACAGGCAAGAAACACTTAAAAATTGTCGCTGTTAGCAAAATGTTTGAGCCTGCACAAATTAAGTCCCATATTACAGAACGATGTGATCAACTGAGCACAGTCAATCTAGTTTTAAGTAATGCTTGAGTATTGAGACACTCAAACATTACTTAAAACTAGATTCAAGCCATTTGATTGGTTGAAACTAGATTTAAGTCTCGAGGGACATTTTGTAATACGGATCTTTCTGTCTCTTTGTCCTCAGATGTGCCGCTTCTATCCACATCAAAAGAATATAATTGTATTGACCATTTTTTAGAACAATAACAGTACTTCAGACACAAGCACACCCAGTTAAGAATATATACAACACAATGCATTGAAGCGCGACTGTGCAAAGCGATTAATATTTCATTATACAGAGCAATTCTATACACGCTCAGCTCGGTTCCTCTTGCAAGACAAAAGGGAAATAAATGTTTTCCGTCAGTCTTGCGATTGTGTCGTTCATTATTTCTTGTATTTATGAATAATAAATGGGTATATGGTGTCGATAAGATATTTCAGGTTTATAGAGTTTTTGTTGAAGATTAAAGTGTTAATTTTCATTGTCTTAAGTGTATTAAGAAGTAGTAATTGGGGATATGAATCCCCAATTACTATACTGGTTAATAATCAGTAATTTAATTTTTGTTGAAGTTGTAACTGTGAAAATTCTATTTTAGCTATATTTTTTTACATACTACTCGTATAAATGCGAAAGTTTGTGAGAATGTTTGTTACTCTCTCACGCAAAAACTACTGAACGGATTTTGATGAAATTTGGTACACAGATAGTTTATCCTGATTTTAACCCTCCACACCCTCCCTTGGATAAATTTCGAGCTGTCATGGGTTAAGCCGGTGGTAATAGCTAGTAACAAAAAAATATCAAAATATTGTGGTCACAAAAATAACAATCTACTGTCAAACCGCTTTCAGCATGACAGTTGTGACATTCGTGCCTTTAGGGAATCGAAAAAGGGACTTGTTATTGTCAGTTCTGTTACGGGTATGCCATGAAAGGGAATCGCGTGGACAATTTGTCAAAAAGGTTTGACACGTATGACATATTAACGTGACTTTCTTTTGTACTGTTTTGTGGACAATGATTTGCGAGTCCCTTTTGTTTTGTTTTAGCGAATGAATTCGTGAAATCTGTTGGAGAACGAAGGTTGATATTTTTAACTTTGTTTGAGTGGGTACGATTCGAACAGCTGGGTAGTGCCATAGAATATTATGTAATTTGTAGAGTTTTAAAGACAGATGCAAAGTTCTGAAATTTTCAGAAAAAGCCACTATGTTTCACCGTAATCGTCATTAATAAATTGCAAATCTAATTATTATAGTTAAAGTTTTGATAAATGTGGACACGACTTTCTTTTGTTAAATCTTTAATACATATAGGGGTGTGGGTGGTGGTTTTCAAACGGTCCTGGAGTGGCAGTCAAGCTGGTAGACTGTCGCTGGTAAGCACCAGGAAATGCCGATAGCGTACGCCAAGGGAATGTGGACCTTGGCTATGGGCGCCCATCACCAAGTTTCTGTCTAACGTCCTCGTCGTACACCCTGGTAATACTGTGACTCAGCAACGGGTTCCACATACTTACATCCTCCCCGGAGTCACCGTAGCCGATAGATGGAAGCGAAGGCGAACAACCGGCGCCTGTAAACCGGTCCCCCAGCCACCCCACACTGCAGCTCAGCTGTGGCTATACAGCTGCGGGCCTGTCATCACAAAAGAACGGTTGATGGCAGGTTGGGGAACTTAGCCACCCGCGTGTTTGTGCCGTGCGTGGAGACCCGTATGGGGGGATGAAGGGGTCCTGGATGGTTGAGCTGCTCAGTGGACCGGAGTCAGTGTCCGCTGGCGGCAACACGCCTCTTTGGCCTGGATTTCGCCCAAAACGGGAGGCCATATGCTAGCCACATATGGTCAATCGGCTGCGACATGCCCGTAAGAGGGATGTCTGGCGAGGTTCCTGAATCTGTTCGAGGCGAGACGGCTCATCCGCGGGGCCCGGTGCGACCTCGTGTGGTTACATCCTTCCACACGGGGGCTAATCGTACCCGGGTCCTTCGGACTGATGTTCGTCCTCGTCTTGTTGAGGAGGGAACCTATATTCTCGGGGTAGTTCTGGCGTCTGTATAAACAGCGTCCCCTTTTGCGGGCTCCAAGGAGGGTGGAACGCCGCCGAGGATGAATAAAAATTTATCTTGTACCTATGGGTAAGAAAAAGGTACCTAGTAACCACCAGGCTGCATCTAAGGAAGCGCCGAAACCAAACGCGCCGCAAGGCGCGGAGGCAAAGTCGCCTGCTGCATCCAATGCGCTGCTTTTGCCTCCCCAGGCTGCATGTGCGCCTGTACCAACCACATCAGCACCGACACAAGTGGAACCTACCGGATCCACAGGGGTCAGTGCCTCCACCACGATCGACCTCACGGCCCTCGGAGACGCCATGCCCAGGATCGTCTCACAGACGCAAACCCTGTGGAGTGCGACTCTGAGAACCAAGCCGAGGAAGATCGCTATCCCTCAGTCCGACGCGAAAGCAACGTCGAAGACGCGTCGCGCTAAGTCGCGCGCTGAAAAACGACGAGCTCGCCGGCAGGCCGGCGCGGGGGGTAACCTGAGGACAACCGCTGGCAGCAGTGATCTGGATAAGCGCAGCCCGCAAGGGCCTGCTGCTGGTTCGATCGCTGCTGATCCAGCCAAGCCGGTTAAGCGCGGGCCTACAGAGCACGCTGCAGGACCGGCTGGCACGATGCAGGTAGCCCAGGACCACCGTGCCGGCCAGCAGGCGAAGGGCGCCAATCGCCCTCGCGGTAAGCGGGCGGGGAAGAGGTGGCGCCACACGGGAGCCTCTGGTGCGGCCGACGGCCAAACCAAGTCTGCTAAGCGGACTCGTCCTGACGACACTATGTCGCCACGGGACGGAGGCAAGCGTGTAAAGCTTGCCGCCACACCCCGACAAACCCCGCCAACAGGACGGAATAACCATCGTGGAGGGGTTAGTTACGCGGACGCGATAGGGTCCAACGACCTAGCCGTGGCCGTTACAACGGAACCCTTCCACGAACTTACCGAGGAGCACTCGACTGCCATCCAGGCTGCCATTGATCTGGCGCTAGATGAGGCGATTTTCGCCCCGTCAACATCGACGGATGTCGACCGTGCTCCCTCCTTCCGCGGCAAGCTCTTCCTGAGTGATGGCGTACTCAAACTCTGGTGCGAGGACGACTTCACCTTGGAATGGGTTCGCCGTACCATCACGGAACTTCCCTCGCCCATCGATGGGACCAAACTGGCGGTTCGCCGCCAGTCAGAGATCCCTCGCAGAATCAGGGCAGGGATGTTCCTACCTAACTTCACGGACGGGACCGTGGACAGGCTGCGCATCAGGCTGCGACGGCAGAACCCCTGGTACAACGTCGACTCCTGGAGCCTGTACCACGCCGAGAAGCAGGACAACAAGGACGGTGTCTACATCGTCCTTGGAATCCCGCAATCGGAGACCGACCGGATCATGCAGAGGGACCGCCGCGTCTGTTATAAGACGGGGTCGGTTTACCTGATGCTCCAGCAGGAGGTGATGGCAAGCGGACCCAAGGGCGAGCAAGCCGAACCTTCTGCCCCCCAGACCACCGGACCTAGTGCCAAAAGCGAGCAAGCAACCGTCCCAGTAAAGACGGAGCAAGCTGCTGGAGGCTTGGGTCCGGCTTTATCAACACCTTCCTCCACGGTGAGCCAAAACAACCCTGTGTCTCTGCAGGTGTCTGGAGATAACTCACCTCCCAGTCCCATGGCCGTCGTCGATGCCTCGGCAAAGACCACCAGGCTAGACTGGTTCAGTGGGGAAGGTGTGGACGATGAGGAGAAACTGCTCGGGAACAGTAGTGATGGCCCAAGCAGCTCCCCTCCTCGAGACCTGTAAAATCGTCCAGACCAACCTCCAGCACAGCCTTACTGCTACGACCAACTTGCGTAAGGCGCTGGAGGGACCAACCAAGACCATAGCCCTAATCCAGGAGCCCTGGATTAGGAATGGCAGAATCTGTGGTCTATCCAACATCGGGGGTAAACTCCTCCTGAACACTACCGTAAGTAAACCAAGAACTTGTATATTTACACCAAAAAATGTACCTGTAGTTCTATTAACCGAGTTCTGTTCCAGGGACCTGACTGCCATCAGGCTCCTGTGCAACCCATCCCTCAGCTTACCCGAGGTGGTACTTGCGTCTGCCTATCTGCCAGGCGACGAGGAGGTACCCACACCGGAGCTTACAGCACTGGTGGCCTACTGCGAGAGGGAAGGACTGGAGCTTGTTATATCAGCCGACTCCAACGCGCACCATATCATCTGGGGCAGCGAGAAGTCGAACGCACGAGGTGAGGAACTTCTGAACTATCTCTTCACCACTAACTTAAGAATTATGAATCGGGGCTCTGAACCAACCTTTGTCACAAGACGAGCCCAAACTATCATTGATCTCACTCTTGCAACAGAGAATATCTCGCGGCACATCTTGAACTGGCATGTTTCGAAAGATTTGTCCTGCTCTGACCACAGGTGGATCATATACACTATTAACATCATGGTAAATCCCGCGGTGCCGCGACGGAATCCCCGGAAGATGGACCGCGTAAGGTATCTTGCCGAAACGGCGGAAAATCTGAAGGGACTTCCAATTCCTAGTTACGACAACGCCGCTGTGATTGACACCCACAATAATCAACTCACCAAGACTCTAGTGGACTGCTTTGAAAAAACATGCCCACTTGTGACGCCAAGAAGGGCCCCCACAGGTGAGACCAGCTGGTGGAGCCCAGAACTGGAAAAACTACGTCGCAAGGTAAGAAAGCTGTTCAATAGAGCTAAAAACACCCGACGGGATAACGACTGGGACGAATTTAAAGTAGCCCAGAATCAATACAAGAAGCGTATCCGTCTCAGGAAAAGCGAATGCTGGAAACGCTTCTGTTCGAACATAGAATCAAACAGCCATGCCACCAGAATAAAAAATATTCTGATCAGCGAACCTGAGCGCAACATCGGTTCTTTAAAAAAACCGGATGGCACGTATACCAAGTCGGATGCAGAGACATGCGAACTACTGCTACAAACTCACTTTCCAGATTGTGTCATTACCTCCTCAGGGAGCTGGGAAGCTGAGACCGGCAATTCAGCATCCAGTACCGACTGGAACGAAGCCCAGAGAATCGTAACATACGATAAAGTGAAATGGGCTATCAACAGCTTCCTTCCATACAAATCAGCTGGCCTGGACGGTCTCTTTCCAGGACTACTGAAATGGAGTGATGACAATCTGGTGGTGCATCTCGTGAACCTGTTCAGAGCATGCATTGCTTACGGTCACACTCCCCTCAAATGGAGGGAAGTTAAAGTCGTATTTATTCCCAAGCCCGGCAAAAGTGACTACACGCAGCCGAAGTCCTTCAGGCCAATCAGCCTCACATCCTTCCTACTTAAAACCCTCGAAAGGCTCTGTGAAAGGGACATTCGAACGCATGCCCTGTCGTGTAAGCCACTCAACGCTAACCAACATGCCTACAGTATGGGCAAATCAACAGAGTCCGCCCTTCATAGCGTCATATCACGAATCGAGAACGGACTATCATCCAAACAATCAACCTTAGGCGTCTCTATAGACGTGGAAGGCGCCTTTGACAAAACCACCTTTAACAGCATTAGCCGAGCCCTATCCAGGCATGGGGTCGAACCCACGACTGCCACCTGGATAGACAACATGCTAAGACAAAGGGCTATTCAACTTACCGTAAATACCACGACCAGAGGTGTGGTAGCTAAAGGCTGTCCACAGGGAGGAGTTCTCTCCCCCCTCCTATAGAACATCGTGGTCAATGAGCTGATCTGCAGACTCACTGAACATGGGTACTATACGGTAGGCTATGCGGACGATCTAGCCATTCTCATAACGGGACCTTTTGAGAATGTGCTGTGCAACTTGGCAAAACAGGCTCTGAAGATCGTCGAACAATGGTGCTTGAAGCACGAACTATCAGTGAACCCGTCAAAAACGGAACTTATCATGTTCACTCACAAACGCAATCTTGGCAGTTTACAACTACCTAAACTGTTTGGCACCGAGCTGTCCCTAACTAATGAGGTCAAATATCTGGGTATCATCATTGACAGCAAACTGTTATGGAACAAACACTTGGACCACAAGATTGACAAAGCAAGCATAACATTTTGGCAATGCAGAAGACTTCTGGGGAAATCCTGGGGCCTTTCGCCAAAAATAACACTATGGCTCTATAAGACCGTTATTAGACCAATAATTACCTACGGAGCGGTAGTTTGGTGGCCCAGAACTGAACTAATAACCACCCGTAAAAAACTGCAGACATTCCAGAGGTTGGCCTGCTCAGCCACCACAGGATGCATGCGAACAACACCAACTAATGCCCTGGAGATAATGCTTGGTCTGCCGCCACGGGACCTCTTTATCCAACAGGAGGCCAGTATGGCGGCAATCAGGTTAAAACACTCTGGCATGTGGAAAAACCAAAGGGGCAATCACACCATAATATGGGAAAGAGCGCTAAACGATGTACCATACATTGAAGCGCCCTGTGATAGAATCCCCAAAATTCACGTGTTCGATAAGCTCTATCGAATTCAACTATCAGAGACCGAGCGAGATCAATCAGGAGCCAACGAAGTCCGTATTTACACGGACGGCTCTAAAACCGCAACCGGTACAGGTGCTGGTGTATTCTCAATGGATCTCAACATAAAAATATCTCTACCGCTAGGGGAACATAGCTCTATATTCCAATGTGAATGTGTAGCAATCACCCAAGCTGCCATCGCAGTCATGGAAAGGAACATATCTAACTACGGGATTAGAATTCTCTCCGATAGTATGGCTGTACTAACGGCGCTGAACGGCAATATTATGTCGTCCAGCCTAATTTATGAATGTCATCTAGCATTGCAAAAAATTTCGAACCGCAACAGGGTCATTTTGCAATGGATTAAAGGACATAGTGGATCATTGGGTAACGATGCAGCAGACGAACTTGCAAGGAGAGGCTCGGGTATGGATGTGGCCGGCCCCACACCCTTTTTGCCAATCCCATCCGGTCAACTCAGGACCTGGATACGTTTGCAAACCCAAACAAAACATAATGCCAGATGGGCATCTACAACCGACTGCAGACAGTCTAGAGAAGCGGTACCTGCACTAACACCGCGACTGACCAGCAGACTTCTCAGCCTCCAACGAACAGAATTACGAGTTGTGGTGGGTATGCTTACCGGTCACTGCCCACTCAACAAACATCTGTTTACTATCAACGCGACAGACAGCCCGTTGTGCAGGGGCTGCCTGAACGCGGATGAAACGGCAACCCACGTAATCCTGGAATGCGAAGGCGTTGCTAACCAACGGGCACAAAACCTTGGCACTCCAAGGTCGCTCCAAGAAGTCTGTGAACGTCCCAGGAGACTTCTGAGCTTCTGGAAGGAGCTGGGTTGGCTCACATAGCCAACCGTCCCACCTCACGCATAACGGACCACCTACGAGTCCAAATGCGGAAAAGGGAGCCCTTAACAATACAATACAATACAATACATATAGGGTAGGGCGGGGCTAGTTAAGCAATTTTTCACTTGAGCCTATAGTATTTATTCCTTAAAATTGCGTTTAAGAGCTACAGCCGTTCACGCACGCCTCAAAGAGTGTTAGCACAATGCCGAGGTCACGAGACTAACGAATTACCGTGACCCCGGAACGTAAAGAGCTATTGAAGGACACCGTGGATTTTAGTCAGTACAAGTCAGAAAGTTCCTCCCGCTCTACCCTGGGTGAAAGGACTCATTTTATGGTTTTACCACGATAAAAAGTGTGCTTCACTCAATAAGTTCCCTTCCCACTACTCCTTATTTCCGCTCTATGATCTCTGCGTGTGGGGTGAACATTTTCAGAGAAATTTTGATTGCCCAACTTGCCCCTATGCTCAACTAGCCCCGCTCTCTACAAATATAGGTAATACTAAAAATATACATTAGTTTCGCGTGACAAATGACAAAAACCTCCATCTATCATCAAAAACCTTCGCATTCATAATAAAGGAATATAACTCCGTTAAATACTAACAAAGACATAATATAGTTCAGTAAAGACAGGGTCTTAGGGAGCGAAAATTTTACAGACTTACCCATTTTAATCTTTGTTGAAAAGCTCTCTCTTTGTCTTGTTTTTCAGGTGTTCCTCGCGTTTTTCATCTAGACGAAGATTCTTTTCTCCCTAATATTAAATACTAAACAACTTTGTTTTTTTAACGACCCTCCTTAAATTAACAAACAAAAAAGAACTCGACTCATCACGCAGAGGTAACTTAGTATTTTTTGCGGTTTTATTTAACTTTTATAATAAAGGGTTTGGACACCGAGTAAAAAGAATAAATACTAACTCATTTTACAACAAACGTTGGAAAAGTATACATTACTCAATCTTTTAAAAGAACCCTTCTTGAGTACCTTTTCATTAGAATACACTTGAAATACTCAACTTGACTAAACTCCCGACGATCTCATTGAACTTTTTATCATACATATTAAGTTTTTCAAGAGCGTGTACGCTAAAGGCATTTGATACAAAATTTCAAGTAGTTACGTTTCGAAATGACTGAATCATTTTGAATGGAACTTCATACATATAGCAGGATACATTGTTTTGAAAGGTAATCAAAGAATTGAATGTTTTATTTTAAAGATAATTAGAAATCTCAGTTTTCTATTGAAATCAGTCAAAGTTAATAAATGCGAATTTGGCTTTGATGGTTTATACGCTTTCACGCCGATACCCAGGGCAGAGCGGGAGGGACTGTCAGACTCGTAGTGACTAAAATCTACGGTGTCCTTCAATAGCCCTTTACGTACCGGGGTCACGGTAATTCGTGAGTACGCAAATACGTTTATATATATAACTGTACAGCAAGAAAGGCTATAGGGAGGAAGTGGAGCATCCGCGGGCTAAAGAGGGAGTTTTAAAAAAACATTCCTTTGTAATTCCACTAAAGTCCAAAGTTCCAAAAATCCTAAACAGTTACACAAGTGAACCATGCACTGAAGAAAACCGTCTTTTTTTTGCGTGCGTGATCGTGGTACAATCGTCAAATGAGTCCTCCCACCCAGGGCAGAGCGGGAGGGACTGTCAGACTCGTACTGACTAAAATCCACGGTATCCTTCAATAGCCCTTTTCGTTCCACGGGGTCACGGTAAGTCATTAGTCCCGCTGTCAAGTAAACCATCTTTTTTTTAACGTGGTAAAATCATCAAATGAGTCCGGGAGGACTCATTTGGGTGGGAACCCAGGGCAGAGCGGGAGGGACTGTCCGACTCGAACTGACTAAAATCCACGGTGTCCTTCAATACCCTTTTTGTTCCACGGGGTCACGGTAATTCGTAAATCCCGCGGTCAAGTAAACCGTCTTGGAACAACTTTAAGACCATTTCACGATCAAATCAAGGCATTAACAGAAAAGGTAAGCGTAAAAGAAAAGTGGCCGTAATTCGAACGAGTGGGGAGAACCTCTGCAATGAACTTAATTGTCACCAGCTCGATGGAGGTTAGGGCCATTAGAACAGTTGTAAATGCGTTGCTAAGAGGATTTCATTGAAAGGGTTATTCCGTGAATTTGTATTTGAATTTATTGGCGTGTCTTTAAAGTGTATAGTTTGTAATCAATGCTTGGCCCTTTTCTGTTTGGTTTTAGTTCTTATTTAGACCAAGTATGATTAAGTATACACTAACTGTAGTACCTATAAACACTGATACTGATACTGTTAGCCTATTTCATCCGATTGCTGGGCAAAGACTTCTCCCCATGACTTGCAGTTTTCACGATCCAGGGGAAAAGTGGACCACTGATCGTTGGTTTTGTCCAGCTCGTCCCGCCATCTTCAACGAGGTCTGCCGCGACGCCATTTGGCTGTGTCAGGGCTCCACATAGTGGTTAAACACAAATTGAACATTATGTTTTAAGCTATTGCATAGCTTTTATCGCGGGCTTGGAGCGCGGCAACCGAATCAAGAAATTCCGTAGCGAAAATAAACCTAACATTGTCACTGTCACATCTGTCATGTGAATGAATTAAATTTGAATGAAATAATTTTTTCAACGTGAATGAATTAAATTCGAATGAAATAATTTTTTTCTTGACGTTTCACTTGATTGACGTGGCTGACCATAGCCTAATTAGACTCACTTCCCACAGAGCAACAATGCGATGATATTCTCGTTAAATGTTCGCGGTAGGCGATATCTTCTTTTTTCTTAGATAAAGTAAATGAATAATTATAAATTGCGTAAGTTGATAAAAAATGCTATGCTAGCTTTACCACGGCAGTCCCCGAGTGCCACACGTATTTTTTTTTAACGGAGCAATATAATTAAAAATAAATATTCTTTTCGTTAACGTTATCACACAGTTTTTTTTTCGCTGATAATAAATAATAAACCTTAAAAAGTTATGTCAGTGCATTGAGTATTTCAGATGTCATTTTATACATAGAGAGGTATTATCGCTACCTTTATTGGTAGCACTTAAAATTAAAACATCGTGTAATTGTTTTGTATTTAATTTAGCAGTGAGTGCTTTACCTTCAAATTAACAGTAGGTGTTTTTTGCATTGAAAATTAAAATGAAAAGTATTGTATTAAAAATTTAAATGAACCGTTTTATTACTTTTACGGTTGGGCACACAATTTAATTACAAACAATGATTTAGATATATTTTTCACACAAAACCTTTCTTGTGTAAAGAAAATACTCGTAATTTTCTTTATTACAACCATAATTGTAATATTACTAGCTGTTGCCAGCGACTTCACCCTGCTACAACTCGTAAATGTGTTAATCAATTTTATAAAATATCTGTGTACAAATATTCTTAATTATATGTATTGTTTGGGGACCAAAGACCCCTGGCGTTTGAGGGGCGACAACCACACGATATCGGTAGAACTGGTAGTTTCATACATTTTCTACAAAAATTAAAAAGAATGGACAAATATTCCAACATCGTTTTAAAGCAAAATAAATATATCTTACAAATTCTCCACCACCAGCCCATTATCTACTCTCGCTCATAAAACAACGCTATTATAACAACGTGATAATAATGTGAAACTACCCTTATTTGTAGTCTATAAAAATGCTAGTTGCCGCCTTTCTCGTCGTTCTCATAACCACAGTACAGACAATAACCGTAAATCAATTGTTCACTATTGTACCTACCTGTATATTTTAGGACATAAGTGTACCGTTATCAGGCGATGGGAGGAGCCAGTGGCCTCTAGTGTATAGTGAGGTACAGTTACGGACACCTTGAAAGTGTGAATTATAACACTAAAAAGTGTTATAAAAATAATAGTGTTTTGTGCACGACTTTTTTTCATAGAGGATGTGGCCACCCTCTGGTGTCGGAGTTATTTAAGCCCCTTCTAGAAACTCCACAGGGCTCTAAAATGGTTTTGGACTTGTGACATATTGTTTAATTGGACTTACATATTGTCTCATTTAAGTCCAGATTCCTTCATGATGCTTTATGTCAGTAATGTCTAAGGTAAACTTAGACAACACACACACAGACATATTGGTACTTGCTAGGATTTGCTCTTGCAACCTTGTGTATGAGAGGTGAGCCATATTTCTTATTTCCATACAGTAAAATTACCAAATTAATTAAGACTTTTAAATATTTGACAGCTATTTGCGACATTGCCAATTTTCTGGTAACGCGTCCTTAACGTTTCGTTTTTGTGATAAACAGAAAATCTATTGAAGACACAGATTACCTCAGTTCGCTTAGAGAAAATTCATTTGAAACCAATCGCCCTCCGACAAACATTTGTCTCTATTCCCTTGAATGTAAATGATCGTAGCATTCATAAAATTGTAATGTTTGTGTTAATTGTGTGCTATCTTGTAAACCTCACAATTTCATAAAAACTCAAACATTATTTCTGAAACACATTTAAAATGTGGCAGTGGAAGGAAAACCTTGAGAATAAAACGCAATTCGTGCTCTCAAAGTAGACACGTTCATGTCAAATGTGCACTTTATCTGTCTGTTTTGCACAAAAAGTGACAACCTTCTTACAGCGGCTTGGAACCACTTCCTTTGCTTTTATAAAGGACACTGAATACGAATGTAAAATACATTGAATACGAAGTGCTTGAGACATCATGCTTTTAAATTCACGCCCATTTGTTTAGAAAAAGATTTGTAGGGGACAAAAATTTGACTCAACTTGAAGGAAGATCTTTCAAAGGGTCTTACCATTTTACAATATTCGAGTAGTTTTCAGGGCTCAGTGGTGAGTTACAGGCTGATGATGATGATTAAGTATATTTGTGTCGAAGACTTTTTAGAAATATATTCAGGGCTGTCATGCACGCTGATGAACTTGCGAAATGAAAATTATACTTTTGAACGTCAAATTAAATTAAAACAACCAAATTGCCTACCGAACCGCCTTCCCTATATATTTTTTTTATTATTCCCATAGCAATAGCAATTAAATTAGACACACTTTAATTACACAAAAGAGATCCACAAGCTGTGGGCAAAACTCATTTAATAATAACAAAAAGCATTGAATTTGAAATCTGACGGCTTCCCAATTCCACTCAAGAAAAGTAACATAACGAAAATAAGGCATAAACGATATTGCTCATACTAAATTTTTATTACTTCTATAACCTGAAGTACTAGTACCAGGTGTTTCACATATTATCATTTCAAATGAGTTAGCTTTATGCCTCAATCTAGCCTAGAAGCAAAGATGAGACCTAAAGTGGAACAAGCTCACGTAGAAGAAACTGAATTTACTACGCAGCGACGGAAAAAAGGAAAATCTGTTTGGCGTTGGAGTTCGACAAGATGGTGGTCGCCAGTCAAGCGGCCTAGATGAGACCTACCACAGTCAGTAGGTCGGGCATGCAGGCGGCGAGTAATTAGCGACTTGCCGTCTGATCATGACCCATGCCCGGGTCGACGGCGCGTCGTGTTACACGCGCGCCTCTAAGCAGCTGTCAGCAATCTGACGGGGGACCCCTTAGAGGGCCAAAGTCTGCCGGGGTGGCGGGACTGTATTATCAGGTACCCGTGGCCCCGGAACGTAAAGGAAGGACACCGTGGATTTTAGTCAGTACAAGTCTGACAGTCCCTCCTGCCGTGGCCTGGGTGGGAGGACTCATTGGATGATTTTACCAAGCAAAAAAAGTCAGTAGGTACACTCGACAGGTTACAGGTTGCTTGTCGCGCCACATTTGGTGATTTGATCTTAGCATAGACTACAATAAATGGCCTTGTTCATAATTGTTGGAGTGGGGCGAGTGGGAGCAGCGATGTTGTGATTTTCTGTTTTGTTTTCCAAGAAATCATCGAATTGGGCAATAAATTGTACGAGGAACAGCGACTTTTTGAAATGATTGATTCATTAATAATTTTTTATTGTAACTTATCGATTTTAGTAGGTTCTGAAATCATTATCAAGTAATCTTGACATTAAACAGAAATAAACCAAAACTAAAATATACAGACCAAAATATACTAGCAAGTTTTAAAAGAATTTTAATAGCGAAAGCGGGGCTTTAAAACATTTGAACTTTGAAAGGCGAACTTATAAGAGTAAATACTTCTAAAACCACAGATTCTAGCGGATCGAAAGTGTAGGAAACTTGGACCTTGTTCTGTTTTCAAAAATAGTCCATTAAAGTTTGCCAGGTAAGCTGAGTTTACAACCTACTAGAGGATTGGCTGTTAGGTAATAATTTAAATTGGGGTTGTAATCGATTTTTTCCATCTAGAAATATATTTTTATTTATCGTGGTAAAATCATCAAATGAGTCCTTCCGCCCAGGGCAGAGCGGGAGGGACTGTCAGACTCGTACTGACTAAAATCCACGGTGTCCTTCAATAGCCCTTTACGTTCCGGAGTCACGGTAATTCGTACAGTCCCGCGACCATCTAGAAATATTTAGATGAACTAAATCCGTCACAACCCTAGTTGAAAATGGGTTATGCATCCATGCACGCGACGAAGCGAGCATAAGCTAGCGACATTTATTCTCATTGAAGACAGGTGCCAAAACAAACATACATTATAATTAGCGATAACGATGCGATGATAGAAAAGTAAAAAATAGTAGTATTACTTGAATAGACAAGACATGGTGTCGAAATGTTTACCCACGCAGTCACTTCTTCACTTTTCTTTCTAATTATCTTTCTAATTAATTAATGTAAACGTCGCGACGACGACGTCGGGTTATTTATGTTTTTCGCAAATAGTTGGTTGTGGCTTATTATTACAATTACTTCAAATATAAGTAACAAAGACTTACATTTATTGTCTCTTTGTGTAGCAAATCACCTATGAAGAAATAATTTAATATTAATTCATAACCTCAACGTTACACATCAATTTTGAACACACGTGAGCCTTCTAGTTTTGTGATAAAGTTGAAAATCTATATACCTACAGAACTATCTACAGAAATTTGACAGATTGTGGTAGCTTGTTGTGCTGGCGTATACTACTGGTTACTACTTATGCCGTATATGATTACTTCCCAGAATTCGATCCTTATTAGCAACACTATTAAATAGTGTAATACGATTTTTTTTCCAAAATCAACGGGTTCGATTCCTGGCCGCGATTATTGATTTTTCTAAAATCGAATGATGCAGTTTTAGTTTCGCGAAAATCGGCCTCGAGAATCTTTTCAACGTTTTTCGATATTTCTCATAGTTTCTGAAATAGCCATCTACACCCAGTTAAAAATACACCCTGTATACAAACTTTTGTCTACGGTACCATCCAAGATTTATTAAATTCCGTCTACCTTCGTAAATAGGGTTCTTTTGAGAAGTTCGACGAATAAAACATAAAAAATATATCACATAGTTACTAGTTTACAAACAAAAAAAAACTAGCCTTGTAAATTTAAAACAATCCAGCAGAAACTACGATAACGTCAAAGCAAAAAACTTGAACGACAAAAGTTGAACTTTGTCCATAGCCTTTAAAGATAGGCTATTAACGTTAAGACTCAGGTAGACGGGTCATAGTCGCAGTCACCGAGCTGTGAATCGCAGATAAAATTCTATTAGCTTTATAAAGTCCTAGTACCTTATGAATTTTAGATTTGATAATGCCATTATGGCTTCATTGAATTGTAATGTGGGTATAATAAAGTCGCGTTCATTTTTGGCTGGTAAATTAGAGTTTTTGTATTATTCTGAACTTTGAATAGGCTAATTTTGTTATTGTAGCTGCAAGAAATGGCAAATGCAACGTCTAGGTATGGCTTTTTTTCGCGTTATTTCGAGCCAAAAAAAGAGCTGTGAATGTCATTAAAAATACTAATAAAACAACTGTCAGTATTTAATGCAAGACATAAATAATGACAGCATCAATTAATTACAAATATATTTTAGTCTGTTAGTTAGAGTATAGAAAAATAATGGATATTTGTATTTTTAAATCATGAATATTGATGAATATCGGGAGTAATCATCAATATTGTGGATGTCTGAAGCAATTTAATAATTATTAAATTAATAATTTATTATTATTATTTATTAATTGTATTATCTTCGTACATTTTTGGTATACGTAACAAAAGAAAATAACGAGTGAATAGTTTTTGGTTAATTAACAGACCAATTTAATTTTTGAATTTTCGGTTTTCACCCCGTTTTACTAATTACAATTAATAAGTTATAGGAACCGCTACACAGCTCCACAGCTGCTTTGTCACGACTTACAATGATTCCATTTAAGTTTCAGCCAGGTAAGCAACTACCCAACTGTGAAACACTGATAGCGCGGATCCGTCATGTTCGTAACTTGGCCGCGTTGCTAAGCGATACAACTGTTTAAACTTATACTTATCTCATACTTATCTTTACGCTCGAGACTTTTAGGGTAGCGGGCTTAGAACTAGTTTTGCCTATGAATTTGGGCATGAAATTAAGTTTTATTTGGGTAGAACTACCAATGGCTTTGTTACAAAACGATATTGTTAAAGACTAGAGTGATTTTTACAACTTTTATTTTCTTCGACATAAACATAGGCAAAACACCAGCGGTGGCGGGTTTCTGCAAACCAAGAGGCGATCTACGACCCGGGGCCGTATTGAAAGAGACAGAACTATACAAGTCGTCTAGCGCCACCTCGTTCACTCACTGGAACAAGCCTGGTTATAAGACGTCATAATACGGCCCCAGGTCTATAAAAACCGAAATAGTTTCATTGGTTACAGAAAACCTAATAAGAGAACCTAACGAGTTTACTGTTGTTACAAAGTGTTTGTCGACCCCTTAATTTCAGACGCAAACACGTCAACCTATCCCGAACTTTAAAAATTTTAAAATACTTCTTCTTCACTCGGTCCCTCATTAATGAGGACCGTGGTCACTGGTCCCTTTCAAGCGGACGATCTGCCTCCATCTTCTCCAATCCAAAGTTGCCATTATCACCTATTGAAAATTGATTGAGGATGTAGCTTTTTTCACTTGGTCCGACCATCATGTTGGCGACCGGCCACGTGGTCTATTTCATTTTGTATTGCCAACAATAACCAGCTGTTCAAGGTTGCTATCCTCCCTTAATTATATTCAATATATCAGTCTAACATTAAACCTTTTTCTGTTCTAATGAAAATTTTAAATAAATTTGAACTTGTAGGAACCTGCCTAATTCCTGAAAACTTCCTAATACTATCAATACGTAATGGAGCGCCTACTCGATGACGTCACCAATCAGTCGTCGTCAATACGTGGCTTCATTTAATAATGCCAAAGCACTTACCGTTTGGAATGTAGCTCTGTGCCAGAGCGAGTGGGCCATCCTACTAACATAGATGCGAAAATGTATTTGTCTATATGTTCCGTTTTCACGTCAGAATGGCTGAATCTTTTTTTAAGAATTTTAATAAAGAGTCGTAATGAGTTGATATAACCGTCCCGCATGACGAGAACCTCGTGAAAGCTGAGAAAGATAAGCAACTTAAGTATCTTGATTTGGCTCACGAGGTTGTCGATATGTGGGATGTGGTTTCAGCGATCATTGTGCCGATAGTCATGTCGGCCCATGGCTTAATTGCCAAGAGCCTCGACCAACATCTAAGGAGGTTCTCGTTAGGCAGCTAGATCAAGAGCCAGATTCAGAAAGCAGTTCTTCTGGACACGGCGCGCATTGTTAGGAGGTTCCTTTCTCTGGAGCCCTGACCGCCGGTAGCTTGGACCCTGTTCCCGATATCGGTGGGCCACTATTATTTATATTTTCAAATGTTTTCTTTTTATAAAAATATTAAAAAATGTATAAATAGTAAATAAAAATTAATAAAAAAAACACGAAGTTGTGATGAGACTCTAAAGTTATCTTACTAATATTATAAACGTGGAAGTTTGTAAAAAAACTACAGAATGGATTTCGATGAAATTTGGTACACAGGTGGTTTATAATCTGGATTAACACATAAGATATTTTTTATCCCGATTGTCCCGTGGGATAATTTTCGAGTTTTACCGGGTGAAACCGCTGGCAACTGTAACTGTAAGGGTATGTGAATATCGCGTTTTGGTTTTTTGAAGTGAAAACTTCTTTAGCGGCGTTGAGCACTTTTCTGTAATGGGTATAAAATCTTAAACTCGCGTCAGGACACGTGACCCTGACCGAAAAAGCGTAGGACGGCGCAGGGCGCTTGCGTGAATGTTCGTGTGACTTTATTACTTTTAAAGAAGTTTGTATGCTGGATACATTCGTTGCTAGGTAACATTGTTTATAAAAGATGTACGTCACATTGGAAAATTATTGAAATAAAAAGTCAACCATTTTTGCGAGTTTTACTAAAATCTGTTCACAAGATATTTCCAACAATTACTATTCAAGTTTTCACTTCTGCCGGCACTCCCAGAGTGCAACCCGTCGTTTTTTTTTTGGTTCTGGGACAAGCTGATTCTTCATTGTGTTTTTTCGAATTTTCCCTCCTTTCTTTTCGTTATATAGACGTATATGACGCGCCGGAATAGGATATTTATTGAGAAAATTTTGGGTTGGATAAATAATCAAATGAGCCTTCCCGGAACGAAAGGGACTGTTAGACTCTAAAAGACTAAAAGAAAAATAATTTCAGAAGCGTCTTTTTCACATGCAGTTTGCGTTCCAGAGCCCCGGTGCTCTTTTAAGACGGTCCTTCTATCCGAAGGTGGACGTGCGACCCCTCAACATCCCTCTGTAAAAGGCATTCGAGAACCAAAAATCGAACCTTCTTGTTCAAAATAACAGTCATAAATCAAAATAACTAAACACACTCCGATAAGTATTTTCTTTACTCAGTGACGTCACCAATTAATCATTAGTCAATACACGTGGCTTCACTTAATAATGTCGCAGCACTTACTATGTTGGCATTTGGAATGCAGATCTTGTCACTAAAGGGAATTCAATGTGCTTAATAGCAACAAGTGGGTACAGTTTTAAAAGGATTACGCTAATGTTCAAATTTACATTTTCTATGTAGGTACTTTAGCATCTCCTGCTGGATGCTGTACGTCGGTGTAGTGCGGACCATGGACCTTTACGGAGCCCCTTGTGGGCCCTGAGCATACGGACGCTACCAGTAAAGCTGGTCGCATGCCAAATGTACTTTAGCATCTTCATTATCAACTATGTCTTTTTAATGTTCCTATTAAAATGAAGAATTCCATTAAAGTTTACTTGCGTCCCGCTGTCCGTTGACATACAGGCGCCGAAAAATTATTATATAACTGAACTCCCATTTTTTGCTCAGTATAATCATCAAATGAATCCCCCGCCCTGGGTGGGGTGGTAGAAAACGTCAGGCTCCCCTGAATAAAAATCTACCCCGTTCCTTCTGAAGTCTTTTCGTTCCAGGGTCCGTAACCCTAAAAAGGGCAATTGAATAAACACGATAGATTTTAATCAGTCCCTTCTGCAGCAACGAGGGCGGGGGTCTCATTTTTTGATGTTTTTTAGGGTTCCGTAGTTAACTAGGAACCCTTATAGTTTCGCCATGTCTGTCTGTCTGTCTGTCTGTCCGTCCTCGCTTAATCTCTGTGACCGTTAGCACTAGAAAGCTGAAATTTGGTACCAATATGTATATCAATCACGCCGACAAAGTGCAAAAATAAAAATTGGAAAAAAATGTTTTTTTAGGGTAGCCCCCCTATATGTAAAATAGAAAGTGATTTTTTTTTTAATTTCAACCCTAACGTGTGATATATCGTTGGATAGGTATTTAAAAATGAATAGGGGTTTACTAAGATCATTTTTTGATGATGTCAATAGTTTCGGAAATAATCGCTCCTAAAGTCAAAAACAATGTGTCCCCCCCCCTCTAACTTTTGAACCATAAGTTTAGAAAATATGAAAAAAATCTGGAAAGTAGAACTTTATAAGGACTTTCTAGGAAAATTATTTTGAACTTGATGGAAAGAACAGTTTTTGTGCAAAAAAAACAAGAAGGTGGTACAAAATTCCTGGACTAAGTTTGTAGTATAATCAATTATTTAATCATATATACAAGCATTTTTTTTAACTTCGTTTACGTATTTCATTATTTAAGACGGGAAACTACGGAACCCTACACTGAGCGTGGCCTGACACGCTCTTGGCCGGTTTTTTTTTCATATTTTGGTTTAACACCTAAAAATGGGTCATGGTTACCTCTCACAGACGGTCCCACAACCCATCATTAAAAATCTGAGTCACAACAACCAAGTTACTACAGACACTCACATAGATACTCAGTGTCGTCACCAATAAATCGCTCATCAATACACGTGGTCTTACCTAGTTATGCCGCAGCACTTAGGTACTATGGTAGCATTTGAAATGGAGATCTCGTCACTGAAGGGAATTGATGCGAATGGGCACCACTTTAAAAGGTTTATAAAGCCCAATTGCACCACAGATTACGTAACCGTATTTTGCGGATTTAAAAGGCTTGTGTTTAAACGCCTACCAGAAATGTACCTAATTTAAAACCAAGAAATCGAAATACCTGCCAGAATGAATGAATGCTCACCAAATTGTGTATCAAAAAGTATTGTAGAAATTAACCTATTTTCAGTAATAAAAAAAAAATCGACCCGAGCAGGGTCGACAAAGCCCCCGCACCGAACTTCGGGGTGTCCCTGAAATCTTGCTAAAGCGATTTTTGGATTTGGTGAGCATTTATCCATTTTGGTTTTCAAAAAGAATTATTGATGAGCATTTAAATTGTTGCCGATTTAAAACATCTCTCTCTTCTTACAAATCATCGAAAATTACGAAATTATCTTCGAAGATGGAAAAGAAAGCTTCTTTGGAATAAACAAAGCTATTTTGATTTGATATGAGGATAAACCGACAAGCCTTGCTTTGAGATTTTAAATGATAACCTAACAACTTTAAAGCTCAATTTCTCAAAGCAGAGTATGTCGAGTCATTAACAGCCTTTCCTTTTACATTGACAATATGGATTCCTTTTGGATGTAACGTTTTAAAATAACAGTTGTTCATTCGGACTAACTGATATTGATTTAAGTATCATTATTGTGTCTCTGTATTGTCAGTTTCTTCTTATTTTCTTTGTATTTGAATCTATGGTGAATTTTGATTCACCATAGGTTGGTGGGTGGGAGGACTCATTTGATGATTTTACCACGATAGAAAAAAAAATGGTGAATTTTGATAGATAACGACATTAATATGCTCCCCAGTTAGATGGACCGACAACCTTAAGTAAGTGGCTGGGGAAGACTGGATGCGGACGCAGTGGACTGTGAGTTCTGCATTAATATTGTGTACTTGGTAATTGTTACCACAAACAGTTGCTCGACTTTCTTGTTCCTCGTATTTATCATTTATCATCCACTGAATTAATTTATTCTGCTAAGTAGGCTAAGTTGTTGGGCGAGACGGAGTGGGAAGCGGTCGCCTCCTTCTGCGAAGCAGTCATGCTCGCGAAGGAGGAGGCGGGCCGCGTGAGGGAGAGGACAGCGTCCTCCCTACACCCCTGACGCAGTGGTAGATGCCCACGGCGACGGACGTCGCAAGGAGATCTCCGGCCACCGTAGGCGCGGGCATGCGGGCTGCGAGTAATGGGCGACTCGCTGTCCGACCATGGACCGACCATGCCCGGGTCGACGGCGCGTTGTGTTCTACGCGCGCCCCAAGGATTGTCAGTATACTGACGGGGCCTGTAGAGGGCCAAAGCCTGCCGGGGTCGCGGGACTAACGAATTACCGTGACCCCGGTACGTAAAGGGCTATTGAAAGACACCGTGGATTTTAGTCAGTCAAGTCTGACAGTCCCTCCCGCCCTGCCCTGTGTGGAAGGACTCATTTGATGACTTTACCACGTTGAAAAAAAAAATCAAAAAGTAGGCCAAGTTCTTTTCACTCCTTTAATAAACTGACCTCCACAACCCATACTTACGTATGTAAATATGCAAAAATCATACAAGAACCTTCCATAACTCACCACAACATAGTATTACATGAAATCTAAAAGCTAGCGTGTCGTTCAGTATTAAAGTAAGTTTTAATTCCGCCGCGCCCTGTACAGGTGGGGCCGGGTTACATAATGATACTTGCACTTAATGTACACTTGTCAAATGCACTTTTAGAACGTAAAATACTATGTTGAGGAGGAAGTGCCCTTAATGGTGGTGGAAAGCAGGCTTTATGGAAGGAAGTGGTGTGACGTTGTTTAAGTGGTTTTAGGCTCTATATTGTAGTTTATAGGGGCTTATTTCGTATGACAATGTAAGATTGGGAGTAGGTCCTATATTGGTGAAGTAATGAACAATTTGATTGGTTGTTTGGCTGCCGAAAATCTAAGCAATATAATTTTAGTTTACGTACAATATAGTAAAAAACAATAATATCTTCGTAAAAAATACATGTGAAAAAGGCGAAATATGTACACCTCCGTATGTACTACCAAACTATATTTTTATCAGCAATAGACAATCGTTAAAGTTTAAACTAAGTTCTCAGAAAAAATCCTTACAAACAAACAGTACACACCCATCCCAAGCCGTTACTAAACCTTTTTTTAATTCTTATTGGCAACATTAGGGTTCGGCCGGGAAATGAAGAAGCCGTGACGTCACCAACCTACTTTCAGTGTAAGGGAAATGGGACAGTCACTGATAAAGGTAGCCACGGAAGTTTGGACACAACCAAATGAATGGACGTGCTTTGTGATTCCATTCGTTTGGGTTTGGAATGAGTCTTCTAAATGGTGAGCTTTCTGTTATATTTACAGGTGAATATAGAATAATAGTTTGACAGAAACTTTGGGTCACTTCATATGGAAAGACTGAATATAAAGTGTAATTTAATAACTGAAAGTTTTCTAAAAGGAAGGACTCGTATATATTTTGCATCCACAAGAACAAATTCCTCCAGTTGCGGGCAATATTTGAAATTTCGAATCGGGAAGCGAGAGGATATATGATACACATAAAAATATTCTTCGATGAAATCTCAAAATGATGATGTTCTTCAGAGAGGTCAGATGCATAATATCGCCAAAGGGGAGCCCTAATGTTGACGAAACGAATGGTCACACGTATAACTTTCATGAACCATGCCCGGGTCGATGGCGCAGCACAATGACGCCCTCTAAAGGGGGAGGGAGGGCAGGCCAAAGCCTGCGGGGTCGCGGGTCTAATGAATTACCGTGACCCCGGTACGTAAAGGGCTATTGAAGGACACCGCGGATTTTAGTCTGACAGTCCCTCCCGCTCTGCCCTTGGGGCAGGACTCTTCTGATGATTTTTACACGATAAAAATTGGCTTTGTGCAGAAGGTATACCTAATTTAATCACTCATCACAAGATGTGGAAGTTGGAAATTAGTACCTACATTTTTAGAGTTCTGTACCTTTTTTTTATCGTGGTAAAATCATCAAATGAGTCCTCCCACCCAGGGCAGGGCGGGAGGGACTGTCAGACTTGTACTGACTAAAATCCACGGTGTCCTTCACTAGCCCTTTACGTACCGGGGTAACGGTAATCCCTTGGTTCCGCGACCCCGGCAGAGTTCTGTACCTTAAAAGAAAAATGGAACCTTTATATAATTCACTTTGTTTTCCGTCTGTCTGTCCGCTGTTAAGACCGTTTTTCACAGAAATGCGTCGCGGTAACAAGCTGAAACACCAAAGTCAACGCTGTCAAAAGATACCATTTTAATACGTTTAGATAGATAACTTTTGAAAGATTTTTTTTTTTCAAATAAAATGGTTCATTTATTTTTGGGATAATTATTTTTCAGCTACGGAACCTTTCTTATTTTGGTCTATTGACATACCTAAATTATTAGGCGAGGTGACGCCCGAGAAGAAAACTTGGTAAAATAAAGAGGTCAATATTATCAGCTAGAGTACCAAATTAGATCGAAATCAGTTCAGGTTTTAGTACATAATAAACATAACAACCAAACATACAAAGTTTCTTTCATATTTACAAATTAGTGTGGACATAACATTATCATAGAACTTTAAAAAAATCTGTACTTAATTTTCATCGGTCGATTAGCTTCCCTATAACTCTTTTATTTAAAGTTTAAAATAAGCACAGTAGTATAATTTATGTATAACACAACATTGTTAGTTAATACCATCGGGAATTGCATGTTGTACCATGGTTGTAGCAATTATTTGATTCTACGAAATACTACAAAATGACGTGGACCTAATAATACAGGTATTTTCTAGTAAACAATCTATTACAAATTAATATTATTCTGAAAAAAGAAACCAGGATCACGAATATGCGATGTAAACGTAACGTAGAAACGTTTTAAAAGTCTGGTCTCACCAGTATAGGCGAATTGATGGATTCTGAAGCACTTAAATACTTTTGTTTTAGCTTGGTAAAATCATCAAATGAGTCCTCCCACCCAAGGCAGAGTAGAAAGGACTTTCAGACTTGTACTGAATAAAATCCACGGTGTCCTTCAATAGGCCTTTACGTTCCGGAGTCACGGTTGCTGGCCCTCTAAAGGTAATTGTGCTGACACTCTTTGAGGCACGAATGGAACACAACACGCCGTCACCGTCGACCGTCGACCTGGGCATGGCCTATGGTCGGACAGCGAGTCGCCCATTACTCGCCCCCCGCATGCCCTACGGTGGCCGGAGATCGTCTTGCGACGTCTGCCGACTACTTCGCAGAAGGAGGCAACCGCTTTCCATTCCGTCTCGCCCCGCAGCATGGCATCGACCAAATCCGGGCGCGAGAGGTCGCCGCCAATCGCCGTCGTGAGGACACGGCGGTGCTCTGCTCAAGCGGGGCAGTCCTGCACCGTATGCTCCACCGTGTCCTCCGGGCGATCCTCGCAGTGGTGACACCCAGACGTTTCTTCCTTGCTCATCCGACACAGGTACCTCCCAAAACTTCCGTGTCCGGTGAGAAACTGCGTCATGCGATAGGTCAGGACGCCGTGACGCCTATCCAGCCTTTCCTCAAACAGGGGTGTTACCGCCGCAAATGCGGCGTGCCCGAAGCACTTAGATACTGGAGTATTTGTCAGCAAATCGTTCACAATCTACCCGTATCGGTTTATGAAGCGGTAGACCGATATGTAGACGAGGTTCTAGCGTGAGTTCCTACATTTAATAATGTACAGCTAACGAGGATTTTGACGTGAATTTGATGGATAAAATTGGTTCGTTCATACAATTGAAGCGCTTTTTAAGGTTCCATACCCAAAGGCTCCGCTCTGCCGTCCGTCTGTCACGAAGCTGTAGGTACCTCATGAACCGTGATAAACAGTTGAAATTTACACAAATGATGTATTTCTGTAGCCGTTATAACAACAAACACTAAAATAGAATAAAATAAATGTAAATATTGTTTTTTTAAAAACGTTGCCCCACACTAGGATTTTTTCCTGTAATGTGGATGCGTTTATAAACATATAATCTCACATACACAAACGCCCAGACCCCAAGCAACTACTTGTAGATCATACAAATATTTGCTCCGTGCCGGAATAGAACCGCGACACGCAGCGTAGCAGTCCAATCGCTCAGCCACTGGCTCACACACAAATATTTAAAAGGAGTCCCATACAACAAACGAGACCAGCCTTTTATACGCTATATAACATCACGCTGTGACTCATAAGAGCCGAGCAGCAGGGGTGAAACCACGAGAAACAGCTAGTTGTTTATATAAGTTACGTCCTAATACTTCAATTACGCTTTGCGGCCAAATAAGTAGAAGTCATGGTTTTTTTTTTTTATCGTGGTAAAATAATCAAATGAGTCCTCCCGCCCACACTGTCAGACTTGTACTGACTAAAATCCACGATGTCCTTCAATAGCCCTTTACGTACCGGGGTCACGGTAATCCCTTGGTCCCGCGACCCCGGCAGGCTTTGGCCCTCTACAGGCCCCGTCACTATGCTGACATTCTTTGAGGCGCGCGTGGAACACAACGCGCCGAAAGTAGAAGTCATGGTAGGACCTCTGATCGGTTTATAGTTATAGAAAAGCTTCTCTAAATATAACCACAGGATCGATTCACACGGGCCGACTATTAAACACTGTCAAAGTGTCAACGTCAAATGTCGTTATCAATTAGTTAATGCGTTGATTATGATCGTGTGCCACTGAGGGCACTATAATTTTGAGTGCCGGGAGAATCTAGAGCGGAGAAATTTTTAGTGAATTAGAATAGAATAGAAAACATGTTAGATTATGGTTAGTATTAGGAGTCTCGTGCGGCGAGTAATGGGCGACTCGCTCTCCGACCATGCGCGGGTCGACGGCGCATTGTGTTCCACGCGCGCCTCAAGGACTGTCAGGGTAGTGACGGGGCCCTCTGTAAAGGGCCTAAGCCTGCCGGGGTCGCGGGACCCACGAATTACCGTGACCCCGGTATGTAAAGGGCTATTGAAGGACACCGTGGATTTTAGTCACTACGAGTCTTACAGTCCCTCCCGCTCTGCCCTGGGTGGGAGGACTCATGTGATGATTTTACAACGTAAAAAAAACAGGGGTCTCGTAAAGTTAAAATAATGGGATGGGTAAAAATATTGATTGGTGAAAAGCCAATGCTCATCTCGTCGGTATAGCATCAAAATTTTATATGTTCCAGGGTTACCTTTTACCGAAAACGTTTACAAGAAATCCACTAGCTTTTTGGTCAGCCATCGGTTCTTGGTGTAATCTTGCATGTGGAGATAAATTACGGTAACGAGATGGCGCTAGACGACTTGTGTAGCTCTGTCTCTTTCCCACAGCTTAACTACTCACGCTTTGAGACGTTATGGTAGGCCACCAGTGTGTGTATCTGAACCAAGACTTTACAGATGGCAGTAAAACAGTCCTCTGATCGTATAAAGGTGGTTAACCCAACCAAAAGTCAGACTATAGCTACAGCAAGCCTCCTGGAATACGAAGTCTAAACGGTTTGGCCTTGCCACTGGTTCAACGGCATACTCTTGTGTTATGGGTACTAGACAACTGATAAACATACTTATATATTTCTAAATACATACATATTATAGATAAATTACACCCAGACACAAAACAAATGATCGTGCTCATCACATAAACATTTGTCCTGGGTGGGAATCGAACCCACGACCTCCGGCATAGCAGTCAGGGTCACTAACCACTAGACCAACAGGCCTGTCAACTCATTCCATAGTTCTTACGCCAAGATCTGGTCCTGAGCATACCTCGTACAGTTTTCAACTTGCCTACTCACCTATGGTACAGTACTCATGTATTTTACAAAGAAAAAGGGTTCAACTCTACACTACAATTCTATCCTGCATTAAACTCGTACTATCCTCTAGTATTATACGTGCGTCCTTTAAAATTCACAGAAACGGTTCAAGAGAGCAAGCTAAGCCTTCTAAGGTGATTTACACACTCACACTGTTTGCCGTGTGGACTCCAGGAGTCGACCATCTTGCTGCAGTGTGAAACGACATTATTTGAGTGTAATGTTAGTGAGATTCTATAATGAATGGTTTCTCCATTCATTCTCTAATTTCCCATTCATTTCCTCATTCAGTCTCCAACCACTACCGCAGGATTTTTAATACCAAAACCAAAAATTCCTTCACTAATTTCAAATTTTTGTGTCTCGAAATCCACAACTTTTAATTAAACCAACACTCGAATCGATTTAAAACGTCTACATTAAATCAAAAATTGTTCGACAAAAAAAAAAGTACCGTCGAGTTCCGAGATTCAAAGAAAAATTTCTGGGTCGCGTTTCTCTCTACGTCTTTTGAACGTCATTCTTTGTACGATGTTGACACTAGCGACATCTGTACGTACTTTAGGCGTGTTTTTATTGTGGCCGTGATCAAGGTTTCGTCGTAATGATACGACGATGTTTGTGAAAGGATTTCTTAAGGTATCTAATTTGTTTTTAATGAATATGACCTGGATTTTGACCTATATTGAGTTTTTCTGTAGGTATGCCTGTGATTTGGACCGTATTGCCTAGTACTAAGTGGGTTGTGTATGTCTGATAGGATTACTACTCACGCAAGCGGAGCGGTATTGTCGTTTCGGCAGCATTTGTCGAACAACAATGTCGACCCGTAGCAATTACTGCACTTCCTCGGTTTCAACCGGTTTCAACCGGTTTGACACGATCTGATATTTCATTCGGGTCGACACGTCATTCGATTTGGTAACATTTGTGTAATAACAAATCAGACCCTGCAGACCACTGACAAAGTTTACAGCTTGCTTCAAAAGCGACTGCTGCTCTGCGTGTCGTGGGTTTGATTCCCGCATTTTTGAAGTGAAAACTTCTTTAGCGGCGTTGAGCACTTTTCTGTAATGGGTATAAAATCTTAAACTCGCGTCAGGACACGTGACCCTGACCGAAAAAGCGTAGGACGGCGCAGGGCGCTTGCGTGAATGTTCGTGTGACTTTATTACTTCATTCGTTCGATACATTCGTTGCTAGGTAACATTGTTTATAAAAGATGTACGTCACATTGGAAAATTATTGAAATAAAAAGTCAACCATTTTTGCGAGTTTTACTAAAATCTGTTCACAAGATATTTCCAACAATTACTATTCAAGTTTTCACTTCTGCCGGCACTCCCAGAGTGCAACCCGTCGTTTTTTTTTTTTTTTTTTTTTCGTGGTAAAATCATCAAATGAGTCCTCCCACCCAGGGCAGGGCGGAAGGGACTGTCAGACTTGTACTGACTAAAATCCACGGTGTCCTTCAATAGCCCTTTACGTACTAGGGTCACGGTAATCCCTTGGTCCCGCGACCCCAGCAGGCTTTGGCCCTCTACAGGCCCCGTCATTATGCTGACACTCTTTGAGGCGCGCGTGGAACACAACGCGCCGTCGACCCGGGCATGGTCCATGGTCGGACAGCGAGTCGCCCATTACTCGCTGCCCGCATGCCCGCGCCTACGGTGGCCGGAGGTCGTCCTGCGACGTCCGACGCCGTGGGCGTCTACCACTGCGGCTGGGATGGAGGGAGGACGCTGTCCTCTCCCTCAGGCGGCCCGCCTCCTCCTTCACGAGCATCACTGCTTCGCAGAAGGAGGCGACCGCTTTCCACTCCGTCTCGCCCCGCAGCATGGCCTCGACCAATGCCGGGCGCGAGAGGTCTCCGCCTATCGCCGTCGTGAGGACACGGCGGTGCTCTGCCCAAGCGGGGCAGTCCTGCACCGTATGCTCCACCGTGTCCTCCGAACGATCCTCGCAGTGGTGACACCCAGGCGTTTCTTCCCCCCCTATCAGACACAGGAACCTCCCGAAACTTCCGTGTCCGGTGAGGACCTGCGTCATGCGGTAGGTCAGGACGCCGTGACGCCTATCCAGCCACTCCTCAAAGAGGGGTCTTACCGCCGCGATTGCGGCGTGCCCGGACCTCGGTTGCGACAGTCGCTCCCTCCATACTGCCCTGAGATCGCGCCGGAGCTCTTCCCGCCGCGCCTCGACTTGTCGAGGCAGCGGGGATTCGCCCCGACGCTGCGCCTCCACGCGCCATTCATAGACGCGCTGGAGGGCAGTCGCCTCCAGATCCCAGGGCAGCAATCCTGCTAGGAGGTTGGCTGATTCGCCGGCGATCGTGCGGTATCCCCGGATCATCCGGATAGCCATGACCCTCTGGCATGCGACCAGCTTGAGTGGTGGCGTCCGGATGCTTAGGGCCCACACAGGGGCCCCGTAGAGGGCCATGGACCGCACGACACCGGCGTACAGCCTCCGGCAGGAGGCATTTGGCCCGCCGAGATTGGGCAGGAGCCGCTTGAGAGCGGCTGCTGCCCGGTTCAGCCTTGGGGCCAAATGCAGGAAATGCTCCCTGAAGTTCCACCGGCTGTCGAGGACGAGTCCCAGGTACTTCATCGTCCTCCCGACGCCGATGCGAACCCCCTCCACCGTAATGTGGGACTCTGAACGTGGCGCGTTCAGACGGCCATGAAAACACATGGCCTCTGTTTTGTGCAGCGCCACGTCGAGTCCCAACTGCCGGATCCTGTTAGCGACTGTCGCTACCGCCTGCGTCGCCACGTCGGCCGCCGCCTGGTGCGACTCTCCCTTCGCCAAGACGAGCGTGTCGTCGGCGTAACAAATTACGCCGACGCCGTCAGGGAGGTCGCCGCGCAGCACCCAGTCGTAACCGATGTTCCACAGGAGCGGCCCCAAGACCGATCCCTGTGGAACACCGCACGACATCTCTCGCCGGTTCCACTCTCCCCGGTGACCGGGGTAGATGACGGCTCTGTCCGTCAGGTAGTCCTCGACTATACGACGGAGGTAGGTCGGCACCCGGTGATACCGGAGTGCCTCCCTGATGCAACTCCAGGGCAGGGTGTTAAAGGCATTGGAGATGTCTAAAGACACCCCCAAGACGACCCTGCCCCGGGAAACCGCATCCCCCGTCGTGAGGGCTCTCACGCGCGTGATCGCATCCACCGTCGAGCGCCCCCTGCGGAAGCCAAACTGGCTCTCCGCAAGGTCCGGGCCCACCCGATTCAGGTGCCCGACGAGGCGGTTTGCAATTACTCTTTCAAAGAGCTTGCCCACCTCGTCGAGCAGCACGATGGGCCGGAATGCGGACGGAGAGTCCGCAGGGCGCCCGGGCTTCTGGATCAGGACCAGTTTTCCCGTCTTCCAACGAAGCGGGAACTGGCCCCTCTCCAGGCACGCGCTAAAGAGCCCCCCCAGTCGAGGCCCAAGAGTCCCGGAGGCCAGGACCCAGGCTTTTCCTGGCAAGCCGTCTGGTCTTGGGGCGGTATTCTTGGCTTTGAGCCGTTGTACCGCCACTCTCAGGTCTACCTCGGTCACCTCCGGAGCGTCGTAGACGTCGTCGTCGCTGTGGTCCGCGTTTGCGTCAGCTTCAGGCACCGCCGGAGACGGAGCCATGGGTGGGGGAGTGTGCTCCTCCCGCGAGGGGAACAGGGCGCTCACCACGCCCTCCACGAACTGAGGCTGGAGACTCTGCGTCAACGGGGGAGCCCAGGGGCGGAGCTTCTCTCTCACCCACTTATAGGGCCGGCCCCATGGGTCCCCGTCCAGAGCCTCCAGCATCTCCTTGCGGGCCAATTCCTTGGCCCGCCAGATCTCGTCGCGGAGGGCGGTCTTCGCTGCCCTGTAGCCATCCTGCAGCTCCGTCTCTACAGCCACCGCATCCGGAGGTCGGGTACGGCGCCTGCGGAACCTGGTGTACCGGCGTCGCGCGGCAACGCACGCCTCGCGCAGCGCTGCTAGCTCGCGCGACCACCAGTACAACTGACGCCGGGCGCGTCCTAGCCGGACCCGGGGCATGGCCACGTCGCAGATCTCCGACATGGCCTCCTGGAACCACCCCGCCTCGTCGTTGATGTCGGCAGGCCTGTCCGGTGGTGACACCCAGGCCTGCACGATCGAGGCTTCCAGGAATAGCTCCCGGTCCAGCTGCTTCAGCGCCCATCGCGGACCACTTGGGTTCCGTCGGACCGGCGCGTCTGAGGTCTGGGCGGAGACGTCGAACCGGATATACCGGTGGTCGGAATAGGTCTCCACCTCCTCTACAACGCGCCAGTCTGTGACGCGCGGCGACAGGCCGGAGGTGGCGAACGTGATGTCCACCACCAAATCGCCCGTCCACCGCACGCACGTGGGGACGGAACCCCGGTTCTCGATGACTAGGCCATGCGCCAGGGCCCAGTGCTGGAGCATCCTGCCCTCTCTCGACGCGATCGAGGGGCGGGGTACCGGCGGCGGCCGACGAGATGAGGGTCACCGAGCCGTTCAGGTCCGCCACCCAGTCAATCCTGGGCGGGACAAAGTACGGCTCGGCGACCACGGCGACATTTATCAACCACTGCGCCATGCTCTGGAGCAGGAGATCCTGAGCAGCGGCGCAGTGGTTGATGTTCGCCTGGAGGAAGCGCAATGGAGCCATTAATCGGAGTCCATTGCAGCCTCCTCCAGGGCCCTCGGCGAGGGTGCGGCCACGGCGGCAGCGGCGGCGGCGGCATTGGCGGCGGCGGCGGCGGCAGTGGCGGCGGCGGCGGCAGCAGGAGCTGCGGCGGCGGGAACGGCGGTAGCAGAGGGCCTACCTCTGCTCCTGGTTTTAGCGGGCGGGGCGCAGGACTTGCCCCCTGCCCGGTGATCGGCCGGCTTGCCAGCCGCCGCACATGCGAAGCAGTGCGGCGGGGCGGAACACGAGCCGGCCTTGTGACCGGGCTGACCGCAGCGGAAGCAGTCGTCGCTGCGGTCGACCTCCGAGGTGCACTTGCATGCCGCGTGGTTACCCACTTGGCAGCGGAAGCACCTCAGAGGCCTGGGCTCCAGCAGCTTTACCTGCGCGGACACCCAGCCAACCAGGAGCCTTCGGCTCTCCTCTATCTTTTTGGCCGCCGGTACGGGGCAGCTGACTGTAATGGTCAGCAGCCCCGCGAAGCCAGGGCGTAGGATGCCTGCCTTGACTTGGTCGGCAGGGCATTCTCCAGCCCTGGCAACGGCGGCCACTACGTCCCCCTCCGAGACCGAGTCGTCCAGGCCCATAATGCGCAAGTCAGCGCGCTTAATGGGCCTGGACACCCGGGCCTCCTCCGCGTCTAGGGACGCTCTGAGCTCCAGGTTCTCCTTCTGGAGAACCTCCATCGCAGCCGTCAAACGGGCGACCTCCGCCCACATTTGGGACATTTCGTCCGCTGTCGTCGGTGATGCGGGCGGAGCCTGGCCGAGGCTAGCCGCCGCCACTGCCGCCATGATCGTGGCCGTGGCCGCTCCCGCGGCCCGATCTTTGGTGGCCCGTTTCCCCGGCTTGTTTGAGGCCAGTGAGCGGACGGCGGCCCTGATGGTCTCCTCTAGGGAGGGCTCCGCGCTGCCTCTTCCTCCGGTCCTGCCTCGGCCTTTACCCCGCACACTGGTGGGGATCTTCCGGCCCGAGGCAGGCTCGTCGTCCTCGGACGACGAATGGGGCCGCTTGAGGAAGCGTTTCCTCCTCTCGGCGGCCCCTGTTCCTCCGCGCCTTGAGCCAGGGCTCTGGGCGCTCATGGCGTCTGACGAGTCGGACTCCGACTTAGAGGTCAGCACCATGCTCCCTTTTCGAGCGGCACTCTGTGCCCGCTCCGTCGGTGCCGGTGAGGCGGACGTGCTGGACAAGTCCAGCGACTCCACCTCACAGGCACGTGAGCCACCTTGGCTCGCTGCGGCGACTGCCGGTTGTTGGGGGGGGATTTTTTTTAAACATTCCATCCAATTCCCACGAGTGTGGGGGAAATAAAAGGTCCACCTGGGCAGAGACCCCTGTACCCAGGTAAGCCTACGACATTTATTACTCGCCAGGGGGTCGGCCGGTACCCTGGCGAGGGTAGCACTAGCGACTGATTGTTCAAAAGAACTCCCGTCAGCCATACATCTCCTCGCGGTGCTCCGCCGCTTGAGATTCGGGGTGACTTTTTATAGAGGTTTTCTACCTCGCGGCCCGGGCGGTTAAGCCAAGGCCCTCGACCCCCGTCGAAAGTCAGAGACGTGATCCTGACAATCTTCGGGGCTACGAGAATAGCGGTGGCAAGAGGAGGTGGGAGTGCAATACCTCCTCCTGCCTACCCGGCGGCAGGGTAATTGCACGCCGTGCCCGCTCTTGCTCCAACCACTGTGCCCTCTGCTGAGCAGAGGGACACGTGGTGGAGCGACGCGACAGGACATTGGCATACGGGCAAGGAGACCCCATAGGGGAGTACTTGCCCGCATCCCGGGGCGCACCGTCCCGAGAATCTGGGCTTCCCCCCGGACGTATCCGGAAAGGAACTTCCAGCCTCGGGCACTCGAGGAGGTTTCCTGTCCTTAGCACCCCTGATTCCCGCATTGAAGAAATATTTGCATAACCTGTAAGTAGTTGCTTCGCGAGTGTATGTGAGTGTAAATGTTTGTAAATGTACCTACAACATAGGAGTAACTCTTAGTGTAAGGCAACGTTTAAAAGTGTAGAAAAACATTACTTTTTTTTTTTTTTTCGTGGTAAAATCATCAAATGAGTCCTCCCACCCAGGGCAGGGCGGGAGGGACTGTCAGACTTGTACTGACTAAAATCCACGGTGTCCTTCAATAGCCCTTTACGTACTAGGGTCACGGTAATCCCTTGGTCCTGCGACCCCAGCAGGCTTTGGCCCTCTACAGGCCCCGTCATTATGCTGACACTCTTTGAGGCGCGCGTGGAACACAACGCGCCGTCGACCCAACATTAAAAACAGAAAAACATTACTTACGAAAAAGAAATATACTTATGATGAATAATCTTAAAATCGTACAGAACCGACAAATTTAATTAGTTAGGTATGTAAGTGCCGTGCCTACTACAACTGAAGACCCTTAAAATTAGATGCCTAATCAACAAATCAATTGACCTTATTCCAAAACATTGCGTGCTTATATTGATTAACTCCATCTATTAAGACTAAGTTTGTCTATTTCGACATACATACTTGTATGTACACTCACATACGTCTGTGAAAGCTAAAATAGTCTTATAAATAGAAACACAAAACGATTTTTTTTAAGATTAGTGACACTCTCCGCCGCCTTTTTTTTCTAACGTGGTATAATCATCAAATGAGTCCTCCCACCCAGGGCAGGGAAAGACGGACTGTCAGACTTGACTGACTAAAATCCACGGTATCCTTCAATAGCCCTTTACGTACCGGGGTCACGGTAAATCGTGAGACCCGCGACCCCGGCAGGAGCTTTATAATGTTAGTATATATTCCGTCGCAACTCCTTGGTATACTAGACAGGCTGAAGGTCAAAGTGTTACCAAAGATATGCGGTTGACTGTACGAACGTACAGTAACAAATTGGGTGCAAAGGTCACATGGTTTGTTTAATAGAAAAAACGCACTGTTAATAAATCCACGGTTATTGCTTGTCAAACAGTTGTTACTAATTATGTTTATTTGTATCTTGTTATGTGCTATTTAGAATTAGTTGCGTTCTTACAATCTTTGAAGGTTAAGAGATTATCGGCGCGTTGTGTTTCACGCGCGCTTTAAAGAGTGTCAGCAAAATGACGGGCCCCCCCCTCTAGGGAGCCAAAGCCTGCCGTGGTCGCGGGACTGTACGAATTACCGTGACCCCGAAACGTAAAGGGCTATTGAGGGACACCGTGGATTTTAGTCGGTACGAGTCTGACAGTCCCTCCCGCTCTGCCCTGGACTCATTTGATGATTTTACCACGTCAAAAGAAAAAAGCTGTTGCCATCGGCTTCAAACGCTAAAACTCGAAAATTATCGAACAGGAACATAAAATCGGGATAAATACTATCCTATGTGATTATCTAGGTTATAAACTATCTGTGTACTTAATTTGATTCAAATACGTTCAGCAGTTTTTGCATGAAAGATTAACAAACATCCATCCATCCAAACAAACTTTCACGTTTATAATGTTAGTAGGATTTTTTTTTATCGTGGTAAAATCATCAAATGAATCCTCCCACACAGGGCAGAGCGGGAGGGACTGTCAGACTCGTACTGACTAAAATCCACGGTGTCCTTCAATAGCCCTTTACGTTCCGGGGTCACGGTAATTCGTACAGTCCCGCGACCTAGTAGGAAGGATAGGATAGTAGGAAGTAGGATATTAGTAGAATATGCACACTTCCAAACTTGGTAACTATTGAAAATTAAATGTACAAAATTGTCATTAATGCCTTCAAATTGAAATCCTCCTCCTTTTTTGAAGTCGGTTAGAAAAACATAAGTAATCATTGGATAAAATTTAAAAAAGCTATGAACCTAGATTTATTACTGAGAAGGATACTGATGTTTAAAATAGTTGTTTTTTGAAGTGAAAACTTCTTTAGCGGCGTTGAGCACTTTTTCTGTAATGGGTATAAAATCTTAAACTCGCGTCAGGACACGTGACCTGATCGAAAAAGCGTAGGACGTCAGGACACGTGACCATCGAAAAAGCGTAGGACGGCGCAGGGCGCTTGCGTGAATGTTCGTGTGACTTTATTACTTTTAAAGAAGTTTGTATGCTGGATACATTCGTTGCTAGGTAACATTGTTTATAAAAGATGTACGTCACATTGGAAAATTATTGAAATAAAAAGTCAACCATTGTTGCGAGTTTTACTAAAATCTGTTCACAAGATATTTCCAACAATTACTATTCAAGTTTTCACTTCTGCCGGCACTCCCAGAGTGCAACTCGTCGTTTTTTTTTTTTTAAACTTTCGTCTTAAAAATGGCAAAACTCTAAATAAACATTATGCGTAGCGAAATAATGATTACAATTTTTTCTACCCAAGATTTGCATTACGAAGAAAAAAATCTATTTGTAGGTAAAGTTTAACTCATTATTAATCACAATACATAAATAAAAAATCTATTCATGCTTAGAATATCAATGAAGGGTCTTAGGTGAACCACAGACAAAAAAAAAGAAATAAAGTTCAAGGACCATAGACAATTAATATAGAAGAGTTTCTTGTTGGTTCGACTAAAACCTCGTGTAACAGAGTAATATCTAATGTGGGTAATATTAATGAGTTTTACTTATGAAGAACTGACATTTACACAAAACTAGTAGAAGTCAGAAATGAAAGTTGGTTACCCTGGCTGACCCAGTGTTTGTATGATCGTAATAATTGAAATTAATATTGTATGTATGAAACAGGAAATAAATTATAGGAATAAAATAGTAATTACTATAGTTCGTCGGCACAGCTTTTTTTTTTTTAGGGTGGCAAAATCATCAAATGAGTCCTCCCGCCCTGGGCGGGGCGGAAGGAACTGTCAGACTCTTACTGACTAAAATCCACCCGTGTTTCTTCGGATGCCCTTTACGTTCCGGGGCCGCGGTATCCTGGATTAAGAAAAAAGCCGCGACCCCAGCAGGCATTTGGCCCCGTAAGAGGCCCCGTCGGTGACGCGTGAAACACGACGCGCCACCGACCCGGGCTTGGTCCTTGGTCAGACGGCGAGCTTACCCATTACTCACCGTCCGCAAGCCCGCTCCGCCGCTGTGCCCTCTGCTTTTCAGAGGGACACGCGTTGGAGCTTCCACCCGACAGGCTATTCGCATACGGGCAAAGAGACCCCTTAGGCACACAGTGACTAAAAGAGTTTTTAACCGCATCCCAGGGTGCACCGGCCCGAAAAACTGGTCTTCCCCCCGGACGTATCCGAAGGGGAACTCCAGTCCACGGGCGCACGTGGAGGTTTCCTGTCTTAGCACCCCTCGTCGGCACGGCTAGCGCAGTGACTGAACGATAGACATATTCTTTATTGTGCACAAAATTTACAATGAAAACCGAACTTAAAATTACATTCACAAAGGTGAGCTTATTTCTTTAAAGAGATCTCTTCCAGCCGACATGTGAAACTGATTTGGTGATTTGATACAAGGGGACAAGACTAAGACAAAGATAGTGTCGTGACTTTGATTCTCGCACCGAACAAAATATTTGTATGACCTACAAGTAGTTGAATCAGGTATGGAAGTTAGTATATTTGAATTAAGTTTAAGTTAGTAAATTCACGACATCGCAAAAGTTCCTAAGATGAGTGTCCAGGCGAATCATTACACCCTATAAGGGAACAGTGTAAAAGACGGGGACGTTAGGTATGATGGGAAATCACACACTTAAGGCAAACTTAACACAATACTAACGTAGCGCAAGCGCCAACCGGACATCATTTATTAATGGCCTCTTGCAAATGACGTCCTGATGGCGCTTGCGCTACGTTAGTGTTGTGTTAAACATTCCTAAAGAGTGTATGTCCCCATTATACCTAGCGTCCCCGTCTTATACACTGTCCCCTTTTTTTACGTTGTAATATCATCAAATGAGTCCTCCCACCCTTGGGTGTCAGTCGTACTGACTAAAATCCAAGGTGTCCTTCAATAGCCCTTTACGTTCCGGGGTCACGGTAATTCGTACAGTCCCGCGACCAACACTGTTCCCCTAGCATTTATTTTGAACCGCCTCAATAATTACAGTTAGGAACAACGCTCAGCGCAACGTGCACAAAACCACCGATTTATTGCGACGTTTTAGCTTACTTAATTTGTTATTCTTGTACATTCACACTTCGTTAGCATAAACCATGAAAAATCCGAAACATAACTCTCAGCAGAAAACCGAAAAAGCGACAAAAATCCGATCATTTACAATTCCCAACCCTCCCATTTAATGTTACGAAACAGATTTAAGTCCTCCAGCATACCTAAAACAAACAATAATATTATGTGCTGAAACGGGACAGTAAGATTTATTAACTGGAGGAGGGAAAGAGAGGACGTCACAGCAAATTTTTGAATCCGTAAGCTGAAAAGGATTAGGTTCATTTATCATGGCTGACACGGGGTAGTGACGTAACAAAGGTTGTCGGTCTTCTAATGAACATTCCTACAGAGAACAAGAAATTGCATTTTGCGAGTGTCAGGCCTGAATTACAGCGGTGTGACGGTGCACTTTCAGTTCGTGATGAAGTTTGAGGTGAAATGTCATTCAAACTCATTTCATGACGTTTCACCTCAATTTCATGATTATGACGTTTAATTTTTTTTTCAATGAGACTTTATGATGGCAATTATGAGCGATTGACAAACGGAACAAATATTTGTATGATATACAAGCAATTGTTGCAGTTGAGCAGCAATTAACAAATAAAAAAATAAGAAATTATCGTATGTGTTTTAAAGTTTACTAGCACTGCGTTAGATTCAAACAAGATGCCAAAAATGTTGACTGGATTTTGAGATTGGACACTGTGGGGCAGTAGCAGATATTTTAACCATTAAGCCTTTATCAAACAGACAGGCGTGGCGAATGCGAAGCGTTGACGTTTTTATTTGACATGTATGGAATTATTTGAATACAGTCACATAGAAAAGCGAAAGCGATCCGATAGCGTGACAGAACTATCGGACTGACGTCTCGTATTGGTTCGGTATTGCTTCGGACTCGCCTGTCCGTTTGACAAAGGCATTATAGCTACAGTAATACGAATTTATGATCACCCGGTATTTTTTGTCGATTTTTAAAAGATGGAATGCTTAAATAGGAGATGGCTGCTGACATAACGATTAATAGAGTATGGAAGAAATATACATGCTGCGCCCATCTCAAAAGATTTGACATAAAAACAAAGAAGGTACCTTATTTTTTAATGCCTAAGTAATTGTCGAAAGATAAAATTATCTTTTAAGCCTTAGTCAAAAAGACAGGCGTTGCGAATGCGAAGCGTTACGTATTTGTAATGTATGGAATTGTTTGAATCCAGTCACATAGAAAACCGAAAGCGATCCGATAGCGTGACAGAACTATCGTATTGACGTCTCGCTTCGGTTCGGTATCGCTTCGGAAACGCTTCGCTTTCGCCTGTCTGTTTGACAAAGGCATTAGTCCAACTGATGCCACGATGAACCACCAAGGTTGTTTCAAATGTTGAGAAAATTCAAAGAGAAATCACTAATTAACGGAAACTAAATTAGTAACAGGTCGTATTACCGTTGCATTAAGAGCTCTAATATATTTCCCCGCTGTAGTGTGAATTGACACACAGCGCATGCAGTGACATGGCTCTACTCCAGTGCCTCGATCACGGTAACCTATATTTGCTCATTGACTTTTACTCTCATGACATTGAGTTTATAATGCTGCTATTTTTTATATCTTTTTATCTTAAGTGGATCATTTTAATGAACGTATATTGTTCCATTGAATCATAATTATCTAACAAATATCACATTTCCCCTTCAATGTCACAAAATTCAAATTGAACCCATACGAAGCCGGAAAAAACTAGCGTCTTCTCCAACTTTCACCATTTTGTTCCGACCTGGCTTCGCACAAGGCTAGGCCACTCGTTGATAATGTAGCTTAGGCGAAATAATTAAAAAAAATCGTTCGTTTTAATAATCAACTGACGGACTAATTCTTTCATTTTTACTTTTCTTACGTAAGCTGAAATTGACGACCTGGGGTTGATCGTGAACGAGGGTAGAAATTGTGGGGATTGAATGTGGACCAAACCTAAGATACGATACTTTTAAACTACGTCACTTCTAGGTATAATTTTTACACAATTCTGAAGTCACGGGCTCCACTTTGGAGTCTTAATGCGTATTATCTATGTTAATATTCATTGATAAAAAATAAATGTCCTTTATTTTTAATACCCTTTCTACCAGACTAAATAAGATTTGCAATTTATTGCTACCTATTTTTTTTACAGAAATCAACATAGAAGCAAGCCAAAAACATTTAACATTCTTTGTCAATACCAATTTGAATTCCGCAAAATCCCTAAAGTGATTACCAAGGTGCTACTGAATAAAAAACAAAATTCTTTTAAAATCAGTAGATACTCTTCGACCTCACGGCACAATTTCCGTTGAACCCCACAACGCTTATTAATATTTCTTGATGCGGCTTTTAGGAAGTTCATCGAATGCCCAAAACCTGAACAAAGTTGGTGAACCTTTCCCTAAGGGATTATCGTTTCTGTTCGGTTGGGAAACATATTAACCGACTGTGTAGTGCGGCGAAGGTAGGGTGCTGATGTTAGCGGTTTATTTTAATGTAATAGTCTTAGTTATAATTTTAGAAAATAAAAGTGCGCGTGGGCCCCTTAGAGGGCCAAAGCCTGCCAGTGTCGAGTCTGATAATCACTTCCACTCTTACTATAGAGATGGCTTGAAATAGTCATGTCTCATATCTTATTTTAAAACTTCTCAAAATGTTTATCTCGTTTAGCCATTAACCAGCTTGGCTCAGAGACTGAACGATCGACTGGTGCGCAGCGCGTTGCGGGTGCGATCCCCGAACGAAACAAAATATATTTGTATGACCTACAAGTAATTTTTCTGGGTCTGGGTAAACACCCACACTCAGTGTTGGGAAACTCGTATATACAAACGTGTATGCGAGTTTCAATGTTCGCAAACGCACCCACGATACAGCAGAAAATTCGTGGGTCAAAATAAAAAATAAACGTACCAATAGACATTGTTCAACAACCCATTCCACATACATTCCACTCACGAATGGTCGCGGGACTCACGAATTACCATGACCCCGGTACGCAAAGGGCTATTGAAGGACACCGTGGATTTTAGTCAGTACAAATCTGACAGGCCCTCCCGCTCTGCCCTGGGTGGGAGGACTCATTTGATGATTTTACCACGATAAAAAAAAACACATTTATTTCTTAATCTAAATATACACATACCTGTTAAACTAAAAAATGATAAAAGCTAAGTTCCAAAATCCTAAGATTGGCGCAAAATCTTCACGTTTGTGACAATGTCACGTACACAAATGACGGAATATGTAACGACATGGAGTGCTCAGAGGCTCGGGTAGCAGTATACAGTACAGCTTAAGTGTGTATCTTGTAAGATTGAAGGTTTAACATGGGAGAGGGGGCTTATCCGAGCTGAGTGCTTCACTTCTATCAATTGTACACGTCACGCTTTCTGGTACAATTGGTGTGGAATCAATAGCGGAGGTGCTTTAGCGATTTTGGTTTTTCTTTATGTTTTAGACAGTTTATTTTAAAATAATCTCTTATACATAAATTAATCAAATGAAATAAATTTAATTATTATTCATGTTACTAGAGTCATATAAACAGATACAGGCAGGGTAAGCACAGACAAAAACGAACTCCACACACAGGGGACAGTTACATGGGATTACACATGTGACTGTACACAGTATGTTGGCAATCCAAAACCAGTATTTTAGATTATTCCCAATTGACGTGTGAGTAAATAAGTCATGGAAAAGTTCAAGCCAGTTTTGTGTAAAAAATAAGCAACATGTGGAGTTTCTTGCTCATTCTTCTCCATAGAGATCTACGCTTTGGAATGAGCACCTACGGTTCTTTCACAGTTTTTATGTCTTGTGACTGGGACTGTAGCACCATAACTATTTTCGTACTAGTTTTATTTTATGTCTTTTGACAATTCAAAAGTCCCTGTAATTGGCCTAGTTGAAATAAAAGATTTGATTTGACTACAGTTAAACAACTACCTACATATTCCTTCGGGTAAAAGAAATGATGGTATGTCCCATATTAAGACCCATTTAATAACGTGCATCAGTAAGTCAATTAAAAAACCATGCCAAACCCCATAAAACAATTTTCTAAATATATTTTCAGCAACTAAGACGTTCTTACCCCAAAAATACAAAGGCTCGAACAACAACATGTTTTCAAGTTATTGTATTGAGGTCGACTTTCAATTGAATGAATTTCAAAAATTAACCAGACTTGACAGCCATCTGCCGTCTGTGACCCAAATGAATGGCGAATCGAGAAAGATATTTTTATTTCAAACAAAAAAAACGGGATTTATACACGTTTTTACAAATAATATGCGACATCTAAATGTAATGCTAAACTGTTTCCAGCTACATGCCCAAGGTCGCGGGACCAAGGGATTACCGTGACCCTAGTACGTAAAGGGTTATTGAAGGACACCGTGGATTTTAATCAGTACAAGTCTGACAGTCCCTCCCGCCCTGCCCTGGGTGGGAGGACTCATTTGATGATTTTACCACGAAAAAAAAAAAAAAGACCAAAATAAAATAGTTTCAGCAAGATTTCGGTAAGATAATGAAAACGTCGAAACGTGTCATAAAATGTAGACATAGCTAACCCACGTATATTTTTATAGTAAACTAGCTTTTGCTCATGTCTTCACTTGTGCTCGACACACGAAGTTGAGAAGTATTTTTCAATGACTTAATTGGCTATTTCACTAAAATATATAATTAGTCCGTCAGTTAGGTTATCAAAAATATTTGACCCGTATTTTTCTAGAATACTAGGTGTCACGAAGCGGGACTATCAAGTTGAGATGTGTTATAGGTACGCGTAAATAAAAATATCAAAAGAAAAAAAGCGACGAACGTGTCCATTATTTTTCAAATCTCAAAATGACTTACTAATTAGATTTACAATTTAATGATGCTGTCAATATGCCTATAAAAAATAATGGTATGACATGGTAATGAAATGGAAAACAGAATTTTACACGGTTTAAAAATGTCGTAAGCGCCGTATGCTTTGAACAATGATATCTTTTATTATAAACAATATTTCAAAAAAATGCCTCTAGCATCCCTCGATTTCATAATTGTGTTCATATTTATCTAATTTATAAACCAAAACAGAATAAAATCGAAAAAACGAGAAAATGTTGTCTTTTTATGTTTTTCGTCGGACACTGCCTTCGCAAATTTAATTAAGTTTCCTAACATATACTTTTTTCCCGAATTAAACATGATTAAGTACTCTAAAAAACCCATCGAAAATTGAAGATTTTGCTTTGGGCACACTCTTAACATCACGCGAAGTTAAAGGTGGAACGCTAGTTCTTATAAGATTTCCCGCTAGCACAGTAACCCCAAAATATATCTAGACAATCATTTGACGGTAGATTAAGCAGGGCCACTTGCCCTGTAAGATTGCAGGCTAAGCCGACAGATTAGCCTTACGTCAACCTGGGTCAGAATTATGAGATCCTGACTTCGGCCGTTCATCATTTCTGATAGGTATTAGATTTTTGTGAAGTATAAATCATTATAACTATACAAGACGTGTTCACTTCCTTAAAATACCGTAGAAACAGGTTTTATTGACAGAAGAATAGAAAAAAGAAAATCAGTAATAAATCTATCGATGCTTGCTTATATAACTGTTGTTATCATTAGTAGTAAAAAAATTACATAGAACATTTTCTGTAAAAAAAATTCTACCAAATAGGTACTAAATTCATTATGGCTATTAAAACACCTGTTTATAGCATTTATAACAAATCAAGCAGTAAAAACTCATCATTATGTATTTTTTGAGCTTTACAAAGGGTTTATGCCAATCCAAAATTATCATTACACAAGTTACTCGATCAAAGCCGTGAGCATAAATTGCTTTACTGCTATCTAACGTCTTGAACACCCAACAACACATTTTGACATATTTAACCGTCCATAACTTACAAATACGTGCCGACCACCATACACTCCTCTTTCCGATCGTGTTAACGGCCTTTCATCCCTTGACAAATTGAATATAGCCCGCGCTGAGCACGGTACAGTTTATACACAACGTGGCTTAGCGTCCGAGGTCACGTATGCAGCTGTATCAGAATTACTTGGGTGCTGGACAGATTGTCAAACTAAACTACATGAGAACGTAATTACAATGATCATCGTGGCATTTATTTAGGATCGTTCAACTGTCTTACAGGGCACCGCGGCCCTGGAAAGAGCATAATTATGAATGAACAGTGTGGCTTTCAACAGTCCTTCCAGGATCTGACAGTGCCCGAAGGGACTTCTTTGGTGATTTTTGTCATGACCAAAAAAGGCATTTCGTTAAAATATAAAAAATATATTTTAGATTTCTACACTGACGGAACGGTGTGGTTTTGTTGAAAATTCGATGTGACTTTGACGCCTTTTTCTGTAAAAGTTTCATAAAATACAGAGAGTTAAAAAAAACTGAACTTTGTTACGCCTAAAACAATTCAGTCCGATGAAAATCCGACTGCTTATCGATATGCACTTGATTTTATATTATTGTTCAACTTGAAACACCGTGGTTGTGACATAACCCTTACAATTATTATCCTTTCATTATGAATTAAACATCACAACAACACTGATAAAATATGAATCGGTCAGATAAGTAAAGCTGATTGATATTATAATGAGCACCTGGGATTTCCCGCGGATAAATGATTCCAAGTAGAAAATGGGTCAATATTGGGATTATCAACAGTGTTTTTGATGATAGGTGCCTTTTTTAATGAATGTGGTATTAAGGAAGATAAATAATTTTATAACTCGATAGTGGATATGGAATGAGAAAAAATATTTTTTAATTGAATCAATTTATAAATACTCTAGCGACCCACCCCGGCTCTGCAGGTGCAATCTCTACTATGGTGTGCATGTTATACAAATAAGAAAACTGTATATAAGATGTGAAGAAGTTATGAGAATGTGAAGGACAGGACAGGACGACGACGACACAGCGTCTCATAATGAGGCACCGCGTCCTGCACACACATCTTCACATTCTTATTCATAATTTAAAATGCATACCCGTTTTAGGCGGGCTACCCGTCTTAGGCTTACCTCCCTTACTTCTTCGTAATGAAATCACAATGCGTTAGAACCAACAATTTAAAAATGTGCCGGCGAACAAATCGCACAAGTTCACGAAGAGACTAACGGCCCAATGGATCTTACAAAGATGAAACCTATGTGTCAGCATTATATTTAGCTCTTGATTACTCTAGGTTCGCCGATGAAGTTTGGAATTAGTTAGTAACCGTTCGCCGATTGGTATAAGTACTTATGACTGTAGAGCAAATATTATTTCTAATAGCTCTGAGTTTAAACTTTCATAGAATTGATATGGATCTTTCGTCTGGATAGATATTTGAATGTTATAATTGAAAACTACAGATTCTTTGACGTGGCTTAGATGCAAAAATATGAAAACTATTTTAATTCATATTACCTTTCATTAGACTAATGATCATTATTTTGAAGCTAACTATTTCGAAACTCTCATCATAATGATAGTAAGTAGACATATTAATTTTTTCCATAGTAATAAATTTAATATGTCTACTACAGTGACAATAATTTATAATTCAGATTGTAATCAAAATGTATAGTTCTGTCTAGACGAATTTTAGCCTAAAATAATGTGTACAACATAAAAGTCAGAATTATGTTTAATACCCGGCTATAAAGCGTTTAGTAAAATTATGGTTATTTTCATTTTGAAGTGAAAACTTCTTTAGCGGCGTTGTGCACTTTTTTATGAATGGGTAAAAAATGTTTAAAAATTCGCGTCACGTGACCTGATCGAAAATTCGTAAGACGGCGCAGGGCGCTTGCGCGAATGTTCGTGTGTGTTTATTACTATTCAAGTTTTCACTTCTGCCGGCACTCCCAGAGTGCAACCCGTCTTTTTTTTTTAAACGTTGCCCCGCACTAGGAATTCCTTCCTGTATCGTAGGTACGTTTACAAACATAGAATTTCACATGCACAAACACCCAGACCCGGAACAAGTACTTGCAGATCATACAAGTATTTGTTCCGGGCGGGGATCGAACCCGCGACACGCTGCACAGCAGTCGATCACTCAGCCACTGTGCCAACCGTGTCGCCAATTTGTAAATTAATTAAGGATCTCGTGGCTAAATAATAATAGTCACACAGGTCGAGCTTGAAGGTTAAGCCGTGCTTGCTGAGGTTGGTCTGTGAATGAGTGACTTCTGTCCTACCGAGTTCCTTCAATGGCTCAGATAGCAGTACATAATGGGTGTTATTTATCTATAATATGTATGTATTTAGAAATATATAAGTATGTTTATCAGTTGTCTAGTACCCATAACACAAGCTCTGCTTAGCTTGGGACTAGATGGCGTTGTGTGATAGTTGTGGAATATTTATTTATTTATTTATTATTTATAAAGCCGTTGGTACCGACAGTCATAAATATGTCATCATCGTCAGCCTATTATGTTCCCATAAATGGGACACAGGCCTCCTCTCACAGAGAGGGAGTGGGCCATAATCCACCACGCGGGCCCAGTGCGGGTTGGTAGATGTCGCATGTCTTCGAATATTTGCTTTTTAGACATGCCAGCTTCCTCGCGATGTATTTCTTCACTATAGTGAGAGCAGTGGTGAAGAAATAACATTATACGACCACAAGTCGAGTAGGCACTTGACTTGAGTCCAGTCCAGTTGTGGACCAGTGGTATAGGCATATCACTGGCCCAACACTGTTCACAAAAAGAAAGTGCTTCTAAATATGGAGTTTTTTTTTTATCGTGGTTAAGTCATCAAATGAGTCCTACCACCCAGGGCAGAGCGGGAGGGACTGTCAGACTCGTACTGACTAAAATCCACGGTGTCCTTCAGTAGCCCTTTACGTTCCGGGGTCACGGTAATTCGTACAGTCCCGCGACCCCAGCAGGCTTTGGCCTTCTACAGGCCCCGTCACTATGCTGACACTCTTTGAGGCGCGCGTGGAACACAACGCGCCGCCGACCCGGGCATGGTCCATGGTCGGACAGCGAGTTGCCCATTACTCGCTGCCCGCATGCCCGCGCCTACGGTGGCCGGAGATTCTAAATATGTAGATAGATAGTCTTTAATTATGTTACTATGTTAATTAAAAAAAATATTTTCTCAAACAAAATCACCATAACAGACCATTTCTACATCATGAATTTCCTTTGTAATTGCAAAATTATAGGGAATAAACTTGTAATCCCGTATTTAAGAAATCCCTAACTCCAAACAACCTCTATTTAAAACTACCTCCAGATACAATTACCAAAATACGTTGCCTATGTAATTTCTACCCCAAGTGAAATTATGTATTTATGCACGAAATCCTCGTTATATCTAATACGCGAGTTCATTTCTCACAAAATATGGCGGTTAAGACTGATTTGGTAGTACATTGTGGAATAAAAATTGCTACATGTTTTATTACATGACTGTACATTGTAAGGCACCGGTGAAGGCAGCGTAGGAAGTCCACCCACAAGGTGGACAGCTGATCTGATGAAGACTACAGAATCGCTCTGAGTTAAGGCCGCTTTCAACCGCTCCTATTGGAAAAAAGGGGAGGTCTATGTTCAGCTGTGGACGTCCTACGGCTGATACGGAACTTGTGAAGTTTTAAGTTCAGAGCCCATAGACAAAATGTAGTATGTATATGTACAGTCAGCGCCACCACTCACCTTCGGAATAAATTTTTATAATGCAATGTGATGAAATGACATAGACACTAGCGCCACGTCAAAAAGACTTAATGGCTTTGTCAAACAGACAGGTGAAAGCGAAGCGTTTCCGAAGCGATGCCGAACCGAAGCGAGACGTCAGTCCGATAGTTCTATGACGCTATCGGATCGCTTTCGCTTTTCTATGTGACTGGATTCAAACAATTCCATACATTACAAATAAAAACGCCTCGTTTCGCATTCGTCACGCCAGTCTGTTCGACAAGTCTTGACGCGGACACATTTAAGTTATAGTGTTTTTAAACATGATAATAAAAATACACAGTCTATCACTTCTTTTTATTATTTTCTGACAAAGTATTAACGACAAAGGTTTCTGAAAAAGTATGATCCATCATTTATGTCACTCAAAACATCGTCTAGCTATTTTTCCGAAATAACATGTAGGTCCTAAATAAGATGTCTTATCCTATCCATATAAAAGCTTATATGGACCAGCCAACCTAATTTTGATCCATATTGTTATTACTAATGTGTCAAGAAAATATTATTATATTCTTATACCACTATTGAAACCATAAACATACAATTCCGATAGATACAGCAGATAAGTAAGCCGATAAATACAGTCTCGGTGCCTTATTTGTTCACTGTTCCACATAAAACCTTATATAAAGAAAAATAAACCAAAGAAAACTCATAATCGCTCCTAAAAAGGGAAGTCAGAAATAAAACATCCGAATTATTGCCCGATTTCCCCGAAAACTTTCTTTCAACACAGTCGAGGCCGGTATTTGTATAGTTAAAGAATATTGCTAACTTTTACCGCGTAAAAGATAAATAAAGATAAAAGTTCGAAGCTATGGAGTTATTCGCAGACATTTTAATACAAGTTAGCAACTCATTTAGAAGATTCCTTTTTACTTTTCTTTTTCATTTATTACTAAAAATAGCCATTACTAGAAAAATGAGGTTAGCTTTTTTATGCCAGTCTTTTTTTGATTGAGTTTAATACCAGCTACACACGGACTGCCTACTGGACGTCAGCCTATAGTGTTCCCATAGTTGGGACACAGGCCTCCTCTTACAGCGAATACTCGTAGGCCACGCGATTCCAGTGCGTGTTGGTGGATGTCACATGCCTTCGAATTTTTGATTCTAGGACATGCCGGTTTCCTCACTATGTTTTCCTTCACCGTTTTGAGAGCAGTGGTGATGAAATAAATTACACAAAGTGATGCGCCGGCTGGTTTCGAACCCACGATCTACAACTCGTAAATCCGGGACGATAACATGTGGCCACCACTGCTCTACTAACAACTACTATTAACGGTATTCAGGTGGTTCGCAAACAATAAAATTACTCGCGAGCAACTTCTAGAGAATTTGATTTTCTTGTTTGTCGACTGTCTACTTACGTAACTGTTCATTTTATTTAGCGAATAATTCTTCACAAACATAACATAACAAAATGAACGTAACAAATTCGTAAGTCAAATACTCGCGGAGAAACATCCTTTGGATCAATTTAGAAGAGACTAGAGTTAAAATTAAATATTATAGTTATTAAAACGTAAAGACATTATGACACTAATTAGGCTTCAAATTACTCCTCCGCATTGCTGTCATCCGGTAACGTGCCCAGAAGACTAGCAGCATTTCCACGTTGAATGGCAATGCTAATTCTTTGGCTAAAGAAAAAGCCAGCCCTGTGGTCACGCCAGGGTCGCGGAACTATCGCGGGACTATTAGTCAGTACAAGTCTGACAGTCCCTCCCTGCCCTAAGAGGGAGGATTCATTTGATGATTTTGGCAAGTAAAAAAAGCCCTCTGGTCACGCGAAGAATTATAGATTATTAGTTGGTTGTAAGTGTATTAACTCCTTATTATTATATTTTGTTTACAAGATAAGCGACAAAGTCCAAAACAGATTAAACTTAAGAAGGAAACTACGCAATCTAATCGTATACTTCAAAAGGAAATAAATACCTAATACTTACAGATAAAATATTAGGTACATCTCTTGTGAACCTCGCTGAAATCCAATCGTATTGCTCTCAACGGTAATATCAGTTTCAATCGAAATATAACAAATAAAATATAGGTCGTAACTTCGTTGTCTGTCAGCAAATATTGGCTAGGGTCGGGGCATTATTAAATCTGCTGAAAATAAATGTCTTAGAAGGGAAAATTCAAGGAAATTTCCGCTGTGGTCACAACTCACTGAGAGATGACAGTTTCACAGGAGCTATTACGTATAACATATTAAATACATCTCAAGTATTGAAGTGTCATTGGAGTGGCCATTATCAAAGGACCGATGGCCAGTGGAGCAGACGAGTTCTGAAGTAGAGACCGCGTATCGGCAAGCGTAGTGTGGGAACACCAACCAGTTAGATGGACCGACGACCTTAAGAAAGTGTCTGAGACAGACTGGATGCGGAAGGCAGAGGACAGGGTGCTGTGGCGCAGCCTGTGAGAGGCCATGTCCAGCAGTGGAATGCGATTGGCTGTGTGGATTGGAGTAATGCTGGTTTAAAAATTAATGCGAGGTTTTTGGCGGTTGATAGCGCGCTTGGTGCAGTGGCCAGTGGGCCACCGGCCACTGTGTCAGTGGCCAAGCGATAGACTGTTGCAGGTGTGTGTCCCTTTTTTTTATCTTGGTAAAATCATCAAATGAGTCCTCCCAACCAGGGCAGGGCGGGAGGGACTGTCAGACTTGACTGACTAAAATCCACGGTGTCCTTCAATAGCCCTTTACGGTAATTCGTAAGTCCCGCGACCCCGGGGGTGTGTGTCCCTGGAACAAGTATTTGCATGATCTACAAGTATGTAGTGATTTCGGGTCTGGTTGTTCGAGTATGTGAGATTAATTGTATAAAAAAAAAACGCATCTAGGACACAGGAGAAATATTTTACTGGTGTTGGGCAACGAAATTTTTTAATTAACTTAATAACTAACTAACCGAAAACAGTAACATGATAACGAATTTCAGAAACGATGATATTTACTGTGCTATTTTTTTAAACATACAGAATGAAATTTAAATTATTTTGACGAAATAATTCAAATATCTTCATATGAGATTTTCACGTGGTTGAAACCACAAAGAGATGTTTTAAAGATTTAAATTGTTCGTTCACGAAAAGGTAGGCATTTCAATGATGTCATAATGAGCTTTTTGTTAAGTCGTTAAGTATTTCAGTTACTTTTATCTTTTAAAAGTTGACTGAAAGAAAGGTTTTTCAACTAATGAGGTACAACATTATAAATAAATAAATAAATATTCCACAACTATCACACAACGCCATCTAGTCCCAAGCTAAGCAGAGCTTGTGTTATGGGTACTAGACAGCTGATAAACATACTTATATATTTCTAAATACATACATAGTATAGATAAATTACACCCAGACACAGAACAAATGATCGTGCTCATCACACAAACATTTGTCCTGTGTGGGAATCGAACCCACGATCCCCGGCATAGCAGTCAGGGTCACTAACCACTAGACCAACAGGCCTGTCAAATAACTACTTTATACCTGCCTGGTAATTATCCCACAGGAAAATTACACCAAGATTAATAATTTGTGATTACTTACCAGAATTGGATCCTAATTAGCAATACTATCGAATGGTGTTTTAATACAGATTGTGATTTTTTCGATTTTATCCATTCTTGGCCAGGATTATAAGGGTTCGATTCCCACACGGAATAAATATTTGTATGGTCTGCAAGTAGTTGTTCAAGGTTTGGGTGTTTGTGTATGTGAGTTTCTATGTTTGTAAACGCACCCACGATACAGGAGAAATACCTTGTGTGGGGCAACAATTTAAAAAAAAAACTACTTTCTATAAACCAGTTTTGCAATTAAATGCAGTTTTACTTTTCGTCAGAATCGGCCTCGGGACTCCTTTTAACGTTTTTCGATATTCCTCATAGATTACCCTGTGGGGTTATACAACTATATGAAAGACCAAATAAAATAGAAGTGTTAATGAGTTTTAAAATTCCTAATTTTGGTGTTTATAATACTACTACTTCACCGAAATCGAAAAAGTTATTAAATGCGACCTCACCATCATCTGCGTTACTATGATTGATCGCTGATTGTTTGTGTATGACATCATTATAAGAGAATTTTAGGAGAAGCGATCGAAGTGACGCTCAATGTTGCTACGTTATTTTCATCATTTTATCTGTTCTATACATATAATAAATCTGTAGAAGGGTCAATTCTGTACATTGAAAATATTGAAAAACTAATTAGCGGGAGGTGTTGCTAGATCGATACCAAACCCAAATATGTGATTAAATTTTTTTTTGTCTGTATGTCTGTGTGTCTGTCTGTATATGCAGGCATCACGTGAAAACTAACGGTTCGATTTCGATGAAACTTGGTATAATTATACCTTATTATCCTGGGCATAAAATGGGATACTTTTTATACTGGAAAAATACGTAGAAAAAAAAAATCTTATTTTTCAGTTACTACAGAACGCGAGCTCAACAGCAGTAGCTCAATAGAGGGATCTCTTTAATTATTATAGGCTTAGCCGTATTTGGGTCCAATAGATATTTATAAGATGTCATTGTCAGAGTTACTCAAAATGGAGAAATAAACCATCCACGCGAAGACCGACATCCGCGCGGACGGAGTCGCGGGCGGAAACTAGTCTTTAATATTTTTCGGAGTTTTTTTTATTTATTGCCTGAAAAGGATTACTAAAAAAGTCTATAATAATAACTTCGTGGTCTAGATAGAACTTTATAATATTGTATAGACAGTGGGTGCCTGAAAGTAGTGCTCTGTGGCACCATTTTCAGGCACTGACTCACTGTCTGGAACTGGAAGGCCTATAAAACGCTAGCATGGCGATTACTTTTTTGTAAAATAATAATTAGTTTATTTCATTTATTTATTTTATAAACGTAACTTCCTAGATAAGGCTTTGACCCAGCATTAAGACAGTATATGCTTTTTTTTAGCGTGGTAAAATCATGTAGTGAGTCCTCCCGCCCAAGGCAGAGCGGGAGGGACTGTCAGACTCGTACTGACTAAAATCCACGGTGTCCTTTAATAGGCCTTTACGTACCTGTGTCAGGATAATTCGTGAGTCCCGCGACCCCGGCAGGCTTTAGTCCTCTAGAAGATAGTTTGTGTTAATAATAAAAAAATGCATATTTACAAGTGAGGATGTTATTGAATGGAAGGTAATTCATAATTATTCGTTGTTTAAATTAAGGCTTCTCTGTTGAAACGATTGTCAAGTATCTACAAATGACAGCCACGACCAACGGCTTTTCCGATTCACCGAGGAAACTCGGTAAGTCATGTGCAGTACACCCATCCATGGTCCGTCCATAGGCAAGTCCTAGGCAAAGACAGCTTAGCCCTAAAGTCGACGGCGCGTTGTGTCCCACGCGCGCCTCAAAGAGTGTCAGCAAAAATGACGGGGCCCCCCTCTAGAGGGCCAAAGCCAGTCATGGTCGCGGGACTTATGATTTACCGTGACCCCGGTACGTAAAGGGCTATTAAAGGACACCGTGGATTTTAGTCAGTACAAGTCTGACAGTCCCTCCCGCTCTGCCCTGGGTGAGAGGACTCATATGATGATTTTATCACGATAAAAAAGAGCCCTAAAGGTAGACCTATGCTGATGATAAAATTATATAAGTAACAACTCGTAACAACATGTTTAAAAAAGTCTGGCCGTTAATTTTTGGTTTTTAAATCTATTTTTTAATTACTATTAATTTGTGTTTTTTTTTTTCATTTGTAATGTTCGTTTCCACTAAGGTCTATCAGATAAGGATCACTTTAGTCTTTCTATAAATATCAACCGATTACTTAAAGAAAAGTAAGTACGACCTTACCTTAGTGTAGTGTTACGATGTGACGTCATAAGGAAATGTATTAATAGTATCGATTTAAATGCTGAATGAATATTATTTTTAATTAAAGCAAATATTTCCTTTCATAGGCACAACAGTCCTCCACGGAATGAACTTAATTTTTCATAATTATTTTACTTCACGCGCATTAAAAAAAAATTAAATGGATGTAAGTTTTATAACATAAGTGATATATTATTTCTTAATAATACAATTCAATTTCAAAGAGGTTGGCATATCGCTTCATAAAACTAAACCAAAAACCTTTTACAGAACCTGTAGGTTTGTAAAGCCATGTGACCTGCCAAATGATGACATAAAAAACAAAATATCTGCGCAATATATTAAACTTACCTTCTTTTTTTATCTATAAATCAAATTGGAATCTTAAATCGTTAAATTAATTTAAAAAGTACCATCAAACTATTTCAAAACTACATACCTTCAACACAAGTCCATTTGAGAAAAAAAAAACAGAACTTAAAGCACTCAAAACACAAATCCGAACCTCAAATTTAATTAAAAAAAAAAAGAACTGTCACTTTAACCGCCACTCGAACACAAGCACTATTTGAATTTGGAAAGTTATATTCGTTGTCGGAGCGAACGAAGCACGCGTGCGGCCGAACCGACGGTTATGGCCGAATGACAGTAGAACCGCACCTGTTGTGTTCGCAGCTTTACGTTAACGAGGGACCATCAACTATGAATCGTAGGCTCTTACACGAATGCGCGGTGTGAATTTAACTTGAATACGAGCGATTTTTAAACTGAAAGTATTTTTTTAGAACAACCTTTTATGAACTCACCCCCTTTTTATCATAAGTGTTGGCAGAAACTACAGAATACCGCTTACTACTGTATAATACGAACAGTCACGAGAAATAACATGTATATACTTAACAAAATTAAAACCCAATTTACTCGTGAAATACTGGTTTCCACTTTGAAATAAGGCCTATTTCGTAATAATATGGCTTCCAAAATAAAAGTCTAATGAAAAGACAAAAGTTTAATCAATATGGTAGCAGAATATCGCTTTTGAATACTGCTTAGTGTATACATACTATTGCTCGTGACTGAACACGAAAATTATGTCATTTTAAGAATAAAATATTATAATTTAATAACTTAAAACCTAAAAAAAAACAATATCATAGTGCAACAAGAGCAACAATCTGTGGCAGGCCAACCTCGATCTTACGAAAAATAGATCATGAGTTAAAACCTAAATGGTAGAATTACTTTGTGAAATTTAATTCGTCACCAGCACCACTGCTCTCATAACGGTAAAAAAAAAACATCGTGAGAAAAACGGCATGACACAGAATCAGAAAAATCGAAGATAATTATTGTGACATCTACCAACATGCAATGAGCCCGCGTGGTGGATTATAACAAAGTTTACCTGGGAGGCGTATTATGATGTCTTAAAACCAGGCTTGTTCCAGTGAGTGAACGAGGTGGCGCTAGATGATTTGTATAGCTCTGTCCCTTTTACTCACTGAAACAAGACTGGTTTTAAGACGTCATAATACGGCCGCTGGTCCGTTTCTTCTTATATTAAGGAGGCTTGTGCCTCATAAGGTTGATATTGCATCAACCCTATTTTCTGCAGAAATACTGAAAGAAAATTATATTTCCGATTTAAAAAAATCGTTCGTACATTACCTTTCACCGTGTACTAATGTTGGGGCCTAGAATTCGTTGCGATTTACCACCGATGTGTACCCCAGTTTTTCATTGTTCATGGTCATCTTAAGTTTCTTTTTGCCTTTCAGAGCTTTCTTGGCTGTTAGGACTAAGCACGATACTTAATTTAATATTGAAGCTTTGAGAGAATAGTTTACCCTTTTGTTAAGTTTTTTCAGGGTTTTGTTTTTAAGTAGATGCTTGAATATTTAATTTAATTATTATTAAAAGTGGGTTTGCTCTTTGTCTTGTATTTTAGTCAAAAAACTATTGTCACCCACGCTACCTTTACAGAAAAAATTAAATTACTTAACGTCACACCTGTTTTCTGGGAATAGCAAATGTGCCTTTATTATGGTATGAAGACCCACATTTATCCACTTATGATTAAGTCCCATAGAAAATGGTCTTGGCACCAACGCGACGGCCAGATTGTCATCAACCGACTTCAAAACCAGCCTCTAACCCAAATACTGAGAAATTTATAATAGAAACGACCCTTATAAACGACCTCAAAGGTCCTTTTCCCAATAGCGGAATTAAATATCAAAGATTACTCACACAAAAATCGCTTAACTTACCAATTGTAGGTTCCTTTGAAAACGCTCGAGGGGCAATTTTACATGTGAACGCTCACGCTGAATGAAAGGGTCCTTTGGGTTAAGGCTTAAAGGCTAATATTATGTAGCTACCTCGATTGTGTAGTGGTCACAAGCACTTTTTCTGAACAAGAAGTTTTGGATGCGATTCTCGGGTCGAGCAAATTGTTATTGGTGTTTTCATTAGGAAGTGCTCAATAAAACCACTTGCAGAACTGCGGCCCTTTTTTGGGTTGAAAGTTCTATGGTTTCTCCTGCCCTGGGTGGGTACTACTGGAACTTTCAGTCGCCTTACCTTTTCAAGGCCAGCCAGGGCATCAGTTTGATGATAACTCCCTGGGGCAAGCCAAGTCCTTGATCAACCGACGAGTAACCCATCACTCGCCGTCCGCAAGCCCGAACTCAGTCTAAGCCTTCGACGAGAAAAAACTGTATATTATTCCATGATGCAGCTCTAACGTTACTTAAATTTAGTGCAGTAATGAAGACTAAAAAAAACAATAGTGTTAGCAAAAACAAAACCCTGAAAAAACTTAACAAAAGGGTAAACTATTCTCTCAAAGCTTCAATATTAAATTAAGTATCGTGCTTAGTCTTAACAGCCAAGAAAGCTCTGAAAGGCAAAAAGAAACTTAAGATGACCATGAACAATGAAAAACTGGGGTACACATCGGTGGTAAATCGCAACGAATTCTAGGCCCCAACATTAGTACACGGTGAAAGGTAATGTACGAACGATTTTTTTAAATCGGAAATATAATTTTCTTTCAGTATTTCTGCAGAAAATAGGGTTGATGCAATATCAACCTTATGAGGCACAAGCCTCCTTAATATAAGAAGAAACGGACCAGCGGCCGTATTATGACGTCTTAAAACCAGGCTTGTTCCAGTGAGTGAACGAGGTGGCGCTAGATGATTTGTATAGCTCTGCAGAAATACTGAAAGAAAATTATATTTCCGATTTAAAAAAATCGTTCGTACATTACCTTTCACCGTGTACTAATGTTGGGGCCTAGAATTCGTTGCGATTTACCACCGATGTGTACCCCAGTTTTTCATTGTTCATGGTCATCTTAAGTTTCTTTTTGCCTTTCAGAGCTTTCTTGGCTGTTAAGACTAAGCACGATACTTAATTTAATATTGAAGCTTTGAGAGAATAGTTTACCCTTTTGTTAAGTTTTTTCAGGGTTTTGTTTTTGCTAACACTATTGTTTTTTTTAGTCTTCATTACTGCACTAAATTTAAGTAATTAAGCGTTAGAGCTGCATCATGGAATAATATACAGTTTTTTCTCGTCGAAGGCTTAGACTGAGTTCGGGCTTGCGGACGGCGAGTGATGGGTTACTCGTCGGTTGATCAAGGACTTGGCTTGCCCCAGGGAGTTATCATCAAACTGATGCCCTGGCTGGCCTTGAAAAGGTAAGGCGACTGAAAGTTCCAGTAGTACCCACCCAGGGCAGGAGAAACCATAGAACTTTCAACCCAAAAAAGGGCCGCAGTTCTGCAAGTGGTTTTATTGAGCACTTCCTAATGAAAACACCAATAACAATTTGCTCGACCCGAGAATCGCATCCAAAACTTCTTGTTCAGAAAAAGTGCTTGTGACCACTACACAATCGAGGTAGCTACATAATATTAGCCTTTAAGCCTTAACCCAAAGGACCCTTTCATTCAGCGTGAGCGTTCACATGTAAAATTGCCCCTCGAGCGTTTTCAAAGGAACCTACAATTGGTAAGTTAAGCGATTTTTGTGTGAGTAATCTTTGATATTTAATTCCGCTATTGGGAAAAGGACCTTTGAGGTCGTTTATAAGGGTCGTTTCTATTATAAATTTCTCAGTATTTGGGTTAGAGGCTGGTTTTGAAGTCGGTTGATGACAATCTGGCCGTCGCGTTGGTGCCAAGACCATTTTCTATGGGACTTAATCATAAGTGGATAAATGTGGGTCTTCATACCATAATAAAGGCACATTTGCTATTCCCAGAAAACAGGTGTGACGTTAAGTAATTTAATTTTTTCTGTAAAGGTAGCGTGGGTGACAATAGTTTTTTGACTAAAATACAAGACAAAGAGCAAACCCACTTTTAATAATAATTAAATTAAATATTCAAGCATCTTTTAGCGTGTAAACACTTTTGGCAAAATTTACAATTTCAATCCCTCATATAATATACACAAAAAACATGGAGTAAATCTCGTAAAGGAACGAATATATCTTCATGTATTTTGAAATCTTATATTAAATTCTTATCCTTATTTTTCGTTGACGTTTATATTACGCACTCGTGCTAGGGCCTATGTTTTAGATTTCTAGAAAGCAGGTATTAATCCTAATTAATTCATGAATACCAAACCAATTAATTAAATAAACAGGAATACACGTTTTACCTTTGTGAGAGGGACCACAAACCACAACTCGGGACCCGTGTTTATGGATAGTAAATACCTGAATATATTTAACTAAAAGCGTGTTATAGATGGAAAAGTGTGTTTCTTTATTTACTTTTTACTCGTAACTGCTTGACCGATGTTGACCATTTGAGGTACATACGTAGACGAGATTCTTTTTTTTGGGTGGAAAAATCATCAAAAGAGTCCAGCCCTGAGTGGAACGGAGGATCGTCTCTTATGACTGAAATTCAAACCTGTTCTGCTCTGAACAACTCCCGGCAAGGGCATAAGATGGAGGATGCCATCTCTCTCACACGTTCCAACTCCTTCTTCTCTAGCATTACTGCTTCGAATAAAAGAAACTGATTGATGTCATACGGCATTCTGCTGTGGGGTTCCGCAGCGGACGTAGATTCAGTGTTTATATTACAAAAGAGGGCGGTCCGCGCAATTTATAAAATGGGCCCTCGTGAGTCTCTTAGAGAGAAATTCAAAGAAATTGATATTTTAACACTACCTTCACAGTTCATTTTAGAAAACATTCTGTATGTTCGCAAAAATCTAGGACTCTTCAAGACTAGAAGCGATTTTCATAATATCAATACACGCAGTAAACACGAAATTGTAATACCGAGATTCAGATTAGCAAAGACGAGCAAGTCGTTTCTTGTAAACAGCATACGTTTTTACAATAAATTACCTAAGTCAGTCACTGGACTAACTGAGGGAAAGTTTAAAACCCATATTAAACGTGTCCTTATTAAAAAAGCATATTACAAAATTAAGGACTACGTTGAAGACAAGGATGTGTGGCAATAGTTCCTTCTGCACATGTGGCTTCCCTGGCAGCTCAGCAGCAGCACCTATTTGTACTTTAACTTCTCTCATCCACGTGTTAGGATAATATGATTCTTCTATTTTATTCCTGTATATAGTTTTTTATTTTATATTTTTTTTGTTCTTATTATTGTGTTCGTTTTGCAATATTATATTGCCTTAGCTTTAACACCAGTTCAGATTTGTTACAGTTTGTAAGACATTATAGAATTAACCCAGCTTTTATAGCTTTCTTTTTTTTTGAAGTGAAAACTTCTTTAGCGGCGTTGAGCACTTTTCTGTAATGGGTATAAAATCTTAAACTCGCGTCAGGACACGTGACCCTGACCGAAAAAGCGTAGGACGGCGCAGGGCGCTTGCGTGAATGTTCGTGTGACTTTATTACTTTTAAAGAAGTTTGTATGCTGGATACATTCGTTGCTAGGTAACATTGTTTATAAAAGATGTACGTCACATTGGAAAATTATTGAAATAAAAAGTCAACCATTTTTGCGAGTTTTACTAAAATCTGTTCACAAGATATTTCCAACAATTACTATTCAAGTTTTCACTTCTGCCGGCACTCCCAGAGTGCAACCCGTCGTTTTTTTGTATAGATTCTTTCTTACTCTTTGTTTGTGAATGTGAGAACATTGTAAGTCGTGTGTATATATATATATATTTCTTTTTTTTTTTTTGTAGTACTAATTTTAAAAAGGACTTCCCCTTGTTACCAGGCCTACATTTTTCTCACATTTCTAAGTATCCAAAAATTGTAACAATCTGATTGTTAAACCATACCATATTTTAAAAGAGTAACCATGGAGTTTCTTGCCGGTTCTTCTCCATGGAATCGACCAACCCGAACCGAGCACCTACTGTCGACGTTTTATAAGTGCCCTCATGGGCCTATGTGAAATAAAAACTTTTGATTTTGATTTTGATTGCTTCCTACTCTCTCTTGCTCCCTAACATGGCCCAAACCAGTGCCGGCTCTCATGCTCAACCAGTCAGTGCTGGCTCTCACTCCGGTGTAGACACGAGGATGCTCCATCTGAGCCATGCAGACCTACACTGTTTGCTCTACCATGTCTTCCTGGCACTCCACACAGTAGGAGGACACTCAGATGTATCCTTCCGCTGAATGTAATACAGGAACCTCCCGAAACAACCGTCTCCAGTATGGACTTGCGTCAGAAAGAAGGTGGCGCCTCTCTACCCAGTCTTCAAAGAGGGGTCTTACATGCGGCGCTTACCGTCGTTGCTTGCGCGTATGAGCGATGTCGTGTTCAAATGTTTTTAAGTAGATACCCTCGTGATGTAAAAAATATATTTACAAGCATAGTCTAATTTTGTAGTTATTTAATAAATCTTCGTTTTAAGATGAAAAGGAAGATTCTTCGTTAAGATATTTCAGGAAGCCTTTGCCTCCGTGTAATATCTTTGGAAATCGAATTCTTGAGAGATAAACTTATTTATATAGAAATAAGTAAAATTGGAAGAAGAGATTGAAATAACATGAATATGTTGTTATTTCTATGTCAAGTATTACAAATATAATGGCATTAATAAGCTAGTGACTATACCAGAAGACTTTATAAAGGAAGTTTAATGACTTTTTTATTAAAATAATTGTCTTGGAAAATTGATCAAATGAGTCGTCTCACACTGGTTGGGATGGAGGGAAATGTCAGACTCTTACTGGATAAAAACTACCCTCTTCCTCCAGTTGCTATTTGTGCTACATGGAAACGGCCGGCCTCCTCCTTCGCGAGCATGGCTGCTTCGCAGAAGGAGGCAACCGCTTCCCTCTCCGTCTCGCCCCGCAGCATAGCTTCGACTAGTGTCGGGCGCGAGAGGTCTCCACCTATCACCGTCGTGAGGACGCGGCGGTGCTCTGCCTAAGCGGGGCGGTCCTGCACCGTATGCTCCACCGTGTCCTCTTCGTGATCCTCGCAGGTCGTTATGGGCTTAATTATTTAATAAGAGTAATTTACAAACGTCAATTTTTGCCTGCAAGAATCAGAATAGTGTAATAATACTTTTCCACCTCCTTTTTCGGTTTAGAGACCAAATAATTTAATGGAAAATACAATATTTTTCAATATTTCATGCGACTGATAACTATACCTAAGAGAACCAAACGTAACTTCAATAGACATAAAAGCATTGCATCATTTCCACTAAATTAACATTCACACCACATTTTAATATAACTCAAACACTTCCGTAATAGGCCCCGCTCTATTTCACCCCTATCGAATAAATTCTCCCTCGCCGCTTCACCCCCGAGGTAAAAACTTGGAAGAAAGTAGTAACCCTGTGCGTGGGTGAAAGAAACATTCCACTAAGTTATTTAAGGAACTTACCGGCTTCTAGATCGTCTTTTAAGGGTCTTAACTGAATACCTATTAAGTTATCGAGTTGTAATGTTAATTTTGTAACATTTAACGTTAAGAACTTTGATAAAGTTTAAAAGAAATATTTTGTTACAATTATTGTAAATTATACAATGTAGGTAAAATTGTAATATTGTATTATAAAGAAAAAAATTACTGCCATAATTTATTAAGTGAAAATAAGTGTTGACTTAATATTTAATTCTTATTAATATTAACAACCACAAAAAATCATTCTTAAATATGTTAAATCACGCTGTTGATTTAAAATTCTTCTCAATTCCAAGATTCTACTGAGTCCATTTGATAAGGTGCCGAGCATAGCTGAAAATGGGCATTAAAGTCACTTACAATTCAAAGCACGTGACTGATTTCCATTATTCTTAATTTGGGACCAAAAAAACTTGTTTTTGCTTCATTTGCGTACAAAAAGTCGTTGTAACTTAAATGTTATAAAAAAATATTGAATTAACAATTAACTTTAGGTCAAAAAAGTCAGATGGTGAAGGATTATTTTTGCTCAGGCAATATTTGCTTAGGGGCTGTCTCCACGAGCGAGAAAATCGCAACAATTTCATGCTTTTATCGCCGATTAATCGCAGAGCTCAGTAGCACTGGCACGTGTTTTTACGTTTTTGATACAAAAGGTAAACGGGATCTTTGATGTTAATTTGATGGATAAAATTAGTGAGTGTGTTATCGAGTGTCGTGAATATGTAAAATAAAAGAAGGATGACCAATTCAACGAATTGAATCATAAGGAATGGTGCTTAAAGAGGCCGTTTCAGACGCGCTGAACTCTTTCAAGAAAACTATTGCACAATGCTTCGTCGCGGTCACGCCTCGTTGCGATTTCGATACGAGTCATTATGATACGCTGGTGGTATAATCGCTCGCCTGTAGAGATGATCCGACGATAGAAGCGCGGAATCGTCGCGATTCTATCGCTCAAGCAGACGGCACCTTATACTGGTTGCTACTACGGGTCTTTTACCGCATAAATGCTATTAATACTTACCTAGCAACTACTTCGACGTGACTCAGAAAGCACGTGGAACCGTTGTTTTCGTTTATTTAAAGATCTTTGCAAATCACTATGAGCCTATCTGACCTCCATAGCTCTGTTACTTGAAGTTTTTTTGTGCCGTTTTTATATTAGTAGTCCTCCTGACCGATTTCAGCTAATTTCAACGGAGATTAGCTAACGTCGCGGGACATTCTATAGTGCACAACTGTGTGCGCAGGTACGGCTGCACTCTCTATTCCCAACCGGAGAGAGATCAGGCGGAGGAACGTGCTTTCTGAGACACGGGGTTATTATATGACGTCAACAGTGCAATAAATAAATAAATCAGCAAAATGACGGGGCCCCCCTCTAGATGGCTAATGCCTTCCGGGGTCGCAGGACTCACGAATTACCGTGACCCCGGAACGTAAAGGGCTATTGAAGGGCACCGTGGATTTCAGTCAGTACGAGTCTGACAGTCCCTCCCGCTCTGCCCTAGGAAGGACTCATTTGATGATTTTACCACGTTAAAAAAAAATCTGTGCGGCAGTTATTATTCAACCATTACAAAAGTGGAAAACAAAATTACAATATTCTCCATATTTTTATCTAGGGGTGCTAAGACAGGAAACCTCCATGTGCGCCCGTGGACTGGAGTTCCCTCTCGGATACGTCCGGAGTCAAGATCAGTTTTTCGGGCCGGTGCACCCTGGGATGCGGGCAAAAACTCTTCCTTAGGCACTGTGTGCCTAAGTTGGTCTCTTTGCCCGTATGCGAATAGCCTGTCGGGTGGACGCTCCAACGCGTGTCCCTCTGAATAGCAGAGGGCACAGCGGCGGAGCGGGCTTGCGGACGGTCAGTAATGGGTAAGCTCGCCGTCCGACCAAGGACCAAGCCAGGGTCGGTGGCGCGTCGTGTTTCACGCGTCACTTACGGGGCCAAATGCCTGCTGGGCTCGCGGATTTTTTCTTAATCCAGGATACCGCGGCCCCGGAACATAAAGGGCATCCGAAGAAACACGGGTGGATTTTAGTCAGTAAGAGTCTGACACCCCTATCGGGGAGGGAGGACTCATTTGATGGTTTTGCCACCCTAGACAGGAAAATAACCTGGTATAATGTTTTACTTGAGGTATTTTGGCTAGTTTTCACAACAGACATCTGTCTATCTATCTATATATAGTCACGTCGTTTCACAAAGTATACATATTTTTTGGATCATAAACATAATTGTTTTTAGTGCGCAGCCTGCCTATTAAGTCTAGTAGACGAAAAAATTAAAGAATATCATAAAGTAATATTATTATACGAATACCACACAAATTAATAACAAACTGTGTCCCATGATATAGACGTGATGTTATGTTATGATATAAAACAAAATTATTCTAAACTATTCTTATATAGCAGGGTTTCTTAAACTTTTTGCAGTCACTGATCACTTTCACAATATAAATAATTCCACGCACCCCTGTCAAAGAATTTTTGAGGAAAGAAAAAAAAGCCATATTTATATTGAAAAATCAATTTTAAGTCAAATATTAAACAACTGTGCTGCTAAGAAACCCTGCCCTAGAAGTTTAGTCTTTGTTCAATTAACTCATGTTTTGTGACTGACGATACGTTGTCATCGCGGCGAGTTCTTGGCTTAAGCCTCGTGCAGACACATGCGATTATACGAGCGTGACGACATCACTGTTGCCGCGCGCGGTTCCTTGTCGCATTGCTGTTCACACAGGAGCGCGAAAGCACCGCGCCGCCGTGATGAGGTATGCTAATTATGCTGAGACTAGACGGGCCGGCCCGCGACACAGCGCGCGCGCCACGCGGCGCGTTGCCGCAGGACCAAGCCCTGCCAAGAGAGGTGAACCCAATCGTAGTACGTTTAGATTGGAAATTACATTGGCATCTTGCGCCAGCGCGCGTCACGCGCGCGCGGTTTTATACGCGGCGGGCGGCGAAGCACCCTTAAGTGCCACAGAAATATAAACTCTAAATGTATTAGGGTAAGGACACGAGGAGCCGGCGCGCGACGGGAGTGCGCGCGGTGCGCGCGCGCGGCGCGCGTGACGCGGCGCGTTGCCGCAGGACCACGCCCTGTCAAGAGAGGTGAACCCAATCGTAGTACGTTTAGATTGGAAATTACATTGGCATCTTGCGCCAGCGCGCGTCACGCGCGCGCGGTTTTATACGCGGCGGGCGGCGAAGCACCCTTAAGTGCCACAGAAATATAAACTCTAAATGTACTAGGGTAAGGACACGAGGAGCCGGCGCGCGACGGGAGTGCGCGCGGTGCGCGCGCGCGGCGCGCGTGACGCGGCGCGTTGCCGCAGGACCACGCCCTGTCAAGAGAGGTGAACCCAATCGTAGTACGTTTAGATTGGAAATTACATTGGCATCTTGCGCCAGCGCGCGTCACGCGCGCGCGGTTTTATACGCGGCGGGCGGCGAAGCACCCTTAAGTGCCACAGAAATATAAACTCTAAATGTACTAGGGTAAGGACACGAGGAGCGGGCGCGCGACGGGAGTGCGCGCGGTGCGCGCGCGCGGCGCGCGTGACGCGGCGCGTTGCCGCAGGACCACGTCCTGTCAAGAGAGGTGAACCCAATCTTAGTACGTTTAGATTGGAAATTACATTGGCATCTTGCGCCAGCGCGCGTCACGCGCGCGCGGTTTTATACGCGGCGGGCGGCGAAGCACCCTTAAGTGCCACAGAAATATAAACTCTAAATGTACTATGGTAAGGACACGAGGAGCCGGCGCGCGACGGGAGTGCGCGCAGTGCGCGCGCGCGGCGCGCGTGACGCGGCGCGTTGCCGCAGGACCACGCAAGCTGACAATCCCGTGTGTCCAACAGTATTACAAATAAATAATAATAAAAACCTCAGAGATAGATAAAACAACGATTATTAACATGCAATTTTTATTAGTATTCAATTCACAATACAAATTAGTAAGTCAGTAAAGCAAACATTCTCAAACTTACACTTCGCCTTTTTATAAATACGTTTTTATAATTACTTTTGCCTAGCCTACTAATAACTTTTTTATTTAATAAATCATTTTCTGCTCTTTTTAAAAAGTAATCCCGTGATATGGGGCATAGCCACTTTATTCTTTCGCTGTATGAAATCAGTGTAAGTACAGTCACGAGCAACTTACTCGTTAAATACTTTACAAGCATAGACGTCGACCTATAGGTCAAATTAATTTGAAATAATGCCGGAAACTAAAAACAAAACACAAAAAAACACTTGTTTAAAACAATTTGAACCGTTCTAACATTTAAAATAAACTGTTTTTTTTCCAACCCGGCTCGTGACTAGGGTTGCCATACGTCCGGAATTTTCCGGACAAGTCCGGAAATATAGGTCTTTGTCCGGAATTCGGGGGGAATCTTAAGGGCCTATACTACCTCAAATAGCTTAGCAGAATCCTTTGATACGCCCAAAGTACTGCAGCATTAACTTTGAAATAAATATATGGTAAAGTTGAGGATTAATGCTAGGTCTTATGTTAGGCGAAAACACGATTCCATAAAATTTTCTCGATAGAAAAAAATCCCAAAGTTACCTCTAAACTGAACAATAAACAGCTGGCAATCATACAATATTTCAAATTAGATCATGAAACTTTTTATACTAACTGAACTAACTATAAAGCAGGGCTTATGTTATTTACTTTTTTGAATTTCCTTTTTTTTCGCCGTAAATTAAATAACTCATAATATCGGCCATATTAAAAGTGTGTTCCCTGACGCGCGCCACCCGCCTTCAGTCCTGCTCCGGCTTCCGTACGGGAGGGTTGTGTCGTTTTGCGCTCAGGACACATTACGCAACAGAACGACGTAAAATAAAAATAGGAAATTGCGTGAGGTACAGTGTTTGCGTAATGGGAAATAACCGAAATAAGAAACGACGGGGTTGGCTTAGTAAGTATCTACCGACCTATCTATTTCCAGTATTAGTAATAACAAACATGTAGGTAAATATGTATTAGATATATACGTTTGGAAAAGTTTCTGCATGTGTGGGTAGACCAGGTACTTACCATACATACCTACTCATATTTTTTTATAACTTTCTAAGCGCTTGGCGACTGCAGGACGGGTCGCGTGTTCGATTCCCGCTTGGACATGTGTTATTATGTGATAGCCTATAAATAGTTGTGAAGACTTGAGTGTGTAATTGCACTGTCTACGTATCAAAAGAAATAACTTTAGGGCAACTTTTATCTAAAAATAGAATTAGGTACCTAAATAGGTTTATTTTTATTTTGACAATATACAACAAAATATAAGTTTTACATTTTTATAAGCCCAATACCTATTACTCCGATTGCTCCTGATAAAGACGGTGCAATTACAAACTCAAGTCTTCGCAACTATTTATGGGCCATCACATAATAACACATGTCCGAGCGGGAATCGAACCCACGACCCGTCCTGCAGTCGCCAAGTTCACCTACACTAGCTGTAAGAAAAACCAAACTATTGCTTACTTCACACACAGTCGGACGTGCCAGTCACACGGTGCGCGGCACGGGCGCGGTGAGTTTACTTACCTGGTGACTTATCCGACTGTAGTGCTAGGTACAAGTTGTACCTATGCAAGTTGTAAAATACATAAAAAAATATGAACCTACTGGTCGTACTCTAGTAGTTTAGCTAAATAATAAATATGATGATCTTTCCAGACGACGTCTATTACACACTACTGAAGATGATGTTGATAAAAAGAATATTCCAGTAAATTCGTGAGTATGTCCTACCTACTTATACATGTAAATGATCTGTTATTAGAACACAGCTATATAATAAGGTATAAAAAAAAGAAATATATTTCCAGTATAAGCTGAACTCACATTGTATAGGCATTCCGCACAATGAGAGGTCAGCTAATACTGGAAAGTGCAGCTTCATATATGTAGCCACGCGTACCCGCACCTGTATTTCTATAATAAATGTTGATAAATAATAATAATTACGTAGGTATATAATTATTCATTGTAACATTCGCAAGTATGATTTTATGGACGATTTCCTCCTTTTTTTAGGGTTCCGTAGTTAACTAGGAACCCTTATAGTTTCGCCATGTCTGTCTGTCTGTCTGTCTGTCTGTCCGTCCTCGCTTAATCTCTGTGACCGTTAGCACTAGAAAGCTGAAATTTGGTACCAATATGTATATCAATCACGCCGACAAAGTGCAAAAATAAAAATTGGAAAAAAATGTTTTTTTAGGGTAGCCCCCCTATATGTAAAATAGAAAGTGATTTTTTTTTTAATTTCAACCTTAACGTGTGATATATCGTTGGATAGGTATTTAAAAATGAATAGGGGTTTACTAAGATCATTTTTTGATGATGTCAATAGTTTCGGAAATAATCGCTCCTAAAGTCAAAAACAATGTGTCCCCCCCCCTCTAACTTTTGAACCATAAGTTTAGAAAATATGAAAAAAATCTGGAAAGTAGAACTTTCTAAGGACTTTCTAGGAAAATTATTTTGAACTTGATGGAAAGAACAGTTTTTGTGCAAAAAAAACAAGAAGGTGGTACAAAATTCCTGGACTAAGTTTGTAGTATAATCAATTATTTAATCATATATACAAGCATTTTTTTTAACTTCGTTTACGTATTTCATTATTCTGAACGTATCTTCTTTTTTTAGTTATCACCGTCCTTTGTGGGCCCGTTTTTAGGGTTCCCTTTTTATCAAAGTTCAAAATGTCAACGTAACAAATAACCTTTTTTTAACACACAAGTTTAAAAAAAGGCTATTTGTTAACACTTATTGTAACGGACGGGAAACTACGGAACCCTACACTGAGCGTGGCCTGACACGCTCTTGGCCGGTTTATTATTGTACAATTTTAGGGTTCCATATCGAATTGATAAACAAAAATATATAAGTTCTATAGGTCAGTATTATTATACCAGCCACTTGTGATTGTTACAGGACCCAAATTTCTCCGATAGATGTAGAAATAAATTCGAACGAAACAAATGTTCATACATTACAAAATATTGAATTGTAAGTATCATACGTACATTACCGTTTTGTACTAACGCATAACAATTACTAGATCACGAAATTATTTTCGAGTTCACAAACTTTTTACATTGTCGTAATTTTTAGGGTTCCGTATAACAAATGTTGCGTTTTCTTACAGATCACAACAACCACATGAGGACACAAACTGTGCACTGAATATACATAGTGACGAAAAAATATTGGATCCGTAATTTATTTATTATACCTATATACAAGTACAAGGACAACTTCATATAACTGGTAGGCAAAAATGTATTTTCGAAATATGGTCTGGATGCGACAAAGACGTCAAAGTTGAAAGTATAGAGAGAGATAATCAATATTGGCAAGAAATGGAACCAAAATTAGTAAATTTTTATCTGACATGCATGTTGACTGAGCTATACGATCCCAGATATGTTCGAAATATTCTCATTAAAAATTTAAGTGAATTAAATGTTATGTAATTTTGACAATGTGTAATAACTTATGGTAAAAACCATATCTACCCTACCCACCTTTTTTTATCGTGGTAAAATCATCAAATGAGTCCTCCCACTCAGGGCAGGGCGGGAGGGACTGTCAGAGTTGTACTGACTAAAATCCACGGTGTCCTTCAATAGCCCTTTACGTACCGGGGTCACGGTCACGGTTAGTCCCGCGACCACCTACCTAGCTTATACTACCTACCTACCCTATCCTACCTAAATACCTACCATTTTACCTATTCTACATCCTAGCCAACCTACCTAACTAGGTAGGTTGGCTAGGATAGGAAGGTAGGTATGTAGTAATTATGTACGTAGGTAGGAACCTACGTACATAATTACTACATACCTACCTAAGTATTCTACCTAAATTAAATAACGTTTTGGGGATCCAATATGGCGCCCTCTAGGGGATGAGAAGTCGTCTACGAAAAAAAAATTTTTTTCGCACAGTATCGACATGGGTATCAAATTAAAGGGCTTGATGAGCACATTTAAAATATGTAAACATCATATAGCTTTTACTAGCTACTTTGCCTGTTTTTAACGGTTTCAACATGGGTATCAACAAAAGCAATGAAAAGGCTTAATGAGTACATTTGAAATTCACTCGCTTCTTTGCTTTTATTATTATATCAAATAACCCCAAAATAGTATAAATAAAAAAATAAGTTAAAAATAACTAAAACCCGACTACGAAAAAATCGTGCACTGAAAAGTATAAAACAAGAAGAAGCCGTGGTCGTATGCCACCTAGCCAATAAAGATTGTGTGAATCAACCGCAGGTGGATCAATCACAGATTTCAATGTAGTAATATAATATTTAATTAAAAGGATTTGTCAAAATTCTTACGGGAACGGGAAAAGATAAATAGCATAAAGTTTGTGCGCGAACGAAGTCGCGGGCAAAAGCTAACAGGTCATAACATAAATAAAAATCTACATTTAAGTAGGTCTAATGGCACCATTTGCACTGTTAGTCAACTGACTTTCTGTTTCGTAGGTATAATATTACTCTGTCATCTATCTCTATCGCACTTGTTGATGCAGAAATTGTTGTCTTACTCTTTCTTTTACGACGCCATATTTTAGAATCGTAATGTTTTATTTGTGAAAATATTAGGATAAATAGTATATTTACGAATGATATGTGATTCCTAGACTTTTAGAGGTCTTGCTTGTATAATTCGCACAATATCTCATAACACACGACGGCATTTTCGTTGGTTTTGAGTCAGTTTTAGTTTTGATTCACTCGTGTTTACGTAAAGTGCACTCGCTGACGCCGGCAACGTCGCACTGAGGTCAAGGTTTGTCACTTAGCTACATTTTAGTGTGTCACTTGCTGAGCGCTTATAACGTATCTACACTTTTTTACTTATAATATCATTGTTTTTAACAATGAAAACGTTTAATTTTCTACATTACAATTAAGAGTGGAGCTATATTTTATCCGCGAAACTCAAATAATGTAAAGCTTTTGGTCGAAATTAAAAATTCAAACGCGAGTTTAGTCGCGTGAAAACAAACTTTTTGAGGAATTTATAAGTGTTTAAATTTTTATATAATATTCTATGTTTATGCAAAATTTTAAGTTTATATCTTAAGAAACAAATAAGTTATAGATTTTTAATCAGCAAATTCGACCCATTCGTTCCATAGTGCAGCCACGTGCAGCGCACTGCGCTCTTTGATCTAGCCGAAGCTTAAAAATAATGCACATTTTTCTAATATTTGGTTTGCCGCGCCGCTATGCAAAAATATCAAACGATTATACAGCTTACATGGAAGGACTTAAAGTTCAAATTTCATTGTCGATTTGTACAGCACGCGCGGCGACGCGGCTACTTCAAAGGAATAAATTACGCGCGGGCGATTTCGTTTGAAGAATTATTGGATGGAATTTAGACCCTTATTTTTATAACATTAGCAGTGTAATTCAGTTGTGGATCGGCGCCTACTTCAAAGAAAGTTACGCGCCGGGCGTTTTCGTTTGAAGAATTATTGGATGGAATTTAGACCTTATTTTTATAACATTAGCAGTGTAATTCAGTTGTGGATCGAGACAATAGGTTTCTCAGAAATATTACAAAAATAAATATTTTTGCCCTACAATTTTTTTCGGCATCCTTTGAGTTACCGTCGTGTACAACAATATTGGACCTATTTTTATTTAGTTAAGCTTGTAATTTAGTTGTGCAACCTTGTTACCGCTGCGATAACGCATGAAGCTAAGCTAATTAATCGCTAAAAAAGCTGTTTTAATCGTGGTATAGGCCGGGTCTCCACAACTCGTCTCCACTGCGCATCGTCCGCGCACCGGTCACATCTCAGCTTCCATCGCACCATACAAATACCTATTACACTTCTCAGCACAGCAGTCTCCACTGAAGCTGAGCAGAGCAGAGATGTGTCAATAACACAATTCTATAGGTTGTTTAAAATACATCTCGAATCCGCTCAGCTCGTCTCAGCTTAGGTGTTGTTATCAATATTACGACGTAACAAAAATTAATATTACTACGTACAGAAGAGTCACTTCGCAAAAACAATCAAACATAATGTGTAAAATCTATATTCGAGAGAATAAAGTACATTTTAACTGGCGTCCGCATCGCACACCTACTTTTATAAGAGCCTTTGCGACCTATTATTGTTATAATTATTTTTAAACATTTCATCTTACAAAAAAATAATACCTAATATCACAGAATATCTGGGGGCACGGCAGTGCCCCAGCCAAGTCTCGAGCAAAACGGGCACGGCCCTACCATCTTTTCTCGATGCGATTCGCGGCTGTTTCGCCCCCCCTATATCTTCGACGTGGACAAAGCTAGGAGGTTAGGTTTTCGGTGAATAATAGTAGGCATTAGAACAAGCTTAAGTTCGAAATTACATGCCAATTGAATTAATAGTTTAGGAGTTACGGTCGATCAAAGTTACACCATTTTGTCACTCACTGACTCACTGACTCACTGACTCACTGACTCACTGACCGATCATCAAAAATCTAAGGTACTTCTAGCAGACTTAGAAACTTCAAATTTTGCACCAAGATAGGTCATTAGCCACATATAAAGGAAAAATTATAAAAACATTAAAAAATAATATACCATACAAAACAATTTTATATTTGCGGTTTGGCAAGAACATTATGTATGGATTTTGACTGCATTGTTAACTTTGTTCGTTGTTTAAGTATTCAATTGGATGAATAAATACATAGAATAGAAAAGAATAATATAAATGTAATACATAGACTTTAATTAATCTATATATATAAAAGAACAGGGTTTTTTATTAAGACTCGACTACAGCCGAAACCGCTAAGCGCAGATACTTGAATTTTGGACAGCAGTTGCAGTCTACCATGTAGGGGGGCAATAAGATGGGATTTTGCGAAAGTCCTCCTCTAAGGGGGTGAAAAGGGGTGAAAACTGTTGTATGAAAAATCTTGTTCCTTGGGTTTAGAAACTTGAAACTTCGTACGAATATGAGTATAAATAAATAAAAAGGATTGACACTATTATTTTTTTTAAACTACCCTCCATTGGTAATCTAGAGGATGTTAAAGTTTGTATGGGAAAATCATAACGCGCGAACCGATGAATTTGAAAATCGATATTTAAATACTAAATCAAAAACAATTAAACACGTGTCTTTGGATTTTGTGAAAATCACCCCCTAAGTTGATGAAAAGGGGTATTCAAGTTTTAAGGTAAGGATATTGAACGCTAAACGTAGAAAGCTGACTTTTGGATGGTAGTTGCCGTTAACTATGTGGGTGAGCACTAAGAAGGGATTTTGCGAAAACCCTCCAATAAGGGGGTGAAAAGGGGTGGAAACCTTTGTATGTAAAATCTTATCCCTTAAGTTTATAAACTTGAAACTTGGTACGAATATCAGTATAAGTAAATAAAAAAGATGGGCATTATTAGTTTTTTTAAACTACCCTCCATTGGTAATCTAGACGATGTTAAAGTTTGTACGGGAAAATCATTACGCGCTAACCAAAGAAATTCAGTCTATAGAAAATAGATCAAAAATAATCAAACACGTGTTTTTGCGTTTTTCGAAAATCACCCCCTAAATTGGTACTGCTTGCTTCGATAATCTCAAAACTTGGCATAAATAATTTCCCAATCGAATAAAGGATGCGTAATTATCTATATTTCAAAAATAAACCTAGCGGGCGAACACGAGTTCGAAGTTAGAAACACGCGCTGACGAAGTCGCGGGCGGAGTGCTAGTTAATACATAAAGTTCATAATTCATTAAATTAATAAAGCTAATACTCCATTGTATTGCGATAAATTTCGATTGTATGCGCGCTCGATAGATGGCGTTGTACCTGTCTGAATCGCGCTATGGTTTCGTTACCGAGCGCAGTATAAGTAGTACTTTAAAATAATTCGATAATTTTCATTTGATAGCGCCATCTACCTATGAAAAACCATTTCGAAACTAAAAAAATATTGTAGCTATATTCGGAGAACTTAAGTTAGCCGGATTAGATAGTAGATTTATTATTGTTATAATGTTATTGAAACAGTTATTTAGGCAAATAGTTTATTAAACACTTACAAAAAATAAATGAGATCCCACCAAAAACATTAAATGTAAAAAAATGCCAAGTCTCTCGATGCAGTCTTTCCATCGTAAAAAGTTTTGAGATCTCATAGAAGCCAAGTCCTATTCAAATTATTTTGTAGTTATAAATCAACATTTAGTAATTGTATCAATAGTTTTCTTTATATTATAATTATAGTGACTTGGCAATGAGCACCAATTAAAAGCTGCTTGCTGATCATGATGGCCACTACCGACTACATGCTCCAATACAATAATAAAAAATACCTTACGGGCCATCGCTTTATGAAAGTAAATGAACCGAGAGTACACTAACACTAGTGTTTGCGTCCACACTTGTGCATTATAATTTATGTCCTGCGCAGTTTACTAGTCTTGTATGAGACTGACTGCCGTTGCCGAAATTCGGTTGGGACGACACGGATAAACCAAAAGAAAATTAATTTTGTGATATTAATGTTTACGCATGCGGTGTGTGACTTTCAACTCCAAATATGCCGTTTTGTTTCTTCTTGTGCTCATTGCCAAGTCACTATAATTATAATATAAAGAAAACTATTGATACAATTACTAAATGTTGATTTATAACTACAAAATAATTTGAATAGGACTTGGCTTCTATGAGATCTCAAAACTTTTTACGATGGAAAGACTGCATCGAGAGACTTGGCATTTTTTTACATTTAATGTTTTTGGTGGGATATAATAGTACCTAAAGGTACAGAAGCATTACTCCCAAAAAGAAAACAAACAAATGTAAAATCTATGCACGAAAGAATAGAGTCCATTTTTACTTGCACCCGCATCACCCACCTACTTTTATAATAGCCTAAACTTCCCGTGCGCAAGCAAAAATGAACTGAATAGTGACGCGCGAGAGTTCATTTTAGTTTATCTGACGCCAACGACATTAAAAGGTTACTGTCGGTCAAGCTCAATAGGGTTGCGACTCGCGAGTTTGGGCCACTGTCTTCGCGCTACCAGCACATTTAATGAATTTCGTTCTTCTTCCAATTTTATTACGTTAGTTTTGTGGCACAATAATAAATCTAACAAACCTGCGGTCTTTGTTTACATCAAATATCAAAGATTTTAAAACGTTGTCAGAAACAAAACGATTAGTTCCGTTTCAATCCGTTCTGGCCAAGTTGTAGTCATAACTTTAAAGATCGATTGTTATCGTTTACGGCAAAATAGGTAACTAGTCCTTATCATTTCATTCATTTCATTGTCACAGGCCCCGTGTTGCGTGTCTTTGTAGGTAAGTAGGTAAAAAAGTCGCGAAGAGAAATACGATCGCTGACCTTGAATGCGTAGTGTAGCCATTTTCTGAGTTTGAACGTGTCTAAACAATAACGTAAACATCTTCCTACTTTCTACCGATCATAATTCGACCTACCTACGTATTCAGCTTAGGTGAGTGAGAGTGATGTCAGGTTTGATATTCGTCTATTTTATTTATCTTGGTCGTCTTGTAGGCCAAATTTGTAACCTACCTAATCATACTGATCATGATTACTAGCCGGTACTTGAATGACATTAATAAGCACACCACAAGCAGGTAGATAGTTTTTTGATCATTATTAAATATGTACTACATAGATAAATATTCACTTTTTTCCTTACCTTTCGAAATCACGCGGTAGAGTGTGAAACGTTCCTATCGCTGTCATTATTTAAACAACCAAACGTTATGCAGTATTTTCTTTTCTTCATCATATATATATTTTTTTAAACTTATGCATAAATACAACCAAACACCAAACTTAAATATTATTTAAGTAAGCGCGTGCGTAGTGGGCGGCGCGCGGCAACCGACTAAATGGCCACTACGAAGTGGCCCCCGCCAATGCTTGCAGTTTTATACCTACACCGCGGAGTGAGCCAGGCCTGCTAATATTTAAAAATATTTTTTCAAATGTTAGGCTATATATTTTATTACCTCATCAATATCATAACGTCACATTTGCCACCCGAGTCATGCTGTCTCCGGCCGACTGGGGCGCGCATAGGGTTGCCATACGTCCGGAATTTTCCGGACAAGTCCGGAAATATAGGTCTTTGTCCGGAATGCGGGGGGAATCTTAAACCGTCCGGAATTTCTACAAATAAGTGAAGAGTGAAATCAGGCAAAACCTTCAAACGAACAAACTCAAATCGTCTACCACTGCGGCTGGGGTGGAGGGAGGACGCTGTCCTCTCCCTCACGCGGCCCGCCTCCTCCTACGAGAGCATGACTGCTTCGCAGTAGGAGGCGACCGCTTCCCACTCCGTCTCGCCCCGCAGCATGGCCTCGACCAATGCCGGGCGCGAGAGGTCTCCGCCTATCGCCGTCGTGAGGACACGGCGGTGCTCTGCCCAAGCGGGGCAGTCCTGCACCGTATGCTTCACCGTGTCCTCAGGACGATCCTCGCAGTGGTGACACCCAGGTGTTTCTTCCCTCCTTATCAGACACAGGTACCTCCCGAAACTTCCGTGTCCGGTGAGGACCTGCGTCATGCGGTAGGTAAGGACGCCGTGACGCCTATCGAGCCACTCCTCAAAGAGGGGTCTTACCGCCGCGATTGCGGCGTGCCCGAAGCAAAGATATTTAAAAGAATCATAGAGCGGGCATTGGAAAAATTGTCATACAAAATGTTTGTTGTCGAACGGCAGTAGGTAGCGCGATCTAGCTTCGAATAGAAAAAATACCTATTCAGATATATAATCCAAACATTTTTCAACTATTACACGGTAGATGGCGTTACATGAAAACTGGGAATCGAGGTATTATAGGATAAATCAAATTTATCGATAACATTATATAGACAAGTTTAACAACGAGCGACCTTTTCAAAATGTAAATTTTACTCTTTCTTCTCTTTTCAGGAGACCACTAGATATCCATAACACAGGATTATGCTGAGCGCAAAGCCTTCTTATTTTTGTTAATCATTATTTAGATTTATTATTTTTCTCATCACACTTGATCTTTTTGTATGTACAATCAACAAAGTTTAATCATGACCAATTTTGATAATAAATCGTTTGACTCGGTCAAAATAACAAAGATCAAGGTCGTTACCATGGATAAATAGACTTAATTGTATTTGAATGCCTGTAAAAAAATAAGCTTATGGTGGGACATAATTCAACTTTCTCGATTGTAGGTACCTTGTACATATTTCTTTGACAAATAAATCTATCTTATTACTTTGGAGTTTTACTCCTTTTTCTGTATTATAGAACAAGTTTACGACGCGTGCCGGAATAGGACGTTGAGTTCGAGTTTCCAGCTAAAATCTTTCCATACTAACAATAATTTAATTCATGAAACAATATCGATAATTTAAATCGATAAACGGACTATTTTAATCCACTAGCTATGGTACTGCTTTTGAACAACAGAGAGCGTTTAGTACAACTTTGTCAAATGTTCTAGAAAAATCTAAGAAAGATCTAAATAAAACATTGACACACGCATACGACCTGTCAGGCGGACGTCTCAAACAAGACAAATTGACTTCTTACCTTACCTAACTTGTTAGTAACAAGTAGTGGATTACAAATTTTCTTCAATATAAAAACTAGTGCTCTATTTTTAATCTAATGTGCTTAGTAGTGACATCTATCATGTAATAGCTGAAATATATTCTGATGAATTATTTTAATACGTGGTTTTTCTATGCATCGCTAGAAAGCGCTACTGACCCACGGCATTAACATTTTTTTATCACAATATTCCCAAACCCCTCTATCGGGCACGCCGCAGTCGCGGCGGTAAGACCCCTCCTTGAGGAGTGGCTGGATAGGCGTCACGGCGTCCTTACCTACCGCATGACGCAGGTCCTCACCGGACACGGAAGTTTCGGGAGGTTCCTGTGTCTGATAAGGAGGGAAGAAACGCCTGGGTGTCACCACTGCGAAGATCGTCCGGAGGACACGGTGGAGCATACGGTGCAGGACTGCCCCGCTTGGGCAGAGCACCGCCGTGTCCTCACGACGGCGATTGGCGGAGACCTCTCGCGCCCGGCATTGGTCGAGGCCATGCTGCGGGGCGAGACGGAGTGGGAAGCGGTCGCCTCCTTCTGCGAAGCAGTCATGCTCGCGAAGGAGGAGGCGAGCCGCGTGAGGGGGAGGACGGCGTCCTCCCTCCACCCCAGCCGCAGTGGTGGACGCCCACGGCGTCAGACGTCGCAAGAGGATCTCCGGCCATCGTAGGCGCGGGCATGCGGGCGGCGAGTAATGGGCGACTCGCTGTCCGATCATGGACCATGCCCGGGTCGACGGCGCGTTGTGTTCCACGCGCGCCTCAAGGAGTGTCAGCATAATGACGGGGCCTGTAGAGGGCCATAGCCTGCCGGGGTCGCGGGACTTTCCCATTACCGTAACCCCGGTACGTAAAGGGCTAGTGAAGGACACCGTGGATTTTAGTCAGTACAAGTCTGACAGTCCCTCCCGCCCTGCCCTGGGTGGGAGGACTCATTTCATGATTTTACCACGATAAAAAGAAAGCCCCCTCTATAGTTTTAGAATTAGGTGAAATCATGTCCATTCGTTTTAGAATTATGATATTTTCAATATGACAAAGCGTAACTGGGCAGATTTTCTTCTAAATATTTTTTTACGAGTAAAACAATGACACACGCATACGGCGGACGTTTCAAACAAGACCAAGACTAATTGACTTGTTACCTAGTGGTAACAAGTAGTGGATCACAATTTTCTTCGTGATATCTATTGCTCGTATATATTTTAATGTCTTTGATAGGGCCAGACGCCTATTATACAGGGTGTCCCAAAACTCAACGTCAAGCCGAAACGGGGTGACAGGATTGATCATAACCATCACGAGAAAAATCTGAAAAAAAATCTATCCCATGCAGTTTGTAAATTATGGGCATTTTAAGAAAAACCTAGAAATTTGATCAAACTGTACCATTTTTCGGTTATTGTGGTTATTCTTTTTTATTTTTGTTCATTTGAACTTTGGAAACGTAATCCTAAATAACATTTCTAGAATCCCAATAAAAAATAATGACACAATTGCCTCAAGTTTCCGAGAATTGAGACTATTTGTTAAACTACGAATTTAAAATTTTCAAGATTCGTCGACTTTGACAGGCCCTCCTATAAAAAAAATGTACTAGAGTGCCTTGGCAAGTGGCATTAAAAGTTGGCGCATTTAATCAGAATTCTAAAATGGTACAATACTTGTTAGTTCCATACAATAGAAAAGAGTAAAAAAATTAAAACCTCAAGTAACCCGATTTTTGCTATCACATTTTACTCAGTTAAAATGTTTTTAATTCGCACAAGCTCTAGGTAGGTTCTTAATTTTAAGACAAAATGATGAGAGAGATGGATAATGGGTATGGGTACGCATTTCGCAGTGCAAGTAAGAGATTTCCTTGACCAGGAATATCCGGGAAGGTGGATTGGACGTTCAGGCACTATCTTGTGGCCCGCCCGTTCACCAGATTTAAATCCCCTGGATTTTTTCTATTGGGGAGTTCTCAAAGAAAAAGTTTACTCAAAGCCCATTGATCACGTAGCCGACCTACGTGAACGCATTTCTCAAGCAGCTGAGGCGATCAACTCTCGAAGATATGCCCGACTTATAAGTAGATCTTTTTTAAGAAGATGTAGGGCTTGTATTGAGGCTGATGGTAAACAATTTGAACATTTATTGTAATAAAAATGTTTTTTCTCTATCTGACTTTTAGTCCAACAAACCTAATTATTTTACTAACTTTTTTTCACTTTGGTAAAAGTGGCGTCACTATCTGTCTCGCTCACTCATGACAAACATACCCATTATCCATCTCTCTCATCATTCTGTCTTAAAATTAAGAACCTACCTACAGCTTGTGCGAATTAAAAACATTTTAACTGAGTAAAATGTGATAGCAAAAATCGGGTTACTTGAGGTTTTAATTTTTTTACTCTTTTCTATTGTATGGAACTAACAAGTATTGTACCATTTTAGAATTCTGATTAAATGCGCCAACTTTTAATGCCACTTGCCAAGGCACTCTAGTACATTTTTTTTATAGGAGGGCCTGTCAAAGTCGACGAATCTAGAAAATTTTAAATTCGTAGTTTAACAAATAGTCTCAATTCTCGGAAACTTGAGGCAATTGTGTCATTATTTTTTATTGGGATTCTAGAAATGTTATTTAGGATTACGTTTCCAAAGTTCAAATGAACAAAAATAAAAAAGAATAACCACAATAACCGAAAAATGGTACAGTTTGATCACATTTCTAGGTTTTTCTTAAAATGCCCATAATTTTCAAACTGCACGGGATAGATTTTTTTTCAGATTTTTCTCGTGATGGTTATGATCAATCCTGTCACCCCGTTTCGGCTTGACGTTGAGTTTTGGGACACCCTGTATAACGCGGGTGAAACCGCGGGCAGACGCTAGTCTTTACTACCACTATATAGTATAAAACAAAGTCGATTTCCGATGTCTGTCTGTCTGTCCTTATGTTTGCTTACATCTTTAAAACTACGCAACGGATTTTGATGCGGTTATTTTTAATAGCTAGAGTGAGGAAGGTTTATATGTATATAACACGCATAAAATAGTAGAGATTGCACCCGTGCGGAGCTGGGGCGGGTCGCTAGTTTATAATAATCCGCCGTTTGTCGTTGCGTTTATCGCGGCGGAACCGCGGTAACAAACTCGGTTCTATACAAAATGTTCTACAGATGGACTGATTCGTGTCGCCTGGCGTAACGCATTTGTCGCGCGTCAATCCTTCCGCAAGCCGTCGCAATAATAATATCAGAAACGCGATGCGCCGCGCCGCTTCAGAGTGAACAACAGATGTGGGCGTTTACATAGAAAATGGACTAAGTAGGTTTTTTCAACAATCGCCACGCGCGGATAACCGCGTGTGTCTGCAGGAGGCTTTAATCTAGGCCTAGACGAGATTGAATAAATATAAATAATATATAAATATACATATACTTTTAACAACATTTCAAAGTCAATTGAGTTTGCATAAAACGACACGAGTCTAAATAGCTCAAATTTCTGAGTTGTTGAGCCTGAAGATATCCAACAGATGGTACACTTTTGTTGTTTGACCTTTTCTAATACTTATACTTATAAAAGTTGTACTGCATGTAGGTATTTTAAAATTATATTTAAACGTCCACACTTTCTGCTAAAGTTTATAGTTTGATATAAAATTATAATGACAGTTGAAACGTATAAATTTAGACTCAATAATAAGCTGTTTTATACCACTCCAATTTTAGCTTTTACAGTCTACAAGGCAAACAGCAAGTACCTAATAAACGTAAAACTAATATAGTACAGTACATTGATCGTATGCCATGCCATAAATCGTAGGTGGTGATAAATTGCTGGCCCAAAGCGTACTAGCGCGCGATAGGACGTTTCCATCGTTGGAACTTTACAAATACCACTATTTGCGCTATAAAAGAACTGATCTGTTTGTAGGTGAGTATTTCACACAGTTTTATGAGTTTAGTGGAATGTTTTTGATGTCGGAACAAATGAGTGTATGGACATGCATGAATTGAGTGCGTACAGTCACGAGCAATAGTATGTATACACTAAGCAGTATTCAAAAGCGATGTTCTGTTACCAAATTGATTAAACTTTTACCTTTTCATTAGACTTCTATTTTGGAAGCCATACTATTACGAAATAGGTCTTATTTCAAAGTGGAAACCAATATTTTACGAGTAAATTGCGTTTGAATTTTGTTAAGTGTTTACAGGTTATTGCTCGTGACTATACTATACATGCATAACTTTTTTTTACCTGTTAGATTTCTGTAACCGAACCGTAACCTTCGACCCTATAAATACCTGCCTCCACTGTCCATCTGTCTGTCAGTAGGCTGTATCTCATGTATATATATATATATATATATATATATATATATATATATATATATATTTTATCGTAGTAAAATCATCAAATGAGTCCTCCCACCCAGGGCAGGGCGAGAGGGACTGTCAGACTTGTACTGACTAAAATCCACGGTGTCCTTCAATAGCCCTTTACGTACCGGGGTAACGGTAATCCCTCGGTCCCGCGACCCCGGCAGGCTTTGGCCCTCTACAGGCCCCGTCACTATGCTGACACTCTTTGAGGCGCGCGTGGAACACAACGCGCCGTCGACCCGGGCATGGTCCATGGTCGGACAGCGAGTCGCCCATTACTCGCTGCCCGCATATGTATATATATATATATATATATATAGGCACACAATTGATATTTTCACAGAATGTGTATTTCTGTTACCGCAACAACAAATAATAAATGATATGAAACCCTTCATGCGAGATTCCGACTTGCATTTAACCGGTTTTTTTTTAATTTCTCCTTTTTGTGGTTCTTACAGTAACAAAATGATAACAATAATTAGTAGTGCGCTGCGATCAGATCCTGATTATCAGATCCTGATTATTATCAATTAGGTCGGTTGATCAATCTTAGGTTTGAATGTAAGAAGATAACAGGCAATTTATTTCATGTAAAATATTTGCGACATCCACCAACATCCACCATGGTTGCTTATTTACATACCTACTTGAAGTGGAAACATATTTTTTCCTACTCCTACACTATTCTTTTCTGATTAATTTCGTTGCAGGATCCAAGACAGGTAAATTCATTCTCCGGGACACGTCGAGCTTCATTGTCTCGGCGCCTTTCTGGTGGTTGCCACTGTTGATTCTGGCTTTCAGGAGTTTTTTTTTTTTTATCGTGGTAAAATCATCAAATTAGTCCTCCCACCCAGGACAGGGCGGGAGAGACTGTCAGACTTGTACTGACTAAAATCCACGGTGTCCTTCAATAGCCCTTTACGTACCGGGGTCACGGTAATCCATTTGTCCCATGACTTCAGCTTTTAGGAGTTGCAGTGGTTTGGGAATAGTGTGGTGAGTTTGTCTCAATAAAAAAATACCTGCTTGCTTTCACAGCGAGCGTACGTGTTTCAGCAGTGGCACGATTATAAAATACACTGAAAATACGTCTGTATATATATATATATTATCTATACTATAATATTATCACACCGCACCTGCCGCAATATTGTCGCACCTGCCGGGGAAGCAACGCGTGTAATAGGTACATCGACTCCCAAATGTGCCTATTCTACAATAGTCGCCAAGACGAAACCTGCTACGTCGGAAACAAAACGACAAGCAGAAAGATCCAAGAAGGGTAAGCAGAGTCGCTCGGTATTGAGAGCGACGAAAGGCGCTATGCTGGACCAAAAACAGCAGGGACCATCGAAGCACACGTGCGATGAGGACGGCTTCATCAAGGTGGAGAGAAAGAAAAAGAAGCCTACTTATCGCAACCAGTGCGGGACAGCGCTGGCAGGACCCAACATGCTGCTACGTCCTGCAGTACCGTCGACGCAGCTGTACGTGTCCCGTTTACACCACTCTACGAAGACTGAGGACATCGTCGAGTACATACGGGTGAAGACCAACTGGACCTTGAGGGTGGAGAAGTTGGAGGCGCGCCATAATACCAACTTTAATTCGTTTGTGGTGCGCGTTCCAACCCAACATTTGGTGACCTTTCTCAAGGAAGAGTTTTTGGCCGAAAGGTGTGCTGTATCGGCGATTCCGAGGCCGGCTACGCGACACCTCGCAGCGTAACACGACGCCGTCACTTCGTGTGCAGTAGTTTTTAAGTATATTGTTTAAAATATGTATTAGTTTATTATTGTTTTATATTTATATGTGTATTGTGTTTTATGGGCCTTTAGTTGCCTGAAATAAAGGATAAAATAAAAAATAAAATAAAATAAAGCTGCAGAGTTTGTTTGTTTGTTTGTTTGAACGCGCTAATCTCTGGAACTACTGGTCCGATTTGAATGATTCTTTCAGTGTTGGGTAGTCCATTTATCAAGGAAGGCTATAGGCTATGTTTTTATTGTTTCAAAATTAGGGATCCGTAATAAAATTGCTTTTTGTAACACAAGGTGTAAAATCGAAAACCTATTTTTGCGTGCGCTGCCAAAACTATTGACAATAGAACAAAATGATGTACTACGGGTTTGTAGATCCCATTAAGACCTACAAAAAAGTCCGCAAGAACATATATCTAGCTATCATGGTTTAATCACAATAACCGATTTTGTGTTCAAAATAATTATTAAATCGTCTGAAGAAAAAAAAACTACGTTAAATATGTATCGTAATATTGATCTTTATCTAAATTAAGCATTATGTTATCAAGGGTATTTATGTAGAAGTAAAATACTTTTTGTTTCATCTCAATCGGATATTTCGTTTAAAAGTTATCACGTTTGTAAGATGTTAAGAGTTCGTACCTATTAATGAGTTATGGGCCATAGAGTTTTTTATCAACATAAAATCCTGTAATAATCTTTTTCGAAATATATTTGTTGATGATTGTAAGTATAAGATCTTAAAGTTTACCCAGATATCGTCGAAATAGAAAATAAAGAGTATCAATGGATGTGTCAACGAGCAATATTGGCGGCGAGAAACAGTCGTTTTGACGAAATTAACCTACGCTATTGATAACGTAATGGATCAAGAAGATGCAGTCCATTTTCCACAGGAATTTCTTAATTCTCTAAACCCGAGTGGCCTCCCGCCACATTCTCTCAAGTAAAAAATTGGTGCCCCAGTTATTTTACTTAGAAATCTTAAGCCACCAAATTTAGTTTCGGGAGGTACCTGTGTCTGATAAGGAGGGAAGAAACGCCTGGGTGTCACCACTGCGAGGATCGTCCGGAGGACACGGTGGAGCATACGGTGCAGGACTGCCCCGCTTGGGTAGAGCACCGCCGTGTCCTCACGACGGCGATAGGCGGAGACCTCTCGCGCCCGGCATTGGTCGAGACCATGCTGCGGGGCGAGACGGAGTGGGAAGCGGTCGTCTCTTTCTGCGAAGCAGTCATGCTCGCGAAGGAGGAGGCGGGCCGCGTGAGGGAGAGAACAGCGTCCTCCCTCCACCCCAGCCGCAGTGGTAGACGCCCACGGCGACGGACGTCGCAAGATGATCTCCGGCCACCGTAGGCGCGGGCATGCGGGCGGCGAGTAATGGGCGACTCGCTGTCCGACCATGGACCATGCCCGGGTCGACGGCGCGTTGTGTTCCACGCGCGCACAAGGAGTGTCAGCATAGTGACGGGGCCTGTATAGGGCCAAAGCCTGCCGGGGTCGCGGGACTCACAAATTACCGTACCCCGGTACGTAAAGGGCTACTGAAGGACACCGTGGATTGTAGTCAGTACAAGTCTGACAGCCCCTCCCGCCCTGCCCTGGGTGGGAGGACTCAGTTGATGATTTTAACACGATAAAAAAAAGCCACCAAATTTATGTAACGGGACTCGACTTCAGGTTAAATTTCTTCGCAATAACGTGATCGTTGCAACAGTTTTGACTGGTCTAGCGGTTGGTCAAACAGTACTTATACCTCGGATCCCAATGATTCCAAATGATTTGCCTTTTCATTTTAAAAGAGTCCAATTCCCAATTAAATTATCTTCTGCCGTAACGATAAATAAATCACAGGGGCAAACAGTTTAATATGTAGGATTAGATTTACGGTAAGACTGTTTTTCGCACGGTCAACTATATGTCGCGTTGTCAAGATCAGGTTGCGGAAACAATCAATATATTCTTCTGCCACAAGAAAATAAAACGTAAAATATAATTTACTCAGAAGTACTTTAAAATAATATTTTAACCCGGTTTAAAGTGGACGGACACTCCCGCCTGTAGTCTTATGTGTCTGGCTGAATATCGAACAGATAGACAACTATTGCCTGCGACTTATACAATTTAACTTAATCTATATTTTTCTTAATATTGTAAAGCTGAAAAGTTTGGTTGTTTATTATGAACGCGGTAATCTCGGGAAATACTGATCTGATATGAAAACTGTTTAAATATTCAATAGTCCATTTATTGAGGGAGGCTATAATATAGGCAATATTTTATTTCGGTATTTCCACGGAAACGAGAAAAACGCGGGTGAAACCGCGGGGCACAGCTATATTATATATATAAAAGGAGAACTGACTGACTGACATATCAACGTACAGCCGAAACTACTGGGTCTAGGAATGTGAAATTTTGCACACGGCTTCCTATTATAATGTAGGGGAGCACTAAGAAGGGGTTTTTGGAAATTTAACCTTTAAGGGGGTGAAAAGGGGGAATTAGGAAAGTACGTAACCCACGCGGACGAAGTCGCGGGCAAAGTGCTAGTATTAATATATGACAAAAAGTATTGACTTTTTGTAAACTCTTCCGCATTTCCACAAAACGGTAACATTATTCATGGCAGATAGCCGATACAAGTCGACACGGGCCCAAGGCACACGTGCACACACACCCTTTCTAAGTCAGTGGGTAGATAGAACATAAAACTCGTACATAATGTACTGGTGTAGGTAGTAAGTAACACGTGTCGTTGAAATATGCGTTATTGGAGATTTTCCAGATTGTTCCATGGTTATGTCGATTGTAATAGTACAATTCCAGCATAATAGTGTGCGGTACATTCGTTGGCACACTTAAGCCTTTGTCAAACAGACCGGCGAAAGCGAAAGGTTTCCGAAGCGATACCAAACCGAAGCGATACGTCAGTCCGATAGTTCTGTCATGCTATCGGATCGCTTTAGCGTTTCTATGTGACTGGATTCAAACAATTCCATACATTACAAATAAAAACGTCGCGCTTCGCATTCGCCACGCCAGTCTGTTTGATAAAGGCTTTTAGGTGGCCTACCAAGACGTTTTAAATCGAAAGTTATTCCAATGTGGGAAAGAGACAGAGCTATTTATTTATTTGTTAATAAAGGTACACCAACAGCTTTTGTATATAAATTAAGAAATAGTGTAGGTATTTACGAGTAAAAGGCTTATACGGTTGCCAATAACAGGTGAACCAACATTCACGAATTTAAGTGGTAACTTAAGCTAAAAACTAAATTAATGTACTAAATAATAACTGGAAATAAACTATAAATTAAATTAAAATTATGCTTGACTAAAATTTCAAATATGAAATTAAACAAACATGAGATCAAAATTCTGTATTCTATTTTTATAATATCTACACTGCGGGTTCATGTGTGGTGGACAAGAATGAAATATTTAAAAAAAAAAAACGACGGGTTGCACTCTGGGAGTGCAGGCAGAAGTGAAAACTTCAATAGTAATAAACACACACGAACATTCGCGCAAGTGCCCTCCAAAAGTTTAACATTTTTTACCCATTCCAAAAAAAGTGCACAACGCCGCTAAAGAAGTTTTCACTTCAAAAATGTTTTCGGTTCTGACCCATCTCTGAATGGCTTGTCATTGAAAACTAATTTATTCTTGTAGTAAATTGACGTGGTATACCTTCTGACGTAAACGTGGGCGGAGCCGTGGGCAGAAACTAGTAATTAAATAAAAGAAATCTGTTACTAAAATAAAGCTTTCAAACAAAAAATCTAGACTGTTTTCTATAAATTCACAAAACATCGACTTTCGTGTAAAAATAGAGCCTACGATAATTTGTATGCGAACTACACTACGCTACGCTACGCGTGCTACGAATTCAATGAGCTACGCGTGCTACGAATTTGCTACGAGAATCGTAGCAATATTAATTGGTAACTCGTCTACCGAAAAGTTTTGATTAATCTTAAATGTCATTTACAAGTTGGGATGACGCTTAATTTCTAAGACTTTGCGAGTCCAATCAATTGGATTTTTTGAATTAAAATTGTATTTAGGAAAGAACATCGTGATTTTGATTGTACAAACAAAAGCCAAAAGAGAAAAAACAAAGAAACAGAAGATTTTTAGAATTTTTCTAGTAAGTTTAACAAGCAATTGCACCAATGAAATTAAATGGCCATTATGCAAACTGAAAAGTTTATGAACCTATAGTTGTAAGTAAGTACTTATTTCATTCCTTTTAGGAAATACTGAATAAATTAAATTTAAAGAACGAAAAAATTTAAAATTACTGAAGTTTTTGTTTTTATCCTTTCACATTAGTGAAAAAATGTAGCATTAGTGTTAACTGATGCTACATTTTATGTCAGCAAAACTATATTACATTTTTGATTTGCATTTGTACAAAGCCGCAGTATTTGAGCGGTGTTTTTCAAACGTCGACGGCACTCCGAGGCACGACGTGACGCAACAATACTGCAAACGTGTGTCGTTTCTTATAGTAAATAGAGTTCGATTTTGAGTAGCTCTATTGAAATGTGCGCGCTGCGTCGCGTCTCGGTGTGAATTGACAGTAACGTTCGACTGCTGCGCAGCGCATCGGGGTTTGAAGCCCTCTTTTGGAAAAAAAAATTAGATATTTTTTTTTCCAAAAGAGGGAAGAGGAGGTCAAACAGATGTTTGACCTACAAGTAGGAATTCAGAGTCTGAGAGTTTGTGTATGTGAGTTTCCTTTATGTACCCACGACACAGGAAAAAATCTAGTGTGAGGCAACGAACATAAAAAAGTGACTTTTTTGTCACAGCATTTATACATCATTTCCACTGCATAAATATTAAAACATTTTTAGGGTTCCCTAGCCAAATGGAAAAAAACGGAACCCTTTTAGATTCGTCATGTCTGTGTGTCTGTCTGTGTCCGTGTGTCATAGCCACTCTTCTTCGAAAGTATAAGAGCTATCCTGAAACTTGGTAAGTAAATGTATTATGTGAACCGCATTAGAATTCTATAAATTTTTTTTTAAAAAATGGGGATTTCCCATACTTAGAACAGCAACTCAAAAAGTGTGTGTGGTATCTATGGATAGGGTGAGGTTGCTAATATCATTTTTTTCTAAACTGAACAGTTTGCGCGAGAGACACTTCCGTAGTGGTAAAATGTGTCCCGCCCCCCTCGGTAATTTCTAAAATAAGAGAATGATAAAACTAAAAAAAAATAATGATTTACATTACCATGCAAACTACCCGCGAAAATTGGTTTGAACGAGATCAAGTAATTAGTTTTTTTATACGTCATAAATCGTAAACCGCAATTTACCTTTCAAAGTTACAAGTAACTACAAGAAATTTTATATTATGTTACTTGCTGCTACGGAACCCTTTATGGGCGAGTCCGACTCGCACTTGGCCGGTTTTATATCTTCCCATTACTCATTTAATGACTTACGTGAAAAGGTGTAGGTACGACCCCTGTAACGCAACATAACTCGACTCTTAAAAAGGAGTTTGTCTTAAGTCCCTCTAAGATAGGGCTGTCATACGACTGGAATTCATTTAAAAGGCTAGCTCAAGACAGAATTTCCGAATTTCAAAAAACATTTTTGCAATAATTTTAAAAAAGAAATAAATTATTAAATATTTTTTTCAAAACATTACATATTTTAGCAACCGATAAAGAACTACCTATTAGTTGTACAGACGCCAGCAGGTCAACTTACACGAATCTGTCAGCCAATCGAACATTAACTTACCACTATTGTGATAAGGTTGCAATAAAAAAAAATACAGATAGTAGTAGCTTGATGTGCTAGTGTCTGTAAACTCGCGGGCATGCGGGCGGGGAGTAATGGGCGACTCACTGTCCGGCCATGGACCATGCCCGGGTCGACGGCGCGTTGTGTTCCACGCGCACCCAAGGAGTGTCGGCATAGTGACGGGGCTGCCTGTAGAGGGCCAAAGCCTGCCGGGGTCGCAGGACTCACGAATTACTCATGGTAATTCGTGAGTCCTGCGACCCCGGCAGGCTGCAGACCCCGGTACGTAAAGGGCTATTGAACGACACCGTGGATTTTAGTCAGTACGAGTCTGACAGTCTCTCCCGCTCTGCCCTGGGTGGGAGGACTCATGTGATGATTTTACCACGTAAAAAAAGTGTCTGTACACTACACAAAAGAAAAGTGTGTCTAAAAAAAAGTGTCTGTACTAAAAATATAATAAATAATTCTATGCATTAAAAAAAAGTAAAATTCTGGCATTTTCTTCAAATGTCTGGATTTTTCCCAAACACCTCATTACCTTATGAATCTGGGAACCCTGCTCTAAGAGGATCATGAAGTTAGAATTTAAAATGAGAATGTTTTTACACGAGTTCTTGCAGTAATGCCATTAAAACTTGTTTCTAAACTTTCAACAACAGACACTTTAGAAAACAACTAATTCTACTGGCTACTTAGATTAGAACAATGTGATCACTGATTCTTTTTAAGACAATGTTGTTAATTTCTTTACCTTTTCATTCTGTTTCACAGAGAGATTTTTTAGGAAAGAAATAATCAGCTGCGAGTGGGACTAAAAAACCAATAAAGCCATCGCAACACACTCATTTGAAGCTGAATCTTTTGGCTGGCCTTCAGGCTCTGGCCCCCCTTAGAGGGCCACAGCCTGCCGAGGTCGCGCGACTGTCTAATCAGGTAACCGTGACTCTGGAACGTAAAGGGCTATTGAACGATCACCTTGGATTTTAGTCAGTACAATTCTGACAGTCCCTCCGGTCCCGCCCTGGGTGGGAAAACCCGTTTGATGATCTTACCACGATAATAAAAAAAAACATCATATCTGATGAATGTAGACTCGGCTCCGAGTCTGGTTTTGTTCTGTTTAAAGTCGGGACTTTTTTCCGTCTAATTCGTAATGGAAATTATGAAAACTCCCGATAGAAAAGTTCTGTTATCCTAGAGGTAACTTTGTTTACATGATAAGGATACAACTGACCTATATAATGTGCTTACACGTGTAACGATGTGAAAGATACTTACAGGTCAAATATTATGGTAATGTAACTGAAAGCTCCGTTGATAATATTTATGAGTAAGTCGTTGTTGTATTTGAACAGGTGCCTTTTATTGTTGATTACATACTGTAGTCCAAATTACAGGCTAATGGATTGATGGTACGTTAATTTACTCCCTATACTTCTTCAAGACTTCGGTCCATCTTACCAGGGAGCGTCACACACTACGTTTACCTACGTGCGGTCTCCACTAGAGAACCTTCCTACTCCACCTTTCGTCGGTTCTGCATTGTTTCATTAACTATTTACCTGCCAGGGTTGCGGGGCTGTTTAAACAGTTTACCAAGACCCTGGAACATAAATGGCAATTAAAGGAACTCGGTGGATTTAAGTCAGTACGAGTCTGACAGTCCCTTCCGCTTCACCCAAGGTAAGAGGACTCTTTCGATGGTTATACTACATTAAAAAAGTACTCCTTTTGTGAATCCATCGACTATTCATCCTTTGACAGCCAATTCCTTTAAGCACCTCACTGAAATAAAACATTGAACATATTACAACGAGTAAAAATACTTTCTTTTTAAACGCGACAGGTAAATCAACATTATTCATAAAGTATCAAAAAGAAAACTGCCTATGAATAAAACGATAAATAAATAAGGGCCTCCGTATATTTGTTCTAGGAATATTTTATATTTGTAGCTTCTATAAAAAACCTCGTCTAGACATGTGTCAGTAGCCATTTATATTTATAGCCTTGACTACTACTTTGTTTTATGATTTTATTCATAGTTTTGAAGTAGAGATCTGCCGTAAAATGTACTTTAATGGCATGTGATAGCTATTCTATTGAACAAACAAACTTCCATAAAACAGATTGCTGTACAAATGGTAATAGATGCCTACTTTTAGCGTTGGTTTTGATTTTAAAGTAAAACCGTAGAAACGTAAACTTTATAGTCTATAAAGGCGCTAATAGACTTGAGTATTCACTTTTACAGTATATCGACCATTCGCCGTTTTTTGTTTTGCCGAATATGTTCGATTATTTTTTTGATTTTTCTAGCAAACTAGTAGATGGTCGTCACAAATTTTTCTCCATGAAGATGTTAAAGCTTGGAAGAGACCTAAAACTTTACTTCACTTAACCATAGAAGTATTTACGTACTCCAAAGATGATGTCGAATTTTATCGTCACTACAACCAACAAGCCAAGCTAGACAAGCTGAAGTGGGAGTGGGCGGGCCACGTGGAACGTATGCGCCCGAAGAGGTGGGAAAAGATTCTTAAAACTAAATCAAAGAAAATTTAAAACTTATGTCAAAAATACTCTAATTAAACAAGCATATTATAAATAAGAAGATCAAAAATGCTTGGAAACATGCTCCATAGTACAATGTAGGGCTTAAGCAGAATCAAACTGGTTGAAATTTAAATGCTCACACACTGCCTATATTGTATTTGTATAATAGCTATAATTGCAATATTTTGTAAAAATGTGAAGACCGTGTACCTTATAGCTGTGTAATTATCATATTTAAATGGTCTAGACTTTATGGGTATATCGCATTTACATTTATTTTTAAATTTGTGATACCAAAACATTGTGAAACATTTTTGAAAAAGAGTAAGTATGGAGTTTCTTGCCCATTCTTCTCCATACAACCTACCTTTACGAATGGGTGTAGAATCAATGCCATCCCTTCCCATTTACTTTAATTTTAATAATCGAAGTTCAAAAGTGCCTCTTTGATGGCCTAATTGAAATAAATGATTTGATTTTGATTTTGATTATCACCCACTGCACGCCTGAGGGAGTACATCGCCGTCGAGGTCGACCGCGGCGAAGGTGGTCTAACGATCTGATCATGTTCGCGGTGCAGACATGGCCAGAAATTAGAGAGGTTTGGAAGGAAAAAGGGGAGGCCTTTGCCCAGCAGTGGGACACAAACTAGGCTATTAAAAAAGCAAGAAAAAAGAAAAAACTTAAAACTGCTCCCCTGAACTATTTGATTTTTATCTTTTATGCCTTTTAACCATCGATATTATAGATCACGTAATAGGACATGAAAGATTAAAAACTCCATAAAACAATAGAGATATATGTTTCAATAATTTTCCTTTTTTACGAACCTTCTCGATATAAAATTGAAAAGAGTGGAGGATTAAATGCGGTTTGCCAGTTTGAAATATGTGAAAAGGAGCTACGAACAATCTAACTGTTTTTGGATGTGGTATTTAGATGTAAGGTTTTTAATTCAACTTTGTGTTTCAGGAACCTAAAGATAATATCGCTGTCCGATCAAGGACCGGGTTTTAGTTGACGGTGTGTCGTGATCCACGGGCGCCTACACGAGATTTCTGGAAACTGAAGCGGCCCCTATTGGGCTAAACGCCTGTCAGGGTAACGGAACTAACTCATAAGGGTAAGTCTAGCCTGTCTTATCAGGTCATCATGGCCCCGGAACATAGAGGTATGTTGAAGGACACCGTGGATTTTAGTCAGTACAAGTCTGACAGTCCGTCCCGTCTGGTCCGTCCCGGGTGGGAGGCCTCATTGGATGATTTTAAAGGATGAGGCTTCCCTGAAACGCCAAGCAACAGGGTAGATTTATGTCAGTAAAAGTCTGACTGTCCCTTCCTCTTCACCGAGAGCAGCGAGGAACTACTTGACAAATTTACACTAAAAAAGTAATCTAAAGGGGCCAGTAAAGTTAATTTAGTCATCATCTGCTAGCCTTTTCCCAACTACAGGCTGTTTGTCTGAAGACCGTTAACCTTGAAACCATAGGTAGTTGATTTAATTATAAAAATGTTTGTCTGAATTTAAAAATAAATAAACGAATTTTTCTTTAAAAAAATCAAAAATGTTTCTGTCCTACACCGTCCGTTAATTCATGGATACTATGCGCCCGAGTTACGTATTCACTGCAAAGGCGTTAACCTGCCGCACTAGCCGTCCGTTTAACTACATACCTACATAAGTTTTAACTAACTACATCATTGTAATAAAATAAGGTAACCTGTGATGTAACTAACTTCCCTTCATACTTTTCCTGGCTTAGGACAGGCAAAAATACCTACCTTTGTTGCGTGACGAGTCCAGATGTAAGTTAGATTTAACAACAAAGAAAATTTTAAAAAATACTGGGTAGGTATTTTTGGCGTATTTAAAAGTTAGTATCGTCGCACACGGGCCACTGGCCACAACCACAAAACGAGAGAAGCTGAAGCGCGCGGCAGCCACTTGTGGCCGTTGGTCGCCACCGGCAGCCACTTGAATGTATGAAAACTACAAGAAATACGGCGTAAACCCGAACCATTTCGGTCCACTGTTCGTTTGTGTACGACATAATCACTAAACACTAACACTTGCGCGAAAAATTAACGGTGGGGCGGCGCGGACTCGAGCGCTGCGCTGCGAGCGTACGTTACGGGACACGTACGTTCGATAGCGACGCTGCCGGCAGACTGAGGTGTGCGCGGGCGACGCGGCGGCGGAGTCGCGGCCCGGCGCGCTCGGCACTCGCGGCTTATTTGATCTAGTGTTCTTTACCTTTGCGTAATAGGGTGAAATAATTTTGGGGAAAAATGGAGACTTTATTGAAAAAAAAAAGTTTTTATTTTTTATTGAATTTACGTTCTGTAAGTGATACCAAACCACTGGTTTCAAGTTTAAGGCTGATTACACTAACAGGCTGTATATTGGGTTCGGCTTCCAGTGAAACCAGATGCAGCTGGATATCAATATTTTACATGGAGCGACTGCCTGTCGGACCTCCACAATCCAGTAACTGGGTAATACGATACCCCATGGTAAGACTGGTTGTCAGACTTTAGAGCTTCTGACTAACAGTAACGACTGTCAAAGATCATTTAGTATTTGAAAAAAAAAACTACTCGTATGTATTATTTTTTATCATGTTTTAGTTTTCCTAAAAGTAAATGGATATATCTTTATCCGTTGACAAGAAAAATAAATAATGTTGCAACATTTTAACACAAGATAAAATTCTACAAAAGAATACCTAAACTATTTGCGGTAACATTGAATTATATAATCCGTTCCCCATCTCACATTAATCACGTAACAAAAGGTAGCATCAGACATTCCACCTTCTTCCTAAAATAAATTAATGTGCTAACAACAAAGCCACGTCTATTCACGTTACGTTCCGAATCCGGACACCTACCACCGAGCTGTCCGGCTGTCGTCCGCAAAGCTACAACACGGCACTGTCTGGGATTAATGTTATTTTTATTTAAACCTGCGGTATGTACGTGGCTGTTTTGAATTTGATAATTTATTAGTTTTGCGAAAATTTAACATATATTTATAAAATTAGAAAGTACTGGATGGGTTTTTGAACTATTATTATTATTCTAGACAAGCGATTCATCCAAAGTATAATTTTGAGTAATTTGATAATTTTCGTTTATTACCCATACCTGTTATACTACCAGTAGTACCACGGGTAAAAAAATTACCCGTGCTACTACGAAGCGACTAAGAAGGACTGTCTAAACATTTAAAAGGGCAATTGAAACAACACGGTAGATTTTAGTCAGTACGACGAGTCCGACAGTCCCCTCCACTCCACATGGGGCAAGAGGTCTCAAATGGCGATTAAAAAAAAACTGGTGCAAAGTATTAAGGAGATGGTATACGGAAAATTCTACCGAGAACTGTGGATAATTAATCTATAATATAAAATAAGTGAGTAGTACCATGGGAAATAAAAAAATCCCGTGGTACTACTAAATTGCTTGGTAGGACCACGGGCAATTTTTTTACCCGTGGTACTACTGGTAGTACAACGGGTAGTACCACGGACAATAAACGATAAATTACTTAAATTTTCCAAGTTAACAAAATACTCGTAATGATTATTTAAAAAGTAGAATATATTGTAATAGTAATACACCGCACACTCAAAAGAAATGTAATTTTATTTCAATCGAAGTTCATTGGTTTTTTTTTTATCCTTGTAATATATCTAATGAGTCCTCCCACCCATGGCTTGACGGGAGGGACTCTTAAACTTCTACTGACTAAAATCCACGGTGATCCTTAAATAGCCCTTTACGTTCCAAGGTCACGGTTACCTGATGATGATGAGACAGACCCATGACAGTTGTTCCTAGTTATTATTCCTAGTTATTAGTCCCAGTTGTTAGTAGTTGGTCTAATGTGAATTTCTATGTTTGTAAACGTACCCACGATGGAGAATCCTAGTGGGAGGCACTGTTTTGGTTACTCTGGTATTCCGATTTGAATTCTAGGCTCCTACAAACCAAGAAACAAGAATGACACGAGAAATACCTTATGTTAAACAATATTCCGTTAAAATCTTTCTAAGTTCAATATTAGCATGACGTGGTGGCCGCCGTCGCCAGGGCTGGAGAATGCCCTGCCGACCAAATCAAGGCAGGCATCCTACGCCCTGGCTTCGCGGGGCTGCTGACCATCACAGTCAGCTGCCCCGTACCGGCGGCCAAGAAGATAGAGGAGAGCCGAAGGCTCCTGGTTGGCTGGGTGTCCGCGCAGGTGAAACTGCTGGAGCCCAGGCCTCTGAGGTGCTTCCGCTGTCAAGTGGGTAACCACGCGGCATGCATGTGCACCTCAGAGGTCGACCGCAGCGACAACTGCTTCCGCTGCGGTCAGCCCGGTCACAAGGCCGGCTCGTGCAACGCCCCGCCGCACTGCTTCGCATGTGCGGCGGCTGGCAAGCCGGCCGATCACCGGGCAGGGGGCAAGGCCTGCGCGCCCCCCGCCAAAACCAGGAGCAGAGGTAGGCCCTCTGCCGCCGCCGTCCCCGCCGCCGCCGCAGCTCCTGCTGCCGCCGCAGCCGCCGCTGCCGCCGCCGCCGCCGCTTCTGCCGCTGCCGCCGTGGCTGCGCCCTCACAGAGGGCCCTGGAGGAGGCCGCAATGGACTCCAATTAATGGCTCCATTGCGCTTCCTCCAGGCGAACATCAACCACTGCGCCGCTGCTCAGGATCTCCTGCTCCAGAGCATGGCGCAGTGGTTGATTAACGTCGCCGTGGTCGCCGAGCCGTACTTTGTCCTGCCCAGAAATGACTGGGTGGCGGACCTGGACGGCTCGGTGACCCTAATTTCGTCGGCCGCCGCCGGTACCCCGCCCCTCGATCGCGTCGAGAGAGGGCGCGGGATCGTCGCAGCACGGTTCGGGGAGATCGCCGTTATAGGCGTTTACTTCTCCCCGAACCGAACTCTCGCCGAGTTCCAGGACTCCCTATTGGAGCTGGGAGACGTCGTCGTCGCATTCGGTTCCCTCCCCGCGCTCGTCCTCGGGGACTTCAACGCCAAGAATGTGGCTTGGGGTTCCCGGAATATGGACTACACGCGGGGCAGGACGCTCGAGCGCTGGGCCATGGCGCATGGCCTGGTCGTCGAGAACCGGGGTTCCGTTCCCACGTGCGTGCGGTGGACGGGCGATTCGGTGGTGGACTTAACGTTCGCCAACGCCGCCCTGTCGCCGCGCGTCACCGACTGGCGCGTTGTAGAGGAGGTGGAGACCTACTCCGATCACCGGTATATCCGGTTTGATGTCTCCGCCCAGACCTCAGACGCGCCGGTCCGACGGAACCCATGTGGTCCGCGATGGGCGCTGAAGCAGCTGGACCGGGAGCTATTCCTGGAAGCCTCGATCGTGCAGGCCTGGGTGTCACCACCGGACAGGCCTGCCGACATAAACGACGAGGCGGAGTGGTTCCGGGAGGCCATGTCGGAGATCTGCGACATGGCCATGCCCCGGGTCCGGCAAGGACGCGCCCGGCGTCAGCTGTACTGGTGGTCGCGCGAGCTAACATCGCTGCGCGAGGCGTGCGTGGCCGCGCGACGCCGGTACACCAGATTCCGCAGGCGCCGCACCCGACCTCCGGATGCGGCGACTGTAGAGGCGGAGCTGTACGAGGGCTACAGGGCAGCGAAGACCGCCCTCCGCGACGAAATCTTGCGGGCCAAGGAATTGGCCCGCAAGGAGATGCTGGAGACCCTGGACGGGGACCCATGGGGCCGGCCCTATAAGTGGGTGAAAGAAAAGCTCCACCCCTGGGCTCCCCCGTTGACGCAGAGTCTCCAGCCTCAGTTCGTGGAGGACGTGGTGAGCGCCCTGTTCCCATCGCGGGGAGAGCACACTCCCCCGCCTATGGCTCCGTCTCTGACGGATTCTGACGGAGAAGCTGACGCAAACGCGGACCACAGCGACGACGACGTCTACGATGCTCCAGAGGTGACCGAGGTAGACCTGAGAGTGGCGGTACAACGGCTCAAGGCCAAAAATACCGCCCCAGGACCCGACGGCCTGCCAGGAAAAGCCTGGGTCCTGGCCTCGGGGACTCTCGGGCCTCGACTGGGGGGGCTCTTTAGCGCATGCCTGGAGAGGGGCCAGTTCCCGCTTCGTTGGAAGACGGGGAAACTGGTCCTGATCCAGAAGCCCGGGCGTCCTGCGGACTCTCCGTCCGCATTCCGGCCCATCGTGCTGCTCGACGAGGTGGGCAAACTCTTTGAAAGAGTTATTGCAGACCGCCTCGTCGGGCACCTGAATCGGGTGGGCCCGGACCTCTCGGAGAGCCAGTTTGGCTTCCGGAGGGGGCGCTCGACGGTGGACGCTATCATGCGCGTAAGAGCCCTCACGACGGGGGATGCGGTATCCCGGGGCAGGGTCGTCTTGGCGGTGTCTTTGGACATCACCAACGCCTTCAACACCCTGCCCTGGAGTTGCATCAGGGAGGCACTCCGGTATCACCGGGTGCCGACCTACCTCCGTCGCACGGTCGAGGACTACCTGACGGACAGGGCCGTCATCTACCCCGGTCACCGGGGAGAGTGGAACCGGCGAGAGATGTCGTGCGGTGTTCCACAGGGATCGGTCTTGGGGCCGCTCCTGTGGAACATCGGCTACGACTGGGTGCTGCGCGGCGACCTCCCTGACGGCGTCGGCGTAATATGTTACGCCGACGACACGCTCGTCCTGGCGGAGGGAGAGTCGCACCAGGCGGCGGCCGACCTGGCGACGCAAGCGGTGGCGACAGTCGCTCAAAGGATCCGGCAGTTGGGACTCGACGTGGCGCTGCACAAAACAGAGGCCATGTGCTTTCATGGCCGTCTGAACGCGCCACGTTCAGAGTCCCACATTGCGGTGGAGGGGGTTCGCATCGGTGTCGGGAGGACGATGAAGTACCTGGGACTCGTCCTCGATAGCCGGTGGAACTTTAGGGAGCACTTCCTACGTTTGGCCCCGAAGCTGAACCGGGCAGCAGCCGCCCTCAGGCGACTCCTGCCCAATCTCAGCGGGCCAAACGCCTCCAGCCGGAGGCTGTACGCTGGTGTCGTGCGGTCCATGGCCCTCTACGGGGCCCCTGTGTGGGCCCTGAGCATTCGGACGCGACCACTAAAGCTGGTCGCATGCCAGAGGGTCATGGCAATCCGAATGGTCCGAGGATACCGCACGATCGCCGGCGAATCGGCCAACCTCCTTGCCGGATTGCTGCCCTGGGATCTGGAGGCGACTGCCCTCCAGCGCGTCTACGAATGGCGCGTGGAGGCGCAGCGCCGGGGCGAATCCCCGCTGCCTCGACAGGTCGAGGCGCGGCGGGAAGAGCTCCGGCGCGATCTCAGGGCAGTATGGAGGGAGCGACTGTCGCAACCGAGGTCCGGGCACGCCGCAATCGCGGCGGTAAGACCCCTCTTTGAGGAGTGGCTGGATAGGCGTCACGGCGTCCTTACCTTCCGCATGACGCAGGTCCTCACCGGACACGGAAGTTTCGGGAGGTTCCTGTGTCTGATAAGGAGGGAGGAAACGCCTGGGTGTCACCACTGCGAGGACCGTCCTGAGGACACGGTGGAGCATACGGTGCAGGACTGCCCCGCTTGGGCAGAGCACCGCCGTGTCCTCACGACGGCGATAGGCGGAGACCTCTCGCGCCCGGCATTGGTCGAGGCCATGCTGCGGGGCGAGACGGAGTGGGAAGCGGTCGCCTCCTTCTGCGAAGCAGTCATGCTCGCGAAGGAGGAGGCGTGCCGCGTGAGGGAGAGAACAGTGTCCTCCCTCCGACCCACCCGCAGTGGTAGACGCCCACGGCGACGGACGTCGCCAGACGATCTCCGGCCACCGTAGGCGCGGGCATGCGGGCAGCGAGTAATGGGCGACTCGCTGCCCGACCATGGACCATGCCCGGGTCGACGGCGCGTTGTGTTCCACGCGCGCCTCAAGGAGTGTCAGCAAACTGACGGGGCCTGTAGAGGGCCAGAGCCTGCCGGGGTCGCGGGTCTTACCCATCACCGTAACCCCGGTACGTAAAGGGCTCGTGAAGGACACCGTGGATTTTAGTCAGTACAAGTCTGACAGTCCCTCCCGCCCTGCCCTGGGTGGGAGGACTCATTTGATGATTTTACCACGTAAAAAAAAAAAAAAAAAGTTCAATATTAGCATTACCCCTTAGTTGGGGTCACGGGACCAAGGGATTACCGTGACCCTAGTACGTAAAGGGCTATTGAAGGACACCGTGGATTTTAGTCAGTACAAGTCTGACAGTCCCTCCCGCCCTGCCCTGGGTGGGAGGACTCATTTGATGATTTTACCACGAAAAAAAAAAAAACCCCTTAGTTAACTATAATTTACATTGTGGGAAAAATGAATAATTAATACAGTATGTAAATGATAAATGTGAATATTACAGTTATCTTTTATATTGTAAGAATAAAAAAACGGTAAAAACTGCATCAAAATCCATTAATTTTATTAAAATATAATGAAGCACGAACAGACAGGAACAGTGACTTGGTTTATCTAGCTAGACAGATAATATGTTTTATATTATCTGTCTAGCTAGATTGTGGTAGAGACGTTTCATGTTGTTTATTTTATTATTTGTGACGGAACTGGCATTTTGCCCACCTGATGTTAAGCACTACCCTCAAGTTGCTACTAAAACTGCCTCGTAAGTCACTGATACTTAGACCCAACTTATAAAGCGTGGAAACTTATGAGGCGTATTGAAAGTATGAAATAAATAAAACCTTTTAATAAATTAACACCCTTTCTATGGTTAGTTTATCAAATGAGTCCTCCCGCCCTGGGTAACATCTGCGGATTCGATCCCCGCAAGGAATAGATATTTGTATGATCTATAAGTAGTTATTCCAGGTGTTTGTGTAATGTGAGTTTCTATGTTTGTAAACGCACCCAGAGAGATTCCAAGTGTGAGGCACTGTTTTTTTTTAAAACCGTTATTTCAACTTTGAGTACCATGGCAGTATTGCAAATCAAAAACATTCGTATTATATTCAGAAGATTGTGAGATTCATCAAAACAGTAAAATATTTGACAGCTGTAAGTGACGTTGCTAACTTTCAAATGAAAAGGCTTAAAAACTTAAGTTTTCCAACCACCCAACCCCCGGGGTCTTCAAAATGACCCTGACATCTCCCTAAGCTAAAGAAAGGTCATCTTATTAATGAGAAATCTTTATTTAAACTGTTGATTTGTATTCCTTGATATCGTGACATTTTAAACTAATGAGCGTCGGTTGATAATTTAAAATTTCCTAGATTAAATACCGCGATTCATAAAAGTTGTGGGCGTTTAACTTAAATAGATTTATACCAAGAAAAGGGAATGACAAAAATATAAATAAAAACTATGCTGATGAAACATGAATAACAAATTGATATTTAACTATTGAAGATGAATATTCTTTGAAGATTACTTTTAGATTCATTTAACTATAAGTAAATGCCGAATATGATTTTGTCTCTGAATTTTATACCTTTGAGATCTTAAATGTATTAAGAGATAAATAATATTTACGCGCTTTAGCCCGCGGCCTCGCTCGCGTTAATTTTGGATCATCTTTTCGGGATAGAACCTACGCTATGTCCGTCTCTGTGGTCGCGGCACTCACGAATTACCGTGACCCCGGAATGTAAAGGGCTTTTGAAGGACACCGTGGATTTAAGTCAGTATGAGTCTGACAGTCCCTCCCGCTCTGCCCTGGGTGGCAGGACTCATTTGATGATTTTACAACGGAAAAAAAAAGATAGTAGTACCTCTGAGCCTGTGTGGTAAATTTCTCAGAGAAAAAGCTTGTATCCCAGCAGTGGGAACATTACAGGCAAACATTTTTCTAATATAATAAACAAAATTAGATGTTTTGTAAGCCCATGAACAACCGTGCGAATCAAAAGCGTGTCCAAAATATCAGAATTTCAAAAATATAACAGCAAATAAACTCATAAATTCGTAGAACGAGATATTATCGTAACTAGATGGTTGGTATTATTGCGATGAAACGTAAACATTGTGGTTTTCATCGCCTGCGATTAACACCATTTCACGAAGCGTTTCTATCGAAACTCGAAGCAAATAAATAAATATAGGGTATTTAACGTTTATCCTTGTTTGTTTTACTGAAAGCGAGTTGTTTTGTAATTAACGTTTTGGGATTGTTTCGAAATTAGTTGACCGGATAAATATAATCTCTGAATCTGTTACTATGTCTAGGCAAAGTTTATATTACTTGATTTTTTATTTCATTTTTTTATTCTCTCGTGTTTTTGCACAAAAAAAAACAGTTATCTCGCTAATATTTTTCATTCTAATTTTTTTTTATGTTATCTTGCAGACATACACAAAAAAATGAGCGATCATAGTCAGTCACACTGATTATAGAATTTACAAGATTTCATGTACTTCTTAATTCAGTCGCCTCAGAATTGGACCACGAGTTTATAGCGCTCTAATAAACTTCTTATCTTCTATCAGTTCCTATAAGAGCACGCAGAGTACACACAGGGACACTCCTGTCCCCCTTTTCGAATTAACCCTAAAACGCTGCATCGAAAAATATAATAAAAATCAATCACAAACAACGTTTCCTTTCCGTGCTCGATACACATTCGCAGCGGTCGCTTCTGAAAAAGATTAAACCTTTATCTATCGGGGTCAACGGTCCACATTGTGGAGCCCAACAAAGCACCGGGTTATAAATCATGGTACAGGTAATTTCCTACCATTACAGCCTTTCTAACGATCTGTATTGTTCCGTGCTGTATGCACGGGATAATGGCCAACGCGGCACAAATTACCCCTGTGTGTTTTGCAGGGTTTTGAGGCTTATAGGAAATTGGGACGATATGAATAGTTTTGTATGTTTTGTCTGTGTTTCTTATGTTATTTTTTTTTAAGAAAATACTGGATGCTTATTATCCTGAGGCTTTTAAAGTTCATCAATCTTTATCTAATCCTTACTTTAATCTGCCGGGGTTGCGGGACTCGCAAATTACGGTGACCCCGGTACATAAAGGGCTATTGACCGGGCCGCCCTGCCCTGGGTGGGAGGACTCATTTGATGATTTTACGACGCAAAAAAAAATCTTTACTATAATAGTAATTTTGTTTGAGCATTCGTCCTTTTGCACATACGTTATCAGCTACAGAGACGGATATAGATTAAATTTCGGATTTTTGAGAAAAACAACAATAACGTTCATAATTATGATACATAGATGGTGTGTAGGGGAACAGTGTATAAGACGGGGACGCGAGATATAATGGGGATAAACACACTTAAGGCATACTTAACACAACACTAACGAAGCGTAAGCGCCGTCAGGACGTCATTTGCAAGCAGCCATTAACAAATAGCATCCTGTTGGCGCTTGCGCTACGTTAGTATTATGTTAAGTTTGCCTTAAGTGTGTGATTTCCCATCATGCCCGCGTCCTCGTCTTATACACTGTTCCCCTAAGATCCAAATTGTTTGTAAGTTCTGAACTAACGCGCGCGAAGCATCGGCAAAAAGCTAATAAATAAATACAAAGATATTTTAATATTTCTACTTACTTTAGTATCTAAGCAACATCGATGTTTGCTTGCTTCGTATAATAAGATGTCAAAGTTAGTAATATTGTCATTATACTTAAAGACGTCGCGTCGTTGATTTATCACAATATGACGTGTTTGTTCGTTCGCCTCTTCATCAAAAAGTGAGTTATCTCGTCTTCACACAGAGAATACGTTCTGACCAACGAACAATTCGATACAAAAATTATAAAGATAGAAGACTTTTATTCTAAATTTTAGTTCAGGCGCTCAATAAATTGTCAAACTTTACACGCGTTAACCCACAAAAATGAAATACTAAGTTCATTATTCTTGTTAAGGGGTGAGTTTTTGAGGGCATTTGGACGGAGAGGAATGGGTGACCCGCCGTCTGATCATGATCTATGCCCGAGTCGTCGGCGCGTCGTGTTCCATGCGCGCTCATTGAGCTTCTATACCCATCGAATAAACGCATCCAGGGCCGAAGCCTGCTGGGTCGCGGGACTGTCTCATACGGAAGCCGTGAACCCGGAACGTAAAGGCTATTGAAGGATTCATTGCTCGTTCCACCCTGTGAGAGAGGACTCATTTTATGACCATTCCTCGTAAAAAAAGGTGCGAGTTCCTGACTTTATAATTTAAATACGCTAGTTTGATTTTGGAGGGTAAAAACGACGGTGAAAATTGTCCGAGATAAATTCGCCTATTCAGCCTGAAGCCAGCGAGCTGAAGTGTCGGCGGACTGACCACAATATGTCAATATTTCAAACGGGACAGTTCGCTCCCCGCGATGTCGACGTTTAGATTAAGTCGGGTGTCTGAAATGTACTCGGTTTTTCTTTTCAGAACAAAAATATAAATCATTTAAATTCTTAAATACTGTTCATATACTTTGGAACCTAATTTTATGATTAAATAAAAGTAGGTAAATATTTTTTTTAGGTTTTATACAGTTTGTGTTTCTGTTATTCTTTAACGTCTAAATAGCTAAAACGATTTTGATGAATTCAGAAACAGTGATAGATAATCATTTCGGCCTGAAGAAGTGTATAGGCTACTTCTTTTTTCGTTCAGCTAAAGGAATCGAGGACGTGGGTTAGTTAATAAAATAAATTAAACTATAGAAGAGTTTCATAAAATTGAAAGCTGTCATTATTTAAAAAAAATATTTAAATCGACAGACCTGTAAAGACTTTCTGAACAATAAAAAGGTTATCGAAATAAAAACAAAGCTTGAAACAAAAACAAGAAAGTATGGTAATCAGTTAAGGACCGTTTGTCTGCAAAGATTTTGAACAAAGAAAATATTTCTTTCGTCTGTAGAAAAACGTAAACAAAAATGATAGATAGTTAATATAGCTGTTAGCGAATATTAATTTTAAAAAAAAATAGGTATTTTACATACAAGTATACGCTATTTCTTGTGTTTTATAAATTTATGAACCATGTAAATATTGTTCTTTTGTAGGGTAAAGCTGATTTTATAGTATAACCAAAAAAACGAATGTAAATCCATTCTGGGCTCGCGTGGTGGAGTATTAAGGCCTACGACTCCCATAGAGAGAAGACCCGTGCCAGGCAAGTGACCCAGTTGTGCAACCATTATGACTTGATTATGCTATGTTTTTTGATAATTTTGCTTATTAAGTAGTGTGATGTGTGAGTTTAAATATCACGAACAACGAGAAAAAAAATAGTTTACTTAAGAGCTTTATCAAACAGTGAGCTTAGCGTGGCGCGACGCTAGCGTAGCGTGTCCTTGGCGTTCTTACTTACTATGAAAATATATAAGTTGTCACACGCCACGCCACGCTAGCGCCCTCGCCAAGTTCGCAGTTTGGTAAAGCCTTTATCTCTTTCTATTCGACATAAAACCAAGAAAATACAAGCAGAAATCCAGTACTGACACCCCCAAAAAAGTGATCAATCACGTTTTTATACCATTAACCGAAATATTGAACGTTTAAACGTCTTTATTTACAGTATAAATTTGCTTTTATTTATGTATATTTTTGGTCAAAACTTTGTACATTGTTCCGTACAATGTGTTGACTCAAAAGAAGAGTTATTCGTTGTTGTTATAATAAAAGTTATACTAAGATTCTTTTACGCTGTGGGGTAGGCTTTTAACATTATCTTTTTTTACATTGGAAGCAATTTCTGGTTCCTTCAGAAGGTGATGAAGTAATTTTATGTTGAAAGCGTTTTTACTTACAGAAGAAAAGCGGTAGTCAGACTATAATGCTACTCATTTAAAAATGCTCTTTATATTCATAACAATAAAGACGAGTTATTTGCTACTAGCTTCCGCCCGCGACTCTGTCCGCGCGGATGTCGGTCTTCGCGTAGATGGTTTATTTCCCCATTTTGAGTAACTCTTGACAATGACATCTTATAAATATTACGGCGCTGAATCCACTGCGGGTAATGCAACGTGTGTTCGCGGTTCTACAGAACAACGTCTATGAATAAAACTGAAAAATAAGATTTTTTTTCTACGTATTTTTTCAGGATAAAAAGTATCCTATGTTATGCCCAGGATAATAAGGAATAATTATACCAAGTTTCATCGAAATCGAACCGTTAGTTTTCACGTGATGCCTGCACAAACAGACAGACAGACAGACAAAAAAAATTTTAATCATATATTTGGGTTTGGTATCGATCCAGCAACACCCCCCGCTATTTATTTTTTCAATATTTTAAATGTACAGAATTGTCCCTTCTACAGATTTATTATAGTATAGATTGTCTTTTTTTAGTATGGAAATACTGTGTGCACTGTTTTTTTTTTTATTGTGATAGTACCATCAAATGAGTCCTGATGTTTTGATAAACATTGTAAAACTAGCTGCTACCAGCGATTTCACCCGCTACAATTCAAAAATGATCTCACGGGAACATACTCGTAAAATCGGTATAAATAAAATAATTCTTTGTGTAATCCAGGTTACAAACTATCTGTATACTAAACATCCAAATTCGTTCAGTAGTTTTTGCGTGAAGGGGTAACAAATATCCGTACAAAATTTCGTAATTACAATATTAATACCTACTACGAAGTATGATTGTCAAAATTACATGCCAAACAACATTGCACAGTAACCCCGTATAGGGGCCTACCGTACCGTATTAAAGCAGAATTATTATATTATTATTATAAAACATTTAAAAATAATACTCTTTAAAGAGATGGTGGTACAGGCCCTAGGTTACATAATAAAATAGAACAGTGAAACGCGTCGACGTAAAGCAATGAAATGTTGATTCCGATAACTTTATGGCCAAGTTTTACAACTTCCTTGAGAAAACCAATAAATTCCGTCGGAGGGGAACTGGAAGACAATATCGTGTAATGTAGGTATTTATTTGAATCGTGTACTTTATCTACGTAGGTATGTAGTGTTCTGTTTTAGTCGATTTATATCATCATCACTTGCCATCTTCTGCCTAGCCTTTTCCCAAAATTGGGGTCGGATTCCAGTCGAACCAGATGCAGCTGAATATCAGTTTTTTACACGGAGCTGCCTATCGGACTTCGACAACCCAGTAACTGGGTAATACGATACACAAATGACAGATTGGGGTAGATTGACCTGCTGGCGTCTATACAAAGGCAGTCTGTACTTTTATGTTGCATGAAGTTTAAAAAACAATACATAACCAATCTACTATTATCTACTGTTTTTCAAAAATAACTACGTAAATCGCCTGCTAAAATCATCCGATATATTGGAAATAGTACAGATTGCGAATAACTTCATTGCAGGCGTTAAAATAATAGAACGGGGCGTTTTATATGCGAACAACTATCGTTCCTTCTTGAAAAAAAGAAACTGCATACGGTAAAAACTTATATTTATTATTAACAGAAACTTTTTTTTTTACTTGTCTCCGTTTAATTTAAGCAAAAAAAATTAGACCACTTATTAATTTTACATTATAACACCCAATCCTATCATTACTTTGGCCAGAACATGCCATTCTAGAATCTGTCAATGATTTTTATGACAAGATTTTTAGAGTTGTACTCCAAAATGGAATGAATTCAAACAAACCCATGAAATCATTAAAATTATTCTAAAAAATGAGAATAATAATGATGTGGGATGGTTCATTTCAACTATAACTGCAGACCCACAGATTGTCACAATATGGACATTAGAAGCAATAAGTTGCTATCGTATGTATCCGTGAACATTTGTGATGGCGATTACGACCTAATGGGGGTGAAATTGCTCAACCTGATTTATTTAGGGGTGAAATTCGAGGGTTATTTTTGTACACAATGTTCATTAGTTACTGGGTAATAGGACGAAATAAGTGTGTTAATATGTGACATCTTGTCTTTAGTAGAGACTATAAATAACGTCATGAAATAATCCACTTTTTATCGTGGTAAAATAATCAAATGAGTCCTCCCACCCAGGGCAGAGCAGGAGGGACTGTCAGACTCGTACTGACTAAAATCCACGGTGTCCTTTAATAGCCCTTTACATTCCGGGGTCACGATAATTCGTAAGTCCCGCGACCCCAATTGGATTTTTTTTCCGAATCGCGATGCACAACAAAAGTCATATATTTAGGTAGAGGACGCTTAAACAAGCAAAAATTGATATAATGTCCCAAAGTAGCCAGCAAGTGTTATTTGTAAGTGAATTATAAGTCAAAAACTGAACCTTGAAGAAATAGTAGATTATTAACCAAGGGGATAAAGCAGTGTCTTCTGTCGCGGGTGACGATTTAAATCGCGAGCGTAACGAAGGACTCGAGGTTTACTCCCGAGCGTAGCGAGGGTGTTAAAAACTTAAATCACGAGCGAAGCGAGGGATTTAAGACGAGTCCTGAGTGTAGCGAGGGATTTAAGTTCACCCAAGACTAAGACAGCTTTATCACCGAGGAAAATACTCTACTTTTCGTACCATTTGCGAAAAAATGAACTCAATAATAATATGAGATAAGCATTTATTGAAAATAATGACAATTAAAAGTAAAAATTAACATTCGAAACATTGGTCCAATTATTGATAGAGAGAGTTACATTTTTGTTTGGTACATTTATTGTCGATGAGTTAATTTGAGTATATCTCTGTTCTTGCGTCTGAGGAACTTGCGTTTCATTTGATTTAACATCGTTACGCATTTTAGAACATTAACTTATTTATAAAAATAAAATAAATTCCTAGACTAATTTTTTTTGTCGGAAAAGCAAAGGCATCAAGCTCATACGTCTCTTCGGTTTTCGTAATTTTGTTTAATAATCATAACTGCATAATAAATACGTATTCCTTTTTCAAAAAAATGTGTAATGCTTTATATACAAACTCAATGGTGTAAACACAGATGTAGTTCAGTATAAATTTCGGTAAGTATTCCAAATTTAAATCACATTCTCTCCCTAGAGGATGAATGAAATTCAGTACAACATTCTCTCCCTGTTTTTAACAGATTAAAAATGACTATCGTTATGTTCGATTTTTGAAGCATAGAATGTCACTTTTTTGAGCAAGTGGTACGAAAAAACTTTTTCTATTCTTTTTCCCTACATGTATACACATCTATTCAATCCATTTCTACATAGCATAAAGCATAAACGTGAGTAACAAATATACATCCATACATGGAGACATCGAAACTTTACATTTAATTTTGTAATATTTTTTAATGGGTTGAATCTTTCTACTCTGTAATATGTCCCTTCAGTGGCCCATTACGTTCCAGGGCTACACAAAATAAACTTTCGTCCTGAGTCCGAATAATAAATAATGATTCTGGGAAATATAATTATGTGTATTAATATGAAACAAATATATTTTTCCAATTCCCAGTATTTCATCAAAATCTTCTCGTTTTCATTGAATAGTAATAGCTGGTAATGGATATAATACTATTGGAAAGGACATTACTGTGTGCGGCCACTACAGTGGCGATTTAAATTATTTATATGAACTCAGAGTAAACGCATTTATTTTTAAATATTCATTTAATAATAACAAGCGTGACCGTTGAGCATGAAGTGTGAAAGTGTTTTTAACAACCAACTTAAAAAATAAATATAACTTATCTTGCAATCCCGGGGTCAGAATGAAAAGTTTGATTTTTAAAGTTTTTTTTTTTCGAAAAATTCCCAGCAGCTGTCATGGAGGCTAGATTTGTGCCCAATTTATGGCAATTACCTCATATGAATGTACTTAATCATAACTGGAAAAATGTTTAAATGATTTATGTTGCTGTACCATTAGGTATATCTATGATTCATCGATGTTATGACGTCATATTAATTACTGGTGCTATAACCACCCCAACTCTAAAAACGAAAAAACATTGTGTGAAAGAATCATGATTATGGCCTAGAAATAAGCTTTTGAAGACTGCTAGTTCTGGATGAATGGATGGACCCACTTTTTCTCAAAAAAGGAAACCTGGATCAAAGCTTTGGCAACTTTATTAGCTGAATATGAAATTCTTATTAAAAATAATGAGTGTTAATAATCTCCGATTTAATGGCCACAATTTTATCCGTGGATGGGAACCAGAGATAATGGTGTTCGTATCGATTTCTAGGGTCCCAGTTACCTTGAACTCAATGAAATATGGAGACGGAGTTCGTGAATTAATTTAACTTTATGCGAATTTAATAATACAACATTATTTTTAGTATATGCAAAACCTAAATAAGTATAGTTTGTTCAGAATCGATTCCAATGATTTTTACACCAGGTTATATTACATTCATAAAATATTTTAATTAAATTTTATCGCCAGTTAATTACAATACAAGTCAATCATCTTTTATGGAACCCTTCGTGGTCGCTTGACTCACGAATTTCCGTGACCCCGGAACGAAGGGCTATTGAAGGACACCGTGCATTTTAGTCAGTACGAGTCTGACGGTCCCTCCTGCTCTGCTCTGGGTGGGAGTAATCATTTGATGATTTTCCACGATAAAAAAAATGGAACTCTTCGTGCGCAAGTCCGACTCGCACTTGGTCGGTTATTATACATAATTCAGGCTGTGATTATTTTCTTAATAACTGTATCGCAATGAAACACTACCCGGCTTTATGGGCCTCAGTTAAAGTTATATTTTATGGCAATGTTGACAATGTTGTCGTAATAGCTGTCTTATCTACCTGTTCTAACTTCTAAGACAACATATACCCACATCAAAAAAAGTTTGAAAGCGATCATTTTGAAAAATTGAAATACTTTTTGTTACTGTAGATGATATTATCATTTCTTCGACTTTTCAGATTTTTTATTTAAAAGTATAGATTTTGAATCATCATCATCAGTCGGAAGACGTCCACTGCTGAACATAGGCCTCCCCCTTAAGCCTTTGTTAAACAGACAGGCGTTGCGAATGCGAAGCGTGACGTTTTTATTTGTAATGTATGGAATTGTTTGAATCCAGTTACATGACAGAAGTATCGATGTCTCGCTTCGGTTCGGTATCGCTTCGGAAACGCTTCGCTTTCGCCTGTCTGTTTGACAAAGGCATTAGACCGCCACGCCGAACGACAATCCGCCCACTTGCATCGTTCGGTTGCCCGCGACTTTCACGATGTCGTCGGTCTACCTAGTAGGAGGCCTGCCTACACTGAGTCTTCCGGTCCGTGGTCGTCACTCGAGAACTTTTCTTCCCCATCGGTTTTCAGTTCTACGAGCGATGTAACCTGCCCATTGCCACTTCAACTTAGAAATACGAGCTATGTCGGGGACTGAGGTTCTTCGAGGAATATCCTTGTTCCGGATTTTATCCCGTAAAGAAACACCAAGCATAGCTCTTCCATTGCTCGTTTGTTCGTCGTCACAAACTTGTTTTGATGTGTGTAGTTAGTAACGATAAAATAATTAACACAACATATCAGCTAAATATTTAACAGCTATTTGCGATTGCAATAATTTGAAGCGCAACTCTTTAGGTAGACTTACGGTATTATATTGAATAAATAAGTAGTCGACGATGACGTCTAAAATGAGTCAAGTTTTGAAGAACAAAGTTTAATGGCTCCGTTAGGTATTATTGGATAAACGTTATGGGAACGAAAATAGTAAAGGCCTAAGTTTTATAAAATGGCCGATATATCACCAGTAACAAATAATACAGGAGCAAAGAGAATTCGCATAAAATACCCCATTTCACAACTAAGTAGACTCATGAAATTTGTTCAATCACAAAACTCACGGCAACTTACTACAATGATCTTTTGTCACGCTATGAGGGAAGGAGACAGGTATATTTTAGCAAAGGAAAGAAAGAGACAATAGTATAAAACAGTTTTATCTTTGACGTCTGACGGTAGAATGGTTTTAGGAGCTTGATCGGTATTAGGGCACTCCCTCACCGGGAGCATTAACTTGTAGTGTTCAGATTCGAGCATTTACATGAACACTATCCATTAGGCCCACTGCGCAGCTACCATAAGGCCGACTAGTTGGCAAACGTAGCCAAGTCAATCATTGTTGTCAATGATTTTAAAGGCTACCGTCAATATCCGTGGTGTCGTGTAGTTGAAGCTGAATTTCGTTGTATGACCAAGTACATACCCTTTTGCTGACTATTCATTCACCAAGTACACGTGTTATGACTGATTAGTCGGTCCCAGTACCTACAATAAATAGCTTGTTTAAAACCTGTTTATGTTTAAAAAAAAGTTGAGAGTGCCGCTGAGCGGGACTCCTATTTCTTTCTGACGGGTTAAAAAGACCGTAACATCTAATCGTCTAACCTAACCTATCCGTTTCGGAGTGCCTTAAGCTCCCCGTACCAAATGTTCGTTTAGGGAGGGCCTTGAGAAGAGAAATGTGGAGATCGTGGGCCCATTCCAGTCCAATATCAAATCAAGAAAAGTTACAATTGGTCTCTGGTCCCTGGTTCTATATGGGATGAATTGCCCTAGGAGTTTTTCTAAAGTTATACTTAAAATCGATTCTTGAATTGTTATATTGCAGACGCCTGGCCAATCCAGTGCAGGATCACCTTTAGGTATCTATTACAAAAACGTGAATTTATTTGCAATAAAATCTTCATAAGACTTATCTGTGATGAACTGGCGGTGCGGTATTAAGAGTAAAGTTTTCAATTGAATTGTAGACTGATGACTTCATTCCCTTATCTTCGTTTAACTTCATTGCCTAAAAGGAGAAGTTGTGTATTTTTTATCTCGATTATCTTTTGTTTTCAGGTCAAGAATGATTTCAGGTAAATATGGCATGGCATAGACACATGGCAAAGAAGAAAGAAGTGCGCTATTTGCGAAGACGATGGAGGGGATTATCAAAACGATCGCAGCGCGCAATGTGACAGTAACGTGGAGTAAAGGGCGCAACTGCAGAGTGAAGTATATGTCAAGTTTAATATGCACCACAGTTTGTGCCTATTGGCCTTGTTTTGTTCTGTCTCCTGCATGACATGGAGGGAACTGAATACATATTTTTTTCTACTCGTTCACTATTATTTTCTGATTAAATTCATTGCAGGATCCAAGACAGGTAAATTCATTCTCCGGGACACGTCGAGCTTCATTGTCTCGGCGCTTTTCTGGTGGTTGCCATAGTTGATTCTGGCTTTCAGGAGTTGCAGTGGTTAAGGAATAGTGTGGTGGGTATGTACTTTTTTTTTAGTGTGTTAAAATCATCAAATGAGTCCTCCCACCCAGGGCAGGGCGGGAGGGACTGTCAGACTTGTACTGACTACAATCCACGGTGTCCTTCAATAGCCCTTTACGTACCGGGGTCACGGTAATTCGATAGTCCCGCGACCCCGGCAGGCTTTGGCCCTCTACAGGCCCCGTCACTTTGCTGACACTCTTTGAGGCGCGCGTGGAACACAACGCGCTGTCGACCCGGGCATGGTCCATGGTCGGACAGCGAGTTGCCCATTAGGTGGGTTTGTCCTAAAAAAAAAATCAACGCAGCTTTTGTAACAGATGGAAAAGAAAAGCATAACAAGGGACTGTCTTCTAGTGACTACAAAGCCACCTTGTTTCATATGTTGCCTTTTGCGCTCCAGGATCTTGCTTAAACTGTCCCGCGACCACGAACGTACATGACTTCTAGAATACATAGATCTAAGCTACAGAACCAATCAGTTAAACATCACTATTACTATTACAACAACAGTATTCTCAAAAAATCGAAACAGTCTCTCAAATTATTGCCCAAACGTAAGTGAGTTATTGAATTTTGAACCTAAAGCAGTCAGCCGAGCGACACAAATCCAAAACTACGCTAAACCTTGCTAAGCAAAATTTCAAAGACATTCGCGGGAACGGTTTGTTACTAAAGCTATTCTTGGAACCGCTTCTTCGAATGTTTGATTTCGGTACAAGCTTTCCTGTTTTACTTACTGTTGCTTAGCAATAACAATACTATATTTCTCCCTAATAAGGTTGAAAGTTTCTTTTACATGGAAATTCTCGAGTGATATAAGTACATCACATTATTGGGGCAACACAGAAGCGGTGCAAGTTTTCTCATTTAAACTTTCTGCTATCTTAATCTGTCTTCGTACATGGTAATTTATTATATTGTTATACATTACTGGACTGTGTGGCTATTAACCTAATTATTAAAACTGAATTTTGAGACGATGATTTGAATTAAAATGTTGATGAACTCCATCTGTCAACGATCACTTGATTTACACGTTAAACAAAAACAAAATTTAATTATCAGTAATATTTGATACAAAAAAGCGTACCTGACGTTTCAATATGGCGCGATCACAGTTTTGTTCTTATTACGGCCTTAATGTAACGTGAACTTGTTGTCCAAAAACATTTTTTCAAGATGGTTCAAGCTGGTTCAAAAAAAATATTCAACAACTGGTTTTTATTTAAATTTGTCAGAAATTACGTAAATAATTACGTAAAAAAATGCGTCAAATTTTAAAATTTTGCTACATTCAAGGTAACATTCGTAAATAAAATAATCATGGAGTTACTTACTAGATTCTTACCCCAGGAAACGACTAATCCGAGCTGTTCACCTATGTTTTGTCATTTCATAAGGAACCTTGTAAATATTTTGATTCTAACAATAATTTCTTATTGTGTAAGGTATTGTGTAATCCATATAAAGATTTCTTCATTATTTTGTTCTCCTTGCAAGAAAAGTCTCTACAGAAAACTCTCGTTGAAAACATTTCCAGTAAAATTGCAAGTTTAGTATACCATTTTAAACAGTAAAGTTATAAATAGTCTAAAAAAGCGTTAATTTTCAAGTCACCTCGCGGGACTACGTTTAAGGTGACCGTGACCCTGGAACGTAAAGGGCTACAGTAGGGTCTTACACTCTCTCCGGTCGTGCCCTTTGCAGGAGGACTCATAGATATGAGGATTTTAACACGAAAAAAAATAACAGTACAGACAGTACAAATAAAACATGATTATTAAATTAAAATAGGCACAAAACAGCTATTTAATAAACACTGGGCATCCGTAAGAAAATTATGTTACCAAAACATCCTTCAGTAATTGATAGTTAATTTCCATATTAATTTCTTGATATTGTTGATGCTATATGACTTCATCGAGGTATGTCTACGTACGATATAAACAAGATATCGCGTATATTATGTAAATCCTGGCAAGGTGTAAACGTTCTTAACTATGTATTTATAGCTGTTGTTGATAAGAAAGTGTTGCAAGTTATTAGCGTAAGCGATTTAAGAAACGGGAAGTTTCGGGGCGTTTTTTATTAGCCTGTTCTACCCCACTGTTGGACAAAGGTCTTCCTCATTGCTTTTTTCCCTTTTATTGCGGTTTACCTTTTACAGCATAATTATCAAAAAACAGTATAACATGACTCATCTACGTATTTTAGGCTTTGGTGATGACCGTCGTCTTCCGTTGATATGTGTAGCATCACTAGTTCGTTTGCCTTGATTCATCCTGGTAATTTCAATTCTTTCAGCGTAACCTACGAGGTGGAAATTTTACTATAATAACGAATAGTTTGTCTATCGTTCAACAATTATTTAAAATGTGTATATATAATTAATTAATCTCCAAAACAAAACAGCATTGTCGTTAATTTAGTAAAAAAATATAAAATAGTTTAATCGTTTTTCCATGATAACAAAGAACGCTAAAAATATAAATATATTCCCGCTACCGCTCATGCCAAACCGCGAATCTCCCCTCCATTACACCGCAAACCTCACGTCACTTATCTCCAAATACAATATCGCTCACTATCCTCGCAGACGCGGGATGTGGTTCAACGTAAATTTAACAAAAAAGGAGCAATCAGTTTAGCATCTGACCGTGTCAAAACATACATACAGTTTTTTTAAATATTTTGTGTTAAAATGAAGACGCCTTGTATTTTCCCTGGATGTTCTAAAATCGTGAGTATTGATTTAACTTTAGTTGATCAGTAATTTTAAATTATAGGTTATGTGAAGTTAGTTTATCGCGTAGTAGCAATGTTTTGAATTTTTGAATGAACAATATTTCCTGTGTACTTGTACTTTAAAAGGTAATAATGAGTGTATTATTAAACTGATTGATAATGAGTGAAGGTTATTTTACTTTATTGATTATTTATATATAGACTGTGGTATTTAAAACAAAAATGCGGCTCTGCAATAACAATATTCTGAAACTCCATTAATATTGTGTAAATTATTTTAAAAAAATACCAGAAATATAAAGATTCATTTCAATAACATAACAATAATTGTGTACTTTTTTATACCAGTGCAGTAAAAACTGAAAAAATATTGTTGGACTAAGTAAATAGTAAGTTAGGTAATTATTTTAATGTATAAAAGTTCATTGTGAAAGCAAAAGGGTAATAGTGTTTTATTTTATTGTACAAATACATAAATATTAATTAAACTATAGAAATATAAAAATACTAAATTTAAATAAAACTAAACTAAACTATTATAGAGCAAAAAATAAGAGCAATATTGTTCGTATAAAATCTAACTTGAGTCACGAGAACTGTTATAAAAAAACGATTGACATCTCATTTATCAAAATCTGCTCGATCGTTTAAGCGATATGGATGGCAAAAGTGTCATAAACATAGACATACATACACTGTTAAAAACATAACTCTTTCTTTTAGCTCTGTGGTAGTCGGGTAACAAAAAAAAAAATTTGATAATCAAAGATGGTATCACTTTGATTGCTTCCGACTCAAGTTGGATATCGGTGATTCTATTACTCATTATTTGATAGATAAGTGATAGATATCTCACCGATAGAAAACCCTAGATCGAAATCTTTACTTAATATTATAAAGGTGAATTGTTTGTTTGGTTGAATGCTCTAATCTCAGGAACTACTGGTTTCAATTTATTTATTTTTTTGTTTTGGATAGTACATTTATTCAAGAAGGAAATAAGCTGTATTACTTCACGCTACGACCAATAGGAGATGTGCAGCGGGAGGAAACTACGGGAAAAGTTAGAAGCTAGTAATAAATAAATAGTTTCTTGAACTTTGTACGGAGGCGAGTAATGGGTGACTCGCTGTCCAACCATGGACCGTCGACGGTGCGTGGCATTCCCCGCGCGCCTCAAAGAGTGTCAGGATAATGACGGGGCTACCCTTTAGAGGGCCAAAGCCTGCCGTGGTCGCGGGTCTCACGAATTACCATGACTCCGGAACGTAAAGGGGTATTGAAGGACACCGTGGATTTTAGTCAGTACGAGTCTGACCGTAATGGGTGGGAGGACTCATTCGATGATTTTACCACGACCTCCATTGATCCATTCAGCTGTTCTGAAGTGATTGAGTGATAAACATTCGCATTTATAATATCACCTAGAAGTTTGCAGTGTAAGAATTAGAGTAGTAAATAAGATTTGATACCTAAAAGAACGCTACAGTGTCGTTGAAATAAAGTTAACCAAACTTTTGTGTCATTGATTCGAAATGAAGAATTAAATGATCAACACATGTTACTCCAGAAGGGTTCCGAACACAGAAACTCTTTCATTTTTATTTATTTTTGCGACTTTATTTTAGTGCAGCAAACATCTTGACATGACTCATCTGTCTCCACAAACCAATGAGGACATGATTCAGACAAGCATTCTTCAATAAAAAAAAACAAAACCAATCTCTTTTATGGTATTTCCCAAACAAAAAAATACGTGCATGATATCATACATCATTGACATGGTAAACTTTCGAATTAATCTCAAGCATATAGGTCATCGTGATAGATAAGATAAGACGGTACTATCTCTAGAGCTGCGCAGACGCATAAGAGAGACATTGAGACTGGCCACTGTGTTCATGTAAACTATATTTTGTAGTATATTTTGAGTACAATATAGACGCTAGCATAGTATAACACATAGATTGTATATCATTATTGATTGTATTGTGTACACAGAATATCTGTCCTCTCTAAAATGATAATCTCTATCGCTCTAAGGTTTGCTGTAAGAAAACCCAATTCTGGGTTAAGCTCGCCTTTGTACATAAATTACCCTATTGTTAAATGTTATTTTAATTATATGTGTGTACAATAAAGAATAAGAATAAGAATTGTAAAATATCTTTTTTTTACTGGTAAAATCATCAAATTAGTCCACCCACCCTGGGCAGGACAGAAGGAACTGTCAGACTCGTACTAACTAAAATCCACGGTGTCCTTCAATAGCCCTTTTCGTACCGGGGCCACGGTTACCCCATTGTAAAATACACACATCAAAAGTGTCTAGGGATCAACATATATTTTTGCAATAACTTTTCTCCTGATTGATATTAATTAAAAATTTTTTTAAGGATTCATCAAATAAAGTGTTTTCGTTTGTCACAGTAACGATAAACCAAGTCACCTTTGCATTAATAAAGAAATTTGCCATTTTCCTAATAAAGGGATTTTTGACATTTGAACCACTAACACAAAAGTTCGAAAAAAAGACTGAAATAACAGTTTTCTTTAAAATTTTATTGGGTAACTTAAACAATTAATAATCCGTGTTTCTACCGCGAACACTAACAACACAAGAACATCGGTTTGGCATACTCAAAATGAGTTCATCCAAATCACGCTGTGGAATGGCCGCCCATGTTCGTTGCAACAACAAAAAAAGGTCTTCTTGCGACTGGATACCCTCCATATTCGGCAGAGCTCTTCTCTGTAGCATATCCCATGCATGCTCAATCGGATTCAAGTCTGGCGACTGAGCAGGCCAGGGCAGGACATTGATGTTAGCTGCGGCGAGAGTCTGTCTTACAACTCTTGCGGTGTGCGGTCGTGCATTATCATGCATTAACTGAAATAAGGGACCGATTTGCACTTGTAGAGGAACGATGACGTCTGATACAATCGTCTCAGCATAAATTTGAGCGTTGAGGTTGCCTCTGATCCAAATCAACTCAGTTCTTCCGCTGATCCAAATACCCGCCCATACCATGATGGTTCCACCACTATAAGGATGGACTTCCTGGCAGGATTTTAATCGCTGTTGGCGTCCAGGGCTTCTCCAGTGTCGTATACGTCTTGTATCCGGTCTCATACCAAAACGAGACTCATCAGAAAAGCACACGAAACGCCATTGTTCTTCTGCCCAATTTCTGTGTTCAAGAGCCCATTGATATCGAATCCTACGATTGTGCATTGCTATAGGTGGTACCCGTAGCGGTCTTCGGGAATGAAGGTTCACTTCATGCAAGCGGTTTCGGACTGTTTGGTCGCTAATTAAGTTCCCTGAAGAGTGATGAAGCCTCACGGCTAACATCATGGCGGTTATTGTTGGAGCTCTTCGAGTTAAGATTTGAATGTATCGGTCTTGTCTCCGTGTGGTGCAGCGATACCGTCCTCCATGGCGCTCAGCCACGGTACCAGTGCTTCGGTAACGTGTCCAAAGTCGACTGATAATACTCTGACTTGTATTCAGAGCTAAAGCCACAGTACGTTGCCGGGAACCAGCTTCTATCATTTCCACGGCTCTGAGCATTTCTTCCCTGCTTAAATGACGTCGCCGCTCCATAATAACGTTGGTTTTAATCAGTAGTAGGGAAACAGTAGCACTAATAATGTCTTCAATGCGTTGTATGTTTTTATAGGGAAAATATTGACAGCTGATTTTCATCTTTTACTCGAATTTGATTCACAGTTCCTGATTCAAATTATGAAATGCACCAAAAAGGATCCATATAAATTTATAAAATCATAAATTTATTACAAAGCCACATCTCAATCTCAAGAAATCCGCATAAAAATGCTTGATCCCTAGACACTTTTGATGTGTGTATCTTGGATCGATTTTGACACCAGATCAAGGATGGTTGATTTATAGACAACTTTGCATCATTACACACCGTCTCTTGAAAAGTATAATCAGTTATTGGTCTCGACCATCACAGCGTGTCACCGGAATTTGCAACCATATAATTATGGTATATAAGTGGGATTTTGAGGAGTGATCTCAATTAATTACCGCAATTTGTCATACAACAGCGGCGTGTGACCGCTTAGTGCTTGAGCAATATTTTTTTTAACCTTTTTTTAAACAATAGACAGATTGCTAATTTAAAAGACAAGATGTGTAATGTAAAAGAAGATCAAGGACAATATTGCAACGACATAAAATAATTAAAAGGAAATTGTAATCACAATGGAGTTAACAGTTGTGACAGCTAATGCTGGGTTCTCACGCGGCGCGTGATAAAACGCAACGCGCCGACCAAAGCGCGCACTCTCGCCTACATGAGCGTGATCCGACATAGACACACCTTCACACGGTACGGGACACGAAATATCACGCGCTTGTGAAGCGAGTAAAGAGATGTCGTGTAAAAAATCGAGTGAAGCGATGGATAAAACGAATGACTGCATTCAGGTTCCGATTAAACCTGGATCAATAATCTGAAATTCATGATAAGCCTATGCCAAACCATAAAGCAGGATAACATTAAAACGAGCAAACTAAAGAGCAGACTGGTCATCAAACTATGATAGATAATAAAGTGGCAATTTTTTTTTCTAAGTCCCGTGCCTACAACCAATCCGCTGTCAGGACCGCTTGGTGTAACCAACCTTTATAGTAAACATGCAAAAAACGAATCAACAAATTGGCTGTGACAGACAAACAGACAGACTGCGTTCTAGCTTTTTCTTTCATTTCCACGTACGGGAAATAAATCCATGAAAACACATTGATTTCTTACGAATCTTTATCTAGAAATGTTTGTTCCCTCTTCAAAATACGTACAGTCATGGCCAGCTTTGCTTGACCCCGTTCCATATTATTCTGCCGTATATACGATAGGTCATATAATTATGGGCAACGATTGTAATGATAGAAAGTAAGTATTCGTAGAAAGGTATTACTCATCGATATTTCTAAGATTTCTATAGTCCGTTTTCCTGTTCTAACTGTAATGAGAATATCATTACTTATACATGTATCATCTAATGACCTGTCGGAAGCAGAACAAACAATCGTATAATGATTTAGAACAGGGTCAATGACCAAAACATGATTTGTAGACAAAATTACTATTTAATGGATTGTATCATTGTGTTAGTCAGTTTATAAATGTACTTATAAGAACAAACCAATATAAACTGACCGTTCATTGTGAAGAAAGGTAATAAAAAACGAGGCCAAAATATGCTGGATTTGTATGGCTTGATTACCGTAATCTTGTGTTAGATTTTGGGGTCAATTAATCTACAATGCCACATCGCTCGTAGAACTGATAACCGATGGGGAAGACAAGTTCTCGAGTAGCGACCAGGCCTCTCACTAGGTGGACCGACGACATCGTAAGAGTCGCGGGCAACCGATGGATGCAAGTGGCGAATTGTCGTTCGGCGTGGCGGTCTAAGGGGAAGGCTTATGTTCAGCAGAGGACGTCTTCCGGCTGATGATGATGATGTCAATCAATCAAACTGAATTTACATCAAGGGTGCGCGGAATACGCTTACGATTTCACTCTGAAATCACTGTACCATTTTGATCAACATTTGACATGAATAGGTAGGACCATTATTTTTAAGCGCGGTAAGTTCGTCAAATGAGTCCGCCCTGGGTGTAGTTGAAGATACTGTAAGAACACTATTTCTTACAGAAAAAATAACAACCCTGTGCCTTCGCTTGCCGTGCGCGTTCCAGGGTCATGATATTTTGCGTTGGCACTCCCGCGATCCATAGAGATGGGACACTTTGGCCAGTTTCAGACTAAATCGTTGTGGGGAGAGCGATGCCGCGGGCGAAACCTAGTAAATCATAAAAGATTATAAATCTATTAAATATCAATAATTGAAAATTGATAAATTAAGGAGTTTCAATTAAGTGCCATTAGCTTGAATTGTTTAATAAATTATAGACGAAAAGATTATTAGTTGATACTTGATTTGTTTATTCAATCACTTAGACAAAATAATGTAACATCACGCCAGTAATCCCTAGCTGAGATAAATGCTTTTTTATAATGTACAGACGCCAGCATGTCAGCCTACCCCAATTTGCCAATATAAAAATCGAACATTTTCCATCCACTGTTGTGATAAGTTGTTGTTAAAATATTAAAGATTGAGATACTTCAAACTTGGAATTTTTTACAAATATTTGTTCCATACGAGCATCGAACTTGCGACAAACTCAGCAGTCGATCATTCAACCACTGCACCAACCGTACCGTACGTAAATGTTTGATCTTATGTATCTTACTTTCTAATTAATATAACTACCCTATAATAATTCCGAACTCCACACGGGCAACACCGCGAGCATAAGCTAGTAACTTATGAGCAATCAAATTAATGAATACTTAAATTAGGTAACCATTTTCAGGTTTTCAGCAATTTCAATTACGCCCCTTCATTCTTTCGAAGTATTCATAGGTGAAATTGAAAACAATTCCGTAGAACAAAATTTAACGAAATCTATTTTTAGATCGTAACAATCTGGATTTAATCAAACTCTCAGTGGTGCTAGCACGAATGCGCGGAGAAAACGTAATGTAGATTCAAACGTATTTTTGATCGCACAGACAATGAATATTTTGGTTAAATGTAAAATGCAACTATGCTATAAACACAATTAGTATACTTACGTAGATGAATAACGTCTTATATTGGAGTAAATATTGAGTGCGGAATACATTGACAAATCTGTCAAATGTTATGCCTCAGTTTGTTTTTGAAGTGAAAACTTCTTGAGCGGCGTTGTGCACTTTCTTGGAATGGGTAAAAAAAATTAAATTCGCTTCAGGACACGTGACCTGATCGAATATTCGTAAGACGGCGCAGGGCGCTTGCGCGAATTTTCGTGTGTGTTTATTACTATTCAAGTTTTTACTTCTGCCGGCACTCCCAGAGTGTACCCGTCGTTTTTTTTTTTTCTTTTCCCCGCACCGCTAATTTCTCCTTTGTCGTGGGTGCGTTTACAAACATATAAACTCACATACACAAACGCCCAGACCCGTAACAAATACTTGTAGATCATACAAATATTTGCTCCGTGTGCGGGAATCGAACCCGCGATACGCAGCGCAGCAGTCCAATCACTCAGCCACTGCGCTAACTGTGCCGTCGTACTTTCACCGGCCATTGAACTATTTGCACAGTTTTTATTTATCCTGGTAAAATCATCAAATAAGTCCTACCACCAATGGCGGTCGCGGGACCAAGGGATTACCGTGACCCTAGTACGTAAAGGGCTAGTGAAGGACACCGTGGATTTTAGTCAGTACAAGTCTGACAGTCCCTGCCGCCCTGCCCTGGGTGGGAAGACTCATTTGATGATTTTACCACGATTAAAAAAAACCACCAATGGCGGGATGGGAGGGACTGTCAGATTTGTACTGACTAAAACCGACGATCATCCTTCAATAGCCCTTTACGTTCCAGGGTCACGGTTACCTGATAAGACAGCACCGCGACCCCGTCAGGTTGCACAGCTCGTAGAGGTCATAGCGTGGTGTTAAATAAAGTTTGTCTAGTATTAGGCTATGACAGCCAAAAATATTTTCTTACGGACCAATTCACAGGCATTAGCGTTTTACAACCTAAATAAACTAATGTGCCGAAATATCGGATACTCAAAAAAAAATCCGTTTCAAGTACTAAGATAGCTAGTGTTTTTAGTGACCATGTCTAGAAACTAATAATTGTAGCAGAGATATTACATAGCCTGCTACTTATCTCACAACAACCCAATTAACATAAATTACAATTGACATTTAGGGTTAGTTTTACAATGAAAGCCAGGAACATGAATTACGATAGGGAATGATTAGCATTCATTGTGTATAAGATATTTAGGTACTAAGTAACCTTAAACAGCGAGTACTTTGAAATAAGACCCTGTATTTATCTCATAATAATGTAAAAACAATTTAACAATACCGGCAATATTGGTATGCGAAATACTCGATAACTATTGCACGGATTGGATACATATTACTACTTTTTGGAATCGTCATTGCACGATCTTTTCAAATATAATAATAGTTTTTAGATTTATTACAACGTTAGTTTTTTTTATAACCTTAATTATAAAATACAATTTGCGTTTCGTTTCATGCGGCTGTCAATTCGTACACGTCACACTTAGTGATTATTTGGTGACACTTGAATATACGTTCTTTTTGCAAAAACTACATAAACGCGAACGAATAAATTATGTTCTTGTGTGGGATGTGGTAATCTATTGATTAATCAATACTGTTTTAAATCTACAGATATTAAAAATAGTTAATATATTCTCCATGTCAACATTCTGCATAGAACGAATTATTGATGTATCGAAGCGGTCGATTCTGCCATGTCATGACAGTCTGGTTTTCGACGGCGGGGTGCACACCCGCGTTCGGTCAGGCTCACAATTTTGACATTTAAACAAAGACACATGTGAACTCTAATGTAGCTAGCGCCACGTGGGCGCGTGTTTTGTTTTTTCTTTGTGTCGGACTTCGGTCCATGGTTTTTTATTTAACTTAGAAGCAATGTATTAACATTAAAGTTATGTGCGAGTGTGAATCCGTAAAGCTATCTGCGTAATAGTGACTTTCTCGTAGGACAGCTTTCGGCGAGCTGCGTTCGCTATTTATATTTCATAGCGAACGATGCCGAGAGAACATTAACGCCGCCATCGCTTCAAGGGCAACCTGAAGAGCCTTTGACCATCATCGGTTCATCGTTTCATCTGACCGGCTTCATGGAGAAGTGCCACATCCGTGGGACTTTGTACCAGCGCTAGTGCCTGCCACCAGCCATGCGTGGTAGACGATTTCAAGGACTGCTCACCGTGTTCGCCATCCGTCTCCGCCGCCAGCAACCCGTGCCAGCTTCCGCACACCTTTGCTAGGTGTGTTGGAGGGGTCTTCCAGTATCCTCAGCGAGTCCAGGCTTCGACGGACACTGTCAAGCAGTGCCCAGGTGAACGCCTGGTTTACCGTCTTCGTGGGGAACCAATTATTGCTTCGGTAGCAATATATGACGGAGTGTGTGTGTGACCACGGTACTAAGTAAGTCAATTTTTCCTATGTTATCTGGCCAGAAGTTAGAGTCAGTGCGCGACGTATTCCATAGGCCCGTTGCCTCGTTCCTACTTGGACAGTCTAGTTCTAAGATGCTGGATTCCACTCAATCTTTGTTTTTTAACTTTGTTGTAACATTAACAATATAATGTTTATATTCGCATGTTAAACTTTTTGGTTTTATTTCAAATAAACCTCCCATAGGTTTTTAAAACAAGAGGTCCTTGAACCAATAGTTCAATGCTGAAAGCCGAGAGCTTGAAGACACATTTTCACTTACTTTATATTAACATTCCTACACATACAAATAAAATCTTTTTTTTTTATTCTTTTTTTTTTACACCGTTACAATGGCGCCCGAACATTTTATTATACTTATAATCTATGGGATTTATTTGAAATAATTCTTTCAATAGTTATTTCAGTTATACATTTAATTTTTGATATTCTCCAATGTATTTCACATGTAACAGTCTTTGAGGTTATGTCTAGTTACACATACCATTAAGAGAGGTATATAAACAGTGAATTCATGTTTGCATTTTTGTCAGTATAATTATTGGTAAAGCAACATTCCTTGCTAGTGTCAAGTTAATCGCAATTGCAAACATAAAATTATAACAATATTTATGTACTTGCAAGAATAACTTCAAATAAATAGACACTATAGTCGATTGTTAAGCACTGTTTATTTACTAACCATTGTTTTGGGGTTTTGTTATCAAAATGGCAGATCCATTAGAAAAGTTCCAAGATACAGAAGATGCGGAACACATGCATGACGCATCAGATGATGAGGATGTCTCGCATAATGTAACGCATAGACGTAAAGTAGCATTACAGCCACCAATGTCAGTCACATCCCATGACACGAAACATAATAATCAGCCATCACATAGTCAATCGGTACCACCAGATCACTCGAATGTCGTAACCTATGTAGTACGTGACGACAATTTCAGGTCGTGGAATTTAAAGTTTACCGGAGACTCAAGTTTAGTGGATTTTTTCTTGCGGATTGATGACTGCATGCGAACTAGAGACGTACCAGAGCATAAAATAGTCAAATGTTTTTCAGATTTCCTCAGCGGAAAAGCACTTGATTATTATAGGCAAATTAGAGACTCTGTAGTTACTTTGGAAGACTTGCAAAGTAAATTCAGAACATTCTTCTCATCCTTTGACAGTGATTTCATCTTGGAAAAACAAATTAGGGATCACAAGCAAAGCTTAGGTCAGCCATTGCATATTTATGTACTAGATATGCAAACTTTGAATTCGAGACTTACATCACCTTTATTAGAAGCTACCCTTATAGAGATTATAAAGCATAACTTATTACCAACTTATGCACAACTATTAGCAGTCAATGACATACAGACCATTGACAGATTAATATCACTAGGCAAGCGTTACGAAGCATATGCAGTTCCTACACCATGTAACTCTGGTGCAAAACCTAATAAGGTACAGAAACAAGTTACTGTAGTTAACACTCAGTACAAGAAAAATAACGATTTATTAATTACATGTAGGAAATGCAAGAAAACTGGTCATTCATACAAACAATGCAGATCAGTTCCAGGCATTGTATGTTTTAAGTGTGGGGCAAAAGGGGTAATCACCTCTCGTTGTTCTAAATGTAACCCACCCTCAGATTCCCACCCTGTTCAAAAATCAAGTTCAAAAAACTAGAACATCCAGGAGTGACTACTTCTCACTCGAGTAAACAACATTTAGGTACAGTGACTCCTGGTATATCAAGTGAAAAATTAGACAACAGAATTTTTGTAGAATTTTTAATTAAAGACAGAACTTACAGTGGACTTTTAGATACAGGTGCGAATCTTTCCGTCATAGGTAACGGATATCACAGGCAACTTTTGGATTTAGGATTTCAAATGACATCAACTAACTGGAGTGCAAAGTGTGCCAATGGTTCTCAAGTTAAAACGATAGGAATAATGTCAATACCAGTAAAATTTAGAAATAAAAATTGGGAAATAACATTTATGGTTATACCGGAAATAGTAGATAACTTTATATTGGGTATGGACTTTGTTCATCAATTTGGCATTTTAAATTATTTCAATTTTGATAGCATACAACTTGTGGGCAAAACTGAAGATATAAACCTACAAACTTCAAATGAGTTGTGTGGTATAACGTCCAAAAGTGAACTATCACCATTAGAAAATATAGAATTAGATAAAATAATTGCTAAATTTAAAACTATTAGTACTGAAGAGAAAGGTTTAGGAAAAACTAACATAATTGAACATAGGATAGTAACAACTGGTTCACCAATTAAACAAAAATACTACCCTTTATCACCAGTGAAACTGCAGGCACTGAATGATGAAGTTGATAGGATGCTAGAACTAGGTGTGATTGCGCCATCAAAATCACCATGGTCAAACCCAGTTGTTATGACACCAAAAAAAGATGGTTCACTCAGATTTTGTTTGGATGCTAGAAAACTAAATGATGTCACTCTAAAAGACTCCTATCCATTACCTTATATATCTTCAATATTAGACAACCTTAAAGGCGCTCGATATCTATCTTCAATAGATTTATCAGCAGCTTACTGGCAATTACCACTCTGTGATTCAGATAATTTAGATGGTAATGGCACTTCATGTCAAAAAACCGCATTTGTAGTACCTAACAGGGGACTTTTTGAGTTCAAAAGAATGCCTTTCGGTTTATGTAACGCTGGTTGTGATATGCAACGTTTGATTGACTCTCTATTTCATCATAAGTATGGTGAAAAAATATTTGGATATTGCGACGATCTTTTGGTAGCTACCACCTCATTTGAGGAGCATATTGTTATATTAAATGATGTTTTAGAAACATTAAGCAAAGCAGGTTTGACAATAAATTTTAATAAATGCGAATTTTGCAAAGATGAGCTAAATTACTTAGGTTATGTTGTAAGTTCAAAAGGTCTACAAACAGATCCAAAGAAATTGGACTGCATTAGAAATTTCCCAAGACCAGCTACAGCTAGACAGTTGCGTGCTTTTATAGGTTTATGCTCATATTACAGGAGATTTGTAAATAACTTTTCAACAATCATTGCACCAATGACGGCATTAATTGGTAAAAGAAAAGGAAAAGAGGCAATAGCTTGGTGTAGTGAAGCAGAAAAGTCATTCATAGCACTCAAAGAAGCTCTCACTCAAGCACCAGTATTAACATGTCCTGATTTTAAGATACCATTTCAGATTCATACAGATGCTTCATCAGTCGGAATTGGTAGCGTTCTCGTACAAGAAATAGACGGTATAGAACATCCTGTAGCATTTCACTCCCGTTTACTCTCAAAAACAGAACGAAATTATAGCACAACCGAGCGTGAGCTGTTAGCTGTAGTTGATTCAGTCATTCATTTCAGACCTTATATTGATTGTGGTCATTTTATTTTGGTTACAGATCATATGTGTCTTAAGTGGTTAAAAACATTAAACAACCCATCTGGTCGTTTAGCGCGTTGGGCAATGCAATTAGCTTGTTTTGACTTTGAAATACGTCATAGGAAAGGTGCTCTGCACGTAGTTCCTGACGTGTTATCAAGAGCGGAACTCAACGCAATTACATTTACAGGGGGCATTAATTCAGGTGATGATTGGTACAATAAATTATTTAAAAATGTACAATCAAATCCAATATTTCACAAAAATTATCAAATAAAAAATAATACTTTGTATAGATTTAGTAAACCCTCGTCAAAGTTACATGAGGCAAATTCATGGAAAATTGTCCTACCTCAAGACGTAGTACAGGAATGTATAAAGGAAAATCATGAACTCACCGCAATACATCCTGGTACATTTAAAACTTTAGCTAAAATAAAAGAAAATTATTTTTGGAAAGGTATGAATGCTGACGTTAAGACTTATGTGTCTAACTGTGGAAAGTGTAAGGCTTTCAAACACTCAAATGATGTACCACACGGACACATGACGCACCAGAAACAGGTAGAACGTCCTATGCATACACTTCCCATCGATACAATTGGTCCTTTACCTAAATCATATTCTGGACACGTTTATATTCTTTCTATAGTAGACATTTTTACAAAGTATTGTTGGCTTCACCCTCTTAGAACTGCAACCACTAAGACAGTAACTACATTCATAGAATCAGAAATTATATTGAAAGAGGGCACACCATGTGTCATTATATGTGACAATGCCACAATTTTTCAAAGTAAAGATTTCAAGAATTTCTGTATAAAATATTCAATACCAAAAATTTTTTATAACGCATATTATGCACCACAATCCAACACTGTCGAACGTTACAATCAAACTATTCAAACTTGCTTAGCAATGTTAGTAGAGGAGGATCAGAGAAATTGGTCTAGGTTCCTTCCTCAAATTCAGTTATTTATGAACACTACTATAAATCTAGCAACTGGATACACACCATATTTTCTCGCCAGAGGCCGTGAAATCATCTCTGACGGTGCACTGCATACCTTGAGGGGCAATGCACCAGATTCACTTGATGACATTCAACTCGCAAATAGGAACGAAAAAGCAGATTCCTTAAATGAACTAGCAGATATTTTCCATCGTGTAAGCAATGCATTGACCAAAGCGTACAAACAGAATGCAAACAGATATAACCTGCGTCGCCGAGAGCTCAGGCTGACTGTTGGTGATATCGTGTGGAGGCGTAATTTTGTACAGTCAAACGCAGCAAAGTTTTTCTCAGCTAAATTAGCACCAAGGTTTGTCAAGTGTAAAGTAGTTGATAAACTATCTGATGTTGTTTACCAATTAGAGGAAATAGACACGGGAAATATAGGAAAGTATCATGTCAAGGACATAATAAAAGCGCCAATGTGAGTGAATGGTGTTGTTTTTATGCTTAGATTTCAGTAGGTTAGAAAATGTTGCACTTGCACATTAATTTTTTTCCTTTTGATAAAAACAATTTTATTTACTGAACTGAATTGCTTCAGTATCAGTGGCCCTTGTTGGCCCTGACCCCGTTTATTTTTTCGGAATCAGTCCAGTACTTTTTTCAAAACAATTAAAAAAAGTTTTTCCATTTCGGAGGAAACTATTTTTTGACTGGACTGAATTGTTCTTGTATCAGTGGCTCTAGATAGCCCTGATCAACATTATTTTTTCAAAATCAGTTCAGTACTTTTTTCAAAACAATTGAAAAAAAGTTTTTTTCCATTTCGGAAGAAACTATTTTTTTTGACTGGACTGAATTGTTCTTGTATCAGTGGCTCTAGATAGCCCTGAAAAACATTATTTTTTCAAAATCAGTTCAGTACTTTTTTCAAAACAATTGAAAAAAAGTTTTTTTCCATTTCGGAAGAAACTATTTTTTTTCACTGGACTGAATTGTTCTTGTATCAGTGGCTCTAGATAGCCCTGATCAACACTATTTTTTCAAAATCAGTTCAGTACTTTTTTCAAAACAATTGAAAAAAAGTTTTTTTTCATTTCAGAAAAAACTATTTTTTTTCTTTGAACTGAATTGTTCCTGTATCAGCGGCCTTTGATAGCCCTGATCCAGTTTATTTTCTCAAAATCAGTTCATTACTTTTTTCAAAACAATTGAAAACAAGTTTTTTTTTGGAGTATTGAGTTAGAACATTGACTCACAAGCTCATTTTCACATTGCTCGCTTTGAATTGGGTGACGACTCATATTCATTAGCAGCATTGCCTGTCATTTCAGTGACATATTTAATATGTTTCCCAGTACTGTTCCTAGGTCAGCACTGTGGTTACTATGTTTTGAAAACAATAATTTATTGTTTAGATAATAGGATTATTAGATAATAGGAGACACTTACAAAATAATATTGTAAGTAGCTCAGTTTCGCTATTAGGTATTAATACTTCATATAAGATAGTTCTTAAGGCAATACATCATAAGTCAATAGTTTAGTTACCTAATCTTATATTTTCATAGAAATGTAGCCTAGTATTTACTTAGTCTAGCATGCCTGATTCAACTGCATCTTAACAGGATACAGCGTTGAACAGTAGTTTTAAGAAAAATTAACATGTATTGCAATGCTTTTCTCTGGTTAGACCGGCTGTGTCGGCTAACAGGGTTAGCCTTTTTCCGCGAAGGGGGGTATTGTAGCAGAGATATTACATAGCCTGCTACTTATCTCACAACAACCCAATTAACATAAATTACAATTGACATTTAGGGTTAGTTTTACAATGAAAGCCAGGAACATGAATTACGATAGGGAATGATTAGCATTCATTGTGTATAAGATATTTAGGTACTAAGTAACCTTAAACAGCGAGTACTTTGAAATAAGACCCTGTATTTATCTCATAATAATGTAAAAACAATTTAACAATACCGGCAATATTGGTATGCGAAATACTCGATAACTATTGCACGGATTGGATACATATTACTACTTTTTGGAATCGTCATTGCACGATCTTTTCAAATATAATAATAGTTTTTAGATTTATTACAACGTTAGTTTTTTTCATAACCTTAATTATAAAATACAATTTGCGTTTCGTTTCATGCGGCTGTCAATTCGTACACGTCACACTTAGTGATTATTTGGTGACACTTGAATATACGTTCTTTTTGCAAAAACTACATAAACGCGAACGAATAAATTATGTTCTTGTGTGGGATGTGGTAATCTATTGATTAATCAATACTGTTTTAAATCTACAGATATTAAAAATAGTTAATATATTCTCCATGTCAACATTCTGCATAGAACGAATTATTGATGTATCGAAGCGGTCGATTCTGCCATGTCATGACAGTCTGGTTTTCGACGGCGGGGTGCACACCCGCGTTCGGTCAGGCTCACAATTTTGACATTTAAACAAAGACACATGTGAACTCTAATGTAGCTAGCGCCACGTGGGCGCGTGTTTTGTTTTTTCTTTGTGTCGGACTTCGGTCCATGGTTTTTTATTTAACTTAGAAGCAATGTATTAACATTAAAGTTATGTGCGAGTGTGAATCCGTAAAGCTATCTGCGTAATAGTGACTTTCTCGTAGGACAGCTTTCGGCGAGCTGCGTTCGCTATTTATATTTCATAGCGAACGATGCCGAGAGAACATTAACGCCGCCATCGCTTCAAGGGCAACCTGAAGAGCCTTTGACCATCATCGGTTCATCGTTTCATCTGACCGGCTTCATGGAGAAGTGCCACATCCGTGGGACTTTGTACCAGCGCTAGTGCCTGCCACCAGCCATGCGTGGTAGACGATTTCAAGGACTGCTCACCGTGTTCGCCATCCGTCTCCGCCGCCAGCAACCCGTGCCAGCTTCCGCACACCTTTGCTAGGTGTGTTGGAGGGGTCTTCCAGTATCCTCAGCGAGTCCAGGCTTCGACGGACACTGTCAAGCAGTGCCCAGGTGAACGCCTGGTTTACCGTCTTCGTGGGGAACCAATTATTGCTTCGGTAGCAATATATGACGGAGTGTGTGTGTGACCACGGTACTAAGTAAGTCAATTTTTCCTATGTTATCTGGCCAGAAGTTAGAGTCAGTGCGCGACGTATTCCATAGGCCCGTTGCCTCGTTCCTACTTGGACAGTCTAGTTCTAAGATGCTGGATTCCACTCAATCTTTGTTTTTTAACTTTGTTGTAACATTAACAATATAATGTTTATATTCGCATGTTAAACTTTTTGGTTTTATTTCAAATAAACCTCCCATAGGTTTTTAAAACAAGAGGTCCTTGAACCAATAGTTCAATGCTGAAAGCCGAGAGCTTGAAGACACATTTTCACTTACTTTATATTAACATTCCTACACATACAAATAAAATCTTTTTTTTTTATTCTTTTTTTTTTACACCGTTACATAATATTATTTTATCACTACATATTCTTTCAATTTCACGTGCCGTCTACTCCGTTCATTTATGCTAGGCCCACAGATGTTAATAAACTCAATAACATCTTTACAGATTTCATACCAAAACCGATAAAATCTATTCTATCTTTACTCTTAAATGAGAAAGCTGAAGAGTTTGTTCGTTTGGTTTGACGTGCTAATCTCAGGAATTACTAATTCGAACTGAAAAAATATATTTATTGTTGGATAGTCCAATTATCAAGGAAGGTATGGAATTCATGTAAAACATGACGCTTACCTATAGGGACCGAATAGTCGGAGTGAAACCACTGCTGTACTGAGAACAGCTTGTCTACACTTATATAATATATTTTATTTTTTCGTGGTGAAATCATCAAATGAGTCCTCTCCCACCCAGGGCAGAGCGGGAGGGACTGTAAAACTCGTACTGACTAAAATCCACGGTGTCCTTCAATCGCCCTTTACGTACCGGGGTCACGGTAAATCATAAGTCCCGCGAGCCCGACAGGCCTTAGCTCTCTAGAGGCCCCGTCATTTTTGCTGACACTCTTTGAGGCGCACATGGAACACAACGCATCGTCGATCCGGGCATGGTTCATGGTCGGACAACGAGTTGCCCATTACGCGCATGCCCGCGCCTGCCGACGTCCGACGCCGTGGGCGCCTACGACTGCGGCTGGGCTGGAGGGAGGACGCTGTTCTCTGCCTCACGCGGCCCGCCTCCTCCGTTTCCACACTAATATTATAATGAGGAAAGATTTGTATATCAAAAACTACTGGACGGATTTCAAAATTCTCTTCACCGGTTGAAAGCTACTTTGGTCCACATAGCCAAATGGGGGCGAAGCTGCTAGCATAAGCTAATATAGAATATTGTTAGTAAACTCTATAAACTCTAGAAAATCTCATTAACTCTAGATGGAATATACCGCCTAACACATTTATGGTACTAATTAGCGCAGGACTAAGATTACTATTTGCAAGCTCGAGTCGACTTCTGCTTTAAAAGGAAGAACGAGCTTTAATAATTATGAAAAATACTAAATTAGAATTTTCTCTGAGTAAATGAGAAACGCAAGATGGTTTTATTCAATTCGCAAGGATGTCCTTTGGGTCCTTGGGAAAACGGTTGACGGAATATTTTCTAAGTATTAATATATATATATATTTTAATATAATTTGGAAGATAATTCAACTTTCTTGACCAATCTTTTAGTAAAATATTTATTTTTTTTTATTTCAAGGTTAGTCAAGAAAGAAAAAATCTCTTATATTGTGGGTGTGTTTACGAACCAACGTTTGTAAACACACCCACAATAGATTTTATAGTTGGAGTTGAATCTCACATACACCTACACCCAGACCCGGATTAACTAATTATTATATTTATTTATTTCAGAAATCATTCCATATTATTATATTATTATTTTTATTTTTTTTTTTTTTATCAGCCTACACTGTCCCACTGCTGGGCAAAGGCCTCCCCCAAGTTTTTCCATGTATTCTTGTCCAGCGCCTCTTCGAACCAGCCCTCACAGTACGAGTCCAACTCATCTCGCCACCTCTTTCTGGGCCGGCCTCGGCGGCGCCGTCCATCTCCAGGCACCCACCGTGTGACGGCCTTCGCCCAGCGGTCAATGTTCATGCGGCTGACGTGACCCGCCCAGTTCCACTTCAGCTTGGCAGCCTTCTTTCCGACGTCCAGAATGCCCGTTTTGGAACGCAGCGTGGTATTGCGAACTCTATCCTGCCTTTTGATACCCAAAATGCTGCGTTCCATTGCCCTTTGGCAGACTCCAAGGCGGAACCTCTGCGACTCGGTAAGCGACCAGGTCTGAGCACCGTAGGTTAGGACGGGCAGGATGCACATGTCGATGAGTTTACGCTTTAGGGAGATTGGTAAATCACCCTTCATAAGCGTCTTCTTGGACCAGTAACTTTTCCAGGCATTTTCGATTCGGCGATCGATTTCTCTTTCTTGCCTGTTTTCGAAAGACACTAACTGGCCCAAGTAGATATACTCATCGACATAATGAATATCCTGCCCATCTACCTCGACCCTACGCTTAGTGCTGTTAGTCATTATTTGTGTTTTAGACCGATTCATCGCAAGTCCCACCAAGGAGCTAGCCGTGCTCAGTTCTTGGAGCATAGTTTGTAGTTCAAAAGCTGTAGGGGCAAAAAGGACAATGTCATCGGCAAATCGGAGGTTTGTCAGCCTCTTTTTGCCGACTAAAATACCTTTAGTCGCCCAAGAATCTGCCAGAGTTTTAAATATTTCCTCAAGGGTGCTGGTGAACAGTTTCGGAGAGAGCGGATCACCCTGCTTGACACCCTTTTGAATTTTAAACGAAGGTCCTTCATTACTGAGTTTGATGTTGGCGGTGCTGTTCTGGTAAATATTTCTCAGGAGGTTAATATATTGTGATTCTATTTCTTGGTTTTCAAGAGCTTTAAATATTGAGGAGTGTTTAATGCTGTCGAAGGCCTTCGTGTAATCTACGAAGGCTAAGTATAGGGGTTTATTAAATTCTGAGTACTTTTCTAGGAGTTGGTTCAAAGTCTGCAGGTGGTCGGTTGTTGAGAAACTGGGGCGAAATCCAGCTTGTTCAGATGGTTGATGTTTATCCAATTTATCCTCTATACGATTATGTATTACTTTAATGAAAGTTTTGTAGATGTGAGATGTTAAACTGATTGGACGGTAATTGCTGATGTCACGTTTGTCGCCTTTTTTATGTAGAAGTATTATGTTTGAATGGCACATTGTTTTTGGAACTTTTCCTGACCGTAGAATGGTGTTAAATAAGTTTGTAAGATGGGGCAACAAAGTGGAAGATCCTATTTTAAGTGCTTCTGTGGTAATTCCATCTTCTCCAGGACTTTTATTGTAGCGCATAGTAGCTAGTGCTTTGTGCACTTCATAACCATTTATGGGGGGAATGAGGTCGGAAGAAATATATTCATTATAGATGTCGTGTGGTGCATGATCAGAATATAATGATTGGTAAAATTTTGTTGCTATTTCCATGATTTTACCTCTATTGTGATGTTTTACTCCTTCAGCGTCTACTAAACTATTGATCCAAGTTTTCCCAGAAGTAACTCCTTGTTTCATAACTCTTAGGGATGTATGGTTTTCTAAAGCAGTTTTTACCAAGTGCGTATTTAGATTTCTAAGATCTTTTCTTATACTCCTTTTAACTTTTCTATCTATTGCTCTGTATTCTGGTGTTCCTATTTGTTGGTTAGTTCTTTGTTCTATTAAATCTAGGCTTTGGTAGGATAATTTATTTCTATTTCTGGGTTTATTTTTTATAGTTTTGTGGCTATTGCTTATTCCGGTAACTATTGCACTGTATTGTTTTTCTGCATCTGTTTCATCGATTTCAAGATCCTTAAAATAATTAGACAGTTCCTGGTTGAAATGCTCGAAGTTATTAATGAGGGTTTCCTTAGACAGTCTTTTAGTTTGTTTTATAAATAATTTGGCTCGATGGATTTTAAAATTTAGTCTGATTTTAACACGAATGGGTCTATGGTCTGAACTGAACTTTATTCTGTTTATAACATTTATATTTTTAATAATATATCTATCAGATGACAAGATGTAGTCGATTTCGTTGTGCGTGATGCCATCAGGAGACACCCAGGTCCATCGTCTTTGCGATTTCTTCATATAAAAACTGTTGACTATATGCATGCTCTGTCCAAAGGCAAACTGGGTGAGTCGAGCGCCTCTCTCGTTTCGGTCTCCTAACCCAAAACTACCAACTGTGTCACCACAATCCAGTTCTTGCCTTCGTCCCACTTTTGCATTAAAGTCACCAATAACCATGTTCCAGGTGCCTCTATTTTCGTCGCATGCTTTGTTAACAAGATCGTAAAAATCTTCTACATCTTCATCCGAATATGCAGATGTTGGTGCATATACCTGTACAAGAGTTAGAGTTTTGCTAGGTGTTAGTTGGAACTTGAGCACAGCGACACGTTCAGAGTAGCCTAAAAATTCAATAATGTCCTTCCACTTCTTTGCCACCATGAACCCCACTCCGTGTTGTCCGCTGGTTTCACCGAAGTGGAAGAACATGGCATCATCTCTTTCCTCTGTTTGCTCACCCTCTCTTCTGACTTCTGAAAGTCTGAAAGTAATGTACAATAATTTATTAGTAGAACTACTTAAAAAACTATGTTAGTAATTTACGTTTTTTTTTTAATACTGAGACCTCAACTAGTTAAGTAAGCTTAATTATTCCCGGCTAAAGTAATCGTTTGTTATCAGATTAGCTGATAACGTATTGCTGTAGATGGTATACTAGTTAACAGTCGTAGCGACCATCTTATCGCGTGATAAGAACCGTTACGAAAATGCATGTGCTCGGTTTTATGCAATCTTTAATTACGTTTGATTATCATGCGTAATTATGAGAGATATCAGTAAAGACTAACACAAAAAGATCGTAAAAAGACTCAAAAATAAATTAACTCCTACAGTTTTCTACTATTGGATCGCAAGAATTGAACTGGCATGAAATGTGCGAATCAACCATTTTTAGGGTTCCACACCCAAATACCTAGTAAAATGGACACCATTTCTAAGATTCCGCAGTCCGTCTGTCTGTCAGTCGTCTGGCTGTATCTCATAAACCGTGATAGTTATATAGTTGTAATTATCACAAATGATGTATTTCTGTTCCTTCTATAAAAATAAATACTAAAACAGAATAAAGTAAATACTGATGGAGGCTTCCATACAACAGACATGATTTGATTGCCGTTTTTATAGATAATGGTACGGAACGATACGTGCGCGAGTCCGATTTGCACTTGACCGGTTTTTTTTACTGTATTATTTTTTCTGTAGGCAAAATATCTAAAATTTTAAGCGCAAAAAAATGTATAAAGCAATCATAATTTTCGCAACTGGAACTTTTTTCTTGACCTGGGAATTACAGTATCATTCAAAAATATAATTAATCGTAAATAATAAATCATTTGCGGTTTGCGTGTCAATAACATCTTATCAAATATCTTGTTGTGGGTGTTCTGAGACACTCAATCATAGGAATTATGTAAACAGAATTTTGTCATTGCACTGATAAATAAATTATCCTCTCAATTCATCTCCCACTGGTGGGGATCATGACCTATGACTGCTAGTAATCCCATTTAGAAATACTAGAAATTGACCAGTTGTTAAAATACGATAACTTTTATTCACACTTAATTATGAATTTAGCAGATTATCTACGAAATTTTAGCAAAATGACAATGAGATCGTGTTGCAATGACGAATTTCTAAAAATAACAGACTTGTACCCAAGGACGATATTGTTAGTTTAAATGAAATATCTACTTGCATCCTGTTTACTTGCTTACCTTGACCTTCATTCTCCACACAATAATAAAACTAATACCTACATAAACAGCGTCCCTGAACCATGAACCCGCATGAAACACAAATCACTGAGTTTAGCGATAAACAGAAAAACATCCTTCCGTTTCTGTCAATTGTTTAACGATAACAGGATCCGAACTGTTTTAAATATAGTTATCACAAAACGCAGACTTTAGTCATTTTAAACACAAGTGGGTAATAATGTTAATCGTCTGTCTAGTCTTGTCCCAAGCATGTTCGAGTCGGCTTCTAGTCGAACCTGATGCAGCTGAATTTCAGTATATCTATCTAACGAGGAACAACTGCCTTTCTGACCTCCAAAACCCAGAAACTAGGTAATATCATTATTCCATTCTGATATAAAATTCTATTAATTCCAGTCCTACCAATGTTCTATTTTACAAATTTGATCCCAATTCATATAAAAATTTTGCTAAAGTGATCTATTTAAACCCCTGCGTAGTCCAGTAACTTTAATAAAACAGCAATTCTCACTAATTCACAAACGAGATAAGTCCATAACCCTCCTATTTCGCGACTGTTGTACCGTTCTCACAATTATTAAGGTTAACGACCAAAATATGACGTTTCAATTAACTTCACGACCCAGTGAGTAAGGCCGGTTGCATGTTCTGCTGATTTAAGTAACTTCAGTTTGTTCGTCGTAGTTTTTAATGTATTAGATTAATTTTAAACTGACTTTTAACCATGAACGTAAAGGGCTATTGAAGGACACCGTGGATTTTAATCAGTACGAGTCTAACAGTCCCTCCCCTCCTGCTCTGAATGGGTGGACTTGTTTGATTAAAATCCACGGTGTCCTTCAATATCCCTTTACGTTCATGGTTTTAAAGTAAATTGTAAATTTTATTCATTCACGTTGACATGGCAGACGTGACAGTGACTGCGTTAGGTTTATTTTCGTTACGGGATTTCATAAATCAGTCGTCGCGCTCAAAGTTACATACATTTTTCAATTCGTATTTTTTTGAATACTATGAATTTTTAAAATACATCTTTTTTGTTGTTGGCAGAATTAATCTAGTCTAAAATAAGTCAACATCGCGTGATAGCCCGAAGGCATCTATTTCACCGTTGTATTTTCATATTTAACTTCTGTGCGAGAAGTCTTCGCAATTTCCCCATAATTTAAGAATTTCCGTTTTGGTTATCAACACTTCTGAAGCAATTAGTTTTACCATTTCTGTTTTCGTTTGCTGGTAACTGCGCCTGATATGTTTTTGGGAGGATTTGAATAATAGAGGCCATTTTTTTATGTGGTAAAATCATCACATGAGTCCTCCCACCCAGGGCAGAGCGGGAGGGACTGTCAGACTCGTACTGACTAAAATACACGGTGTCCTTCAATAGCCCTTTACGTACCGGGGTCACGGTAATTCGTGGGTCCCGCGACCCCGGCAGAATAGAGGCCTTTTATATTTATAAATAAATAGACACATAGAATAGATAATTTTTTTTTGTTTATTATTAGACCATACAAATTACAGGTATTTAATTATTACGAGTTTTCACGTTTTTGTGACGTAAATTAACAGCGACTTTGACGTTCATTAGATAGAAAAAATAATTTCCTCGTTCGTAAGCTAGAAATGCTTTTTCATTTTCCATACAATTTACGGTTACGACCAAACACGTAGAATTCATGCCTCAGGATGCTCCAACTTTAACCTTGCAATAATAAATCATTTAATACACGCTTATCCAATGTGTGTAAGAGCAATGGGGGCTCGGTGGTATCGGCCCCGACTTAGGAGTTGTAGATCGTGGGTTCGAACTCAAACATTATATTTCATCATCACTACTCTGAAGAAAAACATCTTGAGGAAACCAGCACGTCCCAGAACCAAACTTTCAAATTCATTTGACATCTGCCGGCCGCACTGGGTCCACGTGGTTGTTCATAGCCCATTTCCTCTTACAGAGATGAGACCTGATAAGCAGTGATTATAGGCTGTAGACTGATTATGTTATGCTACTAAAACGTCCGTTTAATGTGAAAAACCTTGAAAAATTTCAATGACGTTGTTTTTTATTAAAAAAAAAAACATTGCCCCACACTAGGAATTTCTCCTGTGTCGTGGGTGCGTTTACAAACATATAAACTCACATACACAAACGCCCAGACCCGAAGCAACTACTTGTAGATCATACAAATGTTTGCTCCGTGCGGGAATCGAAACCGCGACACGCAGCGCAGCAGTCCAATCGCTTAGCCACTAAGCTAACAGTGCCGTGAAATAAAAAAAAATGACTTATAAGAAATAGACCACTGCCTTTGGGACACAGGAATTGATATTATATTAACGTGACATCCTATAAGGGCAATTCCCTTTTTCATTCGGACGTAAGGGACCCTAAAAAGATCCGAAGACCGTGGTCTTGGGGCTTCATATTTTTTTTCTCTATGCGTCAGGACTGCCATACAAAACCATTTTTCCACTTTACACGAGGCATATAATAAATTTAAACTTATTTTAATCGACCAAATTAAAAGTGTGCAAATCACCTTATGAAAAAGAACAAAAAAAAAGAAACAAAGAGATGTTACTAGTAGCAGCCAGTGTACTCGTATCTATTATTATTTTACCTTTGAATTTCCGCGACTGTCAAAATCACAATGGACTTTATTTACGTAAAATAAGGTTGCCGTCAGGTTGCCACTACTTGCAGTTCTTATAAATTTACAGTGTTCTTTATTCACTTTGCTCTAAGGTTGCTTTTAAATAGCGTGTGTCACAGGTTAAAACAGTAAAATGACTATAGGTACAGCTGTACATTCGCCAACAAAATTCTACGTGCGCTATCTACGAGTAATTTGCGTGACTTTTTTGTACTTATTTTGGTACAATTGCCGTTTTTGTTCCGACCGTAATTCGTAAAGTATTAATTTGACAGATTTTGAAGGGTAAACGTCAGTTGAATTTGACACTTGGTGGAATACGGACATAACGTGATATTTCGTGAATGTGTTGTTGATAATACGAGTATTATAATTTATTTGCGGAAGTGCGAAGTGTTATTGTTTTCGAACAATGTACATAGTAGGTACATTTTTTTGTTTGTTTTTATTGTTGTGAAAGGGAATGTGTTTATTATAAATAAAAAGTATATAATTTGACGGTACAATTTATTTTGTATCGTGGTAATATCTTCAAGTGATGTGAAGGAAGAGTGAATCTATAAGTCTGACAGTCCCTCCTGCCTACCCAGAGCAGAGCAGGAGGGACTGTCAGACTTATACTGACTTAAATCAACGGTGTCCATCAATAGCCCTTTACGTTCCGTGGGCAGCTCGTTAGTCCCGCGACTCGACGGCACGCTTGGCGTAGTAATTGATGAGTATCGCGGGTTCGATTCCCGATCTACAAGTAAGTAGTTGTTCCGGGTCTAGCTGTTTGTAAATGTAGGTTTGAATATTTGTAAACGCACCCACGATTATGTTATTTAAAATCACTACCACAAATACGCGCTGCGATCAATTTGACAGTGAGTTCAAACATAGCGAATCCTACTTCTTATCCTATTAATATTATAAATGTGTAAGTTTGTTTGGATGGATGGATGTTTGTTTCTCTTTCACGCAAAAACCACAATCACGTCATCAATTACCACAATCACAGTAACCTATTTAGATAGTCTTATGGCCCAGCCAACGAGCCTGGATTTGTCTCGACCTATGACAATAGTTTCGTCCCCTATTACGTGGGGCTTAAAAACATTCACAATGTGGGTGTACGCATTAAGTACAACTCTGTTTAATCCTTCGGGGATTAAACACGCTATGTTATTATATGTTACCCAATAACCAAATCGCCATTTCCATTACATTATAAGAAACGTACAAAGTACGCTGGCTTAGTCACGCTCGCTGGGTTTATCAACATAAGTCTTTATCAACGATTCTACCTTGATAAATGAAAAATACGCAAATGAAAATTGTGTTTTAATCGATTGTTGTATAGTCCTACTTGAAAGGAATCGATTTATTTGGATTGTGATTCGATAGTTAAATATTGGAGAAAAATTGTTTATGTATTTTAAAATTGCTTGTTAAAAATCTATGATTTTTTTGGCATCGGTTTTCATATTCTACAGTCAATTGTATACAAACATAATAACAGACGCCAGCACATCAAGGTTCCACAATCTGTCAAATTTCTTTAATAGATTTTCAACCTTATCGCAATTCAGGAAGGTTAGTGTTCGATTAGTAAAATTTTACAGATTCGGGTAGGTTCACCTGCTTACGTCTGTACTTTACTTACTTTAAATTACTTGCAAAAAGAAACACCGCATTTGTTGTACAACCAGAATATTTTTATCGATTTTAAGTTTTTTTGGTCCCTGTCGCATTGTCCCATTCTCAACTTATACAAGTGTCAGAAAGTAAATATATTTCACATACCGACAACGCAACGTCGGAAAACTTTAATCCCAAACCTAACTGATCTACATTTATCAAGAAAAAATCTTTTCGAATAGATAACCTATTAAACCATTCCGATTTTCACAAAAAAAACGACTCGATTGTTTCGAATACGGAAACTCGATATTACATGAGTCGTTAGTCGAAACAGCTTATCACGATAAGAATTACATTCGTAAGGATAAACTGTTTAGTGCCTATGGCAATTGCTCAGGGTATCTCGCGAGTTACTCAGGAGGAGACGTGTCCTCTTGCCCTATTTATTTCATCTATTTTTGGACCTTATATTGTTCGTGATTATGGTAAATATTGTTTTTTTTCTTTTTGTTGTGTCAAAAGTGTTCATTGTGGAATCGAATTGAATTGGTTATAGTGTTTCAAGGAAAATTTCCAGTGTTTCGTACCTAATTTAGTGGAAATCTGAGGGCCTAGAAAATGTGGGTGAGCCAGTTCTTGAAGGACCGTTGTACTGATAATTTGGGGACCCAACGTATAATCACATTATACCGAAACTATTGATCCTTTAACCTCTCGGGCGCGTTACGTACACCCGGGTGTACATAAGCGAAAACGCCCCAGCGCCTTACGTACACACGTCTGTACATAACAGACAGTCGCTCATTGGACGTTGATTTTTATCATTTTCAATTATAAATCGCCCGAGAGGTTAACTGTCGGAACAGCGTTTTTTCTTTCTTTCTTCACATCCTCAAAAAGGGTGTGACTAAGTTGCGAAGTCGGAAAAATGGAGGTGCTCCAGGCATCCGTACGCTACATTTCCATCAGACGGGTCCTATGCTTGCTTTACCTAGATGGTATAAAAAAAATATTAACTGATAATTTTGTTATTATAATCTTAGTGGAAATCTGAGGTTTTAGAAACTACATATTTTTTCAGCAATAAAATCATTAAAACAAGACGCAACAGTATTAGTTTAAAGGGCAAAATAAAAACTTGATTTCTTTCTTACTCTTCAATGAACGTGTCCATGAACATCGATTTGGAAGCCTGATATGAAATGATATATCTAACAAATTAATGTCTTTAGAGATTGTTCAGTCTGATGATGAAAGTCTTTGTAGGAACACGAGAGCCTTTGTAGGTGATGTCTGATGATTGTAATTGTCTCGGCTTTTTTGGATTAATAGTAGTATCAGTAATCGAACTTGAAGTAAGAATCAGATGATCGATACTCATGCTATCTGCCTTCTCTGCAGAAGATCAACAATAGGCTGTTACAGACGCTAGCACTTCAACCCAAACCAATATGTCATAAAATCTTTAAAAAAAATTCAACTTTATCACAAAATTAGAAGGTTCATGATCGATTAGGGAACGATTAAAGTGAGGAATAGACTGATGTGCTGAAGTCTGTACGTATCGGTGAATTATACGGATCAGTGGATCAACCAATTGCATTGTGTTTGTCAACATTGTGCCAGTTCATTACGGAAATGAGCATTTGTCCTGTTCATTGTACTGTGTTATTTACCGTACTAACCAATTCTTAGAGGGAAGGGGGGGGAGGAACCGTGACCGTGGAACGCAAAGGGGTCCTGAAGGAGCTGAGTGGATTTTTTGTCAGTAAGCTCCACTCAGGATAGGAGGACTGATTTATTCATTTTATAAATAATACCTCGTGTATGAAAATAATTAAATAACAGTAAAAACTTAACAGTTACAGTCCGAAAACTATTGATAGACTCAAAATAATTGTTTTCGAGTTCCGAACCGTCAATATAATTTGTAATGAGTAAAATAAATGAGTAAAGGTGTAGTTAGTTGGATACTCACTTAGCAGTGTTGCATGTAACATATCAGATACAGTATCAAGTGAGTACGTAGGCACGAGCCCGCTGCGAACCGCTCGCGTGTGGAGCGCTGTAACACAAAGGCAGCTCGCAGTGTGCTCGGACGAGCCGTACCTACTTGCAGGTTGATACAGTATCTGATACACTCCTAAGTGAGTACCAAGCTTTTAGCGTAGCGGGTAATGTTACGAAATAACTACAAAACATCGAAAAACTCCTCAACCCTTAGCTGTGTGGCGGTGGCAGCGTATGGTATGTGCCAAAGAGACTGGCGGCGTTATCTCTTTGCATGGCAATGTTTAGCCTCTGGCCGAGATAAAAGCCAGCCCTTGGGTCTCGGGAAGCATCAATAAGTTGTTTGGATATCATGTTTATTTGATGATACTATGAATTGATTACAGCTTCTTGGATAAGTTACAAACAGATCTAAATTAAACCTAAATGCGCAGTTATAGGGTCTAATTACTGTTTCAGTTGAACTCGTTCAAAAATACTTCTGCCAAAAGCAATGTAATACGCTCTGAAAGAATAACATTTCACTTTATATTCATGTAAGGCTTCTTTTTAATGTTTTTATTAATAATAAATTTGAGATCACCTTTTATAATGAACCCGCTCGTGGTCCGGAAACACCTTTTATAATGTACTCATATTACCGTTACTCGTGTTTATTTAAAACAAAGGAAACCGTCAAAAAAGTGTTGTGCAATCCAACAATATGATAAGTTCACATAAATAAACAGATTATTCGGGAACATATTACATTCTTGTGCACTAGAATATAGTTTGTTCAGAATCAGTAACTGAATCAATTCCAATATTTTTTACACCATGCTATATTTTTTTTTCCAAAAATATTTTAATTAATTTTATCACCAGTCAATTACAATACAATCACTTTACGGATTACAAGCATGATTTTGATATGTATTTTCTATTGAAAAAAATAAAAATCGAAAGTGAAAGATTTGATAGACAGATGGATGGATATTTGTTACTTAGCCACGGCACAATAATTTTTATTTATTGATTTATTGCAAACTAAATAATTAGACAATAAAATAAAATAGTACATTATGGGATGGCGATTCAAATTTTGCAACTGATACTAAGCCGGAGGTCAAAATTCGACCCGTGTAAAATATGTGCTAATAAATGATCCTAAGTAACAGTAACAATACCTTTTGTACTAATGAATAAGCGGGACACGGCTAGTACTTTACGAACAGAAATTAATAAAACGTAATAAACATAACAGTGAAAATAAATACCACTTCACGAATAGCAGACCCAAACCACAATACTTCAAGTTACCTTTAAAAAAATCAACCAAACAAAAATGGGGTCAAAGGCCTCCAAGACCTATTATTGACAACTCAACCCATTTTAAACCGACTCCGGGTACACTACACATCCTCAATTGACTGTAATAGCGCGGATGACCGAACATATGTAAAGTAGTTTATGTTTACTATAGTATGCTACTGTCTTTATTGTCCCACTGCGCATTGTAGGGTTCAAGGCCTGTGTTCAAACAGAGAATGATTGAGCGGAAATATGCATTTTTTTTAAGTTGCCCCACACTAGCAATTTCTCCTATATCGTGGGTGCGTTTACAAACATAGAAACTCACACAACTCACACACAAACACCCAGACCCGGAACAACTAGTTGCAGATCATGCAAATATTTGTACCATGCTGGAATCGAACCAGCGACACATGATGCCCGCGGATCCGCGGGCATTCGCGCGACTCTTTCGAGTATGAGTGCGATAATAAGAATGAGTATTATAGTAATGAAAATAAAGTTAAAAAAAAAATCATATGACACTGAAACTGCGCTCCGCTTCGTTGTCCTACGCCGCTCTTTCGGTGTGAGTTGAGTCTTAGAGGGATACGGCACTGATTCTCTTTACTACAAGCTATTTTATAGCCTATCTAAGAGGACAGTACCCCCACCATTTTTGTAGTATACAAATGTTCATTTGTAAAGTTTCACTTTTTTTATTCACTGCAACACCTCTTGTGCAATGAAGTATTTCATTTCATTTCATTTAACTGCGGCGAGTCCCACACTAGACTTTTCGATACGTGGTCTCCACTTGAGGATTTATCTGCCTTCACCGGCAATCGGTTCTTCGACAAACAGGGCTAGTCTACTACCTCTGCTATATTAATAACTCGGATTCTTTTGCCTATAACTCCGTTCCTCTTTTAACCTTAAAAAACACAAGTTGAGCCCGATCTAAGTGCGCTCAGCGAATTTGAATTTGTGAATTGTTCTCTCTGACTGGTCTCTCTCTCTCTATGTAGTCATTCTCTTGCGTCTGAGGAACATGTTCAGTATCGGAGGTGCACCTTGAGGGGATGATCTGCCTCCACCGGTTTCTGTCCAGCACATCCCTTACCACTAAGTAGAATTTAAAGGACTATGATTCCTTCATCTTACCGGTCCATCGAGTTGGTGAACGACCGTTCGATCGTTTCCCTTCAATGTACCAAACCACAATCAGTTTTTACAAGCTTTCGTCGCCTTCGTGTATTATGTGGCCGAAATGGGAGAGAATGCGTAGTTGGCATTTTGTCGACAAGCGGGTTTTTATTAAGCTGAGTTATCCTGATAGCTGACCCAAATAAAGTAAGGAAATAATTGGACAGATGATGAATCATACTTTTACTTATAAACTGAAAGCATAATTACTGTATTTCAACAATGTGTTTTTCCTGTAGTAAAATTACGCACGTAAGTGTAGATAAAATCCTTATCTAATACGCATCGTAGTTTAGAATCTATTTTTAATATACTCGATGGATTAATCAAGTATAAAAATTCCTAGAGAGATAATATGTTTGTAACCGTACGTTCATAATATTACGTATATAACAGGATGTACATATTACATTGATACGAGGTTTTAGTAAATAGCACTCATATTATCTTTTTATACTACAATTTTTCTATGATAAGGTTTTCAGGAATTGCCTTTTCGAAGCAATAAAGATTGTCACGATAACTTCGGCCGGTTCTAAAACAATGCCATTCAGGAAAAAGTTTTTATAAATTAACTTACTGTAAGTTACTGCCAACTCGGTCGCAGGACTTATGATTTACCGTGACCCCGGTACGTAAAGGGTTATTGAAGGAAACCGGATTTTAGTCAATACGAGTCTGACAGTCCCTCCCGCTCTGCCCTGGGTGGGAGGACTCAATTGATGATTTTACTACGTTGAAAAAAAAAGTAACTGTCAAGTCAAGTAACTGCTGTGCTGCGTATTCCGGGTCGATTCCCGTGCTAAACAAATATTTGTATGAAAAACAAGAAGTTGTCCCAATCTGGGTGTCTGGTAACATGTGGGGTTTAATGTTTGTAAACGAACTCATAATGCAGGAAAAAAACTACGAGAGTGCAGCAAAGTTTTCTCAAAAAAAAAAACGATAATGAAACACTATTTATTGAGCTACTCTAGTTTCTAAGCCCGAAAATGTACCTTGAAGTACGTAGATAGTTGATTATTCTTTTAGTGTCATCGTTACCGATGTTATATCTATTTATTATATGTTTTATCATTTGCGCTGTATGATAATGAGCAAGTAATGTAAAACAAGCATTAACTTAATCACTGATAAAAAGAAAAAAATACGTGTGGCACTCGAGGACTGCCGCGATAAAGCAATTGCATAGCATTTTTTATCAACTTATGCAATTATAATTATTTATTAATATTATTTAAAAAAGAAAAAATAATCACCTACCGCGAATATTTAACGAGAATACCATCCCATTGTTGCTCTATGGGAAGTTACTCTACTAATTAGGCTATGGTCAGCCATGTCAATCAAGTGAAACGTCAAGAAAAAAATTCATTCATTCACGTTGACATAATAGATGTGACAGTGTTAGGTTTATTTTCGTAATGGGATTTCTTGATTTGGTCGCCACGCTCAAAACCCACGATAAATGCTATGCAATAGCTTAAAAAATCATATCATTTTCCTATTCACAATGACACATGATCTCAATTTTCCATAAACCATTTCTTCTGAATGCGTCATTTTAATACGGTAATTGGCATAGCAATTTGTTGTTTTTTGTTCTTGCAAATTAAATCATGCCATTTTGCTACTTCACTGAGATGTGAATCACAATTTTCTCTTATATGACAGTTGAATTTGATAACCACTCTGTAATAACTTTATTTTATTTGGTACTAGCTTCCGCCCGCGACTCCGTCCGCGCGGATATCGGTATTCACGTGGATGGTTTATTTCTCCATTTATGGTAACTCTGACAATGACATCTTATAAATATCTATTGGACCCAAATACGGCTAAGCCTATAATAATTAAGGAGATTCGCGGTTCTACAGAACAACGTCTATGAATAAAACTGAAAAATAAGATATTTTTTTCTACGTATTTTTTCAGGATAAAAAGTATCCTATTTTATGCCCAGGATAATAAGGTATAATTATACCAAGTTTCATCGAAATCGAACCGTTAGTTTTCACGTGATGCCTGCATATACAGACAGACAGACAAAAATTTTTTTTATCACATATTCGGGTTTGGTATCGATCCAGCAACACACCCCGCTATTTATTTTTTCAATATTTTCAATGTACAGAATTGACCCTTCTACAGATTTATTATATGTATAGATTTATCGTTGAAACGGGCACGGTAATTTGCTAGTTTGCATTATATTTTTCAATGCTACAAAGTAACCTTTAAGTATTCCTCCTTATATAATGGTGATAATATCATAAAAGATAAGAAAGCATTGTTTGTTTCTTGACCATGAAAATTTGTTGCCACAATAAGTCATTGATTAGCATGTTTGCACTTTGATTTACGTTTAGTGTTTAGGAAGTACTAAATTTTAGTACTACTCATCATCTTCCTGCCCTTATCCCATTTTACTTGGGGTCGGCGCAACACGTTTTTTTCTTCCATTCTCCCCTATCAAACGTCACAGTATCATTTACTCCTTTTTCTTCCATATCATTCCTTATACAATCCATCCATCTCTTCTTTGGCCTTCCTCTTCTTCTCCATCCATCAACATTTATACTCATCACTCTCTTAGTCACTAAATTTTAGTACTACTGTAGTTTATAAATGGGCATGCAGGCAGCGTGTAAAGGGCAACTCGCTGTCCAACCATGGACCATGCCCGGGTCGACGGCGCGTTCTGTTCCATGCGCGCCTGAAAGAGTGTCAGCAAAATGACAGGGTCCCCCTCTAGAGGGCCAAAGCTTGCCGGGGTCTCACGAATTACCGTGACCCCGGAACGTAAAGGGCTATTGAAGGACACCGTGGATTTTAGTCAGTACGAGTCTGACAGTTCCTCCTGCTCTGCCCTGGGTGAAAGGACTCATTTGATGATTTAACCACGATAAAAAAATAACTTCTACTTTAGTTCGTAAAATCATTAAATGACTAATGAGTCCTCGCGCCCTTGGCGGAGTCGAAGGTACTTTTTTTTATTGGGACAATCCCTCCGCACTATTCTATTGAGTCTTGTTTTAATCTCCTGGCTTAGAATTGCATTTTGTTGACAAACTGAATTGATTCTAATTGCTAGATATAGAATGACGGTTGTCAATTAATGTCAATTGCAAAATTAATAGAATAATCAAGGTTCAAGAGGGGTAAATTAGTTAATCAGAGGGTCTGGTTACGCGACTGTCTTACAAAGGCACCGCTGATCGCAAAGACAACTAAAGAAACAGAGCGTCTAAAACGGCTACTTTAAGCAATATTCGTGAATTTCCCGCAACGTCATTGGCTATTCAACGTTATTGATGAATAAATAGCCAATTACGTTACTCTAAAATGCACGAATTTGAAATATTGCTAAGTGGCCGTTTTAGACCCTCAGGGCTTTGTTTAGTCAGTCAACTCTGACACTGACCCCAAGTTAATGATTTTGAACTAAAAATATGTTAAGGGTTTTTTCTTAAACCCCCACACTAGGAATTTCTCCTGTATCGAGGGTACGTTTACAAACATAAACATAATTTTTAATCATACAAATATTTGACCCGTGCGGGAATCGAAACCGCGACATGCAGCGCAGCAGTCCGATCGCTCAGCTACAACGCCACTACACTATGATTATTGAAATGAGTAAACAGTATTTGTCATGAAGTTGAAATATCATACTGTCTATAGAGGAAATTATAATAGTATTATATTCTTATCAGATTGTACTGTGTTTTCAGTTAAACTTAGGTAAAGTTGGAACAACGATTAAGTTACTTAGGCATGACTGTTTGAAGAATGAATCAACTTGAATTCAATGGCGGAAGTGTGGGAAATAAACCTTGAAAGTTTTATGAGTTGTGAGTAATCAGTAGTAGGTGTATGCTAGTTACACCTCTGCCAAACCCTTCGGCGATTACAGGTGTGATTTTATTTTACGGCTAAACACGAAAAAGTATGAATGGAATGAGTTGAACTACAATTTTTAAGCTTAACTTTACATTGCATAGCTTTTATTCCGTGACGAAAATAAACCTAACACTGTCACTGTCACTGTCACATCTGTCATGTCAACGTGAATGAATAAAATTTAAAAAGAAAGAACTGACTATAGCCTAATTAGTAGAGTAACTTCCCATAGAGCACCGATGGGATGATATTCTATTATTTTTACTTTTTTTTTCCATAAATAAAATAAATAAATGATTGCATAAGTTGATAAAAATGCTATGCAATAGCTTTACCGGGGCAGTCCCCGAGAGCCACACGTTTTTTTTTAATCTGTCGTTTCTCTTTATTATTTTGTTTTTTGTTTCTGTGGTTCCTTTCATGTACCTATTTGTTATTGTGTCTGTATTGCACTGAATAAATCTTTTATCTGTCTTATCTATCTATCTAATCGAAAATATGAGTGCAGTAGCAACGCTAAAGTCGCGTGACTGCAGCACAGCTATGGACTGCAAAGGGCTTGGAAGGAATAAGAAGTTTGATCAGTAGTATTTTGTCAATCCTTTCTGCTGTGTTCAAAGTGGGGAGGACAAAGATGATTCAGCTACATCGCAAAAGAGTAGCAGCACTAATTATATTTATCACTTGGCCAAATATCTTTTTAGTTCACATCGAGAATTCTAAATAAACCAACATTAAAATGTATGATTGAAACAACATTTTACGACCGTTGACAATTATTATTTGTATCCGCAACAAATATTTTGCGTTGTAAATTAGTTAAAGAATTTAATCTCAATAAGATAACGATTTTGCAGTTGTAAATATCTCTGACGTCAATCTACTGATTACAATATCACGATAACTAATCCATTCATTCATCTTTTTCAGACTAAACTCTTTACTTCAAAATCGAGCGAATTTGAGCTCGAGGCCTTGGAAGTCCACAACGAGTTCAGGAGCGAACATGGAGTCCCACCGCTAGTACTCAACAAAGAAATCACAAAATGCAGTCAGAAATGGGCCGAGGAGTTAGCCAAGAAGGACAACATGGCTTACAGCCTCAACCCGAAATACGGAGAGAATGTATACTGCGGATGGTCAGCTGATCCTCAAATCAAAATAAAGGCCAGAGACTGCGTTGAAAAGTGGTACAGTGAAATCAACAATTTCTCCTTCGGAAAAGAACCAGAAACCCTCACATGCGGACACTTTACACAGATAGTTTGGAAAGGCAGCAGGGAATTAGGAGTGGGAAGCGCCAAGAGCAAATCTGGGAAGCTGTACGTCGTAGCTAACTACTATCCTCCGGGTAACTTCAGCGGACAATTCGTCAAAAACGTTCACCCACCAGGAGCCAATCAGTTCAGAAGTTACAAAAATGATTCCCCAAGAGAATCCTACAACAGCTTAGCGCCGCCATCGCCGCTGACCCTAAGAAACAGTAAAAACTTAGGCGACATCGCTTCGGACTTGGTCAACAAATTCAGAGCATCTTCAATATCTGGTGGTGAGAAATTCGAGGAAGAATTCTTGAAGGCTCACAATGAATACAGAAGGAATCATGGAGTACAAGCTTTAGAAATGAACAAGAAGCTTTGTAAGTTAGCCGAAGATTGGGCGAAGACCTTAGCAAAGAAGGGTAAAACAGAACACAAAGACCAGAACGAATACGGAGAGAATATATATTCAGCTTGGTCTACTGATCCAAGCTTCACAGTGACAGGAAGGGATCCTGTAGACAAATGGTACAGCGAGGTGAACAACCACATATTTGGTAAAGAACCTTCAAACTTAAGTTCTGGACATTTTACACAAGTAGTCTGGGAGGACACTAAGGAGATAGGAGTGGGTGTAGCCAAGTCTAAAGAGGGACATATATACGTTGTGGCTTATTACAACCCTCCCGGAAACGTGATTGGAAGTTTTGCGAAGAAAGTTAAGCCTCCAATAAATTGAGTTTTGGAATACCTTAACTATTTTACACAGCCAAAGAAACATTCCATAGAATTTAGGATAAGTTATTTTTTACTTAACAGGTGTAGGATTATCGAGTACACATTTTTACTATACTAATTATAGCTCAGTATTTTCTCTTCGATGACCTTTGCACCTTGTAAAATTTTCCATTACTTTTATGAACAACAAACCTCTATTTATTATTGCTTTAACACCTATTTAATTATAGTTATTACTCAACTTTTTGTATTTTATTACCCAAATCCAAATTAAATTAGAAAGTCAAACAAATGTATTTTAAAACATAAAAGTCAGTTTCAAGATCAGACAATGTTTACGATATGATTGAAAACTAAATATATTTTATGAAATAATTATACGCTTTTAGTATTCAACATAATTTGTTTTAGATATGGGGATCGAAAAATAAGGGTGCATCTAATTTCCAAGTACTGAAATTTTATAGACAGACAATACCTTATTCTTGAGAACAGACAGATGCAATACAATATATCATCAAAAGATTGTGAACATCGTTAGTTTGTTATTTATCTCAAGTTTGCGATTCTAAAATATAAAAAAAATTATCTGCCTTGTTTTTACGGCTGCTGTCTGCTTGGTAGGTTTGGAATTTAACATTTAAATGAAACCACGTAAGAAATAAGGCAGCTGTAAGACATCTCACCAATAAATACCTATACATTCAATAATAGCAGCATAGTTTCGCATAACAATTTAATATTAAACATTTCACACCACGAAATAGAATATTGAAATGAAAGATAACTTATTCATAGGTCTCCAAAGCAGTTGTTTGAAGACAATGTTGATGACACCTACTAAGGTTCAAAAACCCTTTGTTTCACAGATCAAGACATTTAGTTATTAACCCTTATATTAAACTAGATTGTTCACTATAGGGGCAAATGTCACCGATGAAACTAAAGGTTATAATCTTAATTAAACGCGTTCAACAGTTGTCTGTATAAATATGACATAGTAATAAATGGTAAAATTGCTGGTGGGTATGATGGAAGAGGATGTCTCCTCCCAACGTACGATGATGAAATGTAATTTGATGAACATTCACTGTCCGTAAGGTTCTTAAGAAAGGTCAGGTGCGTAGTACTCGCAACCTACATGTTTGTATCTGTCTGACTGTCAGACTTGTACTGACTAAAATCCACGGTATCCTTCAATAGCCCTTTACGTACCGGGGTCACGGTAATCCGTTAGTCCCGCGACCCTGCCAGGCATGGTATATATAATGGATAATATTTAATAATAACACTAGTTTACAAAATTTTACTTTTTATTTATACCCCGAACCGAATTTATGTCAATATGTTTATCTACCTTCCCTAAACCTAAAAGTGTTAGCAGAAATATTTTATCACGTCGGAATTTTTTTCTGCCGTCAATTGTTTTTTTTTTAACTACCCGACGTGGTGGTGAAACTTTATTGTTTATAATATAACTACTATATTAAAAAAGAGAAGACCTATTGTAGATTCGTTAAAAACTGCATATCTTCATTATTTTGGATTTCCTGTTGCAAATCAAGATAAAAAGTGGGTGCCTCACGTGTTTTGCGAAAGCTGTAGAATCATCTTACTCCAGTGGTCATCAGGAGAAAAAGTTTACCTTCCATTTGGTTCGCCAATGCTATGGAGAGAACCTAGTAATCATGAAAATGATTGTTACTTTTGTGTTACGAAGACATTGGGATATAACAAAAAAAATAAGGCAAGTATTATGTATGCCGATGTTCCGTCTGTTACTAAGCCGATTTTACATTCAAAAGATCTACCCCATCCAGTTTGTCCCGGTAGTTCGAGTGCAAATATATTAGATGACAATAACAGTGATGTTGAATTCAAGTCGATTTCTAGTGATTCTGACGAATTTTCACCTCAAGAAAACACTCCACATTTAATTAATCAGGCCGAATTAAATGATCTTATACGAGATTTACAGTTATCAAGATCTAAAGCAGAGCTTCTTGGCTCCCGCTTACAACAATGGAACTTGTTACTACCAGACACAAAAGTTACGTTTTTCAGAAACAAAAGCAAAGTTTACTCAGAATTTTTCAAAAGAGAAGGTGAATATTGTTATTGCACAGATATCCCGGGACTTTTCGAAGCAATGAATCAAAACTATGATAAAACAGAGTGGCGCCTATTCATAGATTCTTCGAAATATAGTCTCAAAGCTGTTTTATTACATAACGGAAATAAGAAACCTTCCATACCAAGAGGACACGCAGTGAATTGTAAAGAGAGCTATGAAACGATGCGTACTTTGATTAATTTAATAAAGTATAAAGAACATCAATGGAAAGTGTGCGGCGACCTCAAAGTCATCGGTATGTTAGTGGGATTGCAGGGTGGTTACACGAAGTACTGTTGTTTCCTTTGTTTGTGGGACAGTAGAGCGAAACAACATCATTATGTAAGGAAAGAATGGCCTGTTCGAAATGAGTATATTCCGGGCAAAATGAACATTAATCACGAGCTGTTGGTCGATCCAAATAACGTCACTTTACCCCCTTTACACATCAAACTGGGGCTCATGAAAAACTTTGTAAAGGCGCTTGACAAAAACAGTGATGCTTTCCGGTATTTGCAAAAAATATTTCCAAACATTACAGAGGGAAAACTGAAGAAGGGTATATTTATTGGTCCACAAATCTGTAAAACTATGAAAGATTCTCAGTTTGAAAACCTTTTATCGGTTAAAGAAAAGTCTGCTTGGAACTCATTTAAAATGCTTGTAGAAAATTTTTTGGGAAATAAAAAAAGTGAAAATTATGAAGAAATTGTTAACAATTTATTGAAAAACTTTCATGATATGGGAGTAAACATGTCATCAAAGATTCACTTTCTACACTCTCATCTGAATTTTTTTCCTGAAAACTTAGGAAGTATGAGTGACGAACAGGGTGAACGTTTCCACCAAGATTTAAGGACTTTCGAAGAACGACATCAAGGATTTTGAAAAAATATGTTAGGGGATTACTGTTGGTCTATCATAAGAGAAACTGATTCAAATAACTATAAAAAGAAAGCAAAAATTAGTCATTTTTAATTTATTTTTGTATTAATCCTCAAATTTTTGTATTTCCCTTCAAGAAAATAAATATTTTTTAAACCAGACGTGACAGAATTTTTTAATTATTTTTTCTGGATAGTTCTACCTGAACACAAAATAAAATAACAACTTTCAGCTGGGGTATGAAAACCGTGTAAACTAGTGATAATTGTATAGACGAAGTGTTGAGAAGAGTAAATATCGTAGCTGGTGATGTTCAACAGTTTATGTCTACCTCCAAAGAAAAGATTTTGTGAGTATATATTTATGATGTGACTGACACCCCTTCAACGAATGAAGTCTAGAAGTTTGTCGGGTGAAATTGGCCCCTTAATGCAAAATCGTCGAGATATTTCTGGCCGTGAAAAGGTTAAAACACGAAAGGTACTTCATATCGGCCTTCAACGCTGCGCTTCAAGAGAACTTGCCCGCAAAATAGATGTAGATAAAGCATGATTCGTTGCAAGGGTATGTACAAGCACACTTTACTACTAAAATTTGATAAATTACTGTCTCTGGCAATTTAAACCCTATTTCTCATATCTTAAAGTTGGTTTTAAACTAATTTTTTATTTGATAGTACCCAAGAGAGGTGCTTGATGCCTCGTTGGAATTTTGTATCATTAGTTTTGAATGGCGTGGTTCAGAGTTGAGAGTAGTCACTTAGTGGACTCATAAATTTTTGTAGAACCATTTTGTTTGGTCAAATATATTTACAGCTAATGTACCTTTTCATAAAGTGATGATCATTTTCATTGTACGATTTCAAAAGATTTTATGTTCTGTACTGCGAGACAAAATTCTGTCTTAATGGCTTGGTTTTCTAAAAAGTTATGTAAACGCGTATTTACAATAAATTGCAAAGAGAATTTTTAAAAGCATAATTTTATCCACAAGCTGTCTTGCTTTTAGCATAAAAAATACAGTAAATTTTATTTTTATCCTCTTAACTATATTCGAACAACTGTTTCTTGAAAAATTCTAGTTTATATTAATAAAGGTGCATGAAAGAACCATGAATGGGTATGATAATAATTTTGAAAAACGATAATGTGCATATATCTGATATAAGAAAACGTACTTTTACAGAAAATACAGGTTGTGTTAAAATAAAAATATTAAAAATTCACAAATTGGCGTCAAAACGGCTTAGCTTGTAACTTCACTTTGAACAGAAGTGACGTCATTTCTTTTGTTTAGTGTTTCACTTCAAATGGCGGATAGCTGTATTTTGTGATTCTATTTCGACTGAAATAAAATAAAATTCAAATAATGTAGGCAAACCATGACGGGGCCCCCCTCTAGAGAGCCAAAGCCTGCCGGGGTCGCGGGACTGTACGAATTACCATGACCCCGGAACGTAAAGGGCTATTGAAGGACACCGTGGATTTTAGTCAGTATGAGCCTGACAGTCCCTCCCGCTCTGCCCTGGGTGGGAGGACTCATTTGACGACTTTACCACGTAAAAAAAAAACGTAGGCAAGCCGGGTACTTAATTAATCGAAGACATTATGAAACTCGTGGACAACCAATGGATGCAAGGGGCAGTTCGGCGTGGTGGTCTAAAGGGTAGGCCTTTGTTCATCAGTAGACGTCTTCCGGCTGCTGTTACAGTTCTACAGTTAGTAGTATTTTTTTTTTATACTCAGTTTATTGAAAACCCTTAATATCTGCCACAGTACAGCTTAAGCAGACAAACACACAGTTCCTATATGACTTTATTCGTGAATACTAATCGAAGCAACTACCCCATTTCACGGTATGCATTCAATACAATAGTTCTTGTGGATTTGATGAGTTAAGTTTTATTACTGCTATGTATTGTACTTGTGCGTGATGTGACTATGTTTCTACGGTAATTTTTTACTGAAGTGTGGCAATATGAATGTTTTTATTGTTGCTGTCTGTTTGGTATGTTTGATTTAACATTTAAATGTAACCACGTAAGAAATAAGCCAGCTGTAATTTAAGGTTGTCTTCATAATGTGTGCCATTAGAGACTGTCTGAATTTCTCCTGTATCTTGTTTGCGTTTTGGTCGCGGGACTGTACGAATTACCGTGACCCCGGAACGTAAAGGACTATTGAAGGACACCGTGGATTTTAGTCAGTACGAGTCTGACAGTCCCTCCCGCTCTGCCCTGAGTGGAAGGATTCATTTGATGATTATACCAAGTAAAAAAAAACTTGTATGCGTTTACAAATATAGAAACTCACCTATACAAACATCCAGACCCGGAACAAATACTTGCAGAACATACAAATATTTGTTCCGTGCGGGGATCGCACCTGCTACACGCTATGCAGCAGTTGATTGCACAGACATAGCGCCAACCGTGCCGTCTTTCACAGAGAGAGGAAATCTGTGTTTCAGTAGTGAATACATAATAAGATGTTAATTACTATACACTGGGAGAAACTATCATATTAATGATCAAGAACAATAATAGCTTCCTGCAGTAGAAATTAACATAGGAGAACAGTGTATAAGACGGGGACGCGAGGTATAATGGGGACATTCACTCTTTAGGTACACTAAACACAACACTAACGTAGCGCAAGCGCAATCAGGACGTTATTTGCAAGCGGCCATTAACAAATGGCGTCCTGTTGGCGCTTGCGCAACGTTATTATTGTGTTAAGTTTGCGTTAAGTGTGTGATTTCCCATTATATCTCGCATCCCGTTAAATAAACTGTTCCCCTAAGTCGATGAATAGTTCAAATAAGTTGATAGTAAAAAGTATTTCGTTTCATTACCAATTGGGTTCGAAACTCAAAACGGAGTCTAAAATATTTGGGACTAGTTTCGACTATGCCAAACATAAAGTAGAACGGGTAAAATACTAAATTCCACAATCGTGATTCTCGTCGTATAATTGAAATACCAATGAAGAAATAAATTGCGAACATAAAACTTTCAGGCGTTTATGAAAACCTTTTGTTTGAAGAAACTGAACCTTTTCTTGTAAAACAATAAAGATGTATTCTGTTTCAGAATCTGTTAACCCTTGTAAATGTTATGTGTGCTGTCCATAACATCAATTTAGAAACAATTTTGAAAATATTAAAGGTAAGAAAAGAAGCCTAGATATTGTTTTTTTAGGACCATAAATCGACAGCTTTTTGTTATTTGAGAAGAAGGGCAAGAAGTTATGGTAAGTACCAAAAACTATTTTTGATCATTGATTTGTTAAGCGGATGACGTCCGAAAAAATAAACAGCAACAAAAATGTAGACGCTTATACTCAACAGCAGAAAGAAGAAAGCTGCCATTTTTTTAAATAACTTTGCTCTGTACTGCAAAATATATATATAGAAGCGTGTAACAAAGTAAAAAATTACAGCTAGGTTCTAACTATAGCCTAGGTCAGCAAAGTCGGCTAGAGACAAAGACAAAGACAACATGGAATGAGCATACCTATGAAGCCACTCTGTTCACTATAACTTTGCAAAGATTTGGGTTGAATTTGTTTGGAAACACAAATGCAGGTAGTCACTTAACGACGAAGTTTTGCAATATTTACATCCGCTTTTTACAAAATCCTCTTTACCTCATATAATATGAAACAACGGAATTCGTTTTGATAAATCACACGTCGAATACGAAGCATATTATATAACAGAGTGAACTAATTGGCTAGTGATGCCGACATTCGTATCCGAAACGCGGGTTGCGGATATTATTCGAAATCCGAAACTAATCTCGCGGTACGTCGTTTGATGGAAACGAGCATAATAAGGGATGGGAGGGTTATACAGGTTGTGATTCGTATTATATGAATATTTATCTATATGAAACCGTTAGTATGTTTGTTAAAATATCTCATAGTTGTCGACTATTAAGAGTGTTTACTTTGACGTGCATTTGAATGCATGTTTAAAAATTGGTGAAACAGAAATTATTTATACCATTCGATTTGTTCGTGAAAATAGACAGGATTCTTCACTAGTAGGAAACATATAACGTGAGCTGACTGTTTTTTTCTGAAAATTCTGATATTCAATTTGCCGAATTTACCCTAATATTACAAGCAAAATTTTGACAATTCATAAATTTTTGTGTCAATAAAAATAATAAGAAGCTGTTTGGAAAGTTCAGGAATGTTGGGATATTAAATCACAAACTATACATAGAACGAGGTCATAAAATATAGTACCAATTATTTTCACCTTCATTGCGAACTCCCAAAAATAAAACGTCGTACTTTTCCAATGCGTTAGGCCCACGTATTTTTCTCATATATCCCAAGTTGCTTGCCTATTATCGCTTAAATGGGATAGTTATAAGTGATGGAGCGACCTAACTTCGGACGTGAGAAAAGTTTTCCCAGTCCTGGGAATTTCCCATTTCGTAGTACTACCACGACGAAGGGATTAGGAAAATGAATCTCGAAGGATTACACTATTTGCATGTTTTGTTTGATAAGTCTCTCTGGTTTTATGTGTGGCGTTGATTTAGTAGAAGTTGTAACGTAAACTTTCGCGTTAAAGTAAGGTTGAAATATCTTGAATATTGTCTTGAGTTGGAGACACTTCAAAGTTGTAAATAGAGGTACTTAATGTGAGAGACCTATATGGATATTTAGAAACCACCACTGCTCTCAAAACGATGTAGGAAAATATCATCTACCAGCCTGCACTTGAGTCCGCGTGGTAGATTACAGCTCATTCTCTCTCACAGTGAGGAGGCCTTGTTCCCAGTAGTGGGAAACTTATTGATTATTCATTATATACCTATGCTTATCCTCGTTTTTTTTTTTAATAACGTTGCCGCACACTAGAAATATCTCCTGTGTCGTGGGTGCATTTTCAAACATAGAAACTCACATATACAAACACCCAGACCCGGAACAACTACTTGTAGGTCATACAAATATTTGCTCCTTGAGGGAATCGAACCCACGACACACTGCGCAGCAGTCCAATCGCTCAGCCACTGCGCTAACCGTGCTGTCAAATAAAAAGGATGTAACCGTATATCATAATTAGAAAAGATCTGATAGAGGTCTGGCATGTGTCAGACTCATTAAAATTAAATAAATAACCGAATTTGTAATCCAAAACGCCTTTTATTTATCTGTACACACACGTCCCGGGTACATTACATACGAGCCAGCCATCATTGACTACAATTTAAAATGTGTTATTTATCTCAAATATTTTTCAGTAATCTTTGTGTGGGATTTTAGCACAGTAACAAAATTCTATTTTGAATGAATACTACACAGCGTGGAAGGTATAGTTGCGTTTTAGAATACGGCTGTTAGAGACCCCTAATTCAATATAGACAAAGAAAAAGGGCAGGTGACCACGGAATCCTAAATTGGTGAGGCGGTTAGAGCCCGCGCAAATTCGCATTTTTTTTTTAATATTGAATCTGCCTATTATGATTTGACTACATGATTTGTATTCAGCCTTGCAGCGTGGTTAAAATCAGAACGAATGTTGTCATCTTATTTTATAAATATAATTATTTTAGAAAGGTTCCACTACAGAGCGATCGCGATCCCATCAAGATTAGTCGATCGTCAACAATTTTTCATAGTACTGTAGAATAGAAAACTAGAATGCCCTAAATTCGGACATGGATATCTGCATAGGGATATTTTCACCGAAGTATCAGTCAATGTAGGCGGAGACCTCTCGCGCCCGGCATTGGTCGAGGCCATGCTGCGGGGCGAGACGGAGTGGGAAGCGGTCGCCTCCTTCTGCAAAACAGTCATGCTCGTGAAGGAGGAGGCGGGCCGCGTGAGGGAGAGGACGGCGTCTTCCCGCCACCCCAGCCGCAGTGGTAGACGCCCACGGCGACGGACGTCGACAGACGATCTCCGGCCTACGTAGGCGCGGGCATGCGGGCGGCGAGTAATGGGCGACTCGCTGTCCGACCATGGACCATGCCCGGGTCGACGGCGCGAGCCAAAGCCTGCCGGGGTTGCGGGACTCACGAATTACCGTGACCCCGGTACATAAAGGGCTATTGAAGGACACCGGATTTTGCTCAATACGAGTCTGACAGTCCCACCCGCTCTGCCCTGGGTGGGAGGACTTATGTGATGATTTTACCAAATAAAAAAAATAGAAAGTGTCAATCAATGTCTGTTCCCAGAGCAGTATCTACAATTGTCCATATCGCTTCAACTGGTCCTTTCCGCTTTCAAGACTTAACGTCTACCTTTTTTATTTATCAGAAAATAACGGATGTCAGGATATAGATACGGATCATCCGCATCAACCCGGATTAGCTTTTGACGCTCAAATCCGGGATCCAACCAAAATATTTATCAATAATATTTGCATACATCAAGTTCAAAAGGCAGGGAGTTTTATATTAGGACGCTTTTAATATTTTAGAAGGCAAAATATCTTCGTATTTTTGTATATTTTTGCCAGATATTTAATATTTGAGTGATTGCCGGTAATGTAGCGTTGTGAGTTTATTTTTAGCTCTTCAGCCGTCTGCCCGGCTTTTTTAGGTTTCAATAAACGGTGTTCATAAATATGGATCTGGTGCTGTTTACATGATTCAAAATAAGTTCCATAATTTGATACTAGGAAGGTCTTTTCAAATGGTATTATTGGATAGAATACACTTTATTGTACAGACGCCAGCAGGTCCACCTACCCGAATCTGTCAAATTTTACCAATCGAACATTAACTTTCCACTATTGTGAAAAGATTGAAAATCTATTAATTAAATTTGACAGATTGAGGTAGGTTGATGTGCTGGAATCTGTACACCAAAATTGTTACAAAAAACGGTTTTACAATTCTAAATATAAAACCCAGTAATTTTGGAAACTAACTATCTCAAATATTTATTGACATAATCTACACATGGTCAGCTGAGGCCCTAGCATAACTTTTCACATTTTGTGACGTAAAGTAAAATAAAAATTTGACTTTAATTTAATTGATAAAAATAGTTCCTCTTTCGAATACAAATTGTAATATTTTTCTGTTGACAACGTAAGAAACACCTGATTCTTTTTTATATTTCAGGTTTGGTTTTATTATTTTATACTTAATGTTTATATATTATTAGTATATTTCCATAAGTACTTTCAGCCTATGAAAGGTCGTTATTGATTTACAAATATCTAATTTATAAATGTTTTACAAACGCCAGCACATACATCTACCTCAATCTGTCAAATATCTTTATTAGATTTAGTACCTTAACGCTTAGTAGAAGGTTAATGTTCGATTGGTAAAATTTTACAGATTCGGAAAGATTGACCTGCAGACCTATACATTTTCAGTACTGAAAAAAACCACCTAAAACTTATTTTTCTTTCCTAGCTTCAGATAAAAACTGTAGCCATCTTAACATACCCACATCTCGACGTTTCCCATCAATCTTGTAGAAAAACTTCCTCAACCAGCCAACACGCCAGACGATTTAATTAATGTTACGCTACATGTCTGACATACTGTGTACATTTATTTACGTGTTTATTACGCTAGAGAAGTTTCCAAGCTGGTATAGTAAAAATCAGATTTTGAAACGAAAAACTTCGTTTTTTTTAGGAGCTTTATGTGGAGTGGAAAGGACTGTCAGTCTCATACTAAACATCCAATTTTTAATCGATGCTCTGGAATTCCAGTTCTTCCCGGCGATCTACGTCTCATCTTTGCTTCGTTTTAGTCGTCTTACAAAAGTGTTCCACGCAATATATCCGACATAAAATACCTCTATACGCGATTATTATTTTTTATCATTAATCATATTTTTGGTCATTAATAAATATATGTACATTAAAAATATGAGACACCCTGTTCAAATGTTTACGTATCAAACTGTAGATAGAGTATGCCTACCCAGCGAGTCAAACAGATCATTCCATCATAATACTGAATAATATTTTTATTTTTAAATTGTTTAAATCTCAGAAATACCTATCTATATATATAAAAGGAGAACTGACTGACTGACATATCAACGTACAGCCGAAACTATTGGGGCTAGGAATGTGAAATTTTGCACACGGCTTCCTATTATAATGTAGGGGAGCACTAAGAAGGGGTTTTTGGAAATTTAACCTTTAAGGGGGTGAAAAGGGGGAATTAGGAAAGTACGTAACCCATGCGGACGAAGTCGCGGGCAAAGTGCTAGTTTTTTTATAAACGTTTACTAATCATTGGATACATGAACTGGGCTGTCGTTGTAAGACGACTTAATTGTCACGGTTTATACTAATGTTATAATTGCGAGTATAGCGTGCCCTTCGCGTTGAGTGCCACAGTAACCTCTTAAGAAATTTCTGGAGCCGAAATCATTAAAACTATCAAATTTAACACGGATAAAAACTGCGGCTAAACTAAAAGGCAATTGATGGAACGGGGTGGATTATTAGTCAGTGAGACTCTGACAGTCTCTTTCTCTCCACACTGTCCTTTGCAAACTATGTTTCAATACGTTAAGCGTCAAAATCATCATCATCTTCCTACCCTTATTCCATTTTACTTGGGGTCAGCGCAACACGTTTTTTTCTTCCATTCTCCTCTATCAGACGTCACAGTATCATTTACTCCTCTTGCTTCCATATCATTGCTTAGACAATCCATCCATCTTTTCTTTGGCCTTCCTCTTCCTCTCCGTCCATCAACATTCATACTCATCACTCTCTTAGTCACATGAGTGTCACTCTCCTCATCACATGTTCATACCAAGACAGACAATTCCCTTTCATTTTTGAAGTGAAAACTTCTTTAGCGGCGTTGAGCACTTTTCTGTAATGGGTATAAAATCTTAAACTCGCGTCAGGATACGTGACCCTGACCGAAAAAGCGTAGGACGGCGCAGGGCGCTTGCGTGAATGTTCGTGTGACTTTATTACTTTTAAAGAAGTTTGTATGCTGGATACATTCGTTGCTAGGTAACATTGTTTATAAAAGATGTACGTCACATTGGAAAATTATTGAAATAAAAAGTCAACCATTTTTGCGAGTTTTACTACAATCTGTTCACAAGATATTTCCAACAATTACTATTCAAGTTTACACTTCTGCCGGCACTCCCAGAGTGCAACCCGTCGTTTTTTTGAAGTGAAAACTTCTTTAGCGGCGTTGAGCACTTTTCTGTAATGGGTATAAAATCTTAAACTCGCGTCAGGACACGTGACCCTGACCGAAAAAGCGTAGGACGGCGCAGGGCGCTTGCGTGAATGTTCGTGTGACTTTATTACTTTTAAAGAAGTTTGTATGCTGGATACATTCGTTGCTAGGTAACATTGTTTATAAAAGATGTACGTCACATTGGAAAATTATTGAAATAAAAAGTCAACCATTTTTGCGAGTTTTACTAAAATCTGTTCCCAAGATATTTCCAACAATTACTATTCGAGTTTTCACTTCTGCCGGCACTCCCAGAGTGCAACCCGTCGTTTTTTTTTTTTCTTTAAGAGGCGCCACTTTCAAATTTCCCCTTATAAACTCGTTCCTTACTTTATCTATTCTTGTCACTCCACACAAAGCGCCAAAATACAGCAGAAAATGTTAATTTGACACTCCGCCTCGTGTCATGTTCCACATTACGGAGGGTCGTGATTTCCCCGACGTAATCTTCTGCTTGACAATGTTTGACATCTGTGATTATCCTTGGCATTGCTAAGCATGTCGTGGAGTTTTGAGTCCAATTGCAAATTTAATCCTGAACAGAATCGTAAGATGCTCTGACTAACGACCGTGACAGTTACCATCAGTTCTAGATTAATGCCATCTTTTCTCGTAACATTTTTTTTTTTTTTTCAAAAAAATATGTACTAGGAATTTCTCTTGTATCGTGATGCGTTTACAAGAATTTAACACAAACACTCAGACCTGGAAACACAATTTGTACCTCAAAAGCAATATTTGTTACGTGCGGGAATCGCACTAGCGACACGAAGCACATCAGTCTATCGGTTATAAAATAATACGAATTATTTGTGATCCCTAAAAAGTGCTGAACACCTTTTCACAACAAATCTTAAACCAAAACATGATACCAACATCATAACTAACATTGCAAGATTCCTCATAAAAAAAAAAGAAATCACGTCTTTATTCTTCTTCATAAAACAAAAATAATTAAACTAATCCTGGCCACTAATCGGTGCGTTCACCTTCAATAAACTAGTTACGAGCTCTCTCCTACACAGATGAGAAATTAAGTACACATAGCTTGTACCCTGTTGTGCTACGTAGACGATGAATTTAATTTACAACATGCGCTGCCCTCTGTACAAGACTTTTGTTGGATAGTAAGAAGTTTGTGTACAGGTTTTTGAAATTGGTTTAAAAAAAAACAAAACACTAAGAATTTCTCCTGTATCGTGCGTGCGTTTACAAACATAGAAACTCACATACAAAAACACCCGCATACCCGGAACAACTACATATAAATAATTGTTCCGTGCGGGAATCGAACCCGCTACACGCAGCGCAGCAATCGATCGCTTAGCCACTGCACTAACCGTGCCATCAGTAATTGGTTTAGTAGTGTAAACATTATTACTTTACTAAGTTAGATCACTGTTTTTTTTTTTCTTTTTTAATGGATTTTGTTCTAACCTAGAAGCAAAAATGAGGTCATAGTTGAAGCCAGCTCACCCGAGAGGAACTTGAAATTCTGGGCTTCGGCGAAACACAGTAAAACCCGCCTACAGAGGGGTTATGGGACATCTCACCTACGGAAAAACTGGCGTGCGGGCCAAATATCCCCTTTTAAAAGTGTGCAAGGGTAGGTCGCCTGGACCAGTTAAGTAGAACGGGCCAGATGTCTCCCATTAAAAAGTGTAGGGATATTTCCGCAAAATCGTACGTTTTTAATTTAATATCTAATTATCTTTTTTTTTAATTTTTAATATTTTTTTTAATATATTATATCTACCCATGCACATTTTTAAAAGGGAACATTTGGCCCGCAGGCCAGTTTATTATTCCGTGGGCGACATGTCCCATAACCCCTTTTTTTTTACGTGTTTAATCATCAAATGAGTCCTCCCACCTAGGGCACCACCTAGGGCAGAGCGGGAGAGACTGTCAGACTCGTACTGACTAAAAACCACGGTGTTCTTCAATAGCCTTTACGTTCCGGGGTCACGGTGTCCCATAACCCCTACAGAGTCCATAACCGTCTCTTGGGTCCCTATCACTATACCCAATGTTTTCCAAATCCGTTCAAAAGTTTCGCATTCATCCATCCATTCATTCATTCATCCTCACCAACCGTCGCATTTTTAATATTACTTAGAAGTTAGATTAGATTTTAAATAAAACATTGTAACATTACATTGCCTGCAAATAAATATACCAACATTCCGTCAAACATTTTTAACGTTAACACTTTTCCATCCACACCAATATCAGCGAGTATTTTCAGATTTCATATTTCCCGAATAGGAATAGCGATGTCAATGTTGACGTGTTATAAATTCAGCACAATATTTTGTGGCCACAAAGTATTAGAAAATGAAATACAAAGACTGCCACTTTACAGTGCACCGATTTGACATTCTAGTATTCTGTTACATTCTATTTTACTTCTTGTTCTATATTTCCATATTTAACGTGTTTTTAACTACTATTTGTCACATAATATTTCACATAGACAATTTATTGTTTATACTAGCGACCCGCTATATCTTGTCTCACGCCCGGTTCTTCCATCGGACTTCTAGACGTATTGCTAATTATCATTCATACTTAGTTGTCATACTACGAATTAGCACTAAGCGTTTTAAATCTTCACTATCACTACATAGTATCCGGGGTTGCGGGACTGTACGAATTACCGTGAACCTGGAACGTAAAGGGTTATTGAAGGACGCCGTGGATTTTAGTCAGTACAAGTCTGATAGTTCCTCCCGCTCTGCCCTGGGTATGAGGACTCATTTGATGATTTTAGAAAAATTAAATTAAATAAACACTACATAGTATAAAACAAAGTCGTTTCCCGCTGTCTGTCTGTCACTATGTATGCTTCGATCGATCGATCTTTAAAACTACGCAACGGATTTTGATGCGGTTTTTTTTAATAGATAGAGTGATTCAAGATGAAGGTTTATATGTATATAAAATGCATAATATAGTAGAGATTGCACCCGTGTGGAGCAGGGGTGGGCGCTAGTCTTTTATAATGCGCACAGCAAAGAAGTTGAACTCACTTCTAGCGTCGGTGTTCCCGAACGCATACAATATGAATCTTTCCAAAGTTAGAGTGAACAGGCTTCTTCCGGGTAAGCTCGCGTCATCGTAGACTTTGTCTCAGTCACCTTTGACCAAGACTAGAGTCAATAGTTAACCCATCTCAAATAAAAAAAATTAAACCTTCCTCTTGAATCACTCTGTCTCTGTATGAAAACGCGTCTAAAACCCAAAGTTTTAAGTCTGTAACCGCGAGAAGTGACTTTATTTTATCGTCGAGATAAAGATTTAACCCAAAACTACTGATCAAACTTCTGTATCATATACTTAATAGTTACTAAAGCTAACGCCTGTCTTATTGGCACTAGCAATGACAAGTAGCATCATACGAAATTGCACATAAAAACTAAATTACGTAATCAAGTAGGTACTCTGTTAATTTACTACTCCGTGCCAAAACTTGACGGCAGCCTGACTTGTAAGTTATTTCAACCGAGTAACTATAAATAAACATGGAGTCAACTTCGTAACAGAATGCACGAGAAAGTTATCCGAGAGATGTCTTTGAGAATATAATCTCGCCTAGTATTCGTTCTCCTTGGTAATTAAACTTGCATTCCTTTGCTCTTATTTGGTTTATTTTAATTACGTGTATGTCTTGCTAGTGCAGTAGTTTTTTGCTGCTTGTGGATTTCTTTGATTTTTTGTATTTAACAGCAGCTTTGGTTCGGCTGCAATAAAAAACGACCAGACAACAAAAATACCACAATCGTTGGCTTTTAAAAGAAATAACTGTTAAAAATAATAAAATCCTTCAATGCTCTCAAACAATGTTTTTCAATCAAATCTTGTTGTTGTTTTTCAAATCAAAAAAAAAATCAATCTGCTCAATATTTTTCAACTATATCAAGCAATCCTCTTTGACGTCAGACCACCAATGTATCAATTTACACAGAAATTACCATTGAAACATTTGCTGAAACATTCTCAACTCTACCACTTGACGAACATGGTCTGATTTAGTTTATCTCACGATTTTCTTCTTCGTCTTTTATAGGGTGTTTTTTAGGCTACTCGATGCCCCCATCCCTAAACCCGCGGCTCCCGTGACTGCTCCTGCACCTTCTCATAAGGCCACTCCTGCAGCCCCGGCAACTATCACTCCCCAGTACTCTCCGGCCCCGTGGCCTATGTAGAGGCTTAAATAAGATGTTCTCTCCAGTTTTAGATTTATAATTTATTGACATCTATCAATATCTCTACTTAGGGTTTGTTGCTAAAAATACGATTAAATTATGGCTAAAATAATTGTTGTAAAATACGAATATAACCCTTCTTCTGAAGTCGTGTTATAAAAGAAGCATTTATTTTTCTTATTTTTTTTACTCAAAATATATGAGAAATCCCTAGTGTAGGGCAACGTTCGCCTTCTTCTGCGAAGCAGTATGCTCGCGAAGGAGAAGACAGCATCCTCCCTCCACCCCAGCCGCAGTGGTAGACGCCTACGGCGACTGACGTCGACAGATGATCTCCTGCCACCGTAGGCGCGGGCATTCGGGCAGCGAGTAATGGGCAACTGGCTGTCCGACCATGGACCATGCCCGGGTCGACGGCGCGTTGTGTTCTACGCGCGCCACAAAAAGTGTCAGCAAAAATGACGGGCCCCCCGTCTAGAGGGCCAAAGCCTGTCGGGGTCACGGGACTTATGATTTACCGTGATCCCGGAACGTAAAGGCCTATTGAAGGACACCGTGGATTTTAGTCGGTACGAGTCTGACAGTCCCTCCCGCGCTAAAAAAAAGTGTGGGGCAACGTTAAAAATATAATTTAAAAGTATTTTTGAATGTTAATAGATTAATTGATAAAAAAATACTGAGGAGGTTTTTTTTAAAAAAATTGCCAAATGCTTTTTACCTACAAGAATATATAAATAATACAGCACTAATAGTCTACCTGACTTCTTCCATCCAAAATGTTCCATACAAACACTTAGACTGCATTTGTGCACTTCGGAGTGAAAGTTCGTGTAGTAGCATTAGATCCTTTTATCTGCAGAAAGAATGACTGGTACACTGCGGGCCACGATTATGTGCACAGTTTGATTGTTGTATTTCGTGGTGTGAATAGTAGAAGCTTGATTAAGTGGTCTAGTATTTTGTCACTTGGTCGCGGGACTGTACGAATTACCGTGACCCCGGAATGTAAAGGGCTATTGAAGGACACCGTGGATTTTAGTCAGTACGAACCTGACAGTCCCTACCGCCCTGCCCTGGGTGGGAGGACTTATAAGATGATTTTACCACGTAAAAATAAAAGTTTTTTGTCATTGTGTTTATAGCTTCCGTTGGATATGTCTACCATTTTTTTTTTAGTTTGCATGGCGCATATTATTTTGTGGTAAAAAGATTTTTTTTTTCTCTTGAGGAATTTCTACTGTATCGTGGGTGCTTTAACGAACATTTAAACTCACATACACAAACAGACAGACCCGGAACAACTACTTGTAGATCATTCAAATATTTATTTCATGCGGTAATCGAACTCACACCCGTGCAACAGTCGATCACTCGACGACTGCGCCAACAGTGTTTTTTCTGCACAGCATTGTAACACCGTGTAAGATTACAGTTTGATAAATACAAGTTTATTTTTATGTAATACTAGCTTCCGTCCGCGACTCCATCCGCGCGGATGTCGGTCTTCGCGTGGATGGTTTATTTCTCCATTTTGAGTAACTCTGACAATGACATCTTATAAATATCTATTGGACCCAAATACGGCTAATCCTATAATAATTAAGGAGATCCCTCTATTGAGCTACTGCTTTTGGGCTCGCGTTCTGTAGTAACTGAAAAATAAGATTTTTTTTCTACGTAGTTTTCCATGATAAAAAGTATCCCATTTTATGTCCAGGATAATAAGGTATAATTATACCAAGTTTCATCGAAATCGAACCGTTAGTTTTCACGTGATGCCTGCATATACAGACAGACAGACAGACAGACAGAAAAAAATAATTAATTACATATTTGGGTTTGGTATCGATCCAGCAACACCCCCCGCTATTTATTTTTTCAATATTTTCAATGTACAGAATTGACCCTTCTACAGATTTATTATATTTATTTATTTATTTAAAATCTTCCTTACAACTATCATTACAGGTTTTTTAGGTACCTAATGCGATAGTGTGGCTTATCTACTTAAAATTAAATTACGTACAATATAAAAGAAAATAAACAATATAAAACATAACAATAAAACTTTACAATAGATTAATAATTATAGAACATACAAAACACAGATTACAGTTTAGAAAACAATATAAAACAACAATAAAAGAAACTACATTATTACTACCTACTATATAGATTGGTCGTTGAAATCATTACACACATCTTATTGGAGCAACACAGCCTCTACAGTAATTGCTACAACAGACCATTTTAAGAAAAAAACTGACATTACAACTACTTTTTTTTATGGCTTGGCTTATTTCATTACAGAAAATGCGTCATTATAGCTCAAATTTTTGCCCTAACGGTGCCATTAAAAACAAGCCATCGTTTATTTATGGCAATAAAATTATGCTTAACATAAATTTTATTCTGACGCTAATGAACGATAAAAACAAAGTTAAGTCCTATTATTTTTTCTTGAAAAACACTTTGGGGAAGGTTTTTTTCCTTACTCAACTAATTTGTTGTGAGGGGAATGACCTGATTGATGTGTTTACTCACCGACTTTTGGTAAAATGAGATGTTGTGGGGAAAATGAAAAGAAATCTTTCAATAAGTCGAGATGTTTAGCTGAGCACTTATCGACTGTAGAAACTGCTTTACATATTTTACTGAACGATAACGATAAGCGATAATACGAAAAACTTTATTCCGAAATTCATAATAACGAATTCCAAAATACCGATTTTCAAAATTCCGAATACCAACTTCGATTGATCATTATTCCTATTTTCATAATTCCGAAATATCAATATTCCTAACGTTTCAAATTACACTAATTCCGACTTAATAATTTTCTAAAAATTAAATATCATTTTTCGAATATGTGAAAATCGGAAAACGAACATCGGATTTAGGACTTTCGGTAAAATAAATTTCGTGATTCTTAACAATAGATAATGTAATTTTTAGGTATTATGATATTCGGAGTTCTGAAAATCGGAACATACGAATTCGGAATAAAATATTTCGGAGTATTTGGGTATGTACTGGTTGTAGAGAATAATTAAAATTATAGCTATGCTACTAGTATTTTTGAGTCGTCGATCCACGGTTGTGTGGAGAGGTGTCTACTTACTGCAGAATCAAGTATAATCAAATATTGCACTAAATGTTTGTTATAAATGTAGTACAATCAGTGTCCTTCATTACATGACCCATCTTATACAGCAGAATAAGGGTCCTTTTACACCAAACATGTGCTACTGTGCTACGCTACATTACAATGAATGCGTATGGATACGAATTCAATTAAGCTACATTTTTTATTTATTTAGAAAAAAGCGTGCTGTGGCTGCATGCTATGGATGATCGCGATTTGTATAGCTATATATGCTTATCCATATATCGCATAGCTTAAGATGCTTTTCGGCTGGCTAACTTGAGGCAGCGCATCTTACTCGCTTCGCTACATAGCTTAGCATTAGTGCAAACGGTCACATAGTTTTGTAACTTAGCTTTCACATTTTCTACTTCACTTTTTTACCCTTGGGGAGAAGGTGCGACAAATAATGCTGACTACTGACCAAATGGCCGTACGTCAAAGTACATACAATAACAAGACTTTATTCTTTAGTTTATAGTGATAAGACTTTCCGTGTATACTTCATCATGCTCGCCAGTTCAACTCTGTCGCACAGAGTTTGGCGTGTCAAAACTTTTGGAAGTGAACTCTGTTCCATAATGTTGTCTCTGACGTCGAAACTTGTTTAAATACACGAAACTTTAAACATTCTCTTCTTAATTAATGGCGCGCACATATACCGCTTTTTGAAATTAAAATTGTTTTTGAACAAGCATGTATAAACTTGGAACGGTTAAAGTTTATAATTTTGTCAGTTGGTATCTAATTGATAAAAGATACAGAGATTTTAGCATTATCTAAATTAATTTTCTAATGTAATAACACTCAAAGTGAGCCGTATGTCTATTTTTCATATTCTCAATTTTCTAATGTAAAGTTGTGTCCTAACCAAAGAGATTTTTATTACAAAAAAACACACATTAAATCGAGTAGAGCTACGCCGCGCCACCTTAAAACCCACAGGCACCCCTTATGTTTTCTGATCACGCGACTTTGGTTAAGACATAGATCACACTCGTTCTACTTACTTCTATATAATTTAAAACATGGCGTTTTCTTATCCACAGGATAAACCCAGAAAATCTGATAATTCTCTCAATGGCGGAACTAACGATGTGTTATGCATCATACCTGGATTTTATTTGGAAAATCCTGAAAACGTATCCCAGTCTTTGTTTAGAAATCCTAAGCCTTTGTCTGACGATATTTTTGAAATCCTAAGTAATGAGGATAAAGTGGGGTAAGTGCTGTCATTACAATTCTAATTACTGATTTTTTAATAGTAAAACTGATATCAGACGCATTAAATTACAACAATTATTTTTACCTATAAGAAAATAAGACATTTAATACAGAATGAATCAAAAGTGAAACATAAATTCGTTAGTAAAACTGTCCAATAATAAAATAGAAATATTTATTCGATAATTATACATACACAACAACAATAAAAAAACGAGAACAAGTTATCGCCTACCGCGAATATTTCACGAGAATATCATTTATTTAAAATGTTTGTGGTGCACTACTGTAATAAAGAACTGCTTTGTTGTAGGAGAATTTTATAAGTAGGTTTTATTGTGAAAACCTCATTTTGTAGCTGGCCGTTTAGAATGAGTAAGAAAAAGTGAATTGTCTTTATGATGGATGTTTTTATGATTGCCGAAGTTTCCCGAACTGAAACGATGTTAAACGATGCGGGGTGTTAGGTTTATTTTCTTCGGTTTTTTTCGTTACGGAATTTCTTGATTCTGTCGCCGCACTCAGAGCCCGCGACAAAGCTATGCAATAGCTCAAAAAAAAAAAGACTGAGTTCCGTTTTACAGAACGTCACTCAATACTCAGGCATTACTTAAAACTAGCTTCAAAAGGGATCTGATTGGTTGAAACGAGTTTTAAGTAACACTTGAGTTTTGATGTGTGTTCTCTAATACGGCTGTACGAATTACCGTGACCCCGGAACGTAAAGGGCTGTTAAAGGACACCGTGGATTTTGGTCAGTACGAGTCTGACAGTCCCTCCCGCTCTGCCCTGGTGGTAGGACTCATTTGATGATTTTATCACGATAAAAAAATACCTATCAGCAGGAAGTGGAAACATATTTTTCCTATTCCTCCACTATTCTTTTCTGATTAATTTCGTTGCAGGATCCAAGACAGGTAAATTAATTCTCCGGGACACGTCAAGATTCATTGTCTCGGCGCTTTTCTGGTGGTTGACACTGTTGATTCTGGCTTTTAGGTGTTGCAGTGGTTTGCGAATAGTGTGGTGGGTTTGTCCTTACCTATCAGCCATACGTTGGGCTAATGGGCAAAGGAAACGGTCATCATCCTGTCTAATATTCGTTCTTAATTTGCTTTTACAGGAGTAATAAAAGGATACTAAGTGCGAAGACTGTAAGCCTTGAGGATGAGTATCTAAAGGTAGAATATTTTATTTTCATTTTGCCACGAATAAGCTGTGTATGCGACCTGGGGCTTTATTATGACGTCTTAAAACCAGGCTTGTTCCAATGAGTGAACGAGGTAGCGCTAGATGACTTGTATAGCTCTGTCTCTTTCACTCACTGGAACAAGCCTGGTTTCGAGACGTCATAATACTGCTACTGATGATACGACTGTGAGGATAATCTCTCATGTAGGTGACAACTTTAAAACGCGTGTGTCGCTTGACGCAAGTCGCATAGCCAGAGGTCGTGAATTACTTGGCGATTTACATCTCATACCATTTCCATATTTGCTTGAATAAACTACTGAATAGCTTTGCAGTAAATCTATACTTTTTATAATTACAGGAAAAAATATTAAAAGCAGTGAATGATCTCAAAAAATATCGTGCAAAACAAAGGTAGGAAAACCCCCTTTTTGTTCTTGTCTTTTATATTTGTATGTTTTTTTCTTAATTTGTTGTTTCTGAATATTAAATATTTCGATTAAAACTCATTTATTTCAGAAAAAATAACGAAAACATAAAACCATCTAATGCCGTTGACTCAAATACTGGCCAAAAATTACCAGTCAAAAAGTTGTTGGTAAGAACGTATAGTTTTGTTACGTAATCGCCGTCTTCCCCTTTTTCTCGTGGTCATAAAAAGAGTCCTCCCGCCAAGGGTGAATCGAAAGGGACTGTCAAACTCGTACTACGGTGTTCCTTCAATTACCCTTTACGTTCTAGTGTCACAGTTACATATTTAGACAGTGCCGCGTCATTATTAACCCTTTTTTTATGTGGTACAATCATCTTATGAGTCCTCCCACTCAGGGCAGAGCGGAAGGTACTGTCAGACTCGTACTGACTAAAATCCACGGTTTCCTTCAATAGCCCTTTACGTTCTGGGGTCACGGTAATACGTGCAGTCCCGCGACCAATCATTATTAACCCTAACGTATAATTATTATAACTGCTGAGCTTGAAAATTTAGTTGCTTAATTCCTTAATTGTATAACACGTTTTTCTTCCGAAAATCCTAAAGTAAGTAAACAAAGTGAATCGACTATCAGTGTACAATTACAATCTACCATCTTAGATTTATAAAATGTCCAGATTCCGTGTTCGAAACGAAACGTAAAGTTTTATGTGAAGCCACTTTTTTATAAATGTGTGAATGAGTGCCACGCACACACAAAAATATTTTCCTTGGAGATGTTCACTTGTTTTACGTAGGAATCGAACGACGCCGACGGGGGTAATTTTTCTTCCGTGTTTATGGCTTCAATTCTCAGTGGTCTACTAGGAATCTGGACATTAAGTAATCTAAGTGTACTACTAGTTCACGACGGCGATAGGCGGAGACCTCTCGCGCCCGGCACTGGGCCATGCTGCGGGGCGAGACGGAGTGGGAAGCGGTCGCCTCCTTCTGCGAGGCAGTCATGCTCGCGAAGGAGGAGGCGGGCCGCGTGAGGGAGGGACCAGCGACCTCCCTCCACCCAAGCCGGAGTGGTAGACGCCCACGGGGTCGGACGTCGCAAGACGATCTCCGGCCACCGTAGGCGCGGGCATACGGGCGGCGAGTAATGGGCGACTCGCTGTCCGCCCATGGACCATGCCCGGGTCGACGGCGCGTTGTGTTCCACGCGCGCCTCAAAGAGTGACAGCAAAAATGACGGGGACTCTAGAGGGCCAAAGCCTGTCGGGGTCGCGGGACTTATGATTTACCGTGACCCCGGTACATAAAGGGCTATTGAAGGACACCGTGGATTTTAGTCAGTACGAGTCTGACAGTCCCTCCCGCTCTGCCCTGGGTGGAACTAATTTGATGATTTTACACGTAAAAAAAAGTGCATTGTATATGAATATACCTTCTTCTTAAACTTTCATGCATTATCTCAAATCTTCAGGGCAGAATATTTCAAGGGATCGGTGGTATAGACTACACAGGGAGGGGAAAGTAAGTATTTTTAGAATGTGTGTTGTTAGATCAATAATAGTCATGTGGTATAGAGGGTTTAAGTTCAAAATTGATTGTTTTAAAAGGAAACAGAAAAATAAGGCAGCCTCTGCTGGTAGTCGAGTACTAAATCACCTACTTGTAAGTAATTTTTTTTTTGTTATATCCATGCCAAAACTGCAGTGGTGGCCCAGAAGTATCAGCCCCGACTTATGAGTTGTAAGTCGTGAGTTCGAATCCAGCCTGGCGCATTACTTTGTGTAATTTATTTCATCACCACTCCTCTCAACACGGTGAAAGAAAACATTGTGAGGAAACCGGCATGTCTTAGAACCATCAAATTCGAAGACATGTGACATCTACCAGCCCGCACTGGGCCCGCGTGGGTGATTATGGCCCACTCCCTCTCACAGAGAGGAGGCCTGTGTCCCAGCAGTGAGAACATTAAAAGCTGATGATGATGATGCGAAAACTACATTACAGAAATTATTTTAAGCTCATATCTAACCAAAGCAATCGTGTGAATGTGGCGTTCATTTTGTTCAGCAAACCCGAACGCGTCCTTGTGCCGACAGAGAGCGACTTTTAATTTTCAGAACAATTGAGAAAAATTTAAAGCCTTTGTCAAACAGACAGGCGATAGGCGGCAGGTGATAGCGACCGCACCGAGTCCGATGCGATAACGAACCGATACAAGACGTCAAACTGGATGCAGCGAACCTAGGCGTGACACTTGAATTAGCTGTATTTTTATGAACGACGTCTACCAGAGCAAATACGCCTTCGCCACGACTTTGCATCGGTTCGGTCACGCTATCGGCTTTTCTATGTGACTGGATTCAAACGATTCCATACATTACAAATAAAAACGCCTTGCTTCGTATTCACCACGTCTGTCTGTTTGACAAAGGCTTAAGAACGCGATGATCGCGTTTTGGTTGTTTTAGAATTTAGTCGATGTAACATCTTTATCTCAACATACTATAGAACAAAGTCGCTTTCGGATTCCGTACTCTTAGATCTTTCGAACTATGCAACGGGTTTTAATGCAGTTATCATGAATGGACAGAGTGATTCAAGATGAAGGTTTAATATAATTATCTATATTTCGCCAGTGTGAATCCGGGACAGTTCGCGAGTTATTTTAATTTGAATTTATCGTAAGTTGGTCGCGGGACTTACGAATTACCGTGACCCCGGAACGTAAAGGGCTATTGAAGGACTCCGTGGATTTTAGTCAGTACGAGTCTGACAGCCCCTCCCGGTCTACCCTGGGTAGGAGGACTCATTTGATGATTTTACTAAGATAACAAAAAAATGTAACGTAAGTAATTGGTTGCTCCTTAAAAGTTATTTTTAAGTACTTGGGTGGTTATATTGTTGCAGCAGAATATTTTAAAAGGAAATCTAAACAAGAAAAAGTATGGTCAAAGTAAACAGCGTGCGTGAGTATTTTTTTATTATATTATGTCGCACTGTTGAGCAAACGTTTCCCCTATGATTTTCACTCATTTCTCGGTGCAATTTTATTGTATGAGTAACAGAAAACATGGCTGAAAAAGTGGAATTATTCCGTCATAATATTTTCAAAAATATTTATTATGTCTTTTTTAATTTTGATTGTCCATATTTTCTAAATGAAAGTTAACAAACCAGCACCTTTAAAATAATGTTAATTTTATTTAGTCACAGATACGGAAAATCAGAAGACGAAATACAGAAAAGAGAAGATTTGTTGGTAATAAATAATTTAAAACCCCTACAGACACACGGCAAAAAATCCCTCTTCTCGTCTCTTTTACTTCACTAGAAGTCTCGGTGACAGTTCTCGCCGTGAGTCTGTATGGTGTATTAGCCTATAATTATAGAATTGACGATAAACGGTGAAGTGGATCTCATGGCCCATTGGCTTGTATGAAATCGGTTGATGCCTCAAACACGTACAGCAACTGCCCGTGTGAATATTGCACCACTTCTCTAAAGACTAATTTGGTGTTTTCTTTAAATTAGCATAACCATCCAACGGGCAGCGAGTAATGGGCAACTCGCTGTCCGACCATGGACCATGCCCGGGTCGACACGTTCCACGCGCGCCTCAAAGAGTGTCAGCAAAATGACGGGGGGGGGCTTTAGCCCTCTAGAGGGCCAAAGCCTGCCGGGGTCGCGGGACTGTACGAATTACCGTGAGTCCGGAACATAAAGAGCTATTGAAGGACACCGTGGATTTTAGTCAGTACGAGTCTGACAGTCCCTCCCGCTCTGCCCTGGGAGAGCAGAGGGGCCTCATTTGATGATTAAACCACGTAAAAAAAAAACCATCCAACGTGACAATGCTGCCAGTCTTCTGTTTCCCGTTGACTGACACTTATTCTTTTTTCTTTTTTTTAATACCTTGATCATATTTTACTATTTTTATAAGTCTATCTAAAAGCAGCTGCCACTACTTCATCCACGTATAACTCGAAAATTATCGCACGGGAACTCAATACCGGCATAAAAAGTATCCTACAAACAGGTTACAAACTATATGTGTAACAGATAGTAACAAACATCCATCCATTCATGACATACATAGGTACTACATACAATCCCATTTATAATATTAGAGTAAGCTTATATTTGTGCTTACGCATAATTATGTAAAATAAATCACAACTCTAAACGATCGGCAACACTTATGGCGTTAAACATTTACGCTTCATAAATATTTTAACCCGTTAAATATTATAGAAATGAAGCAATATCACGTTGCAGACCACATGCAGCCACATAATATTGTTACCGGCAAAACGCAATTAAACAAATTGCACTGTAATTTCAATTAACCGCAGGTAAGGGTGAAAGTGCAAAGTACACACTTACTTGGCACAACTGTGTGTACTGAGTCGTCTAAACTATAGACTTTCTTCTTCTTTAAACTTGAGACTAAACTTTAGATAAGAACTCCTTAGACTCTAACCGTCTTAGTACGAAATGGGGTTTAACCAAAAATCAGGTTTAAATCTCGTTAAACTACGGTTTACACAAAGGTTATTATAAATCGTGGTTCTGCGACAAACTATGATCTCACAGTCGTAGCTGTCAAAGGTGTGCCAAAGTTTCTCATAGCAACTTTTTCAGTGTATTGTTGTTTTTGTGTTATTTTCACCCAAAATTGATTTTAACATGGTAAATTTAATAATTAATACACATAGTGAATATAATTGTTTAGGCAATGGTTATGTACATATACATATCTAATATTTGTAATACGGAGAAATTTAAACCATGGATCTGCAAGTAAGTCCGGACTTGATAGTCCAGGCTTAAACCAAGGTTTATTTTAGTTTTAGTTTTTGTAATAAGGCCGAAAAGAGTTCTTACCAATCATCGTATTAAAATCATAGGGGAAGCCTATTTTCAACAGTGACGTCCTCCAGGTGATGATGATGAAATTTAAACGCACGCATGATACACTAAATTAATAGTGTAGAGCAACATTTTAAAAATAAAATTAATTATGAATGAATGAAATGAAATAAATTTAGTTATTTTTCTGAATATCAATGATAACTTCATTGTCTGTGTCCACAGGAGAATATTTTACATGCTATGCAAAATGACAATCAGGAAAATGGAAATGAAATGTAAGTGAATTCTCGTATAGTGAAATAATTTAAGAGTGATTTTATTATTAGAATTTGACAGAATCGTAATGTTTGCCATATCAAATAAAATAAAAAGTTTATGAATATCGAATTCGAAATAGTGTTATAAGACTTCATAAATACGAGTCCAGCTTAGCCTACAAAAGTTTACCAATTTCCCCGTTGCTACGCCGTAGCACTATTGCTACGCAACAATGCTACGAAAGCTACGCTTGTCATAATCTAAGTATTTGTTAGTTTATCCCTCCTAACCGTCATTAATTTAAATTACAGCCAACAGCATTCTTCTGTAGTAATATTGTAAGTTCTGTTTGTTTTTTTTTTTTTTGGAACTTTTGTGTTGTAAAATTGGAGAATACGGGAAATTATCTCTTATTCTATTATTAGAAGTTTTCGTCAACCGATTTTTTAATTACTTTAGCAACTAATTATTCGGGCACGCCGCAATCGCGGCGGTAAGACCCCTCTTTGAGGAGTGGCTGGATAGGCGTCACGGCGTCCTTACCTACCGCATGACGCAGGTCCTCACCGGACACGGAAGTTTCGGGAGGTTCCTGTGTCTGATAGGGAGGGAAGAAACGCCTGGGTGTCACCACTGCGAGGATCGTCCGGAGGACACGGTGGAGCATACGGTGCAGGACTGCCCCGCTTGGGCAGAGCACCGCCGTGTCCTCACGACGGCGATAGGCGGAGACCTCTCGCGCCCGGCATTGGTCGAGGCCATGCTGCGGGGCGAGACGGAGTGGGAAGCTGTCGCCTCCTTCTGCGAAGCAGTCATGCTCGTGAAGGAGGAGGCGGGCCGCCTGAGGGAGAGGACAGCGTCCTCCCTCCACCCCAGCCGCAGTGGTAGACGCCCACGGCGTCGGACGTCACAGGACGATCTCCGGCCACCGTAGGCGCGGGCATGCGGGCAGCGAGTAATGGGCGACTTGCTGTCCGACCATGGATCATGCCCGGGTCGACGGCGCGTTGTGTTCCACACGCGCCTCAAAGAGTGTCAGCATGTTGACGGGACCTGTAGAGGGCCAAAGCCTGCCGGGGTCGCGGGACCAAGGGATTACCGTGACCCCGGTACGTAAAGGGCTAGTGAAGGACACCGTGGATTTTAGTCAGTACAAGTCTGACAGTCCCTCCCGCCCTGCCCTGGGTGGGAGGACTCATTTGATGAATTTACCACGCAAAAAAAAAAAAAGCAACTAATTATTATAATTATGTGTATTTTATTTCACACAGGTCACCGGAATCTTTCGATTATGATGTAAGTATGACGGTGAATTAAAGTAATTGATTGCTTTTAGTTCGCTTTGGTTAGGACGTGGCCTGAGAAACATTCTTACTACTTTCAGATAACTGAAGCTGAAAATACTGCCAAGGAATCAATTGAAGAATCGTACGTTTATGAAATATACCAAAATATACTTGAAATGTTTGGATTCATAATATAAGTATGTTTATCAGTTGTCTAGTACCCATAACACAAGCTCTGCTTAGCTTGGGACTAGATGGCGTTGTGTGATTGTTGTGGAACATTTATTTATTATTTATTATAATGATGATTTTACAACACTAAAACTAGTGTAATAATTATTTAAACTGACTTTAACTTGTTTATTTTCTAGTGATGATGACACCTCAGTAAGTACCCATTCAGGTTCTTCGACCAACTCTCCGTAGCAAACATACATTTTTTCACTTCAGATGTATTCTCATGATGACCTGTGCCATTCAAAAGGGTTTTGTGAACTGTAAGCCCATTTGTACAGTCACGAGCTATATTATGTATACACTAAGTAGTATTCAAAAGCGATGTTCTGCTACCATATTGATTAAACTTTTACCTTTTCATTAGACTTCTATTTTGGAAGCCATACTATTACGAAACAGGTCTTATTTCAAAGTGGAAACCAGTATTTTACGAGTAAATTGCATTTGAATTTTGTTAAGTGTATACATGTTATTGCTCGTGACTATACACAACGCGATGCAAGTCTCCGTTACATTACGACTTGGTATCGATTGACGCGTGCCTGTGTACCAACCTCTTTGGATTTTAATTGCGATAGTTGCCTGAATACCAAAGTCGTAAGGTATTGGAGACTTGAGTCGCGTTGTCTACGAAGGGGCTTAGTCAGTTTGCAGTATCTCCGGAGTGCACTGAATTTTAAGATTTGAAGCACCAAATTATTCATATATTTATCTCACCTTTTGCGCTTTTTATGCAAATGAATCATTTTAGAAGGGATAATTGGAAAAGTTTTCATAAAACTTGACACAAAAAAGTGTTGGAGGCAAACTAAATAAATATTTGCTATAGGAGCCTCTACTGTACAATACGAGAAGGAAACGTGACCCTGATATTGGCAGTGGAAGCTCTAAAACCTCTGAATCTTCGGAGACAGACAGCTCGGACTACGAGAGGAATCCAGGCAACCCGTTCACCATACACAAGAATAAGTACAAGCAAAATTGGCCTTATAATCACTTTGTAAGTTGAGTACTTTAGAGACTAATTTCGTCTGATCTTTAAAACCTTCTCTAGATTCCTCATAGATGTTTTTCTTGTCTTTTACTCTTATAAGGTATGTATAATTTTTGAGCAAACTTTTTTTGGAGTTAAAAATGTATCCTAAGTGAAGTTACAAATTATAATTATCTGCAAAATCGATCATGAAAGTAATTCATAATTATTTTTATTCTAGACATACGTTATTCAAATGCTTATGTTAATACTGTTCGATGTCGCTGTTGAAAAACGAAGTTAATTGTTAAAAACTTTGCCCCACACTAGGAATTTCTTCCTGTATAATGGGTGCGTTTACAAACATAGGAACTAACATGTACAAACAGACCGGGACCCAGACCGAGACCCGGAAGAACTACTTGTAGATCATACAAATTTTTGAATGAACCCGCGACACACTGCGCAGCAGCAGTCAATTGCTCAGCCAAAAGATCAGATAAAAGATCGGTTAAAAATTTTAAAATAATATTATCAATAAATAAATTTATAAACACCGTTATAATTATCACGTTATTTGATAACTAAGGATTTTATTAAATTTTTTAGATGGATGGTGACCATATGAACATCAATCCTTTTGGTCCTCAATTTGGCAACTTAGGCCCCACCGGTCCTGAACTATTCTTTGGCAGAAAATGGTGGTACTTTAATCAGGTAAAAACTAACAATTTTTTCATTGATTTGTAGCTTTTCCCTTATAATAAACTCTTTAATACCTTAACATCATCATTATCATAAAAAACTCACTCTTAAAGCCTTTGTCAAACAGATAGGCGTGGCGAATGCGAAGCGTAACGTTCTTATTTGTAATATATGGAATTGTTTGAATCCAGTCATATAGAAAAGCGAAAACGATCCGATAGCGTGACAGAACTATCGGACTGACGTCTCGTATCGGTTCGTTATCGCTTCGGACTCGCCTGTCTGTTTGACAAAGGCATTAAACTGCCGCCCACCACTATCTGCCACTTGCATCCATAAGTTAGCGACCTGCTTTTGCTGCGTCATCCAGTTCGTAGTCACCACTCGAGATCTTTTCTTCCCCACCGATTATCAGTTCAACGAGCGATGTGTCTTACACACTACTACTTCAATTTAGAATGTTAGTATCGGGCACGCCGCAATGACGGCGGTAAGACCCCTCTTTGAGGAGTGTAGGCGTCACGGTGTGGCCAAACCCTGCCGGGGTCGCGGGACTCACGATTTACCGTGACCCCGGAACGTAAAGGGCTATTGAAGGACACCGTGGATTTTAGTGAGTACGAGTGTGACAATCCCTCTCGTCCTTCTGCCCTGGGTGGGAGGACTCATTTGATGATTTTACCACGCTAAAAAAAATGTTGATTACTCTGGTTCTTCAGCGAATATCCTCTGTATAAAATATGAGAACCCTTCATAACCCTCTGCTGATAACGACAAAGATTTTACGCAATTACTTCTTTTTTCAGGACGACTACAAGCCGATGGGTTAACTTTTGCGTTTATTTTAACCTTTAATGTTAGCTTTAATGTAAATAAATTGAAAACTACATTTTATTTTTATGATTTCTTCTGTACTATCAGCTAATCCTCTAGCTATATGACTCCACAACTGATTCAAATCCTTATAAGTTCCAGTTATTTCTAATTATTTAGAACTATTATAAGTAGCTGGCATTGTTTATTCTGCTTCCGTCAAATAACTTTTCTAATACCAGGAAATCATAAAAACTAGACTAGAATTTTAAATATTTTATACGTAGGCTCAGTTAGTAAAGCCCCTGGTATACTGAAAGAATGTCATATGTGCAAGTCCTACTCATAATCCATTTTTTTTTCACGTACTTGGAATAAAATAAATAAATAAATAAAAAATATTCCACAACTATCACACAACGCCATCTAGTCCCAAGCTAAGCAGAGCTTGTGTTATGGGTACTAGACAACTGATATACATACTTATATATTTCTAAATAAATAAATATTCCACAACTATCACACAACGCCATCTAGTCCCAAGCTAAGCAGAGCTTGTGTTATGGGTACTAGACAACTGATAAACATACTTATATATTTCTAAATACATACATATTATAGATAAATTACACCCAGACACAGAACAAATGATCGTGCTCATCACACAAACATTTGTCCTGGGTGGGAATCGAACCCACGACCTCCGGCATAGCAGTCAGGGTCACTAACCACTAGACCAACAGGCCTAAAGAAGTAATAAATAATAATTTCCTGATCTACATACAACCTTGAAGTCAACAGTAAATTAGTTACTTCTACGCAAGCGTCCTTAACCGTTGACCACATTCTCGCTTACCACAACAGACGAGATAGTGATTAAACCGGATCCTAGCACAAAAAAAAAGAACAATTATACTCTGAATCGACCAAGATTAGATTATAAATGTGTACAGCGGCTGTATTAAAACGTCTTAAAACCAGGCTTGTTCCATTGAGTGAAAGAGACAGAGCTATACAAGTCGTCTAGCGCCACCTCGTTCACTCACTGGAACAAGCCTGATTTTAAGACGTCATAATAGCCGCCCCTGGTAAGGCTTTGAAGGGTTTTGACTTTTATGAAGGACCCATAAGACGCTAAAAGGATTTCCTTGCTTGGAAAAGGAAATTCGTATCGACAGTAATTGATACGGCGTTTGGACCCCAAATATTGCCCTTAGAGGAAATATGATGAACCAGGTTTACCCCCGGGCATAGATTGTGTAATCAAAATTTTCTTTTGCTCGAATTTCCCACGGGAACTATTAAGTATTAGGAGGAATAGGATTAAATACGTAGTATGGTGGAGTGAATTATGCAATTTTGATTTTTATGGTGGCTGATTGAGTTATATTTCATTTTTAATTAAAATAATTAATTATACAGATTTATTTATTGTAAAATACCGTAATGTAATGTACGAGTTCCTAACGTTCATTTTATGAATAACTGTAGTGAATGCCGAGCATCTTACAGGTTTAATTTAATTGTTGAAAAAAAAACTCATAAACATGTATAAAGAAAATTGAGCTTACTACTGGTGAAAACAAAGATTAAAATATTTTTAGTAATTCCAAAGAACTTAACTTACTTCCTACAAACAATCTCATAAACTTTTCCTATTATAATATTTACATTTTAGAATCCAAATCGCTTAGTAGTCTGCTTATAATATGTACGTTAATAATATGATGATGATTCAAGAAGATAGATTTTGTGTGCTTTTCGTTTTATTCAAGAGTTTCTAAAAGTTCATAAATCAACTCGTCTCTCTCTCTCTCGAACACTTAAGCCTTTGTCAAACAGACAGGCGTGACGAATGCGAAGCGTGACGTTTTTATTTGTAATGTATGGAATTGTTTGAATCCAGTCACATAGAAAAGCGAAAGCGATCCGATAGCGTGACAGAACTATCGGACTGACGTCTCGCTTTGGTTCGGTATCGCTTCGGAAACGCTTCGCTTTCGCCTGTCTGTTTGACAAACTAATATCCACAAAATATTCGTTAAAGCCTACTAACTAATGCGTACTGTTCTACAAAAGCCAATCCTAGCTAGATCTATAAACAGCCTTCTATTTCCCGCACAGTGTAAAAGGTGCAGATTTCACGTTCACTACTCTGCGGCAACGTTGGCAACACTGAATGGTTTTGACGCCACAAAGGTCGCGTCAAACTTGCCGGCTTTGGTTGCTTCGAAAACAGCACGATGCGATAACTACATGGAGCTACGAAGTGGCGAAGATATGAAATATTATTATTGAGGAAAGAAAAATTCAGCTGCGAGTGTCAAAGTTAAAGCCAAATCATTTATTTCAATTAGACCATCAAAGAGGCACTTTTGAACGTCGATTATTAAAATTAAAGGAAATGGGAAGGGATGGGATTGATTCTACACCCATTCGCAAGGGTAGGTTTGTATGGAGAAGAATGTGCAAGAAACTCCATAATTACTCTTTTTCAAGTGAGTGCGATTTGAACTCGCGTCTTCTAGATACTGAGTACTACTTATTGAGGAAAGACAAATACAGCTGCGAGTGGTATTTGAACTGGCGTCTTCTGGATAAGTACTCCAGACGCCTTACCATTTACGCTATTGAAACTTACACTCAGAACTCAATCTTCTATTCCCTCGTTTCAATGTTTCATGGTATCGTATATAAATATGCGCGTCGCATGCATTAATGCGTTTATAAATAATTAATGTGCTTTTGGTGTACTCATTTTTGCAGCCGGGCCACGCTTATTTTCGCGAAAATAGTCTTTAAACGTTCGTATAAACGCCCATTAACGGCATAATTATCGGCATTTTCCGTTAGAGTAGCCCTAGTGTTAGAAGTTTACTTAACCTTCAAGGAAATAATTCGTAGATCGGTTACAAAGTTCGGAATCAAAATGGTTACCGAAAATCCGAGATATTCTAGTAATTAGTGGCGTGTTTTATGTATTGGACATTATATTTAATTATATAATTAAAATATGTAAAATTTAAATAAAACTACTAACACAAACGATTATGATAAGCTACTATAATATAGATCATGATGTCTCTAAAGACCAATTACATAGTCTCATTCATCGAATATTATTTTTAAATTACCAATCGATACGAAAACCGAAATAGAATTGTGAATTTTAGTCTTTCATAACTTCGCGACCGGCATAGCAGCCCAAGTTTAGAGTTACAAGCGATTATTTTATAAATATAACGAACAAAATATTATCTTCTTCTGCTTCTTTGACCTTCACAGTTTGTGAGAGCAACACTCACAACACTTATTACTCATAAGTAATCGAATTGTGTCCCTGTACTCAATCCTAGGATCTTCACAACTTGTCTCGAAGTTCTGATCAATCTCGGTAAACTGGGATACTTTGGAGGCATTTGTCATGTTGTAGGATTGTAATGAATCCTACAACCAATGAAGATAATTAACATTTGATCAGCAATTACTAAAAACTAATATAAGTTGGTAAATCGATATTATCTAGTGTCATTATACACATAATCAGCATGTCATTAATCGGCACAGCCGTATTGTAAAACCGAATCTATGCACATGAATGTTCGGAAATCACAAACTTCTCGGCTGACGCTCATCAACCCTCGGTTTGGCAACTACCGACTCGTGCCAGTCGGCTTTTTCGCACAACAAATACTGCCGGATCAAAAGATTTATGACAACCTGATCGGGACAAGCAAATTGAAACAGAACAAGAGCAATAATGACTTCGGGTCGGCTTTGTTGATCGAGAAATACTGCCGAACCGACGATTCTGCCACGCTTATATGTATAGGAACTCTCAAATACGGATACTGAACTTGACGATCAATGATTTTAATATAGACTGTACAATTTAATAATGGGGACTAATAAATTCGTTTCCACTTATAACTTGGACTATATCATAGCCCCGACACATCCGCCGACGTCATTAGCACGCCGCGTTAGTATGCCACTACCCTAAAATTAGCTGGGCTTAGAAAGAGGCAGAGCAAAAGAGGTTTTAATGCCTTTTTGGGTGTTCTGTTTGTAACTTTTTATTAAGCGTGCGTATTAGCAAATAGAGTGTTTGTATGAAATATTATGTTGAGATCGTAGGTGGTGTTACTATGCTATTCTCAATAAGAAATCTCATCGCTGGAATCTACGATGTGGTCTTCGACGGGATGGATTTGAGGTTGTCCGATCCTGTAACCGTGGCCCTTTTTTTTATCGTGGCAAGATCATGAAATGAGTCCTCCCACCCAGGGCAGAGCGGAAGGGACTGTCAGACTTGTACTGACTAAAATCCACGGTATCCTTCAATAGCCCTTTACGTTCCGGGGTCACGGTAATTCGTACAGTCCCGCGACCCCGGCAGGCTTTGGCTCTCTAGACGAGGGCCCCGTCACTTTGCTGACACTCTTTGAGGCGCGCGTGGAACACAACGCGCCGTCGACCCGGACATGGTCCATGGTCGGACAACCGTGACCCTGGAATGTAAAGGGCTGTTGAAGGAACACCGTGGAGTATAGTCTAATAAGGCTAAATTAACCAAGAGGCTTTTCTTCTTGTATATCGATTAGTTGTTTTTCATTTCTATGTTGCTCATACTCGCGTAGACTTACCGAGTTCCACGAGTTATTATTTTAGTCAAGAATTTACCTAAAGCGCGTTCATTCGTGCGCTTTTACACAATCTGGGCAACAATAAAGACCAACTTTATACTTCGTGGATCAATTTATATTAATAGCACTAGTACTCCTTATGGAAACCTTCGACTTGTAGAACTTGAGTAAGTTTTGGAATTTAAATTGTTCGCCAAAAAAAAGGTAGAGATATCAATGCAAGTTTCCTTTATTCAGTTTTTGTGGAGATAAATTACATGACATGTCGCCCCTCCGAGCTGCTGAGTAAAACGTTGTAATTTTTGTTTTTTTTTTTTGAGTTACCAATTTAATTTAATTTTTTTACGTAGAAATCTGTTCAGTTTATAACTATAGACAACAGTCTGAAAACTATGTGGAGAGGCATTGGGAAAAATCATGGGGCACAGAATTTTACAGAAAACAAATTCGAACCCTATTAAATCACCAATACAGTGAGAAAATTTTATTCTACTTGTAGCAATTTTATGGTTGAATTACTTCAATCAAAGTCGTAATTAATGTGTCTATTGTTCAGAACAAACGCGGGCCTGGTATAATTTTAAATGGATGCAGCAATTGTAATTCTGTCAATTTTAACCGTAATTATAATTTCAATATAAATAACATGATACGTTACCTAATTGTAACTTTGTAATCATAGTTTCATAACCAATCATGGTGTCAGCCAAACTCTTTAGTTACAGAATATTGTAGACTGCAATGGAATCAACTTGAGGGACCAACTTGTGAGACGTCTGGTACGTTTTTTACGACAATTATTCTGATGAAATATATGTAAAATCCATCGTCAGCTTCATCAGAATACCTAAAGGTTGTACAGTATAAAAAAACGACGGGTTGCACTCTGGGAGTGCCGGCAGAAGTGAACACTTCAATAGTAATAAACGCACACGACCATTCGCGCAAGCGCCCTGCGCCGTCTTACTAAATTTCGATCAGGTCACGTGTCCTGAGGCGAGTTTAACATTTTTTACCCATTCCAAAAAAGTGCACAACGCCGCTAAAGAAGTTTTCACTTCAAAACCTGGTTCACGACACATAATCTTTATGGGATAAATAGTCTGCTTTTTATCCTGCAGACTACGGCGAAGCCAAAAGACTTATTTTTGTTTTATATTAATTGATATTTACTGTGAAATCTACTGGCAGGAACAGTATGATAAGTTTGAAATCTGCTGCATCAGTCATGACGCAGTTATCGGCTTCTAGCACTCCTTGGTCCATGTTATATTTTTTAATGAACTACACCGCTTTGTTTGTTGGGAGAGAAAACTTAAAGCCTTTGTCATACAAACAGGCGTGTAACGAAGCGAGGCATTTTTATTTATAACTAGCTTCCGCCCGCGACTCCGTCCGCGCGGATGTCGGTCTTCGCGTGGAAGGTTTATTTCCCCATTTTGAGTAACTCTGACAATGACATCTTATAAATATTACGCCGCTGAATCCACTGCGGGTAATGCAACGTGTGTTCGCGGTTCTACAGAACAATGTCTATGAATAAAACTGAAAAATAAGATTTTTATTCTACGTATTTTTCCAGGATAAAAAGTATTCAAAGAGTGTCAGCATAGTGACGGGGCCTGTAGAGGGCCAAAGCCTGCTGGGGTCGCGGAACCAAGGGATTACCGTGACCCCAGTACGTAAAGGGCTAGTGAAGGACACCGTGGATTTTAGTCAGTACAAGTCTGACAGTCCCTCCCGCCTTGCCCTGGGTGGGAGGACTCATTTGATGATTTTACCACGATAAAAAAAAAAGGATAAAAAGTATCCTATGTTATGCCCAGAATAATAAGGAATAATTATACCAAGTTTCATCGAAATCGAACCGTTAGTTTTCACGTGATGCCTGCACAAACAGACAGACAGACAGACAGACAAAAATTTTTTTAATCATATATTTGGGTTTGGTATCGATCCAGCAACACCCCCCGCTATTTATTTTTTCAATATTTTCAATGTACAGAATTGAGCCTTCTACAGATTTATTATATCTATAGATGTATGGAATTGTTTGAATCTAGTCACATAGAAAAGCGAAAGCGATCCGATAGCGTGACCGAACTATCGGACGGACGTCTCGTATCGGTTCGATATCGCTTCGGACTCGCCTGTCTGTTTGACAAAGGCTTAAAAGGTTCACGGTATTTGGGGATAAGAACGACGAGTGTGGGATTAGCACCTCATTAAAAACACCCCGATGGCCACAATGGTCACACGGAGAGTACTTCCACCTCCTTTCTAAACTACAATAATCATTAATTGCTTGCAGAGTAAAAAAACATCACTAAACTATCCCGCAGTACTGAAAATCTATGTAAGTGGATTTCGTCACGTTTTTGTTGTTATTTATAGTTCGCTTTTTTCATTTAACATTCATATTATTACATTTTTAATTAATAAAAAAAAAAAAACAATATGAAACATTTAAAAATACAAAAATAGAGGTCCACCGGTATGGGAGCAGGGTCCAAACTACCGGTGGTTACGGCTAAAGAGACAGGAACCTCCTTACAATGCGAGCCATATCGAGGAGCAGTGCCTTGTTATTTATATTGTTTAGATGATTGATGTTTTAAAATAAACAGGTCTTCTTTAGGTTAGAAGATATGCTAGTCCAGAAGACGTCGCAAAGTCTTCAGTGAGTTTTGTTATACACTATCAGTTAACAACTCGTCTTTTATGCATAGAGTTGTGAGTTCAAAACCTTTGAAATGGCAATGGGATGACCAAATCGCAAGCAGAACGAATAAAGGATGGAAAATTCTCGGGTGGCGATCACGGACCGGAAAATGCCTCCCACTAGGTGGACCGATTACATCGATAGAATGTTGGATGCAAGTGATGGACTGTCATTCGGCGTAGTGGTCTAAGGCCTAAGGAAGCCTTTGTTCACGTAAATCGACTTCTGTATTTTGCTTCTAAAATTTTCGCAGGACATACCATTCAGACGTATGATAAAAAACTACTACAAACTTGAGCAAGCCAATATAGCGAAAAGGACGAGATTAAACAATAAAATGTAAGTAGAAAACAGGCTGAATCAATGCCACCACGATAAAGATGAACATCTCAATGAATTCATCTCTCAACTGTCGCTTGAATTTGTCGGACTCGAACTGGTTAAAACCCTCCCCGTTTCAACAGGGAGTTTCAATGGGAGTTTTAGCCGTTATTTAGTGGCGCTACAAACGCATAACGTAAACAACGTCAAGTGTAGCTTCGAGTGTGTAGTGTATGTCAAGTTAATCACACAGTCAATTGACATTATGCGCTAGTAGCGCCATCTGAGCCGAGCTTCGCGTGAAACCTCCCAATGATATTTACTGCTTTTTCCATTATTGCTATAACCTGTTAAGAAATATTTGTTTTCCACCACCTCTCTCTCTACCTATATCTTCATCTCTCTCTCACTCAAAACATGTTTAAAATTAACAAACTTTGTCTACACAAGACAAAAACCACCAATTTGTTAAAATTTTAAGAAATTCTACACTAATTTCTGTTTCTCATCATTACTTTTATTAAATTGTTCTTACTTTTATTCACTTAGTGCAGAAGAACGAAAAAAGAATCCGGATTTTTCAGTAAATATTCTTTTTTAATGTATACATAATATTATAAAGCTAAAGATTTTGTTTGATTGAACGCGCTAATCTCAGAAGCTACTGGTTCTAATTGAAAAAACCTTTGTGTTGAATATTTTTTTATTTGCGTGGTAAAATCATCAAATGAGTCCTCACACCCAAGGCAGAGCGGGAGGGACTGTCAGACTCGTACTGACTAAAATCCACGGTGTCCTTCAATAGCCCTTTACGTTCCGGAGTCACGGTAATTAGTGAGTCCCGCGACCCACGCAGGCTTTGGCCCTCTACAGGGTGCCCCGCCACTATGCTGACACTCCTTGAGGCGCATGTGGAACACAACGCGCCCTCGACCCGGGCATGGTTCATGGTCGGACAGCGAGTCGCCCATTACTCGCCGCCAGCATGCCCGCGCAATATTTGTTGCATAGCCATTTGTCAAGGAAGGCTATTTATCTCTTTTTTGGTTGTATATTTTAAAATTTTTAACCGACTTCCGAAAGTAGGAGGTTATTAATTCGGATTTTTATATTTTTTTTAAATTCAAGAATTACTTGTAGGTACTAACTAGATTTTAATAACCAGTTTTTTTTTATTATCAGTTCAGATCATCTAAAGAAGCTGAAGATAAGTTATACACTATCCAAAAGACAATCTTAGAAATGTTAAAAGCCTTTAAAATTGATCAAGACCACAATCTCAACAAAATGGCGGAAGAAATAAAAGCATCAATAAAAGTTTTATCTGATAAAATAGATGCGACAAACTCAAAGTTATCCTGTAAATATAAAAATAACGTCGTTGCATACAAACCCTTGCGAGGTGATGTATCAATACCGACCAAGAGTGCCAAAAATTCAACATCTTCAAGACCGAATAATGTTAAAATACGAGTATATCAAGACAAGACACATTAATATTGAGAATTAAAATAATCATAAATGTTAACGTCGTTTAATTTACACAAATATACAAATAATTAAATTAGATAAGCAACTCAAGTATCTTGATTTGGCTCACGAGGTTTTCGATATGTAGGATGTGGATTCAGAGATCATTGTGGCGATAGTCATGTCAGCCCATGGCTTAATTGCCAAGAGCCTCGACCAACATCTTAGGATGATTCAGACAGCAGTTCTTTTGGACACGGCGCGCATTGTTAAGAGGTTCCTTTCCCTAATACCGGAGCAGAATTTTTGGTTTTGAAAATATATTTAAAAAAATTAAATAACAAGGAAAAAGAATGAATAAAGAATTCAATTAAGTCACATTCACTTACATACAAATTAAACTGGATCTACACTGGCATTCAACGAAAATAAATTCAATAATTTTGGAATAAAGACACCGAATATAGCCTGACAACCTCTCGTTGCTCATACATAAATACCTCTCCTCTCCTCCTCCTAAGTGAAAACAATAATACCGCTTGCAGGTTTAAATTAATATAATCCACTGTGATCTTCGATTGATCCAGATCAGACAATCCATTAGCCCCAGCAGGCGTTGGATCCTATACCACTGTCAGTTTACTGAAAGCTCTTACAGTCCGTTCAGTACCATGCTGCATGCCATGCGTCCTGTGAGCGATTACTTAACGCGGGGGCGGCAAGATCAAATGTATAGAAATGTTTGAGACACGCCACGAGGCGCAGCCAGAGACGAATTTGCATACTTACAAAGTCACTAATGTCTTATTCTCGCGGTGCGCGACCAAAATCATGAATGGACCGTTAGAAAAACGCGCCGTGACGTCTTTAACGAAATCCAGTCGTAGTTTTACAGACAATAGTTATGAACAAGATTGCGATCGAGATATAGTAATTTCATATTTTATACTAATTTCCGACGGTAGACGATTCTCACACGACACCGCATCCGGACATTCGGTGTCGTGTGAGAAGCGTCTAGTGGAACGGAGGTGACTAAGAAATTATAATACGGGTAGTGTGCTGCGCGAAGTGTCGGCGGCGGTGTACGTGAGTTGGCCATCAATGAATTTCATACAAGCTTAGATCCGTTTGGTCGCGGGACTCACGAATTACCGTGACCACTGGTACGTAAAGGGCTATTAAAGGACACCGTGGATTTTAGTCAGTACGAGTCTGACAGTTCCTCCCGCTCTGCCCTGAGTGGGAGGACTCATGTGATGGTTTTACCACGTAAAAAAAAAGCTTTGATCCCTTTCATAGCCCGACCATAAATGGACGAGAGATCTTCAAAATAGATGAGAGAAGAGACGTCGAAGGCGAATGTGTGACGCAAGTCACATCGCAAGCATATTTTGTTTTCAAGAAATTAACTCGTAAGTTAATTTCACGGCAATCATGTCAATGTTATTAAAATAGTTACAAGAAGTTAATTTCTATAACAGTACTTATTACAAACATGAGAATTGATTAAACAACGAAATGGATTCCTTGAAAGTTATTTTTATTTTTGTTGTAATTGTAAGAAACATACCAATTATTTTATAGATTAGACAGTTAATCGTGACAAGCATTCTCTGTTCTTTGCGTAGTTACCCAATCACCTATCTAAAAAGGGCAAACAGTTTATTGCAGTCTCTTTCTTGTTGTACTTTTAAAGAAATATCGCCATTAATAGGACCTGATTTATTTCAGAACATTCTAGATTGCTATGCTGATCTCAGTGGGCAGGAAATCTTAAATTACATCATGGTAAGTTTTAGATTTTAAATGGCAATACTTCATTTCGAGGAGAGAAAGACTTGTGTCCTACTCAAAGAACTGCCTTTTGATCCTAATAAGGCTGGTACACTAGTGAGCCAGTATCGCGCGTTCGTGTTACCGAAGGTAGACGATGATTGCCGAAGTGCATACCTGTCCTGATGATCTTGTGCACTGTTTCTTTGAATATAAACTATTTTATTTAATATCAGTGGTTATTTTAAACCTTGTCATAAATTAAATAAATAATATTTGCAATGATGAGCTGCGTTTGTTTATGAGTAACACTGTCGTCCTCATTTACAGCAATATAGGAGAGCAGATGGGAAAAGCAAATTTCCATTAATCTATGTAAGTTCACAAAAATTAAACCACTTTTAAACTTCCATCTATGGAAGAATTATCAAATGAGACCTCGAGACTTGGGTGGAGCGAAAGGGACTATCAGACTCGTATTGAAAATCTACGATGTCTCTTCAATGGTCCTTCGCGTTCCACGGTCACGGTTACCTGTTGAGACAGTCTCACCACCCGGCATTTGGGCCTCTGCGGGGGCTCCGTCAGATTGCTGTAACAGCTCTTTGAGGCGCGTTGCCGTGAACGTCTCCCGCGGCGGTTGGCTTGAGAGGTGGGGACTGTCATATCCCTCACGTATTCCGCCTCCTGTTTCGCTAGCATGACTGCTTCTGCTTCCGTAGCATGACTGCTTCTGCTTCTGTAGCATGACTGCTTGTGCTTCTGTAGCATGACTACTTATGATTCTGTAGCATGACTGCTTCTGCTTCTGTAGCATGACTGCTTCCAAAATTAGAATGTCAAATTAGGATTTTTTATACCCAGACAGAAATATCAGAATGTACTTACTTGCATGAAAGTGAACGAAACGATCGAGGATCACGATGCTCGATCGAAGCCACCGAGGTCCATTCATCATGAAGAGTATCCTCCATGCCTCGGAAAACAGTTCCGACTGTCAATAGTAGATGTTTACATTACATTAGTCAGAAGCTCGAAAGTCTAACAACTTGTACCATCCCATGTAAGTTGGGCAGATGATAATAACTAATGTTATTGTGTTCGTTTCTTTCCAGAACCCAAATCTTTTTCAAAGAAGTCCCAATGTAAGTTGGTCTTTAAATATTGGAGTTTATAAAAGACTAGCTGTTGCCAGAGGTAACGTATCGTATGTATTCTAGTCTCTAAGATATCTCTGTACCAACATCCAGAACCGTTCAGCTATTCTGACGTTCTTGAGTAAAAAAACATCAATCATCCATCTATCCATCCAAACATTAAAACTTTTTCATTCATATAATATTAATAAAGGATAATATCAACGGTAAAATAATCGTTAAAGGACGTGTGTAACTCCCTCCTAAAAATATCATTTACATTTTGTCCAAAAAATCTGACAACATTGTAAGGAGACTAAACACGGAACCAAAATTGAATGTATTGCAGTTGACATAAGTTAAATTTTTCCTTGACAAGCAGCGCCACCCCGAACCGCAAACTGGAACTATTTATATCGTTGAATAAACTATATATAACGTGAAGGTGGCATACCAAAGTGCTACTGGCCACTAAAGTGTTCTAAGAAAAAAAATAGTTCTTGTGTTGTTTCGACAATGTTAAATGAGTAGGTAATAAAATTGTAGTGGTGGTTTATTTTAGTTAGCAAATACCCACAAATTGTAATTATTTTACGATTCTTCAATCTTACTTAGCCTTTGTCAAACAGACAGAGGCGTTTTTATTTGTAATGTTTGGAATTGTTTGAATCCAGTCACATAGAAAGCGAAAGCGATCCGATAGCGTGACCAAACCGATTTGAAGACGTGGCGAAGGCGTATTTGCTCTGTTTGACGTCGTTCATAAAAAGCCAGCTAATACAACTGCCACGCCTCGGTTTGCTGCACCCAGCTTGACGTCTCGTATCGGTTTGTTATCGCCTCAGATTTGGCTTGAAAGTTTCCATTTAAGTATGTTTTGATATTCTTTTCCTTTAATTTTTTAATAGCGAAGAAGTTATGTGAGTGAAGAAGTATCTGAACCCGAAGTATACGATTCGGTAAGTTATTTTCTTTTTATTTATTTTTGCCTTACGTATTAGTTACATTCACTTAACTGCCCCGTTGGTCTCGTGATCGCAAGCGCGACTACTAAACTTGGGTTTCTGGATTCGTTACGTAACTTTTTATTTTTTTATTACAGCGAAAAACTTTTTTTTACCCTAGAAAAAAATATAAAGTAAACGTAAGTGTTTCATTCAATACAGTTTTCACTTTCCAAGGGAAAGTCGTACATAGTTGTGTCTATTATTAAAATTTACAAAATTCCTAGTGACTAGTAAAACTACAATAAAATATTCTTAACTTGTAGAAAGTTTAAAAACGCTAATAAAGACACAATAACATTGTGCACGCCAAATACCCATAGAAGCGGGTGGCGGTGACCATCGCACTTTTCACTCTCACTCCGCGCCTATTTTGTGGCGTCAATTTTTTTTTTTATTAACAATAAACACTTGGAAAAAACCGCTCGCGTTTTCGCTGTGGGTAGGGCCTCGTGGCGTGCTCCAAACATTTGTATGCATTTGAAATTACCACTCGCTGCCCCCCCCCCCCCGCTAAGCTCACAGCAGCATGGTCGTAAACGAACCATTAGGGGAACAGTGTATAAGACGATGACGCGAGGTATAATGGGGACATACACTTTTTAGGCATACTTAACACAACACTAACGTAGCGCAAGCGCCATCAGGACATTAACAAATGGCGTCCTGTTGGCGCTTGCGTCCGGCATTTAGCATACACAAACAGCCAATCCCAGAACAACTACTATAAAGTAGATCATTAAAATATTTATTTCGTGCGGGAATCAATTGTCAAAGTCATAGTCATAAATCATTTATTTCAATGGGGTGAAAAAGCGCCTATTTCTCACGGTAGGTGGCGTCTTGTCATTGGTACCTGACTAACTGTCAAAACTTGGTCAAAACAATCAAATCTTTTAAGTGATTATTTCTTTTTGCATTATTAAACTAACAAAATGCCGTAATGCTGTGCTCATAATTGTAAAAATATTGGAATTCATCGTTTTCCTAGAGACAAAAAATGCTTGTAATCTGAAACAATAAACATAGAAATTAATTATACACGTTGTGATTTACACAAAATAAAAATAATGGTATCGATTTTTATGTAAATATTTAATAAGTATATACCTAGATATGGGAACAGCCTTCTTTCCTGTTGTTTTAGCTTTCCTTTTGCGCAACTCTTCTTTTAATTGAGCCAAAGTCAACAAGGAATACATTAAAATTTTATTTTACGAAAGACACACCAAATTATTTCATTTTGAAAACAAAGTATGATTGATGCATAACCTCAAAGAGTTCAGGACGGCTGAATGAGGTACCAACGACTGTCGCGCCATCTGGAATTGACATCGCGTTCGCCACCCCGAGACACTTTTAAACGTCGATTATTAAAATTAAAGGAAATTGAATGGGACGGGATTAATTCTACACAAGGCTAGGTTTGTATGAAGAAGAATGGGCAAGAAACTCACACATACTTATTCATACTCATACATATCACTTGCAGCGAAGAATGTACGACCACGACCGCATAAGTTCGTCCATCATCGCCTCGCCAACGATGCCCAATCAGTTGCCCGAGGCAGAACCCATATTGCCCGGACATACACTGCTCAGACCATCCCTGGGCATGTTGAAGTCTGCTGTCAAATTCCCGCACAAAGATTTGGACGATGGAGCAGGAGTTTATGGCAATATTGCAAATTTGGGCATCACGTAAGTTTATTTAAAATTTTAATGGTAGTAAGACGAAACATCAAGACCTAGAGAATTAGCAGTTAACTGACTTTCAACAAAATTCTTAATATTCAATCGTCATAGGCCATAGGAAAATATTTTTGAACTGAAATCAATCAATCCCACTTGTAACATTCACCTTATAATAATAATATTGTAATTTTCGTTTTTCGTCTTTAGTGAATCATCTTTGACAGTCAGAACTTAAAGAAAAATAATTATAATATTTCAGGTACGGTAAAACGAACGAAAGGGTCTTATACACTGGATTCAGAAGAAATAACAATGATTTAGATGATGGAGTAAGTTATCGTTTATTTTTTTGCAATAAAATAAGATTTTTTTTAAATAGTGATGATCTAGAGCTAACGGCCCTTGGTTCAAATCCGGTTTGGCACATTACTTTGTAATTATATCACAGCTGTCAAAAGAGGGAAAGAGAAAATCGTGAGGGAGATAATATCTACCAACCCGCACTGCCTCACTAAGAGGAGGCCTTAATACCAGCAGTATGAACATTCAGCAGTATGAAGTTCAATTAAAGGGACTAACAACATTATTTTTAGTATATGCGAAATCTGAACATATTTTATTCAGAATCAGTAACTGAATCGATTCCAGTAATTTTTACACCATGTTATATTTTGTTCCAAAGCCAGTTAGTTACAATACAATCAATGTACGGTGAGGTACCTATTGCCAAACTATTATCAATGAGTCTACGACACAGGAGGCGCGGGTCGAGCCGGGGTAGCGCGCGGTGCCCTGCCGCGAAATTAGCATAACGTTGAACAGTCAAACAGGTAACATAACAAGTTTAGACAGGCCTGTTGGTCTAGTGGTTAGTGACCCTGACTGCTATGCCGGAGGTCGTGGGTTCGATTCCCACCCAGGACAAATGTTTGTGTGATGAGCACGATCATTTGTTCTGTGTCTGGGTGTAATTTATCTATAATATGTATGTATTTAGAAATATATAAGTATGTTTATCAGTTGTCTAGTACCCATAACACAAGCTCTGCTTAGCTTGGGACTAGATGGCGTTGTGTATATTTATTTATTTATTATTTATAACTTTATGATTTTCCATGATACAGTTTTGGAATCTTGTACAATAATACTAGAGAGGTGTATCAGGTATCGCATAAACATAATATAATGTTGTAAAAGTTAAAAAAAGAACCTTGGATCTTTGCAGCAGTTGATAAAGAATACTTTTATTCGCGCTTATATAATCTTCATTCTTCAACCAAGATGACTTAGACTCATACTGCGAGGGCTGTTTTGTGAAGGACAGAAGAAAAAACTTGGGGAGGTTATTAATTGCCCAGCAGTGGAATAGTTTGGGCTAATTTATAATAAAATATTCTTTAAAAAATTAAATTTTTGTGTCTTTTATTAGAACAACAAGCCTAGGTAAGTTAAATTTTTTATAATTAAGATAACTAGATTTTTAAATTTTGTTTGTGTGTGTATTTCATTCTTTTTCGGCTTCAGATTGCTTGTAGCGTTCCTGCGTAATGGGCTTGAAAACGAGGTAACTATACTATTACCAATTTAAAATTTATTAGCATATACCGATCTAAAATGAATAACAACTTTAAATACTACTACTTAAAGTTCTTATTCATTTTATATCGGTCCTACTATGGTCGTACGCACCAAGGTTAAAAATCGCTTCTGCGTTCGCTTACATTTTTTCAAATGCTCAAAGAAGTTCGATTTGGTTTCCACGATAATTTCCACTTCCAGGAAATTTTAAGTATACAATAATTACGTATTATTTTACATTAGATAAAATCACGCCTGTAATCCCTGAAGAGTTAAGCAGCGGTGTACCCAATTATAGTTCACCCGCATTCCGCAAGTTATGAGCCATGTTATGGGAAGCCAGTAAAGAGCTATTGTAGGACACCGTGGTTTTTAGACAGTATGAGTCTGACAATCCATCCCGTTCTGCCCTGGGTCGGAGGACTCATTTGATGATTTTACCACGTTAGCCAGGCTACTGCCGTCGGCCGGGCACGAAAAGTATCAATAACGGAGTCTGGAATGAGTGACTGCTACCTTTACTCATTTACTTTTTTACCTGATTCCTGAAAACCCTAATAACACTTTTCTCTACTCTCCGGGGGACCATCCAGGTCCCCAGGCCCTGCATACCGATATCATTTTAATACGAATACCGATATCATTTTAATACCAAAACTGATTCAATTATTCAATTATTTGGGCTAATTATCTTACGCACTCCAACAGGTTTTGTCTAAGAGAAATTCTTCTAGCACGAGTTTCCAAGTTACATCATCTTGGGCATGCGGGCAGCGAGTAATGGGCAACTCGCTGTCCGACCATGGATCATGCCCAGGTCGCCGGCGCGTTGTGTGCCACACGCGCCTCAAAGAGTGTCAGCAAAAATGACGGGCCCCCCCTCTAGAGGGCCAAAGCCTGTCGCGGTCGCGGGACTTATGATTTACCGTGACCCTTGTACGTAAAGGGCTATTGGAGGACACCGTGGATTTTAGTCAGTACGAGTCTGACAGTCTCTCCCGCTCTGCCCGGGGTGGTAGGACTCATTTCATGATTTTACCAAGTAAGAAAAAAAATTGTCTGACGCACTCTTCGCACTCCAACAAGTTTTTTCTAAGGCAAATTCTTTTAAAGCATCGAGTTTCAAAGTTACATCATCTTTGCCAAATGCAACTTCGATTACTTATTTAATCTTGGGAACGTGACGCTTTAAAAGATTTCGTCTCAGACAAAAGTTGTTTGTTTTGATACCAGCTAATGTTTAGTACAGGTTTTAAACGTGGCCATAATGTTAAATATAAACTTAAATGCCCGAATTATAAATGCAGCTTTCATATAGAAGCCTTTTAAATAACCGTACTGTACGAAAACACATTTTAAAATATAAAAGAAGTATCCCACTTGTACCGAGAATAAGGTTCAAGCTACCAGTGTGGTGGTCAAGTCAATCTCAGAGGAATCTCGTCAGTATGCGTGTGTCATGTCTAAGATTAGCATTCTGAATCCAGCCCTTATGCCTTTGTCAAACAGACAGGCGAAAGCGAAGCGTTTCCGAAGCGATACCGAACCGAAGCGAGACGTCAGTCCGATAGTTCTGTCACACTATCGGATCGCTTTCGCTTTTCTATGTGACTGGATTCAAACAATTCCATACATTACAAATAAATCGCCTCGCTTCGCATTCGTCACGCCAGTCTGTTTGACAAAGGCTTTAATCTAACCGCACAGTGAGACCCTCCTAAGGTGGACTCCTGCGCTATGTGTCACGGGTTCGATTTCCTAACGGAAAAAATATTTGTATGATGTGCAAGTAGTTGTTCCGGGTGTGGGTGTTTGTGTATGTGAGTTTCTATGTTTGTAAACGCACCCACAATACAGGAGAAATTCCTGGTATGGGGTAATTATAATCAATGAAGAAGTAAATTATCTCTTTTTCTTAGGAGGAAGAACCTGAGAAACCTGTATTACGGTACATTGATTACGGCAAGAGAGAAAGAGAAAGGAAACAGAGATATGAAGCAGAAAAACGGCGTAAAGAAGAAGAGAGGCTCAGATTAACTTTGTAAGTAGTTTATCATTAGGGCGCGCCGTAATCGCGGCGATAAGACCCCTCATTGAGGAGTGGGTGGATAGACGTCACGGAGTCCTGACTTTCCGCCTGACGCAGGTCCTCACCGGACACGGAAGTTTCAAGAGGTACCTGAGTCGGATGAGGAAGGAAAACACTTGAGTGTCACCACTGCGAGGATCCCCCGGATGACACCGCGGAGCATACGGTGCAGGACTGCCCCGCTTGGACAGAGCACCGCCGCCGTGTTCTCACGATGGCGATAGGCGGCGACCTCTCGCGCCCAGCATGCTACGGGGAGAGACGTTGTGGGAAGCGGTTGCCTCCTTCTGCGAAGCAGTCATGCTCGCGAAGGAGGAGGCGGGACGCGTGAGGGAGAGAACAGCATCCACTTCAGAAGCCAGCCGCAGTGGTAAACACCCACGGCGACAGACGTCGCAAGACGATCTCCGGCCACCGTAGGCGGCGAGTAATGGGCGACTCACTGTCCGACCATGGACCATGCCCGGGTCGACGCCGACGATGCGTTGTGTTCCATGCGCGCCTCAAAGAGTGTCAGCACTAACGAATTACCGTGACTCCGGAACGTAAAGGGCTATTCAAGGACACGTGGAGTTTAGTTAGTACAAGTCTGACGTCCCAAGCGCCATGATCACATAAACTTTAGCGGCTAATACTTGTTTTTTTTAATGATAATTTTAACATTATTATTTTATGATTTTTAACAGACCCAAAGATCCGTATTACGTGAGTAGTTTTAAATTTATTTATTCAAGTGTTTGTTGAAAATTACTGTTACGTTACATTAAAATTTAATAATTTTATTGTCTAGATTGAGACTGTCTAGATTCGCTATTACCCAAATTAGTTATTTGAAATGAGAAATTAATTTTGTAAATTTTAAATGGTTTCAGAACAGTTACAATGAAAACAAAGTAGTAAGTAATTAAATATAACAGCGTTGAGGAGGAGTTCTTCACGCCTTGTAATAGTTTAGTTCAGTTTTATATAATTCTAGTAATCAACTTAAAAACTTACTTTATTTTTTGTACAGAGAGACGTCAAACGATTGTTAAAGGTGAGAAAATGTTTTCGATACAGTTATATTAACCAATATTTCAAATAATATCATAAATTTTATAAGTATTGAATGACCGTCGTGACCGTGGAAGCCAAGGGAGAGGTTTTGTGTGTTTAAATAATTATGAACAGTTAATAGTTATATGACCCATCCATAAATAAAATTTTATTAAAATGTTTTTTTTTTGGTTTTTTTTTACTAGTCACTCACAACAAATGGAGTCACACTGGAGGTAAATACATTTAATATGTCATAATAATCATCTAGTAGAGAACTAAATTATTGGTAACAGATTAAATTAGACGTTTCTTACATACATAGATGCAATAAAAATATGAATATGTTTAGAAAATTTATTTGTTTTTACAGTTTTTTGACATACCTCGATTAAAACTGGAAGCCATGGAGGTACTATTTAACAATTTTTTTACTCCTAATTTTACCTTATACTCTAATAATTATATTTTCTCTTTTCAAACAGCAGGAGCATTACCACGAAAGCGTTAAACCATATACAGAGGTAAACACTATAATTTTCTATCTAAGTTAAAAGTTCGTTGGTCGCGGGACTGTACAAATTACCGTGACCCCGGAACGTAAAGGACTATTGAAGGACACCGTGGATTTTAGTCAGTACGAGTCTGACAGTCCCTCCCGCTCTGCCCTTGGTGGGAGGACTCATTTGATGACTTTACCACGACAAAAAAAAAGTTAAAAATTCGTTCCTCCCTTCCTATCAAGTTTTGCATATTCTTCATGTACCACGTTATCAGTGACAACTGGGTTGTATTATTTGGCTGGGCTGGGTGTTTGTGTATGTGAGTTTTTATGTTTCTAAACGCACCCACGATGCAGAAAGAAATTCCTAGTGTAGGGCAACGTTTTAAAAAAACATAAAATTATAACGGGCTGACCCTTTTTTTATCGTTGTAAAATCATCAAATGAGTCCTCCCAAGACAGAGCGATAGGGACTGTCAGACTCGTACTGCCTAAAATCCACGGTGTCATTCAATAGCCCTTTAAGTTCCAGGGTCACGTTAATTCGTACAGTCCCGCAACCAATGGGCTGACCCTAACTAAGTTAAGATACAGTTTTTTTTTTTTTTATCACGTTAATTTAAGATACGAGGATTATGTATTGGAAAAGTATTTGTGATTTATAGGTTTTCTAGTACAGACTATTATGGTTTGAGAATTCAAGCAAATACCATTTTCGTAATATTTTCACAAATATGTCTCATAACGGTCTCGCGTCTTTTAAGTATTATCTCAATTTTCATTTTAAAATAAGAACTTCTATTTCATTCTTAATTTCAAAACGCCAGACATTCAATTTGAAATTACCATAAAGCCTTTGTCAAACAAACAGGCGTGGCGAATGTGAAGCGAGGCGTTTTTATTTGTAATGTATGGATTTGTTTGAATCCAGTCACATAGAAAAGTGAAAGCGATCCGATAGCGTGACCGAACCGATGCGATGACATGGCGAAGGCGTATTTGCTCTGTTTGACGTCGTTCATAAAAAGCCAGCTAATACAACTGCCACGCCTCGGTTCACTGCACCCAGTTTGACGTCTCGTATCGGTTCGTTATCGCTTCGGACTAGGTCCGGTTCGCTATCGCCTGCCTGTTTGACAAAGGCTTTAAGGTTACAATCTGTATTTTCTGTCTCCTGCATTGTTCTGTAGACCTAAAACGAAACGTAACTTACAGTTTATTGAAGCATCTCGTGCAAAGGACTTGAGCATGGTATGCAGAGCTTTACATTACTTTTCAATTGCTTACTTTGCAAAGATAACGAAGACTGGAACTTCTTGGGCAAGGGGTCCTTTCCTTCCACTTCTCTTGTTGATGTGTATTTTTGAAGTGAAAACTTCTTTAGCGGCGTTGTGCACTTTTTTTAAAATGGGTAAAAAATGTTAAACTCGCGTCAGGATACGTGACCTGATCGAAAATTCGTAAGACGGCGCAGGGCGCTTGCGCGAATGTTCGTGTGTGTTTATTACTATTCAAGTTTTCACTTCTGCCGGCACTCTCAGAGTGCAACCCGTCGTTTTTTTTTTATTTTTTGGCCTATTTGGCGCAGCCGTGGGGCAAAAAAAATGTACCAAATAGTTTTAAGTTGTTTTTACATCATTGTTAATTTTTCTCTTTTATTTTGCATATTATTGTGAATGCCCTGTTTCTGTACTAATAAATATTCTTTCTTTCTTTTTTTCTTTCTTTCTTTCTTTCTTTCATTGTTTCTTTTAACTTGTTAGGAACATATTCTGGGTCTTGTATACTCATTTAACTTTGAGATCATATTCTTTATTTTTATTTCTAGGTGTCAAAGCGTTTTCCTGTGATAGCTAAGCAATATGCAAGGGTGAGAATAATTTAAACACTAAACTTATCTTGTTTTTTTTTTAATTAACTGTACATTATAGTTCAAAATAGATTGGACTCTTAATAAGTTTATCATCATCATAAAAAAAGTAGTCGGAGTCTCAGAAGTCCTAGAAACCAGGCTTTCGATTAAGTCTTTATAAACATTGTCTTAGTTAGATCATCTAAGACATACAGGATGAAATGAATTAATTCTTTTTTTATTACTTAACAGGAAACTTCACCTTATTATCACAGGTAACAACTTAATTCTCTCTTGTTCATGAAAAGGATTTTTAACTTTATTTCAATTACATACCAGTCGATCTACTCGTATCAAAATAAAATAAAAACAGCGTAAAATAAATTGATACAATTTTGAAAGCCATTTTTTTCAGAAAAAAAACTCCCTTGTCACGACAATCCGTAACATCGACCCTGAATAAGCTACCTTTCTATTTTTTGGCATGCTTCTCTTTTCAGCGGTCAGACCTACGTAACTTCTTTTCCTCATTAATGTTTACCTTCTTTATTTTTACTTCCAGAGCAATTGGCAACACTTTAACAGCAGGAGTGAAGACTTATGCCAGAAGATAACTAAGAAATTAGATTGTATTTGATAAAATTAAATAAAAACAATACCATTGTGAAATAAAAACACAGTTTTATTTATTACTGTTTTTCGAAAACGTTACGTAATCCATATTTCCCTAACCTTTGTCTAATAAGTCGTTCTAGTCAAAAACCCAAGCAACAGAATTATCAGTACTTGACATGGAGTAAGCTGACTTTCACAACCCAGTTACTGGATAACACGAGACATCTTAGTGAGACTGGTTGTCAGATAGTTGTGGGTTACTGACTACCCACAACTATCTGACGGTTTAAATATTATAAACCAGTCATTAAACATAATTTTTAATCGCCACTCATACAACAGACATAAATAGTCACCAAAGTGAAAAAAATAGTCGTGTAGCGTTACTATTATTTTCTGTTATTTAAACCTAGTCGATACTCCCAGCCGCCTGCTTGCATTGAGGTGAGGATTGTGTGGAGACGTTCACCCCACAATCCAACAACGTATAGCTATAACTTTAAAATTGGAATGCCACTATTTTTTCACTTTGTGACTATTTATGACTATTTTTTGGCGTACTCAAAAGTAAGTTAAATAAGTTTTCAAGAGTCAAGAGTAAAGATTGTGTGGTGAGGCACATGGACGAGTGATTTGATGACTTTACCACCAGAAAAAAGGCTACGCGATCGTCTTCAAACATCGTAGTTTAGGTATCTGTTACTGTTGGTGAAAATAAACATTAATTAATTATGATTCCGCTTAATAACATCTTGTGAATCGTTAGACTCCATTAAAAATAATTATGTACAACAAGGCGTTTAATAATTATTATTATAAAACATTACAAATGATTGTTTCACTAACATTTTTCTAGCCGAACGTAACGAATCACCAGCGAATTATTACTATTATTTCTGATTCTCATATAACTTTCTACACTTCAATTATTATTCTTTATCTTAGACATATTTATTATTACATTTTAATTTCACGGCAATTATTTTTAATGCTAATAAAGCTGTGACAAAAGTTGATTTTTATTACATTTTTAAGCGAGTATGGACTGAAAGATGAAATGGATTCAGCAATCTTTATTTTCATTTTAACAATTGTAAGCAATTTTTACGAATGTTTTTATTATAATTTTTGTATCTATCGGCCTGGAAGTTATTAACTGTTAAATTGCGTGATAAAGTGTACTAAATTAAGGCTATTAAACAGTGAGCTCCAAACAAACCAAATGTTGTAGTTTACTATGAAACAAAATAAAACGATGATTTTGAAAATCGAACGCCACAAATTAAGAAAACCTTTTATTTTTGTTTTTTACATCTACCTAGTTACTGTTTTTTTTTAATGTGAGTCATTGTATTAATAAGTATCAGTAAAAGATATTTATTTACAGACAATATTGGATTGCAATGGAATCAAACCGAGAGACCTACGGAAACTTGTTCAGGTAAGATTATTGTTAAAAAAGATACACACTTTCATCTGTTTCCTTTTCCATTATAAATTATTACCTAATTGGCAAAATTATTTATCACCTCACTCCTTCAGAAAGAGGGTATTTTTTTTTCAAATTTGTACGTATATTTCCCGTGGGATAATTCTGGACATACTTACAGCCACTTTCAATACCTAGTGATGAGTATAATGCAATATATTGTGTTATATCAATATTTTGTGTTATTATATATAAATATGTAATATCACAAGATTTCCGTATTATTTCTTACAGCGTACTTGAAGTATTTACGGTGTATATTGTATGAAAACGCGCCACGGAAAGCACGTAAAGCAGTCGCTCCATGTAAAATAGTGATATGCAGCTGCATCTGGTTTGACTGGAAGCCGACCCCAATATAGTTGGGAAAAGGCTAGCAGATGATGATGATTGTATGAAAACGCGCCTCTAATGTACGAACCTAATGTTTTCTATAGTACGTCTAAGTTCCCGTTTACCCAAAACGTGAAAACTCATGCCTCTTTCTCTTCAGATGTCTATGGCAATCAAAAACTAAAGTTGTATATTTCCTCATTAATCACGTACTTCCAGAGGAGAGCGATAAACTTCTACGCTGCAAGAGGATGGCTAACTTCTGCCAATCGACCGCCAGACAGGAATCACGAAATTGGAGCTGCTGTTCCCGATATTAGCAACCCTTTTGGCCTGACGTAAGCAACCGATTATTTTTATATTCTTGTAATCTTAATACACACAACACGCCTGTAATAATATAAAATACACATCGTGAAGAAACCTGGACGTATATAATAAATATAATATGTAAGTCCAAAGCCATGTTAGAAGCCTGTGGTGTTCCCAATGGCGACTTAATGACAAAAAATAAGTTAAGATTAAATAGGTACTATTTGGCTGTATACAGAAAGAAAGCAGGAAACTTATACGCGCTTACCGGCGCGCTTGACAGCGCTGGTAACCCGCGCAGGAAAATATATGAAGCACTGAACGATGCCGACAAGTTCCGATAAGCTGCAACACGCGCTGGTCAGCACTGGGCGCTGCCATTTAAAATTAATAAACAACTTACTTGGTCTGCTTCAACCTGCTTCCTTTGTGTAGGACGGACCAGCGGTGTCAAGCGCCGGTAAGCGCTTATTAGTTTCCAGCTTTCTTTCTGTATACAGCCTTACCCAGTACACCGATACTTGGCTGGTTATATTTGAGTTCCAAATATTTGGAAGTGACCATATTGTCTCCAACTGGGCCCAAATCTGACCTTAATTTAATTATTAAGGCTTTTTTAAGAGTCACAAAAATCCAGGCTCCGAATTTTTACTGACAAATTCCTCTTGAAAATGTTGAACATTAAAATTATAGATACCTAATTTCTATTGACTTTAGGAGCCTAGAAGAGGAGAAAAAAAAAGCTTTAGAAAATAGTGGGACTTGTTTTGCACGTCTTTTATTAGATGATGAAAAGGGGTGTAGGTACCTTCCAGAATACGAATTTAAATAATCAAAACTTTATTGCTGTTTATATAGCCAATGCTGTGTCTATGTTACAGGTACGGACAGTATGATGAGTCTGACAAAACAGATACTTACCAAGGACTTAGACGTGGTAATAAGCAACAGGTATGACTACTGAAAAATCACACCTTGATGCCATCAAAATTAATTTTAGATACAGCTCCAATACAAAATTATTTGAGTTACCGTCATTCCATGCCCGGGTCGACTACGCGTTGTGTTCCACGCGCGCCTTAGAGAGTGTCAGCATAGTGACGGGGCCTGTAGAGGGCCGAAGCCTGCCGGGGTCGCGGGACTTACGAATTACCGTGACCTCGGTACGTAAAGGGCTAGTGAAGGACACCGTGGATTTTAGTCAGTACAAGTCTGACAGTCCCTTCCCTGCCCTGGGTGGGAGGACTCATTTGATGATTTTACCACGAAAAAAAAGTTACCGTCATTATAAACACATGCGCCGATATCGCGCGGCATTACCCACTTAGTAGTGTGACAAATGTCATAGTTCCGTAAAATTGTGTGCGTTGGGATGGCCCGTTCTCTGTACAGTATTGTGTCAGGCTGGTGACTGAATTGCTAGTCTATGAGAGTCTGATACAATTCGATACAGATAGCTACTACCGATACAAACGAACACCTTTCAAAATCAAAATGACACCTATATGGTTCGAGGAATAGTATTCGTTGATACGAGTATTTAAAATTACTAAAATAAATATTTAAATTTCATTTTTCTTTACCAAACCTATCAAATTTTATGAAATCCACTAAGAACAGTATATGAGCAAATGAACTATCATTTTTTTTTGTGTGGCCGGAGATCGTCTTGCGACGTCCGACGCCGTGGGCGTCTACCTCTGCGGCTGGGTTGAGGGAGGACGCTGTCCTCTGCCTCACGCGGCCCGCCTCCTCTTTCACGAGCATGACTGCTTCGCAGAAGGAGGCGACCGCTTCCCACTCCGTCTCGCCCCGCAGCATGGTCTCGACCAATGCCGGGCGCGAGAGGTCTCCGCCTATCGCCGTCGTGAGGACACGGCGGTGCTCTGGCCAAACGGGGCAGTCCTGCACCGTATGCTCCACCGTGTCCTCCGGACGACCCTCGCAGTGTTGACACCCAGGCGTTTCTTCCCTCCCTATCAGACACAGGAACCGCCCGAAACTTCGTCCGGTGAGGACCTGCGTCATGCGGTAGGTCAGGACGCCGTGACGCCTATCCAGCCACTCCTCAAAAAGGGAAATGAACTAACATTTAGAAAAATTATTAAATACTACAATATTTTTTCAGATTATGAAGCCCACGTAAGTATATTCCGTACCACATTGTAACTTATATTAAAAACTTTTTTTATATGTCTAACATTTATTTATTTTTGTCCTAAAAACCAATTGTTCGAAGACATGTGACATCTCGCAACGCGCTTTGGGCCCGCGTGGTAAATTATGACCCACTCCCTCCTATAAAGAGGCCTATGTTCCAGCAGTGGGTTCAGTTCCACATTATAGGCTGGTAATGATGATGACTTATTTAAGCTAATAGAATGAATTTTCTCATTGTCTAGAGTTATTATAGCCCTCCTGAGATCTAAAAAAGAGGTAAGCTATGATTTTTTTTTCAATACGTCACTACAATCTATGCCCAGCTTTTCCTGACCCACATCCCTAACGTAGTCGTTTTCTTTGTTGAAGAGGTCAAGTAATGCAGGTCACATGTTTTTTTGCGATTTGATTCCTGTTTCTTTTTAAATCGAATTATTACAATACTTTAGGATAGCACAGAAGAAAATTCCATCAAACTTGACCAGAAAAATGATTGGATGGTTCCAGATACAGTAATCAGACGAATGTAAGTATTTCTTTTTGTAAAGCTTACAAACTAGTGTTTGCCTATTTTAGGCGTGTGATTCAATTAATAAAGGACATCCTGAGTTATCCATTCATCAATATCAGGAAAACCCTATTAAAACTGTTGTTTTTTTTTTCGTAAAAATGTCCCACATTAGGAATTCGTCCTTATTTGACATGTAATTGCAATGTTGCCAACTTTCTAAATGCTCTCCAAGTACAGTGGAGACTTGTCTATATTTCTTTTTTATATGTAAAATTGCTTTTCAGGAATCCACGTTTTAATTTCTCAGAACAAGTGAGTAATTGATATTTTATTATTTTAATTACTTCCAATAGCTGTACAAAACAAAGTTAAAAATCATTTTAATAACTCGAGCAAATTCCATCTTTTTGCAGTTAATCTTTTAGTATTTTCTTTTTTGTACTTTTTTCTAGAAACGAGCAATAAACTTATTGGTAAGTTTCTTGCAATTGTAACGATATACAATGCTTAGTACAGACAGCAGAATCATGATGTGGTTAGCCTCTTGAAAACATCTACGTTTTCAGGGGGTTAACCACATGGTGATGCAGTCTGTACCTACATTTTTAGCAGGCATATGATGGAAAGTATCCCCCTAGGTTCCAAAGGGCCCCCATCTGTAGTCATTTTGAAGCCTGGTTATAATTTCTCACAAAAATCACTAAGGTGAAGGAAAGATTTGAAATTCAGCCCATCTTTACGTTACATTTATGTGATTAAAGAAACAAATGTATGAATATAAATTAACTTACAAATTAATTAATTCTAAAAGTAATTTAATGATCTGTTTTTCTTTTCTTCATATTTTAAAAATAACCTAAAGTTGCTGATAGACTTGAGGATTCACTTGTAACAGAACATCGAGCATTCATAGTTTTTAATTTTGTCAAACTGAACAAAGAACAGAGCCAAATATCGCTACGAACCTTTCCATGTTCTTTCTAGCAAACGTTCCAGTCGATGGTCGTCGAAAATAGTATCTTCGTGAAGATGTAGAACTAGCAGTCCGCATGAAGCCGCTGGTAAAAAGCTCGCCAGAACGTTCTTTAGAATGCTCGCTAAAACGCTCTCGTCTGTTTTTCTGTAATTTAACATTACATACACAAACATACAATATTGAATGCTCAAGTTTATCGGCACCTTAATAATCTGTATTTACCCATTCTAAAAGTAACCTGAGTATGTATATTTCTTAGGAGTTACCCATAGCTCATTATGTAAAAGATTACCACAAGATCGAACTGGAAATACAAAAGAGAGAGGCAGAAATGAGACAAAAGTGAGTAACTGTTCGCCAAAATTCTTTACTCTACTTTCTTTTGTTTTTCACAGTAGTAAGTGTGGAATATTAATACAATAAATTATAAACTGCGTTTGATACACCGGCATGCGGAATACTGTACATATCTCCAATTTTTATTTGTTTGACTTTATTAGCACTTAATTTTGTGTGTGATAAGATTTCTTTTTATTAATTATTTTTCCATGTTATTCATTAATTGGCTAGTATTCTTATTTGTATTCCCATGAGGATAATATCGGGGTGTTTGTGCATTCTCTAGTAGAAAGTATTTAAAATGTGTAACAGCAATTCATAAAACAATACTGTGTTTACAAGATCACTGTCAGTAACAATACAAGTCATAATCAGCATTTAATTCGTTAAAATCAAGAATATAGCTTTTTTAAGCTAGTGGTTTTCTTAAAAAATAAACATAGGACATAAATAACCATGAAAAAAAAAATCAATCCATTATAGACAACAAAACCGACAACGTGCCGAGATTCCTGCTACGAAAACAGTAAGTATTTATTTTCATATTTGTTTAAACTACATAATATGAAGTCGATTTTTTTTTTTTTCTTTAGTCCTTGACATGTAGTCACAGCCATTCTAACAGCATCGCTCCAAGCTATGAATGGAGTCTACGGCCCATTCACGACTTTGCCGCTGTAAGCGGTGACTTAGCGCGGGCGAGCGGTAAAATCAAATGTATGGGATGTTTGAAACACGCCACGAGGCGCTTTCAGTGGCGAATTCACATACTTACAAAGTAATTATTGTATTATATATATATCACCGCTTAGACAAAAGTCGTGAACAGCCTGCTATGAAATTTCGTATTTCATGTTCTAAAGCCCTTGTCAAACAGACAGGCGAAAGCGAACCGGACCGAATTCGAGGTGATAAGGAACCGATACGAGACGTCAAACTGAGTGCAGCGAACCGACGCGTGGCAGTTGTATTAGCTGGCTTTTTATGAACGACATTAAATAGAGCAAATAAGCCTTCGCCACGTCTTCGCATCGGTTCGGTCACGCTATCGTATCGCTTTCGCTTTTCGATGTGACTAGATTCAAACAGTCCCATACATTACAAATAAAATAGCCTCGCTTCACATTCGCCACGCCTGTCTGTTTGACAAAGGCTTAAATGCCTAATTACCGACTACATAATTATTCTTACTAATCAAGTATCGAAATATGAGTTAATATCGTTTTCTTCGTTAGGATCCTCCTGTCGACTATTTGTCACAAAACTACAACAGGTTTAAAGAAGAAATGATGCAAAATCAAAATAGATTTGAAGTGTTGCCACAAGAAAGCAAAAGTTTAAAGAAAAATGATAATTTGTTGCAAGAGTACGTCGCGAAACAAAAAAGGTTATATAATAATTATGATGACAGGTAAGTGGCTTTTTTCAAATTTCGTACCCAAAACTCGCCTTTTTTTTTTGCTTGGTAAAATCATCACATGAGTCCTCCCACCCAGGGCAGAGCGGGAGAGACTGTCACACTCGTACTGACTAAAATACCCGGTGACCTTCAGTAGCCCTTTACGTACCGGGGTCACGGTAATTTGTGAGTCCCGCGACCGAAACTCGCTTAAACGACGTTACTGACACCAGGCAGTCACAAGCTTGGATCTTTTAAACATACTGAATTGACTAAGTAGACTCTCGATTTTATGCCACTACCTGCAACAAGCGGGCTTAAGGGTAGTGAGTAGCTCGCCGTCGGATCTGAGACCATGCCTAACTCCACGGCGCGTCGTGTTCCAAGCGCGTTTCAAAGAGATGTCAGCAAACTAACGGGGTCCCTACGGGGCCAAATGAGTAGATAGTTTGCCGTGACACCCTGGAACGTAAAGGACAATTGAAGGAACACGGTGGATTTTAATCAGTACTAGTCTGACAGTTCCCGCTAAAAAAACCACTGTTACCAATTATTAGAAAGTTAATTATTATAACTATGAAAAACAAAGTTAATTTTGTTGTCTAACACAAAATGTAATTTTAATAATAGATACAGTTCTCCTTTACGTACATGAACCCTTCATGTGCATTTAGTTGGTTTAAATATATATTTTAGAAAAATCACTTTGATATCAAACTTATTAACCAGGGCTTCAAGTAGAGAACGTCCAGAATACCAGCGACCGGATCGAGAAACTTCAAATCTCCAATCTCAAGAAAGACTAATTCCAAGACCGCAAAGTCAAGACCCAGCGATACTAAGTTCTCAAAATATATTGGCGTCGAGATCTCCAGGCTCAGATCCTCAAAGCAGAGACACCCAGATCCCAGATCCGATCCAAAATCTGATGTATCCAAAGCTGCAGTCCCCAGATTCACAACCTTTAGATAATCCGGGTCTTCATCAACATACTATTAATCAACAGGATTCAGAAATTAAAGATGATCCTTTCACTGGTTTACCTAAATGGCAGCCGGTAAGTTTTTTTCTTTTTAATACTTTGTGCATTCTTACCAGACTTTTTTTCTAAAGGGATTGCGCAAACCAGAAGAATTTTTTTTTAAACTTTGCCCCACACTAGAAATTACTTCCTGTATCGGGGGTGCGTTTACAAACATAGAAACTCAAAATACACAAACACCCAGACCCGAAACAACTATTTGTAGATCATACAAATATTTGTTCCGTTCAGCGATCGAACCCGCGACACTCTGCTTAGCAGTTTTGCAAAAATCAACAATTGTTATGTCCAAAAGTCATAATTTTACAGACAGCACATCAACCTACCACAATCTGTATTTTTTTTTAACAGATTTTCAACTTCTTCACAATAGTGGAAAATTAAACATGAATAAAGTCTTTGACCATCTATTGTCAAGTACAAGGGCCGTATTATGACGTCTTAAAACCTGGCTTGTTCCAGTGAGTGAACGAGGTGGCGCTAGACGACTTGTATATCTCTGTCTCTGTCACTCACTGGAACAAGCCTAGTTTTAAGACGTCATAATACGGCCGCAGGAACTTTAACTTTCATTGACGTACAACTTATTTAATTTTAGACCTTTTTGTAGGAGCCTTCACAGCTACCAGTACCTCAATCAAACGGACTAGCTGTAAGTACTGTTTTTTTTTTAATTTTTTGCTCAGCATCTTTCTCAGTACGAAAGTTACGACAATAATAAACCAATACATGTTTTATTTTTTACCTCTGAAGTCTCTAGGTATAAAAGCTGGTGAAGAAAATTACAATTGGCAAGCAGTACTTGTAAGTGTTATTTGTTAAATTTATCTTAAAAATTACAGTGTTAATATATTAATCAATAAAAATATTTTTTTAACCTACACTTCGTCGTGCCTCTTGCTACGAACCCACTCTACAAACCGAGCTGTGGCGTAGCTATGCAACGCAATTGCCACGCTTTAAAGCCTTTGTCAAACAGACAGGCGATAGCGAATCGGATCGAGTCCGAAGCGATAACGAACCGATACGAGACGTCAAACTGGATGCAGCGAACCGAGGCGTGGCAGTTGTATTAGCTGGCTTTTTATAAACGACGATAAACAGAGCAAATATGCCTTCCCCACGTCTTCGCATCGGTTCGCTTTCGCTTTTCTATGTGACTGGATTCAAACAATTCCATTACAAATAAAAACGCCTCGCTTCGCATTCGCCGCACCTGTCTGTTTGGCAAAGGCTTAATTAAATGGCATGATTACTGATGCTAATATAATACTTGTTCGTAGGACCAATCTTCAACAAACTTAGCTGTAAGTACTAGTTCTAAAATTAATTTCTGTCTTTTTTTTTATTGGCTATGAAAAAAAAAATGGGATCGAATGTTCAACTACTAACGTTAATAAAAAAAAAATTATTTAAATGTTTATGAAATTGCTAGTGTAGAAATAAAAAAAACTTCTTTAAATAAAGTTAACATCAAGCTGTGAAGGCGCACCTTTTAATGATATGGTACTAAAGGCAGCTGGGCGATATGGTGGGAGAGTAGACATCTAAGAAAGGCAGATAAATGATTTTGATGTTCACTGACATCTTGCATCGCGCAGTATTCAGACAGCATATTCATCCAATGGTAGGCATAAAATATATTTTTTTAAATATCGCTTCTTTTTTCAGGATATGTCAATTGAACACTTAGTAAGTGAATACCGTAAGCTTGAAGAAGAAATAAAGCGAAGAAAAAAACTCGTAGAAAATTATAAGTAAGTAACATTTTTTATTTTTTTTAACAAATGTGTCTGTTTATTGTGGGTGAACTAATTTTATCTTTTAAATAGGAATTCTATTAGACAAGCACAGATGGTGGCACATAGTGAACAAATGGAGAAGCCGGTAAGTTTCTTTTTTTGTTTTTTCTTCAACAAGGTGCTTTTGAACCGGTCCGCAACCTGGAACAACTACCCAAGTGTCAAATATTTATTTATTCATACGATGTCATTGTCTACAATTTAGTATGTAACACCATTTTTTTTTTCATATTTTTAAAGTGAAAATGTTTTGCAGGATTATTCACAAAATTATGACGTAAGTAAGCACTTTCGGCTATGCTATTTAAAACTATTACCGTCGTCATTTATTTAATTATTACTACCTATGTCTATTTCTTGTCATGATATTTTTAGGTTTTTTTTATTTTTTATTTAGTGCTAGTAAAACCTTGGTCGCGGGACTAACGAATTACCGTGACCCCGGTACGTAAAGGGCTATTGAAGGACACCGTGGATATTAGTCAGTACAAGTCGTACAGTCCCTCTCGCCCTGCCTTGGGTGGGAGGAATCATTTGATGATTTTACCACGATAAAAAAAAGTGCTATTAAACCTTACACTTTTACTTAACTTTCTAAGTTGATTCCTCTTCTTTAAAAAAAAATCTGGGCTTCATTTTAATCTCTACCTGACCCTGATTTTATTCCTTTACAGTTTTATCCATCAAGTCTACCTAGGCCTCCAGGTTTGCCAGTCCGACAAGTTCCAAGAGATCCATATGGCTCAGCAAATTCACAAGGTCAGCTAGGTCCAGAGCGTCTACCTGTCTCTCCTGAGCCACCATTTCCAATAGATCTGGAACAACCACATGGATATCTAGTGAGTCCAACCATGCGACCAGATCAGGACTTCAAAGAGGTAAGTAATTATTTTTTTTCAAAGGATACAGCAAATATGCTATGAGAAACAATGACATCAGAATCACAGTATAGCATGACATAGATGGAAATATCAATTTAATACGTTACAATAATAATAATCAAATGTACCAAAAAAAATGCCTATTCTTAAATTCTTATTACATTTCTTTTCATTCACATTTCAAAGTGGTTTCAAAATTCGAACACGTCTTGTTTTCAATTATTTTCTACACTGACTGGAGAGCGGGCCCCACTTCATTTCTTCGCTGTAGTGAGGTGAAAAGCTGTGTTGCACTCGGCAGCAAAGTTATTCTGCGAATCGTACCTTTGAAAACTTCGCTACGCTCAGGATTCAGTCTTAGAATGCTTCGCTTGCTCAGTTTTCCATTCAAGTACTCGCACCAAAAAACAACTTTGTACCCTTGCATAACAAATAACTATTGGCGCTCTAAGAACGTTGGCAACTCATAGTTCTTAGTGGTATTAAAATCGTCACAATTTTTTTTTAATTGCTTGAGATAGGTACACTCTTGGCTCTAGTTTAGATCACAAGTGAAAGAGAAAAAATGGACGTCGGAGGGAGAGACTTGACATTGAAAGGAGTCGAGTAGTGAGTTGCCACTCTTGCTCAAATGTCAAAAAAAGTTATGACATCTATCTAAAGAAATGAATCTAACATTACGTCTTTATTCACCGAATGAGTAAGCACTGAGAAGTATAAGTATGCCCAAATATATTTGCCAATATATGCTTGAATTTATTTAAACATTACTTGCCTTTTTAATTTTTATTTAATATAGCGTGCGACAAGATCGGTGCCAGTTATGATGAATAAAAATATACAAAGGGTGAGCATGTAATATTTTCTTCTAAAATATTAGGTTATTTATGCCAACTTTTTATCTTGTTTTTATCGTGGTAAAACTAAAGAGTTGCTTGTTTGTCAAGATATCACGCCTAAATCACTGAGCTGATTTTGAGTAATCTTGGTGATCACATAGCCAGTTATTTACAGCAAGGTGTTTCGACTTCGACACAAATGCCAGGGGTAAGCAAATTATCTACTCCTTTCTCAATATTAATGTAATGAAATGTACAGAAATCGAGCTGTGCTGAAACCGTTTATGGGTAAGCCGTAAATTATAGAATGCCCAAATTCCTAGTAGGCCACAGAAAAATAAATCCAAAAAAGAAAGAAAAATTATCCCCTTCGTTCGATTCCTACGCAAAACAAGTGAACATGTCCAAGGAAAAGATTTAAATGTGTGCGTGATGCTCACTCACACATATATAAAAAAGTGGCTTCACGAAAAACGGCACGTTCTGTTTCGAACACGGAATCTGGACATTTTATAATCTTAGAATAAAACATTGTTTTGACTTTATTCGGCGAAAAGAAAACAAACTGTATGCGGTCACTAATCGATGGTCAATTTAACGATATGTACGAGTATGCGGTCAGTAATCGATAGTCACTTTTTTTAAGAATTCGTACCCTGCACTGTAGCCGATTCGTCCCGCGTCGTTTTTGAAGACTTAATTTTTGCCTCTTAAACCCAAAAGCCAGGTCGGGCAACAGAGTAATTGGGTTTTTCCATTACGAATTTCTCAGTGGCAGCTATGAAGTTTTGATTTATGCCTGGTTGATGTCAATAAGCTCGTAGTCTTTTACACAAGATCAAAACTAAACCCGTTTCTTGACATCGTATCTTGCATCACGAAAAGTCTCCTACCCCTGAAGGGATAAGGTATAGGGGAACAGTGTATAAGACGGGGACATGAGGTATAATAGGGACATACACTCTTTTGGCATACTTAACACTAACGTAGCGCAAGCGCCATCGGGACGTCATTTGCGAGTGGCCATTAACAAATGGCGTCCTGTTGGCGCTTGCATGTTATGCGATGAAACCATCACTTATTAACTTTTTTTAGATAATATATTTAGCGGATTTATTTGTTCTAGAATATTCCTTTACAACGCATGGGTAAGATTCGTCAGGTAAGTTTTTTTTATTTATGAATAAATTGTCTTTGTTTTCTATAGAATATCATTTTTAAGTCATCGATGTCATATTATCATCGTGGCTCTTTCAAAGCCAACTTGAGATAAAAGGAAGTTATCTGTTACAATTTTCTTTTTTCCCGTAAATGCTTTACGCGTTAAGTGTACTATCGTGATTGTATTTTATTTAAACGGATAGATTTTATTCTTTTTACTATCGTAATAAGTATTTTATTTAAGTATTTTTAAGCTATTGCATAGCTTTTATCGCGGGCTCTGAGCGCGGCGACCGACTCAAGAAATTCCTTAACGAAAATACCTAACACCCCGCATCGTATAACGTCGTTTCAGTTCGTAATAAAAACATCCGTCATTAAGACAATTTACTTTTTCTTACTCATTCTAAACGGCCAGCTACAAAAGAAGGTTTTCACAATGAAACCTACTTTTAAAATTATCCTACAACAAAGCAGAGTGGCGCAGTGGAAGCGTGCTGGGTCCATAACCTGTTGAAAGTGAGACCTGGGAATCCTGTATATAAAAGACCCACTTATATATTCATTATAGTTTATTTTTCTTTATTACAGTAGTGCACCACAAACAGTTCAAACAAATTATATTTTCGTTGAATATTCGCCGTAGGCGATAATTTTTTCTTGTTTTTGTTTTAAATTGCTATGCAATAGCTTTACCGCGGCAGTCCCCGAGTGCCACCGTATTTTTTTAATATAACTTTTGAACACATACACCGGCAACCAGACCCTAAACGAATAAAACAAAACTAGAGAAACAAAACCGTGACTGCCGACAGTGATAAATTTTAAAATATCTTGTTGGAATCTTTTATAATAATTATCTGATCAATGCCAGGCCTTCGGAGACAGAGGTAGAAAACTCTTCTATGGATGACACCGGACTGTCTGGGGTCACGAAACTGTTTTGTAAGGTACCGTGATCCCGGAACGAAGAGGGCTATTGAAGTACACAGTGGATTTTAGTCCGTACGAATGTGTCAGTCTCTCCCGTGCCGCTCCGGGTGGAAGGACACATTTGATGACGTTACCACGATAAAAGAGAATGGATGACACCGAATCACCGCAAGTGTCCTAACCAAAGTGATCGTCGAAAAGCAACTATACAGCTTTCTGAACAAAAATGTGACACATGAACGATATGATTACGTATCCGCGCAACCGATCACTATAGTTAGGACGCGGATTATAAATGATGATAACAGACTTGATCTAAAACTGCGGCATTTTCCGCCTTATTACAAAAAGAGGTTTAACTAAAAACCCAGGTTTAATCTTGTTAAACTATGGTTTACACAGACATTATTACAAATCGAGGTTTTTCGATAAACCATGGTCTAACAGTAGTAGCTGTCAAAGGTGTGTCAAAGTTTCTCATAGCAAATTTTTCATTGTGTTGTAGTTTTTGTGTTATTTTCACCCAAAATGGATAGAAATAAGGTAGGTTTAATTGTTATTACTCATTGTGGATTTAATTGTTTAGACAATCGTTCAAATGGCGGTACTAAAGTCGAGGTTTTATCTTAGTTTTGTAATACGGACAAATTTAAACCATGGCTCTGCAGATAAGCCTGGACTTGATAGACCAGGTTTAAACCAAGGTTTATTTAGTTTTTGTAATAAGGCCGTTTATGTCTAGGCAGTCCATTTTATTTTTATTTTTTTTTAATTTATTAGGATTTCAAAGAAGATCTAAAGCCTACATTCGACCAGCCATATATGTCAGATTCAGAGGTAAGGTAAACTAAATATAAAAGATTTCTTCAAAACAAATATTTTAAATCCATTAGTAGTATTTATGGAATAAAATCCCGCAATCCTAAGTTTAAGATGCTTATTTTGTAGAACCTCCGTTTTTCGCGTCACTGAATTAATTACTTTTGGTAATTAATTCAGTAACGCCTTCAGAAGAATTGATTTTAGATGATTCTACGCTAGTATAATTATTTCTAAAGAATTTACTATCACTTATTTCAGTTATCTAAACTCTTTGACAAAAAGGTAAGTACTTTTTGTCATAAATAAATAAAAACTAATTATAATTATTTTGTACCTTCACCAAAAAATAAAACTGGTACAAACTGGTAACTGCGCATACCAAAATGCGCAGTAATTGTTTTTTTTTAATATATTATAAGACAAGTGGCTCATATCGGTCCTGCGTCGGAATAGATAGAAGATTTAATTAATTGGAATATTACAGCCGGTGGAAGAAAATAATGAAAGAAATCAGTTAGATGAAGAGGTAAGTACATTAACAAAATCATGTGTACGACATTATGAGTCCACAATGGTTCCCAATCCATCTCCTTTACACTTGGGTGTGGGCCATCATCAATCACGCAGACCCAGGGCTTGTTGCTGAAATGTAAGTTCTAGATTACGTCGGTTTGTAATCGTTTTCTTTCACAATTTTTAGATCAGCGATAATAAAGTTTTTGACTAACCAAAATGTTGTAATTTTATTTTATAATATTACAGATGGTAAACAATGTGACGTAAGAAACTTTCATTTTATCAATTTTATGAACCAACATTTCGTTTTACTTTTTGTATCTTTCTAACTGGCCAATAATGATCAATAAAATGATTCATCATTTGAGAACTTCAATTTAACTTAGAGAAAATAATCAAAAAATTCTTTTTGTGAATATTTAATTTTTAAGCACTGTCGACATTTAAATTTTATTCGTTATTAAGTTATTCCTGTTGATTTTATAGATAAAATTATAATAATTTATGAACTTAAACTTTCCCCATTGACAGCGATGTGGACGAATTTTTTGACGCCCTATAAATTTTAGTTTTAATTTAGTCATTTTTGTAAATATTTTAATTTTAGTATAATGCAAATTGAATTTCCACAATGTTCACGTCATATTAAATATCTGTGTAATAATAATTTATAGTTAAATGTACATATACCTACTCTGTTTTTAATAGATAAGATTTTTTTGCGGATAAATGTGCATAATATTTTATTTATCTTACTTAAAGCTTCAAACTTGGAACCGAACCTCTAACGGGGATTATCAGATACCCCAATAGGAAATCCAAGTAGGTACTATTTCCATGTACTATTTTTTAAAGAGATCAAGATTCAGTTGGAATTGAACAGGCATTATTTGGTCATAATAAAATACATAAGCCTGCTCGAAAGACGATGCCAAAATTATTACGGACCTCTTGATAGTGGGAGGAGGATATTACGATTTTTTTTAATTAGAGGTAAAAAGCTTTCGTATGATATATATTTTCATTTTGTGCACCAACGAGCCAGACATGGGCATGGTCACTTTTTAAACTAAATGTCAGTAATTGCCACCAATTTAAGAAAATTCATTGGCGGTGATTAGCGTCACCAGAGAATGCACAAACACCCAGGCCCACCAAGGTCGGAGCGAATGATTCGTAATTATAGAACTTCAATACGTATTTTGTTGAATCCCTTTAATTTTCACAGTATTTTATTTTGTTTTATTCATAGCTCTGCGAACAGATTTGGAGCCAATCGGCCAACTGAGTTAATACACCTAGAAACGAAATTTAATTTTGAGTAAGTACATGAATTCTGTTGGAAATTAATTGGTCATAATTATCATCTGCCTAATCTTTTCACTTCGTACCGACTCCAATTAAATCCAATACAATGGTGGGACATATTTAATTTTAAGAAGCTAAAAATACATAAATATAAAATGCTAAATTAAAATAAAACTAAACTTTTATATAATACAATGATTAAATACAATATTTTCATTTAATTGCACCAAGGGAGTTGAAACACAAGGGCCATGGGGTCTGAGTGCTCACCAAGTTTTTAAATAAATTGCAAATAGTCGACTCTTCGCATGACCAGAGGGCTGGTATATTTTTAATTGAAAGAATCAGCATTGCCACCCAGGGTGGCAATGCTGCCAGCGTTCTGGGCACTTATCCCTTTGACAGCGACGTCGTTGAATTTTTTGACAACATTTCTCATTTTTATTGATTGTAAATATTAATATTAGTTAGATTAGTTATGATTGTATAGTATATACGTATTTTTATATAATTTTTTATTAAGATTGTATAGTATAATCTATAAGTTTCTTTATATGAACTACTTGCTTACATAAAACCACCGGAGTAGCTAAAAATAATCACCTGACATTAATAAGCATTAATAGTCACTCTGAATAAAAGCTACATTTCATTTTAATTGTATTTGTAATCCAAAATTTATGTTATTTTTATTTTTTCAGTCCTGAATTCGACCGCGTAAGTGAAATATTTGTGAAATTGTTATTTAAATTTAATAATTTTTTTTGTGATAATATTTATAATATGTTCACAGCTCTATATTGTATATGTACAGAGGGTTTGGAATTCTAAACATAAAAAGAGGTAAATAATTTTAATTAATACAGTCTCTTGTGACCTCTTCATGATTATTTAGATATTTTTTACTATCCATAATATAAAAAAGAATCGCTGAATGTATTACTAAGCGCAAATCTCAAGAGTAGCTGAACCGATTTCGCTTATTCTTTTTTATAGCATTCATTGAAATATGAAGATGATTCTTCCGAAAAAACAAATTAAAAAATGCCTGAAAAAGTCTAAAAACAACACTTTTCTATATTCCCATACAAAAGCTTCGTAATAATACTTAAAAGTCAACTTTAATTAAAAAAAAAGAGAGGCGACGCACAAACCTTTGGGCCATCATGACGAAAACGTACTGAAATCCGACAAATTCTGAGTCATCGATCATGAAGATATAAATTTTAAATAATTATCTCAAAATTGTTTTCTTTTATTTTCAGACACAAGTCTAAGATGTCGTCACCGGTGAGTGTATAATTATATTTAATAAAATAATGTTATCAAGACACTTTAAAGAAGTTTAATACTACAATAATAAATATTGGTGCGGCTCTCGATACCAATATATTTAAAAAATAACAAATAAATTTTCAAAAAATCTTTATAACATAAGATAAGCGTAAATTATTGGGTGGAGTCTCCGACTCATTAGAGTCGGAGACTCCACACAAAGCATTAGCTTTGTCCTTCTTTTTTTGTTTTGAAGATGTGGCCACTCTTTGGGATTAGAGTTAATTAAGGTGGCTCTGGAAACACCACAGGCCGCTGACATGATTTAGGACTTACATTTTTATTATAATGTTTCCTCACGATGTTTTCCGTCACCGCTACTTATAATTAAAAAAAAAACACATTGGTACTTGCCTAGGTTTGAACTCACGACCTTATGAATGTGAGGCGAGGTGCTAAACCTCCGGGTCATCACGACTAAACAAGGTGCTAGGTGATAGACTTCAGTCTGTTATCAATATATTTTCATAAAAAAATAATTATCTTTCAGTATCAGTACGCTTACGTGGACTTGGAACGCTTAGAAGATTTCATCAAGCGGTTCAGACGTCTGCAGGAAATTCCTGAAGATTCAGAAAGAGTTAATTTGAAGCTGCCTTTTGACGAAGAACCCACCATCAGTATAGAATCTGAAGTGGAAGCCGCGACCGAGCCATCACCTATCGGAAAAACAAACTGGTTTATAAATTCGGGGGTGATAATTTTTTTTCTTTTTTTCTACTATAGTAGGGGTGCTCCAGAGGTGAGTTGGAGTTAACTAGAGAGCGGCAGATTATGATATAGGGCAGGGATGGCGAACCAGTGGCACGCGTGCCATTGATGGCACGTGATATAATATTTTGGGCACGCCACAGATCGACAAAGTACGTAACACACTATGAAATGTAAGAAACGAATGCGACTGAACCTAGCTACGGTGCGGAGGAGTTGTTAGCATTGCTTTATTATTTTCCCAATACTTACTAACTAGGTGAAAATTATTGGATGGCACATTTATGGTCTCATTAAACATTTCATTACAAAAAATGGCACGTTGATCCATAAAGGTTCGCCACCCCTGATATAGGGGGTTGTACCTGTACAATGTTTAGTACTTACTCACCTAAACCATGTACTACGGTCGCGGGACTCACGAATTACCGTGACCCCGGGACGTAAAGGGCTATTAAAGGACACCGTGGAGTTTAGTCAGTACGAGTCTTATCCCAATTTACTTGGGGTCGGCGCAACACGTTTTCTTCTTCCATTCTCCCCTATCAAACGTCATAGTATCATTGACTCCTTGTTCTTTCATATAATTCCTTAGACAATTCATCCATCTTTTCTTTGGCCTTCCTCTTCCGCTCCATCTACCAACATTCATCACTCTCTTAGTTATTCAAGCCAGTAGTATATGGCATCTTTTTTTAGCGTGGTAGAATCATCAAATGAGTCCTCCCACCCAGGGCAGAGCGGGAGGGACTGTCAGACTCGTACTGACTAAAATCCACGGTGTCCTTCAATAGCAGGATAACAACGGCAGGATAATCATGATACTGCCTTATAATAAACTCCTTGGTTTCTCTCCAGGATGCATACAACCACATCAGGATCGATCCAGATGCTCCCGATATGGCCGACTTCATGCCTAACCGTGCATTTGAAGATAATGCCACCAAGTATTGGTTCTACCACCAGGTGATATTTTGATTATCTTGTGCAACCAAACGTTCCTCCACCTTTGCCACATTGGTCATAGCGCAACTGCTAAGTCAAGAGACCTGCGTTCGAATCCCAGGTCAGACATGTTTTATTATGTTATTCGAAAAGGCTTTTCTCAATAACAGCTAACTTGTATTTTTTTTTTACAGAATGATTTTATTCCCTTCACTTCAAGATGATTTTGAGTTTTGAATGAATTTTCAGACATAAAGTTTTTAATTTTTCATTTGCTTTTCACTTTAAAGGGGTATGCAACTTTTTGGCATCAAATTTTTTTTTCTTTCGCCAGTAATGAAATGTTGGTCATTAGTAGACCGCAACCTAAGAACTTCGTAAAAAATAATTTAAAAAACGGATTTCATTTTGTTCTAATCGGGAGTAAATCACTCCTGATTAAAACAAAATTAAAACCGCCATATCTCTGGTTGGTTACGATTTAGAAACTTTTTTGAAGTGAAAACTTCTTTAGCGGCGTTGAGCACTTTTCTGTAATGGGTATAAAATCTTAAACTCGCGTCAGGACACGTGACCCTGACCGAAAAAGCGTAGGACGGCGCAGGGCGCTTGCGTGAATCTTCGTGTGACTTTATTACTTTTAAAGAAGTTTGTATGCTGGATACATTCGTTGCTAGGTAACATTGTTTATAAAAGATGTACGTCACATTGGAAAATTATTGAAATAAAAAGTCAACCATTTTTGCGAGTTTTACTAAAATCTGTTCACAAGATATTTCCAACAATTACTATTCAAGTTTTCACTTCTGCCGGCACTCCCAGAGTGCAACCCGTCGTTTTTTTTTTTCTATGGATTTCTTAGGTAGTAGTCTAATTGTGGCCAAAATTTAATCACTGGCGAAAAGAAAAAAATAATTGATGCCAAGGTCCATAATAAAAGTTGCATGGGCCTTTCTTCCTGTTTTTTTAAGACCAAGAAGAAATCATATTTTGTGACTAATACTACTACATGTGACTGTCCCCATACTTGTGTGTAGTGATAGTCATTGCCGCTGCTCTCAAAACGATGAAGGAAAACTTTGACATGTGACATCTACCAACCCGTACTGGCTCCGCGTGGTGGATTATGGCCCACTCCCTCTAATAGAAAGGAGGCCTAAGTCCCAGGAGTGGGAACATCATACGCTGATGATGATGTACTTATCTATTTAATCTTATACGTAGTACAGTACTCCCCGGGCACGCCGCAATCGCGGCGGTAAGACCCCTCTTTGAGGAGTGGCTGGATAGGCGTCACGGCGTCCTTACCTTCCGCATGACGCAGGTCCTCACCGGACACGGAAGTTTCGGGAGGTTCCTGTGTCTGATAGGGAGGGAAGAAACGCCTGGGTGTCACCACTGCGAGGATCGTCCGGAGGACACCGTGGAGCATACGGTGCAGGACTGCCCCGCTTGGGCAGAGCACCGCCGTGTCCTCACGACGGCGATAGGCGGAGACCTCTCGCGCCCGGCATTGGTCGAGGCCATGCTGCGGGGCGAGACGGAGTGGGAAGCGGTCGCCTCCTTCTGCGAAGCAGTCATGCTCGTGAAGGAGGAGGCGGGCCGCCTGAGGGAGAGGACAGCGTCCTCCCTCCATCCCAGCCGCAGTGGTAGACGCCCACGGCGTCGGACGTCACAGGACGATCTCCGGCCACCGTAGGCGCGGGCATGCGGGCAGCGAGTAATGGGCGACTTGCTGTCCGACCATGGACCATGCCCGGGTCGACGGCGCGTTGTGTTCCACGCGCGCCTCAAAGAGTGTCAGCAAATTGACGGGGCCTGTAGAGGGCCAGAGCCTGCCGGGGTCGCGGGACTTACCCATCACCGTAACCCCGGTACGTAAAGGGCTCGTGAAGGACACCGTGGATTTTAGTCAGTACAAGTCTGACAGTCCCTGCCGCCCTGCCCTGGGTGGGAGGACTCATTTGATGATTTTACCACGATAAAAAAAAAAAGTACAGTACTCCCCGATTTCGCTAGTTATACTGTCACCACACCTGTGTGTGGTGGCAGTCATTGCCAGCCGCTAGAAACTCTTTGTTACCGTATTGTCTCGTCACCATAATCAGTGCACTCCCAAATATCTTCATAGCACTCGAAAGGATAACAAAAAGTCACAAGGACGAAAAATCACAACCAGCGCGGCCTGGTTCAGCCAGTTTACGACCTTGCAGCGGTGAGCAGTGACTTGGCGCGGAGTGAGGATCAGAATCAGAATCAGAATCATTTATTTGTCAAACATAGGTTATATCATTATAAGATCTTATGGTAAATAGTATTAGGTGCGCTATGTTTTGTCAGTTTTGACATACAACTATTTATGTTATAAGGGTAAGTTAAAATAAAGAATAATTATTATTATTATACATAAAAAAGATATTAATTACAATATTACAATTTAATAAATTGTTACAAATTACATTTCTAAAATGATCAGCAACATCAAATGTATAGAAATGTTTGAAACACGCCACGAGACGCAGCTAGTGACGAATTCGCTAACTTACAAAGCGACACCAGCAATTTATACTACGCTAACTCGAAGTTTAGGTAAAAATGTTTTTTACGCCAAGTTACTTAAAATGTGTTTTTACATATGTCATAAAAAAATCGTGACGAAATATACAAAAATAAGAAAGTTACAAATCTTATAAAACGCTAAGTAATAGTTATTTATGCAACTGTTGTATAATCAGGGGTATTAAAACACGAATGTGGGTTTATCACACGAGGCGTAGCCGAGTGTGATAATAGTATCACATGAGTGTTTTAATACCTAATTATAACGGTTGCATACAAGACTTTATCTACAATCATGCTGTGAATCCTCTATAAAAGATTCTCATAACATACCATATTCGCATACCATATTCGAGTGAAAAAATGGCGGGATATAACACGATAAGACGAGTTGTTCTTTTTTCAAAATTTTAGCGATCTGGTGGTGAAAATGTCATTGCATGAGAATGTTCTTTTTTTGAAATTCATTATAACACGCGTTTGGATGATATAATGATCATTATATCATTGAGTGTTTTAATGTTGGCAATAAGCTAATTGTTATAGGTTCTTTTATAGAGGATTAATAGCATGATAGTAGATAAAGGTACTTTTTGAAATCACTCGATTTATATTACGCCAACTATTATTAGCGGAGTGTTCGCGGGGAGGGGACGCACCGCTTGTTTGTTTACATTACTCTAACGACACTTGTCGCTGTGTTAGATGTGATTGCGCGGTTTTAAAACTTTAGCAGTAAATCATAATAGATAGTGTTATTGTAACCAGTTATTTAAACTATTGTTAGTGTTATTTTATTATTACAAAAATGTCTCGACAACGAGCTAAACATTTAGTGGAATTAACAAAAAAGGAAGAATATTCATTGATGAGTGTTGATAAAAATACTGAGATATCACTTCATACTGTCGAAAGAGGTTAGTTTAATGTGTTATTAAGGAATATTAACGTATGTTAAAGTATATAAATATGTTTTATCTACTATCATGCTATTAATCCTCTATAAAAGAACCTATAACAATTAGCTTATTGCCAACATTAAAACACTCAATGCTATAATGATCATTATATCATCCAAACGCGTGTTATAATGAATTTCAAAAAAAGAACATTCTCATGCAATGACATTTTTAGTACCAGATCGCTAAAATTTTGAAAAAAGTACAATAAATTGTAGACTAATTCGTAATTTCGGATTCTCATCTTATCGTGTTATTTCCCGCCATCTTGAATTTACATAGTTCTGTACAACACCCTATGGTATGAAAATCTTTTATAGAGGATTCACATCATGATTGTAGATAAAGTCTTGTATGCAACTGTTATAATTAGGTATTAAAACACTCATGTGATACTATTATCACACTCGGCTACGCCTCGTGTGATAAACCCACATTCGTGTTTTAATACCCCTGATTATACAACAGTTGCATAAATAACTATTATAGTAATACGCTAGGTTTTTTTGAAAATTGGAGCCACTTTGGTCAAAGTCCGTGCAACACTACGCTAACTCATAGTTAGCGTAGTTTAGTGCGTTCGTGTGTATACTTGTTCTTTTGTAAAATGAACTACTTAGCGACTTTTACGTAGTAAATACTTATGTGTAACGTATTAATTAGTTTATTACTTACGAAAAAAAATAGTCGTTTTTTTTGAAGTACATGCTTTTTATGAAAATATTTAAATATGATTTCAATACATTAGGTATACCTATTGTTTTAGAATCGTCGCCATTACCTGCTGAAGTTGATAATCCTGAATTCGTGTCTTTATATGAGCACGTCATGTTTGATGAGCCTATTCAAGAGCATGATTATTCTATGTCCAGTTCTGCAAGCCGAGATATGGTCGGTTACAATTAATATGATGCCGTATTACAAGATATCAATTTAAACGACTTGGGGGCTCCTAATACTCCACTTAATATTTATTCACCAAAGGTAATGACTTCTATCCAAAAACCTTCTCCATTGGCATTAACTCCAGCAAGTATTGAACCTTTATTTTCGGTCGTCACTAATGATCCTTCTGACAGCTTGTATAATACCCCCGTACCTTCACCCTATTGTGATTTTTCGGAATCTTCACAAAGTTTACACGATACTTTGGTGCCGACCTCTTGTTACAAAGAGACTGAAGATAGAACACTGACACCTGAAATCGTTACATCCGCCCAGGAAAGTCTTCCTGATTCGCATATGGATAACGGCCTCACCAAAAATACAGATTCAGTATCGGCAATATCTACTCCGTGTAATTCAATTTCCTCGCCTGCAACGTTCAATGATAGTGACTATTCTACAGTATCGACCCCAAAAAATATTAAACGTAGATCAAAAAAAAGGACTGATGTGGGTCTCAAACGTCTTAAACTTGAAAATGAATGGATAGCTAGAAAGAGAAAACGTTTGTGTAACAAAGGATTGGAGTATACCACGTCAAAAGGAAAAACTAAAGCAGCAAGAAGTATTAAAGTCAGTTGTGTCAATTGTCGTCTGCAATGCTATAGTAAAATAGGCTACGAGGTTCGTGTTGATCTGTTTGATAAGTTTTGGAGTACTGGAGATCACGCGAAACAATGGGAGTTAACGAAGTCAACCTATGGTCAGACAACTGTGGGGGACAAAATCGCAATCGGATCGTATACTATATGTATTTATTAGCTGCAAAAATGTTTAAAATGAAGATTAGCCACCATTTTATGGAAAAGGGCCATACACAGAATGAGGGCGACTCAGTTCATGCTTTAATAGAAAAGACTGCAAGAGGTAGAGAAGTGTATTCGCCAGATGAATGGTATTCACTAGTGCGATGGGCAAAAGTCAATGGGAATCCTTATACTGTTATCGAGGTCAATCAAAACATGATATTTGATTTTAAAAGTAATATAAGCAAAAAAAAATTGGACTAAAAATATAAATAATGATAAAATTATGTGGAATAAAATTAAAAAAATTGAAGTTTCTCCTGATAATTACGGTTTGTTGGAATATAAATATAGTTTAGGTGATAGTGAAAGCAATCAAATACAATGTTTTAAAAAGACCACTAGATTATCCCAGTTGGAGCCTTTTCCCGAAAAAGCATACAAAGCTTTGTTAAAAATTAATGTAGCAAAATATAAAGATTTAAAATATTATTGTGATAAGAATATTATACCCGAAAAGTATCATACATTTTATAGAAATTTATTAACAGCTGAACATGATGTGGACAATGCAAGTGATGAAGATTAAGAGGTTAAATAATTACATCTTATTGTTTAAATTATGTAATTTATATTCACCAATTGGAAGTTTTAGTTTTCTCAGAATAACAATATTGAGTGCAATCTTGATTTAAATATAATTATGTTTGAGTTCTTAATCATTACAACTTTTTGGTAAAATTATGTGATTTGTATTTACCAATAGGGAGTTTTTGTTTTCTCCTAAAATTATCAATATTGAGTGCAATCTTGATTAAAATATAATTATGTTCGAGTTCATAATAATTATAACTTATAATATTGTTTAAATTATGTGATTTATATTTACCAAATGGAAGTTTTTGTTTTCTCCGAGAGCAATCTTGATTTAAAATTACAATTATTCGAACTCGAATTGTGATTGATCTGATCTCTTATCGTTAATTAATAGTAAGTACTTACCTATAATAAACTGTTAATTACCTACTACACTTATTTTGTTTTAATTATGTATCTAGGTACCTACAAATATTACTATCTACACAATTTTATCTGGAATTTATAAAATTTAACGTGAATTATAGCTCAACGGAAAGTTACATGATACGCTAACTTGTGGCACAGGGCGATGTATAGTACGCTATATATAATTTGACGGCTTTTAATACGAAATCCGCCAGAGACGCATGTACCGGTTAAACAAAGCTAACTTAAATAACTTGTTATTCAGCACGATAAATTACAATAATATATCTTGTGGGTGTATATAATACCCTAATGTTATGAGTAATACACAAAATACTGTAATTTTTTTATTGCAACGTAATAAAAATAACACTTCTTTAGCACTACAACCTCCCGTACTACACTACGCTAACATTAGTTAGACGTGTATAAAATGTAACATTTTTGAAGTGAAAACTTCTTTAGCGGCGTTGAGCACTTTTCTGTAATGGGTATAAAATCTTAAACTCGCGTCAGGACACGTGACCCTGACCGAAAAAGCGTAGGACGGCGCAGGGCGCTTGCGTGAATGTTCGTGTGACTTTATTAAGTACTTTTAAAGAAGTTTGTATGCTGGATACATTCGTTGCTAGGTAACATTGTTTATAAAAGATGTACGTCACATTGGAAAATTATTGAAATAAAAAGTCAACCATTTTTGCGAGTTTTACTAAAATCTGTTCACAAGATATTTCCAACAATTACTATTCAAGTTTTCACTTCTGCCGGCACTCCCAGAGTGCAACCCGTCGTTTTTTTGATGAATTACGTTTATATACGGCTAACTCGCGCTAAATCAAAAATTATAAATAATTAAGGAAAAGTAAATATGACATATTACAATGAATAAATTAACTATTAAGCATGCCAAATTTCAAATAAGTATCTTAATTAATGTAAAAGTTATCACGTTTTTCCCTTTAAACGCCTCTACTGTAAAGTACGCTTTTTTGAGTTAGCGTAGTATAAATTGCTGGTGTCGAAAGGAATTATTGTCTTATTCACGCCGCCCGTCGTCGCATCTCTCATCGCTTGGACCAAAATCGTGGAAGGGCTGATAGTGCGTTTGATATGCGTAGCCAATGTATATAATTGTCAGAATTTGGGTGTAGAATACCGTAAGAGGATCCCTTACTTAAATATAATTTAGTAGAACAACCAGCAGCCACATTGTACTACATGTTACAATTATATACAACGGCACGGCTAGCGTGGTGGCTGAGCGATTGGCATGGGTGTCGCGGGTTCGATTCCCGGGTTTGTGTATGTGAATTTATATGTTTGTAAACGCACCCACGACAGAGGAGAAATTCATAGTGTGGGCCAAAGTTTAAAAATATATATATACAAAATTTGTGTCCAATATTATTATCTATTCTTATAGCTTCATATAGATGAATGTATATGTATATTTTATTTATATACATAGATATATATATAAAATATTCATATCAGTTGTGAACAGCTCTACCGATTTGGGCTCTTATTAATTTTATAAGTAGGTACGTAATTATTGTCAGGACATAATTATAGGAATGAATGAAAAAAAAAACTTTTTTTAAAGCGCTTAAAGTCGTTTATATTAGTTTGCGGCCATTTCAAGCTGGGGCACGTCGTTAAAATATAACGAAAATCAGACTTCGTACCTGTATACAATTTCGTATTTTTTGAAGTGAAAACTTCTTTAGCGGCGTTGTGCACTTTTTTTGGAATGGGTAAAAAATTTTAAACTCGCCTCAGGACACGTGACCTGATCGAAAATTCGTAAGACGGCGCAGGGCGCTTGCGCGAATGTTCGTGTGTGTTTATTACTATTCAAGTTTTCACTACTGCCGGCACTCCCAAAGTGCAACCCGTCGTTTTTTTTTTATTAGACTAAGATGCTAACTAACATTTAAATGGTGTAAGTAAACGACAGATTACTTGTTGCTAACAACCGCAAAAGCACGAAAGAAGTATGTTTTAATCATTCTGTTTAATAGCCGGGCCAGGCCGGTAACATTTTTCGTTGATTTTCGCGAGAATTGTCTTTAAATGTATATTATCTACAATCTGATAATCTGGATTATGGCCCACTCCCTCTAACAGAGAAGAGGCCTGTGTCCCAGCAGTGGGAACATTAATAGGCTGATCATGATGATGATGATGTATATTCTCTTATAAACGTCCATTAACGCGATAATTAACGGCATTTCCCGTGAGTGTGACAATCGCAAACATGACAGAGATTACAAAAATATTTTATAAGATTACTTAACGTGATGGGTAATACAGTGGGCAAGCGAGCTAATCTTGATACAAAACTTCAAAGCTCCCTGAATCTTCGCACCCTTTTAAGGACCCCCCATAAACCATGACATTCCATCAGAAAGGGTTCTTTCGTCAAAGTTCGACGGAGGCACGAAATAACACCTCGGGGAGTAGGAGAGGCGTCTTGGAACTTGCCTCATGTACTATTCATGACCTAACCTTGCCATGCTCTATTTTAGAGTGCTGCGGTCTGCAAATTGAGTGGCGACCATTTTTTTTTTACATCAATAGAAGTAATATCAAAGTATTAAAATATGGGTGTACAGGGTATCTCGGGAAGTGTGGATCAAACTGAACAAGGACATGGGATAGGTCATTTCTAATCTTTTTAACTCAGAGACATTCGGTGGTCGCGGGACTGTACGAATTACCGTGACCCCGGAACGTAAAGGGCTATTGAAGGACACCGTGGATTTTAGTCAGTGTGAGTCTGACAGTACCTTCCGCTCTGCTCTGGGTGGAAGGACTCATTTGATGATTTTACCACAATAAAAAAAAGAGACATACGGTCCTATTTTGTACGGTTCAAAGTTATGACAAATTTTCGTGTTCAGACAGGTCAAACTTAAACGAAAACTATTAGATAAAAATATTGGAATTGACCTCCCTACCTGCTTCCTCAGGATTTCCTCAGAATTGACCTCCCTACCTGCTCAGTTTGATCCACACTTCCCGGGACACCCTGTATAGGGACCTATTGAATGTGTATATAAGGGTTCTCAAGAGCAACCCAAGATTTTTTACGAAAAAATTATCACACTTATTTTTTGGGCAGTTTTTTATAAAACAAACATGTGAAATTAAATCTAGGACTAGTTATGTTTACGCCTAGTATTTTATTTAAAGCTATTGCGTAGCTTTTATCGCGGGCTTTGAGCGAGGTGACCGAATCGAGAAATTCCGTAACGAAAATAAACCTAACGCTGTCACTGTCACAGCTGTCATGTCAACGAGAATGAATATAAAATTTGAATGAATGATTTTTTTTCTTGACGTTGCACTTGATTGACGTGGCTGACCATAGCCTAATTAGTAGAATAACTTCCCATAGACCAACGATGGGATGATATTCTCGTTAAATATTCGCGGTAGGCGATATTTTTTTCTTTCTTTTCATAAATAAAATAAATAAAAAATTATAATTGCATGAGTTGATAAAAAAATTATATGCAATAGCTTTACCGCGGCAGTTCCCGAGTGCCACAGGTATTTCCTTTTTTTATTAAACGTTGCCCCACGCTGAGAATTTCTCCTGTGTCGTGGGTGCGTTTACAAACAAAGAAAGTCACAAACACAAACACCCAGACCCGGAACAACTACTCGTAGGTCATACAATCGTTTGCTCCGTGCGGGAATCGAACCCGCGACACGCAGCGCAGCAATCCAATCGCTTTGCCACTGCGCTAACCATGCCGTTTAATTTAAACATCACTTGTGCTATATGCTCAAACGTCGCAAAAACTTAATTAGTTGTTTATGTGTTTATTGTCCGACTCTAGGGTTAAGAACCCACAATTTTTTCAAAGATATCAATGGTCAAGTTTACTCATCACATGACCAGAAGGACGGTTAATTTCTTGGTTAAAGAACCAGCTATTCAACGTGGCTCACCCTTCACCAGGTTTTTTTTTTTTATTTCAGATTTATTGTAAAGATTGGACCGATGATTAAAAACACTAATACCTCAGCTTAGTACCATTTGCATAGTTAATGAAGAATAACGATTAAAATGTTTCAATTAAGCTTTCATCTTGAAATTTCTTTGAAAGGTTAAAATTGAACAATTCTTAATTATTAGCTTCGGTCGGGCTTTGAATAATTTTACACCTCATCGCACAATCTCTGATCTCTTGAGTTTTGAACTTTTGAGATCTCCTGAAATAGTCTGGCTGATCCAAGTAAGATGGAGTGACCCCTAAATCTTTCATTATGTGGGTTCAAAGATTTGTTATGTACGAGTACTTATCTATTTTTATTCTTCACGGACTGCAAATAAATAAAGTATAACTTTATTGGGTGCGGCTTTTCAAAATGTTCTGCTATATTTCGTTTAAAACCGAAAGGCTATTTTATTTAAAAAAAAAATTAGTCAGAAAGATACATTACCCACTCCATCCCTTAACCAAAATTGTCGATAATACAATGCTTCTAAAAATCACAAAACGTCAGTCGGTCGGTATAATTTTACAGACGGAATGACGTCACAAGCTCCACTCCGGAAATTCGAAGCGTTTGTCCCAGTCAATATAAATACGTGTTCATTATTTTTCATTACTCTAACTAACGGACTAAACAGATTTTCAATTTATTTATGCAGTAAACCACCCTCTTTAGACATACTAAACACAACACTAACGTTTTTTTTTTATCGTGGTAAAATCATCAAATGAGTCCTCCCACCCAGGGCAGAGCGGGAGGGACTGTCAGACTCGTACTGACTAAAATCCACGGTGTCCTTCAATAGCCCTTTACGTTCCGGGGTCACGGTAATTCGTTCAGTCCCGCGACCCCGGCAGGCTTTGGCCCTCTAGAGGGGGGGCCCCGTCACTTTGCTGACATTCTTTGAAGCGCGCGTGGAACACAACGCGCCGTCGACCCGGGCATGGTCCATGGTCGGACAGCGAGTTGCCCACAATGCCCACACAACACTAACGTAGCGCGAACACCATCAGGACATCATTTGCAAGCGGCAACGTCATTCGTCAACGTCGTTTACGAATGTAAGGCATCGACGGATTTTATTACAAAACAACGCGACGCGAGCTGTTCTTCACCGCCCGATTGTGCGGACAAGCTGATTGTGTCGTGTGTGACTCGCCTTAAAGTAAGGAAAACATACATAGTTCCTGGAAGTAAGGATCGAATTGAAAAGGAGCATGATGTGCAAGGCTATTTCCATTTTTTAATAAACCTGAGTGTGTCGGCACAATTTTCATAGTACAAAAGTAATGACCAATTTGTGTTTCATAAAAATCGATTCAATCTGTAATTCCTGGAACATTCTTATTATTTTTATGTAATTATACGCCCAATTTAGCTTAATTACTGACTGCTCTAGAATGATTGATGAAAATTGTAAAGTACAATAAAAAAACTATTACATCTTCCGTGTTCATGATCGTACCTTTAAAACAAAGTATGATCGATTCGTTCAATGCAGCAATGAAACAGCATTATTGTTGCCGGTCATTTCCTGAAATGACTGGCAGAAATTGTCGGATTATTTCACTTTGTCCTACCGATTCTTGCCGCTTGTGGTGCAAAGTAGAATGTTTAAAATTTTAATATTCGATTTGCACCAGTTATGGTTTTATTGCTCTGGTGTTTAGTTCAATAATAATCAAAATAAGGCAAATTCCACAAAAAAAATAAGACGGATTTTTATGGCGATCGCATCATTTAATTATTTCAGCAACAGAGACGAAAAAAGCATTGACGGACAGTGTGAAAGATTATACGGTTAAATAGCGAGCTATGAGATGACAACAAATAAAGCATGAAAGAAGTGCTTCGCGGACATCTCATCGCCAGCCAAATTACAGTTCACTACTGAACGAAAACAACCAAAGAACGCCAACCATCACGATCTTGGGCAATCTACTGCATCTATCCCCTTCTAGCCATCTTCTAAAAATCTTCGATCTGCTGTGCCTCAGGGCGTAACACGACGTCTTAATACATATTATTATAAAAAAAGACATAATAATTTAGAACATTCCACTGTACGAGTATGCTGGTGGGCCAATGTAGCAGGGCAGAATGGAATAGTCCAAATTGTCACCATTATTAATTAATACGAACCGACCTACATTGTGTCGTGTATCCCCGGAGGGGACCCCTGCACAATTACGTAATATCTTGCAATTATGGACCTTATCCAATTACTGGTGCATGTTCTGATTAGTTATGCAAATTCAACGATTGTGACATTGTTTGGACTGAAGTCCAAACAATTGCAGTTAGAAACGTCGTTCCAGTCAAACCAGATGCAGCTGGATATCAGTATTTTACATGGAGCGACTGTCTGTCGGACCTCCACAACCCAGTAACTGGGTAATACGATACCCCATGGTAAGACTGGTTGTCAGACTTTAGAGCTTCTGACTAGCAGTAACGACTGTCAAAGATCTACAAATGACAGCCGGGACCAACGGTTTACGTGCTTTCCGAGGCACGGAGGAAACTCTCTATGACAGATGGTCACCCATCCATAGACCAACCTCGGCAAGCGCGGCTTAACCCGGAAGATCGGGCTGTACGGCTGTATTTATTTAGCCACGAGCTCCTCAATATTAATACACTATGAAGTTATATTTATCCGTCGATATTAATAAACTATTAAGAATAAAAATGAACAAATATTTCGGTATGGCAAACTGAAGTATCGATGGATTAGCTATGCTAGCAAAAGCCACAGCACAAGATTTCCGTATTTAACTGTACAGTGTACTTGAAGTAGGTATGCACGGCGTTTATTGCAGTGAAAAGTCGTGCTAGGACCTCTAACCGTTGAGATATAAGAGTTCTTGGGTGGAGACCGTACATCAGCAAGCATCAGGTGGGATGCCTTTGGGCAGTGTGGAGGTGTACCTTGCAGAGATAAAGGAGCAAGGTGAGAAAAAGGAGGAAGCACCTAGATGAGAGTTACTGATAATAATCTAGTTGAATAAGGAGTAATTAAAGACGAAGAATTCAGCATAAAACTGTGATGATGAAAATATACCACTTGTTCAATATCATCGGCAAAAAGATTTGTGATGGTTGTTTTTTAAAACATCAAGATTTTAAGCTATAATGAAAACAAAATGAGTTTCTAAAAAAAATCGTGGTTGCTTTTACAAACATATTATTATAGACTCACACACACAACCGCCCAGACCCGGAACAACTACTCGTAGATCATACAAATATTTGCTTAGTGCGGGAAATGAATCCGCGACACACAGCGCAACAGTCTAATCGCTCAGCCACTGCGACAATCGTGCCAAAAGTTATTATCCTAAGTCGGCTAGAATTACTTTACTACAAATGACTAAATTATAATTATATTTCGTACTAACTTCCGCCCGCGACACCGTCCGCGCGGATGCGTGGCCCGCGTGTGCCGCAAACGGTTGAAGCCAAATCCGACTTTCGGCGCTACAGGTTACGGCGCTGAATCCACTGCGGGTAATGCAACGTGTGTTCGCGGTTCTACAGAACAACGTCTATGAATAAAACTGAAAAATAAGAGATTTTTTCTCTACGTATTTTTCGAGGATAAAAAGTATCCCATTTTATGCCCAGGATAATAAGGTATCATTATACCAAGTTTCATCGAAATCGAACCGTTAGTTTTCACGTGATGCCTGCACATACAGATAGACAATTTTTTTTAAATCACATAGGTATTTGGGTTTGGTATCGATCCAGCAACACCCCCCGCTATTTATTTTTTCAATATTTTCAATGTAGAGAATTGACCCTTTTAGGCTTCTACAGATTTATTATATGTATAGATTCCTCCATTTGTGTCCGAGTTACCTACCTTGTTTGCATATTTTTCCCGTCGCCCGCCGGCAAAACAGCATTATGTTTTAAAAGGTTTCAAAATAAAAATAAAACGCATCGTCAGTTGTTCTTTCTTGAAATAATTAATGCCGCGACCCCGGCAGGCTCTGGCCCTCTAGGGGGGGGGGGGGGGGCGTCACTTTGCTGACACTCTTTGAGGCGCGCGTGGAACACAACGCGCCATCGACCCGGGCATGGTCCATGGTCGGACAGCGAGTTGCCCATTACTCGCTGGAGGAGGCGACCGCTTCCCACTCCGTCTCGCCCCGCAGCATGGCCTCGACCAATGCCGGGCGCCAGAGGTGTCCGCCTATCGCCGTCGTGAGGACACGGCGGTGCTCTGCCCAAGCGGGGCAGTCCTGCACCGTATGCTCCACCGTGTCCTCCGGACGATCCTCGCAATGGTGACACCCAGGCGTTTCTTCCCTCCTTATCAGACACAGGAACCTCCCGAAACTTCCGTGTCCGGTGAGGACCTGCGTCATGCGGTAGGTCAGGACGCCGTGACGCCTATCCAGCCACTCCTCAAAGAGGGGTCTTACCGCCGCGATTGCGGCGTGCCCGTACTTCTGAAGCTAAAGTTGTTTTTCACTTTTTTGTGTTTTTGAAGTCGGTTTTATTTTTTGCAAAAAGTTTTTTTATTTTTCAATTTTTATTACTAGTTGTAATATCCTATATAAACATTTGCTATGCATTTATTTTACATTGTTATTATTAACAATATTTTTCATGGTTATAGGCTTATCCCCAATAAAATAGCCACCTAGCTAGGTGCATTATTTTTTGTAATTTATTTCATCACCGCTGCAAATCAAAACGGTGAAGAAAAATATCATGAGGGAACCGGAATGTCATAGAAACAAATATTCGAAGATATATGACATTTACCAACCCGCACTGGGCCCGCGTAGTTGATGACTTCCATAGCATAATTATAATGTAGGGACACATGCCTCTCCTCTATGAGAGAGTGGTCTTAATCCACCACGCAGGCCCAGTGCGGTTTGGTCACTGACAATGCGACAGGCGTAGCTTGGTATTATCCTATAGTATTAACAATTTCAGCTGAGCATCTGGGTATTCAAATGTTTGTTGCGCGGCGCACTATTTTCTCTGAATGTATGGGTGATTAGAATGTATGTGTGCGAGTAGGTTTATTTATAAAGCTAAACTAGAGTGCACAAAAAACTAAACTAGAGTGGCGCTAGCAGTCCCAAAATTTTAAGTGATACGGCGCGATGACGTAGCTTGAAGGAATTTGTATAAGCCTCAGCCGTTTATACACGTTCTTTGAAGAAAGACATATAAACGTTATGTCAAATAGCGTTTATCAAATTTTACTTTGCTCAGCTCAAAGTGTTAAACGCACTATATTATTTATATTTCAATAACCCTATGTTGATTTTAAGGTTCTCGAAAACGGTTCTAACGATTTCGATGCTGGTTCAAACCCCAGATATAAACAGGTTTTTTATAATTGGTTTTTCTTGCATTTTATTTTTTAAAGGTTTTATTTTAGGGATTTTCTTTATTTGCACCCAAGCAGAGTGCTTGGTCTACCAGCTTGTTATTATTAATAGTAGCTATATTAGTAGACTGAGCAGCTTATTAAACTAACTGTAAAAAAAATCAAGTATAGTTTTAGCTTTTAAAAGCTTTTTCAAAATGCTCGGGGAGGTATAAATCTACTTAAGGCGATGTGAGACGCAAAACCGTCATTTTGTATTGTGTATTATTCCTTAATAAAAGGGATTTAAATTTTGAAAAAAACATAGTACATATTTCAGTCTTCGGTCTACAGGTTTCTGCTTTTCGATACACGATTGCTTGCACTTTACTGCATTCAATTAAATCGCAAAAACAGGTCCAACTCATGGTTTGGATTCCATTTTATTTGAGTTATACTAGGTTTTGAATAATAAAACTTATACCATCTTAAAGAGCATAAAAAATGAGATAGAATTTAGCAGTATTATTGTGAAAGGATGAGAAACCATACCAGTAAGTCCAGAATTAGGTGATTTCATCTTTTCATACACTCGACCCGTGGCATTTAGTCGGTCTTGGACCGTGTCGGAGGTCGGATGTACGTCAATTTTTTTGCAAACCCACCACCACGCTTGGTTCTATTACTGACAGAGACAAACATTTATTTTAAATAATAATACCTGTATTAGGGTGTCCCTTATTTTTCAAAGTTTTTATTTTTTAACGCATACGTCTTAGTTTTGTTCGTATGTTCCTAAAACACTCGAAAATACATTTTTACCTCATTTGGAGAAGGAGAACCCGTGCCGACTTGCATCGAAACATGTTCATACAAGTGTCGCCGAACTAGCGGCGCACACCCGTCTTATTTGTCATTTGTTCACAGTTACTCTCGTGATTTGTTAATCACGAGAGTAACTTTAATTGTTTTAAAGTTTAAAAAATGGCAGTGGAATTAAGAAGCAATAAAAAAAGTATTTTCTTAGTTGGTGACGTGAACCATCAAATAACTGGAGCAAAGTTACCGTCTAATCGTCATGTTCTTGCAGTCCTCTTTTTTAACATTCGCGAAGTTAAATTGACTGTTAATGAAAGCGCAAATCTTGCAGTTCGAGAGTGTATTATATTCTGGGAAAAAGCTAGAATCCCTACTAGAGCTGTGCCTAACTGTGTAAAAAAACTTGTGGATCTTCACCGTGCTTGGAGAGAGTTACAAAAAAATTCAAAAAAAACGCAAGACGTTTACAAGCGCCGCGAGGAGGACTTTCAAAACAATTTAGATAATTTATTCGATATAGCACACGCAAATGCTTTGGAATGGATAAAAATAGAAGAAGATAAAATCTTTTTACAAAAACAAAGAGAACCAGGGCGTCCAGGATGTTTAGCGGGAGTAGATAAAAAGTTAGCCGAGAAAGAAGAAAGAACAAGACAGAGAAAATTAACAGAAGAGAAAAGAAGACAAGAGCAAATGTGTTCCGAAAGTTTGTCGTCATCTTTAACTACAGCAGATTTTATCGAAACGCAAGGAAATCCCAATCAACCTACCAGCTCTGACGAAAGCCTTGAGGAACCCTTACCATCGACATCTCAAATGGTAAGTTCTGTAACAAATTCAAAAAGAGGAAGGAAAGACTTTATCACTCCTAAGTTAGTTGCCGCTTTGGATAGATGTCAGTTAAGCATAAGGGACTCTGTCTATATACTTCAGGCTGTAGTAGAAGCCCTAGATCTCAGCTGTGATGAATTCCCCATAAATAAATCGTCTATTCAACGCATTCGCACACAGAGTAGAAAAGATAGAGCGGAAGCTATAAAATTAGATTTTCAGAATAATTTGCCTGAAACGGTGACCGTTCACTGGGATGGGAAGTTATTACCCGGACTAGACGTAAGAAGTTCTAAAGAAGAACGCCTGCCAATTATTATTTCATTTGAAGAAAAGGAACAACTTTTAGCTGTGGCCAAACTGGAAAGCTCTTCCGGTCAAGATCAAGCTGAAGCTGTTTTAACTGCACTTCATGACTGGAATCTCGAGGAAAAAGTACAAATAATGTGTTGTGACACAACTCCCTCTAATACAGGGCGACTGAACGGAGCTTGTGTACTTTTGGAACAAAAACTAGGCAGGGAATTATTACTCTTTGCTTGCCGCCATCACGTTTACGAACTGGTTTTAAAATGTGTATTTGAAACAAAAATCCACCAAACCACAAATAGCCCTGACATCCCGATGTTCAAAAAGTTTAGAGACAATTGGAAAACTATTAATCCTGCTGCTATTGAAGCGTACACCGAAATCGTCACACAACATTTTTCTAAAACAACGATTGATGAATTGTTGACATTTTATAATCGAGAACTGCAAAAATCCATTGTACGTGACGATTATCGGGAATTAATTGAATTATCTATTATTTTCTTAGGAGGAGATAATGAGAAAAACATTAAAATAAGACCTCCTGGAGCAATGCATCAAGCCAGGTGGATGGCTAGAGCCATTTACTCTTTGAAAATATGTTTGTTGCAATCTCAGTTCAAAATTAGCGCCAAGGATAAACGAGCCCTACAAGATATTTGTTTATTCATTGCGGTTATGTATGTAAAACCATGGCTTGAATGTACTCTGGCGGTCAAGGCACCAAATCAAGATTTGCGCTTTTTAAAAAGTCTTAAGGAATATGAAACTGTTAACAAAGAGATCTCCAAAGCAGCCCTGAGCAAGTTTAGTCAACATCTTTGGTACTTGTCAGAAGAAATAGCTGTTTTATCACTTTTTGATGATGAAGTAGATGAACAAACTAAGACAAATATTGTAGCGAACTTACAAAGAGAGAGTTTGTATGAATCTGTAAAGAGATACATTCCATCAAAAGAAGATATGTCTGTTTATTTGTATGGTAAGTGGAAATACATAATTTTTCGTATGTTCTCGCGATTGTTACACATTTAAATTCTATAACTTAATACGGACTTATCGCGTTTATCACATTTTTATATCTAGAACAGACCTGACTAAAAATGTAATAAACGCGATAAAACCCTATTAAGTTATTCAATTTAAATGAAAGTACATAGTTTTATGTCTTAATAAACTGATAATAATATTATCTTGTCTTTTCTTGCAGGAAAATCATTAAATAATTTTGTGTCTATCAAGAGTACAAATTTATTTGCGCGTTTAAAGATTGATAAAAAATTCTTGAAGAGACCCGTTTCTACATGGGAAGAAGATGGAACCTATTTGCAGGCAAAAAGAAGGGTTCTTTCTTTAAGGGCCGTGAATGATACAGCTGAAAGAGCTGTAAAACTTATGCAAGATTTCCATGGTCTAATCACTGCAAAGGAAGAACAAAAACAATTTTTGCTGCGCTGTGTACAAGAACATAGAAATCTGTACCCAGATTGTAAAAAAGAGACCCTTAAAAAAATATATCCTTGTTGATTTGTGATGTTCTTTTGATTAATAAATACCTATTTTCTAACTTTTTCTTCGATTATTATTTTTATACAATATAAACATTTTATTTCATTTTATAACACATACACAACGATAAGCTTTAAAGACAACGATTTTTAAAATCTTCAAGGCTCTGTCGGCACGGGTTAATGTTGACATATAAATATAAAATTTTGTATTTGATTATGTTTAGGTAGTTTAAAAAGAATTAAGGGGTATGCATTTCCATATCTGAAAAAAAAAATTTTTGACCCATATAAGGGACACCCTAACCTGTATATATATTAATTTTCAAAATACTTGTAATATTGTTCATTTTATAAGGTTATAATTTTGTAAACAAATGGGCAGAAAAAGTAAGAAGTTGTCATCGCTGGCTCTTCGAAGGCTGAATAAACAAAAAAGGTAAGGATGCATTGGAAAAATTATTAAAACCTCCTTTGCATATTTATTTCTCTTTACTAATAGTAGGAGAGCTACTGAACCATCCGACTTACCTGTTTTCCACAAAGTTAGAATTAAAAAATTATAGTCATACTGTGAGAGCAAAAACAAAATAACTTTGTCTCCGTTTTGAGGAATGATAATGCAACCACATAGATGCCTGCTACAACGTTACTTTTCAATAATACAATTTAAAAAAATCCAGCTTTGTGGAGAACGGGTAGGATGTTTCAGTGGCTCCTAGACTATAACCACAGAATATAATATACCTAATGGTTTATTTTTCTAGCGGATTTACCAACCGCATCAAATATTTAAGACAGTTAAATTTAGACCCTATGTCAGAGTTCATAAAGCCACCGTGAACGCACTTAAACGCGGTTTACTGTCTCCAAATGTGAAATAGGTAGTGGTCATAGTGTGGAAGTGTACACAGTATGATCATTTCCTACAAAAATATTAGTTATTAACTGCCGTGACCCCTGATTCACCTCCACGCTTTAAAATTACCTAGATTTTTTATATTTTAGAGCAATGCAGCTGCAGGCCAAGCGCAGTGCGCATATATCGACTAATGATTCAGGGGATAACGAGTGAGTCATTTACTCCACTTTTTTATTTAATTAAAAAAGTATTTAGTGGTAATTATTACGAACTAATCAAAATCAACATTTGTATTATAGGTGAATAGAGCATACGGAAGGGCGTAAGGTGTCTCCGTTAATTACTTTACAACTTGTTCATTTGAATAACCCTAAAATTGAGGAGTATGTAACTATAATGTACTTAATGAAAACAATTCTACTGATGATATCCGTTGAACTTACAAACAACAACAAAACTTCATTTGTTTTATTGTTACAGAACTACTAAAGGTTACACCCATGTGATACTTGACGCTGAAATGCCTTTAGATGAATGCAGTCATGTATCACCTGATAATAATATTAATGAGTAAGGACTTGAAATATACTGCAAGCGGGATTTTCGGGGCCGGGCTTTCCCGGTTCGATACCCTACTTTTTAGAGAAAAAATAATATTAGCTTTCATTAGCTTCTATTTGATTAAGGTTCCGGCGCCAAGTAATTTCTCCATTCAAACATAATACCAAAATTATTTGCGATACGAACATATCACCAACTTAATATAATGATAGTGGAATACAAACGGCATTTTTCTAATGGTCCAAAGGTCCTGAATTTTTTTTTTACTTTTTAACATTGTAACATTTTAAGATTGTAAACATCATATTTCCAACTTAATTATTCTGTATGTTCAAAAATAATGCAATATATGCGAAGGTAGTTTTACATTATATTAATCCATATTTCCAAATAAATACGTTAATCGTCATAAGTATTTCATTTTGAACAAAATTGCCAAAATAATACCGCAACAAAAAAAAATTATACATACAAACGTGCCTATAGTAATCAATTCAAGTTGATTTACTGCTTTGCTCTACTCTGTAACTACTACCTAGACTTCGCAAGTTTTGGCGCGCGTGTCATCGCGCATCGTAATTCATTACGTATCCGCTAGTCCTTGCGGGCGCTGCAGTAAGCGTTGAATGCCTGCGGTGCTCAGGAAAACCTCGCCTTAAAATGTTGTTTAAAATTATCTTCCACTACAAAAGCAAGAATTTCTGAGAAATTAAGCTCAATATTGTTCTTGCCTACTTATAACTTTTCAATAATTCAAATGAAGTTATCACTAGAGATGTGCCATAGGTTTGGCCGACTAGTTATATAAGCCGATCACTCTTGTTAGTTTTCTGGTCTTTAGGCAATGTCAATAGCTTTCGTCCGTTAAGTTCGCATTACAAAATTAATTTGACCGCACCCACTGCCTGATTTTTCATCTTTAATTTTAATTAAAATTGCAGATTTAGGTCTCGGGACTTACGAATTACCGTGACCCCGGAAAGTAAAGGGCTATTGAAGGACACCGTGGATTTTAGTCAATACGAGTCTGACAGTCCCTCCCGCTCTGCCCTGGGTGGGAGTAGTATTTGATGATTTTACCACGATAAAAAAAAGTTGCAGATTTATGTTAAAATTCGAAATTGTTCAAATTATTGTTTTGGTAATATCTGAATACTTACATTTTTATGAGAAGAACAAAATTATTTAATAAAATTATTTGATAAAAGAAAAAGAAATATTTTTTATTAAAAAAATAATAATATATTAAAGTGCCATTTATATTTCACATTAATCGCTACAATCGAATAGTCAACGCTTTTGACCGCCAAGTTGCCGATTTATTGGCCGACTAGCGCACATCTCTAGTTATTATATTATAACAAATAACTTAGAAGTTTGCCGTTACGTGGGCCGATGAAACAAATAACTTTACTTAATCAAAAGAAATTGCGTAGATAATAGTAATAAAACTTTCTTATTATCAAAGCAGTCGATCAGATAATTATTTTTTGTAATAAGGGAAATAAACATGAAATAATCAAGATACTTATTATTGCTAAGATAAAAGTAAGACGTAATTATTATGAAGATAATGATCCATGACAAACCCGCAGAGCTGTGTTCATGGCATAAATCATATTGAAAGAGGTCTGGAACTATCTTTAAAAGTTTTATTAATTGATCTTAGGGCCTATGCGCACCATGTTTTTTAAACGCGCCGTTGACGCGCGTTTGTAGCGATACAGACGCGACACGCACGCAAGTCAGACGCAGCCTGTAGAAACTGCTTTGCACACCTGTATAAATTTAAATACGCGTTTGAATCGATACAAACGCGCCGGTGCCGTGCGTTTGACGCGATACAAACGACAACAAACTGCTCTATTTGATAAAAGCGCGCCGTCGACGTGCGTTTCTAAAACACGCGTCGGCGGCGCGTTTAAAAAACGTGGTGTGCATAGGCCTTTAGGGTCCTATTTTTTCTTGCAGTCTTTCAAACCATCACAATAAGAATCAAAATCCCATGACATTACTGTCAATATTATTTTTATCAAGCTTCCATTCCGTATTTCAAAGTTGACTTAAGCCGCGTCGGCGGTTAAATACCACTCGTGAAGACGCTGGGTGTCGCCGTCACCGCTAATCTTTAGGAAATACAGAAAAAGTATAAGATGCTTATATCTCGCCTCGCGCCGAGATTAAATCCCTGAAGTGCGCAAAACATAAATGGAACAATCTTTTTTAAATGTATATTCTTTTTTACGAGTATTACAGTACTGATTTTGACTGCAACTATAATTGCATCTCTTGGAGTTTTAATTCCTTTATTTTCATACTAGCTATCGCCAGCCCGCAGTGGTAGACGCCCACGGCGACAGACGTCAGACGATCTCCGGCCACCGTAGGCGCAGGCATGCGGGCGGCGAGTAATGGGCGACTCGCTGTCCGACCACGGACCATGACCGGGTCGACGGCACGTTGTGTTCCACGCGCGCCTCAAGGAGTGTCAGCATAGTGATGGTGCCCCCTGTAGAGGGCCAAAGCCTGCCGGGGTCGCGGGACTCACGAATTACCGTGACTCCGTTACGTAAAGGACTATTGAAAGATATGGTGGATTTTAGTCAGTACGAGTCTGACAGTCCCTCCCGCTCTGCCCTGGGTGGGAGGACTCATAAGATGAATTTACCACGCAAAAAAAAAGCTGTTGCCAGCGGTTTCACCCGCTACAACTCAAAAATTATCCCACGGTAAAATCGGTATAAAAACTTTTCTACGAAGCAGAAAAAAAAAACAAAAAAAAAATGTGTTAATCCAAGTTATAAACTATGTGTGTACGCTTTGTGCAAAGAGGTCAGCTTTATTCCAACGGAAAACTCCTGGCAATATTTTTTGGTGTCACTAAGCATTAAACTGGACGCGTTAATAGCGTCTTCTGCCATGTATCAAGGATACGTGATTATCTAATTTTTAAATGCAAGTAATATGAGTAATCTAATATCTTTATAAGCAAACTTTGAATCAAGAAATAGAAAGTAGTCTAGTCGACGCAAGCCTCCGATACCTTACGACTTTGGTTTCCAAGCGACTATCGCAGTCCACATCCATAGAAGTTTTTTTTGCAAAAGGGGCTTTTTTTTGCGTGGTAAAATCATCAAATGAGTCCTCCCACCCAGGGCAGGGCGGACTGTCAGTCTTGACTGACTAAAATCCACGGTGTCCTTAAATAGCCCTTTATGTACCGCGGTCACGGTAATTTGTAAGTCCCACAACCCCTGCAGGCTTTGGCCCTCTACAGACCCCGTCATTATGCTGACACTCCTTGAGGCGCGCGTGGAACACAACGCACCGTCGACCCGAGCATGGTCCATGGTCGGACAGCGAGTCGCCCATTACTCGCCGCCCGCATGCCCGCGCCTACGGTGGCCGGAGATCGTGTACGAAGGGGCCTAAGTTCAAATGATTTGTGCTTCGTACCTATAGAAGCGAAGTTTACGATAGATGCACCGCTTACCAAGAGAGTTGGTCTAAACGATCCCCTTACTGAAATTGTCTGTTCACCGCGTGGACCTCAAAGGTTTAAATTGTTAGTTGAAATTACCGAGAATTAACGGTGCAGAATAGATACCAAAACTGTTTCGGTTTGTGTAAATTGTAACGTTTCTATGAACAGCAAAGTTAGTATTATGTATTACACAAAGGTGAGACAACAGGGGTCCTTTTAGTTGACTGCCGGAGACGTGAGGCCTTCTGTAAAGGACACAAAGGACAACTTTGTTTATTTATTAAAAAAAACGACGGGTTGCACTCTGGGAGTGCCGGCGGAAGTGAAAACTTCAATAGAAATAAACACACACGAACATTCGCGCAAGCGCCCTGCGCCGTCTTACGAATTTTCGATCACGTCACGTGTCCTGACGCGAGTTTAACATTTTTTACCCATTCCAAAAAAAGTACACAACGCCGCTAAAGAAGTTTTCACATCAAAAAAACGCTACCCCACACTAAGAATTACTCCTGTATCGTGTGTGCGTTTTACAAACATAGAAACTCACATACACAAACACCCCGACCCAGAACAACTACTTGCAGATCATACAAATATTTGTTCCATGCGGGGATCGAACCCGCGACACACCAGCGCAGCAGTGCAATTCCTCAGCCACTGTGCCAAACATACGAACAGACTGCAGTTTCTTGAGTAAGAGTTTGACAATCCTTCCCGCTCAAACCAAGCCAATAGGACTTATTTGATGATTGTACCACCTAAAAATATAGTCCTCTCAATGAAATAAAATAAAATTGATTTTAAGTGTTTTGTGACGTCGGGTCGCGGGATTGTCTCATCAGGTAACCGTGACCCTGGAACGTAAAAGGCTATTGAAGGATCACCGTGAATTTTGGTCAGTACGAGTCTGACAGTCCCTCCCGTTCCTCCCGCCCAACACGGGGTCCCAGGGCGGGAGAACTCATCGTTTTGATGTATTTACTACGATTGAAAAAATGATGACTAACTACGAATCTGGTTTGGATGATTTTTATCTTTAATTTAAGTGAATTAATAAGTAAAAATTCAAACAAAATTGATTATATTTACCGTGAAAACAAAGAGGTAAAGGTCTTCATCAATTCCATGTAAAGGTTATGTCTTGTGGAACCTTTTGACTAACTTTGGTAAGTAAAATATTTGTATTTAAACTCTAAACTTCCACGAATTCTTACTTAAATAACCTTTTAACAATTAAGGCTAACAGTAAACATCAACAACTAACTGTTGCCCGAGGCTTTGGTCGCATTAATTTAGAATTTGGCAATCGCTACAGGTTGTAATCTGCCTGTAATTGCAGGATTATTTATAAAACATTAACAACCTTTCATAAAGCCTGCCGGGGTCGCGGGACTCTCGATTTACTTGACATCGGAACGTAAAGGGCAATTGAAGGACACCGTGGATTTTAGTCAGTACGAGTCTGACAGTCCCTCCCGCTCTGCCCTGGATGGCAGGACTCATTTGATTTTTAATTTTACCACGATAAAAAAAGGCTTTTCATAAGATTTCTATCATGGTTAAAAATACATTTGTGACTCAATCAATTATCATAAAAACAATAATAAGTTTTTTTATGATTAGTGTTTTACTCGGTACCTAACCTTTTTTTCGGGATGAAAATTCTCTGAAAAGAAACCCTATATCCGCTTCTGCACGCCTGATCACATATGCAACATTTCAAGATGGTCGGTTCCGTGGTTTAGGCATGAAAAGGTAACAACCAAACTTACTTTCAAATTCATAATAATTGATTATTCTCCTTTATTTATATTCTTCATCATTCTTTACATTAAAAAGAAATATAATATTGTTAGTCAGGAAATTAAGATTAGGATTATTTATAATCCGGTTTTATAATCCAAATCTTAATTTCCTTTTTGATTGAACTGTCGCTCTTGTCCAGAGCAATGTCAATATATCACTGGATGTCACCACATAGGACCGAGCTGCCGCCCTAGAGGCACCCCTCTGACCGTTCGATTAAAACTTCTAACTATCCGTAGGAAATTAATAAAAACTTTTTGTAATAACCGAGGGTTGGGATCATGCTGTATCATAGATTGGTGAAGTTTGGTCGGGATTTTAAATTAAATGGGGCTTTACTCGATGGTTATTTTATTTTATTTTTTCAAAATATTTGTTAATACCTTCACGGTGTTTTTTTCTAATTAGGTATTATTTTTGTGAAGTATTGGACCGTAAAAACTTGTGGATGTGTGTGGACGAACGTACTTCGTACACAACGCAATGCAAGTCTCCGATAACTTATGACTTTGGCATCCTTTAACGCGGGCCTGTGTACGATCCTCTATGGATTTGTGTAGCGATAGTCGCCTGGATACCAAAGTCGTGAGGTATCGGAGACTTGAGTCCCCTTGTGTACGAAGGAGCTAAATAAGTGCCTCTAAGAACACGCCACGCTAGCGTCGCGCCACGCCAAACTCGCTGTTTGGCAAAGCCTTTAAGCTTCATTTAGACGATGCAAGAACTCGCACGCGATTTGCGTTACAGTGCGGACTTTATAGGTACAACGAATTCAGTTGATCAAACAGTGAAACTCGCATGCGAATTCTTGCTCCGTCTAAATGAGGCTTAAGTTGTTTTAGCCTATGTTGTGAAAAAAAAAATCAAGTAGTTTTTTCTGCTTTCAACTCAAAATACTCGTAAATCAAACACTCATCTCGCCAAAATTACATTCCCCCCAAATACGTTACCGTATCAGAGGTGTTGAGCATTTTCCTAAACGAATGGACAATTTTAATGTAGTAGTGTCAACCTGCAATCTTGGGACAAATTACCTAGAACCCGAAGTAGGGTGACAAAGCTATTTTTAAAATTGCGGACAAAAAATATCTCTGACCTTTTTTATGTGACAGATGACCGATTATGTGCAAAAGCTTTTAGGCGTTGATATTTTGATCCGGAAAAGCTTCTATTAATCATGATCCACCTAAAATAATTTGAGATAATTTTATGGTTTACTTTTTCTTTAGCAAAGTTGAGGTTAAACTAATAAACAAAATATAATGTTTTAATCTGTTTACAACGTAACAGAAGAATTCGTTTGCCACGTTATCGGGCTTGTGATCATTCTCTAGCGAGCACAAAGCGATCTAGGATTATTTGTACTAGGTATTTCTCAGCAGTATCCTTTTTGGTTGAATTAAATCCATCAAATCATCATCCCACTCAGAGTGGAGTGGAACAGACTGACATGCTGTTACTTACTAAAAATCCTCGCAAAACGCAAACGCAAAGGGCAATCGAAAGCATAGGCTTTCGATTGCCCTTTGCGTTTCGGGCCCAGATTTCCTACTTAAACAGTCCCACGACCCCACAGAGTTGCCCGATCTAGATTTGGTCTTCTTCTATATTTCACAAGACAATATACTACTTATTACCATACGTAACTCTGTACTTAATCCGGATTACTAACGTGATGTTATGTTGTAATTATTATTTGAATACTAAACTAAACTTGGTCTTGAAACTGTAGTAGCTTCCAGACAGAAACTGTTCAATTAGTATACAGGGTTCTTGAATGAGAAGAATAAGTACTGCTTTAACAAACTCTTTAATTAAACTTTTAGTACAATCATTCTCGCGGTCCTCTTACCAAAATCCCCCAAAAGGCGGGCTGTCATCAGTGTCAAGCTGTCACTGTCACAACATCCCCATCGTCAAGATTTATAAAATAATAAAAATAATAATAAACATGTTACAAACTTATATTATTACAAACATAATCTTCTAACCACTTAGGTTTAGTTCTTACTCTTTTAGGCAAGTTATTCATCTCTTCCTGTGATTGTATTTCAGGAATTTCATAATCATTAGTTCCCAAATTATTATCATTACTTTCGGATACTGTTTCTTCTAGACTGTTTTCCTCATTTATTTCTTGCAGATTTTTTTCCACTTCAATTCCCGAAACACTATCATTATCACAATCATCATAACTTAGCTCTCTACTATCCTCCTTTTTCTCTTTGAAAGGCGCTGGAGCCAAGTGCCATCTATTTCTCCTGTACTGAACTCTTTCTATTGCAACAAAATAAGATCTTGGCTCCTTCGCCTTTCGTACAATAATTCCATACTTTCTTAAATCAATAACCCAAACCTGATCTCCTACCTTTAAATCGTCTAATTTACAAACTTTATGTCTTCTGTTATAATTCTCTGCCATTTTTTCTCTATTACAATTTCTCTTCTCTCTAAATATTTTAGTATCTATTTCTACATTTACATTTAATTTACTAGGATACATTGGCAATATCTCTCTAATTTTTTTGTTAAACATTAATTCACTAGGACTATATCCAGTCTCATTTGGAGTGTTCCTATAAACTAACAATGCTAAATATACATCTGCATTCTTATTTAATAAGTTTTTAGCAATTTTGACTCCTGCTTCTGCACAACCATTACTCTGAGCAAAATAAGGACTACTGGTTATGTGATTAAAATTATAAAACTGAGAAAATTGTTTGAATTTACCCTTAAATTGTGTTCCATTGTCAGTCCTGACTACTTCTGGAATTCCAAACCGGGAAAAGGTTTCTTTACAATGCATAATTATACTATTTTCTGTCAGATCTTTCAATACAAATAATTCCAAATATCTAGAGAAATAATCAATTATTACCATATACCACTTATTATTGTTTTTAAATAAATCTATGCCTACCTTCTGCCATGCTCTATTTGGAATATCTTCTACAATTAATGGTTCTTTACTGTTAGTTTTTTCCTGAATGCACTGTGGACAGTTCTCTATGAGTACTTTAATTTGAGATGACAACCCTAGCCACCACACTGATTGTTTGGCTCTCTCCCTGCATTTAGTAATGCCTAAATGACCTGCATGAATATCCTCTAGAATACATTTTTGAAGCGCAGTTGGGATTACCAATCTATTGTTAAATAACAAAAAATCCTCCTGCACAGAAAAATTATATCTATACTGATAGTAATTTAATAACTCTAATGGTATTTTATTTTTATTAGGCCAACCACTCACAGTGTATTCTTTAATTATCTTACAAATTTGGCATTTACTCTGCTCTCTCATAATATTGTTCAGTTTATTATCAAATAAACACATACTTGAAATGGAATTAATGTGGTGCTCCTGTTGCTCAGCCTCTATCTCTGTAACATTTACAGGAGCCCTGGACAGTGCATCAGCTACTACTAATTTCTTTCCTGGAACATAATTAACTTTATATATATATCTCATCAGCTGAAGTCTAAATCTCAGCAACCTAGGTGTAAGGTCATCTATTGGTTTAGTTTGCAAAATTTGCAATAGAGGTTTGTGATCTGTCTCTAATAAAATCTCTACCCCTACTATAAAATCTCGAAATCTATTAACAGCCCATGCCAAAGCTAGACACTCCTTCTCTATTTGAGCATAATTTTTTTCTGTTGAATTTAATGTCCTACTAGCATATGATACTGGCCGTCTATTCCCCATTTTATCTTCTTGTAACAGTACTGCTCCTAGACCATAAGAACTACTATCAGCAGAAATTATGATTTTCTCTCTAGGATCATAATGACACAATGTAGGAGCTCTTGATATAAGGTATTTTACTTTTTCAAATGATTGTTGTTGACACTTATCCCAAATAAAAGCAACATCCTGTTTTAATAATCCATACAAAGGTTCCAATAAAGATGATTTATCAGGAATGAAACGACCTACATAATTTACTAATCCTAAAAATTGCATCAACTCTTTTTTGTTAGAAGGAACTCTGAATTCAACAATGCTTTCTATTCTCTTAGGATCCAATGATATGCCTTTACTGTTGATAACATGCCCTAAATATGTAACTTCTTCGACCATAAATTCACATTTGTCTTTGTTTATTGTTAACCCTTCTCTATTCAATCTACTACAAACTTCCCTTAATAATTTAATATGACTGACCCTGTCCTTACTGTATAGCAATATGTCATCTACATGTATTACTACCCCTTCTAAATCACTGAAAATATTGGAAAATTTCATAGAAAAGTATTCAGGAGCACAGTTTAACCCCATAGGTAATCTATTATACATGTACCTACCAAATGGTGTAAGTATTGTTGTCAATTTCCTAGACTTGTCACATAAACGAATTTGGAAAAATCCAGATGTAGCATCAATTTTCGAAAATATCCTTGCTCCTTTCAGTCTACCTAGTGTATTTTCTACTTTATGAATTGGAAAAATAGGACGGACAATATTCTTATTAACCTGTGTATAATCTCCACAGATTCGAACACCATTCTGACCTTTTGGTACAACCACAATAGGAGATACAAACATAGTTGGCTCTTCTACTCGTACAATAACACCTAAACTTTCTAATCTATTTAACTCCTCCTTGACTTTATCCAGAAGAGGTAATGGAACTACTCTAGGTGATGACTGGACATATGGAACTGGGTTGGCGATCAATTTAATGGTAAAAGTATCTTTAAACACACCTAAACTGTTAAATATATTGGGAAACTCTTTCTCTACATTTATTTCACTTTCACTAACATGACATGTGTTACATAATCTTAATATATTCATTTTTATAATGGCCGGTTTCCCTAAAATAGGTACCTGTAAATTTTTGATTACAAATGCTTTCCCTCTATATACACTACTTTTATGATATAATTGTATCCAAACAAAGCCTACTACTTCTAATGGAATACCTTCAGGTCCCCTAATAATCTCTGAACAAGCCAATATGTTACTTGTATTCTTTAACAATTTTTCAGGTATAGCCACAATATCGGCCCCAGTATCTACTAAAAATTTTACCTTTTTCTTAAAATTTTCTGTTTCAACATCCACCTCCAACTCAAAGTCATCCTTTCCCGTGTCTATGCTATTGATCTTTCGCTCTCTGCAGCATCTAGCAAAATGTCCCCTACGCTTGCATTTATGACAAATTTCTTTTGAAGCTGGACATTTCTCTTTATTGTGTGTTTCCCATTTTCCACACCACCAACATTTTCTATTTCCCACCTTTTCTTGCTGTTTGCCCATTCTATTTACTGTCACTTCCTCTTCCCGACTCCACATAACCTTGGTCTCCTGTGCTTGAATTTCAGCCTGCTGAGCCATGTTGACTGCTTCTTCTAATGTCAATTTTGCCTTTAACAGCATGTTTTCACTGACCTTCTTGTTCCTTAACCCAACTACGAGACGATCTCTTATAAGCTCTTCACATAAACTTCCAAATTCACATGTCTCTGCCTGCGTGGTCAAGGCTCCTAAAAAATCACTCACTGACATTCCTTCCCTTTGTTCAAGCATATTAAATTTAAATCTCTCATAAACAACATTTTTCTTAGGACTGAAATGACCATCTAAAGCCTCCAATACCACGTCATAATTTTTCCCGTCAATGTTCAATATCTTGATCACTTCTTCCACCTTTCCTCCCATGCTGTACAACAACATATCAATTTTGTCGGCATCCTCTCTGTTCTCACTGCCACTTATTTTCATAAATCTCTGGAACCTCGTCTTCCAAGTTTTCCATGATGCCGGATTTGTAAAATCGAAGGCCTCCGGCGCCCTCACATTTTGCAATGGCAAGAAATTCATTACCTTTTCTTCTCCCATCTTTATCTCTTTATTAGCACACCGCTGCCACCATGTTCAATTAGTATACAGGGTTCTTGAATGAGAAGAATAAGTACTGCTTTAACAAACTCTTTAATTAAACTTTTAGTACAATCATTCTCGCGGTCCTCTTACCAAAATCCCCCAAAAGGCGGGCTGTCATCAGTGTCAAGCTGTCACTGTCACAACAGAAACCAATCAAGAGTTGAAGTGTAATCTCGCTTTACATGCCCTATCATCTACCGCCACGCAGGCATCGTATCGGCAAACATTTACTCCTGGGGACGGCATCGGCTCTGCTGTAGTAGTTTCGTGGTGATTGATACGACGCAATGCAGGGTGGAGGCGAAAACAATTCTGTAGAAAATATTCTCTAAAAACTGTTTCATCAAACAATAAATATTATCTGAAAAATATGGCGTAAAATGTACATACATGGTGTGATTGAAGTCATTTTCTTATACATTTCATTCTCTTCTTCATATTAGATATCTAGTCTTTGCGGCAACCTTCACATGTAGCTTTAAGAAAGCTTTGAGATTAAAGAAGTAACATTTTGTCTAAAACAAACCAACCAGGGCTTAAACCGCTCGGGCTTATTCCTAATATCCCCTAAATGAACGTTTACAAAGAATCTTCCATAGTGAGATACAACTTCTCAGATAACTCTAACATAATTCATTCACCGACAGATCTACGAGCTTCCTGAACTGAAGCTACTACCCCTGTACCCGCACTCATGTGGTACTTCCTAGTGATTGATAGGACGCAATGCGGGCTGACGGAGGAAAGTTTAATGCACGTGGCCATATTTTACGCCCTGCAGCCGCAACATATATGGTCACAGAAGTCTGAGAATGCACAGATGTGTAAGCAAATTTGGCATTACCGTCGTGGCGAATGGGTTAAAAGTTTGTGTGGACATTTGAAGAAACGCCCAAGGTTCGAAGGACGTATAGTGGTTAAAAAAAAATACCTGGTGGAGATGCTCCACAAAGGTGCTCCCTTCGTGGGGTCTTGTATTCAGTGGTCGGACATCGATAGGTTTTCTGTTTTTCAATTTTTCAGTATGTTAGAAGTTTGATACTTAATGAATGAATGAATGAAAAGCTCGGGAAGCACTTCGGCCATATCGCATAGCCGTCCCATCGAACATATGAAGGAAGAGTCAGTGCATAATGTCATTGTGTTTGTGCACACATTTATGAAATATAATATCCATTGTTTTAATAGCTAGTTTCCGTTAAGATTAGCGGCCACGGCCAAAAAAGGAGTACTACTATAAACCATAAATGAAATATGGTTAATACGCTAGGTAATTATTTTTTTCTGGAGGGTCTTCTGCACTTCCTTGTTTCATGGTACTACGCTCGCTCTGTAAACCCGACGTGCAAGTCTGCTACGAATAGATTACCTTATCAGTTTCACTTGGATGTAAATTGGTGTATTAGGACGGTGAGAAGTACTTTCCATCTTGTTGTGGATTTCGTTCTGAAATTTACTGTGTCGTTGTGTTTAGACCCTTATCATCAGCCACAGTCAGGTTTTACCCACTGCAGATTAAGGTTATCTATTTACTGGTCTCAATCATCAAATGTATTTCATGTTTCTCACAGGATGTACAATTGCAACAATATGGACTGCTCATCTTTCTTTTCCAAGTCTTCAACACAGTGGTCGCGGAACGTAAAGGGCTATTGAAGGACACCTTTGATTTTAGCCAGTACTAGTCTGACAGTCCCTCCCGCTCTGCCCTAAGTGAGAGGACTCATTCGTTGTTTAAAAATAAAAGTCTTCAACACAGTACTCTAAATATATATTTTAGTGGTTCATCGCTAAATCGATTTGGGAAACCAAAGACCACCTACGCAAAAAATAAATAAATCATAAGTACTTGTGAGTTTCGTCCGAAATTTTCAAATATCATGGTCACCCTAAAATGAGGGTACAAATTGCAATTTGTATAAATAGCAAGAAAATAAATTGCATAGATTAGCTTTCGCAGACATATTATTCCTTTGTGAAACTAGATTTTTTCCAGATTATCTTTTAACGTAATAAATGTCCCTGCTCAGGGAATTTTGCAAACTTTTACATTTATAGTAATTTGTCTGGCAGGTACAACCAACCGCAAAATATAATTTAGTAGTATACTTATCTAAGTAGCTTGTCTAATAAAAGTTTGTAGCAAGTTATTTGAGCAACAAATTGCTTTATTTTAACTAGATTTTCTAATCAAAAGATTTATATTAAAATTTGTATTCGCTTCTTTGCTTGCTTTTTCGGACTGGAAAAATATCATCATATCATTAATTACAAGTTTCATGTTAATTAATCACACTTATTAGCTTCTAGCAAAAAATCTAATTGCTGGCGATTTCTTGCCTGCGGTTTCACCCGTTGCTTGGCTCCTATTGGTTGTAGCGTAATAGTAATAATCATAGTAATTTATTCAAGTAGCAATAAATTGTATCTGAATATACATAGGTAATAAAAAAAAAACAATTAAATCACAATATCAGATCACGGTAATCATAAACACTATAATGAATTAAAAACAAGTTACACACAACACAAAATTAGATTATAGTAATGTAATATGATTCTTATAGCCTTTCTTTATTAATGGGCTAACCAACACAAAAATATTTTTAAAATCGAACTAGTAGTTCCTGAAATAAGCTTGTTACAAAAAACAATGTCTTCAGCTTTTAAAACATCGGTATAAATACGTATGAAAGTAGAGATATCATAAAATAGAAACATAATAAGTAATTTGAAGTTTAAACTGCAAAGAAAACAGCTGAAAATATATAAAAGACACAGGTCAAGAGGAACTGAATATCCTGAAGAAAAGGTCACACTGTTAAAGACAAAGATCTCGATGACAATCCCATATTGATATACGATAATCTTGCAGCTGATCGTTGAGTGAACATAAATTTAACATAAGTCCACTTTGCAAGCTCAGAACAGCTTAGGGAACCGAACTGAATCGGATAACGTTTAACCAAACGTGTCTTTAAAACTAAAACTAAAACTGGAACTGATTTAATCGATAATTTAGGAACAAAAAAGGAATGTTCTTATTGAACCTACTCAGAGTTTTCTAACTTGAGGTTATCATTATCATACGTCCCTCTGAAATCCAATAATCTATACTTATAATAAATCTGTAGAGAGGCCAATTCTGTACATGAAATATATTTGAAAAATAACTATCAAGGGGTGATTAGGGATCGCTACTGATGCCAAAAATGCAATCAGTAAAATTTTTGTCTGTCTGTCTGTCTGTCTGTCTTTCTGTCTGTCTGTCTGTCTGTATGTTCGTTATAGCAACAAAAACTACTAGACGGATTTTAACGAAATTTGGCACAATTATTCTTCATACTCCTGGGCAGGTTATAGTATACTTTTCATTACGCTACGATCAATAGGAGCAGAGCAGTGAAGGGAAATATTGGGAAGACGGGAGAAGTTACTCCATTTTTTAAGCTTCCGTCGCGTGTGCAGCCTTAATGGTTAAAGCTATATAGAAATCATGTATGACGAAAATGTTCTCCATAAAATTATATAAAAATATTCCTTGACAGCATATGTCTATATTTTATGGTTGACTCACAAAAACACGTGAAACTCCCGATAGCTTAGCAATTCGGAGCTTTCTGATTATATTTGTCTACTCTTACGTTTATAACACTCTCACTCATCCCTAATCAAAAAAAGTTAACATTATTACCTATTCAATAAAAAAAGAATCATGTAAATCCGTGTAGAAACACCAAAGTTATACATGACATACGCTAATCAGTCATCGCGCGTGAATACAGAATCATGCTATAAGGATTATTTTTGTGTAGCGGTAGCCGCGCTCGACGGCAGGTATAAAAAGGCGGGGGGGTCTGCACGCCTGGAGGCCTAAAGGCATCAACAGAAAAGTCCGGTTGAGCAGTACACAGCCTACTAGAGGTAGACCTGCGAGATGCTATACACAAAAAAAAAGCGCGCGTGCTTCATACAATATTTGACTGTTGATGCGAATAGACGTTCAGACTGTTCGACCTTATTGACAGACAATAATTGTTATTTACAAACCGTACTTATCAGCGCGACTTTTAGTGTTTTTTTTTTTTTTTGCGTGGTAAATTCATGTCATGTCAATCATCAAATGAGTCCGCCCACCCAGGGCGGGGCGGGAGGCACTGTCAGACTTGACTGACTAAAATCCACGGTGTCCTTCAATAGCCCTTTATGTACCGGGGGCACGGTAATTTGTGAGTCCCGCAACCCCGGCAGGCTTTGGCCCTCTACAGGCCCCGTTATTATACTGACACTCCTTGACGCGCGCGTGGAACACAACGCGCCGTCGACCCGGGCATGGTCCATGATCAGACAGCGAGTCGCCCATTACTAGCCGCCCGCATGCCCGCGCCTACGGTGGCCGGAGATCGTCTGCCGACGTCCGTCGCCGTGGGCGTCTACCACTGCGGCTGGGGTGGAGGGAGGACGCTGTCCACTCCCTCACGCGGCCCGCCTCCTCCTTCACAAGCATGACTGCTTCGCAGAAGGAGGCGACCGCTTCCCATTCCGTCTCGCCCCGCAGCATGGCCTTGACCAATGCCGGGCGCGAGAGGTCTCCGCCTATCACCGTCGTGAGGACACGGCGGCGCTCTGCCCAAGCGGGGCAGTCCTGCACTCCTGTCCTCCGGACGATCCTCGCAATGCAGACGATCCTCGCAGTTCTTCCCTCCTTATCAGACACAGGTACCTCCCGAAATTTCAGTGTCCGGTGAGGACCTGCGTCATACGGTAGGTCAGGACGCCGTGACGCCTACCCTGCCACTCCTCAAAGAGGGGTCTTACCGCCGCGATTGCGGCGTGCCCTTTTTTTACTTTTAGTCTTTGAATAGTTTACTTTTAGATTTGTTTTGTTGTTATTTTATGAAATAGGTATTAGAGGTTTTGGTAGTGTGTAATTATGTTTATAGTTTAAATTTTTTTTCTTTATAGTTGAAGCAATAGTAGGTACGAAATTAGTTAATTCGGTAGTCTACACTAATCTACACTTCTTCACTAATATTATAAAGAGGAAAACTTTGTGTGTTTGTTTGATTGTAATGAATAGGCTCAAAAAGTACTGGACCGATTTTAAAAATTCTTTCACCATTCGATAGCTACATTATCCACGAGTAACATAGGCAATATTTTATTTTGGAGAAAAATAGGGTTTCGTAAGATATTTGGGTTTTTCGTCCACAAGGTGTAAAAAATCAACCAGAAAAGTTACTTATTTTGCGTACGCTGCCTAAACTATAAAAGGTAGAACCATAAAATGTTCTAATTAATTGTTGATCTTATAAATATCTACAAAAAAGTCCGCGACACACTATATCTACCTATGTCGAGTGTTTGTGATGACTGCGTCGTCGATGTAGTGTCGGTGTCTGTGAATAGACCTGGGAATCATGTTGCTGACCGTGTCTTTCCTGAGTAGGCTTTTTGCAGCGGTAACCGACATTCACGCGAGCGGAGCCGCGGGCGCCCGCTAGTATGTAATAAAATATAATTAAGTTGAAATGAAAAGGCTTTCATTTATTAGTTTATTTAAAAGACATAGCTCGAATTTAGATTGCACACAATATTAAATATTTCATACACATCAACGCTTGCGTCTCGAATTATAAAGTTTAGTGGAAAAATTCGAACTTACCGAGCATGACAGCGATGGCCGAGATGGCAAGGTGTCCGCTGTACTGAATCAGAAGGTTCAATTCCTGATCGCAATCTATTTTTTCTTAACACAAAAAAGCTTTACGATTATACGAAATCCAAAATATTTGTTGAAACTAATTTACGTTATACATAATTATTAATTGTGTTTACTTATTTAAAATTACTTAATTAATTATTCGGCTTTAACACAAAGAAAGTACGCGATACTTTTTCAAAAATTAAGTCGAGCAAATCCCTAACGGGTCGCTAGTTATTTGGGGAAAGTAGGCAGTATACGTCCAACGACAATGATCAATCATAATTGTATCGTACACCAGCAATTTGCCGAACTAGGGTTGTAATTACGACAACCACCCTGTAATTTCACCCCTAAGGCACCTCGTATAATACTTACACCTGACGGAAGCAAAGATGAATGAACTTCCTGAAATAATAGTATTTACCTTCATTTGAAAGTGCTATTGATACGATAAAAAGGTATAAAAATAACTTCAGAATGACCCTGAGGCCATCATCATTATTTTATTTACAACGTAGTGCATTTATTGTATGGGAAATTTAAAAAGCGCTTTTAGTGTACAAACGAATACCTTAACGTCAAAGTTCCACTTAACACTTAACGTCACAGTTTACTTTACGTCACATAAACATAAGGCTTCGGATCTTTTATAAATTTCTTCTTTTATAAAACCTACGTAAAATCTGTCTATCATGACTTTTCCCGTTTTTGTGATGTTTACTGGAAGTTAGACATTAAATTTCAATGAAAAAATAGTTCCTATTTCGTACACTAGAGGTGCTTAAATACTTCAAGTACGATATCAATAAAATACAGGAATCTTCTGATAAGGCATCTGAACAGACGAGCTATGTCGTCATGTTAGGTAGCGGTACTCACATTTACCGTGACTCCGGAACGTAAAGGCTTATTGAAGGACACCGTGGATTTTAGTCAGTACGAGTCTGACAGTCCCTCCCGCTCTGCCCTGGGTGGGAGGAATCATTTGATGATTATACCACGATAAAACAAAAATTCGCCATGTTAGGAAATAAACATTCATCCAAGCCTAGGAGGCATATTCTACAGCAATATTTCAAAACTGAAATTGCACAAAAACATACTTCACAGACAACAATAAACTTGGATTTTATTAACAGCAAAACGTACGGATGGGCCGGCCATTATCCCATAAAATTTTATCACGCCCCGTCGAATGGACCTCCATTATCGTCAAAAATCATCTTCTACCCTTATATCCATCATTTTGGGGCGAAACACTGGACCAATAAAAGGTTGAGAGTCAATAAAAGGCCAGCGCCATCTACCGGTGGCTGGAACACTGTTTTATAGGTTTGTTGTAGCCCAGTCTGTAATAGCTTGAAAATAAATGAGGGTGGATGAAGAATTCTTGTTTAAGATGTCGTAGAGAACAGTGTACAAGACGAGGATGCGGGGTATGATGGGAAATCACACACTAAAGGCAAACTTAACACAATACTAGCGTAGCGCAAGCGCCAACAGGACGCCATTTGTTAATGGCCGCTCGCAAATGACGTCCTGATGGCGCTTGCGCTGCGTTAGTGTTGTTTTAAGTATGCCTAAAGAGTGTATGTCCCCATTATGAAAACAAATAAAAAATTATCGCTTACCGCGAATATTTAACGAGAATATCATCCCATCATTGCTCTATGTGAAGTTACTCTACTAATTAGGCTATGGTCAGCCACGTCAACCAAGTGAAACGCCAAGAAAAAAATTCATTCATTCAAATTCTATTCATTCACGTTGACATGACACATGTGACAGTGACAGTGTTAGGTTTATTTACGTTACAGAATTTCTTGATTCGGTCGCCTCGCTCAGAGCCCGCGTTAAAAGCTATGCAATAGCTTAAAAATAAAGTGGCTTCAACATCAAATGACAAAAAATTATATTCGAAACTCTTGACATTAAATCAAAACGTTCAAAGCAAATCCTTTAAAATGATGTAAAACTCCACTGACAGCAGTTGGAACATTATCTCCAAGCCTAAACAATGGAAGCCAGGGGCCAAATGATCTACCTTGAATTTTAATCATCTCATTACCGCCATACGAGCCTCCTTACTGTTTTGCCTACAAATAACATTGTCGGCGAGATAATCTGTGTACAAAACGTAAACGTGTATAACCACTAATGGACTACGGAGATAGGGATTTTAAAATGTTGGCCTTAATTTTTTATGGTGGAAATCTGCCGGGTCGCGCGTAAAGGGCTATAAAAGGAACACCTTGGGTTGTAGTTAGTATGAGTCTGACAGTTCCTTTCGCTCCACCCAGGTCTGGAGGACTCATAAAAAAGGTGTAAAGCCAACTCATTTAACTACCAAAATGCATCATACTCATATTTTATGGAAACTTTGTTGTTGGAGTCGGCTAGACTAGGCTGATAAAAATGCAGCTAAATACAATATTCTAAAGCGCAAATACCAATTCACAAACATACTCTCGGTTATCCAATTCCGTTTTTGAATCTGAAGAAAATCTAGGATATGGTTTTATATCATTAATATCCAACTGGCCGGATAACCAGCTCCTTGAACATGGAATTGCATATATACTATGCAATTCCATGTTCAAGGAGCAAAAAAAAACTCGAGTTTAGCTACAAGTTTTAAAGAAAAACGAATAAATGATTAAGTAATTAGATAATAGTTAATGGTCAATTTTCAGTAATAAGGATAACTTCGCAGCTACCAACAACGCGGTGGAGATGGCGGAGTTTTGTGTCAATAAAATATACATAAATATCGTCGTGCCAGCGACACGAAGAAAAAGTAATAAGGTAAACATCAAAATACGACACAACAGGGTGTAGACAAATGAGGCATTGAAGCAGAAAGATCATCATCTGCCTAGCCTTTTCGCAATCATGATGGGGCCAGCTTCCAGTCTAATATTTAAAATTCACTGGAGCGAAAGATAATAAATATTAAATTACCACAAACAGATAAACATCTATTAAACGCTTGTCTAAAAAAGTGTAACTACAAAACAGTCCTTATGTCAACGTGAAATTAATGTCGTTTTACGTTGACATTTTATTAGACAAGTGTTCAACAGATGTTTAGTTTAACTTGTTTTAGGTAAGACGGTTGATGTGTAACATCTTTTCTATCGCTTTCTTGTAATCTGTGGGAGTAATTACGTGAATTGAAACCCGTGCTATTTGATTTCACCAATGTGAGATGGTACCAACTTTTCAAGTTCTTTCTTTTGACGGATGATTAAAGTAACTCAACGGGGGATTGTGTTTGGATGGGTGACTAAAATTAAGCAACTCTTGCCGAGGTCTGTTTTTAGATGGGTGACTATTTTATTGTAAGGTTCGCTTGTTTTTTATGTCATTACTAGATACACATTACACACCAGTGAAGATATTTTTTATCGTGATAAAGTCATCAAATGAGTCTTCCCACCCCATACTACCAGACTCGTTCGGACTAATATCCACGGTAATTCTTCAATCTTTACGACGAGAGAAGCTATTTGTAAGTGCTGAATTGGTAACGAATAAGTGTCAAAATATTCAAATACCTGCAAAATTAGATAGAGTTAACCCAGCAATGCAAAGCAATAAGCGACAGCATGTGTCGGTATTTGCGCCATGTACTGGTGAACGTTTTCCATTTGCCAATATTCGCCGCGTCCCAATATTCATTCGGAATCAATTCGTTTTGTATGCGGCCCCACCATATTCGTGTCTGTTGTCAGTTTAGCTTGCTGATGTAAGCTTTTATGGGTTAGGCTGGTGTTTACCGGGGGATAGGTAGTTATTATGACTATGTAGAAAGAGAGCAATTGAAAAGAGCAAAATGGAGCAATTGATGGTCTACTATTAGAGCAGTGATGAGGCCGAATGGTAACGGCCCCGACTTGGTTGTAGGTCATGGGTTCAAACTCAGCCAGGTTACTTTCTGTAATTTATTTCAACACCACTGTTTTCAAAACATCGTGATGAAACTGACGTGTCCTAGGAAGGAAACTTAGTCAGACATGTAACATCTTACAACCGTACTATAAAAACTAAAACGTTTGTTGACCACTTGTCTAAAAACAGTGTTACTGCAGAACGACCCTTATTTAAATGGCAAATACCGTTTTGCAGTCAACAGTTTTTTTTAGACGAGCGTTTAACAGATGTTTAACTCTTAGGATGTTTATCTTTCAGATGAACATCCTAAGAGTTAAACATCTGTTAAACGCTCGGCTGTTAAAGACGGCTATTTTCTATATTTTAAACATTATCATGCATAAAACGGTAAAAATAAATCAAATCAAATCAATAATTAAAAAATATTTTTTTTTATATAAAATATTTGTACATTCTATTATTTTCTCCTTTCTTCCTTTAACGAGACCCGTTTATACGTGCTGATTGCTACTGCGACGTCCCACAACAATCTTGTTTTGATTTCCTCGCAGTGCAATGGAATGTGTAATATTACTTGACGCATCGTAGACGATATGAAGCGGTTCACTTCGGAGCATACGTCGGAAGGTATTCGAGAGACGCTGTTTATTAGGCTAGGTCGCAATGTCAGCGGGAAATAACAAGCAATTTGCAGTGATGACATGGTTGTGATACCTGTCCTACCGTAAACAACAACCTGTACAAGAATGCGAAGCGTAAGTTTAGTTTTAAACTTACACAGCTTCATATTAATAAATGAATAGGCTGGGTCAACACTTGACTAGCCCCGTATTCTTTAAAAATCAGTTACGTTGTGTTTATGTTGAATTTTGAACTTAGAGTCATATTACCGACTACATTTCGGTCTGCTCTAATCTCTTCCAGTGCACAGTGTCAAAACTCCAATATTAAAAATCAAGTAGATTTTCCATTTAAACTTTTTTGTGCACTGCATGTAATACCAACAGAGGCTCTTCACCAGCAAAACGTAGTGGACTATATCCGTCTGGCACCTGCTACGAAATATTGTTAGGTGGCGTATGAGGCATGCCATTCACTAAAGTGCCGTATCAACGGGTGCCCAATGTGGAATATTTCATCAACAGTTTCATATCGTATTTTCAAATTATGCTAACTAAACACGCTAATCTCATCAACCCGCTAACACTGCCACCTAACAGCGTTCCCGCTACTCGAGTACGACTGCATAAACTCCATGCATAACATTATTCGGGACAGGGCGAGGCTACACGTGCGTGAATCGGAAATCCGTTTCATAAAATGTTTTACACTTGTTTGGACGCGACTTTATAAGTGCAGAAGAAGTTGCAGAAGGTCAATAAATGGGATTTTCTTTGTCATAACATTCATATTTTAAAACGTTGTTTCTTCGTTTTACATTTATGCCTTTTTTAAACTGACAGGCGATAGCGAACCGGACCGAGTCCAAAGCGATACGAGACGTCAAACTGTGTGCAGCGAACCGAGGCGTGACAGTTGTATTAGCTGACTTTTTATGAACGTCGTCAAACAGAGCAAATACGCCTTCGCCAAGTCTTCGCATCGGTTCGGTCACGCTATCGGATCGCTTTCGCTTTTCTATGTGACTGGATTCAAACAATTCCATACATTACAAATAAAAACGTCACACTTCGCATTCGTCGCGCCTGTCTGTTTAACAAAGACTTTAGAGTGTACCAAATACAACCTTCATTTCCAATTTCATGAGGAGGCGAAGCTTCTAACCCGAATGCAGATGGAATGAATTTCATATGCATTTGGATATAATTTTATTATAACTTAGAATCATCACAATATTCCTTTCCTTGCCCTTTTTACTCGAGCTCAGTACGTATAGTATGTAGTACGTTTTTCTTTTACTTTGTAAAATCATCTTTTGCGTCCTCCCACCCATTGCAGAGCGGGAGGCCTGTCAGACTCGTACTGACTAAAATCCACGGTGACCTTCAATAGCCCTTTACGTACCGGGGTCACGGTAATTCGGGAGTCCCGCGACCAAATTATGTAGTACGTAGACATTTTAAAGGGGCAATCCTATATCGTATGCTCCACCGTGTCCTCAAGGTGTGCCACTGGGTCTGGAATAAAAAGGGTCTAAATTTATACGTTGTCACTGTGGTCAGACAGCTGTTCTTAAACTGATAATCTTAATTTCAGTGAATCTACTGTATTGTATCTGTCTTATGGTTTAATGTTTCTTTTAATGTAGAAATTGCGTGATGCGTTAACCCTTCCAACTGTGTCAAGTTTATTTTTGTTTAGCGACCCTTTAATTTGGGGTTGGCAAGCAAAACACTGCCGGTTTGTATTGCCATTCTTTGTGAAATGTTTGTACAAATGTAACGAGTTATTCAAGTGGTTATTAATGTCTGCAGCTTTATCTGCTATTATCATCTTTCTGCTCGTATCCTATTTTACTTGGGGTCGGTGCAACACGTTTACTTCTTTCATTCACCCTTCTTTCTTCTGTCAGACGTCATGGTATCATTTATGCTTTTGTCAAACAGACAGGCGAAAGCGAAGCGATACCGAACCGAAGCGAGACGTCAGTCCGACAGTTCTGTCACGCTATCGGATCGCTTTCGCTTTTATATGCGATTGGATTCAAACAATTCCATACATAACAAATAAAAACGCCTCGCTTCGCATTCGTCACGCTTGTCTGTTTGACAAAGGCTTTATTCTTTTATCTTTCACATCAAGACTCATACCTGTTTTAATTTAAATAATAATCATCCTTATTTTTGAAACAAGCTTATACCAATGGTTTTTTCTGTATGAAGTTTGGTAAGCTTTACTTGGGTCCACAGTACAAAGATAAAAACAAAAATAATCTATATATATAAAAGGAGAACTGACTGACTGACATATCAACGTACAGCCGAAACTACTAGGGCTAGGAATGTGAAATTTTGCACACGGCTTCCTATTATAATGTAGGGGAGCACTAAGAAGGGGTTTTTGGAAATTTAACCTTTAAGGGGGTGAAAAGGGGGAATTAGGAAAGTACGTAAACCACGCGGACGAAGTCGCGGGAAAAGTGCTAGTAAAATATAAAATAATCCTATTTTTAGGTGTACCCACGTTATAAACTACCTGTATGGCAAATTTTGTTGGTCACGGGACTGTCTTGTCATGTTACCGTGATCCTGGAACGTAAAGGCCTATTGTAACAACACCATGTATTTTAACGATTTGACGACACGGTTGGAGGCTGAGGAGAGGCTGCGCGAACGACTGCTGCGCAGCGTGTCGCGGGTTCGATCCCCACACGGAACAAATATTTGTATGATCTACAATTAATTGTTCCGGGCCTGGGTGTTTGTGCATGTGTGGTTCTATGTTTGTAAACGCAACCACGATACAGGAGAAATTCTTAATGTGGGGCAAGGTTTTGTTTTTTTTTTAAAGTGTAACATTTAAACGAATAGTTTACATAACTACTGGTCAAATATGTAACTGGCCCTAAGCGATATCACGGACTTAGATAAACCGATGATCCGTGCTGTAATATTCTGTTCTTCAATATTCTATCCAATCAATAGACAGAGTAAAATACTCTCTATTTCATGTTAAATAAGGACAAAAACCAATTAATCAACAGTATTGCCACTTATAAACAAAGCGATTTAATTTTAAATAAACATTCCTCATTTAAAATTAAATCGCAACTAAAGTGTGAAATATTTCCCACTGTTTTCTTGACCAGCGGCCGTATTAAGACGTCTTAAAACCTGGCTTGTTCCAGTGAGTGAAAGAGACAGAGTTATACAAGTCGTAGAGCGCAACCTTTCACTCACTGGAAAAAGCCTGGTTTTAAGACGTCATAATACTGCCCCTACAGACAGTGATACTAGGTACTCAGACAGAAATGGAGACGCTGTTGAGTTTGAAGCAATATATTTTGCTGGACGTTCGTATACAGGGCGTAACAAACCGCTGTTTAGCACGGGACGAGACCAGAGGCGATACATCATCGGAATTGACTGGAAGGACCATGCATTGGGAAGTATGGGGACATTTTACAATTAATTTATGTAAAATCGATGATTTGTGTACCCAATTTGTAAATACTTAAGTACGAAAATAATAGGCACGATGAGATGGCTGAAAATTATCAAAAAATATTTGTGCCGTATTTTTTTTATTTTGTTACTGTAATAAAAACTGGACCGGTCGACCGCGGCGGAGGTGGTGTGACGATCTGATCATGTTCGCGGGGCAGACATGGCCAGAAATTGCACAAAAAAGAGAGGTTTGGAAGGAAAAAGGGGAGGCCTTTGCCCAGCAGTGGGACACAAACTAAGCTACTAAAAAAAAAACGACGGGTTGCACTCTGGGAGTGCCGGCAGAAGTGAAAACTTGAATAGTAATAAACACACACGAACATTCGCGCAAGCGCCCTGCGCCGTCTTACGAATTTTCGATCAGGTCACGTGTCCTGACGCGTTAAATTTAACTGAGCTTTGATGAGAGAGTTCTGATGCGTTTTATATTAGTCAATATTCATTGATTTAGATAAAATAAAAACAAATACGTGTCCTTTACTTGGTCATTAATTTTACTGGTGGTGTTTGTGATTTGCAATTTATTGATGCCCTTTAAATACCTATTGCTGGTTTCGCGAATCTTGACACTTCGCCGATGTTTTTTTTTTGCACAGTGTAAGTAAAGTCAAAATGTTACCGTAGTCTAAAAGCGACGCTGAAGAAGTTATTTCGTCGAACCTACTTTACTACAACTAAAAGCTCTCAAACAACTAACACCACTTCTTCTACATTACTAGTAAATAGCGAGCAAAATTACTTTAAAGGTCTATCCTGGGTCAAAGTTATACCTACCTTTGTAAAATGGGTAAAGTGTAAAGTAAGATGTTACTAATTAGCAACACTAAAACATCCTTTTATCAAAATTTAATAAAGATATTTTAATGACATTCATCGACTTATAACGTACTAGTGACACTCCCCGGCTCCGCACGGGTGCAATCTCTACTATATTATGCATGTTTTATACATATAAAGCTTCCTCCTGAATCAGTCTATCTATTAAAAAAACTGCATCAAAATCCGTTGCGCAGTTTCAAAGATCAAAGTATACATAGGGACAAACAGGCAGACAGTGGGAAGCGACTTTGTTTTATACCATGTAGTGATAACGCTACTTTTTGCTTGTACGAGTCGTCGTCGTATCCTTCCTTTTGAAATCATTAATGAAATTCCTTATTTGAAACTGAGACAACTGGAGAGTTGGCATTCAAATTGCTGAAAAGTAGCGCCACCGCGATATATTTAAGAACTAAATATCGACGTAAAGTTGTTTTTTTTTCTAACTAGATGGCGTTGTCGTCGAATTAGATCGCGCTATCGTTTGCTGCACATCGTTAAGTTGGGTGGGATGGGCAATATTTTAAAGATAACTTTGCGCAGAGGCAATATCGTAACAAATGAGGTTAATCCGAGGTGCGATTATTGCTAGTTGAAAACTTTACCAATACCCCGCCGTGTGGACGTGAAATACCGTCCGCGATGGCAATTTTTGAATGGCCGTAGTTGGCCTGAGAATTCACACTGTGTACTTTTATAATTAATTATATAATTTTTGAAGATATAATTATAATTTTTTTACATTACACATTATTATTTATTTCTTTTTTTTTATCGAAAATAAATATTTTACAGAAGATTTTTTTTGTAGTCGAGTGACATGCGGTGGCGCTGTTATTAATATTTCAATAAATTGAAAGAAAAAAAATAAAAAAGTGAAAATAACACACAAAACTTTTTTCTACATTTTATTTGTCTTCTACAAATGCATTAAAAACAATAAAAAGCAGTCTTATTAATACTTAAAATATTGGAGTTATTAACAGTTTTAAATGTGTCCCGTTACTGATACAAATTATGGTTACCTCCATTTCAACAGCTACAGCACCGGCTGAGATTTATCTCGACACGTGCTAACGTGGCGCCGAATACATATCCCTCACGACTTATTTCATATAGAAGGTCCTTGTTTATTCTGTATTACAGAAAATAAATAAAGAAAATAAAACATATTCTTGTTTTTCTCTTACTGGTTTTTCGTTGCCTTTTATTTTATAACAATGTGAAAATCACTAACAATATTTTGTTTATGTAACATAATATTGCTTCTATTTTTCCTGAAGTGAGTAATATAACCAGTATTGCTATTAACGTAACGAAAATAAACCTAACACTGTCACATCTATCATGTCAACGTGAATGAAAAAAAATTGAATGAAATATTTTTTTCTTAACGCTTCACTTTGTAGTGGTTGACCAACGATGGGAGGATATTCTCGTCAAATATTCGCGGTAGGCGATATTTTTTATTTTTCTCGCATAAACAATTATAATTGCATAAGTTGATATAAAATGCTATGCAATAGCTTTACCGTGGCAGTCCCCGAGTGCCACACGTATTTTTTTTTAATTATTATTGTTGCGTATTCACATAAGTGATAGTGAATGTTACAGAAAAGCACTACGGTACATAATATGGTAAATTTAAAAATACTTATCAGTTTTCACTTCATACATTTCACTGTTTTTGTTTTGAGCTGACTCATAATATATAGGTATTTTCCCTTTAGCATCGTTAATTCGAAATAGGTTAGCTTTATTCCAAAAATAGTATTTGTAACCATGTCAGTTTAAAAACTTCTATAGTATTTTTCTAATTACTGAGATATGAGAAGGATTTTTACAATTGACATTCTGTGGATTCTGCCTACCCCTCGGGGTCGAACCATGCCCAGGTCGACGGCGCGTTGTGTTCCACGCGCGCCTCAAGGAGTGTCAGCATAGTGATGAAACCCCTGTAGAGGGCCAAAGTCTGCCGGGGTCGCGGGACTCACGAATTACCGTGACCCCGGTACGTAAAGGGCTATTGAAGGACACCGTGGATTTTAGTCATTACGAGTCTGACAGTCTCTCCCGCTCTGCCCTGGGTGCGAGGAGTCTTACCACGTAAAAAAAAACCCCTCGGGTTTTTTTTTACGTGGTAAGACACAGACATGAGTTTAAGTAAGCAATTTTAACACACAGCAAATTATCTCAGTCTTCACATTTTACTGTAAATTATCAGTATAATTTACAGTAAAATGTGAAAAAGGGTTTTTGTGTCAGTACACAAAAACCCTTTTTTATATTTTCCTCTCGCAGCTGGCATACAGAACACGAAATCATAACAAGACTTTTCTACATTACTTTCTGTAAAAATGAATAACGTTTCGTTTAAAGAATTTTGTATAAAAATAAAGAAAAAATCACGTAGCAAAGAATAATTTCTTGCGAGTTGCCATTTTCTTTTTTAATGAAAGCATATTTTTCTTGCGTTTAAATCGTAGATCACGTGCCATTAGCGTAGTTTATAACAGCAACTGTGTCCCAGCGGTGGGAATACTATAGTTTGACTCAAATATGCCCGCGGCTTCACCCCCTTGAATTTCAGTATCACTCATGACTGTTTTACGAGAATAAAACCTATGTGATATTACGAAAATAAAAACTATGTGATATTGCAGACTGTAATCTATCTCTGAATCAAATTTCACCCATTTGGGTAGAAAACATCGTATGGAAACTAATGTGAAAGTTTCGATGTATGGATATCCATGACACCTCACTTTTATTGAGAGAATTACACAAACTTTTGCACCTCCTTGGGCTCGAACCCACGACTTACAATTTGTAAATCGGGATCGTTACCCCTCGGCCACCACTGCTCCATAACATTTAAATATCGTTGTTTATCAACATTAAGGCCCACTTGCACCACAATCACTAAACAGGTTTAGCGCTAAACTGATTTAAAACATCGTTCTGTCTCTGTCAACTTCAAACAATTTGACAGGGATACAGTGATATTCTAAGGCAGTTTAGCGCTAAACCCGTTTAGTGATTGTGGTGCAAGTGGGCCTTAGTATTATTAGACATAGCATAAACAGTAGCAACTAATTTTCTTGCAACCTACTAGCACCTAGCTAGTAGGCGTCAAGCAAAGGACTAGCACTAGAGTTTGTGTTGTTGTTTGGAAAGTCAAATATTCTAGAACATAGTTCGATCACAGCCCACGTGTTTCGGTTCACGTGTAGTTATTCAACAAGTTCTGTAACGTTCACTCAATTCCGAATCTCGAATTCTCAACGAGACACCGTTCGAAATTCAAACGAGGCTCCTGTACACGCTGCTGCCGTCGCACCGCCACCGCTCAGCCACCGCGCCGCTATGCTGTGTATATCTTTGCGACCGCGCCGCCACCGCATCGACACCGCGCCGCCTCGCTAGTGTTTGTTTTTTGCATCGGCGGAGGAGCCCTAACCTAATGTTTACAAGACAGAATCTGTGACGACTTTAAAAAAATTCTTCTCATTTGAGATTTAAAATCGAGTGAACATTATAGAATAGCACTACTGTTGTTTTTGTCTACCGTGAACTCTTCACAAGGTCGTTGGTGAACTTTGGAGGAAGACCCTTTTTGAGGTGGGAAGTTCGTCAAAAGAGTCCTCCAGCCATGAGTGGAGTGGAAGGGACTTTCAGACTTCTGCTATGGATGGACACACACTTTTTTTTAGCGTGATAAAATTCATCAAATGATTATTCCCACGCAGGGCAGAGCGGGAGGGTATGTCAGACTCGTACTGACTAAAATCCACGGTGTCCTTCGATAGCTCATTACGTTCCGGGGTCACAGTAATTCGTGAGTCCCGCGACCCCGGCAGGCTTTGGCCCTCTAAAGTTAAGAGTAAAGTCCCGTTATTATGCTGGCTATGAGGCGCGCGTAGAACACAACGCGCCGTCGACCCGGGCATGGTCCATGGTCGGAGAGCGAGTGGCCCATTACACACCGCCCGCATGCCCGCGGCTACGGTGGCCAGAGATCGTCTGCACCAGGACACACATATGCAATATTTTTGGTAAGACCAGAAATTGGAATGTTAAGTACTACTGTTATAAATGAGAAAGTTTGTGAAGGTGGTAAGATGTTTGTAACTCTATCCCACATAAGTCCTGAACGGATTTGAATGAGTATACAAATAGTTCATAACCTGGGGTAACGCAAAGTTTTTTTTTTTTTGTATCCCGGTAAGACGTTCTCGCGTAAGCTAGCTACTAATTAAAACATCATAATCCTATTTTCATCATCATTATCGGAAGACGTCTACTGCTGAACAAAGGCAAATCTAAAAGGCTTCCCCCTTGTCAATCTAAAGTTAACATAATGTCATTTAAGTTGGTAGCGGGACTAACGAATTACCGTGACCCCGGTACGTAAAGGGCTATTGAAGGACACCGTGGATTTTAGTCAGAACGAGTCTGACAGTCCCTCCCGCTCTGCCCTGGGTGGGAGGACTCATGTGATGATTTTACCACGTAAAAACAAAAAAGAAAGTCATTTAAGTACATCTAATAAATTTAATAAACCCGAAATACCTAACAGACGATACCGTAAGTAAATAAAATAAGAAAATGTACGGAACCCTGGTTCTACAGCATGTTCACAGTGAAGCGTCTACGTGCCTGTATTTGCATTTACAATACAATATTTTCAGTCGTCGGGACGTGCAGACAAGTTAGAGGAGTTCTTGTTTCTTAATGTTATTTACAGTTGTAAAAATATCAACCTTAATCTGAAGATGGTGAAGTTGATTTCAGAATAACTGGTCTTATTTAAATGTTTTAAGTTGTAGCAAAAACTATGACATAGGTTTAGTCATTGCTTACGATTGATGTAATTTTTAGTTAAACAATTATCAACCCTGATCTGATGAAAATTACGTTGATTTCAAAACGAGTGATCACTTTAAAAAGATATTAAGTTTTTCACATTCACATTATTGGGGTCCCAATTCTTATCAACCAGATATTTAGACAAATGTTTTTGACTTGATTTTCATTCAAAATTAAAGAACTTAAAAAGGTTATAGTTAAACTTGACGCGTAGGGAAACAGTGTACAAGACGGGAACGATAGGTATGATGGGAAATCATACACTAAAGGCAAACTTAACACAATACTAACGTAGCGCAAGCGCCAACAGGATGCTATTTGTTCATGGCCGCTTGCAAATGGCGCTTGCACTACGTAAGTGTAAGTATTCCTAAAGAATGTATGTCCCCACTATATCTCGCGTCTCCGTCTTATACACTGTTCCCCTACTTCACTCTACGGGTGCCCCCCGTAATTCACATCTCTGTGCGTGCTGCGATCGATATGATAACCCCCTATCACAGACTTCGCACATAGCGTATAGGTATGGACCAAAAAATCGAAAATATGCAGGTAGGTTTGAATTTTTTGAAAAACCTTCACATTCATTTTATTACGATGAAATCGATAAAGCCAAATCAACCCGCAAGTCTCAAGTGGAAACCGACGCAAATATTATTACAATCGATTCATAATAATCATTTACCCTTCTCGATTATTATTCCGAATACGTTTCTCACACGACTCGATTGGCCTCAATAGTTCTTTACTCATGTCGATTGGTGATCGGTTGGGACTGGATTATATGTAACTAAAAATGGTCGGTAATTTTTTATTACTTAATTTAAAAAAAAAATACACAATATCACGCATAAAATCTGGCTTATATAGTTGAAAAATAGATATGACAAGCAATATGCAATCATACAAATATGGATCATCGTTAATAAATATATAATACTTTCACAATATTTCTTATTTTACAGTTATTTTAATGCTATCATACACTTTGGTTTTTGAAAACATTAGTAGGTGGATACAATTATAAACAAGTGTTAAATAAAAAATGCCTTCTCTAATATTATAGTAAGATACAGTTGAATTAAATTAAATAATAAGTATTCATGGACATGATGTTATTTTAATAACAATCAAGTAAAATGGCCGTAATATGGAATTGCATATAGAAATATGAATATGCATATAATCCGGCCTCTAGTAATCGGTAATGGTCGGCTATGTTCGGCACTCCTCGGGAATTGCGAATATTCCACACACGTCGTGACGTAGATGTCAGGAACCCGATTTAATATAGGACCTACATAATAAGACTTTGGCAAACGTGAAGGGCTTTCGAGGTAATTTTGGAAGAAGTGCTTTGTTGATGAGAATATTTCTTATTAGATGGACTCGGTTCGTCAGTAGACCGCACTGGATTGCATGCTCAGGACTTGCCTGTGTGTGTCAGAAGTATACTTGTTAACTTGATTTTATTTTCTTTTCATTGTACCTAATCTGATTTATGGACTTTTCAAATGAGGAGATTAATAAATAACTGGACATTAATATTATATCTCGGTTGTAAACTTGATCCTGATCTTTGTACGTTACCAATCAACGACCATATTGCCTATTCAAATATTAAAAAATATCGATTAGACATATCTAACCATAAACAGCCGTCAGAGGAAACGGATCAGGGTTTGAAATGAGATAAAATATTAATTACAAGATCCTTTTTATTTTGCTGTAAATTGAAATAATGATTAGCAAAATCCAGAATTCATTACTCAAATATTTGTAACAAGTGTAAATTTCCTAAGTTAGTCGAAATGTTATGCTTCAATCTTCATTACTTAACATCATTTGTTACATTGTCATACAGATCTTAGCGGAGGCATACGCTGAATCCCTTAATTAATGACTACACCATTTCAAGAACTAATAATGAGGCGTAGGTCGGTCATTTTTCTTTTAAAGAACTTGACTCCAGAAATAATTTGGAGTATCTTGAGTTCTAGATTCAGGCTGTGCGTTGTGCGTCAATAATCTTTTAAAGTTATTAAAACGCTATTTATGTTTATTTTATTAATATTCGTTAAAACCATCAGTGGCCAACATTACTTGACCCACCTTCCTTTATTCTGCTGTATATAGATAGGTCATAATTATAATGATGAGCAATAACTGACCAACCATCTCAAACGTAAATACAAAGAAATAATCCAATCTCGGTATCAACCTCCTCAGGTCTTCCAATAAGAGAAACATAGTTGTACATTCTCATAACCTACACCTCATGCGCCATAAAACCATATTATTTCATATTCCCCACGAAACACTCAGAAAATGAACTACCTAATGACACGTAAAAATACAAACGTATTTTACCCGAACCGCGTCACGTCCGAAATAATATTCTTCATAAGCAAAATTGAAAACGTAAATAGGGCCAGCCTTAATTATTATTTCGGGCACACCGTTTCGATGTTGAGTGACTGTCGGCCACACTTTTTCTCAAAGAATTCTTGTACATTTGCATGCAAAGACCAATAGGAGTAACTTTAAGTGAGTTGTCGAGTTGTTTTTATGAGACCCTTTGACGTCTGGGTCTACGGGCAAAAAGTGTTTTCCTCTTAACTGTACACGACATAACAAATTATAGATGCTTCAACAAAATATTATTTTTACATGAATCTTATAGGCAGTTGTCTCACCACCGGCGATTAGAGAGTAGAGCGAGCAACTGAATACGAGTTGACGAGCAGCGATGGTGTAGTTCCGACAATTTTGTCGCTGGGCTATCAGCAAATGTCTGACTACGACGGGCGATTACTTGCACTGCTTGCTTTCCCACTCGCAACACTGCCCGTGGTTAGATCTCGCCAAGCAAGCATCGCTGAGCGAGTATCGCCGAGCGAGTATTATTATCTTTTACCATGCCTGTTAATACATAAATTACTAATCGGAAAAGTAAATTATGTGTCAAATCTACCTTATTTAACATAAAAAGCTCAAATATGTAATTAGCTAGCACACTTCGGGTCGGAATACAAAAGATTTCAAAAAAAAATCCCTTAAGAACCTAAAGCTTCTTACTAAAGAACGTCGAATCGACAACGTGTCGAACCAAATTAATATTATTTAGTCAGTCAAAACGACTTAATTCCCATTATAGGTACATATACTGTTCAATTACTCTAAAGACTCCATACAAAAACAACCTATCAATCTTAGACTCTAAACAAAATCCGTGCTAGAAAAATTTTTACTTAAGAAACAGCCAAATCAATTTGAGAATCAATAAATTCCGATTCAATTAGTGTCGATATTACTCAGGGAAACGGGAATCGAGTTTAATTTAGAACCTTGTCGCCTCTTTCATTGCCTTTCACTTAGGAACCTAGGTCACGTAGAGCAGTGTTCCGCAAACTTTTTGTGTTCAAGGTACACCTAGGAAAAGGAAAAAAAAAATTGAGGTACACCACAAATTAAAAAACAGTTTTAAGTAATATTAATCAACTTTTATTATTAATCAACAAACTTAAACTTTAAATTTCAGAAAAGGTATTTAATGCGAAACATGAGACTGTTTAATTGAGCATAGACGGTCTAAATTTTTCTTACTTAAAATAATTTTATAAGATAACCTTATTTTTCCACGGCACACCAACTAATGATCACGGTACACCAGTGTGCCGCGGCACACACTTTGCGGAACACTGACGTAGAGGATCGAAGAACTGTTTCCAATGGATTAACGGCAGCTGTGCCAAAGGCTTTAAAAGTGAGAGATGAAGAAACGCCTGGGGTGGTCATAACCTCTTCTGTTGCTTTATTTTAGAAGCTGTTGCAGAGTTCAAAAATAAGTTAGTAAGTATTAAAAGAATTATATTCTACTGCCAAAGAAAGGCTGTTTTTCGGACCATATGATGCGAGAAAAAAATCAAGCAAACTTGTTTATGGTACTCATAATGCTAGATAAAAATAAGCAAATAACCATTTTTGATTATAATATTTTGTTCGAATAAAAAAGGAGCTTGAACTACACCGCTTGAAGAAACTTTACTAGTGCTACAAGGTATCTACGGATAGTCAGAAGACAATCTGAAGACCAGACAACTAGATTTTTGAAAAAAAGACAAATTCTATTGCGGGCAAGATTAGAACTTGTATCGCTACGATGACGTTCCTCAAAAATCTTTACGATTCATAACACAGGCTTTACAATAGCGTAGGCACAGATAATATAATACTAGCGTATACGTAGGTATAAAGAAACAAATGAGACTCAATAACATCTACTTAGTCTGAAAATCGTCCCCAATACGATTGGGAAAAGGCTAGTCACATGTTATAAACACATCTCAGTGTCATCCAACAAACACAACTGTCGCAACATCGTGGAATTTTTCCAGTGACGCACATGCCATTGTCTTTTAAAATCCAGACGGTGACAAACCTGGCGATACCTACGTCACTAAAGACGACACTGAAATAAATGCATTCGGTTTAATTCAATATTCACAAATAAATTGAACGCCAACTTTTACACCTACGATTACCTCCGAAACAAAGATATCTAAAATTATCCTTGTATTCAAGAATATTTTCGACACATCTCAGTATGTTGTGCCGGGGTCGCGGGACTGTCTTCTAAGCAGAAACTATGACTCTGGAACTTAAAGGGCAATCAGAGAAACAGAAACTCTAACACGATTATTTCTTATTTGACTGTACTTCATACTTGATGTATGCACGACGTTAAGTATAGAAAATGAAAAAACTCTTCTAGTGTACAAATGAGGATCCAATTTTATGCCGTCAAATTGACGTCGTCAAGTTCAAGTTTACTTCACAAAATTGTCAAAACTCATGCCTCTGGGTGAATTTTTTGTCAATATGAGTCCTGCTACACCCAAAACGGGAGGACTCTTTTGACGATTTTACGAACCCCAAAAAAGGGGTGATAATGTCCCAGTGCTCGCTGCTTTATATTCGCAAAGGATTTGGGTCAAAATTAAGCGGATTTCAATATAATCGGAAATCGATTCGGATATCGTTTATCACTGTTCGACCTCGAATTTACCCGGAATAAGAACTTTGGTACTATTAACTAGAGTTTCTCGTAATTCGGTTTGGTTGTAACAATGATTGGTTTATTTGGTCATTTGTAACAACAGTTCACGAAATTTCAGTTTCGAGAGTATTCAAATCAATTGCTGTTCGTTAGCCTCGCTAAAACTCGAGAACGGCTGGACCGATTTGGTTAATTTTAGTATTAAATTATTTTTGGAAGTCCAGGGATGATTAAAATGGTAAGTATTGTTTTTTTAAATTGATTCTGAATAAAGTTTGCCAGGTCAGCTAGTTCACTGACGGGGCCTGTAGAGGGCCAGAGCCTGCCGGGGTCGCGGGTCTTACCCATCACCGTAACCCCGGTACGTAAAGGGCTCGTGAAGGACACCGTGGATTTTAGTCAGTACAAGTCTGACAGTCCCTCCCGCCCTGCCCTGGGTGGGAGGACTCATTTGATGATTTTACCACGCAAAAAAAAAAAAAAAAAGGTCAGCTAGTTCGCAATAAATATCACGCCAGTAAACTCGGAAAGGAAAGGCAGAGATGCTGCTTGATCAAATCGAAGCTCCCGATTTTTAAGTGACAAGAACTTGTCAATAATATCTGCCTACGTTCATCGTTGTTTTTCCTAAATAACTATTTTTAAGCAAAACATTAAGTTTGGTCGCGGGGCTCACGAATTACCGTGACCCCGGTACGTAAAGGGCTATTGAAGGACACTGTGGATTTTACTCAGTACGAGTCTAGTAACAGTCCCTCCCGCTCTGCCCTGGGTGGGACTCATATGATGATTTTACCACGTAAAAAAAAACAATGTTTTACAGGAAACTCGTGGCAGATTACAGCCTCTTCATCGTTTGTCATCGAAGAAACCCGAGTTTCAGTAGTAGAAACAACAACCGCGTTACCACAAAAAAAAACTGTCAACGTCAAAACGACATTTCACGTTAATATAAGGGTCGTTTTGCAGTTACACTTTTTTTAGACAAGCTTTCAACAGATGTTTATCTTTCTTGTAGTAAGACGGTAAAGCCTTTGTCAAACTGACAGGCGAAAGCGAAGCGAGTCCGAAGCGATACCGAACCGAAGCGAGACGTCAGTCCGATAGTTCTGTCACGCTAACAGATCGCTTTCGCTTTTCTATGTGAGTGGATTCAAACAATTCCATACATTACAAATAAAAACAAACCTCGCTTCGCATTCATGACGCCTGTCTGTTTGACGAAGGCTTAAAAGTTAACCTATAAAGCAACACCGATCAATACGATCCACAATGACAATTCTGACAACAAACTCGATCTCGCTACTGTTTCAGCCAAACTTCATCCGATTACTAAGCTTACTTATTAGGTCGCAATTCCCAATCGATGGTCCCTCAATTCCCATGGCACTGGGAATGGGCCGGATAATTTGATTGGGACTCTGCATAGCTGTGGCGCGACTCTAATGCTCTCATAATATTAACATACGGATGTGTGGCGTGTGTGTTCATTGTTGGGAATATCTACAATTATTTTTGACGTTGTGGAATTGGACTCATTAATTAGTGTTTAAACTGTCATATAACATAAGAGTCCACTGGAAATTGCTACATAGTATCGATGAAAAACAAAAACAAGGAAAATACTTTCAACATATTTAGAATTTTGTTTTTTTTTTAAGAAATATCCCTACGGAAACAAGCCCATCGATATTACAATTGAGAAATACAGACAGTATTTGTGTTTTCTGGATTATTTTAAGCTTGTATGGTATACATATGTATGTACTGACTGTTGAATGTGAGGATAGGTTCATTTAAAATCCCCCATCGTTCTTTAGGTACTGCATAAATCATTAAAAAAAATCAGATAGGTAGCCCCGTAACCCCAGAACTACAAAATAATGCGCTATTTACTCAAAAAAATTAAATTATAAAAAACATATAAACCGTATTTTTTCTTTTCTTACGTAAACCAAAATTGACGAAGATACAACGCTTTTAAAAATCATAAAACGTCACTCGGTCGGTACAATTTTACATTCGTTATGACGTCATAAGCCCCCACTCCCGAATTTGGAAGCGTTCTATATTTTTCAATATTAATTGATTTAAATACAAACAAAAAATACGTGTCCGTTAACTTTCAATATTCAGTCTGACGGACTTAATATAGTTTTAATGTTTTATGCAGTAAAATACCATATTAAGCCCTAAGTTTTCATCAAATTAACCACATTTATCGTATGTACAGATCTGATTTAGCATAGATTGAAAGTCGCTGCGGCAGATATCCCAGCCTTGTTTACATACTCGTAGAAATGCCAACAAGTTTGTAGGACTAGTAATTCAATTAGCAACCTTAATGAGGATAACGTGTGATACCCCTAAGTTACATGTCTGAACTTTGGTCAACAAGCTTTGAATATAGTTCTATTAATAGATGTAAAAGAATAAATATCGAAGCCGTAGAGTGAAAACCTCGTAAGTGTAAAAGACATTCGCCTCCTTCTGCGAAGGAGGAGGCGGGCTGCGTGAGGGAGAGGACAGCGTCCTCACTCCACCCCAGCCCACGCCCACGGCGACAGACGTCGGCAGACGATCTCCGACCACCGTAAGCGCGAGCATGCGGGCAGCAAGTAACGGGCGACTCGCTGTCCAAAAATGGACCATGCCCGGGTTGACGGCGCGTTCTGTTCCACGTGCGCCTCAAAGAGTGTCGGCAAAATGACGGGGCCCCCCTCTAGAGGGCCAAAGCCTGCATGTGGCAATTTTACTCGCTTCTATATCCAGAATTGTTCGATACTTTAGATTTTCCGAATTGCTTAAAGTCCTACTCATAAGGAATTTGTACAAAAAACTCGATTTGCATGCTTTAGATACTGGATATACCATCGTAGATGGCACTACGAGCATCGAATGAACTAATTAGTCAAATCAAATTGTGAAAAAGAACTTGATAAATAGAAACGTCTTTATACTGAAATAAAACTTTATGCCAATGAACAATAATATAATCACTAATGTTCGAATAAACAACAAAACCGTATCTACAAGAATAAACTTATAACAAGAAGAATCCACAGCTATCCGAGCAAGACCAATTGTGGCTTTAATTAAATACCGCATCGATTTATAATAGGTACTTAGTTACGTATTTGAAGAAACAGTAGAATTAAATTGAACAACAGATAAATTATGAGAAACTGAAGTCATTCTACAAATTTAAGAATATTTCAAGACGTTAGGCATGGATTTTGAAGCAGATTTAATGAAGGCAAGTATTTTTAGGGTTCCGTAACTCAAAAGCAAAACGGAATTCTTGCAGAATCACTTTGTTGGTTAGTCGTCAGCCTGGAGGTATGAAGCTGAAATTAATATTGAATACTCATATCTACAATCCCTTGGAGAAGAGAAAACATGAAATGTCTAAGTCAACGCAAGCAGATCGCGGGTCTTATGAATTACCGTGACCCCGGAACGTAAAGGGCTATTGAAGGACACCGTAGATTTTAGACAGTACGAGTTTGACAGTCCCTCGCGCTCTGTCCTGGGTTGGAAGACTCATTTGATGATTTTACCACCCTAAAAAAAAAAAAAAAAGGGCCTGTAGAGGGCCAAAGCCTGCCGGGGTCGCGGGACCAAGGGATTACCGTGACCCCGGTACGTAAAGGGCTAGTGAAGGACACCGTGGATTTTAGTCAGTACAAGTCTGACAGTCCCTCCCGCCCTGCCCTGGGTGGGAGGACTCATTTGATGATTTTACCACGCAAAAAAAAAAAAAAAAAAACCCTAAAAAAAAAGTCAACGCAAGCAAAGTTTATGTTTCGTTTTGCCGAACAGTAGCGCCACCTACCGGATCCAATTGTGTTTTGAAACCGTTTCTGAATGGTCTCTCATACAAAAAATCTAAATAGGTACAGCCGTTTAGAAGGAGTCAGGTGACTAACACAAATGTACAGAAGAATAAAATTGTACCTTCCTATAAGTTTAGTCTAGTAAGTGCTTGATGATGAATCACGGATTAAAATACAGTGACGAAGAAAAAAACATGATTTTCATATACCTACAGTTACAAGTATAAAATCTATGGGTACAGACATTTCATTACTGAATTAACAAAATAAAAAAAAGAAATTGAAATAACTAATTGGGTAGACGACATTTTATCCATCGGGTAAGTCTCTAGTGGACGCGATTTACAATAGCTACAGAAAGAAAATAACTTGATCATATCACAACTTGATCTTAGAAAGCATAACTTAACCTTGGTCAGTCATTCACACACAGACCTCGGCAAAACATGCTACCATACAACTGCCAACACTGCCACCGCGCGCGCTCATTAGTCAAATCAAATAGCGCATGCTTTCCATGGCTTATGTGCGTTAGTTTTTGAACTCTTAATGATTTTCTAAAATCTTTTTGTTTTTCAATTTGCATGAGCAATTTCTAAAATGATTAATTCATCACAATTCACTACCGTAGATTAAGTAGATAGCTCTCCTAGATTGAGAGTTATCTTACGTTTCTAAACTCAGTCTCCACTCCAGAACAAGGTCTACTCCAACGTTCATCGGTTGTACGGCTTATATGGCTACTTGAGCGTGCTTACACTCAACTCTTACTTTGTCTGACCTTGGTCAAAAACCCAATATATCAGATAATCATCAGCCGAAGTTTCCCCTTCAAATAATGAGGCAAACCACACTTTACCACACTTGGAGGGAAGTCAAGAGGGTCCACACAACCCCTCGATACCCCGATATCATCTCGCCACAAAAGCCACGCACCCTTATTTTTATACTCAAGATACTTTATTAAGACAAGTTCGAGATTAATTAGAGTCGGCAAATATTTGAAAAGATACCTCAAAAGGTTTATTTTAAGAATTGTGAGACCAGGGTGAATGGTTTCGATTTGTGACAAAAAATTGCCAAAGACACGGGAGGTGGTAGATAAAAAGAAAAGATTTTGAAATGGTTTTTTCTTTGTGACGTTTTTCTAGTGGAATGTTCTTTTGAAATTCTTTGGGAAGAACTTCCTTAGCACTTATTTAGAATTTTCTGTTCAGACTTTTTGTCTTTAAGCATTTTTCGTTAGGTTGAACATCTAATTATTCTAATGAATAAGATTATCTTTTTACATGTAAACGCACTCTCATTTTTAAATCGAATTCTTTATGCCATGCAAAACCGTTGTTAAAACGAAATGACAGAAATGTGTATCATCACATTTGATATTAAAACAGTAAAACCATATTTCAAACACGTCTAATAATATAAATATCTACTCACTCACATAATATAAATATCTAATCCCACAAAATATTTAATCAAAACTACTCTGAAGTTTCCAAACAAGATTATTTATTCAACTAAGTGCCTCAATTTAAACAAAATGCATTAGACGAAGTCCATAAAAATATAGAAGTTTATACCATTACTAACGCCCCGTACACAACCTCATGATATTCGACTAGAGACGCGGTTTGCGTCAATAAACGCGTGTGTCATATTATTCTTTCTAAGGTGAGGGCGTAGACAATTTGAATCATTTTTGGGGAAAAGTACAAAAAAGGTGAACATTAGCTGTTTAAAATTGTCATAGTCTGGACCATTTATCTATACTTTTACTTTAATATTATAAAGAGGAAACCTTTGTATTTTTGTATGTTTGTATTGAATAGGCTCAAAAACTACTGGACCGATTTCAAAATTTCTTTTACCATTACTTAGAGGGATTTTTCCGAATCCGTATAGGCTATATTTTATCCCGGAAAATATGTAGGATTTTTCGTGGTAGTGAAAATTGTGGAGTAAGGCGTCGAAAAAACTGCCGTACGTTAACGATTCTCGCGAACGCTGCCTAAATGGTTAGAGATGTATGGTTGACTTCTATAGAAAAGTTGTAAAACTCAATAATGTCTACAAAAAAGTCCGCGATAGAATAAACCAAACATTTATATTTTTGCCATTATAACCACTTTTCCATAGAATAAAAGTAATTAAAATTATGAGCCTATGTTTATTGATCATATTATCGTCAAATACTAATCCTTATCCAAATAAACTATATTGAGCAAGATTGTTTCAATAGCTATAAATTACTTTTTATTTTATTCCAATCGGACAATGCATTCAAAAGATATTACGAATTTAAAATTGTAATTGGTATTAAAATGAATGATGGTTCATACAATCATCTGTCACTAGCGGAAATGCAGGAGCAGCAGCAATGAATGCTTTGTTATTTCCTCAATTTGTGTTAAGTAAAATAGCTTTCACTGAGAGAGAAGTTCTTAAAGCACTGAACAAAATTGATGTTACCAAGGGTGCTGGTCCAGACGGCTTGCCGCCACTCTTAATAAAAAAGTGTGCTCGTAATTTGGCATATCCCCTTGCTATCATTTTTAACAAATCGCTCGAAACATCTACATTTCCCACAGAATGGAAAAAAGCTAACGTAGTTCCGATATACAAAAAAGGAGATTGCGCAGACACCAAAAACTATCGACCAATATCAATTCTGTCCATATTCTCAAAACTTTTTGAATCATTGGTTTGCCCTATATTAACATCCCACTTTAAAGCACAGCTCTCCCCTCGACAGCATGGTTTCTGCAGCAATAAATCTACTGTCACTAACTTGGTATCGTACATTGACGAGATCTGTATGAGTATTGACTCTGGTCAACAGATCGACGCTCTGTACACCGACTTTAGCAGTGCTTTCGATAAGGTTGACCATGACATCCTTCTGTTAAAACTGCATGACCTTGGCATCAACGGACCCCTGCTGGAGTGGTTTAGGTCGTATCTATGCGGGCGAACACAGAGAGTGGTGGTAAGTGGCTTTCAATCTGCGGAGTATATTGCCACGTCCGGTGTGCCCCAGGGATCACATACTGGACCAATACTCTTCGTCATATTCATCAATGACATAGCAAATTGCATCAAACATAGCCAATGTTCCTTATTTGCCGATGACCTTAAAATATATCGTCAGATAAAAACCCAAGAAGACATTACTCTACTTCAATCAGATCTGGACTCCATACAAAGCTGGTGTGTCGCGAACAGAATGGTTTTGAATGCTGGCAAATGTTATCACATAACATTTACGCGAAAAAAGCATCCTCTACCATCATGTTACTCTCTTAACGGGACGTCATTGGAACATGTAAAAAACATACGTGACCTTGGTGTTGTGCTTAGCAGTGACCTGTCATTTGCTACACACATCAATAATATAATTAAGAAAGCAATGAAAATGGTTGGGTTCATAAACAGAATTGGTAAAGAGTTCAAGGGAACATTGACACTGAGAGTGCTATATAACACATTTGTGCGTAGCCTCCTAGAATACGCATCTCCTGTCTGGAATCCGGTTTATAAAATACACATAGACCGAATTGAGCGCGTCCAGAGAAAGATGACTAGGTGTTGGCGGTTTAAAGACCACAGGTGTCCGTATAGAGCCGATTATTTAGAACGGTTAACTCACTTCAATCTAGAGCCATTGAGCCGACGAAGAGCTGTAATCGATCTTACGACACTTTACAAAATAGTTAATGGAATAACATCAACTCCAGACTTCCTCAGCAAAATTGACCTGGCCGTACCTCGTTATTATCACCTCCGGTCCAAGCGCACTGCCAGGACGTTCGCCACTAAACCGTGTCGCACAAACCTGGGGCAGCATGCTCCTCTAAACAGAATTTTGACCCTCTACAACACAGCCTGCACAGCAGACAATGATATAGATATCTTCTCTGATAGTTTTTCAATGTTTAAAACCAAAATTATTCAAGTTGACCTATAATCAGCTGCCCTCGTGATCATAGTTATCATAATTTAATTTAATTTTTCATATCATAATTTAAATCCATTGTCATTTAATAACCACATTTTTTATGTATTGACATTTTAATAGTTTGACATCGTAAGACTCCATTTATTTGAATGTAATTGTAATTTTAATTCTATTATGCTTTCACTATGGCTATTATTGTATTTAATTTTAATTGGTATTTTTTCAGACTTAGTCGATAATATTATCATAATAATAATGTTTGCTATTGTTGTATTGTCCTCGTGCAATGCAACAAAACACATAAATTTATTTTAAAATTTTATTAGATAATTTTCATAATACTCTAGAATTGTTAATTTAAAATTGTTATTTTTCCCACACTTTGAAAGTTGTGCATGCCTGTAAGTGATGTATTTACACAGCACCGAAAACCTGTAATTTAATCATTGTCATAAATTTTGTAAATATGTCGTTGGTGTGCCTTGTCAAATAAATAAATAAAAAAATAAATAAATAGATGGTGACGCTCGACTCGCACGGCGAAACCGCAGGGGAGGGGGGTGCACATCGAAGATACAGTACACTATCCACAAGAATGTTTAAACTCACTCAATCCTGCCGGCTTGCCACCCCAAGAACTGAAATTAAAAGTAGGTACGCCCATTATGCTATTAAGAAATTTAAGCCCTCCTAATATGTGCAATCGGACAAGACTTGATAAAATAATTGCGAGCCAATGTGATTGTAGCGACCATCATCACCGGCCGCTGGGCTGGACAGCTCGCTCACATTCCGCGGATCCCGATGATACCGACCGATTTGCCTATTTCCTTTAAAAGATTACAGTTTCCCGTCAAGGTATCGTTTGCCCTTACAATAAATAAATCCCAAGGTCAAACTTTTTCAATGGTAGGCATCGATCTCAGAAAAGAGTGCTTTTCTCATGGCCAATTATATGTTGCACTTTCTCGAGTAGGATCTCCTGAAATCCAATATGTTTTAATGCCATCTACAAATACTACTGTGAACATAGTGTATAGTGAAGCATTAAGGCAAAGAGAAAAAATAAACAAAAATAAAATAAAAAATAAAAACAAAAATAAATGAGTTAAGCAGGTACGAAACAAAGAAATGTAACACGAATAAAAAACCTATGAAAACATACATACAAAACAAAAAAATTTTTTCAAGGAGCTTAAAAAATAAATGTCCACCCGTGCGAAGCCGGGGCGGGTCGCTAGTCTTACATAAACACTTTGATATTTTAAAGGAATAAAACAATTTTGTTTGACATTTTTCTAAGGAAAGTTCAAACCATGCTACAAGTCCATGTTTTTGTGAACCATTTTACGATTCGCCATACAAAACTGTCAAATAGATGAATTTTATATTAAGTTATAATTAATAATCATTTTACGATTCTTTGTATGATTCACATTATGATACTGTTAAAGTAGCCTTTTCAGACACGGTGAGCGTTGCGATTTACTCGTCGGAGCGTTTTCTTTCACTCGTTATAACCGCAACAGTAAAACGCGTGTCGTTCAATCGCACAGGTTGTGGCCAAGTGGTTAATGTATTAGATACTCTGAATAATTAGCAGTTTGATAGTTTTACTGCATCCAATTACACGAATGTTTATTGTTCATACATTTTAGATGAGACTCGCTCAGTTTATTGCACTTCTATTTTCAATTTTGTCTTTACAAGTTGATATAGTAACCAAATTAGAATTTCAGAAGCAGATGGTGCTTTACTTATGGTTTTTTTATTTATTGTGAAACAAATGTGATATTATGAATGTTTAATGGTAATGTAAATATTAATATTCATTTCGTTTTTTAATCAAATGCTTTATTATTTTATAAAGTTACTGAATTAATGATAGAAATTAAATTCAGCTGTAAGAATGAACTATAATTATGTTATTTGTTTGTTTTCAATTTAGTTTTTTTTTTAATATACGTTACATTCGAAACATTTGCATTTTATTCACAAACTCAAAATCTTTCTATTAATTTAATTTGCTTTCTGAAATTAAAACTGAGTTTGTAGCATGATTTTTATGTTTTTAACTGGAACTTTGGCGTTAATTTGAGGGCAATATGAATTATTCGTTCGTACACTAGAGGTGCTTTACTAGTCTCCCATACAATTATGCCTTTGTCAAAGAGACAGGCGAAAGTGAAGCGTTTCCGATAGCGTTACCGAACCGATGCAAAGACGTGGTGAAGGCGTGTTTGCTCTGTTTGACATCGTTCATAAAAAATCAGCTAATACAACTGTCACGCCTCGGTTCGCTGCACTCAGTTTGACGTCTCGTATCGCTTCGGACTCGGTCCGGTTCGCTATCTATTGTAATGTACTTCAAGTACGCTATAAAAAAGGTACTTAAATCTGACGGCGCACATACCAACCAGCAACATGAGTTTTCTTTGTTTTTTTATAAAATAGTCTTGAAAAACTCGTATATCGCTTTCAGTTGATGTTACTAGTCCATTAAATAAATCTTGTGTCCCTATATTTTTGACAAATTGCTATCGAATATCACTGAGACAAAATTGCTACTTGAATTCAAGGATTTTTACAGAATTTATCTTCAGTTTTTTTCAGATCTGACGGTATGTCTTTGTTTCCTTGGAAGATGGGTAGGCCTCTAGTGTGGGACGCAACCTGTGTCGATACTCTTGCGCCATCTCATCTTCCAAGTTCATTGTGCTCTGCTGGCGCTGCTGCTGCGGTTGCTGAGAACCTCAAGCGGCGTAAAAATAGCAACCTTAGTAGTAACTACCTTTTTGAGGATGAAACCGTTTGGGGATGAAACTATAGGGCCATGGGATCTGAGTGCTCACAGCCTCCACAAAGAAATTTCCAAAAGACTTATTGACGCTTCCCGTGATCCAAGAGCTGGCTTTTACCTTGGCCAGAGGCTAAGTATTGCCATACAGAGAGGCAACGCCGCCAGTCTCTTGGGCACATTACCAGCTGACAGCGTTGGGGATGAATTTTTCGATGTTCTATAATATGTAGTTTAGTCTAGTTTTATTTTAATTTTGTATTTTTATATGTATGTATTTTTAGCCTCTCAATAATAAATAAAAATAAACAATACCTACAATAAATAAAGAAACTGTCTGTTCACAGATAATATAATACCTGTTTTTGAAGTGAAAACTTCTTTAGCGGCGTTGAGCACTTTTCTGTAATGGGTATAAAATCTTAAACTCGCGTCAGGACACGTGACCCTGACCGAAAAAGCGTAGGACGGCGCAGGGCGCTTGCGTGAATGTTCGTGTGACTTTATTACTTTTAAAGAAGTTTGTATGCTGGATACATTCGTTGCTAGGTAACATTGTTTATAAAAGATGTACGTCACATTGGAAAATTATTGAAATAAAAAGTCAACCATTTTTGCGAGTTTTACTAAAATCTGTTCACAAGATATTTCCAACAATTACTATTCAAGTTTTCACTTCTGCCGGCACTCCCAGAGTGCAACCCGTCGTTTTTTTTTTTCATAAACTTATGTAACCTTGCAATATTATGAACTGAGTCCTCTCCGTGGAATCTTTGGATAAGAACTAATATCAACATAGTTCTTACCACATATTGGCGAAGTAATATCTGAACTTTCATCTCAAGTCAAGTGCTCTTGAGAACTTGACAAAGAAGGTCTTATGAATTAAGTACATATGTAATGGACATAATAGCCGCTATTCTTCTGTGTACTCGTATGATGCGCGCATGCAGTTTTGAAATTATTATTCTGCTTTTAACTGTGGAATTGAAACTACAGTCTTTTGAAGAAAATAAATTAAACTTAAATAGATGAATGGCAATTTTGAGTACCAAAATGAAGTATCTTAGGTTTTTCTTTGTTTTTTTGCGTGGTAAAATCATGAAATGAGTCCTCTCACCCAGGGCAGGGCAGGACGGACTGTCAGACTTGTACTGACTAAAATCCACGGTGTCCTTCAATAGCGCTTTTCGTTCCGGGGTCACGGTATTCATTAGACCCGCGACCCCGGCAGGCTTTGAAGTATCTACGGATCAGGATATTTTACTTTGTTTATAACTTTCCCCTGTATCGTGGATGCGTTAAACATTCAAATTCAAATGCACTAACAACTGATCCGGCAACAACTACTTGTAGATCATACTAATATTCTTATTCTTTGCTTAAGTCACGGCGTCCTGACCTACCGCATGACGCAGGTCCTCACCGGACACGGAAGTTTCGGGAGGTTCCTGTGTCGGATAAGGAAGGAGGAAACGCCTGGGTGTCACCACTGCGAGGATCGTCTGGAGGACACGGTGGAGCATACGGTGCAGGACTGCCCCGCTTGGGCAGAGCACCGCCGTGTCCTCACGACGGCGATAGGCGGAGACCTCTCGCGCCCGGCATTGGTCGAGGCCATGCTGCGGGGCGAGACGGAGTGGGAAGCGGTCGCCTCCTTCTGCGAAGCAGTCATGCTCGCGAAGGAGGAGGCGTGCCGCGTGAGGGAGAGAACAGTGTCCTCCCTCCGACCCAGCCGCAGTGGTAGACGCCCACGGCGACGGACGTCGCCAGACGATCTCCGGCCACCGTAGGCGCGGGCTTGCGGGCAGCGAGTAATGGGCGACTCGCAGCCCGACCATGGACCATGCCCGGGTCGACGGCGCGTTGTGTTCCACGCGCGCCTCAAGGAGTGTCAGCACATTGACGGGGCCTGTAGAGGGCCAAAGCCTGCCGGGGTCACGGGACTTACCCATCACCGTAACCCCGGTACGTAAAGGGCTAGTGAAGGACACCGTGGATTTTAGTCAGTACAAGTCTGACAGTCCCTCCCGCCCTGCCCTGGGTGGTAGGTACTCATTTGATGATTTTACCACGCAAAAAAAAAACAAAAAAAGTCGAGCCTCACGGGTGACTGTAATTACTGCACTAGGTAATTTCGTAGCATTCGTAGCGAGTATGAGCTACGCGGCTACGGTGCGTAGCAACTTCGTAGCAGAGCCTTTCATTAGTGTGTGTGTAGTATGCTACTGCACTGCAGTATGCTACAGCACTGCAGTTGTATCTTGTCATAATTATCATGGTTGGCGAATCGGGAAAATTACCTAAACGGGGTGTAGCATTATAGCATACTTATAGCTAATTATCATTTTTGAAATTTCGATTCTGGAAACATTTGTATTTTAAGCCCGCCATTGAATTTGAGATTTAGATTCAGCGTTATCTGTCTTGGGGATGGGAAGGGCAAGAGGGCAAGTCGCTGAATTTCTGTCTCCCAGCCATGGAAACCTCATAACTGTACTCATAATTGATAAGGTGTAAATAATATGAAATAAATAAATTCCACGTTTTCACAAAACCTAACAAAAATACCTCTCGGGCATGCGGGCGGCGAGTAATGGGCGACTTGCTGTCCGACCATGGACCATGCCCGGGTCGACGGCGCGTTGTGTTCCACGCGCGCCTCAAGGAGTGTCAGCATAATGACGGGGCCTGTAGAGGGCCAAAGCCTGCCGGGGTCACGGGACTCACGAATTACCGTGACCCCGGTACGTAAAGGGCTAGTGAAGGACACCGTGGATTTTAGTCAGTACAAGTCTGACAGTCCCTCCCGCCCTGCTCTGGGTGGGAGGACTCATTTGATGATTTTACCACGATAAAAAAAAAACAAAAATACTTCTCGTTACAAATATTTTTATTCACTATGAAAATAAAAACACAGCACATATTTACTCGTGCCCTATCCAGAATTGAATCAGTAAACAAGGGCCATACACATGGAAATTTCTCGAACAATACGGTCGAGAATATCGAATGTACAGCGAACATAACCGCGAAACGTGCCTAGAGTGGCATTGCTACCCGGTAGACAATTCTGCAGTACTACAACGGGCAATGGGCACGTCCTATTTAATATATTGTCAATTACTGGATTGCTGAAGTCATTGTTTTGGAATTTAATGTGAAATGAAGTGGATACTCATCATCGTTCTGGGAATAGGGGAACAATGGTATCGGCCCTAGCTTACGAGCCGTATGTTGCGGGTGTACCCAGCCATGCGCATCACTGTTTTTAGGGGAAAATTGTATAAGACGGGGACGTGAGGTGTGAAGGGAAATTACACACTTAAGGCAAGCGGCCATTAACAAATGGCGTTCTGTTGGCGCTTGCGCTACGATAGTGTTGTGTTAAGTACGCCTAAAGAGTGTATGTCCCCATTATACCTCGCGTCCCCGTCTTATACACTGTTCCTCTATGTTGCGGATGTACCTAGCCATGCGCATTACTGTTTTGTAATTTATTTCATCACCACTGCTCTCAAAAACTGAAGAAAAACACCGTGTGGAAATTGTCGTATATCTTTACTTTTTAACGTGGTAAAATCTCCCCCCACCCAGGGTAGGACGGGAAGGACTGTCAGACTTGTACTAACTAAAATACACGGTGATCCTTCAATAGCCTTTTACGTTACAGGGTCACGGCTACCTGATGAGACAGCCACGCGACCATCCGGCATATCCTAGAACCAAAGAATTCAAAATATGTGTCATCTACCAACCTACACTGCCACGTGATAGATGACAGCCCACTCCACCTCACAGAGAGGCCTGCGTCCCAGCAGTGGGAACATTAAATATTGATGATAATGATGAAGTGACGGTTTTAGAATATAAGATGAAGTAGAATTTATTGTACGACATTTACCCATTTAGAACCGTTAACTAAATTCATAAAAAAATGTGACCTCTGAAAAATACAATTCCGCGTACTCCTAATTATTTCGCCACACACAGTTGAATAAAATACCAACATTTTTAGAAGGAATATAAAATATCAGTATTAAAAATGTTGTTAACATTCTTCAGTAATATTTTTTCTGAGACATTTCGTAAATTAAATTCGGTGAAGCAAACTGAATTTTAAAAGGAAAATGAAGAAGAATTTGTATATTCAGTTGTGTTGAAAATTTTACATTTCATTTAGTGGAGCTCCATTCTTTCTTATTTTGACTCAAAATGTAGTTTGAAGTTAATTAGTTTAATTAACTTTAACAATTGCACATTTTGTTTTTTTTTGTTGAGTGCGTTTATAAACATATAAATTCACATACATAAATGCCCAGACTCGAAGCAACTACTTGTAGATCATACAAATATTTGCTCCATGCGGGAATCGAACCCGCGACACGCAGTGCAGCAGTCCAATTGTCCAGCCACTGCGCTAAACGTGCCGTCAGACATTTTTGTGGGCACAATCCACATAGTGGGAACATTAAAGATTGATTATCTTTCTACTGTTTTAGATAATTATGATAATACGAAGAAGCGATGATCTAATAAAGACCACGGGATCGTGCTGGATGTATGCCACTTCCAACAGGTCCTATTGGAAATCTATGCGTGAGGCCTTTGCCCAGCTGTGGACGTCCTATGGCTGATATGTTGGTGATGATGATGATGATATTGTAATTTTATAGGTTAAATAGGATAGCGGAATGTAAACACAGTAAAAAAATGACAATAAAAAAAAAACAATAAATGAACTCGTTTATTAAAACGCTTTACTAAGACAAATTTTTTACATAAGATGAAATAAAACCAGTAATTTTAATAAAACGTGTTTAGGTAATTCGAACCCGACAACGTCTTGTATTATTATCAGTTTACCGAAACATCGAAGATGCGAGAACTTCGGCATCTAACTTTACACGTTAAGTTCAAAGCTCGTTAACCGGAGTTTAATACGACGGAGTTAGTGGCGTGTACGTCTTCATAACTTAATTTGTTGATTAATGATGCGGAAATCGAGGGTGTAATTAAAAAAATAAAGCAGTTTAATTGTTGATTCAAAGGCCGAATGAAAAAATTAAGAAACAGTTTGTTATGAATGGAAAACCATATAAAAGAAAAGATTAGGAAACTCGCCTGCAGGGATCCAATACAGGGCAGGGCGATAATACACAGGAGGGTTCTGGAGTTGGTCTTTTAAAAGGTCTCGGTTCCCTCTTCCTTGTGCTGATGGTGATTACCGAGGTGGTTTTAGTGAGGCACAAATCCCACAATCCCCGGCCTTATCCCCAAAGACCAGGCGCCTTTTGAAGGTTTCCCTCCTAAAACAAAAATAAAGGGCGATAATACAACCCGGCGTTTGTAGAGCAATTAAAATAGAAGTCCATCTCTTCATGAACAAAGCAGGCAAAGTTATAAAAACGACATAAAACAAAAGACAAAAATAACAGTGCCTCTAACGAAAAAAAGAAATATCTAAAATTCCTTACTTCAACACGTAGTTACACGTACCTACAACAGCAAAATAGAGGATCAAAATCAGTACTAATATACGGAGTTCGCGTCCGAACTGTGTAAATGAAGTTATAGTAAATGTTTGGTAAATTACAATCACATACTTTTAAATCTTTACTTTTAAAATTTGACTGGCTTGTTGGTCTAGTGGTTAGTGACCCTGACTGCTATGCCGGAAGTCGTGGGTTCGATTCCCACCCAGGACAAATGTTTGTGTGATGAGCACGATCATTTGTTCTGTGTCTGGGTGTTATTTATCTATAATATGTATGTATTTAGAAATACAATATATAAGTATGTTTATCAGTTGTCTAGTACCCATAACACAAGCTCTGCTTAGCTTGGGACTAGATGGCGTTGTGTGATAGTTGTGGAATATTTATTTATAATCACTTCGACGCCAAACATTTCTGACGCGAACTCCGTTAACTTAGTATTGAATTTCTGATTTTGATCATCCACTTTTGCTGTTGACTGTACAGCAATACGCCATGCAAACAATGTTTGACAAAACAACAAAACTCTGGTTCTGGCTTCAGAGCTTTGATCATTGATGCCAAGTTGCCAGCCTGTTTTTTATCGGTAACACTTCTTCAATTTGCACAGCTAGCATGACTGACGACCTTTCACCTTCGTGAGGTGAGTTCTAGTGTCAAGCGGCAGGTCAGGACGCCATGACGCCTCTCCAGCCACTCCTCACAGAGGGGTCTTACCGCCGCAACTGCGGCGTGCCCAAATTGCGTCAGCCTAAGGTTGCAATCACACTAAGCAGAGAGTAACAAAGAGATGTAACAAAAAATTATTATGATGCCTTTTTGTAAAACAGCACGAATTTAAATTTGAAAGTAATGTTTAAGTGTATTACCCGGTAGGTACTGATTCAGTTGTCAAGACCAGAGGGCCGCTACACATGGTTAAAAACTATGCAAAATCAAATGATGATGACGTTAATGTTTTGGTTAAAAATAACTGCGTGACTTTAAATACTCTGAAGGTCAGATTTAATTGGCGTCGTATAAAACACCTTGTAAAACAATCTCGTTATGAACCTGGATTCAATAATCAACACTTAAAGCATTTTGTTTTAATTTATAAGATCTAAAGCAGAAAATCTTTGACATTTGATACCTTTATCACTTTAAACAGTTTCTTTAAAGAGAGTAAATAAAAACACTTAAACTTGTTCTAGAAAATATATTGCATTTAATTCAAAGCATTAAAAACCGGTTTAATGTTTCTTGAGAAAGATCTTCACAAACAAATATACTTGAATAAATTCGAATATATCGATAGTTTTCTTAGAAAAATAATTGTAAATAAGATTCATATTGATGTCGCTCTCAAAAAATGAGTTTAATTTAAATGAATATTATTATCTGAAGATGAGTTTCAAGTTTCTTCAGAGGGGAGGATCATTATCCTTTAATTGTTTTAGGTGACTTTTTGTGCGCGTTCACCAATTTGGTCTAAGCGATGAGCGATGCGGCGGGCAGAGTGGTGGAGCGCTGTGCACGCCACGTACCCACAGTAGCGATTAGTGGCAGATGCCGACCTACTCTTTGCACCGCTGTCCGAACCGCTCTTTTTAGGGACGTCGCACTCATACCTTTGTACAGACATATCAAGCTACCACAATCTGTCAAATTTATTTAACAGTTTCAACCTTATCACAATCGCGGAAGATTAATATTCGATTGGCAAAATTTTACAGTAGGTTGACTTGCGTCTGTACTTTCGAACACAGCGTTTTCTCCACTGACGGTGACACGTGGCGTATTTCAAACATTTCTAAAGCTCTTACCGCTCGCTGCCCCGCACTAGCGCTCACGGCGCAGCAGCGTGAAGAGACAGTTATGTAGAACCGCTCGTCCGCGCGGACAGACGGTGAAGCGGATCTCACATCGTATTGCCTTGTATGAACTCCATTGATGCTCAGTTTAATACGATACTCAACACGCTAGAGACTTAAACACACGTCAAAATATAATTTGATTTTAAATTTCAATGAACTTCGTTGATTTTTGTTTTCCAATAATTGTAATGGAATTATAATTCATTTGTAATATTCAAATCTCTATCAAAGCATATTTTGGGCTATTCTTTTTACATCAAATGTAAATAAATTAACATGAAATATTCAGAATTCACGTTTTAACTTTTTAAAGTTCGCTATTGTAAAAGTTATTCAGAATGTATTTTTAATAACCCTCGTCGAAATAAATTTCACATTTAGCCCTATTATTAGAATTAATAAGTTTAATAAATTCATTGTTTTAGCATTCAAAATTGTTGTTGTTTTAAAAAGTTTGCTGCAAAGAGCAAACTTCATCGCTCTTGCTTTATATTTTTAAGAAAAATAAAATAATTATGAAAGTTAAAAGTTTTATTACCAGCTAACAATGTTTTTATTGTATTAAAATTATTCTATAAATGAATTTATATTAAAAATTTCCATACCCTATCACACCTCCCGGTGATCATCAGCTCATGGAGTCTGGTCCTCTGGCTTAAGAATCCCTCTGTGCAATGTCTGTTACGGCATATCCCTGTCGATGCAATAAAGAGGTATCTCCTATGCCTCGCTGTGCATAGTGTTGGCTAGTAGCCACTGCAAACCCACAGACATAGATCATGGACTGGGACAATACTCTCAGAATAAAAAAAAACAATTGTTTGCCCGTCTATCTATTGTAATTTAGAAGGAATAAATAGTAGCTTTTCTCTCTTTCATAAAATGACAGTAATATTTGACATTGGGTTAGTGTAGGGTCAGCCAATGCTTTTAGCATATGGTCGGGGGTTGCAAAATAGACATGAAATTGCCATCTCTTTAGAAATAAAGAAAAACGCGTATTTGAAGCACATTTTCTACGTTTGACAGGATATAGATGCATGCTAAAGAAAGATGATGAGTATGGCAATGTTATGCAAATAATGCTCAGTCCATCATCTGTATCTAGGGTGCAACTTACTCACAGTAACCTACAGTAACCTACACCAATTATATACTACACAGCCATTATATACCTGTACTGTTTGGTGGCCGGCGGCCGAACCCATTAACGTAATTAATTGTCGGATACATCAAACAGCGGTGTCTTGTTAGATGAAGGGAGGTCGGCAGACCTGTATGTACTTACTATGTTGTTCAATCACTGTTTATGTCGGTCTAATCTTGTCCACTGAGAAAATCGATTAGAGAAAAGTTCGATTATTATCATGAACGAGTACAAAAGAAGCCATGATTTTTAAACACACTTTATTTTTAAAAGACAACGTGTAAAAATGTTGATCATGGTACTTTTTTAAATTACTTTGACCCATACTAAAAAAAAATAAGTCACATTCTCAGACCTGGAACAACTACCGTTAAATCATCCGGTTCTGTGCGGGAATCGAACCCGCGACAAGCAGCGCAGCAGTCCAATCACTTAGCCACTGCGCCACCGAGCCATCAATATAGAAACATACCGTCAAAAAAAACTGATCTTGAAAAAGACTTCATACAAAGGTTTGTTTTCAACATCAATAAATTTGAAATCTATTTAGTCTATCCTGTCATCAAAATTAATGAACTATTTTCATTTTATTTAAAGCGTCGTATTTTCGTATTTTTTTGCAAAAAAAAAAAGAAAAAAAATGTCTAAGTCTAAAACGTCTGTTTAAAAAAACATTTTCTATTAATAATACTTTTTTTTTTCTAGGCTTATCAACCAAACATACATAAACTAATGAGATGTTATCAAACAGATTAACATATGGTAATTGGGCGACAATCCAATGGCGACCACAAATCGCTGGTGAGCCGTAATACCGCCACATTCAACCGCTAATTAGACGCTGTTGCAAATGCGTGGTCACTGCCTAATGGCTGGAATTTAATTTGTGTGCTGGCTCGCGTGGTGGACCGCGGTAACACTGGTTTGGGTAGCAGAGGCTGGACATAGTCGTGAACATTCCAAAACACACACATGCCTTCATTCGTCACAACTTCTAAAAAAATACACAAAAAAGTAAAGTCGTTGACAAAAAAGCAAGGAAATAAGAAAGAAAAGAAGGTTTTAGTTATTTTTAACTTTTTTATTTTATTTTACACTATTCTGGGGTTATATTATTTGAAGTAAGTAATTTATATAATATGTTTAGTTTTTGAGGTGTAAATTTAAGATTTATCATTTGATACCCATGTTGCCACTGTTAGCAACAGCAGATTAGCTAGTAAAGCTATATAATCTAACTAAAGTTTCAAATGGCCGAAGAAGTAAGTAATCAATTGTAAATAAAATAACAAAAGTAGTAAGAAATGCCAGCCATTTAAATTCAGTCTTCCACCAATTGTGACACAGACAGAAATGAAACACGAAAGCATAGTTCAATGAACAAGCTTTCTAATTAACCCTTTGTAGAAGGTATTTCAATGCAAATCGAAATAATTAAGCTACAAAGAAACTCCGTTTTCCACTGCGTCCGACTCTGATTCACTATTGTGCAACAGACGGTAGAGAATCGACTTAAACGAGCACTGAAGACTCATTAGAACTATGGATGTAGTTATGCTGTTGTTTCATCTCAGTGTCGAGTAGAGTGGACAACCGCTATACAATATTAATTTGTTTTTGTTTAGTTTTTTTTTATATTTAGGTTCTAAAATGCGTGCCCTAACTGAAAAAGTGATTTCAATGGACCGGATTTAAATTCTTGTGGTCTTTTTCTTATAATCCAATAGATAACTTCAAATCTCTGAGGTCTTTTTCTCAGAAGGTCATCTCAGACTACATATTTTTATGAGCTAAACATGTATTTATTTTTTTACAATTTATTTTTTTCACTCTTCCTGTCGCACTTTTGCTGGTAGAACTTTCTTTTTAAATAAGCAGTGCCTTTGTACAATTTTTTTTTCATGTCGAATTGAAACACCGACCCCATGACATTAATTAATTAAATGATTTATGTACCTACACACAATGTAAAATATAAGTACATACCAAAACTCAGTACAAAGGCACTGCTTATTTCAATAGAAATTTCTTCCAGCAAAAGTGCGACAGGAAGAGTGAAAAAAACATAAAATGTAATAAAAATGAATATTTTTTTACATAAATAAACATAATTGCACATGTAAATTATAAAATATATAAGTACTTATATAAATACAAAAACCTATATATTCGATTCAATATCGGATAAGAAATACTGGGCCCATGAAGTGTTAAAACGTAAATTAATGTTGACTACCAATTTTTTGGTTCATTATGATATAAAAATATATTTTTATAACAATTTCTCGACACCTTAATCCGCTCGTTCCATTCCACGGTATTGACAATTTAATCTACGTTACAGAACTCATTTGAGGAACCGTTGTGAAAATCGACGATTGAGAAAGTTATTTCTTCGTTTTCTTATTGTATTCTACTTTTTTCTTAATTACAAAAGTTACAGTTATTGTTAGAACATTGTGTGTCTCATCTGCATAAAACAGATTTGGTGCCTGCAGTGACCCGAATATCCGACAAAAGGTACTTGTCATAGAAGCAATAATTATACTTAATTTATTTGTGTCTGCATATCTTTGGTAAGTGGGATTTATGTTTTCCAAGCAATATTGCTAAATGTATCCTCCGGGAAATAATCGAGCTTTATTGCCTTTTTAGTAGTCACCACTGTTGATCCTGACTTTCAAGAGTTGCAGTAGTTAGAATTTCAAGTATATCCGAAAAAAAACCCTGGAAAATACCCTATCAAAAACCATGTTATTAAATAAATCAGTTTCATTTAGATTAATCAGTGTTGCTGATTGGACAGCTGTAGCGCCTATTACGACTAAAATACGCGACCAACCCATTGACTTATATCGTAAGGACATGCCCCACCGTAGAACGAAAATGGCACCAGTTAGTTGGCCCCCAGTTGGCCCCAACTGTCGTTCCGGGCCGAAGCAACTCAGTCAACGGCGTGTAACGACGTAACTTTGTACGAACGTCATTTTTAGTTTGTAAAAAATAGTACATATTATAGACATAGTGCAAGTCATTTTGAATATAATTATTTAATAAGATAAAAGGAATTTTAAAAACGATAGTTGAACCTAAAACGTTTTTTTACAACATTCTTAATTCCAAAAAAAAACATGTTCGCTCCTACAAGATTGTAGGAGCGTACATGTTTTTTTTTGTCGTCAATATATGCAACGTAGTTTAACGTAATTCGTATCAATTATCATAGATCTCTACTATATTATGCATATCATACACATATAAACCTTCCTCTTGAATCACTCTATCTATTAAAAAAACCGCATCAAAATCTGTTGCGTAGTTTTAAAGGTCAAACAGACAGCGGGAAGCGACTTTGTTTTATACTATGTAGTGATGAAGAAGGTTTAGGCAAAATGTTCTGATGGGCTTATCCTCCCTTTTGAAATCATTGGACCGACCGCACGCAACCGAACGTAGGCGACTGACAGTACGCGACCGACGGTACGCGACCGATGTCAGCGTAACAGGAATTAAAAACTTAATATTCAAATGGCGCATCTCCATTAAGTTCCCTAGTCGCGTCAAGGTGCCGCGTAGTCTCGAAGCGCCTTGTCTGAACGCGGCTCGCAGCTGTTCAGAACGAGACCTGATACTGAATTTACAAGATGCACTGTTAACTAGAAATGAGCTTTGAATAATAAGAAATAAATGAGCTCGTTTTGAAGACACTTCAGAGACTTTTGAATTTTGGTCATTCGGTATCTTGAACTTTGAAAGATAACGTTGAAAATGAAATCTGTTATGCCGGAGATACATCGATGGGATTTCGTTTCAAGGCATAACTGAAATATCAGTAACTCGTCGGAATCTTTTTTTATATTATGTTCCCCGATTTATCGATGACGCTTGGACGGATCTAGAAAATCATAGAGAAATTGAGGAATCTCTTCAATACGTCACAGCAAGTTGACCGCCATTGCTGCTATCGTATTTCATCTATACATTGTTAAATCACACAAGACAAAATCACGCCTGTTCCCACTAAAAAAAGGAAAACCGATACCTAGCAAAAAATCAAGAAAATAAAAAACAAAGTCACCGACTCCCGAAAGAAAATTTTCTTTTCCGATTTTCCGGGTTATGCTTGTCGAGGTTGTTCTTTGGATGGGTGACCATCTGTCATAGCGAGTTTCCTTCGTACCTCGGAAAGCACGTAAATCCGCTGGTCCCAGCTATCATTTGTAGATCTTTGACAGTCGTTACTATTAGTCAGAAGCTCTTAATGTTAACGACCAGTCTTATCATGGGGTATCGTATTACCCAGTTACTGGGTTGTGGAGGTCCGACAGGCAGTCGCTCCATGAAAAATAGTGATATCCAGCGGCATCTGGTTCGACGGGAAGCCGACCCCATTATAGTTTGGAAAAATCTAGGCATATGATGATGTGTTTGTTTAAGAAGTAAGCATCATTTATTTTTCAAAAAAGTTTGTTATTTTGATAGCGTTAGTGTCCATGTCAGTTCAAAAACTTAAACCTTCTTGCTACAGACTCTTAAGCACCTAAATCAGGTGGCTATGTTTAACACCTAGAACTTAAGACACAAATTAGAAACAACATTTGTCTATCGTCAGACTTCGGTACACAAAGCCAACCTGCTCGAAATACTTACTGTCAACGTCTTGTGAACTAACTTCAGTTTCCGAACTCACATTAATGTTTATTAAACTGTTGGAGCTGAAGGTTTTGTGGTGAAACTTCGTTGAGGTATGACCAGCACTATGCTGGGTACAATTGGTTGGAAGTAGCTGGATCTTTTTGAACCTTGCTGGATTTAGGCAGGCCGTGAACGCGGCGGTAAGACCCCTCTTTGAGGAGTGGCTTGATAGGCGTCACGGCTTCCTGACCTACCGCCTGACGCAGGTCCTTACCGGACACACAAGTTTCGGGAGGTACAGCTAGCACCATGAAAACGGATACTTGCGCAACAGTACTAAAACATTGAAAACTTAAAACAAATAATAAACAGGGTAAGTAAATATCCCGTTTTGTGTTCTAATGATAGTATCAAAAGGATTTTCAAACTTCCGCCCTTTATAAAACCGTAATAGCTCTTTTGTAAATTAAACAGGTATCTTTATAATTGAATATATTATATATTTCTAAGAAAGAAATGATAAAAGAGTGTTATTCTTGTGACCTTGGACGAACAGATTCCCATTAAAAACGTTTATTTAAAAAATATCTTTGTATTTTTTGGTTTGCGTGGCCGATACCACTGTGTGGAATTTGCCAGTAGTACAATTTGCATCATATACTTTAATCGGCCTTACACTCAGACAGGGCTTAATTTTTTACACGTTACCCACACTTGGAAAATATACGCACGCATAACTATCACCAGGAATTATGAAATATTGTAAAACAGTAGTGTTAACAATTTTGGTGTATAATAAAGTATATTCTATTTTCTAACTTACAGTTTTATACGGATCTCGTAGAAGCTCGTGGCTAAATAAATATAGCCGTACAGCCCGATCTTCCGGGTTAAGCTGCGCTTGCCGAGGTTGGTCTGTGGATGGGTGACCATCTGTCATAGCCATAGCCTCCGTGCCTCGGAAAGCACGTAAAGCCGTTGTTCCCGACTGTCATTTGTAGATCTTTGACAGTCGTTACTGTTAGTCAGAAGCTCTAAAGTCTGACAACCAGTCTTACCATGGGGTATCGTATTACCCAGTTACTGGGTTGTGGAGGTCCGACAGGCAGTCGCCTCATGTTTCAATACTGATATCCAGCTGCATCTGGTTTGACTGGAAGCCGACCCCAATATAGTTGGGAAAGGCTAGGCAGATGATGAGTTTGATTCTAATCAACTACGTGCATAACATACCTACAAATATTTATGACATACGGAAAAAGAAAGAGAGACACAACTGGCTCACTATTAACATGTTCTGAGCAGACTAGCTGTTACCAACGACTTCGCTCACGTGAACGTAATACCGGGAATAAAAATATCCTATGTGTTAATCCTGATTATAAATTATAAACTCATAAGCCTTTGCCCTTGCCAAACAGACAGGCGTGAAGAATGAGAAGCGAGGCGTTTTTATTTGCAATGTATGGAATTGTTTGAATCCAGTCACATAGAAAAGCGAAAGCGATCCGATAGACAGAACGCGTGATAGAACTATTAGACTGACGTCTCGCTTCGGTTCGGTATCGCATCGGACTCGCTTCGCTTTCGCCTGTCTGTTTGATAAAGGCAATATACTTTACTAATGATCATAACTATATTTTCATTAAAATCCGTTCAGTAGTTTGTATTAAACAAATATTCATACCCTCTAAACAAACTTACTTTAACATTTATAATATTAGTTGAGATTAGTTCGATTTGAAAATCCTAACAGATTTATATTACTGGCAACTCCGCTATTATGTAACACCCGCTGTGTTCAATCCAAATTTTATCGTGTGTCCCTACAGGCCGCCGACAGGACAACATTGATAATGCACGTTACGATAATTGGATCGCGGCCGCCATTTGTAATTCAAATTTTTATTACAAATCATTTCCCTTAACTGGGAATTACAGGTGTAAATTTTTAAACATCGATTTTTGCGTTTAAAAATTTATCTTAATAATTTTACTGAAAAACAGTTCAGAAGTCTTCTTACTCAAATAGTGCACTAGTCATAGAGCATATTACGTAAGCAAATAAAGATTCTTCAGAAAGATCGGGTACGCAGTAGATATTAGATGAGATACTCGAAACCGGCTTGCATATTATATGACCTGCGCTTAACCTAAGCGGGGAATTCACTAGACAGATATTCCCTCGGGCAATTTGTACGGGCACGGACAGTTGGGCATGTCTGTCGCCACAACGCACTACGCAGACTCATCAGTTTGTTGTATGGGCATACTCGTATGCATGTGCCCGCACAGTAACAGGCAAATCTGCCTGACTGACTGCGATGGTCCTACACTAGCAAACATTGCACAGACCTAAAGTTACGTGGTCCGGACAAGTCTACAGACATGCCCGCGAGGATGTCCAAGAAGTGAATTCCCTGCTTAATAGGATATTCTATTTTTGACGAGGCCCAAAGAGTTCTTACTTCTGTAAAGCATTATTATCAGCCTCTTGCCGTCCACTGCTGAACGTACGCCTCCCCCAAAGAGCGCCAACCTTCCCGGTCCTGAGCAGTCCGCATCCATCCGCTGCCAGCCACATTCTTCGATACATCGACCCATCTTGTAGAGCATGCTAAAGTCTAATAAGGGCAGATCTATATTGCAACTTTCAAACACAATATCAGCATCATCATCAGCCTACAGCAACCCACAGCTGGACAATTCCCCCCCAACCGCAACCGCAACTTCCCGTCTCGCTACCTATAACTAAAAAACAAAACGTACTTGCCAACCTCAGATAAAAGTGTCGGATTTAAATTGATAATTCGCCACGGCACAGGCGTCCGTCCGAGAGTGGCGTAGCGGATGCTCAGCAATTATAAAATGTTCACAACAGCCCCGCTGTCCCGGGAGCCGGGAACAAAAAGAATGCGAGGAAAGTTAGTGGACGATTTGCTTTTTTTTCTTTTTCTTTTTTTTCACTCTGCCTGTGATGGTGTTTTGTTTTTTCTTTCCATAAAGTTCGAAACGATTCACTAAAGTGCTTTTTTGAATTTTTGTCTGTTCTTGTTGGAGTGGTGTTGAATTTATTGGTGTATAGTCTTCAATAAATTCTAGCAATTTACAATCAAACACAGTAGGATTTATTCAACCTAATGCAGCAAGTGTACCTACTTGTAAATTAAACTTGAATTGGTAGAACAAACTATGGTCTCTGATTCGTTTGAGCGACCTCAAAGTATCCCGTATTTATTTCTGTATTATCAGTTTTATTCTTTCTTTTCCGCCACAGCTGTTAGAATCTCACTTTAAATATTTGGGCTAAGTATCAAAACATTGGTCGCGGGACTCACGAATTACCGTATCCCCAGAACGTAAAGGGCTACTGAAGGACACCGTGGATTTTAGTCAGTACGAGTCTGACAGTCCTTCCGCTCTGCCCTGGGTGGGATGACTCATATGATGATATTACCACGTTTAAAAAGTATTAAACATGACGTTACAAAAAAAAACGCTTTTGTTCAATGTCGTATCCTAAATATCTGTTTTTGAACAATGAATGAAATACCTTCAAAATAATTTGATTCTTTAAATCCCTTAAATTTTCAAATTCATAACTCCTGGTTTATTTGATGTACATAAAAATAAAATAATTAAAAATAGACAAGAGAAAATGTTCGCATCGCGTGGCTAGAACAAAACCCTAGACAGAGCTTTGTTTCAGAACGAAAATTAAGTGATTTTCCACTGAAAATAAGTACTGAATGGATTCTAGAAACTAAGTTTTACCCGAGGATAGTCTACAACTATGAGTACCTTATACCTATACATAATACTATAATAGTTAGAGACTATCCTTGGAAAACAATTAAAAAGTAGTCCTATGGTACTCTGGAATAACTTGGCTTCTCATTACAGTCCGCGCCATCACTCATGACCTTTTTTTTTTACGTGGTAAAATCATCACATGAGTCCTCCCACCCAGGGCAGGGCGGGAGGGACTGTCAGACTTGTACTGACTAAAATCCACGGTGTCCATCAATAGCCCTTTACGTACCGTGGTCACGGTAATTCGTGAGTCCTGCATTTATTTAATGCAATTTGACGTAATGACATCGACACTAGCGCAGATTTAGGTCGCGGGACTTAGGAATTACCGTGACCCTGGAACGTACACACCGTGGATTTTAGCCAGTATGTCTGACAGTCCCTCCCGCTCTGCAGTGGGTGGAAGGACTCATATGATGATTTTACCACGATAAAAAAAAGTGCCGCGTCAAAAGGATTTCAGTTGTGGCGCGAACTAATTAAAGAATTTTCGGGATAGGATGAGTTGTTTCAAAGATTATTCTCTACATTCAATCTTCAACTCAAAAAAGTCATCCATCTTTTTATGAATCGATGGATAAATAAATAAAAAACACTCTGTTTGTAAAAACATTCCTAAATGTCGCTTTGTCGAGCGTTGTTTTGCAAAGAGTACAAGAATATAAATAAATAGTCAACCTTCAGTTATAGAAAAGGCACCAAATTCAGCATAAAAATAAGGAATATAATAAAAAATCGAATAAAGAGATTTTAAGAGCAACGTCTTTGAGGCTAAATATAACAGAAAATTCTTCAATAAAACCTAATACTATTCACGAAAATAAACTTATATGAAATCCTAAGAAGCCATAGAAAGTATTCTTCTGTAAAAGATTTTTCCACAATATCGTATATTTATTTAGGACCGGATATAGAGGATTCTGTCTTTTATCCCTGTCCGAAATATGGGTTGGCTTACAGTGTATTGTTATTTTATGTCAAAATAAAAATATTTATTCGAAAGCAATTCAGTGGCTGTAATTTAGGAATAATTTTATGTTTATTGCTGTAACAGTTTGTTGTTAGTTTGAGTGACATACTTTTTCTTCATTGCCGCATCGAGATGGCCACATTACAGCATTTTTTAAAGCTCCCGAGGCCTTAACACGAGTTATCACGTGTTTGTTGAAAGAAAGAAATAAACTACTAGTTCCTTCAGTTTTACATCAAGCACGACACACTGACGACTCGGACCTGAGTGTCTACTATCTTAGTCCATCAACGAAGATAGACGTAGGGTTCGTGCGAAAGTAACTCGATTATTTTAACTGATCCCAACTCTCTATTAGTTTTAAATGCGTAAGTTCTGATGACACATCGGCAGTCGGGACAACTTTACAATCATGTTTTCACCAATTTTTAATTCCTTGCTACTTTTTTTTTCTCGTGGTAAAATCATCAAATGAGTCCTCCCCCCAGGGCAGGGCGGGAGGGACTGTCAGACTTGTACTGACTAAAATCCACGGTGTCCTTCAATAGCCCTTTACGTACTGGGGTCACGGTAATTCGTTAGTCCTGCGACCAATTCCTTGCTACTAACAAATTTTATACCCGTAAGTGTTAAAAATTCGGAAATGCACGACACTTTAGCCGAAACTACGGATTTCGTTTAACTACCTAGTATCCCTATTCCTTGTTCGGACGGCAAGCTAGCTACAGTGACCATACATAAATAATCAGGATTTCCCAACATAACAATCAGGGATCGAACATTGAATCAACCAGATAACCTCCAATAGTTTAATTAGGCACATCAATTGTCAATTCAAATTAGATTTCATCCTCATTCAGATCATTGTGAATAAATAATGAGCTGCAACGTAGTCAGCGTTTGAACAATACATTATTTAGTTGTTAGTTATGTACGCCATTGATATGGAATATTTACAGATGTTCTAATTAGTACAATGATGAGTGGTGCAGAATTCGCGCAAAAAATTATAACTTTAGCGTTTTATTTTCAATCGAAATGCGGATTAATGGTGATTTTGATTTCATGATAATTTTATCTATTTTAGTGGAACAGAAAATGTGCTAGAGGTTTTGCTTTTACTAGGTAATATGCTGCCTCAAACTAAGAATTTTAATTTCATCACCACTTCTCTCAAAACGGTGTAGGAAAACATTGTGATGAAACCGGCAAGTCCTAGAGTCAAAAATTCGAAGACATGTGACATGCACCTATCCGCACTGGGCCTGCAAGTTGATTACGGTCCTCTCCCTCTCGCAGAGAGGAGGCATTTTACCACAATAAAAAAAAATACAGGGTAGTCATGGATGGATGGATGACGAAAACAATGAACAAGGAAAAAATCGAACTAGTACCAACTGAACATAGGCGGAGACCTCTCGCGCCCGGCATTGATCGAGGTCATGCTGCGGGGCGAGACGGAGTGGGAAGCGGTCGCCTCCTTCTGCGAAGCAGTCATGCTCGCGAAGGAGGAGGCGGGCCGCGTGAGGGAGAGGACAGCGTCCTCCCTCCACCCCAGCCGCAGTGATAGACGCCCACGGCGACGGACGTCGCCAAACGATCTCCGGCCACCGGAGGTGCGGGCATGCGGGCAGCGAGTAATGGGCATCTTCGGGCATGGTCCGACCATGGACAATGCCCGGGTCGACGGCGCGTTTTGTCCCACGCGCGCCTCAAAGAGTGTCAGCAAAATGACGGGGCCCTCCTCTAGAGGGCCAAAGCCTGCCGGGGTCGCGGGATTAACGAATTACCGTGTCCCCGGAACGTAAAGGGCTACTGAAGGACACCGTGGATTTTAGTCAGTACGAGTCTGACAGTCCCTCCCACTCTGCCCTGGGCGGGAGGACTCATTTTATGATTTAAACACGATAAAAAAAAAGTACCAACTGAACAGTTTTTCCCTTTACCACTGATTCAGTGAAAGTAAAATCTGCCGGAGTAATTAAATGAATCGGAATATTCATAACTTTTAAAATGCTTCTTGTTTATGTTTGAAGCAAAACTTTTACAAACTGCGAACAGAAATCTAAATAAAAAAACCTATGAGGTAAACTTTTGCCATTTCATTTGGTTTCCATTTAGTTTTATTGCTTTTAAAGTAATATACGGTATGTTGGATCGCTTACTACTTAAGTTTTTGAGTTAAAAGTTTTTGTTGAAACAATAAATATTTAACAAAACAGCATTTTGTAAAATACGTTTGCATTTTAGAGTAGAACTTTTTAGATCACGTTTGGAAAACTTGTACCATGCCTTTTCTATCACAGTATTTTTCTGCATTTTTTTATCGTTACATAGTTTAAAACAAAGTAGCTAAAGTATATCTGGGGGTAGACAGAAATCACAGAGTGCTACCTGCTACGATCCTTACATACTCCTTTCGCTGCATCCACATTCATAGACCTGGTCATACAAGCACGTCGATCGCGAGTACTACGCACCCAACCTATCTGAAACACTTCACCTAAAAGGTCAGTGTAATCCTATTTTTTTACGTGGTAAAATCATCACATGAGTCCTCCCATGGCAGAGCGGGAGGGACTATCAGTCTCGTACTGACTAAAATCCACGGTGTGCTTCAATCGCCCTTTACGTACCAAGGTCACGGTAATTTGTGAGTCCCGCGACCCCGGCAGGGTCAGTGTAATCCTGGCGTTATTAATCACCTCTGCCTTATGAATTCCCTTTCTTGGGCGCCTTTCAATCATCCTCTCAACATGACCGAACCATGTAAACATACTCATGTCATTTTCTATCATTTAGAAATCTGATCTAACCACCGTGAATGATCTACTTAACCCTGCTGATACCTATGTAGGTAGATGATATCAAGCTTCAACATTAAATCATTTTCTTCGCTCCGTTCAGTAAAAAATATATTATGCCTTAGAGAAAGATAAGCCAAGCACCGGAGATGCGAAGCACTTAAGGGTTTTAATGCTGTTCGCTTGCTCATAAAAAAAAACATTTTTCATACATTTCTAGGGTTCGTCAAAAAAGTTAAGCAGTGTATAGTTCAACAAACTGTAGAGCACACTATGAAAACTTTATGGAGTCATTGTACTCTTTATGCACGTCATACAGATGCTGTTCAATTTGAATGCAAAGTACTGTCCTCTTGAGCACTAAAGTTGTACATTGTAGCGAAATATGACTGAAGTCGCTGAATACAAGGTGTGTGATAACATTTTTTTTAACGTATTAAAATCATGAAATTGGTCTCCCAATTACTAAATGATGAAATAATGTGACTCGAGAATAGAGTAGTATATTATCAATTTAAAAATCTTTTTATAAATCTTGTGAGTAGTCTTTGATAAAGTGTTTCGTAATGAGTTTCTTTCCGGGTCGACGGCGCGTTGTGTTCCACGCGCGCCTCAATGAGTGTCAGCATAGTGACGGGGCCCCCTGTAGAGGGCCAAAACCTGCCGGGGTCGCGGGACTCACGAATTACCGTGACCCCGGTACGTAAAGGGCTATTGAAGGACACCGTGGATTTTAGACAGTACGAGTCTGACAGTCCCTTCCGCTCAGCCCTGTGTGGGAGGAGTCATTTGATGATTTTAACACGATAAAAAAAAAACTTTGATAAATAACCTTCAACATCCACCGTCTATGCGGCGGTACATTTTATAAGCGTTCTAATCTATGTTAAACTAGCATCTCGCCCTGACCTCACACTGGTTCTTTCAACTTTCCTGATCGATTTTCATACATACGACCTTAAACAAAAAAAAAATTGCAAATTGGTGTATCTGCTTTTTATAAGTTACTAGCACTTTGCCCGCGACTTCGTCCGCGTGGGTTACGTACTTTCCTAATTCCCTCTTTTCACCCCCTTAAAGGTTAAATTTCCTAAAACCCCTTCTTAGTGCTCCCCTACATTATAATAGGAAGCCGTGTGCAAAATTTCACATTCCTAGCCCCAGTAGTTTCGGCTGTACGTTGATATGTCAGTCAGTCAGTTCTCCTTTTATATATATAGATGTACATTTCGGCAACTTATTGTAATTTATTCAGATTTACATAGCTTATTCTTGGCACAGCTGCAAAAAGCAGGCTAATTTACTAAAAAAAAGAACATGAGTCCGAAAAATAGGTTATCAAAAAAATATTTGACACGTGTTACGTAAACCAAAATTGACGACGATACAACGCTTCTAAAAATCACAAAACGTCACTCGGTCGGTATAATTTAACAGGCGTTATGACGTCTCAAGCCTCTACTCCCGAATTTCGAAGCGATTTATCTTTGTCAATTGTTACGCGGAATATTTTCTCCCTCTCGGTTGGGGAAACAACTATAAGGAAACAACAAATTATATAAAAACTGGTTTAATATTATACATAATAAATTTGATGTGACATTTATTGTTTAGTAGCTATGACAAGTAGGTCGAGAAAATTAAATTAAGATCTTAGTTTTAACTAAAGGTGGCTAGCCAGTTTATACTTTAACGGAAAGAGCTATGGGCGTGGGGAGTTGGAGATAAACCTGCCGAGTACTGTTCCGAGAAAAAGTTAAAAGTTAAATTATATCCAAACTAGAACGTTCCATTTAAATTCAAATTAAAATTAACAAATGGGCGCCAGGGACTGGGAGAGTCCCGGATCCTGAAGCTGAAGATGTTCACCCTACATCCGGGTGAATGAAGAACTAGCCCAAGATCCTCAATTTGAAATCCGGTGGAACACCGACATCCAGACCCGGTATAATATAGACCGGTTTACAGGCTCCGGTTTACAACGGGAGCCGGATTAAAATATAAAAAAAATAAGGAGTAAAAAAAAGGAGTTAAAAAAAAAAACCGTCTCGCACGGCGCGACCGCCTGCGGGCTTCGCAACCGTGCCGCTCGCTGTGCCGCTGGCTCCGCAGGTGGCTTCAGGCGAGCCCGAGCAACGGGTCCCGCGTCCAGGCCCCAACGGCCTGCTGGATCCTGGCGGCGGGACGAGCTTCTCAAGCTGCCTTCCTGTAATTTGCCATACGGAGACCCAATAATATAGGTGGAACCAAATTGCTTTCCTCAACGGGACCGAAAGGGGAAATCAATTAGCCTGAGCCTGTAACGGACATCAGGTTCTCCATTCAAATACCGCTCCGGCGTGGCATCCGCCACGTCACCACGGGGTCCACGAATAACCTATAAATTAACACTGTGGTAGACACCGAGAAAACACCTACGGCCTATCTCTAGTAAATAGCGATGTTTAATACTCACAGTTCACTCTGAAAGAAGACTCGTCGGCGGCGGCTGCGGTGGAATGCTATGATGGAATGCTGTGGCCGTTGGTCACGGGTCGGCGCCACAAAGTCCCGCAATTAAGAATCCTGCAATAAGTTTTCACGAATCACGACTATATTCTCTCAACAACCGGGGAAGTGCTCACCGAACAACCTCAGACACCGTTACAATAAAAGAACTCACCTTCGCCAAAAAGTAAATAAGTTTGATGCTGACTGGAAGCCGGCTCGGGCAGAATGTGACGACTAACCATCACTGGCGCGTCGGCCGGAAATCAAGGCAGAATTCGGGTGCCCAAGAAATTCACTTTCCCCAAGTCCAGGGAGAATCCTTCTTGGTTACCAATTACAAACACTCCAAGGAAAACACTCAATTCCTCAAAAATACACCAAACTCACAAAAAAACTGTCCAACGTCACGTGTTTAAGCCTAAAGCCATTTCACTAAATTAAATCCATACGATTTCGTGGTCTAATTTATAATTCCTCGTAATTAACAATAACAATTACCCCTGAATATTAATTAGGCAAAATTGACATTTTTCTGTGACAACATTCTGTCACAGACAATTCACGCAAAAACTTCACAGATAATAAATGTTTCGCGGCCTTAGAATGTTCGAGAAAAAAGTCCATATTGAAAAAACTAAATCACTTCCGTTTACGGATATTTCATTTTATTAATATTTTTTATTTCCGTTATCTTAGAATTATTTAGGTTTGCTAAATCAGGTATTTTATATTTTCTATGATTTGCAAACTATTAGTTAAAAATATCGATTATTTTATAATCGTTAATCAGCGAATCGCCAGATGGCGCCTTGAACTGTCATAATTGACGTCTGATGTAATGTCAAGTGAAAAGTAAACAAGTAAACTTTTGTTTTGATTTAATTAATGTTGTAAAACTGTTTAAAAGGTTTAATATAAAAGTGAATTGTTGTGAAAAAGTGATAACCTAAGAAACTCCGTAATGGACTCCCTATATATTGTCAGGAAAACAGCCAGGTACAAAAAAACAACGTAACAGTACCTCCCCAACCACCAGAGATTTGACCCACTAGGGCAAATCTCGACGCTGGCCCTCCAGCGTTGAAGCAGACTCCAAAGGGCCTAACACGCCTACAAAAATCCACAACGTCCAAGCCTGAAACGAGGAATGGAGAACGAACCGAAGAGAAAAAATGTTATGGAAGCTGGTGTACGATTGTTTACAAAAATTTCTCCTGGAGCGAGTCTAATCCATTTACGAACATGTAAAAGACAAGCTCCAAAGGGATTAAACAAAATTTTGAAAATAACTCCCGACGAACTATCCCAGTCTGACTTACTACATCTATGTAAGACAGACCTACCTATTCTATCGTACACCACCATTCACATCTTAAACCAATAGACTACCAACAGTAATGCTGGCTGGTACCCAAATAAAACTGGAAAAAATTAAATTCTACAAACGAATGAAAATTGGCTAACCGTCTTCCCAAAATGGAAAGTAACGGTTTTCGCCCCTAATTAAAAAAAATACCATCTTAAACGTATTCCATCAATGCAGCCTACACGCCCGCCATTATGGCCTCCAATCTCAGGACTATCATTTTGCTGCCTTGCCAGCAATCCGGAGTTTTAGACTCCCAACAGGGTTGTTAAACATGCAACAACCACTCCCAAATATGGTTAACAAACGTGGACACAGTAGAAACCTGTGTACCACTACAAACCGTAAAAACAGTGGAAAATACTTAAATCCAACTGTAATATAGCGCCGTGGAAATAAAATCCCACAAAGCTAAAATAAAAACCAGCAACCTCAAGGCATATACAGCCCTCAATGGTTACTGCGACCAACTACGACATGCAAAAAGTAAAATATTTATTTTAAATAGGAATTAAATTTAAAAAAAAAGAATTAATCATGGCCACATGGTGGTTTCATATCCTTAATATGCCATGTGCCCAGATTTTTGCCGGAACTACAGCCTTCCAATTCATACACTAAGGGTGAAAGTTTTTTCCTAATAATACATTTTTCGTACTTAGGTGCTAATTTGGCCATAAAGAATTTGGAAGCGTCACTCTGGGGATAAGTTTTCTTCCACACAGTGTCGCCTACCTCAAACTCCGCCTGCCTCCTACTTTTATTATAATAACGAGCACTACGAGTATGTGATTGTATGAGCGCTTCCTTTACTTTATCGCAGATACCACGTAACGTTCCTAGCTGGTCTGCATATGAACTGCGCGGAGAGCAAGCTAGAGTGAGCTGTCCAACGGTATCATTGCCGAAGACATCACCACTACTAACTGCTTCTCTGCCATGTACTAGAAAGAACGGGGTGAAACGAGTAACTTCATTCGTGGAGGTGTTCATAGCAAATTGGATCTTGGAAATGTTTACGTCCCAAGATCGATGATCATCCTCCACGAGTATTGATACCGCGGTCATTATGGTACGGTTATAGCGTTCAACGGTGTTCACGCTTGGGCAATAACGAGGTGTGAAGTGAACTTGAGGTATTTTGTACCTCTGTAGTAGTGATCGAATCTCGTTGCCCGTGAATTGCGTCCCGTTGTCTGCTATCACCGTACGGGGTATACCGTGTACCAGGAAAACGCCGTCTTCTAGTTTCTGTGCTATAGCCTTACCAACAGCTCTACGTAAAGGAAACAGCAGACAATACTTCGTGAAACAGCACACGACAACAAACAGATACGTGAATCCCGCTCTTGACCGTGGTAACGGACCTACTAAGTCGATGCTTATAGTTTCGAAAGGTTTGGAACAGTCTTTCGCATCGCCTAAGAGACCGGAAGGAGGCTGTTGTGAGTGTTTGTATGCTGCGCATTTATCACATTTACCGACGTAGCTAACCACATCTTTGTACATGTTTGGCCAGTAGTATCGGAGAGCGAGTCTTTTATAAGTTTTAAACACTCCAAAGTGTGGTGCTAATTCGCCACTGTGGTGACTCCTAAGCAGTTCTTCACGATTGCTCTCCGGTACTACCTGCTTCCAATCATTGTCGCTAGCTACACCGAATTTATTTTTAGAATAGCGGTAAAGTTTATCCCCTTTAATAATATAGTTAGGGCACGACCTAGGTGTACTGACGCATTTATCCCACACCCCCTTAAACCAAGTGTCAGTGTCGGACGCTTTAATTTCCAGCACCGGAACGCCACGCGATAAGGCATCTGGAACCACATTGTCCTTACCTTTGCGGTGCTCAATGGTAAAATTGTAAGGTGATAACCGACAACCCCAACGGGCCAACCGCCCAGATGGATTGGTTAAATTAAAGAACCATTTTAAACTTGAGTGGTCGGTTACCACTTTAAATTCAGGACCGCCTTCAACGTAAGGACGAAAGTGTTCTACGGCGAAGACCACCGCTAGTGCCTCACGCTCCGTCGCTGAATAATTGCGTTCCGCCGGATTAAGCGAACGACTGCAGTAGGCGATTGGGTGCTCCTCCCCATTAACAACCTGAGTCAGAGTGCCCGCTATCCCAAAACTGGATGCGTCACAATGAATCTCAAAAGGTTGAGAGAAATCTGGGCAAGCTAATACTGGAGCTGACACCAATGCCTCTTTCAAGGTTGAGAACGCGGATTCGGTCTCAGCCGTCCACTTGAAAGGAGGCGCCTTTTTGCTAGTACTTGTTAGCGCATTCAAAGGGGCCGCTATGGAGCTAAAGTTTTTAATAAAACGTCTATAATATGAGGCCGTTCCAAGAAACATTTTCACTTGCTTACGTGTTGTAGGAGTTGGAAAATCGACAATTGACTGAATTTTCGACGGATCAGTGTGTAAGCCTCGCTCGTCTACTATGTAGCCTAGATATTTAAGTTCGCGTCGAAAGAAACAGCACTTAGGTAAATTAATTGTCAAATTAGCCTGCGTTAACTTGTCTAAAACCCGTTTTAGAAGCGAAGTGTGCTCCTCGAAGGTTGATGAGCAAATAATTAAGTCATCTAAATATACAAAGACCTTGTTATGGAACTCAGGACCGAAAAGTCTGTCCATTAATCGCTGTTGGGTGGCTGGGGCTCCAGTCAACCCAAAGCACATAACTTTAAACTGGAACAAACCTCGACCGGGGACTGTGAACGCGGTTTTTTCTTTGGACGAAACAGAGTCCAGTTCTATTTGCCAAAAGGCCGATTTTAGGTCAATGGACGAAAGATAACGCGCGTCACGCAACTGGTCTAAGATGCGAGAGATGTAGGGTAGTGGATACGCGTCATGCTTACTGACCGCATTCAGTTTTCGGCTGTCCAAGCAAAATCTCCATTCTCCGTTTTGTTTTGGAGCCAACAGAACCGGATTATTCCACGCGCTGTTGCTAGGTTCCACCACTCCCATCTCTAACATCTCATCCAGCTGACGGTTGAGTTCCTTGAGGCGTTCAGGCGACAAAGGGTAATAACGCTGTTTAATAGGAGGAACATCTCCCGTGTCTATTTTATGGCGCAGCAGATGGGTACGACCTAATCCTTTTACCTCAAAGGAGACCTTTTCAAAATCTTTAATTATTAACTCCGCTTCAATCTTTTGATCCGGTGTTAACTCATCAAACGGCTGTAGATGCCTAACCTCCGAGACGCAAGTATGACCTCTTTTACGTTTAAAATATTGAAATGGTAAAGTATTAAAAATTTTTGGTGCCAAATTAAAGGCCTTCCAAAAATCAACACCTAAAATTAACGGTGTGGTAATATCTGGAATAATATAAAATTTAATCACCTTAGTTACTCCCATGAGAGATACTGGTAAAAATAAATAACCCTCCACGGATGCTCGCGAATCATTGGCAGTTACTATGCTGCCCAACTGTTTATCGGCGTGCACAGTTGCACCAGCCCTTATAAAGTGCTGACCAACATCGGAACCCAATACCGAAATGCAAGAACCCGAGTCGAGTAATCCGTAATACTGCTCATCGTATATAGATATAGTTAAATGTGGACGACTATCGTCCGAAGTCTTATAATGTACTGTATTCACCCTTAATGTACTAAAAAATAATTTTAAAAATTTTAAATGGTTGTCCCAATCGGACTTATCAAAATTTTGACTGTAGTTCCGGACATTTAGTTTTTTGAAATGCAGGTTGGACAGGACTGAACCTCCTTCTGCTTTTTATTGCACGTAGGGCACGATAGCGATGTTTAATACTCACAGTTCACTCTGAAGGAAGACACATCAACTTGAGAAAATTTATTATGTATAATATTAAACCAGTTTTTATATAATTTGTTGTTTCCTTATAGTTGTTTCCCCAACCGAGAGGGAGAAAATATTCCGCGTAACAGTGGCGCCCAACGTGGGGCGTTGGAGATAAACCTGCCGAGTACTGTTCCGAGAAAAAGTTAAAAGTTAAATTATATCCAAACTAGAACGTTCCATTTAAATTCAAATTAAAATTAACAAATGGGCGCCAGGGACTGGGAGAGTCCCGGATCCTGAAGCTGAAGATGTTCACCCTACATCCGGGTGAATGAAGAACTAGCCCAAGATCCTCAATTTGAAATCCGGTGGAACACCGACATCCAGACCCGGTATAATATAGACCGGTTTACAGGCTCCGGTTTACAACGGGAGCCGGATTAAAATATAAAAAAAATAAGGAGTAAAAAAAAGGAGTTAAAAAAAAAAACCGTCTCGCACGGCGCGACCGCCTGCGGGCTTCGCAACCGTGCCGCTCGCTGTGCCGCTGGCTCCGCAGGTGGCTTCAGGCGAGCCCGAGCAACGGGTCCCGCGTCCAGGCCCCAACGGCCTGCTGGATCCTGGCGGCGGGACGAGCTTCTCAAGCTGCCTTCCTGTAATTTGCCATACGGAGACCCAATAATATAGGTGGAACCAAATTGCTTTCCTCAACGGGACCGAAAGGGGAAATCAATTAGCCTGAGCCTGTAACGGACATCAGGTTCTCCATTCAAATACCGCTCCGGCGTGGCATCCGCCACGTCACCACGGGGTCCACGAATAACCTATAAATTAACACTGTGGTAGACACCGAGAAAACACCTACGGCCTATCTCTAGTAAATAGCGATGTTTAATACTCACAGTTCACTCTGAAAGAAGACTCGTCGGCGGCGGCTGCGGTGGAATGCTATGATGGAATGCTGTGGCCGTTGGTCACGGGTCGGCGCCACAAAGTCCCGCAATTAAGAATCCTGCAATAAGTTTTCACGAATCACGACTATATTCTCTCAACAACCGGGGAAGTGCTCACCGAACAACCTCAGACACCGTTACAATAAAAGAACTCACCTTCGCCAAAAAGTAAATAAGTTTGATGCTGACTGGAAGCCGGCTCGGGCAGAATGTGACGACTAACCATCACTGGCGCGTCGGCCGGAAATCAAGGCAGAATTCGGGTGCCCAAGAAATTCACTTTCCCCAAGTCCAGGGAGAATCCTTCTTGGTTACCAATTACAAACACTCCAAGGAAAACACTCAATTCCTCAAAAATACACCAAACTCACAAAAAAACTGTCCAACGTCACGTGTTTAAGCCTAAAGCCATTTCACTAAATTAAATCCATACGATTTCGTGGTCTAATTTATAATTCCTCGTAATTAACAATAACAATTACCCCTGAATATTAATTAGGCAAAATTGACATTTTTCTGTGACAACATTCTGTCACAGACAATTCACGCAAAAACTTCACAGATAATAAATGTTTCGCGGCCTTAGAATGTTCGAGAAAAAAGTCCATATTGAAAAAACTAAATCACTTCCGTTTACGGATATTTCATTTTATTAATATTTTTTATTTCCGTTATCTTAGAATTATTTAGGTTTGCTAAATCAGGTATTTTATATTTTCTATGATTTGCAAACTATTAGTTAAAAATATCGATTATTTTATAATCGTTAATCAGCGAATCGCCAGATGGCGCCTTGAACTGTCATAATTGACGTCTGATGTAATGTCAAGTGAAAAGTAAACAAGTAAACTTTTGTTTTGATTTAATTAATGTTGTAAAACTGTTTAAAAGGTTTAATATAAAAGTGAATTGTTGTGAAAAAGTGATAACCTAAGAAACTCCGTAATGGACTCCCTATATATTGTCAGGAAAACAGCCAGGTACAAAAAAACAACGTAACACAATATTCATTTATTGAAAAAAATACGTATTCATTATGTATCGATAATCTAAATGAAGGATTTAACAGATTTTCAATTTATTTACGCAGTAAACTATCCTATTGCACCAATAGTAAAATACCTTTTTTTTTAGCGTGGTAAAATTTACAAATGAGTCCTCCCACCCATGGCAGGGCGGGAGGGACTGTCAGACTTGACTGACTAAAATCCACGGTGTCCTTCAATAGCCCTTTATGTACCGGGGTCACGGTAATTTCTGAGACCCGCGACCCCGGCAGGCTTTGGCCCTCTACAGGCCCCGTCACTATGCTGACAATCCTTGAGGTGCGCGTGGAACACAACGCGCCGTCGACCCGGGCATGGTCCGTGGACAGCGAGTCGCCCATTACTCGCCGCCCGCTTGCCCGCGAATAGTAAAATACCTTGGTGTAATAAACATCAAAGCATACAAATCGAATTACACATAGAATAGCTACTCCATCAAATTATGGTAATCGCGACCACGATATCTGCACTAAATATTAAAATAATTTCGCTGTTCATACACAAAGTTAAACATTAGCAATTCAATTGTCCGCGGTATCAGAGCGAGCCTCGGGCTAAACGATTTAAGGCTGGTACACACTGGGTACTCTATAAATCCTAGGATATATGGACGTCAGTATACGTCTGACTTCAGTTAACATACGCAACACGATGCAGACACGAGATTTTACTAGTCCTTTGAGACAATTTTCAAAATTCCAAAATGAAGGTGTATAAAAATTTCCATCTTGTTTAGTATCTCTCATTCCGAGGTTGAGCTCTTTATTCTAATTGAATTTAATTGACTCCCTTACTTTAAGCAAATCTATATCAGCCAACTGCAACGGACCAAATACGCTGTCAGAGTCAAATTGTAACCAAAAGCCTCTAATTTTACTCGCCTGTGCAAATTGCACGCTTGCATAAAATTCTCGCAGCACAAACGCAATCTATGCGCCCCAGTCATAAAGCTCGTTTTCGACGGCGAAAGGGGTGTGCGGGAATTGGTTGGGCGGAACGGACACCTTTTTAAGAAAATAGGTTTCTGTTTCCACCAAGAAAGATTTTAGTCGTCTGATTCACAGAGCTATCTCATTTATACTCTTTTTTCCCCCGCTGAGTCATTTCGGCTCAACTCTTTGGTGTTCTGTTGGTGGAAACACATAAGCAGTTTTATCTTGTTTAAATGACCTATTAAGCTCGTACGGACACAACACGACGCAAGTCTCCGATACCTTACAATTTTGGTTTCGAGGTGACTATCGCAAACAACCATAGAGGTTATACATCCATAGAGGTTAATACACAAGCACGCGTCTATGGATACCAAAATCGTAAGGTAACGAAGACTTGTCGCGTTGTGTACGAAGGGGCTAATGGGTCCGCACCGCTCGCGTTGTAAACCGGGCTTTAGTCCTGCGCCCAACGCTACCAAATTATACAGTTACGACTAGATTGCTAATGCGTGTATTAAAATAGTACGAGCGTACAAAGTGCTCTAATTGTGCAATTTTGAATACTACACGCTTGTTTAATGCAGCTTTAGCTTGAATTATTTACATGTTAGTGGTTGTTTAGAACGTCGAACAATTTCACTAGGGATGCTCCCCTGGTTTAAGAGAAAATGTACGGATGGGGGCTACTGGTCCAATTATGATTACTTAGCAATTGATAAGTGTAATACAGACGATCGTGCACATAAAAGTTATAAAATAAAGAAGAATTGCGAAAATCTCGTCAAAATTACTTGATTACTTTAGTGCACTTTATTAAGGGGACACAAAGGGAAACTCAAAAAAGTCCATATATGGATCAAAAGGTACTTGTGAAAGGTCTATAGGGGCGTTTTTTCCCTTGTAATGCATGGCTCGCCGAAGCTTTAGTTGTAATGAGTTCGACTTCATTCTTATTTTTCGAGACAAGGTGGCAATTGCTTTAAAGATGTACATTATTTGTACAGGGACCAACTTTCCAGTAATCCACATCTGTCTGACACACTTTTGGCTTTTCATAATCGTTGTTACTCAAAAAATATCCCTTCAGAATAATATTACACTCATAAATTTTGCAAAAAAATACAATAAAGGACAATCTGGTAAGCCGACTCGGTTCCCGCAACTTATCTTTATCCGAACTCTGGATTGCAGTTGCATCCAATATCATAACACAGGGTTGGCAGTTGTTTCTGGCTTTACTAGATCTTGGCCTTTCGGAAAAGTGTTCATTACATTCTAGAGAAGGTTTTAGTTTACAACAATAATGGATATCTCGTGACATTGTCCGCAAGGTTTCATTCTTGCTTACTTGGATCTTGGACTTTTACAAGATGAGATTATTCGAAGAATCTGAAATAAAAAAGGTTAAAAAAAACGACGGGTTGCACTCTGGAAGTGCCGGCAGAAGTGAAAACTTCAATAGTAATAAACACACACGAACATTCGCGCAAGCGCCCTGCGCCGTCTTACGAATTTTCGATCAGGTCACGTGTCCTGAAGCGAGTTTAAAATTTTTTACCCATTCCAAAAAAGTGCACAACACCGCTAAAGAAGTTTTCACTTCAAACACTTTATTGACGTCTTACCAGAAATAGTTGAACGTACTTAGAGTTATGGCCGGCTAATGACGTTAGGCTTACCCCCAATTAAAATGAAACGCTTGGAAAGACGGATGTTTGTTTCTCAGTCACGTCAGAAATTCTGAACGAATCTTGGGCCAATGATAAATAAATAAATAAATAAATAAATATTCCACAACTATCACACAACGCCATCTAGTCCCAAGCTAAGCAGAGCTTGTGTTATGGGTACTAGACAACTGATAAACATACTTATATATTTCTAAATACATACATATTATAGATAAATAACACCCAGACACAGAACAAATGATCGTGCTCATCACACCAACATTTGTCCTGGGTGGGAATCGAACCCACGACCTCCGGCATAGCAGTCAGGGTCACTAACCACTAGTCCAACAGGCCTGTCAATTGTTATGTTATGCGAGTGTTTTCATTTGTATGTTCCATTTTCGCGACAAACCACCGCAATTAATCCAGCTAATATTTTGAATACCAAAGTTTGGTGGTTAGATGGTACAGACGCCAGCACATCAACTTACCTCAATCTGTTAAATTTATTTAATTCATTTTCAACCTTCTCACAATATTGGAAGATCAATGTTCGATTGTTAATTTTTTTTATTTTAAACATTGCCCCGCTAAGAATTTCTTCCTGTATCGTGGGAACGTTTACGATAATAGAAACTCACATACAGAAACACCCAGACCCGGAACAACTACTTGCAGATCCTACAAATATTTGTTCCGTGTAGCAGTCGATCCGATTCGTCAAATTTGACAGATTGGGGTAGGTTGACCTGCTGGCGTCCTGTTCGGCTCAGAGATGGTTTATAGTCTGGAATAATCCATAGCATACCTTTTATCCCAGTGTTACGAGCCGTTGGCAACAGCTAGTTGTCTTATTTCTCATCCCTTCAAGAATCAATCCAACACGTAAACTACAACATACCAATTTATCACGCAGCATTATGCTTACAAGACTACATAATTCTAATGAAAGACCGCATCCACGCATTGAATTACCAAGTGGCATTGAAAACTAACTCCGCCACCTCGACTCGACTTTCAAGAACTTCCACAGTGGTTGATGTAAAGTAGAATTAGCGCCGATTCAATTAAGCTAACAGTACCGCTGAACTTAAGTAATGCTTGAGCAGTGTAAGTTAGCTCAAGTTAGAAAGTAGTTGGTCTAGGAAAGGAGACTGTGAGACGCGAAGTCATTACCGCAGTGCGATGTCACTACCTTCTTATTCGAAAGAGATGAAAGAATAATTTAACGAGGTAAGAAAATGAGACAAAAGTCATTTATGCTAATGTGGCTGCTTTTGATTCAGCTCTTTTTGAACGTCATAATTAAATAAGACAGTCTACTAAAATAGTTTGTTCTTTGTCTCAAAATAAAAAAATCTTTAAATTAAACATTGTGATTAATAGATAGATTTGTAGATAAAGCGATTTTGCTAAAGTTTGGTCTTTTTAGACCCCCTTATAAAGACGTGGCTTAGCGTCACGTCGCAACGTCGTCATGTCGCTGGAGTTATGATTCCGAACCCAACTATATAATTATAATAGTTGTAGTGTAAAAAACAATAGTTCACCATGTTGTCGCTCCAGCGCGTCGCGTCGTTGGCACTACTAAGGCCTTTTAAACGCATGTTGCATACGATAAACATAAACGCTCAGTAGTCTTTAATTTATTTTCAACTTTATGACTTTGAGTATAAAGATTAAAATCTGTTACAGACTACTGAGCGTTTTGCGACGTGTACTGTAGTTAGGCGACGATTCACTCTATGAAGGTATTTCCTAGAAATACGTAGAAACCAGCGACCATAAAACTTCATCCAACAATAGCTAAGCGTCCAATGCCCTTGACTCTCCCCATAACTGAGCCCATAATGAAAATTTTACTATAGCTATGAACCCAGACACCCGTTAATTTTACATTTTACGATGTAATGTATCAAAATCCTAATATTGTGTTTCGTTTTATGTTGGTTTAATAGCTGAATTTTATAGTACTGAGCGTGAAAATCGTTCGCGTTATTTCGGATTATTCAGTGACAGAGGCAGCTCAGGGGTGACAGTCTCGACTTCATGTTATCGCACCATTAGAATAGAAGTGGCGTAATCCAAAATTCCAGTGTTTTGCGAAACGCTGAAAATGTTATTTATTAATTCAATACCGAGGGACGCGGGGAAAGAGCGTGATTTGAAAAAGACGGAAACAGTGCGTTTTTCCTTTTCTGAGTCGGTTTATTTTTAATAAACTAATAGAATACATGTTTATAAGTCGTTCGATACATTAAAGTCATTTTCTCAAAATTTTTAGTTAGGCCACTTTAATTCTAAAGGTGCGTTATAAATTCGTTTGAATGACTAAAAATCAAGTTTTAGACCTTTTTTATGTCCATTTTAGTGATTTTTTCTTCACTGTATAAGTAAGTAGGTACTATATATAACGTAATGGTAAAAGTAGACTTTTTAATACCTAATCAGTAATATTTTCTTGTTAAGTGAGAGTTAACAAAACTATTTACAGATTTTAAATTCTAACATGTGAACAAATAAACGAAAAACAAAAAGCAGACCGCGAAAAAAGCGAACACCAATGTTTCTTCCGGCTGCACAATTTTTTTTACGTATTTATAGATACTTATCTCATAAAATAATTATAATCTTGTTTCCATCTCAAATTTTTTTGAAGTGAAAACTTCTTTAGCGGCGTTGAGCACTTTTCTGTAATGGGTATAAAATCTTAAACTCGCGTCAGGACACGTGACCCTGACCGAAAAAGCGTAGGACGGCGCAGGGCGCTTGCGTGAATGTTCGTTGCTAGGTAACATTGTTTATAAAAGATGTACGTCACATTGGAAAATTATTGAAATAAAAAGTCAACCATTTTTGCGAGTTTTACTAAAATCTGTTCACAAGATATTTCCAACAATTACTATTCAAGTTTTCACTTCTGCCGGCACTCCCAGAGTGCAACCCGTTTTTTTTTTCTGTTACTAGTTAAGGCTAACTTCCACCATGTTTGTTTACCAAGAAGACTCACCTTCGCGGTTAAACAACGTCGCGTCGGAAACAAAAACGCTGTTAAACAACTCGCCGAAACGAACACGTTGGCAACAATACGTGGGAAAACAAAGCGAGCTACGTACTACAAGTGTAAATCATCTGCATCATAAGATCATGTCTCTTGGTACGTAGGGCGACAGCTGGGAACAAACGTTGCCCGAAAACGTGGGAAACGTAAGCGATGGAAACGTAGCGATGGGAACGTAAGACGTGTGTAACAACATGGTGGAGTGTTGAAGAGTTCTGGAGATCAGAAAGCTCTATTTGTGCTGCCATTCAAGTCTCTTATGGATGTCTAGGTGTCGCGGGACCAAGGGATTACCGTGACCCCGGTACGTAAAGGGCTAGTGAAGGACACCGTGGATTTTAGTCAGTACAAGTCTGACAGTCCCTCCCGCCCTGCCCTGGGTGGGAGGACTCATTTGATGATTTTACCACGATAAAAAAAAAAAAAAAAAAAAAAAATGGATGTCTAGGTGTAGATGTTAGCCGACGATTTTGTTTTTTTTTATATCTACAATTCCCATTCATTCGGATTAAGCTTTAGAATAATTATCAGTCGCAGAACTGTCTTAAAATGGCAACCTAGCTCTGGGATCAGGACCAGACCACGTGAGATGCAGAGTCATGGTAGTCAGGATCAAACGCGAGGTGGCGAACTTCTCCTTTAAAGTTGATTAAAAAGAAAAACTCAAAACATGGACATTTTCAATTTGTTTACATTCACGATATGTGTTTAAGTATGTTTTTTTTTTTACTTGATTGTAACATAGAAAAATAAACATTTTTATAATCATTTTATGACTGTTTTAATATTGCAATTGCAGTCAGTTATCCAAGGATTCCAGCCAAGTTCAAATCAGCTAATAACTCGTTTCCGACTTCAAGCACGGTGTCACTTAAGAATTTGGTAATTTCCTCCTGAAAATAACGAAAAATAAGAATGAGAATCATCAAATGAGTCCTCCCACCCAGGGCAGAGCAGGAGGGGCTGTCAGACTTCCCACGGTAATTCGTGTGTCCCGCGACCCCGGCAGGCTTTGGCCCTCTACAGGGAGACCCGTCACTATGCTGACACTCCATGAGGCGCGCGTGGAACACAACGCGCCGTCGACCCGGGCATGGTCCAAGAAGAAGAGATAAGATAAGAATCATGATCAACTTTATTTCGCCTTTCACGAAGTTAAGAGTGAATAGGTTATTTCTAAGTAAGCGTGCTTCACCGTCGACCACATCTTCGCTTACCATCAAACGAATAGTGCTCAAACGTAAGCCTATCGCTGTAAATAAATAAAAAGTCGATTTCTGTCGATAACTTGCATAGAGCAACTTCTCTGTTCTCCACAATCTAGTCATTGGTAACTCTCTATTAATTGATAAAGCTGATTTATCAGTCTATTTCAGGCTTCTGAACACCGTAATATTTAAAGATCTATATTATGCCCTTTTTTCATTGTGTAAATTACCAATTAAGTCTTGCCTTGAGTGCAGCAAAAGGCACTGTCAGAATATTACTGAATAAAAACCACCCTGTTCTTCACTTTTGCGTTCTAGGGCTGCAATATCCTGCTTATACAATCCCACGACCCCTCTATATACCCTAGTAGATAATTATTATGATTCCCTGGACAAAATATAATTATGTGACCTTACCTCATGCAGCTCCATGAACTCCGGCACGAAATGTTTCAGGAAAATGTTGATGAACTCTGACATACCAGGGTCATTCATCAGGCCATTGATTTGGGACTGAAAGCAAGAATTATTTTAAGTCTATTAGAAATTCCTTCAATAAAGGCATCATCATCATCTTCGGGCACTAGTTGCTCGACATTTGGCTGAACTGTGCCTATTTGGCGCAGCCTTGACACAGTCAACATATTTTTGCCCACTTTTATTTTTGTTTTAGATTTAAAATTTTCTTTTCTTGTGTTTATTTTATTTCTAATGTGTGTTTCTCGTGGTCGCGGGATTTTAGTCAGTACAAGTCTGACAGTCCCTCTCGCCCTGCCCTGGGTGGGAGGACTCATTTGATGATTTTACCGCGATAAAAAAAAAGTGTGTTTCTCGTGGTTCTTTTTATCATCAGCCTATACCGTTCCCACAGCTGGAACACAGCGTTCCTCTCTGTAATCGACAGCTATGTCACAATTACTACGGCTTCGAATTTTTGGTTCTAGGACGATCGTTCACGATGTTTACCCTCGCTGTTTTGAATGAAGTGGTGATGAAATAAATTTCACAAAGTAATGCATCTGGCCGGGTTCTAACCCCCTAGTAAATCGGGCCAATACCTACTGGGCCACCACTATTCTACATTTCAAAGGAATAAAGAATATAAATAAATATAAATATTCCACAACTATCACACAAAGCCATCTAGTCCCAAGCTAAGCAGAGCTTGTGTTATGGGTACTAGACAACTGATAAACATACTAATAAAATTCTAAATACATACATATTATAGATAAATTACACCCAGACACAGAACAAATGATCGTGCTCATCACACAAACATTTGTCCTGGGTGGGAATCGAACCACGACCTCCGGCATAGCAGTCAGGGTCACTAACAACTAGACCAACAGGCCTGTCAAATATAAGAATAGTGTAGTTTAATATATAAATACATTGAAAAACTGTTTATTCCATCAGTTAGAGTACTGTAAAATAATGGACACCTATTTTTTGTTTTTTTTTTAATCAATGATTTTTGACAATGATGATAGTGACGTCATAACGCCTTTAAAATTATACCGAGTGAGTGACGTTTTGTGATTTTAGAAGCGTTGTATCTTCGTCAATTATTTTTACGTAACAAAAGAAACAATACGGGTCAGATATTTTGTTAATAATGTAACTATTGTTTTTTTTTTTAAAATAAAATAGCCTGTTGTAAATTGTTCATACCTCAAAGCTTTTCAAAGATGCTTGGACATGGCTGCTTCTAATTTCTAGAAAGAGACCATTACTAATGGAAAGCCTTGTATGCACAACCAAGGATCCCTGCACTCTCGTCTCGATGAGGTCGATTCTGGGAAGTATAAATAAAATTGAGTGACAAAGCAACGGTTTCTCAAACAAAAGCGCTTTAAGTTCGGCTTTGCGCTAAGAGTTTTAACTCCAACAGTGACTTCATATTTGGGTGTTCATTTTGTGAATGAGTTATTTTTAACATGTTGGAAAGAGCGTCGGATGTACTGGATCCGGAGATCGCAGGTTCAAATCCTGTTCGCGATTTTACTTTTTCTTTCCATAGAAAATTTTATGCGTTACTTTGTTGCATTTTTAGTCCAGTGCCATGGCAATGGACTATCTCACCTATATTTTTATATATACAGCGTCCTCCCTCCACCCCGGCCGCAGTGGTAGACGACCACGGCGACGGACGTCGGCAGACGATCTTGGCCACCGTAGGCGCGGGCATACGGGCAGCGAGTAATGGGCAAATCGCTGTCCGATCATGGACCATGCGAGGTCGACGGCGCGTTGTGTTCCACGCGCGCCTCAAAGAGTGTCAGCAAAATGACCGGGCCCCCCTCTAGAGGGCCAAAGCCTGCCGGGGTCGCGGGACTCACGAATTACCGTGACCCCGGAACGGTGTCCTTCAATCGCCCTTTACGTTCCGGGGTCACGATAATTCTTACAGTCCCGCGACCAGATGATCATAATATAGGATACTTTTTCACGCGAACAACGTCGCGGTATAAGCTAATAATGTTTATAGGAGTACAATACAGTAATGTACTTACTTGGCGTCCCCATTTCCAAAGATATTTTGTTCCTGAGAGAGAAGCAATGAGGTCGTAGTTATCTGAAAAAACATTTCACCATTTATTATAGACATCTATGGCCTTATCACAAGATTTCTGTATTTTATTTATAGCGTTTATTGTATGTGAAATTTAAAAAGCTCCTCTAGTATACGAACGGAGAACTATTTTTTTCCATCAAATTAGCGTCAAACGTCACATTTACTTTACGTCATAATAACGTGAAAGTAATCAGCCCAGGGGCCGTATCATGACGTCTAAACGTCGTAAAACCAGGCTTGTCCCAGTGAGTGAACGAGGTGGCGCTAGACGACTTGCATAGCTCTGTCTCTTTCCCTCACTGGAACAAGCCTGGTTTTAAGACGTCATAGTACGGCCGCAGTCAGCTTCTGTATAATTAAATCACAAGTGGCAAGCCCTGCTTCCTTTTTTACTTCTTATATTAAAAACAAAATGTTAAAATTGTGATGTTATAAATCAAAAACTTTATTTATAATTTATAAGCCGTTATTATCCCACTTCTGTGCAAAGTCATTCGCCATATCCATCGAAGTGCTCTTTTCGAATCAAACACAAACCATTCTTCGTAATATACATAAACCATATCATAATCCGTTTAGCAGTTACGAAGATAAACGCAGTCACGTAAACAGACAACAATAATATGTTATTTTGATGAATATCTTGTGGCATTACACTAAAGTGATTTATGTTGTCCCAAACTGTAAAAATTTCTTTCTTTCTTTCTTTTTAGCAAGCTGAAGAAGCAGTGAGCTGGTAGTTTGTCGCGAAACCGATGAGAGGTGAAGTAGTAAGGTTCTCGAATGGAAAATTCGCTTAGATAAACCCTCAGGACGCACCCTGGGAAGATGGACCGATGACCAGCTGGCAGTGGCTTTTTTTTATCGTGGTAAAATCATCAAATGAGTCCTCCCACTCAGGACAAAGCGAGAGTGACTGTCAGACTTGTACTGACTAAAATCCACGGTGTCCTTCAATAGCCCTTTACGTTCCGGGGTCACGGTAATAGCCTTTAGACGCTTATTTCCAACAGTGGACTACAATAGACTGAAATGATGATGATGATGACATTTCCAACATTATTAAACTAAAATCAGACAAATAGGTACAAACCAGCTAGAACCTCCAGAACTGGAACGTGGATGTCGAATTCAATGCGAAACCTCCCAGGTAAAATGGATGCACTGTTGACCGTCAGTTTATCAACCACGAACGTACTGAGCTTAGACACCACCAGGTTTGTGATATCTACGTGAGACCTGGAAGAACAGAGGAAAACGATCAGTTACTTATGAGCACTTTATTTTTACCGTCACCCACATCCCCGTTTACCATAAGACGAGGCAGTAGTCAAAGGCGAGACTCTCATCTGCCTAGCCTTTTCCCAAGTATATTGGGGTCGGCTTCCAGTCAAACCGGATGCAGCTGAATATCAGTATTTTACATACAGCGAATGCCTATAGGACCTCCACAACCCAATAACTGGGTAATACGATACCCCATGGTAAGACTGGTTGTGAGACTATAGAGCTTTGGTAAGACTGGTTGTGAGTCTATAGAACTTCTAACAGTAACAACTGTCAAAGATCTAGAAATGACAGCCGTGACCAATGACTTTACGTGCTTTCCGAGGCACGGAGGAAACTCGCTATGACAGATGGTCACCCATACACAGATCAATCCCGGCAAGCGCGGCTTAGCCCGGAACATCGGCTTGCGTGGCTTTAATTATTAAGCCACGAGCTGGATTCCATATTTCTAATTATGTTTTTTTTTTTAAATAAAAACTTGGCCAAAAATGTGGGCACTATAAATACGAAACGTGGCAGTCAGTAGCCAAAAAAAATACAATAAAAATAAGACAATCAGAAGGCGGCTCATCTTATCACGAACAAAATATAAATAATATTTCTCTCAAAGATTGCAGAGTATACAGATACCTTTACAAATCTCTTACCCAGGTAAAGTCAAAAGTTCCTCATCCAGATGCACATGTTCAACTTCCAGGGGATCCAGAATTGGTACATCATCAGAACCCGTCACCATCGTCTTACGGAAATCTTCCACCAGACCGTGGAGCAAGTTCTCTAAGAGATCGTTTCTTGTCACTCCATCTGAAATAGGTTATTTCAATAAAAATATAGGGCACGAGTCAGGCTGCCCTGATGAACCTTGCCACTTGTAACTGTCGGTGGTTGGCTACGCTTTAGTCCATGTTCGACCCTCACGATTTTTACCCTGTCCATGACGGCACATTTGGCGCAGTGGCTGAAGAATCGAGTGCTGCCCAGCGTGTCGCGGGTGCGATCCCTGCACGGAACAAATATTTGTATAGATCATACAAGTAGAAGTTCCGGGTCTAGGTGTTTGTGTATGTGAGTTTCTATGTTTGTAAACGCACCCACGATACAGGAAAAATTCCTAGTGTGGGGTAAAACCTTACCCCACACTAGGAATTTGTTGTTCGTTATTATTGTTGTTAGTTAACTAATAAAAGCTTTTTTTTAAAAAAAAAAGCTTTTATTAGTTAACTAACAACAAAGGGTTTAATATGAACAAATAAAAGATAACCAATGCATTGGAATCCGCGATCAACCCCCAGGGGTTGAACATGGACTATTTGCGGAGCGATTTACGCTCCGCAAAAAGTGTAACTTACCTCGCTCCAACAATATTTCATTGATTTTGTCGAAGTCTACCGGAGTAGCCAAAGATAAGCCGAGGATCGACAACAGCACTAAAGTCAACTGCATTTTAAGATCTGAAATCAAAACAAAATTAATGTTTAAGGGAAAACCAGGAATATTAAGCAGCTTCTTTAATATGGGATGGATGAATATTGTCAAGGAGTCTCACTCTTTTCAAATGCAAGACAATGCTGATATGGGATCATGGTACTGTATTGTTACGTCTATCGTATTGCGAGACCTGCCTATTAGTTTCTCGAAGGTTCCATAAGGTTTTCGACAATTCTATTGAAGATAGCACGTTTAGAAATAACTACCCTAGTTCTAGATGGTTCGAGTTGGGTCTGGAGTGTTCCAGAAGGCATGGGACTGTGTAGAAGTCCGTGGATGTTTCCAGAACTTTCGACCATCCTCTAGAAACATCTAGTGGGTCCGGCTGGGGTATAAATAGGGCGCTGATAGGGACCGAGGGTCAGTCTGGTTTTGACTACGATCGAGGCGACTCGAAAGTGAACTCGAAGTGAGAATCTACAAGCGACTTTTTAATGTGTGCAAGTGTGTTTTAATTGATGTTGACTAATTAATCCCCTACCCAGCTCGTAACAGTATAAACAGTTAACCGCGACCCTGGAAACATAAAAGGCAATTGAAATAATTTCAAAATAAATTAATTCATTGTTGTGAGCTATATAAGCGGAGTTTAAACATTTATTCTAAAAGATCCTTTAACTAAAATCCGCAAGAATTAACTTGAGACCTGAGCACATTAAGGTAGTACACAACGGCGCTCAGGTCTCAAGTTAACCTGTTTACGGGCTACACCTGCCAATGAGAATGATTATTAAAACTAAACTTTATTCAGACAGAGTATCTTTTATTCAAAATAACTCAAACATAATCGATTCTTATATAAACTAATGTGAAGGATGAATCTGATGCTGTTTAATAAGTTTGTTGATATCAGGTTCAAATTTACTCAAGAACAGCCGCAAGTTGCCACATTCGCTTAACATGCAAACGATTTCTCTTCTTCGCCGAGAGTCGAAAGCTCAGTCGGTGTCTAAGAGTCCTGCTAGCTATATGACCTTACAAATCACCCCCGAAGCCTCTACACAACGCCCCCATTTTTTTTCTGGGTCTCTTATCACCATAGATTATAATTATCTTTCACAATACCGGATCAAAATGCTTCACCATAGCCCATACTACATGGAAGTAAAAATCTTTAACAAATTACCGGAGCAAATTAAAGAAGAACCCAAATTCAATATTTTCAACAGAAAATTAAAAGAATATCTAACACAAAAATGCTTTTACTCAGTCGCAGAATAATTAGAATAAAACATTGGTAAATAAGATTCTTATAAATAGATAATTACTAACTACTATAATTATTATCAAAATTAAATAAATACAAACATACCTGTCTCACGTGCTATTCACGAACTGCTGATGAAAACGAATTGTCTGTAGATAAATAGTAAATCAACTATTTACACAAAACGATAATGATAAAATGTAATCTGAAAGAAATGGATAATAAAAGATTGCAGTGTTTGTTTCGTCATTGATACCAATTTAATTAGTAATAACAAAAGAGGAGTGTTAAGTATTTTGTACTTTTAAGTAGACATTGTATTTTAGTTCGAGGAGAAGGTTTCGAGGAGCTCGTAGCTAAATAAATACAGCCGCACAGGCCGATCTTCCGGGTTAAGCCGCACTTTCCGAGGTTGGTCTGTGGATGGGTGACTATCTGTCAGTGCGAGTTTAGTCCGTGCCTCGGAAAGCACGTAAAGCCGTTGGTCCCGGTTGTTATTTGTAGATCTTTGACAGTCGTTACTGTTAGTCAGAAGCTCTACAGTCTGACAACCAGTCTTACCATGCGGTATTGTATTACCCAGTTACTGGGTTGTGGAGGTCCGACAGGTAGTCGCTCCATATAAAATACTGATACCCAGCTGAATCTGGTTTGACTGGAAGCCGACCCCAATTTAGTGGGAAAAGGCTAGGCAGATGATGATGCATTTTAATGATATTGTCCCGGTTAAAAGTACAAATACTTTCTTGTAACCTGGGGTGACGGCTGAGAGATACCACTGGCGGTGGTACGTCTCAATAGCTATTCTCTATAAGAATCCCATCGCTGGACTCTACGATGTGCTCTTCGACACGACGGCTTTGAGATCGTCTTTAGTCTTTCTGCACGATTGAATAGTGTAGCTGTTAGTAGCTTAGGATCAGCTCAGACCGAGACGTGATGCTGCGCGCTCATTTCAATAGAGCTAATCAAAATCTAACTCTATTTCCTACACGAAAAGATACACCTTTCGCAATGTCGGGCGGCGCCGCGCTGTTTTGCTGTCATTAAGTCATGTTGACTAAAAATCCACAATGTTCTATCGGTTGCCCTTTGCGTTTCAGAGCCACTGTTCCCTTTTAAAACAGTTCCGCAAAAGCAATAGATAATCCTCAGGGATAATAAGTGTCCTAGTTCATTTGCAAAAATGTTGGTGACAACATTTGTTTTAAGCAAAACGTAGCCATAGGTGCTCTAAAAACCGGTGTCCAGTTTCCCTTACCTTTTCGAAAAAAACCGTACCGTATAGTTAACCCAATGTGGAGCCTCTTAAATCACTTGTTATCTTCAATCAAGTATACAACAGATGGTCAATGGGTCAGCAAATAAGAAACACAATGACAAGATGGCATTAATCCACAAGTGGGTGGAATAAGGGCATACTAATATTATTGTTGTCTTAAGGGTGTGACCAAGGATTCGGCTTAAGCCCCTCCCGCATTAAATTTTATCGCATTTAGTCATAGTTTAGAACTTGGCGAGTCGCGCCGTCAGACGGAGAACAAGGTGAATGACGTTTTTTTATCGCTAAAAAGAAAGAGATAAGGTTGAAAGTCTCTAATGTGGTGACAGGCCTGTTGGTCTAGTGGTTAGTGACCCTGAATGCAGGAGGTCGTGGGTTCGATTCCCACCGAGGACAAATGTTTGTGTGATGCGATCATTTGTTCTGTGTCTGGGTGTAATTTATCTATAATTTATGTATGTATTTAGAAATATATAAGTATGTTTATCAGTTGTCTAGTACCCATAACACAAGCTCTGCTTAGCTTGGGACTAGATGGCGTTGTGTGATAATTGTGGAATATTTATTTATTTATTTGTTGTACTGTTGAAATTGTCTTCATTGTCAGACAATGGTCAGTGCCTCCCCCCCCCCGGCCTAGCACCTGAAGCGGAAAAATATAAAAAATCAAGTCAAGTCATACTTTGCGTCCAGAATTAGATGAATGGATTGTATAAGGACTAATCCACTGGCGTTGCGGGTTAGTGCATTTCCCGGAACGCCATTGGCTTTTCATTCCCGAAGGTGAATCATTTTGGGTATTGCTAAATAGCCGTTTTAGACCCACTGATATAAATGAAAAAGACGCTTAACCCCAGTTAGGCGTAATTTTCGTAACGAAAGAAGAAAACTGTGTTGCCCTCAAGTGGAATAAATGAGAGGGAGTTTGTGTATGTGAGTTTCTATGTGTGTAAACGCACATACAACACAGGAGAAATTCCTGTAGGACAAAGTTTAAAAAAAAAGTTAAAGCAGGAAGAAATAACATACAATGTGTAATTAAAATAAAAATACTTTTTATTTCCATTAAAATTAAATAACTAGTACAAATTCTGTATCAAAGTCACTCAATTATATTTTCAGTTTTAGTTCACATTATCACTATTAATTGTTCTGTTATATAATTATATCGAATAACATAATGTTATTGTCGTTTGTTCTTTCTATAAATGGCTCCATCTATTAATTGCTACCAGCATTCAACTAAAATAAGCCTATGTTTACATTGAGTCGTCAACAGTAACTTCCCGCAAATTACACTATAATACTCGTACATGGTCGCGGGACTCACGAAGTACCGCGACCTCGGAACGTAAAGGGCTATTGAAGGACACCGTGGATTTTAGTCAGTACGAGTCTTACCGTGTCCCTCCCACTCTGCCCTGGGTGGGATGACTTATTTGATGATTTACCACATAAAAAAAAACATGTGATGACGTGTTTCCTCTTAATTCCGATAGACATGATGAGTACAAAAATCTAAAGTTAAAATAATAAAGCTGTCCATAGTATCATTTGCCACTATTTTTTTGCACATAAATTGACGAAGATACGTTGCTTTTAAAATTCATAATACGTCGTGTCTAAATTTTTACAAAGTTTCGACTTCTGAGTCCTCACTAACAAGTTTTGATACATTTTATCTTTGTCAATATTAATTAATAACAAAAAAAAACATTAACACGCATGTTATTACCTATTAATTTTCAATACCTACCCTAACTATCGAACTAAATAGATATGGGTTATGCAATTTATTGATGTTGTAATTATGCCTATTTTTCCACCTTATGTAAGATATACATATTATCTTATATACTTTGTTTTAAACATAATGAGGAATTGATAAAAGTTTGGTAAATCCATCTATTTGAAATTAGAAATATCTTCCGTTGAACAGGCTATAAACCATATTGGCTGGCAATATCTCGTATATTCTCGTTCAAAAAATCTTTTAAATTTTCTTTCTGAAGCATAAACACAGCATTCTGAAACAAAAAAAAACTAGTAGGTATAGAATACAAGACTTTGGGGAACAGTGTATAAGACGGGGATGCGAGGTACAATAGGGCCATACACTCTTGAGGCATACTTAACATAACACTAACGTAGCACGAGCGCCATCAGGTCGTCATTTGCAAGCGGCCATTAACAAATTGCGTCCTGTTGGCGCTTGCGCTATGTCAATATTGTGTTAAGTTTGCCTTAAGTGTGTGAGGTCCAATCATACCTCGCCCTCGTCCCCGTCCTATACACTGTTACCCCTATTAAAGTTAGATTGATTTTCGTTGATAGTTTTTTTGGCATCGACTCGAAATTGATTGTTTAATAGATGACCTTGGAAGCCATATTGTGATGACTATCTCGTTTAAGAAGAAATATTTAGTGTATTTTTTTTAAATTGCATTGTCGTTAATATCTTGTTAATGTTATTTTCAAATAATTATTGTTTATTTTTAAGAACGTGTAAGTCTTGTATTAGAAAACTGTGCATGAACACACGATATGGCGCCAGGGTCATTCTATTATATTGTTAGTAACAACTAATACGACTTCAAAGGGTGATTTACAAAGATACAGTTGCTGGATCCAGTGTCACTGGATTCCAGCACTGGATTAGCACTGATATAATATTATAGACATGTTTCAATCCAGCACAACGTCCAGTATCCCGCGCCGGATCGGAATAGAGCACGTTCGTATCTTTCAATCCAGTGACGCTAAATTCAGGTACTGGATCAAAGTAAATGAAATAAAATAAAATCTTCTATCTATACATATAATAAATCTGTAGAAGGGTCAATTCTGTACATTGAAAATATTGAAAAAATAAATAGCGGGGTGTGTTGCTGGATCGATACCAAACCCAAATATATGATTAAAAAAATTTTTGTCTGTCCGTCTGTCTGTCTGTCTGTTTGTGCAGGCATCACGTGAAAACTAACGGTTCGATTTCGATAAAACTTGGTATAATTATTCCTTATTATCCTGGGCATAACATTGGATACTTTTTATCCTGGAAAAATACGTAGAAAAAAAATCTTATTTTTCAGTTTTATTCATAGACGTTGTTCTGTAGAACCGCGAATCTCCTTAATTATTATAGGCTTAGCTGTATTTGGGTCCAATAGATATTTATAAGATGTCATTGTCAGAGTTACTCAAAATGGAGAAATAAACCATCCACGCGAAGACCGACATCCGCGCGGACGGAGTCGCGGGCGGAAGCTAGTGTCAAATAAATTTAAATAAATATACTTACGATTAAATTACTGGCCACATGTGGGTTGTCAATAGATAGCAAAACATTTGCCAATCGAGAATGGCAGGTACCATTGACGTACAGTTCAATTTCAGACTGAAACCAACAAATCTTAGAATTAAAGCACAAAATCAGTCAAAATAAAAAACATCATCAGCATAGAGATGTGTCTTTTTTTTTAATCCTGGTAAAATCATCAAATGAGTCCTCCCACCCAAGGCAGATAGGGAGGGACTGTCAGACTCGTACTGACTAAAATCCACGGTGTCCTTCAATAGCCCTTTACGTTCCGGGGTCGCGAGCAAAATGAGCCCATCATTTTGCTGACACTCTTTGACTCTCTCGACAGCGAGTTGCCCATTACTCGCTGCCCGCATGCCCGCGCCTACAGTGGCCGGAGATCGTCGAGGTCGAGGAGGTAAGGCCCCCGCCGGCCAGCACGAACGACGATATGCGAGACGTAGCCGGCAGAGACTAGATGAGAAAAGCTGAAGACTGGGTTCAGTGCCGTACATTGAGAGAGACCTTTAGCCAGCAATGGACGAAAACAAACTGACAGTGTCTATCTGTATTCGAAATTTCGAATTGGCGAAACATGAGAGTACCCTTTTTTTCTTTGGTTGGTAACATCTTCAAAGTTTAATGAATCTTCCTACAATTGGTGGTCTGGAAGAGACTGTCAGACTTTTACCAACCGAAAATCTACCCTGTTTCTACGATTGCCGTTTGCATTTCGGTCCCGCAAAGCCGGCAGGAATATGCGAGTACCTGCATGCTTCCCTAATACTCCGTCGTTCGGTAAAGCCTTTTCTCTTACCTTAATTTTATTCACTGTAGTTTCCGAGCCAATATCTGTGACTCGAATGCCATTAGTTAACGTTGGAGTAAATGACGCTGTGATGTGGACATCGTAAATTGTAATCCTGAAAAAATAAAAGGACGTAAAAGTCGCTATTCCAATTATGTAGTCACTATAAAACCTTTGTCAAGCAGACAGGCCTGATTTGGTGACAATGGGACCACACGGGAAGCACCAGCTTTCAAACAAAAAAAGAATCATGAAAATCGGTTCACCCAGACGGTCGTAATGTGGTAACAAACATACCTCCTCCTTAACCTCCTCCTTGTTTTGAAGTCGGTTAAAAACTATCCTATGTCCTTTCTCAAGGTCCAAACTATGTCTGTACCTTTCACACAAATCGGTTCAGTAGTTTAGGCGTGAAGAAAAAACAGACAGACAGACAGAGTTACTTTCGCATTTATAATATTAGTTTGGAAGTTTGGATATATGGAATGTTTTGAATCCAGTCACATAGAAAAAAGTGGAGCATAGCTCAAGCACGAATCAAACGTTCGAGTCTTGTCGGTTCATACTACACGAATTTGTGCTCGGTTCAGTCGGTTCGTCGCACCATTAAAGCCTTTGTCATACAGACAGGCGTGACGAATGCGAAGCGTGACGTTTTTTATTAGTAATGCATGGAAGTGTTTGAATTCAGTCACATAGAAAAGCGAAAGCGATCCGATAGCGTGAGAACTAACGGACTGACGTTTCGCTTCGGTTCGGTATCGCTTCGGACTCGCTTCGCTTTCGCCTATTTGTTTGACAAAGGCATAAATATGTTAGTTTATATAAAAATAAGGAAGTACATCTAACGCCACCTAATTTTATCTGTGGCATGTTCTATGTTTTTTGAATTAATTAATTAATAATTTTATTAAAATATTTTTCGAGAACTTACTTTCCAGTTACACGTAATATGTAACCAAGGTCATCACATCTCACTACTGCTTCTCCTGAAAATAATAAAGTGTGAGTTATAAAACAAAAAATTACTGGTTGCCAAATTCAGTTCGTAGATGGATGAACATCTAAAACATGCCAAGAACTGTCTGTGCTCGGGAAAGAAGCCGTTGATCCTATCTGTCACTCGTAGATTTTTGGCAGTTGTTACCGAAGGCCTGAAATTCTGACAACAAGTCTTTTATTTAAGCCAGGTTGACTACTGACCATTGGTCAAGGAATAGGCAGGTGAGCAGTGGAGGTCGTCGGTTAGAACCCAGCCTGGTCCCTTGCTTTGTGAATTACACACACTGCTCTCAAAACGGTGAAGGAAAACATTGTTTTTAAACTTGTGAACTTGTGTCATCTACCAACCCGCGCTGGGCCCGCGTGGTGGATTGCGGCCCACTCGCTCTCACAGAGAGAAGGCCTGTGTCCCAGCAGTAACAATATAGGCTGATGATGAAGACTGTCTGCGGAACCCAACATAGTCAGGAAAAGGGATAAACAAGAAATAGTAGGGACATATTTTTTTTTCCTGGTAAAATCATCAAATGAGTCTTCCCACCCAGGGCAGGGCGGGAGGGACTGTCAGACTTGACTGACTAAAATCCACGGTGTCCTTCAATAGCCCTTTACGTACCGGGGTCACGGTAATTCGTACAGTCCCGCAACCATAGTAGGGACATAGTGCGGAAATGGTTGTACAATTAATCCCTCAGATGTAAAGACAAAAGATACATACCAATTTGAATAGTGATCTTCGAAGATTTCATGCTAAGAGGTTGACTGTCAAAAGTCATGTCCTGACATTGTATAGAAGAGTTTTTGACGAACATGTGGCATTTTGGAGAGTTGTCGCTTCTGAAAATGAAAGCAAATAACATGTTCACATAAACTGGATTTTGTCTTTGCTTTTTTTTTCTTTATAAGAACTTTGGTTATGGGATAAAATCACAGAGATCCGCGATATCATAAGATCTGAACAAAGTATCATAAACAATCTAATAGAAAAATGACAACAGATCCTAGAGACGGTCCGAGACAAGCGAAACCAGTGAAAAACTACTAAAACCATAAAAATAAAAATGACATTGTTTTATCTCTTTAACAAATAATAGTGTATATTTTAATAGTTATTAGTAACTAGCTTTTGCCAGCGACTTCGTTCGCGTGGAATAGTGACTTCCGGCAGATTTTTGTTCTTTTTTTGTAATAAAACTATCCTATGTCCTTTCTCAAGTTCCAAACTATGTCTGTACCAGATTTTACACAAATCGATTCAGTAGTTTAGGCGTGAAGAAAAGACAGACAGACAGAGTTACTTTTGCATTTATAATATTAGTTTGGATTTAGTAGTTTACAGCCAGCCTTTAAACTATAGAAACTGGACAGTTTACTAAAAACATAAACGTGTTCAATTTTTTTATTTATATATTTTTTTTAAGATTTTCTGTTGAGAGAAAAATTGCCTCGGTTGTGTTAAGAGCGTCGGATGTACTGATGTCGGAGGTCGTAGACCTACTCGTGGTCTAATTTTTGTTAATACAGAAAGTCTTTGATAATCGTACTCATACTTACCCGGGATATTTATTTAAATCGAATTCCATTTGATATTCTTCCACGGTATGGACACCACTTCCCTCCACTTGTAGTGACTTCAAGTAATCTACAATCATCGAATTGATTGGCGAAGAAAACAGATGGCCCATTTTTCAAACCTGTAACATTAGTGCATATTGTATACAACAAACTTCGCACTCGTTTTAACAAATAAAAAAACGACGGGTTGCACTCTGGGAGTGCCGGCAGAAGTGAAAACTTCAATAGTAATAAACACACACGAACATTCGCGCAAGCGCCCTGCGCCGTCTTACAAATTTTCGATCAGGTCACGTGTCCTGACGCGAGTTTAACATTTTTTATCCATACCAAAAAAAGTGCACAATGCCGCTAAAGAAGTTTTCACTTCAAAATCACAGACGAAAGAGTTTACAATTTATCACAGTTAAGTTTAAATGAAGAAAGAGTGCAGCAATGCTTGACTTTAAAGTCCGTCGTCATTTGGGAACCACTGCTCAAGAGAATAAAGTTGAAAATCTATTAAACACAATCTGTAGTTCCTACGCTGAGGCAGTGTTGGTACAGCTCTGTATATTTAGAGAATAGCGCCACAGCAGGTTAACTTTTTGTTTTATCTTTTTTATATTAAAATTATTACCAGATTTCAACCACTTTTTTTACGTGGTAAAATCATCACATGAGTCCCCCCCACCCAGAGCAGAGCGGGAGGGACTGTCAGACCCGTACTGACTTAAATCTACGGTGTCCTTCAATAGCCCTTTACGTACCGGGGTCACGGTAATTTGTGAGTCCCGCGACCCCGGAGATTTTGACCACGTGGCGACCACTAGTTCTTAATATTAAGTTCACTGTTTTTATCAATGGTCTGTATTTCCATTCTACTTGGGGTCTGCGCAACACATTTTATTTTTTTTCATTCTCCTCTGTCAGATGTACGACACGACATCTATTGTTCCCTTTTTCTTTCGTATTTTACCTTTTTTTAAATCATAAATACAAGAATCCTCTTCAGACAGGCCTGTTGGTCTAGTGGTTAGTGACCCTGACTGCTATGCCGGAGGTCGTGGGTTCGATTCCCACCCAGGACAAATGTTTGTGTGATGAGCACGATCATTTGTTCTGTATCTGGGTGTAATTTATCTATAATATGTATGTATTTAGAAATGTATAAGTATGTTTATCAGTTGTCTAGTACCCATAACACAAGCTCTGCTTAGCTTGGGACTAGATGGCGTTGTGTGATAGTTGTGGAATATTTATTTATTTATCAATCCTTAATGCTTTAATCACAAGTACCGTGCAAACGGGCGAAACATTGCTCTCGGCCAAGTTCATTGGTACGTAACACATAGCGCAATAGGAGAAATGAGTATGTTCTATATTCGAAGTATTTACTTTCCGTTGCCATGCGCTCGTTTTAGCAGCTCTGGTTTATTTAAAACTAGATTAGTCAGCCAGTGCAGTAACCGAGTTTTTACGGTATTTTTAGATATAAAACCGATAACAAAAGCGATTGCACCATCTACCCCCGTCTGTCTGACAGTAACTATGTCAAGAACATAGCTATACTCATTAAAAAACTATCACGTAAATAACTGGGCCGACCATGGACCATGCCCGGGTCGACGGCGCGTTGTGTTCCACGCGCGCCTCAAAGAGTGTCAGCAAAGTGACGGGCCCTCCTCTAGAGGGCCAAAGCCTGCCGGGGTCGCGGGACTGAACGAATTACCGTGACCCCGGAACGTAAAGGGCTATTGAAGGACACCGTGGATTTTAGTCAGTACGAGTCTGACAGTCCCTCCCGCTCTGCCCTGGGTGGGAGGACTCATTTGATGATATTACCACGATAAAAAAAAACACGCAAATAAGACAAGTAGTTCTCGATCTATAAGCGCACATACGAACATACGGAAAGACGTTATACCATTTACGTTTTGTAATTAATAATGAATGATGATGATTGACGGCTACATTACTTAGTAAGTTGGTACGTAATTAATTATTTAAATTAGTAGGTATCTAGCATACACAATGGAAGTCATAGAAATACAATTTAATATCAATTCAACATACTTTGTGCAAAAAAATACCTATGGTAACTAGTAATAACCAACAGTGTTGATTGTAATAACACTATTTCCAGTTAATTATGAAAAGAGACGTCCTTTTAAATAAGTACGTGAGGCGTGTTCAAGCTGGTCGCGATACTGTCTCATCTGGTAACCGTGACCCTGGAACGTAAAGGGCTATTGTAATATCACTGTGGATTTTAGTCAGTACGAGTCTGACAGTCCCTCCAGTCCCACCCTGCGCGGGAGGAGTCATTGGATGATTTCACTATGATAACAAAAGGAGTGTTCAAGCTAAATCGCGTAATAATCACGATGTTTTTTACATCTATTAACTGTTAACAACTGTTAATAAAAACCACAGCATATCTACCACCAGACTATGGCTCATCATCTGTCTATAAACATTCCCACAACTGGGACACAGGCCTCCTCTCTGTGAGAGGGAGGAGGTCATCCTCCACCACGCGGGCCCAGTGCGGGTTGGTAGATGTGACATATCTTTAAATTTTTGGTTCTAAGACATGGCGATTTCCTCACGAAGTCCTTCATCGTTTTGAGTGTATTACATTACACAAATTAATGCGCTAGGCTGGGTTCGAACCCACTGAGCGCTGGACGCTAGGCGCCACCGCTCAAACTAGTATGCCACCACTGTTCAATGGTTGTACTAGTGGTTATACTACGGTTATTAGGAAAAAGACTAGGTAAAATTGGATAGTGACTAGGTTTTAGACTTGGGGCCGGACGGCCTCCAATCAAATCGACTGCATCTCTGAATACCGGTATTATACTTAAATGGAGCAACGACCTGAAGAACACAAACATAGCACTGTTCCCAACAATACACACTTGTGTATGATTCAATAAAACATTGTATTGCTACAAAATTATGAATACTCTTTCATCATACAACTCTCAGGGGATCTAAAAACGCCGCTTTAGTAATGTTGCTAATAGCTATGTTGAAAATTTGTTCTTTATAAATTACTTTATAATAACTCATTTTTCGATTTTTATCGCAATGCATATATTGCTAAAGTGGCGTTTTAGACCCGCTGTTTATTGAAAGATATGTTTATATATTTTACTAGCGACCCGTCCCTAACTTTGCACGGGTTCTCCGTGGATTTTTCGTAAATTAACTTGCATACAGATCTTATCCTGACTATTAAACAAAGCCTTATCTAATTTGGGACAGTCATTCGGGAATTGTGCGCATACAGACAAACTTAAAACACTTCGTTTTAGTAAAAATTTTAAATTAAAAATAATATTGCACTTACCTTTATTATTATTTTACTATAATCCTGAGGAATCCTCGAAATAAACTTCCTTTCGAGTTACGTCCAAATAAATAATGATTACAGAATACCAAAATTAAATCTACAACGCACTCTGTTACACTACATAAACATTTCACTCACAAGACGTAATGCGACTGTAATCCCCGCCATTAATAACTAGTGTTGCCAGTTCATAAAAATAATTTATGAACGTGGGGTAAAAACGTTTCGTTTCACTTAAGCCGATATTAAAATAATTTCGAATTTATTTAAGAACTAGCTTTTGCCCGCGACTTCGTTCGCGTGGAATAGTGAAAACTATCCTATGTCCTTTCTCAAGTTCCAAATTATGTCTGTACCAAATTTCACACAAATCGGTTCAGTAGTTTAGGCGTGAAGAAAAGACAGACAGACAGAGTTACTTTCGCATTTATAATATTAGTTTGAATTAGATTTATGGTAGTTAAAATGCTCTCTACGAAAACAATTGTAGGACCGTCTCTCTCTCCTGTATGACATTTATGTAATGCATATGGTAATTTAAAGGAAAGTGATAGATGAAGAGAAACAAAACTTACACACGGCTACACATCAAGCTTTGCAATACTAGTATTAGTTGGTTGTTTAATTTGGGGAAAGATCATATAAAGCGAGGCCAAGACAAACTGGTTTTTAGGTTTCCGTACCCAAATGGAAACGGAACCCTTATAGATTCGTCATGTCAGTCTGTCTGTCTGTCTGCCTGTCCGTTCGTATGTCACAGCCATTTTTCTTCGAAAGTATGAGCGCTATCCTCTTTAAACTTGATAAGTAGATGTATTATGTGAACCGCATTAGGTTTCTCACACAAAAATATAACAATTAAAAAAAAATTAGGGGTTCCCCATGCTCCGAATTGAAATTCAAAAAAAAAATTATACACACGCGTGTGGGATATCTATGGATAGGTCTTTGGTCAAGAACAAAGACCTATCCATAGATATCCCAAAGAGATGTTTAATAATACTTAACATGTTATTTTATAGTTACATAATTATTTTAATGTGTGTGTTCGCGTTATTAGATGGTGTGTTGAGTCATCTGTCATTCATTCAGAAACTTCTAGCATAAAGTCTGTGCTTGAATCGAACGTTGATTGGTTGAGAGGGACTTCCATCGGGGAACGTATCTCCGTCAATTTTGGTTTACGAAACAAAAGAAAAAATACGGGTCGAATATGTTTTGATAATGTAAGTGACGGACTAATTAGAATTTTTCAGTCAAATAGCCAATTGGATTGGTGTCTTGCTATTACTAATGAAAATTGTATTCATATGCGATTGCCATTAATATGTCTTTCACGCGGGTAAAATCACAGGTAAAAACTTGTGTTATAGTCGTGAAAGGACTGGGAAGAAGAAAATACAATTAAATACTTTTTCCATTTTTTATTAAGTCTTTGTTTTAGCAATGACTAATCTGAGTCGTAGTACCAACATTCTAAAAGTCTACGTTTTCATTGAGTGCATCCAATAGAATAATTTCGATGAGTTCGTTGACCTCAGCCTGAAAAAAGTTTTTTTTTTTTTTTTAATTACATTACTACTTTTTGAGACTTACGATTACTTGAAAAAGTCAATAGCATTTTGGGTGAATTGAACCAAGGCTTAAGTCCTAGGGACTTAAGCCTTGGTCAAACACACAGGCGATAGCGACCGAGTCCGAAGCGATAACGAACCGATACGAGACGTCAAACTGGATGCAGCAAACCGAGGCGTGGCAGTTGTATTAGCTGGCTTTTTATGACCGACGTCAAACAGAGCAAATACGCCTTCGCCACATCTTCGCATCATTCGGTCACGCTATCGGATCGCTTTCGCTTTTCTGTGTGACTGGATTCAAACAATTCCATACATTACTAATAAAAACACCTCGCTTCGCATTCGCCACGCCTGTTTGTTTGACAAAGGCTTTATGCTTGATGTTCAATTGTCGAGATAACTCTATTTGCACAACCCACGAAAGAGACCGTTTTTGTTTTTTTTTTATTACTTAAGTCGCTATCCCACGGGCATTTTCACTTCGTAAAACGCCTGTAGGTTAGCGGCCTTATTCTTAGGTTCGCGTTCTCACTATTTCGCCTGATGGTAAGCGAAGATGTAATCGACGGTGAAGCACTCTTGCCTAGAAGTAACCTATTCACTCTTGACTTAAAGACCCCAAGGTCGTTTTGTGTTCCACGGCGACAGACGTCGGCAGACGATCTGCGGCCATCGTAGGCGCGGGCATGCGGGCAACGAGTAATGGGCAACTCACTGTCCGACCATGGACCATGCCCGGGTCGACGGTGCGTTGTGTTTCACGCGCGCCTCAAAGAGTGTCAGCAAAGTGACGGGGCCTGTAGAGGGCCAAAGCCTGTCGGGGTCGCGGGACTCTACGAATTACCGTGGCCCCGGAACGTAAAGGGCTATTGAAGGACACCGTGGATTTTAGTCAGTACGAGTCTGACAGTCCCTCCCGCTCTGCTCTTGGTAGGAGGACTCATTTGATGATTTTACCACGTAAAAACAAAAACAAAAAGGTTGTTTTGTGTGAAAATCCTCATGGTCCTCCTTCGTCCGAGGAAAGTTGTAGGAAATGTCAACTGACTGAAAACACCATTGTGTACTCTATTGCCTCAGTTTTGTCTAAACTTTGGGTGTTACCAATTTAAGTTTCGTTAACACTGATGTGAAGTTCAATAGACGTCAGGTATTCTTTAAAAAAAAACTTACGCTGTATTCTTCCAGTACGGAGGGGACGGTCTTCGTGATGAAATTGTGGACGTCCAAAGAATAGTTGTCTCCATTTATGATTACCCTGATGTTCGACTGTGAATAAAAAACAAAATGTATGTTATACTAGGAAAACGTCAGTAACGTTCTTATAACGCTAATAGATGGCGCCACGTGTGGCCGAATTGAGTGTCAAATTCTAAATTAACGCGAGCGATGCCGCGAGTAAGGGTTGGTTTATTTTTATATTACACTTGTGGCTATTTATGGCTGAAAATCAGCATAAGCCAGGACAGCCTGGAACTCACGACCCAGCCTCCGCGGGAGAAACCTACGGTATCCGAACTTCGCGAGGTGATTTCCGGCCACCTTAGGTGCGGGCATGCAGACGACGAGTACTAGTACAATCAACGAGAATGTTTGTTGTACGAAGACTTCCAACAAATTCCTCCGGCACTGAAATTTGGCATATGATGTAAGTAGGTGATACAGATTATATGTAGATGTACAATGATCCAACATTTTTGTTTTTTCGAGAAATTAGGTATTTTTTACCGAAACATAAAATTGCTTATCTCTCTCTTAGGATAAGAAATCACATAAAAAAGTAAAAATCGGCAGAGCAATTTTTCACTAGAAGTTTGAGAAAAGTTAATTTGGAATGACACTTAATTCGAAAATTTATTGGATTTATACACTTACCTATTCTAACTAATACATTTGTAAGCAATTATTATGTTTTGGTATTCCAAAAAAGTTGAATTATTGTGCATCTGTAATCTGTATCACCTTCTTTCATCATATGTCAAATTTCAGTGCAGGAGGATTTCTTCGGACATATGCATCGCTCATTGGACTATACTGGGTGAATCGCCGTCCAATCATGGACGATGCCCGGGTCGGCCGATAATGGTATTAGGGCTTCGTTTAAAATCAGTTACTCTCAGACACGTCTACATTACTGTGTTGTGGGGCAATTGAAGGAGCATTGAGCAAGTGAGCTCTCTCTTCTCTGAGCTAGTAACAACGTGCAAGAACTTACTAAAATTTTCCCAAGTTTGAAGTCGACGGTAACTCCGCTGATTGAGATGCCAGAGATGATGCCGACGTTAACGCGCACCTGTCCTACGGCTGTCGTGCGAAGTACTTCAACCCTAAAACGAAGAAAATACATCATTAAAGGCAGGATATCTGAGCGCAGTAGGCATTTACCCCCCATGACATGTCGCGGGAGAACGCTGTTCAATTGAACTCGCTGTCAAATTATGTTTGCCTTTTTACTCTTATAAATGTAGAGGTTTGTGAGGATGGATGGATATATTGTTACTCTTTGACGTAAAAACTAAGTACTTTTGAGCGTGTACGCTGCACGACATTTCATAAAAAAGTAAGTCTATTTTTTTTAACAACTCGGCAGAACATTTCGAAAATGTTTGTCTTATGTAATAATTCTAGTAATTGTCTTATGAGATGAGAACAAAGAATAGTCCAAAAATTTCAATGAATTCGTGTGACGTCTTAAAAACCATAGTTATCGGCGATTACATTAAATTCCCACGATATCTAATCTACCGAATTTGTCGAACATGTAATTAGTACATTGAGATTATAGACTGAAAGATAAACTAATCAATTTCATTATTAAAGTGAGCAAATAACTATATTAACCTCTTCTTGGTTCTATTTTTAATGATGAAATAAATTACACAAAACAAAACGCCCGTCTGGGTTTAAATGAACCATTTTTTATTTTTTTTAACGTGTAAAATCATCAAATGAGTCCTCCCACCCAGGGCAGAGCGGGAGGGATTGTCAGACTCGTACTGACTAAAATCCACGGTGTCCTTCAATAGCCCTTTACGTTCCGGGGTCACGGTAATTCATAAGTCCCGCGACCCCGGCAGGCTTTGGGCCTCTAGAGGGGTGCCACGTCATTTTGCTGACACTCTTTGAGGCGCGCGTGGAACACAACGTGTCCATGGTCGGACAACGAGTTGCCCATTGCTCTCTGCCCGCATGCCCGCACCTACGGTGGCCGGAGATCGTCTGCCGATGTCCGTCGCCGTGGGCGTCAAATGTATTAATCATAGACGTAATTAATAGATTTCTGGATAGTGTGGCCCGCATTAGATATAAATAAAATCAAATAAGTGTTTTGCGAAATGAATATTTCAATTTTAAAGTCGAATTATTTACTTGTCGTTTACTCCACGCACTCGTTTTAACACCTCAGATTATCCGTAGTTTTGCATTGCTTTAAATAAATACACTATAGATAACAACCTTGAGGATCCCTAGTACGTGTTATCATCAATAATCAGTATATTTATCTCCGAATCAGAATAATCTGGTCCGATACACTAATTTGTTATTAATCGCATATTTTATGGAAACAACATCAATCAAGTTTCGCAATAATGCGATAACATGACATTGAGGTGTATGAACTACCTGTTTGTGTACATGTGTTTTTTGAGTAAATAAAGCCTTTGTCAGGCGAAAGCGTACCGGACCGAATCCGAGGTGATAACGAACCGATACGAGACGTCAAACTGGGTGCGAACCGAAGCTTGGCCGTTGCATTAGCTGGGTTTTTATGAACGATTTCAAACAAAGTAAATACGCCTTCTCCACGTCTTCGCATCGGTTCGGTCACGCTATCGGATCGGTTTCGCTTTTCTATGTGACTGGATTCAAACAATTCCATACATAACAAATAAAAAGGTCGCTTCGCATTCACTACGCCCGTCTGTTTGACAAAGGCTTAATTAATTTCATACTGTCGATTCTAAAACTGAAAATATTCGTTTCCCACATTTATTTTATAAAGGGTAGATTCGCAGCGCGGAAGTAAAAACAAATGTTATGATTCCAAACATTACGCCAATTACGAAGTACACATAAAAATATTAAAAACTTACTACTTTCGATTTATAAATAACAACGTTTATTGGCACACGCCATAAAACTTTGAGGTAAGCGATAAGCGTAAACGCTCAGTGGTCTTTCATAGATTTTCAACTTAATGCGTTAGGGTGTAAAGTTGAAAATCTATTACAGACTACTAAACGTATACGTCTATCGCTTAGAAGTGGCCTGGGCTGCTCATCAATGAATGAATATTTCTCCTATAGTAATATAAATATAGTAATTTATGTTTACTTACTTGCCATTTGCTTCGGCAGCCAGCGTGTTTCCGAAGAGGGTAACCTCTCCGTTCGCGACACCTGTAACATTAAAATAACGAGATCACTTTGTTTGTTACTATTAGTTCTACTTGAGACATGGGCTGCCCCCACGCGACATTTTTGTGGCAAATTAGTAACCGCCCTAATTCTGAGTATTTTCGATGCTCAGTCCAGAACCTTTTTTTAGGTGATCACCATAACGAGTCATCCATCTCCGCGACCACTGATGCGTTTGGCTCTCTATGGGGGCCCGTCAGACTGCGGACAGCTTTTTGATGGCGAGCTGCCCATTATCAGTATAAAACCTAGGGTTAAAAATGTAACAATTCTAGTCCGTGGTCTCAATGTGTACTTACGATTTGAAAATTGGAGGAGAGGCAGTTCAAGCTCGAAGTCCAAACGAGAGAACAGAAGACTGTAGTTGATATGGTTCACAATTATGTTACTCAGACCAGAGAAAAGAAGTTCTTCCAGAAAAGCAGCTGCGTTGAAGAGCCTGGGAATTATAGAAATCCGTTCATTAATAAGCAACTCTTTGTTTCTTCTTGCATCAAATGAAAAAGAACAGAGCAAATTGAAGAAACTGAAAAAATAAAGAATAAGTATGCGTGAAAATCAATTAAACCCCGCCCAGGGCCCAAGTTTAATTTTATAAATGTAGAAGAAGTGCAGAAAACTACGAGAATTTTTTATTTAAAACATAACAATGAAATAGATTATGTTCTAATTTCGAACACTGGACAAACCTTGTAAATAGGAAAACAGAGAAAATCAAAAATCTCCAAGGAAGCCAAAGTGGTCTCCTTCTGCCCTTAATAAAATGTAAACAGCATCATCATCATCATCATTATATCAGCCATAGGACGTCCACCACTGAACATAGGCCTCCCAATAGATTTCCTATAGAACCGGTTGGAAGCGGCTTGCATCCAGCGCGATCCTGTAATTTCCATCAGACCGTCTAACGCTGCGCTTGCCGGTGCGTGGTCTCCATTCGTGAACCTTGTAAATATTACAACTTCTATATCTATAAATAACTTTTGTATTGCAAATTAATGTTTGCCGTGTAACAAAAGCTCAAGCAAAACAAATTCTCGCTTTAATCTTGAAAATTAGTTGTTGTTCTTCGTCGTGTCGATGATTCCTTAGGTTTAAATGAGCTTCGACCAAAAATTAGTTAATACAAACAAGTAAAAAATTTAAGTCTGCAATAAAATCACTTACACAGGCACAGGCAGTTCGAATTCAAACTGTTCCTTCTCAAAATAGATGGGATCTAACCCCTCATCTCTGATGGCTTGGCTGATTTCTTCAATTGCTTCAATGATCTGAGCCTCAATCGGGCCGGTGATAAATCTGGAGTCCCTGCTTGCTACTGTACCTAAATATTTGATAAATTTGGTATGCTAGGATCAATTTACATTCATCATCTGTCTAGCCTTTTCCCAACTATATTGGGGTTGGCTTCTAGTCGACAGTCCGATAGTTCTGTCACGCTTTCGCTATTCTATGTGACTGGATTCAAACAATTCCATACATTACAAATAAAAACGTCACGCTTCGCATTCGCCACGCCAGTCTATTTGACAAAGGCTTAATAGTATCAACTGTCAAAGATCTACAAATGACAGCCGGGACCAACGGCTTTACGTGCTTTCCGAGACACGGGGAAAACTCGCTATGTCAGATGGTCACCCATCTATAAACCAACCTCGGTAAGCGCGGCTTAACCAGCAAGATCGGCCTGTGTGGCTGTAATCATTTAGCCATGAGCTCCTCAAGCTCAATTTACATTGCGAAATGAAATTTTAAATCAAAAAGTTTTTTTTTATGTTTTTATATTTCTAAGATGGGCTTGCTTAAGTTTAGGTCTAAGGTGAAAAAGACAAAGACTTCAATGGAGCGAGCTTACCCAGAAGAAGCTTGTTCATTATAACTTTGAAGAGATTAGGTGAAAACCTTCGCTTCTACGTCATCTGCCGGTTGCGATAAACTTTTAGACGGCTTTGCGAAATGTTTAATAAGTCAGAATATTCAATAGAAAATTTTGCAGTTTTTCTTAAAATTCCAGCCGAGACATTTTTGCAAGTATTCAAATACATTTACTGGTACCATGTTTCTGACAATCGGTCTTACCAAATGGTATTTGTTTTACCCAGTTACGGTTGTGGACGTCAGATAAGCAGTCGCTCTTGAAGTCGACTCCAATGTGGTTGGGAAAAGGCAAATATTGATGACTAACCTGGTTCTAACGACGGCTCCGGCACATAAGAAGCACAGACACCCGCGACAAGAATAGTGAAAACAAATACGGCCCTCATTTTGGTTTATTTGCTAGAAAGGAACAAATGATGTTGTATTAGAAGGGTTAAAAATAGATAAACTAAATTCGTAAGCCGATGCTATATTTCGTATACATACATCAGTTAGGTTCCATTATAATAATATTTATATGATTTACGAATAGTTGTTCCGGGTCTGTTCCGTTTTGTGTACATACACAAACCGGAACAGACCCGGAGTTTATATTTGTGTTACCCACGATACAGGAAAAGTTCCAAGTGTGGGGCAAATTAAAAATGTTGCACTAACAAATACGAAAAGAACCATAAAGATTCGAAAATAGCACTCAGAAATACATATGGGGCCTTCGCCCCGCAATGGGACATTGAAGGCTAGTAAACTTCAAAAATTCACATTTCACTTCTTATAGAAAAATGTTTTTAACCACTGAAACATGCTTACCTTTCAGACGATGAATTAATACTGTTAGAAATCCAATTCGTTTTAATAACTATGATAATTTTAAACATGAATAAATAAGGAATACTTATGATAAAGACCGAAGATTGTCTAATAAGTAGTTAATCCGTAGTAATCAATTAAAATTGCAGGCGTACTAATTGGAAAGGATTAGTTCAAATAATCTATACTGATATTATAAAGCTGAGTTTGTTTTTGTTGAACGTAAAAAGTTTTTGTTAAATAAAATGTAGACATTTTATTGTTTATTAATAATTAATAATATATGTAATTTAATTATTTATTTTTTGCTTTGTATTAATATTATTATGGATTAAATAGGATATATTGATTACTATTTTGTTTGTGTATAAATGAGATTGATGTGTTTTTAATTTTTGTTTTGTGTTTAAATTTTTGCATGCCAAATGGCACAATGTACAAGGAACAAACAATTTGATATGTAACAACTTATGTATTTACCTACATTGAATGCAAATAAACTACTTCTTTTCTATTCTATTCTAACTCGCTAATCTCCTAAGATTAGCGCGTTCAACAACACAAACTTTTTCAACAAAAATCTACAAATAAAAGATTATTGTGTTGGATACTCCATTTATTATCGAGTAAGGCGTATTATCACGATACGACCAAAAGGAGCCGAGCAGCGGGGAACATCTAGTCTCCGAATAATATAAGTACTAAAAAAACATTTTGCGGTACAAAAACGGTTTATTCACGTAAAATCACAAACATTATCACTGTCAGTTCCTATTATAATATTCACTGTTAAAATCTTCACAAGTTTTCATCAATTATACCGAAGAGAACGATTTCTAGAAGCTGGTTAATCTCATTCTGTAAAAAGGAGAAAAAGTGAATTATAATTTTTATGTTTTACATCACACATTAGTCGATAAAAACAATAGAATAGGTATGTCACAGTGCGTAAACTACAAATTAATTAGCAAAGGGATATTTATCAATTCTTAAAGATTATTTTTAAAACTCTTAGTAATTATATAATTATGTGCAAATTACTCATTTTAATCAGGGTTGTAGTGTGTAGTTAACAAAATATCTTAAAGCTGTCTATGAGTTTTAGTTATTCAAATCTCTTATGTGTTTGTCTTAAAAATGATTTTTAATGACACGAAATCACTACTTGTAGATCATACAAATATTTATTCCGTGCGGGAATCGAACCCGCAATACACAGCACAGAAGCGATCGCTCGGCTATTGCATGACCACCTTAATCTACAAAATAAAAACTGTACTTACATAATGAGACCTGATGGTGTTAAGAACGAAGTTTCCAAAGAAATCGTTGACATCAGCGGAAACATCTTCACCCATGGAAATTACTTTGGTGTCAGACTGAAATAAAATGTCAAATAATCAATCATCTGCAATAGGGTATTTTACTGCATAAATAAATAGAAAATCTGTTTAGTCCGTCATTTAGAGGATTAAAAAATAATGGATACGTATTTTTAGTTTTTTTTTTTTTATCAATGATAATTGACAAAGATAAAACGGTTCCGAATTCGGGAGTGACGTCATATCGCTAGTAAAATTGTACCAACCAAGTGACGTTTTGTGATTTATAGAAGCGTTGTATCTACGTCAATGTTTGTTTACGTATGAAAAGAAAAAATACGGGTCAAATATTTCTTGATAATCCATCTGTCGGACTAATAAAATATTTTGAATAAAATAGCTAATTCTGCTACTTAATTTTTTTTTTTAGGTCATCAATCATCAAATGAGTCCTCCCGCCCTGGGCAGGCGGAAGAAACTGTCAGACTCTTACTGACTAAATCCACCCGTGTTTCTTCGGATGCCCTTTACGTTCCGGGGCCGCGGTAGACTGCAGCAGGCATTTGGCCCCGTAAGGGGCCCCGTCGATGACGCATGACGCGTGAAACACGACGCGCCACCGACCCGGGCTTGGTCCTTGGTCGGACGGCGAGTTTACCCATTACTCACCGTCCGCAAGCCCGCTCCGCCGCTGTGCCCTCTGCTGTTCAGAGGGAGACGCGTTGGAGCATCCTCCCGACAGGCTATTCGCATACGGGCAAAGAGATCCCTTAGGCACACAGTGCCTAAAAGAGTTTTTGCCCGCATCCCAGGGTGCACCGGCCCGAAAAACTGGTCTTCCCCCCGGACGTATCCGAAGGGGAACTCCAATCCACGGGCGCACGTGGAGGTTTCCTGTCTTAGCACCCCTCCTATCTTAGCACCCCAATTCTGTAATACTTTTTTTTTATCTTGGTAAAATCATCAAATGAGTCCTCCCACCCAGGGCAGGGCGGGAGGGACTGTCAGACTTGTACTGACTAAAATCCACGGTGTCCTACACTAGCCCTTTACGTACTGGGGTCACGGTAATGGGAAACTCCCGCGACCCCGGCAGGCTATGGCCCTCTACAGGCCCCGTCACTATGCTGACACTCCTTGAGGCACGCGTGGAACACAACGCGCCGTCGACCCGGGCATGGTCCATGGTCGGACAGCGAGTCGCCCATTACTCGCCGCCCGCATGCCCGCTCCTACGGTGGCCGGAGATCGTCTTGCGACGTCCGACGCCGTGGGCGTCTACCACTGCGGCTGGGGTGGAGGGAGGACGCTGTCCTCTCCCTCACGCGGCCCGCCTCCTCCTTCGCGAGCATGACTGCTTCGCAGAAGGAGGCGACCGCTTCCCACTCCGTCTCGCCCCGCAGCATGGCCTCGACCAATGCCGGGTGCGAGAGGTCTCCGCCTATCGCCGTCGTGAGGACACGGCGGTGCCCTGCCCAAGCGGGGCAGTCCTGCACCGTATGCTCCACCGTGTCCTCCGGACGATCTTCGCAGTGGTGACACCCAGGCGTTTCTACCCTCCTTATCAGACACAGGAACCTCCCGAAACTCCCGTCTTCTTCTTCTTATCGTATGGTCGTTGAACAACCTGGTGTCAGAGTTTAAACCGCCCGTAGGCCTCTGACATGGCTTCACACACCGTTGAAAAATCTCAGGTGTGCTGGTTTCCTCACGATGTTTTCCTTCACCGTTTTTAGCAAGTGATAATTAATTTATAATACGCACATGAATTCTAAAAGACATTGGTGCGTGCCGGGGTTCGAACCTGCAACCTTTGACTTGGCAGTCCAACGGTCGTACCACTCGGCTATCACTGCTATTTACTCAACTCCCGTGTCCGGTGAGGACCTGTGTCATGCGGTAGGTAAGGACGCCGTGACGCCTATCCAGCCACTCCTCAAAGAGGGGTCTTACCGCCGCGATTGCGGCGTGCCCGGACCTCGGTTGCGACAGTTGCTCCCTCCATACTGCCCTGAGATCGCGCCGGAGCTCTTCCCGCTGCGCCTCGACTTATCGAGGCAGCGGGGATTCGCCCCGGCGCTGCGCCTCCACGCGCCATTCATAGACGCGCTGAAGGGCAGTCGCCTCCAGATCCAGGGCATCGATCCGGCAAGGAGGTTAGCCGATTCGCCGGCGATCGTGCGGTATCCTCGGACCATCCGGATAGCCATGACCCTCTGGCATGCGACCAGCTTGAGTGGTCGCGTCCGAATGCTTAGGGCCCACACAGGGGCCCCGTAGAGGGCCATGGACCGCACGACACCGGCGTACAGCCTCCGGCAGGAGGCATTTGGCCCGCTGAGATTGGGCAGGAGTCGCCTGAGGGCGGCAGCTGCCCGGTTCAGCTTTGGGGCCAAACGTAGGAAATGCTCCCTAAAGTTCCACCGGCTGTCGATCTTCATACTTCATCGTCCTCCCGACGCCGATGCGAACCCCCTCCACCGTTATGTGGGACTCTGACCGTGGCGCGTTCAGACGGCCATGAAAGCACATGGCCTCTGTTTTGTGCAGCGCCACGTCGAGTCCCAACAATTCTGCAATACTAGCACTATCATCATTTTCCTGGCCTTTTCCCTCTGCTTCCAGTCTAACCGGATGCAACTTAATACCAATATTTTAAATGGAGAGACTGCCTATCTGCGCTCCACAATCTAGTACTGTAATACGATATGCCTTGTTAAGACTGGTTACCAAACTTTGAGCAAGTGACTAATGCCTTTGTTAAACAGACAGGCGAAAGCGAAGCGTTTCCGAAGCGATACCGAACCAAAGCGAGACGTCAGTCCGATAATTATGTCACGCTATCGGATCGCTTTCGCTTTTCTACGTATGTGACTGTATTCAAACAATTCCATACATTAAAAATAAAAACGTCTTGCTTCGCATTCGCCACGCCTGTCTGTTTGGTGGTGCAACACCCATCCACGGCCTGACCTAGGCTAACCCGGCTTTACCTTAAATATCAGTACGTGCCGCAAGCATTACGAATGGCCCGGGAGCCAATGACAGATTTACCACGACTATTACCATTTTTCAACCCCCTTATGTAGTGTACTAATTATCGCTTGAAAGGAAATCACTGACGAAATTTAGACTTGGCTCCCTAATCATGAATTCACTTAAAACTATGAGGAGGTTATGTGTTTATTTGCTACTCTGGATCGGATAAGAGATATAATTAAAATGAAGACACTTGCGTTAAGTTGCTTTGTGAAAAGTTGCTTTTTTTTAGCTTGGTAAAAACATCAAATGAGTCCTCCCACCCAGAGCAGAGCGAGAGGGACTGTCAGACTTGTACTGACTAAAATCCACGATGTCCTTCAATAGCCCTTTACGTTCCGGAGTCACGGTAAATCGTGAATCCCCGGGATGAATAATCCGGGGGCCCCGTCATAATGCTGACACTCTTTCCAGCCATTCCTCAAAGAGGGGATTTACCGCCGCAATTGCGGCGTGCCCATGCAAAAGTTACATAGCAATTAAATATTTATAAACCAAATTATGTGTCTAAAAGCTCTAGTCCTTAAACGTATGTAAGACACAGACAAAAATAAAATATTATTTTGCTTACGTTAATATCTCCCAATGAGAATTCGCAAGATATCCATCGGAGGGAAACTCCGGAGAAGGGACGGACTTTCACTTTGACCGTGCCTTGCACGCGGACACTGACGACCTCTATTCTGTAAATAAGAAAAAAGATAATTATTTTATAATTAAATTTAATGATAAATTTACATTTTCTAGCTTGAACTTGAAAAACAATAACACTTTCGTCGCTACTTACTTTCCAGAAGCTGAAAAATCGAATTTATTGCTGAAGACTTCAGCATCGGCCTTAGCTGAGCCTGAAATAGTTGAAGAATAATGGTCATTTTCGAAATAATGATATGCCTATATTATTCTGAATTCAAGAGAAAAGTTAATGTCTTTATCAGTCACGCGTTGTATCAATAATTAACGTTTAAGCCTTTGTCAAACAGACAGGCGTGGCGAATGCGAAGCGAGACGTTTTTATTTGTAATGTATGGAATTGTTTGAATCCAGTCACATAGGAAAGCGAAAACGATCCGATAGAGTGACCGAACTATCGGACTGACGTCTCGTACCGGTTCGTTATCGCTTCGGACTCGCCAGTCTGTTTGACAAAGGCTTTAAGATGTCCAAATTACTATTGAGTACTCCCATCGCGGGTTATTTTGTAGTAGTAATTATCCGTATTGTCGAATCAAAATTTGGTCCAGTTGATCGAAATAGACTCGCCTCTAATTTAATTCATGGGACTTTAATATAACAAAAAAATAAATGGATCATAGGTACCCCTCTGCCTTACCCTTTAGAGGTACCAGGACTGATTTTATGTTTCTATTAGCCTGTGTTATCCTACTTCTGAGCAAAGACCTGTCCTCATGACTTCCAACTCTTATGATCTTAGGCCAATATAGACCAATGATCATTACTATTTTATTTTATGTATTTTCAGGTAACTTACCAACAGAAAAGCTAATAAGAGGAAGCTCAAGGTCATATCTTAGACGGGATCTGGTGACACTGTAGCTCAACCTACGAATCCATATATTGCTGAGACCAGTGCTTAGTATGTCCTCAATAATGGCATCATAGTTGAAAAGACTGGAAAACAAAATTAAATTAATTTATCGCCAAAAGAAAAAGTAATCTAGAGATGAGTAAAGGTTTTCACCAAATGCGAATGGATCTACTTGTTTAGCAAAGAAAGTTTATATAAGTAGTATTTTTAAGCTAAATGAGAAGAAATCGTCTATTAACCGAAATTTTAAACTGTATTTTGTCATGGGCGACTCTACCAAGGAGTGTCAGCATAATGACGGGGCCTGTAGAGGGCCATAGCCTGTCGGGGTCGCGGGACTTTTCCATTACCGTAACCCCAGTACGTAAAGGGCTAGTGAAGGACACCGTGGATTTTAGTCAGTACAAGTCTGACAGTCCCTCCCGCCCTGCCCTGGGTGGGAGGACTCATTTGATGATTTTACCACAATAAAAAAAAAAAGGGCGACTCTAGTCATGAACTAAAAACGATTTACATGGATGATTTACTGATAACTTACGCGGTTACTGGTAGCTCGTAACTAGAACTTTCCTTCTCAAGTTGGTACGGATCTAGTCCAGCATCCTTAATAGATTGGCTCACTTGACGAATCGTGTCTTCTATTCCTCCAGTGACTAAGCGCTCGTCCGAAAAGTCAACTGAAATCATTGAAGTAAATATCATTATTTCTTTTATAATATTTTATATCACTTTTTCTTTGGTCTTAGAATATATCTTAAAAACATAAGGGCATAAGTGGCCAGGGTTTTAAAGAGAAATCTTCTCTTTCTGCATGCCGTATACAAAAGAGCAATGAGTCTTTTTTAAGATGTTTGAGCCTCTTTGCTATCAATCCATTCACCTAAACGAGTATAGGCACTTATTACTGTTATTAGTGTATTAAGAAAATGTGCACCTAAACGAGTGTTTCGAAAATAAAACTATACTTACTTGAGCTAAGTGGTATAGATGTGGCACTAATGGCTACAATGAGGGAAGCGAAAGCAAGGAAAATATTCATTTTGTTTTTTTTTTCTGCAAGAAAATACATTTCAATTAGTAATCACATCACAGAATCATTAACAAATCCTGTAACACATTTTAAACTGTAATTTCGAGAATTATTTAATGTATTTGTGCAGCAGACATAATTCAAGCAACTTAACAAGCTAAACACAACCGTTTAAAACTAAAGCTAATGATTTAACTCAGAGTCTTCTATCCTGATAATAGAGTTCTCCGCTATCTAGTTACTCTAATATAATATTATACGTTCTTAGATAAGAGCGTGTAAAGAAAATCCTTACTTCTTTCGAACTTTCACACTCCACTAAACTATTTTTATTTTTTGAAGTGAAAACTTCTTCAGCGTTGTTCACTTTTTTTGGAATGGGTAAAAAATGTTAAACTCGCGTCAGGACACGTGACCTGATTGAAATTCGTGAGACGGTGCACAGCGCTTGCGCGAATGTTCGTGTGTGTTTATTACTACTCAAGTTTTCACTTCTGCCGGCACTCCCAGAGTGCAACCCGTCCTTTTTTTCTAATTGTGCCTTCCCCTTACGAAACCATACAGTTGCATGACTTACCTTGCAATGCTTCCAAAACAGAATGATACACATGGATTAAAATATATCGTTTTTATACTTTCAGCAAGCAATTTGATCCTAATCAATTATCAAACTACGAAATGCCTCATCTTATTGATATTATCTTGCATTTAATTGCTCGCATGCTTACAATATCGATACAAAACGTGTTCTTACAACATATTGATAAGGATACTAACAAACTGCTGCCAAAAAGTAGGAAATTCTGTGACATACTGTTATATTATAACAGAATAAATTTACTATGGGACCATATCAAAAAATAATAAACAAATAATAATATTATTACATAAAATATGTGAAAGTTGTGGTTCAATTATGAGAGCTCGGTGAATTTTTCGAAAGTGCTTGAGGCACGCTGGAAAATTGCTCAGTACTTCTTCAATTATCCCTAAGCAGCCCTTGCTGAGAGAAACTGGTTTTGAACGAAGGTTTTTAGGCATTTCGAAACCTTTATACTTTTAACATAAAAACATTTTTTTTTTCAATACAAAATATGCATCCACACTCGCAGTGCGGCTTTCGTGAGGTTCTGGTACGTGTGAATGGAACGGTAGTATTCGCGGTCGGCACAGCAGGATGACCAAATTAGTATGGAGCTCTGCCCCAGAAACGCCCAGAATGCATATGAACTGCAGCTTATATGACATAAATGTTATGTTATAGGACATTAAGGCCCACTTGCACCACAATCACTAAACGGGTTTAGCGCTAAACTGCCTTAGAATATCACTGTATCCCTGTCAAATTGTTTGAAGTTAACAGAGACAGAACGATGTTTTAAATCAGTTTAGCGCTAAACCTGTTTAGTGATTGTGGTGCAAGTGGGCCTAAATCTCGGTATTTTAAAAGTACCGTGAAAGAACTTTTAAAAGATAAACATCTGCATTCGGTTACTGGAGGGGGCGGACAAAAATGGTCATCAGTCAGACAGTCTTTTGTTTAAGCCTCTAGGACGCTGACATTGAAGACATTCAACGTTCTCTCGCACGTTTTAGATGATTAAAGCATTAAAGCCTTTGTCAAACAGACAGGCGTGACGAATGCGAAGCGTGACGTTTTTATTTGTAATGTATGGAATTGTTTGAATCCAGTCACATAGAAAAGCGAAAGCGATCCGATAGCGTGACAGAACTATCGGACTGAAGTCTCGCTTCGGAAACGCTTCGCTTTCGCCTGTCTGTTTGACAAAGGCATAACAGTGATAAGTTTTTCTTTTGCAATACACATTTAGAGCAGTTAACGAAATAAAAAGTTATTTTTACGTACCAGTATGTCCTATACATAAACTAGTTCGTGAGGAGACATCCTGACCAACAAGGCTGATCATATCTGAGTTGCATCATACATATTCATTTGAAATGGACAACTAATCTACTTAAAATTTTGTGACTGGGACTATTTCATAATTCATTTATTCATTTTGTGAAACATAGGTGATTACAGGTGTTTTTCAAACATAGCAGTAGCATAGCTCCATTTTTTTAACTTTAGTGTTAAGCCTTTCCTAATGATGTTGGGGTCGCTTTATAGATTAATTGAATCCAGCATCCATACTAACTTTTGCCAGCGGCTTGCCTATGTTTGCCTATTTAACTCAGAACCAAAGCAGATTTCAAGCGGTGAAAGATTTTTTGAAATCGGTCCAGTACCTAGTTTTTGAGTTAATTCATTATAAACACACAAAAATACCAATCTTTCCTCTTTATAATATTAGTGTAGATTGAGTGTTTGTTGATTTGACAGGCCTGTTGGTCTAGTGGTTAGTGACCCTGACTGCTATGCCGGAGGTCGTGGGTTCGATTCCCACCCAGGACAAATGTTTGTGTGATGAGCACGATCATTTGTTCTGTGTCTGGGTGTAATTTATCTTTAATATGTATGTATTTAGAAATATATAAGTATGTTTATCACTTGTCTAGTACCCATAACACAAGCTCTGCTTAACTTGGGACTAGATGGCGTTGTGTGATAGTTGTGGAATATTTATTTTTTTATTTATAGGGTCTGCCAAATTGAATTGGCACGTAAAACACGTGTCTTCAAATTCAACAGACGCCAGCAGGTCAACCTGCAACAATTTACCAATCGAAGATTAACCTTCCACTATTGTGATAAGATTGTAAATCTATTAAAGAAATTTGACAGATTGAGGTAGGTTGATGAGCTGGCGTCTGTACATGTCGTTTTCCTGTGTGTGAATATACGAGAATGCACTATCATCCTAATTAGTTCGTTATCAGAAAACAATTATACATTGATACATATCTTAAATACGGGATGCAGATAGCTATGTTAAGAATACCTATGTTTTATATTAAAAATAATCAGAAAAGTCATTTGCGGAGTACCTACTCATAGCCAGCCTACGTGCATGACCAGCTACGCCATTCTCTAAAAGACTTTCTAGGCTATACGCTAAGACGAACTCGTCGTGAAGACAGACATTCACTTAGTTACTGACAGACGTCACTGCCACTGAATACTGAACAGGAACAGCTATCCACACCCTAAAGCCTTTGTCAAACAGACGGGCGTGAGGAATGCGAAGCGTGACGTTTTTATTTGTAATGGATGGATATGTTCGAATCCAGTCACATAGAAACGCGAAAGCGTGACAGAACTATCGGACTGACGTCTTGCTGACGTCTCGCTTCGGTTCGGAAACGCTTCGCTTTCGCCGGTCTGTTTGACAAAGGCATTAAAAAATAGCGCTACAAGACTCCATAATGTGAATGACGTGAGTTAATGTGCAAACGTCAGCACTTCACCATCCATCCCAAACTACATTTTTCTCAGACAAACATGAATCTTCTACATCTGTGATAAAGTTGAAAATCTTGATAAGCAAGACAGTTTGGGGTGGGGTGATGTACTGGCGTCTAGGTCTGTACTTTAAGTCATAGATAAACTAGTATTTTTATCTGTTCTTAAAGTTATATTCACTATCATTTTTAATTGCATGATTGGGAAGGATTACACAGATTAATCTCTGAATGATTTTCCTTAAATAAAATACAATTTCTTAGAATCACGCACATTCGAGATCGAAAGATTATCAATTATTTAAACTCATTACATTTAAGTACTTAAGAATATTTAGGGAAAACGTAAATTATAATTCACGACACTAAATTAATGAAATCAACTTTATTATTGAATACCACGACATTTTAATCGATAAAAGAAAATTGCCGACGAATCATTTAGATTTGAGACTCCAAAAATCTAATTCCTCTGTGCTTTTAAATACTCGTTCGCGAAATCCTTTAGCATGATTCCCAAGAGCTCGTTAATTTCAGCCTGAAAATAAAAAGAAAACTAGAATAAGACAAAAGAAACTGCGGTACGCAATGTCATTGGCAGTACATATTAGAGAAACCTTGAGCTGCTTGCCATCAGTAACTATGGAACTTCATCAAAATGCAATCAATTTTAAGGAATAAAAAGTGCCTATTTTTATATTTTCAACCGAATTGACACGAAGTCGTATTAGCCCAAGTCCTACCTAGATTTGACGAGGTTATAAAGTGAAACCTGAGTAATGGACCAACACTAAACTCCATGCTTTAAATATCAATAGTAAAAATAGGTCACACTTCTATGATAAAATAACTGCGATAGACTTCAAATACTCGAGCCTACCAAATAGAAGACAATATTAACTTACACTGTATTCTTTGAAAGTGTCTGGCACAGTTGTGTTGAGCAAAGTGTTCATTTTCTCCGAATAATCTTTACCCTTGACGAACAAATTCACGGCAGCCTGTGAACAAGAAGCAGAAGAATAAAGTAATGTTAAAAAGCAATAAAAGATCGAATGTTTTAAGTTAGAAAGAAAAATCATTTTATTTTTGAAGTGAAACCTTCTTTAGCGGCGTTGTGTACTTTTTTGGAATGGGTAAAAAAAGTTAAACTCGCGTTAGGACACGTGACCTGATCGAAAATTCGACAGCCGGTCCGGTTCGCTATCACCTGTCAGTTTGACAAAGGCTTAATAAATAAATAAATATTAAATAACCTCGACTTAAAACTCGTAAGTCGGGACTGATACCACTTTGAGAATTGAAGATATTTAAGACCATAACTCACATCGATTGCTCCCATAGTGAAATTGACCTTTGCATCCCTGACGCTGATTCCTTTGGAAAGGTTCAATGTATTGAAGCGGACATCACCTACAAAGCGTATGCTCTGTACCTCGATCCTGGATAGAAAATAAAAGAAACTTAAAAACCTATTTTACTATTATTATAAATGCTAAAGTTTATGAGAACGGGTGCATATTTGTTACTCTCTCACACAAAAACTACTAAACGGATTTTTTTTTTAATCGTGGTAAAATCATCAAATGAGTCCTCCCACCCAGGGCAGGGGGGGGAGGGACTGTCAGTCTCGTACTGACTAAAATCGGTGTCCTTCACTAGCCCTTTACGTACCGGGTTCACGGTAATTCGTAAGTCCCGCGACCCCGGCAGGTACTAAACGGATTTGGATAAAATTTGGTACACGCGAGCGAAGCCGATGTCAACAGCTACCAATCTGTATATGTATAATTACATTTTTTAAACGTTGCCCCATACTAGAAATTAACCTGTGTTGTGGGCGCGTTTACAAACATAGAAACTCACATATACGAGTACAAACACCCAGACTCGGAACAGTTACTTGTAGGTCATACAAATATTTGTTGCTGCGCAGCAGTCCAATAACTCAACCACAGCGCCAGCTATACCGTCATTATAAGCCGTTTTTTTACACTAAATGATCTAGTTAGTCCAGTGCTAGGAGTTAAAGAATTGGGCAACTCGCTGTCCGACCATGGACCATGCCCGGGTCGACGACGCGTTGTGTTTCACGCGCGCCTCAAAGAGTGTCAGCAAAGTGACGGGGCCCCCCTCTAGAAGGCCAAAGCCTGCCGGGGTAGCGGGACTGAACAAATTACCGTGACCCCGGAACGTAAAGGGCTATTGGAGGACACCGTGGATTTTAGTCAGTACGAGTCTGACAGTCCCTCCCGCTCTGCCCTGGATGGGAGGACTCATTTGATGATTTTACCAGGATAAAAAAAAGAGGAGTTAAAGAATACGTATTCTTCGGGCACGTGCCCGGTTGATGGTATATGCCTCGACTAGCCCCACGGTTGAGACATCGGTCGACGAAAGGGACGGAAACAAAAAATTGTGTGTTTTCAAGTTTCTTACCTTCCAGAAGAATTCGTTTTGTATGATTTGCCAAACACGGTAGTCTCCGTTGAAGCAGATCCTGCAATATAACAGCGTGAACTATAACAGCGTTTCCATGATCCGTTATCCATCATGCGGGCCCAATACGGGTCGTTCTAAAGAAGTATCTACTCCAAATCCTAATCCTATGTAATATTATAAATGCAAAAGTGATTTTGTTTGCCTAACCTGAACTGATTCTGATGAATTTGTTTACGAAGATAAATAAGACCCTAAAGACAAGTATACGTTTAGGTTTGTATAAAACTTGAAGAGTTTTCAAAAGCTGGGTCGCGGTGATATTTAAGCATGTTACCATAACCCTGGAACTTAAAGGGCAATTGAAAGAACACGGTGGATTTTAGTCAGTAGGAGTCTCCCTCCGATCAAGGCGAGAGGACTTTACCGCCTCAAAAAATGGGGTTTTAAAAGCTTCATAAAACTTAATTCTTCATTTATAACACAACTTAGTTTTGCTTACCGACACTGCCGTTAATCAGAGGGAATTCAATATCAAAGTTCAAACGAGACGTGAATATGTTATATTTGGCGCTGTGTAACACAATATTGCTCAAGCCATTGCTTAAGAACTCTTCAATGAAGTAGGCGTGGTTAAAGATCCTGAAAAAGAAACAGAAATTAATAGACAGTAATGTTAAAAGAACTTGCTTGCAGAATCCAGGTTGAAAGTATGGAATGGAAAAGTCACAACTAGATCGGTGTGGTTAAAATAGTCCCTGATTTAATATGTTCAGGTCACAGACAAAGAAGCTAAAAAAAAAAGACTTTCCGAAAAACTATTTGGTGTTTGCGTATGTGACTTTTAAATGTTTGAGAAACTACGATTTAGGAGAAATTCCAAGAACGTCAAAAAAAACGTTATCTAGTTATTTATCCAAATTTTGTTTTTTTTCTCTCCTGCGGCTGCGTGTACTAAGCGTTTTTGTTACTTTCTGCTACGTTGTAGATTTTTATTTGCTACATTGTAGCAGAAAGTTCAGCTTGAAAGAATCAGCTTGGTGAATCTAATCAGATTCACCACAAATTTTTAACATCTCATAAAAACTATTTCAATTGATTGGGTACTGCTACGCAATTGTAATATGTACTCACACAGGCACAGGCAGTGTGTAATTCCTTTCCTTTTTCTGAATGTACCAGGGATCCATTCCAATGTCCTTCATAGTTAGACTTATATCCTCAATAGTGTTTTTGATGAAGCTGTTCACGGAACGTTCATTGTTGAAATCAACTGCAAAATCATGGGTTTCATTTTCAAAATAGAAAGGCAGACTGCAGTGACATAGTTTATTTGAATTATTTTCGATATCGACATAACCGTCATTAAAAAACAGTTTTACCCTATATTTAGATTTGATACAGAAGCAAAAATGTGAAGATTTAAGGAAGCTAAGTTTCTTTAGTTTTTAAGGAGGACGCACGGGCTCGCGAGAAGTGGAAGGAGTGGAGGGAGGCCTTTGCCCAGGAGTGGGCCAGAGCAGGCTATTAAAAAAAAAAAGATTTTTTGCAATTTGTATTGCTCCATTGCTTCGTGTCACTGCGGGTAGTCAGTCTTTATAGATTAATGCATTTTTAGAAATCAGAGAAGCAATCTATTCAGATAAAAAGAAAACGAATTTCTGCCAATATGTAGACCGACAGTAAACAGGACTTTAATTAACGTTTTCCCAGCCTTTTACTATGCTTTAAGAGCCGGTGCATCATTTTCTTGTTCATTTTCTTTTCAACTATCACTCTAGCATTCACTTCTTATATATTTAGTGTTCTATGTATTCCTGACACAATTCTTAGAAAATTTCTTCCATTTTTCTCATCCACTTCACCCATTCAATGTGTTTTACTATTTCAAACATTAGCCAAAGATAAAACATTACATTTACCTTCGTTCGGATCAAACTGGCGAAGAGCATTAGCGCCCATGACAAAAAACGCAATAGCCATGATAAACTTCATCGTAACGTTTTTTAGAAAATCTGTAATAAAAAATGGCGCACTGTAAAGTGTAAAACAAGAAAAATCCGTGTTACAGATTTTTTTTTTAAGTAATAGCCGCGGTCGTGCGCCACCTGCGGTTGTTTCACACAATCTTTAGTGGCTAGCTGGCATACGACCACGGCTATTACTTAAAAATTTCTAACGACACCTTCATTTGACATGTAATGATAAGTAGTTTAGAAGTTATGAGGGAACAAACAAACATACATATATACCGGTTAAAATCATAACCCTCCTTTTGGCTTTGCCGTAGTCGGGTAAAAAGGCTAATATTTGCAAATGGTAATCTTCTTGTTAAAAAGATGCTGTGTAAAAGAAATAACGGCTAGTTCTTATATGACTGTTATAGAAATTCCAAATCAGAGAAAGAAGAGATTACAAGGAAAACTGATGTTGTACCTAATAGATACAAAGATACTCATCACGTAGCTGTCATCTAACTTTTTAATCTTTAATAAAACTATTTTTTTTTTAATAAAAACGTTGCCCGCACTAGGAATTTCTCCTGTATCGTCGGTGACTTTACAAACATATAAACTCACACACACAAAAACGCAGATCATACAAATATTTGTTCCGTGCGGGAATCGATCCCGAAACACACAGCGCAGCTGTCTAATTGCTTAGCCACTGCGCCAAAGGTGGCACCTTTCTTCTTCTTTTTCCAAATTAGAAAAGATTTTTTTACGAAAAGATGAATGATGACGATGATTTTATTATGTTGTCCTAATTCATTATGCATACCTGCAGGGAGAAGAAAGAGAAAAAAGTTGTTTCTAACCTGACGCTTTAGGACATTAATAATGTCCTAAAGACCATGTCCAAGTTTCCAGTATATAAATATTTAACTATTGCTGTGTACCGCGGTTCGGAAAAAAACTTCAAACCCGGGTGAAAGACACAATACAAGAGTTACAGGGAAGTGTGAGACCTTAGGAACATAAAGTTAAGTGCCAACATCTATCTATATATATAAAAACTAGCTTTTGCCCGCGGCTTCGCTCGCGTAGAATTTGGTCTGTCTCATTAAGTTACGTGAAATTTCTTTTAATACTTATTTTTTTTTTATGTAACTTCACATCGTACATCCCAGATTTCTAACTTCAAAATTAGTTTCCATACAATCTTTGAACACCTATACCTAATATTTAGAGGGAATCTCTTGAGGTTGGAATTATTTGAATTCCTTTCTAAGTGCTCATTATTTTAGAGGGCCAAATCCTGCCGGGGTCGCGGGACTTACGAATTACCGTGGCCTCGGTACGTAAACCGTAGCACTGGTAATAACATTCCTCATGTACACAATAAGCTAATAAAATTCCCTATCTCAAAAACTGCTGAACCGATTTTGATGAAACTTGCAGTATTTCCTAAGTTGAACGATACCTAGCACAAAAAAAAATTAAATCGGACGTGAAGTTCCGGAGATATGCGAACAATGAATCAGTCGATGCCTACTCCTTACTGTTAAGGAGTTGTACCTTCCATCATCAGCTCAGCTACATAAGATGATGATAACCATACGCAAGTACTTAAATTACTTCATAAGATTTACGAAAAACGATGCGTGGGCCTATAATATTTGAGGGTTGCCCTCGATTTCTCCAAGATCCAATCATCAGATCCTGATTTGGTGACAATGGGACCACACGGGAAGTACCAGCTTTCAAACAAAAAAGAATCATGAAAATCGGTTCACCCAGTCGGTCGTTATTCGGTAACAAACTACTGTTAAGGAGTTGTACCTTCCATCATCAGCTCAGCTACATAAGATGATGATTACCATACGCAAGTACTTAAATAACTTCATAAGATTTACGAAAAACGATGGGTGAGCCTATAAAATTTGAGGGTTGCCCTCAATTTCTCCAAGATCCAATCATGAGATCCTGATTTGGTGACAATAGTGGTCCCACGGGAAGCACCAGCTTTTAAACAAAAAAAGAATCATGAAAATCGGTTCACCCAGTCGGTCGTAATGCGGTAACAAACATAAAATTGATAACCTCCTCCTTTTTTTGAAGTCGGTTAAAAACTATCCTATGTCCTTTCTCAAGTTCCAAACTATGTCTGTACCAAATTTCACACAAATCGGTTCAGTAGTTCAGGCGTGAAGAAAAGACAGACAGACAGACAGACAGACAGACAGAGTTACTTTCGCATTTATAATATTAGTTAGGAAATTAGGAATTAGGAATAGTTAGGAATTAGGAATTAGGAATAGTTAGGAATAGTTAGGATGTTATGTTGGTTTGTGTACGCTTCAAAAACTCAAAAAGTTCTGCACCGATTGAGCTCAAATTTTAGCATGATATATAATCCGCATCAAGGATTGTTTTTATCTATTTTTTGCATCAGTCACATATCCGCAACCGCGAAAAAACATTTTTTTGTGCCACAGCGAAGCGTGGCAGGGTACAGCTAGTTTTTTTATAAAAAGATTAACTTTCTTTATATTCGACCCTAGAACAATCAAGCTTCGAAAAATTGTGACAACAATAAAATTGAGCAACTACTTAAACCACTAGTTAAAACAGAATTAACTTACCTAACAAAACACCACAGTTGCAATGCACTGCAGGCCAAAATTGTCTAGTTTATATATCGATTCGAATTAATTAGTGGATAATTAATGTCTATTGTTGACACATGGTGGTAGCAACCATTGACATACATAGGTACCATATCTAAATTGAGACTTTATGACTAATAAAACAATGTTTCGCGTAATCAGTGTATAATGTTTTCGTTCCACTATCAGAGAGAGTTGAGATTAATCCACCACCTCTGTGTATGTTGTTAAAATTAAAATCAAAATGCAATAATTACTTCACTACGCTGCAAACTTGCAGGTAAAGGCATGTGGATAGACACAGTCATAAGATTTTTTGAGTGAGAAAATTATCAAATAAGTCCTTATATCCGAAGTAACTGAATGAGATTATTGCTTTGTATTTTAGTTTATGATAGTTTAAGGAAACTCTCGAGGGAAAGAAGAAAACCGAATATGGCTGACTGATGGCAGACTATTTTTCTACTTCACTAAATTGACGTAATATTATAAATCCGCCTTTAGAAAATGCTTGCAGTTTTTATTAGATTTATTGTTCTTTTGGTATAGAACAGGTTTGTAAAAAGGATGACAAATAAACAAAAAAAAAAGCATTTTACGGTACAAAATTTGTTTATTCACAAATAAACTTAGATCTAGTCTTAATATCATTATGAGTACTTATATTTATTCCTTAGCATAATAAACGATTACCTCCAATTAATAACCTCCTTTTTTCGTTAAGCACTAAATCGTTAATCGCTTAAGCACTTTCTAAATTAGCCTCGATGACTTCCAGTAGTACAATCTCGAGAAGTTCGTTGATTTCTTTCTGTAATCAGAGATAATTAAATATTACACTATCTTATACGTTTCTTGCAAAAAAATTTCTAGAAATTAACAGTTACATTTTGAACTCTAGTATTAGTTACATGTATGTTTTTGGTGTGTTTTAACATAAATAGTCAAATAATTCTAGTTTCACGTGAATACAACATGACTAAAATTTGACGAAAGCTAAAACTTTTTTGAAGACGATAAACTACCGAAGTTCACCAATCTTAAAATAGGAATGCAAAAACCAAGTCCCCTATACATTTTCTATAGGTACGTAATAAAACTAAAGAAAATTCAGATATTCTTGAAATTTCAGGGATTTCAGGGATTTATCAGGAATGCTTAGTACTTACATAGTGATCCTTGATGGTCTTGGGGACAAAATCTCCAAAGAAATCATTGAAATCATCGGAATAGTCCTCACCCATTGCAAGTATTTTTGCGTCCGACTGAAACAAAAGGTCAGCAGATGAGCTACAATTTTACATGAAAATCTAATAATTCAGTATAATCTGATCATAAAATATTAAAATCAACATAATTAAACAATATTTAAGAACGTTACTATTGTCAGATATCACTGACAATTCTTGATTATCGTAATTCAAATGAAAATCAAGACTACAGAACCATAGCACACACATACTTGTAAAATTAACAACTTTTAAGGTACAAGTAATATTAGAACTTGTATAAAAGATTAAATGTAAGAATAAAGCTTACATTAATATCTCCAAGCGTGAAGTCGATATCGATACTTCGGATAGAAATTCCGGAGATGATACCGACGTTGACTCGGACAACCCCTTTTATGCGGACACTCACGACGTCGATTCTAGAAAAAAGAAATACATGAACAACTTACAACAGACTTAGAATAACGTAATACTGTAAGTCTAAATAATTGTACAAACTTAAAATATTGACTTTGATAATGTTTAACGAACCTCATTTTATTAAAAAAAAAAAAAACGTTGCCCCACACTAGAAACTTCTCCGGTATCGCGGGCGCGTTTACAAACATAGAAACTCACACACACAAACACCCAGACCTGCAACCACTACTTGCAGATCATACAAATATTTGTTCCGTGCGGGAATCGAACCTGCGATACATATTGCAGGAGTCCAATTGCTCAGCCACTGCGCCAAACGTGCCGTCAAATTATTAATTCATTAATTCATGCGAAATTATTTTTTCAACGTGACTTACTTTCCGGAGCCATAAAAGTTGAGTTTGTTGCTGAAGACTTCACCATCGGCCTTAGCAGACTCTGAAATAGTGGATTAATTATTTTCTGAACATAATATGTATTGCCACCTTAGTTAAGTGGTTGCAAGGCTTCTGCTGATCTATTGCCACCTTAGTTAAGTGGTTGCAAGGCTTCTGCTGGTCTTGCGTTCGTCCACCAGGCAAAATGATGATGTGAGCAGTTGATGGTATATTTTGGATGCAGTACAACTAAGTTTCTGCTCATTTAATCCATATAGCTTACCGACCCCGGGTCGACGGCGCGTTGTGTTCCACGCGCGCCTCAAAGAGTGTCAGCATAGTGACGGGGCCTGTAGAGGGCCAAAGCCTGCCGGGGTCGCGGGACCAACGGATTACCGTGACCCCGGTACGTAAAGGGCTATTGAAGGACACCGTGGATTTTAGTCAGTACAAGTCTGACAGTCCCTCCCGCCCTGCCCTGGGTGGGAGGACTCATTTGATGATTTTACAACGATAAAAAAAAGACAGCTTACCGACAGAAAAGTGAATGAGAGGCAGCTCAATGTCAAAGTTGAGGCGGGATGTGATGACGCTGTAGTTGACTCTGTGAGTCTTTATATTACTGAGTCCAGTACTCAATATGTTCTCTATGATGGCTTCATAGTTAAACAGACTGGAAATAAAAATAAAATATTATAAATTAATTTCTCCTAAACAGAAAAAAAAAATGTGGAGATGGGAAAAGGTTATCGTCAGATGCAAATGTATCTACTTTAATAAGAAAAAAATAATCTTTGTATTACTGAAAGGTATGAAATGGTGCTATTATAACAGTACTAAAACTTGTGAGAAAAAATAAAGGTAATTAATGTCAGTTTCTGTTTCTTTGGCGATTTTTCTAGTGAGAAACTAAAAATGATATATATGGATGATACTTTTTTTTTTAAGTTGGACCCCACACTAGGAATTTCTCCTCTATCGTTGGTGCGTTTACAAACATAGAAACTCACCCACACAAACACCCAGACCCGGAACAACTACTTGCAGATCATACAAATATTTGTTCCGTGCGGGAATCGAACCCGCGATACATAGTGCAGAAATCCATTGCCCAAACAACGTGCTGTCAAAATATATATCTGTATATATAAAAGGAGAACTGACTGACTGACATATCAACGTACAGCCGAAACTACTGGGGCTAGGAATGTGAAATTTCGCACACGGCTTCCTATTATAATGTAGGGGAGCACTAAGAAGGGGTTTTTGGAAATTTAACCTTTAAGGGGGTGAAAAGGGGGAATTAGGAAAGTACGTTACCCACGCGGACGAAGTCGCGGGCAAAGTGCTAGTCATATATAAACTCATAACTTACACGGGTACTGGTAGCTCATAGCTAGAGCTTTCCTTCTCGATGTGCAGTGGGTCCAGACCAGCGTCCTTGATGGCTTGGCTGGCATCTTCAATGGCGGCTTCTATTTGTCCGCTTATTAAGCGCTCACTGGGTAAGAAATCTGAAATGTTTAAATATCATTTATTTCTAGCATGTTTTTCACAATAAATCAATCAACTTTTTATTTTGTTTTTTTAATTATTGTGTAGTCTTTGATTAAGGTTCATGATAAATTTGTTGTTCTTCAATTTTCTTTTTCTTTTCTATTATATATAATGTTGAAATTAATTGTAAAGGTAACAAAGTTAATTGTAAAGTAATACTTACGTGGGACATGTGGTATTGATATAGCACTGATTCCTGCGATGAGTAACGCAAAAGCAAGGATGACTTTCATTTTGATTTGTATTTATTTTCTCCTAGTAAAGTAAATAAGATATTAATAACTAATACTTACACTTACAGACTTCAATATTACAAAAAAAAAGTTCAGCATAAAAACAAAATTTTAAATAAAAAATGTCTTACCTTGTTCCAATTCGGAAATAAAATAATAAACATTGATTAGAAAATTTCACTTTTATACTATTCTAAGTAAATTGATTTTAATCGTTTGCTTATCAAACTGTTTCATCTGTTAGAAATTATCTGTCTTGTACTTAATTTCATTTTTGCTTTAGAAAGATTATTATCAGTCCTTTCCTTCCTTTTTTATTCTCGTGGTAAAATCATCAAATGAGTGCTCCCACCCAGGGCAGGGCGGGAGGGACTGTCACGGTGATTCGTAAGTCCCGCGACCCCGGCAGGCTTTGGCCCTCTAGGCCCCGTTACTATGCTGACACTCCTTGAGGCGCGCGTGAAAAACAACGCGCCGTCGACCCGGGCATGGTCCATGATCGGACAGCGAGTCGCCCATTACTCGCTAAAAAAGGCAAACATCTGTGGAACACGTGTCTAAGCAAGTGGAACTGTAAAAAGACCCTCATAGCAACGTCAAATGCCGTTTTGAAGTTGTCAGTTTTTTTTAGACGAGTGTTCAAACGATGTTTAACTTCTTTGTAGTAAAATGAAAAAACGTCTTGTGTATTGAGAAAGACAGTTTTAAACAAAAATACAAACACTTGAGCTTTATTTCAAGTATTAAAATAGTGGTATATCACATAGGTAGATTTCATAAATTGTTAATGCATCACATGAGACCTCAAACTTGTCACTGATAACCTAAATCGTCTGGGCCACCTACTGTACCAAATCACTGTAATAACATACTTCAGAAATCGATAAAAAGGAGGACAAGTACCTAATTGCAGTCTCCTTGAATAATAATTCAATTTAGTATTAATTTGCTATTCCTACGGAGCTCATATCTATAGTGGATGAGCGTTAACCAGGGCGCGGGGCAGGGCGTGCAACGTTCCATATTAAACAGAGGTCGCGGGACTGTACGAATTACCGTGACCCCGGAACGTAAAGGGCTATTAAGGACACCGTGGATTTTAGTCAGTACGAGTCTGACAGTCCCTCCCGCTCTGCCCTGGGTGGGAGGACTCATTTGATGATTTTACCATGATAAAATGAAATTAAACAGAGTCATGCTAAAACTAGCAAGGGTCATTGCGGCATAGACAAGTTACAAACAATAAACGAAAGCTACAGATTAAAGACTATTGCAACCCTAGATATGTGGCGAGCGATAATCGCGAACGCTCAGTAAGTAGCCTTTAACTTATTGCTTGAATTTATTGTTATAGACAATGATTTTTATTAAAACGGGCCTGGGCGTTTGTGTATGTGAGTTTATATGTTTGTAAACGCACCCACTATACAGGAGAAATTCTTAGTGTAGGGCAACGTTTAAAAAACGAACAAAGCGACGAGGTGAAGTTAGTAAATAAAAATCCTGTTATATACAAGCATTTATTTTTATAATTAAACACAAACGTTGCAAACATTCAATAATGCAATCATAGCACTAATTTTATTTAACTTACTTGAATCACTATTAGAATTGAAAAAAGATAACTTTGAATGTAAAATAAGAATACGGAAATTTTGTCGTAGGCCTCGAAGTCGTACCTTCTACAGTTTTAGGCCATTCGTAATACATTGATTATTTTATTTTACATTTAACATTATAGCCAAGCGGAGTCCCAAGCGAAGTATCGGTGTGTGAAGAGCAACGGAATTTTTACATTTATTTTATTTTTTTGAATTTTACAAAACACAATGTTTAAAAAAGTTTCAAAAAGAAGAAAAAAATATATAATTGTAAATTTCTTGTAAAATATGCTTACATAACAAAATAATAGATTTTAATTAGCAAAACAGATCAAAAAATTTGAAATTTATTCATGTATGCTCAGGGTTGCTATTTATACCAAGCCTTTTCATAAAATTGGACTACCTTTTTAATTTAATATTTTGATGAGAACATTAGCTTAACATTTGCAAAACTAAAATGGCTTAAAATAAATCCACTTGTGTTTTGTAAAATTCACTGCATATATTTAAGGATAATCTAAGAAGATCAGTTAGGAAAAGGATTAGAATATTACAATTTTTATCGTAAAAAATAAGTATTTTATTGTCATAGCAATATTGTGTAGTGTCTTCGAAAATATTTTGGCATTTTGGGGTTATATTGTGAGAAACACTCTTCACCTTTTGTTACCAATTACGACATTTTCGAATGTCTGATTTTTGCATGTTACGAGACATTTGTATTCATTAGTTAGTGATCGCGAACGCAGACAAATACAGACTGCAACACAAATGTCAAACATCTGTTTTGCAAATCCTTTATTCAAATATAACCCCAAAACGCCCATCGCAAAATTGAAAAGCATTAATTTTGAACAAACCATAATCTTTAACATTCGTAACGAATGTTTGAAATATACATTTCTTATTTCAAAAGCATATATTATCTGTATCGCAAAATTCAAACCTATATACCCTTTTCTGATTTCACAATCTCATTTGGCACTACGCGTCTGTCTTGAACAAGTAATAATATAAAAACAAATATACAAGTGCATCGAGAAATAACGCGAACTACATCTACCAGTATCACCTATGTATCAATATATATAAAAGTGAATAAAGAGGCACTCTATAGGTTTATATACGCAGATCTAAAATAAGCGTAATCCGTGAAACATCGAACGTGGAACTAGAACTTGAATTGTTACTATACAATTACTAACATTGCGAATAAAGACACCGTTCATTCGGTAGAACGATCACATAGCCTATATAAATAAATACAACAGAAGCTCAAAATACTACATAAAAATTACATTTAGCATCTATATCTCATAGGTATCGTCCTTCACAACAGGTTATTATTTTTTCCGATATATACGAAATAGGCACCCGTCTGATCTGCCCTTTAAAAAAAAGAACTAAGGGCGACACGAGTTCCTAAATAATACTAACACTCATTATTTACATCAATGAAGTATTCGATTGTCTAGTCGGCTGTCGCGAGAAAACTTACAGTATTGTACTAGTAATATTTGTTATCTTAAATCTCGAATTGTAAAGATTCATCTATCGTCCACCAATATTTGAAAGCTGAACCGCTGGCACTACGTTCTCTAAACTAGATGTATCGACCCTAAACGTAATGTACTAAATTTTGTATTCTCTAATACATTCAGTATACTACTTTCTGTACATTTTCCTTTCCATTGGATCTCGTCTCGTGTCCTTTACTTTGGCTTGCATTAGTTTAAAATATTGTAACATTATTATGAATTTTAGTCTTATTCAATTTTGTATCTATAGTTTCATTGGTTTTGTCGTAAATATCATAATTGTTGCGTCGATTCGTTTTAAATCATTCTGTTAGACGATCCTCCTAATTCCCACCGATTGATTTACTTCGAACCATTATAACACGTACAACTTTCTAATATTGGTCCGCTACAGAGTTGTGAAATGACCTAGCTTATATTAAACTTACTATCTAAGGCTATAATGAACTTAAATTTTTTCTATGCCTTGCGTGATATGTATTGCGTTAGAGGCGATTTAAAGCTAACATTTTTAATCATTTTTCTCATATCTACGCCTTCTTAGAAACTCCGAAACACACCGCAGACTCAATTTAAATAACTTGCCCCTTAGCATTATATTATGAAGACAAAGTTGACTATGACGTCACACCACATGGCAGAAGTTCTTTAACCTACAGAAGATATGTAGATAGGTACTTATACTATGACGAAATTACGACTACCAGTAATCTATAATTTGTTATTAACAAGTGATATGTAGTTGGAGAAATCACTCCTTTTAAAGTATAACATTAAAATTAAAACAATACGTTACATCGCTTACATTTAACTATTGAACTTAACAGATATCTAGACGAATATTAATGGACTCAGCAATTCAACACTCGAGGTGGCTTACAACTAAAATACTCTACATTATAAAAATAAGTTGATAAGAAAATATTCCAGAGATTCTTTGGCGGCAACACATAATATTATACACGAATTAATATCTTCTTCACTAATAATATTCTGATTAACAATAATAATGCTAAGTCAATTGAATGACTCAATAGTAAATCTGTTAAAACACACAATATAAGCAATAGTAATAAGCTGGCCGAAACATCAATTAACAATCATTATAATCTTAATAAGATTCGCTATAACTTTCCAACATTAGATATTATCGTTCCGTAGATTTTACATTCAAATGTTCTACAATGTAACATTCACATTCTCCTTTGGATTGAAAACATTTGATCAAAGATCAAAATGTGACAACAATCCTTTCAAACATTGAGAATCTTCTTAGCAAAGAAGTTATAGACGAAGCAAATAAAACGAAGAGGCTCGGCGACCACACAACAAACTCATATGATGTACTTGAAAAAGGTGGTCTTGGCCAAGCCAGTGGCGATGACGACGCCCACTCCAAAGATTTCGTACGGGACCTTCACTGGCGCTGCGCTGTTCGTACAGTTCTTCGGGGGCTCTGGCTTAGCTGAAATAAGGAGACATTATCATTTTAGAAAAATATCTTTTAATCGTAACCAATGGCAATCTTATTTTTAACGTCAATGAATTAGCATTGCCACCCAACGTGGTAATGCTGCTAATCTTCGGAGCACTTTTTGCATTGACAACGATTCCGAACTTTTACCGCCTCTTCATTATTTTTCTTTTTTTTACTAGTTTTATCCTACTTCCTACTAATATCCTACGCATATTATAAACGTGAAAGTTTGTTCGGATGGATTTTTTGTCAATTTCATACAAAAACCACTGAACAGATTTGGATGTTTGATACACAGTTTATAGTCTGGAATACCATAGGATGGTTTTTATAGCGATTTTCCAGTAGGATTATTATTGGGTGAAACCGCTGGCAACAGCTAGTTTTAAATGTATTTAGGTATCTCCAATTAATTTCCAATCTGAAATTTCAAAGAAAATAATAGTGACTAATACAACAGAGGTAAAAACTGAAATACTAACTATTGATATTACAGAAGCGGGAAACGAAAAGAACTGTATTTTCATGGTGGATTAAAAAGAATGACTACCACCATTGAAAGAAGACAAGAAGGACATAAGCGTGCCCAATTGAACGCCATTATGCCTTTGTCAAACAGACAGGCGAAAGCGAAGCGTTTCCGAAGCGATACCGAACCGAAGCGAGACCGTCGATTTGTAATGTATAGAAATGTTTGAATCCAGTCACATAGAAAAGCGAAAGCGATCCGATAGCGTGACAGCACTATCGGACTGACGTCTCGCTCGTAAGGAATAGCTAAAGAGTGCCGTTGATATAGTAAACGAGGACATTGAACTGATAGATGTGAATTGAGTCTAATCTCCGCGTATCTCAAACACAGTAGCTTTAATTAAGGCAATGAGTTTAATTGCTACACTATCTAGATTATTTCAATTGGCTTGCTATCTTTATCATACGATTTGACTTTGATTAATGTTTTCAAAAAGTAAAAATAACATATTTTATAGAATTTCAAAATGTAATGCATGTAGCATATTTATGTGAGCAGTGAACAGCTGGATGAGAGTGGAATGACTGATCGAGTGAAATGTCGTATGATTGTGAGGGACGGTTTTCCAATAACTTGTCGATTAATAAATATTGAACTTTTATGCTGATTTCACCTTTCTACAGGCTTCCCTACTCTAGTCTAGCTTTTTCCTAACATAAATGATGACTAACTTTGGTTACATCTTACTTTTCATCGACTTGTGACAGTATTGTGGGGGATCGAATAATAAATACAAATATTATATTAAATAAAATGTATTTACGACTTACACGCGCGCTTTTAACAACTGTTTTTTCCACTCTTTAGATCTACATTTAATTCTTTATTTTAAAATTCATTTGAACGGCTTAATTCTACCAGTGTTTACTAAAAAGGCTAGAATCTATGTAAGGATTGTTCACACGGTAAAACCTCTACAGTATTATGCGATACTATGGCATAGTTCAACACAGAAATAAAGAAAATAATACTTACTAGTAGCAGCCATCAATTGTGGCAAGTACTTTTGCCAGAAAGCGCATTCCTTCACACGCAGCCCGCGTCCTACGGAGCTGGAGTTCACTGCCAGAGACAAGTACTCTCTGCCATTCGCCGAGTGGACCGGCCAGTGGATCTTCGTAGATTCCCCAGTCGGATTTATAGATGGATTACTGGAATGAGGAAAACGAGTACATAAAAAAATTGTAATTTGAATTACAGATGTCTTAAAAACGATTAATAATAAAAAAATGTTAACATTTAAGCATAATCTAATAAAGATTTTGTAATAAGAAAATGATTTCTTACCCGCTTCTCGCGAAATTCGCCCAGTATCTCATCAAACGTTTGCTAAACTCCACCTCTTCCGGAGAATAATTCTTCCCTGGGTTCAAGGGCTCTCCAAATACATAGTTAATTTCATCAGCGTGCATCACTCCTGTCCAGGACGGCCAGGGATTGTTCTTACTACGGTGCTTGTAATAATATGTGAAAACATTGTTTCCAGTCTCAGCATAACGATGCGCAAATTCATTGACTCCACATGTAAAGTGGTAGTCTCCTACCATCTTGTCCAGAGCATTTCGGTTTCTGATCGGATCTTCTGGGTTCAACCAATCAGTGTATTCGAAGACAATGGCCTGTCGTCCTGCATCATTTACATAGGGGTTCAATTCTCTAACTGCCTGCAAATACTGTTCCCTGCTTATACCCACATTCTCCTCCTTAGGGAACAGTTCAGTCAGGTAGTAAAGTATAAAGTAGTAACCTTCCTCTGTGTTCGATCCCATCAAAAGGTTGGTCTTCTTAAAGTTCTGGTGCGCTAGCGATCGAACAGGTAGTTCGTCGAGGAAAGAACCATCTATGATCGGGACGAAAGGAAATTCGCAAATGCCGAGGGTTCCCCATTCGTTGTTGACTAGTTCATCTGGACTCTTCTGCCTGAGGCACTCGATCATTGGCCCCATATCTGTTCTAGAGTGAGGACAGTGTACTGCTTCTGCCAAACGAATACCTCTTAAAATGCTTTCTTCTCTTGATATAATAGCCCATGGAGCAGTCGCTGCTCCTGACTGCATTATCGCTTGGGAGAACAAGTTTCTCGATAGAGGCGACAGTAAATGTAAGGAAACCGATACAGCTCCAGCTGACTCTCCAAATAAAGTTATGTTATGAGGATTTCCTCCAAAGTAAGCTATGTTGTCTTTCACCCATTGCAATGCCATGAGCTGATCAAAAAGACCAGCATTGCCTGGAACGTCAGGAGTATCGAAGAACAGAAAACCGAGCGACGCTACTCTGTACTGCATGGAAACATAAACCACTTTCTCTTCTGAGACAAGTATTTTTGGATCATAAACATCTAAAGTAGCTGTACCTGAATAAAACCCTCCACCGAAGACCCACAGCATGACAGCTGCGTTCTTAGGTCGCGGTCTTGGCGTCACTATGTTTATAAAGAGACAGTCTTCCTGCATGTCTGTGTTGGGATTCCACATCATCGCTCCTGGGAAATCACCGAACACAGTATCTATAATTTGGACGCATGAGTGTGGCAGTGTCGTAGTATTCAGTATTTCGTCACCCCAGCTCTCCACCGGTCTGGGGTGTCTAAATCTCAGGTCACCTACAGGTTTTTGAGCGTAAGGAATGCCAAACCACGCGTCGACCTTCTTGCCAGTGGCGGCGGTCAACGTGATGCCCCGTACCCTTCCCTTCCGGGTGCGGACGACGAGCGGATCATCGTCCTCCGGCCCGAGCTGTGGCTCATCGCCTAACATTTCCTCATCGGCCCGCTCATGGTTCGAGTAGAACCTCTCATCATATTTGGCTCTCTTGGAAGAGGTTTCCGCGTCTTCAAACTTGACGCGTTTGGAGGAAGTCTCGTGGTCTTCGATTCGGGGTAAAATAGTGTCTAGTTCGGGGTTGTATCGGACGGCTTCGCCATGTCCGTGGTAGGGCTGCGGCGGGGCCGGCGCGGGGAAGTGCGGGGCGTGGTCGGGCGCGTGGTGGCGCGCGCGGTGCTCGTGCGGCCCGGCGAGCGCGCGCGCCGCCAGCGCCGTCAGCGCAGCCAACACCACGCGCATACCGCCGCTCCTCCCGCTCCCACTGACACCACCTGAAATATATATACGCAAATATTAGCTAACGAAAGACTTGAAGACTCTTTCTAGACAGACCATCTTACTTCGGAAAACTTTCGACAGTTACAAAAAATAGTCATTAAATTATTACAAATAGAAACAAAGGCAGAATATAAATATTGACAATAGAATTTATATCTCAAATTCAATCAAGCAGTTTCAATGCGAATTCTCCAAATATGTTTCACAATACCATTCACAGTCTCCACCGTCAAATGGCGAATAAAACATTCAGTATTCAGTATTGTGGTGAACATCAAAGGATTTCGGGACCGACAACCTATGACAAATTAGTTCCCCGCACAATATCTCGGTACGTCAGTAAAGGTACGTCTATAAATACAAAACAAACCCGTCATTCATCAAATGAACACAAAAGGACCACCTTTGGAGTTTTGAACGAGAAAATATTTGGAGATTGGAAATGTAGTAATGGAAATTTTGACTGTCAAAAAGCTCGAGCAGATGAAAATGGTGTAAAGAGGAGCCTTGTCGTGCAAGTGTTATTGGCCACTATGTTATCGTCTTCATAATGACAGGGGGCCTAAAGCCTGCGGGTATCACGAATTACCGTGACCCCGGAACGTTAAGGACTATTGAAGGACACTGTGGATTTTAGTCAATACGAGTCTGACAGTCCCTCCCGCTGTGCCCTGCGTGGGAGGACTCATTTGATGATTTTACCAGGCCAAAAAAAACGTGGTATCTAACTAATAATAAAGATGCGAAACTTTGTGAAAATGGGTGTATACTTGTAACTCTTTCACACAAAACTAATAAACGGATTTGCAGGAGTACACAGATAGTTTATAACCGGAATTAATACATAGGATAGTTTTAATCCCAGGATGATGGCCCCGTAGGTTAATTTTCGAGATAAACTCGAGCAAAGACGCTAGTAAAAGCTAGTCCTGAATAAATCTTCTATTTTGCGATTAACGTTATGTCTAATAAAAGTTAAGTGGCTTCTAGGCCAACTCTATCATTGGAATCCATTTATTTTCGGCTTCCCATATTGATTCAGAATTCAATCGTGGGCTTTAACAGAACGTTACATCAATCGATACTGACTATTTCAGTTCGCATACATCTGCTAAAGCTAAAAATTTCGATTTGAAAATTGAACTGAAGGATTATTGAAGTGATAACTTCTTTAGCGGCCTTGTGCACTTTTTTTGGAATCGGTAAAAAATGTTAAACTCGCGTCAGGACACGTGACCTGATCGAAAATTCGTAAGACGGCACAGGGCGCTTGCGCGAATGTTCGTGTGTGTTTATTACTATTCAAGTTTTCACTTCTGCCGGCACTCCCAGAGTGCAACCCGTCGTTTTTTTTTTAAATATTTGACGCGCTCTCCTGTAAAGTTGCTAAAAGTGAGTCACGATGTTATTGCTTGCAGGTGTCGCAATCTCTTTTTGCGTTTTTTTTTCAATCTATAAATTGTCTTTAGTTATCCTATTCCTTTCAACCAGTTTCTTTTTTTTTTAATCGTGGTAAAATCATCAAATGAGTCCTCCCACCCATACTGTCAGACTTGTACTGACTAAAATCCACGGTGTCCTTCAATAGTCCTTTACGTGCCGGGGTCACGGTAATTCATACAGTCCCGCAACCGGAGCAGTGGTTATGAAATAAATTACACAAAGTAATGCGCCTAACCGAGTTTGAAACCACGATCTACAACACGTAGGTCGGGGACGTTACCACGGGGCCATCACTGCTCTCTACGTAAAAGACACAAATGAACGTAGAAAACGTCTAAAATATAATTGGCTACTGGCATAGGTAGTTCCGTAGAAACTACCTTTCTGGTTGACGTGACGGGGCCTGTAGAGGGCCAAAGCCTGCCGGAGTCGCGAGACTTACGAATGACCGTGACCCCGGAACGAAGGCTAAAAAATGTTCTATAACTTGTGCATATTATGATTATGCTAAAGTGCCCTGTTAGCCCCCCAAGCACCGGGCACGCGGGTCTGTCTCATCAGATAACCGTAACCCTGGAAAGTAAACTTCAGTAGTGAAGTACACCGTGAATTTAAGCCAGTATGAGTCTGAGAGTCCCACCGTTCCGCACTGCGTTTAAAACGCTCTCCTAGCAATCCTTATGCATATATTGACGTAACCTGTTAATTACACGTCTTAGTGATAATTATATTAATATAAAGATAAATAAAATAATTTCGGCGTAAATATTAAATGCTGATTCTGATCGCTAACACGACACGCGTCTAATAATATCGATTTTTTTAATCAAGAGGAAAAAACTTTGATTTTGTTTTAATCCGTACTAATATAATTCGAAATAAGACAGGATGCTCATTGATTAAATACATGATGAAGATAAAAGATATTTGGTAACTAAATAATCACCGCGGCGACTACGTTACTTGCAATATATTGAGTGGAGTAAAAGCGATGTTGATAAAGTCATTTGGTCATATTGCACGGAGATTATTGCTCTACGTATATAAAATTAATAACATCTAAGATCTAGGTGTACCACGTCAAACTACGAGTATTTCATCTAGTGGATCATCAGGGTGGACCACGTCATTTAACATGGTCAAACCGATACATCGGATTTACATGCGGAGCTGTGTCAATTGTATGTTCCAAATAGTTACAATCGATCTAGGAAGCACAAGCTATTTAATGTCCCATTTTCTCGCACTGTAGCCCGATCCACCTCCCCTATACCGCGAATGCTAAAGATGCTCAACGCGCTCGTGGAGACCAACCCTGGATTGGACTTGTTTGCTGATGAATGGAAGACGATAATGTTAGAATGTCTGCGATTCTGTGAGGAGACAGAATGAAAGGATCATTTAATTTAGTGTTAATGGCTTTTTAAGCTGTACTAAATGTATTCAATAAAATATATATATTGACAGCGATGTGGACGAATTTTTTGACGCCCTATAAATTTTAGTTTTAATTTAGTCATTTTTGTAAATATTTTAATTTTAGTATAATGCAAATTGAATTTCCACAATGTTCACGTCATATTAAATATAATCTATTCAATAAATAAATAAAATAAACGTCAAATTATTTTTTCTCTAGGTATACTCGACAAATATTTTTGTCACATTCAAGAAGGGGTCATGGGAACCAGTTGCTACTTATGTTTTTATAAGGGGGCAACTAGGCTATGGGAGTAATGGGTAACTCACTGTCCGTCCGCACAGAATTCTAGCTAAAGGCTTAGAAACTGAAAGAATGGTTAGTTACCCCAGAAAAAGGACAAGGCTTACATAAGTTCAAAGTGGTATTTTTTGTGGCAAAAATAATTACCCTTGGTATACCCAGGTAAACGGATGGACCACGGGCAATAAACGATCTAAGTATATGAACATTTTTAAATTAAATTTCAATCGTCTCTGATTCAACCAGAGCTTTAATCCACCTGCCATCAACTTTGCTAAATATTAGCTGTTCTCCGTGTTTTCAGCATAGCTCCTGTTGATTATAGAGAGATATTTTTAAAAGATTTTATAAATTTGAATCAGTGGTTTCTAATATTAGCGCGTTCAAACAAACAAACAAATTCATCACCTTAAAATTCTCAGTTTCCAAACTGACTCATACCGAAACCATTTCCACTAGCTTTTCAATACAACAAAACACACCTAACTTCGAAATTAAAATACTCCATCAAATTTCAGTGAACAGCCAATATTTGTCTGTGGGCTTCAGAGCAATAATCCGGGAGTATTTGAACTGCTCTGTCAACACAAACAATCGAACGTCCGCTGGCCGACCGAGGGACCATTGTGAACCATTGGAGGCCATCGAGGGCCATCGGGAGAAATGGGAGTAAATATTGAAACATTGTACTAGAGCTACTAGTGCTCCGGGGTCGCGGGACTAACGAATTACCGTGACCCCGGTACGTAAAGGGCTTGTGAAGGACACCGTGGATTTTAGTCAGTACGAGTCTGGCAGTCCCTCCCGCCCTGCCCTGGGCGGGATTTTAGCAAGACAAAAAAAAAACTACCAGTGCTAGTAGTTATGTACTCTTTATACGTTGGTCTCGTGGTCAAAAACGCAACTACTCAACGTTGGATCATCATCATCATCATGATCAGCCCATATCAGTCCACTGCTGACCATAGTGGACATAGGCCTATCCAATCGCACACCATTTCACTCGATCTTTGGGTACTCTCATCCATCTGTTACAGTCCACTATATGTGAGTCGTCGCTCAACCTTGCCTGGGGGCGTCCCACCTTACGTTTGCCGATTCGAGGTCTTCACTCGAGAACTTGTTGGATAAAAACTGCTTTTGAATTGTTCTATTAGAATTTCTCAATAGCATCCCGGAGTTAGGCCAGGGCAGCGTAGGCAGACCTCCCACTAGGTAGACCGACGACATCGTGAGAGTCGCGGACAACCGATGGATGCAAGAGGCGAATTGTCGTTTGGCTTGGCGGCCTAAAGGGGGGCCTATGTTCAGCAGTGGACGTCTTCCGGCTGATGAAGATGATGATGATTCCTGAGTTTGAAACTTGACGGTATGACCATGAAGTACGTATTAACCGTTATCCGTAGATTTTTTGTAAGATTGAATTAAATTGCCTTGCACCCATCCATCGCCCACCTCTCCGAGTTTAAGTCAAGACACCTCCTATGCAGGTTTGTCCCATCCATGATGAGGTCAGTTAGTTTGAAAGCCCTACGTACCCGTATTTAACATGGAACGGCTGTCTATTTGATCTAGGTATCTAATGGAAAGCACCCATCAACAAAACAACTTTTTATCCACCAAAACAAATACCAGAAAGACTTCAAATTATTCCACAACAAAACCTTAATAATGTTATAGTTGCTTCTACGAGAAGAGCTTTGTGACAAATATGCTGTAATAATATACTCCGGCCAATCAAGCACAAGTTTCCGTAGCATTCATTTGTTTCCAACAATGGTTTCCCGGAGCCCCTTTTACTGGGAGAAAGCGAGTAACAACACAGCTCAGGGCTGGGACGAGATTCAAATGAGGTATATTTTCTTCATGGTAGTGTGGTGGTGGTGGTGTGAAGTGTGGTCTAGTGTCTTACAAATTGTAGGTCGTGGGTTAAAACCCAGCCAAACGCATTATTTTGTGTAACCTGTTGGAGACCGGTGCCAAAAAACTTTCGAGCAAACTCCATCTTAGGCCTTAAGTCTGACCTCTACTCTTTTTAAATAAAATAATCATTACCACTGCTCTTAAAACACACAGATATGTCAGAAATGTTCTAGAACCAAAAATTTTAAGACAAGTGAAGTCTACCAAAGCGCACGACGACTAGAAAGGAGGCCTGTTTCTAAACAGTATGAACATATAAACTATATAAAGAATTCTTATTTTAAAATATACTATATGCATATTTTAAAATTAGAATTCCCAAAAACAAAGTGACTATTGCGACAAACAATCCTGTCCAGACTATCTACATTACATAGATCTAGGTCAAAAATCCGAGGAAATCTGATTGAAATTAAGCGACACCGGTGGACGCGACACGCGACGGTCTTTAGTGTGACAATCCTTTTGTATTGACGCAACCGTGCAACCTGAGTGGAATGGGAAGAAGTGTCAGACTCTTGCTGACTAAATACCAACCTGTTCCTTCACATGCCATTTGCAATCCAGCACCGCAGTGCCTTTTTAAGAAAGTCCCACGACCTCGGCTGGCGGTTGGCCCCATTTGAATAGGGGCGGGGGAATGGGGGCGATATGGAATTTTCCACATTCCATACCGCCCCCATTTTTAGTTCACAAGCATAACTTGAAAATCTAAACTAATATTATGCGAAAGTAAGTTTATTAGTTACCTTTTAACGTAAAACCACTGAACTGATTGTCCGAACAAGTTGCATATACGTTTTCAGATAGGGTACCTTAAATCCTGAAAAAAGGTACGGTTCTCGAGGAACACAACAACGTTATAATGAAAATAGAAGGCGCCACGGGTAGCTGAATTGATCGTCACATTCTAAATTAACGCTAGCGAAGCCGGGGGCAATAGGTAGTACTTTTATAAATATAGCGGACTCTGTCGCTCCAGAAAATTCTATTTAAAGTCCACATGTTGCAAAAATACCGAATGTATCCGCGTCCGGGCCGGACCAAGCCGCTTATGCAAATCGCCACAGAATTAATTATTATTTTATGTTATTTTTCTTCAGTAATTCTATTAGCATATTATGGAGATGATGATTTGTTTCAATTTATACGCGTTCACGCTTTTAATTTATGAGTTAACTGTTTTTGTTGGGTTCAAATTTATGAGATTATACAAATTGGCCACATCTCTCGCAGGACAGATAACCGCTAGGGTAGACGTGTCCTTGAGTGGAGACCGCGACTTGGCAAACGTAATTTAGGACGCGCCGGACAGGTGGAGCGATGAACTGCGAAAGGCAGCCTGCAAAGACTGGATGAAGAACGCTCAAGACCGGGCTCAGGGGCGCACATTGGGAGAGGACTATGTCCAGCGGTGGACGAATACATGCTGATGATGATGATACAAATTGGGGCTTCAAACGCGCTTTGCTAAGGCGCCAGTACTAAGAGGAAGCGCGCGCTTGGGTGCGTACACCTCAATATCATCCCTTGCTTCTAAAAACGATTGTCAGCAAATCGGGCGGTTTGAAGCGCCCAATATTTATCAGCTCAAAGTCAAAAATGACGACAAACATACTTCCATTTAGGGTTTAAATGGCGCATCCGTGATGAAATGACCCTAGCTAGCCTAGCTTCATACCTTGCCCGCACAAAGAAAAACGACGGGTTGCAGTCTGGGACGGCACTCCCAGAGTGCTCCCAGAAGTGAAAACTTGATTAGTAATAAACACACACGAACATTCGCGCAAGCGCCCTGCGCCATCTTACGAATTTTCGATCAGGTCACGTGTCCTGACGCGAGTTTAACATTTTTAACCCATTCCAAAAAAAGTGCACAACGCCGCTAAAGAAGTTTTCACTTCAAAAACCTGTACCTGCGCGATGAACTTTCTCAGAAGCCTTGGGGAAACGAGTCTTAAAAAAACGTTGTTATAGCTCTGCAATATGACTTTTCATGTATTGATGCCATTTAAGAAACCGGATAAAGTTGTTCTAACAATATCAATTTCAAAATTGCAGTCTTCATGCAATTTTTATTGTAACAAAGGCTATCTGAAAGCCAATATCTTTGGCACATTTTCAAGCACGATTGGGTTGCTCCAATAAATATTACAACGGCGAGTAATATGTAGCTCACTGTCCGATCAACTACCAAACCAGAGTCAACGATGAGTAGTATCCCACTCGCGTCTCAACTCAAGGAACTGAAACCGACGGGGCCAAATATAGTCAAATACCTGCCAAGGTCACGGAAATGTGAAGCTGTCTCGGAACACAAAAGGCAACTGAAGAAAGGCAGGTTTTAGTCAGTATACTCATACCTATGATGTTTCTACCACCCTAAGTTTTTAGAATTTGGAATACCTACACACTTGACAAAGAGATTCATTTTTTACTAAGTGTCTTGAAAAAGTAAAATCAGCATAAACCTACCATAAAAAACCTACCACCTTAAAGAAGTGCCAAGGCGACACCCAATCACAATTACGGCACCAATTAAGTCTCGCCAAGGCCATAGACGAAAGCGACTGATAGCAAGAGCTGTCGCATAGCCCACCACTCACCTGCTTTTGAATTGCAAATCGTCGGTATCTGCACCGCCGACCTTCGGTCACGCGAGCGCGCGATATCACGGACCGCGCTGTTACTTCAGAGAGCTTCAGTATTTTTTAGCTTTTTTCTTGTAAAACTTGTTGGGCTGTTACTATGCTTTGTTGACACCTAATTAAGTTAAGCAGGTCATGATTAAAGATAGCATCGTTTGGTCGTCAGTATGAGACCTGGTTTGCGAGTCCATAAAATAAATTCGCTAAACTAAAGCTAAGCGAATATTGTCCGTAAAAAATAATTCGATTATGCGCTCGCGCTCATTTCGGTGAAGTCAAGTGAGCTCGTGAACGTTCGTGAACGAGCTCCTTCTTTTTCCTACAGTGAAGTTAATTTAAGCAATATTGACACTCGCAGCCAATATTGTAGAATAACGACTCTCTACAGCATAAACTATCACCATCCACTGTAACGACTCTCATTATCACTGACGGGACCAACGGCTGAACGTCTTTCCGAGGCACGGAGGCGATTCGGCATAAAAGAATTGTTAGCCATGTGAGGATCAACCTCGACAAGCGCAGCCTAACCTGGAAGATTAACCCGTGTGGCGGTTATTATTTAGCACTCCCTTAGAGAAGAACCCTCTGTTATTTTCAAACATTGTTTATCTAAAGTAGGCCATAAGATCCGAGCCTCATCAATCACTATCCACCATATTATACTTCGGCCATTTTTTATCACCTGTCAAATCAACTTAAAAAATACCCTCAACAGTACATGTTCAATTTGATCACGATACTCGTCTCATTTGAGCAGTATATTGTGAGAATACAGGAGAATATTCGACACGTTATACCACGATATCGCCGTCTTCAACAGCGAGAAGCTCAAAACGAAATTTATAGGCGATTTTATAACCCAAGGGAGCCTATTACAGCCCGACCGACCAACGTAACAAGAACTCTTGAAGTGGGTTCTCCATGTATTTGGGTCAGCCCGAGGATAAATTTAAATGTTGGTTTTTCATTTTAATATTTGAGTTGAAATGTTGGAATTGTAGATTTTGAGGGAACGGTAATGTTTTAGTTTAAAGGTGAGCTTGTGTTTTGATAGAAGTTATTATAGGTATGTGTAGTTTGTAAGAGATTGAATTGGAGTGCTGTTTTTAAATTTGTACAGTTTTGGAAGGTGTATAGATAGCCTTCGTCCGGGAGTGAATTGCTTAATGCCGATAATTATGATGACGTAAGGTAACAATATTTTTTTGCATGAGGTGGCGTTAGCATTAAATATTATCTTTTAATCTGAAAAAGGAGAGCAGGTTTTTTTACCGACACAGCACATGTTGTCAGATGATCTGCTTTGAAACCAAACCAACTATAGAAAAGAAGACCCCGTTCAGATTACATGACAAGAAAAAGAGCAACATACACTGTGCCTGTTAAGCGTATGACTAATTCATACCTCACGCTTTTTTCCTTTATGCCTTTGTTAAACAGACAGGCGAGTCCGAAGCGATACCGAACCGAAGCGAGACGTCAGCCCGATAGTTCTGTCACGCTATCGGAGCGCTTTCGCCACGCCTGTGCGCTTTCGCGCTTTTCTATGTGACTGGATTCAAACAATTCCATACATTACAAATAAAAACGTCACGCTTCGCATTCGCCACGCCTGTCTGTTTGACAAAGGCTTTATGGTGAAGACATCGTAAGATTAAGAACATCGTAAGGTCTACTAGAGAAACAGAACATTGTGTGTGCAACTTTTGAGATTAACAGAAAAAATATTCAGCTATAAAATGAACATACTTAGGACCATAGTCACCCTACAGCCCGCTCAGTAACTTAGCAGAGAATCCCGCCAAACGCTGGGAACTTGTCGTATATTTTCTGAGGACGAAATTACTGACGGGTGATGAGAGTCAGTCGGTGGCTTCATAAATTTATAAAATGGCACCTTCAAGGAACCCGCGAATTACGGCCGTGGAATATTTACGGCCGATTACATAGTTTAACGACGGTTAACTTGAAGTTTAAATGTTGTACGTTAATATGGGAAAATCGGTTGGTTTGTTGGTTTTGAAGATATATATTTTTTCTAAACTCATGAGTGGGAGATTTTTCAGGCCAGATACAGTTTAGTAGACGTAGTATTCTGTTTGATAAGTTGAAGAAGTCAACTGAATTACTAGAAAATCAGGGGATCTAAAAACGCCACCTTAGCTATGTTGCTAATAGAATTGCGATAAAATTGTTCTTCAACAATAGTTACTATATTGCTTGAGCAATACAATATCCCATGTTACGAATTTTATAACAAAACATATTGTGAAAACTTAATATTTCTGATATTCAGATTTAGAAAATGACAATTAAAAGAAAATCGACAGAAAACTAGACAAATGCAAAATAAACACAGATAATTGTAATGTTATTTGTAAACATGGCCAAATATCAAATACTTTTAGTATTTTTTGTGATAAGAGTAATCAATCATTATAATTATTGTACGTCAGCACCCAGGTGTAGGTACGTCAATACGCACAACTCTATTGTTAAAATAATCTGTTATCACTATTTGGTATTCCCACGCGATGAATTTCATATATTTAAAGAAAATACATCGTAATTTAAAATCATTAATTATAGACAGAAATTACAATGCACTACACACGTGGTCAGTGCTCACAATTCGGTAAAATGCCGCACGGCTTAGCTTAAATTGAGCCGTCCGTCCGACCGAAATGTGATTAAGATCGTGTACAATTTTCCTACTAATTTTTCAATTCTTTTTTTTTACCAAAATGCCTGAACCGATTTTAATGAAACTTCAGACCATAAGCAGGCTACATGAGTCTTAAAAAACATTTTTTTTCAATTTCAAAATGTCATATTTTGTACTTTTTGTATGGAATATTTTAAATCGATCTATAATAATAAATAAATAATAGTAAATTTATTCAAAAAACATAAGGTATACGTTAAATACAATTTTTCTTAAATCTATGTCAAGTTCAGAAATAATCTATGCCTGAACTAGGAATTCCTGTGTTTCAGGCGAAGGGAGGTAACATTAATTTATTAAATAATCACATAATAAGCATTATAAAGTATAGACTATATAATATAAGATGTTTAAAAATTATGATGTTTAACTTAGTTAACTAATTATAAATAGAAAATTACAATAATTTGACCAATCGTTACTTAAGAACAAGTAGTAACTTCTCTGTATCTTCATAGGACATTGATTGTAAAGCTTCCTTAAGATTTTTTTTGCAGTTACTGAAATTTAAGGAGTAGATGTTTCCTTTTTCATTTAACCTATTATAAAGTAGCGGTCCAAGGTACATATAAAATTTGGCTGTGAAAGCATGCTTTGTACTTTTTTGAGGACAAACTATATCTTTCCGTCTCTTATTAGTAAATTCAGTGCTATAAGGAAGAGCTGGGTGTTGTTTTAGTACAGTGCTGATTATAAATAACTGTCGAACTGTTAGTACCTCACAGGATTTATACAGAAGGTTAGTAGGGAACAGAAAAGGCCGACAAGTAGCCACCTTGAGAATAGCTCTTTGAGCTCGTTCAATGGGCAATAACAGTGTTTTACTCGCTCCACCCCATGCAGTAATACAATAAGTCAAAATTGACTGACAAAGAGCAAAATATACTTGTATTGATCTAATTTAACTGTAACAATATTTTTCGATTTTATTTTTTACTACCTTTTAAGTCTCATTTACCCAACTTATGGGTACGAAGTTTCTCTAGAATCAGTTCAGTCATTTAGAAAAATAAGGACTTGGAAGTTTGTATGAAATGGCATAGATGCCAATCGGCACAACAACCAATCTGCGTCAGCATCGGGTTGACTTGGTTGTTCAACAAAAACTGCCGAATGTTATGTACCGAACCGAACATGCGCCTAAAAATAACGGTCAACCAACAAAACTTACTCCCGTCTTCACAATTCCAGCAATGTCACGATCATATCAAGAAAATAGGTTAAACTCCGTTTAAAGTCCCGGTTAATGGGGCGCAGTGTAATCCGGCCCTAATAACCGCACTAATGAGTTTTCATTCTTTCCTCATTTCCCTGCTTGAGAGTATTTCCGAGTCTCTGACTTTCTAGGATAAACTGTAGAAATTGCTCAACGAGTGACAGAGATAGCAACCTTCTTAGAAACGTTTTACTTCGAGAGTGAGTGAGATGGAAAAGGGTGCCGGATGGCTGAGATTCCTCAAAGTCAAATGTCTTTGCCTAGAGTATGCGGTCTTGGATTGTTTGTGAAATGGAATATTCCATGTCGTTCATTCTTAATGTAGTTTCTTGATAGTGTTTGGACTCGCTTCTTAAGCTTGACGTCATAGTTTAAAACTAGTGTGACCCTTTAACCCTTTGTCAAAGAGACAGGAGTGGCCGAATACGAAGCGAGGCGTTTTTATTTGTAATGTATGAAATTGTTTGAATCCAGTCACATAGAGAAGCGAAAGCGATCCGATAGGGTGATTCAAACAATTCCATACATTACAAAGGCTTTAGTGTTTCGTATAAGAAAATAGAAGTGTTTTATTATTCGTTTACAATGTGGATCATATCACTGAAAGAGTCCTCTCGCCCTGGGTAGCAGCGTAAGGGACAGTCAGACTCGTACTGACTAAAATCCATCGTGTTCCTTCTATTGCCCTTTACGGTACAGGGTCACGGTAGCCTGTTCTGACACTCCCGCGGCCCCGGCAGGCTCCCACGACTCCAACAGGCTTAACTGTCGAAGTCTGTGTTGTGTTCAGTTCTGGGTGAGCTTGCTCCGTCTAAGTTTTATCTTTTCTTGTGAACTAGATTGAGGTCAAAAGCAAACACATTTTCAATAAATAAAATAATAATAAACTCGCCAGTGTGCAACCTTGACAAAAAGAACAATGACGATTTCACATTTTCTTTCAACTGCAAACGTTGCTAATATACTTTCCTTTTCAAGAACCGGGCTTATTTCGTCACAAAAGTTTCCGTGACAAAATATAAGGGCACACAGTAGCAAAGTTAATATTAAAAACTTAGCCAGCGCTTTTTAAACATGAGATATGCCAAGCTGAGATAACGTAGCGTGAGCAAGAGCATCAGGGTTAGTGTTGGGAAAATATGTCGATGTTTTTACAAGCTTTCATTTATATTGTTGGTTGGTGTTGTTTCTAACCGTGAAACGAAGCGAGTGACACAGCTATCTAGCGTGTTCGTCGAACAAGTTTAGAGTGTCATTCGATTAGAGTGTATAATATAGATAGATAAATAGAACATACAATTGTATACCAAAATTGGTACACATCTGTTTTAGAATATTGATAAGTTCCACTTCTATGGTTAAAGAGCATAGTTAAAAGGTAAAAGGAACTTTTTGAAGCTGTTGAACAGACTAAAAGATTTTTCGTTTTTGGACACACAATAGTTTACGAAGATGGCTATGACTTTGTTAATAACAGTGTTATATCCATCTTTGTAAACTATTGTGTATAACAATTTGTTATGCTGTAACTTTGATCATGTTATTTTGCTAGTCTCCGTAGCTAAGCAGACGGACTAAAAGACAAAATGGCAGCTGAACGTTAAAATCGGAATGGTCCCGATCTGACTCAAGGGGACGCACTAAGGCAACAGGGCAAGCACTATTTAGCAATAAGCTGGTGTTTGTCCACTATATCACCTGGGGCCATATTATGACGTCTTAAAACCAGGCTTGTTCCAGTGAGAGAACGAGGTGGCGGTGTACGACATGTATAGCTCTGTCTCTTTCACTCACTGGAACAAGCCTGGTTTTTAGACGTCATAATACGGCTGCTGGTATGTTAAGCAATAATGTCGTCGACGGTGAAGCACACTCGCCTTGTCTACTCACTCTTAACTTGAAGATCAAAAAGTTATGGCTTTTAGTAAAAAGGGGTTTAATATATCTACCTTTTTTTTCGATCTCATTTCCTTCAGTATCTGACAGTGATATTGTGTGACCTTCTCCAGCCACAAAAATTATCGATATCGCGTCACATCACTAGGGTGAACTCCATAAAGTCCCAGCACGCTTGCCTCCGTGCGCGCACATACGAACGACTTAATTATATTTTTCTCTGGCTATCCCGCACGCCAAACATCGTGTTTACCCTAATCTATATATATAAAAATGTTATGTTGGTTTGTGTATGCTTTAAAAACTCAAAAAGTACTGCACTGATTGAGCTGAAACTTTAGCATGATATGTAATCCGCATCAAGGATTGTTTTTATTTATTTTTTGCATCAGTCACATATCCGCAACCGCAAAAAAAACTTTTTTTAACGATCAGCTCTGTTCCAGTGACCGCGCCATCTACCGGAAGCGAGGATAACACTCGCTGACAACCGCAGTCGTAATGACGCAGTCACATGAGAAGAAATTTTAGCATGATATATAATCCGCATCAAGGATTGTTTTTATCTATTTTTTTGTTGTTGAAAAAACAGTTTTTTGTGCCACAGCGAAGCGGGGCAGGGTTCAGCTAGTATTTTATAAAAGTCATATCTGCAAAGTACTGCATTGTATAATTTTCGGAAATTGTCACTTCTACCACTTTTTTTACGTGTTTAAATCATCAAATGAGTCCTCCCTCGCAGGGCAGAGCGGGAGAGACTGTCAGACTCGTAGTGACTAAAATCTACGGTGTCCTTCAATAGCCCTTTACGTTCCGGGTTCACGGTAATTCGTACAGTCCCGCGATGGTGTAACCACATCTAACTAAATAATATGAAATGTAATGAGGATGGATGGATGAATGTTTGTTACTATTTTACACGTTAACGTTTCCAGTTTTCTTTTAATTTATGTGAAATTCGTATAATTTGTAATTAACTTCAATTTATATCAATATAAATATAAAATTTGTGATGTAATGCATGCATATGAATAAACCTAATGTAATGCATGCATATGAAATTTTCGCATGCCTACTGCAGGTGAGAAGTCTGTGTACCACCCATATGTACAGCTTTGTAAAACCATCTCTATCGAATAAATGATGCTATTCTACGAGTATTCTATTCTACTCACAAAAAACTTCGGCACGGATTTGGATGCTCGTAGCAAGCATCGATCGAGAAGGCGCCCGAGTTGTAATGATATAAAGGTAAAAATTGAATGCAAGAATACCTCACCTGGCACTATCTCCGGGTCGCCATGACCGCTGTTAGCGGCGCGTGAGCAGCGTGCGTAACACCACTTCACATCCTATTCGTCACCGCCTGGAACAAGCGTGCACATATCGGTTAAATAAATAGGTTCTTACTCAACTTTTGTCTGAACATAGTTTTTTCGTTTGAAGTTGTGAGCGCTGCGAAAATTGAGCGCAGTAACCAATTCGAAGAGATCCAAGACTTTTTTTTCTAATAATAAGTAGCAGCATTTTAGAAATATTTTTTGGTAATTAAGTTTAAAAATGTTCAAGCACAGAAAAAATATTAACTATCCAGGGGCCGTATTATGACGTCATAAAACCAGGCTTGTTCCAGTGAGTGAAAGAGACAGAGCTATACAAGTCGTCTAGCGCCACCTCGTTCACTCACTGGAACAAGCCTGGTTTTTAAGACGTCATAATACGGCCCCTAGACTCTTTAGTAAGCGTCTATTTTATTATTCGCCGCAGTACCATTTATTTTGCATTCATAATCACAAACAAAATAGAAACATACCAAAATAAAGTAATCCAAAAATGACCTACAAAACGGACATACCCAGTGTCAAATCACGACATACCTGATTACCCAACCCTACTTTCCTTTGGGAATACTATAGATACCTGTTACTATACAATACTTGTACCTACTGGCCCCGTACTCCATAGTAACGAGTACATACTAAGCCGGCCTCAATCTTGTAGCACTTAACTGATTGCTTGCTGGACGCGACTGTACCTGTACCGAACAAATGTATGCTCGTTTTGTATCATTGTACTTTTTGCTGTTGATTTATTTCCTTGGCTGTGGCTTTTCTTTTGTTTTTTTTTTATGGGTTTGGTTGTGAGTAGGCAATTGCGTGTGTGGTGTTCGTTAAGTAAAAAGACTTTTCATCCAATTATTCGATCTTCGTTTGTTTTTAGAATCGATGATATTTTATCTAGGGCCCACTAGGTTTTTGAATAATTGACCAAACTGCACTTATCGTAAATTTCGCTTATGATAAATTTTGGAACGGTTATTATCATTTTGACGGCACTGCTGAAGCAGTGGCTAAGCGATCGATTGCTGTGCTTGTCGCGAGTTCAATTCCCGCACGGAACAAAATTAATCAGTTTTATGATCTACAGGTAATTGTTCTGGTACAAGTGTTTGTGTATGTGAATTCGAATTACAAATATTTGAAGCACACCCACGATACAGGAGAAATACCTGGTTTCGGTGCAACAATGCATTCTGCTCATTCTGAGATTTTTAAATCACGGGTCTACGAGTATGATAGCATCACTGTCATTCAATTTCCAAAAAAATGTAGATTGATAAGATTCTACGGAACGTAATCTAGATAAAAAAATATAGATCGCATCGAGATTTTAATTTAAAGTGTAAAAAACATATTCTAAACATAGCTATCTGCATCCCGTATTAAAATATGATTAGATTCGTATCAATTTTTAATTATTTTCTGATTAATTGCTAATTAGGATGATAGTGCATAAGCACATGAAAACGCCATGTGCTTTAACTGAAAATTCAAAGATATGACGTCAACTTCCCAACTGCGTTCACGTGGTAGATAACGGCCCACACCTTCCCATAGAAAGCCTTTTGGGACAATCCCAACGCACTATTCCCAAACCACTGCAACTCCTGAACGCTAGTATCAGCAGTGGCGACCACGAGATAAGCAGCGAGACAACGAAGCTCGACGAAGTCCCAGAGAATGAATTTAACTATTTTGGATCCTGCAACGAAATTGATCTTAAAAGGAAAGCGGAGGGTAGGGAAAATAGAAGCAAAGCTAAGAAAAGAAGCAAGCTAGCAAAGAAGGAAAGCAGTGGGAGCGATATAATCTAATAGTCCACCATTTTTGAAGTGAAAACTTCTTTAGCGGCGTTGTGCACTTTTTTTGGAATGGGCAAAAAATGTTAAACTCGCGTCAGGACACGTGACCTGATCGAAAATTCGTAAGACGGCGCAGGGCACTTGCGCGAATGTTCGTGTGTGTTTTCTTACTATTGAAGTTTTCACTTCTGCCGGCACTCCCAGAGTGCAACCCGTCGTTTTTAGGGTTCCGTACGTCTGAATACAAAAACGGAACCCTTATAGGATCACTCGTGTGTCTGTCCGTCTGTCGCTTACAGTCAATTATCTCCGAATCTATTAGACCGATTAAGTTGAAATTTGGTACACATATCAATTCCTGTGACCCAAACACAGAGGTGTGACGTGAGTAGATGAAATCTGTATATGGGGGTCATTTTTGGGGGGGAAGGGGAAAATTAAAAAAAAAAAAACTGAAAACTGCATCGTGTGGCATATCAAATGAAAGGTCTTGTTGAGAAGATCTTAAATGTATTTTTTTGTAATTTTAAAATAAATAGTTTCCAAGTTATTCAAGAAAATAGACGAAAATTGACCATTCCCCCCCCCCCTTATCTCCGAAACTACTGAACCTAAAATTTTGAAAAAAATACTGAAATTAGTTTTCTCCTTATAGATTATAGGAAAACCTATAAGAAGTCCATGATATTAAAATAACATGGTAAATCACTCAATATTGTGCGTACCAACTTACATTTTTTTTTTAATACGTCATAAATCGTAAACCGCAATTTATCTTTCAAAGTTACAACCAACTTTTATATAATGTTACTTGCTACTACGGAACCCTTTAAAGGCGAGTTCGACTCGCACTTGGCCGGTTTTTTTTTAAGTCCCATACTGTAGGGACAGGGCTTATTACTATCAACTAATAACTTGTTAGTACCTTGACTCATCCGGAAATTAGAAACCCAGAACCATCAGACTAGGCAATCATGTTTGCGACAAATAGATCCGTTGGTCAAACATAAATATATTCTGTACATGTAATCATCTTTTATACATTAATCCTTTTCCTCAGAGAAATACTGCAACAATCATCTACTTTGAGCATACGGTTTAACGACATGATTATTGTAAAAAGATTTGCTGCGGAGCTGCGATAACTCCAAGCGAATAGGGATCAGGGCAGGAAGATGATGATGATGTCTAAGTACAAAGCTCTAGCAGAAAAAACTCCATCCCTGAGAGACATAATTATATACTGATATTATTACGTACCAAATAAACAATTAAATGCAAGATAATATCTGTAAGAAGAAATAAATTGATACATGATTGATTAAGATCAAATTGCGTCCGAATAGTATAAAAACGATCATTTTATATCAATTTTTATTATTCTTCTTTTGTAATATAGCAAGGTAAGACATGAAACTGGAATAATATTCTGATAAAACAATAATTAATAACAATAGTAGTAATAACTTCGATTTTATATCAGCGAAAATAGTATTTCTTTGCAAATTCCACTTTACAGTATGTCTAAGCAAACAATAATATCAAACGATCTGTAGAATCCTAAATTAATCCTACTAATCTACTAATCATACTTATATAACATAAACGTGAAAGTTTATTTGGATGGATGGATGTTTTTTTCTCTTTCACGCAAAAACCACTAACCACGGATTTGGTTGAAATTCTGAACACAGATAGTTTATAACCTAGATTAACACATTGGATACTTTTTATCGATTGTATGTTCCCGTGGGATAATCTTCGAGTTGTAACGGGTGAAACCGCTGGCAACAGCTAGTAATTAATAAATTAAATGTTTTTCTTGCAGGAAATAAGCTTCTCAAAATGAAAGTTCTCCTTGCTTTGGCGCTCGTAGTCGCAGGCATCAGTGCCCTATCAATACCACATCATTTCCCACGTAAGTTTAATTCGATTTTCCATACAATTGATTTTCATAACACACATTATTTGTATTAAATAATACGTATTTTTAGACACCAAACAAAGTTTAAGATTAATGTCATCAAATCTTATTAATCTTAATGAAAGAAAAAAGGGAATTAAAAAAAATTAAAATTTATCAGTTTCAGTTTTATTTTCATCTAACGACGAGCGTCTTGTCAGCGGACAAGTTGAAAAAGCCATCGAAGACGCAAGTCAAGCCATCAAGGATGCTGGTTTTGACCCATTCTTAATCGAGAAGGAGAGCTCCAGCTACAAGCTGCCAGTACCTTCGTAAGTAACTAGTATATCATCCATGTAAACCAAATTAAGTTCTTTTCTCGAAATATTTTCAATGGCATCAGCAAATACTAAATACATATTAGGTAGTTTCTTCTTAATTGCTCACAAGTATGAACGCAAAATTAATCACTTTCGAAGAATAATGTGATTCTTAATTTGCTTAATCAAGCAAACACATTTAGATTTGATGATAACCTTAATCCATCTCCAGTTTTTTTTTTTAATTGCGGTGAATTTAATTTATTATTTCATTTTCAGTTTATTCAACTATGATGCTGCTATTGAAAACATACTAAGCACTGGTCTCAGTAATATCCAGACGAATAATGTGGACTACCACGTCATCTCATCCCGCCTCAGCCTTGACGTGGAGCTGCCTCTTATCGATTTATCTGTTGGTGAGCTAACTCCAACTTTGCTAACACTAAGTATATACGTTTTTAAATGATATGGTCACTAACAATATCAGTAGGAAGTAAAACAAGCGCCATGATCAAGGGTTGTACATGACAGCTCATAACCCGTGATCAAGGCGCTTGCAACAGTGCTGATGTATCAGACACTCGAAACATTGTAAATATCCCGCTTATAATGTGCTTTCGTGTAGAAAAAACGTCCCGTTTTAACTTTTAATGGTAATATTAAATAATTTATCATGAATTATTTCTTTGTTTGAGTTTCCGATATTTTCGCACTGTTGCAACTGTTGCCACTTTTCTGTATTAATGATAAAGATTCAGCTATTCTGTTGCATTCAGATTGGAGATATTTTTTTACCACCGTCTTATTTTACTTTTTCAGAATCTGCCAATGCCAATGCTGAAATTTTCAGCAACAAACTCGTCTTTTCAGTCGCAGGAAAGTAAGTAACATTTAATTGATAAGCGTTCTTCAATATTATAAGTTAATTTACTTTTAAGCCTGTCGTATATATTCAATTATTGATTCAGTTCTAGGATCGTAATGGGATTCTACGATCCAATTAATTATCATCTTCCTTATTTCTAGAATTGAAGTCGTAAGGATTCGCGTGAAAGCTGAAGTCCGTGTTAACATCGGCATCATCAGCGGGATTTCTCTCCGCAGTCTCGATATCGACTTCACACTGGAAGGTGTTAACGTAAGTTTTTTTATTTATATGTCTACTACCAAACACATTATAAATGCGGAAGTTCTTGAGGATGGATGGACAGATGGATGCATTTGTTGGTGTTCGACACTCCTTCAAGCATTCTTAATGGATTTGATGAGTTACTTACTTTTTATTCTGGTAATAAAATCCTATGAGACATTAACCAAAATCCGCTTGGGCGAAGACTACACATACAATGATTACACATACTAGTACAATCATTAACTGAATCATCTTTTGTTTCAGTCTGACGCCAGAGTAGTCTTCAAGGGCGAGGACGTTTCCGATGATTTCAATGATTTCTTTGGAGTATTTGTTCCGGCCACCATCAGAGAACATTACGTCAGTGTTGTATTTGTTTTATTTGCGATCTTGAGTTGAATAATCTAGTTTTACAAAACGTTTGTTGTCAGCATCCAGTTTAAGTGTATGCAGCGGAATACCAATATTATACTAAGGGCCTTCAGAGTCCCTTGCATGAATTCTACTTAATTAGTCATACAGGGGACTAGAAGTATTCCGGGGAAAAGGAAAAAGCGCCTCGCCTAGTGTACGAACGAAGAACTTATTTTATCCATCAAGTGAACGCCAAAGTCCCCGTTTACTTTACGCCATAAAAACGTGTAAAGGCCCTGAGGCCTGGCCAAAAACCTGAGTTTTTGACTGCAATCTTTAAAAATTGGTAATCAACCATTTTGGTTTTGATTGCATTGCGTTAAAATAATTTGTATTGCATTACATTTCAGTAAGACAAACACTTTGTGTATTGTATGTTTCTAGAAAATATATTAAACTATATTTTTCATCTCATTGCAGGATGAAATCAACGAGCTTTTTGAGATCGTTCTCACTGATGTCATTGAAGCAAACTTATAAAGTTTTTTACCGTGGATTGAGATAACTGATTAATATACTCGTAACTATCGTGATAATAAAGCTAGATTATGGATTTTATGTGAATAAATAATGTTGTTTCTTATTTTTATGTGTTTTAGTATAATCATATGTAAAGGTTATTTATGGATACACGTTCATAAGCTTTAGAAGCAAAAAAAGAAGTACTGGTGTAAATAATATACTTAGAAACTAAGCTTAGTGCTTAGTTCTTAGTAGCTTAGAAAAGTACCAAATCCATGTTTTGGTACTTTTCTCTTTGAAATGTTATCAATCGACACGGTAAAGCAAGAACATAGAAAGGTCTTAATGATAACAGAAGAGATAAGACAATAGAAACCGATCCGAACGCCGACAAAAGTAATTAACACAGAAATTATCATAATCTCCTTGACACACTAATTAAAATGGTGAACAATGCCATCTACCGTTTTCTCACGGAATTATTATCGCCGAAAGTCATTATACAAAATTCAACCCTAAAATGGAATGAAAATAAATTCGTGATCTCAAACTTGACATCGATTGTACAAACTCCATGCTCTTTCAGCACTTAAGCTCTGAAAGCATTGTAAAGAGCTCTCTTCGGGAGTGGCCCTTGACTCTAAAACGCCAGAAAAGCTTTTAAACAAGAAAACCTAGAGTTGTACTAGTAGCAGTGATGATGCTGACGTCATTGGAAGCTCAATGCAATGAGCATACAAGAAAGGAGAAAATTCAGGACTAATTATAATTATTCAATCATTTATTCAGAAATTGTTTCATTTACACCACAGAGAGAATGTTTAAAGGTTATTTTATGTCCCGGAAGAAAAAATGCGCAACGTTAAATAGTAATATATGTAAAGTTTCAAGACATTTTTTTGAGAAGATCTTCACTAATTCAAATTATTAAAATTAAACTATCAGCTTTAGATTCCCAACTCCCATTTTTTTTTAACAAACACGTGATATTACATATTTTAAAACGACTTACTTATAATTTCGCTATCCCATAAAAAAATTGCGGCGATGTCTATTATTCTCCAAATAAATAAAGTGAACAAAAAACACGTCAGAATTTCCGACGAAGAGGGAAATGTAACACTTAAACCCGTGGAGAGTCAGCATAGCATTTGAAATTTCGACAAACGAATGCGGAAAATGGGGCTTACTATGAAAATACACGCGTACATATCACGTCCGAGCCTGTGACGTTTAAAATAAAAGCCGTAAAAGAAAACTACTAACTACTTTTTTTTTAATGCAATAGTTTTGAAGAAGAAAAAAAATGTTACAAAACATTTTTTTTATACATTTAATAACTGGCGAAGAACAATTAAAGATACAGTTTTCCAAGTGATTATTTTACTAATGCTTTCTATACTACCTATTATTGGAATAAACAAAGATCAAAAGCATTTTGTCAAATCTGCGTCTATGTATATCATGAATGATTATAAAAATCACATATTATATAAATGTATTACAAAGAACATTATAAATATTTAGCGAAATTTAATCTGCAGACGTTTGTTTTACTTACACTTTTTAATTACACAACGTTAGCAGTACTTCAGGTGTTTGTCCATTTAGTCCTCAAAAATCATTGAAAACAAAAAGAACAGCGGCGTCTCCGCTCTAATTTTTTTCCCGAGTGTCTCCAGCCACTACAGTGCAATTTGTCCAAGCCAGCCGGTCGAGTACCCTCGCCGCTGAAACTAAACTGAACTTGTAGTTTCGTGAACGAACCGGCTACAACTAAGGTAACCATTTCCAAATATGAAACATATATTGACTTGATTATAGGGGACGAGCATTTTTTTTAGAAATTCCTTTAAGTAGTCTTCAAACAAAACATAAAAATGCAGTAGAGTCGGGACAAATAATGAAGTCTGCATAGAACACCAAAAAAATGGGGCAGGTCCGAGGATATTGGGAAAAATGGTAACCCTAACACCGATTTTTTTTTTGCAAACTTTTTAACTAGCTTGAAAGTACTGGGGTGATGAAAATATTCAGTCGCCTTTTTGTAATCGTGAAAACGGACGCTGGTTTCATAAAAACACGAATGCAGTTTTTCCCTGCGATTTTTTTTCTTTTGTTTTTATTTTCATTAGGTAACAAGCAATCAAAAACGAACAATGTTTTTTTAGTATACTAGTGACCCGTCTCGACTTCGCGCGGGTGCAAATGCATTATATACATATGAATTGTTTATCAGTATATCCCTTTTGAATCAGTCTGTCTGTTGATGAAAACCTATAGACATCCGTTGTGTACTTTGAAAGAAGCTTACATACGGCGAGAAGTGCCTTAGCGGTATACTATACATATAAAGACAACGTTTCACATTCTTTGATTGTTCGTAATTCACATAATTTAATTTTTGTACATCCAATCTTATAATCTTAAATAGCACATTTTTAAGTTAATAAAATTACGAGAAAATATAAAATAAATCAGGCGATCGAATTATTTTACAGTTGACACTTTTTGTTGTATTTTTTTTTTGTTGACCCGCTCTATAGGAATTTCTCCTGTGCCGTGGGTGCGTTAACAAACATTGAAACTCACATATACAAATGCCCGAAATCACCTCAAATTTGTTTATTTTTTTTTTCATGAATATATTATTGAACAAAACCATACAAAAAAAAAAACATAACCCTTCTTTTGCATTCGTGGAAAAAACAGCGATAAATAATTTCGCAAGAAGCCAAAAAAAGAAAATTGGTATGTGACATCCATCAATTTGCAATGAACCCGGGTTGTGAATTACATCCCATACCCTTTCATAGTCAACTCTTGTGTCCCGGGGCAGTCGAAACACTATAGGCTGAATATTTGATCAATTCAAGATATTTTTTGACAAAAACATTGACTATTCTCTATCGTCCTGGGGGTATTACGACCATTTTTAATTCCAGGCTGTTTACACGCAGTTCAGTTTTTAGTCTCAAACTGGCTTGTTCTATTTTGTATTATATAATGTACGTAAATCTGACTGGAGTCATCCGGATTGTTTGTCTCTGGATGGTTACGACGGGCTAGAGATTTCGTTCAAAAATCAACAAGTTACCGATGATTACCGGTTTTATATTTGTGTGTGAAACATTTCTTTTTCAGAAGAAACTTGTTTTTTATTTAGAACAGTAAAAACCAAACAAAGAAACAAACTTTTCCTTCTCCAACTTATAATATTAAATAGTATACTAGCGGCTTGGTACGTGGATCGCTACGCATTAACTGAAATAATTAAAAAAACATTTGAACATGATCCGCCATTTATTGAACTAACTAGCACTTTGCCCGCGACTTCGTCCGCGTGGGTTACGTACTTTCCTAATTCCCCCTTTTCACCCCCTTAAAGGTTAAATTTCCAAAAACCCCTTCTTAGTGCTCCCCTACATTATAATAGGAAGCCGTGTGCAAAATTTCACATTCCTAGCCCCAGTAGTTTCGGCTGTACGTTGATATGTCAGTCAGTCAGTTCTCCTTTTATATATATAGATTTGTTACAAAAAATGTGATAAATAAAGAACCGCTCGACCGATTTTGTGCAAACTTCACATAAACCATCTACTAAATAGCCAGAACAAAGCCTAAGCATTTGGTTGGAATAGATGGGTGCGTTCTTGAGTTATAAAATTACAACGAAAAGTGGCATTGATTTTTATAAATATTGATATTAGAACTCTTTTTCGTCAATACTAAGGACAAGAAAAAAACCTCACTAATATACCCAGGGCAGAGCGAGAGGGACTGTCAGACTCGTACTGACTAAAATCCACGGTGTCCTTCAATAGCTCTTTACGTACCGGGGTCACGGTAATTTGTGAGTCCCGCGACCATTTAAGCTACTCTTGCAAAAAATCTTTCCGAACAATTCGAATCCCCCAACAAAATTCAAACACAACCCACCTTGTGCGATCTCACAGACCCACAAAGTTCGCGGCCTTGTATTCGTTCAAGGACCAACGGAGCGGCTCAAGGACATGCTCTGTTCGTGACCACACTCTATCGCGAATGTTTGCGTTCCAATGTGTACTGTAGACTTGTGTACTGTGTTGTGTACGCAGTCTTGTCAATAGTTTGTAGCTGGGTGGGTTACTAGGCTGTTTTTGGAAGTGCCGCAACTGCTGATGTGAGTCTTGTGGATTGGTAGGTCTGTTATGATTGTGTGACAGGTCTTTTATGGTGTTTTTTAGTCTGTAGGTAGAATTGTTATTGATATTTACGATATTGATATTTGGATAGACTGCAGGAAAAACAAGGAACGAATGAAAAATTAACATGATTCTTTGTGTCAAATTAATCTTTTCTAAAAGTTTTTAATTTTCAAAATTGCTGACAAATTGCTAACATTAATTTTTAAGCATCAAGCAACTACTAACAAAATTGTGGATAATTATTGTGTCTGAGGCCAATAAATGAATATAAAAAACATTTTTGTGTTGTTCAAATTTCAATGAAAAACTCTCAAAGAAAAACCCGTGAAAAAAATGCTGCAAAAATAGCCTGTTCCACATTTTTATTTCACATTATATTTCCTAAGATCTATTGTAAAATATCACGTATCAATACAATATAAAATATAACAACAACGCAAAAAAACACCTTGTTATATATAATTTCTAAACCACCACATCCTGTAGAACACGGCGCGCCAGGTGAAACACCCTGTACAACACGTGCGATCACTTGTCAGCTATTGATTTTGCGCCGAGCCCCCGGACGGAACAAATACGGAGTTTTTACTTACTCCTAACTGCGTAACTCAGGTGCGGATGTTGACTGTTACCTTTATATAAAGGAGATACGTATGTACATATACCCGTACACGTGTATGTATGTCTCTTAGACCCTTAGACATGTTACATCACGTTTGTGTTACTATAGGAAAGGCCGATTTTATGAAAAGTTGATTTTAAGCTATTTTGATAACATTACTTTGTATTCTAGTTTTAGCCCTAAAAAGTCTATCAAAATATATCTGACAGCCACCTAAAATATGTAACATTGGCAATATTTTATATGGTAAGCAAATAGTATTCAGGCTTCGAAAAAAAAATGGGGTTATACATTATTAAAATCATGATTTACCCTAGCCTTAAACATCTGGGCACGCCGCAATCGCGGCGGTAAGACCCCTCTTTGAGGAGTGGCTGGATAGGCGTCACGGCGTCCTGACCTACCGCATGACGCAGGTCCTCACCTGACACGGAAGTTTCGGGAGGTTCCTGTGTCTGATAGGGAGGGAAGAAACGCCTGGGTGTCACCACGGCGAGGATCGTCCGAAGGACACGGTGGAGCATACGGTGCAGGACTGCCCCGCTTGGGCAGAGCACCGCCGTGTCCTCACGACGGCGATAGGCGGAGACCTTTCGCGCCCGGCATTGGTCGAGGCCATGCTGCGGGGCGAGACGGAGTGGGAAGCGGTCGCCTCCTTCTGCGAAGCAGTCATGCTCGTGAAGGAGGAGGCGGGCCGCCTGAGGGAGAGGACAGCGTCCTCCCTCCACCCCAGCCGCAATGGTAGACGCCCACGGCGTCGGACGTCGCAATACGATCTCCGGCCACCGTAGGCGCGGGCATGCGGGCAGCGAGTAATGGGCTACTCGCGGCCCGACCATGGATCATGCCCGGATCGACGGCGCGTTGTGTTCCACGCGCGCTTCAAAGAGTGTCAGCATAGTGACGGGGCCTGTAGAGGGCCAAGGCCTGCCGGGGTCGCGGGACCAAGGGATTACCGTGACCCCGGTGCGTAAAGGGCTGTTGAGGGACACCGTGGATTTTAGTCAGTACAAGTCTGACAGTCCCTCCCGCCCTGCCCTGGGTGGGAGGACTCATTTGATAATTTTACCACGATAGAAAAAAAAAAGCCTTAAAGCATCTTTCCTGTTGAAACTCTCTCCACTTTATCTCCTGAAGAACCAAATTAGAACTGCATATCGTGACATCCCCTGGTAGATTGTTCATCATACTGTCAGGCTTCTCACAACCAATAACAACTGCCAAGAGTTTACGAAGACACCTATCTTTATGGTCACCCATCCACAGACAGACTTAGGAACCGTTGCTTAACCTTGCATATCGACCCGTTATTATTTAGGCCGTAACAACAGAATTATGCCTCCATCAAAATTATAAACATCAATTCACTCATATAATATTCATTTGAGCATGTTAGGGCTCGTACGCACAGAGTTTCCGTTATTATCATTTTTATCGGATACGTCCCTACTGGAGGTGAAATTAGTTCCGCATTTAAGCACCCGTTTTTAAATAGACAGATAAATAGAATATTCGAATCTTTACTATTGACACCATACAAATTACAGATTTATAGACAAATGACAATATCTTTTAAATAGGGTGACACGATAGTCGATCTTATCGCTAAAAGCGATCTTTTCAAGACACGTTATTTTAAGACAGATCATATTTTGAAACTGTTGTGTATACACACACACAGTAGTTCACACGCACTCGGTCATACAAAAACATTATTATTCTATCTATCTATCTATCTATACATAAAAAATCATTTGCTATACGTTAGTCTCGCTAAAACTCGAGAACGGCTGGACCGATTTGTCTAATTTTGGTTTTAAATTATTTTTGGAAGTCTAGAGAGGGTTAAAAAGGTGAGCAAATATCATAAAAACAGCTTTTATATTTATTGATTCTGAAGCGGTACAAAGATTGCCGGGTCAGCTTGTTACCGAACAAACGTACACGATAAACCGAGCCTGTATGACGGACTACCTTACTTACTTTTGTCGGATCAGTTACTAGATCAGTTTTACTGTCATGTGTGTGAACTCGCTCATACTACAATGTACGTCATCGCCTTATAAAACCGTAGGTATACGATAAACGCGTACCGGGGTCGCGGGACTGTTCAAACAGGTAGCCGGGACCCTGGAAATAAAGGGCTATTGAAGGAACACCGTGGATTTTTGTCAGTACAAGTCTGACTTTCCTCCACCCAGGGTGGGTGGACCCATTTCATGATTTTACCACGTTACAAAACAGGGTAAACTATAAATTTATTTATTTTATTTTATAATTATATTTTCGTGACTAGTAATAGGTAAATGTAATTTAATTGAATATTTTTAACAATTTTATTATCTGTACATGTATTTATTTTTACTACATTTTGATTTTTTTTAATTTGATTTTATAAAGAGGCCCTGTAAAGCGAGATCCCTACCTGCTTTCGAAAGTTTTTGGTTCGATTTTTATTATATCGAAACGGACATCTGTGTGAACAAACCCTTACTCGGCACGCTCGCTAGAATTAACGTTAACGGCACGTAAATCCATATTTCCCTTAGAAAACAATAGCTCATCAATTATTGGTGGCAGTTTATTGTACGCGCTGATTGATGGCTGTTTAATAGTTATAACTATCGATATTATGTAGGGGTTCTAGTATTACTGGTTTTATGATGTAGTGTGAAGAACGGATTATTAGTTTAACATGATTTTGTGTGATAAAATCACATAAACTGAAGCCCTTTTTTTCATAATGTTTTTTTGTTTTTAATTAAGAAGTTATATTAAATTCAAAATTATTATTTGAACTCATCATCTTCCTGCCCTTATCCCATTTTACTTGGGGTCGGCGCAACACGTTTTTTTCTTCCATTCTCCTCTATCAAACGTCACAGTATCATTCACTCCTCTTTCTTCCATATCATTCCTTATACAATCCATCCATCTCTTCTTTGGCCTTCCTCTTCCTCTCCACCCATCAACATTCATACTCATCACTCTCTTAGTCACATGAGTGTCATCCCTCCTCATCACATGTCCATACCAAGACAGACGATTCCCTTTAATTTTTTTTGTAACAGGCGCCACTTTCAAACTTCCCCTTATAAACTCATTCCTTACTTTATCCATTCTTGTCACTCCACACATCCATCTTAACATTCTCATCTCCGCTACATGCAAACGTTTCTCATCCATCTTTTTCACAGCCCAGCATTCCGATCCATACAATACAAGAGGTCTAATCACGGATTTGTATATTTTCCCCTTTAAATAATAATAAAATTATTATTTGAACTCCGAACCGAAAACACGCCATTGGTCATAATTAGTAATTAAAAAAGAATTAAGATTTGTTCTCGTCGATTAATGTTCTTATTTGTGGTGGACTTATTAATTACATTAAAAAAAACTAAATTCAAATACCTAATTGATAGCCTAGTTTAAGCTTTGATTTCAATCTGAATTTTAACTTTACAGGTCATTACAATTCGTGTTGAATTATCACACCACATTATTCCCTCAAAATAAACAAAAACAAAGGATTTTTTTTTATCGTGGTAAAATCATCAAATGAGTCCTCCCACCCACGGCAGAGCGGGAGGGACTGTCAGACTCGTACTGACTAAAATCCACGGTGTCATTCAATAGCCCTTTACGTACCGGGGTCACGGTAATTCGTAGAGTCCCGCGACCCCGGCAGGCTTTGGCCCTCTACAGGCCCCGTCACTTTGCTGACACTCTTTGAGGCGCGCGTGGAACACAACGCGCCGTCGACCTGGGCATGGTCCATGGTCGGACAGCGAGTTGCCCATTACTCGCTGCCCACAAGGATTAGTATACATATTCCACATATGTTTACTAATTCTTTGTTGTCCAAACGCTCCATCTCTGCATGCGAAGCTTATGGCTCGCAGTGCGACAATTACTACCCAGTGTTACAGTCCAATGGCTAAATTGATTGGTGTTCGAGAATAATGACGGCTGGACTGTCGCAATATGGCTGACTAATTGGCTGATTGGCTACTGTGCTATTGGTTATCAGATTCTCGTACGATGGGAGCAATATTGTATAATTCTACATAAAGGTTGACCCCAGTCAGGTACAGACGAACCCCAATTGAATCAAAACACAAGGTTATAATTTCCTAAGATTTGTTTTAAACTTAAAAATGTTACTATATTCACGTATTACTTAACATGAACTTCAAAAATGTTTTTTAACATCTTCGTACATACTAATCTCCGAAACCACTTAATCGATTTCAATAAAATTGTATGAATGAGCTTGGTTACAAGTTACATTAGATACTTGTAACCAAGCTACGTGCAAAGCCCGGGCGATTCTTTAGTCTACTAAGGCCCCTTCAAAAACCATCTAGTTTCCCTTAACTCAATACTTTTCCTCCCACAAACGAGAAGAAATATGAAAAATAAATAAAACAAGAGTTATTGCAGGAAATTAAAGTACCGTCGTCGTTGGCTTTAAGCGATTTCTTAGTTATTTACCGGCTGACGCAGACCATTGAAGTGTTTATATAAGTTTCCTGATCGAAGGAGGTTGCTCTAGTTAGTTCAGCAAAGAGGTTTTCATTCGCTGTTCTTTTTTCTTTCCGTTCATTTTAAATTGCGGCCAGTTCGTGGTTTGAGAAAGGAGGTTGGTTGTAAATTGTGTTTTTTTTTCCTTTTGCAGAGCTCGTTTTTAAATTAGGAACTATGTTTTATTTTATTTTCAGTTGGGTGAATATTGAGGTTTCTTAATTTAAATCTAATGGTTAGAACAGCATTAAAAATAATGAAGATGGATATAATAATTATGAATGAGAGTAAACATTGAAATTGAACGCAATCAGCACATCGAAACTAAGTCTTTGAACTGGAAATGATAGCATTTTTAACCATGAAGACAATCACAACACTTGATCGATATTCAAAGAGTCTAAAACATCCACTTCTTGCAATATTCCAATGACTTACTTCGTGCATTTCGAGCAACGTCATTGGCTATTCTTCTATTATTTTTTCAGAAAGTGAATCAATAGGAATATTGCTAAGTTTCCGTTCGACCCTCAGTTCGCATTTTAGTATCTTTAATTCTTAAGTTCTATGCAGAAAATATGACGATGACGTCCCAAACGAAGTACATACAGCATTTAATCCATACATTTATTCCTCACGCCTGTTCTTCACGCTTATTCCTCGTTCTCCACCAAAACATAAACAAATAATTCAAGCACACTCATATCTTACTACGAAGAAAAACATGGCCGACCAATACCCTATTTTCCTAACCCAGACAAATAACAGAGTACACATGAATCTTATTTACCTACAAACCCAATTTTTTGCCGCCCGGTCGGTAAACTGTGCCGTTTCTGTTACGTCAGCAAGGCCCGTGCCACCACCTCTTACAATATTATTAATATTAGGGAACCTAATTGGGCATGCGGGCAGCGAGTAATGGGCAACTCGCTGTCCGACCATGGACCATGCTCGGGTCGACGGCGCGTTGTGTTCCACGCGCGCCTCAAGGTGTGTCCGCATAATGACGGGGAGGGCCAAAGCCTGCCGGGGTCGCGGGACTAACGATTTACCGTGACCCCGGAACGTAAAGGGCAATTGAAGGACACCGTGGATTCTAATCAGTACGAGTCTGACAGTACCTCCCGCTCTGCCCTGGGTGGGAGGACTCATTTAATGATTTTATAACGTAAAAAAAGGGAACCTAATTAGTATTAGGGAACTTGCTCATGACGCGATGCGATACAGAATTGCATCAATTGACGATATCGGTCAGACATCGCACAAACGTCCGGCCGAACACAATGGCCACATCTTTTGTATTTTGTTTGCAGCGCCTTTATGTCGTAGAAGAAAGGTAGATTTTCGTAGTTTACCATCGAATTGCATCGCATAGCTTCAGTAGCAAATGTATTTTCTAGAAATAGAATCGGCAAACGTCTCGATATCGCACAAATCGCGTCGCGTCATGAGCAAGCTCCCTTAGTTGAAAGGCACAGGTTCACCAGAGTATTCGTCTGTAATATTACAATTCAAGATTCGATTTTGAACTTTAGGTTACAAATAGACACTTTTACCACCAATATTCATGAGAAAAAGGGAAAAAATACCCGTTGCTCCTTTAAAAGAGGAGGATCCTCATAGAAAAATTGCTGCCCGAGAATTGTTTTTGGGTGTTTTTTTTAGCTGTCAGCAATCTGACGGGTCCCCATACTGAACTCATTTGATGACTAAACAACGTAAAAAAAACAAAAGCTAGTAAGAAGTCTCTGGCGACTCGCTGTCCGACCATGGTCCATGCCCGGGTCGACGGCGCGTTGTGTTCCACGCGCGCCTCAAGGAGTGTCAGCATAGTGACGGGGCCTGTAGAGGCCCAAAGCCTGCCGGGGTCGCGGAACTAATGAATTACCGTGACCCCGGTACGTAAAGGGCTATTGAAGGACACCGTGGATTTTAGTCAGTCAAGCTTGGCAGTCCCTCCCGCCCTGCCCTGGGTGGGAGGACTCATTTGATGATATTACCACGATAACAAAAAAAAAACCGGCCAAGAGCGTGTCAGGCCACGCTCAGTGTAGGGTTCCGTAGTTTCCCGTCCGTTACAATAAGTGTTAACAAATAGCCTTTTTTTAAACTTAAATAAATTGATTATACTACAAACTTAGTCCAGGAATTTTGTACCACCTTCTTGTTTTTTTTGCACAAAAACTGTTCTTTCCATCAAGTTCAAAATAATTTTCCTAGAAAGTCCTTATAAAGTTCTACTTTCCAGATTTTTTTCATATTTTCTAAACTTATGGTTCAAAAGTTAGAGGGGGGGGGACACATTGTTTTTGACTTTAGGAGCGATTATTTCCGAAACTATTGACATCATCAAAAAATGATCTTAGTAAACCCCTATTCATTTTTAAATACCTATCCAACGATATATCACACGTTAGGGTTGAAATTAAAAAAAAAATCACTTTCTATTTTACATATAGGGGGGCTACCCTAAAAAAACATTTTTTTCCAATTTTTATTTTTGCACTTTGTCGGCGTGATTGATATACATATTGGTACCAAATTTCAGCTTTCTAGTGCTAACGGTCACAGAGATTAAGCGAGGACGGACAGACAGACAGACATGGCGAAACTATAAGGGTTCCTAGTTAACTACGGAACCCTAAAAATGTAAGAAGTCTCCCCACTTGATCGTTCGACAAAAAACAAAAAATAAAGCGTGCTTTAATTTATTCAGTGGAATACTACCCGTGGATCGCATGCTACGTATTGGGGGTGGAGCTACGTTTTGGCTGAGCGGAGCTGTTAGCTTTTTAGGACATTTTTTAAAGCTTTTTTTTGGTGAAATCATCAAATGAGTCCTCCTACCCAGGGCGGGATGGAAGAGACTTTCAGACTAGTACTTACTAAAACCCACGATGATCCTTCTATAGCCCTTTACGTTCCAGTGTCACGGTTACCTGACGAGACAGTCCCGCGACCTCGGCAGGCTTTGGTCCTCTAAGGGGGGGGGGCGTCCCGGGGTCGCGGGACTCCGGGGTCGCGGGACTCCGGGGTCGCGGGACTACCCGGGGTCGCGGGACTCACAGATTACCGTGACCCCGGTACGTAAAGGGCTACTGAAGGACACCGTGGATTTTAGTCAGTACAAGTCTGACAGTCCCTCCCGCCCTGCCCTGGGTGGGAGGACTCATTTGATGATTTTACCACGATAAAAAAAAAAAAGGGGGGGGCCGTTAGCTTTAGAGACATGCTGGCGTTTGTACAACCACGCCCACTAGTATAACTTTTTCCGAAGCAGCTATTAAGTTTTGAAGAACTTTGTTCAATACCATCAATAACTCAAGCTACTATCAGTAGAAAACAAAACACTATCACTAGTCATATAACGTAGAAAGTGAGCTAAATAAATAATTACCGTAAAAAAACTCAACACTACAACTGGACAGTTTTTGTCCCAGAGATCGTGTTCAAGAGGCATAACAAATAATATGGCTGAAGATATTAGTACGACCCCGACTCTAGAGCTACGGAACCATCTGAATAATATATACTATCAACGTCACACGGAATGCTAAAGAGAACCCGTATATTTGTAGTTTACTGATATTCTTTATTTTGTACGAATAATACGGGTACAGTGGAAAGTTTAGCAGTGAATTGTTCTTGTGGTTGTATGGTTGAATGTTATGTTGTGGTTGTGGTTGAATGTTATGTTGGTTTGTGTATGCTTCAAAAACTCAAAAAGTTCTGCACCGATTGAGCTGAAACAGCATGATAAATAATCCGCATCAAGGATTGTTTTTATCTATTTTTTGCATCAGTCACATATCCGCGACCGTGAAAAACAGTTTTTTTGTGCCACAGCGAGGCGTGGCAGGGTACAGCTAGTTTTATTAATAAAAACTTAGCCCCATACTAGGAATTTATCCTCCGTCGTGGAAGCGTCTTCAAACAGTTAAAGTCACATAAACAAATAGCTAGACCCGGAACAACTACTTGTACGTCATAAAAATATTTGTTGCTTGCGGGAATCGAACGCAGCTTCTGCGCCCACCGTTCCGTCAAACCGTATTGTCTTTGGTGGACTGTCTTATCAGGTAACCGCGACCCTGGAATGTAAAGAATTATTGAAGGACACCGTGAATTTCAGTACGAGTGTGACCGTCTCTCGTCCCGCCCGTGGGTGGAAGGACGCATTTGATGATTCTACCACGATTAAAAAAGGTCGTGTTGTCGTCAGAGAATCCTATGTCCAGAAGTGGGCCTTCATAAGCTGACATGTTTGATTTCGACGCTGTTTACTTCAATTAAAATTCATCAAGCTTATATAAGTAATCGACTGCCGCATGCCCAATTAGCTGTCGTCCAAAATAACCACTTTGTGGAGCCCTGACACAGCCAGAACACGTCGCGACAGACCTCGTAGAAGATGGCGGCAAGAGCTGGATAAAACCAACGATTAGTGGTCAACTTAAGCCCTGGATCGTGAAAACTGGAAGTCATGGGGAGAGGCTTTTGCCCAGCAGTGGGATGAAGTAGGCTAGCAGTATCAGTATATAAGTAAAGTTCATCATAATGGCGTTCTGTAATTTTTGCCTCCCCTGTCACAAAAATGCGTAAGTCTATTCATGTACGTATATCGTGGTCGCGGGACTCACGGATTACCGTGACCCCGGTACGTAAAGGGCTATTGAAGGACACCGTGGATTTTAGTCGGTACAAGTCTGACAGTCCCTCCCGCCCTGCCCTGGGTCAGACTCATATGATGATTTTAACACGTTCAAAAAAAAATGTACGTATATCGTTGAGTGTTACCATCAAATAACAGTTATAAAGTACTTGAAGCGAGTCAAACTGAACCAAGCCAGGAATGAGTTGGAGCCAGCCACACCCCTCGGCGGCAATCGGAAAGTTTTTATAGCGGCAACCGTAGAAAAACATCTTATCAACACGCCCTGTGGTTCTTTGTACTGGCAATCGCAGAAGTGTTCTATCAAAGTTGGCGAAATAAAGCGAGATTTTTAGCGCAAGCGCCAACAGGACGCCATTTGTTAATGACGTCCTGATGGCTCCTGCGCTGCTTTAGTGTTGTGTTAAGTATGCCTAAATAGTGTATGTCCTCATTATACCTCGCGTCCCCGTCTTATACACTGTTCCCCTAATTATCAATTACAAATTTTCATTACAATATTTGAACGCTGTTAAATCCAAGATATTGCGATAATTTTTCTATTAGTGACTTCCTTAGTATTTATTTATGAACCTATATCTAAAAAAAATATTCGAGAAATCACACAAACACTCCTTTTCTGGTCGCGGGACTCACGAATTACCATGACCCCGGTACGTAAAGGGCTATTAAAGGACACCGTGGATATTAGTCAGTACGAGTCTGACAGTCCCTCCCGATCTGCCCTGGGTGAGAGGACTCAAGTGATAATTTTACCACGCAAAAAAAAAGTACTTCTTTTCTCAACACAAAACTATACTCCAATAACTTAGATATTATTTTCTGCAACAGTACGAACCCGAATGATTTTTGTAGTCGCCTCTACAGCCTAATAAAGTACTCGAGCGGTTTCCGAGGCGGGCGTCGTAGTCGTCGTGAGGTGGTGAGGTGGCCCCACCTCGTCCGACTAAATGTTACACTGACCTGATAACTTGCCGGACTTGCCTTAAGTTTTTGTATGTTACGGTTAGAATAGCTAACTTGTATATCGTAGGCATAACTTGTAAGGGTTTTTTTTTTATCGTGGTAAAATCATCAAATGAGTCCTCCCACCCAGGGCAGGGTGGGAGGTGTTGTCAGACTTGTACTGACTAATATCCACGGTGTCCTTCACTAGGACTTTTTTAACGTTAGGGTCTCAATTGACCTTTAACTATAGAGGAAATACAGTGTCGACTGCCCAGCACAAATACGAAAAGGACAGCGGGAATGCAATAAGAGGTTACTGTGGTTTTTAGTTAGTACCAGTCGCGAAGTTCCTTCTGCTAAAGGGCGAGAGTAGTCATATCAGAAATGAATTAAACAGTCAAGTTACAAAAAGTTTTTTAGATTTCTCTGTGATTGAAGAAATTAATCTGTATAGTCCTTCTGGGTTCTACAGGCAGGCATTTGGCCCCGTCTTGTCAATCAACAATACCATCATTTCTTTTTATACAAAAGAACAGGTAAAATCATCAAACCAGTCCTCCCTGTGTGGAACGAAAGTTACTGTCATACTTGTACTGTCTAAAATCCACGTTGTTCCTTCAGTAACTCTTTACGTTCCAGGGTCACGGTTACCTGTTTAGATTGTCCTGTGACCCCGGCAGGAGGACAATTGGCGCTTATGTCCAGTTGTTTAAACAACAGGGTGTGTGTGTGTGTGTGTGTGTGTTAGTTTCTACGTTTGTAAACGCACCCACGACACAGGAGAAATTCCTAGTTTGGGGCAAGATTTAAAAAAAAAAATAGTTCAACAAACTTCATATTGTTAAAATCTCTTTTCTTATAACAACACCTTACTTCATGGGCACTGCAGAGAATCAATACAACATTTGATGTTGTCAACTTAGTACCGTAACGGATCGCATGTGGCGAATCAAATAACTTTTTGAATGCCATAATCATATTTTTACGAGCAATGGCTTCCGCAGTGCGATAAGAATGTCTAAATTATACGACAAACTGTCTCATCAGTGGCGTAGCTAGGCCTGAAGGGGCCCCGTATCAAAACTTGTTTGGGGCCCTTCTAGTTTAAGTGTATAGTTTTGCAGAATAACGACAATAGCATCCTGACTCGTGTAACTAATGCTATTACGTTAGCGTGGTAAAACCATCAAATGAATCCTCCCACCGAGGGCAGAGCGGGAGGGACTGTCAGACTCGTATTGACTAAAATCCACTGTGTCCTTTAATAGCCCTTTACGTTCCGAGGTCACGGTAATTCGTAAGTCCAGCGACCTATTACTTATGATATTAAAAGAATTTTGAAGGGAGCTAGAAAATTGACAATGCTGATCGACTGATCGTAGCTCATTTATGACAACTATATGAAGGCTTTTTGAAAAGTGTATTTTTTAAAATCGAGCTATGTTAGTAGTTCTATGTTGAAACTATATGGCCGCGATGAGTTGTCATTATAGTAGAGCAACATTTTATGTTTTTATTTAAATTTATAACAATCGTCGGCGTCCGGGGCCCTTGACACATGGGGGCCCCGTATAATTGATACGCCTGATACGGCGGTAGCTACGCCTCTGTGTCTCATATATAAAATAGTTTGCCTGCTTTATTTTATTAGGTCTTTGTTATTAGGTTGAAGTAAACAATCGTATTAGGGTGAGGAGAGGACAGCGTCCTCCCTCCACCCCAGCCGCAGTGGTAGACGCCCACGGCGTCGGACGTCGCAGGACGATCTCCGGCCACCGTAGGCGCGGGCATGCGGGCAGCGAGTAATGGGCGACTCACTGTCCGACCATGGACCATGCCCGGGTCGACGGCGCGTTGTGTTCCACGCGCGCCTCAAGGAGTGTCAGCATAGTGACGGGGCCTGTAGAGGGCCAAAGCCTGCCGGGGACTTACGAATTACCGTGACCCCGGTACGTTAAGGGCTATTGAAGGACATCGTGGATTTTAGTCAGTCAAGTCTAACAGTCCCTCCAGCCCTGCCCCGGGTGGGAGGACTCATTTGATAATTTTACCAAGATAAAAAAAAGTGAAAATCTATGGTAGTGATTTTGATAGAATAATAATAGCACGGTTGGCGCAGTAGTTGAGTATTTGATTGTTGTTATGCGATGCGTGGCTTGGATTTTGAAAAAAATGTCTGGCTGTTTGCGTACATGAGATTCAATGTTTCTAATCTACGACACAGGAGAAAAAACGGCTTAGGTGTCAACTCATCCGCAAAATATTTCATCCGAGGATGAAGCGTCACACTTCAAAAATGAAAGGTGTCATCTCATCCGCGAGTTTGGATGAATCGTCGCATAGCTAATATTTATGTGATCATTTCATCCGAATTAAAATAGTCAAATATGTCAATTCGCATGAAATATTTTGCTGATGAGTTGACCCTATGTCAAAGAAAAAGTTTTTTTGACTTAGGTTTCAACTCATCCGTGTGAGGGCAAATTTTAATAAAAAATAGAAAAAATATGGTTGTGTCTTCCTTGTTTACCTTAGCGTTCATAAGTTTTCTGTCGTTTTTTAGTTGATATGTCATTGTTGCCTTTTGCAGTTTGAGATAAAGTGAGATTGTTGCGCAAGATAATTCCATCAAACATTTCGTGGAGGAAATGAAATGGAAACGTCTGGAATAAGACAATTGGTTCCACAAACAAGTACAATTTGTAAGATAACCGCAACCAGTAAATTATTTTGTAGTTGGCAACACTGTCGCCTGTAGCCATTTTCATAGAGTTACAAAGAAAGCCATCGTGCCGGTGTGGATGGCTTTTGTGCTTCAGTCAGATCCAGCATATCCCTTGATTACCTCCCACATTGACTCCCAGTTGGCCTACCCTGACTTCGTGTGGGAAAGAGACAGAGTATACAAGTCGTCTAGCTCCATCTCGTTCCGACACTGGAATTAGTCTCGCTTTAAGATTTCATGGTAGGTCACCTGAGCCTAAACTCGTACTGCATAAGAAGAGTCTTAGGCTGAGGCTACACTAGGTCACGACGCGATCTACGACACATGAGCGATTATAACAAAGAAATGAATGCTCACGAATATGGCTCCACACCATACATCAGCGATACCGTATGTAATTCGTTTCGCTCTTCCAGTCGCATCGCAAATCGCTGCCTAGTGCAGCTTCAGCCTTAATGTGTTATCGCTCAATTTTTAAGCTCCTGTCCGGATGCCTCAATCTCAAGGCACTCATAGAATAATTGGTATAAGCAGGCAACAATTTCTTAAGTACACCTGCTAGATGACATAAAAATAAACACTGCTAAGTCGTCCTGCGGCCGTATTATGACGTCTTAAAATCAGGCTTGTTCCAGTGAGTGAAAGAGACAGAGCTATACAAGTCGTCCAGCGCCGCTTCGTTCACTCACTGGAAAAAGCCTGTTTGTGTTCGGTGTGTATGTTACCTGTTAAACATTGTAGTCGCGTTTGGGAATGCACCATAACTCATTTACCTAGCCTTTTAAACTATGTTGTGATTGACACGCAGTCTAACCTGATGCAGCTGAATATCAGTTTTTCAATTATAATTATAACACCTCACTGAAGTAAAAACTCTATAATTAACATAACTCTCAACCCAAAAATAAACAAATAATAAAATAAAAAAAACCGGCAAAGTGCGAGTCGGACTCGTCCATAAAGGGTTCCGTAGCAGCAAGTAACATAATGTAAAAGTTCTTGTAGTTGGTTGCAACTTTGAAAGGTACATTGCGGCTTACGATTTTTGACGTATAAAAAAAAAATGTTACTTGATCTCGTTCAAACAAATTTTCGCTGGTAGTTTGCATAGTAATGTACATCATATTTAACTTTTTTTACACACTTTTTACCACTTTGGCAGTGTCTCTCGCGCAAACTGTTCAGTTTAGAAAAAAATATATTAGTAATGTCATTATTATTTTTAAAGACCTATCCATATACAACCCACACGGGTATGGTGAAAAAAAAAATTGTTGAATTTCAATTCTAAGTATGGGGAGCCCCCAATTTTTTTAAATATTTGTGTGAGAATCATAATGCGGTTCATATACTACATCTACTTACCAAGTTCCAACAGGATAGCCTTATACTTTCGAAGAGAAGTGGCTGTATCATACGGACGGACAGACATGACAAATCTAGAAGGGTTCCGTTTTTGCCATTAGGCTACGGAACCCTAAAAACGAAAATAACGTAAATGCTTTTAAAACGAGGTTGTTATTAACAACCTTTTAACACGGCAAACTGTTATTAAACCAAAAGAAAACGTTACATCGATCATTTGTCGCCATGATACCAGAGTTTAATGACTTCATTAACTAAATTATACGGTTTTAATGGAAATAACTTTTAAGTGATATAATCTGAAATTGCGATTATATGCATAGTTGACTTAGCTAAATTTAGACCTCATTTTATGATTTTACCACGATAAAAAAAAGCTATATTTAGAATCTAAAGTCGCGTAACCAGAAAGTTGGCAACGTCGCAAATAACTGTCAAAATAATATTACTTATCACTGAAGAAATGATTAGGGGATGCAATAATAAATATCGTAACACCGAATAATAGTTTTAGATGTAAAAAAGTATTTGGAAACTTTCCAAATGCTTTTTTACACCTGAAAAGGTTACAACATCAAATTAAATGTTTTAATTGCATTACTATATAATTTTTTAGTTTACTACAGAGCCATTTTTTCTTATTTTCATACATTAACATAGCCAAATTAATTAAAATTTGTTAATATTTGATAACTATTTGCGACGTTGCCAACTTTCTGGTTACGCGGTCTTAACAATACTCTAAAATTTTAATTAGTCCGAAAGTAGAAAACACATCAAAACGTACTTTTTATCCACACCTCTATTTTTAAATATATGAGATAGTATAATTTTAATAACATCTTTATTGCCCAAAATAAACATAATAAGATGATAGTGAAATAAGAGTCAATGGTTATTACTTTGTGTTTTTGAGTTTAAATTGGTAATTTAACTTTATTACGGAGGCTCCTCACCTTCATATTGCTACGAACTTAATTACTTCAAATAAGGTAGCTGTACCGTATACAAATTCAGCGTTATAATGTTTTGTTTCAATGTTGAAATTATAGTAAACTTGCTTTAGCGCGCGTCTCCACTCACGCTAATTTAAAGAATATGTACATTTTTAGTGACACGTAGCGCCTTCTATTATCATAGAACATTGTTGTTTTCCTCGAGATCAGGGCCTATCGCTAAATGGCAGCTGATAATCGTTAACGCTCAGCAGTCGCTAATACATTTTCAACTGTAAGTATACCCCCGCGCATAAAGTTGAAAATATATAAAAGACTAGCACTTTGCCCGCGACTTCGTCCGCGTTGGTTACGTACTTTCCTAATTCCCCCTTTTCACCCCCTTAAAGGTTAAATTTCCAAAAACCCCTTCTTAGTGCTCCCCTACATTATAATAGGAAGCCGTGTGCAAAATTTCACGTTCCTAGCCCCAGTAGTTTCGGTTTCAGTCAGTTCTCCTTTTATATATAGATAGATGACAGATCGTTTCCGTTTGTTCTGTTCGTTACCGCTCTCAGTCTTTAGTAGATTTTCAATTTTATGCGCTGGGGTAAAAATCGTTATCGGTACGTACCAATTACAAATGCTTATTATGATTGGTACCGTACCAGTCAAAGACATAGTAATTGGATTCAGGGTTCTATGTAGGACGATGTTGTGTTCAGCTTTGATAATCAGGATTCTATGCGTCGAAACGTCACTTTGTAGAGAAATTTGGCCATCAATGTTTTAGCTTTCAATATACACTCATCAAAAGTGTCTAGGGATCAACATATATTTTTGCAATAACTTTTCTCCTGATTGATATTAATTAAAACATTTTTTAAGGATTCATCAAATAAAGTGTTTTCGTTTGTCACAGTAACGATAAACCAAGTCACCTTTGCATTAATAAAGAAATTTGCCATTTTCCTAATAAAGGGATTTTTGACATTTGAACCACTAACACAAAAGTTCGAAAAAAAGACTGAAATAACAGTTTTCTTTAAAATTTTATTGGGTAACTTAAACAATTAATAATCCGTGTTTCTACCGCGAACACTAACAACACAAGAACATCGGTTTGGCATACTCAAAATGAGTTCATCCAAATCACGCTGTGGAATGGCCGCCCATGTTCGTTGCAACAACAAAAAAAGGTCTTCTTGCGACTGGATACCCTCCATATTCGGCAGAGCTCTTCTCTGTAGCATATCCCATGCATGCTCAATCGGATTCAAGTCTGGCGACTGAGCAGGCCAGGGCAGGACATTGATGTTAGCTGCGGCGAGAGTCTGTCTTACAACTCTTGCGGTGTGCGGTCGTGCATTATCATGCATTAACTGAAATAAGGGACCGATTTGCACTTGTAGGGGAACGATGACGTCTGATACAATCGTCTCAGCATAAATTTGAGCGTTGAGGTCCTCTGATCCAAATCAACTCAGTTCTTCCGCCGATCCAAATACCCGCCCATACCATGATGGTTCCACCACTATAAGGATGGACTTCCTGGCAGGATTTTAATCGCTGTTGGCGTCCAGGACTTCTCCAGTGTCGTATACGTCTTGTATCCGGTCTCATACCAAAACGAGACTCATCAGAAAAGCACACGAAACGCCATTGTTCTTCTGCCCAATTTCTGTGTTCAAGAGCCCATTGATATCGAATCCTACGATTGTGCATTGCTATAGGTGGTACCCGTAGCGGTCTTCGAGAATGAAGGTTCACTTCATGCAAGCGGTTTCTGACTGTTTGGTCGCTAATTAAGTTCCCTGAAGAGTGATGAAGCCTCACGGCTAACATCATGGCGGTTATTGTTGGAGCTCTTCGAGTTAAGATTTGAATGTATCGGTCTTGTCTCCGTGTGGTGCAGCGATACCGTCCTCCATGGCGCTCAGCCACGGTACCAGTGCTTCGGTAACGTGTCCAAAGTCGACTGATAATACTCTGACTTGTATTCAGAGCTAAAGCCACAGTACGTTGCCGGGAACCAGCTTCTATCATTCCCACGGCTCTGAGCATTTCTTCCTGCTTAAATGACGTCGCCGCTCCATAATAACGTTGGTTTTAATCAGTAGTAGGGAAACAGTAGCACTAATAATGTCTTCAATGCGTTGTATGTTTTTATAGGGAAAATATTGACAGCTGATTTTCATCTTTTACTCGAATTTGATTCACAGTTCCTGATTCAAATTATGAAATGCACCAAAAAGGATCCATATAAATTTATAAAATCATAAATTTATTACAAAGCCACATCTCAATCTCAAGAAATCCGCATAAAAATGCTTGATCCCTAGACACTTTTGATGTGTGTATTTATTGGTCTCGAATGCTTTGACCAAAATTGCTTTGACTAGCAAGCGTATATGGTTAGAGCGGGCGTTTCCTCAGACTATTGTAGTTGCATCGGTAAGTTAGTAAGTAAATTGGATTCTGTTAACTCTAATAACTGCAGGTAGGTAAGATAAGTTCGCCCATGTTGCAATTTGTTAAATAATATATAAATTATCTACAGCATCGGATCAGTGCCCCATTTGTTTCGTAAGTCTGATGCATTTGAAAAAGATATGTTCACACATAAAGTGTAAAAAAACCCTTGCGGTCAAATAGTTTTTTGAATGTAATGGTAATGACTGTTAGTTATTCAATTATCATGTTCTGAATCAACAATCTCATCGCACTATTATCAAAACACTGCAATTCCTGAAAGTTAGAATCAACAGTGGCGACCACCAGAAAAGCGCCGAGACATTGAATTGACAAAGTCGAACAAAGGGGTATGCAACTTTTAGCATCAAATTTTTTTTTTCTATTGCCAGTAATAAAATGTTGTTCATTAGTATACCGCAACCTAAGAACTTTGTAAAAAATAATAAAAAAAATCTAAACCGTAACCAACCAGAGATATAACGGAATTTATTTTGTTCTAATCGGGAGTAAATTACTCCTGATTAGAACAAAATTAAAATCACCATATCTCTGGTTGGTTACGGTTTAGAAACTTTTTTTTTCTATGGACTTCTTGGGTAGTCCAATTGTGCCCAAAATTTAATGACTGGCGAAAAAAAAAATTATGCCAAGATCCATACTAAAAGTTGCATGGGCCTTTAACTGTCTTCCATACCATTACGAAATTAATCTTAAAAGAATACCGATTGAGCAGAAAATAAAGTAATGAATAGTTTACTGCATAAATAAATTGAAAATCTGTTTAGTCCGTCAGTTAGAGAATTAAAAAGTAATGAACAAATTTTTTTCTTTTATTTTTATCAATCAATAGTGACAAAGATAAAACGCTTCGAAATTTGGGGGTGGGGTCTTGTAATGTCTTACCGCTTGTAAAATTATACCGAGTGACGTTTTGTGATTTTTAGATTTTGTATTTTCGACAAATTTGGTTTAAATTTTTTGGACCAAAATTGACTAAAATACAAAGTCTCGGGTTGATCGGGTTAAATATTTTTTGATAATCTATTTTTCGGACTAATATTTTTTTTGACTAAAATTAACTATTCCACTTGTCTAGAAAAAAAAAACGTAATTTCCAATTCTATAATACAAGTTTACCCCCCGTTTTCCCCTCCACTGCGCACCGTAAACTATTTCTATTGCAACAATTCGTCAAAACACGTTGGTCGCATATCACCGGTGTATTAGGTACAGTCACACTCGGCAGTAACATGTACAGTCATAAAGATGTCAATTGTAAACGGATGTCAGCGTGCTGGGGCTATGATTGCTATGTCAATTCTCTCGAACTCTCGCGCAACTTAAATTGTATCGTGAACTGGATACAGCTGGTTCTTACCGGTTGTATCTGCTTCTGTCCGTGTTTTGGTACAGGTGACTGTTTTATTTGGTAGAAGTTTGAGGAAGTAATTTAATGGAAATTGTTGTTGTCTTGTTTACAATACGCTTCAGAAGAGATACACTTGGTTGGCAACGGCTCCGACTTATTTTTTTTTTTTATTCCTACTTCCTCCAACACAATCGTCAGAGACTATTCTTGCTAGGTTACTCTTTCATTCCAGTTCTATCATTTATTCCTCTCGCACTTTTATCCTACATACTTTGTCTTTCTTTCTTCCGTCATCTCTCAATCTCTATTCCGGTGGGATTCCGGCCTATTTCTTACCTATCTTATCTATTTTTCTTTATTTCAGGGTTTGGGTTAACAACTTACACGGGTAGACTTAAGAGGGTTCGAACCTAACCAGGCATATTACTTTACATCATTTGTTTCACCATCACTGCTCTCGGAACTGTTAAAGAAAATGTCGTGAGGAAACTTTCATGTCATAGAACCAAAAATTTTAAGACATGCGACTAGATGTTAAACCCATATTGGGCCCGCGTAGAAGGTTACAGCCCATTTCCCTCTCAGAGACAGGCGGCATGTCCCAGCAGTGGGAACATCATTTCCTAATTATGATGATGATGATGACTCACCAAAACTGATCACTGACTGCTTCTATGAAATTCCGGATGGGAAATCGGAAAATATATCTTGTCTGATCTGGGACCCAGAGCCTCATGCTTAACAGGAACGAACTGCATCATAATGCAGTTTATACTTGAAATTATATTAAAGAAAAATGAAAACTGCCTGTCGCATATCAAAAGAGGTGATGAAACGGCTCAACCACTATTGACTAAACGTGTCTAAGAACAATCGCTAGAAAATCTGGTTTCTTATAAGTAAATCCGTAGTTAAAGCGGTTCACCCACTTAAGAGTTAAATGCAACAGACTGAAACACACTCACAGCGGTCAAACTTTTAAGACTTCTCTTTTTGCATCCGGGGTTAAAAACCAGGAAGACCTATCCTTGATTTATGCTAATAGCAATCCTCAGAGATTTTAACCATTATTCATATCACAATCTGACATTCAATTGACACCATTTATGTCACATCCTGTATCAATACCATAAGGAAACGCGTACGCAGTGTGATAACATCTTTATTGCCTGAATTACTCTGTGAAAGCGTCTCCGTCTGTCAGTTTGAATTATTGCCTATGTAGACGGTTCTTCCGGTATGTCTTGTGTCTTGCTACAAGGATGTTTTGGCGTTCGGATGACTTTGAAAGCGCTGTTGGTAGACAATGGTCCATCTACAAATGAAAATCATCAAATGGGTCTTCCCTCCCTGGGTAGAGCGTAAGTAATTGTTAGACTCTTACTGAATAAAATTCCACACAGCTTCGGTATCCTGCTAAGACAGTCTTACGGTTCATTAATCCACCTCCTAGCGGTCCACTTCGGGCAACTGTACGACAGACTACCTGTTACCTGTTGTAACAGCTGATGAGCTGAGCGATCCCAATGGCGGTGGTAAGTCTCACTAGGGCAGCTTGCGACTTTCTTCTTTCTTCCTTCTTTCTTTCAGTATTTTACATGGAGCGACTGCCTATCGGAACTACACAACCCAGTTACTGGATAATACGATACCCCATGGTAACACTGGTTGACAGGTTTTTAGAGCTTGTGACTAATAGTAACGATTGTCAAAGATCTAAATATGACAGCCGGGACCAACGGCTTGATGTGCTTTCCGAGACACGGAGGAAACTCGCTGTGACAGATGGTCACCCATCCACAGATCAATCTGGCAAGCGCGGCTTAACCCGGCAGATCGGCCTGTGTGGCTGTAATTATGCACCATTCTATCGAAATCCAGCGCAAAACAGTTTTCACTGTGATCATGAGTTTCAGTTTCATATAGGTGAGCTCGCTCCATCTTAAGTCTAATTTTAGCTTCTCTCTTGCTGGATTTATTGAAAACAAGACGTTGGGCAGAATGGGCATCTTGTCTAGCTTATTTAGAACTAACCTAGGCTAGGTTAGTTTTTAAAAAGTTGGGCATATTCCCCTTGAAGATGTTTTCCTCCACATTTTTTATAGATTTGTGTGAATTAACCGAAGTGTATTTAAAGCAAGTAGTGTAAAGACTTCTTTCATCCAATTCACTATCTTCCCACAAATAACACAAGGTCCACAGTAAACAACACTGCAGTAGATCAATTCTGTTTTCCAGCTATTACGTCAAATGGAACGTGAAGTAATCGGGTCAGTGCTTCTCGCTGGCAACACGCCACAGTACATGCATTCTGCAAACATCTGCCAATATGTTTGCCTTACAAGCAAATAAGTTGTTCAAATAAGTATTTAGTTTGTAACATTTTCTTGAAGAATTTTTTTAGGGTTGGCAAACATGCACGTCGTATCGAATGGGAACTTTCCCATTTCGTGCATCGGTTGCGCGTACGAATATGCATTGTGTTTTATTTAGCAGCATACTGTAACGTAAACAGCGCGTACCGACTCTACGCGACCTTAGCGTTACAGGAATTTAGGCGTAAAAGTCTTCTTTGTACTAGAACACTGCAGTGTAATGAAAAAAATAATAATGCTGACATCTCTAATGCGTTTTTACTTGTTTTGTAGTTATTGTATCCCAAGAAAAAAACAACATATACATTTATATGACTAGTATTCTTATTTATCTGACTGTTTGTTACTAGAATACCCTTTCCGCCTTGGCTTATATGAGTGGTCAGTTTAAAGGGCCAAAGCCTGCCGGGGTCGCGGGACTTATGATTTACCGTGACCCCGATACGTAAAGGGCTATCGCAGGACACCGTGGATTTTAGTCAGTACAAGTCTGACAGTCGCTTCTGCCCTGCCCTGGGTGGGCGGACTCATTCGATGATTTTACAACGATAAAAAACAAGCGTGGTTCACCGTCGACCACATCTTCGCATACCATCAGGTGAGATAGTGGTCAAATGTGAAACTATCATTAAATATAAAAAAGCTAGTTCTCATTCAAAAAAGATACGAATCCATAAACCCGCAGACACACTGCAGCAACCAAACAATTAAGTCTACTTAAAATAATTCATAGTTAACCTTGCACCCAAAATCTATGCTTCAAAACTGAAAATAACCTAGTTTACGAGGTCAAAACTTCAAGTAAAACTTTATTAGCCCGTTATAATGCAGTATGCAATGAATTCGGGCTTATCTGCAGTCGGGTTGGCGTGCCGACTTTGAAATCTAAGGTCAGGGAGTCAATGTGATGCATTGGTTAAATGGATACAGAAAGTGCGGTGGAACTTTGTAGTCATAGGTATATAAATTGTTTTGATTGACGATGCGATTTCGTTTTACATTTCGGTGTTTTTGATTACAAAAAAAGTTTATAACAGAATGTCTTTTATAACACAGTGTTAATTTCATACAATTTTTAAAGTCAATGTCCGAGTCTGTCTGTTAGTGTATTCATAACTTGAAAACTACTGATTCAATTTTCGTAAACAAAACTAGGGCGCAGCACTGTCACAAAAGGGTTGATTTTAAGTTGCTAAAGTCTGACAGTCCGTTTCGCTTAAGTCAGTCCTCCTACCACAGGGTAGGAGGACTGATTTACTGTTTTTACAATCTTAATGTAGTAACATATCATAATATTTTTTGTTTAGCTTTACCCCACGCTAAGGATTTCTAAACATTTTATATAGTAGCACTGCAAGCCATACTGATAAAAGTTGTGGACAGGGTCAAATTATAAAATCAAATAAAAATAAAAAGTTTATAAGGTCATCAGTGATTATAATCTTGAAGTTGATGGAGGATCTTGTATGAACTTTGACGTTTTACAATGACCTCAAAGAAGGTTACTGGTGACCGATTGCTAGATTGCAGAATGCGGTGTTGATGTAAAACGATCTAAGTTTAATTTATAACTAAATACTTTTATAACAAATAAATTATAACATGAACCGTTTAAACTGAAAACATTTAAAACATAAAACATAAAGATAAACCGAACGCTTGTCTAAAAAAAGTGTAACTGCAAAACAACCTGTCCAAGAAAAGAAAAATGCTATGATTCTCTATGAATGTCGGCAAGGTGACATCTATCAATATCTATCTAAGGTTTTTTTTTTTCATACAGTCCACAAATATAAGTTTTTTTTACAAATATGCTTTTTTTATCAATATTTCTATTTCTCACTTAAATATCGCAAACACACTAAACACAACCCTTATATCAATGTGAAATGTCGTTTTGACGTTGACAGTTTTTATAGACAAATGTTCAAAAGATATTTAACTTTGTTGTGTGAAGAAGGAAAATATTTAAGACTATAAAACAAGTATTACCAAAAAATAAACACCTGTAAGCAATATTTTTACCCATTATTATCTGTCTACAGATCTGCCCTTTCTGCCTGAGGGACCATTATAGTTGGTTGAAATGTTTCAACAATTTAAAATCACCAATTCGGTAATCTAAGTATTTTTCTTTCAAATATTTGAAGGCATTATAGTATAGCATTTCTATATATAGTATAGCATTTCTGCAGTGGTGCCTAAATAGGTATTTTAAAAGAGCCCTCAACTCTCTCAAATACATTTAACTTCCTCAAAAACTGGTGTAACGCCTTGCCAAGTTACGTTATCAGATTACAGAACACATGTAACATGTTCACACACACATGCTAACACACTGCATGGTGCTGTGGCGTGTTGCCAGCGCGAATCACTGACCCGATTACTTCTCGTTGCATTTGACGTAATAGTTCGCAAACTGAATTGATCTACTGCAGGGTTGTGCACTGGGGAGGATAATTATGGGTGTGTTTGTTTATTTGTTTCTTTTTATGGTTCTGATTATTTTCTTCTGCTCCCTTATCATGATGAATAAGCTTAATAATAAGCTTTTCACTTTTTTTGAGCTGAAACAGCAGCAACAAACTGTGACGTCACTGACTAGTTTAATGATATTTGTTGATTTCTATCATAACTCAAAGGATTTTTGTAGAAAATTTCTGGTCCATTATTTTATTTGTCGAAATATTTTTCTACTCAATAGCGTTAACAATGCAATGAAAAACAAATTGGCAAAATAAAATGCAATGGGTTTGTGAGAGTGTTGAGCAATTACTCCACCACTCATTTAATAACTCGGCTCCATCAGAATTTGTACTATAACACGTACAAGTTTTCAGATAATTATATATGTCTATGTTTGTTGATTACATTTTCTTATATGCTAGGTAACGACATCTATTAAAAAAAGCATGATTTCTAGATTATGACATTTTTGAAAGAAAAACCTTCAATAGTTGAAATTGAAGATTCAAAAAATCTTTAATAACTGTTACTAAGACCGCGTCGTTTTGATCGTTAGTTAAATAAGTATTTGTTAAACCCTATCCGTCTTACCACAAAAAAGTTAAACATCTGTTAAAATGTCTAAAAAAACTGTCAACGTCAAAATGACATTTCACGTTGATATAAGGGTCGTTTTGCAGTTACACTTTTTTTAGATAAGTGTTCAACAGATGTTTATCTTTACGGAGGCCTTTGCCCAGCAGTGGGACAGTGTAGTCTACATTGTAGAAAAAATGTTTCTTAAAATAATATATGAGATTTTAACAATAGTACCTAAGTTAAAGTACTGATAAAAAAAGGCCTAAAAGTGGCCCTAAAGGCCTGGCACTAAAGGTCTATGTCTTCAAAAACGACTTCTAAATCCAGATCCCGAGCACAATTTACTGTGTTTCATTACCAGGCTATTCGTTTCGGCAGTTCTTACCCACAAATCACCACGCTAAGCCCACATCGGGCAGTTCAGCAATTAAGGTGGAAGTCCTTCGACGCGAGACGAATATTAATATTAAATTGACTAACTTTTCTCAAAGTATAAGATGTTTTGATTACTTTTCATGTTCTTTTATCTTTTTTTTAAGTTTTTTTTTTTGATGACTGGTTTGGTGGTGTGATATTTTCCTTTTGAGTTTTTTTTTTTTGGAAGTATTTTCGTTCGAATATTTTGTTTATACAGGAGGAACTTCTACTGAGTACTGAGTAATTTCTTTCATCTGAGGCCTTAGTACCAGATTTGCGTATTTTACCGTACAGCATACTTGAAGTATTACGACGTAGATAATAATTATGTAAAATTTTCGACGGCACGGTTAGCGCAGTGTCGCGGGTTCGATTCCCGCAAAGAAACAAATATTTGTAGAACCTACAATTAGTTGTTCGGGGTCTGGGTGTCGGTGTATGTGAGTTTCTGTGTTTGTGAATGCACTTACAACACGGGAGAAATTCTTGGAATTTAATGTACGAATGAGGAATTAATTTTATCCATCAAATTAACGTCAAAGTCCACGGGGACTTTTACTTTTTTTCAAAAACCGAATCCTGATTTCTAGAGAGTATTTATATTTTTACAGAAGAAACTTCTAGTAAGAAGCAATTAAGTTAAAGCTTCTGTAATTTCTCTGAATTTTTGTGGAGTGAGTCGAGACTTTTTTTTGTCTTCAAATGAGTCCTTCCGCAAGCTACGAAGACCGCTGTCCATCAGTCGGGACCTTTGCTTGTTTGTCACATTCCTTCACGGTATAAAAAACACAATAGAAATTTGTTATCAAACGCGATAAAGAAATTACGAGGTCAACCGAACAATAGCTTCATAAAGATAGTACTGAAATCAAAAATTCATACTCCCATAACATGCAAGGGTTTATAATCATTTACAACTTTCGATGAGTAATACTGAAAACAAAAACAATAAGTCTGAAAACAGTGTTTTACTAACACAACATTATTTCTACGCGCACTGTCTGCAGTCAAAACCATTCGATTTTCAACTTTAACGCTTACAAAATAAGTGTTATATAAGCTTGTAAGTAGAAACAAATCGTGTTTCACTAATATTTCTACACTGTCTGCGGTAAAAAACGGCAGATTTACGACTTTATTGCTTACGAAATAGAGTTTTGATTAGGTTTATAGGGACAAATCTGAATTGGTATTACAAAATTGTTAGTTGTATCCAAATGAAAGGTCACGCGATCCAAGATAGGTGCGATTTATAAATTATGAACATTTTCACGTTAATATGAGTAATTCACAGCTTTTTTATTGCTCCAAAATTACTTGATAATTAATAGTTCGTATATTATTAATGACTTCTGACAGGTATTGTTTTTCTATTCTTTTATATCTGGTAATTGCTTTTTCAATCAGTTTTTCTTGTTTTTTTTTGTGTTTCATAAAATAGGTAGTATAGAAAACTAATACCAAGACTATTGATTGACCGGTATATGTGGAGATCTAAAGGGGAGGCCTATGTTCAGCAGTGGACGTCCTATGGCTGAGATGATGAAGACTATTGATTTGTTTTTGGTACACGTTTTGTCTATTTTAATCATTAATATTACAAATATAGAAACTCACATGCACAGACCCGAAACAACTACTTGTAGATCATACAAATATTTGGTCATAAGAACCTTACGTGTTATCTATATACATATAATAAATCTATAGAAGGGTCAATTCTGTACATTGAAAATATTGAAAAAATAAATAGCGGGGCGTGTTGCTGGATCGATACCAAACCCAAATATGTGACTAAAAAAATTTTGTCTGTCTGTCTGTCTGTCTGTCTGTCTGTCGGTCTGTCTGTCTGTCTGTCTGTCTGTATATGCAGGCATCACGTGAAAACTAACGGTTCGATTTCGATGAAACTTGGTATAATTATACCTTATTATCCTGGGCATAAAATGGGATACTTTTTATCCTGGAAAAATACGTACAAAAAATAATCTTATTTTTCAGTTTTATCTACAGAACGCGAGCTCAACAGCAGAAGCTCAATAGAGGGATCTCCTTAATTATTATAGGCTTAGCCGTATTTGGGTCCAATAGATATTTATAAGATGTCATTGTCAGAGTTACTCAAAGTGGAGAAATAAGCCATCCACGCGAAGACCGACATCCGCGCGGACGGAGTCGCGGGCGGAAGCTAGTCCAGAATATAAACTATCTGTCTACCAATTTTCATCTATCTGTTACGTAGTTTTTGTGTTTAAAAGTAAACAAATAAACATCCTAGCACAAACTTAAATTAAGAAACGGTACCTATACATCACGACTACCTAAGGGACTTAAAGGTAGACGTGACGTAATGTTTACTAAGCCATTTTAGGAGGTCGCGGGACTGTACGAATTACCGTGAGCCCGGAACGTAAAGGGCTATTGGAGGACACCGTGGATTTTATTCAGTACGAGTCTGACAGTCCCTCCCGCTCTGCCCTGGGTGGGAGGACTCATACGATGATTATACCACAATAAAAAAATAAGGCACAAACTTTCACATTTATAATAGTAACATAATGTATCGACGTCAGAATTGTGTTGAACATAACATATTGCCCATCAAAACTTTGTTACATCAATAAGTAGATTTCCCAAAGTTCAATTTAATATCGAAAACGCCTTTAATTTTGCATAACAGTCATCTTTATTTGGATACACAGCTCGGTTGCTATCAAAACTAAATGCAAAAATACTGCAGTACTAAACTAACCACGACTCGACTAAAAAAGCGCATAAAATACCGCACGAAACGAAAATAGCTCTAATCTAAAAATACACCTACTAACTTAACACTTTGCTTTTTAACCGGTCCACTCTCTAGTTCAATGGGTCAAAAGTCAAGCTAACTAAACATGCTTTTTGTAGCGGCGAGGCAAAGGCAACACACACTATGCGGCCAATTTCCGCAGCCCGACACAGCGTGACGTATCTATTGCAACTAGCGCCATTGTCTAGAACTAAGTTTACAGTTTAAACTTGGAATGTTGGTAGCTCTGTTATTTGTCTATGATTTATTGGTTAGGTTGGTTGTTTTGATTGGTTTTGAATTTAGAATTGTATTGGTGATTGATGAGCGTTCGATTATTTATGTTAAAGTTTTGAAGAAAAATTGTTTTCTTTGTTAACTAAAAATACGGAAGTCTTAACTTACATATTTTTAGGTAACAAAGAAAACAATTTTTCTTAAGAATTGTACTCCTAGTTTTTTAGACTTGATTGCAGAAGAAAAAACTAATTTGACATATCATAGTTGAAATATTATAGTTGATTTGATTGAAAAATCCTTGCCTAAAATTACCATACAACATAATAATATAGGTTCTACACTGTCCGACTCTAACAAGAACAATACAGAGTTACGAGTATGCCAATGTGTATATTGTCAGTCAATTGGCGTCCACTGCTGAACGTAGGTCTACCCAAGAGCGCTAACCATCCCGGTCCTCAATCCGCATCCAACCGAAAGTCCAAAGGAAAAAAAACATTTAAAAAAATTGCATTTTTTTTTGTGATTTTTTGACCTGGTAACTAAGACCTTTAGGTCAGGTCTTTTTATTTTAATAAAGTGCAATTGTTATTGTTATACAATAGCATTAAAATAATAATTCAACTAGTCCCCGAACTAAAATCACATTAAACTCCATTCTTAAGAGAATTTTAACAAAGTCAGTTTCGTGCTTAGTTAACTTGCCACGTGTTTCTGAACTGACCCACTTTGGCCTTTCTAATTTGATTTTTATTAATTGCATTGTAAAATTTTGGAACGAGGCGAACGAATTTTATAGGTTGGCAACACTAGCACGTCGGGCATTAAAGAGTTTAAAGCTTTGGCCAGTTCTGGACTTTGTGTAAGAAAGTAAAGGAGGTCACATTAAGGTTTACAGACTTTGTAGAGCTTCTGGCAGAATGACAAAAAAGGCACATCTAAATGACAGTTCCAAAATTACATGGGTAGGTACACAATGTGCATTTTCATTTCCAATTTCGAAAGCACGGTTGGCGGGGTAGCCAAGAGATTGACAGCTCTAATTCCCACACTGAACAAATATATTTGTTAGGCCTGAAGTTAGTTGTTCAGATTTAAAACCAAAAAAAAGTATTGTTCCACCCTGTTAATGGGTTGCGGAGGTCAAAACGCAGTCGCTCTTAATGGATTCTCAACTGTTTATGGATTTAAGAAAAACTTAAGTAGAAGTGATACTGTCTTTTGAGATTATAGTAACTCTGTTTCTGTAAAATATGCATTTTTTTTAACCCATGTTGCTACACTCCTGGGCAAAGGTACCATAACCTTCTACTTTCCTCTGCAATTTTTTTCGGGCAAATTCGCAAACGCGTCAAAGTCGCCCCGGCAGCGTTTCCTATGCCTAAACAACGACGGTTTTGCCATTATCAGGAAAAATGCGACTACTGGGTCAACAAAAACAAAGTACGAGTGACCATGTGACTCGTAGAATTTTATGTAAATTACTTGCCATCGATCCTAATATTTATTGTAGGTTATACCAGTTTGCGGTCATGCGGGCGGCGAGTAACGGGCGACTTGCTGTCCGACCATGGACCATGCCCGGGTCGACGGCGCGTTGTGTTCCACGCGCGCCTCAAGGAGTGTCAGCATAGTGACGGGGCCTGTAAAGGGCTAAATCCTGTCGAAGTCGCGGGACTTACGAATTAACGTGACCCCGGTATGTAAAGGGCTAGTGAAGGACACCGTGGATTTTAGTGAGTACGAGTGTGACAGTCCCTCCCGCCCTGCCCTGGGTGGGAGGGACTGTCACACTCATTTGATGATTTTACCACGCCAAAACAAAAAAAAACGTCATACCAGTTTAAAAACTCGAACCATTTTCTTGATTTCTTTATTTCTACCCATTTCATATCAATCGATACGCATTAATATTCTATTCTTTTGCCAATATAAATAATCGGAAGCGGCTTTTTGCGTTGGCAAACGGGCGGGCGCGGTCCAAGTATAACCCCGTGTGTTTATCTTTAATGGTGAACCGTACTAATATTGTTTGATTAAACAGACCTTGGATTGAAATTCTAGACTAGAGTATGGATTTTTTATGGAAACTGACCCACTTCTGCTTTCCTTATTTTTTACTGTAGATATAATAAAATTATCGCTTAAGCGCGCTTGCTCAAAACGCGATGCGATGCAATTCGTAGTCTATTCTTCCGTCGCAAAAGCTCGTTTTTATGGTATCATTCTACGCGTGTGGGACCAACACGTTTTCCCATCTACGTCTATTCCATATATTTTGAATGTATGAACGTATGTGTAAGTAAGTGTATGAGTGTGTGTGTGTGTGTGTGAGTGGAAGAGAGGAGCACACAGCATTGTCAGCAAACACGTTAAGCTTCAAGTTTGATTTGAAAAGTTTGGGGTATGTGTGTTCATCTGTTTAGGATACGTCAATATGTTGAAGGATTTATTCATGCAACTATGTGTATGTTATTTAGTAAAAAGCCTGAATCTTTTCTAAGTACTTAGTGTTGTACACCCAATTGTAAATTGTTTGTTTGCAATTTATTGCTTAGTGGTCAACTGTCATTTGAAAATTACGTTTAAAAAAACAATTCTTTATGAAAATAAATTTTCTGCAATATTCATTATTATATTATCAACTAGCTGTACCCTGCCCCGCTTCGCTGTGGCACAAAAAACTGTTTTTTCAAGAAAAAAAAAATAGATAAAAACAATCCTTGATGCGGATTATGTATCATGCTAAAATTTCAGCTCAATGGGTGCAGAACTTTTTGAGTTTTTGAAGCGTACACAAACCAACATAACATTTTTATATATATAGATAGATATCATCGTTATATTCTTGTTAATGTTATTTTCATAGTAGAAGCATAGTGTAGTCGCTAGCACATCAAGCTGCCCCAATCTCTCAAATTCCCCAATCCAACATACTACTATACCTTCTTCTATTGTATTGTGACAAAGTGGAAAATCTACTAAAGAACGTTGACAATTTGGGGTGGGTTAATGTGCTGCTGGATGAGGCTGGCGCGAGACCGTGGAGCTTGGCACAAGCAAAGAGAGGCCTATACCCAGCAGAGGGTGAAGACGGGCTGTGGATGATGATGATGAAGGTGCTGGCGTCTGTACATAAAGATACATACATGTATTTTGTTCGAAGCTATGTGTAAGGTAGTTATGTTTTTTTTTCGTAACAAGCCAGTAAACCTGACTTTAAACCGGATTTAATGAAGTTCTTTTCCGAGAATGCATTTTATATTTTCTCATGACCGATTTTTTCATAAAAAATAATATTCGGACAGTTTAAAAAGCGTTTTTCGTAGAGAATTTTATTCTCATACTACCCGGATTGACCTACATGAGATTCAAAACAACGTAACTGAGTATTTTTTTATGAAGTTTCTAAGCTTCTGTGAAAAAAAAGAAAGATTGACGCACTCGTTTTTGCATTAACGAAATAGGAGAGGAAAGCAGAATGCGAGATCTTTCGTATAAGAATCCTTTAGCAAACATCATGAAGATATATAATATACAGTTATATACTCATGTATATAGTAACGTGATGGATGTGTGACATGCCCGAAACTAACGAGCTCAATTTGAAAGAAGCACGAATGTAGTACGGGTGAAACAGGGGCTGGGCAAAATGTGACAATACGGAGAATTCGTTACTACTCGTAGCATTATTATGAACGTTAAATGGTCTAGTATAAGGTCGATAGTATTATTTTGGGAAAATTGGAATGTACACTATAAAGCAAAAGTATAATAATATAGAGATAAAGTATGGAATCACATACTTTTTTTTAGCGTGGTAAAATCATCAGATGAGTCCTCCCACCCAGGGCAGACAAGAGGGGACGGTCAGACTTGTAATGACTAAAATCCACGGTGTCCTTCAGTAGCCCTTTACGTTCCAGAGTCACGGTAGCTCGTCAGTCCCACGAAGACGGCAGACTATGGACCTCTAGAGGGCATTCCCCGTCATTTTGCTGACACTCTTTGAGTCGCGCGTGGAACACAACGCGCCGTCGACCCGGGCATGGTCCATGGTCGGACAGCGAGTTGTCTAATCTTTATTGGGCTAAGGGAGTGTTATATAGGGACTGTGAGACTTAACCGACTTAAAACACCCCGTTCTTTCAGGTGTCTTCAGTTGGCCGGGGTAATCTCTCCCACAATCAATAGATTGCTATTGCTGCTTTCTGCCTAAGGCCTGCGTTTGCTGCTTTCTGCTTGACTTTGATTAAATAAGCAGCATACATAGGCCGTTTTATTTGACCATTAGTTAAACAACAATCTTCTATATATATAAAAATGTTATATTGGTTTATCTACGCTTCAAAAATTCAAAAAGTTCTGCACTGATTGAGCTGAAATTTTAGTATGATATATAATCCGCATTAACTATTGTTTTTATCTATTTTTTGCACGTCAGTCACATATCCGCGACCGCGAATAAACAGCGAAGCGTGGTAGGGTACAGCTAGTTTGTTATAAATTCCATTTTTTTTTTATTTTTTAACAATCAAAAAAAAAATAAGATTTTAACAGTATATTTTAACTATTCATTAAACAGCTGGCCCTTAAACAGCAAGTTTATAATAAAATCGAGTTGAAATCCTCTGCCCATAATGCCATGGACCTAGCAGTTCGTCAATTGACAACTCAAAGTGACAAATGCTCTGAATGCACAGTAGTACTTGAACAAGTGTCAATTAGGACACTGAATGCTCCTCTGAAATGTGTGGTCCGGTCGTACTGGCAGTTAAAGTACAGACTACAAAAAAGATACAGGCAGTTAATTTTTTTTACTTTTAAGCTATTGCATAGCTTTTATCGCGGGCTTTGAGCACGGCGAACGAATCAAGAAATTCCGTAACGAAAATAATCTGTCATGTCAACGTGAATTAATAAAATTTGAATTAATGATTTTTTTCTTGACGTTTGACTTGATTGACGTTGTTGACCATAGCCTAATTAGTAGATGGAGCCCATTTTTTTTAGCGTGGTAAAATCATCAAATGAGTCCTCCCAGCTTTACCGTGGCAGTCCCCGAGTGTCACATTTTTTTTAAAACTTTGTCCGCACTTAAACTTCTCCTGTGTCGTGGATGCGTTTACAAACATATCAAATCACGTATACGAACACCCGGACCCGGCACAACTACTTGTTAATCAAACAATAATTGTTCCGTACGGGAATGGAACCTGCGACACGCAGCGCAGTAGTTGATTGCTCGGCAACTGCACCAGCCGTGATGACAACATTGCAAGTACATTATTCATTTCTAATATATGTTAAGTTGCATTATATTCAGAATGTATTTTAAGTGTTAATGGTACTCCGTCTCCGGCGGTGCCTGAAGCTGACGCAAACGCGGACCACGGCGACGACGACGTCTACGACGCTCCGGAGGTGACCGAGGTAGACCTGAGAGTGGCGGTACAACGGCTCAAAGCCAAAAATACCGCCCCAGGACCCGACGGCTTGCCAGGAAAAGCCTGGGTCCTGGCCTCGGGGACTCTCGGGCCTCGACTGGGGGGGCTCTTTAGCGCGTGCCTGGAGAGGGGCCAGTTCCCGCTTCGTTGGAAGACGGGGAAGCTGGTCCTGATCCAGAAGCCCGGGCGCCCTGCGGACTCTCCGTCCGCATTCCGGCCCATCGCGCTGCTCGACGAGGTGGGCAAGCTCTTTGAAAGAGTAATTGCAGACCGCCTCGTCGGGCACCTGAATCGGGTGGGCCCGGACCTTGCGGAGAGCCAGTTTGGCTTCCGCAGGGGGCGCTCGACGGTGGATGCGATCACGCGCGTGAGAGCCCTCACGACGGGGGATGCGGTTTCCCGGGGCAGGGTCGTCTTGGGGGTGTCTTTAGACATCTCCAATGCCTTCAACACCCTGCCCTGGAGTTGCATCAGGGAGGCACTCCGGTATCACCGGGTGCCGACCTACCTCCGTCGTATAGTCGAGGACTACCTGACGGACAGAGCCGTCATCTACCCCGGTCACCGGGGAGAGTGGAACCGGCGAGAGATGTCGTGCGGTGTTCCACAGGGATCGGTCCTGGGGCCGCTCCTGTGGAACATCGGTTACGACTGGGTGCTGCGCGGCGACCTCCCTGACGGCGTCGGCGTAATTTGTTACGCCGACGACACGCTCGTCCTGGCGGAGGGAGAGTCGCACCAGGCGGCGGCCGACGTGGCGACGCAGGCGGTAGCGACAGTCGCTGATAGGATCCGGCAGTTGGGACTCGACGTGGCGCTGCACAAAACAGAGGCCATGTGTTTTCATGGCCGTCTGAACGCGCCACGTTCAGAGTCCCACATTACGGTGGAGGGGGTTCGCATCGGCGTCGGGAGGACGATGAAGTACCTGGGACTCGTCCTCGACAGCCGGTGGAACTTCAGGGAGCATTTCCTGCATTTGGCCCCAAGGCTGAACCGGGCAGCAGCCGCTCTCAAGCGGCTCCTGCCCAATCTCGGCGGGCCAAATGCCTCCTGCCGGAGGCTGTACGCCGGTGTCGTGCGGTCCATGGCCCTCTACGGGGCCCCTGTGTGGGCCCTAAGCATCCGGACGCGACCACTCAAGCTGGTCGCATGCCAGAGGGTCATGGCTATCCGGATGATCCGGGGATACCGCACGATCGCCGGCGAATCAGCCAACCTCCTAGCGGGATTGCTGCCCTGGGATCTGGAGGCGACTGCCCTCCAGCGCGTCTATGAATGGCGCGTGGAGGCGCAGCGTCGGCGCGAATCCCCGCTGCCTCGACAAGTCGAGGCGCGGCGGGAAGAGCTCCGGCGCGATCTCAGGGCAGTATGGAGGGAGCGACTGTCGCAACCGAGGTCCGGGCACGCCGCAATCGCGGCGGTAAGACCCCTCTTTGAGGACTGGCTGGATAGGCGTCACGGCGTCCTAACCTACCGCATGACGCAGGTCCTCACCGGACACGGAAGTTTCGGGAGGTTCCTGTGTCTGATAGGGAGGGAAGAAACGCCTGGGTGTCACCACTGCGAGGATCGTCCGGAGGACACGGTGGAGCATACGGTGCAGGACTGCCCCGCTTGGGCAGAGCACCGCCGTGTCCTCACGACGGCGATAGGCGGAGACCTCTTGCGCCCGGCATTGGTCGAGGCCATGCTGCGGGGCGAGACGGAGTGGGAAGCGGTCGCCTCCTTCTGCGAAGCAGTAATGCTCGTGAAGGAGGAGGCGGGCCGCCTGAGGGAGAGGACAGCGTCCTCCCTCCACCCCAGCCGCAGTGGTAGACGCCCGCGGCGCCGGACGTCGCGAGACGATCTCCGGCCACCGTAGGCGCGGGCATGCGGGCGGCGAGTAATGGGCGACTCGCTGTCCGACCATGGACCATGCCCGGGTCGACGGCGCGTTGTGTTCCACGCGCGCCTCAAAGAGTGTCAGCATAGTGACGGGGCCTGTAGAGGGCCAAAGCCTGCCGGGGTCGCGGGACCAAGGGATTACCGTGACCCCGGTACGTAAAGGGCTAGTGAAGGACACCGTGGATTTTAGTCAGTACAAGTCTGACAGTCCCTCCCGCCCTGCCCTGGGTGGGAGGACTCATTAATTTGATGATTTTACCACGATAAAAAAAAAAAAAAAAAAAAAGTGTTAATGGTAGATTATTTTTGCCACTTTGATCTAGTGGTTGCAAGTGATGAGATTCTGTGTTCGATTCCCTGATCACGGAAAATGTTATTGAGGTTTTTCAATAGAATTTCTTCAATAGACCACTACACACATAATTCAGAGAAAACAATACAATATATTTTTTTAAGTGGATCGAGTATACTACTGAATCAACTTTTTTGTTGACTGTACTCGTAACTATTCGTTACGTACAACTACTTAACAGCCGTCCGTAAATTTCAGGCCTTCAGGGGACCTCTTCTATTATGCATGTGTGAAGGTTTTTTCCATAATGTTTGTGGTCATCTACGAAAAGACTTTTTCGGGTAAGTCTGTAAAAAAACAAAAACATTTTGTTTGTGGTTTTGATACACTTTCCGATTTACAATAGGATCGACATACGCTTTCATGTCAGTAATTACAATCTAATAAGTACATTTCTTACGTTGACAATGTCATTTTATCTAGAAGTACAAACTTATATTCAATTTCCATCGCCAAAATCAAAAAGAAAGAATACTGTCACATTCCATCCAAATTCAAAAAACGAAACACACGCGTGACACGTCAAAGCATCCATTATTTAATTCGCGCGCGCAAAATTGCCAAAAACAAAAAAGTATCGCGTCACATATTAAATCTAAATTAAAAATTATAAATCCCTCCGGTGTGTCGGGAACGGTCCCGTTTCGTCCAAGGTCGCCGGATCACTGTGTCAGAGAATAACGTATAGCCCTAAATGTGATAAAACCTTTTTTTAAATCGATATTTCGCTTGTGATGCTGAGAATTTTTTCGTATGTTATATTTGACACTATGTCGACTAGTTGTGTTTGGAATGAAAATGTTGTAGACGAATACTTTTGTTTGTATAAATAGTTTTTTTTTTTTTGTTTAAATGGTGTGTAATGCAGTGTCTTCTGAACTCATAAACAGAGTGTGTCGCATAACAACAGGGTTGCTATGCGGTTGTCAACAGTCTAAATATAAAAATATGGAAAAAAATCGCGACTAAAATAATTTTCTATAAAAAAAAAACATCTCAAAAATCATTACGTTTTGAAAGCACAGTATTTCTTTACGATTAAAAAAAAGAAAAATGCCCAAAATCGCCAACCATTGACACAAATACAAATAGTTCCAAAAAAAAGGCGCCCCATTTTTGCCGCCACAAAACATAACCTAACACATGTTCCAAAATAAATATTTTAGCTTGTACGAGTATATTCTTCGGCTCGGGTTGTCCGGACGAGCTAGCAGAACGGTCCGTATGTACCGCAGTGCGGCTCGCTGCGGCAGAGCTGCGGTTGTCACAACCCTAGCGAATCAACTGGTTAACTGACGAATATTTACATAGTTCATACTGATATTTTGAATATAGCTACGGACAGATATCGGGATATTGGACCGTATCTAACCAAGTTACCACACCGGACCACGATACGAGAAACCAAGATATTTCATATTTTCTGCCCTTCATAATGATAAACCCGTATACTGACTGGTCGACAGATAATTTCAGATACTTTTTAGTGGCTATCACTCTTACTTACTATTACTAAAAATCTGACCAACTAAAAATCCATCATATTCCTTTTCTTGCCTTTGCATTCTAGACAGTCCCACGCCCCCAAGACACTTATAATATAGTATTTTCTCCAAATGACTGTACCAGACATTTAATTACTTGGTCTTCATAATTACGACGCACGGTTAGCGCAGGGCTGTGCGATTGGACTGCTAGACAGCGTGTCGTGAAATCGAACGAATCCCGCACGGAACATGTATTTGTATGACCTAAAAGTAGTTGTTCTGGGTGTTTGTGTGTGTGAAATTCTATGTTTGTAAACGCACCCACGAAACAGGAGAAATTGCTAGTGGAGGGCACTGTTTTTAAAAAACGAAAAACGAAACTTACAAACATGCCAACAAGACCTTATAGATAGTAAGTGAGTCGTTTATTTTGAAAACAAGGGTACAGTAAATGGTAATAAGAGACTGTAAATCTTTCAGTTTGTCACGATATTCTTTAAATTAACCTCATCTAGTTTATCATAAACCTTTTTCATCAACTGACTTTTAAAACAATTTTGAAACCAATTTAAATTTAAAAAAAAAGGTTATGCTAGGACAACATGAAGAAGACCGATTTGTGTCCAATTGGTGGCGTATTACATCGCGCTCTATTAAATGGATCTAAAGTGAGTATACACACGAATACATAGGTACACACAACATTAATAATTATGTTTTCTACTATAAAATAGAATATAATAACCACATAATAAGATATACTTCAGCTTTTCACAGATTAAAAATAACCAGATTCCTAGTATGCTACTGAGAATTGAAGCCAAAAACACGGTAGAAAAATTTCCCCCTTCTTAGATTCCTACTTAAAACAAGTGAATATCTCCATGGAGAACATTTAAATGTGTGCGTGGCGCACACATTTATAAAAAAAGGCTTCAATAAAAACGTTATGTTTTGTTTAAGCAACCTACTGTCACAGATGAAAAGTGGATTTATCACCTAGAACTTTACGTTCAAAGTTTTTATTTCTCATTTATTCTTTATCTTTAACCTTTCTGAACGGTCATCGGGTATGCGGGCAGCGAGTAATGGGCAACTCGCTGTCCGACCATGGACCATGCCTGGGTCGACAGCGCGTTGTGTTCCCCGAGCGACTTAAAGAGTGTCAGAAAAATAACGGGGCCCCCCTCTAGAGAGCCAAAGCCTGCCGGGGTCGCGGGACTCACAAATTACCGTGAACCCGGTACGTAAAGGGCTATTGAAGGACCGAGGATTTTAGTCAGTCAAGTCTGACTGTAGGATGGGAGGACTAATTTGATGATTTTACCACGATAAAAAAAAAACCTCTCTAACCGGTCATGGTGAGGCCATGAGCAATAAGTCCCTGAGACGTTTCAACGAAGGAGATAATGATACTGATCAATATTATCAACCAATGTCACGTTTACCCGTTTTTATGTATACCTAACATAATTTCAATATTCATACATCACTCTGTGAGGCACGTACCCGACGGTTAGGAGAATGTCTTAAGAGATTACTGCTATCCTGGAAGGCAAAGGGACAGTGGCGTAGCGAGACCGAATCTAGGAGGCAAGCAAGGTGAATTTGCGAGGCCCTTTTTTTCTAGGACGACAAATATAACTTGCCCCCGATATTCGAGCGAGGCCCCCTTGTGTGCCTGGGCGCGCGGCCCTAGATAGGGAAGGCTAGGGTCCTCTTCGCCCCCGCCTAGCTCTGCCACTGCAAAGGGCAATTGGAGGATAGATAAGACCCACCACACAACGCATCTTGGGTTTTAGTCAGTACGAGTCTACTGCCTTGATCACAGGTACCGATCAATCGGGCGAAACAGCGCTCCCGGTCGAGTACTACGTATTAACATACTTTTTTTTTTGTGTGTGTGTCGCATCTCGCCTGTCATCCTAGAACAGGTTGTAAACCGGACTTTTCTGTGAATGACTCTTAGGCCTCTGGCCAGGAGACATAGTCCCTTTCGCTCCACCACATAGAGCAGAGGCACCTCCAACCAGAAACAAAAAAATACGTGTGGCGCTCGGGGACTGCCGCGGTAAAGCTATTCCATAGAATTTTTTAACAACTTATGCAATTATAATAATTTGTTTATTTTATTTGTAAAAAAAAAGAAAATATTATCGCCTACCTCGAATATTTAACGAGAATAGCATCCCATCGTTGCTCTATGGGAAGTTACTCTACTAATTAGGTTATGGTCAGCAACGTCAATCAAGGGAAACGTCAAGAAAAAATTAATTAATTCAAATTTTATTCATTCACGTTCATATGACAGATGTGACAGTGACAGTGTTAGGTTTATTTTCGTAACGAAATTTCTTGATTCGGTCGCCGCGCTCAAAGCCCGCGATAAAAGCTATGCAATGGCTTAAAACTCTAAAATACAATTAGTGAATAGTATTCTCTACTGCTTCCCTGAAAATCCCTGAAACACAGAGAGAAGTCTCTGTCAGAAGGAGTAAACTGTAATCCACCAAGCAAGCCCAAAACAGGTTGGTGGACGTCTCATGTTTTCGAATGTACTGTTTGCTTATGTTTTCCGTAAAAACTGATGGTGGCTTTGTTTCGGACTCTTGTAATAGAAAAAGGCAATAGTCTGCAAATGAAACGTGATGTTTTGGTCATATTGAGGACTTGGGTTAAGCTTGTCGGTAACGTGGTAAGAATGGGCTGTCCTAACTGAAATGAGTAGTGCTCTAGAAGATTAAGGGATTGCATTGCAGACGAAGAAATTCAACGGGGAGTCGACATGTGCTGTGCTAAAACCTTCCTTATTTCAAAAGCCATATAAATAAATAAATAAATAATCTGTATAATAGAAGAAAAACATCGTGAGGAAACCATCATTTCCTAGAACCAAAAATTCGAAGACACGTGACATCTACAAATTGCAACGGGAACGCGTGGTGGATTACAGTCCTCTCCTGTAATTTTCGCTCCACCCAGCAAAATTAAAGGTTGGTAGGTACTTTAAAATATCGATTTAAAACTTACTCGTTAATACGTAATAACGGTAAATAAAATAAATTACAACAAAATAAAGTCCCCGAAACCTATAATTCCATTTAAAACATCTAAAAGAAATTCAAACCTCGACATAGTTCAGAAATCACAAGAAAGAAAGAAAGAAAACATAATAAATGTTGGCAGGACTATCTACCCGCCGACAGATGATATATCGTTGCGACTCACGAAATCGGAAGGTCAAGTATAGTTGAAGAAAGAGTGGCCAAAGATCTGTATGGAACTGGAAATGGCTAGTTTTTTTGAAGTGAAAACTTCTTATCGGCGTTGTGCACTTTTTTTGGAATGGATAAAATGTTAAACTCGCGTCAGGACACGTGACCTGACGGCGCAGGGCGCTTGCGCGAATTTTCGTGTGTGTTTATTACTATTCAAGTTTTCACTTCTGCCGGCACTCCCAGAGTGCAACCCGTCGTTTTTTTTTTTAAACGTTGCCTCTAAGCATTTCTCCTGTAGCGTAGGTGCATTAACAAACGGCTTGTGTTTAAACGCTTACCAGAAAAGTGTATATTTAAAATTAAAAAAAAAAAAACAAAATACCTGCTAGAATGGATAAATGCTCACCAAATTGTGTATCATAAAGTATTGTAGAAATTAACCTATTTTCTGCAATAATAAAAAAATCGACCTAATCAGGGTCGATGAGGCTCCGCTTCGCGGGGCTTCTATTTCTATTTGCAGGGTTTAAAGGAACCTAACCAAACCGAACTTCGGGAATTTGGTGAGCAATTATCTATTCTGCTGTACAAAAAACAACAAAAGTACTATATTACTAGCTAATTGGAACGATCTACGATATTAACAACTGAAAGTTATTTTTAAACCGACATGGTCACTAACAATATTGACATGTTTCCTCCCACACATGGCAAGACTTGAGGAACGGTCAGACTTGTACTGACTAACATCCACGTTGTCCTTCAATATCCCTTTACGTTCCGGGGTCACGGTTACCTGATAAGTCTCGCGACCCCGGAAAGTCCCGCGACACTGGCATACAAATACACTTACATTTTCCACATAGTACAATAATTATAATTAAATGAAATTGTCTTCTTTCACCTATCTCAAATACGGTCTTCACAGTAACCTCAACCCATTGACCTTGCGAAGCCACTTCCACAAACTTTACCTCGGAGTCACGTAAGTCGGCAATCAGACGAGAATTCGTGGAAACAATGTTGAACTCCTTCAATGCCAGACGATAGCTACTGTGTCGACTTAAGTGCCGATACTTTACAGTACAATACTAGGAAATTGAAGGTTTCTGCTAACCGTGGCAAATTCATACAAAAAGTGCTTCAGGAAATGTGAAACGTTTTGTCTTGAATTGATTTTGCAATTAGAGCTTTAATACTTATGTGTTACAAGTTTATTGAAAACAATTTGATTGTCAAATACGTAGATGAACAAGCCATATCCCTATTGGCATTTGTCATAGGCATAAACCACGCATACAAACTTGCATCGGACCAGAGACCGTATTGCGAAAAAACGCTATTTTTTTTCATATCTTTTGAAAACTTGTTGGAGCTGTGTGTTCAGTCAGTGACTTTAGAGTCGTAGATATTTTATACAAAACTTTAATAAACACATTATACTGACTTAAAACAAAATTAACTATAGGAATAGAAAATACTAAAATACAACAACACTAAACTAAACTATTACAAATCATTGTAAAATTCATCCTCAACGCTGTCAGCTGGTAATGTCCCCAAGAGACTGGCAGCATTTCCTTTTCATATGGCTATGATTAGCCTCTGGCCAAGGTCAAAGCCAGCTCTTGGGTCACGGGAAGCGATAACAGTCTTTTCGATTTCTTTAAGTAATTTAACAATGTCCTCTTTATCACTCACTTGTCCAGTCCGTCACACTCATTGTCCCTTTTTTATTTACCATAGGCTTGCGATTAACCACAATCTCGCGTGATGGTAAGAAACGATGTTTACCTGAAAGATGCCAAAGCCAACTGTGGGCAGTGACAGCGGAGCTGAGAGTGACGGCCTATCAGACAGTGACATAGAAGAGAAATATGAGAAGGAACAGGAAGATCGGCCCGTGAAGAAGATGAGAGAACTCCTGCCTATTAAGACAAAGGAAGGCTTCATGGAGAGATCTGAGGAGTGCGAAGGTCAGTTAGTTTGGAGTTCAGTAATGTAGAAAGGGGTAAAACCATAAGTTTTAACCCTTATCAAAAATATCTCGCCAAAATTACAATAACTGACATTTTTTCTCGCTGCCATGCCTTATTAGGTTGTCGGCTCTGTAAATTTTTGAAAAACATTTACAAGACTTCCATCATTTCCTCCGAAGCCTTGTTTACAAATGGAAATCTATACAAACGTAAACAAATACGTTTTCATTAGGACGTTCTCAGTTTACCGTGAGCGCGGCGCTAATTGGTGGATCAGTTACAGGCAGACACGGTGATTGGTCGACGTCGGTTTAATTAGCGAACTACCCTCCGTGTGGGGATAAAAAACTGTAACCTGACTACGAGTTATTTTCTATGTTATGTTTAGGGTATTTTTGTTTACTAATACATATAATTATCATATATTATATTTTTAGAGAATTGTAATTCAAGACATTTGTAATAAAACATAGAGACGTTTAGAATTGTTTCTTTAACTTTTGCGTGAACATTCAATACATTTTATCAAATTTTAATGAATTTGGCAAATTTCTGGAACTCACTGCCTGCGTTTGTTTTCCCGAATGCATACAACACCAATTAATTCAAAGTTAGAGGTAAGCTCACTCCATCGTAGACTTCGTCTCCATCACCTTACCTGGGAATAGAGTCAAAAGCAAACCCGTCTCTACGAATGTAGTAATACTGTTATAAAGAAGTAAAGTTCTCCGATGACCGATTCATGATTGGACTGTTCGTCTTCAGGATAACTCAACCGATGTTGAAAATTCTTTCACCAATAGAAAGCTATATTTTTCTTTAGTAACAAAAGCTTTCAAATTTCACCTACAAAGCCAGCACAAATCGCTGACTCGCCGTCCGATCATGTACCATGCCCGGATCGACGGCGTGTTGTGTTCACGCACACCTCAGAGATCTCAGCAATGTGTCGGGGACCCCCTTAGAGCTAAAGTCTGCCGGGGTTGCGAGACTTTCGAGCAACCGTAGCCCCGGAACGTAAAGGACTAAAACACCGTGAATTTTAGTCACTACAAGTCTGACAGTCCCTCCCATCCTGCCCTGGACTTACTTGATGATTTTACCACGTAAAACAAAAAGGACTGAGTCTTAAACGCAAAAAAAAAAACAATACAAAAACAGCTGAAGTCTTCATCATAACATGCCATAGTAAGAGAGCACTAGAAAAGTGGGTCGAGCGAATAATAAAGTTTATCATCACGTAACAATCAGCTGGGATGCGTGGGCGTCCACCAAAATAAAGCCAGGACGTGGGCGGAGCGAGTTCAAGGTTCGTGTCTGCTTGAATTACTCTGTGGTTAATAGGAGCTTCCTTTTACGGGATAAACAGGCAGGAAGACTTGTTTTTACTTGGATTGAGGGGATTGGACTGATTTGTTAACTTTGTCAAAGATTTAGGGAAATATTTCAGTATTATTGATTCGGCAGTGGCGCAGTTGCGGGTCCGATTTTCGCAAGGAACAAGTATTTGTATCATCTAACTATAGTTGATTTGGATTTGGATGTTTATATATGTGACTTTAAAATTAGTAAACGACTCACGATACAGGAGAAATACTAGTGAAGGCCAATATTTCTCTTTAAAAAAATTGACTCTTCGGGTGTTACTCAATTGCTCCGCAGTACTTGCACCATAGTATGATAATACAGGCAATTTGATGTTCCACTTGTTAATTTAGTTTTAACTTATAGATTTCTCATTTAGATATTGAATAAATATTCAAAAAGAAGGTAAAATAAACAAAACATTAACAAAGTAAAAGAATAAATCCAGACATTTCTAAACTAAAGTATGTGTACACAAATAAATAAAGGACGTACTATTGGTAGAACAGCAATTCTTCAGTTCCAGATTTTGCTCGGTCACCAAAGAAAATAGAGTGCACGTCCCATATTGAAGATGTCCTTCAAGAAGGTCAAACACAGACACTGCGCGCAACTACACAGCATATAACTAAGTATATGTTCTTTGGCAAGTACAACCAGCAAAAGAGTTCAGTATGCAGGTATGTAGTTTTAAACGGTTGTCCAATGTTGTTTTATAAGTTTCACTTTATCCCAAACTCTTTGGTTTTTTGTAGCATATAGCCAAAAAGTGCTTAAATACATTTTTTGAGGAAAGAAAAATTGAGCTGCGAGCTGGATGCGAACGCAGGCTCAAAACCTTTCATTCCCTTGTTTTTAAACGCTTTACACTTTTTTTTTCGTGTTAAAATCAACAAATGAGTCCTCCCACCCAGGGCAGAGCAGGAGGGACTGTCAGACTCGTACTGACTAAAATCCACGGAGTCCTTCAATAGCCCTTTACGTTCCGGGGTCACGGTAATTCGTAAGTCCAGCGACCAAACGCTTTACACATTTTTAACAATATTTACGACGAAAACGAAAACGCGACGCAGGCGTTATTGCGTATAAATATAAATATATAAGTTTTACTTAAATACAGCCAATAACATGTATGTAGTAAACAGGAAAACTGTTAGAACTTGCTGCTTGCATACCTCATTCTTTTGTTGACTGTACACACGAAAGAATGCATGAATGTGAAAAGGCAGAGAGGTATGTGCGATCGAAACACGTTGTGTGTTGTTGGTTCTACGTCATGTAGGAATTGTAGATCGTCTTATAAAAAGAGGAGTTTATTGCCGGATTCCTTTCATTATAAGAATGAGTATTTAATTTGATAGAAAATTGTGGATAGATAAATAGAATAAATGCGCTATTAAAGCTCCTGAACTAAACCTCGTTTTATTCCCTTTTAAAGTAAAGAATGCTTCTTTTTGTATTTTGTAACGTGGTAAAATCATCAAATGAGTTCTCCCACCCAGAGCAGAGCGGGAGGGACTGTCAAACTCGTACTGATTAAAATCCACGGTGTCCTTCAATAGCCCTTTTCGTTCGGGGGTCACGGTAATTCGAGAGACCCGCGACCATAATAAGTTACCATAGTAATCATTTGGTTAACTCAGGGTTAAAACATAACCCAGCTGGGCGTAATTTGGGTCTAATTTAAAAACGACAATATAACAGACTGTTCACGACTTTTGCCTCAGCGGTGAGCGTGGAGAATGCACTCTATCTATTAAAAAAAACCGCAGCAAAATCCGTTGCGCAGTTTTAAAGATCTAGTGTTTTTACCACGATAAAAAACCTCCTGCCTTCACCGATAAACAAAAATTTTACATAACTCCAACGAAAACACAGTAATAGCGGTTCATTGCAAATATTTGACCGGGAGCAGCGTCGTTAAACAAATGTCATGGCAAGCGGTAATGAGCCGACGTAGGGACAAAATAACGACTATTATGGTGTATTCGTGCAATGTTGCAAGGCCCCCTTTAGCTTGAAATTGTGGAAGACTAGCTTTAATCAGTGGATAACCTCGGATTAATTTAGAATTTGACGATCAATTCGGATCGTACATGTGGCGCCATCTTTTGTCATATGAACGAGAATAGTACGGAGATAGTTTTTCGGAATGATACCAAAGGTATCCGATATCCGTTTTTAAAATGTGATAAAGTATATACAAATTTTCAGGAAGATCGGTTACGTTTGGGAGAGAAAAGGTAACAAACAAACTTATACTTTTCGTATTTACAATATTACTTAGAATAAGAATTTAAATGAAAATTATAGATCATGCATAGTGAAATCTTAATTAGAAATATTGTACTCTAAAAAACATTAAACAATTGCAGTTATTGGTAGTTGAGGAGAAATGGATTCGGGGTATCATTCATTCTTTGAGTATAAATCAGACTGGTAGTTAATCTGTCAATGTAAACGAGTTAATTCTTAAACAGATCCTTGTGGATCAATCCATTCACAGAAATACATGTTTAAGATCATAACTACACTTTTAGGATAAATATTAAATGAACATTCAAGATTTCGATGTAGCAAAATAAACTGAAGTTAGCTAGATAGTCCGCCACGAAGAACCATCCCAACATGTTTTAGAGCAGAGAAGTCCTTGGACAGCGACCGTGAACCAGCAGACACGGCGTGGGTCGCACCCCAGACGGAATGTACTACTAGGTAGCTAAGATACAATGGCTTCTGAGAATTGAAGATAGGGAAGTGTACCTGGCTAGAATCTAGATGTTGCGATAGGCTGGACGATCTTATGACGGGGCTTCCTTTTGAGGACCAAAGCCTGCCTAGGGCGCGGGCCTGTCTTTTCAGGTAACCTTGGCCCCGGAACGTAAATGGCTATTGATTCCCTGTCAGATTTCCCAGAACCTCCTGTCCCGACTGGATGGATTTTGAAGACTCATTTGATGATTTTACCACGTTTAAGAAAAATAAAGCAAGATGTCAATTATTATTTTAACAGTCACTATCTATACATATAATAAATCTGTAGAAGGGTCAATTCTGTACATTGAAAATATTGAAAAAATAAATAGCGGGGGTGTTGCTGGATCGATACCAAACCCAAATATGTGATTAAAAAATTTTTTGTCTGTCTGTCTGTATATGCAGGCATCACGTGAAAACTAACGGTTCGATTTCGATGAAACTTGGTATAATTATACCGTATTATCCTGGCCATAAAATGGGATACTTTTTATCCTGGAAAAATACGTAGAAAAAAAATCTTATTTTTCAGTTTTATTCATAGACGTTGTTCTGTAGAACCGCGAACACACGTTGCATTACCCGCAGTAGATTCAGCGCCGAAAGTCGGATTTGGCTTGAAACGTCTGTCAGTAATTTACTGCTACATGCTACTTATCAAGGTCGGAATTACTATGAAAAAAATACTTACTACAGAACGCGAGCTCATCAGCAGTAGCTCAATAGAGGGATCTCCTTAATTATTATAGGCTTAGCCGTATTTGGGTCCAATAGATATTTATAAGATGTCATTGTCTGAGTTACTCAAAATAAATAAACAAACCATCCACGCGAAGACCGACATCCGCGCGGACGGAGTCGCGGGCGGAAGCTACTTACATAATAAACTTGACCTCTATTAAAATTCATAATACCTAATACCAATATATTATTTGACCTTGGTTTTTGACATAAAAATATTAATGGGTCATCAATTTATGGTCAATAATGCACGTTCTTGATTTAAACAATGCAGCGATAACTTTTTTTTAACTGCATATTCTGTTTGTTATTCAATTGATTCATGATCTATTGAAGAACAATGATTAGACAGCTCATAAAAGTATGTCAATCGATTGATGGTTTATATACCCTGTTGTGCACTGCCCAAAGACCATCAGCTGTGGCTCAGCAACAGACAAGTCTTTAAAGGGCAAACGTGAAACGACAGACAGGGCGTGGGACGTGCCCCAGACTGAACTACAAATTTAACTAGGTAGCAAAGGGTTACGATAAGAACAAAAATGTCAATGACCTCCTGTCAATTGTAGTTGAAAATTATGTTATGCAAATTAATACTTTGAGCATATTAATTTTCAATAGTATTTGGTATGTTTATTTTCTTGTAGGAATTGTTTTCTTAAAAGGTATTTGACTACAAAAATCCAATTAGTCAGTTAAATTATCAAAAAATATTTGACACGTATTTTTTCTATTGTCATGTAAACCAAAATTGACGAAAAAAACGACACTTTGAAAATTGCCAATACGTCACAAGCAAATACAGTATTTACTTGCTTCTGACGTCACGAACCCCCACTCTCGAGATTTGTAATTATGTACATTCATTCAATAAAAGATTAAATACGTATCAATTATTATTCAAAACTCTTACTGATGGACCAATGCAATTTATTGATGCCGTCAATATTTATTGATTGTTTATGTAAGAGCATACAAGTCACACATAACCTGTTGGTCTAGTGGTTAGTGACCCTGACTGCTATGCCGGAGGTCGTGGGTTCGATTCCCACCCAGGACAAATGTTTGTGTGATGAGCACGATCATTTGTTCTGTGTCTGGTTGTAATTTATCTATAATATGTATGTATTTAGAAATATATAAGTATGTTTATCAGTTGTCTAGTACCCATAACACAAGCTCTGCTTAGCTTGGGACTAGATGGCGTTGTGTGATAGTTGTGGAATATTTATTTATTTATTTATTTTATTTATAACCATACAACTGTTATAAAAGCGTACATGACGTCACACATCTTTGAGTCATCATAGATTTGTTTATACCACAACGCATATACGACTACGTCAAAATTATGGAAAAATTCGGAAAAACCTATGTCGGAAAACGGTAATGAATTGAGCAGATTATAATTTTGATTGTAAAATTTTCCAATGAAAATAAATTAATGGATTAGGTCATTGAGCTAGTGATTTTACTAGCTTACAATTTTTCCATTGCAGAATAAAATTTTGCTCTACTATAGACTACCGGGTCGCGGGACTGTACGAATTACCGGTGACCCCGGACTGTAAAGGGCTATTGAAGGACACCGTGGATTTTAGTCAGAACGAGTCTGACAGTCCCTCCCGCTCCGCCCTGGATGGGAGGACTCATTTATTGATGACTAGCGACCCGCGTGTTATATACATATTCGTACAAACTTTCCTCTCGAATCACTCTATCTATTAAAAAAAACCGCATCAAAATCCGTTGCGTAGTTTCAAAGATCTAAGCATACGGAGGACCCATTTGATGATTTTACATTACACAAAAAAACTATAGACTACCGACCTACATCCTAATCCTAATTATTATAAAAGACCCTGTTTCCAATGCTGGTGGGCTACTATTTTTACAAGCTTTTATTTACTTTCACCCGTCCCGTTGTCTGTAATCAAATCTTGGAAGTTAAATTTAATCCTGACAGGCCTGTTGGTCTAGTGGTTAGTGACCCTGACTGCTAAGCCGGAGGTCGTGGGTTCGATTCCCACCCAGGACAAATGTTTGTGTGATGAGCTAGATCATTTGTTCTGTGTCTGGGTGTAATTTATCTATAATATGTATGTATTTAGAAAATATATCAGTATGTTTATCAGTTGTCTAGTACCCATAACACAAGCTCTGCTTAGCTTGGGACTAGATGGCGTTGTGTGATAATTGTGGAATATTTATTTATCCATTTCCCGGTTTCCGATTGAGCTCAAATTTCTCACGTATATGTATATGGCGTGACAATGCAATATTATGTTGACTGATCTGATGATGGAGCTGGAAGCCATAAGAACTCTATAATGGAAAGCCGCAAACCCATCGAGTTTAAACTCGATATATTCGTCTTGACGAGTAGGTACTATGTCTATCGTAAGTATTTTTTTAACAATAAAACCTTGTTTTTAAAAAGATTTAGTTTTTTTAAATGACTAACTTGTTTTAAAATGTTTTTATTATTGAAGTGAAAACTTCTTTAGCGGCGTTGTGCACTTTTTTTGGAATGGGTAAAAAATGTTAAACTCGGGTCAAGACACGTAACCTGATCGAAAATTCGTAAGACGGCGCAGGGCGCTTGCACGAATTTTCGTGTGTGTTTATTACTATTCAAGTTTTCACTTCTGCCGGCACTCCCAGAGTGCAACCCGTCGTTTTTTTGCACAATCGCTGTACGATTAAAACCTTTACACCCCCTGTCTTTAACCGTACTTTTGTAGTGTCCAAAAAGCAATAAAACTAATTAAAAGCTTGATTAAAATGTAAGCAGCTTCAAATGATACTTGAATTAAGCAAGTTCTAACATCGCCTCTGTTTAATTTCAAAGCTTTGTGCCTCTAACATCGATAGTCAATCACGAAGTATATATTTTAAACAATCAACCGGAGTGCTGTTCCGTTCATCGCTTCACGCAGGTGTAGCAGTAATGTTAATCAATCAAGAATATTGCCTGCGATGATTGATTGCCAATCAATCAGAAATCAATTTTAGTTCCATGAGCTTAAGGATTATTATTATTTATTTATATTCACTACCTGTACAGGCAGGTCGCGGGACTGTACGAATTACCGTGACCCCGGAACGTAAAGGGCTATTGAAAGACACCGTGGATTTTAGTCAGTTCGAGTCTTACAGTCCCTCCCGCACTGCCCTGGGTGGGAGGACTCATCTGATGATTTTACCACATAAAAAAAAACCTGTGTAGGCAAACTGACTGAAATATAATTTTTTTATGTAAACTGAAATTAACGAACGTACGACGCTTTTAAAATTCACAATACGTCAACTTGGTAAAATTTTTACATAGTTCTGACGTCTCGAGCCTGATTTTAAGGCTTTAGTTTTGATGCATTTTTTCTTTGTCGATATCCATTGATTTAAAAAACAAAAATGCTCTAATAAAGAGGCTACATTGATTTGCAATTTATTGCTATTGTTACCATGATTATTTATGTATTGTTATTTTTAATAAAGCCAGTTTTAAAACTAGAACAGTAACTGAATCCACAATTGCCAATTGCCACGTACTTTGCGATCACAGCTATGCAGAATTAATGCCAATTGGCCAGCGTGAATTCTTATGACATAATGTAACCGTTTTTAGAAACCGCAAGTCATATGTTGCAAATAGATTGCCTCTCAAGTCACAGGCTTCAATCGAGCAAAGAACCGACGAAGTAGGCGTAACGAGTAGCTTGCCGTCCGATCAAGGCGACTCAAGTCGACGGCAAATGCGCGCCATATTCCACGCGAGTTTCAAGGAGCCGTCAGCAATCTGATAGGGCCAAACGCCTGATGGGGTCGCGGAACTGTCGGAGTTCCTGCCTTACCATGGCTCTCAAATGCAAAGGGTAATTGAAGAAACAGTGTGGACATAATCATAGACAGTAAAAGTCTTGCAATCCCTTCTACTCTTCCGGGGAGGACTTGACGAGGACTCATTTAATAGGGTAGTTTACAGTAGAAGAAAAATGAAAATTTGTCTAGTCCATCAGTTAGAGTATTGAAAAATAATGAACACGTTTTTTTTTAAATCAATATACATTGACAAACAAAACGCTTCGAAGTTCGAATTGGGGCTTGTGACGTCATAATGCCTGTAAAATTAAACAGCCGCAGTGACGTTTTGTAACTTTTAGAAGCGCTGTATCTTCGTAAATTTTGGTTTTACTAATTAAATAATAAATACGGGTCAAATATTTTTTGATAGTATATCTCTTTCGGACTTATTTCATTTTTAGACTCAAATAGCTTATTCTAGCACTGAATTTGCACTGGAGTAGTATCTGAAATCTGTTTATTCCAGTATAGCGTCCAATATCCAGCGCTGGATCGAAATAGAGTACGTTACTACTTTTCAATCCAGTAGCGCTGGATTTAGTAACTGGATCCAGGTAAATCAGTCTTTAACCTACAAGAATCTACAAGACAGAAGGACTGCCAACCAATACAATAAACACTACATTAACTTAAGAACCCGGAAAATCCTAAACAAGTATTCCGTGCCCCTATTCCGCAATACTAGTGGTATTTTGGTCACGTAACGGACAAGCAACCCGCGAACAGAGAGTAAGTTCCCTGAGCCTTTTAATGCAAACGGAATTTTGCTAAAAATCTACCGAGGAATAACAGAAAAATACTGGTTAGATTTTGTAGTGGAGCAGTGAGGTTTTGAAACAAGTTAGTTATTTAAAAAACTATGTTTTATTTAAAAACAAGCATTTATTGTTTAAAAAAATACCTAAGATAGACAAGGTAGTCGTCAAGACGAAGCGACCCCGGCAGGCTTTGGCCCTCTACAGGGGGGCCCCGTCACCGTCACTATGCTGACACTCCTTGAGGCGCGCGTGGAACACAACGCGCCGTCGACCCGGGCATGGTCCATGGTCGGACAGCGAGTCGCCCAGTACTCGCCGTTCGCATGCCCACGATATAATGTGATCATAGCGCTCGTTTCTATAATACACATAAGTGGTTTCTACAAAATAGAACATCATTACATGGAATGATAATAAAATGTAAAAATAGGTGTTGGGACGAAGGGATGCGGAGCTTGTAAAGGGGAATCATAGCCAGTTCTACTTTTAAACCGACCTGATTACATGACGCTTTCCAGCCCTGGCTGGAGGCCTTAAAATCTTAAGGCATCCACAGAAGTCTGGTTGAGCAGTACACGACCTAATAGAGGTCGACCGAGAGATGCCATACACAAAAAAAAAATGACGCTTTCCGAGCGATGAATTTCCAATCAAATACCATGTTTGAACCCGTAATATGCAAGTAAACTTGAGGTAAAAGAATATAAGATATTAGAGACAATTGACTATTTCACTGAAAAATTATAATTAGTCCGTGACTTAGATTATCAAAAAAAAATCGATCCGTATTTTTTCTTTTGTTTCGTAAACCAAAATTGACGGAGATACGATGCTTTCAAAACTGGCAATACTTCACAATTTAGCACAATTTCTATTGAATTCTGACGTCACGAGCCCCCACTGTCGAGTTTTGATGCGTTGTATTATGGTGAATATTCATTGATTTTAGAAAATAAAAAATACGTGTCTGTAATTTTTTCAACTCTAAATGACGGACTAATTATATTTGTAATCTATACCTACTGTCAAATAGCCAATTAGCATGGGCATAGCATAATCAGTATTATGACCCTCTGCGAGAAGGAATGCTGTAATCCACAATGCGTGACGTGAGGGCCCAACGCGAATTGATAGAATGATGTCTTTGAATTTTTTGTTATAGTAAATGCCGGTTTCCCCACAAAGTTTTCCTTCATCGGTGCCTGAGTAGTGTGATAATAATTTGAAAATGCACTTGACTGAATTTGAATAAACAACTCATAAGTCTCTGAATCACCACTATTGAGAGACAATTGCTTGTATTTAAAGATACTCTTATAAATAATATACAATTTTCCTTTTTTCCTAGACCTTTCCGTCTTATTAAGATGTTCATCTTTTAGATGATTTTGATGCTTCCACATTTAGTGTTACGTCGATCGAATTGCGAGACCAATCTATAAACTTCTCGGAGGTTCCACAAGGTTCTCAACAATTCTACTGAAGATTGTACTGGAAGTTTCTAGAAAGTTCTACTCTGATCTAGATGGTTTGAGATGGGTCTGGAATGTTCCAGAAGGTATGGAACTGTGTAGAAGTCCATAGATGTTTCCAGAACTTTCGACCATCTTCTAGAAAAATCTAGTGGGTCCGGGCGGGGTAAGAATAGGGCGCCGATAAGAGCCGGGAGTTAATAGCCCCTGGCTGGAGGCCTTAGAGTCATTTAAGGCATCCACAGAAAAGTCTGGTTAAGCAGCCCACAACCTCTTCTAGGTTGACCTGCGAGATGCCATTCACAAAAAAATGAAAAGCCGGGTCAGTCTGGTTTTGACACGATCGAGGCGACTCAAAAGTGAACTGGAAGTGAAAATCTCGAAGTGACTTTTAAGTGTGTGCAAGTGTGTCTTAGTGTTGAATAGCGTTTAGTGATTGATGTAATTAGTGATTTGTGTGTCATTAAAATTTTTTTGGTTTTTAATTGGTGTTGATTAATTTATCCCATACCCTGCTCGTAACAATAGAATAGTAAGCGTGCCTTTCCGTGCATACAATTTAGACATTTTTTTCAAGACACTTGCTATCCTCCAGTTTGCAGAATTCAGTATGTTCCCCGACCATTATAGCAAAAGTGGTCATCTGCAATACTCTGCTATTCTGGTAGCTCCGAGTATTTGCAGGTGTATTCAATTTTAAATTAATTATCTAAACCCAATTCAATCAATATGCTTGTAATTCGCGGGACTGACTGTATTTATCAGGTAACCGTGACACCGGAACGTAAAGGGCTGTTGAAGGACACCGTGGATTTTAGTCAGTACGAGTCTGATAGTCTCTCCCGTCTGGGCGAGAGGACTGGTTTTATAATTTTACCATGATATAAGAAAAATGTATGCTTTTACTCGTAACTAAATGGAACTTTTATCTTTAAACATTTGAAGACATCTACCACCTCTACTTAACCTTTCAGTGATATAAAATAATAGTATGTTATGTTTTCTGAGTATATAATGTAAGATAATAATATTTATTTATGAAACTTTATGCACAACACTGTACAACGGCGGACTTAATGCCTTAGGCATTTTCTGCCAGTCCACCTTGGGGTGATGCAGAGATAAAACATAGCAGGTGCAATAAAAAGAGAGAGAACTAAAACTTTTTTTTAATATCAGCCAAGCTTTTACCTAACTATCAGGCAACAAGCTGTTAAGGGTCAGCTTCCAATTTTTCAGTAGATGAGTATCTATATTTTACATTCAGCGACTGCCTATTTCACATTCACAACCCAGTAACTGGGTAAGTAGTTGTTTGACTTTCGAGCTTTTTACAACAGTAACAACTATCAAAGATCTACAAATAACAGCGGGGACCAACGTCTTAATTCATCGCAAGGTACGGAAGAAACTCGCTATAATAGAACCCATCAAGAACCCATCAAGAGAACGAGTTAGCCAAGTGAAGCTTAACCTTGTAGATCGATCTTGTTTTTATAACGAACAACTTGACTCCGCCTGGCCCTTTCCATCATCGGACTACAAGACGTACGGCAATGCGCCATCGAATATATGGTGGTCATCCCTCCGGTACGTACAAAACGTTTTACCAATACTTTTATTGTGCGCACAGCTAAGGAGTGGAATTCCCTGCAGATCTGTATTTCCCGACAGCTATAATCTTTTTTTTAACGTGCTAAAATCATCAAATGAATCCTCCCACTCAGGGCAGAGCGAGAAAAATCCACAGTGTCCTTCAATAGCCCTTTACATTCCGGGGTCACGGTAATTCGTGAGTCCCGCGACCCCGGAGTCCCGCGACCCAGGAAAGACAGCTATAACCTTGGGGTCTTCAAGTCAATAGTGAAGAGGTTACTTCTAGGCAAGCGTGCTTCACCGTCGACCACATCTTCGCTTACCATCAGGCGAGATAGTGGTCAAACGCATACCTATCATTCAAAAAAAACGACGGGTTGCACTCTGGGAGTGCCGGCAGAAGTGAAAACTTGAATAGTAATAAACACACACGAACATTCGCGCAAGCGCCCTGCCCCGTCTTACGAATATACGATCAGGTCACGTGTCCTGACGCGAGTTTAACATTTTTTACCCATTCCAAAAAAAAGTGCACAACGCCGCTAAAGAACTTCAAAAAAAACAGAAGCTACCGTTTTCTTTCTTCATATATATATTTGTAGGTATATTGTTTGAATGTAGGCTCAAGGCCACATTCAGCTGAGAAGTCGATGTTTCAATATTCCAGCTGCTGACAGCCCGGTGACTGATGGAAAGGTAGGTTGACTTATATTTATGTGCGGTAACGTGAAAATTTATGCTCTTTTTTACTTTTACCCTAATGCTCGTGGTTTGATAAAAATTTACGTGATGACAAGGCTACTGGAAAGTTAGATTTTTGATTTTATATATTGTAGTCTTTTATAATTCGTTTATTTATGTTATTTTTTAATAAGATTTATACCTTGAATTTGTAAAAAAAGTTTCAGAACTCAAAATAACACCCGTATCCCAAAATGGTTGGACAGAAATGTTAACTCACATTGCACTAGTTGTGTTGAAAGCCAGACACCTGAATTTGTCCATAATTAGTGCAATAGGCTCGAAGAAAGGAAGAAGTAGGGCTATTCAGACTTTAATCCTGTAATAAAACCTTATTTTCCCACATTCGGTAATATGTTATTACCCAACAAGGGAATCGAACCAAAGACCTCATACTCGCGCTTGCACTACGAACGAGGCAGTCGAATTACGGTCCATTTAAAATAGTGTCACTCGTATACCAAACAGTTGGTTAACTGTCACAACGGTAACCCTTCCCCTTCTGTGACTGTTCCAACTGATGATTGGCAGTCAGCTGATATTAAACCTAATTGGTCAATCAGACCAACACTGAAGCGATCGTAAAAATAAATATGAAACGAACAATCATTCCTCAACTTTCCCACCTGACCAAGTATGAGATAATTTACTCAAAGATACAGGAAAAGAACAACTCTACGCAATATAACAACAGTCTACCGAAACAAAGAGCTCATGGTGCGCCTACAAGGTCGAAGGTTTCAGGACGATTATCACAAAATGACAGCGCCCGGCCGTGGGATAACCGCGCATTGTGACAGACACTCGTATCCAACATACAACATCAGCCAACAAAGTCCTTGGCTTGACCGTGAAAAAATAAGCACATAATCAAAGAGTAAAAGCTCCTACTGTTCTCTCTACAATACCACTTCCGCGAAAACTCCGTAGCAAATTCGCAGGATCCCAAACGCATTGTTTTCTACGCCAGTGCTACGCCGCTACGGGGACGTGTAGCCGCGTAGCGTCTAATTACAATTTTTCGACAGTTACCGCGGTTCAGCTCCAATAGGATGTCGATACGATCTCGTCGGTAATTAGTTAATATTATATAACTTTCATCTCGATATCACTAGATGTCCGTGAAAAATACGGAAGAAATCCGGAACGGATCCTTTTTGGTAAAAGAACCTTACCTGATATAGATGTCTCGTTCCCACGGATTGAAGGTCGGAGTGTCAGTGTTTGTAGTGTAAGGGCACTGATGCACTCGCGGACGCGTGCGGCTGCTGCGAGCGCTGGCAACTCACTGACTGGGCCCGGCCGGGAGCCCCGCCGCCCGCGCCCCGCGCCGCACCCCCGCGCCCTAGCGGATAAACAACGTGCATTGTGGGCCCGATCTGTGGGCCTACCCTGCTTCACACACATATGCAGACCTCCCGCGAGATACACTGCTAGTGACCTCTCCATTGCGCATTTTCCGAACAATGCCTTTACATTTTCCCATCACAAAGACGCAATGTATGATATATTCGGAACATAGCGATGTTATCACACCGAAGCATAATGGTTATCAAATAAATTTTCCGCCCAGATAGTAAGTCTAGCGTTATAGATTTTGGATTTAAGTTCCATGATTGCACAGATCGGGGACAATGATACGTACATGTACATTATTGGGGCTTAGGTGGACGGTATTGGGGACACCTTTGGGTAGCTATGTTTGTTTTATGGGGACAATAGGTATCGAGGTAGCCGGTACACTAGGTACACTATTGGTAATCAATTAAAATGCATGATAGTGCAGAACATGCTGTTCATAGTATATATTTGTAGAAAGAGGGTGTGTCGCTGTATGGAGATACGCATTTGTACTAAAAGGGTTGTACACTACTATGAGCGAGAGCGGACAGCACATCTTTACTATCGCTTGTTACTATTAGATGTTGTGTCCTGTCAGCCTTGAGCCAGGGTATCCAATACTTTAATTTGTTAGCTTACCACTAGGTCTTTGATTGTTAAAAACAGATGAATATGAAAATTAAACTAAAATCAAAGCATTTATTTCAAGTAGGCCAGTTTGAGATTTTTTATAAGCTAAAGAATAATACAGATAGTACAGGTTTTTTTTTGTTAAAAACATTGCCCCCACTCTTTTTTTATCGTGGTAAAAAATGAGTCCTCCCACCCAGGGCAGAGCGGGAGGGACTGTCTCTCATACTAACTAAAATCCACGGTGTCCTTCAATAGCCCTTTATGTACCGGGGTCACAGTAATTCGTGAGTCGACGACCAAACTCTAGGAATTTCTCCTGTACCGATGATCTGTTGACAACTGAACATTGAATGGTCACGTACAGAAACACCCAGAACAACTAGTTGTAGGTCATACAAATATTTATGATCGACCGTGACACGCCGTGGGCCAGTCGATCGCTCGACTACTACACCAACCGAGCTAGATGGCAAAGTACTATATTTTCCCACTTAAGCCTTTGTCAAACAGACAGGCGTCGCGCATGCGAAGCGTGACGTTTTTACCCGACTACGGCAAAGCCAAAAGGAGGGTTATGATTTTGACCGGTATGTATGTTTATTTGTTCCCTCGTAACTTCAAAACTACTTATCATTACATGACATGTGAGGTCTCGTTAGAAGCATCTCAGTTGTCCGCTGCTTATAGGGTTGTACACCTGCGGTTGTTTCACACAATCTTTGTTGGCTAGGTGGCATACAACCACGGCTTGTTCTTGTTTTATACTTTTCAGTGCGCGATTTTATCGTAGTCGGGTTTTAGTTATTTTGAACGTATTTTTTATTATTTGTATTTTTTGTGTGTTTAAGCCTTTGACAAACAGACTGACGTGGCGAATGCGAAGCGTAACGTTTTTATTTGTAATGTATGGAATTGTTTGAATCCAGTCACATAGAATAGCGAAAGCGATCCGATAGCGTGACAGAACTATCGGACTGACGTTTCGCTTCGGTTCGATATCGCTTCGGACTCGCTTGTCCGTTTGACTTAGGCATTATTACGAAATTTTTTTTTTTTTAAGGGTGGGCCGGGAGGGACTGTCAGACTCTTACTGACTAAAATCCACCCGTGTTCTTTCGGATGCCCTTTACGTTCCGGGGCCGCGGTAACCTGGATTAAGAAAAAATCCGCGACCCCAGCAGGCATTTGGCCCCGTAAGGGGCCCCGTCGGTGACCCGTGAAACACGACGCGCCACCGACCTGGGCTTGGTCCTTGGTCGGACGGCGAGCTTACCCATTACTCGCCGTCCGCAAGCCCGCTCCGCCGCTGTGCCATCTGCTATTCAGAGGGACACGCGTTGGAGCATCCACCCGACAGGCTATTCGCATACGGGCAAAGAGACCCCTCAGGCACACAGTGCCTAAGGAAGAGTTTTGCCCGCATCCCAGGGTGCACCGGCCCGAAAAACTGGTCTTCCCCCCGGACGTATCCGAGAGGGAACTCCAGTCCACGGGCGCACGTGGAGGTTTCCTGTCTTAGCACCCCAGGCATTATTACGTCTTGTGACAAAACGTAGATCATAAAAGAAGAGAACGGGCAAGAAACTTACAAAATACTATCAAATAAAAGATTATTGCAGCAATAGATATAATTGTAAACGAAAACTGACATATCATGACATCGTGCAATATCTAGATCAAGACATGTATCTATAATCTGTATGTCTGTCATCTCAATCGTATCTTGCGTCCACACTTGATAATACATAGTTGCAAGATCGTAGACGACGTGGTATGGGCAAGGACATCTTCAGTACTTTCACAGTTATTATGTCTTGTGACTGGGACTGTAACACCATAATCGTTGTTGTAGTATTTTATTTTTTTGTTATTTGATAATTTAAAAGTGCCTGAAACTGGGCTAATTGAAATAAATAAATTATTGATTAATTGATTGTTTTCAATCAACCAATGAAAGTTTATTTGTGTACATAGGTATTACAATCCTTAACCGTAAACGGCCGAACCGATTTTTATGAAATACTAGCTTCATCCGCTACAACTTGAAAATTATCCCACGGGAACATAACATCGGGATAAAAACTATCCCATGTCTTAATTCAGGATACAAGCTTTTAATGTCATCTAAATCCGATTAATAGTTATTGCGTGGAAAGAGTACCAAACATACATACACACAAACTTTCGTATTTTTTATATTATAGGAAGTTATGTCACTCGGATAGATAGTAGTTTTAAACTCGCAGCCTCATGCAAGCGAGGTTCTAAACCTCCGGGCACTGATACAGAGGCTTTCTCTTTGGACACAGTTTTTGTGGTTAATAAATCTGTTTCCTGGTTGCACATTCGATTATGATACTCGTACTTTAATTCTTAGGTTCTGCAACAAGACCGGTCCTTCACAACGTTTCCTTCATCTCTTTGAGACCTTAAGCTGTCCTTAGCGTCACCAACAACATTATAACCTGTACATAATCACGGACACAACTCATGAATAAGACACAAGGCATAATTTGAAGCTCAATTACGTTTCAATTGGGCGGTCAGGTAACGTGACACATGCATAATTTGATAGCGCCGGGGGTAGCGTTGCCTGGCGTCCGGATAAAGCCGGACACAGGCTTTTTGGTTGCGTGTCCGGCTAAATTAGACTGTGTTCGGCGTGTCCGGCTTTTGTTAGACTTTCTAAATATGTAATTTTTTAATATTTATCTTTTTTTTTTCGCGCCATCCTCCTCTCATACCACTAACGGTAGCCGTGCTCGCCTGCACTGTTGCATTGCGAGAGGAACTTCGTTTTGTTGAACCAAAACTTGCATCAGACTAAAAAATTAAAGGTGTCAGGTCTTTCCACCTAAATGTCCGCCTAAACTGACTGGTCTGTCCGACTTTTCGGTTTGAAGACCTGTCTACTCTAGCCGGGCGCTACTCGCATCACAATGAGAGTAAATACGCTGTGTGATATATGAAAACGCCTCCTAGTGACCTGATTATTTAGGGATATCAAATATGCCAGTTCTTGCAAACTAGATATTTTTCATTTTCGGCTTTTTTTCAATAGAAATTAAATAAAACCAGAAACAGTACTTGTGTGTATCTAATATGTGTCATCTTACTATCTTTTCTTACTATCTATTTTCTAACTAAATATTAGGTATATGAAAGTTTGTGAGTATGTATGTGCGCGAGTGACTGTGTTTGATACTCTTTTACGCAAAACTACTGAACAGATTTGATGAAATTCGTTACGCAGGTAGTTTATTATCTGGATTAACACATAGGATAATTTTTATCCCGGTATTGCGTGGCCGTGGGATAATCATCGAATCAAACGCGGGTGAAGTCACTCTCTTAATCCGAAAATTTGAATGGATAAATGGATGCATTGTTGCAGAACACCTGAACGGATCTTAATTAAATCAGATAGTTTATTGTCTGGAATAACACATAGGATACCGGTATTTTTTATTCATTCCGTTATTAGTCTTCCATGGGATAATATTCGATTTACACGTTTTATAAACGCATAAGTGGGCCACCTTACACCACTGTGTAAACGCAATGGCCATAATAACCCATACAATAAACGCCATAATATACAGCAAAGACAACCCCCACGCCCCGGCGGCGGTACGTTCAGCACTTACTAACAGAAATGTTAGCTCAATTTGCCAGCTGATAAATATATAATTCTTAGAACTAGTGGCAGGGACACCGTGCTACTGTGTTCATGAGTGGAGGAACTTTCGTTTTAATTTTACGTTTAGAAGCCTTTTTGTTCTTGCAGAATTTGGTAAATAAAATTGTAGTTTTGTGTGAATGTAAGGTCTGGCAACTATGTCGTTTTTAAAGCAAAAACACATTAATGCCATTGTCAAACAGACAGGCGAAAGCGAAACGAGTCCGAGGCGATACCGAACCGAAGCGAGTCGTCAGTCCGATAGTTCTGTCACGCTATCGGATCGCTTTCGCTATTCTATGTGACTGGATTCAAACAATTCCATACATTACAAATAAAAACGTCACGCTTCGCATTCGCCACGTCAGTCTGTTTGTCAAAGGCTTAAACATAACTTGCAAAATGAGTCAAAGCAATCTATTTCTACTCAATTCTTCCTTATGAAAAACAGGCAATATATTCTGACTTCAAAATTCAAGCAGCAGAAAGGTCTTTTTCTTTAAAGGATCTTGGAAGAAATACATTTTTAAATAATTATATGTTTTTGAACCAGCCATGAAGGTGCGTGTCTAGATCGTCCCACCACCTCTTTTTGTGCCGACGGCCTTTACGATAACCGTGTCCACGCTGTCTTTGCCCAGCAGTGGGTCAAAAGCAGCTAATAAAATAAATACAGTACGATTTATAAGACTGGTCATAAAACTTCCAGTGGCCGTATTATGACGTCTTAAAACCAGGCTTGTTCCAGTGAGTGAACGAGGTGGCGCTAGACGACTTGTACAGCTCTATCTCTTTCACTCACTGGAACAAGCCCGGTTTTAAGACGTCATAATACGGCTGCTGGTGTCTAAAAATATCGACTTCAAAAATCTGAAACCAACGGCATAATACGCCAACAAAAGGCATTTCACTAAAATTCCGTTGCCCGTATCGTGTGCCGTGTAAAACGAAAGCGGTCAATGGTTTTCATGGAATGTATTTTTCAGTGGTACACTAGTGCCTTCAAGTTTACCTTCCCTGAAGTGGTAAGAGAAGGATTATTGTAGGTTATTGGTACTTTGAAGAAATATCGGTTTTACTGATCGATGAAGAAATTATTACTATTAAGTTTACATTTTCTTTGTTACTGTAGATTTCTGAAGAGACCTGTTGGCTAATACCATCGTTGTCGAGGAATTAGTCTTCTAGAAGTATAACCTACTGGGTTCAAATAATCTAATAAGTAGCCAACGATACGAAATAAAAGACTCAGCACACACGATACAGGAGAATTCCAAGTGTGAGCAACGTTTTCGAAAAAGAAACAAAATACCATAATTACAAACATTCTATGTAATTTCGCAGCCACAGCGCCAACCGTGCCGTTGAAACAGTCTTGGAGAAACCTCCCCCTAATCCAGACCTCACGGTATGACATTATTTGAGACGCGCGTGGAACACAACGCGCCATCGACATGGTCCATGGTCGGACAGCGAGTCGCCCATTACTCGCCGCCCGCATGCCCGCGCCTACGATGGAGATAGTCTGCCGACGTCTGTCACTGCGGCTGAGGTGGAGGGAGGACGCCGTCTTCTCCCTCAAGCAGTCCGCCTACCCCTTCGCGAGCATGACTGCTTTGCAGAAGGAGGCGACCACTTCCCATTCCGTTTCGCCCTGCCGTCCCGTCTTGGGCCGCATTTGATGATTTTACCACGATATAAAAAATCCTCATGATATGAGTCCAGGTAGTCCCGCCACCTCTTTCTAGGCTGCCCTCGTTGGTACATACACTAACAAGTAGGTTATTTTACTTAAAAATTCTAATTAGTCCGAAAGATTGTCAAAAAATATTTAACCCGTATTTTTTTTTTCTTCACTTTCGTAAACCAAAATTGACGAAGATACAATGCTTCTAAAAATCACAAACGTCACTCGGTTGGTATAATTTTACAAGTTTTATGACGTCACACTTCTGCACTCCCGAATTTCAATTTTATTTGTCAGTAGTCATTCATTTTAAAAAACAAAAAATACGTCTTCATTATTTTTCAATGCTCTAACTGATGCACTAAATAGTTTTTCTTTTTATTCATACAGTAAAGTACCTTGTTAAAAAAAACCAAAGCAAACCACTACAACACTTTAAAAATAGGTTATGACGCAGAACTACCACTACACATTCATACACACACATTACCATAAAACCTTTTTTGTACGTCGTCACCAAAACAGGCAGACAGATACCATAGCGTAACGTGAAGCGTAGCGTGAGCGTCACGGGAGCGTCACGAGAGCGTCACGAGAGCGTCACGAGAGCGTCACGAAAGCGTCACGTGACTGTAACGTGGTACTTAAAAGTTTATCGGACTGCAATGCGCCGCAACACGGTAAATTAACAAGAATAGATTCAAACTTTGTATGTATTGGTTATTTAAGTGAGTAAGTTAAGGTGATATCAGATACTTACATTGTTGACTAGTTACCTGCCCTTGCTTCGCACGGTTTTTACGACTTGTAAGGCTAGTCCGTTTTACACAAACATTTTGATTCTTCACAATAATGATCGTTCATTCTCTCAATCAGCGCATTATCTGTAACTTGATCACCTTCCTTAAAAAAGAGATCAGCAAGTATAGCTTTACTTTGACCTCGGCAAGTGTTGTTTTTTTTTTAGCGTGGTAAAATCATCAAATGAGTCCTCCCACCCAGGGCAGAGCGGGAGGCACTGTCAGACTCGTACTGACTAAAATCCACAGTGTCCTTCAATAGCCCTTTACGTTCCGGGATCACGGTAATTCGTACAGTCCCGCGACCCCGGCAGGCCAGGGCCCTGTAGAGGGCCCCGTCATTTTGCTGACACTCTTTGAGTCTCGCGTGGAACACAACGCGCCCTCGACCCGGGCATGGTCCATGGTCGGACAGCGAGTTGCCCTGGATATTAAAAAGGTGTAATAATTAAAAAAATTTTTTTTTTTTAAATAACTGTTTAATAGCATATTAATCTAGCTACATTTCATTTTAAAATGCGCTCTGATCTTAAACCGCGTTCAATTTTAAAATGCGTTGTGTTCCTAAATCTCCGTTCAAGAGCTGTTAGTTTCATAATAAAAGGGAATCTTAACTCTGACAGCTCCTGAACTCCGTTTAAACTGCTTCTCATACTCAGTTTATTCGTCAAAGCTAACAATCCCATAAAACTGCATATTTTATTATTAATTCAAACGAAATCCTTCAGTTTTGTTTTTTGTTTACCATTTACGAGTTTTATCACTAAACTCTTTATTCATATAAACCATCATTTTCATCGCGGTGATATTTCACACAAAAATTTCTAACGAAACTACGTGAAATTCACTTTAATATGTTCAAAATAGCAGCATTTAATAACATTTCACATAAAAATCTGGGTAATAAAGTTTATGGCTGCACTACGCTACGTCGTAGCTCGTAGCTCGTAGCACCGTAGCGGCGTAGCATATACGAGTATGTACGTAGCACTTTAGTACGACAGACGGTTCAACTGCTTTTATGAGAGTGTTACGTTTTGTCTACAAATTGTGTTTTGTGTAAATATATGGAAATAATGGTTTTGTGTTGAGAGCAGGCTTATTTTTTGTATTGTGTAGTATAGTAGTATTGTTGAGGTAAAAAAAAATGAACATTTTTAACACGATGTACTAAAGATTTCTGAAAAAGAGAATGATTTTGTTCCTATCGTCATTTGACTTCTACAACCCAGTAACTGGGTAATACGATAGACCCTTGATAAGACTGGGTGTCAGATTTTCAAGCTTCTGGCTAACCGTAACGACAGTCAAAGATCTACAAATGACAACTGGGACCAATGGCTTCATACTTTTCCAAGCATGGTGGAAACTCAATATTTTACTAACAAACAAATAAAATTACAGCGTACAATTTAACTACTAGTTAGTACTTTATAGACATACTAGCGACCCGTCCCGGCTCCGCACGGGTGCAATCTCTACTATATTGTGCATGTTTTCTTGTGATTGAACCTTCCTCTTGAATACTGTATCTATTTAAAAAAACATTATAAAAACAAAACCGCATCAAAATCCGTTGCATAGTTTTAAAGATCTAAGCATACATAGGGACAGACAGACATCGGGAAGCAACTTTGTTTTATACATGTCATATTTTTAGTTGGTAAATTATATCAAATGATTCCTCCCGCCCTGAATGGGACGAAGACAGGGCAAGACAGAAGGAACTATCAGACTTGAACTGAATCTACGGTGATCCTTCAATAGCCCTTTACGTTCCAGGGTCACGGTTACCTGTTTAAACAGCCCCGCGACCAAGCAAAACCTCTAAATCGATCCAAGCCGAAACAATAGGAATACACGACAAAATACTCGCCTACATATCACCTAAATTATTCCTTTGCCCCGATGCTCACAAAACAATTAAATTAATGAATAAACATGATATTTGCGAGCTGCACAAATGCACAAAATTATAGGAATTTAATGAGAATGAGGACAAAAGGCACAAAGCGGCGGTGAACACAAATAGCAATCCAATCTGCTTTTTGTCTCATTCAAAAGGTTCTAGTGATGTGGTCATCGTGGTATTTGGTAATGGTATCGAAATTAAGTCGTGGTATTGGTATCGAAGTGAAGTCGTGGTATTGGTATCGAAGTGAAATCTTGCTTTTAATAGCGTTATCGAAGTGAATGCGTGGTAAAGGTTTCGGTGTCGAAATTAAATCGTGGTATTGGTATCGATATCGAATTAAAGTCGTAGTATTGGTTTCGAAGTGAAGTCGTGGTATTGGTATCGAAGAGCAGTCGTGGTATTAATATCGGTATCGAAGTGAATGCGTGGTAAAGGTTTCGGTATTGAAATTAAATCGTGGTATTGGTTTCGATATCGAATTAAAGTTATTGGTATCGAAGTGAAGTCGTGGTATTGATATCGGTCGTAAAATAAATTCGTGGCGTTGTTCGGCCACTATCCAAAAACGTTAATCTGAAGTATCGTCAGATAAATTTCTTTAAACTTATGAAAAGTTAAAAGTGAAGTAGTTTACCAAAATTTAATTTAAAGCGAAATCTTCAGGGTATAGAGTACAAACATCTGCAATCAAGTCGTTATGTCCACAATGACTAAACTTGTGACTAAGTTTAAAATTTGACCTTTTTAAATAAACGTTATTGGGTAAACAACGTTATCAACATTTCTTTGTTATTAAAATTCCTAACCTTTAACCTTTTAGGTGGATTTTATATCATCAAATGAGTCCTTCTACCCAGTGTGGAGCGGACGGGACTATCAAAATCAAAGCATTTATTTCAAGTAGGCCAGTTACAGGCACTTTTGAATTGTCAAAGACAAATAAAATATAATTAGACATTACAAAATTATGGTGCTACAGTCCCAGTCACAAGACATAAAAACTGTGAAAGTACCGTAGATGCCCATTCCAAGGAGTAGATCTCTATGGAGAAGAACGGGCAAGAAACTCCATGGACACTCTTTTTAGATCGCCAAAATTATTACAGAACCTTTGTTACATCTGTTAAGTTCGTTACGGGAGACAAGTGAAACCACTGACTGCTGTTAGCACACTGTCTATTCGACGTTAACAAGGTGGGGACGCAGCCCGCCACACACACATGTAAACACATACATAACACCTCCTCCCTCATTTGAAGACATATCAAATAGTTATATACAATATACTTACAACTACGGAACAGCCATATGCGACAATATACATTACAACAAACAATTTTTCAACATTACAAAAAGGGCTTATAGTCTACGCGAGGAATGTTTCTCAACTGTTTATTCGGACATCTCGAAACTTGTGGCTCCAACACTGTTATTGCGGAGGATGAAGGTGGCAAGTTTGTGATAACACTTCCTTCCTCCCCTGCAGTCGGCTCTGTAACGCTATCAGCTGACGAATTGCTGTGACTTTCGTAGTCATCGAAATCGTAATGTTGTTGTGTTGGTTGTGTTACATTATCTTTGCATGATATTATCTGGTTCTTGTGCTTTTTTACATCAGCTGTAGTACTCGAATCATGAATTAAATACAATACTTTTCCCAGTTGCTTTTTAATAACACCCTTGCACCCAGTGGTGCAAGGGTGTTATGTATAAAAAGTATATAAACAGTTTTAAATACCAGTGTATTTAAAACTGTTTATATACTTTTTATACAATATTTGTTCGCCAGGTTTAAACACTTGTTTATTATTTCCTCTATATGATTTAATCTGCGAGCACTGTTGATGTTTAACATTATCATTTGGAGACGTAAGAGAGGACGACGGAGTTTTAGGGTTTAAAAAATCTAACCGTGACCTAAGCTTATGCCCATATACTAACTCAGCTGGTGAGAAACCCGTGACAGAATGGACAGAATTCCTATAATCGAAAAGGTATTTTAATATCTTCATCTTACAGTCTGTCTTATTTCGTGAAGAGAGGATACTGGATTTTATACCCTTTTTCGCTATTTTCACGAAACTTTCTGCCTGACCATTACTTGCTGGGTTATAGGCCGGTGATGTCAAATGGGTTATGCCGTTTAGTAAACAAAAGTTTCTAAATTCATAAGACGTGAACGCGGAGCCGTTATCGCTAACGATTGTGTGAGGCAAGCCGTATCTTGACATAAAATCGTATAATTTTTCGGTAACCGTTGTTGAGGTAGTTGACGAGCTGACGTCATACACTTCCACCCATTTGGTGTGTGCATCTACTACTACTAAAAACATTTGGTTATTCACTGGTCCGAAAAAATCAATGTGTATCCTGTAAAATGGCACCGGCGGGTATTGCCATGGAGCGAGCGGGGCTCGGGCAGGGGACGGTCGCAGCTGTTGACATACCTTACAGGAGTTAATCATTGCTTCCAACGCTGCGTCTACCCCCGGAAACCAAAAACGCGACCTGGCTTCTGCTTTGGTTTTCACTATGCCTAAATGTGAGTTGTGTAATTCTAACAAGACTTTTGTGCGTAATTTCTCAGGTAGAATGACCTTGTGCCCTCTCATGAGACACCCGTTCTCGTACGATAACTGTGTCCTACATAAATAGTATGGTTTTATTCGTACATCTAATAATAATTGCCTTGGCCAACCGCTAAGAACATAACTAATTACTTTCTTTAAATCAACATCTTCGTTTGTTTCTTTACGCAACTCATCCAAGGTCACCGGCATATTCCCTTCGACAACAAAGTTAACATACGACGCGCGATCAATAAGCGCAGAGGTAGCAGCGGCGTGTGCGTCGCCCTCCCACTCGCTTCTCGATCGCTCAACTTCGCGTAAACTCGCGCGAGATAAATAATCTGCGTTATTGTTGATGCTCCGTACGTATTCGATGGTATAGTTATATGCACTTAAAAACATTGCATACCTTTGCAGCCTATTGGCTGAGACTTCTGGTATCCCCTTATATGGACCAAATATAGATATTAGAGGCTTATGGTCGGTTCGTAAGAGGAATGGTTCCGACCTTCCGTACAGATATTGGTGATATCTTTTTACTCCAAAAATAATCGCGGTTGCCTCTTTTTGTATCTGTGAGTATTGTTTCTCCGCGGTATTCAAAGTACGAGACGCGAATGATATCGGGCGTTCTATACCGTCATTATCAATTTGTGATAGAATCGCTCCCAAGCCGTAAGGTGATGCGTCTACCGTCAAAATGATTTTAGATTTGTAATTGAAGTGGGTTAGCACTTGATCGGAAGTTAAATATTTTTTTATTTTACGGAAGGCGTTTTCATGATCTATGGTCCAATTCCACTTAACCCCTTTTTTTAATAAATCGTATAACGGACAAAGAATACTCGATGCTTGAGGGACGAAATTCCTGTAATAATTCACTAGCCCTAGAAACGATTGCAATGTGTTAACATTTGTCGGAACCGGAGCATCCACGATGGCTTTTACTTTAGATGGATCTTTCTGCAACCCGTTCTTACTAATTACGTAACCTAAATACTTTATTTCATCTTTAAAGAAATCGCATTTTCCTTTTTGTAAGGTCAATCCCGCATTTTGTAACCTTTTAAGAACTACGTGTAATCTTTCCACATGCAATTCTGATGATTCAGCTGTTACTAATATATCGTCGAGCAGACATAAAACCCCATCTAGCCCGGACAGCAAAGACTCCATAGCTCGCTGGAAAATTGAAGGTGCGCTTGACAGACCAAACACTAGACGCGTATAATTAAACAATCCGCGGTGTGTATTAATACATGTCAAGTTCTGTGATTCCTCGTCAAGTAAGAATTGGTTGTATGCCATCGATAAGTCTATTTTCGAAAACTGTTGACCACCGTGTAGTTTTGAAAATAATTCATGGATAGTGGGTAGTGGATATTGTTCAATTTCTAACAACTTATTAATTGTTACAGAATAGTCCGCACAAAGTCTTACGGAACCGTCACGTTTAAGCACCGGCACGATAGGTGACGCGTAGTCTGAATGTTGAACCGGTTTCAATACACCCAGGCTCACTAAACGTCCCAACTCCTTATCAACTTTGTCGCGTAATGCAAACGCAACAGGTCGCGCCTTAAAGAAAACCGGTTTAGCATCGTGTTTTAATCTTAACTTAACTTTATAATTTTTAAAAGCGCCTAGTTTATCGGAAAACACTTCAGGGAATTGCAACTGTAATTTTTCGACTATGTTTTGGCTATTACCGGCTAGGAAGTTGACCGAAGTTAACTTTAATTTAAATTTCGATATAAAGTCTCGGCCTAGCAGCGGTGGGCCGCCATGGCGTATTACATATACGTTGAGTGTGTGGGTGCACTGCATATACGTTATCGGCAGACACACATACCCGACGCACTCCATTAAGCTACCCGTGTAACTATAGAATCTCTTCTGAGACGCTCGTAACGGCAATCCGTAAAATAATTTATCGTAGGTACCCTTGGATATCACGGTAACCGCTGAACCACTATCAATTTGGAATTCTACCCTCTTATCATTTATTGTAACCGTTTCTGTCATAGGTTCCCCCCCAGCGGAATGTATATTATATAACGATTTACCGTCATCGTCCTCGCTTACATCTCCCGTTTGCACGAAGTTAACTTTGCCACACATCTTACGCAGATGACCTACAACGTTGCACTTTTTGCACTTGTACTTCGCGAATCGACATTCTGAAGATGTATGGTTAACGCGACCGCATACCGAACACTTATTTTTTCCGCCACCGGTGGGTTTAGCACTAGTTTGTCCCTTCACGATTTTGAACACTTGAGCTCGTTCCGCCACGGTAGTAGCTGTAGCAACAGCGCCTGCGCGCGCGCACCGTACGCTTTCCGCCACCTCCACCGCCTTTGACAAGGTCAAGTTCGCCAAATCATACGCGAACAGCTTCTCTCGTTCAGGACCCGCTTCCATTCCCATGACGAATCGATCGCGCAATGCCTCTTCAACATTGCTAAACTCACAATGGACTGTGAGTCCTCGTAGCCGCGCCGCCCACTGGGTATATGACTCGCCTGGCTGCTGCGTCGCTGCGTAGAAGTTGTGGCGCTCACTAAAGCCGCATCGTTTTGGGGTAAAATGATCATCTAGCAGCTTCACTAGATCTTCATACGGCACCAGCTGCACATCTTTAGGCAGAGCCAGATCCGCTGCCAGTTTGTAGGTACTGTCATTGAGTGCGCTGAGTAGTATCGCTCGCCGCTTGATTCCCGTCGCATCGCTTTTTGCATCAATATCGTTTGCAATGTACCACTGTGTCAAACGACCTTTGTAAGTTTTCCAGTCATTTACATTGTGATCGAAATTTGACAGAATTCCGAAAAATGACTGAGCCATTTCTTCGCTAATTATTTTTTTTTTCTTTTACTGTGGGTATAATCCTCGTCGCCAATTGTTAAGTTCGTTACGGGAGACAAGTGAAACCACTGACTGCTGTTAGCACACTGTCTATTCGACGTTAACAAGGTGGGGACGCAGCCCGCCACACACACATGTAAACACATACATAACAACATCATTCATTTTGAGATGGTACATTATGTGAGAACGATGTAGCAAGTTAGAAGTGTCCATAGTAAAAAATAAAAAAAGACAATTCAGAAATAAAATGATTAATAATTAAAATAAACCGTGGCAGCTAAGAGATGACCAGTCCCAACTGACAGCGTCCGTTCACGAACATGACACATGTATCAGCACCATTCAGCTCAATCAGACTCATACTGACTGAATGCACCGTGTTCCTTCAATAGCCCTTTACATTCCAGGGTTACGGATTAACTGTTTGAACAGTTCCGTGACCCCGGCAGGCGTTAGGCCCTCTATAAGGGCCCCGTCAGATTGCTGAGAACTCGTTGAGGCGCGCGTAAAACTCGACACTGCGTCTTCCCAGAAATGGTCCCTTATCGGACGGCGAGCTAACCTGCGGTGACAACTGAACAATCCTACTGACAGAAGTAGAACCTTTTTCCCCATTTTCATCATCCTGAGCTAGTGAAGGGTATAGTACGACTTGTATTAGTTACTAGATATTAGAGGTCAGATAAACAGTCGCTCTTTATCCCACGTCCGGTAAGAATGGATGCCAATCCAATTCTTTTTTTAAAAGTTGCCCCACACTAGGAATTTCTCCTGTATCGTGGGTGCGTTTACAAACATATAAACTCACATACACAAACGCCCAGACCCGAAACAACAACTTGTAGATCATACAAATATTTGCTCTGTGCGGGAATAGAACCCGCGCACGCAGCGCAGCAGTCCAATTGGAAATAGGCTAGGCAGATGATGAAGGTTTACAGTTCGTCTTCAACTGAACTGAACTTATCTGGCACAGCTTGAGGCACGCGGTTTCTATCGTGATTTTCAATTTTGTTTTTTTTTTGTTTATTGTGAAAACGTTAGTTTATGTCAAATAAACATATTTTGTCGCAATGTCTTTTCGTCTGACATACCTCAGTGCCTCAAGACGAAAGTCTTTAACCAATGTGTGTTACCAGTATGCTCGGTGTTTCTCTACGTGATCGAATCCGAAATGAGGAGATCCGTAGACGAACTAAAGTCACCGACATAGCCCACCGGATTAGCAAGCTGAAGTGGCAATGGGCAGGCCATATTGCTCGCAGAGCAGATAGCCGATGGGGTCGAAAAGTACTAGAGTGGAGACCACGGACTAGCAAGCGCAGCGTAGGACGTCCACCAACAAGGTGGACAGACGGCCTTATAAAGGTCGCCGGAAGACGCTGGATGCAGGTCGCTTCCAACCGGTATATGTGGAGATCTAAAGGGGAGGCCTATGTTCAGCAGTGGACGTCCTATGGCTGAGATGATGAAACATATTTTGTTTCTTTTTCAATGTTTATATAAACAATGCTCCAACAATACAATATTGCAATACACGCTACATACTATTAATTTAAATGTCACCTACACCTGCACAATGCAGATAACGATACGTCAGACAGACCTAATTAATTAGTGTACCTTGTCTTAATTGATCGGAAGTGATTAACACTCCCCCATTCCCTCTCACTGGGACGAGGTCTGCGTCCCAGTTGTGGGAAGATGTGGGAACATTGTAGGCTGATTTATTATGGAACATACTATAAGGTAAACTGGTTTATGGCAGTGGCTTCACCCGCGTTAGAGTCGAAAATAAACATGTTGACATCATCACTACATAGTATAAAACAAAATGGCATCCCTGTCTGTTTGTCCCTATGTATGCATAGATCTTCAAAACTGCGCAACAGATTTTAATGCGGTTTTTTTTTTAATAGATAGAGTGATACAAGAGGTTTATATGTATATAATATGCATAATATAGTAGAGATTGACCCGGGAGGAGCTGGGACGGGGGCTAGTCAATTAATTGCAAAATTAATTACTCCGTTAATAAGAGTTTTTAAAAGTAATGGATACTTATTTTTTCTTTTGTTGATTTGATGCATATTTACAAAGATATAACGCAAAAAATTGTGGGGGCTCGTGACGTCAAAAGAAAGTAAAAATTGTACTTGCTTGTGACGTATTGGAAATTTTGAAAGTTTGGTTTCAATCAAATCTTCGTCATAAAGTCAAAGTTCAAAAGAAAAACTGTGTCAAATATTTTTTTATAATCTAACTGACGGACTTTTCAGACATATACCCTTTTTTTGTCGTGGTAAAATCATCAAATGAGTCCTCCCACCCAGGGCAGGGCGGGAGGGACTGTCAGACTCGTACTGACTGAAATCCACGGCGTCCTTCACTAGCCCTTTACGTATTGTATTGTTAAGGGCTCCCTTTTCCGCATTTGGACTCGTAGGTGGTCCGTTATGCGTGAGGTGGGACGGTTGGCTATGTGAGCCAACCCAGCTCCTTCCAGAAGCTCAGAAGTCTCCTGGGACGTTCACAGGCTTCTTGGAGCGACCTTGGAGTGCTAAGGTTTTGTGCCCGTTGGTTAGCAACGCCTTCGCATTCCAGGATTACGTGGGTTGCCGTTTCATCCGCGTTCAGGCAGCCCCTGCACAACGGGCTGTCTGTCGCGTTGATAGTAAACAGATGTTTGTTGAGTGGGCAGTGACCGGTAAGCATACCCACCACAACTCGTAATTCTGTTCGTTGGAGGCTGAGAAGTCTGCTGGTCAGTCGCGGTGTTAGTGCAGGCACCGCTTCTCTAGACTGTCTGCAGTCGGTTGTAGATGCCCATCTGGCATTATGTTTTGTTTGGGTTTGCAAACGTATCCAGGTCCTGAGTTGACCGGATGGGATTGGCAAAAAGGGTGTGGGGCCGGCCACATCCACACCCGAGCCTCTCCTTGCACGTTCGTCTGCTGCATCGTTACCCAATGATCCACTATGTCCTTTAATCCATTGCAAAATGACCCTGTTGCGGTTCGAAATTTTTTGCAATGCTAGATGACATTCATAAATTAGGCTGGACGACATAATATTGCCGTTCAGCGCCGTTAGTACAGCCATACTATCGGAGAGAATTCTAATCCCGTAGTTAGATATGTTCCTTTCCATGACTGCGATGGCAGCTTGGGTGATTGCTACACATTCACATTGGAATATAGAGCTATGTTCCCCTAGCGGTAGAGATATTTTTATGTTGAGATCCATTGAGAATACACCAGCACCTGTACCGGTTGCGGTTTTAGAGCCGTCCGTGTAAATACGGACTTCGTTGGCTCCTGATTGATCTCGCTCGGTCTCTGATAGTTGAATTCGATAGAGCTTATCGAACACGTGAATTTTGGGGATTCTATCACAGGGCGCTTCAATGTATGGTACATCGTTTAGCGCTCTTTCCCATATTATGGTGTGATTGCCCCTTTGGTTTTTCCACATGCCGGAGTGTTTTAACCTGATTGCCGCCATACTGGCCTCCTGTTGGATAAAGAGGTCCAGTGGCGGCAGACCAAGCATTATCTCCAGGGCATTAGTTGGTGTTGTTCGCATGCATCCTGTGGTGGCTGAGCAGGCCAACCTCTGGAATGTCTGCAGTTTTTTACGGGTGGTTATTAGTTCAGTTCTGGGCCACCAAACTACCGCTCCGTAGGTAATTATTGGTCTAATAACGGTCTTATAGAGCCATAGTGTTATTTTCGGCGAAAGGCCCCAGGATTTCCCCAGAAGTCTTCTGCATTGCCAAAATGTTATGCTTGCTTTGTCAATCTTGTGGTCCAAGTGTTTGTTCCATAACAGTTTGCTGTCAATGATGACACCCAGATATTTGACCTCATTAATTAGGGACAGCTCGGTGCCAAACAGTTTAGGTAGTTGTAAACTGCCAAGATTGCGTTTGTGAGTGAACATGATAAGTTCCGTTTTTGACGGGTTCACTGATAGTTCGTGCTTCAAGCACCATTGTTCGACGATCTTCAGAGCCTGTTTTGCCAGGTTGCACAGCACATTCTCAAAAGGTCCCGTTATGAGAATGGCTAGATCGTCCGCATAGCCTACCGTATAGTACCCATGTTCAGTGAGTCTGCAGATCAGTTCATTGACCACGATGTTCCATAGGAGGGGGGAGAGAACTCCTCCCTGTGGACAGCCTTTTGCTACCACACCTCTGGTCGTGGTATTTACGGTAAGTTGAATAGCCCTTTGTCTTAGCATGTTGTCTATCCACCCGGCAGTCGTGGGTTCGACCCCATGCCTGGATAGGGCTCGGCTAATGCTGTTAAAGGTGGTTTTGTCAAAGGCGCCTTCCACGTCTATAAAGACGCCTAAGGTTGATTGTTTGGATGATAGTCCGTTCTCGATTCGTGATACGACGCTATGAAGGGCGGACTCTGTTGATTTGCCCATACTGTAGGCATGTTGGTTAGCGTTGAGTGTTTTACACGACAGGGCATGCGTTCGAATGTCCCTTCCACAGAGCCTTTCGAGGGTTTTAAGTAGGAAGGATGTGAGGCTGATTGGCCTGAAGGACTTCGGCTGCGTGTAGTCACTTTTGCCGGGCTTGGGAATAAATACGACTTTAACTCTCTCCATTTGAGGGGAGTGTGACCGTAAGCAATGCATGCTCTGAACAGGTTCACGAGATGCACCACCAGATTGTCATCACTCCATTTCAGTAGTCCTGGAAAGAGACCGTCCAGGCCAGCTGATTTGTATGGAAGGAAGCTGTTGATAGCCCATTTCACTTTATTGTATGTTACGATTCTCTGGACTTCGTTCCAGTCGGTACTGGATGCTGAATTGCCGGTCTCAGCTTCCCAGCTCTCTGAGGAGGTAATGACACAATCTGGAAAGTGAGTTTGGAGCAGCAGTTCGCATGTCTCTGCATCCGACTTGGTATACGTGCCATCCGGTTTTTTTAAAGAACCGATGTAGCGCTCAGGTTCGCTGATCAGAATATTTTTTATTCTGGTGGCATGGCTGTTTGATTCTATGTTCGAACAGAAGCGTTTCCAGCATTCGCTTTTCCTGAGACGGATACGCTTCTTGTATTGATTCTGGGCTACTTTAAATTCGTCCCAGTCGTTATCCCGTCGGGTGTTTTTAGCTCTATTGAACAGCTTTCTTACCTTGCGACGTAGTTTTTCCAGTTCTGGGCTCCACCAGCTGGTCTCACCTGCGGGGGCCCTTCTTGGCGTCACAAGTGGGCATGTTTTTTCAAAGCAGTCCACTAGAGTCTTGGTGAGTTGATTATTGTGGGTGTCAATCACAGCGGCGTTGTCGTAACTAGGAATTGGAAGTCCCTTCAGATTTTCCGCCGTTTCGGCAAGATACCTTACGCGGTCCATCTTCCGGGGATTCCGTCGCGGCACCGCGGGATTTACCATGATGTTAATAATGTATATGATCCACCTGTGGTCAGAGCAGGACAAATCTTTCGAAACATGCCAGTTCAAGATGTGCCGCGAGATATTCTCTGTTGCAAGAGTGAGATCAATGATAGTTTGGGCTCGTCTTGTGACAAAGGTTGGTTCAGAGCCCCGATTCATAATTCTTAAGTTAGTGGTGAAGAGATAGTTCAGAAGTTCCTCACCTCGTGCGTTCGACCCAGATGATATGGTGCGCGTTGGAGTCGGCTGATATAACAAGCTCCAGTCCTTCCCTCTCGCAGTAGGCCACCAGTGCTGTAAGTTCCGGTGTGGGTACCTCCTCGTCGCCTGGCAGATAGGCAGACGCAAGTACCACCTCGGGTAAGCTGAGGGATGGGTTGCACAGGAGCCTGATGGCAGTCAGGTCCCTGGAACAGAACTCGGTTAATAGAACTACAGGTACATTTTTTGGTGTAAATATACAAGTTCTTGGTTTACTTACGGTAGTGTTCAGGAGGAGTTTACCTCCGATGTTGGATAGACCACAGATTCTGCCATTCCTAATCCAGGGCTCCTGGATTAGGGCTATGGTCTTGGTTGGTCCCTCCAGCACCTTACGCAAGTTGGTCGTAGCAGTAAGGCTGTGCTGGAGGTTGGTCTGGACGATTTTACAGGTCTCGAGGAGGGGAGCTGCTTGGGCCATCACTACTGTTCCCGAGCAGTTTCTCCTCATCGTCCACACCTTCCCCACTGAACCAGTCTAGCCTGGTGGTCTTTGCCGAGGCATCGACGACGGCCATGGGACTGGGAGGTGAGTTATCTCCAGACACCTGCAGAGACACAGGGTTGTTTTGGCTCACCGTGGAGGAAGGTGTTGATAAAGCCGGACCCAAGCCTCCAGCAGCTTGCTCCGTCTTTACTGGGACGGTTGCTTGCTCGCTTTTGGCACTAGGTCCGGTGGTCTGGGGGCAGAAGGTTCGGCTTGCTCGCCCTTGGGTCCGCTTGCCATCACCTCCTGCTGGAGCATCAGGTAAACCGACCCCGTCTTATAACAGACGCGGCGGTCCCTCTGCATGATCCGGTCGGTCTCCGATTGCGGGATTCCAAGGACGATGTAGACACCGTCCTTGTTGTCCTGCTTCTCGGCGTGGTAGAGGCTCCAGGAGTCGACGTTGTACCAGGGGTTCTGCCGTCGCAGCCTGATGCGCAGCCTGTCCACGGTCCCGTCCGTGAAGTTAGGTAGGAACATCCCTGCCCTGATTCTGCGAGGGATCTCTGACTGGCGGCGAACCGCCAATTTGGTCCCATCGATGGGCGAGGGAAGTTCCGTGATGGTACGGCGAACCCATTCCAAGGTGAAGTCGTCCTCGCACCAGAGTTTGAGAACGCCATCACTCAGGAAGAGCTTGCCGCGGAAGGAGGGAGCACGGTCGACATCCGTCGATGTTGACGGGGCGAAAATCGCCTCATCTAGCGCCAGATCAATGGCAGCCTGGATGGCAGTCGAGTGCTCCTCGGTAAGTTCGTGGAAGGGTTCCGTTGTAACGGCCACGGCTAGGTCGTTGGACCCTATCGCGTCCGCGTAACTAACCCCTCCACGATGGTTATTCCGTCCTGTTGGCGGGATTTGTCGGGGTGTGGCGGCAAGCTTTACACGCTTGCCTCCGTCCCGTGGCGACATAGTGTCGTCAGGACGAGTCCGCTTAGCAGACTTGGTTTGGCCGTCGGCCGCACCAGAGGCTCCCGTGTAGCGCCACCTCTTCCCCGCCCGCTTACCGCGAGGGCGATTGGCGCCCTTCGCCTGCTGGCCGGCACGGTGGTCCTGGGCTACCTGCATCGTGCCAGCCGGTCCTGCAGCGTGCTCTGTAGGCCCGCGCTTAACCGGCTTGGCTGGATCAGCAGCGATCGAACCAGCAGCAGGCCCTTGCGGGCTGCGCTTATCCAGATCACTGCTGCCAGCGGTTGTCCTCAGGTTACCCCCCGCGCCGGCCTGCCGGCGAGCTCGTCGTTTTTCAGCGCGCGACTTAGCGCGACGCGTCTTCGACGTTGCTTTCGCGTCGGACTGAGGGATAGCGATCTTCCTCGGCTTGGTTCTCAGAGTCGCGCTCCACAGGGTTTGCGTCTGTGAGACGATCCTGGGCATGGCGTCTCCGAGGGCCGTGAGGTCGATCGTGGTGGAGGCACTGACCCCTGTGGATCCGGTAGGTTCCACTTGTGTCGGTGCTGATGTGGTTGGTACAGGCGCACATGCAGCCTGGGGAGGCAAAAGCAGCGCATTGGATGCAGCAGGCGACTTTGCCTCCGCGCCTTACGGCGCGTTTGGTTTCGGCGCTTCCTTGGATGCAGCCTGGTGGTTTCTAGGTACCTTTTTTTTACCCATAGGTACAAGATAAATTTTTATTCATCCTCGGCGGCGTTCCACCCTCCTTGGAGCCCGCAAAAGGGGACGCTGTTTGTACAGACGCCAGAACTACCCCGAGAATATAGGTTCCCTCCTCAACAAGACGAGGACGAACATCAGTCCGAAGGACCCGGGTACGATTAGCCCCCGTGTGGAAGGATGTAACCACACGAGGTCGCACCGGGCCCTGCGGGTGAGCCGTCTCGCCTCGAACAGATTCAGGAACCTCGCCAGACATCCCTCTTACGGGCATGTCGCAGCCGATTGACCATATGTGGCTAGCATATGGCCTCCCGTTTTGGGCGAAATCCAGGCCAAAGAGGCGTGTTGCCGCCAGCGGACGCCCTTTACGTACCGGGGTCAAGGTAATTCGTTAGTCCCGCGACCGGAGACAAATACCCTATAATTAAAATCTGACTTATCAATATGTGTTAAATCAAATTTTAAACTCTTTGCGTGCCATTTGTCCAAATTCGTTCAGGGGTTTGAGAGTTTGTGTTCGTTGACGTTTGTCACATCCATCCTCACAATCTTCTATTAAAAAAAAGGCTAAAGTTTAAATTTTACATTTATAGTAATAAGAAGTAGGATGAAGCGTGTTATATTTAGAATTTCTTATAGATGTTTAGTACTTTAATCCAAAGTTTATTTTTGTTATACACGCTAAGACAGATGACAAGTTAAGCAGGCAAACTTTCAAAGGAACTGAGAGTTAAAAATAGATGTTTTTAATTTTGTTTCAAACCTAAGTTTAAATATGAATTTGTCTTGCCTGCTTGTTCTCGTGTCGTTGACAGTGTATTTTGTCGATCCAAATTGAAAACCAGCTCCTAAACAAAATTAAATAAAAATACTATTTATCGACATAAACAATGACATCTCTCCAACAATTAACTGCACACGATACTATGTGAAATAAATTATATATCGACAACATTCCCCGTCACTATTACGTTTAATTAAAAAATACTCCATGCAAAACTATACGGTGAAGTGAAATGAAAATATTTAATATTCTTTACTCCCGTTGCCGCCGAGTTGCCGGTGCAATTCATTATCTGTTTCATTTCAATTACACTACACCTGAGCTTTTGTAGGGGATTTTCATTAAACTTGTAACAGAGTGATTATTCAACCTCCTCTGTTGTCTCAACCTCTTTCCTTTTGGATCTATATCGATTTTTAAATTTTTGAATATTCATATTTCGAATTTCATTCTATTATTTGTGTCATCTTCAACTCTTTTTTGATCAGTACATTTTTACATCGGCTAGCAGCTACAGCTCTTCTGCATCTGTTGATTACTTAAAGCTGCATATTTAAACTAAATTAGTAAAGTTATGTGTTGTGCTTCCTACAACTGGAATAAACTTTCAAAATACTTGGAATATTATCTACACTGATAAAGGGTTCCACCATTGGGGCTGTGCAAATAAACGGAATACAAAACCTGTAGTGGTTTCTTTGATTATTGTCCCATCACTCTTCCCTCCTGTATATATATTATTGCGGCATCGTTCATGAGGGACGTGAACGATTACCTCAAACTGATATGTAGCTAATTCTTTAGGTATATGGCTACCAGTAATATGCAGTAACTAGCGGTTACCCGTGGTTTCATCCCCGCTGCTCGACTCCTGTTGGTCGTAGTGTTAGTCTATAGCCTTCCTCGATAAGTGGACTATCCAACAAAAAAAGAATTATTTAAATCGAACCAGTAGTTCCTGAGATTAAAATATGAGATGAGATAAACAAACACACAAACTCTTCAGCAGCAGTCTTCTTTGACAGGCCTGTTGGTCTAGTGGTTAGTGACCCTGACTGCTATGCTGGAGATCGTGGGTTCGATTCCCACCCAGGACAAATGTTTGTGTGATGAGCACGATCATTTGTTCTGTGTCTGGGTGTAATTTATCTATAATATGTATTTATTTAGAAACATACAAGTATGTTTATCAGTTGTCTAGTACCCATAACACAAGCTCTGCTTAGCTTGGGACTAGATGGCGTTGTGTGATAGTTGTGGAATATTTATTTATTTATAATATTAAGTAGCTGTTACTGCATGCTCTACGATGTGAGTTCAAACCCGAGTCTTTTACATGGATATTTACCTTATTAGTTTATCTCAGACACCAATGACATAAGGAAAACATAGTTAAGAAACCTGAACTACTTAAATTCGTATAATGTGGAACCGACGGGCCTCTGCCTTTTCGATTCGTAAAAGCGACTTGATGAACTCTGACACCAGAGGCTAGCCGTATCCTCACAGGGAAAGCAAATGGTCTTATATACCTTTTGTTTTAAATCCTCTTGGCTTCCTCACCCCTAGGAATGCGAAAGGTATGTTATACTCGACTGACTGTAGCTACACGGTCTCCTCTACCGTCTTATGCCTTTGGCAATCATTCCCATGTTTATTTTGCCTAGCGATTGTCTGTCATTTGACATACGTGTACGTAGCCTCCCCAGGCCCATTTCAGCTCAGTTCCCTTAATTAAAGCTACTAAAATGAAGTTAATTAATACTTACCGCCAACGATTAACATTTAATAAGATCAAACGAAATGACCAAGTGATCGGAATCAATTTCATTTCTCTCTATTATTTGAAATGTCTAGCAGAAATAAATCGGATTACCGTTTAAGACTTGAACAGTAGTCGGAAAAAGTTTAATCCCCGCTCTCTTTTAAAGGCTAAGTAGATCTTGAGGCTTAAGTAGGAACGACTTAAATGTCAGGATATGTCTGTAATTAATATTTAATCTGTAAGCCGAGGCGGTGTTGCCAGCGTCTGTAATATCTTTTTTCTTATTCGAGTTTTATATTTTTTAAAAGGTTGCTCTTCGGATCGGAGTGAAAGGTCAGGGTGTTTATTTGCATTTTGCAGTGTTGGCAGATAGTTGGTTTTAGGTAAAAAAGAAAAACCTACCGCACCGATCTAATTTATAAAATCTCTAGCTGTTGCCAGCAGTTTCACCCGCTACAGCCCTGAAATGATCCCGCTGGAAGATAAAATCGGGATAAAAACTATTCTATAAGTTAATACAGATTATCGACACTCTTTGAGGCGCGCGTGGAACACAACGCGCCGTCGACCCGGGCATGGTCCATGGTTAGACAGCGAGTCGCCCATTACTCGCCGCCCGCATTCCCGAGGTGTAGATGACTTAGGGGAACCAAGTTATCTTACAAGGGGGCCTCGCGCGAGCAGAGGAAGCAAGTCATATTTTTGGACCTTAAAGAAAGGGGCCTCGCAGATGCGTCTTGCCCCCTCCTAGATTCGGTCTTGTTACGCCACTGCCTCCGTCTTCCGGTTCGTGGTCACCACTAGTGAACCAACAACATAATAATTTGTTTTACAAATATGTATATTCACATCGTTATTGACAGATATCTGGCTACACATATACTCTAGCCACTGGACAGAGACAGTTGATTGATTGGCAGTTACGAACGCGTTTGATGCGGTCCGTCGCTATAATTTAAGCGCAATCAATCAATTAGGGCTGTGGTGAAATCACTAGTTGACAGCCGTGTGGTTAGCGCTTCGCTGTCATATGGTTTTGGTGAAAGCTGTACAGTGCAGGAATTCAATTTTCTGTTTGCATCCAGTGGATCAATGAATATACTACTAAATAAAGCATAAACATTCATATTGCAAGTTTTAGGTCCGGTGGTAAAGCGAATAATGCACTGAACAATTAATTGATATATAAATTATATCATATTTTAGACATATAAATCATGAAGAATCAAAAATTTTCATAACTTGAGACCCCAGGAATAGAACAGGGGTTGCAGAACTCAATTCACGAATTTTCGTTCCATTGTGATCTGATTGGTCCAAAATACTCAGAATCAGGTAAGACAACTATGATTGATATGCAGCCTTTCTTGTCATTTATTTTGTACTCAGGAAAAGGTAATCTATAAGATACAATCAGAGGACCCATTATGGGTAAGAAAATAACTTGGAGGGGAAATACAATTCGTATCCCCTTCATTTCCCCTGTATCATAATATAAATCATCATTATTTTAACTAAAATGCTGACTCCGTTGAATAAAAAGTGGAAGAAACCTCACCAGTGGCCCGGGGCTGATTCAGTAAGCGTCCAACGTAACCTGAGCCCCCCCATCCCCCGTACAAAGCGCAAATTGAAAGACCAACAGCGCACCTAATGAAATAGCTGAGCTCACAGTAAATTGGACGAGCCATTCATGTGGAAAACGGTTGCGATTCAATTTGATTTTGAAATAGAATTGTTTCATTCTCGTTAGTCGATAAATACATATCTGTAATTATATGACATCCGGAGTATTTATATGATTGTCGTGCTGTTCTTGTAGTAGTATTGTGGGGTTTAAATGCTGTTTGTTGAATATTAGTAGTAGATATTTCAGGCTGGAAGCGCCGACTGAGTGAGTGAACTCACAGCCCCGGTTTTTTTTTGCCGATTTGCCGATCGTCACCTGTGATGACAAATCCAGTGGTGAAAAATGGGAAACGCACGGCTTTTTTTTTATATATTTAATGAAGAAAATAAAAACGATAACTGTGTAGATGACAGAACCGTAACACTTTAAAAAATACAAAGAACAAGATGAAAAGCAGAAAATAGTAGCAGAGAAGAGTTTCAATCAAAAACTAATCACGCGTCTATATAAAATGTGGAGCGTCGAGTCTCATCGACTTTGGACCGATAGACTGCGTCCCCATGGGAGCAAAAGTACCTCCGCTCAATTCTCCATAAAATTGATCTAGTCGAGACGAATTTGTAACTTCATTTTTTCTTTTATAGATGGATGTTTTGTGTTTTAAGAATGGATTTATGTTATAAATTGTAATAGAATTTAATTTAAGCTTTGCTTTATGGAACATACTTATAAAAAAAAGCTTTTTCAAAAAAAAAGAAACCGACTTCAAAAACAACCACAAAAAAGTTTTAAATAACCTACAAAACAACTTAAAAGAACTCCCCATGACACGCTTATGGGCAATAATGCCTTTTGGCAAACATCGGTCAGTTCTGTGGTAGATGTTTCTTGTTTTTTTTTCTAAACAAAACGCTATGGTGGTCGCGGGACTGTATGAATTACCGTGATCCCGGAACGAAAAGGGCTATTGTAGGACACCGTGGATTTTAGACAGTACAAGTCTGACAGTAAGGGTGTGGGAGGACTCATTTGATGATTTTACCACGATAAAAAAAATGGGCAATAATGCCTTTTGGCAAACATCGGTCAGTTCTATGGTAGATACTTCCTGTTTTCTAAATAAAACGCTGAATCCGATTCATCAGCGCTGCAAGCAACTTCGTTAGTGTTCTAGAAAGAACTCCCAATGACACGCTTATGGGCAATAATGCCTGGGCAATAATGCCTTTTGGCGAACATTGGTCAGTTCTATGGTAGATGTTTCTTGTTTTTTATTCATCGTGGTGAAATCATCGAATGAGTCGGCCCACTATGAGACAAGAAGGCCTGTCAGACTTGTACTGACTAAAATCCACTGTGATCCTTCAATAGCCTCTTACGTGCCAAAAATTGTTTCGCGCCTGCAATGAGCACCGATACTGACCCGTGACCATTTTAACTGGGCGCCAAATATATTTTCATCTGTATAAAAATCTGTTCATACGTATATCAAATACCAGGGCAGCAGGCAGTAGTGGTAGTATGACTGTGATCTGCATTATGTTCTAAAGCACCGCATTGCGAAACGAATTGCATTCACCACCGCCAGAATTATAACTGATTTCGATATGCTAATGGGCTTATAATATGCTAAATATACTTTGCGGGGTTTCTTTAAATATTCTAGTTTAAAAGAATTTTATGGGACTACTTATAATAGAACTGGGGAACTAATTTTATTGAGATCGGAAAAATACCTTTTTTTGGAGTGGTAAAATCAACAAATGAGTCCTCTCTCCCCGGAGTGGAGCGGAAGCGACTGTCAGACTCTTTGTAACTAAAAATCTATCCTTTTCCTTCAAATACCCTTTGAATTCTAGGGCCGTGATAACCTACTTAGAGAGTTTTACAACCCCGGACCACCAACATACCTAAAGCCATGAAGAAAACAACTGCAATGGTGACCAGTACTGCCACCATCGCCCCTGTGGCCACTTCAGGCGATATGATTTGCGTCAAGTAGGTTACCTCCTGTAATTTGTAAATGCGTATTTTGAGGCTGAAAGCATACTTACGCGTCGTGGCCTGTCGTGACGCGCCAAAAGTATATCAGTTTCATACTTTTGGTATATTTAGAGATACTTGAATTTCGTGTAGTTTCGTGACGTGCGCTGTTAAATTAAAGAAAATGTTATTTAAAAGAAACTGTTATAAAAAACTGAAATGTTTCTGGGGCGTCACGACACAACACGACACGTAAGTATGTTTACGCCTTTAATATCTAGCGCTCAAAAGAGTCCTTTGCCCTGCCATATGTCAGATTGATATAATAATAACCGGACCGAACTGAACCCTACAATTAATGTATCCGTCTCATTGTTTGTAAGTTCTCGGAAGTGATGTCCCAGATAGAACAATCAAACATTGGTACTTTGTTGATTCTGTTTCATATTCATCTAATTGATGACAGAACACTTAAACCTTGATAAATTCTGCACAGACAAAACGTGGACACGGCTATGGATACTAGCTCCTAAATAATATTCTGGAATACCTGTCAGCATCTATTGTCCTCACCGAAATTGACAGAACTTGTAATGGATTTGAAAAATTAATGATTAACTCGCCGCAGAAGTTAAAGTTGAAGCGGCAATGGGCAGGCCACATCGCTCGTAGAACTAATAACCGATGGGGAAGAAAAGTTCTCGGGTGTCGACCACGAACCAGAAGACGCAACGTAGGCCTCCCACTAGGTGGACCGACGACATCGTGACATTGGCAATCAATGCATGCAAATGGCGGAACGTCGAACGGCGTGGTGGTCTAAGCGGGTGGTCTTTGTTCAGCTATGCACACATTGCGGCGGATGATGGTGTAATGGTTAACTACTTCATCTTATCAAGGTAGGTCTTTACTTAATCGACCCGCAAACGATCAAACATACGAGATCAAATTCTGTAACTTACTAGCGTCCGCGCCACCACTCATTGCCTGCGGAAAATTCGAGAAACTACATTTTTTAATAGAAAATGATGTAATGACATAGACACTACCGCCGTGTCAGGAGTGGTGGCGAGGACTCTAATCATTCAACTTTTTCAAGAGTGCCAACATAAATAAAGAAAAAACCAAAGGCAACAATAAACAGAAAGGAACATAAACCAGCCACCTGATCCCATTAGGAAGCGATGCCATAGCCATTAAAAATGGATTTCTTCTTATATCTGTCGTTTCGGCGCGAAACTGGTACGTTTTCAATTACCGATAAATCGGCCAGTTCATTCTCTGTTTCCACTGGCCCATATTCTGCGGTCGTTCAACAATTATTTCATTTAAGTGCACTCGTATTGTGGTCGTGAATTTAAAAGAGGTTATTTATCAATTAATTCTGAAAATGTTATTGTACTCTGTTTATATACTAAAGAGTTATGGTTTAATAAAGGCAGTGTGCGGTTGACCTGACCTAGTTCAGTAAAGTCGTCATCTTTTCCATAAAAACTATAATGAGTATACGGAATAGCCACATGTGATAGCGATCAGTTTGACGTAAATCTAGGAATAAAGTTAGTATATTTTTGCTTTTAAATGGGAAAATGATAAACTCTTGCCTTTAAGCAATTTGGAGTAGCCTAATAAAACTATAGACCTCTAATATAGAGGACAAACAAACAATGTATTCGCTATTCAGCTCTTTAGATATCGATATTTATCACGTCTTGAGAGATTCTCTAAATGCTTAAAATAACTTGAGATACACAGCTCATATTTTGGAAGGTTCCTCTCTCTGGAGGCTTAACCCAATGGCTTGGATCCTACTCCCTATATCAGAGAACTAGTATTTTTATACTGTTCTCGGCGTCGGTCTGTGTTTCCTGAGAGCTATAATCTTGAGAAACTTGAACTTGTCTAGAAGTCAAGAGTGAATAGGTTACTTCTAGGGAAGCGTGCTTCGCTTTCGACCACATCTTCGCGAGATAGTGGCATCTTCGGTGAGATAGTGGTCAAACGCGAAACTATCGTTTAATAAATAAAAGTAACTAAACAAATGAATAACAGAACGAAATAGATTTACAAAACTTTATTCCAGAATCACCCAATAAAACCTATATCTACCTGTATACAAGTACACTTTTTAATAATACCCCTCTGCCTATCCCAGTCAATTATGTGGAACATCTTTATGTGGGAAATTTTCGTGAGAATTCTAATTAAATTACTTGAAAGCAAGTCCCCGAAAATAGGACCCAAGGTACCGCTACCTACCCGCGGTGCCAACGTCTTGAGGAAAAGGCGGGAGAGGAATTATGTGCCACAAATGTATATTAATTAGGGAATAAAAAGAAATCCACACTAATATTATAAAGCTGAACAGTCTGTTTGTTTGTTTGAACGAATCTTAGGAACTTCTGATTGGAATTAGAAAAATATTATTGTGTTGGAAAGTCCATTTATCGAAGAAGCCTACAGGCTATAAAAGATCACACTACGACCAAAAGTAGCCGAGCAGCGGGGGTGCAACCGCGGAGAATTAGAAATAAAATGGCGGGTTTAGTTTTTTTTAATAATCATTTACTACAAAGTTCTGAACCCTTTCAATGTAGATATTGATAAGATAAGGAAAATAAAACAATACTAGCATCTGCCCGCGACGTCGTTCATGTGTAGTTTTGAGCCCCCCGACCCACCGCGTCGCACCCCATAGTGCGCCTAACTTTTTACGACTTGCTTAGACAATTGTGATTTCATTTTTCTGATTCCAATGTTGTATTATTTTGTATCTACACATTTTATCAACTTTATGTGCCTGGTAAACAGTAATGTGAAATTCGTAAGTCCCGCGACCAACGTCATAGGTACTTTTTTTTTTTCTTATCGTGGTAAAATCATCAAATGAGTCCTCCCACCCAGGGCAGGGCGGGAGGGACTGTCAGACTTGTACTGACTAAAATCCACGGTGTCCTTCAATAGCCCTTTACGTACCGGGGTCACGGTAATCCCTTGGTCCCGCGACCCCGGCAGGCTTTGGCCCTCTACAGGCCCCGTCACTATGCTGACACTCTTTGAGGCGCGCGTGGAACACAACGCGCCGTCGACTCTGGGATGGTCCATGGTCGGACAGCGAGTCGACGCCATAGGTACTTAGCATTTATTTGTTAGGTATATTTAACTAGCAATGACGTCATCATTAAAACTTCCTAACCCAACACAATGCCGTATTTCCGCTACCAGTTTCCATAAGTAAGGCAAAAGCAATAAGCTAAAAACAATTACCTCACCGTTTGTAAGTTGCAGTGCCAACAGAATGTCCAATTTAGCATACGATTTATAGAAGTCCATAGCTGCGAGGTCGTGGTTAACTTTATTATTCATTTTGTCGAACCACAGTATGTAGAACCCCAGTTTTTTTTTTTTTGGATGGTATAATCACTAAATGAGTCCTCCTAGCCTGGGTAGAGCGGAAGACACTGTCACTCTGTCAGATTCTTAGGGGAACAGTGTATAAGACGGAAACACGAGGTATGATGAGAAATCACACACTTAAGGCAAACTTAACACAATACTAACGTAGCGCAAGCGCCAACTGGACGCCGTTTGTTAATGGTCGCTTGAAAATAACGTTCTGATGGCGCTTGCACTACGTTAGTGTTGTGTTAAGTATGCCTAAAGAGTGTATGTCCCCATTTATACCTCGCGTCCCCGTCTTAAACATGTTCCCCTACTGACTAAAAATCCACCCTGTTTCTTTGATTTACTTTACTTTCCAGTGCTACGATATCCTGATCAGACTGTCCAGAAACTGTTTAAGGAATTTAAAATGTCACGGAAGCGCCCAAATAAAATGCATGTTACATACATATAAACGTTCCTCTTGAATCACTCTTTCTATAATAAACACAGACAGACAACGGGAAGCGTTCAAAAAGGATCCTTCCTTTCTTTCTTGGTTCTCTGTTCGACTATATTGTTTCTACTATGTAGTGAAGTTACAATTAAGATAATGAATTTTAAATGGTATCTAGTAAATTACTTTTAAAATGCTTTAGATTTAAATAGAAAGTGTTATTCGCAATTGGGGTACAGGTGTTCAATGTAGATCAGTTCTTGTTTCGCATTTATTTTGAATTAACTGTCTTTTATGGCATACTGGTTCGTATTTTAGTTCATCAAATAATTCTTTATCATGGTCTGTTGTTTGTTAAGTTTAGTTTAATTTAAAAGCTCACTGAATTTAAATATCACAAAGAACATTACTAATGCTATTTTAGAATTATGTAGTTATTTTATTTGCTCGTCGTCGCCCGATGAATGAATGTGGATGAGGCGAAAGGAGTATCTAAGGATCGTAGCAGGTGGCGGTCTGTAGTTTCTGCCTACCCCCAAGGGAAGAAGGCGTGAGATTATGTATGCATTTATTTGTTTGCATATACAGGAGGTCCCAAGTTCAATCCTTGAGTAGGCAAAAGGTTTATGAGATTTTTGGATTGTTTAGGCAGGAATTTAAAACTATTTAAGAATCATGACTGATTCAGAATTTGTGCCCAGTCAATGGCGATATGCTCGTCCCCTAACTCCGATTACAAGGGACTTGAACATAACCTATATAATGGGTATAAAGCTCTGCTTAACCTTAACCCTTTTTGGATTATAGGCGTGATGTTTATGGGTCAGGAGACCTTTATTTTCATTAGAAGGCCAAAGCCTGCCGGGGTCGCGGGACTGTCTTAACAGGCAACCGTGGCCCCGGAACGTAAAGGGCTATTGAAGGACACCGCGAATTTTAGTCAGTACAGGTCTGACAGTCCCGCCCGTCTAACCCTGGGTGGGAGGACTCATTTGAAGATATTACCACGTAAAAAAAACACGTCCAGTTATTGTCCATTTCCTAAAACGTAGAGGGAGTTAAGTAAACACAGAGGTTATACGTAATAATCTCCAAATTCTCTTCTGGCAACCCTAAGAACCGCTAATGCACCGGCAGGCAGTTACTATAAAAGCAGTAATTACCGCTCGACCTTTCTCCGGCTACCGATGACAGTAAACTTTTATTGACACTAAAAAGAATGGCCGGCCAAGTGAATCGATTGCCGTGTGCAAGACTGATCTTTTTACTTAAATCTTTCATCCATACGATGACAACGCTTATCACAAATCTTTGGACTGCTTTGAGGAAATAATTTCACCTTATTATAAGTACGTTTAGGCTTAATTCTTTATTTTTAATGCTTATGGATGAAGGAGTGGAACGGCGAAGAGTAATACGAAAAGGAGTAAAGTATAGCGTGACACCTAACAGTTTTTTTTTTACATTAACCGTTAATAATATGGAACAAAAGCAAAAACAAGATAACACTCATCGGCAGACGTTATACGTAAACGCATTAAATTTTTCCCAAATAGCAACCATGTTATGGTCGCGGGTCTCACGAATTACCGTGACCCCGGAACGTAAAGGGCTATTGAAGGACACCGTGGATTTTAGTCAGTACGAGTCTGACAGTCCCTCCCGCTCTGCACTGGTTGGGAAGACTCATTTGATGATCTCACCACGATAAAAAAATAAATAACAAAATGGTCACCGTATGGTTGCCATCGTCGGCCCACCTATCCACCCGAATGATGAATGTTTCTTTTCCCAGTCCTTAGACGCAGTGGTGGCAAAGTCCCTGCCCAAAACGTTAGATTCATTAAAACGAGACAAAATAGAGTGAAGTAAAAGTCCCTGTGATCTCTTTTACCCCATTTGACAGTATGCTAAGCAGTCAACATAACGAACTTGTCGCATCATTTGAAAATAATAGACACAGAAAAATTGTGTTACGAAACCAAATAGCTTTCTCCAAAGCAGTTCATCCGTATTGATTCTATTGGCTCAGATAAATAAGTTTCTCGGCTGAAACTTGATTTAGTGTGGCGTAGCAGGCAGACTCCGACAGTCGTTCCGGAGTTAACTCGATTCCATTTTATTGCACATTTAGGTACTACGAGTACTGCCTCGGTTACTTGTAGCTTTATAATGTTAGAGCAATAATCTTGGTGGATAGTCTAGTTTTATTTGAGATAGTTTATTATCGTTTGATTATTGGACTGCTGGGTTTTTTTATCCTGGCATAATCCTCAAATTAGTCCTCCTGCCCAGGGCGGGACTGTCAGGGAGAGGACAGCGTCCTCCCTCCACCCCAGCCGCAATGATAGACGCCCACGGTGTCAGACGTCGCCAGACGATCTCCGGCCACCGTAAGCGCGGGCATGCGGGCGGCGAGTAATGGGCGACTCTCTGTCCGACCACGGACCATGCCCGGGTTGACGGCGCGCTTCAAGGAGTGTCAGCACAGTGACGGGGCCTGTAGAGAGCCAAAGCCTGCCGGGGTTGTGGGACTCACAAATTACCGTGACCCAGGTACGTAAAGGGCTATTGAAGGACACCGTGGATTTTAGTTAGTCAAGTCTGACAGTCCCTCCCGCCCTGCCCTGGGTGGGAGGACCCATTTGATGATTTTACCACTATAAAAAAAATGCATACAAGGGTAAAAAAACATCTACGGCGCCATTCTTTGCGTGCTAGTGTCGCTATCGCTAGTAAACCATTTTTGCCCCGTACGTTAAGATGGAAAGGATACGGAAACGTCCATGAGTTTTCGTTTCAACAATAAAGAAAGTTCCAGAAAGTTCTCCTTTAGAAATATTAAAAGCTTCTCAGTACGATGTAGAGTGTATTTATCTGGTCTCGCCTGGAATGACGTAGTTACTAAAATATGTTGCCATAAATTATAAGTTCACTCTTACTTTGTTTTTGCTTGCTGTGAGGACACAGTACAGGCAGATTTCGAGTAAAAAACATCGTGTTCATAAATGTCGGAGAAAAAAAAAGTATCTAAAAAGCCTAGTATTCAACCTATTAAAACAAAATTATCAATCACCTGACATGACAGCCACAGCCAGCAACGTCATTAGTGTCATTGCGACAGCACACGTAAAGGGGAAAACCAAAATAATTTGTGACCATAGAAAGAAAACTGTGGTTTAAACTACAATTAATACAAAAACGGCGATTAAAAGCACTAAAAATGACTTCAATACCCCTAATGTATGCTCAGGAAGATTGTGAGTTAGGAGGCAAGGAAGGAATCGAGGTAAATAGAGGATTTTCGTATTAAATGGCTCACAGTGAATGTTGTCCTCAATGTTTGTCCTTCAACATTATGGTTCTTAAAACATTAAACTCGTTTAAACAAACATGTCTGTTTCTAAAATGTATTCATGTGCTAATATCCTATTCATTTTGAAAAATAAAGTTAATTTTTTGTTTTGGTGCCGTAAATAATTTCTTGTTTCATTTCCACATGATTAAGTACAATGTGAAGGCCGTTGATAAGATAAAGCGACATTTTACAAAATGGATTTGTTTTCTTGTTAAATCGCATTTTTTTACTGTTTGATATCAGTTAATTTTAATGCTGAAATGTCTCCTTAATAGATAAATATCAACATGGGTAAACCATTAACTTTCTTCTATGCAAATCATTATTAGAGAAATGAACATCCATTTTGTATACACAGCAGCTGTTTACATTATAGAAATCATGACTGTTTACTCTATACATAACATTTTATTAGTAAATAAATTTCTCTTGAAAGTATTTTTAGTTCTTAAATTCTCTTATTCAATCTCTCATAATTTATTGCTGTTCTTACAATTTCATCATCTTAAATTAAGGAAATGGGGAATTCCATCAACCATAGAACAGTCATTTAATCTTGAATACCTAAACTTGTGATTTCATATTCTACAGACATAGGTAGAAAAAAATACAACTTTGAATAAAATTTGTTTAATTATTTTTTTTTGTACTTCTTTTATTACACAATATTATGCTAATATTAGAAATAGGTAGTCAAGATCCTAATGAGAATTTGAGACAATTCATTTAAAAAACCTTTATTATATTAGATGCTTTTTTTTTATCGTGGTAAAATCATCAAATGAGTCCTCCCACCCAGGGCAGGGCCGGAGGGACTGTCAGACTTGTACTGACTAAAATCCACAGTGTCCTTCAATAGCCCTTTACGTACCGGGGTCACGGTAATCCCTTGGTCCCGCGACCCCGGCAGGCTTTGGCCCTCTACAGGCCCCGTCACTATGCTGACACTCTTTGAGGCGCGCGTGGAACACAACGCGCCGTCGACCCGGGCATGGTCCATGGTCGGACAGCGAGTCGCCCATTACTCGCTGCCTGCATGCCCGCGCCTACGGTGGCTGGAGATCGTCTTGCGATTATATTAGATGCTAGGAAATTATCTATCATATCTAAAATATTAATGTTATGCAGTTTGCATTCAAACATATTTTTTACGTTGTGAGTCCTACCCAAAGCTGGAAGGGAGGCACTCACAGACTTGTACTGACTAAAATCCAGGGTGTCCTTCAAAAGCCCTTTACATTTTAGGGTTACGGTTACCTGATAAGACCCCGGCAGGCTATAAGACCCATGTGATGTACTTTGGCCCTTCTGAAAAGGAGGAAGGTTGTGTCCTAACAATAGAAGCATCATTCATTGATTGATTATATTGTAAAACTAATTCATTACCAATTTTATAGGAAGATTTCAGCTACCGCAACAATGTGGCCAATGCGGATAAAGAGATCCGTCTGGGGTTTGTGCGCAAAGTCTATGGACTCCTCTCAGTGCAACTCCTGGCTACGGTTGCAATTGCCGGGACATTCCATCTTGTTGAGCCTGTGAAAACCTTCATACATCAGAAGTAAGTTAATCATTACTAATATATATGTCAGAAGTGCTGAATGGTATTTGTTCAAATTTAGAACAAAGATAGATTACATGGGATACATTTTATCCCAATACACTAATTTAAACTCCTGAGACAATTAACAATCTCCATGCTGGTATAGCATCTGGCAACTGCTAGTTGGAAACATATAACTTGATTATATTTTTTGTCATATAGCTAATATTTAAAAAATTAATCTGTGTAGGATTTGATCCTCTTTAATCACTCTGTCTATTGATTAAAACCTGCATTAAAATCCGTTGCGCATTTTGAAAGTTCTGGGCATACAGACGACGGGAAAATCTTTGTTTTATACTATGTGGAGATATTGTATGACGTAGTTGGAATAACATATTCATGACGTGAAGCTTGTAGCTACCTCATTTCCATGGAAATGAGTGTGCATTTGGATATCTTTTTCCTTGTCTTAGTCTTAAAAACAATATTTTATCCTCATGTACAATGATATGGCGATTTTACAGTTCAAACTAGCTACATGCTACCAGTTCAAACTAGCTACATGCTGCAAACACAAATAAAAACCTCCTGTAGGTTTTATAAAATGGAACATGGGCAGGTGATAATTCTGAAATTAATGCAGCTATGACATCCTGTTCACTAAACTTGCCTAACATTGCCAAATGTGTTTAAAAGACTGGCAAACACATAGGACTGCTTGAGCAGTCAGTGCATGCCTGAGGCCTGACGACCGCTTGACCGGATCGACTGCCCGCAGCAGTTCGGCTGCATGAGGGGTTCTGTGTGTGCGTATACAGTCACGAACAATTAAATGTATACACTTAGCAGAATTCAAAAGCGATGTTCTCCTACCATACTGATTAAACTTTTGCGTTTTTCATGAACCTTACATTTCGGAAGCCATACAATTACGAGTATTTAACGAGAATATCGCGTTAAAATTTGTTTAACCGTTAAAAAAATTAAGCTACTCCATGACATTTTTGTTTCAGTGACTGGATGGTGATAATAGCGTTTGTACTCAGCATGATAGTGCTGTTCGCTCTCATCGCCAAGAGGAAGGACTCGCCCGCCAATCTGTACCTGCTGGCTGCTTTTGTAAGTATCTACCTGCTTATTCATGAAAAAGTTTAGTGAATGGCTAAGGCAGTACAATTTTTATGCTTTGTCTCTTTAAAAAATTTGGGGAGTTTTTACACAAAAGATTATCTGCTGCTATTAATAAAGCTACTAGCTATAAGTTGTCTTTAAATTCTGGGATACTTCAATTTGGATAGATGACAAACTATGAAGAAAGAAGTCTCTATTTTAACTTCTGCTATTTCAGACGGTGGTACAAGCGTACTCAGTGGGTGTGGTGGTCTCGTACTACAACACCGCCGTGGTCCTGCAGGCGCTGACGCTCACATTCGCCGTGGTCTTCTCTCTGACCGTCTTCACACTTAACACCAAGACTGACTTCTCATTTATCGGATATGGGTGAGTTTCCAACCAGAATAACTTAATGAAGAAATGAGACATTAATTACTTTGTAAGTACGCGAATTTGCCACTGGCGCGATGGCGGCGCCTCGAACGTTTCTATACTTACGAGATCTTACCGCTTGCCCCCCCGCGCTAAGCCACCGCTAACAACGGCAAAGTCATGAACGGGCCGTGAGGTTTATATAAAACAACGCTACTTTATGCTCATGAACTTAATTTGGTAAATAACGACTATTGACGTTCCTATTTTTTTTAACTACCTAGAAAAACCACAATTTCGCAACACACTAGCAATCCTAATCTTCTAATCTATTTCAGTATGTTTGCTGGCCTCAGCGTGCTCATCATAGGAGGTCTACTACAAATCTTCATCCAGAGCTCAGCGTTCGAATTCGCCTTGTCTTTCGTCGGCGCCATCTTGTTCAGTCTCTTCCTAATATTCGACACACAGATGATGATGACCACTCTGTCCCCTGAGGAGTACATCCTGGCCACCATCAACCTGTACCTTGATATTATAAACCTGTTCCTGTACATACTCCGAATCCTCAACGAGTTGAACAGGAATTAAATTCCAGTATTTATTTAGCATTTTTTGTTTATTTAGAGCATTTTATTGCACGTTTATTTGGATGTGAACGGCTGTGAATATAAAATTTATATATTTTAATTGCTACTTAATTTGCAGTATTGTTCAATTTTCTCGAGATTGATTTTATGGTCAGGAATAGACTACCATGCTGTTAAGGTAACCAATCTTCATTGAAAATATGTATTATGATTTGTGTGATCAGTTTTAGTGAACAAAAACTGGAACTGTTCCGAACTTACGTACCCTTCGCTTTTGCAACTTAAGTCGGGTCAAGATTGTTAAAAGTGCATCAAGACATATTCACAGAATTATGTATTTTCTATTATATTTCTTCATTATTCTGATATTCTGGGTATTATTTTCGAAAGACTTAAATAATGTAATATGAAATTATAATGATTATTTGATGAAACAGTCGTGTTTAGTTAATGATATTGCTTTGTAAATGTTCTATAACAATTCAGTAAAAGGAGTATGTTGAATGTAACATGCTGCATCTATTAATGTTTGTAAAATAAACTTATATGTGATAACGACACCACTTTGTGGGCACGCGGCACTGCATTTGACTTCAGCATAATCGTGGTGGCACAACTGTTGAAACTTAAATTATATAATTATAAATTGTTTAAATATTTGTTTAATTTTATCTCCACAGTACCCTATTTCACTAACATATAATATATGTAGTCCTTAATAAAATATTGCTATTCAAACTTTTACCTTTCATGGGGTCTAACAGGGCTACTTCAGCAGTATCATAATGTGAATGGCGATAAAACTGTAAAAATGTCTATTTTATTTCTTCTAATTATGGCAAGCCATGGAATATACAATTCACGAATTGTATCGCATTCGTATTACGTTTCAGCTAAAGGCCTTATCAAAGGCGCAGAATTTATTTCTTGGTACGAAGGGCAACTGTTTTGGCACGTAACACGCCGTCTGCATAATTTCTAAGAGACAGGCGGACTTTTGACCTCGCGGGTGCTAAGTGGGGAAACTCTGTATACCCTTGATTTACCCATTAATCTCAAAGAAGACGGGAGCGCAGGTAGTCAAGTGCTGCCGTGCAACAATACCCTGGGAAGACCCCTTTACAGTATGTCCAGGATTCAATGTAGAGGCCTCTACAGAAAGGTTCCGGCGTTAATCTTAGGACCCGGGTTGCTCCACCTCATAGTGCGCTCATGGTGATATTTGTGAAGTACGAATGCTTAACTTCCTGGTTTTAACCCAAAGACTTGGCACTTTTTGTTTCCCCCAATGGACATCTTTAGGGCACAGAATATAATGACAATTCAACTTTTTTTTTGGTCACCTAACGTTAGTGAAAACCGGCCCTACGCCCGAAATGAATATTCTATCTCGAACAAAGTCCTGATCCGACCGAGATAATTTCCAGCGTTCGTCATGGGGATTCCTAGATTTATGAAAACAAAAATTTGCTTTGCGAATCGCAATAATATATTTTACAGAGAACCATTATTTCATACATCACAATAATCATAACCTAAAAGTTTCACAAAGTATATATAAACATTATATTTAAAATGATAATATACAGGTGATATGAACAACATAAAAATGATTGGAGAAACAGTAAAAAGAATACCTTAAAATTGGTTCAATAGTCTACCACTGAACTCATTTTTTCGAGCACTTTTGATAAAACAATTATTTGATTTAATAAAAAAATGCTGTTATTGCGTGCTGGCCTTAGAAGTCGGTTAAAAGTAGCACACCTAGTCTGTTACTAGGCCGTGCGCCTGCGACTTGGATAATTTAACAAAATGTCCGGAGCCGCGCTGGTTTTATCGTATGCCTTAATCACACGTTGTTTGTTAAAAATAAATTGTTCGTAAATAACAACTAAAATGACCCCATTTTTTTTACGGTGGCATGTACGATGTATACCACCTAAAAAGTTTTCATTTATAATCCAATCACATTAAGTTAAAAATGTACAATTTTTGAGTACTGATTTTTCTACCATGAAAACTCCTTTGTGTGTGTGTGTAATCATCAAAGGATTTTTTTGCGTGTCGTGGGCAGTTAATAAAACTTATTTCGGGGTCTAGTGTGCCCCCAATATGATTGTATCTTGTATGGCCAAGACATTGCAAATGCTCTCTGCAATCAAGCCTTGTTTTCTATTATTCTTGTTTATGTTTCAGGCTCTTTATATCTTTCAGAACTTTTTTTTGCAGCTTATTTGTCCAATAGAGGGTCAACAATTCCCATAATTTTGATAGTTCAAACAAAGTGTAACAGAATTAGCAGTTAACCATGAAAAACTACAATGAACAAGTTTGTGATGTGTCATATGACTTGACATTTCCTAAATACAATCATCATTATCAAGTGTTTCTACTGGCATATCAGCATCACTTAAGATAGGTTCAGTCTCGTTTTTCGTTGAATGTATTTCTAAATGAAGTTTCATGCTACTGTCCGGATCTTCTTCAATTTCTGTTTCCGTTATCAATCCTTTATTTATTAATTCTTCTTTTTCACTCTCTGTTGTTTTATTATCATTATCTACTCCTTTGACTACACTCTCTACTTCTTTAATTACACAAAGTAACTTCTCATTATTGTCTATCTTTTCAACAATACTTTCTAGATTTATATCATCTTCTTCTCCATGTATTAAACATTGTAACTGTTTATCAATGTCAACTTCTGCTGTAACACTTTCAGTCCTCTTTTCATTGTCAACATCTTTTTCACTTTCTGACTTTTTATTATCTGCATTTTCTACTTGAATATCATTTTCGACCTCTTCATTTGCACATTCAAGTGTCTTATCATTTTCTGCTTTCTCTGTTTCACTTTCCTCATTTGTTATAGCACAAAGTGATATATCATTTACACTTTTTGCTACATCATTTTCAGTTTCTTGTTTATCCTCTTGACTATTTTTTTCTTTTTGTCCATTGTTTAAATCTTTCATTTCTACATCTTCATTTTTCATCGTATCCAAATCTTTCATTTCAATATCTTGCTTTTCTTTATCTGTGGTTTCTAACCTTTCTAATTCTAAGTATTCTACTTTTTCTTCTGGTAGTGGCCTGAAAATAACAAATTGTTTATCATTTATTTCACTGTTATTTAAGTCAAGATTGAAAAATAATCCACTAGTACTCTTAAACATTGTATAAGACAGTTCTGTAAAACTGCACAACCAACACTGGAAATGATCAAACTGGATAACAAAAGGTATAATGCCGAAAGGTAATGATAACTAAATAATATCACACCTCTTAACATCCTCCAAAGTTTTGAGCTTCTGTACGGACTTGCCGATGCTTGATTTACATCGCTTCCGATGGCGAGTCAACAGCTCGAAGGAGTCGAACTTCTCCGTACAGCCGTAGCAAACGTGTTTGTTGTGACACGTCTCATGTACCATGAGGTCTGTTGACGTTTGAAAATCTGAGGAATGGAAATGAGTGTTTTACATATTACTCAATGAATAAATTGAAGTCAGATACCCCATCTGGCCAAGACCTACGTAATATAATACGTCTAATCGTCACACTACAAATGCAAGGTAGACACGTTGGACTAAGTCTAAGCCAAAGCATGTGGTCGCGGGAGTTATGATTTATCGTGACCCCGGTACGTAAAGAGCTATTGAAGGACACCATGGATTTTAGTCAGTACGAGTCTGACAGTCCCTCCCGCTCTGCCCTGGGTGGGCGGACTCATTTGATGATTTTACCACATTAAAAAAAAGCTAATGCATGTGCTATTTTGTGTGTTAAAATCACATGAGTCCTCCCGCACTGTGTGGAGGGGAAGGGACAGTCAGACTTCTACTGACAAAACATTGACCCCACTCCTTCATTTACCCTTTATGTTACAGGGTCAGTTACCTTAGCCAGGACTGTGACCCAGGTGTGAAAAATGACTCCTTCTTAAATCTTTATTCTAGGTAGCAAAGATACGTAAGTGGAGCCTCAAGGAAACGCTGCCAGCAAAAGAAATATAACTCACTTCGTTTACAAATGGCGCACTGATGTAGGTCGCAACGTTTCTTCTCTGGTGAAACACTGCCATCTGCCTTTCTTTTGACAGTCTTGTAGGAATGTTGAGCTATCACGTGTGCCTGAAAAGCAATGTGTGAAATGAGTAATTAAAGAAGTTAGTAAAATATGGAATTTACTTCAGCTAAATTAGATCAAACAAAAAATTAGCTTAACTAATACCTAAGTCATAGACAATAATGAAAATAATAAAATTGGTAGTTACACTCTTTCGAAATAATTGACTGATATTAATGTTTTTTTTTTGTTTATTTACTAGGTATAGTTCATACCATATATTTTACATTCACCTACCTCCCATTATCAACATAAAAAAATAATGCACAGGACTTCCCTGGGCATAATAAATGGGCACATTTGGTATGGGTCAGGTCTAAAATAGCCACTTAACAATTTCCTTTCCAGAGGGGCTATTCTTCTATCATTTATTCATTCATGAAGTGAATCATTAGAAATATTGCTAAGTAGCCGTTTTAGATCTGCTGGGCTGCAGTACATAGTTGCATCTACCAACAAACTTGTTTGAACAGTACATAAACCCTTTATGATAGGATTTCCTCTCTATAAGAGAGGAGTGGGTCATAATGAATGGACAATGTGGACCCCAAATAAGCAATGTAGAACTGACCTTAAGTCCAGTAACACTGTTGAAGGACTTGGTGCATAATAAACACTCGAGAGGTAGATCAAGAGGTGCTTCAATTTCTTGTTCACCTTCACTCGTGGGTTCCTGTTTTATCTCCATTTGCATGCACTAGAAAGATAGATCACATAGATTAGTATAAAATAATTGCCCATCTACAAGATCACTCTTGTATGTAACCGAATGACAAAACTAATAGACATACCCACTTCTTGCTGATCATCGACTGTAGGAGACCAGCCTAGGAAATGCCCTACCATACACACAGCGCCGCAATGGGAGACGTCGTAGGACGATCTCCGGCCACCGTAGGCGTAGGCATGCGGAGGGAGAGTAATGGGCGACTCGCTGTCCGATCATGGACCATGCCCGGGTCGACGGCGCGGTGTGTTTCACGCGCGCCTTAGAGAACTGTCAGCACAATGACGGGGCCCCTTTAGAGGGCCAAAGCTTGCCGCGAGACAAACGAGCTACCATGACCCCAGAATGTTAAGGGCTATTGAAGGGCAGTACAAGTCTGATAGTCCCTCCTGCTCTACACTGGGTTAGAAGTCTTGTTTGATGGTTTAACCAGAATTAAAAAAAAAAACCATACACACAGCATTATAAATGAGTGATATTATCAAGAATATAAGGTAAAACTCCTCACATTTGTTTCTTTGATCTCTTCTGTTCCCTTTTGCACATCTTTGTTCTCGGAGTTCAACGGATCCAATGATATAGTGCCTGTTGAAGAAAATAAGCTTTGTAATTGCTTGTCTATAATTCTACCACAAAATTTGTAATTTATTGGTAATTTATAAGTAAAGTTGTAAGTTTATAATACAGACATATCAAGCCAATACTGCGGACTTACCATAAGCAACATAAAAACAAATTTTATTGGAGGTTTCTAACTTATATGACTGTTTAAATTTAACATCATGCGTTATTTGAAAACTCTAAAAATCATTACAGTTATCATATCTTGATACGGTCCAACATTCAATTATTGTGGACTATACAATGAAAATGCAGTGTATGAACAAGGTTCATCCCGCCAAACTGACACAAACAAATATTTGTATGATCTGCAAATAGTTGTTCTGGGTCTGCGTGTTTGTGAGTTTTTATGATTGTAAATGCACCCATACTATAGCATAAAAATACTCACCATTTATAGTAATATTCAAAGTAGGTTCCACTAATTCCTCAGGTTCTATTTTAATATCCAAATTGGATAGTTCATTCTCTACATAGGGGTTTTCGGTACCATTCACAGGTTGATATTCATCATCGGAAACCACTTCCTGTTTGATCTCTATGTCTATTGGGTTACTGAAAACGGAACCATTGATGTTTTTGTCGACTAGAATTGGTTTAGGCCAGATCTTTTCCCTGTCTATTTCAGCTGTGAACCTCATTCTAAGTAGTAAGTCACAATTTCGTACATTTGCAGCAAACTTAGCTGCGTCCAGTAACCGTTGGTAGCATGGGGCACATAACACTTTTGAATGACGATCCAATTGTGAAATCTGTAAAATATTTAATGGATTAGAAATGTGTTGTGCCAACCCCAAGTAAAACGGGATGAAGGCAGGAAGATGGTGGTAATTTGTCATTTGATGATAATGTAAAGTGGACATGTTTCTCAACATTATAAAAAAGGTTTTGGATGAAAAAGAAACCTATGATCATTTAGTTATCTATCTAAATGTTACTGGTATGCATTATTTTTTAAGTAATTCATTGTTCATTATTTTAGACCTTTTTTATAAATTTTACACTCATTACATCCAACAACCTCTATTCCCTATACTAATGTTTGCACAGCTGTCAGTCTCTGAAGCAACATAACCTCAACATAAACTGCAATAGGTATGGTTTATATTAGTTCTGAAATAATGCACTCAGTTAAATTAGAAGTAAGTATTACCCACATGTCACTATTTCCTTGATCTTTGGTCGGAGAAACTCTACCTACTGTCTCTCAATCTTGGTATGTCACAAATACAAGTTTTTTTTTTCATATAGAAGTTCATACAAGTCATCAAATAACTACAATTAATAGATTTATAGTTATTTGTTACTCGTATAGGTATAGCCTCTACAATCTAAATGAAATGGAGCAACATTTTTTTTTTTTTGAAAAGAATAATATGTGAAACTTCCTTACTGACCTCAACATTAGCTAATTTAGCCAGATCCTCGGCTATTGTGGCTTCCATACCTTCCCAGGGAGGGGCCCAGGCTTGGAAAACATTACAACAGCTCTTTTTAGTATCCAACTTTTGAAGGCAAGCCCGACATTCTCGTTGTAATTCCTCTGGTATCAAAGCCTCTTTCGTTTCACACGCAGTAGTCATCGTCTGCTGCCTAATACATCACCGAAAACATGTACATAAATACAAAAGTAAATAAAACATTTAAAAATAATCCCGTGAGATGTGTCCGTCAATTTTAGTGACAATTTTGACGTAAAGTTTTTGCAATAGAATAGACAAAATTACGCACACGAAATGATAATTTTTACTACCAAAGTAATGTCCGTAATTACGTGGTAAATATTTTTATCATAATAATTACAATTGAATATTATTACAGTCCTCGCTTTATTTCTTGGATGCTTTGAAAAATATTTTATTCTCTTATATTTAATTTACGCGTATGATTGTTAGGATTGCACGACCTTTATCGAAATAGAACGACTCATTCACTGGTCTATCTACATTTAATTTGTCTGTGGTAACCAGTACTGGCACAGCCGGTTACACAATGGTCCATCCTGGACTTGACAGTTCAGTGTTGCAAGACTACGGAAATATAATTTCCTGTCGTGGAATGTTTTGAATTTAATCCTGTTTGTTTTATTAAATTTAAATCACACTGACCTCTGAAAAGCACTAGAGGGCTCATGCTTCCTCAAAACTTTATGTTTGCTTGACCCCACCACTTTTTTAAGAAGCGGTAAATTACGTGATGGCACTGCATTGTGTTTCAGAATTCGTTCTGAATTACCTGTTTAGAAAATGAACCTTATTTAAGTGTACCACAGTAAAACTTCTACTACAGTTTATTAGTACTAAGAACTTGAGAAATTACTAAACTGAATGATGTAAACAATACATACTTGACTGTATAAAATTTAACTTCGTAAAGTGTAAGCTGCAGGCAACCATATTCTTAACATATTGATAGCTGACCCGCAGAGCTTCAGCCCATTCGTTTCTTACTGCTGCATTATTGGGGCATGGGTGCAGGGTGATTTCTTTAGAAGATCTTGAGTTGCATTGTGGTACTGAACATCTACGATTTAACCTGTGGAGATTTTCCAGTATTCATTATTTTGGTAATTACATGAGTTTTTCTAAAGTGCTGAACCACACAATAAAACCTTTCTACCACTTTTGTTCTCTAAGGCCCATATTACAGAATGCATCTCAAAACTCAAGTTTTACTTAAAACGAGTTTCAACCAATCAAATAAGTAAATAAATTGAATCTAGTTTTAAGTATAGAGTGACATTCTATAATATGGACCTAAATAGGGATCAACAAAATATCAAGTCTATACTTACAAGTAAGCTTTTCTGTTCTTTAATCTAACTGATCTGTTTCGAAGTGCATTGTTTGTTTCCGTAGAAGAAATCTTTTCTTCCTTTATTGGTGTAGAAGAAATATTTTCTTCCGTTATTGGTGTAGACAAATTTTCTTCTTTTATCTGTGTATTTAGAGGTGAAACTACTTCTTTCTTCAAGTGATTAACCTTCAATGAACCACCTGTAAAGAATTATTTTATTAATATTAGGATTATGCTAACATACAATTAATACTAGCGGTATGGATTATTAAATGAGGTATGGGTGAGAAATAGGAGATAAAATATAATAATCAAACCACCTTTGTTAACATATATTTATTTATTTATTTTACTTAATTTTTTATGTCCCTATAATTGAGATTCCTGAGAGTGTAACAACAAATACAGGATGTTTAGTCAAAATCTAAATAGTCCGATTTCAGCACTTTTAGAAGATCAGTTTTATATAAGAAAGTGTCCATCCTTTGCTTAGCATTTGTTTTATTAGTTGAAGACGAGAAGTGGTTTTCAGGTCAAACTTGCTTGGATTTGTAAATATAGAGGGTACAGAATTCTTCTTTAATAACTTGTGAAGATTTAGATCACCTAGAACGATAAACAAAGATCAATATAATATGTTTTGAATTCAGTGCAGAACATGTAATTAATAAAAGCAGCATTTCATTTGAAGACGTAATTAATATGTACAGAAACGAATGTAAACACACATACTCACACTTGAAAATAATACTTTACCATAAAACAAATGTCCATCATAAAACATGATTTAGTTTGCCAAGATATCAATTAATTACGATAATAGAGCCTCACCTGTACATGAATTCTTCTGTATATAATCTTCAGGTTTGAAATGGTTGTTAGCACACAATCGCGACAGATGGGTCACTTAAAAATTCCTTCTTCCGAGAGCTTTCTCCCACAGATATATCGTCTTTCAACATCTTTTGGAAATACTTGGTGTCCCCCGTATTCTCACACCTGATAGCTGCGCAACCGGTCATAATATAGGTAATTATTTGTCGCGAATTAAACACATTTGGATATTTGTAGTAAGGATTTGAAATTTTAATTTTTAAGAAGGTACTACATGTGCTGGCCTCTACAAAGAATGTAAGGACTGCTGCTGACATTCTATTTTCAGAAAAATATCATCAAGGTATGTGTTTATAATTTTATATCTATTTTCTAGATTGGAGCAATACATGCTAAGAATTTTAACTTCCTAACACCACAACTATCACAAATCTCGGACCCGGTGATAATTCTTTCACCAGACAATTCATACCACGATTTTCGGTTACAGATTTTTGATTCCAGGGAAACTTGCTTGGTACAACATTCTTTTTCAGAAATTTATGAGCAGCAGGCAAACCTAAAAAAATAACAACATAAATTCAGTAATGTTTTGATGTAATAACTATAATAACAAAGGAAAATCACACAACTTACCAGTTGTTATACTAATCATACGGAAATCATTTTCAGCAAAATGTTCTCGACATAACCTAGAAGACATTTTCGGTACAAAATTTTTTATTCTCACAGCAGCTATCCATTTTTTTTTCATGGTGGGATTTGAGGGAAATTTGTATGTTCCATCATTTTTACAGCTTATTACACAACATCTAGTCATTTTATATCGTTAAATCATATTTTCACAGAACGTTCCTGATAAGTATGACAGTTCTTTTGGGATAATCGTAAGCAGCGCCACTTTGACAGTTGCTTTCCCCATTTGATTGACTTCGTCGTCTTGGCACTCTGGGCGAGCATGTTTTGTTGTTCGTCTCGTACGACCGTAGACAACCGCACGTTTTATGTCATACGTCGTAGTCACAGACTAGATAGGGTCGTAGAGGTAAGGATGATTTACACTTATACGAGTATAGTTTACGAACTGAGTGAATTTAGGAACTTGTCGATTTGCGTCGCATCGCGACATGGGAAAGCTCCCTTATTGATTTTACTGGAATAATGCTACGTAAATACATACGACTTTAGACGTACCCTTTGATACCGTAAATGCAGAAGAACCAACTATAGTTTCGTCACAATCAGATCAATACTTTAAAAACGCATAATGTAGGTACCTACTACAAACGTTAAATTTTATCGAAGTAAAAATAACAGTGGAAGGTACCATCGCATTCTTTGTCATTGTTTATTTCTGCTTGGTTAATTAGTTTTTTTATATTAAGCCCAGAACATCTTGGACGCCTTTTGTTTATAAGAGACTGCATACCAGAATTTGTTTCATTCCATGGGAAAATACTTGGTACTGCAGTGTTTTTCAACACAGGTCTGGCTGAAATAAAAAGTATATTTCAGTATATTTTTATGTTCAATTAAAAAAATAAATAATATTACAGTATTAAAAAACAGGTTTATCAACATCAAAATTAAATTTTAACACGATATTTATATACTAATTATAAGATATTCTTACGATTTTGCAAAACAGACTCCAGAGGTAGCACATAATCATCCGCAGTGAAGTGGCTTTTACAAACGACGCTATTCTTTGTTGGGGTAAAATTATCTCTGTTTATGGCAGCAAGCCACTGGTTTAATCGATGTACATCTCTTGTGGGGAACTTATGCCCTCCTATTTTATTTGCGCACATAGGCACTGCACAACATTGTGGCATTTTAGTAGGATTTTTAAGTAAGGAATGCTTGAAATATGATTCAATTTATTGAAAAATACGACAACGTGTGACATACTTTGACAGTTATTTAGACCTGACGTTGCAGTGCTGCCATCCCACCATCGATTTGGGTAAGATTTTTGAAAAATAGCATAATTATATCTCGTAGAAAATTCATGAACAGTGAACCATAGACAAAGTCAACATGAGCATATATTAAAAAACATAAACAGCACAAAAAAACAGTGGTCCCGGTGGCACCATAGATAAAATGAGCATATTGTATGCTCAGTATGCAAGCAACACTGTTTATGCCCTTACACAGTCAAACGCAGTTCATTAGTGCCTCAGTGGGGACATTGAAAGCACCACGAAAGCACCTTTACATTTAGCTAGTCTAGTGTATCATCTATGTTTACATTGAATGGAAAGACCGACTAAAGCAACTTAAATGATTGTTCAATAGCGTCAATGGGGCCAGTTATGGAGGTATGGGTGAAGGTGGCATGGTTCCTTCTGGGTCGGACAGGTGGGAAGCGCACGTCGTGATCACTACGCAGCATGCTACAAAAAACTGATCTGCTGGGTTCAGCCCCATCGCAGCGGTCGGTATCCAAAAACCATAAAACGTTTTATGGTTTTTTGAGATGGTAAAATTATCAAGAGTCCTACTGCCCTAGCTGGAGTGGAGCGGAAGTGACTATCAGACTCTTACCGACAAAAAATTGCCGCCTTGTTCCTTCAATTGCCCTTTATGTTCCAGGGTCACAGTAACCTTAGATCAAACAATCAAAGAACCATCATCTTTTTACATTCAAACTAAGACTTGTCTCTTTCTAGAGGAATAGCAATATCTAGTCTGTGAATGGCATTTTTAAGCAGATTATGTTCGGTCCATGTTCTATGGCTATGGATATCATGAATTCATGGTGAGGCGAATCCCCGTTACGAGTTGCGCCCTGACCACGGTAAAAGGCAACACGAACAGCGGGCGGTGAGTCGGGTAGGGCGGAAATCTATTTGGCACAATTTGCAGGCCAAGGATATTTGATCGCCGCCGCGAACAATTTAATGTACCGAGATCGAAATTTATTTAATCGAAATTTATCTTTGTTGACTGTACAACCAACCCAACCAGTATTTCGGAAAGAAAAGTTTCGAGACGAGATAGATTGGTTACTTATTGGGTTCTTGCAGCATTGTTCGCCGCGTCCACCCACCATTTATCTACGCCCCATTCGGACATCTAAGAGATGTACGGCTAAATTCCATCCACATATAATTGCCATTCCACAAAGCCTGCCGGAGTCGCGGGACTAACGAATTACCGTGACCCTACTGGAACGTAAAGGGCTATTGGACCGTGTATTTTAGTCAGTACAAGTCTGACAGTACCTCCTGCCCTTCCCTGGGTGGGAGGACTCATTTGATGATTTACCAAGCTAATAAATGCTAGATAAGGGTGCGAAAAAATATAATATGGTTAAAAACGCTGATAACGTCAGCGTCAAGGTTAATTTATTGGTTATCAAAATCCGTGGTGGCCGCTGGCTGCTATGCAGGAAAACGTGTATAAAATTATATTTAACATAGAATACAATATGAATATATTTATCCTTTATTCGCACCAATACCGAAGTTTGTTTGAGCGCGATATACTTATGATTCCCGGGAACTAGGGCTTGGCAAAGCCGGATTAACCCTTAGACAAATTAAAGCAACTGCCTAGGGACCTCGTTACGTCTTGAAGCCCCATTCGCGCTAAAAGAAAGAAAAGACTTTTTATCAAACAAATTCAATACAATATTACCGGATTTTTCTGCTAATAAAAAATGATAGGGCCGGCGGCTAAAAAGCAAGGCTTGAATTATGTCGGTCTAATACTAAGCGCATTGGGACAACATAGATTACGAGTTTGCTTCACTCACTCGTCAATTGTCTGTCCTTTCTTTGATTGTGTGTGTCTGTTCTTTGAAAGACTTGGCGTTTCTTTACATAGAGAGCTCATTTCAGCTCTTTTCGATAGTAGAAACTGGTTTTGTCATGTCTCACAGGTCTTTCGGCTTCGCCACTATGAGACACTACAGCTGAACACACTCAGACTGAAGTTTGGCTAATGTCTTGATTTTAATAAAATGAAGGAAAGCATTAAATTACATGAATCTTTCTGTTGCTGTGTAGCGTCCGATTTCGATGTAGGCTTTTTTGTCCAAGGAAATATACTCGGTACAACACCTTTCTTTAAATGTCGACTTATTTGTTGACAACCTAAAATCGTAAACATTTTTCTGTAGTTATTATCATTGATTTTTAGGCACTATTATAAACACTCATAAATTTAAGTACTTACCCGTGTACACAGAGGCACCAACATAATCCGATTCCAAAAAGTGTGCACGGCACAGTCTGATTGTGTCAGTGACAGGTTTATTTCTTCGCATGGCTTTGATCCATTTTTTTCTCAACTTTTCGTCTCGCGGAAATAAATGGGCACCACCATTATTACAACCAGGAAGGGCACAATGAGGCATTATTATTTTTATTTTTCAATAAACAAATACGAAACGCTGCAAGCTTGCAGCAAGCTGACAGGCCGTGTCGCAAACACGACACCTGGCGGAAGAATTTCAAATAACTGAAACTAGTAAGGTCATCATATTTTTCAAATTAATCAGAAAAATAATATTGCTGTAATTTCAATATTATTTATTTTGACGTCAATATTTGAAAATTATATTTTTGTCGCGTATTTTATCTACATTAACATGAAAATTTCAACTGTCTACAACGGTTCCTGAGATGCAGCCGGACAAGCAGATAGAGAGACAGACAGTGGAGTCTTAATAATATGATTCTGTTTACCCTTTGTGTACGGACCCCTTAAAACGGCCATTACACAAAGGGTCCCATAGCATCAAGCAATTGAACAATCCTCCATGTAAAACATCAATGATGACAAAAGATATTTAAATTAATCCAATGTCCTCCCATCCAGTGTGGGCCGGGCGGGAGAAACTCCACGATGTTCCTTCAATAGCGCTTTACGTTCTAAGGGCACGGCTACCCGATGAGACAGTCCCCCCTCAAGGCATTCATTATCAAATTACACATCTACCTACCTCAATCTGTCAAATTTCTAATGGATTTTCAACCTTATCACAATAGCGGAAGGTTAATGTTCGTTTCGTAAAAATTGACGGATTCGTGTAGATTGACCTGCTGGCGTCTGTACATCAATCGTAAAACGAAGCAGTAATCACAAAAAGTCGTCCCAATCCTTGGTAAGTTTTCCAAACCATCAAATCATATATATTAAAAAAATGAGTTCTCTCTACGTTCTAAAAACCCACAGTTTTAGTAATTTCGATACATTTTGGCGCGAATTAAAAATCGTAAATAATGCCGCCATGTTGGTTTTTACTTGTGGTTCGGCACTAACATTTTTACATTCATCGCATTCATCAATGAATATTTTTCAAGCAGTATGCGCCCGTGAGTCACTCGTCACGCCACTAAAAGCGCTGTACGACCAACAACGTAATCAATAATTAAAAAACAACGGTTTACGTCACACCATCACATTCAGTCATAGACATCCTTTTGAAATCATTGCATTCAGTACTTTGGTATGGTTTGGGGTTCGATTCATGCAGGGGACCGTTGGACGTTTGGCGCGTTTATTATTGTTATGTTAAATCAGACCCTAATATGAGCCTCGAAGACATTTAGGGTCGACTCACACCAAAAGAGCGGCGAAGGGCAACGAAGCGGAGCGCAGTTTCAGTGTCATATGAATTTTAACTTTATTTTCATTAAAATAACATTTATTATCGCATGAGAAACTCGAACGAGTCGCGGGAATGCCCGCGGATCCGCGGGCATTCCCGCGACTCTTTCGAGTATGAGTGCGATAGTAAGAATGAGTATTATAGTAATGAAAATAAAGTTTAAATTCATATGACACTGAAACTGCGCTCCGCTTCGTTGCCCTTCGCCGCTCTTTTGGTGTGAGTCGACCCTTATTAGACTAGGGATTGGATGTTTTAATGAATATTGAAACACTCTATGGCCCGGGCGAACAGCAACAGCAAGATGTCTTCATGTGTCCTCACTCCCTTCACCGAAGTATTCTAGTAACATGAAATCAATAATAAAATACTTACTTGAACTTCTCGATTCGATTACAGCAGCTGCACTTGTTCTTGTTTGTTTATTATTGTTGGGAAAAATCGATGGGACGGCTGATTTCTTTAAATATCTATGATATGGAGACACCCCTAGAAGTTGCAATGGAGATGTAAAACACTTTTTTTTATAGAAAAGAATGTACTAAACTTGTTACTATTTGTCCATACCCAGCGATGAAGACACATCTGAATAATCACTCGGCGTAAAATGATCATAACATAACCTCGAATGTTTAGATGCCTTAAAATTTTCTTTGTTCATCGCTTTCTCCCACAATGCTCTTGTGTGGGGGTCTTTGGGAAATGTGTGAGACCCCATATTGCGACAACCTGATGCTGAACATCGTGGCATTTTAAAGGAAAAAGTACTTTTTAAAAATTTCTTTGAATTTTGACACAGATTATGGTCTCAAGCGTTTACAACGCTGCCAAGCGGCGAAATGGAACACTTACCATGTCAACTTTGTATCTGGGTGAAGATCGTTTGGAAATGATTGCCAACCGTAATAATAATAACGAATGGTGTAAAATCGAATTATGTGGCCCAGACTTGCACAAACGACAAACAACAGGTTTTAAAAATGAGAAAAAAATCTTAGAGACCTTAATAAATTAATAAAAGTACTGTAAAGTACCATGTCTTTCATTTTGTTCAAATTTCTTCAGGTAAAAAAAAAGATTTTAGGTAACATTCAACTAAAAAAAATTGTCAACCATTAAACTGTCAATGTCAAATGTGCACATTGTTTTTGTGCAGTACACATGTGATTATTGTGAACTTAAAATACGTATTTTGACTTCTAATATTGTAACCACCATGGATGAAACGACGCCGACAGTCAGTTTAATATCATGTATGCATTTTGTACGTCGTGGCGTGGCTAAAGCAGTGCCCGAAAAGGTATGTAAGACGACTTTCAGGTAAAAACTTTCCAATATATTTATCGTCGCTTTATACATGTATTATCTCTATGATTACAGATAGAATTAACAGAGAAGGAGTTGGAGAAAATTATCAAACAAACTGCAGATGATTTACGGTAGGTTTGTATTATAAATTCTTAGAACTATTGTGAAATCATTAGTAATACATGCCGTGTTTGAAAGTAAAATAATTTCGTTTTGATATTATCTTTACCATGTTATTAGCTCACAAAAGTGCATTACTGTATGTGCACAATATTCTAGATCGAAACAGATAATCTATACATATAATAAATCTGTACAAGGGTCAATTCTGTACATTGAAAATATTGAAAAAATAAATAGCAGGGGGTGTTGCTGGATCGATACCAAACCCAAATAGATGATTTCGATGAAACTTGGTATAATTATTCCTTATTATCCTGGGCATAACATAGGATACTTTTTATCCTGGAAAAAACACGTAGAAAAAAAATCTTATTTTTCAGTTTTATTCATAGACGTTGTTCTGTAGAATCGCGAACACACGTTGCATTACCCGCAGTGGATTCAGCGCCGTAATATTTATGTCATTGTCAGAGTTACTCAAAATGGGGAAATAAACCATCCACGCGAAGACCGACATCCGCGCGGACGGAGTCACGGGCGGAAGCTAGTCTATCATAAATGTGATGAATAACTCGCGTCATGGGGAAGCTCCCTTACAACGTCAAATAAAGTGAAAAACTTCAACTTACAGGATAGCAGAAGCAGGTGAAGATGAAAGCGATGATGAAGGTGAAGCCAGTGCAGCTCCAGACCCCCCCGCTGATCCTAATGATGAGTTCAACTTTGAAAAGTATGATGAAGAGGATAACCGTAAGTAATTGGTACCAAATTAAGATTTATTTGTCCGACATAAATTGATAATTGGTACAGCAGGAGGCACTGTCTATGACGTGACGTCGTTTTTTATAGCGCCAATTTTTTTTTTTTGCTTATTAGACCAGTTCTATTGTAAATTTGAAATCGGCAAATTACATAAAACCATAGGGGTTAAATAAAAATCCGAAACTTTCCTTCAGGGTTGGGTGGGAATGTGGGAGTACTATGGGTGAGAAAAATCATGTGAAGGGTCAAAACTTATTTTCAAGTGGTAATGAGGTCAATGACATGTTCAAGGTCAAGGTCAACAACTCAGAAGTCAAGGTCAAATACTCTGAAAAAGTCTAGATCAACTTGATCTTTTTTTCTAATTTTGGAATCTTAAAAACAAGCTAGCAACATGGGCAAGGAATTTTCGAGGCTAATATCAAAAGTAAAGGTCAAATTAAAAAATAAAACTTGTAATAAGGTGTAATCGACGGAGACCCGCCACGCGGGGCTCCTATTTCTGTGTAAAGGGTAAAGTAACCTCCGAGTTGGGGCGCCCCAAGTCCGGAGCTTGCTTTGTTCGCTATTGTATCCTAGGTTCTATGTGTCTACTAATTGATTAGAAGAGAATTAGGGTATCATAGTATATTAAGTACACAGATTGGATTGCAGGACTATCCCAAAGGACAACATAAGGATCAGGGTGGATTTAAAGTAAGAGTAACCGTCTGACAATCCATTCCACTCAGGTCTTATTTTTTTGATTTTTGACCCTTTATACTACTTAGTAAAGCAATAAATTATTGTGAAGGCATTAATTGTTATCAAATTACCAAATATAATATGTGTTTTCAGTTAACCCTGTTGGTATTGGAACTGTGGCAACCCTGCCAAACTTAGGTGATCTAAGTGAAAATGTTCAGATTAGGGTAAGTATAATAAAAAAATTACCTTGGGAAAACTATGGAGAAAATGTACAAGAATTTTAGGCCTCACATAATTGGATCGCATAATTCACTTTACAGTAAAAATAAATAGTGTATTTCCTTTTTAATCAAAAGGTCTATTGAAGGGCACTGTGGATTTTATCATTAATCATTTGAGTCCCTCCCGTCACACCCTGTGTGAGAGGATAATTTGACCATGTAATAAATGGTTCAAATATGAGATTTGTGTACTATAAATTCTTTACAATTAACCATCCATTCACACATACCACTGTACAACCATATCATAGCAACCAAATACGGTCCAACTGTAACCAAAGCGGCTTCATACCTTTACTCTTAATGTATTTGTTTCATTGCTGTTCTCGGTTCCTTATCAGCCTCGCCTAGGGTTCGGCTGACAAAATCGCGCTTCAAATGCATTAACCAACTTTCCCCACTTATATTGAAATGTACTATATTTTCAGACCGAGGGTCCAGACAGTGATGAGGAAGATGACATCATCAAACCTAACGACAACCTCCTCCTGGTGGGGCATGTAGAGAGTGATGCCAGTGTCCTTGAGGTATACAGTAAGTATTAGAAATAGAACATAGTATCTTACTATACTGAAAGCTGAGAGCTGGAGTTGCAACTGTCTAAGCAGGATACTGTGGCCTTGGAACGTTCTCAGTTCGACCTGTATGTATGTTTGTCCGCGACTATCTCGCGTTTGGCTGGATCGATTTTGATGCGTTCGTGAGTGTTCTGGAGATGGTTGCCCGCATGGATCCCTTCGTCCGTCGTCCTTACTTGGATTGTAGATTTTCAAAGACTTACTTGGCTTGTAGAGTCTTTATTTTTGTTAACTCAAAAAAACTTTTTGTAAAAAAGTTACAGTTACACGTAAGCGTTTTCTCGTCTGGAATACCTCAGTGTCTCAAGTCGAAAGTTTTCGACCAATGTGCATTACCAGTGATGACTTATGGCTCCGAAACGTCGTCTCTTACTATAGGCCTCATTAGTAAGTTCAAGTTAGTCCAACGAGCTATGGGAAGGCTATGCTCGAAGCCTCTCTGCGCGATCGACTCAGAAATGAGGAGATTCGTAGACGGACCAAAGTTACCGACATAGCCTAACGAATTAGTAAGTTGAAATGGCAGTGGGCAGGCATATAGCACGCAAAACTGATAGCCGATGAGGCTGTAAACTGATAGCTGTGGGTTCTCAAATGGAGACTACGCACGCGTAGCATACGACCTCCACCCACCCACAAGCTGGACAGACGATCTTATGAAGACCACAGGATCACGCTGGATGCAAGCCGTTTCCAACCGGTCCTATTAGAAGTCTAGGGGAGGCCTATGTTCTGCAGTGGACGTCTTACGGCTGATTTGATGATGACGATGAGGGATATTTCTGTGTATGAAAAGTATCCGTCAAATTAATTATGAGCTACAATTTCTTCAGTGTAAATTTTAAGCGCCTATAGTGTTTATGACTCTGGCATCTTGGTATACTACAATCCGTCTACAACTGCTACATTGTTATTTACTCCTTACAGCTGGATACTTTTTGATCAACTAGAATTTATTCCTCATTTATTTATGAAAGTTCTCGTGACCTCTATTCTCCGTGTTTAGGGGCCCATCGTCTTACCTTCACGTAATAAGTATCTCAAACGTAACTAGATGGCGTTGTAGTCGAATTAGAAGTCGCTATGGTTTCGTTACATCGGCTTATACAAGAGGGATCGCGAATCAGAGTGTCGCCCTCAGTAGCAAAAAGCCGGAGTCTGGATAATAGGCTTATAATAAATTTTTGATAGCGAAAACGTCAGCTATGTGACTGTTCGCTTTATACTATGTATCGTAATTAAAATAAAAAATATCACAAAAAATTCTGCATAATCTCTTTATATCTATCAGGGTTGAAAAAAATATCAGTTTTTTAATAAAAAAAATCAGATTACGTTGATTTAAATCGGATTTTTAGACTTTCAATATAAGTTATTGATTTAAAAATCACAACATGATATATATTTTTGTTTATATTGCAATCTTCTATCCGGGGTCGCGGGACTGTATGAATTACCGTGACCGCGGAACGTAAAGGGCTATTGAAGTACACCGTGGACTTTAGTCAGTACGAGTCTGACAGTTCCCCCCGCTCTGCCCTGGGTGGGAGGACTCATATGATGATTCTACCACGTAAAAAAAAATACATTATAATTCTTTCTAAGTTTTCTCTGTCTTCATTTGCAGTTTACAACAAAGAAGAGGATTCATTCTACGTGCACCACGACATCATCCTGCCATGGTTCCCATTGTGTATTGAATGGCTAAGTCATGACCCATCTGATCCAAACCCTGGTAAGTTAAATATAGTGGTTTTAGTATTCCTGACTTTGACAGTACTGAAGGCAAAGAGATTGAGTCTCGTCATTCGTACGTTTTTCTTATGCACCTTATTTTGAGTGGTAGACGCCCACGGCGACGGACGTTCGAGTAATGGGCGACTCGCTGTCCGACCATGGACCATGCCCGGGTCGTCGGCGCGTTGTGTTCCACGCGCGCCTCATAGAGTGTCAACATAATGACGGGGCCCCCCTTTAGAAGGCTATTGAAGGACATCCTGGATTTTAGTCAGTACGAGTCTGACAGTCCTTCCCGCTCTGCCCTGAGTGGCAGGACTCATTTGATGATTTTACAACGGTAAAAAAGAAATCCACCTTGTTTCAATCTCTGTAACTACAGTTTTTTTTTTTAAAGGTAATTTCTTATACGACCCAGTGTCGTAACTAGCCTTTGCGAGTTTCTTAAATTGCGCCCTGGTCTGGCCTATTGTGGTCCTGCGGCCCATGGTCTGGCCGACCAGGGGCCGTATTAGGACGTCTTAAAATCAGGCTTGTTAGTTGTTCCAGTGAGTGAAAGAGATAGAGCTATACAAGTCGTCTAGCGCAACCTCGTTCACTCACTGGAACAAGCCTGGTTTTAAGACGTCATAATACGGCCTCTGGTCGGCTAGACCAGGGGCCGTATCATTCTGCGCCCTGTACCTGGACATCGTTGGCACACTCCGACTACAGCATACTGTATTTTTGTAGCTGTAACTATTAAAATATTTGTTGCTCTATCTCAAAATTACACTTTATTGGAGATGAACAGAGTTTAATTTCGTGTTGTCGTTTTTTGTAGTCTAGAGTTTTAGACTAAGGAAAAAAAAATGTCGCAAATTATAAAGTTGATATTAAAGTTTTTTAGAGTCTCATTTAGAGAATGCAAGAACATGCTTGCGAGTTTGACTTCATTGCGGTATTTGTTTGATCAATTAAATTCATTGTTCATTCATAGTCCGCAATTTAACGCAACTTGTATGCAACAGACTATTTTACACAAAATAATATAGATATTAGTTCTGAAAGATAGATAATCAAAAAAATATTTGACCCGTATCTTTACTTTTGTTACGTAAACCGAAATCGACGAAGATACAAGGTATCTAAAAATCATAAAACGTTACTCTGTCGGTATAATTTTACAAGCGTTTTGACGTCACAAGCTCCCACTCCCGAATTTCGAAGTGTTTTATTTTTGTCAATATTCATTGATTAAAAAAAATAAACATGTCAATTATTTTTCAATACTTTAACTGACGGACTATACTGATTTTCAATTTATTTATGCATCTATACCCTAATTCTTGACGGTATCTGTATTCTTGGTGACGTCTTGCCACCTAGCTGGCGAGACAGTAGTAATGAGTTCACCTCGAGATGCATCCTAAAGATCAGGTAATTAATCATTTTCAGGTAACTTATGTGCTCTCGGTGGTATGGACCCAGTCATCCAAGTGTGGGACCTGGACATTGAGAACTGTCTGGAGCCCGCGTTCAAACTGGGCAAGAAGCCTAATAAAAAGAAGAAAACTAAAAGAGTAGGACATAAAGATGCTGTACTCGATCTGTCATGGAACAGGAATTTTACGTAAGTCAAAATTATCATCAAGAAGCACTTTTGAAAATCCCAAGTAAAAGTAGACGAAATTGGATTGATTGTAAGCACGATTCGGAAGGTTAGATTCATATGAAGAGGAATAGCAAAGAAACTTCATAATTAAAAAAAAAAACATCATCACCAGCTTATAATGTTCCCACTGCTGGGACACAGGCCTCTGTGAGAGGGAGTGGGCCATAATCCACCACGCGGGCCCAGTGCGAACTGGTAGATGTCACATGTCTTCGAATTTGATGGTTCTAGGACATGCCGGTTTCCTCGCGATGTTTTCCTTCATCTTTTTTGAGAGCAGTGGTGATGAAATAAATGACATAAAGTAATGCGCCTGGCGGGGATCGAACCCACGATCGACAACTACAACTCGTAAGTCGGGGCCGATACCAGTGAGCTACCACTGAAAAAAAATTAACAATACATATTTTACTCAGTCCAATGGTCTATGAACCTATGATAGACGGTAAATTGATTTGTAAAGTATAGCATAATAAAGTTTATATTCATTTGTAGACACGTAATGGCAAGTGGATCAGCAGATAACACAGTTCTGTTGTGGGACTTGGATCAGGGCACGCCACACACAAAAATTGACTGCTTCCAAGATAAGGTACGTAGTATTTAAAGAAATGACTTGAAAATGAGGCATAATAATAATTACTTACCTAGTAATCTTTAACTAGCCAAAAAAACACCAATGAATTCAACTGAGTACTAAAAAGATAATTTCATCAGGTGTGTAATAATGTTTGACGCCCACCGGAATGGTCACGGGTTAGTTAGTCCTTTAATATTTTATTTGGTATCTCTAAAATAATAGTAATTGTGATTGACGATAGTAATAATGCCTTCTTACTGTCTGTCGGAGCCCGACGCTAAAGAGTTTAACTCTGTTCTGTCGGTGCGCAGATGTTCCAGAACTGTCTGGATGAGCTCGCTCTATCCTAGGTATCTTTGCTTCTGGGCTAGATTGCGAAGATGAAGAGCAAAACCATTTTAAATAAAACAAACTTTGCCTCCTTTTGAAACTTTCTGAACGAAAGTAGCAATATTTCTAAAGCTTTATCTATTTTAGATTCTTTCCTTTTTGCTGGAACAACAAAACTTACAAACTAACGCCCAAAATTAATAATCACTCTCAATATTAAAAACTCCATTAGGTAAATTCTGTCGATGATTGATCCAACCGAAGATAGATTATTAATTTCCAGCGTAATACAACGTTTTGGTTTACATAACCAACAAATATATCATTTATTTTACTTTCTCTAGGTCCAATCCCTAGCCTTCCACCCCCTAGAAGCTCAGACCCTGGTGAGTGGGTCGTGTGACGGCAGTGCGCGTGTGTCGGACTGTCGCACGCCCGAGGCACACCGCGCGTGGAGCCTGGCGCCGGAGATCGAGCGCGTCGTCTGGGATACGCAGAACCCCTTCTGTTTTGCTGTGAGTCTTTTATTTTATGTATGTACGTTATGCCAGGGCACGAGAGCAGCGAGTAATGGGCAACTCGATGTCCGACCATAGACCATGCTCGGGTCGACGGCGTGTTGTGTTCCACGCGCGCCTCATGGAGTGTCAGCATAATGACGGGCCCCCCTTTAGAGGGCGACAGTGACCCCAGAACGCAAAGGGCTATTGAAGGACACCATGGATTTTAGTCAGTACGAGTCTGACAGTCCCTCCCGCTCTGCCCTGGGTGGGAGGACTCATTATAGTGGTATATATACAGGGTATATATACATATACAGGGTCCAAGCGAAGTCCGATGCCGTAGGCGTCTCCCGCGGAGGGCACGTTTCCATTAGGCAAGTCTTGTATACAATTATGACGTCACATTGCTATACAAATTGCTTGAAATGAAAAAAAAAACACTGCAGTTCAAATTACCTCTAAGAACTTGTATCCAGTTTTGATCAAGTTGCATATATGCACCTTGTATACAAGTAATTTGTGTAATGGGAAGAGCAACTTCTGTCTTCTATATATATAAAAGGAGAACTGACTGACTGACATATCAACGTACAGCCGAAACTACTGGGGCTAGGAATGTGAAATTTTGCACACGGCTTCCTATTATAATGTAGGGGAGCACTAAGAAGGGGTTTTTGGAAATTTAACCTTTAAGGGGGTGAAAAGGGGGAATTAGGAAAGTACGTAAGCCACGCGGACGAAGTCGCGGGCAAAGTGCTAGTACATTATTATCTTGCTTCATGTAATTTTAGTATTTCCTTCCTTCTAGATGAGTAACAACACAGGCAAAGTAGCGTACGTGGATTGCCGCCAAGATGAGCCGCTGTGGATACTAGACGCGCATGAGAAAGAGGTCACTGGCCTCATACTGAGTGATCGAGTGCCCGGACTTATGGTCACTGTCAGTACCGACGAGAAAATGAAGACTTGGGATATTTCTGGGTGAGTTTTGAGGACAAGAGACATACTCACATTGCCACGAAATCGAAAGCTTACAAAACATAATTAACTTTATGCTGTTTCTGTAAGGTTGAAATTAAAAACGATCCCAAAAACATGTCGCGCGTTTTATGAATTCTCGCGTATTCTCGCGAATATATGCCATTAGACTCTTACTTTATATAGAATAGGAGTACATAAAATAGGAACTTCTTGGTTGTTATGTTCTGTTTTCATGAAACTATCAATTTTTCCAACCTTTACATAAACAGCTTTTTTTATACATAGACTCACGCCCATTCACACGAGGACTGGCAGAAACTTCTTCATTATATTACGATCTTAACTTACTCCTTTGACATCGCTACAAGCATACCAGATGCAACTTCTACGCCCCTTATCTTTCTGGACGACACCACTTCACAACATACAACTTACTTAATCCCACCTCCCTCCCCAGTGCTGCCCCGGTACAAGTGTCGGAGCGCACGTGTCGTGTGGGCGCGGCGCTGTGTGCGGCGGCGTGTCCTGAAGCACCTTTTAACGTGGCCGTCGGCGGCGACAACAAACAGAACTACATCGAGCTTGTCGACTTGAATATTAGCGAGCAGTGTAAGTTATTATTGTTATCAACTAATCGGTATTCTTATTGCCGTTTTCAGTGAACCCTTAGTCGTCCAAGAAGCTGCTTTAAAATATCTCTTCAAAAGAAGTAAATAATTTCGGCCAAGAACTTTGCATAACCATTGTTATGATTATTTGAATTGAACCCCAGGTTATGAGGCAATGTAATTTTTTTAATAGATTTCAAGACTTTACACATTAGGCGCTTCCAAACGCACGTTTTGAAATTAAAAAGGTAATATTGAGGTGTATATGTGCAAGAACGCATCGAAGGCCTGCTAAGCGCGCTGGACACACGCTGAGTGCCCAACATTTTTAATTCCGATTGTTCCACATTTAAAAACGTATATTTGGTTTGTTCCAGTTACAAATCGGTTCTCGTCACGGCCCCTAGTACCGCTTCCGACACCTAGTGAGGATGCTATGGAAACATAGAATGTATATTTATCAGTAAAATATAAGATAAAGTATATAACATTGTTTGGTTATTTTTTTACCTACCCCTCATATGTTCGACCTTTGTTTTACGTACATACACGAACTTACGCTTTTTTCCCGTGAAGGTAGGCTAGGCAGCAACTACGGAGCGTCTACTTACTACGATTCTAAGGCGCGTCGCCGTCGCTGCACGGTCTAATATGGTCCCTATGTAATGTCAATATGTGAGCGATTATCCAAACTAATATTATAAATCGAAAGTAACTCTGTCTGTCTGTCTTTTCTTCACGCCTAAACTACTGAACCGATTTGTGTGAAATTTGGTACAGACGTTTAGTTTGGAACTTGAGAAAGGACATAGGATAGTTTTTATTACAAAAAATAAAATAAATCTGCCGGAAGTCATATTCCTCGCGAACGAAGTCGCGGCCAAAAGCTAGTACTTTCATACATTTTCTATACGTGGCTTCGCACGAAACGAAGTACACCTACACCTTGACAAATTTTGAGCGTGTGGACGACGCCTACGCCCTTTTTTTTATTTTAGGTGGTAAAGTCAGATTCCCACTCTGGGGGAAATGGTAGGGATTGTCAGACTCGTACTGAATGAATCCACTGTGTTCACTCTTAGACAGTCCCTCGGCACGTGACCGCCGCTCCTTACACTACTTTCGCCTCGTCCGCATCCATGCAATTCATTCAGCCGTCTTATGATTTTGCTAGCTGCAGTCGCATCCACATTTTCGGACATATACAAACATATAAATAGTTATGACGCAATATGTTTTCATAACTAACCACAGCCCTTGAGAATAAAAAAAGAAAAAACATAATAGTAACGGTCTGTGTTGCTATCAATGGTATTTTATTAATATCATGAACATACATTAAAATATAATTTTCGAGCCCTTCACCAGTATACCAACACATACCGTTTTGGCGGATCAATTCCTCTACAACTTGGAGCGAAGGTCCTCGCTGTAAGAAAAATACCATTTGTTACTATAAAAAGTAGGGATTTTCAAATAAAACAACATTGTATAACAACTGAGATTATGTATTCGCAACATATCTTAGAATAATCCTAGATAAAAATCGTAAAAGCAATGAAAGTGTATAAACTGCTCGATAATTCCGAACTAAAAGCATGTTTTAATACTGCAATTCTGATTTTGATATAATAAAATATTAAAATAAGCTGCTTGTGACCAAACTTGGTCATTTTGAACACGATTTGAACATTAGCTGAGTATATTTATAAAAATGTTCCAACAATTGTTTTTAAATATCATTTCAAAATTGGATCACAGCCAAATTAACTGGTAATGATATTTTGTGACAAATATGCCATATAAAAATATTCAGTGTGGGCAACACACGTTTTAAAATAATATTGCTCTGTGGTTTTTACTATCAGTACCGCAGTGAGGAGTTGCCAGATTAAATATTAAGCTCTGTATAAAAAAGCTAAATATAGCTGGTTAAATCTAGCAACCCTGGCATTGAGCAATAATTTGGTGTCTTATGGTAACTCTTATAAGAAAACGTGCAACATAACCAAGATTTTGATAACTTGACGTTTATAAGACAAAAATATAAATTAGAGGTCGCCCCATTCGCTTGTACCTTATTACAATACAGTATTGGTAAAAAATGCAGAGTTAATCCTATAATTTTCAACAAAAACTATCCAATAATGAAATGCAAAGTCAAAATAGCTAAATTTTTATTTATTTGTAAATGTTTGTTCGCGTCTATGGTTCGCACTAATGATTTGACATGAATCTATGCCTATTCGTTGTGAGTAAATAAAAACTAAAAGCGACGTTCCCAAACAAGATTCCTTGTTAATTCGCGAGATAGTGGTGTTTGGAAATAATCTCGCATGTTTTCCACAACTAGTCTTTTTTTATCTTTGTGGTAAAAAAAGAACCCTGATCTGTGATACATCTAGCCAAAGACAATGTTCTATATTTATGATCGGTTACAAATCATAGTAAAAACTGTCCTTGAATCTTGTTCTGACCACATACGAGAATCATCTTGATAAACATTCCGACATCTTGCTATTAAATTCATGGGCAATATAATCTGTAAATATATTTAATTCATTATTTTTTGTATATTATAAAAATATAATTGATTTAATTATAATAATAATTACTATATGTTAAAATTTATTTTTTCTATCGAGATTTGATGCGATGTACACTAATAAAATACACATTCTGAGTTCTATCATTAGTGAGGCACTAAATTAAATCAGTGATACTAATGTTTATTAACCCGTACTGGGCCCACATGGTTGATTACGGCCCACTTCCTCTCGAATAGAGAAGGTCCGCGTCCCAGCAGAGGGTTTTTAAAGGTATACATTCATCTTTATACTTTGAACGCGAATTGCATCCTAGAACCACGTCCTAATTTTTAAATGTTGCCATGTCTTAAAAATAAGTCATGGTAGCCAATATTTTTTTTGCAAATTATCACTTGTATCACTGACCGACTCAGTAATATTATTATTTATTACGCTATGTAAAATAAACTACACAATTTTTGTACCATGAGAGTAGAAAAGTTTGTTTTTATTTATTTTATTTAACGGTACACTCACGTTGAACTACTTCCTTGCCTGATGGTAAGCGAGTGTAGTCGACAGTGAAGCAATTTTTTTTTTAACTTTAATACATTTTCTAAGCTCATGGTACATTGACAGCCGTTCACAACTTTGGTCTAAGCGATACCACGCGCGGCGTGCGGTGCGGTGGAGTGTTATCACGTCACGTACCCACAGTAGCGGTTAGTGGCATCTACTGAATGTCCTATTACAGCAACGCTGTCCGAACCGCTCTATTTCGTGTAGTACCACACGCCGCTGGATCGGAGAAACCCGCGCGAATTTTAGCTATGAGCGGCGTCTAGTGTCGTGCTACAAACATTTCTATACATGATTGATCATTATCACTCGTAGCCTCGGCAAGGTAGTGAACGGGTCGTTACTTCTAGTTTGGTACAGATTTATTAGGTGTATTGTTTATGATGAACAATAAATAACTTATTCAATGCGAGATACTCTTACTGTGAACTAAATATTACTCTATAGCTGTGCAATTGGCTAATTAAATTACCTTTCCATTACCGACTTTGATCTCTTTGTAATTAGGTTGAAGATCGTGAGAGCGGAGTTTGTAATGTTTTGATTAAAAGAGCCTCTATGAGCGATAAATTAGTGGGCACCTGTACTCATTCCCACTAGCACGCCTTTGAATGTCTTCTTGAAATGAGTGCGCTGTATTTGCAATCTTCGACAAAACGCCGAAAGTTCAAATTCCAACACCACATATAGACCAATATTTTTTTTACTAAATAAAAATCACCTCATGTCTTCACAATGTGTTTTGAGGTCAAAACTCACGGTTTTATAATAGACAACCATATTCCAACGCTCACAAAACCTTCTAACCTTTAAGCATGGTGGTCACTCAAACAAGTATAATTGTGCGATTAGATTTCATTTTAAAATCAAAATAACCGTCTATAACCGATTTTCAACTAATATCAATGCTTATAACAAGCTACACTAGCGCCACTATTTCCAGTTACCTTCACCATTCTGACAGCGCCACTGTCAAAGTGTCAGTTCGAAATTCAAATCGCATAATTAACACTAGCTACTGAGTACCGACCTCCTCGCTCAACAAAAAAAAAACAAAATCATTTACTCTTCAGCGGGGAACTTGGTGACTGCATCGTTCATGGCGCGAGCCATGTACTCCACGTTGGTGGGGTTCAGTCCACAGACGTTGATACGACCTGACTTCAGGAGGTAGATGTGGTACTCCTGGATCAGATGTTCAGCCTGACGCTGGGTCAGACCGGTGTAGGAGAACAGACCGATCTGCTTGACTATGTGGTCCCAGTTGCCAGGGGTACCTAATCTGGAAGGTTCAGGTGGATGATTAACACATTGTTCTAGACATTACTTGCAACTAGCAAATAATTAAATCTTAGTAGTAAAATATTGAACTTAATTATTTTTGATACTGAAGGACAAATGTAATGATTGTTTCTCTGAATATAAGGTTCTGTGTTCATTTCAACACAAGCTTTTATATTGTTAATGAATCATTTAAACATTTTAATTATCTATATATGTATATAAAAATCAATCGCTGTTCGTTAGTCTCGCTAAATCTCGAGAACGGCTGGAACGATTTGGCTAATTTAGGTTTTGAATTATTTTTGGAAGTCTAGGGATGGTTTAAAAGGTGACTAAATATGATAAAAAAAAATGATTCTGTGCCGATACGAAGTTTGCCGGGTCAGCTAAGGATATAATATTGTTATATTTGTAAGTTAATGATATATTCCACCGTGTAGATGGACAGATAATCTGAAGAAGACTACAGGATCGCGCTGGATGCAAGCCACTTCCAACAGGTAGTTTCACTGCGAGTTTTAGCCGTTAGTGGCGCTAAAAGCGCATAACGAAAACAACGTCGAGTGTAGCTTCGAGTGTGTAGTGTATGTCAAGTTAATCATACAGTAAATGACATCATGCGCTGGTAGCGACATCTGAGCCGAGCTTTGGGTGAAACCTCCCATTTCCTATTAAATAAATAAATATTCCACAACTATCACACAACGCCATCAAGTCCCAAGCTAAGCAGAGCTTGTGTTATGGGTACTAGACAACTGATAAACATACTTATATATTTATAAATACATACATATTATAGATAAATTACACCCAGACACAGAACAAATGATCGTGCTCATCACACAAACATTTATCCTGGGTAGGAATCGAACCCACTACCTCCGGCATAGCAGTCAGGGTCACTAACCACTAGACCAACAGGCCTGTCTATTGGAAGTCTATAGAGGAGGTTTATGTTCAGCAGTGGACATCCTACGGCTGATATGTTGATGTTGATGATGAAGAATATATTTGTGTTCCCCACAATTATTGCTCTGTACAAATATTCAGTAAAGGATTGAAAAAGTTGCGATAACACATAAAAGTTAATTTACCTGATAAGTTCCGCCCTCAATGCTTCTCTCATCTGTATGACTCTAGAGGACATCAGCTTGATGTGCTCTTTCCTGCAGAAGGGAAATCAAATAATGAAACAAATTCTTAAACTGTGAATATCAATCTTTAACTGGAATTATGATTCTCAAGAATTCTCGATTCTCTTGATTTTTCTTTGTTATTCTGTTAAAAATTCATAAAAAAATACGAGCGAGCCTTTTCTGGGGCGGTGAAGTGGAAGGGGGACTGTCAGACTCGTGCCGACTAAAATGGCTGCACGGTACTGACTATTCGTGAATTGTTGCCACTTCTCCGGGAATGCTCTATACAACCACCGCTTCCATATAAGTCGTTAACTGCAACGACACGACACTTACACATCGTCCGCTCTCGCTCTTTTCCCTAGAAATTTATGAAAATTCCAATGTCGTATCGTTACCGTGATTGTCTAATGTGAAAGCGCCCTATTTTTTGTGTTTTAGCCAGTATCGCGCACAGTCTTTTTTTTAACGTTGATAAAATCATGATATCATCAAATGAGTTCGTTTTTTTTTTTGGGACAAACCCACCACACTATTCCCAAACCACTGTAACTCCTGAAAGCCAGAATCAACAGTGGCAACCACCAGAAAAGCGACGAGACAATTAAGCTCGATGTGTCCCGGAGAATGAATTTACCTGCCTTGGATCCTGCAACGAAATTAATCAGAAAAGAATAGTGGACGAGTATGAAAAATATAATATAAATATGAAAGGAGGTCTCCCGCACGGTGTCCTTCAAAAGACCTTTACGTTCAAAAGTCACGATTACCTGATAAGACAGCCCCTCTCCCCCTCCCAGACGCTTCGTATATCCTCTACCACCACGCTACATCAATGTAATTCCTCTCAGGACTATATCCAGCATGTCAGTGGTTGGTATACTCACCACTCGTCAAACAGCGCTTTGTTAGTGAGTACATTGGTGACGACGCGCGCGCCGTGTGCGGGCGGGTTGGAGTACATCCCGCGCACGATCCAGGTCAGCTGGGACTTCATGGCCGGGACCAGGGACGCGTTGTTGATCACGATGGCCAGGTTGCCCACTCGCTCGTCTGGGGAGTGACGATGTAGCTTATGACTTAACAAATAGCTTTACAAACAATATTAGCTGTTGCCATCACACGAGAGACAAAAAGAAGGAAAGAAAAGAGTTGGAAGAAGAGAAAAGGCACTCCGTGTCTACTCAGTGAGAGTGTTGGGAGTGGCCTGTTCTACGTGATGTCTGGTGGTCGGCGATTTCGGAAAACTGATAGCAGTGTGTCGTATACGTATGTAAAAGAAGGCACTTATTACGTACTATTAACCGTAATAAACATAATGAAACGTATTAAACTTTAAAAAGATATAATACTAGCCTTTGCCAGCGGCTTCGCCCGCTCATACCCCCCCCCCCCCCCGAACAATACAGATTTCTACCAGTGAAACAATTTTAAAAATCGGTTCATTACTTCCGGAGATTAACCCCTACATACAAACAAACAAATTACCTCTTTATAATATTAGTATAGATTAACACCTTTCTGTCAGGTACTTAATTAAACTAGTACTCACTGTATAAGCCGAAGTTCTTGGCATAAGACTGCGCGCAGACGAGCTCGAAGCCGCGCTTCACAAAGTAGCGCACTGCCCACGCGTCCTGGTCCAAGTCGCCTGACGCGAAGCCCTGGTACGCGCTGTCGAAGAACGGGAACAACTTGCGCTCCTAGAAACACAAAATACATAAAGATTTATATTCTGCAGTGATTCTGGACAAGTTATCAAAAAAAATATTTGAAGTATCCAAGTTTTACCCCTGCCCGAAAAATTGGAACCGACAATACATCACACTTCGAAGCAATTTAAAAATGATTTGAACTTTTATTACTTTTAATGAATTCTGACATATTGATTTATGGCAACACGGTGGTGCAACACTTTCGGATCGAGTTCACACAGAAAATAGGGTACTACGTTCTAAACACGAAAACCGTAGTTTAGATTGAAGTTCCGGGCGTTTTCTACTTGTGTCATAAACTAATCTTATGTCACTTTCGGATATAAGATTAGTTTATGGCACGAACTAAAAATTACTGACAATATGATTGGACAGTTGTACTTGCTGCATATGTACCTGTTATCAAAAAACATGATTCTCAGTCCCTAAGTCCCTATTATTTTCTGATAATAGGGACTTCTAACCAAATCACATACCTCCATAACATCAGCAATCTTCTCCCACTGCTCCTGGGTAGGATCAATGCCGGTGGGGTTGTGCGCACACGCATGTAACAAGATGACGGAGTTCTCGGGCGCACTGCGCAGGTCCTCTATGAAGCCGTCGAAGTCTATGGCACGCAGCTTCGCGTTCCAGTAGCGGTAGGTGCGCGGGTTGGTGAAACCAGAGTTTACGAACACTAGGCGGTGGTTGTCTGTGGTTTAGAGAAGATTAGATTATGATGGAGGCTTTGGTGATAATATTATGAGAGAATAATTGTAGTAAGGTCGTAAGGCCGGTCGCGGGACTTACGAATTACCGTGAACCCGGAACGTAAAGGGCTATTGAAGGACACAGTGGATTTTAGTCAGTATGAGTCTCACAGTCCCTCCCGCTCTGCCCTGGGTGGGAGGACTCATTTGATAATTTTACCACGTTAAAAAAAAAGGTCGTAAGGTGAGCACCGAGAGGTTCCGTGTCTACGGAGAAAACTATGCAGTCCCAGTTTCAAGCAGTTTTCTCCATACACACCGAACCGCTCGGTGCGGTCAAGCAGTTGCCAAAGATTAGCAAGAGTTTAAAAAAGACTGATTGTTCAAGCAATCATGGCTGCTAAATAAGTTGTAATCAAACTCTTGGTCTTGCATTACCTGCGCTCGTATTATGTCGCCTGAAAACCAGGCGTGTTCCAGTGAGTGAAAGAGACAGAGCTATACAAGTCGTCTAGCGCCACCTCGTTCACTCACTGGAGCAAGCCTGGTTTTAAGACGTTATAATACGGCCCCTAATGCCACTTGCAACAAAGAAGAGAAAGAGGGGTTTGGTAAAGTACTGGCTAGACAACTACATGTCCTTAGACGTGTTAAAAGTGTCATGTGGTTATAGAAGACCTCGGAGTGCTGGGATTGATCTGTTAAAAAAGCAACAACAACCGAGGATCAAATCCACGAACAGAATTTCCACCCACGTGTTCATATTTTGATCATTTAAATAATCCACCAATTGTAACAATAAATAATCGATATCTTAAACCTAGCACTTAGTTATCTTAAACACTTGAAAGTTATCTAAAGATATACAACTCGAATGATTTGCGCTCTCCACTAGATAATTATTTCGACACAGATTGTGACAGTAATTTATATTTATTCATGATATTAAAGGGCGATTGTTTTGAGCTTTCCAAAATAAACACTATATGAGGGCGTGTTTACTTTTCGTGTTCGAAACCTCTCTCGCCTCGCATTGGTGGAAGCCATGCTGCGGGGCGAGATGGAATGGAAAGCGGTCGCATCGTTCCGAGAAGCAGTCATGCTAGCGAAAGAGGAGGCGGAACGCGTTTGGGAGAGGACACCTCATGATCCAGCCATCGCAGGATACGCCCACGTCAACGGACGTCGCGAGGTGACTTCCGGCAGTAATGGGTGACTCGCCTATCGATCATGGACTATGCCGTTGTGTTTGTAAATTTAAATGTATGTAAAAGCACTCACGATAAAGGAGATATTTCTTCTAGTGTGGGACAATTTAGTCGCGGGACTCTCGAATTACCGTGACCCCAATACGTAAAGGGCTATTGAATGACACCGTGGATTTTAGTCAGTACGAGTCTCCCGCTCTGCCCTGGATGGGAGGACTCATGTGATGATTTTACCCCGTAAAAAAATAGTGTGGGACAACGTAATTTTATTTTAATAATTCGAAACATACCCCAAGTTGGTACGGAGTAGTAGAAGTTGGTGTAACCCAGGTGTTTGTTGAGGAACTCAGCTCCGACGCGCAGACTGCCTGTTCCAGAGAGGGTCTGAATTCCGAACGCCTGGAATTAATACATACTATGGTTAATAGAATGTCTGTGTTATCTGTCTGGTATAACTAAGCCGAGTGTTTCGTTATAAGGAAGTTAACCACAGGATCGTGCCGGATGCAAGCCGAGTTTCCAAACGGTCTAATTGGAAATCTATATGGGAGGCCTGTGTTCAGGAGTGAATGTGTTACTGCTGAAATGATGATAGTGAACAAGAAGTTTTACAATTTAAATAAGAAATAGGCTAGGGATTTTATAGACGTTACTTGGATGGATGTTCCTTTTATATCCGTCGTGTGAAGCGCTTTCTAAAATAGGATTTTTCTTATATTTTAGAGATCGCTTAAAAACATCAGACAAGCCAGTGACGTCGCCGTTAAGAAATTTTTAAAACTTGTTTCAGGGATGACCATGACCCAAGGTCCAACAATGTTTCGAAAAAAATAAATCATGTTATTTCATTACAATTTATTATAGGAATGAACTTTCTAATCCAGGTTACATTTTAAGTCACAACACAAACCCGGCCCGTTGGGTCCTACACAGGCCCGGCTAGCAAACGCCACCTCGACTATATTACCAGTTTGACGCTTTTTTTTTTATCGTGGTAAAATCATCAAATGAGTCCTCCCATCCAGGGCAGGGCGTGAGGGACTGTCAGACTTGTACTAACTAAAATCCACGCTGTCCTTCAATAGCCCTTTACGTACCGGGGTCACGGTAATCCGTTAGTTCCGCGACCACCAGTTTGACGCTGCATACAATCTATATATATAAAAGGAGAACTGACTGACTGACATATCAACGTACAGCCGAAACTACTAGGGCTAGGAATGTGAAATATTGCACACGGCTTCCTATTATAATGTAGGGGAGCACTAAGAAGGGGTTTTTGGAAATTTAACCTTTAAGGGGGTGAAAAGGGGGAATTAGGAAAGTACGTAACCCACGCGGACGAAGTCGCGGGAAAAGTGCTAGTTAGACATAGACAGTGGGTTGGAAGTCGTATAACGGTACTATTATTTCATTACATACAAATACATTTATTTCGTGTGAGAAGAAGCTACCTAAACTAATCAGCATGGCTGTCGTGCCGTCACGCTTGACGGCCGATTCGAATGATGTTGCTTTCAAAGAGGTTATTAGCGGTCAGGGCCTATCCGGCAGGGGCGGTCTCTCATAGTACTGATTTAGGCCAAGCCTACCCTACCACAAAATCGCATAAATAAAACAAACGCATTTATTGTAACCTTGTAATAAAATAAAACAAAAATATAAAACATAACGCCTCACATAACGCATTAGCAAATTTCCGCGCGGCCGCCGTGTGACGTCATCACGTCCAGATTACTATAACCGAAGGCAAGCGGTCCTGTGGTCTCAAAAATTCTAAAATTCATTCAATAATTCATGCATATGTATGCATCCGTGTTCATATTTTCGTGTATATGAAACCGCACACATGTATAAATTACTACGCAGCTCCTTTCGCTGTAGCTGACGAGTACGCGTTTTATGAATGAAAACGCACGGGTAAAATAAACAGAGTTGCCAATTCGGGAAACAGATTACACAAAGAAACGACAATTTCGTAAAAGATTAATAAAGACAATTAAAAAAACAGAGTAGTATTGTCAAATCTATACATTTCAAATTAAATGTTATATTTTAAGGAATAGCAAAGACCTATAATAATTAAAAACTGTAAGAATTTTATTTCGAATTTGGTTTTTGGGGAATTGTGTAAATTAATACTGGCAACTCCGTGTGCAAGTGTCAGTTTATGCCGGCTAAAATTAGTTATTGTTTTGCACTTTTGTTTTTATTTAATCATATTTAGCTATAAGTAATACATTTTGAAACAAAAAGTAGTGTAAATATTAAAGAAGATTCGTTTGTTTACTTAAAATGGTCCTAGTTTGTGTGACTTGTGCTGACAATGTGTGTTTATACTGATTACGATAGTTGTGAAAACTTATTTTTCACAACTCTTAGGAAGAACTACTAATATTTTCGTTTAAATTTCAAGTTTTGTCTAAATGTTACGAGAATTAATCCAACAATTTCAATCTTCGAGAGTTATTCTTGCAAGTGACGTGTTTTGTAACTATCACCCACTTGGAAAGATATTTGAGGTGACAGATCTTCTATTTGAATCGTCAGAATATCGTGATTATTAATCTTACGTGAAGAATGTGGTGAGTGTTTTAAATTATAAGTTTTGAAGTGGGCCGAAGCTTTCTTCCATTCGCATCGTCAGTATTGAGAATGTAGTTTTTTTTTTTCCTGGCCTACCCTTAGTCTGGAACCACTGCACGCTACTGCTATCCGGACACATTTTCTCTTTGATTAAATCAAGATTCTTATCAATAAATCTTAATCAGTTAATAGCCGTCTTATCGCCTAGGGTTTAGTAAGTCGTGGGGGTATTTAGTTTCTACATGTACCTAAGGTAACATGTGCTTAGTATAAGAAATTGTCGCTTCCCGCCGTCTATACGCATAGATCTTTCAAACTACGCAACAGATTTGAATGCGGTTTTCATCAATAGATAGAGTGATGCAAAAGGAAGGTCCAGTTAGGAGTCCAGTTTATAACAAACACGTACAGAAAAATTACACCCATCATACTATCTAACATATTGATGTTCGTTACTCAATACGAGTGACGATTGACAAAAGGTGCGTTTATCTCGGTATAACACTCCCGTGGGACCATTTCCGAGAGTTGAGAGAGAGCTAGTTTATAAATACTGACCAGTACGAAGTACAAATTCATATTATTTCACAAATAGCATGATCGTATGGCGACAATTTGATTAATTGAAAGCGCGGACGTCAGACACGACCCGCCGGATGCTTTCATTTATAGTTAGTAAACTGAATGAAAGTGATATCTAAACACAGTTACAACAAACGAAATATTTTGGTCTAAAACAAGCATGTTGCAATGACTGACGGCCTTATTACAAAAAATAAATAAACCTTGGTTTAACCCTGGTCTATCAAGTCCAGGCTTATCTGCAGAGCCACGGTTTAAATTTGTCCGTATTACAAAACTAAGATAAAACATCGACTTAAGTACCGCCATTTGAACGATTGTCTAAACAATTAAATCCACAATGAGTAAGAACAATTAAATCTACCTTATTTCAATCCATTTTGGGTGTAAATAGCACAAAAACAACAACACAATGAAAAAGATGCTATGAGAAACTTTGACACACCTTTGACAGCTACTACTGTTAGAACATGGTTTATCACAAAACCACGATTTGTAATAACGTTTGTGTAAACCGTAGTTTTACAAGATTTAAACCTGGGTTTTTATTTAAATCCCTTTTGTAATAAGGCGGAATATGTTCAGTAATGAGGGGTCTACAACGCTCGACAAAAATCGCATGCGGTTCGTTCATTTGCGAAGAAAGTATTGAACAGAACGGGTGTTTCGTACTGACTAAGTAGCGGAACAACCCGTACAAAACAACTGTAGGGCTTGCAATTTTAGTTACTTGCGGCTTTGACAAATAAAATTTAGACTATCGATTTTCGCCTTGCCGCCTAGCTTTGTGGCGAAAATCGATCTGTGTAAACCGTTTATAAGTAACCCCTTACTGCCTTTATTACCTGACCCCCTCTTTTTCTATTCTTTAGACACACAACACTGGGCCGCCTGAGGGAGAGGACAGCGTCCTCCCTCAACCCCAGCCGCAGTGGTAGACGCCCACGGCGTCGGACGTCGCAAGACGATATCCGGCCACCGTAGGCGCGGGCATGCGGGCAGCGAGTAATGGGCGACTCGCTGTCCGACCATGGACCATGCCCGGGTCGACGGCGCGTTGTGTTCCACGCGCGCCTCAAAGAGTGTCAGCATAGTGACGGGGCCTGTAGAGGGCCAAAGCCTGCCGGGGTCGCGGGACCAAGGGATTACCGTTACCCCGGTACGTAAAGGGCTATTGAAGGACACCGTGGATTTTAGTCAGTACGAGTCTGACAGTCCCTCCCGCTCTGCCCTGGGTGGGAGGACTCATTTGATGATTTTTACAACGATAAAAAAAATGTAGGAGCTTATCGGAGCATTTTGCCTGCAATGTAACAATTCAAGAGTCAGTTGTGAGCGTAACATTCCACCAAACCCTCGAGGTGACGCAGGATCTGCTAGTAATGTAACAATTAAAAATCCAATTCTATGCTTAACGTCGAGCATAAAAAGATCGTCTATTAATAGACGCTCCCTCTCACAAGAACATACATCTGTAATTTGATCATTACAAGCGTATGCTTATATAATTGTTACAAATTGTATGCTTGCCCTGGTGTTCTCGCTAACTGAACTGTTACATTACTAGCATGCTCCGGGCAAGGGTGAGTCATTCTCTTAAGCTCACATTATTGGTATGCGAAACTCATAATGATTTACTTTTATTTTTCAGCTAAAAATATAGAGTGAAATAATAAAACTTACACGTCCAGTGGCAATGGCAGGGCTGTCCTCTCCAAGCAGCATGGCGGTGGAAGCAGCACAGAACTGCTCGATACCTGCAATAGGAATTATTTTCTTCTTTATCTGTATATCACGAGGAGAAGACTCAGTTTTAACATTCATATAAAACTGTAATATATTATTGTAGTACAGTTGGTACCAAGCATTATGTCATCTTTGTATTCGAAACCTATTATTTCTTTAAAATAAGGGTTTAGTAAAAAAAGGAGTAAAACTAGGTTTTTTCAAATGTCATTTTTTCAAATCACGGCTTGAGACTGTCGTATTAGGTAACCGTGACCCTGGAAAGTAAAGGGCTATTGACGGATCATCGTGGATTTTAGTCAGTACGAGTCTGAAAGTCCCTCCCGTCCCGCTCTGTATGCGAGGACTCATTTTATGATTGTACCACAATAAAAAAAAATAAGTAATTGAACTACCAGTCGAATTTCATAAAATATTATTGCATATGATAGTCCAATTCTTGAGTAAAGTTATAGGCTATTCAACATCACACTACGACCATTATAAACCGAACGGCGGGTGAAACCGCGACGTACAGCTAGTGGATGATGAAACTAGTTTCTCATAATTTCCGCATACGCAAGGAAATGCGAAATGACAAACAAAAACAATTTTAATTTATCGATACCATTCTGTTGTAATATCTGACGTCAACCAGATGATTACAATAAAATGTTTACAATTTACAGAGTAGGACAACATACCTACTAACATAGTATGGGTAATATATTTTATTTTCTTCTCATTGTTCACAAATTAAAGTTGTTCATTTATAGTTTATCTGGGTTATCTACAGCTTAATAAACCATGGGTAGTCAGAACTGGTATTTTCTTGAATTTATCATTTATAGCTGCGTCTCCAGCGTGTATAGTTTCACCCAGAAACAAGTGTATATCAACATATTGTTACTATTCTATAAAATAAAATAAAGTTCATTGACTCCAGTATTACAGCTAGCAATAGTGATAGTCGTACATAAACAAACTATGATACCGGGAGCAAAAGGTTTAAGCGCGACCGCATACTGTAAGAGATTTCTGTCAGTACAATTCTGATACTTAGTTGCCGGTGCACCCCGGATACTATCAGGAACTTTTACAATACAAAATGTATGCGACCGCCGTGCATCAGAAGCGGACGATCCGTCAGAATTTTTTTTTGCGAGAGCAGCATCGAATTAAAAATGTATATAGCGAGTACCTTCCGGCGAGCATCACAATTTTTCTGTTAGAAATTACTTACAGTATGCGGTCGCGCTTAAGCATATAGTGACCATCTGTCGTAGCGAGTTTCCTCCGTGCCTCGGAAAGCACGTAAAGCCGTTTGTTCCGGCTGTCATTTGTAGATCTTTAACAGTCGTTACTGTCAGCCAGTCTTACCATGGGGTATCATAGTGCCCAGTTACTGGGTTGAAGAGGTCTGATAGGCTGACGCTTCATTTATACTGATATTCAACTGCATCTGGTTCGACTCGAAGCCGACCCCAATATAGCTATGAAAAGGATAGGCAGATGATGCTGATATATCTACGATGTGAGTTGAGTGGCCTTGACTGCTCGCAATTGCCTATCAATATTATATAATTAAAGTTTTGCACACAGTAGAAATGATAATAACAGTGCGCACGGTAACGTCGGATATCTGTAATGTCGTTGTTTTGAGGCGATAACATAAATAGAGTATTATCAGTTTAAGATCATTATTGCCTATTTTGTGATAAACAGAATACTGTTATTGAATCATTTTCAGAATTTATGGCCAGCCAGCGAAGATTGGTAATTTTCTTTAAGTAAAAAAAATAGCCAGCCATTCTAACGACCCTGGCGAATTTGGGGATGGAAGAAGTTGGATTGGGCGGGTGGCCTTGAAAGACTTAGTTCGTCTTTTAAGATGAACATGTGAATTTACAATCGCTAGCAATTGGCATGGCGATGGAGATCGACATGGTTGGGATTAACTAGACATGGGTAGTCGAAAGGTATACGGAGTAACCGAAGATGGTGTTTCCTTTGAAACTTCTCCCCAAAAAAATTAATAATCAAAAGGTCTTCTTAAAGGAATTGCTGATATCTTGAATTTAGAGAGTTTAACTACGCCGAACGGTATTTCATACAAAATTTCAAGTCCTCTTTTATCATAAAAATTTAACCAATTTTAATGAAACTTCACACGCATAATCACGATACATAAGTCTAAGTGTCTAAACACACTATGGCGAAGTTACGCGACCGAAGTTCAGCATAATTACGCCTGCAATGCTATTTGAATTACTGACGTACAGCCTAACTTCGGTCGGGCGTAAGTTCAGCGGCAACTTATTCTGTAACCACACATTACACGCGACCGAATTTCGGTTCGATTACCGACGAAGATCCGGGGGCGGGGAGCAGCAGGGAGCCGTCAGCGCCGAATTTCTGCCGCGTTAATTCTGCACTTATGGTGTGTCATATCAGCCAAATACGTCAGAACGTAAAATCCGCCGCCGAACTTCGGTCGCGTAACTTCGGCATAGTGTGTTTAGACACTAATAGTTATCAAAATCATTTTAATCAAAAATTTCCATTTTTTTTTTTCAAAAATGTGCTCATAAAATGGTATAACATAAATTGTTTCCATCAACAATAGCATGGCATGACTGGCTTTAATAAATAGATTATTACGAGTACCTATTGATTATTAATATTTCTCATGTTATCATCTTCTTGTGCCTGTGATATATTACTGATAAGACTGGTGATGTTTTAATTTTATTTCTGGTATAAAGATGTTGTGTATTTTTTTATTATTATAATTTATTACATTATAGTGTATTTGCAAAAGATAGAGAAAGTTATGTCAGATTGATATAACTGGTAAATCAGCAATAACACATTGCATCAACCAAATGCGGTTGAGCTGTTGTTTTGTGTAAATTTTGAATTATGGTTGCGTTGAGTGAATAATGAAGTTGTTGTGACAAGGTTACATTGCAGTCACAATCTTCCACGTGGTTGTAGTAATAACAACAAAATGTGGTTCATGTCAATCTAAGTTTTTATTTTTATTACAAAATAAGCTCCCTCAGTGTCATGAAGTTGTTTTGCGAAGTTTCTTCAGAATTCTCAGTAGCTGTCATGTTTCCTGGGTTTGTGCCCAGCTGTTATTAATAGTGTCTGTAGTTGATTAGGTATACCTCTTGGTAAACTTTCAGTGACAACAGTTATGTAATGTTTAGGACTTGAGTAAGGATATTTAATAAAGGTTTAAGGTATTCAGATTGATTCATGAAATAAAGTTTTTTAATCAACAAAATAAGTACTTCCTCCCTGAGTAGCTGAGACCATTTCTAATTAATTACAACTTTATCTATCAATGTTTAATAGTTTAAAGTAAGGCAGAGTCCCATAAAATAAAAATACATTAATAAAGAACTCTACAAATGACCAGAAGTATAAAAAAATAATAATAATCCGTCATGCAATAATGAAAAAAGTTTTTTTATTACTTACCGAGAACTGGTAGGTACTCATGAAGGAGTGTCTCGTCACTGGCCATCTGCTTCTCCATCTTCCTGACAACAGGCAACACCCAGGGTTTGCCATTCTCATCTCTATATGCTGCAATAATTATGAATTATATTTAAAAAATATTCTATTATTTCAAATATATTTTGCTACATTTTTTTTTGTTACTTGCTGATAACTTAACTATTAGTAAATATTTTTATTAATTGTTTGAGTAATTTTTTAGTTCGTGTAATATTATTGGTGTGTAATAAATATTTAAGTTTTTAAACTGACATGCTCACTAACACTACTTTTAGAACTAAAAATAGAAACAATTAAAAACATTGTAAATATTCCATTTTAAGTTCTAATAACGCTACATTAACTATGTTCACAAGCTTGAATTAAGACTTGAAAAGTTTTTATTTAAAGTAACACTTTCATGTTTTTGTATCAAGAAACTAAAAAAATGCGCAAGCCAACATTACTCAACTACAATATAAATGACATGCACCAATAACTAATTTTCTGATTACGTCGACAATTACGTGTATGTGTTGTTCATCATAACAAATATTGTAACACATCATAACATTACATAATAAGGTTAAAAAGGTGACGAACTTTCGCATCACTCAAATAAACAACTCCGTTATTTTTTAAGTACTAATACAATAATAAACTTACCGCCAATAGTCAAATTTACTTTAGAAGGGTGCGGATCTTCCATAAACAAACGATTTAATTGGAAAACCTCGATAGGAGGCCCCTGTTGGACAACTTCAAAGCGGGAACCCATTATGTCTTTTTAATCTTGTCCAAGCGACCGGTCACACAGAAGCTAAAGCAACGAGTGAGCGGTTTATAGAATTTTTAAAAGATAATTTTATCAGTTTCACAGGATCGCTAAATTATAAGCGGCAGCCGGTGTCTCTATCATTGACCTTTATCAATGACAGTAACGTCATTAATCCTGTAAACGTCAATTCTAAGATGACATGACAATGACGTTTGGCCGCGTTTTGTTATTTTCACTTTTGCAAAAAAAAAAAACATTGTAGATTAATTCCCAATAAATGCTCTTTTTTTTATTAATATTACAAATCTAAAGAGTTTCTTTGTTTGGTTAAACGCGCTTATCTCAGAAACTACTAGTTCGCATCCAAAACTATTTTTTATGTTAGACAGTTATAGGTGTCAAGGAAAATGTGGATCAACAATCATAAACAGCAGGAGGATGTCATGTCATTTCTAATCTTTTTACATATTAAAATTTGACTGGGGCAAGTTGACCTGCTGGCGTCTGTTCATACATGGCGCTGTTGAGGCTTCTACGTATAGTCACCGGAGTCATTCAGAATGCATTTAGTATGTTCGACGATGCACACTACTGACGATAACATGGCAAAGAAAATAATTCATAATTATGATATCATCGAATGTGTAGAACTAAAATAATGCAAATAACATCTCAAATTCTTTATTTTCTAAAGTAAAAAGCAATGTATTTCTAATGACACGTCTTAACCATCAAATCATTTACAAAATTTTTAAAATTTATATTCAGTGTAAGTTGGATTTTTCAATTCACAAGCTCGCGGGTCACCTTGTCTGACGATGTAATACACAGCTTTGTATTCTCTGTTCTCACCCCGATTTTTTATATAATTTTTCACACCTATTGCAGCCATTCCCATTCCCAACAGTGCCATAAAAGATGAACCCATCACTTCTGGAATCTCCCACCATCCTTGCTTGAATAATCCCATAATACCTTTTCCAAAATTGACTGGGTGGCCAATTATTTTCGATGGTCCAGTCATTTCTGATACGTATTTATTGACGTGAACTGCAAATTATTTTGATATCCTAACGTTATAATATACCTATTGTATTCCACTTATTTCTTTGCAGATCAACGTGTCAATATGTACATCCTCCATGTTACAAAATGACAATATTTATTCGAAATAGTCGATATAGCATCGAGGTTTTATCAAACATAGTTTTTATTGGAAGGAATCAGTCATCCCTTTCTTTTGGACGGAGTGGAAGAGTCCGTCAGACATTACTGAATTAAGAGCACCCTGTTTCACTTCTAAGTCCACAGTACACTCTTAACCCATTCGCGATCCCAGGAGGCGTTTGGCCCTATCAGGCACAGTCATTTTACTGATAGCACCTTGAGGAAAACGACGCCCCATACCTATTTAAGCTTGGTCCTTGGTGGGACGGTTAGTGAAATATTACTCGCCATCCACAATCTCGCGCCTTCTTGACCGGAAGTCACCTCGTGTTCCTAGCGGCTGAATGTTAAAGGACGATGAGTCGCGCTACCACTCGCAGACACAGTAGACTGTTTTCCAGCAGTGAGGACTCTATAAGATGAACCACTGACCCGCTATGAGTGCTTATGAATATGTTGAAATCGTTTGTTCTTCAATTATAATATGTTATTCAAACCATAAAGTGTATTTCTTGTCTAATACGAATAAATAAAATGAATGAAGAATTAGTAATTATGCATATTAAACTTTAATTCTAACATTATTATTCCGTTGAAGTACTTCTTTAGTGTCTTTAAAGCAAAAGCAAGTTTCCTGTTTGAAAGAATAGGTAGTCAAATAATTGAGAACAATTTAATAATAATTGAAACGAGATTATGGGAGTATTTCTCAATATCTGGCAGCCGTATACACACACAGACGCACGTGTCCCTACACGGTCCCTCATATCTGCCGCGCACACATAAATAAAAACTGGCTTCACCTTATTTGTCGCGCACGTTCTATCTGCCTGTTTCTTTGATCTGAGACCTTTGGTTACTTGTCTAGAAGACTAGGGACTGTCAGACTCGTACTGACTAAAATCCACGGTGTCCTTCAATAGCCCTTTACGTACCGGGGTCACGGTAACTCTTGAGTCCCGCGACCCCGGCAGGCTTCGGCCCTCTACAGGGGGGCCCTGTCATTTTACTGACACTCAATTAAAGAAAAAAAAACAGGCTGCAAGGGCTAGATCCTTTTGCCTTCCCAAAAGCGAAAATGGAATTTAAAAAAAAGAAAAAAATATTGTAATGTCAGTCTGTCACTGTCACCATCTGTCACTCTGAAGACCATCAGTGGATTGAGGTTTTTTTGCGAAGCTATTGGTTTAAGTGTATCCGTAAATTGAAACATTTACGTTAATTTCAATGGCTGGCGCTACGAGACGCTCCCTTGGTCAACTCCTCCAACAAGGATGGAATGAGATCCCGGAAGTTTTGGCAACAACAGGTCTTGCACTCGTGGGGATCGGTATGGCCACAGTAGGATGCTACAATTACGTGAAAATGGACGGAGACAACAGAAGATACAAGAGTACCTACGTAATATTAAGGTCGGACGACCCCAAAGCTAAATTAATACGCAAAGATTAACATTAGTTCGTGTAAATAAATGTCTGCAGTTGTGAAATATTAGCTTCAATTTATTATGTAATAAAGATCAGTGTCAGTGTTATCAAATTGTTGTTTATTTTCTTGCCGAGTTGTCCTGAGTCATAAACATTTCAAACTAATGAGTTTAATAAAAGGACATGGTAAACATCATTTAGTGCATCAGTGCTAGGTTAATGTCATCTTGACTTGTGTACCTACTTTTGTAACTAAGAGGGAATTCTATAAAATGAACTTGGTCGACAACCATGTTAAGAAATTAATTTGTTTCTGGACTAGTATTAAAAATACATGGCTCCCTTGTTATTTTTATGGTGGAAATCCCACCCATACATTCTAAGAGTTTTGTGGCACTCATTGTGTGCACAGGTAAGGAGTGGAATTCCTTACCTGTAGTCAGAGCAAGTGTGTCACCAGTGCTTCACCATCCAGTGCTCCAGCATTGCTTACCATTGGACAAGATAGTGGTAATAATGTTAATTTAAAGCTAAATTAAAATCAATCTGAAAAGTTTTATTAATAATGTGTGTGTAATAAATCTGCTATTCCACAACAATTTCCCATGATAGATGGCCATATTGCTTGCAGAGCAGATGGCCGATGGGGTCGAAAAGTACTAGAGTGGAGACCACGGACTAGCAAGCGCAGCGTAGGACATCCACCAACAAGGTGGACAGACGACCTTATAAAGGTCGCCAGAAGACGCTGGATGCAGGTCGCTTCCAACCGATATATGTGGAGATCTAAAGGGGAGGCCTATGTTCAGCAGTGGACGTCCTATGGCTGAGATGATGATGATGACAACAATTTCCGTGTTATTGGGCTAAAAAACGTGAAGAAACCAGAGCTCTTTAAATGAAATACAAATTAAAAATATTGAATCAATTTTAATCAACCATTTAACAAAATTGTCCAGATAATATGATTACTTGTATGTATAAGCCTTGTCATAATAATATATTGAGTGTCAACAATCAGAGATACTCATAAAATTAACAATGAAAACCAAGAATCATCAAATGTTATAAAATGCAGATTAATTAACCCTTTGACCGCCACGTCAAAAAAACAAGAACGTGCTCTCAGCGCCAAGCTAAGCATAATAAATACATAAGTATATAAAAAACAGTAGTGAATTTAGAGATATTTTAATAAGCTACATATATTGACGTTTAAAGTCTTTCGTGTAGTCGCGACGCGCGACTGTGGCGTGCTGAGCACTTTTTGGCTTGTCATCTATACATGACACTGGCGGTCAAAAGGTTAATAAAATTTAATCTGTATTTCAACACTTACAAAAATGATACCAAAATTTGTTCACTTTTCAAAGAATATTAAAAATGTAATATAAAGATTGATATACTCAAGATTTACATCCATACAAATTGTGATGTGACATGCAATATCTTTATATTACATACTTTTATACCTGCTACAGGGAGTTTGTTGAGAATTTGTCAAGTGAAAAGAAAATCATAATTTTACATTCGTCCAAAGTTATAAGAAATAACATTCATAGCAAATCACACATACTGAAACACTATTTAATTACATGGAACATTAGTTTGTTCCAAAGGTATACATTTACATTATTTTAGTATTATGAATGTAAAATAGTGGAATAACATGAAACTTATTTTAAATTGACTGCTTCTACATAATTTTAAGGCTAAGTAAGTCTATTTTAGTAAGAAGATAATTCAAAACTACTGATGTGCCTCTGGTAAAATACCTTACTGATAGTTAGGAATAAGATTTTTTACAATGATTTTTTTAATTGTCTTAATTACTAACAAAACAAATTTTAATACAGCAAAATTACAATTGCGAGTTTCAGCAATAAAAATAAAATTAACGATATACACTGGATGATACTGGTGCCGATGCTAGCACCTCAACCTATCCCCATCTTTAAAATTTTCCCAATCTAATATGAACCTTCTTCTCTTGTGATAAAGCAGAAAATCTATTATAGTAATTTAACAGATTGGGGTAGGTTTATGTGCTGAATATTAAGTTTTAACAAAGGCAGAAATATGTCATATAATAAAGGACACTAGTATGAACTTATGTTTATGTCTGTCTGATCACAGACATTCTAAATATATGTCTACAACACAGCTTTTTTGAATAAAACCCCTTTCACATTAGGGTGTTAGTAACGCGGTAGAAGCACAGAACCACATTCCTTCTCATTTAGTAAGAACAGTTGCGCATTAGCAGCGTTTCTCGCGCAAGCGCCTAAATGTGAAAATGGTCTAAAGAGTATTTACGTATGCTCGACATCCACTGTGCTTATTAATTATGCTTAAATGATTTTAAATGTGGATGCACATTATCTATCACAGTCCCATGGCATTCTAATACTAAACTTTTACCACGATAAAATAAAATAAAAAACTTCTCACTCAACTTATTTGTTCACATTGTCAAAACTAGTGTCTCTTGATCACGTATCACGAATGTAGTTCACTTCCACTCTCTAAATACACCTAATTATTTTTTTTCAAGTTTGTGTAGATTTAACAATTATGTTCACTCTACGATATGGCTGGTACAATAAGGGACAGTGTAGGAATACGATCAAAGAATTACAGTACTAAAGAAACCTTGTTATGTCTTGCTTAGCAAGGTGGTAACTGAAAGACCTGTAACTTATGTATGGGCGGAAAAGTTTAGATTATTGGGATGTGTACAGTCACAAGCAATAAGATGTAAACACTTAACAAAATTCAAACGCGATTTTCTCGTGAAATACCGGTTTCTTCTTTAAAATAAGACCCATTTCGTAATACCATGGCTTCCAAAATAGAAGGTTCATGAAAACGAAAAAGTTTTATCAATATGGTATGAGAATATCGCTTTTTCATTCTGCTAAGTGTATACATATTATTACTCGTGACTGTATACAACGTCAACGGGCCCGTTCTTGCTATCGATCTCGCTAGGTTGAAAGCGAGATATAAAAGTAACAACTATACACAGAAGATTTATGGTTTCACTCATACTTGCTTTTCGAATAAAAGCGCGCTGTTGTGATTTCGTTACTCATTTTAACGTCGAAAGTAGAAAATTCAACAGCGGATTTTTGGCAATAGAATCGTCGTCGACTTTTCAGACAGCACAGAGAGAGGTGAGCCGTCGAGTCTGTATTTTGTGGTAATTTTTTATGTATGTTAGTCTCTGCCCTAAATAAAATGAACAATAATTCAGCCTTGTTGTCATTTGCTATTAATTCTCTGTTATTCCTACACCGTCACTTATTCTACCATCTCTCAATTGTTCACTTCACAATACTATTATTATCACAAGCACTGCCACACAGTGGAGTCTGATGGTCCATCAAGTACCATTATCTGAACAAGAAGGCCATCACGGAACGCCGATGCTATTTCTCTTTTTTCTTTTTACCGGTTCCCTTGGATGTGGATTGCTTGCTGGTGGTTGGTTTCTCTGTGTCAGTTTTACTCTTCTTTTTCTGTGGAAAAAAATATGATTTATATTAAGTAGGTAAAATCTGTCATAGCCTTTTTTTTCTGTCGTGGTAAAATAATCAAATGAGTCCTCCCAACCAGGGCAGGGCGGGAGGGACTGTCAGACTCGTACTGACTAAAATCCACGGTGTCCTTCAATAGCCCTTTACGTACCGGGGTCACGGTAATTCGCAAGTCCCGCGACCCCGGCAGGCTTTGGCCCCCTACAGGCCCCGTCACTATGCTGACACTCCTTGAGGCGCGCGTGGAACACAACGGGCCGTCGACCCGGGCATGGTCCATGGTCGGTCTGTCATAGCCTGGTAAAATTTGAAGACGGTGATATGGTTCACTCTTGGGCGCCAGAGTACAGAACCCCTAAACAAATCGAATATTATGCGCATAAAACATAAGCATAACTACGTATAATCAATCATCATCAGCCAACTCGTCCTATTGGAAGTCTGGCAGTTTACTTGTCCTTAAGACTGCTTTTCCGCAAGATATGTGCTATGCTACGATGCTATGGATGCGTTTGATATCCACCAATCATATTCATTGCTGCACATAGCCTAGCACTGATGGAAACAGATTCAGTTAAGATGTTTTTTTTTATATGGAAGGATGCGTGCTATGGATGCCTGCTATTGGTCGTCGCTTCCCTACTATCGATACATCACATAGCTCGAGCTGCACTTTTTACTGGCACCGCTACATAGCTTAGCATCAGTGGAAATGGTCACATAGTTTCGTAACGCAGCTTTTACATTCTCGCAACTTAGCTGCATAGCATATCTCTGAAAGGCACCCTTACCCTGTTACTACAAGACTGGTATACTTCATAAGATAAGGTATATTGAATTATTACTTCACGTGGTCTTAAGGACTACCTTAAGACCTTTGTGACTTTGCACTAGCAAAGAAGTAGTTCTCCACAAGTTCATTAAAATAAGGACTCTATTATTACCTTAATAAGCGCGTCATTCTCGGGATCACTGTCGGCTTCTTCCTCTTCTTGTTCCTCCTCTCCCTCCCCCATGTCGTCGTCATTGGTATTAGCCTTCACTTTCTTGATCGCGCCCGGCGCGTACGGCAGTGCTGTGGCTTTCTTGTTGTAGGTACGAGTCATGGCGGCTTTCACCTGAGATTTTTTTTATTTTTATTAATAGACTAGCTGTACCCTGCCACGCTTCGCTGTGGCACATTGTGATTGAATGGTTGAGAAATGAGAAACAAAACAAAGAATACATTTCATATAAGTTTAATTTTACATTCTTTCTGTTCGTGTTTTCCAAATTTGTTGCTGCAGAACGCGACTGTCGTGCTCGCAATCGTGCAGCCTCAAGCCTGACTGCTCGTCTTTCTGCTGAGTCCACGTTACGTGCCTGGATGGTGCTTAGTCTGTTCCTCTCTCGTACGGATGCTCGCTCTTCCTCAGTCATTTTCAAAAGCCGTCTTCTTGATCCTTCTGCGTGGCGAGTGCGACGGCCCAAATTTGACTTTCTGCGAGGCATTATTTCTGTTTTCATTGAAACAGAACAAAGGAATGAGATTATAAATTCTTATGGCTCTCATAGCTCTTATATTCTCCTATATCTCATGATTCTCATAGCTGTAGCTTGACAACAATGAGACACTGGATAGACAGCATTGAAAATTAATAGTACTTAAATATGTTTTACTTTTGATTAATTATTTAACTAATATATAACTTATTTATTTAATTAATTAATAATAAATAAATGATAATTGCAAAAAAGTAATATTTTTACTGTCCATGTTTCATATAAAATATAACCTCTACTTACGATTTGGTTAAAGGCGCAGTTCGATCACGACACGATCACACAAAAAAGTTCCTTGATTTAAGTGAATATTTAATTCAGATTGTATAATAATCAGAATCACATTCAAATTTTTCTGTAAACAAACAATACAATTGGGAACGAATATTGTTTCTCATGTGTCACTTTTTGAGTTTTTGAAGCGTACACAAACCAACATAACATCAACAGATATATATAAGACTAGCTGTACCCTGCCACGCTTCGCTGTGGCACAAAAAACTGTTTTTTTCTCGGTTGCGGATATGTGACTGATGCAAAAAATAGATAAAAACAATTGCGCGGATTTGCGGCCTTGATGCGGATTATATATCATGCTAAAATTTCAACTCAATTGGTGCAGAACTTTTTGAGTTTTTGAAGCGTACACAAACAAAATTATTATTTTTTTCCGTGTATTATTCGGAAGTTTGATAATAATAAGGTTATTTCTTTTCAGTTCCTAGTTTGTAGTGTACGGCGGATCTATAAACGGCAGTTTAGCAACATCACAATATGCATTGCGACAACAAAATCGTAAAATGAAATATTCTATTGTATTGCTCAAGCAGTATAGAACAATTTGGCGCAGTGGCTGAGTCGCGGGTTCGATCCCCGCACCGAACAAATATTTGTATAATCTGCAAGTAGTTATTCCGGGTCTGGGTGTTTGTATATGTGAGTTTCTATGTTTGTAAACGCACCCACGATACAGGATAAATTACTAGTGTGGGGCAATGTTTAAAAAATAATAATATATTAGCAAAATTGATAAAGAGGCGTTTTTAGACCCCTAGATAGGCCTTTATACTAGGTGTAATTAACAAGTTACCGGGTGAATAAAAGTAACTTACTTCCTTGAACTGTAAAAATAAATAACATAAAATAGTCCTGACCGATTTCGGCCAATCTCAGCAGAGATTAGCCATCTGCGCAGGACATAAATTATAGTGCACAGTCTGTTCCTTAGTCTCATAGTCCGACCCGGGAATTTGACCCAGGACCCCACGCTCAGCAGTCGCGCTTGCGACCACGAGACCAGCGGAGCAGTTAAAAAACATTTTAACCTACGATTATCGAAATAGTTAACATAAAATTTTGAGAGTTGAAAATGAACCTTTTAAGCTCGAGAAATATGGTTACCTTGGAGTCTATCAAAACGGTAGGATTCCTCTGTCCCGGCCAAACTGACAGTTCCACCAAAGAGTCCAGGTCTTCTCTCAGCAGATGATAAGACTCCAGCACCTCTAGAGACTTGTCTATACCCTCAGATTTGTCTTTAATCAATGGATTAATAATAGCGTCGCGAAGGTGAGAACTGTAGTCCAGAAAGATTGAGGATTTTGAACCTGATGTGCTGTGGAGTAAGGTTGATTTTTGATTACATTATGGTGAATGTGATTATACGGTAGCATTGATGATTGTAGGATAAGAACTTTGAAGTCGAGTTGGATATTATCCCTACAGATGACTGCGACCAAGCTTAATATAAGAATAAAAACTTAATTGTATGCCGCTAAGGTTTAATAAAGCTTGTCTAAGCTAAAGTTAAGTTTGTTCCATAGATTTTGACCTGAAAACTATAAGCTCGAGTTGTTTCCTCAAAGCTTATGAACTTTTCTCAAAGCCTCGCTATTTTCCTACATTACCTGAGTCTAGTATGAGCATGTATCTCCTGACAGAGGCGGTGCATCTTGGTGGCGCGCGAGTTCTTGCCAAGCCAGCCTGGGAACTGGATCTGACCCGCCAAGTTGCCTGACATGAAGTGACCTGGGATCACTGAGCTGTACATGGCCTGGAAAACATTTATACATTATCAATTATTTACTGACATACAAAATCATTTTTTTTTTAATGTAGCTCTCACTTTCCGAGTCCTGGGCGAAAGCTTTCCCAAAGTTTATATAAGAGTTCTTGTCGCGCCTGCCGGGGTCGCGGGACTTACCCATCACTGTAACCCCGGTACGTAAAGGGCTAGTGAAAGACACCGTGGATTTTAGTCAGTACAAGTCTGACAGTCCCTCCCGCCCTGCCCTGGGTGGGAGGACTCATTTGATGATTTTACCACGCAAAAAAAAAAGAGTTCTTGTCGCTCGCGAATACCACTTCGAACCAGACATTACTGTTTGAGTAAGTCTTCTCGTTTTTATCTGGGCAGGCCTTGAATGATTAACTACTGGTATGACATTGTCTGCCGGACGCCGTCACAGTTGTGGTCCCAAATATAATAAGAATGAAGCCTTGACAGAGCTAGGCGTAGTCATGGCAATTCTACGAGAAGATGACGAGACGCTTTGGATGACTTCCTACTTCCTCTTGAATTGGCGTGAAGCCCAGGATCAGGAGAAGTGAAAGGATCGTACAGAGACCTATGCTCAGGAGCTTGTGACAGAATGGGAAAACAAAAGACTTAACAACATAAGCACAGTATTTCACCTGCGTTGGTAGTAAACTCCACGCCTGCTGGCGACGTATCCTGGCATCTACTAAGTCACCCAGACTTATGCTGTCTGCAGCCGCACTTATCCTCTGAAGAACTTCGTGTCTGAAGCAAATAAATTAACATGTTACTTTTTATTTACGATAAACACGCGCAAAAGAGGTTATCTGTTTGTCGCGGCAAACTTCTTGTAAGACCAGGCCCCTTTCATGAAGGCTAACAATGTTCTGTGTTTATAAAACACGATAACATTGCGCTACACAGCGGAGCTTTAGCAGAAAGGGAGTAGGTGTTATTTTTGGTATCTACTAACAATAATCATACAAACTAACTGGCACTTTTATTATAATATAATATAGTACCTGTTATTATAAGATGCCATTAATTTTCGCGAATATTAATAACTATTTTATTATTATGGACCTTAACTATTAGATTATGGATATTAAATTATTTCGTATAGATTTATCATAGCGATAATTAACGGCAATTCCCGTTTTTACTTCTCTTTTTTCCAGGCTCCAGCAAAAGAGACAAAAACTTACTCAAAATTCTTCAGAATATCTAAAGGGTCTCGCCGGGTTTCCATATGAAATCTGCACTGGCGTCTTTTTTGACATTGGTGCCTTTAATATGTTGCTAGTAGTTTAAAATAATTTTTGGCCAATCATCAAACCCCTAACTCCATTCGTTTTTGGAAAATGAGGGTTGCAACCCCTAAATTCAAAATTATTTTTCTACGAAAATATGATAGATATTCGCATGCAACCAACGCGACATAAAAGCTCTTAATTAGCTTTACATTCCATTTTTTTTTTATAATTTTTTAAATAACTATAGGGCTGCAAAAAAAAAAATATTGAAAAAAGTAGGGGTGGTTTTTAGTAGCTATTTCTTGAGGTACCACGACCAAAAAAAAACCGTATAATCAGTACGTATCCAACTATAATATGTAATAATTACATAGATGTGAGATAGGTGGAACATATTCAAAAAAATAAAAATTTTATGTAAGTGGACACATATTGAATTCTAGCTAATTCAATAAAAGTCACTTAAATTAAAATTAAAACAGCATTTTCCATGAAATATTAATCTTTTATTTTCCATATAAAAATATTGAAATAATTTAATCTTTGTCTTTATTTTCTTCTGTAGTTGTAGTGATATTTGTAACATCAAATATATGTTTTAATATTTCAGCGGGCTTGATGATCTTCGATTTTTAACGGCCATGTGACAAATAATAAATTATTGATGCTACATGTGAGCAACAACCTACATTTGATATGTTAAACATATCAAATGTCACAAGCGGTATGTTACCTCGCTGAGCTGCTGGATAGTGACAACAATATTAATATTGAATACTTAAAAGAAAATGATTATATAATAAGGATGAAAGTTCGTTCTCGACACATCAATAGCAAAACATATCAATGTTTTATTGAATACGAACCAAATATGAACAACTATAAGGGCATAAAGAGATACACCTGTGATTGTGCTAATGGAAATAGGACTATAGGTTGTTGCTCACATGTAGCATCAATAATTTATTATTTGTCACATGGCCGTTACAAATCGAAGATCATCAAGCCCGCTGAAATATTAACACATATATTTGATGTTACAAATATCACTACAACTATAGAAGAAAATAAAGACAAAGATTAAATTATTTCAATATTTTTATATGGAAAATAAAAGATTAATATTTCATGGAAAATGCTGTTTTAATTTTAATTTAAGTGACTTTTATTGAATTAGCTAGAATTCAATATGTGTCCACTTACATAAAATTTTTATTTTTTTGAATATGTTCCACCTATCTCACATCTATGTAATTATTACATATTATAGTTGGATACGTACTGATTATACGGTTTTTTTTTGGTCGTGGTACCTCAAGAAATAGCTACTAAAAACCACCCCTACTTTTTTCAATATTTTTTTTGCAGCCCTATAGTTATTTAAAATATTATAAAAAAAAAATGGAATGTAAAGCTAATTAAGAGCTTTTATGTCGCGTTGGTTTCATGCGAATATCTATCATAGTTTCGTAGAAAAATAATTTTGAAGTTAGGGGTTGCAACCCTAATTTTCCAAAAACGAATGGAGTTAGGGGTTTGATGATTGGCCAAAAATTATTTTAAACTACTAGCAACATATTAAAGGCACCAATGTCAAAAAAGACGCCAGTGCAGATTTCATATGGAAACCCGGCGAGACCCTTTAAAAATCTTTCATTCATAACTTACTTGGGACAGTGTGGAGCGACTTGCAAATAGTTCTCTTGAACGAACAGCGGAGCGAGACTGTAGTCGTAGAAGAACAGATCACTCTTGTCGTTAATACTCATGGTCTTGTGGTCTTCTGCCGAGAATACCTTGCGGATCGCGTCCCATGGGCCCTGGACGGAATACCATCAGAATATCACATCAGACTTTTTCACTGGATACAACATGAAGAGTCGGAGTATCACAATATTTCTAGGCATGTCACGATGTAGCTAATTCAATGATCGAATGCCGATGACATAGCCATCCTTTCGCAGTCTCTGCCGTGGTGTGGCTAATCTATGGCCCATATGATAATAATAATAATAAATATTCCACAACTATCACACAACGCCATCTAGGCCCAAGCTAAGCAGAGCTTGTGTTATGGGTACTAGACAACTGATAAACATACTTATATATTTCTAAATACATACATATTGTAGATAAATTACACCCAGACAAAAAACAAATGATCGTGCTCATCAGACAAACATTTGTCCTGGGTGGGAATCGAACCCACGACCTCCAGCATAGCAGTCAGGGTCACTAACCACTAGACCAACAGGCCTGTAATATGGACAGTATTTAATTTTATACTCTTCGGGAAAGTTACAGTAAATTTATACAATACGTTTTTTAACATAAAATTTTTTTATTAGTCCGAAAAATAGATTAACAAAAAATATTTGACCCGTATTTTTTCTTTTGTTTCGTAAACCAAAATTGACGAAAATACAACGCTTCTAAAAATCACAAAACTTCATTTTGTCGGTATAATTTAACAAGTGTTATGACGCGACACTCCCGAATTTCGAAGCGGTTTATCTTTGTTAACATTGATTTAAAAAAATATATAAAAACGTGTGCATTATTTTTCAATACTAACTGACGGACTAAACAGATATTCAATAATTATTGATGCAGTAAAGTACCCTATTTTTTTAATTCCTACATATTTTAGGCAACATACAAGTTTCCACAGATAAATAAATGTTCAGGGCCTATCATATTGTTTTCAATTACTCACCAGCTTGACATCCTTCTTAATAGTCTGGGCATCCTTCCGCAGCCTGTCAGCGTCAGTGAGGCTAGGGTCTATGGCCCACATGGACAGCAGGTTCAGGGTCTGCCTGACGTCCTGATTGGCTGATGTGATCAGCTGGGAGAGAACGTCTTGGGGTATCTTGATGCCTTCTTTGAAGCATATTGAGAGCATTGCTGACTGGAAGAGGAAATTAGAATAAGTAGATGCTATTAGTGGTTTTAGATGACATTTAGCATTATAGTCTAATATTGGGAATTGGAAAGAATGTTATTATAACAATAGTGAATAAATGGGGGATGTGGGATTCTCAACATTATAGTAGGGTGGAAGTTATTTTTGAGCATTAATCATTTTGACCGAACAATATATAGTTACTTGAAAAAAATCGTGCTTCCCTTACAATATATATGGGTCAAAGTGATAAAAAAAAGGTATAGGTGGATAAAAAAAATGACATACCTTAATCTGGTCGACCCTAGGTCTGTTGAATCTCAGATCATAACAGTAGTTGACAAGGGACCTCATCTTCTGGCTGTTCCTGTCGTTGCACATGCAGATTATTGGCACTGACGTCGATTTTATTAGAGCTATCAACTCTTGGAGTCCACCTGCAAACCAAAGAGTAGACATTTATACAGATAGAAGAAGCTGCGGACATAATATTCCATCATCCCGTCAGCTGAGTTTCGTTAAGTTTCGCTAACCGATTGTAGATATATTTATTGTGTTACGCTAATTTAATTCGTATGAAAAGATACACAAGATAGAGTTTAAATTGTGTGTTTCCCCTTGCTTGAAATTTAAAATGACGTCCTTTAGATATTTCATGTGCATTTATGGAATGAAAGATTCAATCTTACCAGGCAGCATTACAATAGCCTGGTTGGTAAGGTCTGTAGTGTATTTATCTAGAAAGACGCATTTTCAAGTCCTGCTTACAGTCGAATTTTTATTTCCCTCAAAATATTTAAACTTACCTCTATCCTCATTGCCCGCCATTCCGTCAACTTCATCCATGACCAGCACGTGTTTCTTTGAGACTGCTTGTTTGCCCGTCTCACCTACGAACAGAAATATTTCATTATCAACACTATATCTACTGATATAAAGTCGCAAGACAATCAATTCAAGTCTCATAGTGTTATTCTGTGTTCCTGCTAAAAAGAGGGAGTGGGGGGAGAATAGTACCGTAGGCTACTTGTAACCTGAGGCAACTACACATCAGGCTGCAACCGGTAAATTCCTGGAGGTAAAACCAAAAAACATTTTTGACGACACGGTTGGCGCAGTGGCTGAGCAATCGACTGCTGCGCAGCGTGTCGCGGGTTCGATCCACGCAAGGAACAAATATTTCTATGATCTGCAAGTAGTCGTTCCGGGTCTGGGTGTTTGTGAGTTTCTATGTTTGGAAACGCACCCACGAAGAAATTCCTAGTGTGGAGCAACGTTTAAAAAAATAAATATTATCACCCTTTTACCATTCACTACTGAACGTAAGCCTCCTCCGGCGTCCGTCAACCCTCCCGGTCCTGGGCAGTCCGCATCCATCCGCTGCCAGCTACATTCTTCAAATCATCGGCCCATCTTGCCGCAGAGTGTCCTACATTACGTTTGCCCACTCGCGCTCTCCATTCTAGCAGATGTGCTCCATCTACCGTCTCTCTTCAACCACGAGCAAACCTGCCTTTTTGGTCGGTTGGTTACTCACCTTTGGCATATCCAGACAATGAGTTAGTAGTGAGCAGTTCTCCGATCTGCTCCTTGATAAGCGTCTTGTTCCTCGTGTCCGAAGCGTTGAACTCTACCATGTCGAAACCCATCTCCTTGCACACTAGCGCCACTGTTGTCGTCTTACCTGAATGCAATAGAGTGGATTAACAAAACAGATATGATTCAAGTTCGAAGCGAAAAAGTAAGAAGGTATTTATTTTTTTAAAATTGTAGCCGGCGCGGTTGAACCAGTCGCTGAGCGAACGTGACGCGGGTTCTATTCCCGCAAGGAACTAATGTGTGTATAACCCACAAGTAGTTGTTCCAGGTCTGGGTGTTTGTGTATGTGTGTTTTTATGTTTGTAAACATACCCACGACGCAGGAGAAATTCCTAGTGGACAAAGTGTTTCAAAAAAAAGAAAAATATATCCTAGTTGGTGAGCGTATATGGCGCAGGACGAATTTCCCTTCAGCTAACGACGACGTAAGCCTTCTCTAAAGGACGACTGCTTATTTACTAAGTAAACGACACTACCATAAGAAACATTATACGGCACTCCAGAACGCAAATAGTCGACGTGGTTCATAAAGTTGCGATACTAAAGTGGGATTGGACAGGTCATGTCTGAGACAGCTAGGGGTCGCGACAGGCCGAGGACAAGAGGGTGGGACGCTTTGGGGAGCTTCCTCGTGAATTGGCGTGACGGTGCCAACGATCGAAGAGAGAAGTAGTAGGAAAGGGGTAGACCTTTGCTCACTCGTTAATAAAAAATAATAATATGCCAACGAAAAAAAAGTCAACGAGAAGTTACATCAGTCTGTTATTCACACACCAATAATGTTTTTTGGTACTTACCGACACCGGGAGGTCCCGAGAGCAAAGCCGCTTTGAAGTACCCTCCATCGTCGTTCTTAGCCCAAGGACTGGGTTTAGGTAACTTAGCCTTTCTGTTCACATACCATTTCGAGAGCCAATTCATTAATCTGAAAAGGAAATAATGTTAAGTAAATAAGGGTCACCATTGACGGACTATAAAGATGTTTACTACAACACTCAAGCTTTATTTGCAAGGAACGTCTTATAAAGACACCGCGTTCTTGGAACGCAAAGGGCTACTGAAAGAAAACGGAGGATTTTTAGTTAGTAAGTTCTATAATCAATAATGTGTATTTAAAAAGCAGAATACATACTTTTTAACGTTGCTAGCGTCGCCATGTTGTCCAATAATTTGCTTAATATTCTGTGGTTTATACTTCTCCACCCACATGTTCATATTAGCTGCTATTGGAGCAATTTCTCTTCTGTCCCCTGTAGTAGAAAATATTATTAGTACTATGCTTTCAAAAATGTAATAATATTATTAGTACTATGCTTTTAAAAGTGGAAATATTTCAACTTCCATGACATCTTAAGTTGTTGTGAACTTACCATTAACTTGACTAGTAGAAGACATACTTGATTTTGTACTAGATATTGAACTAGATTTTGATTCCAATTTCACTTCAACTTTATGTTCGTCTTTTTCCTCTTTAATCTTTCTTGGACTTTTAGATTTTTCACGTTTCTTTGTTTCATTAATATCTATCTTACTTTTAGAACTACTTTCCTTTGATTTTGATTCACTTTTTATTTTCTCAGCTGAATTCTTTTTGCTGTCAACATGATTATCTTTTTTATCTTTGTCCAATTTATCTTTTGGACTTTTAGATTTTGTTTTAGGAGTCTTGATTTCATTTTTGACCTCAGTTTTTACGGCTGGTGTATTTTGGGACCGTTCCATGATCATTTTGAGGAACTCATCTTCGTTTATGATTGGGATGCCTAGTTCTTGAGCTTTCGCTGTTTTTGCTGGGCCCGCGTCTTCTCCGGCCAGCACATGAGTTACCTGGATGATTTTTACAAGTTAATATATTTAGTTGCTATGATGAAAAAGCTTCAAGGGGCTTAAGAAATAGAAGATTGGCCCCCATTAAAAATTAATCCGCCCACACACGTACACAGACTGCTCAAGCAGTCAAATTCAACAGCCTGAAGCTGCCGCTGCTAACTGCTTGCTGCTATGCTTACGTACAATGCTGACAATACTATACCGCCATTGAGTATAAAATTAGGCGCTCACGCATCCTTGAGCACGGCTTAAGGACGCCTATTTTCCGATTCAAACTTTATGCTTCAAGAAAATACTAATACAGTCCCTTATTCATTGACTTCAAAAGATATTAAAAACGCGAGAGGTTTTCCACTAGGTGGAGACTTTCTCGGACGCTTGCGGTCCGGTTGCTTATTTTATTGAAATATTATAATGCCACCTACCTTTTTAGAAACCCCACTCTTGACACACCCTCCATATTTAGTAATGGCTGCCGCTATTTCATCTTTCTCAAAAGAATCGAGAACTCCAGTCAATAAGAATGCGCAGTCCTTCAAACAATCTGGTTTTCCCTAAAACAATATATTTCTTTAGTATAAAGCTTTGGGGGCGACTTTTGTCCAGCAATAGAACGAAACATTTAAATTGAGAATAGATGTATTTTTCTTTAATTATCTCTCTTCATTATAGTTTTCAGCATGAGGAATTGTATGTCTTTCCTGTTAAATTGCGAGCTCAACTTTCAACTCTGTAAATACAATTCAGCATAGCAAGCCCATCTAGTTTCCTATATTTTCTGTAGAAAATAAAATCTACAGTGTGTAAGTATAATACAGTACATACCTCTGGAATCTCTTTAGCTCCTAAATGTTTTGGTCCAGATCTGTTCAAATAACTTTTATATAAAGCGGCTGAATGCATCTTCCTTTCATGCCTTTCTTCATCTGTTAATACTGAAAATAAAATAAAACATTGTTTTTCCAGACTGTTTCGCGCCGGGGTCGCGGGACTTACCCATTACTGTGACCCCGGTACGTAAAGGGCTAGTGAAGGACACCGTGGATTTTAGTCAGTACAAGTCTGACAGTCCCTCCCACCCTGCCCTGGGTGGGAGGACTCATTTGATGATTTTACAACGAAAAAAAAAAAAGTTTCACGTTGTGTTCCACGCGCGTCTCAAAGATAGTAAATGGTACTTGTAGGTGGGTGTGGTCAGTAAGTCAGATTTTATATATGAGAGGCATAGCTGAGTACAGCACTACAAGTTGCAACAGCAATTAGCATAATCAAATCAAATCATTTATTTCAACTAGGCCAATTACAGGCACTTTTGAATTGTCAAAAGACATAAAATAAAACTAGTACAAAAATAGTTATGGTGCTACAGTCCCAGTCACAAGACATAAAAACTCATTCCAAAGCGTAGATCTCTATGTAGAGTACTAAGGAGCTTGTGTCATTAACTCCAAATAAGTTTGAGAATAATAATCTAGCAGATTTGCATACAATTGCAGTTTTGAATCCAAATAAACAGCAACAATATTGCCATTTCTCGACTCAATACCTACTGATACACATACATTCTTATTTTGTACATTAATTTAGTTTTTAGCTTAAGTTACCACTTATGTCCATGAATGTTGGTTCACCTGTTATTGGCAGCTGTATAAGCCTTTTACTTGTAAATACCTACACTATTTGTTAATTTATATACAGCTGTACCTTCATTAATAAATAAATAAAATAAATACACAGGGCATGATTCACAGATTGAATGTTGACATTAGTTTGATAAGTCAAGCCAAGTCAATAAATGTTCATATTCATTTTGAAACGCTTGCTCACATCTGCAATTAAATATGAACACTATAACCATACAAATATTATTAACTAGCTGTTGCCAGCGGTTAAACCCACTACAATTCAATAATTATCCCACAGGAATATAAAAACTATCCTATATGTTAATCCAGACTATAAACTATGTGTGTACCAAATTTCATCCAAATCCGTTCAGTTGTTCTTGCATGAAAGATTAACAAACATTCATCCATCCAAAGAAATTTTCATGTTTATAATATTAGGAAGTAGGATTAGTAGGATGTTTCTGTGAAATGCTTCCATAACAAAAATAATTGAGATTTCTGCCTAAAGGGTTTAGTCATGTTAAGGTACAGATAGTATACAATATAGCTAGTTTTTTCTTACCAGACTCATTCAAGCTTTTATTCATTTTCTTTTTTTTCTTTATCTCTTTCTCTTCCTCTGTAACAGATTCATCACAAGCATTCTCAATTTTACTTGTAGTTCCATGTTCATCTAATTTCTTCTTCTTACTTCCATGATCATGTCCAGCATCACCATCAATGAACTCCGCAAACTTTCTTTTACTGTGTTCTGTTTTAGATTTTTTTGTTTCACCATCATTGGAATCAAAGGAGGATTGCTTATGTTTTTTGTCAGGTTTAATTGGTTTTTCATTGTCAAATTTCTTTGCTTTCGCTTCTTCAGCTTTCTTTGATTCTTTATTTTCGTCAATTTTCTTTGATGGTTTATGTTTGTCAGTTTTCTTTGATGATTTATGTTCATCAGTATTCTTTGATGGTTTATGTTCGTCAGTTTTCTTTGATTCAGTATTTGCACTCATTTTATGTTTCTTTTCAAGTGATGTTTCTTTGGTTGAATTCTCTAGCTTTACTTTAGATGTTGAAGGACTATTGTCAGTAGAAGTTTTCTCATTGCTGTCAACTTTTTCATCATTTAATTTATCTTCTAGTTCTGCACTATCAATTTCTAACAGGCTTTTTTCAAATTCATCATCAGAATGGATGCCTAATTCGGTTTTCTTCTTTTTCTTAACTAATGGTTCTGTTCTCTTAATAGGAGCGCTACCAAACATGTCTATTACTTTAACCTCCTTAAGTGCAGGTTTAGGAGACTTACTATTATTTTTGCTGGATGTCTGAGCTTCATCATTGTTTTTCTTCTTTTTTGATGGGAATATTTCTTCATCAGAATCATCATTTAAAACGCGCCTCTTCTTTGCATCCTTTTTCTATAAATTAAACAACAACATTGTTTTAACAGTGTTATACATTAAATACACATATAATGGCAGCTAACAAGTTAAAACTTGTTTATCGTATATCGAATAATAAACAGATTACCAGTATTACTTACTTTATTTTTAACAATTTGAACATCAGGAGACTCTGGAATTACGTCGTCATCATCTTCAATTGCAGGCTTTGAAGGCTTTGGTGGCTTTTTCAGTTGAAAATATGATCTAATATCCTGAAAACGGTGCATTAGATGTTTATGTGTGCGTTTGCTTATCAAACCGACTGATAATGCACGTCCAACATGATTTCACACAAGTACTTCACGGTGGTGTTTGTTTAATTTTTAAATTGATGTACAGTTCAATATTTTGCAGATAATGATAAAAATACAATTTATAAACAGTAGGTAACTTATTTAAATATCGCCTTAAATGTCTGCTGCTGAAGAAAAGGATATTATTTACTTTTATTTAATTATTTTATCTCTTCCACACTGTAGTAGGCGCGGGCATGCGGGCAGCGAGTAATGGGCGACTTGCTGTCCGACCATGGACCATGCCCGGGTCGACGGCGCGTTGTGTTCCACGCGCGCCTCAAAGAGTGTCAGCATATTGACGGGGCCTGTAGAGGGCCAAAGCCTGCCGGGGTCGCGGGACCAAGGGATTACCGTGACCCCGGTACGTAAAGGGCTAGTGAAGGACACCGTGGATTTTAGTCAGTACAAGTCTGACAGTCCCTCCCGCCCTGCCCTGGGTGGGAGGACTCATTTGATGATTTTACCACGCAAAAAAAAAAAAAAAAATCTCTTCCACACTAGGTTTACCAGCCAAACAAATATTTGGAAAAGTACTTACTTTCGGCATATTGAAGTGGAAACAAGAATTTACAAAATAATAGCAAATATCATGATTTCCTACACTATTTTCAGACTGATCTAATGCGAGATTCAGAGATTTGCAAAATTTAACGAACACTTCTTTCACCGCAAACCGCGCGCATTATTTTTTTTACCATTTGACAACTGACAGCTTCAGCTATGACTGACATTTAGCTTTCTGTGTTACCCACATCGAAATAATTTTTAAAATTCGCTGAATTATTCTACAACACAAGAATTTGTTCACGCAAGATCATAGTATCCACTTATAAGAAGGTCCATTTCAGACTAAATAAATCAACATTAACGTGTGCCAATATATAATCTTAATAAAACCTCAAATACATCTTAAATACCCAACAGTCTTAAACATTATTACTAACTAAACACCTATCAAATAAATAAATACCTATCAACGTGTACGATGAATAAAAAATCGCTACCGGCGTCCGGTTGGTGTCGCCGTCCCAGTGGGGCCAGTAGTGGGGCCGGACTGCATTGACCCTTTACGGGAGTGCCTAGATATAACGTGTCGGGCCCACGCCAAGTCCCGAGAACTTCTTGACCTTCCGCTCATGGACTTAGAACTAGTGGAACTAAGAGTTTTGCCTGATGTACTGGTACTACTACCCGACCAGCATGTGTCGCTCAGCATCTTGCCCGGGCAGTATGTCACATCTGAACGAGTCAAAGTACTAGTCGAGTACATTGGAACAGAGCTTTTCTTATCCGACTGTTGCACCTTTTCTATTGTTAACTGTGCAACGGATGTTTCTAGTCGTGGTGGACTCGGACTGTTATCTTTAGCCCCGTTAGCTATAATACGTCGCTTGTCGTTATTTTCCACATCGCTTTCAATTTTCGAAGGCGAAGATGCTTCATCAGTGCATGCATTGTCACTCATTATTACAGCCATTAGTTTTTCTGCATTCTCATTCAAATCGTAAACTTTACGTGTTCGAAGAGATCCTAAAGAGGACGGTTTACTTCGGGAAGAATTACGCTTTTGAACTCGTTTCTTTTCGCTGAAATATATAGCACTTTGGTGGGGCAATACGGCTGGGAAATTACTGTCTACCTTCGTATAGGCAACTTGTTGTGTAAAAGATGATTTGCCGGATTTCCCTTTACAACAGCATGGGTCCGCATCTCCAAGCGTGTAATTATAACAAATCTGCATCAAACATATTATCCCTGCAGTTACTAAAACTAAACAGACATACACTTTTGGACTCCAGTCTGCGTTAATATAAAGATAAGATTGACTGAGCGCTTTCCATGGATTCCAATTAGTTACACCTGCATCTTGGTAATCAAAAAGATTGCGCCTCGACAAACCCTTTCCATAGTTTTGTACTGCTGCTGCTATCCTCAGGACTCCGCCGTAAGCTGTGTATAATTTCTCATCAACTAGATGTGGAGCGACATCGCGTTTCATCCAGTGCCATAGTTCATTATTTAAGTTAATGAAATCTGCATGGCGACACTTGGCCGGAGAGTTTTGCAATATGCATCTCGATGCGGTTGTGTAATACTTCAAGAGAATGTTCTCCGAAATTGGTGCCGTTAGACTTACAAGTCCTTGTGATCTAAAAGGCAGGGCTATAGCTGCTGGGTTTTTATCGTCATCCAGTTTAGGAGAAGGCAAATGAATGCAGTCATTAGAATCACGTCTTATAATCAAGCAAGAACATGAGTCTAACAACTTACCGATGCCGATTTGAATTTTAGCTACAGTCAGGTTTGACCACTGAGGTATACGCGCGGGTTGCTTCCATCCTAAACCTTGTGTATTCATATTCACCTTGAGATTTTCATAAAAATCGTGGAGGTGTTTTGCATTTCTATAAGGAACATATCCTGCGTAGTAAGCAAATCGGACAGTAGGTAGAATGTTACTCTTAAGGTGTGCTCCAATAGTGTCCGACAGTGCTTCCTTGAGTATGGCTGCAGTTTTAGGGTCGACGTCTTGTTCAACATTCCGCAGTGCAGATTTGAAATATTTCAAAATGTGCTTCGTGTACCGACTGTCGATTCTCTCGGGACTCACGTGAGGTGGTATCAGCGCCTCAAACTGTCTGCGAGCCTTCAACTTTGCAATATCATCTTCGTTCCAGCAGTTGCTTTTAATTTTTCTAGCATCAAATAATGTAGTACCTGCATTTTTATTACTAACGAAAGGTATGTTACAAAATATTATAACAATCATAAGAAATAACATTGAATAATGTGATAAAAATGTTCATGTTCATAACTGTGTCATGTTCAAAATTCATGACAGATGTTCGTGTCACTGCTGACAGTCTTATGAAGAAGTTTTTCCTTCTTTCAATATTCTCTCTTGCACCTCTTTTGTATGAAATCTGAGGCAAATCAATATAGGTATCTTTTTAGAGAAACTACGAGTAAGCGGGTTTGGATAGGATGGTATGAGGTTGACTCAGTGGCGGATTTGCAGTCCTAGCCGCTCTAGGCCCCACACCATGTGCCGCCCTTTCTTAGCAACCATCGTAGATACTTACTTTATTATGAATGAATTTACTTTATTAGCCACTTTAAACTGATTCAGTAAATTGTTTACCGTTAACTGAAAGACTACTACTTTAGAATATTTTCCGAGGTTTACCTAGAGGATTACCTAAGGACATTAAAAAAAAAGCTATAGATTTTGTTTAAGTAAAATAAAAAGTACGAAATCGCATCGTCATGGACAAGCGCGCTTAGTGACAGCTCATTGTCGACAGCGTGTCCGTAAGTCCCAAGCATTGACCTAAACTGACAAACGAGGTTTGCCTGTTTTCAAATATAAAGTACTGGCGGTTTTGGAACGAGCTTTACTAGCGCCATGAGTTTTTAAAATTATCTACCACAATGGTTTAATTCCAGCTAGGTACGCAGATGCTTTCTATTTTTTTTGTAATAACAACGCGGTTACAGTGTGTGGCTGTAAGGTACTTAAAAAATCTTAAGGCCGCATTTCCATTGTACAAGCTGCAAATTGTGTGAAACTTGAACAAACCTGCATACAAGTGTGACGTCATACTTGTAAGCAAGACTTGATTAATGGAAAAGCGCCTTACGAGCTTTTAGCCATAACGGCCCGTTAACCTTGGCATAACCTTGGCATAGCGTGGTGTGGCAAGCGGTAAGACCGAATGTATTGAAATGTTTGAAACGCGCCATGAGACGCTGCACGTCGATTCATGACGTGCACAACGCTCCGCCGCACCCTTCACCGCTTAAACCAAAGTGGACGTGAACGGGCCGTAAGGAGACTAAAAAAAACAAATAGTCCTCATATAAAATATTTTAATTTTCAGAACATATGATTAACATACCGTCATTACGCACCAACTCTTAACAATACCTACATCGTTATCTTTTATACAAATATTGTTTAATACCAATAAATATTATACATATATCACATTTAACGCAATTTGTACCTTCTTAAAAGTATTTAAAGTAAAGAATCCATTGGCAAACGTACACGCAGAAAAAAACGGGTCAACAAAGCCACAATAAATGCTTTGTTGATAATTTCCTGTCGGAGCAACTAAATATTTTGTTACTATTACAGAAAGAACTTAGTTGAGATTAGCAACTTTTTTATTGTGCGCTGATTTCCCGTCGTTTAATGTGCTAGGAACAATTTAGCTTTGTCCTTACATTAAAGTTAGTAAAAAAATGGATGTGGTAACAATAAAACGTTTTAGGTGTGTCAATGTGAACATTGTTAATAAATTTGACAAAATAACTATAGTCGTAGCATTAAACTACCAATTGTCGTTCAATATATATGTGGCTGTGGTGACAATAGAAGGTTGCAAGTGTGTCAATGTGAACATTGTTAATAAATCTAACAAAATAACTATAGTCGTAGCATTAAACTACCATTGTCGTACAACATACATGTGGCTGTGGTAGCAATGGAACGTTGTGAGTATGCCAATGTCAACATTGTAAATAAATCTAACAAAATAACTATAGTCGCAGCATTCAACTACCATTTGTCAGACAATATATTTTGGCTGTGGTGACAATGGAAGGTTGCAAGTGTGTCAATGTGAACATTGTTAATAAATCTAACAAAATAACTATAGTCGTAGCATTAAACTACCATTGTCGTACAATATACATGTGGCTGTGGTAGCAATGGAACGTTGTGAGTATGCCAATGTCAACATTGTAAATAAATCTAACAAAATAACTATAGTCGCAGCATTCAACTACCATTTGTCAGACAATATATTTTGGCTGTGGTGACAATGGAAGGTTGCAAGTGTGTCAATGTGAACATTGTTAATAAATCTAACAAAATAACTATAGTCGTAGCATTCAACTACCATTTGTCAGACAATATATTTTGGCTGTGGTGACAATGGAAGGTTGCAAGAGTGTCAATGTGAACATTGTTAATAAATCTAACAAAATAACCATAGTCGTAGCATTAAACTACCATTGTCGTACAACATACATGTGGCTGTGGTAACAATGGAACGTTGCGAGTATGCCAATGTCAACATTGTAAATAAATGTAACAATATAACTATAGTCGTAGCATTCAACTACCATTTTTCATACAATTATATGTGGCTGTGGTAACTATGGAACGTTGCAAGTGTGTCAATGTGAACATTGTAATTATATCTAACAAAATAATTATAGTCGGAGCATTAAACTATCCATTTTTCAAACAATATATATGTTGCTGTGGTAACAATGGAACGTTTCGAGTATGCCTATGTCAACATTGTAAATAAATCTAACAAAATAACTATAGTCGGAGTATTAAACTACCATTTGTCATACAATATACATGTGGCTGTGGTAACAATGGAACGTTGCGAGTGTGCCAATGTGAACATTGTAAATAAATCTAACAAAATAACTATAGTCGTAGCATTCAACTACCATTTGTCAGACAATATATTTTGGGTGTGGTGACAATGGAAGGTTGCAAGTGTGTCAATGTGAACATTGTTAATAAATCTAATAAAATAACTATAGTCGTAGCATTAAACTACCATTGTCGTACAACATACATGTGGCTGTGGTAACAATGGAACGTTGCGAGTATGCCAATGTCAACATTGTAAATAAATGTAACAATATAACTATAGTCGTAGCATTAAACTACCATTTTTCTTACAATTATATGTGGCTGTGGTTACAATGGAACGTTTCGAGTATGCCTATGTCAACATTGTAAATAAATCTAACAAAATAACTATAGTCGTAGCATTTAACTACCATTTGTCATACAATATATATTTTACTGTGGTGACAATGAAACGTTGCGAGCGTGCCAATGTGAACATTGCAAATAAATCTTACAAAATAACTATAGCCGGAGCATTAAACTAACATTTGCCGTACAATAATAATATCGCTGTGGTGACAATAGAACGTTGCAAGTGTGTCACTGTGAACATCTTTACATCCATACTAATATTATAAATGCGAAAGTAACTCTGTTTGTTTGCTACCTTTTCACGACTAAACGGCTGATCGGATCGTAATGAAATTTGGCAAGGAGATAGATTATATCCTGGGGAAGGGCATAGGCATTTTTATCCCTAAAAACCGCGAACGAAGTCGCGGGCAGCAGCTAGTATAGTGTAACATGAAGTCGCTTCCGCTGTCTGTTCTCTTAGATCTCTAAATATCCCAAGGGTGGTACCATGCTAAGGAAACCAGGATCTGATGATGGCATCCAAGAGAAATCCAGGAGAACCTTCGAAAATCAGGCCTAGGGAGAATCACTTTCAACTGACAGTAATTGTCAAATTATAAAAAAAAAACTAGTTCGATTTTACATTTCTATGGAACCATGTTCCAACTTCACATACAGCTACTCAATAACAGCGCGATGTAAAATTGAAATAACATAAAGTTAAGTATCAATTAAAAGAATATATATTTTTAAATGACGTTATTATAATTAAGTTTTAACTATTTCTTTTAAAATAACATATAATTAGGTAAAATATTTAATACTAGCTTCCGCCCGCGACTCCGTCCGCGCGTATGTCGGTCTTTGCGTGGATGGTTTATTTCCCCATTTTGAGTAACTCTGACAATGACCAAACCAAACCAAAAAAAAATTACCAAGTTTCAACAGGATAGCTCTTATACTTTCAAAGAAAAGTGGCTGTGACATACGGACGGACAGACAGACAGACAGACAGACATGACGAATCTATAAGGGTTCCGTTTTTTGCCATTTGGCTATGGAACCCTAAAAACGAGCTTGCAAGTAGTACTAGTACACTACAGATACCGGCACGGATGTTGAGCGCTCGGCGGAAGAGTGGGGATCGCTTTGCGCATCGTACACTTTATGACAAATAAAACGCACACCCGTTTATTATTAATTTTTTCTAAGTTACGGTCTACGTAATTTCTTACTGGTTCTATGGTTGAAAGAAAGATTTAAATAATGATTTATTAAATTGAGAAATGGAAATTGAGATCAAAGAAAAAAAGGTAATTAACAAGTGTTTCTAATTTAAAATTATAACTTATTTCTTATAGTTTGTCAAAAACTACTAAAAAATCTACTGCGTACCTACGTACTTTTTTGTTAACATTTTTGACCTCGAATTTCATTTGTTCATTAATGAAATGAAAAACATTTTTACAAAAAATAAAAATATAATATATGAAAAAAGAAAAATATTAAACGTTACGATGATATAAGAGTGACACCTTCCATTAAATCACTTTCCACTATTAAACTACTACTAGTAGTTGGCATTTCATCATCATCATCTTCCTCGTCATCATCACTATCAGTGCAGTCTTATAATATTTGAGGTCTCTATCAGCACCTGCCCATTATTTTCCGTTTTCTTCCATTTGAACCCTAAACTTTTGATAATTCTCCTCAAACTTCGTTCAGAGCCTTGAAAATGTATATCCTGCTGCAGTTTTGTTCGCAGTTTTTCTACAGTGGGCAATTCTTTTTCGGTGATATGAAAATTGTGTATACACCTTGTAATTACTCCCTGGTCAAAATTATCTACACCTGTGATTGGTTTCGCTCTAGGTCTTTTTTTTACTGGTGTTCTAAATACAGAAACAAACTCATCGCCACAACTTTCTTTTACAATTCGCCTCACAGTTGCAACAGATGTGTTCGTAGCCTTCGCTGTTCTTTGTTGGACTTGTTTTAAATTACTAACTCCTTCTTCAGCCTCCTTTTTCATAAAACAGTTTATGTACATGGTAAATCAGTTTTCTGGCTTTTCTATTTAAAACGGTATTTTTTCTTGGCATCTTATACCTAAAAAGAATTAAAATAAACATGTATTGTATACATACAAAACGGCTTCGTTCCCCCCCCCCCCCACCCCTCCTTATAGTCTATGTCACACATAACCAAGACAGCTTTCAACTGGTGAAAGAATTTTTGAAATCGGTCCAGTATATTTGGAGCCTATTCAATACAAACAAACAAATCTTTCCCCTTTATAATATTAGGGGGATAATATTATCACTTTTTATTATTATTACAAAGGTCCAATTAATAAAAAACACATCTACAATCACATACAATATTTCAGTTCTAACTTACACCAGATAATTTAAAATGATGCAGTTTAAAAATCGGTGTCAATTAAATTGGTCGGAAGTGTACTCGTCGTCGTAGGCACGTGCAACAGGAGTAAAGAACGAATCACGAGTGACGGCTATGACGTGATGCGCTACGGCACGCGTACGGGCCAATCACTGCACTTTCGCGTGGTCGACCGAGGTCGCGTCGCGCTGGCCCGCCATCCATTTGTATTGTGTGCCTACGCATGGGCGGTAGTGACTGAATAGTGATTGTGATCGAAGAAAATGGAAGAATTTCTTGATTCTGCCCGTCTGGGTCATCTAAAGGACAGTTTCATTGGTAAGTTTCATGTTATTTGCTTACTTATTAGCTTTTTATCACAGATGAATGAAATGGTCCGAATCATCATAAGTAGGTACATAACTACCTTGAGATTTGATTCATCATCTGTCTAGCCTTTTCTCAACTATGTTGGAGTCGGCTTCCAGTCTAACCGGATGCAGCTGAATATCAGTATTTTACATGGAGCGACTGCCTATCAGACCTCCACAACCCAGTTTGTACTGGGTAGGTAATACGATACCCCTTGGTAAGACTGGTTGTCAGACTTTTGGGCCACGGACTACCTGTAACGACTGTCAAAGATCTACAAACGACAGCTGGGACCAACAGCTTAACGTGCTTTCCGAGGCACGGAGGAAACTCGGTATGTAAGGGTGGTCACCCATCCACAGAACAACATAAGTAATAGGCAATCTTTTCATAGCTTAGATCGCCCCGAGCGGCTGTTATTTTGAGATTTGATTGAATTGTTCGTAACAAAGTAATTTTGTCGTTTTCACAACGTTGTCATTTTACAAATTATAGGAAATTGTTTTTGGTGGTTCAATAATTATTAGGTATCTTTAAAGGTACCATATTTATTAAAAACATTTAAATAATAGGTACCTACAATGATATTTTTACTTCTAACATCATTGGGTACCTACTACTGCACTTAATTTCTTTAGGCGAGAGTGGCGCGGGCGTTTTGGCGCCAACATTAAAAATTGTTGACGCCATTTTGTTTTGTTATGTTTTGACTTGCATTACACTAGTACCTATCTACCTTTTTTTTTATAGACCAAGGAGTCGATCTTAACATATTATGCATGGCCAACGACCACGAGCTATCAGTTCTGACATCAAGCATTGTAGATAAAATTAAATTAAGGATTGCAATACAAAATCTAAATGTATACCTACCACCATTCGTTTGTATTTTAAGTTATTAATGCCTTCTTTTTAAAACTCGCTAAAATGATACACTGCATAGAAGTAGGTAGTTTTAGGAGTAAAAGTAAGTAGTTTAGTAATCATCATTTCGACGATGAAGAGTCAATATATAATATCTAACATTTTGGCCATTTTTGTTTTATTGCATTATTTATTGTAGAATAGAGTAATGCACATGCTGACAAAGATCTTAGGTCTGTTTCTTATTAATTTGGCAAGATAAACAATTATTGCAATATATACTAAGTGGTGTTACGTCATTTACGATGGCAATAAATACTAATAAAATCTATCTAAAATATATCTAAAAACTAATAAAATCATTGATTAATATATTAATATTGTAGTCATAAGCATAATATTGTAGTCAGTTTACATAAAACATTTAAAAAATCAAATATACTAAAAAATAATTAAACGGACTTGAAACGTTTTTTTCGCCTCCTGTAAAGTTGCGTTTTTGCAGTTATTATTTATTGACTCTTCATCGTCGATTTGGTAGTAGCTTTGCTTTCTGTTCCGTAGGCCATGGGTTCAATCCCCATCACCGAGACCAAATATTTGTGTGATAATCTGGATGCTCTGTCTGGGTGATATTGTATTACATTTATGTATGCATGTAATTTTTTTTTATACATAATGGAAACCTACATGGAAGTAGTTTCAGCAGTTAAGAGTTCTGTAGTACTCATCATCCCATCCTCTATAAGTAATTCTATAGCAGTATTACTCTTAAAGTACCTAGTGATACTTAGTAGGTAATTACATGACAGAATAAATTAATTAACCTAGTAATTTTTTTTTCAGCAGTATCAAAAGCCTGTGTTACCTCCTGAAAAGGTAAAATTGTTAGAACGACAAGGTCATATTTACATACAAAATGCTAAGGTAATCAACATAGAGGTGAAAGAAACACTTCGTCCATTCATTGACTGTCTGTTGGTTACCTTTTTAGCTTTAACGCATTGCAGTAAAAAGTTATGATCATCTTTTTTAGGAACTTCAATCATCAACTGCTACAGCAGAAGCATTTCAGTTGAGTAGTACTGGATCATCACAAACAACATCAAACAGTTTACTGGAGGTAATCATATTTTCTCTCTTTCTACTCTCCCAGCTTAGAACCCGATTCTTTTTTATTTAATTATATCTACTTAATACTTAATATTATACTTGTTTCTTAGCAAATTAACAGAAACTAAAAAAATAACATTATGAGTCTGTTTTTTTATTATTCTTATTAGTTAGAAGACATGTGTTATTTATTCATTTTATTTTTCAGATTGGAACGGATAGCAATGTTTCATCTCCTATAATATTCATGACAGATGATGGGCCACAAAATACGTCAATTCAGCAGGTAAACCATACTTCAAATTAAAACTACCAGTATTCAGTTGGTTTCTAACCAACTTCAAAAAAAGGAGGAGGTTTCTCAATTCGACCTCGTCGTTTATGAACTGATTTTGATGATTCTTTTATTGTTGGAAAGGAGATAATAAATGAATAATGACTTGTTTTTGAATGAAATGAAATTAATATTGACTTTTTTATGTATTTTGTACAGGACTGGAATTCACTGGCATTCACATTAGACAAAGAATTGGAAAATTTGGATCGTCAGAATATTGGAGCAGACGGCTGCAAAAATTTGGATGGTCAAAATATTGGAACAGACTGCTGCAAAAATTTACGCCAGTTGTTGTCGTCTCTGACTTTGGGCAAATTGCTACTAAAAAAAGCAGACAATTCAGAGAAGCTCACCTCCCGCGACCGTGCGTTAATAGCAAAAATAATAGTGGAGACTGAACTCAGGGCATTACAGGACATTTCGACAACTATTCGAAAAAATATTTGGCAAGAATGGGCACGTGAGGTGGTGTCTTTATTCAAAGGCGAGGTTATCGAAGTGTATTATGTAGCTTACCATGTCGTCGGAGGAAAAGTCGTGCAGGCCAGTGGCCTCTTCCACAACAGGTTGATTACACATCGACGACTACTTCTTTCTTCAGAAACGAAAAAAACGAAAAGGAGCTTAAGCAGCGAGAGCGATAGCAGCTGCTCTGAAAATGATAATTCCAAACGTGTGAGGCCTCTTCCAGAAAGTTTTACTGTTGACGACTCTGATTTTGAATCAACCTCATCTCCAGAAGAATGTTTAACGTGGTTGCGGGGAACATCATCGCCCCGAGAGACAGTGGTGACAAAGTGGCTCACCACTTTTCAATTACGAAACAGTAAACTGAAAGCAGAAGGTCTATCATACAAAGAATACTTTGACTGGTTTCCTGCCCTCACTTTACCCAATGGACATGAACTGGTGAGTCTTAGTTGCATTAGACATCAGACGTTTAAAACTTGTCTGATCTCATCATCAAATTGACATATTCCGCTAAGACCCAATACCTATCTTTAATCCCTCATCTTTAATTATATTTAATGTAGTTCTAATTTTACACATGTTATATGTTTTAATTGTATTTGTTGCAGTTAACTCTGGACTTCCAGACAGTGTACCCAGATGCTGACAAAGTTTTTGAGGAAAAATTCCCAATTATTAAAACAAGGCTTTTGGAACTTCTGGCAGAGAAGGGAAGTTCTTCCAGGCAAGATCAAACTACACTTGAGCTGCTCGATTTAGCTACCGGTAATTTTAATTACTAAGATTATTTAATTGCATGTTTTCTAGTATTTGTATTTTGTCACTTTTATTTTTTCATAATCTTATTTATGGACATTTAATAGTATGCAAACAAAAATAAAATAATAATGATAAAAATACAATCGATAGGTATATAATAATATTATAAAAAGATTTGATGTAATTTAAAGGTAATAATGTATTTTCATAATGTATTTTTTCAGTCGGAGAACACCAGGCATCATTAGCAGCATTTTTGGGAATAATATCGCTTTTACGTCAAGTGCCAACTGTTTCTGTGCCAAGGAAAAAAGTGTGGAGGCTGTCGAAGGAAGAAGTACGTTCAAGCTTTCTTGTTCGTGTAACAACAGCTTCAGATATCGAAAAATATTGCGCTGACAGGGATGCATTTGTGGCTGCTAAAGGTATTCCACCCCAACCATATGTACTTGCTGTAGGAAGTTCGTGGGCGATAGTGATTGCCGAGGAAACATCAGGCATTTGAGATACCAAATGCCTGATGTTTCCTCGGCAATCAAAACAAAGTCGTTACAGGTAGTCCGTGGCCCAAAAAGTCTGACAACCAGTCTTACCAAGGGGTATCGTATTACCTACCCAGTACAAACAGATGATGAATCAAATCTCAAGGTAGTTATGTACCTACTTAAGATGATTCGGACCATTTCATTCATCTGTGATAAAAAACTAATAAGTAAGCAAATAACATGAAAACTTACCAATGAAACTGTCCTTTAGATGACTCAAACGGGCAGAATCAAGAAATTCTTCCATTTTCTTCGACCGATCACAATCACTATTCACAGTCACTGCCGCCCATGCGTACGCACACAATATGAATGATATTTTGCTAAAAAAGGAATTGAATAGTCCTTTTTCTTTTGGGTGTCTATCAAATGTCACTCTAGATGAAGCATCCACACTTGCACAAAAATTTCATTGGTTTGATACAGAAAAAATAAAAATATCAATGTGGATCTCAGTGTTCTCAGCATATTTTCGTTATGATTATGCCATTATTCATAACGTGGGTCCTGATATTTTCCATTTCGCGAAATTACGTAAGATTTACGTGTACAATAATAGTAAAATAGTCTTTATGGCGCTGCCCATGGTAACTATTGCTTTTGACTCGCATTATCATGCTTATAACGTAACAGATGCCCAGACTGACACGCAGTTAATTTATGTTGATTATGATACTATGCAGTATCAGTTTCCCTGCAACATTGTAAATATCGGTTATGCTAACTCACAATCTGAACAGTACGTTGTTTTGCGAAAACCACTTTAAATATTAAAATATTGCTATACGTTTGGTATACTAGCATAAAATTAGCGTAAAATAGTATGGTTAAAACCCAACTGATTATCTACTGGTAGTTTTAATATGTTACGAATAATATATGGGAGATGAAACATTGCTATCCGTTGTAATCTGAAAAATAAAAATAAATTGAATATAAATACACACACCTAAAACTAATAAGAATAATAAAACTGATAATGCTATTTTTAGTTTCTGTTAATTTGCTAAGAAACAAGTATAATATATTAAATAAAAAAGAATCATCAAAATCAGGCTCTAAGCTTCAAAAGCTAAATGTGTAGTCGTAAATTTTTATTAATTGTACTAACTTAAACTTTTTATTACATTTTGAATTACTCATACAGTACATACTTGTATGAGTAATTCATTTTGTTTAATCAACCTTAGGGCCGATTCGACCAAACTCGAAATTATAGGCGAGTAACAATACGGGGGATAATTTTACTCTCCATACTTACACGAGGACTAATATCTGTTACGTTCTACCACACTACACCTAGATTAAAATTATTCTCGTATCGATTGCCGCTTGTATGGAAGTGAGACAGGCCTGCGCGAATTACTATTTTGAGAAGTGCACAATTTACTAATTGCACAATTTGCGAAGGTGTGCGTTCGCGCAGCGGAATGTTGTTAAATTTAAAGATTTTAATTATGCAGATATTTAGTGTATGACGTCGTTTAATTGTGTATGGTAAAAAAAAAATTGTGCACGCAGCCATTGTGGAGAAATTCACCAAAAACTGATTCCGCTGGGCGAACGTTGTCCTGGCGGAACTTTTTTTACTCCATTGACTTTAGAAGAAAAGAGATGTGTCCAAAAATTAGTGTGTATTTGTGTGTAATTGTGTATGTATGAATAAAATTAGTGCATGCATAAACTTCGGAGATATTCAAGTTTCCGCTACGCGAACGTTTGGGCATTAGCTAGTTTTCATATAAAGCGCTTACATAGAGAGCTGTAGATTTTTACATACGTTGTTTTGAATTTGTTTATATTTGTTTAAAAAACAGATTTAGAAAAAATCGTAGGGCTTAAAAGATAAAAATATAAACGTAAAATACGCTTATTAGGTCTTAATTCTTAAAGTATTCACTTTGGGGTCTACATTTTCACGTTTATACAAACCTTGTAAGTGTCTGCAACATGTTGCCAAGTATCAATGCTGTTCCGTTAGTAATTAAAGAGTTATAGGACAAATTACTATGAATAGATCACTGTTTACAAAGCAGTCAAATATCACGACGTTCTGAAGGAATTGCATGGTAAAATGTATGCCAATAATTAGTTTATTCATTCAACAATTCACATGCAAAATTTCATATCATTAAATTCAGTAATTAAAGAAAAACAATTATAATACTGACGAAGCATCGAAAACCTACATAACCCGACCAAGTTCGGATAGCTGCAAAAAAGCGGCCGTGCAATATATTTAGGTAACATCCCAAAATTTACAGTTTATTACCGATATTGAATTGGTATAAGTGATAACACAATTGTTGTTTCGATATAATTAATAGGTCATTTATTTTTGTACACCTACTTTTTTAAATGTGTTTGACTATGACAGAAAGTAGGTACTATTTACGTAGGTACTTCATTTAAGTATGCGCTTGAGACTTGAGATATAATCTAGATATATTATTTAAGACAAATAAAATTCATACAGCTAATTTCTATTGAAGATTTCACGGATCAGGATTCTAACTATAGACCCCTTAGGGAAATTAAATAATTACCACATGTTAAGTACTACTGTTTAGGTAAATATTTATCATATTGTAGCTTATTACACTATTTAACCAATGGACTAGGCATGCACGAGCGTTCCCCTTTGCAACTTCAGTGGATCAAACCATCTAATAACTTAAAAAAAACTACTTCTTGAATAGATTTTTATCGTAGATAGTGGCGTTATTATTAAAAAATGTTTGTCATTCAAGAAATGCAATTGTTTTATTTTTCTTAACGCTTGTGTACGCAACTGTACCATATTAATAAATACTATATTGGAAAGTTAAGAACGTTTCTTAGATATATGGCACGGCCGCTTTTTTGTAGCCATCCGAACTTGGTCGGGTTATGTAGATTTTCGATGCTTCGTCAGTATTATAATTGTTTTTCTTTAATTACTGAATTTAATGACATGAAATTTTGCATGTAAATTGTTGAATGAATAAACTAATTATTGGCATACATTTTACCATGCAATTCCTTCAGAACGTCGTGATATTTGACTGCTTTGTAAACAGTGATCTATTCATGGTAAATTGTCCTATAACTCTTTAATTACTAACGGAACAGCATTGATACTTGGCAACATATTGCAGACACTTACAAGGTTTGTATAAACGTGAAAATCTAGACCCCAAAGTGCATACTTTAAGAATTTAGACCTAATAAGCGTATTTTACGTTTATATTTTTATCTTTTAAGTCCTACGATTTTTTCTAAATCTGTTTTTTAAACAAATTCAAAACAACGTATGTAAAAATCTACAGCTCTCTATGTAAGCGCTTTATATGAAAACTAGCTAATGCCCAAACGTTCGCGTAGCGGAAACTTGAATATCTCCGAAGTTTATGCATGCACTAATTTTATTCATACATACACAATTACGCACAAATACACACTAATTTTTGGACACATCTCTTTTCTTCTAAAGTCAATGGATTAAAAAAAGTTCCGCCAGGACAACGTTCGCCCAGCGTAATCAGTTTTTGGTGAATTTCTCCACAATGGCTGCGTGCACAATTTTTTTTTACCATACACAATTATACGACGTCATACACTAAATATCTGCATAATTAAAATCTTTAAATTCAACAACATTCTGCTGGGCGAACACACACTTTGCGAAGTGCACATTTTGCGTCAAGTGCACAATTTGCGAAGTGCACAATCTGCGTCAAACCCCTGTCCCTACTTATAAGAGTAATTAATTTTGTGTAATCATGCCTATTATAATATTTTATAATATACAAAGTATTGACCTGACTTGACTTGTACCCCAAGTCGTGAGTTTTTTTTTTCGTTTTTGGTTTTTGTTAGATTTTACTGCAAGAAATGTGGTATAGCTTAAACTGATTATTATGTAACTACTTATAAGAGTAATTCCGTTTGTGTAATCATACATAATATAATATTTTATAATATACAAAGTATTGACCAGACTTGACTTGTACCCCAAGTCTTGTTTTTTTTTTTCGTTTTTGTTAGATTTTACTGCAAGAAGTGTACTATAGTTAAACTGATTATTATGTAACTACTTATAAGAGTAATTCCGTTTGTGTAATCATACATAATATAATATTTTATAATATACAAAGTATTGACCAGACTTGACTTGTACCCCAAGTCTTGTTTTTTTTTTTCGTTTTTGTTAGATTTTACTGCAAGAAGTGTACTATAGTTAAACTGATTATTATGTACCTACTTATAAGAGTAATTCATTTTGTGTAATCATACTTACTATATTTCATAATATACAAAGTATTGACCAGACTTGACTTGTACCCCAAGTCGTGAGTTTTTTTCTTTTTTGGTTTTCCGTATTGTGCGTGCCCCCGCAGATTTTGTTAGATTTTGTATTCCATTCCTTAATTTAATTTTATCTACAATGCTGTATGTAAAAACTGATAGCTCGTGGTCGTAAAGGTGCGTAGTTATAATGCAGGTCAAAACTGCGGGCTCGCAATACAAAGAACCTAAAACGACAAAAAACTTGGACAATAGACTTGGGTTACTACTGGTAATGTTAGATTTTATTGCAAGGAGTGTACTAAATTAAACTGATTATTATGTACCTACTTATAAGAGAGTATGTAATTAATTTTATTTCAATTTAACAATACACAAATACCCTAAAAATAATATGTTGTTTTTATCATAATTTTGACCACTGTTAGGTACCTACTCTCAAAACCGTTTACTTTAGGTGTTAGTAGCTATTCTTATAACAAATATAGTGCCATTGTTACTACGAATAAGCCTTTGTTTCACTAACGTATTATTGTACTGCCAGTACCTGTGTATCTAATACTCATTTGTGTTTAAAACAAAAACTAGTTTATTGTTATATTTAAGTACATACCTATGTTGACAAACTATAAGTTTATTCAATGAGAAATCAAATGAGTATTAGTTACTGGTACTAATACACTAGTAAAATACAACTTTATTTAAATGCAGGAGAGCTATTCTACTTCGCGAAAACAACTATACTTCCTATGTTTATATGAATGAGCCTTTGTTTCAGTAGCTAACTCTCCTTTGCTAAAACAACTACACTTTCTTCGTTTATACATAAAAGCTTTTGATCAAGTAGCAATATTATTTAAATGCAGGAGATATGTACTCAACTTCGCCAAAACAATTATATTTTCATTGTTCATATTAAGAAAAAGTTTTAGTTCGAGTAGCTTCTATAATAACAACTGTATTTTCTTTATAACTACGAATAAACCTTTGGTTCAGTAGCAAATATATTACATTATTTGCTAATATATTTATTAGCTACTGAACCAAAGGCTTATTCGAAGTAAAAAAGAAAATATAACAATTGTTTTATATGGAAGCTACTGGAACAAAGGCTTTTTTATATGGACAAAGGAAGTATAATTGTTTTGGCAAAGTTGAGTAGCTCCTGCATGTAAATGATATTGCTACTTGAACAAAAGCTTTTATGTATAAACAAAGAAAGTGTAGTTGTTGTAACAAAGGAAAGTCAGCTACTGGAACAAAGGCTCTGTCATGTTAACAAAAAAAGTATGGTTGTTTTAGCTAAGTAGCGTAGCTCCTGTATTTAAATTACATTGCTACTGGAACAAAGGCTCTGTCATGTTAACAAAAAAAGTATGGTTGTTTTAGCTAAGTAGCGTAGCTCCTGTATTTAAATTACATTGCTACTGGAACAAAGGCTCTTCCATATTAACAAAGGAAGTATAGTTGTTTTCGCGAAGTAGCGTAGCTCCTGTATTTAAATTACATTGCTACTAGAACAAAGGCTCTTTCATATTAACAAAGGAAGTATAGTTGTTTTCGCGAAGTAGCGAAGCTCCTGTATTTAAATTACATTGCTACTGGAACAAAGGCTCTTTCATATTAACAAAGGAAGTATAGTTGTTTTCGCGAAGTAGCGAAGCTCCTGTATTTAAATTACATTGCTACTGGAACAAAGGCTCTTTCATATTAACAAAGGAAGTATAGTTGTTTTCGCGAAGTAGCGTAGCTCCTGTATTTAAATTACATTGCTACTGGAACAAAGGCTCTTCCATATTAACAAAGGAAGTATAGTTGTTTTCGCGAAGTAGCGAAGCTCCTGTATTTAAATTACATTGCTACTGGAACAAAGGCTCTTTCATATTAACAAAGGAAGTATAGTTGTTTTCGCGAAGTAGCGTAGCTCCTGTATTTAAATTACATTGCTACTGGAACAAAGGCTCTTTCATATTAACAAAGGAAGTATAGTTGTTTTCGCGAAGTAGCGTAGCTCCTGTATTTAAATTACATTGCTACTGGAACAAAGGCTCTTCCATATTAACAAAGGAAGTATAGTTGTTTTCGCGAAGTAGCGTAGCTCCTGCATTTAAATTACATTGCTACTGGAACAAAGGCTCTTTCATATTAACAAAGGAAGTATAGTTGTTTTCGCGAAGTAGCGTAGCTCCTGTATTTAAATTACATTGCTACTGGAACAAAGGCTCTTTCACATTAACAAAGGAAGTATAGTTGTTTTCGCGAAGTAGCGTAGCTCCTGTATTTAAATTACATTGCTACTGGAACAAAGGCTCTTTCATATTAACAAAGGAAGTATAGTTGTTTTCGCGAAGTAGCGAAGCTCCTGTATTTAAATAACATTGCTACTGGAACAAAGGCTCTTTCATATTAACAAAGGAAGTATAGTTGTTTTCACGATGTAGAGTAGCTCCTGCATTCAAATAACTTTGCTACTGTAGATAATTATGAGTTGATTAAGTCAAACAACATAAATACCGTGACTAAGCTTTAATGGTGGTTACAAAGGCAAAATATTTAATTTAACTAAGTAAAGCTGTTGCGCTCATAACTTAGTATTGTTATTACAACAAAGTGACAGTTAAATTGAATTTGTTCCACAGACAAAAGATACATTGTTGTAGTATCCAAACACACTGTTGAAAAAATATTGTTGTATTGACAATATAGAAACATTGTTGTAGTATCAATACATATATTTTGTTGAAGAAATGTTGTCGCTATGACAATTTACTTCTTAACAAAAGAAACATTGTTGTAGTATCAATGCACATTATTGTTGTACTGAGATTTAACTTGACAATAGAAACATTGTTGTAGTATCAATACATATATTTGTTGAAGGAATATTGTTGTACTGACAACTTAATTCATGACAATAAAAACATTGTCGCAGGAACTATACACTATGGTGGGCTCTCCCCTGTTAAAGTTTTATTGTTGGAGCCAACAATATTTTTTTCTGCGTGTAGTATAGTTATGTACGGAATAATTGCGCTTACAGAACTAAATATAAATAAAATAATCACAGCGTTACTGAATAAAATCCAGGAAATATTTTAACAAAAATAAATTATAAACGAACAATAATAAAGCCACAACTACGAAAAAAAAAAATAACAAGTAAAAATAAGACTGCATACTACTGGAGAAACCGGACAAAACTCTCAAACAAAATGTTTAAGAGTAATATTGCAAAATATAGCTATATATAAGGATAAATAAATAATCTATAAAAGTAACTACATACCTACCGTAATGGGGGCCTGAGGCAGTGCTCTTCAAGCGCAAGCCGAGTTTTTAGGCTACCTGTACACCGGGGCCAAGTGACGCTGCGAAGCGGAGAAATATTAACCAATAGGATTGCATTAAATCTCCGCTCCCTTCAGTGGTGCAACCCTGTTGGTTAATATTTCTCCGTTTCTCTGCTCCACAATATCGCTACACTCCAAGAAACCGCCACTGGCCCGAGATAGTTGCGCGGTGCGAGGTGTGACGTCACCACAACACCCCTCTCTTTCAGTTAAACGGTAGAAAGCTTTCAGGTAAACTTTATAACATTATTTGACCTTTATCGGATGTAAAAAATATTATAATTGGTTTTAATTTCTGTTAACACAGCCCTGGATTTAATTGAAAATATTACTATTCTAACACGAATATTAAAGTGAATTTTGCAATTGAATAATCTTCTCTTTATCGATATTTGATCCGGAGAATATCTAGACTAGGATAAGGTGATATTTGAAACTCAGCCTTAGTCTTCTGTAAATTTAGATGAAATTGGAGTAGCAAAAAAGTGATTCGGGATGTCAACTGCAAAATTCATCTTTTTTGGTCTTATTTTTAGTAATACATAATAAACGATTATACATAGCATAGACTATACTGTATTCTAAATAACTTTTTAATAACTATGAACCAATACTTTCGTCCTACTATCTATCGTTTTTGTCGGTGGATATCAACATAGTAAAGTCAACAAATAAGATGGGCAGGCAAGAAATTTAAAACCATTCCCCTCTCTTATTGTCGCGCATACGATCAAAACAGACATGTGAGCGCTCGCGTATTTAGCAGTCACACCTAGTGGATACTTGCCTCTAGTGCTTTTTGTTCATATTTCTTTTGTTGACTGCCCATAACACCCTTATATATATATATATAGATTCAATGTTTCGACAACTGCAACATAATGCTTACATAACAAGAAAGATTTCTGGTTTTATGGCCTTTCCCCAAAAATTCAATCCATCTTTGAGTTTGTCTTATTAGACCTAGAAAAACTATCTCTATCTCTTGTTTTGCCTTACTAGATATAGAAAAACTATTTCTATCTGTCTCTAGTAAGGCTAAACCAGACATTTTGAATATTGGGAACGGCCGTTAATGTTCAAAATCTCGCTTAGATAAGACCCTATTTCCATTTTTTTATACATATCCTACAATACTATACGACAAAACTCGTAGCAGTTGCGGTCATATACGGAATTTCTGTATCTGAAGAAATCTTGTCTCAACTGACAGTCACGAGCAACGAATCTATCCGAAGTTAGCCGATTGATTCGCGGAAATTCACGAATACCGACTTTTGGCCGCGGCTGCCTAAAACTAAAGAAGTGACTAACACTAGATCTCTTTGCCGAAACTAATATCAAAGTTTCTGTCGGTTACTAGTAGTAAATAGTTGTATCTTATTTATTTTTTTCGGGTAATCTGAAGCAGATATTCGGATCGTGCCAATTTACAACTATGTTCGGTAGCTACCAGAATCCAGTTCGGGTCTTCTCGGCAAAATAAGAGTGAAATGAATTACGCTGCCTGCCTGCGGCTGCCTGTGCATATTATGATCCGAACATTTAAATAGCACTTCTCAAAATCATGTCGTCTCGCTCTAACGTTTTATGATCGCAACCACGACGAATATTGTCATTTTACCTACATTAATGCCAGCACGTTGACGTAACAAACCTTAAAATGTTTCCAATCGAACATGAACCTTGTTCTTTTGTGATAAAGTTGTAAATTATCTAAAGCCATTTAGGTTGGGTAGCTTGATGTGCGCCCGCGTAAATACTTTCAAACCATTAACCAATTTTTCAGTCGGATTAAAGAATTAAGATAGTCTTTCTTTATCACGGTGACAAGAGATAATCTCAGCAATGTTAGAGTATATTCGAATTTTCCTAAGACATAACGACAAAATACTACAGAATCATTTTGGTTTTGTCGGTTAGACCGCTTGTGTGAAAAATAAAATAATTTTTAAATTATCTATTTAAATACTAGCAGCCCATCTCGGCGTCATACGGGCTCCAATTTTCTACCATCTCTGTTAATTAAATTAAAAAAAAAGATCCAATTTGGTGCAGTCGTTCGTAAGTTACTTCACATCATCCTTCTAGCGCATTTGTGGTCTAATGGTATAAACTGTTAATTGTCTTGGAAATTACTAACATTGAAAGAAAACGATACCCATTTAAGTCCATGTCAGAGGCCTCTGGGGTTCCCAGAGGCAACCATATCCCGATACGAAAGAGAAGTAACTGTTAAAGCTTAGATATCACTTCACAATAAACACATGCAGTCCAACCAATCAACCTGTTATATAAATTAATAATCATACAATGTGCAACAAGACCTTACAATAAAAGTGAATCACATTTTAATATGGACCTAAATAACTTACTAATAAAGATCATTTTCTAATATTTTTGTACTGGCGCTCGCTCCATTTGCGGTGCATATGTTTGACGATGTAGAGGGGTAGGCAGGAGACTAACGTTATCACTATTACTTTCCACCAAAACTCCCAGTGTCGTATAAAGTCGCCATCTGTGAGAAATAAGGTACACTTATATTGTAGGCTTCATAGACATAGAGCATGGACCGAGGATTTTCTGTCTAAACTTGCCATACTCATCACCTATCCTTATCATACATCTCTTTCCTGTAACACATAGATAATGTGCCTTTAATTGTTTTTCTCTTTCTATATTCTTTGGTTACCGAAGGCTCAGTTCATGCTTTTGTCTAGGGTAAACATTAGTGTTCGTGGACTCCATAGACATAAAGCACGGACTGAGAGTTTGCATGAAATTGAAAATTGAAAAAAGAGAAAAAAAAAATATTGACCATCTACCTCTTTTTGTAAAGCATTTTTTTTGTATGTCTCAAGTAGACAATTCTGTGGAAGCCTTAAGAATTTAAGGCCTCCAGACAGGGCAACAAATTGAGTTAAAAACTATGCAACCATACGCTAAGGGCGCCCCCTTTGGGGTACGGACCTCGGCTTAGGGGGGGAGGGGCAGCAAGAGGTTTGTAAGGTATAGATAAAGGTCTACGGTAATATAGTGACAGCGTAGCTTACTGAGATCATAAACCTTGCTCAAAAGTGTTAGGGAGCTTGCTGGCGACGCGATGCGACGCAATTCGACATCGAAAATCATCCTTACTACTACGACATATGACATAAAACGTTCGGTTATCTAGGGTAGACGAAAAACAAAACACGATCGCCACGACGACGTAAGTCAATCGAATTGCACGATTATATTGTAGTAGCAAGGACGATTTTAATATTTAGTTATTACAAATTGCAAATCGCACGAATCATGTTATGGGGAATCTCCTTTACAGTCTAAACGTGTGCAGCTGTAAACCAGTATTTTACATGATGAAATTACTTTTTTTTTATAGTGGTAAAATCATCAAATGAGTCCTCCCACCCAGGGCAGGGTGGGAGGGACTGTCAGACTTGTACTGACTAAAATCCACGATGTCCTTCAATAGCCCTTTACGTACCGGGGTCACGGTAATTCGTTAGTCCCGCGACCCCGGCAGGCTTTGGCCCTCTACAGGCCCCGTCACTATGCTGACACTCTTTGAGGGGCGCGTGGAACACTACGCGCCGTCGATGATCAAATTACTTACCGAAATACGTGGTGAATATAAGCAGTGTGGCGATATACATGAGTAGACTGACGAGCTCCGCGCCTATCATGAGCCAGTGCCACGTGACGATGGTCAGCGCCACCATGATCAGTTCCGTCAGTATCAGTGCTGTGTAGCTGATCTCTACTATGTGGATCAGTTGGTCCTCGAATAGAACTAGTGCTCCGTACATTATTACGCCACCTGAAGATGCAAGAAAAAATAAAATCAATTTAAAAAACTACCCTGGATATGTTGACGTTGATAAAAAGCAGGTTAGGAATGTTTTATTAAAGTTACAAAAAATATGAAAACATATAGTAATTGTTTTAAGGTGACTGCATAGTAGTAACCCGCGAAATTTAAATTTTCTTGTGTTTTTGCAATTTGCATATCAGTAACGAGTTGTGACTTGATCAAATATGAATTGCGACATTAACAAGCATAATTTTAAATATTAGAATGATCAAAACATTTTCTCTCACAAAGATTTGTACAAAATTGGTAAAATTTCCGAAACATAAATATTTATTTTGCAAAAATCTTATTAAGTAAATTGCGCGGGCTACTACGAAGTAATCACATTAAGTTGGCTATAAGAGCTAAATTTTATTCTATACGAGTCATAAAAAGCTTTGTTATTAGACTAGCTATTTTTGGTGTTAACAATTTTGCCATATTTATGATTTATTTTCATATTTTTTGTTGGCCTATTTCACTCATGTGATAAACATATGCACAACTAAGACTTGACAAAAAATACGCTAAAATTATTAACATCATAAAAAGCTAAAGTGACATACATACCTTGATAAATAGATATGCCAGTCCAAATATAGAACGATTTATAAGACAGCTGCCGTCCTTTAGAGAGCTGCTTGTATAGTTGTGGGTACCGTAGCGCCGTAGAACTGGGTATGTCTTTGTCGAGTACCTGTAGGAGATTACCTAGCAATTAATATTTACATACATCACGTTTATAATCCTCTAAAAGTTAAGAGTTATACGTTACGGTGCGCCCAAACTTCGTCAGCTATGTTTAAGGCCCGTAATAAAGATCGGAACCCGCGGATCGAGGATCTGCCCATGGATGGAAGTCTTTTTAGGATTCCGTAGCCAAATAACAAAACGGAACCCTTACAGATTCGTCATGTCTGTTTATCTGTCTGTCTGTCCGACCGTTTGTTACAGCCACTTTTCTTCGAAAGTATAAGAGCTATCCTGTTGAAATTTGGTAAGTAGATGTATTATATGAACCGCATTAGAATTCTCACACAAAAATAAAAAATTGGGGGTTCCGTTTTTTGCCATTTGGCTACGGAACCCTCGGACGAAAATCTAAGAAAAATTACAGCAGTGAGGACTTACCAGTGAGAACACAGGAAGCATAGTGAACACAGTTCCATATCCGACCATCAGGAACCCAGGGTACAGTGATACAGACGAGAAGTAGAACACCACGGAGAATACAGCCTGCAAGTAAATAATATGATTCATTTCGGAATTTATTGCAGTAAGAACGTTTTTTTAACTAAAGCGTATGTTTATTTATTTATTTAAGGAGAACCAACAGCTATAACAAATGGATAACAGTAGTAACATGCAACACAGAGCCAATAACAGGTTCCCACGGATAGAAATAGGAAAAGTAATAGAAAACTTAGGATCTAACAAGCACGTAAAATATAAAATAAGTTTAACTAAGTAAATATAAGATTATGGTCCTTTGAGAAAGCTCGCATATAACTGACGGCGTACAGAGTAGGGTTTGGTAGTAAACGGGTCAGGTATGAAATCAGGCGTTTCTTTGCAGAAATCAATGCCATTAAATGTTGTCGGTCGCGAGTCAATATCTGAGGATTCCCCATTTGGATTTTCTTAGTGTCTGCAGCAAAAAGTTCAAACATGGTTTGACATTCGACATTATTGGCGCACTGGCTTAAATTCTCACACCAAATAAATATTTGTATGACCTATAGGTTTCTGGGTTGGCTATTTGTGTGTGTGAAAGGGGGTTTGAAGATTTTGTATGGAAGGTGGCCCGAACGGTCACCCCGCCGTATTGATTTATTGGCCAGTATCGCTGTATACAACGAATCTTATACCGGGTGAATTTTTCAATTGGGCGTGCCTGGCTATAACCGAAACTATGAGGAATATCGAAGTCGTTGAAAGGAGTCTCGAAGTCGATTTTGGCGAAAACTAAAACTGGATCATTGGATTTTAGAAAATTCAATAATCCTGGCCAGGGATCGAACCCGCTGATTTTTGAAACAAATCACACCCTGTATTATTACACCATTCGATAGTGTTGTTAATAATTCTGGGAAGTAATGATATACGGCAAACTTAAGATTAACTTAACAAAAGATATAAAATGGTACTACCATACCTGCATAGTAGACACAATAAGTCCTCGATGTACGATGAACAGCGACAGTGCAGCCGACCTCATTGCAGATCGTCTGCCGTGCACCAGCAGCAGGCGCGCCAGGAACGAGAACTGACGGATACTGACGTCACCCGCGAGAGAGGCGGCGCGACCTTCCGCTCCTTCGATGCCTACGCCTGGGAAGGAGGGTAAGAATGTTAGTATGGTAGTAGTAGTTACATATAATACAGGGGGGACAGTTGAAGTTAGTTTCATCGTACGATACGAATAGGTGGCGTGTCGATAGCTAGGCCCTAATTACGTGTATATATGCATGTAATTATAAATGTTATTCTATTTTATATTTTTTTAAATAAAATATGCAACTAGAAACTCTAAAATAATTAAAAATATAATTCAAGTGTACCATATTGTTTGTAAGGTCCAACACAATGTATATTTATTAAAAATAATAGATTACTTGTATACTCCATTAAGAGGGCAAGACATTTTAAAAAGTATTTTCACTAGCGCTTTAAGTTTCACAGTTATATTAATCCGTTTAAAGAATGAAAATAATAAAAGAGTGGTCTTTCTCATGTCGGCGTTCTGACCAGCCCAAAAGAAAACTTACCAATATCAGCCTCCTGTATCATGGCCACATCGTTCCCTCCATCTCCCACGGCAGCCACAACATGTTTCCTGGCCCGCAACAGTCGCGCCACACGCGCCTTCTGAGTGGGGGAACAGCGGGCCACTACCACGCCACTACAACGACACAGAACCTCCACGAACTCTTCCTCATAGGATTGGAGACAGACCTAGGAAATTAAGAAAGGAAAAATTGTTTTGATAAACAAAAGCTCATTGCAAAAAAAAATGTGAGACTGTTAAACAAAGTGATTTTAGAATATTTGCAAAAATAAATAAAAGGTAGATAATTGATTAGATAGTAATAACAATATTTGGTAGTCGGGGTCGCGTGGATATCTAAACAGGAAACTGTAGGGCAACCGTAGAAACAGGGTGGACTTTGAGTCAGTAAGAGTTTGACAGTACCTTCCGTTCCAGTCAGGCCGGAAGCATTCATTTGAAGATACACATAAAAGGAAATATTTACTAGGCCCTAGTCTTCGAGACGGAGTGGGAAGCGGTCGCCTTCTTCTGCGAAGCAGTCATGCTAACGAAGGTGGAGGCAGGCCGCGTGAGGGAGAGGACGGCGTCCTCCTTCTCCACCCCAGCCGCAGTGGTAGATGCCCACGGCGACGGACGTCGGCAGACGATCTCCAGCCACCGTAGGCGCGGGTATGCGGGCAGCGAGTAATGGGCGACTCGCTGTCCGACCATGGACCATGCCCGTGTCGACGGCGCGTTGTGTTCCACGCGCGCCTTAAAGAATGTCAGCATAATGACGGGGCCCCCTGTAGAGGGTCAAAGCCTGCCGGGGTGGCTGGACTTATGAATTACCGTGACCCAGGAACGTAAAGGGCTATTGAAAGACACCGCGGATTTTACTGCCCTGGATAGGAGGACTCATTTGATGATTTAACCACGATAAAGAAAAGCCCTAGTCTTATTCTGTTCATCGACTGATAATATAATCGATTTCGTCATTCAAAACTATTTTTTTTTTATCGTGGTAAAATCATCAAATGAGTCCTCCCACCCAGGGCAGGGCGGGAGGGACTGTCAGACTTGTACTGACTAAAATCCACGGTGTCCTCTTCAATAGCCCTTTACGTACTAGGGTCACGGTAATCCCTTGGTCCCTTGACCCCGGCAGGCTTTGGCCCTCTACAGGCCCCGTCATTATGCTGACACTCTTTGAGGCGCACGTGGAACACAACGCGCCGTCGACCCGGGCATGGTCCATGGTCGGACAGCAAGTCGCCCATTACTCGCCGCCCACATGCCCGCGCCTACGGTGGCCGGAGATCGTCTTGCGACGTCCGACGCCGTGGGCGTCTACCACAGCGGATGGGGTGGAGGGAGGACGCTGTCCTCTCCCTCAGGCTGCCCGCCTCCTCCTTCACGAGCATGACTGCTTCGCAGAAAGAGGCGACCGCTTCCCACTCCGTCTCGCCCCGCAGCATGGCCTCGACCAATGCCGGGCGCGAGAGGTCTCCGCCTATCGCCGTCGTGAGGACACGGCGGTGCTCTGCCCAAGCGGGGCAGTCCTGCACCGTATGCTCCACCGTGTCCTCCGGACGATCCTCGCAGTGGTGACACCCAGGCGTTTCTTCCCTCCCTATCAGACACAGGAACCTCCCGAAACTTCCGTGTCCGGTGAGGACCTGCGTCATGCGGTAGGTCAGGACGCCGTGACGCCTGTCCAGCCACTCCTCAAAGAGGGGTCTTACTGCCGCGATTGCGGCGTGCCCGGTCATTCAAAACTATAAGATAATATTTAATGCCTATTAGACCAGGTTAGGTACCTGAGTCAAATTCAATGAGGATCGTTAGCGGAGATCGCTGAGCGGAGATTCGTCTTGTTTGTAGAGTTTTATGGTTCCAAGTACAATTTCTGTAGTTTCATTGCGATCCATTTAAAGCTTTTAGTCGGTTCGTGACGAAACTGCTACCTTTCGAAAATTATGTGCCCCTGAATAATTGAAAAAGGACTAAACTGTTTGGTCAGCAGGACCTTGGGGACACATAAACCTCCTTGTACTCACCTCTAGGGTCTCTCCCTCTATGATAAGATCCATGTTATCATCCGCAGTGTTGAGTGCACGTAGCAGCGCGTGCGCATCCTGCCTCGTGCGACAGTCCCGCGCCGTGTGCCAGGCGGAGCCGCCGCCCAGCTGGAGCGAGCGGGCGATGCAGAGCGCTGTCTCTAGCTTGTCACCTGTTAGCATCCAGATCTGAAGGGAGAAAAGAGTTGGAGATAAATAGACATAAAATCTGGAACCTTATAAAAAAAAAAAAACCGGCCAAGTGCGAGTCGGACTCGCCTTTAAAGGGTTCCGTAGCAGCAAGTAACATTATATAAAAGTTGGTTGTAACTTTGAAAGATAAATTGCGGTTTACGATTTATGACGTATTAAAAAAAAAATGTAAGTTGGTACGCACAATATTGAGTGATTTACCATGTTATTTTAATATCATGGACTTCTTATAGGTTTTCCTATAATCTATAAGGAGAAAACTAATTTCTGTATTTTTTTCAAAATTTTAGGTTCAGTAGTTTCGGAGATAAGGGGGGGGGAATGGTCAATTTTCGTCTATTTTCTTGAATAACTTAGAAACTATTTATTTTAAAATTACAAAAAAATACATTTAAGATCTTCTCAACAAGACCTTTCATTTGATATGCCACACGATGCAGTTTTCAGATTTTTTTTTTTAATTTTCCCCTTCCCCCCCAAAAATGACCCCCCATATACAGATTTCATCTGCTCACGTCACACCTCTGTGTTTGGGTCACAGGAATTGATATGTGTACCAAATTTCAACTTAATCGGTCTAATAGATTCGGAGATAATTGACTGTAAGCGACGGACGGACAGACACACGAGTGATCCTATAAGGGTTCCGTTTTTGTATTCAGACGTACGGAACCCTAAAAATAGGCATTCAACACTATGTACAACTTTCCTGTGCCTTGAAATTGTGAAAATCCTGGTTATTTCATGTTGGCGAACTATGGAAACATTAAATTAATTTAACGATAATTTAACAGTGTAGGTAAATATAAAACGTATACTTGACGTGACTTACTATTTCAGCATTACCATGAACGCAGCGAGAAAAGACTCAGAGAAAACTACGAAAACAAAGATTCGAAAACGATTTAATGAATTTTCGTAGGATTAGGCGCGCATAATTTCTCTTTGAGATTTGTATCCATAGAACAACTAAGTATACGTTTTTCAGTTATTTTAATTACTCATTAACACATAGTTTAATAATAAAACTACATCAATTCTAGCACGTACCTTGATACCAGCAGTTCTAAGCATGGAGAGTGTCCTGGGTACATCGTCTGCCAATCTATCTTCAACTCCGGTCAGCGCTAGCAAAGTCATGCCTCGTTGTATCTTGGCTAGTACCGAGATAGTGTGCTCGCTACGAGCCGAGTTCGAACGGGCCTCTTTGTACTCGCTCTGTGGTTAACAAAAAATAAAACATGATAAGGATTGCGACACATCTGCGCAACGTACCGCGCCGAACGTTCGGTTGAATACGCTCGCAGTGTTTTCGGCTGATGTGTCATAACATATAGGGAACTTGAAAACACTGCGAGCGGATTCAAAAAAACTTTCGGCGTGGTCTTTCAAATTTCTTTTATAGATTTTCAACCTTATAACCATTTGTTTTTTTTTATCGTGGTAAAATCATCAAATGAGTCCTCCCACCCAGGGCAGTGCGGGAGGGACTGTCAGACTTGTACTGACTATAATTCACGGTGTCCTTCACTAGCCCTTTACGTACCGGGCTCACGGTAATGGGAAAGTCCCGGGACCCCGGCAGGCTTTGGCCCTCTACAAGCCCCGTCAATATGCTGACACTCTTTGAGGCGCGCGTGGAACACAACGCGCCGTCGACCCGGGCATGGTCCATGGTCGGACAGCAAGTCGCCCATTACTCGCTGCCCGCATGCCCGCGCCTACGGTGGCCGGAGATCGATAACCTTATAACCATAGCGGAAGGTTAATGTTCGATTGGTAAAATTTCACAGATTCGGGTAGGTCGACCAGCTGACGTCTGTACTTTCCGCAGGACTGATCTCGATCCTAAAGATTGACATAGAAAGAATCGAATCTCGATGCCTAATAATTTATTTAAGTAAGTGAGCCGCGATCTGAAAAAGTCTGCGAACCCCTGGTCTACTGTTTAAAACTCACCTCAAACTCCAAATACTCCTCCTTGGTCAACGTCTTCTTGGCCATGACGAGTGTCCTCAGACCATCAGCTGCCAACTTCTTGCATTCAGGACTGAGCCACTGGGAGTCCAGCAGTTTGGATAACGCTACGTCTGCGCCTTTTACATAGTAGGTGATCTCGCCTGTGTTTTCTTCCTATTAAATTGAGGAAGAAATCGCTTGATTAAGAAAAGCTTGAACAAGTAACTTCAACAAATCTTGACAACATATAATAATTCGTTTTGCTAAAATAAAACTAATAACTTTTATACACAGGGTAAACAACTGGGTGTGGAATGGTTAAATCCAAAACTATGAGGAACTGCGAAAAATATTGAAATGGGTTCTCGAAGCCGATTTTGATGAAGACTAAACTACATTAGATCTTTGAAAAAACAATATTCTTGGCAAGGAATTGTTGATTTTGGAAAATAAACACACGCTGTATTTTTCACTACTGAGGGTCAAATTCTGGAAAGCAACAACGGCAAACTTCGTTAACAAAGTTAGGGTTCGATTCCTAGCAAGGACTATTGATTTTTCGAGACTCTTTTTAGCATTTTCGATATTCCACTTAGCTTCGGATTTGGTCATCCACACCCTGTATATATTTTTATATGCAGTAAAACAGTTTTTAAATTGTGGTATCATGTAAAATACCTGAACAATGATGCCCATCATCTTACTCTCGCTGGTGAAGGGAAATATCTGCAGTATGGTGTAGTTGATGATCTCGTTGGCAGCGCGCAGCTTTAGAGAAATGTTGTGCAAGTCACGGCGGTAGAGGGAGACACCCATCTGTAATAAGTTACCCCGTAAAGTACTCCGTAAACAATCGAATTTGTTTGAATTGTTGTTTAAACTTCATGTTTGCGTAAATTAAAATCGTAAACGATCGAATGAGTTTGTCAAATTTATCAAACTGCCTAACTTTTTCCGTGGAATATCAAACGAGTTTGTCAAGCTTGTCAAAGTGCGAAACTTTGTCCTTGTTGAAATGTCAAACGAGTTTGTGAAACTTGTCAAAGTGCGAAACTTTGTCAGTGTTGAAATGTCAAATGAGTTTGTCAAACTTATCAAACTGCCAAATGTGTTTGATAAGTTTTACACTTATATTTGTTTAAGGTGGAACCGAAACTAGATAAAGTACTACTCACCATATCAGTCCACTTGACCAAGGCCACTTCATCAGGACTGGAGGCCTGGTACTCACACAGCTGCTGTTGAGGCACCGCGCCGCCACAGCTCTCTGACATTACTGAGCTGCCCATATCTGACACAAAACAAAAACCCATGACGAAACCTTCTCAAGTGAATTTGGACCGTAAATTATTACAAATAGGGTTTTGAACACTTTAGCTAGGAAGGTAAGACTTTGTGTAAATTATTTCATCTCGATTTTCTAAATATTCCCCCAAAATAAGATTTTCTCCTGTTTCGTGGGTTAAAAATAATTAGTTATAGTAGACCAGTTAAAACATTTAAATTCTTATACGCAAAAAGCATACCCGACATACAATTATCTGATATAAAATATCGAAAAACACTGCACCAGCCGTGTCGTCATTGATTTCAAAACGGTGAAAGAAAATATCGTGAAAACACCAGCATATTGTAGAGCAAAAAAATCGAAGGCATGACAGATTCACCGGGTCTGTACTGGGACTGCGTAGCAGATTATAAGTTCCTATGATGCGGAGGTCACACTAAAGGGAGTGTGGTCGTTAGTGTGGCCCACGTCGTAGTGTCCCTCCCACCCAGGGCAGGGCGGGAGGGACTGTCAGACTTGTACTGACTAAAATCCACGGTGTCCTTCAATAGCCCTTTACGTACCGGGGTCATGGTAATTCGTTAGTCCCGTGACCCCGGCAGGCTTTGGCCCTTTACAGGCCCCGTCACTATGCTGACACTCCTTGAGGCGCGCGTGGAACACAACGCGCCGTCGACTCGGGCATGGTCCATGGTCGGACAGCGAAGAATTAGAGTTAACCACTCTGCACGACAACATTTTGACACATGACACATCAGCTGAGTCGGCCGGGTGATTCGAAATTTGAGATATTATTGAAGATTTTTGTCAATTTTCAACATTCGATTTTTTTATCAAAAATATGTTACTACAGTTATTTCATACGATAAGTTTGTGAGAAATATCTCCAAGAACGTGTTGAGGTCACTAAAACTGCGTCATTCCACTGTAAAATGTGTGTAACGTACAAAATGCTATGTCGTTCCAAAAACTATGTAATTTAGATGTGCTGAAAATATGTACATAAACAAGCTTCTCACGTGATAAAAAATGGTTAAACAGTGAAATAAATGAAGTAACTTACTACATGCATTATTAGATTTGCCAGTGTTCATACATAATTTCATAAATAATAACGATCAAAGACTTGATAAAAATTACCAAAAACTATGTTGCAACATAACACTTCTTAGTGCTGACCGCAATCCCAATGTTCATATAACGATTGAAAAAGTTCATTCAGCCTAATCGATACTCGCAATATAATCGAACTTGGAAAAAAAGTAGTACAAAGACATGGACCGATTCATCTGCTTATTTAACTAGAGAAGGTTTACTCCATGCAATAAATCTATGGAACGGAATCTGTAGACTCTTTGGTACCTATATAATATAATAATATAATATTTCAAGTATTATTTCGTTTTGAAAATATTGTTTCGTAGGGTAGGCGTCGACATGATTTTTTATTAGGTACGCAATAAATAATTTAATTTTTTAATTGAATGATTGGGATAGAAACAAATATAGGTGTTTCATTGGAGGCCAAACGTGTGTGTCTTTTAAATTTAAATTCAACCATATAGTTTTACCCATATTGTGTCTTATTTAATTTCAATTTATCTGATCATTTCATTTTATAAAACGAATCTAAACAACGTGAAAAGACAAACACCGGGTTCGGATCAACTGCTGGAGGGAGAGATATGGGAGTACTTCCAAATGATTCCTTGCAGTAATAAACAATTTAAATTTCCAACGAGCCGTGGATGGCTAAATTCGAAACTATGAGGAATAGCGAAAAATACTGAAAGAAGTCTCGTGGCCGATTTTGATAAAAAATGTAAATTACATTGCATAAAATTAAATTTTTGAAATATCAATTTCTTGTAATCAAACCATTAATGTTCTGTGAAGTAATTACATGCGACAAACATAAAGTAAAAGGTTTTCTTTAATAAATCGATTCAAACTTTAGTCAATGGCCGTAGCTCACTACATGTTCACAACATCGTGTTCTCATTTCAATTTTTTTTACGAGTAATCACTTCGCGGTACAAATGCAATAACGAAATTTTTGAAATTCGAATATTGAGTGAATTGGCGCGAATTTTGATTTTGATCTGCGTACGATGACTAAATTATTGTTTGTATAATATTCGTTCATATTTTACCAAATTAATATCACTTTACTGTAGTTTGTCGTATATCATTACGAATTTGATCCTTAACAGCGACACTATCAAATAGTGTAAAAATATAGCACGTTCTTTTTTTTTCATTTACAAGCTTTATTCCTGACCAGCAAAAATCTTAAGACGCAGACTTAATTTTTGCGATTGTAGGTGCGGGCTTGCGAACGGCAAGTATAGGGTAACTCACCGTCCGATCAAGGACTAGGCCCGAGACGAATGCGCGTCGTGTTCCAAGCGGGCTTTAAGGAACTATTAGCGAACTGACGAGGCCAAAATAGTGCCAAACGCGTGCCGGGCTCACGGAATTGTATTAAAATCATTAAAAGGGTACTGCGGTCCTAGAACGCAAAAGGCATATGAAGGAACAGGGTGGTTTTAAGTAAGTAATAGTCTGACATCTCCTTCCGCTCCACCCAGGGAGAGAATCATTTAAAGGTTTTTTAACTTATAAGTAACAGTGTGTTTTACTGGAGTTAAGTCGCGAACTGCATCACATCTAAAGTATCCTTAACAAATACCTATATAAAAATATTATTATCCTGGTGTCAATACTGACGATTAAATATCTGTACGCACGGCAGCAGATCAACCTACCCAAATCTGTCAAAATTTACCAATCGAACATTAACCTTTCACTATTGTGATAAGGTTGAAAATCGATTGAAGAAATTTTACAGATTGAGGTAGGTTGATGTGCTGGCGTCTATACTTAACATGGCCAAACCAATGTTACGAAACAATTTTGAGAATATAATAATTTACTTATCTATCTTTTATTCGGTGGGAAACAAACTCATTTCTAATAAGCCTATCAAGATCCAAGGCATTCCACATTCATTCAACCTTAATTATATTATTGTACAAAACAAAATGTACATTAAAAAAAAACAAATAAATTAAAATGTATTATTTTGAATAGCGAGTACCACACCGAGCGCATTCCAAATCCAATTTTTGGAATTAACAATTGGCGCGCATTCAAACATTTATTACTTTTACTGACATTGTTCTTTTGTCTATTGTTGTTTTTTGGTAATTACAATGTACGTAAAATTATTATAAAAGCTTTAAAAAATATTATAACAATTAATAACTGTATTCTAAGCTTAAAACAAATTTATTTTAATTTTTATTAATCGTTTTCTTCAATTCCTTATTTTTTTCATTCGAGTTGACGAAAAATTCAATTATGGAATCGATTAGAATACTCGCTTTCACACATCATTACAATTAAAAAAAATAAGCATGGTTGTCGATTATGAATACAAATTGAGCAGTGGTAATGAAAAATACGTGTTATTGGCTCTGTATTAGAGAATTACGCTAAGATCTGGGCTTTTTTACGTTATTTATAATATTTGACATGATATTTATCGTAATTGTTATTGTGTATAAACGCATATGTGTGATCCAAGTGAAAAATAAAAATGTAAACAAACACGAGTGGCGCGAAACTTCGATTTCAGATATCAAATTCTTCATTGCCACTGCTAATTTATGTTGAATTATGTATGAATTCATTACAATACTAAATGACGAGTTATTCATCCCTCCTATAATGATCCCTTAGATGTCCCGAAACCACATTTTTTATGATTTTTAGCCCAACCCAGCACTGCCATCAAAATGGCGACGATCGTATTTAGACTTCTAGATTTTGTTATGGTAAATTAAGAAAATGCGCGCTAAATGTAGAAGTTTTAATGGCGTGAACAAATCAGATTTTTATTTAACATTCTTAATTGATGCGCACTCATAGGATTTAACGCTCAGAATATTATTATTTTTTTAATTTATAATGAGGATGTCGTATGACTACAAAGTCTGCCCCTTTAGGACCCGCTACTGAGCCGGCGTAGGTCTATGTGTTCGGGTCCTTTAGGACCCGGTACCGAACTATACGGTTAAAAGACCTGTGTTCAAACACTGGGAACATAACAGCTGATCCCGCTAAGCATGGTATTATCGTTATTTATGCAACTGTTGTATAATAAGAATATGTGTATTAAAACACGAATGTGGGTTCACACAAGGCGTAGCCGAGTGTATTAATAGTATCACATGAGTTTTTTAATACCTAATTATAATGGTTACATACAAGACTTTATCTACAATCATGAAGTGAATCCTCTATAAAAGATTCTCATACCATACCATATTCGCATACCATATTCGAGTGAAAAAATGGCGGGATATAACACGATAAGACGAGAATCCGAAATTACGAATTAGTCTGTAATTTATTGTTCTTTTTTCAAAATTTTAGCGATCTGGTGGTGAAAATGTCATTGCATGAGAATGTTCTTTTTTGAAATTCATTATATCACGCGTTTGGATGATATAATGATCATAATATCATTGAGTGTTTTAATGTTGGCAATAAGCTAATTGTTATAGGTTCTTTTATAGAGGATTAATAGCATGATAGTAGATAAAAAAAAAATATAGTACCTGACTGCGCCTCATCCACTTGGTCGCTGCTGGGCACATCGTACACGGGCGTCACGTTATGACACAGCGCTATACACAACACTGTTTGCCACACCTGGCGAGGAGACGCACCGAAACCCTCCGCAGTGGACGCGGCGGGGGACGTGGGGAGAGATGGAGCGTCGTTGGTCACGTATTGAGTTAGGAGGGCTTCCACCTGTACGAGAAGAACTTAGTTGTTGAGCTCTCTTTGTCGCGATTTACTGCCAAAATACTTTTTTTTCAAAGAGTAGCGGCCAGTCCCGACTTCATACGCCCTTTTTACACCCAACTTGGTACTTGTACTTGGTGCCGAAAATATTCGTACCTAAGGTCTTCATACGCCCTTTTTACACCCAACTTGGTACTTGTACTTGGTGCCGAAAATATTCGTACCTAAGGTAGGTAGTCAAGTGTGCCTTAACCATTTTTGTGTTCCATCCTTGTCAAGGGGAGTGCTAACCGTCTCTCCTTTCAATAAACACACGTTAGGCAGGTACGAAAAAAAAATTAGGTAAAAAAATTTTGTTACCTGACATTTAAAAAAAAAATGCTATTTCGTGCAGACGTTCGGAAATTATGTGCGTACGGACGACTTTGTTTTATACTATGTAACTAGCGTGTTTTATATATATAAACCTTCCTCTTGAATCACTCTATCTATTAAAAAAACCGCAACAAAATCTGTAGCGTAGTTTTAAAGATCTAAGCATACATATGGACAGACAGACAGACAGTGGGAAGCGTCTTTGCTTTGTACTATGTAGTCATAACGAAGTCGGTAGGTGTAAAAGCTCAAGGTGAATGATGAGATTTATTTACGGCATATTTCAGAACACAATATCTTGAGATTCTTATTTTGAGCACATGTAATGTCGACTGGTCCATTCGTCCGTCATTAAGCCCAATTCAAAATAACTTCACAAGCCGATCACTTGCATACATTTTGTATTATGTCTATCCCAAAGAAGATCTAGATAAAACTAGAAAAAGAAGATATAGATAGAACTAGAAGTAGAAGATATAGATAAAACTCTAATTAATAAAAGATATCTTATTGGATATACGGACTATGTGGTGTGTATATGCCAAGCTTGATGTAAATTTGTATTTAAAAAGTTAAGTGAATGATTCTGTGTCATGTGTAATTTTGTCTGTCACTGCTTACCAAATTTTCTCTGAATACATTTGCTACGATATATTTTCCCCTTGTGTTTGCTTTTCTCCAACATTGGTTATGGGCCCAGTACCCAGAAACCACGAGAGAATCTAAAGCATGAGATCAAGGGCGAAAAGAAGTAGTGTGGAATAATTGTCGATATAGTAAAAAGGTATCTGGACACATTAGGTACGGAGAAAATTTTTATGTTCAAACCAGTAATTAATTATTTGTGAAAAGGAGCAAAGATGAATAGTATGTTCAGAATTGCGCCCCTGAACAAAGAAAATTATGACAGTTGGAAAATACAAGTGCAGGCTATTTTAATTAAAAATGATGCATGGAAGTATGCAAGTGGAAGGGCACCTAAACCACTTAACACTGAAGAAGCTAAAAAATGGGAAACGGAGGACGAAATTGCAAAAGCTGATCTTATTTTGTCAATGTGTGGTACTGAACTTCGGCATATAAGAAATTGCAACACATCGAGAGAAATTTGGCTGAAATTGGAGTCAATTTATGCTTCGAAAGGACCTGCTAAGAAGGCCACACTTCTGAAGCGGTTGATGTTGCACAAGCTGTCTGACACAGGTGATGTACGGGATCATTTAAATAGTTTTTTCGATGCTGTTGATAAACTATCAGAAATGAATATACATATCAATGATGACTTGCTGTCTATAATGTTGTTATATAGTTTACCTGGAAAATTTGAAAGCTTTAGATGTGCCATTGAGTCAAGAGACGAGTTGCCGAAACCAGAGGCATTGAAAATAAAAATATTAGAAGAGCACGAATCCAGAGAGATAAATGGATCTCAGAATGAAGGCGTAATGCATACATCTACAAAAAAGGGTTTAAAGAAATGGATAAAAAGCGCAAAAGTTGGAAACAAATCTAACCCAGCTACCACCGGAGAAGGATTTAAATATAAATGTTTTAAATGCCACGAGCAAGGACATAAGGCATCAGAATGTCCGAATAAAAAGAAGGTACGAAAGGATATGATAGCACATCATGTGGTCGTGAACGAAGCACTAACTACTTTTAATGTTTCAGATTTAGAAATTAGTTATGCTGTCAATGTACAAAAAGGCGACTGGATTTTTGACAGTGGGTGCACGTCTCACCTTTGTAATGATGCGAGTATGTTCGGGGGCACTTTAACTGCAACTAGCGGGGAATTAAATTTAGCTACTCACGTAAGTACGGAAATAAGAGGTAAGGGTTCTATAAGATTGTCGGCATGTAACAAACACTCAAATATTGATTTACATGATACACTTTATGTTCCGAATCTGAGGACAAATTTAATATCTGTAGCCAAGTTAACCAACGATGGTTATGATGTCACATTTAAGCACGATGTAGCAAATGTCATTGACAAAAAGGGCAATATTAAATTGAGCGCTTATCGCAAAGGGAACTTGTATTGTTTAAATAAGTCTGAATATTCGTTTAGTTTAAGTAATGCAAATGTTGACATAAAGAGTTGGCACGAACGTTTGGGACATTTAAATGGTAAGGATGTCGATAAACTTTTAACCAAATTAGGTGTCAAAACTGACCCAACCGAAGTACAAAGCTTACGTGATTGCGATATATGTGCTAAGGGAAAAATGACCGCGTTACCATTTTCTAATTCCGGGGGTCCTTGCGCTGAAAAACTTAAAATTATTCATTCTGACATCGTAGGTCCTATGAAATGTGAGTCAGTAGGAGGTGCGAAATACATTATTACTTTTATTGATGATTGTACACGTTGGTGTGAGGTATATTTCCTCAGTGCTAAAAATAAAGCCTTAGAAGCTTTTAAGGTGTATAAAAATCAAGTTGAGAATCTAACCGGATTAAAAATCAAGTATCTTCAAAGCGACAATGGAGGTGAATATTGTAACGCTGAGTTCGATGAATTTTTGAAACAAGCGGGAATCATACGAAGACTGACAGTTGCTCGGACACCGCAACAAAATGGAATAGCTGAACGAATGAATCGAACTTTGGTAGAAATGGCCAGGTGTATGTTGCTAAGTTCTGATCTTTCAGCAGGTTTTTGGGCAGATGCAGTGGATACCGCGTGTTATATAAGGAATCGTTGTCCTACAAGCAGTCTACATGGTGATACTCCTTATGAAAGATGGTTACAGAAAGCAGTGAAGATTGATTACCTTCGAAAATTTGGAACTAAGGTACATATTTTAAATAAAAATCCAAATAAGGATAAGTTCACAGCAAGAGGAATTTTTGGCATCTTTGTCGGATATCCAAAGAATGCGAAAGGATATAGGATATGGATTCCAGAACAAAGAAAATTCATAGTTGCGAGAGATGTGAGATTTCACGAAAATGATCATTCAAGTCACGAGATCTCGATGCAAGAGCCAGGATCGTCTAACGTTAAAGAAGATACGGATAACGAGTTCATTGAAATCGAGTTTTCAAAGTGTACTCAACCGGAAGAACATGATAATCAAATAGAACAAGTGGACGATGAGATATGGAGCGAATGTCAAGAATACTCTTCAAGAGGATGTGAACAAGATGAAGAGATAAACCCTTCAAATATTGATCATCATCAAGAAGAATCAAGAACGCTTGTAACACGTGGACATACTGATCAACAAATGATGATGAAAAGAGCTCCTGGTAGACCTAAAATATTACGGACAGGTAATATAGGTCGTCCAAAGAAAATCTATCGAATGACCGAAGTTGAACCAATCAATTTTACTGATTCTCACGATGTTACTGATTTTGTTGGTTCAGCGGAAATAAAATTGAAAAATGCTCTGAGATGTGTCGATAAACTAGAGTGGGAGGAAGCTATACTATCTGAAATTAGGAGCCTTGTTCAAAAAGAGACATGGGATATCGTTAAAAGACCAAAAAACAGAAACGTCATTGGTTGCCGTTATGTTTTAACGACAAAGCAGAATGTTGACAAGACTTTTAAGAAGAAAGCTAGGCTTGTAGCTCAAGGTTTTAGCCAGCGATATGGGGTTGATTATGAAAAAACCTTTGCGCCTGTAGCTAGACTGGACACCGTCAGATTATTAATGGCCCTCGCAATTGAATTAAATTTGGAAGTTCACCAATTAGACATTAATACTGCTTACTTGAATGGTTCGTTGGATGAAGAGATTTATATGGAAATTCCAGAACTATTAAAGGAGACGTTAATTAAGCTTATGAATCGTGAGGGAGAAGATCCAATTATTAAAAAGCAAGCGCAAGTCATGCTCAAGAAATTGGATGATGGTTGCGATTCATGCTTATTGCGGAAATCATTGTATGGTTTGAAACAAGCTGGACGTCAATGGCATCTTAGACTAAACAAGAAACTCACTGAGATGGGATTGAAGCAGAGTCTGAATGAGCCATGCCTTTATTTTAAGCAGAATGGAAATGCATTCTTATTTATATTGATTTATGTAGACGATTTTCTGGTAGCAAGCCAAGAAAGAGGTTTAATAGTCAATTTTAAACAAGAGTTGTCAAAAGAGTTTGACTTGAAAGATTATGGTCAGGCGAAAAATATTTTAGGAATAGACATTATAAGAAATGACAATGTCATTGTATTGTCACAAGAAAATTATATTGAAAAATTGTTAAAACAATTTAGCATGGAAAATTGTAATAAATGTGCAACTCCTATGGAAATTAATTCCAAAATTAAATCGGAAGAAAAGTGTGATACGGAAAAGTATGAAACATTGCCTTACCGAGAACTAATAGGTTGCTTAAATTATCTGAGCAACGCAACTAGACCCGATATTGCAAATGCGGTGAGTAAACTAAGCCAAAAGTTAGCGAAACCCGAATTAAGCGACTGGAAATCAGCGAAACGTATATTACGTTACCTTAAAGGGACAATACGATACAGTCTCGTATACAAGAGGACTGGTCATTGTGTTCAGGGCTTTTCAGATGCTGATTGGGCTAATTGTTTATCAGACAGGCGATCATATTCTGGGTATGCTTTTATTTTAGGTGGTGCATGCGTATCTTGGCAATCAAGAAAACAACGTAGCGTGGCTACATCGACTTGTGAGGCTGAATACGTAAGTCTATCTGATTGCATGAAAGAAGCTGTTTATTTAAATAGTCTTATGAAGGAGCTAGGAATTGTGAGGTACACTCGAGTGATTGTTCATGCTGATAATCAAGGAGCGATATGTTTGGCTCAAGACCCAATGTTTCACGCGCGCAGTAAACACATTGATATAAGACATCATTATATTAGGGAAGTGTTAAGGGACAACAAAGACATTGAGCTGAGACATGTATCCACTGAATCCATGTTGGCTGACGTACTCACTAAGCCATTGTGTAGTGTCAAGCACTATAAGTGCTTAACTGGTCTAGGTCTTAAAGATTATTGATTTTGGACGTATTTTAGTGTTTATAAATTAAAATTTATGAGGGAGTATTGGATATACGGACTATGTGGTGTGTATATGCCAAGCTTGATGTAAATTTGTATTTAAAAAGTTAAGTGAATGATTCTGTGTCATGTGTAATTTTGTCTGTCACTGCTTACCAAATTTTCTCTGAATACATTTGCTACGATATATTTTCCCCTTGTGTTTGCTTTTCTCCAACATATCTCACCTCATAAAAGTTATTCTTATCAAACAGCGCATTGCCCAGATGTAACTTCTGGAACACCATTTCATTCTTGGTAAGCGTTCCCGTCTTATCAGCTAGCACATACTGGATCCTGCCCAACTCCTCAGGGATGGTGGTGGATCGCATGACCGTACCTTCGATCTTCTTGTCTCGTTGGATAGTCCAGGAGTAGAAGGCTTTGCCCATGTCCAGGTTTACTCTTAAACTGGAAGAAAACATGTTTTGTAAGTAACAGGTTCCTGACAACTATTCAAGACGTGAACTATACAACAATATTGCTGTAGCCAAACAGCCATTGCGCTAAAGAGTTCAAAAATCACCATTAAACTTAGAGATATAAGCATGAATTTTAATTCAGAGGTTTGTTTCAGATTTTAGCCTACGGAGTCTCAGAAAGAAGAGATTTGTGTCTCTGGTATCATCATGTCAGCGTATTGTAGTTCACTGCTGGCCATACATCCAATGAAATAGCAAATTCTCCAAGGAGTGCCACTGCCAGTAACCTTCTTAAGGTCTTGCCGAGAGGCGTCCTATACTACATTTACCAACGCGTGGTCACCACTCGAAAACCTTTATATTCTACGTATCGTCAGTTCTGGGACATACGAGTCTCAGTAGGCTACATGCCAGTTTTAAAGACTCGAACTTCCTATCTATATGTATATATCTATATAAAAGGAGAACTGACTGACTGACATATCAACGTACAGCCGAAACTACTGCGGCTAGGAATGTGAAATTTTGCACACGGCTTCCAATAATGTAGGGGAGCACTAAGAAAGGGTTTTTGGAAATTTAACCTTTAAGGGGGTGAAAAGGGGGAATTAGGAAAGTACGTAACCCACGCGGACGAAGTCGCGGGCAAAGTGCTAGTTCTTAATAAATAAAAAATATTAGAAATATACAAACTTACCTAATAGGAATAATATACGAGAACAGCAGTACAAATCTGAAGAGGAACCCGTACCAGGGTCCTCCGAAACCCTTGAGAGTGATGAGCAGCATGGAGATGAAGATAGTGGCCACGAACAGCAGCTTGGTGAGGTCGTTGACTTGCAGGTCTAGCCGGCCGACCTTCGAGCGGGGAGCTGCGTTGTTCATTACGCTGCGAGTTTCGCTGCCTGGTGGAGGAACATCATCATAAAGATAACAGAAATGTGATAGGAGTTGTGATCAAATCATGGTACAAGTTTTTATTTTATAACGTTTTCGTGTATCACAGTTGACACTTGAAATGTTGAATATCAAGAATCATATATTTTGTTTCCATATGGATACCCAATACAAAGTATCGACAATTTTACGTAGCATATCACGACAAACTAGGTTAGAAGTCGTGGAATTTATGAGCACCAACAGCTTTATTGCACTAAGAACTGAATAAAAGCTTATTAATTGAGAGGTACTCACTAATCAATTAAGGTTACTCAATTTGCCACAGATTTTAGCCACAGTTTATTTTTGATAATAAGAATTAAAACAATCGTCATTCTAGTTTATTTACCAGTACAAATGTTAAGCCCAGTAACCTATACGGCCGCCACCACACAGCTGCTCCCAATTTGAAACGAGTGTCAACTTCGCGTCCACTCTCTTACAATTTCCTATGAGCACTTAGTGGACTTTATAGTAATATATTACTTACCAGTATAAATAATAAGACCAGTAGCCTGTCCGGACGCGACCACACACCCACTCCACAGAGTGTTCTCGATGTGCAAGGAGTCACTCTCTTCCTCATCCAACCTCGTGCAGGTCCCGATGAACGCATGGATATCCTTCTCCGGCTTTTCCACCCAAATCTGAGCGTTAATATCCAGGAGATGTGCGTCTGTTGGTAGCTTTTGTGTTGATGGTAGAGGTATCCTAAAAGGATAAATTTGACTCTGATGAAAAATGCTACTAAGGACTTCAATAATAAATTAAGTAAGAGTGAATTTAGAGTCGTTATCTTCAAGTAAATGTTTTTTCCTACTGCAACTGGATCGCTTATCGACCGTAAGTTTAGGAATACAATTTCAAAAAGCGTGTGTTCTTCTAAAGGTGCGTTAGTAACATCGAATCGGAGATGAGTGGCAATGAAAATGAGAGTCACAGACGCTGTTTTGGAAATATTCATCATCATCACCAACAGCCTATAAATTTCCCACTGCTGGGACACAGGCCTCTTCTCTGTGAGAGGGTTGAGCCATAATTCACCAAGCGGGCACAGTGCGGATTAGTGGATGTCACATGTCCTCGAATTTTTGGTTCTAGGACATGCCGGTTTCCTCACGATGTTTTCTTTCACCGTTTTGAGAGAAGTGGTGATAAAATAAATGACAAAGTTATGCGCCTGGGCAGGTTCGAAACCACCACATACAACTCGTAAGTCGGGGCCGATACCACTGGGCCACCTTTACTCTCTCTTGCAAATATTCACTCCGGATGAAATGCACCATTCAAATAGCTAGCTAGAGTTCACCCTAGCGTAAGTGACTTACGACTTCTAATCTCAATGAAAACACATCAGTGCATGCAAATACACTACACTTCTTAGTCCATTTATTTATTTATATTGCGAAATCAGGCGTTAAGTTATTGATAACAATTATTAATTACTATTATATTATGATCTTTCTCCCAGTATAATACGAGTAATACAAAACAATACATATTATCTATCTGAATTCTCCGGTAGTATTTGTCAACATTTTTATCACTTGTTCATAGAGTGAGGAAGCTGGCATGTGTATTAATGAGTAATGCCAATGACTGAGAGATAAGACCTTTTTATTGTAGGGTAATATAAAATTGTCTATAGTTAGAACTTTGCTTATAGCTGACGTACGAATATTTTTTGAATCGATGATTTACTATAGGAAAAGTGTTATGGTTTTTCACGTAAGAGTTAAAAAAACCATAACAAAGTGATAGTACTGTGTTTTCATATTTCAACTGCAAATGGTTGGCGTTCTTTGGGGGAGGCTAACGTCCAGTAGTGGATGGCAATGGCTGAAGAGAATGAGGGGCGCTTCTCATTTTTTGATTTATCCTTTTTTTTTAATTTAACTAGAGATCCGCCCTGGCTCCGCACGGGTACATTTTTTTCCTGTATTCTGACATGTTATATACATATATAACCATTCCTCTTGAATAACTCTATCTATTAAAAAACCGCATCAATATCCGTTGCGTAGTTTTAAAGATCTAAGCATACATAGAGACAGACAGACAGCTGGAAGCGACTTTGTTTAATACTAGTAGAGGTGATAGTGATGGTTTATTACTCAAATTAAGCATAAAAAAATGTAAACATGATTGGCCTGTTTTTGCATCTATTTATCAATACTTATAAGAAGATTAAGGATGTGATAATATGTTCTTTATTACGTTTACATTTGTCTAAGAAGTACCTGATAATAACTAGATACTGATATGACTAATCACTAAAATAAAGAGGTTATTAACCTAACATACATTATAATATAAGCATTCATTTCTAAGACAACGTTTATAAGGTATTTCTATTTTTATAGATAAGGAACTGATAACTTGTGTTTATTATGATTATTTACGGATGTATTTTTATCAGGGACTGGATTTATTCAATAGGGTAATCCCCAATTGCAAAACGACTTATATTATAAGATACAAATTCTGCGCCCAACAGCGACTAAATGTCGAACTTTAATGCAAACTTACAAATTCGATTACACCCGTTTAGAGGTTAAATTATAATAATATAAAAGGTTTTTTTTTTGTTCAAGACCGGTATTAAACTCGCGATTAAATAAATTACTCCGCCGAACGTGCTATCTAACTAATTACAAATCATAATATTCTGTCGAAGAGAGATTTTGGTCGTTAGATTATACTGCGCCGGAGCATTTTTATGATTCAATAAATTAATTGTATTTTCTTGTTTTGACATAATAGAAAATCTTATCTTTCATTTCATGCGGAATGTGTGTTCTAGCCATATAAGATTCAATAAAAAAACAAGGAATTATTAAAATTTTTGCTTATGAAAGAGCTCCCTTTTTTTCCCTATTCATCTACATCATCATCATCATATTAGCCGTAAGACGTCCACTGCTGAACATAAGCCTCCCCTATAGACTTCCAATAGGACCGGTTGGAAGCGCCATGCATCCAGCGCGATCCTGTGGTCTTCATAAGATCGTCTGTCCACCTTGTGAGTGGACGCCCTACGCTGCGCTTGCCGGTGTATGGTCTCCATTTCAAATCTCTTTTTTAAATAAACAAATTTCTTAAAACATAAAAAGTAACATAAATAATAAATAAATAAATATTCCACAACTATCACACAACGCCATCTAGTCCCAAGCTAAGCAGAGCTTGTGTTATGGGTACTAGACGACTGATAAACATACTTATTTATTTATAAATAAATACATATTATAGATAAATTACACCCAGACACAGAACAAATGATCGTGCTCATCACACAAACATACCTTAACTTCCAATCAATCTCTCCGTCCAACTGGTCTGTCCTTATAAACACAGTTCCCATAGTCTCATTGGTTCGTAGGAGTATCATATCAGCGGGTACCCTCTGTCCTTTATGAAGCATCACGATGTCACCTACACGCAGCTCGGAGGACGCCACCTGTTCCGTCAGGAAGGGGCGGTAGTCTGATGATGAAGAGTCTAGGACTATACGCTCGTAGCGTTGGCGATTTACTTCTCTGTCTCGGCTGGAAGAGGGAAGTTACCAGATGCAGATCGTTATTTGCTATTGTCGTTGAAACATAAAGAAATACAAGGCAGGTTTGATGTCGCTATATTTTTACGTCTACAAGAAAATAAATATTATTGAAAATTATCTGAAAAACACAGACGTTTTACGTGATAAAAGTATGTTTTCCGAGCTCAAAATACTTTAGTTCTACTCTTCGCACTACATAGACATCACTATGAACAAGTAAAAAAGTAAAGTATGCGAGATTTTCTTTCCTAAAAATAACTCGTGCTAGAAATCAAATTAAGGACGATGAAAGAAAGATTTAGTATGCAGCATTGTATGCGTTCGTAAAACATCCAGATTACACAGCCATTTTTTGTATCAATTAAATGAATTACTCACACAACGAGTTGAATATAAAATGAGACATCGATAGGGCATAATAAGGCTATTTATTGTTTCATAAAATAACGAACTGTTCAACCGAGAATGTCAAGATCATAAATAGACCTTGTTGTCTTTTATCGACGCATAAGTTTAATCATTAAACAGTGAGTACTCTAACCTTTGAAGACTATCTATTAAACTATCTCATTAGTCTAGTGACAGCAAGAGCAATATCTGGGCAAGAGACCCTTTTTTTATCGTTGTAAAATCATCAAATGAGTCCTCCCACCCAAGGCAGAGCGGGAGGGACTGTCAGAGTCGTACTGACTAAAATCCACGGTGTCCTTCAATAGCCCTTTACGTTCCGGGGTCAGGGTAATTCGTACAGTCCCGCGACCCATCTCGTTAGTCTAGTGACAGCAAGAGCAATATCTGGGCAAGAGGCCCTGGATTTGATTCCGGAGTCGGACGGTATTTTTTTTTTAATATTGATAGGTTCGCGTCGGCCATTATCTCGCTTGATGGTAAGCGAAGATTGTGGTCGACGGTGAAGCATCCTAGAAGTAACCTATTCATTCACTCATCGTCTTGGCACAAACACTTTTATCAGTGTTTTTGGGTCTTTTGAATTTCTCAGTTGAAGTCTGGATTTGTGCTCGTGCTGTACCTCTGCCTAACCCTGCGGAAATTGCATGCTGATATATCTTATGATATTTATCTTTGATATCGATAACACCATGAACACAAAGAGCAATATTAACTGAACATTCCATGACATCTATATTATTCCGGTCAATAAACATCTGACATCATACATACCGCCTGCGAATCGCCGCATAGATATCGAATTTCATGGAGCAGCTTACATGTATGGCAATACTCTAATTAGATTGAATCAGATATTGGAAAAACTCTTAATGGATGTGCACACGAAATTAGTGCTAGACTCAACGAGTGACGTATCATTTTAGGTTAGAGCGACTATCAATCAGCTAAGAGCTATATTCTTTAGCTTGTAGAGGGTTGAATATTCTACTGCTTTGGCAGTGCCAGCGTTAGAGCCGAGTTTTTTTTTATTTAGCTATAGGCGCGTGTTTGACTACTATCTCGACTGATGGTAAGCGAATATGTGGTCGATGGTGAAGCACGCTTACCTAGAAGTAACCTATTCACAACTGACTTAAAGACCCCAAGGTTGTAGCTTCAGGAAATCCAGACTACACGATAACTGACAGATGCTAGCACTGATTGGACAGATCCACTCAAATCTGTTTGGTTCTTTCTTCAAAAGACCAACTCAGACGCCTACATGGTTCTCATATTGACTCGACCAATACAATGTCTGGACTTCAAAAGCGTGACCTTTGATTTTGTTACGGATGTTTCTTCTCAGATTAGTCAGGTAAGAAACACCGGCCTCACCTAGTTTTAAATTATTTTGAGGTGTAAAAGTATTTTTTTAAACCTACAGAATAAATTACATTTACCAGACATTACCTAATTATTGCCACCGTCAGAAACTGTGGCTATGGGTTATTATCGATTTATCCAATATTGATTGCGTGCTGTTATATTCATAACTTGTACGCGGCTAATTGCTGACCAAACATAATATTTTCTATAAAAACATTTACGTCCATGCGGACAGTTCAGTAGCAAATTAGCAACCAATCCGCGTTCCCGCGTCTTAAATTCCGTAAAAAGGAAAAGTGAGGTTCCAAACGTGACTGTAAAATCTTATCTCAATAAACTCCATGAAAAGAACTTGGTGCAGTTTTTGTTTAAAGACAATCAGCGGCTGCCGCCTAACATTGGTGTCAGAAGTGCGATTTCGAAAAGTGGTTTACGCTATAAACCCCGAAAATTGAACCCGTGGTCGTCGCGTTTGTCAAGTTGATCGACGTTCAGTCTCAGCCCCTCGAGTTGAGCCCGCATCAGCCACCTGCCCATTATCGTGGTCGACAGTAAGTCTCCTCCTGCATCGAGCCTGCACCACTGCCGGACCTGTACCTGTGGTCGACGATAAGCCTCCGCCTGCGTTGTGAGCCCGCACCACTGCCACACCTGGACCTCTACTTTCTTCTCTCCATCTTCTCTTCGGGTCAAGTTCTGCTACTGCTACTCACCACCGACCATCATCTGCCTGTGCCTGCGTCTCTGTCCAGGCACCGCCTACAAGCAAGCCACGTGATCCTATTCGCCGCCCGCCACGTGACCGTCCTTGGTCGCGCCAACGTGTCGTGTCCACCCAGTACCACATCCCAGGACTTTAATTTTAACTCATTAGTGAAATGCTCCTGACTGTGCTAATTCTGTAAGTAGTCTAACTTTTTCACTTTCTATTCCTTTTGTATTACTTTCTATTTTTTTTTGTGTGTAAATCTGTGTATCCTCTCATCCTACCTACCTACATAATGTCATTAAAACAAGAATCTTTAGAAAAAGTAACCTTAAATGTTCTCACGAAATTCATTAGGCCATACTCAGGTGATCGAGAGACTCTTCCAGCATTTTTAACAAATTGCGACAATGCTATATCACTAGCAGCACCTGAACAGCATGGTATATTATGCAAATATATAATATCCCAATTAGAGGGAAAAGCACAACTAGCATGCAGTCTTAAAACATTTACGACATGGTCCGAATTAAAAAGTTTTCTAAAAACCACATTTGGTGAAAGAAAACACAGTTCTCATTTATTAGTAGATTTACAAAGCTGCAAACAGCAAACATCAGAATCCGTAACGCAATTTGCTCTTAGAGTTGAAGCCTGCCTAACACGTATTCAGGCAGACATTCACTACTCATGTTCAAATCCAGCTGAGCTTATTGGCAGAATAGCTGCTATGGAAGACCTCGCTTTAAACACATTTATATTAGGACTTAATTCTAACATTTCTAATATAGTGCGATGTCGGAATCCTTCTTCACTAAACGATGCCGTGACTCACGCGGTGGAAGAAGAGAAATTATTCAACTTAACGCGTATATCTCAACGAACTGGCAAATTCTGTTCTCATTGTAACAAGCAAGGTCATACCTCTAATGAGTGCTTTAAGAAAAAGCCTAATTCTAATACTTCTTCCAATCCAGCATCCCAAAAATCTTATCACGTTCCCAATCCATCATCCTCTTCATCCTCAGGTAACGGAGAAGGTCAACAAAATTCCAATTATAACTCAAAATTTTGTGCATATTGCAAAAATAAGGGACACGTGATTAATGAATGTCGCAAGCGTCAATATAATAATCAACATCGTTTGCGTAATTCTCAACCTGAAGACACTCAAGGCCAAAGAAGTTCCGCTAATTCCAACGCGTTGAATAACGATGCACGTGTTCATTGCTGCGAATGTAATTGCATTAATGAATCTAAAGATGATCAGAAAAACGATTTAAACGCAGAATGATTTCGGATTCGTGCCTACCGAAGTCTAAAAGTAAAAACGGCACAATTCCACGTACTAAATCTTCTCCACCTCAGGAACCTTGTAATCAAGGACTGAGTCATACTAAATCCTACTCATCTCGACTGTCCAATGAACAATCGAGTCTTACTAATTCTTATAATACATCTCAGGACAACCTGAGTCTTACTAAAAATAAATGCTCTACTAAATCTACTATTTCTTATAATTCATCTCAGGATAACCTGAGTCTTACTAAAAATAAATGCTCTACTAAATCTTATAATACATCTCAGAACAACCTGAGTCATAATAATATTTCAAATAAAATACACCTCCCTTCTACTAAATCTACACGGTCTCAGAATGAGACTCAAAATCATATACAAACGCCTAATAACTCAAAAGTTTCAATGCCTATTTTCGAAACAAGTATACATAAATACAAAGTGTCTCTGCCTTTCACAAATCTCATTACTAAATATTCGAAAAAACCTCTCAGTTTCCTCATCGATACCGGTTCTAGTGTCAGTATCGTGAAGCAATCGAGTTTGTCGTGTAAACCCCAACTCAGCAATGAAATAATTCAGCTCAAAGGCATAAACAATGCTGATTCTTATAACGAAACCTTGGGCACATTTCAATTCGAGTTCCAAGTATGTAAAGATACCTTACAACACAAATTCCACGTCATTACAGATGAACTAAATCTTAAATATGACGGCATAATCGGTACAGACTTTTTACGTATTTTTAGCGCTAATATAGATTATAATTTTAAATACATGAATCTTTGCGGTCATAATGTACCTATTTTATTCAATGAACCAACATACATCATACCGGCACGTTCTGAAGCCGTAATTGAATGTATGGTGTCAAATGACCCCTCGGAATTGCACAACTTACGCGAAGCGCTTGTTTTAGATCACGTTGTAAGCGAAGGTGTCTACTTAGCAAATTGCATTGTGACACTTAAACAAAATAATCGTGTCAACATTTCCGTTTTAAACACGACTGAATCTGATGCTCAAATTCATGATTTTAAAGTCAAACTTACTCCTATAGACTTTTCTAAATCACGTCAATTTCAGGAAACAAATCACACAGTCTCTTTATCTGCGTCTGATCGACGTGATCGCGTCCTTAAACAAATCAGATACGATCATCTTAACTCTGAGGAGAGACAAGCCTTATTAGAATGCTGCGCTGATTTCAGTGACATATTCTACCTCGAGGGCGACCCTCTCACCTGCACTAATGCTATTCAGCACTCAATTAATACAGGTAATGCACCGCCCATCAATGTAAAATCCTACCGCTTTCCAGAGTGTCATAAACAAGAAGTGGATAAGCAAATAAAAAAGATGCTCGATCAAAAAATCATAAGGCCGTCTAACTCCCCTTGGAGTGCACCAGTTTGGGTGGTACCTAAAAAAATGGACGCATCGGGACAACGAAAATGGCGAATCGTCATTGATTACAGGCGACTTAATGACGTCACTGTAAACGAAATTTATCCTATTCCTCTAATCTCAGACATCTTAGACCAGTTAGGTCACTCCAAATATTTTTGTGTTCTTGACCTAGTATCAGGCTTTCATCAAATTAATATAAATCCAGCTGACTCAGAAAAAACTGGGTTCACTGTTATTAACACAAACGGAACCTCGGGACATTACGAATTCACTCGTATGCCATTTGGGTTAAAAAATGCCCCTTCAACCTTCCAACGTCTTATGAATACAGTTTTATCCGGACTTCAAGGTCTTCATTGCTATGTATATTTAGATGACTGTATTGTCTATGGAAGTTCCCTTACTGCAGTGATAGAAAAACTAAGACTCGTGTTCGATAGACTTCGTCAATTTAACTTAAAACTTCAGCCCGATAAATGTGAATTCTTGAGACGTGAAGTGAATTATTTAGGTCATACTATCTCCGATAAAGGTGTTTCTCCAAACCCTGACAAAGTGAAATCTGTCTCCGAGTACCCTGTTCCTAAAAATCCAAAAGATATTAAATCTTTCCTAGGTCTCATCGGCTATTATCGTCGATTTATTGAAAACTTCTCAAAACTCACTAAACCTCTAACTTCCCTTCTAAAAAAGGACACCGCTTTTCATTGGAATGTAGAACAACAAAATGCATTCAATATTTTAAAAGAAAAATTAACTACAGCTCCTTTGCTCCAATACCCCGATTTCTCGCAACCCTTTCTCGTCACTACAGACGCAAGTAATTACGCCGTAGGTGCGGTTCTCTCACAAGGCCCAATTGGAAAAGATAAGCCAATTGCATATGCATCTCGCACACTCAACAAAGCCGAAGGAAATTATTCCACTACCGAAAAGGAGTTATTAGCTATTCTTTTTGCCGTTAAAACTTTCCGCCCTTATCTTTACGGTAACAAATTCAAAATCATAACCGATCACAGACCACTTGTTTGGTTATTTAATGTCAAAGACCCCGGTAGTCGACTCATTCGCTGGCGCTTAAAGCTGGAAGAATACGACTACGAGATTGTTTACAAACAAGGCAAACTTAATTCAAATGCGGATGCCTTATCACGTCACCCGATACTCGCTTTAACGCGCAGTAACGCTCTGAATAATCAATCTTATGAAGAGTACTTAAAGTTGCAATTCACAAAATCCATACCTAATACTAACACAACCATTGAAGAACACTCGCAAGCTCTACAACTCACTAAATGTAAATTGATAGCTTGTCCAACATCGTTAGATTTCGATAATTCCATGCCACACTGTGAAGATCTTCTTTCTCAAATTAATAATTCTTCTGAAATAATTGCAACTGAACGCGAATCAGATTCGGTATTTACAACATCTTCCAACGGAAAGCATTACTATTTCTTATTCACTAAGGTTCATCATTACGAAGAAGTTAATTACAAAACGATTTATTCGCTTTTAATAAAATTACGCAACTCAATCATAGATCAAAATACAAATGAAACCGAGCTCGCTATATCAGACTTTAGTGAACCTTTTTCCAAGCTTTCTTACAGTAAAATATATAACATGCTTATTTTTATCTTTCATAACACTGATATTAAAATTCATATTTATAAAAATCAAATTATTTACCCCAATCCAGCTGAAGTACCTAAGATACTTCAGGAAAATCATGATTCACCTATCGCTGGACATCCGGGTATGAAGCGTATGCTGAGTCGTATTAAAGCATCGTATTATTGGAAATCAATGCGTACAGATATCGAAAATTACGTAAAAAATTGTAAATTATGTCAAACGAATAAGCCGTTACGTCTATCCAACAAAGCTCCTATGGAAATCACCTCTACTAGCACTAGACCTCTTGAAAGGTTGGCACTAGATATTGTAGGCCCTCTCCCAGAAGCTGGTTCTCAGAAATTTAAATATATCTTGACGTTACAAGATGATTTAACTAAGTTTACTTGCGCTTATCCTATGATTTCCTCAACTAGCGACGAAATTGCACGTAATTTAATACATTTTATGTCACTATTTGGCTTCCCTAAAACCATACTTACCGATCTAGGTACATGTTTCACATCTGATCTTTTCAAACAAGTAACAGCAATCTGCAAAATAAAATCTATCTTCACTACGCCTTACCATCCGCAGACAAACGGAGCTTTAGAGCGCAGCCACTCTACTCTTAAAGAGTACCTGAAATCTTTCGTTAATGAAAATCAGAATGACTGGCACTGTTACTTAGCTACTGCTCTCTTATCTTACAATACTACTCCACATACTACTACTCAGTTCACTCCCTTTGAACTCTTATACGGTTACAAACCGATAATCCCAAATTCTCTTTACGGTGCTAATGACACTAACAACTATCACGAATATGTTCGCGCTCTACAGTATAGGATGAAATTTAGCCGTCAGAAAGCTATAGAGAACATCTTAAACAGTAAAGAAACTTCAAAGCGATACTATGATGAATCTAGTCGTAGTGTTACATACAAAAAAGGTGACATGGTATATGTAAAATACCATCACCGACTTAGAAAAGCCTTATCCCCGATTTGGAAAGGTCCTTATAAAATAATAAAAATTAATGGTAAACATAATGTAACTATTTGTATTAATCGTAAACACGTGAAATACCATACCAATGAAATAAAACCCGCTCAAACATAAATAATTCTCTTTCCAGAACAATATGGCGCCACAGTCTCGCAGAGCCTACCCTAACTCTGATAGTGCACAGTCCCGGAATTTATTTCGACCTCATCAACACGATCTATTTTTATAATGACTACTGGAAAGTAATTACACATCTAGATATTGTTTCGATAGAGCCACACCTCGATAATATTGAAAATTTAATAAAAAAAAACCTTAGACCTTTGCATCAAATCTGAATTGAGCGAGTTCATACAATGTAAAGATTTGTTTAGCCCAATTGAAGTGAATCTGCAGAGTAACTTCATCAAATTAAATTCCTTATCTCACATTATAACTTCAAACTCGCCAAACAGATTCAAAAGATCTATAGAATTTGGTGGTGAAATATTGAAATTCTTCTTTGGGACATTGGACGCTGATGATGCCCGCAAATATGATGCCGCTATTGAATCTAGTCAAAAAAGCGAAACCGAATTATTTAACTTAATGAAAGAAAATATTCACATTATAAAGTCCACCATTAACACTTTTAATTCATCTATTTCCAGGCTAAACATGAATGAATTCAGACTAAAAGCTCAAATTGATAAATTTAACGAAATTTTATTACAAACCACAAAAAATAACAATGAAGTTGTTTACATTTCCAAAATAAATAATTTAGTGAATATCATTGAAGGTTCTTTATTAACTATCACTAATTTTCTAGACTCTGTTCTAAATGCTATTCTATTTGCTAAAGTCAATGTGTTACACCCTTCAGTTATTACTCCAACTAAGCTGTTAACTGAATTATCAAAACAAAGTCATGTTATGAATAAAAGGTTAGATTTCCCAGTTCCTCTTAATATTGAAACTATTCATACTATAATGGACGTCTCAAGACTAACTGCTTATTATTATAAGAAACGAGTTGTGTTTGTCATGCAAATTCCTCTTATCTCAACTATTAAATATAATGTGTATAAATTGATTCCCTTACCTACTCCACCTGATCATTCTAATCCAAATACCTTTGCCCTTATTCACCCAACAAATCCTTATCTTGCTATCACAGATGATAGATTGAATTATGCAATGTTATCTAGTATCAATGTCAAAGAATGTCTTAAGATAAGTAGCGATTATTCAATTTGTCAATTGTCAACTATTTATTCTAGTAATTCTAATCCATCCTGTGAAACTAAGTTGTTAACAGAAGTAGTATTGTCATTACCCAACGAGTGTGATTATAAATTATTGTATGGTCAAATTGACATTTGGCATAGATTGCATAGTGATGAATGGATTTATGTACAATCAAATCCAAATAAATTAACTGTAAAATGTAAAACGGACATGAAAGATTATTCTATTCTTGGAACCGGATTGTTAAAGTTAACTCCTGATTGTACTGGTTATTCTAAAACTTTACAGTTTATTCCATCAACTACTTCAACTTCTGAATATAAAAATAATTTTGTAATTGACTTTGATATAATAAAGGATGATTGTTGTAACAAAGATATAGTTAATAAAAGTATTCCTTTACTCTCACCACTATCTTTAAGTAATATAGATCTAGATTCATTAAAGCACGCATCTCATAAATTAGACCATCTCGAATTAGAGATAAATCAATTTCAAGAGCAATCACACTTTGTTAAATATGCAACTTATTATTCTGGATTCACGTATTTAATTGTTACTGTTATATTTTTGCTAATTCTGTATAAATTATTTAAATGTTATGTTAATAATAAAACCCGAAAATCATTGTGTTGCATCCCAATCTTCAATCTATGTAATACAAAAAGGTCAGTACAACATGAACACAGGGTAAACAATTCTATTGAAATGACGGAACATTCCTCTAGTGATAATGATCAATATTCATCAAATAGAAATCTTAACAACTAATATTTTTTACAATAGTCTTAAGTTTAGTTTATAGAATGTTTAATATGATTTATGCTTATGGGTATTTTAAGATAAATCTTTGTGTTTTTAATTTTCTATAGTTATCTTATAATTTTAATATTTTTTTATATCATGTCTTAGTTTTAATGGGTTATTTTATTCCTCTTTGAGTTATGTGTTTTTATTTTTACTATATTCAATATTTAATTTTAATTATTCAAATTCTGTAAAACCTCATTCTTCTTTTTCTCGATTCCGCTTAATCATTTGATAAAGCTCCATCTTAAGGGGGGAGATGTTATATTCATAACTTGTACGCGGCTAATTGCTGACCAAACATAATATTTTCTATAAAAACATTTACGTCCATGCGGACAGTTCAGTAGCAAATTAGCAACCAATCCGCGTTCCCGCGTCTTAAATTCCGTAAAAAGGAAAAGTGAGGTTCCAAACGTGACTGTAAAATCTTATCTCAATAAACTCCATGAAAAGAACTTGGTGCAGTTTTTGTTTAAAGACAATCAGCGGCTGCCGCCTAACAGTGCGTTTTGTATTTAATATTTAAAAGAACACGTACCTACCCAAATATAGTGCAGTATAGTGATTTATAGTGATGTATAGTGATCCATACGAAACTAAGGTAAACGTATTTACAGAATACCACGTTGAATCTACCAAATTCCATTGGGTCCGCGTGGTGGACGATGACCCACTCCCACTCCCACTCACAGAAAAGTCTCAGCTTTGGGCACTTTATGGGTTCTAAACTGATTTGTTCTCAAATGTGTTCCTCTCTTCTATGCCAAATATACAACATTATTTTTTGTTTATGTGAAACCCGATACACCTGTCTTGTATTATTGTGTACAGAATCTATGTACGAAATTTTAAAACCGTATCATAAAAAATCACAAGGATATAAGTATGTATATTACCTGGTTGTCCGTTCAAAAGCATGTTCATTTCGCGGTACACCCGCGTAAACCGCGTCTCCTGTGTTATACACTCGTGATAATAGCTTGGCAATAGTATCTAACCGTACGGTGATTGTATTGTAATTAACTGGTAATAAAATTTAATTAAAATATTTTTGAAAAAAAAATATAACATGGTGTAAAAATTACTGGAATCGAATCAGTTACTGATTCTGAACAAACTATATTCAGGTTTCGCATATACTAAAAATAATGTTGTATAACTACATCCATTCCTAATTAAAATAAATGAACGGCACTCACCGATATCTTCTAAAGTCATCAACGGCCTCCCTGAACAACGTCACAGCGAGCACGAAGCACAGAGGTCCCCAATACGTGTAGAGGTAGCCGATGCGAATGCTGGGGATGAACTGGCTGACTGCCATCACCAAGAAGTACAGATTCAGGAAGAATCGGAACTGCTCGAACAGCACCATCGGTAGGAATGTGAGGATGTTGTATTTCTGCAAAGAGATTTTTATTGTGAGCTGTTCCTGAGGTTATAACTTCTATATTAAGCTGGGTAATATAAAAAACACCTAGTTTTTATAGATATTATAGTTCATTTCGAGTCAATATAACGGGATTTATTGTAGTTTATCGCAGTGCTATCCAAAAGGTAAATTCCGATCTCCGCAATAGGTTGAATGGTAGAGAATGCCTTAATCTATGGGGTGGTAAAATCATCAAATGAGTCTTTCCGCCCTGAATGGTGCGGAAAATGTCGGAAGTTCCATTCTAGGGCCGTGGCAAGCACTCTCGACCCTGCCAGGCATAAGCCCAGTCAGTTTGCAGACAGCTCTTTCAGGCGTGCAGGGACACAACGTGCCGTCGAATCTAGGCTCTGGGTCCTTGATCAGACGGAATTAGGATAAATCCGTATTCAAGAGTTTAACCCTTAACCACCTGACCCCTAAATCAGTAACGTAACCACCTGCGCGCGGTCACAGTGACCGCATCGAATACACATGAGTTATCTCAGGATATTAAGGTTTTATTATAAGAATAAATTAATAATATTCTGTAATATATATTAAATTATTTATTTAAGTGGAAAAAGAAACAATAATAAAACATGTTCTTCTCATAAATGGGAACAATTAAATTGATGGCACATTTTAACTAAAAATATAACTATGATTACATAACGAGATGTATCAACATAGGGACAAAATATTACATCAAATTTGAACTTTCTTTAAAGAATCTAATAACATTAAAATGAGATAAAAAAATAAAGTTTAACCCTTAACCACCTGACCCCTATATCAGTAACGTAACCACCTGCGCGCGGTCACAGTGACCGCATCGAATACACATGAGTTATCTCAGGATATAAAGGTTTTATTACAAGAATAAATTAATAATATTCTGTAATATATGCCAAATTATTTATTTAAGTGGAAAAAGAAACAATAATAAAACATGTTCTTCTCATAAATGTGAACAATTTAATTGCTGGCACATTTTAACTAAAAATATAACTATGATTACATAATGAGATGTATCAACATAGGGACAAAATATTATATCAAATTTGAACTTTATTTAAAGAATCTAATAACATTTGAATGAGATAAAAAAATAAAGTTTGAGAAAGAATCAAAACTTCGATAAAATTGCAGAGGGTAAAGTCTGAAAATTTTTCACGACAATTTTTGCACATTTTGATAGAACATTCCACACAGATTGTTTTTTTACAGATAAAAGATACATGAAATGTTTTTCATTTCTTCTTGGGAACACAAGTTAAACACGTTTTACGTGTTTCAAGAGTCCAGAAACAGTAGGCAATTCGTCTCGTCTAGAAGACGACACTTGTAAGCAGTCGTCAGATTCATAGTCTTCTACAATTTCAGAAACTTCCAAATTCTCAGGTTCTACATCACTGCAACTCTCATCCACCTCCACCAACCACATCTCTAACCATTTCACAACATTTTCGTTGCTTACATCCATTTTTACGCAAAAACAATAATCATGAATGTAATACACAAAAATCACATAACTACCTGCACGCGGTCACCATGACCGCTAGCAAAATATTTTTACTCACCGAAGCCAAACGCGCGCACGCAGATCCTTGCCTAGCGCACACACGACGCTAAAGCACCAACAGAAAAGGTACACAGACGCACACTAACATGCGATAACGGATTTCGACGAAATTCAAATTCAAAAAATTGTTGCGGTCACCATGACCGCTGGCAGGTGGTTAAGGGTTAAAAAAGAATCAAAACTTCGATAAAAATGCAGAGGGTAAAGTCTGACAATTTTTCACGACAATTTTGGCACATTTTGATAGTACATTCCACACAGATTGTTTTTTTTACAGATAAAAGTTACATGAAATATTTTTCATTTCTTCTTGGGAACACAAGTTAAACACGTTTTACGTGTTTCAAGAGTCCAGAAACAGTAGGCAATTCGTCTCGTCTAGAAGACGACACTTGTAGGCAGTCATCAGATTCATAGTCTTCTAAAATTTCAGAAACTTCCAAATTCTCAGGTTCTACATCACTGCAACTCTCATCAACCACATCTCTAACCATTTCACAACATTTTCGTTGTTTACATCCATTTTTACGTAAAAACAATAATCATGAATGTAATACACAAAAATCACATAACTACCTGCACGCGGTCACCATGACCGCTAGCAAAATATTTTTACTCACCGAAGCCAAACGCGTGCACGTAGATCCTTGCCTAGCGCACACACGACGCTAAAGCACCAACAGAAAAGGTACACAGACGCACGCTAACATGCGATAACGGATATCGACGAAATTCAAATTCAAAAAATTGTTGCGGTCACCATGACCGCTGGCAGGTGGTTAAGGGTTAATCAAGGTCAAGTTTAAAAGGAACCGCGCAACAAGATTATTTATGTTATGTTCACAAATACAAAAACACAATGATAGGAAAATAGAAAAACATCGCAATCGCAACAACAATGTCGCACGATTGTGATTGCCTAACGTCAGAATACAATGGGCGGGCATTGTTACAAGGACGATACGGGCAAACGCTAATGAATTACTTCTCGTTACAAAATAAGGATACTTACCGCAAAGTTAACGCAAATTCAAGATAAGAACAGATCTAAAAAAGCGTATAATTTCTTATTTATTAGAGCGTGGAAAAATGAGTGTAGGAAATAAATTAACGAATAAGAATTTGACAATGATTAAAAAGATAGAGAATAGAGGAATATAATTTAGTTTTGTTTAAGGGGAATTTCTCGTCTTTATCGTGAGGAATCAAAATAAAGGTGTATTGTAGTTAGATTATTCGTAAGCTGTGAGCTAATTCCTTGAATAAAAGTTCGGTCTACAACAGATATCGGCAATGCAGTCGGTCTAGAAGAAGGAGGATTTGGACACCTAACAAAGAGATTGGGCCCAAATAGTCGAAACAGAAAGGTAGTCAGAATGAAGATTTTGCTCTGCAGTAGGACACATCAGGCTCATAAAAATCCCTTAATTTCTGGGTATCAGGAAGCAATTAGGTCTTTTGCCAGGCATGGCTGACTTGTAGCGAAATAGAGATTAAATGAGGACATCAGAAAATATTCACCAATCTATACTAATACTTTAAAGCTGAAGAGTTTGTTTGCAGAACGCGGAAATCTAAGAAACTAATAGTCCGAATTGAAAAAATATTTCTGTGAAGGATATTTCATTTAACGGGAAAGGCTATTAAACATCAGGCATGATCAATAGGAGCCGAGTAACGGGGGTAAAAGCACGGGGAACAGTTACACTACATGTGGATATGGAAGAACTAGAAACATCAACACTTACGCCAATACTGAGATTGTAACGGTTTTATCAACGTATGTACGTTAGCTGTTTAAGGCTCGACTCACACCAAAAGAGCGGCGAAGGGCAACGAAGCGGAGCGCAGTTTCAGTGTCATATGAATTTTAACTTTATTTTCATTAAAATAAAATTACTATATAATAAAATACTCGAAAGAGTCGCGGGAATGCCCGCGGATCCGCGGGCATCCTCGCGACTCGTTCGAGTTTCTCATGTGATAATAAGAATGAGTATTATAGTAATGAAAATAAAGTTTAAATTCATATGACACTGAAACTGCCTAACACAAGTAGTGAGCATTTGCGTGGGATATACTGTTGTTCGCACAAGTGACTCAACTCAGAAAAACCAAGCAGGATTTATTTTTGTTTTTAGATTTCCCAAAAAGACGTGGCATGCCAAAATGGTCTTGTATCGTGAGGGCTGGCTTTCTTAAAAAGGTCAGTGCATACGAAACGGTACACTATTGACCCAGAAGTAGGAGTCCCGCTTGGCGGGGCTTCTACTTCTGGGTGGTTAGGTATAATGACGAAAGTCTTGATATCTGGATACTTCAAAGTCACTCACAGGATACCTTATCTAACTATATTATAAACACGAAAGTTCGGACAGATGGATGCGTGTTATTTACTCAATCATGACAGAACGACTTAACCTTTGGGCCAGAGACAAGTTACATTCTGGAACAACATATAGGAGTTATTATATTATTATATCGGTATTAATTCCCGTAGGATAATTTTCTGCCTGCCGGGGTCGCGGGACTCACGAATTACCGTGACCCCAGTACGTAACGTCCCTCCCGCTCTGCCCTGGGTGGGAGGACTCATTTGATGATTTAACCACGATTAACTAGTTAGACGCGGGCAAAGGCAGTAGCAATGGCTAGTTACTTATAAAATTACAACATCCAACATAACTTTTACTTTGTGACCTCCTTACTTAGCAATCACTGGACTGTGCAGCAAACTTTCTAATAGGAAGATATTTCTTATTGTAAATCAGAATAACCTTAGTTAAAGACAGTGAACGGATGAATCTTACTGTCTTACTTCTTACTAGTATTATAAATGCGAAAGTTTGTGAGGATGGATGGATGTATGGGTGTTTGTCACTCTTTCACCCAAAAACTACTGTGCCGATTTTGATGCAACTTAGTACACAGATATTTTATAACTTAAGTTTCCATAGTTTTTTTTTGTTTAGCGTGGTAAAATCATCAAATTAGTCCTTCCACCCAGTGCAGGGCGGGAGACTTGTACTGACTAAAATCCACAGTGTCCTTCAATAGCCCTTTACGAACCGGGGTCATGGTAATTCGTTAGACCCGCGACCAAGTTTCCATAGTTAAGGATATTTTTAATACTTAAATTAACAGTATAAAAAATTATGCAAAACTATTTCACGTTTTTTTAGCTGCTCATAAACTAGAATAGACAGTTGATGACCTTCAATTTTTAAACTAAAGATGGCAAAGACAAAGATTAAAAACCTGTTTGATACATATATATACCTCACACCTTGTTTCTATGATAATGTTTTCTATTTAAGTATTGTTAGGCAATATACTTTAAAAAAGGTTGACAGTGACTTTACAGCCTTTTCTTTTTTAATGATGGTAACATCATCAAATGAGTCTCCCGCACTGGGTGGAGCAGAAGGAACTGTCAGACTGGTACTGTCTGAAATCCACCACTTTGCAGCCACATGACAACTTAAAGAATGGATAAACTTAAACTCAATTAACATCCACTTATTGTAAGGAATTTTAAAGAATACCTATTCTCTTGTTTTAAAAAGCATTGTTCTTGAGAAAAAAACTTTGAACAACATCAATTAAATTAGAATGGGGTAGGATTTTCAGCAATTATGCTATTAATATTAATACATCTTATAATAATTGAATATGGTATTTATGAATAATACACTAAAATCTGATAATATCTTGTCACATCATCACCCCTTGTTTCTATGATAATGTTTTGTATTTATGTTTGGTTAGGCAATATACATTAATAAAGGTTGATAGGAGGTTCAGCAATTATGCTATTAATATTAATAATTGAATATGGTATTTATTTATAAACAATCTACTAAAATCTGATAAGAATATCTTATCACAGTGGTTGCACTCTTCTGAAATTTATCAATCTTTTTTTTGTATATTTGATAAGTATGAGGTTAGGTTGTAAAATTTCACCCACACCTACCCCTATTTTTTAAATAAAAATGCCAGACATCCAGTGCACCCTCATAAGCCAGTAAATAAACAAAAGTATGTTTCCAAAAACCCCAGCCAGCCCAATATATCAACTTATAAGACAGAGTAATTAGATAAATACAAACAATGCTTGAATTATTGCTAACAACCTAGATTCCTATTTGGGCCATTATTAATAATGAACTAAATTCTTAGTTTAATATAATAATAACAATCTCTTATCATATTCACATTTGAATTTCAACAGTATCATATCTGTTTAAATACTCTTTGCTAGACTGAATGCATTAGGATTTTGTTTTGGTACTTATCATTTTAATGCAAATGTGCCTTATCTTAATTACCATTCCAGTTATAAATAAGTCTAAAATATTTAAATGAGGGTAGTAAATTCTAAGTTTTTAAGTAAAATAATTAGAAATAGAAATAAATTAAATAAATAAATAAAATTAAAATCATTCATGAGAATGATCATGCCTCTTCTAAGTATCTATATCTATCTAACACTCATTATGGCGTGATTATAGTTAATTATATTGATGAACTTGACTATCATTGTTTTAATGAATTAGGTTCTCACAAATACACAAAACATGTTGCCAATTGTTCAATAAACAAGGTGTATGGCGTTTTTATGGTGTTGAATAGTTTAGAAATTGTCACTGACCTGATTACAGACGTAGTTGGGTGGAAATTCTTCATCAGGTAGCTGTCCCAAATAAATAGCTCGAGAAGTCAACTTCTTCTTACGGAATCTTCTAAATTGTAACCTAGAAACCATCGATTATCACATCAATCGTAAGTAAATATTACGACAAACAAAGAGAATTAATGTAAAAAAACGATTACCTTGACCATAAGGATTTCTTTTTGGGTCTCGTCAGTAACGGTGTCGTCTCCATTTTCACAACACAATAACTATCACGTTGTTTTTTAACTATTCACATTATATTAATCTAATATGAATAAATTAAAACTGTTTTTATCAAAGCACAATAAAAATACAAGCAGATTGGACAAGTATACAAACACAAACCCTCACAATGACAGCGAGGCGTGAACTGTCATTTGTCAATGTCATGCTAAACCATAAATTGTAGAGGTCTCTAGAGATGCCCCGAATTCAGAATAACGAAAACGAATTTTAGTAACCATAATGTGAAAATGTAAATCGTTTTTTAACTTTGTACACATTTTTAATGAAAGAAACTTAATATAAGCTGAAATAACAAGATTACTTGATACTCATTGATTGTTTCATAACAATTAAACATATTATTTATGTAAAAGTGGGAGATTATTGGAAGTGAGTGGTCACATTGTCTAGGTAAATAAATATGGCGGTGTATTAGTGTCGCTGTCGGGGCGTGATAAAAGGCTTTATTCAGAATTTATGCATTAAATAACGTTGAATTGACGTAATAATTAATTAAAAAATATTTATAGTGGTCTATAAATGTTTCTGAGTGACAAATAATGAGTGTGTAAGTAATGACCAATTAGATCAATGACTTGGGCTGGTATACGGTGGTTGACATGTAGGGGTATCGGGGAGTTGGGGCTTCGCTGCGTCGCGGTCTGTTCTCTCGCTCATCTGCGCTTGTTAGAAAGTAAGAAAAGATGTGTTTATATAGTAATGTTTATTTGTACGTAGTTAGTAAAATTGCGGGCTCCTGTTAATTATTCTACGATTTTCGACGTCTAGTACAAAGTTTTGTAACAGCCAGTATAAAGTAATTAAGTTTGCAGGAGTTCTTATTAGATTGTGATGCGCCGCGATCGTCGGAGGCAGTGCGCCTGTTGTCTCTGTCGCGGCGGCCGGGCACACCTCCGTTGACCTATTTTCTGGTTATTGCATTCATATAACTATTTATGTCTTGGGGTGTAAACTGGGCCGCCGGTTTTGCATCGCGTATGCAATAATCCCTTTAGCTCCCTGTCAGCCACTGTTACAGCATGTGAATTCGAGTTGATTGATTAAATAAATAATGTAGTTATTTGTTTGCAAGTGTAGAAAGTGATTTGACATTATCCTTTTAGTTGCAAATGGGAAATAATTGAGATGTACTGTTCGGCTGTCCCAAAGCAAAACCTAGCAAGTGCCTCTGACAAAATTTTACAGGAGAAGATATTAAACATTTTCTTCGGCCTTTTATTATACAACAACTTTTTTATACATTTCTTGTTTTCATATGGATAATTATGACTTGCTTCACATCACGAGCTAGTTAAATTGAACATAAGTCTATTTGTACAAGTTTTATGTGCCTTGCTACTGACTGGTTAAGATACTTCAAGATATGTATTATACCAAATCCAAAATAAAAACCTAGCAAGGTCTCTAAGTAGGTGTTTGAATCGGCTTCTTTAAAGAAATCGTTTATGATGTAGCACTGAAAACCTAGCAATAATACTAAGTTTCTGAATTAGATTTTTGAATTACTTTCAGTAATGACTTATTGTTGTATTTCTATCCAGTAAGTAAAATAAAATGGTTTAATTAATCACATTAAACATAAATGAGGTAATCATTTCTCAAGTTAAAAGGAAAAATAATAGAAAAACAATATAATTAAGTTTCTTCTGTCATTTCGCCTCCCGTTTGAAGATCAATCGATTGATCGTTAACCGGCATTTGATTCCAAAACGCCCGCCTTGTTTCGGGCATTAGAGGCACCAATTTGGTAACATCCTTTTTTCAAGCAGGAAAGCCCCGAGTAGCTGATATTTCTTCAGATAACTCAGTTACTTTATACTTTTTAATTAGAAAATCCAACTCGGTGAATGGTTCATCAAAACTGAAATAAGTACTTTAAAATCTGATAATGTCCTACTAACTATCCCACTACTATAATAATCGCTAAATAACACAGCCACACAAAAGATTTTTTTTTTATTGACCTGGAGGTCTCACTATGTGTACTATATGTTTTTGGGGTCGCTGAATCCGAATCTGGGATCAGTTTTATTCCAGCACATCTGGGTTCGGCCATAACCTCAAAATATACCCTCAAATTTGCTATATTTGGTTAAACTGCTAACCGTATGTATGGCTTTAAAACCTTATAATCCTATATTACAGTAGCTCGATGACCTCTTGCTTAAATAACTACATAACCCATAGTCCTTATAACCCCTTACCAACATAACCCTTAAACCCAATAACGAAGTTTCTGACGTTCGGACCTGAAAATGTGTACTATGTGTTTTTGGGGTCGAACCTAGACGTGCTGGAATGAAAATGACCCCGGATTCAGATTCAGCGACGCCAAAAACACATAGAACACATTTTTAGTGCAGTGTCCTCCCAGTGCCCTCCTACTCAGTCTCCCGCACATCACGCTGCTGACTTACTACTATTTATTAAAGACAATGATTTGAAATTTCGTCCTACACTTCAGTAATTTTGCAAACTAAAAACCTAGTAAGACCAATTCACAAATTTAAAACCTAGCATGTACCGTATTTAATAGGTTTTTATGCTTGGAAATGTTACTTGCTAGTTTTTTGATTTCGTTATCTCCGAGTACGAAGTGCACTTGCTAGGTTTGGCATGTTCATAACTCTGATTCTAATGTAGATAGAAATACAGTTGTTTTTGCATTAGACGCAGCGCAGAATTTTAGGAATATTCATTTAAAAAAACGTATTTTACAAAAATTGTCCCTTGCTAGGTTTTGCTTTGGGACAGCCGTGTTGTCACAGATACTAAGTCAAGAAGAACAGTGGACAGTGTACTTAGTGCTGAGTGTAGTGTGTTTAAGATGGCATGGTACGTGCCGGCCAGGGGTTTGAGTTTGACAGAGGGGCACAAGACTGCAATATGATGGACTCGGATCTGCCACCTGGTAGTTGTAACTCTACTGGACATCTGTCCACAATCGGATACCATACTTTGCCAGGTAAGTGACAAACCCTTACTTATTTTCATCTTTACAATATTGTAAATTAACAACCAGAGGTCCAAGTTTGCCCTTTTTTAAAAGAATAAGAGAATTCATGCTCATTCCCACTGGTGGCTCAAAATCTCCAAGCCCAGCGGTGGGAATAAGCAAGCTAATAGTAATGTTGAATATAGATCTACAGCTCAATCATGTAATTATTTTCAATTGTATTTATCATAACTATAAATTATTTTTTCTTGTATTCAACAGAATAGTTCTCATTCTGTAATTATTTGGTGATGTAATGCCAATTACTTAGCTTTAATGTATTGATTTTTCTTTACATCATAAATTTGTAGCATTGGGAATAATCTTTCCTGGGGGTCTAAAAGGTTATTTTACCAAAATTCAGATAAAATTGAATATTCTATTCTATTGCTCAGTCAATAGGGTAGATAATAGATGAAATAATATGACCCTCTGTAGTCTTGTTCATAGTTGTTCCATGTTAGAGTATTTAACTGTATCCAATTGTAACAACTAGGTGTTACCTGTGGTTATCCTCTCTATATCTAGGGTACCATCTTACTCTGTAGCAAAGTTCATCACAATGGTTCAGCCATTTAGATTTGAAAATGGAACATACCTACAAACAAAAATACACATATTTTTGTATCCTACTTTCTGATTATAATAGGTACTATAAGCTCGAAGTAGGATAATTGAACAGCAACTTCCTCTTACTAAATACCTCATTTGCTAAAAAAAGCCAGCTCACAATATTAGTCTAACATATTAGCAAGTTTAATTTTTCCAGTACTTGCCATGATATCAAAATGTAAACATTGTGAAGATAGACACTTTTTACATCAACAGTTTACGCTGATAAGAATGCTGATAAGACTTGGATCTGAAGTGATGTGATTCTTAGTTCATTATGATAATTAAATAAGCATTGTGATAGTTGTATGTAGTACGTAGATATAGATTTTGCATATGCATGTAGTATTGAATGGAATATAAATGGTTAAATTATTAAAACTATGGAATCAATTTATTTGCTTGTAATGTTAATATTCATTGCTCATGCATTTTCTATGAGAACAGCCTTGTGCTACACGGTGAGATGGTAACAGGCTGTTGTAATATTATTATATTTTATGAAACACCCACCTCATCTGCTTATAGTCTGAATGACTGATCGCAAGAAAAAAATTCAAAACAAAAAAATGAAAAGTATTTTTTTTTTAATACATTTTTTCTCACACTGGGAATTTCTTTTGTATTGTTACTTATTAAACTCAAATACATTGATTTGTGAGGGTATCAAATTCTTGTCACGCGGGCAGCAATCAATCTCACAGCCACTGCACCTACTTTAATTATAATTGGAAATAGTATTCATAAGTTTTTTGATAAAAGGTCATACTTTATTAATTTTGTATATCTTATCACTCACAAGTAATAAACATAAATATTGTATTGTTATTTCTTAAAGATGACAGTTCTAATCTCTCTACTTTGGGCATGATGGGCCATAAATTATATGCTCACAAATAGTGATAAAACTTCGAGACATACTGTTATCTTTATTAAACCAATTCAAAATTTACACAAGACATACAAAATGTGTACTTGGGGAACTCGTATACTCTAAATTGAAAGTAACTTTAGTGACAAGACAGTTTATGATACTATGGAGGTTCTTTCCAGTTGCTGTTCATAGTGCTGTTACATGGCAATTTCAGAATAAAAACAATTCGAGGTATCCTCACAATCACAATATTTTCCTTCACCTAAGTCAGTGATTAAGTTCTGGTTAAACTTGAGACTAGTTGACTGATACAACCTGAGTTTTCTAATTCTTAATTTATTTCTGATAAGATTCAGTCATTAATATTGATTTAATTGAACATCCGTACTTAAGTGATAAAATTGAAATCTAATAAATTACTTCTAATCTAATATGATTACAAGACTAGAAACATATTATAGATAAGAGGGAATGAAAAACCTACTTAAGAAAAGGTGACCAAATTGTGTGATGATGAAAGAAACAAGAGTTTTGTGAGAATTATTTGACAAGAGACATTGAAAGAAAAATCACATCTTTCATCAACCCTAAATTACTTTTGAGAAAGGCGTGATAATAAACTCCCGAGTTGTGATACATAATTTTGATCAATGAATTTTATTTACACTACAAAACTCAATGAATAAACAGTAACATTCAAATTCTACAATGAATGACATTCGGGAATTTACCGCGACAATAAGTCACAAAACTAACATTAAAATGAATGAATGAACTACACTTTTATGTACTGACGTCCAATAGTGATTATTTAATGACATCATCTACATACAAATAGTCAACAAAGTGCTAACTTCACAGTTCAGGTTTTGACTGTGAACATAATTATATTACTTTATGTCGTGAACTATAGTTTGCAGTCTCATTGTGGCAATAGTGATAACTGTTTTTTTATACCAATGTTAAAGAGTTTTTCCAATCTTAATACTAAAATTCAGTTCATAGTGTCATTTAAGCTGATTATTATTAAGTTGTGTTTTGTGAATATCTTTAGCAATTGAAATCAGTGTCAGAAATCTTCTCAGCATTAAGAATGGGTCAGTTTTACATTAATTTAGATAATTGATTGATAATTTAATATTCTTGTTTATTGCTTTTAAATTGAATGTAAACAATAATGATAAGAATCTTTATGAAGTGAAACCACTTTTGATAAAGAGTTGTTCACTTTGTTGATACTAACTTCTGTTTACAACAATAAGTCATTGCTGCTGAAATAATAAGTCAAGTAATAAAGACTATTGGTAGACTCAGGGCATAATTGCTTACTGCTGGACTCACAGATATATTTAGACACCTTTTTCAAGAGAAAGGTTGAGGATTGGAATTTAAGTAACTATTAAATAATCCATGCCTATGTCAGCTCTAAATACACTATTGAGCCTATAGAAAATAGAAATTATCAAAATTGTAAAATAACTGATATCAAATTAGGCTGTAAATGAACTATCTTTGTAGATGGACTTCGATTCTTTGTGCACTGGCCATTTTCACCCCTGCTTATCTCTGCTCCCGGTTGTGTTGTAACCGGCTCCCGCATGCAGTTCCGGGTACCTCCGGTCATTCGCTCCGTGACCTCTCCTAACTTGACCTGCGCTTTTACCTTATTGCACGGACTAACTTTGTTTCGACGCAAACGAGCGTTCGTCGGTTCGGCATGATGAGGCCAATTTTCGATTTTTAAGCCGATCAGTCTTCGCTCTTTCATTCTATATCTGATCCCGGTTAGAATATTGGCCGACTCCCGGAAATAGTACCGGGACTTGACCTGCACTTTTACCTTATTCCACGGAGTAACTTTGTCTCGACGCGAACAAGCGTTCTTCGGTTCGGAATAATGAGGCCAATTTTTGGTTTTTAAGCCGAAAAGTCTTTGCTATTTGGTTCTATAACTTCCGACCTCAGTAAGAAATTAGAGTATCGCCCCGGCTTCGTTAATGAGTTCTGGGAATGAAGACTTTTCCACTGTAACCCTTCTGATCTATCCTGACATTTAGGTACGTAATAGTGTGTCAGCGATCATACTAAAAGTAACCGATTTCAGAGACAGGGGTGGTGGTCGCGAGGTTGTCTAAACAGGTAACAGTGACCCAGGGAACGTAAAAACCTATTGAAGGAACACAGTGGATTTTAGTCAGTACGTGTCTGATAGTTCCTTCCGCTCCACCCAGGGCAGGACGACTCTTTTGATGATTTTACCACGATAAAAACGGGGTCAAGAATTGAAAGCTTGGAATGGGAGGCTTCAATTCAATAAACCAGTGGCCGTATCAGCCCTACTTGTACCAACGTACATCCCGGTTGTATGGTCATTCACACGATCTGCGCTAATAATTAGGCACGTAATAACTTTGTGTCAGTGATTGGAATTAGTGAAGTAAATTATGTCATTGATATCTTCAGTTCGTCATGATCCATTCAGTCTTCGGTTAGACCTGTTGATCTTTCTATTCTACATTATTAGGACCACTGGTTATGAAGCGTTCGGGTTTTGGATCGCTTTGTAATCTGTAACCCCCTCCCAACTTGACCCGTCTTAATTGCACGCCATAACTTTGTACCAGCTATCGGGATATATGGGATGTACATAATCTTGTTTCGTCGTTTCTTTACCGAGCCATATTACGTTTTTGTATCGAAACAGGTTATGTCGATGGTATTACAAACCCTCCTGTTATTCTGATTGAAATCCTCATTAAAATCCTCCACCTTCGGGTCAGCAGGGTGATTTGTCAGACTCCTCTTACTGACCAAAACCACACCCGGTGTTCCTTGGGGATGCATTTGCAATCTCCAAAATCACGATTGTTCCTTTCTTACTTGAACGCGCTGAAGAATTGCATGCAGTAACTTTGTAAGAGCGATCGGTAAATATGGGATGTGAATGATCTCATAGTCTCTACACCTGTGTATGTGTTATCCTATTGAAACATCAAAACAAGATTACAACTAGCCTTGACCTATCCAATACGAGTTTTTATTCTAAATCTAAATCTTCTCTAATTTAATTAAAGACACACAATACCGAAAGATTAATCTTGATCCTAAAATGGCTTAGTAAACATTACGTCACGTCTACCTTTAGGTCCCTTAGGTAGTGGTGACCTATAGGTACCGTTTCTTCATTTAAGTTTTGGTTCCATGTGAGACCAGGGGAGAGCAGTGGTGGCCCAATGGTATTGGTTGTTGGAAGCCAGCTAGTCGCATTATGTTATTTATTGCATCATCACTTCTCTCAAAACGGTGAAAGAAAACATCATGAGGAAACCATGTGCATGACTGGGAAGCAAACATTCGAAAACATGTGACATGTACCAATACAAATCTATACTAGACCCGCGTGGTAGTCGCGGGACTGCACGAATTACCGTGACCCCGGAACGTAAAGGGCTATTGAAGGACATCGTAGATTTTAGTTAGTACAACTCTGATAATCTCTCCCGCTCTGCCCTGGGTGGAAGGACTCATTTGATGATTTTACCAAGATGAAAAAAAGAAAAAGACCCGCGTGGTAGACACCCCACTCCCACTCTCAGAGAGGGGCCTTTTTCTACCGACCCACACTCGAATTGTCCCGGAAATAAAATACCCCCGGCAACCCTACCCAGCAGAGAATATTGCAGGCTTATGTTATATGGGGCAATTATACTTTGGCAATTTACCTGTAACAGAAATTCATAAAAGAAGAAATTCATGAACATTTTAACTGGCATGTGATCCCAGGATCTTATGCTTAGCAGTGTCGATTGTGGTTTTTAGTCCAATGCCACTTTCGCTTAATGCAAGCCATACATGATCCAGTTTACCGTCAACTTTGCAGTGCGCTGGAAATGGCGTAAATATGGCTATCAGTGTGCACGACAAGTCTACTTCTGATGGTCATATACCGACCGTCAACTGTATCGTGTATGTCTGTGTTCATTTAATGCCATCATCATCAGCCTTTTCCCATCTATATTGGGGTCGGCTTCCAGTCAAACCAGATGCAGCTAGATATCAGTATTTTATAATGAGCGACTGCCTGTCAGACCTCCTCAACCCAGTAACTGGGTAATACGATACCCCATGGTAAGACTGGTTGTCAGACTTTAGAGCTTCTGACTAACAGTAACGACTGTCAAAGATCTACAAAAGACAGCCACGAGCTCCTCAAATGTGTTCATTTAATGCCACGCTATAATAATACATACATAATGACGATTTGCCAGCTTGCTGTTGTTGCCTAGGATCAGCGTCATAAAACCGGGTAGTTTATGGCAAATAAAATATTATCACGGTCGATCTGAAGGCGTGAATCGCGTTTTGTCATAGCGTTTACGATTAACTGTGTTGGATTATTACGTAGAGTATTATGATTAGAATATACTGTTGTTCTTAGATACTAAAAACTTTTCTGTACTTCTGGTTTCTGAAAGCCTAGTCGTAACTAAAGTTAGGTAGTACCTATTTAAATACGCTGAAAAATCTCAAGTACTCACAAAACTGCCCAAAGTTACGAGAAGAAATAATATAGTCTACGTTTTTCTGTCATTTTATTATTTTACTAGGGTATTAAAACTTGTCCTCACCGGGCACGGAAGTTTCGGGAGGTACCTGTGTCTGATAAGGAGGGAAGAAACGCCTGGGTGTCACCACTGTGAGGATCGTCCGGAGGACACGGTGGAGCATACGGTGCAGGACTGCCCCGCTTGGGCAGAGCACCGCTGTGTCTTCACGACGGCGATAGGCGGAGACCACTCGCCATGCTGCGAGGCGAGATGGAGTGGGAAGCGGTCGCCTCCTTCTGCGAAGCATCATGCTCGCGAAGGAGGAGGCGGGCCGCGTGAGGGAGAGGACAGCGTCCTCCTTCCACCCCAGCCGCAGTGGTAGACGCCCACGGCGACGGACGTCGACGACGATCTTCGGCCACCGTAGGCGCGGGCATGCGGGCAGCGAGTAATGGGCAACTCGTTGTCCGACCATGGACCATGCCCGGGACAGCGCGTTGTGTTCCACGCGTGCCTCAAAGAGTGTCAGCAAAAAATTACGGGGCCCCCTTCTAGAGGGCCAAAGCCTGATTTGATGATTTTACCACGATAAAAAAGGGTATTAAAACTTGCATGTAGCAAATCATCATTGTAAAAAAAATAAAGACTGATTTCAGCCACAACTGTTAAAGTGGTTGTCAAGAGTCTAGCTGTAGTGTTTTGTGCCCCCTTCTTACAATAGGTTCCACATTAGATTGTCGAAAACGGTAACGACAAGACATCGGTAGTTTCATTCATTTCTAGGGAAAATTATCGAGAGGGGACGATACGATATGTCAGTGTCGTGTCGTTACCGTTATTGTCTAATATGAAAGCGCCCAATAGCAAAGATATTCGATGATAATACACGATTACCTAACAAAACCAACTCAAGAATGAACATTCAGAACGTTCAATAAATCTTTGAAACTTGTCTGCAATCCCCGCAATTTCTCCCTCACTATAGTAAATGCGAATCTCACGAAAGTCGACGAACCGTTCCATTTCCGGGCAAAGTTCAAATCCCGTTCAGTACTTAAATCATCTTGTTCTTCGCTTTATACATGGTCCAGTGGTGTTTCGATCGGTGGGTGTTCCCGTTGAATGCGTTGTGAGAAGGAGAAAGAATGTTAGACACGTTGTATGTGGTTCTGGGTTACTGCTAGTGTGATCTAGTTTATTTTACAATGCATTTGTTGGGTTCTAGCTAATGCCTGCGGCTCCTTGTGGTGTCGCACTAAAACCTACTGAAAACCCACTGTTTCTACAACTGAAATTGGTCGGGAGCCCGAGGGATTCGAATACAATCGCGTGCATCCCCAACTGCTATTGTTCCGCAATTCCCGGCGGATCATACCTCCAAGTGCGGTTTATCCAGCGACAGAACAGAGGGTTCTCCTTAACTGCAACCTCTTTGGGAAACCTGCTTATACAAAATACATACATAAACTCACGCCTTATCCCATGGGCGTAAACCGGAACTATAGCAACTCCAGGTGCTGCGACCCTTAAATACCTTCCGTCCTTTCGGCCCTGCTAATCCCGGTTTCAAACAGTGCCAAATAATTTTTAGTTTTGGCGATTTAGTTATGTAGTAAAAACAAATGGCGCTGAATTATTATCGCGTACATTGTTAATTTTATTTTATTTTTAATTCATACCAGTCAGAATTACAAAGTTTCAGCCAGTTCTCAATTCTGTGGTAACAACACATGCAAATGCTTATCTAATTCAGTTTGTAAAGATTTGGCGTGCCTAATCATTTATTTTGTAAGTTCTGCTGAATTGTTTGCTGCTGAATTCATTGTATTGTTTTTATTATTCTTTAAGATTTTACTTAAAAACAAGGTTCTTTCGATGAATCTTTCAATTTAAACGGTGTAACATTCCCGAAACGGAGATCTTGATATGTTTCTCATTGTAGAAGCATCTTCCGTCGAATTAAATTGAACAATAATCACCGAACATACTCCCAAAGGAAAGCAGTTGTTCTTAATATTTACTTGGTAATTGTTAAGAGCAGTTTTGAAGACATTGCCATGAAATTGAATGGCTTCTTTAAATTTTATGTGGTCACATCTGCCTCTTAATATTCCCTTGCCAAATCCCTTAGGCTCAAAGTACTCATAATGACTGCATGGTGTCGGCATTGCTTCATTTTAGTTTTACTAATGATCCTCTTACTGCGGGGCTCAACTAATACATAAAAAATATCATCTGCAAGAAACTGCTTGAGTAGTAGGAGACTGCCTCAGGAGCTTCTTCGACTGCTGGAGCTGTTAACAATGGCCGCTTCAAGTAATTCTGACTGCTCGAGCAGTCGATGTATGATGATCACTGGCTAATTGCTTGAGCAAGCCGTGTGCAGCGCTGAGTTTTATAGAATAGTGAACTGTATGAGTTGAGACTTGCTGAACTGGTGCAATGCCTATACCATGAGCTTTTATATGTTTCATTTCCATCTTTACTAATAGCTCCTTTTCTCTTCAGGACGTATGCACCACTCCGCCAGCACACCGGCGGGGGTGGATGGCGCCGGCGGTGGCTCCCGCACGCCCCCCGCGACCCCCAAGAAAGGCGGCAAGATGCTCGCCGTCAGGGTCCAGATGCTGGACGACTCCATATCCATGTTCCAAATACAGGTGAGTCCAGGATTAAGGTTTATTAGGTGTAAGAAAACCACCCAAGTATTGTCATCTGACAAACTCACCTATCTACTATCAAATCAGGTATCACTACATAGTATAAAACAAAGTCGCTTCCCGCTGTCTGTCCTATGAATACTTTGATCTTTAAAACTACGCAACAGATTTTGATGTGGTTTTTTTAATAGATAGAGTGATTCAAGAGGAAGGTATAGTAGAGATCGCACCCGTGCGGAGCCGGGGCGGTTCGCTAGTATATTATAAAATATCAATACCATTAACCACCAAAACGCAGGTTTTTTTATGGAGAGAACACCTGTCGACGCGACACGAGTTGCTAATTATTTTGTTGCATTTAGTTCGGCGAGAGCAAAGCTCCACCCTTGTTTAATAACAAAGGACATTTCAGGCTGCATTATTAGGTCGGATTAATATGGCTGTCCTCTTAAGCTCTCCAATCCAGCGTTATTGGCTGTGGTGATAATATTTAATATCACCGGCATGTCATCGCTTTTGAACGCATAGAAAACCTGTACACAGGAGGGCTCTCCCCCTTCCTAAAGCCTTACCGAAAATAGAGCCCAGATGAAATAGCTGCAAAATGAATATGAAAACAGTTATTTTACAAAAGAAAGGGGAAAGTTGAATTGGCGAAAACGTAAAAAATTCTAACGGAAAGCTCGTAAAACTAATGCCTTCTTCCAGGAATTAATCGCTTGGAACGCCTGTTGAGAATTCAGATGAAAAGCTACAAACTAGGGGAACTGGTATTTCTTTCCGGGGATTACTTTTTCCGAGGAATCACTTTAATATTACGAGTGACTTTCTCAGATATATTGCGTACTTGGCATTCTGGGTGCAGAACGCCCTTATTGAATTTCTAAGAAAGAAAAACACTAGCTTAATTCTTGTTCTATCTTTCGTTTAAAATATCTTATCAAATATCGAACCAAATGGATGCCACAGATATTTAAGCTTCTCCTCGTTAACGACACAGTAACCTCCAAAAGACCCAGAATATTATTAAATACCCTTACGCCCCAAAAATAAGGGCATAAATTGACCCCTTTTATTCGCAGTTTTATTTTTAGATGGCGAAATAGCGTGTTAAAACCTGCCGTTGATAATGAAATTTTTATCAGACGGTCTGGAGGTGATTAAGCAGAACTTCCTCTTGATAACTTGCTCCAGCCATGAGTTATTAATACTCTCAGTGAGATGACATGAATATTGAATGTATCAAAGCCAAGGACGTTGTTATAAGTAGGGAGATTAATAGTTTAGCGCTGAGGTATCTTGGAGATATGCTGCGATGTATAACTGTGTTTTGGATCGAGTTTCAGCAATTTTGGACTTGCAAATTCAATAGCAAGATTAGATGGTATATTAACTGTTACAAAGACTTTTTGTTTAAAAAAATACATCATGCTGTTCTCGTCATGCTAATGTCAGAAATTAGAAACAAAGACAGGAAAAAAAGAAAACAATTACAGGCATAGTCATCATATCTCAATCTGCGATATGCTTCGATAACAGATATAACTGACCCCGGCTTTGACATAAATTCTTTTTTCGAATCCGATATGACGTCCCTACAAATATTAGCAAACAATTCTATACATCGTTCAAAGTGATTGAAGAACTCGGAATAAACACCCCGTCCCGCCGGGGGCCAAAACGTTCCTTCCGTCTTTCCATACGTTCGTTTACTTATATAGCCCTTCGCTTTGTCCCTTTGGGAACTATAGGAAAACGCCCTTGAGAACCTGTAAGTTGCACATCCTGTTTGAGGGAAACTAGGCCATCTATCTATGATTCTGTTAAGTATATGAACTGTTTATGAAAAGGGCAGAGAGTTGGGTAAGAAAAATATATCAGTCGCTGTAAAAGGCCGCAATATCAATCAGATACGACATCCTTTCATGACAGTTATTTTCTATGAACAAGTCGAAGCAATTTAATAGCATAAATTGCAATGACTATTACGAACTCATTAGAGTACTGACTCTTCTATATTGGTCCTAATGATGTCAACCCATTAAATTTTGTTTATGGAAGTCATTAGGCAACCCATCAACGTATTGAATAAATTTTCGTATGACTGAACGCGGGACCGCTAAAGCTGTAAATTCGGCCAATAAACAGGAAATTTAGCTAATGATCTGTGAGAAATTTGTACCAGTAGCTCCCGGCCCCGGCCGTAAACATGGAACAAATATAGGCACGAGGAGAGAGCGATGAATATTTGGAAAGACTAAACTGATGACAAACACCATTCAGCGTAGGATCAGCGTGAATTTTGAATAATTGGAATATCTCCGTAAATACATCTTTTTACGGGTCTGATAGTCTCTCTCCAGTCCAAACAAGATGAGAATGCAAAAAACAAACCAAAAACGTCTGGAAGGACTGGAAGAACTGGTCCATGGCGGAGTTTATGAAAGCAATCCTTCCATAGTCACTCAAGCCAAAATGATGGACGTATGCACATTTCCCATTTTGACTTTAGGATCCCAGACGTGATCTTTGACAAGCATTATAAGTCCAAGCTCAAACACTGTCAATGTGCAATGGAGCGCAGCAATGTAAGTGTCAAGCTAATGGACCATGTATGCAACACCACACGGCGCTACAGGACACAAATTGCTTTGCCGAGCAGAAGCAATAGAGGAAAGAAGACCAAAGAAACGTTGGATAGAATACGTGATAGATTGTGTGGTGATTGGCACTACACTCTGGCAGTGGCTGGGTGTTGCGCCTAATAGAGATGTATAGATGTAGACTGGCTTCGCGCAACCCTAATAAAGCATGATGAGGACTGGATCTCAGGAGGACAATAATGGTTATTTAGGTAGCTGCCGGCCGTAAATATGGCTGATCATTTTATGGAAATGGTAATATATACGAATAGGGGACAGAAAAATAAGGACACGATGGATGGATTGCGTAAAGATGATAATAGATAGTGTAACTGACCACGGACGCGGTAATAGTTAATAGAGATGTATAGAAGAAGACACGATAAGCCGCCCATAAACGGAGTACTCGAGCATTCAAATTCTACTGATTGAAGTTGCCATTGCTAACTGCTCCAACAATAGGTATCAAGAGCTCTTGAAGCAATGTTGACTGCCTGAGCTGTTTCGTGTACGTGTGTACGAAGAAGTCGCTATGGAGTCGATACTATACTGACGTCTTCAAGCAATCCGTGTATGACAATGATGATCTGGAAAATTCGTATTTACACAACGTCTACTCTGTCACTATGATATGCCATCTTCCTTCTGATTTCCTGATTATTCGTTCCCTTGCTCCGATGTGTTGTTGCATAATAAAGAAGCTTAGTGTCGCTCCTGTTAATTTTTGTTGGCAACTACTTTGAATTTGAAATGAGCTTGCCTTGTATGGTGCGACCTCTGTGCATAATGTGACCGCAACCCGCAAGCCTAGTCTTTACCCGTTATCTCTCAAAGGACATGCGACGTAGAATTTATAGTTAAAATGTTGTTATTTACGTTTGCTGTTCAGTGTGATTTAAAGTCTTGGGAAATTGCCAGGTACCTGAAAGTAGTAGCCCCAAAATGCCTACTTAGTTTCAGTATCATTTAGTCAGGTTGCATTTAATCAGATTCAGACAAACATGTCTTCAGCACTGTCTAACTAAGGTTTAAGTATAAGATGCTGATTGGTGACGGCTTTTCATCTTTCTGGGTGTCCAGACCGGCATTTTTTATTGTAGATCAGTTTCGATTAGATCCCTTGCAATTTATTATCATGCCATAACACGATTGTTTTAATAAACTCTAGGACGTTATTGAGTAACATTATCGAAGCTATTTACTTGGAAAACTAAAAAGCATCTAATACATTAGAATGTAATTGACATTTTTACGTGTTTATTATAAAAAAACCAATCTATTGTCGCTGCTTAAGGCATTTATAACCCACAATCAACGTGTGACCGACAAATAGTCATGAGTAATTGGCTATAAACACATGAAACAGCTTTTCATTATATATATTGTTCTCCTGGTCTCTCCCCACAATCAGTTAACGGATGGTCCTGGGAAATGGGCATAGAGTAAATAAAAATACTATTAAAATTGTATCTATTTTCTGCTTCGCTGGCTTTGATCTCTGATCGGGTAGCGTAGACCGTAGTTTCAGACGCTTCCAAGCTAGATGGACTGACAGCTTTAAAAAGGACAGATAGGATGCGGAAAAGGATAGGTTGATGTGACGCAGTTTGGGAGAAGCATATGTCAAGCAGTGTACTACGATAGACTGAGATGCTTTCTGTAACCTGGTTCCTTTCCCTAGCAATCCTTCTTCGTTCATTATCGGTATCAGTTCTAAAAACTACGCTAGTAACATAGCACAAGGGCAGAAAGAGAATGACCTCTCCTTTTCTCTTTCTTCTGTTTTCATTTTGTGCATAATTTTCGTACTCATTGGCTGTCTATCCTCAGTTCCACAGCATCCGCCTGATGTAATTAATGCCTTAGTCGTAGTTACAGCGGCACCTATCTTCCTGGCATTATCTCTTAATTGCCAATTACTAACACCCCTGAGACGCGATGAGGTTTACTTATTTACTTACACAAAATATTAATTTCGCGGTGTGGAAGGTGACTTGGATATTGCTTTAATATAGATATACTGGCTGAGTGGCTGTATATCAAGGATCTTTATGCATATCCGAAATGCGATGTAACACCGTAATTTTTGTCGCGGTGTCAAGGGCGATGAAGGAACACAGAGGATTTTACTTAGTAAGAGTGTAACAGTTCTTTCTGTTCCAACCAGAATTCCATTTGAAGACCACATAGACCATCTGAAAAAAAAAACGCCGTCATTTGGTTTTTGCAATGCGTTTCACCAGTGTGTAGCGATGATGTACCCCTGTCAAAGTTCCTGCTTATTTTCTTTTAGGTCTGCAGTAAAATATACTCGTCGTTTCACTTCAGGAATATTTTCTCTCATTGAGATCTCATTTCCGCATAGATACTCAACTTGCTCAGCAAAAATGAAACTCGATCAACCAATTGCTTATTGACAAACATAACATCTGTTGGAAACTCGGTACCCGAAGTTGTTGACTCATATATCTACTTAGGACAAGTAGTCCAATTAGGTAGGTCCAACTTCGAGAAAGAGGTCAACCGCCGAATCCAACTCGGTTGGACAGCGTTCGGGAAACTACGCAATGTCTTTTCGTCCGACATACCTCAGTGCCTCAAGACGAAAGTCTTTAACCAATGTGTGTTACCAGTGATGAGGTACGGCACCGAAACGTGGTCTTTCACTATCGGCCTCATCTCAAAGCTCAAAGTCGCTCAACGAGCTATGGAGAGAGCTATGCTCGGTGTTTCTCTACGTGATCGAATCCGAAATGAGGAGATCCGTAGACGAACTAAAGTCACCGACATAGCCCACCGGATTAGCAAGCTGAAGTGGCAATGGGCAGGCCATATTGCTCGCAGAGCAGATGGCCGATGGGGTCGAAAAGTACTAGAGTGGAGACCAAGGACTAGCAAGCGCAGCGTAGGACGTCCACCAACAAGGTGGACAGACGACCTTATAAAGGTCGCCGGAAGACGCTGGATGCAGGTCGCTTCCAACCGGTATATGTGGAGATCTAAAGGGGAGGCCTATGTTCAGCAGTGGACGTCCTATGGCTGAGATGATGGTGATGATGATGAAACATAACATAGATATATCTCGAATTTGCGCCACTCCCTACCTGATGCAGCAAGTTTTGTCCATCGGGAACACCCAGTGGGGACATTTAGGGGATAGAGGCCCCTACTGACGTAAGCAAGGATTACGCTAAGTCCGGAATCGTATTTACTGAGAGCATGTCTAATTCGTATTCAGCCCGACTGTGGGGTAGTTTGTTTGAATCCTTCTACTCAATTTTACTTAGTAGTTCTGTTGTTGCGTTAGACCATAGAGATAACAGCAGGTAATTTGCGCAAACAGGGGGCTTAGAGAGGTCACTTTAGCAGAAGTATCTCGAATGAATTGCAACAAAATTCGTCATTATCTTCATGTCCTTACCATTTTACTTGGATAATACATGCCATCATTTATTTCAATTGCTTTCATATCATTCGTAACAGAGAATATTTCATTCTGTTGTTCAAGCAATAAAACAGATTTAAAATAACAAATTATGATTCTGTATTGTTTATTGCTGCATTGGCGTTTTTAGACCCCGTAGACGATAATCCAGTCGACGGCGAGTTGTGTTCCACGCGCGCCTCAAAGAGTGTCAGTATAATGACCGGGGCCCCCCTTTAGAGGGCCAAAGCCTGCTGGGGTCGCGGGACTATCGGATTACCGGAACGTAAAGGGCTATTGAAGGATACCGTGGATTTTAGTTAGTACAAGTCTGGCAGTCCCTCCCGCCCTGCCCTGGGAGGACTCATTTGATGATTTTACTACGATTAAAAAAATACGGTAATCCAACATCAGTGTAGCAATTTCAAAAATTATAGGCGAATTATGCGTGTCGAATGGAATATTTCTGATTACTAGTAATACGATATGAACATGAATATTGAACACCACATAATTCTCGAAGCTTCAAGCCGAGGGAATTCCAATGTTGTACCAGTAAATGTCCGATTAATTCGGAGAAAATCCCGTGTATTTACCGAAAATGGATTCTCTATACACGGGTAGTTTTCAGAATTTGAATATTTCAACATTGGATAAACTCAAATAACTATCCATTCGGAAATTAATGAATTTCAGATGAATACACTCGGTTGTTTTTGGTTTAAAATAATAATATGTGTACCTACAGAATACAAAATGGTTGTTTGTTAAACTTGTATTTAATATTCGCTTTAATATTTTGCTTTTTGTTACCCGGATGATGGATTTCGATATTTTGCATTGAATATACCAAGTTTGATAATTGCATCATTGTATTTTTATCTGCTTTGTAGCAAAATTATGACACAAACTTATTAAATGCCAATTATCCAAATCGGACTTTGTATTTGAATAATACAATTAAATTCTCATCAAGATTGATAAAGTTTTTGCTTGTTTTGTTAAAAGACTTGTGCTGTGATCAACAGAACTTGTATTTTGGAGTCCTAGAATGTAGATCGAAACAGCAGATTGAAGCAAAACCCACTTAACGTTTTTTATTTCTGAATGTTCACCAAACAATTGCTACATCCATACACAGATCAGAGCCTATTCATCAAACCGACTATTCATATGATTCTGAAACAATCAACGCGAACGTGAACGCTACCCGATGCCATTTTTCAATTATCTGGCGCGTAGGCCACTCCAACTTCGCCCCGCGCCAGTCGATCGTTATTCCGCCACTCTTCAAACTTTGACGACTCTTATCCTTCTCGCATTTTTAGAGGCGTTGGAAAATGTGGCTGCCTGTGACGTAACTTCACTTGAGAGAACGTTATTAAAAGATCCAGTTTTTGTGAAAATATTCCTTCTGCAGAATCTACCAGCTACATTTCTTTCTTAACTGCTAACAACGTTATCTTTCAAATTGCTTGTCAAATCCTGACTTCAGAAACTGTATTCGTTCAGGACTTATCTTTGTTAATCTTTCAGCCAATCTCGGTTACAAAACCGTTTACATTTTCAATTTATTCTGCAAGAAGTGCAAGCTATCTAATTTTTCTTTAAAAATCTCAAGAGACACCACTTAAAAGAATACAAAGTTTATTCACCGAGAAAGTTGAATGTACTTTATTTATTTAAAATGTCTCCAAGAAGACTTCGAAAAAAATACAGTTTTGGGATAGACTGCACTTCTGTATCTCGTGCGAAAGGGTGTTTAGCCTTTCAAAGGGACGTTATTGATTTGTGTTATCTGACACTACGTTGTGAGGTCAGCTCTTGAGATTTTATTTCAAATATCAACATGAAGCTTTTAAGATTTTCATCGGAGAAATGTAGACCATGAAGTAGCTCTTCCTAGCTTTTCTCTAATTAGGTCTACTCTTGCAATGATCCCATCCTAAGCTCACTCAAATTCTCCAGAGAGCAAGTCCTCAAGATTAGCTAGGCTTACTTTCAGTACAACATTTATTTTCCTTTCTTGGAATTAACTAAAGAAAACCGGGGTACTTCTAAGAATCCTTGTGGAAATACAGTACTTAAGCCAACATACATTTTCGTTATCGTTCAAATCTTGATAGTAATTAATTGGATGAAGGGTTCACGTTGCTAGGACGTCTCAAATCCGCTTTACATTTCCCATTTCCTTTTCAATGAAACTAGACTTCATGCATGATTGAGTTGCTAATTCAATTAACGTTAGCATACTTAATTACTTATTATTTCTTGCCAAACGCTTTTTGCTTGGCACGCAGTCCATTAGTAACTGACAATTATATCGTGTAGACACGAAAAGCATTAATAACGATTTGGCTATCAATACTGTTCCGTTTTTTACATTTGTTATAGCAATAACCATTAGGCTTCAGAGTTTATTTTCTGTCGTTATTGTAATGCGGTTCTTTCCAGTTTTTTTTTACTCATTCTTACATTGTTCCAGGATTTTGTAATACCTGTGTCTGGTGTCTCAGTGATTAGTCTCGCTCCAGTCTTTCCATTTATCGCGGGTGATCGCGGCCGTGTGCAGTCTTTCATGTAGCGGTTCAATTTATCTCTCCATCTTCTCTTCGGCCTGCTATGTCGTCGAGTTCTCTCCTTTGACACTCACTCTGATGTTATTTGTAAAATCTAACTTCATAGAGCTGTACCATTGCTACTTTTTGGAACGGGCAAGGATTTACAACTTTCTGACTTACTTTCTTACGAACTCTTTGACAGTTCGAAAAGTGCCTGTAAATGGTTTAAATGCTTTAAGTTTTGGGCTAGCACTTTTTGAAGTTTGATCTACGCCGAGACTGTCAACTAAAGGTCAAATTATGTTTAGAAATCAATTTTTATGTTTATTTCTTGGTAGGATTATAAGTGTAAGACCTTGTTATAACTTTGCCACTTGGATACTAGCTTCTGCGCGCCACTTTGTTCGCCTGAAGTTTTCCCCAACTCACTGCACCACCTCCTATTGACCACATACGCTGTTAACTCTTCTGACTTTCTAGACATAATTTGTGAAAGCTTGGCTACTATGCATTATAATAATTTATAGCACTTAGATAACAGCTTGTCAGCACAAAAGTAATAATTTGAATTCCATTTTTAGTTCTGGAGATACATACATACAAAATATATATTTTTTTAAGCAAAACAAACCGCCAGTAACGACAGCACAATAATTAACAACTACATTAATGATGTCACGTCTTCTAAAGGTCACGTTTAGTTGGAAAGTGGGCCGAATTATTGGAGTGCTAATTACTAGTCAGGCCCTGTTTCAAAGAAAATGCTCTAAAAACTAGATGCGGTTCTAGCTTTCAATGTCAATATAGAAAAAAGTGGCGAGACGACCTGGACGCGAACCACAAGAGCTAGTTTGTGGTGTGCGAAAAAATAATTTGTGGGTCAATTTTTTTCTATGGTTGCGACGTCTTCAACTGACTGCTTTAGGTGGAGTGGAAGGGACAGACTCATACTGATTCAAGTCCATTCTGTCCTTACTATTGCCCTTTGCGTTTGTCAGCACTAATCAGGAATAACTAAAAACACAAACAAAAATTATTCAACTCATAACGACCATGACCATATCCGAGATGGTTTTTGAAGTAAAAACCACACTGATTTATGTCCAGTCAGGGTAAGCATTTGTCAGTTATCGCATTACTGGACTCAACTCCAAGAGGTCTCCATTCTCAGTGATCGTGTTAGATTAGCATTCACAATACATTAGGCATAGTCCTAACTCTGCTGCGCGCTGACAGCTATGCAAAAGCTTGTGGTGCGAAACAGGCGAAGCTTATGTCACAAACTGCCTTATGTAGGAGGATATGTCACTCATGGTTGGTGGATTTGGTATGCTGTTCCGACTGTTCATCATTTGACGATCAAAGTGAAAATGTTAAATGGATCTTCAGTGTCAATGGTGATCTATTAGTTACCATACGTCTCTGTCAATAGGGTTTAGACAAATGGTGATAGCTTCAGTGTTGAGATTTTTTGCAACAGTTTTCAATACAATTTGGTGAAGCTTTTTGGTAATTTGTATTATTCCAATACATTTTTGACTTTCCGTATCATTAGGGAAATTGATAAAATTACCTATCAATCTAGGTCTTCTGATCTGTGCAACGTTCATGCACTGCCTGACCAGCTAAGTCCGCCGTCCGTACCGTCGTTCGTGAGTGAACACGCATTGTATATTTTTTAATGTATTATGTTATTTCTAAGTTTATCTTGGCCATAACTGAAACTAGCGAAGAAAAACATCGTGAGTAAACCTCCTTACACAAAAAGAAAGAAGCTCATTAAAAAAAAAACATTTTTTTGCTCTAATAACAATGAAAATATAAAATTGTACCCAACCGAATTGAACAAGTAACTTTTTTAGATCCATTTGTGTGCCAAAGTACTTATTGATGCTAATTTGAAATTCTATACGAATTGTAAGTGGAGTTTTCAAACTGAAATAAAAACCATCGAACGAATTGTACCAGAACCGTTTCTTATAAATTGTTTTTCCCACACAAATGCACGTTTCATTCAAGAATTTGCGCTCGTAAGCAATTTCAATTGACGTTAATGCGAGGAGAATTTACGCAGCGCTTCGATTCGACATTCACTGGTCGGGATAATGCTTTAACGACGCTTTCATTGTCAAATGACATCCTTTGTGCGTCAGTAATCGCTGTTGGCTGACCAGGTTGACGTATGGCCGTGCGTGTTGTTGGTGTCACAGTGAACGGGCGCCCTTATCTTCAACGGAATTAGGGATTACGATGCACTATTGCTATCATAAGCCTCCAGTCTGCATATATTCATTCGCTCAAATAATATTAACAGAGGAGAGTTGTAGGTAATCCTTTTTGAAATTGTCTTTAGTGACACTACTGAGAAAAAAAAGGTGGTGGCATTAATTTTGATTTTGCACACGCCAAATGATCTCTACTATACCTGCTAGAAGTCATATTTTTATGTCAACTGAAAATTGAATTTTTGGGAACTGCAAAAATTTTGACCGAATGGATTCCTTAAATGAATTTACTACTCTTGGAACTAGTAATAGAATTACTTATTAATTTATCGGTACCTATATAGTAGCTGTTTTTAAGAAGAATTAATATCAGCCTTAGCGTGTAAAAACAACTCCGTCTAAATAATTGTTTATATATAACTCCACAAGGGAATAATCCTGCATTACCTTGATCATAATATTTAGATGAAGGGTATTGTGCCACAGGACAATGAACCTTTATAGAGACAGCTACTACGAAAATCTTGGGGTTGCCAATTTACGAAATGGGTATGCACAAGGCTCGTTACAAAATAAGCGAATTGCGGCAACACTCAGTGATTTTAATCGCCCTGAAAATTCTGGCTTATTGCCATCACGAGAAGTGGCAACGAATTTTAAACAGTTTTATTCGCATTGTGCCGGATTTGAAAGGCAACATTTTTTAACTTAGTATTCATAAAGTTTAAACGCTTTCCCGGGGGATTGGAGTAGCTTTGTTTGAAATGATTGGCAGACTTGCGAAAGTGTTAGACCAATTTGCTAAGTGGTAACAATAATGGATGAATTATGCTAGACCGTGTTGGGAACGAGCCGAGCCCCGCGCGTAGCATGGACGAGTCACGGGCTCAAAACTTCACGATCTTTTTATATGCAAGTCCAGGACTCGGGCCCTGCACGGTCTAGCATACTTTACTCGTAGTCGTAACTCTTGTCATGAAATAAACCGAGTACGTAAGTAAGCCTTGTTGATTGTCCAAAACTGCCCTAACGTTTATCGATAATGTAAGCCCATATTGCCCAAAATGGAAATATTTAGTTTTCTTCAATGTTCTGTTTTTCAAAAGGGGTTCAAAATATCGTCCTTTTCAATTTCTAGTTTGTTGCAGTAAACAAACAGCTACAATTTTCAACCCGAGAGCCTAAATATTGGGCAAGGCCGTCCCATTCGAGCCTAGGCTCTATTCCAGTAGATATTTATACGTGACGCTTACACTCCTAATTTATGTAAGCACTAAGGAATAAGGACCCGTTCAATGTATGGCATTTTTATTCATAGCTACTAAATGTATCTTGCGATAGTTGATAAATATGTATGAGTTTACGAATACGTTTCGAAAGAAACTTACGGGGACCTTTTTCTGTTTCTAGAGGACAGACGTTCTGAACTTTTTTTATTACTTTTTCGGACTCGTCCTTGGATCAACTTAAGCGACCATTTGTCAAAGGCTTAGTAATCGATTGTTAGCTAAAGAATGCTGATTAGTTCTGTCCTTAAAAACTTAATAAATTCCTATAGCACGAATTTCGTTTGCTTTTCAAACATGTCCTTTTGGAGTGTAACAAATGGGGCGGTCTAAGAAAATATTCGGAAAATTTAGTATTCGGAATAGATTATTATGATGTATCGGGCGAGGTAACACATCGTTCATCGTAACAGCAGACACCTGTGTGACATCACTGATTCCTCTAGTGTAGAGCTAGTCTTTTAAAAATTGTTTTACCTCTGGTAACGACATTCCATAAGCAATCTTACGGGCGTTACAATAAAAACCACTACAATTTAGATAGACTGGCCAGTAACAGCAACGTAGTTCATAGGTAAAGTACCTGCAGAAAGGCTATATTAGTTGGCAAGTGCTTATTCATATCTTACATAACTACTGTAATACAATTGAGTATTGTCCGTAGTATCTCCTCTATAATTTTACTCCGATGATGTCACTTTCCTTATTTGAAAACTACGAATGATAAACACAAACCAATTCTAAACTGGAATTGCCAACGGTGAATAAAATAGATTTTTTATTTAAAAAACGGTATCTCTTTAATATTGCAACGTTGTGGCAATACTGGCAATGAAATTAAAACACTGAATGTATCAGCTGTTTATTTTCCCGCGTAAGTCGTAATCGTTGAATGGGGGATAACGATGGGATGCTCGTTGAAAGTACTGCAGCTTAAGGGTTGGGGTATAGCGTCACGTTCCGGGGGAAATGGTTTCGAATGGGACGGTTGAACTAAGCTATGGGGGTATTCAACTTGGATGAAAAGGTTAACAGAAATTACAGCATTGTAAGCTTTTCTATGCGACCCAAAAGGAGAACGTTCAAATAAGAGTTTGTTTTGATCATACAAGGGAAAATAGGGTTGAAAAACTTGCGCAGATCAGGAAATCTGGACTAAACTCATAAATGGATGGAACAGGGCTGCCAATGATAATGTTGTTCTTTACTTTAAGCTCGTAAATATCCCTTTGTAATAAATCTACATTGTCAACAAAACATTTATCACATTTACATTGAGACAATCAACAATCGCGTGCAGCGATACAATACAAAGCAATTTGTGCAAGTACATACGTACTTTCTACAAGCCTATTGCAAATAATAATATCCTGTTTGCACTAGTAAGAGCTAGTTCTCACCGCAGAAACCGCGTTTTGATGCACGCGACGACGAAAGCCACGGTCGCGTGGAATTTTAATGTGCGAAGTATCTGCAATGTAACCCTTGGTTTGGCTTGAATTTTGCAGAGCCTTAAAACGTGTCCCGAATCTTTCAAACTAGATTCAAAATTGCATACTGATGCAATGTTTTGATACCGACCTACATCGCTAAAATATTTGTGATTTGCTAGGAGATTTCGCGTTATATATTTAGGATTCAAGTCTTTAAAAATAAACTTAAATTGGGACTGATGTAAGTGTCCCCTTAAACTCCTATCAGAATTCAAGTCAAGCCCCAGAGAGATCCTCGCTGTGAAAGACAGCCAACCATTGCGGTGTTTATACAATAGAGTACAATTTTGCATGGCAAACCCCGTTTGTTAAGGCTGCACGAATTGTATTATGTAGACAGGTCGTCGCCAGGTCGTGTGCATCGTTCACGATTCTCATCTTTGGAGCTTGATGAAAAATGTACGATGAAGACACGTCAATCTTGGTTGGGAAAATCTCTATTCCATCTATTGTGTATTTTTCTTTGTACTTTGTTTTCAAGTTACTACTGTAAGACTTGAATCTATCACCACACTTGCCTTAACCATATTGGATTTCAGTTAATCTTAAAGCGACCCTTTCTTTTTCTTTGGTTGTGGCAGACAAGTGACAATCTCTTGAAAAATTTAGTTTTTTTTCATTTTTAGAATTTTAATTTGTCTAAGCATTTTGGTGTGGTACGTAGACCCCATAATATTTCTAACATTGCGTATGTTAAAATTAAAAAAAAACTGCAGTAATCTTGCACATTTTTTACTCGTTCGGAATTGAGGCACTTCGGATTCTAAACTGCCGTTTTGTCGCTGACAACCAAACACTTGGAACGATCGTCAGGCGTGCTCTTGTCTGCGGCTTTGGAGATAAGTGGCTATCTCTCCCCTTTATGGGCGCGTTATACCTACATGAGTACACGATGCAGTATTCATTGCCCAGACGAAAACATCCTACAATTTGTTTTCATAAAACTATTTTTTTATAACAGCTGCTTGAGTCGTCTTCAAAGATAATCCATGTATGTCAATCTGTGGATAGTTGAACATCAATTACACATCGAGTGTCCTATCTTTGACTGTAGTTACAGGCAGTCAGTGCCTTGAATGTCCGACAACCAGTCATACAAAGATCATTTCCGAGTACTAACAATGGATTGTGGTGTGGAGGACAGATAAGCAGATAGTTTATTTGTAATACTGGTCTGGCTACTGGTGCATCTGCTGAGACCTGAAACCTACCTTAACATCATTGAAAAAGGCTAGATCGGTTATGCGCTCCTAAAACTCAATTGCTAAAGAACTGATCCTAAAATTAGAATCAATTTTGGAATGGGATTTAGACTGTAATTTCATTGAAAAGGTTGATCAATCATTCTATCCATCCAAAGGTGTAATTCGATCTAAGATCTTACTCAATGTTCCGTAACTGATAAGGTTTGTGTGCCAAATGTACTAAATAAGAAATATCCTTTACTTCATATCTGTTTTCGTCACCAGAACTTGTAATATCACATTCTTATGCTCCGTCTCTCAAGATATTGTTTTCTGGATACACAATTTGGGTTACGTTTTCTAGACAAGACATTTTATGTTCTAGTACGTTTGGAAATTGATATCTTTGTATGTACGGGAGGCTGACAGGACTTTTAGTTCTTTTGTAAATGATGCCTTCAGACTTTATTGTGGAGAAAATCTTCTACTGTTTTATTTTTTCAGAAAAGTCAGAGACTTTGTTTGAAATTATGAGGCTTACATCAGACAAAATAACATCATGTCTGGTATCTCCTAAGGATTAAGTAGAGGTGCTTTTGCAGTAATTTAACATTCCTCCAAGCTTATTGCAGATTTTCATATTAAATTATATTATTTGCGTGTGATGTAACCGAAGTTTAATTTAAAACTGGGCATTGAAAAATGTACCTAAAGATATAATTTCTTCAAAGTTTTCTGAAACTGAAAACCGAACTTTTGAAAACACGGACGAAATATTACAAAAGTATTTCAGTTAGAGTAAAAATTGGTGGAATACTTTCGACAGCTGTTTGATAGGGCTCGCTCGCGCAAAGTTTGTGTGCATTACGATGTTAGGGCATTTATATACTATGTATGCTCAAGTAAATTTGGAAGTAGGAACTTCGTACGTACGAGATGCGTGCAGATAGTCAGATAAGTTTTTTTTTCAAAGAACTTTTATGTTAAAAAAAAAATTCGTTGTGACCCCTGAGAGGCCCTAACCGCCCTTTTCGCCGGTTAAAGAACCCCTGTTTTCCGCCCAATTATAACATCATATCGTGACCCCACACCAAGTGTATCTAACAACAAAACTATTAATCTTGTCGTCATGATTGTACGGATAAAAAATCGTGCAGAACTCCCGTCGTGTTTAATCTGTTTGTGTCAACCCTTATCTGTGAACCGGCTGGCGTTATGCCAGAAATTTATCGTGGAAACCCCTGAGCCAGGCAGTTTTGATTGCCTCAATGAGTCTATTGTTCTCCTTCCGTCTCCTACTCCAGGCAATTTAGTGCAGCATTACGAAGGGAACGAATTTATGTTATTTTCATGAATTGTAACTTTAAATACAATTTGTTTAACCTCAGCTTTGTTTGTTGTGGTCGTTGAACAAATATCAACTGGAATTGAATTCAGTAAATCATTATGGGTAGAGTAGCCTGAGGCTTCTAATAGCATTTCGGGTGAGGTGAGGGGGTGTTACTCTGACCTAAATACGAGAGGTGTTATAGGCACTGTTGCTCCGTTTATAATCGACGTCGGTGATTAATTGTTACGCCAATTAGCGCTCCATTATGGTGTTTCGGCTAATGAGGCTTTACTGTGGTGGCGGTAACGGACAATGATGTACGTATATTTTAAAATAATAGAATTAATAATTAGCTTGCTCTTTATTCTTTAACGTATAAAAGCCGTTTTAGCGTGCGTTTATCAGAGGATGAAATTTTATTCTTTTGGATATCAAGGGGTGTTTAGTATAAAGTTAAATCCAAGTTTGATGGGTCGCGGTTTTCATAAATGAAAACAATGAAGTGGTAGTTCAGAACGCCGCCTGGTCTGATCCTTACATACTCCATTGGATTCGTCCATTTTGAGGGACTTAAACTTACACCTCTCAGTCACTCAGTGGAACCATAAAGTTTCTTTAATAAAAATAAAATAAACTCTGCTAAAATATCACTCAGATCCGACAAAAGATGAGATGTTTTCCGTGTAATATTCCGGAACGTGGTCGTGAAAGTGTCGCACCTTGACACGGCTCCCGGTTTCTTTACACACTTGACACGCTACCTCGCTGCTCATGCCACATTCTTTTCACAGAATCTAATATTTATTTATTATTTTTTACGTATCTCCTTTTCACCTGAATTTGTGGATATAAGTAAGGTCATTTCCTTGTTCGGTGACCCAATTTGGAAAGTTGTATTGGAAGAGGTAGTTTTACCTGCAATTCGAGTGCGGAGGTGAGACTTGGAAAGACTTTTCATTGCAGTAGAGTGTAGGGTTGATTGGATTAAACTATAAATTGGAATAGTAGAAGTTTTGATTAACCAGGCGAATAAATTACGGAACGAGTCTTCAAAATTAACTTCACAGAAGACCTGGTTAAGACATGCATCTATTTATAAGGGCGTATGCGTAGTTTATAAAATAATGAAATCAAGTTCTCCTGTACCCATACAAGAGCTATACTTCGTAAGGAATAAGGTATAAACTCCACCAGCACCCATTGACGTCACAACAAGAACCTTACGAGTCCGTAAATAAACAGGAGCGAAAATAAAACGGGTTGCCCTAATTGTTTACTTTTAGAATAGGGCACGGTTTTATGGTCATGAACTACGGAGAACTGCAACATTAACGTTTTGTTAATTAGACCAGATTTTTGCTACGTTGCGGATACTTTGCTTTATGTGAGTCCAACGTAGTATTGATATAGGAGAGATGAAATGTAATCAACCTTTAGCGTTGCCACTTCTGGGACACTAACGTCCTCTCTGGGGGAGAGGGAGTGAATCAGAATCTACCAAGCATAGGATAGGCACCTAAGCTCAAGTTATTACAAAAGGAGATAAAGCGGACAGTAGACCGCATGAGTCACATGTGAAAACAATATCTATTCGGAATTTTTAGATAGTCTGGTTCAAGAATCTCACTTCAAATGTTATTAAGGATCAAGTATCTAGTAATAACCTTGTTACGAAATCTATGTGTAAAGTTGATACGCGATCTAGTTCTCAGAGAGTGATATATCGTCATAGCGCGGCTACAGTGTGTGCCAAGTATTAACCATGATCCATGACTAACAATCAGTTTAGATTGGGTTAGTGGCTAGCCAAGCAGTTAATCAATGTTGACTACGACGACTAGAGAGCGGATAAGCCAAGAGATCTTAAGTAAATTCCGGGTTATAAACAGCTCCAGAACTTTAGGCAGACTTTTCGGTACGTTCGATTCTCTTTGTTCTGTACACAGTAAAACTAAATGTGTAGGTATCAAAAGTATACTTGGCATAGGTTGACATAATAACCTGTCTTATGGCCTATCTTAAACATGTAACATTTATGACGACACGGTTAGCGCAGTGGCTGAGCGATTGGACTGCTGCGCTGCGTGTCGCGGGTTCGATTCCCGCACGGAGCAAATATTTATATGATCTACAAGAAGTTGTTTGGGGTCTGGGCGTTTGTGTATGTGAGTTTATATGTTTGTAAACGCAGCCACGACACAGGAGAAATTCCTAGTGAGGGGAAACGTTTAAAAAAAATGAAAAGGTACGACAGACATAAAATATCCCCATATTCTTGTTCCAATCCATTGCTATGTTTTTATGATGTTGTCAAACTATAAAAAAAGTTTGCAGGGCTCATATTATTTCCTACTACAAGTTTCCTGTGGTATCGAGTACTTTCAGAAACTGAAAGAAATCAGTAATTGATCGGAAGCTTAACGTGTTATTTTCGTCTGTTTTTCGAGATCTTTCCTAGTCTACGAAACCATATTTTCAGCTGTACTTCGTTTTCGTTTTAAAACCTGTTGGCCTGGCAGCCAAAACAAGGCTTAACATTGAGTAGAAAAGCCTCGTCCATTACGGGGAGGCTTGCTCCATGTAGCTACAGAAAATACGACTTGCAGTATCTGCCTGTGAAAGTATCGTATATTCTGGTCATGTATAGTGACATAAAAGTTTCAATTCTTCGGTAGGCACGTCCCTGACCCTACATAGGCATCTATCTTGAATTATAGAGAATGGAATTCGTGGTAGAAAAACATCCTTTGGATTTTTTTCTGCAGTAACACACGCGCGTTTCCTTAGTTCCGTTTGTGGTTTATCTCCAGGGTAAGATTTTGGCCCTGTTCTAATACTTTATTATAGACACATAATTTGTAGGACACCACTTTTTGTGCGAAAAATATTTTAGAATCACATTTTCAGCAGCTTCATAAACAGCCATCAAGTATAATATGGTTGCGTATAACTGGGTGTGTGCAATAATTCTTAGTTATTATATTTGAACTTTTCATAAGGAATTTTACCTCATTTCGCAATCTACATGTTATTCGAGGCAAAGACATTCCCGCTTCATACTCCACATAAATACACGAGCAAATTACTGAGAAAATATTCAGTGAATTATTTTCCTTGTATTAGAAAACAAATCTAGTTTTTCATCCAACTGCGGTTCCAAATCTGACGTAATTGAACTACTAATGATCAACTCCACCTATGGTCAACTCGACAATACAGTCATGACGGGGTACTAATTGGTAGTTCGCGATTCCATTAGTCATGCTTCCAAGCAAACTTGGCCAAAATTGGTCGCTGTTGTAATCAGTGTTTTGCCTTCAACCCACGCTAATAACAACGTGTGGTCTAACCAATAATGGACTGAGCTTGATGACTTTGTTGGACGTTAGTCTGTGACTATTTTTAGTCGCATTGTTCAGTTTAACGGTGAAGGGTAATAGGTGATCCGTACTTAGTAGGTCATGCGTCTTATCTACAGCACAGATTTTCACAGATAAATAAAAATTAGCATAATAGTCGTTAAAAATATCAGGAGCAAAGGCTTTCGTCTTTGAACTTAAAAAGACCATGAAAGTGTGTTTCCCGTAACTAGTATCAAATATTCAAGACATACCTAGTTAAAATATACCATTATTCAATGGCATATCTCCCAATAGTGTTCCCCTTTCGAAATGGAAACTATTCGTGATTCTAAACTTCTTCACGAGTCACCTTTCAGAGTACCGGAAAACATGTCACGTGCAGATCTTCCGGTTATATTTATGCATTGCATCTCTTTGAAGGATCGGATATTGATTTTATTTTTCAGAAGTTTAACGTTTTCTGGAACACCCATTTTTTTATTTAAATCTGGGAGTTCTAGAAAACGAATCCCACTTTCGGACAGAACCTCTCCCCATGACTTCAAGTTGCAATTTGATAATCCAACCAATTTTATCAGCAGTCACCTATTTGTAACCTCCAAATAGGGAGAGTTATTTTTAAACTCTAGACCAAATGATTGGATGTCACGATAATGCATATCAAATTGTCTAGCACTCTAAATGAGTACTGCCGGTATGGGGTTCCTCACGGCCGTGGCTTCTTTCCGCACAACTAAATAAGATTATAATATAGAGATTTATTAGGCCGAGACCACCATTGTTATACCAACCTTGTAGCTTCTAATATATTGTTGGCACATTATTGGGTAAATGGTAGGAAGTTTTAGAAAAATGCTTCCGAACGTTAATATTGAAGAACATTTGTTTAGTTGCTGTGATTGGATTACGTATACGTTTGTTATAATTCGTTCATAGTTGGTTCGCAATACCGACTACATACAAACTGTATACGTACTTTGCAAAAAACTGTATAGGTACGTGCGAAAAGGACTCGTACGATTACGATTCGAGACGCAGCCACGCGATAATGCGTAAAAAATAAAAAAAAAAAGTGTTACGATTAAACCGATTTTACTTTTTATTAAAGGTCATAATCTTTTGGGTAAGGTCAATAATTGTTGTTTCCCAAAACTTATTCTATCATCATACTGCCCCTTATTGAAAAGATCGCTATTAACGATAAGACCGCCTATTGAGTCACCCTAGTTATAAGTTTTATCGTAATTTGTATCGCGATATCTGTAATTTGTATGGTATGCATTTTCTCACTAATTCACACAAACGTATTTCTGTGCTAGAATTCATCCCTTGATTCCCCGGCTTATGACTGTGCAATATAATATTTATCTCTGTATTTCATTGTAGCTGTATAACATATCCTACCTGTTGCCACCCAAAGTCAACTACCTTCCATCTATAATTCTGTTTCAGAATGTGAGAAAGGTTCCATTAGCGTGATATTCTTGAGCATTACGAGTAATTAAGGCGTGGCATTAGCTTTGAGAAAACGAGGGTTTTTTTGTAAGAGCTTTTTCATCTTATTTGAGTTCAGCAGGTCGAGTAGTATTTAGGTTACATGTCTATTTACTGGTTTAATCGAGCGGAGTCATATTTTTATCTCAATGCGGATGAAAAAATTGTTTATGATATTCTTTAACCGATTCTGGTTCGCCAAAGATCATCATTATCTGTTGAATCATTTCAAACTTGGAAATTGATTTTGGCTATCTAAGAATACTCACCCTGTGCACACAGGTACATCAGTGGTATACTGCAAGCCCTAGTAATACTTGAGCAGCAAAAATCATCCTTATTGCTACAAAATGAAGTCCATTTTAAAGTCAGTTTGAAACTACTGATCTGCCTTTGAGTTTAAATCTTACAAATGAAATACATTCCGCAGGATACCCCTATAATATTTAACCCACATTGGCTTTAAGCAAGATCTACTCACAGTTAATAGGGCGACGGTTATCTAACCAATGTCAACCGAATAACCAATAACTATTAATAATGTGGCCAACGTCAGTCCCCTCCTGCACGGCTCGACGCACCATCTCGTTAACGGACCGATGCCCGAGGTCGCCGGTTTGATACCAGAGAGGGAGAATCTCTACAAACAATATTTTGATATGATAAAGTCCTTTTAAACAAATATCCTTCGATAAAATCAAGTTCACAGGGATAGCTTTCATGTATTTTACACACTCATTCCGAGGGAACAAGGTTCTTTTTAGTCAGTACGAGTCTGACAGTCCTTTCTGGTTCATCCAGGGCGAGAGGAATCATTTGATGATTTTACACTCCAAAAAGGAACACACTCTCGAATGTACAGAAGCATGTCAACTTTTGGATGATGTATATAGAGGCAAACACTGGTTGATGTGTATTTAAATCTGATCATCAATGCAATGGTCGGAACCATTACATGATTTTAGGATAATTTGAGTCTGTTAAACCAGCAATTGCCCTATAGTCCAGTAGCTTTAAAAAAATATACTATTGTGGAATCATCAATCTAATGATGATCAATTTGTTCGGAAAATGGTAAATCTAGAGGTAAGCTTTTTTATTTTCCTAATGCGCATGTATAAATAGTTTGCCCAAATTTCAAAAAACTATCTCTTGATATCAAACTTATCAACAATACTACTTTCATCGGTTACCCATTGATAAAATACTGTATTTCCAACAAACCCTTTCTTATTACTTCAGTATTTACTGAATTCTATTGGAGTTTTTATTACATAAAGTTGGGGTCGCCTACAAGTCTCTGAACCCCAAGTTCAGTCAACATTTGTATTAGGAATACTCGTACGTTTTATTATGTTGCCCTTTTTTTTTTTTTTTTTTTTTTTTGCGTGGTAAAATCATCAAATGAGTCCTCCCACCCAGGGCAGGGCGGGAGGGACTGTCAGACTTGTACTGACTAAAATCCACGGTGTCCTTCACGAGCACTTTACGTACCGGGGTTACGGTGATGGGTAAGTCCCGCGACCCCGGCAGGCTCTGGCCCTCTACAGGCCCCGTCAATTTGCTGACACTCTTTGAGGCGCGCGTGGAACACAACGCGCCGTCGACCCGGGCATGGTCCATGGTCGGACAGCAAGTCGCCCATTACTCGCTGCCCGCATGCCCGCGCCTACGGTGGCCGGAGATCGTCCTGTGACGTCCGACGCCGTGGGCGTCTACCACTGCGGCTGGGATGGAGGGAGGACGCTGTCCTCTCCCTCAGGCGGCCCGCCTCCTCCTTCACGAGCATGACTGCTTCGCAGAAGGAGGCGACCGCTTCCCACTCCGTCTCGCCCCGCAGCATGGCCTCGACCAATGCCGAGCGCGAGAGGTCTCCGCCTATCGCCGTCGTGAGGACACGGCGGTGCTCTGCCCAAGCGGGGCAGTCCTGCACCGTATGCTCCACCGTGTCCTCCGGACGATCCTCGCAGTGGTGACACCCAGGCGTTTCTTCCCTCCCTATCAGACACAGGAACCTCCCGAAACTTCCGTGTCCGGTGAGGACCTGCGTCATGCGGAAGGTAAGGACGCCGTGACGCCTATCCAGCCACTCCTCAAAGAGGGGTCTTACCGCCGCGATTGCGGCGTGCCCGGACCTCGGTTGCGACAGTCGCTCCCTCCATACTGCCCTGAGATCGCGCCGGAGCTCTTCCCGCCGCGCCTCGACCTGTCGAGGCAGCGGGGATTCGCCCCGGCGCTGCGCCTCCACGCGCCATTCGTAGACGCGCTGGAGGGCAGTCGCCTCCAGATCCCAGGGCAGCAATCCCGCTAGGAGGTTGGCTGATTCGCCGGCGATCGTGCGGTATCCCCGGATCATCCGGATAGCCATGACTCTCTGGCATGCGACCAGCTTGAGTGGTCGCGTCCGGATGCTTAGGGCCCACACAGGGGCCCCGTAGAGGGCCATGGACCGCACGACACCGGCGTACAGCCTCCGGCAGGAGGCGTTTGGCCCGCCGAGATTGGGCAGGAGTCGCCTGAGGGCGCCTGCTGCCCGGTTCAGCTTTGGGGCCAAACGTAGGAAGTGCTCCCTAAAGTTCCACCGGCTGTCGAGGACGAGTCCCAGGTACTTCATCGTCCTCCCGACGCCGATGCGAACCCCCTCCACCGTAATGTGGGACTCTGAACGTGGCGCGTTCAGACGGCCATGAAAGCACATGGCCTCTGTTTTATGCAGCGCCACGTCGAGTCCCAACTGCCGGATCCTCTGAGCGACTGTCGCCACCGCTTCCGTCGCCAGGTCGGCCGCCGCCTGGTGCGACTCTCCCTCCGCCAGGACGAGCGTGTCGTCGGCGTAACATATTACGCCGACGCCGTCAGGGAGGTCGCCGCGCAGCACCCAGTCGTAGCCGATGTTCCACAGGAGCGGCCCCAAGACCGATCCCTGTGGAACACCGCACGACATCTCTCGCCGGTTCCACTCTCCCCGGTGACCGGGGTAGATGACGGCCCTGTCCGTCAGGTAGTCCTCGACTGTGCGACGGAGGTAGGTCGGCACCCGGTGATACCGGAGTGCCTCCCTTATGCAACTCCAGGGCAGGGTGTTGAAGGCGTTGGAGATGTCCAAGGACACCGCCAAGACGACCCTGCCCCGGGATACCGCATCCCCCGTCGTGAGGGCTCTCACGCGCATGATGGCGTCCACCGTCGAGCGCCCCCTCCGGAAGCCAAACTGGCTCTCCGAGAGGTCCGGGCCCACCCGATTCAGGTGCCCGACGAGGCGGTCTGCAATTACTCTTTCAAAGAGCTTGCCCACCTCGTCGAGCAGCACGATGGGCCGGAATGCGGACGGAGAGTCCGCAGGGCGCCCGGGCTTCTGGATCAGGACCAGTTTCCCCGTCTTCCAACGAAGCGGGAACTGGCCCCTCTCCAGGCATGCGCTAAAGAGCCCCCCCAGTCGAGGCCCGAGAGTCCCCGAGGCCAGGACCCAGGCTTTTCCTGGCAGGCCGTCGGGTCCTGGGGCGGTATTTTTGGCCTTGAGCCGTTGTACCGCCACTCTCAGGTCTACCTCGGTCACCTCTGGAGCGTCGTAGACATCGTCGTCGCTGTGGTCCGCGTTTGCGTCAGCTTCACCGTCGGATTCCGTCGGAGACGGAGCCATGGGCGGGGGAGTATGCTCTCCCCGCGATGGGAACAGGGCGCTCACCACGTCCGTAAAAGATGTCGTTATTATTTATGGCCATCATGACCTTGTCAACATTGAGTTATAGGCATGGCTAGGACTTATCTAGACGTATCAGTTACGAAGACGTTCTTGGAATAGATATCTTGAACAAATAAGTTAGGTACCGATATTAAACAAGGTTAAATAATAAATTTACTGGCGAAACTTTACTTAAGGGTGGTGTTTGATGGCTTAACTATAGCCGTGCACCTCGTAAACTAATATCTTGTAGAGATACTTTTAATCTTGCTTGCGGATTTACTCGCCCTTTCAGTTTATTTGTCCCATGCTTCAAGTTTGATGCATAAAAGCGTATAACCGTCGGTAGGGTCCCATTTGTCTCCATACCCAAAATTAATCAAAATCGGTCCCGGTTGTCACAAGTTAGGGATTATGATATCGAACATCTTTTTAAAATCATTGAAATTCTGCCAGTACATTCTGCATTACGACGATGAAAGGGCCTAAAACATTGTAACCAAAATACAGTCGCAAAAATCCAAGAAACGTTCAACATAATGCCCCCCATGATGGAACACACGACTCTCATTTACAAAACGTCAAAGTTATAACAAAGACTTCTTGATTATTTTAGCTTTGCTTACTGTTTAACTTAGCTACGCTTGTTTGTCAACACGGGGTAACTTTATACACCAAGTTTTTGTTACGGTACGGCAATACGAAACGCGATAGGCGTATAACGTTACGAATATTGATTTACTCGTTTATCCTGGCGTAAGTCGTGTTATAACTCTGAAGCAAGCTTGGATACGTAGGAATGCCTTCGTTGGAGATAGGAATGTTTACGAGTCTGCTTGAAGGAATATTGAAGCCTGCTTGCTGTAGATACTGGAAGTATACGTCTTGTGGAATTCTGTGGAAAAGTTCCTGTGGTTCGGTAGGCGATGTTTCAGATGAAATATTGTTTTTGTGAAAATAATTATCAACCTTGAAAATATGCTAGTATTCTGAAGGACATTTTAATAATGCAGTCTTGATTTAAAATATCATGTATGAATGCCGATGGATGGAGAGGAAGGCCAAAGAACCCACATGGATGGATTGTGTAAAGAATAAATGATGCTGTGTGACGTCTGACAGGAGAGAATGGAAGAAGAAAACGTTGCTACGACCTTAAGCAAAATGGGATAATGAAGGCAAGTGATGATGATGATAAAAAATATCATGTCCTCTAGATAGGGCGAAGGTCTCTACGGTAGTCTTTCACAGGGAATAGTAAGGCAACAACAGGACCAGCATATAGCTAGTTTAGTTCGGCCCAACGACTGTATGCCTGAACAAATACAACAGCCAGACATTTGTTTTTACAGAGTTTCATTTCATTCAAAAGGAGAAACAGCAATATCTGTTGAAGGATATGTTTATTTATTACAACGGTTCCGGATACGGTTTCTGTACGTTTCTTTGAGTTCCTGTGTTTGTTTACTCGACTTCGAAGCTCCAGGATTTATGTTTGTTCAATGGGTTCGTCTAGGGTTGTATGCGTAAAATATTTTGCAAATTGTTGGCGTAATTTGATTTTGTATTTTCTTTAGATCATTGATAACAACGATCGAAGTATTTAATCCATATTTAGAAGCAACATTGCACAAACATGAATAGAAGGAATTCGAAACAAAATCGCCCAAAACTACACCACGGAAGCTAGCAGTAAAAGATCTATCCAGCCCGTAGCTTCTGCCAATATTTTATCCTCAATGTCTCAAAGGGCTCTCAAAATGGCCGCCGAAACTTGGAATAAGTTGCAAGGAAAAGGGTTGTTTCCTCGACATTGATGACGCAAAGAAACCTTAAAGCCATTTTCTCCAGTTTATTTTCGGATATGTTTCGTGTTGAACTGTACAAACGGGTACGGAAGCCGCAATAAAAAAGGACGAAATTTCGGAATACGTTAAATAACTGGAAGTTCGGTAACAGAAGCGGAGTTTTTCAGAGAATGTTACGTGCCAAGTTTTTAGTAATGGAATTCGTTTTCTGAATGTTTTTCTTCTTATTGCTTAATTCAATTCTTCCGCGAAATGCGTAATGCTTTGCCAAAATTAAAAAGTATTCTGCAAGATTTACTCGTTCTGGTTCCTTGGGTAGACCTAGACATGTTCTGTTATGACTTTGAATCCATCTTCACACCCTTTCGTCGTTTTAGTATAATTTGTATAACAGTATTTGTATATCTGTAAGTCCTTTTATATGTTGAGCTTCATCGCTTGACAGGATCAAGTGATTGATGTCCTACCGATCATTATTATCATACCCGAAATTGAGGTCGCTTTTATTACTCCCGAAATGCGGAAGCAATATAACTCACTTTCGATATTGCGACATTTAAGTAGATTTATTGCTGTATACGTATTTTATTTCATCACTACTGCTCCCAAAATCGTGAGTAAATCCGCAAAATGTAGAAGAGTCAAAAATTTGACGTCGTGTGACATCCACCAAATCTTCACTTGGCTCTATGGTGGATTTTTGCATATAATTAGGCCATTTGCTCACTGATTACTTTTTGTTGCGGAGACTTTTTGTATTTCAGTCGAATGCTTGCTCTCAGTTTAATGCTGAAGGATTAAATGATAGTGCGCTGATTATGCCAAAGTCACAAACCCAGTTGAATGCTGAGAAGATTAGCCGGTCGCTAGGAGCATAATTATGACACTATAATCAGTGACAAATAGTTATAATATACAGAGATAGGTCATATGACCTATCTACATTACATAAGTACATACTTATAATACCCAGAGACGAGGCCCGTTGCAAGGTTGTGGGAACATTAGGATTCACATTAGGGTGCACTGTTCGATCGCGGGACTTACGGATTACCGTGACTCAGGCACGTAAAGGGCTATTGAAGGACACCGTGGATTTTATTCAGTACGAGTCTGACAGTTCCTTCCACTCTACCGTGGGTTGGAGGACTCATTTGATGAATTTACGGCGATAAAAAAAAGGTTACACTGCTCAATTATGTATAATGCTAGTCCTGCTGATGTGTATGTTTCAATGTTAGTTGATTTAAAAAAAAATCCTTATGTTTCGTTTTCTATTTGTTTCAGTCAAAAGCGCTAGGCAGAGTGCTTTTCGACCAAGTATGTCGCCAGTTACACCTCTTGGAAGCGGATTACTTCGGCTTGGAATATCTAGACGCCAACGGTACAAAAGTATGGGTAAGTTATCTAACTTTTTTTATTTACTAAGTTTAAGGCGAGGTTTTCCTGAGCACCGCAGGCATTCAACGCTTACCGCAGCGCCCGCAAGGACTAGCGGATACGTAATGAATTACGATGCGCGATGACACGCGCGCCAAAACTTGCGAAGTCTAGGTAGTAGTTACAGAGTAGAGCAAAGCAGTAAATCAACTTGAATTGATTACTATAGGCACGTTTGTATGTATAATTTTTTTTTGTTGCGGTATTATTTTGAAATCAAATGATGTCAAGGACAATTTTGTTCAAAATGAAATACTTATGACGATTAACGTATTTATTTGGAAATATGGATTAATATAATGTAAAACTACCTTCGCATATATTGCATTATTTTTGAACATACAGAATAATTTAGTTGGAAATATGATGTTTACAATCTTAAAATGTTACAATGTTAAAAAGTAAAAAAAAATTCAGGACCTTTGGACCATTAGATAAATGCCGTTTGTATTCGACTATCATTATATTAAGTTGGTGATATGTTCGTATCGCAAATAATTTTGGTATTACCTTTGAATGGACAAATTACTTGGCGCCGGAACCAATCAAATAGAAGCTAATGAAAGCTAATATTATTTTTTCTCTAAAAAGTAACGGATATCATCAGTAGAATTGTTTTCATGAAGTACATTAAAGTTACATACTCCTCAATTTTAGGGTTATTCAAATGAACAAGCTGTAAAGTAATTAACGGAGACACCTTACGCCCTTCCGTATGCTCTATTCACCTATAATACAAATGTTGATTTTGATTAGTTTGTAATAATTACCACTAAATACTTTTTTTAATTAAATAAAAAAGTGGAGTAAATGACTCACTCGTTATCCCCTGAATCGTTAGTCGATATATGCGCACTGCGCTTGGCCTGCAGCTGCATTGCTCTAAAATATAAAAATCTAGGTAATTTTAAAGCGTGGAGGTGAATCAGGGGTCACGGCAGTTAATAACTAATATTTTTGTAGGAAATGATCATACTGTGTACACTTCCACACTATGACCACTACCTATTTCACAATTGGAGACAGTAAACCATTATAATAAGTGCGTTCACGGTGGCTTTATGAACTCTGACATAGGGTCTAAATTTAACAGTCTTAAATATTTGATGCGGTTGGTAAATCCGCTAGAAAAATAAACCATTATATTATATTCTGTGGTTATAGTCTAGGAGCCACTGAAACATCCCACCCGTTCTCCACAAAGCTAGATTTTTAAAAATTGTATTATTGAAAAGTAACGTTGTAGCAGGCATCTATGTGGTTGCATTATCATTCCTCAAAACGGAGACAAAGTTATTTTGTTTTTGCTCTCACAGTATGACTATAATTTTAAATTCTAACTTTGTGAAAAACAGGTAAGTCGGATGGTTCAGTAGCTCTCCTACTATTAGTAAAGAGAAATAAATATACAAAGAAGGTTTTAATAATTTTTCCAATGCATCCTTACCTTTTTTGTTTATTCAGCCTTCGAAGAGCCGGCGATGACAACTTCTTACTTTTTCTGCCCATTTGTTTACAAAATTATAACCTTATATAATGAAGAATATTACAAGTATTTTGAAAATTACTATATATACAGGTATTATTATTTAAAATAAATGTTTGTCTCTGTTAGTAATAGAACTAAGCGTGGTGGTGGGTTTGCAAAAAAATTGACGTACATCCGACCTCCGACACGGTCCAAGACCGACTAAATGCCACGGGTCGAGTGTATGAAAAGATGAAATCACCTAATTCTGGACTTACTGGTATGGTTTCTCATCCTTTTACAATAATACTGCTAAATTCTATCTAATTTTTTATGCTCTTTAAGATGGTATAAGTTTTATTATTCAAAGCCTAGTATAACTCAAATAAAATGGTATCCAAACCATGAGTTGGACCTGTTTTTGCGATTTAATTGCATGCAGTAAAGTGCAAGCAATCGTGTATCGAAGAGCAGAAACCTGTAGACCGAAGACTGAAATATGTACTATGTTTTTTTCAAAATTTAAATCCCTTTTATTAAGGAATAATACACAATACAAAATGACGGTTTTGCGTCTCACATCGCCTTAAGCAACATACCTGTAGCTACTGCTTTTATGTTTTATAAGCTGTTGGACTTTTGCCAAAATCCATTGAACCTGGAGCAGGTGTAGTTTCTTGGGATGTGAGAGGTTATTGATAATAGTAGATTATTAACCAAGGGCTGTATGACATCAATTGCATACGAGGTTTTTGGCGCCTGAGCGAAGCGAAGGCGCTAATTAACCCGAGTATGCAATTGATGCTTACGCCCGAGATAAATACTCTGCTTTACATATCGATTGTGAGGTAAGTAAACAACAAGATAGCAGGTTTCAATGAACATTTATTAAGAAGAAAAAAATGTGTATTTAATTAAAATTAATAGTAAAATTATTACAATTTGTAAGAGATATGGTCACGTTCTTTTTAGGTATATTTATAGTTTGAATATGAGTTTGTGATGATAAGACTTGAGTTTGAGTGACTTGAGGTTCTTGCATCGTCAAGCGCGTCAAATCTTGCTGGCCAGTTTGATTTTTAAATCGATTCCATCTAACATACGATGTGGAAACAAATAGTTCCATATTTAAAATAAAATCTTTATATTGTCTAGATTCCGATTCGAGTAATTAATCGATACCGAGAAAAAAAAAATTAACTTTTTAAAAATATTCTTCGTGCAGTATGAGTATGACAGTTCTTTTTTCAAATTCCAAAACCTATGCTGTAATGATAGTCATACACCCCGGCATTCAGGGGTGTAAGGGTGTACTTACAGAGCAAGAGATATGTAAATTATGTTATTGTACTGTCTTGGGAATCTTAAAAGGCAGGAGTTCAACAGCATCAGAAAAAGAATTGCTGTAAAATTTCATAAGATGGAATATTCTATTCTGTTTCTCAAGTAATACGACACATGATACAATTTTGAATATTTTTGTAGTAATTCAAATTATGATTGTGTTGAAGTGACCTCTTTTTTTATCGTGGTAAAATCATCAAATGATTGCTCCCACCCAGGGCAGGGCGGGAGGGACTGTCAGACTTGTACATTGACTTGTAATCCACGGTGTCCTTCACTAGCCCTTTTACGTACCGGGGTCACGGTAATGGTTAAGTCCCGCGACCGTGTTGAAGTGACCTTTGGAAAACTTTCTGTCTTCGGTAGTGCCAAAACCCACTAAAGTACTACACTTATTCATTATTATTGTTTGATCAAACTATGAAGAAAGACTTTGATGTCATGTAAAGCCAAGGTTTATCCTAGGGTATGCTAGAACTACCTAGGTTGCTGAATCCTGATTTGTCAAAAATTGAGTGTAATCTCTTGACGACACATAAAGAAGAAGAATGTAGGCTAGTTGTAAGCAAAATAAATAAATAATTGTTACGGAAACAGACTGGTACCTAATAATACCACACAGATCACAAAAAAAAATACCAACCACCTCCATGAGACTAAGTTGATAGATTGAATTTAACGAGCTCCTGCATACATTCCCTTGAGAAACGGATGATTGTTTCATACACGTCACGTACATATCAACGTGACAGTGAGAGCACTTGCTTTCAATTGAACTCTTAACTTCCAACTCCCTGACACATTAAACTTGACATTGACAAAGGGTTACTCCATGCTCTAGTCTGAGGAACTCAAATTACGTTAATAATGAAGTAACTACGGTACTTTCACAGTTGTTCTTATAACTGAGGAAGCAAAAACGTAATAAAAACAATTTTTATTAGGTTTTGAAGGAGAGTATATATCATTTTAGTTACTTTACTGTTCATAATGTTATGCAGCAGCAGTCATTTGTGAGGTTTCTGGCGTATGAGAGTGCAAGCGACGTACCAGTGGGAGAAACGTTGACCCTAATTGATGTCTGTTTTAAAGGACAAACTGTCCTCCGTATCATTCTTTTGAAAAATGCATAGATGAAGAAAGAAAGGTATATAAGCCAAGGTTTTTGATGCCTGATAGAGCCTACTCTTGCCCTCCAATTTTAACTGCTGGATCTGCTTCCATCATAGACAAGCGATGGATGAGGTCTACGATGAAACATCGAAAGACGATTCTTGCTTCGAAGTCTGATGAGTTATACTTGATGGTAGATAAATTATAAAGTGGTGTAATTCAAAGCTATATACCAGACTTCTATCTAACTTTTCCCCCGTAGAGTTAAAAATTAGTTACCAACGGTATGTAAAGGTTGTAGTTATGTAAAACATTACTAAAGCGCAGTAAAGTGTTGCTCTGGAAACCTTACATGGTTAACTATTGAGTGCAACGTTAATTGGATAGCGGTAAATCGTACTTTACATACTGGAAGTAAATGTTCAGGCGGTGTACAGAAGGAGCAATTTAGATTCCCGATTTTAAGCAATTATTTAAATAATTTATAGTAATTGCTTAATTCGCTTTTAATAATAATTAAAAGTGTGTCAAATAATCATGATTATTCTTACAACGATATTTGCACGCAAATATCAAGACACACAAAAAAACTTCACAACAAAAGTAAGCTGTTGTGACCTAAAATATATTTTATAGTGTTCTCTAAAGATAAAATTGCTTAACTTCAAGATTTAGTAGTGCAGTGCGCGCCATTATAGAACGAAGGAAGTATATATCACTCGTAAATACTTAATACTACGGACCACGTTATGTAAAAGAATACAATACAGTATGAGATACTGAGTTGCCTTTTATATTGCCTGTTGTAGCGCTGGCACAATGCATTGTAAATCATTTTTAATAATGCAACATGAAGAATGTTAAAGTCCGGAAACATATTTATTTCCTTTCCTGAACCAGTCCTATAATTATATGCTTAACAAAAGATTTGACCTTTAAAACGAAAGATGACATAAAGCGTAAAAAGGTCAGCGTACAATTCTGAGCATATGAGCTGTTCCGAGATATTCTCTATGAAACTCCATACTGCAAACTTGTAGGGATCGTGTTGGTAACTGACCAAGATCAACTCTTAAAAAAATCCAAGCCTTACTTTGAGGTCGCGGGACTCACGAATTACCGTGACCCCGGTACGTAAAGGGCTATTGAAGGACACCGTGGATTTTAGTCAGTACGAGTCTGACATTCCCTCCCGCTCTGCCCTGGGTGGGAGGACTCATGTGATGATTTTACCAAGTAAAAAAAAAAGGCATGCTTATGAAAAGAGTAAGTTGATGTTTAGATTACACAGACTTTTGCCTTGGTCACTCTGGATCGAAGAGTTTGAAGTAAGGGAAAAGGCCTTTTTCCGAGCTGTGTGAATAGCATGGGCTTGTTAGTCTGCATCATAATCTTTACGGTATAATCGTGTGTATGTTTTGTCCAAACTAATAGAATTTTGCAATTACGCTAGTGTTTTGGCATTTAAGTTACATAATTAATAGCACAGATAAAATATACCTAGTGAGGTATCACAAAACTAGTGTACACTTGGTAAAGTCGAATATTACATTTTCAACAAATCTATTAAAATGTGCTTTGGGTTGGTTCCTTTACTTCTTAGATTCAGCTTAAACGCTAGGAAGTGGCGATGTCCGGGTGCTCTAGGGGACTGCCTCATGTAATTTGCTGATGTTCAAATATATGTGTGATACAAGATAGGTGATGAAAGCTTAATTTTAACAACATCATTTCTTTTTTTCACCAGTACTGGCTAGACGTCGAGAAGCCGATGTGCAGACAAGTGGGCCTTTCCATGCTGGAGCCGACGCTGCGCTTCTGTGTCAAGTTCTACACGTCGGACCCAGCTCGGTTGGAGGAGGAGTTCACACGCTACCTGTTTTGTCTGCAAGTGAAGAAGGACCTTGCGACGGGGTGCATACAGTGCAATGAGAATACTGCTGCGCTTATGGCCAGCTATATTGTGCAAGGTGAGAAGAATCTTTATTGTAATTAAAATAAGGTTGTTTTTAGGCCACCCTATCTCGGTAACTACTCGATTAGAAGAGTTAAGAATACTTCTTCTGTCTGCAAGTGAAGAAAGAACTCGCGACAGGTGTATAGTGTATACCTACGCAAGGTGAAAATAATCTTCATTGTAATTAAATAAGGTTGGATTTGTGCCCTAATGTCACTAGTACTTTGTCTCTTGGTAACCCTGCTCGAGTGCATACAGTGCAATGAGGATTACACTGCTACGCTTGTGGATATATTGTACAAGATAAAGGAAATGCAGATATTGAATTGTGATTTACTAAATTGTGCGTTTCCACTAAGGCTTAGTGCATAGTATATGACGCTGAGGATTAGTATAGACTAGCAAATCATTAGAAATATACGTCACCTCATCAAAAAAATGCCGACTTCTACTAGCCTCAAAATTGTACAAAACAAAAGACAAGTAAACTCACGAGTTTTCCGTATAAAATACTTTGTTGACACACCTTTAACCACATTCGTGTCAAAGACACGCAATTCATTTAAGATCATCCAAGTTTATAAGCTAAGACGCGGTCGTATGTACAGCCCTCCTCATAAAAGCCTGGATACAAAATTCACGAGCAAACAAACTTCATGCGACCTTAAAAGTTGTATCGAGCTCTCAAACTTCCCTCGTCATGTACGACGCAACTTTAATAACGTAGTTTGACCTAAATCATCAAGAATTCCATATTAATAGGGAACGGTTGTGTTGGCTAGTTGAGTATTAACGTCCAGTTTGTATTCGTGACACCCTGTGTACTGGAATACTTGTAGTTCGTTAGTTATGGGTGGGTGTTATGCGCTATGTGTCTAGAAAAACGATAAAATTATCATCATCGATAACTCGATCATCACCGGAGGTCGGAATTGTTGATATTAATATGGATCTTCCCGGGATTTCTCATCTCATGTGAAACATCATTATCTAAAAGAAAATAACTTTTTTATTTCATAGATCGCGGGGTTTTTTTGCTCTTTAAAAGTAATTCCGGGTTTTGGGGCATATTCACTTTATTCTTTCGCTGTATGAAATCAGTGTAAGTATATGAAAAACTACCTGATTCTGACCCATGATCATCATGCATGGCATGACACCGCAGGAACAGATTTTGTCGTCGAATAGAATAGGCAACTGAAAGAACGTAGATTTTTTTTATTTGTTTCTATCGTCCTAAGCAGGGTTATGTGCTATAACTGGGCAAATAAAATGTCGAATTGTATAGAAATTACTTTAGCTATTCTTGGAAGAAGAGAGATAGAATTGGTTATGCTACGGTTGGTGAGGTCGCTTACACCGAGTCCAAATTGAAGATTTTTTTGCACTAGAGCGAGAAGTGAGGCCTTTGCCATGCAAATTATAACGGACTCTTCTTGCTTTTTTCTTAGCGGAATGCGGAGATTTCGTGCCAGAAGACTATCCGGACCACACATACCTCAGCGGCTACAAGTTCTTCCCCGGGCAAGATTCGGAGTCCGAGAGGCGGATCATGGAGAACCATAAGAAACATCTGTAAGTCATTACATATCTCTAATTCGTATTATAGCTTATTTGCCTTAAATTAATTCCTATTACAAACTAAACTATCTCAAGGACTATATTTTTTTTGCCTCAAATGGAAAGTTATAGAAATTTTGCAACAGAAAATAATAAAACAGGGTGGCCACTTTCTGGAAAACCGGGAAACGTCAGGGAATTTTGCTAGACATTGTAAAGTCAGGGAAATTTAAAGGAGGTCAGGGAAGCTCAAGCGGGCTTACTCCAGCGCACCTTAAGAACTATAAATACTTAACTAATTTTCAATACGTTACGTATCTAACTGAATACGGTCGAAGACTACTAATTTTTTGGTCAGGGTTCGAGACTTAACACTCTTTTTTTTTTCGCGTATATGTTAAAAAAATTAAGATTATGGTCAGGGAAAAACTTGAAAAAGCGCCTGCGAAACCGGGAAAAGTCAGGGAATATTGATTTTGGTAAATAGTGGTCACCCTGTAAAATAATTAGAAGAAAACTCTTGATTATTTAAGGCTTAGTAATCCTTGTCCTTACTTATATCATAAATGCAGAAGTCTGAATGGATGGATGTTTGTTACTCAACATTTCACGTCAGAACGGTTGAGCGTATCGTGATGAAATTTGACATAGAAGTATAGTCTGGATTGACTCAAACTACAAATTTTATCCCGGTATTAAACTCCGGGAGTATAATTTTCTAAAAGATACACACCGGCGAAGCTTGTAAATATTATGTTGAGTATATAACCTGTCGAAACTGCAGAATTTACTGATCAAGCTACAAAAAACAAAAAGAAACATGTCATCTATCCCTTTTGACTTGTACTTACCAACCAAACCTTTTAAAAGAACTTTCCAGACGTTTTCAGTATCAGTACAGTTTCGTTCAAACTCATTACCGATTCCCTCAACCTTTAATACTAAAACCGAAGCTTTTACTTCAACAATACAAATACAACCGTCTCCAGTCCTAAGGAAACAAGATGAAGTACTAATCCGACTAATTGGGCCAATCAGGGGCGTTGTAGTTATTTTTTAAAATTTTTGTGTTGCAGAGGCCAGAGTCCCGCGGAGGCTGACTTAAACTTATTAGAAACGGCGCGGAGATGTGAATTATATGGTGAGTGGAAAGTTTTTTTGATAGTACTTTCTTTAGATTGATTTTTTCGTTTGTCCCTGTTATAAATACTGCTACCTTAGAAATGTTGGTCGTGGATTTTGATGTTAAAGGACTTTACAGTATGAAATTATCACTGCCCTTAAAAGGCGAAGGTCGAAATCAAGAGGAAACCAGTGTTTCTTACAACGAACCCTTTGAAAAGTATGTGATGTCTTCAAACCCGCATTGGACTTGGTAATCCATGGTACCAACCAACCTATTCATCGTACCTTCCGTTGTAAAATTTAAGCTACCTTTGAGAAATCCACAGGTCTCTGACATAGCTTTAGACTTACATATTGGTTATATAAGTGCAGGTTTCCTCACGATGTTCATTTTATGCCAATAATGTCTAAAAACGTGAAAAGACACATTATTACTTGCTTGGGTTTGAATTGAAAGTCGTGACATGAGAGGCGAAATTTTTACTTCTGGTCCATTATAATTCCACCACCGTCTATTGAAGAACCTTGTATTCCAGCAGTGGGAAAAATATGAAAGTCAAATGGTTCGGCAATTTTTAATGACTCTTCGCTTAGTATGACACTTTTTTTTTATTGTGGTAAAACCATCAAATGAATCCTCCAGGGCAGAGCGGGAGGGACTGTCATACTTGACTGACTAAAATCGACGGTGTCCTTCAATAGCCCTTTACGTACCGGGGTCACGGTAATTCGTAAGTCCCGTGACACCTTGGTATGACACTTAATAAAAATATTCTGAATATTTGTTCCAGGTATAAAAATGCATCCAGCAAAAGACCACGAAGGGGTTCCACTAAACCTCGCGGTCGCGCACCTGGGCATCATAGTGTTCCAGAACCACACCAAGATTAACACTTTCAGTTGGGCCAAGATACGAAAAATATCGTTCAAGAGGAAAAAGTTCCTCATCAAGCTGCATCCTGAGGGTTACGTTAGCGTAAGTGCTTTTTCTTTACCAAATACATCGAAAACGGTTTAGGTGTTCAGAAGTTATGGTGGGATAAAGAAACTCACATACCTGATGAACTCTGAAAACATATACTCTTTTTTTGGGCAGTCGTGTAAAAACTATGGGCATCTTTATGGGATCAGTGAAACATTACCCGTCTTATCACAAAAAAGAAAAACATCTGTTTAAAACTTGTCTAAAAAAACCGTTAACGCGAAAACGACATTTCAAGTTGATATAAGAGTCGTTTTGCAGTTACACTTTTTTTAGACATGCGTTCAACATTATGTTTCTCTTTTCGTGGTAAGACGGTATATGTTTTGCCTTTAAGATTATTGTGTTAGCCTTAGCGAATTCGCTTTATATCGATTTAGTTGGCCCAGTGGCTGCAGTCGCCGGTCGATTTCTGCACGGAACAATTATGGACTACAAGTATAGTTGTTCTGTGCCTGACTATATCATAAATCTGCATAACGCTTCATTTTTTATTAAATAATCGTCAATATGCATTCATCGGTAGTGGTAAATTCTTAATAATAATGTTTCCTTTTCTATCCACAGGGATATTACCGGGACGTGGTAGAATTCTTCTTCGACGGTCGCAACGAATGCAAGAACTTTTGGAAGAAGTGCGTGGAGAACCACGGGTTCTTCCGCTGTTCGAGCGTCCAGCGACAGCCGAGACAGAAGACCAGGGTCATATCCAGAGGATCCTCGTTTAGGTGAGCGAGGCTACTGCTATACTGTCACATACGAACTTAACTAACACTGTATCATCCCACTGCTGGGCAAAGGCCTCTCCCCATGACTTCTAACTATTTCGATCTTTTTTTTTTTCGTGGTAAAATCATCAAATGAGTCCTCCCACCCAGGGCAGGGCGGGAGGGACTGTCAGATTTGTACTGACTAAAATCCACGGTGTTCTTCAATAGCCCTTTACGTACCGGGGTCACGGTAATTCGTTAGTCCCGCGACCCCGGCAGGCTTTGGCCCTCTACAGGCCCCGTCACTATGCTGACACTCTTTGAGGCGCGCGTGGAACACTACCGCCGTCGACCCGGGCATGGTCCCACTACTTTGCTTGCTTTGCTTGTCGCAAATCACTGCACACGATAAACGTCCACCAGTTTTTTTTTGTAATATCTTTTTCCTGTTTTGACCCCCATCTCGCTATGTACGAATACGGCATAAAACAAGGTTACCGTTATCAAGCCGCTTAAAAAAATAATGCAGTTAATTTTCATTAAATAAGTTTGACTGTTCTGAAACTGTTGATAACTGAGTTTCGTGCAACAACTTCTGCATGCATAATTACCGTAAAACGAGCGTCCCCTAGCACGCGAACTTTTCAACTCCTATCCTTGGGGTATTCTATGTTGTTTAGCTGTTGTTCTCAACCATTGTATTCTGTGCATTCTGTATGAAAGTGTGCACTATAGAGGGATTAACCACTGTCATCGGTGCAATATATGTCTATACTATCACTACATAGTATAAAACAAAGTCGCTTCCCGCTGTCTGTCTGTCCCTATGTACTATGTACTCTATTTAAAAAAAACCGTTACGTAGTTTTAAAGATCTAAACATACATATGCTTAGATCTTTAAAACTACGCAACGGTTTCTTTTAATAGATAGAGTGATTCAAGAGGAAGGTTTATATGTATATAACATTCATAATATAGTTGAGATTGCACCCGTGTGGAGCCGGGACGGGTCGCTAGTAATATTTTAAAGCAATTTAAATTTTCTGGTAGAAAGTAACATTACCAGTACCACGACCCCGACAGTGTTTTTTCAAATACGTCATACCACCCAGGGCAGAGCGGGAGGGACTGTCAGACTCGTACTGACTAAAATCCACGGTGTCCTTCAAGTGTCCTTTACGTTCCGGGGTCACGGTAATTAACCACCAGTGAGTCCCGCGACCAACCCTGGCAGTGTAGTGTTTTTTATACCATAAAGGTGTCAAACGAGCATATGGCCCGCCTGATGGTGTGCGGTAGCCTAAGGACGTTTACACCACCAGAGGTATCGGTTGCGCTTTTTGCAACTTTTTCACGCCTTTTTTGGAACTGTGAAACAAGAAGTAAGGAACGTTGTCCCGACTGTTAATAGGACAATATTTTCGATAAAATCCTTTCAGAAGAACTGACTTGGACTTTAACGCAGATGGGCTACTTAGGCGACTCGGCCGTCGCCAGCCAGTTGGACCTTGAAGGGGTACCTACCACTAAGCGTGACTGGTTATTTCATTTCTTACGACACGTGTTCGTTTCTGTCTTGTGGAGTATATTGAATTCTTTCTAGACCACGGTTCAAAAGTGTTTCAGACTTCGACATTTTTTTTTTATCGTGGTAAAATCATCAAATGTCCCAGGGCAGAGCGGGAGGGACTGTCAGACTCGTACTGACTAAAATCCACGGTGTCCTTCAATAGCCCTTTACGTTCCGGGGTCACGGTAATTCGTACAGTCCCGCGGTTCAAGTGTTTTAGACTTCGACATAGACAATATACTAATATATCTCATTCTCTGTTATATAGGTATAGCGGTAAAACCCAGAAACAAATCGTCGAGTACGTGCGAGATAACTACGTGAAACGGCAAACATTCCAGAGGTGCGTACATATTAAAACATTACTAAACATAAGCTTAGCTATATTGGTCGATATGTTTTAAAGTAGAATTAAAATTGACGTGGGATAAAGGCTTAATTAAGGGTGAATATCACTAATGAAATTGAACGCGATTAGCTAATTTAAAACCCGTTCAAGAGCTATCAGTTTCACCATTATTGACATCTTCAGTCCTTGAACGCTGTTTACGTGTGCTAATCGCATTGAGTTTCGTTTGTGAAATCTGGCGGTATAGCAGAATCATAATGAACTGCTAGAACTCAAGCAGTAGAACAATTTTATAGCAATATCCTATTATAATTCTGCCAAACTGGTCTTTTTAAACCCAAGCTCATAAGAAACGCGTTTTATCTCACGTAGGTATAACTAAAATACTGCATGTATTAAAAATAATAATTATATAAGCTTAAGCCGCCATAGATTAAAAATAAACAGCTTTCTTACTGTAACTTACTTTTAGCTAGACAACGCTTATAGATGTAACATAGTATGTTTTATACAAACCAAGGTTTAGGTAGGATGTACGGGAATTCTAACATTAAGTTAATACTAAAGCTTTTTTGTGGAAAGATAAATTCTCAATTGCGAGTAGAACTTGTAACCTGCAGGGGTCGAAACTAGTCAGTAAAATCAGTAAAAGTCAGTTTTTTTTAGCATGGTCAGTAAAAGTCAGTTTTTTGAGAAAATGGTCAGTTTTTTCAGTTTTTTGAGATCAACACATACGAGTATATTGCTCCATATATTTTTTTGGAACCTTATTAATCATTTACTGACACAATTACGCCTACCTTCATTCTAGATTTTGCTTAAGAAATATATATCTTATAGTATACCTACTAGCAGCCAAACCCGGCCTTGCTCGGGTTTCACCTTTCAAGTCCATTCATTTCATCAGTTGCAACACTTTTTCACATTTTCAAAGTAAGGAAGTTTGGTCGCGGTTGTCCACCCACAACCGCGACCAAACTTCCTTACTTTCACCAGGAGACCAAAGGGGAGATGATTGGAGTTGGTGGTCATAGAGAAAACCCTGTCTTCCCGTCCTAACATTAGCATTTATATACATTTAGATTGTGTCAACAAAAAAACAAATTTCTAGTCATTTTTAATTTGCATTTGTAACAAAAACGGCGGTTTATGTTTAGAATGCACGATTTAGCTAAACAGCTATACGAGTATTTCAAGTGTTGACAATGTGTTATAAAATTACGTTATTGCCTTTTCTACAGTAATTACAGACCACATTTTGTATTTTTGATTCTTTTTTACGAGTTATGAAATTTTTTCGATTGGCGGCGCTAGTGGACTGTAAGAGGCCTCTTAAAAGAAGGAATTATGGACACGTTAATATGGCCAAGACATTACCAGATGCCGCTGTTAAAGAAAGAAAAGACTACGAGGAGAACATTAAAGAAGAAGAAAATGTACAAAAAATTATAGATAAAAAGAAAAATGCTTTGATTACTAACTTCTTCAAGAAATAATGTCTAATGTTTCTAACTTTTAATATTATTTCCATGATTGGATGTGTGTCATTTGCTTATTAACAAATATTAAAACTGATAACTATTTGTAAACTTTTTAATAATAAGAAGGTGGTGATGGTTGGCTATGGGGATGGTGGAGGCCAATAATATTTTTTTTTTCAATTCCACATGAAACTTTTTTTTGAGTTAGTTCAGATGGTCAGTAAAAGTCAGTTTTTTTAGATTTCTGGTCAGTAAAATCAGTATTTTTGACCACTGAACCTGTTTCGACCCCTGAACCTGCGACGTAAAACTGGGCCGTCGCAGCCATGCTCGACAAGAATCGAATCTATAGTTCTATTCTTAACGTTTTATGGTGACTTCCACAAAAAAGTTTTACAATTCGCGACGCAAGCGTTTAATAAATTTAAAGTTAATACTAGTCTAAGTGTTTCCTAAAGGTGAGTGGTTAGCATGGGCTGGGAGACACTAGCTTTTGGTTTTGTATTGTGGGCGTTTGTGTGACAAGGGAAGCGACTCGTAACGAACAGATGCATGATGTAAACAACAGTCCCTCGATAAACGATTGGTTAGCCTGAGGCTTCGATAGATTTGTATTAATCGATGGTGAATACTCTACTCACGAAATGATGAGTTGCACGATGTTTTGCACGATGTGTGCAAAATTGAGTTGAGAAATATGTTTTTGTACCATAGGAAAAGTTACTTGGGATTTTTGATCATGGTTTTTAGTATTAATCATTATTATTTTAGAGTCATAATCAGAAATTCCTGTTTCATAAAAATCGGCCATATTATGCCTAATTAGGGATCTATAATTCAGAGTCGCCTCGTGGGAATTTTGCACGACGCGAATGATTTTCATGTTTAATTTGAACAGTGTTTTAACAATAATTCTTCACGATATACCCAAGTATCTTTTCCTTTATACTGTGAAAATATTTTTTAAACTCAATTTTGAGCACTACGTGAAAAAGTCGTGCAATCCGTCAAATTGTGAGCAGATCATAGCATATACTCGAGCATGCGCTGTATCCGTTGAAATTTCCGCTTCTTCTAAACGAGTGCGGTGTAGTGGCGAGTGCGTTGCGTTGCGACGGCACTGACAATCGGTCGGAGGATGGTGTTGTCGTATCACATAGGGTTTGTCTATGATGGGTCTGCGCTCTGATTGGTTCTTTTCAAGTCGCGTAAAAATATTGAAAATAAAAGAGAGGTAATAATATTCCTGTCGTCGGTTTCACTATAGTTAGCCGGACACTAGAAATTAGTTGGTCACGCTTGCTTAACGCACGAGGACCGCAGGCCCGTCGCGGCGCGACGCGTATCGTAAGGGCACAGATTACATACTGTACAGATGCTCGACTTCCTACATTCTACCACGCACGTACATATACGCAACGCACAATTATACGGCACAAGGGGTGGCTCATTTAAAGTGCCTAGTAACGGCCGTCTTGCACGCGCGAAATCGATAATCGCCTTTCATAATTACACTGCAAGACATGATGTCACTCATACCTCCCCCGTTCCTATACACCTTGGAATATGTCTTAGCTATAATCTTAGCCGTGCATCAGATGAAGAATATGGGAAGTCGAGTATATGTGTTCGAGAAATATCTGTGGACTTGTGTGCGTCAGACAGTTTCATCTGTTAGACAGTGTAAATTTAAAGTAGAGGGTGAAGCTCAGTGCGCAGATATTTCTAACTCGTATGTGATCTGTGATAAGGGCGGCCACACACTCGGGTCTCGGGTACAGTGCGAAACCAAAAGCTGGTGTCTCGTCACCATCCTCTGCCCGACTGTCGGCAGGTCGGGCTCGTTCCGTGCGTCGCGCTCCGTGTGCGGCTCGCGCGGCAACGTGGCGCCCCCGCCCGCGCCGCTCAACCAGAGCCTCTCCGCGCATCCGCTGCTGCCGCTGCCGCCCGGCTCCGACGGTACGTACGAACCCACGACTATGCCCGAACGTACTGGAACGTCAGGATATTGAATCATAGAACGTGTCATAGTCCTTTTGGCGCGAACTAAAGCCGCCATCTTGTATTTTAGGACACTTTCCATAAATAATTTCTCAAATGTTTTCCAACAGCGCCCTCTGGTTATTATATTTAAGCGCCAAAAGAACTCTGATGTAATAAGAAATGGGTAACGATGTGTGATGTTTTATACCCGATTAATGGATTGTTTTTGTTTTTTTCAAAATTCGATTTCGACCAAAACTTTTAGTTCTTTCCAAATCGTTGTTCGTCGCGTGTTCTGCCCCTCCTAGCAAATACTGCTTTACTGAGTGAAGGTCTGTATTGCAGCGATTTCCCTGGAGTGGGACAAGCAACCTCACTACCTGGAGGCTTCTCTGATGATGAAGGGCTACAGTGCGGAGGAGGCGCGCGCGGCGGCGGAGCGGGCGCGGCGACCTCAGGCCGCGACTCGCCCGCCGCTCGTAGCTACCGCCTATGCCAGCACGAGAGACAAGGTACACTATATATCCAACTTATGAGCTTGGTTTCAAATATTGTCTAGTAACTGCAGCAAGCCGAATTTGGAGTGAATATGTCGCTTGGGTAGGACGCATAGTTTCGGAGATATAAGGTTATCCCTAGGGGGTAAATCAAGATATTTTCTTGCGAGACTGCCCTGACATTTGGTTGAATAGCTGGTGAGCAAAGAGTGATAGAAACTTCTCCAATGACAATATTGTTGTTGTTTTTTTCGCTTTTTAGATATTTTTGTAAAACGCCTGGAATTATGCAGTTAATAATATCCTCAAAAATATATATTTTTTAATACAAGGTATATAAAGTTCTACATTTTGCGCTTTCTGTATTATTTTTTATAACAACAAAGTAAACCTGAAATAAAATTATCAATAACGGACTTAAATCTGTATGTGATAAAGTTTAAATTTCAATAATCTCTTCTAATTTCAAAAGCTTTTATTTCAACTTCACATAGATTTGTATTTGTTTCTTTCAGCTTTCAAAACTGTACAGCAATCAAATCGTAAGGGCCCAATACAAATTGGCTTATTTTAATTCACAATGTTTCTAAAATGTTTGATGGATCATCTCTAACCTTCTTTGTTGTCATGTTGTCTTTATCTTGTCTGTTTTGGTTACATACATAACTACAGTACATAATACTATTACACTTCATAAAGAAGTAAGAGCAAACAGCAAGAACGACACTGGTTTCGGAAATATTTTTGAACATCATATCGATATGTCATCGATCGATAACTTTTAGTAGATTTTCGATGAAAGTTGCGTCACATCACTAAAGTAAAATTTTTCATTAGTTTTTGTTTTGTACGATTGCTGATACAGTGTCGATTAAAAAGGCACTTTATGTCAAAGCAATAAAATATCTTATGTAACCGAACTGGACAAAATAGGCATGTTTACAGGTGTCATGGTAATTTTTACTCTCTACTACACAAACATTTGACTGACTACATTTTTATACGCTAAAAATTATATTTTACATATTACTTATGATTCTACTAGCTATAGTGGATCGAAAAAGCATTGTCCCTCAAGAAAAGCGTATTAATTTCATGAGTTTTATGATGTATTGCTTGTTTTTTCATCATAATGCTTAATCGACTTCACTAAATGATTGAACAGTTTTCATCATATTTTTTAAAATACTACATACAAGATCCTTAACATTGCAATTATTCAAACTTGATACAATTTCTAATATATTTGTGGGTGAAGGGTATCAACATGCAAGTTTAATGCACATATCTCGTCATTTCGCACTGTTTCCGTAACGCACTGACGGCACGGGGATCCATTTGTATGTAACCCGCCAGTTTGTTCAGCTAGAATCGTAAATAATAGCGTATCGTTCGGCAGGCTCCCGAGCTAGTGACCCATGCCGAGGTCAATCATCATCCTACGGAGGATTCGCCTCTGCCTCATCGGACGACGACACCATTGGTTCGTATATTTTGTTACGACTATACTTTTGTTGCCACATGAAGACAAAATATAAGGGTACGAATATCTTGCGTAGGTTTCTCCGGAGAGTACATGGAGCCAGGCGAGTTTGCCGCGTGCGCGTGGGCCCGGCCGCGCGCCCACTCCGCCGCCGCGTGCGCTCCCAGGTCAGACCCCCCCCGCCTCGCCCCCCCCGGCCCCCCGCCCGCGCCCCGCGCGCCCTGCGCCGCCGTCCGCCGCCGAGCTCCCCTCTAGCGGTTACCCGGACTTCGTGCTCGCGAAACATTCCTCGAGCTTTAAGAAGTCCTCCGAGCGGCTCGAGTACGAGCTGTCGCAGAGCAACATCTACTCGGCGTGCCCCTCCACGCGCTCGAGTCGCTCGGGCGGCTCGCTGCGCATCGAGGAGGACGACGAGTCGCCCGAGCGGCCCGGCCGCGCGCGCATCACGTGGCGGCGCAGCGCGTCGTGCCGCAACCTGCGCGACTACAGCTTCGACGAGGCCGGCCGCGCCAAGCGCCGCCGCGACGCGCGCTCGCTGCTGGCGTCGCTGGACGCGCTGGCGCGGCTGGACTCGCCCGTGTCGCGCTACGACGAGGCCCGCACGCGCGCCTTCGTGTTCGGCGAGCGCGGCTCCGTGGAGTCGGCCGGCATGCTGCTGGGCCGCGCCTATTCCTCTTCGTTTCCAGGTGCCATCGGCGAGGCCTGCGACCGCCGGGACCTGCAGTCGTTCGCGCGCACGGGTTCGCAGGACGACCTGTCGCACGATAGTTACGAGGTTATCGAGCGCTCCGACGACGAGTCGGAGACGCGGCGCTACGCCCGCATCGCGCCCGTCGGCCGCCGCAGCACGGCGCGCACTCGCTCGTGCTCGCTGGACTCAGGTAACGACCTGCCGTCCGACGACGACCGCTCGCTGTCGCACCTGTCCGAGAGCGACGACCACGAGGGCGCGGCCGACGAGGTGGTGTGTCACTACCGCAGCAACAACGACATCCCACTCGATCCCTTCCTCGTCGACGACCCGCGAGTCTTACCCCGTGAGAAACTCTCAGTGCGCTCTGATGGCAATTTCTATAAGGAAATAAAACGGGCACTCGGCTCGCGAACGTCTAGCCAAGAGTCGAAGAGTGACATTTATGACCCAAAATTATCCAAAAGTAGTGCAGAATCTAGCAAAAAGTCGCGAGACAGTGTTTATCATACGGACAGCAAGAAATCCCGCGAGACCCTCAAGAGCAAAAGCTCTGATAGGTCCGGCTCGCGTACTTCTAGTCAAGACTCCAAATCTGATTATTACGATTGTAAAAAGAATTTGTATGAGCCTGATGAAATTAGCATGAGGAGACGTAGTATTACTAGTATACAGAACGCTTACATAGACCCATTCGAACCCATTTCACCATCATCTAGTCCCGACTCGACCAAAGATTTCTTCGACACTCAAGCCACGTTTATTAGTATGGAACAGCCGGAGTATCGGGAGAAATCGCTGTTCGACAAGTCCCACGAAGACTTGATCGCTAACTTGGCGAATTCACCCAATTACTATCTATCTACTCCGTATTCGACTTTTCCAAGTAATAGCAAGCATGTCAAAGAGCCCAGTCCCTTACATTCTGCCAGCTTGCAGAATGTGGAATTAGATCAATATTCTGCTCAGTTCGAATCAGATTCGAGTCCTCCGAAGAAATGTGACGAGTTGTCAACCGAGGAGGAGGATATCGTACCTAACACCACACACATTTGGCCGGAAAAGATAGTCGGTCTCGATACCGAGATTGAAGGTACTAGGGCTGCAAAGATACACAGCTACCAGCGTCGTCGCTCTTCCGATACGGTATTCAGCTTCGATAAGGAGAAGATAGAATCATTGACGCGTTCTACCAGCAAAGAAAACGCCCCATCGTTTCTCGTGAAAGAGTCCTCGAATGAGTCTGATGTCAACGTGAGAGTCCTACCAGCAATGGACAGTATCGAATACGCTAAAAACAAAGCTAAGCAAAACGCTATCCAATCTGGTACGGCTTCTATCCTACAGTCAGAATTCGACAAACGTGGCAAAGTCCACACTCATATCATTCGCAAAGAGAATTTGAAGGAAGAGTTGATGGCAAAGACTCATTTCGACGAATATAATCCTAAGCTAATTCTTGAAACCAGTTCAAGCAGCCGATTGGCTGATACTACAGTCCCTTACACTCATCCCACTGTAGAACGAACTAAGAGTGATCCGAACAGCTTAGCTAATCGACCTCGATTCAGCAGCGTTAACTCTCGTCGACATGTGTTGATGCACCAGAAGTCAATTGATTTGACCCCAGCGGAATCAAGTGATGAAGATTACATCTTCCGCCAAATTCCCAGTGCTCCGCCAATCGCGACTAAGCGTTCGCATTTCGAACTGCCCTCAAGGCTGCCAGATCATATTCGACCTCAATTCGACCTGCCTAAGAACTATTTCAAAGAGTTCGATGCGTTTAAAGCGGGTTTCAAAGATAATAAGAAAGTCGTCGATGATGGTTATGATATTCCTTATGTATTACATAAGCGACACGTGATGAATGGAACTGCTCCATCTCCTCACGATGATCAAAGGCAGCCTCCGGATATCGTGATGCTTCCACCTCAAAATGGTCGCCATGTCGTTAGTGCTCATCCTAGATGCAAGTATCATGATCATCCTAAGTCGCCCCGTTCGCCCAAGTCTCCAAAATCGCCTAAATCACCTAAGTCGCCGAAATCACCAAAATCGCCAAAGTCACCGAAATCTCCCAAGTCACCAAAATCGCCGCGAAACAGTATACAAGTTGAGCACACTTCCAAATTTTTGGAAGTGGAAAACCGAGACTTCTTATTCACACAAAATATCGATTTGTCTAAAGTAGACCCAGTGACTTTAGAAGTAGACAAAAGCGGCCAACTTCAACATTTACCGAGCCCTAAAAGAGATATTACAAAGAACTTGGATCCTGTTTTACTTGAGACACTAAATAATAAATTGAGTCAGATAGAGAGTGATTCTGCCACAAGCTCTAAAACTGACAGTATCAGACAAGAAACCATGTACCCATGTGAGATAAAGTTCACAATCAATGGTCGTAATGTGCCACAACCGCCTATTTGTAAAGAACCAAAGCCTTTGACGGCTGCAGAAAAACTACGAGCTGACATCAAATCTAAGTCAGATAAACTGCCACCAAAGAGAGGCCAAAAGGCTAGAGGTACTGGAAAGAAAGGCCCAGGAAGTAAAATTAAAGGAAAAAGCAATAACAAGATAAGAATTACTTCATTCTCTTCAGATGATGAAAGCGTTGACTCTGATGATGTTTTCGGTACTACAGAAGCCGCTCCGAAACTTGAATTTTCACCACCACAGTCTCGGAAAGACTTGGAACCAATATTGCAGTTGGAATATGATAAGATAACCTCGGGCGCTTGGCACAGAGGCCAAACTATGAGTTCCACGGAAATTGAAGGGTCTCCGCCACAATGTAGGAAACTAGCCGAGTTGGAAGCTAAATACAACCCTCAAGTTCTTGATAGCATGAGTGGTAATGCGACCGAATTACGTAGAATTTCTGAACGTTCCATTTCAATCCCGAGTTCAGAAGACGACGTCGCTATAAAATTCGCAGAGACAAAACAGTCCAGTAAGGAAAGTTCGCCTTGGGAGTACAACGAAAATATTCCTTCGCCGATTCTAGAAAGTACTGAGTTCCTTAAGTCTGATGATGAACACTTAGCTGACATGGAAATTCAGAAAGTGACAGGTATTCCGTCTGAAGATAAAGATGACACTAAAGATGAAAAGAAGGAATCTTCTACACTTGGTGTCAAGAAAAGTTTAAGAGATGAACTGATTTCGCCAATGTTGCGCAAACCAGGTGGCACACCCATATTGTTTGCTCATGCTAGATTGAATCTGTCCGAAGGGTCAGTGTTTTCACTACAGCGCCAAAAGGCTCAAGAATCACCAACGGCTAGTCGCAGGGCTAAAAGCTTAGACACACCAGTAATACAGTTACACAGACTCCCACCAATGAACGCTTTCTCCTCGAAAGACGATACAGTTGAAGATATCAATGAAGAAGGTGAAATATTGGAAGAAAAACCTTTAATTGACGAAAAAGGGAAAGCAAGTGTCCCAAAGAAAGATACTATTGACAAAATTGATGAAGTCGAAGAAGAACATCCAGATAACGAAGATCTAAAGTCTGTTGTTATAGATAACGAAGAGATGCAACTTTTAAATGATTTGGTTGAACATAGTTTACCGCGATCCTTCAAGCTCAGATATGAGCGGATTAAGATGAAGTCTCAAGCTGCACGTTCACCACTAAACCGATCGCCGCTATCTCGTTCACCTCTTTCAAAGTCGCCGTCACGATCGCCTACTTCTTCACTGAATTCACCTAGAGGAAGCATCAGGAAGCTATCAGATCTAAGCGAAGACCAAATAGTGCCGGACATTGAGAGAATTAAACGCAAGGAAAAGAAAAAGCTAACTCTTAAACCTAAAGCTGATGAGAAACAAAAAATAAGTAGCAAACTGAACAAAGGTGGTTCTTTAGACACAAATGCTACTAAAATAAAAGCTTTGCAAACTCAAAAGTCTTTGCCTTCATCTTTGAAAGAGCGTCCCGATTTCCTGACAGTACCTCCACTTGATATGGCTAGAGCTAAGAGCCAAGAACTGGAACAAACTGCTAAGAAAATTGCCAAAGAAAAATCAAAGTCGTTGGAGAAAATGGATGTAAGACGCGGCAGTAGTAAGGAAAGAACCAAGTCTCAAGAAGATAGCGATACAGAAATTGCTAAACGAAAAGAGAAGCAACAGATGTTGTTTGAAGCTGCTTTGAAGCAAACCAAGACGTTAATTAGTCCAGTTAAAGACACCATGCCTCCATTCCCACCACCAGAAGACAAAATTGTTGTGAAAACAGAAGGAGATAAGATAATAATTGAGACGAAAATTAATAGTAAAGTGGAAGATCACGTCTTTATCGCCAAATCTCCGAAGAAGTTGGATAATAAGTTAACCGGAAAAATCAGTAGGAGTTTCGAAGACCAAAAGACACCGAAAACACCCAATAAAATGAATAAGAGCATGGATGACAAATCTAGTCCATCAATGGAAGATAAGTTTGATGATCTTGCAGCTTTACAGAAATCACCCAAGACTTTGTCTAAAAAACAAGAGATCAAGCAACAAATTGAAGGCAAAGTTGTGTATCAAAAGATAAGTCCCGGGGCAAAATCTAAGAGTTTAGACAGAAAAGTGGAAGTCCATTTGGACAATAAAGCAAAATCGAAGAGTTTGGATCGAAACTACGTAACACCCGCTTCAATGCTACCGGAGAATGAAAAACATTTCAAACAAGAAGTTGTCAAAGTAGACGTTCATCCAACTGTTGTTGAAGAACCAGAAGTATTACCAAAGGAAGAAGCAAAGGAAACAAAGGAAACATCACCTTCAAACAGTTATAAAGACAAAACTGAAGACGATTCCTCAATGGAATGGATGACGAGCTCTCAACATACAATCATAGAAAATGACACACAAACAGTAATAATGGAACGTCGTAAAATGGATATTTACAACAAGCAAAGGCTGACTGAACTGCAAGAAAGTAAGAGTAATCAAGACGTTCACTCGTTAGTGACTTCTGAACGGCAAGCAGAAGTGACTCGTTTGACCAGCGAAGAGGAATCTTTGACTGAAGTTAGTGACTTAAAAGTGTCTGACGAAAGCAATATGCTCGGATTGTCTTTGCCATACATCGATGCTGACAGTTCATCAGATCAAGAACAAAAGAAAACTAAAATCCCTCGCGGTATGAGCGACGATTCTGGCTCTTGGGTCACTGTCGATTACGAAGAAACTACTTTAGATACAGAGCTACCTCTTTCCGATGCCAGTAGCAAAACCCGCGGAAAGAAAACTTTAGACCCTCAAGGAACATTTGACGAATCATCAGCAAGTTTGATGGAGTTCTTAAAACAAGAATCGATATCACAAATCATGTCCGATAGCGAAACTGAGCGCGGTTCTAAAATATCCCGCGAACCACCTAAGAACATAGACTTGTCAATGAAATGGAAAAATAAGAATAAAATCATAGTGACTCCACCTCAAGAGAACAGTCCTACGATTGAGAGTATACCGTTTATTGATTCCAGTACGTCGAAGTCTAACAAATCTGAAGGTGAACATACCGGTAGTTCAGGCAGCGATAAATCTCCTACTGAGCAGAAGCCTGACCAAAGAACGTTATTGACAGCCAAGTCAAGACGCAGTGAACTTTTGAAGTTGAGTGCGGAACGTTCCCGGAGTTCCGAGTCCACTTCATGGACCAGTATCGAGAAAGATGTCAGTCCGTCGAGTCACATCAAAGGCAGCTCCATCGACGATGAGTCTAGTGTTAGCTGTTCGATTGCTCGACCCCTGGGTATTTCTCAGGATATCGAAAAGCTGAATAAGAAGGATCGGGAATGCTTGGAAGAACTGAAACAGGCGATGGAATATGGAGAAGAACATTTACTATCTCAACATACGCTGTCCAGTGACCACTCAAAATCTAACTCGAAGTCACCTTCACCAATACCAGAAATTACGCGTATCGAGAGTCCTAGAAGTCCATCTAAGTATGGAGCAAGAAAGTCTCCTACTCCTACTCTAGAAAAACAGGGTCAAGTCGATTCTCAGAAAGCTCCCACGGACTCTGAATCCAGTTCAGCATCCGAGAGCATTGATAAAACTGTCGAACAGTTATCACGACCAAGTGCCAAAAAGAGCGGCCTTGACAAAATAGGGAAGGCTGTTATAGAAGAATCTGAATCCAGTCAATCAGCTGCCTCCAAAGCTTCTGATGCTGCAAGAGAACTGAAAAATACTGTTAAAAAGACTAAAATTGCTATTACAATTTCTCAAGAGGACCAAAACACTACAATTGACTTCGACGATGACGGAAATGTCATCACATCTTCGTTTGAAAGGGGAGATATTATGAAAAAGAGAGCTCTTAAAGATCATGAAAAGAGCTCATCTAAATCAAGTGTGGATACTACTACTACGACTACACCTTCGAAAGGCTCCCTCAGTGTTGACGACTCTTCCTCCCGAAGGAAGGGACGTCTTCTTGACGACCAGAAAAGCTCATCCAAATCTAGTATGGATTCTCGAGGATCCCTCAGCGTTGAATCACGAGGTTCATTCGAAACTACAGAATCTACTTCTGGATCTTTGGGTGAAGCGTACCGTCGTGGTGAAGAATTAAAACCAACATGGAGACCATTCTTTGGTGCCTCGGGCAGCGAAAATAGTACGAGTATCGAAGAAGCTTGGATACCGCAAGACCATGAGGGATATGAAAACTTGGCTATCAACAAAGAAGTGTTTGAGTTCAACAACCAAAGGTTGCTTGAAGATTTCCAAACGTTCTCGAAAAATCCTCCCCTGTCTGCTAACACTTCGAAAGACTCGACTGATGCGGACTTCACAGATGATCTGAACGATTTTCCAGTCAATTTCTTATATCCATCTACTTCATCAAGTGGTGGTACTTCAGATGTTGTTATAGGCTATGGCCAAACTTTCGGCCGTACTTTATCACGCATATCAGAACGTAGCACTGCGTCTGAAAAGACCAGCGCTGATGAAGATTCTACGAAGGCTTGTTCCCGGTCAGAGAGTATTAATGAGGAGTCTCTTAACTCCAGTGATCATCAAGCTAGCCTGAGCTCTGATCCGCCTAGCAACGCCAACGTCGCTTACATATCAGACGCAGATAGACGCACCTCGGCAGAAATGCCTGACATACCAATAGATCAAACTAAAATAAGTGAAATGTATGAATCCAAACGGGATATTGAGAAAGCTAGCAGGGCTTTTGATGCATTAGATGCAAAGAAAAATGGTAGTCCTGGTAAGCCTGAATCACTTACTCCAGTGCCAGCTTCGAAAGCATCTTCTGCTAGTGAGAGTCAAGAGTCTGATGATTGGCCGTTACCGGAGTTGCCACCACAAGCAGCTAGCAGGCCATCTAATTTGGATGAAATTGGACGAAAAGAGTCGAGTGATTTTGACCAATGGCCGTCACTCCCGTCAAGTTTATTAGAGACACCAATTGTTGAAAAAGTTCACATTTACTACATGTGTAATGAGCCAGAAATTCCTACAAAAGTGACATTACAATCAGAAAGTTCGAAGGATCAGTTAGCAGGATCAGATGATGACAGTGACACTTTGAATAACGATGATGATCTAGAAAAGGATATACCAGAGTCTAAATCGGATAAGTCTGCTGAACTAAGCGAGGATACTTCACCGAAAAATGCTAAATTGATTCCTTATGATCAGTCAGGGTACATGGTCGAACCTTTGGAGAAACAAGAGGAGTATACTTGTCACAAAAGCGTAGTACCTAACTACGATAAGTCGTGCCTCAGTGGTACTATCAGTAAGGCAACTTGTCTTATGGGTGATGTGGGGTCCTGTTGCTCACGTTCAGAGCATAAGTCTTTCAACATTAAAAGTAATTTGGAAGACAAAGTTATAATAAATCAGCCTCAAAAGTCTCCTACTAACCACAGTCCGATATATGAGGATGATCACTTGTATGCTGACGATGTTTTCGGTGGAGATAGCAAGTCTCTCTCTCCCGATTTCGATAAAGGGTTTTCTCAGCTAGGCACGCAGAAGTATTCGTTCGGCTCGAATAATTCTGATACGTCTATCGATGATCTTTTGTCTCAGACGAATGCTGAAGATACTGTTCGTGCAGTTACCAAGCTAAGCACAGGAAGTGCTGGCACTTGTAAAAGGTGCAGTCACAGTAGTCACTCAGAGGAAGAAACCAGTTCTTTTGGGACTGATTTGGATGGTACAGTCAAAATAGGACTGCCTCAAAAGAAATGCACGCACAGCTCACATTCAGAGGACACTTCTATTTGCCTCAGTATCTCTGAATGGTCTACTGGCACGAATACTGTACGCCAGTACGCTAATCTATCGGCTTCTGAAAGCATATCAGCTGTTTCAGTGCCTAAGAGTGACAAGTCTGATAAAGCTTCGAAGGTGTATTCATCTTCACATGGAAGTAAGAAAAGTGAACAGAAATTAAAACTGGGTTCTCAGGCAGAAATGAGCTCTAAAAGCAGCAGCCTCGATAAGAGCTCGGAGAATATAAAGTATGATAAATTATGCAGTTCCGATACTACTATATCTAGAAAAGGTATGGACAGTAGTTCTGGTACTAAGAGCGATAGTACCTTGACTCTAGCTCAGTCTATATCAGATTGGTCTGCTAGTACAAGTCATACCCTCGTAGCCACTGCGCGAGATGACCAAGCAGATGCGGATAGTACGAAATCCGACGATACAATAGTGAAAGAAATACATGCCGATGATAGACCTGATACAGAAATAATTATAACTAAAGTGACCTCTCCTACTAAGGAACTGGAGGAAGCCAAAGAACCAGTACTCAGACTGACCGCTTCTTATACTGGGAAAACAGATAAATCATCATCTATAAGTTACAGCGATAAATCTGACAAATCGAGCTCCAGTTCCTTAAGTAGCTTGCAGAAACATGCTAATGGAGTTTTGAGATTCGACCACAGACAAGGTTTCGCCCCACAAGACGAAACTCACGAACGCTACCCTAAGGCGCCACCAAAAAGTCTGAGCTACGAGGAACAAACACATAGATACTCGAAGCCAACCACGCGATGTGCTAGTGAAGATAGCGGCTTCAAACCTTATTTTGTAAGCGAACAGCCAGAGTTGGATATCGACATGCCATCTCAACTGTACAGTCAGGAAGAAAAACACAGCGAACGCTATCAAAGCCAGGAATTTTCTAACATCATGCGTGAAGAAGGCCCTGGTAGTAGCAAATTCATACGATCAGACTACAAGCCGTTGGCTAAACACGCAAGTTACGATGATAAGACTCTGTCGAAGAATCAGATAAAGGAGTATAAAACTAATCAGCAGTATCGCAGCAAACCCAAAAGCTGGTCTTTCCACGAGCATTATCTTGCATCTTCTGACTTGCCTATCATCGCAGTCCCTGAAATACCTTCAGTGCACAGGGAACTGTCAGAAAAAAGATCTGCTGAAAGATCAGGAAAGACTCCTTTGTCTCGATGCTCACCTTACTACTCTAGTAGTCTTAGCTCAGAGTCTCCTCCGATACAACCGCTGAAAGCGCCAGTGAAGAAGTCCCTTCTCGTGCGTAATATTTCGCTGAAGAGTCCTCCAAGTGGCAATGACACTGACAGCTCATTGGACGTCATACGAGATCCACGTGAGCGAATGAAGACTTTCCGGCGTAAGAAACAAGTCACAAGCGCACGTAAGAGGCAAGAGAGAATACAAGATGTATTAGAGGAAGATTCGACCAAGAGCCAGTACTCATCCGAAAGTGACATGCTTGGTGGGAAATATCTAGCCGTTGAAGAATCCTTACGTCGCATGGAAAGCTCAGAGTGCTCCGATAGCTATGTACCAGAAGTAGAATCGAATTCTTCAGAAATGTCTAAAGGTGATTCTAAACATTACGACATACAAGAAGCTAGTTATTCTGAAGACGAGGGACAAGATGAATACGCGAAATACAAAAGCGCCAATTATGAAGCACAACAATTCCCGATCAATATAGCTCCGATGCAGTTCCAAGGATTCGGTTCTTCCGCTGATGAGGATGAAATGGGTTTTCCGCGGTTTGATAGACTCGGTCGTTTGCGCCATCCATATCTCGACTCTCAGGAGCCGCCTTATGTTTCAGAGGACAGTCCTCCAAGGATTTCCTACTCAAATAAGAGTAGTCGCCAGTCTTCTCTTAAGAAATCCAAGTCTACTACAGTGTACCGCCAGGCTGATGACCCATCTCTGGGCGAGCCATCTGGCTCACACCAACAAGTGTTCTATGAAGAACAAAGTGACAGAGATGATTCTGACGACTACGCTTACCCGATCGATACTATAAAGCGGGCTCCCAAAGTGCCCAAGTCAGGTAGCTACTTGTTTGATCGCGGAGAGTCTGTAGCTTACTCTGATACGGAACTGCCACAAGATAAGGATGAGTACGAGGAGTACCGAGGCAGCCCTTATCCTGAACCGTACGAAGAAGTGGTGATGTTCCAGACGCAGGAATGTTACCCGCAGTATGATCTCGATGAGAACAGGGATGGAAATCAAGAACACTATGCTCGAGATCTCGACCAACGTTTCAGTCTGAATAATGTAGAGAGGTTCTATTCTAGTCACTACGTCGACTCTCAAGCTTCTAGCGACAGTCCTGAGCAAAAGTTTGATGTGTCCACACTGCCCCCGCCTCTTTGCTCTGATGACGAGAATGATTAAATGGACACGTAGTATTCGGTGCAATTTCATTATTATCTTTAGTTTGGTCGTTGTCACCCCTCGCCTCGTCGGCTGAACGTTCACTATTCGGTTTGCGAGCGTGCCGGCCGATTAGCGTTTCGAAATTTAAATTCCAATTAATGCAATTATTGTTATATTGATATTAGGGTACTCATTATATTGAATATTTACATTGTCACTTTTAATATTTAGCAAAATAATGAATAAAAAAAAATCTAGTGCCATTCCCGGATAGCGCAACCCTTTTGACTATCGTGTGAACGAGGACTCATACCTATAGCTTGTTAAGTATTTAGGTGTAGTTATATGTGTATTGATCTAAATTATACATTTTCAGACGTCTTACGAAATACTGATCAATATAACGATGACTTGAATATAAAACTGTCCTTATACTCGTTACTTTATAGTTTGTTTAGACCCTAGAGCTAAAGCTTCGAGGAAATGCAATACAGGTATACATTGTAGTGCCAAATTCTTCTAGTCGTATATTTTAGTGTTTTCAACCTTTATAAAAGTTATATATGTTGGTAAAAAATATCCTGAAAATAGTATTATTGTAAAGGCTGTGATTTACTTTGTGTGGTGATGAGATCCAAGATCTGAGTTGTTCTGTTTAGGCGTTTACTGCTCAAGCGATCAATGTATTGTTTACGCACTAGCACGTTGTTTATTAATCTTAGTTTTATAGTCTAAAGTTCATTTACTTTTGTCCATGACACTGCACTAGCCATTACAACATGGGATCTGCATTCGTGCCAAATCTGCTCAATTTTTTCCAACAATTTTATTATGATAATTTAATGTAAAGTTTTTTAATATGAATTTTCGGAATCTTAATACTATGTTATAGTTGAAATAGATATGAGGTAACGAGACTACGAGTTGTGTGTGTGGTATAGCGCTGTTATATTAACTATCATCGAAGTTAATGACTGCGAAGTTAATATTTCTTTTGTAGAAAATTATTTTTGACTAAACGCAACAACAACAAAAAAAACATAATATATTTTCACATCATCATAAATAATTTGTTTAAATTTTATGTTAGCTGTTTCGTCATATCATATGACGGGAATATATTAATTTTGAAGTCAAAATCTGCTGTAACATACCAAGGGATTTATTGATGGAAATTAAGGAAATATTAATAGAAGTCTTCGAATTCCCAAGACTCCCTTTAGAATGTAGTACTCAGGTAAAATGGATGTTTACAATTAAAACTAAATGGAAGTTTAGTAAATAAGCAAAACATAGATAATTCTTTTAATAAACATATAACACAGCAGCTCTATTACTTCTTAACCAGGAATACGCAGTATAAGCCGTGACTTTTTGTTATTAATTGTTATTCACACCCACACTACTAAATTATTAAGGAAGTGTATCAGCTCAAAAAGAAAAAAAACAAACCACTCGACTGCTTTCTATGTTAAAATACAACAGCACATTATTTGCGAATAAAAATAAATACATTCCCTTCCGCAGTTAATTTAAAAATATTTAGATAGGAATAAATTTATCGAAAAAATAGACGAATTGTGTGTCGGTGTAGATGTGAGAAGATTCTTTTGAAAAATTAGAGATAGGAGGTAAGTCGTGTAATGAGTGGAGTATATTGAAACTTAAATATAGTTATAACTCACTTGTGTCTAATTTGTTGAAGTATTGAATGTTCTAGAGTTTATGTTGTTTGCTTGATGTGATATTGGTTCTCGTTGAGACTATACTGGTTGTATGGAAACAAGTTTTCCTGAAAAAGGCGAAGTTGTTAACAAATTTCGGGAATATTGCATTGGGGAGTGGAGTCTGCGAAAAGGTTCAAGTGGCTTTTAATAAAAACATACCCGCAAAATGATCAAAAAATATGGTAATAGGATGACATGATCAACTTTGATGAACCCTTCAAACGGTTTTCATTGTTAAAGTATTAAGAAGTACCCACTTTTACTTAAAGTACCATATTCAGGCAAACTTGTAACCAACAGCCTGTATCAAATTAATTTATTTTTTCGTAGTAAAATATTTCATCACACAAATATTGCTGATGTTTTAAACAAAATATATTTATGTTATACATTGGGTGAGCCAATGTGTTATAGGAAAGTGTTATATCATTTGCATATAGTTGCTCCTAGACTTATGAAAATTTTAGCTGTGTCAAACTCTTTACAGTGTTTATAATGGTTTTTTTTTCTATATTTTTCTGATATGCAAGTAAGGCTGCTTACTTATGATGCGATAGAGTTGCGAGAGAACAACTAGATGGACAATCAACCTTACTACAACGACATAAAGACGCTGCCAATGTAAAATTGTTTCATAACGTGCGGTTGCCTGATTGGAAACTTACGGGTTTAATGCGACGACGAAAATCAGTCAAATTGCGTCATTATACCGTAGTAGTAAGTATGATTTTCGTTTTTAGTTGGTCGAAGATGCGAAACGGCCGAATTGCATTCCATTGTATCATGAGTAATAAGCCTAAGTATAAAACCTAATGTTTAGGGAGTAAATGTCGACTTATTTAATATTTTTATTGAATGTTTTCTTTGACTTAACAATGACTGAAATTACTAATGATGCAAATATTGTAGAGAAACGTAGCTTACAATTTTGTGTACTTGCATATCAGGGAAGTTAAGCCTGGAATACATAAGTCAGTAACTTGCACAAAATTGCTTGAATGCCTTAGCCGTCTCATGCACAAGGTTGGCGGTTGAAATCAAAGCTCCGATATGACAATTTTAATTCATTTTACTTTCGGGAAATCTAGACTTTAAAACCAGTGTAAGTCTTAAATCACCAATTACCGTGTGGTCGCGGGACTCACGAATTACCGTGACCCCGGCACGTAAAGGGCTATTGAAGGACACCGTGGATTTTAGTCAGTACGAGTCTGACAGTCCCTCCCGCTCTGTCCTAGGTGGGAGGACTCATGTGATGATTTTACCACGATAAAAAAAATCTAAAATCACCACCCAGTCTTAGCAACCGTGATTATTAATGATCGTGCCTTCTTTGTATGAGAAAAGGCTAAAGTAATAGGCTGGTATTATTATTGTATACTTACCGTGCAAGCTATTTCCACACAATGTTACTGGCTCATGTAAACCTCCCTTTATATTCGAATATTATCCTATAAACCCTGTGCTAAATAGTGTTCAATTATAATTGAATTAAAAGATTAAATGGTCGTGTGTGCACGAAGCAATTTTAGTGAACTAGCGTATAAGGGGTCAGCAGACCTCCCTAGTTAGCGCAATAACTGTACGGTACGGTATTAAAAATCTTAGTACATAAGTATTTCGACTTTTCGATTGAGAGTGTACAATCCGAATAGACTGTAATGTTACGATTTCATTGAATTGTTTATGTTTTAGCGCCCGCTTTGGACGTGTATTGTGAATAATGGAATCGGAAGTAAACAGTAGAACTTATCAAGCGTGAGAACACTTACAAGATATTAAAAGGGCATAATTACTTCTTATTTTCAGCAGTCTTAAAAATTAACCAATGTAATGTTAACATGTTAACCAGTAATGTAACGTTAAAGAACTCATGTCGTGTGTTGATAAAAAGTATCGTAGTAAATTGTGCAGGGCAATCTTGGACATTGGGTGGGGTCTACACACATGTTCTTTCGGCAGTATTGGCTGAACAATCACTCCTGATCGTGGTTATTAATGTTCATATTTAACATTATTTCTATTCGTGCCAACCAGTAAACTACTCGGCGGCAAACACAAGGGATTTTTTTTTCTTAAAAAAATCCATTTGCCGCCCGACTGTGTCAAATCGTGCCAGCCGGAACGTGTATGGCAAATAGACTAATTTTCAAATTTACACCAGTCAATGTATCACCCAATAGTTCACAGTCACATCCAAAGCGGACGCAATAAGTCATGTAATTTAAAATATTGTTTCGATTATTGAAACGTTACTTCCTTTATGAATTTACATGTGAGTGTTAGTGTACTGTGTCCCGCAATACACGGCACTGCCCCGCCTCGCCGGGGATAGTTAAACAATAAATAAATAAAAATATAAACTAGCCTTTTTACTGTTACGTTTTTTTTTATTTTTTGTTCACTGTACCTTTTGTAAGCTGCCAGGATTTTTCATGTAAGTTCTTGTTGAATGTTGTAAATGTTGTTTGAGCTTTGGCGTTGTTGAGTCATGAGTTGCCAGTGTTAATTTTTCACGAAGATTATGACAGTGCCAGCTCATTGATACAGTTAAGTTTTTGGTAAAATTGCGCATAATGTAACATCTTGTCCGAATAAGACTTAATTTGGACAAGTGATTATAGGATTTTTTTAAGATTCATCCATTACAAATCTTCGCTTAAGCTCAAATAAAGTAGTCATGGAATACTTTTTGTTTTGTCAAATATTTTATTTTGTTGTAGTTAGGTGTTTAAAATTTAATTTCTCCTTTTTAAACCATTTTCAGATGAACCTAATTTTATTTGCTTTCTATGATTTCCAGGTCTTTTCTTCTTTTTACAGATTCGCTTTTCATGTCCACTTTTATTTTAATGTTTTTAATATTTTATTTATTTTCAGATTATTTTATTGTTTTTTTTTTAATTTCCTATTCAGTACATAGCTGGTCATTCGAATTTTCTGTATCTGCAAATAAAAAGGGAAATAAAAATCAGTTTAAATGAATGACGAGTGTTGTTCTGATATCAAAATTCAATTTCATTTTTAAATATTAGAATTTAGTTACTACTTATCAGAATGGGATGTAGTCTTGAGCTTGACATTCAAATACACTATCATACATTCGCCTTGAAAGCGATTGTTGTTTAACTGGCTCAAATATTTTAACGATTAAGTAATAAGGAGCTAAACATCAGGCGAGATAGTGGTCAAACGCAAGCCTATGGCAAAAAGACACACCAAGTCTACCTCCCATTCTCCCCAATCAACAACTACAACCTCTTTTCTCCTCAACAGACGAAACATCTCCCGAGGAGGAAGATAACACGGTCTCCTCAGCAAGTCTCTGCATGTCTCCCTCATCGGTAACAGACCACAGTATTGCCGGTGTGCCGATATTCGCGTCGACGCCTCTCGTGTCGCGGCCACTGACCAACGGCCATGATGTCGTGGATAACAAGAGGAACAGTGAGAATAATAACGATACTGTTGGTGCTGTTAATGGGAATGTTAATGGTGAGTTTACTTTATCAAGAAAAAAAATTATTACTTATTTTGTCTCACTGCTAGGCATTTTTTTTATCGTGGTAAAATCATCAAATGGGTCCTCCCACCCAGGGCAGAGCGGGAGGGACTGTCAGACTCGTACTGACTAAAATCCACGGTGTCCTTCAATAGCCCTTTACGTTCCTTCGAGGTAATTCGTACAGTCCCGCGACCCCCGCAGGCTTTGGCCCTCTAGAGGCGGGCCCCGTCATTTTTGCTGACACTCTTTGAGGCGCGCATGGAACAAAACGCGCTGTCGACCCGGGCATGGTCGACGGTTGGACAGCGAGTTGCCCGTTACTCACAGCCATCCACTATTTCCTCTGTGCAGTATATAAATGAAAGTAAATAATATGTCTGTTCCACAAGTGCTTTGAAAGTATCTGAGAAATCTTGAGTATGCCCTAGTCAACCATTATTACATCATCAAATGTGTAATTGAGCTTTAGCTAGGTTGTCGATAATCCTACAGTCGCGTACGCAGACGAAAATCGCCGAAACATATATTAAGAAAAGGTAATAGAGGTACTTTTTTATGCACAAAGGCGTGGGGCTGTGCTAAATTGTACGACTACAAACGCATACATGACAAATGCAAATCTCACACGAAAATGTCAAGTTAGACCCCAGTTTGAAATAATTTAATTGAATTTTATAGGGTTACTAGCTTTTGCCCGCGACTTCGTTCGCGTGGAATAGTGACTTCCGGCAGATTTTTGTTTTTATTTTATTTTTTGTAATAAAAATTATCCTATGTCCTTTTTCAAGTTTCAAACTATGTCTGTACCAAATTTCACACAAATCGGTTCAGTAGTTTAGGCGTGAAGAAAAGACAGACAGACAGACAGAGTTACTTTCGCATTTATAATATTAGTTTGGATATATTAGTTTGGATATCAAGAAATCCTCTGTGGTTTCATTTAAACCTTAGTCACTATGACGAACATAGATTAAATATGAAAACAAAGATAATATTACCAGATGTAGAACCCGGACGAGTAGGATACTTGAGTCATCAAAATTTTAAAGATACAATCGGCGAAACTATCTCCGTTCAATAGATTATTAGTAATCTATGAATGATACTCGGATTACTTCAATGATAGTAAGATACGTGTTTATTGTCCGCAGTAACGATAGTGTCGGAGTCCGTGAACAGTATGGACGTGTTGAGCGGCGGGGAGAGTGATGCGGGGGATACTCTCTCGAGGCGGAACAATAATAGGTAAGTTTCGTTTTTCCTATGAAAACGTTACCCTACATTGAGGATTTCTCCTGTATTGTGGGGGCGTTTACAAACATAGAAGCTCACAAACACAAATACCCAGACGCGGAACAACTACCTCCAGATCAACACTTTTTCCTAAAAAGGTCAAAACATACGAATTCTGAAGATGTTTAAGTACACAATGCAACAAAAAAGTAGTCCGTAGTGCGCAAATGACAGTTAAAAAATTGCGACTTACTATTTTATACTGAGATTATAATTCTATTAGCGACCCGCCCCGGCTTCGCACACGGGCACAATCTCTTCTATATTATACATATAAACCTTCCTCTTGAATCACTCTATTTATTAAAAAAACCGCATTAAAATCCGTTACGTAGTTTTAAAGATCTAATCATACATAGGGACAGACAGACAGACAGCGGGAAGCGACTTTGCTTTATACTATGTAGTGTTGTTTAACTTTTGATGAATCATGATGAATCCATCTTATCTCATTCATTCTGATGACACTGTGTATCATAACAATTATTTAATCCACTCACGTGAACCCGTGACACTCATGCTAATTAACCCGTCACTCACAAACGAGATGAATCATAGTTCTAATGTAATCTTTAGTATATCATCCGGTCTGCTCGGCACGTTACGGGAAGTCAGCGACGCTCCTAAGAAGAGAAACATGGACATCACGTACTTTGTGGCTAAAGAGTTGCTGATGACGGAGAGGACTTATAAGAGGGACTTGGAGCTTGTGACTGTGGTGAGTAATTTTATTATTTTTGTAGAATAAATATGCAATTTGCACAAAAATCTTACTCTTAATTGGCTCTGTGTGGCACGTTACCACTGTTATTCATTGCTTATAGTTGTTGGTTCTTCTTAAGTAAATAAATACCACTAACAACATTTATTTTTGTGGCTAAATAAATACAGCCGCACAGACCGATCTTCCGGGTTAAGCCGCGCTTGCCGAGGTTGGTCTGTGCATGGGTGACTTAGTGTCCTAGCGAGTTTCCTCCGTGCCTCGGAAAGCACGTAAAGCCGTTGGTCCCGGCTGTCATTTGTAGATCTTTGACAGTCGTTACTGTTAGTTAGAAGTTCTAAAGTCTGACAACCGGTCTACCATGGGGTATCGTATTATCCAGTTACTGGGTTGTGGAGGTCCGACAGGCAGACGCTCTATGTAAAATTCTGATATCCAGCTGCATCTGGTTTGACTGTAAGCCGACCCCAATATAGTTGGGAAAAGGCTAGCAGATGAGATGATGAGAACGACATTTATTTTCGTGCGTGTTTTATACTAATAAAACATTTCGATGTACATATTTGACACTTAGAACTTTATTTTCCTGTATTATAAGACTATAAAGCTTTATAAACTGTCGTTTCTTGTATCCGTAGATTAGGTTATTCACAGACGCCATGGCAGAATGAACTTTCTGCCTCATATTTTACAGTGCTATTTCATATTATTACAATGGACCAGTTGCAGTGGGAATACTAATGACTTGATTTCTTTATATTTACTTAGAAATGGAGCAGTAGTGTGTCAGAACTGGCGGCGGGAGGCGCGGAGGCAGGCGCTGCATTAGCTCGAGCGTGTCTGGCGCTCGAACCATTAGCGCTTAGTAATGGAAAGCTGCTGGCGCGACTCGATAGGTTACTAGCTAATACACCTAAACTGGAAGGTAAGTCATTGGCATATACCCCTTTAAAAAGATAAATCGTTTATAGTGCGACCGCAAGTGCTGAACCGTTCCTTAGGTGTTTGCGAGGCAAAATACGTGCAGCGGCCATATTATGACGTCTTAAAACCAGGCATGTTCCAGTGAGTGAACGAGGTGGCGCTAGACGACTTGTATAGCTCTGTCTCTTTCACTCACTGGAACAAGCCTGGTTTTAAGACGTCATTATACGGCCCCAGGTGGCCTACCAAAACGCCTAAAAGCCAGAGTAGTTCCAGAGTGGGAAAGAGACAGAGTTAGACAAGTCGTTTAGCGCCACCTCGTTCCCTCACTGGAAGTACTCTGACTTTAAGACTTTTTGGTAGGCTAGCTGGTCCAGCTCGGTGCACTTTAAAATGTCGCCCTGGACATCTACGACGGTAACACGTGTTCTTTGCAACGGACTGTGTACGTCATATGTATAGGAAATAAAGCATAGGTAAGGCCGTATACAGAAAGAAAGCTGGAAACTAATACGCGCTTACCGGCGCTTGACAGCGTTGGTCCGTTAATACACAAAGGAAGCAGATTTAAGCAGACCAAGCAAGTTGTTTATTAATTTTAATTGGCAGCGCCCAGCGCGTGTTAAAGCTTGTCGGAACTTGTCGGCACCGTTCAGTGCTTATCGGCGCGCGTTCATATATTTTCCTGCGCGGGTTATCAGCGCTGTCAAGCGCCGGTAAGCGCTTATAAGTTTCCAGCGTTTTTTCTGTATACGGCCTAAGTAAAGAAGAGATTGGTCGTTCTTTATAAGCAGTAAAGTGCTCGCGGGCACATTATAGTAGTACAGCTTGAAAAACGAACAACAATTTAATGTTACTGCATACTAATAAACTTGAATTTCAATTTATTTTCCAGATTCTGATGAACCTGAGTACAAGAAGATAGCTGATGTTCTGTATGAACATTTATTAAGTACAATAGATGTGAGTACACCTTCATTCTTAGTGCAAGGTGGCTTACCATGAGGTCTTAAAGCTATTATATATATATTTTTTTTTTATCGTGCTAAAATCTTCAAATGAGTCCTCCCACCCAGGGCAGGGCGGGAGGGACTGTTAGACTTGTACAGACTAAAATCCACGGTGTCCTTCAATAGCCCTTTACCTACCGGGGTCACGGTCATTCGTTAGTCCCGCGACCCCGGCAGGCTTTGGCCCTCTACAGGCCCCGTCACTATGCTGACACTCTTTGAGGCGCGCGTGGAACACTACGCGCCGTCGACCCGGGCATGGTCCTTGACTGGCCTGTTGGTCTAGTGGTTAGTGACCCTGACTGCTATGCCGGAGGTCGTGGGTTCGATTCCCACCCAGGACAAATGTTTGTGTGATGAGCACGATCATTTGTTCTGTGTCTGGGTGTTATTTATCTATAATATGTATGTATTTAGAAATATATACGTATGTTTATCAGTTGTCTAGTACCCATAACACAAGCTCTGCTTAGCTTGGGACTAGATGGCGTTGTGTGATAGTTGTGGAATATTTATTTATTTATTTATGGTCGGACAGCGACTCGCACATTACTTGCTGCCCGCATGCCCGCGCCTACGGTGGCCGGAGATCGTCTGGCGACGTCCGACGCCGTGGGTGAAAGCGAGAGTAATAGGGTATTTTACTGCATAAATATATTGAAAATCTGTTTAGTCCGTCAGTTAGAATATTGAAAAAAAAAATGGACACGTATTTTTTTGTTTTTTTTAAATCAATGAATTTTGACAAAAATAAAACGCTTCTAAATTCGGGAGTGGGGGCTTGTGATGTCATAACGTTTGTAAGATTGTAACGACCGAGTGACGTTTTGTGATTTTTAAAAGCGTTGTATCTTCGTTATATTTGGTTTACGTAACAAAAGAAATACGGGTGTTATATTTTTTTATAATGTATATTTCAGACTTAAATTTTTTTTTGAGTAAAATAGCCTATTCCAGTGTTGGAAAGAGACAGAGCTATACAAGTCATCTAACTCGTTCCCACATTAGAATTACTCGCTTTAAGACGTAAAGGTAGGCCACCAGGTAGTGATTACATAATAGTTATTTTAAAGAGAATTAGAGACAGAAAATACATTGTTGCAGTAGTTTGTTTTTTTTATGTACCTAACAGATTGGCTTTGATATTCCTACTTTTATTTACCTCTAAATAATTATTTCACAGGCATACCTATGGTATAGTTCGCGCGCCGGCTCCCTAGTCGGTGTAGTGGAGAGTGTGCGGCGACGAGGACTGGAGGCTGGGAGGGCTGCAGCCAAGTTCGACGCGAAGGCGCCGCTACCACTGGCTGCCTTACTGCTGAGGCCGCTGCATAGGGCGCTGCATTACAAGAGATTGGCTAGCGGTACGTATTATCTCTTTAAATTAATTCTAAGATCATATTTTTAGCGTTCTCTAGGAAGAAGATCGACTTTTTTAATTTGAAATATAAACTTGGTTTTAAAAAAGTACTGTTTAGAGTTTCAAACAATTTTGCGCTCATTCCATTCAGTAGTTATCAACACTAAAATTTGTAGACTTACATAAATGATTAATGACAGGCCTGTTGGTCTAGTGGTTAGTGACCCTGACTGCTATGCCGGAGGTCGTGGGTTCGATTCCCACCCAGGACAAATGTTTGTGTGATGAGCACGATCATTTTTTCTGTGTCTGGGTGTAATTTATCTATAATATGTATGTATTTAGAAATATATAAGTATGTTTATCAGTTGTCTAATATCCATAACACAAGCTCTGCTTAGCTTGGGACTAGATAGCGTTGTGTGATACTTGTAAAAAAAAAAAAACCAGATATCTTAAGGTTATTAAGAAAAAATGAGTTGAAACTATTGGATTATTTTGCTTTTAGACCACAAAATTGATAAGGACATTTTGATGATAACCAGTTATTTTGACAACGATAAGTCATTATTTACACCTTGACAGCAATTTACTTGTTTCCGAAAACATCATCAAATCTTCTTATCTTTCTTCTTTCCAGAATTATACAACGCAACGCAAAGCGAGTGTTCAGCGGCGGCCCTGGAACTAGCGGAGCACGTGGCCACGGAAGCCCGGGAACAACTGCAGCATGGAGAGAACCACGCCGCGATGTGTCAGCTGCAGAGAGATATCGCAGGTCTGTACCTTGTAGTAAACGTCCATTGGCCCTCGCTACACGCACGGCACGCAACGCAACGGATTTTGGTTTGTATCTTTGATTTTAGATTGTCCAGATTCCTAGTAAAATTACCCCTGTCGTTCGATTCTTACGTAAATCAAGTGAAAATCTCCAAGAAAACATTTAAATATGTGCGTGGCGCTGACTCGCACATTTATAAAAAAGGGGCTTCATTAAAAACGTTACGTTTTGTTCCGAACCCGGAATCTGGACAAATGTGTTCACATAGCGTAACGTTCACTATCTGCGCCACCAGAACGCAGCGCTAAGGCCTTTGTCAAACAGACAGGCGAGTCCCAAGCGATATGAGACGTCAGTCCGATAGTTCCGTCACGCTATCGGATCGCTTTCGCTTTTCTATGTGACTGGATTCAAACAATTCCATACATTACAAATAAAAACGCCTCGCGTCGCATTCGCCACGCCTGTCTGTTTGACAAAGGCTTAAACGAAATGCCGTGACGCAGTGCGTACAGCGCGGGCCAATAGACGCATACCTTATTACTTACATCTTCTTGTAAACGACCATTGTCAACGGTCAATTTATTGTTGGACTTCTTGGTAGCATGTAACATTCCTGTTAAAGAGTTCAATCAAACGAAACTTTACAATAAATACAAATACATAATATTTTTAGGTTACGACAAACTCCTTGTGGCGGAGCGAGAGTTCATAAGAATGGGCTGCGTCTACAAACACTCGTCGAGAGGATTGCAGCAAAGGATGCTATTTTTGGTATGTTTGGCAGGATACATGGGTCTAAAATGTATAACTTTAAAGTTGCCGTACGGCGCCCACGCTTTTAAGTGCGTTATCGTTATGCGGATTGGCTTCTGACAGTCTTTTTAAACAGAATTCTTTGCATTTTATAAGTTACAAAATGTTAAATGTGTATACGCATTTTTGGATTTGCAACGTTTCAATTAGGTCCTAAACTTGTAATCAAGCACGCTCAATGTAGCTTCCTTATTACAAATTTCTACAGTTATTATATCACACACTATTTGTATAAGTATTATTTGAATAATAAATCATTTATTTACTTGTTTCAGTTTAGTGACGTGTTAGTGGTGACGTCGAAAGCCGGGTCAACGCAATTCCGAGCGCACTCAGCGTTACCGCTACACGCGTTGGAGTTGAAACCTTCAGAACTGCCACACTCTTTCTCACTTACTGGTAAATTCGTTTTTTTTTTCTTTTCGTGGTAAAATCATAAAATGAGTCCTCCCACCCAGGGCAGGGCGGGAGGGACTGTCAGACTTGTACTGACTAAAATCCACGGAGTCCTTCACTAGCCCTTTACGTACCGGGTATTTCGTATCCCGGTAATTCGTAAGCCCCGCGACCGTAAATATGGTTTGAAAAGATATGTTAACATGACACATGTTCGGGTAATCTAGATTCGGCACAATTGGTTGGCAGATTGAGCGGCTATACTCGGTTTAGCTCCTCGGCTTCGAATCGAACTGATTAGTTATCACTTTATGAATAATAATATAATATAATATTCCACAACTATCACTCAACGCCATCTAGTCCCAAGCTAAGCAGAGCTTGTGTTATGGGTACTAGACAACTGATCAATACAACGTAAATATACGGGAAAGATAAGCCTTAGTCTTCCCGTATTTCTGCATTGTCATTTCTTATCATTTTGTTATTTTGATGCGGTATTATGAACGAATCATTTGATAAATAAAAAATAAACTTCTTTTTGAAGATCTTTAATAGAACAACGATAACTTTTTTTTATTTTGACTTACGTTTCTTATAAATATCATAATTTAAGGCACATCGCCCACTGGTTAGTTGAGGCGTCGCGCGGCATCGCGGCATGTACGAATCGCGATCTCTATGTAGAATCAAGCTGCTACGTTTCCGTTCCTTTTCTATACATAGCTTCCCACAAATCTAAAAGCGCCCGAGTCTTGACGCCGCCTCCAACTCCTACTTGTTCTCAGGTGAAGACATAAACCTACTACTAAGTGCGACCAACGACTGCGAGTACCTGGGCTGGTACAACACGCTGCAGACCACGATAGAGAACGCGCGCGACAAGTACACCGACGTCGACACCGAACTCACGCCTTATGAACAAGAGACTGGTACGTAACAAAAGTAATATCTGCCTTTAAAGTACTCACCTTTTTTTTTTACGTGGTAAAATCATCAAATGAGTCCTCCCACCCAGGGCAGAGCGGAAGGGACTGTCAGACTCGTGCTGACTTAAATCCACGGTGTCCTTCAATAGCCGTTTACGTTCCGGGGTCACGGTAATTCGTACAGTCCCGCGACCAATGTACCCAACATCGGGAAAATCTTCCTCTCTGAACGTATGTATGTCTAATGGTTCTGCACATTTTTTCGCGTACATTTTGTGCAGAACTTAGCAATGCGCGTATTAGGCTGGTATCGTGTTTATCCTCTATGTCCATCGGCAAGGTTGTGCGTAAGTTATGTTCGCGCACAGTGCAGCGTATTTGTGCGCGAACATTTTCACTGAACTGAGTATGGCAATGTGAGCGTACAAATACCGAGTCCACTACTCACGTGTGTGCGCGCACAAAAGTATCCTGTAGTGCGCACTTTTATAGAATGTTCGCGCACGATTTCTTCGTGTTTGTTTGAGAGAGTCGACCAGAGAACATTTGTGCCGGACACTGGTGGAATCGCATCTTTTATATTTGGTGTTTTTGTTTCCAGAATCTCCAATGTCGAGTGCATGTACCGCGGGCGGCGCGGGCGGCGGCCTGGCACACGTGTGCTGGCATCGCTTCACGTCGCTCGACACGCAGCATCTACATCTAGCTATGAGGGTATGTCGCGAGTAGTACCACAGCTGCAGGCAGCAACTAACTTTCAGAGACCTAAACATTTCGCAATAAACGTGATAGTATAGAAAAAACACCTTTTCCATACAATTGAATCAAATCTTTCATGTCAGCTCAGTCGCACAAATGTCCAGCAAATTTCTTAAAAGATGCTATATTCAACAGTGAATGTTGTTCTCTTTACTGTAGGAATTTCTCCTGTGTACAAACATTAAAACTCACATTCACTAACACCTAGACCCGGAGCTGCGGCTCATACAAATATATCATACTAGCTTTTGCCCGCGACTTCGTTCGCGTGGAATAGTGACTTCCGGCAGATTTTTGTTTTTTGTAATAAAAACTATCTTATGTCCTTTCTCAAGTTCCAAACTATGTCTGTACCAAATTTCACACAAATCGGTTCAGTAGTTTAGGCGTGAAGAAAAGACAGGCAGACAGACAAACAGAGTTACTTTCGCATTTATAATATTAGTTTGGACTGATCTAATTACAGACACAACTCTCCGGTTACTTACTGCGCAAGTTCAAGAAGTCTCCAGGCTGGCAGAAGCTGTGGGTTGTGTTCGCAGTGTCCACGTTGTTCTTCTACAAGAGCTGGCAGGACGAAACACCACTGGCTTCCCTGCCTTTATTAGGGTAAGCTGAATTGACGTATTTTTATTCTATACTAGCAATATAACAGCCCGTTTATGACTTGTCTTAGCGGTGAGAGAATGGTCGCGGGACTGTACGAATTATCGTGATCCCGGAACGTAAAGGGCTATTGAAGGACACCGTGGATTTTAGTCGGTACGAGTCTGACAGTCCCTCCCGCTCTGCCCTGGGCGGGAGGACTCATTTGATGATATTACCACGATAAAAAAAAGCGGTGAAAGAATAAGCCTAGTTACTTTGTCAGTACGCGAATTCGTCTCTGGCGGCGCCTCATGGAGTGTTTCAAACATTCCCATACATTTGATCTAACCGCTTGCTGCTCCGCGCTAACTTACCGCTCACAGTGGCAAAGTAGTGAAACCGTAAGCAATGTCGTTACACAGATATGTTAAGGTCTGACGGGTCGCGGGACTTACGAATTACCGTGACCCCGGTACGTAAAGGGCTAGTGAAAGATACCGTGTATTTTATTCAGTACAAGTCTGACAGTCCCTCCCGCCCTGCCCTGGGAGGGAGGACTCATTTGATGATTTTACAACGAAAAAAAAAAGTCTGTCGGGATCTGATATTTCACAGCCGAGTGGCGAAATCAAATACGATAATTATGTAGATCAACAAAAGATGCCGATCTTTTTCTAAAAGATAATACTGCCACCCCTACATAACATGTTATTATATCGATGTGTTTCTTTGTGTACAGTTACAGTGTCGGTGCGCCTGCGTCGGAGGACAACATCGACAAAGACTTCGTGTTTAAACTCCAGTTCAAGAACCATGTGTACTTCTTCAGAGCGGACAGTCAGTATACCTTCAATAGGTAAGTCTTACACTATCAAATAGAGTCTACAACATTACTCGCTTATAATAGAGGTTAGAACCGAGTATTATGTTTTCTACACAGAAGTTGGCACCTGTCATTCCACCGGTTATTACTTGCATTTTTTAAATGCGATTTTTGTACGATTATGAGCGAATAAATCAGCTTCACTTTACCACATTTATGCCTTTGTCAAACAGACTGGCGAAAGCGAAGCGTTTCCGAAGCGATACCGAACCGAAGCGAGACGTCAGTCCGATAGTTCTGTCACTCTATCGGATCGCTTTCGCTATTCTATGTGACTGGATTCAAACAATTCCATACATTACAAATAAAAACGTCACGCTTCGCATTCGCAACTCCTGTCTGTTTGACAAAGGCTTTAGGAAAAACATTCTTATGTTTGGCATAGTTTATAGGAATATTAGGGAAAACCCAGATTACCTTATATGTGGTTAAGGGTAGCTCTAACGTATAGCGTCTGTATGAAGAGATTAGTCAATAAGATTATGACCTCAGTAAAATTAGCAAATCAACTATATATTTATTTTCAGATGGACGGAAGTTCTTCAGACAGCAACAATGCGGCCTGAACATTGATCATAAAACGATAAGGAATAGATTATATTATAAATTAAAAAAAATATACTAAAGTATACTAAAATCACGAATCAATACAACATTGGTGCCATAGAATAGTGGCCAGATATATTTTTGTACGAACTTTTGAGAAGTGAATCTTGCCTGTATTTATTGTGTGAATAGATCGCTTTAGTATTAGATCAAGACTGACGGATGTCCAAGACGTTGATTCATTGTAGTCATAATATTAGGTGGCTAATGTAAAACATACCTTAACTGGCGAAATATAGCGTGTATTATTACTTGTAATACCTTTATACATTTGGGAATTTGCATATTGGGAAACAAAATGATAATTTATTCAAATGAATTTTATCTTTGCATTGTAATGCCTAAGATTTAAATGACCGCGTATTTAACAATACCAACGAATACTTATGTTCACAGTAAATATGAATATTACAAAAAAAATATTTTTAATGTTACTAGTATCATTATATCAATCAATCAATCAATCAATCAATCATTTATTTGCTTTAAACATGGTATACAATGGTGTAAAATAAAATATAGTAAGAGTTCAAGCATGTTTAGCTAAGACACAACATAGCATGCAAATTTTTTGTTTTTACAAAATGTGAGAAAATTCAATTTTTCTTATCCATGAATTCTTTTAAGCTGTAAAAATTACATTCATTTAACCACTTGTACAATTTAACCTTTAATAGTCTACAGTTTAATGTTTTGAAGTGGCTTGGCATCTTATTGTAAATATGAACACACATAGCTAAGCAGTTTTTATTATATTTCGTAAGTCTAGGCAAATCATTTAATACTAGTTTATGAGGATCTCGTCTATTTCGAGGATTTACATCGTTAGCTGTTTTAAATAAATCTTTATTTTTAACTACAAATACAAATGTTTCATATATATAGAGAGATGGTAATGGTAGCAAACCAAATCTTTGGAACATTGGCCGACATGAGTCATCAGGTTGAAGTCCACACATCGCTCTGATGCACTTTTTTTGAGCTATAACTGCTCTATCCAGATTGGTGCTGTTACCCCACATAACTAGACCATAGCGCAGTAGCGATTCTACATAAGCATAATATGTCATGATGGCGGTTTTCGCATTTGTTAAATTTTTTACTTGTTTCAATGCGTAAACAAATTTGTTTATTCTAGTACTAACATTTGCTATATGTTCTTTCCAATTAATGTCCTTATCTATTACAACGCCCAAGAATCTTGATTGGGTTACTTCGTTGATTCTCATTATATTAAGTTTCACATTGTTTTTATAATTATTAGTTTGATTAAATTGAATGTAGGCAGATTTATCTAGATTTTATATCAACCACCGTGCCTTTTTTACCACAATTAATGTGTATGATCCATTGAAACTTATTTATTTAAGATGTATAATATTAACACATTGGTTTTAATGTGGCCGTCACACTAGTTTTTAGGAAAGGTACTCCGGTGTAAATACGGCACATCGCCGCACGCGCCGCTTTTTACAATCTGTTGTATAAAATCATGTGAAACTTCGCACATCACACACGGATCGTATTACGCGCCGTATTTCGTAAAATACTGAAGGCTTCCGAATATTGAAAGAAGTTTTAATATAATTTCGTAACAATACGGAGCGTTGCTTCACACCTGGTGGCCTACCATGACGTTTTAAAGCGTGAGTAGTTCCACTGTGCGAACGAGATGGCGCTAGACGACTTGTACAGCTCTGTCTCTTTCCCACAGTGGAACTACTAGGCCACCAGAGGTGAAAAGAAATTCGTAAAGATTTGTGTATGACGCGTAATTTGTGAATGTGCGAGGTCATCAGTAAAAGATCGGTCGGCGCGTACGCCGCGTTCGACACGAATGATGTTGATTAAATGTGCGAAACACATTTAAGCGCCATATGTCGGGTCATAGTTTCACTTTATGAAAGGTTACTGTCTTCTTGATATTTATAGATATTAATAGTATCGTTTCAGAGAAAAAGGCCCACAAGTCTTGTGTATTGTGGAAGTACTCGTATATTAGAAGATTATTGAATGAATGGTAAGCCACATTTAATTATTTGTAAATAATTCACGATGAATGAATGAAAACCCCATTTTTGTATAGTTTGGAACGGAAAACTCGCCAAATTAAGGCATTGGTTGTGTATTTGCAAAAGACGTATGTAATGTAGATTCGTTTTTATTTTGAAGGTTGTACGGCACATATTCGGACTTCAGAATTTGATCTTTTAGTTCCAAAAGATGACTCTTTTCGTCGGGAATGAGTTGTAAAATAATAAGAGTACAGTGTAGTCATAAGCGAGCCGATGTAGTGTGCTGTGGCGTCATACGAACTCCATTATTTCATTTTTTAGGCGTCACTAAACTTATCAAACTCATCATACAGTAGCGAGTCCGATGATTCCGAGACCTATGAATTGCAATAAAATTCGTAAAATGTAATAATATAGAATAATTTTATCGCAATGTTTATTTCGATATTACTAGTTGTCTTTAAGACCCCCAAAAATCGAAAATAGGTCGTAATTGTTCACGAAAAAAATGATACAGTTAGCAAACCCAGTATCAATATTCTATAACAATGGTGATACTGACGGATTTTGAAAGCAGTTTAAAATATGCTGATCGTATTCAGTTGCAGTAGTACTTTAATCGAAATAAAATCATTTCCAAAATGTTTGTAGGCTGTGTAGAATAGACTTTCATAAGATATTAACTCACGTTTTTAAGGTCAGTGGTTGGCTATAAGTAAAAATGCATCACAGGTATATAATTATAGATGATATTAGAATTATTTGCGCACTTTATGAGGTGAATAACCACGATTGACAGCGCAGAAAAGTTCTGGAGCTTGAACTACATTATTATAAAAGCGCTGTTAGAGTAAATATTTTTGGAAAAAAAAAACCAGATGTTAGTTGCATGCCACGCATCATAAGAATGAGTTACTATGCAATGGCAATGAATGAATGAAGTGCGAATGATATAAATCTCAAGTTTTCATTTAGCTCATTTTTATCGACAAACATTTTTGTTCAAAATTTTGGAATTCAAAAAGTTTTACTTGTATATTAAAATAATATGCATGATGTTTAAATTAATAGATTCATTTTCAAGTGCTATTATTTGTGAATATTCCCAAAGCTTTTATTTATAGAGTTTATTTATTAAGAAACTGTTTATGAGTTTTTAATATAAGAATGGAGGAATATTTAATAATTTAATTCAGGTTTTTTTAAATACAATAGATAAATCATGTACGAAGAAAAAAATATTTTTCTGTATTCGTTTTATGTTTGTGAAATCAAAGTTTATGTCAAAAAATAAATCATCTATACAAAATTACAATTGCAATAAAAAACAATTAAGTTGATTCGACGTTTTATTTTATAGATTCCATTTTAAAATATTTGTTCGAAATTACTTAAAATTTAATTTGGCTTTGGCAACACCGAAGTTTCTAGACAGTAGGTAAGTAAAATATTCTACGGATATAAATATGTGTCAGATCTTAAACATTAAATACTTTATATAAATGGCTACTTAGTATATGCGTTACTAAAAATGCTTTTTGAGATCATACACAATCTTTGGCATTGTCTGTTCTACTGTATAGGTGGCACATTGAATTCCCTACTATTATTCGAATTAAAATAAAATGCTGTCTGATTTCTTAACAACTACTTTTATACCTAAAATATAGCAATCAGCCAGAAGTGATGGACTGGGTCGCCTTACAGAGGAACTTATTCGAAAAATCTTACTTTATACAGCTAATGACATAGGATTTTTTTTATTATAGAATTTATCTATTCTAAAGGTCATTTCATTATAGGCTTTGTATACACAAATACTGTTTTATAGATAGATAGATAGATAGATAGATAGATTATACTTTATTGTACACCAACATTTTAAAACTACTGTTTACAATATTGCTTAATTTATGGTTACAATGGCGGTCTTATCGCTAATAGCGATATCTTCCAGACAACCTTTGGATGGACTGTATGATTTAAGATAAGAAGGGTAGGGGGTAGTCAATGGTGTACTGTAATTACTCTTCAAACAAAAATGTAAATAAATATATAAATTATGATAATTATGGATATTATTTAAATACAAATGACGTAAACGATAAAGAAAAAAGAAAAAGAAATATATGATGTCAAAAAATAAATACAATTAAAATAAATAAATATATATATATGTATATAATATGTTTACATTGATTTGGAAGACAAAATAATATTAACAAATAAAATAATATAGTAAAAATAATTATGATTGACTTGGATTATGATTGAACTTTAAATCATTGGAGTGAATGAAAATGATTGACAACTAAGTTTTTAAAAGCCATATGTGATTTGGCTTGTCTTACCGTCTCCGGCAATGCATTCCATAAACGGATCGCCTGAACCGTAAACGAATGGTCATAGAATTTAGTGGTATGTGCAGGCATCAAAAGCCTCAAATTCTCCGATGATCTCAAATGTCTAAAATGTGTGTCATTAATGAACTTAAAACGTTCTTTGAGATAAACGGGGGTAGTGGGATTGAAGAGAATGTTGTACAATAAAGATAAAATATGCGTATTCCGGCGAAGGCGGATAGGCAGCCACTTGAGTTTATTGCGGAACTCGGAGACATGGTCATATTTGCGCAAACCAAATATGAACCTGATACAGAAGTTTTGGAGTCGCTCAAGCTTATCTAGCTGCACTTCAGTGAGATCAGGATAACTGGTATCGGCATAGTCGAGGATAGGGAGAAGGAGAGATTGGGCAAGCGCAGCTTTGGTGGCAGTTGGAAGAAAATTGCGTAAACGGCGTAAGGAACCTGCAGACGCAAACAATTTGCGGCTCACCTCTTGCAACTGGGGCCCCCAAGATAAGTCCTTGTCAATATAAATACCCAGGTTTTTAACTGCATCGCTATAAGGGATTAATGATCCATCAAAATATATCTGGGGAACGGCCGACCAGTTAATTTTTGAACGAAGCCTAGGGCTACCGACAATAATGACTTGCGTCTTCACAGGGTTAACCTTCAAACCATGAGCCGAACTCCACTCAGAAATACGTGACAGGTCTTTATTCACCATATTCACTGCCTCAGACAATTCATCTACCGGAGCTTGTGAATAAATTTGCAGATCGTCAGCATATAGATGATGGGATGAGAGAAGGTCATTAGAAATAGAATTGATAAAAATAGCGAAAAGAAGAGGAGATAGCACGCCGCCCTGTGGTACGCCAGCATTAGTATTGCACCATGAAGATGACGATCCTTCAATGCAAATACGTTGCCGGCGGCCACACAGGTAACTACGAAACCAATCAATTACCGTTGGAGATATGTTAAGAGAGCAAAGTATACCAAGTAGAACATCAAAATCGACAGTATTAAAAGCGTTACTGAAGTCCAGTAAGGAAAGTACCGTCAGATTTCCATTGTCCATACCCAATCTAATATCGTCAGTAATGTTAACAAGTGCTGTGGTAGTGCTGTGCCCTGAACGAAACCCGGACTGGTAACAATTAAGGAGTTCATTTTTACAGAGGAAAGCACTGAGTTGACTATGGATAAGGCGTTCTAAGACTTTGGACAGGAATGGTAAAATGGATATTGGACGGTATTCTGAAAAGGAAACTGGATTACACTTTTTTGGGAGAGGGGTTATTTGGGCTTCTTTCCAAGAAGATGGGAAAACACCCGAGGATATGGAGTAATTAAGGATATGACAAAGGACAGGAAGGATTTCTATCAGTAATTCATCCGTAAGGCGTCTGTTTCCATACATTCCTTGCCTTCTAATCACTCGTTTTTCATATTACCGTTTTCACCTTTAATACAATACAACGGTTGCATGAAATACCGCGGCCAAGGTGAGTTTTTCACAAAGGTCAAGGTCATCTTTATTTCACATTTCATTCAAGGTCGTCCATAAATTGGTTGGATTCCGGGGGAGATTACACAATTGAAAAAATATTTTTGAATAAAAAAGCGGTTAAACTGCAAACTTGTGACGTGACTAAATACTGCAACTTTTTGACAAAGGTCATCCAATTAATCTATGGTCAATCGTGCCGGTACGAGGAACAGATGAATATTCACGCAACCGGTGTCTCAAATTGAACTCTGAGTAACTTCTCTTCTCAAGGCTCTGTTTGGTCCCACACCGGTAGTCCAAAAGTTTTGACTGATTATACAAAAATATCTTACAATATTTACATAAACGAACGCTTAGCGTTCAAAATCTCATAGTTCAATAGGTAGGTAAATGAAATGTTTGTGCAATAAATAATATTATACATCAGTTGCAACAATTTACTTTTAAATGTAACAGACTAAAAACGTAGTAGTATAAAATAATGTCATAGTAATATTTAGTAAGAATAAATAGGTTCTAAAATATTCTTTATGTACAAATACATTGATAAAGTTAATTTCGTGTTATTCACAGATGTAGAAGCAAATCTGTTAGAAATCACAAGTTTTTTATACAATTTGCGCATTACGAGACAGCCTCTACTAGTGTTAAAAACACAATTATAAAACTATTTAGCTGCACATCACAGTCATGTAAAGGTGCAATTTAAATATACCTATATTTTATAAATTCATAATATATTCGTCTAGTAAAGCACAGGAAGACAAGCCGCGGGAAAATTATGACCAAATAATATATATATCAGGTATGGCAATATTTGTTTTTATAGCCTAACTGCAGCAACACTGATAGGACAGACTTACTAACTCAAAACCATAGACATATAATGGGCTGAGCAAAGTCTACATTAAATTGACTAATATAAAGAAAGAAGCGATTCAGCGACACTCCTATCTCTTTCCTGAAAAACAGAAAAAGACAATGCGATCAACCCATCTCTTGTCTCTCTCATACTTCTGCCTGCTCCTGATTGCCATTTCGGTAGTGGATGGTGAGTCCATTCTCTATGTTTATGGACAAAATTATAATTTAAATTTTATCCCTAACCTATACTGTACCCATTTTGGGTAATTCTTCCAATAGTCTTCCACACCTCTCTCTATTCCTTATTTGGCCAACCTTAGAATTGGTAGCAGGAAATGTACCAAAATTTTAAAGAACCATCGTCCATAACATTTAAATTCACATCCTAGTCGAGACAGCTGCTCCATTCTCTTTACTCTCTCCATTCAACTGCTCTTTGCTGCGTTTTTCTTTATTCCTGCTTTTGAATATGGAAGCGTTTGTGATGGACCGGATACGGAAGGAGCCGGGTGTGCCGTTGCCTATAGAATTTCCGGAGCCCTCGTGTTGTTGATGCCGAATGTTCGGCGACCGGTCCCTGGGGCGTGTTCTTGATGAGAAACTTGCTGCTTTTAGTCGTGCTCCTGTAATGAAGATTGTATGTTGTCAGCAATGGATATCACAGTAAGAGTAAGTAAGTAAGTAAGTAAGTATTCTTTATTTGCATAAAATGTGGTATACATAAGGTGTTACATAATATTTAAGTGCAGGACACATTCTGCCATAACAATAGCATGCAAAATTTAAACAATGATTAGGAACTAAGTAGTTTAAAACGAATATTAATATGAAATAAACAAACCAAAATTACAAAAAAAGAGTAAAATAAACTAAAACACATAGAAACAAAGGCACATACTCGTAAATTTAAACAACGAACAAACAAAACAATGGTATGAAATGCATACACACCATAGAGACATCAAAACATTTAACGAAATAAAATAAAATAGTAAAATTATATAATAATAGAAACAACACTAGTCTTTAAGGACACCATTATACATAAAATCTTTAAAAAAAAATTTTTTGAAAACGACCAAACAATTCAAAATAAACTATACTTTTTTACACCAAGGAATAACATAAAATTTACAAACAATCATAAAATTTTACATTAAATTCGAAATCTCACAATGCATTTTTAAAATGATAGGAATGCGATGAGTATTTTTTTTATTAAGAGGTAAAGTAGTAAGTTTAATTATTAATTATGGTGTCAATTTTTGGACAAGTCCCGACGTATGAACCTGGTTCTGAATTAAGTCAACTGAAAAGCCAAGTCAATCATACGAGTATAACATAAACACCTAAAACAAGGTTATCATATAGTTCACCATTATAGAAGTAGTTTGGCAGTTAAATAGCTAGATAGCATCTAAATCTCGAGTAATTACAGGGTTAAGTATGAGAGGGGCCACATTTTTATCGATGCAGAATCGGCTTGAACCTATCTGAAAGAGTACAAATCCATGCAATAGTTCCTTTGAAAGTGGACCACATTTATAATCATATCAGCTTCACTTGATAAATCACATACCTCAAATAAGTCTTCCTGCCCTGGATGGAGTGGCAGGGGTTGTCAGACACATACTGACTAAAACCACCATGTTCTTTCAATTACTCTTTACGTTTCAGTGATATAGTTTACCTCATAAGGCAGTGCTACGACTCTGGCAGGTTTTAGGGCAACGCGTAGCCATCCGTTGGACAGTTCACTTACCTAGTCCCAATTTAGGTTGCTTATCCCGAGGCGGCAGGTCATGCGGCGTGAGGTGCGGGTGTCCGGCGCCGGTGGGCGTGTGCGGCGCGGACAGAGAGGCGGGCGGGGCTGACGTGATGTCCGCGCGCCGCACCACCAGGCTGCTCGAGTGGGGCCGGATCGCACCCAGCTCTAGCTCGTGACCAGTTGTTCTGTGTGGAACAGTCGATATGGTTGAAGTATCAAACAAAGGTGAGTTTAAGTTTTTATCTCCATACAATGGGTTCTGGAGACTGCTGACGAGACGACCTGGACGCGTACCACGAGGGCCTGTTTGAGGATGCACTTGCAAAGCATAAGAGTTCTTTGAAGGTATTGCGTATTGGAAGGAAGGCCTTTGCCCAGCAGTGGGATAGCAAAGGCTAAAAAAAGGTTTAAACAATGTTGATTCTGGCTTTCTGGAGTTACAGCAGTTTCGGATTGTCCAAAAAAAGGTAAGTTTCAAAGTGTAGTAGTGGTAGCAGTTGTTTCGGGTCTGGGTGTGTGTGTATGTGAGTTTAAATGTGTGTCAACGCACCCACGCTATAGAAGAAGATAAATAAGTATCTAATAATGCCTACACTCAAACGCACGATATGTTTAAGTCCCGTGTAATAGGGGGAGCGCATATTGCCATCAACCGCGCAGAGACCCAAACTCCGTGCTGCTACTGAGTAAATCTCGAAAATGGAATACCTTAAAACACTGTCTCACTGGGGAGTCGAACCCATCACCTACATTTTGCTCAGCAGTCGCAACTTACTCAGCACTAGACCGTCGAAGGTAGTAATTTCATTACTTTCGACGTTGATACTCACGACCTATCGGGTAAATGTCGTGTCCTTGCTCGACGCAGCTCAGACCGTCGCTGTGAGCCACTCGGCGCAGTATCTGCTCGACTCGTGCGCACGCTACCGCCACGTTTAGCTGAAATGTATGAACAACATTTTAGTTTACAGCTTCATAGCTACGTAAGGAGAATTATTGTTACCGTTAGCTTGCATTCTACTGCTGACTGACTGACAATAAGAGAGACAATAGGCCTAATGTCGACTCGTTGGTTCAGATCAACTCGTTCCACCACCTTCTACAAGGTCAAGCGCGACGACTTCTGGATGTATCCGAGATTCATTTACAGATACTAACTAACTATTATAATGTACCTCACAAACAAGAATGTTTTTAAATGAATAAAAAGCCAAAATTGAAATATTGGTCCTTCGAGCCGGATTCAATAAGCACATCTTAAAAATCCATCCTTGTACTCACGAACTGCCGCAGTATCGAGTGGATGCGTATAGATGCGCTTGCGCGCCTGCAGCATGGTGTACACGAGAGCGGCCAGCGAGCGCGGGGGCGCGGGCGCTGAGGGGCGCGCGGGCGCGGCAGGTGCGGCTCCACGGGCTTGTATCACCCACCACGTCTCCATGCGGCCTTTGCCTTTTACTTCCACGTTGCCGCGACGTTCGAGTGCGTAGCCGCGTGGTTCTAATAGCTGTAGGGTAAGATTTTTCATCATTGTTATTTCATTCAAATAACACTCCTGTTCTTGGGCAGTTGTGTAATAATTAGGGCGAATTTTTACATTGAAACAGGACATCAGAGTGCGTTCAGCCTTGTTATCATTGATATGGATTTTTACTGATAATTCATATTTCCTGTTTAGTGCAGAATGCCCGTCAAAATTAAGTCGGGTTGCTTCACTATAAGTGCTGAGGAAACTGCTGTCTGCCTAATCTTTAATCGCAATGTTCGATCTAGGTAAAAGATGATAAAAATATTCAAAGATGAAAAATAGTTCACCTGCTTTGTGTATTTTGTGACTTGAATTTTATCCATAGCACCAGTGGTTTCCATTCGAGAAGCTTCATTCACTGTGTTGCCCCAGATGTCGTACACCGGCTTGCGGGCGCCGATCACACCGCCTACCAGGGGACCACAACTTATGCCTGATGAACAAAATATCTTGTAAGTTCCTTGAACATAACAATCGTATGACTGAAATTCATTGGACATACATGCCATTGGATGTGAAGAAAGAGGAAGACCAAAGAAGTACTTATGTGTATGTGAGTATCAATGTTTGTAAATACACCTACGATACAGGAGAAAAACCGAGGGTGGTACAACGTTTTTTGAAAAAAGAAACATAATAAGTATGTGTTGCTCACGCATTGCAATGCATTATTTTATACATATGAGAGAAAAGTATGAAAGCGAGTCTGCTGACAGGGAAGAATGAAAAAAACAAAAACATTGTACAGATTCTTAGAAACATGGCAGAAATGTTATGGTGAACCTCAAACCCAAGGTACAGAAAAAGTAGTAAACTTATAAAAATATGTCTCACCTACTCTTAACCGGAATTTGTAGAAGCTATGCTTGCTGATGTCTTCCAGCGCTTCTCTCAGAGCGAAAGCGTAATCAACCAGCGCGCACAAGTGTTCGCAGCTGTCTTCTCCAGTCTACATAACAAAACAAAAAAGTGTTGTGACCTAATTTGTGTCAAAGTCTATCCACACGCAAAACGTTATGATGAAAAAAGCAGGCAGATGGAGTACCTTCGTAGGGAGGATTGTAAGAAAAAGGTTACCTTATTGTGGTTAGGATTGAGCCCAGAAGCAGCCATGTAGGTTGCGGCGATAGTTTTGATCTTCTCAATGCTTTTGAATCGCTGCTGCATCAATAACTTGTCAAAGTCAACTGCAAATAAAAATAAAAGATTAGTTCCAAATTGAAAACCGGATAAAAGCAAAATACCGGATAAAAGTAATCCGTCTCTGAGGACCGAACTATCAATTAATATTTGTACGTTTTGCGTTAATTTAAATAAAGGCACATACTTTTTGAATAATTGATATATAAGTAGAAAAACATATGTTTATATGAGCTATCAAGGCGTGTAGATAGATTTGATTTAGGACTTAAGCGGCCGGCGCGGTTCCATCTCAATCATTCTATCTGTAATGTTAGAGAGTGACAGTTCAGTTATTGAGGAGAAATAGCAGAAATTATCAAGGAAGAAAGAAGCAAGGAAGAATAAAGGTGTTCGGTTGGTACATTACAAATGATCTCGTTGAGGACGCGCATGCACTCGACCGCCTTCTCTTCCGAGTAGAACTCGTCGAAGTTCGGGATGCCTGCGAACATCACGCCCACCTCGTCTCGCCATTGAGAATACAGCTCCTGGAAAATGACATTTGTTGTTTCATCTTGTTATTTTGGACTTGGATCGCCAGCATAGCTTGTTGTGTATTGAAGAGTCAACTAACGGGTATGTCCATTTGAACAGCGCAGACCCATTTTCCTTCACCATATGGTGGGATAGTGCATAAAACACTGCAAGTAAAATAGTGGTATACATTCAGATTGGAAGATGTTTTAGGCAGATGATGATGAAAATGGCATTTAAGAGCTTGGATGTTACGGAGTTAGTGTGGTCGTAAATCAAAATACACAAAAATGATTAACTTTGGAGTATATTGGATCATGACCGATGGACTTAAAAAAGCTAAAAGAAATGGTGACTTGCTAATTTACCCAAAATTCAACGTACAAGAAAACTATCTGTCTACAAAATCGAACTTACATCAGGACACCAATCTTTGCTCAGAAAATGTACAACAACGTGATCCGGCAGTATATGCTTGAGCAGATGTCTATTCGTCTTCTGCGTGTCCTCCATCTCGTCCAGGTCTGTCTCCGCCTGCAGCTTCCAGATGAAGTCCAGGCGTGACGTTACCTCTACAAGTCTCCCATGGTATATCACTACTACTAGGAAAACTGCCATCAGAATCAGCATTTGCACGTAGGCGGGGAGAGTGCTGGAAAAGGAGAGGTGAAAATAAGTTATTCCAATTATTTCAAAATATAAGCTAATTGTGAAGCCGTGATTAATTTTTGAAAGCTGATTTGTATGAGAACAAACCCGTTAACCTATTACTACAATTATTTGACAGAAGAAACAGTGGGGACACTAGAAGAGCGCCAAATAAGAACTTCAACAAAGATGGCCCCAAAACGCTAAATAAAAAAAGGGATAACAGTATACATAGAAAATACTCACGTGTTCGTACTTGTATTATAGTTCTTGTAGTTGTAATAGACAAACAGCAGGATGCAATACATCATGACGTTCACGGTCGCCAGCAGCGTCTTGATAAGATAGTACAGCTTGAGTACAGACGTAAGCGCCACCAGGCACAGCACCCACGTGAAGACTACATATTCTGGGCGATAGCATTCATCTGGGGAGAAGAAGGAGATGGATTTACTTTGGGTAGTATGCCAATTTAGAAAAAGTTGAGCTGGTTTAAGTTACGCGGTGATTGAGTGACCTTAGATTTTATTGGATGGCAGTGGACAGTTGTTTTTTGACAGTAATTTTACAACTGCGAAACGGTCCGCAAACGCCAATAAAAATAAATTGAAAAAAGTAACAGACTGTTACTTTAATTGATACACAAACGGCCAGGTCCGGAACTTATGCTAATGTTTTTGTCGTTGTGGTATATAGCCTTCGGCATTGTTCCAAGCTATAATTAATGTGACATAGCATATCTCTGTTTGATTGTCTTTTTAAAACCGAATTTTTTGAGAGCAATTTAAGTTTAAAATTGCCGCAATACATCTTGGAATATGCAGTTTTTTACTTGAGCATAAGTCAATTGCAGTTTTTATGCTAAAGTTATTTGACAATTATTTTTATAATAACACCTTTAATTGCCGATATGGATGGTTATTTTGATGATAAAGCAAATGGAGCGAAGAACCAACCTGGATCAGTAAATTCAGTTTGGATGATTTCTGCAGTATCGCATGTTATATTTGAGGCGTTCGCCACTTGTAAAGACTTCGGAATGAATGATGGCGGGCAAACGTAGAGTTTTATCGTGCTGCAAAGAAGAATAATGAATCGTAACGTTGCTGATTTTCTTCACAGGTTAATGTATTAGAGAATTATTCAGGGGTATCCTGGAAATATGAATCAAATCGAATAGGCGCATGCTATGGTCAAAATTGAAAAAGTTTGATAATGGCCTTGACCATGCCGCTATTCCATTTGACCCACACTTTCATGGACACTCTGTATATAACGGCAAGGTCCCACAAATAACACAATGGTCGTTATATGTTTATTGAAGGTGAGAAAGCAACTTTTGTTTTTTACTACACTAAGACTGGTTTCCCACTTCGCATTTTTCTAACTACAAACGTACCATTTTACATTATTAATTTCTTATCGTTTACAGTCCGTTCACGACTTTGGTCTAAGCGGTGAATGGTGCGACAGGCAGCGCGAATAAGACATTACTTACTTTGTAAGTACGCGAATTCACTACGGTCGGCGTCTCGTGGCGTATTTCAAACATTTGATTTTACCGCTCGCCGCTCTTCGCTAAGTCCATGCTCACAGCGCCAAGGTCGTGAAAAAGCCGTTGCGTGGTTTTTAAGTTACAAATTACTAAAGATTTCAAAAGTATTTAAGGTATACCTGGATATCGACATAGCAGTAATAAAACAGCAGATGTGAATATTCCTGATAGTTCTCGTGGAGCTGAGGTAGGCAGAGATCTTGGAGAGTCGCGGCAGGATCCCGGGAAACTCTTCCAGCATCACCAGGACAAATGACAAGGTGAACGGCACTGTCATCGATAGCAGGATGATCACTAGGTAAGGACAACTGTGGAAAGAGACAAGCTATGTTTAGAAATGGCAACATTGGAAGAATTTGTAGATTTAGATAGTTGTCTCTTTTCACTAACTATATGCGACCGCTTAATTAATCTGTACTAATATTATAAAGCTGAAGAGTTTCTTTGCTTGGTTGAACGCGCTAATCTTAAACACTATTGGTTAATTGAAAAAATATTTTTGTGTTGGATAATATACTTATCCAAAAAAAAACAAAAACTAAATGTGACTAAGAGCTTACTTGTAAGTGTAAAATGCTTTGCGCCACGAGTTGCTATACAAAGCTGCTTCTATATAGGTATATACAAAGGCATTAATTAAGGTTACTTAATGGTTAGTAAAATTTATTAGTAATAAGCGAAGTTCATAATGGTTTCTTAATATTTTAATGATATTTTTTTGTTCTTCTTTGGGATACTTTTTAGGATCAGCATTTAGCTCTCTTCTTCCATTCCTTTGTGATAATTTGGCTCCTAACTTGGCCTAAAACTGGTCTTAAAACGACAGCAAAACAGACAAAAAACTATAAATAACTTACTTATAATGCACCAAAGACTGCACAGCCACAATGAACAGCCACAGCACCAGGCAGCACATAACATTAGACTTGAAGGTCCTCTCATCTAGCTCACAGAACCTCTCCTCCAGCGAGGGTCGACGGAACCGCAGCGACCAGCCGTGCATGTTGCTCACGCGCATGCGGCGGTTGGACTTCACTTCGATCGAGTGGTTTATTATGTCATAGTCCTGTTATGAATAAAGAAGACTTCTGAATTTGTTTCGGTGTTTCTTCTTGGAGTAGTTGTATTCGCTGTGTGCTCATGACAGCGTCTCCTACTGAACACCCGACCATTATTTCGGGACATAGGGTCTGACAATTCTTGGCATCAAGATACCTTAATAATCTTTGTGGGGATTTAGTAAGTAGCAGAACGAAACAAGTCCCTGTTCTTCAAAGATCGAGATTTTATTCTCGCTCAATCAGAAAGATCTCAGAGCTAATCCAACTGTTCATTTCCTGTCGTAAATCGAAAGAAATGGGGTGACCTTTCATAAAATTCCAGATGTTTCTTAGTTTATATTCCTCTTATATCTCACCTCGGTATCGGAGAGTGGCGGCACGTCGTCAATTTCCGGATCTTGTTTAGAATCGCCGGGGTTTCTGCAAAACGCCCGCGCTACACTTGCTGCGCCGCTCGAGTAATACTGTAATGAAATAATGATTCGTTTTTTTATTTCTGAAATGTACTTAATAAAGGTTTAATAGCCATTAGTGTAGTTTCGAAACAGCAAAACAGGAGTATAGAAAATCATTCGTCAAGTCTGCGAAAATTCTTCAAGTAAATGAGACAACTGTCTTTTGAATTCGATCAGGATTATTCATATTTTTGAGGAAAATTATTTCTTTCCCCATTAGTTTATTTAGTTCCCCATTCCTGTACCGTCACCGCTGTGTATTGTGATGTTCTTACATACTTGTCTTACATTTTGGAAGGGCATTTCGGGCGTCCAATCGGCCGTCATCTCGTCCTCGATGGTGCTGCTGGGCCGGCGTGGTGTGGCCTCCCAGTTGTTTTGTGGTGGCTGTGGAACACTGTTGGCATAAAAGGTACTGGTCATATTATGTTAGGAACGCCGCTGCCTCGCTTGCTATCGGGTGAAAACCACCCCAGTGATCCCTTGCACTCTTGCAATGGAATCTAATGTGAGTCCTGCAATTGTGATCTGATACCCTCGCCACCCGTGCTAGGCCCAGAAGTTAAGGGAAGGTTAACTCACGGTGATAGAAAGAAAGAAACAAAATACGTTTTCATCATAAGGATACAGAACATACTAGATGGATGATGGAGCTTAACGAAAACAAAGTAATATTTAGCTCACCTGGTCCTAGATCTATGCCTCGTCCGTCTGGGCTGCTCTGTGCTCTTGATCAGGTACGTGATAGGGTTGTGTTCTCGAAGGTACGGGTCACGGGTGCCACCGTCTCCCGGCTCCACTTCAAATGCGCCGTTCAAACACTCCAGCGTTGAAGATGATATATGTACGCGACTAGAAATAGTAGTCTCGATATGATAAATGTGTTTCAAATTTGGTAATGCTTTTGTGACAAAATCATCTACGATTTTACTCATGGCATTGTCTGTGGTCAGAGACCTAGGAGGAGGTATTCTACCAGAAATTTTAATTAAAATGACGATGGCATTCAAATAACCATTAGCATTAAAAGACAATAAGAAAGATAGAAAGAAAAACCGTTTATTGGCATGCGCCACAAGTGCACACAGAATAGGAGATAGACGATAAAAAAAAATAAGAAATACGAATAAATCTTAAAAACTCAACATTAAATACTCATGACTCACTAAAAAACAAACAAAGACCTAGATAAAAAAAATTAACAATTTTTTTTAACAAATTTATATAAATGCAAACCTACATTTATTAATGTAGGTTTGCTGTAAATGTTATTGTAATAATTTTAAATATTTACCCCGGCAGGCCACCACTCTCCATGCGATTGGCGAGGGTCACATCGTGTGACCACAGGTCGAACTGCCACTTGAGTAGACCCAACACCCCGCAGAGTACCTTGCCACTGTGTATGCCGATTCGCATGTCTAGATCCACCTGAACATTAAAAATGAACAAAAGAGTAGATTAGATTCGAAAATACTAGGCTGATGATGATTATAAACGACACGATTGGCTGAGGTCGATTCCCGCACTGAACAAATATTTGTATGACTTACAAGAATTTGTTCCGGGTCTGAGTGTTTGTGTATGTGAGTTTCTACGTTCAAAAACGCACCCACGATACAGGAGAAATTCATAGTGTGGGGCAAAGTTGAAAAAAAAAACGATAAATAAAACATGTTTACCTGCGCGTTATATCTGACATCACGGATAGCTCGTATCATGTGCAGCCCCATGTTGACACAGCAGTGCGCGTGGTCTTCACGTCTTTCTGGTAGTCCACTCACGCAGAAGTAGCAGTCACCCAGTAACTTAATACGAAGACAATGATTCTCCTATGGATTGAAATAGTGAGATTTCTTTATGGACAGTCGAAAGTCTGATAAAACCGGTCTTGCCAATTGGTTTTTTCGTACGAAGCAAAAGTCTTACAAGTCAGTTAGGTAGATTTTTATAGTTTTTTTTTTCTTTTTTTATAGCTTGGTAAAATCATCAAATGAGTCCTCCCACTGGGAAGGACTGTCAGACTCGTACTGACTAAAATCCACGGTGTCCTTCAATAGCCCTTTTCGTATCGGGGTCACGGTAATTCGTAAGTCCCGCGACCAGATTTTTATAGCTACGAGTATTTTGTGTATTTTTTTGTCCTTAGTCCTTAAAAACATTAAAAAAGGGCTCACCGATGCCAACCTGTCGAAGCGCGCGAACAATTCATTGAGAAGCTTCACCAACTCTTGCGCACTGCATTTACTTGACAATTCTGCAAATATATTGATTCTGGATGAATATCATCACTAACAAATCTGATAACTCATGAAATGAAAATACTCCTATATTCCAAAATACATGAATTCTAAATTCGCTTACCAGTAAACCCCTTGATATCAGCATACAATATGGATACGTCATGATGTTGTTGTATGTAAAGGTTATTGAACTGCTGCTCTTGAAACTCTCCCTTCACCTTGTTCACGTGGCCGTAGATCTCTTTTGCCAGAAAGTCTGGTATTACTGCGTAAAACAACAAAAAATATACCTGTTATTACATCTTTCGTTCTTTTCATACCAAACCCAGCATTTAGGAATCTATATTGAATGAGAAAACTTCGATTGCTTGTATCTATTGAAGATATTCTGCTATATTTATTTTCTGGACAGTATAATTTCAAAGATTTATATTATATATTTGAGGATATAATCTTCTTTTGTCTGACTAACAAGCGATGTTTCAATCAAAATATAACTTTTATCTAAATAATTAATATTTTGGTTTTACATTGTGCAGATATATTTTACATACAATAGCTTTTAAATTAGACGTTGTATTCATCAGTTATAGGCTATTTCAATGTTGAATAATTAGTCATAATAATAAGTTACTTAATTTTACGGATGTTTTAATAGCATATTTATCGCCGAGCTTTGTCTACACAGAGGAAAAAAACATCATTAGAATCTCACCGCTCTGAAATAGCTTCCACTGCCGGTCACTCTCCCTCTTGGTCCTCTCCCGTGTAACCATGGACCTCCGAGTCTCCAGGAAGGCTTTCCTCTGCCCCCAATCTGCCAAGGACTTGGCGTACATTCCCGCGAAGTTTACTGCTACGTATAGTAATGCGTTGCCGATGAGGAGACGAAGACTGCAGGTGTAGGACTGTAAACAATATTCTATCAGCTAATATATTACCGCTGGAAATTAATAATGTATCTCAGTCGCAATCTTAATCTTGGCCTTAGTGTGTATCTAATCAACAGCCGAATTTGTCTATCCATGTCTTAAAGATGTTCAATCAGAATCAGTCGACAAAAAATGGATCATGAATTGAGATACAATATTAATCTATAGGAAATAAACTGAACTGTACATAGAACTATTGGCGTATGACTAAAACCTGAACTAATGACGCCATCTTAAATGAATGTCGGAGAGGCAATCATAGCCGGAGAGGTAATCTGGGGCTTGGAGTGGTACAAATGCAACCTAATTGACCCCAGGTGGACTGGGACGGCAAAAATGTACCCTCTTCAAAATTTATGAGCATATTTATTGACAATTATAAAATTGAAAAAAATACCACCCGATTGTGATGTGCAGTTTCGGAGTAACAACGACATTTGTTAGTGTAATAAATAAGCTTACCAATTTTGAAGCGGTTAACTAATATCGTTTTTATGTGGTGGTAAAAACCTCCGAGTCTACTTGGAGTCGATCCGGTCGATTTTGAGGGGGATCTGTACTTCTCCAAGACCCAGATTACTACTCGCCATCCGGAAGCTTCTTCGATATACATTTGACGTGCCATTGCTTTAACTAAACTGAATCAAGATGTATTTGACAGCATGAGGCACCAACAGCAGCAATCAATGTATTGTTTTTTTTTCGATTTTTTCTTAGATAAAAAAGTGAAATTAAGAGCAGACTGTTAATGGTAAGCCTTCTAATGAAACGTCTCTCTAGATATTATAAAATTATTTTTTATCTTACGGCTAATTAACAAGAAGGCAAAAACCTAATTTGCAAAGTTAAAACCATCTAGATGAGTTTTTTAACATCCACTTTAAGTTTAAAAACGAAAAGCGGTGAAAATAAAAGGAGTCTAATAGTGAATAAACATTTAGTAAGCTGAACAACTCACACACATATCAGAAAACTGTAATAACGAAATAATCATTAATAATAAATTAATTTACGTATTATAAATAAATACATTACATACGAGAACCTAATTAACGTTTTCCTTGGTCATAATTCGACATACATTTTACAACGAAGGTTGGCACTAATTAAACCACCGATGACTCCGATTTCCGGATTTCCAGTGACCCAGAATCACTAAATTAACCAGCGATACTCTACCATTACATAATATGACACCGACTATATTTCGTTTTATATTTATTCATTTAAACCTCGTTTCTTAATTTAAATCTTTCTTTATACCCAGTTAATTTAATAAGCGCTTGTATGGAAGCTTATTTTTTGCCCTGCATGGAGCGAAAGGACTATTAAACTCGTTGGGGAACAGTGTATAAGACGGAGACGCGAGGTATGATGGGAAATCACACACTTAAGGCAAACTTAACACAATACTAACGTAGCGCAAGCGCCAACAGGACGCCATTTGTTAATGGTCGCTTGAAAATGACGCCCTGATGGCGTTTGCGCTACGTTAGTGTTGGGTTAAGTATACCTAAAGAGTGTGTGTCCCCATTTTACCTCGCGTCCCCGTCTTATACATTGTTCCCCTACTTACAAAAATCCACCGTGGTCTTTCAATTACCCTGCACATTTCAGGGTCACGGTAAAATGTTTAAACAGTTCCTTGATTAATTGAGGCTTTTTTTTTTAAATACCAGCCGTTCATAAAATAGCATTTTAGTAGTCATTGTGAACACTTACATTAATATTACAGTTGACAGCCTTCTTGGCTTCTTCCATCCGCTCCTTAATTACCAGAGCCGTGGCCAGGACATGCGCCAGGAAGGACAGGAGACCGATGATGATGCACCAAATCAGGGAGAGCGGCAACATCGCGTACGGCACGAACACTATGAACAGCATGTACCAGACCTGGTTCTCTGAGTCTTGGAAGCCGATACCTTGCCCGCTTAGACCTGGAGAAAAATATAGAAGATCAGGTCTGAGCAATCTATTTTAGAGCACCGATGTAGAAAAGGAATCCAGAAATGTATATTAAACGGCTTTACATTGAAAATTTTTGTATCCATGTCAACGGCGTGTTGTGTTCCACGCGCGCCTCAAGGAGTGTCAGCATAATGACTGCGCCCCCCTTTAGAGGGCCAAAACCTGCCGGGGTCGCGGGACTCACGATTTACCGTGACCCTGGAACGTAAAAGGCATTGTGGATTTTAGTCAGTATGAGTCTGACAGTCCCTCCCGTTCTGCCGTGGGTGGGAGAACTCATTTGAAGATTTTAACACGATAAAAAAAGAAAAAACCTATGCATTTCCGGTTTTCTATTTTGATTTTGCTGTTTTTTCAATATCCCTTTACCTTCCAGGGTCGCTTTAATCTGTATCTGTTTGATTTATTTTCTTGTTTCTTCTTCTTGAACAACGATTATTTATTGGTAGTTTTTGTAACCCGGTCTACAGGGAGTCGTGTCTCGATACTCCGCGGCCCTGTATCCAAGAGCGAGGGCTCATTAAAATCTGCCCGCGGGGGTACGAAGACAAAGTGGACAGAGAACTCATTAAAGTGGACAGACTATCAGTATCCACGTCAGTGTTCACAGAAGATTTAATGTCCCATGTAATTGTTACCATTAACATAATTATTGTCATTTACCGGGTAGATATCCAATCTCCGGGTTTCTACTGAAATTACCATATCCATTCCCCGGGCTTCTACTGAACATTACTAGATGGACAGACCCAATAACACATTGCCCGACCTGAGAATCGCTCTCAAAGCGACATACTAAGCAGAAGCGATTGCGAGCACTAAAGTAACGAGCCAGTTCTAAAAGTTCTTAAAAATAAAAATCAAAACTCATTTATTCACACTAGGCTTATAACAGCATTTTTTGCAGGTAAATTTTTACATAAGACTGGAAAAAATGGCGGAACAAACTGCCTAGCAACAGTTTTAATTACAATCGTCAGCGCATCAACCTATCTCAATCTGTTAAATTTCTTTAATAGATTTTTAACCTTATCGTTACAGCGGAAGGGTAAAGTTCGATTGGCAAAATTTTACAGATTGGGGTATGTTGACCTACTGACGCCTGTAGATACAATTTTTAGGTCAACTGAAACCCTAGCAAGAAGTAAAGCCTTTTTCAAACAGACAGGCGTGGCGAATGCGAAGCGTGACGTTTTTATTTGTAATGTATGGAATTGTTTGAATACAGTCACATAGAAAAGCGAAAGGGATCTGATAACGTGACAGAACTATCGGACTGACGTCTCTTATCGGTTCGGTATCGCTTCAGACTCGCCTGTCTGTTTGACAAAGGCATAAACAAAAAAAGAAATTTAGTTCCTGGTTCGTACACTAGAGGCGCGTTTTTCCATTCAATGAATTTACAGAATTCATTGATACGTCAAGTACGCTGTAAGTTAAAACAGAAACCTTTTGATAAGGCCTAATGCCTTTGTCAAACAGACAGGCGAAAGCGAAGCGTTTCCGAAGTGATACCGAACCGAAGCGAGACGCCAGTCCTTTAGTTCTGTCACGCTATCGGATCGCTTTCGGTTTTCTATGTGACTGGATTCAAACAATTCCATACATCTATACATATAATAAATCTGTAGAAGGGTCAATTCTGTACATTGAAAATATTGAAAAAACAAATAGCGGGGGGTGTTGCTGGATCGATACCAAACCCAAATATATGATTAAAAAAATTTTTGTCTGTCTGTCTGTCTGTTTGTGCAGGCATCACGTGAAAACTTACGGTTCGATTTTGATGAAACTTGGTATAATTATTCCTTATTATCCTGGGCATAACATAGGATACTTTTTATCCTGGATAAATATGTAGAAAAAAAAACTTATTTTTCAGTTTTATTCATAGACGTTGTTCTGTAGAACCGCGAACACACGTTGCATTACCCGCAGTAGATTCAGCGCCGTAATATTTATAAGATGTCATTGTCAGAGTTACTCAAAATGGAGAAACAAACCATCCACGCGAAGACCGACATCCGCGCGGACGGAGTCGCGGGCGGAAGCTAGTTACAAATAAAAACGTCACGGTTCGCATTCTAGGCAAAATTGTTTGAATCCAGTCACATTGAAAAGCGAAAGCGATCCGATAGCGTGACAGAACTATCGGACTGACGTCTCGCTTCGGTACGGTATCGCTTCGGAAACGCTTCGCTTTCGCCTGTCCGTTTGACAAAGGCTTTAGAGCTTATACATATAATACCTACAGCTTTTTCCTAAAGTGTGCTGGGAACTAAAAACACTGTAACTAGTCGCGGGGGCCGGACGGTTAAGTGGGTAATAAGCATTCAAGTTTTCTACTATTCTTATCTTAATTAAATCTTTTATTAGCGCAGATAAACTTTAATTACTACATTAAAGATTTTATATAAGAAGAAAACTATGTAAAAATTGAAAAAACGAAATGGGGTCGAACCATATTATTGGTTTTCTATTTTTAACAACTATCCACAGAGATTTGAAAAATATGTTTCTTGAAAAAGTTTAACTTGACGTTTTGACTTTTTCTACCTACTTTGTGCTGTTTCACGCTTGCGTTGTCACAGTTCTTACATAGCTAATCATTTTTTTAGGCAACACATTTTTTTTTAAAAACCTACTTACAGCACATCAACCTACCTCAATCTGTCAAAGGACTATGGGCAAAAATGTATGGGCTCCGTCCCCATATACCAATACACATGGAACTAATGCCAATGTGTTCTTTAAGTATCCACTATTTGATTAAAATCCTTTTTTTTACTTAAATCCGTGGCATATATCAATAAAAAAACAATGTATAATTATTAATTAACCTATATTTTCCTTTTACACTTGTAAGTTATTTTAACATTATGGTTATATTACAGTACAAAACATGATTTAGTAACTAAACAAAATAAAAATAATGTATATTTAAACATATACATGTAAATGATTATGAATGAATAATTAGAAAATATGTAATGAATATAAATGAATGAATCATTTAAATTCATTGTGTTCTAATTATTCATTCTTACAATGCTCATAGTAGGTAGGCGAATAACAATAGAGAGTGCTAATATTACTGGTCTATTATAACACTGTTTAACAGCTGCGCTGGCAGATTAAAATCTGTATGACGACCTATTCCCATGTACCATACAATCGATATAATATGTGCACAACGTCCTATAGTGCGACTGCCCGTCAAGCAGGTACAGTAATAGTGTGCAATAGCATGTCTGTCCCCCCTATTCCCATCAATCAACATATAAGAATAATATATGCGTGACCTTACGTGTCTGGATTGTATTCGCGCTCTTATCAGCCATGCATTATTTATCATAATATTGCATCTTGCCAAATCACTCAATGCATTTTCACGATATAATTCAATGATGTATAATCCGTTACGATAATGCTCTGCACAGTACGACTTGGCCAGTTTTAAATGGTAACTTCCTAGTGCAAATAAAATAATGTCGTCTTCATTTAATCGTGGAAACTCTTCAAAATGAGGCATTTGTGCTTCCATGGCTGTAAAAGTCACTCTTTGACGGTTAAGGTTTTTCATTTCTACGTAATTACGTAACAGATTAGGCGTGTTGTTTTCAGCTTGTATGATATTAAGTATTTCTGAGGCAAGCCTGCTATCAGTAGCAACGCGATAACATGCATTTATGATCGCTGCAGCGATTCTAAAATCAATGAACATATTTGGTAAAGCTTTATTAAAATATTACTGCCTTAAAAGCTTGAACCTATTTTTGAACTTTCCGTTCACGGCTTCTACCACCCACCGACATATCGTTATTAAACGCGACTTATTTGCCTGTTCAGTGGTAAGTTGGGTAGCATTTCTATCTTTTGATGGAGGTATGTGAGCTTCATAGCCAAGCGACTGTATGTCATAAATGCTGTCCCTGAATCCTCTGTCTAATATAAACACATCTCCTCTGTGGATGAGCCAATGTAACAAATGGTCGTCTTGGTTCATTATATTATGCATAATGTTTGCATCGGATGTTACAGCAGGATATGGGCCTAAAACATCGATTATATAACCATCGCTGGTTACTAATAAAAAAGGCTTTAATAAGTTCCTGAACTTGTGCAGACTGTAACTTTTTCGCTGAAATAAAAAGTTCGAACTTTTTTCAATATAAATATATGTTCCGTCTGCTATTAAAATCAACAGTATTCTCCTCATTCCCAAAAATAGCTTTTGGTATCATTAGATTTCTTTCAAGAAGATCTCTTCTAGAAACATGACCTATTCCAAGATGACTCGGAACAAAATCTTGGGTGAGACATTCTCTTGCTATTTTTAATTTTCTTTCGAGCTCTCTGCGGGATGTTTTAAAGAGCGTCGCCAGTCTCTCGTTAGATTCACCAGTTCTGAGTTTAGTTAAGTACACACCTAGAACTGTACGTGGATGACGGGACCTTTCTGATAGACTCGGTGTTTCCGCTAAGATAGCATCGAACTGTTCTAATGTCAAACCGGTCCAAAAATGTAATTCCTGTGCATTAAGTCCAGATTCAAAATCGAAACTAGGGGCATTGTTAATGGCATTTACCAACATGTTCGTCATGTCCGAAAAAAAAGAAGAATTGAAATAATTCGTAACGTTGATGTTGTCTAATACTTCGTCGATGTTAGTACTTCTTAAATGATCTTCACATAATCGCGCACTCGGTGGAATATACAGGCGATAGTTACATACCAAATACACTTTCATTGAAGTTGGAATTCGCCTTAGGTTTTCGTTTGTGCACTGTCTGTAACAGCAGCTGCGAGAAGAATTTGGTGCCCTCACATAATCGCGAACGTAAAAGTCCTGTTCTTGATTTGCTACGTCGTTCATCACCTGATCTTGTTCATCAACATCATGATGATCTTCAACAACGACGTTTTGTACATTGACATCATCTGCGTTTCTTTGAACTTCAAGACCTGGGACGTCATTGTTAGCTCTTTGCCAGCATCTATGGGACACTGCCATAGTGTTATTGAATACAACCTGGAACATAAAAAAACTCGATGAGTATCAGAACTAATCTTTTCGCGTGGCCAAATCTCGAAGGGTACAAGTATTTGTGATGGAATATGACGTGTTTTCCGCGTCACATATGTTTATAAAACATATTAAAATATGTATTTATATAAGTGTTTCGTAACGTAGTTCTCATAGTACAAACTATGTTTAGCTTGGGTCTAGATAATTGGTGTAAGTATTTATTAACGTTATTAGTTATCGCCCAATGATTGTTCAAAGTATACAATAGCCATCTAATATGGGAAGGAAATTGCAGTGAAAACACAGATATTAGTATGAATTAAATAGATAGTTTACATATTATGTAGTTATATATTTATATATAAAAGATGTTATTTACCTGTATCAGTGCATTTTGTGAAATATGGTTGACTAATTCAGGTTCATTTTCAATTAACGCCTCTTCCAAAACGTGCCGCCTTTGTCGCAAGACAGATCGCGGGCACATTATACACCGCCGTCCAGTTTCCATAATACACAGTATCCAATCAGTTATCGTGCCAGGGTCAATCGAAAAGCTATCAATCAGTCCAGTAAACAAGCAGGGGTCGTAGTTGTAAAGGAAAAACCGATAAGACAGAGATAAATAAATACGAACGAACACTGCAACAAACTGACTGTGAGTGACTAAGGTTCGGGCGACTACCTGCCTGCGAATAGGGTCGCAAGCGCAGGAGCGAGGGTGGGGGTGCGGGGTATTTTCTAAGAACTTATCTTTGTGTGCATGCGCCGCCACTGTGCACTAATGAATAGATAAATGAGTAGGTGTTTTACAATTACTCGTCAATAATACGTAAACGAAATATTTGTTTAAAAGTTAGTTACTATGAGAACCCAATTCATTTGAGCAACGTCCCCATAGTAAAAAAATATCATCTTGCCAAGATGTGTCAATTGAGCTACATTTCATTTTTGTTGATGGGTGGGGACGATTCCGCCCATTGTCCTTTCTTGAATAGATTTTCAACCTTATCACAATGGTGGAAGGGTAATATTCTATTGGTATAATTTGACAGATTCGGGCATCTGGCGTCTGTACATAAAAAGTTTTTTTTTATAAAACTTTGCCGCGCTCTAGGAATTTATCAAGTGTTTTTTTTTAATTGTCCCACCCACAAGTGGGACAATTAAATTCACATACACAAACAGCCAGTACCGGAATAATTACTCGAGCATTTTTGAATATATGAGTACTATTGTATATTTCCCAATGTGATTTAATTTCTTCGCCGGCACGGTCGGTGCAGTATGGCTGAGCAGTTGCTAAGTTAAATTCGGCTCGTGATGATTTTATCCAAACAAAGCGCCAAACTGGGTGGGCCTTGTTCATGGACATGCAAGATGGCAGGCCGCCCTTGAGATCGTTTCTCCTTGAACGTTTTAATACATGGCTGCATCTTTGTTCTTCCGTCGGCTCGTCCCCTGTACCGTACCTCTAGACGCTCCCCGTGTTCATAGACGCCGCCTAATTAGTGTCACAATATATAGTGTAAAGCTTTTACAGAAGGTTTCTTTTTTTTTAATTTTACCACAAACCTTGAGCGATGAGCAGTATCCATGTAGCCGCTGCAGCCCAGTGCAGGTAGTTGTTGGCGAAGCATCGCCACCAGCCCAGCAAGCAGACTCCCACGTTCAGCCACGCGAAGGCTGCCGTCCACGCGATCTGGTATGGACCCGGTGACGCTACTGCAGAACATACATAAACGTTAGGGGTGGTTTTAATTATCCTAGGTTTTATGCTAAAAGGGTGTTAAATCAGGAAAATTAATTACTAAGGAAGAAAGGACATTTGGTGCTAAAGGCACCTTAAAAAACCTTGAAATGACCTTTTATAATCTTTAATTTACTATCAAAGAAAGACAGTTGCAATTGTTTAGAGTTTAAATGCAGATTTAACATGGGCTAGATTTATGTAGATTGTTTACACTGTTTATGCGGCAGATATACAAAAAAAAAAGTATTTTAAACATTGTCCGTCTTGCTACAAAAATGTTAAACATCTGTTGATCACCTGTCTAAAAAAAGTGTCAACTGCAAAACGGCATTTGACGATATTATGAGCGTCGTTTTGCAGCTTTACAATTTTTTGAGACACGTGTTCAGCAAACACAACAACAGATCTTTAACTATTTGTAGTACGACGGCAAGTATCAAAGGTTAACGAATGCTTTATACATGAACAGACAGTATTTTATACAAAAATGGCAAAAAAAAAAAAACTAAATGAATATTTTCTTTACTTACCTCCCAAGTTTGTGACTGTATAAATTATTGCTAGACAAATCTGAAATACGAAAAAAAAAAACTGTTTAATTATGACAAGTTCCCAATGTACGGCATTATAAAAGTTTATCTTGAAACATTAATAAGTTTTTTGCGACTCTAAACTTTGTACCTACTCTTGGGACCGCTTGAGTATTTGACATTTAAGTAACGTAAGGACCACGAATGAAGAAAAGCACTTTAAGTTTGTAAAACACTTTTTATAGCGAGCCTTCATTTTGTTACTACATCTCGTAAGTACCAGAGTAAATTAACATGTTTTTTCCCGAAAACTTCAACAAACATCGTGATATTTCAGCTAATTTAAACAAAAACTCAAAAAATTCCTCATGAATCACAGCGTCCATTGATGAAAAGCGCATGAAAATCTGTTCACTAGTTTTTGAGTTTATCGCGTTCAGACAGACAGAGGCGGCGAGTGAGACTTTGTTATATATGAAGTGTTGGAGTAGGAAGGTTCTGGAATGGAGACTGCGCGTAGGTAAACTTAGTGTGAGATGTTTCCCGGCAAGAAGCTAGGAGTGGCTGGATGAAAACGTAAGCTATGTTGAATGTTCGTTGGGGGATGCCTATGTCTAGTAGCACGCGTAGCATGGAGCCGTAGAAACGGGTTTTGTCGACAGAAGAAAAGACAAAATGATAGAACGCAGAAAGATTTTTACCATTTTAAGCATAAAATATGTGAAATGTTACTTTTCTTCAATGGTGTACCAATCGTGTCATACTTGTGCAAAAAACAGTCGATTTGTATACAAATATCGATAAAATGATTTTGTCTATTCTTGGTAGAATAGAGATAGAGTTGGCCATGCTACGCGTGCTGGACTGCAATAAGTGGAAACGATGAAATGTTGATGTAATAATTACCTTAAGTGCTAAATCAACAACGTTGACCATGATGAGTGACTTCTGTCGCTGCCGCCGCGAATATCTTTGGTATGATAATTCTACTGCTTTATTCTGCAACAAAAATAAAATAATGTTTAATGGCAGCGCAGTGCAAGAAGCTGGAGTCTATCGGGGTAAGAACATTTATAAACATCGTAATTGCATTTGCATCACTCCGTGTTGGGATCTTTTTTGTTTCGCTGTACTTGGGTATATAAGGTTTGTGTACCGTTCAGGTGCAGAGCTTTGAATTTTGATAAAATAGGTCAACTTAAATATAATATAAGGAAACAAATTGTCAAACGCCTTCCAATAGCTAATATTAAAAAACTGAATTATCTTCAAACAATCCATCGTTTGACACGAGTTTAATTTAACACCTCGTCGATATTCTACAAAGAAACCAGGTGTAGGTAAGTGGCTTTTCCAGTGAAGCCCGTCTCAAAGAAAATCGGTAACATTTTCTGACCGATCGACGAAAATATTCCCGCAAAGAAATATATCTTCGGAGAAAGTCAATAGAAGCTAGGTGACCTACATTTCTAGGTACTCAAAGGTGTCACCCGTCTGTTTATTGGCCATACATTAACGAGAAATTCCTACTTTTTAACTTGGTAAAATCATCAAGTGAGTCCTCTCGCCCAGGGTGGTGATCCACGGTGATCCTTCAATATCCCTTTACGTTCCAGGGTCACGGTTACCTGATGATACAGTCCGCGCCCCCGGTAGGCTTTGCCCCCCCCCCATCAAAAAAGCCTGTTTGACTCAGTACGATACATATTGTCTCATCAATTTCTTATTGTTCTAGCTTATCCTCATGGCGTTACCCGCTGGGAAAGGCATGCCGGGATAAAAAGTATCCTCTGTGTATTTTTATAGTTTTTTTTTGGGGCATGTATATCATTGGATAACAAAGGACAGAACTGTCCAACTTGCTTAAGGATGCCTGACCATAGGAGCGGAGCGAGGCTGCGGAGCGGGGAAAGGAAGAAATATTAACCGATAAGTAAAAAAGACCTTTGCCTCGCAGTAGGATGTTCTTCACGGTACAGCCGTGGGTGCGTTTACAAACATAGAAACTTGAAACACACACAAACACCCAGAACCGGAACAACTACTTGCAGATCATACAAGTATTCGACAGGCCTATTGGTCTAGTGGTTAGTGACCCTGACTGCTTTGCCGGAGGTCGTGGGTTCAATTCCCACCCAGGACAAATGTTTGTGTGATGAGCACGATCATTTGTTCTGTGTCTGGGTGTAATTTATCTATAATATGTATGTATTTAGAAAAATATAAGTATGTTTATCAGTTGTCTAGTACCCATAACACAAGCTCTGCTTAGCTTGGGACTAGATGGCGTTGTGTGATAGTTGTGGAATATTTATTTATTTCTTCTGTGCGGGGATCGAATCTACGACATGCTGCGCAGCTCGATCACTCAGCCACTGCGCAAACCATGTCGTCAAAAAATCACTAAATCTCCGTTTTTCTTCAATCCTATTGGTTAATATCTCTCCGTTTCAGCGCTTCGCATCCTCACTCCGCTCCTATGGTCATGGATAGGCAGCATTATGGTCGGACAAAATGCAAGCAATCGTAACTAGAAGATTTAGTTTTTATGAATAGCGTCATGATTAACGAACTCACCTTAAAACTATTTGTGATTGATGGACAATATATCCCTCGGTAGTATCGTGGTGCTCTGAGCATGCCTTCTGTTTCCACTGTAAAAAAGAAAAAGATTAAATTAAGTGGAAGTAACTGTGAAAAAATTTAATTATTTAGAAATGCGGATATCTTAATAATTAATATCAATTGAAATACATCTAAACAAGAAGCTTTGTTTTAAGATAAGATAACAAGATAAGGAGATAAGATAAGACATAATTATCTACGTATCTAACAAAAAAATCATTGACTAATAAACAAATCGCCAGTCTACGAAGTTCGTAGCACTGCTACGGCGTAGCACCATCGTAGCAGCGTAGATGGCTACGGATAACAATGTTTTAGTTGGGCACAATTAGTTTAGGTTCGGATTTGATTAGTCTCAAAACAATTGTGGGAGAGGCACTAGTAAAGTTTAATAACTCGATTATTGTGAACTTAGGAAGTTAGCTTTCGTGGTTGCTATGGGCCTGCCTATTAAAGTTATGATAGTTGTATCCCGACTACGGTCGACGAGGTGATTGCGAAGATCACTTAAAATTTTCATAATCATCGTTGATTTTGAAAATTTAAACTGTAATTCTTCAGTTGAATTTGCTTGTGATTTCTATAGCTAAAAGAACAAAAAGAATAATTCTTGCATTCAAAATTCTTCAAATGCATATTAAAAGGGTTTATAAATTTTATGTTGTTGATATACTTTATAAATGAAGTAGTTTTTTTTAAATTATCCGATAAATTTCATCCATTATTTGAAATGCATAGATGTGGGAGTTTCGTTTCGTTTAAAAAACAATAATATTAGATTTATTGATGGAAGTATTGAAGTTGTTTTTTAATAATATGTTTTTTTTTATCGTGGTAAAATCATCAAATGAGTCCTCCCAACCAGGGCAGGGCGGGAGGGACTGTCAGAATTGTACTGACTAAAATCCACGGTGTCCTTCACTAGCCCTTTACGTACCGGGGTCACGGTAATGGGTAAGTCCCGCGACCCCGGCCTGCTTTTAATAACATGTTTGATTAACATTAGTTGATGTTTATAAACTCACCAGGATCTTCTTGAAATGGATTAATACTGTGTTGGGACGTTGTAGCATCTCCGTCGCCGCTGATACGCCGCTGTTGAAAATATTCATAACGTTAGAATCTAGGTTCTTACAATAATTCGACTGCCTCGTTGACCTACTGGTCACAAACGCGACTGCTATGTAAAAAGTCCTTTGTTCAATCACATATTTGTGGTTGCTACTAAAAATTACTGATGGAAAACCGTAATGCCATGGCCAAGTCATTGGCGTTTCTTGATCCTCCGTAAGATCGTACCCAGAACCTTTTGGCTATACCCCTCTGAGGATTTTGCGAACATTATTTCAACGAGACAGTATAGGCATGTTGACAGCATCAATGAATTGCAAATAACGATAGACCGTCAGAAAGATTTTTGAAAAATAATGGATATGTATTTTGAAGTGAAAACTTCTTTAGCGGCGTTGTGCACTTTTTTGGAATGGGTAAAAAATGTTAAACTCGCGACGTGACCTGATCGAAAATTCGTAAGACGGCGCAGTGCGCTTGTGCGAATGTTCGTGTGTGTTTATTACTATTGAAGTTTTCACTTCTGCCGGCACACCCAGAGTGCAACCCGTCGTTTTTTTTTCTTTTGTTGAATTAATGCATATTTACGAATATATAACGCATCAAAATTCGAAAGGACGTCATAAGCTGAAAAACTGCACTTGCTTTTGACCTATTTTTTTAACTTGGTAAAATCATCAAATGAGTCCTCCCACCCAGGGCAGAGTGGGAGGGACTGTCAGACTCTTACTCACTAAAATCCACGGTGTCCTTTAATAGCCATTTACGTTCCGGGGTGACGGCAATTCGTGAGTCTCGTGACCATGAAATAACAGTAGATAATTTTAACAGCGCTTGAATGCTTACTTTTTGTATATGAATATCAAAGCCTTTCCATTAACATTTTCATAATAATTAATTTCATAAAAGCCTATTATTCATGCTCATCACCCAATCGGGTACCACCGGCAACGCAAGTACTTATATGAGTACCTAAATAAAATATTATACGACCGAAGTACAGTCACAAGTACAAAGGTACAGTGAGCTATTACATTTTGGTTCTATACTACATTTTGGTTTGTTCTTGCCTTTAGTCTAGGTCAGGGGTAACATAGACAAAGTCGTCGATGGAGCGAGCTTACCCTGAAGAAGCCTGGTATTTAAAAAAGATTCAGGTTGTATGCGTTCGAAAATACGGATACAATAATACATCCATCTATTGAATAGACAGAAAGATATTTTAAATATGTCACGTACCTCAACATCAGGTGCTGAGCAGCTGGCGCCGTCCCCCGGCACCCGCTCCCCCTCGGGGGCCTGAGTCTGTGCCACGTCGCCGGGCCGCACATGGTCCACGCAACTGAGGCACTGGAACAACAGAAACAAATACGGTTACTTACATGACCACTTTATTTTTTTTTACGTTTTAAAATCATCACATGAATCCTCCCACCCAGGGCAGCGGGAGGGACTGTCAGACTCGTACTGACTAAAATCCACGGTGTCCTTCAATAGCCCTTTACGTACCGGGGTCACGGTAATTCGTGAGTCCCGTGACCTTACATGACCACTTTAGTAAAGATTCCATGTAAAAATTGCTCTGAGGTCTTTGTTTGAATTCAGGTATTTTTTTTACATGGAAAAATCATTCAATGAGTCCTCCCACCCAGGGCAGGACGGAGGTACTGTCAAACGCAGACCACATAGAAGAGACGTAAGACGAGGACGCGTCGCGGACAGGCGCAGATGTATAAGCGTTGCGCCCGCGACCCGACTCTTCTGTATGTTTTGCGTCGCGACGCTTCTATACATTTTGTATGAAAGGGACGCTGTAGAGACAAATGTCCGCGCCCCGTCTGTGTCTTACTTCTTTTCTGTGTGGCCAGCGCCTCAGACTTGTACTGACTAAAATCCACGGTGTCCTTTAATAGTCCTTTATGTTCGGGGACCACGATTACGTGAAAAGACAGTCCTACGACCCCGGCAGGCTTTGGCCCTCTAAAAGGGGTCCCGTCAGGTATTTGGCCGTACAGTAGCAATTTTAAAGTATTATGACGTAATTTGTATGAAAAATTAAAAAGAGCCTCGACTGTACGAACGAGTACGACGAACTAATTGTAATCGATGATTTTACGTGAATTCTTTGCTCCTCTAATCTTACAGATAGATGTGTTGCTGGGGAGTTTGTTCCACTCCTTCTTTTTAGTCAAAGTACTAGGAAGTGTCGAAGGGCGGGACTGAGGACGACTGTCTTATGTAAACATTGATCTTCAAAAAGTAATAACCTTTAAAATTAGCCTATTATTCTACTCTTTCACCCTAGCCCCATAAAGGCAAATTTAATGTATGTGACTATATCCCATGAATGAAGTAAAAATCGTTGATCCACACGCCACCATAAGACTCGTAAATTTTAACAAACTTTAAATCAACCTGCTTCGCCTCGGAGCAGACGGAATAAATTTCCGATAATCTGGTCACGCGTTCCACAGAACTGCAGATTCTGTAGAATTCCAAGAAAAGGAAATTTGGGAAACACGAGTCACAGCTGTTACTGAACAGTATTGCTTCGGTTTTACAAAATCCAGTTCAGCCAAAGACGTATTGCAAAATGTTGGCATTCATTTTTATTTAAGGATTTTTTTTAATCATTTTCCCACACTAGGAATTTCTCCTGTATCGTGGGTGCGTTTACAAACATAGAACCTCACATACACAAACACCTAGACTCAGAACAACTATTTGCAGATCATACAAATGTTTGTGCCGTGCGGGGATCGAACCCGCAGTACGCTGCGCAGCAGTCGATTGCTAAGCCACTGCGCACACCGTGCCGTCAATATACCAAATAAATTGTTTACATAACTTTTATTTATTTATGTAAGGTACACCAACAGTAAAACATACAAAAGCAGTAATTGAAAACAAAAATATAAAACATATGTGCTAGTATGTAAGCCTATGACAGGTATACGCAACATTTACCATGAAAGTGCCAACAAAGTAACAATTTGTAGTTACAAAAATATTATATATACATAACTTCATGCCTGTGATCTCTGAAGGGTTTGGCAGAGGGATAACTAATAATAATAATAAAGAGAGCACCCATGCTTTCGAGGTGGGTAACCACATTGTGACGCTTCCGTATCCACACCCACATTAATTACCAGTTATGTTTTTAAGTCCCACGTTATAGGGGCGAGACTTTTGTCATCAACTGGGCACTAATCCAAAATAGGAAATGAAACCCAATAAGACTTTGCCTGACTTGATATTGAATACGGTACCTCGTGGTCAGCAGTCGCTTTTCCGACCACTAGACCATCCTTTATCAGTTGGATGGTTTATTTATTCAACTTCGGACTGCCTGGATGCAAGAAATATGGTAAGTAACAACTGTTTCATGTAGCGCTGCGAATTGTCTGTCAGCGTGGTCTGTAATGGAAAATTACTAATACGAGTACTATACACATGTAGAACAAAAAAACTTGCTGCGTAAATGAAAAAATCATTTTAGATAAAGATACAACGTGTTCTACGCGAGTACCCGTCAAAACAATGTCGCAACGGTGTCAAAGCTCGGCGCTAATGGCTTCGATATACAGCCTGTTAGTGTAATCAGTCTTAAACTTGAAACCAGTGGTTTGGTATCACTTACAGAACGTAAATTCAATAAAAAATAAAAACTTTTTTTTTTTCAATAAAGTCTCCATTTTTCCCCAAAATTATTTCACCCTATTACGCAAAGGTAAGATCAAATACGCCGCGAAATAGCGCGCCGTGCCGCGACGCCGGCGCCGCCGCGTCGCCGGCGCACACTTCAGTGATCAGTCAGCCGGCAGCGTCGCTACGGAACGATCGTGTGTACGCTCGCAGCGCAGCGCATCTCACGACCTCGCGCCGCCCCACCGTTAATTTTTCGCGCAAGTGTTAGTGATTATGTCGTACATAAACGAACAGTGGACCGAAATGGTCCGGGTTTACGCCGCGTCGGGTGATAACCTGAACGAGGCTCGGAGAATGTACGCTGACTAACTTACATCATCTGGACTCGTCACGCAACAAAGGTAGGTATTTTTGCCTGTCCTAAGCCAGGAAAAGTATGAAGGGAAGTTAGTTACATCACAGGTTACCTGTATTTTATGATGTAGTTAGTTAAAACTTATGTAGGTATGTAGTTAAACGGACGGCTATTGCGGCAGGTTAACGCCCTTTGCAGTGAATACGTAACTCGGGCGCATAGTATCCATGAATTAACGGACGGTGTAGGACAGAAACATTTTTGATTTTTTTAAAGAAAAATTCGTTTATTTATTTTTAAATTCAGACAAACATTTTTATAATTAAATCAACTACCTATGGTTTCAAGGTTAAGACTGATTACACTAACAGGCTGTATAAACGCATTAGTGTTGTTGACGCCTTATCTCTTCTAACTGATACGGTGTTATCATTTTATCAACATACCTGCGTACTGGGATTTTTATAGGTTTTGGTACCCCACGAAATTAAATGTATGCTGAAGTTTTTATGAGTCATATTTTTTTTGAGGTATGACGCTTGCTATGATGATTGTGACATGACATGTAATATTGGAGAATAACTCCTCGGTTCCGTGTCGTAAGCTGGAGTTATGTAAGGATGAACGTCGTTGTAATAACTTGTTTGTGGGTTTGATTAAAAAAGTGTAAGTTTACCGCCATGATTATTTTTTAATTGTGGCGTAAAGTGGATGGTCGGGCTTACTGATGCCTGATATTGTTTCGAGTCGGCATAATTTTGTGCAGCCGTATATCCTAATCTTACTTTAATTTTACATATGCTAAAGTTTGTTGCCTTTTCACGTCCATATAAATGAATAACGATAACTACTACATTGTTACATGAATAGATTTTTGAGATGAAATGGACACAGGGTACATTTCATCTCAAAAAAAGTACTAGGACATTAATAATAACGGTGTTATGATAATAGATGGCGCTATGTGTTCAACTGGACTTTATTGACAAATCTAAATCAACGCGAGCTCAGCAAAAGCTACTGTAGAAACAAAATTAGAGGCAGAATTGTGTCAGGAGGCACAAATAAGATTGAACGATCTTTAATCCTGATCGCATTTTGATGATGTACAAAATGCGATCACGAGATATTTGCCGAAATAAAGCCGAATATTTTTACTGATTGATTAAACAACCATACCCTTTATTGCACCACCGAACCAAAAGAATCCTCCCAAACAGCGTGGATAACTCAAAGAACAGCAAACTGCAATCACGAATACTTGTCTACTTTTTTTTTATCGTGGTAAAATCATCACATGAATCCTCCCACCCAGGGCAGAGCGGGAGGGACTGTCAGACTCGTACTGACTAAAATCCACGGTGTCCTTCAATAGCCCTTTACGTACTGGGGTCACGGTAATTCTTGAGTCCCGCGACCAATACTTGTCTACTTGAACACACATTTAAATCAAATTACTAAGAGAAGTATTTCCTTCCTTTCTCAAGTAAAACAGCGAATTCGAAGCTGAACCCAGCAGTAACCTGACCTAAGGAACATGACCTGAATACTTATTTCCAATCCTCCAAGAGATTGGTTTTCGTTCATATTTGTGGAGCAGTCAACGCCACCGGCTACAATTTCTCCTTACCTGGATAAAACATGGATTTCTTTAACGTAAAATACACAGCGTCCCTATATTAAAAATAAACAGAAACATTGATTTTTAAATTTGCGTAAACAGGCGTCAAAGGAATTCAAATTACGAAGAAATCTTCTAGATTGTGCCTTCTTTCTTAAAGGCTTTGCCACGAGAAACACGTTTAAGCAACATCTGTAGTGTAACTGCACGGAAAACATTATGAATGAATTTAGTTAAATCATGCCTCGAGTCACTCGAGTCTAGCAAAAGACTGGGTTAGAGGAAGGTTAGGGACCTATTTGGCATTCCTTATGAGTCACTCATGTGTTTGTTCAAATTCATGATTTTTCTTTTTTTAATTTAATGTTTGTAGTGTGCACTCCTGGTTTGTGTATAATAAACATTTTCTTACTTATGAAACTGAAACGAATGGCATGCAAGCGTTTGGTTTGACGCAAGTCGCGTCGGTTTAGGACGGGAACGGTGCTTAAGAATTGAACCGCTTCACACGTCAATCAAATATGTAAAGGAAGTCTCACTCATTACTTTACATTTCATAATAAATCATCAACTCACACATAAAACTGTTAACGAGTTTCTACTTCAAATTGTTTTAAAGTAATTTGAAATTCAATCAAATCTACGTTTCATTAATTATTAAAATTGAACTTAATTTCGGGAACCAAGTTGAGAAATACATAAAAGGGAAATTGGTACGATACGTTATACAGTGCTCTATCAAGATGTGATAATTATGTTATTTAAAAGAGGTTGGAATTCTTAACACATCTGTTTGCATTCGGTCTTAAAAATACTATTCTTGTGTAACATTTTTTTTATCGCGGACAAATCATCAAATGAGTCCTCCCACCCCGAGCAGAGTGGGAGGGACTGTCAGACTCGTACTGACCAAATCCACGGTGTCCCTCAATATATCCCCCCCCCCCCTTCGTACACAACGCGACGCAAGTCTCCAATACCTTAAGACTTTGGTATACATTGACGCGTGCTTGTGTACGAACCTCTATAGATTTTTATGTGATAGTCGCTTGAATACCAAAGTCGTAAGGTATCGGAGAGATGCGTCGCGTTGTGTACGAAGGGGCTAACTTGCGGTGACGGCTGAGCGATCCCAATGGTGGTTGTAGGCCTTTATGCGAAGGGCGAGTAACGGGCGACTCGCTGTCCGACCATGGACCATGCCTGGGTCGACAGCGCCTTGTGTACCACGCGCGCCTCAAGGAATGTCAGCAAAATGACGGGGCTGCCCTCTAGAGGGCCAAAGCCTGCCGAGGTCGCGGGTCTTACGAATTACCGTGACCACGGAACGTAAAGGGCTATTGAAGGACACCGTGGAATTTAGTCAGTACGATTCTGATAGCCCACTGTGTGTGACACCCAGGGCAGGGCGGGAGGTCTCATTCGATGATTTTACCACGATGAAAAAAAAAGCCTTACCAGGGCCACCTGTGACCATCCTGTCTGAAGGAAAGCTACAAACTCTATTCACTGTCAGTTGTTTTTGTGCAAGCTCGATCTCATTTTTGCATCTGGGTTAGATTGAGGCCAAGAGTAAACCAATTGTATAAAATAAAGTTTTGTTTTGCTTTTTGCGAGCTTCTAATTATTTTCGTACATGATTAAAAATAGACTTCGTGTTGTTGAAATTTTAGAAGTAAAAGTTCGTAGCGATTGCGAAATTCTTTTCTTTTTGTTTGTATCACATGTTCGGACCCCTGTTTCATAATAAAGTATTCATAGAAAAGTATTCAAAATAGTTGTGAAATGACACTTTTGTTCAAGTAAGAAAACAAAAGTGTCCTGACTTTTTAAAACGACTGAAGCGATTTTAACGAAACGTCATATGTAAAATAATACTAACGTTGATAATGCTACGTATTCTTACTAACTTAACAAACACAGATTGACAGCACGGTTAGCGCAGTGGCTATGCGATTTGACTGCTGCGCTGCGGGTCGCGGGTTCGATTCCCTTACGGAACAAATATTTGTATGATCTACTAGTAGTTGTTCCGGGTCTGGGTGTTTGTGTATTTGTGTTTCTATTTTTGTAAACGCACCCACGACACAGAAGAAATTCCTAGTGTGGGGCAACGTTTTAAAAAAAACCACATGAAATTTAACATCATAATACCCTATTGGTATAGAAAATACACGAATTCAAACGTATGAAAATTTACTTATTCATATACCATATGTTATATATTATCAGGTTTTTTATACAGGGTGTCCCAAAACTCAACGTCAAGCCGAAACGGGGTGACAGGATTGATCATAACCATCACGAGAAAAATCTGAAAAAAAATCTATCCCATGCAGTTTGTAAATTATGGGCATTTTAAGAAAAACCTAGAAATTTGATCAAACTGTACCATTTTTCGGTTATTGTGGTTATTCTTTTTTATTTTTGTTCATTTGAACTTTGGAAACGTAATCCTAAATAACATTTCTAGAATCCCAATAAAAAATAATGACACAATTGCCTCAAGTTTCCGAGAATTGAGACTATTTGTTAAACTACGAATTTAAAATTTTCAAGATTCGTCGACTTTGACAGGCCCTCCTATAAAAAAAATGTACTAGAGTGCCTTGGCAAGTGGCATTAAAAGTTGGCGCATTTAATCAGAATTCTAAAATAGTACAATACTTGTTAGTTCCATACAATAGAAAAGAGTAAAAAAATTAAAACCTCAAGTAACCCGATTTTTGCTATCACATTTTACTCAGTTAAAATGTTTTTAATTCGCACAAGCTCTAGGTAGGTTCTTAATTTTAAGACAAAATGATGAGAGAGATGGATAATGGGTATGGGTACGCATTTCGCAGTGCAAGTAAGAGATTTCCTTGACCAGGAATATCCGGGAAGGTGGATTGGACGTTCAGGCACTATCTTGTGGCCCGCCCGTTCACCAGATTTAAATCCCCTGGATTTTTTCTATTGGGGAGTTCTCAAAGAAAAAGTTTACTCAAAGCCCATTGATCACGTAGCCGACCTACGTGAACGCATTTCTCAAGCAGCTGAGGCGATCAACTCTCGAAGATATGCCCGACTTATAAGTAGATCTTTTTTAAGAATATGTAGGGCTTGTATTGAGGCTGATGGTAAACAATTTGAACATTTATTGTAATAAAAATGTTTTTTCTCTATCTGACTTTTAGTCCAACAAACCTAATTATTTTACTAACTTTTTTTCACTTTGGTAAAAGTGGCGTCACTATCTGTCTCGCTCACTCATGACAAACATACCCATTATCCATCTCTCTCATCATTCTGTCTTAAAATTAAGAACCTACTTACAGCTTGTGCGAATTAAAAACATTTTAACTGAGTAAAATGTGATAGCAAAAATCGGGTTACTTGAGGTTTTAATTTTTTTACTCTTTTCTATTGTATGGAACTAACAAGTATTGTACCATTTTAGAATTCTGATTAAATGCGCCAACTTTTAATGCCACTTGCCAAGGCACTCTAGTACATTTTTTTTATAGGAGGGCCTGTCAAAGTCGACGAATCTAGAAAATTTTAAATTCGTAGTTTAACAAATAGTCTCAATTCTCGGAAACTTGAGGCAATTGTGTCATTATTTTTTATTGGGATTCTAGAAATGTTATTTAGGATTACGTTTCCAAAGTTCAAATGAACAAAAATAAAAAAGAATAACCACAATAACCGAAAAATGGTACAGTTTGATCACATTTCTAGGTTTTTCTTAAAATGCCCATAATTTTCAAACTGCACGGGATAGATTTTTTTTCAGATTTTTCTCGTGATGGTTATGATCAATCCTGTCACCCCGTTTCGGCTTGACGTTGAGTTTTGGGACACCCTGTATATCAATGATGTTAACCGAAGCGAGCCAAGTTCTTGCAGGCGGCTTAATTCGCGGAAAATGTTATCAGATCAGTAGGCGTGTGATCTGATCTCTAATAACGATGGAAGTACACTTTATGATCGAATAGCAACTAGGAAGACGGATAAAAATATCTACGGGAGATGAGAGATATTATTAATACATTTTTATAATATTTTTTTTAGCGTTCTTAAATCATCAAATGAGTAGAACTTTGTACCTACAATTAAAGTCAATTAAATCCTCTCAGACATTTCTTTGCCTTTAATCTTAAATATCTTTGATTAAAATGTACTGCTAAATCAGGAATTCACCCCTATATCAAGCTATATTTCCAAATCCACATATTCATAAATTCAATATGGCCGCGCTGATAACCGTTAAATCTATTACCGCTTATTCCAACTCCGGTAAGGTCTATAAAAATATTAGGCACAATTTGCGAAGCCGAGAGAAATACCTTCGGGTTCACCTTAAAAAGGATGTAAATAAAATTATGGAGTACTTTTCTGATCCCTCGAGAGATTTTGATTTGGGTTGTGGAAGAAATAATAAATTTACATTTACTTATAGCCAGCGGCTTCGCCTGCGTAAAACTCGGAAGTTAGTACAACTATTCCATGTCTCACATGAAACCACTGCGAGGATCGCCCGAAGGACACGGTGGAGCATACGGTGCAGGACTGCCCCGCTTGGGCAGAGCACCGCCGTGTTGTCACAGGCGGAGACCTCTCGCGTCCGGCATTGGTCGAGGCCATGCTGCGGGGTGAGACGGAGTGGGAGGCGGTCGCCTCCTTCTGCGAAGCAGTTATGCTAGCGAAGAAGGTGGCGCGCCACGTGAGGGAGAGGACAGCGTCCTCCCTCCAACTCAGCCGCAGTGGTAGGCGCCCACGGTGACAGACGTCGGTAGACGATCTCCGGCCACCGTAGGCGCGGGCATGCGGGCGGCGAGTAATGTGCGACTCGCTGTCCAACCATGGACCATGCCCGGGTCGACGGCGCGGTGTGTTCCACGCGCGCCTCAAGGAGTGTCAGCATAGTGACGGGGCCTGTAGAGGGCCAAAGCTTGTCGGGGTTGCGGGAATTATGATTTTCTTCAGTACAAAAAGGACTATTGAAGGACACCGTGGATTTTAGTCCGTACGAGTCTGACGGTCCCTCCCGCTCTGCCCTGGGGGGAGGACTCATTTGATGATTTTACCACGTTAAAAAAAAGTGTTTCACATGAAATGTAACGATATCACAATTTTAAGGCAAACTTAATACAATAATAACGTAGCGAAAGTGCCAACAGGAAGCCATTTATTAATGGCTGCTTGCAAATGACGTCCTGATGGCGCTTGCGCTACGTTAGTGTTGTGTTAAGTGTGCCTTCACTAACCTTTTTCCCCTAAGTCAAATTCCATCAAGACCTTATGTTGTTTAAAGCATATAAAATTATTAATGACTGATTTGACTTGAGTCGCTTTGACGTGATTGACCAACAAACATTGATCCAAACTTTCACATTTAATAATATGAAATTAGATTGTCAAGTTGTGTTGAGTGGCCCTACAAGCTTTTTTTTATATTTTAGAGTCAAATGACTACTTAAAGGGCTTTCAAAGTTGGGTCGATTTTAATGTTTAAGTATTGATAAACAACTTTAGCAAAAAGGCTTAATTAAAATTGAGTACTTAGGAGCTTTCACAAGACTCATAAGCTGCGAATCTAATTGGTTGACACCTAACACACCTACGCCGGGTCGTACACACCGCGACGCAAATCTCCGATACCTTACGACTTTGGTATCCATTGACGCGTGCCTGTGTTCGAACCTCTAAGGATTGTACTGCGATAGTCATGTGGATATCAAAGTCGTAAGGTATCGGAGACTTGCATCGCCGAAGGGGCTTATACGCTGTGTGCGCGATGCAAGTGCCTCTTAGTGACCATATAATTAGGGGACATAAGATCTGCGAATTCCTGGTAAATAGATCTTTTGACAAACATTTTCGGCTTGTTTGTTTTTATAAGTAAAGATTGTTTAAACAATTGCTTAAAAAGGTTGTGCTGCATTTTTAATTTGACACGTACAACTCTCCGCGGCCCGTTAATTCATATGTCTGTCATATTGCGCGCTGCTGTCGATTTAATAATCCTCACCATCATCGCCGTCGCTTCGCACATAGCGTATATTTCTGTTCCGTCTACTCCGCACGATCGCGCGGACAAGCTATTTCGTGTGAGAATCGCCTTAGATTGGGGTTTTGAAAGTTAAATCGATTTAAATGTTTAAGTAATGAGTAACTTTTGCTAAAAGGGAAATGGTAATAATTGAAAGTTAGAAAAACCTTTTAAGTTTTAATAATGTTATTAACACATATATAAACTCACGTATTTTTCCCATGGGCGTAGAAAGTTCTGAACGGTCGGCGTAGCATGCGCCGCTGACGTAAGCGTCGCATGCTACGCCGACCGTTCAGAACTATACTATATATAACTATATTATATTCGTACGATCGATGTACGCAACCGACATCAGCGTAAAAACAAATTCAGGCCTTACAAACAGCCTTTAGCTTTATCCAGGCTAATGCATTGGGTCATACTAGCACACTGGTTAAGGGTAGGGGAATAGTGTATAAGACGGAGACGCGAGGTATGATAGGAAATCACACACTTAAGGCAAACGTAACACAATTCAAACGTAGTGGAAGCGCCAACAGGAAGCCATTTGTTAATGGACGCTTGCAAATGACGTCCTGATGGCGCTTGCGCTACGTAAGTGTCCATTTAGATAATATTCGATGGATTACAACAATATTTTAAAAGTTCACTTTACTAGTTAAGTTTAAATATGCAGCTTTAAAAAATAATCAACAGATGCAGAACAGCTGCAGTTGTTAGCCGAAGTAAAATTGTACTGATCAAAAAAGAGTTGAAGATGACAAAATGACAGAATGAAATCCGAAATGTGAATATTAAAAAATGTAAAAATCGAGATAGATCCATAAGGAAAGAAGTCGAAGCAACAGAGGTGGATATAAAGACACCTTTCCAAAGACTTGAAAACACAATTTTGAATAATTTGAACAATAAAACAAAGGCATATTCCGTATTTCTTTGAAATTATTTATTTGTAACCGCGAATGACGTCTTCATCTTTTGTAATTCTCTAAGGGTTTTGGATACAAACGCGAAAAATCTGATCGAAAAGACAAACTTGGTATTCCTTTGAGAGTGCTCCGGGTTTATAAAATTGAATTAACCGACCGCAACGTTGGGAATTGAACTTTGAAAATCTATAATAAGTAGGTGGGAAGTTAAGAACATAATTTATTTGATATATTTTTTGATAGAATTATCAATTGTAAACTTACTCTTATCATGTGGTCGTGGGACTAACGAGCTACCGTGACCCCGGAACGTAAAGGGCTATTAAAGGACACTGTGGATTTTTGTTAGTACAAGTCTGACAGTCTTCTGCCCTGCCCTTGATAGGAGGACTCATTGGATGATTTTACCACGCTAAAAAAAACTCTTACGTTGTGAAATGTGCAAGACAGTTAAGCAAGCATTCAGTACCTCAATAAAAATAAGTAGGTAAAACAGTGCATTTTCAATAATTTAATTTTATGAATGTTAAAAATGGATAAAGCCGCCATTCTTACACGTAAGTAGGTATATTATAATAGTAGATTATTCACCAAGAGGATAAAGATTTTTTTACATAGAAGTTATAAATACTCGTACAGGACTCAAGCTGAATTCCAAGGAAGTAGTCAGAACAAGCGGTTTTAAACGATCATTTCGTAATAGCGTCCTTCTAAGAAATATTCACAACATTTCCTGAAGTTTCCTGAACTTTAATAAGTTTCTTAGCATCCGCTAAATTTGCGAAACTTTACACTCCAGCAAAACCATTTCAATTGTGTTTAACGCGTCGGTTTAATATGAATGTGGGAATTGCTGTATAGGAATGCTGTTTGAACCAAGTAAGCGAATATTCAGAGCAAGAAAACAGAAGGTAATCCCGTTTGAGCAACGATTTTAGACCACCGATGTTAAAGTGGTCTAGAAAAACGCACAAAGCAGGTTACCGTGACCCTATAATACAAAGGGGATATCCAAACTAATATTATAAATGCGAAAGTAACTCTGTCTGTCTGTCTGTCTTTTCTTCACGCCTAACCTACTGGACCGATTTGTGTGAAATTTGGTACAGACATAGTTTGGAACTTAAGAAAGGACAAAGGATAGTTTTTATTACAGTCATTTCATTTTTGAAGTGATCCCGCGAGATCGGGAACTATGTGGGTAAAACCAAAAATCTGCCGGAAGTCACTATTCCACGCGAACGAAGTCGCGGACAAAAGCTAGTAAAGAATAAATCCAACACCAAAAATAAAAGCCTGATTGATGCATTTCTACGAGTACCTATTTCAATTATTTTCAGAAAATATCACAATTTATTTATACATATAAAACAATACAATAATAGCAATTCATATATCTAAGAAAGTAATAAAGGATATTAACAAATAATAAAAGGTAAAATATTATTTATTTTCTTTTTAGACTCCTTTTAACATAGGTGCTCTAAAATCGTTGCTCAAATGGGAATACCTCGAAAACAGCACATGATTCAAGTTTGTATGTTAACGAAGTCGCTGGCAACAGTTAGTTAAAATAACTTGACCTTGGGTAGAGAGGTCGCAGTTTACAGTCGATTTGGCAGAAGAGCCAAGTGGGGTGGCTGCAGCCCACGTAGGGTTCCCAGATTTATAAAAGGGAGGGCAAGAAAATATGAATTGTATGAATTCTTTCTCTACTACCTTCATGCAGTAAAATAATATATCGTTGTTCGGCGTCAAATATTTGTAAAAGCAAAGAAGCAAGCAAAACTGTGAATTATACTAGCTGTTTCCCGTGTTTTCATCACCACTGCTCGGGTCGTATTGGTTATAGCGTGATGTTATATAGTCTATAACTTTCCTCGATACATAGACTATCCAAAACATAAATATTTTTTGAATTCGAACCAGTAGTTCCTGAGATTAGCGCGTTTAACAAAACACAATCTGTAATGGGCAACTCGCTGTCCGACCATGGACCATGCCCGGGTTGACGGCTCGTTGTGTTCCACCCGCGCCTCAAAGAGTGTCAACAAAATGACGGGGCCCTCTAGAGGGCCAAAGCCTGCCGGGGTCGCGGGACTCACGAATTACCCTGTCCCCGGATCTTAAAGGGCTATTGAAGAACACCGTGGATTTTAGTCAGTATGAGTCCCGCTCTGCCCTGGGTGGGAGGACCCATTTGATGATTTTACCACGCTTAAAAAAATGATATTAGTGTAGATAAACGCTACTTACGTTGCATTTACTTATAAGATTGAATGTCTGTAATTAACGGAAGTTGTTACCTTCGTTATTTTTAAGTCTCTTTAAATAATAAAAAATGTTTGTAAACATGTTTGTTTTCCATGCGCTCTTAAACCACTTATCTGATTATGATAAAATTTCATAATTAACCTGGGAAGCTGGTCCAAAAAATCTTTACTTTTATGTACAGACGCCAATGTCAAATTCTCAATTTCTTTAATATACTTTCAACCTTATCATCATAATGGAAGGTTTATGGTCGATTGGTAAAATTTTATACATTGGGGTAGGTTGACTTGCTGGCGTCTGTACATTTGTGTATAGACGAACGATAGAATTATGGACGTTCTAGAAGTCATCTTGTCTCCAAGATACCAAGCTTTCCGGTACCACCGGGTGCCGACCTACCTCCGTCGTATAGTCGAGGACTACCTGACGGACAGAGCCGTCATCTACCCCGGTCACCGGGGAGAGTGGAACCGGCGAGAGATGTCGTGCGGTGTTCCACAGGGATCGGTCTTGGGGCCGCTCCTGTGGAACATCGGTTACGACTGGGTGCTGCGCGGCGACCTCCCTGACGGCGTCGGCGTAATTTGTTACGCCGACGACACGCTCGTCCTGGCGAAGGGAGAGTCGCACCAGGCGGCGGCCGACGTGGCGACGCAGGCGGTAGCGACAGTCGCTAATAGGATCCGGCAGTTGGGACTCGACGTGGCGCTGCACAAAACAGAGGCCATGTGTTTTCATGGCCGTCTGAACGCGCCACGTTCAGAGTCCCACATAACGGTGGAGGGGGTTCGCATCGGCGTCGGGAGGACGATGAAGTACCTGGGACTCGTCCTCGACAGCCGGTGGAACTTCAGGGAGCATTTCCTGCATTTGGCCCCAAGGCTGAACCGGGCAGCAGCCGCTCTCAAGCGACTCCTGCCCAATCTCGGCGGGCCAAATGCCTCCTGCCGGAGGCTGTACGCCGGTGTCGTGCGGTCCATGGCCCTCTACGGGGCCCCCGTGTGGGCCCTAAGCATCCGGACGCGACCACTCAAGCTGGTCGCATGCCAGAGGGTCATGGCTATCCGGATGATCCGGGGATACCGCACGATCGCCGGCGAATCAGCCAACCTCCTAGCGGGATTGCTGCCCTGGGATCTGGAGGCGACTGCCCTCCAGCGCGTCTATGAATGGCGCGTGGAGGCGCAGCGTCGGGGCGAATCCCCGCTGCCTCGACAAGTCGAGTCGCGGCGGGAAGAGCTCCGGCGTGATCTCAGGGCAGTATGGAGGGAGCGACTGTCGCAACCGAGGTCCGGGCACGCCGCAATCGCGGCGATAAGACCCCTCTTTGAGGAGTGGCTGGATAGGCGTCACGGCGTCCTGACCTACCGCATGACGCAGGTCCTCACCGGACACGGAAGTTTCGGGAGGTTCCTGTGTCTGATAGGGAGGGAAGAAACGCCTGGGTGTCACCACTGCGAGGATCGTCTGGAGGACACGGTGGAGCATACGGTGCAGGACTGCCCCGCTTGGGCAGAGCACCGACGTGTCCTCACGACGGCGATAGGCGGAGACCTCTCGCGCCCGGCATTGGTCGAGGCCATGCTGCGGGGCGAGACGGAGTGGGAGGCGGTCGCCTCCTTCTGCGAAGCAGTCATGCTCGTGAAGGAGGAGGCGGGCCGCCTGAGGGAGAGGACAGCGTCCTCCCTCCACCCCAGCCGCAGTGGTAGACGCCCACGGCGTCGGACGTCGCGAGACGATCTCCGGCCACCGTAGGCGCGGGCATGCGGGCAGCGAGTAATGGGCGACTCGCTGTCCGACCATGGACCATGCCCGGGTCGACGGCGCGTTGTGTTCCACGCGCGCCTCAAAGAGTGTCAGCATAGTGACGGGGCCTGTAGAGGGCCAAAGCCTGCCGGGGTCGCGGGACCAAGGGATTACCGTGACCCCGGTACGTAAAGGGCTAGTGAAGGACACCGTGGATTTTAGTCAGTACAAGTCTGACAGTCCCTCCCGCCCTGCCCTGGGTGGGAGGACTCATTTGATGATTTTACCACAATAAAAAAAAAAAAAAAAAAAAAAAGATACCAAGCTTTTTATTAAATCACTAAGTTAGAATTAGTCCGGAGAATTCAAGAAGCAACCCTAAGCTCATAATCCACAAAACTATAGCTATGAGCTAGCGTGTTCATCTAGAAGTAATTTTGTTCGGTAACTCTTTTTTGTTCAACTGACTTTCTATAGGAAACTTTGAATGTCTTTCATGAAGTTTGACTGCCTGTTAGAGGAATTTTTCACTATTGCTTAATAATGATTTTGCAGCTTTGTTGTAGTTTTAATTGAAGATTTTCAATAAAGAACGTTTAAACAATGGTTTTTATATGCGTTTTATTTTACTAAGCAACGTTTTGGTCTGTGCGTTGCAAGCGACTGCTGATCGCGAGGTCCTAAGTTCACTTCTCAGAACCTGTTGGCACTGGGTAATATGATTATATGATATTCCTTGTTAAGACCGGTTGTAAAACTTCTCCGAGTTACTTATCTGACACATGCTTTCCGAGGCATCAAAAAAACTTGTAATAGATGGATGAACAGGATTGGCGACCTCTCGCGCCCGGTATTGGTCGAGGGCATGCTGCGGGGCGAGACGGAATGGGAAGCGGTCGCCTCTCTGCGAAGCAGTCATGCTAGCGAAGGAGGAGGCGGGACGCGTGAGGGAGAGGACAGCGTCCACCTTACGACCCAGCCGCCCTGGGAGACGCCCATAGCAACAGACGTCGCGAGGCGATTTCCGGCCACCATAGGCGCGGGCATGCGTACGGTGAGTTATCGCCGTCCAATCATGAACCGTGCCCAGGTCGACGGCGCATCATGTTCCACGCGCTCCTCAAAGAGCTGTTCATAATCTGACGGGCCCCCCTCAGAGGGCCAAAGTCTGCCGGCCAAAGACTGTCTCATCAGATAACCGTGGCTCTGAAACGTAAAGGGCTTATGAAGGATCACCGTGGATTTTAGTCAGTACGAGTCTGACACTTCCTCCCGTCTGTCCCACCCTGGGAGGGAGGACTCATGTGATGATTATACCATGAGAAAAAAGGAGTGGCGGTGTATATGAGGGGTCTATGTTCAGCAGTGGACGTCTCCCAGCCGATGATGATGAACCCATCCAGAGGCTTGAACTTGGCAAGCGCTGATTAACTTAGAATTTAACCCGCTATTATATTAGCTATGTATAGCTATTATTCAGCAACGAGCTCTTGGTACGTCTGACTAGTGAAAATGATTCAAATCAATGGACTTTTCCACGTATGATTCAGTTTGAGGAACTTAGAATCACGCCACGTCGGTTATCTAGTTGACATACTTATGCGGCGGTTGACTCTGCCAACAGGAAAAGCTGATGTTTTCCTCAGTTTCCCTTTCGCTTTACGTGTACTGATGTATGCAATGTGTACTAGAAAATTGAGAACTTTTTGGACAATTGCCAAGAACATGCGTTGGGGTAAGAAAATTGCATTGACAAAAGTGTAAGAAATGTCTTTCTGCAGTGTTTTTGCGACATTCTCTTTTATTTCAGTCTATTCCAGCAGTGGTGGTTCAGTGTTAGTAGCCAGATTTATATAACCTATGAACGAAAACTCTTACTAATTGTTGTTTCAATTGTTGATTTTTTGGGGTATTTTTCCACATTTTTCGTGATCAAAAGCCTCAATTTGTGTGTTACCCTTAAGGGACTGTGTACATAAATCCAGTTTACTGGACAATTTAACCGAATTCATTGAGGGGCAGAGGGTCTTCCCTCACCGGATGACGTCAATGGTTTGACGGAAATGTAATAGACCCATGTGGTTTGCATTGAAGGGATGTTTTTCGGTCCGTAGAGAAGAAACCTAAAAAGAATTAGTATAAAATTTATTATAGGTGTGATGTTATTTTATTCTTAACTAGCGACCCGTCCCGGCTCCGCACGGGAGAAATCTCTATTATAGTATGCATGTTATATACATATGACCCTTACTCTTGAATTACTCTATCTATTAAGAAATTAACAGCATCAAAATCCGTTGCGTAGTTTTAAAGATCTAAGCAGACATAGGGACAGACAGACAGACAGCGAGAAGTGACTTGGTTTTATACTATGTAGTGATGAGTGTTTATGGAGTTTCTTACCCATTCCTCTCCCTAGATATCTACAATTAGGAATGAGCACCTAAAATCTACAAAGTCCGGGGGCCATGTTATTGGCCCTCGCCGTTTAATTAATAATTTCCTCTCTAGCGATATTAGTAGAATGCATTAGAGAGTTGTATATTAAAATTGGAGGACGTCAGCTGTGGTTCCGTGGGTGGGATAAGCAGCGGTAGCCTCTCAAACACGAAGAAAAAAATATGCATTCAGTCAGTTCCTCCCAACTGAAAACTTGTTTATATTGAAGAAAATAATATATGGCAACCTTTTGATTTTCAATGTCCCTCCAATCACCGCCGTCTGCTAACAACTGGAAAGATTTTGTTGTTTTAGCAATGTAACCTTTACAGTTTTGGAGTGGTAAATAAATGAGTCCTAGTGTAAGGGACTGTCAGACTCTAACTGACTAAAAACACCCAATATACTCTTACTTAAAAATCCCCCCTGATCTTTCAATTGCTCTTTACGACCCAGGTTCACGATAGACTTAATTAGACAAGTCCCGGGACCTTAGCAATGTTACAAAGGCATGTATTTTTTTTTTATCCTGGTAAAATCATCAAATGAGTCCTCTTACCTAGGGCAGGGCGGGAGGGACTGTCAGACTTGTACTGACTAAAATCCACGGTGTCCTACAATAGCCCTTTACGTACCGGGGTCACGGTAATCCGTTGGTCCCGCGACCCCGGCAGGCTTTGGCCCTCTACAGGCCCCGTCACTATGCTGACACTCTTTGAGGCGCGCGTAGAACACAACGCGCCGTCGACCCGGGCATGGTTCATGGTCGGACAGCGAGTCGCCCATTACTCGCTGCCCGCATGCCCGCGCCTACGGTGGCCGGAGATCGTCTTGCGGGCCGGAGATCGTCTTGCGAAAGGCATGTATTAAAAAATAATCAATAATACACAACGACATTTTTATTTCCATATGGTTCTTGTATGTCGTGGTGTGACTGCATTGTTACTAATGATTATTTAATGTATCCAATGCGGACATAATGTTGTACCTCACCTACCACCTGGATTAACGGATTGAATATTATGCTGATAATTATATGTTAAAAATATCAACAGTATAAGGAATAAGCTCTTATTCCCGCGGTTTGGTGGAACGGTCCGATGGAATCATACTACCGGGATAAATTGTATTATAAATAGTCTGTGTGTCAAATTTTATCGAAATCTCTTCAGTGGTTTTTGCTTGAAAGAACTAATAACATCCGTCCATACTAGTAAACTTTTGCATTTATGTAATACCCAACGTATCACCAACTTCAAAATCCAACATAGTGCTTCTAAAAAGCCAATAATGGGATAAGGGCAAGAGATACATTTAGGAGTCGACTTCTATTGTTAGTGAAAAGGGGCTTAAGCATATTGTTTACGAACCTTTAAAACAATGAACTTTGTTGAATGACGTAGGCAGCTTATAAAGGTTTTCTGAAATCTATTTATTTCTTTATTTATACACACAAATTAGGTTACATACAAACAACAATAGAAGAGACAATAAAAATTTAGATTACAGAAAGAAATGCCCGTGGGCCCCAAACTAGGGTCAGCCTGTATCTTGGTGGCCCAATAGTAGCAGTAGGTAGAGCAGATTAAGTAGGCGAACGTTCAATGTGACACAGCACAGTCGGTTAGATTTGATTAAAGAAAAATTGAAAATTTTAAAATTATAAACATTGAATAATATAAAAGGAAGGAAAAAAAGAAATCAATTGTTAAGGCCGTTCACGACCTCGGGCGACGCAACTTAATCAAAGTCCATAGGTGAAAGTAATAGTCTGTCGATAAAATGTACATAAATAATCGTCCTGTCGATGAACAGTCCAATGTTGAAGGTTCATTGATGAACGGTTGCAGAATCACGCAACTTACAACAATCGATATACGCGCGTCATGTTTCTTCCATCCATTTCGCTACGTATGTCAGGTTTTGTGAAGGTAAACGCTGTTATTTGAGAATTTATCTCGGTCGCAATCCTGATCCCGATTTATGTCTGTATCAATCAAGGACCGAATTCGAGATTCCGAAGTCTTAAAGATATCTAGTCACAAGCACCCGTCAAAAACACGGATAGGGATTGGGACTGATATTTCTGGCGTAAACCGTGAAGACTATCTAGCTTGCTCAGTTTACGAAACATAAGTCGTGACTCGCACTATAAAGAACGACTATTTTCATTTGTTTTCTCCATAGTCGAGAGCCGTTGTTGCAAGACGCATATCTATCAGGCGTATAACTCGTGGCCACGGGATAAGGGGACAAATATAGGGGAGTTATAAATATGGAATATTGTCGACATAATATATTATTAGGTTTGTATTTCCATTACGCAATATCTTGCAATGATGTTGATTTTTGTATTGGGTAACTTCATTTTGAAATGAAAACATTCCTGAATCCTATTTTCTTTAAAGCTATTAAGTATCTAATAATCGGGCTTGCGAATGGCAAGTAATGAGTGTGACTCGCCGTCTGACCATGGACCATGCCGGGGGTCGACGCGGTCGGGGGGCGAGTCGAGTTGAAAGTAATTGTTACTGTTACTAGTTTTAAACACTCTGTATCTCAGAGGTTCAATAGAATTCAAGCTATATAGTTTGAGTAGTATAAAGCAACCAGAATTTTAGTTTAGTTTCAAGTTTTTAATATATTTATTGAAAACCCTAAATCTCTCTGAATTACAAACGAAATAACTTTGATTTCAAGAAAACTTGTGAGAAAGCTTCTGAATTGTACCTAAGTAAAACTTAGATATTTGAAATTCACAATCCGTCGTAAACTTATAGCAACTTTTCTTATACTTACAATACTTTTGTTACCAATTTATATGTACAATTGTACACATTATCTTACTTAATATTATATGTGCAAAAGTTTATAAGCGTGGGTGGATGTATGGATGTTTGTTACTCTCCCGCAAAAACCACTGAACTGATTTGGATGAAATTAGGTACACACGTAGTTTGTAACCTGGATTAACACATTGAATGATTTTTATCTCCATTTTATGTTCCCGTGGGATAATGTTCGAGTTGTAGCAGGCAGCTGGCAACAACTAGTAAAACATATTTTTTCTTTGTTTCTCGAAGTATATTGACATTGGTTTTATGTAAACATTTTATGTTTCGAGTATCAACATTAGGCGAGGAATCCACTCTTGGGGCATATCGAAATAAACTCTGTAAACTTTTTGAATACAATAAGAAAGAACTTATTCTGCCTGCTGAACTGCTCTGAATCTGCCAATCAAAATATATGGGAATCAAGATTAACTTATTCAATGGTTATAATGCATGAACAGTTTATATGAAAATCACTAAATCTATCTTGTTTGTTTGTATTTGGTTTTTAAAGAAAACGTAACCGCACACTTGATATTATCTTTTTCTGGGTGTAAAAATCATCAATTGAGTAATTCTCCCGCCCTGAGTGGAGCGAAAGGAACTGACAGACATTAATTTACTGACCAAAACCACCCTGTTCTTCAACACGTCCTTTGTTTTCCAGGGTTGCGGAGCCCTTTTAATTCCGCGACCCAGGCAGGAATCTAACATAACGAAGTATCACTCAGATATTTAATTCCTACTTTCTTATGAATGAATGCACTTTATATTTATTTATTCTACTTGACACGTTTTAGTTTACAAATATTTCCATTGTATTTAATTTGTTACAGCCTCATAAAGTTTATGATTCAAGACAGATAACAAAAAGATACGAAAATCAAAAGATAAGAGATCTAAAAAGTATTAGAGTTTATAACGTATTGTCTATTACCACTAAATCAAATACAAAACCACAGAGTATCGCATATTTTTTTATTGTAAAATCAATATCAATAAAAAACATGGCTACCAAGGTTAAATCCCCATAACCGTGCCCCTTCAAGCAAACATAAGCATTCGGAGCTAAAGCTATGTATTATTAGTTCTGTTAAGATACGGGTACAATCACGAACACAAATATGTATGCAAAGCACATCAAAAAACATAAAAAAAGTTCGCGATCACTTTGAAAGTGCGTTTTTTTGTGTTACGGTAGATTACATTATGATATCTTCTTTTTTTTTAGAGATTTAGAACATACAACAATAAAACATTTCAATTGTTTTCAGGCCTCTTCTCTAACTTGAACCCAAACTATGTTTAAATATATTTATATTATTCCTATACTGCTCTGTCCTACTCCTGGGCTTTGCCCAGGAGTAGGACACACCTCGCTCTGGTCCGAATCACGAAACCGCCTCCTCCTGTTTCTGAAGGCACATATGCAGTTTGTCAAGTTATCTCATCCCATCCCATCAATTTTGTGCGTTTTAGTCCATATTATGTTTACACTAAGGACAATTCTAAGGCGGTTTCCTAAGCAAGATTGACCGATAAGAAGAAGTCCCATTTCATAAGGCTTTGTTCGTTACATAATAAGTACAACCACAGATTACATCAGGATATACACGAGTCATCGGGTAAAAACGACCCTGAAACGTAAAGGGCTATAGAACGTGTCATCAGGTACCCATGACCCTGTAAAGGGATGTAAAAGAACACCGTGGATTTTAGTTAGTACAAGTTTGACAGTCGATCCCGCTTCACCCACATTCAGACTCTTTTGATGAGTTTACTATGGTAAAAAAAGGATATATACTCGAATTAAACCTTTTTTTATGTTGCCCAGTATCTGGGGGCACGGCAGTGCCCCAGCCAAGTCTCGAGCAAAACGGGCACGGCCGTACCATCTTTTCTCGATGCGATTCGCGGCTGTTTCGCCCCCCCTATATCTTCGACGTGGACAAAGCTAGGAGTTTAGGTTTTCGGTGAATAATAGTAGGCATTAGAACAAGCTTAAGTTCGAAATTACATGCCAATTGAATTAATAGTTTAGGAGTTACGGTCGATCAAAGTTACACCATTTTGTCACTCACTCACTGACTCACTGACTCACTGACCGATCATCAAAAATCTAAGGTACTTCTAGCAGACTTAGAAACTTCAAATTTTGCACCAAGATAGGTCATTAGCCACATATAAAGGAAAAATTATAAAAACATTAAAAAATAATATACCATAGAAAACAATTTTATATTTGCGGTTTGGCAAGAACATTATGTATGGATTTTGACTGCATTGTTAACTTTGTTCGTTGTTTAAGTATTCAATTGGATGAATAAATACATGGAATAGAAAAGAATAATAAAAATGTAATACATAGACTATAATAAATTGATACATAAAGTTCATAATTCATTAAATTAATAAAGCTAAAACTCCATTGTATTGCGATAAATTTCGATTGTATGCGCGCTCGATAGATGGCGTTGTACCTGTCTGAATCGCGCTATGGTTTCGTTACCGAGCGCAGTATAAGTAGTACTTTAAAATAATTCGATAATTTTCATTTGATAGCGCCACCTACCTATGAAAAACCATTTCGAAACTAAAAAAATATTGTAGCTATATTCGGAGAACTTAAGTTAGCCGGATTAGATAGTAGATTTATTATTGTTACTGAAACAGTTATTTAGGCGAATAGTTTATTAATATAACATAGACATAGGTAGTTACAATATCTAGTTGTTTACGTGTTATTTAGTTTAGTTATATTTATTTTGTAAGTTAGTAGATTTATGTTTATTTAGCTCGTTGAAAAGAAACAAAAGAGATAGAGAATGGGTTCTAAGCAAAGCAGTAGCTGAAGTTCAAGAAATTATGAGGTCACCTAAAAAAAAAGAAAGAAATACACTTACAAAAAATAAATGAGATCCCACCAAAAACATTAAAATAATGTAAAAAAATGCCAAGTCTCTCGATGCAGTCTTTCCATCGTAAAAAGTTTTGAGATCTCATAGAAGCCAAGTCCTATTCAAATTATTTTGTAGTTATAAATCAACATTTAGTAATTGTATCAATAGTTTTCTTTATATTATAATTATAGTGACTTGGCAATGAGCACAAGAAGAAACAAAACGGCATATTTGGAGTTGAAAGTCACACACCGCATGCGTAAACATTAATATCACAAAATTAATTTTCTTTTGGTTTATCCGTGTCGTCCCAACCGAATTTCGGCAACGGCAGTCAGTCTCATCCAAGACTAGTAAACTGCGCAGGACATAAATTATAATGCACAATTGCACAAGTGTGTACGCAAACACTAGTGTTAGTGTACTCTCGGTTCATTTACTTTCATAAAGCGATGGCCCGTAAGGTACTTATTTTTTATTATTGCATTGGAGCATGTAGTCGGTAGTGATCTGATCACAGGTCTCGTCAGTAACATTTGCACATAATTCCAGGCAGCAAGCAGCTTTTAATTGGTGCTCATTGCCAAGTCACTATAATTATAATATAAAGAAAACTATTGATACAATTACTAAATGTTGATTTATAACTACAAAATAATTTGAATAGGACTTGGCTTCTATGAGATCTCAAAACTTTTTACGATGGAAAGACTGCATCGAGAGACTTGGCATTTTTTTACATTATTTTAATGTTTTTGGTGGGATACATATTCTTCTTGGCTGTACTTACAAGGGGGAAAGTCGCAAACAAACATACTGCCATCATTTAAAATATACGAACTATTCATAACATACATGTCGCCGGAAAAGGAAAACATCGTTATTTTTTATGATAATACCCCCATTTTGTGTATTAAAACTCGAAGCTTGAAAGGTTATTAAAATGCGAAATCTACTTGACATAGCGTGAAATATCGGTCAAAGATTAAATCTTCATTTTTATCGGAAAAGGGCTTTCGTATTTAAATTGGTCGAATCGATATTAGCTCTGCTGCCTATAAGTCTGTTAACCTACTACTTTAAATACAAGAGATGAATAAGTTGTCTGTTCTTCTCCATAGACATCTGCTCTTAGAAATGGGTACCTACAGTTTTTTTTTACGTGGTAAAATCATCACATGAGTCCTCCCACCCAGGGCAGAGCGGGAGGGACTGTCAGACTCGTACTGACTAAAATCCATGGTGTCCTTCAATAGCCCTTTACGTACCGGGGTCACGGTAATTCGTGAGTCCCGCGACCCCGGCAGTCTTTGGCTCTCTACAGGGGGCTCCGTCACTATGCTGACACTCCTTGAGGCGTGCGTGGAACACAACGCGCCGTCGACCCGGGCATGGTCCATGGTCAGACAGCGAGTCGCCCGCATGCCCGCGCCTACAGTGGCCGGAGATCGTCTGCCGTACCTACAGTAGTTTCAGTTATTATGTCTTGTGACTGGGACTGTAGCATCATATTTTAAATTTTGTCTTTGACAATTTCAAAGTGTCTCTAACTGGCCTACTAAAAAATAAATTACTAACTATAATCAATTTACTGGCCTGCTTGAAATAAATGATTTGATTTTGATTTTTGAATACAATCATGCAAGATATTTTTAAAGTAATTTCTCCAGTATGGTTCTATATAAAATCCATCTATCATCGTATTCAACGATCAACCATGCCTGGATTTTTTTATTGTTTATCGTGGTAAAATCGTCAAATGAGTTCTCCCACCCAGGGCAGGGCGGGAGGGACTGTCAGACTTGACTGACTAAAATCCACGGTGTCCTTCAATAGCCCTTTACGTACCGGGGTTACGGTAATTTCTGAGTCCCGCGACCCCGGCAGGCTTTGGCCCTCTACAGGCCCCGTCACTATGCTGACACTCCTTGAGGCGCGCGTGGAACACAACGCGCCGTGCGTCGACCCACCATGCTTGGATAGTTAATAATTTTAAATTTGGATGTAACCCATCACACGGACCTAGAGCGTGTTGATAGATGTCACAATTATCCAGGATGTGCCAGTTTCTTCACGAGGTTTTTATTCACCGTTTGGAGGGAAGTGATGATGAAATAAATTACACAAAATAATGCACATGACTGGAATAGAACCCACGACATAAAACGTGAAGTCGATTGCATTACCAATGAATTTTTTTTTTGACGTGTTAAAATCATCTTATGAGTCCTATCACCCAGGGCAGAGCGAGAGGGACTGTCAGACTCAAACTGACGTTCCGGGGTCACGGTAATTCGTACAGTCCCGCGACCATTACCAATGGGCTACAAGATGTAATAATTTAAGATCATCTTCTTTGAAACCTATACAAATAGTAAAAAATAGCAATATTATTCTTTTCGGTAAGATTTATACGAGACTGCCCATGTAGTTAGATACAATACAAGCCCAAAGCATTGTATTGAACAATACATTCCTACCAAAGGCCTTGTAGCCAGAAATAGAAAAAAAAAACAATAAATACGTCGAATCGTCGATCTGTAGTAAACGACCTAGATATAAACAGAAACTACGGCCGTATCATGACGTCTTAAAACCAGGCTTGTTCCAGTGAGTGAAAGAGACAGAGCTATACGAGTCCTCTAGCGCCACCTCGTTCACTCACTGGAACAAGCCTGGTTTTAAGACGTCATAATACGGTCCCTGTACCCAAGTATCAATATATTGACTTTATATATCAGATATTAGGTAGAACTTGCTCGCGGATTTTTGCGGGTATCGCAAAGGTTCGATACGAAAATCGAGTGCTATTTGATTGACGTTTATGACCTTTAGGCGCTCGGTTTCGACAGCCTTTAAATAAACATAAAACACAGGTACCGGTCCTAAAGCCTTTGTCAAACAGACAGGCATGGCGAATGCGAAGGGAGGCGTTTTTATTTGTAATTTATGGAATTGTTTGATTCCAGTCACATAGAAAAGCGAAAGCGATCCGATAGCGTGACCGAACCGATGCAAAGACGTGGCGAAGGAGTATTTGCTCTGTTTGACGTCGTTCATAAAAAGCCAGCTAATACAACTGCTACGCCTCGGTTCGCTGCACCCAGTTTAATGTCTCGTATCGGTTCGGACTCGGTCCGGTTCGCTATCGCTTGTCAGTTTAACAAAGGCTTAAAAGCTTTAACGAGATAGTAAAAACGCCGAACAATTCCAAACATTTAAGTCATTATTATTCGAAGTGTCTGAATCGATCGGGCACGCCGCAATCGCGGCGGTAAGACCCCTCTTTGAGGAGTGGCTGGATAGGCGTCACGGCGTCCTTACCTTCCACATGACGCAGGTCCTCACCGGACACGGAAGTTTCGGGAGGTTCCTGTGTCGGATAAGGAAGGAGGAAACGCCTGGGTGTCACCACTGCGAGGATCGTCCGGAGGACACGGTGGAGCATACGGTGCAGGACTGCCCCGCTTGGGCGGAGCACCGCCGTGTCCTCACGACGGCGATAGGCGGAGACCTCTCGCGCCCGGCATTGGTCGAGGCCATGCTGCGGGGCGAGACGGAGTGGGAAACGGTCGCCTCCTTCTGCGAAGCAGTCATGCTCGTGAAGGAGGAGGCGGGCCGCCTGAGGGAGAGGACAGCGTCCTCCCTCCACCCCAGCCGCAGTGGTAGACGCCCACGGCGACGGACGTCGCCAGACGATCTCCGGCCACCGTAGGCGCGGGCATGCGGGCAGCGAGTAATGGGCGACTCGCTGTCCGACCATGGACCATGCCCGGGTCGACGGCGCGTTGTGCTCCACGCGCGCCTCAAGGAGTGTCAGCACATTGACGGGGCCTGTAGAGGGCCAAAGCCTGCCGGGGTCGCGGGACTTACCCATCACCGTAACCCTGGTACGTAAAGGGCTAGTGAAGGACACCGTGGATTTTAGTCAGTACAAGTCTGACAGTCCCTCCCGCCCTGCCCTGGGTGGGAGGACTCATTTGATAATTATACCACGCAAAAAAAAAAAAAAAAAAAAAGTGTCTGAATCGATTTTAATGAAACTTCATTCTTATAAGCAGGATAAATGGGTATGAAGCCTTAATAGAAAATATTTTCGAAAAATACATTGTTACAGTTAAATTAGACCGATATGATATTTTTATAAGAACAATTTTTTTTTATGCAGCATTTTGAAAATGTCAGTGACAGCGATAAAAATCATGGCAGTCAAATACAGGTCTCTTTGTTTTAATCAAAGATGTACTATGATTTATTATTTTCTTTATTTATTTTTCAACATATTAATTTACATTTTTAAATATTTTAAAACGAAACACAAAAAAAAAACATTTAAAAATATAAATAATAGTGGCCCACCGGTATCGGGAACAGGGTCCAAGCTACCGGCGGTCAGGGCTCAAGAGAAAGGAACCTCCTAACAATGCGCGCCGTGTCGAGAAGAACTGCTTTCTGAATCAGGCCCTTGTTCCAGCTGCCTAACGAGAGCCTCCTAAGATGTTGGTCGAGGCTCTTGGCAATTAAGCCATGGGCCGACACGACTATCGGCACAATGATGCTGAATCCACATCCCACATATCGACAACCTCGTGAGCCAAATCAAGATACTTGAGTTGCTTATCTTTCTCAGCTTTCACGAGGTTCTCGTCATGTGGGACGGTTATGTCAACAATCATTGCGCGCCGCTCAGATCGATCCACCACCACTATATCAGGTCTATTGGCTACAATAGTTCTGTCAGTGATGATGGATTGATCCCAGTACAGTGTGATATAGCCACTTTCAAGAACTGGGTTGGGCACATACCTGTAGTACGGCACTTCCGATTCCACAAGGCTGTACTTCAGAGCAAGTTGCTGATGGATAATCCTGGCTACAAGGTTATGTCTATGCAAGTATTCTCCGTTAGCCAGACGAGAACACCCGGAAATAATGTGACGTATTGATTAGCCAGGACTGTGGCATGCCCGACATATGTCAACCGTGCCATCCTTCACAATAAATCTCCGGTAGTTATTCGTCATCATAACTTCATCCATAATTGCGCAGACAAAACCCTCGGTTTCTCCAAAGAGGTCTCCGGATCGTAGCCAGGCCACGGACGCTGTCAAATCTACATCAGGCCCATGTAGTGCGCCCGTGAAGCTCCTTGCTTTGCCATACCTCCATGCGATCATTAGTGTCAAGCACTGCAGGTTTGTGCCAGTTCTCTTTAGCCAAGGAGAGCGGGGTGAGGCCCTATGCCTATGATTTTATTATTATACATTTAGGATTAATGGATTATTTAGGATTAATGCTCTACGAAGCTGAAAGTAGCTTATCTTCTCAAAGCTCTATGTTCATTTTTTATGGCCGGTACTTGTATAAGTTTGAAGAAATAAATTAGGTGGGTCTATTTCTTTTTTATTCACTGTCGTCTTTCTAAAAGTGTTTTACAAGTACAGGAATAAACATTTATCACTACGGTCGTTCTGACTGATGGCACTTTCAGACGATTAAGTTTAGGTTTCGACGTGATTCTTTTTTTAAAGCTCTATGCTGTTGGATTTGTAGGGCATTGGGTACAAATAAAGTACTGTCAGTGTACTGTCTAAACAGGGTAGGTATCGCAACCTTAGAACGCAAAAGGCAACTGAAGGTTCAGGGTGGTTTTTGGTCAACGAGTCTGAAAAGACCGATAGTCCCTTTCACACCACCTACGGTGGAAGGACTCATTTGATGATTTTTCAAGCAAAATAATATACAAAATCGATACCTAAATGAAAATAAGTGGGTCCATCCATAAAGTCAAGCGTGCAAAACCAATGTGGGTAGGCAGAAATAACAGAACGCCACTTGCTACTATACTTCTTTCCCTTCGTCCATGTTTATTTATCTGGTCATACAATCACGTCAAATATCGTGAGAAACCGTCATGTTTTAGAAACGAATTCGAAGACATGTGGCATTCATCAACCGACATAAGAATCGCGTGGCTGATAACAATCAACCCCCTCTAACAGAATATAAATAAAAAAAAACGACGGGTTGCACTCTGGGAGTGCCGGCAGAAGTGAAAACTTCAATAGTAATAAACACACACGAACATTCGCGCAAGCGCCCTGCGCCGTCTTACGAATTTTCGATCAGGTCACGTGTCCTGACGCGAGTTTAACATTTATTTCCCATTCCAAAAAAAGTGCACAACGCCGCTAAAGAAGTTTTCACTTCAAAAAAACATAACGCGGGGGCGTTTAGAATCATGTCCTGGAACCATGTTATTCGTTTGTTTTGATGTTTCTCACATAAGTAGAAAATATTATTATCTACATATTATTTTGTAGAGGTCTATGTCCACCGTAGGCGCGGGCATGCGGGCGGCGACTAATGGGCGACTCGCTGTCCAACCATGGACCATGCCCGGGTCGTCGGCGCGTTGTGTTCCACGCGCGCCTCAAAGAGTGTCAGCATAGTGACGGGGCCTGCAGAAGGCCAAAGCCTGCCGGGGTTGCGGGACTCACAAATTACCGTAACCCCGGTACGTAAAGGGCTACTGAAGGACACCGTGGATTTTAGTTAGTACGAGTCTGACAGTCCCTCCCGCCCTGCCCTGGGTGGGAGGAAAAAAAAAGAGGTCTATGTCCAGCAGAGGACTGCAGTAGGCTGAAATGTTAATGATGATGACGATGACATAGCCTTTTACCTACTAGGTTGAGATCGGCTTCCAGTCTAACCAGATGCAGCTGAATACCGATATTTTAGACTTCCGGGACTCTAACAGAAGTACCTGTAAACATTGTCAAAGATCTTTATGACAGTCGGGAGCAACGGCTTAACGTGCTTTCCGAGACACAGAGGACATTCGATATGTAGAGGATTGGTCACCGATCCACAGACCGACCAATGCAAGTGCGGCTTAACGTTGGCCATAGACCCGTGTGTTTGTTATTATTTAGCGATAAACTCCAAGAGCTTAAGTCAAAAATATCGTAATATAATAAATCACAAGCTACTTAAGAGGGTTTACGAACCTCCGATACACCCAATTACGCCATAATTTCAGGTTTCCGAACCTTCGGTAAACCCAATTATGTCATAATAGATAATTTTCTAACAATATATCGATACAGTACCTTAGGTCCGTAGTCAACACACCTACTTGTATAATCTTCATCCAATACACGCTAATTTAAGAGCGGACACACACACTTGACCTATTTTATACTCTGTTCAGACGCCACCACATCGACATATCCCAATCAGTCAAATATTCAATAGATTCTCAACCTTATCACACGAGAAGAAGGTTCATTATTCGATTGGGAAAATTTGACAGATTGGGGTAAGCTTCTGCATGGGGATTCACGTTGTCATCAACCTTTCAAGAGCTTTGCCAATCAGAAAATATAATCCCCAGTTGTTTGAAAAACAGACCAATTATAACTGACTAGCTTATGCTAGCGGCTACGCCCGCGTGGCAGTAGTTAAAGGGGATCATACTACTGGGATTAAAACTTTTGCCTCTAAGTTCATTTTTTTTTAAAGCGTTGCCTGCACTAGGATTTTCTCCTGTGTCGTGGGTGCGTTTACAAACATATAAACTCACATTTACAAACGCCCAGACCATCAACAACTACTTGTAGATCATACAAATATTTGCTCAGTGCGGGAATCGAACCCGCGAAACGCAGCGCAGCAGTCCAATCGCTCAGCCACTGTGCTAACCGTGCCGTCAGTTCTATCAAAATCAGTTCTGCCGGTCTGATTTGATTGAGTAGGTACCAAATATCCATCCATCCTTCCTAATAAATATAATAAATGCGAAGGTTAGTTTACTTGTTTGTTACTCGGTCACGCCTAAATCACTGAACCGATCATCCGGAAAAGACAATGAACATTAATGCCTTTGTCAAAAAGACAAGCGAGTCCGAAGCGATAACGAACCAATACGAGACGCCAGTCCGATAGTTCTGTCACGCTATCGGATCGCTTTCGCTTTTCTATGTGACTGGATTCAAACAATTCCATACATTACAAATAAAAACGCCTCGCTTCGCTTTCGTCACGCCTGTCTGTTTGACAAAGGCTTAATTGTGGTACAAAAAAGTTGTCGCATCAAGACTACCGACTTATAGTAATTAGCCTCATATTATTTACCGACCCTATAGGTTGAAGATTTGATTTTTGATCAGGAATAAAAGAATGTTTATTGTTTAGATAAGCACCTGCGTTATGAATAAAAACGTCGATAATATATCTGTCAATTGACATTTGATAATTGCGGGCAGAGTCTGTGCCACCACTCATGATTTCGCATTTACGTTGTCAGGTATACAAAGACGTACTTATAGTACCTTTCGTCCTGAAAAAATACTGTTTCCAAGAAAAATAACAATAACGTTCATACGAGAATGGATGGCGTCACATGTACGATCAGAATTATTGTCAAATTTAAGTCAATGCTAGCGAAGTGGCGTGCAAAAGATAGCTTTTAACTTATTAGTAAGTATTACTAAGGATGCTTAGTGAAACGGAGATAAGTCAGAAAGTCTGACGTTCTGACATCTTCTGATTACGTCACTAATCTCTCTGTTATTTGCCAAAGAAAATAGATTTGTTGGCGCAAAACTGGTTCTAATCGCCGCCTGTTTTGTTGATGCGATTAAAACTTTGTTGTATTATTTACTTTGAAGATGTTCTGGTAACGATTCAGTGAGCAAGTTTTGATGGGTTCCGTTCAGGTAATTATTGTGTAAATGATTGAGTTTGTCGTATTGAGTATTATTTTTAGGTAAAGGATGAATTCACGCTACACCGTGCCCCGACCGAGCCCCGGCCGGGGCACGGCGTTGAATTGTCGGTGGGTATTGTCTCCCGGCTCCAGCACGGCCCGGTCGCGACACGGCTTAGTGAGATTGACTGGCCCGGCAGGCGCACGGTGTACTTGTCCCGGCCAACATCTTTTAAACCTTTGTCTAACAGACAGGCATCGCGAATGCGAAGCGTGACGTTTTTATTTGTAATGTATGGAATTGTTTGAATCCAGTCACATAGAAAAGCGAAAGCGATCCGATAGCGTGACAGAACTATCGGACTGACGTCTCGCTTCGCTTCCTCGCTTTATCGTGGTAAAATCATCAAATGAGTCCTCCTACCCAGGGCAGGGCGGGAGGGACTGTCAGACTTGACTGACTAAAACTAAAACCTTTACCTATCGGTGTCACGGTAATTCGTGAGCCCCGCGACCTACTTGATTACAAATGATTAAATAAAAAAAAAAACAATCATTTTTACTTTTCAAATTTTCGTCTGCTTTTCTCTTCAATGGCTAATAGAAAATTGAGTATCTTAGCTATAATGGAGTCTTCTTTAAACGCTCCTTTTTATTTGAAGAGGCCTCATCTACTTGTCCTTTATTAGGACACGAAATTGTTAACAAAATCTTTTTTGGTTCTTGTCATGTTTGAACAACATAAAAGATTTTCGTGTTTTTGTGTTTTTTTTCTTCTTATAAATGATTATTTTATCTAAAAGATAATAAGAAATAATACTTGTAATAATTTCGCTTAGACCGCCTGTTTTAACGAAATATTATAAACTATAAATTAACATTGGAATCAGGTGTTCCAGAATCAAGCCATAATAGCTAGCGATTACCAAACCAAAGTTTTGCATTAACTCAGTGCCTATTCTCAGCCTTTATCCTCTAAACTGAACTACTAGTCTGCCCACCTTAATTTAGGCCCTAGAAGAATGTATTACTCGGTATAGTAAGTATACAAATGTGTATAAAAATGTCGATCATCGGTTTGGACCATCCCTTATTAAGGCGAACGTCAAATAGAGCGCCCCTCGGTCTGTTGACCCTTTGGTTTAGCAAACCAAGCCACACCACTAACAATAGGGTTGCACGAGCTTGCCAGTCTTGCCATGTTCAATATGTTCATCAATTTGACGCGAAGGTTTAGAAAGTTTAGTAACTGTGATTAGAACTGGATTTTTAGTTATAGTTTGTCTTAGTAAATTGTGACTTAAGGTTTCAAAATATCTTTATTGTGGGCATATGTTAGTTACAGGTCTTAACAATATATTGAAGTATTAATATGTCCTGCCTAATAGGCATCTAATAATTATGTAAGTATTATTGGCATTCAATTTAGAATTATTTTACACTAGCTTCTGCCGGCGACTCCGTCCGCGCGGATGTCGGTCTTCGCGTGGATAGTTTATTTCTCCATTTTGAGTAACTCTGACAATCACATCTTATAAATATCTATTGGACCCAAATACGGCTAAGCCAATAATAATTAAGGAGATCCCTCTATTGAGCTACTGCTGTTGAGCTCGTGTTCTGTAGTAACTGAAAAATAAGATTTTTTTCTACGTATTTTTCCAGGATAAAAAGTATCCCATTTTATGCCCAGGATAATAAGGTATAATTATACCAAGTTTCATCGAAATCGAACCGTTAGTTTTCACGTGATGCATGCATATACAGACAGACAGACAAAATTTTTTTAAATCACATATTTGGGTTTGGTATCGATCCAGCAACACCCCCCGCTATTTATTTTTTCAATATTTTCAATGTACAGAATTGACCCTTCTACAGATTTATTATATGTATAGATGAGTAATAAGATATACTTGTTATGGATATTAAGTTTATAAATATAAATAAAGTATTTTAAAAGAAAATCTTCAGTTTACAAAACAATCACGGCGGGCCACGCGTTCTCGGCTGCTGCACTAGACTTTATCTCAGATTTAGAGGATTAAACAATTTTCCCAATTAAGCCTGTGTCCCAGCAGAGGGAATATTGTAAGCTGATTATATTTACGAGAGAGTCGTCGCTTATTATGCTCCAGTAACAAAACCAGCTTAATATTACGCTTAAATAACAAAGATTGGTGTTAATTCGAAGGGGTTGTTGTAAATTGGCCACAAAGTTAAATCGCCCTATTTTTTTAAACCTCATACATTGAAAGTTAATTCGTCACAACTAGATTTTGTTATTGTTAATTTGCCATATTTCCTTATTTCACATATTTTTTACTTAAGCCGGCACAAACACCTACATGATCCTCTTCTTCTAGTACTTTCTGTTCACATTCTACATTGTGTCCTCGGTTTCTGTAGCTTTGTGTTCGTATTTTATTATTTAATTGTTCTGCTATCTGTGCGGAAAAAAGAAATGGGGCGAATTGACAGTTATCAAAATTAACAAAAGAAAAACTGTGGCTAATTTACACATACTTTATTTCGTGGCGTTTTAACTTTGTGGCATATTTACAAGAACCCATTTGAAGGGCTGTTTCCACGATTGACAATCATGTCTCGTCTAGACTACTGCTTAAATTATTAACTTTAACACTTCATTTAATTAATTTTACTGGCTCTATTGTTGTGTAAAATAATGGCTTTTATAGAATACCTAACTGAAAACTAAACGGTAGGTTATCATTTTACTCGGTACATGTGTCTCAATTTATTTTTATATTTAACATCAGAAGGATTTATTCCTAGTGTGGGACAAACACTAATAATAAATCCTTTGTCGTGGGTGCGTTTACAAACATAAACTCACTAACACAAACGTGGGAAAATATTTGCATTCCCTATGTGAAACGGTTCGATACCTCGAGTTTTATTTAGTTGAACAGGAAATCATTTTCATTTTCAACAAAGTAAAAAATACTTATCCATTATTTTTCAAAACTCTAAAGCCTTTGGCGAATACGAAGCGAGGCGTTCTTATGTGTAACTAGCTTCCGCCCGCGACTCCGTCCGCGCGGATGTCGGTCTTCGCGTGGATGGTTTATTTCCCCATTTTGAGTAACTCTGACAATGACATCTTATAAATATTACGGCGCTGAATCCACTGCGGGTAATGCAACGTGTGTTCGCGGTTCTACAGAACAACGTCTTTTTTAAAAAAAAGTGAAAAATAAGATTTTTTTTCTACGTATTTTTCCAGGATAAAAAGTATCCTATGTTATGCTCAGGATAATAAGGAATAATTATACCAAGTTTCATCGAAATCGAACCGTTAGTTTTCACGTGATGCCTGCACAAACAGACAGACAGACAGACAGACAGACAAAAATTTTTTTAATCATATATTTGGGTTTGGTATCGATCTAGCAACACCCCCCGCTATTTATTTTTTCAATATTTTCAATGTACAGAATTGACCCATCTACAGATTTATTATAGTAAGATGTATGGAATTGTTTGAATCCAGTCACATAGAAAAGCGAAAGCGATCCGATAGCGTGACCGAACCGATGCCAAGACGTGGCGAAGGCGTATTTGCTCTGTTTGACGTCGTTCATAAAAAGTCAGCTAATACAACTGTCACGCCTCGGTTCGCTGCACCCAGATCGACATCTCGTATCGCTTCGGACTCGCTCCGGTTCGCTATCGCCTGTCAGTTTGACAAAGGCTTAAAGGACTAATTAAATTTGCAATTAATGACGCTGTCAACATGCCTTTTTGATATAAACTGAGCATACAACTTATTTTCGACCCGGTTTTAAGTTATGTAACTATTCAAAAGCCTTTTCTTGAATATTTTGGCACTTTATTGAGAAGTAATTAGACCACAGCTCCATCCCTTTGTGAGCAAGGCGCTAAGCCGAGATGTCAACAAGAATTCAGATTAAGTCGAAGCCACTACCGAAACTAATTAGAATCTATATCACTTGTGGAGACGGCCTTTCTGCTTTAGACGCGTATACGTGCCCTACTAGGGAAGTACAGGGTCGGACTTAGCTTGTAGAACTTGGGTTATTGTCGTTCAAAAATAGAATTAGATTTAGGAATGGCCTGGTCAAGTTCAATTAATTTTTAGAATTTTTAGAAGGTCGACTTTTGCTACCAATAAAAATAAATTATAACAAAAGTTAACTTACCTATGTATAATTTTTGAGAAACCATATTAAAATCATATTGTGAAATGAGATATCATGACACCTGCCAACCCGCGTATACCTAGAATAAATCTTTTCGAAAATAAATAAAACAATCTGTTTTTACAAAAAAAAATGTTGATAAGCTATTTATCCATTAGGTTAGTGCGAAAGTTTTCCCCCAACTCGCAATATTTAAATATAAAGGTACACAAACTACTAGTATATTAGGCTATTAATAAATTCCAAACAATGCAATACAGGAAAAACAAACTTTAATAGATAATAATAAAACTATGGCAATTTCCTCGCAGACAGAAAATAAACAATAATGGCGCCAATACGTCTCGACGCTCATCTGTCTCATGGCTATTGTACACAAACTCTTGTTTAAATACTTTTAAAAGCATCGTTTTGCGTTAGTTTTATCCGCTATTTTTATTTATAGTTATACCAGATAGTGTTTGCGCTTCGGAAATCTTCGTTGTTCTGAATTAAATTAATGTTTTAAGGATATATATAAGTATATGATAAATATATGTCTGCCCTATTTCTTGGTCAAAGGATCAGCATTGTCATCCAACGTGGCAATGCTGCCAGCGTTCTGGGCACTTACCCCATTGACAGCGATGTGGATGAAATTTTTGACGCCCTATAAATTTTTAATTTTAGTTTTAATTTAGTCGTTTTTGTAAATATTTTAGTTTTTAAAAATAGCATGTCAATTAAATTGAATTCTGTTATAAAAAACTTTATATTTTTCAGATTTATGATTGATGCACGAATTACCGTGACCCCGGAACGTAAAGGTCTATTGAAGGATTCCGTGGATTTTAGTTAGTACGAGTCTGACAGACCCTCCCGCTCTGCCCTGGGTGGGAAAACTCATTTGATGATTTTACCACGCTATAAAAAAGAGAATTTACACTAGTTACCGAAAATCAATTTAGTAAGTGTGGTGATTATGATTAACTCTCTTCTCTTTTCCTTAAGTGAAAGCCAGTAGTGTCTCCATGCTCAATTTTACAAGAAAAACAAAGTGTTATCCATATGACCATCTTTACTAGACCACTTCAATAAAATAACTTATCAAGAAAAGTTATAGAACTATGTAATAAAAACAAATTAATGCCATAGAAAGTTCTAAGAAAAGTGCCTGGTCTGAATGTTACAAGCTATACAAAAACAGTTTATTATGGTCTCGATTTGTGCGATTTTTCCGAACATTCAACGGTCAGCTTAAACTAGTTTAGCATAGCGTCATATGTAGCTGTGTGTAAAAAAATAATAAAGTATATAGGAGTAAGCTGTTGTTTCTGCTCTTGAATGTCTATGTAAACAAAAAAAAAATTGGTAAAATTATAGATCTCTTTTTCTTCCTTTCTCTCAGATTTTGTTTAAAGATTGTTAACATTGAGTAAACATTCTGGTAATGTTTTAATTGAACAACCTGCTTAGCCATACCAAGCTAGCAGTCGGGTTTACCGAACGCACTGGAGATAAAGGTTATAAAAATGTGTTTTTTTTGTTGACCCAAACTAGGAATTTCTCCTGTGTCGTGGGTGCGTTTACAAAAATAGAAACTCACATACACAAAAATCGAGACCCGAAACAACTACCTGTAGGTCATACAAATATTTGTTCCGTGCGGGAATCGAACCCGCGACACGTTGCGCAGCAGTCCAATCGCTGAGCCACTGCGCTAACCGTGTCTTCATGTACATTTTGTACGGTTACAGTTGTACAGTGGGCGTTTATAAATCAATTAGAACACTTACAAAGAAATAGCTTAACATTTATTTTCGAGAGACACACACACAGACACATTTTAACATTGGAATTATGAGACACGTTCATAATTTCACGTTAAAATATAACCCCATTTGATTTTGTGATACGATACATTACATAAATGCGTTAATCAGTGAGGTGTAAGTTCAAACTTCACGTGTAGATAGTCTTTTTATAAGAAACTAGCTGTACCCTGCCACGCTTCGCTGTGGCACAAAAAAACAGTTTTTTCGCGGTCGCGGATATGTGACTGATGCAAAAAATAGATAAAAACAATCCTTGATGCGGATTATATATCATGCTAAAATTTCAGCGCAATCGGTGCAGAACTTTTTGAGTTTTTGAAGCGTACATAAACCAACATAACATTTTTATATATAGAGATTGCTATAAGATTTTTGAACGCCACTGTACACTACACTCAGTTGGACTTGGCAGACTATGAAGAGCTATTGTTTATGTTTTATTAAATCTGTAAAATACCAAATGGGAAATTTCCCCATTGACAACGATGTGGACGAATTTTTTGACGCCCTAGAAATTTTTAATTTAGTCATTTTAGTAAATATTTTACTTTTAATATTAGTTTTTAAATATAGCATGTTCTTAAAAAAATACCATTTTGCTGGCAAATAAATGATTCTATTCTATTCTAAGCTGCTGGCTACCCAGCACACAAAGTCACAAAGACCACATCTGGTGGGTACCAGATGTGGTCTTTGTGACTCATACAGAATGATATTCCAGCCAGCTTGAAATCAAGCTAAAAGCGTGTCAGCTCTATTTAACAGCCGAGCGACCACTTTGTAACACTAGGGCAGTAAATCCTTAGTTATGAGCGCTCTTAGACCTTAGCACAAGTTTTCACGTATTTGTGACGTAACGTATACTCTATGTGCGAATAGGGTATTACTGCATAAATAAATTAAGAATCTGTTTAGTCCGTCAGTTACAATATTAAAAATAATAGACACTAAATTTTTTTTTTATAATTCAGTGAATATTGACAAACATAAAACGCTTCTAAATTCGGGAGTGTAGAAATGTTTTTTTCTTTTCGTGGTAAAACCATCAGAGGAGTCCTCCCACCCAGGGCAGAGCGGGAGGTACTGTCAGACATGTACCGACTAAAATCCACGGTGTCCTTCAATAGCCCTTGGAATAAATGATTTTAATTTGAAGTACGGTCAAATACGTAGAATTCGTGCTAGAATCTCTGGACGCAAGTGAACTTTACGTCCGATACAGAACGAGCATTGATCTTCACGCTTGCTTACTGTGTCGCCGGTTCAGAGTTATGGTCGGTTTCATTGCCTTGTTTTCCGTAACGTTAATCAGGATAATAGAATTGAATATCTTTCGGTTATTTGGTGTTTATTGGAGTCACACATGACTGAGCAAACAAATTGAATCACGACTATACAAATCACATAAATACAACAAACAAGATAAAAAAAACCTTAAATATTTGTAATTCCATCATCTGCTTAGCCTTTTCCCAACTATATTGGAATCGGTTTCCAATCAAACTGGATGCAGCTGAATATCAGTATTTGACATGGAGCGACTGCCTATCGAACTCCACAACCCAGTACCTGGGTAATACGATACCCCAAGGTATGACTGGTTGGGTCGACGGCGCGTTGTGTTCCACGCGCGCCTCAAGGAGTGTCAGCACAGTGACGGGGCCTGTAGAGGGCCAAAGCCTTCTGGGGTCGCGGGACCAAGGGATTACCGTGACCCTAGTACGTAAAGGGCTAGTGAATTTGGAGGACTAATTGAATGTTCAAGATGTTTGAGGAGCTCGTGGCTAAATAATTACAGCAGCACAGGCCGATCTTTTGGGTTAAGCCGCACTTGCCGAAGTTGGTCTGTGGATGGATGGCCATCTATCATAGCGAGGTTCCTCCGTGTCTCGGAAAGCACATAGAGCCGTTGGTCCCGGTTGTCATTTGTAGATCTTCAACAGTCGTTACTGTTAGTCAGAAGCTTTAAAGTATGACAACCAGTCATACCTTTTTTTTTTTTTTTTATTTTTTTATCGTGGTAAAATCATCAAATGAGTCCTCCCACCCAGGGCAGGGCGGCAGGGACTGTCAGACTTGTACTGACTAAAATCCACGGTGATATTTTGATAGCCCTTAACGTTCCAGGGTCGCGGGACTATCTCATCAGGTAACTGTATTGGTGGGAGGACTCATTTGATGATTTTACCACGATAAAAAAAAGCTGGTATTATATTTAACCTCTGTGTTCACCGGCAAGGCTGTGCGTAACTTTTGTTTACGCACAGTGCTACACAGTTGTAAGCGTATCAGTGCGAATATTTGTGCCGCACAGTGTCGCACACCGGTGGAATCGCACCTTTAGATTACTACAATGTATGTGAAAATGTATTTTAATGGGTCGCTTGAACAAGTCATTGTCTTAAGATAATTGAATAAGTACTTAGCATGAATGATAAATGGGAACGGAGAGAGTGTATCGAGAAACTATCTAATCACTATTTATTATTAATAACCGATTATCCGAACCTCGATTATCCGAATATCCGATTATCCGGACTCATTCGCCTCGGCTCTAATTACTTGGTCGCAATGAAAAGATGTGATTCATTACGTCAAACATCAATAACAAGTTACTTCCAACCAAAATTTTAAATTACATAGGTTATGTAATTCATTACATAACCATACTCCATACTCCGACTCGCACTTGGCCAGTTTTTTTACGTTATATATCGTATATATATATCGTATTATCTAAGTAAAACCCATTACATAATAAAAAAAAAAAAAAAATTTATATATTGATATTATTTGAAATGCTTTGAAATCGGTTATCCGGATTTTCGATAATACCCCTGGATTCTACTGTATTCCGACGGAGAACGAAGGTGATCGACATAGCTTACAGAATAAGCACCTCCCACCCAGGGCAGAGCGGGAGGGACTGTCAGACTCATACTGACTAAAATCCACGGTGTCCTTCGATATCCCTTTACGTACCGGGGTCACGGTAATTCTGAGTCCCGCGACCAGAATAAGCTGAATAGAAAATAGCCCGGCCATATCAGTAAAAGACACGATGACCGTTGATATAGACGTGTTCTCGATTAGAGGCCGCGTATTAGCAAACGTAGGGTGCGACGCCCTCAGGCTAGGTGGAGCGACGATCTTCGCGGCCAGTAACAGCTGGGAGTAGACGCTAGTCGGTGATTGAGTGAAATAGCGTGCGTCTAGAGAGGCCTATGCCTATGTTTATGATTCCTAGGTTCGGCATTAGTGCCATATTAGTCTTTTCCATAGAGAACTACTAATTTGCAGCCATAGAGCCTGGAATTTGTCCAGTTGATGGCAATAAGCGTGCCCCCTATTACATTAGCTTTCCGAAATGAGGCTAAAGTATGCTTTAGTTTAATATATAACAGGAGTGATATAATGAAAATGCTGTGACTTACATTGCCGGTGGTCCACGTGTGGTGGTGGTGCTCCTCCTCCTCCCCGACTCCCGAGGGTAGCTCCACCATGGTCTCCAGCCAGTTGTGACCTGCAAGTAAGAATAATAGTAGCCTTGAAAGTCAGCCTTCAGTTTCGAAATTCAAAATTAATAATAAAAATGGGTTTGAATTAAGATGAGTGTTAAGGACCTAGTTAAAGGTTCGTAAATGAAAGGTAAGTGGACTGTAAAACTTATAATATAAAGGTTCTAAAAAGACAGTATAATGTTGGACTAGCTTGTACAAGAGAAATGCGCGCGCGTCGTCGACCGTGTTCAGTGATGGAGTGCGGGCCGCGGGAGGGTGTAAGCTTGTGAAGACGTATATATGCATCTTTGTTTGTCTGGCAGTTAAAGCTGTCCATATTGAACTCGTTACAGACCTAACTAAGGAGGGCTATATGGCTGCTTTAAATCGTTTTGTTGCCCGTCGAGGCAAACCCAAGAGCATCTTATCCGATAACGGCACTAATTTTATCGGGACTTGTAATGAACTTCAACGATTCTTACAAGATTCAAACATTTCGTATGAAGTAGCACAAAAGGGTATTGAATTTAATTTTGCCCCTCCATATTCTCCACATTTCAACGGAATTGCAGAGGCTGCCGTTCGCTCAACCAAACACCATTTAAAAAGATTACTACAGTTAACACACTTCACATACGAGGAGATGGTCACTTGCTTGACTCAAATAGAAGCTGTGCTTAACTCACGTCCTCTTACACCACTTTCCTCTGATCCACTAGATTTTACAGTTCTTACGCCTTCACACTTTCTGATTGGACGATCACTTATAGCTGTTCCACATCCACAGGTGACTGATATAAACATCGACCGCTTGGAGCGTTACCACAGAGTGGAACATATAAAACAACATTTTTGGAAGCGGTTCCATTTAGAATACGTCTCTCTGCTCCAGCAAAAAACAAAATGGACGTCATCTACAGGACAACTGGCAGAGGGAACGTTAGTTCTCATCAAGGAGAGAGGACAACCGCCGCTGCTGTGGCTACTGGGACGCGTCACGAAGGTCTTCCCGGGGAACGACGGGACAACACGTGTCGTCGAATTGAAGACAAAGAAGGGGACGTTGCTACGGTCTTTTAATAATATTTGTCCACTTCCTCTAGATTGATGTATCAACCCGGGGAGGATGTTCACGCACACAAGGCGTGAGTCAGACAACGCGAGGGGACTCGCGGAGGGCGTGGTGCGGCGCGGGACGACAACGTAGCGGCGCGGCGCGGACCACCAGCAGATCCCGCGGCCCGCACTCCATCACTGAACACGGTCGACGACGCGCGCGCATTTCTCTTGTACAAAGCTAGACCAACATTATACTGTCTTTTTAGAACCACTATATTATAAGTTTTACAGTCCACTTACTTTCATTTACGAACCTTTAACTAGGTCCTTAACAATGAGATTGGAATACAGGCACTCAGTCAGACGCTCATAATTTTTTTTATAGTAATTCATTTATTGTTGCATTGAGTTTGTATAATTAAACTAGACATACTATATAACTGCAAGAACACTCCTTTATCATAACTAAAATTTGGCGATAATTATGTGGGCGTGTATGACATCTGCTTAATTCTTCGGGGAAATTAGCCATGCCATTATTTATTCAAATCTGTTCCTTTGAATGCCTTTTTTAAGTTTTTCTTTGACTTGTCCAATAGTCTTGAGTCATTCCGACTCTTACCTTATTTATTCGTTGAGAAGTCGTTGCAGTAGTGATAAAGTACGTCCATTTGTCAAAGTTATTAATATGCAGTCACAGACGCTCCCACCCCTCTGATTTACTGGGGCAACTAAGTGTAACGCCAAGGACAGCTTTGTCGCCTGCGTAAGTGGTTCTAGAACAAGGGACTTTATAATGATATTATCAGTTTATAAAATCATAAATCTAAACATTTTAAAGTCAAGGGAATTTTGTATTGAAGACGCCCAGTGCTTCAATTTGCGGCCACAGTTTGCGCTGGTAATAGGTAGCTGCACGTCAGATCAAGGACCAGATTACTGTGACCCTGGAAAAGGCAACCAGTTCTTCATTTATCACATTTTTTGTAACAAATGAATTCAATAAATGGATCATTTTGTTAATGGGGATTTTGCCGTCTAATTGAAACTTTTTTCAGTGTTGACAGTCCAAGCATGTTGTTATATCATTGATGCGGTCATTTTATTTTGGACGTGCTTCAATTAAAGCAAAGTTCCAATTATTTTTGAAGTGAAAACTTCTTTAGCGGCGTTGTGCACTTTTTTGGAATGGGTAAAAAATGTTAACTCGCGTCAGGACACGTGACCTGATCGAAAATTCGTAAGACGGCGCAGGGCGCTTGCGCGAATGTTCGTGTGTGTTTATTACTATTGAAGTTTTTTTTTTGCAAGCCGTCGTTTTTTTTTATTATTTCACTTTATACATACCGAAACACGAACCGGGCTAGTTCTATCTAATTTCTACGACGGCGACGAGTCAATGCTATTTCATTGTTATTTCTATTTAAATCAACAGTTTTTTTGCACAAGTATGACACGATTCGTAAACCATTGGGAATAGAAACATTTATTTTCCATATTTCATACATTGTCACTTTATACGTCTTTTTTTCCGTTTACAAAACCCGTTTCTACGGCGCCATGCTACTTACCTATAACTGATTTTGTAATTAGTCTTAAGCCTTTGTCAAACAGACAGGCGTGGCGGACGCGAAGCGAGGCGTTTTTTTAATGTGTGGAATTGTTTGAATCAAGTCGGACTGACGTCTCGTATCGGTTCGTTATCGCTTCGGACTCGCCTGCCTGTTTGACAAAGGCATTAGTACTGAGACACAACACATTGAGTGTAGGGGGATCGATTGATTGGGTCAACATCTACAAAATTAATCAGATTCTGAACAATCAGGTGCCTGGTGGTGGCACTCCTTACTCCGTATACTCATACATATGTAAAGCAGAAGCTAGTGATGTAAGTTGCGAAGCAAATAACAGCAGTGTGGGGAAAAGTGTTATGTTTTGACGCGAAGAGCTGCTCTATAGTCTGATAACTAGTCATAGTATTACCCAGTTACTTATGTGAAATAATGAAATACGGCTGGTTAGACTAAAAGGCTACCCCAACATACTTGTGAAAAGCCTAGGTAGATCAAGGGAAGTGTTGCTATAATAGAGTAGTTGCGCTTTTTTTTATCATGGTAAAATCATCAAATGAGTCTTCCCACCCAGGGCAAAGCGGGAGGGACTGTCAGACTCGTACTGACTAAAACCCACGGTGTCCTTCAATAGCCCTTTACGTACCGGGGTCACGGTAATTCCTAAGTCTCGCGACCCCGGCAGGCTTTGGCCCTCTACAGGCCCCGTCACTATGCTGACACTCCTTGAGGCGCGCGTGGAACACAACACGCCGTCGACCAGGTCATGGTCCATGGTCGGACAGCGAGTCGCCCATTACTCGCTACCCCCATGCCCGCGCAAACGGTGGCCGTAGGTCGTCTGCTAGTTACCCAGTTACTTATGTAAAATAATGAAATACGGCTGGTTAAACTAGAAGGCTATCCCAACATACTTGTGAAAAGGCTAGGTAGATCAAGGGAAGTGTTGCTATAATAGAGTACTTTCGTTTAATATTCGTATTCAAAAACACTTGCGATCTCGTTCCTTGGTTTTTTGACGGCTGCTGCTGATTGAACATCTTAAAGACTTGGATAGGCAAATTCAGACAAAGATGTAACCGGAGATAGCAACCGAGATAGATTATTGATTTAAAATAATTATATAATTCAAATACAAAATTTTACTATATCCAAATAAAATATTTTCCTACATTTTTGTATTTTTCGTTTTTACTTGGAGGATTTTGTGAACGATCGTTTTTCACCTTGTATTAAAATTGTAAGTACATATTGTGTAGTTCCTTAGACCTTGAAATTAATTCCACTCCGCTATAGCTATTGGCAGCGTCGCTCCATTCACACTTGAATAACAATAGTGCGGGGAAAAGTGTTCTGTTTCCCGGGAAGAGTTGCTCTAAATAAGATTAATTGTGTATTTGACGGTGACGCGGGAAACGCCGCCAGTAACTTTTGGTAATTAAGTTACCCAAAAAGGTTTTGGAAGGTAAAATAAATGGGTCTAAATCGACACTTACAACTGGCATGTTGACTGGGGAAATCTAATGAGTCTGTCACTTAGATTATCAAAAGTAATTTAATTGACGATGCTGTAGCGTAGATACCCGTCAACAAAAACTATACTAGCGCCATCTATGCAACGACGGAAGAACTAAGATGTCTACATCACGCAATCGAAGTTATCCGTGAGTTTAGAAGACATAGAACATTCCGACAATGAATATCGCGCAGAAAGCCCACTAGACACAACACCCGTCTGGTCGGAAGGTATCTTCCTTTTCACCCGGATATCGAGGATCTTTCCACTATGTTCCTCTTACCCCCAAAATGCTTTTAAAATTGGCAATACGTCACAACCTAGCAGGTACAAGGTCACTGGTTTCTGATGTTACGATGCGCACTCTCAAGTTTTGATGCGTTATATCTCTATAGTAAATACGTAGTATCATTAGTTAAGAACAATATAAATTCGGTATCACCTTCAAAGATTGCCTTGAAAACTTAACAAAATACCTCTCATTCGTTCAGAAAACACCCTTCAATCTAACTTCAAAGCTTTAAACACTTACACAGAATATTTTACACGCTTAAACGAAGCTAGTGTTGTGCAAATTATTCAATTCCCGGGACCAGTCCCGGTTTGTGTAATTTACAATGCTATTGAGACGTGGTGTCCCTTTGATTGCGGGATTCTGGGATTCCGCAAACATCTCAGCGTGGGTAGGTAACTAGGTAGATCAGATTTCGTATTTAGGTACAAAGACTTCAAAGGACTTAGGGTATCTCGAGCCTCATTTAGACGATGCAAGGACTGAGGCTTTAGTAATAGAACCGTGTTTTCCCGTCAGCCGAATACCGACATAAATTACTTTAAGTCTCTACATCTTTAGGTGGAAGGTGAAACCCTTGTCTGTTTATTTAAATCACGATTTATGACTCGATGACCAATACAGCTTTACCCTTAGTCGCATAGGACCTCTTTTGAAAATGCATTGCTATATTTTGCTTTTTTTCATCCATCATAAGCTAAGTAGCTTTTCTCCACAGTTTCACCCACTGTCTGTCTTCTATTGGTCTTACCTAGGGGAACAGTTTATAAGACGGGGACGCGAGGTATAATGGGGACATAAACTCTTTAGAAATACTTAATCAAATATATTTTTGTGTTCTAACGAACTTCCCTTTATTAGGACGGTTAATGGCCGCTTGAAAATGACGTCTTGATGGCGCTTGCGCTACGTTAGTATTGTGTAATTAAATTAAGTCTGTGATTTCCCATCATACCTCGCGTCCCCGTCTTATACACTGTTCCCTTATAGGCTTCCTCGATAAATGGGGCTATCAAAACAAAAATATATTTGGTTTTATATAAAATTGACAGACCTCGTAGAAGATGGCGGGACGAGCTTGACAAAACCGATGACCAGTGGCCCACTTTGGCCCTGGATCGTGAAAACTGGAAGTCATGGGGAGAGGCCTTTGCCCAGCAGTGGGATGATGTAGGCTAACAGTATCAGGAGTAGTAGTATATAAAATTGTAAAAAAAAAGCTATGTCAATACTACGTTTTTGATATTCCATAATAACTACAGCGATATCCGATATGCATCAAGATTATAGCGATAAGTTTTTCATAATCGACACTGTGCAAAATGTTCAGCAAATATATTCACTTGTTATTTATAAACCGTTGACGTAAAACAAGTGAAGCTCGAAAATATTGTGGCTGTACCGTGTTCGACTGACCTTCGATATGTGTCCCACATTATTATTCGTAGCACATAGGAATGCGTGGGAATAAACAAGTATGTAGCCATCGTAAAACCTAACCAATGTAGGGATCTAACTGATAATAAACAACAGATATGACATATGTGTTCTTTTTTAAATGACCACCTATCTTAATAACGCAATTATGCATGTTTTTGAGACTGTTCATAAATACTAGAACTTTCAAAATAAGCTCTTAAATAATGGAAGATTTGGCTGTCAAAAAGGTTCAAATCCTTTTTTATAAGAAGCCATGAAAACATAGACTATGTTTTTAATACACATACGTACATTGTGCGAATGGACAAAATGAGAGGTAAACGAAGATGAAAATTATATTTAAAAAAAGAATAGAGGTAGTCTGTTCTTTTTTTTAACATAATTTCTCTCTTGTCAGAGCTATTCAACTGTCTGATTACTCTAACAAAGCCGCTTTTGTGCAAGAAAAGAAAAAGTTTGGTTTCAGAAAATGGCGAAAGCATCTTCTATTTTCAAACAAAATATCTTCATCAATTGTTTTAATGTCAGAAACAGAGAGTCTTGAAACCCGACGTGGCAATTAGTGAATCCCGCGTTACTTATTTTCTTTAATTACTTGTGTATTCAACTTGAAGTTTGGAAGACAAACAATGAAAGTGACTCAAATATACTAACTTAGGGGAATCTCACACGGCACCGCTCGTCCGCGCTATTGTGCGGGGAAGTGGATCACACGTTATTTTGACTTTTATGGCTAGTGGAAATCATCAAATGCATTCTGGGGTTAAGAGTGGAGGGCAATGAATATTAACTAAATCCCACCTTGTTCCTGCAATTTTCTTTTGCTTTCCAAGGCCACAGTAATAATTGAAAATCTATTTAGTCTGTCAGAGTATTGAAAATAATGTGCAAATATATTTAGGAACACAAAGATAAAACGCATCATAAATCCGGAGTGGGAGCTCGTGAAACCAGAATGCACTTAAAATTATACTACAGCATGCTGTATTGTGTATTTTAAGAGCATCACAATTATCTACGTCAATTTTAGTTTACACAAAAAAAAAGAGAAAGACTATACCAATTTCTTCGATCATACCTGTAGCTGTCGAACCATCCAGCCCATTATTTGATCCCTAAAACACGCATTCCGCCCGACCGCGTGGTCACGAAATCTTACGCCACCTCTGCTAGAACGCGCGGTTGGGCGGTTCCGTGTGACCACTGCCTTAGGCGCTAATTTTAGTAATTATCCACGTCTATTTCAGTTGGCTGATGAAATATCAGAATCATACACGTATCTTTGAGCAAACGAAAATTGTTTTGCCGAGTAATTGGTTTTCTTAATTTCTTATCATAATTAATTTTATTACACCGAGCGTGTGGTCTTTGAGCTATTCTTGGTTTAAATCTTATTTGAGCTAGGTTTTGATTTAATTAAGAAAACTCGTCTATAATATTTAATTTTTAGTCTGGTATTTTAACGTATCTTTACTCGTATGTCAGCATAGTGACGGGGCCCCACTGTAGAGGGCCAAAGCCTGCCGGTGTCGCGGGGTTCACGAATTACTGCGACCCCGGAACGTAAAGGGCTATTGAAGGACACCGTGGATTTTAGTCAGTAGGAGTCTGACAGTCCCTCCCGCTCTGCCCTGGGTGGGAGGACTCATTTGATGATTTTAACACGTTCAAAAAAAAGCGGCTTCTGGTTAAAAAGTACCCTATGTTCTAGATTTATCATGATCTGCTTGTGCGTAGAATTTATCGAAATTGTTGGAAATTTTAATGTAAAAGATTTAAAAATAGATTAGTAGTACAAATTGGAAATACCAGAGATTACTCTGGTATTCTATATATCCATTTTTAACACCTTTTACATTAAAATTTCCAACAAAACAATAGAACACGATTTAGTGAACAGCTTTCATAACTCTATCTTTATTTATGAGCTTCCAAGGTTGTTTAAAAGTTTTACTTTAGAAGATACGGTGCTTTTGTAGTTCATAAAACTACTATAATGAATTGGTTTAAAAGTGAATCACGAAGATTTATTATTCTACTCTGACACAAATTATTATGTATCTATGACTACATTTTATATACTGTTCAAGTGCTTATCTGAACATTATAAGCTCAAAAATGACCTTTTTTTTTCAGCGTGGTAAAATCATCAAATGAGTCCTCCCACCCAGAGCAGGACGGGAGGGACTGCCAGGCTCGTATTGACTAAAATCCACGGTGTCCTTCACTAGCCCTTTACGTACCGGGGTCATGGTATTTCGTAAGTCCCGCGACCCCGGCAGGAAGCTCAAAAATGACCTAATGAAATTGTTACGATTATACGGTTTTCATTTTTTTTAATTTTTATTTTAGAGTAGTGGTGGCGCAGTCCCAATAATTATGCTGACACTCTTTGTGGCGCGCGTGGAACACAACGCGCCGTCGACCCGGGCAAGATCCATGATCAGACAGCGAGTCGCCCATTACCCGCCCTTCGCATGCCCGCAAACATAGATACTAATTACTAAACGATCTTCAGTAACTATCCTCATAACTAACTATTAGTTGCCATCACTCAGGAACTCAGTCTGACACGTCAGCAAGTTCCAACAGCGTGTGGCCATTAAACAAGCGTCGTGCCCGCTAATTTTGTTATCGGAGCGATCGTCCACTCTTGGACACAGTGGAGTGAGAACACAGAGTGCTGACTGGCGTTATTTATTGTGTGAAGAACAATAGGGTTTTGTTCTTTTTTTGTTGTGATTTTTCGCTTTTTATCGGCCTGTGTTTTGGTGTTGAGAAGGTGAGTAATTATTCTTTTTTTTATTGGCGCAGTGTTCAAAGCACAATAATAAGTTCTTTTTTATGAGTATTCTTAAAAACGGTAGACGATACTAAATTTCGATGAAAATAAGTGTTAACTTAATAAGGTTTACCTTTCTTCTGCACAACGTTCAAAGATAAATATTTTTTTGAGAACATCTTATCTATCAATTTTCCCTATAATAAAAAGGTTTTTTCGACTGCCAATATTTTACAATTATTACACGCACGAATGGCAGAAAAGCCTCTCGGCTAAATACTATCAGCCGCGGGACTAACGAATTACTGTGACCGCGGTACGTAAAGGGCTATTGAAGGGCACCGTGGATTTCAGTCAGTACAAGTCTGACAGTCCCTCCCGCCCTGCCCTCATTTGATGATTTTACAAAGCTAAAAAAAAGGCTAAATACTATTAATTTACCGCACTATGAATCCGATTTTCGTACACATTATAATTACCGACTTTGCTCGTAATCTCGGATGTAGACACTTGCATTCTTTGTGACAGTCGTTACTGCATGCGAATTTTTTTGTTAATATGTAGCCATCGGTACGTGTCGATCGAATCGCTATCTATGTCGAGACTGCAGGCCCAGATTGTTATTTTCATCACCATATGCAATGCGATATGCTCCGAGAGAGATTGCCATTTGTCTAGACCTTGAGGTTCCATTAGCGTTTTTTTTTACGTGGTAAAATTATCAAATGAGTCCTCCCACCCAGGGCAGAGCGGGAGGGACTGTCAGACTCGTACTGACTAAAATCCACGGTGTCCTTCAAAAGCCCTTTACGTTCCGAGGTCACCGTAATTCGTACAGTACCGCGACCCCGGTTCCATTAGCGCTAAATACGATTTGCCAGCCGTCCTTACATAGGTTCAGATAGGAAAAGTAGTAACATAGTCTCCTATACAAAAAGATTATTGTGTTTATAGTAGACGATACATGTAAATATTGTACGTCCAGTTTTACCACCCCCGAGGGGGTGTTAAAACGGATGTTTACCAAAAAAGTAATATCTGTAAATTAAAAAGGCTTACGTAATTTTGTAAATATAACCGCACTAGCCCTACATTTACCATCGAACCCTATATGAGAACAGAAGCCTAGGATGTATACAGTTTACCAAAAAAGTAATACTTGCAAATTAAAAATCTTTACCTACGTTTTGTAAATATAATTTACATTTCCCATCTTACCCTTTGTAGTGTCAGAGAGATAGGGACAAATGGGAACAAGTCCTTAACATAACCTAATTTGAACACCATCGGTAACTTCAACTTGAACAAACCCTTACCTCCGTTCGTCCATAAATCGGACAACCGGTACAAAAATAATATTGGCACAACTCCTGTGATATATTTACGGTGTTTGTCTGTGTGGCTAATAAAACGCGCCGGTACGCAGCGACCACGCAGCGTGACAGCAGCGGGGATGTCGTAAAGAATTTATTATCGTCGTAGTAAAGTTTTATCTTGGTAATGGACAGATCGTTTAGATTTTTTTAACTTTATGTTGACAAATGCTCCTAATTTTTCTGTCGGAAAATTTTCAAACTATCTTTAGATAGGCATTTTTCTTTTTGGGTACCTACTTAGTTTTAATTTAAACCTTGAGAATGGTTAGTTTTTGAATGTATGCTTTAGTAGGCATACAAAAAACAGGCAGAAACGCTGACATTAAATGACTTTTTTTTTACTTTGTACACAACACCAGAACCCAGTTATTAATAGATAATTCCATTACGATATTCCTTGGAAACACTAGTTGTTAGACTTTTAAGTCATAATCTATAACGACTGCCGGAGATCTTCAATTGACAGCCGAGACCAACGGCGCAGCGTGCTTTCCGAAGCACAGAGGAAACTCGCGATATGGTGTGAATGGTCAAAAATCCGTAGACCTACCTCGATAAAGGCCGCTTAACATCGAATATCGACCATTGGTGGCTGTCAATATTTTGCCAACAAACTCCTCTCATTAAACAAGAATAATGAATTGCTTAATTTACGGAACCCCTTGGGATTTTTATTTTCAACTTGAATACTTATCAAAATAATGATCAAATTACAACGATTAAAGCAATTAACAGTTGATTGACAATTATCCTGTGACCACAGCGTGCCATTATTTACTGAGTAGATTGATCTTATATCGTTCCAGGAACTCGTGTTGTTAGTAAATTAACATTTTTCCTTATATGTCATGATCGTCAAATATTAACCCATAAACTCACGATTTTTTTTCCCATGGGGATAATCAGAAACTACATATTTCTCGCTTTGTACATAAATTAGGTAATAGACACCCTCGCCTACAGGCTCAGGGTTCATCCCCATAATCATTAGTGATGTTCGGGCTTCATTAAGCCCATGACCTAAGGCACTACTTTATTCCCTTGGTGAATAATCTACTATTTTTTTAATTTCTCTGTCAGTCTAAGAGTACTAATAATATAATCTAACTATTCATATTAGACATATTAGAAATAAATGTTTTATTAAATTCTACTTCTGATTCATCCCGAACAGTCTCTTCAAGCTGTCTGTATGTATGTAATTGATATTTTCAAAAAGATAATGCAATTCATGAGGTTTAGGTAAACAGTACATTACGGTTTTATGTAAATTGACTGAATTCGCGGGCATAATGATAGTTGTTTTTAAAATTATTATGTATTTTATAGGATGTGCAGGTTAATAGCATGTGGTGCGTCATATTATTTACTTAGGTACATGAGTACCTAAACTTTAAGTACATTTATGACTACAATAATTTCATAGAAATCGGTGATAAATGCAGTTGCTCTATACAGCCTGTTAGTGTAATCAGTCTTAACCTTGAAACCATAGGTAGTTGATTTAATTATAAAAATGTTTGTCTGAATTTAAAAATAAATAAACGAATTTTTCTTTAAAAAAATCAAAAATGTTTCTGTCCTACACCGTCCGTTAATTCATGGATACTATGCGCCCGAGTTACGTATTCACTGCAAAGGGCGTTAACCTGCCGCAATAGCCGTCCGTTTAACTACATACCTACATAAGTTTTAACTAACTACATCATAAAATACAGGTAACCTGTGATGTAACTAACTTCCCTTCATACTTTTCCTGGCTTAGGACAGGCAAAAATACCTACCTTTGTTGCGTGACGAGTCCAGATGATGTAAGTTAGTCAGCGTACATTCTCCGAGCCTCGTTCAGGTTATCACCCGACGCGGCGTAAACCCGGACCATTTCGGTCCACTGTTGGTTTGTGTACGACATAATCACTAAACACTAACACTTGCGCGAAAAATTAACGGTGGGGCGGCGCGAGGTCGTGAGGTGCGCTGCGCTGCGAGCGTACACACGTACGTTCCGTAGCGACGCTGCCGGCTGACTGATCACTGAAGTGTGCGCGGGCGACACGGCGGCGCCGGCGTCGCGGCCCGGCGCCTTTTGCGCACCTTTGCGTAATAGGGTGAAATAATTTTGGGGAAAAATGGAGACTTTATTGAAAAAAAAAAAGTTTTTATTTTTTATTGAATTTACGTTCTGTAAGTGATACCAAACCACTGGTTTCAAGTTTAAGACTGATTACACTAACAGGCTGTATTTAATAGTTTATGCTTTTATAACAATATGCATTGGATATTGTACTTGGTTTGACGCAGGTGATTTCAGGGACTTTTTTGTAATGATTAATAAAAATAGCAAAAGCATAAAGTATATAGGGTTTATGTGCCCATTGCATTGGGACACAGGCCTCTCTCTGAAGCCTTTGTCAAACAGACAGGCGTGGCGAATGCGAAGCGTGACGTTTTTATTTGTAATGTATGGAATTGTTTGAATCCAGTCACATAGAAAAGCGAAAGCGATCCGATAGCGTGACAGAACTATCGGACTGAAGTCTCGTATATGTTCGGTATCGCTTAGGATTCGCTGTCTGTTTGACAAAGGCATAAGAGTGACTGGGCTGTACTCCACTACGCGGGACGAGTGCAGTTCCGTAGATGCCATGTGCCTTCGAATTATTTTGATATGTTGACATGCAAAAAGATTATAAATAAATAAATAAATATTCCACAACTATCACACAACGCCATCTAGTCCCAAGCTAAGCAGAGCTTGTGTTATGGGTACTAGACAACTGATAAACATACTTATATATTTCTAAATACATACATATTATAGATAAATTACACCCAGACACAGAACAAATAATCGTGCTCATCACACAGACATTTGTCCTGGATGGGAATCGAACCCACGACCTCCGGCATAGCAGTCAGGGTCACTAACCACTAGACCATCAGGCCTGTTTGTGTGTGTTTCAAGTTTCTATGTTTGTAAACGCGATTTATTTTATACCATAAAAGTGACAGGTAAGCAAACGGCATGCCTGGTAGAAAGTCGGTCACCGTAGCTGATTGACGTCTGGTACAGTCATCAACAAAAGTAGATGATCAAAATCAGAAACTCAATACTCATTAACGGAGTTCGCGTCAGAACTGTGCAGATGAACTAGTAGTAAGTATTTGGTAAATTATAATCACATACTTTTGAATCACTTCGACGCCACACTATTCTGACGCAAACTGCGATCTTTAGTATTGAATTTCTGATTTTGATCATATACTTTTGTTGTTGACTGTACGCTAGAAGGGTCACTTGCGCATTGTCGACCTTGCAACTTATTCACATTATTTTTGAGGGTATGAATAAAGAAGGAAGGAACGTTGGGCCGACAAGATAGGTTAAAGCTAGTTAAAAAAAAACAAAGTTGCTAAAGCCGCATTGTTTAATCAGTAATTAAACTAAATATTATCGCTAGTTTAACTTTAAACTGAGAGCAGTGGTGGCCCAGTGGTATCGGCCGCAACTTACGAGTTGTAGGTCTTGGGTTCGAACCCAGCCAGGCGCATTACTTTGTGTAACTTATTTCATCACCACTGCTCTCAAAACGGTGAAGTTAAACATCGTGAGGAAACCGGCATGTCCGAGCTACCAACCCGCACTGGGCCCGCGTGGTGGATTATGGCCCACTTCCTCTCACAGAGAGGAAGCCTGTGTCCCAGCAGTGGGAACATTATAGGATGATGATGATGATGATCTTTTAAGTATTTACATTTTCGTATAGACAAACATACAGTATAGACAGACACAAATTATGTCGTTGGTTTTGGTTAAAGATTCTCTATGGAATAGATCCATTTCTGTGTGATTGATTACTTGGAAGACAGACAACCATAGACTTTACCACTTTAAAAACATGACCTAGATAAATATATGGACTAGATTGAAAAGCTTTCCAATTTATCTACACCATTTTTTCAATCTATTCCAGTTTGGTTATGTCGGGAAAATGAAAAAAAAACGAAATGTGTGCATAAGGGAGATGTGGACGTACAGTCACGAGCAATAGTATGTAAACACTAAGCAGTATTCAAAAGCGATGTTCTGCTACTACATTGATTAAACTTTTGCCTTTTCATTAGACTTCTATTTTGGAAGCTATACTATTACGAAATAAGTAGGTCTTATTTCAAAGTGGAAATCAGTATTTTACGAGTAAATTGCGTTTGAATTTTGTTAAGTGTTTACATGTTATTGCGCGTAACTGTACACTGACCCTATTGATTATGAAGTATATAAGGATAATAGCGATTGTTGTTCTGAAGATTCTGTCTTTCCCTATAGAAAATTATAGTTAGGTTTAACAAAAGAGATCAGCGCTTAAAATGGCTATTCATCGAAATTTGATGAAGCTTTCTAAAAACCTTCGCTAAAACATTCTTTTAAACAAAAAAATCGCATTGATATCGGTTCACCAGTTTAAGAGCTACGGTGCCACATTTAGACACAAACATTTTTTTTTACGTGGTAAAATCTACAAATGAGTCATCCCACCCTGGGCAGAGCGGGAAGGACTGTCAGACTCGTACTGACTAAACACAACACAACGCGCCGTCGACCCGGGCATGGTCCATGGTCGGACAGCGAGTCACCCATTACTCGCCGCCCGCATGTCCGCGGTACCTACGGTGGCCGGAGATCATCTGCCGACGTCCGCCGCCGTGGGCGCCTACAGACACAAACATATAGCAATATTTGTAACATTTTTTGTGTCGGATGCTAAAATGAATATGATAGTTTAATACGCTAATTAGGAACTCATTCCTCGTTCAAAATTTCTCATCGTACGAACTATTTATTACAAACAAGACTTAAATTCCAAAATCTACATCGACAATATCTTGGTGTAAAAGCAGTTTCAATTACGTTTAAGTCGTTTCTATGTCCAGTCGAGCTTATACTCTTGCAAACCGAACAATGCATTTAACGGATCCGTACTGTGAAGACTTGGATACAAAGGGACAGATGTCCCCGGTCTTAGCCGTGAATGCACCAGTGTTAGTTTCCACAACGTTAGGGTTTCCACACAATATGTTTGGCTTGACATAACCGGGCGGAAAAATTGAATAAAAGCCAGTTTTCACTAAGTGAAATTAGACTCAGACCATTTTTTTTAGCGTGATAAAGTCATCAAATGAGTCCTCCCACCCAGGGCAGGGCGGGAAGGACTATTAGACTCGTACTGACTAAAATCCACGGTGTTCTTCAATAGCCTTTTACGTTCTGGGGTCACGGTAATTCGTGAGTCCCGCGACCCCGGCAGGCTTTGGCCGTCTAATGGGGGGCCCCGTCATTATGCTGACACTCTTTGACGCGCGCGTGAAACACAACGCGCCGTCGCACCCGGGCATGGTCCTTGGTCAGAAGACTCAGACCATAGCGCGTGTCCGAGGATGCGCGGGAGTCCAATCTATTCTAGTATTATAAAGCTGAAGAGCTTGCTTGGTTAAACTCAGGAATTACTGGTTCGAATTAAAAAAAACATTTTGTGTTGGATATAAGTCCATTTACCGAGGTTGGCTATAAAACTGAGGCTGAGAAAGGACACGCTATGACTTTTTTTTTTTTTTGGGACAAACCCACCACACTATTCCCTAACCACTGCAACTCCTGTAAGCCAGAATCAACAGTGGCAACCAACCAGAAAAGCGCCGAGACAATGAAGCTCGACGTGTCCCGAAGAATGAATTTACCTGTCTTGGATCCTGCAACGAAATTAATCAGAAAAGAATAGTGGAGGAGTAGGAAAAAAACACGTTATGACTAATAGGGGTCGAGCAGCGGGGTTGTAACCACGGGGAACAACTAGTATATACATAAATGCCATAAAAAATACGCAAGGATTTTAACCCGTGGGCGAAGTTGACCCTAATCCAGAAAAACCGCTCTGCTTAGCCGGAATTGTACCGAACCGACCTAAATATGATATAACGAGGGTAAGTACCGATCGGCACGAACCAAATGTGTTCTAAATACGTTGGATTTTCTTTGTTGTTCAATGATGTGTGATACTGAGGAATTACGGAAATTTTGTGACGAAAGTTTCGAATATGAATGTGGACGATAGATTAAGCACAGATCGTATATTCAGATGTATAGAAGAAGAAGACACTGTTCGACTGACGTCAAATATATTCGGTTAAGAGCAGGGGCTCTAAACATGCCCCTTACAATAAAAACACAATCAATATCTATTATCTACAATTTTGAGAAATAGAATTTAATGTTCCATTTTACGAATTTTATTGAAATTGATGTTATGATACTGTCAAAGTTTAGACCACAAGGAAACTGATGTCTGATCATGGCTGTTGACAACCTTCTTGGTATTTTATAGTTTTTATTTATTTTTTTGTTGAGTTGTCTATTTTTTATTTACTTTTTACAAATTAGAATTGTCCGATTATTTTAGCTGCGCGAACCTGTACGAAATATTTCTGCTTGCGATATTAGATTTTTACTGCCATTCCTTGGTTTTATTCCACCTCACCTCAGAGTCCCATACTATCGCCTTCAATAGCTTAGTTGTTCTATACATTATTACACAATAACCGTAGCAGGGAGCTACTCTCTAAGTTCATCAACAAAGACAATAACTTTAAACAAGATAATAACTTTAAACTTTTGAGTGAATTCTATTCCCTCTTATTTTCGAATTTAAGACTTTTGTCAGTGCATCGGGGGTAGAGACAACTATTCAATCGTGTTGTCACTAAATTTTAGTTCGTACTACTAAAATTACCACCTACCAACCAAGGTAGCGCGACGGAACCCCGCGAAAATAATTTTAGGTTCGTAAGTAATTAAGAGTAGGAAATGCCCGAAACGTCGCCAGAAACTACGGGTTTCGTGCTTAGAGAGTAGTACCCCAGTGTACAGACAACCCTAACGTAACTATCCAGCGTTAATTTTCCGCTAACGTTTTCAATTCCGACACGGCAACAAAATGTTTGTACAGCCTGTTTGTGCCTGTGGATACATCAACGTGGATATTGTGTTTGCAATGGCCGTGCTACACAATTAGCATATTGTGTTACTGGATCGGGTAAAATCAAAAACGACCAGCGTATGATTTTACCCGTTCCACTAACACACTTTTGTATATGCTGTCTATTAGCGGAATGATTTTACATGTTTGTGCAATTACAGCCACGCTGACATTTTGGGTAAAGTCACGCTTGTCGTGGTTGGTCTGTGGATGGGTGACCAATTGACCATCTAATTATAGATTAGCCTTTGTCAAACAGACAGGCGAAAGCGAAGCGTTTCCGAAGCGATACCGAACCGAAGCGAGACGTCAGTCCGATAGTTCTGTCAGGCTATCGGATCGCTTTCGCTTTTCTATGTGACTGGATTCAGACAATTCCATACATTACAAATAAAATCGTCACGCTTCGCATTCGTCACGCCTGTCTGTTTGACAAAGGCTTCATAGCGAATTTCCTCCGTGCCTCGGAAAACATCTAAATCCTTTTTTCCCGGCAGCCATTTTTAGAACTTTTACAGTCGTTCCCATAGTCCATTTCGCTCCTCATAGCGGAAAGATTTTATTCTAAGAAAAGCTAAATTACGTACGAAGGATAAAAATAAAAGAAATTACCTCAAAATATGTTCATGAAGAGACTCGATTTTGCTAGGTAGAAAATACTTTCGAGATTTAAAACCGATGACTGAGCGCTTTTTTTGTGACATAGACTCTAAACGGGGACTTTGACGTTAATTTTATGGATAAAATTAGTACCTCGTTCATGCACTAAAGAGGCGCTTTATTCATTTCTATACAATTTACTTTGTAATACTTGGAATCGATGCTAGAGCCTCTGATATCTGATAAAAATACCTCCATACATTTGACACTTGACATTTTAAATGTTTGTTTTTCATTGGGAATTCCGTTTTATCACAATCAAATAAGTGTCCACAAACATTGCCAGGCAATAAAAAAGCTATTACAGTCATAAAAAAAGGTTTGATCAATAAACACATTAACACCTTTCACAGATAACCAACCATTTGTCCTTTGTTGTGCAAATAGCAATTAGTGCTCGTCTTTTGTCTATGGCGACGCCATCTTGGATTCCTGAACGTACCTATGATGAATAAGCGGGACGCGACTCGACTGATGTGGCAGCCATTGTTATGGTATATAAATGCGGACGATAGTATTGTACAGGGAATTAACCAATATTTATGCTGGTGTAGATTGGATATAGATGTAATCTATTATATTATGCATTTACGTAAATGCTACGTGGGTATAGGCTTGGCTAGTGGGGCCTGTGACGCTTGCCGAAAGCAAGACGGTAAGGAGAATTGGGCCCCAGTAGGTTAAGTCATTAATCCTTGCGATCTAAATGAAAACTAGATTAAATAGTTCGTTCATACAACTAAAAAGAAATGAAATATATGCCGTAGTTTTTTTGAATTAACCTCTCGGGCGATTTATAATTGAAAATGATAAAAATCAACGTCCAATGAGCGACTGTCTGTTATGTACACCCGGGTGTACGTAACGCGCCCGAGAGGTTAAATGACAGCTATAGCCCAGTGTTGAGGGAACCCTCTGGTGCAGTCCGACCCTGCCTCAGACTCTCCGTAACTCCAATCAAAGATGTGAAAACGACGGGTCGACGGCGCGTTGTGTTCCACGCGCGCCTCAAGGAGTGTCAGCATAGTGACGGGGCCTGTAAAGGGCCAAAGCTTGCCGGGGTCGCGGGACTAACGAATTACCGTGACCCCGGTACGTTATTTATCGTTATTGAAGGACACCATGGATTTTAGTCAGTACGAGTCTGACAGTCCCTCCCGCCCTGCCCTGGGTGGGAGGACTCATTTGATGATGTTACCACGCTAAAAAAAAAAGATGTGAAAACGACAGCGTTATATACACTAGCTAATGCCTAATGCTTTCGAACCCATCTTTGCCAGCAACATATACACCTAATTTTACAAGGTATGAAACTGACTGGTTTACTAAACTGAAAAAGAAGTACAAATAAACACACAAATACCGCTTTTATATATCTAATCGCTTTATAAACAGTTCCAACACAGACTGTCATTTTATTTTATTTCCCGTTATATGCTTTAAAAACATACGACTAAAAGGAATGTTCTCAGTACGACAGTGTGCACTTACCTTGCTTCCGATTGTCTGGGGAAGGCATGATGGGCAGCGACGCCCTTTCACTTTATATCTGAAACAATAATATCGGTTTTATTTTTAAATTCACGCCATTTTTATCTTTAGGGAATACATAAGTAAAAAAATGTTCATAGTAGATGTTTGGTATATTTATGCATAGGTAAAATTAAATTAAATTAAAAAGTGTTGTCATAAAATATTCGGACTTGCCATCATGAAGGCACGCTGTTTTTTTTTCTGGTTGTCATCATAGACAGAAAAAGTTTTATGTGCCAATATTTGTGCACTTGTAGACCACAAAATATGGTCGATATCAAGACAGCCTTGACGAAGGCGAAGTGTCAATCTGTTAGCATTAACGAGATATTATGGTAAATAATTTTCTTATGTTATGTAAGACGGATAAACTATCGAAAAGGTTTTATCAGTCTGTCAAAAGTAGTTCTGATATAAAAAATCTTACAAAGCACTGTCAATCTAGGCCCTTGTTGGTGGTAGTATTTTTTCCTGAGAGTTATTTTTTCCATTATTACAAGTACCTTGAACCTGTGCCAAACGATCGGATACTCTAAAATACATTCAAGAAATAAAACTTTATCGCTACAATAACAAATAAATAACAGCTCATACATCTCAATCACGTGTGGGTGTTTTTTAATGATTACGGCATATGACGCACTCACAACGTTCATGCACGTCATTACGTCAATTTATTTTAACAACTGAGTTCACACCGACTGAGTGTGATGTCGATATGTGACGTCATAATGCAATGACAAACGGAACTGTTGGCTGCTAGCCGAACTGACAGTATTGGTTGTGACAGATGTGAAATTAAAATTTTGAGGGTAGTGGGAAAATCTCGTTTAATTTCAACTGTAAGTTTCGAAAGCTTTGTGGTTTTGTCAAATTAAAGCGAATAAATAGTTGTAGGGATGATGGCATTAGATCCTTTGTAATGTTCCGGATGAATGCTCCAGAAATTAATATTTATATTAGACACTAATCAAAGAGGCGATTTTTGGGGATGGCAAGCGGGGGGAAGCGCTAAGGGTCGCGTTCTTGCAGAGGCCTTTCACACGGCAAGTAAAAATGATTACGTGAATAGAAGAAAATTGGGGTCGGCAACAATAATTTAAAAAACAACTTTGAAACTAAATTCCAATCACACATTTTATGGCGCCTTTCAAAGATCTGTCGCTCTGAGCTTCTCAATGGCTAAGGCTAGCCTTATCATATCATTATAGTTTACCATTCTTGCCTTACATATGAAGATGCTTCCAGTGTAGTGAATGGAGCTAAAAGATTAAGAAAGCCGAATCCGTGTAATGGAAAGGCAAGGCAAGGGATAAGAAGATGAATTATTCATGCTATTAAAATATTTAGTACTTGAAGGCAGAACGCCTTTAAGCCAAAATCTAAGTATTTTCGTGTCTTCATACATTGTTATAAACTAAAATCAGCACCTCAGAAACACACAGTTATTCACTCCAAAAACTCTAAGTACCGTGACATTGCCCAACAGAACAGATTAACACAAGACCCAGATTTGTAAACTTATGCGTGTGCGATTAAAGTTAGTCGCACAAACTCACACAGAATCGCACACAGTCGCACGAACACACACACTGTGCGAATGGGATAGTGTGAGCACTTTGAGCATGAAACACGTCACTTTAAACAGTTGACAAAGTTGTACTAACTAGAGTACAAAGTATCTAAGTTTACTGCAAACATCGCATGTTGAAAACTGTAATAGGCTCTGTTAACTTTAGTGTGATTGAAAGATCGTAAATTCGTTTACAGAGCAATGGTAACCCAGCCAAGCGCATTACTTTGAGTAGTTTATTTCAGTACCACTGTTCTCAAAACGAAGGAGAACATCGTAAGGAAATCAGCATGTCCTAGAATCATAAAATGAAAGACATGTGACATCTACAAACCGACACAGGGCCAGCAGGCAGGTAGTGGATTAAACATCTTACTTTTTTTCATAGAGAGAAGGCTTATGTCCCAGAAGTGGGATCATTATAGGTTGACAATGAATAATGAATGGACATACAAAAACTCACGATTTCTTCCCACGAGGGTAGGCAAAAACCGCGAAACGTGCAAAGATCCTTCGATACTGCTTTCGCCTCATCCACGTTGACACATCAGGTCATACAAGCGCGCCAGTAGCGAGTACTACTTACCCAACTTTTCTAGATCTGTCTTCTAGAAAAGTTCCTACCCGGAAAGATGGCCGTTTATGTGCCTTCTTACAGCGCGTGTCTGTTACTGTCTGTTATTGCGGTTACAGGTATGACGCTGATCTGCGGTTATGGTTACCTTTGGAATCTTACCTTCAATTAAAATAAATTCCATAGCTTCTACATCATTATAGTTTACTGCATAAATTGCAAACCTGTTTAGTCCGCCATTTTGAGTATTGATAATCAACACGTATTTTTTGTTTTTTTAAATCGATGATTATTGATAAAGCTAAAACGCTTTGAAATTCGGGAGCGGGGGCTTGTGACGTCATAACGCTCGTACAATTATACCGACCGAGTGACGTTTTGTGATTTTTGATTTTTAGAAGCATTGTATCTTCGTCAATTTTGGTTTACGTAAGAAAAGAAAAAATACGGGTCAAATATTTTTTGATAATCTATCTTTCTGACTGATTAAATTTATTGAATAAAAATAGCCTATTCTCTTGCTTTGTGATGGATAGACGTTAATAACTTAATTGCCTCAGATAGGGGATGTTGATGTGATTTGGGTAATATACAAGTTATAGTTGGGAATTACATTATAGGAGACCGTTTCTCCCGTCATTACGTATCCGTGGTCTAATTTTCGAGCCGCTGGTAACATTAGTGTATATTATAGAATGTGCAGTTAGCTTCACGATGTTGGTACCCCCTCTAAAAACTGTGGTACTCAATTGATGAAGCCCATTGTACATTAGGAGCAGTGGTATCGGTCTTGACTTACCAGATGTAGATCGTAGATCGTGGGTTCAAATCACGCCAGAATTACTTTGTGCGATTTATTTCATCACAATTGCTCTCAAAACGGCGAAGAAACACATTGTTATGAAACCTGTATATCCTAGAACCAAAAATTCGAAGACACGCATTTAATCTATCTATCAAGACGCACTCGGCCCACGTAGTGGATTATGCTGCCGTCCTCTAACTAAAAGGCCGTTAAGCCACAGTTGCTCGTTTTTCACTTTTTAATGTAGTCTTATACAACTTTCGATGCTCTATCTTTTGGTCTAAGAATCATTTTTCTAAGATTAATAGTTTAGGAGATACAGGAAGATTGCTGTGCAGTTAAACCACATAAAATGCATAATTAAAAATTAGAAAATGAATTTAAATAAATTAAATAAATATAAATGAATTAAACATATAACATATTGTGCAATAACACTATGCCTATATATATAATTTGCAGCCTTGTTCCTAGATAGCATACTTTTCAAGAGACATCAATTCACAATTTTAGCGTTTTCTCGAAAACTACTTTTTGCACTTAACGGCCTTTTAGTTAGAGGACGGCAGTATGGCACACTCCCTCTCACACAGAAGGCCTGTGTTCCAGCTGTGGGAACAATATAGGCTGATCATGACTGTACAGACGCGAGCACACCCTTTTAATCCAATCTGTTAAAATTTTCTGACCCACCTCTCGCGCCCGGCAATGGTCGAGGCCATGCTGCGGGGCGAGACGGAGTGGGAAGCGGTCGCCTCCTTCTTCGAAGCAGTCATGCTCGCGAAGGAGAAGACGGGCCGAGTGAGGCAGAGGACAGGTTCCTTCCTCCACCCCAGCCGCAGTGGTAGACGCCTACGGCGACGGACGTCGGCAGATGATCTCCGGCCACCGTAGGCGCGGGCATGCGAGCAGCGGGTAATGGGCAACTCGCTGTCCGACCATGGATAATGCCCGGGTCGACGGCGCGTAATTTTCTACGCGCGCCTCAAAGAGTGTTAGCAAAATGACGGGGGCCCCTCTAGAGGGCCAAAGCCTGCCGGGGTCGCGGGACTCACGAATTACCGTGACCCCGGAACGTAAAGGGCTATTGAAGGACACCGTGGATTTTAGTCATTACGAGTCTGACAGTCCCTCCGGCTCTGCCCTGGCTGAGTCGTCATTTGATGATATTACCTCGTAAAAAAAAACGTACGTGGACCCTCTTCTTTTGTGATAAAGTCTAAAATCGATTAAAGTTTGAAAGATTTGGGTAGGTCATTATGCTAGCGTCTGTATATGTAATATACAAATCAATTCATCACCAATTACTTAAATTACTTTACGAACAACGTTCTAACTTAGTAGACACCATACTAACTTTGAGGACACAACCTCGTTAGTTTGATACTACTAGTTTCAAATTCAAAGTTAACATAATATCACGCCTGTAATCCTCAGAGGGTTAAGTAGATGTGACCTTATTATAAAACCACAATTGGACCAATGTATTCAAATTCATTGTAACAGAGAACAGGTGGTCGCGGGACTGTACGAATTACCGTGACCCCGAAACGTAAAGGGCTATCGCTACGCAAAAAAAAAAAAACAAAAACAGGCATCTGTTATAGTCTTATGTGGTTGAAGGCTAACCTATTGCCATCAACGGGTCGCTAGTTCAGGGGGTCTAATATCTAAGCACGAAACCCGTGGATTCGACTTTAGTCACGGGCGTTTTCTACTCCCCGTGAAATCGCCCCGTAAAATTAACAATATTACAATTTTACAGAACTGTAGCTCTTTAGAGTCCGCGCCACCACTCGTAACTTTTTACGTGATAAAATCTTCAAACCAGTCCTCATACCCAGGGCAGGACGGGAGGGACTGTCAGCCACGGTGTCCTCCTTCAATAGCCCTTTACGTTCTGGGGCCACGGTTACCCGATAGTCTCGCGACCCCGGCATTTCTTAAAATATTATATAATGCGATAAATAAGTACCAACAAGCCGCAATCTCCATGCCTGAGGCATAACTTAACCTAACGTGCTTATTTTATTAAGTTAACTTGTCCTGTAACTAGGGAGATATTTAGTTAATTTATATCGAACTTAAAACGTGATAATGTCGTTTATAACAATATCCAAATATTGGTAACTTTTTTTTTAGCGTGGTAAAATCATCAAATGAGTTCTCCAACCCAGGGCGGGGCAGGAGGAACTGTCAGACTTGACTTACTAAAATCCACGGTGTCCTTCAATAGCCCTTTACGATCTGGAGTCACGTATTCGTTAGACCCGCGACCAGAATATCGGGAACTTAAAACAAATTATAGGTTAATCAGCCTATTTGTTCCCACTGCAGGGTAGTGGCGTATAGAGACCGACTCTGCGAAGCCCTTCTCTTTCAGGACGAAAAATATGACTTTGCTTCAATTCTTGCGCGTAACTTTACATCGTGTTATTAAAATAAATCTTGCTCATGTGGTATGATTTATAGCGCAAACCCTTTTAGCGACATAATTATAATGATCACTGGCGCACTACACTCGACCACTTTCCCAGGAGATTATGGTTGGCCTAAGTTTTTGGCCACTGTTTTGTTGGAAGGACTTTTAATTTGGGTCGCTAGACTGTCTGAAAAAGGGTATCACGACCCTGGAACGGAAAGGACGGAACAGGGAGATTTTTGGTCAGTCAATTCTGAAAGTAATCAGAGCGGAAGGAGTTATTCGATGATATTTCACCTGAAGTAGTAAAAAAAACTGGTCAAGTGAGAGTCGGATTCCCCCATCGAAGGTTCCGTACCAACTTTTAGATAGTACTTAGTTCATTTATCATGGGAATCAATTTCATTAATTTTAAGATGAAAATGTGTTATGAAAATGTTGTTTTCGGTGACGACCTATGACAATTTTTGTACCTTGGTAGAATTTAAATACAGGCAAGAATGATTTTTAAGGAACGAAAAATTAGACTGCGAACAGAACTCGAACCTGCGACTATCTTGATAAGTACTCCAGACATTTCACCAAATAAGCTATCGCAGCCTTTCTGGCGTGGTCGGATTCTTCACTCACTTGTGAAATGTCTTGCGGATACGTTGCGCCATCTATTGTAGCAGTGTCGAACTAACTAACTAACACAAGAAAACAAGAAGTTTCATCTCTAGAAGAAAGGAAGAGTTTTAATAAAATCCTACACAGAGCTTTAAAATGACTGTTCACTTGAAAGTTTTGCTTCAAACAGAACAAAACAAGTGAAAACTACAATTGAAGCTACTACACCGTCGAACAACACATGTTTCATAACAGCGACGAACAAGTTAACAAATGAAAGAAGTCGTTTGTAACACGCCACGAATAGCAAAGACGCGGCTTGTGGTACGAATAGGGTTGCCATCTCTAAAATTTGGAAAGCAGGTGAAGACGCGTGAAAACACCGGATTTTAGAGTCCAGAACCCGGACATGTGTCGAAGTGCGCACCATGGCAACTGCGTCGGGAGGGGTGGGGGATAGTCAAGTGTGCGTGTGTCGCGGGCGGCCCAAGACTTTAAATTTTAGACCCGGACTAGAAACAAAGCCCCCCCGGACGCTCCCCGGATGTCCTCTAAACTAGGACTAATCCGGGGAAACCCGGACGGATGGCAACCCTAGGTACGGCAGACGTTAGCAGTTGATGCGAGCGTACAAGCATGTCGGTCGAATCAATTCACATCACCAGAGGTAGAGAACGGTGTCTTTAGTCCGATTGAACGAAAGATCCACATTCTAGCGGCTCACCCAGAACTAGAACACCATAGGCTACCTGTAACTTATGGTGACGGCTTAGCGATCCCATTGGCGGTGAAAGCTTGTCTCACCAGAGGCCGTATCATGACGTCTTAAAACCAGGCTTGTTCCAGTGAGTGAACGAGGTGGCGCTAGACGACTTGTATAGCTCTGTCTCTTTCGCTCACTGGAACAAGCCTGGTTTTAAGACGATATAATACGGCCGCAGGGCGTTCTGCAAGCTACTGTGGGTGCTCGAGAGTATCAGTTCCTTCTGAGTGAGCTCGCTCGCTCTAAGGTCTCTTCTGTTCTTGTGATCAACATTTAGGCTAAGAGAGGCAAAAACACATTTTTGCCTTTGTCAAACAGACAGGCGAAAGCGAAGCGTTTCCGAAGCGATACCGAACCGAAGCGACACGTCAGTCCGATAGTTTGTCACGCTATCGGATCGCTTTCGCTTTTCTATGTGACTGGATTCAAACAATTCCATACATTACAAATAAAAACGTCACGCTTCGCATTCGTCACGCCTGTCTCTTTGACAAAGACTTTTGAATAAAAAGCGCAGCGGAGAACAGCATTTAACTCTCCGCTCTTTCCACTGCCGCTTTAACCGGGATCCTATAGTAGCTGTTTAATCTCAACCAAAAGCTCTTTCCTCTTCCGAGAATTTTAAGTAGTGCGTATTGAGTGATGTTCTGTAACACGCACCTAATTCCTATTTTTTAGAACTCCAATGTTGAATTTAGTTTTTATCAGAATCGGGCTCGAGACTTCTTTTGTTATCTTCAAAGTTTTGGATTTGGCCATCTACGCCCAAACGAAAAAAATTCGAGGGTGAGTGTGAGAGTGTTTCGGCCTGTCTCGGAGAGTCTCGGCGAGAATGTAAAGCCGCAATAACAGTTTTCAAAATCCAAGGGGAGCTAGTATCGTTTATAATGATCCCACAGCCTCAAATTACTTGTAATTTGCACGCTGCGTCCTCTTGTCTAGACGACTACAGTTACAACTAAGTATGACTATAGCAGTGAGGATTATAATTTATTTAGAAATAAGAGATACTTAGATTGATTTATTCTTGTACTAAAGAGATTCATTATTTCCGGATATTGCTTTGGGCAGCTCGTATCGTGCGCTACGAATGAAATGGCCCCGTACATGTACATATTTATCAGTGACTAATTGTAAAATAAAAGTAGAAAAATAAAGATGACTACATAACCTGCTTTTTTAAGTTAAACATTGTGTTACTAGCAGAAGCAGAAGACATAATAAATACAAGTCCTCCCACCCAGGGCAGACCGGGACTGTCAGACTCGTACTGACTTAAATCCACGGTGTCGTTCAATAGCCCTTTACGTTCCGGGGTCACAGTAATTCGTGAGTCCCGCGAGCCCGGACATAAATATGCTTTTTTTTTTTTTTTTTTGCGTGGTAAAATCATCAAATGAGTCCTCCCACCCAGGGCAGGGCGGGAGGGACTGTCAGACTTGTACTGACTAAAATCCACGGTGTCCTTCACGAGCCCTTTACGTACCGGGGTTACGGTGATGGGTAAGTCCCGCGACCCCGGCAGGCTCTGGCCCTCTACAGGCCCCGTCAATGTGCTGACACTCCTTGAGGCGCGCGTGGAACACAACGCGCCGTCGACCCGGGCATGGTCCATGGTCGGACAGCAAGTCGCCCATTACTCGCTGCCCGCATGCCCGCGCCTACGGTGGCCGGAGATCGTCCTGTGACGTCCGACGCCGTGGGCGTCTACCACTGCGGCTGGGATGGAGGGAGGACGCTGTCCTCTCCCTCAGGCGGCCCGCCTCTTCCTTCACGAGCATGACTGCTTCGCAGAAGGAGGCGACCGCTTCCCACTCCGTCTCGCCCCGCAGCATGGCCTCGACCAATGCCGGGCGCGAGAGGTCTCCGCCTATCGCCGTCGTGAGGACACGGCGGTGCTCTGCCCAAGCGGGGCAGTCCTGCACCGTATGCTCCACCGTGTCCTCCGGACGATCCTCGCAGTGGTGACACCCAGGCGTTTCTTCCCTCCCTATCAGACACAGGAACCTCCCGAAACTTCCGTGTCCGGTGAGGACCTGCGTCATGCGGAAGGTAAGGACGCCGTGACGCCTATCCAGCCACTCCTCAAAGAGGGGTCTTACCGCCGCGATTGCGGCGTGCCCGACATAAATATGCTACAGTTATTTTGAAATGATCAGAAATACAGTTATTACCCTATAATAGCTGTATGGTATGAGTAACGTGACTGAAGCGTGGTATTTACTGTGCTAATTTTAAAGAACGATAGTGTACCGTTTCGTTAAGAGGAAAGTTTTCAATGTGGATGGTTGGTGAAGATGAAATGGATCGAAGAGTAGAGGAATACCAAAGAAAAATTAATGGAGTGTGTGACAGATGATAAGGTTTGAAAGGAGATGACAGGCGACAAGGAATAGAGAAGTAAGAAGAAGATGACATTAATCGGACCTCGAAGAATTTGGGAACAGAGGCCGAGGAACAAAACGTGATAATTTCTAAGAAATTGAAATTCTTGTAACTTATCATCACCATTTTTTTCGTCCAATGTTCGTAAAGTTAAAAAAAGACACGGAGTTAAAGCCTTTGTCAAACAGACACGCGTGGCGAATGCGAAGCGAGGCGTTTTTACTTGTAATGTATGGAATTGTTTGAATCCAGTCACATAGAAAAGCGAAAGCGATCCGATAGCTTGACCGAACCGATGCGAAGACATGGCGAAGGCGTATGTGCTCTGTTTGACGTCATTCATAAAAAGCCAGCTAATACAACTGCCACGCCTCGGTGCACCCAGATTGACGTCTCGTATCGGTTCGTTATCGCCTCGGATTCGGTCCGGTTCTCTTTCGCCTGTCTCTTTGACAAAGGCTTAAGAGTTTTTTCTCTTACCTAACTAGTCCTCCTGTCCATTGTGGAGCGGAAGGGACTGTCAGACTTGTACTGACTAAAATACCCTGTCTTCCCACAATAGCCGTTTACGTTCAAGGATCACTTTTCATACCGCTGAATTTTATATTTGCAGAGTACTTTGTATCTGTCTGTTAAATAAAAACCTCTATATCGCGTCGCGTAGTTTCATTTTAAACAAGTCTAAAACCACAAAAAAATATCAACTCAGCAACATCACAACCGAATACATAGTCCGCCATAATTTAATCAAAGTTACTCGTTACAAGCTACACACAAACAGGGACAGAGTGGACCCAAAATGGACACAAAACTCTTCCACTGAACATTCGAAGCAAATCGGTTAAAATAGGTTTCCATGTGAGCGAGCGAAAAACAAGTAGATGAGGTCGCGACTTAGTGCCGAAGTGGAGCGACAAGCGACTTGAGTAAAAGGTTCACAAATTCTAATGAACATTATTCCAGAAGTTATCATTTGATCTGGAAGTTAAATTATTTAACACTTTGAGCTGAGCAACGTTATAATACGTAATATTTGATAAACGCTATTGGCACAACGTTTAATCACGTCAGTAAAAAATATGTCTTTCTTCAAAGAGCGAGTATAAACGGCTGAGGCTTATACAAATTCCTTCAAGCTACGTGAATGCGCCGGCGCCGTATCATTTTAAATGATGGGACTGTTAGCGCCACTCCAGGTTAGTTTTTTTGTGCACTTTATAATACTCGCACACATACATTCTAATTACGCATACATTCAGAGAAAATAGTGCGCCGCGCAACAAACATTTGACTACCCAGATGCTCAGCTGAAAGTGTTAATTATAATCTCGTATTTTTTGCTTCTCTGCATCTCGCACACTGAAAGTCGACTTTGTTGAGAAAATACAAGGCAAGCAAATGCAACTCAATGGGCTCTCTGTCTCTCTGGCTGTGTTGACTGTCTCTTTACGCTTTTGTCATGGCTGCTTTAAAAACTTGGAAACAGCTCAAGCTATATTTTCGAGTACCCGAGGCTATGGCCATACCGTGGCACTATCTAAGATGGATACTTGGGAAGGACTCATTTGATGACATGACAATTTAAAAAAAGGTTATAGGCATTATGAAATTTTTTGGAGGAATTGTTTCGTTGAAGTTAGTTGGTTTAATCCAGACGAAGGACTTTTAAGCTACTGCATAGCTTTTATCGCAGGCTCTGAGCGCGGCGACGGAATCAAAAAATTCCGTAACGAAAATATCTAAGGAAAAAAACCTAACACTCGTCTAACGTCGTTTCAGTTCGGGAGACTTCGGCAATCATAAAAACTTCCGTCATAAAGACAATTTACTTTTTCATACTGATTCTAAACAGCCAGCTTCAAAAAGAAGGTTTTCACAATAAAACCTACTTATAACATTCTCCTACAACAAAGCAGAGTGGCACAGTGGAAGCGTGATGGGTTCATAAACTGTTGACAATTTTTACCCAGTTTGGAAGTGAGACCTGGGAATCCTGTATATGAAACACACACTTATAGCTTCATTATAATTTATTTTTCTTTATTACAGTAGTGCACCAGAAACAATTTAAACAAATGATATTCTTGTTAAATATTCGCGGAAGGCGATAATTTTTGTTTTGCAATAGCTTTACCGCGGCAGTATCCGATTGCCACACGTATTTTTTTTTTATATTGCAGGCACTCACAAGCTACTTTATTCCGCGTCCGCTACCTATATCAAACGAAACAGCCTAATAAGGACTGAATAAATTGAGCCCCTAATATTCTTAGATATTTCTTCGCAATAATTTATTGATATTCGGAAAATCCTTTGGCTTGCGAAGAGTAAATGGTAAAGGCAGTGTGATTGTAATAAGTTGGTCGGATATTTTCGCAATTTCAGACATAATTTAAGATTATTTCGGTAAAGTGGATGGTGGATTGATTGCTTAGTAACAATTTCCATTACCGTTTTGTAAACATGTCTAGCCTGGTTCGTTCAATACCTATTCGGTTATACCTAAGGCCTATCAAGAATTAGAGTGTCTAATCTCTAAGGATGATACCTGAAGTTTCGATCAAGGTCTCGGTCGTCGGGGTCGCGGGACTTACGAATTACCGTGACCCCGGTACGTAAAGGGCTAGTGAAGGACACCGTGGATTTTAGTCAGTACAAGTCTGACAGTCCCTCCCGCCCTGCCCTGGGTGGGAGGACTCATTTGATGATTTTACCACGATAAAAAAAAGGTCTCCGTCGTTTTAACTCTTTATCGCTTATGTACGTATTATTAGTTAGTGAATGAGTACCGATATGTTAGATTGTTTTTTGTTAGAAGTTATGAATTCAAAACTAATAGGGATACACTCAAAAGCTTTGAGTTTCTTTCGTACAGATACGAGGCCTTATCACAAGATTTATGTATTTTATTTACAGCGCAATTGAAGTATTTGCCTTTATTGTATGAAAAATTGAAAATGCGCTTCTAGTGTACTTACGAACGAAGAAGTAATTTTTCTATCAAATTGATGTCAAGGTTCCAGGTTACTGTTGGTCACAAAAATGTGAAACTTCATGCTAGCGCCTCATTATTTTTGATGACGGAATAAGAGAGTAGAGGTGTGTCTACTATCTAAGTTCGTTAGTGAAAACACGGGTAAGGAAACGGATTAACTCTAATACCAGGGGTGGTAATCTTCAAAAAAAAAACAAAAGATGGAAAATAATGCGTTTGACGGCACAGTTGGCGCAGTGGCTTAGCGATTGGACTGCTGCGCTGCGTGTCGCGGGTTCAATTCCCGCACGGAGCAAATATTTGTATGATCTACAAGTAGTTGTTTTGGGTCTGGGTGTTTGTGTATGTGAGTTTATATGTTTGTAAACTCACCCACGACACAGGAGAAATTCCTAAAGAGTTCATAGATTTTATAAAAAAAAAATGTTCAGTTTGAAAATATTAAAATATTTTCAAACTGAAATAAAATGAATGTAACTTGCAGATTTCATGTAAATAATAGCATCAAGGCTGAAAAGGGTGTGTGGAAGAAAAAAAATTTATTGTGTGGAACCCTGTAATATCGGGCAGCTGACAGGGGTTGAATGATTGATGAAGTTTCGCGGACTTCAATCACACTATTGATAGAAACTGTTCTTAGTATTTGATTCTGGGAGGAAGGCTCCAGTATCTGGGTTGTGAAATTTCATAAGAGGTTACTGTGACTTGGAATGTAAAGGGCAATTGCAGGAACAAGGTGGTTTTCAGTCAGTACGAGTCTGATAGTCCCTTCTTCTCCACTCTTACACTTATCATACAATTGAAGTACGAGTACGCTGTACCGTAACATATCAAAATCTTGAGCAATTATTTAAAGTTTCATATTTGGTCCCTAACACATAGGATAATTTTTATCCCGCTAATTTTCGACATAAACGCGGTTGGAACCGAGGGCAATAGCTAGCAATACATAATACCGACATAACAACCCAAGATATATCACATGACATCGTTAAAGATGATACCACTCGAGTTCAATTACATTCATTAGAGGCGATATTCGCCCAGCAACCGACGCGTCATGATAGTAATTATCGCAAACAATTGAAGGGAGCGACAATTAGTTGCTGAGACGGCGGGTGGCGGCCCATTTGACGATTAGACGCGCGGTGGGAGACGAGACGAGTTGACGGTAAGTACTGCGCGACGAGTGTACGTTAAGAAGAAAATACAGGATAAATTTTTCAACTGGGCGTGGATGGCCATATCCGAAACTATGAGGAATATCGAAAAACGTTTAATGTCAAACAGACAGGCGAGTCCGAACCGATAACGGACCGATATGAGACGTCATCGTCAGTCCGATAGTTCTGTCACGCTATCGTATCGCATTCTCTTTTCTATGTGACTGGGTTCAAACAATTCCATACGTTACAAATAAAAACGCCTCGCTTCGCATTCGTCACGCCTGTCTGTTTGACAAAGGCTTAAAGGAGTCTCTAGGCCGATTTTGACGAAAACTAAAACTGCATCATTGGATTTTAGATAAGTCAATAATCGGTCAGGATTCGCACCCTCAGATTTAGGAAAAAAAGTGTTTTGTTACAACATTCGACAGTATTGCTAAAAAGGATCACATTCTAGGAAGTAATCATGTACGCCAAACGCCCAGTAGAAAAATTCACCCTGCATAAAAATTTTTTTCTTCTACCGATTTCGGACACGTCCGACGAATCTTACAGAAGAGCCATCTGCGGGACTTATTGTAGTGAACAAGTGTGTGCGCAGGCACAGGTGCACTTTCTATTCCTTTACTCTCATAGTTCCGATGGGACGGCAATCCGACACGACCGGAGAGAGATCAGTTGCAGGACCACCGGCTTAGCGAGCTTTCCGAGGCACTTTTATATCGCCAATTTTCAAACTCCAAACTACTACTGAGAAATTCTAATAGAAAAACCGTATTGCACTTATTGCCCGATCCGAGAATCGAATCCAGGAGCCTACGCTTATACGCGCTCATGACCTCAAATATACCTAAAACTCCACGACCTCATCCCGCCCGCCCCCTTCTATCGCCACATAATTAGACGCACGGCAAGTTGTCATCCCCGCATTGCTGCTATTTCACCAATCTGCAATACAAGCGTTACCAAACGTCTTTTATAATGCGCTCAGCAAAGGAGTGAAACTCTCTGCTCGCATCAGTATTTTTCAAAGTTAGAGTGAACAGGTTTCTTCTAGGCAAGCGTGCTTCACCGTCGACCACATCATCGGTTACTACGAGTATCAGGCGAAAAAGTGATCAACCGTGAGTCCATCGCTAAATTAAGAAAAAGAACTTATCTCGTAGCAAATCATTTGCTACGAAAGCGTAGCACCAGAAACTACACTCGTAGCAACAGCGTAGGCATTTTTCATGTCTACGAATATTTGGCACATAGCACCGATTTAGGCGAATTAACCACTGTACCTATTATTTAATATATTGAGTTTATTTATTCGTCTGGGAATAGCCTAGTTCAGAAACCTGTTGACATATTATATTTTGTTGGTACATTCACATTTGTGAGTTATTAGCAATACTTAATTTGCAAATCAACAACTTTTTTTCTTTACATGTCGATGACAATCTATATTGAGTCGGCCCTGAATTAATCACAAGTTTAGCGCTGTAAGAAACATCCATCAACTCCTGCAACGAACAGTCGGCAGGGCGCGTTATTAAATGCCTCATATCGTTTGTAGAGTCATCAGTGTATTTCCACCTTTTTTTTTATCGTGGTAAAATCATCAAAGGAATCCTCCCACCCAGGGCAGAGCGGGAGGCACTGTCAGACTCGTACTGACTAAAATCCACGGTGTCCTTCAATAGCCCTTTACGTTCCGGGGTCACGGTAATTCGTACAATCCCGTATCAGTGTATTTCCACCTGAGAAAATTTTCTATGATTCGGCGTACCTGGTTATGGCGCTGTGGTCGAGGCCATGCTGGGGAGCGAGGAGGCCTGGACGGCGGTTGCCTCCTTTTGCGAGGACGTAATCTCGCAAAAGGAGGAGGCGGAGCGCGTGCGCGAGGACGATCCTCTCGCGGCGCCGCTCCGCAGACGAAGAGGCCGCAGAAGGCGCCGTCCTCTTGGTGGCGACGGGACTCTGCTCCCGCCACCACCTTCGTAAGTCATTCCCGGGCCCGCGCGAGGGCCCGGCCTGAGGGCAATCGTCGGCGGAGGACTGGAAGTGATGGCTGTGCCAAGATTCCTAGTCCCCGCCACTCAGACGAAGCGGGAATGCCGCTGGGTATTTTTAGTGGGTATACCGGGTCAGACCGGGGAGTCCCACATAACCCTCCGATTGGAGGGTATGCGTAATGCATTTTTTCCCAGCGCAAAAAAAAAAAAAGGCCGAAGGTAATAATCAACAACTTAAACAACTTTTAAGGCATAAAAAATATTAAATAAGGCCTCCTATCCTGGGTGGAGCGAATGGAACTGTTAGACTCTTACTTACCAAAAACAACTCAATTCTTTCACATATCCTTTGCGCTCAAACCTCTAAAAACCAGTTCATATATAAATTTATTGACAGAAAATAACAAGAACCAATAATCCGTGCGATTGCCGTCGTGGGTCCCGGGGAAATCGGTTCATTTCCTTTTCTGAGTTGCTTTCCGTTCAAGAAAGAATTGCAAGCCAAGTATTACAAGAACATTCGTGTAAGAACTCTACAAGATGCCATTTTAATTTGTACCTTCAATACCCCATATTAAGGATTTAATTTAGACTTCCTTTTACGAATTTACAATCATCGTCTTCTGACATGTCTTACGTTTACAGTCGGCTTCCAGTCAAACTGTAAACAATTACTGAAGTAGTAGAATACGCAATGACACGGATCGCGATGTTAAACGGACATTGGAGATCTATACATATAAAAAAATGTAATGTTGGTTTGTGTAGATACGCTTCAAAAAGTCAAAAAGTTCTGCACCGATTGAGCTAAAATTTTAGCATGATATATAATCCGCATCAAGGATTGTTTTTATCTACTTTAAATTTTTTGATAAATATTTTTTTTATACCACAGCGAAGCGTGCCAGGGTACAGCTAGTAGCTTATAATTTTTTAACGAAAACATTCATTTAATTTGACAGCTATCAGTGCTGTCGACCACCAAATAATAAATGTGCTTTCTCCGAACCAAAGACATTATTACTTCGAGAACAGGATTTATGAAACATATATTTTATTTGCTTTTCAAGAATCAAAGTATTTGATTCTCGGCAGTAATAACCTAGGATTCTCAGACCCTAAAATATTTTATAACTAAGCATAAAACTGTATTTCACTTCTATTTTCGAATCCTAAAAAGCGCAAAGACATAAATAACATGTCAGACATTTCAAATGTAACCTCTGCTTATTGATATTTTTTATTCCTTCACGCACAGGAAGGGTTCCGCAGTCAAAATTAATATTTATGCTTACAAATTGCACAGTATTGATTTCGTCAGCATTATTTTCCGAGATTTTCAAACTCGATAAATTGTAGTTACTAAATATTAAATTATTTTCATATAGATACCAATTTTAGTCCCATCATCATCAGCCTTTAGTAGTTCACAACTGGACATAGACCTCTCCAGCAATTACTGGCCACCTTGCGAAGATTGTCACTCCACCTAGCCTGAGGACGTCCTTACGTTTGCCAAAATATGTCAACCCCAATAATGCCGTCATTATTTCTACGTAATTATCAGTTTTCGCGGTCTGATCGTCCACAACGCGATAAAAGTCACCGATACCTTACGACTTTTTTATCCATAAGCTGGGTACTCACTTAACAGTGTTGCAAGTAACGTATCAGATACTGTATCAACCTGCAAGTGGGTACGGCTCGCCCGAGCACACTGCGAGCCGTCTTTATAATGTTCGCAGTCGTACCGCCACTCGGCGGGTCACTGCGAGCGTACAGCGCTCCACGCGCGAGCGGTTCGCAGCGGACTCGTGCCTACGTACTCACTTGATACCGTATCTGCTACATTACATGCAACACTGCTAAGTGAGTACCCAGCTAAAGACGCGTGCCTGTGTACGAACCTCTATTGATTTGTATTGCGTTAGTCGCCTGGATACTCAAAGGATGATACGCAAACGACTGGATACGCAAAGTCGTAATGTATCGGAGACTTGTGTCGCGTTGTGTATGAACTCTTCGTAATAAGGGTTCCTTATTTTACTACAGAACCTTAAAATATCTTAATAAATATTTTATGTTTGTTAATCAAACTTTCTATCCTAAAAATGTCTACGTATTTATTTTGTTCACCTGCCAGCCTCTTTTGTTGTTATCTGCTTGTTATTATGCGTAATGTAGGGCATCCAGACACGTATGACATAAATAACATCTTGTTTACATATTGTAAATAGTTTTATTTACATACTAGCACTTTTCCCGCGACTTCGTCCGCGTGGTTTACGTACTTTCCTAAATCCCCCTTTTCACCCCCTTAAAGGTTAAATTTCCAAAAACCCCTTCTTAGTGCTCCCTTACATTATAATAGGAAGCCGTGTGCAAAATTTCAGATTCCTAGCCCTAGTAGTTTCGGCTGTACGTTGATATGTCAGTCAGTCAGTTCTCCTTATATATATATAGATGTATCATGTTACGGGAATATAAGAGGGAAAATGTATATTGCGTCGGTATTAAATCAAGCATTCGTCCTACTTAGAGCGCATTCACTCGAAGATTTTTGAAAACGTGTATTTAACCGACTTGGAAAAAGGGAGGAGATTCTCAATTCGTCGAATTTATTTTTTTCCCTGATTCTTGATGACGCCTGGACCAATTTAATGACGGAATCTTGCAGAAATAAAAGGTACTCTTCAATAAATGACAGCAAATCATCAGTGATTGCTACTATCGTCACATAACTTTTCTTTCTGAAGTTTGTGGCAAAAAAGTGAAGTAAATAAAGATTATACGAGTATTAGTCATTTACTAGAATGAATTAAACAAATATTTACTGAACTAATTTTTTTTTAGCGTGGTAAAATCATCGAATGAGTCCTCCCACCCTGGGCAGAGCGGGAGGGACTATCAGACTCGTACTGACTAAAATCCACGGTGTCCTTCAATAGCCCTTTACATTTCGGGGTCACGGTAAATCGTGAGTCCCTTTGGTTCATGGAAAAAAAACAGGTAAAATTAAAAAAAAAAAACCTATCATTATACGATTCAAATTATCAAAAATTAACTTTATAATTATCAAAAATATTTGCTTAAATACAGGTAATCTTCACATTATAAGAAAATAAAACTCTTTGTTGTCTGTTTGACTTCCCTTTAATAAATATAAATCACCGATTGTTTTAGTTTGAGACTTAGGCCCACTTGCACCACAATCACTAAACAGGTTTAGCGCTAAACTGATTTAAAACATCGTTCCTTCTCTGTCAAATTGTTTGAAGTTGACAGAGACAGAACGATGTTTTAAATCAGTTTAGCGCTAAACATGTTTAGTGATTGTGGTGCAAGTGGGCCTTAATATTAATTGAATCACAAAATTAGCAGCTTTTACTCTAAAAAATACTTTTCCAAACCCACATTATTTTTATTTATTTTTCATTTATTTACAAGTGACTACACTGTTACTTCCGAAAGAAAAGTTATGTGACACTTGTTTTTTTTTTAAGTCGGTTTTCTTTTTATGTTTCTTATCTGAAGCTTAACCAGGGGCTGGTTTGCAAGAGCGTATTTGTATTAATTAACAATGTGGACACACAGCAGAACATTTCAGCCTTTGTCAAACAGACAGGCGTGGTAAATGCGAAGCGAGACGTTTTTATTTATTTGTAATGTATGGAATTGTTTGAATCCAGTTACATAGAAAAGCGAAAGCGATCCGATAGCGTGACAGAACTATCGGACTGACGTCTCGTATCGGTTCGTTATCGCTTCGGACTCGCTTGTCTGTTTGACAAAGGCGTTAAGTAGAGATGACAGAATATTCCTTTGATGTTAAATTTATTTGTCGCTCTCACTATCAAATCAAATCAAATCAAATCAAAAGCATTTATTTCAAGTAGACCAGTTACATGCACTTTTGAATTGTCAAAGACATAAAAATATAATTAAATACTACAAAATTATGGTGCTGCAGTCCCAGTCACAATACATAAAAACTGTGAAAGTACCGTAGATGCCCGTTCCAAGAAGTAGATCTCTATGGAGAAAAACGGGCAAGAAACTCCATGGACACTCTTTTTAGATCGCCAAAATTATTACAAAACCTTTGTTACATCATTCATTTTTAGATGGTACCAAAGGGAATGGGAATGGGAATGGGAATCAAAGGGAATTCCCATTGGACGGCAAGTCTGAAATGGGACAGAAACAGTCACGTACTAGACGCAAAGAGCCTTGTATCGACGTTTTCATTTAGAACTTACTTTCTATTTATCTTCTATATATACAGGGTGTCCCAAAACTCAACGTCAAGCCGAAACGGGGTGACAGGATTGATCATAACCATCACGAGAAAAATGTGAAAAAAAATCTATCCCATGCAGTTTGAAAATTATGGGCATTTTAAGAAAAACCTAGAAATGTGATCAAACTGTACCATTTTTCGGTTATTGTGGTTATTCTTTTTTATTTTTGTTCATTTGAACTTTGGAAACGTAATCCTTAATAACATTTCTAGAATCCCAATAAAAAATAATGACACAATTGCCTCAAGTTTCCGAGAATTGAGACTATTTGTTAAACTACGAATTTAAAATTTTCTAGATTCGTCGACTTTGACAGGCCCTCCTATAAAAAAAATGTACTAGAGTGCCTTGGCAAGTGGCATTAAAAGTTGGCGCATTTAATCAGAATTCTAAAATGGTACAATACTTGTTAGTTCCATACAATAGAAAAGAGTAAAAAAATTAAAACCTCAAGTAACCCGAATTTTGCTATCACATTTTACTCAGTTAAAATGTTTTTAATTCGCACAAGCTGTAGGTAGGTTCTTAATTTTAATAAGACAAAATGATGAGAGAGATAGATAATGGGTATGTTTGTCATGAGTGAGCGAGACAGATAGTGACGCCACTTATACCAAAGTGAAAAAAAGTTAGTAAAATAATTAGGTTTGTTGGACTAAAAGTCAGATAGAGAAAAAACATTTTTATTACAATAAATGTTCAAATTGTTTACCATCAGCCTCAATACAAGCCCTACATCTTCTTAAAAAAGATCTACTTATAAGTCGGGCATATCTTCGAGAGTTGATCGCCTCAGCTGCTTGAGAAATGCGTTCACGCAGGTCGGCTACGTGATCAATGGGCTTTGAGTAAACTTTTTCTTTGAGAACTCCCCAATAGAAAAAATCCAGGGGATTTAAATCTGGTGAACGGGCGGGCCACAAGATAGTGCCTGAACGTCCAATCCACCTTCCCGGATATTCCTGGTCAAGGAAATCTCTTACTTGCACTGCGAAATGCGTACCCATACCCATTATCCATCTCTCTCATCATTTTGTCTTAAAATTAAGAACCTACCTAGAGCTTGTGCGAATTAAAAACATTTTAACTGAGTAAAACGTGATAGCAAAAATCGGGTTACTTGAGGTTTTAATTTTTTTTCTCTTTTCTATTGTATGGAACTAACAAGTATTGTACCATTTTAGAATTCTGATTAAATGCGCCAACTTTTAATGCCACTTGCCAAGGCACTCTAGTACATTTATTTTTATAGGAGGGCCTGTCAAAGTCGACGAATCTTGAAAATTTTAAATTCGTAGTTTAACAAATAGTCTCAATTCTCGGAAACTTGAGGCAATTGTGTCATTATTTTTTATTGGGATTCTAGAAATGTTATTAAGGATTACGTTTCCAAAGTTCAAATGAACAAAAATAAAAAAGAATAACCACAATAACCGAAAAATGGTACAGTTTGATCAAATTTCTAGGTTTTTCTTAAAATGCCCATAATTTTCAAACTACATGGGATAGATTTTTTTTCAGATTTTTCTCGTGATGGTTATGATCAATCCTGTCACCCCGTTTCGGCTTGACGTTGAGTTTTGGGACACCCTGTATAAAAATGTTATGTTGGTTTGTGTATTAATGTGTATGCTTCAAAAACTCAAAAAGTTCTGCACCGATTGAGCTGAAAATTTAGCATGATATATAATCCGCATCAAGGATTGTTTTTATCATTTTTTTTTGAAAAAATGTTTTTTGTGCCACAGCGTAGCGGGGCAGGGAACAGCTAGTATCTCATAAATGTACCTATATACTTTACGTGACACAACGATCATTTTTGCGATTCCTTACCACAAAAAAAATCTTTGTCTGACTGTCTGTGTTTGTCAAAATTCTCACTCAAGAATGCGTAAAGGTCTCAAGCGGAAATAAATATCAAATACCCCAGTGTATACTTTAGAGCAGAGAAAAGCCAAACTTTTAAGAAAGTTAGATATATATGGTATTTGGGAGGCAATTTCTTGTATGTTAGCTGTCAAATTTGTGGTTGCAATTCATAGAATGGCTCTCAAATGCTCATCAGTGAGACGAGAAACATATTTATTTTTTCTGTAATTGACAATTGAAAAAATTTGTTCGCATAAATAAGTGGCACCAAAAATTGTAATGAACTGCTGAGCAAACCTTTTCAATTTATCAAAATCAGATGACATATCACGGACCGCAAGTGAGACGTCGACGGGCCGCGGGTTGCCGACCGACTAGAGCGTTCGCTAGAAAGATTGTGAAAATGTTGGTAGCGATGTTTGGCTCTATGCTCGCCTTTAAGCCTTTGTCAAACAGACAGGCGTGGCGAATACGAAGCGAGGCGTTTCTATTTGTAATGTATGGAATTGTTTGAATCCAGTCACATAGAAAGCGAAAGCGGTTCGATAGCGTGACCGAACCGATGCGAAGACGTGACGAAGGCGTATTTGCTCTGTTTGACGTCGTTCATAAAAAGCCAGCTAATACAACTGCCACACCTCGGTTCGCTGCACCCGGTTTGACGTCTCGTATCGGTTCGTTATCGTTTCGGACTCGATCCGGTTCGCTATCGCCTGTCTGTTTGTCAAAGGCTTGATTTATTGTACAGTTCGGCAAAACTAAAAACGGCGAATGCTCGATGTTCCTTTACAACTACTGTACTGGTCTACCACGAACCTTTATATCACAAATATATGGAAACTATGTCATCATATTTAACATCGGCTTCCTCGTAATTCTTGTAGTATCTAATTACTATTCACACCAATACGATAATAATAGTTGCTATTATAAACAGGTACCATGGGATAAGGAAAAATATATGATTATTCGTGTATTCGTGGATTACACTTGGTTCTGGTGACTCACGAACATCATCGTTATTTGATTTGTATACTTTGCATACGAGTACGAAAACTTTGCTATCAGATAGCCAATATTAAGTGAAGTGATTGTGATTTTATTATCAATGGTACTAGGTTTCCAGATTGGACATGCTGGCATCGAGTAATGGGCAACTCGCTGTCAGACCATGGACCATGCCCGGGTCGACGGCGCGTTGTGTTCCACGCGCGCCTCAAAGAGTGTCAGCATAATGACGGAGCCCCCCTCTAGAAGGCCAAAGCCTGTCGCGGTCGCGGGACTTATGATTTACCGTGACCTCGGTACGTAAAGGGCTATTGAAGGACACCGTGGATTTTAGTCAGTACGAGTCTGGCAGTCCCTCCCGCCCTGCCCTGGGTGGGAGGGACTAATAAAGTAGTTCCCTAATAACAGTTTTCTAAGTTTATTAACTTACGTATTCGTAAGTACATTTCCCAATCCATCTAAAGTTCTTCATCTAAGAACCTATTTCAGAAAAACTTTGTCAACTAAGCCGAACATAAATAAACCGTAAGTTTAAGGATAAAACACATTCTATCCCTTCTATCTATAGAAAAAAACTTTCTCAACAATCTTCATTACATCCAATCCCCACCCCATCCCCACAGCTATCTAGAGCCTGCATAAGGCATCTGAAGTTTCCAACAAAAAGTATTTATAACTCGATTCCCCGCATGTAAGAGGAATTTTTCACAAGAATCATATTAGTCTCATATTCTCACAACGCCACTCCCGCGCCGCAAATTTAAATATATTGTAATCCATTTTGCATCAATTTCAAGAGTCGTGCGCTTCTTGAATAAACCAATTTTGCGCCAATATTTTCTTTGTGGTCGCGGGACTCACGAATTAACGTGACTCCGGTACGTAAAGGGCTATTGAAGGACACCGTGGATTTTAGTCAGTACGAGTCTGACAGTCCCTGCCGCTCTGCCCTGGGTGGGAGGACTCATGTGATGACCGCATTGTGGTGTATATTTAAAGGTTTGTTCAGACATAAGCAGAAAGACAAAAATTGCCCAAAAGTTCTAAAAAGCCATCAAAAATTGCAGAGGGTCGCGGATTCGATTCCCGCACGGAACTAATGTAGTACTTACAAGTACCTAGTTGTTTTGAGTCTGGGTGTTTGTGAGTTGCTATGTTTGTAAACGCACCCACGAAACAGGAGTTTCTAGTTATGGGCAAAGTTTAAAAAAAAACACATATTTTAGTATTGTTTTATCAATCTTGAAACGTGGAAAGGGGCAAAGGAGGCCTTTGCCCTACAGTGGGACGACCCAGGCTTATAATTAAAATAATATCTATAAAGCTGAAGTTTTTTTTTCTTTGAACTACGGGTTTTAATCCAAAAATATTGTTGTATTGGGGAAGACTGTAGGCTATACAACAATGTTTTGTTTATACGAAACCCGATACACAATTCTAGTATTTTTGTGTAAAGAATCTATGTTCAAAATTTCAAATCTTTATCATGAAAATCATAAAGTTATAAGCTTGTTATGTTACCTGGTTGTCCGTTCAAAAATCTGCTAATTTCGCGCCGGGACCCAGTACCCTCGCTCAACTCGCGCCTCCTCTGTCGTACACTCATTGATAACAGTTTGGCAAAAGAAGCCTAACAGTAATGTGATTGTATTGTAATTAACTGATGATAAAATTAATGAAAAATTTTTGGAAATTGATTTATATCATGCTGTAAAAAATATTCGAATCGAATCAGTTAATGATTCTGAACAAACTATATTCAGGTTCGATATACATAAAATAATGCTGTATACGCAATACGCTATGACCAATAGAAACCGAGTAGCGGGTAAAACCGCGGGGAATAGCTAGTCCATCACAAAATATTACCACAACTGTAATGTTAGGGCGCGTCAAAATGGACGATTCAACGGGTTTGTACACACGTGCGGCTTCATTTGTGGACGTGTGCAGGGGTAAACAAGCCGTGAACGTCAAACAAGCGCCAAGCGTAATTAATGAACTAGCCCTAGACCTCGCTACGCTCTGGATACGATTTTCTGGACGAATGAACGTGAACGAAAACACAAACTTTCCCGAATTTTCGAGTATTGTGCGATTTTTCATACTGCGCGTATGTGCATTGATACGAGATCCGGTATAAGAAATAAATACCATCATCTGTTATTTGATAACTGGACATAATATGCGCTAAATACGATGATATTAGGTTGTCTAACCTAAATCGCATACCGGTTATGGTTATAAAAATTGACATATAATATTTTCGATCAACTTTCTATGATCGCATGTACCAGAAAAACTTTAAAAATAATTGTTGTCATATTTCTACATCCAACCCGGGATATCCATTCCGGTATAATAAATACGTATGTGTTAATCCAGATTATAAATTACCTGACAGGTTTTCATTAAATCCGTTTGGTAATTTTTGTTTGAAAGAGTAACAAATATCCATACCTACTAATTTAAAGTATTCTAGAATTAAAGTATCATGACTAACAAAATTATGCGCGGGCTGTGACGTAAAATCATCTAGTGTATGTTGGCCTTAAAACACGACTTTAAAAGAAGTTAATATACGTTTTACTTTCATCTTCACACGCTTGTACCACGTTAAATGGATGTCGCGTAACTTCGTTCCACGCAATTTGCATATACTGGGTTACGTCAACTTTTGATGGGAACGTGTAATGTAGCTTGGTTTATGATATGTTATGTGTAGTTGTTATAAGTTTTATGTGCATATAAAAGCCGTACAGAACCAAGGTAACTTGACTGGAAGAAGAGACTTTAAAAGGCCTTGAGAAGCCGTTATGGTGGATCGATGACCTTGAATATTTGTATTTGCAGTTGGTTTCTCCATGCCTAACTGTTTGTGTGACTGGGTGGGAGGACTCATTTGATGATTTTACCACGTTAAAAAAAATAAAGGCCTAAGTGTTTGTGTAAAAAAATAAAATAATTTCAATATATAATTTAATTATGTAATGTTATGTGTTTTTTTTTGTTTTTTTTTGTTTTAAAAAAAAACATTGCCCAACACTAGGAATTCCTCCTGTGTCGTGGGTGCGTTTACAAACATAGAAACTCACATACACAAACACCCAGACCCGGAACAACTAGGTACTTGTAGGTCATACAAATATTTGTTCCGTGCGGGAATCGAACCCGCGACACGCAGCGCAGTAATCCAATCGCTTAGCCACTGCGCTAACCGTGCCGTCAAGTATGTGGGAAGCCTATGTTCAGCAGTGGACGTCTCACTGATATGATGATGACAATGTGTAAGTTCAGAAATGAATTACTTGTTTGTCAATAAATGATTATAACTATGAATATTCATGTGATTCTCACGACACAGGAAATAATTCCTAGTGCGATACATTAAAAAAAGAATAACACCTAGATACAGGTTTCAGAATATGTCAAGATGTACTCGTACAAGACAGTCGTGGTGTACTAGCGACGTATAGGAGAACCTAGGCATCCTAGATACGAAGACTATTTTCAGAGGTAGAGTTCATAGTTATTTATTTATTAAATTTTATGCACAACACTGTACAACGGTGGACTTAATGCCGTAGTTATCTACATATATTTACTACATGTTCATAATGTCCCAGGTTTTAGACTAGAATTAGAATTCAAGTAATGTCTGACTTCGAATATGAATAGTCTTCTCCATATGTTCTCGTACTGAATTGATATTTGCAATAGCAAAGGATTAACCGATGTTTTGTTAAAAACTTCACATGCTAAGTGCGTCGCTACGCTTTTATTTTGTCTCAGCGGCAACCGTACCCATTTTCAAATAAGGCTTTGTGAAACAAACGAACAAATGTTTGTTTAACTTTTTATTTTAAAATTTAAGTCAAGCATAATTCTAACTTTTTTATTCTTTTTGTAATTCTCTTTATATTATGTAGTAAATTTCCACTTATTATTTAGTAAATTATAATAGCTTAAGTTACCACTTATGTTCTTGAATGTTGGTTCACCTGTTATTGGCAACTGTATAAGCATTTTACTCGTAAATACCTACACTACTTGTTAATTTATATACAGAAACTGTTGGTATACCTTTATTGATAATAAATTAGTAAAATAAACAATGAACTTTTCTGCGTCGCTTAAACCATGTACTGTGTTTAAAACTCCTACAGACAAAGCAGAAAATTATCTATTGTTCTTGCAGTGTCATTGGTTCTTTCGCAATATACCAAACCCATGTTACTTATGCCTTTGTCAAACAGACAGGCGAAAGCGAAGCGTTTCCGAGGCGATACCGAACCAAAGCGAGACGTCAGTCCGATAGTTATGTCACGCTATCGGATCGCTTTCGCTATTATATGTGACTGGATTCAAACAATTCCATACATTAAAAAATAAAAACGTCACGCTTCGCATTCGCCACGTCAGTCTGTTTGACAAAGGCTTTACAGTATACATCATAATCATGCCACTTGGCAGCAACAGTGCCGAAATATCGGTTTCTCAAAACATATCACAAATGGTAAATATTCAATTTTATAGTATACAATACAAGCCTTCCATTCCATTTAGTTGTTATACAAGAAACTCTGTTTTGTTGGTACTTAAATGATGAGTAATGTTTAAGTTATATTACTACTCACTTTAGAATCACACAATTTTAGGTTACCTATCAATATATATAAAAATCAATGCCACTTTTCGCTGTAAGTTTATAACTCAAGAACGGGCTCACCTATACAATCTAAATGTTTAGGCTTTGTTCAAACTATTTAGTAGATGGTCTATGTCAAGTTTGCACAAAATCGGTCGAGCGGTTCTTCAGTTATTACATTTTTTGTAAAAACAAACCACCCGTGCGAAGCCGGGACGAGCCGCTAGTCAAAGTACTCGTATAAATACATAATCCCGTCAACGCCCCGAAAAAATAGATACTTTTACATGAATCTCTTTAATTTAGTTGCTAAATTATATAGCATTGCAACCAACCGTAATGAGTATATTTTCACAAGAATTTCTCCAACTGAAAGCATAATATAACTTATTTCATAAATCCTGGCAGACTGAAACATGCAAGTAATTGCGTTCATTTAACGCGAGCAAGTAACATGAGATGAATATACGAAATATTTCAGTACAACAGCGTGAAACGTATGTCTGCAATGTTTGTTACTGAAAGGTACAATTAAAAAATAGATTGTGTCAGGTAAAAGTTAGTGGTGTTTAGCACATTCGTGCAGAGTAGCGTTTTTGAAGATGGGTAATATGTTGGGATCTTAACAAAATGATTCGACTACTAGTGCCATTTTCCAGTACAGTGATCATTTTTGAAACTAATCATTTCCGCCATCTTCAAATCTTTTCTCTTTGGTCTTTTGTCATGGGGTCCTTCTTTAGGGGCTAAATCTGCTCTTACAACAGTGATTCCTGGCGAGACACGTTAATTAAAAAATATGCTGTGATTGACTTATATCTTAATTTCGCCAAAAAATATGCTGTGATTAATTTAATTATCTTAATTCCGCCTATCGAGACCTATCTTTTGAGGGTATTTTCATGAATGAACGCGAGCTCCATCCGTGGAACCCAGACTCCACGGGAAGCTGCCATTCTTCTTTTAAAGTAGTTTTATTTCTAACAAACCTGGTGAAAATAGATACAGATGCAACGTAAATACGACAAAAACAAGCAGTTTTTATAGAAGATGCAACACACAACAAATTTAATAACTCGCAAGGCACATCCAACCTCCACTATAACCTTGTTATAAACATAATAATTCCTAATTCCCCCTTTTCACCCCCTTAAAGGTTAAATTTCCAAAAACCCCTTCTTAGTGCTCCCCTACATTATAATAGGAAACCGTGTGCAAAATTTCACATTCCTAGCCCCAGTAGTTTCGGCTGTACGTTGATATGTCAGTTTTTTTTTTTTGAAGTGAAAACTTCTTTAGCGGCGTTGAGCACTTTTCTGTAATGGGTATAAAATCTTAAACTCGCGTCAGGACACGTGACCCTGACCGAAAAAGCGTAGGACGGCGCAGGGCGCTTGCGTGAATGTTCGTGTGACTTTATTACAGAAGTTTGTATGCTGGATACATTCGTTGCTAGGTAACATTGTTTATAAAAGATGTACGTCACATTGGAAAATTATTGAAATAAAAAGTCAACCATTTTTGCGAGTTTTACTAAAATCTGTTCACAAGATATTTCCAACAATTACTTATTCAAGTTTTCACTTCTTCCGGCACTCCCAGAGTGCAACCCGTCGTTTTTTTTTTTGTGTATGGCATCTCGCAGGTCAACCTAGAAGAGGTTGTGAGCTGCTTAACCGGACTTTTCTGTAGAGATGCCTTAAATTACTTTAAGGCCTCCAGCCAGAGCTTACAAACTAAATAAAAACTACAAACTAAGTGACCGCACGCTAAGGGCACCCCCTGTGGGGTTCGGACCTCGGCTTAGGGCGTCACTGAGAGAGGACAGCAAGGGACAGGCTGGATCACAATGGTTCATTATTTAGGGACTGATTTTTAAAACTCTACGGCTCAGCATCGCGGGCTGGCTCTTGCGAGGGACGGGGAGGGCATTGATTCGGACGTCGCGACGGTCGTCCTCGGCGGCGAGGACGAAATGACGGGATCGGTTTACGCTTGTGTTTTCTGAGCGTGCTAGTTTCCCTACTGCTCTCCTGGAGGAGAGTGATGGGGTCGTCGGGGGTGACAAGAGTATGCCTTGGTCGGCGAATTTTGCTGATACGAGACGGTTCGTATCGGGCGGCCGCTGCGACTAGGGGATTGGGGTGCCTGATGGCAGAGTCAAAGAAACGCTTGGAAAGGCGTTTCATGAATTGGAGAATGGTGGGGATTTTAAGGTCGAGGTGGAGGCTATCGTTGCGGACATAGAACGGGGCTCCCGTGACTTTCCTAAGATAACGGTTTTGAAGGACCTGCATTTTATAAAGGTGGCGGGGATTGGAGTGCGCGAATATGACACCGGCATATGTCATGATGGGGCGGATTACAGCGGTATAGAGGCGAATTTTGCATTTAAGCGATAATTTGCTTCTCGCTGTAATCATGAAGTGGAGCCTGCTTACGGCAAAGGCAGCCCGATTACGGGCTGATTTTATGTGGGCGCGGAAGGACAGATTACTGTCGAGGATAACGCCTAAGTACTTGGCTTGCTTCTCCCAAGGGATAGGCTTACCGTACATGGTTATCGGACTGAGGGGGCGGAGGGGAAGTCTTTTGAGCGGCGACCTAAAGAGGACCGCCTGACTTTTATCAGGGTTAACCTCAATTCTCCATTTCCTAAACCAGTCGCCGAGGGCGTTGGCTGCGGATTGGAGGGTTTGGGCTATAGCGGTTGGACTTTGACCAGTGTAATATATGGCCGTGTCGTCCGCGAAGAGAGCTAACTGAGCCTTTTTGCTCTTGGGAATATCGCTAGTGAACAGCGTGAATAGGAGGGGCGAGAGGACTGAGCCTTGAGGGACACCGGCTCGGATAGGGTGAGGGGAGGAGAGGGCATTCCCGATGCGATAGCGGAATGTGCGATCTGACAAAAAGTCTCGCAAGATGAGCACGAGACGGTCTGGCACACCCATTTGGTAGAGCTTATATAATAAGCCATTGTGCCAGACCTTGTCGAAGGCTTTCGCTATGTCGAAGAATAGACCACCAGTCATTGCACCGCGTTGGAACCCAGCGCTAATGTGCTCGACTATACGGTGGACTTGATGGATGCACGAGTGACCGGTCCTGAAGCCGTATTGCTCGTGAGGAATGAGGCACTTGGCATCGGCGAAATCTCTGAGTCGCTTATAAATAAGTCTCTCGTAGATTTTGCCGAGAACGTTCAGGAGACTGATGGGACGGTAACTCGTGGGCTCAGACTTGGGCTTGCCTGGCTTAGGGATACCGATAACAGTGGCCTCTTTCCATGCCTGGGGAAAGATGTTGTTGCTCAGAGCGCCATTGAAGATGGCGGTCAATAACATAACGAGCTGGGCGGGGAGGATTTTAAATACCCTATTATTGATACCGTCCGACCCGGGAGCTTTCCGGGGTCGGAGACGTTTTATGATGTCCTGCACTTCGTCTGGAGTGACTGGAGGCAGAGGATCATCAGGGTCTTCTACGGGAGGGAGGGAGGTCCTACGTTGGACTTCAGAGTCGACCTTGAGGAGGTGACTTTTGTCTACCGGTTGGGTGCTGGGAGAGCACTGGGATTCCAGACTGTCGGCCAGGCATTCGGCTTTTTCAGAGTCGTCAAAGGCGACGCTCTTATCGGGACGGTTGAGGGGAGGCATAGTGGCCTCTTCAGTGGCACGCAACTTCCGTTGCAGCTGCCAGAAGGCTAAGTGGGTGGGCTCGAGATCGCTCAGCATCTCATTCCAACGGTTCGAACGAAGCTCAGCGATGCGTTTCTTTACAGCACGCTGTAAACTGCGCATGTGAGCCTTGTTCGAGTCGCATGGAAAGTTGCTGTAGGCACGGATGGCCGCGTTCTTCTCGGTTATCAGTTCACGTACGTCATCAGGAAGTTTCCAGCGATGATCGTTCATCTCTGGGACTTCCCGTGAGCAATCCGTCAGTACGGATTGCACGTGTTCTGTAAACGAGTTGATCGCGGCCGTCGTGTCCGCGACGGAGACTATGTGGTCGGGGATAGAGTCCAAGTGAGGTGACGAGGTTGATTTCAGCTTATCGCTTACTTTCTTCCAGTCAGTTATCACTTTGGTTGGAGGAGGCTGGCTGGGGTCGGAGGGACCCGAGCGAGGGACTAAGTGCAGGAGCACTGGACGGTGGTCAGAGTCTAGCTCGTGTAGCGTCTCAATGGAATGCAACTTGAGGTTGACATTCTTGAGTAGCGCTATGTCGAGCACGTCGGGACGGTGGTTGGGATCACCGGGATAATGGGTGTGCTCAAGAGGAGCGATGGGATCAAAGTTTAGTGAGGAGCTTAGATTGAACACTACCTTCCCTCTAGGGGTGGTAGTAGTGCTATTCCAAGCGGGATGTTTGGCGTTGAGGTCGCCCGCCATGATGACGGAGTCGCTCAGGCCGAAGAGGGATGTGAGGTCTTTGGTGAGTAAATTGTGATCCTCTGCGCCGAGTGCAGGGGGAAAATAGGCGGATATAATGGTGATAGGTTGGTGGCCGGTCATGCCTAACCGACAGGCTGAAACCTCGAGGAGAGACTCGAGGGGAGGAGGGATAAGAGGGATGCAATGCAGGGTCCTTTTGAAGTAAATGAGCGTACCGCCCTTGTGGCAGCGTGACCTGTCGTTGCGAACTAATTGATAGTTGGCAATTTTAGGGTCACGGTGGTGCGGTTTTAGGAAAGTCTCCTGAACGAGAAGGATGTCTATCTGGTTGTCGCGGAGGAAGGTAGCGATTTCATCACGCTGACCTCTAATGCCATTGGCATTGAAAAAGCCTAACTTAAGGGATCGCGGTTTGTGGACATTCTTATTTTTAGTAGCCATTGGACTGACTAAACAAGGTGGAGGGCTAAGAGGGCGTCACCCACTTCGGGGTGAGCGTCGAAGATTTTTGAGTACTCCTCGGGACTACCATTGGAAGCCCTGAGTTGGGCTGCCAATTGTCTCGCCTTGGATCTCAAAATCTCTTGATGGTTGCGGACCGTTTTGAAGGCGTTGATTATGACATACATGTCATTAGGGTCAACGTCGGGCACATGGCCGGAGGGTACCGCGGGAGGGATGGTTTGCGGGGCTGCTGGAGCGACCTTGCGCGAAGGTGCAGGGGCAGTCACGGGAGCCGCGGGTTTGGGGGCGGGGGTTTCGAGTAGCCCTGGGGTGGGTTTTGGGGACGCTGAACCTAAGGCTGGGAAGGCCTTTTGGTGGTTCAAGTGGTTCCACGGAGAGGGTCGTTGAGGGCTAAGCCTCTCGGGAATCTGTGAGGAAGGAATCTTCACAGATGGGGATTCCCTCTGCTGGCGGGCGGCAGCGCGCTTTGCCAGTTTGGGAGAAGCAGATTTGGGGGTTTTGGGGCAACCGCGGTAGTTAGCCGGGTGTCCTACTTGGCCGCACAGAACGCAGCTAGGGGGTTCGGTGCAGAGGGACTTGTCCTTAGGACGGGGACAATCAGCCATGCTGTGGCCGCCTAAACATTTGACGCACCTGGGTGGTGCATAGCAGTGGGCCTGACTATGGCCGTATAGTTGACAGCGGTGACACTGTCCTACTGTGTGCGCTTTGAATGGCTTTTCGATAGAAATGCCTGTCAGGGAGCACACTGACTTAATTTTGAAGATGGGATGGGGACCGGACTCGACAGGGTCGCAAACTACCAACACCATGTCGTATAGTTCGCCACCCCTCGCCTTGTGAAGGCGGTGGACGGCAGAGGTAGGGATATTCTGGGCAAGGAGGTCGTCTAAGACGTCTTGGGTGGAGATCTCCTTGGGGATCCGCCTTATCACCACTCGGGTGGGCTTCTCCTCAGGGAGGGAGTAAGTGTGGAAGGCTACGTTCCTTCCACGGAGTAGGCGAGAGAGTTCCCTGTAGTCCGAAGACGTAGGGATAATGACTTTAATACCCTGTTGGGTATTTGTAGCTTTTGTGTACTGGATCTTTCGATCCGCACACATTTTGGAGATTTCTGTCCATTTGGACTTCTCCTGAATGAAAATCGGGGGTGGGGGCCTAGGCTTCTTTGTAGAAGCCGCTGGAGCGATTGCCATAGGGCTGGAAGGGCGGCTGGCGGGGGCCGCCGGAGGGGTGGGGGAAACCGGACGAGAGGCTGGAGGGGAGGCCGGAGGAGAGGGGGTAGGTGGGGCTGCAAGGGGTTTCTTTGCCTTGCCGGCTTGGGAGTGTTTCCCTTGTTTCCTCTTTCCGATGACGACTGTAAAGTCCTCATCGGAGGAGGATGCGGAGTCGGACTGTTCAGAGTCCGAAATGGGCACTGATGTGTCCATTTTCTCAACAACATGTTTGGATGTTGAGGGAGTGGGGGCAGAAGTCGCAGAAGGGACAGGGGCCGCTTTTGCAGAAGCGGTTTTGGGAGATGGGCCGTGAGAGGCGGGGATTTTTGTCTTTACAGACAGGGAGGTCGATTTGACCGGGATGCCTTTTTCGGCGGGCGGGGGAGAAAGTGGGCTCTCGAGCGCATCACTAAATTTAGTGACGTCGGTTTCTGCTTTAAGAGCAGCGAAGGCCGAGTCATATTTACCCTTTAGTAAAGGGTCTTGGAGGAGGGTCTCGACAAACTTGAGGAGTTTGTCCATGATTAAGTCAGCTAAGAGCGGCCGACATGAGAGTGAAGCTCTCGGGATGTAAAACCTAACCCTAACAACCTAACTCCCCGGGTGGGTGGGCCCGGGGGTGAGTAGCCTCCCTGCCGAGGGATTGTGTATGGCAGGGAGGTGTGTACCTACGGTGTGCCCTAAGCTTGTAAACCTGTTGCCAATCTTAATGTGCAACAGGGCCCTATTTGGGTCTGGTGCGAAGGGGTAGACACTCCCAACCGACACCAGGTGTGTAGCTGTGAACGAAACCAGAGACTAGGTTTGACTAGGAGTCCCCCCAAGGCCAAGGTCCTAGCTCCCGACTCCAATAAATTAACCTCGCCCTGAAGGGGTTCGGCGGGATGGATTGGGGCACCACCCTCTTGGCTTCGTTGGCACCGTAAGGTTTCCACCAAGAACCACGAAACTGTGGATTTTCCCTGAAGGGGCAAAAACACACGCGAGGCGTTTAGGAAATAAGATGAGTAAGAATTGTCCTGAAAAGGACAATTTTTACTCGAGTAGTCTTGACTACTCTCTTGACACGTCGCAGCAGGACACGACGAAATCGCAGCGGAGAACACAGCACTGGCACGGAGCACACACGAGGAGACGTCCGTACGCGGCGGCGGTCGGGCGGCGAATGAATGTCGCTCGGAGCTCTTGATTTTTTGTTGATATGTCAGTCAGTCAGTTCTCCTTTTATATATATAGATGTACCTACATCGACAAACAATTTACTTCGCTGACAGCGCCCTCTACCGCACAACACTGTCACTATTAATCTAGGTCCTAGCACAAACGCGCGAAACAACGTAAATAAATGAGCCGACATTCCAAACTAGAAATTTAAAATAGAACTTGAAATTCATTTCATGATAAACGACCCCACATTTATTTGCGCTAAGTGTTAGCTGGGGGAAAGCAAAAAATGTCCGTAGCATTTTAGAAATAAACACTTTTCCCTGGATATGAATAACCTTAAAGCCTTTATCAAACAGACAGGCGTGACGAATGCGAAGTGTGGCGTTTTTATTTGTAATGTATGGAATTGTTTGAATCCAGTCACATAGAAAAGCGAAAGCGATTCAATAGCGTGATAGAACTATCGGACTGACGTCTCGCTTCGGTTCGGTATCGCTTCGGACTCGCTTCGCTTTCGCCTGTCTGTTTGACAAAGGATTAAATGTGATGAAATAATAATATATTATGCGAAAGCAACAAATGGTTTTGTTGTAACATTGTTCGAGTTTAAATATAAAATTCCTAAATACTCTGCTCTCCAAGAAAGGGTGTTCTATAACGTGGGTGTTTGTACCAACAAAAAGTAAAGTAATTGCAGGCTATAAAAATATTAATCATAATGATAAAGAGAGTGAAAGAGAGAGAGAACGAGAGAGAAAATAAAGAGATTTCAATTACGTGCTAGTGAGAACGCGTGGCATTTCCGCGCACTTATGCTAGGCCCAACCTGTTACCGCTTCAATTAAAGATAAAAGCTCCATATTGAAGTGGAGAGCTCGTGCCCACAGCCGCTATAATAGGCTTAAAACTCAGAAAACCAACAGGCCAATAAAGGCCTAAAATTAATCTGTTCAAAGTTGAGTTATTTCCATGAAACCCTGGCATTATTTTACTTATAAGGGTTGGCCTAACTCACTCCATGGGTACTGTTACTATCAACGTCACGCCTGTAAGCCTTTGTCAAACAGACAGGCTTGACGAATGCGAAGCGTGACGTTTTTAATTGCAATGTATGGAATTGTTTGAATCCAGTCACATAGAAAAGCGAAAGCGATCCGATAGCGTGACAGAACTATCGGACTAACGTTTCGCTTCGGTTCGGTATCGCTTCGGAAACGCTTCGCTTTCGCCTGTCTTTTTGACAAAAGCAGTAATGTAAGCGAGCTTGTTCATGACGCGATTTACAATTACTACTAAATAAAAATGATAATCGTCCTTGCTACTACGATATAATGATGCAATTCGGCTGACTTCCGTCGTCTTGGCGAGCGAGTTTTGTTTTTCATTTACCCGTAGATAACCGCACGTTTTATGTCACATGTCGTAGTGGTAAGGATGATTTTACTTTTAGCGTCATCAGTAAGCTCGCTAAGGCAGAGGGGGATGACCCCGGAACGTAAAGGGCTATTGAAGGATACCGTGGATTTTCGTAAGTACGAGTCTGACAGTCCTTCCCGCTCTGCCCTAAGTGGGAGGACTCATTTGAAAGGCAGAGAGGTATCCATTAAGTAGGCCCTACATATCACCAGTTACATTTTTAAGGAGTGTACTAACCAAAACCACCAGACTCTGGGCCTGCAATAACACATTGCCAGACCTGGGAATCGAACCCGGGACCTTATACTCGTATCCAGCAGTTCATCAGCTACAATAGCTGATAAACTATTATAAATTATAATCTTTCCCCTACATTTCTCCCCTATTTTTCCCTTACTTTTTGAACTATTGGTTCTTGACATGTTTTTATTGGGATAAACCCACCACTCTATTCCCAAACCACTGCAAATCCTAAAAGCCAGAATCAATAGTGGCAAACGCCAGAAAAGCGCCGAGACAATGAAGCTCGACGTGTCCCGGTGAATGAATTTACCTGTCTTCGATCCTGTAACGAAAATTAATCAGAAAAGAATAGTGGAGGAGTAGGAAAAATACGTAGTTTTCACTTCCCTCCATATCAAGCAGGATACAAAACAAAACAAGGCCAATAGGCACAAAAAAAATGACAACTGGGAGAAGCCCAGCTGCCTAGCGCCACGTGTAAAAAAAAACTACTAACATTTAAAGGTCCTAAATTGTGAGCTGCTATTTTTATTTTGTTTCCAGTAATAGGTATGGCAAAAACGCTTGAACGCACGGAAATTTGTTCGAGTTTTTTCAAGGTCCATGTAGTTCTTGCATGCTGGATTCCTCGCGTTGATTTCCTTCATCGTTTTGAGAGCAATCGTTTGAAAGCACGACCGACTCATAAGTCGATCCCGCTAGCACTGAGCCAACACTACTCTGATACAGTGTTTAAAAATAAAAGATAGAGAAACATCATGCCTCGGAACTTGGAGAATTCTCATTTCAACATGATATTCAACACATGACACATACCTAGTTTCATTACTTGAACACTAGATCTAAATTATCTGAATTCTGAACTAGATTTAAGTGGCAGGCAGTTGACAGGTATTTAATGAATTTCTGTTCGTCTTTTCAGGCAAGAATTGGTATAAGTTTAGTAGGTAGTTATCGTCCTTATCACTAAGGGAAATTTAAAACTACTTTTTAACCGACTTCAAAAAGTACGAGGTTTTCGATTAGGTCGGTATATTTTTCTGGTGCAATATACTGCAATATACCGGGCCATTTAGTCCCATCAAAATTTCGTTCATTCAGTTTGGTTTAGTAGTATTTATTTTATGAGCATTTATCGCTTTCGGTTCTATTTATTCCAAAATTCTGGTGCACATGTAATAACATTATGTATCTTACAAGAATTAGATTGAAATTTTAAACTGAAAAAGGTAAAATAAAAAACTAAAAAAAATTGTCTATGTCACTTAGGACCAAAGCAGCTTTAAATTTTTGAAATTGGTCCAGCAGTTATCGAGTTTATTTATTACAAACATACACACACACAAAAATTCAAATCTTTCCTCTTTATAATATTAGTGTCGATTTTACTTTGCTCTATAAATAAATACCTAACTAAGTGTTTATTGTTGCTCGTGATTGTACAGTCAATGGAAAAAGTTGTGATAGTGGAAAAGTCCGGTGATGTCACGGGTCATCGACCCGAGTGGACAGCGCAGCGCTTTCAAGTCTATATACTGGATTATGTTGCTTTAGCGCTTAATCTACTTTATGAGACGAGCTTTGGAGGTAAAACAGTGTTAGTATTATTGTTCATACTTGTAGTATCAATAAAATTTATGTAAGTATGCTATCAGTGCCCGGTGTCAAAGAATACGTCCGCAATTTGTACCAGTCAATACAAATTGCGGACGTATCCTATGACACCGGGAACTGATAGCATAAACCACTAGGTGTAGAAATATTTACTTACCGGTGGCCTAGAACACAAAGGGCAACTGAAGGAACAAGTTAATATCAGTCAAGTCTGAGAGTCGGGAAGATTTTTTACCAAAAATAGATTTTTGTAAAGTATATTTTTTTTTTTTTTTTTGTAATAATGATTAGTTAAATAAAAAGATGGATGAGAAACGATTGCATGTAGCGGCGATGAGGATGTTGAGATGGATGTGTCGAGTGACAACAATGGACAAAGTAAGGAATGAGTTTATAAGGGCAAGTTTGAAAGTGGCGCCTGTTACAGAAAAAAATAAAGGGAACCGTCTGTCTTGGTATGGAAATGTGATGAGTAGAGGTGACACTCATGTGACTAAGAGAGGAAGAAGAAGGCTAAAGAACAGATGGATGGATTGTCTACGGAATGATATGAAAGAAAAAGGAGTAAATGATACTGTGACGTCTGATAGAGGAGAACGGAAGAAAAAACGTGTTGCGCCGACCCCACGTACTCGTAAAATGATGATGATTGTAAACCTGTGCGTAATATTTGCCTATGTTAAACTCCATCGCGCACACGGCGTGCCAATTTATTTACTTCATGAACTCGCGGAGGTCTAAGCCTGTGGCGGGTGCGGGCGCAGTGGAGGGCGCGGTGGCATGCGCGATCGGTGTCCATAGTGCCGAGCAAGCATTTGTTTCTGTTGCGGCGACTTCAGGTGTTGCAAGTCGTGGGAACTCAGTAGTTTGTATAAAATTAAATTTAAAAAAGTTTTAATAAAGGTTATTTAAGATTGTTTACAGCTGAATTATTCACCATTTACGGTAAAAATAATTTAGTTATGAAACTATAATTTTAAAATTTTATTACAAATACCTACTATGGTACTTGGTAACTACTCGTAGATAGCGCTGACTATAAGACTGAAACCGTTTAATACACCTGCCAGTCGCACCGTTGAATCGCTTGTTGCCTATCAACGCGCTAGCCTCGCAATCTCGCTCATACCCACCGCGCTAGGCCACGAACAGCGATTTCATATGTTTGATATTTCCTCACCCGCTGCCGCCACTGCGGTAGGCTCGCAGTGTGTTTGAGCACTTAAAAGGGATTGCGTAAAAAAGTATTTTTAGTAGGAATATCTCGCCGATTTTAACATCGAATAATTTTGCGTATTTAAATATTAATCCTCTTTGGTTGAGTAAGAAAATTCGTATAATCTTTACTGAAGAATTTTGTTTGCTTTCAGAAAATGAGTTTCTAACGTATGTATTTTCTGAAACGTTTTTCAATATTTTTTTTGGTATTTCTAGATTGTGTCTACATGGTTCGCAGAAAGAGTGGGGATTTTTTTCCGGGAGTGGGGCAGAGCAGGCTGGGAGAACAAAAACTACATTTTGTAGAAAATGCGCGCGTATGTTGGAACGCCCACGTTTATATCAATTAACATTCATTCTACACAATGTTCCAAATATTTTTAACCGACTTCAAAAAGGAGGCGGTTCTCGATTCGGATGTTTATATTTGTTCTATATGTTTGCTCGCGCATAACCCAACCGATTTGAAAAAAAACATTTTTCATCGACGGTCGCGGGACTCACGAATTACCGTGACCCCGGTACGTAAAGGGCTATTGAAGGGCACCGTGGATTTTAGTCAGTACGAATCTGACAGTCCCTCCCGCTCTGCCTTGGTTGGGAGGACTCATGTGATGAGTTTACCACGTAAAAAAAAATTGTCCCATCGATCGTATCGAAATCGGACAAGCAGTTTTTGAAAAATCAACAAAAATTAACAAAATCAAAAAAAATATCAACCTTGTTTACGCCGATTTAAAAAATTATTCACCCCGAACAAATAAAGCTACAAGTACATAGAGTCCGCAAAACAAAAAAAGGGGCCGTTATCATCACCACTGAAACCAAACAGGATGCTGTTAACTCAAGGACGAAATCCATCTGTCGTTGTCTGGACTTATCGTCGACGAACCGAAGAAACGGCAATCACGGATCACGGTTATAGGAGTACCGACTTCGTTGACTGTTTCTTGTTTTTTTAAAGTGGTATAATTATCAAATGAGTCCTTCCACCCAGGGCAGAGCGGGAGGGACTGTCAGACTCGTACTGACTAAAATCCACGGTGTCCTTCAATAGACCTTTACGTACCGGGGTCACGGTAAATCATACAGGCTGACAGGCTTTCCAGAGGGCCCTCTAGAGGGGGTCCCCGTCATTTTTTGTTGACACTCTTTGAGACGGGCGTGGAACACAACGCGCCGTCGACCCGGGCATGGTCCGTGGTCGGACAGCGAGTTGCCCATTATTCGTTGGCTGATAGTGATGTTCTTAAATGCATGTATGAGCAGAACGTAGCCGATAAGTTTCCGGAGTGGCAGGTTATGGTTCGATTGGTAAAATTTGACAAATTGGGGTAAGTTCACCTGCTGGCGTCAACATAAACATACATAGCAAGGTCACTTTTCTTGTAACATCCATTTTTCATTTTTTTAAAAACGTTGCCCCACGCTAGGAAATTCTCTTTTGTCGTGGGTGCGTTTACAAACATAGAAACTCACATACACAAACACCCAGACCCGGAACAACTACTTGCAGATCATACAGATATTTGTTCCGTGCGGGAATCGAACCCGCGACACATAGCGCAGGAGTCAATTTTCTCAGCCACTGCGACAAACGTGCTGTCAATTTGCCTTTAAAACATGTTTAAAGGCATCTGCACACCAACAAAGTCTCAACACCGACTCATTTACAGCAATGTTCTCAAGACCACTAATGGCAACAGTTGTTACTTCTGACGATAAAACTATGTTTAAAACATTAAGACACCGACAGACGTCCATATTGGTGACATAAATGACGTGCTGACATCACAGTAACCTATCTTAATGGTGTGGCAGTGACTCGGATACTTTCTCGAAAGATATATGTTATTTATTTAAGTAAGGTAAACGTTTTTAAATATAGAAGAAGAGATAGGAAGTTGTTTCTATGCAGTAATCTATACTTTTGTGAGATTGTTTTTAAAAGGGCGCTGTGGGCTTGGAACACAGAGGGTAATGGAACGTATATGGGACATTTTCAGTAAAAAAAAGTTTTTTAATTATTTACTTATCAATTACCAACTTTAAAAGGCATACTTATCATACTTATTCTTGCATGTGCTGCAAGAATTTCTTAAGAGGTTACCGCGGCCCTAGCAACTGAAGGACAATTAAAAGAACCGGGTGTCCGTCTCATGACAGTCCCTTCCGCTCACCTCAGAGCTCAGGGGCCGTATTATGACGCCCAAAAACCAGACTTGTTCCATTGAGTGAACGAGGTGGCGCTAGACGACTTGTATAGCTCTGTTTCTTTCACTCACTGGAACAAGCTGGGTTTTAAGACGTCATAATATGGCCGCAGGACTCATTTCTAGTATTTCTCATTTCTCTTTTTCTCTCTTTCTTTTTCATCGACTCCAATTTCTAGGTAGGTTTTATCAAGGATGAAAATTAACGGTCTTATACAATGTATCACTAATCTTTTAATCCCACTAGAATATACTGCCATCCAACCGTAAAGCATTAATAAGACTTCTATTTCACTTAAAAAATGTCTAAAAGAAAAAAACATTATCACGAACAGCCAAAAAATAGACCAAATAGCGAAATGCTTTCTTTTGCTAACTTCTCGTAGCAACCACGTAGACCTGCTACGAGACCCGTAGCACATCACGTAGCAAGCGCTACGGCTTTTCTTGTCTGATTTTAAGTGCGGATTTACAGTTCTATTAAGTTTTTATATTAGAATTTCCCAGTAACTAACAACACGGAGTTTGGAAGTTAACGGTATGATATCCCATGCTTAAGACAGCACATTTAAAGAACAGATAGATCACCTATGGGGCAGTATGTGGGAATAAATTCGATATATTTACTAACAAAAAGCAAGGAATTATGTTAAAATAAAAAGAGAAATCAATATTTTCCCATAACGTTTTTCTCCTTTCAATACAAAAGAAATTACGTTTTATTTATAGAAGTAATGACATGTTTGTAGGTTTTCTTTTATTCCCGCACTATCATAAATGCGTTAAAAAAAAAGATCTTAAACTTTCCCTGAGCCCATAAAACTATGAATTACAGTAGACATTATAAAGGAGCAAAACATATAAGAAAGAAGGTTCACCTTTACTTGACCGACCTCTACTTTATGTCTACGATCCAGCAACACCCCCCGCTATTTATTTTTTTAAATATTTTCAATGTACAGAATTGACCCTTCTACAGATTTATTATATGTATAGATGACAAATAAGTGTTGCCTCTTTGCTGTTTGTGTAGTCCTGGTTATTAAGCCTTTGTCAAATAGACAGGCGTGACGAATGCGAAGCGTCACGTTTTTATTTGTAATGTATGGAATTTTTTTGAATCCAGTCACATAGAAAAGCGAAAGCGATCCGATAGCGTGACAGAACTATCGGACTGGCGTCTCGCTACGGTTCGGTATCGCTTCGGAAACGCTTCGCTTTCGCCTGTCTGTTTGACAAATGCATTATTCTTGCGCCCACTGAAGTGGCACATGAGATAGTAGCTCCTGAGATATTCCACATACGTGCCTTATGTACATATTTTACGCATGTGCCATAAGTGGAACTACGCTGCTATGGGTTCAGTTCGTATTCCCCAATTATATTCATTGAGCCATTTAGCACAGCGCTCGGGCACGCTGCAATCGCGGCGGTAAGACTCCTCTTTGAGGCACTCCTGGCAGGTGAGAACGCCTGATTTTACCACAATAAACAAAAATGACATAGCATAGCACTGGTCGCAAGACGATCTCCGGCCACCGTAGGCGCGGGCATGCGGGCAGCAAGTAATGGGCGACTCGCTGTCCGACCATGGACCATGCCCGGGTCGACGACGCGTTGTGTTCCACGCGCGCCTCAAAGAGTGTTAGTGACGGGGCCTAAGGGCCAAAGCCTGCCGGGGTCGCGGGACTAACGGATTACCGTGACCCCGGTACGTAAAGGGCTATTGAAGGACTAGACTAGGATAGATTTTATTAGTCAGTACAAGTCTGACAGTCCCTCCCGCCCTGCCCTGGGTGGGAGGACTCTTTCGATGATTTTATCACGATAAAAAAAAGCATAGCTCTGGTAGAAACAAGTTCAACTAAACTTTCTATTGTTTATTTCTTTCTATGTGATGATGCTGATGATTGATGCATGCTTTGGACAATCGTGAGTATTGTTACTAGGTGAAGAGGATTGTACCTACGTTAACGGATGACATATCTAGTTAGGAAATGTAGTTTCATAGCTTGGCTTTCACATTCTCACAGTATAGCTTCATGATACATATCTGGTGGAAGACTGCGTTTAAACACAAATATCTAATGAACAATCAGGCCTTCATTTGTCCATAATAATTATGTCCCAATTTTAGTCGGCACGGTTAGCGCAGTGGCTAAGCGATTGGACTGCTGCGCTGCGTGCCGCGAGTTCGATTCCCGCACAGAACAAATTTTTGTATGACCTACTAGTACGTTGTTCCGGGTCTAGGTGTTTGTGTATATGAGTTTCTATGTTTGTAAATGCACCCACGAAACAGTAGAAATTCCTAGTGTGGGGCAACGTTCTTTAAAAAAAAACGAGGGGTGCACTCTGGGAGTGCCGGCAGAAGTGAAAACTTCAATAGTAACAAAATAAACACACACGAAAATTCGCGCAAGCGCCCTGCTCCGTCTTACGAATTTTCGATCAGGTCACGTGTTCTGACGCGAGTTAAATTTTTTTTACCCATTCCAAAAAAGTGCACAACGCCGCTAACGAAGTTTTAACTTCAAAAAATTGACCGTTCCTATACGTATTTTCTTTCATTATTATACATCGAGTGTGAAAAATACAGAGTTCTCTGTATACTCGTATAAAGCTAAACTTCTGTTTTATAATTTTGTATTGAAAAACTGAAATGAAATAATGTAGACAAGCACTTTACTATATGAGACTATGACCTTAAGCCACAACATGACTTATCGTGATCTTAACGTGTGTTTTTTTCCTTATATCTATAATGTATGTAGTGGAAACCTATTTAGGTAAATTGATCTTTGTTAGAAGCTTGAGTGTTCTTATATATTAGTTGTTCGTACTAGACAATCGATTATTTTTTGTAGGTATTTTTACAAGGTGGTGCGCTTTAACAAGAAGTATCGTATCAAAAAGTAGCTGGTTTTTTAATCTATTAATAAACTGCGTAACTGAAAAGTTTTAGAGAAAATTATCTGTGACAGTTCTTTATGAGCCAGTCTGCACTGGCTCATAAAAAACTATTAAAATATTGGTAATTTTTTAGTTGCTTAATTTCAAGAACAAAACTGTAGTCAATTTTAAATAATATCAAAGTATATTATACCACTGCGTGGTAATATTATAGGTAATGTAGATATTGAAAAAATACAATATGTCTCGTCCGGAAACAGACAGGCGAAAGCGAAGCGTTTCCGAAGCGATACCGAACCGAAGCGAGACGTCAGTCCGATAGTTCTGTCACGCTATCGGATCGCTTTCGCAGTTCTATGGGACTGGATTTAAACAATTCCATACATTACAAATAAAAACGTCACGCTTCGCATTCGCCACGCCACTCTGTTTGGTAAAGGCTTAACAGAACCACCTCATTAACGAAAAGTAATCATGTTACATACTTATCCCATTAAACAACAAGATTACATACACACCACAAGGCGTAAAGCCAACAAAACACGGGTAAACTAAATACGTTCTCTTTAATTGAAATAAGTAAAAGTGAGAGGTAAAGCCTCTATTTGAGTTAATGTTTACCTACGGAATCCAATTTGGTTGACTCATCTATATGAAAGGCATGAGGGGAACTTGAGGGTCTGGTGGTTGCTGGAGTTACTGCTGAATATAGAGTATTGGGGTTTGATACAAGGTTAAGAGATCTCTTTAAAGAGATAAGCTCACCTTTGTGAATGTAATTTTAAGTTTGGTTTCAATGTATCTTTTGTGCACATTAAAGAATATATATATAAGATTTAAGTAAAAATTAATTAAAAGTATATTAAATAATACCAAGTTAACTTTGTTACTAAAGATGTAGGGAATACTTATGGAAACTATTGATCCAATTCCGTAAGTTATTTTAATAATGTAAACTTCGTAATTCCCAAGTGTCTAAACTATATTTGAAACGTTCCAGTTATATAATTTCCAACCAAAACGCAAGCAAACACACACAGTGGCGGGTATCATTATACTAGTATTTTATAAGGTGGTCGCGGAACTCACGATTTACCGTGACACCAGAACGTAAAGGGCTATTGAAGGACACCGTGGATTTTAGTAAGTACGAGTCTGATAGTCCCTACCGCTCTGCCCTGGATAGGAAGACTCATTTCATGATTTTACCACTATAAAAAATAGATGTGTTTTATACGGTGTACCGTATACTATTGCCATAACAAAAGAGCGCTAAACACCTTGTACAAATAATTGTGTTCCATTTAGTGACGAGAGCACTTAAGACGAGTGTACACGATCGAACATTTCTAATGGCTTTCATGACGTCACGCTATACTCCGCCCGTGAGTACTGGCATTAAGAACATTGTATTTGTTGAACACAATGGTCAACATTGAGAGTAAGCAGATTACGAGTAATGTCTTGCACCTTTTATTATGCCATAGGTGAAGGAAAAGTAGGACAACTGTTTTCAACTGTGGGCGTTGTGTAAAGGAGAATAAGAGTCTTTGTAGCTTGACAATACACTGCGTTTACCTATTTAAGGCGGTTAGTTTTGTTGACAAAAGGTGAAAATATGTTTTCAACTTTAGGATTTATTTGAAGGGTCATTGTAATGTTAGCGAGTCGGGGTCGCGGGACTGTACGAATTACCGTGACTCCGGAACGTAAAGGGCTATTGAAGGACACCGTGAATTTTACTCAGTACGAGTCTGACAGTCCTTCCCGCTCTGCCCTGGGTGGGAGGACTCATTTGATGATTTTACCACGTAAAAAAAAGTGAAAGAGGAGTGACAATCGTCCACCTCACGCCCCAGCGTTTGTGGATGTGAGTTTGGGTTATAAGCGCACCCACGACATAGGAGAAATGCCTAGTATCGGGCAACGTTAAAAAAAATCTTATGTTAAGTCTCTTCACACAGCATAAGAAAATTGCATTATATGAAATTGCGTTGCCAACTGTTGCCACAGATTAATATACTGTTGCTTAGATAACTATAATGCCTTTTTCAAACAGACAGGCGAAAGCGAAGCGTTTCCGAAGTGATACCGAACCGAAGCGAGACGTCAGTCCGATAGTTCTGTCACGCTATCAGATCGCTTTCGCTTTTCTATGTGACTGGATTCAAACAATTCCATACATTACAAATAAAAACGTCACGCTTCGCATTCGCCATGCCAGTCTGTTTGACAAAGGCTTAAGAAGTTTCCCAATAGTTATGTCAAAAATCTTTTTTTTACATTATTACTTGCTTTTTGCTCCTGTACTGAAATATAACAGATGGACAAATTCTTTGAAATATTTAAGCAAGATTACGAATCTTTTTATTGATTTCTTTCTACAGCCATATTTTACCATCAGTGTCCATTTAGGAGTTCATATCAGAAACGCATTTAGCTTCGAAACATGTCACGGGCGAAGTGCCTTCCGTTCCATTTATGGAACATTTGTCATCATCAATATCGAGAAATATTTCGGTCAGAAAAGAAACTCATATTGTCATTAACGGACGAGGCGAATGTGGAAATATTTTACCGAAATGCAGTAGTAAGACTTCATACTATATGATGGATAGATGTCTGGGGGATGAATGAGTGAATTTTCGCTACTTTCTGACAAAATCTTCGAAATAAATTGGATTACACAAATAAATTGGACAGTTTATAGTCTGGATTAACATATTGGCATCGTCGCCATCAGCAGGGTGCAAAGGGGCCCCCTCTGTTGGGACAGAAAATACACTTAACTTATTATTTTTCAAAGAAGGTTGTTTCAAAGAAAATTAAAACGCCTAGTTAGGTTGCTGCCTTTTATTTACAATTTAATAAAATAATAATTGGTAACTGCAATGCACATCTCTGAAAGTAATTCTAGCGGCATGTATATATATATACGAGTATATAAAGAAAGAAAGAAAAAAAATATGGTATTTCTATAACGTTCTCATGGGACAAATTTTGGAGAAGGAGATTATGCTGTGTGAAGAGTTGTATGTGTTTATGTCAAACAGTATGTGTTAAGCGATTTATGACTAAGTTCCAAAGAAAATATAAATTTCTTAGGCAGGTAATTTCTAAAAGACTCTCATTTTACTTGCCTTTTTCATTATCTTTTATCTGATGACTAATTTATGACCATTTGACTTTTATGGCTGTCTTATAACCATTATTTTACTTTTTCCTCTATTTAATTATCCGTAAGAAAACCTTTTCTAAACGTTTACGGCCTATAAAAGATAAATTCCGGCGAAATTAGCAGTTCTATCCAATGTTTTCTCATTACTTCTTTATCTTTTGATCAACCCTTCCCTTGCGTCACAGTAGGTATTCTCTAGCTAGTATTTCAACTTGGAATAGATGTTTTTTTTTAAAAAAAAACACTAGGAATTTCTCCTGTATTGTAGGTGCGTTTACAAACATAGAAACTCACATACACAAACACCCAGACCCGGAACAACTACTTGTAGACCATACAAATATTTGTTCCGTGCAGGAATCGAACCTGCGACACATAGCGCAGGAGTCCAATTTCTCAGCCACTGCTCTCCAAACGTGCCGTCTGGACGCCGTTTGGACATCTGACAACCAATCTTACCAAGGATTTTTGTTTTACTCATTGCTGGGATGTGGAGATCAGATGGTCAGTTACTCTATTTATAATACTAGTATTCAGTTGCATCTGGTTAAAATGGAAGCTGACTTCAACTTAATTGGAAAAAAGCTAAGAATCATAAATACTTTTAAACTTTAGTAACACTTTTTTAATAATTTTGTTATCTAATTATTTTTTTACGTAGTAAAATCATCACATGAGTCCTCCCACCCAGGTCAGAGCGGGAGGGACTGTCAGACTCATACTGACTAAAATCCTCAGTGTCCTTCAATAGCCCTTTACGTACCGGGGTCACGGTAATTCGTGAGTCTCGCGACCCCGGCAGGCTTTGGCCCTCTAGAGGGGGCCCAGTCATTCTGCTGACACTCTTTCAGGCGCGCGTGGAACACAACGCGCCGTCGACCCGGGCTTTGTAAATGATCGGACAGCGAGTCGCCCATTACTCGCCGCCCGCGTACCCGCGCCTACGGTGGCCGGGGATCGTCTGCCAACGACGAGTTTGGAGTAAAAAAAAACCTATTTTTAAAACTTTAGCAACTGCTGATTGAGATTTTATTACAGATGAGCATCACCTTTGAAATGAACATCAACTAATATATATTTTCCTGTTCTTTTAGGTATATAGATAGAACACACTTTATTTGTATGGTTTGCAAAATACAAATAACGAATACAAAGTGCATCTTATAAATAGGGTGATACAATAGGCTGCCTTATCTCCAATTTCTTTCTTCTCTCTGTAATGTTTTTATCAATGAATTGATAAATAAATAAGGAACTAGTTGTATTACTGGTTTTATACTGTGCCAATGTCATAAAAGGCATTTAATACCGGGGCTCGAGGCATTATTTCACAAACAATTTATTTTATACTGACTCATATAGAAGAAGGGTTAATTATGATTGTTTTGGGAGTTTTTTGTTTAGGCACGGTCGGGATGTTTGGTTAAATCCGCGTGAAATTCAGGGACGTCGCAAAGATTATAATGTTTAAAATATTATGGTAATCTTTTTGCCGTCCTTTTAGGCAAATTAAAACATGTATTGTGATGACAAGGAACACAATGGTGAATACTGCGATACTTTTTTGGAAGGAAAAAATACATAATTATTAGGTTTATTTATATTTTCGTTGTATTTCACGCAGTATGGACGCTGCTGGGATGCACATTATACGAATATATATATTTTATACTTTGCATCACACTAGGAATTTCTCGTGTGTCTGTGTCGTGGGTGCGTTTACAAACATATAAACTCACATGCACAAACACCCAGACCCGGAACAACTACTTGCAGATTATACAAATATGTATTCCGCGCGGGGATAAAACCCGCGACACACAGCGCAGCAGTTCAACTGCTCAGCTACTGCGCCAAACGTACCGTCAATCAAGACTAATCAAGATTAACTACGTATAAGTACATTAGGCACTAAAATAAAAATAATCAAAATATTTTTTTTAATTACAATTATGATCGGACGAGAAAAGTGTGTAAATAAATATGAATAAATGAATTGTTTATTGTTCCAAAGCTATTACATAAGAGTATTGTGAGGCAGCCCCATTAAGTTCTTTGTAATACTTGTGTTGGGGCCAACTCGCTACTTCCCCTAATTTACATTAGCATTATGGAGACTAATAAACCAAAAAACAAAAAAAAATGTAACAATAATAATGAAATTAGAAAAAAAAAAGTGTATGCAATGAAATATAAGTTGGCTACATGAAAATTATATTATTGTTACTTAATTATGATATCGGTAATAATTAAAATTAACTATGTACACATTACTAAAATAAAATAAACTGAAAACATTTATTTATTAATTATTATCTACCATTTAATTAATCTTGACCTACATTTCAGATTATTATCTGATGAGAAATTTTATCATATCTAGTTTACCTGTCTCAACAAAGTTTGCTGACTACGTAACACATAAGGTCATTTTTGCTACCACGATCTATCGTAAAGAAGGTGGCTCTACATTTACACTCACATCCACAAAAAGTCAGGCACGGAACAACTATATATAGGCTTTTTTTCGTGGTAAAATCATCACACAGCGCAGAGCGGGAGGGACTGTCAGACTCGTACTGACTAAAATCTACAGTGTCCTTCAATAGCCCTTTACGTACCGGGGTTACGGAAATTCGTGAGTCCCGCGACACCGGCAGGCTTTGGGCCTCTAAACTATATATAGGCTTTGCAAATATTTGGTCTTTCTTTCTGTCTTAAAAAAAACCGGCCAAGTGCGAGTCGGACTCGCCCATAAAGGGTTCCGTAGCAGCAAGTAACATAATATAAAAGTTCTTGTAGTTGGTTCTAACTTTGAAAGGCTAATTGTAGTTTACGATTCATGAAGTATTAAAAAAAAACTTGATCTCGTTCAAATCAATTTTCGCTGGTAGTTTGCATGGTAATATACATAATTTTTTTTGTTTTATCTTTCTCTTATTTTAGAAGTTACAGGGGGGGGGGCAAATTTTACCACTTGGGAAGTGTCTCTCGCGCAAACTGTTACAAAAATGATATTAGTAACCTCAATATCATTTTTAAAGACCTATCCATACCCCACAAGGATGGGATTGGTGTTTTTTTTTTTTTCATTTCTAAATATGGGGAACCCCCATTTTTTATTTTTGTATGAGGATCCTAATGCGGTTAACACTTATACTTTCTAAGAAAATTGGCTGTGACATACGGACGGACGGACAGACAGACAGTCATGACGAATCTATAAGGGTTCCGTTATTTGCCATTTGGCTACGGAACCCTAAAACCGTTGACCCACACTAAGAATTTATTTTGTATCGTGGGTGCGTTTATAAACAGAGAAACAAAATCCAGACCCGAAACAACAGCCTACTTGCAGAACATAGAAATGTTTGTTCCGTGCGGGAATTGAACCCGTGACACGCAGCGTAACAGCTAATTGTTCAGCCATTGCGCCAACTATGCTGTGAGTATTTGTTAATGCCTTTGTCAAACAGACCGGTGAAAGCGAAGCGTTTCCGAACCGAAGCGAGACGTCAGTCCGATAGTTCTGTCACGCTTTCGCGTTTCTACGTGACTGGATTCAAACAATTCCATACATTACAAATAAAAACGTCACGCTTCGCATTCGCTTCGCTTGTCTGTTTGACAAAAGGCTTAAAAGATGTTTCCAACATTTGCTAAGAGCTCTTTCTCGAGTGGAAGCCTTTTGTCATACCGTATAGGTGACAAATTAGTATTCGGCGCGCCATATGAAAGTGATCACCGTAGCTTATAGACACTTACAACACCAGAAGTATCGCCTACAGCTGAGGCTACATTAGGCAGCGTTTTGCGATGCGATCGGAAGAGCGAAATGATTTACACTTGGTATCGCTGATGTACGGCGTAGACATATACGTGAGCTTGCATTTATTTGTATTAATCGCTCTTGATCGCTCGCAGATCGCGTCGCAACCTAATGTAGCCTCAACCTACGTATTGCCGACTCTGCACAAAGAACTGGCTCACGCTTAGACATGAGCTATTTGACTTCGAAACGTCTTTTTTCATGATCCGTTTTTCTAGCTAGCAATGCTTTTTAAATGTCTATGTTCACAAGCTTAACAATAATCATAAGAATACACGAACACAGCTTAATGCCTTTGTCAAACAGACAGGCGAAAGCGAAGCGTTTCCGAGGCGATACCGAACCGAAGCGAGACACTAGTCCGATAGTTCTGTTACGCTATCGGATCGCTTTCGCTATTCTATGTGACTGGATTCAAACAATTCCATACATTACAAAAAAAACGTCACGCTTCGCATTCGCAACGCCAGTCTGTTTGACAAAGGCTTTTGAATTGTGTCATCGAATTTTAATGACGAATCGTCAATACCGGACCTCGTGTTTTTTTTTAATCTGGCAAAATCATCAGGGAATTTTAGACTCGAACTGACTAAATTCCACAGTGTCTTTCAATAGCCCTTTACGTACCGGGGTCACGGTAATTCGTGAGTCTTTTCATTTTTGCTGACACTCTTTGAGGCGCGCGTGGAACACAACGCGCTGTCGACCTGGGCATGGTCCGTGGTCGGACAACGAGTTGCCTATTACTCGCTGCCCGCATTCCCGCGCCTACGGTGGCCGGAGATCGTCTGCCGACGTCTGTCGCCGTGGGCGTCTACCACTGCGATCTCATGTTACTTAGCTCTAAGCAAGCATAAATAACTGAACATTGATAAGTGCTTCCTCAGACTCAGATAAATCAGGATTATGAAAACGCATAATAAGTAAGATGAATGCGAAGAAAAACAAGTGAAAAATACTGGCAACCCACTCTGGTATCAGTGTTACCACATCTGTCTTTTCTAGCATGATTGACGATCGTATTAACTTTTATGTAAAAGAACATTAATCATGTTTTCACTGAGAATTATCTCGTTGCGTTGCGTTATTATTTTTAGATATACTATAATACATTACAATGATTGGGCGTAAATATGGAGCTTAGCAAAATGAGCGATAGAAATCAATGGATGCTAAGAAAGGAGTAAGAGAACAGTGTATAAAACGGGGACGGGAGGTATGATGGGAAATCACACACTTAAGGCAAACTTAACACAATACTAACGTAGCGCAAGCGCCAATAGGACGCCATTTGTTAATGGCCGCTTGCAAATGACGTCCTCATACGACCTTACAACTCGTAAGTCGGGGCCGATGCCACTGAGCCACTACTGCTCTCAAAGAAGCCTGTACATACAGTAAAATACCTACTAATACTGATACCCTTAGGCACTCCTCATCCACTAATCCACGTGATCCTTTACCCCTGGACATAAGGTCCATTCTGCCGTAACAACAGACCCGCACGGATTTAGCAGTTGACCCTTCAATCCAATTAGTTGGCAACATATGAGCCATACATCTTCGGCCCTCATGTCGATATCCAATATTATTTAATCTCAACGTTGTTAGCCGAAAATGTGGAAGGCACAAAAGAATTTTTAGAAAAGAATTCATGCTCGTTTATCAACCGACGCGACGCCTGGATGGTCGGTTTCTGGTGTTTTGCCATGCAAACTGAGATTCGGTGTGAAAAACTTACAATAGTGTGAAATTTACTTATGTGGAATTGCAAATTTTTAATAAAAGTACTTTTTTACCTCGTATTTATGTGTGATTTTGACTTTAAATGTAATGCCACCGGTGTCAAATACTGATGTGTTGTCAGTTGAAACCCGGGATGGTACTGTCCCCGGGGGCGCGGGACTGTCTCATCAGTTAAACGTCACCCTGGAACGTAAAGGACTATTGAAGGAACACCGTGGATTTTAGTCAGTACAAGTCTGTATTCCATCCCGGCCCACCAGTGTAGGAGGACTCATTTGATGATTGTACCACTCTATAAAAAAAAACTAACTTGAATCAATGTAGATATATCGGAAACTCAAAGCAAATAATAAACATGGTAAATATCCTAATTTAGTTCCAATATTACAATAAGTTTAGTGCAGAATTCATCATCTACATAGCCTTTTCCCAACTATATTGGGGTCGGCTTCCAGTCAAACCAGATGCAGCTGGATATTAATATTTTATTTAAGTTTACTGTAGAATTAACAAAGGAAATAGCATTATGAAATGCGATTACCTCGCAAAACAAAGCAGACTGAAAACCAATTACCTTTTCTGGAAACATCCACATCCAATGAAAACAGTGTCGCAGAGCTAGTTTATAAGTAAAACAAAACGGAACGCGGCGGGGGCTGTCATCTCAGTAACTTTAAATGGGTTAAGTGAATGCAATTGTTAATAGATTGTGCTCGTTTGTATACAGATAGGTACTAGTATTTATGTATGTTATCGAACCAATACTGTTCACTTGCTAATGCACTTTTTGCGAAATAATTCGTAGGCATACCGTTATAGAGGCCATAGATGTTAGGGGTTGCATAATGGTTTTAACCTTGCATACATAACCAGGCAAGGCAAGGCAAGGCAAATAAATTTATTTATTTACATTTATTTCCAAGTAACTTATCACTCAAAGTGTTAGTAACAATATTTCTTAATCACTATGTTAGTATTCCTAATCTACACATTTAACTTACGTCTATAAAATTAATGTAAAATCAAATGTAAACGATTCTATTCTATTCTATTCTAAAAAGCCCTAGCTTGCATGTGTTAAAACTGTACAGTTTTCGGTTACGCGTGCGGTCGGTTATGCGTGCACGGTTAAAACCATCATGCAAACTGTAACGTGTATGTCTTCTATTAGTAATACACAGGTATTGTTTTCAGATACAGCAGTCTAGATATGGATGAAAAATCTCTAATATGCGACCTCAATAAGAATGAAAACGTCAATGACCTCTTATTGTCATCTCTCCCCTTGAAATTATGTTTAGCAAAGCATATTTTGTTCAGGTTATTTTATCTACACGAGTATCACCATTATTTTCTTGTTCACGTTATCTTCATATGAATATTGTTTATTTAAAAACGTGATGTTAGAAAATCGTGCATGATATCACAACATGGCGTTATCACAGTTTCGTTCTAACCCAACCACACAATATTTCTCTCACTGTTAAGAATTGTATTTTTCGTTTCTATTTTTCAACTTTTCTCTCCATCAATTGCGTTCAGGGACCTGGTAAGACGGAGACGCGAGGTATGATGGAAAATCACACACTTAACAAAAGGCAAACTTAACAAAATACTAACGTAGCGCAAGCGCCAACAGGACGCCATTTGTTAATGCCCGCTTGCAAATGACGTCCTGATGTCCTCATTATACCTCGTGTCCCCGTCTTATGCACTGTTCCCCTATGTCTTTTTCGCTCTTCAAAGGTGACTTTAACAGTCAACGCCTTGGTTGTCCTTGGTAAGGAATTATTCATGTATCGTGGTTGTGGTACACTGACACGAGCAGCCAGACCCGGAACAATCACTTGTAGATATCCATTTTGATTGTTATTAATTAATGTATCACATTGATTGTGTTTTCGATTAGTGTTTTATCAATTTAACTAATGAATGTCTGTCGATTTTATCATTTTAACTGTATTGTATACAAAATAATCGGAATTAAACAAAGTAGGTCATAATTAATATACTGCAGTTACTATTTTTTTTTTATATCAGTCAGTGGTGACAAAGTCTACCAGGGAGTGACCTTACCCAGAAGTAGCCTCTTCCTGTTAACTCTTTTTTTATCGTAAAAAAAGTCATCAAATGAGTCCTCTCACCCAGGGTATAGCTGGAGGGACATTCAGACTTGTACTGATTAAAATCCACGGTGTCCTTCAATAGCTTTTTACATTCCGGGGTCACGGTAATTCGTTTGTCTCGCGACCTCAGTCTTGTTCACTCTAACTTTTAAGTTTTATGATCAACTGATTCTGAAAAGGTAAAATTCTGAAAAAGTATAATTAGCCTAAAATGTTCCCATTGATTGGACTACATTCGTGGAGCAGGAATCTTCTGACATAGAAGATTCCCAGTGGCGACTAAATTTACTCTAACTTTATAGAGACTAGGACCGCGTGAGGGAGAGGACAGCGTCCTCCCTCCATCCCAGCCGCAGTGATAAACGCCCACGGCGACGGACGTCGGCAGACGATCTCCGGCCACAGTAGGCGCGGGCATGCGGGCAGCGAGTAATGTGCAACTCGCTGTCCAACCATGGACCATAACCGAGTCGACGGCGCGTTGTGTTCCACGCGCGCCTCAAAGAGTGTCAGCAAATGACGGGGCCCCCTCTAGAGGGCCAAAGTTTGCCGGGGTCGCGGAACTCACGAATTATCGTGTCCACGGAAAGGGTGTAGGGCTATTGAAGGACACCGTGGATTTTAGTCAGTACGAGTCTGACAGTCTTTCCAGCTCTGCCCTGGGTGGGAGGACTCATTTGATGATTTTACCACGTTAAAAAAAAACAAATCTTCATAGAGACTAAAGAAAGGGTATTTGAATCGCCAATCAATTGACATACTTTTATGAGCTGTCAAAACACTATTATCCCATAAATTTTGACTGGCAATATCAATCTGTGACGTCACTAACTAGAAAAAAACTCGTAAACTCAATGATCTTACTATTTATTGATTTCAGTAAGGTCTGTTACTTCTTTCTTTCTTTGTCGAGGATGTGGCCACGATTTCTGGTGTCAAAGTTAATTAAGACGCCTTTGGGAACACCACAGGTATCCCCAGGTTTCCTCAAGATATTTTCCTTCATCGATATCAGTGATGTCCAAGATTTTAGAAAGTACTACATGAATTGAAAAAGACGCATTGGTTCTTGCTTGGGCTTGAACCCACAATCTCATGCATGAGAAGAGATGTGCTAAACCTTTGGACTATCACGACTGTAATTTAGAGCTGTAGCTGGAGCTATTAAAATGACGTGAAATAGTTTTTTTAAAGTTTATCAGGTTTTTGAGCCTAAAATTAAGTGTATTTTTAGCGATATATTGTGTTTTTCATATTTATTCTGATAGTCTCTTTACAATTTTTAAATCGTTTTGCATACAAACGATATATCACGATACTGTTTCACAAACCAGTTTAAAACTATGGCACGTTCACTTTCGCCGCGACCGCCAGCCGTCCGTGAAAGGCACGCGATTATCTAAAAAGCAGATTAGCCGATGTTAATTGACCCGTTATACTGGAGTGATTGACACCTGCGTCCGGCGCGTCCTAATTAATGTCGTCTAAGTATAGTATAGTAATACTGTGATGTGGTGACGTCCAATATCAAAACTCAACAACAAATACTGCAGGTTAACTAAGAAATACTGCAGGTGCGTGAAACCCGGGACTAACGAATGCCGTGATCCCGGAACGTAAAGGGCTATTCAAGGACACCGTGGATTTTAGTCAGTACAAGTCTGACAATCGCTACTGCCCTGCCCTGGATGGGAGGACTCATTTGATGATTTTACCACACTATAAAAAAAGCGCATGAAACCGCTTCTTCAGTTTCATTTTCGGGTAGTGTCGACGGAAGAATAATGAGATGTATATCGTCTTAAAGCCTTTGTCAAACTGACAGGCGATAGCGAACCGAACCGAGTCCGAAAGGATAACGAAGCGATTCCAGACGTCAAACTGGGTGCAGCGAACCGAGGCGTGACAGTTGTATTAGCTGACTTTTTATGAACGACGTCAAACAGAGCAAACACGCCTTCGCCACGTCTTCGCATCGGTTCGGTCACGCTATCGGATCGCTTTCGCTTTTCTATGTGCCGTATTCAAACAATTCCATACATTACAAAAAAAACGCCTCGCCACGCCTGTCTGATTGACAAAGGCTTAAGGATTGCATCTTCTGTTTAACCTTTTCCCAACTACGTTGGGGTCGGCTTCCAATCAAACTGGATGCAGCTGAATATCAGTGTGTAGAAAATAAATGTTCCTATTTTACAGTCGTCTACAAAACGTGCCAGTTAAAAAAAAATGACGAATTAAAAAAAAATAACTTTGTCGATGGCGCAGTGGCTGAGCGATCAATTGCTACGCAGCGAGTCGCGGATTCCATCCTGGCTCGGCACACATATTTCTGTGTGACCTACAAGTAGTTGTTCCTGGTCTGCGTGTTTATAAAAGTATGTGGATTTCAATGTACCTAACAGTAAGTACACCCACATTGCTCCAGTTATTTTTATATCTCATAAAAAGGGCAAGGGGGTAAGGCTGTTGCCAAGAAGTTCGGGATTCTATTACCAAATTCCGGACAAAAAAAATAAAAACCTGATCTGAGATTCAAACCGAAGACTCTCAGGCTTATCAGTCGCCCTTGCGGCCACAAGGTCACGAAGCAGTAATTGGGTGACTGACCACAGATACCGAAATTCCACAACATTTACGTCACGATGTTTTAAGTGGGATTTATTGCTTTAGTTATTCTAATTCTGTGGGTTAATGTTTTACTAGCTCATCGGTTCTTCGCGCCATCGGATCAGCAGCGATTTATACGGCTTTACGCTGCGCTCGTGCGACTTTTTTCAATGACAAATAGTTTTGTACTGACTTATTAAACTAGCAATATTCTGTCATGATGAAACTTTATATAATATAAATTGCAAATTTAATTAGTTCGTCAGATAGAGTTTTAAAAATAATGGGCACGTATTTATGCTTTCGTTAAGCTAATGCATATTTACAGAGATATAACGCATCTAAATTCTAGAATGCGAGCTCGTGACGTCAGAAATAAGTAAAAATTGTACTCGATTGTGACGTTTTTTTTACAATTTTAAAAGTGTCGTATCTTCGTCAATTTTGGTTTACGTAACAAAAGAAAAAATACGTGTCAAATATTTTTTCATAATATTATAAACGTGAAAGTTTGTTTGGATGTACTGCTGGATGTTTGTTACTCTTTCACGCTAAACCGCTGAACGGATTTGGACGAAATTTAATACACAGATAGTTAATAAACTGGAAGAACACATAGTCAACATAGTATACTTTTTATCCCGACTTTATGTTCCCGTGGGGTCATTTTCGACTTGTAGCAGGCGGAGCCGCTGGCAACAGCTAGTAAAATATATTATGTGTTTTGTTAGTTACTATTTGTTTGCTCTCCGCCTCAATCTAGCCCAGAAGCAAAGATAAGACGTAAGATGAGCGTGCTCATCGCGCTCTCAGTGGAACTCCTGCGCACAAACGGATTTTATCAAACAAACAAACAAATTCTTCAACTATGTTACTTCAGTTAATTCATTCAATTGAACCCAAAGCTGGTATGGTAATGAGTAACTTATTCAACAAATTCAAGACTGAATTCATTAATTATTTTTAAATTAAGAACTCAGACGACGATAACACAAAACCAACCAAAAGGACATTCCCGAAACACGATAAAACAAATGACTAACGACCGTGTTCTAAAATGCAGTTTCAATTTCAACTCTCAGCACTAAGGCGAGCGTTGAAAATCGAATACAATGCGATTATTAAGGCATTATAGTCAGATCTATAGGTTGTACTACAGACATTATTCTGCACGTGTGAGTCATTAATCAAGGTCGGTTGGTACCTACTCATTAAGTACACATTTACCGGTATAGATAAGGTGGCACGTCGTGATTTGAGTATTACTTTACAAAATGTCCAGTGCATCTAGCTTAGAAGTATGCCCTGTGAGGCTAGCCTAGGTTAGGAGGTCGTGGGTTCACCTTTGGTCCTGGTACTTCGACCCAGCCACGTCATCACCACTACTGTCAATACGAAGAAACGGCATATCCTAGAACCGAAAAGAAGATTGGCCAACGCCCTAAAGCTGGGTACTCACTTAACAGTGTTGCATGTAACGTATCAGATACTGTATCAACCTGCAAGTGGTTATGGCTCGTCCGAGCACACTCCGAGCCGCCTTTGTGTTCACAGCGCTCCACACGCGAGCGGTTCGCAGCGGGCTCGTGCCTACGTACTCACTTGATACCGTATCTGATACGTTACATGCAACACTGCTAAGTGAGTACCCAGCTTTAGAAATGAAATGTACGCGTTTTTTTTCCAGCCAGTACGCCATAGCCACTGGGCCGATTTTTGCCAACGATCTTTGAAGAAACCCACCAACCCACGTTTGGGTTAATGTGATAAATTGAAGCTTACAAGGAAGCTGGTTAAAGCCTTTGTCAAACAGACAGGCGTAACGAATGCGAAGCGTGACGTTTTTTATTTGTAATGTATGGAATTGTTTGAATCCAGTCACATAGAAAAGCGAAACCAATCCGATAGCGTGACAGAACTATCGGACTGACGTCTCGCTTCGGTTCGGTATCGCTTCGGAAACGCTTCGCTTTCGCCTGTCTATTTGACAAAGGCATAAAAGAACCTGTATCCTAACAGTGTGATCATTGTAGGCTGATTATAATTGTACTACAGACACAGTAATTATTGTACATGAGTCATAACTCGCGCTGAGTGTAATGAGTAGGTACCGGTAGTGTGTAACGATTCCTACAACGTTGTGGTTCGCGGAATGTATTGGTTTACAAAACATCGGTTAAGTACGCAGTGCATCGCCACATGTTCGAGAATTCTGTAGACCAGCCACCAGCGATTTATAAACAGGGTTGCCACACGTCCAAACCGAATTAAAAATTTTGGCGACAATACCGAATTATTGGAAACTGTTTTAAATTCACTATTATTTAAACTTAAAATGGGATATTTGCTATGTTACTGACTATGTCAGTTTAATCGTAAAACACAGTCCATCTTACTAATACTAGAAAATTAAATGCAACAGGTGTGATGAGGATGTTGTCTGTTACTATATTGGTAAACAAAGGCACACAAATAAATTTTTGTATATATAAAAAAATACATTGCCGTACTCTAGGAATTTCGACCTTATCGTGGGTGCGTTTACAAAGATATAAATAAATTCATAAATGTACCAACGCCCAAACCCGGAACAACTACTTGTAGATCATACAAATATGGGTAGACGGTGCTTTGTGTTCCACGAGCGCCTCAAAGAGTGTCAACATAATGACGGGGCCCCCCTCTAGACGGCCAAAGCCTGCCGGTCGCGGGACTCACGAATTACCGTGATCCCGGAACGTAAAGGGCTATTGAAGGACACCGTGGATTTTAGTCAGTAGGTACGACTCTGGCAGTCCCTCCCACTCTGCCCTGGGTGGGAGGACTCATTTGATGATTTTACACGTTAAAAAAAAGAGAAGATCATACAAATATTTGCGGGAAACGAACTATGACACGTGACACACAGCGCATCAGTCCAATCGCTCAGCCACTGCGTTAAGCTGCTTTTCCACCAGACATGTGCTATGCTACGTTGCTGTGGATGCTTTTGATATCCACCAATCATATTCATTGATGCACATGGTGGAAACGGAAACATACGAGTATTGAAGGATGCGTGCATCGACCACACAGTGTGGTCGATGGATGCGTGCTATGGATATGTGCTATGGATGCGTGCTATGGATGCGTGCTATGGATGCATGTTATGAGTCGTCTTCCCTACTATCGATTCTTCTCATTTTCGCGGGACTCACGCAATTACCGAGACCCTGGAACGTAAAGGGCTATTAAAGGACACCGTGTATTTTAGTCAGTACGAGTCTGACAGTCCCTCCCACACTGCCCTGGGTGAGAGAAATCATTTGATGATATGAATACTTTGCGGAGGCGCATTTTCATAGCACATCTTACTCGCACCGCTACATAGCGTAGCATAGAGGAAACGGTCACATAGTTCGTAGCATGGCTTTTACAGCCTCGCAGCATAGCTGCATAGCATATCTCTGGTGGAAAGGCACCCCTAATCGTCACAGAATAACTAATGTAGGATTATTTTCGAGATATACGCGGGCGAACCCGTTTGCAACCGCTAGTTATCAAGACATCAAAATTTATTTTTTAAAGAACCAGTGATGTTTTCTTGATCTCAATTTTTGACAGACTTCTACAAATCACAGTATAATTTAACGAGAAAAGTTTGGACATTTCTACAGAAATTTGTCGGAACCTTTTATAGATCTGGCAACCCTATTTATGAGTGTTAATTAGTGCTTGACAACCATTTTAATGACACATAACGAGTAATTTAAGTGCCTTCGACATTCAAGTACGTGGCTTTATTTGTAACTATGCAATGATTGTGTATAATTGTACTGTAGAGTTAACATAATTATAGAAAAAAAACAGTCCAAGTACGATTCGTTCGATCGTGCACGAAGAGTTCCGTACCATTATTAATAAAAACGACAAGAAAGTCACGTTTGTTATATGGAAGCTCTCTTAAATATTCATTTTTTTTTTTTTTTTTGTATTTGTTGTTAATCCGGCAACAGAAATACATCTTCGGTGAAAATTGCGACTGTATAAGTATCAGGGTTCATGAGATCCAGCCTGATGACAGACGGACAGAAGGACAGCTTACTCTTAGTAATACGGTCCCGATTTACCCTTTGGGTACGGAACCTTAAAATCCACACATATCTTGTCATCAAATAAAACATGAGCATATGTAAGGAAATGTCAAAACAAAAGTAAAGGTTGGTCGTTTTATAAGGAAAAACGGGCAAAAAACGACATGGCAACTATTTCAATTATGATTTGTATAAAGTTAAACAATGTTTTTAAAAATAGTTTTTTATATTGTCTTCTCAAGGATATACTTAACTGCCACAAAAATATGTAGTAGAAATTATGAATTAACCAGGAAAATATAAATGTAAAAAGATGTTCGCGAAGCAAAAAACCCTTCAATTTGTTTTGCAAATAGTAAAATCCGAGAAACGTCGCATCGTCGGAATTCTTAACGAGTTAGGGATGTACGTTACTTGCATTTGTATCGATAATGATTAAGCAACTATCAGTACAATTCTTGTATAGCCTTTATCGTGTTGGTAAGGTGTAGAAACTTTGATATTTTGGATGGATACTATCCAAGTGTATAATAAATCTCTCAAAGAGTCGTGGCAAGATTCCAGGTATTTTGTTTATCATTTTGTATTCTATCGAATTGACTGATGTATTTTAAAATAGGTACATAATACATTCTAAAATACATCAGTTAATTCGATATCGAAATCAAATGTTTCGGTACGATAGTGCACTGTCACTCCGATACCGATACCGATCCAAAATGTCTGAGTGTAGCAATTTGTCTTGTATCGACACTGTAAATGTATCGAATTGGATCGCACATCACTATACGTATACAGGAACACTATCTAGGTCTTATCGATGTGTATTGCGAGTCGTAAATAACTTGTTCAGGTCATGTGTCTCGTCGCAGCTGCATATAAAATGACATTAATAAAGCTCGTGTCATTATTGATTAGTATTAATATAAAACTATTTTTTTTTTACGTGGTAAAATCATCAAATGAGGGGAATACGTGGTAAAATCATAAAACCCAGGTCAGAACGGGAGGGACTGTCAGACTCGTACTGACTAAAATCCACGGTGTCCTTCACGGTAATTCGTACAGTCTCGCGACCCTGGCAGGCTTTGACCCTCTAGAGGGGGGCCCCGTCATTTTGCTGACACTCTTTGAGGCGCGCGGGGAACACAACGCGACAACAAGACTTTTGCATTTTGATTGCGAAGCTTCCATTATTCTACTTGATTAACGATCAGTTATTATTTTAGGGTATTTACAATATCTATGATATGTTATTGTCACAATGACTATTAACTTATTCCTCACTTTTTATCTCTGTGTTTTTTCTTCGTGTTTGTCTTGTGTGAACTCATGGCGTAACTTATTTTTTTAGCGTGGTAACATCATCAAATGGGTGGGAGAACCCATGGCAGGGCAGGAGAGACTGTCAGATTTGTACTGACTAAAATCCACGGTGGACGGCAGGCTTTGGCCCTCTAAAGGGTCACTCTTTGAGGATCCATCTCTCAAAGAGTGTTAGCGCAATGATAGGGTCCCCCATGATCGGACAGCGAGTCGCCCATTACTCGCCGCCCGCATGAGACTTTTTTTTAAATTTATACATTCATCAGGATTTTTTTACGTATACACATCAAGCTTATAAATAAATGAAAATGCAAAACCGGTTTATCTTGTCTTGTCTTTTTATGATCTATCCGCACAATAAATGGTTCGTTCATACTGGTTTTGCATAGCGTGATGTGTATCTGTGTGTACAACTGTACATCGGCCGTATTATGACATCTTAAAACCAGGCTTGTTCCAGTGAGTGAAAGTTACAGAGCTATACAAGTCGTCTAGCGCCATCTCGTTCACTCACTGGAACAAGCCTGGTTTTAAGACGTTATAATACGGCCCCGACCTGTCTTTTTAGCCAGTCGGTTTTTTTTTTCTCGTCAATCAATTTTTGCAGTCAAAACTACACATTTCCGGCTGTCATGAATTTTCACTGTGACATGTGACTGATTCGGTTCCGAACCAAGATTCTACTTCGGTCAATGAGACTAGCACCCAGAACCTTCGGTCGGAAACTACATGTAATACATAGCTCATGTTCCTAAGTAGCTGTAATTGTACATCTAGTTGAGTGTAATGACACTACAAGTACAGTCAACAGCAAAAGTAGATGACCAAAATCATAAATTCAACACTAATGAACAGAGTTCGCGTCAGAACTGCGTAGATGAACTAGTAGTAAACGTTTGATAAATTACAATCACATACTTTTGAATCACTTCGACGCCACACAGTTCTGACGGGAATTTGTATGTTCATTAGTATTGAATTTCTGATTTTGTTCATCTACTTTTGCAGTTGACAGTACATATTGACTGTTTTATAGGAAAACCCTTGGGGGAGTTCCGTGACGCTACCAGTGATATGTCATGTCATTGTGTAGGAAAGTCTGGTATATTTGGTGTTTTTACCCGACTGGTTATGTTTTTCGAGTGTATGTATCTACCTTTTTGTTTTTTTTTTATCGTGGTAAAATCATAAAATGAGTCCTCCCACCCAGGGCAGAGCGGGAGGGACGATCAGACTCGTACTGACTAAAGTCCACGGTGTCCTTCAATAGCCCTTTACATTCCGGGGTCACGGTAATTCGTGAGTCCCGCGACCCCGGCAGACTTTGGTCCTCTAGAGGGAAGCCCCGTCATTTTGCTGACACTCTTTGAGGCGCGCGTGGAACACAACGCGCCGTCGACCCGGGCATGGTCCATGGTTGGACAGCGAGTTGCCCATTACTCGCTGCTCGCATGCCCGCACCTACGGTGTCTGGAGATCGTCTTCCAACGTCCGACGCCGTGGACGTCTACCACTGCGGCTGGGGTGGAGGGAGGACGCTGTCCTCTCCCTCACGCGGGCCGTCTCTTCCTTCGCGAGCATAACTGAATTCGCAGTAGGAGGCGACCGCTTCTCACTCCGTCTCGCCCCGCAGCATGGCCTCGACCAATGCCGGGCGCGAGAGGTCTCCGCCTTTCGTCGTCGTCGTGAGGACACGTCGGTGCTCTGCCCAAGCGGGGCAGTCCTGCGTCACGCGTAAGTGAGGACGCCGTGACGCCTATCCAGCCACTCCTCAAAGAGGGGTCTTACCTCCGCGATTGCGGCGTGCCCGGTGATGAATCATCATAGCAGAAAATTGGTTAAATGGAACAAAATTAAGTCAAATTTAAATTAATGTAAAATCAAACATTCTTATAAGTATTAGACAAAAAAATGTATTCACAATTTTATACATTCATCTGCCTAGCCTTTTCCCAACTATATTGAGAAAAGGCTAGGCATAATAATATAATAATTTAATTTAATACATAATTTTATATATTATATGAATGTGTATGTAACATTATGGACCGCAATAGGGTAAAATAAAATAAATAAAAATACATATTATTATATTTAAGTGTATTCTTTTTGTATGTTATTGTAATGTTGTTTAAAATAAGTCCATTGTATTTTCCTTGTTTCAGATAATAAATAAACAATAAACACATTGTTTTATTATTAGACGGTCCAGAAAATCCCAGGTCACAACTGTCTGCAGTTGCCATATTAAGCCACAATAGCAATGGAACTGACATGGCGCAATATTGCGATGTCATTCACACTTTTCTATCACCTGTACGCTCTCTTAAATATGTATACTAGCGAGCTACCAGAAGGTCGCGGGACTGTACGAATTACCGTGAACCCGGAACGTAAAGGGCTATTGAAGGATACCGTGGATATTAGTCAGTACGAGTCTGACAGCCCCTACCGCTCTGCCAAGGGTGGGAGGACTCATTTGATGATTTTACAACGATAAAAAAAAGCGGGCTACCAGAAAGAGACGAGAGATAGTACCATTAAAAGGTTGTAGGTAACTGTTAACTTTAAATCGATACCAGATCATTCACGCCATTATTTAAGAGGCTATCCAGGATCAACTACAAGAAAGTAATTCCATACTCGGGATCATGGTAATTCGTACAATCCCGCTACCACGGTAGGCTTTGCCCCTCTAGAGGGAACCGTAGGCGCGGGCATGCGGGCAGCGAGTAATGGGCGACTCGCTGTCCGACCATGGACCATGCCCGGGTCGACGGCGCGTTGTGTTCCACGCGCGCCTCAAAGAGTGTCAGCATAGTGACGGGGCCTGTAGAGGGCCAAAGCCTGCCGGGGTCGCGGGACCAAGGGAATACCGTGATCCCGGTACGTAAAGGGCTAGTGAAGGACACCGTGGATTTTAGTCAGTACAAGTCTGACAGTCCCTCCCGCCCTGCCCTGGGTGGGAGGACTCATTTGATGATTTTACCACGATAAAAAAAAAAAAAAAAAAAAAAAAAGAGGGAATCACACATCAATTTGCTGACACTCTTTGAGGCACGCGTGGAACACAACGCGCCGTTGACCCGGGCATGGTCCATGGTCGGACAGCGAGATGCCCAAGACTCGTATTGACTAAAACAGACCCAGTTCCTTCAATTTCCCTTTACGTTCTCAAATCATTCTCCTGATCTCATGTTGGGGTTGACGCAATTATTTTTCTTCCATACCTACTAAATTATCGTCATCTCAATATGGGCAGCATGGCCAACTTTATTTGTTAATCCTAAGAATTTCTCCTGCATCGTGGGTGAGTTTACAAATATAGAAACTCACATACACAAACACTCAGACCCGAAACAACTACTTGTAAGTCATACAAATATTTGTTCCGTGCGGAAATCGATCACGCGATACGATGCACAGTAGTCGTTCGCTTAGCCAATGCGCCAACCGTGCCGTCAACATTAACCATCGTCATTTTAAACGTAATTAAAAAAAAATGGGAATATAACAATAGTTAGTTTAACTGCTATTTATTTATCCAACAACAGGCCCTTAGTGTAGGGCACTACCTATTTAGTTAAACTTTGGTTTATAAATAATACATCATCTGCCTAGCCTTTTCCCAACTATATTGAGGTCGGCTTCCAGTCAAACCGGATGCAGCTGGATATCAATATTTTACATGGAGCGACTGCCTGTCGGTCCTCCACAACCCAGTAACTGAGTAATACAATACCCCCAGCAATAAATGTATGATGACCATATTTATTGTAAAATATCGCGTACATCATACACACTAAATTGTAAAGAAAAACTAGAATTAAAATATAGATATAAGCATAGGTTAAGATATAAAGTAATATAAACTATGTTTGTAGATTAAATAAGAATAGAAGTAAGAACTAAATAAAAATAGATAGTAAGAATCACACCGGGCAAATCGGCAAAGATGTGTATGTTGTAAACCCGATAACCCGGAGTCCAATGTGCAAGAAGACTCCCTATATTATAAGAAAGAATTAGATAGATATAACAATAATTTGTAAACTAGATATAATTTTGTAAAATACCAGATGTACTTTTCATATGTTAATAAAAAATCCTGTGTCTGTGTTCACCCGAATCCCTAAAGAAAAATAAGAAATAAGACAATAAGTTAGTGAGAATAAGATACTAGTAAGATAGCCCGGAATCCCACCGGGGAAAAGGTATGAATGAGATTGAAAGAAAGAAAGACAAAGTATGTGGAATAAAAGTGCGAGAGGAATAATTGATAGAACTAGAATGAAAGAGAAGACAAGATAAAATAGGCTCTGACGTTATGCGTTGGAGGAAAGAGAAAAAACAAAAAAAAAAAATACAATACCCCATGGTAAAACTGGTTGTCAGACTTAAATAATACATTTTATTTAATTTTAACTTCATTAAACCATTTTCCCGTTTGTTATTTTAATTATTTCCGGTACGATACTGATGAATTTGTAGAAGAATTGATTTATTTCCTTTTGATTACATTTGTTACAATTAAATTATTATTTTAAAAGTATTTTTTTAAACAAAAAATATTCTATTTGAAACTGATTCCCCAATGTTTTATTTGAATATATGCTGCTATTTTATGGGTTTATTTACGAAGTTACATAGTTATTATCGTTTCAAAACAATCGTCTGTGATAAATTGGCTATTGCTAATGCAATATATTATTTCCGTGTAAACTAAAAATATTCGAAACTTATAGGTAAAAAAACACAAACGATTAATAAAAATGTCACTTACCTAAAGTCCTCATTTAAAAAGCATTCCAATTAAGTTAATTAAACAGCAAAAAAAAAGAACAAATCCAAATCGATAAAATCACAAAACGATAAATCACTTTAATTTATTCGAAAAACTGCAACCACATCACTCAAACAAAAAAACAAAAACATATCACAGAAAATAGTTCGCAAACTTTCCGATTCTAACCGATAGGTGGCGCGATGTCGTACGCGTGCGACCTACCGGGCTGCCGAAGTTATACTGACTAACTCTAGTATATTCTCCGGTTTAAACTCCAAGTTTGCATCCTGATAACAAGTCGCAATGACTATAAATTAATGAATGGATTTTTCTATATAAGGAGTCAATTCTTTTCCTTAATTGTATTGACAAGAGGTTTATTATGTGAGTCCAAAATACGGTACACAATGAGGAAAATTAGGAGGAACTATATATGAGGAAGAATGTAATATCGGGGCTTTTATTACAGGTAAATAAGAGGGATTTTATCAACTATTTGTTGTAGGTTTAACTGATTCGTCTCATTAATTTATGTCAAGACTTGCCCGGGTTTATTTAACGACACGCTTGAGGTTGACCACTATCTCTTCTGAGTAAGCGATAACGTGGTCGACGGTGTAGCACGCTTACCAATCCTAGAAGACTAATCTATACATATAATAAATCTGTGGAAGGGTCAATTCTGTACATTGAAAATATTGAAAAAAAAATAGCGGGGGGTGTTGCTGGATCGATACCAAACCCAAATATGTGATTAAAATTTTTTTTGTCTGTCTGTCTGTCTGTATGTGCAGGCATCACGTGAAAACTAACGGTTCGATTTCGATGAAACTTGGTATAATTATACCTTATTATCCTGGGCATAAAATGGGATACTTTTTATCCTGGGAAAATACGTAGAAAAAAAAATCTTATTTTTCAGTTTCATTCATAGACGTTGTTCTGTAGAACCGCGAATCTCCTTAATTACTATAGGCTTAGCCGTATTTGGGTCCAATAGATATTTATAAGATGTCATTGTCAGAGTTAATCAAAATGGAGAAATAAACCATCCACACGAAGACCGACATCCGCGCGGACGGAGTCGCGGGCGGAAGCTAGTAACTACATATTTTTTGACTTTGACCACTATCTCGCCTGATGATAAGCGATGATGTGGTCTACGGTGAAGCAAGCTTGCCGAGAAGTAACCTAATATTCATTCTCGACTCAAAACCCCAAGGTGATGTAATTAGGTTTTTCCAGGTATTTTTCAGAGCATAGTGCAATGTATTGTCCACATTTTAATTGTCTAAGTACTTCTTACTATGCATACATATTTTATAAAACCACATTTAAAGCGGAATTCTTTGCTGAACAACACAGCCGAACCGAAGCAATTACTATTATAGTAATAGTATATAGTATTTTTCGAAACGTAAATCGACTAAAAGTAGAACACAATTATGAGTATTCTATTTTGAATAATGACTTGCAGGCGTCTAATATTATCTTAACTAATAAATAAACTGGACTACTAATGTAACATTAAAGAGAAGTTTAAATGTTTTTACAGATTTTTGGCACTCAATCACGTCAGAATTACTTTGACTATTACACATCAGAGATAGATTTGGTTACACACATAGGGTACCGTGTAAAGCAATATTTTACGTTCCGGTAGTATAATTAACGGGTAAAAAGGTGGGCAAAGCTGCTGGCAACAACTAGTAGTTACAAAAGATTCACATAAATATGGACGTCACGTTGCCACAAGCGACAATTCAATAAGTATAAATTTTATAAAATTGTGAGAGAAGGTAGATAAAGTGATTTTCGTTCGACAACTCATTAATTCTATTTTAAGTTACATACCGAGTTCGAAATACCGAGAATTGAATGATTCAACTAGCTAAGACTGAAGTTGTGATAAAAAATCTCACGACAGTCTTTCATCGTTTTCGTCCAAGTTTTTGAACAGCATATATCTGCCCAGCCAGTATATCTGCCTAAGTTTTTCTCAATCATTTGGAAATCGACTTCTACTTCAAAACTGTGCAGCTGAATAGGGAATTTGACAGCGTCAATACATTGCATTTGATTAGCTCTACCCTGGGTGGGAGGACTTATTTGATGATTTTACCACGATAAAAAAAAAGTATTCAGCGCGCTGGACTGATGTCTTACAAGCCATCTGGCCTGCCCATTGGATGTTTCAAGACAGATAGTATAAACAACAAAAAGAAACAAATCACTTTACAAAGATCCTCTCTGAATCTAGTCTTCTAGATCCATATTTTTTCATTTACTATTAGACAACCGCAAACCACCATTCTTCATCTTTTTTATACAGCCAGACACAACGCATACAATAAAATAACATTGTTTGTTGTTTCTTGGAATCAGACACCATTTACTACTCAATATACATAAGTAGGTATATGGAATACACTTTTGCTAAGAGCACGCTAAAAATATAATGCTTACGATTCGTCTCAAGTCAATATAGGTGTGCCATTATGGTACGATTCCAATAAAATAGTGTGCGGCACATTTGTTTACGTAGGCGCACTTCTGCAGTGCGCGTACTTAACTAGCATTGCGGTTAGCCTCCGTATCCACCGGCAGTGCAACACATTTGTACGCGAATATTTTCACTGAACTACCTAAGTCTAGTAATGCGCGCGCACAAATAACGGGGCTACTGCACACGTGTGCGCGCACAGAACAAACCAGATGTACGCGAACATTTTGACAATGTTCTACATTACTGTTAATTCATAAACCACTTCTAATATAACGAAATTACTCAAGATGCCATATTAAAAATAGTATTTTTAGATTTTAACATTGTCCGCACATTGTTCCACGGTTTTTACAATGTACCTTTAGTGTTATTATATCGGCATGGTATTTTCCTTATTAGTCATGCGCTATAGATAAATATTATCACAATGGTACGTAAAGTGGGACAAACCTGGGACCTAACTGGTGATACTAGAGATCAGCGTTCTCAAACTGTTTTGGTGGCGGAAACCTTACGTACATTCTTCAAAATAGGTGACCATGTTACAATGTAAGACTATGCTTTATTTTTTTAGCGTGTTTCATGAGATTATGGTATTTTTAATCCAATCTCCTTATAATATTTCTGTAAACTGACACGCCATTACCATACTCGGTTTTATTTTAAATCATTTTTCACTTACGCCATCCATCTTTTCATCGGCGTTCCCCAACCTATCATCGCCATAATTTATATTCATATTTTAGTCACATGTATTTCATGAACTTGAGAAAGGACATAGGATAGCTTTTATTACAAAAATTTTTAAAAAAAAAAAACAAAAATCTGCCGGAAGTCACTATTCCACGCGAACGAAGTCGCGGGCAAAAGCTAGTATATTATATATGAAATTTTTTGTCAACGCCGAAAACCAATAACCGTAGCACGACTCGTCACTTTTTTATGATGTAAAGCAAACAAGAACTTTGACGACAATTGGATGGGAAAAATTAGGTCCTCGTTCGTATGCTTTTTTTTTTTTTTTTTTTTTTTTTTTTTTTATCGTGGTAAAATCATCAAATGAGTCCTCCCACCCAGGGCAGGGCGGGAGGGACTGTCAGACTTGTACTGACTAAAATCCACGGTGTCCTTCAATAGCCCTTTACGTACCGGGGTCACGGTAATCCCTTGGTCCCGCGACCCCGGCAGGCTTTGGCCCTCTACAGGCCCCGTCACTATGCTGACACTCTTTGAGGCGCGCGTGGAACACAACGCGCCGTCGACCCGGGCATGGTCCATGGTCGGACAGCGAGTCGCCCATTACTCGTTGCCCGCATGCCCGCGCCTACGGTGGCCGGAGATCGTCTTGCGACGTCCGACGCCGTGGGCGTCTACCGCTGCGGCTGGGGTGGAGGGAGGACGCTGTCCTCTCCCTCAGGCGGCCCGCCTCCTCCTTCACGAGCATGACTGCTTCGCAGAAGGAGGCGACCGCCTCCCACTCCGTCTCACCCCGCAGCATGGCCTCGACCAATGCCGGGCGCGAGAGGTCTCCGCCTATCGCCGTCGTAAGGACACGGCGGTGCTCTGCCCATGCGGGGCAGTCCTGCACCGTATGCTCCACCGTGTCCTCCGGACGATCCTCGCAGTGGTGACACCCAGGCGTTTCTTCCCTCCCTATCAGACACAGGAACCTCCCGAAACTTCCGTGTCCGGTGAGGACCTGCGTCATGCGGTAGGTCAGGACGCCGTGACGCCTATCCAGCCACTCCTCAAAGAGGGGTCTTACCGCCGCGATTGCGGCGTGCCCGGACCTCGGTTGCGACAGTCGCTCCCTCCATACTGCCCTGAGATCACGCCGGAGCTCTTCCCGCCGCGCCTCGACTTGTCGAGGCAGCGGGGATTCGCCCCGACGCCGCGCCTCCACGCGCCACTCATAGACGCGCTGGAGGGCAGTCGCCTCCAGATCCCAGGGCAGCAATCCGGCAAGGAGGTTGGCCGATTCGCCGGCGATCGTGCGGTATCCCCGGATCATCCGGATGGCCATGACCCTTTGGCATGCGACCAGCTTGAGTGGTCGCGTCCGGATGCTTAGGGCCCACACGGGGGCCCCGTAGAGGGCCATGGACCGCACGACACCGGCGTACAGCCTCCGGCAGGAGGCATTTGGCCCGCCGAGATTGGGCAGGAGTCGCTTGAGAGCGGCTGCTGCCCGGTTCAGCCTTGGGGCCAAATGCAGGAAGTGCTCCCTGAAGTTCCACCGGCTGTCGAGGACGAGTCCCAGGTACTTCATCGTCCTCCCGACGCCGATGCGAACCCCCTCCACCGTAATGTGGGACTCTGAACGTGGCGCGTTCAGACGACCATGAAAACACATGGCCTCCGTCTTGTGCAGCGCCACGTCGAGTCCCAACTGCCGGATCCTATTAGCGACTGTCGCTACCGCCTGCGTCGCCACGTCGGCCGCCGCCTGATGCGACTCTCCCTTCGCCAGGACGAGCGTGTCGTCGGCGTAACAAATTACGCCGACGCCGTCAGGGAGGTCGCCGCGCAGCACCCAGTCGTAACCGATGTTCCACAGGAGCGGCCCCAAGACCGATCCCTGTGGAACACCGCACGACATCTCTCGCCGGTTCCACTCTCCCCGGTGACCGGGGTAGATGACGGCTCTGTCCGTCAGGTAGTCCTCGACCACACGACGGAGGTAGGTCGGCACCCGGTGATACCGGAGTGCCTCCCTGATGCAACTCCAGGGCAGGGTGTTGAAGGCATTGGAGATGTCTAAAGACACCCCCAAGACGACCCTGCCCCGGGAAACCGCATCCCCCGTCGTGAGGGCTCTCACGCGCGCGATGGCGTCCACCGTCGAGCGCCCCTTGCGGAAGCCAAACTGGCTCTCCGCAAGGTCCGGGCCCACCCGATTCAGGTGCCCGACGAGGCGGTTTGCAATTACTCTTTCAAAGAGCTTGCCCACCTCGTCGAGCAGCACGATGGGCCGGAATGCGGACGGAGAGTCCGCAGGGCGCCCGGGCTTCTGAATCAGGACCAGTTTCCCCGTCTTCCAACGAAGCGGGAACTGGCCCCTCTCCAGGCACGCGCTAAAGAGCCCCCCCAGTCGAGGCCCGAGAGTCCCTGAGGCCAGGACCCAGGCTTTTCCTGGCAAGCCGTCGGGTCCCGGGGCGGTATTTTTGGCTTTGAGCCGTTGTACCGCCACTCTCAGGTCTACCTCGGTCACCTCCGGAGCGTCGTAGACGTCGTCGTCGCTGTGGTCCACGTTTGCGCCAGCGTCAGGCACCGCTGGAGACGGAGCCATGGGCGGGGGAGTGTGCTCCTCCCGCGAGGGGAACAGGGCGCTCACCACGTCCTCCACGAACTGAGGCTGGAGACTCTGCGTCAACGGGGGAGCCCAGGGGCGGAGCTTTTCTCTCACCCACTTGTAGGGCCGGCCCCATGGGTCCCCGTCCAGAGCCTCCAGCATCTCCTTGCGGGCCAATTCCTTGGCCCGCCAGATCTCGTCGCGGAGGGCGGTCTTCGCTGCCCTGTAGCCATCCTGCAGCTCCGTCTCTACAGCCACCGCATCCGGAGGTCGGGTGCGGCGCCTGCGGAACCTGGTGTACCGGCGTCGCGCGGCAACGCACGCCTCGCGCAGCGCTGCTAGCTCGCGCGACCACCAGTACAGCTGACGCCGGGCGCGTCCTTGCTGGACCCGGGGCATGGCCACGTCACAGATTTCCGACATGGCCTCCTGGAACCACCCCGCCTCGTCGTTGATGTCGGCAGGCCTGTCCGGTGGTGACACCCAGGCCTGCACGATCGAGGCTTCCAGGAATAGCTCCCGGTCCAGCTGCTTCAGCGCCCATCGCGGACCACTCGGGTTCCGTCGGACCGGCGCGCCTGAGGTCTGGGCGGAGACGTCGAACCGGATATACCGGTGGTCGGAATAGGTCTCCACCTCCTCTACAACGCGCCAGTCTGCGACGCGCGGCGACAGGCCGGAGGTGGCGAACGTGATGTCCACCACCGAATCGCCCGTCCACCGCACGCACGTGGGGACGGAACCCCGGTTCTCGATGACTAGGCCATGCGCCAGGGCCCAGTGCTCGAGTATCCTGCCCCGCGTGTCCGTGACCCGGGAACCCCAAGCCACGTTCTTGGCGTTGAAGTCCCCGAGGACGAGCGCGGGGAGGGAACCGAATGCGACGGCGACGTCTCCCAGCTCCGATAGGGAGTCCTGGAACTCGGCGAGAGTTCGGTTCGGGGAGAAATAAACGCCTATTACGGCGATCTCCCCGAACCGTGCTGCGACGATCCCACGCCCTCTCTCGACGCGATCGAGGGGCGGGGTACCGGCGGCGGCCGACGAGATTAGGGTCACCGAGCCGTTCAGGTCCGCCACCCAGTCATTCCTGGGCGGGACAAAGTACGGCTCGGCGACCACGGCGACATTTATCAACCACTGCGCCATGCTCTGGAGCAATAGGTCCTGAGCAGCGGCGCAGTGGTTGATGTTCGCCTGGAGGAAGCGCAATGGGGCCATTAATTGGAGTCCATTGCAGCCTCCTCCAGGACCCTCTCCGAGGGTAGAGCCACGGCGGCGGCGGCGGCAGCAGAGGCGGCGGCAGCGGCGGTGGCGGTGACGGCGGCGGCAGAGGGCCTACCTCTGCGCCTGGCTTTGGTGGGTGGGGTGCAGGACTTGCCCCCGGCCCGGTGATCGGCCGGCTTGCCAGCCGCCGCACATGCGAAGCAGTGCGGCGGGGCAGTGCACGAGCCGGCCTTGTGACCGGGCTGACCGCAGCGGAAGCACCTATCGCTGCGGTCCACCTCCGAGGTGCAATTGCATGCCGCGTGGTTGCCCACTTGGCAGCGAAAGCACCTCAGGGGTCTGGGCTCCAGGACTTTCACCTGCGCAGACACCCACCCGACCAGGAGCCTTCGGCCCCCCTCAACTTTTTTGGCCGCCGACACGGGGCAGCTGACCGTGATGGTCTGCAGCCCCGCGAAGTCAGGACGCAGGGCGCCCGCCCTCACCTGATCGGGAGGGCACCCCCCAGTCCTGGCAACGGCAGCCACCACGTCCTCCACCGTCACGGAGTCATCCAGACCCAATATGCGCACGTCTGCGCGCTTGGTGGGTCTGGAGACTCGGGCCTCCTCCGCATTTAAGGACGCTCTGAGCCGTTCGGCCAGAGCGTCAGCGGTTGGGCCGCTGGTCGCGCCGGGGACCTCCAGCATCCGAGCCCCCGTTGCGGTGACCCGGTAACGGAGGCCCCCGACGATCCCGAGCTCGGTGAGGTCCACCGCCTCCCGCGCCTTCGCGAGCACGTCGCGGTACGACACGCCCCTCTTGACCGCGTCCGGCTGCAGCGTAATCACTACAGCCGCGGTCTTTGGGGCGCGCAGTCGCGCCGCGACACCGCGCTCCTTGCGCCGCCGTCGCCTCTCCCTCCGCCTTTTGGCCCTGGCCGCGCCGGCAGCCTTCCTCTTCTCCCCGGCCACTTGCCAATCGGCGCTGGCCGGGGGAGTCTTGGGCGGAGGCTGCTGTCTATCGGCCTGGGCTCCCTTCTTTTTTGGAGCCGACCGTGCCGGCCCCGCAGGTGTCGGAGTCGGGGTCGGCTTGGCCGGATCCGGTTTTCCCTGGCGAGGCTTGGCCGGGGCAGAACTAGAAGGGTCCGTCTTCGCCGCAACCGTCCTTGCCGGCAACGGTTTGGTCGGGGTCGGGGGCGTGTTCGACGCGGCCACGGCCGCGTAGGAAGAAGAAGACGTCGCCAACGGGGGTCGCAGCACGCGGCTCTCCAAAACGGAGAACCGCTGCTGAAAGGCGGCCAGCTCCTGTCGCACCAGGTCGAGAACAGAGTTCTCCGCTGGTGTGGGCTGGCCTTTCTCCTGAGGACCCCGCGGCGGTGCGTTGCGCCGTCCGCCTACCCGAAGCCCAGCCAGGTCCGCCTTAAGGGCGGCGTTCTCTCTCTGGAGAGCCTCCGTGGCGGCAGTCAGGCGGGCAATCTCCGTCCGCAGCTCGGACACCTCGTCCCTTGCAGACGGAGGCGCGCCGCAGCTGAGCGCGGCCGCCACGATGGAGGCCGTGGCCTCCCCGATCGCCTTCCCCCTTGTCTCCTTCATCCTCTTCCGGGTGACGGAGAGGATGGCAGCTGCCACGACCTCTGTCAGTCTGGCCTCATCTGAAGCCAGACTATTTCCGGGCTCTCCAGAGGGGGGAAGCCCCCTCCCCGAAGTCTTGCCTCGGCCCTTACCCCGCACGCTAGTGGGGATCTTCCGGGCCGAGGCAAGGCCCTCCTCCGAGGACGAAACGTCCTCCTTCGATCGGGGGCGCTTGAGGAAGTCCTTCTTCCTCTCTGCAGCCCCCAACCCCACGCTTCCAGAGGCTACGCTCCGGAAGCTCATGGCGTCTGATGCCGAGTCGGATTCCGACCCGGACACCAGAGCCATACCCGTCCGCGGAGCGGCACTCTGTGCCCGCTCTTTGGGTACCGGTGACGTGGACGTGCTGGTCCGATCCAGCGACTCCACGTCACGGGCACGTGAGCCCCCCTGGCTCAATGCGGCGACTGCCGGGTCAAAGTGATTATTGTCCCCCCCAGAATACGGTGGGACTGACCGGACGTGTCCGGTGCGGGATTCTCCAGCTGCGGAGCAGCTGGTACCCGCCTGGGGTAATCGATTCGATAAGCACTTTTTCATATTGGTTTTTAACTTTTTTAGAGAGGTGAGTTCCTCTTTCCCTACAACCCTATTTCCCCTCCCCTGATTCACTTCACGGTTACGTCTGATGTTCAGACGCATACCGGAAGTGAACCTTTCCCCCCCTTGACCCAATCTCTGAGATTAGGCCGCACGCCGCCTAGAAGCTCGAACTCTGCTCGATCCTCCAGGCGGCGCGCCTTTCCCCGGTGTGTCCCTCTTGGTCTGGTTTCTCCCTCTGAGCCTGTCCGGCATGAGTGCACGAGTGCCTCTACCGGCAGGGGCCCAGAGATCATTGAAACACGCAAGCCCCACCACGACGACAACGTGGGGACACAGTTGGTGGGGCTCGTTCGTATGCTAGAGGCGTTTCTTCATTTTCCATGCAATAAACGCCTTACATACTTCAATTACACTGTAGGTAGTTCTCTGTACGTACAGCTCTTCTCTAAATAATAAGTTAACACAAAAACTAAATAAATACAACATAACTCAAACCACAACCAAGATTACTAAACCACACTCGCAGATAGTTAAAAAAGTATAGAAACGTCCAAACCAATCATTTATAATTGTTTCTAAAAACACAAAAGACAATAACATACGTAAAGGCCTCCTTACACCAAGACCGCCTCCGGCTTTACTGTCGGCTTTGGACCGCGCGCCGCCTGGCTGTTGATGCGATAATGGGCACTTGCACATTACACAATAACGGTTACGACACGACACTTTTTTTTAGCGTGGTAAAATCAAATGAGTCCTCCCACCCAGGGTAGAACGGGAGGGACTGTCAGACTCGTACTGACTAAAATCCACGGTGACCTTCAATAGCCCTTTACGTTCCGGGGTCACGGTAATTCCCGTCCCGAGTCCCGCGACCCCGGCAGGCTTTGGCCCTCTAGAAAAAAAACGACACGACACTGGTCTATCTTCTTCTTTCACTCATTGTCTCTAAAATGAAAATACCAATCCCGCCAATATCATGTCGAACACTGTTATTGTCTAATGTAAAAGCGCTCAACCTTGGACATAACACGGTGAACCGGTAACGCCGATATACCAGCGGGTTTGGTGTGTAGATGCCTTAACCTCCCTAAATACATACACCGTCCATTTAAACCTTGACCGCTAGACTGACCGTGGTCGCCAGGTTTATTGAAGATTAAGAGGATTCCTCGAGCTCACACTCGGGTCGTTAACTTATGCGTGGTCGCATTTGACCTTGACCTCGACCCAAGCAATACGTTTGAAGTCCAGTTAAGGCACAGAATTAGGATTTTAGGGGATTACGAAGATGGTGTTGTGAGGTTTTTATTAAATATAACTTACTGAAGGTTTTAGAGAGATTCCTATTGACACAATTTTGTCAATTATGATAATGCCCCTTCTTTTCTGATAATAAATCTCGCTAGTCCATACAACAGTCACTATCGGGCAAAGGTCTCCTTTTCCCGGAGTAGCGGGACCGTCGAAAAAAGGGTACAACGGCCCTGGAACGCAAAGCGCAATCGAAGGAATAGGGTAGTTTTAGTCAATACGAATCTGGCAGTCCTTTCCTCTCTATTCTACGCCAGGGGCATTACTTTTCTCTTTCCAGATTTCTCTGCTTTGTGCGATTTCTGGTCATACTTGCCCTACTTACATGACTAGATTGTTGAACACTACATTCGTTTACCTTTTTATTAAACAACTATCGACCCGCCCCTGGCTCCGCATAGGTGCAGTCTCTACTATATTATGAATGTTATAAACATATAAAACTTCCTCTTGAATCACTCTATCTTTTAACAAACCCCGCATCAAAATCCGTTGCGAAGTTTTAAAGATCTAAGCTTACATAGGGAACAGACACACAGACAGCGGGAAGCGACTTTGTTTTATACTATGTAGTGATAAACAAAGTCTGGTATGAAACAGACTTATCATTTATATCGTAGTTGCATTTTCAAACATAATGTTTGTGCACCAAAACAACTGTTTATATGTGTGTAAATTTATTTAATTCGCTAAAAGCTTCTCTTTCGCTGAGTTATTTAAAAACGTTCGAGATAAGCACTCACTTATCTATTGAGGACGAATGAAATTATAACTTTTGGGCAATAAACGCTAAGCAATTTATTTAGGGCCTGTAGAGGGCCAAAGCCTGCCGGGATCGCGGGACCTAGGGATTACCGTGACCCCGGTACGTAAAGGGCTATTGAAGGACACCGTGGATTTTAGTCAGTACAAGTCTGACAGTCCCTCCCGCTCTGCCCTGGGTGGGAGGACTCATTTGATGATTTTACCACGATAAAAAAAAAAAGCAATTTATTTAAAGACTACAATTTTGAAGGACGATGATGGACTGTGAAAAGTTTGACATGAAGACCCACTGCCATGACATCATCATCTGCCAAGCCTTTTCCCAAATACGCAAGTTGGGATCGGCTTCCAGTCTAACTCAATATCAGTATTTTATATGGAGCAACTGCCTAACTGACCTCCACAAAAGAGGTAGTACTAGGCAGTACGATATGAGCATTGTTCTCTTTTTGAACGAATTTATTCTTTTGTGCCTACAATACTACGACTTCTGATACTAAAGACAACACGGTTGGTGAAGTGACTGAGCAATTATCAGCTTCACTACGTGTCGCGAGTTCGATTTCCGCGCTGAACAAATATTTGCATGACCTACAAAGAAGTAGTTCTCCCGGGTCTGAGTGTTCGTGTATTTGATATTCCATGTTTGAAAACGCACCTACGATACAAAATCTTATTGTGGGACAATGTTAAAAATACTTGTAAGAAGCTACATATTTCCATTACAATAATTTAGAGTAAGACAAAGTGTTTATGTTAATGATATTAAGGTATTTATCAAAATATTAAATACGAAAAATGCAGCTCTAATCATAAATACCTCACTTTCAAGTACATTTCATATGACCCTGACTAGAGTTGCACGAGGGCACTTGAATGAAGATAATATCGATAAAATGCTCATTATCGACATATCTATCGACATCGCCCACGTGACTGTTGTGGGTCAAATGTTGGCGAACTGAGCTCTACTGTATTTAGAGACAGTTAGCAATTGTTAGGAGTAATTATAAGAGTAATGCGAGTTGTAAGTGGAACAAAGGATAGTACACATCTATATCTATACTGTCTTAGTAGTAGTTGATAGATTTGTGAAGAAGATTGTACAACACTACCGCCCCATTTATTATTGGAGAAAAGGTCGTCACGTAGGTACTTTTATTTTGATATTTCCACCTTTAACTCGTGCTGGCATCTACGGTATTCCTTCAATGACCTCTTACGTTCCACGGCCACGGTTACCTGTTTAGACAGCCCCGCGAACCTGGAAGGAGCTTGGAGTCTTTGTGGGCCCCGTCAGATTGCTGACACTCTTTGAGGTGTGCGTGGAACACAAAGCGCCGTCGGCCCAGGCATAGTCCTTGATCAAACGGTGAGCCTACAGTACCTACAGTCTAATACGCTATGCGTCTGTGATGCCTTTGGAATTGTACTTTTCGGGAATCCTCCACATTCATACATTCTAGCATTGAAAAATAAAACAGTCGTTTTCTTTTCTGTTCCTCAAATTGAATTTAATAAACGCAAAATACTCACGTTACAGGAGAAATTCCTAGAGCGAAGCAACATTAAAAGAACGAAATAAGATGAACGATAGCATTATTTTTTAATAGATACTTATCTTCATCATCGCCATCATCACCCTAAAATGTTCTCACTTTTTAGAGATACTTATAACACCGCTAAATTACTTTATGCGTTTGTTCTTCATGGGTGGGCCATCAGCTTGATTGTCAACAAAAACACTAAACTCTTCAACAACCGCATTGTTTTATCCATTAGCGGGTCTAATGTGGCTACTTTAGCAACGTTGCTAATATCAATATTGCCAAAAATTGTTGACCTTAATATGTTGGAAAGTATATTTAGAATGCGATAAAATTCGTAACGTGGAATACTCTATTCTATTGCTTATGAATAAATAGAATAGAATGATGAGATAACAGATGATGCAGATAATTCATAAATAAAAATTTTAGCAACATTGATATTAGCAGCTCTGTTAAAGTGGCCGTTTTAGATCCCCAAAAGCGCGCATAGACAACTATTTCAGTCAATCACGTTGCAAGCAAAAAATGTTGGCACAGTAGCGAAGTTATGGATGATTTGTAAAACTATTTTGTTTGTCGGTATTTCCAGCTGTAATCGTTGCCAATTACCATTGGTTGGGTTAGTATCGTGTGCGAATTCTTATTATTTTCATTCCAACGTTTATCATCAGCTAATAATGTTCCCACTGTTGGAACACAGGCTGAGGACATAATCCACAGAAGAAAAAATCGACTGCGAGCAGGACTCAAACTCGCGTACTTCTGGAAAAGAACTCCAGACTCAACCAACTAAGAAATCGCAGCCCTAATCGACGAGGTCGAATCATACATTCCATTTGTTGAACGTTTCTGAATTTCTTGAGGCGCCTTTACGATTCGCGCTCCAGATGAAATATGTTAGGGCACGCTGCAATCGCGGCGATAAGGCCCCGCTTTGAGGAGAGGCTGGAGAGCGGCCACGGCGTCTTCATCTTCCGCCTGATGCAGATGCTCACCGGACACGGGCGTTTCGAGAGGTTCTTGTGGCTGGGCGGGAAGTAACGCAAGCATACGGTTGAGGTGTGCCCCGCTTTGCAGAGCACCGCCGTGTTCTCATGGATGCGATAGGCAGCGGCGATCTTTCGCGCCCGGCATTGGTCGAGGCCATGCTGTGGGGCAAGATGGAAAGGGAAGGTCGCCTTCTTCAGCTATACAGTCATGCTAGCGAAAGAGGAGGCGCGCGTCGTGAGGGACAGGACATACCGGACCTCACGACCCAGCCACCGCAGGAGACGCCAACAGCGTTGAACGTTGCAAAACGATTTCATACCACCGTTGGCGCTGGCTTGCGGACGGGGAGTAATGGGTGACTCGCCATCTGTTGCACCGTGCCTGGGTTGACGGCGCGTCAAAAAATGAAAAATGTTAAGTAATTGTGATAAGATTGTGTGCATAATGAAAGTTACATCGACAAAAAATAGTTTAAAAATACTACAACATCTTCTTATTCTCTTCTTATTACTATTTTAACAATGAAAGTTTGTGAGAATGAATGGATTAATGTTTTTTGACGATACTCTATCCCGGTATGACGTTCTAGCAACAGCCAATTCGTCGTAATGTCTCGACATCCAAACTCAAAGTTCACAGTTAAGACACATGCTAAGATGTTCAAGTAGGCTTTAATCATTTCCTTTGAGCGCTACGCTGAACAGTTTAAGTTCTATAAGCCGGCAGCTTGCACTTTAAGTACCCCGAAGTACCACGGTATTTTGTTCAACATCATGTGACGATGATGTAAAGTTCTGCAATAATGAAGGGCTTTCATTTTGCAGACTGTCTTTTGTAAATGACGTCCAGAATGTATTTTAAAGAAGAACAAGTGTTCCATTTGTTTCAGGGCTGCGGTATCCTGCATAGAGAGTCATAAGACTCAAACAAGTAATTGGCACTATGGGGGCCTCGTCAGATTGGATGCAGAAGGCGTAGGACAGGTTAATATGGCGCAGCCTGGAAGAGGCCTATATGCAGCAGTAGACTGTAATACGCTCAAATAAAGTTGAAGTTAAGGCCTCATCAGTTTGCTGATGGGTCCTTGATGGCCTCATAAGGGCTTCGGACACGACTCGCCGTCAACTCGGGCCAGGTCATGGATCAGACGGCGAGCAACTCGCCGTCCACAAACTTACTCCTACCGTGTCCAGAAATCATCTCGTGATTCCCGACGCCCGCATTCTGCGTTACCTGTATTGGTAAATGTCATGTCACATTTTTTAAATGTCATTGGTTGTTTCATAATTATTACTGTAGGTTGTCTTTCGTGATCAATGGCCGTGTAAAAAAGGTTTAATACGGTCAGAACCAGGAAAGGTAAGCGTAGGATGGTCCTTGACATTTTTTTTGTTGTAAAATTCGCTTCGATTCGCCCCGATACACTCAAGTGCTCTTCATTCAGTTTTTGTCATCTTATCATCCTAAATCAACCACTTTGTTTGTTTATAATTAGCAGCTTAATTAAACCAATTAGGTACAAATCATTAGATGCACGATTTCTTGTGACAGAATAGACTTCGCGCCACCCTTTACCTGCGGAAAATGGGAGGAACTACATTTTTTAAATGGAATTTTAGGTACAGACATAGACACTAGCATCGCGTCAAAAGGTCATGGGTGGTGGCGCGGAACTAGAGAACAAAATTCGTTCGAAATACATGTTTTCTCATACCCATACATACCCCATCGATATTTATAATAAAGTGTTCCTTTCGAGGTTTCGGGTTGGTCCTTATCTTAGACATTCATCATCATCATCTTTTTGCCAGTGATCATTCACCTCCACACATTTCTTAAAAAAAAAGTTGCCCGTGACTAGGAATTCTTCCTATATCTTAGATGTGTTAACAAACATCTCGAACTAAACTACTAAATTCGGAACATATACCTTGTTTTTTTTCGTAGTAAAATCACGCATGGGAATGGAATCCGCGACATGCACCGCAGCTTTCAATCGCTCAGGCACTACGCTAACCGTGACGTCTCGCTTTAATCTGCTGTCATTGAAACTCAAGACACGAGGTAATACCACGGGCCCACCACTGCGCATATACATGTTTATGTATCCAATATCTACTTTGCAGCAATTTAAATTGGGGAATTAATCAATATTGCATATAATTAACATGAAATTGATTAAAGTTCTTTATATTATGGCCCGATGAACGTCATCGCCGGAGATTATTCCGCAGCAAATTTAATCATTTACAATTAAATTTCTAACTAAAGCCTTTGTCAAACAGACTGGCGTGGCGAATGCGAAGCGTGACGTTTTTATTTGTAATGTATGGAATTGTTTGAATCCAGTCACATAGAAACGCGAAAGCGATCCGATAGCGTGACAGAACTATCGGACTGACGTCTCGCTTCAGTACGGTATCGCTTCGGAAACGCTTCGCTTTCGCCGGTCTGTTTGACAAAGGCATAAATGAGCAGAATCCACAAAGGCAAATAGGGAAAAACCTTTTTCGATGCATAAAAGTTAATGTAAATATTGATAAATGCAAATGAAATATCGTTTTATTTGTATTTTGCAAAGAATACTAAGATACTTAAGTCTCTTGTACGTGTTAGGAAAACTAATTTTGCACGTAATTTATTGAGACAAGCAGTAAAATCAATACAGAAACATTGTATGACGAATATGTAAAGGACGAATTTTCTAATTTTATTATTTCGATCAGTTAAGACTCAATAGAAGTAAAGTTAGTAGAAATCATCCATGTCCTTAAGTTTGGAATACGTCATTACTTCACAGAATTTGATCTTTGTTAGCGGCACTATGGGGTAGTTTAATAATATAGCGTTTGTTTTTTTTTATTACAAAATTCAACGGTTTCTATTCTTGGCCAGGAATATTGATTTTTCAATCGGCCTCGAAACTCCTTTCAGTATTTTTCGATGTTCTAATTTCGAATTTAACTTTTTTTTTTAAACGTAAAGCGTTGCCCCACACTAGGAATTTCTTCCTGTATCGTGGGTGCGTTAACAAACATAGAAAACTCACATACAGAAACACCCAGACCAGAAACAACTATTTGTAGATCATACAAATATTAGTTCCGTGCGGGGATCGAACGCGCGAAACCCTGCGCAGCAGTCGATCACACGAACACATTCACCACACAAATTCACCCTGTATACAAATTTCAGGGATCATAGGCGTAATATAACCTCAAAACAAATCAGTAAATCATTTCAAGCCTTTTTTGAAGCCCACATAACAACATCAATTATAATATATAATTCCACATTATCGTACTTCTGCCGGTGAAACAAGTAAACACTTTGATCGATGCTTAATCTTTTAGCAATAAATAATAGTGGGGAGTTCCAATCTTGTTTGTTATCTAGTTGTTTGTTCAAACCGTTGGAAAACAACGCCTTTGTTTGTCGAATTTAAACTTTTGCCATTTTCATGCAGTATTTTTGGAGTTATGTAATATCAAATAAGTATTTTTTGCTACAATTTTGTACCTTGACTATTTTAAAATTTGTATCCGCCCTCTCTTATCTACACTAATATTATAAAGTCTGCCTTTAACCCGTCTGGTAACATTAATCTACATAGCTACCTTGATCAGTAGAGATAGAATTTTAGCCATTACCTGTAATAAAAACATACAGTAAATTAATGATTAACCTGGATCAATTATGAAATGATAATTATAATATACACGTATTCTTCTATTGTTTTGGAAATACCAAAACGATAATACTGGTTAAAAATACAGTGTAAGTAGATTTTGTGTTATTCATTTCGCCGCTCGAAGTGAAATTTGATAATCGCCTCATAACGTGATATTTAAATTATCTACTAAAAGTATATCTATACATATAATAATTCTGTAGAAGCGTCGATTCTGTACATTGAAAATTTTGAAAAAATAAATAGCGGGGGTGTTGCTGGATCGATACCAAACCTAAATATGTGATTAAAAAAATTTTTATCTGTCTGTCTGTCTGTCTGTCTGTCTGTATATGCAGGCATCACGTGAAAACTAACGGTTCGATTTCGATGAAACTTGGTATAATTATACCTTATTATCTTGGGCATAACATAGGATACTTTTTATCCTGGAAAAATACGTAGAAAAAAAAATCTTATTTTTCAGTTTTATTCATAGACGTTGTTCTGAGGAACCGCGAATCTCCTTAATTATTATAGGCTTAGCCGTATTTGGGTCCAATAGATATTTATAAGATGTCCATCACCATATAAACCATCCACGCGAAGACCGACATCCGCGCGGACGGAGTCGCGGGCGGAAGCTAGTTTTATAATATGTTAAAATCAGGGCGAGAGGACTCATTTGGTGAAATAAACACCCAAAAAAAAAATCTAACTATGTTATCATAAACCCAACGATGTTATAGTTGGGATAAGATTTTCATTTCTTATTTTATGATGTAAGTTTCAGTCAACACAAAACATTTTATTTCGTTAATTTTGATTAGATGAAACAACGTGGACCGTAAAAATCTGTCAAATCTGTTAGCACCTTAAATAAAACTTTATGATCACATTTTAAACCGTTGTATAAAACAGGTGTGTCAACATTGTCAGCGGTTTCATTAACTCTCTACATAATAAAGACAAACATTTTCAGTGCAGCACATCAGTGCGTAAACGTATAAAGCCGAAAATTAGCTTTAATTTGTTGAGTACAGTAAACATTTTGTGGTTTTACCGCCACTGTTGACACGGTAAAACTGGACAGCTAGTTGAAGTCTGTTATTATTTGCAAACCCTTAACGGGTCTCCCGGTAGATATGAAACACTAACTGTTGCCAGCGGTTTCGCCCACTACAACGGCCGGGCTATTTCTACAACAGCCGTTTTTTTTTTCGACGTGGCTCGCTTAAGGCAACAACTCTAGAAGGTTGATGCTACTTAACCGGACAATCCCGTGGTGGCCAAAGGGCTTACAAACTAGGTTCAATTAAATGAACGTCACTAAGGGCACCCCCTGTGGGATTCGGGCCTAGTGCATCATTGAGGAGGGCAGCAAGGGTCAGGCTGGGTCGAATTATTATAAAGGGAATTTAAAGCTACTTGCTCAGCTTCGCGGGCTGGCTCGTCGAGCAAGGGTCGGACGGTAATCTACCATAGACGCCAATAAGCAAGGTTAACACACGAAGACTTTCAGTAGTTCACTCACTCACTCCCATATTCGTTCACAGTTCACTTTTTCTCAAAAAGTACATTTAAAGAAAGAGTTATCATTTTCATTCAAACACACATCGAGTTTTACGAGTTAAAAAGAACTGTGGACAGTTGTATTCAGAACAAAAGATTTGCAACGAAGTGGTACCAACATAAGTCTATGTTTTATAAGACTTTTCCAAGATTTCAGATTGTGTGCAGTTTGCAAACATGGTGGCGTGGCATGAAAAAGATATACAATGTATTGCAAAAGTAATGAGAAAAATGTCACGTGAAAAAGAATTGCTGTCGCATTTTTATTATATGCAAGAAGATTTTGCTATTGTATTCTCTTATGAAGTGATGACAATAATAAAGTGTAATTTTATATGTATTGTAATTTTGAAGAACTTTCACGTGTTGCCCAATTGGTCAAAGCGCGTCTTTCTCTACAAACTGTTCTATATTAGCTAATTCTATGGTTTCAAAGGCAGTTCTATCGATTTTGGCGATTTTTTCCACACAACCTTTGGACGTTATAGACATTACACAGTTTGATAATATTAATTTTTCTATTACAATATTTCTTCATACACCTATATCTATTTATTTTTCGGTCCTCGAAAACAGATATAAAAATGTCGATGAAATTTGCAGTATGATCGTTCACAGGGAAAAATGATTTGGGAAAATTCGTTTTCCCGTATTTTCAGGCGTTTGGATTTTTTTCAAAATCTTTTTTAAAGAGTTTTTTCGCCAATGCGAATATGACACTCTGTACGTACAGGCATTATGATTTACACGCGCAATATATTTCATAATTTCATCGCCTGATTTATTTATGCGTTGTTCTCTATCCTGATGACCACTGTTTAAAACCCCAGATTTAAACAATTTTGTTTTCATTGTTTTGTTTTTGTTTTGAGTTGGTTTCTCAGGTTTGCCTCCATATATTTTCATTTATTTAAGGATTTCCTCTATTTGCAATCGAGCTAAGTTCAGTAAATCCGCTAGTAATAGTTAAATTCTGTAATGCAGTTAAAACAACTACCTATTTTAACAAATTACCATCCAGTAAATAATAAAAGCCTTAACAATACGCAGTAAGTTCTATGGTTTATTTAGTAACATAAAAATAGCTAGCACAAATATTTGTTCGCAAGCCGCCGCCGCGTCGAACTGAAGTGACATCCAATATGAGTCAACTGTATTGTGACGCACACCTGACTATTAAAAGCATTGGAATATTGCTTACCTTGCCTTGGACTCTGTATGTATGTAACTCATCATCTGCCTAGCCTTTTCCCAACTTTATTGGGGTCGGCTTCCAATCAAACCAGATGCAGCTGGATATCAGTATTTTACACAGCGACTGCCTGTCGGACCTCCACAACCCACTAACTAGGTAATACGATACCCCATGGTAAGACTGGTTGTCAGACTTTAGAGCTTCTGACTAACAGTAACGACTGTTAAAGATCTACAAATGACAGCCGGGACCAACGGCTTTACGTGCTTTCCCAGCCACGGAGGAAACTCGATATGACAGATGGTCACTCATCCACAGACCAACCTGGGCAAGCGCGGCTTAACCCGGAAGATTGGCTTGTGCGACTGTATTTATTTAGCCACGAGCTCCTCAAATCAAATTAATACAAAAAATTGTGAACTGCACCAGATTATTTACTACTTAACGCATATCGTTAAGTAGAAGTGTACCCTTTTTTTTTATCGTGGTAAAATCATCAAATGAGTCCTCCCACCCAGGGCAAGGCGGGAGGGACTGTCAGACTTGTACTGACTAAAATCCACGGTGTCCTTCAATAGCCCTTTACGTACCGGGGTCACGGTAATGGGAAAGTCCCGCGACCCCGGCAGGCTATGGCCCTCTATAGGCCCCGTCACTACGTCACACTCCTTGAGGCGCGCGTGGAACACAACGCGCTGTCGACCCGGGCATGGTCCATGGTCGGACAGCGAGTCGCCCATTACTCGCCGCCCGCATGCCCGCGCATACGGTGGCCGGAGATCGTCTTACGAGAAGTGTACCCTAGTATATCCATGATGTACTACGGGATTACAGAGCTCGTGGCTAAATAATTACAGAACGACAGAACGCCACTTTTCTGGAGGACCTCAACAATATTGTCAATGTAAGACTTCCTAAGGTATTCTTCCCAATCTGGGAATCGAAACCAAGATTACTACACCAAAGACATTATCATGAATAGAACAATGTGAACAAAATATTTACGTCATGTAGGTTTTCAGATTGCAAGATCCTTTTGACAAAGAAGCGCCAAGCGCACTTCGTTTTAAAAAATCTTGCATCTCATGACAAAATGCGATGCAATTCGACTAGGAGACCAACTAGAAGTGAAAATCATCCTTACTTGGTCGGCGTCGCAAAGCAGTTGATAAGCGTCGTGCTTTTTTATCGTGGTAAAATTATCAAATGATTCCTCTCACCCAGGGCAGAGCGGGAGGGACTGTCAGACGCGTACTGACTAAAATCCACAATCCACGGTATCCTTAAATAGCCCTTTACGTGCCCTTTAAGTCCCGCGACCAAAGCAAGGGAGCTAAGGTGAGAATGCATAAAAAAAAAACAATTTCCAATTACAAAAGTATTTTTAAACGAAAATTCGGATATACAGTAATTTTACTTATTCCTCCCGCACATTTTACGTAGGCCCTAGCACCCTCAACAGCAATAACTTCAAACAAACACAACTTACGTAAAGTAATGGATACTGAGAAGTACTTGAACCGTCTTTTAGCACATTCGTAGTCCCACAGTTCACAGGTGTGGCGTCTGTTAATTTCCCCAGAGAACTATGAGTTGCCCTGTGTTTATGTAAATCTTCGACATTTGCAAGCTTTCAAAGAATTACTATTTTTGTTTGATTGATTTTTGAATCGTAAAAACATTAAATGAATCCTACCTCCCTCCACTCCTCCCCTGGGTGGAGCAGAAGGGACTCTCCGTCAGACTCCTACTGACTAAAAATCTTCAGTTGCCCTTCGCCTTCCATGGGTAAAGCTGTTTTCATAGTCGGTAAACTTGGTAAAACCATCAAATGCGGCCTGCTACCCAGGGCGGGACAAGAGGGACTGGCAGACTTGTACTGACTAAAATCCACGGTGATCCATCAATAGCTCTTTAAGTTCCAGGGTCACGGTTACGTGATGAGACAGTCCCTCGACCCCGTGTTGTAGATGGTACCGCGAAGTTTAGATACCGGTTGTTGCAGAAAGGCCTAGACTCGACAACAGTAGTCCGCACGGTCGTGCGTATGCTGGAACGCAAATGTATATGGCGATGCGCCGCGCGTATAGGCGGTGCACCGCGCGGTGAAGCGGTGCGACGCGCAGATCACCGGTGAGCGCCGCTTGTCCGCGAGGACGGGCGGTGAATGCACCAATTTCACAAAGGGAAAATGCAACGTGAGATCGCCGCCGCTGCCGCCGTTCTCTGCTACTGGCTGGGTGGCGCGGAAGGAAGAATGGCCCATCACTAATTGTATTTCTTGCTGTATTAAAAAGATAGTATGTACTTCATTAAGTCTGTTGCAATGCCGAAATTCATGAAGAGTAATCTTCTAGTATATTACTACTAGTAGTTTCGAAGTAGAAAGTTTCAAAAAATAACATTTCAATAAAATAAATAAGTAACTTTTAACTCGAAAGTCTTAGTGACAATATTTCTAATGTTCCTAATTCACTGTGTTACAAGATAGTTAACTCTCTGGTTCGACTTTGGTACCCAGGCAACTATCGCACTACAAATCCATAGAGGTTCGTACACAGGTGGCTTGATCTCATAGCGCCGGTCACTATTCGCAGTACTTTTGACTGAATGCTGTCCAATTTTTAAAAGCAGCTGAATTTCCAGGATCCAATAAAAAGGTTCCATAGTCAAGAACACTTCTAACTATTTCGTTATATATTAATTTTAATGAATAGGGGTGGGCACCCCACCAGACCCCAGATAAACATCTTAGGCACACATCAATGAATACCAAAGTCGTAAGGTATCGGATTCGGTATCCAGTAGCTACTTATTTATACGTAAGTACATCTGTTTTCGACCCATCATTGTTTTCCGGATGTTACCAAAATTCTTCCTCATTACCAAAAGTATTAATCATCCTGTATCACTCAGAGATAACTAAAGCCTCTTCACACAGATTAGCGACACGCTCTGACGTCATATTATAACGTGATTGGTTACGTGTCCTAACTGTGATAACAGTAGCATATTTGTGTTCATTCAAAAGTTTGGATTGATGGATGAATTTTTGTTACTCAATCACGTTCCGGTATGGATGTACGGCATACAACTCTGGGGTAGTGCCAGCAATTCTTCCATCTCATGCTTGCAGAGAATGCAAAATATAATACTTCGAGCAATCAGCAACGTCCCATGGTATGTCACCAATCAGGAAATTCCATTTGAATATGCCCACAATAAAGGAAGAAATCCAAAATGTCACCAAGAAATACCGGGAGAAGCTAACGAAACTTCCCAATATACTGGCAACACAGCTTACGATGCGTAGCTACATAAAGCGACTCAAACGGAAGGACATCATATAAAATACATGCACAGACGATGAGGAGACGTCCTCGCTGGGGGACGCACTCTAACCGCCACAACGCTCTCACCAAATTTGCTTATAGAGTTACGCACTGATCGCAAATAAAAAGGAAAAGAAAAAAAAATCACGTTGGAACGGCTTGACAGGTCAAAGCATGACTGGCGAAATTTAGGCCATGTTACGGAGCGAGGGGGAATGCAGTCACCTGCTTCTGCGTAGCAGTATTGCTAGCAAGAAGGGAGAAGACCAGGAACCCGCACACCCCCACCGCCGCGGGAGCGTGACGCGTGTCCTCATACGGAGCTGACAGTCAAATAATAAATAAATATTCCGCAACTATCACACAACGCCATCTAGTCCCAAGCTAAGCAGAGCTTGTGTTATGGGTACTAGACAACTGATAAACATACTTATATATTTCTAAATACATACATATTATAGATAAATTACACCCAGACACAGAACAAATGATCGTGCTTATCACACAAACATTTGTCCTGGGTGGGAATCGAACCTACTACCTCCGGCATAGCAGTCAGGGTCACTAACCACTAGCTAGACCAACAGGTCTATTAAAGTTAAAATCAAATCATTCATGTCAATTACTATATAGAAAAGGCTCTTTTGAAAGTCGAATATTAAAATTAAAAGGAAATGGGATCGGATGGAATTGATTCATAGCAACAAACTGGCCAAAAAGGCAACTGAAGAAACCGGGTGGATTTCCTTCATCTTGTCTGACAGTCGCTTCCACTACGCCACGGGAGGGGGAGACTCAAAATAAGAGCTACCAAATAATTAACAAGGGACCTTAAATACTTCCCTAAAATTACTAACTCAGGACTCCACATATTTTCCTTCCATTCACAAAGTCTGGACAAAAGAAAAATCAATGGCCGAGCTTATAAGGAAAAGTAAATTACAAAACAATATGTTTTTCTTTCCCGGAATTTACATTCTTAGTCATAGTATATTCTCGTCCATAAGGTATGTCAAAAAACAACGTAACATATTTTATTATTGATTCATGTTGTATTTACTTTACGTCAATTGTCTTTTAATGAGGATATGTCCGTGTTTTTGTGCGTCCATATTATATGTAGTATGTACTGATTTACAAGAGTATGAGGAAGTCTATTGTACAACAGTAACAAACGAAAACTAATTTTCCTGGTGCATATAGCGTTATCTATAACTATCTATAAGGATATTTTGTATCAGGAAAATTATTGCAGATAGAATTATTTGGTATCAAATAAGGTTGGCTAAACCTGTAGCCGAAAAACGACATGAAAGGTTTTTTTTTTTTCTACCTACCAATAAAGAAAGTTGGATGATTTCGCAACCTGCCTAGGGGTTGGGTAAAGTCTAATTATAAATGTGGGACAATAAAGACGGTTATACAATAATATACACGGAACTTTCGCAACTTTTTTTATGCGACAATACACAAATTCTCCAGCGTTATTTACCAAAATGAAGACACATTTGCAGAATAGAATAACGATATTTCACGAACCAAAATCAACGGTATTTGTCATTGTTATCCAAGGCATTAAATTGTGTCGCAGAACTATCAAAGCAGGATATGTGGCCCTGGAATTCAAAGGGCAGCCGGAAGAATAAGGTGGACTTTTCTGTAATTGTAAAAAGGCATTAAATGTAGGATCTTCAGGATGGCCAACGTTGGTGCAGTGGCATTACGTGTCGCGAATTCGATTCCTGCACGGAAGAAACATTGACCCCGGAACGTAAAGGGCTATTGAAGGACACCGTGGATTTTAGTCAGTACAAGTCTGACAGTCCTTCCTGCTCTGCCTTGGGCCGGAGGACTCTTTTGATGATATTATCACGCTATTAAAAGAAAAGGCATCAGGTAAGGATTTAAAGCCAACAACTGAAGGCACTAAAATGCAGGTAAACCTTGCTGACCGATCGATTCAATCAGCCATCTTTATACCTTTTTTTTTCCTTTTTACGTCGTAAAATCATCACATGAGTCCTTCGTTTAGGGTAGAGCGGGAGGGACTGTCAGACTCGCACTGACTAAAATCCACGGTGTCCTTCAATAGCCCTTTACGTACCGGGGTCGGGTCACGGTAATTCGAGAGTCCCGCGACTGACATCTTTATACCTTGCGTGTGTTTATTCAGTAAAAGATTTTTCTACGTTTCTTTCACTTAATCAAAATATCTATCATATTGTTATCATGATATAGATATTTCTTACGAAAATATCTGACATTCTCATTTGCTTACAATGCCAAAAGAATAGTAAGTGAAGCTTCGGGCACGTGTATGTAGTTTTTTTTTTCTTTTTAATTTTGTATCAAGCTTGTTAGGATTGATTTTTATTTATACATGAAATAATGAAGTTGAGGGTATAATAAGGGTATAATAAGACTTTGTCATTTGAGAATTTCTTTTACGCTGACCGTAAGCGACCGACATAGCGTAAGAGGAATTCAGGCCCAATACTACTACCCGCCCCAGTTTCTCAAGGCCCGGGGCTGCGGAACTGCCTCCGGGGTCGCGGGACGGTCCCCTGGGTCGCGGAACTGTCTCATCAGATACCCAGGACCCTGGAATGTAAAGGGCTATTGAGGGAACAACGTGGATTTTAGTCAGTACGAATCTGACAGTCCCTCCCGCCCCGCCCTAGGTGGAGGACTCATTTATGGCAAAACTCATCGTATCAAAAACTATTCTTATCTATCCCAATTCTGCAGGAACGTTTTGATATACGCTAAGACCCCTACGAGCACAACGGTGTAGCAGAGGGTAAGCAAAACCACTGAAAGAAAGAAACAAAGAAAAAATATTTTATTTCTATATTTACACTGGGCACAGCTATTGCTAAAATATAAGTGAAAGGCCTTCCGTTCCATCAAATCTCTCATTAATAAAACAGGTCATTCCTATAGATACAATTGAATGGGTACATTAAAATTCAAGGTCACTCCAACTCAGTTACCTCCAGGTACCTACCGTGTCTGTTAATTTTACCGCATGCCTCCCAGGGGACGCTAGGTACAAAATTATACAAAGTTTAAATGGTTACCCAGATAATTTTCACGATAGGTTACGACTTGTGTTATGTCGTATCTGTACTGGAATTAGAGGTACGGATCTGGCACATTTTTCTTATTAAATCTATAGTTATATTTTTATTCGCAACAACGCCTGCGTCGCGTCTTCGCAAAGATATTTTTAGGAACGAAAAATTCAGCTGTGAGCAGGGTTGTAAAGCGTTCAAAAACAAGGGAATGAGAAATTCAGCTTCAAGGTAGTGGTTGCGATGGCGTAATTGGTAAGGCGTCTGGAGTCCGAAGACGCAGGTTCGAACCCTGCTCGCAGCTGAATTTTTCGTTCCTCAAAATGTCTTTGTTAAATCTATACCTTCAATTATAGGTCGCGGGACTTACGAATTACCGTGACCCCGGTATGTAAAGGGCTAGTGAAGGACACTGTGGATTTCAGTCAGTACAAGTCTGACAGTCCCTCCCACCCTGCCCTGGGTGGGAGGACTCATCTGATGAATTTACCACGAAAAAAAAATACCTTCAATTATAAAGAAGCTGAAGAATTTGTTTGAATGCGTTACTCTGGAACGAGGAGTTTAAACTGATCGGTTAAGTAACAGCTTACTTCAATCGCAGTTAAAATAGAACTAGGCAAGTTGTAGCGGCACAGACTTACGATTTATTGATAGTGACTTTGAAATTTCTATTTCATTAACTCATTCATAAAGTCAAATCGTTAAGTTATCTGTTACCTTTAGTATGTTTTTTTTAGAAGTACACATGGAACGAGTAAATCCTGGGATTGAGATGGAACTACTGATTTAAATGTTCAAGTGTTTCCGATCATGGTGGCGCATTTTTCCCGCCCAGGGCAGGGCGGGAGGGACTGTCAGACTTGACTGACTAAAATCCACGGTGTCCTTCAATAGCCCTTTACGTACAGGGGTCACGGTAATTCGTGAGTCGCGCGACCATCATGGTGGCGCTTGAAATTCATTTTGAATTTGCCCGCATTCTCCATTCAAAAATATAAGCGGTATAAACGTTTGCTTAAACGACCCGTTTCGGATAAATATAAACGGAGTTCATATAAGCTGCACAATAAACTCCCACCAGAGTAACTCTTTCTGATCAAACACGAAACAATAGTAAAACAATACACAGTTCCGGCGGCGGTAACTTTTAATGAAAACTGTGTCGTTTAACCGGACGAGTTTGTCGGAACAATAACTTTTAGATCGAGTTCAACTCTGTTTGCCCCGCAATAATTGGTTCCACTTGCGACAGTCTATAATGGAGGAGTATGTTACGACTTTAGTATTGGCGAGAAATTGATCGTGTTTTGTTTGTTCTATTTTTGATTATTTTATTTATTGCATTCTGATGCGAGAGTCACACTAACGGGAAATGCCGTTAATTTTCGCGATAATAGACATTTAATTTTCGTCCATCATCGCGATAATAAGGCTGCGGTCCCACTGAGGCAGAGCGGAGAGCGATTCATCAATGACATGGCTTGAGTGGAGAAGAGATGTGAATTTCAAGTCATGTGATTGAAATTCATTTTCAAGATTTGAAATTAAAATTGATTCAAGACCACCAGCAGCTCAACTGGAGCTTGAAAGTCAATACAGTGGAAAATACAATATTAAATTAATGTTTAATGTTATAAGGTCTGGTTACATACTTACATGGCATGATTACTTTTCCTATATTTTTGTCTCGTGTAATTAACATCAAAACTTTGTTTTTTTCATAACATTTAATGACATAAAATTCCGCTATAATAATGGCTGCAGCTTTCAAACAGTCATTATCGGTCTTTTCTTAAATGATAGATTTGCCCAATAATCTCCAAACCCTTGACCCAACCTTTTTCTCAAACGAACATTATCCCAAACACAAAAAAGAACATAGAAGCTCGTCCCTAGTGGATCAATGTTCAAGTTTAAGCCGCGCTTGCCCAGACCTTTTTGTTGATGAATGACCTTCATTATACACCAATTAAATTTTGATATTTTTTTTTAGCTTGGTAAAATCATCAAATGAGTCCTCCCACCCAGGGCAGAGCAGAAGGGACTGTCAAACCTGTACTGACTAAAATCCACGGTGTCCTACAATAGCCCTTTACGTTATGGGGTCACTGTAAATCGTTAGTCCCGCGACCCCGGCAGGCCGGGGTCCGTCCATTACTCGCCGCCCGCATGCCCGCGCCTACGGTGACCGGAGATCGTCTTGCGACGTCCTTCGTCGTGGGCGTCTACCACTGCGACTGATTCGTGAGGTGGACACTGTACACTCCTTCACGCGTCCCGCCTCCTCCTTCGCTAGCATGACTGCTTCCCGTCCCGCTCCGCATCATGGCCTTGACCAATGCCGGGCGCGAGAGGTCGCCGCCTACCACCGTCATGAGGACACGGCGGTGCTCTGTCCAAGCGGGGCAGTCCTGCATCGTGTGCTCCACCATGTCCTCTGGGCGATCTTTGCAGTGATGACACCCAGGCATATCCTCCATTCCCATCCGACACGGTACCTCCCGAAACTTCCGTGTTTGGTGAAGACCTGCGTCAGGCAGAGGGCCTAATTATGTTAACTTGAAAAGTGCTTTATGCCATTGGTCGCGTCTATCATCTAGAGCAGGTTGACAACCTTTTGGTAAGCAAAGGCCACAAAGTGGTAATTCCTTGGGCTTGCCACTTTGTAGCGGACTTTACGACGAGCCGTAGTTATTAAATTAAAAACGGAAATTAATTTTATTTGAATTTTCTATTCATAATCTCCTTATTTATAAAAGAAAATCTTCATTTTACAAAACTGAGTCTGGTTTGTGGCGATCAAGAAAGACTGCCTCTTTGATTTCGATAATAGTTTCATGTAAAATACGAATATTCAGCTGCAATAGGTAAGACAGGAACCTGACTCCAGCATAATTGAACCAGGGGTCGTGGGACAGTCTCATAATGGTAACGGTGACCTTGGAACCTAAAGGGCTATTGAAGGATCACCGTGGATTTTAGTCAGTACAAGTCAGACAGTCTCTCTCGTCCCCCCCTGGCTGGGGACTCATTTAGTGATAAAAAAGAATCATAAACCAAGGCCCACACTTGGGCCTCCAGCTTAGTAAATAATAATTATTTCGAACACCACTTCACACGGCCATAAACTTTTTAATCTCGAAATAGCATAAAGCTTTCTATACCTTTGAACAAATACGAGACAAATTCTAACACATCATGAATTTTGTATAAAGGTTCAATAAGATAAAATACACATTGTGAAAAGTTGAGCGAAAAGCTTTGAACTGAAGGGGAACAATATAAAATCAGTCAGGCATTATGAGTACAAAATAACTTGAAATTGGTTAAATTGTTGATTTAAAACGTCGACCGTAATGTTTCAGCTATAAAATTAATAATTCCATCCAAACTAATATTATAAATGCGAAAGTAACTCTGTCTGTCTATCTGTCTTTTCTTCACGCCTAAACTACTGAACCGATTTGTTTGAAATTTGGTACAGACATAGTTTGGCACTAGAAAGGACATAGGATAGTTTTTATTACAAAAAAAATAAAAAAAACCAAAATCTGCCGGAAGTCACTATTCCACGCGAACGAAGTCGCGGGCAAAAGCTAGTTTGACTATAAATATTGATATAGGAATGCAATTAAAAGACTGAATTTGATGTCGTAACAGTTTCAGGTGAAAAAAGCATTTGGAAAGTTTCAAAATACTTTTTTTTTACATCTAAAACTATTTATTCGGTGTTACGATATTATTTATTGCATTTCTTATAATTTTTTTAGTGCACTACAGAGCCATATTTCTTGTTTCCATACATTAACATTGCCAAATGAATTAAAACTTATTAATGTTTGACAACTTAAGGTTGAAAATCTATGAAATAAATTTAACAGATTGAGGTAGGTTGATGTGCTGGCGTCTGTACATTGTATTCTTTCTAGCAACTGCTCAGCGAACAAACAATAAAAAAATACGAAGTCCATCATCTCCAAATTAATTGAAACAAAACACGATCGAAATATCAATAACACCACCCTCTGTTGAACGCAAAAAGTATTAAAATATCACAAGGGTTTGGCGCTATCCATCATTATAGTTTACACACCGCCGCTCAAAGGGCGATAACCCGAGGAATCTGCAAGAAAAACTCAAATAGAAAAACTATAATATGTAAATAAACTTTGCCCTGACACCCGATGCTTTCAAAAAGAAATTTAATTTAAATGTAAAAGCGTCCAGTCCACAGATTTTTTGTTCACCCTGATTTTATTGGCCAGACGGGACGGTTGTTTGTAAAAACTCGACAATTTTGGTGAAAAACATTTTGGTTTTGCGCAAAACTGTGGAGATGAAATGTGTAACATTTTTCGATGTTTAAGCAATGAAATGTTTGAGGTTTTATTGATTTTAAAGTTGTGAAATGATCTTTTGTATATTGTTATTGAGGTTTCTGAAACTTTTAAGGTAAAGCGCAAAATAATTTTGAAAATGACTTAACCCTGAGATTTCTAACTGCACTGCGCTTGTGGATATCAAGTTTTTTTTAACGTTTCTCCACTGTAGTATTTTAGTTTACAAACATAGTAACTCACATACAAAAAGAGCCAGACCCGGAACAACTCTTTTTAAGTCATATAAATATTTGTTTCGTTCGGGTATCGAACCCGCGACACGCTGCGCAGCAGTTGATCACTGATAGCCACTGCGCCAACTGTACCGTCAATCGTCATAATAGTTAAAATAACATACATTCAAAAAAAGATCACAAATGTATATTATATAAACGAACAGTTAGCTTAACTACTGATCACACAACTCGCCCTAAGGCTTTTGTCAAACAGACAGGCGAGTCCGAAGCGATAACGAACCGATACGAGACGTCATCCGATAATTCGGTCACCCTATCGGATCGCTTTCGCTTTTCTATGTGACTGGATTCAAACAATTCCATACATTTCAAATAAAAACGCCTCGCTTCGCATTCGCCACGCCAGTCTGTTTGACCAGTGGCTAAAAAAGTTAAACTCATTTTTAAACTTATTTATCAGACTAAGAACAAAATGCTTTATTTATTTAGTAAATCTTCATATACGGAAATTAGTCCATGAAATCCACCATAACACACTTTGAGTACCCAACTATATTGTTCTTAGTAATGCGAATGACCACAACGAAGCAAGCTAACCGACGCGCGACGCTGTCATTTTAATCTGATAAAAAGGAACCACTTACTAATATTACTTTGACGACATAACCTTTCTATAATCTTCATAGTATCGTACTTGGAAGAAAGTAGTTTGAAATGAGTAATGGATCGGTTTGATATACCTGCTTCACTGCGAGTCTTAGCCGTTAGTGGCGTTAGCGCATAACGTAAACAACGTCAAGTGTAGCTTCACGTGTGTAATGTATGTCAAGTTAATCATACAATAAATTGACATTACGGACTATCAAGCGCAGCGTAGGACGTCCACCAACAAGATGGACAGACAACCTTATAAAGGTTGCCGGAAGACGCTGGATGCAGGTCGCTTCCAACCGGTATATGTGGAGATCTAAAGGGGAGGCCTATGTTCAGCAGTGGACGTCCTATGGCTGAGATGATGATGATGATGATGATGAAATTGACATTGTGCTGGTAGCGCCATCTGAGCCGAGCTTGGCGTCAAACTTCCCATACGCGTAGCATGAGACAGTTGTTGAAACGAGTTTTGTCGATGGAAGAATAGACAATATAAAATGACAGAATGTAGAAAGACTGATGACTTTAAAAACTTTCAGGAAGGCTTTTTAATTAATATAGACTTTTTAAAATCAATAAATCTTTAGATAGAATTTGTTTGTTAGAATTAATCTCGGGTGACATCTTCATTATTGAAAAAACCCCCTTATTAAAAATAAAGAAAAAAAAAATTATCTCTGAAACTACTGAACCGGCTTTAAAGAAAATTGTTTCACTAATCATCATCATCCAGCCTCCCGAACAAGCCGGTTTCCGAAAAGGCTATAGTACCATAGACCACATCCATACGCTGCGGCAAGTTATACAGAAGACCGAAGAGTATAACTTGCCATTATGCTTAGCGTTTGTGGACTATGAGAAAGCCTTCGATTCGGTGGAAACATGGGTTGTGCTTGAGTCACTCCAGCGATGCCGTATTGACTATCGGTACATCGAGGTATTGAAGTGTTTGTATAATAACGCCACCATGTCGGTCCGAGTACAGGAGCATAGCACGAAGGCGATTCCATTGAGAAGAGGCGTAAGACAGGGGGACGTTATCTCCCCGAAACTGTTTACTGCCGCAATGGAAGACGCCTTCAACCTCCTGGAATGGCAAGGACTTGGCATAAACATCAACGGCGAAAACATCACTCACCTTCGGTTTGCCGACGACATCGTAGTCATGGCAAAGTCGATGGAGGAACTCAGCATGATGCTCGATGGCCTCGACCGAGTTTCACAACGGGTGGGCTTGAAAATGAACATGGACAAGACGAAAATTATGTCAAATGCCAATGTTGTGCCCACCCCAGTCTCTGTTGGAAACTCGGTACTCGAAGTTGTTGACTCATATATCTACTTAGGACAAGTAGTCCAATTAGGTAGGTCCAACTTCGAGAAAGAGGTCAACCGCCGAATCCAACTGGGTTGGGCAGCGTTCGGGAAACTACGCAATGTTTTTTCGTCCGACATACCTCAGTGCCTCAAGACGAAAGTCTTCGACCAATGTGTGTTACCAGTGATGACGTACGGCACCGAAACGTGGTCTTTCACTATCGGCCTCATCTCAAAGCTCAAAGTCGCTCAACGAGCTATGGAGAGAGCTATGCTCGGTGTTTCTCTACGTGATCGAATCCGAAATGAGGAGATCCGTAGACGAACTAAAGTCACCGACATAGCCCACCGGATTAGCAAGCTGAAGTGGCAATGGGCAGGCCATGTTGCTCGCAGAGCAGATGGCCGATGGGGTCGAAAAGTACTAGAGTGGAGACCAAGGACTAGCAAGCGCAGCGTAGGACGTCCACCAACAAGGTGGACAGACGACCTTATAAAGGTCGCCGGAAGACGCTGGATGCAGGTCGCTTCCAACCGGTATATGTGGAGATCTAAAGGGGAGGCCTATGTTCAGCAGTGGACGTCCTATGGCTGAGATGATGATGATGATGAATCATCATCATCATCATTCTATAAATGTTCCCACTGCTGGTACACAGGCCTCCTCTCTGTGAGAGGGAGTGGGCCATAATCCACCACGCGGGCACAGTGCGGGTTGGTGGATGTCATGTCTTCGAATTTTTGGTTCTATGACATGCCGGTTTCCTTCACCGTTTTGAGAGCAGTGGTGATGAAATAAATTCACACAGCCAATGCGCCAACTGTACCGTCAAGCTATTAGTTAAAATACCATACAAATAAAAAAAGGTCAAAAATGTATATGATGTCAACGAATAGCTGAACTACTAAATAAAGCCTGTTAGTTAAGCTATATTTTATTTTAAATTTACTTACACCTTTTTTTAAGGTGTTCAAATATTTAAAAAGGGTCCTCCCGTCTCCCCCTCTGTGGGTTGAAGGGACTGTCGGACTCGTAGTGACTAAAATTCACAGTGTTTCTTCAATTACCCTTTACGTTCCTGGGTCACGTTCCGCAAACCCAGCAAGCGTTTAGCCCTCTATGAGGCCCCGTCAGATTGCCGACAGCACACAGTCCATGATCGAACGGTGAGTCTTCCATTACTCGCCGTCTGCATGCTTGCGGTTCAAATTACACCTGTACGAAGGCAGGGTGCGTCGCTAGTGTCACCTAAAAAATATAAAAATATACTCACCTTAATTCAGTTCCCAAAATCCTGATTGCCACTGATCGCGGTCAATCTGCCTTCAAATCTCATATAAGCTGTTGTGATTGGCTAACCGAAATAACATCAACTAATCGAATCCAACGGATCCCAATTCTATCCGTTTCGATTATGGTTTCGATAGCTTTTTTGGTGACCGGAATATATCACAGACGCTTATATTTAGGGTTTTTTACCGAATGAAATGTTTCATTTCTTCAGACAAGCCGCTCTGGTCGGCTTGTCTGAAGAAATAAAACATTTTGAAGATGTTACCGTGGCCTTCGTATGCAAAGGGCTCCTGAAGGAACAAAGTAGTTCTCAAAGTGTAGGACTCATTTTAAAATGGATGAAATGACACAATTCTAATGAAAAAGAGTTTTGAAAGTATACGTTTTTTAACTGAAAAACAATATTACGACAACAAATATTACGATTTAAAAAGGGATATTTATCATTTTTATTATTTGTTTTGAGTTATACTCATGGATGACTGCCCATGCGCAGATGATCATGGATGACTACCCAGTCATCCTTGATCTACTTTTTATGTCTTGTGACTGGGACTGTAGCACCATAATTTTGTAGTGTTTAATTACATTTTTATTTGTCTTTGACAATTCAAAATTGCCTGTAACTGTCCTACTTGAAATAAATGCTTTGATTTTGATTCTGATCATGGTGCTTCATGACTTTCGGTTTTTGTGACTTAAACTGGAACTTTTGACGTTAATTAGAAAGAAAAAATTTTTTCGTCTGTCGTATACTAGAGGCACTTATTAATTTTTCCATACAATAAACGCAGTAAATACTTCAAGTACGCTGTAAACTGTAAATAAAATACTGAAATCTCGTAAGTTATTTCTAAAATCATTGCCCAGTTCTCGGTTCACTCAATTTAGATGGCTATCGACGAGCGAAAATGAGTCATAAAGTCACTGAAACAAACTTCCGTCATAAACTTAAGACTCCTTAAGTACACTTTTCTTGATTACTACTTCATCACAATTTCATGAAGTGTTTCCTTCCAAAATACTACCGTTTTTACGACAAATAAATGATTATTTCAAAGTATTTGTGGGCCACTCCTTGAACGTAAGAAAAAAGTACTGTCACAAATTCTACAAACAGTTTACAAGACTATCTCATACTCTATTAAATGCATTTTTTATGTACACTTGTAGTCAGTTGTTGTTAATTTAACCGATTATTAAAAAACACAAAAAAGAACATTTTAGCGTCTCACACCTCCGGTCGCTAACTAATCGAAGTTGAGAGCTTTTATAAAACATTGTTTTTTGTTGATTAAAACATTAATTTTACTCATAAATCTTATTGTATTACAACAAAATTCATTAAATTAAATGATAATCAAATTAGCACCAATGTGGACATTCCACTTTAATCACTATTCACATTATTTGCTTTCAGTTTAAAAAAAGGGTCTTGACAGACGGACGGACAGACAGACGGACAACAAAGTGATCCTATAAGGGTTCCGTTTTTTTCCTTTTGAGGTACGGAAACCTAAAAACTACCAAAACAAGTATTTTATTATCATGGTAGGTAACATTAGCTATTTATTTTTTACCTCTTTCAATTTAAAAGCTCTTCCAACTTAATAACTTATCGAGTTTCTGTCTAGTTTGATTGCCTTTTCTATTCTACCAACGAGTATAGAATCTATATGGAGTTACGAGGATTCATTACAACCTATATTAAGTTTCTGATGCCACAATATTCTAGAAAACAAAGAGTATTGCTACAGGAATGGAAGGACGAGGGTGTAGGAATTCCGAGAAATGCAATAAGTTGCGAGTGAATTCTGTTCTTTGTCCTCACTTTATACGTTACTATTTTATTTTTGTCTTTTTTCTACACCTGTGAAATGAGCAGGACTTAGTAATTGGTGCTTCGCTTTGAGATTTTGATTACTGTCATCAAAGGTGGACTTATTCCTTTTGTAGTCGAATGTCGTTGAACATCTGACGATCAGTTTAAATATTTTTTGACTTCATCAATATTTTATTATAGTAAGCTCGCTACAGACACAGTATGAAAATCATACAGATATGCTTTCGAATTTCCTTGGTTTTAATTTTCTTTTTGTACATACTGAGAGTGTAGTTTTAAGATTGTAATTGAAACTACAGCAAAAGGAATTATGACAACATTTTAAATGTTGAAATAATAAGCTTGAGATTTTCTTCGGATATTTCATTTTACGCCCTTTAAACTTTAATCTCAGTTACTTAAAAAAGTACGATATATTGAAAGATAATCGTTTATTTACAATCAGATATTGGCACAGACAAAAATAAAACAATAAGAATACTTAGATGATAACAATGATGTATGCCTCACGACTACACCAAATATGGCCCAAATACTCAAATAAATACCATACCCACTAGTTGAAACTGTTCCTTTACTCACCTAGTAACATACCGCACAAAACTACTAGGTAGGTACCTAGTATCTTTACATGAGAAACAATGTACTAAAGAGAGAAGAAAACCGCTCAAGTGTTTTTCTGCCCAGATCCCGAGCTTGCCCTCTTTCGCTTCAAGAACTTGGACGATTAAGAATGTTTTGTATTCAAATAAAAACTAAGAAACATCTTCAACAGAAGCCGCTTTAGTAGAATCTTAATCTACAGACAGTTTGCATGTTGTAAAATGAAAGAAACTTCTAAGAACTAGGGAAAATTCATAAAGGAAAATGTTTTTCTTTTAGCGAAAGTAAAATGACTGAGTAATAATTAAGTTCTGAGTATTCAGTGTCGAGTACGATTATGGTTAAGAGATTCTTCTGTAAAACTGGAGGCATTGTAAAATAGCGGGAAAAATTGGATAATACGCTCTAGTTGACAAAATGCCCCGTCAGTCTATTATTCATTTCTGTTCAGTACCAGACGCGAGAGCTGTCGCTGATGGCGGACAACATGGCCCTCGGCCTCGGCCATATGAGGTATTATGTCAACAGTGGCCCTTATTTAGGGTTCCGTAGCCAAATGGCAAAAAACGGAACCCTTATAGATTCGTTATGTCTGTCTGTCTATCCGTATGTCACAGCCACTTTTCTTCGAAAGTATAAGAGCTATCCTGTTAAAACTTGATAAGTAGATGTATTATGTGAACCGCATTAGGATTCACAAACAAAAAAAACCAAAAGCAACTTCTGAACTGACTTATCTACCATTTTAATTCTCAACTACTTTCAATATATCAAAGCCAGCTAAACGCAGTACCAGTTAACTAAAAACGTCTCGTAATTAGCCTCCGTTACAAACGGAACGTTAACTAATGCTACACCACTTTGTTTCATTGTTGCCTTGTAATTGAGGCGTGTTTTGTGTGCGTCGATCCTTATCGTTTACGTAATGGATGTTCGATGATTGTACTAAACGGAAGGAGGTTTATTTTTCTTTTCACTTACACTCTTATATATCTCTCTCTCTTATTACATTCATATATACGTCGTACGCTATTGGTAACACACATCGTTGTTGTCTTTGCTCCCCCGATTTTAAATCAGTAGAATAGTAAATAGTGGATATAGTATCAATAAAATACTCTTTGCTTAAAGCCAGTGTAGTGACCTATCGAACTGTGAAGTTATTATAGTGATCCGCTTGAGTAAAGCAAAGTTACATTGATTTTAAACTGTGAGTGAAAAATCTTAAATTTGAAAAGTGTATTAACGAACTTTGTCCCTGACCTACCGCAACCCGCAAAGCACTCGATACCTCCCGCGCTGACCACCTCTGTCCCCGTTGTCGCCTGCGCGTAATTCAAAGCGCCACGCATTGCGATCACAAATTTCGACAGTCCATGTAACATAACTTTAGCGGAGTGGTATAAGACGCTACACTTAATCACACGGCGTGGTCGTCGGATCGAGTCCCACCAGAAACATAAACTTTTTTTAACTTCTTTAAAATTTGTCTGGTATTTGTGTGGGTATCAACTAAAACCTGCTAAATATGAATCCAACCGACAAAGAATTGTCTCATTCTGATTCCGATTTAATTAAGGCGTTTGTATCTAGTGACGAACAAAATGTGTCTGTACGCAGCAAACGTAAACAACCAGAAAGTGAATTTGCGCAGGCGCTTAAGATGTTATCACTGGACTTTAAAAATACTCTGACAGAGTGGCGCAAGGAGCTTGATGCACGAATCAGTACCATTTCTGACAATGTTCTGAATATTAAAGGTGAGATTACTGCTATTACCGTGGTGACTTCCGAAATTAGAAACGAAATTTCGTCTATTCGCTTAGAACAATCTCGGCTTACGAATCAACTAACGGAACTTGATGGAAAATACGACTGTTTATCAAATGACTTAGCCGCAGTGCAGAGCACCGTTCAATGGTTGTCTGATGAACAGACTGATTTAAAAACGCGCATTCGAAAGAAGGAGGATGAGACAAACGGCTTAATCTATGATCTCATGTCGAAAATGGACTACTTGGACCAAAATGCCAGGCAATGCAACTTGGAGCTATGTAATGTGCCTGAGAGACGCCATGAAAATTTGCTTACAATAATGGAAAATATTGGCTCTAAAATCAACTTTAATATTAACATCAAGGACATAATATCGATACATCGGGTTCCTCACGCACACCAGAATAATAACAAACCAAAAAACATTGTCGTGAAACTGGCCTCACGTATTTTGCGTGACAATTTTCTTAGCGCCTTTCGTTTATGTAAGGGACTGACGTCCGACCAACTGGGTATCTCTGGAACATCAATTCGTATATATATGCATGAACATATCACATTAAAAAGAAAACAATTATTTCGTGAATGTAAAAATGTCGCTACACAACATAATTACAAATTTGTGTGGGTTAAGCATGGTACTATACTCGTCCGTGAAAAAGAACAAACGAAGTCGTTCGCCATTCGGTCACACCAAGATCTTAGTAAGATCAAACCTGGGGCTGCTGTCACTAGAGACGAATCTACAACTAAGGACGATTCTATCACTGGTAACGAATAATGAACTCTATGATGTGTTTGTTTGCTTTTCAATTTTTTACTTTTTAATTGTATATATCTCCTATGTGCCTAGTTTATACGTTTCCATAAATGTTGCAGTTTTACAATATACTGTTCTCAAGCTTTGCGTAACTACTCTTTACTTTTTAATTGTTTTGTTATATGTGTATCTTAAGTACTTGCTATTTTGTGTAAGAGATGGATTTTACAATTTTACATTATATTTATTGCTCATTTTAATCATAGTTGACCTCAGGTTGTATACTTCAATCTTAAAATTATCTAAATGTCACTTTCTGACAAGAATTATTGACTCTATGCTTGCTCAGACTTGTTTAAAGTTACTGCTTCTAGTATATATCTGTGATTATGGCTGATAAATTAGTAATATATTATCAGAATTGCAGGGGGCTTCGCACAAAACTGCATGTTCTATTTGTGAATATTTTATCCAACTGCTACGACATCATAATACTCACGGAGACATGGTTAACCCCTGAAATTCTCGACTCGGAGTTTATTGATCAACGGTATACCGTATATAGGTGTGATCGTGATCGTAAGGCTACACAAAAGAAGGATGGTGGTGGCACTCTTATTGCGATACTGAAGGGACTGCGATCTGTCATAATTGAGCCCACTATCGTACTAAACCAACATATTGAACATGTCATTGTGCGTATCCCGAGCGCAACGAGAGGAAAGTACGATATCATATGTTCAGCGTACATTCCACCAAAAACTCCTGAAAGTTTTTATGTTGCATATTTAGAGCTTTTGCAAGCAGTTGTTGAGAGTGGAAACGTTCAGAATTTCTATCTGTTTGGTGATTACAATCTGCCCAACATTGATTGGTTGGCTACTGGAGGTTTATGTTCTACCATACAAGACTTAAATAATAGTAACTCTTCGATTAGTAGACACATGAGCATTTTTATGTCCATATTTAATGCCTACCAGTATAACAATATAAAAAACTCGACAGGAAAAATTTTGGATTTGGTGATCAGTAACAATGAATGTTCTGTCATAACACCCACTGACACACTATTAACCTCTGACTCTTATCACCCGCCTCTATGTATTTTGGCTTCTTTCAATTTAGGTAATCGTGCCATGACACGTAAATCCATACAAAGATACAATTACTATAAGGCGAATTACGATGAAATTAATCGTGATTTGGACGAAGTTAACTGGGGCGAATTATTGCAGGGGCAATGTGCAGAAGATTCAGTAAATACATTTTATGAAGTTATTTTCAGGGTTATTAAAGCTCATGTTCCTTTAACATCGGTCAGGTCCTCTAAATATCCGGTCTGGTTCACACCATCATTGATACACATATTTAAAAACAAAACTAAGGCTTGGTATAAATGGAAGATGTATCAACATTTATCAGATTACGAACAATTTTCTCTATTTAGGTCTAGATTTCATACTGAATCAAAAGCATGTTATTGTCTATACATAAAATCAGTTGAGGATAGCATAAAAGTTAACACAAAATATTTCTGGACTTTCATTTCGAACCGCAAATCTATTGCTTCCACTCCTGCAACTATGCATTACGAAGGACAGTCGGCTAACAGTCCAGATGAAATCTGTAATCTCTTTTTAAAATTCTTCCATTCTGTTTATGAGCCTTCCACTCTCAACAGTGTGCAGCAGCAGACCTTCGACGATGCCAAGAATAGTCGTCTTGTTAGCAATATTGTGATCAGTCTTGAACAAGTACACAATGCTTTGAAATCCATAGACTGTACTAAGGGCCCAGGACCGGATGGTATTCCACCACTTTTCCTTAAAAACACCGCTGACACTTTGAGTCTTCCACTATATATTATCTATAATAAATGTTTGAGCCAAGGAACTTTCCCTGAAGTGTGGAAACGAGCCAATATCACCCCTGTCCACAAATCTGGTCCAAAATATGAAGTTGAGAACTATCGCCCTATTTCCATTCTGTCGGCCTTGTCAAAGCTTTTCGAGAGGCTTGTCCACAATCAACTGTATCCGATTATTCACGATCAGATTATTAAGCAACAGCATGGATTCGTCAAAAAAAGATCGACAACTACTAATTTGATTGAATATACTGATTATTTATACAATAATTTAGATACACGTGTACAAGTGGACTCTATTTATACTGATTTCCGTAAAGCCTTTGACAAGGTCGATCATGAATTACTTCTAGGCAAATTGGCATTTAACGGCATTCGTGGGGACTTATTCCGTTGGTTTACTTCGTACATTACAAATAGAACGCAAAAGGTGGTGGTTAATGGTTTCCATTCCAAATCTATTACTGTTTCATCAGGGGTGCCTCAAGGCTCGATACTGGGCCCTTTGTTATTTATTATATTTATCAATGATATTGACATGTGCTTTCTTAACTCTAAATTTTTACTTTATGCAGATGACCTTAAAGTTTTTAGACCAATCAAAACAATGCTTGACTCTCAACTTCTTCAAGAAGATCTGAATCGTTTTGCAGATTTTTGCGCTAGAAATAAACTCCAACTCAATATCTCAAAATGTTGCTGTATTAGCTTCACCAAAAATAAAAATGTATTCAAATATCCTTATACTATTCAAAGTGAAACTCTGTCAAGGGAGAGTTTGATTCGCGACCTAGGAATATTACTTGACAACAGACTGCATTTGGACGTACATGTCAATAAAATTGTTAATAATGCTTATCGCATGTATGGATTTGTGATGAGATCAGCCACAGAATTTAAGCATCCTAGTACATACTTGTACCTCTATCGATCATTAGTTAGGTCACAATTGGAATATGCAGTACCTGTTTGGAACCCCTACTACAATAAATACATTGACTGTGTAGAAAGTATACAACGTAAATTTTTAAAATCTATACAATATCGTTGCTTTAAAAATTGTTATCTCTCTTATAATGAATTATTAAAAAAATATAATCTGCTTTCTTTAAGTTCAAGGCGCACATTTCTTGAGACTAAATTTTTGTATGATTTATGCAATAATTTATATGATTGTTTGGACATCACTAATAGGCTATGTTATATAGTTCCCAGAACATGCCAGGGACGTGAGGTGCGCGCACGTCCTGTATTTGCCACTACTACCTGTCGTACAAATGCCGGCTTGCGTGCACCTCTTCGTCGCCTCACCAGTAATTATAACAGTCATTTCAGCAGCCTAGATTTATTTGCTTTACCGCAAAGAAAGTTTAGGCTCATGTTGTTAGATATGCTGAATCATTAATGTGACACTTTGCGGCACTGTTAGTCATGTTTATTCTTCTATTATTGTATTATATTCTATTGTATTTGTTGTTACTGTTAGTTAATTTTCATCTTTCATCTTTTTTACTGTCTATAACACTAGTCTTAAAATGTACCAATTTGTCTCATTAAGTATCTGTGGAGAACGTGGTTGATTTCACATTTGTATTATGTCTTTATTTATCTTATTGTAATTCTTTAATGTGTAATTGTTTGTTTTCCCAAATAAATAAAATAAAATAAAATAAAATACACTAGGCAACATGTAAATGTTGAATTTTCAACTCTATGCTGAGTACCGAAGATTGATATATCAACAGTACAATGTTTAGGAATTATCCGCAATTTGTTTTTTCTCCCGAAAAACAGTATTGTCTCCTAAAATAACAAAAATAACGTTCATATGATAATAGATTGCACCATGTACGATCCGAATTGGTCAAATTCTAAATTAACGCATTACATAAAAGTTACACCTACCACCACTTTCGGTACTACAAAGTCCAGTGCACCGTGAACTGGCGGTGAAGCGGCCGGTGGCACACAGAGACTTTGTAGGTAGCCGCCTAGGTAATGGGGGCTAGTTTATATGCTAATTGTTACTGCTCCCGCCGGCGTGATGATTACTTACGGCGTAGGTCGTTGGTACCTTACTTTGTTACGACGTAGTGTGTTTAATTTACTGACAATACGAGTAGCCCCGGCTTTACACGGTTAGCAGATAGCGTCTACTAAAGTTTTAAAAATCGTTAAGCTGTTTTTGACGTCGAGTCGAGTCCTTTATATTTTTCAATGTTTCTTTATTGTTTTGTGTAAAAATGTTTTTATAAAAATCACGAATAAGCAAAGAAAAATGAATAAAGGACATAATTCATAGCTAAAACAGTAACATTTCCATATATATCACGTCTCTTTATCGATTGACGCACGCCCTAAGCCGAGGTTCGCACCCCACAGGGGGTGCCCTTAGCGTGTGGTCACTTAGTTGTAAGCCCCTGGCTGAAGGCCTTAGAGTCATTTAAGGCATTCACAGAAAAGTCCGGTTAAGCAGCCCACAAACTCTTCTAGGTTGACCTGCGAGATGCCATTCACAAAAAAAAATCGATTGACGCACTAAGATACGCAGTACCAACATCTATGACCAAATAAATAATGAACCTATCATTTACAAGTTACATTAGACGAGTATCACATACGTTGAATACAGCAAACGTTTCATATAAACAAACTATTTCATTCATGAAAGTCAAGGCTCAATCAACGCTAACTCAATTCACGCCATTTTGTATGATATCATCAATTGAAGCTAATTTTTATGTCCAAACTTTATTTGCTTGGGTCATCGCTTACAATATGTGCTCTTTGTTTCTGAGTCTAATAATAGCGAGCAGTGCTTTGTGTTGCATTTGATATTCAGTAGGAACGGCTGTGACTTTCTTATGAAAACGACTTCCATTTTGAAAGTCATAGTGATTCGGACTGACAGAACATTATAATTTCTGTAAATAATTCATTCATTCAAATAAGTAACCGATGACTCGCCGTCCGATCTTGGACCATTCTCAGGTCGACGGCGCGTCGTGTTAAAGAGCCGTCAGCTACCGGGGCCCATCTTAAAAGGCCAGAGCCTACCGGGGTCGAAGAAAAACAGTTGAGTCCCTGACATGAGTGCTGTCTTAATAATGAGTTTGCTCAAATTATGGCATTTTGTGTAGCTTTGTTTTTAATTAGGGTTGTGACCGTTGTGACAGCCACCAGCCATTTAAATAAGGGGTAGGCCTAAGTAAACCTTTTTTGAATATCCGTTTAAAAATAAAATGGCATAGTTAATCCTTTTCTTTATTTCATTTTAAGTCCGTTTCAAAACCTGATGTAAAAAAAAGAATAGCTTTTTGCATAATAACAATTCTGCACGAAAACCAAAACTAAACAAGTTAACCTTTTTTTTTATCGTGGTAAAATCATCAAATGAGTCCTCCCACCCAGGGCAGAGCGGGAGGGACTGTCAGACTCGTACTGACTAAAATCCACGGTGTCCTTCAAAAGCCCTTTACGTTGCGGGATCACGGCAATTAGTCCCGCGACCCCGGCAAAACAAGTTTACCTAGTTTTTTTTCCCCATTTTCAAATTATCAACTACCTAGCCTTTTCCCAACTATGTTGGTGTCGGTCCAATCAAACCTGATGCAGCTGAATATCATGGAGCAAAGGCCTCTCAGACTTCCACAACCCAGTAATTGGGCAATACGAAAGCTCTTAGTAAGACTAGTTGTCAGATTTTCGAGCTTCTAACAGTAACGACTGTCAAAGAACTAAAAATGACTGCCGGTATCAACGGCTTTATGTGCGTTTCTAGGCACATAGGAAACTCGCAATGATAAATGGTCACCCATCCACACAGGCCTCCCTCGGCAAGCGAAGCTTAACCTTGAAGATTGACCAATGGGCCAATTATTATTAAGCCACGAACTCCTTTTCAAATTACTCTCAATATTATAGGTAAATTATGGATATGTCTTTACGTCCGAAAGTGTAGTCTTTGTCAAAAAATCAATAGATGTGACCTGTCTGTTAAAGCAGACGATCAATACATTAATAAATTATCCGAGTCCCTGCGGGATGCACCCGAGTAATTAAAGACAAAATGACTACCTTAATGGCTGTCCACCACAGCATACCACCACCAGCTTAACAAGACCTAATTTACTTTGAACTCCTCCAAACAAAAGGGTCTATGTTAGCTGGTTGTTTACAGACACACAAACCCAGTATTTTAAGACCTGCGTTTACTTACCCTGGTGTTAGTAATAGGGCTCAGGTTGAAGTAGAACTTGAATCCTACACAAGTATCAATGCAGTCGTCACTCTTAATCAGAACTGTAATAGTTCCAGATAATATTGTTCATTAAGTTCAACAGCGAGGAAAATGCTATAAAGAATAGAAAAGTAGGGCATTTAAGTACAGAGCTAGTTGTATCCGACATTTTGTTGAAGTTGATAAATAGAATAATGGCTTGGATCCGAGCTGCATGCTCCAAACATAAGCATGTTTATGACAAAACCTGTGGAGAATAGAAATGAAAGAAATTGTTTAGATAAATAATCATGATACCCAAAAGTATCGTAAGTTGAAAACCCGTTCCTTTTGTCGTCGGCCCAAAATACGTAACATGCTTGAATTTTTTTTAAAGGTCTAAAAGAGTTTCGGTTTCATTTGCGTTTTCAGCCGAAACTAAGACCTGGGCCCGTATTATGACGTCTTAAAACCAGGCTTGTTCCAGTGAGTGAACGAGGTAGCACTAGACGACTTGTATAGCTCTGTCTCTTTCACTCACTGGTACAAGCCTGGTTTTAAGACGTCATAATACGGCCGCAGGTGGCCTACCATAACGTCTTAAAACGTGAGTGGTTCCGCTCAGGGAACGAGATGGCACTAGACGACTTATACAACATTATTTTTTGTTTATGCGAAATCCGATACACCTGTCTTTTGTGTAAAGAATCTATGTACGAAATTTTAAAACCGTATCATAAAAAATCACAAGGTTATAAGTTTGTATATTACCTGGTTGTCCGTTCAAAAACATGTTCATTTCGCGGTACACTTTACGCGGGTGCACCCGCGTAAACCGCGTCTCCTGTGTTATACACTCGTGATAATAGCTTGGCAATAGGTACCTAACCGTACGGTGATTGTATTGTAATTAACTGGTAATAAAATTTAATTAAAATATTTTTGAAAAAAATATAACATGGTGTAAAAATTATTGGAATCGAATCAGTTACTGATTCTGAACAAACTCTATTCAGGTTTCGCATATACTAAAAATAATGTTGTATAGCTCTGTCTCTTTCCCAAATTCTAACTACTCAGGCTTTAGACAACATGGTAGACCACCAGGGCTTGAGACGCTCACGGCAACGGTCCTCGCGGGGCGATTTCCGACCACCGTAGGCGTGGGCATGCGAACGGCGACTAATGGGCGACTCGCTGTCCGGAACGTAAAGAGCTATTGAAGGACACCGTCGATTTGAGTCAGTACAAGTCTGACAGTCCCGCCTGCCCTGCCCTGGGTGGGGGGACTCATTTAATGATTTTACCACAATAAAAAAAGGACGACAAGTCCTAAACACTTTTTTTAACCTTTATTTTAATCGTTTTAATCTATCATCTGGCACTTATACTAAAAAGTTTGAATCTACAGTGCAAACTCCCGGACACACGTAACACAGAGGAAGCTGAATCCTGGAACTTCAAGAGTCCTGATAAACAGAAACAACTTTCCAATTGTTTAAGACAACATTCTTTGGATGGATAAAGGAATTTCATTAATGCTGAATGTGGTTTTGAAAGTAGTGGCCACAACTTTAAATTAGGACATTGTATTGTAATGTCATGGTGGCCCAGAAGTTAACAACTTCCTATCATGTACAATGTTCAGCGTATAAATCTCTAATCAATATAGCCTTTGTCAAACAGACAATCGTGGCAAATGTGAAGCGAGGCGTTTTTATTTGTAATGTATGGAATTGTTTGAATCCAGTCACATAGAAAAGCGAATGCGATCCGATAGCGTGGCGTGAAGGCGTATTTGCTCTGTTTGACGTCTTTCATAAAAAGCCAGCTAATATAACTGTCACGCCTCGGCTCGCTGCACCCAGTTTGACGTCTCGTTATCGCCTCGGATTCGGTCCGGTTCGCTTTCGCCTGTCTGTTTGACGAGAGCTTAAGGGATGAGGAACTTTACACCCTATTCCTATAATTTTCCCACTACTGGGACACAGGACTCCCTCTGTGAAGAGTGAGCACTCACTTGAGTGCAATCCACACGCGGAACCAACAGGTTGGTAGATGTCACATCTTTAAATTATTTCTTTCACCGTTTTGATAGAAGTAGTATTGTAATAACGTGAAAAGTAAAAAGTAAAAAAAAAAACTGCACAAAGTAATGTGCGCATTCGAACGCACACTCTTCAAATAATTCGGTGCCGTTGTTACTACTGAGCCATCACTGCTCTTAAAAATTCATCGCTTTCCGAACAGATTCTAGTGATATGAGCTTTTAATTTTAAAAACCAAAAATATCGTTATTTCTGACCAAATATTTTTTATTTATACTTAGGTACCGTCTCTCCAGCCATGTTTAAATTCAGACTTATCTCTTGACACTAGAAAGCTTTTACAATCAGATGCTACTTTAAAAGTAAAAATTAAATAAACCGAAAGTACTTTCCGAATTTTAAAAGGTTTCTGCCATTGCGAAGTCGAGACTTATTGACTTGCAATAACACTTAATATCGAACTTTAAACAAGGGTCGTTCGTTCTGATCCAGTCTTTCAATTAGGTTAAGTTTAGAAAATTTATAGTACTAAGAAAAGATTCGACGAAGAACTATCACTGTTTGTACTTAACGGATGGAAAACTACATTTTGTGCTTCCTGATGATCACTCTTAACCTCCACCCTTAAACGTTTAAATCTTTTTAACTTTTTTTTTACGTAGTAAAATCATCACATGAGTGACCTCCCACCCAGGGCAGAGCGAGAGGGACTGTCAGACTTGTACTGACTAAAATCCGCGGTGTCCTTCAATAGCCCTTTACGTACCGGGGTCACGGTAATTCGTGAGTCCCGCGACCTAACATCCACCCTGGGCAACGCCACCACAGTGGTGGTTCCCACACAGGGCAGAGCGGGAGGGACTGAAAAACATATAGAAAAATAAAAGCTTGCCAAAATATTCTTATTAAAATATTCTATATAAAAAAAAATATAACCACACTATAAAACCAAGTCTCCCGCCGCATCTGTATATTTGCAATATCAAAAACTACTAAACAAATCTTCTCTGGTTTTATCTGTTTTATCCTAATAGACTCAAAAGTAATTCATTATCAAGGTTAAGGTGTATTATTTGTGAAGGTAAATTGGTTAAAATATAACGATAATACTTGAAAATTTCGGAAAAAATAAATAACCTGGGAGATTTAATCGAAAAAACTACACAGTATGAAGGCGAACCCGGCTGGATTGCTAATTTCTAATGTGATATCTTTATTAAACCAATCCCAGTACAAATAAAAAAAAGAACAAAAAATCCCCTTTCATCCCAAATTCAAGGGATTAATCCGCTAAATGAATAAAACAGTAAAAGTGCTGTGCCAAGGTCTCAGTAATCAAAACAGGCGATTTTCATATAAATGGCGCGCGCCCATAACGTTCCGTTGCGACAGTAACAGACGAAATGCTCGATTTAACTCGGGATGTAGACCGATCACTTGCTTCATGAATGAATGAACGAAACACTGAACGAATGAGTGAACGTAATCCGGGAGGAAAAGTAAGCAGACTGTGATTTAGGGTTATGGGGACTAAAATATCTTTGGAAAATAAATCCACGCGAATTACACGTACTTAAATTCTGTTTTCATTTGAAAAAGATGATTTTCTCACCGCTCTGACCTTTAAAAATCTTCATTCTCTGTTCTCTGTTCAGCGGTCTTCCTTTTTTGACAACCAATCGGCCCATGCAAGTTTAAGAAGCTGACAGATTCTTGACACGACAAAAAGATCATTTAAAAATTAGATCAATAGGCAATAATAAGCTTATCAATTAATGTAAGATAAAACGCATCAATACTAGGGTAATACGTATACCCAATGTATGACGTATAATAAATTTTAAAAGGGTTGTTTATCAAAAGAAAAAAAATGGACATTATTTTTGTGGCAGACTAATTAGTCTAGTCCTTTGCAGTTGATTACTCAGTAATAATAATCGCCATGGGAAAAAAACGACAGCAATTTAAATATTACGTTACTGACACCCACTTTACTTGAATAGATAATTATGCATTGAAGTATTATTGATGTTTCAATGATACTTCAATCAAATCTTTATAGATTACAATATAATTCAAACTGGGCACTTTCTTGAGAGCTATGTAAAAAAAAACATTACAGCAAAAAATACGAAACACGTATGCAATGGACAGCAAGACCACCTATTTTGGGATGCCCGTCCTCCAGGGCGCCCACCAGCTCCTCCCCCCCCCCCCCCTTCCGTCGCCTACGTGTAAAAGGAAATAAGTCAGTCAACCAGAAACAACCCATTCAGGGCAAACGTGAACGAAGTTGCTGGCAGAAACTAGTTTAATAAAGATTAAATTAGCCTCTGGCCGCAACTTCGTGAAGCGTGGTCGTCTACCCACCACCTTGCATCGCCTGCCCACGCTGTTATTTTTTCCTACTGGCAACACAAAATCCTTTACTCAGCCCTCCTTCACTCATTATATAAATTACTACCGTTCCCCACAGTTTCACCCCCATTCCTCGGTTCCTTTTGGTCGTATCGTAATGTTATCATTTTTTTTAAACATTGCCCCACTCTAGGAATTCCTCCTGTGTCGTGGGTGCGTTTACAAACATAGAAACTCACATACACAAACGCCCAGACCCGGAACAACTACTTGGAGATCATACAAATATTTGTTCCGTGCGGGAATCGAACCCGCGACTCGTAGCGCAGCAGTCAAATCGCTCAACCACTGCGCTAATCGTGTCGTCAAATGGCGTGTTATCGTTACATATTATAAAGCAAAGTCGATTCCCGCTGTCTGTCTGTCCCTATGTATGCTTAGATCTTTAAAACTACGCTACGGATTTTGATGCGGTTTTTTTAATAGATAGAGTGATTCTAGAGGAAGGTTCAACATGGTACTCAAGATAATGTAGCTAACTACAATTTTTTTGAAATGGTTCAGTAATTCCGGACCTTACCCTCTACAGATAAACAAACAAATACCTCTTTATAATAAATATTCGTGTTGTTGACAGGCATCGCCGTCTAAGTGCAATGCAAGCATGACAACGGACGCAATAAAAACAACATTTTCATCGGTTCTCAGAAAAACACTAATTACCTATTCAATTGATTTGCATTACGACACTCGTTTTTTATATTGTCTTCTCTGTCTGTCTGTCATTTGAGTGTGATAATTATGTTAGTCTGTACATTTCCTTATCTTACAGGATTTTATTTACTTTTGCTTGTAACGATTGTGTGTCTAATACCTATAATATGAATGTATTTAGAAATATATAAGTATGTTTATCAGTTGTCTAGTACCCATAACACAAGCTCTGCTTAGCTTGGGACTAGATGGCGTTGTGTGATAGTTGTGGAATATTTATTATTATTATTACCTAGCATGAAATATTCATGTTTTTGCAACGTAATGTAAACGGGAACTTTGATGTTAATTTAATAGAATTTACTTCCTCGTTCATAAATTAGAGACACGTTTTCATTTTCCATATAATTAACGCTGTAAATACTTCAAGTACGCTCTTTTTTTTTTATCGTGGTCAAATCATCAAATGAGTCCTCCCACCCAGGGCAGGTCGGAAGGGACTGTCAGACTCGTACTGACTAAAATCCATGGTTTCCTTCAATAGCCCTTTACGTTCCGGTTCCGCGAACCCGGCAGGCTTTAGTACGCTCTAGGTAAAATATGTAAATCTCGTGCTAAAGCTTTGTGATTTATTTATTTTGGTTGATGATTAGGTCATTTTAGTCTTAAACCGTGTCTTAACTAAAGCGATTGTCAACACGCATCTAAAAAACCTTTTCAACAGCCCTTTACATTCCGGGGTCACGGTCATTCGTAAGTCCCGCGAAACCGGCAGGCTGTGGCCCTCTAATGGGCCCCGTCATAATGCCGACACTCTTTGAGGCGCGCGTGGAACACAACGCGCCATCGACCCCGGCATGGTCCATGGTCGGACAGCGAGTCGCCCATTATTCGCCGCCCGCATGGCCAAACCTAGAACACTTAGGCAGATAATAATGATCAGGTGCTTAATACGTTAAAGAAAAACATCAGGAAAATTCCGGATATTTTTCATAAACATATTTTGATAACCGATAACCCGCTCTAGACCCGAGTATAGGATAACGGACTTTTCTCACACACATCCAAGCAAAAGGTAGTTTGTAAGCTAATTATGTACGGTACGGATAAATACTGGCCGTCTCCCAGTATTTAATCCAATAATACCCGGCAGAAAGGCACAAGGATAGTCGACATATCCTCTTATTGGTTTAATTAAATAGTGTCCGATCGTACTAGAACAGATTAGATTCTGCAAAATCCTCTTAGTACAACTTGCTCTTTTTTTGCCTGACGTTGCGGTCGCTCGCCACACTTTCATCCCCCTTCAAGATTACACAATCATCTGACTACTATTACACGGTTAGCGCGTGGTACGGGTTCGATTCCTGCACAGAGCAGATATTTGTATGATCGACAAGTAGTTGTTCTGGGTCTGGGCGTCTGTGTATGTGAAATTATATGTTTGTAAACGCACGTACGATACGGGAAAAATTCCTAGTGTGGGGTAACGCTTTTCAAATAAATTAATTAATTAATTAATATTATTGTGAAAGTTACTGAGGATGAATGGATGAATATTTGTTACTCTTTCACGTAAAAACTACTGAACGGATTCGAATGAAATCTATGCTAATATTATAAAGCTGGTCGCGGGACTCACGAATTACCGTGACCCCGGTACGTAAATGGCTATTGAAGGACACCGTGGATTTTAGTCAGTACGAGTCTGACAGTCCCTCCCGCTCTGCCCTGGGTGGGAGGACTCATTTGATGGTTTTACCACGTAAAAAAAAATTATAAAGCTGAATAGTTTGTTTAGTTGAACGCGCTTATCTCAGAAACGACTGGTTCAAATCGAGTTCTTTTTTTGTTTCGGATTGTTTATTTATCGAGGAAGGATATAGGCTATACAGTAATACGCTACGACCAACAGGAACCGAGCAGCGGGTGAACCGAGGGGCACAGCTTGGATGATATACAGATAGTTTACTTAAACGCCTTTGTCAAACAAACAGGCGAGTCCGAAGCGATACCGAACCGACACGAACCGTCAGTCCGATAGTTCTGTCACGCTATCGGATCGCTTTCGCTTTTCTATGTGACTGGATTCAAACATTTCCATACATTACAAATAAAAACGCCTCGCTTCGCATTCGTTACGCCTGTCTGTTTGACAAAGGCTTAAAACCTGAATTAACAGATAGGATACTTTTCATTCCAGTATGACATTCCCGTGGGATATTTAATTACTGAAGTTAATAATAAGCTAGTTTTCAAATAATTGTTAGTTATAAACGGCACTAGTACCGGTATCTATTACATTTTATTTGTACAGTTGCTTAGAACTCGTGATATTGAAGATTCAAAATAAACATTACAATCAACATCAGTTATTTTATCTCGTTTACTTTTGTGATATAATCGTTTTGTAAAGGTTGACTCACATATAATGGCTATTTCACTGTCTATTGGAGTTTTAACTTATTTTTTATCGCCCTGGGTGACGCGAAAAGGACTGTCAGACTCGTACTCACAAAAAAATCTACGGTTTTCGTACAATAGCCTTTTACGTTCGAGTGTCGCGGTTACCTGTTTGACAGTCCCGCGACCCCGGCATAGAACACGTGATGAATTGACTGCGAGCTACGACATTTCCTCTCCGTACCATAATTTTTTCGCGGTCTCCGCTGTCTGAATAGCTTAGCGGTATAAGCACAGATATAGATATACCTAGATAACGCAAGTATCACGATCTGTATGAAAACCAAGCGTGTCATTTTTTGACTACCTGTTTTGACGCCACAAAAACTATTTAGTCTTGGGAAAACCAAATCGATTGAAATGTGCTTACGGTACCCCCCTCGTCCCACAGCACAAATAACCATTTTAGTATTATAAAACTGACGTCCAATTAATGATAGACCGATTTGGACGAGCGCGAAAATGGCCAATTACGATTTTTGGTCGTAAGCTAGCACGGATTTTTGGCACGCGAAGTAGATGCTCTTGCGTTATCTAGGTATATCTATATCTGTGGGTATAAGCGTTGGCCTTCCACACCATACTATTTTTTTTTAAACATTGCCCCACACTACGAATTTCTGCTGTATCGTGGGTGCGTTTACAAACTTTGTAACTCAAATACACAAACACCCAGACCCGGAACAACGACTTGCAGATCATACAAATATTTGTTCCGTGCGAGAATCGAACCCGCGTCACGTTCCGCAGCAGTCGATTGTTCAGTCATTGCGCCAACCGCGCCATCATCAATTTAACTAAGTTAAAAAGATTTAACCGTTTTACGATTCTTTTTAAACAATCATTGAACTCAAACGCCAACTCAAAGCATTTAATTCAATTAAACCAATTACAGGCACTTTCAGATTATCCAGTGTTTACGAAGTGGGTCAGTCGGTAGAAAAATAAAACGAATCTATATACATTACATATAATAAATCTGTAGAAGGGTCAATTCTGTACATTGAAAATATTGAAAAAATAAATAGCGGGGGGTGTTGCTGGATCGATACCAAACCCAAATATGTGATAAAAAATTTGTCTGTCTGTCTGTCTGTCTGTCTGTATGTGCAGGCATCACGTGAAAACTAACGGTTCGATTTCGATGAAACTTGGTATAATTATACCTTATTATCCTGGGCATAAAATAGGATACTTTTTATCCTGGAAAAATACGTAGAAACAAAAAAAAAAAATTTCAGTAGAGAACGCGAGCTCAACAGCAGTAGCTCAATAGAAGGATCTCCTTAATTATGTGGCTTAGCCGTATTTGGGTCCAATAGATATTTATAAGATGTCATTGTCAGAGTTACTCAAAATGGAGAAATAAACCATCCACCCGAAGACAGACATCCGCGCGCACGGAGTCGCGGGCGGAAGCTAGTTGGTCATAAAGCGAAAGTGTAGATCTCAATGGAAATTTAAAGAACGGACAAGGCATTCAATGGAAATTATTTAAATCAAGAAATTGCTATTTATACCACAATGTTCTTAATAGGGTTCCATAACCATAGGGGGGACTCGGCCTCTGGGCCTGGGCCCTATTAATAAGACTCCGCTGACCGTCTGTCACCAGGCTGAATCTCTTGAACCGGGATAGTTAGACAGTTGAAATTTTAATGCCTTTGTCAAACAGACAGGCGAAAGCGAAGCGTTTCCGAAGCGATACCGAACGCCCTTACCGCACTCCTTAATCTATCTTTCGGACTAATAACATTTTTTGAGTAAAATAGCTCATTCATATTATGATTATGTTAAGGTGGCCTTTTTAAACTCCCTAGAAATCTAAATAACCAAGAAGATCTCGACCGAACTACATAAAAATAATATAACGCGACAGGAAGTTTACAGAGCTCAAGTAAATAAAGGAATTGTCGTGATATGAAAAATGCAATAATGTAACATCCTGTGTTGTGACGTCAGTTCCGTCTTCGAGACGTATGTGCACAGTGCACACGTTAGCTTGAATATAAAATTTAGAAGAAAATTAGGTGTACACAAGATCATTTTTATACAGCGCGGAGGTTTTTTTTCTGTAGTTTAGTTTTAGCAGTAGAACATTTTTGAATGGTTTTTTTTTTTAATATAATCCTAATCTATCCTCCCTCACTGTGTGAAGCGGAAAGAACTCGAATTGCTCAAAAATAACCTGGTTTTCAGTTCCTCTTTGCATTTCTTCGCAGCCTATTCTGGCCACACCTTTTTTTGTCTTGCCTAAATCATCAAATGAGTCCTCCTGCCCAGGGCGGGGCGGGAGGGACTGTCAGACTTGTACTGACTAAAATCCACGAAGATCCTTCAATAGCCCTTTACGTTCCAGGGTTACGGACAGTACTGCGACTGTGAGATGGACCATTCTGGCCACCCATTATACCGAAATTACATAACAAGGAAGATGCCGCGGGCATAAGCTAGTTTTGTTTAACATTCTAAATTTTATATCCTTCCTTCCTCTTCATTTGTATTGTCCGTAAATACATACGTCAATAGGTAGATATATTACTATTTACTTATCTTTACATCCATTTTCCTTAAACATTTGCAAGCAAATTCCCTAACGACACTTATAAGTTAGTAAATACGGTGAATAGCGTCAGACTTTGGAAGATAAGTTTGTAAATTATGGTGGTTTTCCTGAAAATAATGCAATTAATGCAGATAAACAAGAGGATAACGAAGGAAAAACTTATGTCATAACATTTCCAATGTCAAGAGGTTTAAAAACCCTTATTGCGAATCTCACAATAAGGCTGCCTGTCAAGCAAATTGCTGCACTTGCAAGTGCGGCACGAGGCTACGGAGCGGAGAAACAGAGTCCGTGTATGTTAATCAATGGCTTATTGCTCAAGCAGTCCGTGTATATTGATCACTGGCTTACTGCTCGAACAGTCTGTGTATATTGATCACTGGCTTACTGCTCGAGCAGTCCATGTATGTTGATCACTGGCTTAAAGCTCGAGCATTCCGTGTATGTTGATCACTGGCTTACTGCTCGAGCAGTCTGTGTATGTTGATCACTGGCTAATAGCTCGAGCAGTCCGTGTATGTTGATCACTGGCTAATAGCTTGAGCAGTCCTTGTATGTTGATCACTGGCTTACTGCTCGAACAGTCTGTGTATGTTGATCACTGGCTTACTGCTCGAGCAGTCCGTGTATGTTGATCACTGGCTTACTGCTCGAACAGTCTGTGTATGTTGATCACTGGCTAATAGCTCGAGCAGTCCGTGTATGTTGATCACTGGCTTACTGCTCCAGCAGTCCGTGTATGTTGATCACTGGCTTACTGCTCCAGCAGTCCGTGTATGTTGATCACTGGCTTACTGCTCGAACAGTCTGTGTATGTTGATCACTGGCTTACTGCTCGAACAGTCTATGTATGTTGATCACTGGCTTACTGCTCGAACAGTCTGTGTATGTTGATCACTGGCTAATAGCTCGAGCAGTCCGTGTATGTTGATCACTGGCTTACTGCTCGAGCAGTCCATTTATCTGCGGCCTTATTGAAATGAAATGATGATGAAATGATGTTTAATTATGCAAGTAAGTTATATCAACACTTTAACACGTCTTTTTATAAAACTAGGAAGGGCCGGTATTTCGTACCTGACTACTCTGAGAAGAAACAGCCGAAACAAACTCAGAGGTCAGTCTCTTTTAAAGTCCAGACATTATATTATGTAGATCAGGCTTAAGAGGACTATTGTCATCAATATTAATATTACGGTAACCCCCATACAATATAGGTAGGTCAATTAGTCTGACGCAAATCGGATGCATTTCAAAATATGGAACAACACAATTTGGCCAGTTGCTGTGTTCGTAACGAATAATACTGTTATCATCTATCATCCGTTATCTATACGATAATGGAACTGCTCTGAAAGCTTTGCCTGATTATACACGTCGACTGATGCTTTTATGTGTGGGTACCTAAGTATATGTAGATAAAATTATGGTAGAGCTTTTGTTCGCGAATTTGGCTGTGTTGAGTAAAGGCGCTAAAAGATAACAGACAACGTTATTTTTGTGTTTTCTTTCTCGCTATTAGTGTAGACTCTTAGAATGTTCCGATCCCTAATGCCTTTGTCAAACAGACCGGCGAAAGCGAAGCTTTTCCAAAGCGATACCGAACCGAAGCGAGACGTCAGCGAAACGTCAGTCCGATAGTTCTGTCACGCTATCGGATCGCTTTCGCGTTTCTATGTGACTGGATTCAAACAATTCCATACATTACAATAAAATTATCAATTTCCTTCGATTACCCGCTACGTCACACGCCACGGAATTACTTTTAAATGTGAGCGGATCGGTCACTCACACATTTATAAAAAGTGGCTTAAAAAAAAACGTTACATTTTCAGCCAGTCTAGCTTGTGTTCTGAACTTTTAATATCTAAGGATGGACTAAAATAATTAGGAATGAAGTAGTGCGACAAGTGTACGGTGAAGTAGTTACGGTAGGGCTAAGGGCTTTTTTTTTTTTTTTTTGCGTGGTAAAATCATCAAATGAGTCCTCCCACCCAGGGCAGGGCGGGAGGGACTGTCAGACTTGTACTGACTAAAATCCACGGTGTCCTTCACGAGCCCTTTACGTACCGGGGTTACGGTGATGGGTAAGACCCGCGACCCCGGCAGGCTCTGGCCCTCTACAGGCCCCGTCAGTTTGCTGACACTCCTTGAGGCGCGCGTGGAACACAACGCGCCGTCGACCCGGGCATGGTCCATGGTCGGGCAGCGAGTCGCCCATTACTCGCTGCCCGCATGCCCGCGCCTACGGTGGCCGGAGATCGTCTGGCGACGTCCGTCGCCGTGGGCGTCTACCACTGCGGGTGGGTCGGAGGGAGGACACTGTTCTCTCCCTCGCGCGGCACGCCTCCTCCTTCGCGAGCATGACTGCTTCGCAGAAGGAGGCGACCGCTTCCCACTCCGTCTCGCCCCGCAGCATGGCCTCGACCAATGCCGGGCGCGAGAGGTCTCCGCCTATCGCCGTCGTGAGGACACGGCGGTGCTCTGCCCAAGCGGGGCAGTCCTGCACCGTATGCTCCACCGTGTCCTCAGGACGGTCCTCAGGGCTAAGGGCTGAGGATTTAAGAAGGTACTAGACTAGAGCTCTTCTAAATCCTTTGCCCAACAGTGAGACAGTATTACCCAAAAAACGTTGCTTGTAATTCTATTGCCATATAATACCACTTTTTAGGTGGTAAAACCATCAACCACAAAACTCATTTTCTCGCCCTGAGTGGAGCAATAAGGACTGTCAGGCTATTTCGTACCGTGTACGACTTTCTATCTACTGGTTTTTTTTTATCATTTTGTTGTGTGTACTTCTGGTTTGTGCCGAACTGCCTAATAACAGAATTTTCTTTATTTATAGTCTAGTCAAGTATTAAAGTCATCACCGTAAGTGTATCAACTTCGGCAACCTCACGATGCCTTCATAAGGGAATAAGCCGTCGCCGTCGCCGCTCTAACAAAGTTACCGCCCGCGGCACACAATACTTAATAGTACCCCGCGGGTAACTCGATAGGAAGCGGAACTGCCGCGATTTACCTTGTTAGACGAACGGAAGAACCGACATATTACATTGAAGTTAAAGACAATCTTTTTCTACTTTTCTTAAAACTGTTTTCTTTAACATTATTTTTCTGTACAGAAACCTTAATTTGAAAAAAATAGTCAATAATAATTATTTATTAATAAACTTATACATAAAATTATTGAATGAGAGGCTAAAAATACATAAATATAAAAATACAAAATTAAAATAAAACTAAACTAAACTACATATTATAGAGCATCGAATAATTGACTTAAATCTTGAGTGCCGTTCTGTGATACAGGTTTAAATCTATTATATAAGTTACTTGTATACATGTTGCAAATTGTACGAGTATGCAACTTGAACCAACCTGCATACAAATTGCAAGTAGATAATTTGAACTTGTTGCCAATTCAAGCAACTTGCATACAAATATGACGTTATATTGTATGCAAGACTTTCCTAATGGAAACGTTCCTTAAGCCATACGGCTTGGTCGCGGAACTGTACGACTTACCGTGACCCCGGAACGTAAAGAGCTATTGAAAGACACCGTGACAGTCAAGTCTGACAGTCCCTCCCGCCCTGCCCTGGGTGGGAGGACATTTGATGATTTTACCACGGAAAAAACAAAAAGGAAAGCCATACGGCTTCAGACGCAGATCAGAGCCCCAGATTCTGACATAAATGCAACCTATTTTGTTAGTTTTACTGTTTTTTACAAGCTTTTATTTACTACGTTACTGTAATACTTACGTTGTCTGTAATAAAATCTTGCAACTTAAATTTGATACAGTTCCAGGTTTCCGAATGAGCTGAAATTTTGCACGTATATGTATATCGCGTGACAATGAAATATTAGGATCACATGGAGTTGATCTGAAGATGGAGCTGGAAGGTGGCCATAGGATCTCTCTAATGAAACGCCGCAAACCCATCGAGTTTAGACTCGTTTGTTTTGTCTTGACGAGTACTTTTCTATCGTAATTATATTTTGACAAAATAAGTTTGTTTTTAAAAAGAGCATAGTTTTTTAAATGACTAACTTGTTGAAAACTGTTATCGAAGACTGAAGTGAATGTAAGTTAACTCGTTACGACTATCAACTAGACGCAAACCCAGAACCAATAGCCGCCACAAACCAATCGTTCGTATGAAAGATATTCATTTTTTTTTTATATTCATAATTATGTGTAAAAGTCAAAGTCAAAGTCAAATCATTTATTTCAATTAGGCCATCAACGAGGCACTTTCAAACGTCGAATATTAACATTAAAGGAAATGGGATGGGATGGGATTGATTCTACACCCATTCGCAAGGGTAGGTTTGTATGAAGAAGAATGGGCAAGAAACTCCATACTTACTCTTTTTAAAAATGTTTTACAATATTTTTATATACATCATTTGACATCAATAATGTGAAAGCAATGTACTTTAAATCTAGACTTAATATTATAAAAAAAAATGAATAAGAAATAAAAAAAAAATAGCAAAAAGGTACATGGTGTTCACATTTTAACAAAATATTGCAATTACCTACAGCAATTTTACAAATATAATATAAGTGTGTGAGCATTCAAATTTCAACAAGCTTGATTTTGTTTAAACCCTACATTGTACTATGGAGCAGGACCAGCATGTTTCCAAACATTTTTATCTTGAATATAATCTTTTAATTTATAATATGCTTGTTTACGAAGTGTATTTTTTATGTAACTTTTTTTTTGACAAACTTTAATAAATACAAACATACATACCGGTCAAAATCATAACCCTCCTTTTGGCTTTGCCGTAGTCGGGTAAAAACAGTGACTCGCACTTAAAAGATATCCGGGATAATTTATCAATTCTACCCTCTGCAAGGCTTAGATCAGTGTTTTTCAATCTTTTTCATGGCACGGCCCCTTTAGTACGAAGAAATATTTCGCGACCACCCCGTTGTTTAGTTTTTTCATATATAATATTTTGTGACAAATTAACATTCAATCATACATAGTTATTCATTTTCATAAAAAAGATTATGTCCTTTAGTCAACATTTTTCCTAATAAATCTTTTTTTATTTAATGCTGTAGCTTTCCCAACCTTTTACAGCTCCCCTACAGAAACTTCGCGACCCACACTTTGAAAAACACTGGCTTAGATTGTTTATCAACCCAACCCTCCATTTGAATACCATGAAAAGTTACCTTTTTTTTACTAAAAAGCGATCCTCAATTTAATTTGGAGTTGCGAATCCCCAACACTTGACAATCAAAAAGTTTTTATTTCGATCCGTCTCCAAAAGTTCCACCCTGTACACTTAAAGTTTAGGTTTTTATCCTTTGTCAGCGCATTTGGCACTTTTTTATTAATTTTGGGCAGTTCCCAAAAGTTACGAGTGAAAGTACTTAGGTTTTAGTTCATAAAAAATGTGTTTAACTTTGGGTACAAATCATGGATCAAACAAAATAGGAAGATAATTGGGTTTATTTGCAGTGAAAATAAAATGTGAGGTAAGTTGATCTCGTGATAAGTTATGACTCATTGTGTATTTTTTTATTTTATAAAAATATAATATACTATTTGAAAGCGAAGCCGCGGGAACAAGTCAGTTTCGGATGAAATATATACCAGATATCTGACAGGCCAGTGAGCAGTGGTGGTCCAGTGGTATCGGCCCCGACTTACGAGTTGTAGGTCGTGGGTTCGAACCCAGCCAAGCGCTTTACTTTGTGTAATTTATTTAATTACCACTGCTCTCAAAACGGTGAAGGAAAACATCGTGAGGAAACCGGCATGTTCTAGAACCACATATTCTAAGATATGTGACATCAACCCGCATTGGGACCCCGTGGTGGATTATGGTCCAATCCCTCTCATAGAAAGGAGGCCTGTGTCCCAGCAGTGGAAACATTTATAGGATGTTGGTGATGATGATCTGACAGGCCAAGAATCCGTGTTATTTTTGAAGTGAAAACTTCATTAGCGGCGTTGAGCACTTTTCTGTAATGGGTATAAAATCTTAAACTCGCGTCAGGACACGTGACCCTGACCGAAAAAGCGTAGGACGGCGCAGGGCGCTTGCGTGAATGTTCGTGTGACTTTATTACTTTTAAAGAAGTTTGTATGCTGGATACATTCGTTGCTAGGTAACATTGTTTATAAAAGATGTACGTCACATTGGAAAATTATTGAAATAAAAAGTCAACCATTTTTGCGAGTTTTACTAAAATCTGTTCACAAGATATTTCCAACAATTACTATTCAAGTTTTCACTTCTGCCGGCACTCCCAGAGTGCAACCCGTCGTTTTTTTTGAAGTGAAAACTTCTTTAGCGGCGTTGAGCACTTTTTCTCTAATGGGTATAAAATCTTAAACTCGCGTCAGGACACGTGACCCTGACCGAAAAAGCGTAGGACGGCGCAGGGCGCTTGCGTGAATGTTCGTGTGACATTCGTTGCTAGGTAACATTGTTTATAAAAGATGTACGTCACATTGGAAAATTATTGAAATATAAAGTCAACCATTTTTGCGAGTTTTACTAAAATCTGTTCACAAGATATTTCCAACAATTACTATTCAAGTTTTCACTTCTGCCGGCACTCCCAGAGTGCAACCCGTCGTTTTTTTTTTTAATAAACGGTACCCTACACTAGGAATTTCTTCCTGTATCGTGGGTGCGTTTACAAACATAGAAACTCACATACATAAACACCCAGACCCGGAACAACTACTTGCAGATCATACAAATATTTGTTCCGTGCGGGGATCGAACCCGCGACACGCTGCGCAGCAGTCGATTGCTCGGCCACTGCGCCAACTGTGTCGTAAAAAACTATACTACTATGTTACTATAATGCTTAAAAAAAGTTCTAGTATTCCAAAAAGATGGAAATTAATGACTATTTCTATTTTTATGTTTAATGCCCTACCTGTTCATCAACACATTAACATCGCTACATTTATTAAATAGTGTCACAGACTCCAGCCCATTTTCCAATAAAATTCATCAAGAAAAATTGTAACACTCAAAACGTACTGCTTATCTAACATCAACTAGAAAACATGCGCTATTTGGCCAATAACAAATCAGATAAAACTTCAAACACACTGCAGGTACTACAAAAAAAAAAGAAACAAAAATCTTTAGCACTCACCTTTCTATTCAATCCCAAATAAACTGCACAACGGCAAAAAACATTGTTCCTTGAACACATCACTTCACTGTCGAAAGTTTTGTCATCAACGTATTTTCTCAGCGCGCGATTTACGAACACACGTCTTATCGCGCCGGTTAACCAACTGTTACTGAAGATTGGTTGATGTTTTCACTGATAAGTTATTTGTTTATTCATATTTTTTTTCTGGAAAAAAATCCTCGATAGGTTTTTCGTACTGACTAAAATCCATAGTGATCCTTCAATAGGCCGTTATGACACGTCAATGTTACCTTGGTAGCTAGGCAGAGTTTAGGCAAGACAGTGGCTGATTGAGTGCTGCACTGCTATCACGGGTTCAATTCCCGCTCGGAACAAATATTTGGTCTACAGATAATTGTTCCAGGTCTGGCTGGTGTTTCGTAGCGAGGAGCAAGGTTTAAAAATAACAGTACTAGACATTCTATTCCGATATTTTTATCGATATTCAGACATCGCAGGTAAAACTTGGTTTAAACTAAGCGCCTTTGCTTACTTGATTGATATCTACTTACTAAAAAAGAAAATCGTCCGACATAATGATGCAATTCGACTGACTTACGTAGTCGTAATTTAAAAAAAAATACGTGGTACGAGTAGAATAGTTTCCAGAAAAGGAAACGTTCTTTTACATTACAGAATCCTTAAAACAAAATAGATTCATTAGCAACCTACAACCTTTTTTTAACGTGGTATAATCATCAAATGAGCCCTGCCACCCAGGACAAGACTGGAAGGACTGTCAGCTTTGTACTGACTAAAGTCCAGTGTGTCTCCAATAGTCCTTTACGTTCCGGGGCCACGGTTACAGGTTTCGCTACGTGGCAGGTACAACCTACAACCTAGCAAGAAAAATAAGTTGAAAAATTAAACAAAATTCATTTTTTATTCCATCTCAAGTCTGGTAGTAATTAGTAGGGAGTTGTAAAACATCCCTGTTTTATGTTCGAACAAGTTTATTAAAAAACAATGGCCCTAATTTCTCTGCCTCTTAATGGAATGAATGTATTTTTCTCTTAAGATATTTGGATATGGTTTCCGTCTAAGAATAAAAGGAATTACGGAAATTAAGCATAAACCTTCATTCATCATAATTTGCATAAAAAATGGACAGAGGCCGGGGCGTACTCTATTTTCGGATCAACGGTATCAATGATACGGGGTCCCTAGTAACAGGGGCCTCCGGATATGTAAAAGGTAATATTATTGCTAGTTGATTTAGCATATAATAGAGGAGCTCGTGGCTAAATTAATACAGCCGCACAGGCCGATCTTCCGGGTTAAGCCGCGCTTGCCGAGGTTGGTCTGATGGGTGACAATCTGTCATAGCGAGTTTCCTCCGTGCTTCGGAAATCACGTAAAGCCGTTGGTCCCAGCTGTCATTTGTAGATCTTTGACAGTCGTTACAGTTAGTCAGAAGCTCTAAAGTCTGACAGCCAGTCTTACCATGGGATATCATATTACCCAGTTATCATATTTAGTTAAAATACACACATCAAAAGTGTCTAGGGATCAACATATATTTTTGCAATAACTTTTCTCCTAATTGATATTAATTAAAAAAATTTTTAAGGATTCATCAAATAAAGTGTTTTCGTTTGTCACAGTAACGATAAACCAAGTCACCTTTGCATTAATAAAGAAATTTGCCATTTTCCTAATAAAGGGATTTTTGACATTTGAACCACTAACACAAAAGTTCGAAAAAAAGACTGAAATAACAGTTTTCTTTAAAATTTTATTGGGTAACTTAAACAATTAATAATCCGTGTTTCTACCGCGAACACTAACAACACAAGAACATCGGTTTGGCATACTCAAAATGAGTTCATCCAAATCACGCTGTGGAATGGCCGCCCATGTTCGTTGCAACAACAAAAAAAGGTCTTCTTGCGACTGGATACCCTCCATATTCGGCAGAGCTCTTCTCTGTAGCATATCCCATGCATGCTCAATCGGATTCAAGTCTGGCGACTGAGCAGGCCAGGGCAGGACATTGATGTTAGCTGCGGCGAGAGTTTGTCTTACAACTCTTGCGGTGTGCGGTCGTGCATTATCATGCATTAACTGAAATAAGGGACCGATTTGCACTTGTAGAGGAACGATGACGTCTGATACAATCGTCTGAGCATAAATTTGAGCGTTGAGGTTGCCTCTGATCCAAATCAACTCAGTTCTTCCGCCGATCCAAATACCCGCCCATACCATGATGGTTCCACCACTATAAGGATGGACTTCCTGGCAGGGTTTTAATCGCTGTTGGCGTCCAGGGCTTCTCCAGTGTCGTATACGTCTTGTATCCGGTCTCATACCAAAACGAGACTCATCAGAAAAGCACACGAAACGCCATTGTTCTTCTGCCCAATTTCTGTGTTCAAGAGCCCATTGATATCGAATCCTACGATTGTGCATTGCTATAGGTGGTACCCGTAGCGGTCTTCGGGAATGAAGGTTCACTTCATGCAAGCGGTTTCTGACTGTTTGGTCGCTAATTAAGTTCCCTGAAGAGTGATGAAGCCTCACGGCTAACATCATGGCGGTTATTGTTGGAGCTCTTCGAGTTAAGATTTGAATGTATCGGTCTTGTCTCCGTGTGGTGCAGCGATACCGTCCTCCATGGCGCTCAGCCACGGTACCAGTGCTTCGGTAACGTGTCCAAAGTCGACTGATAATACTCTGACTTGTATTCAGAGCTAAAGCCACAGTACGTTGCCGGGAACCAGCTTCTATCATTCCCACGGCTCTGAGCATTTCTTCCCTGCTTAAATGACGTCGCCGCTCCATAATAACGTTGGTTTTAATCAGTAGTAGGGAAACAGTAGCACTAATAATGTCTTCAATGCGTTGTATGTTTTTATAGGGAAAATATTGACAGCTGATTTTCATCTTTTACTCGAATTTGATTCACAGTTCCTGATTCAAATTATGAAATGCACCAAAAAGGATCCATATAAATTTATAAAACCATAAATTTATTACAAAGCCACATCTCAATCTCAAGAAATCCGCATAAAAATGCTTGATCCCTAGACACTTTTGATGTGTGAGTTGGGAAATGGCTAGGCAGATGATGATGATTTAGCATATAATAAGTAGTCCCAATGTCGCTGCCGTGCACTCAATACCGTAACTAGCCTTTTATGCGCCCAGTGCGTATATTTCTTTAACTGGGCCCTGGTCTGGCCAATTTTGGTTCTGCTCTAGCCATTTCTGCGCCCCTTCAGGGTCGGCGCCTTGTGCCTGGGCACCATTGATACACCCCTATTTTCAGCATTCTGTGCACTTCTAGGACTCAGGCCTCCTCTGTGGGTAGGAGTGGGGTGTAATCTATCACACGGGCCCAGGGCGAATTTTTATCTAAACCATGAGGTTGATAGATGTGATATACCTTCGACTTTTTGCTCTTAGATCAAATACAAATAAAAAGAAGAAAGAGAAGAAAGAAAGAAAGAGAGAAACAAATAGTTTCTACAAGATGTTTTCCTTTACGGTTTTGAGAGCAGTGGTGATGAAATTAATTATACAGAACATAAACGCCAGGGCTGGATTCGAACCCACGACTTACAACTTGTAAGTTGGGGCCGTTACCACAGGGCCACCACTTAGTTGATTTAATACCTAGCCAGTACGTTATTATTGTGGTTTGAAGCAGCTAGGGAAAAGAATTTCTAGAAGGAATTGGGGGAGACCCTTACCCAATAGTAGGACGACACAAGCTAAGAAAAAAACTTATTATTCTGCTTTGTCGAAGTCAATTTATATTCATTCTCGTTTTCAAGAACTACTTACGCCATCTATTCTTAAATAGAAGCAACTCGATGACTTAGAAACTGCGATTTTTTCGAACTACTACAAATGAAATGTAGCCAGGTTAAAAACTTAATAAAACGTACAAAAACTAAAATATTGGCCTTGGACTTGTCCCCGCGTCTTAACCGAATCGTTCACATAAGGCGCCCTCTGTCCGCACTACAACGCAGACAGTTTCGCTCAACAAAAAGTAGACTTCGCGAGACAGTCTCGTGTTCACAATACGAAGGCTTGGATAGGTGCATGATCCCACGCAACCACGCATCCAGTGCGGGTTGGTAGATGTCACACGTTTTCCAGTTTTAGGTTCTATGAAATGCCCGTTTCCTCACGAAGGTTTCCTACACCATTATGAGAGCAGTTGTGATGAAATAAATAATACTAAATGAAGCAAGTCGTTGCCTTTCCCTAACCATTGGACTACCAGTGCTTATTATAAAGGCAGGTTAATAACATGGAAACGAACACGATAATGTCCTTCCTAATGCTATATTACCAATGAAAGTTTGTGAGGATTTTTCACGCAGAATCTACTGAACTTTAGTACACTGATAGTTTATTACCCGGATTAGCACATAGGATAGTTTTTATCCCGAGTTTACGTTCCCGTGGGAGTTCCCGCTGTAGCGAGCGACGCCGGTGGCAACAGTTTTTTTTTTACTTGGTAAAATCATCAAATGAGTCCTACCACCCAGGGCAGAGCGGACGGGACTGTCAGACTCGTACTGACTAAAATCCACGGTGTCCTTTAATAGCCCTTTACTTTCTGGGGTCACGGTAAATCATAAGTCCCGCGACCCCGGCAGGCTTTGGCCCTCTAGAGGCCCCCGTCATTTTTGCTGACGCTCTTTGAGGCGCCCGTGGAACACAACGCGCCGTCGACCCGGGCATGGTCCATGGTCGGACAGCCAGTTGCCCATTACTCGCTCGCATGCCCGCGCATACGGTGGCCGGAGACCGTCTGCCGAAATCTGTCACCGTGGGCGTATGCCACTGCGGCTGGGGTAGAGGGAGGACGCTGTCCCCTCCCTCACGCAGCCCGACTCCTCCTGCTGGCAACAGCTAGAAGATAATAATTATTGCTATCATCATTTCATCATCTGCATAACCTTTACCTTATTACATTGGGGTCGGCTACCAGTCCCAGCTGATGTAGATGAAAATCAATATTTTATTGTTTAAAGAGCAACTGCATATCTGGCCTCCACAACCCAGTAACTGGTTAATACGATACCCCTCGGTAAGACTGGTTGTCAGACTTTGGAGCTTCTGAATAACAGTAATGACATCGGCTTTACATGCTTAGCGAGGCTTTTTTTTCGTGATAAAATTCACATGAGTCCTCCCACCCACGGCAGCGTCAGGGCGGGAGGGACTGTCAGACTCGTACTGATTAAAATCCACGGTGTCCTTTAATACCCTTTACGTTCCGGGGTCACGGTAATTCGTGAGTCCCGTGACCATACTTAGCGAGGCATGGCAGAAACTATTATAAATATAAACAATTTTCCTATTTTTTCCTCAAAACCTGCATAAATTGTAATTATTAACAACTAAATATAATTATATGACATATGTTTCAATGATAACAAAAAACAGGAAAATAAAGTACGACAGTAACACGTATGGACGTTCAAAATATCTGAATCGTTTATGTAATTAAATTACTCATCAGGATAGTCCATAACTTTGGTTAGTTAAATCAGTATAATATTGACATCCAGACAGGATGCATGTTTGTGGAAAATCAACAGTGTCTACCTATATAAATATTTTTCGTATCATTTAATTACCTTATTCAACTTTATACTCAAGTTAATAGATTCAAGTGTAGTGTTTTAATTCTAGAATATTATAGAAATAATAATATTGTGTTCTTTTTAAATGAAATCGTAAGTATTTTTTGTTTATTTTTAATGTTTTTGGGTGTTCACTCACTCACGTTTTAGACCCAGCTTACTTTTTCATTTCGCCATTGTCGAATTTGTCCATACAAATTCGACCAATAGCGTGAGATTACCCATGAGAAGCCTGTTAACTACAACTTTGAAGAGAGCTTGATGCAAATTAGTACAATATAAGGTCATTTCACAACATAATATCACGATAGTAATTTTACGTCGTAAAATCATCAAATGAGACCCAGAGCAGGACGGGAGGGACTTTCAGACTCGTAGTGAATAAAATCCACGGTCTTATTCAATAGCCCTTTACGTTCCAGGGACACAGTTACCTGATAACAGTTCCGCGACACCAACAGCCTTTGGCCCTCTATGGGGCTCCGTCAGATTACTAGCAGCTCTTAGAAGCGCGCGTGGTACACGACGCGCCGTCGACCTGAGCTTGGTCCATGTTCGGACGGCGAGTCAGCCGTTACTAGCCGTCTGCATGCCCGCAATAGTGATTTAAGGATATTTATGCATAATAACACACACAACAAATATATATACATATCCAGTATAACTTGACATCGCAACGTTACGACTTCTAGTACTATGAGAGATTTGTTTATACAAAGCTTGATTAATCATCGTCAAGTTCTTACTTTCGTAATTATTGTTGACATTTCATGTCCTGTATTTAAAAATAACAAATAACCTGTTTCAATATTCCTGGAACAGTCACGTCACATTCAAAGATTATCCTGTTTTTGATGTCGCTTTGTTTTCCCTAATTTGAAAATAAATTAGTATCGGGTGACTGGGATTCACCTTCTAGAGGACTACGGGACCACAGGCTACCTGTAACCTGTGATGATGATGTCCTACGGCTTATATGATGATGATGAAAGAGAATTACAGACCTGATGGGAGGTCGTGGGTTCGATTCCCACCCAGGACAAATGTTTGTGTGATGAGCACGATCATTTGTTCTGTGTCTGGGTGTAATTTATCTATAATATGTATGTATTTAGAAATATATAAGTATGTTTATCAGATGTCTAGTACCCATAACACAAGCTCTGCTTAGCTTGGGACTAGATGGCGTTGTGTGATAGTTGTGGAATATTTATCGTTTATTCATTTTAAAACATATTATTAAATTTTTAAATATTTCTTACAAATAAACAATAAAAAACATTTAAAAATATAAAAATAGTGATCCGCCGGTGTGGGAGCAGGGTCCAAGCTACCGGTGGTTAGGGCTCCAGAGACAGGAACCTCCTCACAATGCGAGCCGTATCGAGGAGAACTGCCTTCTGAATCAGGCCCTTGATCCAACCCCCTAATGAGAGCCTCGAAAGATGTTCGTCGAAGCTCTTTGCCATCAGGCCATTGGCAGTAACGACAATCGGCACAATGATAGCCGAGCTCACACTCCACATATCGACAACCTCGTGCGCTAGGTCGAGATATTTGATTTGTTTATCTTTCTCAGCTTTCACGAGGTTCTCGTCATGTGGGATGGTAACATCGATTATCATGATCTGTCTATCACTACTATGTCAGGCTTATTGGCGACAATAGTCCTATCAGTAATGATAGGCAGATCCCAGTATAACGTGACATGGCCTTGTTCGAGAACTGGGTCGGGCACATACTTGTAATACGGCACCTCAGAATCCACAAGATTGTATTTCAAAGCAAGTTGCTGGTGGATAATTCTGGCTACTAGTTTATGCCTGTGCAAGTACACGCCGTTAGCAAGAGATAATATGTCTAATGGATTCACCTGGACGATAGCATGCCCGACACACGTCAATCGTCCCATCCTTTATAATACGTCTCCGGTAATTGTTCGTCAAGATAACTTCGTCCATAACCGCACAGACAAAACCTTCAGTTTCTCCGAAGAGGTCACCGAAACGTAACCAAGACACGGACGCTATAAAATCTACATCGGGCCCATGAAGAGCCCGATAGAAGTGTCCGTGTAGCTCCTTGCTTTGCCATACCTCCTTGCGGTCGTCGGTACTGAGTACCACAGGTTTGTGACAGTTCTCTTTAGCCATGGTCAGCGGAGTGAGTCCCTTGTCCACTGTGACCACATCTCGGTGCATACCCACATCCACTTTCAAAAAAGAATATTTATTATTATTATTATATTTTTTATGTACAGGTAACAATTAAACACACAAGATGCATTACATGACCCACTCCGAGAATGGTACAGACACCCAATCAACCAGTGGATTGAATGTAAGTAAAAATACATTTCCTTTAACAATAGACATGTTGACAGCATCAGCAAATGGCAAATTTAATTAGTCAGTCAGTAAAGCCTTTATCAAACACACAGGCGTGGCGAATGCGAAGCGAGGCGTTTTTATTTGTAATGTATGGAATTCTTTGAAGCCAGTCACATAGAAAAACGAAAGCGATCCGATGGCGTGACCGAACCGATACAAAGACGTCAGTTCGATAGTGTGCCCTCCATTTGTCAATTGTCACTTAAAATAACGTTTTTTTTTTATGACGTAAAGTAAAGGGAAGTTTGACCCTCGTACGTACACTAGAGGCGGTTTTTATTTTCCATACAATAAACGCCGTAAATACTTCAAGTACGTAAGTAAGTAAAGAATATAGGGATATAAGGCGATATAATTGATATAAGTTTTGATTAGTTTTGGATCAACCCTAATACAATTATAGTATTTCTCTTAATAATATAGGTTTTTCCCCGTAGCAATTATCTATTTCTAATTTTAGAATAATAACGACTGGTTTATTTACGAATCAGATAAAATGAGGACAATAATACATCATAAAATGTTTTAAAAGTGATTGTAATTTATCGTGTCATGTATAATAAATAATTTAATCTAACTAATATAATTCGGGCACGCCGCAATCGCGGCGGTAAGACCCCTCTTTGAGGAGTGGCTGGATAGGCGTCACGGCGTCCTGACCTACCGCATGACGCAGGTCCTCACCGGACACGGAAGTTTCGGGAGGTTCCTGTGTCTGATAGGGAGGGAAGAAACGCCTGGGTGTCACCACTGCGAGGATCGTCCGGAGGACACGGTGGAGCATACGGTGCAGGACTGCCCCCCTTGGGCAGAGCACCGCCGTGTCCTCACGACGGCGATAGGCGGAGACCTCTCGCGCCCGGCATTGGTCGAGGCCATGCTGCGGGGTGAGACGGAGTGGGAAGCGGTCGCCTCCTTCTGCGAAGCAGTCATGCTCGTGAAGGAGGAGGCGGGCCGCCTGAGGGAGAGGACAGCGTCCTCCCTCCACCCCAGCCGCAGTGGTAGACGCCCACGGCGTCGGACGTCGCAGGACGATCTCCGGCCACCGTAGGCGCGGGCATGCGGGCAGCGAGTAATGGGCAACTCGCTGTCCGACCATGGACCATGCCCGGGTCGACGGCGCGTTGTGTTCCACGCGCGCCTCAAAGAGTGTCAGCATAGTGACGGGGCCTATAGAGGGCCAAAGCCTGCTGGGGTCGCGGGACCAAGGGATTACCGTGACCCTAGTACGTAAAGGGCTATTGAAGGACACCGTGGATTTTAGTCAGTACAAGTCTGATAGTCCCTCCCTGCCCTGGGCGGGAGGACTCATTTGCTGATTTTACCACGATAAAAAAAAAAAAAAAACTAATATAATTAATAATTAGTTAGTAGTATAATTATACACACACGAGCCGATGCCAAAACAATCTTAACATACATGATAACTAAAATAAAAACGATACTGTGACATCGGATAGGGAAAAGGTATTGTGCCGACCCCAAATAAAAAGGGATGAGGGCAGGAAAAAGATGATTATATTCTAAACCGTCCCCACACTTGAATCTTATACAATTTTATATTTTTGTTACAGCATCGCATATTATCTGTGAGCACTGACACCATACTAGACTTAGACAACCATGATTGCAGTAAGTATTGTATTTTTTTGTCTATAGGGTAAAGTTGGTCGCGGGACTGTACGAATTACCGTGACCCCGGAACATATAGAGCTTTTGAAGGACACCGTGGATTTTAGTCAGTACGAGTTTGACAGTCCCTCTTGCTCTGCCCTGGGTGGGAGGACTCATTTGATGATTTTACCACGTAAAAAAAAAAGGTGAAGTTGTCGTTTATTTCCCGTGGTACTACCAGTGTAAGTACCGAACGATCTAGTAGTACAACGGGAAATTTTAATTTACTCGTGGTCGGCCCCACGACCAACTCGTAAGTCAGGACCGATAGCACTGAGACACCACTGGTCATAATCTGTGTATCAAACGACAATTTGCCCAAAAATGTAATGATCACCAATCTTAAAATCCACGAGACAGCTTCGTCGTAGCACTTGCTACGCCGTAGTACTTGCTACGCCGTAGTAGAGAAAGGTTTACGATCGCTCGAAATTAATATTGTATCTCAATCCAAATTCCGATCCGTGTTTTTATGACGGATGTCTGTCATCTTTAAAACTAACATTATTAGCTAATTCGGTCGTTGAATCAACATAGATCGTGATCAAGATTGTGACCGAGACATAGTTCTAATTTCCGATGTAAATCTAGATTATTTTGCAAAAAATACATTGTTATTGTTTCTTTTTTTTCAGTGGATTCAGAAATGCCGAAACCCCGGTATTACAGAGGAATTTTCTGTCCAGTCTTTAGGAACACGTTTAAGGTAAGTTAATTTAAATTTATAAAAAAATTAATTTCAGATCACATTACAAAACATTTAAACAATGATTTATAAATCTATACTATACTATATTATAAATTATGATTTTTCCTTTTGGATACTTTCATAAAGAAGCATATTTTCGGCACAGACAGGTCGTTACGGGTGAGTACTGATCGGTGTAGGTAGATTTTGTCTCAACAAACCAGCGAATCAAGTCTCAATCTGTGTCTATTATGTGCTAGCGCATAACATGAGTCTATTTTGTGACGGGGACCCCATAGAGGGCCAAAAACTGCCGGGGTCGCGGCACTATCTAAACAGGTAACCGTGACCCTGGAACGTAAAGGGCTATTAAAAGAACACCGTTTAGTCAGTACGAGTCTGACAATCCCTTCCGAAGCTCCACTCTAAGCGAGATGCCTAAATTCGTGACTTTACCACGTAAAAAAAATATTATTTTACACCGGCACCGACCAGTGCCGACTCGTACTGACCTTATCTGTATCGACAAACTGTTTCTTTATAAGAGCACCAATAGGCATGAATTAATTTGATGTAATCGCGAAATTCTATTTCCAGACGAAAAGTATAGAAAAGTCATACCAGAGATATTCTAGAAGACAACGACAGAAGTCCCTCATGATGGTCAACCTCGTGGATTTCGCACTCAAAGTAAGTACTAAGTAGCCTGGGTATCATTTGCTTGGCAACTAGTATCAGCAATGCTTTTACCGATATTCTTTCATATAAGTATTCAAAAAAAACCGGCCAAATGCGAGTACGGAACCTTAAAAAGCATAAATTTAAAATATTACTTCGAGATATCATCCGTGATTAAATATTTTTTTGAGTTCCCGATATTTTGACTCTGTTACAATCGCCATAATCGCGGGTTGGTCACCCGCGATCATGGCGTGACATTTTAAATTTAGAAACAAACCATATATTACTATAGCCATACCATATTCAAACTAAAGAACGCATATAATATGCTGAAAATTTCAGCATTTGGAATAAACACAATGATTTAAAGAGTTAATTGCTTCCAATAAGGTTTTTAATTGAAGGAATTAAAAAATTTTTCCTCATTTTATTTGCAGGTAGCATTTGTGGTTATTTACACACTCACTGACGGAAATAGTAAGTTTTGTTTTTATTAAAGCTACCTCGGTTGCACTCAGTGTTTCTTTCTTGCTCGACCACTAAACTAATTACATAACGCTTTGTAGTCGTTAATAAATTTTCAACTCTACGCAGTACATCATAAAGTAATGAAAACGCTCAGTAGTATTTAATAGAATTTTATCTATTAAATACTACTGAGCGTTTTCATTGGTTGTCGCGTGTAGTACTCGAGTTGAAGTAACATAGTGACTAAGGCCACCCATACACGAATTGCTCGAGCAGTCAGTGTATGGCGAATGCTTGACCACACTGACCTCCCGGAACAGCTAAGTTCGACTGCTCAAACGCGAGCTGATCAAAAAAAAGATCTTACTTAATATTATAAATGCTAAAGTTTATGATAAGGGATGAATCGAGGAATGTTTGTTGATGATGGGGAATTTTTCTTTCACGCAAAAACTACTGAACGAATTTGGATGTTTTGTACACAGATAGTTTTATCCCGTTTTTTTTCCCGTCGGCGAATTTCCTATTAGCGGTCGAAGCCGCACGGACATGCGGACAGTGAGTAATGGGTAACTCGCCGTCCGATCATGGACCATGCCTGGGTCGACGACGCGTCTTGTTCGGCCCCCCCTTAGAAGGCCAAAGCCTGCCGGGACTGTCTCATCAGGAAGGTGTGACCCTAGAACGTCAAGGGCTATTGAAGTATCACCGTGGATTTTAATCAGTACAAGTCTGACAGTCCCTCTGGTCCCGCCCTGGGTGGGAGGACTGAATTGATGATATTACAACGATAATAAGCGGTGGAAGACGGCGTTAGCAACCTCTAATAATAAAATTGTCTTACAGCATGGTGGCCTGACATATATTTACCAGGGGTTATATGGAGTGCGATATTCGGAGGACTGAACCTTTTAATATGCGTGATGATCTGGTGGAATTCCTTTGCCAATCACCACCTGGATTGGGGAGCAGCTGGCACCTGGTTACTACTCCTTGTTCAAGGTATAAACGTAAAAAAAACTCGTACTAAGCACACTGAACTCAGGCAAAACTGAAGCTAAACTGGTTTGAATAGAGTTAATCAAGCTGGTGAGAATAGTCGCATGAGTTTCTGATCAATTTACCGCACAACCAATCAAATCAATGCATTTATTTCAAGTAGACCAGTTACAGACATCTTTGAAATGTCAAAAGACGAGAACGAGAATAAATGAAGAACAAAAATGTGGAGCCAGATTCCCAATCACAAGACATAATAAAGTTTGGATGTTTAGACTTTTTGATTATTACTCAATCACGTCAAAACAGGGCTGATCTGGTTGAAGTTTGGTTCAGCGAAAGGTGTGTAGAATGTATCCCGATATAATGATCTTTGATCATGACCTTTCATCCCGATATAACGATCCTGCGGGATCATTTTAGAAGTCGCTGTCAACAGCTAGTTTCATAATATCTTTTCTCCAGGTCTATGCAGACAAGGAGTGGGTTTCCATAAATCCCATAATCAAGTGTGGTACATGCTGTTCATCGTGTTCGTGCCATATGCGATGTTCCCGCTGTCCCTATGCTGGTGTGTCACCATCGGGATCGTGTCCAGTTTCGCTCAGATCATCTCCACCCTAGTCACGGTACCGTCTCGCATGCGGGACCAAACTGCGGCTACAAACTGTTTAGTTAATGTAAGTTCACAAAAAGAGCTGATAAATATAAATTCCCAACGTTTTATTGTAAAAAAAAAAAAACGATATACCTACAGAACGGTGATGAGAAAACTTGGAGTCATACCTTAAAGGCTGAGTCGAGGAAGTGCAGGATAAAAACTCTTCGAAAATCCAGCAGTGACACAGCGTGGGGCACAAAAATAAAAATATAAGCTTTCATTATTATCATACTTTTCCTACTCCTCAACAATTCTTCTCTTATACACGTCAGCTTCATTGCCTCGGCGTTTTCCAAATTCTATTTTTTCACTATTTCAGACTTACACTTGCGGTCTTCGCCTAATGTCCAGCAATCTGCTGCTATACATAGCTGTGAACTTCGCCGGTATGTACGCCAAGTCCTTCGTGGACTGGGGACAGCGGAAGGTGTTCCTGGAGACGCGGAAGTCCATGATAACCTTGGAGAAGACGAAGAAGGAGAATGATAAGCAATGGAACTTGTTTCAGAGTGGTTTGTGTTTTTTTAAATTCAATTGTCGTATTTGTACATATCTACTAAGTTTCTGAACTCACTTTACTGTGCACTTTTTATCCTTGTATTAAAAAAATCAATAATATCAAATCAAATCATTTCGGACGGCAAGGACTGTCCAACTTATACTGGCTAAATGACCTCGTTCTCATCAAACTTAGAGTGACAGGCTTCTTCTGGGCGACAGCAAGTAGAACTTAAACCTACGACCCTCCGGAATCAGTACACCATAGACACTTCAACCTGAATCTCTTGATTACAGTGATACCAGACTTCCTAGCGATAAAGATCTGGAGTCACTTCAAGCCACTAGTCACAAGCCACACACTGCAGGCCAAGATTGAGGAGCAGGAGTTCACTAACCTGGGGGACATGCATCACTACCAGGACGTGTCCATACTGTTCGCCGACATCAAGGGATTCACCGGTGAGCCATATACCTTAAAGTGTCGAAGTGTCAACACACAAGGTGGTCGCATATAATATCTTCAGCTCCCTAATACATGGGTATTAGGGAGCTGAAGATATATGTGTTTTTATAGCGTAGACTAATACTTTATATCTTTCAGAATTGTCAAGTAAATCCAGTGCACAAGACTTGGTCAAATTGCTGAATTTGCTGTTCGCTGGCTTCGACGAGTTAGCAACGGTAAGACTTTTGTGACACTAAAACTTGTGTATGGCCGGGAGTTGCCTGATGTGAAGAGATGAGCTGACCTAGAATAGAATCCACTTGCCTAAATGAAACGGATCCACTCTATAAAGCCTGTGAAAATAGTAAAACAAAGCCTTAGTGAAATATGATTAAACCCTTTTTTTTATCGTAGTAAAATCATCAAATGACTCCTCCCACCCAGGGCAGAGCGGGAGGGACTGTCAGACTCGTACTGACTAAAATCCACGGTGTCCTTCAATAGCCCTTTACGTTCCAGGGTCACGGTAATTGCGTGAGACCCGCGACCCCGGCAGGCTTTGGCCCTCTAGAGGGGGACCAAAGCGGCATTTACGTTTATTGAATACCTTGGACAGATGATGATAATTGCGCCATCAACGAAATAAGTATATCCTCCTTGTATAGAACCTTCTATCTGGAGTCGCTTTAAGACGAAGGACTTCTATGGCAAAGTGGTTCCTTCTGGCTAAATAATAATAGCCGCACAGGTCAGATTGGCAATCGCTATATGAAACAAACTGATATTCATTTGTGACTGGAAGTCGATCCCAATCCGAGGTTTACATGTTCAGTTTGTAATACGTTTTTTAACTGTCCAGAAGTGTAACTGCATCCGCATCAAGCTGCTAGGCGACTGTTACTACTGCGTGAGCGGTCTACCAGAGCAGCGTGACGACCACGCTCAATGCTGCGTCAACACGGGGCTGCACATGATCCGAGCTATACACAACGCGCGGAAAGCGATGGAAGTGGGTATTAATACTTAGCTGACTCACTCACTCCAAAGTAACTTGGACTTTTTTTTTACTTGATAATATCATCAAATAAGTCCTCCCACCCAGGGCGGGAAGGGAGAGACTGTCAGACTACTGACTTAAATCCACGGTGTCTTTCAATAGCCTTTGCGTCACGGTTAGTGATACTACAGTCCCGCGACCCCGGCAGGCTTTGGCCCTCTACGGAAGCCTGTCATTGCTGATAGCTCTTTGAGGCGCCGTCGATCCTGGCATGGTTCATGATCGGACGGCGAGCCACCCATTACTCGGTCTCTTTAACTATCTGTGAATAAAAAACGCATATTTAGAATTGTATAAAAAAATAAAAAACGCATTTTTAGTTTTTTATGTTTTTTTTTATTTATTTTTTTAAACGTTCCCCACACTAGGATTATCTTCTGTGTCGTGGGTGCGTTTACAATCATATAAACTCACATACACAAACGCCCAGACCCGGAACAACTACTTGTAGATCATACAAATATTTGCTCCGTGCGGGAATCGAACCCGCGACAAGCAGCACAGCAGTCCAATCACAGTCATCGTGCTAACCGTGCCGTCTAAGTATAGATTATAGGCTAAATTTCTATATGATTACATAGGAAAATGTGTATCCCAGTATTTAGTTCAATTGGCTATTTGACTGAAAAATTATAATTAGTCCGTCACTTAGATTATCAAAAAATATTTGAAAATATTTGTATTTTTTCTTTTGTTTCGTAAACCAAAATTGACGGAGATACGATGCTTTCAAAATTGGCAATACGTCACAATTCAGTATAATTTCGACGTCACGAGCCCCTGATGCGTTGTATTTTGGTGAATATTCATTGATTTTACAATAGAAAAAATACGTGTCCGTTTTTTTTTAAACTCTAAATGACGGACTAATTATATTTGTAATTTGTAGCTACTGTCGAATAGCCAATTGGGATAATTTTCGAGTTACACGCGGGTGAAGCCGGTGGCAACAGGTAACAAGTTTCAATAAAAGCTGCTAAAAACAGTTATTGTGTTTGTCCAGGTGGAGTTGGACATGCGCATCGGTATCCACAGCGGTCAGGTGCTGTGCGGTGTGCTGGGACTTCTAAAGTGGCAGTTCGATGTGTGGTCTCGTGACGTCACGCTCGCCAATCACATGGAAAGTGGTGGCTTGCCTGGGTAAGCTCGCACTGCATTTTTATTCATGTCAGCCGGAGAGTCTCTTAGCTACCAAGGATTACTTGTTTTTTTTATTGTTTTATATTTCTGAATTGTCACCTTGGATCGATACTGGGGATCCAATCTCCGACATGCATTTGACGTACCATTACTTTGAATGATTCTACGTAATTAAGTGAATATAAGAAAGTGTTCCAATATCAGGCATACGACATACAATCACTATCATTCCTGTACTGCACATAAAATAACATATTTATATACGTTTCCAGCCGCGTGCACATATCATCTGCGACACTGGAATACCTCAACGGGGCATTCGAAGTGGAACCTGGAGACGGTGGGTCACGGGACCCATATCTTAAAGAACATCATCCCGTGACGTACTTCATAAAAGTTCCCGAAGAAACTGAACAGATTGATGAGCCACAGGATAGTAGGTAATATGGCTCGTAGGCCCAGGTAAATTAATTAGTTGTGTCAAATTCTTGATTTTCTCGCTCATGAATTATCTCAAATTTTAAATCAAACATAAAAACGACTGAATGAAAAGTCTTAATCGGAGCTTAAATAAGACGTAGGGGAACTGTGTATAAGACGAGGACTCGAGGTATGATGGGAAATCATACACTTTTTTTTTAACATCATCATAACTGAACGTCACTAGCGAGCAACGTATGGAATCACTTACTAGGAATTAATCCAGGATAGCTCCTTAAATTATGGCGTGATTTAAATGAAATTGGTTTTAATTTCAAGTAACAAGTTGAAGCTGAAAAATGGTACCATTTCTATTATTCCTAACTAGCTTCCGCCCGCGACTCCGTCCGCGCGGATGTCGGTCTTCGCGTGGATGGTTTATTTCTCCATTTTGAGTAACTCTGACAATGAAATCTTATAAATATTACGGCGCTGAATCCACTGAGGGTAATGCAACGTGTGTTCGCAGTTCTACAGAACAACGTCTATGAATAAAACTGAAAAATAAGATTTTTTCTACGTATTTTTCCAGGATAATAAAAAACTTTTTCAAAAAAATATGTAACCGCCTTCAAAAAGAACCACAAAAAAGGGTAAAATAATCTACAAAATAACTTTTATTTCGGAAGTCGATGGCTTTGTTATTTTTTATTTCATTGTTTATTTTTTGCCGACGACTTTGACATTTTTTTTTGCAAAAGTTTTTTATTTTTCTCTTTTTAGTTTAAATATTCAACCCAAATTCTTGCCAAATACATATAATATAATCCGTAGCACTGGTAATAACATCCCTCATGTACACAATAAGCTAATAAAATTCCCTATCTCAAAAACTATTGAACCGATTTTGATGAAACTTTCAGTATTCCCTAAGTGGAACGATACCTAGCACAAAAAAAAAGAATTATTTAAATCGGATGTGTAGTTCCGGAGATTCGCGAACAATGAATCAGTCGATGCCTACTCCTTACTGTTAAGGAGTTTTACCTTCCATCATCAGCTCAGCTACATAAGGATGATGATTACCATACGCAAGTACTTGAATTACTTCATAAGATTTACGAAAAACGATGCGTGGGCCTATAAAATTTGAGGGTTGCCCTCGATTTCTCCAAGAACCAATCATCAGATCCTGATTTGGTGACAATGGGACCACACGGGAAGCACCAGCTTTCAAACAAAAAAGAATCATGAAAATCGGTTCACGAAGTCGGTCGTTATGCGGTAACAAACTACTGTTAAGGAGTTGTACCTTCCATCATCAGCTCAGCTACATAAGATCATGATTCCCATACACAAGTACTTAAATTACTTCATAAGATTTACGAAAAACGATGGGTGAGCCTATAAAATTTGAGGGTTGCCCTCGATTTCTCCAAGATCCAATCATCAGATCCTGATTTGGTGACAATGGGACCACACGGGAAGCACCAGCTTTCAAACAAAAAAAGAATCATGAAAATCGGTTCACCCAGTCGGTCGTTATGCGGTAACAAAATTAAAAAAAAGATAACCCCCTCCTTTTTTGAAGTCGGTTAAAAAGTATCCTATGTTATGCCCAGGATAATAAGGAATAATTATACCAAGTTTCATCGAAATCGAACCGTTAGTTTTCACGTGATGCCTGCACAAACAGACAGACAGACAGGCAAAAATTTTTTTAATCATATATTTGGGTTTGGTATCGATCCAGCAACACCCCCCGCTATTTATTTTTTCAATATTTTCAATGTACAGAATTGACCCTTCTACAGATTTATTATATAGTATAGATATAGATTTGTTAAGTGCCTACTCTAGATCACACGGAATCGGAGAAAGTGATTCCATACTTTTCGTGAGTGTAGTTACAAGCAGTAAATTGAATTCTGCTAAAAAAATCCGCCCGCACATTATTTATAAAAAAAGCAAAAAAATCATGTCTATTGGATGGGAGCCCGCTTAAATATATATTTCTTGTCAGTATATATTTTTATCGGATCATATATCACGGTTCACTAGATAATCTGGTCACAGACGAACAGACAAACTAACAACGGTGTTTTAGTTTTTTTACTCGTAGGTTCCCGTTTTACCCTATGTGTAGAACCCTAAAAATATCTATTCCATATTTGAAAGGATATAAAGGAACTTTCTTTGTTTCTCAACGCCTTACAGGACCCAATATATTATACGTAATTGATCGTGTGTTTTATGTTCAATTAAATGGTCTCATCTAACACATGATACATTGACCAACAGTAAGCCGTGTACGACGCAGCTTTCCTGGGACAACTCGCGGCGCCCAAGCAGCATCTCTGAAGAATGGACACCGAATATGCCCTTTCAAGATGTACAGTTTATCATTTTTTTAACACTTAAGATAATTTAAAAACAATAAAGTTTGAAAGTGTTGCCTGCCTATAACAGAAAAATTCAAAGGGTCTGCCTTGGTATAGACATTTGGTGTGAAGGAATCAAACGTCACAATCAGCTAAAAGAATGATGGATACAGGGAGAGGAAGGCAAAAATGTGGTTGGATTGATGGTATGAAAGAAGAAGTAGTAAATGATACCGTGACATCTGACAAGGGAGAATGAAAGAACAAAACGTGTTGCCCTGACCCCAAGTAGAATGGGATAATGCCTTTGTCAAACAGACAGACGAGTCCGAAGCGATAACGAACCGATACGAGACATCAGTCCGATAGTTTGGTCACGCTATCGGATCGCTTTCGCTTTTCTATGTGACTGGATTCAAACAATTCCATACATTACAAATAAAAACGCCTCGCTTCGCATTCGCCACGCGCGCCTGTCTGTTTGACAAAGGCTTAAGGGCAGGAAGATGATAGTTTAGGATTGGTAATTGAATATAATTGATTAAAAAAAAATGTATTTTGTTGCAGTGTTACGATAACGAGTGGTCGAATTCTAAAGAAGATCTGATACAAGATGTGCCTCCAATATCTGACATTGAGGTGAGGTGCCTTTTGGTATTTTAGAAGAACACTTACGGGGCCACAAGGGGCTAATAATAATAGGGGCGAAGGATACCGCGGGATAATACCGACAGCTTACCGCCGTCCGGTCAAGGGCCAAGACCTTGATCGACGGCGCGTCGTGTTCCACAGGCGTTGCAAGAAGCTGTCACCATACTGATGGAGTTCATACTATAGGGCCAAACAAATGCCACAGTCGCGGAACTATGTAAGCAGGACGCCGTAGCCCAAGAACGCAAAAGGCTACTGATAGAAGGGACTGTCAGTTGCCCTTTTCTTTCACTCCATTCAGGCCAGGAAGGACTTTCCAACTTTAAAAAGGTGTATGAGGAAAGGGTGCAAACTTTCTCAGTCCATATTACCTAAAAGGGAAGGATTCTTCGACGAGTGTTGTGATCATTGTTCTGTATTGTAATTATGTTCTTATACTCGTATCGCGGAGATTATTCCATCAACATAACGCTTTCGAGGCATACGTTTATTATATTGATCTATCAAAGTGTCTCGATGGACTTAATTGATCCAGAAGAGAGATCACCGATTGTGTTCATGTTGGTAGACGTCTTTTAGCTATTTTTATTTCTTCATCATTCCGCTCAGCGTTAACATTCATTTAGTATCATTGGATTCCGTTTTCACAGGAAAATGACTTGATAAATCACTTGATCGAGATGAAGTCTATCCGTCGGATGCGCCTGCGTTCCATGTACGGTTGGTCCCTGCGGTTCAACCGGCCTACAATCGAGACCCTGTTTGGGCGCATTGATGAGGTCACCTTCAAGTCCAACATCATGTGCTGCATGGTTTTGTGGCTGTTCGTTGTGGCTGTGCAAACTCTGGTTTACTACGAGTAAGTATACGTAGTATACGTCTGTCGAGATTCCGCTCGCCCACAAATAAAGCCTTGTAATATCCTTAATTGTTCTTCCTTTTCCATTGTCTCGTAATTTTTCATTGTAATTGTGTGCCGAAGGCGTGTCAAATAAACCTATTTTCTTTCTTTCTTTCTTTCCCTCAACAGTTGCAACAACCTTATAATAGTCCTAATGGTAATGACGGTTCCTCTGACGCTTTCGTTCGCGCTGGTGATGTTGGAGGAGTTCCCCAGCGTCCACATGTTCCTGTACAAAATTTCCACTCGATTCAACAACATGCGTCTGGTCAAGATCGTGCATATCTGCTGCTTTATCACTATCATGAGTATTACAAGGTAAGCTTTGATGTCAAAGATCTACTAATGACGGCCGGGACCAACGGCTTTACGGGCTTTCCGAGGCATGGAGAAAACTCGCTGTGATAGATAGCCATCGATCACCCATCCACAGACCAACGTTGGCAAACGCGATTTAACTTGGAAGATCGACCTGTGTGACTGTTATTATTCAGCTACGAGTTTTTCCCATTAAGGTATCACCAGTACCAAGGAGTGTCAGCATGTGACGGGGCCTGTAGAGGGCCAAAGCCTGCCGGGGTCGCGGGAATTACGAATTACCGTGACCCCGGTACGTAAAGGGCTAGTGAAGGACACCGTGGATTTTAGTCAGTACGAGTCTGACAGTCCCTCCCGCCCTGCCCTGGGTGGGAGGATTCATTTCATGACTTTACCACGAAAAAAAAAAAGCTAGGAAAACTATAGGCTATTATGAAATCACGCTACGACCAATAGGAGCCGAGCAGTGGGGCAAACAATTGTACCAAATAGTTTTAGGTTATTTTTAAAATCATTGTTCATTTTCTCTTTCTTTTGCATATTATTGTGCATGCCCTGTGTCTGTACAAATAAATATTATTTCTTTCTTTTCCTTCTTCGTTCTTTATTTCAATTGCTGATTGCTGAAAAAAAAATTTTTGTGTTGGATAATGTATTTACCGAGAAAGGGTAGTAACACCACGCTTTTTTTTATCGTGGTAAAATCATCAAATGACTCCTCCCACCCAGGGCAGAGCGGGAGGGACTGTCAGACTTGTACTTGTACTGACTAAAATCCACGGTGTCCTCCAATAGCCCTTTACGTTCCGGGGTCACGGTAATTGGTACAGTCCCGCGACCCCGGCAGGCATATAACATCACGCTACGACCTATGAGGGCCGAGCAGTGGAGGTGAAACGGCGGGGATCACCTACTTTTAATTTATAAGGTCTTTTTTTTATTTTTCAGTACAGTAAAACTATATGCATGCCCGCCCACAGACCTCCGTGATCCCAACATCAGTGCAAATCTTACTAATATTACTATAGTATGCAACACATCGGAAACTCAGAACATTGAACCAGGTTTGTAAATCTGTATTAATTATGTGAAACACTTCTTACCTCTTTTTAAACATAGTGTAAGACTCAGTTTAAGTTTTAATGGGGAATGAGTATTTTTTTTATAAACGATCTTTTTAGTGTTTTGTGTCGTAAGGAGCCTCCACTTCGGACTTCCGAGTTAAGTATTCATTGACTTAAAAAAAAGCTAGCCGCTATGTTCCAGGGTCATGATACCCTGCTAAACAGTCTCGCTACTTATTTTACTGCCCTAAAGGGGTATGCAACTTTTTGGCATCATTTTTTTTAAGTGAAAACTTCTTTAGCGGCTTTGTGCACTTTTTTTGGAATGGGTAAAAAATTTTTAACTCGCGTCAGGACACGTGACCTGATCGAATATTCGTAAGACGGCGCAGGGCGCTTGCGCGAATGTTCGTGTGTGTTTATTAGTATTCAAGTTTTCACTCCTGCCGGCACTCCCAGAGTGCAACCCGTCGTTTTTTTTTCTATGGACTTCTCAGATGGTAGCCAATTAGGCTACCATATCCATTAGTGCCCAAAATTTAACCACTGGTGAAAGAAAAAAAAAATGATGCCAAGGTCCATACTAAAAGTTGCATACCCTTTCCCGCTAAGCAAAGTTGTTAAAACCGATATTTTCTTCAACAGCTGACTGTCATCACCCAGAATACGTGGTGTTCACGTGGGTGCTGTGCCTGGTGGCGCTCACCTCGGTGCTCAAACTGTACTTCCTCATCAAGACGCTGCTGGCTACCGTCAACGTCGTGATGTACTGCTTCATGATTGTTCACTACTACGAAGATTTTGGTATTGGAGGAAAGGACGACCCTAAGAACATGTCAGTATTTCAAGAAAAAAAACTTTTATTTTTAACGTAGTAAAAACATCAAATGATTCCGCACCCAGGTCGGGACGGGAGGGACTGTCAGACTTATATTGACTAATATCCATGGTGTCCTTCAATAGCCCTTTACGTTCCGGGGTCACCTAGATAATTTCATTGTTTGGAAAGGGAAGTATCTGGACAGTAGAAATTGGTCAAATTTTTAAATAAGTAGCGTAGAGTCGTATTGGTAGTAGTCTATATTTTCCTTCCCATACAATTCAATAATCTACATAGGCATGAAATTAAGTCCAACAGATTCATAAAAAAGTCCTTACATGAAACAGAGATTTAAGAAAAATTGTATTTAACGTATACCTTATGTTTTTTGAATAAATTTATTATTATTATTATTATTATTAAATAGAAAAAATAGAGGCATGACATTAAAAAAAATGTCTATTTCACCCATTTTGCGGACAACTCGCATTAATTTGACCATATAAATAAATAAGGCAAAATTTTTAACATTAAAAATTAGCTTAAGTTTTCCAGTAAAGATATTTCGTATCACTTAAGCCTTTTTGAAACAGACTGGCGTGGCGAATGCGAAGCGTGACGTTTTTATTTGTAATGTATGGAATTGTTTGAATCCAATCACACAGAAAAGCGGAAGCGATCCGTTAGCGTGACAACTATCGGACTGACGTCTCGCTTCGGTTCGGTATCGCCACAGACTCGCTTCGCTTTCGCCTGTCTGTTTGACAAAGGCATTACTGATTCAGATATCGTGTTGGCCAATTTAAAAGAAAGACCCTGTATACCATTTAATGGTAGTTACATCACCCGACCATTTTACGTCACCAACAACAAAAATCATTTCCATGTTCCAGCTTGTTGGCCGTTCAAATGCTGGTCCTCATGATAGGCTGCCTCATAGTGGTAACTATCCATGCGCGACTTCTAGAAGTGATATCACGACTTGACTTTCTCTGGAAACTGCAAGCAAAAACGGACCTTGACGAGATGGAATACATTCAGCGCGTTAATCGAAATTTGCTTAAACATATTCTGCCCGACCACACAGTCAATCATTTCTTGAGCAAAGATTGGCATCCTGATGTAAGTTTTATTCCACTTCCTTCTAGAGCTCAATTCCCACAATTCGAGCAATTCTCTATAAGAAATCACAGCGCTAGACCCTACGAAGAGTTCTTCGACGCGACCGTGCATCGCGAGCGCTCACCGTTCTGCCTTTGTCAAACAGACAGGCGAGTCCGAAGCGATACCGAACCGAAGCGAGACATCAGTCTGATAGATCTGTCACGCTATCGGATCGCTTTCACTTTTCTATGTGACTGGACTCAAACAATTCCATACATTACAAATAAAAACGTCACGCTTCGCATTCGCGACGCCTGTCTGTTTGACAAAGGCTTTCGCGCCCCACGATTGGATAGTGTCGCTGTCAGTAGCTTAGTGCATAGAAAACTTTAGTCCCAGCGTGGCGTGCAGCGCTGCGGCGGGCGGTGCGGTCAGAGGGCTGTGCTTATAAAAAATAACATTGCTGTACAGCGGCCGGACCGGCGCCGTCGCAATAATAGTCATACTAGGTGAATCAGCGTTGTCCGTTGCTCGAGTTTTGTCAAAATCAAAATATTTTATTTTACTTAAGCAATGGGCACTTATAAAATGTCAAAAAGAAAAAAAAGATTGGCAAGATTCGGGTTGACCGTTTCCATGGAGAAGAACCGGCAAGAAACTCCATAGTTACTCTCTTAAAAATATTTGCTTTTACAATTTTATTTTTACATTTTTGTATCACATAAACGCGAAAGTCAAACAGTTTAGTAACATTTTGGTGTTCAATAAAGTATATTCTATCTATCTATTTGATTCTTTCAGAACCTGTATTCACAAGTGCACGAGGAAGCAGGTGTGATGTTTGCGTGTGTTGCTAACTTCGACGAATTCTATTCAGACCAGAATGCAGTCAAGTGTATGCGTGTGCTCAATGAAATCATCTGTAAGTGTCTACAAATAGTAGAAAATGTCAGCTTGTCAGCAAAATTTAAGAAAATGTCAGCTTTTGGCCGGGTCTTCGTCTCAGTAGCAAAACTGTCCACTGAAAACTTTCGCAAAGGCCACGAAAAGCGACGCTCCAAGCGAATTCACCATTAGCTGCAAACATAAAAAACAAATGTGCATCGGCCACGAAAAAAAAACTTACTTTTGACGCTGACTCTTGGAGCACAAGACGAATTCCCTTGGAGCGTCGATTTCGTGGCCGTGGTTAGGGCGAGTTTTTTTTATCAGTACCTAGTTAACCTATTGTTAAAATCCCATAATTATATTTTGTTAAGAAATAGTTAAAAATGTATAGGATTTAACAAATAGTTTAAGAAACAACGCAGGCTTAGTCGTGAAAACTATTTTAAAATTAAGAAGGAAAGTAATTATGATCATTTTATTAAATTCTGCTTCTTTGGAAGTGAACCATACTGTAAAAAAAAGTTGCTTTCGATAAGTAAAAGATTTCAATACATCAATAGGTCAATATTTCATAAATTACTTCTTACTATTACAGTTACATTCGACAGGCTACTGTTGCAGGCCCGATTCAAGTGCCTAGAGAAGATCAAAACAGTCGGTGCCAACTACATGGTAGCTTCGGGACTCAAGTCCGATAACCTGGTAACATTAGCAGTAACAAACTCCTTTTCGTTCAATTATTTGGTCACTTTGGATTATCTGTCTATTTTATGGTCTTTTCACCACACGGATATATTCTAAAAAACCTTACTTTTTATCTTAACTCGCTGTGGCGCATTTCCATTATATTCCAACATTAGACGGTCTTGCAACAAAGCCAGGCTCAAACTTAATCAACTCATATAGCTAATTATATCACTAAACACAGTCAGGTCAACGGTTCCATTTCTGGCTGCAGGGTGAACGAACCAGTTACCGAACCTCGGGGTGCCATTGATAAAAGCACAAAAACAATGATTTTTGTCAGGTGTAAGTGATGTAGTATAGTTTGGAACCAGAACGTACACATCCACGTTACAAAATATACACGAGCAGTACACAAAATTCGAGTATAAATTGTAATCGCAGATTCAAGAATAGCATTACAAAAAAAAAGCGAGAAGTTTCCTATGGCTGCGTTCTGACCTTGTATAGATTGGAAATCGCCCGCCGTGTAGTTACATTATTTCTAATGCGGTGAAAGCTCGTTTCCATTAAGCAAATCTTGCATACAGGTAAGTATTCTGATTTGTCTCTGTCTACGGAATTCGGAGCACTCCTCTACAAAGTTGTGTAAAAACAGTACATTCATTACTAAACACTATCTTCATTATGTTGTCTAGTCAGGAGAAGAAGGCTGCCACCACTTGTGCACTCTGACAGACCTAGCGCTTGCTCTGAGGGAGGCCGTCAAAAGCATCAGTTACTATGACTTCCAAATGAGAGTGGGTAAGAATATAACGAACATATTACAAAACAATCTGCAAAATGATTAAAAGGATATTTCACACAATCAAAATCAAAAGTATTTTCTTGAAAATAGGCTGATTTATCAGCACTTTTTAAAGGTCAATTATTACATAAGACAGTCCCCCAAAGCGCCTCCCCTTCGACACTTCCTAGTGTTTTTGGCTGGGGAGAAGAAATGACAGAACGACCTTCCCAGCAACACATCTGTCTGTAGGTAGGTGTAGGTAGGACCAAAATTTTCTACAATTAAATAGAACATTCACATTATACATCAACTTGAAATTACGTCCTACTTTTGACTAGTATGTCTAGCCAATACGTACAGAATAATGGGTGGCAAAAGAGGAAACGTGACGTCTCGTGACAGCGTTCGACTAACTACATAGATAGTCATGACAACTTGCGAAGTAGAAGGAACGAAAGGAAACGTTTGCCTAGCAGTGACACTATGCGCTGATATTCATGTGGTGTTACACCAGAACATTTGTGATGAACACTGGCAAGGGCACAGCAACTTTAAAGGAACAATTGTAAGATAATAGTAAGATTTGAGAAGTCTGCGACTCACACCGCGTGGTTGGCAAACTCCAAGTTGTCATAGTAATGATTTTGAGGAGATACATACAGTTTCAGACTGAAGTGACAATAAGCACCCTATGATGTATGGCAACAATAAAACGCAGAGAGCTGAGTTCCCAATTATGAGGTTTTTTTTTCTGTATTCTAAGGGTCTGCTTGTTGTATGACGGGACCCCCCTTAGAGGGCCAAAGCGGAACTAATAGGTAACCGAGGCCCCGAAATGTAAAGGGCTATTTAATGACACCGAGGATTTTAGTCAGTACAAGTCTTACAGTCCCTCCTGCCCTGCCCTGCCCTGGGTAGTAGTCATTCGACGATTTTACCACTTTAAAAAAACGGACTTCTTGTCATGTCTCAGGTATAAGTTGCGGTCCCCTGGTGGGCGGAGTGATCGGTGCTCGCAAGCCGGTGTACGATATCTGGGGCAACACTGTCAACGAGGCATCCCGCATGGAGAGCACTGGAGAGATTGACCAGATCCAGATCACTAAGTACTCCAAAGAGGTGAGCTGTATATTTATATCCAAATCATTCGTTGTAGGGATTTTATCAACGCTATTCAAGGATTCCTACCTTGGATAAAACCTTACCAAAACCAAGTCATCTATTGAAACTAAGCTATTTTAAGCCCATTTTGAAGAGATCATTGAAAGAAAAAAATGAAATTTTCCAGGAATGTTTTATAATGCTACTTATGGTTTGTGTTCAATTTAGAGAATTCCAGTGAATAAATTTTATTTTATTAAAATGCATTTAATTTCATACATCATAAAGAGTTTACATTGTGCTAAATGTATGGGTATAATGCAATTTACATCCAAAACAAACAAAAAAAAAGTTAACTTGATTGTTGTATTGCGTAGTTGCTGGACGGATTTTTCGTTCTCAAGAGTCGCGGCGAAATAAATGTAAAAGGCAAAGGTATTATGGAGACTTGGTGGGTGGTGAAGAAGTCTCCGAAGAGGTACCAAGACGAGATGAACAAGATCGGGATCCCCGACGAGCGCCCCGCGCCGCCGCCGCGCTCGCTGCCAGCACTCGTGTATTCCATGCTGCAGTCACGCAAGCGTATCTATACGCATCCGCTTGATGCTGCGTTAATACGTAAGTATACATTGTTCCTGCGTATAACCATCAACTGTCCAGCCTTTACTCAACTCGACGGCACGGTTGGTGCAGTTATGCTATTCTCAATAACAAATCACATCGCTGGACTCTACGATGTGCTGTTTGACGCGACAGCTTTGAGATCATTAATAGCTTAGAGCAGCGATTCCCATTCACCGGGTTGCGACCCGGTACCGGGTCATCAAAGTAAAATACCGGGTCGTAGGTATTTTTACTATTTATAAACGTCTTAAAGCACATCTTAGATTTAAAAGTGGGTCACGAATAAAAATTAACGTGCCATGGCAGAACAATGTATGGGAAACACTGGCTTAGAGCATTGCAAACTATAGTCCCAGCGTGGTGTGATCGCTAAGCCTGCGTTAATTGAGAATAGCACTGCAGTGGCCGAACGACCAACTGCTTCGCTACGTGTCGCATCGGCACCACCGACCACCTATGTACTGTGGCGACAGCTGAGCAATCCCATTGTGCGGTGATAGGTCACACCAGGGCCGTTTGGTTCGCAACCACCATCCTATCGGAACCCGGTGCCAAATATGTTTACTGTGTTCCATCGGTGCGCAAGAATTCCAGTTTCTTTTGGGTGAGCTCGCGTCATTTTCTGCCTCATCTTTGCTTCTGGGCTAGATTACGTATTTATACAAAAAAAAAAAATTGAGGCCAAGGGCAATTTAATTTAAAAAAAATAACAACCCTCACTATATTACTAGAGCAATGGTGGCCCAGTGGTATCGGCCCCGATTTACAAGCTGTAGGTCGTGAGTTGGAACCTAGCCTGGTGCATTTCTTATTGCAATTTATACAATCACCACTGCTCTCAAAACAGTGAAGGAAAACATCGTGAGGAAACCGGCAAGTCCTACAAGCCTACAACCAAACATTTCTAAGACATGTGACATCTACCAACCCGCACTGGGCCCGCGTGGTGGGTTATGACTCACTATCTCTCACACACAGAGAGGAGACCTGTGTTCTGTGGCCTAGCAGTGGGAAGATTATAGGCTGATAATGATAATGAAGATTATATTACAGCTAATCGGAACAGCAGTATCCGACAGAACCGCGCAGTGACTGCACCTTGCTGTTCTGGTCAGCAGGATGATAACTTATGGCGCCCGCGACCTAGGACTGCACAGACGTTAGTATTACAATATATTAATATCAAACGTGGGAAAGAAGACCACATTAATTTAGTGTGGAGATTACGGGGTGTCTAGACTACCTTAAGGTATACCCGCCATTTTTACTCTCACAGGGTGCACGCTATTAAGGCCCTCCACGAAATTTGTGCATCCACTAAATAAATATAATATAAATGGCAGACCAGGCGAAGCCCCCGTTCAGCCTCATCTAAATTCACATTCAAGCGAATCAGAGCCATAGAACTGAGTATATATTAAGTATATGATGCGTAGACAAAGCGTAGCTTCTGCGTAAATTAAATACTGTATAAATGTTACGTAGCTACTGCGTATATATCTATATATATAAAAGGAGAACTGACTGACTGACATATCAACGTACAGCCGAAACTACTGGGGCTAGGAATGTGAAATTTTGCACACGGCTTCCTATTATAATGTAGGGGAGCACTAAGAAGGGGTTTTTGGAAATTTAACCTTTAAGGGGGTGAAAAGGGGGAATTAGGAAAGTACGTAACCCACGCGGACGAAGTCGCGGGAAAAGTGCTAGTTACTTATATTTCTCCATGAACACATTTTTAGGCGGCTCAAGTCTCTCTAGAACTATCGTTTTACATTCCTCGTGATACTAACACAACTTTGTTGCAGGGTTGGAAACGAGTCGGGTTTAGGAGAGCACGTCAGCATCCGTAGGCGGGATGGCCTTGCTCGCGCGAGGTCTACCAGGAGACCTCTCCCGAAACCCTCGGCACTAAACCGCAGTACAAGTAATACAAAGGATGACAAATCTAAACCTGAAGAGTCAGGTACGTTGGTTCATTTATTCAGCCTCCCTTATTATCATCTGCCAAAACTTTTCCTCATTTATGTTGGTGTCGGACTCCAGTCTAACAACATGCAGCTGGATACCAGTATTTAAATGGACTGCCTGCTTATCTAGCTTCATCCGTGCTGTGAAAACAAGCTAAGCTGCCGATTTTCTGACACATTGGTATCCACCCTCAGAGTAGCATTCAATTTTTCCCTGACAGTGCCAGAAGGAGAGTTATGTTTGTATATTGTCCTTTCTTTTCAATGGCAATGCATAAAATTGGTATATTTATCTTACAGGAGCAAGAACGAAAGCCGCAAGTTTTTCAAACACTTCGACATTCGACGGTTCAGAAGGCTCCCTTCGTATGAGGACCATTACCAATGCATTCCTCTTCAAGAACAGAGTTAAAAATAAAGGTGACAAGGAGAAACTGTGTATAGAAGAGAAGGATAATGGAGAAGATAATGGCGATAACCTATAATAAATAATAAGGCCCACTTGCACCACAAGTCACTAAACAGGTTTAACGCTAAACTGATTTAAAACATCGTTCTGTCTCAGTCAACTTCAAACAATTTGACAGGGATACAGTGATATTCTAAAGCAGTGTAGCGCTAAAGATAAATCAACCTAAAATATAGTTTTGGCATTAACAGTTTTTTTAGACAAGTGTTAGACAGATGTTTATCTTTTTTGTGGTAAGACGGACAATGGCGGATTGTAATCTGATGGCTATATTAGTATAGTAAGATATGAACAGATATTTAAACAACAATACATAGAAGTAAGCTTTATGACTATGATGTCATTAAGTAGATTATAGAAATTATATATCAATTTGAAAAATACATGTTTTTATTTCATTAACTGTCTACTGCTTATTATACATATCGTCCATCGACGGTAGGTACCCCAAATCGAAGGTACGTTACATCGACAGTACACTAAACCGACCGACGGTACGCTACATCGAAATATACCAAATCGACAGTATGCTGCATCGACACTACACCATATCGGACGCTACATCGACTGCGTGACTCCGAATACTTAAAATATAAGCTTTTTAAAGTTTTTAATCACAATTCTTTTAATAATTCTATAAAAAGCATTGATCGACAGTCGATGTTATGAAGTAGTATCAAAGGGAGCACTTACACTAGCTCTTTATTTCATCACCGTGAAGATGTAATAAATTGGTAGAGGCTCTCAAAATGGTAAAGGAAAAGGATAGTCTATTTGTCGAGGAAGGCTGCAGGCTATAAATCATCACGCTACGACGGATAGGAGTCGAGCAGCGGGCAGGAAACCGCAAAACAGCTAGTTGTAGTATAGTATGACACAGTCTTACCGATGACAACTTATCGAAGCGAGCGAACAATGAATTCAGTAACTCCACTAACTCTTGCACACTGCATTTGCTGGACAAATCTGAAAGTTACAGTAAATTGAGTATATTACGGCTTGCACACTGTGCCAACGACGGCAGCCGTGCCCCCGGGCTGCAATGCTATGTGCGTGGAGACAGAGCTCACCACCGCTGAAACTAAAGTTTGATAGTTCTAGCGGTGATAGCTATGACGCCCGTGAATAGGAATTACTCAGTAGACGACAGGTTCACCGCTCTACGTTCTTCATCTTCTATCTACATTATTCATCTTCTATGTATCTTCATTTAAATTATAGCGATTTATATTTACCTAATCTTTTCTTACTTCTTTGTTACTCTACAAAAACTTTAGGACGGATTTGGATTAAAGGTACACAGATATGTAGTTTATAACATAGGATAGTTTTTATCCCGATTTAATGTTTTTATGTTCCTGTGGGATAATTTTCGAGTTGTAGCAGGCGAAACCGATTGCAACAGCTACTTACTATATTAGTAATCCGATGTATCCAGCTTTTATCAGTAGAACATAATATTGGAATAATTGGTATCCTATGTGTAAATCCAGGTTGTATACTATCAGTATCTCAAAGTTGATACAAATCAGTTCAGCCGTTTTTGTGTGAAAGTCGATGAAAAACATCCATCGATCCAACTTTCACATTTATATCGTAGATTAGAAGTGAGAGAATGTCCTATTTAACTATTATTTCAGATCAATAAAAGCAATGTACAAGTGTAAAAACAATTCATAATATTGGCCAGCTTTTTGTAAGTTGCACCTGTGTGCGGCGCTGGCTAGTCTGCCGCGAGTTCGAGCACGCGCGTGACGTAGCTTTCGTAAAACAAAAAGCAACAAATACGAAATCATGCCGTCATGTGTCATAAAATACTGCACAATAAATTCAACTTATCAGAACAAAGCCTCCGGTATCAGTTTTCACAAGTAGGTGTCCGATTTTCTGTATAAAATGAAAACAAATACACAAAAATATTTAAGACGCCATTATGCCAGTGTTGCAAGTTAAGAATCTTTTTCCCTGAAGTAAGGGAAGTTGTGCTTTTTGTACAAAAATATTTCATAACTAGGTGTGATTTATATTTTATTATTACAATTATTTAGTTTGTGACTACATTAGGTGCAATTCTGCAGCCGGGTATTTTCTGTTCCATATAATAATGAGTGATAACTATGCAAAGTCAAGATTAATGTGTTACTATATTTATATCGCTGATGAAAGAAAACGAAAGTTTTAAAATAAAAAAGTCATACAAAATAGATAAATCCATATCTAGTTTCTGTGAAAATTCGTTTTCTCTATTCCCCTTGCAGAGCTCGGTCGCCCAGCTACTACTTAATAGTTAATTATGTTTGATAAGTTTTATATTTTTTAGATTCCCAACTGATACAGCATGGAAAGAATATTGGACAAAAGCTGTACGAGCCAACAGAAAAGATGACGAGTGGCGCCCTACAAAATTTAGTGTTATTTGTTCATTGCACTTTGAAGAATTAGATTTTTACACCACCAAAGCTGGTTACCGTCGAATTAAGGAAAGTGCTATACCAAAAAAGGTTAGTTTTTTTTTTAATTGTGATTATTTTCTCGCTGTTGTTGCAATGTTAATTTTTCTAATCAGTAAATATGTATTTTTTAGGTTCGCCTTGTAAATTCTGAGTGGTGTCTGTCAGAGGAAGCGTCTGGTAGTTCATCTATTCTAACTCTTCGTCGTGTTGATGAAACCAATTATAGTTGTGCGTTTCAACTTAAATCACCACTGGGACCTAATACGGATGAGGTTTGTACTCACTTGAATAAAATTATTATCATTACGTGCCATTTTACTATAAAAATCTAAATTTTCTTTTTTTATTCTTGTAGCCTTGTGACTGTGAAGTGTGCAACCCTCAAATAGAAGTTAGTCCGGCTGATGTTTTTGGCGAGACATCAGAAAAGCGTACAGAAAAGGAAGATAAACAGCAAGATATCTCAAAACCGCAAGATATTATCTTAAAACCACAAGATATTATCTCAAAACGACAAAATATTATCTCAAAACCACAAGATATTATCTCAAAACCACAAGATATTATATCAAAACCACAAGATATTATCTCAAAACCACAAGATATTATCTCAAAACCACAAGATATTATCTCAAAACCACAAGATATTAACTCTAACTATCAACGTGATACTCGCGATTGCAACCTAGAGCCAATATTACCTAAACAAAAAAAGAAAATAAGACAACCAGTAAAACGGCATAAACTACGCAATAAAAGTCATGCACGCATTATGAGAAAGCTAAATGTTTTAAAAAGAAAAGCGCGTCACTAAAGAAATATAAAAGATGAATACTATAATATATTAGACACTGGCGTATTAAATATGCTCGGTGAAAACATTTTTGTGGCAGAAATATATTACATAAATAAGAAAGAAAAATAGAAAACAAATTCTCAAAAATAAAATAAAAAATCCCCAATGAAAAACAAAAAAAAAACATAATTAAAATTTGACTTATTAAATATTTAGGGGTCGATGTCTTTAATTTTTGACGGCACGCAAAAAAAAGTAGCTAGCTAAATACCAACTTGCCGAACTTTTATTTCTTTTTTGTTACTTGTACATATTTCTAGTTATAATTATTTAAATAAACCTTGTATATAATGTCAAATTAAGTTAGGTCGATACGTAAATAATGTAAAGTTGATCAGAAAAAAAAGTTATTTATAAATGTAAGATTCAACTTTACTGCCAAACAAAAAACTACTCAATACTTGTGACACAAAACGCCAAAAAAGTTATTATAAAAACAACATTTAAAATCGCTTCTCGGCCTTTTGGCTAAGATCAAAGTGTAACAACATTTAAGGCATGATATTTGTGAGCTATGTGTTTTGTTAAATTATCTAACAGTTATAAATGTAAAAATAAATGTCTGTGATAAAACTAAATTACCTTTCATTTTATACGACCTAGACAACTGAGAAGTAAATTAAATTGGGGAGACGCGGCACAACGCTGGCCACACTTTTCTCTAGCACGCATGCGCAAAGCTGCGATATCTGACACCGAATTACGCACAAGCCAAGCAGATTTCTCACTTATTTCATTCTGGTTATTAAATCATATTTGTTTGTTTCTCATTAAAACAAAGATGACAGCTCGTTCGCAGCACTGATTTGGGCATAAAAATACCGAATGTTGCCTGTAAGCTGACGTAATATGCAACAAGTCAAATCTTTACAATATTTAGGCGTAATTATTTCATTGACCAAAAATTGCAATCATATTGCGATCCTCCTGAAATGGATCGGGAATATCATACCTATAATTTCAAACACTACGTCATAATACGTAATAGGTATGTCCGCAACACAATCCAAACTAATATTATAAATGCGAAAGTAACTCTGTCTGTCTATCTGTCTGTCTTTTCTTCACGCCTAAACTACTGAACCCATTTGTGTGAAATTTGGTAAAGACATAGTTTGGAACTTGAGAAAGGACATAGGATAGTTTTCACTACCTATTCCACGCGAACGAAGTCGCGGGCAAAAGCTAGTCTGTAATATCTCATTGCACTCGGAGTGGGGCTTCCAGATGGAAATTCTCGATAACGGTACCGGTAATATCTCAAGGTGATGTTTTTTTTTAATAGTTTCCACAACAAGAAGCCTACCATGACGTCAAAGCATTAGAACAACACTCGACACTGGCAAAAATGGCTAAAGCCGATTGCCACGATCAAAAAAGAAGAAGAAGAAGCATGATAAGTTAGGCTTTAGGAAAGAGACAGAGCTATACAAGTCATCTAGCGCCATCTCGTTCCCTGAGCGGAAATACTCACGCTTTAAGACGTCATGGTCATTCACTTCACCAGACCTCTCTAATCTATGGTCAGCGTTTTTTTTTTCAATCAGAAAACTCATCATTCTTTTTATGAACCTGCCATTTTGTTTCTCCACTGCCCATTGTTGACTAGTAGTTATTGCCTCAGGCATTAAGTCCGTCTATGCAACTTTTGTGTTGCATAAAGATTAAAATTAATAAATAAATAAAACTTATGGTTTTAATGTGACCTTACTAAGGGTTAAGGTTACATTAAAAACAATTAGTTTTATTTTAGTTTTAGGTCAAGTCACACCGAGACGCGACGCTGCGCACATTTCAATAGAGCTACTCAAAATCTAACTATCTATTTACTACACGAAAAGATACACCATTCGCAAGGCAGCGCGACGCAGCGCGGCGCCAGGCTGCAGAAAACAAAAATACTAACAACGCAGGTTCACGCGAGCTTTCAAACAAAAAAGGCATCAAAATTAACTTATTAGCTACGATACCATAGACAGACACAAGTAGTCTTTTAATTTTTCCGTAGGGTGTTAAAAAGGGGACATTGCTTACCAGTGAATCCTTTGATGTCAGCAAATAGTACGGATACGTCATTTTGACTTCTATACGTTACATTGTCTATCATTGTTCAAAAGTGCCAACATCGCTGCACAAGTAATTGGCGATATTTTTTGCCAAAAAGTCTGGGATAACTGCAAAATAATTAATGAACATACATAAGTTTCAATCATATTATGCGCAGCTGGCCCGTTCACGACTTTGGTCTAAGCGGTGAGCGCTGCGTACGCGAATTCGCCACTAGCGACGCCACGTGGCGTGTTTCAAACATTTCTATGCGAACCGGACAGGCTTTTGTTCACAGATATTCATCTAGCTATCGTAGTGAAAACAAGTACCTACTAGCTGCTTTCATTGAACACTGGCAAAGTTGCCAACATGTTTTCTCATGAAAATGTTTGCTCAGCGGCAAAGTGAAGACGGTGCAGTTTCAGCACGGCCGGTGGCCCCAGCGCAGCGTTGAAATTATAGTTTTTTTTTAATAGATCTTTAACTTCATGGTCTAGACTCTAAAGAGATTATAGAATGTCCAGATTCCTAATAGGCCACTAAGAATTGAAACCAAAAACACGGAAGAAAAATGACCCCGTCTTCGATTCCTACGTAAAACAAGTGAATAGCTCGAAAGAAAACATTTAAATGTGTGGCGCTCTCGAATAGTCGCTACCAAACTTAATCGATCTTATAACAAAATTGTACCTAATTGAACAACAACTTACCTTAAAACTACTTGTAAAGACAGGAAAAAATATTCCTTTGTAATAGTATTGCTCAGGCATGTCGTCCGCCAAAAACCTACTTGAAACAAAATACAATAAGTAGCTAGAGTACCTGAAAGATGCCTACATCTCAGCGAGTCTGAAACAGCCACTTATCTATATTCCTAATGATTCACTTCGTGAAAGAATAATAATAACAATAACCAACGGCCACGTGCATTTCCAGCAAGGAAATGCACGTGGCCGTTTTAGACCCGCTGGCTTACTACTTCTGCGAAAAGCGAGAACCTATGCCCAGTTGGTGCGACACTGGTATAATACAGGCGACATCTGATTATTCTGTTACCTACTGAAGTTATCGTGCAGTGCAGTTTTATGTTTAGAACTAGGTATGTTGCAGTGAGAGGAAAATGTTAAGAGAGTATTTTTTGTCTACACTAATATTATAAAAAGAAAAGATTTGTATGTTTGTAGTGAATAAACTCAAAAAGTACTGGACCGATTTCAAAACTTCTTGCACCATCTACTTTGGTCCTGAGTGACATAGGCAATAAGGGGAGGGGGGGAAAGTTAGTTGGCGAAGCCACTGAGAAAAACTGGTATTTTTATAAATATAACTAAAATTTGCTAATTGTTTCCATATTGGATTCTGACCGTTGACTTTGAGTAGGAGGCTCGCAATCTCTTCCGTTCCCTCGAAAGCGTGAGGACTCATTTGGTGATTTTATCGCTGCCAGCTGTATATTAAAGATCTTTTTTTGCCATTATAGGGGAATGATGCGCTATCTTCCGAATATTACGTAGAAATTCAAGGTAAGGAAAACATACATGAAAAGGAAAATTTAATATTTTAAATAAAACACCAGGTAAACTTTCCATATATAATCGATATAAACATTATATATAGAAGCGTCTCACATACAGCATAACATCTTGCACACGAGGACCGACCATAGATTATAAAAGTATTCAATAACTTGACTAGCTCGAACTTGAAGTAAGTAAAGCAAAATGCCCCCAGTTTATGTCATAAATTGTAAGAACAATGACAGACTGGATAGAAAGTAAGCAAGTAAGTGAGGTGAGAAGTATTGAAAAAAAAACATGCAAAATCGGCGACAAATAAGTTGGGATATATGTCGATTTCCACCAGATATCTACCTCCTAGCTGTCTACCCCGGGCAATGACACCACAGGCTACCTGAAATTCTCGGTAACAGATGAGTGATTCCCATAGCGGTGGTAAGCATCACCAGGGGCCGTATTATGACGTCTTAAAACCAGGCTTGTTCCAGTGAGTGAACGAGGTAGCGCTAGACGACTTGTATATCTCTGTCTCTTTCACTCACTGGAAAAAGCCTGGTTTTAAGATGTCATAATACGGCCGCAGGGCCTGGCTCGCCACCCTCATCTGTCGGACTCCGTCATACAGTTTTTACTGTGTTCCATTAGTGCACCGGAGTTGCAGTTTTCAGTATTCTGGGTGATATGTTAAATATTTTACAAAAAATATCGAATTTTGAGTAGGAGGATGGCCGTTTATAGAAAGTCAAGTTATTGTATATTTTAATCTATGCGCATTAACACTACAGTAACTACTTGTGACACATTGATACAATGAAACAAGAAACTCTTTGAGGTCGGTTTAGACCAAACAATAACATAGTCTATACCCACTCTACTACCTTGTCTTTGAAAAACAGAGACAGAGCATTCTTTTTTTAAGCTATCTGTTTGTTCTGAAAGAAATGCTCTTGCTCTAATTCTATGTTCGTTACATCTAAACCCACCTTTAGAGACCAAAAAATGGCGCAAAAACATTTCTACTTCCGTGTTACTGAATATAATTCAGATATAATAAAATCATCAATGTATTGCATAAACCGCAAGATTCTTTCTTACCAAAAATATTTGTGTTTTACTAAACGTTGAACTGTACCAAAATATTTGTTCTGATTTTATAATAGACTTCGTTTCGAATGTGAAAAGATTCGTAAATAAATTGTAAATTGAACCTTATAGCAATTAGTTTAAAATTCTTATTAGATTACATCAACTACTAGCGTCATCGACTAAGCGATGCTACTTTTAGCGGGTAACATGACATTGTGCGCGTTCTCTTAATTATATTATTAAATTGGTTACACCTGGGCAAGTAAAGCTCAAATTAAAGTAATGTAAAACATATTTTGATTCAGACTCCTTTACGAAAACCCCTGCAAATGGGGAAGGTATGTAAAAGTTGATTGCAGATGGCGACACTGTAGCAAGTCCCCATGTGACCAATGAGGTCAAGCTATTATGTAGATATAATTTTAAGATTAACGATGCTTGGAACAAGCTACACTAGCGCCATTTGTTTGCCTTCTCCATTCATAAACCCACGACATTATTTTAAAGATACTTAAATAAATCTGCAATTAATTAATTTATAAATGTTGTATTTCTCACATTGTTCCATACGCTTATGTGACTAGTTATAAAATAAACAGCCAGATCCAGGACTTTACATCCGTTTCCTGAAAAACTAATCAACACAACTGTGAAATTCAAATCGTGCGATTCGAGTGGCAGTTGCTAATTTGAACAACCAATCACAGCCGTTTTGTAGCATATTGCCTTTTTATGTTCATTAGTTTAAGAAAACGGGTCTTAATATAATAAACGTATATTATTTTATAGTAAATTAGGACTCAAAAGCACCGCCGACAAAAATTACGTAAAATATTAACAAATTTGTTCTCTTTTTTGAAGGGAATTTTATAGAACCAATAAACCCATCACTATCATTGTTGGTGGTTTAGTTTCTTTTTTTTAAATAAAACTTTGAATCGAATTCCACAGGAAATAAAAAGAAGATAAGGGAAACTGAAAAGATACTGGAAACTGATTCCCAGCTGTGGGACAGAATAAGCTAATGCCTAATTAAATAAAAAGAAGAAAGGGCTGTCTGTGACTGTTATAAAAGTTCGATAGTCGACAGGGATTGTTGGAGATTGGAATATAAAAGTTTTGAGCATTAATTTTGTTGTATGTTCCATAAAATCCCCTGACAAAAAAGATTAAAAATTATAATATATGTATAAAAGCTTAGTTATAATGACAGAAAACAATAAATTGGCAATATTATAATGTGCTATAAGACAACATTGAGCGACAAACACAAAAAACAGAACGAGTATTGAAAAGAACGACCTTGAAGAATAGCAACAAAGATCTCCCGAAAAAACGAAGTAAAGTTTATTTTCGCTCAAATTGAAATTTCATAGACAGGTACAGCAATTTCTAAAAATATTTTATAGTAAATATAAGGACAATTATTTTCAATTATTTTATATTTTACTGATTTTGGACGATTTTTCTTTGATTAGTTATAATAATTATTATATATAATGATTAATATTTTTTATTATTTTTACTAAGATCGGTTATTTACTTCGTAATCAAAGATTGTTAAAATATTAATTTTACAAAAGTGTAAAAGAAAAAACACTTGAAAAAAAAAGATCATATTATTTTATTTTTTACTACGCATATATAATTTAGCCAACTGCACGCATACACATTCTAGACACTTCTACAGTTTCTACTGAACACGAGAATCAGGCGAGTTCGAACACTTATAGCTTAAAAAGACAACACGCCGACATAAATAGTATTATATAAAATATTGTATAAAAAATTAACGAAGCTATATTTGGCTAGCTTTTCCTTATAAAACATCATTTAGTTAGCAGACTTGAAATGTGGCATATTGGGAACGGACTATTCGAAAATATTGTGACTATAATTTAAAAAAAAAGCATTTTTTAATCATTTATAATACCTATCCAGTAACTATAATAGAAACTTTTGTATTTCAAATACATATTATAAAAAAAATGTAATGTATATCTATCTCTGTTACAAAATGAGATTCGGTTTTAGTCTTGAAATGTACAAGATAACGTATATAATAAATATGTATACAAGCTTAAATATATGTACAAATAAAGTTAGTCTCCTGTATGCAGAAATGATATAATAATATTGCATTGTAGTATGCAAATCAATAATATTGAATTATAAATGGCGGTTGAGAAGGTAAACTAGTACCGCGATAAATCGCGTTTCCAAGCTCACAAATTAGTTACTTCAACTCGCATCCGTATTTCACTAATTTAAATTATATATATATAAATATTTAATGTTACCAGATTTTTTTCAATTAGTATTAGTAGTCATTTCTTTTTTTGCAAATTATTTGCTAAACATTTCGCTTTCATTCTTTTTCCTCAATTTCAATACACCATCTTTCATAACCTCCAAAAATTACACCGTTATCTCTCTCTTATTGAAATGGATTCGTATTCGGGGGGCCAACCACCACAACTTAAAGCAATACTGCTTTTCCCTCCCTAAGGTACCTTAGGGAGTGAAAGAGATGGATCTTTTCAGGACGTATTGCTCCGTTTCTGTCCCACAATACTACTGTAAGAGTTGGTGGTACAGTCCCTGATATGTGAACAAAACTTGTTTTAGCTTAAGTACATTATTGATCGCATAGTCTTTTTGTATACGATATATTTTCATAAACGGTAATAAAGTATTTATTATCTGAAATTATTTTATTTCAACGTGTACTACATTTTAAGAAACCCTTTGGTTGTCAATACAGCCCCCTTTTTCATTCTTATTTTTAAATAAGAATATAAATCAATTTTCACCTAACAAATAAAAAAAATACACAACAAGGTTTAGATAAATGTAAAACCCAATTTATACATATTTAAATTACTCCCTAAATAATTTTAAAGATCTATGATTTAATCTCAAATATAATCGAAAACACGGATTAGTAAACACACATTTTCACATGAGCATTCCATTCTTAACTATTCCGTGACAAATGCAAACAAAAAGTTATTGCACGACTTTTTCGTTTAATATCACAATTCAAACAAAAACTATTACGATTAAACCGTCAGCGTAATAAATTACATATTTTAATGCTTTTATTTTATTATTTTTTTACGCGACGATCGAATGTTATAGTCGCACCAATTTTTTATTTATTTATTTGATTAACCAATGAAGTAATTAAAGTTTATAATGTTTAGAAATCAGATTTAAACTTTTTTAAAGTTAAAGGCCGTTACTGATCAACAGCTCTATAATGTAGCTTTTGATAACACATTTTATATAACAAATATAACATGGAGATTTAAAGAGTATTGATAAATGCTTCGGTATTAGATAAGTTTATACTCCATATTATAGGATAGCAAACTAAATACTATCCAAGAAAACAACTCAAAGTTTCACCCCAAAAGTCTTTAGAATTACCCGAAACTTCAACCCTTTAAAACAATGCTTAAAGTTACGATTATTGGAACATCACAATTACGCAATTCTCAGCTAGTTCTAAGATGTCTTGCGAACAAACAATTACAGGAATTACTCTAAAAAGGAATACTAACCAAAGACATGTATGTATATAGAGCGAAGAGAAAAGAGTTCTATGTGTCCCAACAATTGGAACTTAAGGCTGCGGTTTCACTGAGGCGGAGCGGAGCAGAGCAGAAAGACCTGTGCCGCGATTCACCAATCATAATGGCTGATGCACATGACTGACCAGGCAAATGTGAATTTTCTTATTCTTTATTGTACACACATATAATTAAAATAACATTTAACAATAGGGTAATTTATGTACAAAGGCGAGCTTAACCCAATCAATTTCAAGCTATGTGATTGGTGAATCGCGGCACAGTGCTGCTCCGCACCGTTCCACTCCGCCTCAGTGGAACCGCAGCCTTATAGACTGATAATGTTTATGAGTCTGCCAACAATTGCGCAATTTTAGTAACTTATTCCAGTGTAACTGCCTCGATATAAATAAGGCACTAAACGTGTACCGGGGGTGGTTCGTCAACCACTTCACCAACCACGTGCTTCCCAATGTCCCTGATGTCTTGATGATCCCCGTGGGCTGCTAGATCGAAGTCTGACCCCGAGAGGGAGGTTATGTGGTTCCAGTTGGATTCTGTGGTGTCACCTGAGATGATTAGAAGGTACGTCTTAGTATTTTTTGGTTAGAAATAACACCGTGAGATTTTAGTGTGTAGAGAACTTTTTTCTGTTTACAGAAACAATTATATTTCGGTCGAAATGGCTGTTATGAAAATTAAAAGGAAATACTTTTGTTCTGTGACTTTATTTTAAATTAATGGACTACTGTGTCAATCGGGAAAAAAACATTTAGAATTTATATTTCTACCCGAATGCTCTAAAAGGAGGGTCATTGATATATTCCATTTCTCATACATTTTCAAAGAGATTTGTTTTTTCATTTTATGGATGTTTTCTAAAGACCCGAGACATTCTCTAGACACTAAAAAGAAACGGTGAATAAAGACAATGTTTAAAAAAAAATGTTAATTAAATAAATTTATTAGCTGCGGAAAAAGAAGATGTAGCATTATGTTATGTTATGGTAGGTACAGTGGTTTTATAATAAGCTGATTATTTTTTCAAGACAGGAAATCTGTTCAATGTGTAATAATTTAAGGCCTTTTTCACAATATTGTGTTGGTAGGCACTGTCTACCACATAATTGTAAATAACTGATGCTATTTGTGCATAACCCATGAATTTGCAAGTCTGTGTAAACTAATTAAATATAATTATGAACACCAGTGAATCACTGTCAAATGATTATCACTCTTGTGAGGTGTAAATGTGATTCAAAAATTTACAACCAACATAAAATTTCAAAAATTTTGTGAACTTTCCGTTTTCACCAACACTACGCCATACTTAGACTAATGCCTTAAATGCGTAATATTAGATATTCAACCCTCTGAAGCCTTATCATAAGATTTATGTTTATTTACAGCGTACATGAAGTATTTACTGCGTTTTTTTTAAATGGAAAATTGAAAAAGCGCTTCTAGAGAACGAGATAGTATTTTTTTTCATCAAATTAACGTCAAAATTTCATTTACGTCAGAAAAAATAGAAACACACATGCTAGTGTCTCTGTTCAACTACAAGAGTTAAAATTCCAACAATACAGTAACGATAAGGCATTCAGTTAGGTATGGCTTAGTGCTGGTGAAAACGAGTTTTAAACGTATCAATCTACAAGCTTAAGCTGCCTAAATACAATGGCGAACTAACTCAGCTTGGTTGTATGATTCTTCGTTAAAATGGCGGCCGGTGTATGTTAAACTAACTACGTGAAGTTGTTCTGTAAGCCAATCTGTTATATGTGCATCTGAAATGTGGGAAAAATTGAAGTGCATTGGAATAATTACCCTATTTTATAGACACTTAGGTTAAAATTTAATGCAACGTATACTTAAAATAAAAAGACCCAATCCATTTTAATATGCTCGGTAAAATCTGTACCACTTTTTAATACCGTATCTACACACGATTTATTCAAACTGTTTTTTTTTTTATACTAGATTTAAACCTCTTCACGACCTTCTTGCTGTACGTGTGATCTTATATTGGTTACTCAACGCGGGCAGCGAGCGCCAATAAGATCCAACAAATGAAAAGAAACGTTTGAAACATGGCACGAGGCGTCGCTCATAGCGAAAACGCGTGCGGTTTACAAGCGAATCGCTACAGCGACGCGCGAAAAACTGCCTTTCTATACATTACAATCGTACCATTAAAGAGAGTTAGATCCTTTTCAACGTGAATTAATGCTGAAAATTTTTTATTTTCACTGTCAAAACTTAAAAAAAAAACAGTCTATAATCACCGCTATTTTCTTTATCGACTTAATTCCGATGCACTTCAATCTTCAATAAGTTTGCTTAAACGTAGTATTCATGTCCATTCCGCAATGTTAATATAACCCAGCATGCTGTTAAGTTTTACTGTAAAATGTTCACTCACACAGCACCACACGGTATCGGCAACGATCCTGCTTTTTTCAGTCAATGAATTTAGAACGTTCCACTTACCAAAACCTTAATCATAAAGCTGAAATCTCTAAAGCAATCTTTGACTTTTCTTGAGCTAAGTACAGCAATGTTTCAAACGACAATTAACTTTATTCTCATGGTGTTAATGTACATATTCCAGAGTACGGTTATGCTTAAGAGCTTAAGAAATTAACCTTATAATTAAACTCTTGAATTTAGTCGCGTACAGAAATATAGATACTAACTCTATGTACATAAAAGTCATTTTTATTTGAATCGCTATCTTAGCATCGGACAGTCAAGATTCGCTCAATAAATTACAACCATAGAACCTTGTCATATTGAACAATGCAAATGACGACATCAAAACGAGACGTCAAAGCAAAAGTATAATGTGACAAAGTCTTAAACTGATCAACGTTTTCGTAAGGTGACCGTATTGTACTCGGGAGTAAATATGACACGGACTTTAGAAAGAGACAGGTATAAATGTCAGAGAAGCACTCTAAAGAGAAAGAAAGAAATGTATGTTCTTCTCTTTCTTACTTATAAGATGACCTTTTCTATTTAAGGCTGAGAAAAACCTTTCTACATATTTTTTTTTTAAATATGTGTCTTATTTACGCCCAAGAATATAAATACTTAAAATTACTTAGTACTAAGCGAGCCTCAGTCTTATTAATGGAAACGTGTTGTAAGGAACCTCAATTGAATTCTGTAGGATTTTTAAATATTTTTTCTGTATTTTTGCCAGTTGATTGACTTTGAAAAGACAATATACTGTTCAACTAATAAAAAAATCATAAAATCCAATCAAATCAGCTACTAAAACTTCGAAAATTATATTTAGTGTGTATTTCTTGACATGATGGTTTTTTAGGGACTTACGTGTGTTCAGCTGGGCACAGACCAATTTTTTTTTATTATCGTAAAAAATGTTAATTATTCACTCGTTAACAAGTTCAAACGTCAGGCAAATTGCATGCTATGACATAATTGACATATATTTCAATTGAAGTTCCCAACAAAACGAGCTAAGACTGCATTAAACGTGTATGATACATAACTTCCTTTTTTTGAAAAGTCGGTCAAGCAGATGTAATATATTTTTTCCCCCAACATGAATATTCAAACCTTTGATCGAAGCATGAAATCCGTTGAAAATGTACCTAAATATATTATCCTTAAAATTCAAAACTGTTTTATCCCGAATCATTTCAAAAATATTCAAGTGCCATAAATTTTTTTTTTATTCCTAAACTACTAAAATGGCATTGAAAAAGTCCTGATATTTTTAACTTAAGAAATTGCACTAAATTCGTTTAAAAATCATTCAACTCATTTTTAACCACATTTTGTTTCATTCAATCGTTTGTTAATGAAAGGAACAGAACTAAACTCTACAAACGAATAAGCTAACCGTTAAATAATGACGTGTGTGTATCTTATTTAAGGTGGAAATTAGGTATAATTGATCATCAAAGAGGCTACCTATAAGAAATTGCAATAGGATCAAGCGGGCTAAAGTTTTTTTTGTAAATTAGTTAGATATTTAACTTGGCTGGATTAACAGACGTTGAAGCAGACAATTTTACAAATTCACGAACAAGATACTGTTTTTTTCTTGTCATAAAAGCCAAGCAGGAAAATATTTAAGCAGGTATTGGATAGCTTCGACCGTTACCATATTGCACTACCCACTACTTGAGCCCCGATGTTTATAATACAGCTCGAAAAATCGTTCCAACAAAAATTTAAAGCAAAATTTGAACTCGATTTCCCAATGTAGCGTGGTGATTACAATAATATTCATGTGCTGTATATTGACAAGCAATAATCACCAAATCCAGCAACATGATTACTAAAAACCACCAAATGATTACTAATAATCACCAAATTATTACTAATAACCAATAAATGATTACTTATAATCACCAATAGCAGCGCGGTGATTACCAATAAATCACTGAATGTAAAATGAAACCTCCAAACTACGCGAATAACCACAAGATATTAATTAGCAAAATTTACAGTGGGGGTGATATTTCTACTTCTAAAAAAGGGGATTACGGGAATGACGTTTACTGTAGTAATGACGTCACGTCGTAGGAGTATCAAACACACAAAACACAGTCTTCATACGGGAGTAGTTCACTGGCTATCGTTTATACATTCTATATTTTAACTAACACAAAAACGTCAACATCGAACTACGCGGGTACATCGATAAAAATCCCCGTTTTGTCACATCCCTATTGTATTTAAAAGAGGTCGTAAACAGGCCGTTAGAGATGTGCCCTTTTTATATTTCGCGGGACTATACAAAAGGCCAGTGAACACCCCCCGCGGTTAGTAAACCAATAGAGCGACAGCGAAGCGACCGCGTGCGTACCGTACAGCTACTGGCTAGAGGAGATCGCGCGGCACCTTGGTCGCGGCCCGAGCGGCCCGAGCGTCCCGAACGCTCGGAGCGCGCGCGCGTCTCGTCCAGGATGAACGAGTTGATGACGTAGGCCTCGCGCCGGATGCGGTCCCGGAGCTCGCCAGACATGTCCGGGATCGCCCAGCGGACGATTATCATCACTAGAGCTACTACGTTCTGTGGGAGGAAGGTGTTATGATAACTAAATAATTTTATCTCATTGGTGGGTGAGTGGGATAACTCACGAAGCCTGTGACCAACGTCAGTCTCTGTAGTGTCACTTCCTTTTTGTGTTTTCTTTTTTTTTATTACTCTTTTGTATTTTGTGTCTTTTATTGCACTGAATGAATGCATTACATCAAATCTTACTTGTAACAAAGTAAAAGAAAATTCTGGAACACTATAAAAAGTAACATCGATGCATACATTTTATTCAGAGGCATACTATTATTAAGCTTTGTACAGAAGAGAAAATACACCCATGTCAAAAGTAGTTAAAAACTTTCTTTCTTAATAACTTTTATCCATCAATTCCATACACACACACACACACACACACACACACACACACAAATTTCAACTATGAAATACAAAAGCATCAAAAAGACTATTAAATGCAACTATTTTCAGCTATTTCAGTTCTATCGATAAAATTACTTATATGAAGGAGTGCTCACCTCAAAAACGACGACGAATGCCAACCTAGCACCCATGATGTGCCAATACCAGTTGCTGTGCTCGTAGCTATCACCTTCTTTGTAGTACCAGTACCCAGGGAAACTGGAGGAAGACATTATTATCAGGAACAGTCACGAAGAAATGGCAAATCTCAAATGTCACTTAAATGCATACTCAATGCATCGCAAATCTAATTTACACCGTCGGTTAGTTTCGAAAAGTAACGAATACATAATTTTTAACAATTCTTATCGATAAGGATAGAACGCATAAACTCGAGAGTAACTCGGGGTTTCGTGACGTCAGAACTATTAAAAATTATACCAAAAAGTGACACATTGTGAATTTTAAAAGCGTCGTGTCTTCGTCATACTGGTGTCCGTAAGAAAAAAAAATACGGGTCAATAATCTTCTTAAGTAAAGTTGCGTATTCAAATAAAGTAGATATTCGGATCGTCTTATTCGGTTTGATACACTTATGTTCCTGCCTAAGCATTGCAAGACGCTCACATTGTACTTGACAGAACCGGTAGAGTATTGCTACTAACTCAATTTCAAACTTAGCTACTTTATAAATAGAGTTCATATTCACCTGCAAATGGTCTTAATAACTGAATGCGAAGAAGCTTACTAAGCTGAAGAAGTATGATATTGTGAACATTATATTTCAACGAATAAGGTTGATATTCAACTGCAAATATTTTTCATTCTACTCGACCACACTGACATGATTGCAATTATAGACCTTATTAGTAACACAAATAAAGTAAATATTCACCTGCACATAGTCTCGTTATACTTCGTATCGATGGGCGGATTTTCCAACACGGAAATGTTAAAATCTGCGAGCGTATGGTTCACATATTGCTTCATAGAGCCCGTAGAGAACTGATACACGAGGCGAGGAATAAAGTCGGATGTGAACGCTATGATGAATCCCTGCAAAAAATGGAAATTAATTTTGGTAGGAGTGAGTCAGGCCCAACACAAGTATCATTTATAACTTAATGGGGCTGCCTCAATTTTATAAGTAAAAGTGATCATTTGAAACCCAATAAATATTTTTATCAATGAAATGTCATCATCTGCCTAGCCTTTTCCCAACTATATTAGAGTCGGCTTCCAGTCGACCCAGTATCAATGAAATGTAAATCTAATTAATTAGTCATTTTTAGTTTTGAAAAATAATAGACACGTATTTTTTCTTCTGTTAAATCAGTAAATATTTACCAAAAAATGATCAAAACTCGAGAGTAGGAACGTCAGAACTGAGTAAAAAAATGTACTAAGTTGCCACCTTTAAAATAGTCGTATCTCCGTCAATATTGGTTTTCATAATATTTTTTTTAAAAAAACGTCAAATATTTTTTGATAGTGTACCTGATGGACTAATTAGATTTTATTCAGTCAAATAGCCTTTATAAACCTTTTGTTTTCAAGGATAAACAACTTAAAATCCGTCACATAAAGTTTATTTTAGATTTTTCCATGAAGTTTATTTTATTAAATTTACTATTTAATTACTCCGTACTCACATTAGTAATAATGCTAAGCTTCCCAATAGAGTCTAGTATCCGGTACCAGACGCCGATGTCGTTGACCCTCTGCGGCACGGGGCGGCGGTAGCACGTGAGGAACTTCTTGGCGTCCAGCCTCATCTCCAGCACGTTGTTGATGAGAGCGAACAGAGGCGCCAGGGGAAACGCGGCCACGAATATTGTCACGAACCCGTATTGGAGAACTGGTGGTGGGAAATATTCAATATAGATTACTAGCTTTTTTTTTTAGGTGGTAATATCATCACATGAGTCCTCCCAGCCAGAGCAGAGCAGGAGGGACTGTCAGACTCGTACTGACTGAAATCCACGGTGTCCTTCAATAGCCCTTTACCTACCGGAGTCACGGTAATTCGTGAGTCCCGCGACCCCGGCAGGCATAGATAACTAGCTTCGCTCGCCCCACTCCCTTTGCCGCTGTGAGCGGTGACTTAGCGCGGTAAGACAAATACAAAGAAATGGTTGACACACGCCACGAGGCACCGCCCGTAGCGAATTCGAGTACTACACAGTAACTAACACCTTATCCGCTCGGCACACCGCTCACCGCTTAGACCTAAGTAGTGAACGTTCCATATACCTACACTTTATAGTATGGTCACTATACTATTACTCCTTCTAACTCCTCTTATCCTTTATACCCTATTCCGTTTATAACGCCTTGAGGCTGCGGTTCCACAGAGGCGGAGCGGAGCTGAGCGGAGATGAGTTGACCAATCACATGGCTTGAAATCTACATGTCTTCTCCACTCAAACCATCTCCGCCTCAGTGGAACCGCAGCCTAACACCTCTGTCACATCTATCTTTATAGCAAAATTCATTGACACTCGTGTAGCGGGCCAGAAATTAATAATATTGCAGAGTCTGAATCTTGATCCTGATCTTTGTCAATAATTATTCAATGTTTGAAATTAGAAATCTGACTTTAATAAATAACTAATTCCAAGTAGCTGCTAAAGAATGTGTACCAAATTTTGGATTTAGAAACAATATTTATTTCGGACATAAAACACGATCTCATCGTCTGAGGGAGATTCTCTAAGTCATTCTTTTTTACAATTTAGAAGTCATAATACAATAATAATATAATATGTCTGTCCATTTTTAGGCTAATTTCAGTGGAGTCTAACGATTTAAGCAGAAAATGTTACAGGGTGTGCGCAAAAACCAGCATGACCGGAGAGATATTAGACCAATAACCAAGTTGAGAAAAACAGATGAAAATCAAAAGAATGACACTTTAACTTACCCATTTCCAAGTATTCAGGAAACAGTCCCATATTACCGAAATCGACTAGTTTGAAATCTTTCACCCACTGCAGAGGACTTTTGATTCTGAAAAATCAAATAAATACAGGCATTGATATACTATTATTATAAATATTATGTTACCTGTTTGAAAAATGACGTATCTATACGAATGGACACTTGGACAGTTATTCAAGACTTTTTTTTTTAAAGTCGTTTCACAGACATTATACTGAGATATATTTTTTACGTTTGATGACGATTAGGTCCTATCATACTTAAAAATTCGGTTTTTTAAATGCAAAATTTAATCGGCCAATCCCGAAAAATACATCAACAAGTTTAAATTATACATTGGTATCTCATGCGATGAATACTGAACTTTTTAAAGCTTTTAGTAGCTTATAAAATTTAAAGTTACGAAAAGTCCTTACTGTCTTTTCCTGCCAATAGTCCTGATGATGTACCACCACTTGAGAAGGTACGGCATCAGCATCTCTACGATGGTGTTGATGAACTGCTTGCCTATCATGATGATGGCTAGTTGGATGGACAGTTCTAGAAGACACCCTCCGGGCGCGCACTGAAAACAATTTAATTTGTAAGTTTTTTTATTTAGTGGTAGGTTCGCGGTCGCGGGACTCACGAATTACCGTGACCACACCATGGACTTTAGTCAGTACGAGTCCGACAGTCCCTCCCGCTCTGCCCTGGGTGGGAGGACTCATGTGATGATATTACCACGTAAAAAAAAGTCTAGTTTTTAGCGTGACTATTGAAAATTATTCGACAAGAACAATATCAGGATAAACTGTGTTAGTCCGGGTAATAAACTATTTGCGTGCCAAATTTTGTTCAAATCCGTGTAGACATTTTAGCGTGAAAGAGTAACAAATACAATAACATACACTCACAAATTTTCGCATATATGATATTAGTGTTAGAAGATTAGGATTTAAAACCAAGTTAAGCATATAACTCGGATTTGTCTGAGATGATGGTAATGATCCAAAAAGAAGCAATAAAAAAATCAAATTAACTTTTTTTCCCGTTGATCAATCTACATCTGTTGTAATCCGTTAAATACTACGTTCATCAGATCACCATAAATATAAAAAAAATAGGAAAAAGAAATCCTCCACATCACTAAATTCCTTACCTCTTCCTGTCTATGTCCAAACAGTCGTACATAGTCTCCCGGCCGTCCAATCAGCTTGCCTTTAAAGAAGGCGATGTAAAATATCGACGCGTAGTAGTTCACGAACTGAAGGAGGTATATCTTAAGTGTTAATGAGTCGTCGAACTCTGTCTGTGTTCGGAGTAGTTCTTTCTCTGTCAGCCATTCTGCTAGGTATTGGTAGACCTTTAAAAGAAACATAGCATTGAATAAAGAGCTATAACTAAAAAAGAAAATCATTCTTACCACTACGACGTAATGTTGCAATTCGACTGACCTACGCCGTCATGGCAAGCATCTTTTTTATCTATGTACGAGGCAACCGCACGTTTTATATTGGCAACACTTTTATGTCGTAGTAGTAAGGATGATTATCACTTGTAGTTGATCATTCGTTGCGTCACAAATCGGTTGAATTTCATCGCATTGCGTCATGAGCAAACGCACTAAGGTCTAAGGTAGGAGCTCTGGCCTACAGTGGAATAATTCATAGACTTTAAGAAGTTCATGTTTCAGCAAAGCTTATGTTTCAGGGGCTGTGACTGCAAAATTCAATGAACAAAAAAATCAATGAACAAAGTTATAAGGTTACCAAATATAACTAAGTACTTGGAAATAGTGTCGAGATAATACCAAGTCCTAGGTATGAAATGGCGCCCAACTGGGAAAGGCACAATGAAATGGCGCCCAATTGGTATCATTATTTTCATCCAAAGCTTGACCTAATTGCTGGGTGGCTAGCCGTTCTTGCGCCAAGCTCCACGTTTCAGATTATCTGAATCAATTGGGACTACGCACAAAGTAATGGCGCCCAATTGGGACCAGGCACAATGAAATGGCGCCCAATTGGGACTAGGCAGTATGAATTGGCGCCCAATTGGGACCAGGAACTATGTAATGGCGCCCAACTGGGACAATGTTCTATGTCATAATACGTTACTGGGACAGGCAAACACTTGAATAATAAATAAACGAAGAGTATACTCACATAATTAAACAAACAAATGAAGCACAAATTGATACAAGCGGCCGTCGCAGTAGTAAACATGATCGGATTGTACGTTGTCAACGCATTTCCGTTCCTTAGTATATTGGCGCCCAGCAGGGACATCCGATATAGTACCACACCGAGTACAGTAGCTAGCGCCATTAGTACTAAAAGTGCGACCACACTGAATGACATTAAAGTTGCAGGGAGTCGCATCCGCCAGAATGGTACCATCGGCTCGCGTTCTCCTGTTACCACATTCAACTGCGAAATAAAAAAGAATATAAGGAAACAGTTTCAAGTCATAATTTTTGAAGACTTAGACAATGCCACGGTGTCAGTGATGTTACACAGGTACGGTTCGGCACAATTCTACATATGTGGGTATCGAGTCTCAATATCACTTAAGGTGTACTAGGGCCCTGTTTGGGTCGCGGGACTGTCTTAACAGGTAACCGCGACCCTGGAACGTAAAGGACTATTGAAGGAACACCGTGGATTTAAGGAAGTACGAGTTTGACAGTCCATTCTGCTGCTCTTCCGCACCCAGGGCAAGAGGGCTCATTCGATAGACTGAAAAATATCTTAAAGAAAAATACATTCCTCAAATAAAAACTTTATATTTACCTGTGTCCTTTTAACGTGTGCTAATCTAGCGAGGTACTGCGGTCGTGGATGCTCCTCGTAAACATCAAAGCCTGTTAGATCCCATCGATGCGTCATTTCTGCTGAGTATCGCTTCCAAAGCTCCAGAAAACAAGCAGCTGTGACAAACGAGGGTAGTTTAGTATTTGATTGTTAGGTGATTTTTTTTTGCGGGTAATTCATATATTTTAAGAAATTGTTGTTAAATATAGAACATTACATCTGCAAATGTTTTTCTGCAATGTTGGGATTAACTTCCAGCCTAAACAGATACAATTGGATACTTTACGTAGAGCGACTGCCTATCTGACCTCCTCAACCCAGTTACTTTCTAGATAATATGTTACATACTCTACCTATTAGTAGGACTAGTTATCAATTTTCCTACTCGTTATTACTGTAGATAATCTACTTCAGAGCCAGAAAGTACTCATTGTGCATAGTCCCAGTTGGGCGCCATTTTATAGTGGTCAGTGCCAGTTTTAGGTTCTCGGGATTTTTGTTTCGTTGTGCCTTGTTATAGTGTTAATTTTTATGAAGTAGCGTCATAAAATTAGTAAATACGTACCCCAAAAGCTCATGAAAATAGCGAAGAACACAGTAGTAGGGTTATCGAAGAGATACGTTATTCGAGATTGTAAACACGTCGCTTTAAGATCCCAGAAGTCGCAGAAGTAGTCACATTGTGGACACATCTTAACTGATGATTCGTAATTACATATGTCTTCACTGAAAAGAGTCAAAAAAACATTTATTAATCATCCATAGGATTCATTATGAAATCCAATAAGTGGACATAGTCTCCAGATTTTTATTTCGAAAATGTACTACCGCCATTTTTGGCTAGACGCTAGCTAACTAGCGGTCTAATAGGTCCCAGTGCTAGTGTAATACTACCATGATAACTAGAGGAAGATTTATTGGCAGAAATCTGATGCCCATTTCTCGCCGACTTTGCATTTAAATAAAGATGGCTTACCTAGGTGTGTTGCTGTAGACAGTAGCGGCGGAGTAAATTACGCATATTAAACCTATTATTGACGCGGGGATCAGCATGTGTGTGTAGAAGCCGAGCCAGGCGAAATATAAACCTGGAAAAACGCAAATGTATTATTTAGCCTATAAATACTTACTACACTACTCTTACAAATAACTATTGTTTTTTTTTTTTATGTGGTAAAATCATCACATGATTCCTCCCACCCAAGACAGAGTGGGAGGAACTGTCAGACTAGTACTGACTAAAATCCACGGTGTCCTTCAATAGCCCTTTACGTACCGGGGTCACGGTTATTCGTGAATCCCGCGACCATTCGTGAGTCCCGCAACCAAATAACTATAGTTTCAATAAATTAATAGAATAATCAGCCTTTAATGTTCACGTGACAAGGACACAGGATTCCACTTTACGAGAGAGAGGGATCTGTGATAAACCTCGTGGGGAAACGTGTTAATAGATGTCATATGTCTTCCAATTTTTCGTCCTGGGACATGCCAGTTTGATCACGATGTTTTCCTTCATCGTTTTCAGAGCAGTGGTGATATAAATTTCAGAAAGTTACTCATCTGTCAATGTTCAAACAAAACGGGTCTGGGTATTTGTGTATATAAGTTTCTATTTTTGTAAACGCACCCACGACACAGGAGAAATTCTAAGTGTAGAGCAAAGTATTTAAAAAAACAAAAAAAAACTATAGAAAAGTAGGTATACGAACCTATTTTAACTCCAAAATAATCCTTGACGTAATCTAGAGGTTGGTATTTGATACATTTGGAGACTGCCGCCCATTCTGTGTATAGTAAATGCCTCATGGAGCCAGGAGTTTTGAGATCACCCTGTAAACACAACAGAACATTACATAAAGTAACGAATACAATTTAGGAAGTTATTGTAGGTGCCACTGTTGCTTACATCCTGCCAGCTGTGAAGTTTTTATTTACCTTTTATTTAATGAATAAAAGCTCAACACATTAATTATTTTGGTATTTTAAACAACCGCAGTACGGAGTTTGATTACATATTTTATTCTTTATGCTTTTTTACACAAAACACAATAACAAAAAAAGACGGATGACCAAGACAGTAGTGCAATTCTGTAACGTTCACGAGCTCACTTCACCCAAGTGAGAGCACAATCGAACTGATTTTCTTAAAGTCTTCGCTGATTCTGAACGAAACATAAAGAAAGATTTTAACGTCACTTTCGAAAATCGAACGATGTCTCGTTGAGAGCTGCTTATGAAAGTTATAGAAGTCTTATTACGTGTGAAAACTGTGATCAAATGTATACTCACATCGTGTAAAGGATAAGCAGCGCTATAAGTACAGTTAGATATCAGTCTTGTGATGCCGAAGGCGAAGTCGTCGCTCGAGTGCTCCGAGAACTTCTTGCGGTCGAGAATGAACTGAACGATGCGCGACCGAATGGAGGGCGTCCAGAAGCATTCTGCTGTCGTATCGAATCTGGAACCAACAGAAGTTAACTTACGAAACAGTTAGAACCCTTGGATATTTCCCGAGATCTTAGATTAATCAAATGTAACTAATATGGTATATATCAGGGGTGGCCAACCCGATCGACCGGTCGATCGCGACTATTACTCCAGTCGATCGTGGCAAAGCAAAAAATATAAATAAGTATATCAGACTGCGCAACGTAATTACCAACTACTGCAGCATCATCTTATTTATTTTATTTTATTTTATTTTATTCTTTTTAAGAAGGCTTACAGACTAATAACAGAATAAAAGGTAACAAAAATATATAATTAAGTTGCTAATAACAAGCCTCCACAGATATTATACAAGTTTACGACTTACAATACAAGTTTACCAATGCCTGAAAGTTAAAGTTACTTTTTAAGTTTTTCTAAAATTTTACTTTGCTACATGTGTGTTTGAGTGCCACCAGCCGGTGCCTCATTGGCAAAAAATGATTTGGCTAAAAGTTTTCTTGCCACGCTCGTCTTAGTGCAAAATAAGTCAATATCATACTCGTGAGATAATTCATTAAAGCAACGAGCGCTTCTCATAAGATAAGCATTACGCCTATAATTAGTGGAGGCAGTAGGCACACTCAGAAGAGGCCTCCGACGCAACCCAATAAGGTTAGTTCGAAATGCCAGTTTAGAAACGAGCTCAGAGCAATCAATCGAGCCATTCGCTATGTTAATCAAATAACAAATATCATTGATGAGCCTCCTGTAATCAAGTGGTAGAAAATGGTACTTTTTGCAGCGGTGCTCATAATCTATAGATACTTGGTGCGCTTTGTAATCAAGATATCTAAGAAACTTTTTCTGAATACCCTCAATACGCAACTTATAGGTCTCATATTGAGGGTTCCAGACTTGAGATGCATACTCCAAGTGACTGCGTACGAACGAGCAATATAAAACTTTGATTGGCTTTAGAGAACGGAAACAGGCTGAGGCTCTAATTATAAATCCTAATGCTTTCGCAGCTTTTTTTACAATACCCTCGATGTGTTGATCAAATAGTAATTTGCTATCCTGTATAATGCCTAAATCCCTGATACTGTTAACTTTACATAAGGTGTGTTGGTTGAGAGTATAGGTTGAATTCACCGTAGACTTCTGACGCGTGAAGGTCATATGGAAGCATTTAGATACGTTTAGCTGAAGAAGATTACGTGCACAATATTCCTCAAATCTATTAAGATCAGCTTGCAACTGGTGAGTATCGGAGATGCTACGTATAATTTTGTGAACCTTCATGTCGTCAGCGTATAGTAACACATAAGAATGCTTGAAGCAGTTTATTACGTCAGCAATAAATAGGGTGAAAAGTAGAGTCCCCAATACTGAACCCTGCGGTACACCTGAGGGAACCGAAGTCCAACCCGAAGTGTACCCCTGGAGAACCACAGCCTGACTACGATTCTCGATATAAGACGAAAACCATCTATACAGGTCACCGTGTATTCCAGCTTTAAGCAACTTTTCCAAAAGCAGCCGATGGTCAATACGGTCGAAGCACTTGCTGTAGTCGGTATAGATGACGTCGACCTGCGCACGCTGTTCCATACCCCGCGATATAAACTCATGCGATAATAACAAGTTAGACGTAGTGGATCGTTTTTTGATAAATCCGTGTTGTTCCTCCCCGAAGTTACTTTCCATTGCAGCGTATACATTATCATATACAATACGCTCAAGGACCTTTGAAAATAGACATAACTTAGATATTGGGCGATAGTTCGCTATGTCAGATTTATTACCTTTTTTGTGAATTGGGGTAACAAATGCTGATTTCCATATTTTAGGAACTGTACCTTCAGATATCGAACGATTGAATAATATACACACTGGAGTAACCAGACTATCAGCACATTGCACTATAAATTCTGGAGGTATGAAGTCCGGACCACCAGATTTAGAAAGGTCCAAGGACTTAAGTAACTTCAGAACTCGGGAATGAGTTATTTCCAACGAGCTGATGAATGCAACATTATCAACACTACTGGTGGTGACACTACTACTAGAATTCTGAAAAGATGATGCACTGGGGACTGGATCAGGTTCCTGAAAAGTGGAATGGAAATACTTTGCAAATAGATCACTAATATCTTCACCAGTGCACGCGGTGACGTCATTATATTGCATGAAATTAGGCACCGCATTGGAAATTCTTTTGCTTTTTATATAAGACCAGAAATTTTTTGGATTCTTGATTATCGACGACTCTACCTTATCCATGTAAATATTAAAACATGTCTTTTCCAAATTAATTGCCCTACTTCGCAACAGTGAGAAAGAATGAAAATCAGAGAGATTACCATACGTTTTGTACTTGCGATGATACCTATATTTCTCTCTCAGTACTTTTATTAGAGCGGGACTGTACCAAAGTGGATACGAAGATTTTTTAACACATTTAAGAGGTATGTAATTGTCCCTAAGTTCATACAATTTACGGTAAAAGGCTTCAACAGCACTGTCCAACGACTCAGAATTCAAAAAGTCAGTCCAGTTCATTTTGTCTAATTCAGATCTAATGGCCACATAATCTCCCCTGGAAAACATGAAGCGGCGTGTTATATTATCTGTTAATTTATGAATTTCAACGAAATCAGCCCGAATCGATAACGGTTTATGATGTAAATCAACCGGCAAAGCCAATGGATCCTGACATTCACTAACCTTAACAGAGTCATTAGAAAAAACTAAGTCCAATATCCTTCCGTTGATATTCCTTTCACCATTATACTGAGACAAGTTAGAAGTAAGAATAGCGTCAAAAAATTCACTTAAATGTTGGCACGTAACGTTTTGCGAAATCAATTCATTGGTACCTGCATTGCGGACCCAGTCTACGCTACTGCCAAAGTTAAAATCTCCCAATATCATGAATTTGTCCAAAGGATGTGTTAAAATTAAGTGTGTCATATTATCGGTAAAGTTATGTAATTGACTGTTATACGAGTTACCAAGGTTTTGTTTACAAAGATAAAGGGCGCAGATGTGTAATTTATAAGTGGTAGCCGGCCGAGACCTTTTTAGAACAAGCGACACCCACATGTCCTCAGCAGAACTACACCAATCACGTCTCTCAACTACAGCAAGTTCACTTCTTGCCGCTATTAAAACACCCCCACCGCGCTGTTGAGCGGTACGGGAGTAATCACGATCACGTCTTAGCACCATGTATCGACCGTCAAACATTTCACTGCTAAATATATCATCTACCAGCCACGTCTCAGTAAAAACAATCACATCATATGATCCTAGTAGTATTTTATGGTAGACATCGTTCGTTTTCGTACGCAAGCCACGTACGTTCTGGTAGTATATATTAAGAGTAGTCATCTCTAAATCTAACTATAATAAGATAATATAAACAACTACTATGCTCGAATAAAATTAAGTTATATAGCAAAAAGCGCAATACTTTAGTTTCCAGAAATAAGCACCCTTTGAAGGTAGAAGCTAATAACTCGCAATAACTAAATATAATTAGTAGTGCACAGTGTCCGGCAAATATTCTCCTTAAAAAAATGTACGCATAAAGACTTATGAATAGAAACAAAAAGTGATGGACGAAAACAAGATAAGAAACGCTCGGGGCAGATGGTTTTAACAGACACAAAAATGCATGCTAATTTCTGCTGTAAAACCGTTAGCAGAAGATTGTAATTAAATTGACATAAATGATATGAGCAACAAGACTTACTTTTTAGCACCGTAAAATGACACAATGTCATTTGGAAAACGCTAGTAGCACACTGCTGTATGTGGTTCTCAAACTTCACATGTAAGGATATTAATATAAAGTTGTTTATGGGGTTTCCTAGCAAAATTACGCAATTTTCGTAAGATCCTTTTCCGATTTTACAAATAATACTGGGGAAGTGTCCATTTTTCTTGCGTGGATTTTTGCATGCTTGACCCACACGTATTGAAAACCCGTTTCTGACGCCATTTTTTTGACCTTCGATAACAGGATCTTATTTTTCGTAGTAAGGTGGTCATTAATAAATATTCGTTGGTTCCCAGAAAGACCAAGTTGGCTGGCCGTTATAGGCGAAGTCTTGAGTACGTATCTTGCCGCAGCAACAAAATCTTCCTTAACGTATCGACTGAGGAAACTAGCTATTATTGGTTTTGTGCGATCTTTATCTCTAGCGGGCACTCTAGTAACAAAGTTGATTTGGGTCTTGGTAATGGGATAATTAATTTTGGCGCCGATTCTTGCGATAATTTCAAACAGGTTTTCATTATTTACTTGCGGCAACCCTTTTATTTCAACGTTATTTAATCTTGACCATTGATCCTTAGTGTCAGATTCTTCCTCTAGCTTGTCCAGGCGATCCTGCAGTTGATTCACTTGCTCCTTGATCGTTTCCACCACAACAATACGCTGCTCCATTTCGCTGATTTTAAGTCTGAACTCATTGACCGTCTCCTCCAACTGCAGGTGTATGGACGATTTTAGTTCTGCGAATTCGGTTCTTAGTGCTGAGATCTCTTCTTTTAGACCATCCAATGGAGCAAGTTTTGCAGCCAACGCACGTATCTCTTGTAAGACTACGGATTCCGAGCCCAGTCGTGGCAATTCTGGATCTAATCCCATTGGCGATTTAGGTGAACCGGGTGGATTGACAGTAACTGCCAAACCGCCAGGAGGACGAACAGTGCCAGTCTGCTTACAGTTCATGCATCGCCAGGTGAGTCTTCTATCGCCAAGTTTACGGTAACCGGCCTCCGTAATGCCTGCACACTGAAAATGCAACTCGCGTCCACATACCGTGCAAGGCACTCCATCTGACATGGCTTCATCACAGGCTCCACACATTCGCATTCCCTCCATAATGTTTCGATATATAAATATACGTAACAGTTTATTGAAATTTTGAGAAACACTGTTCAGGCTTTAGAAATCGTTAGCAGGTTCAAACTAAACACGACCGTAAACGATAGGGTCTACGACCGCGACTCATCTTGTATCACTTTTCAATCGCTGTTCCGTCACGGTTGGTAGATCGCACAGGGTTTCGTTGGTAAACAGTAGATCTTATGTCTAATCAAGTTGGACACCCCTGGTATATATAGTATAGGAATCGTTCCTGTGGGAAATCTTCGAGTGGGCAATGCCGCAGGCAACAGCTAGTAAATTATACAAAATAACGAGTGTGTAACGAGCAGTGAGTGACTCAAAAGGTACTAAATTTTGCCAGTTATGTTTAAGGCCCATGTTATACGGTGCAAGCAACAGGAACAGGGCTTTGAAGGTTCAATGTAATGTAATATTCCAATAATAATTTGCTCAACCTGGGAATCGAACCTGAGAATAGATTCAAGATCCACTTAGACATAATCCTGCTTTATTTGCTGAAGATCCATAGGAATCTCACTACGCCAAAGGTATATTGGTAAAGAAGTAGTAGTACATTGATTCGATTCGTACATTGTAATTGGATTTAATAGGACCTAATAAGGAAAAACAAGTACATACTAATATCATACCAATTGTGCGTGAAGCGTCAGAGGCAAATATATCAGGCCTGTGTTTGCCCATGTTATTAATTTTCAAATCTGTAGATTTTTTTATCAAATTTAACACATATTACATCTATTTCATTTCGTTTTAAAAATCTCGAATTCACTAAAAGTATACTGCTTGGGTTCGCATTATGAGGTGTCTATAGATATTGAGATTATATGTAAGTTCGTTACAAATGCTGATGGGAAATTAAAACGTGCTCTCGATATAATGTCTGGGCTGTAAACTCTACTAAGTACAGTGTGTTCTCTATATTACTTGACCCTTTCTTTACATTTCTCGTGATTTAGATAACGCATGGCACTGACTACTGTCATCAACTTGATATGAAACAAAACACCAGTTTCAATACTTTACAAATACGTATTTGACAGTAAAACTCCATTCACAATACTTTAAGATGATATTCCCGAAATAATCATTTACAGTCATATTTTTGTGGCTCAGTTATGCCGCGCCAAAAAACCGACATTAGCAAAGAACTGCGCATCAAGGTTTTTAATCAATATTTTACTTACAAATATTCCTTGTCCTTGGAGTAGATAGCGGTCAGTCGGTGTCCCCTCTCGGGGAACATTTCTGTGTCCACTCGTATCTTGGACATGAAGCGGTCCCAGCAAGCGTCCACCTGCTCTATGAGACTGTTCGTCTTCTCGTGCACGTCCTTCAGCGCTGAGAACTGATTCAGGATGCATAGAGGTTATTGCGTGAATTGTAATCGGTATGTGTGTAGTTTATGTTGTTAAGGGCGAATTTCGCTGATGAAAGAAAACGCAAATCCTCTAAGCCTTTGTCAAGAGCTGACTGTCAAAGATCTTGTCTTTGTAAAACCTTTTGGAGTCCGCGCCACCACTCCTGACCTGCGGGAAATTTGTGGCAGTTTTTTTTAAAATGAGAATTGATGTAAAGACAAACACACTAGCGGCACGTCAAAAGGACTTCAGCCGTGGCGCGGACTCTAAGTTCCTATTTTGAAAATTGACAGTGACAGTTCTTAAAAGCTGTTAAGGTTTGCTGATTGCGTTCAATTTCAATGGATAAGACGCCTCATTTTCATAGAGATTGAAAGAGAATGTAATGCTGTCTATGGGGTTGTTTGATTTTGTTTTATACGTGCATTACTGATAACTTTTTTACTGTAATGACAATTTAGGTTAATAATAATTGGGCTTTTATTAATTCCAATCTCCTCCAGATTGAGAACCTTAGTCGCCCCTTCGCCATTTTGATTATTCGTAAGAACAATTAAAATGGCGATATGATGTCTATGCCCGCTGAATCTATGCCCTTAACGTCTTTACGCATGCATTATTTTTCTTTTGTTTTTGAATTTTATCATTATTCTTTTAAGTTATGTTTAATAATTTTGAAGCGATGAATAGCTTTAGCACGTTTATAATTTTACGGTAAAATGATTTTTATTAAATTGATATTAGTTACTATGGGATGATTTTTAATGTAGTGCTTCATCTCACTACAGAGTGCATCTTATTTGGCGTCATCTTTTTTGTTGATTGTACTGATTTTTTGCACTAAATCAGTACAATCAGCGAAAAATATGACACGGCTAAATGATTAGGTTCTTGTTGCTGATAGCTAAGTTTAGATAGCCTAGAAAACTCGAACACCACGGCCAGTTTCAATCACATTGTACATTCCGGTAGTCATCTGCAAACTTATCAATTATGCCGACTGTACTCTGGATGGCGTACCTTTACTGTCGCCTGTTTATAAAATTACTTTCTATTTTATGAGACTATGATGTATGGCAACTATTATAATTAAGTGTAGTGTAAAGTTACATACAATAATATTAGTGGCACTTCACTTAGGGCATTTGCTGATACAAAGTATACTTTAATCGTATACTGATAGGGTAAAAATTATGTTCTAGTCGTTGGGTTTTTGTATGACTTTGAAAGTAGACTTTATCTTTTTATGAATAGAGTATATTTCGTATTAGATAAACACTTCAATGATGTACTATGATTACAAACACATAGAAATACCGGTGACATTTAAGTGCTCATTAGTCGGATCATGTTAATGTAAGTGAGACATCAAGTTGTTACCCAAAACACTAAGTTAAGTAGTTATACAATGATTCATGAAAGCCACAATCCACCGTTTACAACAAACAATAAAGTTGAAATTAGATTGGACAAGTTCTATAAGAATTTTTAAGAAAAAAAGTTTTAAATATAAGACCATCACCGGAATATGACATTTATAAACAGAGACCAAATTATTGCATATCGCCCTTTCAGCTTCGTAGTGCGTTATCTCTGTCACACACTATCTATGTGACGTTCGAGAGAGAGAGAGGTTCATTGTTCGTTGTGGTTGGATAGTGCTTTGTGCGACAAAGATAGCGCTAGACAAAATTAGCCGAGTATCTTTTTGTAAATGACGATGTGCAATATTTATTTCCATATTCTCCGTTTATTTAAAAAAAAAACAAAAATAGATTTCAAATACATAGACCAGAATAAAAACTACTTTCGTATGTTTACAAATACAGTTTTATATTTATGTTTCTTTAGCAGCAAATCTTTTACTGGTATGAAAAGAGCGAACAATGACACAAAGTCTAAGAAAACGAATTAAATAAAAACGTAATTACTTACACATATAAAAAATACATTATATTTACCTACACTCAACTTTAAAAAATCTACTTTCCTTAACTTACCTAATACCTATACACCTTTCTAAAATAAAAGGTCTATTTCACAAATGTTAAAGATGGCGGTTTGACAGCTTCAATATCACAGAATTTACTGTGAAATTATGAGGGTAGTGATCCTTTTTAGTCGTCCAAAGGTAAAATACACTTGTAACACCGAAACAACATGACATTCAACACCAATGGAGCCCAGCCAAGCGGCAAGTTAGCAAAGCCATGCTCATACCTGATGCATACCTTAGACATATACAATGCTGCATTCAGTATCGCATTCGCCCGACCAGACTTCCTGATCTTACTGCATTCCTATAACACATGATGTGATGCAGTTATAACACTGTGCTGCAACACTGTGCACTAACACTGTGCCTTAGTACATTACACAGGAATGCATATGTTAAATTTGGATTTTGTACTTTATTGCTGTTAGTTAAGCCTTAATTTTCTTTGTAATTAAACTGTTTTCTTAAAAAGAAGTCGGTTGAAATATTGTGGGACTGCAATTTTCAATTGTTTTATTAGTTCTTTTGGGCCCTCTAAGATAACTATAATAATTGGCCTAATTGAAGGAATATTAAGACAAAAGAATCAATGTCCTAGTTAACAATACGTATTCAGGGTGTACACATTGAACATAAATGTTATATTAATAGTGCTGTGCCAACAACATTGACAAACATCTAATATCGACATTCGATACAACACAACTAGGTAATGCATTTGTTAAAACTTTAACTAGTGTTGCGCTCTATACATATCTAAAACACACGATGAAACCATATAATATAATGGGCATAGTATATGGCTGTATAAAATATATAACCCATAACATCGATAATATTATTCATAAGACTTTACTGATGAATGTTGTGAAATTGGTATTTATTGAAATTATTCGGTTGATATGAAATTAATATTTGAAAGCAAATTGGGCCTAATCATAAGTTAAAAATGATACGTCTACGCAACGTCTACGAATCAGTTACTTCTACGCTATACTTACGTTTAGTATTAAGACAATCTTAGACCCTCTTTCACCATAACTCACTAAATGCGATTAACTCTAACATATTTAAAACATAATTCTATCCCTTTTTTTTCTTATCTAAGGCGCTGCTTAAAAAAGAGACGTAATAGGAGCGTGTGACGGTGGCGGATAATCTTCGGGTTAGTCGTTCAACCAGTAATTAAGCTAACTATAACTTAAAACCTCATATATTACATGACAATTTGTTAAAATATATAGGATTTTAACAAATAGCTTAACTACTGATCGAATAAATCGCCCTAAGAAACCTTAAAAAAATATTTATGTCGCAAAGAGTACGCACACCACGTAATAACAGTGGCGTTGACGTCGCCTGAAAGCGCAGGCGCATTTCGACAAAAGCGACGCTATGCTTTATACCTATTAGTTGTTTTGGGTTTTTTATTTCACGCGCCACCGTCTCACGTCCTCGCCGACGACTCTTCTAAATAAACCTCTCAACAATTTTCAGAAGTCTTGTTTTAAATGCGTTCAATGGTAAACTCATTAAGTGCTTGGATCGGTGGAAGCGGCCTTCGATTTCGCTCGTTCAAAACAAAACTCTAAACTTAGTCATAGTCACCAAAAGAACAACATTCATGAGTAAAGAGAAGAAACAGTTCTACCTGAAGCGAAGCCCTTGTTCTAGAACCATATAAAGCCATAACACGAGTTCTGCGCCTAAGAGGGATCATTAGTTGTTTAGTACAAGAGGTATGGGGGGGTTATAATTACCTTCATCGGCATCCTTAGCTTTAGAATCTCGCTATAATCTCTTAGGACGGACACTGGAGCGTGGATCTGAAAGGAGAATACACCGAAATGTTGAATCTTAAACTTCTAAAGCCTCAAATCATTACAATTGTCGTCTTGGACAACCTTGATTTGCACACTGCTAAATATTGGTACAGCTGATCGCTCTCTGTATGATCTACAACTAGTTGTTCCGGGTCTGGGTTTTTGTGTATGTGAGGTTATATGTTTGAAAATGCAACCACTCCACGACACAGGAGAGAGTCCTAGTATCGAGCAACGTATTTTTTAAACTAAAAAAGCCTTCTCCTGTTTGTACCATGGTTCCTAAGCCTCAAAAATTCTGCCAGAAATGGTCTTGATATCTGCCCTTCAAAGTTATATCTATCTCCGAAACTACCTAATGATCCAATTTTTATCTGGTAATGGTAAGAAGCTAAATTATGCCTGAGTGGCATTATTTACTCATGGAATAATTAAAAGTGCAGGCGATAGGTTGGGACGTGGTGGGTCGTGGGACAAAATTTCACGCGAACGAAATCAAAGTTCTAAATCTATACTAATATTATAAAGTAGAATAGTTTGTTTGGTTGGGGGCGCTAATCTCAGAAACAACTAGTTCGAATTGAAAGTCTTTTTTTGTTAGATAGCCCATTCATCGAGGAAGGCTATACGCTATAATAACATCACGAAAAATTCTCTTCAAGTAAAAAGTAAACCATACCGATAAATTATATTGCTCATTACATCTAACAGTTGTTTTATCGTCTCTTAACGAACTATTAAAGCAATTTTATTACTTCACCAGTAGCCATTACACAATTATGAATGAACCATCTGTCTTTATGACATCGTAACTATAAGTCAATGGCCGTTAAACACCAGTAAGAAAAAATGTCCTTTATGATTAGTCATCTCATACGATTGATAAGTCGTGAATATGCATGGCAGTAGTTAGTACTAACGGTAGTTCCTGGCGTATACTTATATTGGCGGTCTCTCCAATTTTTGAATAATGACTGCCATAATCACACTGCTTATGAGGGGGGCGTCAATATACTAGCATACATCTGAGCGGCTACTACAGCCAGGCTACTTTATGGACGTCCAGCCCCAAGGCGTTTGAAACGCACTCAAGGGCCATGGAAAACCATGGCCCTTGAGAACATCGGATAGGAGGGCCTGCTTTTTCAAGTGCTAAAGGTGGACCAATGTGGCACCCTGAAGTACACCAACATATCCAACAGGGTACCATCAATCGAAACGATTGCTAATCTGGCCAGCACAACCCACAATTCTAAGTCTCAATCAACCACTTGGTATGTCTGGTTGCCCAGGTTTCGAACTTATAACTACACATCAAGACTACCAAGAGCTACATCATTAAGTTCCATCATAACGAGAATAAAGAGAAAACTTACCTTAACAAAATTCAGTCCATACAAGTTCTCCGGCGCTTCCCTTTCCAACTGCAATCCCTCCAGTTCAAGATTCTGCTCAAACACCCGCCTCTGCTCATACGACGCTTGTGTCGAGGCATCTTCTTTGAAAGCCTCCCACACTAGCACATAGTCTATGGATCGGACGCCATCGTTGAACGTTAGGGAGGGGTTGTTGAGAATGCCTCCCATTACTATCCTGTTTATTTTGAAAAAGTTTATGAGTATCTTGTCTTTGGTTGTTCTAGTGGGTTCTGAAATGAAGTGCATATGAATGTGAAGTGCCAAGCTTCCAATTGGTTTGACAGTCGCCGTTGTCGTTGAGGGATTGTTTTGGTCATGGTCTTGTCACAAAATTTCTACGATGTTTTTTTTTAGACGTAGCTGTAAGGTACCTTACACGTTATAGCTTCAAGGAGTTAACAAATACTCAAAATGTTTAAAATAGACTTTAATGCCAGCCATACACGATCCAGTTTACCGTCAAGTTGGCAGCGCGCTGGAAGCAGCGTACGGTAAGTATGACTATCAGTGTGCAGGAAAAGTCTACTTCTGAAATCCGTAGACCGTCAAGACCGATCCAACCGTTGAATGGCTGGCGTAAACTATCCGATATCAAACTAACCTTTCCTCAACGGTTAAAGTACCTACCGTTACAGTTCCGTCTCAATAATCCACCCAGTTTTCATGATATTGCCTATAATTTTGATTACTGGACTAAACCTTCCCCGAACAATCTATAGAGAATCTTACTATTTTTTAATAGCACTTACAGACACTTCTCACAGTCTATAATGTTAACATCAAACAATGAACCAAAGGACACTAAATCTTGGGCTCTGGGCCCTCTAAATTCTCAATTCTACGTGGGAAAATAAATAAAATTAACTCATTGTTTTCCTATGACCATTTAATGTCCATACTTCATTAGCTTTTGAGGCCTCCGCCAATTATTTTGCGGTTGGTAATAAAGCATTTATGTACTACATCACAATTATTTATATACTCTTACGTAGTTATTTTCTGGTCATAGATGAGTAACATTATATGCAAAATGCGCTGGATAAATTGCCCGCGTTTCCTTCCTCTAACCAGCATATGTTTATTAATTCTAGCCGTGTCCCGCGATTAGAACAACTAGGTGATACAGTAAACGAGTTTTTAATCACATCGTGTCAGTCACGCCACTATTTAAAACTCTAAAACCAAAATGCATCAATTGATTCAATAAAATCTAGCTGAGATTAAATAATACACCCTTGAAGAAAATTATACAGCATGCCAAACATTATTTGTTAGCCAAACCCATGCGTTATCCCACACCACAACAAGACAATGACAAACATAATAATATAATAGCTAACAATGAGTGAAGTTTGTCGTAATGAAAAGGCCCTCGCCCACCGTAACTTTTTGCAGCGATGCAGTATCAGTAGCAGTCGCGATACAGTCGCGACCCTGTTGCTAACTGTACAGCTTTTACTATCGCTAATACGATGCTGTCTCGTTTCTGTCCCGATGCAAATGCTTTTTAGCACCGGTCCAGAAATGCCAGGACTTCGTCGAGAAAACAATTCCGTAGTAAATGTCTCATTTTAATTGTTATTGAAATTGAAAAGTACAACATCCTGGACAGCTTTTCTTGAATACATTAACATATACACAGTCGCGCTTTTTATCGAAACAGCAATGCATCGCTTCTACCTCGTGTTGTATCGCTGCATAAAGTCACCGTGGACAAAGGGTCGAAGGTCTAATTCTGCAGACATATCGTTTGATCAAAGATTTGACCAAATTACTCACGAGCAATGGTTGGCTGGAGGTTTGCCATTGCCGTTTGGACCAAGGTTTATGGCAGGTTCACCACAGCCACAGTCTTCGGCAGCTCGGGTCGACGCTTCGCTACCATTGTCCCTGAAATTATTCTACACTTGGGGACATATTGCTATGCCAATGTGGCATTAGGTACCCTATATGGTACTTTGATTAGGATGTTAATACGTGGTACGTTATTACCATTAATAGTTCTGTGAAGAAACGTCCACTGTATTGCATCTTCAACAGTGAAACTGAACGCGATTAGCAAGTCTAGAACACGTTCAAGTGCTATCAGTTTCATTATTCTGACGTAATATTGACTCTGTCAACTCTTGAACACGGTTAAGTTTATGCTGATCTCGTTCAGCAGTTTCTTTGTTGAAATTCGTCCTTTACTATATTCTTTCTTTCTTACGTTAGCATACAATAAAGTGAACACTTCACAAATCAATTGGTCAATTATTGTCAATCGCGAAACAAAGCTGGTTATATGACGTCACTCAATTAGAATCTAGTAATGGCTGCCAGGACATTCATGGAAGATATTGTGTACTTTGTCATCATTATTGACTTGTGCACTCTGCTACTATTTGCTCAGGAATAACTCATACTTCCTTATTTGAACAACTCGAATACAAGAAGAGTTGTTTTATATTGAATTTCAATTTATTTTGCAATCATAAAGTCCTATTAATAACCAATCTCGGAAGTCCTAAGTACCTACTTGTATGTCCATTAATATGCCAGTATCAATCTTAACCATATCATCACAAATATATACAAACGAATATGGATTTATTGGACCACAGCCAAGGTTGAATTTTATTTGAAATGGGCACCTTGAACCTTTGTGACGAAAGTCTAGCTTTCAAAATCGATTCGACCTAATGTATCTCTGAACAATCAGAAACTGAAATTCGATTTCCCGTTTTTGCAATATCTTAAGGGTTAATTCTCAATGGGGCACTCAGAATAATGAATAAAATAGAAATAAAAGTCGGAAAACACGAAAAAAACCGGCCAAGTGCGAGTCGGACTCGCGCACCGAGGGTTCCGTACAAACCTGCAAGGTTTACAAAGTTCGTTCATTACGACAATCGAGTCATAACTATGGTATTTTTATTGCAAAATGAAATTCATAACATTACAATGGGGGTTTGATTTTGTTACAGCTTAACGGTATTATAGACCTGAGTATTTGGTATGAATTTCAATTTAATACCTCTACGCGTTTATGAGGAAATGGGTAGTAAGTTTAAAATTATTAAAAAATATATATTATGTGATGTAACTAAAAATTTATGGTTTTCGTAATTTTTTCTTTATCTATGCTATAAGACGTTGCTTCGTACCAAATTTCAAGATTCTGAGTTCACGGGAAGCACCCTGTAGGTTTTGATTCCCTTGCAAGTGTCGAAAATTTGCGGCATAAACGGCTGTATCTTTTGATTGCGTTGGCTTAGAAATTTGATTTTTTCACAGCTTCAAGGGACAGTAGACCTGAGTAATTGATATAAATTTCAGCTTCATACCTCCACGCGTTCCTGAGAAAAAGGGTCTTGACAGACGGACGGACAGACAGACGGACAACAAAGTGATCCTATAAGGGTTCCGTTTTTTTCCTTTTGAGGTACGGAACCCTAAAAACGACCGTATCATATCGATCACGTTTCTCTGAAATTTGTTGAAAGGAACGAATGAACGGTATCAAACGACTTCCTCGGAATCACGGTTTACATTCTACGTGCCCCGATCGTAAATAAAATGTGATCCCAAATAGAAACTTTGCTTTGATGTCCGATGTAAACACTTGAAAAAAAACGACGGGTTGCACTCTGGGAGTGCCGGCAGAAGTGAAAACTTGAATAGTAATTGTTGGAAATATCTTGTGAACGGATTTTAGTAAAACTCGCAAAAATGGTTGACTTTTTATTTCAATAATTTTCCAATGTGACGTACATCTTTTATAAACAATGTTACCTAGCAACGAATGTCACACGAACATTCACGCAAGCGCCCTGCGCCGTCCTACGCTTTTTCGGTCAGGGTCACGTGTCCTGACGCGAGTTCAAGATTTTATACCCATTACAGAAAAAGTGCTCAACGCCGCTAAAGAAGTTTTCACTTCAAAAACAAAATAAATAAATATCCTGAAAAGTATGTTGGACATATAGAATGATATTTACATACAGACATTTGACCATCACCTGTGATTTTCCTGAGTTGTAGAAACAAAACATGCATCAATATTTTAAGGCTTAGTTCAGAAGATCGCGCATAATCGCGTTTTTTGTGTCAAAATGACAATGAAGTGACAGTGCTTGCTCAAAATTGCGACAAAACGTAATGGACGCACTATTTCGTACGATCACAAACTTAGCCCTTATTAACTTTGAATTAAAAATAAAACATATTTAGTTACAGTGATGGTAATTCTCAATGTATTTTTCTTCTAAATATTTATTTACGATCCAATTAACTTGATAGACCATTACTCAGAAAATATAGTATTAGAAACAGAAAAAAAACATAACGCTCCTTCTGAAGCAGTTGAGTAAAAAATAAAACAGGAAGTTCAACGACACACAAGAACACAAAATCACACGGTGACGTAAGCATTTAACAGTAGCATAATAACACACACATAGGTACGCTGAATAACTATTTGCAAAGATCACACTCGCTGATGTGTATTTTTTTCAGTCAAGGTAAAGACTAAATAATGGACTTTAATTAAGATATTAAAAACAACTGGTGCGTACAACTTTAACGCCCGGTTTCAACCATAGCGGAAAACACACACATTACTTTTTGCGAAGTGCATATTTTGCAAAGTGCACATTCTTCAAACCCGATTCGACCAATCACAAGAGATATGCTACTTTCAGGTGATGGAATTCGTCAATCTCATCTCCGCTTCGCTCCGTTTGTCTCCGCTTGTGCAATTGGGGCCTAAACTGTAAGCATTCCATATTGCCCCTAATATACCAGCAAGTTTGAATTTGTTGAATTGCCAATATAATGATAAAGGACACAATTATCTGCAACCCACTGCACAATAAAAAATCAGTAGTTTTCCTTCCGTACTGGTTCACCAAAATTAATTTATTAAATCACCAGCTGAGGTTAAAAACGATTAACTTACATTTTTATTATCGTTAATAGGTATTAGTGGATCGGGTGCTGTATTAATATTTGTGTTTCAAAATAGTACGTAATTAAAATTGTTGTTCAAACTTCACTAAGGTATTATAATCTAATTCGACCGATTCGTTGAGCCCTTTTGCGTTGAAAATATTTGAAATAGTCGAGTTTAGGTTAAAGAAATGGCATAGTGAACACAAACCTACAGTAAACTGGAATATGAATATGTCAATAATTGATAAAAGTCTTGATGTTTTCAACACCATCCATCCATAATGTTGAAAATTACTAGGCAAGGTATTGTCACGTTTTGTACAAATAATAAGGAATTCATGAAATTAAATTACTAACATTGACAAGTGATCTAACTAGGGAATAACATTTCAAAAACAAGTATATAAATTGGAATTGTGTGTCACATCCACATTATATTTCCCCAAAGAATAGTTATATAATTGAAATTAACCAAAAATAATTACGACACCAAAAACTTAATCATCATAATTAAACTTCGTTTTTATGGCTTCAGGTAATAGCAAATTGTAATAGACACGAGTATTGCAATATCCATAAACAAGGACAGAACCTTCAAACTAAAGTTATTGCTTTCTTGACCTCTAGCAGTAACAACCCACCTAAGCCGTAGACACTTAGCTAGTTCATAAGAGTTACATAACATAAAAGAAGAATGAACATTACTACTTCCGAAACTCATTCAATTCTCCCAACACAGAAAGGCTCAAACGAATCAGTTTCCACGAGTGTACGTTTGTTTTAGTCACAACAAAATACGGAATACCTGCCAAAATTGACGGTGACTCATAAAAACGTCAGCGCGTGGTTCATTTGCATTGCATTGTGAGACGTTTCACTCACCGGTCGGTGTTCATGTCCTGTGATAGATTGTCCTGGTATGTGCTGAGGACTGACATCGCCTGAAGCTCTCCGTTCTCGTCCTGGGCCTCCCTCTCCGTCTAGCCCAAACAGTAAGCGGATCAGTCACTCTCTTATGACAAGTTGACTCTCAAACTAAATTGAAGTCTTTATAACTATACTTAAGACTCATTGTTGAGTCAGAGATCATGTGCCGTCAATGGTTCAACAACACGAAGGATTCAGCGCAGATAACGAAAATTAGTACAATTCTTGATAACACCCGCATACTTTGAATTTTTACACCTCTTGTTGGAGCTGTTAATTTTGTACAATTTTACGTCGAACACTACTTAACACAGTTCTTAGTAAGTCACCTCATTATCATCGTATTGCTCACAAAAACTGTACAACTCTCAAATTACCGACACGTAGCCACTGACCTTGCCTCGTTCACTGTTCAACGCAGACTTGAGACTGAATCATCTATGTTTGATCAGGGATCTTAGAGTTTTAGTCAAAGATACGAGCTATCATCTATCAAGATTCATTTTGAAACGTTTCACTGAAATGACACTTAGCGTATTTTGTATCTGCTCCCAGTACTACATTGTTTAAATGTTATTGAATAAAAATGTATTGACTACTGTTTAGGACTGTTCGAAGCGTAATGTGAGTAAATGTCGGTAATCGGCACGCAAATATATGAGGGCACAGTCAGTACACACACTGCGACATCGAAGCGAGACGACTTGTCTTTAAACTTCGCTGGCTATGCATTCTTTACATAAAGTTTATCGCAAGGAAACTAAAGGTCATTGACAAGAGTGAAAGTCTTACTCCTCAACCGTAAAAGCGATTTTCAGTTGGACAAGTTTTACACAGTTATGGTAATTTACCGTGATAACCCTGATATGCTTTTCGGGTGTGTTAGTTTGAAGATTGCCTGACTACTTGAGGATATACTCATGAGGTGTAAGCACGTTTTAGTAAAATTCCCGGGCAATCCCGAAACGAACACGTGAGAGAAGCGGTAAACAAATATAATGTCCGACGCCAAATCTGAATAAATCTTGTTTATTAAAATGCTACTACAGATGTCTATTTGACAGTCAGTGACCTCGTTGTTCTCGCCCGTACCCCATCTCTTCCCACGCGAATCGCGGGACTAAATAAGTGAATGTCAGCATTAATAGTAACTTGATTTATCACACCGGTGAAATAAAAACAAGGAAATATGGGCACTTTTCAAAAGGAATTAGTAGAGCTTTTTGTGTAACAGATGATAAGTTCCTTTCAGAAAAGCAATCAATGCTCCGGAAAAACGATAAAGAAATTAAACACCTAACCGATAACATAGTATTATGTTACAAGTGGTTATTATTTATCACTGTGTTACCTGTTATTAGATAATACTCAAGTGGATTACGGCTTTCCTTACTTTAGTTACTCTATCCCTTTACTCGTATTCTACGAATCCCATGGGAAGTAAAAAGGGTAGAGCGAAAACGTTTCCCGCGACAATTTTGACAATAAATAATCGCGACATCGCGAGGCCGCGTGAGCTCGTGTGACAGTGTGTGTTAGCCCTTATAGTAAAGTAATGAGTGCTAACTAACAGCACTTATCTTTATTAGCTAAGCACTATTGAGATTAGCGTGACAAATGTAACGAACCTAAAAACTTTAGTTTTTTTAAACGTCGGAAATGAAAGAGTTGAATCATGCAATTTGGAGTAGAAGAGTCTCTATTCTAGTGATAACCAAGTCAGGTACGCGTTAAATGCATTTAGGATCTGCAATTAATCCTTACCGCGTTAAACCAAAACGCGTCTTATATCGGTAAAATCGCGCATTCATCTCAGTACTCGGCCTAAGATCGACCTATCGTGAATCTTAACGCCAGCCAGAAGTTTTCATTCCTTTTTATTAATGAAGTAATACTTTTGTACTGCCCTACCTACTACCTTTTTTACTAACGAATTACCGTGATCCCGGTACGTAAAGGTCTATTGAAGGACACCGTGGTTTTTAGTCAGTACAAGTCTGACAGTCCCTCCCGCTCTGGGTGGGAGGACTAAGTCATTTGATGATTTTACCACGCAAAAAAAAAAATTTTAGGTAATTCTACCAACATTTAGTAATTTTGAGTTTTAGACTCAAGCTTACAGATTATTTCTACTAATCATTATTCTTTGTACTTATCTACATTTGGATTTTATTTGTACATAATGTTTGTAGTTTGTTGCTAAGTGTTTTGTAAAAACATTTAACATCTGTTTATTTATTATTATTACAGATGTGTTTGTGAACTAGTTTATTGGCATAATAAAGAAAAATCATTATTTCAAAGTTAGATGACAGGGTTGGCGCATTGGAAAATTAAATTAGTTTGACGACATGGTTGGTGCAGTGGCTGAGCGATACACGGCTGCGCTACATGTTGCGGGTTCTATTCCTGCAGAGAACAGATATATTGGTTGTGTCTGTCTTATCTGAGATTTTATCCAATCCAATTTAATAATGGTGTCAAATACAGTTTCTGTTTACTTTAAAAAACTATTTTCTGGTGTAAACAACTTTATAATACTTATTAAAAACCATACTAATGACTGTGTTAATGAGGTACATATTATTAATTATAAAAAGCTAGTTATTTAAACAATGAGCTGCCTTTATGATAGTGTTGACAAACCCATAACAATAGGTGGGTAGCAACTTATTATCTGAATAAATATAAAATATAAATCGTTTTGTTTTCAGACATCTAATAGAGGAAAAAGTTAAAAATACTAAGATTTTTTGCTGCATTGACCTTGAATCAACATTACTAGGAATTTATACTGACCAAAATACAGAATAGGTTTTTTCTTTTTATTTTCCTTGGTTTATCACAATTTTCTATTATGCAACAATTTAAGTGTCCAGTAGTTTTGACCTGGTGTCTTGATATACAGGCCATAATATCAATACATATTCATGATGTATAAAATTGTAATAATTTGTAAAACCATTGTATTGTGCTGGGAAAATAAACTATTAATTTATTTTATTACTAGTTATATATTTTTTTGTCTTTATGAATGTTTTTTTGTTCAACAGTCTGAACAAACCATGTCAGCTAAAATAGCTACTAAGAAGTAGGAAATGTTTCATATTTTGGTGGAATATCACATGAATTTAATTTTAAAATTCAAATAGTGCTGATCTCAATCTTCTCTTAATTTCAAACTTCTTCAGCTTTGATTTTGCTTACAAACAAAAAAAAACAGACTTGCTACTAACAAAATTCTACGGCACGTTTGGCGCAGTGGCTGAGCAATTGGACTGCTGCGCTGCGTGTTGCGGGTTCGATTCCCGCACGGAACAAATATTTGTATGTTTCGGGTCTGGGCGTTTGTGTATGTGACTTTATATGTTTGTAAACGCACCCATGACACAGGAGAAATTCCTAGAGCGGGGCAACGTTTTTAAAAAAAAAAAAAAAAAAACTCTACAAGTAGTTCATTATAAGATTTATTAAGTGCCAAGCACTTTATTTATTTGGCACCCTGCAGTTTAAGTAGCTATCTCGGTATTGTAAACCAAACCAAAGGACATATCTTTAGTAAAAAAATAAGCCTTAAGCTAATCCAGTAAGGCTAATTTTTCTGCATTGCTCTTCCTAAGATGTCTTTCTTTTTTCCAGCAGCAATATTAGACACAGCTGGAGAGCTTTTTAGGAAGGGTTTCATATTATTATAGTCAAATTAAAAGTTATGGCAACAATTTTTTTCTTTCTTTTATAAGAAACTTATCTATATGGGAAAAAATTAAGATAATGTTGAAATTAGATCTATTAAACTAAAAAATGTATGTTTGTATATCTGTTCTCAATGTGTTCCTAAACCATTGATCCGATTGTGATAAAACTTTGGTGGGTCTCTCTTTGAACACCTGCAATGGTTCCTGGCCTAAAATGAGTAAAAATTGACAGGATATTACAATGCATGAGTGGTAATAACATTTAACTTATATTTTTGTAGATGTTTCTGTTTCCAAATTATCCCAATAAATATTCCAGTTTCAGGGTCATTGCAGGTAATTATTTTTATCATCACAACAGTGAATGCTTCAGTATTATCTGAAAGACATTTTGCTTATGATTATCTAGAATTATGTTTTTCTTTTTAATCTTTGTTTATAAGAAGATAATAAATTACAATTTAGAACAAAAATCTGAATTTATGAAATATTGAATCAACATGAGAAGCGTTTAAATATGATTTTACACTAATAGTCTTATCAGCTACTTTGTAGATCTATTATTGTGGACAGCGGATGCTAGTAATATTTTAAATTAATATAATTACCATGTAGGTACCTATTTCCTATTATTTGCTTATCTCTGTGTGCTGTCATTTTGTTTTATTCATTTAAAAATATCATTATAGCTCAAAGTTACTATGTAACAGACTTGTTTATTATATTAGCATTGAAGAAGTTTATAAACATCTACTAACATTATTGAGTATGGTTATTAAGAATCTTATCATAAATTTGATCTAGATAGACAGACATATTAGACACTAGCTTTTGCCCCCGGCTTCGCTCGCGTAGAATTTGGTCTGCCTCATTAAGTTACGTGACATTTTTTTTAATACTTATATTTTTTTATGTAACTTCACATCGTACATCCCAGATTTCTAACTTCAAAATTAGTTTCCATACAATCTTTGAACACCTATACCTAATATTTAGAGGGAATCTCTTGAGGGAGGAATTATCTGAATTCCTTTCTAAGTTCTCATTATTTTAGAGGGCCAAAGCCTGCCGGGGTCGCGGGACTTACGAATTACCGTGACCCCGGTACGTAAAGGCCTATTGAAGAACACCGTAGATTTTAGTCAGTCAAGTCTGACAGTCCCTCCAGCCCTGCCCTGGGTGGGAGGACTCATTTGATGATTTTACCACGAAAAAAAAAATTATAATAATAGAACTCTGCAAATTTCAAAATTCTACCACTGGTCTTCATCAATCTTTACCTGTATGGTATGTTTATAAAAAGTAGCCCTATGTCCTTCCCCGGGCTTGAGATTATCCTATCCAGCACAAACGGATTACTAAACACTGACTAATAAACAGGTCGGACCAATGTTACTTGCATTTAATCACTACATAGTATAAAACAAAGTAGCTTTCTTTGTCCCGTGTAACTATCGAACTCGTGCACGATCACCGCCATCTATCGAGCATAAGGACCACTCGACATATAGTAATAATAGAATTATCTATACTCCGTTCATCATCTGCCAAGCGTTTTTCCCAACTATATTGAGGTCGGCTTCCAGTCAAACCAGATGCAGCTGGATATCAGTATTTTACATGGAGCGACTGCCTGTCGGACTTCCACAACCCAGTAACTGGGTAATACGATACCCCATGGTAAGATTGGCTGTCAGACTTTAGAGCTTCTGACAGTAACGACTGTCAAAGATCTTCAAATGACAGCCGGGACCAACGGCTTTACGTGCTTTCCGAGTGCTTTTTACCCATCCACAGACCAACCTCGGCAAGCGCAGCTTAACCAGTAAAAATATATATAACAAAAAAGGGTAAAATAATCTACAAAATAACTTTTATTTCGGTGTAACTTTTAAGTCGATGGCTTTGTTATTTTTTATTTCATTGTTTTTTTTTTGCCACCGACTTCCGAAATAAAAGTTATTTTGTACATTATTTTACCCTCTTTTGTGGTTCTTTTTGAAGGCGGTTAAATTTTTTTTAAAGTTTTTTTATTTTTCGTTTTTTAGTTAAAATATTCAACCCAAATTCTTGCCAAATACATATAATATAATCCGTAGCACTGGTAATAACATCCCTCATGTACACAATAAGCTAATAAAATTCCCTATCTCAAAAACTACTGAACCGATTTTGATGAAACTTGCAGTATTCCCTAAGTTGAACGATACCTAGCACAAAAAAAAAATATTTGAATCGGACGTGAAGTTCCGGAGATATGCGAACAATGAATCAGTCGATGCCTACTCCTTACTGTTAAGGAGTTGTACCTTCCATCATCAGCTCAGCTACATACTGATACTGATACTGATACTGCTAGCCTACATCATCCCACTGCTGGGCAAAGGCCTCTCCCCATGACTTCCAGTTTTCACGATCCAGGGCCAAAGTGGGCCACTGGTCATCGGTTTTGTCAAGCTCGTCCCGCCATCTTCTACGGGGTCTGCCGCGACGCCTTCTGCCTGTGTCAGGGCTCCACAAAGTGGTGATTTTGGCCCACAGCTCATTGGGCATGCGGCAGACGTGGCCGGCCCAAGCCCATTTCAGTGTAGCGGCCTTTTGACCAACGTCAGCAATTTGTGTTTTGGAGCGCAGTGTTGTGTTGCGTACGCGGTCTGATATTTTTACGCCTAGAATACTGCGCTCCATTGCACGTTGGCAAACCTTGAGTTTGGACTTTTGAATGTTTGTCAAAGACCAAGTCTGAGATCCATAGGTCAAAATGGGAAGAATGCACATGTCCATGATTTTCCGCTTGAGTGTCAAAGGAAGACTTCCTTTCATAAGCTCCTTCATGGACCAGTAGCTCTTCCAGGCATTTTCGGTTCGTCTTGCAACTTCCGCATCTTGTCTGGACTGGAAAGAGACTATCTGGCCCAAGTAGATGTATTCCTGGACATATTGCAATTCTTCACCATTTACTCTGATCCTATGCTTAGTGGTGTTTGACATCAGTTTGGTCTTCGACATATTCATCGCCAGTCCAACCTCAAGGCTTGCATTGCTGAGTTGGTTCAACATTAGCTCTAGTTCTTTCGCTGTGGGAGAGAATAGGACAATGTCGTCTGCGAAGCGAAGGTTTGTTAACCGCACCCCACCGATTTCAATGCCGCTTCTCTCCCAACAAGCCGTTAGCTTTCTGAAGATCTCTTCAAGGGCGCTATTAAAGAGCTTGGGTGAAAGCGGGTCTCCTTGTTTTACACCTTTTTCTATGTTAAACGATGGTCCGGCATTTTGTAGTTTAATTGAAGCTGTGCTGTTTAGATAAATTTTACGGAGTAGGTTGATGTAGGTGGGTTCAATTTCCTGGTTAACCAGAGCATCAAATATAGCTTTGTGTGACAAACTGTCGAAGGCTTTTGAATAATCAATGAAGGCTAGATATAGCGGACTGTTAAACTCATTATATTTAATTGATTTATGGCATGTAAATGATCGGTAGTGGAGAGGCCTGATCGAAATCCAGCTTGTTGAGGAGGTTGGTGTTTTTCTAGTTGGGGTGAGATACGGTTGTCTATTACTTTAATAAAAGCCTTATACAAATGGGATATAAGACTGATTGGTCGATAATTGTTAAGGTCTGATTTATCACCCTTTTTATGTAACAGAGTTATATTGGAATGACAAAATCCATCCGGGAATTTACCTGTTTTAAGGACCATACGCAAGTACTTAAATTACTTCATAAGATTTACGAAAAACGATGGGTGAGCCTATAAAATTTGAGGGATGCCCTCGATTTCTCCAAGATCCAATCATCAGATCCTAATTTGGTTACAATGGGACCACACGGGAAGCACCAGCTTTCAAACAAAAAAAGAATCATGAAAATCGGTTCACCCAGTCGGTCGTAATGCGGTAACAAACATTAAAAAAAAAATACAGTCCTCCTTTTTTTGAAGTCGGTTAAAAACTATCCTATGTCCTTTCTCAAGTTCCAAACTACGTCTGTACCAAATTTAACACTAATCGGTTCAGTAGTTTAGGCGTGAAGAAAAGACAGACAGACAGACAGACAGAGTTACTTTCGCATTTATAATATTAGTTAGGATTAACCAACAATAGTCTACAGTAAATAAAACTTTTTAAAACAACAGCCATTAACTTGTTGAACTTTGCCTTTGTTCTCAATAGAATAATATTGACATAATTACTCATTATAAAATATAAAAACAAATATTCCACAACTTAAATTACCCTGAATCAGTTGATTATTTTTATAGTCATGAAAGAAAAGATAAAGAAATAAGAATTTTGAATTCCTATGAGATTCCCACTAATTAGTAAGAAGAAAAAGGAATGATTCATAGCCTGAAGTTTTTAATACCTCTGACAACAACCTATAGAGCCAAGAAATTAAAAAATAAATTACCTCGTGAAATGTTCCAGCTCCATCCCCATCCTGGAATAGTTGTTGGAACGCAAGCTCATTTCTTTGTGCGTCAGACAGGAAAGATTCTGTCTCCCCGGCGTCAGATCTCTTGTGGTGCAGCTTCACACCACCCGTATAGATCGGAGTCGCTATCTTCGGCGTAAACACATTTTCCTCCACCTTCTCAAGCAGAGGTTTTGGCACGTCTTCTTCGAGCGATGGATCTCCGTCAGACATCACATAAAATTAACGCGCCAAATACTTTCACACCACTGTTTAATTTTTCACACGGTTCATATTCAAGACGTTCTTCCTTCCGAGGTATTAGTCATAGACGGAACTGTTCTGTGCACAGATTTATCTCGTATTCTTTCGCGCAATAATTAAATTTGAAATGGATCTGAATGAAAAGTGAAGGTATTTGGCAATTGTAAGATACCCAAAACAAGTATATGCAAAATTTAATTTAAGCTACGTGGTTTCAGAAGGAACGGGCACCGACCGAAACTGTTTCACGGGAACGACAAGAAAAGAAAGATTTTATTGTATCGAATGGAAATAAATGACATTTTCATCACTGAGATAATTTAGCGGGACGGTGAGACAGCTGTATACAATTACTTAAAACGAAAAACAGATAAAACATATGCAATGCTAAAAATGTAATTTTGTTTTGTCATTATTTCAGAGATTCTTCTGTCATTAGCCTCTATCATAGGGTTGGATAAAATTGGCACTCATATTGTCGAAATTATCAATAATTTCGCCAAGTCATTCCTGACTGAATATTTATTTATACTAAAATCTTCATTATGACAAAAGCTGGCAGAAATGACTATATTAGGTGTCCAATTAATTTTTATTTTGTAGTGCATGAAATTCTTTAATTATCTTGATTAATCTCTACGTTATTATTTAAAAAACAAAAAATAAAATGATATAATCCCATTATTTATCACCGTTTTAATATGGCAACAAATTGTGCCACGCCGCTCATGATCTGTCAAACACAATCCGCGTCGCCGAAAAAAGTAAAGGGATAGGTTGCCGGCGAAACATTTTTAATATTAACTAAAATAAACTAATCCACGGCATTATTTATGTGAAATAATATAATCAGGAAAAATACCAAAAACCGAAAATGACGGTGGAGGTGCAAGCCAAGACGAGGCTCCCGCAGCTATCGTCTGACAAACAACTAACATTTATAAAATTAGCTGTTTTATCAATGGCAGCAATATTATGTGAGTATTTTTAAAAGTTAATTAGCGTTTACACTTGTATTAGAACGATTTCATACCATATCCTTTCGGATAAAACGTGAATTCGATCGGTTTTTGTTACGACTTACGTGGTCCTATTGTGATAAGCAATGGCGATAAAATGTGCTGATTTTAGAAAAACATAAACCGTAACGTGTTTTGTTTTTATCTGTATATCATCTTAATCTGTTATAAACTGGAAGATATCAAAAAACAACGCTTTGAAACAATAAACATGCTTCAATGGTAAAAAACCGGCAGCAGGAGGTATTCTGTGTGCTATGCCAATCGGCTTCTGACATTATTTGTCAAAACAAAGTTAAAATACCCTTTTGTTACCAAGTTTACACTAATTGAAATCCTTTTTTCCAGCCTTTGGAACGCGTCTATTCTCAGTGCTACGATTCGAGAGCGTAATCCACGAGTTTGACCCTTACTTCAACTATAGAACGACCAGATACCTGACTGAGGAAGGGTTCTACAACTTCCACAACTGGTTTGATGACAGAGCATGGTATCCCCTGGGACGTATTATTGGTGGTAAGTGTTTACTTGATTATCAAGAAGAGGAACCCGACCCCGGCACAAAGGAATGACTATTGGTTAAAACTAAAAAGTCAGCACGGTTGGTGCATTGGTTAAGCCATGTGGAATGCTCCAAATATTTTTATCACCTACAAGTAGTTGTTCTGGGTATTGGGCATATGTTTATGTGAGTTTAAATGTTTGTAAACACACGGCGGGACTATCTCACCTGGTAACTGTAACCATGGAACGTAAAGGGCAATTGAAGGATTACGATGGATTTTAGTCAGTACAAGTTTGACAGTCCTGCCAGGAGTAGGATGATTTATTTGATGATTTTACCACGAAAACAAAAAACCCATGGTACCATGCTATACATTTAATCAGGAAGGGAATACAAGATAATCCAAGTTTCGTTTATGCTAAATAATTGATCTAGATATCACGTTAAAGAAAATTTATTTAGCCAAAAACTCATTTTGAAACCGAAACTGTGAACTTCATTATCCATTTTTCTTCATACAAAGCTTCCAAGATGAGTGAACTATAAATGCGAATCAATTTAAAATAGTTCAAAAGTGCCTTTTTAATGACGTGATTGAAACAGAGTTAGATGTTTTATGACTTGGTTATTGTATTCTCTGCCACGAAACAAAGATGCGTTGCAGCTGATCAAATATTATTAATATTTATATAAAGTATTGACATGTACTTAAAGAGAAGTCTATTCACTTTTTGTTTTATTCTGGGAGCAAACTTCAATTTATTTGGGTTCTAACAAAAATAGCCATAAATTAGTATACAATATCAAGAAATGGTGATCCACAGAAGCATAAGTTACACAGTTGACAACAGATTAACAATCAATCTGACACGACAACACTAGAAACTAAATCTGTTACCATGTATTAAATAAAGTTAGATTTTGAGTCGCTTTTAAAATGAGCACGCAGCGCTGCACTGCATCACGTCTTTGGTGAAATGTGTATCTTTTCGTGTAGTACGCGGTTTGGAGACGCTCTATAAAAAAACGCGTGGAGAGTCGTGTCTCAGTGTGTGCTGACCCTTAGTGCAAGAAAATAAGTCCAAATGCTGAGAGATCCCATTTAATATTTACTTCTGGAGACTAGTAATGTGTGTCATTGTCCCCAGGTACCATCTACCCTGGTTTGATGGTGACATCCGCCACCCTGTACAATGTGATGCAGTTCCTGAACATCACTATAGACATCAGAAATGTTTGTGTATTCCTCGCTCCATTCTTCTCTTCGCTCACTACAATTGTCACTTACCTGCTGACTAAAGAATTGAAGGTTTGTATTATTTTCATACATAATTCTACTTATGTTTTTTTCCATAAGGGAAATGACTGAATTCTTCCATTTTTGCTTTGTTTTCATTCATACATCAACATACCTATTCTTTAAGCACACGCCCAGCTTCGAAAGTATTTATTGTTATTACGACTTTATGATTAAAGCATAAAGTTTGAAATCCACTAAAAATACAAACCGCAGTGTTGATGCCATGTCAGCGCTGCATTATTTGGGAATAGTACTGCTGAACTACATGCATTGAATTTTGACACCAGTCCTAAGTATAAAACTATGACTTATCTGTCTACTCTATATAAACCACAAAATGTGATGATCATGAAAATTTTTTTTGGAATTTAAAACCACCTAAATGAAAAAATCACCTAAAATGTTCCCCAAAATAATATAAGAAAATACCAACTTATTTTACTTCTAAACTAATTTAATAAATTAAAATATCTATATCATTTGCATTGCTCACAGAAAGTCTCCTAGAGACGTAACAATAAAAACTATACTTAATTATTTTCCCATTTATCTATCCCATTTCTCAACCAGGATGAAGGAGCAGGACTAGTAGCTGCCGCCATGATAGCCATAGTGCCTGGCTACATCAGTCGTTCAGTAGCTGGCAGCTACGACAACGAGGGCATTGCCATATTCTGCATGCTACTGACGTACTACTTCTGGATCAAGGCGGTTAACACTGGAACTATCCTGTGGGCCACTATGACTGCGCTCGCTTACTTCTACATGGTGAGTCATTTTGTATTAGAGCCGTGAAATAGGCCCTATTATTGGTGAAAATTGATAGTACATACTTACTATTTAGTACTTAATAGTGTGTTATAACAGAAACTATAAATAATAAATAAATAAATAAATATTCCACAACTATCACACAACGCCATCTAGTCCCAAGCTAAGCAGAGCTTGTGTTATGGGTACTAGACAACTGATAAACATACTTATATATTTCTAAATACATACATATTATAGATAAATTACACCCAGACACAGAACAAATGATCGTGTTCATCACACAAACATTTGTCCTGGGTGGGAATCGAACCCACGACCTCCGGCATAGCAGTCAGGGTCACTAACCACTAGACCAACAGGCCTGCTGAAAAGTTTCACGAAAAGTGAAATACAACCAAATGCAAGAATAAATTATATTATGAACGCTAACTTAAACAACTCTAACGGAACCCAGTCCATAAATGTGAAGGAAAACATTATGCTTAAACCGTAAATCCAGAATCAACTATTTGAAGACCTGGGACATCCAATAAACCACACTCAGTACATTGCTCATACTTTCTTACGATAAAGAGATCTAATACAATCAGAAGGAACCTACTTTTTTTTTTTCGTGGTAAAATCATCAAATGAGTCCTCCCACCCAGGTCAGGGCAGAGCGGGCGGGACTGTCAGACTTGTACTGACTAAAATCCACGGTGTCCTTCACTAGCCCTTTACGTACCGGGGTCACGGTAATCGTAAGTCCCGCGACCAGAAGGAACCTACTACTATAAATTGTTTGATAACTACTGATTGGCGTAATGTATAATGCTTGCATTATAAAGATTTCAGAGTTTTAATCAGAAATCTTACAAGTCAATCATAGAATATAAAGATGACAGTTTCACACCAATAAGTTTAAATTTAACTTTTTGGTTTTTGCTCTGTCGTACACACTCTTCACTCCATCTACTCTTTGCCCCAACTAAAGGTTTTAAGAAAGCAACCAATTAGGCAATCTGGCTTTTTTTTTCTCTGACTTTCTGCATATCTAAGATGAAGATGTTTATAATGAGTTATTCACTTTGAACAAAGCTTCATTAGAAAATAAAATGTTTTAGAACCTACAAACGATTTAACTTGTTGGCCATCATGATATATAAAAGCCGTAAAACAAGGATTGTTAACTTCTTATCACTAGAATAAATTTACAAGGCCAGGTACAGTAACTGTTTTCGAATGCCTTGCAATTTAACGTTATAACTTTTACTAGCAGATAATACCTTCCTACAAAATACGGGTACAATTTTTAAGTTACCGAATAATAACTGTTCAATTGGAGGAGATATTATCTATACATTACTTACTTCCTTGTAAGGTAAATACTACCTCGATTTCAATCTCAATACTATATTCTTTGCAACAAAACAACACCACATAATTAACCTCTCGGGCGATTTATAATTGAAAATGATAAAAATCAACGTCCAATGAGCGGCTGTCTGTTATGTACAGACGTGTGTACGTAAGGCGCTGGGGCGTTTTCGCTTATGTACACCCGGGTGTACGTAACGCGCCCGAGAGGTTAAGTATCAAAACTATACTGCATCTCCCCTGGTTACACATTAGGAAGAAACTTTATTTATGGTGCCTGAACCAAGACCGTATGTCGTTATATATTATATACAGGCGCTGTCAATATAAAGCATGCGGTTGTCTGTGGGTAGATAATAAGAAAAAGGCTTGCTAAGACGACGACGTAAATCAGTCGAATTACATCATTATGTCATAGTAGTAAGGATGATTTTCACTTCTAGTTTGTCGACGACACAATCCAGTTGAATGGCGTCAAGATTAAAGGCACTAAAGGAATTATTTGAAACTGCATCTTTGGCGACTGTCTCATCCAAGTTTGATGTCCAAAAATTGCTGATTCTCAACTTTATTCAAGTGGATTAAAGTTCATTATCCTCCACAGGTGTCATCATGGGGTGGCTACGTGTTCCTAATCAACCTGATTCCTCTCCACGTCCTCGCCCTCATGTTGCTGGGCCGATTCTCAGCGAGAGTGTACGTGGCTTACAGCACGCTGTACTGCGTGGGGACCATACTTTCCATGCAGATCTCCTTCGTGGGCTTCCAGCCGGTGCAGAGTTCGGAGCATATGCTGGTAAGTTGATATGATGACAGTGCTCCAAATGACATCCATTGAATGTCACCTGGGTGACCTCCAAAGGCACCTGACAGATTACTATTACTTTATTTACATAGTGTTGAAACTTTGAAAGCTGCACAGAGGAAAGGATAGAAGGTTATGGTTAAGACCTTTGCCCAGCAGTGGGACTAATAGGTTACAGAAAAAAGTATTGCTGGTTCAATTACTAATACCCATTTTTTTCTTTTTTTGACCGCACAAGCCTGTGCATTTTACAGTTATCATTATGAACCAGCTTTTATTGGGGTTCGAAAACCTTTCATTGAGGATTTTCCCGCCCTGTGTGGAGGTAAAGGGACTGTCAGGCTCGTATTGACTAAGACTATCCTACTCTTTCAATTACTATATGTATTCCAGGACCGCGGTAACCTCTTAAGCCATTCTCGCGACACATACATACCCATTTCATGTTTTTTTTAATAAAATAATGAAAAATAAATATGCACCACTTGCGGAACGGCCATCAATGTTCAGCATAATACTGTGTTCATCAAAGTCATTCAAGTGGAAAAATACTTGATAACAGACGGTCCTTCGTTGCCAAATTGGCGCCCGCATTTTCTGTGTCGTATACATCTTATTCAATTAACACTGCGCCGACCTCAAATTAATTGGGCTACGAATGATAATGATAAAGCCCCTAGGAAGACTTACACTGACCTCTTTGGTGAAGTGCTTCACAAAGATCGGATCAGTAGTACTTGCAATCGGCGTCCTTGTATGACCAGATGTGGATGAGGCGAAAGGAGTATGTAAGGATCGCAGCAGGTGACGCTCTGTGGTTTCTGCTCACTCCCATGGGAAAATAGCTTTAGTTTATGTATATTTGTTGAGTTGTATGACAACAACCTTGTGAAATGAAATGATGTTTATTTATGCAAGTAGGTTATATCAACACTTACACATCTTTTTATAAAACTAAGAGGGGCTGGTGTTTCGTACCTGACTACTCTGAGAAGAAACAACCGAAACAAACTCAGAGATCACTGTCTCTTTTAAAGTCCAGATAATATATGTAAATCAGGCTATACGAGGACCATGCAGGTCAATGTCTGCTAATCGAAATTGACTTTAAGACTATGTGAGAACTTCAAATATGCCATTACTTTGGTACAAGTACAAGCTGACCCAAGCTCACTTCACTGAGCATTTATTTTTTAATTGGAAAAGAGGGTAGGAGGGTGAAAATAAATTTACGGCCTATTCTTAAAAATGCCTAAAAATATTTTTTAAATATCGTTACAATTAGTGGATCCGTTACAGAGGAGTTCAACCACAAACCATGACACAAAATATTGATATATTATGTAGACATTCGGAAACTAAACATATTTTAAAGGTTAACAAAATTGTTTGTTTTTCTTAGCGCATCCACCAGATCGTGTACCAGTTATACCCTTGTAGATAAAAACAAATAATTCTCAACATCATCATTTTTTTTTTCTATCTCAGGCCTTAGGAGTGTTCGGTCTATGCCAGCTATACGCCTTCACGCAGTACTTACGTGAGCACCTGTCGCCGGCCAACTTCGAGCTGCTGTTCAAAGCTCTCATCACCACCCTACTGTCTACTTTGGGAACTGCCTTAGTCGTCTTAACACTTACTGGTAAGATATTCTGAGACACTATTAACATAATTGGTATTTTGAGACAAAAAGGTGTTGAACTTCCATGTAAGTAGTACCTTAACGCCATTTAGACTTATGGGAGTTACTATGCTCCTTCGGTTCTATATATGCGGCTATTACGGTGGTTGAAAATGGCGGTTAATATTTTATAATGCGGTATTATTGAATCATGATTCTTGAATCGTTTACCTTTATCTTTATGTTTAACTCGCCTTGCCACGATTTTTGTGTAAAGCCATAGTTATTATAGGGCAGGTAGAGATAGTTTTTTTTTTTTCTAATATTTTATTTTTCACAGGTAAAATCTCACCATGGACTGGACGTTTCTACTCTCTATTGGACCCCTCCTATGCTAAGAACCACATCCCTATCATTGGTAAGTTTTCCTAGAAAGTGAGTTCATTTGTAAGGACAAAATGTAGCAAAAAATTAATAACCATCAATTCTAAACCTTATCATCTATATCTATACTATATAATAAATCTGTAGAAGGGTCAATTCTGTACATTGAAAATATTGAAAAAATAAATAGCGGGGTGTGTTGCTGGATCGATACCAAACCCAAATATATGATTAAAAAATTTTTTGTCTGTCTGTCTGTCTGTCTGTTTGTGCAGGCATCACGTGAAAACTAACGGTTCGATTTCGATGAAACTAGGTATAATTATTCCTTATTATCCTGGGCATAACATAGGATACTTTTTATCCTGGAAAAATACGTAGAAAAAAAATCTTATTTTTCAGTTTTATTCATAGACGTTGTTCTGTAGAACCGCGAACACACGTTGCATTACCCGCAGTGGATTCAGCGCCGTAATATTTATAAGATGTCATTGTCAGAGTTACTCAAAATGGGGAAATAAACCATCCACGCGGACGGAAGCTAGTGTCTCAATAAATCTATTTTCCCCACAGCATCGGTATCTGAGCATCAGCCAACTTCTTGGTCATCATTCTACTTCGACCTGCAAGTGCTGGTGTTCCTGTTCCCTGCTGGACTGTACTTCTGCTTCAGCAAGCTGACTGATGCCAACATCTTCATCATCTTGTATGGAGTACTTAGTATTTACTTTGCGGTAAGTTTATTTTGAGCAAAACACATGATGGGTACTACTATAATTATTCGGCAATTATCTATCTTGTGCTGATCGGCAAATTGTTTGGCATCTACCGTGTCTGCATCATGGTCAGGTCGGCTCTGCATTAATGTTCTATTTATCTCTTTCAACCGAAATTTCTCAGAAACATGTATAACCACTGTAACTGTTTCTAACGTATCGACACACTTACACCCGAAAATCCCGTTCCTTAGTTTTTGACAACTGACAACAATTCTGATTTGACATGTCTATTAACTTCGGAAAGGCAAATATAGTGGTTGATTGGTTACAGACAAAGATCATGATCAAGATAGCAACCGAGATAGATTATTAATTTCCAGCATTAATCAACATTAAAATGATGACACAAAAAGCGTTGAGCGCGTCGAGTCAACGTTCGAGCTAAGCTCCGTTGACTCCGCCCATGATCTTTACACTTTGATCGCTGACTACACCCCCCTTCATACCCTCCCCCCACCACACCCCACTTCTCTCCACTCACTCTCTACTATCTTGCTCCAGGGTGTGATGGTGCGTCTGATGCTGGTGTTGGCGCCAGTCATGTGCATCGTGTCTGGAGTAGCTGCCTCCAGCTTGCTGAGTCTACATGTAAAGGATATTGAGCCGAAGGTCGAGAAACACGAGATGAAGAAGAAGAAGCATGACAATAATTTAGTGTTTAGATCTGAGGTAAGCTGTTTTATTTACTGTGATTTTATTGTTCATACAGAATTATTTTTTATTTTTTTTTACTTGGTAAAATCATCTTATGAGTCCTCCCACCCAGGGCAGAGCGGGAGGGACTGTCATACTCGTACTGACTAAAACCCACGGTGTCCTTCAATAGCCCTTTACGTTCCGGGATCACGGTAATTCGTACAGTCCCGCGACCACACAATTTGAGATAAGATAGAGTAGTGGTTGGCAACATGTTGCCTGTGATTATTTGTAAAATGAAGATTTTCTTTTATAAACATGTAGATAATGTTATTAATATAAATAAATATTTCCTTCTAATTTTAATTTGAAAAATGCGTTACTTTGATTTTGTCAGTTTCGACACTTGCCTACCAAAAGGTTGCAAGCGCTGCCCTAGTGCATAAAAGTTGAAAATCTATTACACACTACAGAGCATTATACTTGTCTAGGCCCCCTGGTGGCTTACCAAAAGCGTGAGTTGTTACGCCGAGGGAAAGCGACAGAGCTATACAAGTCGTCTAGCGCGATCTCGTTCCCACAGCTGAACTACTCACGCTTTAAAACGTCTTGGTAAGCCATCTGATATTCAAAATGATTGATCTAATTTGAAAACAGATTTGAACTGAATCTCTTTTCCTTCCGTTCCAGGTGGGAGCTCTATTCGTGTGCGTGCTGGGCTGCCTGCTGATCTCGTACGTGTTCCACTGCACGTGGGTGACGTCGGAGGCGTACTCGTCTCCCTCCATCGTACTGTCTGCTCGTGCGCATGACGGAGCAAGGATCATCTTCGACGACTTCCGCGAGGCTTACACTTGGCTTAAAATGAATACTCCAGAGGTAAAGTTTTAAGGTCAACAGACTTGACAATATGTAGCAATTGCTGACTCGGAAATGTGTATAGCTGGATGTAGAAATGGATATAATGTCAATAAATATTATAAAAGTAGTCTTTATATTTCAATAGCACATACAAGCCATAAAGTGAGGATGGCAGGTGGAACAGTTGACATCGGCGGGAGACTAATGCCATTTATTGAAACGAAAAATTCAAAAATGTACTTATCAACTTTGGCAAGCACACCCGGCGTTATGTTAGACATATATCTTTTTTATTAATATGTCATGCAAATCAAAAAGCTCCAAAATCGGTGTCAAATTGAACTTAGTCAATTTGCAACAATTTTTTTATGTTCTCAGCAACTTGGTCTTCTTGATCAACTCAATACAACTCCTTTGTCCTCTACTGTCTATTATAAAATTCTTCCCCTCTATTCCCAGAACTCCAAAGTAATGTCATGGTGGGATTATGGCTATCAGATAACAGCAATGGCGAATCGAACAGTAATAGTGGATAATAATACTTGGAACAACACGCACATATCAAGAGTTGGACAGGCCATGGCGTCCACTGAGGACAAGGCTTACGAGATTATGAGGGAACTCGATGTGGACTATGTGCTCGTCATCTTTGGAGGACTCGTCGGGTATTCTTCTGATGGTAAGTCAATTATTTTTGACATGGAATATATTATAATTAAAACGATAACTAAGGCCCTTCTTTAAAACGCGACGCAAGTCTTCGATACCTTTTATTTTACTACAAAAGTACGACTTTTGTATCCAGGAGACTATCGCAACAAAAATTAATATAGGTTCGTACCTCAGATATAGATATACCTAGATAACGCAAGTATCACGATCTGTATGAAAACGAAGCGTGCCATTTTTTGGCTACCTGTTATGACGCTACAAAAACTATTTAGTCTTGGAAAAACCAATTGAAATGAAACAAAAAAATCGATTGAAATGTGCCCCCGCTTATGGTGCCCCCCTCGTCCCACAGCACAATTAACCATTTAAATATTAAAACTGACGTCCAACTAAACGATAGACCAATATGGACGAGCGCAAAAATGGCTACTTACGATTTTTGGCACGCGAAGTAGTTGCTGTTGCGTTATCTAGGTATATCTATATCTGTGGTACGTACACACACTTGTCAAGGGATACTAAAGAATACTCCTTATTTCCTTTTATGAATAGTCAACGAATAATACATTTAACGCAGTTTAGTTGGTTAAAACTTTATTTGGAGTACCTTCTTTGTCAAATAATTAGCGGATAATAGGCCCATTTTTTCATGCAATAAACGTTAATTGACATGTGTTTGTTGTAGTAATTATTGTATATTAGTATAATATTCGTCTCGCCTACGTACCAGCACTTGGTTGCCAGTTGACGTTCAAACGACTGAGCGACAGTACTTTATACTCTACCCCACCGCGAGTACCACGTAACGTATGCGTCAAAGTATCATGCACTACATTTTTGTAATTATTTTTATTGCCACATAGAATGGCAGCTTTAAATTTTCTCATTACATCAAAATAAATATGAATTTACATTTCTTCCAAAACACAAACTAGCTTCACTTTCCGAATTATACAATGTCTTTGAACTTCTCCCCAGACATAAACAAGTTCCTATGGATGGTCCGTATCGGCGGCAGCACGGACCGCGGCGCGCACATCCGCGAGGCGGACTACTACACTCCGTCCGGAGAGTTCCGAGTGGACGCAGACGGATCACAGACGCTGCTCAACTGTCTCATGTACAAGATGAGCTACTACAAGTTTGGACTGGTCTACACTGAGGGAGGTGAGTGGCTACTCGTTGTCAGACTTAAGTTGGGTCGACCGGGGGGAGGGGGGGGAGGCAAATGTAGGAACAAGATGAAAAACAAAACACGCTCGCCTCGACGACGAAAGTCAGTCGAATAGCATCATTATATCGTAGGAGCAAGGATGATTTTAATTGTTAGTAGAAATTGCAAATAGCACGAATCGAGTCATGAGGAAGCTCCTTAAGAGTGAGCTTTGAGCATACTACTATGGAAAAATGGGTACCAAGGAGAGTCATTATTTCGATAGCTAATTCTAAATGAACCTAAATAAACTATTAAATAACATAACTCGTAATAGGCGTGCTTGTATGACCAAATGAATGAATATGGATGAGGCGAATGTGTAAGGATCGTAGTATGTGGCACTCTTTATTATCTGCCTACCCCCATGTGAAGAAGGCGTAAGTTAATGTATGTACATATGTAACTATTAACTTTAAATAATCTACTCTTAACAGGTCGTCCACCCGGCTTCGACCGCGTCCGCGGCGCCGAGATCGGTAACAAAGACTTCAATCTGGACGTACTGGAGGAAGCGTACACCACCGAGCACTGGCTCGTCCGCATATACAAAGTGAAGCCGCTGCCCAACCGGGGCGTCTGAAGTCCGCGCACCGCGCCGGCCTAGCCGGTAAATATCTGTCAAGTTTATATTGGTATAAGAAATCGTACTACAAGAAGATTTGGAAATTGTAGAACAGTATATTTAAGTCTTTTCCTTTTAATTCAGAACACTTTTTTGAAGATATATCATAGACTACCAGATAAATCCCTTCTTGTACTTATCGGCCGCAGGTCCGCTAATCTCTCAGTTGGTTGCAGACAGCCGCGAATGTCGGACACACATACATTTTGGTCTAACTGAAGTGCCTACTTTCGAATTCTTATGGTATGGCTGGTTGTGGTGCAATATGTGCAATTAAATAAGTTTAAAACGCCTGCAAGAAAATGCTCTTATTTTGAAAGCAAGAAAGAAAAGGTTTTTATTAGACTCATTTTCTGTTCACATTTTAAGAATTAAAAATGCTGAAATATTAAACAGCATTTTTTTACAAATATTTACTAACATCTTTATCGAAAGAGGCAGAGCACAAAGCAAAACTCTCTTTACGCTTGTAAGGTTATACATTTTCGTTTGTAGTGTTTAGCTACTCGATGGAGAAGGCTGTTACAGCAATAAGTGTTGACTATTTTCTAAGGAGCGATTTGTCTGGTAATCTGTGGCTCGATATTCTATCATGAAATGAGCACACAAAAGTAGCTCTTAAAGCGGCTCTTAAACTGTACATTCTTGGAGTGAAAAAGTTAGACTTTAAGTCTTAATTTCCTATGTGCATCAAAAGGGGCAAAGTATGTTTAATACCATGTGGTAACAAATTAATAAGAGGCCAAGTTTGTTATTCCACGGATGTATAAAACTCTCAATAATATAGATTCTTCCTAACATTGACTTGGTTGCTCAACTCAGCCTAGAATTACCTTATTAATAGCTTTTTAGTAATATATACCACTTCTAGGCAAATTTTTAATTAGCAGTCTTTATAGACTGTTATTTAGTTAATTTTAATATCTAGCTGCAAAATCCATCAATCATCAATCTGCGTTTTCACGTGCGAGTTTGACAAAATCCTTTTATTAGCGTAAAAAGTAACTTCTGTTCTATCAACAATATAAACTTTTGTAATATTTACTGGTCAAGCCATTATACACTTAGACATAGAGCATAGACCGGGCATTCTTTAGCAAAAGTTGTCTTACTTATTATTTATAGCATTCATCACTTTCTTGCAAGACATAGATAATGTGCCTCTTCTAGAGAGTATGGCAATTTTGTTTGAATGTTTGATTAGGAAAGGCTCAGTCCATGCTTTATGTCTATGATTAAACACAATAACGAATATAAAATAAGAAAAAAGTGATAATTATTGGAAATACTTATACTAAAAGACATACGGTTCTTTTCTACATGACTTCCTAAGAGTGCGTCTTACCTTGGAAATACAATTGTTGCAGAAATATTATGTACCAACCTATGTTACATTATTTTTATTAATGAAGCAGCTTTTGCCCGCGGCTTCACTTGCGTGGTATTCGGGAATTATCCTACGGAAACATAATATAGGGATAATAACTATCCTATGTGCTTTATCCATCTGCGTGCCAAATTCTATACAAATCTATTCAGCCGTTTTTCTGTCATACAACCTTTCACATTTATAATAACAGATAATTTTTATCGCATCGTATCTCAATTTATTCTGTGGGATATATTTTTCGCAGTCGACGCGGGAGAAGCCGCGAACAATAGCTAGATCATAATTTTTCTGCATACAATTGTCTTCAAGGTACCTTCATTAGACTTAGCATCATTTTTATATTTTATAATAAGCGTGAAGGGAATGTAAGAGATAGATGAAAGTTTCAAGTGCGCTAGCCGCACTGCCTATCTGTCAGAGTGCAATCTTGTGTGGATGTTATGTCTTACTAATAAGTTTCTATTGACTAGTAAGCTTGAATAATATGGAATGTACAACCCCTTTATTAATTAAAAGAAAAATCGTTGATCCTACCATAGACATAAGAGAATAGACTTAGTAATACCTGCATAAAATAGGCCACTCTTCAGAAACAGAAAAAGCAATTTAGTGGTGCTAACCATCTCTTTCCCGTAAGACAGAGAAAGAGGTGACCGTGTTTGCTAGCCTCTCTTTTTTAACTGTGTCAAGTAAAAAACTTGACATTTGATTAAAGAATGCTCAATCCATCTCATCCAACTATTGTTTTAACAATTTTAACGAAAGTCGTTATTAATTGTGAACGCATACGACATTAAAATTGACACATTCTGTAATAAAGGGGGATCATTTACCAGATGTGTACATTCAAATATATTGAGAACTAATAAAACTGCTATTACGAATTAAAGCTGACGTTTTTATTTTATTTTTGTAAGTATTACAGCGACTCTAAAGTTCGCTGTCTATACCTATATTTATTTAGTTTAAAATGTAAGAATTTTTCGTTAGTTTTAATCAGTAATAGCACAAGCCGATGCATTTAAGGCTGAAAAGTTTTGTATATAGCTTATTGTTATATATTTTATGCGTGTCTATGTCAAATACTACCAATAACATAAGAAATAAATAAATTAATTCAAGATTTTAATTACTAAAATTGTAACTTTCTTCAGGGAAATTTAATGCGAATGTACTAAAAGTTAAACTACCACAAGTATAACCTTATAGTCTCTAAGGGTTAATTCATACTAGCGCTGAGTCGAAGCGTGAAATTAGCGAAGTCTCGCTCAGCGAACGAATTCCGTCGAATGCGCTCGTCTGTTAAATCTCTGAAGAAAAATGTGTATAATGTTGTGACGCTTGACGCTTCGACTCTGCGCTAGTATGCATAGACCCTAAGACTTGAAGTCTGTATACACTTTGATTAGAACAAAATGGAACATGCACTTGCTTCAACTTTTTAATGCAATGTAATTTTCAAAATGTAAACAGACTTTATATAGACTGAATCCTATTCATCGCGTAGTTTTTAAAAATGGTGTAGATGAAAATATGTTAATAGTGGTTATATCACTTTTTTATATCTACTAGATATCGGAGATACGCACAAATAGAATTCGTCACATTATCTGTAGACAATTTAACACTTGCCTGATCTAAACTTGATTCTGTTATAAATGAAATAATGATGTAAAGCAAATGTTGTATAAATTCATTTTTTATTTTGATTTTAATTAAAGTTTATTGATAAATATGCGTGTTTTTTTGCTTTAGAACCATCCATTGTTCATGCTCAAATGCCCATTCACATAGCAGGGAATAATCAAAGTTGTATCTAAACGTATCTTATTTAGATAATATTGTGAAGCTGAAGAGTTAGAGTTGAACACACTAATCTCAGGCTATAGGCTATAAAATATCACGCTGTGACCAGTGCGAGCCGAGCAGGAGTGTGAAACCACAGCAAACAGCTAGTAATAAATAAACTCACACCTACGAGTATGTTTCATGTGGTGGTAACTGAAGAACCACAGAACGCCAGCAAGTACAATCCATGTGTTTTCTATTTATTTTGTCACACATTCATACATCTGTGGAAAAGGTAATTTTAACAGAATCGTAATATTAAGACGCCTGCTATCGAATATTAAGTACATACGTGACCTCTCTGTAGAACACCACCAATAAAGTCATTGGACTTAATTTTAGGGGTGAAGGGACTATTATTGTAAAACTGATGACTGATATAAAAGATGTCATTTGAACACAATAATTAATTTATTTACACATAGAACATCAGTTGTTCACCAAAGAGTAAACAATATAAAGACTGATACAGATTAGAGCGGGCTACGCTGTAACACATTTTGCATGCCTAACTCCACTTTTTTTTTTGTATTCTAATGTACTCTTAGCTTTATTCTACATCAGCGTCGCTGTGTTCGGAACAGTCTTCGGGAAGGAAAGTGTCGTCGTTGTTATAATCTCGCTTATTGGGTCCGTGGCGCTTGTTGCGGCGACGGGGCTCCGCTGGACGGGTACCCACCTGAACAGACAATATCTTAATAGGGAGTAAAAAAGTCTTTCAGGCTGTACAGCCCGCAAATTGGTGTTCCCTCTCACAAAATGAAATTCATTAAAATTGGTCGAGCCATTTCGAAGGAGTCAACCATAAACAACACGTCACGAGACATATTAGAATATTATTGGAACAAAATAACACACCTGTTCTACAAGTTTATAAGGTCCAGCGCCATTGACGAAGGTATCTCTAAAGGCTTTATGCAATGGTTTCCTTTTGAACAAGGCACACTGTTCTTTCAGCACATCTGCTGCACCATCAGGCAGATCTATAGACAGCAAAAATGTTCAGGATATAAAATACTGTCGAGAATTGAGCCGAGTTGCATGGACTGCTATAACTGATGAGGCCCACAAGATGTTTTTAACGACAAATATATCTGTTCTCTATTATATTCAAATGATTAACAACAATATTGATACTATTTTCATTTTCAAACTAATAGTCAACTCACCTATTTCTTTAAAAGAGATCTGCTTAGGCCGTATGTCATAGAGTCGGTAGTCCAACATGAGCACCATGTCAAATGGTTCCCCCTCCTCATCCATGTCACTTTGAGCCACAAAGGTCACTTCCATGTGGGAACCATCGAGAATCTTGAACAGCTGAGCTTCCATCTTCAACATTTTCTGTGGATTACAATTATTATATTTATCTAGAATGGAGGCAAGCAAAGGAGGCCCCTGTATCGGATTATGGTCGACTCTCAATCACCAGTAGTGGAATCTTAAAGCTGATAGTTTTTAGCTACATTTTGCATATTGATTATGCAATACGTTGATGGCATAGTTGGCGAAGTAGCTGAGCGACCAAGTACTGAGCTGCATGACGCATGATCGATTCTTGCACGAAACAAATCGCACCTTTAGAATTGAAGTGGCCTAACTAAAAATTTTAAGAAAATGACTTTATGCATCGAACGACTTATAAACATGTATTCTATTAGTTTATTAAAAATAAACCGGCTCTTCTAGCCCAGAAAAGGAAAAACGCAATCGCAAATCACGCTCTTTCCCCGCGTCCCTCGGTATTTAATTAATAAATAAAACATTTTTAACGTTTCCCAGAAAACTGGAATTTTGGATTACGCCACTTCTATTCTAAAGGTGCGAAATATTAAGAATGACATGTACATGTTCATAAACACATCCACAATACAGGATATAAGTAAAAAACTTTTTTTTTAATTTTCTTTCGTAAGTCGGTGATTTTGTTTTTTATTTCATTGACTTTTTTGCCACAGACTTTCGAAAGTAAAGTTATTTTAAACGTTTTTGTGGTTGTTTTTGAAGTCAGTGGCTTTTTTTTTTTGAAAATGTTTATTTTATCCTTTTCTGTTTAAATATTCAACCCAAATTCTTGTCAAATACATAATTAATATTTGACAAGACTAGACTTTTGTAATCCGTAGCACGGGTATTAACATTGTGCATATTATTATAGACAATGAGCTAAAAATAAAAACTCCAAACCAAATGAAAATGTTATGGGACTAAATGGCAGGTATACTGCATCACCTCGGAGTAATCGGTGTACTTTTTGATATTTTTTAAGGTTTTCGTTGATTTTTCAAATACCACTAGTCCGATTTCGATGAAATTTTCATGGGATCATTTGGAAAGTATACCCTTAACAACAAAAAATTCAAGAATTCTTCAAATCGGTTGGTAAGCGACAGAGTAATGAGCGAACAAAAAAAAAAAAAAACATCCGAATTGATAACCTCCTCCTTTTGGAAGTCGGTTAAAAAAGCTTACTTTCAATGCCTCAAATTGTTCCAATCTATTGTAATAAGCCACTAGGGCTTTGCGAATGGCTCCCAGACATTCCGGCTGCATGATGTTGTCAAAGTCCTGCATCACTGCATCCAGATTGAATCCCAGCGGCAGGTTTGACTTAGACACTTGATTTACACCTGTAATGGTAATCAAAAGAATGACTAAGTATTATTCATACAAAAAATAACGAAAAAGTTGAGATTCAGACAATAAAATCAAAGCCAGGTATAGCTTTCAGAATAAGATATAGATTAGTTACAGAAGGCCAATGCCTATATGAACACTGTGATCATGCATCTTCATCCAATCATCAGCGTAGAGATGTCCACAGCTGAACAAAGACCTCACTACTTGTAGAAAAGATTGCCCACATAACTTATTTCAATTGTTCCAATTTTTGAAAACAAAGCAACCTCTCTCTTAAACCAAACTTAATAACAAAATTAGAATAGCCAACCATTTTTCAGCTCAATTCTAAGCCCATGTTTGATCTCATGCTCAGAGGCATGCTGCATGTGGTAGACGATACAGCAGTGGTCCTCCAGCACATAGGACTGCACCTCAATGCCTGACAGCACCGACATCAGCTCTAGATCTTTCTTCATGTGGTCCACTGCATTTGTTAATACTATTTTCTGGAATTTAGGTAGATTTATCAAACATTATCAACCTGTCTAAATTCAAACAAGTTCTAATATGCATATAAACCTTCGTCTGCACTTTGTCTATTGTTGAAAGCCTAGTTTGAAAGATCTTAGCGTTCAGACAGCGGGCAGCGACTTTGTTTTTACTATACAAACTATGTCGAGATTTATATTTCTTGTTTCTGTGTTATTGGGTTTTCCCACTAAGAGATTTCTCACTGCACATTCTACTTTCTATTCGTCTACGTCTATCCATCCCTCAAGAGGTTACAGGATATAACAAATACACGTTACCTCTGGTCTAACAAAAGATTCAGCCATTTTCTTGATCGGAGACGCTTTACGCCGGTAACTATTCCTTTGTAACTGGAAGAGTTCATCTTGCTTCTCTTTCAGCCGCAGCTCCAGCTGCTGTATTTCTTCTTGAAGCTCTTCACACTCCTCGTCATCAGGGAGCTTGATCGCTAGAATGTACAACTGATATTTACCAACAAAAGTTTCGGTTCAAAGTAAAAGTGATATCAGAGCTTTCTTTGTTTTGAGAGATCGTTTCACTTTTCTATTATTTTCATATTCCTTTCTGAGTAAATAATAGACCTACCTATGTACTCGCGAATGAAAAAACTAATTTCAACAGTAACATTTTATTTTGTCAGACCATGTACCCGCTTTACTTACCTCCTTTCTTAAAAAGCTTGGTGATTTTTAACTGTTTGGTATTCTTCGTCATTATCTTATCAGTGATAAACAAATAAATTAACAAAACCACAAATAATAAAATACGTAGATTATTATATGATAAAATAAACAATTTACGCGCACAACTGAATTTATTTCAAAACTTTTGACGGTTTGTTTCTGTAAGTTGGCTAAACCGATGATCATGACGATCACAGATTGTTAAAACTCTAGTGATGATTGAATGAACGACAAAATGATGTTCGGATTCTTGCGGACAGCGGATTTAGTGAAGTATCCGAACATAGCTTTTCTTGTACATTCATTTAATCGACTATGATACCCCATTTACACATACGTGTTCGCTATTCAACTCGTCATTCGACGAGACATTCGTGTATGAATGCCCTCGCGCACTACTGTTCACTAATTCGCGGGGTAATTCAATTTGACATTCGCGCACAAACATGGAGGAAGTGAAAATAATTGCGGCTTGCACACACTTGGCGGCCACATCTCAAAATCAAACACTACAAAAACGAACACAAAAAAAGCATAAAATAACTTTTCTTTCCGAAAGTTTAAAAAACAAAGCCTACTTTAGAAACAAAAGTTATTTACGCTTTTTTTTAATTGTTTTTGTAGTTGGTTCCTTTTTTCCAAAAAGTTTTTGTGACCTCTTCTTGCGTCGGATGCTAGCTGTCAACTGAATGCAAGCGAATGTGTGAACGGTAAGTTCTTGTTCACTATTCGTACGCCTTGATTGGAGTCCGAAAAACCGCTCACGACGCAAACTCACGAATCCAGAAGCAAACTACGAGGCGAATAACGAACTTACTGTTCATACATGCGTGTTCGTTATTCGCCTCATCATTCGCCTCGCATTTCGCGCGAATGTGTAAACGCGCTATGAAATGATGGCCAACAAAAAAGAAAACAAACTACGATGACAATATATAGGGGTTTTTTGGCGGGCATTTAAAAAGGGCGGTCTAATAGTGAGTATCAAGGTCAGTTTAGTCAAACTTATATAGTTTGACTTGCTAAGTGCACGACCGCAGCGCCCTCATCAATTTTCATGATTTTAAAAACAGACTGTACATACACTTTAATTTCTTTTGAACAAAAAACAAATTAAATATCCGAACATGATTTTTCTTGTTAATTCATTCAATCCATCGACTATGATAGCCAACAAAGACATGAAAAAGTTAAGATGTCATGCAATCATTGTCATCTTGACACTGACTTGACACTGACATTGACATATTTGGTAAATAGTTGGAGTTCTCAGTATATAGTTTATAGTCTGTGGTTGGAGTGGCTGATCAGCTGGCGAAATGGTGCAATATTATGAATTTGTAGTAAATACCAATCAATTTATCACGAATCATATCAAAAAAGGTGCAACGTCACTTAAATACTTATATGACAAACAGTATTCGCTTACAACATTCAGTCCAGTCCTCATTAAACATTGTTTATAGTGAATAAATCGTGAATTTACGTCAAAAGTTTAAATGCAGGCCTCAACGAAATATAATGATTTGTACGCCGCCGCAGCGGCTTTGGTTCTGGGATGTACAGCTTCGTACATAATGTATAGACTAAGGAGAAGACGCAAAAAGGCTGTGGATTTAATTGATTACTTAACCATCAGCACTGTCTCTTCTGAAGAGTCTTGTGATGAAGTGGTTCAAGAGTTGAGGAGGTAATTAATATAGTTTCTTTTAAGTTTTTAAGTAACTTACTAGTTTCTTTAATATTAAATATTGAGACATAAATGTTTTATGTTCTAAGAAAAACAAATATTACAATTAGCATGCTCATAACATTTGTCGGGATGTTGTCTGAATCCAGACAAGACAAATGTACTAACTTCACGGGCGTAGCCAGGGACAGGGTTTCGGGGGTTCAACCCCCCCCCACAATGTAGCTCCACTTGTTCCTGGAAAAAAACTGGGACCACAAAGTGATCCTATAAGGGTTCTGATTTTTCCTTTCGAGGTACAGAACCCTAAAAACAGAAGATTAATTCTGTAATGCATATCGAATCAAATGAATCTTCAGCTTTTTATATCTTTCATTTATTTACTTATGAATATTATGGTTATTTTATACACATTTAGTTGTTTTATTTTCTTGAACCCTCCTCGATTCTAAAACCTGGCTATGCACTTGACTAACTGCTGTTTAAGTTTAATTTAATTGTCCCACTGCTGCAAAGCTGTCCTTATAAATTTCCATTCTTAAATATACAAAAACTATTAAGTGCTATAAAATACTATAATATAAAACCTTTTTTAAGGCGCTGTCAGAATCACAAAGCACTAGGATTTGATTGTGAATGGGTGACTGAAAATGGAAAGCGGCAGCCAGTAGCTTTAGTTCAGCTGTCTTCCTTTGATGGCTACTGTGGCTTGTTCAGGCTTAGCACCATTAAAGCTGTACCTGCATCTTTAAAAGTAAGTTCCTGTAGTGGGATTTTAGTTACCCCTTTTTTTTAGTATGCTAATATCATCAAATGAGTACTCTCACCCAGGGCAGGGCAAGAGGGACTGTCAGACTTGTACTGACTAAAATCCACGGTGTCCTTCAATAGCCCTTTATGTTCTGGGGTCACAGTATTCATTAGTCCCGCGATCCGAGCAGGCTTTGGCCCCCTAGAGGGGGGGGGGGGGCGAGCGACTCTGAGGCGCGAGTGGAACACAACACGCCGGCGACCCGGGCATGGTCCATGGTCGGACAGCGAGTCGCCCACCCGCAGCCCCCTTGCTCGCATTGGGTGACCAGAGATCGTCAGCCGATATCCGTCGCCGTGGGCGTCTATCACTGCGGTTGGGGTGTGGATGCTGTCCTATTCCTCACGCGTCCCGCCTCCTCCTCAGCTAGCATGACTGCTTTGCAGAAGGAGGCGTCCGCTTCCTACTCCCTGGAGAAGAGATTTATAATATTTTTTTACTTTTAGTAATTTTTTGAATTACCTAGAAACAAAATAATATTGTTATTAAATAATATTTCAGGACCTGTTAGAAGACAAAACTATCTACAAAGTTGGTGTAGCAGCAGCTGATGATGGAAATTATTTGTGCCAGGATTACTCTGTGCTTTTAAAATCTACTCTGGACATTAGGCACTTGGCTGAGTTGAATGGACTTGAGGCTGGTGGCTTAGCCTCACTATCTTCCACACTGCTAGATGTTGTCCTGGACAAAAGTTGGAGGGTAAGATTTCAGAAATTTCTCTATGTATCTCAAGTATGCAAGTATGCGAAGCAGCCTTGAAGACAGCTACATCTGATACAGATGCCAGCACAACAAGCTACCCCATACATTCAAACTTCTTCAATAGACTTTCAACTTTACCATAATAGTGAAAGCCTGGAAGGTTCCTATTAGATTGGGAAAAATATACAGAAGGGTGGCTTAATTGATGATTGCTGGCTTTTGTACATATTTGCAATTTACAGTGGTATGAAGCAATCGTTTTCGCAATACTTTGTTCAGTAATTGATACACGTCATTCTATTGTAGTATCTGATAAACTTCGAGCATCAAACTACAATAAAGATTAATACTGTTTTGTTGATTACTACTGTTCGAAGAATTTCAGATAAGATAGCTGCGATTGGGCGTGTACAGAAATAAATAAACTGTTTACCTAACCTAAAAATAATACAGCAGATTTTGCCTTTTCTGGCTTCTGCTAAAGTGGACTACCACAATTAACCGTGTCAAGAATAGCCTCCTAGATACATATTTTAACCATTTTGAAGTATGGTCTTATAATTTACCGTGACCCCGGTACGCAAAGGGCTATTGAAGGACACCGTGGATTTTAGTCAGTACGAGTCTGACAGTCCCTCCCGCTCTGCCCTGGGTGGGAGGACACATTTGATGATTTTACCACGTTAAAAAAAAAAGCATTTTGAAGTGTAAAGTTCCTTCTGCACTCCCAAATGGGAAGAAGATTGTCTCTTGACTTTCAGTTCTTTATAAGTAAATAACTTCGTAAATATTGCTAGTGTAGTTATTGCTGTCGAGTTAATTTTAGCTTGTTGTCGAATCAAATTTTTATGGTAGGCGATCTACATTACTCTTTTCAATCTTAATTTCTAAACGTCAGGGTTACAAGTACAACTATTATTTCTTTTCCAGATACGATGCAGTGATTGGGAAGCAGAAGAATTATCGGAGAAACAATTGCAGTATGCAGCAACAGACGCATACGTCGCTATAAGAATCTTCGCGATATTATTGGAAAAACTTGAAAGAAAAGAAAAGGCGACGAGTTGGCTCTTTAGCACCAGCGGCACTAGCGTCTGGTCGCATCTAGACAAGTTTTGCTCGAAGTATGCTGATGTGCGATATCAAATAAAACACCTCAAATTGAGGGATGGGTGAGTGCAAACGCTTTAATTATACTCTAATAATTTTGATAATTACCAATATTTTAAAGAAAAATATTTCTGATCGATATCGCAGTTTGCAAGTAGGTATAGAAGATATAATAACATATTATTATTTTAATGTTATCTTTTCCTTATTACCACTACTATTTCTATATGGGTAACTAACTACCTTAACCTCGAAAAGGAACTTGATTTTATACCAAAACACCTTTTACTTTTAAATGGGTAACTAACTACCTTAACCTCGAAAAGGAACTTGATTTTATACCAAAACACCTTTTACTTTTAAGTTTACCTCCATTTTTTTTTTCTTGAAAGTTATAAAACTAATTATATTTTACAGTGCGAAAGAAAAAGATGGAAGGACCAAAGAACCACCACTGGTTCCAACAAAGGGTTACAAGCTCGCGATGCGCAATAAGCCCTTATACAATAACGGTTATTTAGAAGCACCTGATGGTGAACTTCTGTGCAGATGCGACAATAAGAAGGCCTTATGGTGAGCACAGTTTTTCAGCCTTATTGAACATTAGCTTCAATTCATTCCTACATATTTTATTGAAATTACTTTGAATTGTACATTTTATTCTAATATAAACCATATTCGGGGTCGCGAGACCGACGAATTACCGTGACCCCGGAATGTAAAGGGCGATTGAAGGACATCGTGGATTTCAGTCAGTACGAGTCTGACAGTCCCTACCGCTCTGCCCTGTCTGCCCTGGTGGGAGGACTCATTTGATGATTTTACCACGATAAAAAAATATATAAAAACCATATTGACGCCTTTGTAAGGTTCAAATCAGTATGCCAAAAGCGAACTAAGAAATTCTCTCTTTTTTTTCTGTTTTTAATAACGCTGAGCACCCACACAAGTACCTATCTAACACCCAATAATCTCAAAGGTCAAGTAAAAGCACGTTAAATTACGTCTGATGTATTTTCATCACTCAGTATTCTAAGATTTCAACAGCTGTTTCAATAATTTCCATAGTCCAATAATATGTTAACCATTCTTAAATGAATGGTTAAGCATGTGTCCTTGTTATGAATCCAAACTAATATTATAAATGCGAAAGTAACTCTGTCTGTCCGTCTTTTCTTCACGCCTAAACTACTGAACCGATTTGTGTAAAAGTTGGTACAGACATAGTTTGGAACTTAAGAAAGGACATAGGATAGTTTTTATTACTTACAAGAAATAAAAAAAAACAAAAATCTGCCGGAAGTCACTATTCTACACGAACGAAGTCGCGGGCAAAAGCTAGTTCAGATATAAGTCACGGATGACGATAGTTACAAAGGCCTCCCGTCAGTTAGGTTAATAAAAAAATATTTGACACTCACTTTTTCTTTTGTTATAAACCAAACTTTTGTGGTAAACCAAAATTGACGAAGACACGACTCCATTAAAATTGGCAAAACGTCACACCCAAGTACAGTTTTTACTTGCTTCTGACGTCATGAGCTCTCCAATTTTGTTACGTTATAATCTTTGTAAATATGCAAAATTGAAATAAATACGTATCCATTATTTTTACGCGAACTCTATCTTTACTCGAACTGACGAACTAAACTGATTTAAATTTATTTATGCTGTGAACTACCCTATTGCACAGGTTCGTGAACAAAGAACTAGGGGATGTCGTAAGGGAGGATCCTTTCACCGTGCGCCTGCGCTTCGAGCCCGCCGGCCGAGCGGTCGGCGACGTCGGCCGTTACTACCAGCTGGAGAAAGAGAACAAATGCGTCGTTTGTGGCAGCACTAACTCTTACATCCGAAAAAATGTCATACCTAGAGAGTATAGGAAAATGTTCCCAGGTTAGTGTGGGTTGGTCGCGGGACTAACGAATCACCGTGACCCCGGTACGTAAAGGGCTATTGAAGGACACCGTGGATTTTAGTCAGTACAAGTCTGACAGTGTGGGTGGGAGGACTCATTTGATGATTTTACCACGATAAGAAAAAAATAAAGGTTAGTGTGGGTTTCCTGACCTTTTGATAAGAAAATTCTTCTGATTTATGCCTCTTTTTAACGGCCGAGACTGACCAGTATCACCCGACTTTTTAAAATTATTTTTTATCGTGGTAATATCATCAAATGAGTCCTACACCCAGAGCGGGACAAGAGAGACTGTCAGACTTGACTTGTATTGACTTAAATCCACAGTGATCCTTCAGTAGTTCTTTACGTTCCAGGGTCCCGGTTACCTAGTAAGACAGACCCGCAAGCCCGACAGGCACTTTAATTGCACGAATGCATGTTTATCTAAAGTTGAAAAACATAAAATTTCAGACAAATTAAGAGTTCTAAGGTTCAAAGAAAGAAAGAAAAAACGTTTATTTGGGTAAACCGTTGCCGGAACACACGACATAAACAAATAGAAGAACAGAAAAAAAATAAAATTAAAAATTAAAAAAACAACAACGAAATAACAAATAATATAATTCACGTGTCGACTAATATGGAATGCACTTTTGTAACAATGACAATTTCTAAGTCATATCACGTTAAGAACCCAGCACATTTGATAACATCATTCATGCTGAGAAATATGTATTACAGAGATTATGAAAGAGCACGCGTCTCACGATGTAGTCCTGCTGTGCGCTGAATGTCACCAGCTGAGCAACATGCGCGACCATGCGATGCGAGAACGTCTGGCTGACATGTGCGACGCGCCGCTTTCGAAAAACCAGCGCGGGAAGAAGAATAATGATTTTGTTCCTAAGTGAGTACTACGCTGCGAGGATCGCCCAAAGGGCACGGTGGAGCATACGGTGCAGGACTGTCCCGCTTGGGCAGAGCACCGTCGTGTCCTCACGACGGCGATAGGCGGAGACCTCTCGCGCCCGGCTTCGGTCGAGGCCATGCCTGCGGGGCGAGACGGAGTGGGAAGCGGTCGCCTCCTTCTGCGAAGCAGTCATGCTCGCGAAGGAGGAGGCGGGCCCCTTGAGGGAGAGGACAGCGTCCTCCCTCCACCCCAGCCGCAGTGGTAGACGCCCACGGCGACAGACGGCAGACGATTTCCGGCCACCGTAGGCGTGGGCATGCGGGCAGCGAGTAATGGGCAACTCGCTGGCCGACTATGGACCATACCCGGGTCGATGGCGCGTTGTATTCTACGCGCGCCTCAGAGTCTCAGTAAAAATGACGGTGGTTACTGTGTTATCTCTGTGACGTAGTTAGCCTGTGGGCTGTTGGCCCATAGTTTTTGCAACTTGTGAAGCTATCTCCAGCAAATCTGTCACAAACTCTTAAATAATGAGAAATCATAACAGTGGAACAGTTTAATTACCTGCTGATGCCAGCGGCTTCACCCGCCACAATTCGAAAATAATCGCATAAGAAAATAAAATCGGAATAAAAACTATTCTGTGTTAGTTAATCCAGATCATAAACTAGATATCCAAAACCGTTCAGTTTTTTTCGAGAAAGATTACCAAACATCCATCTATTTCTCCATCTTCATAAATTTTCGAATTTATATATTTATATAAATGACATTAATTATGACATTTATATACAGGGTGTAAGAGACATCGACGCATAAACGGATACCATGGGTTCAGGACATGATTCTGGACCCCCCCCCCCATGTTGTAATTTTTCGTCGGTTTTTCCCAAATTTTCTCATTTTTTTTTACTTTAGACTGTTTATAATCGTTATTCTTACTTAACCCAATGATATTATTAATAAAAAAGTAATTATTTCGCTACTTTCACTAAAAGTAGCAATGTAAATAATACTAGAAATGGGTGTTTTCTCAGCTGTTTATAAAAGTTCAAATAAAAGGTCATCGTATACCTAAATACTGTGTCCAGTACCGCAGTACCTATAGTACCGAATGCGCGGCACATTATTAATAAAAAAAAATGGAAAGAAACCGACGAAAAATTCCAACACGGGGGCGTCCAGAATCATGTCCTTAACCCATGGTAACCGTTTGTGCGTCGATGTCTCTTACACCCTGTATTTAGTAAGATTTTCCCGCTATAAATTCGTGTCTATTTTTTGTTATAGTAATCTATTTGATTCTCTTTTATTTTAAAAATGATTAACACGAGATTATTAGGTTTTATAAAAGTGTGACCACTTATTCAATTATATGATTTCTATAACCAGAAAAATGAAGGCGATTGCCCGAGCTCTTCTCTACCAGTCTGACAAAATTCCTGAAGCGAGACGCAAAGAGTTGGAAGACACGTTACTGAGCCACTTTCCGGACGAAGATGAAGTCACAGAGGAGCTGCTGAAAAAAGTTGTCCATACAAAATTAGTGTAAGTATTAAGATAACATCAGATAAGGTATTGGATTATATAATTATATTATATCCCCTTCATGGCAATCCAATCTAAATTAAAAACGAATTAATCGGCTTATTATTAAACGCTCTAGCTTTCAATTGGGTCCATCAGTACCTACAAGGAATTCAGGGCCTGGTATAATATTGTGTCCCCCATTTTGAAATATTATGCACCGAACATATTTTTAGGGTTCCGTACGTCTGAATACAAAAACGGAACCCTTATAGGATCACTCGTGTGTCTGTCCGTCCGTCGCTTACAGTCAATTATCTCCGAATCTATTAGACCGATTAAGTTGAAATTTGGTACACATATCAATTCCTGTGACCCAAACACAGAGGTGTGACGTGAGCAGATGAAATCTGTATATGGGGGGTCATTTTTGGGGGGGAAGGGGAAAATTAAAAAAAAAAATTCTGAAAACTGCATCGTGTGGCATATCAAATGAAAGGTCTTGTTGAGAAGATCTTAAATGTATTTTTTTGTAATTTTAAAATAAATAGTTTCCAAGTTATTCAAGAAAATAGACGAAAATTGACCATTCCCCCCCCCCCCTTATCTCCGAAACTACTGAACCTAAAATTTTGAAAAAAATACAGAAATTAGTTTTCTCCTTATAGATTATAGGAAAACCTATAAGAAGTCCATGATATTAAAATAACATGGTAAATCACTCAATATTGTGCGTACCAACTTACATTTGGAGGTGGAATGTGTGGGAGAACATATTTTTTTAATACGTCATAAATCGTAAACCGCAATTTACCTTTCAAAGATACAACCAACTATAAGGACTTTTATATTATGTTACTTGCTGCTACGGAACCCTTTATGGGCGAGTCCGACTCGCATTTGGCCGGTTTTTTTAAATGAAATTAGTTCATTATCACAAGCTTTATAAAAGTTCTTTTCTCAAGGGAATTCTTGTCTTTATTCCAGATTCGAGAATTCAGAATATGAGTCTCACGGTGTGAAGGTAGTCGAGTATTTCTTCAAGCAAGGCGGTCTGTTGCGCCTTGAACAGTTGTGGCGCGAACATTTTCTGAACTCTATGGAGCCTCAATACATGCCTGCTCTATGGTCCACTAAACATAATGAAGAAAAGTATGAACCTCTGTTTTTAATTAAACGCTTACTTTACTTTTTTAAGCCACATAATATAAGTTCTCTGAACACTAAATATTTTCAGTAAATAAAGTATTGTTTTTGTTTTGTTTCAGGTTAAAAGTGAAATGGAACGAAGGGCGTGTAACTCAAGAACACTTGAAATCAATTGGATTAACTAGATTGTAAATAATTTTGGATCACTGCGTCACAGGAGTTGATGAACATTGCGCCACAAATTAGGACAAACTTTATTTCCGCCTATCGTATGAATAAACAAAGAGATGTTTCGAATGTCTTTAATTTTATAGGTATTTAGTGATTTGTGGTAAACTTAAAAGTGGACTTATAGTTACGGAAAATTATGTTAAACATAAATGTAACAATTAATTGAAACATTAAAAAGAAGAAATGACTTGTTACTATCAAGTTCTTTTTTTTTTGTATTACTTATTTATGTATAATTAATCGAATTTGGTGTTTTGCAATGCTAGTAAACTGGTTTCGGTTTATTAAAATAATAAGAGTTCCGTTTTTTATTCTGAACCGCAAAAACAGTAATATAAGTCCTCCTGACCGATTTCAGCTACGACGGCCAATCTCAACGGAGATTAGCCAACTGCGCAGAACATATTATAGTGCACAAGTGTGTGCGCAGGCACAGGTGCACTCTCTGTTCCATTGCTCTCATACTTCCGATGGGACGGCAATCCGACACGACCGGAGAGAGATCAGGCGCCGGACCAACGGCTAAACGTGCTTTCTGAGGCACGAGTGTATTATACCGCCAACTTCTAAACTCCGAGCAGCTACTGAGAAATTGAGACCAACAGGGCAGGAGTTGCTTTTTGATACGCTGCTTATTTTTTAATTCGTTATTCTAGTTCATCTTAGTATTGTGTTCTATTCACCCCATCACTTTATGGCGCAATAGTTGAATATTTAGCCGATCTTTGAGCCAAGCCGAGGTTTTTAAAGAATTTAACAGCTAAATCGGCCCAAATACGGTAGAAATGAAGAAAGGATAAAACTATACACATACGAAATAAAATAACCTTACCGATGTTTTGTTTTTAGTATGTTATATTAGTATTGACAGACCCGCAGTCGCCGCTCTGCCTCGAAAGGAGCGCCACCTACCGGGTCCAATTGTATTTTTAAACAATCCAGGAAATCATTGAAATATACACAAAATGTTATCCAAATCGGTCCAGCCGTTTCGGAGGAGTTAGATGACATACACATGTACAGACGAAGACAAATTATATTTAATAAGATGTCATTGTTTTCTTCCTTAAGATTACATTATTATTTGAGTCTAAAACAACTACAAATGTCTTTCATATAAAATTCAGGACATAGTCCTTTTGAGCGGTGGGAAGCATTAAATATTATCATTAATTACAAAATCTATTTAAGATTATGTTTGGCTGTATAACACCTCACAATTTCATTAAATAGATAGTTGGGAATATAGTCGAAGTTGAATACAATAAAGGCGGAAACATACTTGTGTCGTGGCGTGTCGTGACGTTCATGCATTTAGTGTCGCGTCACGACACTAGACGACATTCAAATCTATTTGTCGGCCCACTTGCACCACAAAACACTTAAGAGGTTTAGCGCTAAACTGATTTAAAACATCGTTCTGTCTCTGTCAAATTCAAACAATTTGACAGGGAAACAGTGATATTCTAAGGCAGTTTAGTGCTAAACCCGTTTATTGATGTGTGGTGCAAGTTGGCCTAAATGTCGCATAATATATAACACCACCACCTAACCGCCACACGCATATGACGTCATCAGTATTATATTAGCATCTTCAGTATTCGGATGCTGACAGCATTTTCTGATTTCATATGGTTTCATACAACAAATTCTAAAATTCTAATTCTTAAATGCATAAAACTGATATGCTTCTGGCGCGCCACGATACTCCACGACACGTAAGTATAAATCTATAGTCGGTGGTTCATTCTTGTATAATCACAAAAGAAATACCTCTCATTTGTATGTTTGTATTATTTCTTTTTTGAAAATATCTTTCACATCAAAACTATAGATTATCACTCCTGAGTTTTTCTAGTGTCGTGTATTTATTATTGTGACTACGAGTACAATATAATAATTATAGATTCCATTAATATAATAGAAAAATGTCTAGAAATCGAAAATCCTAATAATGAATAATATCTCAATAATCGATACAAAATACATGCCTATTTTAATTCCGAGTTGGAAACATGATTATAAATATTTTATTTACTAATAAGATCGAAATATATTCTAATTATTACTCAATAGTCGATACATTGAAATGCTCTCAAGGCAAAACCTGGCAAAACACACCAAATATTACGATAATAAATATCCAATTTAGAGTGAAAAAAAGGCAAAATGGCCCTAACAATACACAGCATGTATCAGAAAGAGAAGACATACATTCAGTTCGATGAACAATTTTTTCTTTGGTACATCTGTAAAAATAGCCATCCTTTTCTGTTACATTCCGTAGAAAAACCCTAAAATTAGGCTCTATCTCTTTTCTAAATTTAGAAATTTTTATAGCCTCTAAGTTTCCTATGATTACCTCTCCTTCATTTTCTTCCTTCAACTTTTTTTTTCTATTGAACAAAAAACGTTACCCAGCCTACACTAAGAATTTCTCTTATATCGTGGGTGCTGCTTACAAACATTTAAAATCACGCACAAACAGCCCCACCCCGAACAACCACCTATACTCATACAAATGTTTATTCCGTGTGGGAACTCGTACTCGTATCTCGAACCCGTAGCACGGAGCGCAGCAGTCGATCTTTTAGACACTGCGCCAACCGTGCCGTCAAAGATTACAGACAGTGTTTGCATTTAAAAAATCATGTTTTAACTTAAATATAATCCAACGGGGTTTAGGTCTTCCTGAGTGATAAGCCCTTCTTTAAATTTCATTCGTAATCTGGAACAATAAAAAATATACATTTAATTTAGAATTTGTTTCAGTGGCGATCTATAAAAGTTCATTTTTTCAGGGGGTAAATCCAAATCCATGAGGAATACTGGTTACCGGTAAGGTTATATCAAAAGGAGCAATTTTCGTTTTTCATTTTTTGTGGGTTTTTATTTAGCGTGGTAAAATCATCAAATGAGTCCTCCCACCCAGGGCAGGGCGGAAGGGACTGTCAGACTTGTACTGACTAAAACCCACGGTGTCCTTCAATAGCCCTTTACGTACCGGGGTCACGGTAATTCGTTGGTCCCGCGACCCCGGCAGGCTTTGGCCCTCTACAGGCCCCGTCACTTTGCTGACACTCCTTGAGGCGCGCGTGGAACACAACGCGCCGTCGACCCGGGCATGGTCCATGGTCAGACAGCGAGTCGCCCATTACTCGCCGCCCGCATGCCCGCATTTTTTGTGGGTTGGCAATTTTACCATATTTATTGGTCAAATGTGGCAATTATTTTTTGAAATCGATCATGTTGTTTTTTAACTTTCGACATATCTTTATTTAATGAAAAAAGATACGGACTCATTAGATGATATTTTACCTCAAAAAAAAACTTAGGTCAGTTGCCATGTTTTCATTTGCGCTATTTTCATTAATATTATACCTATATTCTTCATGCATCTTTCAATAATGTCTTGTTCATTAAAAAAATACCATAAACAAAGGTGCTCACTTCTCCTCCGTATGTCTGGTGGACCATAGAGCAGGCATGTATAAAGGCTTCATGGTCTCCAGAAAGTGTGAGCGCCAGATCTCTTCAAGTTGATGTAGACCCCCGTTCTTCACATAATAATCGACTACCTTCACTCCGTGAGCTTCATAGCCTTCCGTCTCAAACCTGGGAAATATTAAAGAATGACTTTATTTGAATAGAATCACGTTAGTCCCTAAAAATCATATTTTAATGAAACAATGCCCATTGGTACGTCAGTTTTTAAAAATAATAGGTATTTTTTCTTTTGTTAATACAATGAATATTTACGAAGATAAAACGCATCAAAACTCAAGAGTTGGGGCTCGTGACGTCGGAAGCAAGTAAAAATTCTGCTTGGTTGTGACGTCATCCTATCCTATATATCCTAGCCTAGCCTTTTCCCAACTATTTTGGGGTCGACTCTATACCATTTTTAAATCGTCAATGTTGGTTAAAGTAACAAACGTTTAAAATATTTTCTGATAATCGGATCAGTTTTAAGGTACCTAGAAAAATAACAACGAAAAAAGGTATCAAAGTGTAACGGAGGCTAGATTTTTGCCTGGTAGGTGGCAATAGACTTTCCCCTTATTCAAGGAACCTAAATATAATAGGCGAAATGTGGGTGTATATATGGCTCTGCCTAAGCTGCCTAAGACTTCGGAGATTACAGACATGACATTATATTTTGTACTTACACAACTTGGATGTCACAAGCTTCATTCAGCAACTCCTCGGTGACTTCTTCGTACTGAGGGTAATGCTGCAACAATTCATCTTCCAAGACCTTCCGCCTTTGCTCCGGCACTTTGTGGGACAAGTACTTCAGGGCTCGTGCACAAGACCGGATTTTTCTGTATAGAGAAAATGTAAACGGGGTAAAAAAGTGTCCTATTTGTTATTTTATGACGGTGAGTATTGGGTAGCTTGCCGTCCGATGATGGGCCAAGTCCCAGTTAACGGTGCGTCATGTTCCACGCGCACATCGAGGAGTTTTTTTTTTTTTAACTTTACCTCTTGAAATTTCTCCTGCATCTGTCACAATGCACCCACGTCGGTGCATTGTGACAGATGGATAGACAGACAGACGTACAGCGGAGACTTAGTAATACGGACCCGTTCTACCCTTTTTTTCGTGATAAAATCATCAAATGAGTCCTCCCACACAGGGCGGGAGGCAAGGTACTGTCAGACTTGTATTGACTAAAATCCACGGTGATCCTTCAATAGCCCTTTACGTTACAGGGTCACGTTTACCTGATGAGACAGGCCCGCGATCCCTTTTAACCCTTTGAGCACGGAAAAAGGGTCTCATATATTTATCTGTCAGTTAATAGCTCCTTACTTTCTTTTGGGATCCTCATAGGTCTTCTTGCCTCGCTTCTCGGAAGGCATGGGCGCGTCGCATTGCTGGACAAGGAACTCGCGGATCGATCTGTCGAACAGGTTGCTGCGTTGGTGGCACGGCGCGCACAGGAGGATCACGTCGTGAGACGAATGATCTTTCAAGATTTCTGTTATAGAAAAGCCAAGAGTTTTTACAGACTGTGTGGTTTGCGACAATTTTGTATTATAAATTTTTAATTGGTCGAAATAAAGTCCAAAGTATAATAAATAAATGGCTGTAAAGGTGTTGAAATAGCCCAGTATAATTCTAACTTCTTAACTAACATTATAAATGAAGTTTGTTATCTTATGAAGCCTTAATCCCTGATCTGAGCATTCTGAAATTGTGCCTATACGAGTACGTGGTCAGGTATAAATACCGTATGTATCATTAATCCCTATAAAAAGTACTGTTCCCGAAGAAAAAAAAAATGATAATAGATGTTGCCACGTGTCTTTTTAATCATGATTGAATTATATTACCACAAGTATATAACCAGAATTGATTGTCACATTCAAAATTAACACTGCAAAAGTAACTTATAAATCTATACGACGGTTGACGCGCTAATCTCAGGAAGTATTTATTCGAATTTTAAAATTAATTTTGCGTTCAAAAGTCCATTTATCGAGGAAGGCTAGCTAGCTATATAACACCACGCTACGCCCAATACGCGCCCAGCAGCGAGTGAAATCGTGAGGAACAGCCAGTCAAACATACCTGGGAAGTTCTTCCTGTACTCTCTGGGCACGACATTCTTCCGGATGTAGGAGTTAGACTCTCCACAGACAACACACTTGTTCTCCTTGGTCAGGGTGTAGTAGCGGCCAGTGTCGCCGAGGGCTCGGCCAGCCGGCTCGAAGTTCAGGCGGATGGTGATAGGGTCTTTTTTCAGCATCACTGCTAGGCCTTTGTTTACAAACCTGTTGAAGTTGCTGTGTTATATTCTGACTCATTATGTGGTCCCGCTTGTGGTCAAGTGGGACCACACAAGGAGGCAGAGTACAGTGGTTTCAAATTTCCTTATTTTCTGTTTTTTGAACTTTGCAACACTATAGGAATATCTCCTGTGTCGTTGGTGCGTTTACAAACATAGAAACCCACGTACGCAAACACTCCGATTCTGAACAACTACTTGTAGATAATATAATTATTTGTTCCATGCGGGAATCAGTGCTCAGCCACTGAGCCAACCGTGCCGTCAAAGATGATGAAGATGAGATGGCATTCTGGTAGTCTGATAGTTGGCAAAATGGTAAATAAATAAATCACTCACCACATGGCTTTTCTCGTCTCGCAGGTACACAGCAACTCTCCATCAGGAGCGTACAGGAATCCGTTGTTGTACAAAGGTTTCTGTCGCAACGGCGCGTATCTCCTCGGTACTAGTAAGTGTTGCTTGTCGCGGCCATTCTTCTTTAATTTAGCACTGTTGGAAAAACACGTCTATTAGAAAAATAAAAATGTTAAAAGTAAAATTATCAAATGAGTCCTCCAGCCCATGGTGGAGCGGAAGGGACTATCAGACTCGTACTGAATAGAATCCACGGTGTTCCTTCAATAGCCCTTTGCGTTCCAGGGTCACGGTTACCTGTTTAGTCACTGCCGCGAACCCGGTAGGAGACAAATAAAATTTAAGTTTTGAAAGAAAAGACACAGGACTAGCAGTTGCATACGGCTTCACCCGCGTGTTACAACTGTCCCACGGGAACGTATTATTGGGTATACGGTATCCTATTTTTTATTCCAGGATATAACCTATCTCTGATGTGTTTGAAGATCAGATTAGATCATACAGAAATCAAATCCAGCCGTTCTGATATGCTTGAGTAACAAACATAATGAAATGAAATGATGTTTATTTATGCAAGTAGGTTTATTTTGTTATAGGATTACTTTTACATGTCTTTTTATAAAACTAGAAGGGGCCGGTGTTTCGTACCTGACTACTCTGAGAAGAAACAGCCGAAACAAACTCAGAGGTCGCAGTCTCTTTTGAATTCCAGACATTATATGTAGATCAGGCTATACGAGGACCATGCAGGTCAGTGTCTGATATGAATCTTTTGTAGAAAGAACCACACAAATTCGAGTGGACCTGTCCAGTCAGTGCAAACATTTGTCAGTTATCGTGTAGCTCGGCTCATAACTCAATAATATATATCGTTACATCTATCCAAACATATTGTATTAGTAAGGATTGTGATTTAAAGCATATTAAAACGGGGAGGAATGTATCCCAGCGGTGGGAATATTATAGACTGATAATAATGCATATTGTTATCATAAATCGAAGATAAAATTTTATAGACACCTGAATTGACCACTTTTGTCGTTAAATAAAAACAAATTACATTACATAATTGTCATGATTTTAACGTTATTCTAAAAAAATATGTGACTTAAGCAAACAGTTACAAAAAATACGTTGATGAACCTAAACTCGAAAATAATGTATGCGAAAAAAACAAACAGAAAGGGGGATTCCCCCTTATTGTATGTTTCGGACGCCAAATCGACCATATTCGATCGTATATCATTCGATAACCAGTTTGCAAAATTTTGTACTCCGTCCGCTAAATTATTTATCGAAAAATAGGGTAAAAGCTTTGTACCGACGTACCTGTCGTATTACTAGTTTATTTCTAATCCTTACTACAGAAACAAAGTTAACAAACAATATATTTTATATTTATTAAGAAACATTATATAAAAGACAATAATAATAATTAATCTAACTAAGAAAGTAATATAAAATAATATTTACAATTACGACATAAGAGGAAATAACTCACGGGGCGTCAAAAAATTCATCCACATCGCTGTCAACGGTTTAAATGCCCAGCGGGTCTAAAACGGACACATTAAGCAATATTCCTAATGATTCACCTCGTGCATTTCATCATTAGGAATAATGGTAAGTGGCAGTTTTAGACCCGCAGAACGCTGGCAGTATTGTCGCGTTGGATGGCAATGCTAATTCTTTGACCATGAAATAGGCCAGCTCTCTATTCACGGTCACGAACAATTGCAACATGTTTTTTCCAATAAACATAAAACAGAAACGGAGGAAAATCACATCACCCTTAAGCTTTGTTAATGAAAAGGTAAGAACGTGCGTATGAGGACGCGGGAATTGCCCAATATATTATAAACCCCTCACAACAAATAGTAGGAAGTAGACTCTGATTCAGAATATTTCCTATTGTTGAAATAATTGTTGTTTTAGTCATAAGTACGCACGTGCTTCACTATGAGTTCGGGGAAATCGTGAGTAGGCAGAAATGAAGTCGACATTTTGGATAGTTTAGCGTATTGTGAAAGTGCTGACAAATAAATCTGGCAGTATTGGGGATAGTCCCGCGGATGTCCGGTAAGGACGAAGATTTCATCAGTAGTTAAGCTAACTATTAGTTAAAATTCTATATTTTTTTTACAAATCCATACTTAATATTGTGTTGGATAGTCCATATAACTAAGGCTATTTCACAACCCGCTGCGGCTCTTAGGAGCTGAGCAACGCGGGAGAAATCACGGGGGAACATCTAGTAGTTAAAACATGTATAGGATTTTAACTAGGGCTGCCATCTATAAAATTGGGAAACCAGGACAAGACGCGTGAAAACCCCGGATTATAGAGTCCAGGAACCCGGACATGAGTCGAAGTGCGTATCGTGGCAACTGCGTCGGACGAAGAAGTATGCGTGTGTCGCGAGCGGCCTTTAAATTTTTAAAACCGGGCTACAAATGAAAATTTTTAAACCCGGACTACAAATGAAGCCCCCCCGGACGTTCCCCGGATGCCCTCTAAACTAGGACAAATCCGGGGAAACCCGGACGGATGGCAACCCTAATTTTAACTAATGATCAATTAACTACCCCCCTGTGTTGATTGATCAATCAACACGCCCTAAAGTGATAAAATAAGTTTCTTTCGAGGTATGAATAATTGTACTATATTGGACCAAAGATAACGAAACTTGGTCAAGGAAATATTATTAATTTATGAGTAGCACTGATATCGATATAGTAGTACTTACTTATGATGAGTAAACAACTAATCTAACACGTGGTTTCGTAATGACTATGCGGAAAAATTCTCGAAACTAAAAAAAAAAATCCCGCTTGGAAGAAACTTATAACCATTATATCCCAATCCGGAAAATATTTTAATATCCAGAATGTGCAGTTAAAAAAGAGATATCTATGCAGGCATTAATTTCTTCAAAGGATTTTTTTACTGTGTAACAAAACATAATATATAATAAAAATAACTACATTTAAATAAATATGCTTACTTAAGTATCCCATTTGTTGTTTTTTTTTTGTTGTGTAACGAAACACGATAAAAAACCTCTTAGTGTAATGATGGCTGCATAGATATTGCTTTTGTTGAGTGTACAACGCGGTTACGTTATACACCGATGAACAAAATTTACATAACTAACGACGACGAGTTATTGCATCATAGAGTTTTATAATATATATTTTATATATGTATAGAGTTTACAAAAATATCGGACATCTGGGTGTTTAGGCCTTCCACCAGTAATTTCGTTTGCCTAATGGAAACGCGCCTTAACGCCGGAAATTATATAAGATCCTCTCGATCCGAAAAAACCGATCGGGATCATGATATCAAGCGAGAAAGATTATAATTAACCTCTCGGGCGATTTATAATTGAAAATGATAAAAATCAACGTCCAATGAGCGACTGTCTGTTATAGTGTTATGTACAGACGTGTGTACGTAAGGCGCTGGGGCGTTTTCGCTTATGTACACCCGGGTGTACGTAACGCGCCCGAGAGGTTAATTTCCAGCATTAAACGCCGCCCTGTATAATTTCATTTTTACCTAAGGTGTAACTCTGGTTAGAAAATCTAACACTAGTAGCGAGTGCGCCTAGATAATTTTCTGCAGCAACCCAATCGTCTATAAAGAGCGCATGTTGAGTGGAAGACTTAGGCCGGGTCTTCACCAAAGCGGAGAGGAGATGTGTATTTCCGGCTTTGGTAGAGTCCTTTGGTAGAGTTTGGTAAAGCGGGCCTGAGGCCGTCAGGCCCGCTTTTCAGAACGCACGCGTACGTCAAAACTCAAGCGTTACTTGAAACTAGTTTCAATTCAACAAATGGTGGTCAAAATGGTTTTTACTTAGTTTTAAGTAATGATTTAGTATTAAGTGACGTTCAGTAATACGAGCGTTAGTATTGAACACATTTTTATTGCAATCCCAAAATGACTTCAAAGTAAAAGCAGTAGTTGAGCGTTTAATAGTAACAAATATGTAACTCACCCATCTCTTAACTTGACATGTTTCATGTTATAACTTTTATCCGCATATTTAGAGCAATGTTCGTCTAAATTTGCCCATAATCTCCGACTGGCGGTGCCAAGGACCCAAGATAACACAGATTCCTTCTTGGCAAGCTTTTCTAATAGGATCGCGAAGATTTTGATGGCAACGTGTGCGTCGATAGCTGCGTAATTAACTTGTCTTTCTGATAATTCTTCGGCTTCCCAGTCACTACATCGAACCTGTTGGAGAAATGCGGAGTTTTAGTAAATGCATGTTATAGGGCCCATTCACAAAATAAGAAATAGTGTAGACGAGAAGATCAAAACGATTCCAAGGGTGAATTTTATTTAATTCTACCTTTCTGATGATACACAAGTAAGTTTCTTACCCTCCAACTTTTGTCCAAGACAGCTCCTAGCAGTTCAGAGGAAAGAGCAGCCAAGCCACCGGCCTCTACGCCATTTAGCTGGGCCAGGTGTCTAATGTCCAGCCAAGACAGTAATGACACACCGTAATCATGGTTCAGGTACTTCCCATCATCCCCGGGCGCTACGCCCACTTTGTAAATTGTGTTATCTTCTAGCAGATTCTGAAAATAAATGACATTTTAAACAACTATTTATTTAGAAGAAATCTCATCGCTGGACTCTACGATGTGCTCTACGACCAGCACGCGTAGGATGGCGCCGTAGAAACGAGTTTTTTCGACGGAAGAAAAGACAAAATGACAGAACGTAGAATTTTTTTTAACGTTTTAAGCATGGTAATATTTAAAATATAGAAAGGAAATGTTTCTATTCTTCAATTGTGTACGAATCGTGCGTGTCTTGTCTTGTACAAAAAAAACTGTCGGTTTGTATAGAAATAACGATGAAATATCTTTGTCTATTCTTGGTAGAATAGAGATAGAATTAGTCATGCTACGCGTGCAGACGGCTTTGAGATCGTCCCGTCAAGCGAGCGGTGAGAGCTAGTGACGCTGTCAGGACCTTAGTGAACAGCAAACAAACGTCACAAATGTGGCGTGAGCGCTGCGACAGCGCTGTCACAAGGCTGTTTTTATAGAGAATAGCACTGCAAGTTTCGCAAAGGTGCAATTTGAAAGTAAAATCCTAACTAATATTATAAATGCGAAAATAACTCTGTCTGTCTGTCTTTTCTTCACGCTTAAACTACTGAACCGATTTGTGTGAAATTTGGTACAGACATAGTTTGGAACTTGAGAAAGGACATAGAACAGTTTTTATTACAAAAAATAAAAAATCTGCCGGAAGTCACTATTCCACGCGAACGAAGTCGTGGGCAAAATCTAGTAAAACATAAATTACTAGGTAGTTGTATTGTTTTTTATAGGTGCAAGAATTTTGACAATCGATTCAACACTTTATTGTTTATCCATTAGAAACAAAAGTATGAATCTTTTCTCTTAATAATACTCGTGTTATGATTTTAAGCGCTAATTGCCTTAGCGGTTTGCTGATGAGGTCTTCGATTCGATTCCCAAATCGGATAGAATATCTCAGTAGAAGCGCTATCTCAGTAGGGCTAGGATTTGTACACGGTTGATGGTAATTCGCTCACACCCAATGGGGTGTGAGCGAATTACCATCAACCGTGTACACGGGACTTATACAGCTAGCGAAATGTGAGTGTACTTTGAAAATACAGACATGAGGTTTCGCTAGCTATTTTATTCTAACCTTAAAATTATTAATGTACAGATTTCAAATTCACCCTTTACGAGTGCTCACTACATATTGTGACGTCACTTCCACAATGCTGATGCAACATAAATAAAATGTTTTATCATTCATAACAGACATAGTATTCTGTTAGACGCCATACATCTACTCGCGGTTTACTACGGACGGTCCACATACCATTGACGTATGTACATATTCGCGTAGTAGGTATTTTACCTACCTAGAATGATTCGCGGGTTTGTTGGATTCCCGCGTTTAATTCTTATATGTAAAGTCCACTTCTAGTAATAATTATCATAGTTCGGGCACGCCGCAATCGCGGCGGTAAGACCCCTCTTTGAGGAGTGGCTGGATAGGCGTCACGGCGTCCTTACCTTCCGCATGACGCAGGTCCTCACCGGACACGGAAGTTTCGGGAGGTTCCTGTGTCTGATAGGGAGGGAAGAAACGCCTGGGTGTCACCACTGCGAGGATCGTCCGGAGGACACGGTGGAGCATACGGTGCAGGACTGCCCCGCTTGGGCAGAGCACCGCCGTGTCCTCACGACGGCGATAGGCGGAGACCTCTCGCGCCCGGCATTGGTCGAGGCCATGCTGCGGGGCGAAACGGAGTGGGAAGCGGTCGCCTCCTTCTGCGAAGCAGTCATGCTCGTGAAGGAGGAGGCGGGCCGCCTGAGGGAGAGGACAGCGTCCTCCCTCCATCCCAGCCGCAGTGGTAGACGCCCACGGCGTCGGACGTCACAGGACGATCTCCGGCCACCGTAGGCGCGGGCATGCGGGCAGCGAGTAATGGGCGACTTGCTGTCCGACCATGGACCATGCCCGGGTCGACGGCGCGTTGTGTTCCACGCGCGCCTCAAAGAGTGTCAGCAAATTGACGGGGCCTGTAGAGGGCCAGAGCCTGCCGGGGTCGCGGGACTTACCCATCACCGTAACCCCGGTACGTAAAGGGCTCGTGAAGGACACCGTGGATTTTAGTCAGTACAAGTCTGACAGTCCCTCCCGCCCTGCCCTGGGTGGGAGGACTCATTTGATGATTTTACCACGCAAAAAAAAAAAAAAAAAAAAAAAGTTGCATATTAAGCGCGCCACACACGGCTAATACACTATAATATTTTATCTTAAGATACTATATCGCTCGCCATATAATTCAATGAACCATCACACACGACGAAGATAATATATATTTAGCGATGTGGTATCTTAAGATAAAATATTATAGTACCTATCTTGGTAGCGCGCTTTACTTGCACTATTTGATGAATCGATAAAGTGAAGGAGAAATCGATAAAAAAGGCCCCTTTATTTTTTGTGGTGTAAAAATCATCAAATTGTGCGGTGCGGAAGAGACTGTCACTCTTAATGACAAGAAATAACTGTTTCTCCACACGATTTGCCGTCGCATCCTGCTTTTAGCCGGGCCAGACTAACGGCATTTCCCGTGATTTTCGCGATAGTAGTCTTACGTCCATTAACGGCATTTTCCGTTCGTAAGGCCGTAATTTTAGACAGTCCGGCGACCCGGAAAAAATCGCGCTGTGGTCATTGAACTAGCATAGTTACAACAGCTCAATGACTGGTGAAGCTTGGGGAAACGAAACAGCTATGAACTGGTAGGCAGAATTCATAAACTGTTTTTGTTTGGAATTTTTTTGGCATGACTTCAAGGCCTGTATGCCAAAATAAACTGTTTAAAAAAAGAAAAAACCGCTGCCCCACACTAGGAATTTATCATGTATCATGAATGCGTTTACCAACATAGAAACTCACATACAAAAAAACCCAGACCCGTAACAACTACTTGCAGATTGTACAAATATTTGTTCCGTGCGGGGATCTAATCCGCGACACACAGGGCAGCAGTCCAATTGATCAGCCACTACGCTAAACAAAGGAAAGGAATGTCAAGGCCAATTTTTCACTGTGAATGTACCTATATTTTATCGCAACTGCAATGACATATATTGCATATATTAATCATTACATATTATATTATTCATGCTTTTTATAACATTAATAACAGGTTTTTATCTCGCACATATTCAATATTTTGTAAGCAACATTGATAATTTTATTTTTGTATTCAAATGAGTCCGATTTCTCAGCATATTATGTTCAGTACCTCTAGGAGACTGGAGCAAGTAAATTCTTCTCTAAAAATTAAACATGTATCCCACAATTTTTTGGCACAATGTTTTTTTTATGTAGGTCTGCAACATGTTTGGTCCAGTTTTTATCTAGGGAGTATGGGAGCCCTGTTTTTTTAGTATTTTTTGCTATGGCTGCACCAGAAATGCATGATCTGTGAAAATTTCAACGAACTATCACGGTTCATAAGGTAAAGCCTCATGGCAGGCGAACAGCGGAGTCTTAGTAATAGGGTCCCGTTTTACATTTTGGGTACGGAACCATAACAATCTGGGTATTCATATTACAATAAATGTACTTACTTTTAATGATACAGGCACAGTTTTCAAAGCATCCAGCCTAAACAGGCCGCAGTACCCATCAAAGGAGGATAGTTGAACGAGGGCTACTGGGTGCCTCTTTCCATTGTTGGTCACCCATTCACAGTCGAATCCTAATGCCCTGTGTTTCTGACATCGCCTGAATGAAAATAAAATTATATATCAAACTTTTTATATTATGTTTTTGTAACATTTTGGAATAATTTATCAGAAAAGAGATCCCAAAAATATTCAAATTTTATTTTACCATTCTCAAACTAACAACTCAATCACAACATTATTCTTGCTACCTATAAGTTTTAATTTAAACAAAGCCTTAATTTTTGTTTACAAAATAATGCTTGAATAACAAAGAAAGAATAAGTTACCTTCTCAATTCTTCAACAACTAGATCACTAGATTCTTCTGTAGTAACAGTCTTGATAGTCAAATAGTTAAACAAATCCGAAGCGTTTCGACGTCGTTTTCTAAGTTTATAAACAATATACGAAATAGAACACGCTACAGCCAATGCAGCTGTAGCCACACACAGTTTATAGTTCGTTAAAGTCTCCATTGTAACGTAAAAATACACTTTTTACACACGCAGAAATTAACCAATTGAAACACAAATAAATATTAATATTTGACTAAATTCATGTAACGTTTACCATCACGGGATAGTCGCAAATATCTAGAATGTCGCTCCATGAATGACTGAATACAGCAGTTGTGTTTTGATTTTACTTATTGTTTTGTGTTGTAATAGTAATCCACTGAATTAATTTTATGTCTTTCGTATTTATTGCCTCAGCTGAACTAAAAAAATTAATTTTGGCTTGGCCCTTGGCGTCATGTCATGGCGTTAATTTTGATGTTTGACAGCTTTTTTTTTTAATTTGTTCTTTTCAGAACAGGCTAAGGTCTGAGACCATGCTGCCTAGTCTTCAGTTAGCAGTTTTCTTGAGTAAGGTAAAAGATCCAGTTCATCAGTATTTGTAAAGTAGGGAAATCCAGTATGATTCATTAGTTTTTATACACCACAGACCATAGGACAGACTGCATAGATACTGACCATAAGACCCCACAGCAGTGACAAGCTGTAATTTTATTTTAGATTGGCAACTTTTTTCAATAACTGTCAAGTAATTGTCAACGCCAAAATATACGGTGGGTGATATTGCGTTGTGTTAATTTATGTTGTAAAAAATATATTTATTGATCACAAGTATTTTGTAACAACGATAATGGCACGGGACAGGAGTCCTGAGCGGAGACGGTCGCGATCACGAGAACGCCGTGAAAAGGAGCGGCACGAAGAACGGGAGTCGCATCGCGACAAAACAAAACGTCGAGAGCGATCTCGGAGTCCTAGGAAGGAACGAGAAAGATCACGAAGTCCTTCTAGAAAGGAACCAGATCGATCTCGGAGCCCCGCACGAAAAGACAAGGATAAATCTAGGAGCCCCGGAAGAAAAGAGCGTGAACGTGGTCGCTCCCGCAGCCCCAAGAAACGTGATGGTAAAGAGAAGGAATCAGACGGCCGAAGGAAACATGATGATAAAGAAAAGTCTAAGGGCAAAAAAGAGGACGAGGGTAAAACTGAGGAAGAAGAGTCTCAAAATGGAAAAGATGAAGACTCCAAACCTGTAAAGAAAGAACCATTGTCTTTGGAGGAACTGCTTGCTAAGAAGAAGGCGGAGGAAGAAGCTCGCAGTAAACCTGTTTTCTTGACTAAAGAACAAAGAGCTGCTCTGGCTTTGGAAAGGAGACAAAAACAAGTGGATGCTATTAGAGCCAATGTTGACAGGCCTTCTATAACAACCATTGATCTAACAGGACCCTCTAAAAGAGAAGAAGAAATGAAGAAATATAGAGATGAAAGAGAATTGATGAGAGAAAAGGAAAGAGAGAGAAGAGATGAAAGGGAGAGGGAAAGAGAGAGAAAATATGAAGAAAGAAAGGCAATGAATGACCGCCGGGGAGGAGAAGACAAAAAAGAGAAAAATGAAGAAGTTTCCAAAACAAAAGACAAGGAGCGTGAAGAAGAAGCCATCAAAGCTCGTTATCTGGGTATTGTAAAGAAAAAACGAAGAGTAAGGAGATTAAATGACCGTAAATTTGTTTTTGATTGGGATGCATCGGAGGATACTTCAAATGATTACAATGCTCTATATAAGGAAAGGCACCAAGTTCAATTCTTTGGTAGAGGTCACATCGCTGGAATAGACATTAAGTCTCAAAAGAAAGATTACAGCAAATTCTATGGTAATCTGTTAGAAAAGCGCAGAACAGAATTGGAAAAGGAACAAGAGAAGTTGCGTCTTAAGAAAGTAAAGAAGAAGGAAGACAAACAAAAGTGGGATGATCGCCATTGGTCTGAGAAAGACCATGATGAGATGACTGAGAGGGATTGGCGAATCTTCAGAGAGGACTATAATATTACCATCAAAGGTGGTAGGATCCCAAACCCTATCAGGAATTGGAAGGAAGCAGGCTTCCATGCAGACATTATGGAAATCATTAATAAAGTTGGCTATAAGAGCCCTACTCCTATTCAGAGACAGGCTATTCCTATTGGTTTACAAAATAGAGACATTATTGGTGTTGCTGAAACTGGTTCTGGTAAAACATTGGCTTTCCTTATTCCTCTGTTGACTTGGATCCAGTCACTCCCGAAAAACGAACGTTTGGAAGATGCTGATCAAGGACCATATGCCATTATTTTGGCACCAACACGTGAGTTGGCGCAACAAATTGAGGAAGAAACAAATAAGTTTGGAATTCCTTTGGGCATTACATCAGTTGTTGTAGTGGGAGGTCTCTCTCGAGAGGATCAGGGTTTCAAACTGAGGTTAGGATGTGAGATAGTCATTGCGACTCCTGGTCGTCTTATCGACGTCTTAGAGAACAGATATTTGGTATTAAATCGATGTACTTACGTTGTCCTGGACGAAGCTGATCGTATGATTGACATGGGTTTCGAGCCAGATGTGCAAAAGATTCTGGAGTACATGCCAGTCTCCAACATCAAACCAGACTCGGACGCCGCTGAAGACGCCTCTGTTTTGTTGGCGAACTACAACTCGAAAAAGAAGTTCAGACAAACTGTCATGTTTACGGCGACTATGCCTCCCGCTGTGGAGCGTCTAGCAAGGAGCTATCTACGTAGACCGGCTATAGTATACATCGGTTCTGTCGGCAAGCCTGTAGACAGGACAGAACAAATCGTCTACATGATTGGTGAGAACGAGAAACGTAGAAAGCTGACGGAAGTATTGCAGAGAGGAGTCGAACCTCCGATTATCATCTTCGTCAACCAGAAGAAAGGTGCGGACGTTCTTGCTAAAGGCCTGGAGAAGCTGGGCTTCAATGCCTGTACATTGCACGGTGGTAAAGGGCAAGAACAGCGAGACTTCGCCCTAGCCAGTCTTAAGAACGGCTCGAAAGATATTCTGGTGGCAACAGACGTCGCCGGTCGTGGTATCGATATCAAGGACGTTAGTATGGTTATCAACTACGACATGGCGAAGACTATTGAAGACTACACGCATCGTATTGGTCGTACCGGTCGTGCTGGTAAGACTGGTAAAGCTATGTCGTTTGTTACTAAAGAAGATTCGGCGCTGTTCTACGATCTGAAGCAAGTCCTACTTTCGAGCTCCGTGTCTACTTGTCCGCCAGAGCTGATGAATCACCCAGAAGCGCAGCACAAGCCCGGCACTGTAGTCACCAAGAAAAGGCGGGAAGAAATGATATTCGCATAAGTGTAATTGAATGTAACATTTCCTCTATGTAGTGTGTTATTATTGAATAAAAATCGTAGTAAAAATATAATTTGTTTATTTAATTACACATCGATTGTATTACACTTTCACTAGCAAACGATAAATAAATAAATTTAATATTTCACTAAATTTGTTAAGGTTGTCGACATCACCTCACGGCACCACTGCAACGGAAAGAAACACATTTTATAAAAATAAGCAATGTACATTGAGCTGTTGCTGTTAATACTACGTATACAGTTTAATGAGTGAATGTCCATCTGTAGTACGCATGACGTATCGTTGCATCAATATTCCTGCACTCATTGCACTATGATTGCACCTAAATGACCGTGTGACGTCATAGTAATATTACATCATGCATCACAAATGTACGAACACAAATATTGCGCAACATTTTCTTACTAAGGGAAACAGGAAATAACCTACTATGAGGAAATGTATTTGAGGAGGGACTTGTACATGGTATTTTTTTAAATTTATCTTAATTTGGAAATTTAATTAAAATTTGTAACAATTTCTCAAGAATACCATGTACCTACTGGTCGCGGGACTCACGAATTACCGTGACCCCGGAACGCAAAGGGCTATTGAAGGTCACCGTGGATTTTAGTCAGTCCGAGTTTGAGTCCCTCCCGCTCTGCCCTGGGTTAACCCACCATTGGTCTAAACTCTAAAACAACCAATTCAAAATTGTTGTCCGTCTGTAATCTATATATATATAAAAATGTTATGTTGGTTTGTGTATGCTTCAAAAACTCAAAAAGTTCTGCACCGATTGAGCTGAAATTTTAGCATGATATATAATCCGCAACAAGGATGGTTTTTATCTATTTTTTTTTTTTGAAAAAACAATTTTTTGTGCCACTGCGAAGCGGGGCAGGGTACAGCTAGTACTTTATAAAGTTATGACCTATTGTGTTTTGTAAACATACAAATGCAATAAATAGTACTCTTGCACTCATTGCACTAAGATTACACCAAAATAATGACATTAAATATGACTGTCTAACTTATTATTACATCATATTATATCACACGAATGTTACTCAAGTTTTAAAAACAGGAAATTGAATACTATGAGGAAATCGGGACTTTTTTGTGTGACGAATAAGTTCCTTGTCACAACTAATAATGGTGCCTTCGAGAAATAGCTACTTTTAATCAAATATTTTGGAATTTCGAAATTTTCATAGACTACCTGGTGAGTCTCGGAAATCCACTGGACGTTAGGAGCACAGATCTAATCAAAATCAAAATATTTTGACATTTATTTGACATGGGCCTCAATGGGCACTTAAAAAACTTCGAAGAATCAACTCAATAATCAACGTATTTACCGAGACTATGTCTAACATTGACTCAGATGATGACCAAAACCAGCTACAAGGAATTCGGAAACTAAGGGGGTTGCGACCGCCTTTTTTATACTAGAAAGCCCAGTGTTCTATACCTCGTAAGTCAGGAGCGAAGGTCATTCACACCGACCGGTGGCCACCAAGTATATTGGTCTGGTATGAGGACTGGAGAAGCAAATGTATTTTTTTTGGTGCCTCTACATTGATGAAATCAACATTTCTTATTTAAATATAATTTAAAAATGTATAACATGGTAATACTAACCTGGGCCCGGTTTTTCTTCTACTTCTTCATGTGGGAATAAATATTCTGGAAAATGTTAATATTAAATTAGTATTTTTGTCATTCAAGGAGGAAGGTCCAGAATTACAAAACAAAAAATAATTATATACAAACTGCGATACTTTGCCATGCTTGTGTAGTAAGTTATTGCAAAAATAAACACAAAAGAAAATCGGATTAAGCATTTCAATATAGTGTAAAAAAAAACAGTAACATGCTGTCACCACATTTAAAAAATGTTAAAAAGCGTGCTAAAAAACCAATTCCCCAATCTTTCAAACCATGCGTGCTGAATGGTGAGTTTCAGAAAACGTGCAGGTTTTAATTCGATATCAAGCTAGAATGGGAGCGACTGCTATAGAAGCCACCACAGAAATCTTAATAATAAGGCAATAGAAGTCGCATAGACGCGTGACCTTGTCGCCGCGCATGTGTATGGTAGGTCACAAGTGAACGAGGAGCGTTTGTTGCGGTTACTTGTGTTATTTGAGACGCGGAGAGGTAAACATGGTGTTTTGCAGCGTATCCAACTGCGGAAACTCGTCCAAAACTTGTAACTTAACAAATAAAGGAATAACATTTCATATGTAAGTACTTAATTTTTAAAATATTGTCGTTTTTAGTAAATATAAACAAATCAAATATTTTTACCACCGCTACAACGATCTATCACGAAAAACGTTTTTTTTGTCAATTCAATAACCATCAATGCTTAAGCTTGTCCATGTCGACTATTACAACTGCTAAAAGCAGCAATGGAATTATAGTCATGCGGACTTGCATTCTCGCGGCGCAATAAACAATTCTTGGTACAAGCCGCATGAGTTGGCCGCAATTTAGTGACGTGCCGCTACTATTCTGTATCGATAAATTAATTTACGTTCAGTTTGATTCTTAGTTTTACCAAATTGGAAAACATTATGGTTTTATGTTAAATGTTTAAATATGAGATGTACTAGCACTTTTCCCGCGACTTCGTCCGCGTGGGTTACGTACTTTCCTAATTCCCCCTTTTCACCCCCTTAAAGGTTAAATTTCCAAAAACCCCTTCTTAGTGCTCCCCTACATTATAATAGGAAGCCGTGTGCAAAATTTCACATTCCTAGCCCCAGTAGTTTCGGCTGTACGTTGATATGTCAGTCAGTCAGTTCTCCTTTTATAATATATAGATTTTCAGTTTTCAAAATCAAAATAATGTAGAAGTCCCATACTTTTTCATTTTTACAAATTATTTGCTTAATAATTGTTCAATGTGACCCATATTAGGTATGTATTTATATTTATTTATAGTATATAATTAATATTCTTACATATTTATGAATTGTTACTTATATAAAACTTAAACAATTTCAATTATGTTATTTTAAAATTAGTTTAGTTTATTAAGTATTTGTAGTCCACCACTACACTAGCTACCTCCCCACTTTTATCTAAGTTCGTACATAGTCCGTCCTATTTGGTCATTGCTTTTTCTTTCCATAAGGTGAAGTATTGGTAAGCCTTTGAGATTTAAATATATTATAAACTAAATGTATCTACTTACACTTATTGTTTTATTGAATCCCTTTCAATAAAATTAGTTATCTATTGTTGCTAGATTCCTTGGCGATTAACACTCAACGGAAAATTATAATTTATCGACATGAGCTCGTAGTAGTTTGCACTTGCACTGCACTATTCCTACGTGAGAGTGAGCGCGCGATATCATTTTCTGCTTTTCGCACACGTTTTTTATTGGCTGCAGGAGTCACGTGACCTGAGATTATACGTTTTTAGAAAATGTTGCGTAATGTCATCGCAAAAAGGTTTGGTTTTGTTGCAGCAATGCAAAGTGCATATGTAGGCGTTATTGTGTATCTATTGTTTGTTTATGTGGTGGTAGCTGTGACCCGGCGACACTCGTCCCGAGGTAAAATGTAGTACTATAGCATTTCTATTACCTTATTATTAAGATTTCTGTGGAAGCCACCCTTAATAACACACAGGATAGTTAAAAACATAGTACGAACACAAACATAGGCATCAGAAACAAGCAAGTTAGAACCAGTGCTGCCATGTATTCTGAGTCAGTAATAAAGCCTTCTTGGTCTTCATTTGGAGGAGATTCACAACAAAGCCTCTTTGGTTTTCATCTTGTAGAGGTCTAATCCTCTGACGTTTTTATGGTCCTGGTACTTTATATTTCTAAGGCAATTAGCTGTTGTTTGAATACAGGTGATTTGGTACTGGCATACAATAATCTTTATTCCAAAATTGAAACACATTTCGCGGCAACACTAGTTAGTCAGAAAAAAAAAACAAAAGCACCGCTGCCACCATTCCAAAACGAATCCCGTTTGAATACCTATTCTTTCTTTTCTTCTGGTTTTATTTCCTCTTTAGCAGGCGGAGGCATTATCGCCTGCCTGACTGAAGATGCCACAGAGACGGTCAAATCGACGAACTCGGAAAAGTCTTTGGGGAAAGACAGCTCTGGGAACTTCACCTCCAGTTGAGGGTCACCAGGTTTCACTGATAATAGTTTTAGAATTTTGATTATTTATTACAGTAGTTTTCTAGACATGTAGCTAGATAAAGTATGGCTTCAAGTTGCTAGTCTTTGTTAAAATCATTTACTTGCAGATAGTTTTCTTTTTGACATAGTTAAAGGTCATACTAATAGTATATGATATACATAATATTAATAATTTATAATACATTACCTCCATAAAGGAAATTGTACGCAATGTTGATATATTGCTTAGCTAGTGCTGAGTTGCTCTTGAATATATCTTTTGTTTCTTCAGGGAAGCATACATAACCCATGGTTGTGGTGCCAATACCCGCGTAGAATACTCGCTGAAATTGATCAAATAAGACATCTAAGTAGAGTTAGATTATTGTAATAAGGTATAAATTGGAATGATTATGTGTTCATGAAATGAAAAATCCAGTCTGCACATTCATTTAATAATCTATATTAATATATAAAAGGAGAACTGACTGACTGACATATCAACGTACAGCCGAAACTACTGGGGCTAGGAATGTGAAATTTTGCACACGGCTTCCTATTTTAATGTAGGGGAGCACTAAGAAGAGGTTTTTGGAAATTTAACCTTTAAGGGGGTGAAAAGGGGGAATTAGGAAAGTACGTAACCCACGCGGACGAAGTCGCGGGAAAAGTGCTAGTTAAATATATAAATAATTAGTATAGAAAGGATTTAATAGTTTAGTTTTAAGCAAAAACATAAGAACCCATTACAAAATTTTGTATGTTCTGCCTGCAATGTTGTGATAATTTAAAGGGATTGTTTTGATTTTTTATAATTCCATTTAAATAAATCCTTGATCAGCTGCAGTAATATCATTTTATTAGTCAGTGATAACAAACAATACTTTTATTTAGCTTGTAATGTCTTACTGCTGGGCAAAAAATGAGTCAAGTTAGTCTAACTTAGCTATTACGCTGGCTTTCAATAAATAAATAAATATTCCACAACTATCACACAACGCCATCTAGTCCCAAGCTAAGCAGAGCTTGTGTTATAGGTACTAGACAACTGATAAACATACTTATATATTTCTAAATACATACATATTATAGATAAATTACACCCAGACACAGAACAAATGATCGTGCTCATCACACAAACATTTGTCCTGGGTGGGAATTAAACCCTGCACGACCTCTGGCATAGCAGTCAGGGTCACTAACCACTAGACCAACAGGACAACAATGGGCGAATACAGACTGGTTATCAATTTTAGGCGCCTTCAGATTTGCCACAAATTGTCGAACAGTTGTAAAGCTGTAGTCGTGATTTAAAGGCGCCCTTGGGGTCAGTTTACACCGAGACGCGATGGGCCACGACGTGACGCGTCGATATTAGAAATGTCAAATCTTTTCGTCTAGAAAATAAAGTGGGATTTTAAATCGCTCTATTGAAATGTGCACGCGGCGTCTCAGTGTGAATTGACTGTCATTTGAAAAGTGTCTACGTGAAACGCCTGCCAAAAGTATAAGAGTAAACACAAAACAAATCAAAAGTCATTGCTTACAAAGAATAAGACAATATTACAATTTATTTTTCTACCAAAATAGATTTGGCCAAGGTTATTTTTGTGTTGTACTAGCACGTTTTAATGACTAGTGCATTTGTATGATCTGTAGACTCAGCCTGCATCAAAATGTAAATAGAATTGGAATGACTAGACAATATTATTGGCTTATGGGTCAATCTATTATGAAAATTCTATTGGACTTTTATGATGTCACTAAATAAAGAACTGTATCAGTATTGCCTTTAGGTAAACATTTTGATGCAGGTATTGAACATCTCCTCAAGCATGCTCGATGACGCTAACACCCAATTTTATACTTAATAATGTTCTATTTTCAGTGACAAAAATGTTCCTGAGGATTTTTAGAAGGTGGTATTTAACTATGGTAAACCCAGATTTTGCCATCATCTTCAAGACTGTATATGGGAAGTGATATGGGAAGTAACGATAGACGTACCTTTATAATTCCTCCTCTCAGTCCGAAGATAAAGCCAGTGAGACCTCCCATGGCTACTGCGCCATACCGGGACTGCTTGTTCTCTTCTTCACGAAGATATCTGAAAATCCCTGTAACATAGATGGACAATAAGGTTTTAAGATGTGATTTAAAAGTGTGCTTTTTTTGAAGTGAAAACTCTTTTAGCGGCGTTGTGCAGTTTTGTGGAATGGGTAAAAAATGTTAAACTCGCGTCAGGACACGTGACCTGATCGAAAATTCGTAATATGGATGGAGAGTAGACAGCTGGCACGGCATAGGAGAGGGAGTATCCCCCTCTCATTTTACGGCCCGGCGAAAATGTATGCCTGCGCCTGCTGTTTCGTTTAGGCGGCGCAGGGCGCTTGCGCGAATGTTCATTACTATTCAAGTTTTCACTTCTGCCGGCACTCCCAGAGTGCAACCCGTCGTTTTTTTTTTTAAACTGACATAAGACTTTACTTAAAAAATAATGTTATTTAAGTATAATGTATCTCTGTTTAAAAAAAGCTAATAGCGGCTCAATTATATAATATTACTGGATAATCAAAATGTAAAATGATGATTTGTTTCTATTTATATAAACTTTTGTTTGACCTACAAACTGTTTTATTTTTACAACTCTTAGCCATGACAAAAAAATAAAGATAGCATTAAATAATATAAACATGAACTTACAACCGGTCTTATCTTGTATTTCATGATATTGATCCTGCACTGAGTGTTTCGCACGTTCCCCATGGTCCACTACAACCTGCAACTGCTCACGTACGGCACGTACAGGAGAGAGAAGCAGGGACTTCACGTATCCAAGCTCTTCTTCAGGTTTTGACTTCACTTTTCTGTGTTAATTTTTTTTTTATTGCAATCAGAAAGTTTTATCTAGTCTTATCAGAAGGTATTGACAGTTTTCTTGTTTTTGAGATAATACGATTTACTAATGTATTTAAGCACTGATAGGATTGAAGAAAATATCAACTATCATCGCCAATTTAGAATACAAGTTTCCATATTAAATAGTTTAAAAAAAATGCTCTAGTGCATTCTAAGTTTCAAGTTAAGTATTTTTTGTATGATTGTGTTATCTGGTTCTGTCATCACATATCCAAATTCAATAATATCAATCACATGTATGACAATCACTACACCACAGCTACAACAGAATAAATGTAATAATACATACTCAGCATATTCAGCATGTGGAGCTTCGTATATCGGTAGTTCCGAGGGCTTCATGGGCTGGGGCTTCGAGGGGTCCGGAGGGTCCTCCCTGATAGGAGTCGCAGCACCCACCGCCGGTATTATGGTAACCACCCCGATCGAACCTAACACTACTTTTCGAAGCATCTGTTCAACAATCAAAACAAGGTCTTTAGTACGAGCTCGCTAAAAGAACTGAAAGCGTTTACAAGTACAATATTTTCGCAGATTACCTCTAAAGAGATGTTTCCCAGCAAAAATTACATAAATGTTGTATGTAACAAAATTGCGAACATCAGCTGGGTTGGTGACAGCTTATTTTGGTGTTGCTATTGATTTTTAAAGAATGCAGATTGCCATTTTAACAAAAAAAGTAAGACAAAAACTTTAGATTTAATCATAAACTTAAAGAGATAGACTGCGCATTTCCTAGCCAACTAACAGATAAAACTGGCCTTACTCTAGAAGTAGAGCCCCACTACTTATCTCTTTCCTATAACAGAAATAGAGGACCCGCTCTTCGATTCCTGATTCCTCCCTTTGTAGTTGAGGGGTCAATTTTAAGCAGCTTTTTCGCATTTAAACTTTAAATCTATGGGTATAATTTATGGCTTCTTGATTCATCATCATCATCATCTCAGCCATAGGACGTCCACTGCTGAACATAGGCCTCCCCTTTAGATCTCCACATATACCGGTTGGAAGCGACCTGCATCCAGCGTCTTCCGGCGACCTTTATAAGGTCGTCTGTCCACCTTGTTGGTGGACGTCCTACGCTGCGCTTGCTAGACCTTGGTCTCCACTCTAGTACTTTTCGACCCCATCGGCCATCTGCTCTGCGAGCAATATGGCCTGCCCATTGCCACTTCAGCTTGCTAATCCGGTGGGCTATGTCGGTGACTTTAGTTCGTCTACGGATCTCCTCATTTCGGATTCGATCAGGTAGAGAAACACCGAGCAAAGCTCTCTCCATAGCTCGTTGAGCGACTTTGAGCTTTGAGATGAGGCCGATAGTGAAAGACCACGTTTCGGTGCCGTACGTCATCACTGGTAACACACATTGGTTAAAGACTTTCGTCTTGAGGCACTGAGGTATGTCGGACGAAAAGACATTGCGTAGGTAGTTTCCCGAACGCTGCCCAACCGAGTTGGATTCGGCGGTTGACCTCTTTCTCGAAGTTGGACCTACCTAATTGGACTACTTGTCCTAAGTAGATTTAGGAGTCAACAACTTCGAGTACCGAGTTTCCAACAGAGACTGGGGTGGGCACAACATTGGCATTTGACATAATTTTCGTCTTGTCCATGTTCATTTTCAAGCCCACCCGTTGTGAAACTCGGTCGAGGCCATCGAGCATCATGCTGAGTTCCTCCATCGACTTTGCCATGACTACGATGTCGTCGGCAAACCGAAGGTGAGTGATGTATTCGCCGTTGATGTTAATGCCAAGTCCTTGCCATTTCTTACTTCCTTCTTGATTGATTACTTTATAATAGAGAATACATTTTATTATGCACACCATATAAATTATTGTTACAGAGTACATCTTATACATAGGGGTCACCCTATGTATAAGATGTACTCTGTAACAATAATTAATTTAATGATCGCTTTTGGTAATAAGACCGCCCATTGTGTCAACAATGGGCGGTCTTATCACCAAAAGCGATCTTTTCAAGACAACCTTTGGATGGATTTATGAGAAAGGAAAAACAATAGGTACTATTGGTAGTCTGAGGTGTACAATTTGCACATAAAATATAAAGCTACTGTTACCAAAGCAAAAACTTCATATAGTAACTTTTGTACAGACGTCAGCATGTCAACCCACCCAATTCTGTCAAATTTTACCAATCGAATATTAACCTTCCTTAATTGTGCTATGGTTGAAAATCTATTCAAGAATCGCTCGGGTCATAGGGTCCGAGTGCGTGTCACCTTTTTAAGGAGATATCTCGCCGACTGATCGACACTTCGCGTGACCAGAAGGCTGGTCCAATGTGGCAATGCTGCCAGTCTCCTGGACACGTTCCCGGATGACAGCAATGCGGAGGGGTTTTTTGACGCTTAAGTGTCTCTTCCCCTTTAATGGAGTTTCTGGATGCATTCAATAATTCGTTTCCCTTGTGTCACTCACAGTTATTGTGCTGGACCTTCTTCATTTATTTCTGTCCACCACTGGCAACTTTATTTCTATTGTTTTGCGAGTTTTTTGTTTTTTCTCTTTCTGTTCTGTCAAAGTTAGCTGACAACTTGTCATGTCAAATCTGTCATGGCTTCGACATGTCACATTTTCCTTCGTCTTTCTTTTGTGTATAACTGATTTTAATGCACGTCTTATTAAAATAAAGAATATTAGAAACTATATGAAAATTGTATAGATTCAATATAAATTTCTTCGTTCTGCATTAAATATTTGAGTTGGAATAGGTGTGATAAAGAAATTCAGTGTCGGTCGAACAAATAAATTGAGGTGATTGTGAGTACGGTTTTCGAGTATCTGAATCAATAAATTTTTGTGTAACGTTCTAATAAACTTTGTGGTTATTGTTGTTGAGTTAAAAATGTCGGAGGTCTTATCAGGTCGTGTGTCTAAGCATAGGAGGGACCGTCGCGTTAAGAATAGTACAGGTATGAAGAGAGCCGCATGCTGGGGCCGCGCTTGAACGACCACTTTGATTACCGCTTGGAGATTTTCATTTTGAGTAGTGTTCTGCTTGTTTGAGACATTACGACTGGCTAGTTCTTCATACGCCTATTCATACCATCACTCTATTTGTTTAGGGTCACTTCACAGTGTTTCCAAGCTATGAAAATTTTAGCAGTACTCATCTTCCATAGAAATAATTTACTGCAAAAAAAAATTCTTTACTTTATTCACAATCTCTTACTTTGTTAGCATGACCCAGATGAGGATTTGAAATCTGGTATAATGGGACTTTAAATTGTATAATCTTTTATTAAAAATATTACTTAGATTAAATATCTATTAAAAAGTGTTGATAAAATAGATCCTTAATATGCTGCTACTTAGAGAACACATGAAAAAAAAAATTGTTCAGTAAAGCAAAATCAAGTTGCTAGAAAATAGGTCAAAGTAATTTCACATAACCCATTGATTATTATTGTATACCAATGTTGCATCGAACAGACAATGGCAACTTAGCATACAGCCATAAAACTATAATAAATTGTTTATGTAATAGGAAACTAACATTTGCTATCAATTAGAAATTGGTTTGCCTTAACAGTAGTTACCTGATTATGCATACTAACAAAGAACTTGTATCAATCCAGGACTGTGAGGTGCATGATGTGTGTAGAGTGACAATCTCTTAGATCAACTTGGGACGCATCTACTTAGCAGCCACCGAAGATTTTTGGGATGAAATGGTACATAACTGTTGCATTTTATTTATGTATTTGTTTCTTTTTCCAAAACAAATAAACTTGAAGTTTTGGGTGCCTCCTGTACATACTTTATCAAAAATTGATCAATGCATGATTTTGGAAACTTCCATTTCACAAATTTGGTTGCATGTCTGGTAGTTTAGACTGTAGTTTATAGTATTGTATAGATTGTTACAGCATTGTGTCTGATTTTTACCAGATTATAACATTTTCAGATATCACACTTAATTCTAGTGTTTTATATTGTAGTTTTAATAAGAGCTGAACAAACAGCCAATGCTGTACCTATCTACACACAAGTACCTGCTTTTATCTTTTTATGCCTTTAATATTAATTCTGGTGAAATTGAGTCTGATAGTTATTAAACATATCCAATTGTACAAGATACCATCTATAATTCCGTTAGTCATTATAAATACCAAACAAGTTTTTGTTAAAACAACATCATAATAGAACTTTGATCATCATTCTTGAAGCCATTTAAGTTTTACTTTGTTATAAAAACTACTTGACAAACTTGTTTAAAGAGTTTTTATGTGCAAAGGAATGTACCGTAAACTAGGTAGGTAGAAAGGTTGCGTCACTAGTCTATTCAGTTGTTGAAAGGACATGGATACTGCTTTGAAATCAGGTCTCACGATTAGCATAACAATGATTCTTCTTTGAACAATTATGAAAGATTTAACTACAGACAGATAGTTGTAGTAAAAAGCCACATTTTATACAAGTAACTTTTCCACTTTTTATTTTATTCACAATGCATAGCATGATTGTAGATCTGCTACTAGAATAAAAATAATTTAATGCTCACTAATTGCTGCGCACATTACGGCGAAACTAAGGAATAAATTGCAAAAAACCGTCATCTAGATTAGTTCTTTTTAGAACTCAATAAGATGCAATAACCACATAAAACACTGCACTATCCCTCCTCCCTTTAATGTTTGCCTTCTGTCAATAATTTGTTAAACACATCAGTTAGCATGTACACTGCAACATGAATATTACACATCCATTATTGATATTTATTTTGATGTGTCAGTCATGGAGGAATTCCTTACAAACGCTTTCGAGTCACGAAAATGTAGTCGCATGGTGATTGATGATATTGTACTTAGTACACATTCGGCAGGTACAAATATGGAACTAGATGAAGAACGAACGTTCGTACCTACGTCTGCATTTGAGATTAACATCCTATTTACGTCATTAGTCGGTAGTCCTAAAGTATTTTCCTCGAGCGTTATCTTATCTAATTAGATAGTAGGAATAGTATTACTCCACATATTGATAGCATTTATAATCTTTTCGCTAGCTAAACACAGTTTGTAACTTTCTGTTACGCGTTTTATCCCTTTATTGGCAATGGTATCTAATATATTAATGCTCGCCGTAATCGGCCCTGACACCGAACGAACGGTAATTTTATTTTAATTACGGCGGTATTAAAAATCGATCTGACACGAATACTCTGACTATCTAGATGCCCCATAAAGAAACATCTTTCTGGATTTTTTACTCGGCCTCTGATTCAAATCTTTGTATGTATTTTCGAAAAACGCGATCATCTGAAAACTTTTTCACACATTCCGATCGCTGCTAAACAGGATAGCATTGTTATTGTTATTTATGTAAATGGTCTACAAACAAAGTCGTGTTGGAGTGGAGATACCCGTCGTGTCGCGTGAAACCTTTCTTATCAGTCATGTGTATTATGGCTTTGTAAAGTCTTTGAAACTTAACGTTAGAAATGCCTCTCAACATTCCACATCTAAACCATTTAAATGTTGAACAGTTTAGATACCCCTAAAACTCGTGGTAATGAAATTCTCGGCGATAAAATTTTGTAATTTAAACATTTTCAGTACTGAGAATGATGGCAATAATGCAGGAAGGGAATAGTGAGGTACCGAAGGAATTTCTGGAGACGGGGCGGACGGGGCGCAGAAATGCGATGCCGGACATCTTGCACCCTCAGAGCGCTGAGGCCAGCACCGCTGACCTGCCCTCCAGGCTGCAGCAACTGTCTGCCACTGGTGAGTTATATATTCTTTTGAATAATCTGTACTACCATTCTTCCTTATTTTTGTCTAGCTCACTCTCTCCTACAGCTGGGCAAATGCCTCCCCCAAGTTTTTCCAAGCGAGTTCTGGTCCTACACCAACTCGAACCAGTCCTCCTTTTCGTGTAGATCCATATCACAGTACAGTAACTATAATACTTATTTCGTTCTACTCATCGCCCAGTAAATAGCGCGACGAAATAGAAAATATTATTAGATGACCCAATTTGCTCTGTGGTTTCTAATCCCGAATAGAAATGAACGTTATTATTTCGGACTAGGTTTACGTCTGGGTCTTTCTATACTCGAATTTACTGTTTTCTCAAGATACCGCTAAGTTAGATAATGCCAGATTGTTGTGAATTTGTAGCCTATCTTTACTTTCCAGGCTCCAATCAAAGGTCTTACTTTACTAAAAATGGTGTAAAAGTAGGGACTAATTAGGTTCTTACTTCATAACTGCCGTAATAGGATTATGACGGTAGTTTCACCGTTTATTGCCACTTAAGCCTAAAATTACTATCACCACGTACTACATATAACTACGTTCGTACCTACTATTTATCAAAGATAAAATTTATAACCGTCACGTGCCTTCGTAATTGTATTGTCCAATTATTGTGCTAGTAAACCTTAAAATAGAACTTTTAGGGAAACTTCTAGAAATCGGAACTTTTACCAACTTGAGAAATCGGCTGGATCAGTCTGTTGTAATAGTAAAAGAAAACGGAAATGTTACCAGCATTGTTTTAGTATAACATCCGTTTAACAGCTTTCCAATTCCTCGTTCGTGGTCGTGACGTTTTGTCGACGTCAAACAAACGTTGTTTGGCGCAGACGTTTTTTTTTTCGAAATCAATTTGAGTGTCTAGGTGGTAAAATACAAAAATAAATACTCGAGTTACGTATGAAAGGCGTCAGCGCCCGCATGACTACTAAATATCCGAGTTAAACTAATACGATTTTCGGCAACATGCCAAAAATCACAAACCACGTAATGGAATTGGTCTACATGCTTGTAAACTAAAAGCTGCCTAAGATCTTTTGAAGACGAACCTATTTCATTTGTGAAAACATCTTGAGTAGTTTCAAGAGTATTGTGAATCTGACGCATTTTGTTTACGCACGTCAATAGCTCATTATGAAAAGCCGCTGAATGTGTAAACCATTCATCAACGAATTTTTAATAGCCTTTAAGAGTTTTTCACTGAGATTTTTTGTCTATCAGTGTCTTCTAAATCCTCTGACTTGAACATCCAATTACTTAGCTTAAGATGCAAAAGTGACTGGCAGGAAATTTAGAAATTCGACTTCTATCCAAACAATTTGAAATCTGAAACCATTCGGGCTTTCCATTTGGGAAGTTCCTTAACTTTAGCACAAATAAAACTACTGGACAAAAGTCATCATCCTTTTACCTTAAATCCAGATTATCTTAAAAAAATGGCGCAATATGGGATTGCTATCAGCTAAGTTATCACAAAAACACGTTTCTGACTAACTTTGCAATCCAAAATTGTAAATTTCCATTCATGTCTGCGACTCCGCAGCGCAATTTAACGTGCGATAGTTTCAGAGATTGTTTATGATACGATTCGCTTATCACAATCCACCTGTCACTGCAGTAATTGAGGGCTGGTGTGACGTAGATCGGTCGTAAACGCCAGTGATAACCACGGGTTATCGCACTCTGACGTACTAGCCCAGCTATATCTCAAATTATGATGAATTGATGACACACAAACATCGAATTATCGACACTATCATTAAATTATAATCAATCATTGTTCCTATGGGAATTTGTTCGTCACGAGAAGTATTGTCAGTGTGGGAAACATTGTCAGGGCTGATTGTGAACATAAATTATTTATATGAGACCTGCTGGCTGGCTGCAGACAGACTATTTCGGAGAATTTGTTCGATCGGTGTTCGAACATAGCTAATAACTAGGTGTTCTCATTGGCAAAACTTTCGCTTATGACATATTGTCTTATGGTAATAAGATAAATGATGTCAACTCAGGAAAGGAATAGACTTTAACATCTTGGTAGGAGTGGGAGCACAAGGTTCTATGGAGTGGACTAGTTGAAAAGCAACTTTACCTTAATCAGGTCAATGGAAATAGAATCCACGTGTAAGTTTACGTGGCTAACGACACGCTGCGATAACTACACTGTCTGAATGCCCAGACTAGATGATTACGAATATTATATCTCCGCGCATTCAAGCAGCCTTTCTCCGATTCTCCGACCACGAACAATTATTGAACTCTCCATCTCCTCTCTCAGGACATTGTATGTAATTCTTCTTTCTACTTCACGTTTTAACTGTTTGTCACGAAACCACTAAAGGACGCGTTACTGATAAAAAAGACATTACAATCGACCTTTGAAATGATGATAAATTACTCCTTCGCTATTATTATGCCATACTACTTTACTCGCGTTCTATTGTACCACGTAAAGTGGACGCTTATTGCAAGGTCGATAGAGACGTTAATAGAAAATGTGAGTTTTCATTTCTATGATATGCTATATTAGATATTCTATTGATATTTAATATTATTCTTTGTTGTCAAACAGTAAGCTTTGGAATGCTACAAGTATTCTTTTTTGCCCGACAGGGTCCACGATTCTTTCTTTTAGTTGAAAAATGTTTACCGACTTAGCTTACATTGTGGATTGCAATAAAGAATTGAGTATTGAATGTTTTCGCGCCCGAATGACGTCCTGAAGAGAAAGCCGCTGATAAATATTTGTGTCATGATGACTGTATTCCGATTTTGAACATGCGCAAAAATATCGTAAAACATTTTTGTACCTAGGATTTGTAGCCTTATCTGTACTAATATTATAAAGCTAAACCGCCTTATTACAAAAAGGGGTTTAACTAAAAACCCAGGTTTATATCACGTTAAACTAAGGTTTACACAAACGTTATTACAAACCGTGGTTTTGCGATAAACCATGGTCTAACAGTAGTATCTGTCAAAGGTGTGTCAAAGTTTCTCATAGCAAATTTTTCATTGTGTTGTAGTTTTTGTGTTATTTTCACCCAAAATGGATTGAAATAAGGTAGATTTAATTGTTATTACTCATTTCGGATTTAGTTGTTTAGACAATCGTTCAAATGGCGGTACTAAAGTCGACGTTTTATCTTAGTTTTGTAATACGGTCAAATTTAAACCATGGCTCTGCAGATAAGCCTGGACTTAATAGACCAGGTTTAAACCAAGGTTTATTTAGTTTTTGTAATAAGGCCGGAAGAGTTCAGTTGAACGCGCTAATCTCAGGAACTACAAGTTGAAATTGTTTGTTTGTTTGTTAGTCTATATATCGATGAAGCCTATATTTCAGTAATAGGAACCGAACAGCGGGGTTGAAACCACGGGGAAGACCTAGTCAATACATATATCATATTGGGTGGCTCGCTATTTTTTACAGCCTTAAAACTGTATGATTAATATGTGTAACAATAGTTATTTACATTTTGATGCCAATTTAAATATGATCTGGAGATCAAAATTACAACGCCTGCAAGTAATATTGCAACTCAGGAAATCACGAAATTCAACTGCGATTCCGATAAATATATTTTATTGCCGTTTTATTGCAAAATTGTAGTAACAAACTGTATTCATTGATATCAATACCTCTGTGCGTAGAAATGATCCAAATGTATACTAAAATTATAAAGCTGAAGAATTTGTTTGCTTTGCGCTAATCTAAGGAACTACTGGTTTTCAATTGAAAAATTCTTATGACACCACGACACTACGCTCCTATTGAGGAGCCGAGCAGCGGGGTTAAAACTACGGGGAACGATCATACTATAAATCTTCTTTTCGTTTTTATTTAAAAGATTATAAGCTAAAGGATACTCCTCATTTTCGTTTCCAATTATTTATCTACGAGTCTTTTTGGGGGGATGGTTAAGGGTTTTTGTGTATGTGATTATCTATGTGTGTAAACGCACTCACGGTATATTAAGAAATTCCCAGTGTTGGGCATAATTTAATAAAAAAAAGTCTTTAAGGAGCCCGAAAAGGCCACTTTTGCATAGCATAGACCACTTTACGAATTTTATCGCCAGGTACCTACAAAAAAATGAGCTGTTCATTCCAAAATAAATCTTTCATGACCCAAATTCTCGTAATTGAAGTTCCTGTCAGGAAAAAAAAATCTTAAACGATCGTCGCAAAGCTTTTTCGCAAAAAAATCCGTGATGATTCAATAAGGAATTTTGCCACCCCCTCAATCTAATTTGCTGCCCTTTTAAAATATACAGCCCTACGTCCTCTGCTTATAAATACTTGGATATCTCGGTAAATCGGCTACCGGTTTACACAAACAGAATTCGATTATTGCCCTAGAAATACAAGCCAATTGTATTGACGTTTGATTGAAACTTTGAGCCAAACAAATCGAGGTATAAACAATGTTGGCTTTGGCATACTTATGTACAATTTTGTAGTAAAACTTGCATTACAATCACGTCCATAATATTATTTGGGTTGAGGTCGAGACGTTATAACAATCTCGTATTACATTATTTCGTACCTCAATGACGATAGTTGTGTTTTTACTTGACTTTAGTTAAAATGAAAGGCATCCTACGTAAATTGCGTAACGAAGGATCGATGTCGCCCTATCACTTTCAGTTTCGTAACTAGGAGCATTAATAGGCATCTATGCCTACTAAAGTAATTGATAACATTACATAAAAATATTTCTCTGAAAATGGTGGAGCTTCATGTGAATTGGCATTTTGTTATAAACCCGCTGCTGCTATCTTGGAAAAGCAAATTATATATTTATGTGCCATTCAGAAGGTTCGTGGCGGTATTTTAGGAAATACCCGTGTGACGTCATGAATTCATGATTGACACAGGGTACGCCACAAAAAAAAACGAGAAACAGGGCGACGTAATTTACACCATGCGTGTTATTCCACTGAAGAAGTAAAAGTGATGCAAGGTAACCCTTCAATGTTCGCGTCTAGCCTGAATTCGGAGCACCATAATTCACGCTACGTTAATCTTCGGTGATTTGCTCAACTCATTCGTGGTTATTTCAGATGTAACTACTTTGAAACATGCAACGCGCATTTAAATTCGGCTGTCAGCAAAAGCGTTGATTTATGTAGATCATGAACTGAAGTTTTACATAAAAAACCGTTCCGGGATTTTTGGCAGGCCCTAAACGTCAGGTTAATAATATTAAGGAACGTAATTATCAACAACTTCATAATTAGTAGTAGTTCGGGTGACGCTTGGAGACAACCCCAACATAACCAAGACACAGATTAACTGCTATATATCCACTCCCAATTTTTATCCTAGAAATCCCAACCTTTATTTATTTTTTCTAGCACCAACACTCGTTCCCGAAAACCTCTGTCCAATGAACTCGAAATGCTCGCCTCTGTGTGGTGCGAATAAACCAAAGAAGCGATCGGTTTGGTCTACTGGTATGTAACGTAATTTTCGTGGTCAAGGTCGTTCACTAGGGTATCCTACGATTTTTTTTAATTTTTGGCTGTTTGTTATGTTTGGTTGTATGTTGATAGAAATATGATTGTGACAAGATAATATGCATTCACATAATAACGGTAATTTATGATTCTTTGTATTTTGCGGGCTACCTGATTACCATCGCATCAGGTTCAACCTGTAGTTATCAAATGAAGGTCAGCCCTTGCAAAGTAGTGTTATTTCATAATAGGTACGTCAGCACCAGACGCGCTGGTTTTGTAACTAAATTATTCAGCTATAGTGTTTGTTACAACATAACGGCAGGCGGTCTGGTTCATTTGTTGCGAACAATGGGAACGACTTTGAATATGTCTCTGCTGTTGGGCCTTTGATGAAAAGGATGATAATTCGTTTAAATGGGAAGGGAACCGCGTACCCAGGTGCGACCTAAACAAAATTACAGTAGATATACACCCACCAAACAGCCATTTAAAGGCCATTATAATACAAGATATTTCCCATGTTTATTATTTGTTTTGAGTTTGCCGTTTGAGCGTGGCGTAAAAGTAGAAACTCAAAATGAACCATCATCATAGCAAACTCAAACAAAATAGGTTGTAATGATAGCCACCATAACCATGTCAGTTTACATACTTATAACTTTATTCATTTATTTTCCAGATTCAGAGGTATCACAGGCCTCAACCAGTGATCAATCGATTGAGGCAGATCCCAAAACAAGTACTAAGAAAGATGACACGCCCAGTTGAACTACCTACCATACTCGCAGTCCCATAGGACTACACTGGACTTGCCCAAAGCTAAAGTAATCTCAATCAGGTAAATAGTATTACTAAGCACTGAGTAATGTAGCCCCACCTTATAGGGATGGTATGGTGTACAAATGTAGCTCTTATGTCTAGAATGACAAGATAGAATTTGCATAATTTTAAGTACCTTCATAAGATTTGTGTACACGGGCGCTTTGTCGAATTTAATTTGTTTGAAATTATTAGAATTTTTCACTAAGTTTCTGAATGGGCGTTTAACGTCATGAAGAAATGTTTTGTGTTTGTTATTAATGTATTACAGCAAAATGCAGCTGAAGGTGAATGTTAATTTTGTTTGTCTAATGTTATGCATTGAATGTAAACAGAGCCCATATGTGTTATAGAATAATGAGAACGTTTTGTATAAAAGTGATTGATATTTAAGAGTGTCGATGGAAAGATTGGAATTAGACAATACTGATATATGAATAGAAAATGAATTAGGTGAATGTTGATAGACAGTCATTCGTGGGAGTGGTTAGGGATGGCAACTTTTGCACGCCTACCCACAAATCACTAAAATTGTCGTACAGTAATCGCTTAGTTTCAAAAGCGAAATTTTGCAATGCGTACAAGTACATAACGCACAAACACTGGGGTACTGTTGAACGATATGTTTTTATATTCAGTGTCCTGAAGTGGCCCAGTAGTAATAAGAATATGAACTTTAGTTGTGAATGCATGACATTCCGAACAAATAGCTTTAACAGTACTTAGCATTTACTTGGCGCAGTCAATGTAAACGTTTAAAAATATTCATATCATCAATGCTGAGTGCAATTAATGAAATAAGGTAGACTACACCCTCGAATTATATCGATCGACAATTTTATCTATACAAAAGTTGAAAGTATCTGCGATATTTTCTGTTTGCATCAATCACCGTATATTTTTAGACCGATTTGTTTTGTCAAGTGTCTGGAATACTTCAATCGGGTTAATCGATCTTTTTGATTCCCACATTGACTTTGATGTTATATCGTACGTGTGATTAAATCCTCATTGGTCTTGGCAGCTTTTGAACCGGCGGATGTTTTTGATGCACTAAAACGTGTGTATTCAATTGTGTGCATTATCTTGACAATGCAACCATTAAAATGATTGATTTCTGCCTTGATAAGACTGTCTCTTCCACGAACTGTCTGTATACTCGGCCACACAAATCAATTTATTTTAATTGCATATTGTAACCTGAGCTAAATTGTCTGCAGTTTATATTTATTGTACTGACATTGACACGTATGTATGTTTATATACATGTTTTATTGTTCTAAATGTTTTATTATAAATTGTGCAGCTGTTTCGTAGATATAGGTCCCTAACTACGCTTAAATTCAGCTAATTTATTATTAATTAAGACACGTAATTACTTGAAGAGTACAATTTTTTGTTTTTATCAATTCTATTATTTAGTGGTACTGTGTTAAGGTGCTGTGTCACTTATTTTTATTTATTGTTTACGTAATTCGTATTGTTTAGCTTATATTTTTTGTTGAATGTTAATTCTATTCGCATTTTTTGTTTATATCGAACAAAAAGTATGTTTTATCTCAGTTATAACGTAATTTAGATGAAGACATTTTAAGTTTGAAGATGTGGATCTTAAATTCTTTTACAAAACGACAATTGTTACAATTTTGAAACATGAATAACACTACTCATTGACTTGCAAAATTGACTCCAATTAACGAATACACTTTATATCAATCAACTACCTACTTCAAATGAGAAATACCGTCTCCAAATTAAAATGGCATTCGTTACTCGAAAATGCACTTTATTCTTAATAGACTTTAATTCAAATTGAGCCAGCTAAATAATAAAATGATCAAGTGGGTTCAAACTACCGCATTGTGTGTTTTGTGAAGGATGCTTGATGATCAACGAACTGTATTTGAATTCAGAATATTAAATCATTATCGTTCTTTGCTGCCCAAGTATCTTCTTCACCTCAATGTCGTTAAAGTTGATTTTTGTGTAACCATTTATAGTAAAAAACGTTCCTTCATTTTAGATGTAATGTAACTTGAACTTTGTCATGTTGAATATAGAGTTTTGTTTCCAAAATGTGATGAGTCTGAGATTCTGAATTTAAATTGTTATTATAGTACACTACACTTGCTATGCCAAAGTCATAGAGTCAATTATTGACTACACTATTGGAGGCTGTACAACTTAATGGTAGCTATCTCTAATATTCTATGTAGTCTTATATATAACTAAAAGCTAGTTGGTGTTTATATATTATTTGCTATTTTCAACTATTTCTAATGTTTATTCTAATGTCTTTTAATTGTTTTGAAAATTTATTGAAAGAAATAAGCTCTGATTAGTAATTAATTTATTATAAAAGGTCATATTAAATTATCTAGCAAAACTTCGCAGACGTCGATTTCTCTTCACGATGATACATAAAAAATTAATTTCAGGTAATAATCATCTCTGTTAGTTTCTCTTGCTAATCAAGCCTTACATTTATTACTCTTGTATCCTATTTATTCACGCACAATTAATTACGTAATATTTTAAGTAATTATAGATTTTTACTTGCCGAATTAACTAATTTATTCAAAATATTTCTACTTTTACTTAAAAGTAAGAGTGAATCTCACAGAAGTATCTAAAAAAAACTTGTTTCGATATTTAGTGTAAGAGGAATATAATTTGGCCTGTATTTCATCATTCATTCTTACTAACATATCCATACGCATTACGAGACTAAACTAACCTCTTTGCTGTGAACTCTATCGGCCTTATTACATAAACTAAATAAATCTTGATTTAAACCTGGTCTATCAAGTCCAGGCTTATCTGCAGAGCCATGGTTCAAATTTGTCCGTATTACAAAACTAAGATAAAACGTCGACTTTAGTTCCGCCATTTGAACGATTGTCTAAACAATTAAATCCAAAATGAGTACTAACAATTAAATCTACCTTGTTTCAATCCATTTTGGGTGAAAATAACACAAAAACTACAACACAATGAAAAATTTGCTATGAGAAACTTTGACAGCTACTATTGTTAGACCATGGTTTATCGCAAAACCACGATTTGTAATAACATTTGTGTAAACCGTAGTTTTACAAGATAAAACCTGGGGTTTTAGTTAAACGCCTTTTTGTAATAAGACGGTTTGCCTTTATAGACCGCTCATAAGTATAAAACATTTGTTAGGCGGATCAGTGGTATTCAACCTTTGTTTGTATTAGATAGATAGCCTTCTTTTATTAGACTCAACATCCAATGATACGAGGCTAACCTGCTTGTAACGAGACGTTGCTTGTTGCCAAATGTTGAAGGTATAACGTGATTATTAGAAGGAGAAAGGTTTTTTAAATAATCATTTTTACTGTAGGAACAATGATCCTTCCTACTTTCTTGACACCATCAAAAAGGGTTTTTTTTTTTTTTTTTTTTGCGTGGTAAAATCATCAAATGAGTCCTCCCGCCCAGGGCAGGGCGGTAGGGACTGTCAGACTTGTACTGACTAAAATCCACGGTGTCCTTCACTAGCCCTTTACGTACCGGGGTCACGGTAATCCCTTGGTCCCGCGACCCCGGCACCATCAAAAAGGGTGTGAAAAAGTTGTAGTCGGCAACGCGCGATACTGTTGTTGAAGGCTTAAAAAAAATCTTCTTGTGCAAAAGTTCTAGGGTCGAGTAACGGATAGCGGGGCCACTAGTCTATGGAACCCCCTGTCTTGTGCTTGTTTGTCACCTTTTTGTATACATAAAGTAGCTTTCATAAAATAATCTTCAGCAATGGTTGAGCACCTCTGGATAAGACGGTAGTATTATATTGTGTCTTACTTACGTCTTATTTAAACAAGGTGTGTGTGAATCCGCTAAATCTGTTACAATAAAAAAAAATACTTCTGTTATATTTTGTTGTACAAAAAATACTTCTAATATGCGGTTCTTCCCCAGGAAATCATTTCTACTAGGCTTAACTCATCTTTGAAGAATGTATCACGATCTTGTATCTCATACGAGGGCATGTTTTGAACAAGTAAGTCGTGACTATCGGTCATTGACCGATTAGTATGTATACATTATGTGCTGGCTCAATATTGACACAATATTATTAGCATCGAGCAACTCTTATAACGGTGTAAATATTGCTCACAACGCCAGCAAATTGTGATTTTTGTAAAAACAAAGATAGTAAAAAATTAAACCACATTACATTCCTCTTTTGCGTCAGTTAGGTCGGTTTTTTGGGCGTCATAATTATCACAAACGTTCGGTGCGCAGTGTCTGCAATCGGTGTGCTTGTATGACCAGATTTATGAATGTGGATGAGGAGAAAGGTATATGTAGGGATCGTAGCAGGTGGTACTGGTTTCTGCTTACCCCCATAGAAATAGGGCGTGAGTTTATATGTAGGTAAAGGTCCTTCCGTTCTTGGTGGAACAGAAGGACTACCTACATCTGTTGGACTCTTACTGACTGTCGCGGGACTGTCTTATAAGTTGACGTAAACACAACGTAAAGGGCTATTGAAGGATCTCCGTGGATTTTAGTTAGCACGAGCCTGACAGTCACTCGCGTCCCGCCCTGGGTGGGAGGCCTCATTTGATGATTTTAACACGATAAAAAAAAAAACTTGTATTGATTAAAAACCAACTTGTTTACTTTGCTTTCACGGTGCCCTTTTAAGAAAGTCTCGCGAGGGTAGAAAGTCCATGGAAATAGTTTGTTTTCGCGGTTAGTCCCATCACCTTGTTTAATATTTCTAAAGCGCAAACAACGCATCTCTTTACTAAACTGCCTTAAAATCTTCCTCGTCTTAAACACATCGAAGTTTAACGTTTTGGAGGCCTATTCGGTGTTTCGGTGTTAAAATTCTAAAATTATATGTGTCTACTAAGAACGATGTGTGTAACTTGTAGGTAAAATAAACCCAACAAATTGTACAGACCCCAATCTGTACAGTTTTCTCAATCGAATATCAAGCTTCTGCTTTTGTATTAAAGTTGAAAATCTATTGAAGGAATTTGACAGATTGGGGTAGAATTGATGTGCGTGTCCGTACTTCCCAAAAAATGTCTGTATACTACAGGACTACTGTTTATATGAGACGGGTAATGAGGTAGGTGAGTATTGGTGAAGTGTCAACACCCCTCGGTGTTGACACTTCACCAAGCGGATGACAGTCATCAGTCATCAATGCGTGAAGCAGTAGGTCTGTAGCAATAATTCTTTAAGGGGCCCTATTATGACGTTTTAAAAAGCGAGAGTGGTTCCACTGTGAGAAAGAGATAGAGCTATACAGTCGTCTAGCGCCATCTCGTTCCCACAGTGGAATAACTCGCTTTAAGACGTCGTTGTAGGCCACCTGTTTCAAATCACTTTTTTAAATCAGATAACCGTGAGAAGCAAGTTTGAAATAGCTACAATTTTTGTGTAGAAAATTTATTCCATATTAGTTAATTTTTTTAAAATTACATGTCTTTGTGAATGTTATGAATTTATGAGTTCAATAAATGTTATACCAATACAGTAAGTTCTTGTTAAGGTCTTAAAAAGGTCTATAGTCTCGCCCTATTGACATCAGTATTAATTTGACCACAATTTCCACGTAGTATATGCGTTTGTTATAAAAAAATATTTCGTTTATAAAATACTTTAATTTGTTCTAAATACGTAAACTACGATTATTAAAACTCGCGTTTTGTAAACATGTTTCCAAAATGTTTTTTCATTACAATTGCGGGTATTTCTTACAGGCACGATTCCATCATACAAGTTACTTGTATACAAGTTGCAAATTGAACCAACCTGCATACAAGCTACAAGTTTGAACTTGTACTTTTTATTTCAAGCTACTACAATTTGCGATACGTAACGTCGCAATTGTAACTTTATACTTGTATCATGACTTGCCTAATGGAAACGCACCTTAATACGAAAATTGAAAAACACACATTTATTGTTTTCAAACTACCCTTAAATTGTCTGTAAGGTTTTATATGTCAATTATTCCAGTAGGGTATGTATTTTTATCTCTACGATATTATAATTCAACTTAATACTATACACATTTTATCAATAAATAACAGTATGTATATGTTGTTATTTTTCCACATTGGACAAGTACGTAATGTGTCATTTTTCTTTAAATAGATTTTATTTGTCTGCTCTATCATTTTATGAATTCCATAAAATAATATGATTATTGTATTACCTGCTAGCTATACTATTTTTAATACAAGCTTGACATTGTCATCAATTATTATAAAATGAAATTATTATGAGTATATTAATCATATCTATTTTATTTAGATATGAAACAAGACCTTTTGTAACAATTGAACAAATAATAAAAATAGGTCTTGCAAAACCTAGTCGAAGACTATTGTATCGTGGAGCCTGATCGCTATTTTAAAGTGATAAGGTCTAAAATATTTCTTAGTTTTATTTTATTTAGATCTCTGATTGATATCGTAACATTGTGATCGTCAACGTAGATTTAGCTTTGTTTATATATTACGAGCTGTAAATATACATGTTTACTGTAGTATTGATTTAATTATTTATAAAACAATTTATTTAATATTCAAAATGATACGTAGAATTCACACGCCATCGAATATGATACCTCGTAATATTGAAATTTGTATATCAACCTGATTATTAAATTACGTTTAATTGTGTACCCAAACTTTTGTAAGGCACGTGTTATGCAGATTTGTCTACTAATTTAATTATTTAAACTTATTTTGTTCTCTGCTCTGAGAATGAAAAAAAACTAAAGATGTGCTAATTCTGTAATTAATAGTTGACAAAATGAGACAAACAAGTGTTGTGCTAATCCATTTAAACACAGATTTACACAACACTAGTTTGTGTCATATTTTAGCTGGAGATGCAAAATATTGTGTGTTTGAACCTGTAAAAGAAAGTAATGGATATTGGGCTATTTGATTGGACCAGCATACTATACATACATACAGCAAGTAAACATCTTATGAAAAGTGGAATGCGTGTTTTTTACAATGTTATATGCCAGCAAATTACGATACGTTTGTGTGGTTTTCATAAAGGTTTGTAGTTTAAAAAAATGATAAATTGAATGTTTAATAAAATGATATTTAAAATATATATTTCACAAGCCCAAGATCTTTGGAATAAAACGGCTCGAAATCTTATACTGCTAGTTATGTTGGCCCAAACAAAACCAGTCATTATATTTTAAACATATACATGCCTAGTTTGTATACATATAAATTCATATTGTATAGAAAGTAAAACTGGATGTTTAAATCACTGTAATAATGTAATGGTGCAATTTGAATCCGTAAGATCAACATAGTAAGTTATTGGAAAAATAGAATTAATGAATTTGTATCGTTTTGTATCTAGTTTGCTGTTTAGCAAACGAAGATAAAAATAAAAATGTAAAATGCTGACGTAAACTTTATTTTTCTGTATCCCTTTCCTTATTATTGTTCTGAAATACATTATATTTGTATAAATGCGGGCTATTTTCCGCAACTCCACGAGTTAACTACGTGACATTGTGCGCGCAAGTACCTTGGTCAACATTTAGTAGAATTATATTTAATTAATCAACAGTGGTAATACATTATCAAATAGCCTGATAACGAAGATCAAATTTTGATCTACCCTGTTTCAAACTACTCCAGAAAAATCAGGAAAAATGGTGATAGTGTGTCCCAACACCATGGGTGTTGCCGACATTGAGCTTCGAGACGGAAAAGGTCTCTCTTGTAAAAGAACATCTGGTAGAAAAAGAAGAAGTAGCAAAGGTGAGTAGTTCATCGAAATTAGCGCACCCTGCTCCCCATATTTCAGTTAGTAAACCAATAGCAACAAAGGGATGCACATTTTTAATTTAAGGCAGGTTAGACGGGGCGCAAACGTTCGACACTTTCGTGTCTTGTGTCAGATACAAGCTACCGATGAATATTTGATTTATGAAAAATGAGTATGAAATCATCCACTCCCTGTGCATACGTAAACATTTTTTGTGTAGTTGCTTCTACATAACACATACTCATGAACTACGGTTCCCTGCGATGGGAGCGCCGTGTCGGCAACAAAGTGTATACATTTGCGCAGCGCCAATTATCGGAACGAATATTTCGTGATCAATTTATTTGAACACAAATCTCCGATATCTTTAGTGGGTTCATAAAACCTTGTAAAATCGTAAAAAAATCAAAATTACGATTTAAAAAAGGGGGTGCATGTAAAACTAGGAACGTTACTTAGTTACGGAGCACCACGCTGACCAGATGAAGATTTATTAGCGTCCTTGTCCTGGTTACTGTGACCTGTTTGGGGAAAGCGAAGGTTTCGTCGGCGCAATGATGGACGAAGTTATGATGAAGAAAAACTACCGAAAGTACCTCCTTTCAGTAGTTATTTTTCATTATAATATGACGGTACGATTAGGCTTTGGTTCCACTGAGGCGGAGCAGAGAGCAATTCACCAATCACATAGCTTGAGTGGAGAGATGTGGACATCGCCTCAGTGGAACTGCAGCCTTAACATTATGCCTGCCACACTGCATGGAGCGGAAGGGACTGTTAGATTCTTATCACTTGATCACACGTACCGAGCAAACGGGTGAGACAGTGCTCTCGGTCGAGTACTCGGTACGTATAAACATAGTGCGGAGTGGTCTCCCGGGTCCACCCTATGTTTATGTTTTTTCTGTCCGTGTAATACTAAATCCCATCCTTTTCCTTCAATTGCCCTTTGCTGTCTAGGGTCATGGTTATCTTTGCAGACGGTCCCACGGCCATCCTCTTCGTGTAGGTCCTCCTTTCTACACGTCGTAAGAAAACTGTAAGCAATCAATCACTTTGCAGACCTTCCCTCCCAGATTCCCAGAATCTCTTCTACATTCTGGAAATTTTGAATTTCCTGCGTTTTTTCGCAAAGTGTCATCGCTTCGTTTGCCGTTTGAGTCATGCAGCTATTCTGCTTTTTTTTTTCATTGTTTATCTTCATTTTGAGTACAAGAGCTTGTATTAATTAAAATATCATTACACATTATTTTATCTAATGCCAGGAGTTGGTAATTGATTTTAAATTAAAGTATTTGTTATTAGTAGTAATTATGATACTTTTATTAAGAATCTAAAAATGTATAAATGTAAAATACTAAATTAAAATTGAGAATAAACCTGCATTTGACAGATTGCGATGACAATTAAAAAATATGTTGCCAGCGGTTAAATTACAAAGAGATAAGGATTTTTTTATTGTGTTTAAATAATACTGAGATTAATCTTTCGTAGCATCAACAACTTTTCGATTTAAAACAATGAAATCAAGATTTATGCAGTCACAACTGAAAAATAAAATCGAAATATGAATAATTTGTGCTGTGTGAATTTGACAGGAATCATTTTTTTTTCATAAGCTGCCAAAAGTCTGGCAACTTTAGATAAAGTCAGAATTTTTTCACCACATACGGATGTCGACGGAGAAAGTGAATTACAAGTTGCGATATTTTCGAGTTTATTAAGTTTAAACAGTGAAATGAATATTTCTTCATTGTGAGAAATGCTCTTATTTTCGTCAACGGATTATTGTGTGTGCCAAATAACTGGTTGTTATTTGGCTTTAAAATGTTGGAAAGTCGGGGCTTTTGACAGATCGTTCCTCGCAAGTTTAAAGTAATTTTTAAGTGTGTCTTGTTAAATTAGTGTGCAGGATGCCGAGGGGAGAGAACAGGGCGAGCATCCTGTTATCTCGGGAGGAGAATGAACAGGTGTTCAGTCTGATTGGACCGAAATGCCAGGTGAGTAAGCTATGGATTCTCATTAACAATCCGCGTGATTCAGAATGCCCTTAGATTACGTATCTCTGTCCATATCTGTGGATTATCAGTCGGTATCGCCGCGATACTTTTGGTGAGCTGTGAGTTTTCTCCTTGAATGACAATATGACTGAAAACTGATCCTTAATGCTACCTGTTGGAATTATTTTCAGACTTGTATGTGTTGAGCATACAATTATTAATTTATACTCCTGTCATATTAAATATCTTGAATGAAACTTAATTTAACAAAAATAATCGAGGTTAAAAAAATAACAAAGTATAATTTTATTGAAATTTTATTTCTCATGTAAACAACCATAAACAAACACAAATTGCATGTAAACCTTGTAACAGATAAAAGCAATAATTATTATGGTGTCTCTGAGATGTGGTACATAAGTTCGAGGCCTGCAAAGTTGTTTCTCAACAGTAGTGTATTTTTTACAATCACAAAGTACTCATTATTGTTATCTTCTGATTACAGCATAAAGTACTTGTAGACTCATTGTTTTAACCTGCAGTTTTGTGTAACAACTTAATTCTTTTTCTACATAAAAAAAATGTTTGTTGCATGTGTTTTAGTAACTCATATTTTTATTTTTACTTCACATAAAAATGTTGAAATCAAACTTTTTGATTTATACAGTTATACAGTAACCCAATTTCATAACATATGCAGTTACAGAATATAATTTTAATTCCCTATTTCATAGTAATTTGAAATCCTAAAATAATTGTCAATGTCCCTGGGTCAAAGAGACAATGAGACTGATTCTTACCAACTAAAACCCACCCCATACCTTCAAATGCCCTTTGCTTTCAGGGCTGCCGTGCCCATTTTGTTTTTTTATGTTTGTGGCTTGGCTATATGAAGAGTCTGTTTACACATCATATATCCAAGGAGTACTGATGTGAATATTTGGTCTTGTTCTCTTTGTATACTAGTGTTTCATAGTTAAAGGTGTACAAAGAGGGTTGGATAGGTATGTGGAAGCTTGCGACAGCGGGTGTGATGGAATAAGTAAACAATAAAAAACACTATCCATTCCACCCACACTTCTATTCCAGCACTTAGAATTTTAGAAAAATTATGTGCATATAAATATATGCTAATTAAACATTCTGTATAATAATAATTACATAATTCAATCAAGAAGGTTGATAACTTCTTTATTGTATTTAAATGTAAATAAATGTTATGCGTTATTGGAAGGTTTTTATAAAATTTTGTGATAATTATGTAAAAACCAATAACGGTAATCAAAAAATTCAAGAGCTAGTTTACGTAATCAATTGCTTATTTTCGTTGGCCGAAACACTGAGTCACATTTATTGTTTCTAACCCAAACTATGTGAATCTATACCTTAAAAGGAAGTAATGGTTTTATTTTCCCATGTAGAAAAGTACATTACTCATTATAGCTTTGTTAGTAGAATTGGAAATTGCGTATTTTCCTACTCCTCTGATTTTCTTTACTGGTTAATTTCAATATCCGGGACTTTGTGGAGCTGCATTATTTCCTACACTTTTCTTGCTTGGAGTTGTTCTGATGGTTGCCACTGTTGATTCTGGCTTTCAGAAGTAGCTCTAGTTCAGCAATATTGTGGTGTGATTATTCTGAAAAGGTACCTAAACTGTTAGTTACTAGCTTTTGCCCGCGACTACGCTCGCGTGAAGGACCTTGAACTGGTGTTGATAAAAACATGTCTAAGAACCATAATTGAAAATCTGCTTTCAAATTAAAAAAAAAAAAAAAAACAAAGGTTGCAGGTTCGAACCCCGGCACGCACCAATGTCTTTTAGAATTCATGTGCGTATTATAAATTAATTATCACTTGCTAAAAACGGTGAAGGAAAACATCGTGAGGAAACCAGCACACCTGAGAGATTTTTCAACGGTGTGTGAAGCCATGTCAGAGGCCTACGGGCGGTTTAAACTCTGACACCAGGTTGTTCATCAACCATACGATAAGAAGAAGAAGAAGAAGAAGAAGAATTAAAAAAAAACCGCAATAAAATCAGTTCACCCGTTTAAGCAAGTGCTCAATCCCTCTTTCGCGTGGGGGCTAAAAAGAACAATTTGTTGCAGCTAGAGAGTTACGTAATACTCTGGAAAGTGGTTACTAACCATGTTTCACTTTGTAAATCGTTTATAGGGCGAAAGTTAATCTAAGCGCTGTTAAGGAGCACAGCAACCTAAGAAAACACTTGTACATAGTAAATAAGTACTTAGAAAGTAAGGCATTGTATAGACGTAAGATTTATAAAACCTTTTAAGTTACTAAGTATTTGTTACCCCTCCCTTAGTTCTGTAACGTAGAGTTTAGATTTAGACATTGATATTTTGATAGTGTTTTGTGTGTTTGTAATAGTATATAAGAACAGTGTAAAATACCACGGCGAAAAATACCACGGCGACAAATATAACGTGGTGTTTTTCTAAACAAAAGAGCGATGTAACAATAGAACAATAGGCAAAAACACCCCGCGCTACACATGTGCGCAAACGCCGAGCGTAGACGGACGAGAGGAAGGGATAGCGTGGGGGCGATCCACCCCCACACACCCCGTCTACGGTCGAGCGTATAAATATAGCGCGGTGGAATATAACGGGGCAGCCTGGAATCGCAAGCCTCAAGAACAACAACAACAAGTGTACTCGTGAATATAGCACCTTTCAAGCAACCTCAGTGTTTATCTTTCTGATTCAATGAATCCCTGCGCCTGAATATTCTACAAGTTTGGTCCTTCGTTAGCCGGATCAGGAAGATAGCGTGAAAAGCGAAAAACGTGAAAATGAGTGAGAAAAGTGCCGTCACAACGAGAAGCAAGCTGAGGCGTTTAGAAGAGGACGTCCAAAGGAAGAGGGCTCTCGAAGCGGACTCCGGCGTACCCTCGGACAGGGCTCCAGGCTCGCCGTCAATCGCGCCAACTCTACATCCGGAACGAACGCAAGTCATCCCACTGACGAGTCCCGGTCGAGTCATAGACTACCGGGAAATGTCGACGTCAGTGCGGTCGGTGACAGCGCGAGGAGTAAGATCCGGTACCAGCATGACCTCGTCAAGGAGCGGCCACAAGAGCGCCGAGTACCTGCGACGACGGGCCGAGTATGAGGCTGAAAAAGAGTTGGTTCAAATGAAAGAAAAATTAGTGCAAAAGAAGCTAGAAGCAGAATTAGCAGAGATCGACGCGGCCGCCGAGGAAGATTTGTGCTCCGAAGCGGAAGAAACAACCGCGTGCCGCGTAGAAGAGTGGGTCACGCACACGACGCCCGTCGTGACTCGTCAAGAACAAGTTTCGACGTGTCGGGACATGCCGCCACGGACACAGCCCCAGGTACCAGTGTCTGAAATATTAAGTGAAGTATTTCAACGCCCGCCTGCGAACGCGCCGCCGCCACCGGTACAGCCCGAGCGAATACCTGCGCCTCCGATCAGTGCGCCCGCGCCCGTCCCGAACCGCGAGCCCGCGTACCCAGCGACTCCGACAGTTAACGCTGGCACCGCACGCGCATCGAATCGCGACGCACCCGAGTGGGACAGGGGCGCCGTAGAAGACGACAAGGCCGGGTCTACACGCGACATTAAGATTGATCAGCTGGCGGAAGCGATCGCGAGCCTCGCGCGGCCGCGACCGGTACCTAGACAAGCCTACGAACTGCCAACGTTTAAAGGTGACCCGGCGGAGTGGCTGTCCTATAAAAACATGTACCACGACACGACGGATATGTACGAGTTCAAGCCGCACGAGAACCTCGCAAGATTGAAAACATCGCTACAAGGAGAGGCGAGAATAGCGGTGGAAGACTTACTTCGAGCATCGGCCAGCCCGTCAGAGATCATAAAGACTCTGGATGAAGAATACGGGCACCCCAACCTTATTTTAGAGTGCGCGTTGAAAAAAGTACGCGAACTACCGAGAGTGACAGAAAGCGGCCGCGAGTTAAGAAGATTCTCAACAACGGTAAGAAACTGCGTGTCGCTGCTGAAGAGTGTGCGTGCTAACGGGTACCTGAATAACCCGCAGCTGGTGAGCGAGCTACTGAATAAGCTCACGCCGGTGCAGCGCGCACAGTACGGAGACTTCGCGATGGGGATGGCGACGAGTCAAGGCCTGGACATGAGGGTGTCTCCGAGTCTAGAGATGCTCTCAGAATTCCTAAATCACCTGGCACGTGCATCGTCATTCTACGTGCAGCTGGACATGCCCGCAGCCGCGCCGAGCAAACCGCGAGCTAGCGCGCCACCAGCGAAGACAGCCAAGAACATACAGCGGCTGCACGTACACGCCAACGATGAAGAAAACACGCGAGCTCCGACCAGAGAAGATTCGTGTCAGCTGTGTAAAGAAAAACACACGCTCACAGCCTGCAAGCAGTTCAACGATCTGGACGTCAACGAGCGCTGGGCGTTCGTCAAAGAGCAGAAACTCTGCTTCAATTGCTTGGGAGGCAGGCACTCGAAGAGAGTGTGCCGCAAGAAGAAATGCGCCACCTGCAACTTTGCGCATCACAATCTCCTACACGTCGACAAAAAGCCCGAGAGTGTGACGAACGTCAGCGATTATAACGGCAAGGCGCTTCTCAAGATCATGCCGGTGCACGTCATCAGCGAAGGTAAAGAAGAAAGCTGCTACGCTCTGCTGGATGACGGTGCGACGGTATCGCTGATCGACAGCGCCCTGGCCGGGAACGCAAAGGGCAAACGTGTGCCGCTGACAATCAAAAGTGCGCGTGGACAACAAATAACGGACAAATCATCGCGAGTGATAAGTGTGGGAGTGCGCGGACCCAACGGACAAGTGCATCAAGTGAAGTGCCGCACGTTAGTAAACATGGACTTGCCCTCGCAAACAGTGCCCGCCGCCGTCATGTCGGAGCATGCCCACCTACGCGACTTGGGCTGCGAGGAAATCTGTGGAGCCAAGCCGCTGTTGCTACTGGGCCAGGACAATTGGGAGCTGCTCGTCGGCAGGGAGATGCGCCGGGGCAAATCAGGTAAGCCAGTTGCCTCTTTGACCTCGCTAGGATGGGTCGTGCACGGACCCTTAGGTTCGACTAGTTATAACAATCAATTTGTAAATTGTTTAAGTGAAAGCAGTGCGGATTTGCACAATTTAGTGAAAAAACAGTTTGAGTTAGAAGCCATAGGGATATCGGAAGTACCGCGGAAGCACGCAGACATCGAGCGCGCCAACCACATTTTGGACGCCACTAGCCGCCAGTCAAACGGTGGAGCTTGGGAGGTGGGTCTGTTGTGGCGTCAGGACAACCCTCAGTTGCCTGACAACTACGTCAACGCGAAGCAACGTCTGTCGGGAATAGTGCGCCGGTTCAAGAAAGACGCGACCTATGAGAAAGCTTACGCAGCTCAAATAGAACGACTGTTAAAGGAAGGGTACGCCAGCAAGGTAGAGAGTAAAATCGACTCAGAACCCGTGTGGTACCTGCCCCACTTTGGGGTCACTAACCCCAACAAGCCGGGCAAGTTACGTTTAGTGTTCGACGCCGCCGCGAAATACGAAGGTACGTCGCTAAACGATCACCTTTTGACTGGACCCGACCTACTGAACCCATTGTTAGGGGTACTATTGAAATTTCGTTTAGGCCCTGTCGCGTTCACAGCGGATATTGCCGACATGTTTCTCCGGGTTCGAGTCCGGGAGCAAGACCGCGGGGCGCAGCTGTTTTTGTGGGCAGAGGACAGCGATAGGGAACCCGAAGTATATAAAATGAACTCGATGATATTCGGTGCGGTATCGTCGCCTACATCCGCGATTTATATATTAAATAAAAACGCGAATAAATACATTGAAAGTCACCCCGATGCAGTGTCAGCGATCAGGAGTAATCACTATATGGACGATTACCTCGATAGTGCGTGGTCTGTCGGGCAAGCCGGTCAGCTGATTGAGGACGTGACCCACATCCACGCCGAGGGCGGATTTGTGATACGGGGGTGGGTCACAAACTCTCAGGAGCTGCGCGACAGGCTCCGCACTGAGATGCCAGACAAGGTATCGCTGGACAAAGGGGAGGACGGAGTGGAACGGACGCTGGGACTCACGTGGTCACCCACCACTGACGAATTGGCTTTTGATCTGTCCTTCAAGAGATTGCCGAAGGAGATCACGGAAGGGCGGGTGGTACCCACGAAACGAGAGTTCCTCCGTTTCATCATGTCGATATTTGACCCACTAGGATTTTTATATCCGTGTGTCATTCAGTCCAGAATCTTAATGAAAAAGATCTGGAGCACGGGCATCGGCTGGGATGAACAGCTGAAAGAAACTGAGGCGCGCTGCTGGTTCGACTGGCTTGACAACTTGCAGCACCTCGCGAGCGTATCGGTGCCTAGGTGGTACGGGTTGTGTACAGACCACCTAGAGCTGCACGCCTTCGGAGACGCGAGCGAATCCGCGTACGCAGCGGTAGTCTACCTAGTCGGGGTAGACGTCTCCGGGGAGAGAAACGTCGCGATTGTGATAGGCAAGGCCAGGGTGGCCCCTCAAAGGGTGGTCTCGATCCCACGGTTGGAGCTGCAGGCAGCCGTTTTGGCCTGCAGACTCGCGGAAACCGTCGAAAGGGAGCTAGGAGCCACCATACGGAGTAAGTACTTATGGACGGATAGTAAAACCGTATTAAAATGGATTAATTCAGAAGCCACAGAGTTTCAACGTTTCGTATCTCATAGGTTAGCTGAAATAGATAACAGGTCAAAGAGGTCGGACTGGCGCTGGGTTCCCTCGGCGCAGAATCCAGCAGACAAGGCAACCAGGTTAGACTGGCCTAATAACAGCAGTGAGTGGCTGAGTGGCCCTCCGTTTCTTCGCTGTCCACAGGAGCAGTGGCCGGCGAGCGACGACGTGAGTGGAGTGGCAGAGGCAGACCTGGAGCGGGTGCAGTGCGTGCACGTTGCGAGCACGCCACCTGAGCCGGTGCTGACGTACGCCCGGCTGCCGACCTGGACGCGCGCGCTATACGTCATGGCGCGCGTACTTATCTTCGTGGCGCTCTGCCGTAAACGACGGCAGACGTGTGCCGTAACAGCTGCGGACCTCGATGAAGCGAGGTTACACCTACTTCGCCTAGCGCAGGCGGAATGCTACGCATCGGACATCGCGGCCCTGAGAGCCGGCCGCGCGCTGCCAGCCGGCAGCAGGCTGCGCGCGCTGGACCCGATGCTGTACGGGGATGGACTCCTACGAGTGCGCGGCAGGCTGAGAGCCTGCAGCGAGCTGAGCTTCGGTGAGAGGCACCCCGTCATCCTGGACGGGAGGCACGAGCTCACACGCCGGCTCATCAGACATCACCACGAGGCGGCGCTGCACGCGAATCAAGAGGCCGTCGTGAACAGCATCCGTGAATTGTACTGGGTCACCAATTTGCGGTCCTCAGTGAAAGCCGTCACGGCGAGCTGCCAGCGCTGCCGCATTGAGAGAGCGAAGCCAAGGGCACCAAAGATGGGTGACCTACCGATCTCCAGGCTGGAGGTCACACGGCGAGCGTTCGTCCACTGCGGGGTCGACTACTTCGGCCCCATGGAGGTGGCCATCGGACGGCGGCGAGAGAAGAGGTGGGGTGTGTTGTTCACGTGCCTCGCCACCCGCGCCGTGCACCTGGAACTGGCATCATCTTTGAGTGCCGACTCGGCAATCCTTGCCCTGCGGCGCCTGATTGCGCGCCGCGGGCGACCATCGGACATGTACTCCGACCGGGGTACCAACTTCGTCGGGGCGCACACCGAGCTACGCGCTGCCCTCCGTGAGATGAATCACTCACGAGTGGCGAGCGAAGCTACAGGCCGCGGCATCGCGTGGCACTTTAATCCTCCGGCGTCCCCACACATGGGCGGATGCTGGGAGAGACTGGTGCGCTCTATAAAAAACGCGCTCAAGGCGACCCTGCGCGAGCGCGCCCCTCGCGAGGAGGTCCTCTACACCCTCCTCCTAGAGGCCGAGCTGGTCGTAAACAGCCGGCCACTCACCTATGTCAGCAGCGACGTCGAGCAACCGGTGGTACTCACGCCGAATCATCTCCTGCTGGGCACTGCCGCGGGGGATGCACCGTGTATGAGGGGCCACGCCCGCGACGAGGATGCGCGAGTACCTGCCGACGCTCCAACGACGCAACAAGTGGTCGGCTGACGAGCCGAACGTGAAAGTTAACGATGTGGTAGTGTTAGTGGACGAGAATAAGCCACGAAACCAGTGGACTAAAGGGATCGTGCAAAGTGTTTTCCCGGGTGCGGACTCTATTATAAGAGTGGTCGATGTACGAACGAACCATGGGGTCCTACGAAGACCAGTTGTGAAGGTTGTTGTGCTCCCGACCGATGGAAGTATGGTCGGTTGAACCCTCATACGGGGGGTGGAGATGTTAAGGAGCACAGCAACCTAAGAAAACACTTGTACATAGTAAATAAGTACTTAGAAAGTAAGGCATTGTATAGACGTAAGATTTATAAAACCTTTTAAGTTACTAAGTATTTGTTACCCCTCCCTTAGTTCTGTAACGTAGAGTTTAGATTTAGACATTGATATTTTGATAGTGTTTTGTGTGTTTGTAATAGTATATAAGAACAGTGTAAAATACCACGGCGAAAAATACCACGGCGACAAATATAACGTGGTGTTTTTCTAAACAAAAGAGCGATGTAACAATAGAACAATAGGCAAAAACACCCCGCGCTACACATGTGCGCAAACGCCGAGCGTAGACGGACGAGAGGAAGGGATAGCGTGGGGGCGATCCACCCCCACACACCCCGTCTACGGTCGAGCGTATAAATATAGCGCGGTGGAATATAACGGGGCAGCCTGGAATCGCAAGCCTCAAGAACAACAACAACAAGTGTACTCGTGAATATAGCACCTTTCAAGCAACCTCAGTGTTTATCTTTCTGATTCAATGAATCCCTGCGCCTGAATATTCTACAAGCGCCGTTTAAATAGTTCTGGTTTAATAGAAAGCATGTCTATCTAGTACTTCTTTTACAACTAAGTAAGGATTTAACGGTGACGATAGTTAGTAGTTTTGGTTTCCTAAAAACTTCTATATTTTGCATCAATCCCCGGTCGCATTAGTCTCTCTCGAGGTGATATCCCAATGACTTTTATGTCATTGGGATATCACCCCGAGTTTTCCCACTGTACTGTAGGGCAATTGCCTCCCTTTCTGTTAAGCTTTACACATTTCAGAGTCAATTTGGTACAATCTCGGCAAAAAGATGCATTTCAAAAACTGCATTCGATATACGGCCAAAGGATGCATTTCAAAAACTGCATCCGATATACGGCAAAAAGATGCATTTCATAAACTGCATCCGAAATACGGCAAAAAGATGCATTTCAAAAACAGCACTCAACTCTTCCAGGCGTTGTGGTCGACAACGCCTGGAAGAGTTGAGTGTCAACTTCTCTGTCTTGCCTGTTTTCGAAGGAAACTATCTAGCCTAAATAAATGTACTCATCGACATAATGGATTTCTTGAACATCTAATTCAACCCCAGTTTTTCATTAATCCAACCTCAAGGCTTGCTGTGCTTAGGTCTTGGAGCATCAGTTGTAATTCGGCAGCAGCCGGTGCAAATAGAATGATGTCGTCAGCGAAACGGAGGTTTGTAAGATTTTTGTTATCGACTGTTATGCCTTTACTGGACCGTCTTATGCCAGTAGAATTTTGTAACAGTACTTTTAGTCTTCGGCTATATGCCATCCTGCTACTCTATTCTCAAACTACTGTAACTTCTGAAGCCAGAATCAACACCAGAAATGCACTCAGGGATTAAAGCTCATGAGCTCAGGGCGTAACTCATACTTAGTACGCAAAATCCGTAATTTTTATACATTCCTAAAATCCCGGAATATTCCAACAATTAACGATTTCCGTTCAAAAGACATCCCTTTAGGTGCAGAAATAATAAATTGTACACACAATTAGCGTCATTAAAGGAGCTTGTCATGTCTATCTATGTACTATGTAGCATGGTCAGGAAAAAAACTTGATATTGGTAAGAAGCTAGCAACAGAGGGGAGCAAGCAACCATGATCGAACTCCAATCCTGTCGAATGTGCCCCATCTGCACTAGCCACCCACCTTTTGCGTTAGCCCTGAGAACGAGACATTGCTAATATATGGGATGGGAAACATATAACCGTGTCTTTCACATTCCAAAGCCAACCGCCTAACTGGTGGCCAAAATCTGGGCGAACTCGATTTAGATTACTATCTGCACGCTAAGCAGGAGAACGAAGAGGACTCAAATAAGTTCAAAATTCATCGTAATATCGACCAACACCAAGAAGGAGAGAAAAATAAATGCCAAGAATATTTCGAATGCTTTCCACATTGCTCGAGGATAAGATAGGTTTCCTATAGACACTTTCTAAAATGATGAACGGATGAAGCAAGGTGTCCTGTGCATAGCAAGTGTTATGACGAGACATAATAACATGCCCTGTCAACACTTCCGTCCTAGACGATCCATACTAAACAAACATTGTCTAGATAGCAGAGTGTACGTGCTTCTTGACATGAACGATTCCGTAGTTAATTTTTCAGCCTTTGATTTATCTTTATTTGAAGTTAATTGAGTATTGATTGATCTTAGCATCGACCCTAGGTTTGTGCTATTCTTGTATATGCATAATTTGTATTGCGATTCATTCGGAGCCAAGGAAATATGGACCTAAAATCCACTTACGGAACCAATTCACGTTGACGTCCTCGGTTATAAATCAAAATCAGACTGGACTAGACGAACCACATAACCGCTCATTACGTTTAAATATTTTCGTTTTACAACAAATTTAGACTTGTTCATACGTTAATTTGGTTTATGCATTTCATAGACATCCCAGACTGTTATATATGTATGTGTGAGCAGCGCGTATGTAAGCGTGCGCTGCGTCCCGACCCAAACCTCTAATGCCGAATTAAACGAGTGTGCTATTAGCCGTGAGTAGTTTCACTTGTCTCCCTACGCACCTACATAACACAGACAAGACATGTGTTAAAATAATAGCGGCTATTGGCTAGGTCATTGCCACTTTTAACCCAATTCGCAGTTGACACCAACATCTCGTGGGACTCACAGCATTACACAATCAATAAGTACCTTCAACTATTGTTTACTTTTCTCATACACACGTTTATAGTAAGAAAACGATGTCAAGCCTTGGGCAATTAAATAAAACGTTGATGACTCATAGCCAAAACCATGATCATATTGTTCTCGTGGAAGCAAGATATACTCGTTTATCAAGAGCATAATAAATAGTACGTACCTAGTGACCTGTAGGCTGAACAAAAACTGGTTTATTAAGATAGTATTACGCCTAACCATACTTTCAGTGTAAGGTCTGAAGAAGCCCATTGTTTAGTCTTGTGCGACTACCTGTTATTGTAACTACAAAGCGTCACATATTATGACATAGATTCCGTCAACACAAACACTGCCTAAGATTTAACGTAAAAACTAGTAGTACACCAATCCAAGAACTGAGGAGCTGAAGTCTCGATTACGATCACTATAGGGGACCAACAAAGATATTTTATACTGTGGCTTTGAAACTCTCGCCGTGAAACCCCGAAAGCAATAAATAAACGGATACTGTGGAAAGTCTGTCATCTTCTCCTGCCACTGATTTTGATCTTTTCACCGTGGCTCTGTAAGACACATAAAATATTCGAAAAAAAAAGTCAAGTGGCAATAACAGATGGCCAACGTTTCTTTTTGCACGTTCCATTCTGGGTTACGTCAACTTACGTTTTTCGAAATCGCAGTGAGAATGAGAACATTAAGATCAGTAAGATGAACGAACAGAGAATTTTAAGTTATTTTATGTAACGCGTTGAGACTTCTTTTAGAAAATGTCGCGCGTTGTCTAGTTGGATCGTGTTTCGGTTGACAACATTGAGTAATCTATCAGAAAGTTTGTTATGCCGTTAGCCTTTCGTTTGAGCTTTCCCGTGCGCTCTATGGAAAGTTCTAAAACATTCATACATAATATCAAACGCATCGTCCGTCAGGCAGTGCGTTTCTTCAATCGTAGATTGTATCCTTCGATCAATAATAGTATTGTATCCGATAGTAGTTGTGGCCATGCTTGGCGAAGGCTTATAGGCGAAGTTAGCTGACGGGTTTTTTATGTTGATGATGTTCTTGCATAAATTCAACCGAGGGACCCTCCGTCTATTAATATGAGATTAATCAACCATAAAATCAATGCGATTTTCTAAAAGAACGGTCACTGGCTTATCACAGTTGACTACGCTACATGTGTCATCTTCTCTTAAAGGTCAGCTATAAGCAGATTGCACCCGAGCGTCCTGTAATTGCGCTTACGCATAATTACACGCGTGTATGAGTCATGGAGGCGGGAGACTGATAACAAAATGATCGAAGTTATTAAATCACTTTGTGTTAATAATGTTTTGTCATCACTGCTCTCAGACGGTGATATCATTCTTAGAAAATTGTGACATCTATTACCATACCGGACTGGACTTCTGTGGTGTGTTACAGTATGAACCTCTCCCTTTCATTGTCAGAATAAAGGTATCATATATCTGGTCATACAAGCACCTAACCTCACCAATAAGATCAGAGTTGGTCTTCCTAAGGGCGTCTCGGCATTGCCACTGAAATCTGCCAGTAGTGCCAACCATGCTAAATCATTTCAGTCCATAGGAAATAGGATAATGTACCAAAAAAAAACCTAACGTCATGCCGTGGTGTAATTGTTAGGGCGTCCTGACGTCACAAGCCCACTCTCGACTTTTGATACGTTTCATATTTGTAAATATATACTGATTAAAAAAAAAACTACGTGTCCGTTATCTTTTAAAACTAACTGACTGACTAGTCAGATTTGTAATTTATTAAAATTTATTCATGCTGGAAACCAGCCTATTATTAGAGTTGCCAGACAAGGATCAGATTGTTTATCAATAAAAACACGAGTAAAATTCCTTGTGTTTACTTACCTCCAATATAAGTGCGACGAAAATAGTTACTATCAAGCGGAAGTGATATTTTATCAACAATGAATAATACTATGCTATTTGAACAAGATCTAGCCACCAGACAAAATACCTTAACTAGATAACGCAAAATACTGAAAAACGATACTGCCTGCTTATTTTGAGCGAATCATTTTCATTATCGACAATTTGACACGATCACACGTTTCGTTAAGTACATACCGTATATATTTAGATACTATACTGTTTACTGCTAGCCTATATCATCCCACTGCTGGGCAAAGGCCTCTCCCCATGACTTCCAGTTTTCACGATCCAGGGCCAAAGTGGGCCACTGGTCATCGGTTTTGTCAAGCTCGTCCCGCCATCTTCTACGAGGTCTGCCACGACGCCTTCTGACTGTGTCAGGGCTCCACAAAGTGGTTATTTTGGCCCACAGCTCATTGGGCACGCGGCAGACGTGGCCGGCCCAGGCCCATTTCAGTGTAGCGGCCTTTCTGCAGCAATTTGTGTTTTGGAGCGCAGTGTTGTGTTGCGTACGCGGTCTGATATTTTGACGCCTAGAATACTACGCTCCATTGCACGTACACGTACCGTATATAGAGAGTTCTATTTTTTCTTTTATTTGATCTGTATTATCCCACTTATCTCGATGTAGTGCTTTTTCTTTCCGATCCACTAGGAAGGCCATCCGAGGAGACCCGTGATCTTCTTCTCGGTCTTCCGCAAATCCGTTTGGGTCCGAATATCGCGGATTCCTATCCGTCTTCTAATTGTTGCGATTTTCGGGTAATCCAATCATGTAACGGCATCCGGGAAACATGGCCAGTATTTACCTAATACTCAATTGCTCACCAAAATTGTTCACAGCTCTCTTAAATATTTCTCAGTGTCTAACTATAATGACGGTCTAATTGGAGATAACAATTCCTAGCATTTAATTTCATAGAAGTTATAATATTAGCCAGTCCGTAAGATTTGCTCAGGAAATAATGAACCTTAAAAGCTTACGTATAAGTGCCACTTGTCGGCTGTGACAACAGAATCCTACCTTTTCTTTGAATTTACTCACAAAATCAATAACTCCACAGAGTCTGGCAACTGCAGTGGTCCAGCTATTCACAACAGAAGATCCTTCGCACTCAAAATGGAAGAAGAAAGACACAGGCGTGCTGTGCCTGATCAAAGACAATGGGAAGAGGTCGTACTTCTTCCGGATATACTGCCTTTACCGCAAGGCTATGATATGGGAACAAGAGGTCTACCTCCAGATCGAGTACAAGAACCCGAGGCCGTTCTTGCACACCTTCGAGGCGGAGGTGAGTGTGACTTACAATTTCTATTATATCTAATGGTGCATCAATTCCGAAATAGCACAGTGTTGCAACATTTTGCATTATGTGAATTTCTTCATCTGTACGGCTTTTGCTATGACTTTTTATTATACATTGTTACAAACGTTACTCAATGAAAAGTTATCTCGGGAAGTCGGGATGTATGCAGCCTCTAGGCATAAATCGCAAACCATGATATTAATGCATAAACTGATATTATATTGCGGCTAAAGCCGTATACGACGGTTTGAAAAAAAAGTATGTACCTAACGAAAAGGGGCGGAATAATTGAAAACGTGAAAAGCAGCTCTATTGTTCTTTCTTGCAGGATCAAACCTTGCGGTCAAGTAAAAACATGGCATGAGAAATCAATAATGTTATTTAGGTATTCAGGCTGTCCCAGTTATGTCTACGCAATTGTGTAATGATCGTTCTTATTTATTATTGCGTGATAAAATTTCGATTCCATTTTTGGCAGTCACGTCATACAGTCTGTATATCGAAGGCTTCATGAATCTTGTTAATATTATTTGGACAGCTGCCTTTGTACTATCAGCAAATTTGCCTGTATTGAATAAGGCCGCCCATTCACGGACTGCTCTAGCAGTTAGTGTATGCCTGCTGGCTGTTCGAGCAGTCCCGTTTATGCGTTTACGTAGAAGATTATAGTTTTCTATGCAGTCGCAGCTTGAACTCGATACTGACTGCTTCGAGCAGGCCGTGTATAGCCAGCCTAACATCAATCGACACCTGATGAATGTAAGAATAAGTACATATAGGTCAAAGTTGGATTTAGAAATTTTGTAGTTTCGATTTAGAGGTGACATTTCAAATATAATATTAGTTGAAACGGGTAAATCTTTTAGTGGTATCAAAACAAATTCTTTAGATTTTACACACATGTTATAACACATGACAAAACAAAGAAAAATAAGTTCTCAAAAATTTAATCTTAATTTATCAAGCTTATTCATATTTAAAGGGATTATTGAAAGATTAATGAATGAAGATTATTCATTGCTATGATGAATCATCACGAATGAGCCACCATTCATCGGTCATGATAATTGTATCAAAAAAACAAATATATCAAACAACAACATCGATATCCTTGTAATGTTATTAATTTATCATATACTTACAAGAACACATATTGTGAAGAATGTGTTCAAAAATAGCAGGAGAATTTTACCTGATAGCGGTCGATAAAACCTATATTGCGGTGTTTATCTCTCCAGAAATAGATTGTGAATGTATAGGAACTGTGAATGAAACAATTTATTCAGTTGAAATGAAACAGAACACTGGCGTTTGTTTTGCCTATATCAGAGATTTCCAAACTATGCGCTGTAGATTTTAGAAGGGAATCGTATGACTTTCCTCCCACTTTGCCTTTAATTGGCGCCGTGAGACGCTCCTGTTGACCTCTCCTCGGATCGAATTTGCATGAATTGAAGACTCTAAACACAAGATCCACCAGCAAGCAGATTCTCTTTACGTATTCAGATATGGTGGAGTTTTGAAGTCAGGTACCATTGTTACCTGATTTCGACTAGCTAGAACGCCGAGACATGTTACTAGATCTGTAAGTGCGCCGCCAACTGTAAAAGTTTGGGAACCCCTGACATAGATGATTAAACTGGGAGCCGAGGGTAATGTAGTTGGGTAATAGTAAGTTGATACTGCTATTTAGCCCAGTCATCCCAGGGCCATTCCTCAATGAGCACTCTGGGCAAGTGCTCAAGGCCCTGAGTTCCTGTGACAATCGTAGCAGTAACTTCCTTCTTATGATTCTGTAGTTTTTCTACATAATTTTTCAAAAGATAAACCTCGCGTGGTGTACTCAGGCAGTGTAGGGACCCAATGTCCTAAAGTGCCCAGAGCCTCGAACAGGTTAAAGACAGCCCTGCCTCTCTTCATGACTTGTACTTTTTTTAATCCAGGTCCAAAGTAGACTACTCGTCGTTGGTTTTGTCCAGCTCGACCCGCCACACAGTGGTCCCATATCGAAAATTAGTGGACATAGGCAACAAAGTTCCAATATCGATGCGATTTTTTTTTATGTGATTCTTTACGATATTCCTGACAACTTTTACTCTTGTGAAATTTCTTCTAAAGTTGATAGTTTGTCTGAAAAAAAAATAATTAGATTTTTTTGTATGGAGCGAATCACCTTTCATTTTTTTTCTTCAATTGTATTAATATGTTGGGTGTATGGCGTGAGTATATAATAGCAAGGGTCATTCTCTATCCACGAAAAATAAAATCAGCGCCGGCCATCTGCGGCCGCGCGAGTAATCATTCCTCAAAAAATAATAATTGTTTATGATATTTTTTGACATTTAAACTAAATTCAAAGTATATTTTTTGTCTCATTTGGCTGTTCTGACCTTCTTTTTTTTTAATATATAGTTTTGATAGTATATAAGGTACCTACAACTAGTAATTCTTGAAAAGATTATTTTTTTTTACCGAATGATTACTCGCGCGGCCGCAGATGGCCGGCGCTGATTTTATTTTTCGTGGATAGTGAATGACCCTAGCTATCATATACTCAAGCCATACACCCAACATATAAATAAATAATAAATAAATAATAAATATTCCACAACTATCACACAAGGCCATCTAGTCCCAAGCTAAGCAGAGCTTGTGTTATGGGTACTAGACGACTGATAAACATACTTATATATTTCTAAATACATACATATTATAGATAAAATTATAGATTATAGATATTAGTACAATTGAAGAAAAAAAATGAAACGTGATTCGCTCCATACAAAAAATCTGATTAAAATTGTTTAATTTTTTTTTCTTCAATTGTCCTAATATGTTGCATGTATGGCGTGAGTATATGATAGCTAGGGTCATTCTCCATCCACGAAAAAATAAATCAGCGCCGACCATCCGCAGCCGAGTAATCATTCGGTAAAGAAGAATATTTTGTATGATTTTATTTTGCCATTTAAAATAAATTCAAAGTATATTTTTTGTCTCATTTGGCTGTTTCCACCTTCTTGCGATTGATGACTCATTTGTTTGTGCGCTCGGCTAAGCGCATAACAAACGAGTCACCGAAAAATAATTGTCTCTGATTGGCTGTTATTTTTTAACTACCTGCACCTTATCTATTGTTATCGGTACCACCTGCACTGTGATTGATGACTCATTTGTTTTTGCGTTTGGCTGAGCGCATAACTAATGAGTGATCGAAAAATTCTCGTCTCTGATTGGCTGAATTGGATGTACTTATTCGTTTTACAGAAGAAGCTTCGGAAGCCCATAATAAGGACTTCAGAAACGTCAGGGAGAGGCACACTCGGAAAACGGGCAGTATAGCAACAAACGAAGACATCCTCCATGGACTTCTAATAAGTTCTGATCCTCACATATCCTACATAAGGCTCAAACTAACGAAACAGGTTGTTAATGAGTTGTTGCCTGAAGCAATTCAGTTGTTACAGACTACCGAGTCTCCCATTGACAATGAGATTATGGAGGAAGGAGAATGCCTCGTAGCAGAGTCCGAAAATTTGCCAGACCCACTTCTGTAACATGAAATAAAGTGGTCCGGTTCTAGATTATTCCCACAAAAGCCCATCAAGGCTGGGAATGACAAACCACCCTTTTCAGGGCTACAATTACTTCACAATTTCTGATCATACGAATGTTAACTTATATTATAATATACATACGATGGATTATGTAGATAACAGTTTATCAACTTCTTGCCCGTACAAATTCAAACTGTTTCACCTATCATTAACAAAATCTGTTAAACCAGAAACTTATTACGATATTTATTCAGCAATAGATAACGTGCAGATAGTTACAAAAAACAGCCAATCAGAGACGAGCATTTTTCGATGACTCATTAGTTATGCGCTCAGTCAAGCGCAAAAACAAATGAGTCATCAATCACAGTGCAGGTGGATAACAATAGATAAGGTGCAGGTAGTTAAAAAATAACAGCCAATCAGAGACAATTATTTTTCGGTGACTCGTTTGTTATGCGCTTAGCCGAGCGCACAAACAAATGAGTTATCAATCGCAAGAAGGTGGAAACAGCCAAATGAGACAAAAAATATACTTTGAATTTATTTTAAATGGCAAAATAAAATCATACAAAATATTCTTTTTTACCGAATGATTACTCGGCTGCGGATGGCCGGCGCTGAATTATTTTTTCTTGGATGGAGAATGACCCTAGCTATCATATACTCACGCCATACATGCAACATATTAGTACAATTGAAGAAAAAAAATTAAACAAATTTAGTCAGATTTTTTGTATAGAGCGAATCACGTTTCATTATTTTTCTTCAATTGTACTAATATGTTGGGTGTATGGCGTGAGTATATGATAGCTAGGGTCATTCACTATCCACGAAAAATAAAATCAGCGCCGGCCATCTGCGGCCGCGCGAGTAATCATTCGGTAAAAAAAATAATCTTTTCAAGAATTACTAGTTGTAGGTACCTAATATACTATCAAAACTATATATATTAAATAAAAGAAGGTCAGAACAGTCAAATGAGACAAAAAAATATACTTTGAATTTTGTTTAAATGGCAAAAATATCATAAACAATTATTATTTTTTGAGGAATGATTACTCGCGCGGCCGCAGATGGCCGGCGCTGATTTTATTTTTCATGGATAGAGAATGACCCTTGCTATTATATACTCACGCCATACACCCAACATATTAATACAATTGAAGAAAAAAAATGAAAGGTGATTCGTTCCATACAAAAAAATCTAATTATTTTTTTTTCAGACAAACTATCAACTTTAGAAGAAATCTCACAAGAGTAAAAGTTGTCAGGAATATCGTAAAGAATCACATAAAAAAAAATCGCATCGATATTCGAACTTTGTTGCCTATGTCCCCTAATTTTCGATATGGGACCACTGTGCGCCATCTTCTACGATCTCTGACGCGACGCCTTCTGGCTGTGTCAGGGCTCTAGAAAGTGGTCAGTAGTGGAGAAGCGACTGCTATGGTTTCAAAATAATTGTCTGGAATCTGGCAATTACATAGGTACTTCATAGACACTAGTTTTCCCTGTCAGGTGCATTTTAAGAGAAGTAGACTACTAATTCAGAGTTCTTCCTGTTTATATTAATACACATACCTAACATTTTCCTCGAACGTTCCACGCAAACCTGTGGTGATTCCCGAGACAAAGTTCTTTATAATAAAACACAGTTATAGTACATTGTCGACGTATTTGCTTGTATGAGTCAACGGACTGAAGGATTGGGAAAACAATACTATGTCATCCACATTACAGCCAAATGGACTTACATTGGCCACTAAGGGCCAAACTATTTTCCATTATTTTTAAACATTTTTTAAGAAAATGTAGGGTTTTTTCAATTGGTAGTTAAACTATTCTTTAAACAACTGACCCTTAGTCCCGTACTACAGAATGGCACTCGAAAGTCAAGCATTACTTAAGTCAAGTTTTGATCAATAAAATAGCCTGAATCTAATTTAAGTAATAATTAAATTTCGAGTGACGCTTGACGTTCTGTAATACCGGCCTAAATTATGGTTTAGAGATCAGTTAGTCCTTGATTTATACTAATTTAATTTGTTTACCAACTTTTTGCGGAAAAGTGGGTTTAACATATTTGACATAAATGACTCACCAGTTTTGAATAACCACATCCATAAAGGGACAAATATATAAACAATAATTATTAGGAGTATTGACGTAATTCCTGGGGAATTCACCAAACAGTATTAATATTATAAAAGTTTTAAAGTTTTTTTAATGATTTCGTCATGCAATACTAGACAACACGGTTAGATCAGTGACTGAGCGATTGGATTGCTGCGCTGCGTGTCCCGGGTGCGATTCCCGCACGGACCAAATATTTGTATGATCTGCAAGTAGTTGTTCCGGCTCTGGGCGTTTGTGTATGTGAGTTTGTATGTTCGTAAACGCACCCACGACACAGGAGAAATTCCTAGTGTGGGGCAACTTTAAAAAAAATATAAATACTATTCCCAGGGGGTCTAAAAGTCCACTTTACCAGTATTCAACTATGGCGTTTACTATACATTGTATTTACTATTGAATATAAAATTATTATCACTTAGAACATTACAATAGAAACTGTCGTAATCGTTCGCCACTCACATAGGCACGTATCGTAAACTTTAATGTTCTCTCTTATTTTTACAAAATATATTTTTCACACACGTTCGCGGTGCAGACATGGCCAGAAATTGCCCAAAATAGAGTGGTTTGGAAGGAAAAAGGGGAGGCCTTTGCTCAGCAGTGGGACACAATAGGCTATTAAAAAAAATAGTTTTCGTATGCGACGCGCAGATGCGTAAAGATAATTTTTAAGGAAAGAAAAATTCAGCTGTGAGTGCGATTAGAACCCGCGTTTTCTGGATAAGTAATAGGCTACCGCAACTCACACTAAGAACCTGAATCTTCTATTCTCTCGTTTCATGGTAACTGCCACTCGCAGCTGAATTTTTCTTTCCTCAAAAATCATCTTTATATTTTTCACTTTAGATTGGCATCGTTTCAAACTTGCTTCGCTCTTTGTTCCTCAGATCAATTGGGGAACAAAAAAAAAGCGTTTTCTTAGTTTTGCTGCCAAAAATAAACGATAACTTCTAATGTACTATAAGATTATTTAAACTTATATGAAAAGTCAGCCAAATTCCACGGGTCCTTGCACTCACATGACTGTCTAAGCAGGTTACCGCGAGCCGGAACATAAAGGGCAGTTGAAGGAACGGGGAGGATTTTTACTCAGTAAGAGTCCGAAAGTCCCATCCGCTCCACACAGGCCTTAAGTCAGGGGTTCCCAAACTGTGCGCCGCGGCGCCCTGGTGCGTCGGAGAGAGTACAGAGGGGCGCCGTGAGATACGAGGGTCGACCATTCTCCGGATTGATATTGCGTGGACCCAAGATTATCTATTATGTATAAAATATACACCAGAGAGAAGCGGATAGTCTCATTGATCTCTTTTGCAGCTACAAAACTAGATTCACGTGTTCTGAATTCGTGGAGTTTGGAACCAGGTATTATTCTTTTATTATTCATCTGGCATCAACTAGCTAGGATGCCGTGAAAAATTCTAAACCTGTATGTGCGCCGCGAGCTGAGAAAGTTTGGGAACCCCTGCCTTAAGTGATGATAAACTACGCAAAAAAAAAGACAGCTGGTAAAAAAGGCCTAGAAAGGTCCACATAGCATGTGGGCTGTTTTAATCACTTTTGACACAAACAGTACATTTTCAAATAAGTAGATATATATTACTCCTACGATTTATATTGTGAATTGTTGTGTAGCTGTAAGTCTTCCAACGAACGTATAGCAAAGAAACTAAAATATTTTTTTTTTGTTTCAGGAATACATGGCTGCCTTCAACTTCGCTCACGAGAATGAAGCGAACATCCTTAGAAATATACTCCTTGAGAAAATTGAACTCAGGAAAATTAGACGGGAAGGTTGGTATACTGTCTTTGTAATATTTTTGTTCAGTAAATATTTTTCAGTAATTGGTGGCGCGGGTTAACTACAAAATTATAACTGCCAACTCTGCAATTTACATCATATCTAGTTGGGTGGACGACTCAACGCATTCTCCATGAGACGTCTGAAAACTAACATTGTATTTGATTGATTTTGAACCACTTTCTCATAGAGAGGAGTCGCGATGAAAATGATTGTGATCACAATAAATTCTTGAAAGTCACGTTTAGTCGTGGCATGCTGTTTACGACCATAAACAATGACATTTCCTCACGATTCCTTAGCCCTCGTACCATAGATCTGTATAATGGGTACCAGAGAACCGAATAATGCGTCTATTAAGCGATTGTCGCCAAATGACCTCATTTCTAGATGTTTATATTGGTTACCGCTTTGTTTACAAACGTGCGGTTGGCAAACATTCATTGTGATGATGCGGATTATTTATCTACTATGTCATCCTTAGACGAATTTTTGTTATGGCAAAATTTAAATACGAATTTTGACTGGCTCGGAAAAGTATTTATGTAAACAATGACATTTAGATATTCAAAAGTAATTTGGATATCATAACAACATCATCGATATAGATGAATTGGATTCAATAAATAAGCATTAATAATGAACTGATATTTTTTTATGCAAGTAGGGTCAAAAATCACTTACATGTCGTCTTTTTACAAACTAAATAATAATAATAACTAACTAATAAGGCCGGTGTTCTACTCTGAGAAGAAATGGCCGAAATAAACTCAGAGGTCAGTCTCGTTTTAAGTCCAGACATTATATAGATAAGTTATACGAGGACCATGCAGGTTAATGTCTGATATGGTCTTTTAAAAAAAGAACGACACAGATTTGAGTGTAAGCTAACTCACAAAGTCATTAAAGCTACATCTAATTATAATGGGAACATCCCTTAGAAACCCACTTATCAATGAAAGATGTTTCAGTATTTTCGTTGAAAATACAAACAAAATAAACTGGGTGTAGCCGAAAGGACTGTCAAACTCTCATGACTGAAAAAATTCACAGTGTTTCTTCCTTCAGGGACATATCCTTTTAAGCGAGCTTGTTGATGACGCAATACGACCGATTTCAACTTCAAGTGAAAATCATCCTTACCGCTACGACAAATGACATGACATAAAACGTGCGATTATCTACAGGTAGATGAAAAACAAAACACGCTCGCCACGACGACGTAAGTCAGTCGAATTGCATCATTATATCTTAGTAGCAAGGACTTTTTTGATATTTAGTTAGTAGAAATTGTAAATCGCATGAATCGCGTCATGAACAAGCTCGCTAAGGCGCTGGAAACACAGAAAAGACGTAAGACACAGACGGGGCGCGGACATTTGTCTCTACAGCGTCCCTTTCATACAAAATGTATAGAAGCGTCGCGAAGCAAAACATACCGAACAGTCGGGTCGCGGGCGCAACGCTTTTACGTTTGCTTCTGTCCGCGACGCGTCCTCGTCTTACGTCTCTTCTGTCTGGCCTTTACTTTAGACTGACCCTCGATCCCGGAATGATTCTGCTAATGAAATGCAATGATCTTCACGACCCACAGAGCGTCGCACCCGCTCCATGGTCTCAGGCCGCGGCAGTGGATCCAGCTCAGCTCTCCCGCGACAGAACGGCACCGTGCTGCCACCACCGCCGCCGCAGCCGGAGCCCGTGGCCCCGCCCACGCCGGCCCCCATGCCCATGATGCAGCCGCTGCAGCAGGTGCAGCCGGTGCAGCAGATGCAGCACCAGCCTGTCAAGACTAATCATAGCTTTGGAAGTTAGTATCCTGTTTTGCTGTTGTCTTAAGAAACTATGGTTTGTCTTTAGTGGATTTTCAACTTTATGTTCTAGACCTAGAGCATAATGATGAAAATCATAAGATGGAGCCAGATCACCCAGATCGAACTGGAACTCCTGCGCATCAACGTCATTGTTGGCGAGCAAGCAAGAAACAAAATAGAATTCTGAATCTGAAGTTTTACCATTTATCTATTGTTTAATAGGCTATACACTGAAAAGCAACAAGAAGAAAGGTGGAAATCGAAAAATAACGAAAGCGGACATCGGTATGCCGCAGGACTTTAAACACGTGTCACACGTCGGGTGGGACGAAAAAACAGGTATATATTGTTAACTAAATTATCTTAAATACTGCAGTAAAAAAGAAAACCAGCTAAGTGAGAGTCCGACCATTATTTATAAAAACTAGTTGTTTGTATTTGTTCTGTTGCTCCTATTGAGAAATACCATATGGAAAAACCCTACAACAGTGATAACCTAAGAATTGAACTCGGAATCTCAGCGCATCATGCCCGGCAAAATACCAGGCAACTAAGTAGTACCCGAGGCTGGTTTCCAACTGGACCTAGGACTTAATAATAATAGTAAGCACTTAAGGGCTTACCCTGGCCCTGGCTGTACTGAGAAATCCCGTATGGAAAAACCTTACAACTGTGATATCTTAAGAATCGAGCCAAGAATCTCAAGTTCAGCACTCACTCTTGCTACCATTAATTCCAACATTATCACCTTCAGGTTTCGACCTTGATAATGCGCCGGAAGCCGACGAGCTCCGTTCGTTCTTCACGAAGGCCGGAGTTTCGGAGACACAGCTACAGGATCAAGAGACTAGAGAGTTCATATATGACTTCATTGAGATGCACGGAGGACTGCCCGCTGTCAAACAGGATTTGGATAAGGGTGAGTTTTGATTTTGGTACAAGATTTTAGGGGCGCCCAGTTCTAACTTATTTAGATTTTCATTACGGGATGTTTTGTACGATTCTGTCGCCTGACATAACAGTAATTATTCAATTATGACTAAAGGTGGTCGCCCAATTACCAACAGTGCACACGTAGCACGCGCCGCGTTTTGAGTTTGTTGCTTGATATCATATGAATCTTCGCACGCTTATCCGTGCCGCATTTTCGAAAATGCTGTCGGTATCCAAATATTAAAGGATGTATGTTGATGACATCATATTATGCGATGAGTGCTCTGCATACAGCGCGGATAAAATGTGTAAACACCAAAAAGTTATAATATTTTTTTTAACAAAACAAAAACATGCTATGCGGCATGCAACTGCAGACTGTAATAATGTTGTCCCCCTCCCCCGCAGCGCTCCCCCGCGGCGCGCTCCCCCCGCCCCCCTCCGCGGCGGCCCCCCCCGTGCCCACCCGCAGCCCCGCGCCGCAGCACCCCCCCGCACCACGTGAGTATTACAATACTTTTTCATGGCCTTTTTTGCTCCTAGCTGGAGGCACAGAATACTTAATAGTACTACGTACAGAAGTGTCACTTTTCAAAAACAATCAAACAAATGTAAAATCTACGCCCGAGAGAATAAAGTACATATTAACCGGCATTCGCATCGCCCACGCCCACTTTTAGCCTAAACATCGCGTGCGCAAGCAAAAAGGTACTGAATGGCTACATGCGAGAGTTTGTTTTGGTTTATCTGACGCTAACGACAATAGGGTAGGCGCGCTCAATAGGGTTGCGACTTGCGAGTTTAGGCACGGTTAGGTAGGTAGGTGTAATTTATACATTTGTTAAATTACATTATCAACATACAGCCTGTTAGTGTAATCAGTCTTAACCTTGAAACCATAGGTAGTTGATTTAATTATAAAAATGTTTGTCTGAATTTAAAAATAAATAAACGAATTTTTCTTTAAAAAAATCAAAAATGTTTCTGTCCTACACCGTCCGTTAATTCATGGATACTATGCGCCCGAGTTACGTATTCACTGCAAAGGGCGTTAACCTGCCGCAATAGCCGTCCGTTTAACTACATACCTACATAAGTTTTAACTAACTACATCATAAAATACAGGTAACCTGTGATGTAACTAACTTCCCTTCATACTTTTCCTGGCTTAGGACAGGCAAAAATACCTACCTTTGTTGCGTGACGAGTCCAGATGTAAGTTAGATTTAACAACAAAGAAAATTTTAAAAAATACTGGGTAGGTATTTTTGGCGTATTTAAAAGTTAGTATCGTCGCACACGGGCCACTGGCCACAACCACAAAACGAGAGAAGCTGAAGCGCGCGGCAGCCACTTGAATGTATGAAAACTACAAGAAATATGCCGATTGCCGGTGGCGGCGTTTTGTGGTTGTGGCCAGTGGCCCGTGTGCGGGAGCCCTTAATCACATTTTTATTTACAGTTTAATTAAAAATTACTTACTGGTTTTATTTACACTGATTGAATTTACATTTACACTTACATTAACCTCAACAACTGTTCAAAATGGGACCCATTTACGGCCACGCATGCCTCCGCACGTTTTCTCAAATTGTTTCTCACTCGCGAAAGCACAAAAGTGTCATTTCTCAGGTCTCTAAACGCACTACGAATCCGCCTTTTAAGTTCCGACGTATTACGGAACTCAGTGGCATACACCCGGCGCTTCATTTCACCCCACAGATAAAAGTCCAAAGGTGTAAGATCTGGCGAGCGCGCGGGCCACGCCACTGGCCCTCCACGGCCAATCCATCGCCCAGGGAACGCTTCATCCAGCATAGCCCTGACCTCCAGCTGAAAATGTGCAGGGGCACCGTCATGTTGATAGAAAAGGTTCCTCAGGGAACGAAGAGGCACATTGTCTAACATCCTGTCGAACACATGCCTTAAAATTGCCATGTACGACTGCGCATTTAAATGTCCGTCAATAAAATAGGGACCTAGAAGTTTCCCATCCACAATTCCCGCCCACACGTTTACGGAAAAACGGTGCTGATAACTGTTTTGTCGGACGCGGTGTTCGTTTACCCGGCTCCAGTAATGTTCATTATGAACATTGTAAATACCCGATCTGGTAAACATTGCTTCATCCGTAAATAAAATGGAAACATTGTCAAAATTTTGAATTAACCATTCTGCGAATAGCGTCCGCGGTATGTGATCGTTTTCATTTAACTCTTGTACTGGCCGAAAATGATATGGATGTTGACCATCGATATGTAAGATTTTCCAAACAGTCCAGTGGGAAACATTAAAAATACAGGCTGCCCGCCTCGTACTCTCCTCTGGGTTCTCCGCAAAGAAATCCAGTATGCGTTCCTGGAGGTCAACTGGCAGCTGCTGGTTGCCACGCCCCTGAGCGTGGGCCGGCACGGTGAACTGGCCATAGGTACGTAACCTTTGAGTAGCCGCCAACACCGTTTCTCGGCTTGGTACACGTTGTCCAGGGAATAAGTCAGCGTACATTCTCCGAGCCTCGTTCAGGTTATCACCCGACGCGGCGTAAACCCGGACCATTTCCGTCCACTGTTCGTTTGTGTACGACATAATCACTAAACACTAACACTTGCGCGAAAAATTAACGGTGGGGCGGCGCGGAGTCGCGCGAGAGCGCTGCGAGCGTACACACGTACGTTCCGTAGCGACGCTGCCGGCTGACTGATCACTGAAGTTTGTGCGGGCGACGCGGCGGCGCCGGCGTCGCGGCCCGGCGCGCCGGCTTATTTGATCTTACCTTTGCGTAATAGGGTGAAATAATTTTGGAGAAAAATGGAGACTTTATTGAAAAAAAAAAAGTTTTTATTGAAGTGAAAACTTCTTTAGCGGCGTTGAGCACTTTTCTGTAATGGGTATAAAATCTTAAACTCGCGTCAGGACACGTGACCCTGACCGAAAAAGCGTAGGACGACGCAGGGCGCTTGCGTGAATGTTCGTGTGACTTTATTACTTTTAAAGAAGTTTGTATGCTGGATACATTCGTTGCTAGGTAACATTGTTTATAAAAGATGTACGTCACATTGGAAAATTATTGAAATAAAAAGTCAACCATTTTTGCGAGTTTTACTAAAATCTGTTCACAAGATATTTCCAACAATTACTATTCAAGTTTTCACTTCTGCCGGCACTCCCAGAGTGCAACCCGTCGTTTTTTTTTTTATTGAATTTACGTTCTGTAAGTGATACCAAACCACTGGTTTCAAGTTTAAGACTGATTACACTAACAGGCTGTAAATACTGTACTGACTGTTTTTAATCTTAAACTATTCCAGCGTCCCGCGCCCCGCCCCCTCCCCCCGCGCGCGCCGTCCCCCCGCCGCCCGCGCATCGCTCCGCACCGCCACGTCCGGCACAACGTAAGTACCAATTACTTTAATCAAATCAAAACGGTTAGCAATAATGTCTCACATTCTTGAGGAAGTAATAAAGCTGTTTTATCTACTAATACCAATCAAAGTTGGACTCGTGGGTCGTAGATTATAGCTTATCTCCGTCTTTTAAACAGGAGGCCTGTGTCCCAGCAGTGGGAAAGTAGCCTTGATTATTCTTGATTACATTAGTTTTAAAGTGGGTACTGACGTTGTTACGCTGTACAAGTCGTCGAGCAACAAGGCGTTTGTTTCTCGTTGCGAGCGCCTGACGACACGATCGCTCGTTGTGTAACAAGTTACATTACACAAGAGTGAAATGGCAGTTGAGGGTTCTCAAATAAATATGTATTAACCGTTTTTTCACACGTTTTATGACTGAGTTCTGGAGTCTAGTTCAAAATTGAGGCTTCTCAACGGCCCTTAAAAATGGCTGAAATATTTTTTGATTCCGTTGTCTTTTCTAATGAAGTTTTTTCACCAAACGAAAAGAATTATCTAATAAATTCTAACCCTTCTTCTACAACTTCCAGCTATATCGTCGGGGCCGCCGTCAGTCCCGCCCCCGCCCCCGCCGGGCACGGCCCCCCCTCCCCCTCCCCCCATGTCGTCAGCTCCGCCGCAGGCCCCGCCCCCGCCGCCGCCGCCCCCCGCCCCGCCGGCCCCTCCCCCCGCCCCCCCCCATGGCTCCGGACAGTCCCACGATGTCGGAGGCCCCCTCCGCTGCACTGGACCCGAGGGCTGCGCTTATGGAGAGCATCAGAACTGGATCCAAGGGACTCAAGGTAAATGAAGACAATAATAGTCATAGAAAATCGTCATTGCTGCTACGACATAATGATGCAATTCGACTGACTTACGTCGTACCGTACCCTAGAGAAACTACTTGTCATTGTGATTTGAATACAATAAGTTTGAAGTAGCAGTCTAACAACAACCTTACTGTAACTAAAAAAAAGATGTGATTTTGATAGGCACGGACATGTATTATAACTGTGAAAGTCATTGAATACTATTTTCGTTCGTTACAACCACAAGTTTTAATCAAACGCATTATTTTTTTGTCGACAGTTATCAGTGTTACATTAAACATTAGACGCTAAAATGATCAAAAATTGTAACAGAGCCAATTTAGATTGCCATTTTTAAACCAAACTATTTATTTTTCAGCGCGTCGAGCCCGTGGCTAAGCCAGCAGTCGTCGAGGACAGCAGGAGTAACCTACTCAGCGAGATCAGACAGGGAGTCGAACTCAAAGCCGTAAGTTATATTTTATTTACTCATGTTACATTGCATGCTACGTTTCGCAAATCTGTATGCGGCTTTATGTCGCTACTGCGGCTCGGCTCGAAATAAGTGTAGCCTCGCTCTAATGTGAAAGCGCTCATTAGTGTATTGGTTATTAAAATGTGTCTCCAGGTGTCTCGCTCGGGCAGCAACAGTGGCAGCGAGCGACGAGCGGGCGCGGCCTGCGGGCTGGCTGAGGCGCTGCAGCGGGCGCTCGAGGAGAGGTCGCGGGCCATACACTCCTCCGACTCCGACATGTCCGACACCACCACCAGCGACGGAGAGTGGGACGACTGAGCGGGACAACTATATTAAAACCAGCACATATATGTTGCTCGCCAGTGTTTCACTGCTCGACGATAAATCAAGCTTATTTTGCAAACAAATGGTTAAACTTATACTCTATTGAATACTGGAGTGGGATTTCTACCTTAGTTGATGGTAGGAGTCCCCATAAAGTGCAACATGGTTATTTTGGCACTTGAATGACTTTGATGGTTATATGAATGTATTGATAAAATAGATGACAATTTCAATTTGAACCGGGGCCTTCTTTCACAGTCAACACTCTGAAAACGTGAAATTTTCAGACTTGTATTTTTAACTTATTTCAAAAAAGTTTTTAATTTCACTGTATTCTTTTATGTTTGTCCACTGATTTCTTCGCCAATTGTAAACAGATGATTTTTACTTTACTCTTCTATTAACAATTCTCTTGATTTTCTGTGTAATTTACGGAGTATCAGTGATTTCTACAAAAAATTTAAAGAGTACCATCCGCCAAAAAAACCATGTCGCACTATATTATCCATGCTACATAAAAGAACAACTTTTCTTTCATTATGTCACATACATACATCAAGTGACATAGCAACAAGTCTCTTTTTTATATTTTTAGTGTAATTAATTATTATGTAGACCATATCTAAAAAAAATCCCTCCAAAAAATGTTTGTCTTGTAAACCTTTCGTTTGAGTTTTTATGTAGCACCATAGACTACAGAGAAACAAAATTATAAGGGTGCGTTCTAGCAGTTCGGCTTTAGCCATACATCTGTGTTGCTCTAATAGAACTATGTTGATTGTTGGTGTAGTAGAACGTACCCATAATATAAACTTTCCTATGGTTTCTCGAGCGTTATAAATTTAATCCTAGTCAAGGAATGTGTTGAACCAAAACTCTTCTATCTGCCCCCCGTTTTCACCACAAAAACGCTGATCATTTTTCAACTCTCGGTCGAAGCGCTTAGAGTTGAATTTCTATAAAGCATTCGTTTAGGTGTTACCGACAACGAGCATTATACCTGGACATTTGCAACCATCGAGTATTCGATGACCTTCACCTTATAGTTTTAAACATTTAACAAAATAATACTTTTAGTCTATCATAAACAAATATCAGTATATTAGGTTTGTTTTAAAACTATTTAATGATCACTTTAAAACTACTTACTGTATTATTTTTTCTATTAAAACGTACATTTTTACTCTATGGAATCAATTAAGATTTTATTGCTTTTTAAACTTTTGATTACTTAAATCAGTTTTAAGAGTATTTATTCTATTCAAAGTATTATTTTAAATAGTATGACAGAAAAACATAGGTGTTGCATATTCAAAGTGTCTTAAAATGTATAAAATTAAGGTCTTTGTTCTTGTTAACTTTAAATTAAAAATAGTTTAATATTAATTAGATTGTGAAATATCTTTTTCCTTTATAAAAAAAAAATGTGTGCCAGAGTAGTTAGCAAAGTGATTACTGATAGAAAATAATTTGCATGATTTTTGTCAGTTCAAGACCGGGTACACATTGGGCGCTTCGAATCGCGCGTTTTGAGTAGCACGAGGAATTACGCACTTATATGTCAACGGTCAAAAGGTAAATAGAAGAAAATGAGTTATGAATGCCACCCTACTTAAACTTTTGCGCTTTTTCGAACACGCTTACTCCCCCATGATTATACATTTATTTTTTTATCACTTATGCTCAAGCAAAAAACCTGCAAATTATTTCCAATGTTCTGTAATTTATAACCAAATAATTACTCTCCTGAAGAACTTGGTTTTTGTCGCATATTTTAACCGTCGATGTGTACACCTCAATATCACCTCTTGGTTCTCGAAACGAGCGTTCAATGTGTGCCTGGTCTTACTTTGTCCTAGTGTATGAATTGACTTCAGTTCAAATGTGATATTGGAATAACTGTGCTCAGCAATATTTTTCTCTTTTATTGAGTCAAGCATTTAATTATAGGTGTTCGTAATAGTGCTTTGAAGGTTTTATTATACTTATTACTTGATTTGAGGCAGTATGATTTTACTTAGAAAATAATTACTTGCATTATGAGGTCATTCTAATGGATTTCTCATGTAAGAAGTATGCATTGCTAGTAACCTCTGCCTCAAAAAGTCTTTAAAATGTCTATTTTTATTAGTGTCATGTGAATATTTTGTAATTTAACTAATTAATTACTTTTTTTTATAATAATTGCTACAAGTTAATAATATTTTTATTGAGACAGTAATGTTTTAAATGTTACGTTTGTGAAGCCGTAGAAAGAATACGTTTGAGGTATATTGCTTTAAAAAAAATACTATTAATACAAATTCATATTATGTATCAGAAAGTTAAAGCATATATTATCGCCTTATAACGTTAACATTATATAATCAAAGGCTGACGTACTCTTTCGACGAGATCACTTATATATTTTATATAATTGATGTAAAATGTGTATATAATTGTGGTAGGTAAATTCTAATAGACTCAAGTGCTGTATATGACTGAAAGAAAATCGACGGTGATTCTAAAATAACAATGTGAACGGTGTGTTCTGAGAAACGTTGAAATTATCGTATTCTTGTATGGGAGATAAGCAATAACATGATAAATGCATTGTCGAGGATTGAAAAGGGATCTGACCGCGATCAACATAACCCTTCAATCAAGAACTGCCTGTGTCAAAACCCCACAATCCAAAATCCTTGAACACAGTTTTACAATGATCACGTTCAGTTTCATAGTAAAAATTCGCCATAAAGGACTTGAGAAATAATTCTTAGCCTCAACTTATATTACCGGAATGGAGGGGAAGCAAATTTTTGTATCGAAAGCTTGCAGAACATAATGAACTTTATCTACTATCATGCTATTAATCCTCTATAAAAGAACCTATAACAATTAGCTTATTGCCAACATTAAAACACTCAATGATATAATGATCATTATATCATCCAAACGCGTGTTATAATGAATTTCAAAAAAAGAACATTCTCATGCAATGACATTTTCACCACCAGATCGCTAAAATTTTGAAAAAAGAACAACTCGTCTTATCGTGTTATATCCCGCCATTTTTTCACTCGAATATGGTATGCGAATATGGTATGTTATGAGAATCTTTTATAGAGGATTCACAGCATGATTGTAGATAAAGTCTTGTATGCAACCGTTATAATTAGGTATTAAAACACTCATGTGATACTATTATCACACTCGGCTACGCCTCGTGTGATAAACCCACATTCGTGTTTTAATACCCCTGATTATACAACAGTTGCATAAATAACTATTATACTTATTGCGGAAAGTACAGACTAGAAACGAGCCGAAATACATGTCAACAGATTTGTACATTACACAATTGATATAAGGTTCATTATGCTTTCAAGATTTCTTCACAAAATGCCGTTATATTTCTTGATAATATAAATTGAGCATGCGATTCAAAGATACGTTAGATTTAACGTTTCGAAGCACATACTGCAATGTAGCTAGTTAATAGAAATAGTTCGATACAAAATCAATGGGTTGAATGTTAGTATCGATAGTTAGATATCGATATTTATTCAATGCTTTAATTACTGCTCACGTCGATCTATCGAGATTAGAGATGTGCTCTTTTAAAATCGATTTGAGATTTTTATGTTTTGAAGCAATATCTTTCATAATCAAAACCTGTGCGTTATTTTAATTTTTTTAAGTAAACTAATTTTATTTTAATCATAAAAGTGTAAATTTTATTTTCATGCAAGTCGTACTTGTTTCTTAAATTTTTTATAACTAATAAGTATATGAATTAAGTTAGATAGAAAATCGAACAGAAAAACTTATGAAATAATTCGATAAATTACACTTGTGCAGTCGAATTCTGGAACCGAAGTCGAATTTCCTGTAACTCTGTGTAAAGCATTATCTACTAGATAACGTAAACGCTCAGTGTTGTAACTTTATGATTTTTTTTATAACTTTATGCTCGAGGGTATAACATTGAAATAGTTATTTATGCAACTGTTGTATAATCAGGGGTATTAAAACACGAATGTGGGTTATAATGGTGATAATAGTATCACATGAGTGTTTTAATACCTAATTATAACAGTTGCATACAAGACTTTATCTACAATCATGATGTGAATTCTCTATAAAAGATTCTCATACCATACCATATTCGAGTGAAAAAATGGCGGGATATAACACGATAAGACAGACACAATTTATTGTTCTTTTTTCAAAATTTGAGCGATCTGGTGGTGAAAATGTCATTGCATGAGAATGTTCTCTTTTTGAAATTCATTATATCACGCATTTGGATGATATAATGATCATTATATCATTGAGTGTTTTAATGTTGGCAATAAGCTAATTGTTATAGGTTCTTTTATAGAGGATTAATAGCATGATAGTAGATAAATGTATTAAAAACGACTGAACATTTACGTTTATCATTTATATCACTTGTCTAGGGGGACTGAGATGGTGTCGCAGGGGCTTGCGCGGTGCGGGAGGGACGAGTACACATCTTCGAGTAATACACGAGCTAGCTTTCTACGTTGCTCCAACTGTGTCTATTGAGGAATTCTATACTATTTTTTTTTTGTCACGTGCGTGTTTTGTGTTCCAATTTCCTCTTGAGATTAGCAGAATAGTCGACATACGCATCGGCTGTGGTTGTCATTTAATGGAGCTCGTGTAACACATCGCCACCGCTCACCTATCTCTGACACCGTCTAACGCCGTCTAACTCTTGAAATTAATAAATTATCTCAGTCGAAATCTTAATCACGATGTTTGTAATTAATCAACAACACATGCTTACCATATCAATGTCCAATCACAAGCAAACTCATCATAATTCGGATTGAGATAAAATACTAATTTCGGGCGTACAAGCGGTACTACAGTACCTAGACGAAATATTAAAGATTTTTTTTCTAACCAATTAAATATTTGATGTTGTACACATTTGTAATCAGCATAATCAGAGGTCTTATCACGAGTTTTCACGTTTTTGTGACGAAAAGTAAACGAGGATAATAAAATTAGTTCTTCGTTCATACACTAGAGGCGCTTTTTCATTATCAATACAATTTACGTCACGTCAAATACGCTCTACGGCCAAATACGGAGAATTCATGCTAGGGCCTCAGGTTTGATATAAATACTTCATGTTACATTGACACCGTGATTCCGATAATATTTTTCGTTCCCGCGACAGAAAAGATCCAAATTAAATAAATTGTACTAGCATTGTATAAAATGAAGTTAAAATTAGTGTAAGAGTTATAATATGTATCTTAATAAAATAACGATAGATATTTTTATAACTATCAACGTTTACGATTTATGTAATGTACCTGTAACCCTTGAAAACTTGTGGATAGCTGGTTAACTGAGGTAGCTGGCATAGAGAAATGTTTGTAAATTCTTGTGAAATTAGGTTGTTTATGGTTGAAAACTGCTACCCAATAGGGAAAGCCTGTCAAATCCCATTCTAGATGGCGTGACCATAGAGTCCACATCACAACTGAAGTCCTTTTAACACGGTGTTAGTGTCTATCGCATTATATCAGAATACATTTAAAAAAAATGTAGTATCACACTATCCGCAGGCCTTCATTCGTGGCGCAGCAGGCTTAGCTGAGCTCTATTCTGACCTATGAAGATTGCTAGATGATCTATCGAATTTTAGTTATAATAGCGCCATTAGTGGTTCTGTCCAGGGCGGACCCTAGGCTAATACTACTTGTGGGCCCTGTTTATACTTATACTTAATTAACTAAATTCTATTTTAGGACCTGACTTGTATTAGTTAAACCAGCGTTTCGGACCTCGAGCCAAGTTCATTTTGACTCGTTACAAGTTTGAAGAGTAGCTGGACAGGCGCTACGTCATCCTCACTTTCTGCGCGGTATAAGCCGTGCATCAGTGATACGGCGATAACTAAGCCCCTGATTTTCCATTGCTTTCAGTGGGGCTGGGGGCCCTCTATTTTCATGGGGCCCTGGGCTGCAGCCCAAAAAGCCCTTCGGTAGATCCGCCCCTGGGTTCAGTAACCTGGGGAAGGTTACTGAACCCGGTTGTAATACATAGCTTCTCTTTTTTCATATGAACGTAAATAAAGCCTCATTTAGACGTTGCAAGAAACTGCATGCGTTTTTGACTAAATTGCGGTATTTGCTTTGATCAACTGGGTCTTTATCCAAATGGCAATCGATAATCGTTAAAACTTAGCAGTCGCTAATACATTTTCAACTCTATACCACAGCGCATAAAGTTGAAAATCTATTAGTCTGCCCAGCGTTAGCGAACGAAACAAACGAAAACGATCTGTCATCTTTAATATATTTTCAACTTTTGGCTATAGGCCCTGAATTCATTTTCCATTAATTTCGCAAACTTGCATGCAACTCGCACGCAATATGTGTTTGTATAAATTTTGTCGTCAAGCAATGATTTTTGCATAATTTCGCTTTTATTATTTGATTTGAAGGACTACAAAAATTTTGTTTGTTTACGTTATGATGGTTTTTATGCTTAATTTTATGTTTTAAGCTAGTGCCGTTAACAGACGAAGGTTATTCCAGAATTATAAAGGTTTTCGAAAGGGATCAGTTAGCTCTGTTGATCAGCTAAACACAAATGAGTATGTTGACTAAATAAACATTAATAAAATTTAAATGACCATTTTATTTTACCCATTATCAACAATCTACAGTTCACAAAGAAAATAACAGTCACTTATAAAAAAAAAACTGACGAAAAATTAACCACAAATAAAAGTAACTTCTTTATTATTTATAATTTGGAATAAACGCTATATTATAATTAGACGATCAAGACGTTGACTGAACTTAATTTTATACTTATTCTAAACTTTATTCACAGGACGACACATCAAGATTAACACGTCCGTATGTTGACTCTGTTCTGTCTAATGGCTTCAGGTTGTTTAAAAAATGAAATAACGTAAAGGGTATTTCTTCTGCTATTGAATATGCAACGTTCGCCTGAGCAAAGAAAGTTGAAAATCGAAAATGTATATCTTGATGTGAAGTCATGCTTACTCAGAATCGTCACTTCAAACTAATCAATCCTTATCATCGAAAGACGGATACAATACTCCAACATATGAGGAATTTTATATTTGCCAGAGGGTCTAAAACGGCCACTATAAGCAATATACTCCGCAACGACATGAGCTATTCTTCTATTATTCATGCACGAAGTGAATCTTCAGGTATATTGATAAGTGGCAGTTTTAGATCCGCTGTTGAGTCCAATTCCACCAACTTACGTCCAAATCTAATATTCTATCTCGATCCAAATGCCGATCCGTGTTTATTGACGGCTGAATCTGATTGGATTTCTTCATGACTACGAAGATAGGGATCAAGATTGCTACCAAGATAGATTATCAATTTCCAGCATTAGCTATTCCTTGTTTCGACGGACAAAATTGTAAGTACAGCCGCTAATTTGAAAACTTATTCTTCACTAGCGACACCGTTATCAGAACATAAGTCGGTGTGTCTGTGAAACTTGGACCACACTAACGGGAAACGCCGTAGATTATTGCGTTAACCTAATACGAAGATTTAAAGACTATTATCGCGTGAATCAACGGGAAATGCCGTTACTGTGGCCCGGCTATGAAAGATTGATCATTTCAAAGTAACGTCTCTGAGTGTGGCAGTAAGAGTAACCTACTTTACAATACATCCACTCCCTTTGGCTAATACAAAGACTTGCAAAATACTATCTCAACCTAGCTATGATTGTAGGAAACGTATGTTATGGGATTGATTTATAAACGCTGCAGTTTTTTTAACTTTAGCCAACATTTATGAAATAAAACCTATTGTATAACAAAAATACTAACCGTTATTGCTTATGCATTTCTAAACTTTACAAAAACTGCTACTTTGATGTCCATAATATTTATGGAATCAATACAAAGAGCTAATTATTTTCTGCGTAAATTAATGGGTAAATTATAAAATCTGTTACAGTCCAAAAACGAGTTATTTAGCTACTTATCTTATTCTACAGCACTAAATAAACTCAAATTATCGATCTGAACAAATCATTTAGCATAAAAGTGTGTTTACATTTAGGGCCGGCGCCTACTGCATGAGTCAAAGGATTTTTTCGATAAATGTTGTTCGACTTAATCTCAATGAAATTATCACTCCAATTCTTCTATTTTAATACGAATCGGTCGATACGTCGCGTGATGATGTGACATATCGTGGCATGGGCTTGGCAATATTATCTTATGCATCTCACGTGATGCAGCAGCTATATTGTAAGAATGTGATGGGTAAGTAATTAAAATAAGGTTGACGCAATCACAGCGGCTAGTGGAGCACTTGCTTTTGTCATGGCGGGTAATACCATAGGGTCCATGCCACGCCGCGCCGTGACATGCCGACACATTCTGAGCACCGGCCCTAAAGCAAGGGCTAGCAGAAAGCGACCAATCAGACTTCACAAAAAACGTGGTTTTAAAGTGTAATTGGTCGATTATTGCAAGTCCACATAACTCTGCGTTAGTACAATCACACTCTTATTGAATCTGTGCAATCACACTACATTAAATACATACATAAACATTTTTGTACAGAAGTTGCAACTCGATGTACTAAATACCTCGAGTTGAGACACTACAATTTATTAAATAGCGAGACTCATTAAACCGAGTTATAAAAACTTTTACGCAAGGCGAGCCGAGTAGAAAATGGAATTAAGAGCATAGACTAGAGTACTAGAGCATTTGCTAAAACATCGAGCCGCTCATCGTTTTGTTACAAATGAATTTGCACGTTACCTTCGATCAATAATAGTACATACTTGATTCCCGATGAGCGCTTCAAAAACGGCCCGAAAAATAACGCCACAAACGGTTTTGTGACGGTATTTCGAATCCTTGTTGCTTAGACTTTAAGTATCATTTTAGAATACTTTTGTACTGATGACATTTTACATTCAAAAAACATTTTTAAATTGTTTACGTTAAACCTAATACATTTTGCAATGGTAATTAAACTGTATGTTTGAGATTTAAGGTTTATAATAAACTGAAGTTGTCAATACTATTGAACTTTTTTTTATTTTTATGAAGTGTAGATGTTTACGCTTGTGCAAATGTGGCCGCTTATGCGACTCCTTTTTGTTCCTGATTATTAATCTAGAGCTTATTATTATATATTGATCGAAGCACGTTACATTACATAGACATGCTAAAAATAGTTCTCTAGTCTCTAACGACGAACGTGAGCTTTCGTGTTCACTCGACTCGCCAGTGTAGATACATCTGTATAATTTTCATCTATTTACAAAGCGGAAATTATCACAAAAGAACATTCGAGACATCATATTGAACAAAAAACAATCATTGATGGCACAATGTTAAAATATAGTACATATGTAATCTTCAACAAATTAAAAAATCTTCTATTGTCTATTTAAATTTGAATGCCCATATTTTTAATGGCTCTTTTAAAAACAAAGTAATTAAAAAACACATTCTATTATCATTTATAACACTAATTTACCTGATTAGGCGAGATGACACTTATTATAAAATCCTCAACATAGATTTAGATTGTGCGTCAATTAAAAAAATAACGGAAAAACAAAAATACCACTCCAGGTAATAAAAACTCTTATAATTTTTTTACTAATCACCACAGCCGAAAATAAATCTGAACTGGAAATGCAACGTACTGCATAGCACCGAAGCGTAAATCAAGATGGGCCTTTTTAATGCACATACTAGCACATAGGCGTAAAAAAATATCACGTAGAAAACTCGGCGTATTGAAATTTTTGACAAATATATCTATAATTGCGCAAAAAAAGACATAATTTTATCAGAAAAACCAAAACCGCTTAAATTACTGCACGTAATTTTAGCTTTTATGTCGCTCCACTAAACACACTTTGAAATTACGCAAAATTTGGTATCTTAGTGTGCCTCTAGCCCTCGCGTGGCAAAACTATGCACGTTTCGATAAGATTCCTCATAAATCATCTGGGTGTAAAAACCAGCCACGGTCTAATCGTCATCTATTACGACAACTGGGGTAACGGAATCATCAACACCCACAGAGTCATCATCAGTTATATCAACCACGTCATCCGTGTTCTCCGCCTCGCCCAGACCATTCATCTCCGCCTCGCCCAGACCATTCATCTCCGCCTTGAACAGTGAAAGAACATCCGATATGATCGGCGATTGGAGCATTGGTATGTCTTTACTCTCCTGACTTTCTTCTTCTTCGCCAACGACTTGCGGCTCAACATCATCTTCCTCGTCATCTGTGTGGCCGTAGTACTTCTCATCATCCTTCTCGTCTTTAGGAACGTATGTATTTATTAGCTCGTGCAGGTTAGCGTCGCTTGTGAACACCTTCGAGGGGTCCGCGTCCTCTTTGCCGCACACGTGTGCTGATATCGCCTTGTAAGAAGTAAAGTATTTGAGACACCCCTGACACTGGTTCAGCAGGTGGGCGCGGTAATGATTGTGAAGGTTCGGGAAGTCATCCCCACAAATAACACATTTCTCCGGCTTCACTATCGCTCGGTAGTGAAGCTTTTTCGTCGACTTATGAACTAACTTCATATGCTTTATAAATGGTCCGTATTTAACGAACTTCTCCTTGCATACCCGACATTTTATCGGCTTCTTGTTGTATTTTCTGCTTCGATGAGAGAAAGCGTGTATGTTGAAAGCGTCCATAGTTTTGAACTTAAGTGGGCAGAACCTACAGGAGATAGAGCCCGAGCCCTTGTGTATCTGGTCGTGAAGCCGTTTCGTGCTTTTCTTAGTGATAGGTTTGAAGCAGAACCTGCACTCCTCGTACTGGAACGTGTTCTCTGTGCCCACGTACACAGTTCCTTCGTCATCGCTTTCAATGGCGCAAAGATGACTATCAAAATCCGCCCGGGAGTAGAAATATTCGTTGCATTTTTTGCACTTGTTTTGCTCATGATAAGCCAGATGTTTGTGAAGATTGTAAAACCGTTTGTTACAGATGGAGCAGGTCTCCTCTATGGACTCCTTGGGCTCTGTGAACCATTCCTTATCATCTCCGTGTACGTCTCGCATGTGGTATATCATTTCTCTGAAGGCGACAAAAGTTTCGTCACAATGTTCGCATTTCGTCGGGTTATCTACATTGAGTTGCGCCATGTGGTGATTCTTGTGTTTTCGATACACAGTCAACGTGTTGAACTTCTTTTTGCAGTAAATACAACCGTAGTAGCCAATCGTGCGATGGTAAATCTTGTGAGTAGACAGAGCATACTCGTTTTCGAAAACTCTGAAGCAATAATCACAAACAATTTCTTGCTTGCCTGCGGAACGCTCCTTGTCCACTATGATGCCGTGCTGCGTGCGCAGGTGGCAGTCTAGTTTCACTTGAACATGGAATGCTTTGTAACAAATATTGCATTTCACTTTCTTAGGATAAACTTCGGTATCGCCTAAAAGCTTTTTCTTTTCGCACGAGAACGCCAGATGTCCTTCTAGGAACCTTAGCGAGCTGAAGTAATCGAAGCAGTAGTTACATCTCAAGGAGTTGTGGTAGTCGATGTGTCGCTCGTAGTTCCCCTTGCTGGCCAGCACCTTCATGCAGATGGAGCACTGCAGCTCCTTGAGCGGCCCGGACAGCGGCTGCTCCGTGCGCTCGGCGATCCAGTTCTCGTTGATGTTGTGCGCGTCGCGCAGGTGGTGGTGCAGGCCGTAGCCTTTCACGAACGTCTCGTCGCAGTGCGGACACTTCAGCGGGTTGTTGTAATGCTTCTGCGCCAAGTGACCCTTTATGTGGAGGGTATGGCTCTTTAGCGATATATACTTCTTTCCACAGAACTTGCATTTGAAGAACTCGGGCTTTCTTAAATGCGCTTCCTCGTGGGACTGCAATCTTCGCTCGTCCAGAAATATTTTGGCGCACAACTTGCAGGAGTAGTACAGCGGCGGCGGAGCGTCTGGGTCGGATTTGATCATCTTGCTCTCAGGGTGCGTGCGCCGCAAGTGACGGATCAGCTTCACCAGGTCAGGGTAGTACCGCGAACATATCGGACATTTAACTTTATCCTTTCTGATTTTGTCTATCCTCTTTTTGTGAGACTGATGGTCGAAATTGTGTCCCTTCACGTGTCTTTGGAAGTAGCCCTCGTCGGTGTACCCTTTACCGCAAATGGTACACTTGAAGGGACCATTTTCGTCCTCGTAGTGAGCTCGGGTATGAATTTCTAGTCTTCGTTTGTTAGTGAACTTCACTTTGCAAATGGTGCACTCGTGACGGGCGCCGTAGAGGAAAGTTTTTGAGTTGTGCCAAATGAGGTGATGTTTGAGCGAGTTTTCAGAATCGCAGACTTTGCCGCATAAGTGGCAGGTATGCGTGCCATCGAAGACGGTTCTGTCAGCGTTGTTGGGCATGACGTCGCCCACGATGGTGTTTTGGACGCTGTCGCCTTTCTTGTAGTGTATAGCCATGTGCGAGAGGTAGACCTTACGATGTTGGAAGACTCGCTCACAAATGGAGCACTGGTAGTCCTTGTTCTTGAAGCGCGTCTGCTTGTGGTAGGTCATGTGCGCCTGCGCAGCGCGGAGGTGTTTGCTGCGTCGGCCGCAGATGGCGCACGTGAGGTGTGCGGGGTCCAGGTTCGTGTCGTGGTAGTGTACGCGCATGTGGATCTTGTAGTGGCATTGGAACTTGAAAGACTGAAACAAAAAGATTACATTTAAGTGTTCACCTTTTGGTATGACAAGAGTTCTGATAGACACTAGTCTAGTAATAAGAAAATAGTTTTAGTTTTGCCGATTGGAAATTATGGCTTCACATAAACAGTGAATTATATATTTTGGAACAGAAACTTCGATTATTATTAAGAAAATCCTTACCTCCTTACATACGACACATTCATACTTTTTCTCAATATTATTGCCTACATTGGAGTGCCAGTTGACGTGCCTCTTCAAAGATATTAAGGTTGGCATCTTCTTGCTGCAGATAGGACAGGTGAAGCCGCTCAGATCTACCAGCGGCTTGCTCTCGCCCGGAACCTCACCAAAGTCGTTGTGACTCTGGATCCAGTCCAGGGGTTCCGCTTTTGCCACAACGACTTCACAAAAATCCGACGGATTCACGACTTCTTCGATCCGCTTCTGTTTTAATCTGTGAATCAGCTTTATATGGTTTGCGAGAGCAGAGCAGCTCTTGAAGGTGTCCTCGCATTCGGCGCAGGTGTACAGGTTCCTCGGCTTCATGTTCTTAGCTATATGCGTCTGGTTGTGTTCATTGATCGCTCCGACTTTCATGTCGAGGTCGCAGATGAGGCACCGCACAGAGCAGTCCTTGAGGTAGATTTTGGCGCGCTTGTGTCCAGAGCTCATGTTGTGCTTCGTTCTCTTGTGGTGGAGAAGAAGCCGGCGATACGAGAACTGTTTCTCACAGATATCACAAGTATTGTCATCCTCTTCTTGACTAGATTCTGACTCAGTCTGTTTATAGTGCTTCTCACTTAGAAGACTTGTCGATGCTTTATCAGGTGGCTCTGCCTTCACTACCACAGGTACTTCTGAATGACACCTTGCCTCGTGAGTTTGAAGAGCTTTCTTGTATTTGAACTCTTTGTCACATGTTGGACATTTAAATATAGCGGTGGGAGTGTGGGATTGGCTGTGTACTGATTGGACAGACGCAGAGTCCTCTATAGTGCTTGCTCTGAAAAGATAAGAAGCATACAAATAAAAATGTAAAAAAATGTATGTTAATAATGTTTTTATTTTAAAACTAGCTTCTGCCCGCAGTTTCACCCACGTCATGTTAGGTGTTGGCCCTTTGGTCCCGCCTTTGGTATAGTGACTTAACCTTAAAAGATAGATATATGCTCTCGCGGATTTTATTTTAGAACTTTTTATGATGAATAATTCCGTAATAAATATATAACCGTTTAAGCAGCGCATGCAACATAAGCTCTGGTAAAGGGATACGTTTTCCCGATTTTGAAACATTTGTCATTGCTGCTCCGCTCCTATTGGTCATAGCGTGATGTTATATAGCCTATAGCCTTCCTCGATAAATGGACTATCCAACGCAAAAATATTTTTTCAATTCTAACCAGTAGTTCCTGAGATTAGCTTGTTCAACCAACCAAACAAACAAACAAACTCTCCTGCTTTATAATATTAATAAGTATAGATATAGGTTCTAAGTTACATTTTAGGAAAAGACAGTACCTAGATTCATTGTCACCTCCACCATCCTGTTCTTCGATGTGTGACACATGTGCTGCCAGATGCGTGATGAGCATGTCTTGCGACGGGAGCTTCTTGAAACACATCTTGCACTCGTGGTACTCCTGCGCCTCAGGCTCCAGTGAGCTCTTAAGTGATATTCGAGGCTCTAAATGCACGTTCTTAAGATGTAGGAAATAATTGTTCTTTCTTTTTACTACCTTCTTACAAACAGGACATTCAAGTGGCAAAGAGTCATCCCTTTTCGGACACTTGTTGAAATGTGCATTGTGAACATAGTAATCGTCAAACTTTTTCTTACAGAAAATACAAGGAACTGGCACCTTTCCATTTTCTCGTTTATCTTCTCTTTTCAAGACGGCAGCATGAACTACCTTCATATGTTTCGCCAAGTTGTCAACAGTCTTGAACTTGGCAGAGCACATTTCACACACGATGTTCTTATTCTTAATGCCGTCGATTGGTTCTAAAGCGATGAGCAACTCTTTCTGTGGAGTCTTGACAGGAGTTGTAGCCTTCCCGCATATTTCGTGGTGGCGTTTCAACATGATCTTTAATTTGAATGTCTTGTCACATTTATCGCAGTTCAATGTGTCCTCTACATCAGCTGCGTCCGTGTCGTCTGTTCTCTGTGGTATGTCTACGACAGCGTTTTCGCCAAGACTTCCTTTTTTTTCGTGTATCCTCTTGTGAACAGCGAGACTTCTTTGGGATAGAAAATGTTTGGGGCATTGATCACAATTGAAGTTATTACTAAGTAAGGGCTCATCGGAATCTGTTTCGGCTAAGTACGGGGCGCTGTTATCTTCGTAATCTGAATCTAAATGCGACACGTGATCTGACAGTCTTTTGGGTCTCTTGATGCTGCGTCGGAGTTCCTCGACTCGCCTGGAGCCGCTGGGTCGGTAGTCGCTGGAAGTGCCACCTGTGGATGCGTTGCCGACGCTATCCGCGCTACGTTTTCGGGCTCTGGAAGCGGGAGTGACTTTCTCTTCGATGGAAGACGGGGGTTTGGTTAAGTTGGAGGTATCAGTATGAGTAGAAAAGGCGGAATCACTGCTCTGTCTGTTGGGTGGCGGCGGGCTGATGCTGAACCCTGCAAATTCTCTTACTCTCAATTCTTGGTCCTACAATATATGAATGTTTTATGTTGATTATAAACTATGCAGTAAGTATGGGTCTTACCAGGAGGAGGTACATAATTGCGGCGGAGCTCCTGGTCAGCTCGCTCACACTGCTGCTTAAAGATGTGTGCACTGCTGAGCTTCTGTATGCACTCTGAGCACACCTTATCAGGCAGTCCGTCGCCTTCATATATCTGAAACAATGCATATCATGTGATCACTTAGCCCTAAATGGAGAGTTGTTCAACACTAAAATTGTACAAATTTAGTGTTCCTAAATTTAGCCATGTTATAATTGGTTGATTCTTGTGTGTCCCCATTTGCCATCTCAGTTTTACCCATGACACTTTTAATACTTGTCATGTTAGATAAACCATGAGAACTACACCCTAACTACAGGGAAGTGAAAATGAAATGTTTTATTTTTCCACTTCAATATTTTCGCAAAGTGTGAAGTTAACATCTTTTTTTAAACCTATTTTTTATGACAAATATCCTTACCCTAATATAATTACTCTTTAGTGAGACATCACAACTCAGTGAGTATCATTAACAATACAAGTGGGTTGCAATGCAACAGGTTTCAAAGCAGACAAGAGTAATGATGGAAAATTAGTAAAGTTTTCAATTTGCAGTAGCAATTAAAAAAGAGAAGTTGGTTAAGTTACTTTTTATCATTTAAATAAAAAAAATACTAGGACATGATAAATAATTGAGTATATTATATTATATTATTTTCCAGTGGATGGCTCCATGAAAAAATCATTGTCATAATAATTATTGTTTAATGTCTTGTTTTGATAATTAATATTCTTAGTGCAAATTAGATTTTAAAGCTTTACCAGGACCATATTAAATAAAAGTACCAAGTTTGCTTGCTAGTATTCAAATTGTTTACAGAAGCAAGCGTTTTGCTAAATCAGTGGATTTAAAATAATTTTCTGCAGGAAGTTACTGGATGGAAAAATAAACATGTATTAAAGTTTACCTATTTTCCCAACTTTGACAACTTTTGTTATGAACAGTCAGAGGATCTTCTATTATGATAGTTTTAATTATTAGGAAAATAACATTCAAGATAGAAAACGATAGAAATATCGTAAACAGGATGTTAGTTTCAGGTTCGTCTAAACATACGGTAATTTAACACTTCTTGATCTTCATTACTTTCAGATTAAAATCAGATACGTGATCATTCCAAATTTCAATCGATTCGGGCCCAAATAATAAATCAAGTTTTAGGACTTACTTTCACCCGGGCGCATTCCATTGCCATCTCCGCCAGCTGCAAGGCATTGTCGACCGTGAAGATGGAGTAAAAGTCGCCGAGCTTGAGGCAGAGCCTGCATTTTCCAAGCTTGAGGGCCATATTGATTTGCTCTCAAGAAACTTCATGTCATTAGAACATCACATCTGTGGAATGAGCTGCGGAGCAAATAATTTCTCTATGAAAGTAAGACACAATCTTAATTCTAAACATCACGCCAAAACTAATCACATTATACGAAAGCAAATAATTTAGTTAAAATACCTTAACCGGCACAGTACACACGTAAATTAAAATTAATACACATTCAGACAGAGACAACAAAAGTTAAGACAGCACTCCTCTTTTTCCAAATCCTTCACTACTGCCAAGTTGCCAACTGAAAAAGAAAAAAGAGCGGGAAACTTCGAACCGGGCAGACGCGTCTTTTTGATAATTATTTAAAAAAAATTCAATTACTGTAATTTTGGATCAATAGTTGTAGTTTTAGTGTTGTAGTGTAAATATTTATGTTTAGTTTTAGTGTTTTTAATCTTCTTTAGTGGTAAGTGTTTTTATTTTTATTTATATATAGGGTAAAATGAATGACCCGCCTGACCCGGGGGGCGTAGTCCCCCCGGCAGGCTGTTATGTTACTGTTATGTCCGAATCGGGTATGGAAACAGATGGGTCATCTACGACCAGATCTTTAAAAAGAAGCCGTGTACACATTTGCAAACACTGCAACAAACGCCGACGTACTCGCAAGGGCCACGGATCCGAAACTTCGGGTTGTGGTTGTACAAACACAAGTGTGACTATCGAACAAGAACTTAATACCCGGAATGAACTTTCGACCTCATTGCCAGTTACTGTGACCTCGCCATCTCAGACTCCAGTTCCCGCTCAAATTGGGAGAAACATGTACAGCAAAACGGACAATGCGCCTTTTGTTGTACATGTACAAAAGAATACTATAAGTTCTAATGATGGAACCATACTGCACCCCATTACATTTGGCAGGTTTTTAAAACATAATAATTTCCAAAATGTAATAAATGGCAGCGTCAAAAAAATTGGGAGAAATAAGATAAGCCTTTCCTTTTCTGATTTCGTAAACGCAAATTCTTTTATTCATCATGATAGCCTTGAAAAACATAATTTTAAAGCATTTATTCCTACATTTAACGTCACTCGAATGGGCTTAGTACGCGGAGTTCCCGCGGAATGGTCTCCGGAGGAAGTCATCAGTAACATATCAGTTCCAATTGGATGTGGCCCAATTTTGAAAATCAGGCGCTTAAATTTTAAATCTATTGTTGAAGGCAGCACTACATGGAAACCATCTCAGTCCATAGTGGTAACTTTTGATGGACAGATCTTACCAAAGAGAATTTTTATGTGTTACAATGCTCTGCCTGTAGAGCTATATATATTCCCTACAGTACAGTGTTTTAATTGCTGCCGTTTTGGACACACAAAACTGCAGTGTAGGTCTAAACCCAGATGCTTTAGATGTGGCCAGGGACACACTGGGGATAGTTGCGAAACAGATCAAGACAATGCTTCTTGTTGTCTTTGTGATGGATATCATTTTGCTACCAATAAGTCTTGCCCTGAATTTTCAAGACAAAAACTAATTAAAACATACATGGCTCAAAATTCCGTCTCATATGCTGAAGCAGCAAAACTTCATCCTGCTGTTACAAAATCTTATGCTGACACACTTTTATCTTCTCCTAAAAACATTCCCTCTATTTCTTCCTCTAACAAAATACCTTCTACTACAAGCTATAAAAAGACTGTATTTCTTAAACCACGCTCGCCGCCCAAATTTGAACAAGGATATAATAAACAAGCACATAGTTCCATAATTCAAGATTTTAATTCTCACCAACCATCAAATGGTTGTGCCTTTATAAATCAAAATATTGAAGAAAAAAATACAGCTTTTTCCCTTAATGATTTTCTTTCAGCATTAAATAGTCTTCTTTCTCAGTTCAACATTTCACCGTCCAACGCTGCTTCTTCTTTTAATGTACCCCAGTTTATTCATAATGGACAGCACATCCAAAATAATCCAATGGAACTGTCGCAGTCTAGTAAACAAAAAAAGTGATGTCATATATTTATTAAACAAATATGAACCATTTGTCTTTGCTCTAGCAGAGACTTGGCTCAAATCCTATCATATTTTTAAAATAAATGGTTATTTAACCATCAGAGAAGATAGATCTGATGGGTATGGTGGTGTAGCCATACTTATCAAGAATTCTATCCCTTTTTCATTAGTTACACTACCTCCTCATAGTGAGGACATATCTATTGTAGCTATACAAGTATATAATACTTGCCTTGTATCTATATACATTCCTCACCCTTCTTCTTCTGTACTTCAAGAGATGAACAATCTCTTTTCCTTTCTTCCAAAACCATTCTTAATACTGGGAGACTTTAATTGTCATCACCAATCATGGGGTTGTTCAATATCTAATTCTTATGGAGATGAATTACTTGATATTATAGACATTCATAACTTATGTATCTTGAATTCAGGAGCACCCACTCGTCGTTCAGATCCTAATCAGAACCAAAGCGCAATAGATCTTTCTATCTGTTCACCAAACCTAGCTTCTTCATTAACTTGGCATACCCTGGCCTCTACTTTTGGCAGTGATCATTTTCCAATAGTAATTTCTTATCCTCTTTCTAAATCAAATGCACCAAAAAGGAAATCAAATCTCAAACATAAGTTACCCAATAGAAATAGTAATGACTGGGAGAAATATAAGGATATTGTTGACAGAAAGGCTTGTTCATTGCCTGTTATTTCTGATGATAACCATAATAGTTGTGCTGAAGCTTTGGCATGCATATTGATTGAAGCGGCGAATGAAGTATTTCCTATAAAAAATAACAATGTTAGTTCAATTCCATCTCCTCCTTGGTGGGACTTAGAATGTAGTGAAGTAATTAAAAAACGTAAAAAGGCTGAATACAATTATAACCATGATATGTCAGATATTAACTTTGAAATTCTTACTAACATAGTTACAGAAACTCGCAAAATAATTAAGAAAAAAAAATTTGAATCTTGGCGTAACTTTTGTTTATCTATTTCACCGAATACACACCCTTCAATTGTCTGGCAATATATTCGTAGATTTAGATCCATTTATAAAAACCATTCTCCTATCCCTGATTCTTTAGCCAGCGACTTTTTAGATAAGTTAGCTCCTCCTTGGGTTCCTGAGAATAACCTGTCTCTCATACCCAATAACCTAAATAGTAATTCGACGCTAGATTCTTTGTTCACTCTGACTGAATTAAAGGCTGTTATTAATAAAACTAATGATTCAGCCCCTGGCATTGATGGTATACCTTATTCCTTTTTTTCTCATTTAAATGATAATGTTCTCAGTTATTATTTACAACTCATTAATTCTGTAATGAAAACAGGAAACGTCCCTAGTGAATGGAAACGTCAAATAGTGTTGCCATTCCTTAAACCAAATAAAACGCCTTCTGATGTTTCATCATATCGTCCTATAGTTTTGTCTTCAATTCTCATAAAATTAGCGGAACATTTAATTAAAAATCGACTGGAATGGTTTGTGGAAAGTAAAGGCCTTCTGGCAGAATCACAATATGGCTTTCGGAAAGGAAAAAGTACCACAGACTGTTTAAGCATATTTACATCTGATATTAGAATATCATTTTCTAATAATCAAGCTACCGTGGCGGTTTTTCTCGACATAAATGCAGCGTACGATAATGTGATTTTGTCAGTCTTACAATATAAATTAAAGATCTTGCAGGTTCCAATAATCTTGACTAATTTCATTATTAATATTCTGGCTGAACGGTCTGTCACCATGTCAATAGGGAACCGCGAGGTTTCTCAAATTGTATGGAGAGGTCTCCCACAAGGTTCTGTACTCAGTCCGCTTTTATATAACATATACACATTTGATTTAGATTCAACATTATCTAATCATGTTAGTGTCCTTCAATATGCCGATGATTTGTTGTTATATACTACAAACCAATCTATTGAACAAGCTAGTTTTGCCATGAATTCCGCACTATCCGCTTTGTGTTCTTGGTTACATCTTAATGGTTTAGAGCTATCAACATCTAAAAGCACAGCTGTGCTATTCACCCGGAAACGAAACATTCCCCATATTAATATTCTTTTCAACAATACACCCATTCCAGTCACAGACAATTTCAGATATTTGGGTGTAATTTTAGATTCAAAACTAAGTAGTGTTCCCCATTGCGAGTTTATCACTAATAAATGCGAAAAGCATCTAAACATGCTGAGATGCCTTTCTGGAGTGTGGTGGGGTGCACATCCTTTCTCACTCAAGCTAATTTATAATGCAATAATTAGAAGTTCATTAGATTATGCATCATATGTTCTTGAACCAGGGAGCGTTTTGGCTTTTAAAAAATGGGACCGTATCCAGTATAAAGCATTAAGAGTCATTTCAGGTGCGATGAAATCTAGTCCCACAAATGCTTTGCAAGTGGAATGTGGTGAAGCCCCTTTACAAATTAGAAGACAATTTCTTTCTGATAAATATTTGTTCCGGATTATGCAGTTCGCTGCTCACCCTCTCATTCCTAAACTGCACCTTTTAGTAACGCTGATAGAATCTTCAGATTACTGGTCACATAAACGTGCTCCTTGTTTAGTCATAAGCTACAAAAAATATCTTTCTCTATCTTCTCCAATTCATCGTTCTAACAAACTCCCCATATTTAGCTGTAGTTATGATAGTTTACTGTTCAGCCCTAATATTATTTTCGACTGCTTTAGTAAATCCGACCCGGACGTTTGTTTAAAATTTGATCATTTTCTTACTGAACATTCGGACTATCATAATATTTTTACTGATGCTTCCAAGCTTTCTCCAACGAGTTGTGTTGGGGTAAGCACTTTCCATTCCCAATACAACATCGTTCAAAAAATAAAACTTCCTCCGGAGACTTCCGTTTTTACGGGAGAATGTTTTGGGATTCTAAAGGCTATTCAATACATTCGAGTTTATCAGCTTAAAAAGGTTATAATTTTTTCAGACTCCCAAAGTGCTCTTTTAGCAATTAACAAATGCCTGTTGGGAAATAAATCCCATTTTCCAATCATTTACTCAATAAGAGAATTGGCGTATAAATTTTTTTCAGAGGGATATGACTTACTTTTTGCGTGGGTTCCAGCCCACACTGGCATTAAAGGTAACGAAGTGGCGAACGTTCTTGCAGGTGATGCAGTGCAGTGTGGGGACATTGTTCCATATAAAATTTTTTGCGATGATATTTTAGAAATACCTAAAAATTTTCTTAGGGACACCTGGAAGGTGGCTTGGGAAACGAGCAGTGCACTGAAAGGTCATTATTTTCATTTGATTCAACCCGATGTTTCGGATAAACCGTGGTTTGGCAGGGCTAAGTTTGGCAAGATGGAGACGTCCACTCTCATACGTATGAGGCTTGGTCACGTTTGCTCTCCAGCTCATCTTGCCAGACTTAAAATTATAAACGATCCCAGTTGCTCTTGTGGTATGGATGTGGGTGACATAAATCACATTTTTTTCTCTTGTCCTCAATATGACCGATCTTCCTTTCTTAGTGACCTTATATCTCTCCGTATTCCTTTTCCTACCTCAATATTATCTCTACTTTGTACAAATAGTTTACCTGTATATAAATGTATAGTATCATTCATTATCTTTAATAACATTAAATTGTAATTTTGTTGTTTTGTAAATACGTCTGTCTTTTTTAGTTCATCACTCATTATCTTCATCGTTGATTGTATCCCTATTGATCCTATATCCTAAATTCCGTGATTTCCGTTTTTTATAATAATACTGTTTCCCTATCTTTAATGAATAATGTTAAAAAAACATGACATTGGTTTAATGCACAAATCGTGCGAGCCAAAGGGAAGAAAAAAAAAAAAAAAAAAGTTGCCAACTTCTAGAAATCAGCTGTCAAAAAGAAAAGGAAAAAAAAAAGAAAAAAAGAAAACCTCATTCATTTTTGGGAGTAGAAACTAGAAATAGTGTAATCCAAGTTAAGCGTCAACAGCTTAAACATTTTTACAGGGGTAAAAGCTCTAAATTACACAGAAATAAGGAGATATAAATGTTACAAGCGTAGCTGCGCCATTTGGATCAGACCCAATGGTTGGAAGATTTTCGGTTTTCGACTCTATGGTGACAACCCTTGAACGATGTCACTGTCAACAAAGTTCTGTCAAACTTCTGTTTTGAGTGTTTGAATTGCTGGCATCTGGCACAGTTTTTGTGTTATTGAAAACAACTCCAAAACGTTATCTTAATAGGAAATAATCTAATCCAGAGCGCCGCATGAACTAGAATGGTGTATTACATAACTGGGTCTAATGTATTTGGACAGTGGCTTTGTAACGACGCAGTTTTGAGTCAATTTCGGACTTTTACAGCTACTAAACATGATTTGGGAATAGGTTTAAGACAAGCAAATCTTGTGCAGATAAACTGGTCATACAACATATTTGAATCAGACGGCATTTTTTACATAACAGGTGCTTGGAATGGGAAAGAACAACAACTTGTTAAAATACCATTACCAGAAGAGTGTATTCATTCAAATATTGAACTAAGAGTTGTTGGTAACGATTATAAAATATTACTGGTAGGTAAGAATGTGGACACATTGTGGGCTATAGATTTAAAGACAAACGAAATTAAAAGAATACTCTTTAATGTTGAAGAAGTAATTGAGAACATAGTAAAGAAACCAAAAATAGATACTACTATTGCCAAAGCTAGCTTAACTAATGATTCTTGTATAGTTTTGACATCAAATGGTGATGTATACAGTGGTATTTTACCAAGCTGTGTAGACACAAGGCACTGTAAAGGAAAAATAATTGATGTAAAATGTGGCTATGAACATTTTGTGTTATTGACTGAGAAAGGCAGAGTTTACACTTGGGGTAATGGGAGGTTGGTATCAATAATTATACCATGTAGATAAGAACTAATAGGATTTGGTTCATAGTACATTTTACCATTGTTTTTTTAATTTTTAAGGAGGTTACAACTGGGCCACGGTGACATAGACAGCCAAGAACTACCCACAGAAGTAGAAGCCCTTGCTGGAATAAAAATAATAAAAATTAGTGCTGGTGGTTGGCACTCTCTAGCACTCAGTGAATTTGGTGATGTTTATACTTGGGGTTGGAACGACACTGGACAACTTGGAATAAAAAATAAAAATAAAGAAGACAAAGAAAGCCTCTCCATCCCAACTCTTATTGATATTTTTGATGAGAAGGAAATAATAGTGGAACAAAATATTAAAGATATTGCCTGTGGATCAAGGCATTCAGCTATACTCCTGGATGACAATACAGTTTGGACTACTGGCTGTAACAAATATGGGCAGTTGGGACTATCAGAAGAAAAATACCCTTCTCTTAATCATTTTAAGAAAGTTTTTAGTTCTAATAAAGACTGTTTACTGATTTGTGGACCATGGAATACTGTGATAAACTCCTGCTAAATACTTGGCAAATAGTGTTTACAATAATAAATTAAATTGACTCATTGCGAAGAGCCTCGACCAACACCTCAAGAGGCTCTCGTTGTGCAGCTGGCTCAAGGGCTTGATGCAGAAAGCAGTTCTTTTGGACACGGCGCGCATTGTGAGGAGGTTCCTCTCTCTAGAGCCCTAACCACCGGCACCTTGGAACCTGTTCCCGATGTTGGTGGACCACTATTTCTTTATATTTTTAAATGTTTTTTTTTATTTCTTTTTTGTAAAAATATTTAAAAATGTAAACAGATAGGAAAAAAAATGAATAAAGGAAAATAATTAAATTGTAGGTAAATTAAAGATTATTAAAAAAATATATTTTTTTTACTACTCATCTATTAGAATTCCACTGTAAAAATGTGAGCAATAGTTTGATCATTCTTTACTGGAAGCAGATGAATTCAATAGGTGCGATTATTTTCATAAATCGGAAGTTAGATGCTAAAGCAACATAAAACTAGCATTACAAAGTCTTTATGAGCAGTTTCCTATGGCTGCGTTCTGGCCTTGTAGGTGTATAGATTGGAAATACGCCCCATCGACCTGTCATTAATCAAAATCGTTAATAGGTAAAATGATTGATTTTATTGCAGTGTAACGAAAAATTTTACAAACATTATAAGCTTAAATCATAACCCTTCTTTTAGCCTGCCGTAGTCGGGTAACAGCATATTATGTCTATGGGTAACAGGTGTCGGATAAAAAAATACCATAAGCATTTATTTTTTTTGGTTCTTTTCGTCCCTCTTTGGGACAGGCAAAGGGAGCTGAGCCCGTACAGCCAAATACCATAAGCAATGCTTCTGTCAATTAACTTTTTTTGGAGGTGAAACCAAGTGTATGGGTCTCATAAAATAATGTAAGTAGTATGTTTAGATGTTCTGTATTCTGCATGCTGTTGTTTGTTTGACACTTCGTATTGACTGACACAGTATCTATGTAAGTAATCTGTGACTGACACTGTTTGACACATGTGTGACGGCTCTTTGTGTTTAGATCTGTGTTTATATGAAAAATCAGAAACAAAGATTGTATCAAAAGGAATTATTACTACACCAAAATAACGTATCAGACGTCAAACGTGCTTGATCTTTATTTGAATGTAAGTTTTTGCAATTACTTAATAACCCTATTCGTCAATTTATTTTACAAGAATGGAAGAAATAGCGCAAGAATATGTTACACTTGCTAGACAGCTGACCACAACTGGAAGCTACAAAAAAGCAATAGAGTTTTACCTCAAAGCTTTTGAAAAAAATATTGAAATGAAAGACATGTACGAATCTGACTTTTGTTTTGTGTTGAGTCGAATGTCGGAGAGTCTAGTGCCAGAAAAGGATGGTGACGATGTATTCTACTATTTCTCACGTGCTCTTGAAGTATTCCCCAATAATATCTACATACTTAATGACCTGGGTAATTTTTTCTATAAAATCGGCTACTATGAGAAAGCAATGAAGCAGTTTGAAGATGCACTTAGTTTAGATGACAGTTTTGTCAATGCTGAGAAAAATTTGAACTCTGTCAAAAACTTGCTAGTTGAACGCTGGCACTTTCGAATGTTAAATGATAAAATCCGTAATGAAGCATACCGCAAGGCAATACGTGACACTCTGATACCCCACAAAGATACTGTTTTGGACCTTGGTACAGGTACTGGACTGTTATCCTTGTATGCTAATGAATGTGCACCTAGGATTATTACTGCATGTGATGGCTCTAAAGTAATGGCTCAAATGGCTCGCAAGATAGGTCTAGAAAATGCTTGTGAACACTTTGATATATTTAACAAGTTATCTACGGAAATGCATTATAAAGAAGTTGGAGGGAAACGTTCACTACTCATCACCGAGATGTTTGATGCGGGGCTATTTGGAGAGCATATCCTACAATCTTTAATTCATGCTTGGGAGAACTTGATGAGTGATGTTGGCAGAGTGATACCTAACAAGGCAGAGTTTTTTGTCATTGGTGCCAATTGTGATTTCCTGAATAAAAGATATCAGTTGTGTTCATCTATTAAATCATTTTTAAAGATTCCAACTCTTAATGTGCATGTTATCACTCTTGATGAGACATATGATTGTGAAGATGTGCACCTTTATGGTGATGATATAAAATACATGACTGAACCGCAATCTCTTACACAAGTTGAATTCAACAGTTGCCTAGAATTAAAGAACCTTATTCAGAAAGATCATTTTGAAGTTAAAGCAGTAGCTTTACAAAGTGGTCTAATCAATACTGTCATTGGCTTTTTCAATCTGTATTTGACAGACAATGTTACTATAACTACCGACCCAAGATCTGACCAGAGAGCCAATGCATGGCAGCAGGCCATATTTTTTGATAAAATTCCTATACAGGCAAAAGAAAATGACATCATTCCCTTGAATTTCTCACTGAATGGTGGGAAATGGACAATGTGCAGAGAAGATGGGATTACCAGAATTTCTGTAGAAACTCTCAGATTTTTAAATGATACTGAGTATTTGAATGCAATATCTGGATGTGTAGGCACAACTTGTATCTATTTGGGGCAAATGGTTGATATGTCTCATATAAATATAATTGATCTGTGCCCATTCCCTGTATTTGGCCTGCATCTTTTGAAAAGAGGTGCATTATCACTAACATGCTATGCTAAAACAGATGCTGACAAACACTTCTTCAAGCAAGTTTTCAAAGCACATAATATAGCTTTATCAAGAGTGACTATTATGATTGGAGATGATTGGACAAAGGATGGCTTTGGAGAAGAAAAATATCATGTAATTTTTTGTCACATTTTTGAACTTTGCGGTGAAATCAACTTGCACTTAAACGAGTTAGCTATGCATCTAAAAGAACATCATCTAATTCAAGGTGGGCTGTTTTTTCCTACCAGTGTCAAGGTCATGGGCCAGGTTGTCCAAAGCAACTGGCTTGACATTAACAATAGATTGTTTGATAAGAATGTAAGCAATTATAAGATATCAAAGCACTTGAAACCATATGAAGTGTCTCAGAACTTTTGCATTGACTTCAGCCATCTGGAGTATACTCCATTATCAGATCCCTGTGAACTAGACACTGTCGAAAATTTGGAAATGGGAATAGAGGCAGTGTCAATAATAAAAGATGGTTACTCCTCTGCTGTCTTGTGTTGGTACTCAATAGAATTAATGAAGGATGTGAAGGAGATTTCAACAAACCGGAAGAACTGTTTTATGGATGGCATAGTATTTATGACAGACACGAAAATACGCCTGAAAGCCGGCCAAACTGTTCACATAGTACGTTATGTTGACCAAGATGGAGCATTCAAGTTCCCAATGTATGTGGAAGAAGCTTAATAACATGTTTTTCATTGAGGAATATCTTCCACGATCTCAATATTTTTTTGAATGATTTATCTTTGTTAGAGATAGAATAATATTGAGTACTCATCTGTAATGACGAAAACTGTCTATTTTACGAGTTGTTTATGATATTGCATTTTACTAGAGGAAAAAGTGAAATCTCTAGAGATTATCTTTTTGAAAACTATCGACAAATTATTAATTTATTAGACGAAAGACTACACAATTTCGGAAAGACGGCAAAGAAATTGTGTCGTCTTATCAAAGCGAAGGCCCATACATTCCACTTAGAATAATACGACTGTCCTTCCCACAAAGTAGATAAGAGAGACCTCTTTTATCTATAATGCTCCTCTGAACGAAACGATTGCATGTAGCGGAGATGAGGATGTTGAGATGGATGTGTGGACTGACAAGAATGGATAAAGTAAGGAATGAGTTTATAAGGGGAAGGTTGAAAGTGGTGCCTGTTACAGAAAAAATGAAAGGGAATCGTCTATCTTGGTATGGACATGATGAGCAGGGATGACACTCGTGTGACTAAGAGAGTGATGAGTATGAATATTGATGTATGGAGAGGAAGAGGAAGGCCAAAGAAAAAATGGATGGATTGTCTAAGCCAGTGGTGGGCAAACTTGATGGCGTGCCAGAAAGTTTAAAAAAAATTCAAAGGGCCAAAATTATAGGAAAAATGCATTTTGTATTGAAACTGTTTTAATCATGGTTTTTTTTTTATAAATTCAATGCAAATTTACAAAAGTACAACCCATAAAAATTCGACAGTATGGGCGCGAAACGTCAGAAGCAAGTAAAATCTACTTGTTTGTGAAGTATTGGCAATTTTAAAAGAGTCGTATCTTCGTCAATGTTGGTGTACCTATCAAAAGAAAAAATACGTGTCAAATGTTTTTTGCAAATCTAAGTGACGGACTAATTAGATTTTTTTCAGTCAAAAAACCTATTGTAATTTTAGTTTAGTTTAAAAGCCCTGCCAAGGTAGGCGTGTTTCTATTATTCTTCTAAGTAGAATCTACTTTCTACTTCTGCACCGTAATTTTTTTTTATTATCGGGGCCATATACTATTCATGTCGAATGACTGTCGCCGGGCTGGATTAAGTGCTTTCGCGGGCCGGAATTGGCACGCGGGCCGTACTTTGCCCATCACTGGTCTAAGCCTTAGACCTCTAAGGCATGTTATAACATAAAAAAGGAGTAAATGATGCTGTGACGTCTGATAGGGGAGAATGGATAAAAAAAAACGTGTTGCGCCGACCCCAAGTAAAATGAGATAAGAAGATCCTCTGTAGATTTGATAAAACGTGAAAGCGCGGCCTAATATTTGCTTAATACGAATTGGTATCATTTTCCTACTGGGAAACGAGAAAATGAGTAGAAAAAACAAAAAAAAATTGGGGTGAATAAAATCATCAAACGGGTCATGATGGGAGCTCTGGGTGGAGCGAAAGGGAAGAGGAACTGTCAAACACGACTGACTGAAAACCACACCCTAGCTGTTCCTTCAGTTACCCTTTGCATTTCAGGGTGCAGGGCCTTATAAGACAGTTCTACGACCTCGCATATCACACTGGCATTTTGCTGTACGATTACGAAATTATTTAGTTTTGCATCTATGAAATTATTTATAGAGTCAGAATAAACATCCGTAGCGAACTCAAATTAAATACTCAATTATTGTAGACAAAATATAAATGTTATAGAAATCTGTTACGTATCAATCGATGTTAGATCTTAAAAACTGTAACCATGTCATACCTAATCATAAAATTAAAATAATTGTAATGAAGTTTTCAATTAAATAGGTACACAGACACCAGCACATCAAGCTACCACAATCTGTATTTTTTGAAGTGAAAACTTCTTTAGCGGCGTTGAGCACTTTTTCTGTAATGTCGAAAAAGCGTAGGACGGATGGAGAGTAGACAGCTATCCCCTCTCTACGGCGCACGGTGGGCTGGAATCGTCAAGTGGGGACTTAAGGATTAAAATGAGTATTTTTGAATTTTATGTACTAATACAAATATTTTTTGTTATATGTAATTTTTTTATACTTAGTATTTTTCGAGTTATAGACCCCTAAACTTTGTATGAAATATTAATCGGTTTTTGGTTTAATCTGACATGTTTTAATATTGTATTACAGAAATATAGCAAAAAACAAATTATTGGTAAACATTCTACATCACCCTTATTACGTCATTTGTTTTTAACAATACTCAATAGTGCCGTGACCCTCATTAGCGCATCGTCCATTGAGCGCAGCAAAATGATGACGTGTCATTATGTGATTGGATGATGAATAGCAGGTAAAAAATGATACGATTACATTTGAAAAACAACCATCCTCAGTACGTTGTTACACATCGTAATAAACGCACTATCCTATCTCACATTTTCGGAATACTAATACTATTTATTACGTAAAAATGTTCGATTTGTTGTCAAATATTGATATTGTTGTGCTATTAAAGGAAAGTGGAAGTTTTAAAAATAATAGTGTTTTATATAGTGCTATTAAATCTAGATTAGTCCCCACTGTGTTAAGTGCTGAAAACGATAAAGCGGTAAAAGCGTTTTGTGCAAAATATTGCTATAATCTGCAAAGGAGACGGCAAAATGCTCATAGCAAAGAGGAATTGTTCAGCAACAATAATAGTGAATGGTTATCATCGGAAATAAAGTGGCCTGATTTCATTGTAAGTGCATTTGAAAGAAACCAAGACTCTGTTCCTAGTACATCAAGTGAACATGAATCTCCAGCAAAAGTGTCTACTGCCACGTCAACGAATGTAAGTCCAAGAAAACCATTTTGTGAATTAGGACCTAAGCAAAAAAAGAGACGTACAGAACATATTCATACAAATATGACTACAGAGGAAATATCTCATGCATACATTATGAAATTACGAGAGGATGGTAATCAAGGAATATCTGAAATCCTCGAACACCTACTTAAAAATCCACAGGATGTGCAAAAAGCGAAAGATAGTCTTTTAGGTAAAAATGAAAAACCTAAATTTACTCCAGATGAAGCTTTGGGACTTGTTTTGTCCCTTAAGTTAACAAAGTGACAATATAATACTTTAAGAAAAAGTATCAAAGAGAAAAATGTCGACATGTTCCCTTCCTACTACAAGGTGCAAAATGCAAAACAAGAATGCTTCCCGCCAAAAGATGATATCACCTTAACAGATAAAACTGCTGGAATAAAATTGCAGCGTCTATTAGATATAACCACCAAAAGGATATTATTCAAAGCAATCAATATTGATAGCGCAGACTTTAAGGAGTTGACAATGATAAGCAAATGGGGAATGGATGGTGCCTCGAATCAAGCAAACTATAAGCAAAAAATGACAACGGAGGACAAAGTGGACAGTGCTTCGACATATGATTCAAGTATTTTTATGGGTAGTTTAGTACCAATAAAAAATATTTCTGAGGAACAAATTATCTGGGAAAACGACTCACCAAATTCTGCATATTGGTGTCGTCCAATATTTTTCAAGTTTGAAAAAGAGAATAAATCAACGATTTTAAGAGAGAAAACCGAAATTGAAACGGAGATAAATGAATTGAAGGAAACAGAAATTAGCGATTAATGAAGAAGCGGCTGAATCTAGAAATAAAGACTTTAGGCGATATCGCCAACACCATTCAAGGAAAGTCTGCAGAAGAGCTAATAATGAGGATATTTTCAATAATTTAATAATTAGTTCAGACCCAGTTAGTATATATCATCAAAACGTCATAAAATGATACGGAAACACAAACCATTTTCAGAAGAAGCGAAAGCCATGCTTCTTTTATCTACAACATTTGAAGATGATGAGCGGGAAAATTTGTTAATGTGGAACATTTAGAGAACGAATCTGAATCTGATGAAATTGTCTAAGTGATAATTTTGTGAGTGCGTGTGTTTGTGAGTGAGTTTGTGAGTGTGCGTATGAGTGGATTAGGCCTCCTGGAGACACCACTGATAAAAAAAAACGCGCTTAGTTCTCTACCTCAAAGGTGGTGTGGAAAAGGGAATGAAAAACAATTTTCTCCAAAATCGAAGAAAATCGAAGCAAGTGCTATATCGGATAATTTGCCTAAAAAATAGCGCAATCGAATACCGAAAGCGGTTATTTGAGAACTCTTGAGAATTAAAAGTTATTCATATAAAATCAAATTTCTCCATACAAAAATAAATTCAAATCGTTATAACTTTTAAAATATTAAGTATATACAAAAATCGCAGAAGAAAAATTTCTTGTATTTTGTGGTAGATCGCCAAGCCGTCTTTATTTTTTTTTTAATTGCTTATCAATTTTCGTGAATCCCTAAGTCCATTAGAGCTTGATTTCAGCCCACCGTGCGGCGCGGCGAAAATGTATGCCTGGGCCTACTGTTTCGTTTAGGCGGCGCAGGGCGCTTGCGCGAATGTTCGTCTATGTTACAGCGTGCCACGAATCGAGGTCGAGGTCGACCTCGACCGTGTACGATAGCGCAATAAATGAATATTGTATTCTACCACATAAATGATAGTACTTTTATACTGATAAAGCAATTGGTGCAAAATTATTCCCTAACCATTCCAAAATATCAAACATGCTCAACGTTAATAATCAAGTTTTCACTTCTGCCGGCACTCCCAGAGTGCAAGCCGTCGTTTTTTTTAAATAGATTTTCAACCTTGTCACAATAGTGGAAGGTTAATGTTCGATTGTTAAAATATGACTGATTCGGTTGACCTGCTGGAGTCTGCACTAACAGACGACAGTACATAAACATACTCAAAACTATTAAACGTTAATAGATTTTCAACTCGATCACCAAAAAGTATCTTGATTGAATAGAAAAAAAATGGGATAGTTTGATGTGTTGGTACACACCTTTGTAAATAGAATAGCAGAAATTATAAAATAATCGAAGTAATACTCACGAACAGTTATGTAGTGCCACATTTGTTATACTTACTGGAATTTGGTAGGACCTATGTATTTTTATGACCAAAATGATTTTGCCATTTAGTGATGGCCGATGATTGTTTTTACCCACGGGTCATTGGGTTGCAGCTCAAAAAGCCCTTAAAATAGATCCGCCCCTGTGAGCAACAGTCGGACAATCGAAAACTATTTCAATACATGGATGTGATGTCACAATTTCCAAATTAGCTCGGACATGTCTTCTGTTGCTCAAGACAAGGCTGTCGAGGGTTCAGTAATTTGTCATATTATTATGTAGACTAATGTTTGTAGGACGTACGTCTTACTTTTAACCAGTGTATGAATAATTATACCCACCTATTTTATGTATTTTTTGTTCGTCGTTTTGTTAACTGTTATTTATTGATGTAATAATAGGGATTATTCTATTAAAATACTTCATGTGCACTGTACTCTTTCAATGAGACCTCAGCCACAGAATATATAATAGTACCTAAAGGTACAGAAGTGTTACTCCCAAAAAGAAAACAAACAAATGTAAAATCTATGCACGAAAGAATAGAGTCCATTTTTACTTGCACCCGCATCACCCACCTACTTTTATAATAGCCTAAACTTCCTGTGCGCAAGCAAAAATGAACTGAATAGTGACGCGCGAGAGTTCATTTTAGTTTATCTGACGCCAACGACATTAAAAGGTTACTGTCGGTCAAGCTCAATAGGGTTGCGACTCGCGAGTTTGGGCACAGTTAGGTAGGAATACGTATTTTATGCATTGTTTAATTACATTATTAATTAACATAATTATATATCACTCCTCATTACCTCCTTATTTTTTTTTCTCTTATTACGTTAGTTTTGTGGCACAATAATAAATCTAACAAACCTGCGGTCTTTGTTTACATCAAATATCAAAGATTTTAAAACGTTGTCAGAAACAAAAAGATTAGTTCCGTTTCAATCCGTTCTGGCTAAGTTGTAGTCATAACTTTAAAGATCGATTGTTATCGTTTACGGCAAAATAGGTAACTAGTCCTTATCATTTCATTCATTTCATTGTCACAGGCCCCGTGTTAAGTGTCTTTGTAGGTAAGTAGGTAAAAAAGTCGCGAAGAGAAATACGATCGCTGACCTTGAATGCGTAGTGTAGCCATTTTCTGAGTTTGAACGTGTCTAAACAATAACGTAAACATCTTCCTACTTTCTACCGATCATAATTCGACCTACCTACGTATTCAGCTTTGGTGAGTGAGAGTGATGTCAGGTTTGATATTCGTCTATTTTATTTATCTTGGTCGTCTTGTAGGCCAAATTTGTAACCTACCTAATCATACTGATCATGATTACTAGCCGGTACTTGAATGACATTAATAAGCACGCCACGAGCAGGTAGATAGTTTTTTGATCATTATTAAATATGTACTACATAGATAAATATTCACTTTTTTCCTTACCTTTCGAAATCACGCGGTAGTGTGTGAAACGTGAGGCTCCTATCACTGTCATTATTTAAACAACCAAACGTTATGCAGTATTTTCTTTTCTTCATCATATATAATTTTTTTTAAACTTATGCGTAAATACAACCAAACACCAAACATAAATATTATTTAAGTAAGCGCGTGCGTAGTGGGCGGCGCGCGGCAACCGACTAAATGGCCACTACGAAGTGGCCCCCGCCAGTACTTGCAGTTTTATACCTACACCGCGGAGTGAGCCAGGCCTACCTCAGCATCAGTCCTACCCCACCTTCGGTGTTTAGTAGCTACTTGAGTAAGCAATTTTAGCGAAGTCCAATCAGTGGAGGGAAGGGGGCGCGACAACGCCAGTTTGTTTTCAGATGGAAGACATAACCTCGACCAGATTTCGCATAGAAGCCAACATAGCGCGCCACAGTCACTACATTTGCCAATTTAAAATAAATAAATATTATGATTTTATTTTCAAGTGAAGTTAGAGTAATTTCTAGAACCAGTTAGCGTCATCACGGCATGAGTTCGGTTTACATTGAGGTAATGAGGGGAAATATCGAACGCTTGTATGCAGAATCTAGAGGATCAACTGTGTCGAACTGTGGAGTCCGCTAACCAACTTTCTGTTCTCGCAAGACTACAGCGAGTTTGTAAGTAATTGTATTATATTCTAGAACATAAAGTTAAATTCACTGAAGACAAATCGTAGTATCAGCGCAGTCTAAACAATATTGCACTATGTTGCCATTTACGTTCCAGGGCCACGGTAACTTGAGAGTGCATCATGGCATTCACGCAAATGATTAAAAGGCATTCCCGGTGCGGTGGCACTCTCGTCTCTACTGCACCTCCTTGTACCCCTAGCACGAATCACTACCGAAAAAACATTGTATCGTCAACGAGAGCATTTTGTATGGGAACTTGAACAGCGCCTCTGGTGAGCGTAAATTGAACTAATTTTCAGAGCACGAACAAATGTAAGTTTTGTATCGTATCTCGATACGTAACCTACAAATATTCGTGTTAGGGGTACTGAACATGTTATTGTGTTGTTTCGGTGTTTGAAATGCGTTTTTTTCACCTCACGTACCACACCACGGTTGGGCAGTAGCTCATGATGCTTGCATTTTTGCAGATTTTATTTATTCCCGCACAGAGCAAGTCGTGGGTGAGAGTTGCTGTAGGGAAATGAAATAAAACCAGAAAATATTTCAGGTGGCATTTATTACAAGCACAAAATGTAAGACAAGTCGGCCGCCATATAGGTGTCCAAACCCGGCGGCGTTGACCGTCCCCACACTTGGTTGCAGCCACGGGGCTCGACGGAGAGGCTTCGACATCCCGAACAGTTCCTACACGCCTATTGGTCGTGTGCGGGTAGTCTCGGCCTCACGTGACGGCTTAGTCAAAGAGACCGAAGCCCATGTCGTCGTCGCTCTCCTCTTCTTCTTTCTCCTCTTTCTTCTCCTCAACTTTAGCAGCAGCCGGGGCGGCGGCAGCAGCAGTTGGGGCGACAACAGCGGCGAACTTGCTGGGGTCCTACAATACAAAGAAGCTACGTTTAGGATTTGAGGTAAAGTAAACAAAAGGTAATTTAAGCTACTTGAAAGGCAGGTTGTATCTTCAAAATGCCAGTGCAATATTCTCTTTTTGAACCATCACACTAGGATAAATTTGAAGAATTTTATTTTGTCTGAAAGCGAAGCCAGAGAACTAATATTACGTTCTCAGGTATTAGGACAGACAACAGCAAAAGTGAGTGATGTATCCAGAGTAATTGAAAAAGAGTTGGTGTCACTTATTCCATGGAATGGGAACGAACTAAAATACTATATTGTTGCAATAAGCTTAGTGTGTCATCTGCTATTTGGATTTAAACCAGCACTAACTTGGTCAATCAGAGACTGTTACAAACATAGACAATTTCTATTTACCTTGATGAACTCCTTGATGGTCTGAGCCTCCTTGAACTCGACCTCAGTGACGGCGGCGATGGCGAGCAGGTTCCTGAAACCGTTGGCGATGGAGTGGGGCGCGGAAGCCACAGTCGGGTAGCCGATCGCCAAAGACAGAGCGGCTACATTGGCAACACCAGCCAAGAACTTCTCACGAAGGTCCTCGGGTTTGATGTCCAGGATGGCTGGGGCGAAGATGGTGCCAGAATCGTAGACCTAACATAAATAAATTAGTATAATTATTATCTTGAATAAACATTGAAGTATAACTGTTCTGAGTTCCATTTGGTGTAGTGTTTGCTGCAAACTTTGAACTAAATGAATACATCTTATAGTCCTAAGATCATCACAGCAAATACTTTACCAAAGGTAAATTATCAGAATGCACAGGGTAATGCAGACTGTACTCAACACTTTGGTTATTTCATTTATTTACAGGGAAAGCATATAACTAGTGTACAATTATCTAAAAGTATTAGCATTAAAAAAGGGTTTTTAGGCATCAATGCTTTCACAATTCTTGTTGGACAAAGTATTTAAAAGACAAAAACATTAAATTGACTTGGTGGTCAGGTAAAAATACACATAGGAGAATAATTACTAACCTGCTTGACAACAAGACCATACGAGAAGGGAGAGATGTTCAACATGTTGAGGAGGGTGGCCTCAGAAGCACCGACCTTGTCTCCGGGCTTCAAGATGTGCACATCGTTGATGATTTCAATAGTACCTGAAATTCCAGAAAGCTGGGTTTAGCAAGTTTTTATTTTACTTATTTATTTTTTTTATTTCATTTTTTGATTAATAAATTGTCTCTTCAAAATGCCAGTGCAATATTCTCTTTTTGAACCATCCCACTAGGATAAATTTGAAGACTTTAATTTTGTCTGAAAGCGAAGCCAGAGAACTAATATTACATTCTCAGGAATTAGGACAGACAGCTCAAATAATGATTGTGCATTAATGCATGAAAGCCGAAAATAAAAATAACACAAGATTTCTTACCCTTGGAAATCTTGGTGGGGATGGAGAGAGCCTGGAAGAAAGAAGTCTTCTCAGGACCCAGACCGGTGTTGTGGGCAGGGATGACGACGGACAGAGGAGCGATAGCACCAGGACGGGCTGGGGCACGGACTTTGTTCTCCAGCAGCTTGTCACGGACATCAACAAGGTCTCCGCGGGTGAACACGAAGCCAACATTTCCCTTGATGTGCGGCAACAGTTTCTCAAGAGCTGGGTTGGTGTCCATGTGGTCCTTGATGGCTTTGCGCATCATGGTGTTCTTGCCCATGAGGATAATGCTGGAACCACGCAGCGCGATACGGATCTGCTGCATTTGGGTCGAGCCCACATTGTCTGCACCGACGATGAAACATTTTGGGTACTCGTCTAAGAGTTGCTGTAGAAAGAAAATGTCTGTTTAAAAGTTTTGTTTCAAAACTTGGATTAGAGATTAATTCTGGGAACCTATCCAGAAGACACAGGTCCGAACCCTGCTCGCAGCAGAATTTTTCGTTCTTCATAATATCCTTGCGAAAACGCGACGCAGGCGTATAAAAATCCTAAGATGACCCACTGACCAATATAACATTGGTTTTTTAGTCTTAAATTAAAATCTACAGGAATATACGTAAGACCAGAACCAATACTTGAATAATTTCCGGTATATTGGGGAACGCTATGAAATTTAAGTTGGCAGATGTACATTTAGGATTTGAGGTTATCCACGTTACAAATTTTATTATTGTTTACTCACGATGATCTTGGTGAAGTAGTTGGTCTTCCAAGTAGCCTTGTCCTCCCTACCCATCGTGGCGTGTGGTGTAGGGACTTCGTAGAAATTTAAGGACTGAAAACGAAAATCATACAAGGTAAAGATGCATCACTTATATCGTAATTTTCCGTAAAATAACCACATAGTTGAAACTAATATGTTATCTCTCGTTAAAGTACACGACATCGTGAAGAATGAACACATGATTGATTAAATAAATTATGATTATTTAATTTTAAAAACTCACCAAAAGCAAACGCACTCAGTTCAGTGCGGGACACAATATGATAGAGATAGAGATGTGACGTAAGAAAGTTAAGTTCCAGTGACATTAGTCAGAATCGACTAAAGTGATTTATTCTTTGACGCCCTTTGCATGTTTTTTGTTTTCTTTTTATAATTTTTTGTACACATTACTAGTAAGTTTTTATTTTTAGTCTGTATATAAGCTTGTAAATTAAATTGAATTCATTAAACTAATTACATACTACGTATAATGCAAAATGTGAGCATAAATAATAAATATTTACGTGATTTAGTTGTAACCTGAAAAATAAACAGTCACACAGATAGATCCAAGACCAAATCGAGACTGCTGGTTTTATTAAATCTTTATTTTAAATATAGAAAATTAATTTTTGCCTTTGTCTCTTATCTTGTAGAACGTATAAATTGAAAGATTAAATAAACCAATCATAAATATTGATAGTTTTTGAGTACAAACTATTAAAAGAACAATAATTTACAAAAAAATAATAAAATTCGCCTAAAATAAAATTACTTTTGACATCAAAATAACATAACATTATTTCATGTATGTAACACTACTTACAAAAAAAAAAACAAAATGACGTTTTGTGCCTGAAAATCAGAAAAGGCTAGTGGATTGTTAACCAAAAAGCCATTAATATACCGTAATTTTTGAGCTTTTCTGTATATTATTATTCGGTCGTCGTCGTAAGTGTCGTGTAAACAAAATGTCGATGTTTCGGAAGCCGAAGAAGATTCAGCGTCGTGTGTTTTGTGCTGATGATGACGAAGATGGAGAGCCCGAGGCTCCTCCGCCGCCAGTCATCAGCCAAGAGAGGGAGAAAAAGGAAAAGTCTAGCAAGAAAACTGCTCTGTTGAGTTTCGCAGACGAAGGTAACGAGGCGTACATATTTTCAAGGGTCCCTGTGACTGCCTCGATTTTTCTCGCCGTTCTCCATTTAATCACTTGTGTTGTTTACTTGTACATTTTTTAAAGTATTAAACTAGCTTTGCTGGGCATGCGTTGCAATCCTACGTAAGTAAAAAGGTAATGGGGGCCAGAAAACTGGTCAAGGAGTTGTCTTAGGGGAGCAATTTTTTTTTCTAGATTAATTAATTCCAATTAATTCCTAGATTTAGATTTGAAAAATCATTATTCATATAATGATTTTTCACAAATCCAATGACACTTACTCAATTTCCTTTGAGTGTGTATATTTCATTGATTGTGTAACCTGTACAGGTTGACCTTTCTACAATTTAAACCATCTACTCTTACTCTTCAAATTTAGTCAAGGATTATCAAACTTAATTCATTTATTAAAGCACTTAACTACTTGGCTTTTTTTTTTTTTTTTTTTTTTTTATCGTGGTAAAATCATCAAATGAGTCCTCCCACCCAGGGCAGGGCGGGAGGGACTGTCAGACTTGTACTGACTAAAATCCACGGTGTCCTTCAGTAGCCCTTTACGTACCGGGGTCACGGTAATCTGTGAGTCCCGCGACCCCGGCAGGCTTTGGCCCTCTACAGGCCCCGTCACTATGCTGACACTCCTTGAGGCGCGCGTGGAACACAACGCGCCGTCGACCCGGGCATGGTCCATGGTCGGACAGCGAGTCGCCCATTACTCGCTGCCCGCATGCCCGCGCCTACGGTGGCCGGAGATCGTCTAGCGACGTCCGTCGCCGTGGGCGTCTACCACTGCGGCTGGGGTGGAGGGAGGACGCTGTCCTCTCCCTCACGCGGCCCGCCTCCTCCTTCGCGAGCATGACTGCTTCGCAGAAGGAGGCGACCGCTTCCCACTCCATCTCGCCCCGCAGCATGGCCTCGACCAATGCCGGGCGCGAGAGGTCTCCGCCTATCGCCGTCGTGAGGACACGGCGGTGCTCTGCCCAAGCGGGGCAGTCCTGCACCGTATGCTCCACCGTGTCCTCCGGACGATCCTCGCAGTGGTGACACCCAGGCGTTTCTTCCCTCCTTATCAGACACAGGAACCTCCCGAAACTTCCGTGTCCGGTGAGGACCTGCGTCATGCGGTAGGTCAGGACGCCGTGACGCCTATCCAGCCACTCCTCAAAGAGGGGTCTTACCGCCGCGATTGCGGCGTGCCCGACTTAACTACTTGGCTGGAATCCTGCTACCATTATTTTTGAAATAATTAAAAATGCTAGAGCAAAATTAATATCATAAGAATCTATGATACATACCAAATATTTTGACTTTCAGAAGAAGAAGTGGAGGAGTTCAAAGTCAAGAAGTCTTCTCAAAGTAAGAGATTAGCAAAGAAACGTGAGAAAGAGAAGCAGAAGCGTGATGTGAGAACCGATGGTGATAATAACAAATTTGACACTATCATCATTGAGGTAAGGTGGACCTGATAGGAAATGACTCGCTAAAACTGTTTTGGGGATGGTTTTTTTTTTTTTTTTTAGTGTGTTATCCTTAACATACAAAAAGTTCTAGATTTTGAATTAAGATAGGTGGTATAAATGTCCTTCTTAAACAAGGGTTGTCATAAATACCTGTATTCATTAAGTTTTCTGAAAGAACGGAAAGAAAATAATGTTTTTAAATGAACATAAATCTATACTATTATCATATAGCAGAAGAGCTTGTTTGGTTGAACTTGGTAATCTCTGAAACTACTGCTTCGAATTGAACATTTTTTTGTGTTGGATAGTCCATGTTATAGTGAACATTACTATGTAAAGTGCAAGTGTGCATCGGCCTCGATAGCGCATGTAGCAACAGCCTTACACGTGGAGACGAAATTCGCTGACTACGCTGGCGCCGCTGCGCCGCTCGTCACCCGACGCCCCTGTTTACCGGATATGTGTTTTACGAATTCATTATAAAATATTATTTGTTCATTCTGTATCTAATATCGATCGGGATAGGATTCTTTTATTGTTATAATTTAAGTGTAACTTTTACTTTGTAACTTTGCTTAATTAAATTAGTTTAAAATCATTTTGGTTTTTTTTGGGTCCTCCGACAGCGACGTACATATTTGGCGCAGTCGGTAGGATATTCGAGGCGTCTCGAGCTAGCTAGATAGGTCATTCTAATATCGATAACCATCTCGCTAAATTCGCTACCGCCGTCGCGAGCGAACGCGTTCGCCGAATATCCTGTAAGAAGAACCTATCGTCCTGCGCGGAGGAGAAATCCAGACATCGATCCCAGAGGTACCGAAATGCAGTTAATGTAAGTACGCTAAAAATCGTTTCTGTGAGTTGCTTTCAATTCCCCTATTTCCTATAGTTACTTTATTTAGTCGTAATCATTTTTCACCCTAAGGAATCTGCTCCTAAAGGGCCTGAGCCCTCTAGACAAGCACGTAGATTAAATATTGATTTAAATAGAAATATTAGTTTAGATTTAGATACCACGGATAATACCTTGGAGGATTCGTTGAGGTCGGAGACTCCCGAACCCGTCGCAATGAGTAGTGCCGATTTAATCTATAAAACCCTTCGCTTAGTGCCAGATTTTGATGGCAATTCTCACGTTTTACCAAGATTTATACACCTTTGTGACCAAATTGTATCGGAATATATCGAAGCAAACCCCAATGATTCTCTAGCTAAACTTTGCCTAATAAACGGCATTTTAAACAAGATAACTGGACCGGCCGCTCGTATTATTAACTCAAACGGTGTACCTGAGGATTGGGATAGTATTAAGAAGTCATTAATTAACAACTTTGCGGACCAGAGAGATGAGACCACTCTTTACAATGATCTTATGTTGGCAACTCAGGGGAACAATTCACCACAAGAATTTTATGACCATTGCGTTAATTTATTTAGCACTATCATGACATATGTCACTCTGCATGAGTCCGTTAAGACAACCGTAGAAGCCAAGCGAACCCTTTACAGGAAATTAACTATGCAAGCTTTTGTTCGCGGTTTGAAAGAGCCTCTAGGCTCTCGAATACGATGCATGCGTCCTGATAGTGTTGAAAAAGCGCTCGAGTTCGTACAGGAAGAATTGAACGTTTTATATCTACAAAATCGCCATGATCCGTTAACTGATAAAAAATCGAACGTTAATTCTCATAAGCCTTCGCCATTAGCATCTTCAGCTCACGTCGCGAATCCTATGATCACGCCTAAACCGTTCAATTTCTCTGTACGAAACGACCCAATTGCCAATTTTCAGCCTCAGCAGATGAATTTAATGAGGATGCCTTCGCATACTCAACAAATGTTCCGCGCGCCAATGTTTAATACTCAACCGATGCTCCGAGCCCCAATGTCACATACGCAGCAAATATTCCGCGCGGCACCGCCCAACTATAATAGACCTAATAATAATTTCCAGTATCCCCCGAGACAGGTACCACAAAATACTGGCCCTAAGCCTATGAGCGGCGTTAAACCGTATGTAGTTAAGGAAAGGCCTTCATTTGATCAGCAACCAGGTCACGATTGGCGTAGGAATGGTAACCCGCCTCCATCAAATTATTTCAAGACTAAGGAGATGAATATGAATCTGTGTGCCGATTATGGTGATCAGTTTTACTATCCAGCTTACTATTGCGAACCCTACTATAACTGCTATGCGGATAATACTGAGTACTATAACATAGAGACCGGTTATTGCATGGAAAACAACGGCTATTACGATAACCTAGCTTTAGATTACTTACCACCAGTAGCAGACGATCCTCAACCTAGCACTAGTTCCGCTGGTGCAGGTTCAGTTAGTGAGCAGGATTTTCAGAAGACCGGGAAATCAGACAAGTTAAAATAGAAATTAATCTACAGACTCAAAGACAGCTTCCATTTATTCAGATTTCGCAACCACCTTTAAAGTTTCTGATTGACACAGGTGCAAATCAGTCATTTATAAGCCCAGAAGCCGTGGATACATTTTATAATAACCTTCCCTTAAATATTGACCCCTTCGAGGTCACAAACGTGCATGCTACGACTAGAAATAATTATTCTATAACAATCCCCACTTTTAACGAATTTCAGGAGTCTGAAGATATCAAATTGTTCATTTATAAGTTTCATAACTATTTCGATGGGCTTATAGGACTCGACTTGTTAGAAAAATGGGAGGCAAAAATAGACCTTAAGGATAGACAACTTATTACTCGTAATTCTGTCAATAAAATTAATATGTACAATTCGCGAAATGTTAATTTGTATGAAAATGTAATACCGGCTAATTCAACAAAGGTACTTAAGGTGCCGATTAACTTACAGGACGGAGATGCAATAATCCCCGAACAGATCATATCTAATTGTGTAATTAGGGACTGTCTAACTACAGTGACAAACAATCGCGGATTTTTGGAAGTCGCCAACCCCACTCCTCATGATTTAATATTCTCTATGGATCACGCAGTTCAGGCGGAGACGTATAATATTCAGTGCACGAGTACTGAAAACTCGCTTCACGATTCCCGGTTCCCAGCCATTGATTCGCCCCGCGTGAAAGAAGTTATTTCTCGTTTGCGTACGGACCACCTAAATAAAGAGGAACGCATTAATTTGGAGACCCTATGTGGCAAATTCGCTGACATCTTTTACATAGAAGGAGAGGCATTAACATTCACGAATAAAATTAAACACCGTATACGAACAACGGATGAGGTCCCAACTTATTCAAAGAGCTATCGCTACCCTTACATACATAGGGACGAAGTTAGAGACCAGATAGGCAAAATGCTAAGTCAAGGAATCATTCGCCCGTCAGAGTCCGCCTGGAGCTCACCTATTTGGGTTGTCCCAAAGAAAGCTGATGCTTCCGGGAAAACTAAGTGGCGTTTAGTTGTCGATTTTAGGAAGCTAAATGAAAAAACGTATGACGATAAATACCCTATCCCAAATATCAATGACGTCTTAGACAAATTAGGGAACTGCCAATATTTCACCACTTTAGATTTGGCAAGCGGGTTCTACCAGGTAGAAATGGACCCTGCTGACATCCCTAAAACTGCCTTTAACGTAGAAAACGGTCATTACGAATTTTTACGCATGCCTATGGGATTAAAGAATTCCCCTTCCACCTTTCAGCGTGTTATGGACAATGTCCTCCAGGACCTCCAGAACACCATTTGCTTAGTGTACTTGGACGATATCGTTGTATTCAGCACATCGCTCCAGGAGCACATGACCAACCTTGAAAAGGTATTCCAGAAATTACGAGACTCAAATTTTAAAATACAATTAGATAAGTCCGAATTTCTTAAATTAGAAACTTCATATTTAGGCCACGTTATAACAAGGGATGGGATAAAACCCAATCCAGACAAAATTATTGCAATCCAAAATTACCCGATTCCAACTACCCCTAAAGAAATCAAACAGTTCCTTGGGCTGGTTGGTTACTATCGTAAATTCATACCGGACTTCGCAAAAGTAACAAAACCACTCACACAGTGCTTGAAAAAGGGAAGAAAGGTTGTAATAAATTCCGATTATACCGAAAGCTTCGAAAAATGCAAGGCTCTTATAACTAACGATCCAATTCTGCAATACCCTGATTTCAGCAAAGATTTCATTTTGACAACCGATGCCTCTAACTTCGCGCTAGGTGCTGTTCTATCACAAGGACCAATAGGCGCAGATAAACCCGTATGCTACGCGTCTCGCACGCTAAATGAGAGCGAGATAAATTACAGTACTATCGAGAAGGAACTCCTCGCTATAGTTTGGGCAACTAAATATTTTCGGCCGTACCTGTTCGGTAGAAAATTTAAGATCATCACAGATCATAAGCCACTCCAGTGGGTTATGAGCTTGAAGGAGCCCAACTCTAGATTGACCAGGTGGAAACTCAAACTATCAGAGTACGATTTTACTGTAATTTATAAAAAGGGTTCTAGTAACACAAACGCCGATGCCCTTTCCCGCATACAAATTAATAACGAGGAAACGAATTCTATGGTAGCCAACGTGTCTGAGCGTCCACGCTCTAGAAGTAATTCAAGCACGGCCTCTGCCCACACCAGTCAAGAGAATCCCATACTCGAAATTCCGATAGTCGATGAACCATTAAATAAATTCCATAAACAAATTCATATAACCGTGGTAGGCGATATCAAAAAACGCCCTACAGCATCCAAACCTTTTGAAACACATACAAGAACAAGTGTACAAGTTTCCAGCTCAAACCTGGAAACTGACATCATAAATGTCATAAAGGAATACGTTAGTCCTAAAGTCAAAACAGCATTACTAATAAACCCCCCATTGGCTATGTACGACATAATACCCATTATCCAAGATAAGTTTAGAAGCTCTTCAATGAACTTAGTTTTAGCTAAGAAAGAAATTGAAAACGTCAAGGAGTATCTGAGGCAGCAAGAAATAATAAAACATTACCACGATGGAAAAACCAACCATCGTGGAATAAATGAATGTTACCTAGCTCTCTCTCAACGTTATTATTGGCCAAAGATGAAGGACGAGATCACAAAATTCATTAATAGTTGCACTGTATGCGGACAGGCGAAGTATGATCGACATCCAATTAATCAACAATTTAAAGTAGTACCCCCAGCCACCAGGCCATTCGAAACTGTTCATATAGACTTATTAACAATCCAGACTGAGAAATATTTAAGTATCGTGGATGTGTTTTCTAAATACGCTCAAGCCTATCACATACGAGATGGTACAGCCGTCAGTATAGTACAAGCATTGTTAAAATTCTGCACGCACCATGGATTGCCGCTTACTATCGTATCGGATAACGGAACGGAATTCACCAACCAGCTGTTCAGTGAATTTGTTAATATGCATAAAATAACACACCATAAAACACTGCCCCATGCGCCAAATGACAACGGGATTGTAGAGCGTTTCCATTCAACCCTGTTGGAACACCTACGTATTTTAAAGTTAACCCATAAAGGTGAAGACATAGTAAATCTCGTCCCCTATGGCATTTTAGCATATAATAGTGCAATCCATAGTTTTACCAAATGTCGACCCATCGACATTGTAACTGGGCACTTTGATCCGCGAGACCCATTTGAAGTAGACTTAAGTAACCATCTTATGCAGCAATACACGCAGAATCATAGGGATAGAATGAAATTAGTTTATGATGTAATAAATGAATCAGCCTTGTCAGATCGAGCTAACATTATAGAAAACCGTAATAAGTCTCGCGAGCCTGAAGTTGAATATCAGCCTCAGCAACGCGTTTTTGTTAAAAATCCCTTAGCCAGTCGCCAGAAAACGGCTCCCCGATACACTCAGGACACCGTGTTAGCCGACTTACCAATCCATATCTACACCTCTAAAAAACGAGGTCCCGTAGCTAAAAGCCGATTAAAAAGAGTACCTAAAAGTGCTCAATTGTTACAGGGTGCTACTGGTCCTGACTGCTCGTTTGATAGCGGCCCAGGATGTAAATCAGGAAATAACACTTGAAAGCCTTGGAGATGGCCCAGGAGTACTCCCTTTTCGGCTTGGCGCAACAAAACTCATAACCCATCATCATACCTTCTTACAATATATTCAGATAAAAGATATCGATGAAAAGATTAGAGTATTGCAAGACCAACTAGAAAATTATAGGCGAAACCTAAATAACGATACGTACACGTTATACGAAGTACAATTAAATTATCTCTCGGACAAAATGTTTAGTGTCAAACACCATTTAGATACTCTTAAACCCGGTCGTGTAAAGCGAGGTCTCATCGATGGTTTAGGTTCTATAATTAAAAGCGTTACGGGAAATTTAGATTATTCAGATGCAGTTAAATATGATAATACTATCAAAACTCTACAAGATAATAATCTTGAAATTACCGAAGAGTTGAATAATCACATTAGTATCAGCAAAGAGTGGATGGTCCAGCATTCCGAAATAATCACGAAATTAGTCTCAAATCAAGCTAAGATAAATGAAACATTACAATTAATATTAGACAAAGATTTTTACAAGGACACTAGCATCGTTAGATATGCACAATTTGGTCAGCAATTAACCATATTAACCGAAAATCTAGATGAAATCTTAAATGAACTAATAAGAATCGAGAACATCTTAGCTTTTATCCATAGCTCCAGTTCACATCATTCTATGATTAGCATCGACGTCCTACGCCACATGATTGAAAAGTTAGTTAAACTCTATGGTAGGGATAAAATATTAGACCTAGAACTTAGACAGTATTACGATATAATAAAACCAGGTTATTATTACTCTGGCAATCAGATAGTAATTATATTTAAGGTACCAATATTCGCCATAGACAATTACGATCTTTACAAGTTATCAATAGCTCCCAATAAGTTTAGGCAGGCCCTTATCCCTCCTTATCCATTGATTGCAACGAGCAGGAAAGGTTATGTGTACATAGAGGCTGAATGCCCGAAGTACAACACCTGGTACATCTGCGGAGATAAGATGAATCATCAGCTGCGGCAACATCCCGATTGCATCCAAAATCTAATCATGAATCAAACTCTCGACAAGTCCTGCGAAATCACTACAGTATCTTTAACAAGAGTAGCCATGGAAGAATTGGATGAGAAGCACTACATTATATCATTCCCCAATGTAACAAGAATACACACTTTATGCGGTCGAGAAGATTACAACATACTAAATGGCAGTTATCTTGCAACAATTCCTGTGAACTGCTACTTGGACACCCCCGAATTCAAAATAACCAATCTCAACGATCATGTGGAGGGCCAACCAGTGAAGATTGCGCATCTGGAGAACTACTACACCAACATCCAGCCGGGAGCAACACAAGTCAAACTAAACTCGATTGATCTTACAAAACTACATGAAGCCCAATATAAAGTAATGTCACAGCATCCGCTGCAACTGCAATCTATACAATCAGGATACCTCTATCACACAACGATCCCGTTTTACATCATGGTGTTCAGTATACTGGCGCTTGCTACATTCATGATCTTGAAACGATACAAGATCTTCAAGCGAGAAGATAAGAAGGAAACTACGGAAGATAACACCTATGCGGAGCCTGGACAATCTGGAGCAACGAAGACACAGTCAGCAATATTTCCTCAGTTCAAACTTCAGAAATAGTTGCTGATCTGGCGGTGGAGGTGTTATAGTGAACATTACTATGTAAAGTGCAAGTGTGCATCGGCCTCGATAGCGCATGTAGCAACAGCCTTACACGTGGAGACGAAATTCGCTGACTACGCTGGCGCCGCTGCGCCGCTCGTCACCCGACGCCCCTGTTTACCGGATATGTGTTTTACGAATTCATTATAAAATATTATTTGTTCATTCTGTATCTAATATCGATCGGGATAGGATTCTTTTATTGTTATAATTTAAGTGTAACTTTTACTTTGTAACTTTGCTTAATTAAATTAGTTTAAAATCATTTTGGTTTTTTTTGGGTCCTCCGACAGCGACGTACATATTTTCCATCTATCGAGGAAGGCTAAATAATGCCAACCACAGGGAATTTTTCCATGTGTGCTCTAATTCAGGCAAGTAGCTATAATTGGTCACATAAAAAGCAATTTCATATTTGTGATTATGGTGCGATTCCCAATAAAGAATATTTCAGCTAAACCTCAATTTAATAACTAATGTTTGGTTTCAATAGACATAGATAGAAAAATAAATAACTCTGTGTAAACCAGCAATCTGAGACATTTTTTTTGCTTACGCTTTTTACAGCAGTTGTTACATTTAAACAGATTTAAAAATAGACATTACACCATGAAAAAATGTTATTTTGTTGACTTCTCAATACTGTGTAGCTCAAATACCATTTCCGCTATAGGACTAAACATAAATATTTACTTTTTGACCTGTTTTCCACTAAGCTAAACATTTATCTCTAAAGCCTCTGCTTGTTCTAAATTATGCAATGATCCTTAATTGCATAGCTTGCAATAAACAACTAGCCAGGCAGTGGAGAATAGGTCCCAGGCTTGAATCACATTTGTCAATCATAGTATATAAAATAGCAATTAAATTATGTTCATGATATAACAAGAAATACTGATAAATGTGATTGAAGCCTTAGCCACGAACACAACAAAAATACTATAAAATAACTCTAAAATCCAGGACAAGATCAACGACACAGACAACAGCAACGACAAGCCGAAACCGAAGAAGAAGGTGTCATTAGAGGGGCTGATCCTGTCCGGGAGGGAAGCGCTAGCGGCTGACGGGGCGGGGGACGTGTCCGACGACAGTGCGCCTGAAGACGGGGACGCGGATGAGGACGACAGGGGTTTCCACCGGTACCGCGCCGAGTCCGTGAGGGCCGCGCTGTTGGGCGCGCCGGGACGCATTCCTGACGCCGCGCTGATCCACGCCGCACGCAAGACCAGACAGCAGGTATGAGAGGTGAGGGACTAGCGCTGGCTGCAGACTGCTGTTCCACATTGAGGATGGGTATTTAGCTGATGGGTTTTTAAGAAAATGGCGGATTTGTTTAATGTAGGGGGATGGCCAAAACTACAGATTGCTACCATAAATAATCTTTTTGCTTTCGTCTCCGTTCATGGATGCCTTTTCACATCAGGTCAGTTTATTTCCTAGGGCGGCACCTGTATGGCGTGTTTTGGTAGATATATAATTGTTTATTCCACCATATTTAACAGATTTTTTTTTAACTGAAATGTTTTGTTGAATTTTTATTAATTGCGGTGCTGTGTGACAAGACAAAATGCTTTAATCTAAATTACTGCTATAGAACAATCCACTCTAAAGTATCTAGTTTTGATATATTAAGTCATGTTTTTTTACCCTAATTCTATATTTATTTACATTCTCTAGGTGATTGACCACGATTGAGTCACTACCTTTGGTTGACCACGAAAAGTACGATTTCAGATTTTCAGAAGAAGTTTAACCTTCATCTACGAACAAGTTTTTAGCATTGATCCAACCCCATTTTTTTTTCCTTTTGTCTCATTCTGTCTTGTCTCCAGCACTCTTCTGACACCATAATCCAGCAGTTTCACTCATTCTAGGCTCGCGAATTGGGCGGCGGTGTCGGCCCCGGCGCAGATTACATTCCCGTGAAATCAGAGTCCGCGCCGGGATCGCGGTTAGTGCGGGATGATGGGTCCGGTGATGATGAGGAGGAAGGCCGGATTCATGTCAGGGGACTGGACTTGCCGAGTGATAAGCCTAAACGTGAGTGTACTTAATAATCTATTTAAAAATTTCTTTAAAGCTGGAATTTATTGTACAACACTTTTTTTTTTTATCGTGGTAAAATCATGAAACGAGTTCTCCCACCCAGAGCAGGGCGGGAGGGACTGTCAAACTCGTACTGACTAAAATCCACGGTCCTTCAATAGCTCTTTACGTTCCAGGGTCACGGTAATTCGATAAGTCCCGCGACTGGCAGGCTTTGGCCCTCTAGAGGGGAGGGCTCCGTCATTATACAACACTGGAGTTGTTTTCTAGCCCAAGATAAAATGACAAAGACGGCGACAAGATGACAAAGTTTCCGTAGCATTGTCTTTGCCCGGGTCGACGGCGCGTTGCGCGCTTCAAGGAGTGTCAGCATAGTGACGGGGCCTTTAGAGGGTCAAAGCCTGGTGTTTGGGGTGAATGACTTGGCTTGGAACTAGCTACATTAGTTCTACGCCATTAGTTCCACAGTTGTCGTTTCCATGTTATAATCAACTTACGTTTGTAGGTGGCACTGCAGCAGTATCTGAAGAAGAATTGGACAGCGAATCAGAAGAGTGGGTGGAACAACAGCTGCAGAAGGCGCGGCCCGTCCTCGCGGATCTGACTGGTCTGATGACATTGTATTCTATTCAAGATCCCACTCAACAAATGTACTGTCTCACACTAAATTACCTTCTTAGATGAGAGTCTGGGCGATGAACTGCGTGTGCTTATCGAATCATATTGGTGAATTTTAACCAATGATCATGCGTGGTTTGACCGACAGATGTGTGCGTAGTGAAGTATGTTTTTTGGACTTCCATTTATGATTCTAAGACAGTTATTAGAATGTTGTTCCCTCTTTTTTAAATCTGTTGTGTTGTGTAAATAACTGATAGGGTTAATTGTTAACTTTATTTATCAAGCTTACAGAAACTGTTGTTAAAACATAGTCCATTACAAATACAAGAAATAAATCATCTTAAAATGAACATACATAAACACTTTCTAAATGTTTCCTACAGGTGAAGCGCCAATAGAAGTGAATCCATTTTCGGTGGCCTTACCGCCGCCTCAGATGTCGGCTCCCGAACACTTGCGACCTCTCACGACGGGCACGCAGGCTCCGGCTACTGCCAGCGAGCTAGTGGATGCTCTGAGGAAGCGGTCAGTAACTGTATATTGTAGGTAAAGAATAAGCTTCTGGAATCTTCTCCAGAAATATGAATAGGCAATGTTGAGGCTATAGAAGTATTTGCTTTTTTTGGCCACAGATTTGTAGCCAAGACTATGATTAATGGGGGAAACGATTACGGGCTTCAAAAAATTCATCCACGTCATTATGATATTGTTGGCAGTATTGTCACATTTAATGATAATGTCTTTATAGAAAACTAGCTGCTGCCAGCGACTTCACCCACTACAATTCGAAAATTATCCCACGGGAGCATAAAACCGGGATTAAGTGTTTTAAGTGTTTTTTTTTTTCAACGTTGCTCCACACTAGGAATTTCTCCTGTGTCGTGGGTGCGTTTACAAACATAGAAACTCACATACGCAAACACCCAGACCCGGAACAACTACTTGTAGGTCGTACAAATATTTGTTCCGTGCGGGAATCGAACCCGCGACACGTAGCGCCGTAGTCCAATCGCTTAGCCACTGCGCTAACCGTGCCGTCAAAAAACTATCTTATATATTAATCCAGGTGATAAACTATTTGTGTAACAAATTTCATCCAAATTTGTTAGGTGGTTTTTGCGTGAAAGAGTAAAAAACATCCATCCATCCAAACAAAACTTTCACATTTATAATATTACTAGGATAGTAGGAGTCCGGGTCGACGGCGCGTTGTGTTCCACGCGCGCCTCAAGGCGAGTCAGCACAATGACGGGGCCTGTAGAGGGCCATAGCCTGCCGGGGTCGCGGGACTTTCCCATTACCGTAACCCCGGTACGTAAAGGGCTAGTGAAGGACACCGTGGATTTTAGTCAGTACAAGTCTGACAGTCCCTCCCGCCCTGCCCTGGGTGGGAGGACTCATTTGATGATTTTACCACGATAAAAAAAAAAAAAGGTTAGTAGGAGTAATCTCAATGTTTCTGCCACCCCAGGTTAGGAGAGCTGAAAGTAGAACGCGAAGCAACATCAGAAACACAGAGAGACCTTCGTGAGAGGTTGCTGAATGCAGCCAGGATACGAGAGAGTCGGGCGGCGCGCTGTGGGGAGTTGGACGCGGCGTACAGAAGGGCGCAGGCCATACGAGGCTACCTTACAGACCTTATTGAGTGCCTTGATGAGAAGGTAAGCTGAATATTCTTCTTTTTTTATACAATCAAAACTTTACTGCTGTTAACTTATAGCTGGGCTGAAGATCTTCCTGCTCTTGTTTTAACTAACACTTCTATTTCATCGATCAACTAGAAAAACCGACATATTATTTAATACTAGTCTATTACTGTCCCACACTCTGGGCAAAGGGCTCTTCTGATACAGAAAAGTTACTCACCACACTTACTCAAACAGAGGTTGGCAATTTCTGACTTATAATTTTAAGACCATGTTTCGTCACGGTCTTTTCCTTCATCAATGTCAGAGATGTTCAAGATGAATTTAAAAAGTAAAATAATTGTTAATTTACAAAGTCTTTTTTGTGTATCCATAGAGAACATTTTGGTCTTTATTTTTAGCATCCAACCAAAAAATTACGTAAACAAACACAAGACAAGCGTGGGTTCGACGTATTAACGTATAAAAAAAAAAATTGTGTTGTTCAGATGCCACAACTGGAGGCGTTAGAAGCTCGTGCGTTGGCGCTACACAAGCGTCGCTGTGAGTTCCTCATTGAAAGGCGACGAGCAGACCTGAGGGACCAGGCGCAAGATGTACTCGCACCACCTGGTAAGTAATTTATATAAAAACTGGCTGACCTGTGCCCGGGCGTCAAACAGAAATTTTAATTAATTATATTATTATTTTAAAAAATGGTGTAGGCTAGGAGAGTGAAAACCAATTTTCGACTTTTATGAGAAGAGCATACCAATTTAAAAAAAAAACAATTCACTTAAATCGATCGAACTTATTCGGAGGATTGCAACCACAAATAAAGTGACATGACCATTTAATATATTTAAAATCGTGAACGATTTGGATGTCTTGTTTACCATGCCGGCTTTGAAAATCTGACAGCAAAACCCGCCGGTTTTTGGGCTTTTATACTCTAGTTAGTATTGTTAGAAAGATGAACACAGTAACACGATTGTAATTTCCGTAGAGTTGGCCCGAGGTACTTAAACAATACACCCACTTTTAGCCAGTTATGTTTAAGTATTATGTAATAGGGGGCAAGGCTATTGTTATCAATCAAGCGTAAATGCAGGTTTCGAGGTTGCTGAGAAACTCCTTATGGAAAAACCCTACAAATGTGATGCCCGACACTAGACCAACGAGCAAGTCGTAAATAGCACCTAAGCATCGGACTTGGTCTATTGGTCATTTAATAGTGTGTTAGAGGTAATACGTTGCTGATTGCACGCGAATGTCAAAACTAATTGTCTTTGAATTATTATTGTTAGAATGTTTCTCAACATAAAACTGGTATCAATCCAGGTCGAGCTTCAAAAGCAACAGACAATGAAGAGAAGACGCGGCGCGCGGCCGAACGTGAGGGCAGGCGTCGGGCGAGGAGACTCAAGCGTGAGGCCGCGGCCGCTGCAGCCGGAGCCACGCTGCCGCACAGGGACGGAGACTCCTCGGATGATGAGCTGCCTCCGCATGAGATGCATCACTATACACAGGAGAGAGGTCAGTAGTGACAAGTCGAGTTGTTAAGTAGCTAGCGCGCAATCGGCCGTAAGGTTCTCGATTGGAGACCACGCACCGGCAAGCGCAGCGTGCGACGTCCACATGCCAGGTGGACAGACGATCTTATGAAAATCACAGGATCGGAATTATTGGATGCAAGCCGCTTCCAACCAGTCCTATTGGAAATCTATGGGGGAGGCCTATATTCAGCAGTGGACGTCCTACGGCTCATATGATGAGGATGATCTATAATGATCTAGAATGCTCTATTTTTATTCTGTAGACGCAATCCGTCAGCAATCAGCGTCGTTGTTCAGCGACGCGCTGCCGGCGTGGCGCAGCGTGTCGGGCGTGTGCAAGCGTCTGTCTCGCTGGCGCGCGCGGGCCACTGACCTGTACACGGACGCCTACGTCGCCGACTGCCTGCCCAAGCTGCTGGCGCCTTACGTCAGACATGAGGTGAGTACAGGTACCATCAATCAATATTGCACATCGAGCAGAGAAGAGCAGAGCGTTTTCTCTGTCTCACTAAACACTAACCAACCACAAGGAACCAGCGACAAACGTCACATGTAGTGTGACACAGATAACGCTGTACAAAGTTGAAACTATTCTGTTTATCTCGTTTATATGCAATATTTAGCGCCGGTACCACTGAGCAACAAGTCTGACTCCAAGACCGATCTTGCCACGAAGTATTGTGTTTACCAGTCTTAGCTTACTGGCATGATGAATTACTGAAATGATGGCCTGTGATTTAGCTGCGCATGGCGATGAGGAAAATAATGAAATTGGACTTAATTTTGAGATTTTGATTTTTTTTTGTGAACTATTTTTATGACGTACTAGCACTTTGCCCGGGACTCCGTCCGCGTGGGTTACGTACTTTCCTAATTCCCCCTTTTCACCCCCTTAAAGGTTAAATTTCCAAAAACCCCTTCTTAGTGCTCCCCTACATTATAATAGAAAGCCGTGTGCAAAATTTCACATTCCTAGCCCCAGTAGTTTCGGCTGTAAGTTGATATGTCAGTCAGTCAGTTCTCCTTTTATATATATAGATAGATGAACTAAAAAATAATGCCAAGTTTTAATGTGGTCAAAACTGTACTGTGGTCAAAAATATTTGTTGTTTTTCTCAGTTAATACTATGGAACCCGCTGGCAGATGAAGACAACGAAGACTACGAGAGAATGGATTGGTACAAGTGAGCATTCATGACTTTCATATCATTTAATACACATAATTTCTTACACGTTATGTTTATGAAAATTGTTATGGGTTTTATAAAATAATTAGAGGAATCTTAAAATTGTTATGGGTTTTATAAAATAATTAGAGGAATCTTAAAATTGTTATGGGTTTTATAAAATAATTAGAGGAATCTGCTCACTTCGCTGGGATTATAACTACCAAATTAAATTGTAACAATCTGTTTGTAAAACTATACCATATTTTAAAAGAGTAACCATGGAGTTTCTTGCCGGTTCTTCTCCATGTAATCGACCAACCCGAACCGAGCACCTGCTGTCGACGTTTTATAAGTGCCCTCATGGGACTATGTGAAATAAAAACTTTTGATTTTGATTTTGAAATGGCGTGAAATTATATACATTAAAAAATACACACAAACACCATAACTTCAGTTATGATCAATATTCTTCTACCGTTTAAATATATCACTTCGTAAAAATGTCTTGTTAACATTATTCTCAGATCGTAATCATTTTCAGATGCCTGATGATGTACGGCGTCCGCTCGGAACGTGGCACGGACTCGTCCTCGTCAGCCTCGGACGGCGAGGTGGAGCCTCAGCCGGTGACGGACAGTACCGTGCGGGAGGACCCTGACCTGCTGCTGGTGCCCAGCATCATCAGCAGAGTGGTGCTGCCTTGTCTCACAGGTATACTTTCCTAATGGTCGGCCGACGGTATCATCATATCGTTACAGAGCTCGGAATTTGCAACTATAATATTCGAGTGTCTTTTTTTTTTGCGTGGTTATATCATCAAGTTAGTTCTTTTTCCAGCCCAGGTTGGAGCGAAAGGGATTTCCAATTGCCCTTCAAAATCCCGGAACCCGTAAAGGTTACCTGTTTAGACGGTCTCGTGACCATTTTCAAGTATTTTATGTCCGAAATTAATTTTCTATCTCAATACAAATCTCGTGCCATTGTATTTAATGGTTGCTGCTGATTGATAATCCTTAAGACTCGGATAGGTAAATTCAGTCATTGATTGATTACAGACAAAGATGGGGATCAAGATAGTTAGATTATTAATTTGGTTCAGTTAGATTAGAAGATATTTTTTACCTGGCTTTACTAAAAAGAAGGAAGGTTGTAGGGTTTGTCACTTTGTCAATAGATCCTTTAGTAAGGTATACTGTTCCAGAGCTGGTGTCGGTGGCGTGGGACCCGGTGTGTGTGCGCGGCTGCACGCGGCTGCGCTCGCTGCTGCTGCGCGCTGGGCGGCTGCCGGGCTGCGCGGGCGCACTGCGGCGGCTGGCGGCCGCGGTGCGCGCGCGGCTGGCGCAGGCGCTGGGCGCCGACGTGTTCCTGCCTGCCTTGCCGCCGCAGTATGTGTTCTTTTTAAATATTATTTCATATATTATTATGTACATATTTTTACCTGCCCTGACTAGCATCCTGAAGTCATCAATATTACTTAATGCAAATTGTTTTATTTGTTTTTTTCTTCTTCATCCTCAATTAATCATATTTTTTCACGTAAAGCATTTTCTTTTTTGATTTTTAATTTACAGACGCATCAAGTTAGACTGAACTGCAACATAGTTGGGAAAAACCTTAGCAAAGTGATCTCTGATATAATCCACCCTATCTTTTCTTTGATCTCCGTCTTCCTATTCCATCCATAAAAATTGTTGCATTCTTATCATTACTATATTTTTGTTTATATCGACAATACTGACCGTACAAAATATTTTTGGTGATTGGCTGTGGAACCGGAGTTTTCCAACAACCGGATATCAGTAAATTTTTATAATTATTAAACTTCCAGAGTGATGGAGGGTCCGGGCGGTGCGTTCTGGCGTCGTTGCTTAGGTGCGGGCGTGAGGTTGTTGCGAGGCACGCTGGCACTCACAGGTCCACCAGACCTGCTGTATGCTGACCCGCTTGTAATGTCGCTTATAGGTATGTTGTACTTAAGATTATTTTGTTGTTAGGTCAAAAAGTTTGTTTTGACACAATTTAATCGTCAAGCAAAAATAACACTGGCGCCATTTAGGCGGCGATGGAGGTAGTAAAATGTTCAACATAATAACTGATAAGACGATAGTTGTCAATTCTAAGTTTTTTTTTGTGTATTAAAATCATCAAATAAGTCTTCTCACGTTGGGTGGACAGTCCCTGTCAGACTCTTACTGACTAAAAATCCACCCTGTTCCTTCAGTTGCTCTTTGTCTTCGTGGATCTCGGTTACCTTTACAGATGTTTCCATGACCAATATTACTAGTTTAATGCTAATAATGTTTACTTTGGTTCAGAAACCCTGTGCTGCGGCGCGGGCGCAGCGAGCGGGCCGTACGTGGCGCACGCGGCCGCCGCGCTGGCCGCCAGCCTGCCGCGCGCCGGACAGCTGCGGAACAGAGCGCTCGCGAGGCTGGCCGCGCTCGCCACGCTCGCACTGTCGCGGCTCGACAGTGACAACCCTATGCACTTGTGAGTATACTTCTTACCGCTGTTAAACCCGGGATACTTTGTGTTGATTAGAATAATCTATCTTTGGTTGTAGCTTCGTCTGTAAACAATCAATGACCTAATTTGCATATTCGAGTCTTTAAGATTTCTTATCAGAAGCAGCCGTCAAAAACATAGCTTTTGTCGTAAGTCGATGAATCAGTTATTTTTTACTTTAAAATAAAGTTCTACGATTGTGCTAGGTCCTTAAAAATAAACATGTTGAAAATGTTAAATGATTGTGTCTCTGTCTAATTCTCGGAAAGCTACCATCGATAATGTTTTACTTACAGGAAAGGTCTAGAACAAGCAAGAGCAGTGATCGCAGAGGCGCGGGCAGTTGAATGACACACAGAACCTACACAGATGGCAGCACCTGTCTCTACAGTACCAGAAACTAAAACCATAACCGGCCGAGGTTGGTGCCTTATCACACAAAATACTACCTCTATGACTAATCGTCGGGAAAGGACAACGGGCATACAGCCGAGTATGGCGCCATAAAATACTAAAAAATAATTTCTGCCTTATGATAAAATTGGTCAATTTGAAAATACATAACGAAAAGAATTATTTCATGTTAAAATGTTGGCTTTATCATTGTATAAATATTCCTTAAATTGAGATCACGCGTGAGTGAATTCATTAAACGTTTCATTTCCAGCGAGGCAAAAGGAAAAAAAAAAGTTGAGGATATAATTTAGGGTTAGGCATTATTGATTGAAAATAAACACTTAAGTGAAATTCCAATGTAGATTGTTTGATTTGATTAAGTTATATTTGCGCAATTGTTTTCCCAAGTTTAATATATTATTTTTTTAATACATTAATCATCTTTGTAAATTCAGATTCTATGAGTACAGCTTTAAAACAAACGTAAAAATCTTCATTAGAACTATAAAGTTTCTTGTTGAGATAAACGTTCGATACTAAAACTTTATAATTCCTTAAATAGATAGTCTATAATAAAAATATAAATGATACGCACATAAGTACGAATTAGCGGTTAGCGAACTTCCATCTCGTTGCTTCCAGAGTCGGACCGACCAAAAGGTCCAGGGTGAGTTTGTCAGCCAGGCCCCAGGCCTGCTCCCCACGGGCCTCGCCGGCTCTTGCAGGCTACACCTGAGCTTTTGTAAAATAGATCAAATGTGCGCTCATACAATTAGAGAGATATGAAAAATTTGAGCAGGCCATCTTTGAAACTAATTTCTGAACGGTGCGGGCTTCTGGGGAACTACCCAGGCCTTTCCAGCCCAGTCCGACCCTGTATGCACCATATTAAAAGTCAATCAATAATGGTTGTTAAAATAAAACTATTGAAAATAAATAATAAAGTATTTTGATGATCGTACAAGCGATGAGAGTTAGAGCCCTGCTGTATAGTAATATTATATGAATAATTCTGTTTCCTTTTCATGCTTAAAGTACTGAATCGTTTTTTATGAAATGCATAAAGGACTTGGTTACTTTTCATAACAAATATTAATAAAAAAAAAATGATTAAATACCAAACAAAAAAAGTCGCGGACTACAGCTTGCATGTTTTCGTAGCACTAAGTATTATTTAATTAGTCGAAGTAAGTTGATAAATATATTTTGTTAGAGTATTATTGAGTCCTATTTTCTCAATAAAAAATGTAGTTATTTTCTAAGTTAATTATAGCTTCGAGAAGTAAATGGGTCTTTTGAGGTGTCCTACTGTCGACAGATCTTTTTTTTTTATTAAGCTCTATGCTTATACAAAATCATGAACTAATTCTTCAAGGAACACTTGGTATTATTTTTTAAAGCCAGAGTTATGATTGATTAATTAAAAAGTACCACAAATCCTTAACTTGTTAGTTAACATCAAGCCTGTGAATCCCCAAAGGATTAGGCAGAATTGTACCTAATAGTACACCCACATTTCACCAGTCAGAGCTGGTTCTCGGTACCTCATAAGTCTTAAAAAATTTCATATTTAATACTAATTTAGAATAAACATAGAAATAGGTTTAGAAATGTGATGGCTGTTTCAGATCATTGTGAATGATATAGCGTAGATACTTTGTATAAGTAACATGATCTAATTGTGTGTGATTTGGAACAATTCATTAATAAATGATACGATATAACATCTGTCTTTTACTTCCATAACAGGCGAGGCTCTAAGCTCGCTCCATCGGTGACCCTATTTTTTTTTTGTCACCTAAATTGGAGTCCACAGCAAAACCATCTACAATTCAAAAGCGTATTTAATAACTTACAAAAAATAGCCTATGTTGTTTCACTGCGTCGAATTGATCAATCTCTCTTTTCTTTATCGTGTGATGGTCATAAATCTCTGGTGTTGAAGTCAATCAAGTTGCTCTTGTAACCCCAATGACAATATAGCCACTTGACCGCTCATACGGGCGACTCAGGCTCACGACACATCAATGGAATAGCACTTATATGAGATCCCGATACGAATGAATGTTTTAGTACTGACCAGTTGTTGGATCTGTGCACATTCCTTAATTTTGGAACCTAAAAAAACATTTATCGAATAAAACCGAAGCAAAAATGAGTACCTGTGCAATTAAATGGTGCGGGAAATCATCTAAAACATCTAGTTATAAAAAAGATGTTATAAGTTTTCATGGGTAAGTAAAATATGTTTATATTTATTTACATTATTGGTAATTAGAGGGCTCAAGCTAAACTGGTTGGTTACGAAAAAAGGATTACGCGTTGATGTCTTTTGGGATACCGCGTTGATGTCTTTTGAAAAGTCCTTTACTTTCACTAGAATATTAGATAAGTCTATCTCTTTCTATCCATAAGTACTTTGTGCTGTGTGCTGAAGTGATGTGACAACTTAAAACATTGTTGATAAATTATTTAATCGATAATTTCTAATGGTAAATAAAAAATAATGTTATTTTTCACGTTTACATTTTAGATTTCCAAATATTCCGGAAGTTAAAGAAAAGTGGATTAATGCCACTAACAGGGAAAATTGGTTTCCAAAATATTATAGCGTCATTTGTTCAAGGCATTTCACAGCTGATTGCTTTGAAGCTTTAGACTGACGCCGTTTGTTTAGTTCAGCAACGCCGACCCTGTATTTGCCTATTTTGGTAAGTTTTTTAAGAAAAAAGCAAAAGAAGACTTAATTGCCATCGATTTTATCGATATCGATATTATTGTTGCTGGATTTACTTGTTATCACTATTCTTACTGACATTGTTGCATCAGCCAATCACAACTACCGCGGGCCGAGGAACGGGGGAAGACGCGATCCCCCGGTCCCCGGCCCGCGGTGGTGAATCGTGTGCCTAGGCGAAATCGCTCTATGAGCTCTCAAGTGGTTTTAATTCTCTTTGTGTAACCCCCACAGATCTCCGACATGTCTTTGGATTTACATGATCTTGTTCTTCCTCTTCTTAAAAATTATACACTCACGAGCTAAAGTATGGAATCACTTACTCCGATTCCGCGCGATCTTGAGTATTTAATAAATAGTTGAGGAATAATAAAAATACCATTTTAAAGGTTTAACTATTAACTTTAAATTGATAACAAATTCATTCAAATTACGCGATTAATTGAGCTCCAAGTAAGTGATTCCACTTTAGCTCGCGAGTGTTTTATGTTAGGGTATAAATAAGTAAATAAAAATCATTTATATTTCCTTTGGCTTTATTTCTAAACTTGCGAATCAGTATCGCGGCCACTGACCACAAATTCAGTAGTATTCAGTACATACACATCTTAAATCAAAGTTCACTTCGCCTCCGACCGTTCGTAATAATCATACATTATATATCACAAGTAAATAAAGCATTTTAATTAACAGTTGTAAAATAAAACAACAAGCTATCCTTTAGAATAAAAATGGTGACAATGCATTAAATAATTAAGGTTTATTCCAATAGTGCATTCATTTGGGTGTTTTCTACTTTTAGTGAAAACGAAAAATTATTGGAAGTAATGTCCTATGACAGATGAATGGCTTTTTTATATTCACATATATATATTTAAGAGTTTAAGCGTTATTAAATCTAAACGTAATAATTCTACAAAAATAGTTAAGTAACTAAAAGCTTGGGCTTTATATGGGGATAGCTTGTTTTGTAAATAAAAAATCATTATGACTATATTGACGCAGTTTGCCGTATTGAAAGTAATGAAACGTGAAGATACATTTAAACTGCTCCTACACCAAAGATTCAGACAATGCAAACAAACTTGTTAAAGTCATAATTTATTGCGCAAAGTTGAACTGTTCAGTTAAACAGCGTTTACGCTCATAATTGTAGTGGCTCCCTATGTGTTCCGTCTATATCCTATACTTCTTTAATTATGTTAGCCTATTTTATTTTAAAATTTTTAACTGAACGCGCAAATCTCTGGAACTATCAGTTGGTTTTTTTTTTGCTATTCGTAACCTTATTCTTGAGGAAAGTTATAGTTAAAAATTTAGGGGCTCAGCAGTGGTTAGTTAATAATATCTTCTTCACGTTTAATTATATTTAACTACGAGCAGCGTACGTTAACACAGCACAGTTAAGTATTATCACATAGAAGTAAATGTGTTAGTCGGCGATTAGTCACATATTATGGCGTCTACTACAGTCCAACTGATCCTATATACAGGGTGATTTATTTATCTATTATACAGATATAGTTATGTGAGTTTACTCCGCACTTTTGAATTAAAATACAATGGTCGACATGGGACGTTTTCGTGAAAAGGTTGATATCATGTAAAAATCAAAGAATATCTTCGATTTTTTTTGATTTCAGTTTGATTCTTTAAAAAAATGATTACTATTGTAAGTGGTCTAGAATGATAACGGAATGTCCATGATAAAGACCAAATGATGAAACTTCTAGGTGATGACGTATTAAAAAAAAATTACATCCGCGATAGTAATGACCGTTCCCATTTTAATTAAAAACTGAGGAGCATTATTATTAAACGAGTAATCATTAATAATAAAAAAAACATTCTAAATTTAATCGTAATCATTAAAATTTTAACGTTAACTTACATAAAAATGTCTACCGTAATTTATCTTATAATACATAATAATTTGATAGCTATGTAGGATTTGATGACTTGCAAGCGGCTCAACTCACAACCCATCTTGTATTTAAATTATAAAAAGGTGAAACTGTGAAATGTTACTAGAAATTGCTCTTCTAGAAATTTCTATTCATATTATTAAATTAGCAAAGCAGTTAGCCAGTGATCAACATACACGGACTGCTCGAGCAGTCAAATTCAACTGCTTGAAGCTGTCATTGCTGACTATTCTAGCAGTCTGTATTAACTTTTAAAAGCAGTTCCGTGTATATGAGTGCAATAGAAGACTAGTTTTCTATGCAGCCGCAGCTTGAAGTAGTCTACACTGACTACTACAAGCAAGTCCTTGTATGGCCAACCAAATAAATTTACAACTGAAACTTGTTCTCCGAAGAATCTTTTTGGAAACAAAAAAAAAGGTAGATATTGGCAAAGATATCGTTCAACAAAATTCTTCCTCGCCTTTTGAAAGTCGATTGAAAATAATCAAATTCTTGTTCCATTTGTAAGGTTTTTCTAGTAACATCCCACAGTAGAACAAGAATAAGACAACATTAATAATTTCGAGACAGCACTGATTTTAAAATAAGTATTTAGCTACCATCTTTATATTAAAATTACGATCTATAATTGTTGATGACTGACTTCAATTCTATCTACAATGATTTTCGCATAGTTTTATTTGTTTTAAGGATAGATAAATAATAATAGTAACATAATCTTTATTATTAGAACTAAACTCTGCTGGCACCACAAAACAATAAACTCGATTAAAGTAATTAAAACGTTCAAAATTCCCAAACTCTAAGCTGGTTAACACGGAACGGCCTTGGAATGCAAAATGAGAAGGAACTGGATGGTTTTTGGTAAATAAGCATCTGATAGTCCCTTCCACTTTACCCAGGACTGGAGTATTCATTTAATAATATATACACCCTAAATATAGAAAAAAGAAAGGGTTGGCTTTTACCTCGACTAGAAGATATGTTTTGCTTTACAACGTGGCAACGCCGTCAATCTCTTGGGCACATTACCAGCTGATAGCAATGAGGTGAAGTCTTATTGTTGTAATTTTACTTTTTTTATTTATATTACTGAATTGTGTTTCTGTAAATTTGTGAATTATATATGATGTTTAGGTACGTCTAACGTTTAACGCATTTATTGATTTATGGCGCTAGTGAGCCGAAATCCACATTAACAAGTTCCCAGAAGCTCAGATATAATTTTCTATAAATTTATATTTATGGATTTTAGGAAAATAAAAACAATACAATTTTTTTTATTGCACCTTTATAATTTATCCCCGAATCCCTTATTCGAAGTGTTTTTAAAAAATATAATAATTTGCTCGACTCTTTGCATGCATCAGGCACTTTTATTTTAGTTAAATTAATTTAAATAGTTCTGAATGTATTTTTGAGCTTTTGTATCACAGTAAGCAAATCATATTGTATTTGTAGATGACAGTACTTGTCAACTTGATGGTGCCTTACTGGCAACAATCTTATGGAATCTATACCCAACCCAGGTTTATCCAGGGCTTTGTTACATAGAACGCATTCAAAGCTGTTTTTTTTTTAATTTCCTTCGTCAGAGATTGACGACACTCATATGCCATTTTGGTGACAGTACTCGACGTGGTTTGCATGGAAAATGTGGGCAATGCCGCGTTTAACAATTACTGTAGAGGCTTCTTCGGGCATGAATTATAGTAGTATGATACAAAACCTCAAAAGTACGTGTCGAAAGATCTTTAATGATCGATAATGACTGAAAATATAGCGTTTTAATTCTCAAAAGATTTATTAATATTTTACATTATTTTCTTTATTCTAATCAACACCTAGCTAAATATTTAGAAGTACACATATTGTGATATGAACTTCTACGTCAGTCCGTGGTTAGTATAGCGTTGGGGCGAACCGCTAAAGCGGGCGAAACCGTCACATGCGCATGCGCAGTTAAGGCTGTTTTTATAGTCACGTTTGTACCGTGCGTGCAGTACAAATTGCGAGTGAAAATATATAAAGGGGCTTATGGTTATATTTGTTTGGAGCGATATTTCGGACGATATTAAATTATATGCTCTATATTTTCATAATATAAAGTTTAAAATTAAATACCGTCCAAAATGGCGTTGTCGTTTCAAATAAACAGCGTATAATCCCTCGATATGTACATACAAGCATGACTATAATATATCATTTTCTAAGGGCACATGTCCACATGGGTAGACCATAGTGGACATTGGCACCCGCTTTAGCGAACACCTTTATAGTCAAAATCTTCAGTTAGTAAAATATTGATAACAATTTCCATATAGTTTTATCAGACACCGTAAAGTTAGGAGAATTAATTTCTGAGCCAAAATTGTCCACCATGTTCAATTACATAACACAAATGTCATTCTTCTTTAGTTAGATGAGTGTCATATGGTTCAGCAATTATTTTCCCAGACTGTACAAGACAGGTGTATTAGCTAATTCCCTTTATTACATGCAACTTGTTTACACCTGCTTTCTAAACATTTCTATATCTATCGTGTATGTATTCTTTAACAGTAAATTGACGATACAACCTGAAATGTTAGGTACTCTTTTTTATTTTTAACAGTATTCTACATTCGTCACATTCGAGTGGACATCACGAAAGCCTGAGGACACAAGTTCAGTGCTTTAAGCGTTTTTACAGTACATTATATTAATAATAAGTCGAAATTCAACATTTCATTGGTTTTATCGCTCGCCCAGCCATCTTGGATTTCGCTCTATATCGATACTTTTATTGCGATTATTTGCATTTTATCCATAAAAAAATAGCTATTTTTTGTACAAAATAGCTATTTTATTTCAGAACGTCAATGATAAAAACAGTTTAAACATACCAATATTCTGGTCAATCAAAACAGTGTCGTACACACAGGCAATAGAGCTCATTTTACCGTAACATACGCACTGGGCGGGCGACAGAGCCTCTGTAAGGGAGCATGCTCACTCGGTGCAGTCAGACAGTCAGACGGTCAGACAGTCAGACTTCGGAACAGTCAGACGTTCATAAGTCCAGGTGCTGAGGTGTTGATGATGATTGCTGCGCTGGTAATGCTGCTACGCCTGTGAACGGAATAATAGATAGTGAGAAGTTTATTTACTGTGGATTTTAGCACAAATGACCAACTACATAGGTATATTACTTACTAGCCGTGGCTGACGTGATTTTTTCGAATATTTTACAAAAAAAAACTTGCAAAATAGAGTAGAAAAAATAAGTCTACATTCTAAATTGACCGAAAAATCGACCCGTAAAATGCTCCATTAAGGTATTAGAATTTCTTCCTGTTGGGCAACTTAAATAAAAACTCTAAGTTTGAGGTGTAGAGGGAATTTGTAGAATTTTAATATTATTTTAAGAGAAGCACGTTTTTGAGTTTATAGTACAGTATTTTATTGATATAAGTGAGGAAAAAATGGCATGCATATTACTTACCGATCTCTCCCCGTGTCTCCGTGTTGATGGAGTGTTCGTCAGATATAAGTATGGGCGCGGCCTGCCCCGAGTGCGCGGACAACCCGCCGGCCGAGCGGGAGCGACGAGCGCGGCGAGGACGACGCTCCGACGACACTCCCACTGTTGGGACTACCGCCACGGCTGGGAGGAGGGCTTCTCTGTCGCCTGTCTCCACACTATAAGACAACAATAATTGAATATAGTTTCTACTACAAAATAAATCATAGTATTTTAATGATCGACTAATCTTTGCTCAACACTACAAATAAAATCGTGCTTTTATTTCCCAAAGAACAGCGGTATAATTGGCTATTTGACTGAAAAATTATAATTAGTCCGTTACTTACGATTATGAAAAAAAAATATTCGACCCGTATTTTTTCTTTTGTTTCGTAAACCAAAATTGACTGAGATACGATGCTTTCAAAATTGGCAATACGTCACAATTTGGTACAATTTCTATTGAATTCTGACGTCACGAGCCCCCACTCTTGAGTTTTGATGCGTTGTATTTTGGTGAATATTCATTGATTTTACAGAACAGGTGGCGCTGCTACCAACGTAAACAAAGTGTCCGTATAAATATTGTATTTTAAATTCGTAGATTGACAATTAAGTGATAAAAGTTATTAAATTCAATAAAGTAAACTTCAATTAGTAAGTGAAAACGTTTTACAGTGATAATATTCATAAACTCAATAGTTAAATAACATAATCTTAAAACAGTGCTAGTGGAGAAAAAGTGACAATTAAGAGTGATTTTACTGTGAACTAAAACAATAAACCATTATTTTTAGTGTTATTGTGTTCCCATAACATAATTTTGGTGTTATTTTCGGTGCAAAACAAACTTTTAGAAATATTAAAACATTCATAAGTTGTTTACTACTTTCAAAATAAAAAACGGTTTTTTTTTTCTCTTTGCCAACCGACGCTTTTGGAAAAAAAAAAAAACAATTCACCGATAATAGTACTCATCTATTTCGACTTCAAATTCTAATGTTCAGCTGGCTTAGTGGCGACAGACGTTGTTTTTTTACGCTATCTACGAACCATACTTAACCGAAAGTGTGTGCGTTCGAACCCAAGTCAGACCGATCCTCTTTTCGAAGTTCATAAAATTTATTAAAATGAATTTTCTCGAAAATATAACGTTTAGAAAAACAAAAACAAGGTCCATGACGGAATTGCCAACTAAAGAAATTAATTCGACATGTTCACCGCTAGATGGCTCTACCAATAGCTTACCAGATTTATCGGATGACGAAAATACACGAGAATTTAAATCTCAAATAGAAGAACTCACTATTAAATTATTGGCTGCTCAGGATGAAATTAATAGTTTACGTACAGAGAACCAAGAGCTCAAGAAAACACTGATGTCCAAAGAATTTTTAACAAATGATAATTTAAATACGACGAAATTAATGTGTACTTTGGCGAAAAAATCCGATCCTATAACCGAAAAAACATATACCTTGTCGCAAGTGAGTGATATGAAGGTACAGAATGACATGATATTGTCAGAAAAAAAGACCGAAGCACCAATGCATAGTAAAATATGCATTTTAAGTGCAAATAAAACAAATAAAATTACATCGATCGCTGAACAAAGTCTTCAAAATTTTAAAATATGCCATTATATTACACCGAATTGCGGAATTGAACATCTTATTAACAACTTAGACACAAAACTAAAAGATTTTTCAAAGAAAGATTATTGTATAATCCTAATTGGAGAAGAAGATTTCCGCAGTACTATGAATTATTGCGATATTATTGTACATATCAGAGAAACGTTACAAGCTTTAGATTACACAAATATTATATTATGCTTGCCAACTTACAAATTCCATCAATATTCAGTATGGTACAATTGCAGAATAGAAGCGTTTAACAATTTGTTATATCTGGATATCCAAACACATAAATACGCCACCTTATTCGACTCAAACTTAAAATTATCTTGTGATTTTAACATGTTTTCAAAATACGATGGGTCTCTCAAAGATTATGGCATGAATACTATATTTGAAAACTTAATGATGTTAATAAATACATCATATGATAAAGAAGAAGCAGCAATGAGAATAATGACAAATAGAACACAATGTGAAGATAACGATCAAGATATTGAACCTAACTCCGAGTTTTTTCTATTATAAACATATGAATATCATGCATCAAAATATTGCAGGACTTCTGAACAAAACTGATATGCTGACCCTACATATCCAAGAATTGCTCACTAATGAAAACATAGATATCGATGTATTATGCATATCCGAGCATTTTGTAATTTCTGGACAAGAATCATTAATAAACGTACCTAACTTCAAGCTTGCATCGTGTTTTTCAAGAAAGCAACAGAAACGAGGAGGGGCTTGCATCCTTATTAGAAATGGTTACGAATATAAGGAACTACCCAGCGACACGTCTATCGCAGGTGTATTCGAATACTGTGCAATTGAGTTAAGTCAGCAAGGATTAATTATTATATGTATGTATAGACCGCCAAACATGTCTTGTGTAAATATTTTTTTAGATTATTTAGATATTTTATTGAAGAAATTGTGTAAGCCAAATAAAAAACTTGTTTTGTGCGGGGACTTCAACATTAACTTAATCAGAAGAAATAATTATTCATTCGATTTTGAAAATTTGCTGTTTAATCATAACCTAAAATTAGAATTCAGGCAACCTACTAGACCAAAAAGTGGCACTTGTCTAGATAATTTTGCTCATAATTCCAAACAAAAATGTGTGAGTAAAGTAATCGATTTCTCATTATCAGACCATACTGCGCAAATATTAAAAATACAGGTAAATAAAACATGCACTCTCAGATCTTGGCACATTCAAAAACGTAACCTGTCAAAGGAAAATTTAATATTGTTCAAAAATCACCTTCAGTGTCTATCTTTTTCAGAAGTGTTCGAAACTGATAACCCAAATGATGCCTATGATAACTTTATCAATCTTTTTCGTTTAATTTATGATTTATGTTTTCCAACTAAATTAATTAATGTAAAACCGAATAAAAAAATTAAGTGGATTTCACGTGGGATAAAGATTTGTTGTAGAAAACAAAGACATCTACTATGGACATCAAGAAAATATCCAACATGCGAAAATAAAAATATATTTAAAGATTATTCACAAAAACTTAAAAAAATTATAAATCTCACTCAAAAAGCTCAAAATAATTACATCATAAACAATTCACAAAACAAATCTAAAGCATCATGGCAGATAATTAACAATAATAATACAATTAAAGAACCTATTTTACAAATAAATAAAAATAATATACTAATTAAAAATCCTAAGCAGATTGCTGATTCATTTAACGATTTCTTTGTTGATCAAGTCAAGAACATTGTATCTAGTCGTGGTATTCATCCAAATATTCCAGTTAGTATTAATATAAATCCTAATTCTTTATTCATGTCACCGGTAGTACCACAGGATATTATAAATATAATTAGAAAATTAAAAAATAAAAAAAGTTTAGGCTTTGATGGCATTTCAACTGTTGTAGTAAAATTTGTCTCTGATATCATAGCTACACCGTTATGCCATATAACAAATCTATGCATAAGCTCTGGTACATTCCCAGATAATCTTAAGACAGTAATTATAAAGCCCCTATATAAGAAAAATAACAGAGAAGACATGTCAAACTATAGACCGGTAGCTTTAATTTCGATATTTTCCAAAATATATGAATCTATTTATACATTTATAACTAAAAACAATATACTATGCGAAGAGCAAAAAAAATAAAAATATTAACATGGCAATATTTGATCTCTTAAATTTAATTATGAAAAATGTTGATAAAAAAAACCCAATATGTGCAATATTTACAGACATGACAAAAGCATTCGATTGTGTAAAACATGACATTCTCTTAAACAAGCTTCACGGTTACGGTATCAGAGGAAATGTTTTAAATCTAATTAAATCATACCTCACGGGCCGAAAACAATACACAGAGATATCAAGAATAAGTATCAAAACTAAACGGGAATTTAAATATCTATCTAAATGTAGAGAAATTAAATATGGGGTACCGCAGGGTAGTGTTCTTGGACCATTATTATTTATAATTTACATTAATGACCTGCCTAGTCAAATTCATCAACCAATGACACTATTTGCTGATGATAGCACTGCAATAATTGAATGCGTCGAGAAAACAAAATACGCAAAAGAAATAAATAATGCATTAGAAACAATAATAGATTGGCTCAATAATAATAATCTAGTTATAAATTTAACAAAAACAAATGTCATGCATTTTTACCAGCGTTTACAGCCAGATAATATAATCATTCAATATAACAACCAAAACGTAGACACAACTTCAGTAGCAAGATTTTTGGGTGTTCAAATTGACAGTAAACTGACTTGGAAACCTCATGCAGAACATGTGTGCAAGAAATTAAGTAAAACTGCCTATATTTTATACAATTTGTCAAAAAAAGTAAATATAAATACGTTAGTGATAGCTTATCATGGTTTAGTTGCTTCCGTACTAAGATTCGGTGTAATATTTTGGGGTAATTGCAGTGAGAGAGAAAGGATATTTAAAGCCCAAAAATGTTGCCTCAGATCAATGACGGGACTAAAGACTACAGAGAGCTGTCAACCAGTGTTTAAGTCCCTAAGAATTTTAACCTTACCCAGTCTTTATATACTTGAAGTAGCCATATTCGTTAAAACAAATATGAATTTATTTACGTCAATGGTTGATATAAGACAACGTACAGGACCAATACGATCCCAATATAAAAATTTATTATACACAGGTGGGCATAAAACAGCCCTATTAAAAAATAATATTTTATCCATGGGTCCTATTGTGTATAACAAACTTCCTCTAAATATTAAAGACCTACCCATAAAAATGTTTAAAAATCAGTTAACTAAACTGTTACTTCATAAATCTTACTACACTGTGAAAGATTTCTTAACTGATAATTTAAAGTAAAATTTATCAGTTGTCATAGTTATTAGTTAATTGTTATTCTTGTTGTAATTTTATTAATTTAGTTTGTTTCATAATATTATTAATAGCATGATAAATGTTTATTGAAAATTTTAATTTTGATGTTTGGATTATTTTCTACTGTTTAGTACTAACGTAATGCAATTTATTAATTTTATAATAGTGTGACTGTGCACTTACATTTTAATATTTTTTCTGAATATTTTTGCATGCCGCAAGGTAAAATGTAACGGGACCATTTAATATTATTATTTAACACCTTATTTGTATACCTACATTTTTAGCAAATAAATTTATTTCTATTTCTATTTCTAAAAAAAAAAATGTTTCCTTTATTTTTTTAAACCCTAAATGACGGACTAATTATATTTGTAATTTATAGTTACTGTCAAATAGCCAATTGTCACGTTACGGTGGCCCATCTTGGCTAATAAGGGGAGACTAATATAATTTGGAGTGGGACAATAAGTGTGTGCTCAGGCACAGGTGAACTCTGTTCCTTTATTTTCACAATTCGATGGGATTGTAATACAAAACGACCGGAGAAATAAAGTGTTGAAACTACAGCTTCAAACACTTTCAGAGCCATAGAAGTCTTATACTAATGACTTTGAAGTTAGTAGTAATAGAAAAATCCAATAATAAATAATAATAAATATTCCACAACTATCACACAACGCCATCTAGTCCCAAGCTAAGCAGAGCTTGTGTTATGGGTACTAGACAACTGATAAAAATACTTATATATTTTCTAAATACATACATATCATAGATAAATTACACCCAGACACAGAACAAATGATAGTGCTCATCACACAAACATTTGTCCTGGGTGGGAATCGAACCCACGACCTCCGGCATAGCAGTCAGGGTCACTGACCACTAGACTAACAGGCCTGACAGAATAACACCACCCAACTCAAAAACTAAATCCAGCTAAAACATTATTGTGACGGGGCCTGTAGAGGGTCAAAACCTGCCGGGGTCGTGGGACTCACAAATTACCCTAACCCCGGTACGTAAAGGGCTATTGAAAGACACCGTGGATTTTAGTCAGTCAAGACTGACAGTCCCTGCCGCCCTGCCCTGGGTGGGAGGAGTCATTTGATGATTTTACCACGATAAAAAAAAAGCTAAAACATTTTTGTGAATAACAAAATAAATACTCACGTGTCATCATTAACTTGACTCGTCTCGTCATTATCTTCTGTAGCTGACACTGGCTGTAACAAACAGACACGCTCATTTACAATTATGTACTTTAAAGTTATTCAGTGGCAGTCCAATAACAAACTTAACTTGTTAGGAATAAAGGTCATTGTTATTTGGCAGACTTGTCAGTGTGCATTTTGACAATGACGCTCAATCGGAAATAAACTGAAAAAATAATTTTAGTGTTAAAGTTCATTGTAGATGGCGTGACCATAGCCTTTGTTCCAATTTGACCAATGAAGTTTAATATAAACTTCTTTTTAAATATAAAATTATTTATCTACTATCATGCTATTAATCCTCTATAAAAGAACCTATAACAATTAGCTTATTGCCAACATTAAAACACTCAATGATATAATGATCATTATATCATCCAAACGCGTGTTATAATGAATTTCAAAAAAGAACATTCTCATGCAATGACATTTTCACCACCAGCATGCGTAGCATGAGCACCGTAGAAAGGAGTTATATCGACGGAAGAATCGACATAATGACAGATTGAAGAAAGATTTCTATCGTCCCAAGCATGGCGATGTTTGACAAGTAGAAAAGAAATGTTTCTTCTCTACGATAGAGACAAGTCTACAACGTCAAGCATGCCGATAATATTTTCTCTACTTTTGACACTTGGGGGAAGACAAGTTTCTTCTCTACAAGAGAAATTTGTCTACTTCATATCAGACCTAGATAAGATTCTTTTTATAATATTCTTGGTGTTTATTGACTTAAATTTGTTTTAAAAACATATAAGGCTCCTCCCAATGCAATCGCATCAGTTTTTATGCCTTAAAGTTTAAAAATGGCTGCAAGAAACTTTTTGCCCATCACTCATAGACATAAAGAATGGACCAAACATTTTCTGACTAAAATTGTAATAATTATAATTTATCATATATTAAATATCTATCTCTCTCCTTTAACACATAGATCGTTTCCACACTTGTTTTTCTCTCTTTCTAGAAAGTTTGTTAAGTTTATTTAACATTTGGCTAGGAAAGACTCGAACCATACTGTATGTCTATGGGTTGTATACTTTTTGCGTTTTGTTGTCGCTTTGATTTATGAGCAAAAACTTTTTTTTTATTGTAAATGAATGCACATAATTACTAGAATTATGTATAATTGTGTCTGATTTCAATAAATCATTTTAATTGTGTTGAAAACTTATGATTTTTACACGTTTTTTTTGTTAACTAAACGTTTTAGTTCAGACACATTCAATCATTCACCGTTGCTATGGAAAGAGAACGTCTGTCTTTGTCTTCATAGAAACGCGAGTCTACAGCATCGCCATGCTCGGGCAGAAGACATCTCGAGTTGGATAGAAAGAGCTTTGTCTTTTCTTGGTAGAATAGAGATAGAATCGCCATGCTACGCGTGCACATCGCTAAAATTTTGAAAAAAGAACAACTCGTCTTATCGTGTTATATGCCGCCATTTTTTCACTCGAATATGGTATGCGAATATGGTATGTTATGAGAATCTTTTATAGAGGATTCACAGCATGATTGTAGATAAAGTCTTGTATGCAACCGTTATAATTAGGTATTAAAACACTCATGTGAAACCCACATTCGTGTTTTAATACCCCTGATTATACAACAGTTGCATAAATAACTATTAGAACTTTGACGAAGACTTATAGACCCAACAAAAAAAATAAGTTACTACATTTTCTTAGTACATTTGGTGCATCTTATATTGAAGAATAGCGTTAAAATGGCTCGAGCAATGTTGACCACCATAACTTCTGAGTACCGTAGATAATCCAATGTAACAAAGTCATGATTAATAAGCGAATAACAGCTTTATAGTCATAGACATAAGTTATGTATTACCTCCTCCTCCTCCCGTGGGTCCCGGCCAGCTCTCAGCCGCGACATGAACCGCGCAGCACGTACAAATGGGTTCTCTCGCTGCTCCTCAAAAGTACCGCCCTGAAACAAAATAATTTATTATGATACGGTAAAGAAAGAGGAAGGGGGTGCTCGAGGCTAAATAATAAAAGCAGCACAGGCCGATCTTCCAGGTTAAGCCGCGCTTGCCGAGGTTGGTCTGTGGATGGGTGACCATCTGTCATAGCGAGTTTCCTCCGTGTCTCGGAAAGCACGTAAAGCCGTTGGTCCCGGTTGTTAATTGTAGATCTTTGACAGTCGTTACTGTTAGTCAGAAGGTCTAAAGTCTGACAACCAGTCTTACCATGGGGTATCGTATTACCCAGTTACTGGGTTGTGGAGGTCCGATAGGCAGTCCCTCTATGTAAAATACTGATATTCAGCTGCATTGGTTGGAAGTCGACTCCAGTATAGTTGGGGAACAAGGGCGACTGCTGAGTATGAGGTACTGGGTTCGATACCCATGTTCAAAAAATGTTATAAAACTACTAACCGTTTACGTTAATTATTTGTCGCTTGTTTAGAAAAGCAACGTTTTGGAAAAGAATTTCACTTTTTATAATCAATGATTATTGACATCGCAATACTCAGGAGATGGAGCTCGTGACGTCAGAAGTAGGAAAAAATATATTTAGAAGTGACGTACGATGAATTTTAAACAAAAAACAAATCAATTATTTTTTGATAATCTAACAGACTAATTAGATTTATTCAGTCATATTGTCTTATCACTACATAGTATAATTCAGTCGCTTCCCGCTGTCTGTCTGTCACTATGTATGCTTAGATCTTTAAAACTACGCAACGGATTTTGATGCGGTTTTCTTTTAATAGATACAGTGATTCAAGAGGAAGGTTTATTTCTATAAAACATGCATGATATAGTAGAGATTGCACGGAGCCGGGCTATATGATATGTTATCTGTGGCCGGAGCCACAGATAACATAAAACTCAAGTTATTATCGTACCTGCGTAGCGTTGTGATCATTGAGCAGTGGCTCCGTGTCGGTGCTGTCGGAGTCAGTGTGCACCCGACGTCGCTCCCCGGCCGCGAACACGCGCCGCTTGCACACCGGACACACGCGCTTGTTCTGCGTTAGCCACGGGTCGATGCACACCGCGTGGTACGCTGGAACACAATACACATCGATTTAACTCAGAAAATGTTGTAAAAGTAAATATAGTAAAAGGGGTTTGGGGTTGAAACAATTAAAAAAATGTTAAATGTCAATAAAACAGTAAAAGAAAATCACCTTTAAAAGTTGATTGGACTTAGAAAATACTAATGATACCCTACAAAAATGAGACAGATGGCGCACGTGTCGTACGGGTCTCCCTTGCTGAACTTGCAGGTGGGTATCTTGTGTGTAGTACTCACCGTGTGCACAGGGCAGGACCCTCAGCCTCTCTCCCTCCTGGTAGTCATCGAGACAGATGGCGCACGTGTCGTACGGGTCTCCCTTGCTGAACTTGCAGGTGGGTATCTTGTGTGTAGTACTCACCGTGTGCACAGGGCAGGACCCTCAGCCTCTCTCCCTCCTGGTAGTCATCGAGACAGATGGCGCACGTGTCGTACGGGTCTCCCTTGCTGAACTTGCAGGTGGGTATCTTGTGTGTAGTACTCACCGTGTGCACAGGGCAGGACCCTCAGCCTCTCTCCCTCCTGGTAGTCATCGAGACAGATGGCGCACGTGTCGTACGGGTCTCCCTTGCTGAACTTGCAGGTGGGTATCTTGTGTGTAGTACTCACCGTGTGCACAGGGCAGGACCCTCAGCCTCTCTCCCTCCTGGTAGTCATCGAGACAGATGGCGCACGTGTCGTACGGGTCTCCCTTGCTGAACTTGCAGGTGGGTATCTTCTTTAAAGCTCTGCTGGGCAGTCGGTGACGACGAGCGCGGCGGCGGTCTTTGATGCATTTCACTATCTGTAATTATAATGATAAAGCTATTTAATACTGTGATTATTATAGGACATTGAACTTGATTTTGTAAAAAGTGAGGGCAATCATCAAATATTGCACTCGGCAATACTTTACTAAGCCGATAACAGCTAAATTTTAAGCTAATTTCTAAGTACCTAAATTATTATTTTTAACTTGTAAAATGCACCTTATTTCCTAGCGCATACGTACCATAAATATAAGTATAACGAGCAAGCACAGCACCACGACAATCGCGAATGGCAGCAGGAGGTGTGTGTTGATGTTGAACGGAAGGTCTCCGTTCACCATTATATAGTAACTGTAACATACATCATAGCACTTGAAGTAAAGGAAATTAAATAATAAGATTACTATGTCAGGACAATTTCTGACTACCCTCATTGGGACAAGACAAAAGCTTATTACGGTGTGTAGAAGTGGGTTAACAATCTTCTCTCTCATTTTAGATTCAGTTGTCACAAAAAAGTGATTTTTACAAAAATTTGAAAAGTAACTGTCATTTTTGAAATGTACATCAAATTGCACTTCTTTAAAAATGGTCAATTTACATTTTTCCGTTATAATTCAATTATGTTTTATTCACTTAATATCACTAGGTATTTATTACAACATTTTAAATTAAGTTTCATATTTTAATATTAAATATTCAGTGATTGCACAATATTAAACCATTTGCCGGTACTCGTTAGAATAAACAACACACTCGCAAAAACAGACACACTTTAAACAAACCCGATATCAACGACTATCAATATAATGACTTCACTATATTGTTACGACAAATCTGCCAATGAGATAAATTACTAAAAAAAAAACCCGCGAAATTCAATGTTTCATTGTTATTTTTTCAAATTGTATGTTGATTAAGATTCAATTTGTGGTAAAAAAATCTTAATTTAAAATGACATTTGTGACATCAATATAATCAATATTATATTTCTGTTACAAATTGCCATGCTTTCCCGAAAAGAACTTATTTGCAGTAGATATGTTTATTTATTTGTATAGGTTAGTAAGCATGTATAAACAATTCATGGCAATTAGCCTGCAGGCTATCAAATGATTAAAGAATATAATATAGATACTAATTTCAGTTACAATTCAATTACCATACATTTGACGGATAAATGGATGTAAGTGTCAAAATAAATGCTAGTTGAATAAAAAAAACGTCAAACAAAACCGCAAACTGCAAACATATTTAAAATTCGCGGCTATTTTCAAAGCAATTTTTATTTATAAATGCATTAACTTCGACTCACCCGTTAGTGTACACGTAGTCCTCGCTTAGCATATGCCCCGCGAGCTCAGTCACGAACACTGACGGAATATCTATGCCCTCCGAGTTTTTTGCGGACATAGTCTCTGCAAAAAAGGTGATAAACAAACATCATTGACAACTCGTGAAACAAAACAATGCGGTGGAATTACCACGTTGAATTTGCAGGTGGCGAAAACAGGAACTAATTTTAATGTATTGAATTTAACAGCTCGATGTGAAGTGTCCTTGGGAGTAGCGCCACCATTGAAAGCACTATTAAATTGGTATTCGGTCACGTTACTTGCGTTTTGGCGTGTGTCATAGGCATAGCGTATACGGGGCTTTTTTGTATCAATCCTCGCAATCATTGCGCTTCAATGAATGGCACGGCACGTTTTTTCAAATTTTTGTTAAATGAAACTTAGCACGTTTCACGTAAGGTTTAAATTCTAATGCAAGGTGACAGATAAGATCATTGCAGTATTTTGGGGATTACCCTTGAAGTATTTTATCTAAATTAGAGAACTATTTTTATAAATTGACTTTTGAAAATCTAATTAAACTGCTATTTCGAGTTTTGAAAAATAACGAACAAGTATTTTATATTCAAAGATTAAGAAATCAAAACTCGAGAGTGGGGCTCGTAACGTCAGAACTCGCATCTATTGACATCGCATCTCTCTAGTTTCTTGTGAATTCCTGCACGCCTTCTATCCGCCCCGCTTGTCGCTTGTTTAGGAACCAGGCCTTAGTTCAGCTAAGCGAAGGAGGTTTTGCGCGAATGTGACGTATATTTTTAGTGATGGTTTTCCTGTTAACTTTTTTTATGCGTCATGTCTGGTCGTACAGCGTTCATTGATATGTATGAGCGAGAGACACGGTTCATGTTTCGGATATTTATTTGTTTCATGGTATTGAGAAATGTTAACATTGTATAGTAATTATAGTGACATAATATTTCACAGAATATATTCAGATAAGTTGACAAAAAGAAGGTTGTTAATTTTATGAGGGAGTAAGGTTATTTTGACTGAAAAGTTATAATGTAATCGGGCCCATTTAATCAAATACGTGTTTACAAATAAATAATTATATAAATACTACAGTAACACCTTTCTTACGTGTCCTCTTGAGTTAAATTGTTTTAGGCTGATTTCTAAAAATATGCGAAACATAAATATAAGTTAAGTGTATTATTTCAAACTTTCTTTTGTATTTTTAAATGAAGACTGACTTAATAAATGCCGCCAAATCTTTGAGAATCTAAAATTGCATTCAATTCATTCTGAAACTCGAATTTCAATGAAAAAAGATTTGTAATCATCTCAAAGAAGATTCCTCATTCTTTATTCTGAGTTTATTCGTAATTAATTCCTTGTTTACTTTTCAAAGGGTTTATGCACCCAACTTGATAATTTATTCTACTAACGAGATGATAATGCAACATTTGTCCGGTCTATCAACTGGGGAACTTATTTTTATCTTAACGAGTGCAAGTGTGCTTGACGTCAACATTTGCTTGGAGTTTTTGAACTCTTTTTACTTCCCTTTCTATATGTCGCTTTAAGCTACAAATAGCTTCCGTTTTTAAGCTACATATACCAGTGGCTCTAAATCTATATTTAGAATGGTTTAATATTAAGCTTATAATCTTCAAAAGATTGGGCAGCTAACTAATAGTACACCGGGATTTCACCAGTTATGCTGAACTGGGCCTATTTGGCGCAGCCGTGAGTCACACATGACAGTAATTTTTTTTAAGTTTTACTTTTTTATATTGTAGTTTTTTTTATATTGTGTGCACTTGTGGCGTGTGCCAATAAACATTTTTCTTTTTTTTTTCATGTAACGGGCATTGTTATCAATCGGGTTCAAATAAAGACTCATATTTTTTTATAGAAAATCCCATTAGTACTGCCCGTCTTGAGAAGAAGTTGCGCCTTGGGTGATTAGACACCGAGACATTCTTAGAAAGGATTCGGATTTTTAAATAGACAGAAAACGGATCAGCTATGGTGCTAAGCTCTTAATAATGCTTGTGCAATACTCAATATTGCAAAAGATGCTGCAATAGCGAGATCAAACGATTAGTATTGAATTAAAGATTATATTTTGTGTAGTGCTGTGCCATGTGGCAATGTACTATTTCGACTGAATAACTGGAGTTATTAAAATAAATCTTTACAAGGGAACATTAGGTTAGAAGACAAAGGCAAGACCGTAAACCAACATTGAGGTTAACAAACAATTTTTCAAGAAAAATACAATAACAATAGCCGTCTCATAGTGATGTGATTAGTTTACGACCAAAACAAACAAGGCGTCAGTTCATCTAAAAACATTTTTAACCACCTTTAAAACAAAGTAAATAAGAATCACAATCCTGAGTTTCACCAACACAACACCACATTTTCAAACAAAACACTGGAACATTTTCCCACAAGCAAAAAAGAAAAACCATAACAAAAAACCAAATCACTTACAAAGAACAAAAATAGTTCGCAGATGACTTCCATTGTGAAAAATATAATAAATGCAAGAAAAATATCAATAAATATTATTAGGGAGGAGTAACCGCCTCCTGCGGCCGTCCGCAAACAAGTTTATCAACGTAATGGTATTGTGCCGAAGATAAACTTGTTAAAAGCCCGGAGCTGTGAAGTACTGAGAGAAATGACAGACCTGTTGGTCTAGTGGTTAGTGACCCTGACTGCTATGCCGGAGGTCGTGGGTTCGATTCCCACCCAGGACAAATGTTTGTGTGATGAGCACGATCATTTGTTCTGTATCTGGGTGTAATTTATCTATAATATGTAGTATGTATTTAGAAATATATAAGTATGTTTATCAGTTGTCTAGTACCCATAACACAAGCTCTGCTTAGCTTGGGACTAGATGGCGTTGTGTGATAGTTGTGGAATATTTATTATTATGTATAAATAAAAGGAGGATGCGTTGAAGCACTGTATAAAATCGCGGAAATATTTTGTATTGTAACCACGCCGTTAGTACTTTACTATCTAAAGATATTTAGACAGCATCTAATGAGTATTTCTTTTGTTGGAGATAAATAATTAAACTAATGGACCCACGCTCCTCTTCAATATTCTATGGTAATTATTATGTATTTAATAGTGTTTGTTTTGTTTTAAGCAATTAAGGGGTTCTCGGCTGTCATTTGTAGATCTTCGACTGCCATCCAGCTAGATGGACCGAAGACCTGGAGAAAGTGACTGGGACAGACTGGATGCGGAAGGCACAGGACAGGGTGGTGTGGCGCAGCCTGGGAGAGGCCTATGTCCAGCAGTAGACTGCTATAGGCTGAGTCGATTGACACAATAAACCCCATAACACAGGATTTTCCTAACATTGGGGATGCTTTTCTTTTTTTTAGCGTGGTAAAATCATCAAATGACTCCTCCCACCCAGGGCAGGGCGGGAGGGACTGTCAGACTTGACTGACTAAAATCCACGGTGTCCTTCATGTACCGGGGTTAATTTCAGAGTCCCGCGACCCCGGTAGGCTTCAAAAACATCCTCATGTTAGGAAAATCATTGGGTTGGAGGATGGGGGTCGTTAACCTATCTTCTTGATCTTTGTTTTTTATGTGCTGTCTGTATTGAGCAATATGATGATAAATAATAATTATTATTTGACTCACCGAGATCACTGGAGTTGACATTGTGTACGATGGCACAGTCGTAGCCCGCCGCCTGAGCGTTGCGCACCTTCACCTCGAAGCTGCAGTTGTATCTGAATTGAGAATTACAATTAATTTATCAATATTATCATTTTTTTTTTGCTAATATGCTGATAATGTAGTGGGCTTTTTTTAATCATCAAATGAGTACTCCCACCCATACTGTCAGACTGCAGTATCTTTAATATTTTGTATTATCTTCTCTCTGTTCCAACACATATTGTAGCTGTTTATTGTCCTTGAATGAATTAAATAAAATCTTCAAATAATTTACTTAAAAATAGAAGGGTCGTCCCGGGAAAGTGTGGTTGTCGTTATAAGCTTACTATGTTACCATTGTTAGGAAACGGGACTTTTCTCAATGGGGAGTAGATTGGCTAATGTCACATTTCCTCAATTTTTTTTGTAAATAGAATGAGGGTAAGATGGGTCAAGTAATACAGGGCACTGACCGTTCTACTACGTTTGTTCACGATGTTTTCCTTTACCTTTTGAGGTCATGTGTGACTCAAAGCCCTGACCACCAGCAATAAGCTACCAAGTTCAAGTGAATGATGAAGGTAATATAAGTGCCTATCTATACCTTACATTACGTACATCATACTTTTACTGTCCGAGACAGTATTGTTAGGGCAAGAAGCACTATCCACTTTTAGCAAGATGGCTAAGTGCCGAAGTATCAAAGAGTAGCAAAGCATACCGAAAAGCTCGCCAAAACTTGCCGGAGTTTCTGCAGCTGATATTCAGCCGCGAGTTTCACAAAGCTGTGATGTTAGTCTATATTCACCTGGCAACAATCACGATCCACTTCCCAGTGAAGTTGTCAACGGTGGCGGGCGGCTTCGGGAGCGGGGAGCAGCCATCTGCAGGCTCGCCCGCCACGAGGAAGCCGCGCAGGCCCTCCGGAGGCAAGTCGCCGCCGAAGCTAGCCGGCATGTCACGGAACTCCTCCATTATCTATGGAAAAAAGAGAAGACAGATAAATGTGGTGCTATCCTACAAAAGCGTAGGGCAAGGTATTCGGCCTCATCAACTTAATACCGTACTCTGTCGATTGTTCGTTACAGAAGCTGATGGACGTTTCAGAGGGCGCTAAACTCGTGCTCAAATTCTGGTCTGACTCAATTTAGATTACCATCGACACGCAAAGAAGACGCAGAGGAGATGGTTTATTTTAATTACAACGCGTGCAGATTCTGTTGTGGATAAATAGTAAACGACTTTATGACACTTAATAGCAAGCAAAGGCGATTTCGACGATGTGCTGTTGTTAAAAATAAGCTTGCTTGGAAAATGCAAGTCAGCATAATGGCAGATTGAATAATGACACTGGTAAACTATATGTAAGTTTAATTTGATTTAGGAATATGGAGTTCAAAATACTTAAATTATTATCAGAACAGAGCAATCAAACAAAGTTAGTCTCTTTTTCTTCAACAACTTACAACTTACGTTGATCAAATGAATATACAATGGATCTCTTAACAATTAATTACAATGATATCAGATAATAAAACTAATAAATAGATAATATTGTTTATAATATTAATATTGTTTATTCGTATGATATATTTAACAATGGTAAGTACATCACGTTATTGGATTTTCAAGTGAGAATAGAATTACCTTGGCGCCATATTGTAATGATAATTACTTTTAATAAAAATACTTTGTGCAAATTAATTTATGATAATAATTTAATTATAGTTACAAGCTTGTTAATGGTATTTTCATATGATTATTTTGGCATATTGCCATTAAAATCGGAGAACTGGAGATCTGGTGGAAAAACCTAACAAAACTGCACGATCTGAGAATAAAACCCATGATCTCATGCTTCAGGACTCAGGAACAGAGCACGTGATCACCAGTTTAACCAGGTAGATAGGGGACAAAGCAAAATTTTATAGGAAAACGTTTAAAAGAAAATAAATGTTGAATAATAGTCTACAATTGTAGACAAAGGAGATAATTTTGGGGCTTTTTCTGAAAGTTCCGTATACGTACTATTTTTTTTCGTTTTTTTTTTGACTTTCAGAAAAGGCTCAAAAATGTATGTAGCCTGAATGATCTCCTTTAACTATTCTGACTGAAGTAGTCTCGTTTTTATTTAAGTTAATATTTACACATAAACTTCTACTAATTCAGTGATAAGATAAATGTCTAATGCGGCGGGAATCTACCAAAAAAACCACGATTTAGATATTATTAACCTAATAGACATAGATTACGGTCTACAATGTTCCTGACTAACATTTTATTAAGACCGATTGGACACAATATTGATAACCATTGACAGATAAATGTAAAAATAAATGATAACATTGACTGCATTCTTTATCAGGAACTATGTGACCCAGTGCAGTTAGGGTTACCACTTAAGAAATTGAAAAAATAAACACTAGTAACAAAAAATCTGAAAATTAAAAAAAAAAAAACAAACGTAATGGAGTGTTAAAAAGCCAAACGAGTTCCCACTGATGCTAAATGTAAGTACAGTGGAGAACACATTTAAGAAAAAAAATACTAACAAAATGTTGCATTCCAACCAGATACAGCACTTGCACTGCATTTATATTCACAAGCGGAGATGTAGCGACTTCCATTTTTAAAATGCTAGGCCAATTAATGAGCGAACACTTTTCTTTACATTTACGAACAATAAAAAATTTCACTGGTTTCTGGCTTGAAACACTTTTTTATATTTTAATTTTACATTATTCCATGGAGGTTTTTCGGTGTCAGCCAATACCACTTTTAGTTCTAAGCGCAGCGCATGCGTTGTCCATGTATGTTGGTTGTTCAGTCACTGATAATAACTGGTATAAACTTGATTATTTGTTCCGTTCAGTTTAATTAATCATACTGCGGGAGGGATAAAATGGCGGTTTTGTGATAAAATCTTTTAAACTAAAACTTGATTGTACTTTATGGGATAATAAAATGAGGAAAATCGTTATTTATAAAAAAATAGCTTTAATGGTGGACATTACTGAATTAATCAAATTATATTTTTTTCATAAATATATTTATATCTAATCCGCTGTACTAATTGATGCCTCCCGTTTTGTATAATTAATCCACGCTACGAACCGAACAAAAATTATGAACAATACTGGCACAAAAAAACTGAGCTACACTAGCAAGAGAAACTAGCGTTCAAAAAATACAGTATACCATAGACACTTGACCACAATTATTTAAAAAAAGAACGACGATTCAGCGGTAACAAAAGAGGTTGGCAACAAAATAGATACATGTTCTAATGAAGACTGCAGTGAATTAATACTAGCCAGTTAACGTAGATATCAAATGGAAATATTCTACACGTGAGATAAGATTAATAATTGTTTACTATAATATGTACCTACTAATATACTAGCATCCGCCGTCGTTTCTAACGCGTTTACTATTTAGGACTCATAAAATGTTATACGAGTATTAAGAGCGCGTATTCTGAAAGTTGGCAACGTCGCAAATAGTTATCAACTATTAACAAGTTTTAATTAGTTTAGTAATGTTACTGTATGGAAATAAGAAATATGGCGCTCTGTAGTGCACTAAAAATAATAAGGGAATGCAATAATTCATATCCTAACACCGAATATATAGTTTTAGATGTAAAAAAGCATTTGGAAACTTTTCAAATGCCTGAAACGGTTACAACATCAAATTCAGTGTTATAATTGCATTCTTATATCAATGTTTTAGTGCACTACAGAGCCATGTTTCTTATTTTCATACTGTAACATTGAAAATTAATTTAAAAATGTAAATATTTGACAGCAATTTGCGACGTTGCTAACTTTCAGAATACGCGCTCTTAATGGTCTTTGATCTTTTTGATATTCAACTTCTTTATTTAGTTACATGTGGCAAGGCAGTGGGTAAGGCACGTCTAGAGGAAGATGACTGCCCAGCGCAAGCAAAATCTAAAATGCGGAAAAGGGACAGCGAGGCTTTTTGCCCAGCAGAGCAACAATAATCAAAGCGACATGCTAAACTAGTAAGCGTAAGGTGTAACGTGTCTTTAAGGCCAAGGATTTCGAATCCTTTCCTATTTTTTAAATAACGAACATATTCCTTTTATGTCAAAGATTGAATGTAGATGTAGGGATACAATAAACAGTGTTTTTATCAATTATCAATATTTAATAAAGGTACAAACAATCTTGAACAGATAATATTTATGCCATTTATTTATATTGTACACTTGTACAACATTCCTGCCTCGAGATCGCATTAGTTGGCAAGAATTGACTGTTCCAGGTGTGTATTTATTTATAACTCGTAATGCACAAATATACATATAAGTAAGTATACAATTTTTTACCAAAATAACGGGAAAGACGTAGCAGTTTTGACAGAGACATTTCAACGACCTCGAGAGTAGTCAAGAGCCAATCAAAACTTAGAAGTTTTATATTGTCCCCAAGACACCCCTCTTTGAGGAGTGGCTGGATAGCCGTCACGGGCGGCGTCCTGACCTACCGCATGACGCAAGTCCTCCCCCGGAACGTAAAGGGCTATTGAAGGACATCGTGGATTTTAGTCAGAACGAGTCTGAAAGTCCCTCCCTGATTTTACCACGCGAAAAAAAAAGTGTATATATACGACTTATACCCATTAATACTTAATAGACCATCGTACAAATTATAACGGCATGCCAATGGACTGGTTATGATTTGATTACGCACTTGTTATTACTGTTCCATACTAAACGAAGCATAGAATGAGTAATTTTACAGCATTATCAAGTTACTACACTACTGCACTATTGCTATACAAATTCATGTTTTATCAACTTTGTTTTACGGTATGATTTTGACTAGTATTGGTGGTTTCTGCCAAATAGCATTGGGTATACTAGATATCGAGTAATGTACGTTCTTGACATATATTTTGATTGTCAATAGAGTTGATCCGTTGGATTGATATCATAAGTTCCTGTAAAAATTTTAAAAATATTTTCAATAACAAGGGCCTAAGGACGGAAGTCTTCACCGAGGTAGTCTCGTGATATTGTGCCGTGAGAAATAATATTTCTATACGAAAATTCCAACTGAATACTGCCCACAAAGAAAAGGCTGATGGAAGAAATATATCAGTCAAGCAAAAATATATTGAAAGAAACCACAGGAACAGAAAAACGAAGCTAAAGAGGGCAACTCTGCTAACATACGGACTTTAGTCAGCTTTTACAGAGAAACTAAACACTGCCGTCCACTAACTAAAAAGCCGTTAAGTGCAAAAAGTAGTTTTCGAGAAAACGCTAAAATTGTGAATTGATGTCTCTTGAAAAATATGCTGTCTAGGAACAAGGCTGCAAATTATATATGTAGGTATAGTGTTATTGCACAATATGTTATATGTTTAATTTATTTATTCTAATTCAAATTTTTAATTATGCATTTTATGTGGTTTAACTGCACAGCAATCTTCCTGTATCTCCTAAACTATTAATCATAGAAAAATGACTCTTAGACCAAAAGACAGAGCATCGAAAGTTGTATAAGACTACATTAAAAAGTGAAAAACGAGCAACTGTGGCTTAAAGGCCTTTTAGTTAGTGGACGGCAGAACAGGTGTGATGAGGCATCTACTGGGCATGCTTGTTCGATTGAAGATTTGACCCATTGCTTCCTATCTGGCGAGATATAAGTCGAGAGCAGAGTAATCATGCCCCAAAAAATAGCAAAAGTGGTAAAGTACGTGTACGTAAAGTGGTATAAATGTACGTGTCAACGGTCCAAAAAAGTATCTTAAATTTTAGCCACACTTGCCGAAGCAGTAGCAGTTTCTAAAGATACGGTTCCAACAGTGTACAGCACTGTGCGCGTACAAAAGTTACGCACAGCCTTGCCGGTGGATAGAGGCTTAACGTCATACCAGCTTAGTACGTGCACTATACTGCATAAAATGTGTGGAAAACTATTTTGGTGAAATTGTACCATTACAAGCAGTACGAGTGTGGGTATGATGTGGCGTGCGTTTCAAAGACCGAAAAGTATCTTTGTTTTGCTAAGCGGTTGTCCCTGCCGGGGTCGCGGGACTCAGAATTTACCGTTACCCCGGTACATAAAGGGCTATTGAAGGACACCGTGGATTTTAGTCAGTCAAGTCTGACAGTAATGGGTCATTTATTTTGATGATTTTACCAAGATAAAAAACAAAAAAAAAAGCGGTATTTGTCAAAGCGGTGGCCGTTCCTTATAAGCGGTACGAAAGTATGAGTCAACTACAGCCGCCATGGGTTGGCAACCTGATGTTGCCGACGCATAATATTGATCTTTGTACGTCATTGCAGCATGTGATCGCGGTTTATAGTATTAAGATTATTTTTATGGAAAACCAATACATTTTATCTCCTGGGTTTTTTTTTTTAACCATAAAGGTAACAATCGAGCATACGGCCCGCCTGATGGTAACCGATCTTGGAGCATATGGACGGACGCCTGCAACACCAGAGGTGTCGCTTGAAAATTACCAACCATGCAACTTTTTAAGGGTGCGAAGAAAGTAGGATGGAACGTTGTGCCGACAAATAAAAGTAATTCAATAACTTTAATTAAAGTAATTCAGTTATTTTTGCAATATGATGAATAACCAATGAAATATTTTTGTACCTTATTGAACTTTGAACTGCTATTTTAAAGAACAATGGAGTTAAAAGGAGCGGTCACTGTGGGCGATGAAGTAAACATCATCATCGACCACTATTGAACTTCTTACTTTAAACATAAAACCTGTGTATTAGGGGGATCCTCCTTTATCATTGAAGAATGCGGAAATTCTTGGCCTGTTCCCCAGACTTCTCCACTACATAGTATAAAACAAAGTCCCTGCCAGCTGTCTGTCTATCTGTCCCTATGTATGCGTAGATCTTTTAAACTACGCAACGGATTTTGATTCAGTTTTTTTAATAGATAGAGTGATTCAAGAGGAAGATTTATTTGTATATAACATGCATAATGTAGTAGAGATTGCACCCGTGCGGCGCTGGGGCGGGTCGCTAGTTATCTATATTAATATTATAAAAAGGTAATATTTCATGTACCCCTAGATGACCCGCTCCGGAACTAATGATTAAATTCTAAAACAAAAACTTCTAGGAAACCACATTAATCCTGACTGCTATAAGCAATCATCCTCATATAAATATTATGATGATTATTAGTCGAGCTATCACAATTTTTGTCTAACGAATCGAAATAAGAAACAGTGCAGGTGCGCGATGTGATCCGACGCCGTGAAAATCGCGGACAGAAGTTCGTCTACTACCCAATAAACAAGTTGATTTGAACATTCCATAAATTATTGGCATTCTTATATGCAAATGTTTCGTCAGACGGCAACATCGGCAAAGATAAACAGAGTGATGCCTATTGTTCAGTAAACCAATTTGTTCCAACCGATGTGAATGAACTTGTTTTGGGGCGAGATGTTTTGAAGCTGATCAATCAATATAGATATACATTCATGTGTGTAGTGGCTTGCTCAAGAAATATCGTCGTAAGAAAATAAGGCTGGTAAACTTCAAGGGTTCCGTACCCAAAGGATAATCCGATCCAGGGATCCTATTGCTAAGACTCCGCTGTCCATCTGTCTGCCTGTCCGTTTGTCATCAGGCTGTATTTCATGAGCCTTGATAGTTAGACAGATAAAATTCTAATGAAAATGACATTCTGACGAATTTCTGTTGCCATTATAACAACAAATATTAAAAAACAGTATAAAAATTATACTTAAGGGAGCTCTCATACAACAAACGTGTTTTTTTTGCTCGATTTTGCTTGATATTAATAATGGTCGTTACCATTACCATTATACCGTTACCCGTTGGTAACGGTTGAAAAATGTAAATTAAAAAAAATATTTAAGAGGAGCTCCCATACAAAAAATTATGGCATGGATCCATTTGTGTGCGATTCCGACTCGCACTTGGCCGGTTCCTTTAACATGTAAATATTACGTATAAGTACATATTTATATAGGTACCTAAACATAACTAAAACACCCAATAAAGTAACTCTGTCGTGACTCATGTGTTAAGTGATTCAGACACGCCAACCTAACTTAACCCAGCCCTAGTACACAGTCATAAAAGATAAACACATAAATTAATTATATATATAGGCTAATGTGGCCTAGCATTGATTTGAATAGTGGTATGATGATTTAAAGTACTAAACCAAGATTTTTCTAGGTAGACCAATCAGCTCCGCCTTTTCCAGTTCTAGTCTGATTGGATGGATCGGCGCGTTGTGTTCCACGCGCGCCTCAGAGAGCTGTCAGACGGGGCCCCCTTAGAGGGTCAAAGCCTGCCAGGGTCGTGGGACTAACGAGGTTCCGGGACCCCGGAATATAAAGGGCTTTTGAACACCGTGGATTTTAGTCAGTACAAGTCTGACAGTCCTGGGAGGACTCATTTAATGATATTACCACACTCAAAAAAAGTCTGATTGGATGCAGCCAAAAAAGCAAAATCACATAATGTCTCCGACTCAACAAAATCGAAGTCCAGCACCACGTAATATTATACGTCAGAGTGGTAATTTAGTAAGGTATAGTGTATACAAGGTTGACTCTAAAGACTTTGGTAATGGCAAACGTCCCATGTGTCACCGTCTCTATTTTTCCGTTCCCACACATGCAGTAGTTTATATGCGACAGTATGTCATTAAAATAGTCGCGCGTCGTTGCACAAGGACAATCGACAAAATTATTGTAACGTTATTTTATTATGACCATGCCCGGGTCGACGGCGCGTTGTGTTCCACGCGCGCCTCAAGGAGTGTCAGCAAAGTGACGGGGCCTGTAGAGGGCCAAAGCCTGCCGGGGTCGCGGGACTTACCCATTACCGTGACCCCGCTACGTAAAGGGCTAGTGAAGGACACCGTGGATTTTAGTCAGTACAAGTCTGACAGTCCCTCCCGCCCTGCCCTGGGTGGGAGGACTCATTTGATGATATTACCACGATAAAAAAAACGTTATTTTATTATGGTATTTCTGTGTTCCTTAAACAAGGCCTGTTGCTACCGCCATGATATCAAGAAGGGATGTTCTTTTCCTTCTGGTTAGTTCTGTGTCAGAGTTACAGCGTGTACACTTTGGGCGTATTCAAACGCGTGCTTTAGAAACGCGCGTTTGAGAATGAGACGTGATGCAGTGCGAAAACGGGAAAGACCAATCACAGTAGAAAAGAGATCAGCGATGGAAGCTGGGTTTAAGTAACCTATTGACTGTATAAACCAGCAGGTTTTTCTAACAGAACAGTCAGAAAATTCTCGCGATTTTTGGTAAGGCCGTTACGACTGTTGGTATTGGTTAATCCAATATTGAAGCAGATATGGGTCCGTCAGTATCTAGCTACTTATTTTAATATGTTTATCATATTTTAAGGATGACGATGAGGGTATTAGAGGACGCTGTTGACTGTTGAAGCTATGACTGAAATTAAATTTCAGCGAAAGTAGAGACGTGGAGCAGTGCGACGGGCAGGATTAGTCTAAAATGATCGGGCGACACACGATTGACAATGCTTACGAAACACTACTAATAATCAACCAGGCAAGACTATGAGATCATTTAAAATAAATTTGTCCTTGTTCATGAACTATCGAAGCTAAATCAGACGCTTCCTGGGTCATATGACTACACAGTTCATGACAGGTTGATAGATTTCGGTTCTTAGCAACTATTGGTATAATTCATTGCCCCTAGTTGACCCCTGTGCAAGATGTCACTGCTACTGCTGATTCACTCATTTACTTTGTAACCCGGAATAAAGATAACATCGAGGTATAATTTTGACTCTATAAGAATTGTTTATTAGGGAACGGCGAAACACCCATAATTTTCAAAGACCAAAGGACCAGTCCTCTGTCATAGTAATATTGTTTATGGGCATTTGCACTATGCAGGATTGCTTGAGTTCAATCAGAGATACTCACTAGCTTTTAATCCCTCTCCCTCATTTGTCCTCTTAAAGTTTTTTGCAAAATGATAAATAGTCTGCCGTTTGATCTGTATAATATGAGCTTATATATTTTTTTTTTAATGTATATATAATTACCGCTTCAGGCGTCAAAGATTAACAAACAAATTCATTTTAAAATGAGGAACAGAGTGGAAATGTCCCTCATATTCCATTTGATAATTTCAAATTAGGGCCGTATTATGACGTCTTAAAACCAGGCTTGTCCCAGTGAGTGAATGAGACAGAGCTGTACAAGTCGTCTAGCGCCACCTCGTTCACCCACTGGAACAAGCCTGGTTTTAAGACGTCATAATACGGCCCTTGGTGGGTAACTAATTGACATTTGTTGTTTTCGGTAAGTATCCTAATCTGGAGGATAACTCTGCGTCATTTTGGACATTGGAGAAATTGCGTGAAATCAGGTGATGCAAAAATCATGGTCTTAGATGAAATATATGGCTTATGTTAAGAAGGATCATTAACCAACCATGAACAATGCTGTCCAACAATAGAGAAGTAATCGAAAGCACTTAGACTACAAAGTTGCAGGCCATTCAACTAACCATAGATAACACACAACAGTCCAACTCCAAACAGCATGTGTACTATTTGCTACAAACTTACAACGATGATAGTAATAATACTTCCTACGACTAATGAAAACATTAATTTGTTGACACGAAACAACAAATTCATTGTTTTCTTAGCACTTAATGGGTCTGATAACAACATTAATGTCATTTGTCTTACTCCATAGATTAAAGTATGTGTATTTAACGTATACTCGTATTGTGAGCAGTGACACGTTCACACAGAGGCCAAGGCCAGAAATATCAATGAATGATAGCTTTTATTGTTTGTTGGCCCAGGTATTGGCCACAAATTACGAGTCGTAGGTCGGATCCCTCGTGGTGGATTACGGCCCACTCTCTCTCAGAGAGAGGAGGCCTGTGTCCCAGCAGTGGGTACATTTATAGGCTGATGATGATGATGATGATTGTTTGTTGGGCCTGCTTTTGACCTGTCGGCTGATGGAAAGCTGAAAAAATGCGATAAAAGCTCGAAAGAGCGTGTCTGGGAAAGATATCTGGGGGCTCAGAAGGCCTCTTTAGCGTAGTCATAATAGAAAGTTCTTCACCATAGAGATCTACGCTTTGGAAGAAGCATCTACAGTACTTTCACAGTTATTATGATATCTTGTGACTGGGACAGTAGCACCATAATTTTAATTTGTATTTTGACAATTCAAAAGTGCCCGTAACGGGCCTACTTGAAATAAAATGATTTTGATTTGAACTGCTTCAAGCTGCGACGGTATAGCAAACTACAGCCTTTTATGGTCCCGGAACGCAGAGAGCAACTGAAGAAACAGGGCAGATTTTTAGTCAGTAAAGAGACTGACAGACGGGAGGACTCATTTAATTATTTTTGTACCTAAAAATAGGGGTGTCATAAACCCAGGGTATTTAATAAATGAGCCCTTATTCAGTTCATTAATGCCGAGGTTAAAAACGCTAACACGCGTGTTAACCCTACAAACAAATAAATTAGTACATCCTGTAGGATTACAATTAAGGTGCGAGTCATCAACATTATGATTTCGCTCATCCACTGCTTAACATGTGTGTACTCTGTATATTATGTTTAGCAGTGTGTATCTAGGTTCAGTAACCTACGCATCATTTTATTTTAAACTCTAATGCTTACAACATAACAATCACACAAGTTATCACCAAGGATTTGGATGAGATGTCCTTTCTAAATAGGATACCCTAATTTCGCTGACCCTAATCGGCCTCTAACCATTCCCAATTCTATACCCAATCGCTTAAGGTTGAAAACCTATTTAAGATTTCAGAGCGTTTTCGTACGTTTCGGTCGTTAATGCTTTAATAGATTTTCAACTTTATGCTCAAGAGTTTAAAATAGAAAATATACTAAAGGCTACTGAGCGTTAACGTTTATCACTTGCCATTTGTCTAGGGGAGCTGCACTGAAATACGATGAGAAAATCGCAAAACTCTAGTTACCATGGTAAACTCACAAGAATAAAATTTAAAAGTCATTAGTTAGAGTCGCTAATTTAAAAATAGTAAACAAATCTATTTATGGTATTTACAATGATGAAAAAATTTCCGAGGTCGCTCCAAGGAGCCTGTGAACGTCCCAGGAGACTTCTGAGCTTCTGAAAGGAGCTGGGTTGGCTCATATAGCCAACCGTCCCACCTCACGCATACGCGCGAACCCACTGCGAGTCCAAATGCGGAAAAGGGAGCCCCTAAGAAAGTTGAAGTACAAAACAATCATGAAGCAACATGTAAGTATGTATCTCCAAACATTTTAACTGTTTATTTAAAAGGATAAGGAAGAAGACATGTAATTATTTCTGTATACCTATTTAATTGTTTCAAATAACAATTGTATACCATCTGTACCAACAATGATATTGTATTTTTCCTAAAGTGAATTTGCAATTTTGGGTGTAGATGAAAAATTGTACATGATTGACTATCAATGTAGGTCTGTAGACAATAATAAATCTATTATCTATTATACAAACGCCCAGACCTGGAACAACTACTTGTAGATCATACAAACATTTGCTCCGTGCGAGAATCGAACCCGCGACACGCAGTGCAGCAGTCTAATCGCTCAGCCACTGCGCTAACCGTGATGTCAATAGATGCCGTAAATAGATAACTATTATGCTATATTTAGATAATCAAGTGTGAGTGCACTTAAAACATGTATGTCACTTATGTGAATACTTGTACACAATAACCTTCCTTTTTGTGCCATATAGTGTTCAATAAAAATAAATATATATTGATAAGTCCTATTACATTTATATTGTGACACAGTAATTGATTTACATAGTTCTTAACCTAATAATGAATCCTTTGTGGATTATAGATATAGTCTTTGGTAATATTATAAAGACGTTTCAAAGTTTTAACCTGTGTTTGTAGGAGACAAGAAGAATTTGATTGTTTATTTGTTTAAGTATAAAACACATAACATGCTAATCTCGGGAACTAAAATATTTTTCTATTTAATAGCCACATTCATAAGGGGTTACAATATCACAATGCAACCCTTGGGAGCCTAACAGTGAAACCGATGAGAACAGAATGTTTGAAATATTCCTGTGGAATAATTACCCGCCATAGGAGCAAATTCATGAAAGTAAAAGTAAGTACAAAATAATACAAAAGTCCAACTTACCATGTGAGGAGTACTCTGTGAGTAAACTATGACATTGCCAAAAGTCTCCGTCAGCAGTGCCAGATGGAGTGTGAGCACTACGCCCAACATGATGGATGCACGTCTTGTGTGCTGTGTGCTTGCAGTGCTCAAGTCTCATGCGCTCCTACGCAGGTGGGTGTAGGCCGCTGAGGCGGTTGCATGGTTTTGTACCTGTAAGATAGGTAGCATAAATATATATTCCAAAATAAATTAGTATTTAGCCTCTGGAATCTTTGTCTGCTACTGGTAGTCAGTTTCGTTTGGTTAGATTTGAAGCCAACCCGGAAATGCTTGGCAGATGATGATGCTACCAATTCCTTATCTTTTGACAGGTAACACAACAAAAGACTGAATTATTGTATGATGTAGACACAGGGGGAAATGTATCTCATCCACTTATTACAACAATATGACATAGGCCACTATCATATTAATGAAAAATACTATTTGTATCAACACTGCATTAATCCATAAAGATAATTAGTCAATTGTAGAACAGAATATTGCAGTTAGTCAGAATCTTCACTTAATAGTCTCTGCCCATCGTACGAGCATGTTATTATAATGGGCGATTTTAATACATGTTTAATTAAAAACGATTCCCGTTCCCTTAAACTCCGTTCACTTTTATCCTCCTTTAATCTTGAAATTTTACCTCTTTCTGCGACCCATAACTTTCCAAATTGCACTCCTTCTCTTCTTGACCTAATGATTGTTTCTTCGCCTCACAATGTTGCTGAGTTTGGGCAGCTCACTGCAACCTTTTCGTATCACGATCTCGTCTATCTTTCCTATCGTATACGACCTCCTAAACGTAAACCTCGTTTCTGCTTTCTACGAAGTTTCAACAGCATGGATCTGGAGGCTTTGAAACGCGATGCTGGTGATATCGATTGGTCACCTGTTTTCGAAAGCAATACTATTGATGATAAGGTGAATTGCTTCAATGCCAAGGTATTGACTCTATACGATGTACATGCTCCTCGCCGGCGAATTAAAATCAAGCATAATCCTGCACCTTGGATGACGACGGACATCAAGGATGCAATTGCTCATAAGCATAAAGCGAAGAGTAGGTACAGACGTAGACCTACGGAACATAACCTCACTCATTTCAAAGCTTTACGAAACCGCTGCAATCGTCTGTGTCGTGATGCAAGGAGACGCTATTTCCATGAATCTCTCATTAATCGTAATTCCTCAGATGTCTGGAAATTCCTGAAATCTGTTGGTATTGGCAAATCTCCCACGAACGCATGTAAAGATGTGGACTTGTCCGCTCTTAACAGGCATTTTTCTCTTCCACCTGTGACACTGGACCCTAATGTTAAAGCATCTACCTTGCATGAGCTCTCTAACCTGCCTCTACCAACTTGTCCTTTTTTCAATTTCAACCCAGTCTCTGAGGACATTGTCAAAAAATCTCTTCTCTCTATTTCATCTTCTGCTGTGGGTCATGACAATTTGTGTTCAAGAATGATAATACCTATTATTTATCAATTACTCCCCATTCTTACCCACATTTTTAATTATTCCTTATACTCTAACATGTTTCCAACAGCCTGGAAACAGGCTCATATTATACCGCTTCCTAAAATTAACAATCCATCTTCCTTATCCCACTTCAGACCCATCTCCATTCTTCCTTTCCTTTCTAAAGTTCTTGAACACATTGTCCATGGCCAAATTTCCGCTTTTCTATCATCTAACGCTCTTATTTCCCCTTTCCAATCCGGTTTCCGTGCTGGACATAGTACGGTCACTGCACTCCTGAAGGTCACTGATGATATCCGCTGGGCTATGGACAACAAATTTCTCACTTTGTTAGTTTTACTCGACTTTAGTTGTGCGTTCAACTCAGTGGATTTCGACATACTTCTTGGGATCCTTCAGTCTTTTAACTTTTCTTCCCCTGTGTTAGCCTGGTTGGACTCATATCTTCGAGGACGCTCTCAGTGTATCCGCCAAGAAGAGATCTTTTCTGATTGGTGTGATCTCACTGCTGGTGTCCCTCAGGGTGGCGTTCTCTCTCCTCTCCTTTTCTCTATCTTCATTAACACTGTTACTAAGGTTATTGACTCTAACTTCCATCTCTACGCAGACGATTTGCAGCTTTATCGACATTTTCTACTGGCTGATGCGGATTTAGCTGTCAATGCCATGAATCGTGACCTGGAAAGTATCAATGAATGGGCTAAGTCTTTTGGCTTACTGATCAACCCTTCTAAGTCCCAGGTTATGATCATAGGTAGTAGATACTTTCGTACAGCACTTGACATTTCTTCATTGACTCCAATAACTCTGGGCGGCACGGTCATTACATATTCTGACGTCGCTCGGAACCTTGGAGTCATCATTGACAGTAATCTTTCTTGGCAGGCTCAGGTGAGTGAGGTTAGTCGTAAGGTGCATTTCTCTTTCCACAATCTTAAATCTTTACAGACTTTCTTGCCTTTTAAAACAAAGATATACCTAGCTCAGACTCTGATTCAGCCGATCATTGATTACGCTGATGCCTGCTATCTAGATGCCACTGAGGAGCTCTTGAACAAGCTTGAGCGATTGCAAAACCTTTGCATTCGTTTTGTTTTCGGGCTAAGAAAGTACGATCATGTTTCTCAGTTCCGAAAGGAACTCAAATGGCTTCCTATTCGTCTTCGCAGGAACACTCGAATATTATGTCTCCTCTTCAATATCCTTCATAACCCTGCTTATCCTGCCTACCTACGCGAGCGTTTTTCGTTTACCCGTCCTCCTGATGCTCTGTGTAGATCCCACCTTAAGCATCACCTCAATTTCCCATCCCATAAAACTGACTTTTTTTCCTACTCCTTCGCTGTTCATGCAGTACGTTTGTGGAACTCACTTCCACCTAAAATACTCGACTCTAAAACTGTCTCTGTTTTTAAAAAACAAGTCAAGGATTATTACCTCTCCTCTATAATTTAGTATATTATATTTATATATTAGGTTTATTTTAAAACATATATATTATATACATACATTTTATATGTTTATTTTAATAGTATGTATGTTTATATTTTATTTATTCTTTGTACACTGTGTCTACGTTTTGATGTCTATCTCTCTTCTTTCGCTGGTCTGCTGGAAGAAATTTCTTATTGAAATAAGCAGTGCCTTTGTGCTCTTTTATCTGTATGTTATTTCTTGTACCTATGTGTTCTGTGTGCATAAATAAATAAATAAATAAAATAAAAAATATTAATAATTAATTTTTAAAATGAATGCCTATGCAATACAATAAATGAGTTTTATGAGAGTGTGGGTATCTGAGTTTTAATTAAAAGAGGAATAATTTATTTTATAATTGGAAAGACTGGTTAATGTAAGTACCTTTTTTGCCGACATTGATGCTTGGCTCACAACAAAATAACAAAGAACACTAAGGATTTGGTTGCACATTATACCAAAAATAAAAACCAAACAGTAAAAATACAGTGTTATATTCTTGTGTTTCTACAGCTAAAGTTTCATAATCACAATGACATACAAGGTGAAATATTACTCATAACTAGCATGGAAAAGATAGGGTCACATTAAATATACTGTAAAAACACCAAAAATAGGTATGATTTATTTGACAACAAAGCTAAGATTATGTTTGAAGTTGACATTTCAAGCACAATCTTAGCTAATCTAAACTTATTATTTTGGTCACTATGTCAGGGATGTAGGTATCAGTCAATAACCTAATAACAAATATTTTTATTCTGTACCAGGAACTGGTTTGACTAGTTCCTAGCCTACAAACAACTGTTTGTAACACAATGATGTACAAAGAAAATGTTTTGCGAATGATAACGAATCCGTTTCGTAACTAAAACATCCTACAGAATAATTTTAAAATAATATCAATAAGTCACAGAGTAGAGAAAAGGGAAGTTAATTCAATTATTTGTTGCGACAAGTGTCGGCCTTGGATCACGTGTTTATCGACAACAATAACTTCCTGAGATGTCCACACACAAAATAGAACACTGCAAATATCATGGAACACACGCATGAACAGTTTGTTTGTTCGACACAATGTTACTTACAATCTATTAAACGATGTTATCTCCTCCGATTTAGTCAGAATACACAACTTTTGTTAACAATACACTTTATCATGAAAATTTAGACGAAACTAAAAGGAAAAAATATTAAATTACGACTAATTCATTCCTCCTTCAGTGCAGGAAAATTAGCGAAACGTCAAACTAAAGAGCGTTCTGAAATCTTCATACTTCATGTCTATCATGGTTGTCATTAAATTTTTAATTTAATATTTATTTGCAACTTCCTAAAAGTGTTTTTTTTTTTAATATACATACTTTTGTAGTATTTCTAATAAAATTAATTTGGAAGAAATATGATAAGAAAGAAATAAATTCATTGGCTGATAATTCATTTCAATTATTAATAATAAAAAATTCCAAGTTCGGAACGCACAATAATATCCGCCAATCAGCTGACTTCGTGACAATAATAAATAGATATACAGCATGAACTAATCCCCCCGCAGCCAAATGAATGCCAAATAATATACCGTACTCACTAGAAAGAGAGAATGAAAAAAAAACGACGGGTTGCACTCTGGGAGTGCCGGCAGAAGTGAAAACTTGAAAAGTAATTGTTGGAAATATCTTGTGCACAGATTTTAGTAAAACTCGCAAAAATGGTTGACTTTTTATTTCAATAATTTTCCAATGTGACGTACATCTTTTATAAACAATGTTACCTAGCAACGAATGTATCCAGCATACAAACTTCTTTAAAAGTAATTAAGTCACACGAACATTCACGCAAGCGCCCTGCGCCGTCCTACGCTTTTTCGGTCAGGGTCACGTGTCCTGACGCGAGTTTAAGATTTTATACCCATTACAGAAAATTGCTCAACGCCGCTAAAGAAGTTTTCACTTCAATAATTAGACAATAGACGCACATTTCTATGTCTGACAGGAAAGAGATAGATGTGTGCTTGGGATGAATATGGCAATTTATGATTACACTTGGTCCATGCTTTATATCTATCATGTCAATAAGAGAGTTAAAAATATGTCGTTATTACGTTTGTCAGCCACGAGATGAATGTTATTGACGATAACGACTATCTATTTAAACTATAAGTTAAAACAAAATAAACAGAACAGAATGTAGAACGGTTTATTTCGGTCCATGAAAGCGCCTGATTATTTTCAAATAGCTTTTTGTAGCTGTGCGTTAATTCAAGGCGTCTGTTTGAAATAAGCAAACAACTTCTAGAGGTTATAGATAAGAAGACTTGAAACTCTTTAAGCAAAATGTAATAAATGTGTTTATTATTATTTCTGTATTGAAGTTTAAAACTTCCCTTGTCTTTCAGAGCACATTTCTCAAAATAAATGTATGTCACTTGGTTGACAAATTACAGAAAAAACTTTCTATACTCTATTTCAAATACCTTATTGTTGCAAATAAGGTCTAGCCGTCGAGTATCACCCATTTCAAGAACCGCGTCGAATTACAAATCACCTCTATATACAAATATTGCTCGTTTAATAGTATAGATAGGATAATGGGATAATGTCATGTTGTTAGCAATGGGTCACGTGACTGTACCATAAGGTAACCGTGACCCTGGAACGAAGGGCTATTGAAGGATCACCGTAGATTTTAGTCAGTACAAATCTTTTTCCAGTCAAAAATAGCCATCTCTCTAATATCTATAGATAACTCCTACTTGTCTAATTAAGTCACGTCAACCGTGAGGTGGTGTTTAATTGTTCTCCTAACTAATTAGACAGCCAATTAAGTGATCAGTTCAGAAAAACAAAGCGTTGAGAATTAAGTTGGTTTTCCGCGACGTATTAATTAAACTAAGCGGATCTGCGTTAGAATAGAATCAGCGTTCAGGTAAATATAGACAGCATGAAATTACAATTAGCTTTGGTAGAGCATTGTAGCATTCGAAAGTAGAGCTATGGTGGCACAGTGGTATCGGCCCCAAATTACGAGTTATAGGTTCGAATTCAGCTAGGCGAATTACTTTGTGTGTAGTTTATTTCATCACCACTGGTCCCAAAACGGTGAAGCATAACATCGTGAGGAAACTGGCATGTCCTAGAACCAAAAAATCTAAGACATGTGATATCTAGGAATACCTAGATATCACTAACGTCTTCTTTTTGGTTCCGGTTTGGTAATCCAACCCGCACTGGACTAGCGTGGTGGCGGGGGCCACTCCCTCTCAAAGAGAGAACGCCTGTGTCCCAGCAGTGGGGAACATTATAAGCTGACCATGATGGTGGGTTTTGGAACAAGAGGTAATAGAAATAAAGAAACGAGTAAAGAGATGCGTATGCGCAACTAAGAAGTTGAGTTCTTGATATCGATGAGGCCATTAGTTAGCTTTAGTCGTTAGTCATATTTAATACTAGCTTCCGCCCGCGACTCCGTCCGCGCGGATGTCGGTCTTCGCGTGGATGGTTTATTTCTCCATTTTGAGTAACTCTGACAATGAAATCTTATAAATATTACGGCGCTGAATCCACTGCGGGTAATGCAACGTGTGTTCGTGGTTCTACAGAACAACGTCTATGAATAAAACTGAAAAATAAGATTTTTTTTTCTACGTATTTTTTCAGGATAACAAAAACTTTTTCAAAAAAATGTAACCGCCTTCAAAAAGAACCACAAAAAAGGGTAAAATACCAAATAACTATACACAAAACTATATACAAAATAACTTTTATTTCGGAAGTCGGTGGCAAAAAATTAACAATGAAATTTAGTTTAAATATTCAACCCAAATTCTTGCCAAATACATATAATATAATCCGTAGCACTGGTAATAACATCCCTCATGTACACAATAAGCTAAAATAAAATTCCCTATCTCAAAAACTACTGAACCGATTTTGATGAAACTTTCAGTATTCCCTAAGTGGAACGATACTTAGCACAAAAAAAAAGAATTATTTAAATCGGATGTGTAGTTCCGGAGATATGCAAACAATGAATCAGTCGATGCCTGCTCCTTACTGTTAAGGAGTTGTACCTTCCATCATCAGCTCAGCTACATAAGATGATGATTACCATACGCAAGTACTTAAATTACTTCATAAGATTTACGAAAAACGATGGGTGAGCCTATAAAATTTGAGGGTTGCCCTCGATTTCTCCAAGATCCAATCATCAGATCCTGATTTGGTGACAATGGGACCACACGGGAAGCACCAGCTTTTAAACAAAAAAAGAATCATGAAAATCGGTCGTAATGCGTAAAAAAATACAGTCGAATTGATAACCTCCTCCTTTTTTGAAGTCGGTTAAAAAGTATCCTATGTTATGCCCAGGATAATAAGGAATAATTATACCAAGTTTCATCGAAATCGAACCGTTAGTTTTCACGTGATGCCTGCACAAACAGACAGACAGACAGACAAAAATTTTTTTAATCATATATTTGGGTTTGGTATCGATCCAGCAACACCCCCCGCTATTTATTTTTTCAATATTTTCAATGTACAGAATTGACCCTTCTGGGTGTTTCTCATTTTTCGTGCATATAACACGTCCAGTGATAAATAAAATATTTTTTTATTATTTATCAAGTTTCCCTTTAAAGAAAACCAACACAACAAAGTTATGCTAACAATGCACGTAACATTTACAGATCACAGTAACATAATTAATAAATTATAAATAAAAATCTTTACAGATTCTCATTTCCTTCGGTGTCCATTTACTATACTAAGGTAAACATTTTTATTTTACCCAAAAAAAAACAATATTAATTATAAATAAAGTAACCGTACCAAGAAACTATATTAAAAACACAACTTTTAAACCTAAAATAAATAACGACGTTTCCCAAAAATAATAAATTTTATTACGTAAAACATTTAAAATATTTTTTTTCTGATTACCATCGATTTGTAAGAAAATCTAAATAACAGTCTGCGTATGAACTTAAACGCTCCAAAAGCGCCACACCGCGACCCGCGCACTTCTCAGTCATCCAGCAAACGTCGTGGCAGGCAGACGGTTGGTCGTGGTAAAGCGATACTGTCGAGTAAAGTTTCGCAGGAGGTTATTATTCTGGAATCATTCTCATTATTATCGTCCGTTTTACTACGTGAGTATTTATAATTTTGTTTAATTTGTAGCTACTTATAATTTCTAATAATTACCTTCGTAGTTTATAATATGCACGAGATTCATAATTCTGTCATTTTTTGAAATAATACGGATAAAGTATTCAAACCTCATTACCTTCTTCCTCACTGCCTTCGTTTACCGTCGTTTTTTTGAGCGATGGTAATGAGGTCAAAACGATGGCAATTATAAATTTATTTATGTCAGGTCATTTAATTTTTTATAGTGTTAAAATTTTAAATATGGAAGTTTTGTTTGTCAACTTAGGTGACCACGGGCTCTAGTATTCCATCCGTGGTTTTGTTTTTCTTCACACAATAGTACCTATTATTTGTTTCTATACTATAATTATAATAAATGCTTGATATTTAGTCATACGATGCTTAAAGTTACCCGGTAAGCACATGACCTCTAACAATATTTGTGTTGTTTTTTTATAGATAATAAAATAATAAGAATGCCAAAGAAAACCAAACAAACGTTAGAGCAGAAACGAGAACGCGATAGATTACAAAAAAAAAGAAAGTATGCGGCAATTAAGAATGATCCCGAAAAGTATGCGGAATTGAAGGCAAAAGAAAGAGCAAGATACCTTAAAAGAAAAGAACAGAAAAAAATAAAAAAAGCTGAAGAAATGACACCTAGACAATTGAGAGTTCAGAGAAAAACATGGAGAGTTAATTCGAAACGACATTATGAAAGAAAAAAGAAAGAAAAAGTTATTCAGCAGTTATTGCTAGATAATTCTCCACCAAGTAGTGATACTGAAGCACTCCCAGCTCAACATGATCCTCTTGCTCGTCCAGCTCTGACTCCCATACCTAGTTCATCTTCAAAATCTTTGGGTTCCAGTAAAATTAATTCTTGTCAACAGTGTGCGAAAAAGGATGTTCTTCTGAGAAAGCTTCGTTACCGACATAAAAAAGAAATAGGCCTTTTAAAACGAGAAATTGAAAAAACGAAGAAACAGAAGGATGCTGTTAGGAAAATGCTTTATAGAATGATGAAAGATAGGAAAAATAAAGAAAGTTTATCGAGTGAGGTAAAAATAGAACAGTTAGTAGAGAATGTTAACAAAGAAAAGCGTGAAGAAATTAAAAAGAAACTAATATTTGGTCACATTCTAACAAAAAGTGTTGGGGAAGGCTACAAGTGCTTGAGAAAAAAAGACAAAAAAGAATTTTCTAATTTGGTTTTAACAGAAAAAGAAAAATTCAAAAAATATAAGCTATTGACACAAACAAAACTATTTACAGTAAGAGATAAAAAAGAAAAGAAAATAATTAAGACAGAAAACATGACAGAACAACTAATTTTAGAGTTTTTTGACAATGATGAAGTGACTAGAATAGCATCCGACAAGAAAGAATACATCACAAAAAACAAAATACGTAAACAAAAACGATACTTAACGGACACTTTAACTAATTTGTACAAAAAGTTTACGCATAATTCGAACATCAGGGTAACGTATCAAACTTTTTGTAAATATCGCCCGTTTTGGGTTTTACATCCAAAGGAGACTTCTAGAAACACGTGTGCCTGCAAAGTTCATATTAATACAGATTTATTGATAAAATGCCTTAACAAGAATAAAATACTTAAAGAATCTAATGGTACAGGTATTTTAGAAAGCTTATGTTGCAATGTTAATAATGAAGATTGTTTGAATCGATCATGTGAACAATGTCAGCTAAAACAGTTAGATTACGCCGAATTCCAGAATGACAAAAAAATTAAATATTATCAGTGGTGTAGTTGCTCTGAAAAGTACTATGTAAAAGATGAGGAGAAAACCAAGTTAGTTACCAAAAAACAAGCATTTTTTGATTTTCCAAGAAACATTGTACTCCAATTAGAAAGCACTCTTGGGGATTATATGAAACACTGCACGAATATATTGACGCAGTACCGAAATATTAAAGTGCTAAAAAATAATCTCACTCCACAAGAGGTAGTGATACACGTTGATTTCAGTGAAAACTACTGCGTCAAATATCACGAGGAAATCCAAAGTTTTCACTTCGGTGGTAGTAGAATGCAGCTGTCATTGCACACATGTGTTATCTACCTGATTGACCCAGAAGTTGGAATTCAAAAACATTATAGTTTTTGTACTGTAAGTGAATGTACCCAACACGATGCTGCAGCTATCTGGGCACATTTATTACCGACCATTGGGTATGTATTTGAGATTTCACCCCAAATCGACTCAGTTCATTTCATTTCGGACAGCCCCACAAGCCAATACAGAAATCGATTTATTTTTTATATGATTACCCAACTGTATCGTGATTTTCCACAACTGAAATCTGTGACCTGGAACTACTTAGAAGCAGGACATGGCAAGGGGGCGCCAGACGGAGTCGGTGCTGTTCTCAAACGAACAGCAGATCAAGTTGTCCGTTTTGGCGGTGACGTGGACTCATTAGAAACATTTTTAGCCTGTCTTCAACCTACATTGAATATTGAAATTCGCATTGTTACTAGAAATGACATTCAAGCAAGAAGTTTTCCAACAGTCCTAAAAGCGGCCAAAGGTACAATGATGGTACATCAAGCTCTTTGGTCATATGGGTGCTCTAAAATTAGTCTAAGGAAGTTAAGTTGTTTTCTATGTGGCAATAAAGATATTTGTAGTCACGGCAAACATATTGGATATTATGATGTTCCCCCTTACGAAGACGTAAATACTCACGAATTCCAGAGTTTCCTCGATGAAAACACAACACCAGACTTCATCCAAAAAATTCACAACACAGGTTTTGAAATTGATTGCAACCCATCGACCAGCTTCGAAGATAAAGCTTCAAAGGTAAACATGGTTTCACCGAAAGTCACAATACTATCAGATATTAATGTGACTGATTGGGTCAATACAAAGTTTAGTATTAAAAAGGAGGATATTGCAAAAATAAAAACTGACAAAAAAACCTATCAAACAGATTTTGAAAACTTCATTATGAATGATGATGATACCAAAGAAAATGAAATATGTGAGATAGAGAAGAAAAAAAGACTTACTAACTTTTGGAGTGACACCGATGATGATGAAGATTTCAATATTTTCTAAAACGAAAGAGATTCTGTTGTTTTTTGATTTAAATAAGTTGATTCTTATTTTTACATTTATTGTAAGCCTAATTTTTAGTTTTTGTTAAAGACTTTTGATTTTGATCTCATTTTTCCAAAGGTATATTAGTTAACAAAAAAATGTATACATTTATTAGAAAGGCAGATAGAAAGGGCCAATATTAAGTTTTAATTGTTAAATATCTATTAAGAACTAAATTCTAATTGCTATTGATATGTAGTACATTGATTTTTTTTAAATATTAAAAATGCATCTTGTTTAACATTATATTGTATCATTACCCTCTATTTATCTTCATTACCTTCGCAGCTTTATGTCTTCACATAGAACGTCTAATATCATTCACTTCGGTAACGTTCTCATTACCGTCTTATTCCGATTTTTGATATGGTAATAATTTCATTGTTATCAATAGTAGCAAGGAGTAAACCACAAAATTTTGAAGGATTATCTGTAAATTAATGATATCAGAAAAAAAAACAAAGTTATTCGATAATTAATTTGAATTGTATAAATGTCTTGGAATATGCACGAACTACGCGAAACACCCTTCTACAGATTTATAGAAGAAGAAGAAGATAGATAATAATTTATTTATTTAATCGAAACTCGGTAAATGAGGACAATTACGCTTTTTTGTTCGACTTTGTAAGTCACTTTTCTACCGAAGCAGTCAGTATTGAAATCAAAAAATCAAAATCAAATGTTTTTATTTCACATAGGCCCATGAGGGCACTTATAAAACGTCGACAGCAGGTGCTCCTTACTGCTTCAAGCTGCGACAGCAGCATAGCAAACTATAGTCTTCTTCGTACACGCATACACGGAACTGCACGAGCAGTCGAATTGCTACGGGTGCCGCCGCCGGCGACGGGCGGTCGATATAAAGGGATAATGTGTACTGTCAAGTTGTCACCTGGCAGAGGCTTTAGCATTTAGGACTTTAGTCCCATATTACAGAAAAACAATAAATATTGAAGCATTACTTAGGATTAGATGCAAGTAATTTGTTTGGTTGTAACCTACTTTCAAGTAACGATTGAATCTTAAGGATTGTTCTGTAATACCATCATAACTGCTCGAACATTTCGTGTCATGCCACTCTTCAACGTGTTGGTTTCAAAAGTTCATTTCGACCTCTAAATACACAGCAACAGCAAATGACCCAGAGACAAATTGAAAGCATCGTGTGTTCAAAAAGTTCTATGAAAACTCGTTTAACAAGTTAAGTGAAGTGAAGAAGTTCGTACTCTCACTATATTATTATTATAAAAATATTGACTTTTTATCGGCCATATTGTATTTATTTATACTGACATAATATCGGCGTAACGTACCTAACTTCAGCGTAGCTGTCTACACAGGCGTAGCAGCGTAGCGTATCTACAGCGACGTAGCTTCATAGCGTGCTCACTAAAGCTACACAGGCGTAGCCGCGTAGCGTATTTTCACAAACGTAGTGAACTGAGTACGGCCCGCGTAGCATAATCTAATCGTTACATCTGTAGTATCCATTAGACGGTTTTTTACAAATGCAAGGTGATATTAAAAACTATGGTTTCGCTGTCCATCCGACGTATCGCATGTATTGCCTAATGATGTTTATTTATTTACGAGATAAAGCCGCGCTATTTGTGTGTTTGGTAAATATGCTGCTTGCTGCACCATTAAACATCTTCATGCTTAATTCAAAGTCAAAACATTCAGTGAAAGTAACCAAAGGAGCACGGACTTTGATCCTACGCGTTTAATCGTTGCATAATGGATGCTTACGTTACGCCAACATGTTATTGCCTCCGCCACTACAATAAATATTTCAATTCTCGATCATTATAGCTTTCGCAACAAGGCCAGCCCGGAAATGCGAAAATGTACAAAAAACTAGTAAAATTTTCACGCGCCCTTGACTCATGATTCGTCGATAAAACTTGCCAGCTTTAACCTTATTGGCTAGCGTGAGCCGACAATACGGCATTGCGCCCAACGTGAAACAGAACTTTCTTCTGAAACAAAAAAAAACCTGTTTACCCGCACAGCTGTGTGAGGTAGGTAGTCCGTCTCGTGTATAAAATGATCGAATATAAGCTTTAATAATATATGGTAGAGTAGACATTTCCTTGGCTGACGATGTAAACACTACTGCAGTCATTCATGTGTTGTGCCATCTCACAACACATCTGGCAGTATACATTTGTGATATCATGGAGCGGTCGCGCCAATCGGTTTAAAAAAAAACTACGAACACGTTTTATGTTTTTTATTTTCGCAAGTGACAGTTTAAGTGGCAAAGGAATTTTGTTTATGACATTACTAATGCTGTAAATAAAACTCAAAATAACTGTGTTGTTCTAAAATTAAAACTGTGTTATCATCAAAATGGTAAGTTGGCACAAGTTCCAATTTTGTTTGTGAGTTTTCTTTAGCTCTTTCAATGGGGATATTGACTCGGGAAATATTTTTTTCAGGTTTGTGTTGGAAGGATAAAAATACCAGAGTTTTTTTCGATAAACATTTAATTACTTTTATGTTAAAAATAACTGTGAACACGCATTTAACATTCACCTACTGAACTGTTATATTTTTTAAATGGCAGGCACGTACCATGTAAACTAGTAATTCGCACGAAAGTATTTGTGAATATATGAATATAAAATTTACTCACCTTAGTTACAAAAATAACCCAATCACAGCACCCAAGTCGAATGTTTTTAAAAATATTTTTAATGAAAATCTAATTTTAAGATGACCTTAAAGATAAAGATTTTAGGTTGTCTAAAACGTGCTTAAACTCATTCCGTCTTATTACAAAATGGGGTTTAACTCAAAACCCAGGTTTAAATCTCGTTAAACTTCGGTTTACACAAATGTTATTACAAATCGTGGTTTAGCGATAAACCATGGTCTAACAGTCGTAGCTGTCAAAGGTGTGTCAAAGTTTCTCATAGCTACTTTTTCACTGTGATGTTGTTTTTGTGTTATTTTCACCCAAAATGGATTTAATCAAGGTAGATTTAATTGTTATTACACATGGTGAATTAAATCGTTTAGACAATCGTTCAAATGACGGTACTAAAGTCGACGTTTTATCTTAGTTTTGTAATACGGACAAACTTAAACCATGGCTCTGCAGATAAGCCTGGACTTGATAGACCAGGTTTAAACCAAGGTTTATTTCGTTTTTTTAATAACGCCGCTAGACTCATCTACATACCTTATTATTAAATACCTATTTTCTATTTTATTGCCTAATTGGATACTTAAATGAATATTACTTTAATGCTATGCAATCAAAATTTATGATGCCGGTATTTCAAACGTAGGTACCTAGGTATAATAAAAGTCTAGACGTGAATTTTTTTTTTTAATGTATGCTAATCGGTAGGTAGTTAATGCCTGTGTTTCGAATGTTACACCTGTTTCTAAATATATTTCGGACATCACTGACATCGGCGATAGAAAATAAAGCCTCATTTAGACGGTGCAAGAACTCGCATGCGAGTTTTACTACATTGCGGTATTTGTTTTATCAACTGTATTCGTTGTACTTATTCGGCCTTATTACAAAAACTAAATAAACCTTGGTTTAAACCTGGTCTATCAAGTCCAGGCTTAACTGCAGAGCCATGGTTTAAATTTGTCCGTATTACAAAACTAAGATAAAACGTCGACTTTAGTACCGCTATTTGAACGATTGTCTAAACAATTAAATTTACAATGAGTAATAACAATTAAATCTACCTTGTTTCAATCCATTTTGGGAGAAAATAACACAAAAACTACAACACAATGAAAAATTTGCTATGAGAAACTTTGACAGACCTTTGACAGCTACTACTGTTAGACCATGGTTTATCGCAAAACCACGATTTGTAATAATGTTTGTGTAAACCGTAGTTTTACAAGATTAAACCTGGGTTTTTAGTTAAACCCCTTTTTGTAATAAGGCGGATAAAGTCCGTAATGTAACGCAACTCGCGTGCGAGTTCTTGCATCGTCAAAATGAGGCTTAAGGCTTAAAGACAACTTGGATTTATTAAAATAATTATTTATAACTAGTTGGTCCTGATGGGGCCTGTAGAGGGCCAAAGCCTGCCGAGGTCGCGGAACTTACCCATTATCGTGACCCCGGTACGTAAAGGGCTAGTGAAGGACAAAGTGGATTTTAGTCAGTACAAGTCTGACAGTCCCTCCCGCTCTGCCCTGGGTGGGAGGACTCATTTGATGATTTTACCACGATAAAAAAAACTAGTTGGTCCCCGTGGTTTCACCCCCTCTGCTCGACTGCTATTGGTCGTAGTGATGCTATATTATACCCTATAGCCTTCCTCGATAAATCGAATATCCAAAACACAAAAATACTTATTGAATTCGAACCAGTAGTTGGTACATTAGTACTTTCAAAAAAAAAACTAACTCTTCAGCGGTCTAGATTCTAAAGCCATGTCAGAGGCCTGCGGGGTTTTCAGAGGTGGCTAGATTATCTCTGACACCAGATCGTAGTCACATTGACAAATGAAAAAGAAAAAAAAATCTTAAGCGCTATTCTAAAAATATCCAACTAGGTATAATTAATTGAGTTCATTAGAAATACCAACCTTAGAAATAAAAGTAGGTCCTATAAATACCACATACGCATTATTACATTGATTTCAGTCTGATTCATCAAGTCGTTGACACGCCAAACAAAATAAAACAATGCATGTTTATCAAGTCAACAATACTCGTACAATGAAGGCGCATGTTACTATCTCTACAATCAAATTGCTTCTCTATGGACGAGTAGGATTTGAATCATGGGCATGCGGACGAGGAGTAATGGGTGACTCGCCGTCCGATCATGGACCATGCCCGGGTCGACGGCGAGTCGTGTTCCACGCGCGTCTCAAAGAGCTTGTAGCAATCTGAAGGGTCCTAAGAGGGCCAAATCCTGCCGGGGTCGCGGGATTGTCTCATCAGGCATCCGTAACCCTGAAACGTAAACGGGTATTAAAGGACATCGTGGATTTTAGGCAGAACGGCCCTGATAGTCCCTCCCGTCCCATACAGTTGATAATTTTACCAAGATTAAAAAAAAAGGATTTAAATCCCAATCTTCAGGCCTTTTACACAACTCCTCCGCGACTTGCGGAGGACACTCATCCGCACTGATTCCTAAAATAATATAGCCTAATTAAATCAGGAACAATTCTTTCTCCTGGTTAAAGAATTTTCAAAATCGGTTCCTTAATTCCAGAGTTTACTTCCTTTAAACGAACTCACAAACACCTCTTTAAATAAAATATCAATGTCGACGATATTTTAAAGTGGCGTTTTGAGTTTGTCGAACTAAGGTTTTTATCTTTATTCTTTCTGTGAATGATCTTTATAAAAAAAAAGATCTGTCAAAGTAATTAAATTATGAACCTATTTGCTGGCCATTGACATTCAGATGCCAGACGTAAAAAAAGAAACAATTGATATTTTTAATGCAAAGTAAAAGTCTCAAGTCCACCATTGTTGTACCGAGTTTTACTTATACATAAAAAGAAAAAACCACAAAATGGATTTAATATAAATACATTGCAAAAAATTCACGAGTTTATCTGCGTCAGTCAGTGCAAAAATTAAATAGGTATGTTTACATTGTAATAAACTTTTTTTTAAACTGTTTGTTGCTCCACAGCTGGGCAAAGGTCTTCACTCTTTCTTTTGTGCAATTTTGAGCCCAGTCAAAAGAAGACATTCAAGGTTACATTAAATCGAAGTACCTGATAAATAAACAAATAAACCGTCACAATAATAAAATATTTACTACTAAATAAAGTTTTTTTATTTTTTTTTGAAAATAAATTGACTTGTTTGTAGGTATCGCCTTTTTTATTGTTACTGCCAACAAATTTTATTATACCTATTGTGATTTGTATTTTGACAAAACTTTAGCTTTCATTGCAAAAAAACAGTGCCTTCCCCCCTCGCGGGAGTCGTAAGACGCGACTGGAAATGATACACACTGAGAGTTAGCAAGGTTAACGACCCTTCCTTTTCAGTTGCCTTGAAAAGTTGAGTGAGGTATCCTTCAGGATGGCCTCGGTTTCAGGAGATATATGTATAACTAGCACTTTGCCCGCGACTTCGTCCGCGTGGGTTACGTACTTTCATAATTGCCCCTTTTCACCCCCTTAAAGGTTAAATTTCCAAAAACCCCTTCTTAGTGCTCCCCTACATTGTAATAGGAAGCCGTGTGCAAAATTTCACATTCATAGCCCCAGTAGTTTCGGCTGTACGTTGATATGTCAGTCAGTCAGTTCTCCTTTTATATATATAGATGTACAACTAAGCAGTGGATAGGACATAGATATAGTACCTACTTATTCGAGATTTCAAAGAAAAGAATGAAACTGAAAAATCTGACTTGTAAAATAATATGTATGCCTAAATACTGTAGTAATAGTTTAAGTTATGGTAGGTAATGTAATAATAATTATTATAATATATAGGTAATGAATATAAAGATAGAACAGGAATTCAAGCCTTTTAGTCTGCGCACATAATGACGGATTAGGCCCTACGTCACAATTAGACCTTCGCTCGATTCCTGGCGAAATGTAGATGTTTTAAGAAAACCTCTGCCTAACCTATCGGCCATCGGGATGAGTGGCTTTACGATGTGTTTACTGCCTTATACCTTATATTACATAAGAACGAATGTACATAAGTTTGCTCGGCAAGTCAGTTAAAGTTGCGTGCTGAACTGCTGAGCTTGCACTAATCGCTTCTATTATTTCGTTATCAGATCGTACAGGTCAAGGTCATTTTCATGGGGGTTACATTTTCCTTTTGTATACTTAGCTTTGATCAATGAATCACACACACATTTCAGAAAACGGTTCTTGAAAATTCATTTGTAATTCAAGTTATGAAAGCGCTGGTGATCCAGTTGTACGAGTATCTGCTTCGTCTTACGAGATTGTAGGCCTTAGGTTTGAACCCAACCAAGCGTATTACCGGATCATCTTTCATCGCTCTCGGAAATATACTCTTTTGCCATGACTGTTTTCCTGGTCGCAGGACTCAGGAATTACCGTGACCCCGGTACGTACAGGGCTATTGAAGGACACCGTGGATTTTAGCCAGTACGAGTCTGACAGTCCCTTCCGCTGTGCCCTGGTTGGGAGGACACATGTGATGACTTTACCACGTAAAAAAAAGACTGTTTTCCTCAAAATGTCGTTTAATACTAAAACTTTAATACTTTAAACTTAAACGACATTTAGAAGATTTAGAAGATATTGGCATGAAGACCGAGGACACACTGATTTATTGTTATGTAAAAATATCGAATCTTTTCAAGTTATAGAGTCGGTTTAAAACCTCATTACAGACAAAGCGAAAAGAATAAGGTATAAGAAGGTAGGTACAAATTACCCCACGAATAAAAAAAACAGTTTTCACGCATTTTTAATTCTTCCGCAAATTATGTAGGTACTACGTATGTCTTAGGAAGGTAAAATACGAATCAATTTAACCGATTTTCGAAAGGCATGAATGAATTTAGTAACAGTAATCTCTACTAATATTGTAAAGCTGAAAGGTATGTTTGGTTGAACGCGCTAATCTCAGGAAGTACTGGCTGGAATTCGAAAAAACTTTTTGTGTTGGATAATCTATTTATCAAGGAAGACTATAGGCTATGTAACATCACGCTACAGCCAAAAGGAGCCGAGCAGTAGGGGTGCAACCGAGAATAGCTAGTCTTCTACAATAAGAAGTAAAGTGAAGTTAATAAATGTTTTATCCACAAATGTGTTATCTACACATGCGTGTTAATCTTTATGATTGTCGTTAAACATACAATAGCGAAGTAAAACAGGGCCAAGATCGCCAAATCAAACAAATAGGTATGTAGCTAATAAGATATTAAAGTACCTACGTAGGGCTTACCAAAATCTCATCATCATTTTTCGGATTTTTTCGTATGTGACTTAGATATTTAGCATACACCACGATTAAATACGAATTAGGTGTTTCGTAACCTTAAATAGAGACATAAGTTTTTCCAAACAATCAAAAATGAAAAAAAAACTAAACAACAAGTTACACGCGATCTTGCATTACACAAATTAATAACGACCGAATTGAGAATCTCTTATTTTTTCATCCATTTAAAATAGGTCGAATATTATCAAGCTACACAAAAAATACAAAGTTATAATGTCTGTAGGTCCGTCAGTTACGGTTTCGGTTTTGACTCAAAATCCAGTTACCGAAACCGAAACGTCGCTGTGTTTAAAAGACTAATACATACGAGAACTTAAACACATAAAGAAAAAACTACTTGCTTGTATAATTTATTGAATAGTTTGTACAAAGTTATGTAAACACTCACATGTAGGTAAACAGAGTTTATAGTATTCAAATTGTGGCATTGACATGGTTACATACATATGTATGTAATGTACCATAATTTACTTACAATAATAATATGCATAAATAGCTTCTGCCCGTGACTTCGTTCGCGTCAAGTTTTGCCCTCCGACTTATCGCGAATCAGTCGTAAAATCTCCCTTTCGCAAAATGTTCCTTTCATAGAATGTCCCCGACGTATTGCCACCATGACCAATATTTATGTTTTTTTTTAAACGTTACCTCACATTAGCCCCGCACTAGCTCCACCTCCTGTATCGTGGGTGCGTTTACAAACATATACACTCACACACACAAACGCCCAGTCCCGGAACAACCACTTGTATTGTATTGTATTGTATTGTATAACGGGCTGGTATCCGCAACTCCACGTCAAATGCGCGTATTTTGCGTACGGGTGGGAAATAAATTATTCGATCCACCCCAGCTCCCCGAGGAAAGCCAGCAGCGCCTTCGTGTTGCCGACCATCTCGCGGAGAGTACCTGGGTTACCGAAGTACTTTGCCCTGTATGAAGCAATTTCAGGGCAGTGTAGGAGCACATGACCTGCTGTCTCGTCCGCCGCCATACAGGCTCTGCACAGGGGGCTGTCTGTGATACCTAGGACAAAGAGGTGTTTATTAAAGGAGCCGTGTCCTGTCAGGACGGCTGTGATTGTTCGTAACTGCTGTTTGGTTAACCTGAGCACGAGTTTAGTGAAGCGGCTGTTGATGGCGGGTAGCGCCTCTTTGGCCTGTCTGCACTCCTCCTGATCCTGCCACAGGCAGCGATGTAAGTTACCTGTGCGTTCCCTGACCAGAGTACGTATGTAACCGAAGGGGAGTGGCACTATAGGTTCAGGTCCCACCGCCGTTACGCTAGATCCCCTTCGAGCGAGTTCATCCGCTGCATCGTTGCCACGGGAGTCGCTGTGTCCTTTGATCCACTGAATGGTTATGTTGTTATGCTCACCTACCTGATTTAGGTTCTGGTGGCACTCGTATATTAGACCAGAGTTAACCGTGTGGCTATCAAGCGCCAGCAAAACGGCCATGCTGTCTGATAGTATACGAATTGAGTGGTCCTTCACCCCTCTGGCTGCAACCGCTGCCGCCGCCAGGATGATACCCATGCATTCTGCCTGGAAGACTGTGTTGTGGACCCCCAATGATCTGGCAATACGGATGTTGAGGTCTTCTGAGAAGACTCCAGCACCCGTGCCGCTACCTGTTTTAGATCCGTCCGTGAAGATCCGTAGTTCCGCCGGGGTCAGACCCTCGCATCGGTGGTCCTCATGGAGCTGGATTTTGTATTTCTTATCGAAGATAAATTGTTTGGGTACCCGGTCTTTTACGGCCTTTGCCATGGGAAATTCCTCATAAAGTCCCTGTAATACCGAGGTGTGTTGTGATTCTCTCTTACCCCAGAGTTGTATTGTTTCGAGACGGACCGCCGCCAGTGTCGCTTCTTGCTGTATGAACAGGTGGAGAGGAGGGAGGCCCAGCATTGCTTCTAGAGCTGCAGTAGGCGTAGTCCTCATACAGCCTGTTGTCGCCATGCAGGCCAGTCTTTGTATTCGTTGTAGTTTGTTTGAAGCGGTGGCTAACCTGGTGCGAGGCCACCAGACCACGGCTCCGTAGGTGATCATGGGTCTAATAACTGTATAGTAGATTCATAGTATGATTTTGGGGGATAGGCCCCATCTCTTAGCCCTGTTTGGCCCTGTTTAGCTTGTTGTCAAGATGGCTGCTCCAGTTTAGCTTACTGTCCAGGATGACCCCTAGATATTTGACCTCATTGGCTAACTGGAGTGCTGTATCAAATAGTTTAGGTAGACGATAAGGTCCAAGTGATCGTTTTTGAGTGAACATGACCAAAATGGTTTTTGTGGGGTTCACTGTAAGGTCGAAGTCCCTGCACCATCGCTCTACTATCCTTAGCGCTTGTTGTGTTAGGTTGCAGATAGTCCCGGTGACCTTCCCCGAGATGAGGATGGCGAGGTCATCTGCGTACCCAATTGTGTAGAAGTGGCATGCGTTGAGCTTGGTGATGAGGTCGTTTATCACCAGGTTCCAGAGGAGTGGAGAGAGTACCCCTCCTTGTGGGCATCCTCTGGCTAACATGGCTACCTGCCTGTCTTCTTCAAGGCGAACCACTCGTTTGCTTAACATGTTAGTAATCCAGTCGACCAGTACCTGTTCAACTCCGTGTCTGCGGAGGGCGGCGCTAATGCTGGAGAAGTTTGTTTTGTCGAAGGCTCCTTCGATATCGATGAAGGTGCCCAGGCAAGTGGCTTTTTGATGCATCGCTTCCTCGATTCGGCCGACCACCAGGTGGAGAGCAGACTCAGTCGACTTACCCGAGCTGTATGCATGCTGGTTTGCATGAAGTGGTATGGTTTTTAAGGCCCCATCTCTCAGCTCTCTCTCGCATATCTTCTCCATAGTTTTCAGGAGAAAGGAGGTTAGGCTGATTGGTCGGTGAGATTTGGCGTTGGTGTAGTCACTCTTACCTGGCTTGGGTATGAATATGACTTTCACTTCCCTCCATCCTTTAGGAATATATCTGAATGCCAGACATGCTCTCATAATGGGTACTAGCCTTTGAGCGACGGCAGTTCCTCCCCACTGCAGTAGTGCTGGGAAGATGCCGTCCGGGCCAGCTGCCTTGAAAGGATGGAAGCACCGGATCGCCCATTGGATTTTCTCCAAGGTGATGACGTTGTGAGTGTAGCGCCAGTCATAATCTGATGGTGTTTGGTTGACATCGGTCCAATTGATTACCTGTGCAAAGGCGCATCCCGGGAAGTGAGTTTCTATAAGGACGCGCCTCGCTTCTTCAGGTGATGTAGTCAGTGTTTGATCAGGCTTCCGGAGAGTGATGGTACTAGGAGCTTCCTGCTGCGCCAGTATTTTCCTTACCCTGTTTGCTTGTTGACAAGATTCAATGCTACCGCAGAATTTACGCCATCCCATGGAGCTTCTGAATCTGATGCATTTTTTGTAGCTGGATTTGGCTGCGTAGTATGCATCCCAGTCCTCATCAGCACAAGTATTCATGGCTCTATTGAGCGCTTTCCTTACCTTGCCGCGTTTGCGGTCCAGCTCTGCGCCCCACCATGGTTGTTTACCCGGTGTTTTTGGCGGAGTGGTTTCTGGACATGCAGCTCGGTAGCTGTTTAGGATTGCTGATGTGAGGCCGTTGATGTTCTCCTCAATCTGTGTTGGCCCCTCATACGTTCTCAAATCGCTGCAGGGTGCGAGTTTGGCTGTGAGGTGCCGTGTATAGGCAGCGCGGTCTGTTTTCCGCGGATTGCGTTTTGGTAGCACTGGTGATGCACAGGTTTGGATATCAAAACGTATCCACCTGTGATCTGAGCAGGAGGCCTCTTTGGAGACCTGCCAGCCCGAGACGAGGGCCGCTGCACCCTCTGTGGCTAGAGTAAGATCAATAATCGTCCGGCTGCGTCTGGTAACGAATGTTGGTTCAGAGCCGGTGTTTAGTAGGGTTAGGTTAGTGGAGAAGAGATAGTCTACTAAGGTCTTACCCCTGCTGTTTGGCGTGTCCATGCCCCATAGCGGGTGATGTGCGTTGGTATCGGCCCCGATGACAACCTCAAGCCCGGCGTCCTCGCAGTAGCTCACAAGGCGGGCGAGGTCGTGAGGGGGCGGTTCTTCAGCCTCAGGCATGTATGCCGAGGCCAGGACAAGTGGCATCTCCATGCCATCACGCTGTATGTATATCTTTATTGCTGATATGTCTCTGCAAAAGAAGTCAATTAGTGACTGTGTCTTGATGTTGCTAGTTACGTAGATGCACGATCTGGGTTGATCGTGTTCTGTAGTAACTAGAAGCTTACCTCCAAGATTTGTTAGTCCTTGGATGCGGCCAGCTCTGATCCACGGCTCTTGAATCAGGGCGATGGCCGAGTGTTGGGTCTCCATCCACTTCCGCAGCTGAGCCGTCGCGGTCTGACTGTGGTGGAGGTTTGCCTGTAGGACCTTACAGGCCGGTGAAGGGGACGCCATCATTGGTCGAACCCTCTTCATCCTCCTCCAGACGCAACCCAGCAAACAGGTCGCCCTCGTCAAAACCACCCTCCCCCGGACGCGAAACCGGCGACAGCAGAATGCTGTCATCCGGCTCCCCATCCGACGAGAGGATGGTCTCCACGGTGGCGGCGGCGGCTGATGTGCTCGCCCCTGCAGTTGCAACCGCTGGTGAGACTGCGGATGCAGCCTCTAGTGCGGTTTTGATTGCTACCGGGATGTTTGTTGGGGGAGGGTCTACCTCCGCCTGTGTTGCCGGCCTCCATGAGTTCGTCGCGGGATCCCAACCCTGAGGAACGTCGACGTAACGGCCGTTTAGACCCCGGAACTTCAGGTAGACGCGCCCCACACCAAAAGCGAGGCGGCGTCCAGCCTTCATAAGGGTCGGTATTAGGTCCTCAGGAATGCCGACCACAACGAACCAAGCCGAGGCTTGTTTGTTGGCGTGTAGTAATACCCACCGCTTGATGCCGGCCCAGGGGTTCTGGTAGCTGAGAGCACGGCCTAGGAAGGTCGGCTCTTTAAAAACCCCCTGCTCGTCAGGGATGACGACGCCGCATCTGACACGCCGCTCGATGTCCGCCTGGCTCTTGACCACTAGCGAGCTGCTAGTGGGAAGAGTCACGCCGGAAATCGTTTTCCTTAGCCAGGCCAAGGTTTCGGTGTTGTCGCACCAAAGTTTGAGAGCACCCCCGGAGTACTGAGGCTTCGCGTTGAAGATCGGCCCCGGTAGGTTCTGTTCGTCAGAGAGGCACTCGACGAGGATCTGGGACTGGATGGCTTCCAGAATTTTCCGGGATTCCTCTTCCGTGATGTGGCCTCTCTGTTCGCAGGTGACTGCGACGTTTAGATCTGAGCTAGCGGCTTGGGCGTAGCTCCGGTTTTCTGTCCGCTTGGAGTGATCCAGGCGCGGCTTCTTTCGCTCTCCACGAGGCGAACTTGTCTCGTTGAGCTCGCGTTTGGCCGTGCCTGGTTCAATCCGAGCAGGTGTCGTAGTGCGTGCCGGCATCCTCATCTTGCTACAGGTAGGCTGGCTGGGTCCTGGGCGGCTAGTGCCTGCCCCGGTCTGCGAGCGCTTGCCTGCGGAGAAAGATACCTTACCGCCGTTTTGTTTTTCCGCGCTTACAGTGTTAGCCGGAGTGTTATTAGCCTTACCTATCAGCTGGGCTAGTATCCTGTCTTTTTTAGACGGCCGGTTTTTCCTCCTGCCCCGTCCAGACGGAGCCGTGAGACTCGGACCCGTAGTTTCGGCGCGCTGGCCGGTTCGGGCGGGTTTGCCCTTCCCACCGCCGCGCCTGCTCACCTGTACCTGCCAGGCTTGCGCGAACGCATTGCCGGTGGTACAATCCAGCCCTGGTTGGCTTTTGACAGCCAGCGAGGGGGGGGAGACTTCTGGGGGCGGGTGGATAAGAGGCACCCTGCCTCCGGGTTCGGTGTTGGAGGGAGCGGTACTGATCCCAGGCAGCGCCGCTGTCCCTTGTTTATGCTGGGATTTTGTTTTGGTCGTAGCCACGGTTTTCGCCATGACCGGACCTTTACCCACACTGGAGCTTGCAGCAGAAGCCGCAGAGCGTCCGGGGGTGAGGGAGGTGTCCACGACCCTCCTCTCGGGAGTTTCATCGGCTGACGCCTCCGCTCCGGTGTGTTTATGCGATGTGTGAGTGCGTGTGTCGTGGTTTGAAAGGGTATGTCGTGTGTGTGTCGGGAGTGTATCTGTTGTGTGTGTAGATGTGTGTGAAGTGTGCGTGTTTGTGTAATTAGGCCTGTTTTTGTCCATAGTTTAAGTTTGTGTGATTCATCTCTCTGGCTTCCCACCCTCCACGGAGCCCGCACCTGGGAACGTCTTGCTACAAACTAGCTCGATCGTTAGGACTACCAGAAGAGATATAGGAGCGCAAGGCTGGCTTAGGGTGCGACATCCGGTGCTTGATCGGGTTGGCGTAGGGGGGCCATCCCCTATGAACTGATCAACCCTCACTTACACCGTCAGCATGACCTTTGCCCACCACGGTGATCATCCGAGGATGACCACAGTGGACCCCACGCTCCTCGCCGTGCCCCTCTAACGGGACACAATGGCCATTTCCCTACCCCCGGCTAAAGGGCAGGGCTACCGTTTTGCCTGAAATCCAGACCAAAGGGGGCGTGTTGCCTCACGGACGCATTACAGCCAGCGCCGATCGGCTCAACCCCCCAGGATTCCTTCATCCCTGCATACGGCGCTCAACTGCGCAGGTCCTAGCGCAGGTGACTGTTACTCCTACACGTCAGCAGTTAGTTTAGTGACGTGCCTGCAGCCTCTTAGTCACGGAGGGCTGCGGTTAGGAGACAGAGAAGCGCCTGGTGGTTTCTGTTGCGTCTATTTCTTAAGGAATTAGACCAAAAACGGGGCGGCAACCTCGAGAAGGTGTACCCACCAGACTTGCCTTGAGGATCTACGTGACAGTAGCACTCTCCCTCAAGACCCCGCCACCCTGCTCCCTCTGATGGAGGCGCAGGGTAGGTTTGCATCTATACTACCAAGCAAAGCTAAAGCAAAGCATGTCGTTGTGCAACCGCAAAAGCATACATACAAACCCTCCCCTAAGAACAACCACTTATATTTCATTCCGTGCGGAAATCGAACCCGCGACACGCAGCGCAGCAGCCCAATCGCCCAGCCACTGTGCTAACCGTGCCGTCTTTGCAACTTTTATACATGTAAGTTGTATAATGGAAACGCGCCTTTAAGCCCTTGTCAAACAGACAGGCAATAGCGAACCGGACAGAGTCCGAAGCGATAACGATCCGATACGAGACGTCAAACTGGATGCAGCGAACCGAGACGTGGCAGTTGTATTAGCTGGCTTTTTATGAACGACGTCAAACAGAGCAAATACGCCTTCGCCACGTCTTCGCATCGGTTCGGTCACGATATCGGATCGCTTTCGCTTTTCTATGTGACTGGATTCAAACAATTCCATACATTACAAATAAAAAAGCCTCGCTTCGCATTCGCCACGCCTGTCTGTTTGACAAAGGCTTTAGGGAGAGTTGTTTGGTCTAATTGACTATTGATCAAACAATACTCACAAAATTGTATAGGTTTTTAGCTATAGTTTGATTAACTATTGATTAAACAAGCCCTGACTTGTAGAGTTAAGATAAGCTCGGGCAAATATGTACGCAATATCCATGTGTACATATAACTAGTATGTATTACATTCGACAAAACATTCGACATCAAACGTTTTCCTTACAATTCATGATGGCAGTTCTTTTATTTTATGGATTAGGTATAGACTTCCTTTTGACCAGTTGTTATCGTAAACGGCTTGTTAAAAAGGTTTTTACTCAACTAGTTTGTGTTGTGTCGTTTTAATTCAAATTCACATGAAATTAATTTTAAATCATAATTTACGGAATTACATCTGTGGAAATCTTCAGATACTCTTCTACTTTTATCGAAGAATTATTTCGATTATACATAGTTATGTTTGACTCTAAGTCTCATTTTAACAGGGAGCGAGCCAATAACCATTAAAAGGGCACACTCCAGACCGTAGTAACATCTAAAGGAAAAACAAATTAACAGAGTGTGTGTGTGTGTATTTGTTAAACTCCTATATTATTTTTTTATTTTTTTTAAACGTTGCCCAACACTAGGAATTTCTTCTGTATCGTGGGTGCGTTTACAAACATAGAAACTCACATACACAAACACCCATACCCGAAACAACTATTTGTAGATCATACCAATATTTGTTCCGTGCGGGGATCGAAACCGCGACGCGAAGCGCAACAGTCCAATAGCTCAGCCAATGCCCCAATCGTACATAAATGGTTAAACAATGTGTAGAATTTTTGGTTAATTGTTAGTTTAAGTACTGGTCAAACACCAACTCGTAACCTTGCCCTTATACCAACTCGGAACTTTCTAGAATAAGGTTTCTAAATGTCATTTTTGCACGAGTCATATAATGCACTGTTTATTGATACCCTTGTCTTTTCTTAATGGTCCTGAGAATCACACTTACAGTCCCTAATCCTAATAAACAATAAACAGTTTTATTAAGTTTTTCCCAGCCACTTAACAATAAGCACGTTATGTATGTACACATTTCAATTACACTTAATCAACATTAGGGCCAGAGGAACAATTAGATATTATACAGGGCCGTCTTTTCCATTGGCCGTTCTGGGTAAGTTCGAGGGCTCAGCTATCCTCAGCGGCCCCGGGATTTAATAAGCAATACAGTTCTAAAAACTTCGACGATACTACTCAAACTTTCATGATTACTAGCACTTTTTTCTATATGAGTCAAAAGTTTTTAAAAAGAAAAACGCCGCTTTTAATCTAAGACCGCCGGCGCTAAATATTTATCCTAGATCGTGGGTGCGTTTAGTGACGGGGTCTGTAGAGGGCCAAAGCCTGCCGGGGTCGCGGGACTTACAAATTACCGTAACCCCGATACGTAAAGGGCTATTGAAGGCCACCGTGGATTTTAGTCAGTACAAGTCTGACAGTCTCTCCCGCCCCGCCCTGGGTGCGAGGACTCATTTGATGATTTTACCACGGTAAAAAAAAGAGCGTGGGTGCGTTTACAAACATTTGAACTCACAATACACAAAAAGCCTGATTCGTAATAATTACTTGTAAGCCATAAACATATTTGTTCCATGTGGCAATCGAACCCATGCACGTACGACAGCAGCCAATCAAAAATAATGTGTAGTATTCGAGGCAAACTGCTAAAAGCTCACTTCGCTCGGCCTTCAATCCATGGGCCCTATTTTTCTGAAGTAGGGCCACAAATATTGTAAAAATACGGCCCTGGTCTACATTGCTAAAGCCATTGTCCTCACTTTCTAGTGTCTCGAAACCTATTAGAATACTGTGGAGTCACTCGTTAGATCGATACTACTGCAGTACTGAGGGTCAATGGTACTACAATATTAAGTGGCTCTTTAACCCAATCAGAGATGCATGCCGTTTGGTATTTTGTGGTTGCACTGTTTTATTTATTAGTCATGAAAAGGAGATAAATTTTATGTGAATGCATCGCATGTTAAGGATAACCACAGTGTGTGGCTCTCGGAGATTTTTTGACCAAAATTAATTTACATTAAACATATTTCTACCTAACCTTTTCACGAAATTTACCAAAGAACCAACGTGTCGTAGGTATAGAATTCGTGGCGGGACTGTCTTATAAGGTTACCGTGATCCTGGAACGTAAAGGGCTTTTGAAGGATCACCGTGGATTTTAGTCAGTACGAGCCTGACAGCCCCTTCTTGTTCACCCAGGGTAGCGAGTGAGTTATGATTATTGGATGGTTTTACCCGGTAAAAAAAGGTATACTTAACATTCAACCCTTGATTCGTCTAATATCACAAGAAGTCACTATCGACTCCAAAAACAAGACGATCGATGTGGTTCTTCTTTGCTCCGTTAGTCTCTACTTTGTTGGAAATCAGGTGGCATGCCATCACGTCTTAAAGCGTGAGTAGTTAGGCTGTGGAAAAGAGACAGCTATACAAATCGTCTAGCGCCATCTCGTTCCCTGAGCGGAACCACGACGTCGTTTCATAAGCAGTATATTTATACTTCCTTTATTCATTTTTCAACATATTATTTTACATTTTTAAATATTTTTACAAAAATAGAAATAAAAAACATTTAAAAACATAAAAAATGTTGGCTCACCAGCATCGGGAACAGGGTCCAAGCTGCCGGTGGTTAGGGCTCCAGAGAAAGGAACCTCCTCACTATGCGCGCCGTGTCCAACAGAACTGCTTTCTGAATCAAGCCCATGAGCCAGCTGCACAATGAGAGCCTCTTAAGGTGTTACTGATTATTATCTTTTTTTAAAAGCATCTGTTCCCTGCCATGCGTTTTCACCCGCTTGCTCAGCTCGTATTGCTCGATGCGTAGTGTTATATAGCCCATAGCTTTCTTCGATAAATGTACTATCAAACAGGTCGCGGGACTGTACGAATTACCGTGACCCCGGAACGTAAAGGGCTATTGAAGGACACCGTAGATTTTAGTCAGTACAAGTCTGATAGTCCCTCTCGCTCTGCCCTGGTTGGGAGGACTCATTTGATGATTTTACCACGATAAAAAAAGAAAAAAAACAGTCAACCAGTAGTTCCTGAGATATTATTATAACTATATTTACAATGTTATTCGGTTGAACGTGCTCAACCAAATAACATTGTAAATATAGTTATAATAATACCTTTATTAACAGCATTTGTTTGTGTTCCCACGCCTACATTGACGGTAGTGTATTTGTTTTTCTTCATGAGTTACTGAAGACACAGGAAAATTGACAAGCATTGTCACCTGCCAGCAGGTTTAACTAGAAGCATGAGGTTACAAGGAAAATGCACAATTATTCAAATAGGTGAAGACGACCATCGACTATGTAATAGTAGTTTATGAGTCTCCCTCAGTGTTTCTGTGCATTTTTTCTGACAATAAGGTGAGGAAATCATCAAGGAGGAAAGTGTACTACATCCAGAATATAGATGATAAAAGATATGTGATATCTATCAACGCGTTTCTCACCGCGAGGAGGCATTTTTTTTCTTTTTTTTTTTTGCGGTAGTTAATGTGACGGCTACCAATGAGTTTCTCACAAAAAGGCCTTTTATTTCTCAGAGAGGCGTGGTAAACAGTGAGGAGGCCTGCGTGCCAACAGCGGCAATGCCAGAAGCTCGTTAGCTAATTCAAGTATGCTATAAACTCTCATAAGCCTTCTTCCAAATAAGTTTGAGATGCAGACGTAAACTTGAATCATTATCACTGAACAATGATGAGATAAACAAACATCCGTCCCAGTCAATCTTGCTGACGAGAAAATCAGATTTCCTGCAGATTGAGACGAAGTCATAACACGGCTTTAAAGTAAATATTTATTGATAGCACTGACGAACTGCTGTTTTATGACGGATGGGTTGATAAACAGACTGACTGTGACAGTGTCTCCTGTGTTATCGTTCTAAAATCATCAAATGAGTCACCAGCATACAGCATAGGACGGGAGGGATTGTCAGACTCGTACTAAAATCTACCGCTTCCTTCAATAGCCCTTTACTTTCCAGGGTCACGATTACCTGATAAGTGTCCTCTCGAAACTAGCCTACTTGAAGAGGAATACTTTTCTTTGGTAATCTCCACGTAAAGAAGAGATTGCAATAGCAATGACCTTATAGAGCAGGGGTGGCCAACTTGATTAGACATAAGATCTACTGTTTACTAACGAAACCCTTTGCGATCTACCAATTATATACTTCTTCACATGTGAGATTGTTTCCTTACTTAATACTTTGGAATGGAAGACTGATGTAACCGTAACCTTAAATAGAGACATAAGTTTTTCCAAACAATCAAAAATGAAAAAAAAAACTAAACAACAAGTTACACGCGATCTTGCATTACACAAATTAATAACGACCGAATTGAGAATCTCTTATTTTTTTCATCCGTTTAAAATAGGTCGAATATTATCAAGCTACACAAAAAATACAGAGTTATAATGTCTGTAGGTCCGTCAGTTACGGTTTCGGTTTTGACTCAAAATCCAGTTACCGAAACCGAAACGTCGCTGTGTTTAAAAGACTAATACATACGAGAACTTAAACACATAAAGAAAAAACTACTTGCTTGTATAATTTATTGAATAGTTTGTACAAAGTTATGTAAACACTCACATGTAGGTAAACAGAGTTTATAGTATTCAAATTGTGACATTGACATGGTTACATACATATGTACCTATGTAATGTACCATAATTTACTTACAATAATAATATGCATAAATAGCTTCTGCCCGTGACTTCGCGTCAAGTTTTGCCCTCCGACTCATCGCGAATCAGTCGTAAAATCTCTCTTTCGCAAAATGTTCCTTTCATAGAATGTCCCCGACGTATTGCCACCATGACCAATATTTACGTTTTTTTTTAAACGTTGCCCCACATTAGCCCCGCACTAGCTCCACCTCTTGTATCGTGGGTGCGTTTACAAACATATACACTCACACACACAAACACCCAGTCTCGGAACAACCACTTGTATTTCGTTCCGTGCGGAAATCGAACCCGCGACACGCAGCGCAGCAGCCCAATCGCCCAGCCACTGCGCTAACCGTGCCGTCTTTGCAACTTTTATACAAGTAACTTGTATAATGGAAACGCGCCTTTAAGCCCTTGTCAAACAGACAGGCAATAGCGAACCGGACCGAGTCCGAAGCGATAACGATCGGATACGAGACGTCAAACTGGATGCAGCAAACCAGTGGCAGTTGTATTAGTTGACTTTTTATGAACAACGTCAAACAGAGCAAATACGCCTTCGCTACGTCTTCGCATTGGTTCGGTCACGCTATTGGATCGCTTTCGCTTTTCTATGTGACTGGATTCAAACAAATCCATACATTACAAATAAAAACGCCTCGCTTCGCATTCGCCACGCCTGTCTGTTTCACAAAGGCTTTAGGGAGAGTTGTTTGGTCTAATTGACTATTGATCAATACTCACAAAATTGTATAGGTTTTTAACTATAGTTTGATTAACTATTGATTAAACAAGCCCTTACCTGTATAGTTAAGATAAGCTCAGGCAAATGTGCAAACAGTTTCCATGTGTATACACATAACTTATATATTATGTACACATATAACTTATGTATTACATTCGACAAACATTGGACCTTAAATGTTTTCCTTATAATTCATGATGGCAGTTCTTTTATTTTATGGATTAGGTATAGACTTCCTTTTGACCAGTTGTTATCGTAAACGGCTTGTTAAAAAGGTTTTTACTCAACTAGTTTGTGTTGTGTCGTTTTAATTCAAATTCACATGAAATTAATTTTAAATCATAATTTACGGAATTATTTCTGTGGAAATCATGATATTCTTCTACTTTTAACGAAGAATTATTTCGATTATACATAGTAAGGTTTGACTCTAAGTCACATTTTTACAAGGAGCGAGCCTAATTACCATTAAATTGCACACTCCGGACCCTAGTCATTTCTAAAGGAAAAACAAATTAACAGTGTGTCTGAGATTGGAATCGAACTCGAACAGTATTTTTTGGAACTGTTAAGACCAGTTGTTTGATCAGCTCAGATCAGATCAAACAAACATTTTTTTTTTAAAACGTTGCCCCACACTAGGAATTTCTTCTGTATCGTGGGTGCGTTTACAAACATAGAAACTCACATACACAAACACCCATACCCGAAACAACTATTTGTAGATCATACAAATATTTGTTCCGTGCGGAGATCGAACCCGCGACACCAATAGCTCAGACACTGTGCCAGTCGTGAATACATGGTTAAACAATGTTTAGAATTTTGGTTAACTGTTAGTTTAAGTACTGGTCAAACACTAACTCGTAACCTTGCCCTTATACTAACTCGTAACTTTCTAGAATAAGGTTTCTAAATGTCATTTTTGAACGAGTCATAAAATGCACTGTTTATTGATACCCTTGTCTTTTCTTAATGGTCCTGAGAACGACACTTACTTACAGTCCTAATCCTAATAAACAATAAACAGTTTTATTAAGTTTTTCCCAGCCACTTAACAATAAGTACGTTATGTATGTACACAGTTCAATTACACTTAATCAACATTAGGGCCAGAGGAACAATTAGAGACAGGGCCGTCTTTTCCGTTGGCCGTTCTGGGTAAGTTCGAGGGCTCAGCTATTCTTAGAGGCCCCGGGATTTAATAAACAATACAGTTCTAAAAACTTCGACGATACTACTCAAACTTTCATGATTACTAGCACTTTTTTCTATACATATAAGTCAAAAGTTTTAAAAAAGAAGAACGCCGCTTTTAATCTAAGACCGGCGCTAAATATTTATCCTAGATCGTGGGTGCCGGGCACGCCGCAATCGCGGCGGTAAGACCCCTCTTTGAGGAGTGGGTGGATAGGCATCACGGCGTCCTGACCTACCGCATGACGCAGGTCCTCACCGGACACGGAAGTTTCGGGAGGTTCCTGTGTCTGATAAGGAGGGAAGATACGCGCGCGACGCTTCGCTTAAGCCAAACGCATATTATTTCGGTGCTCAAAACTAATTGTTTTTAATGAGAAATACTATATTAAAAGTGATAATAACTGCAAAAAACTTTAGTTTCAAGTGAGTGAAGTGTTATAAACCCTGAAGGAACAATAAAAACAGTGAGTTAAACACAAATTGAAACAAAACAAAACTATAACAAATATTAATCTACCGGCCATTACAAAAGTGAATGCCTGACCTACACCAATGTTGTCATCGACACAGCGACGAAGGCGACACTAACCTGGAGTCTCGTAGTTCTTGCAAGTAACTACTTAATTTATTAGTTTCTATCCGGAAGGCGGCCCTAGTTTGGAGTCACGGTGTTTACTACGAAATTTCTCGAGACAACTTAGTAGATTTATCATTCTTAACGCAGGAAATCAATTAATTAATCTATAAAATGAGTGTTACACGATCTCTGACTAATACTGGTAGCGGAAATGAAGTAAAGGGAGGTTCCCAACCGGACCTGTCAAAGTTAAAGGATGATGAGGTACAAAACATTACTAGTCGAAATTACAAACGGAAACAATCGCACGACGATTTATCTGGGCAATTCCAAAAGTTCGAAGACCATATTTCAACACTGCTGGCAAACTTCACCGCCGAACAAAAGGAAATGAATGTGAAGATAAGAGATGATGTTGCATCAATAAATGAACAGTTAAAAGATATTAAGTCGACCACTAATAAATTAGTCCAGGAGCAAGAAATGTTAAAAAATGAAATAACAAACCTTAAAATTTCTAACAGTACTACCGCTCAGAAGATAAATACACTTCAGACTGACGTTGATCAGCTGAAAATAACCTCGAACACTGCAACTGCTAGCATTACTCCAAATTTGACCTATTGCGAGGACATATTATCGGAAATACATGAACGATGTCAAAGAGGCAAGAATTTGGTTATTGTTGGCATATCTGAACTTCATTCTGTCAACGCGGCTTCAAGACACGACCATGACAAGGAAGAAGTTATCAAAATAATAAGTAACATCACTTTAGACTGTCCTCAACCAGTTAAACTTCATCGCCTTGGTAAATATAATGTTGAGAGAAGTCGTCCTATTAAGATATACTACGCATCGGAAGACGTACCCAAACATATATTGCGCAATAAATCAAAACTAAATGACAAAAATATCAAAATATATCCCGACCAAACACCTCAACAACAAAGCTACCTAGAAAACCTTAGGAAAGAACTCCAGCAACGCACAAGCAATGGAGAGAAAAATTTATCCATTAAATACCTGAAAGGCGTTCCAAAAATTACCTCGGTTGAATCAAAAAACTGACAGTAACTGCATCACAAAATGTCCCACAATGTGAAACTCATAATACTATTACTTACCAAATAACAGACAACTATACAAATATTATAACTACTACTAAATCTCTGAAATTCCTATATACGAATGCTCGAAGCATTGTCAAGCCAGGCAAACATGATGAAATGAAATGTATTGTAGAATCCTTCCACAATGCTATACATGTCATAGTTCTAACCGAGACGTGGATTAAATCAGATGAAGAGGCTCAACGACTGCAAATACCAACCTATAACCATTACTACAACTACCGAACAAATACCAGAGGAGGAGGAGTTTCCATTTACGTACACAAGTCTCTGAAGCAAACTTTCGTCGAAGAAAAAACGGAAGATGATAACCATTACCTTTGGGTGCACCTGGAGAAATTTTCTCTTGATGTTGGAGTTGTTTACAAACCGGAACGTACGAACGTAACAAGTTTCCTTGACACCTATTCACATTACTTACAAAAGATGAAACGAGCTATTATATTTGGTGATTACAACCTCAATCTACTTAAGCCTGATGGAAGCGTGAAAGATTATAAATATTTAGTAAAGGAAGATGGCTACATAATATTAAATAGGATTGCTAAAAAACACTGCACACGAGAAACTTCAACAACCAACACTATTTTAGATCACGTTAGTACTAACCTGCAAATTACCGACTACAAATTTCACTTGGCAGTTATTGAGTCGTCGTTTTCAGACCACAAACAAATATACTTTGAAATTAAAAGACTATATCCAGAACTACTGAAAAATGTAAAATACAAAAAAACTGATTATGTTACTTTATACAAAAATATAAAGGAAGATCGGTTCGAAAAGATGACTATTTAGCACTTGAAGAATACTTGAAATCAATGATCAACAAAAATAAAAATGAAAAAACAAAGATTCTTAACCCACCCAAAACCGATTGGATAAACAAAGATATAATTAAAATTATCAATACCAGAAATGAACTGGGTAAGAAACTTAAAGAGAATCCTGATGACGCGGAAATAAAGAGCAATTTTACAGCAGCAAGAAATAATGTGACAGCGGTTATTCAGAAAACGTAAAGTTCCTATTATCTAAAATCATTCAAAAATTGTATTGGAAAGCCTTTTAAGATGTGGAAGTTGATTAATAGTATTACTTGCAATAAAATAAAAAATAACTCAGCCCCTACAAAGCTTGAAGGTCCTATTACCGATATAAAACGTATATGTGAGAGCTTCAATCATTACTTTTCAACAATAGGTACAGCGCTAGCAAGTGAAATTCCAAATTTAAATGAAAATAATACATCTACCCCATTTTCAGAACTTAATATAAATACGCAGGCAGGCATACAACTTGCAGAGTTGTCACCAACCACCACTAAAGAGGTCTCAAAAATTATAGACGAATTGAAAACTAATACCAGCACAGGCATCGACGGCATCAGTACCAAAATAATTAAACATATTAAAGATCTACTACTGGAAGATCTGACAAAATGTATTAACAAAAGCCTTCAGGAAGGAATATTTCCTGATACACTAAAAATTGCCAAAGTCACACCGATATATAAAACCGGAAATAATGCAGATGTGAGTAATTATCGTCCAATATCAGTCTTACCGATTATTTCTAAAATATACGAAAAAATTATACATAATAGGTTACAGGCTTATTTAAATTCTATAAATTTTATTTCCAAAAACCAATATGGTTTCCGGCAGAAATCAAACACATTATCCGCGACTATTGATCTTATTACTAACTTGAAAACTAACATTGATAAAAAACAAATAGCTCTTGGAATCTTCATCGATTTAAAAAAGGCATTTGACACCGTAAGTCACAAACTTCTTCTTCAAAAACTAGAGAGTATCGGTATTACTGGCCTTGCATTAAAAATATTAAACTCTTATATTACTAATAGGTACCAAATAGTCGGCATCGGTGAACATCGAAGTGAACCCAAACCCATTACTTGTGGAGTACCACAAGGTTCCATACTAGGCCCTCTATTATTCCTTATTTATATCAACAATATTAATGAAATCGGACTTACGGGAGCTATTTCACTATATGCCGATGACACTAGTCTTTTTTATTTTGGCAGTAATATAGAAGTAATTGTTAGAGAAGCACAAAATGATCTTAATAGACTATCTATCTGGTTCCAATGCAATCTGCTTACTATTAATGCAAGTAAAACCAAATTCATGATATTTAGTGCTAAAAATAAAAAACTTCACACACAAATTCAATTAAATATTAACGGTCAAACCTTATTACAAACAAATACTGAAAAATATCTAGGTCTTACTCTTGATGATAAACTTACAATGAAACCTCACATTGAAAAAGTAAGAAAAAAGATACTATCACTGACTGGTGCACTTAGAGGAATTGTCCGATGTCTCCCACTACGGGTCAAATATATTATCTACAACTCGATGGTTAAACCTCATCTCGATTACCTAGTCGAAATATGGGGAAATGCTGCCAAAACTCACCTTAAAAAACTACAAATATCTCAAAATAAAATTATTAAAGTCTTATTCAATTATGATTATTTAACATCTTCTCAAAAGGTTTTTAAAGAAACAAAACTAATGAATATTGATCAAATTTATAAATATAACACCTGCATACTTATACGAAAAATAATTAATAGAGACATACATACACAAATAACATTTACAAAAAGAATTCAAATTCAAAAACGCATGACGAGGCAAGCTAACCATATAATTTTAAGAGCACCTAGGACAAACTACGGTAGAAAGACTATTGTATATGAGGGAGCTGAACTCTATAACTCTATACCTAAAGAAATCAAGGAATCGAAGTCACTTCCAACTTTTAAAAGGCTATTAAAACACCACCTGACTAATATTTTATCACTGTAACTTTTTACCGATTTTGTTAAACCTAATTTTAGTTTATTACTAAGCGAAACCGTCGCTTATCTTAATTGTGATGTTTTTCCTCATAGAAGTGAATAATTGTATTCTTTTTGAGCGAAATAAATTTCTTAAACCGTAAACCGTAAACGCCTGGGTGTCACCACTGCGAGGTTCGTCCGGAGGACACGGTGGAGCATACGGTGCAGGACTGCCCCGCTTGGGCAGAGCACCGCCGTGTCCTCACGACGGCGATAGGCGGAGACCTCTCGCGCCCGGCATTGGTCGAGGCCATGCTGCGGGGCGAGACGGAGTGGGAAGCGGTCGCCTCCTTCTGCGAAGCAGTGATGCTCGCGAAGGAGGAGGCGGGCCGAGTGAGGGAGAGAACAGCGTCCTCCCTCCACCCCAGCCGCAGTGGTAGACGCCCACGGCGACAGACGTCGCAAGACGATCTCCGGCCACCGTAGGCGCGGGCATGCGGGCAGCGAGTAATGGGCGACTCGCTGTCCGACCATGGACCATGCCCGGGTCGACGGCGCGTTGTGTTCCACGCGCGCCTCACTCCTTGAGCATAGTGACGGGGCCTGTAGAGGGCCAAAGCCTGCTGGGGTCGCGGGACTCACAGATTACCGTGACCCCGGTACGTAAAGGGCTACTGAAGGACACCGTAGATTTTAGTCAGTACAAGTCTGACAGTCCCTCCCGCCCTGCCCTGGGTGGGAGGACTCATTTGATGATTTTACCACGAAAAAAAAAAAAAAGATCGTGGGTGCGTTTACAAACATTTGAACTCACAATACACAAAAAGCCTGATTCGTAATATAATTACTTGTAAGCCATAAACATATTTGTTCCGTGTGGCAATCGAACCCATGCACGCGCGACAGCAGCCAATCAAAAATAATGTGTAGTATTCGAGGCAAAGTGCTAAAAGCTCACTTCGCTCGGCCTTCAATCCATGGGCCCTATTTTTCTGAAGTAGGGCCACAAATATTGTAAATACGTCCCTGGTCTACATTGCTAAAGCCATTGTCCTCACTTTCTAGTGTCTCGAAACCTATTAGAATACTGTGGAGTCACTCGTTAGATCGATACTACTGCAGTACTGAGGGTCAATGGTACTACAATATAAAGTAGCTCTTTAACCCAATCACAGATGCATGCCGTTTGGTATTTTGTGGTTGCATTGTTTTATTTATTACTCATGAAAAGGAGATTTTTACGTGAATGCATCGCAAATGTTAAGGATACCCACAGCATGTGGCTCTCGGAGATTTTTTGACCAAAATTAATTTACATTAAACATATTTCTACCTAACCTTTCCACGAAATTTACCGAAGAACCAACGTGTCGTAGGTATAGAATTCGTCGCGGGTCTGTCTTATAAGGTTACCGTGATCCTGGAACGTAAAGGGCTTTTGAAGGATCACCGTGGATTTTAGTCAGTACGAGCCTGACAGCCCCTTCTTGTTCACCCAGGGTGGTGAGTGAGTTATGATTATTGGATGGTTTTACCCGGTAAAAAAAGGTATAACATTCGACCCTTGATTCGTCTAATATCACAAGTAGTCACTATCGACTCCAAAAACAAGACGAACGATGTGGTTCTTCTTTGCTCCGTTAGTCTCTACTTTGTTGGAAATCAGGTGGCATGCCATCACGTCTTAAAGCGTGAGTAGTTAGGCTGTGGGAAAGAGACAGCTATACAAATCGTCTAGCACCATCTCTTTCCCTGAGCGGAACCAAGACGTCGTTTCTTAATCAGTATATTTATACTTCCTTTTTCAAGTGATTATTTTACATTTTTAAATATTTTTACAAAAACAGAAAGAAAAAACATTTAAAAACATAAAAAATAGTGGCCCACCAGCATCGGGAACAGGGTCCAAGCTGCCGGTGGTTAGGGGTCCAGAGAAAGGAACCTCCTCACTATGCTCGCCGTGTCCAAGAGAACTGCTTTCTGCATCAAGCCCTTGAGCCAGCTGCACAATGAGAGCCTCTTAAGGTGTTACTGATTATTATCTTTTTTTAAAAGCATCTGTTCCCTGCCATGCGTTTTCACCCGCCTGCTCAGCTCGTATTGCTCGTAGCGTAGTGTTATATAACCCATAGCCTTCTTTGATAAATGTACATCAAACGACCAGTAGTTCCTGAGATATGCACGTTCAACCAAATATCATTGTACCGAAATATAGTTATAATAATAATAATATAATAATATCTTTATTATCAGAATTTGTTTGAGTTCCCACGCTTACATTGACGGTAGTGTATTTGTTTTCCATCATGAGTTACTGAAGACACAGGAAAATTGACAAGCATTGTCACCTGCCAGCAGGTTTAACTAGAAGCATGAGGTTACAAGGAAAATGCACAATTATTCAGATAGGTGAAGACGACCATCGACTATGTAATATTAGTTTATGATCAGAGTCTCCCTCAGTGTTTCTGTGCATTTTGTGACAATAAGGTGAGGAAATCATCAAGGAGGAAGTGTACTACATCCAGAATATAGATGATAAAAGATATGTGATATCTATCAACGCGTTTCTCACGGCGAGGAGGCATTTTTTTTCTTTTTTTTTGCGGTAGTTAATGTGACGTCTACCAATGAGTTTCTCACAAAAAGGCCTTTTATTTCTCAGAGAGGCGTGGTAAACAGTGAGGAGGCCTGCGTGCCAACAGCGGCAATGCCAGAAGCTCGTTAGCTAATTCAAGTATGCTATAAACTCTCATAAGCCTTCTTCCAAATAAGTTTGAGATGCAGACGTAAACTTGAATCATTATCACTGAATAATGATGAGATAAACAAACATCCGTCTGACTGGGATCTTGCTGACGAGAAAATCAGATTTCCTGCAGATTGAGACGAAGTCATAACATGGCTTTAAAGTAAATATTTATTCATAGAACTGACGAACTGCTGTTTTATGACGGATGGGTTGATAAACAGACTGACTGTGACAGTGTCTCCTTTTATTATCGTTCTAAAATCATCAAATGAGTCACCAGCACAGGACGGGAGGGATTGTCAGACTCGTACTAAAATCTACCGCGTCCTTCAATAGCCCTTTACTTTCCAGGGTCACGATTACTTGATAAGACAGTCCCGCGCGCGACCCCGGACAGTGTCACGACCGAAGAGAGATCAGGCGCAGGACCAACGGCTTAACGTACACGGGGATATTATACAGCCAACTAATTAAATTACATGACATTTTTTTTTTATCGTTGTAAAATCATCAAATGAGTCCTCTCACCCAGGGCAGGGCGGGAGGGACTGTCAGACTTGTACTGACTAAAATCCACGGTGTCCTTGACTAGCCCTTTACGTTCCGGTGTCACGGTAATGGGAAAGTCCCGCGACCCCGGCAGGCTATGGCCCTCTACAGGCCCCGTCACTATGCTGACACTCCTTGAGGCGCGCGTGGAACACAACGAACCGTCGACCCACATGACATAATTATCAATACCATTGTCTGCAGCCCAACTTCAGCCACCCCTGGTGGTAACAAGATAGATAATCCAATGTTTATAGCGTTGAATACCTAATTTCGTCTAGCTTCATTGTGTTTTTCTGGTTTATCACAGTTGATTCTTGTACATAAGATTTGCAGTGGCTTTTTTTTTTTTTTTTTTTTTTTTGCGTGGTAAAATCATCAAATGAGTCCTCCCACCCAGGGCAGGGCGGGAGGGACTGTCAGACTTGTACTGACTAAAATCCACGGTGTCCTTCACTAGCCCTTTACGTACCGGGGTCACGGTAATCCCTTGGTCCCGCGACCCCGGCAGGCTTTGGCCCTCTACAGGCCCCGTCAATATGCTGACACTCTTTGAGGCGCGCGTGGAACACAACGCGCCGTCGACCCGGGCATGGTCCATGGTCGGACAGCAAGTCGCCCATTACTCGCTGCCCGCATGCCCGCGCCTACGGTGGCCGGAGATCGTCCTGCGACGTCCGACGCCGTGGGCGTCTACCACTGCGGCTGGGGTGGAGGGAGGACGCTGTCCTCTCCCTCAGGCGGCCCGCCTCCTCCTTCACGAGCATTACTGCTTCGCAGAAGGAGGCGACCGCTTCCCACTCCGTCTCGCCCCGCAGCATGGCCTCGACCAATGCCGGGCGCGAGAGGTCTCCGCCTATCGCCGTCGTGAGGACACGGCGGTGCTCTGCCCAAGCGGGGCAGTCCTGCACCGTATGCTCCACCGTGTCCTCCGGACGATCCTCGCAGTGGTGACACCCAGGCGTTTCTTCCCTCCCTATCAGACACAGGAACCTCCCGAAACTTCCGTGTCCGGTGAGGACCTGCGTCATGCGGTAGGTAAGGACGCCGTGACGCCTATCCAGCCACTCCTCAAAGAGGGGTCTTACCGCCGCGATTGCGGCGTGCCCGGGATTTGCAGTGGCTTAAGGTAGTTGAAGTCACAAAGGGGATTTCGTTTCGCAGCATTGATAATTTAAATCTGTATCTTGTGGCCACTGCAGAATTATGATGATATTGCTTTGTGTGAAGATTAACATCCTCTATCCTGCAGTGGACGCTGGCCTTAAGAGTTAAGAATAGTTAAACAATACGTCGCTTGTAACAATTTAACAATAAACTGAATGGCGATGAGTTAAGGGCGTTTAGTAGTGGACAAACGTGTTTTATTTATATTTATGGTTTAGTTATTCAGAATGGCAAACACATACAGGATAGCATTGAATTGACTTGCTCATGTGCTACATAAATCGTGGAGGTTTGTCTTTAGCCAGGCATTTGAATATAATTATCTTTTTTCCGATGTGCGGTTCAAGGATCGAAGAGCACAAACTAGACAAGGTTGTTGGTTATATTTTGGGATTGTTGTGTGCAAAAAACATCGTATTGATCAATTTTTGTTTCGAGAAGGCGTGCCTCTTCTCCTTCACTGCAGTTGCAAATGGTTTAATCACCACATTGTAGTCTGTAAGTTCCTATTTGGAGATAACGACCCAGAATACTAAATATTATTTCCTTTTGTGAGTTTCATTGCTTTACAGAACTCAGGCATTGTTTTTCAATGGAAATACAAGTGTGACTAAACAAAGATGATTAGATGATTGATATGTGGCAATCACATGTTTGTTCTGGCTGTTGCATGCTGTTCTGGATATAAGCCTTCCCCAAAGAATGGCAACTATCCCAGTCCTGGGCAGTCTGCCTCAAATCTAGTTTAATTGCCCATACAAAAAAGTTTGCTCATTAGCCGTTCATTGTAGGTAATGGTTTATTAGAAAGAGGAGACACCAATCCATAACAAACCTCGCCAGCCGGGCGCCGAAGCCGAGGCAGCGTCACGTTGTCTGATATTATGACGGAACACACGTTATGTCTACCGGAGTCAAACAGTTAGTACAAGTTAACAGCTTTTAACCATAACATCTTATGGAGATGCATATCTACTATAGGAATATGCAATAATGTTAGTTAAAAGTGCTATGTCTACCTGCGAGTACCTACATAATTATAATATCACCTAAGTATAATTTTATCGATGGTGTGTTGCGGGCATATGGCCCGCAATGTGCGAGGACCTTCACAAAGAGGATTGGTTACAGAAGCCACATGCGAGCACACGAAAGACAGAGGAGCTGATACAATCCCGTTGGCCGAAATCGGTCAGATCTCATCATCTTCATCATCACATTCGGATGCAAAGTGACTTCTGTGCTGTCATCGCGACGTTGTGAACGTGGCGAATATCTGGCTCCCTAGAAAAGCGGCAAGCGATAAACGAAAACGCTCAGTAGTCCTTAATAGATTTTCAACTTTATGCGATAAGGTTTTAAGTTGAAAATGTATTAAAACTACAGTCTTGCAAACAACACAAAGAAGTTTGGTGGATTTCAGTAGACGGGAGAAAGCCTGCAAAACAAATGTGATTTCATGTACCCCCAATGGATTGTCGATGTCCTCAACAATTCCGCTTCACCTCTTTAAGAAGATGACAAATGGAACGTCACAGCATTCATTCATAGTTCCCTGCAGTCCGATGCAGTTAGTTTCCGCACTTAAACTAGACTGAATTAGGAGGGCCTTTAATTCGCAGCGTCACTGGCAACAAGAGTTCAAGGCTCTCCTTAAGTGGTTACACGCCAATATAGTCTTTAGAGGGTTAAGTCAAGATTGAGACGGTCTCCTTGTGAAGCGGTAGTAATTGATTAATAAGCAATAAGAGACACACTCGGTTAAATTGTTCTAGTTAATCCGAACCGAGTAACTCCGTGAGTCTAAATTTTGGATGGTTCATATCCTTGAAGGATACATGGTTCATATGAAGATACTACAACGATAACGTGCAATAACACAATACATACTTAGATAATGTTGAACTGTCAAACAGCTTTATGGTCGTGCTATGGCTACATGCTATGGATGGTCGCAGATCATCATCATCAGCCCACTGCTGGGACACAAACTTCCTCTTTGTGAGAGGGAGTGAGCCATCTAACAAGCAGGCCCAGTGCGGTTTGGTAGTTGTCACAAATGTCTTCGAATTTTCAATCCTAGGACATGTCGGTTTCCTCACGATGTTTTACTTCAACGTTTTGAGAGCAGTGGTGAGGAGATAATTTACACAAAGTAATACGCCTGGTTGGGTTCGAACCCACGATCTACAATTCATAACGACGATGAAGAGTCAATAAATAATAACTGCAAAAACGCAACTTTACAGGAGGCGAAAAAAACGTTCCAAGTCCGTTTAATTATTTTTTTAGTATATTTGATTTTTTAAATGTTTTATGTAAACTGACTACAATATTATGCTTATGACTACAATATTAATATATTAATCAATGATTTTATTAGTTTTTAGATATATTTTAGATAGATTTTATTAGTATTTATTGCCATCGTAAATGACGTAACACCACTTAGTATATATTGCAATAATTGTTTATCTTGCAAAATTAATAAGAAACAGACGTAAGATCTTTGTCAGCATGTGCATTACTCTATTCTACAATAAATAATGCAATAAAACAAAAATGGCCAAAATGTTAGATATTATATATTGACTCTCCATCGTCGATAAGTCACGGCCTCTCAAATGGTCGCAAATGAAAATCTATGTAGGCTTTACCACACATCGTACTGATTGAACTGTGCATCTTCCTCGCACAGCTATCTCTTGAGGCGGCGCATCTCCATAGCATTTCTTACTCGTTCCGCTACATAGCATTAAGATCAGTGGAAACGGTTAAGGCTCTTACTTAGATTTGTGCAAAATAAGTTACATTTCGGAAATTTTATCAATTTTGCACAAATCTATGAGAGATCGAATGTTTTGATCAAGTTACAACTTGTCACTGGTAAGCGGATTGCAAAAAACACAAGAAAATTCGAATTTCGTTGGCTCTTACTACGCAATCACCTTAAATAGTTTTATAAAAAGGACCTCCTGCAGATCCAAGAGAAAGAGAGACAGAAAGAGTTATTTCAGTGGTATACTAATTATAGTAGCTAAGAAAACCTTGGTGTTGCCACTCTACCATAACACGGAATGTTTTTGGTTTTACCTAATAGACACGCTGCTAAAACTGAAAATTAGTATTGCACCACAGTACCCCAGTTGATACGATCTCGTCTGAGTGCAGAACAATAGAGTAGTCGAAACACGCAATTATAACAACACTCGTGTGATCACTGTAATTCTGTAAGCTTGTTGCATTTATTTAGGTCGAACCTCCAGTCTCAGCCCGTGTTATATTAATATTATAAGTACTTTATACCTGGACAGAGAGTGCGAAGCGTATAAATTAAGTATTTACGAGTACGTTAATTCATTAACAATGAGGAAAATAATAATAATAAGCTTCTCAAATAGTGCCCCTTTCACCTCTCGGTAATGAAAAACAACATCACCTATTTATTGCATGATCGTCCTTCGTTTTTACATTATGTGTGGTGTGTGTCGCCAAATAAAGACGCTGGTTCTCAACTGGACCTTGCAATGCATTGGGTTAAAAGATGTCAATAGTGCATTATTGTTGACAAGTCTCTCCGCCTTTAATTGTCGACATACTTGACACATTATTGAACACTTACGTTGTCAACAATTCGTTTAATTTTACTTTACTTACACTATTCGTTCAATATTATACTTTGCCTTCATACTATCTACTTTGTTCTTAATGGTCCAATGTTTACATAATATCGTGTGCACCTATCTCTACTTCATAGTTATGATGGAAACTGTTATGGGAGAACTTGAGTTCAGGATATTGCAACCTTACAATAACATATCGATATAGCCTACTTAGAATAAAAATAATTCATCATCGGCCTAGCCTTTTCCCAACTATGTTGGGGTCGGCTTACAGTGGAGCTGCATGTAAAAGCAGCTGAATATCACTATGTTACATGGAGATCAACTGACTGATCGCCACAACCCAGTAACTGGGTACCCAATACCCCTTGGTAAGACTGATTGTTGGACTTTAAAGCTGCTGTGTAGAGTCCTCGCCAGGACAAGTACTTTAGGCATGCGGGCGGCGAGTAATGGGTGACTCGCTGTCCAACCATGGACAATACGCGGGTCGACGATGGCGCGTTGTGTTCCACGCACGCGCGCTTATTATATCAAATTGCATAAAAAAATTATTACCACGAATTTTCCGCAGAACTTCAGTCGCGGCGCGGATTACAGAAACGTCTGTCAAATATCTACAAATGACAGCCGGACACAACGACTTTAGGTGCTTTCTTAGGCACGGAGGAATACTCGCTATGATAAATGGTGACTCATCCACAGACCAAACCTCTGCAAGCACGGCTTAACCTTTAAAAGCGACCTGCGCGGCTGTTATCATTACGCCACGAGCTAAAAATTAAAATTACAATGCAGTAAATCAGCAGTTTCTAAACATCTAAATTACCTACTATCAAAGTGCAACCTCACAAGATGTCTGTGCTTCATCAGTTCATCACTTACCGTGTCGTATCTAATAAGAAGTGGCCAACCAAACTCCATGCTTAGCTTCAACTTGGCCACCTTGTTCAACTTGGCGATAGCCTTATGTGGGGGCCCCTGGAAGTTTGCTTCCTCGAGGCAATACAATACTCCTTCGACAGAAAACTTAGTACTCCAACATTTTCCACTCTGTCGAAGTAGGTTAATAATACTACTAATGATTGGCGATTCTGAATGTGCGGCTCGATAATAAACGCGAATCGATAAAATCCAAGAATTGATAGGTCAGTTAACTCTACTTATCAATGGAACTCGGTCACCATAGAGTTTAAAATAGTGCTTTTACTTGGGTACCTATTTGATATTTGTACGTGTAAGGTACCTTATGATATAACTCTTTATTGTATGCTTTAAAGGATTCTAAGAATTGCTACTACAGAAAGTAGCTGAGAGCTTTTTATAATGGGTCTTGGTGTCTTGGTCTCAATCGAGCCCAGAAGCAAAGATGAGATCTGTGGACGCACCTCTATGGATTTGTATTGGAGATTGGAGACTTGCGTCGCCATGTGTACGAACGGGCTTAAATTAACGCCAAATTCTGACAAGATGGTGGTCGCGCGGTCGTAAACACGTGCGCGATGGTTGGTACTATATTCCGCCCTAATCCTGGTAGCAGCTATTCCACTGTAAGATGACCACTTCTGGTAAAAGGCATCCTTGGGCCGAAATACATATTGATTAGCAGTATTTCCTTTATTACTTAATATCTACTTATACTCGGTGTTTAGAAAATTCTCAATGGCCTTACCCTATGACCTATTCTTTAAAAATATGAAGATTGAAGAAACCTTTGTATTTAACGCAATCTTCATACGTTATGAATATAAATGACGTACAACGAAGTAATATTCTTAAAGACATTTATAATTTACTGTCTGAAGAAGGTCGCTATATTATATTGGCAACTATATTATATGTATACTTAATTAATCTTGGAATAATAATTGGTAGAGGTAATTGAATATTTAGGTAGTATACATAAAAAAACTTTAGACAGGACTGGGTTTTTTTTATAGTGGTAAAATCATCAAATGAGTCCTCCCACCCAGGGCAGAGCGGGAGGGACTGTCAGACTCGTACTGACTAAAATCCACGGTGTCCTTCAATAGCCCTTTACGTTCCGGGGTCACGGTAATTCGTACAGTCCCGCGACCAGACAGGACTGGGTAGGGATCTTGAGAAACCTGTGTGCTCATGATGCCGTACGTAGACATGCGTAGACGCATAGTCCTTTATAGCTTTGCGGCTATTTAGTCACTCTCGGTTTATTAAGGACCCGTCACATAGTCCAGTTGGCAAAACTATATTTTTTACTAATTTCCCCACTAAAAGTGATCTCGGTATTCAAAATCGTGTATCGTAAATAAATGACACTCCTGCATGTGGGTTTCAAATACATGTGTGTTATAATTTTCAAATAAATCGAAACAGTAGGATCGAGAGAAGTGTCTGTAACAGACGTACACACACGGTTGCGATAACCCTTTTTTTTATCGTGCTAAAATCATCAATTGAGTCCTCCCACCCAGGGCAGGGCGGGAGGGACTGTCAGACCTGACTGACTAATATCCACGGTGTCCTTCAATAGCCCTTTACGTACCGGGGTCACGGCAATTCGTGAGTCCCGCGACCCCGGCAGGCTTTGGCCTTCTACAGGGGGCCCCGTCACTATGCTGACACTCCTTGAGGCGCGCGTGGAACACAACGCGCCGTCGACCCGGGCATGGTCCATGGTCAGACAGCGAGTCGCCCATTACTCGCCGCCCGCATGCCCGCGCCTATGGTGGCCGGAGATCGTCTGCCGACGTCCGTCGCCGTGGGCGTCTACCACTGCGGCTGGGGTTGAGGGAGGACGCTGTCCTCTCCCTCACTCCTCCTTTGCGAGCATGACTGCTTCGCAGAAGGAGGCGACCGCTTCCCACTCCGTCTTGTCCCGCAGCATGGCCTCGACCAATGCCGGGCCCAAGAGGTCTCCGCCTATCGCCGTCGTGAGGACAAGGCGGTGCTCTGCCCAAGCGGGGCAGTCCTGCACCGTATGCTCCACCGTGTCCTCCGGACGATCCTCGCAAAAAGTATTTAAGAGATTTTTCACTAAAGTACTCTAAACTGTATCTACATAAACTAGTACTTACCACAGACATTTTCTCAAGTACCCACCTCCGAAATAGAGATCCTGTTATAAATGGAGAATATCTTGGCACTTACACACAGTTCAACGACCTAAGGGCATAAGCAAGGCTCCACTCTACGTGTCACGTAGATTGATGTAGTTATGATGACATTTGGACTGTTGGAATGTTACGTGTAAATGGCATACTCATTACAATAATTTAAGTACGTTTCAAATGTTTCGTTGATATTTTAGATATTGCTAAACTAGCAATCATATTTTATTTAAATAAAAAATTGATGCGCAGAGTTTAATCCTAGAATCTAAGGAACAAAAGTTTCCTTTCCTTTTACACCGAAAATTAGAACTATTGAAGGAATTTAAAAAAACATAACCCTCCTTCTGGCGCAGTCGGATAAAAAGTAGTCACCTTTTGTTCAAGGGATAAAATAGGGCATTTTAAAAGTTTGTATTGAAGTTCGCTAATTTACTTAGCAAAATACACCATCACGATTTTTGTCTATGGAAAACCCCATCATAAATATTTTTGCAGTCAAACAATTTGTTCTTATCCGGTAGCAAGGACATGTCCTGCATTGCCAACAAACACTCTTTCAATTTTCCTGTGTATTTCTGTGGATTTATTTTGTACTGTTTTTGACCATTAAGAAAAGTCGTAGAAAATTAATCGTAATACTGAAGTAACAGGAAACCCGTCAGTCGGTCCTTAGGCTGGGAAAACCGTTAGGGAAATCTTGATATGATTGATTTTTTTCTGTTGTTTTAAAATGTATTGTAATATTTTTTTGGACTTATGTATTCTGATTAAAAACAACATACAGTGTACATGCTGCCTCTTAATACTGCCATTAATGTTGATTAGGTATTCCTCACAAACGACTGACGCGCACATTTTGTGAAGTAATTGACTCTTTTATCATTATTAAGTACCAATAATTATCTTTAGAAAGATTCTCATTATACCTGTTTACAACCTGTCGGTCAATGTAATCTTTTACAGTTACGACTACGAGCAATGAAGCATAGAAACATTTGGTGCGCGATTTTGATATGCATAGGTACCTCTTATATTATAGTAGTATAGTACTTTATACAGTTTATATAGTATTAATATATGATTAGTTGTCCATTATTACTTTTTGTAGTGTATCTTGAGAAAAATAATTGACTAAATTGTGTGCATGGAGTATTTAAAAACAAAAACATGTATGTACAAGTACATACCTACCTTTTGTGTGTAATTTTTTGTACCATCTTCTATACCATGTTTTTATGCATTTTTTAATTCTTTTTATTCTATTCTATTCTAAAATTATTCCATTCCACATTTTTCAGTTTTAAACATACGTAAAATCATGCAAATAATACCCCAAGAATTGGGCAAAGGTGTACCTAATGGTACGCACCCTGATTCGGATTCGGGTTCGAACAGTCATTGTTAAATATGTATTCCTTTAAAAACATTTTAAGTTCAATATTTTTATTAAATTTTTGCGAAATGAACACTGTAATTTTTGTATGTCATGATTTCCGCAAAGTAACGCCTAATATAGTAAAGATTCGAACTAATAAGCGCCTTTTAGCGTCACAACATTTACTCAATCTATAAACACATCCATCGCTCATCATTACATATTAGGAAAGCAATTTACACAACAATTTAGCACCGATTATGAAAGATTCTCCACAAAATATGACAACCAATATATTTTGACATGCGAAAAAATATTGAAGCTTTAAAAATATTCCGATTTTCGTCTGCTGTCTTTGAAAGTGGCGCCACCATGAGCTGTCAAAGTATAATGGGGGTATTCGCCTTGGCCACTTTTTTTTTTTTTTTTTTGCGTGGTAAAATCATCAAATGAGGCCTCCCACCCAGGGCAGGGCGGGAGGGACTGTCAGACTTGTACTGACTAAAATCCACGGTGTCCTTCACAAGCCCTTTACGTACCGGGGTCACGGTAATGGGTAAGTCCCGCGACCCCGGCAGGCTTTGGCCCTCTACAGGCCCCGTCAATATGCTGACACTCTTTGAGGCGCGCGTGGAACACAACGCGCCGTCGACCCGGGCATGGTCCATGGTCGGACAGCAAGTCGCCCATTACTTGCTGCCCGCCTGCCCGCGCCTACGGTGGCCGGAGATCGTCCTGTGACGTCCGACGCCGTGGGCGTCTACCACTGCGGCTGGGATGGAGGGAGGACGCTGTCCTCTCCCTCAGGCGGCCCGCCTCCTCCTTCACGAGCATGACTGCTTCGCAGAAGGAGGCGACCGCTTCCCACTCCGTCTCGCCCCGCAGCATGGCCTCGACCAATGCCGGGCGCGAGAGGTCTCCGCCTATCGCCGTCGTGAGGACACGGCGGTGCTCTGCCCAAGCGGGGCAGTCCTGCACCGTATGCTCCACCGTGTCCTCCGGACGATCCTCGCAGTGGTGACACCCAGGCGTTTCTTCCCTCCCTATCAGACACAGGAACCTCCCGAAACTTCCGTGTCCGGTGAGGACCTGCGTCATGCGGAAGGTAAGGACGCCGTGACGCCTATCCAGCCACTCCTCAAAGAAGGGTCTTACCGCCGCGATTGCGGCGTGCCCGGACCTCGGTTGCGACAGTCGCTCCCTCCATACTGCCCTGAGATCGCGCCGGAGCTCTTCCCGCCGCGCCTGGACCTGTCGAGGCAGCGGGGATTCGCCCCGGCGCTGCGCCTCCACGCGCCATTCGTAGACGCGCTGGAGGGCAGTCGCCTCCAGATCCCAGGGCAGCAATCCCGCTAGGAGGTTGGCTGATTCGCCGGCGATCGTGCGGTATCCCCGGATCATCCGGATAGCCATGACCCTCTGCGCTTTGGCCACTTGACTTCGAGAACAAACACGAAGTCAGACAAATTATTACGGTTCAATATGTTTGCTTTTAAGCTAGTACTTTACTCAATGTTTGTTATAAAGACTAGGTCATTGATGCTGCCTGAATGGTCTCCTCAAAGAGGGGTCTTACCGCCGCGATTGCGGCGTGCCCGGACCTCGGTTGCGATAGTCGCTCCCTCCATACTGCCCTGAGTTCGCGCCGGAGGGGAAATCGCACACTTAAGGCAATCTTGAGTGCAAGTGGCAAGTCCTGATGGCGCTTGTGCTACGTTAGTGTTGTGTTAAGTATGCCTTAAGTGTGTATGTCCCCATTATACCTCGCGTCCCAGTCTTATACACTGTTCTCCTAATAATCTGGATCAAAGATTATCTAGATAAACACTTTATTATGGTAGTTTGATCACAAAGATCAGTTACCGATATTCACGCGGGTAAAATCGAGGACATAGGGAATACTAGCGAATTTAACCGTGATACTAAATAATGCCGTGATTGGAATGAATTTGGTATCAATTTAAAGTTAACAGTTAAACCTTTAAAATGGTATCATTTTTATAATTCTTAACTAGTTAATCAATACGTTAAAACGGAGTAAGTGATTCCATATTTTTGCTCGCGATTGTGACTTTTCCGTTGTGATCGCTCTAGGGCAAAATGGTCTGAAGACTTAAGTAGGTCAGATAAAAAAGGTGATGAATAATGTGTTGTAACCAAACTTGTAAGAGATCATGCCCAAAAGTAATAATTATTGATTTAATTAAAAGAAGATTGCTTGCTATAATTTAGTCCATTGATTTATTACTGTAGTCTTCGCATTTCTAGATATTTCATTTTAGTCTACAGATTTTGGAGGCTATACCTTCAATTTGATTTTGACTCATACAACTTAATATACAGACAGGAACATTAAGAAGGCAACCGATATTGATTTGCATATGTGAGCCAAAAAGGCTTCAAGTACCATTTGCCCTGTGAAAATTAGTATGTATAGTGTGTTACTAAATACTGTCCAACCAGGGGCCGTTATTATGACGTCTTAAAAGCAGGCTTGTTCCAGTGAGTGAACGAGGTGGCGCTAGACGACTTGTATAGCTCTGTCTCTTTCACTCACTGGAACAAGCCTGGTTTTAAGGCGTCGTAATACGGCTGCAGAAAGGTACGTATACATGATTGTAAGCCAAAAAAATAAATAACAGAAATAAAATCCCTACAGTTTGTTTAGTTGAACGCGTTAATCTCAGGAACTACTGTTTCGAATTCGAAAATTATTTATTGTGTTGTATAGTCCTTTTATCGAGGAAGGCTATTGACTATCATCACGCTACCAACAATAGGAGCCAAGCAGCGGGGTCCTATTGTTGGTAGATCCCGCTAGGAGGTTGGCTGATTCGCCGGCGATCGTGCGGTATCCCCGGATCATCCGGATAGCCATGACCCTCTGCGCCTTGGCCACTTGACTTCGAGAACAAACACGAAGTCAGACAAATTATTACGGTTCAATATGTTTGCTTTTAAGCTAGTACTTTACTCAATGTTTGTTATAAAGACTAGGTCATTGATGCTACCTGAATGGTCTCCTCAAAGAGGGGTCTTACCGCCGCGATTGCGGCGTGCCCGGACCTCGGTTGCGATAGTCGCTCCCTCCATACTGCCCTGAGTTCGCGCCGGAGGGGAAATCGCACACTTAAGGCAATCTTGAGTGCAAGTGGCAAGTCCTGATGGCGCTTGTGCTACGTTAGTGTTGTGTTAAGTATGCCTTAAGTGTGTATGTCCCCATTATACCTCGCGTCCCAGTCTTATACACTGTTCTCCTAATAATCTGGATCAAAGATTATCTAGATAAACACTTTATTATGGTAGTTTGATCACAAAGATCAGTTACCGATATTCACGCGGGTAAAATCGAGGACATAGGGAACACTAGCGAATTTAACCGTGATACTAAATAATGCCGTGATTGGAATGAATTTGGTATCAATTTAAAGTTAACAGTTAAACCTTTAAAATGGTATCATTTTTATAATTCTTAACTAGTTAATCAATACGTTAAAACGGAGTAAGTGATTCCATATTTTTGCTCGCGATTGTGACTTTTCCGTTGTGATCGCTCTAGGGCAAAATGGTCTGAAGACTTAAGTAGGTCAGATAAAAAAGGTGATGAATAATGTGTTGTAACCAAACTTGTAAGAGATCATGCCCAAAAGTAATAATTATTGATTTAATTAAAAGAAGATTGCTTGCTATAATTTAGTCCATTGATTTATTACTGTAGTCTTCGCATTTCTAGATATTTCATTTTAGTCTACAGATTTTGGAGGCTATACCTTCAATTTGATTTTGACTCATACAACTTAATATACAGACAGGAACATTAAGAAGGCAACCGATATTGATTTGCATATGTGAGCCAAAAAGGCTTCAAGTACCATTTGCCCTGTGAAAATTAGTATGTATAGTGTGTTACTAAATACTGTCCAACCAGGGGCCGTTATTATGACGTCTTAAAAGCAGGCTTGTTCCAGTGAGTGAACGAGGTGGCGCTAGACGACTTGTATAGCTCTGTCTCTTTCACTCACTGGAACAAGCCTGGTTTTAAGGCGTCGTAATACGGCTGCAGAAAGGTACGTATACATGATTGTAAGCCAAAAAAATAAATAACAGAAATAAAATCCCTACAGTTTGTTTAGTTGAACGCGTTAATCTCAGGAACTACTGTTTCGAATTCGAAAATTATTTATTGTGTTGTATAGTCCTTTTATCGAGGAAGGCTATTGACTATCATCACGCTACCAACAATAGGAGCCAAGCAGCGGGGTCGAAACCGCGTGGAACAGTTACTTTTCAATAAAATAAACGTATTAATGAATTTTAATGTCCAAATTTCCACGATTTTCTAATGTTCTCCATCATCTGTTTTTGTATGATTGATCGTAGCAAACCGGAGTGTCACCCAGTGAGCTGTGTTGTCATATTAATTTAGTATTTTATCAAAAATTAATTTGATTTTTAAGGTTTCTTTTATTTTTTTATAATAATACTTCCGCTTTTACTTACATAGGTTGGATGGTGGTTTTTTTAACACACTGTATTTGTACAGGAGCACAAGGAAGGCAACTCATTGATATTCACAAGTTGGCGCCATAGAGCACGCAGAATAGCGTCACGTGGACATAATTCATCCATTAGAGAAAAAAATCACGTCGTTACACACAAATAAATCCTTATTATGCCATCTAATCACGCACAAGATGGCCGATTATATCAATTTACTACATAGTGAGAATACTTCGTATATATAAAATAAGTTATTTATATAATTATATATTTATTTATTTATACCTTTTAGGATTTAATTAGAACATCAATCTATTTTTTTAATTGATTTGTTTGTGCTCTTGCGCTGGTTTCTATTAATTTGCAATCAAACAGACATTCTCAGATGTTTTCTAGTTGCAGACTAAAGGTCACTAATGAGAATCGTGGTAGGTGAAATTGGCTAACTGCTGCAAATTTTTTCATCATTGGTCAGACTGACCACGGTCAGACCCATTAAGTTACTTTGTAAATTTAATTTTGTGAAGGGTATATCTTAAAATGAAGGATATTTATTAGGTTTGGTTTTACTACTACAAGCTAAATATGTTTTCGTTTGTTTTTTTACTAAGGCAAACTACTGACCAAATTAACTTAACTTAACCTAAATAATCAATCTATTGGCACCATAGACATAAAGAGTGAACTGAGCAAATATCTCAATCACCACTCTATAAAAAGAGAGAAAACGATTTATTGGTCCATTTATCACTATCGTTAACATAGTGAAAGATTATAAAAAGACAATGTGTGTGTAACTTGTTCCCTATCTCTCACACTTCTGCCCTATTTTACTACTATTTGACATTTGGATAGGTTTCATTCAATTTTCAATTCATTTTCAATTCCATTGTCTGCCTATGATTTGGATTGAATGAAGAGCTGACAACAAAGCATGTCTGCTTCTGTATAGTTATCTTTTCAGTTTCTACCATCTTAACTAGCCTAATTTAGTTACACCTGAGCACATTACAAACTACATTAAAATTGAGCTAAATGGATGCTTTAATAGAGCACTTATTAAGTTCCATGACTAATTATAATAAATTCAAATAAACGATACACAAATAGACAACGAACGAATATGGAATAGTGAACCTATAGCAGTCTATAACATTAACATAGATTTTATAGCAATATATACATAATCACCCGACCTATGCGTGCAGGGTGGTCTAAGGTCGACCGAGCGACAATGGCCAAGGGAGAGCCGTCATCATTATGTAATGTTAATAATAACAGCTTGCCTTATATATAGACGGCTTCAAACTATAATTTAAATGTAATTGTTTGAGGAAACAAGTAGTTTCAGTCTGATTGTTTTACAGTTAAAATGGTGATTGCTAAACACCGTGAAATGTTTTTGATTTTCAGCGGATGTAGCAAATGCGTTAAAACAACGTGTGTGTGCTTGGCGTGGAGATACATGAAAACTAGGGTAAAAACTGAATCACAATTCAGAAACTAAATCAAAAATCATGCGGGTCCTACATGGATGGTCACAAGTCTCCGAAGTTCGAATCTTTTTTCGCTTACTTTGTTTTCCCAAAGTAGTTAAAAAATGTATGGGATTTATAAATTTGTTTAAAATTTAAAGATTAGGTAGGTAAATAGTTATGTTCATTGTTACCAAAATACAATAAGTGATTTTTATAATGAAGGTTTTGAAGATTTCAACTGCCCTTACTCTTGACATAATTTGGGGACCTTGAGATCGAAGGTTTACAAGATCGAAATTATCGCCAAAAGAATCCGCTTCCGTCAGCTTTCATTTATTTATTTTTAGCATCGAATCGACCAAATAGGTCCGACCGCCACCAAGTATGGTATACAACCTTTTTCGTGACCAAGTTTCGAGAGCCTACCTGATTACAGTATTTTATATCTTGCTATAGAAACATATGCCTTGTGGAATGACTCGTCTTGAACTGGGCCAAGGAAATGATAAACATTAATTGTAAAGTATGGTCCAGAGTGTGTTTAAGTGATTGTTGTTCTGTGTTATCTTGTCTATTATGGTTGTTGGGCACGTTCTTTATTACGTGATTGCTGAAACCGAGCATAGGAATCAACTATCTTTTCCTATACTTATTTTCAGCGACAGCACGCCAGTTTGCCCAGTGGTCGAGTAATCGACTTACTGCTGCGCTGCGTGTCGCAGTTTGGTTCCCGCACGGAACAAATATTTTTAAGAATTATGTATATATAATTTTATATTTAAGAAAAGAGAATGGCCAATAATTTTACGGACAATTGCTGTTTATACTTATTAGCGACCAGGCCCAGCTGTCCATCTCTACTTTTATGTGCATTATTTATATATTAGCAGCAATATATAGCATCAATTTATATCTCAAAATAAATAACATGTGAATAAATATTTGAAACAAAAACGGCCGTTTATGTTTTGAATGCACGATTTAGCTAAACAGCTATATTTCAAGTGTTGACAATGTTTTATAAAATTACCTTATTGCCTTTTCTACAGTAATAATAGACCACATTTTGTATTTTTGATTCTATTTACGAGTTATGACATTTTTTCGATTGGCGGCGCTAGTGGACTGTAAAAGGCCCCTGAACCGAATGCTTACATAGGTAGTGGTTTAAAAATAAAATATTTAATATTTTAATATGTAAAACTGACTTTTATTAATAGAATAGAATATACCTACTTTTTGTACACCAACATTTTAAAAGTATATTGCTTTACAATATTGCTTAATCTATATTGTATTATATACACTGGCAGTCTTAAATTAATGATAATATTTCATCTTGTACTGTCTTATATACCGCAATAACGAAATTAATCTGAAAAAAATAACGATGAAGTTCCCGCGTATTTAAATTACCCAGATTTCTACTCCACGTGACTTAAACGAATTACTACTAAACGTACTCTACTCGAGGTTGCATCACTTGAAAGACCCGCATGTTTATAAAACAACGCCAGTAAAAAACGCGACGCGACGCCTGTCGTCGAGTTAATTTGCTACAATTTCGCGAAACAGAACAGCATTAAAAAAAACTTATCGCTGGACTCTACGATGTGGTCTTTGACAATGTTGCCTGACAGATGTCCCGATTTTGAAGGGACGTCCCGATTTTTCAATCAATATTAAATGTCGGGCGGGACAGGCTAAAACCATTGTCACTACCTGGTGATGATGACGACCGGGCCTCTTATCCGGGGCCATACTAATGGGACATCCCGATAATTATCGTAAAATCGTATCGTATAAACGACATTCATCGCGGCATTTTCCGTTAGTATGGCTCCAGCATTAAAGGACCTCGTTAGCACCGGACCTACAACACAACATGAAATGTGTTATTAGAGTTGAACGTCGGATATCCCAAATGATTTAAGGAAGGTCCCCCAACCCACACGTATTCAGACGAAAATCGGTGTAGCAAAAGCCTAGCTAAAAACTACAGCAATAATTCGTAAGTTAACCCTAATTTACATAAACTTCCTAAGGCCTAATTTACATAATGTCTCTCATTCCGGAAAGAGATTAACAACCGTGATAAATTCAAGGTCAAAGGTCAGCAGATAACGACGCTTTTAGCATATTTTGTTAGGCAGACTAAAGTGTGGTAGTTGCCAGCTGAATTCGCAAACAGTACCAAGTATCAAGGTTTTATGTAAAGCATGTAGTTTTTGGAGAAATGTGCTTTGCTACCTTTGAAATGTTGAGACAGGTCTAGGTTTTGAGACTACGAATAATTGGTCTAAGTTATTGACTTAATTTAATTTATTTATAACGTTTTTATTTTTTAGTCTGGGTAACAAAATCATTTTGTTAAATAAAATATATACCTATAGCCTAGGTTCCATGGGCTGTATTATTAGAAATCGATTGACATCTCATTCAATAAAATCGGTTCAGCAGTTTTGGCACTTACACATATAGACTGCCGCAAAATCGTTACCCTTACTATTAGCTTCGCCGTACTCTGGTAAAAACAGGTAATTCAAAATGTGCTTCGTAAGCATCAACAAGGATGCTAATTAAAATCGACCGGTTCACGTTTGTTCATATTATTATTATTAATATTACCAGTAAATAGGACACAGTATTAATAAAAAACTACACCAATTTATGAAATGTCATGTTGATACATGGTAATAATGGCTATTTAATTATTTTAAGTGAAGCTTTGTATTAAACCGACACATGACCGTGTTTTAATCGATTGTAATGATTACAGTGACTGTGACATTGATTTTATTGTGACACAATTTCCACTTCAAAAATAACTTACAGACGAGACGTCCACTTTGAACTCAGTGAATTAATCTACCTTTTCTCAGTACAAAATTAGGTGTTCATAGCTTCATATTCTATACTGTGAAAGAGGAAAATGTGCCTTAAACGTCTGACACCTTTAGTAATTTTCTAAATTAACGCGTCTTATTTAATTATCCTGAAATGTTCTCGTTTAATTCCGCAGAAAATTCGTTAAAGATCCACGTCAGCTCCAAATTACTGTGGTAATTTTTCTGCCGTAATCTCTATGGAACACTTGAATGTCGAATACATGTGTTGTAAATTTTAGATCAAAAGTTATTAGGTACACTCATTTAATTTAATCATCATCTGCTTAGCCTTTTCCCAACTATATTGGAGTTGGCTTCCAGTCAAACCGGATGCAGCTGAATATCAGTATTTTACATGGAGTGACTGCCTAACGGACCTCCACAACCTAGATACTGGGTAATACGATACCCCATGGTAAGGCTGGTTGTCAGACTTTAGAGCTTCTGACTAACAGTAACGACTGTCAAAGATCTACAAATGAGAGCTGGGACCAACACGTAAAGACGTGCTTTGCAAGCAGAAATTATACTCTATTTAATTACCATTAATCACGAATTACCGTGACCACACCGTGGATTTTAGTCAGTACGAGTCTGACAGTCCGTGGGAGGACTCATATGATGATTTTAAAACGTAAAAAAAGACGAGAACTACTAAGTATAAAAAAAAATTTGGAAGAATGGATGTTTGTTACTCAAATGCCTGAAAACGTCTGGATCGATTTAGGTTTTTTGGTACACATTTGTTTTAGTTCATAACCTGGGTACCTTTATACATAGAATTAAGGGCTTCTTTTCCTCTTGGCACAATAGCCAGATACTAGGCGGGCAAAACCGCTAGCAAAACTTACTTTTGACATAGGTAGTTACGTTTTGTTGTTTTCAAAGCGCACGTCAATTCCCGCGTAAAATATTCAGCGTAAAACACGATTGGTCACAACCGTTTAATTTTGTCAATCACTGATTAATGAGTTAATTACAATCATTTCCTTTGTATTGTCTTTGGCTGGCAGTGGGTGACGATAATTTGAATTATCATCGCGAAAAAAATGTTTCTAGAAAATTTAGGAAATTAAACTTAGAGACAACAGCGGTTTGGTCATCATTTCCATAAATAAGATTGACTGTTTTTCACATTAGGTATTCACCTACTTAAATATTTATAGATGCAATGGATATTTGAATATTTTAAATATCGAAAATAGTATCTACTTTTTGTTTTTTATTTAACAAATATCGTTTTTCCGTTCATACAGTGAGGTTGTAGAACTCGCTCCCGACTAGCATTCGTGATGTGAATACTATTTCAATATTTAAAAATAGAGTGAAAGAGCAATAATATATGTGTATCTGTTTATATATTTCTGATGTTATATATTCCATTTTTATTTGTATTTAGCTAGGTTACGATATGAATTCATTTAAAATATTTCTTTTTCAAATTCACACTATTGTCTACATTTCTGTATCCACGTTTCTCCTTTAAACCCATTAATTTCCTCCTGGGAGAAATTTCTTAAGAAATAGTACCATTGTACTTTAGTTCTAAAATTGCGTTGTTTCATGTTCTGTTTTGTTTACATAAATTGTTAAATAAATAAATAATATACCCTGTCCGTCTGACGCATCGGTCATCATCGCTCAGCTGATATACCATTTAATTTTCAATATCAAACCCTAGTGATTGAAGACTGGAATTCATTAAAAAATAAGAACTTAAAATTCAGTACTTACTCGTTGTATAATAGTAGGTACCTTATACGCGCGTATTATTCCTATAAATAACAAGTAATACGCGTGTACTTTGGTTTCAGAGTTCACTTCCATGTCGGTCGAATTAGTCTTCTCCTGGGGATCTACTCTCTGGGGGTCTAAACAGGTTACAGAGACTCAGGAACGCGGAGGGCAAGTAAAGGAATAGGGTGGTTTTGAATTTATCAAAGTCTGACAGTCTTTTCCCCTCTACAAAAATTACTACTGTTTTTTACTTACCTACTTTATTTCGATTCGACTATTTATGATTATTGACACCAAAAGTAAACATGCTTAGGTACATCACTTTTATTTTTAATATATGTCTATCTTATTTCAGTTGCTGACAGTCCCTTCTAACTCAATGGTATGCAGAAACAAAAGAGTGTAGCTTTGTTCTGTCCTGTCACTGACTGCCTCGAATCTTTTAGGCCAGTGGTCGTGATTGCTCAGCTTGAGGCCTTGGGGCCAATTTGATTGGGTATTTCTATCAGAAATTATGAAGTACCAGCCACCGAGCCTGAATCTGATCGGTCGATGGCAATCAGTGCCGGAAATAGGGTTGAGCCAACAGTAGCCAGGCACAGGTCTGATACACTGTAGGGGCGCAGAAATGAACAGACCAGGACCACAATTGGGCAGACCAAGGAGCAGTTAGAGAAGATCGCACTGGCCGCATAAAAGGCTAATTATACGCCACTGATGGCAATAGGTTTACGATTAGATTGGATTAGCCTCTGCCTACACCTTGGGGGATTACAGGCGTGATGTTATATTATTCTACGTCTACAACGGGAAAACAGACAGTTATTTTCTTTTAAGTGTGAGATTAATCTTTGTCTGAAGAATATTTTCATAACATAAATCAATTTTCACGGAAGTTTGTATTTTCTTACTCTCGGGATGGAGATGAGATATTATGTATTGGCTATTATGATACCTAATATGTTAGTTATTGGGTATGTTGGAGTAACAAATACGAACAACTTTTCCCTTTGGCAAAATAACTGCCGCACAGGTCGATCATCAAGGTTAAACTGCGTTTGCCCAGTTTGGTCTGTGGATGCATTCCATCCATCTTTCATAGCACGTAAGGCAGGTCCCAGATGTCACTGACTGCCCCTTCGTACACGACGCAAGTCTTCGGTACCTTAAATTACGAGTTTGGCATCTAGGCGACTATCGCAATACAAATCCATAGAGTTTCGTAAGGTATCGGAGACTTACGCGTTGTGTACGAAGGGCCTTACTGTTAGTCACAAGCTCTAAAGTCTGACAAGAAATCTTAGCCAGTTACAAGATTGTTGAGGTCAGATAGATAGTCGCTCCTTGAAAAATACTGATATGATGTCATCCAGTTTGACTGGAAGCCGACCCCAACAAACACTAGCGACCAAGTATGGAATCACCAACTTTCTTTTTTTTTTTTTTGCGTGGTAAAATTATCAAATGAGTCCTCCCACCCAGGGCAGGGCGGGAGGGACTTTCAGACTTGTACTGACTAAAATCCACGGTGTCCTTCACTAGCCCGTTACGTACCGGGGTCACGGTAATCCCTTGGTCCCGCGACCCCGGCAGGCTTTGGCCCTCTACAGGCCTCGTCAATATGCTGACACTCTTTGAGGCGCGCGTGGAACACAACGCGCCGTCGACCCGGGCATGGTCCATGGTCGGACAGCAAGTCGCCCATTACTCGCTGCCCGCATGCCCGCGCCTACGGTGGCCGGAGATCGTCCTACGACGTCCGACGCCGTGGGCGTCTACCACTGCGGCTGGGGTGGAGGGAGGACGCTGTCCTCTCCCTCAGGCGGCCCGCCTCCTCCTTCACGAGCATTACTGCTTCGCAGAAGGAGGCGACCGCTTCCCACTCCGTCTCGCCCCGCAGCATGGCCTCGACCAATGCCGGGCGCGAGAGGTCTCCACCTATCGCCGTCGTTAGGACACGGCGGTGCTCTGCCCAAGCGGGGCAGTCCTGCACCGTATGCTCCACCGTGTCCTCCGGACGATCCTCGCAGTGGTGACACCCAGGCGTTTCTTCCCTCCCTACCAGACACAGGAACCTCCCGAAACTTCCGTGTCCGGTGAGGACCTGCGTCATGCGGTAGGTCAGGATGCCGTGACGCCTATCCAGCCACTCCTCAAAGAGGGGTCTTACCGCCGCGATTGCGGCGTGCCCGGGAATCACCAACTAGGAATTGAATGGGGATAGCTCTTAAATAATGGCGTAATTTGAATAAAATTGGTATCAATTTAAAGTTAACAGTTGAACGTAAAATCGATAGCTGTTTTATAGTTGCAAATCTGACAGCGTTTATTGCATCATTCGTGATTCTAAATCAGTTGGCACAATGTTTAATGGAAGGTTTTAAATGGGTTTGCTATTGTTTTATTCCATTTTAATGACTATTGTTATGTTCGATTTTTGAAGCATAGAATGTCACTTTTTTGAGCAAGTGGTACGAAAAAAATATTACGCACCCAATTCATGTCAACACATGTCAAATAATAAAAAATATGAAATTACAGGGTAAACATGTCAAGTGTTTCATCAACTGCTATACTTGCATTATACACCTTACTAATGCCCGTTGCTGGCTACAAGCGTACTATTTTCGATTCGGTTAGTGCAGTGGCTAACGATTGGTTCGATCTCCACACGGAACTAATATTTGTATAATCTGCAAGTAGTTGTTCCGGGCCAGTTGTTGAAATGAAATAAAATGATGTTTATTTATTCAAGTAGGTTAAATCAACACTTTTACACGTCTTTTTATAAAACTAGGAGGGGCCGGTGTTTCGTACCTGTCTACTCTGAGAAGAAACAGCCGAAACAAACTCAGAGGTCACAGTCTCTTTTGAAGTCCAGACATTATATGTAGATCAGGCTATACGAGGACCATGCAGGTCAGTGGCTGAAACTGTCTTTTGAAGAAAGAACCACACAAATTCGAGTGGACCTGTCCAGTCAGTCCAAGCATTTGTCAGTCATCGTGTAGCTCGACTCATAACTCAAGGAGCTCAACGACACGACGAAAAATACCAAAGAAAGGACACTTGTGAATGTGTTTGTGTATGTGAGTCTCTACGTTTTTAAACGCACCCACGGTAAAGGAGAAATTCCTAGTGGGAAAATGGGATAAGGGCATGTATCCTATGTTATCTTCTTACTATTATAAATGCAAAAGTATATTACTTCATCCCACAAGAAGTACCTACTCAACCGATTTAGATGAAATTTTGTACATACATAGATCGGTTATAATCTGGATTAAAGGATTTTATTCTTTTTTTAACTTGTTAAAATCATCAAGTGAGTCTTACCAGGGCAGAGCGGGAGGGACTGTCGGACTCGTACTGACTAAAATCCACGGTGTCCTTCAATAGCCCTTTACGCTCCGGGGTCACGGTAATTCGTACCGCGACCCCGGCAAGCTTTGGCCCTCTAGAGGGAGCCCCGTCATTTTGCTGACACTCTTTCAGGCGCGCGTGGAACACAACGCGCCGTCGACCCGGGTGGATAAATGAATATGGTATTTTTTATCCCGATAGTACGATCGCGAGGGTACGATCTCAATTACCAATCCACACGCAGACGATGCCGCTAGTGTGCAGTAGTAATGAAAATCAAGATTAAAAGAAGCAGGTTCAAATCAAGAATGAAAATTAGGCTTTCAAATACATAATACCTATCTAACATAAACGCCATTTCCAAACTCCAATTTTTACCTTGAAATGTATCTCTATCATAGAGTTATCGACAAATTTGAAGTACAATAGATTAAGGGGCAATGATTCGGTTGATTTTTGACAGTTTCTCGTAAATGTATGATCAGGCGCCGATTCTTATCACTCGGTGTTCGGACCCCGTACGGGAGTGACGCGTGTTCTATATTTGAAAGTGGTGATAAGCACGTGCTATGGGGACGGTGCACGAAATGAAGATTATATCCGGGGAGGAGATGGTTAGTCTTGTGATTCTATTTTTAAGAAATAATTTAATTTACACGCTACATTCAAAAACCAAAATTAAAAGTAAAATATTTTCAAAATGAATAAATTAAAAAAATAAATCCATTTTCAAAAACTTTGTTTACTTAAAAAATAAGTATTAATAAAATATAAATGCCTAAATGTATGAATGTGGATGAGGCGAAAGGAGTATGTAATAATCGTAGCAGGTGACGCTCTGTAGTTTCTGCCTAACCCCATGGGATGAATTCGTGAGTTTATGTATTTATGTGTTAATAAAATATTTAATAATTAATAAGAAACCGTACTCTCCGGAGAGACAATTTTTATTTTTAAATTGTAGTCAACACGAAACAGATATTTTTAGACAATAATGATCGGAAACTCAAAACATTTTACTATTAAGACGTATTATTCTGAAAAACTCCTCAAACCATCGAGGGTAGAGTAGAGCCACAAGTGCAGGAGTGAGGGAGACTGGCAAAGTGCCAAGTAGTAGGTACTACAAAATGCATAGTAGAGTCCAATTTTATGTACTTACCTGTAGGGTTTTGTATAATTTATTGTTATATGTTAGACTTTGTAAGTTAAGACGGTTCATAAATGTGTAAATGTTATAATGCTCAGCATGTGTTATTGTTTTAAACCACGTGTTATTTTTTTCTTTTGGAGTCTGCGTCGTAACAGATCTAGGTCCCAAGACGGAGGTTTTAAGTTTAAGAGAAGAGAGCATTTATAGTTTATTTGTATTACAAATGAGCTATAAGTATCTATAGGTATAGCATCGAAAAACTTAAAAAAAGTGGCCTTCGGATGTGTCAGGTTATAAAATAATACTCACTTATTTAAATCCCAGTTTTCTTACATAACAAAACATGAAAGCACTTTTTTCACTGACTCAAATCTTATGTTCGTGAAGTCCAGTAATTATACTACAGGAACGTCATATTGGGATAAAAAATATCCTAAGTGTTAATCCAAATCATAAACTTACATATAATTATCTTTGTACTAATCCAAACCTGTTAAGTAGTTTTTGTGGTAAAGTATACCCAACAAACATGTACAATCTTTCGCAACCATAAAGTAAAAAATAAACCTGAAATGTTTCCGTTTCAGCTTTCACACTGTCCTGATACCGATGTGACATGAAGCAACAGATGTTTCTAATCAATATCTTATCAGAGATTAATATAATTTGTTATCAGTGATTGTACTCCAAGCAATACAAAACGTTTTATATCTGACGAATATCACGTTTTATTGGTTGGATTTAAATGGACGACAAACAACAAATCTTTCATCGATTGTAAAAATCTGTTCGAAAAGTAGTTGTTTTTAAAGTCGATTAAGTACATTTCAATTATAGTTCACTAATAAATTCAATTATAGTTATTACTGAATGAGAGGCTAAAAATACATAAATATAAAAATACAAAATTAAAACAAAACTAAACTAAATTACATATTATAGAGCAGTACATTTCTAATTTTGAAGTCGATTTAATTTCTAACCGACTCTAAAAAAAGGAGTACTAGTTGTGTAACAATTTAATTACCTACCTAAGTAGTTACGCATGTAATGTTTATAGAACAAATTGTTATGTTTCGTCTATCAATGAGTTAAAAAACTTCATAATCTAAGGTCATTGCCCCATTTAAAAATACGATAAACGTAATTTGTGTACCGTTTAAAAATACTTCGGTATTTTCTGTTTAGGCGTGGCATGAATGTAGATAATAGTAATGGAATGGTTTGCTTCAGCATTAAAATATAATCTCTTGTTCAACATTCATCAGAAAAGTATTAGAACTGATCCACTTTGGTCCTGGATCGAAAACTAGGGACTCAGTAGGTCGGTAACCTAGGTCAGGTAGGTAATCCATCTACCGGGGAGGGACGATTTCATTTTCATTTTCTTCACAAGTAAAAGCTCACCCCTAGCATAATTAAGACACCTTAGTAAGTCAAGTCTGACTTGCCCACTTGTCCACTAGATTCCGGATTAAAAGCAACCGATACGCGGCAAACGCGTGTGCATTTGATATTACAATTCGAAAAAAAACAGCTGTCCCCTACATTTGGGTCGAGTCTCGAAATTACGTGTGCCAACAGCATTCTTCTGCGTTTACGACTTTGGTCCAATACAAAAAGATGTTCAGTTTGGGTCAATTCACACCGAGACGCGACGCTGTGCGGTAAAATCTAACTTTATTTACTACACAAAAAGTTACACATTTCCAGTATTGTCGCAACGCAGTCAATGTACTTTGTACTGTTCCTTACCATCCTGATTGGGTACACCAATGATATTATAAGTAAAAAAGGTAAAAAAAACGTTAAATATGACCAGATTTTTTAAATTAGCTATTTAAATTACACACCACCGTTATACAACATACGTCTACAAAAATCATTTCCTCAAATATACACACCGCAACAATAGGTAATAGAAAATGGCGCCCTTGACCGGGCGAAATGTTTGCGCATGTATTTTAATTATAACAACCGGTTATGTATAAATAAGTCGTTTGGTTAATTAATTTATGTGTTTTTGATTTACGGTTACCGGCTTGAGGTTAATTTATGTGGAATTAAGGTAATAGGCATAAATATTTTAGTATTTTATCTTTTAGATAGGAGACTGACTCATTGCTAATGACGAGTTGCCCTTAACAAAGTCTTTATTTTATACTAGCTGTTGCCAGCGGCTTTGTCTGCTACTACTCGAATGAGCTCACGCGAACCTAAAATCGGGGTAACAACTAACCTATATGTTAATCCAGGTTATGAACTAACTGTACACAAAATTTCATCTGTTCGTCTTAGTTCTCCGTCGTTTAGGAGTGAAAAAAACACAAACATACATCCACATCCTCACAAACTTTCACATTTATAATATAAGTAAGATTTGGGTTTGTTTTTGATTTAGGTAGCTCCTTGTAACTGCAAAAGAGATTAATGAGACTATCTTCTTCTTTCTGGTGGATGTTTTATACATATAGATAATCTTAAGATATCGCAAGCAGCGCTAGCAAAAAAATCAGTGTTTCCATACATAATCTTCTTTTCTCTTTCAATACCTACTTGCGGAATTGTCATAATGATTGGTTGCCAGTTCCAAATGCTCTTTGCATGGTTTCGTTTGTCGTTTAAAACCTTCCAATTTACCAATTCTGCAAGCTTGCCAACAGTTTCCACCACATTAGTGACATGTTCACCTGCCGGCTTTCAACCAATTTGGCGGGAGTTTTCTAGCGGCCATTTTGTTACAAAATAAAATGCAATTATGTCATTGCAATTAAATTTAAAAAAAAATAGATATCGCTTTATCTTCAAGGGGTCGAGGTAATATTGTATTTTTATATAATATAAAATAATTTAAATATTGGCTATAGCGTATTTCTATCAAGCTGTTATTGCCAGAGTATGGCAATAATTAAGACTTATTAAATAACCTTGACTCTAAAATGACGTGCTAGATGCATAATTATTTAAATCCTAAGTTTTGCGCTTTATACTTAATTGGACATATCCTTCTAAAGGCTTTGATTATTTTTGTATCCGAACTTCGAAACAGAAGTAGATATACTTACTTACTTTAATAAACAGTCGTGTATACATATTTACTTATTATTAAAGTAAGAACCGTAAACCTAGAATACCATCACTGTTCACTACTTGCCTACAAACAATTAAAAATTACAAAGAAAAGTGTAACCTGCGTAGTGATTTCCAGGAGTTCATCGAACTCATTGACCTGTTATGACCTGCAATAGTTCTTCGACCGTATTCACAAAGGCTTCAAAAAATATTTAAAAAAATGCTTATTTAGCAGGATGGTTATTATAGAACCATCGTGCTAAATAAGCATTTTTAGATGAAGCAGATGATAGCATCTGCCCAGCCTTTTCCCAACTATTTTGGGGTCAGCTTCCAGTCTTGCCGAATGCAGTTGAATGCACAGTACTTTACGAGGAACAATTTTGATATTTTTAGCCTGTAGGATACGGTAATGTCAGGATCTTATACGGAGGACTGAAGAGTCAGAGCCTTAGGCAAGGGAACGGGAATTGCCGGTGCGCAGACATAAGGTTAATTTGTTAAAAGTTAGTCCTTTTTTGTCTGTCTTAGCTTATTATACATCTGATGCTGCATTTGACTTGTTTATGTTGTTTGCGCGGCCGTAGTTCCTTTCTACTTTATTAAGATTTTATGTTGTTTTGAGAATCTATTCAAGATTTTCACTTTTAGCCACTGTGCCAGTCGTGCAGTCAAATCTTTCATATAGACTCGTCTAGACTATAGAGTAATTCTTTTTCAAAATTGTCTTACGAAAAATAGTCAAGATTGATTAACCAGTATTAAATACTGGGGCCGAATTACAACATCTTAAAACCTGGCTTGTTCCAGTGAGTGAACGAGGTGGCGCTAGACGACTTGTATAGCTCTGTCTCTTTCACTCACTGGAACAAGCCTGGTTTTAAGACGTCATAATACGGCTGCTGGATGAATAATGTAAGCTCTACTACTATCTCGGCGCACTATCCTCCTGTATACGAATATCTAAACAATAAGATATTTCCCTCGGCGAACATAACTGTTCCTCACGTTTTGAAACAAGACATTTTACGTACGCTCTCAACTTGACTAAAAATTCTAATTTATCTTCATAATTATATATTATATTTATTTATTTTCAGTTTTCGTATAGCTTCCTTTTTCGATATATCAGGTCATAAAGGACACTGAGAAATGACAACTGAGAACTTTTAAGATCTTGGTATTTTATGCCAATAATTATCCAAACTAATATTATAAATGCGAAAGTAACTCTGTCTGTCTGTCTTTTCTTCACGCCTAAACTACTGAACCGATTTGTGTGAAATTCGGTACAGACATAGTTTAGAACTTGAGAAAGGACATAGGGTAGTTTTCACTATTACACGCGAACGAAGTCGCGGGCAAAAGCTAGTAATCTAATATAAAGATAAAACATGAATCATATTTTCTTTTTAGTCTACATATTTAAGTTGGTAACATTTTCGATTACTTTTCGACAATTTCTTTTTTTTAACAAAAATCACTGGGGTCACGGATTAGTTAATAGAAACAGAAACTTGCTGTTAGTATTGTCTTTATCAGAACTAGTAAGAAATGCACTAATGTATAAATTAATTTATTCGAAGGACCACATCAGGAAAAAAAAACAGTTTTTGGAAACCATTCCAGAATGCGGCGGAGTGTACACTTGTATTCTTTAGATAGCGTAGTATGTACAAATGCAACTTTCACAGTTGTGGTGTTAAAGAGTTAAAAAAAAAGCTGAAACTGATGACGCAAGAGAACTTTTTTCTATTATCTACAGAAAAGTTTACGGCGTAACATAGACTATGTCCCGTTAGAGGCCATTTGCACGAGCGTTTTTATGCCGGACGTTAAAAAAGCGTCGAAATAGAACAACTACATTCCCATGTATGTGTTCACACGTCAGTGCTTTTAAAACGCGGCGCTTTTTTTCGAACTGTATTTGATTTTAAGTGCTGGGCAGTGACATTTAAGTTCAATTTACCTTTTTGTTAAAACTCAGCGCTTTTTTAACGGCTTAAAAAAAAGTGGTTTTGCGAATGGCAATTTAGGGATTGTTTGAATGAGAGTCCGTGCTACTACTCATGACGTTTTGACGCGGCGCTAGTGTCAGGGAATTACATCAAATTGCATTAAAAAACTCTATTACCACGAATTTTCCGCAGGTTGTGACCGGCTCTAGCCATAGTCTGGTGAAAAAGCTCAAGACTTCCTCATTACTCAATAAATTTTCTTTCTTCTGCAGGACGCCAAAGAGGAATTGACCAAAAAGCCAAAAAATGTGGAGGACTCCTTGGAGTTAATCCTGGGCCACGTGGGGGACATGGGACGCTACCAGAAGTTTCTGTTTGTCTTCATGATGCCCTTCGGCATATTCTTCGCGTTCATTTACTTCGTGCAGATGTTCATAGCTGCAACGCCGCAGAGGCATTGGTGTAGCGTGCCCGAGTTAGCGCATCTGGATATGGAGACAAGGTTTGTAGAAAATTTATGAGATTTCAAGGTAGCATTCCATTACACATCAAGTTTTCTCCATATGAAGGAAAGAGTATTCGCTGTAATGGGTTGTCAGTCATGAAAGTTTTGAGTTTGCTTACCAAGGGGTATCGTACCTACCCAAGAAGCAAAATGTGACCCTATAATTATCTTAGGACAATCCATACAATAGGATCCTTACAAGGTGCGCGTTGTAATGCTCGATTTTCCTCCCTCACTGAAGTAATGCTCGAATTTGTAACGTTACATTACAGGCGAATGCTCGCGGTGAAGGAACACCTTTAGAGTATTTAACCATAACTGACCGCGTAACCTTTGGTCTGATTTATTTCCTTGACAGCTTCAAGAATTTGTAAAGGTACTAAACAAGAAAAGCTGAAAATAAAATATCACAACACGAAGTTATTTTCTAACGGACTACAAAATCTCCTTGTAAGAGTCCTTTATGCTTCGGGCCCCTACCCTTTAGACCGCATCCATTATAAAGCGTGTAGATCTAGCCTTTCATTCAACGGGACTTCCTTTGTTCCTTTCTACCTCATTTTCTCTTGTCAACTAAAGCTCAGGAGAATTAAAAAAGAAGGAATAAAAAGAGGTTTTGTTTTATGGGTCATGATCATGAATATAAATCGAATTTAGTATCTATCAACTTATGTCAGTGGAGCTGGTAAGTTCGTTTATATCATCAAGTAGTTGTTACTGTTTGCGTATGCAAGTTTAAATGATTTGTAAAAGTACCCATGATATAGGAGAAATTCCTAGAGTGAGGAAAAATAAAAATAAAATGACGAACTGTCTGGATGAAGCTGGCAGTGGAAGGTGGAGTTTGGCATAAGCTCACAAGGGTCATATACCGTAGCTAGTAAAATCTTTCGCGGGACTATCTTAGGAGGACAACGTGGTTCTTGTACACAAGGGCTACCGAAGTAGCAGGGTGGAATTTTAGCCAGTAAGAGCCTGACAGTCCCCTCCGATCCAAAGACGGCGGATAGATTTGATTTTACGACCTCAAAAAATGCCAAACCACTTTTACTCAAAGAAGAAATCATACAAAATCCGGTTTTGTCGATTAAATATGGACTGATGACCGGTTACAAAAGTCAAAAATCAATATACAATATGGAAATGACAAACCGATCCACGTGTAGACTATTTTTATCCGAAACATTTTGTAATACCAACGAAAATGTGTTCCAAAATAGATGTGATAATGACGCATTAATGTTTGCTCTGAATTTCGGATACGGTAAATAACATATCGTAACGTCACGCTTGTTACTCCGTTAGGGTTAGGCAGACAGTGTAATAATGTATACTCTCACTCAGGCTTATGCTAGGACACTGGTCTCCTCTCACAGAGAGGAAGTGGGCCGTTATCCACCACTCGGGTCTAATCCCGGAGTAGTCACTCACGATGTTATTCTTCACAGTTTTGAGGCTTAATGGTAACGACCCCGATGTAGGAGTAGTAGGTCGATAATCCCTGATTCTTCTTATCGTGTGGTTGATGAACAACCTGGTGTCAGAGTTTAAACCGCCCGTAGGCCTCTGACATGGCTTCACACACCGTTGAAAAATCTCTCAGGTGTGCTGGTTTCCTCACGATGTTTTCCTTCACCGTTTTTAGCAAGTGATAATTAATTTATAATACGCACATGAATTCTAAAAGACATTGGTGCGTGCCGGGGTTCGAACCTGCAACCTTTGACTTGGCAGTCCAACGGTCGTACCACTCGGCTATCACTGCTTAAAATCCCTGATGCAAAACTAATTTTTGTTCAATCTGGGAGTCGAACAGCTCAGCATTCTTTGTGATCACTAGACCAAGACGGTAACATGAGTAACGTGTGACCAATATTGTGAAACTACTTTAACCAAATATATTTAACAGCCATTCAAGTTTTTTGTCAAGTCCATTGGGTCAAAAAACTATTGCAACATAATCATTGACGATAACGTTTGCAAGGAATCATGTTTTTTTATTATTTTCTTGAAGAATATCTCGGAGTTTAATTTAGCATAGATTTTTAAACGCCTTTTTTTGTGGGTGTAAGTAAATCACAGATGGTAGAAATTCGTTTCCATGCTGTTTTGATAAGTTCCCTATTTTATAATGCTAGTGCTAGGTGATCCGGGGTCGCGGGACTAACGGATTACCGTGACCCCGGTACGTAAAGGGCTATTAAAGGACACCGTGGATTTTAGTCAGTACAAGTCTGACAGTCCCTTCCGCCCTGCCCTGGGTGGGAGGACTCATTTAATGATTTAAAAAAAAAAGTGCTAGGTGATATCGCCGCAGCACAACACAAAGATAGATTTCTGATGAGCGTCCAACTAAAAGAGTAACCGAGGCCCTGGAACGCAAAGGCATACTTAGTTAGTACGAGTTCTGACACTCCTTTCTCACTCTTTTCCTGAAAAGGACTACGGTATCTATTGTACGGTATATAAATAAAGTCAAGGTTGCAATTAAAGAGGGCTGGGCACATACGCTGTTACGCAAAAAAGATAGGTATCTCATCATCATTACGTTTTCGTAATGATTGACTCACATAATGTTCGGTGATAACAGTATCACGCGATAGATATCTTATATCAGTATTACACAATTCACACCCACAATTTCGAAGCCTTTGGTTTGCATATCAACAGGTTACTTGCAAATAATTTTATATGTATGTATCTACAATTTTTATTTTAAAAACGTTGCCCTACACTAGGAATTTCACCTGTGTTGTGGGTGCGTGTGGAATCGAACCGCCGACAAGACTCGTACTGACTAAAATCCACGGTGTCCTTCAATAGCCCTTTTCGTTCAGAGGTCACGGTAATTCGTACAGTCCCGCGACCATCGGCGATAAACCTACAACAATTTTGCTAGATTTGTTTGTTACCACACGATTTTAAGAGCAGTGGCCACTGCTCTTACTACCTCTTACCACTTACCCTTACCATTGTCTACGATTTATTTTAACCGTCTTTTTTTTTTTTTTTTGCGTGGTAAAATCATCAAATGAGTCCTCCCACCCAGGGCAGGGCGGGAGGGACTGTCAGACTTGTACTGACTAAAATCCACGGTGTCCTTCACGAGCCCTTTACGTACCGGGGTTACGGTGATGGGTAAGACCCGCGACCCCGGCAGGCTCTGGCCCTCTACAGGCCCCGTCAGTTTGCTGACACTCCTTGAGGCGCGCGTGGAACACAACGCGCCGTCGACCCGGGCATGGTCCATGGTCGGGCAGCGAGTCGCCCATTACTCGCTGCCCGCATGCCCGCGCCTACGGTGGCCGGAGATCGTCTGGCGACGTCCGTCGCCGTGGGTATTTTAACCGTCTTGGGAGCAGTTTGTAAACGCAAAGTAAAGTATAGGCACTGTATATGTACACTGGGTCCATAAATTACCCACGATAGTATGACAGTTTGTCAGTTAGTCACAGTCAAAAATACCCCCTCAATTTCAGACGGAACCTATCAGCGCCAGGCGCCGCAACAGGAGAGTGGGACAAATGCGCCACCTTCGACGTGAACTGGACGCAGGTCCTAGAGACCATGACACCTCCACCACCAGGCACGCCCACCATAGCCTGCCCGCATGGATGGGACTTCGAGCTGGTTGATATTCCATATGCTACTGTTGTTAGTGAGGTAATGAACTTTCTTTTTGTTTATTTTTGCATCGATTCTTAAAATAACTAACGTAATATCGAGGCTTTACAGTTGTAGGTCCTGTTCCCGAAGAGTTGGATAGACTTTTAGGTCAAGACATACGGTCCCAAATACTATAACCAGCCATATTGTGGTGATGAAATAAATTACTCAAAGTAAAGCGGCTAGCTGGTTTGAACCCATGGTAAAAAACCGTAAGACGGGGCTGTTACCACTGCATGGCCCTATATATATAGGCATCCATACTTCATCAGTTATGCTTAAATACGATATAATAGGTAATTCTATAGCCATAAACTAGCAAAATCTAGCACTACAAACTGCTATTGCTACTGAGAAATTTCTGTAAGAAAAACTCATTACGCCTCGAGAGATCTAAGTTGCATGGTAATTACGAATCACCAATTTTGTAAAAAGTAATTGCGGGACTTCAGAATTGATGACAGCTCCAGACATCTGTCTGACAATATCTTCTGAGTCCTGCAGGGTGGAGAAGTCATTTGATGACTTCCCACTTCCAAAATTAAGAAAGTATCCTCAATAATCTCTTGTTACGTTTCCAGCGAGGCTGGGTGTGTGAACACGCGAGCAACATACCGATGGCGCAGGCTGTGTTCTTTGGTGGAGCCTTCACTGGCGGCTTGATCCTGGGCTGGCTGGCAGACCGGTTCGGCAGAGTCCCTGCTGTCATAGGTAAGGCAAATGTAACTGTCTCGGCGCTTTTCTTGTGGTTGCCACTGATGATTCTGGCTTTCAGGGGTTGCAGTGGTTTGGGAATATTGTGGTGGGTTTGTCCCTATTAAAAAGGCAGTCAGTCCAAGTACAATACTGGTGTTCAGATGCATCTGGTTAGACTGAAAACCTTAACGTAGTTGTGAAATGGCTTGGCAATTGATGAAGTTCCTTTTCACGGACTAATAGTTACCATAACATTAGATTAGCAATCCCCGAAAGGTTAGCTAGAGGCATATCCTAATCTGTCGGTGGCCAGCATTACTTGACCCACTTTATCATAATTCTGTGCAGTGGCGGATTTACAAATTTGCCGCTAGTAGGCTATTCAATTTTTGCCGCCCCTTTTCTAATTTTCTAACTTTTACTAAAAGTTACTAAATTTAAATTAATATTGAAACGCTATTGGAATATTTTTAAAATTCATGATCGCATAAGTACCTATATTTTACAGTGCGTTTAGTAATCTTTTCTTTTATATACGGATTACGAACGTTATGTGTATACATATAATTATAAGTTTTTTTTTTATTATTTGGGCTAAATTTGCCGCTCCTCTAAATCTAAAGCCCTAGGCTCCAGCCTACTTAGCCTATTGGTAAATCCGCCACTGATTCTGTGGTATAAAATGGGTGGTATTTAATGATGGGCGCCGACTCTACCTACACCCACATTTCACCATAATGTTTAGGTCCCACGAAAATAAGTTTATGGCGTATTAGTCTACGTAATTGCTATGTTCTTCTGCTCCTCAATGTACTAATAATTAGAGAAATAATTTTGCAAAGATAAACAAGTACGGTCGCGGGACTTATGAATTACTGTGACCCCGGAATGTAAAGGGCTATTGAAGGACACCATGGATTTTAGTCAGTACGAGTCTGACAGTCCCTCCCGCTCTGCCCTGGGTGGGAGGACGCATTCGATGATTTTACCACGCTAAGTTAAACAAGTATCTGCAAAATCATGTGATCAGTTTACCTAAACAAATTTTACAACAACGAATATTTTTTTTCTTTCAAAGACACATAAAAGATAATGTCCGTACGCACAACGCAGTTTATTCAAGACACATACTCGGATTATGATATTGTCATCCGCGACAGATGTTTGATATTAAACAACCGTGTCCACATGTGAAGTAGTAATCAACGCGACACTTATGTTTGTCACATTTTTATTTAAAACATGTTAGTTTAAAGACTTTATCGAGACGGCAAACTTTTGTTGACATTTTTTGAAGTCTTCTGTGACATAAATAATTTAAACAGAAGAATCTGTTGACCAAATATTTCAGAAAACTTTCAGTATTTATAATTATGGGCCAGAATTATGTTGTTTTTTTATTGCTACCTATTTACCTTTTTTTTACATCTTTAATGAGTGCTCCTCAACCAGGGCGAGGGACTGTCAAGACTCATACTAGCTAAAATCCACTATGACCTTCAATAGCCCTTTCCGTTCCGGAGTCAGCTGATGAGGCAGCCCCGAGCCTGCTTAGGTACCTGTCTACTGTTTAAAATGCTGCCGCTTCTAAAAGAAAATTCTATATAATGTGTTTATTTAAATTTAGGCCCCAGACGTGTACATTTTCTTTCAATATTGCTGATTCTTAAAGGTTCTAGTCAAATCGCAGTTTGCAACAAGGTGTAAAGATTCTAAATACTCAATTGAATAAAACGATCTCCAACCAGCCCTGTCTGGTTGTCTTGTGAGTTTTTTTTAGGGTTCCGTAGTAAATAAGGAACCGAAGGAACCCAATTATAGTTTCGCAATGTCCGTCCTAGCACCTACTGGTAGGCCTGCTTAGGCTGCGTCTTCCGGCTCGTGGTAGCTACGCGTTAGACTGCTAATTTATTTATTTATTTAAACTTTACACACAAATTCGTACAAAGGCGGATTAATGCTGTAGGCATTCTCAATCAGTCTATCTTAGGGTGATGCAGAAAAAATAATAAGTAGGTGCAGCATGAAAGTTAAATTTGATATTAGCAAATAAAATATTAAAAGACCTACATACTTAAATACATACATACAAAAAAATATTATAAAATTAAAAAAAAGAAGTGGTGATGAGAAATAAAAACATAGACGGGGAAAGTCTTATTATAATGTATTTCTAAGTCGAATCCACTAACTCCCTCAGTAAATGTTCACCAACGTTGCGCATTCCAAAGAAAGACTGCCTGTACCAAAAATGAGGATTTTAGGAATCCAGAACAGTGAGAGGGAATTTCAATTTGATCAATTTGACTTAATTAACTTTATTTCCATTTCCAGGTGCAAATGTGATCGGTGGTATCGGCGGCATAGCGACCATCTTCACTACGGGGGTGTGGGACTTCGCGTTCTGCCGGTTCTTAGTCGGGATGGCGTTCGACAATGCTTTCATGATGACTTATATTTTAGGTAAGAATTGCTTACCAGATACCTTAATATCACCAGTTTAATATTCGTTGTCTCAAAACTATTCTTGCTGCGGGATACTAGACAATTTGGGCACTATATGACCAAAAAGTTTTATATATTTATACGCAATAATGCCTGCGTCGCATTTTCGTAAAGATTATGAGGAAAGAAAAATTCAGCTGGGAGTGGGACTCGAACCCGCGTCTTCTGGATGCCTACACACGTCGCAACATCGCAACTTAACAATTAAGGCGACCATTATTTCTTAAGAGATTACTCGGTCCTGAACGCGAAGGGCAATTGAAGGAATAGGGTAGTTTTTATTCAGTACGAGTCTAAAAGTCCCTTCCTCTTCAGCCAGGACGGGAGGTCTCATTTGAAGATTTTCTATACAAAAAAAAGGCAACCTCTATCATATAAATTATCATCACTTACCTTCCCACTTCCGCTTCCTCTCCTCAGTTCTGGAGTACGTGGGTTCCAGCCACCGCACTTGGGTAGCCAACATGTCCATCGCACTGTACTTCGGAATGGGTTGTCTGTGCCTGCCCTGGTTGGCGCTGTGGATTGGTGACTGGAGAAATCTGCTGTGGTATACCTCGACGCCGATGTTGCTCGTCGTGTTCGCGCCTTTGGTTCTGCCAGAAAGTGCCAGGTGAGTGTAGCCTTGAAATATAGCATATATATATATGATCCTGACCGTTTTCGGCCACAGGGACTTGGATCTGCCTATTGAGAACATCGCTGGTGTGCTCTTAAGTATAGCATAACAATACATACAACTAACCGTCTGTTGTTTTCTGTTTAACGCTAATTTAAGTAGACCATGAATGAGAGACTGGACAAGCGACTTCGAAGAAAAAATTATAACAGAAGCCCATTACCAAATAGCGGGTCTAGACTTGCCACTGAGTTTTATGTGGAAACACCCAATAACACTTTACGAACTAGTACAAAAAGTCTGTCTCTATCTGTAAGATTGAAAGCCTTTGGGTCGCGCCCCGGGGCTCTGGTCATATTGCCATGAGGGCACAATGGGATCTGATATACGCGTCTCCAAAACTGAGCCAAAACAGCAGCTGTCTTTCACCACACATATTACAATTTATAGAGCTAAGATTGGTGGCGTAGTATTAATGAAGCAGTATGATTCCAGATGGTACGTGAGTCGAGGTCGCATCAACCGCGCCGTACAGGTGCTAAAGAAATTTGAGAAGATTAACGGCACCAAGATTCCAGATGATGTTATGGATGAATTTATTGTAAGTTACCTTTACAAACAAATACTTAAAACTTTATGAATATTTTTCTTCAATTTCTGAAAACGGATAGAAAAAAGCATTGGGGTGAGAACCTATGAAATCTCAAAATCTATGAAAACGCTTCTGAAACTTACCCTCCAAATTTTCAAACTATCTAAACCATGTAACTACTGAAATTTTACAGGTAACATCACAACAAACCGAGAAGAAAAAGAACGAGTCCCTCCTGGCTCTCTTAAAGAGTGCCCCCCTCCGGCTAACCATGATCCTCATGCTGATAGTGTACATGGTGTGCTCCGTGATCTTTGACGGGCTGGTGCGAATGTCTGACGCCTTCGGACTGGACTTCTTCGTCAGTTTCACGCTGACATCAGCCACGGAGATACCCTCGGTTACTCTGCTGGCTTGTTTACTTGATAGGTAAGAACTTACTTGCTTTCTGGGCTTCTGACGTAGGACGTAGACCGTATCTATACGGTCAAAGATCAGAGTGGAGAACATTGGTAAAAACAAAAGATTTAGAATATGGACGGCGCCTTCCCTAGCCAAATGACAGAAAAAAAATGATCATAGATCTCTTTCCTTTATTTACTTAGACATAATTCGTGTCCTACAGGAAAAGGATGGATAGTCATATAATTAGTTTCCTCTCCTTCTAGAGAGAATGGTCAATAAAACTCCACGCTTAAAACCAAGGTCCGTGATTTTGAACTGCAGCGTTGTCTTGAGCTTTGCAAAGGGCTTAATTTGATTTTCATTCAATTCGTACACTTACAGGTGGGGTCGTAGGAATCTCACCGCTGTCCCGATGTTTTTGTCGGGTATCCTCATCGGTATCGCCTTGTTCGTGCCTAAAGGTTGGTTTTCATCCACCATTCTTTCAATTATTTTAATTCTTTCATTTATTACCCGACTGCATCAGGAGGTAATGTAAACTTGCTAATGTAAGCTTGCTGACTCACCTAACTCACAATATCATTACCCAGGCATCCCACAAGCGTCGATGGCGATAATGGCGCGGTTCTTCATTAACATGTCGTACAACGCGGTGATCCAGTGGTCCACGGAGCTGCTGCCCACGGCGGTGCGCGCCTCGGGCTCCGCCACGTTGCACATGAGCGGATATGTCGCCGCTGTGCTGTCGCCTTATATTGTGTACTCTGTATGTTATTTTACCACTATCATTATCTACAGCTGAACGACGGCCCCATATCTCCATATCCAATTTTTCTTATGTCTTGTCTTGTCTATCTCTTACAAAGGAGTCCAATTCATCACGCAAGTATTTCTTCGGCCAGCATCAGCTGATCGTCTTCAAATATTTGGTTCTAAGACAAGCTGGTTACCTCGTGATATTTTCCTTTACATTTTGAGAGTAGTGGTTTTTTTTTATTTTCACTTGATAAAATAATCCCCCTCCCATCCTGGATGCAGCGGAAGGGATTGTCAGACTCGTACTGACTAAAATCCACGGTGACCCTTCAATAGCCCTTTACGTTCCAGGGTCCTGGTAACCTGATAAGTCCCGCAACCCCAGAATGATGATGAAATAATTTACAGGAAGAGATGAGCTGGGTTCATACAAATAAGACGGGGCCGCCGTAACTACGGCTGGGCACTACTGCTCCAAAAAGCTGCTTACAAAAAGGACGATTGTTGTCCCAAATTGTAGTCTTATGACTTGGTCTAATAATTTCTAACATTCACAGGAGAGAATATGGACTTCCCTACCTCTGCTGATCTTGGGAGCAATATCCCTACTAGGATCTGGCATTGGTCTTGTGCTTCCAGAGACCAAGGGTCGGCCCTTGCCGCAGACCATGGCGGACGGTGAGAGGATGGCAAGAGAACAGGCGTTTTGCGGGTTAGTATTTGATACGGAGTTTAAAGGGTTACAATGGGCAATATTTTACACAAGGGGAAAATATGTCGGTATGTCCCTATCGATTAGGGATAAGAGTAAATACGGACATGGTCGGTATGGCGAAATCTCAAGGAGAACATTATTCCAGAAAAATTGAGGGTGATCGTATCTTTCGAGAATAGTGAAGTTAACGAGCGACGCGATGAGTAAATCTAGCAAGTGTTAATATGATTTGTATGTAACAGTGTTATTAAGGATGTAACTTCGACTGAGTTTTAACATCAAGAGTTTGTGCGTTTGTATTTTTTTAATCATTGCCAAAAGGTTTCACAATTAGTCCAGTAATTTTATACATGAGTGTTTTTTTTAGCGCGGTAAAATCATCAAATGAGTCCCTTTTGAACTGCCCACCTACTGCCCTGGGTGGAAGGCCACCCCAAGGCAGGTCAGGAGGGACTGTCAGACTTGTACTAACTATCCATGATGTCCTTCAGTCCCTTTACGTTCTGGAGTCACGGTAGCTCGTTAGTCCGACGACCCCTATACATCAGTGCTTACGTCAAATCGGGTTGTTGTGTGGGGTTGATAGCTTATATGAAACTTCATTATTACAAGTGCTAGTAGGACAGGAGTCTCTAATTTTTGTTCGAAAAATTATTTCGATTTTCTAAAAGTATCGCCCTTAAAGAGGATGGCCGCGGTGCAAAGTTGCGGGTGGACTGCTAGTTCCCTATACATTCAGGCGACAAAGTAAGTTATTTTTTTATTTTTTTATCGCTTCAGCTTTCGTTTTATAGTAATTCAAATGTGTTATTATTTAAAGGCTTTTCATTAAGGGTTATCTCAAATTAACGCTTGCGCGTCTGTTACATCGTGCTTGCCTGTGAACCCACCGAGACATATTTTTTGTTTTAGATTCTTCAATAGAAGCCACAGCTCCAGCAGACAAATAAGTATGGAGTGAGAAGCAAAAAGTTGTCAATGCGGATTACAGAAATCTCCAAATCATTCACAATTAATATTGAAGGTTTACCTGCAAAAAAACGGGACGAGTGGCTAAGACGGCATAGATCAGATATGGTCGTCAGTGGACGAGTGAAGTCTTTATTTCTACGTTTGAATTATAAGCTATCAATTACATATTTTATTAAGTCAATTAGAGAATCTTGATTTTCTAGAATAGTTTAAAAATTGATTAGGTATTGAAAAATCTACTCACAAAACTGTTCCTATTAAATAAGCAATAAAACGTTTTATTTTATTTTTTTAATCTTTGTGTTTACTTTCATATTGTTTCCTTTTTCCCCTATTGGATTTAAAGATATGTAATTTTAATCGCACGTTTTTCTTTTACAGAAAATCTGAAGATGACAGCGAAGACGTACAATGGAAGAACGACAAAGAAAACGCGTTACTTGCATAACGTTATAGACTTATTAACGGTTTTTAAGTGATCTACCGATGGTAGTCTATTGACAATGCTCGAAGTAAGACCTGCCTACAGCTGTACTTAAAGGTGCTTTCTTTTAGTATACGTTTGTAATTATATAATTAGGAGATTATTAATTAACGCAGATCAATTTTGGTGCTGTTTAGAACGGCTAAACAGTAGTTAACGAATAAGTGCTCGGCCACACAGATGTCCGTTTTACAGGTTCGGTTTATCGTATACGCTTTATTAGGCAAAAGCGTATATAATTGTATGATCGAGTTCACACAACTGTATTAGAATACTGAACGGTTTTAAATTACTTTTCAGACGGGAGCGTTAAAACGTTACTGTAAATGCAGTGTGAATATCACTTCCAGTAGCGACGGATCCGTTAAAAACGTATACGTATGTATGATCTGTGTGACGAGCCCTATGTGGAAACGATTTCAAAATATTTTTGTAATTTTGAAGTTGATAAGATTTACTATAGATAATTTGCCTTGAAATGTCTATTAAAGTTGGGTTGTATAACCATTAGAGTCCGCGCCACCACTTATGGCCTTCGGAAAATTCGTGGTAGGTACTACATGTTTTCATGCAATCTGATTTAATGAGTAATGACATAGACACTAGCGCTGCGTCAAAAAGATTTGGTCATGGCGCGAAATATAAGTGAACAAATTCAGAAAAGGCATTTTACTGTGTACTGTAACATTTTGCAGCTTATACACGCGAAAATCCTTTGCCGACTGTAAATATTAAGTAACTGTTCTAATTTTAACATCTAGAACCTAAATTCTGTGTTGTAAAATTATGTAAATAATGACTTAAAAAGGCTTGTATTGTGTGCCTGGCTGTGCGTATAAGGAGTGCCTCATTGATCCAAGGTGCTAATTTGTCATGGGTTTTTAACTTTATTTTAACGTTACGTTTTCGTTCAATGAAAACTGTGGTTATTTCTAGCAATTAAGTAGCATTTAGTGCTTATTTCTACATTAAATGACCGATAATAATGATTTTTGACAGTTAATCTCTTTTTTGCAAAACAGATATTGCAATATCCGATAATTTATTAAAATGTAAGCTGAAGGGAGAGTTTTAGTTTTAATTTAAATCGATTTCAGTCGCTTTACCTGCATAAAGTAAGTTTCTACCCTTTTGAAACTTACACTATGTGGCTAAATCTTAAATATGTAATTTTTATTGAGATTTCTTACAAACAAATGATGAAATAATAAATTATTATCGCTTTTATGATATTGATAAAACAATATAAGAACAGGCGACGAGCCTTCATTGCAATGATTATCTAGAACTAGACTAGATATTTTAAGGTTGTTAATTAACTTTTCGCGATGCTAGACTAAAAATTAGACTGGATGAATAGTATGTTCAAATCTCTCAATAATTAAGAAATTGGGTAGTCAGAATACTTTGCTCAGAAGTCTTTGGTCAATTCATAGGTCTATTAGTACGTATTCGTCTAGATATCTAATGTTACAATACATATCTACATTTATGTATAAGCAGAAAACTAATATGGTTCTAGCTAATATATAGACAGTAAAACAAAATGTTACAACAATTATCATTATCAGCCTATAGCACTCCACTGCTATACGGACAGGCCTGTTGGTCTAGTGGTTAGTGACCCTGACTGCTATGCCGGAGGTCGTGGGTTCGATTCCCACCCAGGACAAATGTTTGTGTGATGAGCACGATCATTTGTTCTGTGTCTGGGTGTAATTTATCTATAATATGTATGTATTTAGAAACTATATAAGTATGTTTATCAGTTGTCTAGTACCCATAACACAAGCTCTGCTTAGCTTGGGACTAGATGGCGTTGTGTGATAGTTGTGGAATATTTATTTATTTTATTTATTTATTTATTTTACTGCTGGACATAGGCCTCTCCAATCAGTAAATAGGATAAATTTGAAAATATAATGTTGAATAGTTTGTTCATAAAGTAGTTTTGGAATTATTTATGATTTAAATTAAGTAGGCTCGAAATAATATTTATGTTAAAATACCTTTCAAAGTTTCGTTTGGATTTACCGGACGAAAGCCGTGTCCGTGTCCTTATTTACTCGTTATACACATAATAGGTAGCTATAACGAGTTGATCAAGCCACATTGCCTAAAGTTTTTTACATTGCAGTAGAGAATAATGTAGATAGTATGTTTAATAAAAATAACAAGCCTGAAGAGAACTTTCTGTAACAAAATGGACATTTCTTGTTTTCCTAAGGACGAGAGTCACAGACCGTACTTTAAAAGTCTAAGTGCGAACTATGAATATAGGCTCAAAGAAAAACGCGCTAACCATGTATATATAATAATATTTTTGTTTTTATTTATTCGGTGTTCACATTGAGTGCCTACAATAAATGAGTTATCGCTCATTTCAATAATTTAGGCTGTAAATCAGACAAGATAATAATTTTATTATTAGAAAATAAATAAAGACGTAGGTAGTTATGTTAAATTAGGTAGTAAGTGATCACACTTAACGACGCAGAAGCAGCTTGTGCCGATAATTGGTCACATATAAAAATCACAACGTGTCTACCATGACGTTTAAGGTTTTGAGTAGTTCCACTGTGGGAAAGAGACAGAGCTATGCAAATCGTCTAGCGCCATCTCGTTCCCACAGTGGAACTACTCACGCTTTAAGAAGTCATGGTAGGTCAACTGGTCACGTAATCGGAGTCTTAAATTACATAACCAAGCGTATTACGGTTCTTATTTCGGGGAAATAAAGCTCATTATCAACTGCTTTCTGTCGATAAGTGCGGTCACTCTAATACACGACGAAGTAGAACAACCAGTACTGTGATATTATTAAATTCAATTATTAAATGTTACATTGAATTAAAAATAATATGGTACCTAGAAGAAAGTTGTATAAAATGAGAGAGATCGTATGTTTTGGTCGAATAAATGGCTATCGTTATAAGAGGTCCCATTCTCTAAGAATACAGCCTTGTGTCAGCGTTGCCCTAGGGATGAAACTACAGTTTGCCTTTCGTATATTTTAAACCTATGCTGTAGACTTTATGGTTGAAAATCTATGAAAGACAAACTTATAAAATAGCATAGCCGGATGCCGTCAATAAATATTGCAAATCATTCTTGAAGAAAACATTTCAGATTTAAATTATATTTATAATAAAAATAAATAATATTGTAAGTAAATAATATTGATAATTAGTATAAGTCTGAGTAATTGTAAAAATAATAAGTTAATTAAACATGTTGTACAATACTTTTAATAAAAGTATAAATTATAATTTTATTATTTTGTTTTACTTGATCTTCAACCAGTGAACCTTATGACACAAAATTACAAAATGAAATACCTACATTTGTATTCCAGAACATCCTTGCCTACAAAAATATGTAATGCCTATATCAGAATAATTTGCAACTTTCCAGCAACGAAAATAAAAATCACTTTGGTTTTAAGTGAGACAAAATGAGAGGTAAAATTGTTACTGACTTGGCATTGGCCTTAGGTGTTACCATACAGTGTCATGGGGGCGTCGAATCGTGAGACCGTGAACCTAGCCCAGGAACGCAAAGTGCAACCAAAGAAACGGAGTGGACTTTTAGTCAATAAAGAGTCCCGACAGTTCCTTCTGCTCCACCCAAGGCGGGAGGAGTCATTTGAAGATTTCTATACCCAAAAAAAGGGGAGCATAAATGAGCGTCTTGTATTACTGTCATTTGCAAATAAATGATTAAAACTTCGTGTGGCACTCAGGGACTGAAGCGGTAAAGCAATTATAATAATTTATTTATTTATTTTATCTATGACAAAAAGGAAATATCGCCTACCGCGAATATTTAACGAGAATATCATCTCGTCGTTGCTCTATGGGAAGTTACTCTACTCATTAGGCTATGGTCAGCCAAGTCAATCAAGTGAAACGTCAAATTAAAATATGGCAGTGAGTGTTAGGTTTATTTTCGTTACGGAATTTCTTGATTCGGTCGCCGTGCTCAAAGCCCGCGATAAAAGCTATGCAATAGCTTAAAATTACCATCAGCTTAACTTAAACAAATGACATAATAATATGAAACAAAAAAAAAAACAACACCAAAAATACAAAATAAACAATTTATTGAACTAAATCAGGTGTTCTTTATACTAAGATACATCTTTCCGTTGATATTTTGTTTGACGGGATTGATTCGCTTCAGTATCTGAGTCATTGTCTCCACGAGTCGCTCGCTGCTGACGCCGGTGCGCTTGGACTTGAACTTGGTGAGCAGTTCTGTGGTCGTCATAGGCTTGCGAGCCAGGTAGCGACGTACTGCCTCCTCTGTTACCCCGCATTCGCTGTGGAAGAATGGTAAGTTTTAAAAGTAGGTTTCAATATTTTCATTGTAAAATCAGCCTTACTGGAACGTACTTAGATTTTGTTTTGGCTTGCTCTTTTTTTAAATTAAATAAAACCTAAAAAGTATTTATGCGAGTGGCGAGTAATGGACGCCTCGCTGTCCGACCATGGACCAGGCCAGCGTCGACGGCGCGTTGTGTTTTACGCGTGCCTCAAAGAGTGTCAGCACAATGACGGGGTTTATAGGGCCAAAGTCTGCCGGGTTCGTGGGACTAACGAATTACCGGGACCCCGGAATGTAAAGGGCTATTGAAGGACACTGTGGATTTTAGTCAGTACAAGTATTACAGCTCCCCTCTATCCCGCTCTGCCCTGGGTGGGAGGATTTATTTGAAGATTTTACCACGATAAAAAAAGGGTTGTGGTGCATATTAAACTTAATACTTCGCTCCCGAGAGTCCCGAGTTATTTCACATCTCCACCACATCGCGCGCTGCAATCGATTTGACACTCCCAACCACCGAGTTCGCAAATCAAATAAGAAAACTTTTTCGTGTACTTAAGTAAATTGAAGTTGTAATAGAATATCAATTTTTCGTACCAAGTAATAAGTTTCAAATTCGTTTTCTTATTCAGTCACTTTAATAACTATTTTCAATATACTCACGTGTAGGAGGCGTCAAGTTTGGGTCGTTTAGCTTGCGGCAGGTTACTGTTGGCCGCGTTGGCTGCGGCCACGGCGACCTGCGCGGCCGACGGAGTGGGCGTGGCCGAGCGGGACGGGTGGGTACTACCCGCCGCTGGAGACACACAACATAATATATCATCATCTGTCGAGCCTTTCCCTGTTGGGTTCGGCTTCTTGTCGAACCAGTTTTTTTTTAAAGACCGCTACAGAATAGGAACTTCTCGTGTGTCGCACCATTATATTTGCAATGCTTGAATGAGGTAAGTCATACAAGTATTTGTTCCTGCGTGGGAATCGAAACGCTCCGCAACTGTCAATCGCTTAGCCATTGTGAAAATTTTACTAGGAGCTACTGCCTATCTGCCCTCTAAAACCACACATTATAGGCTTAATTGACTTAACTTCAAAAAATGAACTAATTAAACAAACGTCAAATGATTGACTTTGCTTTCCGTTATTTATAAAGTTTAATTTTATTGATCCCAGGACCAGTTGTTTGATCGGGTGGCCTACCATAACGTCTTAAAGCCAGAGCAGTTCCACTGTGAGAAAGAGACAGAGCTATACAAGTCGTCTAGCGCCATCTCGTTCCCTCACTGGAACTACTCTGGCTTTATGACTTCAATTTAGTAACTTACTAAATTATTTGTTTAAAATCCTGTATTTTTTTAATAATGTCTTAAGAGTGTCAAACAACTAGCCCTTAGTAACTCATATCCAGTCCCATAATACATACCAGATGTGCTAGCAGCGGGTCCATTCTTCTCACTTCCCTTACTCTTCTTGGACTTCTTCGCCGGTGGGGGGGCACTGGTCTCAGGATCCGTGTCCGAGTCTGAACTTAACTCACTACTTGAGTCTAGAAAAATAGAAAGGAGGTTTTAGTTATTTCCCCACTTCATCATCACTGTATGCTAAAGTACACTAGCTGTTGCTCATTCAACTCGAAAGGATCAAAGTTATCCCACAAGAACTTTACACGTGACAAAATAACACATAGAGAATAATAAGATATGAAAAAAAAACATCTGGACAGTTCATCCGTACTGCCGTGATTGCGATGGTAAATGTTTAAACGAACATTTAAAGTTTATTATCGCAATATTTAACGAAATTTCTTAATAGTGTGGCTCGCGTATAACAAACAGACACTCAAACTTTCTATCGTTATGTCTCGCTCTAACACGCTATGTGTGTACCTTCCGGGGTCGCGGGACCAAGGGATTACCGTGACCCCGGTACGTAAAGGGCTAGTGAAGGACACCGTGGATTTTAGTCAGTACAAGTCTGACAGTCCCTCCCACCCTGCCCTGGGTGGGAGGACTCATTTGATGATTTTACCACGATAAAAAAAAAATGTGTGTACCTTTCTTAGCGTCGTCAGGTTTGCTCTTCTTCTTCTTAGTAAGTTTGCTGGCACGTTCCTCTCCCTCCTTCGTGGGCTCGTCCTCTTGCTCGTCTTCCTCCTTCTCTTTGTTCTCTTGTTCTTCTTCCGAGTCCTCATCTGAGGCCAGAAGTTTTCTGTAACATTTTTGATTGGATTGATTCAAAGTCCATACATAAACTCACATGTTTTTCACTGGACGCCACCTGCTACGATCCTTACACTCCTTCAGCCATATTGACATTCATACATCAGGTTGCGAGCACATTTTTACGGTTACGTTTTTAAAATACTATCTATTTGTTTTTAGTAAGTAGTCATTGTCCAAAATGCAGATTACTGACGTGGCACAAAAGGCTGTTCAACTTAAATGGGACTGGGAAGGACATGTCTCAATACTCAATTCTTTATTGCATTCCATATGTTACAAAAGATGGTAAAAATAAAAAGGTACAAGATCAAATATGGACCCTGTCGGGCACGCAAAAATTAGGAGCGAGGAAGAGGGCTGAGATATAATTTAATTAAATCAATGTCGCATGGCGAACGAGCTGTGGGCAGGCACAGCTCATAATTGGTGCTGCAGCAGCGACACGGGGCCACGGTACACCTCGGAGAAGATGGCGGGACCAACTGGATGTCGTTCTTGAGACTTGGAAAGAGGTGGCACAAAGTTGGAAGGAATGGAGGAAGGCCTATGCCCAGCAGTGGGACAGCACAGACTTAATAAAGTTGTCATTAATTGTAATAATTTGTTGTAATTATTACCTGAGTGCGTCTTCTTCTGAAACACCTTTGAGTTCCTTATTAGTCTTACCCTCGTGGTCTGATTCACTGTAACAAAATTATATTTTATGAACAGAACTTAATATCAAACATGTTTATAATATATTTATGAGAATCTGGAAATCTGTATGTCAGATTTCCAGATTCTCATAAACACTTCAATTTAAAACGGCAATTGACGTTGATGTTCGGTGTGATAGTATAAGGGGGAGACTTATGTTCAGCAGTAGACGTCTTTCGGCTGAATTACATCATCAAGAAATTAAATTGAAGTGTTTTCTCATATAAATAATCAATAACGCCATGAGGACTAAAAAGCTATCGATTATCGAAATTAAATCCAACACTGATTAATAAGTACGAGATTACCTCTCTGAGGAGTCAGATATGTAGTCCCTCTCTCTCCCCTCTTCATCTCCATCGTCACTCTCTTCGAACGCCTCGTCTTCAACTTTCTTCTTTTTCTTATTTGCTGCAGCCGCTGTAGAAATTGACAATGTTTATTTAAATTGACAATGTTTAAAGAACCGAGAACACCTCCTTTTTTTGGAGTCACATAAAAATAAATCAGGCGTTTTACACAATGTGAACGGAAAAATATTACATTTTGTAGGAAACGCCAGTTTTTTTTTTATCTTGCAGCAGTTTCATAGTAAAAAATATTTATAACCACAACTACTTCCTGCACATGAAAGGTTGGATATATTTTACAACTAACCCTGTATAAACCATTAGCGCCCTGCACACGTACAGTTCGGACCGCGCATCTTGAACTGCGTTCCAAACCGCAGTTAGATCTGTACAGTTTGGACTGCGGATCAAACTGTTGTGCCAAATACAATTAAAAATGCATTCACGGTTTGGACTGCGGATGAAACTTTCATATCTAGACAAACGTTCCGAACTGTGCGTGTAAATTTGATTTCAAGAGTTTGGACTGCAGTTTGGACTGGCGCGTGGAACGTTAAAACTTTCAAAAGTTTTTTAGGTAGTAAGAAAAATGGACGATCGTTTGGTCATCGCGTTTAGCTGAATTTGTAGTTAGTTACTTTTGTTCCGTGTCCCCGTTACTTTCATCAAATCTTTGCGAAATACATCTCTTAAATTCTGTACTTTTTTGCGGACGAAATCGCGATCAGCTAATAAAAAACCTACTGTCTTGCAAAATTCAACAAGCATCATAATTGCTTAGTTTCTCATATTTCTCTTACTATCTTCTTACGCTTTATCTTACGGATGTTCTCGGAACAAACGAATGAACTCTGTGATAGCTTTGACGCTCCAAACCGCCAAATGTAATTTACGTTTACACGTGATGCGCGCGTAAAACTGTGAGATATGCGCTTGTGTCGATGTGCCAGATCGGACTGTTAGACGAGCACATCTACACGTACAGTTCGGAGCGAAGGATGGAACGGCGCGTGGTGTTTCCCGCGGTCCGAACTGTACGTGTGCAGGGCGCTATTGTAAGCAACACACGTTCATGCATTGCTACCTAATATAGTATTGCATACCTTTCTTTTTATTCTTCTTCTTCTTCTCGCCGGCGTCGCTGTCATTGTCCTTCTCCTTATCATTGTCTGTGTTTGACGAGTCGTCGTCAGAGTCTATCCACTCGTCCATTTCTGACAGCTTTAGATCTGAAACACATGGTTTGTATAATAGACAATCATTATTTTTTATCGTGGTAAAATCATCAAATGAGTCCTCCCACCCAGGACAGAGCGGTAGGGACTGTCAGGCTCGTACTAAAATCCACGCGGTGTCCTTCAATAGCCCTTTACGTGCCGGGGTCACGGTAATTCGTGAGTCCCCCCGGCAGCATAACAAGACTAACTGGCTTTTTCTGGGTAAGCTACATCGCTTTTCGCTACATCGTCTACCTTGTCTTTGTCACCCCTGACCTGGTCAAGAGCAAACCCACGGTACAATAAAAAAAAATCATTCCTCGATCAAGATAGTTTATTCTTCTTCTTCTTCGTGTCGCTGGCACGACGGTATTTATATTTTATTGGCCCAAAACTCCGCCATATCCACCGCGTTGTCGGTAGCAGCGAAGAGATCTAAAATCTAATCTAAATCCCTGAATCGCCTCCGGACCCAGGTGGGAAGATGTAACTCCAAACAGTTAAAGAGGGGCTATTGAATTGGAACGGCAGCGGGATGCGGATGTGGAGCTGCGCCACAAACCATGCTTCACCTCCTACCTTGCCCTCTTAGCCCAAAAAACATGCAGCCAAATAGATCTCTTCGCTGCTACCGACAACGCGGCGGAAGATAGTTTATTAATTTCCGGCGTAGGCAAATACTCACGGATGACATATAAATAAATAATATAAATAAATATCCTACAACTATCACACAACGCCATCTAGTCCCAAGCTAAGCAGAGCTTGTGTTATGGGTACTTGACAACTGATAAACATACTTATATATTTCTAAATACATACATATTATAGGTAAATTACACATAGCCACAGAACAAATGATCGTGCTCATCACACAAACATTTGTCCTGGGTGGGAATCGAACCCACGACCGCCGGCATAGCAGTCAGGGTCACTAACCACTAGACCAACAGGCCTGTCAGATATAGGCAGATGTTCTCCAACTAGAAGTCCAGTATTAGTAAGACGAAGACGGAAATACAGACGAAGCGACAAATTGCATGCGAGTTACATGTTACATTAGCAACTGGTGTTACCTTTCTTAGCCTTGGAACCTTTGAGCTTCTTGTCGTCGGGATCATCCGCGTCATCAGCGGCGTCGTCACCGCGCATGCGCTTACGGAACATGAGGGAGAAGTAGTTCAGTACTTTGTTACGTCTGAAAACCGAAAGTCAATATTAATTGAATAACGACACGGTTAGCGCAGTGGCTGAGCGATTGGACTGCTGCGCTGCGTGTCGCGGGTTCGATTCCCGCACGGAGCAAATATTTGTATGATCGACAAGTAGTTAATCCGGGTCTGGGCGTTTGTGTATGTGAGATTGTAAACGCACCCACGACACAGGAGAAATTCCTAGTGTGGGGCAACATTTAAAAAAATATGAATATGTATTATATACACTAAGGCTGAGGCTACATTAGACAGCGATTTGCGATGCGAATGGAAGAGCGAAACAGGTTACACGTGGTATAGCTGATGTACATTAATTTATTTGTTCTAATCGCTCATGTGTCGCAGATCGCATCGCGGCCTAGCGTAGCCTCAGCCCAAGAGGCAGGATACACAAAGCGCTGTAAAGATAAATTTATGTATTTCACCTTAAAAAACCTGATATAAGGCGCGTCACGGGCGCTTTGCCGTGTGACAGCGTAAGTCTGTCTGTCAACGCATAACTTCCGAACAACTGCACCAAATCGGATAACTCTTTTTTTTGGTGTTTGTTATTGTCAGGATGACTTTTGCAAGGAAAATCCTGACCGGTTCACAAAGTTATGGCGGGACACTAGCAGATTATACAAAATATATGCTTACCTTCCGAATTCTTCGTCAGCCTCTTCAGCAGATAAAGCTTTGTAGCGCTGAATCGGTTGGAAATTATACCTGGAATAAAAACATCTGATGAAGGGCGGTCCGGTGAGGGGCTGGCATACTTGCCGTGTTCCTACAAACTTTTCAAATTCAGAAAGAGCTTTTTCAGCCCGATTTTGAGCTAGATAGCGGCCTCATTAATGGTTAGGAATTTCTGAGCAGCAAACACGGAGTCTGGATTTGTGCCTAGTTGATGGTAATACGGATCACCCCCGGATATGTAACATAACTGGCGAAATGAGATTTTATCTCATCTATCATAAAGACTGTTCCTACTTACAGTATTTTAACTTTCATTTTCTTCTTTCTTTATTAGGTCTATTCAAAACGGTAATCGATTCACAAATGTGGTAAGATAAAGCGCAGGTTTTAAAAATGAACAGTTACTACTTCGTAAAAAGGTACAAACTTAACACTTCGGGAATCATGGCATTATGTTACGTTAAATAAATAGTCACCATTCTTGTAGCGGGTACGCGTCAATGGCCCCGTCAGCTGCGTGTGTGAACACGTAGTACGCCGCGTGCTCCGACACGCCACCCTCACGGATGCCTTTGAATCTGTAATTAATGTTTGAATTTAGAACCTCAATGTCTGCTTGCACAAGTTCCATCATTTGTATGAACGGGGATGAAAAAGGAGTATGTAATGGTTACTACACACTGTGCCCGTCAATTACTGCGCGTGTATGCTGTCACGTTGTCTTGTCTTTGTTCAATAACTGGCCATTGCGAGGCTAGCCGCTGTGACCGCCGGCAGTGTGTAGGAGCCTTAAAGATGTTAGCAAGCAGCATTCTGTAGTTCTGATGTTGGAAAAGGCAAGACATTACATTTTCTTTAAAGAAACGTTAGTTACGGTCCACAAAATGTTATATTATTTGTTATTTCGTTGATGTTTTTTTATTTACTTTTTTTATTATTATTTTTTTTCTCATTTCTATTTGTTAATTTGTGTGTCCGGTAATGGTTACCCAAATAAACGTTTTTTCTTTCTTTCTTTCTTTCAAAATACGTTGAAAACAGTCTTAAAACTACAAAATAGCAACTTTCTTTTTCTTCATTAAAACTATCACCGTTTTGGTAATTAATTGACTGTTAATTGCAAGTCATGGAACTAAAAAGAATGTTGCAAGGTTTGCAATATTTTTAAGGTCAATGTACAATACAACATATTAAGTGATTAAATCTATACTAGTTAATATTTTAGACAGGTGATATTTCGGAGTTTGGATTGTAGGAACCTCTGTAACTACTGAAACTGGTAGAAAGTGACGTTATTCTTGGGTGACACGGGCTTTACACAATTTATAAATGACACCTGTGAAGCCAAAGTTGGATCGCTAGTAATAAAATAATACTTACTTTTTGCCAGTCTTGCCGCCAACTTTCAGTATCCACGGCTGATCGTCGGGTTTGTACTTGCGTGAGATGATACCGAACTTCTTGCGACGAGCCTCCTCGCGGACATCGCGCCCGTATTCTGAACCAGCGCCGAATCTTATTGGGATTTGAACAATGTCTCAATGGCTAGCATAAGTACAATACAAGTTCATGTTATTTTGAGTTTTATTTCTATGACTTCATCATGAGGTATTTCATATTTATAAGATGGATTGTGAGATGGGACAGATTTTAACTTTATTTACAGGAAAACATTTTCACAAAACAAATCTTAGCTTGCTGAGTTATTGCATTCAAAGATTGTGTAAAATGGAACAAAAATTACAAATGTCACTTTTTTAATGATAACAATTAATTCAGATTGGTAAAAGATAATTAAATTAATCACTAAAATTGTCACAATTAGCGAAAACCGTTTTTCTGAATCACAGAAAACAAAACCTAGATGAGGTAAAAGTTAGTGACTAACATTGCTAATGAAAGCATGAATGGTCGCGGGACTTACGAATTACCGTGACCCCGAGACGTAAAGGGCTATTGAAGGACACCGCGGATTTTAGTCAGTACGTGTCTGACAGTCCCTCCCGCTCTGCCCTGGGTGGGACGACTCTTTTGATAATTTTACAACATAAAAAAAAATGTTAGCATGAATAAATCTTTAATCTACAAGAACTCACTTGGGCATATCTTCATCCATTCCTTTGAACTCCTTGATATTATTCTCACGTTCCATTTTGACGTGTGTCCATTTTGCAAAGTCTACATTCAGGGTGGCATTGAACCGCATTACATGGTGTTTCTTCTTCACATTCTTTGGCACTCTGATTTTAAACTCTTGTACTGAGGCAGCTGTTGATGGTTGTTGGAATGAATTCTGAAAGAGATAGAAATAGGATTAATAAATGCATCATCATTATGTGGTGGACATCCCTCTGGCACATACAAAGCGTTTTGTCAATACTTCTATTGTGTGCACAGCTAAGGAGTGGAATTGGAAGGGGTCTGCTGGGGTTCATGTTTCCTGACAGCTATAACTTTGGGGTTTTCAAGTGAAGATTAAATTGCTGCTTACTCAAGCGAGCTTCACCGCCAACCACATCATCATGATGGTAAGCATCAGACGAGATAGTGGTCAAATGTGAACCTATTGTTAAATAAAACAAAAGAAAGAGAGGTGATGAGTAATAGAGAAGTATAGAAGACATGTTGTGCCAATTCCAGGTCAATTTGGATGAGGGCAGGAGAATCACCAGAGATAATAGTCAAACACAAGCCTATAGCTAAATAAAAAACATGAAGAAAAAAAAAACAATTTATTATGTTTTTGTTATTTTTGAGTGTGTGTTGTGCAATAATAGAAGTACTTGACTGCCAGCACATCAACCTTCCTTAACCTTTACAATTTTGATCAATGGATTTTCAACTTTATCCTAAAAGAAGAAGGTTCATGTACAATTGGGAAAACTGTGTAAGACTGAATCACAACTCAGAAAGTCAGATAGAAAGCTGAATTATTTTAATTTGTTTTATGTTCAGTCACAAGCAATAACATGTATACATTTAACAAAATTCAAATGCAATATACTTGTGAAATACTGGTTTAAACTTTGAAATAAGACCTATTTCGTAATAGTATGGCTTCCAAAATAGAAGTCTAATGATAAGGCAAAAGTTTTATCAATATGGTAGCAGAACATCGCTTTTGAATACTGCTTTGTGTATACATACTATTGCTTGTGAGTGTACACTGTTGTAGGTTATGGTGAGAATGATTTGTAAACATTAACTCCAGATTAACTTTCTAGATGATTCATATATTTCTCGTTTAAACTTGTTAAAAGATAAGGTTTACAGCTGTTCCGGAAAATTTACAGTTTAACCTCTATTACCTGCTAAGTTCCATATTATATTACAGGTGACGGCATGGTTTATGTAATTAGCAAAATGGCTGTAAACAGTGGTCTAATAGTCAAAATAAACAAATGCTTACCGATGGGCCAGGAGACGTCATTTTTCGAAATTATTTTCACTTTTAAACTTCACTATAGGTTGGAAATTAGTATTTGATACCAAATGATGAACGACTGTTCTTATTTTCTACATATTAGTACTTATAAATACGTGCAGATAATAATTGAGGAAAGAATTAGAGTTTCAGTTAAATAAAATCTTTCTAACGTGACATTACTGATCTGTGAAACACATTGACGTTTTGCAAAGCGAATGCCACTGCCAAGATGACAAAATACGTTTTGTTTATTTCTGGCAGAGTGTTTTTAGTAAATAAAAATGATACTTTACTAAAAAACAGTAAACCACCAAGTTTGACAAAACATCATGTAAATATAATAAATATATCTATGTGATAATTTTAAAATGATGTTTATTCAAATAAAACAATATTTGCAAGTGCGAAAATAGACGTTTAGACAACACGTAAAATTGAATTCGACAAGAGTACGTTCAAAACATGTAACTAAAATACACTTAACCGCTTACACAGAATAAATATTTATTTTTGTGCCATATTTATAATACAAAGATCATTTGTTTGATTATCAGTCTATAAATAAAAATTATAGTCCTAGTATGTCTGAAAGTATTTGAATAACAAGAACACTATTGAAAGAAGAGCAAGTTGAAATTTGAAAATAAATGTCAATAATTTTAATGAAGATATTCGAACGACATAACCTATTCGCACTTCTTTTTGTTGTTTTGATGGAATAAAATCTTGTTTTGTTGTCTAATATAAGCGAAAAGCGTAAGTCAAATAATCAAAAAATATGGGCAAAAAGAAGAATAAAAACAAGGTCAGCGGTGCTGTGAAGACAGCCGCTAAAACTGAAAAGAAACTTGCTAATAAATTGAAGAAAGAACTCGCCAATCTGGGAGAGGTTAGTTCCATAAACATTGAAATGTATAACACCTAGATAAATAACAATACCATTTGTAAATACGGTACCTAAAATGTATGTCTATGTCGTTCATTGAAAAGAGGCAAAGTTAGATGCAAGTTAAATCATGATTTAAAATTTTATAAAATGTCGCTTCAGCCCACATGCTAAATATGCCGATAACTTATTATTGAACGCATAATATTAGTCCCACTATAATCAGAATCACTTATAACATTTTCTACTGTTACATTGTCTGTGAGAAATAGCCCATAATCCACCACAATTATAATTACATTTACTTTCAAAATCAAAATCAAATCATTTATTTCAAGTAGGCCAGTGCTGTAGGTGCCCATTCCAAAGCGTAGATCTCAATGGAGAAGAACGGGCAAGAAACTCCACGCACACAGGCGCTTTTTCAATCGCCAAAATTATAACAGAACCTTTGTTACATCATTCAACTTGAGATGGTACACTATGTGAGAATGATGTAGCAAGTAAAGTGTCCATAGGAAATTAATATACAAAAAAAAGACAATACAATAAAATTAAAAATAATTAAAATAAACATAATTAAAAAAATTAATTGTATGCACAGCTAAGGTGTAGAATTTTCTGTTGAAGTCTTTGTTTCATGATAGCTACAACCTTAGCCTATTAAATCCATAGTAAATAGGTTACTTCCAGGCAACTGTGCTTCACCGCCAACCACATTATTGCTTACCATAGACAAGATAGTGGCCAAAAGCGTGCCAACCCATATAAAAAGAACATCATAAAACACTGTATTCATATAACTATAACTTACTACCTACTTGTAAAATTCAAAATGATTAACAATATTTTTCAGGAAGATATAGCAAAAGTTCTAGCACAGATAGAGAAAGAGGAAGCCAAGAGGTCTGCTGCCACAGAGAAGTCCCTGCCAGGTCCTCCGTCACCCAGGGCATATGCCACGCTTACACCACACCCTACCAACAATGAGCTCATTGTGTTCGGTGGAGAATACCATAATGGACAGAAAGTAAGTTTCATGAAGATGTTTATATGCAAATCTTCAAATTTGCAGAAAACATTTTGTAACTTATACATTGCCTGGTCAGGTTATAAAATAAAACTTATTCAGAACTAGCTGTACCCTGCCACACTTCGCTGTGGCACATTGTGATTGAATGGTTGAGAAATGAGAAACAAAACAAAGAATACATTTAAGTTTAATTTTCCTCGCTTCCGGTAGATGGTGCGGTCACTGGTACAGAGCTGATCGTTAAAAAAACTGTTTTTTTGCGGTTGCGGATATGTGACTGATGCAAAAAATAGATAAAAACAATCCTTGATGCGGATTAAACATCATGCTAAAGTTTCAGCTCAATCAGTGCAGTACTTTTTGAGTTTTTAAAGCATACACAAACCAACCTAACATTTTTATATATATAGATATAGATTTATAAGCAAATCTTAGTCAAATAAATGTATTTCCTGTCTATGTAAATATTATGAAACCCACTGAACCCTTTAAAGAAGTAGATATATATTGATGTATTTTTTACTGTTATAGACTGAAGTATACAATGAGCTGCTATTCTTCAACCCAGTAAACAACTCCTGGAAAGTGCTGAAGGCTCCAGGAGCACCTCCTCCAAGAAGTGCACACCAGGCTGTGGCTACACCTGCTAACAAGTATGATTATAATAATAAATCATTGCAATTCAAACCTTATTTCAATGGACTAAAGTTTAAACATACATATCGTACCTTTAGAATAGAAGTGGCGTAATCCAAAATTCCAGTTTTTTGGGAAATGTTATTTATTAATTCAATACCGAGTGACGCGGGGAAAGAGCGCGAGCGAATTTGAAAGAGACGGAAACAGTGCGTTTTTCCTTTTCTGGGCTAGAACAGCTGGTTTCTTTTTAATAAACTAATAGAATACATGTTTATAAGTTGTTCGATGCATAAAAGTCATTTTCTTAAAAATTTTAGTAGCAGATTTAATATATGTATTGTTCTCTTTCTCCAGAGGTGAACTTTGGGTGTTTGGTGGAGAGTTCACAAGTCCATCAGAAACACAGTTCCATCATTATAAGGATCTGTGGTGCTTCTCATTGGCTGAGAAGAAATGGGAAAAGGTAATAATAAAATAAAAGTTGTTTTAAAAAAATATAAGTATTGCAACCTTGTCCATTACACTCTGCTGGCGAAATAAATAATAAGCGCGACCAGTAATGTGCTGATTTGGTTCGCGATTAAATTAATTAGATTGACAGCATTACTTAATTTATTTCGTTTCCTTATCCATCAAACTGGTACTAACGGAAAGACGAATGGGCGATAGTGGTCTCACTTGGCGCGTCCCTTCCGAATTAAAAACTTTAAAGCCTTTGTCAAACAGACAGGCGAGTCCGAAGCGATAACGAACCGATACGAGACGTCAGTCCGTGAGTTCGGTCACGCTATCGGATCGCTTTCGCTTTTCTATGTGACTAGATTCAAACAATTCCATACATTACAAATAAAAACGTCACGCTTCGCATTCGCCACGTCTGTCTGTTTGACAAAGGCTTAATAGCTGATGACCCGCGACTACAATGTGATTGGCTAAAGGTTGTATGTCAAGATTTAGGAGAAATGTTGGCATACAACCTCGGCCTCTGTATATCTGCGATATCAGGACAAAAAATATTCTATCTTCTCAGGTGGTAGCCCCCAATGGCCCCTCCCCCCGCTCCGGTCACCGCATGTGCCTCCTCGGCCGCAACATCGTCGTATTCGGAGGCTACGCGGACGACGGCCGCGAGTGTCGCTACTTCGATGACGTGTACACCTTCTGTTTGGACACGCGGACGTGGACCAAGCTGGCCCCCAGTGGTCGGGGGCCCAGTGCGAGGTCCGCTTGTGTTATGTTACCGGCGGGGAGTGATTCGGTAAGTGTTAGGAACCTTAAAACTATGAAGATAAAGTATGTTTTCGATTGGCCATTTGGTTTGTGTTAATTTATCGGCGGGAAGTGATTTGGTGAGTAAATAACGTAATGCTGAGGATGTTTACTAAAAATAACCTAAAAAAAAGTTGTGTGTGTCAAATAAAATATCTAGCAAAACTGCAGATATTATAGGCAGATAACGACATCGTAATTTTAAGGAGTTAGGCGAAAATAAATGTACTGAGCAGCTGATTTTTTTATCGCGGTTTCATTACATAATGAGTACAATGACCCCTCAAGAGGATTAAAATGACTAAAATTTAACCATGTATTTACTTTTTTTTCATTACAATTTTATTTGTCCACAAGGACAAATAAAATTGTAATGAAAAAAAAGTTTGTACCTTTTTCTTTCTTTCACATAATTCATTAGTGATGCGAATGCCATGTAACACAAAAACTCACCTTTTTTCACCAGCTCCTAATCTACGGCGGTTTCTCCCGCGTCCGCGAGGGTCGTACAGAGCGTACCTACACCCACACCGACCTGTTCCGCCTGACGCTGAAGTCAGCAGGAGGCTGGACGTGGCGGGGGCTGGCGGGGGGGGCGCTGGCCCCGCCGGCCCGCGCGGGACAGGCCAGCGCTGTCAACGTGCACAGCAACCGGGGATATGTGTTTGGTGGGATTAGTGTGAGTATCTTACGGCCCGTTTAAGATATTGCCGCTGTGAGCTGTGGTTTAGCGCGGGTTGGCGAGGTATATATAGAAATGTTTGAAACACACCACGAGACGCTGCTCATAGCTTAAACAGATTGTTTTGACCGCCCAAAGGAGTCTAAAAGTCCATTCCTCTCCACCCAAGGCGGAGTCCTCTCCTCCCTTCACCGTAGGCGTCCGATCATGCACCCTACCCGGGTCGACGACTCGTCGCGTTCCATGGGCGTCTCAAAAAGCTGTCAGCGATCTGAAGAGTCGTCCATAGGTGGCCAAATTACTGCCAGGGTCGCGGGACTGTCTAAACAGGTAACCGTAACCCTGGAACGTAAATGGCTATTGAAGAAACACTGTGTATTTTATTCAGTACGAGTCTGACAGTCCCTTCCACTTCAACAAGGGCGGGAGGATGCATTCTACCATATTAAAACAAAACTCCCGCCTCTTGATTAGTTTTACACCCTTAAATAAATGCCAAATCTCATACCAATCCATTCTACCTTTTACGTATGGAAAATTAACAAATCCACCCAATCTTTCACACTTTTAAAATAGTAGTAATATTTAATTTAAAATTGGTAACAGGATGTGGAAGAAACGGAAGAAGAGTTACGTGGAGAGATGAGCGATGATCTGCAGCTGCTGGATCTGGAAGCTGGCAAGTGGCACAACGTGACGCTCAAGTCGGAACAGCCGCAGACGCAGGCAGCTGCAGAGGAAAACATGGATGTGAAGGAGGAAGAAACCGTCACAGGTAACGGTTAACGAGGATAATTTAAGAGTCAATCAGACTGTCCTAAATAAGATGGTGATTTTAAACACCCGAGTGGCTTTTCCCGAAGATTTATATTGATAAATTTCAGTTATCCCAATTTATGTATCACCCCATATTTATGTTATTATTATACTTTGTAGTAGTAGTAAACAAGGTAAAGTAGTAAATTATACTTTTAAAAAAACTTGACTTAAAATACTTCGAATTCCTTCCGTGCGTCGCTTCTTCCGTTCGCACTCTCAGGCATTCGAAATAGCACATTCGATTTCGGCGCTTGCAGAAAATTTTCCGCTTGGATCAATATTTGGGCCGTATTTTTGAAGATGGCTTTTTGGCCGAAGGTGATCGAAACCAAAGCAGGACACTAAAAATATCCTTTCCCCCAGTGGTAACCGACGAAGTGTTCACAATGAAGCTGGGTGGGTCCTCCGCCCCAGCCCCGGGCGCCCCCGTAGCCCCGGCGGCCTCCGTCCCACGCGTGGGCCCGGGCGCGCGGATGTCGGCCATGATGGCCGTGCAACGCTCCACGCTCTATGTGTATGGAGGGGTTTTGGAGAAGGAGGATAAACAGTTCTATCTCTCGGATATGTATAGTTTAGGTAAGTGATTTTGTATTTAATTCCTTACTAAAATTATAAATGCTAAAGTTTGGATGAATAGATGGATGTTTCTGACTCACGTCATTCAAAAATACTGAAAGGAGCAGGAAAGATGACATGTTACAAAGATATGTTATAGTCTGGAACAACACATAGAGAATATAATATAGAAGGTAGAGAATGCCTCAGGCATTAAGTCCGCCTATGTACCATTTGTGTTGCATGAAGTTTAAATAAATAAATAAGGTAGGATACCTTTTATGTTGACATAACGATCCCTTTTTTTTAACGTGGTAAAATCATCAAATGAGTCCTCCCACCCAGGGCAGAGCGGGAGGAACTGTCAGACTCGTACTGACTAAAATCCACGGTGTCCATCAATAGCCCTTTACGTACCGGGGTCACGGTAACATAACGATCCCTTGGGATTATTTTCGACATACGCGCAAACGAAGCCGCTGGCGCGAACAGTATTATATTAAAATCATCAAATTAATCCTCCCACCCAGGGCGTGACGGGAAGGACTGTCAGACCTGTACTGACTAAAGCCCACGGTGTCCTTCAATAGTCCGTTACGTTCTAGGGTTACGCTTACCTGTTTAGACAGTCGCGACCCCAGCAGGCATTTATGGGGGCTCGTCAGATTGCTGCGGTCTTAGGAGCGTGTGGAACATGAAGCACCGTCAACCCGGGCATGCTCCATGATCGGACGGCGAGCCACCTAGTTGCACTACAAGCGAATTTTTTGCGAAAAATAAGTTACTTGAATAGGGTGCTAACGCAAGTTCAGATTTCGCTGCAGGCAAGGCGGCAAAATCGAACCCTCGAAATCGAATATTTTCTCTTATCATGTCGCCCCGGACAATCATTCGCTGTAACATGTATAGCGTACATATTACAGCGTATTCTATACTTACCAAAACTTCAAGATGTGTCCTTTATTTAAAGCATCAATAAGCCATCTTCATAGTTTATTTTTTTATTTTCACAGATTTACACAAACTGAATGAATGGAAGACAATAATCGAGCAGCCTTCCCTCCCCGACTGGCTCGGTTCTGACTCCGAATACGACTCCGAGAGCGGATCTGATACCGGATCTGACGGTAGTGAGTCCGAAAGTGACGGTTAAACTGAACCTTGTGCAGTGTGTGGTAAGGTTGGGAATTGAATGTGCTGTGATGTTTGGAGTAAGGATAAAGTATTTTTTTTGTAGAAGTTTCTGCGGTTATTTTACTTCTGATTGTTAGCTAAGAAGTATATCACTAGCAACTTTATTTCTAAGAGATAGAAATAATATTCCTATTGCCTCAATTACGATTATCAACCATATGTGAAAGAAAATAAAGATCAAAATCAAAAGTACAATAACTGAAACTACAATAGTCTTTAATAAAAAATCCGAGTATTTTCCAAATAACTAGACTTGTGATGGATGTTCATTTTAAATCGTCATTTTACTGTATATTGATACGTGTTGTATACGTCTTAAGATTCAAACTCGTATAATATTGTAAATATTATAAGTTTATAAGAATATAACAAACAATTTTAATACACATGACAGTTTTTCATTTTAGCCTTCTAAAATGGGTGGCAACACTATCAAAGCAGGAAACCGCAACCCTGGAACGCCAAGGGCTTGAGAAAGAACAAGGTAGATTTTTAGTCAGTAAGAGTCCACTCACCTTTGCTCCATCCAGGTCGGGAGTGGAATCAAAATCAAAGCATTTATTTCAAGTAGGTCAGTTATGGTGCTGCAGTCCCAGTCACAAGACATAATAACTGTGAAAGTACCGTAGGTGCCTATGCCAATGCGTAGATCTCTATGGAGAAGAATGGGCAAGAAACTCCAGGGATACTCTTTTTCAATCGCCGTCTTCTTCTTCAAGGACTCATCTGAATAATTTTATTCCACAAATAAGGGTTCCTACATATATATTTTTTTGGTTCCCCCCCTAAGACGACCCACTAACCATTTTTTTTTTAAACTTGCCTTACTCTAGAAACTTCTCCTATATCGTGGGTGCGTTTACAAACATAGAAACTTATATACACAAACACCCAGGCCCGGAACAACTACTTGCAGCTCATACAAATATTTGTTCGTGCAGGAATCGAACCCGCGACACATAGCGCAGGAATCCAATTTCTCAGCCACTGCGCCAAACGTGCCGTCAATAATATATCCTTTTAGTTTTTTTTTGGGTCTAAATGGAATAATAAATAAAACATCTTCATGACACATGTTATAATTTTTATTATATGTACACGTTATAAATCTACGTAATAATATATCTTTATAAAAATCATTAGTCTACACACTCGTTCTAACTCACATTTCACTAATATTCACTCACTGAGCGCACCAGTTGGATATTATTTAAATACATTTTTAAGTTATAGGCTAACTTGTCCTTTGATAACTTTTAACACCAGAAAATCCTGCTTTACGTATGAAGTATCACTAAAGTCAGGGGACGTATTATGACGTCTTAAAACCAGGCTTGTTCCAGTGAGTGAACGAGGTGGCGCTAGACGACTTGTATAGCTCTGTCTCTTTCACTCACTGGAACAAGCCTGGTTTTAAGACGTCATAATACGGCCGCAGTTGTCATTTCTAAAAAAAAGGACTTGAAGGTACACGCCTTAAATTAAACAATGTCCAGATTCCGTGTTCGAAACAAAACGTAACGTTTTTAGTGAAGCTACTTTTTTATAAATGTGTGAGTGAGCGCCACGCACACATTTAAATATTCTTCCTTGGAGATCACTTGTTTCACTACAACGGTGTATTTTTTCTTCCGTGTTTATGGCTTCAATTCTCAGTGGCCTACTAGGAATCTGGACATTCTATAATCTATGGTAAACGCTCTTAAAATCAACAAAGTCGCGCAAAAGTAAAAGCCACCGCGTTTTTTTGCAATATCTTTAAATAATACCCCACTATGCCTGCTCATACATTACGTATTTATGTAGGTAGTCACATATCAAATAGGAAATAATCGCAGTAGGTATATTTTACTACTTATTGGATGAACATAGCATCGTTTCAAAAAAAAAAAAACAAGATCTAGTTAGATTTTCCCCCATTAAACATGTCAGGTTTAAAAATTAATGGGAAATAATTGCGTTATTAAAGTTTTTTTTTAATGTTTGATTTAATGAAAAAAAGAGTTTAAAAAAGGCAAATAGTATAAGATTACTGTATACACTAGACAAGTTTCTATATACCTTCTCAAATACTCTATTTAGTAAAAGTATTCGAACATTATAGTGCCATAGATGAATGCCCAATTTTCAAGTAGGCACATAATTTAATGTAGTTAGAGCAAGGTTCCGAATTATTCCCATTGATTTAAAAACACAGATGTAATAACATTAAATAAGTCCGAAACGATTCAGAAAGTACTCAAACACAGTAATAAGTTTAATTCAATCAATAAACCAAAGAATATATCAAAACAATCACTCTTCATTCATTCAAATGAAGTAAGTTAAAAGAAAATGTTCCTCCATTTTAGAATTTAAGATTTATTGATATCCTTCCACAATTTATTCATTAAAATTAATTAACTAAAACTTTAATCGCCGCAGACATTCACCTGTATGTCGCAGTCAAAACAGACAAATAGTAAGTTGATAAAAAGTCTGACTTTAACTGACAGTTATAAATCAACATAGAATGATAGATGGAAGTAAGCGATATCGGTAATAAAGCTAGAATTTAATCAACGCATTTCTCGTTCCAGCAATTAAATTCGATACCAAACAATACGCTTCGTACACATATACTTTTACTTTTACCGTAACATTGGTATCGTTGCATTTTCATGACGTTTTTGTTACGAATCGTATCCGTTGAATGTGTAAATTAAATTCTGTCTTTTTTTCCTCAACATTTTTTTGACATTCGTTTTCACGCATGGTCAATCATGACCGCGGAAATCATCGTTCAAATGTTCTGATTTATAAATCGTACTTAATGATTTCGTTATACGTACTTAATATATATAATAGATACATGTCGGTACCCTGTTACACAATAATTCATGACACTGTATAAAAAACTACAACTTTCTAGCAATATAATGCGGACTGCTCCTTGAGTGGTTGTTACGTGCGAAAGTGTACTATTTCTCATTGAAATAAAGGTTTTTTTCTACAACAACTTAAGTTATGCAAATATAAACATTTATTGTTCAACGTATTGGTCATAGAATAAGTTTGTAATCAACCACCCGTGAGGCAGACGCGACAATGAATTTAAGATCTTTATAAATCTCCACTAACTAATATTAAACATGATTATTTACAATACATAGAGCGACAGTTCAATATTTTACATAGAGTTATTTGAAACAGATGTGTGCCAATTTACTATTGATTTTCGGTAACTTTAATTAAACAGGTTCTGCATACCTTTACTAAAATAATAATACAGTGGATTCAAAATGTTAATGATTGAACTCTGAATCGGATATCTTTAAATACGGTATAATTATAATAATGTTTGTTTCGTCACTTTTAAATCTAAAGAGCGAACACATGACGACAGTGTTTCATACTAAAATGAACCAAAGTAATGACATTTTACTTTTATATTGGTAAAAAAAAGAAGTTGAATAAAATTGAACATAGATTTCAAAGTTACCACAGAAATTAACTATTTCTCATTTATTATGATCACTCCATTTTTCTATACTCTGTGTAAAATATCGGCACTGCTCCAAAGTCACTTGACACACGTACATACAAATCGAAATAAAACACGGACCGTTAAGCGTGGCAGTACATTTGTGCGCTAAATTATTCTTAAATAGATGGCACATAGCGATACCTTATAGTTTGGTCCCCGTACTTTCTTGTTTTTACTCTCGGTATACTTTTTATTGGTGTTAGTTTTGCTATAATTTATGTAGGTACTTCATTTTTTTGAAGGGTTATAAAATTTGTACTGCAGTTGTTTCGTGAAATCTTTCTCGATTATTCATAAATGCAGTAAGTACAAATTTTATAAGCCCGTAAATGCATATTCCTTCATTGACTATTTATTCGTTTTAAATCAAATGATCTAATGTCCGACCTACGGGTTGAAGTTTCACTTCATAAAAGCACAAAGGAAGGTATAGGTCAATCGCAAAAATTAAAAAAACATAGACTAATTTTAAAAATAAATTTTATTATTTCAAATTAGTTGAAAAACGTGTAAAATTGTACACTTACTATTTATTACACAAGACCTTCCTCTGCTTGTTCGAATATTAAAAAATAATTGTGCGTTTTTGTCGCAGCCGTCTCTTTTACTAAAATGCACCGAACTGATTTTATATAAAATGACTTAGATTTTTGCCAAACGTCGACATTCCAAACATATCTATTTGTTTGTGAACAACAAACAACAAAAATTACCCACCAATGGGTATTTTACTCAAAAAAAAGTTTTTACTTTCCCAGCTGCGACATATATGACATATCTACATATAATATACGACGCCACATTACGTATAAAAAGAAATAACACTTAGAATATTATACACTGGTGTGACTTATCTAGCGTTTAAAAAATATTTAATTTGCAATCTGTCGGTCGTTTAACAATTTGTCTAATTTATAACATTGCCTGCGACATGAAATTGCAAACTAAACTCTATACTTAGCAAAGTAAAGCTGAAGCCAAAATCGAAGATAAATATTTTAACAAAAAATATTATTATTATTTAAGAAATGTAAAATTCAAATTATCATTAGATCAGTCGGTTAAATGATTAGTCGTTATCTTAGTCCGAATGAAATAATAATACATATTATAATTTGCATGTAATAAAAAAATATAAATCGAAAGCAAATCAGTCTATGAACTTACTTTTAGAATTATGACTAAGTTTTATGTACATTTTTAGACATGTTTTTTTTTAAAGTTCATGGTAATCTGTGGATTAGGGCCAAAAATTGTAATCCTATAGCTCTTGAAACATTTTGGAAGCTACAAAGTTTCAATTCATTTTATTAAACACAGGTAGCTGTAGATTTCAATTGTAATAATCAACAAAAGAGGAAATAAGGCATTTAGTTCTAAGGTTCCAAGGCAAAGATAAAGCAATCAAAACCATTATTAAATAAACATTTTTGGCGCCAACCCACAGACTAAACAGCATCGTATAAACATTACAACTTACTCGTAAAATAAAACATACATTCACTATCTACCTCGTTATACTATACAAATTATTTACATTTACAAAAAAAGATCATTTAATAAATACATAATTTGGCTGTTTTAGATTTCGCTAAATTAATAAAATAAAAAATATAATGCCATATTTAATTGCCAGAACAATAAAAAATACTCCCCATTTATTGTCGTTCACTTCGAATAAGGGTGTAACATTAAAACTGAATATTTTAATTTGAAAAAAAATATTAAAATAAATTAATTCACTACACAATGCACTGTGTATAAATTTGTTAAGAGTTTTATGTCCGTTCCGTACTTTCCGTAGCATCCCAAGTATAACCTGTCCACTTATTATCACAGTAGCGCGTGTGCGCTGTAACTCATCCTTCGTCGTTCACTGACTAGGCTATATACAAACCAAACGATTTCTATACACTTAACAAAATATTTAGAACAGATCGGTGACTATTGTGCCGAACCATGCGCACACGACGGGTAGGGCGTACGTAAACAGTGCTTTTTGCAGGGAAGGTCTGTCTGCCGAGCCAGCCACTGGTTGCTCTCTCGTAGGTATATCTTTTGGTTTCGGTGGCTCTTGTTCTGGGTTGTCCTCGTTGACGACGTCGCCGGCGTCAGTCCCGGCGTCCTGCGTGCGCCCGCGCAGGTTGACGTTGTTGGTCCCGGGGGTGTCCACGATGTTTGGCACGAAGGGAGGCTCGGTGACGGGGACTCTGTTCTGCACGACCACGTCGGGTTCACGTTCTGTTGGTTCTTCGTCTACGTCTGGTGGGGAGTCGCCCGAGCCTGGAAATTGAGGTGATTATTTTAAGGTGACATAACTATAGTTTTAGTGTTATAGCAGAATAAGACTACTTTTTTTGTAATTCTGACTGCACCTTAAATATTTAAAAAAAACAAGAAAATCTTGTTTTCAAGCTGCCGTTTCTACTTCAGTACTGCAAATGACAATCGAGATAATTCTAAGCTGAATCACGTATCACATCAAAATGAATGTTCAAAGACTCCACATCTTTCTTTATTCGGATCAAAATAAATGAAAAGCCAACACTTACCAGTGTCGTAACCATTGAGCCTGTCCTCGTCATCATCAGGCAGGCCACCGTCCGTGCCCCAGTCTCCGGACCCTGAGCCAGACTCCACTTCCTCGATGACATCGCGGCCGTACGAACTGGACATTTGAAGGTCTGTGAAAGAATATGAGAAATTGTAAAATATTCCCGTTGATATTACGATACAATAGCTTAGGATAGCTCTTATACTTTCGAAGAAAAGTAGCTGTGACATAAGGACGGACAGACAGACAGACATGATGAATCTATAAGGGTTCCGTTTTTTGCCATTTGGCTACGGAACACTAAAAAGGGGTATAACTAGTCGGGATATCATGTATCTAAACATAACAACGGGTCGAACGATATGAACAATTTAGGGTCGGAAAAGCATCCAAGTGACAACACCCATATGTGTATTAATGGATTTTGGATATTATTTCAATGAAGACAATGTCGATAATAGTTTGTCAGTGATGTGAATGTGTTGCGCATATGGCGATGTGCGAGGTAAGAGCCATTACAGGGAAGGTGATATAAATAAAGTTATATTATAAGATAACTTACCCTTTCCTTCAGTGTCAAGCCACTGCACCTCCACTCCATTGTATGCGTCCTTCAGCCTCGCTGTCAACGTCCGCAGCTGATCCGCCTGCGTGGCCACGCTGGCCACAGCGCTGGCACTAGCAGCACCACGAACTTCTGGGTTGCTGGCGAGACCGGCCGTGCCTTCACTGGCCGCGTTTAGAGTGTAGCTGGGGATTTACGATGATTGATGATTTTAGATATTAAGTGTTTGAGATGTGTTGGTCCCATGTTGGGCGCCAAATTATAGGTGATAAAAATGTTAGGAGGAAATAGGTTAGACCTTATTACCTAAAACTGATGTACTATTGAGTGCTATGTTCACTTAACAACATACATTCTATTTGGTCATAGGTACAATGTTAACGCCCCACGTTGGGCGCCAAGATGAAGGAATTAAAATTAGCATTTCTCGTTACCTTGCAACTTCAGTTCCATTGAAACAGGGCGAGCTGGTGACGCTAGTAGAGGTGCACAGTAGAGCGGGCAAGTGGTTCCAGTAACGCCTCGTGTTGCGCAGACGCAATCGCGTCTCGCGGACTAGTTTCTCTAGCGCGGGCCCGCCCCAATCTGATCCTGTAAAAATAATAAGTATAATGTTAAGTATTTTATCTACTATCATGCTATTAATCCTCTATAAAAGAACCTATAACAATTAGCTTATTGCCAACATTAAAACACTCAATGATATAATGATCATTATATCATCCAAACGCGTGTTATAATGAATTTCAAAAAAAGAACATTCTCATGCAATGACATTTTCACCACCAGCACGCGTAGCATGGCGATTCTATCTCTATTCTACCAAGAAAAGACAAAGCTCTTTCTATCCAACTCGAGATGTCTTCTGCCCGAGCATGGCGATGCTGTAGACTCGCGTTTCTAGGAAGACAAAGACAGACGTTCTCTTTCCATAGCAACGGTGAATGATTGAATGTGACTGAACTAAAACGTTTAGTTAACCAAAAAAATGTGTAAAAATCATAAGTTTTCAATACAATTAAAATGATTTATTGAAATCAGACACAATTATACATAATTCTGGTAATATGTGCATTCATTTACCATTTAAAAAAGTTTTTGCTCATAAATCAAAGCGACAACAAAACGCAAAAAGTATACAACCCATAGACATACAGTATGGTTCGAGCCTTTCCTAGCCAAATGTTAAATAAACTTAACAAACTTTCTAGAAAGAGAGAAAAACAAGTGTGGAAATGATCTATGTGTTAAAGGAGAGAGATAGATATTTAATATATGATAAATTATAATTATGACAATTTTAGTCAGATAATGTTTGGTCCATTCTTTATGTCTATGAGTGATGGGCAACAAGTTTCTTGCAGCCATTTTTAAACTTTAATGCATAAAAACTGATGCGATTGCATTGGGATTCAAATTTAAGTCAATAAACACCAAGAATATTATAAAATAATCTTATCTAGGTCTGATATGAAGTAGACAAATTTCTCTTGTAGAGAAGAAACTTGTCTTCCCCCAAGTGTCAAAAGTAGAGAAAATAATATCGGCATGCTTGACGTTGTAGACTTGTCTCTATCGTAGAGAAGAAACATTTCTTTTCTTCTTGTCAAATATCGCCATGCTTGGGACGATAGAGATATTTCTTCAATCTGTCATTATGTCGATTCTTCCGTCGATATAACTCCTTTCTACGGTGCTCATGCTACGCATGCTGATCGCTAAAATTTTGAAAAAAGAACAACTCGTCTTATCGTGTTATATCCCGCCATTTTTTCACTCGAATATGGTATGCGAATATGGTATGTTATGAGAATCTTTTATAGAGGATTCACAGCATGATTGTAGATAAAGTCTTGTATGCAACCGTTATAATTAGGTATTAAAACACTCATGTGATACTATTATCACACTCGGCTACGCCTCGTGTGATAAACCCACATTCGTGTTTTAATACCCCTGATTATACAACAGTTGCATAAATAACTATTAAACTTGTTTTCTCTGATTCATCAGAATGCATCATTTGTGCGCTCAACGCTTATTAAAGTTGAAAAACTAGTGAGCGGTCAAAAACGTAAGGGGCGTGTGAGTCGGTCGCGGGACTAACGAATATCGTGACCCCACGCTAAAAAAAAGAAGGGCGTGTGAGTTCGTAAAATCATCATAAAAGTTAGACGATCCTAAGTATCTGTGAAGGATATCGAAAGACAATTTTCGTGAACTTGTGTATTAACTTACCGCGACTCTCTTCGCTCTTAGCCGAAGGCTTCTTCTTCTTGGGTCCCTTCTTTTCATCAAAATCGTACGACTTGAAGTCAATGTCCATCGCTCCGGCGGCCGCCGGCTCCGGATCCGCATCTCGGCGCTTCCTCTCATGCTCCTCATACTCCTCAAGGCCTATAATTCCTCTCATGTACTGCAGGAACCGATGTCTCAGCTTCGCCTGTTCGGCCATGTCTTCAGTAGCCTTATGAATGCCTTCGGGAGTTCGTAAGCTTACTAAAGAAGGATCCTCGTTCACCAGGCTTTCGAATGAAGCTTCGATTTCGAAGTCGTCAACGTCATCGACTTTCTGTGGCCAGTCGAAGTCTGGTATGGCGCGAATGGAGCGGCGTGTCTTCCCGCCGGGCGCGAAGAACGGTCCCGCCCCGCCCCCGCCCCCCAACACTGGCTTACCGCAGCCCGTGAATATCTTCTGCGAGATCTCGCGGTTGTGCTCCTGGAAGCTCATGATAGCTTCGGAAATTTTGATGTCTATTGGTTCGACTACCATAGCTATGTTGAATGGACCGAGCAATCTGTCGGCCACCTTGTCTACGGCGTCTGAAAATTAAACGAGAGTATTTTAGGATCGTTTTTACATAAAAGAAACTTTAAAATGTCTGTTATACATTAGAGATCGTTCATCAGTTACTCACCGACATAGGCATCCCACTGGTCGCCGAGGTCGGCGTGCGCGGGCAGACAGCCGCGGATGACGTTGTGGCAGTAGCGCGTGCATGCGGGAGGTTGGTGTCCGGCGCAGCTGCCGCAGTAGCGCAGCCGGGTCCAAGCTGTCACACATTCAGAAGTCACTGCCACCTGCGGAGTTAAGATTTCATGAAGATTCAATTTTACGGTTGGAATCATTTCTGAGTTGCATACCGATAAATCATATTCTCTGTTACTCTCCTAAGCGATGATAAAGTCTCGTATTTTTCAAAACATCAAAGGAATAGTCAGTTTCAATAAAATAATATCTAGACATAGCGAAGAGAGCTACGTCAGACATTGTGGGCGTTGAGAATAAGTAATTGATGGCTCAAACGAGCCCGCGTTATCTATCAAGTTCGTTGATCTAATAAACGCGAAGCAAACACATGAATAAAACCCAATCATTGTTACATTGTGCCAATTAAATAACGCAGCTAGGGCAACAAGTGGAACAAATAAAAATAAATCAAACGAAGGCGAGATAACAATTAATAAAGCCAAGGTCCTTGAGCTGTGTCACTGATGGCGCCAGGATCAACGCACAGATAATGAGTCATTTTCTAAAATGATACCCTGAGCCTCAGACGTTCGCAAGTTGAAGGTCAAGCAGCCAACAGAATATTTATTCGCATTGATTAGCGTATATTTACATTCTAATAGCAAACTTAACGTTTGATGAATTAAAAGGTGCGCGCAATTTGGCAATGTTGGTCAGTAAAGCCAAGCGTGTCGCGAAAAATTGTCGCCGATGATATAATGGTTGTCCAATTAATATTTCTGAAGGTTGTGGTCCTTTTTGGATCTAAGAGAATAGAAACTGAGGGCCTTATGTGTTGAATAGATTTGAGATAATAGTTGATTTATGCCTGGTGTTGTCACTGTTTCCGGGTGTCTGTCGGGTGAATCACAAATTCAGAAACACATTAACATGAGAGCTCGTAAATGTCTAATCGTAGGTATACTAAAAGCTCTGAACGTAATTTCGCTACCATTATTCATGCTTTGTAGGCGGAATTGTTATTAGTTTGCATTCATATTTATTCATAGGCGGGAACTCGAGAACACTCAGTGTTTATTTACACATATACTCAAGGATGCAGTTACTATGCAACTAAGGTCTTATTACAAAACGAGATCAACATAAAATCCAAGATAAAATCATCGGACTAGTATTGTTTTTTATTACGATCAAGTACAAATTTTTAATACAAAAATTACTTCGGAATCAGAATTCATTTATCTAAGTAAGATAGAAGATGTTGCAAAGTTATGGTCCTAACCGCCTCTACCCTTTGTTCCATATTCCTTTTTCAGAATTGTGTGCAGGAATTCAAAAGACGTTAGTATCTTTTCTTGATGATCTTTCTCACCTGCATCATACTCCTCACAACATCTGCTCCAGCCCTCAGAGCCTTGTGGAAGGTGCGGGTGGCCACCACAGCCCGTCGTAGTTGTACCGACAGCTTGTTGGGCACGTCCTCGAACGGCTGGATGTCGCGCATGTGTTCGTTTACGCATTTTAAATATCTGGAATAGAAAGAATGGGTTAGTATTACGAAGAAAATGTGATGGAGTTCGGTAGGCTTTTGACCTCAAGAGGGGGGTCCCGTAATTTTTTCGGACACTCTTTGAGGCATGCGTGGAACACAACGCGCCGTCGACCCCGGCATGGTCCATGGTCGGACAGCGAGTTGCCCATTACCCGCTGCCCGCATGCTCGCGCCTACGGTAGCCGGGATCGTCTGCTGTGGATGAGGGTCAAGCAATTGTTGAAGGCTGATAAAGAAGAAAGAAGGCAAGACTGCTCAAATAAATCTAAAACCGACGAGGTCTCCGAGATCAGACCTTAGATTAGAGAGCATTGTTTTAAAACGTCGCCTAGCGAATCCTTAAATCCTCCAAGCGTTCTTTAGAAGGTTAAGCTTAAGATGAGTTGTGAGTAAGGATTGCTGTTCAAGATACGGGTGAGATGATGAGATCATAAATGTTGTTACTACGCACACAATAAAAGCGATGACAAGCGAATATGAGCGTGAAATTCACAGGAATAATTTGTTACAGCAATCAATCGAGAGGCCGAAACAGCAGTTGACATTTATAACCTCAACTAAACGAGATGTGTACCTATCATAAAATATGGCTACCAGATCTTGGAACCCAATCGTGGTTAGGCGTAGACCGTGGCACATTAAAATGATTGTCGCCTTGCGTCATTCTTCACAGGCGCGTTTGAGGACAAAAGATTTTTTCACAAGCATTCGCGAGTATGTTTAATGTTATGTCAAAGTAATAATCGTTTAATAGTTTTTTTATGGTTAATTTGTTGTTTGTCAGCTTAAATGTGAATAATTAATATGTTCTTATAAGCAATAGTAAAGTATTATTGCACAATAAATAATAATATAAGTATAAACATTTTTCAATTTAATGCTCATTTTCACTAACTGGTTTGATAAATCTAGTTGGATTTTTAACGCTCGACTCATCTTGAAGTTCCAAATGCATTTAGATAGCACCTTTTGCTAATAAAACAGTTTTTTTTTTTATCGTGGTAAAATCATCAAATGAGTCCTCCCACCCAGGGCAGGGCGGGAGGGACTGTCAGACTTGTACTGACTAAAATCCACGGTGTCCTTCAATAGCCCTTTACGTACCGGGGTCACGGTAATCCGTTAGTCCCGCGATCTGCTAATAAAACAGTGGCATAAATGTTTTTATAGCTTGCAGAAAGACACAAAGACACAGTAACTAATACTAACTTCCAAACTAAGTATCAAAGGTGGTAAGCTAGCTATAAAGTGTATCTCTCCATTTTAAATTGTGGTTTACTACATTGTAAGTTTTTACTCTTACATCTTATAGTGTAACAGCAGTGCTGGCTCAGTAATAATGGCCACGTCGGATCGAACTCAACCAGGAGTATTACTTTATGCTTTTTATTCATCACCGACGCTCTAAAAACGGTTCTCAAACAGCATGTCCTCAGAATCAATTCGAAGAGATGTGTCATCTATCAACTGCACTGGGCCTTACAGTGAAGACGCCAATGTCCCACCAGTGGGAACATTATAGACTGTTAATGCTTTGCTAACTTAGCTATAAAGTGGGCGACTCGCTGTCCGACCATGGACCATGCCCGGGTCGACGGCGCGTTGTGTTCCACGCGCGCCTCAAGGAGTGTCAGCATAGTGACGGCGCCTGTAGAGGGCCAAAGCCTGCCGGGGTCGCGGGACTAAATAATTACCGTGACCCCGGTACGTAAAGGGCTATTGAAGGACACCGTGGATTTTAGTCAGTACAAGTCTGACAGTCCCTCCCGCCCTGCCCTGGGTGGGAGGACTCATTTGACGATTTTACCACGATAAAAAAAAAAACAAAAAACTTAGCTATTAAGTGTATCACCCCCTTTTACGCCGCAATTTACTTCAGACTAACTTTATATTCCTCTTTTACATGTCTTAAACTGTAACTCCATACATTGTACAGTGTTCGGTACTTAACGCTGGCGTTTAGGTCTATTTCCAAGATATAAAGTATGTACTAGGTCGGGCTAACTTTAGTCTAGCTTCAATAAACGTTTCCGACAGGACGTGTATTCTGGCTAAATTCTGGAATATTCTGTGGGTTTCAGCACAGATTTTTGAAGGAAATGAGTAGTTGTATCATATTAGGAACATACAGTAGTGGATTGGTAAATGAGTTTAAGTAGACTGTAAATTGGTGATGATACATAAGCTGATTACGCCACACATCAAGCTTCATTGTCTCGGCGCTTTACTGGTGGTCGCCTCTGTTAATTCTGGCTTTCAGGAGTCACAAAAAAACAACTATATACGTCTTTCTAATGGGAATGGACAGAAAATACAATGCTACCTGATATTATCCTTTCAATCTCGTCCACGTCCATACACAAGGGCGTCGTCGTCCATTCTGCGTGAAAATTGTTCTACTTAGCACTTTGCAAAGCGGTTCAAACAAGAATAAGTATATTTTAACCGCCTAAAACCAGAAATGGACGACTTCCTCGTGCGGGCAAGAAGAAATACACCATCCAGGGAAGTGGTAGAAATGGGGCTAAACAGATAAACAAAAAAAGAAATAGACATGTACGAAAACCTTTACCTGTAGAACACTACTAAAACTAAATAGCTTTTACGCATGCGATGTCCATTCAAACCAATATAAGCCTTAACAACACACCGAAGTACCTTACCCCCGTATTCACCTAAACCGTCGCCACTTCAGCTAAAAACACACTTCATACGCAATAACATTAATAACTTGATTATGTACAACTCATAAACTATCCGGTAGCCCTTCATAAGGTTATCACGATTTGTTTCACGCCACTTTATGCTCTATTATTTGGACTTTATGCCCTATTATCGGGTCTAATCGTTTGTTTACGTGTCCATAACACTAAAGCTGTCTGCTGAAGTGTTTTATTGACGCGTCTTTATAAACAATGAGGGTGTTTTCCAACTGAGTGACACTGTGTCGTTGCTGAGCTTTGTAAGGAGGAGGGGGAGATGTGTAAACACTCTGTATTATTATGTGGTTGTGTTTCTTAATCGGTGTTGTGCAACTTTGTTTGGCTCCTAGATTAAAATGGACAGGCCTGTCTTGTTATCCATTTAGTAAGGCTTAGGGTTTCTACGAAATCAGCCAGCTTTCCTAATATTCCTGTCCACATAACTCTTACAACAAAATTTCAATCACATCAAACAGTCCAGCCGACACAACAGCAGCCACATAAAATATAAATACCCAACAATATGAACAGACATTTAACGATCAGCATTGTGAATAGACGATTCACATCGAGTCTAGACTAAACAGAAAACAGATAGGGCTTTATGAAGCTCTGTTTTAAGATTCGGCAGGGCAAATACCAGCCGGCGCCATTGTAGGTAATGAATGATATGGTCATGATACTGTATGAATGAGGATACTTTATAATAATTGTGGTCTTTGATATTAATTGCAATTTGCGTCACTAACCGCAAGGACAGTTCGTGTGGGGCAGATGGGTGAAGGTAATTGGAAGATTATATTATTATAAGGAAGAATTTATTATATCTATAGATACATTAATGCCAATCAAACAATTTCTGAATTCTTTGCCTTGGATACCTACAAGGTGTTTGCTAAAAGATTAAAGGGTCTAGAAGTCGAAGCATTGATTTCATTTTACACTTTTGACCTGTCAAAAAATAAATAAAACAAAGCTACAGTCACAAGACATAATAATTTGTGAAAGTACTAAAGTAGGCCCATTCAAAAGCGTGTAGATCTTTGGAGTGAAGAACGGGCACTAAAATGGATTAAAAAAAAGTCCAAATATGATGATGGTAAAGTCAGAAGCGTGAAGTTTATTACAAAAATCAACGACGGCAAATATTATATAGGTAATCTTCAAAAAGATTATCCTAATAAACCAGGACATTATATCAGAGGACAAATAAGCTACTTTTGTGGCTGCGACAACCATTCAGGACCTCAGTGAAATAAAAACGAACTAATTGCACACCAGGATGCACATGGCAAAGTGATTATCATTCACAATAATAAGTGCAGTACAGTCCAAACAAAGAGTACGGCCAATGCACTCAAAGTGACTTCATTAATACTCATCATTAACCTTCATAACACACCGAAAACGGGCACGAATGCACTGAAGATGCAATTGGAAGTCAAAATGGCGCCAGCAGGACATATGAATACATTAGCACGTTATGCAGTGACATTAGCCCTTTCGTACACAACGAAACGCAAGTCTGCGATACCTTAAGACTTTGGTATCCATAAATGCGTGCCTGTGTGCGAACCTCTATGGATTTGTATTGCGATTGTCGCCTGAGACGTGGTGCGCGTTGTGTACGAAGGGGCTTAATGCCATCGACTAAATACATGTGATGATGAACGTGGAGGAGACGAAAGAAGTATACACAGCTGCTATCATAAAGAAGCAAGTTTTCATTTAAGACAGATCGGTACTGATCGGTGTTGGTAAAACTTGTATAAAGAAACCGGCAAATCTGGCAAGTCTCAACCATTTTCTATTAGTGTGTTATGCGAGCGCGGCAGAGAAACATGGATCTATTTTGCCTGCACCGACCCATACTGACAATCTACTTCTAATGAAGGTACTGTAAGCATATAAGCGAGTGGCGTTCTCCATGCGTGTCTACCTATGGAAAACAAAATCCAGTTCTCTATGAAAAACCCAACTACACCTTCCCTGACTTGGAATCTGATCCAAGACTTCATGACCACAAGACCGACGAGGACGTGGAGAATGTATTAACCCTTCTGAGATTACAAGAGCAATTGGTGATGAATACTTACTTCTCGTCAAACTCGTACTGCGAGTTGAGTACGGTGAACATCTTGTTGTACAGTATGCTGAAGAAGCCGTCCATCATCACGTCAAAATTGGTGTCGCCGCGTGTGTAGTACCTGCGGAGGAAGATAGAGTTAGTAGGAGTCACTGGCAACAAATGTTCGAATATTCTCGCCCCTAAAAGTATGCCTCCTAGACACATAACTATAGAGCTTCACCCTAAAACGAGTCTTATTTGTGATGAGCCTCGTTACAGTCGTCTGTATACAACTAAACTTTATACTTAAGGTTTATTTTCGAGTGAAGCGTAACTCGGATTAGCTTGATTTAAGAAAACCCTCGTTAGAGACTAGGATTTTCTGGTAGAATAGTAAGTCTGCGTAAGTCTTGATATGAATCAAATAAATTGTTCAGAGAAAAGGCTTCAGGCTCTCCAAGATTCGACAAAATCCCTATTACGCAGTGAATACAACTGTAATTTATTCAGTGAAAATTCAAGATGATGAATAACAAGGACGTTTACCTATTCATCCTATAGTCCTATACAAAAACATATTTCTGTATATATGTTTTTGTATAGGACTATATAAAGAACCCAGCTTTATCTTATTACCAAAAAGTTCCCGTAATACGCCGCTGCAGATACATTTTGTTTTAATAATACTTATAAAAAGGCAAAGATCACGCGCTGTTCTGCCAGACGTTCCACAGGGGATTTGCATAAATTTCTTTAGACTTCAACATCGTAATCCTGAGATTTAGACTTATTATACTTTGTCTGATCCACCCATTTTTTTCTTTCATCGTGTTTGGGACATTATTTTCGTCATACAACATTTTGAAGAAGGGATTTGCTTATATCGTAATATAACTCTGACAAAATAATTTTCTGAACCGTTATTTCTTGTCGTACGAGCAATCTTCGGTTTTTAGTACCTTGATCAATTAGATTATTAAATGTTTTACCAAGAAGCGTAAATACAGAATGCACTGAAGTTATGCTCCCGAGGAATTAATTTGCTTAATATTAACAATATGTGAAGCGAAATATGGCATTAACTGGTTATTATGAGAAATAGAACAAACAATAGACCATAATTCTCATCATGTTTTCCAAGCAGTACATGTAATGGCGTGACAAGACAGATACCTACATCGTGAATTATGTTTCAGCGAATACCATTCTTCAAGATCCTGCGCCCAGATTGACCATAGAGTCGCGTATGTTGATGTCAGAACCTCGTTTAAACTTTAATGCTCATGATTGGTGATGTCATAATCATAAAGGGTGCGGTGTTCACTGTTTATTAATATACTAGTGACCAGTCTCGGCTTTGAGCAATTTAAAATATATTTGAGACTGAATAATTGTGAAATCCTCATCAATATCCATTAAGGCTTGTGTACAACACATACAGTAAATGCAGCCAGATACTTAAATGTAAATTGCTAGTTTTTACCCGCGGTTTCCGTCTATAGACCTCTCCAGACTCTCTATGGCGTCACAAACTTTTTTCGCATTTCAATATTAAAGGGTTTAGGATATTTAGTTTAGGTCTGGTATAGTTATTTAGATAAAGGCGAACCTTTGCGTCTTATCTAGTAGAAAATAATCATCAAACAATTCTTACCTTTCCAGTTGTTCAAACAGTTGTTCGAACACATAGGAGTGTTGTTCGTAGATCATGCCGTACGTTCTTTTGAACATCGTGTGGAACTCCTCGCGAGATTGCTTCAGAAGCCTCCTGAAGAATTCTGAAACAGAGAAGAAAAGAATGATGAATTCGAAGAACATATACAAAACTGTTTGAGTCATTTTGGGAGCATTATTATTTTGGCATATCCTGACACGGTTTTTGATTTCAGAATAGAAATTACAGGAGTTGGGAATGCTTCAAATTCCTCTTTGGTATTGAATTTTGAGGGTCATCATCGCTTTTTGTATGTACAGTTACGCTTATAGAGTTTGAAATCTTTTAATTTTTAGACCCCATTAATCATGACCGGAGCTTTCTTGACTTCATTTTTGAGTACCTAATTATGTGAAGTAAGTAGTTATAATGTTTCGGCCTCAAACTGCTATTCTCTAAATCGTCGTCAACGAAACTACGAACTGTAGTTTCGTCGCTGTGGCCGCGCTGGCACAAGGCTGTGGAGAATATCAGTGGTGCACAACTTCAGCAAGAAATATCTTAAACTAAACATCGCACTGATCGTCTTCCTTGCATTTCAATCAGGGGTGAATGACATTAGCAAATACAACATCGAACAAAGAGAATCTTGCAAGTCAGAATATCTATTAAATAAAATATTAGAATTAATACAGCGCCATTTAAACGCACATTAAATATTAATAGCAGATGTTGTGATGGTCTTAATGCCGGCCACAACACTATTATTATAAAGATACGTTTACACGATTCCTTTGAGTCACTCACGGATCGTAAAACCGTCGTATAATAATACGGAACTGAAATAGAAAATGACAATAATCACAAGCATAATTATCAGGCTGTATGTTTTAACTGCACAAACCTCTTCTCTATGGAGAGAAAGGACCATAAACAAATGCGCAGGCCGAGTGCGGGTTATGTCCTATGTCTTCGAATTTTCAGTCCTAGGACATGCTGGTTTCCTCACTAAGTTTTCCTTTAATAAGGTCGTTATATACACATAAATTCTTTCTTGACTTTTATTTTTATTTGCGTAGTAAAATCATCAAATGACAGTCTGCATTGGGTGGAACGGAAGGGACTGTTAAACTTGTATTTACCCTTTATCCAGGATAACGGATATAACCATAGATAACTATGAAGACAGCCCCTAGACCCCGGCTCTTGCTTGATTTCAGGCGGTGTAAGACACGAAATATTATATTGCAAATTGCAATAACAAAGAAGATATTATCAAGCAGCCATTAAAAAAATCTAAGAAAGCTGTCTCCAAATTGAATCTCCATAGTAAAATACACCTACTTACGTTATCGAAGAAGAAAAATAAAACATCTGTAGTAATCCCAGACACGTTGAATAGTAAACTATTTCTGGCAATGACACTGGTACCAACCACCAAGCTTTGTTTACAAGCTGCCTTCTGAGAAGCAGAATCATTCGCCCAGACTTCAACGAATTTATTAAAGTAACTGTTCTTATGAAAAATCCAACTTTATTTCTAGAAGCTTGGCTGTAATAGGGGCTGATTGGTCGCGAGGACTGACCTATGGGTTCCCGATAAATTGTTACCTTTCAACGATAGCTTTCAACTGTTTTATTTTCTACTATTGGAGACAAACCGTTTTCTAGAATCAGATTTGAAAGAACAACAAATGAATTTCGAATAAAACCTGTTTTGATATTTGCTTTTTTTTTCTAGATAAGTATTGGCTTCACAACATTAGCACGACTGTGAGAAAAAATTAATGTAGCAAAGCTAAGTATACAAAATAAATCAATTAGCTATAGGTAAGTTACCATATTTTTTATCGATTCGAACTGCAGACTTCGATAAAAACAGTCATTACAACCTTTTCAATCACCACTCATAGTTCGATGAATAAACAATACATTTTCTTGCAAAAGCATTAACATTAACAGATTACAATGTGTTATAATTGCACAAACAATGCATTTTAATTAATATTTACGGTATATATTAACTAATAATGTGTGTTATATAGATTATACACGGCATCAAGTTCATTGACTCTTCAGTTTTTTTTTTCATGGCCGCGGTATTTTTGTCGCGTGCAAAAAGTATCGTGGACAAAAAACAAATACCTATACATTTACACAGCTCGCTGAAAATGTAAATAGCTACACTGTTGTAGATTTTAGTGCATGAATAAATGTAAAGTGTATAATAGTAAATTATGTGATAGGTGTGAAATATTATTATATCCGTTTCAACTTTGACCTATTTCGAACGTGTCTAATTTGAATTGCGAATTCTAGAATTGCCAGATTTTTGCGGCGCCACTTATTTTTAAACTTGAATGAAAAGGTTAGTTATTAGCAATGGAAATTAAATAAAATGTAGACTCTTAATAATAAAATCTTAAATTCATTCACAGACAGCGCTCGAATTAGTATGGCTGCAGCTAGTCGAAGGTCGTAATTTTGTTCAAGAGTTCCGTAATAGAATCGAGCCAAAAACGATGAACTTTTTAAAATTAAAAAAAAAGTTGAATAGGGCATGAAAGTTTATATATAAAACATTTTTGCCATGACTATTAGCGACCTCTAATTGTAATGAAATCAGGATTCTAGTGATTTAAATGCTGTTCAAGCCACAAAAATATGAAATAACATTCAGCTCTGTTAGCGCCCGCGCCAATCAAGCTGAAAAAAAAACTGCGATGGTATGGTGACAACTGTGACAAATGACAGTCATTGACGATTATTGTCCCGTAAATTTATCTCATACTCGAAAAATAATATTCCTATTCTCGTGACCCACGTTCACTGCCGGACCTTTCGGGGCACTCAGGCGTGATTATTGTTATCACAAACCTAAAAAAATCAGTCGTAACACAGACTTACAATTTTGAGTTGAACGCAACATTTTTTTAAATTCAAAGAAACTTCAGCTGCGCCACTTCATTTGTTTTTTTTTGTCGAGCCCTTTTCAATAAAAAAACAAAGGTCCCGGCAAAAAATAGATGCTGCCATGCTATTGGCTGACGCGTGTACATAACCGCTTCTATAGCGGCCGAGCGCTGCATAAGGGAATGGTCTTTAGGGGGGAAAGAGATTCATTAGGCTGACTGTACCTGTCAATGTTTCCGTCAAATTATAGTAAGTTATTGTATGAATCGACACGTTCAATTGTTCATACATAACTGCACAAAGGCACGTCTATTTTTTCATTTCCGCCCATGTTTTTATCGTGGTGAAATTAAATGAGTCCTCCCGCCTAAGGCGGGATGGGAAGGACTGTCATGCTCGTGCTGACTAAAATCCCCGGTGTTCCTTCAATAGCGCTTTACGTTCCTGGGTCACGATTACCTGATAAGACTATAGACAGTCCCGCGACCCTTCACATGTGAGTGAAACTACAAAACTTTGTTATCGGTGGGAAACCTTCAAGAAGCGCCCGGTGTTTGGGGAAAAGAGCTGGAAGTTTTTGAGGCTCTTGCCTCATTAAAACTACCATGATGATCACCATCAGCACAAGGAGGAGTTTCGCATCATCATTATAGGACCATTTCCACAGCCATTTTGTGCAATGTCTATTAGGGCACATCCTTGGGGATAGAATGAAAAAAAAACGACGGGTTGCACTCTGGGAGTGCCGGCAGAAGTGAAAACTTGAATAGTAATAAACTCACACGAACATTCGCGCAAGCGCCCTGCGCCGTCTTACGAATTTTCGATCAGGTCACGAGTCCTGACGCGAGTTTAACATTTTTTACCCATTCCAAAAAAGTGCACAACGCCGCTAAACAAGTTTTCACTTCAAAAAAAAAATGTCACTAGCTGCTTCGTTCTTACACACTTCTTTCGACTCGTCCACCTTCATATTATCGAGTTATACAAACACGCCTTTTGTTAGTAGGTCCACTAGTACTACTGAAAAGTATAAAACAAGAAGTTCTTTTTTTTCTGAAAACCCTCATCAAGAGAATCGACGCATTGCTTTACTATTTGTAAATTGTTTGTGGTTTGGCGCAGATAACGCTATTGAAGGAAAACAAATTATCGAACAAAGAGTTATTGTTTATTTTTAGTGGGCTCAGATTAAAGAAACATTAATAAGCATGCAGCTAGATCAGATACCAACAAGTTAATTCAAGGAGTGAATCAGACCCTTACAAGAATTTCTTTATCTCCCTTACTAAAACTCCCCAATATGCTGAAATAGTTGTGTCATATGAAATCAACGTTGATTTACTTACGCTTCATTAATCATGAATTATAATATATTCCTCTTAGTTTACAACAGAGAGAACGCCATGTTTCTTTCTACACGCCAAAAAACTTCTCTACGTAGTAAAAACTATAATGATTGTCACGATATCGAGGAAATAGGAAACATTCAACACTCCTTTGACGAATAACAAAACTACAATGATTCGAATTCCGAATCCATTACCGAGTACAAATATGTGAACGATTTTACCGCTCGATACCTTATTTTTTTCGCGCCATTTTTTTTACGGAAGGCGTTGAATTTATTAATCGAATCAAGTTTCCCGTCGCGTCGCGTTATTGCTGTTAATAAAAATGTGATTTAATATTATTGTAGTCCCTTTTAATATTAATCGTTGGGACCCGAAAACGGTTGGCCGTTAATTTCCCTGTTTGAAATTAATCACTTTGTACATGAACATTTAGCGGGACTGATTTATTACTTTGTTGAATTAAAAGAATTTTAACGGAATAAAATAAATACACTTTGATGAATTAATAGTGAATTTGTACTATTTTAATTAAAACACGGAAATTCCGCGCACACTAATAAATAAAAAACACACAACATCCGCAGATAGCTATTAAGCTATTAACGGAGTTAAAGATCCGTGCAGACATAAAAACCGCACAGTTTTTGCATCCTCTCAAATAAGTAAACAAATCCCGATCATAAGACATCGTAAAACGCATAAACCAGACGCATTGCAACCCAAGCCGAGGGCACACCGCATCTGTGCATGCAGATATAATAACAAACAAAGTTTCAGAAGGAAAAGAGAATAAATCACGGATTTCTAAACAAATTGCAACTTTCGCTCCCTGGAACGATGCCAAATTATAGGGACGAAAGTTGTCAAGAACTTTTATTATGAGACCTGTGAAATGTGAACAGTGTATTATGTGCTTATGAAGCAGTTGAATAGAATGGACATTATTACAGCAGCTTCAAAGTCCTATTTTGTAAAATAGCTTTATCATCATCAACCTTCTTTTGCAAAGAAGATAAAGTTGCACTGACCTAATAAGAATAAATTTATAAGGCTAGTGCAACATTATCTTCTTTTCTATTCTTCTCTTTTAGCCGTCTTCTCAGTGGTTTCACCCCGTCTTACCATATCATCATCTTTCACACAGTACATCCATCGTTTCTTTAGTCTCTCTCACTCTTATAGCCTTTTATTTCTCTGAAAATCGATTGTTCTTTTCCAGACTGACGGTAAATTACTTAGACCAGAATCACGCCACTCTCTTTTTTTTCTCAACAGTGCAATCAAGTAGTTCTTCTGACTCTGGCATGTACGGTGGCGCAGTTAAATCAGCTCTGTGCGGTCCCTCGCGCACGTGCGCCGGCGCATCAGCTGCCCGACACCAAGCGTTTGACGTCTCGTGACGTGTAATACGACATATTGCATGCGTGTAGGTCGAGAGTATTTCGAGTATCTATGGACGAATATGAGGAGGTGAAAGGTGATGATAAGAGTTACCGTTGACAATTTCATAGCTATTAGTCGATCTTTGAGATCTATTAAATTCAGACTTAATTTTAATTGAGGTTTCCTCGAACGATATTTAAAGCACGAGAAAGGTTTGCCATTAGATATCGAAACATGAAAAAAGGCTCCATTCAATTCGTTTGTGGTAAACAAGCCATTAGTCACCCTTTGAAATCCAAATCCCATAACAAAATACATATTATTGTGATTCACCTTTATCTACTACCCTTTGGATCGAATTACAAGGAAGGAATATCTGTTTGTTTGCGTTATGGAATATACTAAAAATAGCATATCAGTTGATTTTAAGGTTTCAAGAAAAATTATCTTTCTTACTTGCCTCAATACCATGACGATGTAGAACTTTTTTTTTTAAAGAGCCTTCTCATGATTCTTCTATTTTCTTTGTTAGAAACAAAACCGCAGAAATCGTATAAAATGGGATATACATTTTGCTACCTATACGATATTTTGCGAAATTGACATTTTGCGTTTGAGCTAACTGAACTGGAAGGATTAAGTTCGAGTCTACAATTTTCCTTCTTCATAATTAGGTCCAGAATTGATATCGATTATCCACACTTGTAGCCTAAACAAAATTTTAGGATTTTAATTGCAAACACATCACCCAACAAACAGAGAAGCTTTATTACGTTTGTGGCGGTTCGTCACTACCGTGGCAGGCAATCCAATATCCAAACCGTCACCCTTAGTGCAACACACCCCTACTATCAATAGTATCGTCAGTAAGCCGACACTCCGACACCACGATCGGTATAACGAGCAGTTAGTTGACACCTACTACTAAGGCCTGGCTCACACCTGCGCAGCAGTTGGTCGCAGTGAAAATGCCACGAATGAAGTCTAAGGGCGAAATATCTCATCCATCCTTTTAACAAATAGTTAATTTGACTATTGATCAAACAACTGGTGACAAGAGACTCTACACTCTAAGGCTACATGCAGAGCTACCGGAGCAGTCAATCGTCGCCTCTCTTAGTAACTTTGGTTCCAGAATAAGGATGCTGAAGTGTTAAGGCTGACTGTATTGGCCATAGAGCTGATGATTGTGTACGACGAAGATGATATTTACATCCATGCGTTAACTCGTATCTAACGATTTCAAGGTTTAATTTAAATCATTATTTTCTCATTCTCAGTCTCTTCGCCGCGCCACCGCAGCTGTGCGCAAGTCTTTACAAACAGTTGTTAATCTCCACTCTTGTCATGACAAGGTTATGGCCGTCTGACTAGTAACGACAGTTTACGACACTCATCGCCGCCTTTGATGTTTTGTAGTTCATTATGAAGGTGGAAGTGAAGGAATGAGGTCAGTGGAGCAACTTGTTAGGGAATGTCTGAGGTATGTGGTGGCGCGAGGAAATTAGCATGCATAGGAAAATTTGGAAAAACCTCGAGAAATATGTGCAGAAGTCAATAGTAAGTGTGTCTAATCGATCTCAAGTGGACGTATGAGGGAGGATTTTGCAATCGAGGTCGACCGTGGCGCCGCTGATGTGACGATCTGATCACGTTCGCGGAGCAAACATGGCTGGAAATTGCCCAAAACAGAGAGGTTTGGAAGGAAAAATAGGAGGCATTTGCCCAGTAATAACTTATCTCATTTCCAAGCAAAGTAAAAAATAAAGAGTAAGGACCAATATCGCCACTAAAACCAAGTAATCGATACATCTACATTGTTCAAGAGCTTTCAGTATCGTCATTATCACTGTAAGCTCTGACAAGCGATCTCTATCTAATAATCATTTAAAGACCATAACAGCACTAGTATGAGGACTGTAATCTTTCAAAAATGTTCTGATTTCAAGACAACTTTACTTGTAGACTCTTCTAAAGCTTGACAGACTATCTTTTCCTTAGCATTCATAAATTATGTAATACTAGCTTTTGCCCGCGACTTCGTTCGCGTGGAATAGTGACTTCCGGCAGATTTTTTTGTAATAAAAACTATCCTATGTCCTTTCTCAAGTTTCAAACTATCTCTGTACCAAATTTCACACAAATCGGTTCAGTAGTTTAAGCGTGAAGAAAAGACAGACAGACAGAAAGACAGACAGACAGACAGAGTTACTTTCGCATTTATAATATTAGTTTGGATTGTTCGTCAAGGAAACCTTGAGTAATCATAAACTAACCTTAACGATCCAGAATCTCCTTTCAACATCTCAAAGCCCAATTAAAAAGTTACTCCGAGATTCAAATTCATGATCAATAACGAGAGCTTCACCACTGTACCCTATTAAAATTCAATCGTATACACTGAGTATTAATTTAGATGAAACTGTGTACTTTGCTGAAGGGTATTTATGCAGAGGCACGTGTTCGAAACAACTGGTGCGCCTCCATTGTCGTAAAGTCGATAGATGTGAATGAACCTTCATTATTCTCGGTAAGTATAAGTATTCTAGTTTCTAGTAGCGATGGAGTTTGAATACGACATTATGTAGGGATTGGAAAAACATCAGATTGTATTTTATTTGCGTCTGTCTTCGTGTATTTTTGTTTTATAAGGTTTCTGATCCCTCCAATATTCATGCAACTGTTTATTTTGGGAAAAAACGTTAAAATATCTGATAAGTAAGTGTATGAATGAACCTATACGGTTGTATCAACAAAATCGAATAAAACGATCCAGAGATAAGCCCAGAATGGTGGGCTTTTTTTTTACGTGATAAAATCATCAAATGAGTCCTCCCACTCAGGGCAGAGCGGGAAGGACTGTCAGACTCGTACTGACTAAAATCCACGGTGTCCTTCAATAACCCGTTACGTCACGGGGTCACGGTAATTCGTACAGTCCCGCGACCATGGTTGTATAAGTAAGATTTTTTTTTTAATTGCTCTAAAATAGTTATGTAGTTAGTCTTGGTTAAAGAAAGATAGGAAAAAAGATGGAAAACCTGGATGTTTTTGATAAATTAGTTTTCTGCTTTTATTCAATGATTTGGATTCATTTTAACGATAGGCTAATAATAATAGCCTATCCTAATCCATTTTAGGGCTATCGATGATAGCCGCAAAATGGTTTCTTTCTTCGAATAAAATGACACCCTTTTACCAGTAACAAACGTTTATTAATTGCCACTGTTTCCAATAAAATCAATCTTCTGTCCTATGAAAGGAGACAGGCAGCGCCATCGTTCATTTTGATAGTCACCTCCGTAGGCGTTATGTATTACCTACAATTATGGCTGCCATTACTGTGTTCCTATTTATAATGGAAGATCGATATTACACCCACCCCTATGGATGATGTATGGATTACTTGTATATATAGCATGTGGAAAAAATGTGGAACATAATTGACTGAAAGTAGAGCAGTAGGTGCTATTCTGCGTTCACGAGCTCATTTCAGTCAAATAAGCGCACAAAGGAACTGATTTCTTACTAAGCAATGATATATTATAAGATCATCTAGAGATAATCATCACAGGTTCTGAACGACTATTAAAAAAAAATCTCTAAACGTCAAATTTGAAATTCGAACGGTGTCTCGTGAGACTGTGTGATGACTGGTTTTAAAAGAAGCTCGTGAACGTTATAAAACAGCACTGTACAGATACCATGGAGTTCATGTAGTTGATAGTTTTAGTGAAGTTTAAGAAGATAGAACTACATAATTATAAGAATGGTAAGAAATGAGTAAGGTTTGCTTCAATGAATACAACATTCATTTTCGTAAAACTATACAAAATATTTAGGTCTAACTCCACCGGCAATTTTTCATGTTTGCAGAATTCACAATCCCGGACGCACAATTCGTTTTATATGTATAGAAAATTCAATGAATAATTACTAATTTCATCAAAAAACGAACACATAAGACGAATCAAATGACGCAACAACCCAACAACAGTTTCCCAGATTTCCTAGAAATCACAATTTTCCCACCAAAACATCCTCAGAACGATTCACGCGATTTTTCCCGTCTTTCCCAAAATTCTTCGCAAAAACATGCGCCAGTTTTCCCCTCACGTGTTATATATCATGTATACATGCAATTATTCAGTGTATGTGTTTCGTAAGAACACTTTGTTCTATCATCGTTCGGCTAAGAGCTTCGACAGACGCGAGTGTGGTATTAATAGAAGCGAACAGTGGCGGGTTATCGCGAGAAAATACTTACTCACGCTTTTGAACTCCTACTATTGGTTTCTGGGGAGTTAGTGAAGCTTTTTCGGGTTAAGAGAGAATTGGGTGACCTTCAAACATGTCTAGTCTCATTTTCGGTATCAGGAGCCTTTGGGAGGGACCAATACCGGTGTTTATCTATAGCATGGTGCCATAGAGATATATGAAAAGTGGACTCGAAGGTTCATAAAGGCCTCAAGAATTTACCAAATTTGATATGCTATCATTTCCGAATAAAACATCAGGTTGATTCGAAGGACCTAAAATCAAAATATTTAAAAGAATATTTACCCGTTCAGGAATTATTGTTCCTCTGAAATCTTTAATAATGTATAATTCCGGAATTATTATTATTCCGTAATAATTCAAGGATCATATCACAGACATTGTTTAACAAAGTCTAGTGCCGTTCTATTTAAACGTACTTACAGTCACGAATTTAGTCACATTACTACGTGAACGTCAGACCATTCCATCACGAACTGTTACTGGCACTCAAGACCTAACAATAATACTATTCAAAATATCTGAAAAATAAAACGGAAGTTTACAACCGTATCGTGTTCCTATAGTAATTCCTCCAACCTCGAAGTGATTCATCTGCGTCCCAGCTTCGATTGTCGACTTATTACTCATTGTAGGGGCAATGTTTAGTCTTGCCATTCGCTATTACGATAAGACTCAAGTATTGCGGCCGGACTAAAGCTTATAACATCTTTTGTTCTCACCAACACAATTAATTATGTTATTATAAACTTTTTTATAGCTTTCTTTCATGTAATTTTGGCGGGCATTTTGTTTATAGAACAGCAAACGTGTTACGACATTCAACCTAGTTTAGCGTGCATACTTTTTAAATTGACAAGGCTGAATATTCTGTATTCTCTATTTATATTGCAATCGCGCGTAAAAGTAAGCTTAAGGCAAAGTCCGTTTTTCCTCACGGATCGGAAAATAAAAGGAAAATAGATTGCGTAAGCCGCTTATCGGGCCGCACACGGCTTTAGAAATAACCTGAGGGAATAAGGTCAGTTTTGTGAAAGCATTTTCACATTGTAAGCAGATACAAACAGACCTTTCCCACCTGAAAAGGAAAAAAGGATTTTGCCGGACAAAGACCGTGTTATTATCGATTTTTTTGCTCTAATAACTTAACCAGAAGAATAGGTTTTTTAATACCCAGCGGCATATTATTAAGATGTTTTGACATTAAACTTATCAAATAAACATCTCAATTTACATTTGATCATTCAAATATACAAAACATAACACACTGTGAAGTCGTGACTCTATTTTCAAAGTCAGCGTCAACGACATTCTTTTTTTTATGACTAATTTAAAAGCGCTGTTCACTTTATGTACAAATTATCAATAATCAACAGTTTCTCGTGTGATTGAAACACAAGTCGGTTGAATGAATGTTGGAAAGTGGCTGTGGCTTGTGTCAATATTGATCTGGCCGGTTACTGGTCGCCGACCGGACACCGTAATTACGAATGTACTCGCTGTGTGATGGACAAACGTATGGACAACGTTTTCATATTGCCGAGCGAGTAAACAGAGGAGCTCATATCATGCATGTTAGACAATAATTTTATTGTCTTTGAATATTACTGCTTGAGTACTTTTAAAGATTTCTCGGTTAACTGTAGTAGCTAATGAATATTTACTGTTGAGAAAGCTTTTGCAACTTTCAAATGGTTTTTCTTAAGTTGCATTACATGTTTGCAATTTTATTTGAATAATTATGCATTCAAGAATGTTTACAATTCGTGTACAAATTAACCGGTGTAATAAACTGGCTGGTTGATGTTTGGCGACCGCCTGTTGGTATTCCGTTTGTTTTTGCATGTTCTAGTGTGCTTTCAATTTGTGAAATATTCCGAAGCGTCAGGAAATGGAAAGGTCAGCAGATTGGCGAAACGTTAATGGTAATTCGAGTGTGATTGGATTGTCGGATAGACATGCAAATTAAATTATATATGTATTCACATGTCATCACGCTTTTATCGGATTTTCTGATGCAACGTTACACGATTGGTAATTTTGACATTTTGAACATGAAACTAACAGGGCCAACTGTTCAAAGACGTCTTTTCAGTGGACTTTACTTTTCATGAGTTCATTTCATCGTCTGAATTCTAAAACATGATTGAATTGAAGCCACAACAAAACTTTCTTCAAACAGCGCGGGTCGCCAGTCGCAATCCACTTTGTTAAAAGCCCTTTTGTTTGCTTCTACAACATGTACTACATTGCGGTCGTACTTTAAATTACAAGTTTGCTAACAATTGAAGTTTTTGTGAATGAATAAATTTCCATCCATTTTTGTTTGCTCTTCTGTCAAATCCCATTAAACTTTTTGAACATTTTGGTCATTTGTCGCAGGCTGATTTTCAACAGTGGCATCTTTCTTAATTAAATTCTTCCAATTCCAGAGTGGTGCTCGTTTAATTCGCGTCCATTTATCCGACACTGTGCCCTTTGTTCGTTTGTGAACCCATTCATACAAATGTCAACGCACCGTTGCCACCATGTTTTATTTTTGCTTTTTAATTTAATTATTTCAGCTTCAATGCAACCTTTTTAAAATCATTGTTATCCAAAGGTCGGTCATTGCACCTTGTAGATGGCATGTCTAAAGCTAAGTCTCAATCTCAATCAAACTAATTAAGGTCAAGCAATTTTGAAATAATAGTAGAATTTCACCCAACAACGATGTTCGGAACAAGCTATACTAGCGCCAATGCTAGAAACCTGTTCGATATTTAAAAAAAAGAACACTGATCCTTCCTCAACATAATTCGGTTTTTAAAATTTGAATAAAACTTCTTCCACAAGTTGTATAAAATCTCTCTGACTCTCTCAACTACTACATTATGTTCGTACCTATCTGCGATCATTTGTCCGGCACTTGGTCGTGTACAACGAGGCGACTTTCAAGTGTCACCGCCATGTTTGGACAAGCGGGCTGCAGTCCCGTTCTGATGCAACTGCGCCGGCGCCGGACGCGACGCAATAAAGGTTGGGGTACACGGACGAAGTCCAATGAGGTAGGAATTGATATCTGAGTGTATGGGGTTGTTAATAAAATTAATGCAGAGAAACAAGAAGTAGGTGAGAGCAAAATAAAAACTTGGATGCTTATTAGGATGAAAACCATAGAAGCGATGGATTGACTTTGTGAAAGATGGCATGAGTAAAAAGAGGTGACAAGTAAGATAGAATAGACGAACGACGAATAGAGAAGGATGGGAGACATGTAGTGCAGCAACCAATTTTTTTTTTGCGTCGCATCTCTAAAATCAACCTAGAGGAGGTTGTGAGCTGTTTAATCGAACTTTTCTGTGGATGCCTTAAATAACTCTAAGACCTTCAGGCAGGGGTCACGTTACTTGAAACAACAGTAATTATAATATTCTACCTACTTCGTGCAGTAAACCAACAACAAAATATTACATTATACGGAATGGACCTTGCACTTGTATTTGCGGTTGGCTTCAGCCGCAAGCAAGCCGTGCTCGCGTTCATTGTAACCCAGCCTTTATACTTCGTCTGCAATGCCAAGTGTTTGTGGAATTTTAATTAAAATCTGTATTTTATTTCACTTTACTTATTTCCTTATACCTACGTTGCTCTTTTAAGTTCGACGTTAATGTGTAGAACTGACTGCTTAAGAAAGTACCTTCGAAACTTAATTCATTGATTTTCAGTACCCGAGTCCTTAATGGAGTAGTGGTGGCCTAGTAACACCTAGTAACAGTTAACTAACGAGTTGTAGGTCGTGGATTCGAACCTAACCAGGCGTATTACTTAATGGTATTTTTTATATCCACAGCTCTCAAAACGGTGAAGGAAAACATCGTGAAGAAACTAGCATGTCCTGGAATTCAAAATTCGAAGACCTGTGACATCTAAAAACCCACCGGGCCCGCGTGGTGACAGCCCACTCCCTCTCACAAAGAGGAGGCCTGTGTCCCAGCAGTGGGATCACTACAAACCAATTATGCTTAGGCTCATGTTAGGATGTCCTTAATGTATTTTCTCCTTACATATACGTCCCGTTATCTTCACAATCTACCATCAAACGGTATTGTATCTTTATATAATCTATATACATATAATAAATCTGTAGAAGGGTCAATTCTGTACATTGAAAATATTAAAAAAATAAATAGCGGGGGGTGTTGCTGGATCGATACCAAACCCAAATATGTGATTAAAAAAATTTTTGTCTGTCTGTCTGTCTGTATGTGCAGGCATCACGTGAAAACTAACGGTTCGATTTCGATGAAACTTGGTATAACTATACCTTATTATCCTGGGCATAAAATGGGATACTTTTTATCCTGGAAAAATACGTGGAAAAAAAAAATCTACCATCCACGCGAAGACCGACATCCGAGCGGACGGAGTCGCGGGCGGAAGCTAGTTACTAATAGTAGTGTCCATTACTGGCATCAAATCATCTATAATAGCTGTATTGATTGCCATGTTGACAGTAATCGGTACTTTGTAATGGATTTTAAAATATTTGAGCTTTTGTCGATTAAAATGACATCATACTGTGACGTGTGTGTGCCCACGCTTGAAAATCAGGAGATGTACAGTCAACAAAACAGTTAGGTATGCAAGCAGCCGTTTTCGAACGGTTTTCCAATGTTATGCTGTAAGTTTCAGTATGTCTGCATATCAAAGTCTTTGTCTGCATGTAGCATACAGCCAAAAAGTACATAGTATACAGGAAAACCGTTTGAGAATTTCTGCCTGCATACCTAACTGTTATGCTGACTGTACTTGTTACTGTTGAAATGAGTGGCACACGTAGCATGAATTCTATGCATTTGGCAGTACAGTCTACTTGAAGTATTAAGACGTAAATTGTGTGGAAAATGAAAAAGCGTCTTTTTCGATAATGATAAACCGGAAAAAAGAGAAGATCTGGATTTCCGATTGGTTATACAAAACACATCTCTCGTCTTCGCTCATCTCCGCTTTGGTGGAATCCGGGCCTTAGTGTGCGAAAGAGGAACTAATTTTATCCATCAAACGACGTTAAAGTCCCCGTTAACTTTAAGTCACATGACAGGCCACAGGTCTAAACAGTACGGTAGTGTTACGACCAGCAACATAGATAAACAATGGACGGACATGGATAAACAGTTAAGAACTTAGCCATAAACTAAAGATTTAGGATCTTCATTTTATGTCTATGGCTAAGCCATTATGGCTTAGAATGAACAGGGGCGTAGCTATGCGGGGGCGAAGCGGACCCTGGCCCGAGCCCCCGGACTCGCGCCTGGAGGGGCCTCGCGCTCAGAGAAAAATTAAATAAATCTTGACAACGGTGATCACCAGTGGGTTAAGCAGTGCAACTCCTACTAAGCAGCATTTAACATGCCCTACAATTATAAATAAAATAAAATAAATAAATATTCCACAACTATCACACAACGCCATCTAGTCCCAAGCTAAGCAGAGCTTGTGTTTTTTTTTTTTTTTTTTTTTTTTTTTTTTTTTTTTTTTTTTTCTTGCTCCACCAACGTTATTGGCGCCTAGGCTCTCTATTCCATTCATACCAGTTCTCGCGTTTATGCCTCTCGTACTTTCATTCTTCATACTGGATCTTTCTTGCATTCATCACTCTCATTTCGATGGGTGGGATTCCCATTCTTTAGCTAATCTCTTGATCTTATCTTTATTTTTCTATTTCGAACATCGGGAAAATAACTCCTATCCGAGACATATTGTTGTTTTTATATTTTTGACTTATACTCTAAACATTTTTTTTTTTTTTTTTTTTTTTTTTTCTTACACAATTAAGTTTTAAAAGCTAAATACAATTTCTTACACTATACTTATGTTTACGTTACTAATTCTATTACATTTCTTACTAATTCTATTACATTTCTTACAACTATTCCTTATTTTATATTACCGCTATCTTAATTACAATTCTTACTCCTATGTTAACATACAAATATATACTAATATTCTATGAAACATAGATTTTATGCCGTTTTGTTTCTCTCTACGACCGTTGATGCTATACTTAAGCAGTAATATATTAACTGGTTTCTGTGCCTTCCACTAAATATTTCCCCTATGCTGTCTTTGGTCAGCTTTATGCCAATCTCCTGCTCCAGGTTAAAGCGCTCGATAACGTGTACGGGGCAATCCAGGAGTAGATGCTGGATGGTCTCATCCACATTTGGATCGCAGACGCACGATGGGCTCGTCTTACACCTGAAACGGTGTAGGTATTCAGAGAACCCACCGTGCCCCGTCAGTACTTGCGTCAGTACACCCGTTGGCTGCACCTGTTTTACAATACGGAATGCTGCTTTTGCGTCCGGAAGAAACATTTTCGTCACGGAGGCCGTCTCGCCAGACACGTATCTCCGATTCCATTCATCGAGGGATCCCATACGGATCCGGCTTTTGATGAATGAAATCGGACACAGGTCATAGTCCGGCTTCCTCCGTAACGACAATGCTGCCTTCTTCGCCAGCTCGTCCGCGCGCTCATTCCCCGGCAGGTTCGCGTGTGCCTTGATCCAAAATAAGGAGATATCTTTATTTTGGTCCAACGCCTGAGAGCAGAGCTTGTGTTATGGGTACTAGACTATTTCTAAATACATACATATTATAGATAAAATAAAAAAAACATAATATATAATTATAATTTCGATGTCTGATGAAAAAGTAACTGAAAGAACCTAAGAGGCTTCGAAATGCTGATGTCGCCGATGATCACGTTTAGGTCAAGCACCTCCACTACTACGGCCCCATGTTGCAAATTACTTGGTAACGTTTTATTTGTTACTGGGAACTGAAAGAGTCCAAGAGGCTGATTTGGTATAGATGACTTGGGGGAACCAAGTCATTTTAAAACAAGGGGTCCTCGCACTAGCAGCAGAGGAAAGATATGATTTTCGTCCTAAAAAAAAAGGGCCACGCACATGCGGTCTTGCATTGCACAGACCGAATCTAGGAGGGGCCTAGATTCGGTCTCGCTACGCCACTGAGAATGAAAGAGCTTTAAGTTAGCCTATTGGTTTTTTAAATAAGTTTGCAAGAGTTTTTAATTGCAGCTTCACCTTAACCAAACTAGAGTTGTGTTCAAACTGATTGTGGTGCTCATAATTTGTCACATAATATAAAATAGTAAAGATTACTTCAATTTCCATATTTTTTTTTATGCTGCGTTAAAACAACCCCAAATTATCTGCGGAAATTATACCTACCTATTGAAAAACACCATGTTGTTGTTTTTCCTTGATTACAATAAACTTTTACAAGACTTACCGTCAAACTTGATAGCTCTGTTGGTGAGCGTGTCAGCGAGCTTGCTGAGCTCGCTCCATAGCGCGGACTCAAGCTGCGTGCGCGCAGCCTGCGTGAGCTTCGTCCGTGCGCCCGCGCCGCAGCATCCTCGGTTCGCACATAGACCATCTGCGTCTGTGGGCAAAAGAGAACCTTATTAGTTATAAATATTACTTTCGATGACTTATGCAGCGGCGTACCTTACAATAAAACACACTTTCGTCAATTTTGTTGTTTAAGTCACCCAACTAAGGTAGATATTTAAAAAAATATATGTCTGGGTTAAGACTATGATAGCATTCAGGTTGAAAGTGCTATATATTATAATAGTATTACACTTTGAATATGTTATAACACCTTATAACTTCAAAGAAACTTCAAACCGAGTTATTTATTTGTAGAACTTATTCTAGAGCTATAATGGTCACTAATAATGTCTATCAGTTCTAGGTAGACTTCTTACTTACTTAAAACTACTACTGCTTAAAAGTGATACTTAATTTTTTACTACAAGTCCTGCAATTAAGATTTAACACCGACTCAGAGCTGGCAGTGTTAATGTCAAGCTCTTACGGTGCAACATTTTAACATACTATGTAATAGCTTTCTCCAGCTATTTAGCCGTCTAAACACTAGTCACCGCTAATACCTCTGCCATAAAACATAGCTGTTCAGAATGCATTAAGACGGATGCCTAAAACCTTAAATGGTAAAAACATAGAATATGAACAAAAAATTATGCGATTTTAGTGTGCAACTGTGCAACAGCAAATGGCTACTATTTGTTGGTTTTACAACCCAAAATATAAATTTTAAAAGATTGTGGAAATCATAGAAATATATTAAAAAAACAGATTGAAACCAAAATACACTAGTCTTATGCCACTTGAGATCTAACACTACTAAACCCTTCTAAAAGTTTCAGAAATTACTGATACAAAACAAATTTCCATCAACTTGTAAGTAAAGACTCTAACAAGCATACTACTAAGAGCTTACGCCATGAAGCATCAAAATCTTAAAAAGCAAAAATCTTTAAAAAGCATTAGAAACTTGACTTTCAATTCCTCACTTGACTCAGCTTACATACGTAAGCGGTGCTATTTTGTAAGGATACCCCAGATGAAGATCACAGCGTCGAAACTATGGTTATTCAATTATCTACTGACAGCGATGTATCGCAACTCTGTCTCGATGACCAGTTTATCGTAGCCTAGAAATTGTTTTTGAAAGAATAGCATCCACACCTGAACGATAGTCACCATCGTCCCTATGCCTTCCTAGCTCATCAACTACTGGCATTCAATTAGCTTTTAATTACTTGTACCGGTACCTTGGACCGTATCATCGCCTACGAGCTGTTAGTTGCCACTGAGCAGTGGTGACCCATTTGTTAGTTGAAGCTCGCGTGGGATGACAACTAAGTGTTTTGAATTCTCTACTAAATGGACCTTTTAAATTGAATGTTTTCTACTTTTTGACATTGTAATTCTTTGTAACCTACGGCTTGGCAACATGGTGGTAGCTACCAAGGTTTTTACACAGCTAACTCTTAATTCTGAAGCTTGAGAAATATTTGAGATGTTTTGAGGTTGACTGCGTCTTCAATAATTAAAATAAACTTTTTACAATGCAAAGGGCCAAGAACTATCGATCAAAATAAAATTAGATTTCCGACTATGAATGAGTTTCGTCTCGTCTGCCAGAGAGCCAATGACATCCCGTAGTCTCGATCAGGAAAAGTTAATAATTGTCAGCTAGACGGGTCGAATGGGGTGCTTCTAGCTTCCACAGAGGGGCGAAGTGAGGGGAGCAAATAAATTTAAACATCCGTCGAGTACCGACGTTATTGCATTACTGAGGCAACGAGGGTGCGAGCCTGTTTTCTTTGATTCTTACAAAAATCGATAATTTTTGGGAAACATTGAGTATTGCCAGGATTAACGAACTGAAATGGCTTCCTTGGTTCTGTTGTGTTTGCTTAACTTTGAGGAAGAAAGAGGGGGGAAAAGGAATCAATAATTATATTTTTACTTCTCGGTTTATTTGAGAAAAAAAATCAGTAGCAATGGATCATGCCAGTTCCGCCTTGGAGCAAAAATATGATTCAATAAGCCGCCTTTCATTGCCTTATTCGGTGACAGTCGCAGTCACAAGCCAAAGAAATACCAATTAACGGATTTATCTCGACTGGAAGTTTTACTCAGAACACACTTATTATTCCGCTCAGGCAGCTCATTGGTTCAACGCCAATGAATCACATCCATCGCTCCATTAGCTCCTACTTTGTTGAAGCGTCTGCAATCAATGGAGCAATGGATGAAGTTCCAAGACTTTTCGTCGAGGGAAAATGGTTTGGTTTTGCAGACAGCAACCTGTTACTTTAGCAATACTCTTGAAGCTACCTTGTGTGAAATTTTATCACCTCGTAAAGAGAACTGGCGTGGAAATTGAAGTATTTTCACAGTTCACCTTTAGCCTCGATTTGGTTAGCATTTATGTCTTGAACTCTTGACTGACTTTGTTGATGTATGTTGTAATTTTGTAGCGTTTTGTGTTTCAAGATCTTTGTTAAATGTCAGTTATCGGATCTTTAATATCGTTTAGCCTTCATTATCGAAAATTACATATCTTTCACTTTTAAAAGATGCTGATCGGATCGCGTCTTACCTTTACCATTAAAAAACCGAACAAAGAATTTAGATAGATATTTGTCTCGGACAAAAAAGGCCAAAACTTGTAAAAGTATGTACATTTTGATTTTTAACTAAAGAACAGGAACAAAACACAATCAATTGATTTCAAGATGGCGCATATGTGACAGCTGAGTTGTTATTTGAAACTCACTTTTGTTGACAACTAATTGCATAAGCAATCACATCCCAGTGTGAACAACAGCTCAATAAACATAATTCCTATTGAATGACTAAATCAATGTTAATATCTTATTCTGATCGTGCTTTCTACGGCTGAGACGGGATAAGCCGAAATTACAGATTTACATAGTTTGAAGACAATGAAAACTAAACCTTGTAGTGAGGTGTTAGGTTCCGATATTGAATATTTGATGACAGATTGAGTGCTTTGAAGGGTGTGGTGCAATTCATCGGGCAACGCGGGAAACATGAAATTTCATATTTTTAGAAGAGTTATTATTAGTATGCTTTGCGTATGTCAAATACAACGTTTTTCTTGAAAATGCACATGAAACTGTATAGAACATATAGATCAAAGGATCGTGACCACCACATCTAAATTATCACTGTCCTGCAATGAGTCCGAAATCGGGGCAACTTCCACGCAAATCAAAGTTTCAAAGCGAAGATGTGGGCAGAGACTGTCATTAATTCTATCATTGCGCATTACAAGCATTACGACCGGTCATAAACGTTTCGAAATAAACAATAAACTAAATCTTTAGCTAAAATGCAAGGACAGTGCGATCTAGATAATATTCATTTATACATTTGAATATGAATGAACATAAATAAACTATTTAAATTAAAATTCGAAGGATGCGCGATAGAAACTTGTTTGGGATTCCAATAATTTGGGTCATATTTAAATAAACTTTTCTCCACTAAAATGGGATTGAGGTCCTTCGTTATTTTTGTTTAATTTTAGCTGCCTTTAATATTTTGTTACCCCAAGATTAAAAAAAAGGACGTTTAAAACATTAGTACTTATTGAAAAGATTAATAATGGGGTAGGTATGGGGTAAAAGTGCAATTGAAACTCCCTATCACCGTACAATGTAGTCAACTGATTACTTAAAAGTCCCGTAAATTCTCGCCTCTCCCACCTTGGGCCACACATTGAGATGAACAGCCCTAAACTAGGGGGCGACGTGTCTACTGACAATAATGTGAGTCACCGCAGCTTTGATACTAATGTTTACTCCGAGTGTGATCGCCACGGAAATGTTATGAGCTTTTTGGGAACGCCTTTGTGGTTTTATGAATTAGATAACAATTCAAGCCCCTATTGCTTTTGGAATCTTACTAATATTTTGAACGTAGAAGTTTGGAGATTTGTTACTCTTTCACGGAAATAACGGTCGAACGGAACGGTATTTGGTATATAGATAATTTATAAACTGGATTAGGAGTAGTATACTTGTATCCTGGTGAATGAGTCAATGTAAACAAAATCGCGGGCAGAACTAGAATAAAGTAAATTAGTCTTTATTTGTTTCACCGAATTCTTTAATTGGAAATGATCGGCCCATTTGAGCAGTTGAGGATTATTCTAAACAATTGACAATCGTTTTCGAAGCGTTTTGTATTTTACAAAGACTTTCAACAGCATTAGCTAAGTAACATTAGCTTTTCGATATATTAATGCTCTTACGTTAGGTTAGCTTTTCCATTGCCATATTTCGAGGTATCACATTAGAATTTCAAAATATGTATAGACTTTATCCAATGTCAGGTTACCTTCTCTTCTATCAATTTATTCTTCTGTCTGGCCTTATTATTTACTACATGCTATCGCAATGCATGTATTCATCTCTTACGAAACAAATATGCATTAGTTACAGCTTATACATGATTCAAATTTCAAGAACTGGCTTAATGTCATGGTTCCTCTAAGGTACTGTATCATATTCAATATTCAAGATGTTGTTCGCCTAATCGATACCTTTCTTCAAACTTGTACACCATAAAGGCACATCAATCATTGTCCGGACATTCTTCAACGTCAATCGCTCCATTATCATATACGTCGTCCATTAAATTAGGATGTTTGGGTGTGTTCATGTGCCAACATCCAATATCCATTACATTTTAAAAAAAGGCAAGCTATTTCGACTAATGCACGATTTGATTCGAAATTTGAAAGAAAAAGTGACGTTTGACAGCAATGACAAGTGACGTCATCAAACCGTTTTTACTTCTTTCATCTGAAACTCTAATTCGTATTTTGAACTAGCACTTTTCCCGCGACTTCGTCCGCGTGGGTTACGTACTTTCCTAATTCCCCCTTTTCACCCCCTCAAAGGTTAAATTTCCAAAAACCCCTTCTTAGTGCTCCCCTACATTATAATAGGAAGCCGTGTGCAAAATTTCACATTCCTAGCCCCAGTAGTTTCGGCTGTACGTTGATATGTCAGTCAGTCAGTTCTCCTTTTATATATATAGATGAATCTTGAAGTATAATCGTGCACAGCGCCCCCTCGTGTCCTGGGGCGATGCAACGCAAACAAACATCTCCCCCGGATAGGCTGTTTGAACAAGCTGCGCATGATTTGATTTCGGATTCCGACTTATGAATATATTTTCGAATATTGTTATAACTACGCCATATGCTGTGACGACCTTTGCTTGAATGTTTATTTTCTCTTTTTAATTTTTTTAAGAAGTCATGTTTGAAATGACGCCAGTTTCTTGACAAGACTTAGGTCATCATTATTTCCAATATTTAACAGTCATTCTCCACTACCAAAACTCCATGAAAATTATAAATTAAACACGGAACACCTTGGAAAAACACAAAAATTGCTTAGTCACTACAACAACCGGAGAAATTATTGATCACCATCGATACCATTGACCAAATGAACAGCTACATAATAACAACCTGTCACCACAGTTGGCACATGATCATGATAAATTCAACGGACTTCTGTTACATGAACCGTTAGCATGCACTGCAATATCGATAGTCGATACAACTCGCGTATTAGTGCTTGGTCATAATGTCCATAGACAACCATGGGGACTCAATATGGACTGACGTATGTTCGAAAATCGAACATTAAATACCTCGGAGACAAGCAAAAGTATCCTCTCTCGATCTTCTTTGTGATCCTTGTGTGCGAAGGTAAATACTAGGGAGATACTAAAGATAAATTGAGGCTAAAGTCCTCTAACAGACTGATGTGGAAACGTAGGCAACTGACAGACAGAATGACAAGGATGAATTGGTATCGATTGTTCTAAGTCTAGAAGACTGATGTTGTGGGTCAGTATCTCTTAAAATTGTATTATGTAGAGTAGAAGTCTGTTTAATTTAAGTAATATTCTCTTGAAAAATTTTCCGCAAAATTTAGAATGGACTAGTGTTCCATCTACATATACTAGAAACTCCGTAATTCAAGCAGGCTCTTTAATCCATGACAGCCTTACTCTGAAGTCTGAGTTGTCGTTTAAAGATTCAGGTGCAAACTGTTACTAAATGTAGTAAGATAAGCAATGTTTACATTCTGTCGACCCAAATACTGTTACAAAATGGGAGCAGTTTTACAAAACGTTATGTGTTATCTTTTGTTATTTTTGTGATTTATTATATTTACATTGCGTGTTTTATGGTCATTGTAAAGTTGTTCGTGCTACCTTTGTGGATGCAAGATTGGTTGCCTTTGCCGAGAGTGAAATGTTTAGAAGAAAGAAAATTTTATTGTCTATGGTGCATTTCTTTGGCTTTGATATTTATTATGCCTGCTGTAAATGTCGAACTAAATGTCTGTTGCAGAATATCTACATTCGTTTTATGTTACGTGACCAGTTGGAAAATATTTTTATTAAATTGTTAAGCCATTGGTCTGGGCTGTCATTCCTAGATCTTTAACAATCGTTATCAGAAGCAGGAATATCTGTCATCCATTCTTTCCAGGGGCTGCGAGATAGTTGCTAATCACTAGTAATCAGCTGCATCTGGTTGGACTAGAAGCCGACCCAAACAGTTCAAAAATAGCAAGGCAGATGATGATGGCAATAACTGTAAGACCTACATGATATAGAGTGGTCTACATCGTTTTAAAAATGATTTCAACCAAAGCCGTCGTACAGACCCACATCACTAATTTCAACTTCGAATCAAGTTGAAATGAGCGCTTTCAAATTGGCAGATGTAGTCCTAATTTGGCCCGTCATGGTCGCAACAGCTTAGTTATTGGCACTGTAGGCTTAAAACTGTACCCCTGGCATTTAACTTCGAGTTAAAATAGTTTATAATCCATGGCGCGATCCGATCAACCGATTCAAATGAGTTTCATGCTCCATTTAATATAACGAATATACCTGTCGATAGCTATTAAGTTTCATTCATTAATTATATGGAAATATTTAATGTCTCAATTACGTCTACTACTGACTAAGCCTGACTAAGTAAGATATTTCGGAGATAAAATCGCCCACTTAGTATTTAGTCTTTCATTAGCATAGCATTTGCGTAAGTATCTAAATTAGTTTCTTTAATTAAGTTCGAAACACAAACGTAGCTTTTAAAAATGGTACGTCATAAATACCTAAGCATATAAATGAACTACTAAAATGTACCCTAACATGCCTACAAATTTTATTGAATCACCAATATGCATGTATAGTCTTCTAAACGCTTTTTTGGTTAAGGAAAATAGGTTCCTATTTTCTTAATCCTAATCATCAAAATGTCGTGCAGACGTTGGTATTTAACCCCAAACTGCAGCATGTACATTTCGGCCCGTTCGTTCGTGCGATTATATCTAACACTATTAGCTTAGGAATGCGTCTGCATAAGCAACGCCGAGTTATCTCTACAGTATCACGCATGATTTCGCTTACAAATAGTCGTGATAGACAAATGCTCCGTTTTCTTAAATTAATGCTTAAATATTACTGCACAGTTGGAATTTTAACTCTGGACATTGGATGGAGCGTAGAAAAACCGTACATTAGTTTTACTGAAATCAAACATTAAATATTCTAGTAGCACATTACTAAGCTAAGTCATAACTAAAACTGACACATTTGACATTCTTTAGCTAAACAGCTACTGCAGGCGTTGATGAAAAACTATAAGTAAAGTTATAAGAAGAACAAGTATTACGGAATGCGTACAGTCTACGCATAAATATAAGGCCGTCACTCGTAAGGGAATTCGTGTGGACCTACGTGATCTGCGTGGACAAATGGAGTGCCTCCGTGTGTAGATAGGTGAAGAAGGCTCACTCCCTCTCTCGGTTTACTCTATAAAATGGAAGGATCTACATAAAATGGAGGCTTCTATGTGTAGATGCCGTAGGTATACAGTTTGGCAGTTTATTGGATCGTATTTTAAGGGCCTCAATCATTGCTTGGACCTTTCCCTGTTCGATCAACTCAGGACGAGCCATTTATGCAAACCTTTTCTTGGGTAACCTCCAGCCATTTTAGCTTAAGTCTTGGAGAGGATATCCTAGTTTTGTTTGTTTTACGGCAATAAAGTTTTTTCAGCTTCAAAAGCGCAATATCGAAGTCTCCAAAGCTCATCATCATCTGACATTTTAATATAATTTAGGCTTTAGCCAAAGTGTTATCCTAACAGCGATGGCGAAGCCGTAAAAATAGAAAAAGCATAAAGCTGACATAATCATCTTCTGGTAAATTTCGTGTTAGAATATGAAACATCGAGTAGAATAACTTCGTATCTTCAGGGAACTTTGGGTTTCTGAACATGACATCGCTAAGCATAGAGTAGACCTTCTCCACCTCTCTGCTTTGTCTACGTCATGCCCTAATGCCGTTCTTCACACTACAGATACGGTCATCGGTGTTTTTGGGAGCTCTATGATTTTATCTGCGCGTTTTTATTGTCACGACGCGTAGTCGCGTAGCTGTTTGTGTGTAGCCTGTGTAGGGCACACGTAGTCGCGGCCGATATTGTGATAACTTTGTATGGTATTCGGTGTTTCTAAAGAGAAAGGTGTTTATTTCATGTACTGTATTTTGTGGAAACATGTAATTGAAGACATAAGTATTACTTTTTGGAATTTCTATAATATCAACTTAAATCTTACGTTGTAATGAATTTCAAACAAAATCAAAATTATTTTTAAAACGTTACTGATTTCATTTGAAAATGAACTACCGAACCCAAAAATAAACAGGTAGGTATATTTTACAGCTTCAACACCAAAACTTATAATCCCACCGGATCTTTACCAAAACAGTAATTATGATACAGCAATATCCAGCCGAAAATTTAACAAAATTAAAGGCTTTTTAGCGCAAAAGGTAACAGAACAACAACTCAAGCACGCTCAACGTATAATTAAACCTTTCGAACTTTAGTTTCACAATAATCAATCTTTGTTTCGCGCCAAACTTAACCCTTTCCCCGCCAGATATGGGCAATTTTGACCGGCATGCGGCATCCCGACTGGATTGTCTAATTATAAAAGAATTCGCTTACGCGTCATCCTTTATTTATCTGCCGAGAATCTCGATCCAACCACCGCCAAGCAAAAAGAAACGAGTTAGGTTATTATTAAAGGCGTTCGAATGCATTCCAAGTTTGCAGTTTACCAAATAGGCTATCGTTTTATGGGTATCGTGTGAAATAAGGAAGTCTCTATGGAGCGAATGAATAGCGATTGTAGAAGAAAATGTAGAATCGTAATTTTATACTTTGTGCCTAGCGGTAATAAACAATAAACATAGTTACATTGCTATTTCATTTTTCAAGTCTTTTACGAAATTACAGATGTAAATGTGACATGGCCAATTACAACACTGACCATAACAGGTATGGAGGGCTCTTTATTTGGATAATAATTGATCCCCCGAATGTTGAAATTTGCTTTTAAACACACTTGTACAGTAAAATGATTGACGTCAGTTTTCACACATCACACATCTGCCTATTTGATTTCTTCTGTAGATAGTTTTTGTGGTATTAAAGACTTCTTAAAAGTCAGAAACACAAGACCTATCAAATTCACGACGATATTAACCCACATTATAAGGAAACCATACACCTGCAAGCCACGAGATGACCACAGAATTTTACGCTCGCGAGGAACACTCCGACACGGCTATACTCATAAAGAAAACTTCCATCGTTGTTCATACATTATAAGCTCCAGTTAACTTGTTACAGAGAGAGCAATGGACATAAATCCTTGCCGCTGGTCGGTCAACGTGTGAAGGCAGGGCTATAAATGCAACTTAATCTTCGACATATTTATTGTGCACTAAATATAAAGTGGGAAATGTAAGATGGCTGCCGGGGCGCCGCACGGTGGGCTGAAATCAAGCTTTAATGGACTTAGGGATTCACGAAAATTGATGAGCAATTTAAAAAAAAATAAAGACGGCTTGGTGATCTACCACTAAATATAAGAAATTTTTGTTCTGCGATTTTTGTATATACCTAATATTTTAAAAGTTATAACGATTTGAATTTATTTTTGTATGGAGAAATTTGATTTTATATGAATAACTTTTAATTCTCAAGAGTTCTCAAATAACCGCTTTCGGTATTCGATTGTGCTATTTTTTAGGCAAATTATCCGATATATCACTTGCTTCGATTTTCTTCGATTTTGGAGAAAATTGTTTTTCATTCCCTTTTCCACACCACCCTTGAGGTAGAGAACTAAGCGCGTTTTTTTTTATCAGTGGTGTCCCCAGGAGGCCTAATCCACTCATACGCATACTCACAAACTCACTCACAAACACACGCACTCACAAAATTATCACTTAGACAATTTCATCAGATTCAGATTCGTTCTCTAAATGTTCCACATTAACAAATTCTATATTTTCCCGCTCATCATCTTCAAATGTTGGAGATAAAAGAAGCATGGCTTTCGCTTCTTCTGAAAATGGTTTGTGTTTCCGTATCATTTTATGACGTTTTGATGATATATAAGGGTCTGAACTAATTATTAAATTATTTAAAATATCCTCATTATTAGCTCTTCTGCAGAATTTCCTTGAATGGTGTTGGCGATATCGCCTAAAGTCTTTATTTCTAGATTCAGCCGCTTCTTCCGATAACTTTCCAATCGGAATTAATCCCAAGTTTTCAATGATAGCTGCTCCATGAACGAGAACTTTATGCACACTGGAGGGCATGTGATACCACTCATATAAATCTACGTATAATTTTATGGTGGCTTCCGTATATTCTTTAAATTTCACTGTGTCAATTTTATGACCTGAAGATATTGTTTCTAAAATGATTGAAAACCGTTTTATTAAGTTTTCATCGACACCAGTAATTGCAGCAGCAATCTCTGTATTTGAAAAAAATCTTCGAGCGGTATTCCCGTCATTAGTACTTCCATGTCCTTGCTTTACAACATCTATTAAAAGGCCTGTTTGATTTTTAAAAGCTTCCTGAATGTTTTTTTTTCTTTTTTCCATCAAAACTTTGTTTTCACCTTTTGCAACCCATGTTTTGAAATCCAGTCTATAGGCTATGTGAAGAATGCATTCCATAAAACGTATCCATATATGAAGCGATGATAAACCATATTTGTACAAGTCGGTATCAATGTTTTTAGTCAATAACAAAGACAAGTTATTCATTTCTGTAGGAACAGCTTTACATATGTCACATCGTTGAGCTGAAGTTTCAGAGAGGATTGATGTTGCTTTACCATCTATCATAGTAAGCAATAATGAATGTGAGACTTTTATTTCTCCAATTTCTGTTTCCTTCAATTCATTTATCTCCGTTTCAATTTCGGTTTTCTCTCTTAAAATCGTTGATTTATTCTCTTTTTCAAACTTGAAAAATATTGGACGACACCAATATGCAGAATTTGGTGAGTCGTTTTCCCAGATAATTTGTTCCTCGGAAATAATTTTTATTGGTACTAAACTACCCATAAAAATACTTGAATCATCTATCGAAGCACTGTCCACTTTGTCATCCGTTGTCATTTTTTGCTTATAGTTTGCTTGATTCGAAGCACCATCCATTCCCCATTTGCTTATCATTGTCAACTCCTTAAAGTCTGTGCTATCAATATTGATTGCTTTGAATATCCTTTTGGCGGTTATATCTAATAGAGGCTGCAATTTTATTCTAGCAGTTGTATCTGTTAAGGTGATATCATCTTTTGGCGGGTAGCATTCTTGTTTTGCATTTTGCACCTTGTAGTAGGAAGGGAACATGTCGACATTTTTCTCTTTGATACTTTTTCTTAAAGTATTATATTGCCACTTTGTTAATTTAAGGGACAAAACAAGTCCCAAAGCTTCATCTGGAGTAAATTTAGGTTTTTCATTTTTACCTAAAAGACTATCTTTCGCTTTTTGCACATCCTGTGGATTTTTAAGTAGGTGTTCGAGGATTTCAGCTATTCCTTGATTACCATCCTCTCGTAATTTCATAATATATGCATGAGATATTTCCTCTGTAGTCATATTTGTATGAATATGTTCTGTACGTCTCTTTTTTTGCTTAGGTCCTAATTCACAAAATGGTTTTCTTGGACTTACGTTCGTTGACGTGGCAGTAGACACTTTTGCTGGAGATTCATGTTCACTTGATGTACTAGGAACAGAGTCTTGGTTTCTTTCAAATGCACTTACAATGAAATCAGGCCACTTTATTTCCGATGATAACCATTCACTATTATTGTTGCTGAACAATTCCTCTTTGCTATGAGCATTTTGCCATCTCCTTTGCAGATTATAGCAATATTTTGCACAAAACGCTTTTAGCGCTTTATCGTTTTCATCACTTAACACAGTGGGGACTAATCTAGATTTAATAGCACTATATAAAACACTATTATTTTTAAAACTTCCACTTTCCTTTAATAGCACAACAATATCAATATTTGACACCAAATCGAACATTTTTACGTAATAAATAGTATTAGTATTCCGAAAATGTGAGATAGGGTAGTGCGTTTATTACGATGTGTAACAACGTACTGAGGATGGTTGTTTTTCAAATGTAACCGTATAATTTTTTACCTGCTATTCATCATCCAATCACATAATGACACGTCATCATTTTGCTGCGCTCAATGGACGATGCGCTAATGAGAGTCACCGCACTATTGAGTATTGTTAAAAACAAATGACGTCATAAGGGTGGTGTGAGTATCGTGAAAAATAAATGACGTCATAAGGGTGGTGTAGAATGTTTACCAATAATTTGTTTTTTTGCTATATTTCTGTAATACAATATTAAAACATGTCATATTAAACCAAAAACCGATTAATATTTCATACAAAGTTTAGGGGTCTATAACTCGAAAAATACTAAGTATAAAAAAATTACATATAACAAAAAATATTTGTATTAGTACATAAAATTCAAAAATACTCATTTGAATCCTTAAGTCCCCACTTGACGATTCCAGCCCACCGTGCGCCGGTCCGCAATATTTCTTTAAGGTGAGCTTCCACATGATTTGAGATGCAAAATTTTAAAAGCAATTTATTTCCATCACTTTAACTTCCAGGCAATTAAATTATTACAAATACTTATCAAAAATATGAATGTCTTGCTGCAAAATGCATTGACAGCAGCTAATTTATACGTCAAAAGGTACAAGTAACTAAATGGAGTAAATTGAGACATCATAACCTGCTTCCTTATCATTAAGCACGAAGCACGGACACCTCGGCACGTTCGACTTTTGAGTTTAATGGGTCTGTGGGACCATAAAGTAATTAAGATAATATGTAACTCATATGCCTCATTAAGGAGCTTGAAAATAACTTGCTTTGCGGGTTCTTAGCTTTAGCTTTGTATGGAGTAAAGCACTTAATACTACGTAAATTAGCCGTCCTATAAATCTATATCGTTGTCAAGTCGGACAGAGAAGCCGCCAACGCCTCGCCGTTGACTCGGGATTATTTTATGTAGTCCGAGTGTATGAGTCACTGAATCACGCGGCAGATGAAGGGTTAATTCGAAAATTGTTTTAATTTTAATAAGAGGTTTAAATTATAACATTGAAACTTATACATTTCAAGTAGTTGAGATTCTCATTCGAGTAATATGATTAAATAGTTTTGACTTTCATGTTGTAGGTATAATTAACGAGAAAATATTAACATTTACGATATTAATTTTACCTAATTCTCTTGCTACATTATTTAGAGTGCTCTTGGGAGATTTGTAACTTTATCTAAGTAATGCTTATAATTTTATTAGTACGGCTTACAAAGTGCGTACTTGCGTACCTACTCGTATAATGAGTCCTTTCATATTCCCAGTTGGGAAAGTTCTAGATGAAATGAAGCCATAAAGGACCGGGGTATAGTCTGGGCTATAAAAGAAAAAGTATTAGGTATACCAGTAAGCCTTTTAGTGCTTCCAAGGATATTTTGGTCCTCCAATGAGGTCGACAGACTCCCAATTAGGGCAGTATTTCTTTAGTTTTGGTCTTATTTTAATTTTAGTTCTGGTTTTGCTACGGCATACTTTTATTCTAGTTGTCATGAAGTTTATGACTGAAGTAAATTATTGTGGAAAGATATACTCGTAGTCAGTGAAATATCCGTGAAAAATACTGGTATTAAGCTGCATCATGTTAGATTGTAAGCCAAACTAGATACATAATTACAAAAAAAAAAGTGCCAATTTCAACCACACACCAAAACATCCTTGTACAGCTTTATTTAGTTTATGACTCCTCCGGTACATTACCACATGGCCATATATTATAATAGCACCATAAACAAGCAACACAGGGTCAGTACAGTGCTTGCCGGAAAGAGGAATCGTCCGGAACGGTAGCCGCTCAGTCACAGGCCGCCGGCTCTTCCGCTCGCGGAAACATAAGTGCCTGACTTCGATGGTTTATTCGAACAACTCATTTGTAGGCCTAGTGATTATCGGAATCGATTATTGTAACCGGTAAACGGTCATTATCGATGCTGTAGACTTTTTTTGGAGAGGTTTAGGCAATGTGTACATCAGCGCGGGCGATGTGCGTAAAATAACTAAACACTAGTTCAAACTACGTTCAAAAAATTATAACTCCTGAGCCCCTTCAAAAAAAAAAATCATAGCAACAGGATTTTCGGCTCTATAATTATAATATATTATCCTTTATTCATTTTTCAACATATTACTTTACATTATTAAATATTTTTATAAAAACAGAAAATAAATAAAGAATTATAATTATTATTTTTTCGCAATAAATCTGGAAATTCGAATTCAGGAAAAACGCCTGTTGTTCAAAATAAATATATAAATATAATTTTAATTACTTAGCACAAAGCCACAAATTAATTTATTACCAGGGGTTTCCAAACTTTTTCAGCTCGCGGCGCACATACAGTTTAGAATTTTTTCTCGGCTCCCTATCTAGTTGATACCAGGTGAATAATAAAGCAATACCTAATACCTGACTTCGAATTCCACGAAATCAGAGCACGTGAATCTGGGTGTGTTGCTGCATAAGAGATCAATGAGGCTATCCTCTTCATACTGGTGGATATGTACGCAATATCAATCCGGAGAATGGTCGACCCTCGCGTCTCACGGCGCCCCTCTGTACTCTCTAAGATGCAGCAGGGCGCCGCGACGCACAGTTTGAGAACCCCTGTATTATACTAATTAAAACACGAGGGAAATGAGTAGTTGAAGTATGTATATCTTCCTACATAATTATATGTATGTATAGTACCTTTAAATAAAGATGATTAATTTTTAAATGACTCAATTATGAATATTATAACAGTGAGTTCAATAATACTTTGATTAATGCAATAAAAATAAATTACCTATTAGTGATGAGAAGTTAGTAAATGTTTATTTATCATTGTTTATTGCGTTTATGAACAATATTAATAACAGTTCAATACTTTTTTCTCTATGCATAAAGCCTTTGTCAAACAGACTGGCGTGGCGAATGCGAAGCGTGACGTTTTTATTTGTAATGTATGGAATTGTTTGAATTCAGTCACATAGAAACGCGAAAGCGATCCGATAGTGTGACAAAACTATCGGACTGACGTCTCGCTTCGGTTCGGTATCGCTTCGTAAACGCTTTGCTTTCGCCGGTCTGTTTGACAAAGTCACAAAGTAGGTACTTTATTTGTCTGTATGACAAATGACTGTCACATAGGTAAAAACGCCAGCAGGTCAAACTACCCTAATCAGATAAATTTTACCAATCGAACATTAACCTTCCACTATTGTGATAAGGTTGAAAATCTATTAAAGATGTTGTCTCTTTAAATTCATGAAACAAATACTTTTTAGCTCGGAGCGAAAAGTACGCGAAAGGAAGGATATGAATTTTGACACAGTTTAAGTTTATATGGAGAAGGAGTGAAGAAAGCTTTTTTTTTTAAACTTTTATATGAATTACAAGGTTATGCCCGTGAAACTTTCTAAAGTCCACAAACTGCAGGAAAAAGTCATCTGCCTAGCCTTTTCCCAACTATATTGGGGTCGGCTTCCAGTCAAACCAGGTGCAGCTGGATATCAGTATTTTACATGGAGCGACTGCCTGTCGGACCTCCAAAACCCTGTAACTGGGTAATACGATATCCCATGGTAAGGCTGGTTGTCGGACTTTAGAGCTTCTGACTAACAGTAACGACATTATCTATAAATGACAGCCGGGACCAACGGCTTTACGTGCTTTCCGAGACACGGAGGAAACTCGCTATGACAGATGGTCACCCATCCACAGACCAACCTCGGCAAGCGCGGCTAAACCTGGAAGATCGGCCTGTGTGGCTGTACTTATTTAGCCACGAGCTCCTCTTTTAACTATCAAGAATTACCTCTGTCAACACTGACTGTTAAAGTGGCACTACTGTCCTTTATCATTTATCCTTTCATTTTACCGTAAGATGACCTTTATTCTCTATGCCTTATGGTTTATATCACAAGTAAAATAATCGTGGTAGTACTTTGACAACATTTATTGCCCTGTTCCACGCACTCCCGAAAAGAGGTGTATACTAGGCCTTAGGGGACAATAACATCACTATAGAAGCGTTCTCGATTACTGGGGCGAACTCGATTACTCGACTCCATTTGATGACTTCATTGTGTCGATTATTATTTTTCCTAAAAAAACCTTTCTGTAATAGTCGCCGACGGTGCCAGATCGCGCGGGTGGTCCATGTAATTACAACCAAGTTTCTATATGCTCTTTCTCTTTCACACTTACGATGATGCCGCACTAAATTGTGCGTTGTACTACTTTTACTCGCATGTTAATCGCTCTAATCCGTCTTTCGTGAGATATGCAAACAATGGTTGCCGATAGATTATTGTGTCAATGTCAACTTGTATTACTTGAGAAAGTATTCTTTGCTGATAAAGTAAGTTTATTGTTTACATACAAAACTTAATCTTGATATAAAAATATCAGTTGTCTTTGTTTACTCGTATAATCTTTAATAACTCGGAAATTAAGGAGAAAGTTCTATAAAACCGTTGACAGTGTCTTACAAGTTGATACGATACACATACCTTTTGAATGACCTCACAGCCTCACATTAAAAAGTCGTTGGGCCATCGACATTTCTTCTTTAACTTTCGAATAAAACTACTGGAATAAAACTCCCTTTTACTCGAAATATTGTAGACTGCTACTTGGATCTATTGGGGCGTGGCCACAGGCCATGGTTGGAGCTTAATCTGCCATTTTGTTTAATCTATTATTTCGTTACAAGAAAGGAATCATGGCACACAACAGTGACGAAAAATCGGAAACTCAAAAAAAAAGTTTTCAAATCTTACGATCATTTCAGCTTACAGCGTCCATGAGAATGTCATTCAAGTTAAAACAGCGATAACACAATCCACAAACAACGGTACCCGCATGGTCATTTGACATTTCTCCTATAATGCCCGCCCTACAGTTCGTGCTTCGTCAGTAATTTTCGGCCTAATGCCCAACGCAGGTGGTCGACCGGTGATCTTGTCTCTAATTATGTAGTTTTCACAAATAAACAGCGTCCAAAGGCACCTATTTGGAAATTATATCATTCCATTATAGATTATCGGTTTGGGTCACTATCGATTACAGATAATATCGGTGCGATGACCGCGATGCCAAACATTGGTGTTGACACCACGAATAATACAGCCTGTGATTGGCTTTAGAATTAGAAAAGCTATGTATTTCATTGTTCTTTAAGTTTAGTGGGCAAGAAGATGGTTTCATCTAATTTGTTACAGCTTATATATGGATTCCGTAACCGTTTACAGAGGAGCGATTCATTTTTAGAATGTTCGTTGACAGGACGATTCATTTTACGAGGTTTAATGTTAGTGACAATGAAGAAAGAATAAGATTGTCAATTCGTAAACGATCAGATATATACTGATGGATACTTCAGTAATGGAAGGGATATGCGTAACGGTGTAAGAGGCGGGAAGAAACTGAATAGCCATGAAACAAAATCAAAGTGGAAAAGACAAAGACTTATACTCAGCATTGGATGCCCAAAAATTGAAGAAGAGAGTCACTATTTGAACTCCAGTCCGCTGTTTGTTCGTACTAGTTTGACCAAACCTTCAGGCATACCTACCAGTTCCAAAAACATTTACCTATTTAGAGACGACTTTTTGCAAAAGGCGTATTCAAGTTTGATTTCATAAGTTTTCCGGGTTACGGGCACAATCGCATTCAAATTATAATTTTATTGAGCAAAGACATCTTGTTTGCTTGATAGCTATTTTACTAAGCACGCTTTCCTTTTGAATACGATCTCTTCAATTTAACTTAGAATGTATTGCGTTGGTTTAGGTAGGGTTGCTAACTTGAAACTTCCTTTTTACTCTTTTTTTTTTTCAAAATCATCAAATGAGTCCTCCCACCCAGGGCAGGGCGGGAGGGATTGTCAGACTTGTACTGACTAAAATCCACGGTGTCCTTCACCAGCCCTTTACGTACCGGGGTCACGGTAATTCGTAAGTCCCGAAAAAGTTCAAATGTATTAGTCACAAGATTAATTACGAAGGTGACAAGATGCGATGCAAGATGGAGGAGGACCGTTGTCTTGATGGCTGGAGAGCTACGTGCAATTTTAAAGAAAGTGTTTTAGGCAAGCTGAAGACTTGTCCAATACTTCTTCAAATATCCCTAAACACAGAAATGCATACCTCGATGAGAAGTAGCGGGATTGAACCAAGCGGGATAGAAATGCGATTTTATTGATCCCAAAAAAATAAGAAAACTGGAGCCAAAAGACTAATCTCTTCGATCCTCTTCGACCTATGAACTGATCGATTCGAGAGCTGTCAAATTGCTTTGGTATACTGACCGTGACGTTGGGTTTGTTAGAAGTTGGGTTTTCATTACCGTCAGTTATTATAATATCAAAAGTGATTGCGACTTTTGCCCAGCGGTCAACATTCATGCGGCTGACTTTTTTACTTATTATATACACTTTTAAATATTTTTACAAAAAAAAAACATTTTAAAATATATACGGCTGACTTTTATTATTAACTTCAATATTTCTGGCTATTGTTATAACATCCGTATAATACAGAGAATTTCTGGAAAAAAATATTACATCTAAATAACAAAAAGGTAAGCCAGAGGTTCTCAAATAAAATTATAAGTACTTGGCAACCCTGATTTTGAGGGGTTGCTGCGAAAATATTAACGCTTAGAGAGGCTGAGTGGCATGAAATGAAATGATTACTCCACTTAGCGGAGGCGATAAGAGTGCCCTCTGCCGCTGCCCGACATTTTATTTAGAACTCTGCTTATTTTTCCTTTGCGGTTTTTTCTTTAAACCGCGGGATTTATTTTGAGTAAGTATTTTTTTGTGTTCCCATATGAAAAAAAAGAGCACAGATTTTTCTACATTTAAATGAAATATGACGTAAGATATCAAAGATGGAAACAAAAGAAGTATGAAAGCAAGAATATTTTCTGCTTATTATGGGAAAGACGTGTGAGTTTATGTATGTCAAACATATTCTCTAGAAAAACACCTGTACTTACTACTGATCTATAAACGCTAATTATTACGCTAGTAATACAAAAAGAAGTGACGCGACTAATTGCAACATTTATCATTTCAGTTTGCCTGTTTTTGCAGCGTATTCGTAGGAATTGTCATTTCGGTGGCATGCTACACAATAGGTATCATCATAGCGTGCAAGCCACTTTTAAAGATTTGTTGGAAAAATGTTACCAGTTTAAAAATAAAACAGGGTGTTACATTAGCAAAAGATTATTATTTTACAAGCAAATGAAAGAGTTTTGTTTAGTCGTGGATACTAAAAGTAGTAAGTAACAATTTTCACTACTCGTTCAGGATCATTTATTCTTCGTAATCCGGAATAGAAAAGTTGTAATAAATGTACTATAAAACTAAACATGCAGGTACAAATTGTTGGTAACAAGCAAACTTCAGCGGTAAATTCTACCTTAATTAATCAACATCTATATATATATATAAATGTTATGTTGGTTTGTGTATGCTTTAAAAACTCAAAAAGTACTGCACTGATTGAGCTGAAACTTTAGCATGATATATAATCCGCATCAAGGATTGTTTTTATCTATTTTTTTTTTGTTGAAAAAACAGTTTTTTGTGCCACAGCGAAGCGGGGCAGGGTACAGCTAGTACATTAATAAAAAATTAAATCATTTCGATCGGTTTCGGATAGGTAATGTGTTTATTTACCAAAAATCGTTTCGTGGTAAAGCTTGTCATTAAATTGTGGTTGCCGTATCCAAAAAAAAGTATGTTTTCAGCCTTTTTGGTCGTTCTGTCGCCATGATGCCACATGTTTAAAAAATGTTTGTATATTTTGAGAGTCACTTTGTAAATGCCGCTTGTGAAATAATAAAAATGTCGTAAAATTTGGGAGCACCCGAGATTCTTATCAGTGGTTGGACGGTTCGGGAATATTAACGAGACGGAATGTTGCCTGTTCAAATTACAAGCAAATTGAATTGTTTTTATTGGCTCGATCAATAAACTTTATGTTATTGCCTTTGTAGAAGTACTTACAATAATTTGTATTGTCAAATTGGGTACTTGTTGAGTTTGCTTCCGCATTCTTTACTCAAATTGGTTTTCGTCTTCTGAATTTAAATTATTTGAGATAAAAGAAGCTATCTACTAAACGATATCATAATTTATCTGTTGTGAAAGATGTTGCCAGCGTGCGAGAAGTTGGACGTTGTCTTGTCTTGTCAGCGTTAACTTCAACATGCAACTTCTTAATTAGCATTAACACGTTTCGTGCTCCATTTTCGACTTGACCATTTGAAAAAAGAATTAGAAAATGTGATATGATAATGTTTAAATTCATTTTGAGGAGTGCCCAATTTGAGAAGTGCTCATTTTGTGTATTACTGTTTTTAGAAGTGCACAATTTGCGTCAAACCCGTCATAAAATAATAATAATATAAGAACATAAATAATATACTCTTAAATGTTTATATAAAAAAATATAAATGCAATGCCATTTTCAAATATGAATAAAGATTTCAATCATTAACGATCTTCACATTTAAGTATCCTTCGTTTTATTGGCCAACAGACACATCAATTTGTAAATAATAATAATAATTTTTATTTATTTCCAATAACAATATTTGTACAGTATGGAGGGTAGTAAATATATGAAACATGTAGGTTATAAAACAAATCTGTGGGTGTAGTTCTGTTCTCCTAGCTAAGTTGCAGCGCAACCTGTGTTTAGGAGAAACAGTGCCTGCCCCATATTTGGATTTGGAACAATGACATGTTACAAATTACAATACTTAAATGTTAAAGGTTATAAGTAATTTCTAGTTTTTCACAATATACTTAAAATAAGACTTAATCTAAATTTGTGCATGTGTGTTTAAATGTATGAGTGTTGTGTTCTTGTGTCTGTTTGTTAGTGTAATGTATGTTTATGTATGTGTTATGTAATGCATGTGTTGAGTAAACCTGCGCTGTAGATATTTTTGTGAGTTCACTAATTAGCAACAATAGTAATATTTAAAATTCTAAACAAGGTTTAACTTTTTAAATGAATTTGAAAGAAATTCCTCTGTCTCATCATAGGATTTCCCTAGGAGGCATGAACGAATAACTAATTTAAATTTAGAAGAAGGCAATTCATAGACCGGTGAAGATGAGTTCATTTTGTTGTAAAGATAGGGACCGAGGTAATAAAAGAATCTCTTTGTGTAGGTGAAGTTAATCGGAGGAATAGTGCAGATGTTATCTTTACGTCGCTTTGCGATAGGAATAAAAGGGGTTTCCTGATGTTGCTTCAGTAAAATTTTCATGATAAATAATTGTCTTACATTAAGCTCATTGCAATCTTGATATAATTGAGTTGTTGGGTAACGAATAGGCCTAAAAGTTGCTACTTTCAAGATTGCTCTGTGAGCCACTTCCAAAGACTTCAGGGTAGTTTTAGCGATTCCGCCCCAACAGGAAATGCAATAGGTAATAATTGAATTGCACAAGGCATAGTAAACTGTTCGAATTACTTTACTATTCGCGACGTACCGTAGGTTTTTGAAAATGTAAATAAGTTTCCTAATTCTGCCAGTGATAACATTAATGTGTTCTTTATATGAAAGATATTTGTCCATTGTTATGCCTAGGTACTTAATGGTGTCAGTAGAAGAAATTAAGGGACACTGGCAAACTGTTTGAATATGGGATTCACAGGTATGCGCCTTTAGACTAAGAGGAATTTTTGGTTGTGAAGTTGAAGAAATCGAGAATGTCATGAACTTGGTTTTTGAAGCATTGAGCGTCAAGGAGTGAGACCGGAGCCAGTCAAAAGCTGAATTAAATCCAAGTTGTGCTGTATTTTGGAGGGTTGACCATGAGTCTGCTACAAAAGTAAGTGCTGTGTCATCGGCAAAAGATATAATTTGTCCGTTTGTGACACTAAGATTGCAAAGGTCATTAATGAATATCAGGAATAAGGTTGGCCCCAAAATACTGCCTTGAGGCACACCGTAACAAATCGGACGCTCACCACTCATGTAGTCACCCATTTTGACCAACTGAGTGCGGTTTGAAAGATAGCTCCTAAAAAGCTCAAGCTGTAAACCCCTGACACCCATGCGTTCTAATTTTAGTAGAAGGGTATTGATGGGAACCGTATCAAAGGCCTTCGCGAGATCAAGGAAGATGGTAAGTACCTTTTTTTTGTTATTTATATTCGCAACTATAAAATTAGTAAGTTGATGAATGGCATCTGCAGTCGATTTCTTTTTACGGAAACCAAACTGCTGCGTTGAAATTAATTTATAGTGCTCAATAAATTTGACTAGTCTATTATTTATCAGTCGCTCGAAGACCTTCGACAGGGCAGACAACACCGCGATTGGGCGGTAGTTGTTAAACGAGTTCCCATCACCACCCTTAAATATAGGATGGATTACAGCTCTCTTGAAAGAAGAAGGAAATATAGCGTTCTCTAAACAAATATTTAAAATATAAGTTAAGACTGGTGCTAATAATCTAGAGTACCTTTTGAGAAAAGCAGAAGAAATACCATCCCAACCAGTTGCTGCAGTTGACTTTAAGGATCCTATGATATCAGTAATCTCATCGGTATCTGTTTGTTCGAGGACAAATGATGTAGACGCTTGTGTAGGGATACTTGCTTGAGGTAAAATTGATTTGCTAACGATACCATCGGCCAGTGTCTTTCCAATACTAATAAAGTAATCATTAATCTCATTGCATGTTTTAGTTGGTGTGTGGTTTTGAGATAGGAGTTGGGCTGATTGTTGCTTAGCCTTTGGAATATTGACTATTCGCTTAATGGTATCCCATAGAATTTTGGAGTTTGTTCCAGCTTTATGTAACTCTTGAGTATCGTAAAGGCGTTTAGCTTTTTTAATTATTTTATTGCAATAATTCCTGTATCGCTTGTAGGAAATTTGTAGAGTACAATTAGTTGGTGATAGCTTTAATTGTCTGTGCAGTGAGTCCCTGTGTCTTAGGCATTTTAGCAAGCCCGGGGTTATCCAGGGCTTGAGGATTTTTTTCTTTGCTGGTACTTTAATGGTAGTAGTGCTATTTGAAATTTCTTTTTGTAATATTTTAATGAACGTTTCGGTTGCTATATCTGGATCTGATATGTGGTAGATATGAGATAGGTCTAAGCTTTCAAGGGAACTGTCAAGGGAATTAAAATCAATTTTATCTAACCTTTTTATAGCGTTAACTTTAGTGTTTTTTTTGTAAATGCAAAGAAGTAGCGAGTGATGATCAGTTACTGTAGTGTCAAGAACCAGTGAGATACTTTGTGATTTTGTTTTAATCATAATATGGTCAAGACAATTTTCCCCCCTAGTAGGAAAATTATGTGAGGGAAGAAACCCATTAAAAGCTAGAGTGTTCAGATATTCATGAGAACGGTTATCTAAGGAAGAGGGTTTAATATCTAAATTTATATCACCACATATAGCCACTGTGTTGAATTTAGTAAAATTTGGCAACAAGTTATTAAGTGAAGTAAGAAAAGAATCAATGTTGCCATTAGAAGGTGACCTATATACACAAAGAATAGCAAAATCAGTAGCTATCTCCAACACAAGTCCACTAGCGCTAAAACCGAAATCTAATTCCTTGCAGGAGCAGAGTATATCTGACCTTATATAAGTAACAACTCCATCACTTTGATTTTTGTGGTTTTTAGTGTTATACATAGTGTAATTTGGAATAATAGGAATATTATGATTTCTGAGACAGGGTAGCCAGCATTCCGTAAGTATTATAATTTCACAATCCAGTGACATACGTGCAAGCAATGTCTCTAATCCCAAAAAATTACAATTAATTGACCTAATGTTTTGTGTAAATATTTTTAAATAGTTATCAGGTTGTTCGATAAATGTATAAACTTGCTCCGTGGTACATGAGTAGGATTGAGATACAGAGAATTGATCGACATTATCTAAGAAATCATGGAAGTTATTAGACATTTTTGTGAGTTAAATAAATCTTCAAAATAAGCTGGTGATAATGGTAGCGAAGAACAGTCAGGAATGAAGTGGAGGTGGATTGAAGGTGTTTTCGATATGTCAAGTTGAGAGTGTGTTGTATAAGAATTGTGTGAGTATGTTTGTGTCATGTGATGAGTAATTGTGTTACCAAAGTATATTTTAAAGTAAATTTCTAAAGTAAATACAAGGAAATACATAACATAAGCAAATAATAATTTAGTTGCGCATTTTTTTAGTCACGCTTTGTTTGCCAGGCACAAGTCACTTAATTGCTGTTCATTTTTAACAATAATATGAGGAGAATCAGTAGATTTCCTCAGCATAATTCGCCCGTTGGAAACCCAGCAATATGTGTACTGATTAGCTTTTGCAAAGCTTCGCGTGTTAAAAAACAGTTTCTTAGCGTATGTAGTAAGTTGCTCGGCAATGTAAATAGGGCTGTTTGTTAAAGAATCAAATCCTAAATGAGTTGAGTTTAATTTACCGTTAACATTGTTTTTATTAAAAAGTTTAACTGAATCTAGAAAATTATTCTTAAGTAAAGTATTTGAAAATTCGACCGTAACGTTAGAGGTTTTGCTGTCCTTTTTAGAGGGTAATCTAGAGACGTCTCGGATGTCCGATGGCTGCAGTTCTATTTCCAATGTTTTAGAGAGAGTTTTAATCTTATTATACAAAGAATTCTTATTCTCGTTAGGTACTTTAGGTACATTGCGAAGTTCGACACATGTTTTAATACTGCTCCGCTCGAAGTGGTCTAATTTTTCCTCCAGTATTGTAATTTTCTTATTTATAGCAATCCTACTTGTTTCTAAACCAGTAATTTTACTATCCAAAGATGTCAGCTGATCAGAGACATTAGTCATAGATTTTTCAATCTCGCCATTTGTTTCTTCAATTTGCTGATATTGCGACTTGATTTCCAAAATGTGGTTCTCTATTTTGTCCATTCGTGAGTTTTGGGACAGCATCAGATCGTTTATCATGTTTTTCATAATGCTGGTGATCTCGTTTTTGAAGATGGTAAATTCATCAGCAAAACCTTCTGAACCAATTTTATTTGGTGACTGTCGTCGTCGTTTTGCTCTCTGCGTGATATTTTCTTGTGTCTTGGTGGAGAGAAGATCTTCGTCAGCGCAAAGTTTGGTGATATCTGATTCCGAGCGTGAGGGTGTAGTTTGCGTTGATGTCTTAGGTGGCGTTTTATACATCTTGTATTAGTAGTAAAGTTAGAATTATTGAAAATTTTTGATAGGTATTTGTAGGTTTTATTGGCAGAAAAGAGTTGATATTGATGAATTTAATTGTTTCCAACAATAATAAATTCCAAAAAGATGACCGTTTGGAAATCCCTCAGGATTCGAACTCACGTCGATTCGATATTCAGTTAAACGTGCGGCGTTTTATACCGCTCGGCCAACACGTCTTTATAATACTTAACGAATTAGGCACTTAGCTTGTAACGATGTGATTATTGAGTTCAAATGTCCGCTATGTGAGGTCCAAGGTCAATCCTTTCACTTTTTTTAAGCAAAGTCACTTACATTTGTTTTGAGTATTTTGATCCAAAACTAAATGCATTATACGTATTATTATTTAAATAAACCATCGCCTTTGATTTTTATAAATACCTATACTATAATATAGAATTTATTAACATACATACATAAGCTCACACTTTTATTACTAAAATAAAGTCAATTTTAATCTAATTAATTATGTTATTCACCTGCCATTCAAAATCTAATAACTATTCAGATAGCATATTGATTTTGCACAATTCATTAATAGATATTCAAATTATTGAATATCATTTCACAAGACGAAGTTTACATCATACTCAACTTATTAATATACATTATATGTATTAAAGCATGTGTATTGTGTTTTATGGGCCTTTAGTTGCCTGAAATAAAGGATAAAATAAATAAAATAAAGCTAAAGAGTTTGTTTGTATGACTGAACGCGCTAATCTCAGGAACTATAGCAGTCAGATTTGATATTTTTTTGGAATAATAGTCACTTTAGGATTATGTATTTATTTATTTTGTATGATGTATTTAACTGTTGAAGAACGAATGACATCTCGAGGAGCTTACCAATTATTTTTTTTATAAAAAAAAAAGTTGCCCCACACTTTATTGTTATTTACACGGAATTTTTCCTGTGTCGTGGGTGCGTTTACAAACATAGAAACTCACATACACAAACACCTAGACCCGGAACAAATACTTGCAGATCATACAAATATTTGTTCCGTGCGGGAATCGAACCCGTGACACGCAGCGCAGCAGTCCAATTGCTCAGCCACTGCGCTAACCGTGCCGTCAAAATTTCAAACAAATCTGTTTTACGAACTTTTACAACCTAGCCTGATGAAACGTCACTATAATGTTACCATTGGTAAGGACAAAATTACCCATAGATCAACGTAAGTACATTACATATTTTTTCTGCGTCTCTATGGAACCCAATGATTTGTCGAGTACTCTTTTTTAAAAATCACTTGACATGTGCAATGCGCATATTTTTACACTTTTTTAAAATTCGAATAGTGTATTGTTTGAAATTTACCTCGACAGAAAGACGTCAGGACAATGCTAGTCCTTGTCTGCAAATTATTGTTCATAAAGACGCAAAAATGTATGCGCTTTCCTGGGCGTTCGGTTACACTGCAAGGAAGGTTGCTTCCATTTGTCATAAATTCATGCCAGGATTCCGTAGGTTTATTTCTGCAAACTGACCTAGCTTTCTGAGTGGAAGTCAGTTAGGAAAAGAATACAATGATGAATATGCTTTGCCGCAACATCGGCCTCATGTGGGGAAGTTTTTCGGACTAAAACAGGTAGCCTAGTATTAAAGTCTTCGAACTTAGACAAAACAGTTTCTTATAAGAAGGCTTAACTTTTTTGCCAAACGCTAGAGGATTATCCACTGTATTTTTTATCGTGTTAGAATCATCAAATGAGTCCCCCAGGACAGGGCGGGAAGGACTGACTGTACTAAAATGACGGTGTCCTTCAATGGACCTTTACGTTCCGGGGTCACGGTTATTCGTTAGTCCCGCGACTCCGGCAGGCTTTGGCCCTCTAAAGGGGGGCCCCGTCATTGTGCTGACAATCTTTGAGGCTTTCGTGAGGACACGGCGGTGCTCTGCCCAAGCGGACAGTCCTGCACCGTATGCTCCACCGTGTCCTTCGGGCGTTGCTCGCAGTGGTAACATGGCAACACTAGCAATAAAATAAGTAAAATAATTCCCCAGATGCGTCAAAAATAATAAGTATTTCTAAAGTTGAAGGTAAAATGTGAATTCGCTGAATCCTAACTTAAGAAATGCGGATCCGTCTACGTTACTAGACTTACTAGGATAGTATAGAATACATTTTATTATCCATTGTTCTACAACTACTGTTCACCGACGCAGAAATGCAAAAGCCGAGCCGTAATTTACATTTTATGCTTGAAAACATTATGAGCTCGCTAGGGAGAATATGTAGGGCCACAACAATTGTGTAAAAACTAAAAACCCATAATTAAAAAGCATGTTTAAAAGGCCGTATATCTGAGCATAGACAATGGAATATAAAATGACAGCGAACTATTTTGACTGCACGCAAAAATTTAAATCGTAAGTGTCAAATAAAATACAGAACAACTACAAAATAAAGCCAGTGTAGCCATGTCGTTTTTAAAAATAAATGAAAAGTTTTAAATCAGCGCCTTATTTTCCCGCGCGCGCGTATTAAATGTTGTCCGAGGGAAAATGGTTACATGGAGGTCGTAAAGTGGCTGGCAACCCGTCATTACTTGTTGCATTATTGCAGACTTAAATTACGACGCATGCCTTGCTTGAACTTCAATGTTTTATCGCTAAAAAACTTGAAGTCAGATGGTGGAACATACATTTTAAATACGTAAAGAAAATACCTTATTAACAATGTCAATTCATTAAGAGAAATTCTAGTTAATTAAATGTTATCGTAACAATAGGTAGGCTAGTTTTTGTTCGTTAAAAATAATCGTACCTTTTTTAATTAGGACTTATCGTACTTTTTTTTTTTTAAATTAGGTATTTCAATGCCATAGATTAAGCTATGTTTATTTTTTGCTAATGAAAGTCTGATAAGATATTTTTAATGAAATATTAATTTCTGTTTGTAATTAGGTTAATAATTTGCTGAATTTCGCTAAAAAAAATATATTAATTAATACATAATAAACAATTTTATAAAATATGATAAGATACAAATATTTTTACTAAATCATTTATCATTAAAAACATATAGTTATTATAATATATTCTAGTTAACTAAAATAATAATTATTATTTAAAAGAAAGCAGTATTTGCATGACTAAAAGGTGTTAATTATATCTGTAGTACGTTATGCTATTCATAAGGTAATAAATAGTTGTGTGTGCCCGCATCCGGCCGTAAACCGAGTTATAACTATTGTCGCCCTTCCATTGAATAAAATTGTTGAATAAATGTCACACAACATACAAATAAACAGCAATAAACGAAACAGCGTGAGACTTGAGATTAAGATCTAAGCTCTGTGATAATTAATTTTGAAAGGGGAAATTATCACGTGTTGTGAGTAATTATCGAATTTCATGGTAGAACCCGAAGAAAAATATGATGGAAATTCTATTAAAATACATTTAACGAACACACTTTGACCTCCCAAACTTTGTTTACAAATAAAAAAAAAACAAACTTTTTCATAAACCATAGGCAACATAGACAAATGTCAGACAGTCTCATTTAATTTACGATCTAATCACACCGGTTACGAGGTCATTAGACGATATTTAAACTTCTAACTCACGAAGACGTTAGTCAGAAAAGGGATATGTCTTTTGACGAGCTCGTTATCGCAGCTAAATGTGTAACAAAATGTCCCTTTAGGGCACAGTCACACGTTGCCTAGTGTTAAGTTAAAACTGCACTTAACATAGATAAATTCCCTTGATAATCTGTGAATGTAGAAGTTTCGAGTTTGACAGGTGGTGATTTTGCCGCGTAATAGGTTGAACTTCGAAGAGGTTGGAATGGAAGTCTTTTTTTCTTTATAAGTACTTACGTCTAGTACGTCTCGTTTGTCGCCATGATAATTCAGTACTTTCAGTCGTACGAAATACTTTAAACAAGTACTTATTTGTACAAAAATACTTTAATATAACTCGTCAGAGACTAACGCGTATAAAACTCACATGATTAAAATCAATACTTACAAGCAATAAACGTCAACAATATAATCGAACTTATAAATAAACTCTAATAAATCTGTATACTTATTTATGTTTACCTTTCAACAATAAAGAATAGAATAAACGAGACAATACAATAACCATTTATGTGAAGTTTGTAACTTAGAAATGTAATAATTATTCAAAATGTCTGCTTGGAAAGTCATAGATCTTATATTCTTATGTCAATACAACTGTCAGATGTTCGCTCGAACAATCCCGAACATGCAAATTGGAATAGTTCATAAGAAGTTCGACGTTCGGTATTTGAAATCGAGTTGAACGGCTTCGGAATATCAACGACATTGTGAATGAAATGCAAGGTAATGACCTAACGTTGCATTGAGGGAAAGATTTATTGATAAGAATACGGGAGCAGTGAAAGATAAAGAGATTTCTTTATGGGTTTTATTATAATGTATGTTCAAAACTAACAGACACAATATAATAAAGCAAAACCAAAAAAAATATCAGTGATGATCACGACCTTTCAGTACTAAGCAGAATAGATTGGCACCTCTTGCATTTAAAATAGTTTTCATAAAGCTGAAACACAAATATCAGAAACACTTTTGTGAAAACTGTTCTAGCAATCTGCCAACACCAACATTCTTCATAAATATTCACTGACTCGATGCTATCTAATTTTAAACCTCCCAGATGGCTAGACTTCCCTTAGTAACCAAATCATAAAATACAAAATCTACCTCAGAAGTCGGTCTGATAGCCTACCGTGAGGTGTTAGAGCCAGAGAAGTTCCAGTGAGGGAAAGAGACAGAGCTATACAGTAGTGCCACCTCGTTCCCTCACTGGAACTACTCTGGCTTTAAGAAGACCACCTGGTTTTATTTTGTATCTGCTGTCAGTAAGGTTGTAGAAATATAATTCATACGCCTAGATAATGCAGATATTATAGATGAACTCGCTGAACTTCGAATATAAACTATTGTGATTAAAAGTGAAAATAACAGCATGTTAAGGTAATTCTTAATATGAGAGGTTACCTTCTGATCTTGGTATTCGAGAAAAATACATTATTCAGCTGGTTATTATAGAAAGGTAGGTAAATCCAAAAGAAACGTTTGAAAGTTATTTAGGAGTAAGCTAAGCTAATGGGCGACTCGCTGTCCGACCGTGGACCATGCCCGGGTCGACGGCGCTTTGTGTTCCACGCGCGCCTCAAAGAGTGTCAGCATAGTGACGGGGCCTGTAGAGGGCCAAAGCCTGCCGGGGTCGCGGGACTAACGGATTACCGTGACCCCGGTACGTAAAGGGCTATTGAAGGACACCGTGGATTTTAGTCAGTACAAGTCTGACAGTCCCTCCCGCCCTGCCCTGGGTGGGAGGACTCATTTGATGATTTTACCACGATAAAAAAAAAAGAAAAAAAAAGGAGTAAGCTAAGCTATGTTAGACTGTTAGATCTTGAAAGAAATACTAAATAGGTATACAAATACAGATGCTAACGAGGATAGTAAAGCGGATTCCAAAATAAAATATTGTTTTATCAATATTGCAATAAAACTTTAAAATACAAGGATGAATGTAGAAAAATAGGAAGACACCAATGATCGATCCGATGATCAGACACTTGCGAAGGCAGAACTTACAATGATAGATGGAGAAAAGTTCGAGAATAATCTAATAAACTCATTAGGAAAACAAGCATACAATATGTAGCCACACTCGTAATTATTATACACTCTAAGAACGTGTTCAATTAATTAATAAGCAATAATGATGATGGTAATTAACTATGTAGACTAGCGATAAGCTCATTAATATGCTCTTGCTCATCTAAAGTGCGAAACATGATCGATCCCACGCCGAAGGTGCCTCAGACTTAATAACTCAATTTCATGCAATATTCCACACAGGTAAAAGTTACAACAGCTTTGAGAGCTCTAAAACTAGGGATTTTAGTACGAGGCTCCTTTAACTAAAACCTTTTTGTCTGAAAGGGGAACATAGACAATACAGGTTTACTTTTCCCGAGTGACGCGATGGGTAAAGGTATTCATTAATTTACGAAAATTGTTACTTCAGTAAAGCTTAAAATTAAGTATCTTGGATTATCGCAATACAAACACTATTCTCTAGATGAAATACAGCCGTATTATGAGCCCTCGAACAATTGAATAATGGACACTTTATTAAGAACACCGTTTTCGCAACCAAACAAACAAGTTTTTCCGAAATATTGAAAAAATTGAGCCATTTTTGACAATTTCAGTACACAACTGCATACCTACGCCATCTTGCTAACTTCCCAGTTATAGTACTACAAACTACGTTCAACCCACGCGTATTCTCCGCACTATCGTAGTCAGGTAGTACGAGGTCGATGCTATCTCGTCTATCTAGGTGAAGAGGCACTCCTGCAGCCATTGTCCCCCCTGGACCACAAAGGTATATAGGTCGGACGAAGACGCTTTATAATGTAGGACTTTTCATAATATTTGTTGAACGAAATTGAATGTTGATGGAAACGAAAATGTTTTCTATTTCTGTTACTGAATGTAATGGGAAAGTGTACTTTGGGAAATTAGGTTTTCTTTTCCGAGTAATTTATGTATACAGGGTACTCAGACTGTTTCTTTTTATGAGAATATGTTTCTAGAAATATATGAATCATTGTCTACTATAGTAGAGTCGTTTATCGTGCTAGTGTTTTGACAGCGTCGTTCTTTCAAACAACACTACGATTTTGATTATGTTTTCTCATTTACTAGATTTATTCTGGAAGGTTTACTTGTATACTTTGTCAAGAAATATTCATATTTTATGAAGTCACTTTTCAAGACGGATGATGTACATAATGGTTCCTTTAATTCCACACGTTTTGCAAAAACAGTGTCAAACTTTCCCATTAGCGCCGCTAATTGTTGTTCATCATCCAAACTTTCCCAGTCTTCCCAAGAACACCGAGTACCTCGTATAAGTACAAAATCTCCTTCCACGAGCCTAAATAGTTGGAACATGTCCATTACCACGTCATGTTTACTTTAGGGCTCCATGCGTTTGTTTTCAAGCGATGTAAGCAGACGCGTACAGCAGCTAAGGAAAATATTATATTATTATCTGTTAACCGTGAACGTGAATAGTTGGGCGAGTATATTATTTTTAAATTGAGTTAGCAATATAGCCCATATAGTTTTGTATTACAGGACAAAGTTGCTCGCAAAATTCGCAATCACATTCCAGCCAAAATGGTCACTGCAGTTGACGCTTCAAATGCATTTGCATAATGTACAAGTATGAAGTCAAAGTTAGCATCTAACTTTGAAATTGGTATTGATGAATGGCACAAGTTTCGCTCCCTACCTGCAAGTCCGAAAACTGAAATCCGGGGATTTGAGGACGAATTCCACGGATACAACTGAACGAGATCAGCGGGTCTAAAATGGCCTCTTAATTTCTAGTAAATTACTTCGTAAATGACAAATAATAGAAAAATAGCCATTGAAGTTTGTTTTGCATCGCAGTTTACATGTTTCGATTTAGGTTTTCTAAGTAAAGATCACCCGGCTCCGATTCTTAGATAATCCCTATAATTGGTGGAAATAAGTCTCATCTTTATTTTCCTTTCTGATGCATATGCAACTTGACTCAATGAAAATAACTCCAAATTATGGTATGTGGATGGGAGACGGTAGCAAGTTACATTCACGGTGAATTTTTGTTAGTACATACTTACTTCATAATCGAAACAGTTGTTCACCATTGTGTACACGATCCATAACCACAACAGGAATGATAAGTACGGTAACAGAATACTAAGCACACTCGACACACAGTACTACGTGGGTAGTGGCAGCAGTTGGCGCCATCCATCATGGTTTGCACTCCATTACCCGCATTTACATTACTCCTCACTCGTCAGACACGTGTGGGCTTCACACCGTTTCTTACTGATTCAGGTTAAGTGAGGAAGTTGATGAAAGTTTAGAAACTTGTTGAAGAGTTCTGCCATTGATTATTTGAAAGTAAAAGAGTATATTGTTACGACGACGACGTAGGCTACACTATCGATCTATTTGTAGGATTTTGTCCGCAAGATGAAATAAGTAATTTATCAGTCTATTGCTCAATAACCAAAAAATATAATCCCTTTTCTGAAAGAACTGTACAATTTTTATATATGTATATGTACAATTTTTCACCAGACCCGTTGTTCTTTATCTAGCGATCATCAAACACCTAAATTGCATAAAAGCTCAACAAAAATGGCGCTGTCTATGCTCTCAATGTTTTTTTCTCATCTCAAGATTACCTTACCACCTGGCACATCACATTCAGCCTAATCGCTCCATAAACAACTCGCAATCTTTTTACCTGAAAATAAAGAAAAGATTCTTTCGTAAGTACACATTGTTGAATGTTATTATTAGAGACATGAAATCACTTAGCTATTGTAGGTCGAGGGTTCTGAGGATTAAGGGCAACATGGATATTAACTTGTGTTATAAAATGAATGGACGACTCAATAAAACATTGTGCGTTGGAGCGGAAAATTGTGACAAGTGAAGAACGCTCTTTGAGCGGTTCGAGTACCGGACCATAGAGAATATTGGACAGTCGCGTACAGCCGTAGGATTATTTATATTTATTTTTATATATATATTATATTTTTTCTGTTGGTTGCTAATGTTATTATAAGTAACCGAGTATATGTATAAAATAAGTATAATCATAAGGAAAATCTCAGTTTCAACGTTACTATTTTCATACAAACAAGAAAAACATCTACAAATAAACTTCACAATTATATCAAGAGACTACTCGGTTTAATATTACTTGATAACAATAAATGTCTGTGTAAGCGGATCTTAAGATGAGCTTGATATTTTATTGGGTAATAAAATTTGAATTAATTCGTATTAATGTAGAACGATGTTGTAATCTTGATGTGGGCGGAGCTGATAATTAAACAAGTAATTGATATTCGTTAATTATGTTGGAATTTCGTTGATTCATATTTGAGACAAGAGTTGCGATTAATCTGATACTTTTTGATAACACTACGGTAATCACTTCTTACAATATGGTTATAATTCGTAAACATTCAAAAACACACGTAATAGAAGCTGTAAGGATTGAGTTCCAACAGGCATCAACGCAATTTGATGTCTAAATTTGTGTCTGACTATAGACTCCTATTAAATTTTAATTAAACATAAATGGCAAAATGTGGCATACCTCTTCCTAACTTTTAAATAACCATGAACATAAATGTAGATATATTTTATATATATAACCTTGAATCGTCTATCCACACTTAACCTCATTTATCAGGAATGTTAACTAACACAACGTAGAGTACTATCTAAAACAAAACGTTTCATTACTTCCCGCGTTCCCTCGTTTAGCGAAACTGTGGAACAGATAAAATGAATAAAACATGTTCATTTACAATTCGTGAGTACCGCTGTTGGTGACTGTACAAGTGTACACTGTTTTATTGCAAAACATAAAACGGTATTCCCACTAATCCTTATCTTTAAATCAGAGCAACGATGGAGTGCAACCTTTTTTTTTTCTTTTGGCAGTTTTTTTGTCGGTGACAAAGGAATGGCAAGGCGAGAAGTTACTTACAAAATATTTGTCCCAACAGGAAGATCGTGGTGCCTTTGGGAACTTTTTATGTAAACGTAACAAGAACGTATAAGAATTCTTACTTTGATTACGTAATACGGTTGCTATTTTTTATGGCCTAAAAGGCTACAGACAAAAATTGGTTACCTAAATACTTTACCTGCCATGTTAGTCCCTTTCTACCATGTTAGTCACTTTCTAGTCTACTTTGTTTGTTTGGTCTGCTCTAAAGTGCATTTTAGCCTATTTTTTTCTTTCTATTCAAATACTAATTTCTAACAAAATCGAATGGCATCCAAACACATTTAGTCGAGTTGTCAGATTAGTAACATTTCCCATCCCTACAAGGAAGGATCGGATCGCCATAATCCGCAGACGAAAGGTGATGAATGGACGTCCACAGCGTTTATTACTTCATTGCTTAGTAATTCGAGTATTTGCTGAACAACAAAAAACCGGCTTTTAATAAAACCGTGTCATTTGAGCGCACTTATTGTTACCATGTTTATTCAAAGTTTGAGGTAACGTTACATTGTGAACTTGAATGTATTTTCTTGCCGTTTTTAAGGGATGGCGTGAGATCTTCTCTTAAGATATGGATTGTATAAGAAAAATAAGGTTCAGTACTGTGTTATTTTATTTAACATATTTTATAGATAACGTTGAAGATGGATAAAAGTAAGAGCTACAGCAAAAACAAGCGAATTCAGCATAACATAAGACTACAATGTGTAGCAATTAAAAAGGGGCCCAGACAAACCGTTATTCTAAATATTCTATCAGCAGCGGAAAATAATGTTTACGAAACGCAATTAAAAGTATGACCTACTTTGAAAAATCCGTCAACCCACCAAAATACTGCACAACACACAACGTTTACCAACTGAAAAAACAATTACTCTTTCCATCAGAATAGCTGGAAATACATGAGTCACATCGACAAACCTGCGCTTTGAGTGCGGAGCAATCTTTTTCGCAGTAACACCCAGCTGCATTGAACATTAAATAATTACTGAAACATGTGCTGTACCGAGTCATGACTTTACGGAGCATCCAGAAATAGCAGAGTGTCAGTACGTTAGATTTTTAATGATAACGTTATTTTCACGTCCGGAGCTACGCGGCTATCTTTTAGGGTTGTTAGTGGTAAAGTTTTGACAGCTGTCAATGTCAATAATTGGTTCTTAACCTAACCTAACCTAACCCTAAAATGGTAGGCGTAAAGGCTTTTACTTAATTCTGACTGACTAAGGGTTTTACCATTTGGTAGGTGTTTCACGTGCTTACAGTATTATTATTAAAATATTTTTGTGGCTAATTTTGCAAGATTTCCTTTTTCCAGTTTCTTCAAATGAGTATTTTTTTTCTTAATGTCATCTGTAATATTTATAACACTAGTCCTAATAACTGTATTATAGGATCAATATTATGGATAAGTAGAATTTTTGTGCATATAATATGCATCATGAACGGGATCCTTATCAACGGTTGGGTTAAGTCACCTTAGATATAATGGAGTGGAGATAGCGGTGTTTTGGGCCAATAAAATATAAATACCGTCGTGCCAGCGACACGAAGAAGAAGAAGATGTGGTGACGCGATCATGAATCTTGCAATCACTTTTATTTTGGCAATTTAGCAGCATAATATTTACATAGTTTACTATCAGCATTGTAAATCAACCAAAGTTGCAACAACTGCAAAATGTCAACGTCAACAAAATCAAAACTTTTAGGTATTCGAACATCACGCTATGCATTTATATCCAATATACGCTGATCATTCATTGTGCAGAAGGGTCACACAAAGAAAGGCCAAAGTGAGCTGTTATCTTAATGTGTACCTACAACAGTTACTTTATCTACCTTACGTTATTTTTATTAGTGCACATATACCTAATACTGAACCAGTAATAACTAAACCCACCACTCCTATAATCTCTCTCCTATAAGCTCTCAATACCTTATCTTGATTATAAACACTGATACATTTGTCTATCGCTAAATGAAAGTGACCCTTCCTTTTATTGTTTTTATCAATACTTTTAGATAAGAAGACAATAATATCTCGGTGTCAGTTGTAAGTGCTAGAGACAAGAAAGACTGTAGTGGCAAAATGTTGCGAAACACGATATGAGTGTCAAAGCGAACGTCATACGTGCACAACAATGGTGGAAAGCGTCATTATTATTTTATCTAGGGCATTTCTTCTGTAATCTTTGCTTCGGTTAATCTCTTTCCATTAACGGACTATACCAATAAAACATATAACATCTCATAAACTCTTAAAACCGCTTAAAACACTCTCAAATTGAAAATAACTGCCCATTCAATTAACTATTCTTAGACCACAGACCACACACCAAACTTAAACGTAGATTAAGCCGTCAATACATTTCATATTTCGAACACAACCCTAACGTGCCGTGTGCTATCTTTAGCCGTTTCCCGGTGTGATCTCGATGTGTTAAGTAAACAAAGGTGGTGTATGAGCGCTCGGTCGATATACCACCGGCCACCGCAAATAGACGCCGTGTGTCATGCGTTGCAGCGGAAGGGTTATAGTCCGTGTAGTGAACTAGTGATGTGTCTGTGTCCTGTCATTACGTGCATTTTGTAGTTATTAAGCAGAACTGAGAATATTTATTTTGCTTGTTTAGTAAGCCTGTCTCATCTCCGAGGTAAATTATACTGATGTAAAAACGGGTAATCGGTAGCTTTTATTAGAAACTTGCGAACAGATTAATGATTTTCTTACTTCTTTAAATATGAAACATTTCTCAATATTCAAGATTGTATCTTTGACATTTTCAGTTAAAAATATTTAAAAAATGTTTCAAAAACAAAATTCGTAACACATAAACGAAAGGTAAACATTCAAATTACAGAACAGTCAACAATTAAAGACATTTCATAACAGTCGGTTTGTCTTCACAAAGCTGAGAACAATGCACATACACGATGCAGATTAGATAGTGCAGTATCTAAACGCATAGATGCCGCGTTTTGTCCAAAACCTTGTGTAAATTTGCCCACAGTGTGTACGGAAGCCGATACCGTGGGCGGTATTAAGAAACGATTTTTAAAAACGGTTGAGAAACATGCGTAACCTCCTTAGTCGATTTTTGGTTAATCGTTATGGCGGCCTTGGTGATAATGGCAACATTATTCTTCATTCAAGTTGCCATAGTTGGTTTAGTTTTAAAGTATTTTTAAAATAATTGATACAGTTTTGTAATTGTTGTATGTTTTCGCTTTCATGACAAAGCTTAAACACTATGGGCAATAGCTATATGTATAAGAGTACTAATATTACAAAGGACATAACCAACCATTACACGCTTAAAAATCAGATAGGTACAGTACAGCAGAATTAAAAAACCAGATAGGTGAAGTCAAGTATACATATATGGGTACACCAAAAAAGGAGGAATAAATGGCCCCACAGAATGCACATTTAATATGCTCGATGTCATTTATAACCGAAGCCATGTAAACGCCGCGTGGAATTGTTAAACACATAATTAATAGGTTATTTAATTAATTGCTGGGCTACAAATACATGAAGCAGGTCATGATGGTATGGAGGTTAAGCTTCTGGAGTACGAGGTTGCTGTTTGAAGTCTGATAACAAATGAGAGAATTCAATTGGACTTGGGCAACCTAAAACCGAGGATGGCTGGAGGAAACATGTAGATCTCTTTTCTTCTCTATCAAGTGTGGTGATTTTCTTTATATAATAATAAATAATATTAAATATTCCACAACTATCACACAACGCCATCTAGTCCCAAGGTAAGCAGAGCTTGTGTTATAGGTACTAGACAACTGATAAACATACTTGTATATTTCTAAATACAAACATACTATAGATAAATTACACCCAGACACAGAACAAATGATCGTGCTCATCACACAAACATTTGTCCTGGGTGGGAATCGTACCCACGACCTCCGGCATAGCTGTCAGGGTCACCAACCACTAGACCAACAGGCCTGTCAATACATAATATATGGACATGGAGTACGTGTGTAGGACAATTACAAGCCGTACCAGTATGTTAAATGGCAGAGAAATATATTGGTCATTCGAAGTTTACAACTGGGAGAAATCCGGATTCACAATAGTGCCAAATGACCTAGAAACGTAATGTACAAGCAAATACTAATGAAGTTATTTATCTTTGCATTAGTAACGTTCTGAATTTACACTCGGATAATTATTTTGAGTATTATTTCACTGGTCGCTAATTGAGTACAAGCTCTGTAAACTGAAAAGTATTAAACTTACACAAGGAAGAGGCAAAGCTTCGGAAATGCAATATTCAATTTAATTTTACGCAATAGAAGTTACTAGGAAAATAGAAACAGCAAGAGATGATATCATTGATCAACCACTACCACTGAAAACTTCAGAAAACCATAACAAGTGTACAACTTTCGAGATCAAAACCAAACCATACGAAGTTTCAAACATAGCCGAACAGCGATAGAATCCATTCAAACATTCCAGGAAACAAATGTATAATTAAAACACGTTCAAACAAATACGAAACAAAACATGGTATAGTCTGGAATGTAGTCAACGTACTCTAAACGGATCTGTGTGCACCGTACTTGGACGAACTGCGTGCAACACTTGTGTCTACAATTATGTAGTTATTCAATGATTATAAAGAATTTTAGAGTGTTTATTGAAGATTTTCGATTGGGGACAACTGAAGATACCAGTTTTATTCAGCATTTGACGGCATTGCACATTAGCTCCAGCAACTTTTAACATTGTTTGATTGAACTGATAGCCCTAGCTACACAAGTTGCTTTAAACAGGATTGAATGCTTTTTATTAGCACTTGTTAGTTCCATACTTTTCCAAAAATTTCAATCATTGTTTTCTTTCAATCATTATTTTAATAAAAAACTACTCTTTACTCTTCAGAAGCTTTCATCTTTAGCAACATTATGTACTGCTTCCGCAACGAACTCATCCATAACGTTTTCCCATTTCACTTCTTTTCTTACCATAATGCAAATGCAATGCTTGTAAAACGGTCATTTTCAGTTAGTTTTACATGTCCATGGTCTAGTTCGGTTTAGCATAACTTTTCTTGTCGTCAAGACCACCATTGTCACAATCAATGACACTTTACGAATCGTTAGTATTAACGCCAACCACTCGTAAACCGCTACTGACAATAACTACACATTTATTTTACTTCTAAAAACAACCTTATGAATATGAGAATAAAGAATACTGTGATGCAAAATCAGTGGTAAAACAACTTTGAAGACTACCGATCGATTCAGAGAAACGTATCGTATACTAAGATTAGATACAATGTATAACAATTAGTTCTAGGTGTTATGTCTCTTGTAACCACACGATAACACTAGTAGCTTGTGGTCGAAACTGATAGCACGATACTCTATCAATAGGGCCCTTTTGTAAGGTGTGCCAAATAGTATGTTTTCTTGATAAAAAATTCGTGTACCGTAAATAAATATCAGAATTTTGCTTTGGTTTGAAAACATTCTAAGAGTCGTCTATTTTCTTGCAATCCGGGTCCAAAATAAAGGGATTAAATCGGACACATATTATACAAATAACAGACTCTAATATACACTGATAAAATGCATCAGGTGCGGGAAATAGTTGATTGCTAAGGATGATAATTGAATTCAATTGTTACAAAAAAAATATTTTATTACATTTCAAGGAGTTCCTACTTTTTGAGAAATGGTAGACAGATTAGTTATCAAGTTGCTCCAACAGAATTTCTTTTAACATTTCAAATCCGAGTAACGCTAATTCAAATCTTTAAGGAGGTTTAAAACGTAGACTTACGAACTTTATCCAGCACATATTGAACATCGGTCCTGAATATTTTAAAGAATGACAGCACTCGCACCGATAAAGTTTAAGCAGTCTAGTTCATGAATAATTTTACACTCTGCTTGAATGTGGCGGCAGGTGCATTTGATGCCGGTTCAGGCTTTTATACTTATTATATTAACCATGTGAACGTGAGGTTGTGCGAAAACAAGTTAATAGCAACAGAAATGAGCAGTTTATAACTATGTATTTGTTACTTTCTTGGTAATGTTATGTTAAAAAAGAACACACACTCAAAATTTTATCAGCTATATAGATGATTTTCGTCTCATTTCGATTTGGTGGAATCCCGCACCTATATCTATTCAAATTCAATCAACAATAATTAATCGCCACCTCTGAACACGCTGTTAGAGCGCATAAATTCCGCACACAACAACAAATAAACAACGAACTTAAGAAATAAAACGGTTAATTTGAAGATTGTAATAAGAATTAAGAGAGTCGGCGCCACCAGTCGGCAAGCGCTTCATAAATCACACCGTCTGACTTAAGGGACTGCCGACTGGCAAGCAATATACTGCAGCTAAAGATTTGTTCGGACGAGCTGCTTTCAAAGGACTTTGGATTTAATATGTACTGTGAGTAATCTATGTGTTTACGAATTATAAACTTTAATATTAGTTTTCGATACGTTTTTGACAAAACTTATAAAAGGCGTTTTCAAATAGCTAATTCCAAGAAAGGTACATAATTATATAAAGGTTGTTGGACAGGTTGATAGAATAATCTAAACAAGCCCCATAAAACGTAAAATAATAATAATAATAATAAATCTTTATTATAAACTATTTTCCTTCTATCGACGTGTTTTTTTTAACACGTTAGTGATTGGAGCCTCCATGTAAGCAAAAAATGCCTGTATTAGGAGACTCCGCTCTTATACAGCAAGTAAAAACATATATAAAATAGTAAAAATAAAAAACAAAATTAAAATAGTAAAAATGAAAACAAAATTAAAATAAAAACGTGTGTGTGCGTGCGTGTGTGTGTGTGTGTATGGGTGTGTGTGTGTGTGTATGTGTGTGTGTGTGTCAGTGTGTGTGTGTTGAAAGATTCGAGTGAGTTAAATTACGCGTTGCAATAGTGCCTCAGTGTCTTCATAAGGTAATGGTTTAATCCAGTTAATAAGATTTTTTTTACATACATATTCTTGTTTATTATATAAGTATATCTCTCTGTTTATCCTATTATATAGTTGAGCAGAACGTGTGTTGTATTGGATAGCAGCGAATTTAGTTTTAGTTTGTGGGATTTGAGCAATCATGTCTTTTCGTCTTTTAGATATGATGTTAATATTGTAAGGAAGTGTCTTATGTTTTTTTAGGACCGTAAATGTAATGTACAGTTTTCGAACAGAAAGCAGACCGCTAATCTGGTATAGACTGTCAGTAGGGTATCTTCTCTCTTTGAAATACATAATTTTGATTAGTGCTCGTTGTCCTCGTTCAACGTCTATAAATCTCGATTTTGCCGCACCGCCCCATATGGGGATACAGTAGACCAAAACTGATTGCACAAGTGCCACATAAACTTCATTAAGGAGATTTCTATTTGGGCCTACATTTTTATTTATATTTGTAGGGAGGATATGTCGTAATGTTTTAAATATCCAGCCTAGTTTCCTAACTCTTCCCGTTACGTGCTCAAGGTGAGCATACCATGATAATTTTTGGTCAATCATGACGCCTAGATATTTAGTCTTTGAAACTTTAGTAATGTCAGGACAACTACAGTTATTTTTTGAAACTTCACCACAAGAGTGTATTTGGACGCTAAATGTTTCATTTGGTTGTGAACGATTCGAGATGGTAAAACAAATGTAATTAGTCTTGACTGTGTTTAATGTCAGAAGGTTGTCATTGAGCCAGTTCGTTATTTGGACCATGCCCGTATCTGCCTTGAGTTTGACATCGGACCAGCTATTTCCGGTAAAGACAACAGCTGTGTCATCGGCGTAAGAAAAAATTTTTGCGCTATTGACTTTTAAGTTGCAAAGATCATTAATATACGTTAAAAATAAAGTGGGGCCCAGTACGCTCCCCTGGGGTACGCCGAAAGATACGTCCGCATCATCACTGATATATGCTCCTATCTTAACCTTCTGCTTTCTATTAGACAGGTAATCTTTGAAAAAATTGAGAGGGGTTCCTCTTATTCCAGCTCTTTCCAGTTTGGTCACAAGGGTGGGAACAGAAACGGTGTCAAAGGCCTTTTTTAGATCGAGAAATACCGTCAGGCATTTCTTCCCTGCATCGAGATGCTCGGTAACTAATGAGCTGAGGGCAGCAACTGCGTCTTCAGTGGATACTCCCGGTCTAAAACCAAATTGTGTTGATGATATTATTTTAAATTTACTTAAGTAGGTTATGAGTCTCGTATTAGTTAGCTTTTCTATAATCTTAGACAGGGCTGGTAGGACCGAAATAGGTCTATAGTTATTGACATCATCTCTGTTCCCTCCCTTGTGTACCGGTGTAATAATGGATTTTTTCAATGGGTCTGGGAAAATGCCATTTTTGAAACAAAGGTTAGCCAGGTGGGCAATAATGGGAACCACTTCTTTGCAAACATATTTAAGGAAACTAGTAGATATTCTGTCCCATCCTGGGGCACTGGACGATTTTAGGCTCATCAAAATATTTTCAACTTCCCTTGGGTCCGTGTCCAATAGTACAAAAGAATTTGTTTGGGCAGGGGAAATGTTAGTTCGATCAGAGGGTATTTTATTAGTCCTGGGTCGAATTTGCTCAGCTAATTCTTTACCAATGTTCACAAAGTAATCGTTTACAAAGTTAACTGATTCAGTTGGAGACGGTTTGATACTTAACAAAGCTGTATTTTGGCTGTTTACTTGATTTGAATAAGTGATTGACTTTATGTTTTTCCAGAGTAACTTAGAGTTTTTGATTGATTTAGTGAGTAATTCTCTTTCATATTTTCTTTTTACTTTTTTGATGATGTTATTACAAAAATTTCTGTATCTACAGTATGTGATTTTTAAAATTGCATTATAAGGATCAGAACGAGAGTTTTTTTGAAGTTTATTGCGATTATTAATACAGCGTAGTATTCCTGGGGTGATCCAGGGTTTAATTATACGTTTACTGTTTGGAATGTTTGTTATTGTAGTATTATTATTAATGGCATCAGTCAGTTTCTGTATGAGTAGGTCAGTTAGTAGGTTAGGATCATAACAAAATAACAACTCAGCAAGATTTTTTTCCTGTAAATATTTTAGTGCTTGTTCAAAATTTATAGTTGTAGCAGTTTTATTTATAACTGCCTTATTTTTTATTTTAGAAAGGGATAAGAATGTAGTGTAGTGGTCAGTAATTGTAGTTTGTAAGATAGCAATTGACGCAAAAGTCTTCTTTTTATGAATTCGCAACATGAAGTGGTCCAAGCAATTCAGCTCTCTGGTGGGTAAGGTATGGCCAGGTAATATACCATAGGCCGACAACATGTTAAGGTAGCTGTTTCGATTTTTCCGTTCATGAGCCAATTCAACGTCTTTGGTCCTGATGTTAATATTTATGTCCCCCGCTATTATTACATTTCTTTGCGACCCGAATGAATCTAAGTGCATACTAAGTGAATCTAAAAAAAGGTCAGGGTTTGCGTTTGACGGGGAACGATAAATACACATGATAGTATAATTAAGTATGTCCAATTGAAGACAAGACGCCTCGGACAGTTTTATTTCTTGAACCTTAGAATTTAACGAGTTTTTTATATAAACCACTACCCCATCATTCTGGTTCAAGTGCTGTGTTGTTACGTAAGAGTGATAATTATTAAGTTGTGGTATGGGTTTATTTGTATTTATTTTGCATTCCGTTAATATTATTACATCGGTTTCGAACTTAAAAGTAGATAACAAAACTACAAAAGCATCAAAGTTGGCGTATATGCTCCTTATGTTTTGTGAGAAAATAGTCAAATCATTTTTATTTAAGTAAATATGTTCAGTGAGATTCGAACAATCGCATTCAATTGAGCTCGCAATTTCAAGTTTGTCTATCTCATTGACCGTTTGTAAGGTGTCAGCCATTTGAAATATTATTTAATAAAATGATAAACACTGCAAGCCACTCGTAAATAAATTTGCAAAGTTGACTGAGGTTGAAATATGTAAGAGGACAACGATACGGTTTCATTTTTTGTAATAGCATGCATGATAGCTTTAAACCTTCGATCAATACTATTATTGATCCAAGCTTTAAACTTAGTCTTTTTATATGTTCGGATGTAATTATTTGTGATAAGCGAGTGTAAGAACAGCTGTGTGAGTTGCATAAATGAAGGATTGTTTTTATATAAACTGTGGTCGTCTTTTGTGAGGTGTAAGTATGTTCATTGATGCGTATCTGAGTTATTGATATGGTGTGGGACGTGTGCGATGAATGTATACATAGGTGTATATTCATAATCGGTATGTATGGTATGTAAAGACTGAGTGTATGTAGCTTTATAGCGATTTTGACCTGTGTTGATGGGTAAGTGTGGATAATGTGTGTGTGAGGGTATGAGAAAGTCTTTAAGTATAGAATATAAACAAAAAGGTACCTTATTGCTAAGTCCATAGTATTATAATTACACGGCATCAGACAAAGCCGCATAAAAGCAAAAATCGGAGGGTATTTCACTATGAACACTATGAATATCAACAGTAATGACGTTTTCGCGTTTAGACACATAGTTTTTTGGCAAAAAGAACGATTTGTAAAGAGTCACATTTTCACTATTAGTTGATGAATTTGTTCCTCGGTTCTAATAGCAATAGCCGGTGCATGGTCATCCTTCTTTACATAGACCTTTCCATACGCAGTCCAGCAATATTTATATGCACCTGATTTAGTAAGGTCACGGGCAAGGAAATGCAGGCGAGATCCTTTTGGGGTTAAATGCTCAGACAAGAAGACAGGTGAATCTTCTTGTGTTTTAAAGCCGAGATGCTTACAGCATAGCTTGGACTTGTGTTTTATGTTGAAGCTCTTACCCATCTTCATAATTTCGTTCTTTAGCAGAGTGGATCCGGTTTCAACTACAATAGGCATCTTTTGAATTTCATTGTTTTTTCCACGCACTCTGTAGACGTCTTTAATGTCATACTTGGCTATGGAACAGCTTATATTTTGTGAAAGGTTCATCACCATTTCTATAAGATCTTGCTTAGACTCATTGTTAATTTTTGGAACATTTTTAATAACAAAATTAGATTTACGGCTTGCTGTTTCTATTTCCTCAAGTTTATTTTCCAAAAGTGTAACATACTTTTTGTCTTCCTTCGACTGGTTTTCTAATTGGGATATTTTCTTTTGTAGTTCTTGATTCTGTGACATAAGGTTGATAATCGTGTTTTCTATGTTAATGTTGGATTGTTGTATTTCTTGTAATGTTGTTGAGACCTGCTGTATCTCGTTTTTTTGACTAGTCAAGAATAGATCCATCATTTCTTTTATTTCTGTAAATTTCTCTTATTTCATCATTCACTGCAGCATAAATAACTAAAGTTAAACCAGCAGTCCAAGACAAGACGCAATGGAATGAACATTAAATGTTATGTCAATGAGTCACCGACAAGGGTGATTCACCCTACCTGCGCGCACGCCGAGACCCGAAACTGTTATTAGAAAGGGACAGAAAACCTACCGCACACCTTTTGTGGACCCCTATGGTAAAAAGGAGAGAAGTGACAATTTATTTTAAAGATATTTTTGACACCGAAGTGGCGACCCTCTAAAAAGATGTTCAAACTTTTGAATCGTTCGTTAGTTTTATACCGCTTCGTATTAAAATATGTGGCTTTATAACCTGACTTAAAGTTCAAGATTTATTCATAGTAAAGTGGTCTAAGCTAAGCTTTTACTAGCACTAACCTAACCGTAATAAAATGTTATTTAATTTTTAGAACAATGCGTCTTGGGAGGTCCGAGAAGTACCGCTTGATAATTTGAAAATGTCTGGCTTTAAATTGTTTTTCAAAGTTTTACCGGGATATTAATGAGTGTTAGGATATTGAATTGAAATACTAGACGAAACATGGAATGAGGATTGAGGAAGTATTAAGTTACTAAGTGAACATTAACGATTATTAAAAATGTAAAGCTTAGAACAACACCAGCTTAAAATTATAAAACAAACTTAAATTGAATCTAGACACAAACCTGTGAATTGTTTAAGAATACTTACGAGCTTAAGTAGCACTTAAGCTTACGGCTCTAAAGAAGCTATCAAAACTCGTAATTAAAATGTAAACGGTTTAAAGAAATGTCGGCTTATGCAAGCTAACGATGAAGTAAACGTTGAAAAGGTTCCTTTACAAATTCTCCACGCTTCACCTCTCGAACAACTATGAATTCATTGCCCCAATAAATATTAACAGAAAGAAATCTGTAAAATAGTTAATTAGCATATCGAATTTAATGCCGATATCTATGCAATAGACCGGACCTTTATCAGTGTACGACGCCAAGTATGATATAATGTTGTCTGTACTACAAGTGTTTCATATCTGAAGCACTTCACACTCGTCTCTTGAAATTCGGTGCCAGCTGTTAAAGAGAATCGAAAATTTAATCGGTAAAATATAAAACGAAATTCACCGAATATATCTGAGTTTTAGCAATTCAAAAACTTATTCTTCGAGAATAACTTCCCGATAAACGGTGTTATATTGAGCGTTAAAGTTTGCAAAGTCGCAGAATTCTTGGGAATATTCTAATAAAATTTTCAATTTAGAAGCTTTGGGGACAGTTTAAGTCGCTACGATAGACATGAAGCTCAAACAGCACACTGAGGAAATATCAGCTTATGAAAATAGAAACTTCAGAAACTTATTAACTGGCCAGTTATTCATTTCTGAATTGAAGATGGATTCTCCAGTTTTATAAATGGCATGAAAGTAACGTATGGGGAATACCCTTGGTTCATAATGTTCATAAAAAGATAGGCACAATATCTTAGTCAGAATCTTGCCAATTCTTCCCAGCATCATTTAGCAATAATACCGCAATCTTCCAAATACATTTCGCTACATTACTGCTATATTACTTGGTTCACTTATATTTAAGTTAAGCCAAGCTTGTGGCAAGAAGCCAACTATTTCTGCCATTCACTTGCTGAATCGTTATTATCTTTAATGTTTAAGCAAAAAAAGGATCTTATCTTCAGCATTCACACTACGTTTCGAGAATGAAACAATAAATTCAAGTGGTTTTAAGTTCAGAAATAATAGCAAGAAATCTTTTAGTAACGTAAAAAGCGCTGAAGTTTATTTAAGCGCTGTATATTTTCGAGTAGAGCGCGAAAATCGGAAACCAAGCAGAGAAACTGGAAGAGGAAGTTATTTTCTTGAAGGATTCTTTTTTAAAACTATAGATAAAACAGAAACTAAAAAACTACTGCGAGAAGACAATGACCAATGACTATGCCTACCGTTTGAAAAACAAGGATGTAGCTAGGTTATTCAGAATATCATTCTATGAAGGTTATAAAAGCAATTGTTTGTGGCATGGCTCAACTGCCATTTACAAAACCCTTGCACGCGCAAACATCCTTAATCGTTTTTAATTTACAGAACTTATTTTGACATCCTATGTTAACACATGTTGGCCCAAAACATCAATAATTTATAACCAAAAAAGTATTTTTCGTTTTAATAAAATGCAAAACAGATATTAAGTATTCCGTGGATGTTAGTGCTACCTGTTTCCGGTTACGCATTGATGAATCAGGCTTTTAAAATGGCGACTAAGATATTGTTCATATGACCTAAGCATGACAATCGACAATGCTTGATCAGATTCTGAATAATTTTAGCACCAATGACGCTTTCCGGTCTTGGATGAAATTTAAATCATTAATGGTGGCCAGGATTTATAATTATGTTGGTACGTGTAGAGGATGAAGGAAACGGACGTATCCCAACGGTTTTTTAAAACCACGTGTTCACAGGAGCATACCTGAGTCTATTTTTAAATAGCTCATAGATCACTGTATATTATATGTTTTGCTTTATAGAGCAAATTCGAAGTATTATCACCCTCGGAGTATTGGCCTCCTCTTATTTGATTCCATGTACAATTTAAAACCTTGAATCACCTATCTCTTTTCTAGCTTCAACGAATCGTAAAGCTTCTTCTGTTACAGTTGGCCGTTACTTCTTTATGAGTTGAAACAATTTTCGTAAGGACAAATTTAAAAGTGCCTGTAACTGATCTACATGAAATAAACGCTTTGATTTTTATTGTTATGTTACAAATGAATCTTCAGCACCATTCGTCTTAAGCCTCATAAGTTCTACTTATAATAATCCATTTGCTAAAACTACGCTGGTCAATAATCTTTTGAATGAAGCGGCAGCCGTTACCCGCTAACTAATCGTAAGCCATAGTGATTCTATTATTAGAAAGCACATTAATTGGCGGGGCTATTATAAAATAATTACATACGATTTGAAAACAATTGCAGTCAATTATCTATGGGAACTAAAACATGGGTATTGATTGGATGGAAATGAACACGTGATCGATAGATGATTTTGTTCTGACTTCTTACTAACATGATTTTTATTATGATTGATTGAGCATTCAATAGAATGTGTAATAAGAAAAGCTTTTGGAGTTAAATACTCAAAATCTGGTATCGACTTTCAGTCCATTTATATTACTTCGTTCTTTTTCGAAGTTCAAATGCACAAGATGTAAATAGGTATTTCTTATTATCTTTTTACTGGCAATGAATAAAAAAGTATCTATGAGAGGAGTCGCCATCTTACTTTTACTAAAAATCTCTAGTCTTCGTTAATCAAATCTTCAACGCTTTTATTACTATCTTGTCACTCGAGAAAGCAGCAAATCATGTTCCCAAAAGTAGGCCGAAACGATTGACGATATCTTTTTAATAAGATTAGCTATGAAAAGCGCACAAACACGAGATTGTTACAACTATTATCTATGTTAGTACTACTGAATTTACGTTGAAAAACACAATCACATCCACCTATGTATCTAATCTTGAAGTAGTTTACGTAGTGAAATATCTACCTTAACTTTTGCACTTCAGAGTGAGTTTTCGATTGGAGCGTTTCTCAAGTGTTTTTGATTACTTATGCCTATTAGATTCAATAGTTCAGTACTTTACAATGACCTAGAACATCGTTTAGCGTTATCTGCGTGAACTAAATCGATTCGTACATTCCTTTGATCTTCTATGAAAGGTTTTGTATTTATTATTGTGAGAGTTTTAGAGGAAGTAGTGTTTATGTTAGTGCTTCTGAAGTAAATTTGCTCGATTTAAGAGAGTCCGGCTTTAAAACAAGGCGGGTACACATTCTGGCAGTAGAATGAACGGATTATGATGTCAATTCTTTGTTGACTGTTTTTTGTTAGCTTGTGCTCCTTAAATAATTACGTTCTTGTTTTAGGATCCGCCGGTGACTACATTATGATTTACAACACTTGCAGCTATGCTATTTTCTTTATCACGAAATTAGTTTGTCTTTAATAAATTTTTAATATTATGTTCTAGTTCTTAAAGTTGAAAGTCTATTAAATTGTATCCTTAGAGAACAGCTGTCCAGTACCTACATAGTAACCGTTCCTTATAAAATACTGGTATCCACAGGTGCTTCTGTTCTAACTGATCGACATGTTTGAGAAAAGGCAGATGATGACTTCAGTAGATATATTTCGTCGATCAGCATTTCAACATCTTGCGCAAGAGTAGCTATATTGGTCACTCATTTTCATACACTAATGTGAGAAATTGACTGTGACCGATGAATAGATAGATGGATAGATTAAATAAACAGTTTCTTCGAAGAAATAGCACAGGACCCCATTAACATACTTCCTGCAGTTCGGTTTCCGTGCTAAATCTGACCTGTTTGCTTTGATAAATGACGCCATAACTCATCCAGTTCAAATTAGTTATGCAGTTTGTTAACTGTACTTATAGTATGCACACGGCTTTAAATAAGCGTCAGCCTTATTTTTGTTTAGCTTTGTTCATTGTCGTCTTAGTCACTCATACCTTCATCTCAATCTCTTATCTCTTTCTCAATGTCCAGTAAATTTCAGTAGAAAGCCAATAAACATCAGTCTTTAACGATTAAATCTTGAAAATTCCTTCCTTATCTATGGCCAGATAATATCATCGCAGTCAAAACGGATATTGAAAATATTTCGGCCCCTTTAAAAGAATAACATCGTATATTAGTCATAATTAAAATCTTATCAAAATGTAAATTATGTTGATTATTATGAGGATAAAAAATCTTAATCAGACTACTCACTATTTAGGACAAACTTGACGACCAGAATTACTTTACAGAGTGGCGCTAGTTGTACAAACTAATGTCAAAACAGTCTCAAATCCAGTACGTTTCAAATTAGTTCCATATTTTCCCGTATATCAAGATTAAATGGTAAAACTTGAAGTTTTGTATGAATCGTTTATTTATGGCTATTTCGGGAAATACTGTCTTATAAACATCGCCCAGTATTCATTGAAAGCTTATACAGTACTGGGAACGTGTTATCATAACAAAAGTGACACATCCGACTAGCCATGACACAGGCTCCTTGCCTATACGGTACGGTACGGTAAACAATACACTTGACTATTTCTTGTGGTAGGTAGGTAACTTTCTAAGAATATATTACGTATTTTCTGTAGACGGTACGACCTATCTTGTAAAACAAACAGACACAGTGATAAAATCAGCCAAAAAGGCCAAAATACGAAAAACGTTTTCAATTAAGCGGAAACTCAGAAGCAGTAACTAACACTAGTTGCATATTGTTCCAATTTTTTTACTCATAGATAGGAAGAGAATCCTTAAACCTCTAGCCTGAAAATTCCCAAGGACTGTGCAGGACTGCCCCGCTTGGGCAGAGCACCGCCGTGTCCTCACGACCGCGATAGGCGGAGACCTCTCGCGCCCGGCATTGGTCGAGGCCATGCTGCGGGGCGAGACGGAGTGGGAAGCGGTCGCCTCCTTCTGCGAAGCAGTCATGCTCGTGAAGGAGGAGGCGGGCCGCCTGAGGGAGAGGACAGCGTCCTCCCTCCACCCCAGCCGCAGTGGTAGACGCCCACGGCGTCGGACGTCGCGAGACGATCTCCGGCCACCGTAGGCGCGGGCATGCGGGCGGCGAGTAATGGGCGACTCGCTGTCCGACCATGGACCATGCCCGGGTCGACGGCGCGTTGTGTTCCACGCGCGCCTCAAAGAGTATCAGCATAGTGACGGGGCCTGTAGAGGGCCAAAGCCTGCTGGGGTCGCGGGACCAAGGGATTACCGTGACCCCGGTACGTAAAGGGCTAGTGAAGGACACCGTGGATTTTAGTCAGTACAAGTCTGACAGTCCCTCCCGCCCTGCCCTGGGTGGGAGGACTCATTTGATGATTTTACCACGATAAAAAAAAAAAAAAAAGGAGCTAAGACTGATGATGAAATTCATCTGAAATCAGACTGTGGTGACAAATTGACAGCTGTCGGCAGGTGACAGTTACCCGATTTGTACCTATCTACTGGAACATGCAGTTTTCTCGTTCTATGTCATTTACTAAGTAAATGGTACGCCTATCACTAAGAAGCAGTTAAGACACTCTGGAACGTAAATGTAAGTGTTCAATTGTATAATGTAAATGAACGTGTGAAAGTGTTGACTACTTGCCCAGAACATCGCTCGTCATGAGATTTTGTATGTTTTAAATAAACAATGGCTAAAGCTAGATATCCAATTTCTTCTTAGTTATTGGGGAGTTTGGATTTTTATTTGGGAACATTGAACTTATCTGTCGACAACAATCCATAGTCGTTAGTAGCAGAGAGAACGTTTCTATTTTTAAAATGATTACCGCCAATTTCGGTTAACTTTTCAAACAGCTGGCCCATCCGAATAAAGACCTGTCATAAAAATATTTTAATAACTGCTTTAATGTTTCTGTTCCTATATCAACTCTAGGTTTTAATTACAAAGATCTATTTTTGTTAATGAAAATTACGGTTTTGATTAAATGGCGTGCGGTGTTCTGGCATCAATAAATCACGAACACATTTTTATATGTCAAACACATAAAACGGAGATCGTAACATATTTAATGTTACAATAACAACATAAATTCTGCACTATCTGGTGGCTGTCAAACAGTCTGTTCTTTGTCAACATCGAAATACAATTTTTAAAAGTAACGAGTTCTGTCTACTTCAAAGAGTCGACGCTGTTTCGTTTCACGTGGTTATAACTGACCATCCTAAAATAATACAGCTATGTAGGTCATGCAGTCTAGGCGATATGAAATATTGGCGCGAAAGGGCGTAAGTTAAAGTCTAAAATCGTGTATTATTGTGAACTGTCAAAGTGCTAGAATGTCTTGTAATTTAGAAACGAACATTGTAAAAGCTGGTTTCTGTTTACTAGAATTCGAATTTCGAGTTATTTGATGTAAGTTGCATTGCTAGATTATTTCTGATTGAAATGGGACATTTGGAGATTCGAACCATATAAATGTTTCCAAGGAAACACTTTAATGCAGGATGATGGAAGTTCCTAGGTATACCTACATAAAAATGAAATAAAAATGCATTATATTTACTTTTATAGAAACATATTAATATTCCTGTTATATAAATCGGTTGGGGATACTAATTAAATAAGGTATTCAGATTTGGTTACCTATTTGATGTTCCTCATCGGACAAATTGCTGAATGAATTTTATGAATGAAAATGAGTTAACAGGAAAACTAACGCGAAATACCTACTTATGTATTCTCATTTCAATATTGCGAATTTTTACCAACAACTTTTTAACAGAAAGGCAAGGTTCGCTTCATCTTTTTAGAACAACCGTCATAAATATCTATAACTTATGCTCTCAAAACCCATGATAGGTATTATTCCAACACTCCAGGATCAAATTCCCAGGCAGTTAATGTGGCCGACCTGATTGGCAAGGGGCGGTTGAGAATAGCGGGAAATCGCTTTTGGCATAGCTTTATCTTTGGCATTGGACTGCAATTTACTGTTTAACGAGGATATCTTGGGCCATGGTGATTAACTATGTCTTGCCAAGAGGTATCGTGGTTCCCAGTAACTGGGTTACGGTGATCAGATATTCAGTCGCTCCACGTAAAATACAGCTGCTGCGTTAATAAAGCTGGAAAAAGGACAGTTAGATAATGATGAAGGCGATTATTCAATCAACAAAGTTGTAGTTGAGACTAAGAAATTTGAGATAGACGAAAGAATTGCGAATAGTAGAGGCACGTTTTGTGCAAACTATAGGAGAATCCACCAATTTTCACCTAAGCATAGTTTAATTAAGATTCATAATTCATTGATACTGTTTCAACATAAGCTCACGATAGGCACAAAAAGCCCACAGCTGAGAGCTGTCAACACATACAACATCCAACAATGCAAGATGGCCATTGAAATAGAACTAAAGCTTACACCTGACTCATTTATTATAACAGCTACGGTTTTAAGCATGTATTAATGAGCCATTTGTCAGCGCTAATGAAACCATGGGCTTAAATTAGTTCAGACATACCATAACTTCAATATTCAACCTTTTGAACTCTCTTTAAGGTTGGCATTTGCTTGAGTTGCAAGCTTGATTTTACATCGGCTTTTCATATTTATATCATGTTAACATTCCAATGGCGCGATAGATTATCTAGTAGAAATTCTTGAGCGGAGTCTATATTTGCAATAATAATCGAGAGAATTCTGTATTCAATAATAACATGGTTATGTTGGCACTATTTACATTTTCATTCGTCATGTTAGTTTACTGGGGGTAAGTTTTAACATCCGGCAATGATAAAGTGCTTATTTTTGCAAGACTGGAATTGGAACATTGTTTTATTAATGAACGCAACCTGTTAGAGGCTTTTCCATTTTTCACTATCACTACATGGTATAAAACAAAGTCACAACGGATTTTGATTTTAATAGATAGAGTGATTCAAGAGGAATGTTTATATAGTATAAAACATGCATAATATAGTAGAGATTGCACCGTGCGGAGCCGGGGCGGGTCGCTAGTTTTCATATAAAAGATAAAGATTTGAGAAACAAAAAGATAAAAAGGAATGCAAGTATGTTTACAACCTTTTTCAATTCCAAATAAAAACATAAACCCATATCCCTTAAAATCTTGAAACTGGCCAGTTACAAATAACATAAAGCAGACGGTAAGAGAACGCATTCGAAAATTAACACTGCTATTAAAAAAGCAATTGAATATCGTTCAGGAACTAATGCGCGCGCCGCCTCTAATGTAATTCTCTCACCAAACATTTCTTTTAATACTAAACGCAGCTGCATAGTTTATTTATACTGGCCACAACCCGTTTCGTTTATCTGTGCGCTTGGGTTGCCAGTCACAGAATTAAAAACACCTGAATTACGACATAAGCCTATCTTAGGGTCAATCAAATTATAATGATGTCTTTAACAAAGTGGAAGAACAGCATTATGTAAGAATTTTTTAATGAACAAAAAACAATCTCGAAAAATTATAATGTCAAGTATTTTGACTCAATTAAGTTAATTATTATGACCAGTATGTTGATAGATGTTTTCGGTATTCCGTCTTCAAAGAAAACCGCAATGGTGACTGTAATTATAAAATCATTACTGAGACATTAAGGTCGTTGCCCCTTTATTCCTTGAGTACATAGTTCGATCTATTTTAAGTACCATGTAATACGTAAATGGTTCCTCTTATGTCGTCTGGTAATGATAAGGGCCCTCTATTATATTTATTCACTAACTTCCGAACACGTTTTCCTCAAGTTGCCTATCGTTACTTTTTTGCATCCTCACATTCGGGGGGTCCTTGCACCTGGCAACCCCGTCTGACTAACGTCTACTTTAATTGATACACAGCCCGCATTCCGTAAGCTTTATTGGACTCATTCGAAGGATATAGATAATTTTTAAAGAATTTTTGTAATTAACAACATGGTGTACATGTTAAAAGCTTGTTTTTTTTTATTTGGGATCTTGTGACAGTTGTCTTTTATTCTTTTCTATCATTACTTGAAGAGATTCGCATTTTAGTTTGATAAATTCTTTGGTTGTTGCCATTAAAATTATTTGGTTGACCATGTTAAGCATTGATTTGTTCGCAATAATTAGAAAAGTGAGTTGACTGAAGCAAAGATAGGTCTACTGAGACTTCTCGTGGACCCATCGGTAGTCAATGATCGATAGTCTTTGCTTCCAAGCTGGATAATAGTGGGTGGCCACATATCTGTGATGGTTATTTCGAACCCGGGTTATCAATAAAAGCATTAAATTTTTCCGAGTCCAAGTCAAGATTACAAAAGTGTAAAAATAATGAATAGCTCGCATCGTTTTAATTTATTACGTGATAAATAAAATAGTTAACGCGTTATGTTTTAATTGTATCAATTTCTGAGAATGCCTACGGCACACGCAAAAATATATAATTACAAAGATTTGTAAAAATGACAAGTCCAATACAAAACTCATGTTTTCGCGATGTTGCCATCCCGATAAAGAGAAACAAGATTCATATCAAACTGTCCTCAAAAGTGCCTTTTGCAATAAAAATTGACGATCAAAAACAGATCAGCAAACATATCGAATTAGATACAGATATTGATAACTTTCCAGTGACGTCAATTCCGATGACATCATCACTGCACCAGCAGTTTCTGCCTGTTTATACACAAACTATGACAAAAGCTTACAATCTGACAAAGTGTTGTAATTCCACACCATTACATATTTTTACTGACCCACAAGATTACCAAAACCCACCTTTATTGTAAGCACTTTACGGTTTGAATTTGAATGGTTTGGTGGTTGGAAATGGAGTCGCCGGCGCCTTTGACCGACAAGATAATATCTACGTGGAGCAGGTAAGCTTTATTGCTGCCCCCGCGCCCCTTGTTCACAGTGCCGCGCCAACAAACCTCCGTGTTGTTTTTCACACGAGAACAAACATCCAATGGATATCCAAGAGAGAGATGACTTGGATACGGCTCAAAATTTAGAAAAGGTACTGTTGTCATTATTCGTTTTCTCAGTTATTAGTATTTCAAAGTTTCATATTGGAACCATCTTTCTTTTACGAGTGGCATCTCATATGCCAATCTTATAGGTAGGTAGTCGTCTAATTGAACCGGCCGATATTGTATGTCCCATGATGCTAAAGCCTGATGCAAGGGACTGGCAGGCTGATGCAGACGGATCAAATGACACACCTTTTGCTAGAGTTCGATACCTCGAAGATTAAAAGTGACAGCTGTCAAATTGTCAATACAAATGCATCGCTTCAGTGGCATGAGCTGTCAAAAGGACACACCTTGAAACAAGTTCCATTTCATTCTGTATTTTTTTTAATGCAAAAGTAAAGATATCATTAAAAAGATCGCGAGACATAACGGTTCAACGCTGAAACGGGTTGCGTATCTAGATGACTTGCTCGTTTATTTGGGTTTAGTTGTCCTTATCAGCAGATTATCATTTAACATAAGCTGTTTAGTTACTTTTTTGACGTGTAAATTCATTCAGTAACAAGATTTAACCACAAAAAAATTAAAAAAGTCTGCGAAACCATGAATGTGTTCCGAACAGGATTGCGGCAAGTGTGAACTAGTCCTTACTATCATAACATGCACATCTTTCTAAACCGCACTTTAAACTAAAATGGCTGAGATATTCATCAGAGTTGAACTTTAACGACTTCGTAATGTAATAAACTTCATACATATGAAAACTTTAATATAATATTTCAGTTTTGAATGTATTTTTCACCTAGGAGGTTATCTGTCACTGTCATCGTTAACCATAGACAATTTTACTTTTTTGTTTTATAGCTTAGCTGGGCAAAGGTCTCCTTAGTCATTCTGTTTTCATAACAAGCTATTAAACAACTATCGTTAAAGGATACTTCCGTAAGCTTGAACCTTATACGGCAGTCTGACAGCCAGTAGCAACTGAAGCAAGTATGTGGCAAGTCATCTAACACACTTCTTTGTGCTAAGCATTCATTACGGATATTGTCCCGCGTGTTTAATCAGGCTTGATACAGAGCCTGACTGACACAAAGGAGGCTTTACACATTCAATTATGTAAATATTACCGGTGTTACGTTGATTAATGTGCTTGTATCAGGATATTATAAACGAAGAAGCTAAGAACCTCCTCGAGATTCATGATGAGCCTTCGTGTGTGGGACTTCTAACCATTATGAAAATAGGTATTTCGCAGTCGTTTTTTAGTCAAATTGCTTATTTTCACATTGAACAATATCAGTGTAAGTGCGATAAAACTGCGATAACTTCTATTTTTATATAATGAGTATGGTTAGTTAGTTAATGAATTAAGCCTAGAAACAATATAATTGATTAGTTTAATAATGATAATTAACACAAAACTCCTGTATCATTAAAAATAAAATGATAAAATATATAATATAGAAAAATTCTCGTTGAAATTCAAAATGTCCGTTATAAGAACCAGATTATTCCACAGCCTCATTCCTGCACGACATTAACACTCAATCCCCGATGACTGCGATTAGAAACACCTTATCTCCGAGTTAAGTGCATCTCAAATAGTTGCATTACTTAAAAGATGGTTAGTAAACGATCCACAGCGTTACTACGTGACACGCCACCAGATCGAATGGAAAACTAGAGTTTTCAATCGCGACTCAGGCGCCGGTAAGATGAACCGCATTCCTCAGACAGTCTTTGTCATGTTAACCAAACAGGAGTCTCATTATTCTGTTATTTTAACTAGCCATAGAGCGTAAACCAACCGCCGGGTACGCTTCACTATAAACCCCTCCCGAGATTTTTTTAAACTCATTTCTTAAACATGCACAGGGCATTCTCAAACAACCGGCATCATATTGAATGCTACACGGAAGTATTGGCTTCCATGTACGAGCATTTGTATGTCAACTCTTTATGAGCCTATTACGTTACGAATGTGACATGTCAGAAGCGATTTGAATAAAATTATGTCTCTAGTAGAAATATTTACAACATCGAGATATCGTAGGGCATAAATATTATGAGTTTTGTGTGGTATTCTTGAAACAGTCGCAGGTCGACACGACAGCGACCCCTCGCGCTATTGTGTTGGATCGACTAGTTTTTTATGTGCAAGCGCAGCGGCATCGCCCACTCGAGTTTTTGGAATTCCGATAGCGGTCTCTCCCCGCGGCCGGCTGCCGGGCGGTTCATTCATAACCCGGCGTGATGCCGATACCCTCTTTCACTAGCTTTTCAAACGATCACATGTGTCTGTCAAACCGGAAACGTAAATGAAAACAAACCTATAATTGTTTTAGTTTAAATGTTTGATTTATTGTGGCCCAAAAAAAAACAACCACCAACGTCGTTGACTCGCCTGTCTTAATTTTGAACTGGACTTATTACTCACATTGTTTTATGTAAACAATGTGACTCATGAGGACATCATGACTTGTTCATCGCTTTAATTTGTGTTAATAAAAAGGACTTAAGCGGCCACTCCATTGATTTAACTCAAGGCTTAGGCTAGGCCTCCAGTTGTGGGAAAGTAAGGGAGTTTTAATATTATAATGTTAGGGAAATTTAGAGGACTGTAGAAACCTCTATTTGTAGCCGCAAAAATAAACATGTCGTCAACATACATTTTCTCAGTCTAACAGCATTACAACTGTACTTAATACCTTCAGAAGTTGCGGAATAGCATGTTTTTCTGCTGGTTTTTGTAATCCATAACAAACTTTATAGATACTAATGCATAAAAAAGTTAAAGGTAGTAAAGCTAAGCCTGTGGGGTATTGTGGGCGTTTAACGTAGGTTTCATGTAGGTCAGAGATTATAAATCTGTTTACAACTATTAAGAAACCCTATGTTTGTACGTGAATAAACTTACGTTAATTTATAATGATTTATGTAATGGTAAAGGTTTTCTGTGCATACAGCGCGACACCATATGACACAAAGACTTTGATATTTTCTAGCAAGTCCTACATAATAAATAAAACTAATTGTGCACGAGAGCAAAAAAACTACATCTGAATACTTAATGATATCCGTTTCAGTTATAGGTTTCAACTACTCACAAAAAATAAGAACAATAAAATAAGTGCTTGTACAAAAAAGATCTCGACGAAGTAGGTTCTAGGTATTAAATTTGTAAATCATGCATGTAACATAGAATAATTATGTTTTTTAAGCTTGATATTCTCGATATAATACCAATGTTTTAAATGTCAACGCATGATCAAAGAGTTTTAATGCAGGCTGGCAACAAATGCGGCCATTATTATGCTAGTCAAGCAATGACCGTAAATATTTCTGTATCCACTTCTGTTCCCAACAAAAGTGTCTTTGACCGCAGAAAATAATACAGCGTTCAGTTATGTGTTTTAATTACCTTTATTATTTTTTCATCTTATTGGTATTCGTTGCAGATACAGCTGCTATCCCTACCTTTAAATAGAATTCAAAGGTTCTACTGTTATTGACCTTTACATATTTTGGGTTATCTGTTTTAATTCTGACCTTTTTAGACGCAAGATTGGCCGATTCTTTAGTTTCGGCCTAAATAGAAAATCTCTCAAATCTGGGACTGCTATCTCGGGGTTTGACTTGCAAATGCCTTCACTAGACCAGTCGGGCTGTTTAATCTCTCAAAACATCTACAGCAGAGTCCGCATCAACGATTAAGTCTGTGCAGTGGCGTTATGGTGTAGCAGGGGTGATCGTCCAAGCACTCTCACGGCATAATAATTACGGGGCGCGTGAACCACTCGTCGCAGTTTATAGGCCGGCTCGACCGAGCAGCCTGCCCCCTCCTCCTTCGCCCCCCTCGCTTGCACCCCGCCTGCCGGACCGCATTCCGCTCCCATGCGACTGCGTCCTGCATCCTCCTGACTCCAGGACCTCTCCAAAATGTCATGTTTTTATTAATTTCGCTGATAGTAACCGAGCTCGCTATTCTTGTTCCTAAAGAGCTCATTAGTGCGATAGGGATCTAGAGTTTTCTAGCCCATTTAGATAGAGCGCGCTTTCGGAAGGACGGCTTTTGGCAAGATAGTTGTGAACCCGTTCGATAAAAATTGAATACATTAAAGTTGCAGCAATATTAATTAATTTCAAATAATGTGTTTTATTTGTGACAATATTTTCTCTCAAGTGTCTAGAATCTTATCTGAAATAAAAGCTTGACTTCCTTTCGCTGAATTGAAATGTAGATGCTATCTGTAATTTAATTAGACAGACAATCGAAAATCGTCACAGAGGACTTTTTTGTCGAAGCTCGGAGGTGTCTATTATCAACATCTATTACAAAATCGGGTGTCCATCACATTGTAAAGTCATCTCGGTCGTTTCACACGCTTATTGCCTATTCCATTAACTAAATCAGACGATGACGAATCGACCACTAAATCGAGATTATAATCATTATACGATCTCGCGGGCTCACATTCTTAACGAAGAATCCGTGAAGCGTCGGAATGCACGGAATCGATTCTAACTCGTTTTGTTTTCGCCACGTCATAACTCGATGTTCGATCTCGACCTGCACGAAGCCTTTCGTGCTCGAATATTGAATCGATATAGTTTTCCAATTCAGCTTAACGGAAGATAATGTAACGCGGTTGATATAACACAATACAATGTGCACTGGCTTTTCACGCTATTTTCAAATTGGCGTGCGATTGTGCGAATCGAATTAGCCCCAGTGTTTACTCTATTCATTGGTGAATACTGGCTCAGCCAGCCTGCTAAGGGAATGAAAAATGAGCGCAAAGCTATTATGTTTGGTGATTGTTACAACATTACCCTATTACCATGTTTGTTTTCTTTCACGCCTTTACAAACGACACCGTTTATCTAAGCAAATATACCAAGCTTTCATCAAAATTAAACACCAATTTCATTTTTTTTTTGCGGTACTTTGTGTGTACGGCTGCCGACAGCAAATATTTGTATGCTTTGACTTGTATTAACCGCTGAATAAAATTAAAATAATTGCTGTTGAGCAGAATACAATAACATACGTAATCAAAACTTTTTTTTAATTTATGTTAACTCCACAATTGTTTCAAAAATGCTGCTGAAAAGACCTCTCACCAGTTTCCACTGGGTTACCACCAGTTACTACATTCTAGGGTCAAAGTGGGTTTTCTTCATGAATACAGAGCAAAATTAACGAAGTTTACCAAGAATATGATCAATAAATCAAAAATGCGGAATAACAACAAAACAAAATAAAAAATACCTACCGCGTCAAAGAAATCTTAACAGGTCAATATCATAGGTATTTTATTACTTTTTTTATATAAAATATTTTTTCGAAAAGAATCCAAATTTTTACTGAGACATAAATCGGTGTACATAATGAATACTGATACCTACATGAATAATTATGCTTTATACTGCATGTAATTGATACTTTTGCATTGCACATAAATGGCCATTGAGTGACGTTAAGCGTCAGTCCATCTGTTGTCGATGGTCAATATTGTGGCGCGAAAGATGTTTTTCTTTGGAGTTTTATTTACTATTTGGAAAATTATTATACTATTCGTTTGGTTTTTTACTCCTTCTGGATCTTTTTGTATCTTTTTCTCTGAAAGAAGAAAAACATAATAACAACACAATAAAATATAATCGACGAACTGTTCATTAAAATACTTGGAATTTTATGAATATTCTACGAACAGCTACTGAGTATTTTAACTGATTTTGTTACCTATTAAGTATTTTTTTTTATCAAATAAGGTAATATCACCGGTATTTAAATTACTGAATGCGACCGTTACAAAAAAATGTAGTGCAAAGCTGTATTCAAATCTATTTACGAAGATTTCAGATACCTATTATGATCTGGATTCCTGTATGATTTTATTTTAGGTATTTCGTTTACGTACGTTAACTAAGTTTATTACCAACACAATTTCAATTTAGCCATGCGGCGACTCGGATAAGATTTTAAGGTGCACTGGGGCAATTCCGAAAATGGGTATATTCAGAAATTTCAAAAATTCTACTTAACGTAGTCATATTTTTCTATTAGCAAAATTGATTTAGACTCCATGTTTATTGTTCCTGCCACGTCAGTCGTCATGAGAAGCTAGTGTCAACATTACGTGTGTAGTGTCAACTTTTATTCAAAGAGTCTTTTTCGCGCAATTTTTGTTGATAATAATAACCCCAACATAATTATCTCGGAATTTTGGTAAGTAATTTGAATAAGTGCTTGTTTTTACGATACTTTGTAGTTTTTAGCGAATTCATGAGAGGAAAACAACGTCCTAGCTGTGTTTTCAGTTTGTTTTCGTAATAACCCCTCTGGGGTGATTCCGATGTATAATCATTCCACAATAACCCCATTTAGTTTTTCCATAGAAATTGACAGTGATTCCCAATCTGTTCGATCATTTCGATTGATTTGCACAAGATTACACAAAGTGTGCAAAATTAAATTATTATTTCGGTCTTACTAGGAAAACTTATGTTTGAAAGTCATTTTATATTATTAATTTAAAAAGTGATATGTAAGTTCAGTTAGTGGTAGTGTAAGGCACTCAAAGAAGAGAAATAAAATAGACTAAAAAAAAGTTAACACCGTCCTCAGAAATAAACACAATAATTTGGAAGCAAACTGAATAATTACTCTTCGGTAATGTACATATTTTTAATTCTACAGTCATTTAATCATTTTTATCGGGTTTAAATTAATATTATTATTTTAAGCCCGATAAAAAGATTAAAAACTAACTAAAAACAACGAAAGATTAAAATAAAAACTACTTAATTATACTATTTCGCGCAAAGATATATGTCAGAACTGTCAAGTCTCAGCTCACTTCTACGGCAATACGGAATAAACCCAAAAACTTACTTATTCAGACTAAAATTTTGAGAACCACAATCTCTTCTTGGGGTAATTCGGAAATACAAATTTATGAAAAATTATATTAGCAATACTATTACTAAAACTCATGATATTTTGTTTAGGGGGTAAAAACGGTCGAAAAAGAAATACAAACCTTTGGTCAAAGTGCAATAAAATTAACTTTTGAACAATTCCGGAATAACCCCAAGATAGTGCGTAATTTCCCGTATAGCAAAAAAATACAACTAAATAATTCAAAATGCTCTATTTAACGAATCCAACTACGTATTTATGAATCTAGTAGATCCATAGGTTAAATCTTTTCTTTATGTTAACAGAAGTCACTTATTATTGGCAGTAAATGTGAAACTACTTTACTTAACTAATCGAACTGTAGACCTCTAGTCATCTCGTAAAAATTCCCGTCGGAATTACTCCAGTGCACCCTACCATAAAACAGCTAGAAGTTGTTATTTTAAAACATACACTCATGCATTGAGAAATACCGACAAAGAGTATTTTATGTAATCTACGTTTACCGCGATGGGCCCCGATAGTGCAATTAAGATAAAATCTATATAATTTATTTGGCAAATCGGTTTCTGCATAAGTTATCTACGGTTGCTGGTGGATACGGAATAAAATGCAACGTTTATGGTCACGTAAAAGTGGAAAAAAAAGTAATTATTACAACAAGTTATACATAAACAAAATCCAAGTGCAAGCAAAACATAGACAAGTATTCGTTTCAAATCCGTTAAAGAATTTACGGATTGTAAAAATATTTCGTACCTATCTTCGAGTCATTAACCTTAAATAAAACAAGATTTTGCAAAATCGATTGTTTCATTGAATTAAGACTGATTTTTAAGTGCAGTTAACATTATAGTGCTGCCAAAACACTAAATAGTAAATCCATAATCCTAGACTGCTATTTTGGTCTTCCTGACGTATCATGTAGGTAAGTAAATTTGATATAAAATTATTACTTCCCTGCTTCATTAATGTTATGTCAGGGTCGCATTTAAATAAAAGAGGAGCAATTTGCAATCCAATAAAATTAAATAACAATTTATAACAGACAAAATTCCTAAAAATAAAACGCATAATATTTTAGAATCGTAAAATATTTAATTCAATTTAAATAAACGATTGGTAACATCGGTTTTAAATATCGAATGCACATTTTTTGCGACCGGCAGCGGCTGGCAGGCCAGTGCCACGACCGGCGCGCCGTGGACCGGTCCGGTGGAACGGCGACAGGTCGGCACCTGCCTCGCGCGTGGAATGTCCGGTCGCGAATTAAAACCTTTGAGATACTCTTATTTAGTCGCGGACAATGACGATTTTCCGGATTACAGCTAATTACTGAGAGTTTTTATCTTTTCAATTAAACGTGTATCGCATTTTAATGAGCTCGGTAGCCAATTAAAGCAATGAAACCTTCCTTTGCTTTGTCGTTGTTTATAGGCAATGACAGGTTTTAATTCTCTTTGTTTATAGGTGATTAAATCACATTTTCGAACAAATCAAAATAATTTAGTACGATTGTGTTGTGATCAACGCATCCTTTTTACAAATACAAGCTGTTCATTTATACCGTCACAGCTAGTAGAAAAATCAATGCCTATAAGGGTTTCTTCATTGGGTAAAGTTGTCAAAATGACTAGATAATCTCGATATCTTTAAATGATTAAATCAATATACGGTACATTGAAAGCTTTTATTAAAAACCGCACAATATTGAACATTCTATTTACTGCCAGTATACCTTTTGCTTGCGCTGGCTCGATCGGCGTAGCAACAATATACAAATTACAGTATGACGACATCGTGTGACCAACAATGTATATTTTTGCACAACAAAGCAATATACATACGAATGAAAGAAGACGCAAGAAAAATATTGTGATCTTTATTATCTTGGTGATTTGCAATTTGTAATCTAATTGGCAAATTTTTGAATCCCAATCATATGGAATACTGGCAATGCCCATGACATATATTCAATTTTACAACTATTAAAACCATCACAGCAGATGAAAATAAAAGTAGAACACGAACGGATTCGCGAGCAAATACTATAAAATAAAATACCACGTGGTCACGATGTTCCAACATGCACTGTTCTTACGTCATATTCGACCTCCATAACTCTACAGTTTCGGCATGCTTTGGTCATACTACGTATTTAACTGTCTATAATCTGCTATTTATGTCTTTCCAATTTTCTGGGATGCGTCGGATCATCCACAAGTTGTACTTTGTTTGAGATGTTGTTTCATTCTAGCGGGAGTAATTGCACGCTCTTCTTTGGCACCTTGATTTTATACACTGCTCGGTATAGACGTCTTCCTGCTAGTTCCAAGCTCCACGATCCTGTACCTTATTTATCATTTTATTAGATTACATAATTACTATGAGATGGAGTACATTCAATAAAAATAACCTCTACCTTAAAAGTGTGGGTATCTGCGCAAGCGGTAACCATCATCAAACAAGATGCCTCACCCACAAAGGATTAAAAAAAAAAACATTCACAAATCCAATATCATTAGACGTATAGAATATCTGAAAACTCAACAATCAAATCATCCAAATAATAAAAATCTGCAAAAACTTAATACGCGGCATCCTGTTTCCCCTATCCGAGCCTAATTACAGAATAAGAGGTTATGGAACGCGACATAAAAGGCCTGACGTTCCCTGTGACTGATGGAGCACCATTCAACCAGCTTGATTGAAAGGGTACACTGTGAAAGCCCGAATAATGTCGGCATAATGGGATTTCTTCTTCAGGTATGTGCTAATTCGCCAACGGGGTACGTTTTGTGTTTTATTTTACCTTTAAAACAGGCAATTTGTACTTGCGCTTCAAATTTTTACAAGAACAATTACTATGATTTAAAAACAAAAATTTTGGAAAAATGCCACGCTTTTAAAATTTTCTGCTTCGGGAATTCCAAAGGCTTGGCAGAAACCGGTTAATCTTAATTATTGAAGTTTTCTTTACTTTTTCAATGCAATGTAATTGTTATGAATTTGACAAGTTATCAACAAACATTTTACACAAGTTTCCCGGTGAGGTAACTGATAAATTAGTAATCATTTGGACTTTAATCAACGAGGCTGAAGGCATTCCGTGGGTTGTCGACCTTAAACCCGTGTTTACTCAATGCCCAGTCCGCTTGTCAACCAGTCCTCCCACTGAACGATTTTGTATGTCATTCCAAACATTCAGAAAGGTGAGAGTCCCTCGGTAGCTTTCTAACTACATTAGTTGGAATATAATGCGTTAGACCAAAAATGTTTCTATTCCCTCTGCCAATTTCATTGCAGAATTTAATTAATGTTGTGTCAAGTTTTCACGTAAGACAATGAATTAAGCATCTAAACAATAATAATACAACATTTTTAAACAATAATACTATCACATGTGCTTTTATTTAATTAATATAAAAATATAATGATTTTCTTGATACTTTTATGACGACTTAAACTCGCTCATAAATATTTAAGATTTATATCATCCTACTTAATTGGTCATAAATAATCAGGCATTTAAAACATAACTGTAAAAAGGTTAATATTTGTTTTTGTAATTTTCAAATACTTAAGATGCAGCTAAGTTACAATTTGATTGATGGATCAATTGCATTCAAAGTGAATTCAGTTCGTAAGACTTTTCCGCAGTCGATGCTCGTTATCTTTAACTCCTGTGACAGTTTTGATAGATAGGTTAGTTTAGAAAATAAGTACCTAACCAAACAGGATACCCCAACCCATGATAACGATGTCCATCCTTATGACATTCTACAGTGCGGCAAAGGTAAATTTATTTAAGTAAATCTGAGGCTACTGACCTTAATCTCACTGAGATTCTCGTGTACCCAGAATATTTTATGCGTTTTTTTTCATTCATTATGGGATGAAGTAACATTCCCTGACGTCAGCTTCGTATTTCTGATAATGCAGATTATTATATTTCAACCCGTTGATTTACGATCCGGTGTTCAATATCATACAGAATTTATTTGGCGTGGCGTAGTTTATGTGCGCTAACTACGAGATTGAAGCGATGTTTTGTGGAAAACGGTTGGTTACCAAAAAAACCTTATTGTTATGTATAATAAATCATCGATTGTTCTCAACTATCCGAATTGCCATCGTTCAAAGTTCGTTTGGACCTTAAATATGTATTCAAACGTTGCTCGTGTACAAATGCCGGTAGTTGTCGCGACAAGTCTCCGTTAGAAGTCCCGGCGATCGAGTATTGCATGCTAAACAACCGGCGAGCTATGCAAAATACTTTGTATAACCTGATAGCGCGGCGATGCCGGCCGATCTATCAGACAGTAAGCCTTATTGGGAAACGTGGCGTCAACCTGCGCTCTTAAAACGTAGTCTATCTTAATAGCAAGAACTCGTATCGCCTGATCTTGCCGCTTCCATTGAATTACCAATGGCGACGAATAAAATTTGCGTATAAATTATTATGCCGTGGCGAATTATGATTATCTTTAATAAGTTTGCACAGGCCAAAGTTGTTAAGAGTTATTCCTGTATCAATTATGACTGCACAAACACCAATTAGCGTTATTAGGTCGATATACGGCTTTACTAGTTTCATGGGTAATGCGTTGGGTGTGGCGCAGTGGTTCATTAATAATGTATCAGTTTACAGTAACAAATGGGATGGGTCCAACTTCAAAGGGTTTGACGCAAAATGCTTTCGCCGGTAAGAGGCGTGCGTGGTGGAAACTCATTAAATTAAACAATGTCTTATTATTTGCGCTCACTGAATGTTTACTGGTTTCGAGTTGTTACAATAATTATAATTATTTGGATGTTCAAATCGGTAGCATTTCGTGTTAACGACATTCGTGGGAAGGCACCAAAGAAATGCTCGTGCCAAATACCGTGTCCGTGACTGTAAATTTTCACGGAATAATTCGTCGGCGATTATTCCAAAGAGCGCGGGCGATGTACATGCTTTCGAATGCCAAAAAAGGAGGATGTAATGACTGAATGGTGCCGTCGAGCCGGTTCAAGCATAAAACATTTTTGGAAATGTAATCGAAGTCTCGATATCTTGCGCCCTTGTCTTGAAATGTTATTTCTTAAATTCGAACCCATACTTTTCACAGTCAGACAATCAAGTTGTCTCCCTTTATTTGATAAAGACGGCTTCTTCAGAGACTCGATGAGGTTCATTAAAATACAGTAAGTTTTTACACATCTAAATCAATTGACAACACTTATCAGCAAAACCAACATGCGATAACTTCAAAGAAGCTCTGTGTAAGTATGTCGGTTATAAAGCTTTCATAAATCCGAATAAACGTCCGAAAACCATGTCAAATCGCGTTTGAACCTTCCGCAGCGGAGTCGCCCACGCTTATTCCGCGAGCCATTACCTGCCTACTTGCAGCCTGGCTTTTAACTTAAATGTTTTCTGTCATTGACATCGTGATACGTTCAGATTTGGACTCTATTTTTGTCGGTTTAGATGCGATTTTATGTTCAAGATCTTGATATTTTAAGCTGAAGTTTGCTTCGCAGAAATGTTCATTTAACATCATTATGTTGCAATGTAGGCATTTCACAAGTCCGCCTACTGCATCAACTACACCTACGCCATACAAATTGTTTTGGGAGATGTTTACTTGCTGGACATTACGATTTTTTCAAGGTTGAAACCGAGTTAATGTAACTTAAAATGAATGAATGTCTTTTGAATGATGGTAATAACGTAATATCCACGTACAGTCACGATTTTAGTGTGTGATGATTATGCATTTGCTACTGCACTGTGTTACGAAATGTGAAGTCAGGCATTACATTTATTTACGCCTTTAGCCTTTGACGACGTTCCTAATTACATGATAGGCATTCTTCAGCTTTTTCTGCAAGTAAAATGTGTGGTTACCAAGTGCAGTGGCTCTATTAAAAATTCGCTGAACACAAGTTAAATTAGTCGGCAGAAGTATCTTTGAATATTCTCATTTAAAATAAATTGCGATCTTGTCTTGACTTGTTCCTGATCAGGTAAAAAGTAGTTTAAAGCAAAAGAGGTTTAGGTCTTTATTCTTTAGACAAAACAACAATAGCTTCTGTTCCTTTTTCTTTTCACTATGGTGTGTTTACAAAAAGGTTTAGGCTGATCTGTGCATCCAAATTCGTGTAAAGATTTGCGTATTCTTGTCTCTTATCTTCAAACAGTCAGGGCCAGTATCTAAATGTTAAAACATTGTTTCAGTTAAGTAAGTAGAAGATGCAAAATGATGTTCTGTCTACTAATCTAAGGTATTTATTTACATCAATAGTATCGCGGGTGGGCGAATCTTACCTGTGGCTTTGTCGGCTTTCGTGTCGTAGGAAGGTAGGTATAATTTTGTTTATCGGTTCGTTGTTTTGATAACGCGCCGATAGATTACACATGTTTTGCTTTTGTCAGTTTATTTCTGATTTTTAAGTACCTACTTTTAAGAATTGTGAATAATGAGATTAAGCAATAGTCTACTATTATTATTTTATCCAAGATTTTTCGATTCTTCTAAACTACGATCTACCAAGCCGTCTGCTGTACTTTTCTAAAAATGCATTTGGAACGGTAAAAAACATAAGGTGTTAGCATAACTGCAGTAGATACCGCTTTGGGAGGTAGTCAGTACCTACTGCATTCTTGTTTGTTATGATTTAAAGCAATATATTCGACCATCATATCATGCACTATCGCTAGTCATTATCACACTCAGCTGTGGAATAGCGCGTGATTCTCACCTGAGTTTGGTTGTGCTTGCAAGTCTGCCGCCGTCAACATTCCATTCTTTTCAAAGATACTTTTCACATTTGCACAAGTTCCTTCAGAGTCAGCGGCTGAAGCCACGGCTAAGAAGCAAGAAGTCAACAGTAAATACAGAATTTGACTCCGCATTCTCAATCCGAAAATCGATTTTTTGTTAGGCGACAGTTTATCACAACAACACTCTTTCACAGCCATGTTCGCGACGATTGAATTTACAAGTGTGAAACGAGATACACTTATATAAACGGTTCATAAATAAAAGTGCAAGTAAATGATTTTTAATTTAAACTTAAATTGCGGTACTGTATACGCCATACGCACGACACGCGACAATTCAACTGCAAACCATGATAGTCGCAGCTCGACTGCCGGCCGACTGAAGTGAGCCGAAAGCGATAGATTGGCAGCGCGGTGGCGGCATTGCCACTCTATAGAGATATTTATTTTAAATTTTAGTGTTTGTAAAAATAAACCATGTTGTATTATTTATTAAATAAATTATATTGCATTTAAAAAGCAATACTTGCTTTTTCTTTGTTAATTCTAGAAAATAATTACGGAGCAACACAGACAAATTTTTTGGCGTTTATTTAATGTAGCAATATTTTTACTAAAATCATTCATTGGTCATTAATTTGTCGCTCAGTTGTTTTAACGACCAATAGAATCTTCTTCTTGCGTGAGATCTTTGTCATGATTGGCAGAAAATATTGACAGATAGACTAATCTACTGTCAAAAAACTAGGTGATAGTGTCAAATGTCAATCAAACAAAATAGACGAAATGTTATTTAATTAATGAACGCACGTTTTGTTTTTAGAAAATAAATTTACCTTTAAAAATAAGTGAAACTTAAATAAATTATTGTGCAATAGTGTATAGTAGTAAGGGAAACAAAGTATCAGTGTATATTCAGTTTATTATTGTAGATTATTTTACATAACCGGTCACCATGAGGATATATTTATTAAAAAGTGTGTCGCGGGTGATAGGCGCGAGATTTTACTCTACGCCGAATTATAAGAAAGTTACGCACTGTATTTTTGACATGGATGGACTTTTGCTTGGTAAGCTAACAGTGCGACCTTCGTACATACTGTCAATGTTATTGGATCGCAAGGTTATTGAATCGGTCAAGCTTTTACATAATTAATAATAAACATTTGCATGTATTTTATTAAGCAGACCGTACCTAATATTGTGTAAAAGGTTTCGCAATACTCAATCTTGTTTTAAAAAAAGATTTTGCACTGTTAAAATTAACTTTTTAAACTTTAAACCTTGTTGTACCTATAATTTATTTATTCATGTATATTGTTAATAACTTGAATCCTCTTAAGGTTTTTTCAAAACTTGCAGTATTTTTTTTTCAAATTAACATTGATATAATTTAAAAAATATGCAAATGTCTATTGTCCGTCATGCTTGAAGCTGTACCTGATTAGTATTCCGGTGACACACATATTTTTTATAACATAACATTGTTGTCTAGCCTAATGACCAGCAAATTTTAATTCATGAATATTATTTTGTATGAAGAAATAAATTAATTTAATTTAAATGTCATGGCTGATACCAAGTTTTCAATCAATGAATTAATGCAAGTAACATTAACTCAAAGAAAACTGTTTTGATCATATCATAATTATTAAAAATAAAAATTAGAAAATTATTTTTCACAAAACATGCCAATATCTTAAGAATCTCATCTATAAGATTTTGAACACGAAATGTTGGCGAAAAAGTAGGTGAAAAGTTTTGGACCCCAACGCATCAAGTTGTATTCTATCACCTTCCTGCACTATTATTTTTTCTGACTTTTTTGACAAAAACTTGACTAATTTGCATGGTAAATATAATTTATAGCATTAAGGAATAATGTAGCTTCCTACCAGACAAAATAAAATTAGTTTGGATGGATTGAAATCATTTGTTCCTGAGATTACCCACTACATGCAAACTCCTAAATAAATACCTCTTTTTAAGTGGTTAATTAAAGGAGGTTGAAAAAAGATGGAGATATAAAAGACAGGGTGGCCACTTTCTGGAAAACTGGGAAAACCGGGAAAAGTCAGGGAATTTTGCTAGCCATGGAAAAGTCAGGGAATTGTCAGGGAAATTTAAAGGAGGTCAGGGAAGCACAAGCGGCCTTACTCCAGCACACCTTAAGAACTATAAATACCTACTTAACTAATTATCAATATGTTACGTAGCTAACTGAATATGGTCGAAGACTACTAATTTTTTGGTCAGGGTTCGAGATTTAACTGTCTTTTTTTTTCGTTGTCAATTTCGTGATTTGATGTAAAATTTATAGTAAAAAATTTAAGATTATGGTCAGGGAATAACTTGAAAAAGCGCCTGGAAAACCGGAAAAAGTCAGGGAATATTGATTTTGGTAAATAGTGGTCACCCTGAAAGAAGAAGGATGCAAATATTAAAATTTTTTATTTTATTTTCAGATACAGAACTGGTATACAAGAAAATGATAACACAGCTATGTGCAAACTATGGCCACAAATACACAGACGAGTTGATGATGAAAGTTTTGGGTGGCACTGAGCAGCGATTATCGGAGATTTTGTGCAAAGAATTAAAGTTACCATGCACTCCGACAGAATTTAGAGATCAGTTGTTAGTGCTAGGAGATACAATGCTGGCTGGAGCACCTTTATTAGACGGTATGGAACATTAAAAACAGTACCATTTTATAATTTCGAATAGATATGGCTCAATAGAAGCATTGTAACATAGATAAAAAGCAATTTGTTAAAAATCTGCTATTTCCGTAAGTTTCCGTATGCCATTACTCCCCAGAGTTTGATCCTTATAAGCGACTGATGAGTTACTGGATGGTTTAATAATACAGATTTTTTTCCACTGGTAAAAAATTCAATGATGCAGTTTTAATTTTCATCATAATCGGCCTTTAGACTGTTTTCAGTATTTTTCGATATTCCTCATAGTTTCGGATATAGCCATCCACCCTCAGTTGAAAAATTCACACTATACATACATTATAAATTTTACCACTTATAATATAGTCGATTTCTTTTCCTTTACCAGACAGGATCTCATCCTGTTTTTACAGTATTGTGTAATACAAAATGTAAACATAGTAACAACATAATTATTGATGGTCAGTACCAAGCAATGTGTTTCGTAATTTGCAATACTTGGCATAAATCCATCTTCATTGAAGCATATAGTTCATGTCCAAGGTTAGGATATGCTAAATTAGAACTTGTATACATCAATCGCTTACATAATTCTTTTTATTTATAGTCTTCCTGTTTATCCTTCTAAATATTAGCTTTTTCATAAAATTGATTTTATAGATATCTTTCCCTTGATGAAAAAATTTAAAATAAATAAATTAACATTACTGAGTTTTTTCGGGTCGGCACATTCGTTTCGGCAATATTTTTTTACGAAACAAAGCCAACCCAAAGTAATTTCTACATTTTATTTGAATTTTTTCGCCATCTACCATTTTTGAATGATAATTTTTCAGTTTCTTGTTTCTTTCTTCCATTTTTATCCGCATATTCAATTTTAGCTCACCAAAGTTCGGAATTAGGCCAACTCGAGAATGTGTAGAAGCAGTGGTCTCAAACCCACCGTTATGTTGACCGCTTTTGTCGAAATACCAAAAAAATATTCGCCCATTCCACCAGTTTCTGGACTGACTGTCTACTGAATCTATAACAGGCTTGTTACATAACTTTGGAACCACTGTCTCTTACCACAGAATACTTAATAGTACTGCCTTTACGAGTAAAATGCACATAGAAAACTTGTGGTGAGACCTGGCGCACTGGCCACAGGTGTTTAACCCATTAAATAGCTCCAAGAAGACTTATCAGATATTGCAAGTAAATAATCACAAGACATACCTACCTACATTATCTTCTGACAACAATGATATAATATATCTTGATTATTTACAGTGCATTCAACGGGAGCCAGATAATTCTTATGTACATATGTACATAGTTGCCGTATAATGCACTTTTCATAAATTATTTACCTGCTGTTGCCCTCTATTACACCCCCGCTGCTGGACTCCTATTGGTCATAGCGTAATATTATATAGCCTATAGAGTTCCTCGATAAATGGACTATACAATAGAAAAGGAATTTTATAATTCGAACCAGTAGTTTCTGAGATTAACGCGTTCAACCAAACAAACTCTTGAGCTTTTTAATTTTAGTATAGTATAGATGTAGCCTACCTACATCTATATATATAAAAGGAGAACTGACTGACTGACATATCAACGTACAGCCGAAACTACTAGGGCTAGGAATGTGAAATTTTGCACACGGCTTCCTATTATAATGTAGGGGAGCACTAAGAAGGGGTTTTTGGAAATTTAAGCTTTAAGGGGGTGAAAAGGGGGATTTAGGAAAGTACGTAAACCACGCGGACGAAGTCGCGGGAAAAGTGCTAGTAATTTATGTAATGAACTTTTTCCCGAGTCCTGGCTAAAGAAAACCAACAACGCAAGACGTGCTAAAGTAAAGATACAAATGCCTGTCGGCCGGACTAACTCATCACAACTCAATCAACAATAAACTTAAATATTTGGAAAAGATTATGCAGATGCTGACGATGACGACGTAACATATCTTTTTATTTCTGAATTACATAGATATTGCTTATCACTACGTGTATTGTATTGTGCATCATAACATAATTTATTTTGAAACAACAAATAAACGTGACCTATAAAACGTAGGCCATGTGTTATTAGTAGCTACACTATCAGATACGAAAACTGAGAAAATAGACTCACTGCTGGGACGTGATCTCGCTGTGTGTGAGAGAGAGGGTCGTCTGTGTTATCCACCACATTGGAAAATCTGGTACGAAATCTACCAGCTGTTCCAGCAAATGACTCGATTTTATTAAGAAAACGTTAGAGACAATTATGATTTTTTCATAATTTAAAAATCATTGTTTGTAGGAATTTCTCGTGGGTGCGATACAAACATTTAAACTAACATACAAAAACATAACCCGAAAAAACTGCTTGTAGGATTTACAAATATTTGATAGGTGCGGGAATCGAAGCCGCGACACGCAACGCAACTGTCAATCGCTGAGCATCTGAATTACTGTCTTGCAAAGTTTATGTAAATGGACAATTCCGGGATTAAACCTTTACTTGACAACAAACCTGTTTAACCAGCTTCTATCTTTCTAAATCTCGAGTTTAAATTCCGTAAGTCTCGTGGTCGTGACTTCTGAGCGTGGGTCCTGGGTTCGATTCCCGGGTCGGGCAAATTAGGTTTTTCTAAAAAATAATACCCCCGTGCCTCGGAAAGCAAAAAGCTTTAAGCCGTTGGTCCTGCGTCTGATCTCTCTCCGGTCGTGTCGGATTGCCGTCCCATCAGAACTATGAGAGTAAAGACACAGAGAGTGCACCTGTGCCTGCGCACACACTTGTGCACTATAATATGTCCCGCGCAGTTGGCTAATCTCCGTTGAAATTTGCCGCTGTGGCTGAAATCGGTCAGGAGGATCTTTCCAATAATTTAACTAAATCTTCCATTACAGGTGCAGAAAGATTAATACGTCACTTACACAAAACGAAGGTACCGTTCGCGTTAGCAACCTCGTCAAGTGCCCGATCAGTGGAGACGAAGATAGCTCAACACAAGGAACTGTTCTCATACTTCCATCATATGGTCATGGGCAGTACTGATAAGGAAGTTAAATTTGGAAAACCACATCCTGATATCTTCTTGGTGGCAGCTGCAAGGTTTCCTGATAAGCCACATCCTTCTAAGGTTTGTATGCTCACAGAAACTAATTTTAATAGATTAAGCCGTTTTCGCAGAGGTTGGTCTGATCTGTGGATAGATAGCCGGAGCACGTTAAGCCTGACAACAAGTCTTACCAAGGGGTATCAGATTACACAGTATCTGGGTTGTGGGAGTCAGATACGTAGTAACTCCATGTAAAATACTGGTCTTCTGCTGTCTCCAGCCGAAAGCCGACCCCAAGATATTTGGGAAAAGGTTAAGCAGATGATGATGATTAGTAGGGTATTTTTATACCCTCAGGAAATGTAAGACTCTGAAGACGTAACTTATACTGAGAGAACATGATTAATATTAATTGTGAGAAGAGTTATTTGCATTTTAGTGGAATAGTTTTAAGCTGTTCATTGTAAAATGTTTTATAAGTTAGTTTATGGTATAAGTCTCGACTCTGTTCAGTTCTTGTGTTCGGTGCTAATTGAAAGATTGACGTAACTCGACCAATGACGTTAATCCTCGTTTATTTTTCACTAACACTGAACGACATCCAAATTAATGCTATTAATATTGCACGCTTCAAATTTCAACTCTAAGCGTGGACCCAAATGTTTAAAATAGAACACCACGTTTTTATTTAGGTGTGATCATGTGTATGATACACACCAAACATATAACTGAAAAAGCAGAATTAAAATCATAATCGTGCAGAAATCAGCTGTCCGATAGAAAATAAGGCTAGCCGCTCACTGGTGACCTTTTGTCGCAGAAATTTTGTTATCCAGTCGAAATTATTATGGTGACAAATACCTAGTACCTAGCAGCCGGCTAATCATCATAGTATTCGACTGGGTTTATGACTTTGGAATAGGTAATCAGCGCACTCCCATATTGGTCGTCATAGTATTCGATTAGGAAGCAAAAAGTTTCCGCTACAAAAACTCCAGTGAGCGGGGATTGCCTCAAATCCTCAATGTATGGGACAGTTGAGTTATATGCGTACCCCATCGACAGTTAGTCAGTTTGATGGTATGTATCCTTACTAAAAATATTTATTAGGGCTTTCTAAGTCGCGGGCATGTGGGCGGCGAGTAATGGGCGACTCGCTGTCCGACCATGGACCATGCCCGGGTCGACGGCGCGTTGTGTTCCACACGCGCCTCAAAGAGTGTCAGCATAGTGACGGGGCCTGTAGAGGGCCAAAGCCTGCCGGGTTCGCGGGACTTTTCCGTTACCGTGACCCCGGTACGTAAAGGGCTGGTGAAGGACACCGTGGATTTTAGTCAGTACAAGTCTGACAGTCCCTCCCGCCCTGCCCTGGGTGGGAGGCCTCATTTGATGATTTTACCACGATAAAAAAAGGGCTTTCGAAGTAGACATAGTTTACACAGTGGTTGGTCGATCAGCTGCTGCGCGACGTGACGCGGGTCCTTCTGGCCCGGAATAAATATTTGTCTTATCTACAGGTTGTTCAGCCGCAGTGGTAGACGCCCACGGCGTCGGACGTCGCAGGACGATCTCCGGCCACCGTAGGCGCGGGCATGCGGGCAGCGAGTAATGGGCGACTCACTGTCCGACCATGGACCATGCCCGGGTCGACGGCGCGTTGTGTTCCACGCGCGCCTCAAAGAGTGTCAGCATAGTGACGGGGCCTGTAGAGGGCCAAAGCCTGCTGGGGTCGCGGGACCAAGGGATTACCGTGACCCTAGTACGTAAAGGGCTATTGAAGGACACCGTGGATTTTAGTCAGTACAAGTCTGACAGTCCCTCCCGCCCTGCCCTGGGTGGGAGGACTCATTTGATGATTTTACCACGATAAAAAAAATTGTTGTTTCAGGTCTCGATTTTTTAAGGTTAAGTGTGGGACAAAGTTTATAAAAAAAGTCTAAGCCAAAATATCATAATTACGTAACAGTAATAGCACTCTCAGCTGTTTCAAGTTTCGTTTGAAGTCGGTAATCGTGGTTGTTTCATAATAGTGAGTGTTTACCGAAGCCGCCGCCCACATGAACCAAAATATCACAGATCCTATTGAACTACTTTTAGCGCGAATTGCAACTAGCGTGGGTGGTGATGGTACGACTGCAAGATTATTTTCTATCTTAACAGTATTGAAATTAACCTCTAGGGCGATTTATAATTGAAAATGATAAAAATCAACGTCCAATGAGCGACTGTCTGTTATGTACAGACGTGTGTACGTAAGGCGCTGGGGCGTTTTCGCTTATGTACACCCGGGTGTACGTAACGCGCCCGAGAGGTTAATATATATTTTTTTTTACATTAATCAACATCCCTCCTGCTCACAGATAATAGGCCTGGTGCCAGCATTCTTTTTTTTTAGCGTGGTAAAATCATCAAAGGAGTCCTCCCACCCAGGGCAGAGCGGGAGGGACTGTCAGCATTGTACTGACTAAAATCCACGGTGTCCTTCAACAGCCCTTTACGTTCCGCAGTTACGGTAATTCCGTGAGTCTCGTGACCTGAGCATTAGGAATATTATAGGATGATGATGACAATTACCAATAGAGGTCTAGTTCTGGTCTCATCAGATATAGGGATAAATGATAGAGATATTGATTGAAAGATTTCCCGCATTTGCTCTGGCACAGTTGGACGCATAAGGCTTATTAAGAGCCAGTTGTTACATAAGTAGTTAAGCAAACTATTCGTTAAAATGCTTTATTATAGACTGTTTAAAAAAGTAGCTTAAATAATAATCGATCGGCCCGACTATTTTCTGTTAAACCGCACGGAAAAATCCGAAATAAAGATGTATTCGTGCACCCAGAAAAAAATATTGTTGGCTCCAACAATAAAACTTTAACAGGGGAGAGCCCACCATAGTGTATAGTTCCTGCGACAATGTTTTTATTGTCATGAATTAAGTTGTCAGTACAACAATATTCCTTCAACAAATATATGTATTGATACTACAACAATGTTTCTATTGTCAAGTTAAATCTCAGTACAACAATAATGTGCATTGATACTACAACAATGTTTCTTTTTTTAAGAAGTAAATTGTCGTAGCGACAACATTTCTTCAACAAAATACTGATACTACAATATTGATACTACAACAATGTATCTTTTGTCTGTGGAACTAATTCAATTTAACTGTCACTTTGTTGTAATAACAATACTAAGTTATGAGCGCAACAGCTTTACTTAGTTAAATTAAATATTTTGCCTTTGTAACCACCATTAAAGCTTAGTCACGGTATTTAAGTTGTTTGACTTAATCAACTCATAATTATCTACAGTAGTTAAGTTATTTGAATGCAGGAGCTACTCTACATCGTGAAAACAACTATACTTCCTTTGTTAATATGAAAGAGCCTTTGTTCCAGTAGCAATGTAATTTAAATACAGGAGCTTCGCTACTTCGCGAAAACAACTATACTTCCTTTGTTATTATGAAATAGCCTTTGTTCCAGTAGCAATGTAATTTAAATACAGGAGCTTCGCTACTTCGCGAAAACAACCAAACTTCCTTTGTTATTATGAAAGAGCCTTTGTTCCAGTAGCAATGTAATTTAAATACAGGAGCTACGCTACTTCGCGAAAACAACTATACTTCCTTTGTTAATGTGAAAGAGCCTTTGTTCCAGTAGCAATGTAATTTAAATACAGGAGCTTCGCTACTTCGCGAAAACAACTATACTTCCTTTGTTAATATGAAAGAGCCTTTGTTCCAGTAGCAATGTAATTTAAATACAGGAGCTACGCTACTTCGCTAAAATAACTATACTTCATTTGTTAATATGAAAGAGCCTTTGTTCCAGTAGCAATGTAATTTAAATACAGGAGCTTCGCTACTTCGCGAAAACAACTATACTTCCTTTGTTAATATGAAAGAGCCTTTGTTCCAGTAGCAATGTAATTTACATACAGGAGCTACGCTACTTAGCTAAAACAACCATACTTTTTTTGTTAACATGACAAAGCCTTTGTTCCAGTAGCTGACTTTCCTTTGTTAAAACAACTACACTTTCTTTGTTTATACATAAAAGCTTTTGTTCAAGTAGCAATATCATTTACATGCAGGAGCTACTCAACTTTGCCAAAACAATTATACTTCCTTTGTTCATATAAAAAAGCCTTTGTTCCAGTAGCTTCCATATAAAACAATTTTTATATTTTCTTTTTTACTTCGAATAAGCCTTTGGTTCAGTAGCTAATAAATATATTAGCAAATAATGTAATATATTTGCTACTGAACCAAAGGTTTATTCGTATTTATAAAGAAAATACAGTTGTTATTATAGAAGCTACTCGAACTAAAACTTTTTCTTAATATGAACAATGAAAATATAATTGTTTTGGCGAAGTTGAGTACATATCTCCTGCATTTAAATAATATTGCTACTTGATCAAAAGCTTTTATGTATAAACGAAGAAAGTGTAGTTGTTTTAGCAAAGGAGAGTTAGCTACTGAAACAAAGGCTCATTCATATAAACATAGGAAGTATAGTTGTTTTCGCGAAGTAGAATAGCTCTCCTGCATTTAAATAAAGTTGTATTTTACTAGTGTATTAGTACCAGTAACTAATACTCATTTGATTTCTCATTGAATAAAATTATAGTTTGTCAACATAGGTATGTACTTAAATATAACAATAAACTAGTTTTTGTTTTAAACACAAATGAGTATTAGATACATAGGTACAGGCAGTACAATAATATGTTAGTGAAACAAAGGCTTATTCGTAGTAACAATGGCACTATATTTGTTATAAGAATAGTTACTGAAATGAAATTCTAAACACCTAAAGTAAACGGTTTTGAGAGTACCTAACAGTGGTCAAAATTATGATAAAAACAACATATTATTTTTAGGGTATTTGTGTATTGTTAAATTAAAATAAAATTAATTACATACTCTCTTATAAGTAGGTACATAATAATCAGTTTAATTTAGTACACTCCTTGCAATAAAATCTAACATTACCAGTAGTAACCCAATAACCCAATCTAAATTTTTGCAGCCGTCTGCTCCAATATTCTGACGATCCAAATTTTCCAACTCTTTGTCTAATGTGAATGCCAGTGAATTCCAGTCCTGTACAAAATACATAAAAAAGTCAATATTAATTTCATTTCATTCAAAAACAAGTCATTATTCATTTATTATCTCCTTTCCAACAATAAAAGAATCATCAAAATCAGTTCATAAACGACAATTGAGAAACCTCCTCCTTTTTTTGAAGATGGTTAGAAACCAACTGAATACTAATAATAGTTTTAATTTGAAGTATGGTTTACCTGCTGAATTGACGTATTTTGTGGCCCATCATCTGTCATGAATATTACAGGAGATGAAACATTGCTATCCGTTCCAATCTGAAAAATAAAATGAATGAATAACACATGTCTTCTAACTAATAAGAATAATAAAAAAACAGACTCATAATGTTATTTTTTTAGTTTCTGTTAATTTGCTAAGAAACAAGTATAATATTAAGTATTAAGTAGATATAATTAAATAAAAAAGAATCGGGTTCTAAGCTGGGAGAGTAGAAAGAGAGAAAATATGATTACCTCCAGTAATCTGTTTGATGTTGTTTGTGATGATCCAGTACTACTCAACTGAAATGCTTCTGCTGTAGCAGTTGATGATTGAAGTTCCTAAAAAAGATGATCATAACTTTTTACTGCAATGCGTTAAAGCTAAAAATGTAACCAACAGACAGTCAATGAATGGACGAAGTGTTTCTTTCTCCTCTATGTTGATTACCTTTTGTATGTAAATATGACCTTGTCGTTCTAACAATTTTACCTTTTCAGGAGGTAACACAGGCTTTTGATACTGCTGAAAAAAAAAGTACTAGGTTAATTAATTTATTCTGTCATGTAATTACCTACTAAGTATCACTAGGTACTTTAAGAGTAATACTGCTATAGAATTACTTATAGAGGATGGGATGATGAGTACTACAGAACTCTTAACTGCTGAAACTACTTCCATGTAGGTTTCCATTATGTATAAAAAAAAATTACATGCATACATAAATGTAATACAATATCACCCAGACAGAGCATCCAGATTATCACACAAATATTTGTTCTCGGTGATGGGGATTGAACCCACGGCCTACGGAACAGAAAGCAAAGCTACTACCAAATGATGATTACTAAACTACTTAATTCTACTCCTAAAACTACCTATTTCTATGCAACTACATTATGAGTGTATCATTTTAGCGAGTTTTAAAAAGAAGGCATTAATAACTTAAAATACAAACGAATGGTGGTAGGTATACATTTACATTTTGTATTGCAATCCTTAATTTAATTTTATCTACAATGCTTGATGTCAGAACTGATAGCTCGTGGTCGTTGGCCATGCATAATATGTTAAGATCGACTCCTTGGTCTATAAAAAAAAGGTAGATAGGTACTAGTGTAATTCAAGTCAAAACATAACAAAACAAAATGGCGTCAACAATTTTTTATGTTGTTCTGTGGATGGGTGACCTTTACATACCGAGTTTCCTCCGTGCCTCGGAAAGCACGTTAAGCTGTTGGTCCCAGCTGTCGTTTGTAGATCTTTGACAGTCATTACAGGTAGTCCGTGGCCCAAAAAGTCTGACAACCAATCTTACCAAGGGGTATCGTATTACCTACCCAGTACAAACTGGGTTGTGGAGGTCTGATAGACAGTCGCTCCATGTAAAATACTGATATTCAGCTGCATCCGGTTAGACTGGAAGCCGACTCCAACATAGTTGAGAAAAGGCTAGACAGATGATGAATCAAATCTCAAGTATCTCTATGTACCTACTTATGATGATTCGGACCATTTCATTCATCTGTGATAAAAAACTAATAAGTAAGCAAATAACATGAAAACTTACCAATGAAACTGTCCTTTAGATGACCCAAACGGGCAGAATCAAGAAATTCTTCCATTTTCTTCGACCGATCACAATCACTATTCACAGTCACTGCCGCCCATGCGTACGCACACAATACAAATGGCGGGCCGGCGAGCGCGGTGGACCACGCGCGCCAGCGTACAATCTAGGGATGGCAATTCGAGATCGATTAATCGAAGAATCGATTTTTCGGGCCAAATAAATCGATTTTTTAAATCGATATGCAGCACTGAATCGATTCAGTGAATCGATATTTCACCCTAGAGAATCGAAATTCGATTTTTTCTATTCCCGAGATGGCTGTGTGCTTAGTTTCCTGACTTCGCCTCTCTTTAATAATTAAAAAAAAAACACATTTTGCTTTTTGTATCTGTCGTATCTGTTTATTGATATTGCGTCATTAATTGCTACACATTGTTTTTAAAAAGCTTAGATATTAAGCATTGGGAGCTGTAAGTTATTTTATCTATTTTCTGTGATTTTCATTTGTATTCATGTTATTACTCGAAGACGCCTGGACCGATTTTGAAAATCATTTTTTTGTTTGAAAGCTAGTGCTTTCCATGTGATCCATCATTTAAATTCTCCATCCCATCAAAATCTATTCAGTAGTTTTAGAGTTATAATTTAAAGTGAGTTTTTTTTGTTAAAATTATTACCTTATGTAACAAATACATTGAGAAAGTAAAATTATGTCTTATTTTTTACCTGGTACTTTGATATGGTTATAAAAATAATTGTGGTTATCAAATTCCCTGAACTAAAAAAACCCCTATTTTACTACTAAGTGATCGTTTATTATGGTATCTTATTTTTCATAAAACCGATATATATTTACATTGCAACTTGAAAAAAAATATCGATTTTTAGAAATCGATCTTTTAGACCTCGATTCTTTATTGAATCGATTCATCAAGTTACGATTCGAATCGATTTAAAAATCGATCTTTTTCGGAAAGAATTGCCATCCCTAGTACAATCATCTTCATGTTACACTATACTAGCTGCTGCCCGCGACTTCGTTCGCGTTTTTTAGGGATAAAAATTAATTATGTCCTTCCCCAGGATATAATCTATCTCCTTGCCGAATTTCATTACGATCCGATCAGCCGTTTAGTCGTGAAAAGGTAGCAAACAAACAGAGTTACTTTCGCATTTATAATATTAGTATGGATGTAAAGATGTTCACATTGACACACTTGCAACGTTCTGTTGTCACCACAGCGATATTATTATTGTACGGCAAATGTTAGTTAAATGCTACGACTATAGTTATTTTGTTAGATTTATTTACAATGTTCACATTGGTACACTCACAACGTTTCATTGTCACCACAGTAAAATATATATTGTCTGACAAATGGTAGTTAAATGCTACGACTATAGTTATTTTGTTAGATTTATTTACAATGTTCACATTGGCACACTCGCAACGTTCCATTGTTACCACAGCCACATGTATATTGTATGACAAATGGTAGTTTAAAACTCCGACTATAGTTATTTTGTTAGATTTATTTACAATGTTGACATAGGCATACTCGAAACGTTCCATTGTTACCACAGCAACATATATATTGCTTGAAAAATGGATAGTTTAATGCTCCGACTATAATTATTTTGTTAGATATAATTACAATGTTCACATTGACACACTTGCAACGTTCCATTGTTACCGCAGCCACATATAATTGTATGAAAAATGGTAGTTGAATGCTACGACTATAGTTATATTGTTACATTTATTTACAATGTTGACATTGGCATACTCGCAACGTTCCATTGTTACCACAGCCACATGTATGTTGTACGGCAATGGTAGTTGAATGCTACGACTATAATTATTTTGTTAGATTTATTAACAATGTTCACATTGACACACTTGCAACCTTCCATTGTCACCACAGCCAAAATATATTGTCTGACAAATGGTAGTTGAATGCTACGACTATAGTTATTTTGTTAGATTTATTAACAATGTTCACATTGACACACTTGCAACCTTCCATTGTCACCACAGCCAAAATATATTGTCTGACAAATGGTAGTTGAATGCTGCGACTACAGTTATTTTGTTAGATTTATTTACAATGTTGACATTGGCATACTCACAACGTTCCATTGCTACCACAGCCACATGTATATTGTACGACAATGGTAGTTTAATGCTACGACTATAGTTATTTTGTTAGATTTATTAACAATGTTCACATTGACACACTTGCAACCTTCCATTGTCACCACAGCCAAAATATATTGTCTGACAAATGGTAGTTGAATGCTGCGACTATAGTTATTTTGTTAGATTTATTTACAATGTTGACATTGGCATACTCACAACGTTCCATTGCTACCACAGCCACATGTATGTTGTACGACAATGGTAGTTTAATGCTACGACTATAGTTATTTTGTTAGATTTATTAACAATGTTCACATTGACACACTTGCAACCTTCCATTGTCACCACAGCCACATATATATTGAACGACAATTGGTAGTTTAATGCTACGACTATAGTTATTTTGTCAAATTTATTAACAATGTTCACATTGACACACCTAAAACGTTTTATTGTTACCACATCCATTTTTTTACTAACTTTAATGTAAGGACAAAGCTAAATTGTTCCTAGCACATTAAACGACGGGAAATCAGCGCACAATAAAAAAGTTGCTAATCTCAACTAAGTTCTTTCTGTAATAGTAACAAAATATTTAGTTGCTCCGACAGGAAATTATCAACAAAGCATTTATTGTGGCTTTGTTGACCCGTTTTTTTCTGCGTGTGTATCTTCGAAACACTATAAATAACGAGGCCCATGTGTTTTTAGCGATTCAGCTCCGAGTCAACTCCATGATATAGATATAAATGACGTCACGAATGCATTCACTGACAGTTCTCTAATTAACTTGGCCTGATAATAGGTTTGATCTGTTTTATTTTTTCATTAAATCTCGAATGAGATGCCTTTAATGCTATAAACCCGTGTTTGTCACCCCGTGGTGACGGCAGATATCGATGACCAATTAAAACAGCAGTTTGATTTTCAACGCTTGGCTCAGCGTCGAAAGTTGCAATTCCAACCAACTGTACTAGAGATCTATTTCAATGTCGCTTTTAAGTGATGTAAACGAGTATTTGGTCCATTTTGTATACAAAATCCTAATCTTTCTTTGCTATCTTGTTAGTACCGCATTCTGAAAACGTGCGAAGCGAATTAGAACTATTAATCACTTAAACTTTTTTGAGTTCAAGGCGAAATTGCAAAAGCCAGACAGCTCTATACTGGCTGGAGTTTACAAATTAGAGACAATATTTTTCGTTTGCTCTTCTGTTCACTGCAACAAATGTATTGTCGACTTTATTTATAAAATTATAATGTCGATATTTGTTTGGCAGTGTGAACCAAGCTGGGTTGTAGCGTCTGCTTTTCACCAATACAATGACTGTGATCAATTTCAGGGTTCATCCGCGTTTAAAAACAAACATAATAATTATGTGGGTTCGATTTGCAGATCGGCAGTCGTATTGTTTTTTTTTTTCTAGAATCTGTAAGTCTGAGTCTAGAATCACTGAATCTGAATCGGTGTTCTACTGAAAAAATAGGCTCGCACCGCACCTTATTACTGAGATATGAAAACTGATAATATACTTTTTATACACTACTGCATGACTTTTCATAGATTATTAGTTAAGCTTGACTTACCAAAACTTTGTTTTCGTTCCAGTGCCTAGTATTTGAAGACTCTCCACACGGAGTGACGGCAGGCCAGAAAGCAGGCATGCAAACAGTCATGGTGCCCGACCCGCACTTGGATAAGAAACTGACCACACACGCAACCATTGTACTACCCACCTTAGCCAAATTCAAGCCAGAACTTTTCGGACTACCCGCGTTCTAGCGACGATAGTTCGAAATTTTACCTAGACCGGTGTGCCGTCATTTTTAAAATGGTTGAACTTTACTTTTAGCAAAGGTTAACTAGCAGTTTTAGATCAAGATCACTGTTTGATTATGAACGTTAATAAGATGGGAATAAAGTTTACATATGTATGAAAACCTCACTTTACTTGCCAAAGTAAAACTAGTGTGGTTTGTGAATCTAACGAAGACAATAGATTGGTCGAACTTTTTGTATAATTGTTATCCAAGATCAGATTTTTGTCAGGATCTTGGAACTCACTGCTAGTAAAGCCGATATGCCTAAAATCCACAGATACAAATATTTCATAGTACTCGCAATGTTAGGCTTTAATTCCGGCAAATATTTGTCGACAAACCTTAATTACAATTATGTAATAAATGCATACGATATATTTTTATAATTATGTATTGTCTCTACTAAATATTATTAGGTATGCAAGAACTTTTAAAAAAATAATAAAGTACAAAAGTATAACCCAAGAAAGTCAATTTACAGAAAGAATTGTTATGATGTACAAGTTGTTTGTTTAGTGTTACTCTTATCAGCCAAATGAATAATTGCTTCGGGTCGGCTTTGTTTATCAATAAATAAACCAAGCGAAAGTACCGACCGATTAGTCTACCTACAGGTTTTTGCACAGAAGAGTACTAAAAATAGTAACTCATTTAGCCATGCAAAAAGGGTTCTTGTCGTAGCCACATAAACTGTCCAAGTGCCCATAATAAATAAATAAATCAGGGTGATAATATTGCATAAATATTAACTCGTTAAAAGTGCAATTTTTGTGATGCCATTTACCTTAAATATTGTTGTTATGTACAAAGTCTGGTAGTTGTAGATGATTTTAAGCAATAAATTATTTGTATAAGAATAGTTCTTTCATTTTAAAATTGGTCCATTTGTTTAGAAGCTACTATGCCATAGATGGACACACAAATACACAGAATCGTCAAACTGATACCCCTTTTTTTTAGGGTTTAATAAGGCGATGAAGAAGAAAGTGGGTAAATATATTAATAGAAAAAAAAATTGCATTTGCTATCAACTAAATATTTTTTAATTTATAACATAAATAAAGATTTAAAAAAATAAAATTTATTTTACTAGCTGTTTGAGTGACGAGAGAATGTTGTCAGCATTTTGGTTAGTAAGTGACACGCTGCGCTCGGCTCCCTTTTCTGAAAAAGAAAATAATATAAATGTTAAAAAGGAGCAAAAATTTAAATTAAATTTTCATTTACAAAATCTGATTACAAAATCTTTGAATTCTTTAAAAATTGAATCATGACCCATTTTGACAATAATAGTTTGTATCCGTCAAAATAACAAAGATCAAGGTCGTTACCATGCATATGTATGCTTACGCGAATGTGGAGCTAATTGTATTTGAATGTCTGTAAGAAAATAAGCTTATGATGGTTCATAATTCAAATTTGTCGATTGTATATTTGTAAAAAAGACTGCTACTGTAAAATGCATCAGCAGTACTACACAGCAACGTAAGTTCTTTCTTTCCATATAATGACGATGATTAATTCAGAATGAAATTATTGAAATGAATTGCCGAAATCTGAAGATGCATTTTTCCACCTGTTGCCAACTGATAGTCATAATATTAAACCTATATGCCAATTTTAACAAAAAAATAATTCTTTTATACTACATTCAAATTAAATCAAACCTACAATCAACATCTATATATCTCCTTTTCTATTAACATATAATTTTAAGTAATTAACAACATATAATTTTAGTTTAAAATGAGATTGATACAGTAAATTGCATTTACTTTACAGTCCACAAGTCTAAACTGATGAAGAATGCAGGATCATGCTGAATGCAAGCTGCTGCAACTGGTCCTATTATAAATCTATGGGGGAGGCCTATGTTCAGCAGTCGACATACTACAGCTGATAAGATGATGAAATCTAAATTAGTCATCTAAAATAACATTTTCAAGTACTTTATCGTCCCAAGCCTTGGATCAGTGTTAAAATGTTGTCAGCATGCAGGTTTGTTAATTCGTGACAAGCTTCAACTCCTTTCGCTAGAATTATTACTTCATATTAGTATGGGTCATCATTTGATAATAATTATAATAAACTAGCTGTCGCCCGTGATTCATCTCTGCTGCTCTACGCCTATTGGTTGCAGAGTGATGTTATATAGCCTATACTCTTCCTTGATAAATGGACTATCCAAAACAAAAATATTTTTTTTCAATTCAAATCCTTAGTTCCTGAGATTAGTTTCAGTTTTATAATATAAAGTATAAATTTAATGTAGATTCAACTATATGCAGTTGAATTGTATCCATCAGGACTGAATCATTAATAGAAATGCCTCATAAAAATCCTGATTTGTAAATTGAACACCAAATAACCACCTACCACAACTTGAGTATAGGCTATCCAAGGGTAGTTTTTTGATGTCATTTAATTTTGCAGTATGAATTATTCTAAAAATGTTGATTACTTTTACCCGTTTATCCTCTGTTACCACTCCTTTCAAATAATAATCATTTCCAAGGAGGCCGATTTACACCTGGGCAAAGCCATTAAACCGTGCGATAAGGGTGCACTTAGAACTTCATAATATCATCCATAGAGCATATGACACTATGCTCTCTCTAATTGTTACTTTGTTAGGTGGCTGGTTACATTAGCAGAACAATCATAATGGAAGTTGGAGTTTTACATACCATAGCGAGCCCAAATACGCGGCTGTGTCCCAGCACACTCACGAATCAGTATCGGGAAACGAGGGTTTGATTTCTTGATGTCTACATAATACTTCTGAATGAAGTTCCTGAAAAACAACGAATTTTTCATAACGAGTTTCGAGGTTATCAAAATGTTTATGTAATCAAAATTCTCACCTTACGCCTTCGGATTCTTTACTCGTTTGACATAAATGAATTCTCAATTCCCTGAGGGCACCACCTAAGCGGACAGACATTTTAAAATATTTTTTTAATCGAAACTACGATTCACACAAAGTCTGATTTTTCTAAAGTGTCACTGTCAGTATGTCAACTTGACACTAGACACTTTTTTTTTTAAATTCCATTTTCCCTTTTGGGAAGGCAAAGGGATCTAGCCCATGCAGTCTGTTCTTGACTAGACACTTTTTTAAAAATTCCATTTTCCCTTTTCGGAAGGCAATAGGATTTAGCCCATACAGCCTGTTCTTGAGTTTTGTTCTTTTTTTTTTTGGAAAAACACCTGGCATAGGTTCAAGGTCTTTATGATAAACTTAATAATTCTATGTCAAATTTTTCAACACAGAGTCATAGTTATAGAGTTAGTACTCCTTTGCCGCAAAAAATAATAACCTTCCGCTTTAAAAAGCGAAACAAAAATGTCTGACCATCTATCTCTTACCTTAACATTGATAATTATATCTTACAGGTAAAAGATAAACGTCTGAAAAATGCATTTTCTCTTTTTCACACTTAAAAGTCAATTTTAGGCAGATTCTTCTCAGTTCATCTATACTTCTATACTAATATTATAAAGAGATTTTGTTTGTTCGTATGTAGGGGGTAATCTCAGGAACTGCTCAACCAATTTTGAAAATTCTGTCACCTTTAGAAAGCTTTTGGCTTTGGGCCTGGGTAGATCTAATATATTTTTTTTACGAGCTAAAATCATCAAATGAGTCCTTCCACCCAGGGCAGAGCGGGAGGCACTGTCAGACTCGTACTGACTAAAATCCACAGTGACATCCAATAGCCCTTTACGTTCAGAGGTCATGGTAATTCGTAGTCCCGCGACCCCAACAGGCGGGTAGCTCTAATATGGAAAAATAATAGAATTTATAATAATAGCCTAAATACCTATTAAACAATTTTTAATACAGGCCAACATAACAATAGAGAGCGGAGCATATATGCGTAAATTCAAACGGCTTAAACTAGCAGACTTTAATATCAGCTGTATTTCAACCGAGAATAGCAGTAACCTTAGCTCCACCGTACTGCGTTGTGGTGCTGCGTGCGGTCAACGGAGAGGCTACGAATGTGTCAAGCTTCGCTTTGCAAGACAATGTGAATGTTTGCATATTGATTTAACGAGAACTTACGAACGCTACTGAAAATTCAGGAAAATGTAAATGTCTAATATTGTCATCGACAAGATAAGAACAAGACAACAGAATCTGTTGTATCTTATAAGGTTATAGGTAAAATTTACGTTGTCAATAAGTCCTAAAAGAAAACAAATCATTTATTTAACAATTTAATGTAATACTCAATACATCAATTTTATCTTTTGTACATTAAAAACTAAGTACCAAACACTTTAATTATGATTTTTTTATAGTGTAATTGTTATACTAGAAGCAACAGCACTTTTCTAGTAACATCTGAGAATTAATATTGAAAATAATGAATTAATAATGATCTATTAGACTGAAAAAGTTATTAAGAAGTACAAATCCCGTTAATTTGTTGTTTTATTTGATGAAGTAGGGTAGGTGACTATTTTGAGGAGGGTTTTTTTTAATACATCAAGGTCTGCTTCACACATAAGAGGGTTGGCAGTGTCGGTACGGCAGTATATGTTGAACAAAAAAAGCCGACTTGAAGCAATTACTGCAGTTGTTAGGGTTCATTCGGCTTGTGCCGATCGTTAAGTTGCGTTACGGCTGCCACGCGTCTCTCATCGCTAAAACCCGACCGGCATAAGTCGGCAGTTGCCAATTGAGCCGTGTGGTTTGTAATTCCTGACCGTTCATTACCGCCCGGCTGTGCTTGCTCATGTATATAGCAACCCTTATGCATTATTTCATGAATTTTTGTTTAGATAATTTCACGATAGACTATAGAGAAAATAATCTTCGCGTAGACATTGAACGAAAATGGCGTACAAGATATTCAGGTTAGAATAATTCCAAGTTAGTCAAAGCTGCCTAAAGTACAATCTTATTACTGCCTAAAGGCGATATTTGATCATTATTGAATTCATCTGTGAAAGTTCAATTTCATAAAATATTAAAATAGAAGACTAAATTTTCAACTACCCTACAACATGATGTAAAATGATCACGTAATTATTATTTATATATTTAAACCTTTTGTTCGATAACAATAGTTTAAAAATATTGCATTTATATGTATTTAATATTTGTTTGAACGCATTACAGTAATAAATATTCCTGAAATTCAATAATCACAGATCACGCTTATAGTGTCAATATTATAAATTTTCTACGCACATCAACTTGTACCTTGTCAAGGAAGATATAAAGTTTGAAATCCTTTGTGAAATAGTTAAAGGAGGATATAAGGATTGGTTCACACCAAACGCAGTTTGTACTTTCTTAGAAGTAGTAATTATTATTTTTCAGTGAATTGTCAAAAGAAGATGCATGAAATTTGAAGCGTTTTTCATCGTAAAGCTAAACAGGTCATCACAATTAGATTCTTTTCCTATTGCTTTGGATAGCGTCCAGAGGTAAAAAAGCAGGATAATTGCAAAAAGTCAGAATAAGTGTCAAAGAATATCGAATTTAGCTAAATGGCGCGTGACCTAAACTCTAGTTTCCCAGTTTATGTTTGTCTTACAATAGTTATGTAGAATGGACTCTTGAGCCATATTGTGTGCGTTAAGCTGATGCAAATCTGGCGGGGCTAAATATTAATAATTGCTAAACAAACTGTAACTTTGAAATCCTTGAAATAAGGTTGAAAATAAACTTCATTAGTCGCAGTTCGCGTTTGTTATTTATTTGATTGATTGATTGATGCGTAGATACAGAAATGCATTTGATGTGACCGAACTTTGAAATATTTGAATTAAGAGTGGCCACCCACTAAGACGATCAAGATTTGTCGATTCTAGCATTCACTCAAACACGTATTTGTTCATAATCCTCTTGTTTCGTTATATACTTACAAAATTACAGCCAAAAGATAGATATTTCACTAACAACGCATAAACCCTTTGATCCTTTCAGCTTAAAAGCACTTAGTTATTGCGATTTTCCGTTTTTTACTGTTAAAGCTACATAAATAACTAATTAGATAAAAATCTAGCGATCGTGAAGCCTATCATACCTGTGGTATTACTATTGTCGTTGCTTCTAACTTCTTTCTAAGCTTACCACAAAACACATCACGGATTTCCGATCTGTTTTTCACTCAAGCCGATATTTTAGACTTACTCAAGTGGATAGTTAACAGTATTCCCCTTCAATGATTTGCGTCATATTTTTTCATCATGTTACACTTCAGTGGGTCAATTCCTTGATGTGTAAATTCACAGGTGATGTGCAGGATCCTAATTCATATAAATTTTAAAGTGAACTAGTTCTTAATTACCATCTCTAGACGTGACAACTTGGAATCTACTACCAATAGACTTTCATACAATGCCTTAACATTCCTCAAGTGAAATATGAATTTACTATTAATGTTACTTGGCGACGTACACAGAACAATCCAGAACTGAACAATGACATCAAAACACGGTTATTTATTGCACATTTATTCATGTCAAAATTGCACTTACTCCCAAAGTAAATAAAAATAAAATTGCTTTCAGGTATAAAAAATAGCGGCAATTCCAACATTAAATAAATGAGCAAAATTGAATTAGTTTAGTTAAAATTATGCCGATTTCATTATTCCAGCGTAACATCACCTTTTCAAAGCTGGGAAGTTAAAAAAAACTAAAACAGAAAAAATCTAAGCTTGTTATAATTAAAAAAAAAGTAATATCATTAATGTGTTTTATATACATATTTACATCTTAAATTTTAAACGGCATACTATCCTATAACGTAAGAGAACCATGTTGAGAAATTTAAAGAGACAATTTTCGAACAACTCTTATCATAAATATAATTCAATTATTGGAAAAAAACTCATCCTATTGTTTCATAACAGGAGTCAGGTCAACAAGAATTTTTATCTAACGGACGAATAGTACGAGAGCTATATACAGTTGAGTGAGGATAAAATTACACATGGAAATTTCAATTGGCAAGAAAATTGTATTTTTTTATACTTGATCGAGAGTGGAAAGTGTTGTCAACACTTTCCACTCTCGATCAACAAGTCTATGAGAACTATAAACTATTGAAACTAAACGAAAAATATGTAGGTTGTAGACTAGAGTCACTGTACACGCGGTGCCAAATGAAATTCCCAGCAGCGTCATCACTCTTACGTCACGTCACGTTTAGTCAGCTACACAACTCGAAAACTATGAGGATAGCGAGCCACTCGACTGTACACAGCTCGAGGCCGTAAAGCACGAAGCGAGAGAGCAGCAGGACGGCGTACGTGCAGCACACGGCAAACTTGTTGCGGGGGGCGTGTGGTGCGGCGTCGTACGGGTCGCGCGTCGCCTCGCGCTTGTACAAGCACAGCTAGCCGGACGCTGGTTCTAACGCTTTGACCGCGTCTGCGGTGAGGCCCTGCTTCTGGCACCACTCTACGAAGTCGTCGATGAGGACGGGCCACGCGCCCTCCGCGTCGTAGTTGCTCATGCCGTCGTCGATCTGCGTCGCGAAGTCTAGGAGGAGGTTCCACGTGTCCTTTGGTATGGATCTCTTGTGATGCTCCTGGAATTGTTTATGGATCAATGTTAGTTCGAATTTTAAGTAATTTGGAATTTAAAAATTATCTAATACTTCATAAACATGCAGATGGATAGTATCTTTAAATGTTAAGTGAAGAAAAATAATTAAATTGTAGTAAGCCAACAATCATTCAAGGTCTACTAACATCTGGTAGTAATTTAAATTACATTAAGAATGGTAATTTAATGTTATTTTAATTACCACATAGATTAAACTGGGGTCCTATAGGACAGTAATATTAGATGAATTTAAAAATCATGTTTTTTTTTTATCTTTCAATAAGCTATGATTCATGCCAGAAAATCTAGTATTTAAAATACACTTGAATCTGACCTAAAAACAAAAGAAATGATGAGTACATGTCTAAATATTTCTGAGTCTATGAACTACATTATTTACAGTGTTCTAGTTTTGCCTGGCACAGACAAAAGTATGTTGAATAATGAATGATTTGAGTAGTTAGTGGTACTTTTTTATTTTTACAGGCCAAAAGATCCAAAGCAAGAAAGAAAGAATAAATCGAACAGTGAATTTAGGGACCAAGTAGATAGAACTTTATGTGAATGCCTTTTAGACATGCTGGTGAAACTGCCATCTTTTGACTTCAAATAGTTATGAAATTAATTTGTGTGCATCTAGTGGTGGTCACTCAGTGGTTGATATTAAAAAAACCTATTCAACCATAATTTGTATAATTTTATGTTTTAGAAAAAGAAAGCAGGAAGTTCATATTATCTATATTAGCTATTGTATTGAGTGTTTCTGTATGTGAGTAGATGTTTGTAAAAAAACCCACAGCACAGAAGTAAATCCAAGAGAAACGAAAAATCTCTGCCCTCTGAGTATGTAGGGTTAGAAATGTATAAACCACCAATAACTCACCAGTTACACTTAAGTCTGATGTAATTATAGGCAATTCAATGCTTTATCACCAATATAATCACACTTACAAAAGTGAAACTCACTCTTGCATAGTCCATAGATAGCATTATGTTTTCTTTATTAAGGATACAGATAAGAATATCATGTATCATTCATTTTCAAGATAAAAATGTTTGTACTATATAATATTATGATTCTACTTTTATGATCTGGGAAAATCATTCACTATTTATTTACATTAGGAATGGTATTGTTTTAGTAGATATTGTCCCCATAGTAGGAATTCTAAAGAAACCAGTATTTTTTTCATGGAGTGACAGCCTGTCTGACCTCCACAACCCAACTGGGTTGTGGAGGTCAGACAGGCTGTCACTCCAGTGCTGGGTGTTATAGTACCCCTCGGTGGAAAAACAGCTTAACATTTCCTAATAGTAATGATAATCTCTTATTATAGAATTTAGGGATATTAATATAGATGCCAAATTGGCATGTTTATGAGATTGTCAGGCCAAGTACAACAATGAATGGGCAACCATTTTATCATGCAAGGAAAAACATATTTTATTAATTTTTGGGTTTGCACATGCAACTTGTATTTTGTATTCATATTGTCACAACTATTTTGGTAAATAATATAAAAAGTATTTTGTTTTGATACACATGTGGTATGTGTGAACAGAATGAATTATTTACCTTTTATCTTTAATTCAAAATGAGGATAAACTTATACATACCGTGAGAAATTTGCACCATGCATCTAGGAACTTAAATCTCCCACGGAGCACGATATTCCAATAGGCTATCGCCATATCCAATTCCAATCCTTTCTGACCTGGATTCTTGGCATAATTGAATGTGAAATGATAAAAGTCTTTAAACTTATTTTGATCTTTTATCTCTGACTCCAATGTTGGTAATTTTGCTTTTAATTTGTCTATGCTATCTGCTCCAAGCTCCATGAGACCAGTTGTGAACTCTTCTTTAGTAAACTCACACTGTACAGCAGCTTTACATTTCCATGCTATAATAAGAACTAAAATTGACTCAGGACTTAAATTAAGGTCTTCTAAAAACTTCATAACACCATCCACTGTGATTTTATCGTTCTCCTGTTGATCTTTGTACTTTGTAAACAGTTGGTCGAGCTTTTTTCTGTCCACAGACGCCTTGACGGGGTCCTTGTAGTAAGCTTCAGGGTTCTGAAAGTAGTTGTCGCTCGCGAGGTCCAGTTTCCAGTCATTTTGAGACAAACAATATATCGCCGTGCTCTCACTCGTCTGCGTGAACGCGACGAACTTTTTAACTTTGTCTCTCTGTGACGATTTTAATTTATTCTGTAAAAGAATCGTACGAACGTCATATTTATAACCTTATTAGTGCTTACCTGTCATCTAATTTACGTATCAAAAAACAATTTGGGCATTTTATGTGATGGCGTGTTTGTTATTTTGGGTGGATTTGATGCATATTTTAACACGATTACTCACCATTTTCGTGAATTTTTTAATGTTTCTAATGACTTTCACTGTTATTTCGACATCGGAACCAAAGTGAAATAACAATCATAGACAACTTTCTAATGTTGACACGAAATAGACTAAAATTACCCATTTTGCTTAGATCTCGTTTGCTTTTTGTTTGAATATTAATTAAATCTATAATTAAAGTAAGGTGAAGTAAATGAACGAATTAAAAAAATGCAGTTAATTAATTCAATACTTATTATTAAACGTCTTTAGCTCAGAATATTTTTATTTGTTTCCCAAAAATATGATGTTATTCGTTTTCAAAACTGTATACAACAATAACATATTACCCTATAATCAGGGAATCTTAGATAAATTTATTAGCAACACCGTTTTGTAAAATAATCATAGACAATTATTTCTTCGTTCCGAAATTATTCGTTGTATGACACATATTGAAATTCCATTCATAGGTAAAATAAGTAATTAAACTAATTATTTTGTGGAAATAACGAACGAAATACAAAAGTGATAAAATACGAAAAATACAGATGGATTTATCATTTTAACAATTTTTCAGAACGATGTTGTCAATAACTCCAAAACAGCTGATCGCAAAACATAACCTAACTTGCAATACTAAATAAGTGAATTATAAGCGAAAATCATTATGTTATCATAATAAAATCCTATAAAAATGCGGTCTTTATTAGTTAAGCAGTTGTTTTACACTCCAAATCGATATTTATTTAAGTCAATTAGTACACAAAGCCCAAGAGTGCGTTTTGCGCCCAGTCCAACAGGATATTTACATTTAGGAGGCTTACGAACAGCTCTATACAATTATTTATTCGCTAAATCTCGAGGCGGTGCTTTTATATTGCGTATAGAAGATACGGATCAAACGAGGAAAGTCGAAGGGTCTGTGGATGCGCTTTTGAACGATTTGCAGTGGGCGGGTATAAAGTGTAACGAAGGTCCTGGCATAAAGGGCGAATATGGACCTTACGTGCAGAGCGAAAGGTTGAATTTCTATCAGTAAGTTTTATTTCCTAGATATATTTAGTTCTTACGTTTATTTTCTTAATTTTTTTTAAAGTTTTTAGCTTTCAATTGCTGTTGCAATTATAAACACAATAACCTTTGGCAACACTTTTGTCTTCTTCACTTGCTGTCAGACTTTTGAATTCTAACTATGTGTTTGTAATTACTGTTGAAGAGTCAAACTTTTATAGAACCGGACAAACTTCTTTAATTAATATGACACTCATTGACCATTTTACTTTTCTTCTTTCCAGAGAACACATAGCAAAACTTCTCGAGAATGGTTCAGCGTATAAATGTTTCTGTACCGAGAGGAGACTGAATATTCTTCGTAGAGATGCGGTAAAGTCTCAACGGATACCCAAGTATGATAATAGATGCAGAAGTCTCACTGATGAGGAGATTAAGGAGAAGATGGATGCTGGTGTTCCACATTGTATTAGATTTAAGGTAAGGATATCACATGACTTTTGAAATTCATTATTTAGGCTATTAGGCTATTTATTAGGCCCACTGTCATGTAACTAATGTAGAGCCATGCCAGAAAAAAAAAACAAAATAATTAATGTAGATTAATGAAAATATTTGACATTTTCACTTTGTCTTTACCTAGCTGAAATACCAAAACTCATGTGTTTTAATGTTTCTGAACATAAACTCGCTGAGTAAAAAATTGTGGACTACAGATCTTTCTCATGGTAATACATCTTGGAGAGAGATTTAGAAGACTAAAATAGGTTATAAGGAAAGAGCTTTCAATGTTCTCGCTGCTGTTCTGTATCCTTTTGTCAAACCAGAGACGTATGTATCTCTGTGTTCTGCATAGCTGTGTTCAGACAGTAACAAAATGTTAACTGGAACTCAATATCCTATTCCGGTATGATTTAAAGTACATTGCTTTCACATTATTGATGTCAAATGATGTATATAAAAATATTGTAAAACATTTTTAAAAAGGAGTATGGAGTTTCTTGCCCATTCTCCTTCATACAAACCTACCCTTGCGAATGGGTGTAGAATCAATCCCATCCCATCCCATTTCCTTTAATGTTAATATTCGACGTTTGAAAGTACCTCGTTGATGGCCTAATTGAAATAAATGATTTGACTTTGACTTGACATTTGTATGCAGAACATGTAGGTATCATTTTTAATTTATTTTGAATGTGTTAAAAACATAAAATAAGTCCTCCCACCCAGGGCAGAGCGGGAGGGACTGTCAGACTCGCACTGACTAAAATCCACGGTGTCCTTCAATACCCCTTTACGTACCGAAATCGCGGTAAATCATAACTCCCGCGACCTCGACAGGCTTTGGCCCTCTACAAGGGGGCCCCGTCATTTTTGCTGACATTCTTTGAGGCGCTCCTGAACCACAACGCGCCGTCGACTTGGGCATGGTCCATGGTCGGACAGCGAGTTGCCCATTACTCGCTGCCTTCATGCCCGCGCAGAACACGTAGGGATAAAAGCTAAGCTTTCTGGTTGTAATAGTAACTGCTTATCAGGTGTCCAACTGCTAAACAAAGGCCTGCTCTTTCTTCCAGCCATTCTTACCTGGCCCTGCAATTTTATTACCTCAAAATAAACAAATTAATTTTATTTCACCAGCTAACATCGGACTGCCAATTCTTCGACGACCTGATCTTCGGTGGAATAGCATACGACGTATCCTTGAACGAGGGCGATCCGGTCCTGATGAAGAGTGATGGTTACCCAACTTACCACTTTGCCAATGTGGTGGATGACCATCTGATGAGGATCACTCATGTGTTGAGGGGTGTGGAGTGGCAGATATCCACCACTAAGCATTTGCTTATTTATAGGTAAGGGGGGTTCAAAATGGCAGACACAAAATAATATTGCCATTGAAAAGACCAAGTCATGGGTATAGTATCCTTACTATTTAAGTTACAGACAGTGTGTATGTGATTGTGTTTGTGTATGTGAGTTTCTAAACACATCCACGATACAGGAAGAAATTGAGTGGGGCAATGTATTAACCAAAATTTTACCCATCGAAAATGAACATTACAGTATTGTGATAAAGTTGAAAATCTGTCAAAGAAATTTGATAGGTTACAGGGTCTACCTTGAAAACGTCTGCTCTCAAATTAACTTGCGTAAAAGACGTCGAAGGAATAATTAGTATTTGTTTTGATGTACTCAACTTTGCGCTTTACTTTAACACACATAAAGTGTATATTCATCCAATTTATTTCTTGATTTTCAGAGCGTTTGGTTGGACACCACCGCAGTACGGCCATTTGCCTCTGATCGTAAATGCTGATGGTACAAAGCTAAGCAAGAGACAGAGTGACATCAAGGTTGAAGACTACAGGAGAAACGGTGGGTATATTTTGTAGTTTTTTCTTGGAGTTGCTTGAGACTTCTTGCTAAAGGCTGCTAATCGCGTCTCTTTTGTCTATTTCTTGTGAATGATCGAATCTTGAATGTATCTAAAGTGCGACAACCTAAGCCACGCAGATCAGTCAAATTGATAATCATCCTAACTACTACGACACAAAAGTCGCTGCCAATATAAAACGTGCGGCAGTTTGTGGGTAGATTTTTTTTTACGTGGTAAAATCATTAAATGAGTCCTCGCACCGAGGGCAGAGCGGGAGGGACTGTCAGACTCGTACTAACTAAAATCCACGGTCCTTCAATAGCCCTTTATGTTCCGGGGTCACGGTAATTCGTAGTCCCGCGACGGTTTGTGGGTAGATAGTAAAAATAACAAACTTGCTACGACGACGTAAATCAGTCGAATTACATAATTATGTCGTAGTAGTAAGGATGATTTTTACTTCAGTTTGACAGCGACACAAAACATTCGAATCGTGTCATGAGTAAGGGCGCTAAGTCAATTTTTTTGCAAATAATCGTGACCTGGACATCTTGATGAATGTGATTGAAACTGTCCTTTCAGGGATATACCCTCTGGCTCTAGTGAACTACATCACGCTGTCTGGAGGAGGATTCGACCATGTTCCTGGTGCTGGAGTCAGACTCAAGAGTATGGATGATTTAGCTGAAGAGGTATGATACATTTCAATAGACACCTTGTCTCTGCCCTATAGATTTTTAGATTTTCACTAAACACTGAAAATCAGCAGAACTGTGACCCTGATGTTACACTTAGAATACAGATCTTGAAACTTACCTGTATGGAATCTTCATTTAATGACGCAAAAAACCTATGCGTTGATTACTACTACTTATTAATAGCATTACATTATCAACAAACACCATCAGAAAACATTATCCGGGAACCATCAATTGAGAAAATTTTAATAAAATAAACTCAGTAACACTTAGCCCGACTCTGCCTGAATCTGGTACTTCATGCTTAGCAGTCGCATTTGAAATCAGTAGACCAACAACGCAGTTACATTAATAAACTTTTAACCATAATTATGTTTTATAACAGTTTCAGATAGAGAAGATATCAGCTCACCCCAGCCGTCTAAACCCCGATCTATTAGAAGAATGTAATCGGCTAGAAATCAAACGAAGACTGAAGGACAATAAACTCTCCGAAGCCTTAGTAACTACCCTCCAAGATTTGATTACGAAGACCTACCCAGATCACAAGCTAAACTTAACAAATGAACACGTTACAAGCGTTCTAAACTGGTCTGCTTCTAGAATATCAAGAATAGAAGAGCTTTCTTCGAAAAAGTACGGTTTTCTTTGGATTTTACCGAAAAACACTTCGAAAGTCGACCAGGAACTGCTCAAAAAGTTGGTCGAAAACCTGGAAGGGCTGGAAAAGTTCGACCAAAGTTCTTTAAAGGAGCATTTAAGGAGTTTTTCTGTGAATAATAACGTGAAGTTTCCAGCGTTTATGAAGATGCTTCGGTCTGTCATCAGTGGGCTGGACGAGGGTCCAGGAGTCGCAGAAATGATGGATTTGTTGGGAAAAAGTCAGTCGTTAGAAAGAATTAAAGCTGTTGTACGATATTTTGCTAGTTTTATTTAATGAAAGTGAACTGGAAACCACATATATACCTTCTATAAAACGCAAAACGACTTCAGACATTTTTTTTTTGTGTTACCCAACTTTACTGGCAGATGGCGCTAACTCGGTTTGTTACGGCCTTCGGCGCGTGATTTTGATCGCACCGACATTTTATTCTCCCGCCTGGCCTAAGCCCAAGTCTCCCGGACTCTCCCTACATAATATTATTTTAATTAAAATCTGAACTACACGTACAATAACGTTTTGTTACCTGCCATTGTGTGACTAGGTTTTTTTAACGTTAGGAACTCCTACACTAGGAATTTCTCGTCGTCTCCCGTGTTTACAAAAATGTTACTCACATACAAAAGCAGACCCGGAATAACAACAACTTATAAAATTATCATAAAAATTTTTGCTCCATTGGGGAATCAAATCATCGACACAGAGCGCAGTAGTCGATGGTTCGGTTACTGTGCCAACCGTGCACAATAAAACTTAAAGCACGTCCTTTTTTATAGCTCTTGTTTGAGTCCTTTCTTTAAAATTGATTGTGCACCTTGTAAATATTAACTGTTGTTCAAGTACGAAATTAGAAACTTGTTAAAGTTCTTATTCGAGTAACTTTTTAAAAAGAAAGTGAAAAAAGAAATTTATCCCTCGCTATGAATAACTCCCTTTATCGTGGGTGCTTTTATAGACATTTTAAATTGACATAAGAACAATCAGACCTGGATCAATTATCTGTACGGCATACAATTACTTGCTCCATGCGGGAATCGAACCCGTGACAGGCAGCGCAGCAGTCGATCGTTCAATCACTGCGCTAACTGTGAATTGACTGTGACATCAAATAATTCCCTAAAAGAAAATTTAATATAAATGTCCATGACTAACCCAAAAAAACATCGTGCTTATATCAACTTAAAAGTTCACTAAAAATCACAAGTCAATGATATCATAAAACAAAAGCATCCAAATTGTAATCTAATCATCTCTTTTATCTTTTTTTTTGATCCGTTGACATTTTATAGTCCATTACGAGAGTGGAGCCAGTAATAAAAATGAGTTAAATCTTTATTTTTAAGACTGAACAATAACTCCATGGTCTTGAGAGGACAATAAACTGCGATTACTGGAGCATTGAGAGACGCTCTCATCTTTATGACATTGCTAGGTCATTCAAGGGTAAGTGTCTAGAGATTTTACGTGCTTACTACTCTTCATAATTATTGCACTCGACATTCCGGGGCCACGGTTACTCAACACTCCCGCGACCCAGCAGCAGGCTTTGGCACTCTAAGGGGCCCCGTCAGTTTGCTGAGAGTTCTTTTGGGCGACCTGGGCATAGTCCATGGTCGGACAGCGAGTCGCCCACTACTCGCCGTTCGCATGCCTATGGTGGCCGAAAATCGTCCTGCGACGTCCGTTGCCGTGGGCGTCTCCCACTGCGGCTGGGTCTTGAGGTGGACGCTTTCCTCTCCCTCACGCGGCCCGCCTCCCCCTTCTGTATTTCTATCACTTAGCATTGTTAGTATTGAATGGGTAAAATTTTGATTTCTTTTGGATGCCTCGGCTAAGTGTCCAGTTGATCGCAAAAGGGTCGCACTTGTTAGAAATAGGATGTGAATTTTTGGTTTGATTTATGTAAATACGAGTATCTACTTAATTATCAAGTTTTGGAGATTAGGATGGTTACTGCTATTTATTTACTGTATGTAAACTATCTCCAATTACTTATGTATACTTACTTACTTATGTATAGGAATGGGTTTATGAATAATGTACAGAAAGTCAAGACTAAGTATTTATTACCAAGCTACCGTCCATTCGCAAACCTTAAGTCATCGTGGAGATCGTGGAGAATGGAGAAGAAACTCGACGGCAATATATTTTATGTACACAAATTTGTAAAACTTACATTATCAGTAATATTCACATGATAATAAATATCAATTCGGTAACTTACATTATCATTGTAGAAGATTAGGACTCAAAGTAAAACTCTCAGTATCACACACTTGGATTCTCCATTATTATATCACATAGAATAAACAAGACACCACTTAGGACACGTCTTAACTCTTTGAACAGTTGCAGCGTAATGGACACGAATATGGGGGTACATCTATTTTTATAAACTTTGAATTCTACCCCTTCCAACAAAGACTACCGTCATAATTAACAAATTATTATTATTTTCGTTATTTGAAAACAAAGTTGCCCCACACTAGGCATTTCTCCTGTGTCCTACGACATTTACAAACATAGAAACTCCCATACACAAACACCCGGACCCGGAAAACTGTTGGCCCTACAAATGTTTTTTCAGTGCGGGAATCGAACCCCCGTAGCCAAGCCAGCCAGTCCAGCGACTGCGCCAACTGTGTCATCGAAGAGTAATGAGGCTGTACTACTACGAAACTTGTTTATGTTTAATTTTTTTTTTATTCGGCTACCATTTAGTCTTCATTTCTCTGGGACAAAATCAAAGTTAGAGTGAACAGAACAGGCTTCTTGGTAAGCTCACTCCATGGTAGATTTTGCATCTTTTACTCTATCTTTGTCTGTCATCTCTCTTTGTCTCTTTTAGACTTTCTACTTTGACCTAAGACCTGGGAATCGAACCAAAGAGCTCACATCCTGACAGGAGAAAAATAATTAAATAAAACCAGCACATTATGAGTAACAGTATAATTTATTGAATTCCCAAATATAAATATTGAGAGAAAATATCGAGTCGATTCTGAGTTACAATAATTTCACAAACAATTTTCAGATCCATACAAAATCATTTTTGTTACAGAAAAATAAAGGTTGCACATTAATTAAAATTTAACTTTGGATGTAATAGCCTTAGTCCTCACAGAGATGCATGTTTCTTTTGGCGCGTGGCCACAGATACAATAACAACTTAACACCTAACTCTTTTGTTGACTGTACATTAGATTGAAGAGTAACATGTCAAAAGAGGTTGCTTTAAATAAATTGCTTGTTCAGTGTTGGGACAGGGCTTTAGTGTCGAAAAGAAATTGACTTATATAGCACGTCTAGCTCAACCTCTTTCTCAAACTACAGTAAACATTTTCCGATGATGTGCAACCTTTAAAAAAACAAACAAACCACAACAATTTTGATCAATGACTGTTTAATAAATTAACTTAAAATATATTGAGCAAAGTTTTATTAAAATAAATTAAAATACAAAAAAACTATGCAAACTTCACACAAAAACGCAAACTGGAGGCTTACTCCAGATATCAATATTTTATAACAAATCAAGAAGGCTCATTTCTCCATTGGTTAAAACTTTTACTGCATGGTACTTTTGCCGCTTTTTTTACATTTTCCAAATACAAATTTACTAATGGCGCCTTCCTGTCAATGTCATTAGTACCATAGAGTTTTTTTTTGGTTCTTTTCGTCCCTCTTTGGGACAGGCAAAGGGAACTGAGTCCATACAGCCAAGTACCATAGAGTTATTAATTTTGATTTTTATTCTATTTTGACATCTGCAATAACAACTCTTACAAACATAATCATAAATCACAATCTTAAAAAAACTATCAAAACAAAATAAATGAAAACAATCGCATTTAAAATAAGTACTTATTAAAATTTTTGGTCTTGTTTTACCTAATTGATGCCGTTCGTATACAATCCATTATTATGCAAATTATATCTAAATGAGTATTAGAACTATTTAATGATAAACTTTTTAAATAGGTATCGATACATGACGTTAATTAATGACAGGAAAATAATTTCATTAAAACGGTACAAGATTAATGGCATTAATTAAAAATAATAATCGTACTACATAGTTTTGCCGATTATTTTGTTAATTAGGTACTTTGTATGCTAGGATTTTTCAGTATTAAATCTGGGCACGGATTTTATTGCATTAAATTGTGTTTTTGCAAAATGTATCATCAAACAGTTGATATAGCACAAACAAATCATACATTAGCGATAACTTTTTAAAATAATGTAGACAACATTGTGTACTTGTACATTTTTTTTTCTCACAACTTGAATCAGGAACATATCGATATTACAGTGACTAGATAACTTAAACATAAATAATTTAATTATTGTTTTAATTTTGGCAAGCAATCTTTTTTTAAACACACAATTTATAAAAAACTCGTATAACTATTATTTATTCAAGTTTATTTTTTCCGAATGTTAACGTTTCCTTACGTCTCAAATTACAAACAATCGAAACTATTGCTTTTTCAACTGGAAGCCCCGAATCGGAAGACAGCCAAACGTTAACGTAAGGCAATAAAAAGTAAAAGTATTTTAATTGAACGAGAGATTGGGAAACCTAATATTGTGCAGTTATAATTAAATACTCGCGAATAACTGTGCATAGATAAGGATGGCAAGAAAGATAACTGTAACAAGACTGTGTTTTATCTGGCGCTGCCTTCAATTCCCAATTCAAAATAATTGCCGCCAAAATCAAAACAAAACAATAATTACAACATCTAAGTAGAAAAATCGAAGCGAAAAATCGATGCTTTATTGCTTAATTGAAATCGTAAAATAGTTTACAAAGAATTATTATAATATAACGACAGCATTATTAAAACTGACTTAAACATATTGATATGATTACATTTATAAGGAAATCTTTTAGATTTTATCACTTTGCCGTTTTATGGGGACAAAGGTTATAAGAGAAATTACTCATCCGACAAATACCCGATACCGATATCCGAAATCGCATTTGTTTATGGCTAAAAAGGCTCTGGTCCTTCGTACCCATAAAACGACAACTTTGAAAAAACATTACATAAACACTGAAATATACCAACTATAATTATAATTATTCAAAAATTCACAGCAATTGAAATATGTAATGTAAAAATTAAATATCCTCAAACATCAATTTTCTCACATCAGAAAAACTCCACATTTATTATTACACTTGAAATATAAAAACACTTACAAATAATGAAAGTACAACGATTATCTTTTCAATTACATTTTTATTAATAATAACTTTGAATAATATCATTTCGACAAAATTTACAGAATATAACGTTATCATTTGGGATTTCTTTGAAGAAAATATTGTGAACATTTTATGTGTGTATGAAGATGAAATAATTTGATACAACAATAGATATAATAGGTATCTACATTTTGGATAATTATTATGAATAATATGGATGCGTTTTTATGCGATGCTTAGGTCCATCGACGACACCATTGAAACATTCTCGTACTAGCCATCTTTGCTATGCCCATCGCGTTCCGTTTCATTGGAGAATTTGACCCTTCAATAATTATTGTTCAAGATCGATCCTCGCCTGCCGGGGTCGCGAGACTTACGAATTACCGTGACCCCGGTACGTAAAGGGCTACTGAAGGTAACCGTGGATTTTAGTCAGTACGAGTATGACAGTCCCTCCCGCTCTGCCCTGGGTGGGAGGACTCATTTGATGATTTTACCAAAAAATAAAATAAAAAATAAAATCGATCCTGAATGTAACGTGTACCTGTCTTCCAGGCCTTAAGCTCAGCATAAAAACCCACCAACTATTTTTAAAGTATATTTATTATTTCGAATATACCTAAATCATCTAAGGCATTAAACGATCCGTTTAGTCCACGGCGGAAATATTTTCTACTTTAGTATTAAGTTCGAGTTTACAAAACTATTATAAATATTCAATATAAATACAAGTTATGTATAGACGACACACGTTCATGTACACTAGTACATAGACTGGATTCTCTGTAGAGATACATTTTATAAAAAACATTTATAAGGCAGATCATATAAGGAGAGGCGATCGCGTGGAGCGAATAATTACTGAAAGAAAACGTAATTTAAATCTTAGGCCTCATTACTTACGAACAAAAATAAATTCAGAAATTGTTTTAAAATATATATTTTTCAAATCTCATTTTTAATATAATATACGAGCAACTCAACAAGATTTTAGAACGGCCTATTTCTGTTTCCCAAGTCATCTGTTTTTGTCAATTAACTGAAAAAATACATCCATCCCACGCGATCGTAGCATTTATCTAAGAGATATAAATAAAATTATAAGAGATCACATTTTATAAATAGTCTTATAACAGTTATATTAAAGTAGGTTGTCTGTCATAGTTCACACAGACGTGATGAGATTGCTTCGTATTATTTAGAATTTTGAATTAAGAATAAGACACCTACAATGTGGCGACTGTCTACTCTACTCGACCACCGTCACGGTGCGTCTTCTTACCCACCCCATAGTCTAATTGCACCCATCTACTCTATACAGTCACATTATAGTGGCTTCTTGTACCTTCTATAGAGCTATAAACCGCCTAATCGTCGAAATTGAACGTATCTATGATATCCAGTTATACTCTGTTATTGCTCAAAATTGTAATAGAAATGAAGCTTGAATTTAATCATCGGGTAAATATAGATCTAATGTGCTACAGATGTAGTTTTAATCTGATAATGTTTGGTATACATTTTACTTAAGGCTTGTACGTATATGATGTACCGAATAAATTATTCTATGCTATATTTTTATGTCTAACCACAGTCTAACTGCTACGCGAACATTTACTATTTTGTGCAATATACGGGTAGTTATTTGGTGCTGAATAAATGCTGAAAATTGGACTTGCAGTATTTAAGACATGAAATTCTGTTTTAAAAAAGAAAACAATTTATAGTATCTACTATTTTGCAATGCCTGTATCTGCGTGGAGCGCTTTCCAAAGAGGCCTGGGTGATGTTTAGAGGGGAAAATTATTTAAATACCTATAAAGTACAAGGTGTCTTTAAGGCTTTCACAAATAATCCTTATTTTTGTTATGTATACTACGGAAAAAAATAATTTTAAAATCAAAAAAATCTTGCCACTGCAAGTCCTGTTAAGTACATTAGTAATTGTTACTGTTTTCGTATTATAGTACTCTGCTACTGTTATTATATTTATGAAAACTATTGACTGGCTATAGTGGCTCTAAGCTAATGTTTATTTTTATATTAGGAATAAAAGTCCCGACTGCCAATTCTTTTTTTAAATAAAATCAAAAATGCCACGCGTTCCTTTTTTTATATTAAAATTGTAACTGGCAATCAATAAGGGATTTTTATTATTTTTCTATTTTTTATAACAAACTTGGGAGTATCTATGTGGTCAGGATGCTACTGCCTGTATGACATTGCCAAAGAAGTTAGGTGCTAAAAGAAATATCTATTCCACAGTGATATCTAGCAGTCTTTTCCCGAAAAACTCGGGTCAAGTTTTTTAGCCAAACAGTAATAATTCGTTGTTCCAATAAAATATCGTAAACAATTTCAACAACAATTTAAGAAAACTTTTTTAGTCTTTGAAGGCAATTTTGGCAGCATTTAGAGGTAAACTATATTTAGGGACTATTTATATTTTTAAGGGACGAAATTATGTTTTTAAAATTGTTCAATAACGGTTTCGAAAATTATTTTGTCGTAAATATTCAATAGGAAAAATTTTAAATTGGGTATTTAGTAAATATATATTGACCATTTGCTAATAAATTCGCGCAGTCTGTTCCCAATTCATTACTTTCATTTGGTTTCTGATTCTGTAAAGAGCAATACTTTAATTATTTATATATTTGCCCTAGATTTTAACTACTCTCATACATTCCCATGGTCACTTACCTACAGTTTTACCGTACCACATATTTTTGCCTTATTTAAAAAGACTTTAACTTGTCATAACCATAATATACGGTATGACATTAATATCAATAAGTAGTATTAATCGAAATGGTTCCAATATTTTTAATAGATATAAAATTATGTTATATAAATATTCCAAATCCAGTAAGTAACTAGAGTGGCATTAATTTTATATTTTTTTTTAAGAAAGTGCTCAGGAAAATATTTTTTCGTAGTTCACAACTTTAATATGATTATTTACAACATGTTTCAGAAAAATGTGGTCATATTTAAGGGTGTGGTAGGTTTTCATGCCCCAACATTATAATTTTGAAAAAAAAACAAACTGTTCCGTACTAAATTCTGTTAACAAACTGGATCTGATAGGGCCAAATGCCTGCCGGATTTGCAGGAGAGATGATAAGAGCTTATCCCGTTCTCGGAATGCAAAGGGCAACAGAAGGTTCTGGGTGATTTTTAGTCGGTCAAGTCAGACAGTCTCCTTCAGTAGGAGGACTCATTTAAAGATTTCGCACCTAAAAAAAAAGTACGGGACAGTTCCTTTTCCGCAGACAATGTAGGTTGCATAGAGAAAGCTGTTTATTGGAACACCCTTTACCACATCCTTAAACTTGGGGTCTTATCTTCGGACACATGCTGTATAAGAATAAAAGAATGAAGAAATAGAGGTAGTATTATTCGATGACAGAAGATTAGAATACTGAGAGAAAATATATCCTATTGTATACTCAAAAAGTCGTAAGAGAGATATTAAAGAAGCTTATTGCTGTATAAGTAATAGTTTTAAACAATCTATTTAACTAATTAAAATTATCTATCTGACTAGAATTCGGCAATTAAGAGTATCCGTATAAATATGACTTGGATTGAGTTTAGCTTGCCACTCTTAGTTTTAAATAAATTGTCAAAGAAGTAGAATCCAATATTAAAATCGATTCATAAATCACATTCGATAAATTTTAATATCCTTGACACCAAAAACAATGTTTTGAGGGCCGAGACAAAGTACGCTTTCAAACCGTTTCATATTTAGATAAACTGTCAATAGAATTGACATTTTAAAACTTTTTGGTAGCTTATGTCAAACCAAATTTTTTTTAGTACTTTTACGGTTGTTTCACACGTCACAATCACATCACAACCGCAACACATGGGGTGGCACATATTGTATGTTGGAAATAATGGAATTTACAAAGACCACATTTTGTCGTCTTATTATATTTTACGACAAAATGTGGCGATTGTGTGATATGTCCAAAATGGTCATGGCCATAGTGACACCACGAACTAGCGAACGACCACTTACAAGAATAGCAACAACCAAATTCACTTTTTGCCGGTACCACACTGCAATTGCAAAAAGCTGCAGCAACACTATTCACACGTAGGTAGCAACACTGGTTGACCACTTTTTGTGATGTGATGTGGTGTGGTTGTCTCACGTGTGTAACAAGCCTTAAATCTGATAGAATGATAGGTACTCTATCTAGGCCCTTAGTTCATATCAAGTGCATTCGAGTTAATTACTGCGCCTATAGGTGACGCTTTTATCAATCACATAGTTTTTTTTTAACAAAAAGGGGTCAAAGCTCCACCTTTAGAAATCGATGTTCTGATTTTTCTTTCATTTTAGAAGTTAGTTAGTCATAGTTTTTATATAATAATAATATCTTTTCTCTATACCTAATAAGGATCACATGTAATATATTTTGGGACATAGAATACACAGTAATATTTTAGAAATATGTTTCTTATCAATATTGATTATTTAACTATAGACGAAAAATATAATATTTATATGCGTAAAATTCTGTTTAAATATTTTCAAATAGTAACTATTTAGAATAAAGAGTTCTATATCTATAAAAAAGATTTTATATATGGAAGAAAAATCAGATTCGAATTTTCGAACAGTTAAGCAAGGCCATCCCCTTCGGAGCGGCCTCGCCGTCGTCACTGGAGTTCCTTGACAGCCTGGAGGATCCTCTTGACGTGTCCTACCTTTGTAACTCCAAGATCCTTGAGATCCCTCCTTGCTAGAGATAGGAGCTCCCTTCCAGTCACATCATGTTTTGCAAAAGCATCAGAATACTCGCTAAGTTGGAGCGACTCCAGCCAGTTCTGGACCTCTTTGACACCCCAGGAACGGACTTGTGCGGCGGTGTAAGTAGGAGTTGGTCCTTCGGAGACGCTTCGTCGTCCCCTCAGCCAGCGACTGCCCTTCTTTTGGACCTAAGGAGCAGGTGAAAGGGAGTAGTGAAATGACTGGGGGTACAGTTGTGTGTTAGTGTGGTTGGTTATAGAATTTTGGATGACATGCGTCTATGGTGTTAAGAGGCAGAGTGATGATTTTTAACTACTCTAGAGGTATAAATAAATACCAAGTAGGTATGAGGTTTTATGCACAATCTCTCAATCTATACGAAGCATCAGCTAGTATTTCTGTGAACTTCTTAAAATAATATTTTATTTTTCGGCGCTTCCATAAATTTTATTCTTAGGAAGAATTTAATTAAGAACGACATGACAGCTGTCAACTTGACGTATTGCCCGGAGGTATTGGAAAAGCGGCGCGAAATCGAGCAACGAATTGATTCAAGGAAGACCGATCGATCAGCATTGATTTTAAAGCACTGTGATTTTGCGATCTTTGTGTCTACCTTTACAGTTTCATTTCGGAATTTGTCAATTCTTTGAGCTCCTTGCTCGCATACTCACGCCGAAATAAATAGTAAATCTGTTTAAATAAGGACTACAAGTTATTATAATTCTGGACTTTGTGATAAAATTAGGACTGAATGATCTTAATGTATTTCTCAAACCCTTCTTTATAGCGAAAAGTATGAAATGGCAATATTGTCTAGAATTCTAGATCAATATTGTCTAGACACAAAGAACTAGAAATACGAGTACAGACGGATCCCATCTAATGAAAGTCTACGGTACGGTTTGGGGATTCTAACAGGCGATTCGAACTGGGGATATGGACGTGAAATAAAGCACCGTTAGTTAATACGGCTAAAATATGTTTTTATTTAAAGCTATGTGCAGTTATTTTAATAAATATTATATTCATGCTGCCGATGGAAGGGACAGCGTAAATAAACTGTTACCAAAGATTCAGTACATGCTTATAAGCAAGCGGATTTTGTATATTTTTCAAATTACAGAAAAGAATTCCTGGTAAAAGTTGTAGTTACGATATTCCTAACATCTTTTAAAATAAAATAAGAAATACAAGAAAATTAATTTATTTTAAAATTTAAACTGACTGATAAAAGAAAAATATATCGCGTTGTATATTAAAAAATGTAAAAGATTTCAGAACATACCTCATCAGTATGCAAGAAAGCATAACCGTCGTGGAGGGTGGCTCTTGAGAGATGCGCGCGCAGTGACGCGGCAGCACCTGCGCCGGCGCCGGTAATGCCACCACTTTCTACCAGCTCGTGACAGCTCTCCACCTAGGCAAACATCCATTAGTATTGCCGGTGGAACAACATTATGCCATCACCAACACACCACACCACAATACCTAAATACTAAAGTCTTCAATGTGTGCGTCCTATCAGTACTGACCTACGGTGCCGAATCATGGACACTCAAAGTGACACTAGTCCACCAATTTAAAGTCGCTCAGCGAGCTATGGAACGAGCTATGCTCGAAGTAACTTTGATGGATAAAAGCCGGAACAAAGTTATCCATCAGAGTACCAAAGTCATAGCAGAAATAATAAGTAAGCTGAAGTGGCAGTGGCCTGGCCACATCTCTGACAGCACAGATAAAGGCTGGGGTACACGTGTCCTTGAGTTGAGACCGCGACTTGGCAAACGTAGTGTAAGACGCCCGCCCGCCAGGTGGAGTGAAAACTTGCGAAAGGTAGCCGGCAGAGACTGGATGAGGAAAGCTCAAGCCCGGGCTCAGTGGCGCACATTGGGAGAGGCCTATGTCCAGCAGTGGACGAATACAGGCTGGTGATGAGGATGACAAACACATATACTTTTTGGTACACAGTAGTCTCTTCGTTGACACTTACCAGTGTGGCCAATAGTCTCCGCAGCTGTGGCGCTGGCAGCAGCTTGCCATCAGCGTCTTGCAGTGCATCAGCGTGTGCAGCAACACGACGGGCCAACGATACTCCTTGAGAAACACCTCCGCTGGCTGCGGTCTCGCTTATGCATGATAGTTTTACCTGAGATAGAAGAGTTTTAATTGAACAGTCTTACTTTAAAATATAATTTAAAAATGATAGAATAAATTCAGCAGAAGTTACTTGAAAAGGAAACGTTTCATAAGAAGGCGATTTTGTGGTAGTATTAAAAAAAAACAAAGAAAACAGATTTTAATTCAGATTGAGGGCGAATAAAGATAGACGGATTGTATGAGGCATCATATGACATAAAAAGGAATAGAAGATAGTGTTAATGTCAAGGGAGAGAGGAAGAAAAAAATAGTTCTAACAACCCGACTTCAACACCTTTGCGATTCATAAACAGATCAAAAAGGTGTTGAGACCTATCATAGCATACTTACATGTTTAACAAGCGTATTGACGTCGTCCAACAACGCCAGCAGTTGAGAGCTCTCAGTGGGTGACATTGCGACGCGAGGACTGGCAGGCCCGCCGCCTGCGCCGTGTCCAGCTAGCGCATGCGCTTTGAGTTGCTGCTTCTCGTCCCAGGTTCTAAACGAGGCAATGGTTGATAGAGTGTTTGAGGTTTAAAAGTAACTTGTTTAAAAAGAAAAGTATTAAGAGCAAAAAAGAGTAAAAAGCATTTTGAAGAAGACTGGAGATTAGTTGCATCAAATTTCAAAAGCCACATCATTGCATTTTGAAGTTTCATCACATAAATTCCACTGATATTAATTTTAGTAGCATTCATTCCGTTATAAAATAGACGATGGATTAGACATTTATTTAAAAATCCAGCAGATTATGACCGAGCATTGTAATTCGCAATAGAGCCAAAAAAAAACAGCTCTGTATTTTCATTGTGGTTTAAAAAACCTTTTTTTACCGTATAAGTGTCTAGGAAACTTTGTCTTCTTTAGAGTGAAACATGAACCCACTACTTCCACTACTGAATATTAAAAATAAAAAACATTCACCACTGACCTAAACTTCACTAACCTAAGACTAGTTTCAAGAGCTCTGGATCGGCACAGCATCTGGGCTCTGTTCTTGTGGATGATCCTCACGCATCCGGGGGGTTGCAGCCACGCTTCTCCATCTACTTGAACTGGTACACACTCTTCTCCCAGGATGTTGATCTGAACTGCACGGCATTGGGCGATCCTGTGCTTCTGGAGGTTGATGAGACGGGAGGCTGCCATTTGGGCTGACCCAAATACTGCTACGACCTGTTTGGGAGATTGGGTTAGTGGTTTTTCAGTCCTGAATATTTTACGCTAAAAAGTTGGGATCACACGACAATATCTTGCTGTTCATTTAGATCAAAACAAACCCTGAATTTATATGTGATTTCAGACTTATACAGTAAAACATAAAAGTATTCATAGTTGTCTGAATAAAATCACAAACTTAAAACCAAAAATTCCAAATAGATTTTTCTAGTTTCATCGACCTTAATACTAACCTCAAGTATTCTATCGTCGAAAGAGGGAGCGAGGAACAGATCATCTCCTCTAGTTCCACCCCAGAAGTTGGTCCCTCCCATGAAGGAGGGTATGTTCAGCACCACAATCCCCTGCAACTCAGGCAGGGGAATCCTTTGACCGTCACACTCTAGTTGTACCCTTTGTCCGAGATGCCTGTAAAGTGGATTTTATTGTAGCTTATGATTACAGTATTGTAAATATTGTTACGCTGAACGTAATGCGAGACTTATCTACAAGATTCTTGAATGTTTATGATTTTTATAGAATGGTAAACAATAATAAAAACTGTATCTACTACCAATGCCTAGAGAAAACAGTAACGAGTAACCTATCTAATTCAATGGAATAGATTATTTACGGTAGAAAAATATTGTGTGGTTTATGGAAGCATAAAATATAACGGTATTTTATAGACTCAAAATCCTGTTCGAGAACACTCGCGTAGATACAATCAAAATTGCGGATTCAGGATTTAGACGAAAAAATGTAACCAGTGGAAGAAGAACGGAATTTTTTGGATCGGATCACCTTTGTGGCCATTTTGGAAGTGCCCAGAATTTTTGAAGCGGATACAATAATACTAATTAATTTGACTCGTCTGTGTTTTGAACGCGCCAAAATAAATTCAGCAAATGAGAAATATATGCAAATAAGTATGCGCAGAAAACCAAAGAATAACGAAATCTAGTCTTACCTATAAGTCCTGTTCACCCATTCCTTAGATCCAAGTACTCCATACCACATATAGTTCCGTGCCCTCGACCGACATTTCTCAGGATGCTCCTCCCTCTTATTGTGGAAATCCAAGGTTATCTTCGCATCAATCCCGATCCCAAAGTAATTGTTCATCACTGCCCTTTCATAGAACCCTTCTAGGAGCGTCTCATCAGGGTCCATGAGAGGACTTACTGCGGCACATAAGGCATCAGCATTGGCTAGCAGACATTGGCTTATGAAACCTTGGGTGACGTGAGGCCAGGCTGGTAGTTGGACCAAGGGGTTGATAATAGGCAGTTTCTTGGCCTTTTCATTGGCCTCTTTTGATCCGAGGCCACCGGATGCGCCACCTTCACCCCAGATTGATGACACAGATGTTGATAGTCTAGAAACGAACAGTCGCTGTAATAGTTGAAGGATTTTTCTCAATATTTGTTTTAAAGAAGAATGGCAAACTATTGCAGTTGTAATAAAATTTTATATTGAAAAGATAGATCATCAGTATTATATAAACATTCTCTACGAGTATACTGAATATGCAAATGTTAGCACAAATGCGATATAAAATTCAGTAGGGACATGGCAGAACTATTGAAATATAGCTCTTATATTATAGAAAAACAAAGAAAAGGAAGTTTAAGACATGGATGCCCGAGAATAATTCTTGTTTCTCTTGAGATTATGAGAAAACATCGGAAAAACGTACATAGGTATATTGTTAGGAAAACGTTGTTTCCTTTCGAAAGCGTCTAGCGCCTGGCGGCTTTACATACATTTTCAGGTTGAATACACAATAAAAATAAAGCTTTTCTCTAAGAATATTTCTTAGGAACAATATTTAAATACGTACGAAAAATCTTAAATAATATGAGACCTCTTTGTATAAATAGAGATAAAAATGAGGTTACGATCAATGTTTTATTTAAATTACTGAACTGAATATGTAATTCTTTCTTTCAAGAAATTTTGTGCGTGTATAAGACTGAGACTTGATTTGTTTTTGCAGTTTCTTTTAACGTCTACCAACCTAGAACCTTATTGAAGTATAAAATTTGAATCAATAATAGATGCTTCGGTTCGCATTGCTTATTTAATATGTTACGTTCTGTCCCAATGAAATATACGTACTTTCATTAAATAATTTGAAACCTAGATTGAGAGACTAAAAGTAAACTTACTTGTCTGGTTCTCCCGGCTTGAAGAGGCTTCCACATGATATCCTCCTGGTAGCTGCAGGAGAGCAGCTCAGGAACTTCCCATATTCAGGATCTGTCTGTCCTAACAGCCTTGAGTTATCCGACTGTCTTCTTTCCCTAGTACTACCTAAACTTGGCTCTGGAGAATTCACGCTAAGAGTATCAGTACCCTGGTCAAAGATATCACTAAGAACTGAAGCCATACGGCTCGGGCAAGTCTTCAAGCTTTTCTTATCTTCACTATGTGAAGGAGAAGGTGGTTCCACTACAACGCTTACTTGCGGAAAGCCGCCCACATCGGGAGCAGTTTGCCGCATATGCTCATTGCAAATCAGTCTTGGAGGTTCCATATAGTTAGGAGTCTCAGCACTTCTGACACTGTGCGTTTCTTCAGCAGTTTTTGGTAGCAGATGTATTAGGCCCAATTTCTCGTCTTCAACCACGCGTTTCTTTAAACTTTTTCTCATTTGTTTCTTGAAAGACTTCCTCGCTATATCATTCCCTTCTTCGAAATGTGCGAGACTGCAGTATTTGATCTGTTCTTCAACTTTCGATGCATTCTCTATGTAGAATACTCTATTCTCAAATCCAAACTTCTCTGCTTCCGTCTCTTTGGGTTTCTTCATTTTGGATATGTATTTCATTTTTGCCTCGTTATTTTTCTCGAGGCTTGGGTTTCGACTGTCCATTGCAATGTCTGACACAGTATCGGATGTGAATAATGTTGTGTCATCTGTGTACGTTTCGTTGTCACCGTTCTTCCCCATCATTGCCATTAACACTTCCTGTCCAAGCATTGAACTGATATCGTCCATGATGGATTCTCCATGCAAAGTTTCCGAGTTGACGTAAGTCGTTTCTGATATTTCAGGAGAATCAATATGTCCGATACCCATTCCGACAGCTTCTTCCATATCTTCTGGTTTCGAATCGATCATTTCCGATATTAAGCTAAAGTCATCGCTAATGTTGGACCCGTCTGAGCTACTGGCTTCGATCTCCAGGTCTACGCTGGATAGCCGTCTGTCGGGCGTGCATTCGCCGCTCACCGGGGTCACTCTCGCACTTACCTCATAATGCTCATCATCTGTATACGGTTTGTCGGTGTCTATAATAGTCAATTGGTCCGATTCATAAGTATCTCCCTGTAATATCGATCTCTTATCGCTATCGTCAGAGACAACTAGGTTAGGTATAGTAAGACTACTGCTATTATATGTGCGCTCTAGTTCTGGCCTCAGGAGGTTCTTGCAGGAGCTAGTATCACAGGAGGAGAGGTTTGACAGCGAGAGCCGGTCCTGAGGCGAGGCGGAGCTGGTCTTGCTACGTTCAGGTTTGTTGTCCACGTCTAAGTTGAAGTTACCCGTTGGGTTCGAACTTATTAATTTAACTATATCTTCATCTACGTCTGGAATGCTGCGAAAGAAAGGATAACCATTGTGTTATTTACTGACTACCTAAAGTTAAGTGACCAGATTTATTTAGCTTTTAAACATTTTCAGAACTGTGTTCTTTATGAAGTTTTTGACTTTGCTTGTCGATGTCTGTGTATTTATCAGGTACTCAATAGTGCAGTGGTTATTTAGGATAGTCCAGTTGTGAGTAGGTCCGTTGTTGTTACTATGTTGTATTAAATAAGAGTCAAAGAAATACCAACGTAAACAGTATCCTACTTACTTTACTCGCTAGTATGACTTACTTGTCAGGTTGCAGCGAGGCAGCAGAGACTGCACTAGCAGCTGACGACCGCCGGCTGTCAGCAAAAGCCCTGGGTACTGGCAGCGCCGCCATATCGGGCGCAGTGGGAGTAGGAGGCACCTGAGCACTCGTCCCTTCTACTGCTGGACCGGCACTGCTGGAGCCTTCGCATGTGTCACAAGAGTCCCCTTCCTGTGATACACCCTGTATAGAAGAGAGTAGCGTCAAACGTTACAATTTATTGGTGGTGTTAAACGTAAATGGTTCAAGATACGGCTAAAGAAACTAGGGCCGTCCAAAAGCGCGTTGATGATATCGTCAAAGTCGCGGGGAATAGATGGATGAGGGACGCACGGAATCGAGAAGGATGGCAGAAAAAGGGAGAGGAATATACCTAGCAGTGGGTGATACCGGGCCGAATTGATGATGATGATGGAAAACATAACTTGGACTAATTTCTCATTTGTACAATCAACAAAGTTGAATCATGGCCCATTTTGACATTAAATCGTTTGAATCCGTCAAATTGACATCACATTGAAGATCAAAGTAGTTACAATGGATATGAATGCTTACGCGAATGTGGACTTAATTGTATTTGAATGTCTGTAAGAAAATAAGCTTATGGTGAGTCATAATTCAACTTTGTCGACTGTACATTGTACTTTGACAGTTTTGTGACAGTGTCAGGAATAATGCGAAGTTGCGGCATGCAACGTTTATTCATTTTGATTTCAGGGTCCTTTCATTCCATAGATCTTTCGGTCCTTATAAGTTATTATGAATCAGATATTATGAATGTTATGTACACGTCAATCAAAGGCAGAGATCTGGTAACGACTGTTTATTTGAATATTGAGGTTTACACACATGCCTTAATTCACTAATGTCATAGTGCCAACATAACACTTTCCCCCTATATTTATAATCCAACTTAACTAAAGTTATGTTTTTTTTAAATCCTAATATTATCTTAAATAGAGGAAACAGTTAAAACCATTAACAGTGGTTATTGATACCCTACACTAATCTAGTTAACGACATGGTACAATTGATAAACTTATATTCTATTAAATATCAATGACAGCAACTAATTATGTTAAACTTCTAAACGTTAGCAGCTACGAGTATGCTATTCAATGAAATATCATTACATTTTTTTAAATTTGTCAATACAACGTAAAGCCGCCTTCCTACGATACCGCGGTGTTGTCAGTGGTTCGTCCTGTCTTTCAGGCGGTGTGCTTGAGGGAGGCGACTCATTTGCCAATTCCCATTCTTCTGCGAGTTGATCATTCTTATCAGTCAGAGGCGACGCCTCTGACTCAGCATCAGCTTGGTCATACGCTTCCTCTTGTACCTTTGACAATGAAAATCTGGACTTTGGATTTTTTGTTGTTAAAATTTGATCTATATGTCTCTTGTGTACACGGCCATCTTGAGACTTGACCGTATAGGAAACTGGACTTTCTCGGCGTACTACCGTTCCTTCAGTCCATTTTCCTCGGTTCTTAGAATACTGTCGTAGTAGTACGGCATCTTGGGGCTCAGCCACACGTAGTGTGGTGTTCCGTCGCCGCTCACTAACCTCCTGCCGCTGTTGCACCAGGTCGCGTGTGTCGGGCCTCAGCAGGTCCAGTCTACCACGCAACCGTCGCCCGAACATAAGCATTGCGGGCTCGCGACCAGTGGTACTATGCTCAGTGTTTCTGTACGAGAATAGAAATCTACTGAGTGCTGTATTCACATTTTCGTTTTCTACCTGGGCTTTTTTTAGTGCTCTTTTTATCAGTTTCACGGCATTTTCAGCCGCCCCATTGCTCGAGGGATGGTATGGTGCAACAAGGGTGTGGCGAATACCGTTAATGTCAAGATATCTTTTAAATTCGGCTGAGGAAAAGGGCGGCCCATTGTCGCTAACTATTCTTTTCGGTAAGCCAAAACGCGCGAAAATTTTTCGCAAACTATCTATTACCACAGCAGCAGATGTACAAGAGACATGTTCGACTTCGACCCATTTTGAATGAGCATCTACTATAATTAGGTAATACTTATTATTAAATGGCCCTAAGAAATCTAAATTCAATCTAGCCCATGGTTCCTCCGGCCACGGCCAGGAGTGCAGCGGTGCCGGGGCGGGGTCGGAGCGCTGCGACCGGCACGCGACGCACTCCTGTACTGTCCGCTCGATGTCGGGGTCCAATGTCTCCCACCAGACATAATTGCGCGCTATTTGTTTCATTTTTACGATGCCTGGGTGACCGTCGTGAATTTCTTTCAAAATTAATGTTCGCAATGATTTCGGTATTATTACCCGGTAACCCCAAATTAGGCACCCTTGATCCACACAAATACTTTCCTTACGATTAAAATATGCTTTTTCAGTTTTAATATCACTTGTCTTTGGCCACCCAAACATTACGTAACCATATATTTTACTCAATAATGAGTCTTTTGCCGTCTCAATTTTAACATCTTTAAAACTAAGTGGAAAATTTTCCTGCACGAAATTAAGGTAACTACCATCACTGTCCTCACCGTTGGTTCTACTTCTTATAGAATCCAATGGAAGACGAGAAAGAGCGTCGGCATGACAATTTTGTATTGATTTAATGAACTCAATTTTAAAATTATAAGCAGATAACTGGACAGCATAACGCTGTAGTCTACTTGCAGCTGTCACAGGTATTCCTTTATTCGCCCCAAAGATATAACTCAATGGACGATGGTCACTACGTAAAATAAATTTCCGGCCGTATAAGTACTGGTGGTGCTTGCGCACACCGAACACGATAGCAAGTGCCTCCTTGTCCAGCTGCGAGTAATTTTGTTCGGCGGCGTTCAGTGTTCGCGACGCGCAGCACACGGGTCGCTCCCCGCCGTCCGCGTACCGCTGCGCTAGCACGGCGCCCAGTCCGTAGGCACTGCTATCCACTGACAACACTAACGGCAAAGTAGGATCGTAGTGTGCCAACACTGGCGCGCTGCTTAATGCTTTTTTCATTCGACAAAAAGCACGTTCACACTCATCATTCCACTGCCATTTAGCATTTTTTTGTAACAAGTTGTACAATGGTTTCATTATGTCACTTATATTTGAACAAAACTTAGAGTAAAAATTAACAAGTCCCATGAAACTCTTTAATTGGGTTACATTAGTTGGCGATGGGGCTGCTATAATGGCTTCAATTTTCTTAGAATCTGTGTGCAAGCCATTTTTATCAATTTTATAACCTAAATACGTTACACACTCCTTAAAAAATTGACATTTACTAAAATTAATTCTTAATCCATTTTGTTTTAACCTTTCCAGCACAGCTCTCAAGTTTGCTAGGTGTGTACGTTTATCTTTTCCAGTTATACAAATGTCATCCGCAAATACAGCCGTTGAAGGCAAGCCACTCAATGTTTCCTCCATTATTTTTTGAAAGTTTTCAGGAATACATTTTATTCCGAAAGGTACTCTTTTATAAATAAACGTCCCAACATGAGTGGTGATTGCTGTCAGCGGCTGTGATTTTTTATCCAATAAACACTGTTGGAATGCATTAGATAAGTCAAGCTTTGTGTACTGTTCGCCACCCCCCAAGGTCGCAAAAAGTTCTTCAATTCGCGGTAAAGGATAATGAAAATCTTTCAGAATTGGATTAATTGTTATTTTATAATCTCCACATATTCTAATTGAACCATTTGATTTAATGACTGGCACAATAGGAGTACCGTATTCCGATCTTTCAACTTTGTAAACAACTCCTTCTTGTTCTAAACGTTTGAGTTCGCTTTCGACTCGCGGGCGCAGTGCCAGTGGCAGCGGGCGCGCCTTAACAAATATGGGGGTTTCATCCTTGAGATGTAGCGAGACAGGTGTCTTAAACGTGCCTAACCCTTCTGCAAACACTTCTGGAAATTCGTCTCTCAAAGCTTTCGCTACCGAGTCCGAATCGCTTATATTGTGACATTCAACAATTTCTATTTTTAATTGCTTAATCCACGTACGGCCCATTAAAGGTGGACCACCATTTTCAATAATAAATAATTTAAGCGTTGCAGACTTAGAACCACAAACAACCATAACCACAATATAACCGACAGTCTCGATAATGTCGCCCGTATAAGATCTTAGAGATAACAACTTAGATTGTATAGGTACATGTTTAAAGTACTTATCATAATAATGCTTTGAAATAGCCGATATTTTACTGCCCGTATCAATTTCGAATTTACAAGGCACTTTTTCTACTACTAAATTTGCATAGTACGGTCCGTCACCGTCATTACTTGTAACCAAGTTGAAAAAATTACAATCATCATCCGAGTTCGAATCATTTAAAAAGTACTGACCTTTTTTTTCCTTCGCACTATTATGTTCACTTTTACCTTGGCACATTACTTTTAAATGGCCCTTCTGGCCGCACGCATCACATGTATAATTTTTAAAACGGCACTTTCCGGCCACGTGGCCGGTTTTACCGCATCGCGCACAAAGACGACGCTGCGACGTTGGGGGCGCGGGCGCCGCCGCCGCGCTGGTCCGCGCGCGCGCTCCGCCGCCGACCCGGTGTAGGCCCTCGCCGGCCGCTACATCGCCAGCCCCGCCAGCGCTCGCGCCGCTCGATGCGCACGCTGTATTCGCATGCCGCTCCGCTGCCTCGAGCGCCGTGGCTAACTCCACAGCCCTTTTGTAATTTATGCTTTTTTCGGCAAACAATCTTGACCGCATCTCTTCGCTGTATAAACCCGACACGAACTGATCGCGAAGGTTTTCTTCCAGAGAACCACCGAAATTGCAGGTTTTAGCCAAATGTTTTAAACCATGTAGGTATACACGAATGCTTTCTCCCTGCTGTTGCGTCCGCTGCCGAAAAATATGTCGTTCCGCTATTTCTGATCTCTCCGGTTCCAAATGGTTTTTGACGAGTACGACTAAATCTTCAAAGCTTTTGGTCTCCGGGTCCGCGGGTGAACACAAATCACATATAAGATTGTAGCACTCAGAACCCACTAATGTCAAAAGCGTAGCAACTTTGAGATTGTCACTGATGCTATTCAACAATATAAATTGTTCTACGCGACGAATATAACTGTCCCAGTTATGTCCTTCAATATTAAAAGGTTCTATTTGTCCAATCGGCATTTTGGCAAACAAAATTGCACGTAAGTATCGAACTTTCTAGACCGGCTGCGCCAATGTTATGTACACGTCAATCAAAGGCAGAGATCTGGTAACGACTGTTTATTTGAATATTGAGGTTTACACACATGCCTTAATTCACTAATGTCATAGTGCCAACATAACACTTAACATACTAACACTCGAGATTTCTAATTTCGAACTGTGGTGGCCAAGTGGTAGGTCGTGGGCAAAGACTACAATATAATATAGGGCGTGGGTTTGAACACAGCCAGGCGTAATAGTTTGTGTTATTAATTTCATCGACAGTTCTTTCAAAATCGAAAGGTCGGTTGATAGAAAATTGGGGCTGGAAACTGGAAACACTATAGGCTGATGAATGGCAATAAACTATTAGGTCTTTACCTATGAAATTGCCGTTCTGCAGTACTGGCCATTTCAAAACCAAATAATTTTTGTTTGGTTAAGTATTCTAATTTCACATTAATTTTTTTTTGAAACCATGGATTTTTTTTTCAAAAGTAATCATTTGTTTATTGATTAGTGTTACATTTTCATCGCATTTCAATCTTTTTCGTCATCATGGATACGTTAAAAATTCGAGTAATTTGAAATATGAGTACCGTCGTGGCAGCAACGCGGCACAAGTGGCACGCAACATCAACGACGTTTACGGAGCTAACACTATAAACCAACGCACCAAATGTTATTGGTTTGCTCGCTTTGTCCAGCTGATTCCTTTAAGAAGGGCTTCAATAAACTGCCACTGCGTTGGCAAAGATGCATTGATTGCATACACAAATAAAAAATACATGAAAAAAACTCGTTTAAATTTTTCATACAAAACGGCAATTTCATAGGTAAAGACCTATTATATTCTTATGTAGGGTAACGGTAAAAGATGCCAAGTTCCTAAACAAATACTTTTCCAATTTGTATTCAATTCCGGCTTTCCAGATTTTTAGCTTTAACAAGAAAAACCTATTACGTCTCATATGTTTAGTTTTCAATGGCAAAGAAAGATTTTATCTGGTCAGAGCTTGGACCTCTGCCATGGAAACTATGTCACTAGTTTTTGTAAAAGATAAGATGTGGAGCAAGATAAAACGTGAAATATAACTGAAATATAGATGTAGCAAAACAATAACTTTAATGTATAATACTGCACAGCTTATGTCTAAAACGTCAACTGAATTATGTCTTACATAACTGCACAAAACCTTTTTTTAGGTGTAAAAATGATCAAATGAGTCCTCCCTGTGTAGAGCGGATGGAGCTCAGCCCTTTATTAAAAATACTCTTTTTGCTTTCCAGGGCCGCGGACCGTCCGGCAACACGGTCAGTTCATATGCCTAATTGGGGCCCACGTAAGTTTGATGACAGCTCCTTATTTGAAGATCAAACCAAATGGCAGAATGCAAAAAAATATGATGACTTGGTAAACAAAAATATATATCGAAGGTCTGGGAAACAGCATAAATGATCCTCTTCAGCTTCAAGTAAAGATTCAGTCTTTAACATTTTACTGCCCAGTTTGGCTAGTGTGTGTGAGTAGAAGCAGACAGACATACCTGGGGGTACACCTGCGTGAGAGTGCGCAGCAGAGATCGCAGCGCGCGCCGCACGCTGTCCGCGCGCCCGGCCAGCGCGCATCCGCGCACTGCCCAGTTTAGTTGCTCCTGTATGAATGCAAACATTGTTTTGGTAAAGTTTTTATTATTTATACGCTTCACGTATCGAAATACTTTTTTGAGGAAAGAAAAATTAAGCTGCAAGTGGGATTCGAACCCGCGTCTTTTAGATAAGTACTCCAGACGCCTTACCAATTAGGCTGGACAAACCCACCACACTATTCCCTAACCACTGCAACTCCTGTAAGCCAGAATCAACTGTGGCAATCAACCAGAAAAGCGCCGAAACAATGAAGCTCGATGTGTCCCAGAGAATGAATTTACCTGTCTTGGATCCTGCAACGAAACTAATCAGAAAAGAATAGTGGAGGAGTAGGAAAAAATATATGTTTCCACATCCACCAATTAGGCTATCGCAACTCGTCGAGTCCGAATTTTTCTTTAACCTGTTTGCACGTTTCTTGGTAACGTTGCGCCATCTATTGGAATAGTGTCAATCTAGCAGAAGACGCGAGTTCGAGTCCCACTCGCAGATGAATGATTTTTCTCTCCAAAAATATTGTTTTAGTATTTTCATGTACTTAAGTCTAGTTATTACCAGTTGTCATAAAGCTAGTACGAGACTAGTTCTAAAGAAATACCTTTTCAGTCTTTTCGATGCTGCCTTTCTCGGCAACTGGTTGTGCTTCGGGCTCACTATCACTCGTCGTCTCCACTGGCTCCCACGATCTATAGATATAGGTTTATTAACTGCTTATAGGTTTATTAATTTATATTTCACTACTTGTCAACATAATTTCTTCCCAGAATCACCGAGCACCTGGGTATTATTAAAGGTCTAATCCTTCATTTTCTATGCTTCCTGGTTCTGTGCATGTCTCATCCAGATGTTTCCCGCAAGTTTTGTTAAGTCGACTCGGGGAGATTTTGAGCGGTGACAAAATACAACGCTTTTGGAAGATTCAAGAAGGGTCTTTAAAAAAAAAGTTGCCTCACTCTAGCAATTTCTCCAGTATCGTGGGTTGAAACATAGAATCTCGCACAAACTTTTTGCCTTACCTTGCACAATTTTACGCAACAACAAGACCTTATAAATATTCAATGTAGTGTTCATCACTTCAAGTAGGTGGAGTATCATTAAAGGCATTGAGGGTACTCACTTGCACCTGGCGTGGTCGTGCGCAAGATGCGCGCGCGCATGCAGCAGCAGCGACACGGCGCGCCGCAGCCGGTGAGCCGCACGCGCCGCCCCCCCTCCCGCGCGCTCCCCCGCCGCTGCCAGCTGCGCACACCCCGCGCGGAGCGACGTGCTGGCTACGCAGCTTACTTCACCTGCCTATATGAGTGCGTAGATATATAAAATAAAAAACTTATACTAAGATGTGAGGAAAAAATCAGTGATGTCACTGAAGGTTCTGCTCATCGAAAATGTGTGCAGTAATCAGTTTAAAATAAGGTTAACAGGTTTGTTACCAACCATACAGACCTTGCGTTATGTGGATGTATTCAAACTCACCCGACATCGCGGCGACAATCTTTGGTTCAAAATTAAAAGGGTACCTATGTTCTTTCTGGTCTACCTATTATCTTTTGATATTTACCACAGATAGATAGATTATCCACATGGATCACAAAGGAGGTTCACAAGTGCTTACCTGCATGATATCCTGTAAATTCCTCAGCAGTGAGTTCTCTTCCAGTAAATCGGGCGGCACGGGAGGTGGTGGCGGAGCTGTTACGGCGCGCTCAAAGGTCATTATTGACCACCTGGTGGACAAAAAAAGAAAAACTTTACTAGGACCTATTTTTTTTATTCATTTCGTTGCGGGATCTAAGATAGTCGATAAATCTATTCCATTTGGACTTCGTCAAACTTATATGGCTGGTTTTCATACGATGTTTTCTTTCCTCGTTTTGACAGCATTGGTTTCGAAGTGTAAGGACCAAGTAAAGTGCCTGGCTTTAGAAATGACGGCTTCCATTGCTCCTCCAACCACCACAACGTTACCCATAAGTCTAACTTAACCGGACCGTGTGGTATCCAGAAAAACGTTAGCAAAGGGAATATTAATGGCATATAGGGTTTCAAAGTCAATTGGATTATAAATAGAACTTTACAAACTTAAAGAATACAGAGCTTAACATAAAGCTGTCGAGAAAGGTCAAAAAGTTTTTAGTGGGTATTTTGTGAAAGCCCAATTTATTCAATTATTGGCATATGAACGGAATCGTGGATTCGTGGCTTAAGACGATTTGGCGCGAAGCCAAGATGACTGAAAAATTGGCTCATTAAATATTACTGTGAGGGGAAAGTCGACATCCAATTTTAGGACTTAATATTTATCGTGAATAAAATCTGTACTATCTAGAAATTTTATCTGAATTGAGTATTTATGTAACAGTTAGAATTTTAGAAGACTCTTGAGTGACTTTTTTCCAAATTATTAGTTTGTTTCAGGGCGTATTCACACTCTTTTAGATGTGCCGTTGAGTTTTAGTCTCAGATTTTAGACCTTTGTGTTAAACTTGAAAAAGTATGTAATTGCGTATGTCATAAACGTACCTGTCTAGCATCTTAGTGGAAGCTCTCTCGTATCGTTCGATGAGGATCTGGAGGTTGGTTGCGTCGTCGCAGGAGGCACCCCAACCCAGTACTCGGGCCAGGTCGTTGCCAGTGCCCAGGGGAAGCACAGCGGTTTGGACTTGACGCTGCAAAGACTTCTGGAGTTAATTCGGGTCAGCTTTTTTTTTGGAAATATTTTTTTTACAGATGGCAAAACCTCAAACTACCCTGTACCTGTCAAATTTCGTGAATCGATTTTTAAAATTATCACGTAAGTAGAAAGTTCATATTCGATTGGGAAATTTTATGTTTGCCGCTCTGTCTCGATATCACATTCATTTCGAGCAAAATGGCTTAACGTATTTATCAATGGCAAAGAGCAGAATCATTTCTGATAAGAATTTGGAGACGCACTTTAGTTGTACTTGCTGGAGTTCATCTCGACTTCGCTGTCAGTATAGACTTCTAGGTAAGCCCTCTAAGGTCATGTATGTGACCTTATAGTTTCTCGTAATACTCACATGCATATCCAGTTTATCGACTTCCTGCAGTACCCACCCCACAGACCCATCCCCCGAGCAGACGAGCACCCTCAGAGGGGCGAAGTGCCTGAACAACCGGAGCCCTAACCGAGGGCCCGCCCCGCTCAGTTCGAACACTTGAGCTGGATTGAGAAGCTGCTTGAAGCGACGGAGGAACTTCACGCCTTGGTTATCGCCTGGGAGAATAAAGATAGAATTTCATTAAGACAAATACACACACAGACTAATGCACATATAAGTCAAATAAACTTGCCAACATTGTGTAACGTTCCCAGAAATTACTATAAGTAGGTACTTTTTAGGGTCAACTTCTAGTTGAAAGAATAGGCTTGTACGAGTATCATAATTTAACAAAAGTATCTGCAATGCTGATACTTTATAGCTGCTATATAGTTGTATCTGCAATGCTGATACTTTACTGTAAGTACTAGAAAACCGGCAATTTAGCTTTTCATTTTCGTACTGCTACCAAAAGGTATCAAGAAAGAAAGAAAGCAAGAAAAAACGTTTATTGAAACACGCCACAAGTATCATATGGGCAAAATGTAGGCAATGCAAGTTAAAATAACAGATTAGTCCACTCAAGAGTGATTTCTGCAGATTTCATAGTTTTTTACTTGAAGCAGATACACGAAAGGAAGAAAACATATATTTTGAGTCAACATTCTGTAGCAGAAACATACGATTCATCTTTAGGGCTGAAACTGAGTTACGCGGCCCGTTCATGACCTTGCCGGTATGAGCGGTGACTTAAAGTAAGCGGCGAGCGGTAAGATCAAATGTATTGACATTTTTTAAACACGCCACGAGGCGCCGCCAATAGTAAATTCGTGAACTCCAAAGTCTAATGTCTTATTCGCGCCGCCGCGCTACTTAGTCTAAGCAGTGAGTGGTGCGACGTGCGACCCGCTCACCGCGTAAACTAAAGTCATGAATCCGTTGGCGGGCGTTTGACTCTTGTCTCACCTGATCTAGAGTTAACGAACACAATAAGCGGGCTGGCATTGGGGGGTCTGTCTGGGACCCAGGCGTCATCGGGCCCCACTGAGTGCAGGCGTGTGGGGGGCACGACAGAGGCACGCGCGGGCCCTAGACCGCAGGACGCGCGCCACGTCGGCTTGCACGCCGCGTGCACGCAGCGCCGGCACCACACGCATCTGAAGTCTTGTAATCTGAGGACAAGAGGAGATACTTAGAAGATGAGGGAGATGGTTTAAAGGATATGAATGAGAAAGGTGTGTACTGTAAAATACTGCAAGTTACTGGCTTTTTTTTTGACGGCTCTGTTGCCACAGTGTTTGAGCAATCGGCTTCTAGGCTGCGTGTTCGATTCCCGCACGGAACAAATATTCGTATAGCCTACAGGTAGTTGTTCCGGGTCTGGCTGTTTGTATACATATTTGTAAATGCACCCACGATTCACGAGAAATCCAAGTGTGGGGCAAAGTATTTTATATAATAAATAGATTTTGAACTGTGACATTTTGACAATAGATTTTGCTATCTGGTAGGTATTAAATAAAATAAAACTGTCGTTACTACGTCATACCACTAACTTTTTGAGGTAAAACATGTTTTGGAACTAACAGCGGCTAAAGCGGTTTCCTTAATTATGGATCTTCTTGTTCTCCCAGTTTTAGTAGAATTACATCTTTTACCTAAATATTTTTTTAGCAGAACATTATGTCTATCCATCTTTTCACTATGTTCTTTCACAACAAATCAAATGAAGTGTAAACGACGAACTACCCGTTTACCCATTAATGATCGAAGATCAAGTTACATAAATCGGTCATAAGCAAACCTTTCCGTGTGACAAATGGTTGAACATTGACATTTCCATTCAAACGCCAACAGCCGATTTAGGCTCTAATGGTTTGTGTTGTATTGTGAGGAATAGCAAGCAGACGTGACTTGTAAAAAGGATTATAAATCCGAGAAACTGCATTGAATAAAGGAACTTAGGGCTGGCGTCAATAAAACGAACTATTATCAACATTGTCATCATTTAAATAATGTCCAAAATCAAATAAGGCACATAAGTCTAGAGTCGCTTCTTTGCTCTTTTTTTTTTTTTTTTTTTTTTTGCGTGGTAAAATCATCAAATGAGTCCTCCCACTCAGGGCAGGGCGGGAGGGACTGTCAGACTTGTACTGACTAAAATCCACGGTGTCCTTCACTAGCCCTTTACGTGCCGGGGTCACGGTAATCCCCTGGTCCCGCGACCCCGGCAGGCTTTGGCCCTCTACAGGCCCCGTCAATATGCTGACACTCTTTGAGGCGCGCGTGGAACACAACGCGCCGTCGACCCGGGCATGGTCCATGGTCGGACAGCAAGTCGCCCATTACTCGCTGCCCGCATGCCCGCGCCTACGGTGGCCGGAGATCGTCCTGCGACGTCCGACGCCGTGGGCGTCTACCACTGCGGCTGGGGTGGAGGGAGGACGCTGTCCTTTCCCTCAGGCGGCCCGCCTCCTCCTTAACGAGCATGACTGCTTCGCAGAAGGAGGCGACCGCTTCCCACTCCGTCTCGCCCCGCAGCATGGCCTCGACCAATGCCGGGCGCGAGAGATCTCCGCCTATCGCCGTCGTGAGGACACGGCGGTGCTCTGCCCAAGCGGGGCAGTCCTGCACCGTATGCTCCACCGTGTCCTCCGGACGATCCTCGCAGTGGTGACACCCAGGCGTTTCTTCCCTCCCTATCAGACACAGGAACCTCCCGAAACTTCCGTGTCCGGTGAGGACCTGCGTCATGCGGTAGGTAAGGACGCCGTGACGCCTATCCAGCCACTCCTCAAAGAGGGGTCTTACCGCCGCAATTGCGGCGTGCCCGGACCTCGGTTGCGACAGTCGCTCCCTCCATACTGCCCTGAGATCACGCCGGAGCTCTTCCCGCCGCGCCTCGACTTGTCGAGGCAGCGGGGATTCGCCCCGACGCTGCGCCTCCACGCGCCATTCATAGACGCGCTGGAGGGCAGTCGCCTCCAGATCCCAGGGCAGCAATCCTGCTAGGAGGTTGGCTGATTCGCCGGCGATCGTGCGGTATCCCCGGATCATCCGGATAGCCATGACCCTCTGGCATGCGACCAGCTTGAGTGGTCGCGTCCGGATGCTTAGGGCCCACACGGGGGCCCCGTAGAGGGCCATGGACCGCACGACACCGGCGTACAGCCTCCGGCAGGAGGCATTTGGCCCGCCGAGATTGGGCAGGAGTCGGTTGAGAGCGGCTGCTGCCCGGTTCAGCCTTGGGGCCAAATGCAGGAAATGCTCCCTGAAGTTCCATCGGCTGTCGAGGACGAGTCCCAGGTACTTCATCGTCCTCCCGACACCGATGCGAACCCCCTCCACCGTAATGTGGGACTCTGAACGTGGCGCGTTCAGACGGCCATGAAAACACATGGCCTCTGTTTTGTGCAGCGCCACGTCGAGTCCCAACTGCCGGATCCTGTTAGCGACTGTCGCTACCGCCTGCGTCGCCACGTCGGCCGCCGCCTGGTGCGACTCTCCCTTCGCCAGGACGAGCGTGTCGTCGGCGTAACAAATTACGCCGACGCCGTCAGGGAGGTCGCCGCGCAGCACCCAGTCGTAACCGATGTTCCACAGGAGCGGCCCCAAGACCGATCCCTGTGGAACACCGCACGACATCTCTCGCCGGTTCCACTCTCCCCGGTGACCGGGGTAGATGACGGCTCTGTCCGTCAGGTAGTCCTCGACTATACGACGGAGGTAGGTCGGCACCCGGTGATACCGGAGTGCCTCCCTGATGCAACTCCAGGGCAGGGTGTTAAAGGCATTGGAGATGTCTAAAGACACCCCCAAGACGACCCTGCCCCGGGAAACCGCATCCCCCGTCGTGAGGGCTCTCACGCGCGTGATAGCATCCACCGTCGAGCGCCCCCTGCGGAAGCCAAACTGGCTCTCCGCAAGGTCCGGGCCCACCCGATTCAGGTGCCCGACGAGGCGGTTTGCAATTACTCTTTCAAAGAGCTTGCCCACCTCGTCGAGCAGCACGATGGGCCGGAATGCGGACGGAGAGTCCGCAGGGCGCCCGGGCTTCTGGATCAGGACCAGTTTCCCCGTCTTCCAACGAAGCGGGAACCGGCCCCTCTCCAGGCACGCGCTAAAGAGCCCACCCAGTCGAGGCCCGAGAGTCCCCGAGGCCAGGACCCAGGCTTTCCCTGGCAAGCCGTCGGGTCCTGGGGCGGTATTTTTGGCTTTGAGCCGTTGTACCGCCACTCTCAGGTCTACCTCGGTCACCTCCGGAGCGTCGTAGACGTCGTCGTCGCTGTGGTCCGCGTTTGCGTCAGCTTCAGGCACCGCCGGAGACGGAGCCATGGGCGGGGGAGTGTGCTCCTCCCGCGAGGGGAACAGGGCGCTCACCACGTCCTCCACGAACTGAGGCTGGAGACTCTGCGTCAACGGAGGAGCCCAGGGGCGGAGCTTCTCTCTCACCCACTTATAGGGCCGGCCCCATGGGTCCCCGTCCAGAGCCTCCAGCATCTCCTTGCGGGCCAATTCCTTGGCCCGCCAGATCTCGTCGCGGAGGGCGGCCTTCGCTGCCCTGTAGCCATCCTGCAGCTCCGTCTCTACAGCCACCGCATCCGGAGGTCGGGTGCGGCGCCTGCGGAACCTGGTGTACCGGCGTCGCGCGGCAACGCACGCCTCGCGCAGCGCTGCTAGCTCGCGCGACCACCAGTACAACTGACGCCGGGCGCGCCCTAGCCGGACCCGGGGCATGGCCACGTCGCAGATCTCCGACATGGCCTCCTGGAACCACCCCGCCTCGTCGTTGATGTCGGCAGGCCTGTCCGGTGGTGACACCCAGGTCTGCACGATCGAGGCTTCCAGGAATAGCTCCCGGTCCAGCTGCTTCAGCGCCCATCGCGGACCACTTGGGTTCCGTCGGACCGGCGCGTCTGAGGTCTGGGCGGAGACGTCGAACCGGATATACCGGTGGTCGGAATAGGTCTCCACCTCCTCTACAACGCGCCAGTCTGTGACGCGCGGCGACAGGCCGGAGGTGGCGAACGTGATGTCCACCACCGAATCGCCCGTCCACCGCACGCACGTGGGGACGGAACCCCGGTTCTCGATGACTAGGCCATGCGCCAGGGCCCAGTGCTCGAGCATCCTGCCCCGCGTGTAGTCCGTAACCCGGGAACCCCAAGCCACATTCTTGGCGTTGAAGTCCCCGAGGACGAGCGCGGGGAGGAGGACGAGCGCGGGGAGGGCTTCTTTGCTCTTTAGGAATAATTTGTTTTGTTATTTGATTTAGGACGTTATTTCAAGGAGTGCAATGTCGATACTAATTTGACAGTGAAAAATGCCCTGTCCTGCGCTCCGCTATAGTATATGCGGCGATCCTTGGAGGTTTTGGTGAGACTAGTCGTTTCGTGAGTTTTTTTGTATTAATTTGGGAATTTTCTTTTTAATATTAATTAATCTAACGATGGCGTTCTGCAGGGTCAAGCGCCTACTGGAGTCGCGGGTGTATCTTAAAATAGCATCGTGGTCCTGGTACTCAAAGGGCAACTGAAGAAAACAGGTATTTTTTCAAGTCTAGGTATTACGCTCCATCCAAGGCAGGACTCATAATATGATTTATAAACCTTAAAAAAGTGTCATTCAACTTCTTTATTTTCTATTTCTTTCTATAATAAAGCTATTAAATTGACATATAAGAGTACGTAATGGACGTACAGCAACTACATATATACATAAATGTGGTGTGTAAAGCTGTTTAGAATTCTGTGCCAGTCACCCAGGGACAATGTGTTGGAGTAGTGTTGCTGCTGTCAATATCAATTTAATTTTACAAGAAGATTCCAGTACCATGCACGCGTGAAGCCTAGTGATATTGATTCTATAACTTAGAATAAAATAGGACCGTTCACGAAGTCGCGAAAAAACCTTCTGTACATCAAATTAATAGGTAAGGAAGATTACAAAGTCTCGGTACAGAAATAATTCAACAAAAAAAGGAGTTATTAATTAATTAAAAATATTATAAGATTCTGAACGATAGATACATATTGATGAACGAATGTACGAGTGAAAGGAAAAGGCATGACAGACATTTTGCTTAAAATCTTCCGGATTGCAATGAAAAGTGTAGCAATTAAAATTACTAGGGCAAAAACTGAGAAGGCACAACCAGTATTAATCAGAAAGAGAGAAAAAAATTACAGTAAAAAAACAATTTTAAAAACAAGCTTTTATTTAAATGCTCTAAAAAGGACAAAATAAACTTTAAATTAAATCAAACATATTAACTTGAGTATAATATAAAAGCTTGTCGCGAGATTTACCTGTGTAAAGTATGTTATGATACATACATTTTGTCGTTGAATTATTTGTTTGTTTTGTTTGTGACAAGTAAATCTCGCGACAAGCTTTTATATTATACTCAAGTTATATGTTTGATTTAATTTAAAGTTTATTTTGTCCTTTTTAGAGCATTTAAATAAAAGCTTGTTTTTAAAATTGTTTTTTTACTGTAATTTTATTTTTAAATTTTTAGTTTTCGTTGGACATATTTCGCAGTCTTTCCATTTCATTTAGTGCGTCATTGTTGCATGGTCGTTTACCTGTTAATTTCGTACAGTCAAGTTCTTCAATAAGGAGACCTTCTAGCGATTTGACTCTACTTAAGGCCACGTATGCTTGGCCAGCAGCGAAGAGCTTTGAGCCTAAATAGACGACAAAATAGTTTTTTTATTTTTTTATCGTGGTATAATCATCAAATGAGTCCTCCCACCCAGGGCAGGGCTGGAGGGACTGTCAGACTTGTACTGACTAAAATCCACGGTGTCCTTCAAAAGCCCTTTACGTACCGGGGTCACGGTAATCCGTTAGTCCCGCGACCCCGGCAGGCTATGGCTCTCTACAGGCCCCGTCACTATGCTGACACTCTTAGAGGCGCGCGTGGAACACAACGCGCCGTCGATCCGGGCATGGTCCATGGTCGGACAGCGAGTCGCCCATTACTCGCTGCCCGCATGCCCGCGCCTACGGAGGCCGGTGATCGTCTGGCGACGTCCGACGTCGTGGGCGTCTACCACTGCGGCTGGGGTGGAGGGAGGACGCTGTCCTCTGCCTCACGCGGCCCGCCTCCTCCTTCACGAGCATTACTGCTTCGCAGAAGGAGGCGACCGCTTCCCACTCCGTCTCGCCCCGCAGCATGGCCTCGACCAATGCCGGGCGCGAGAGGTCTCCGCCTATCGCCGTCGTGAGGACACGCCGGTGCTCTGCCCAAGCGGGGCAGTCCTGCACCGTATGCTCCACCGTGTCCTCCGGACGATCCTCGCAGTGGTGACACCCAGGCGTTTCTTCCCTCCCTATCAGACACAGGAACCTCCCGAAACTTCCGTGTCCGGTGAGGACCTGCGTCATGCGGTAGGTCAGGACGCCGTGACGCCTATCCAGCCACTCCTCAAAGAGGGGTCTTACCGCCGCGATTGCGGCGTGCCCGGACCTCGGTTGCGACAGTCGCTCCCTCCATACTGCCCTGAGATCACGCCGGAGCTCTTCCCGCCGCGCCTCGACTTGTCGAGGCAGCGGGAATTCGCCCCGACGCTGCACCTCCACGCGCCACTCATAGACGCGCTGGAGGGCAGTCGCCTCAAGATCTCAGGGCACGACAAAATAGATTAATGTAATAATTTATTTTATTAATAGCCTAAATAGATTTCATTGTCGTTGTGACCATATTCTATCGGGAGCAGCTGATCCTGGCTGCACGACCAAGACACTGTCACCATAATGTATTATTATTTGGGTTGCCATATATTATGTTCAATGTTATAGCTCGGTACTATTAACCATTGAGGAGTTCTCTCGTAAGCAGATGTCCCTGGCTGCACCAACAGGTTGTTATCATCATAATATTGCATTGTTACCGGGTTTCCATATATATTTCAAGTTTTAGTTGTGTACTATTAACCTTTGAGGAGTTCTCTCGTGAGCAGACGATCCTGGCTGCACCACCAAATTGCACTTATCATATTATTGCATTGTTATCGGGTTTCCATATATATTTCAAGTTTTAGTTGTGTACTATTATAAATAAATAAATAAAAAAAAATATTCCACAACTATCACACAACGCCATCTAGTCCCAAGCTAAGCAGAGCTTGTGTTATGGGTACTAGACAACTGATAAACATACTTATATATTTTTCTAAATACATACATATTATTGATAAATTACACCCAGACACAGAACAAATGATCGTGCTCATCACACAAACATTTGTCCTGGGTGGGAATCGAACCCACGACCTCCGGCATAGCAGTCAGGGTCACTAACCACTAAACCAACAGGCCTGTCATACGTCGTGGCCTATTAACCATTGAGGAGTTCTCTCGTGAGCAGACGATCCTGGCTGCACCACCAAATTGCACTTATCATATTATTGCATTGTTACCGGGTTTCCATATATATTTCAAGTTTTAGTTGTGTACTATTAACCATTGAGGAGTTCTCTCGTGAGCAGACGATCCTGGCTGCACCACCAAATTGCACTTATCATATTATTGCATTGTTATCGGGTTTCCATATATATTTCAAGTTTTAGTTGTGTACTATTAACCATTGAGGAGTTCTCTCGTGAGCAGACGATCCTGGCTGCATCACCAGGTCGCTGTCACCATATTATTGCATTGTCATCGGGGTTCCATATTAATACCAAGTTTCAGATCGATTGAGTAATTAGAAGTGATTCTAATTTGACTTGCAAGATTTGATCTAAACAAACATACAAACATTGCAAGTTAAATAAAAGCTTGTAATAAAAAGCAACATATATTTCAACTTCATCGACCCGACATTCTTTGTAGTTTTCAGAGCATAAATACCTTTGTTCCGAAGCACTGTCTCTATCTGGTACTTAAACCAGATAGAGATATATAGCTGGCCTATTTCACCCGAACTTCAAAAGACATGCCTATCCTCGTGAAACTTCAACAAACTCTAACAAAAGTTAAACTAGATCACACATCAGCTACATTTTGTTATGTAGTCCCATTTCGCGCTGTTTGACCCATCAGAACTTGGAAACTGACGAATCATTCGGTTCTATTGGCACGAACTTGTTTTTGATAAAAGACTGTAATGGTTGGTTGAGTGAAAATATATTGTTACAGTAAATAGGGCAAGTTAATCTAACTAATCTATCTAACTATCCATACGTGAAAGTTTGTGATGATGAATGAATGAATTGGCTATTTGACAGTCGCCATAAATTACAAGTACTTAGTCCGTCATTTAGAGTTTAAAAAAATAACGGACACATATTTTTCTTTTGTAAAATCAATGAATATTCACCAAAATACAACGCATCAAAACTCGAGAGTGGGGGCTCGTGACGTCAGAATTCAATAGAAATTGTACTGAATTGTGACGTATTGCTAATTTTGAAAGCATTGTATCTCCATTAATTTTGGTTTACGAAACAAAAGAAAAAATACGGGGCGAATGTTTTTTTATAATCTAACGACGGTGACGGACTAATTATATTTTTTCAGTCAAATAGCCAATTGTTGTCGCTCTTTCACGCAAAAACTTTGGATGAAATTTGGTTCACAGATAGTTTATAACCTGTATTAACACAATATATTATGGTACTTTATTATCCTGGTATTACATTTCCGTGAGATTATTTTCGAGATGCACGCGGGTGAATGCATTGGAAATACGACGGCACGGTTGGCGCAGTGGCTGAATGATCGACTGTTGCGCAACGTGTCGCGGGTTCGATCCCCGCACGGAACAACTATTTGTATGATCTGCAAGTAGTTGTTCCGGGTCTGGGTGTTTGTGTATGTGAGTTTCTGATTGTGATCGCACCCACGATACAGGAGAAATTCCTAGTGTGGGGCAACGTTTTTTAAAATAGAAAAAAAAGTAGCTAATTAGTAATTAGGAGTACATTTTGCTTGTTCGGTTCAAACAGGCGCCAAAATCTAATATTATTGTTATTAAAGTTATGTACTGATACTTCATTAATTGGTTGCAGTCGGCAACTTTGAAAAATCTTTTTTTTTTACGTGTAGCCTCGTTGCGATCCTGGCCACGGTAACTCTTAAAACAAACTTTTTTACATAGGTACACCAAAAAACATTTATTTTATAGAAAGAAAGAATTGTGTTTATTGGCATTTAACCTTAAAAATAATTAGAACTTTTTTATTTTATCGTGGTAAAATCATCAAATGAGTCCTCCCACCCAGGGCAGGGCGGGAGGGACTGTCAGACTTGAACTGACTAAAATCCACGGTGTCCTTCAATAGCCCTTTACGTACCGGGGTCACGGTAATTCGTACAGTCCTGTAATCAAAAGTAGTTAGAACTAGAAAAAAAAAAACAAGTCTTATAAAGCAAAGGGATATTTATATTTTTTGTTCTACATACATATTCCGTCATTTCCTCATCCTATGTTAACAGCACAGCCACTTTTGAGTAAAGTATTGTAGAGAGTGACGTCATTAGTCGTGCTCAGGTGAGTGTCCTCAACTTGAGGGCTCAGAGAAGCGAGAGCCTGAAATGTGTTCTCGCTCGTAAAATATAAATGATCATCCAGAGTGTATGTGTTTTTGTTATACATTAAGTTACGCCGTTTTCGTACAGACAGCCTCCTCCTTTCTTCGAATTCGATTAAAAAGCCAAGGTGGCTTAACTGTGGGTCGCGGGACTAACGAATTACCGTGACCCCGGTACGTAAAGGGCTATTGAAGGACACTGTGGATTTTAGTCAGTCAAGTCTGACAGTCCCTCCCGCCCTGCCCTGGGCGGGAGGACTCATTTGATGATTTTACCACGTAAAAAAAAGGTGGATTAACTGTTGTGGAGGTTACTACGGGACCTGGAATAGGAAGAGTAACTGAAGGATCAGGGTTTGAGTCAGTCAAATTCGGCAGTTTCATTCACTTCATCCAGTGCGGAAGGACTCATAATGATAAATTTCCACCCAAAAAAGGTGGCAATTACTTCCAATTTTGGCCATCATCATCATCGTCATCAGTGTTCCCACTGCTGGGACACAGACTTTCTCTCTGTGAGAGAGAGTGGACCATAATCAATCACGCGGGCCCAGTGCGGGTTGGTAGATGTAACATATCTTCGAATTTATGGTTCTAGGACATGCTTGTTTCCTCACGATGTTTTGCTTCACCGTTTTGAGAGCAGTGGTGCTGAAATAAATTACACAAAGTAATGCGCTTGGCTGGGTTCGAACCCACGACTTACAACACGTAAGCCAGGGCCGATACCGCTTGCCCACACTGCTCACTTTAGGCCATTTTTGGCCATAAATACGACTAAACACCTACACACAGACCCATCCAGGCTCATACGAATAAAGCTTTTAAACGGAACCAACATAACCGGGTTCGGGAAACTATACCGGGAAAGCCTTTCGTTCAACGGATGAGTAGTGGCTCAAATAGTGTTGTTTCAATTTCTCGGGGCTCTGCGCGGGATAATGGAAGGGTGTCGCTTATTCCCCGACAATCCCGGGCTCTAGTCCCGGAGGAACAATCGGAGGTTTAGTTATTGGAACGTGATAGCCATTAAATTGTATTTTAGTTTGAGAATATAAATCTAAGCGAAGATTTTTGTTTTGGGAGGCCGAAAAGTGTTGGCCTTTCTAAAGTTTTTGGCATAACGTAGCGTAGTAGGTAGCGCCTGCCGGGGTCGCGGGACCAAGGGATTACCGTGACCCCGGTACGTAAAGGGCTAGTGAAGGACACCGTGGATTTTAGTCAGTACAAGTCTGACAGTCCCTCTCGCCCTGCCCTGGGTGGGAAGACTCATTTGATGATTTTACCACGCAAAAAAAAAGCGTAGTAGGTAGCGTCAGGTGTGTCTACCTTACAAGCAACATCATATAAGTTTTTAAATTTAGACAAATTCGCATATCTGTGTAAAGTTTTTATTTTACTTCTTTATTCATTTTTTTACTTATCTGTTTACATTCTTAATTATTACAAAAAAATAATTTAAAAAAGACATTTAAAAATATAAAAAAGTAGCATACCACCGGCATCGGGAACAGGGTCCGGGCTGCCGGTGGTCAGGGCTCCTAAGAGAGGAACCTCCGAACAATACGCGCCGCCAGAAGTACTGCCTTTTGAATCAGGCGCCTGATCCACCTGCTTAGCGAGAGCCTCTTCAGATGTTGTTCGAGGCTCTTGGCAATTAAGCCATTATTTTACTTTATTATTTCGTTATTAACAAGTAGTTATTTCGTAAAGTAAGATTTCTCATTGATTTATGCCACTTTTCAACCGCTGTTTAATTTCATCGTCTGCCTAGCCTTTTCCCAACTATACACCGTGACTTTTTAGTCGTCTTACAAAAGTGGTCCACTCAATGTATCCGACATAAAATACCTCTAGGCCCGATTATAATTTTTTTCAGAGAGATCATTCCATCTCCATTTTCTATGAGACAAGGGTGTTTCTAACTACACCTTGTGTCATAATAATGAATAATATTTTTATTTTTAAATTATCCAAATCTCATAAATACCATTTTTTTTTATTATGAACGTTTACTAGTCATTGGATACATGAACTGGGCTGCCGTTGTAAGACGACTAAAAAGTCACGGTGTATATTACCACCTATCCACAGACCAACGTCAGCAAGCGCGGGTTAACCCGGACGATCGGCCTGTGTATAAGTTGAAAATCTATTAAAAGACCGCGAACTGAGCGTTAATGACCGGAATTAACAAAAGTTTCCACTTGTCAAGGGGCCGCCTGCCCCTTGCTTGAGTAACAAACCATCAATCCAAACTTTCTTTCGTATTAATTGTATTGAGTAAGACAGTTACTTTCAAAGAAACGATATCCCTTTATACTAAGTAACAAGTAAGTATTCTTTTCTCCCCCACCGCGCTGAGCATTACGTTAAGTAACGCACAAATGATTGATCGTGGAGCTAAGTACGACTAAGTAACGACAGCGATTGATCAACGCACGTTATCACCCGCTGACGGCTCATTTATCAATTTCTATCAATTAACTCTTACAGGGTAATGGTTAGAGACAGATACACTAGATTATTATCTGTCAATGTGTTGTTGGATTGATGATTGATAGATATAGAGACGTAACTACACTCGCGAGTAAAAGTATGGAATCACTTAGGGGAACAGTGTATAAGACGAGGACGCGAGGTATAATGGGGCATACACTCTTTAGGCATACTTAACATAACACTAACATAGCGCAAGCGTCATCAGGACGTCATTTGCAAGCGGCCATTAACAAATTATTTCCTGTTGGCGCTTGCGCTACGTTAGTATGGTGTTAAGTTTGCCTTAACTGTGTGATTTCCCATCATACCTCGCGTCCCTGTCTTATACACTGTTCCCCTACTTGGAATTGATACAGTACAGCTCCTTAAATAATGGCATGGCTGGAATGAATTTGGTATCAATTTAAACTTAACAGTTAAACCTTTAAAATGGTACCCTTTTTATTATTCTTAACTAGTTATTAAGTATCGGGCGGAATCGGAGTAAGTGATTCAAAACTTTTGCTCTCAACGTGTTGTGGGATTAATAGAATAGTAATACGTTACTATAACTTGACATGCATAATTATACTCGTACATTTTATATTATTAACATTTCTAAAACTGATTTTGTATGCCTATCGGCGGGACATGGTTTGTACTTTGATCTATTGAAAAACACCTGTAATCACCTATGTTTCACAAAATGAATAAATGAATTATGAAACTATGAATTATTAATTATAATCTTTCAACAATGGAAAAATTTGTTAGGATCGCGCGAGGGAGAGAACATCGACCTCCCTCCACCCCAGCCGCAGACGCCCACGGCGTCGGACGTCGCTAGACGATCTCCAGCCACCGTAGGCGCGGGCATCCGGGCGGCGAGTAATGGGCGACTCTCAGCCCGACCATGACCATGCCCTGGTCGACGGCGCGTTGTGTTCCACGCGCGCCTCAAGGAGTCTCAGCATAATGTCGGGGCTTGTAGAGGGCCAAAGCCTGCCGGGGTCGCGGGACTTACCCATTACCGTGACCCCGGTACGTAAAGGGCTAAAAAAAAATAGATGTTTTTTTTACCAAAAAAAAAATCGGAAAATGTGGAAAAATCATCAAATGAGTCCTCCCACCCAGGGCGATACAGGAGTTACTGTCAGACTTGTACTGACTAAAATCCACAGTGATCCTTCAATAGGCCTTTACGTTCCAGGATCACGGTTACCTGATGAGACAGACCCGCGACCCCGAATTTAGATGGATGGATGAATATTTGTTACTCTTTCACACAAACACTGCTGAATCGATTTAGACAACCTTTGGAACTCAGATAGTTGATGTATTAACAAATAGGATAAAATGACGTACATACCGTGAATCATCAGCTAGGTGGCCTCTTATGCTGATCGATATGCTTTTATTTTTTGGTGGAAATCATCAAATAAATCACATTCTGGGTGGAGCAGAAGTTCCTTCAGTTGCCGTTTGTGTTCCAGGACCGCGGCAACCTCCTAACACAGCGCGCGTTCCAGGCAGGCGTTTGACCCTACGCGCCGTCGTCGACTAGGGCCCGGTCCTTGGTCGGACGGTGAGCTACCCATTACTCGCCACAAGCAGTTCAAACGCAAAGGGGATCCGAAGGAACAGGGTAGATTTTTAGTTAGTGATAATCTGATAGTCCCTTCCGCTCCAATTAAGACAAGAGGACTCATTTGATGACTTTACCAAACAAAAACAAATCGTATATGTCCCTGCCGTGCCCCGTCAGTTCATCAGACGCACCTGTGTTGCTCTCTACATAATTTTGATGTGTATTCTAAGATTGTTTGCAAAGATATTTGAGCGGAAATTCTAGCTTGATTAGAGACGCGACGCTTTTAATCAAATGATTCGGTGTTTGAGTTTGTGCGGAGCCGGTGAAGTGAACACCTCGGGTGAATTGATTCATTAGATTTGATGTGTAAATTGTAAACAACGATTTATGTTTGTAAATGTACATAATCATACAGAAAAAATACATTCCCCTCCATCAAAAGCGGGACATTTAATAAAAATGGCGTCTTATGAGACGACAAGCTTCTTTCCGTAGCATTTTTTAATCTTTTACTTCCATATTCTGTTAGAACGACAGTCCGATACCACCGGGTAGAGATCAGGCGTCAGATCAACGGCTCAACATGCTGTCTCAGGCTCCAGAGGGAGTCTACTAACTCTAACGGTCAGTTCACATAGAGACGCGACGTGACGCAACGATACTGCAAATGTGTATCTTTTCGTGTAGTAAATAGAGTTAGATTTTGAGTAGCTCTATTGAAATGAGAATTATACACAACCAAGTTACAGGGGTCAAAACTACCGTAACTCGCCTCGAGAAAAGGATGATACGGCTGTAGAACTACTTGGCTGGGGGCACAACCGTGCCCCCTGATAAATCTTCGCCCGACCTGGGAACCGAATTTGAGCAGTTCAGAATACCATAAAATTATGTCATGACAACCACTGCAAACACTGTGACTGGAAAAATGCGAGTATAACAAGATGTATGTAATACGCAATTCATAATACTATCCTAATACGATTCTACCAAAGTGTACTTTTTAGGCATCCAGACGCATGTTACATCCCTGTCTAACACAAATACCTTCCTACATTACTTACGCACTTATCGTATAAACCATCGCAAACTATAGATGGGTCCCCACGGAAGTAATGCCTACTTGACTCGAGAGTGCTAAGGCTAAAGATAACTGCATAATACGCAGAGTGTGAGGAATACGCCAAAGAATACGCCTTAAGTTATCTATACGCCGGTAATACGCAGAGTCGCTGATACTACGCGACTCAACCGGAGGCTTTGCGGATACAGTCAGCGGTAATACGGCTTGCTTTGATAGACTTGATTAAAATGCTGTAAGCTTTATTTATATTCAAGGATTTTGTTCGAAATGAGGCAATTTTGTTGCTAGAAATTGTTGGGGCTTGGCGTGTAAGGTCTGTATTTTTTGGAATTATATAGCGCATCAATGTTTTTCCCCTTAAGTGGTTTCACTTCACGCGAGGGAGAGGACAGCGTCCCCCCAACCCAGCCGCAGTGGTAGGCGCCCATGGCGACAGACGTCGAGAGACGATCTCCTGCCACCGTAGGCGATGCGGGCGGCGAGTAATGGGCGACTCGTTGTCCAACCATGGATCATGACCGGGTCAACGGCGCGTTGTTTTCCACGTGCTCCTCAAGGAGTGATTCATTCCAATTCATTCCAATCATGCTATTAAAGGACACCGTGGATTTTAGTCAGTACGAGCCTGACAGTACTCATTTGATGATTTTACCACGTAAGGACTTTTTTGATGATTTTAACACGTTAAAAAAAATGTGGTTTCATTTACTACCATTTAACATTATACATAGAAACTACGATATAATCTATTTATATTTATCCAACTGCGACAGAGGGCGGAAAGTGGGTTTATGATTGTCATATAGTTATTGTTTATATCTAAAATTGCATAATATGCTATAACAGTTCAGTTAGCCGCATTGCGGGAAACCGATAAATCCGTATATGCAAGTTTACAGTTACACACCCAATTATACACGATATTTGTACAATTGAAACTGCGGGCAGGTCAATGACTGACCACTGGTAAGCAGCAATACAATCCTCTGTGACATATGTACACACATAGTTATATAATTATATGATGGCTACCCGCTATCTATAGATGCAGAAATTGCGCAGTAATTGTGTTAGTATAATATAGAAGTGTAGTGCTGATGAAAGGGCTGCAAATGTATATATAGGTACTCGTTCTAAAATGACTAAGCAGTTAATCTGATTGTAAGTAGTAATAGTCGGTTTTGGGAATCTAAACCTATTTATTTTTCAGAAATACTCGAAGCAGTAGTTAGTTAGCTTGAGAAAAAACTCACTAACTCTGTCTGTCTTTCTGTCTGTCTGTCTTTTCTTCACGCCTAACTAGTTTGGAACTTGAGAAAGGACATAGGATAGTTTTTTATTACAAAAATCTGCCGGAAGTCACTATTCCACGCGAACGAAGTCGCGGGCAAAAGCTAGTAGGCAATAATAGTCCTTCACCAGTTAGGGTCAATTCACACCGACACGCGACGCTGCTCATTTCAATTGAGCTGCTCAAAATCTAACTTTATTTACTACACTACGATACACATTTCATTACAGATGCGACGCAACGCGACGGTGGCCGCTCATTTTATTAGCGACTCAAAATCTAACTTTATTTACTACACGAAAAGATATACATTTCCAGTATCGACGCATCACGTCGCGACGCGTCTCGATGTGAACTGATCCTTAAGCTTCTTCCCAACTAGATTACTACAACTTTTAGCGTAAACCTGATAGTTTTCATAAACTCCAGAAATTATAAATACTTGGAAATTACATACAAAGCAAGCTATAAATGAACTATAGTGAAATGTTCCTCACCTGAGCACCGAACCGCAAGTCTTGTCACACACGTCGCACTTGGCCGCCACGGGAAGATTGCCCTCCAACCACTGGTGAGGCATTATTATGTTCTGCAACAAAATATAATGATAGATTTTTATAGATAGATATTTCTTGATGATTTTAAGCAAGTAAGGAAGTATTATTTTTCATAGTGTAGTGTTGTTTTCAAGACTGTGCTAATAAATTTACTGTATAACTTATGCCTGTTTTTACTTACACACCGACTGACATTTCAATAAATATCTAAATGTTGTTGTCTTTTTGGAATTTCAATCTTAGACGCTGAGTTAAAGGTTGAAAATTCAACAGACGGTTTTTAGGCATTAATTTAGGTCCCATCCATTTAAGGTTATACAGTATAGGTTGCTATGTTAATTTCACGCTTCCTAAACGTTTTTGGGAGACTCCAATTTCCAATTTCGATTTGTTCTATTTAATAATATAAATTCAGTAAGAGTAGTAAGTCATGTAGGAATTAAGGATGTATGTACTATAGTCCAATTAAACACGGGTTGACTGGTAGAGAACGCCTTGCGGCATTAATCCCGCCCATATATGTTCCAACCACTGTACATCAAGTTTAATAAATACGAAATATCCACATTCACAACAAAGTAAATAACGTTCCAACTATTTGGCTCCGTCGACTATGATACTTAAAACAACTAACTATACGTATCAAACATAGCTTTCGGTCAAAATCCTCCGGCGAAAGCTCCCAACTTTAATTAACTGGAATAATTATGAAAACAGAATGCTTTATTGTAGCAAAATAAGTTGTATTTATGAAGTGAAAGTTTCAGAGTCAACAAAGTATTGGAACTTTAGCATGAATCTTTGATTGCACTGTGTTTAGCTAGTAACATTGGGTTAAGTGGAGGGTAGTTTAAGTTTCGTTCGAAAACAAAAGTGTTTTATTAAATCTTGGTTTAATTTAGGAATAATGAAGTCGTTGCACTCCGCTGCGGAGGCGCAATAAGACTACTTTTGGCATATAATAATAACTGTTTTCTATTTTCGAGAAACTTTAAATAGCACTTTAGTCAACAGCTTAAGAGGCCTCTTACAGTCCACTAGCGCCGCCAATGGAAAAAATGTCATAACTCGTAAATAGAATCAAAAATACAAAATGTGGTCTGTAATTACCGTAGAAAAGGCAATAACGTAATTTTATAACACGTTGTCAACACTTGAAATATAGCTGTTTAGCTAAATCGTGCATTCTACAAATGCGTTATTCAGCTAAACAGCTATATTTCGAGTGTTGACAATGTGTTATAAAATTACGTTATTGCCTTTTCTACGGTAATTACAGACCACATTTTGTATTTTTGATTCTATTTACGAGTTATGACATTTTTTCGATTGGCGGCGCTAGTGGACTGTAAGAGGCCTCTTAAGCTCCTTGAGTTCTAGTTAGAGCACTATAAAGTTATGGTTCTCACTTCAGTCAAGAGAGATTATGTACTAAAGTTTGTACTAAAGTCAGGAGTCCGCAGTCTCGTATGTTTACCGGATTATTTTAGACTAGCAACCAGACATGGCTTCACACAGGTGCAATTTGGTCGACAGCAGCGTATCGTGTTCCATAGACGAATGATAGAGCTGTCAGCCATTTGACAGGGCTACCCTCAGAGGGCCAAAAGCTGCCGGGGTGGCGGCACTGTCTTATCAAGTAACCGTGGCTCCGGAACGTAAAGGGTTATTAAAGGACACCGTGGATTTTAGTCAGTACACGTCTGACAGTCTCTCCAGCCCTGCCGTAGGTGGGAAGAGAGTTTTGCGTATATTACAAATAAAAAATAAAAGTATATATTTTTATTGACGGCACGTTTGGCGCAGTGGCTAAGCATTTGGACTGCTGCGCTGCGTGTCGCGGGTTCGATTCCTGCACGGTACAAATACAAGTAGTTGTTTCGGGTCCGGGCGTTTGTGTATGTGAGTTTATATTATACGGCACAGGAGAAATTCCTAGTGTAACGTTTTTTTTTATTTTTTTAAATCTTTTACAAATTTCTCAGTTGTGGTCTAAAGTCCAGATTTGTGCTTTATATCGTGACATATTCTTTTTTCTGCACCCTTGTTAGAAATATAATTTTAAATAAAACCAGGCTCAAGTTAAAGGCAAAAGTTAGTTCCGAAATTCTCCTAGGAGTATTAAATAGGAGTGTGCAAATGGTTGCTCCTCGTGTTCCATGGCAAATATCATAAGTTCGGCATACAATATTCACGAGACAACGAAACCTATCAGGGCAGAACATTGCAAGAGGTTTGCACACAATAGGTACATACAAACGTAGGTGCATACGGGGAACGAATGTTGAGATATTCAGGTACTTATTTGCTTGTGAAATCTATCTATGTTAGGGTGAAAGCGATGACTATGTTTATGTTAGGGCTATTTGGTCGGGTCGACGGCGCGTTGTATTCCAGGCGCGCCTCAAGGAGTGTCAGCATAATGACGGGGGCTTTTAGTCAGTACGAGTCTGACAGTCCCTCCCGCCCTGCCCTGGGTGCGAGGACTCATTTGATGATTTTACCACGCTAAAAAAAAAGGTGCTGATTGACTTAAGCATTCAAAATGATAAGGAAACCTGCCTACCAGAGTTACATAGCTGTCTTAAAAGGTTCCCACGACCTGGAATGCAAAGAGCAATTGAAGAACAAGGGTGTTGTTTAGTCAGTACAAGTTTTACAGTTTCTTCCAGTGTGGGGGAATTCATTAAGGTAATTTCCACAAAAAAATGGCTACGCATTAAGCTTCCGTAACCATTAGCTGATTAATTTCGATACAATTTAACCCTAGACCCAGCACTTAGGAAAATGAACATCCAAAAGTTTTAGATCCTCCATCATTTAGTAGTATTTTGACAGCAATGTTATCCATGTTACGAAACAAACAATAATGTATGTTACTATGTGGAAGATTAAACCAGAGATACGTTGTTCGTTACGTTACAGCTAACAAGTATTAAATATACTTGTATAATACAGATCAATAAAAGAGTAAATTTGTTTTTTTTAATATTTTTTTAGGACCTTTGCGTGAGATTCAAACAGGAATCTCCCGTATTCCTATGAAACTTATAACCAAATGCATGGAAGTTTAAATAAGACAGGTTTGAATATTATCTTAAACGATTTGCAAAACCTAATCCTTGATTTAAGCACAATTAATCTAGATGGTCTAAATAAACAACTATCAGAATCTGACGATGTAAATGATACATTTAATATTATGGTAAATGAAAATTGTAATGATAATAATTTTTTTCGTGTATGACAGAATACATGTACTTCATCAAAATATTAATGGCTTACTACACAAAGCTGATGAATTTACTGTAAATTTAAATAATATAAACAATAACTTAATTGATGTAGTGTGTGTTACCGAGCATAACATGTTAACAGACGATATTAAATTCCTCCAAATTCCCAATTATACTATGGCAGCAATTTATTCAAGAACAAACAGAAATGGAGGTTCATGTATCCTAGTACGAAATAATCATAAATTTAAGACTGTACAAGTAGCAAGGCTTGTAAGTGTATCCAACCTCATAGAATGTTCGGCTATTGAATTGTTGGAGCATAAGTTAATAATCATATGTGTTATAGGCCTCCAAAGACTAAAAGTGAATGTTTAAAAATATTTTTTGACCGTTTAACGACTATGCTTGCTAAATTGTCCAACAAATGTAAGAAAATTATTATTTGTGGTGATTATAATATTGATCGACTAAAAGATACTCCTGTTGCGAGAGAGTTTGAAGATTTATTAAGGAGCTTTAACCTGAAACTTACAATAAATGTACCAACTCGTTTGCAAAGCAAAACGTGCATTGATAACATAGCTCATAATATAAGAGGCTGTAAACAATATGTCTTAGACCTAGCACTGTCTGATCATACGGCACAAATACTGTCTTGTCCCGTAAGAAAAACTTACTCAATAACTCATTGGTATAAATTTAGAAGAGACTATAGCAATGAAAATATCGAAAAATTTACTAATTGCTTAAAAGCCCTTACTTATAGTGATTGTTATGAAAAAAATGACCCCAATGCTGCTTTTGAAGAATTCCATAAACTATTTAAACTTTTTTATGATCTCTGCTTTCCAAACATAAAAATTAAAGTCCCAATCGTACGAAATACTAAATGGCTCAGTAAAGGTCTAAAAATATGTTCCCTCCGTAAAAGAATGCTACTTAAAATATATCGACTAACAGGTAAAAATAAAGATAAAAGAGATTTTAAAAAGTATGCAAAAAAGTTCAAAACAATCATAAAACTTACCCAAAGGTCACAAAACAACTATCATATCCAAACAGCTACAAACAAGTCTAAAGCAGTGTGGCAAATAATCAATAAACACAAAAACAATAACCCGCCTGAAAAAATAAATCGGATAAAATGTAATAACCAAATTATAATTGACCCTGATTCTATAGCAGAAACATTCAACAACTTTTTTATTGATGACATTGCAAAACTATCAGATAATACAATAAATTACGCTAAGATTTTAACTTGTAATAAACCAAACTCCTGTTTTCTAACACCAATTACCCCTTACGATATTATCAAAATAATCATGACATTAAAAAATACTAACAGTACAGGCTGTGATGGAATTTCCACAAAAATAATAAAACGTGTAGTATACGAAATTGCTCCTATTATCGCCTACATAGTAAATCAGTGTCTCGAAGAAGGAATTTTCCCGACATGTATGAAGACTACTGTAGTTACACCAATATTCAAAAAAGACAACAAAGAGGATGTTCGATGTTATAGACCCATCGCTCTTATTCCAATAATGGCAAAGATATTTGAAAGGGTTCTATATAACAATTTTAGCGAATATTTCGAAAAAAATAAAATAATTATCGATAATCAAGCTGGATTCAGAAAAGGTAAATCGGTTAATACAGCAATGCATCAGTTTTTACACAAAATTATAGCGGAACTAGATAAAAAAAATCAGGTTACAGCATTATACATGGACATGACTAAAGCCTTCGATTGCGTTGACCACGGACTACTGCTACATAAATTAGAAATATACGGAGTTCGTGGAAAAGCACTAGAAATAATCAAGTCTTATCTTTGTAATAGAATTCAGTTCACTGAAATAACACAATTATGTCCTTTCACAAAAACGGAAACTAAACACACGTCAAGCCCAAGATTTATTAAATATGGTGTACCTCAAGGGTCTATACTGGGACCACTGCTATTCCTCATTTATATAAATGACTTGCCAAGCGCTATTCGTCACCCTATGGTTTTATTTGCAGATGATAGTACGGCTCTATTCACAAATAACAGAAATAAAAATCATGAATTAGAAATAAATGACTCCCTATCTAAATTAATAAACTGGCTTACAATAAATAACTTGAAAATAAATCTTACAAAAACTCATTACATGAAATTCAAAAATAAAAATGCAAAACAAATTCCACTATCCATTAAGTTTAAAAATGCTAATGTATCTGAGGTCACCAGTACAAAATTTCTAGGTATCCATATAGATTCTAATATGTCATGGAAAACACATATAATTAGTGTATGTACAAAATTAAACCAGTACTCTTACGCTCTCTATATGCTCAAAAAAGTGTCTAACCAAACCACACTACTTAGTGCATATCATGCTTATGTGGGATCTACTCTGTCTTATGGGATACTATTCTGGGGATATTCAACTGATAAAGAAACTGCATTTAAGGCACAAAAAAAATGTATTAGATCTATAAGTGGGATACACCAAACTGATTCATGTAAACCTCATTTCATAAACCTCAAGATATTAACCCTCCCTGCTCTTTATATCTACGAAGCCTCAATACTTGTAAGATCAAACATCAGTAGCTATGACACATTAATAAGCAGTAGACTTAAAAATACACTACGCAATAAAGCATCCCGCACTACAGTGTATAGCAATAGTATTTTTTGTATGGGCATAATAGTTATTTATGCAACTGTTGTATAATCAGGGGTATTAAAACACGAATGTGGGTTTATCACACGAGGCGCAGCCGAGTGTGATAATAGTATCACATGAGTGTTTTAATACCTAATTATAACGGTTGCATACAAGACTTTATCTACAATCATGCTGTGAATCCTCTATAAAAGATTCTCATAACATACCATATTCGCATACCATATTCGAGTGAAAAAATGGCGGGATATAACACGATAAGACGAGTTGTTCTTTTTTCAAAATTTTAGCGATCTGGTGGTGAAAGGTGGTGAAAATGTCATTGCATGAGAATGTTCTTTTTTTGAAATTCATTATAACACGCGTTTGGATGATATAATGATCATTATATCATTGAGTGTTTTAATGTTGGCAATAAGCTAATTGTTATAGGTTCTTTTATAGAGGATTAATAGCATGATAGTAGATAAAAATATATAATAAGTTACCTCTAGACATTAAGAACATTAATTCAATTGCTATTTTTTAAAAGGAAGCTAAAAGACTTTCTTATAAAAAAGGCTTATTACTCGATAAGTGAATTCCTAGAAGAACACTAATTTTATTGTTTCAACCTTAATTTTGACTTTTACTATCTATTTAATTCTATTTTAATACCTTAATATTTAATGAAATACTTGTAATTAACCTAACATAATTAATATTATAAAATTAAAATTGTTTTTTTGTTTAGCGTAATGTTGCTTGTATTCTAGTATATATAAAAAAAACTGTGTAAATTGCAATGCCTAAACAGGCAACTAAGTTCTAAGAACCTACTTAATATTAACACCTACAAACTTTGTATACCTACACTTAGTTCGCAATAAAGATATTTGAATTTGAATTTGAATTTATAAAAAAAAAAACGATGGGTTGCACTCTGGGAGTGCCGGCAGAAGTGAAAACTTGAATAGTAACAAACACACACGAACATTCGCGCAAGCGCCCTTCGCCGTCTTACGTCTTTTAATGACTTGAATGACCCTGGCAGTTGAGATTATGTCATGCTCACTCAAATGTCTCGCTGATGGTGGCGCATGTGTCGGGTCACTTAGTTCCCTTAAAAATGGTTGAGCTGGGTGATGCTGATGCATGTGTCATGTTCGTGAACGGGCGCTGTCAGTCGTGACTGGTCTCTCTTAATTATTTATAATTGTCTTTTTTATATGAATTTCCTATGGACACTTTACTTGCTACATCGTTCTCACATAATGTACCATCTCAAGATGAATGATGTAACAAAGGTTCTGTTATAATTTTGGCGATTGAAAAAGAGTGTCCATGGAGTTTCTTGCCCGTTCTTCTCCATAGAGATCTACGCTTTGGAATGGGCATCTACAGTACTTTCACAAGTTTTTATGTCTTGTGACTGGGACTGTAGCACCGTAACTATTTTTAAACTATTTTACTTTACTTTTGTCTCTTGACAATTCAAAAGTGCCTGTAAATGGCCTACTTGAAATAAATGATTTGATTTTGATTGATTTTTGATTTTGATACGAATTTTCGATCAGGTCACGTGTCCTGACGCGAGTTTAACATTTTTTTCCCATTCCAAAAAATGTGCACAACGCCGCTAAAGAAGTTTCCACTTCAAAAAAAAGATAAAAAACTTTGTCTAAAAGCCTTAATATTACCACTAATTTAATGTTACTTGCCGAATACTTTTCTATACAAAATAATTCCCTCCTTATAAACAATGAAAATGTACTACAGGGAATACAAAACTAAGACAAAGAGCAAAACTTGTGCTTCTACGAAAGAATAGTGAAACTCATACAATGGAGTCTCCAACTAAGAAATATAGTAAACATTTTATTAAACAACTAGCACTTTTCCCGCGACTTCGCCCGCGTGCTTTACATACTTTCCTAAATCCCCCTTTTCACCCCCTTAAAGGTTAAATTTCCAAAAACCCCTTCTTAGTGCTCCCCTACATTATAATAGGAAGCCGTGTGCAAAATTTCACATTACTAGCCCCAGTAGTTTCGGCTGTACGTTGATATGTCAGTCAGTCAGTTCTCCTTTTATATATATAGAAGATAGATAGATGAGAAAGTTGTTGTGTGTTTGCAGTTAGTTTCATTTTTACAGTAAGAGTTTTACTTTTAATGAAAACCTTGAATGTATTTTATATTATTAAAGTAAAATAGGTAGGTAAGTTCTTCATAGTTTTTATGAACAGCCGTTTTCTTGCGATTTTAAAAAAAATACATTACTACCACAGCCAGCCTATCGGGGTTGCGGGACTCACAAATTACCGTGACCTCGGTACGTAAAGGGCTATTGAAGGACACCGTGGATTTTAGTCAGTACGAGTTTGACAGTTCCTCCCGCTCGGCCCTGGGAGGGAGGACTCATTTGATGATTTTACCACGATAAAAAAAAAACTACCACGGCCAACAAGAGAAAAGAAACAATGACCCTGTACCACAAAAAGTTAAACATCTATTGAACACTTATCTAAAAATAGTGTAACTGCAAAACGACCCTTTAATCAACGTCAAATGCCGTTTTTCTGTTGACAGTTTTTTTGAAGTGTTCAACAGATGGTTGATTAAGTTGTCTATTAAAGTAATCCGTTTTGATTCTACTGATGATCTAATAAGAGGGCGGATAAGGCACCTAGTTATAATGATTTATTTGTTTTTGATTGTTTACGTACAAAAGTAGTTACCTTCGTAAACGTCTGGAGGCTCGTCATGTCTTCGCCATTAATTACTATGTATATCAATATCAATTGTGAACAATATGTTCGTACACGACAAATCTTCGAAATCTCACAACCTATACAAACATTATTATGATAAATAGCATGGTGCCACGTGTAAACCAATTGATTGTTAAATTCTAATTTAACACGAGCAAAACCGTTGCAAAAGCTTTTTTTTTTTTTTTTTTACCCGACTACGGCAAAGCCAAAAGGAGGGTTATGATTTTGACCGGTATGTATGTTTGTATGTATGTATGTATGTATGTATGTTTGTTTGTTCCCTCATAACTTCTAAACTACTTATCATTACATGACAAATGAGGTCTCGTTAGAAGCGTCTCAGTTGTCCGCTGGTTATAGGGTAGGTGACGTGTCACCAAATCCAATATGGCGCCCTCTAGGGGATGAGAAGTCGTTACTGAAAAAAAAAATATTTTCGCACAGTATCGACATGGGTATCAAATTAAAGGGCTTGATGAGCACATTTGAAATATATATACATTATATAGCTTTTACTAGGTAATTTTCTGTTTATAACAGTGTCAACATGGGTATCAAATGATAAATCTTAAATTCACAGCTCAGAAACTATTCATATAACATAATTACTTACTTCAAATAATATAACCCCAAAATAGTGTAAATAAAAAAAAAGTTAAAAATAACTAAAACCCGACTACAAAAAAATCGCTTGTTCTTGTTTTATACTTTTCAGTGCGCGATTTTTTTGTAGTCGGGTTTTAGTTATTTTTAACTTTTTATCGTGGTAAAATCATCAAATGAGTCCTCCCACCCAGGGCAGAGCGGGAGGGACTGTCAGACTTGTACTGACTAAAATCCACGGTGTCCTTCAATAGCCCTTTACGTACCGGGGTCACGGTAATCCCTAGGTCCCGCGATCCCGGGGTACCGCGATCCCGGAACCACCGTTGCAAAAGCTAGTAATTTATAATAAAGAAAGTTATAATCTTAGAAAAAAATTGAACATTTTTTTAAATAACAAAAATACTGTTAAGAGCGCGTATTCTGAAAGTTGGCAACGTCGCATATACATAGTTAGTTGTCAAATATTAACAAGTTATAATTAATTTGGTCATGTTACTGTATGGAACTAAGAAATATGGATCTGTAGTGCACTAAAATATTGAATAAGGAATGCAATAATTAATGTCGTAACACTGAATATATAGTTTTAGATGTAAAAAAAGTATTTGGGAACTTTAGAAAACCCTTTTTTAACCAGAAACGGTTACAAAATCAAATTCAATGTTTTAATTGCATTCCCTAATCAATCTTTTAATGCACTACAGAGCCATATTTCTCATTTCCATACAGTAATATTGCCAAATTAATTAAAACTTGTAAATATTTGACAGCTATTTGCGACGTTGTCAACTTTCTGGTTACGCGCCCTCTAGTGAGCAGTCGCACAATCTTCAATCTTTTCACAAAGGCTACTCAGCTCTTTGTATAACGAGGGTATTGTGAACAAAATGGCTGCGCTCAGGTGGGACACACAACGCCCTTACAATTCTTTCAGAACAAAAAGCCAATTATTATTCGCGAAATATTTGAGGATTCATTATGAATGTCATTATGGTTGGTATAGACGAAACAAAGAAGATTAATGTACACTAATATTATAAAGAGGAAAGATTTGTATTTGTGTGTGTGTGTATGTTTGTAATAAAAAAACTCAAAACTCAAAAACTACTGGACGATTTCAAAAATTATTTCAGCAGCTGCTCTGGTCCTGAGTGAAATACACAATAAGGGGGGGGGGGGTCTGCGAAGCCGCTTTTAAAACCTAGTCGGAGATAAAATGGACGCAAGCTCCTCCCCTACTCTCTCAAGGTCGCTGGCATTAGTGTCGTCTTAAGTAGATGCTACCGTACTTTAAAGATCAGCAACGGTAAATTCCTTGGACTGCAAGCGCAACAACTGATTTCTATGAAAACGACACCACGTGGCAATACATCAGCATTTCAAACTTAGTATCTACCAAAAAATTAAAGTTGTCAAAATGTTTCTAGACCCAATAATCCCTGCGAGGATCGTCCGGAGGACACGATGAAGCATACGGTGCAGGACTGCCCGGCGATAGGCGGAGACCTCTCGCACCCGGCATTGGTCGAGGCCATGCTGCGGGGCGAGACGGAGTGGGAAGCGGTCGCCTCCTTCTGCGAAGCAGCCATGCTCGTGAAGAAGGAGGCGGGCCGCGTGAGGGAGAGGACAGCATCCTCCCTCCACCCCAGCGGCAGTGGTAGACGCCCACGGCGTCGGACGTCGCCAGACGATCTCCGGCCACCGTAGGCGCGGTCATGCGGGCAGCGAGTAATGGGCAACTCGCTGTTTGACCATGGACCATGCCTGGGTCGACGGCGCGTTGTGTTCCACGCGCGCCTCTTAGAGTGTCAGCAAAGTGACGGGGCCCCCCTCTAGAGGGCCAAAGCCTGCCGGGGTCGCGGGACTGTACGAATTACCGTGACCCCGGAACGTAAAGAGCTATTGAAGGACACCTTGGATTTTAGTTAGTACAAGTCTGACAGTCCCTCTCGCTCTGCCCTGGGTGGGAGGACTCATTTGAAGATTTAAAAAAAAATACACAATAATCCGGGATATAATTTTATCGTATAGTACACATGCAAGAAATTTCATAACAAGGTACTCATAACATTCCCAGTTCCCAAATCTAACCCTCCTTCAATCTCCATCATAACATTAACCCATATATTACTGACCTTAGCAAGGTAGTATACGGCAGAAGACTCCCTTGTTTACACCAATGAGATCGGGTTGGCCTATTTCGGCGCAGACAAAATCAGGTATGTGATAATGACTCTAATGCGACCACGGTAAAAACGAAAACTTGAAAATTGATCAAAAAATCTTTGTGCAAATTTATTTTCAACTGTATTTATTATCTTGTTGATTTTATTTTAATAATTAAGCTATTGCATAGATTTTATCGAGGGCTTTGAGCGCGGCGACCGAATCAAGAAATTCTGTAACGAAAATAAACCTAACACTGTCACTGTCACATCTGTCATCTCAACGTGAATGAATAAAATTTGAATGAATGTTTTTTTTTTCTTGACGTTTCAGTTGATTGATCTGGCTGACCATAGCCTAATTAGTAAAGTAACTTCCCATAGAGCAACGATGGGATGATATTCCCGTTAAATATTCGCGGTAGGCGATATCTTTTTTAATTTTTTTTTCATAAATAAAATAAATAAATGATTATAATTGCATAAATTAATAAAAAATGCTATGCAAAGCTGCACCGCGGCAGTCCCCGAGTGCCACACGTATTTATTATATTTACATTTTAATGAAGAGCGTGCGAGTGTTAGATAAGCGTGAATGACGTCACATATGGCGACATTACAATTTCATTCTTATCATGACTGCATCTTCATTCTACCTACTTTTGTACTGCTACTTTTTTTTACTCTGTTTCCTTATAAACCGCTATGAAATAAGTGGGACAGGGCAACTGAAAGTTATTACACTATTCACAAAATCACTAGAACACCGTAAATCCTTATTCAACTTTTACAAATAGCTTTCTCATTTTAGTACGCTACAATTTCCTCATGCCTCTAGTTTTCATTATGTTTACAAAACCGTTTAAAATACTATAAAGATGTTAATCCCGGGCCCTACTATGTATACACAATCACTGCTAAAAGGTTTACGTCTATTTAACGGCATGGACTATAAAACGGCTGTTCACACACGTAGGAATACGTCATACATCGACATATGTGGCGTATGTTCACTTGCTGTTCAGGCAATTTTGAACTTTATTCACTGAGACTTTAGTTTGAGTGATTTGTATGAGAACTAAGAAGTCATTGTACCCCGGGGTTGCGGGATTATTTAAGCATGTTACCGTACCGTGACCCTGGAACGTAAAGGGCTATTGGAAGAACACGGTGGGTTTAGTTAGTATGAGTTTGAGAGTCCATTTTGCTCCACCCAGGCCAAGGGGACTCATTTCATGATTTTAACTCAAAAAAGGAGTGATGAGTTCCATTAAGAGTTAAAACACTTGTTGTAACAAACGTACTTGTTTTTATTACGCTTTGGTGGTTGGGTAAGAAATTATCTTATTTCTTTGATGACTAATTTATACTTCTTTAATTTTGAAGAAGTATTAATATTCAGTTTTATCAGTATTCGTTGACAAAATTTCTATCCTAGCTGTAGTGCAAAGAATTTTCGATAGTCTATGTGTATGTACTTGTTTTATCGCTTACCGCCAACAATAGAACCATATATTTTAATCGAAAATCAATACGTGTCACCGCTCTGAAGAGCATTAAACAGTCGATTCTCTGTCACATGGATGTATCCTGCTATGAATGTTGTATTATTTTGTGGATGTCACACAAGCACTCGCACCATGAAATACTGAGGTTATATATAACGCGACCATTTTTTTATTGTCGGAGCGGAATTATGTAATAAAAAAGTTTTTAGTGATTTACAAGTTTTTTGTTATAGAAGATAGAACTCAAAATAATCAAAGCAAATCAGTAGTGGCGTGAATTCTAGTTCGTATGTTTAAGTATTTATCGGCTAAACAACGCGCTGGGCGCCGTGCAACGCATTTCTAGCGAGAAAAATACATTTTAAATTATCATATGATATAATTGCAGAGGTTGGAATTAGGTAGAGTTATTCATGTATTTATACTGATTTCAAACAGCGAAAGAATAAAGTGGATATGCCCCAAATCCCGGGTTTACTTTTAAAGAGCAGAAAAATGCCGTGATTTTTTAAGTTAAAAAGTTATTCACTTTTACACACTTTGAACCACTGCACGCGTGACGTTGCCTTTACATCGGATGTCCGAATAAATTGTGAATTTTAGTTTACTTTTGTTGTATAGTCTATCTCTGAAGTTTTAATTATTATATATTTGTAATACTGTTGGCCACACGGGATTGTCTATTAGAAATCCCGGGAAGATCTATATTAATATCAACATTTCGATGCAAGTACTAAAATAACTCTACCTAATACCGACCTCTGATGATGCAGTGAATAAAGACTAGATAAAAAGGTAAGTCCAAACTCACCCCCTCAACGTCCTCCACGACATGTGGGCCCAGCGAAGCGAGCGTGCTCCATTTGCAAGATGGCGGCGCTCGCGAGGCACATCGCTTGTGTGCCTTGAACTTGCAAAGCTCGCAGGCGAGCGCGTGTGCGGTGCCTAGCGCGCCGAGCGGCTCTCTGCAGACATTGCAGAAGGTGGGGCGAGCGTGTGTTGCTGCGTACCTGGCGAAGAAAATAGATGGTATGAAAATGATTTGTTTCGGTAATTAAGTCAAGAGTGAATTGGTTACATCTAGACAAGCGTGCTTCACCGTCGACCACGTCGCTTACCATCTGATGAGGTTACAGGTTACCATTTTTCGTTTTCTCAAATACAAGGCACAAAGTAAGCCTGTCACGTGAGTATTTGCCACTGAGTCGCGAAGTAAGCTCGGTATCAAACTACAAAGCTTTGAAATTTTCGGGGCGAGCGCGCCACAACTCTGAAAAATGAAGCTTTTTGTTTGACACACAACCCCGATGAAAACTTTTCAGTTTTTATCTCGGATAATGCGATGTGAGCGATGCTTTGTGCGCTTTCTGTTGGCTATACCCATATCGTTACTTTCATGTAATATTTTTTCTTTTAGGTGGCAACAAGAACAATTGAGAAAATATGTAGAAATTTAATCAGTAGAAGTAAAAGTCGAGAATCAATATAATTCAAAGTTGAGCTGCTCGAAGAACCTGTAACCTAACTGGAGTAACAAGAATTCGAATGGCTTTTGAATACAAATTAGAACTATCCTGTTGAATTTTAAAATCCATAGATAAGAAATAATAAAGTATTAAAACTATGTAATCTGCAATGCAGTTTATAACATTCAATACCAGCCAATCACATTCCTGCGGCTGTACTATGACGTCTTAAAACCAGGCTTGTTCCAGTGAGTGAAAGAGACAGAGCTATACAAGTCGTCAAGCGCCACCTCGTTCACTCACTGGAACAAGCCTAGTTTCAAAACGTCATAATACAGGGTCTGATGAATTTCTAACCAGTTGTCATAACTACAGACCCACCGATACAAATAAATGTTAATAATGTTATCTATCAATATAAATACAAGTTTTACAAAAAAGTACATAAAATCCTACTGTAGTTAGCCTGGCATTGTCACGATGCGGCACAGAGTATAATTGCGTTTCCGAACGCGTATGCATGGCGGTATGCCGCCGACGAGACGGCTAACGAATATAATTGTGCCGGAACTACCATGTTACATGTCATGCGAACTAATAGATATTTAATGTAACATCTTCGATCAATAATAGCTCTAGATTAAGAATCAGGAACAAAAAGGAGTCGCATAAGCGGCCACATTTGCACACACGTAAACATCTACATTATAAAAAAATTACAATAGTATTAACAACTTCATTTTATTATAAACCTTAACACTCAAACATACTGTTTAATTGCCATTGCGAAATGTATTAGGTTTATCGTAAAATATTGAAAAATGTTTCTTGAAGGTAAAATGTCATTAGTATAAAAGTACTCATTCTAAAATGATACTTAAGGTCTAAGCAACAAGGATTTGAAATACCGTCCCAAAACCGTTTGTGGCGGAATTTTCGGGCCGTTTTTGAAGCGCTTATTGGGAATCTAGTACTATTATTGATCGAAGTGTAACATACATTAAAATTCTATTTTTAGATTCATGATGCCCACTTTATAGGACATAGCAGGCCTATAATGTTCCCAAAGCTGGGACACAGGCTTCCTCCCTGTTAAAAGAAATGAGCTGTAATTCAAAATGGCTAGGTGACTATCCAATCGTGCGTCTGGTCACCAGTCACATTGTTTGCAGAAATTACAATCCAGGGAGGGAGACACGTCGCAGCACTGTCTCATCAGGTAATCGTGTCCCTGGAACGTAAAGGGTTATTGAAGAATCACCGTGGATTTTAGTCAGTACAAGTCTGACATTCCCTCCCGTCCCGCCCTGGGTGGGAGGAGTCATTTGATACTTTCCCACGATAAAAAATGAGACAAAGTGAGACACAAGCGTTAGTTTAACGATGCAGGATTTTGATTTTAATTCTTCTTTAGCTAAACAAATGTGCTTTTTTTTTCTTTTTACTCGGTAAAATCATCAAATGAATCCTCCCACCTTGGGCAGAACGGTAGGGACTGTCAGACTCGTACTGACTAAACTCCACGGTGTCTCTCAACAGCCCTCTAAGCTCCGGGGCCACGGTAATTCGTGATTCCCGGGACCCTTTCCACAAATGTGCTAGTTATCTATTATTTAAAAAAATAATTATATTCAATTGTCTACGCAAAATTCCATTGCGATGTAATATATCTGTAAAGTTTTTCAAGTTTGTCGGTATTCACAGTATCACTTACATTTCTATTACAAGTTTTACGAGTAGTTCAATTTCATCAAGGACCGAGGGCCGTTCTCGTTGAAGTCTTTGAAAACAGTTCACAAGTATTTGCAATACCGATCTTTTGATACGAAGTTTCTTCATCATGTAAGGGAATTCGTCTGTAGAACTATGTATTAGTATCATGTATCTATTTTAGCCACTAATGGCCGTTTTTGAGAACAATAAGCGCCACTTTTAAAAATCTAAGTTAAACAACGTATGGGCAAACTTTCAGGATGATCGATTCAGTAGTTTAGGCGTGAAAAGGTAACAAACAAACAAACTTATATTCGTTAAAGTAGGTATACGGAAGTTACAATACCGAAAGCAATTAATAGAGAGCTATGGCATGGCTTAGGTATTACTGTTAAAACGTCTAAGTACATATTAAATGTCACCTTAATCATATAACATAGAGCCGACAGCTAAAAGCATATAATTTTCATCTCACAAGGTAATTAGTATCGCTAATTGAATTCGGTTCTACACTTAAGCTTAAGAGCCTTTTGTCAGACAGAAGTGAACTTAAAATACATGTAAATGGAAATAAAGAAACTGTCTAATACGGAAATAAGAATGGTAAATAAATATTTGAGGAAAATCATCATTATAATCTCCATGGGCGAAATGTGGCGGGAACTATCAAATCGACCGCAGAGCGCGCATGTGACAGAAATACACGTTGGCTATCCGTGCATTAAATTTAATGCATTTTTGGTCTAGCTGTGACATCCGTGCATTACATGTAATGCATTAATTTACACAAAGTAGTCGCGGGGCTCACAAATTACCGTGACCCCGGTACGTAAAGGGCTATTGAAGGACACCGTGGATTTTAGTCAGTACGAGTCTGACAGTCCCTCCCGCTCTGCCCTGGGTGGGAGGACTCATGTAATGATTTTACCACGTAAAAAAAAGTAGTAATGCGCCTGACAGGGTTCGAAATCATGGTTCGTAAGTCGAGGCTGTTACTACTGGTCCACCAATGTTCAATTGAGGAAAATAGTGAAGGTAAGTACCTTAAGAACATAAAAGAAAAGTTAAAGAAACAAAAATAAAAAGGATCGAGAAGATATTATTGGTAAGTGATAGAAAAATAACCAAATAAACTTGTGATTTACGGTAAATAAAGGGAATCTGAATTTTGATTTTATGTCGGCCATTTATCGAGCGATCAATCAAAGTAAAATAACCATATAATTTGATGGATGGATCATTCGAGCGCATTATAATGTGGGGTCTATCAACCATTATATCGCGATAAGTATCGACCGCGAGGGGTTTTTCCACTTTTATTTTAAGTATTTACATTATGGACTGAGAATATGAAGAACTGGCGTTTTTAAAGATTCTAAAGAACATGTGTGTAATTACAGGATTAATGTAAAGCTCGTAGAATGTAACAGATGACGACAAAGAGCAATTTGTTCTTCTTTCTCTTCTCTTTCTAAAAATGTTGCAGCTCTACGGTTTCTTTGTGAAATTAATTTCACGCATTCACCCTGAATTCATTTTCAGTATTGCAATAGATGCACATCTATTATCTACTTAATTACAATTTCGGGATTAACTACTAACTCTATTTTTTGCAGTGCAATTTTCTGAGTGGATACACTTTTGCACTAAATGTTTTGGTTTGTGAGACTGCGGCAGGGATAATGATTTCCAACGATTCTGTCTGCAATTAATTTCCGGACTTCATAATATTTCCGAAAAGTTCTCTGCAAACTAGCTGCATTATAATATTTTTTGAAAAGCGTTAGCTAGGCCTTTGAGGATTAGATTGGTTCAAATCTCAAAACGCTTGCTCTAGTTGTAGTTGTATATGATTATGATAATTATCCTATAGTGTCTTACTGAAGGATCATCATCTTCCTGCCATTTTACTTGGGGTCGGCGCAACACGTTTATTTCTTCCATTCTCCCCTATCAGACGTCACAGTATCATTTACTCCTTTTTCTTCCATATCATTCCTTAGAAAATCCATCCATCTTTTCTTTGGCCTTCCGCTTCCTCTCTATCCATCAATATTCATACTCATCACTCTCTTAGTCACATGAGTCTCATCCCTCCTCATTACATGCCCATACCACGTGTCTTACTGAAGGATGAAGGACAATGTTCCTTCTTATTTTTTTCGTTTTTATCCCATCTATTCGGTTTGGGGTTATCATGGTAACTCTCTCTCTGTCTTGGGGTTCCGGGACGATAGTTTCTGTTAATCGGCACTAAATATGTAACCCTGACCACTTTGCCAAGTTTTATTATGCATATGGATCACAAATATCGAATAAGCCTGAGCAAACCAAACATGTAACTGTAAGTATGGCACTACTGTGAAAGTGCAGTCACTTTGCATAGTGCTCGAAGAAACTGCTATCTTCCCTCGTTCTATTGCGAACACTTCTAGATGTCTTAGGCTTCAGTCTCGCGATATACGAGCCCATAATATCGAGCAACAGCAAAAGAAGTAAAAGGAAGAGCGAGGCATTAACCCAAAAGTGGTAGAAAAAAATATTTTCTTACCAGTGATGGTCTCCAGAAGACAGCCTTGCCACTAGGTCCGCCACATCTGCCCCGCGGTGCAGGGCTCCGCGCAGGGCACCTGCCCACGACTCCATCTCGTTGCGGCTGTCAGCGCAGAGCACCAGGCAACGACTTGCTGTTATGACCTGCAACAATAAGAATATTTTGTGTTTAAAACCTGTGGCATATAATGATGAGAAAACGGTGTTCATAATGGCGTACAGACCGATTTTATGGATAAACCTTTTTTTTTTTTATCGTGGTAAAATCATCAAATGAGTCCTCCCACCCAGGGCAGGGCGGGAGGGACTGTCAGACTTGTACTGACTAAAATCCACGGTGTCCTTCACTAGCCCTTTACGTACCGGGGTCACGGTAATCCCTTGGTCCCGCGACCCCGGCAAATAAGGATAGACCTGGTGAAAATCAGAAGGTATCATGTAAGACATAACATTTTGCATGCTTTTCTAAAAGCTAAGATAGATATACCTGTCCTGCCGAGATCACGGAACTATTTAAATGATATACCGCTGCCGTGTACCGCAAAGGAGGGGGTGGTTTTTAATTAGCAAGAGTCTGACAGTCCCTCCTGCACCCATCCGTGGCGGAGGGTACTCCTTGAAAAAAATATAGTTGTCGTCAATCACATTTTGCAAGATACACTAAAGTACTGTGTACCTTATAGGAGACGAGACGAGACCAATTCCATTAACCGGGTAGAGATCCTGACTTGCTGCTACAGAGAACTTCTTGATGGAAAATCCAACAACACATCATCAGAACGAGATTCTCAACGCTGGAGACAACCAGATCAACGCGGCAGTCAACTACACAGTGAAAGGCTAAACTATAGCATCGTTAGAGGAACCTGTCGACCTTGTTACCAGTTCCATTTACATATTATTCAGGAGGAGTACACGAAGCCATAAACTACGCCCATAAATTCTAGAAGTCGAACATGAGTGTTTAAAAATGTAGCATCAATCGATCGTTTGAGAGCGAGGCTCATAAGCAAACAGTTAAAGAACTATCAATAATAAATATGCAGTTATGTAACGGTTCGTATGTAGGTCGATCTGTGTTTGAATCGTCATCATTTTTCTAGAATTTTCCTAAATAGATTGGGGTCGTTTTCCAGTCTAACTGGATTCAGTTGACCTGAATTTCAGTATTTTCACATGGTCAATCCTAAATATCAATCCTCACAACACAATTATTTTTAGGGTTCAGAACGGTTGGGTCAAAAGGTTGATATCGCTAGACCAATGCTCTGACGGTCCGCTGTCATGCTCACGCTTGCTTACCTCCCCTATCATCTAAACATTCTCCTGTCTATAATAAGACAGATCAATAACCAGGACAAGGCTAGGCTTACCTCTAAAACTATTTGTATGGAATATTCCAACTTTGTAAGTCACAGTTTGAAGATAACGGAATTTAGAGTTATACAACTATTTAATAAAGGTCTGTTAATTTTAGTTCATTTGTTGTTTCGAGTTCAGATTCAAGGTTAGATAAGATTTAATCATTTTATTTTTGTATTGTCTTTTTTTTTTAAGTGAAAACTTCCTTAGCGGCGTTGTGCACTTTTTTTGGAATGGGTAAAAAATGTTAAACTCGCGTCAGGACACGTGACCTGATCGAAATTTCGTAAGACGGCGCAGGGCGCTTGCGCGAATGTTCGTGTGTGTTTATTACTATTCAAGTTTTCACTTCTGCCGGCACTCCCAGAGTGCAACCCGTCGTTTTTTTTATTTACTATGGACACTTATAACTTACCACATCGTTCTCACATAATGTACCATCTGTAAATGAATTATGTAACAAAGGTTCTTTAATAAATTCCGGCGATTGAAAAAGTGTGTGGAGTTTCTTACCCATTCTTCTTCATAGAGATCTACTCATTGGAATGGGCACTTACGGTATTTTCACAATTATTATGTCTCGTGACTGGAACTGTAGCACCATGACTATTTCTGAACTGTTTGAAATTCTTTGTCTTTTAACAATTCAAAAGTGCCTGTAATTAACTGCTTTGATAGGCGCTTTTTTGTTTTTATGTGGTGGGTGGGATTCACCTGGGTAGTCCACTCCGGGTAACGGCACCATAAGCTACCTGTATCCTGCGAGGATGGCTGAGTGATCCTACTAGCACTGGTGAGGTTTGGAGAAAAATAGTTTTATCATGTTCCGTCGGTACGCATAAGACCAATTCCTTCTGGCTGAGCTCGTTATTCTCTTCTTATCTGTGATGTTATCACTGCTTTTGGCCCAGATTAAGTCCAATAACAAAACCAAAAAAGAAATTGATTTTGGTTTTTCGAAGTCAATGACAAAGGAAAGTGAATTCATCGTCATTTATAAAAATATTTCAATAAAAAAAAGTCGAAAATATGCATTGAAATCGGCCAAAATTAAACAGTTTAATGAAACCTACGAAATACATTAGCCATAATACCACTTGACGTTGTAATGCCTAAGTGTGATTGGATGGTCGCGGGACCAAGGGATTACCGTGACCCCGGTACGTAAAGGGCTATTGAAGGACACCGTGGATTTTAGTCAGTACAAGTCTGACAGTCCCTCCCGCCCTGCTCTGGGTGGGAGGACTCATTTCATGATTTTACCACGATAAAAAAAAAGTGTGATTGGATACCTCGAACATCAAACAATTACCGACGAAGCGGTAACGCCTTACCTACATTTGATTCATCGTAAACCCTTTGATGCATTTCCCGCATGCGGTTTATAGCGGCACAGTATAAATGTGACCAGTAAACCAACAAGGTCTACGAAAATTAAATAAAAACAAACACGTGTGTTTAATTGCACTATACATATAAAACGAAACCAGCTGTATCGATATGACTTTGCATTTTTCCGGTAGATTCCTTTAATTAACCCTAATACTAAGGCAATATAGCATCAACCAGGACAAACCTTTGAAACAATGCCAATCTTAGGGCGTCACTGTTGCAAAAAACACTTGATTGTATCAAGAATCAACCCTATATTTACTCACAAGTAACCCGAAACATACTTAAAGTTCGTGTAAACGCTTTGTGTGTGTGATTCGATTTCGAAATTTTGTTCCTAGTTGAAATGTCTACTGTGACGCTTTGATGTAATGTTTTCCGAATATTACCGGTAAATTAAACATTTAAATAGGTTTGATAATCATCCTGCGGCCACAATGAGGTTGCGAGCAAAATTAATTAATTAATCATTTGAATTTCAAAGCTAGGATTTATGTTAAATGGAATATTTAGAAATTAATGCGATGTTAACGCTTGTACTATGTAATCAGATTAGCTCGTGCCTGTCAATGGTAAGAGTCGTGATTTGGAACTCTTTCAAGGTGTGTTTACACTAGATGAGCCAAGCACGAGCGGAGCATGAGCCGAGCACAAATTCATGTAGTGTGTACCGACTTATAATCCTCGAAAGAGCGCGTTTCGAGCGTTTGGTTCGTGTTTAACTGTGCTTCGCCTTTTGTCAGTTTTTAGACGAACACAAAGGGATTTGTAATGAGTTCGAGGAGAGTGATTGTTGTAGGCTCGTTGCTCACTTGACACCGTGAGTAAAGCGGCTCCGCTTGTGCTCAACTCCTGCTCGGCTCTCTAGCATGGGCTCCTTAAAGAGACGGTACACCGAACGTTATTTCATATATGAACTTTCAAGTCTTTCGTTTGTTTTAGGACTGCACCGATTTAACTGACACTTCACACGCTAAAACAGGGTAAATACCTCTACTGAACTGCATATGGCGCCAAATAAATAAATTATGACAGTGTATGCTCTCCATCCATCTTGCCTTAGTGTAAATGTTCTGTCTGATTAATAAATTAATAATTATGTTTCACTTATAATCATTATTAATCAATCATTTAGGTACCTACCCATCCAGCATATTTACCCAATAACGATCAACAACAATCAACAATGAACACAAAACACGAGCCTGTTTTGCTCAAATTAAATAATTAACAACAAACAAAACACACAAACTCATACATAAATCATGTCTGACTCACTGGTTTTATTTAAAAACCGCAACACGTGTGTTGTTTGCACGCAAGCCGCGAAGAAACAAAATTAAACAATAATATTATTGTAGAAACAAATGAATTCCGTCAGAAATCGCCTGTTGTGTAAACTTAAATGACGTACGGACAAAGCGTGTGAATCTGAATGGATTTGGAAGACAGGGGTTTGAAGGTTTTGGCTTTGGTTTTGGCCCTGACATCAGCCGTCATTTTGAGTTTTTACACAACTCAGTGCACAACGAAAGTTATACATTTTAGATACAGGGCTGACTGATTTACAAACAAAGATATTATTAACATAATGTCCTAAAGCATCAGGTTTCGGAGTTAATCGCCGAAATATAAGTTAAAATGAAACTTTTTTATCTGTTTTCACCCTGCAGGTATGCAAACTATGTCAATATAATTAAATTATGTTTTAATCCAGGTTATAAATCATCAGATACGGATGTTTTTTCAACCTGGCTTATTTGTTTGGGTACTTTTGATATCAGTATTATGTTCCCATAGGATAACTCTCGACATAAATGCGGACGAAGCTGATGGCAACACCCAATTATCTTAAAAACGTATCTAGAAAAAAACCGGCCAAGTGCGAGTCGGACTCGCCTTTAAAGGGTTCCGTAGCAGCAAGTAACATTATATAAAAGTTGGTTGTAACTTTGAAAGATAAATTGCGGTTTACGATTTATGACGTATTAAAAAAAAATGTAAGTTGGTACGCACAATATTGAGTGATTTGCCATGTTATTTTAATATCATGGACTTCTTATAGGTTTTCCTATAATCTATAAGGAGAAAACTAATTTCTGTATTTTTTTCAAAATTTTAGGTTCAGTAGTTTCGGAGATAAGGGGGGGAATGGTCAATTTTCGTCTATTTTCTTGAATAACTTGGAAACTATTTATTTTATAATTACAAAAAAATACATTTAAGATCTTCTCAACAAGACCTTTCATTTGATATGCCACACGATGCAGTTTTCAGAATTTTTTTTTTTAATTTTCCCCTTCCCCCCCAAAAATGACCCCCCATATACAGATTTCATCTGCTCACGTCACACCTCTGTGTTTGGGTCACAGGAATTGATATGTGTACCAAATTTCAACTTAATCGGTCTAATAGATTCGGAGATAATTGACTGTAAGCGACAGACGGACAGACACACGAGTGATCCTATAAGGGTTCCGTTTTTGTATTCAGACGTACGGAACCCTAAAAACCACAATAACAGTTATTTCTATAGTAGCCAAACGCTACAAAGGTTAAATTGTTGAATTTCAAGCGGGTCCACAGGACCCCGGACAGTCCTTGTCACAGGTTATGACAATACGGGCTCGGAACCCGCTATCTCTTTGTTATATTGCAACAGACTGTGAATAAAATACTGAAACTGTTGGACAACTGGTTTTGAATATTGCGTTATCAATGTTACATTTTTTTTCCACTGTTATTTTTTGTTTAGCGTTTTCTGGGAATTGGGATTTGTTCAACCATTGACGGTATTCGTTTTTTATTGATAAAATAGTAACACTGAGAACCGTAGCATTAGATTTGTGATCTTATTTTTGTTAATTTTGTTTTGAAATAAGGGAAATGTTTTACATTTTTATAAAACACTAGCTGTACCCTGACACGCTTCGCTGTGGCACAAAAAAACAATATTTTTGCGGTCGCGGATATGTGACTGATGCAAAAAATAGATATAAACAATCCTTGATGCGGATTATATATCATGCTAAAATTTCAGCCCAATCGGGGCAGAACTTTTTGAGTTTTTGAAGCGTACACAAACCAACATAACATTTTTATATATTTAGAAGATAGAAGAAGAAGATAGATAGATATCTTCATCTCATCATTTGTTTGTTTGTTATTACAAAGCTGAAAGGTTTGTTTGATTAAACGCGCTAATCTCAGGAACTCCTGGATCGAATTGAAAAAGTATTTTTGTATTGGATAGCCCGTTATCGAGGAAGGCTATAGACCAGGGGTGTCCAACCGGTCGATCGCGATCGACCGGTCGATCGCGACTATTACTCCAGTCGATCGTGGCAAAGCAAAAAATTTAAATAAGTAGATCAGACTGCGCAACGTAATTACCAACTACTGCAGCATCATCTTGTATCATTTTTCAATCGCTGTTCCGTCACGGTTGGTAGATCGCACAGGGTGTCGTTAGTAAGAAGTAGATCTTATGTCTAATCAAGTTGGCCATCCCTGCTATAGACTATATAACATCACGCTACGACCCATAGGAGCCGAGCAGCGAGCGAAATCGCAGGCAACAGCAGTTCATAATATGTAGGTAAAACATAATTTGTACAAACAAAAACATATTATAATGTAGATAACTATAATATAGATTTTCTACAACAATCAAACATGTAAACACGTATACACGAGAGGAAAGTTCCATAACTGACTGTACTATAAGGAAAAAGGACCACTAAATTCTATCGGTCCTTTGAGACGAGGGATGTTCTGTTAACTGACGGTCTTATCGCTCGCTTTGTATGTAAAAGCAATTTGTTTCACAGTAGTGAGCAGGCAATGGACAGTGAATGAGTGTTAGTGTCGTGGAGTTTATATGAATGTGCGTGTAAATGGTAGTTTTAGTTGATAGTGGCACGCTATGGAGACTTTTGGAGGTAGTTTGAGCTTTATAGTGATGTATGTGAGGTCGAAGACGGCTTAGGGCGAGTTGCTTGATTCGTTAAAACGGCCATTTTAAGCAGTATTCCTAATGATTTACTTCCTAAATTTCTAGCAACGTCATTGGCTATTCATTCCCAAAGTTAATCATTAGTCCCGGGGTCGCGGGACTCACGAATTACCGTGACCCCGGTACGTAAAGGGCTATTGAAGGACACCGTGGATTTTAGCCAGTACGAATCTGACAGTCCCTCCCGTTCTGCCCTGGGTGGGAGAACTCATGTGATGATTTTACTACCTAAAAAAAAGTGAATCATATTGCTAAGTGGCCGTTTTAGACCCGCAGCAGTTAAGAAAAATATTTGGTAAAATACAATACTTACATTTTTTTAATAATGGTTAAAAATATTTAGTATTTTAACTAATCATTAGTTCAAATGGTTACTAAACAACTGGACGTTATGGTAGTATGTTTTCCTTCATCAAAGTCGATGATTCTGGCAATTATCTTTCTTCATTAATTCTTCATTATCTTGTGTTATTATCTTTCTATCTCCATCGTGTATTTTCCTTTAATTTGCGCCGAATCAACTGAGGTTAACAAGAAACAGACAAATTAATATTATATCTGTCTGGTTAATTTCTTGTCTTGTATGTAAAGGTGTTCGCTCACCAGAGTATACGCGTGCAACGTAACGTTACAGACTCGAATTTGAGTATTTCATTACAATGAGTCAATCCGCCCTGAGCGACGAGCATTTGCGTGTAATGTAAGGTATGCGGCCCACCGGACACATTTGATTACAAGTGGAGCGTTTTGCGCAATGAGCGTGTTGTTACAAGTTGTATCAAGTTATTACATATTGTATCATTACAAGATGCGCATTGTAATGCTCGATTTTCCTCCCTTCTAAGGCCTATCCTGTGCCCGTTCTCTCGATTTTGTTCTCAGCGGTGTGTGGAACGACACTCCGGCGCCAATAAGACATTAGTTACTTTGTTAGTACGCGAATTCGCCTCTGGCGGTGTCTGTGGTGTGTCTGTGGCGTGTTTCAGACATTAAATACATTTGATCTTACTGCTCGTAGCCCTGCGCTAAGTCACTCACAGGGACAAGATCGTGAACGGTGTGTCATTGATGTAATGCTCGAAACTGTAACGTTACATTACAGGTGAATGCTCCCGATGTGGCAGCACCTTTATCCGCACGTTTGTGGGCAGAAATTCTTTGATTCTTATTTAGAAGTTATAAAGGAAACACGTGTTCGAATGGTTACTGTCTATTTAATGATTGTTGGAATGTGTGTTGCATTTCCTGTTCTGTCTTATAGGATTGCATGAGATCTGACTCATATTTATTTAGTCTATTATTATAATTGTGAAAGTTCGTAATGGGGTATTATTAACGGTTAGATTTTTCGGTCGATGTAGCTGTGAGGTCTACCTGCACGGTGAAAATTATTTAAAAAAATCGTTTGGTACTCGGGGACTGCCGCGGTAAAGCTATTGCATAGCATTTTTTATCAACTTATGCAATTACAATTATTTTATTTATGAAAAAAAGAAAAAAATATCGCCTATCGCGAATATTAACGTGAATATCATTTAATCGTTGCTCTATGGGAAGTATACTCTACTAATTAGGCTATGGTCAGCCACGTCAATCAAGTGAAACGTCAAGAAAAAAAATCATTTTTCAAATTTTATTCATTCACGTTAACATGACAGATGTGACAGTGTTAGATTTATTTTCGTTAGGGAATTTCTTGATTCAGTCGCCGCGCTCAAATACTCACTAGGACTTTCTCCACATTATCCGATACCAATTTAATGGATTCGTTCAATACCCACTGCAGTATGAGGGATGATAGTATTGAGGAAAAAGTCCTATGGTATTCGAGGTGCGGTTTTTAATCCAGTCTAGTATGAGAACAATTCATACTAATTGTAATCGTTCTAAGGTCGAAACCGTTTTTTTTTTCTTGTACCTTGTAAAATCATCAAATGAGTCGTCACTCCTAGTACGGGAGGGACTGTCAGACTTTTACTGACTAAAATTCACGGTGACCCTTCAAATGCCCTTTATGATCCGGGGCCACGATTACCTGATAACACAGTCCCGCGACCCCGGAGGTCTAAACCCTAGCTAGCCGTAACAGTTCCCATAATTCTTTCAACTAGGTACTTTTAAAACAAAAGATCTGTACTTATATGAAGGCTATACGTATGCAAGTCCATAAAAGTGTCAGTACACTATAAATGCTCACAAAATGATACTTTCTTACTATTTAAAGCTCTATTTAGCTGCTCTACATTCCAGACGACGGAAAGCGCTCTTAAGAAAACGGCTTGCTAACGAGAACTCTACGGGACTCTACACCGCTCTTACAGTCATTTGTTTCACTCTACCGTCGAGTAGAGCTCGACACCTGTGTAGTATATAATTGTATTGAAAGTAGGTTTTGTTACAGGTATGAATGGCATATTCAATGCGAGTTTTATTTATAAATAGTCTGGTTAACAATTTAATAAATTTTTTAAACAACACTACCTTTATAGTTGTTCTTTTTTATATTAATTCATCCGCATTCAGTAGTGTTTACCGCGTAATATTGTACAAACCCCAGTAGGTAAACTTACCCCAATCTGTATATTAAAAAAAAAACGATCATTAACCTTCCTCTTTTGTGATAAGGTAGAAAATCTATTAAAGAAATTTGACAGATTGAGGAATGCTAATGTGCTGGCATCTGTTCCTCTAGTATTAATGTTATGCGCTTCATTTAATTATGCATTGATGTAGTAATTTTTGTTAAACCAAAAAAAAAAAAGATGCGTTTCAAGTCAAAAGACATCAGATTCATATTTTTCCAAGACTAGATTATAACGAGTAGATATGATTACATATTATAATTTAAGAAGGTAATGATTAATTCATTTGAAGCTGAACAGATCTTTTAACAAATAACTTCAGTACCTACGCAATGTGAGATGAAGGCACATACTTCAGAGCTACCTGAGGTACCATGATCAGTGAAAATATTTGCGGTATTAAGTCTAGATACCAGGGTACCTTCAAAATACCGCAAAATATTTCAATACCTGGAGGACGCGGCTCCAATTCATAATAAATCTTCATTTGTGGAATTTCCTCACTTAGGGAGCGTTTGAACTTGGGAGAGTAAGTAAAGTGGTCGAGTATTGGAATACGAATATTGTTTACTGCTCATAGCCTTGGTTTCTGTTTACAGTCTAGGTCTAGTGTTCAGTTATATTGGGACCTGATAGTTATTAAAATCATAATTGAGTCGCCGTTCAATACTGATATTGAATCGAAGGATCTCATCATACTGATATGATGAGATCCTTTTTTTTTTGTAGCATTGTCATCATTAACAGATGCGATTTAGAAAGCTTTTGATGGCCCGGTTAGCGCAGACGGCACGGTTAGCGCAGTGGCTGAGCGATTAGACTTCTGCGCTGGGTGTCGCGGGTTCGATTCCCGCACGGAGCAAATATTTGTATGATCTACAAGTAGGTGTTTCGGGTCTGGGCATTTGTGTATGTGAATTTATATGTTTGTAAACGCACCCACGACACAGGAGAAATTCCTAGTATGGGGCAACATTATTTTAAAAAAAAAAATGCTACATTAAAGGGAGCCTATAGATACCGAGTGGTCCACATTGCAGAAGAAAGACCACATGATTTGGAAACGGTTTGTATGTGGTCGCAATCCATAGCATTGCGGGAATGAAGAAAAACAAAACCCTGCTGTAAAATTAAGTGAGAACTAGGAGGCAAGTCCACTTTTTTTATCGTGTTAAAATCCCCAGATGAGTCCTCCCACCCAAGGCGGAGCGGGAGGGACTGTCCGACTCATACTGACTAAAATCCACGGTGTCCTTCAATAGCCCTTTACGTTCCGGAGTCACGGTAATTCGTTAGTCCCGCGACCAGGCAAGTCCACTTACCTCGGATGTAAACACAGCATCAGAACAGCGGTCTTAATGGAAGCTAACATTAAACAAGTCAGTCTCGAGGGTATTCCTATACATTCGTTTGGAATTCTCTGAAAAGTACCGATAAAGTAGGTAATTAATTAAATTGGTGCCGTGATATTATGTATCGTACGATCTTAAATTATCTGGAGAACAGTGGTATCAGCCCCGACTTACACAGGAAAATATTATGTTGAGGGGTGGTGTAAAAAACGCCTTCTCATAAAGGAGTGGAACGTGTATAAGGCACCATAAATATTAGTTCCTCTTTTCCCCGTAACCTCTGTGTGTCGCTTCAGTATTTAGATAGAAACATTATCAGAAAAAAACGCTAATGAACTTTTTAATTTTTTTTGATAGATTTTGCATCCCTGGTTTGACTTCTATAAATAGAGTTACTTTTAATAATAAAAACATGAATAATATATTATTTGAAAGTCCGTCCAAAACGGACGATATGTGATGAGAATTTTAGTCTGTGGAACTATTATGTCAAGATGAATGTCTGTGATGTAAATCTATGGTTTGTTGAACTGTCATTATAATAAAATTATCTCACGTGTGTACGGAAAGTCTTTTACTAAACAATAAATCCACACGATATTTCAAAAGGTTATGGGCCCAGACACAGACTTACGGCCTAATAATCGTGCTGGATTGGTTTTTTATCAAGAAACGCTGCGGTAAAGTAGCTACATAAACATACGTCGGCCAGGGCTGTCTGACCAGGTGTGGCGGTCGCCGGCTCAGATTCTGATAAATCTGGTAATTGCGGTAAAGCAATAATAATACGGGCGATGGATTCCGTCGAAAATATGGCTTCTGGACAAAGCTTTCAGCAGCTTCAAGGTGTACAAAATTGGACAGCGTGGTGTTTCAAAATACGCGTTTTACTAAGAGCTATGGGTCTCTTAGACGTCGTTGAAGGCACGTTCAAGGCCGACGAGGATCAGGAGAAATGGATGCAGAAAGATTCAAAAGCTCAAGGTATGTTGGTAACAAACATATCTGAAAAGGTTATACCACAAATATTAAGCTGCAAGACGTCAAAAGAGATTTGGGATAAGCTACATACAATATTTGAACAGCGAGGCGAGCTGTCTGTGCATATACTTCAGCAGAAGTTCTTTTCAATGAAATTTGAAAAAAGGGAAACCGTGTCAGAGTTCCTGGGAAGGTTCGAGTCTCTCCTGAGCAAACTGAAGAATCTCAACGCTGAAGTGAGTCAAACTATGGCCATCACAAAGATAACTTCATCTCTGCCATCACAATTTCAGCACTTTGTGTCAGCGTGGGAATCGGTGCCAGCAGAAAAAAGGACCATGGACGAGTTAGCCGCTAGATTACTGATCGAAGAGCAACGCGCCTCAGCCAAAAACAAAGAAGATGAGTCATCTGCGTTCGTACACAAGTCTAAAAGAAAATGCTATCGGTGTGGAAAAGAGGGACATCTGAAAAAGGAGTGCAAATCGAAAAGTAGAGGTACAATAATTAATAATACTAGTTGTAAGTTCTGTAAGAAGAATAATCATAAAAGTTCAGATTGTTGGTTTAAAAATAAAAGCGAGAAAAGTCAAGATGTAAACAAAATTAAACAAGGCAATGCATTCTCTGTGTTCGAGCTATCATCATTGTTTTACAGTCAATTAGAAAGTGATAATTGTTGGGTAATGGATAGTGGAGCTTCAGAGCACATGTGTTATGATTATGATATGTTTATAGACTATAAAAAACTAGAATGCCCTAGATCCATAGTTATTGGAGACGGCAAAATCATACAAGCCGTTGGTATTGGAGTTATTTCTTTAGAAGCATTTACAGGTAAACAATGGATAAATACAACATTAAATAACGTTTTACATGTTCCCAGCATCAAGATGAATCTATTTTCAGCAAGTTCAACTACAGATAGAGGTTATGTTTTAACAATTAATAGTAAAATGTGTTATTTGAGGAAAAATAACAGTAAAAATGTTTGTGCACTAGCATATAGGAAAAATAACTTGTTTATAATGAAGTTTAGGTCTAATAAAATTCAAAATGCTTGTGTTGGTAAATCAAGTGACAGTTTATCTGAATGGCATGAAAAAATGTGCCACCAGGATATTGAACAGGTAAAAAACATGTTAAATAAATATGATATAGATTTCAGTGTTAGTAAACAAAAGGAAATAACATGTGAGCCATGTCTTTTGGGTAAGTTACATAAGAGACCGTTTCCTATAAGTATAAATAGGGCAGATAGGCCCGGTCAATGGCTACATATGGATTTATGCGGACCGATGGAAACAATATCATTAGGTGGATCAAGATATTATCTACTCATAAAGGATGACTTTTCAAAGTATAGAACGGTTTATTTTCTGAAAAATAAGTTTGAAACAGTTGATAAAATTAAAACTTTTTTAAATTTTGTTACTAAAAACTTAGAGTATAAAATTGAAATAATAAGATCAGATTGTGGTTCAGAATTTATAAACAAAGAGGTGAAGTCTCTCTTCAATCATTTAGGTATTGTACACCAAAATAGTGCTCCGTACACACCCCAACAAAACGGTTGCATAGAACGTGAAATGCGTACAATAACTGAAGCGGCTAGAACAATATTGTTATCAAGTAATTTAAATAAGTCTCTATGGGCTGAAGCTGTCAATACAGCTGTATACGTTATAAACAGAACTGGTAAAAGTAGGATTAAAAATGTAACTCCGTATGAGCTCTGGTATAAAAAGGGATTATATGATATAAATAATTTAAAAGTATTTGGTTCAAAGGTAGGTGTACACATTCCAGATCATTATCGCAAAAAATGGGATAGCAAAGCTGAAATAGGATACTTTGTAGGTTACAGTGAAACAACAAAAGGTTTTAGAATTTATTTTCCCCATAAAAATGATGTTTTGATTAAAAGAGAGGTAACATTCCTGAAAGGCAATTTTAGTAGTCAAAAGCTAGGTAATACTTTTCAAGATCATAATAATATAACCCCATTATTATTAAAAGAAGAAATAAATAATAAAGAGGATGAAATAAGAGAAGAATATCACAGTTTTAATGAGGAAGGTGAAGAAGATGTAACACAGTTATCAGATCTTGATGAAAATACAGAAGTACAAACAGAGGAAATTCTTAATTCAGAAGAAACATCAGAGTCAGAAAAAGAAGAAGAGGCAGAAGAAACACCTCAAGTATCAACACATTCATGGAGAGGCAGAGCAATAAAGAAACCATCAAGGCTAGATGACTACGAAACAAACCTTCTATCCATCGGTACAGAGCCAGCTACTCTAGAGGAAGCGCTTGACTCTGAAGAAAAGGAAGAGTGGAAGATTGCTATGAAGACTGAGCTAGATACTCTGAGAGAAAATAACACATGGACAGAAGTAAATAGCGTACCAGAGGGGAATAAAGTAATTTCTAGTAAATGGGTTTTTAAAGTTAAACAAGTAGGTACTAATAAAGTATATAAAGCTAGGTTGGTAGCAAGAGGCTTTGAACAGTCTGATTGTGATTTAGAAGTATATTCTCCTGTGGCTAAATTGCCTACTTTTAGAGTTTTTATAGCAGTTGCAAATAAACTTCAACTTTCAGTTCATCAGATGGATGTTATAGGTGCTTTTTTACATGGTGACATAGATGAGAGTGTATACATAAAGTTACCAAGCGGTGAAACATGCAAGTTAAATAAATCATTGTATGGTTTGAAAAAGTCTCCTAAATATTGGAATAAAAAGTTTGATGACTTCATGAGTAAAGAAAATTTCAGTAAATCTAAAAATGATCATTGCTTATATTTCAGAAAGGTAAATGAATGTATGCTATATGTTTTGCTATTTGTTGATGATATTCTTATGTTTTGCACTGAAAACAAGGTTTTGGAAGATTTTAAAAGCGAGCTAAGCAATAACTTTAAGATGAAAGACTTAGATTTGGCCAAATGTTATTTGGGTATCGATATTGATCAAAAGAAAGGTACAACGGTAATTAGTCAGAAAACATATCTTACTAAAGTTTTAGAGCATTATAATATGTCAGATTGCAAACCAGTTTCTACTCCAATAGACCAAAACTTTAAGTTTGAAATACTAAAAAGGGAAAAATCTGAAAGTCCAGAAATAGAGAAAAAGTGTAGACAACTCATAGGCAGTTTAATGTATGCAGTTTGTGGTACAAGACCAGATCTATGTGTATCAGTTTGTTTCCTCAGTAGGTACCAACACTGTGCTAGTATTATGTTGTACAAGGCATTGAAACGTATTCTAAGGTATATAAAGGGTACATTAAATTACTCTTTGATATATAATAGCACATCCACAGAATTGCAAGGCTTTGTTGATGCAGATTGGGCCGGTGACACACAAGATAGAAAATCTACCACTGGTTATTTGTTTAAAATATTTGATTGTACTGTAGTATGGTGTTGTAAAAAACAACTTAGTGTGTCATTATCCTCCACTGAGTCTGAATATATTGCATTAAGTATGGCTATTTCAGAAGCATGTTGGTTGAAAAATTTGTTGTGTGACTTTGATGTTGTCGGTAATGAAGTGATCTTGTATGAAGACAACCAGTCAGCAATAAAACTTGTTTATAATAATGAAAATAATAAAAGGTTAAAGCACTTGGATATTAGGTATCACTTCATTATGGACAAAATAAAGGATAAGTGTATTTCAGTAAAGTATATTAAAACGCAGGATAATTTGGCGGATTTGTTAACTAAGCCGTTAGGAAAAACTGTTTTTGAGAAGTTTGTTAAGTTAATTTTTTAAGAATATAGGGCTATGCACATAATCTATGTAATGTTGGTCATGCATTTTTAGAGTTAAATTCTGTTAAAAATAAAGGAGTAAGTTAAGTATTTGAATGTGCCAGTATAAAATGCATCACTAACAATTTAGTCAGAATTAAATGTTTTAATATTTGTGTTTTTAAACAGGGAAAACAGGAAAATATTATGTTGAGGGGTGGTGTAAAAAACGCCTTCTCATAAAGGAGTGGAACGTGTATAAGGCACCATAAATATTAGTTCCTCTTTTCCCCGTAACCTCTGTGTGTCGCTTCAGTATTTAGATAGAAACATTATCAGAAAAAAACGCTAATGAACTTTTTAATTTTTTTTGATAGATTTTGCATCCCTGGTTTGACTTCTATAAATAGAGTTACTTTTAATAATAAAAACATGAATAATATATTATTTGAAAGTCCGTCCAAAACGGACGATATGTGATGAGAATTTTAGTCTGTGGAACTATTATGTCAAGATGAATGTCTGTGATGTAAATCTATGGTTTGTTGAACTGTCATTATAATAAAATTATCTCACGTGTGTACGGAAAGTCTTTTACTAAACAATAAATCCACACGATATTTCAAAAGGTTATGGGCCCAGACACAGACTTACGGCCTAATAATCGTGCTGGATTGGTTTTTTATCAAGAAACGCTGCGGTAAAGTAGCTACATAAACATACGTCGGCCAGGGCTGTCTGACCAGGTGTGGCGGTCGCCGGCTCAGATTCTGATAAATCTGGTAATTGCGGTAAAGCAATAATAATACGGGCGATGGATTCCGTCGAAAATATGGCTTCTGGACAAAGCTTTCAGCAGCTTCAAGGTGTACAAAATTGGACAGCGTGGTGTTTCAAAATACGCGTTTTACTAAGAGCTATGGGTCTCTTAGACGTCGTTGAAGGCACGTTCAAGGCCGACGAGGATCAGGAGAAATGGATGCAGAAAGATTCAAAAGCTCAAGGTATGTTGGTAACAAACATATCTGAAAAGGTTATACCACAAATATTAAGCTGCAAGACGTCAAAAGAGATTTGGGATAAGCTACATACAATATTTGAACAGCGAGGCGAGCTGTCTGTGCATATACTTCAGCAGAAGTTCTTTTCAATGAAATTTGAAAAAAGGGAAACCGTGTCAGAGTTCCTGGGAAGGTTCGAGTCTCTCCTGAGCAAACTGAAGAATCTCAACGCTGAAGTGAGTCAAACTATGGCCATCACAAAGATAACTTCATCTCTGCCATCACAATTTCAGCACTTTGTGTCAGCGTGGGAATCGGTGCCAGCAGAAAAAAGGACCATGGACGAGTTAGCCGCTAGATTACTGATCGAAGAGCAACGCGCCTCAGCCAAAAACAAAGAAGATGAGTCATCTGCGTTCGTACACAAGTCTAAAAGAAAATGCTATCGGTGTGGAAAAGAGGGACATCTGAAAAAGGAGTGCAAATCGAAAAGTAGAGGTACAATAATTAATAATACTAGTTGTAAGTTCTGTAAGAAGAATAATCATAAAAGTTCAGATTGTTGGTTTAAAAATAAAAGCGAGAAAAGTCAAGATGTAAACAAAATTAAACAAGGCAATGCATTCTCTGTGTTCGAGCTATCATCATTGTTTTACAGTCAATTAGAAAGTGATAATTGTTGGGTAATGGATAGTGGAGCTTCAGAGCACATGTGTTATGATTATGATATGTTTATAGACTATAAAAAACTAGAATGCCCTAGATCCATAGTTATTGGAGACGGCAAAATCATACAAGCCGTTGGTATTGGAGTTATTTCTTTAGAAGCATTTACAGGTAAACAATGGATAAATACAACATTAAATAACGTTTTACATGTTCCCAGCATCAAGATGAATCTATTTTCAGCAAGTTCAACTACAGATAGAGGTTATGTTTTAACAATTAATAGTAAAATGTGTTATTTGAGGAAAAATAACAGTAAAAATGTTTGTGCACTAGCATATAGGAAAAATAACTTGTTTATAATGAAGTTTAGGTCTAATAAAATTCAAAATGCTTGTGTTGGTAAATCAAGTGACAGTTTATCTGAATGGCATGAAAAAATGTGCCACCAGGATATTGAACAGGTAAAAAACATGTTAAATAAATATGATATAGATTTCAGTGTTAGTAAACAAAAGGAAATAACATGTGAGCCATGTCTTTTGGGTAAGTTACATAAGAGACCGTTTCCTATAAGTATAAATAGGGCAGATAGGCCCGGTCAATGGCTACATATGGATTTATGCGGACCGATGGAAACAATATCATTAGGTGGATCAAGATATTATCTACTCATAAAGGATGACTTTTCAAAGTATAGAACGGTTTATTTTCTGAAAAATAAGTTTGAAACAGTTGATAAAATTAAAACTTTTTTAAATTTTGTTACTAAAAACTTAGAGTATAAAATTGAAATAATAAGATCAGATTGTGGTTCAGAATTTATAAACAAAGAGGTGAAGTCTCTCTTCAATCATTTAGGTATTGTACACCAAAATAGTGCTCCGTACACACCCCAACAAAACGGTTGCATAGAACGTGAAATGCGTACAATAACTGAAGCGGCTAGAACAATATTGTTATCAAGTAATTTAAATAAGTCTCTATGGGCTGAAGCTGTCAATACAGCTGTATACGTTATAAACAGAACTGGTAAAAGTAGGATTAAAAATGTAACTCCGTATGAGCTCTGGTATAAAAAGGGATTATATGATATAAATAATTTAAAAGTATTTGGTTCAAAGGTAGGTGTACACATTCCAGATCATTATCGCAAAAAATGGGATAGCAAAGCTGAAATAGGATACTTTGTAGGTTACAGTGAAACAACAAAAGGTTTTAGAATTTATTTTCCCCATAAAAATGATGTTTTGATTAAAAGAGAGGTAACATTCCTGAAAGGCAATTTTAGTAGTCAAAAGCTAGGTAATACTTTTCAAGATCATAATAATATAACCCCATTATTATTAAAAGAAGAAATAAATAATAAAGAGGATGAAATAAGAGAAGAATATCACAGTTTTAATGAGGAAGGTGAAGAAGATGTAACACAGTTATCAGATCTTGATGAAAATACAGAAGTACAAACAGAGGAAATTCTTAATTCAGAAGAAACATCAGAGTCAGAAAAAGAAGAAGAGGCAGAAGAAACACCTCAAGTATCAACACATTCATGGAGAGGCAGAGCAATAAAGAAACCATCAAGGCTAGATGACTACGAAACAAACCTTCTATCCATCGGTACAGAGCCAGCTACTCTAGAGGAAGCGCTTGACTCTGAAGAAAAGGAAGAGTGGAAGATTGCTATGAAGACTGAGCTAGATACTCTGAGAGAAAATAACACATGGACAGAAGTAAATAGCGTACCAGAGGGGAATAAAGTAATTTCTAGTAAATGGGTTTTTAAAGTTAAACAAGTAGGTACTAATAAAGTATATAAAGCTAGGTTGGTAGCAAGAGGCTTTGAACAGTCTGATTGTGATTTAGAAGTATATTCTCCTGTGGCTAAATTGCCTACTTTTAGAGTTTTTATAGCAGTTGCAAATAAACTTCAACTTTCAGTTCATCAGATGGATGTTATAGGTGCTTTTTTACATGGTGACATAGATGAGAGTGTATACATAAAGTTACCAAGCGGTGAAACATGCAAGTTAAATAAATCATTGTATGGTTTGAAAAAGTCTCCTAAATATTGGAATAAAAAGTTTGATGACTTCATGAGTAAAGAAAATTTCAGTAAATCTAAAAATGATCATTGCTTATATTTCAGAAAGGTAAATGAATGTATGCTATATGTTTTGCTATTTGTTGATGATATTCTTATGTTTTGCACTGAAAACAAGGTTTTGGAAGATTTTAAAAGCGAGCTAAGCAATAACTTTAAGATGAAAGACTTAGATTTGGCCAAATGTTATTTGGGTATCGATATTGATCAAAAGAAAGGTACAACGGTAATTAGTCAGAAAACATATCTTACTAAAGTTTTAGAGCATTATAATATGTCAGATTGCAAACCAGTTTCTACTCCAATAGACCAAAACTTTAAGTTTGAAATACTAAAAAGGGAAAAATCTGAAAGTCCAGAAATAGAGAAAAAGTGTAGACAACTCATAGGCAGTTTAATGTATGCAGTTTGTGGTACAAGACCAGATCTATGTGTATCAGTTTGTTTCCTCAGTAGGTACCAACACTGTGCTAGTATTATGTTGTACAAGGCATTGAAACGTATTCTAAGGTATATAAAGGGTACATTAAATTACTCTTTGATATATAATAGCACATCCACAGAATTGCAAGGCTTTGTTGATGCAGATTGGGCCGGTGACACACAAGATAGAAAATCTACCACTGGTTATTTGTTTAAAATATTTGATTGTACTGTAGTATGGTGTTGTAAAAAACAACTTAGTGTGTCATTATCCTCCACTGAGTCTGAATATATTGCATTAAGTATGGCTATTTCAGAAGCATGTTGGTTGAAAAATTTGTTGTGTGACTTTGATGTTGTCGGTAATGAAGTGATCTTGTATGAAGACAACCAGTCAGCAATAAAACTTGTTTATAATAATGAAAATAATAAAAGGTTAAAGCACTTGGATATTAGGTATCACTTCATTATGGACAAAATAAAGGATAAGTGTATTTCAGTAAAGTATATTAAAACGCAGGATAATTTGGCGGATTTGTTAACTAAGCCGTTAGGAAAAACTGTTTTTGAGAAGTTTGTTAAGTTAATTTTTTAAGAATATAGGGCTATGCACATAATCTATGTAATGTTGGTCATGCATTTTTAGAGTTAAATTCTGTTAAAAATAAAGGAGTAAGTTAAGTATTTGAATGTGCCAGTATAAAATGCATCACTAACAATTTAGTCAGAATTAAATGTTTTAATATTTGTGTTTTTAAACAGGGAAAACAGGAAAATATTATGTTGAGGGGTGGTGTAAAAAACGCCTTCTCATAAAGGAGTGGAACGTGTATAAGGCACCATAAATATTAGTTCCTCTTTTCCCCGTAACCTCTGTGTGTCGCTTCAGTATTTAGATAGAAACATTATCAGAAAAAAACGCTAATGAACTTTTTAATTTTTTTTGATAGATTTTGCATCCCTGGTTTGACTTCTATAAATAGAGTTACTTTTAATAATAAAAACATGAATAATATATTATTTGAAAGTCCGTCCAAAACGGACGATATGTGATGAGAATTTTAGTCTGTGGAACTCTTATGTCAAGATGAATGTCTGTGATGTAAATCTATGGTTTGTTGAACTGTCATTATAATAAAATTATCTCACGTGTGTACGGAAAGTCTTTTACTAAACAATAAATCCACACGATATTTCAAAAGTTTTAGAGAGTTTAAGAGAAGGTTTTCGGATTTTTTAAAATGTGCTAACTTGGATATCAAATTATTTGCACCCTAATGTATTCAGGGGGTCTATAAAAGCCATTATAACAGTATCAAAATTTGACTTTAACAGGATTAACAGGAACAAAAATTATAAATCTATTCCATTTGCTGATTTTATCGGAATTCATTATCTGCTTAAGTGGTCTTTTAAGCTAGTTTCAGTACAGTAAACAAAAAAAAACTTTTCTAATAAATTTCCTTAAAAAAATATAAATAAAAAGTAAAAGTAAAAAGTTTTATTGCATGCACATAATTACGACCCAAATTAGTATGTGTGTGTATTTGTAAAAATATTTCAGCAAATAAGTTAAACTTTTCTTTTCTCGCTTAAAGTGGCACCACACATTTTCATTTAATTTTGTAATAAATTACGAGTAGACGGCGCGGAGTATTTTCTATTTCTACAACCTTGAACTCAAACCTCTAATTAATTAATAATTATACCGAAATATCACATTAAAAGAATAGTAATTTTTTTGTTCATATTTATTAAATTTTGTGGCGAGAAAGTGCTTTTTTTAATTTCTCCTGTTTACACAATATTACTAGCTAGGAGACTAGTAATTATTAAATTAAATTATATGGTAATTGCGTATTTAAGCCAACTGCACTGAAGTTTACAAAGTGGGGTAATGTTTTATGTAACACAGGATATCTTACATTTTTAACTCTATTTGTTCCCATTTCATACATAAATTGAAAAAATGACGTTCAGTCTACTCTTCAGTTTTTTTTTTCAATTTCAAATTAGTATAACTATGATGATCAAATCTAAAATAACGTTACAATAACGTCAAATTCGTCACTTCGCATACAATCACACTTAACCCTCCGACAGCAACACGTTCACAAAAAACACAACTCAGTTTTCGCATTCGCTTAGCGACCCGACTAATGTGCGGAAACGCGTGTCGCATTCAACGTGTTTCGTTTAGCGTGACCTAGTAACCGATGTGTTCGCGAGGCGGCCAACGGCAAATATTACTGCAGCAAATGTGAGCGGATGTTGTTTTGAATATGTTATTCTTTCGTTGAATACGACGTTTTAGGGTTGATAAATTGTTCGTGATTTGTTGTGTTTTGAGTACAGCCGTGTGTTCACATGCTAGTGACATTTAGTGTATAGGTATGGGTATAATTGGTGAGGAAATGGTTAGCAGTCTAAAATTCGCGTAGGATTGAAGAAATCGTTCAAGTTACGGTAAATATCTGGATGAGAAACGTACCCATCTGGGAGATATTGCTTTTTTGCCATATTCTTTGTCCTAAGAAATGTGATTCTATGGAAATAAGGATGCAGCGATGATTAAAATTCTGAATGTCGTGGTGAAAACACGGTTTCGAAAATGACTAGGTAATTACATAAAACAATAGGAGAGTCGCGGACAATCGATAGTTCGGCGTTGTGGTTTTAGGTAGGAGGAGAACCAATAATAATTAATTTCAAAATAATGGGATTTTCGTTGTATAAATAGGATTGTTGGCAACTTTCCACTACATATAGCACTCATTTTGCGCACTTGTATACAACCTCGTTACGTGTCATGAATCCGTCACAAAACGAACTATTAAACGCGTCTTCGTTTTTCATCACGCTGTATAGGGGACGGGGTGGAACTCATTCAACCCGTCGACGGCCGCTGTGGGTCAGCGTGTTTGCAACCCGAACGGTCGGCGAAAAATCCCTGTACTTCCGAGCTTCTATTTGTTTCGAACTCCTGGACGTTCGCGGTGGTTCAGAGGAATTTTGTAGCCTCGTTGTTGCTTTAAAAAGGTTTTCCAATGGTCGGCAATGTGACGTAACTGACTGAAAAAAGTAAGAGTAACTTTTTGAAATCATTAAAAGTTTTTGGTACCTTTATCTTATTTTTCTGAGGACAACAGAAACGAGAGTTTGAGTTTTTAACTACTGCCTTATTGGTCTAGTGGCCCCAAGCGTGATTACTGAGCATGAGGTCCAAGGTTCAGCTTCTAGGTCGGGCAGTGTTATTGGGTTTTTCCACTTGGAATTTCTCAGTAGCCCGATTGATGGCAAATAAGTCGGGGTATTACATGGTACTTAAAAATATAAGCAGCGAAATGTGAGTGTACTATTACATATACCTTTCTTTGCCCAATCCTTCGCGGATCACATATGAAGGGTGTAATTTCAAAACCCTCTAAAATGACTTGACGCAGAGTCATTTTAGGGGGTTTTGAAATTAGACCCCTCATATGTTAAGCTACTTATATATCATGCCTTATGTACTTTACTGAAGGTTTTACTGGTTGGCGTGTTTTTTTTTTTATCGTGGTAAAATCATCAAATGAGTCCTCCCATCCAGGGCAGGGCGGGAGGGACTGTCAGACTTGTACTGACTAAAATCCATGGTGTCCTTCACTAGCCCTTTACGTACCGGGGTCACGGTAATGGAAAAGTCCCGCAACCCCGGCAGGCTTTGGCCCTCTACAGGCCCCGTCACTATGCTGACACTCCTTGAGGCGCGCGTGGAACACAACGCGCCGTCAACCCGGGCATGGTCCATGGTCGGACAGCGAGTCGCACATTACTCGCCACCCGCATGCCCGCGCCTACGGTGGCCGGAGAAAGTTTAAAATACGGCGGCGGAAAGAGTTTTGAATGGTAGTACGAGTAGAATTATACCGCCGCGGCGGTATAATTCATACATAAATTCAATTTCATACATAAATTGAAAAAATGACGTTCAGTCTACTCTTCAGTTTTTTTTTTCAATTTCAAATTAGTATAACTATGATGATCAAATCTAAAATAACGTTACAATAACGTCAAATTCGTCACTTCGCATACAATCACACTTAACCCTCCGACAGCAACACGTTCACAAAAAACACAACTCAGTTTTCGCATTCGCTTAGCGACCCGACTAATGTGCGGAAACGCGTGTCGCATTCAACGTGTTTCGTTTAGCGTGACCTAGTAACCGATGTGTTCGCGAGGCGGCCAACGGCAAATATTACTGCAGCAAATGTGAGCGGATGTTGTTTTGAATATGTTATTCTTTCGTTGAATACGACGTTTTAGGGTTGATAAATTGTTCGTGATTTGTTGTGTTTTGAGTACAGCCGTGTGTTCACATGCTAGTGACATTTAGTGTATAGGTATGGGTATAATTGGTGAGGAAATGGTTAGCAGTCTAAAATTCGCGTAGGATTGAAGAAATCGTTCAAGTTACGGTAAATATCTGGATGAGAAACGTACCCATCTGGGAGATATTGCTTTTTTGCCATATTCTTTGTCCTAAGAAATGTGATTCTATGGAAATAAGGATGCAGCGATGATTAAAATTCTGAATGTCGTGGTGAAAACACGGTTTCGAAAATGACTAGGTAATTACATAAAACAATAGGAGAGTCGCGGACAATCGATAGTTCGGCGTTGTGGTTTTAGGTAGGAGGAGAACCAATAATAATTAATTTCAAAATAATGGGATTTTCGTTGTATAAATAGGATTGTTGGCAACTTTCCACTACATATAGCACTCATTTTGCGCACTTGTATACAACCTCGTTACGTGTCATGAATCCGTCACAAAACGAACTATTAAACGCGTCTTCGTTTTTCATCACGCTGTATAGGGGACGGGGTGGAACTCATTCAACCCGTCGACGGCCGCTGTGGGTCAGCGTGTTTGCAACCCGAACGGTCGGCGAAAAATCCCTGTACTTCCGAGCTTCTATTTGTTTCGAACTCCTGGACGTTCGCGGTGGTTCAGAGGAATTTTGTAGCCTCGTTGTTGCTTTAAAAAGGTTTTCCAATGGTCGGCAATGTGACGTAACTGACTGAAAAAAGTAAGAGTAACTTTTTGAAATCATTAAAAGTTTTTGGTACCTTTATCTTATTTTTCTGAGGACAACAGAAACGAGAGTTTGAGTTTTTAACTACTGCCTTATTGGTCTAGTGGCCCCAAGCGTGATTACTGAGCATGAGGTCCAAGGTTCAGCTTCTAGGTCGGGCAGTGTTATTGGGTTTTTCCACTTGGAATTTCTCAGTAGCCCGATTGATGGCAAATAAGTCGGGGTATTACATGGTACTTAAAAATATAAGCAGCGAAATGTGAGTGTACTATTACATATACCTTTCTTTGCCCAATCCTTCGCGGATCACATATGAAGGGTGTAATTTCAAAACCCTCTAAAATGACTTGACGCAGAGTCATTTTAGGGGGTTTTGAAATTAGACCCCTCATATGTTAAGCTACTTATATATCATGCCTTATGTACTTTACTGAAGGTTTTACTGGTTGGCGTGTTTTTTTTTTTATCGTGGTAAAATCATCAAATGAGTCCTCCCATCCAGGGCAGGGCGGGAGGGACTGTCAGACTTGTACTGACTAAAATCCATGGTGTCCTTCACTAGCCCTTTACGTACCGGGGTCACGGTAATGGAAAAGTCCCGCAACCCCGGCAGGCTTTGGCCCTCTACAGGCCCCGTCACTATGCTGACACTCCTTGAGGCGCGCGTGGAACACAACGCGCCGTCAACCCGGGCATGGTCCATGGTCGGACAGCGAGTCGCACATTACTCGCCACCCGCATGCCCGCGCCTACGGTGGCCGGAGAAAGTTTAAAATACGGCGGCGGAAAGAGTTTTGAATGGTAGTACGAGTAGAATTATACCGCCGCGGCGGTATAATTCTACTCGTACTACCATTCAAAACTCTTTCCGCCATACCACAAAAAGAAAACATCTGTAAAACGCTTGTTAAAAAAAAGTGTAACTGTAAAACAACTCTTATATCAACGTGAAATGTCGTTTTGACGTTGACAGTTCTTTTAGACTAGTGTTCAACAGATGTTTATCTTTCTTGTGGTAAGACGGTTTATGTTTCAGAGATTATAGCCAACAAAACCCTTATATGAGACGAGATTTTTCTTTACTACACTAAGAAAGCAGGGATTTTAACGTTCACACCGTAGTAAATCTTACACCCCTTATTCCGTCACACCTCCCGCGTGTTAATAGCCGATTACATTCCCCTACATTTCTTTTATTAAGACCTCTTTGTACACCTTATTAGGGGGCGTAGTGACGTGTCTCGCCGTGACCCCATTTAAAGGAGCGTCACGCTGAGTTTTACGCGCGTGACACGAATAAGCAGGGGTTGAAATCGAGCAATGGAGGGTTAGAGTGTTGTTTTATTGATGTTAAGATGATGTTTAGTGATCGTGAAAGATTAATGTGACTTGATTTTGTTATTTATACTTCCTGAATTAATTGATTTTTAATGAGTTACTGTAGGCGCGTAACTTGAATTAATTCAAGGCTTGAGGTGAAGAGCATGAGCATGTGATGTTGGAACCTTGGTGTTTAGTAAAAAGAAACACACTTTATAGTTTGGTGTCTTTTATTAGACTAAAACGTAATTACATTAAAAGGAATATGTAGAAAAGTTGCTTACTTAGCTAAGTGCGCGCACACATAGGTATCGTACATACTACGAAATAATACTCACACTTCACCTCCCGGGGGCGAAGAAAAAAAAAAATGACACTAGTACATTTTTTTTTTTTTTTTGGGAATTTTAGTACTTAAACTATTTTTACGATAGAACAAGAAAATATTATAAAAAAAAATTACAGAAAAAGAACAATCTATTATTATTTATAATCTAATGAAGAAGAAAGTATAGTTTAATAGTTTTATTCATAAAATGGTTTAGTCCTATTTTTATGAATAATTTCTTCTTTATTTAAATTATTTTTTATCTTAACATTACATCCTAAGTCTTCTACAACTACATACGGTCCTTTATAAAGAGGATCCAATTTACGTCCAGTTTCTATCTTTATTAATATTAAATCTCCTACCTTATATCTAACAGGATTCATCGAAATATCATACTTAGCTTTTCTCTTATGTTTTTTAGTTAATAAGTTATTTTTAGCTTCAGTTTGTGCCAACTGTAGTCTATATTTTAATTGCAATGGATAACTGTCGACATTGTATAGTGGTTCTACATGATTAGACAAATTAGAAGGTATATTACATAGTTTCCCAAATACTAATTCGTGTGGCGTGTAATTTGTTTCTGAATGCATGGTATTATTAAAACTGAAACACCAAAAAGGTAACCATTGACTCCAAGTTTCCGGATGATTGTCGCACTGAATTCTTAAAAATGAGCCCAACACTTTGTGGGTATTTTCTAAAGCTCCTATCGACTCATGATGATAAGCAGTAGACGATAGTTTTGTAATATTCAAAATTTTACATACCTGTTCCATTGTAGACGAAATAAACTCCGTTCCTCGATCTGTGGCTATTACCTTAGGAATACCAAATACCAGAATAAAATTACGCACGAATGCATCAGCAATAGACGTAGTTTCTTTATTTACAAGAGGAATTGCCTGTACGAATTTGGTCAATTCACATTGTATAGTTAAAATATAAGAGTAATCATCTATGGACTTGTCTAGGGGTCCTACTACGTCTAGGTATACTTTTTCAAAAGCTGAAGATGCCGTACTAGTTATTTCCATTGGTTCTTTAGTGTAACGACTATGTTTCATTTTCTGACATTTCGTACATTTTCGCACAAATTCTTGAACATCTTTTTCAATACTTGGCCAAAAATATCGTTTCTTAATAGTATTTATCATCCTGCGCATACCTGCATGTCCGCAGGTTGGCAGTAAATGAAAATCGTTCATTATGAGAGTTTTCTCTTTATCGTCCGTAATTCTTTTAACACCTCGCAATATACATATGCGGGGTCCTGTCCAATCGTCTAGTGACTTTATTTCACTACAAATATTTTTAATAAATTCAACATTCTGTTCATCTTTTACGATGCATACTTCTTCGACACCTATCTTTTTGCAAAATAGACTTAATTTCTGCACAAATTCGACTCGCGAGAAATGCGCCTTGAAATTAAGATTAATGTATAAATGTTTTACATCTTTTCTATAAGCGAAACACTCTATTTCCACAGTAATCATATTTCTCATTCTCAATTTATCTAATGTTTTGCCATCCATAAACATCATTTCAATCGTGTCACGCGGTTTTCTTAATATATCTACGACTTTTGGTTGATCAGGCCAATCGTCTTCAGATTTATTAAGATCCGCTGTCCCTTTCAAATCTTTATTTTCATTCATATCATTCATCCTTTTTTTCTGTGCTCTTGTCATCACATTCACAACTTGTTTATGCATATTTTCTAGATCATCCGATGTCATTATAACTCGAGATAAAGCATCTGCTACAGTATTTTCTTTACCCTTTACGTAAATAATTTTGAACTTATATTCGTCTAAAGCGAGTCTAAATTTGAGTAATCTATTAGAAGGATCTTTGATTCCAAAAAGATACACTAAGGGTTTGTGGTCAGTCATTAATGTAAAAATTCGCCCGTAAACATAAGGCCTAAAGTACTTCACAGCCCAGACAATGGCCAGAAGTTCCTTTTGTATTGTCGGGTAATTCTTTTCTGCCTTATTTAATGGTCTACTTGCGTATGCTATGGGTCTCAAGTCTTTGTTGCATAGAACTGCGCCAATAGCTATTCCTGATGCATCTGTTTGTATTACGAATTCATTGTCTTTTGAAAAATCAGGATATTGCAATATTGGGGGTGTTATTAATAACTTTTTTAATATTTCGAACGCTTTGTTACACTCATCTGTCCATTGAAATGGTTCGTTTTTTCTACATAATTTATTTAAAGGTATAGTAATATCAGCAAAAGATTTTATAAATTTTCTATAATAATTACAGAATGCTACGAAACGCTTGACGTCGTCTGAATTTTTTGGGATTGGATAATTCTGGAGTATTTTAGTTTTTTCTGGATCAGGAGAAACACCTTTTTCTGAAACTACGTGCCCTAAATACAAAAGTTCTTTTTTTAGGAATTCGCACTTTTGTGGATTTAACTTTAAGTTAACTTTTCTAAGTCTTTCCATTACGCTTATTAAATTTTGATTATGAGTAGTCAAATTGCGGCCAAAAATGACTAGGTCATCTAAATACACAAAACATTTTTCAAATGTTAGGCCCGACATAGCAACTGACATCATACGACTGAATGAACTTGGACTAATTTTTAGCCCCATTGGTAAACGTTTCATTTGATATTGTCCTGAACTAGTTGTAAATGCCGTATACTTACGACTCTCAGGGTTCAAGGTCACTTGGTAGTAACCTTGGTGAAGGTCAAGGTGACTAAAGTAAATTGCGCCAGAAAGGGAGTCTAGTATTTCATTGATGTTTGGCAACGGAAATTTATCATCAGCCACGATCTCATTTAATTTCCTATAATCTACTACCATCCTCCATTTCTTATTTTGACCTTCAACACTTTTTTTAGGTACTAACAATATTGGGCTTGACCATTCACTGCTAGTTTCTTCTATGATATCATTTTCTTTCATGTTTCTTATTTGATTTTCAATTTCGGGCTTTAATGCTTGTGGTAAACGATATGGTTTAACATATACTGGGGAAACATTTGGTTTGATAGTAATAGATTGTTGGTAAATATTTGTGGTTGTTAACCTATCACCTTCTACATAAATCACATCTGCATATTTTGCGCATATTGCTTCAATGCTTTTACGCTCTTCATCGTGTAAATGAGATAAATTTAATTCGTTAAGTAGTTTTTGAACTCTATTAACGTTTATGCCAGTTTTATTAAAAGAACATATATGATAGTCATTTAAAGAATGTAGGTCTGGTGTAAATAATGGTAATTCTACGTCTTTTTCAGTAACATTTAAGATCTTAATAGGAATCATATTATTTTTCACTCTTGCAATTTCATTTGCTAAAAATATATCTTTGCTTAATTCTTTTCCACATACAACAACATCACCATTTATGTATTTACTCACATAGATATGGTGTATCGATTCGGATCGCGCAGGAATAACTAAGAAATTTTTATTATTACTAACATAATTAGTTAATTTTAATGAATAACTGTTGTTAGCTTTATATAAAGTTACTAAATTTGTTTGTAAATTAATATTAGCTTCATATTTCATTAAGAAATCTAATCCTAAAATCCCATCAGCCGTTAGTGGTAACGTTTCAAAAACTGTAAAGTTATGGTTAAAATGTATATTGTTAGAGGTTTTTAAAGTTAAATTTACTAATCCCTTAGATCGGGTCTGCCCTCCAATGCCATTTATTAATGTATTGTCTCTTTGCACTGGCGTATTAAAGGGAATTGCTCCACTTTTTATAACAGATAATGAAGCGCCAGTATCAACAAGCCAACAATATTTTATGCTATTGATGTTTAATGTCACGTATTTTGTGTTTTTATTACATGACAAAATGGTATTCTTAAGATCGAAAAAACTGAATCTGGCTATTATTTGACTGTTTACTACTTTGAGGGTCCACTACATTGTGTTCTGCCATATATAAGTTACGGTTTTGAGTGTTAAATCTTCCCCTATTTTTCTGGAAACTGTTGAAAGGTCTACGATTACTATGCTTTCCTCTGAAGTTATTATTAAAATTGTTTCCTCTATAGTTATTATAATTTCCGCGCCCTGTTCCATGCTGGTATCCATTACCACTATTTTGTCCTTGCTGTCTACGAAAATAGTTTGCGTTTTGACCATAATTGTGACTACCACCGCGACCACGACTGTCACTAAAGCGTCTATTATTATAGAAAGTACGTCCTTGCTTTGATGCATGCATGACGTTACCTTGTTGCTGTGCAGCAGGCCTGTCCTCGTCTTTCGCAGCCTGGATTGCTTCCTTCAGGTTGTTGTAATTGCGCGACGCGATGATTGTGGATAGTCTCGAGCTGCGTAGTCCGTCTGAAAATGTTTTAATTGCAGATTTTTCATTTATGGGTTTAAGTACAGAATAAGCACTGGAATCCCCGTCTGCCTGAGAAATTGTCATGTCAGTAAATAATTGCTCTATTTCCTTACCATATTCCTCAATAGACCTTTGACCTTGTCTCACAATCTGCATCTGCGATTGAATGGCTGTGTACGACTTTTTTGTTAATAAATTGTTCCTTAAATCTTTAACTAATTCAGAAACCGCCTCATATTTGTCAGAAATACGCAATTTTGCGTTTTCCGAAAGTCTACTTTTTAAAATAAAAATGATCAATAAAGAATTACCTTTATCGTCGAGCATATTTGCGTACATTTCGATAGAGTCAATCATTCTCTTAGTGGTGCTTTCAGTGTCATCCATCACTGGAATTAAATTACATGCCACTTTTAAGTCGAATTCCATTTTGTTAGTTTTTATTGATTTAGGAAAAATACATAAAATATTTATTTCATCATACAATTCCTGGCACTTTTCAAAAATATATTTTCCTAACGTAATTACTTCCGTATCGCTACTTTTACCTAAAACTAATAGTAATGATTTACACTTCTCAAAAACATCATTAGCTTGACTCAATTTTATTTCAATAGTCTGGCCTTTATACCGACTTTGACCTTTTTTCACTAAATATTTTCGTATTTCACATAATAACTCTTGACATTCTTTTAAACTTTCTAACATAATGAAAGTAATATTCTTAAAATATTCCTATAATTATTCACTATAAGGTAAAACTTAACTCTATTTCGTAACATACTGGTACATGAATTTCACACGTAAGCACTATTCGCCGCGAGGTATCATGTTCGATGAGTATCGGTGCGCCGTTTTATGAATTTATAATATTAGCGTAATGAAATTTGATCACTGCCTTTACACTTTACACATAATATTGTCTCCCGAATCCCGAAAAACGTTAGAATTCTAGTCTTTTTGATAACACTCCTAGTTCATGGAAAACACTTGAAATAATAAAAGTACATACATATAGGTTTTAACACTCACGAATAGTTCGTTTTGCTTAAGCAGTAGGCTCCTCAACGCTGCGCCTGGCTCGTAGAGACGACCTGATGCGGGATATGGCTTGCATCCCCATTTCTTCCTGAATTAGGCGGCGATGGCACGCCCTATATAACTTGCAACCAATAAATAGTACAAGTGCCACAACCAGGGCCAGCAAAATATATGTTACCGTGCTTATATTTTGTATGTGGTTTCCAAATTCTTTCAATTGAGCCGAATTATCTCCAGCAGCGTTCTGGGATAGAAACACGTCTTCTTTTTCAACTTTTGACTGGCACATCTTGATGAATTTGTAACCAGTACCTAAAAGCTAAAACAAAAGAAAAAAGTTCCTTGGCAGAGCCCTGGCAGGGTCGCCATGTGATGTTGGAACCTTGGTGTTTAGTAAAAAGAAACACACTTTATAGTTTGGTGTCTTTTATTAGACTAAAACGTAATTACATTAAAAGGAATATGTAGAAAAGTTGCTTACTTAGCTAAGTGCGCGCACACATAGGTATCGTACATACTACGAAATAATACTCACACTTCAAGCACTTCTAACTGTGTAGGCTTAGAACCCTGTTTTTTTTTTTAAGTTTGAGGAGTTTCTAGACTACAGGAGATTCTTATGTATTTGGAATTAATTACAATTCCACGCCTCCACGCTTTTCTTAAAAAAAGGGTCTTCAAAGACTTACAAACAGACGGACAACACAGTGATCCTGTAAGGGTTTCATTTAGTTCCGGGTTCTTTTGAGTTAAGGAACCCTATAATCGTGAAGAATTACATGTGCAAATACCGACAGTTGCAAAGGAAAAAGAGTACAGACACTGAAAAAACAGCTTTTTTTATCTTGGTAAAATCATCAAATGAGTCCTCCCACCCAGGGCAGGGCGGGAGGGACTGTCAAACTTGACTGACTTGACTGCCTGAAGGACACCGTGGATTTTCCACGGTGTCCTTCAATAGCCCTTTACGTACCGGGGTCACGGTAATTCGTGACCTGAAAAAACAGCTTCGTATAATATTAACGACGTAAACACAAAATCTCTCAGGTCATTGACGTTTGAAAACTGTAATAGCGATATTTAGCTTTCCGTAATGGATAGTACTCCTATCTGTTACAATTAAGATAACTGAAGCACTATGTAAACTATATATCGACGATGAAGAGTCAATATATAATATCTAACATTTTGGCTATTTTTGTTTTATTGCATTATTTATTGTAGAATAGAGTAATGCACATGCTGACAAAGATCTTAGGTCTGTTTCTTATTAATTTTGCAAGATAAACAATTATTGCAATATATACTAAGTGGTGTTACGTCATTTACGATGGCAATAGATACTAATAAAATCTATCTAAAATATATCTAAAAACTAATAAAATCATTGATTGCATAATATTGTAGTCAGTTTACATAAAACATTTAAAAAATCAAATATACTAAAAAATAATTAAACGGACTTGAAACGTTTTTTTCGCCTCCTGTAAAGTTGCGTTTTTGCAGTTATTATTTATTGACTCTTCATCGGCGATATACTAGACTAGGTATGCTGAAAGTCTATACAGGGATTGAAAGGATGTTAGGGCCAGCGCCCACTAACGGTATCGCATGGCACAGCAAGCTGCGGCATGCCATAGGATCTTGTGTTGTGGCATTACAAGTCTAGACGAAAGCAAGCGTTAGCCGCTTGGATTGTCGATCCGATGGGCCAGATTAGAAAGAAAGAAAGAAAGAAAAAAGTTTATTGGGTAACCGGTACACACAACATAAACAAATAAAAGATTAAACTTTATTTTCACCAGGCTACGGCACTTGATTAGCAATCTTTGTTTAATAATATGTAGTAATCTATTCATCTTACGTGATACAGTGGCATGCTGTAGCATCTTGTAGAATGATGTGCCGGTTCAAGTTTTTCATATTATAATAAAAGAATTTCAGTGCTAACTTCATTGGAATGAAGTCGAAAATCATTTGTAAACGAAAAAAAACGGCGTGGCATGCCGTCAGTGGGAGACGGCCCTTAACCACTTTACATAGACATTATGAGCTTTATTAATTTTTAGGAGATCAGTCAAGTGGCTGAGGTGAAAGGAGTATGTAAGTATCATAGGAAAGGGTGCTGTGTAACCTAACGCCGCATGGCGAAATGCGTCAGTTTTATTTACTTCTATTTCTTTTTTGTATTTTTGCGGTGTTGTACTAAATTCTGTATTTACTAAAATAGGATTCGCAGTAATCATGATGAAATAGACTTAATTATTCAATTGAAACAAAACAACAAACTTATTTCGTGAACATAATTGTATTATGTAGATTTCCATGAATAATTATTTCGAGAATTTCATCTGATATTTTAAATGGTTACGAATTATGGTTTAATAATTTGCACAATTTAAAAATTATTTTAATCATCATTCAACGTAAAACAACGCCGCAGCTCCCGAATATCGCAGGAAACATTGCGGGAATAACTATTACGTGTTATAAATGTGTTGGTCTAGGTCGTAAACGCTCAGTAGTCTTTGATAGATTTTCGACTTTATACCCTAGAACATAAAGTTGAGAATCTATTATAGACTACTGAGCGCGAGCTCTACTTGTTTAGTTTGCGTCGTCGTGATGATGCAGGTACTTAGTTTGAACGGTCGCAATGCGTTGCATGGCCCGTAACACTTGTTTTTTCACGAGTGACCATTGATTGTCTCGTTGGTTTTCTTTGGTTTTCCTATCAGGAATAGGCTATTATTAATAATATTTTTACGGGCTTTATGACGTCACAAACCCCCACTCCCGAATTTCCATCTCTCATAACGGAACGCACGCATAACCGATACAGGCAACGATAACTGAACAGTTTTGACACATACACGCTAGAGCTTGCCTGACGGTTATGCATGCAAGGTTAAAACTATCATGCAAACCCTAACGTGTATGGCATCCATTACGTGCGAGACGTCACGATATGTTGTCATACCTGAAAGCTGTTGTTGGCGTTGTTGATGCTGCACTCTGCGAAGGTGGCGTCTTCGAGCTCGTACTCGTCCCACAACTGGCTCTGTAACAACGCAAAATAGAGAAATTATAGTGACGTCATAATAATACGTATATAAATATTGCCTGTTGTATTATGTAATCACATAATACAACAGGCAATAAAAATAGAAAGTAATATGGGCAAATATGAATGAGGGACGTCCCGTCTTCGGCCGTATACAGAAAGAAAGCTGGTAACTTATAAGCGCTTACCGGCGCTTGACAGCGCTGGTTCGTTCTACACAAAGGAAGTAGACCAAGCAAGTTGTTTATTAATTTTCAATGGCAGCGCCCAGCGCTGACCAGCGCGTGTTGAAGTTTGTCGGAACTTGTCGGCACCGTTCAGTGCTTATCGGCGCGCGTTCATATATTTTCCTGCGCGGGTTACCAGCGCTGTCAAGCGCCGGTAAGCGGTTATAAGTTTCCAGCTTTCTTTCTGTATACGGCCTTTAGTATGAGGTTCCATGTTATATGTGACATTGCGTTTATTTGATGCAGTTATAACGTATTACAATAAAAAATAATGATTTTTTCTGTAACCCAGTACATTTATAACATAGTTCTAATCTAACACTTGCAATTATACCCACGCTTAAAAATACAGTTTAATTAGACGTTTACTTGTGTCTCAAATATTTATAGTGGCGTATAAGGTCTGTAAAGTAAGGGTAAAATAGGATTACCTAAGTAGGCAAATGCTCACAAAAAATAACAATGTTTTCTTTTTTTACAATATGTTTCCTACCAAAGGTCAAATGAAATTCGGCCAGTAAATGGCGATACCACCCCAATTCAAATATAAATACAAGACCTTTCTTTAATCGAATCGACCTCAAATTATTCACAAAATTACATTATTTGCAGAAAAGACCAAAGTTAAAGAATGATATCTTCCCTCTTATTTTCTTTATACCTCCTAAAAGGAATGAATTTTAATAAAAAGATTGTTTGACAACGCCTGTCTCATTTGTTACTCTCCTGTAAAATTAAAATACAGACTACATTTAGAAATAGGGTTTTGAAATTCTTTTAATGTTACTTAGTTTTAAGAATGCCTTTGAAAAGTCAAGACTGCTTTTACCTTTAGGAAAAAAACCTTTGAATTTTTAAAGAATTTTATTTCCCCAACCTCCATATTTTGGTACCTAAATTTTTATCTTGTCTGCCAACATGAATCCGGTACAGACAACAACAAAGTATATCAATTTTGAAAGGACTGTAACTTGAACTCACAGATATAAATATATACCTAGGAGCGAATTTATTTTTACTTAATATACAATCCTCGGAAAGAAGGACAGCATAATATTAAAAAAAGTAACAATAATATACAAATCAATACAAAAATTTACAATGTGGAAATCATAATACAAAATTTCATATTTCCTAATCAAGCCACTGGATAGCCTTTTCTTCGCGAAAACATTCACACACAAAATATCAAAAGTACTGCACAATACATTTTCTTTTTCACACCAAAATCAATCAATTGATACAAGAAATGATATAAATACATTCGTATGATACGCACACAAAACATGCAAATCACAATTAAATGATACGCTTACGTATTACATAAGGGTAATAAAGAGTAAGGGCAGAAAATCCATGCAAATTGGTATTGTTGTTGAGAGTTCGGCTTGGCGCGACGCTAGCGTGGCGTGTACTTGGCGTCCCTCTAAATGCCGAAGCCAGCGAGGCGTTTTTTTGTGTGATGATGATTTTACATTCACAAAAACACGCCACGCTAGCGTAGCGCCTCGCGAGCTCGATCCTCGATACTTGAGCATCTACATCCGGATACACGGCAGGTATAAGGGGATTTATGTGCGTTCTAAAACGCATATACGATAGGTACGCGGTACGTAACAATGCACCCTGGAGTATTTTGACTCGAGTATCTATACATGTATTTGTCGAACCATTGATGGAGATTTAAGGGCTTCATGCATGCGAGTGAGTGACATATACCAGGCGACATACGTTCTGCTTCTTCGTATCGTTGGTATGACGGTTCTTATACCTATTGTATTAACCCATAACTTCGCCATCTACGCGGTATAGTCGGTGGCAGCGCAGAGATCACAGTTCAGCTGCATTATTTTTAGGTTAAGAAGGACAGGATAGGAGGTCTTTTTTTAATCGTGGTAAAATCATCAAATATGTCGTCCCACCCAGGGTAGAGCAGGAGGGACTGTCAGACTTGTACAGTCACGAGCAATAATATGTATACACTAAGCAGTATTCAAAAGCGATGTTCTACTACCATATTGATTAAACTTTTACCTTTTCATTAGAAAGCTATTTTGGAAGCCATACTATTACGAAATAGGTATTATTTCAAAGTGGAAACCAGTATTTTACGAGTAAATTGCGTTTGAATTTTGTTAAGTGTTTACATGTTATTGCTCGTGACCGTACTGACTAAAATCCACGGCACGGTGTCTTTAAATAGCCCTTTACGTTCCGGGGTTACGGTAGCTCGTTAGTCCCGCGACCCCGGCACAGGATAGGAGGTGAAGTATCGTTTGCGATACAGTTCCACATCTCCACACCCCGCTGCTATTCCAAGAAGGTTCCCGACTGAACTGGAACTCATGATCCGAGTGTATGTGGCCTTTTATACGTCACCCAATCGTGCTAGCGCATTTAGCGATAAAAAAGCGCTAAATTGTTTACACCACCTTGCTTGGGTTGTTACGGAATATTTAAAAGAGTTAACCACAGCACTGCATCGCAAAGGTCTATTGAAGGAGCAGCATCAGTTTTATCATCTCATCAGTTTCACTTCGAGAGAGACAAGTCATTTGACATCACACTTCAAACAAAAAAAGTCTTGCTGTCTTTGTCTGTCTTATCTTGAACCGTTACTTAAGCACAAGTATTTTTAAATAAGTTAGATGAAATTCAAAAGAGCACAGATAAGATACCCGTAGTAAACCTTCTGTCTCCATTTTCACAGTAAACTACGAATTCCATGCCGACACAGTCGTTTGATTGTGTGGCTTGGCGTATCGGTCCCGCGCGCATCGTGATACGCCGCATACCGTTATACGAATCTGATATTTCATGTCAGAATAATTAAATGAGCTCAATGAAAGTAATTGAAGTTTGAGAAGGCTTGAGAGTCATTAAATCTGGAAAGCCGTAGAGGATGGTTCCGAAAGAGGTGGTGAGGTGATCTGGACGTATACCGTGAGGGCTGGTTCGAAGCGTGAGATAATAGTTCCTGGAAAAACCTCGGCAGAGGCTTTTGGTTTTGCGACTAGATATAAAAAGAAACTGAAACAACAATGGAGTTTAATGGTATAAGAAAATGCATTGCCTTCAAAACAAGAACGAGACAACATACTGGTAAAATGTTATTTTATTTGTCTAAAAAGAATATTATATAACAAGATTATGGACTAAGATATTATATAAACTTCAATAATCTATATTTATACAATTTATTATATGTATAGATATAGATTATTGAAGTTTACTTTTTTACATGGATTTCACCATTGGTGTGCAACTGTGCACTAATCCACACTGAGTTTATGTGGTTGATTATGCCTATTGCATTTTCACAACCAAAAGAGCTGTGTCAGTAGTGAAATCATTTTAGGCTGATAATGTTACTACCTATACTTAATTACTTAGTATGATTAACAAGATAGTAAGATTACCTAGAGACTTTAGTTATCATTAATTATTACAACTGTGTAATCTATGCTCGTGGGGAATGAAGACAAAGGGATTACACCTCTTGTTTTCGAACGGCATAATTACTTATTTGACTCCTCTAGGATCTGCGAAAGAGAAATCCATCTGCGAATCTTGTTGGCTTACTTTATCGGCTGCGGATTAAAACTTTAATTGGGAGACCTAAGGCTTAATACAGAACTTTATAACTTGATGATATTTTATTGGAAAAGACTCGGCAGCTGAACGGATTGGCATTTACGCCACGCGGATAGACCATGATTAGAATATAGGAAACTTTTTATCCTGGTGATAAGTTCCCGAAAGATATTTCAAACGAAGCCGCGGACAAAGGCTAGATACAGAACGATAAAACATTCAAAAAAATATCTCATTTGAGAAATAAATTCAACCAGCCATTAGAGCATGCAAAAAAAATACGTGCTTTTTCAGCTTTGTGTTCAATTTTATTTCGCACGAATTTCGATGTTCGGCATTTTATTTCATTGGAAATTTCGAGTAAGATAAAAACGTTAAGGACGTTGTAAATTGCATTCGTTTGTTTAAAAAAGTAAACTCGCGTTTGAACCTTTGAATTTTCGATAACGAACGTTCCAAACCCCATTGTACGCAAAGATCTTTTGGGATCTTTGCGTACTATGTGGTCACGGCGACGACTCGTGTGATTTTTGTCACAGAAATGTAGACCAAGTATAAGATTTGGTCCATCAACTGCACGTCCAGTTTTGTTGAAGTTGTTGTACTGTTTGAGTGTAGATTTTCTCTTGGGTGGTAAAATCATCAAATAAGTCCTCGCTCTCTGAGTGCGGAAAGGACTGTCAGACTCTTACTGACTAAAAATCCATCATGTTCCTTTATTTGCCCTTTGTGTTCCAAGGTCACGATTACCTTTACAGAAGGTCTCGTAACCCCGGCAGGCGTTTGGCTCTATGGGGGCCCCGATAGTTTGCTAACAACTTGTGGCGCGCGTTGAGAACGACGCGTCAAGACACTGACCTACCATGATCCCTCAGGTACTTGCGTAATAAATGATAGTCAAATACTTCATTACACTGAATTAAACTTTAAATTAAATAACCCAGTAACTACCAGTCCAAAAGTATTATAATCTCTTCAATTCCCTATAGTGTCGTTACAAGCAAAATATTATGTCTGTTTTTGTATTTTTTTACGGGACTTTCAAAATGTACTGCTATATTGTGGAAGTAAGTTATGATACTCAGTTGGATTTTATTTTTGATGATAATGTGACAGACATTATAACCTTTGTCTTGATGAACGACCTACCATTTTATTTAAAGCCGCAGGGCCACTTTGCGTTTTTTTTACGTGATAAAATCATCACATGAGTCTTCCCACCCAGGGCATACCGTCAGGAGGGACTGTCATACTCGTACTGACTAAAATCCACGGTGTCCTTCAATAGCCCTTTACGTGCCGGGGTCACGGTAATTCGTGAGTCCCGCGACCAGGTCCAGTTTGCCTTCAGAGGGAATACTAAACATACTCGTAAAACGGTGAAGAGCGAGTTCACTAAATTTGTTCTCGACAAGATTGTCATAGCAGAGGTCATTTGAATCATCAAATGCTGCGTCTTGCTGCAATATTTTTTTTTTATGTTTGTAAGCGCTTGGTCCCACAAAATAGGAGAACATGCGGTGCTTTTTACACCGCAAAACAGAGCGTTGTAATGCGCGGCGTATCTTATAATGACAGCGACTCGCCGCAACGCTCATGTGTGTCGATCTTTAGAGAGAATTGAGAATAAATAAAAAATACAAAGATTTTGAGAAGAATCGTGTTTATTACTTGAAATAGATGGGTATTATGTTAATAATTGTGATCTTCATGTTGCAACAATTAAACCAATTGCAAACAATCTTCCTCCATTTAGCAAGCTTATTCGTAAAGTTATTCAATTTCTTATTATAATAATGAGTTATTAAAAGAAAATTATATTGATTAAATTTGATACAAAACCTTCGTATTCCTAAAGACTAAAAATTTAGAATAAGATACCTGCTGCCAAATAGTAAAAGTAATTTCGTTTAAGAGAAAAAAACTTGGAACAATTGGCAATCGAATCCGCTATACTCAGCGAAGAACCCAATAACCAAGTCACTGCGCCAAGCGTGCGTTCATTATCCGAAAATTTTAATGGATGCTTTTACTGCATATCATGTAAACGTCGCAGTGCAGAACTTGACCGTTCAGCTTCTGCAGCGCTGTACCAAAATCACTCAGTGTGATTCTCTAAAGACTTAGCGCTTCGACAGCAAAGGTTTGTCTTTAGTGGATTTTCAATGTTATGTTCTAAAACATTAAGTTGAAAATCTATTAAGAGCTCGTCGTTGAACGCTTAAGCGTCAGTCAGCGCATATCCCAAAGCAAGTGTAATATAATTGCTGCTTCACACTTTAAACATGCATCCCATCCTTAAACCTGTTCTTGTGTCCAAGATCTGATTAACTTCCGAGGAAGGAAGTGCCATCAAACTTGTAGTTCTGAAGTTTGCCCCCTATTAGCCTTAACTTACTAGTTTGTGCGGTTAGCGGGCAACTCAAGCCGGGCAACCGGGCCGGGTATCGATCCGGCCCACTCAGAAATCCGGATCATCGAAATAAACAAGGGGTAGTTTTGATCCCTGAATTAGTGGTAAGGGCATTAGAATTTTGAATTCGTATTTAAACCTCTGTACTTGATTATTTATAACTGAGATGTAATATACTGAGTTATAATTTAAGTATAAAAGTATGAATAGGTGTAATATAATGATTTATTGTCTGAATATAACTTGCCACTATTCTGTTTTCCATCCACAACTGCAAACGATTGGGATAAGTGGAATAATACAAGTTAGGCGCTTTTTGCCCTACGTTGGGTCTGAGGACCAATAAAAAAGGTGAAACTAGAATATGAAAGCTAAAAAAAATTGTATATAAAACTTTTTTTTAAGTGTAGTCGTCTTCAAAAACAACCACTAAAAGTTTAACACAACCTACAAAATAACTTTTCTTTCGAAAGTTGGTGACTTTGTTTTTTTTTTCATTGACTTTCTGCCACCGACGGGCGGTGGCAGGCATACTGCATCGAACAAAAAATGATCATCGAAATCGGACCAGAAACCTTAGAGTAACCGGTGTAGACAATGTTGATAATTTTTTAGGTATTTGTTGATTTTTCAAAAACCGCTGGTCCGATTTCGAAAAAAATTTCATGGGACCATTTGGATAGTATAATACCCTTTCCAACAAAAAGAATTTTTCAAATCGATTGGTAAGCGACGGAGTTATAAATTGATACCTCATTCTTTTGAAGTCAGTTAAAAATAACAGAATATCGTTAATAATTATATGGCAAAATAAACGCCATGTTAAAATATGAGAAAACGAGGCCCAGTTGGGCGCCAATTTGTTAAAATTATACGGTTTGCTGCCACGACTGTGAGACGACCGAATTCACAATTTTAATGAAGTCATTTATATGAAAAATGAAATATTAATATAACTAATGTTCTTTAATTGTGCAGCGGGATCACTCCCGAATGGAAGCGGTTCGCAACCAGTCCAGGGCGATGCTGGGGTATTGATCAGAACGTCTCTCCACCTTTTGTAGGCAACTCCGGTTCGAAGCTTTTCTATGGAAAGAAAAATTCGAACCGTGAGCAGGATTTGTATCTGTGACCTCCGGATTCAGTACATTCGATGCTCTTTCCAACCGAGCCACAGAGGTTCATCAATTCTTTTCATAGAAAAGCCATCCTTATGTGAATTCGCGACGAATGCGTTAACGCGTATACTTAATATTTATAAAATTTTCTAACCTCTTCATATTTGATCACGTAGAGACTCTGAGTATAGTCCTCTCCATAGCGCGATGTTTACATTACATACATTATTTTCAATTCTAGCACAAACCAGGCAATATAGAATCATAACAGAAATGAGTCCGTATTCAGTTTCTAGCTGTTATTGAGAACAGCTCTAATTGGATTCTGTCAGAGGCAGTCGGCTCAAACTTTATCAGAAGTGGGAAGCAATTGAACGCTATATTGTCGTGCTAGTTAATTATATAATGATTTCCCTCGTTGATTTTTTTAAACGTTGCCCTACTCTATGAATTTCTCCTGCATAATGGGTGTGTTGACAAACGTCAAGCGTGAACCGAGCCCGCGGCACTTAGCCACAACGTCGCTTATATGACGTATGCTGTATTATAATACATGCTAAAGTAAATATTCTGTTTACTGGTGAAAAAATCAATAAAATGAATGTGAAAATTCTTTTTTATTATTTGCATAAATAATTAAATAATTAACGAGACAAGGTAAGGCAATAAACATGTACACTATACTGTATGTATATTTGTAATATCCAGGTATTTAGTACTTAGGTACACATACATAGGAGACTTGGTCTAGCATAGAACCGACATACCTTATCATCAGATTTATTACCCTCCACAACAAAAGAAAAATCAAAATGGCGTTGAGGGCGTTTTCTAACTTTTTTAGAAAGAAATGATATAGCGGTTTGTGTTTGGAAAATAAAGTAAATTCAAAATTGTTTCCGACGATAAAACTTAAACCAAAGGAAAGTAAACTATAGATCTAAGCCAATCAACTAGTGTACAAATACCAACCAATTAACTGTTGTTTTCTCAACGCTCAGAAGCGTACTTCAAAACCCAACTTTATACTACTTCGTATCATCGAACCTGTACGTCTCCTGAGCATAAAAGTTCGTCGAAAACTATCACAACTTGAAGGTGAGGGGGTGCGAAACTGAACCAACTGGGTCGTTGAAAATTCCGGCGCGGGCGACAAATTGTGTGGAAACAGGATGTTGGAACATTGCTAGTGCACAGATGCTACAAGGTGGAGAAAATTACAGTTTTAAAGGATTTGTGGTAAACTTAGTTGCAATTGTATGATTTGTTTTTTTTTTTTTCTTAGAAACATTTGTATGTAATATTATGTTTTCACTATATGTTGATGGATGGAGAGGAAGAGGAAGGCCAAAGAAAATACGTTTGATAGAGGAGAATGGAAGAAAAAAACGTGTTGCGCCGACCCCAATTAAAATGGGATAAGGGCAGGAAGATGATGATTATGGCAAAATATGTTGGAATCAAAAATGTAACACCTATTGTGTCATAATTATTCTTACAAGTTATATTTTTTCTATTTAATTTGTTTTTTTTTTATCTGGCGAGCTACCAAAAATGCAAGCAATTTTTCCAAATGTGGATTTTTGAATTACATCACATTGGAGAGAAATTAGTTTTTGTTGAAACTTCAAAATGATCGTAAGTATCAACAAAAAGTAATTTAGATAAATGACAAATTATTTTCTCATAAATTATGGATGAGTTTTTAAACAACAAATGACGAGTAAAGTATAAAAAGTAAAAACTTTTGTACGATAAAATACTTCACATGTGACCCAGATACATTTTTACGCGTTAGGGTCAGCTTACACCGAGACGCGACGCGGCGCACATTGGTTCAAGGGCGGAAAAAAGTCCTTTGTTTCAACCTTATTTAAAATGTCTACAATTTGGTACACACATACTAGAATGTTAGTAGAAACAAGTCCTAAAATTAATACGGATAAATAATTATACAGTATTTAATTATATGATGCCAAAGTAGGGTGATCGAGAATTTACAAATTTCGTGCAAAAAATATTGTTATTTCAAGTATGAATAGAACCAAAATACTATAATTATCAACTTTCATTTTTAGTTTAGTCATAAGTTTATTGTGTGTATTAATAAAATAGTAAACATAATGTTATAATATAATGAATAATTACTTGCTATTACATTTTTAGTGAAGAAGGTCATTTGGAACCTTTTGTTTTCAATCATGAGATCATAACTAATCTCCGTTATCGACCGATACGTAATAATATACTTTCGGAGATTAATTAGACCCTATAGATTAAGAATACATTAGTTTTGGCTGCGATAACCTGCGATCTTGGAAATACCAGGTCCTTAACTAATGACGCTCTGTAATTAAGAAAAAGTGCATTATATTAATAAGTGTTTCTAATGAGGGTAATTAACATTTTATCATATCGTGTAAGTATAAATAGCATTGAATGGTAGTTTTAACTTCACTTACAATTATTTTCTCTTACGATAACAGTGTTATTATAGTGATGGATAGCTTTACTATTGTCTATGCCGATTTAGTGGAAATCATAATATCAAGTAATCGTGAGATACATAAATGCCTCGAAAATTTAAAACTTATGTATCCACAGCTTACAGAAAGTGTTTGGAATCAAGTTTATGAAAAGTTAAGCCGTAATTTTCTACCCGTATTTACAAAAAAGTGGCAAACTGCAGCGAGAAATAAAAATGCTTTTATGGCAAAAAATGAACAGTGGCTGAAAAATATTTTTACCGTTGAGACATCTTCGGTGCAGACTGATGTGGTGAATTGTGACAGTAATTTTCCAGGGCCATCAAAACGCTCTCATAGAGGACGACCAGAAAAATCATTTGATGAATGTTGCGATCGAACAAAGCGATATAAAGTTAAAAGATTGTGTGAAAGCGTTCCTGAAGAAATGATTAAGAAAGCTGCCTCTAAGGTACTCGTACAAGAAGAATCATCGGATACTATCAAGTTTACTCCAGAAAAAGCGTTGGCATTATTACTTGATGCATCACTTTCGAAACATCAATATCAAGTACTGAGAAATGCAGCAAAAAGTATTGGTTGTGATATTTTTCCCGATTATCATAAAGTACTTGAAGTAAAAAGGCACTGCTACCCCACGGATATTGATGTAACGGAAAGCTACGCTTGTGTAAGTTTGCAGTCATTACTGGATCACACAACCAGAAGATTATTTGAAGTAATGTCTGAAGACGACCTTACACAGATTAGTGTAAATTCAACGTTTTTACACAAGTGGGGATGTGACGGATCATCAGGTCATGCTGAGTACAAACAGTCATTTATCGACGAAAATGTGTCAGATTCATATATGTTTTTGACATCATTAGTTCCACTGCGTCTGTATGAAAAGGAAAATAAATCTGTTGTGTATTGGACAAATGCAACTCCTTCTTCTACAAGGTGTTGTCGCCCGGTACAATTCCAATTTCAAAAAGAAACTACAGAATCTACGAAAAATGAAATTGCTAGAATGGAGTCTGAAATAGCAAACTTAAATGAAACTGTTATTAGTTTAAAGGAAAAGACTTACAAAGTCTACCATAAACTTGTGTTCACAATAATAGATGGCAAAATAGCGCAGACAGTTACGGACACATCATCATGTGCAGTGTGTTTTATATGCAAGTCAAAGTCATCAGAAATGAATAACCTTGACCAAGTGCGAAATAAAACTGTGGATACGGAGGCTCTCAAGGTCGGTTTATCCCCGCTTCACGCACGGATTAAATTTATGGAATGCATATTACATATTGCGTACAATATGTCATTTACCAGTTGGAGAACGAACGCAACTACCAAACAACAAAAAGATGAAGAGAAGAAAAGAATCCAAAGTGAGCTGTTTCAACGTTTAGGTCTAAAAGTGGATTTTGTAAAGCAAGGAATGGGAACATCTAACGATGGAAATACGTCTAGAAGATTTTTCAATAATGCAGACATTGTAGCTGAAGTCACAAGAGTCGATAAAGAACTTATTCATCGGTTCGGTATAATATTGCAAACAATTAATTCTAGTGCATTAGTTGATTCGGATAAGTTTGGTAGTTATTGTTACGAGACTGCTGAACTATACGTAAGCCTGTACAGCTGGTATAATATGCCAAATACTGTGCATAAAATCTTGCTGCATGGCAAAGAAATAATAAGTGTTGCTGCCTTACCTATTGGGATGTTATCTGAGGAAGCTCAAGAAGCGCGAAATAAAGATTACCGCAATTATAGGTTAGGTCATTCAAGAAAATGTTCTCGTCTATCATGTAATGAAGATGTTATGAATATGCTCTTAGCTACCTCAGATCCCCTTATCAACAGTTTACGTGCAGTACCGAATAAAAAATACTATCCTCTTCACGATGATGCCAAAACTTTATTAGTGGATAGCACCCATCTCTCAATCAATGTCTTCTCTATTTAATATTTAGTTTATTAATATTTATTTATTTAAAAATGCTGATTTAATTATATGAAATTCATGTGAAAAAATTTGATGAATATTTTCATATTAATAAAAAAAAATACGTGTTATATCTTTCTCTTTGTAAACTGGTACATCCATTATATCATTTTAATAAAGTATTATGAAGAAACGCAACGTCTTTTCATTTAAAAATAATATTTTCCGCATGCCCGTACTACCTGCACCACTGTGCGGCGCGACGTCACACAACGATACTGCGAAATGTGTATCATTTCGTGTAGTAAATAGAGTTAGTTTTGAGTAGCTCTATTGAAATGTGCTCGCAGCGTCGCCTCTCGGTGTGACTTGACCCTTATATGTATAGAGGTAGTGTAAAAAATACTGATATGATTCGATAGGAAACCGACCCCAACATATTGGGAAAAGCCTTTTTTTTAGGGTGGTAAAATTATCAAATGAGTCCTCCCACCCAGGGCAGGGCGGGAGGGACTGTCAGACTTGACTGATTAAAATCCACCGTGTCCTTCAATAGCCCTTTACAAATTACCGTGGTAATTTGTGAGTACCCCGGCAGGCTTTGGCCCTCTACAGGCCCCGTCACTATGCTGAAACTCCTTAAGGCGCGCGTGGAATACGACGCGCCGTCGACCCGGGCATGGTCCATGGTCGGACAGCGAGTCGCCCATTATTGGGAAAAGGCTAGGCAGATAATGATGAGTTAATGATGATGGACGTAGAGTCAAATGTTTAGTAATATTTAATTTCAGGTCCATATTTCGGTAGCAGTAATATATCTCTGACGATATACTTCACCAAGATATTTGTTTCAATGTTCCGTCAGTCTGGGAAAGATATTACTCAAGTTACAGTTACTAAAAGGAATCCCTCGAGACCCCGGCAAAGTTCTGTGGTATTATAATAAATAAATAATAAATAAATAAATATTCCACAACTGTCACACAACGCCATCTAGTCCCAAGCTAAGCAGAGCTTGTGTTATGGGTACTAGACAACTGATAAACATACTTATATATTTCTAAATAAATACATATTATAGATAAATTACACCCAGACACAGAACAAATGATCGTGCTCAGCACACAAACATTTGTCCTGGGTGGGAATCGAACCCACGACCTCCAGCATAGCAGTCAGGTTCACTGACCACTAGACCAACAGGCATTATATTTTACAACATTTTATTTGAAGTTATATGGCATCTGTTTTACGACGTTGTAGACATTAAAAGTTTTATTTATCAACGTATGTCAACAAGTGTCCACCACTAAGCTATGCAGACAGCTTTTTTTCATCATGTTAAAATCATCAAATGAGTCCCCCCACCCAGGGCAGAGCGGGAGGGACCGTCAGACCCGCACTCACTAAAATCCACGGCCCTTTACGTTCCGGGGTCACGGTAATTCGTAAGTCCCGCGACCCCGGCAGTCTTTGGCCCTCTAGAGGGGGGCCTCGTCATTTTGCTGACACTCTTTGAGGCGCGCGTGGAACACAACGCGTCGTCGACCCGGGCATGGTCCATGGTCGGACAGCGAGTTGCCCATTACTCGTTGCCCGCATGCCCGCCCGGGCCTACGGTGGCCGGAGATCGTCCTCCGAAGCTATTCGGACAGCTAAGACCGCGGCGAAATTATGATGCATAGGGCCATACGTATTGTATGAGAAAATCCTTTTGCATATTGGTTGCGCAATGGAAACACGTTAGCTCGTAGCAAGGAGAAAGGAATAGGGTATTCGACTTATTCGCGATCATTAGACTCGCTGGCAATTACTAGTGTTAAAAAAACCACTAAATCAGCTCTTTTTTAAACACTTAATTCCATTTGTTCCACAGAATATCAAAGAACTTTTCGCTAACGACAATAAATTTTAGGTCACCTGACCCCAGAAGGTGAACCATTCATCACTGTTACGACTACCTGACGCCACCAAACTGGAGCAAAGGAAACTGCATTGAGGTCGTCCATAACTCACAATTTGGTCCTTGTATCTTAGTATTAAGGTCGCAGTACAAACAAGGTTCTATCTCAACTGTGACATCATCGTCAGAGCTTCCATTTGTAAATGCCTCATTCTGACGTCTTTTGTGTGATGCTTCCTGAGGGATAAATATTTGGTCGCAGGACTGTACGAATTACCGTGACCCCGGAACGTAAAGGGCTATTGAAGGATACCGTGGATTTTAGTCAGTACGAGTCTGACAGTCCCAACTCATTTGATGATTTTACCACGTAAAAAAAAGGGATAAATATTTACGACTTGTTTCATGTATAACCTACTTTTGTTGAGTTTCTGATCTAGGAGTGTCTCTGACTTAGGTTGTAGGTGCAAACCTAGGTAGTCACATTAATGAGTGTAGGCAATTTACTTCACAAAATCACAAAGAAAAAATTCTGAAGAAACCGAAACGTCCCAGAACCAAAAGTTTGCCAATATCTGGTCTTAAAGAGTGTCAGCATAATGACGGGGCCCCCTTTTAGAGCCTGCAGGGGTCGCGGTAAAGGGCTATTGAAGGACACTGTGGATTTTAGTCAGTACAAATTTGACAGTCCCTTGCGCTCTGTCCTGGGTGGGAGGACTCACTTGATGATTTTGCCACGATAAATAAAAATATCTGGTCTAAAAAGGGGACTTTAACATAATAGCTATACAGTTATTCTAAAATAAGATCTATGTTTTATTCTTTTGTTTGAGTTATTGATCTTTTCTATTTCTCGTCTCTTTTTTTACAAGCCTTTTTGTACTTAATTTTCTGTTTTACGAATTATTATAAGTTTTTTTCATTCATCAAATGTCTTATATCTTTATTACCTTCTTTCAATCAGCAATCAGAGATGAAAGTTACTAACAGATAACCCTAAAAAGTTACTTTACACAATACAAATTATTAAAACTCAACTTAAGAATATCTTAACATTGTACTAAACTTCGTCGATCATCAATCTTTTGTACAACACAATTAATCACGCTGGTTCTTCCAACTTTATGAATATAATACATTTTTCAGACGTTAGGTGCCATATTTCAGTACGTCGCTTCTAGTTGCCTCGAATAATATGAAAGTGTCATACGTTTTATGTAAATTGTAACTCCGTGTGTGGCGTGGCGGAATGTTCTATATACATGTGTAATTTAAAGGTAGCCATGTTATACGGAGATGTACTTGTAGTAAGAAAATCTTGTCTTCAGAATGACAGGAAATGTTTTTTGAAATTTTCTTGGGTTTATAATTATATGATAAACAAATTATATGATGATTGATGTAAAGCAAAAATTGAGTCGAGGTAATAATAGTTTTTTTTTAGTTTATAAGTCCAGATCTCTTCGTCAGACTGGGCAACTGAAGGTACAGGTTGGATTTTAGAGTGAACTCTAAAATCCAACCATTCAGTTGCCCTTTGAGTTCCAGGGCCGCTGTAATCTTTTAAACTAATGGCGCTCATGGAAAATTAGAGCCGTGGAGTCGGGCCAGGCCCTGTAGAAAAGTGTTAAGCGATAAACGTAAACGCTCCTACTCAGCGATTACTTTTATCGCTTACCACTTGTCTAGGGAGTCTGGTCCCTGATTGGACAGCGAGCTATCCGGCGAGCTTGCCGTCCGGAAGCCCATGACTGTTGTATTACTATACCGCCTAACGCCTTTTCCCGTTGAGGTAGGCAGAAACCACAGCGTGCCACCCGGTTACGATCTTGACGTATTCCTTTTCTTTGTCGGCGTTCAATACTGAGTTTATAATGATTAAAATATCTTTTACGCTTAATTTGTGGTATTTTAATTTTAAAAACCATTGAACTTTCGGCATTTCCACCAAACCTGTGCCTTCACTGAAGAATGCCTGTAATGCTGTTTCATTAGTTTTAGGAATTCAAGATACGCTGAGATTACCTTTTTGTAAGAGGTAAAAAGTGGAAAATTGCGAAAAGGAATTTATTTCTTTACCATCCTCATTAAGGCGCTGCGCAGAAGTTTGTTGCCGACACGGCGATCGATCTCAGAGAACCATAGTTCATGATATGTGTGACAAAAAATGTTTAAGTATGCGCAGGGACTAGATGATTTCATACCGGTTCTAAAGAAATCAAATATTCATCGGTAGCTTGTATCAGACACGAGACACAAAAGTGTCCAACGTTTGCCCTGCCCTTTTTTTATCGTGGCAAACTCATCAAATGAGCCCACCCAGGGCAGGGCGGGAGGGACTGTCAGACGCCACGCAGCATGGCCTCGACCAATGCCGGGCGCGAGAGGTCTCCACCTATCACCGTCGTGAGGACACGGCGTTGCTCTGGCCAAGCGTCAGTCCTGCACCCTAATCTCCACCGTGTCCTCCGGGCGATTCTTGCAGAGGTGACACCCAGGCGTTTCTTCCTTCCCCATCCAACACAGAAACCTCCCGAAACATCCGAGTCCGGTGAGGACCAGTGTCAGGCGGAAGGTCAGGGCGCCGTGACGCCTATCCAGCCACTCCTCAAAGAGGGGTCTTGCTGCCGCGTACCCGGACCTCGGTTGCGACAGTTGCTCCCCCCATACTGCCCTGAGATCGCGCCGGAGCTCTTCTGGAGGATTCGCGGGCGATGCGCCTCCACGCACCACTCATAGACGCGCTGGAGGGAGGTTTTCCCTTACCAGGTGAAATATAGTGAAGGTACTACAAGGGTTAACCTCACCTAGCCCCTTTGAGAATTGCAGGTACTGTTAGAAAAGTCATTCATTTATTTTTTGACGGCGGTAATGTATAAATGAAAGTCGCGTCTTAAATCACGTGTCGTCGAATTTTTGTGACTGGTCTGGGAGCGTCCGTATGAAATGTAAGCGTATCGTGTTTTGAAGTGAAAACTTCTTTAGCGGCGTTGAGCATAAAATCTTAAACTCGCGTCAGGACACGTGACCCTGACCGAAAAAGCGTAGGACGGCGCAGGGCGCTTGCGTGAATGTTCGTTGCTAGGTAACATTGTTTATAAAAGATGTACGTCACATTGGAAAATTATTGAAATAAGTCAACCATTTTTGCGAGTTTTACTAAAATCTGTTCACAAGATATTTCCAACAATTACTATTCAAGTTTTCACTTCTGCCGGCACTCCCAGAGTGCAACCCGTCGTTTTTTTTTGACGCATGGTCAGTGATGGATCTCATGTGAATGATCCCATAATCTCATGATTTAAAATTGGATTAGTTTTAGATTTTCTCTACGTATTACTTTTGATATTTCTAACAAAAACTCAATACGTATATTTTATGTACAAACAGTTTTTCTACTCTCAAAAAAAACTGGAGCCTGCTCACACTGACTCTAAGCTCACTTAACCCGGTCGCGGGACTGTACGAATTACCGTGACCCCGGGACGTAAAGGGCTACCGAAGGACAGCGTGGATTTTAGTCAGAACGAGTCTAACGGTCCCTTCCGCTCTGCCCTGGGTGGGAGGACTCATTTGATGGTTTTACCACGATAAAAAAAGCTCACTTAACCCGCTTTTCGCTATCACTATAACCGCAAGTTTCTCGTCACGCTCGCCTCAACCTGTCACTACGCTCAGTTAGCCATTGTAATAGCTTCTCCGCGCGGTTGAGCCACGTCACGCGGGTTACTTTATTTTACTTGTTATTATTCTTAATCCTTCAATGTTAAAGTGGTTCTGGCGGCGGAGGGTTAAATTTATGCCATAAATCTTTAGGCGTCTTGGAATTTGCATGAGTAATAGTTTAAGATTCGGCTTAGACAGTATTTATTGTTTTTACAGTGTGTTTAGATAGTTGGCTTTAATATAAATGTATTTTATTTTTGTTTGCATTTTTAGCAGGTAAATGAATTATTTTCTACAAATTAGCTTTTTAACGTATTTAAATATAATTATTTAGATATTTAAGTGTTTCTTTACTGTTTACATTGTTTTCTCTCATATGCAGGAACCTAATATTTCTCGATCTTTGGTAATGTGTCTGTATGTACAGACGCCAGCAGGTCAACTTACCCGAATCTGTCAAATTTTACCAATCGAATATTAAACTTCCACTATAGATAGTGATAAGGTTGAAACACTTTGGAAGAAATTTTACAGATTGAGGTAGGTTGATGTGCTGGCGTCTGTACATAAAATGTTAAATTAATTAAAAAATGCATTATTAATCATATTGACTACGGGTTTAAATTACTGCAGTAAGTTATCAAATCTAAGCTGTCATTATTGACAGTAGTATGAAATAGCTTTCACAATGGTGTTTATTTGCTCACAAATATTTTTCTTGAATGCAAATGCTGACCCAGATACTACTAACACATAAAAGTTAATCCGAACAGTAACTTTATATTGAAGTACTCAGCATATAAAAGATGCCCCTTAAACTATTCTATTGGCCCTACTTTGCCCGGGCTGGGCAAAGTTACCGGCAGTAACTACTCACAGCTATTCATGCGAAAAACAGGAACTCACGGCATTTATTGCAACTTGAACTGCAAACAGTCACCTTTTTTGTTAAAGTTGTAAGTGGGTAGTTGCAGATAGTTATAGATCATCATCATTATTATAATATGTATGTATTTAGAAATATATAAGTATGTTTATCAGTTGTCTAGTACCCATAACACAAGCTCTGCTTAGCTTAGGACTAGATGGCGTTGTGTGATAGTTGTGGAATATTTATTTATTTATCATCTGCCTAGCCTTTTCCCAACCATATTGGGATCGGCTTCCAGTCAAACCAGATGCAGCTGGATATCAGTATTTTACATGGAGCGACTGCCTGGCGGACCTCCACAACCCAGTAACTGAGTAATACGATATCCCATGGTAAGACTGGTTGTCAGACTTTAGAGCTTCTGACTAACAGTTACAACTGTCAAAGATCTACAAATGACAGCCGAGACGTTGGTCTCGGCTGTCGTTGGGCTTTACGTGCTTTCCGGGGCAAGGAGGAAACGCGCTATGACAGATGGTCACCCATCCACAGACCAACCTCAGCAAGCGCGGCTTAACTCGGAAGATTGGCCTGTGCGGCTGTATTTATTTAGCCACGAGCTCCTCCGCAGATAGTTATAGATAAGTGTTTATTTTTAAGTTTCAATTGGTAGACATTTCTCAAAGATTTAATAGGTTGAGCAATTCGATAATTTCAAAGCCTAATTTTCTGGTCAGACACTGATGAAAAGTTGCACTGTAGCACCATTTTAGATAGGTAATGAGACAAAAAATGTTTTGTCTGTAATTTACCAACAAAGTGTCTTACTTTATTTATTTTGAGATATATGCTTTCAATCAAAGACAAGGGAAGTTTTAAGAAAACTTCAATACAGGAACTTTATGACACTTAATTTCCCAAGATATGATTAGTTTTGTAATAAACTTGAATTTACTAGATTCAGTCTTCCATATTCTATCAGAAAAGTATGATTTCTAAGTGGTGATCGCAGTAAATTTCGAACATTAAGCGCTTAACGAGGGAGAGGTGTAAATTTTTACAAAAAAGTTCGATGTTCCAAAACCAGGCAGTTTGGGATCCCCGTTGTGCACCTATTGGGCACAGCCGTGGATCACACAATATGATTTTCATTTAATCTTAATTTTGTTAAGATATTGTTTTTTTTTAAATATATTTATTTGTTTGTTTAAAATGCTGTGTGTCCCAGTTGGCTAGTATAAAACGATTTTTTCTTCTTTATTTCCTTCTATTTGACTCCCGCAATAACTTAAAGTAACTTTTTGTTCACTAAATCACGAAAATACCTTATAAATTCAAGGTACGTTCTCAAAGTTAAAAGTTACCCATCTGAAAGGTCCTGATAAGGCCTAAAGGCTTTCAAATAGTTTTATGCTCAATTTTTAAAACATGGCTGACTAGGTTCGATTTTTTTTTATCAGACATAATGGCGGTGAGAGATTGTTAAGAAACCGTTTAAGACACATTATCTGCTGAAAATGGTGGTAATAAAAATTAAGGTCAACCTGTACTGCCCGCAATTTCGCCCGCGTGAGGGTTCAACATTATTCCAGACACTCTTGCGCCCGGCATTGGTCGATGGCCATGCTGCGGGGCGAGATGGAGTGGGATGCGGTCGCCTCCTTCTGCGAAGCAATCATGCTCGCGAAGGGAAGGCGGGCCGCGTGAGGGAGAGGACAGCGTCCTCCCTCCACCCCAGCCGCAGTGGTAGACGCCCACGGCGACGGACGTCGGCAGACGATCTCCGGCCACCGTAGGCGCGAGCATGCGGACTCGCTGTCCGACCATGGACCATGCCCGGGTCGACGGCGCGTTGTGTTCCACGTACGCACTACCGGGGTCTTTTTAAAGTATCGATGACAATCTAAATTCAATCAACCAGAATTTGGATGTGATAAACAAAATTGCACATCAAAGTCATAGTCTACCAGTCTAATCCAGATTTCATAGAAATCCATTAAGCAGTTCAGACGTGGAAACGAAACAAGAGTTTATTTATAAAAACTAGCGGCCCGACCCGGCTTTGCACGGGTTGCCTATGTTACTCAGGGTGAATGTAGCTTTCTAATGGTGAAAAAAGTTTTGAAATCGGCACAGTAGTTTTTGAGTGTATTCATTACTTATACACACACAAATATATATTCCTCTTAATAAAATTAGTGTAGATGTGGACGCTTTGAACCAGTTTTTCGTTGAAAATTAACTATTTCAACAGAATCCAACGTTCCTTTCAGCATTGAAAATCCACCAAATATTTCCAAGCATTCACGTGTCACCAGTCAAAGTACCCAGAATCCAATCATATCCGCATAGCCTTATATCGTATTTCCTTTGGCAATGCACTTTGGTACCTGATCTTTTGAGACGAACCAGAGCATTCGATTTCAGTGTGTTATTGTACACTTTTGCTTTCCTTTAAGAGTGATAATGGCGTAGTATATTTCACACGCGAAAAGTAATTTTAGAGGAGCTGGTGGTTAAATAATATCAATCATGGGTCGATCCTCAACGTTAAACCGCGTTAGCTAAGGTCGTGCTGTCGATTGGTTTTCTTCATTACCCGGGAGCCCGAAAATGAGGTTATTTCGATAAGGCCTGGGGACCTACTCTCTTAGTCCGTCTACGAAAATACGGGCACGGGCCGAAACTTTTGAGTGCCAATGGGCACTCAAAAGTTTCGGTTTCGTGAATGAATGACTGACTTCATAATAGTTATATCAAATATCTGGAGTTGGGACAGGTGTCCAATTATGTTGTCACCAATTTTTAGTTCGTATCACTTACTAATCTTATGTTCGTAAGTTATAAAGAAGAAGAAACGCCCGAAAAATCAGCCGAAGTTACGAGTCTCGTGCTTGGATAGTAGTACCCGTAGTTCAATCAGCTAATTTAATACCTATTTTAACCAACAAAATTAAACCAAGGAAGGGTTGGTAGCAAGCAGCCCGATACCATCAATCTACACGTTGATAAAGTTATATTCCAAAACCGGATAACTAAAGGTCGGAATATAACATAACCAAACCATCCTAGCTAATCACTTTGCGGATTGCGTAATTACGCTGACGAGTATAATCTGTTGCTGAGAAACGAGATCATGCTCGATATTAAACCATAAACGTCCGCTTTTGAACATGGCTTTGATATTAACCGCTTTAGATGAAGTATTGTGTAGCGAAATTGGCATAATCAAGGCATTTAGACGGTAAATGTTAAATGCCGTAATGCGACTCTGAGTGTATTGGATTTCAAGCTTTATACGTTTAGCATAACGTTGCAAATCTATCAGCGCGTATTAGTCTCTTGCAGCATTGAAAAATACTAAATTAAAATCCAAGATGTTAATAGTGAAATACAGAGGCCCTACCATGAATTCTACGTATATGGCCGTACTTGAAATATTATGACGTAAATTGTATGGAAAATGATAGAGCGCCTCGAGTGTATGGATGAGGAACTAAAACAATAAAAGTCTCGTTTATTTTACGTTACAAAAACGTGAAAAGCCGTGATAAGGCCTCAGATGTTATTTGTCTCGAAAGTGTTTTCACGCCCTAGGAGATCCAATCGCGGGATTGTCTTGTGAAGGTCACCGGGGCACTGTAACGCAAAGGGAAATTGAAATAACACGTTGGTTTTTAGTCAGCGAAGTCTGATAATCCCTTCAGCTCCAGCTAGTGCAGGTGGTAGTTTGATGAATCTATATATATCAAAATCAATGCCACTTTTCGTTGTAATTTTATAACTCAAGAACGGGCTCACCTATCCAAACCAAATGTTTAGGCTTTGTTCGGACTGTTTAGTAGATGGTTTATGTGAAGTTTGCACAAAATCGGACGAGCGGTTCTTCATTTATCACATTTTTTGTAACAAATGAATTCAATAAATAGCGGATCATTTTGTTAATGGGGATTTTGCTGTCAAATTGAAACTTTTTCAGTGTTGACAGTAGTTGAAAAATGTTGTTATGTCATTCATGCGGTCATTTTATTTTGGACGTGCTTCGATTAAAGCAAAGTTACATTTTTGAAGTGAAAACTTCTTTAGCGGCGTTGAGCACTTTTCTGTAATGGGTATAAAATCTTAAACTCGCGTCAGGACACGTGACCCTGACCGAAAAAGCGTAGGACGGCGCAGGGCGCTTGCGTGAATGTTCGTGTGATTTTATTACTTTTAAAGAAGTTTGTATGCTGGATACATTCGTTGCTAGGTAACATTGTTTATAAAAGATGTACGTCACATTGGAAAATTATTGAAATAAAAAGTCAACCATTTTTGCGAGTTTTACTAAAATCTGTTCACAAGATATTTCCAACAATTACTATTCAAGTTTTCACTTCTGCCGGCACTCCCAGAGTGCAACCCGTCGTTTTTTTATTATTATTTCTCTTTATATGTTCGTAGCGAGTAAATAATATAATGTTACATCACAAAAAGTAGTTCCTTATTAGTAGATCTCTTTCGTAAGGCCTTAACATAAATAACATGAATATATAAAGCGTCTCATCACAATAATGGCGCCGATTAATATCAATGTTACCTGCTATTTCACGCGGGGGTTCTACTGTTATATAGTACATCTACTTAGCTGTCCAAGTATATAATTCACTTAAGACTTGAACATTATAATTCAGGATAGACACAGACGTTCAGATGTTCCTAAGTAATAATATTGTGGGCCTTAGAAATAAGGAAGAATGAGAGAAAAAGAAAATAAACTGTGGTCTACATAAATATAGGGATATATGTTTTTTTTTACGTGGTAAAATCATCAAATGAGCCCTCCCACCCAGAACAGAGCGGGAGGGACTGCCAGACTTGTACTGACTAAAATCCACGATGTCCTTCAATAGCCCTTTAAGTTCCGGTGTTCGGTAATTCGTGAGTCCCACGACCAGGGATATATGGTTTTATAAAAAGTTAGGTTTTTTAGTGTCACTTTGAAATCGATTCAATAGTTCTGAATAAAACAAATTGTACCTAATTCTTTTTTTTTTCTGGTTTTACAGGACTCATTTGATGATATTACCACGTATAAAAAAAAATGCTGTCTACTGCTGCACATTGGCTTCCGAATTCTGACCCAGCCACCTTTTAAAGTCACACTATCTTAATATACAGTAGATATCCAAAGAGGAAAACACTTTGTAACTTAATCTCAAAAGCTACAGCAAAGGAAAATATCTCAAGGAAAGAGTAAAGAATAACCCAAGAATATTTTAACGCTCTTTTCCAAGGCACATAGAGCGCCCGATATTGAATAAATCCACAAAGTGACCGCAGCCGGCGCAGCTTAACTTCGCAGATATAGCTCAGAGCTTCTTGATGTTACTGAGCCACGAATTCCTTACTATATCACGTTCCTAAGTTACTTTGCCTTTTGTATCTCAGTTTGTGTTAAGTATTTCTAAAATGATATGTAACTAGCGGAGTGAGGATTTTGTATTTTCACCCTTTTACCCCTTTGGGGTTGGTATTTCTATAAATATTGTAACTTGTGCTTTATAAACTCAGTTGATCAGTCTACATTCAGTCACTCAGTTAGTTTCTTCTTTTGTATACAATATGACGTTTCCGTTCGATTATAAACGAACTACACGCGGGCAATGCCACCAACAATAGCTATTTTGTTGTTTTATAAAACTTTAAATAATAGTAATATTGAATCACCATTTCGAAAAAAAAAAATTACGTTTGGTCCATTTCCTACAAAATGCGTTCTTAAAATAATATCTCGTTTTAATAATTTTAGAAAAAGTAATACAGACAGTATAATTTATACGTATTACCGATTCTTTCTGACGTAAAAGAAAAGAAAAACTTTTCGAATTTCGAAACACCGAGCGTGCCAAATTAAAAAGGTATCCATTACAATCAGTTTGGACGTCGGGCCATTAATTATACGGTTCGTTTATAAAAAGAAACATGTTTCGTAAAAAAATGGCCTCGTTCTACCTTCAGGCAATGGTCTACCTTTTTTTCAGTCTACCTAAAAGGTAGAGAGGTTATTCTCGTGAATGTAACAGGTTAAAATAAGAAAGTTTTTAACAAATTATTTTTGTAATTTTTTTTTCTTCTTCTAAGTAGACAATTATGAAATATAAATATTTTAAAAAGGTTTGATAATAAAACAAATAATGTTACCCTACACTAGGATGTCTTTTGAATTCTGGGTGAATTTACAATTATTTGAATTCGCACACAGGCCCAGCTATTCGCCACTCTAGAACATGCAAATATTTCGAACTGGCACAATAATTTAGAGGTCATATACTTATATAGATTTTTATTCCCCGTGCAGGAACTTGCGACACGTAGAGCAATAGTTAATGGTTTAACCACAGCGCGAACCGTGTCGTAAGAAATTCAGGTGTGACCTGCAGAATTTCTAGATGAACATTATTTAGGTTATTTTTTTTTCTCTTTACGAAACGTAAACATTTATGTAATATGTATATTATATGAGTGAAATTATTCGCTTTGCTTTACAGATTATAAATAAAATAAAAAAAAAACCGAGTTTATCGAGATGGGAGTTGGCCGGCAATGTTCTATGTTCGACCTCAGTTACCTTTATCTATAAACTATAATTTTCATACGTGAGGCGAAGTTTTATCGTTGTGTCTACTCTACCGTTTTGTAAAAATATTACTTTAAATTATTTTATTTTACAAACGCTTATATAATATTAAAAATATTTTGTGAATTATGAATTCACTTATGCCCACGGCGCACGGTGGGCTGAAATCAAGCTCTAATGGACTTAGGGATTCACGAAAATTGATAAGCAATTAAAAAAAAAATAAAGACGGCTTGGTGATCTACCACTAAATACAAGAAATTTTTCTTCTGCGATTTTTGTATATACTTAATATTTTAAAAGTTATAACGATTTGAATTTATTTTTGTATGGAGAAATTTGATTTTATATGAATAACTTTTAATTCTCAAGAGTTCTCAAATAACCGCTTTCGGTATTCGATTGCGCTATTTTTTAGGCAAATTATCCGATATAGCACTTGCTTCGATTTTCTTCGATTTTGGAGAAAATTGTTTTTCATTCCCTTTTCCACACCACCTTTGAGGTAGAGAACTAAGCGCGTTTTTTTTTATCAGTGGTGTCTCCAGGAGGCCTAATCCACTCATACGCACACTCACAAACTCACTCACAAACACACGCACTCACAAAATTATCACTTAGACAATTTCATCAGATTCAGATTCGTTCTCTAAATGTTCCACATTAACAAATTTTCCCGCTCATCATCTTCAAATGTTGTAGATAAAAGAAGCATGGCTTTCGCTTCTTCTGAAAATGGTTTGTGTTTCCGTATCATTTTATGACGTTTTGATGATATATACTAACTGGGTCTGAACTAATTATTAAATTATTTAAAATATCCTCATTATTAGCTCTTCTGCAGACTTTCCTTGAATGGTGTTGGCGATATCGCCTAAAGTCTTTATTTCTAGATTCAGCCGCTTCTTCATTAATCGCTAATTTCTGTTTCCTTCAATTCATTTATCTCCGTTTCAATTTCGGTTTTCTCTCTTAAAATCGTTGATTTATTCTCTTTTTCAAACTTGAAAAATATTGGACGACACCAATATGAAGAATTTGGTGAGTCGTTTTCCCAGATAATTTGTTCCTCAGAAATAATTTTTATTGGTACTGAACTACCCATAAAAATACTTGAATCATATGTCGAAGCACTGTCCAATTTGTCCTCCGTTGTCATTTTTTGCTTATAGTTTGCTTGATTCGAGGCACCATCCATTCCCCATTTGCTTATCATTGTCATCTCCTTAAAGTCTGTGCTATCAATATTGATTGCTTTGAATAATATCCTTTTGGTGGTTATATCTAATAGACGCTGCAATTTTATTCCAGCAGTTGTATCTGTTAAGGTGATATCATCTTTTGGCGGGTAGCATTCTTGTTTTGCATTTTGCACCTTGTAGTAGGAAGGGAACATGTCGACATTTTTCTCTTTGATACTTTTTCTTAAAGTATTATATTGCCACTTTGTTAATTTAAGGGACAAAACAAGTCCCAAAGTTTCATCTGGAGTAAATTTAGGTTTTTCATTTTTACCTAAAAGACTATCTTTCGCTTTTTGCACATCCTGTGGATTTTTAAGTAGGTGTTCGAGGATTTTAGATATTCCTTGATTACCATCCTCTCGTAATTTCATAATGTATGCATGAGATATTTCCTCTGTAGTCATATTTGTATGAATATGTTCTGTACGTCTCTTTTTTTGCTTAGGTCCTAATTCACAAAATGGTTTTCTGGGACTTACATTCGTTGACGTGGCAGTAGACACTTTTGCTGGAGATTCATGTTCACTTGATGTACTAGGAACAGAGTCTTGGTTTCTTTCAAATGCACTTACAATGAAATCAGGCCACTTTATTTCCGATGATAACCATTCACTATTATTGTTGCTGAACAATTCCTCTTTGCTATGAGCATTTTGCCGTCTCCTTTGCAGATATATAGCAATATTTTGCACAAAACGCTTTTACCGCTTTATCGTTTTCAGCACTTAACACAGTGGGGACTAATCTAGATTTAATAGCACTATATAAAACACTATTATTTTTAAAACTTCCACTTTCCTTTAATAGCACAACAATATCAATATTTGACAACAAATCGAACATTTTTACGTAATAAATAGTATTAGTATTCCGAAAATGTGAGATAGGATAGTGCGTTTATTACGATGTGTAACAACGTACTGAGGATGGTTGTTTTTCAAATGTAACCGTATCATTTTTTACCTGCTATTCATCATCCTATCACATAATGACACGTCATCATTTTGCTGCGCTCAATGGACGATGCGTTAATGAGGGTCACGGCACTATTGAGTATTGTTAAAAACAAATGACGTAATAAGGGTGATGTAGAATGTTTACCAATAATTTGTTTTTTGCTATATTTCTGTAATACAATATTAAAACATGTCAGATTAAACCAAAAACCGATTAATATTTCATACAAAGTTTAGGGGTCTATAACTCGAAAAATACTAAGTATAAAAAAATTACATATAACAAAAAATATTTGTATTAGTACATAAAATTCAAAAATACTCATTTTAATCCTTAAGTCCCCACTTGACGATTCCAGCCCACCGTGCGGCGTTGGCCACGTTTGTCAGCTGTGTACCATACCGTTCCGTAGTTTTGTGTGAAATAGTAAGAATCATCAATACCTACATCCAGCCATCCTCCTTACGAATTTTCGCTTTTATAATAGTAAGAACTTAGAAGAAAAATTATTATATTTTTTTCCTTCTAAATTAACTTAGTTCTAACAGCTAATTTAAAATTGATACCTTAATTTACATTTAAATTAGTTTAGAATTCATCGAAGAATAAGGTTTAAAAATATAAAATGAATAATATTTTCAGCAAGGTCCCCAAAATTGGGAACACAAAACTTTTTTAAATTCATAAAATTTACAAATTGGGACGAATTCCGATTGGGGATGGATTAAGTCAAACCAGAAGTAACCGGATATTGGGAATTTAAATATTTATACGCATTACGTCTGCGCTGAATACTAAAGCTTTGTTTTAAAAAGAAAAAAATGATTCTGAGTGGAATTCTAAGGCGATTCTGCACGCAACCGATTTTTTCTTTTCACTACAAAGCTTAGGATATCGGTAACTATGTAAAAATCGAGATCTTAAAAAATGATCATAAGATAAAAACTACTGAACGAAACAGAAAAAAAAAACGAACAAAAAAGAAACATCAAAAACGGTTCATCCAGTCGTAAGTTGTAAGGTAACAAACAAAAAAAAATACAGTTGAATTGAGAACGTCTTCCTTTTTTTGAAGTCGGTTAAAAATGATCTGTCTTGTTCTTATTAAAAAACTAGCTTCCGCCCGCGACTCCGTCCACGCGGATGTCGGTTTTCGCGTGGATGGTTTATTTCTCCATTTTGAGTAACTCTGACAATGACAGCTTATAAATATTACGGCGCTGAATCCACTGCGGGTAATGCAACGTGTGTTCGCAGTTCTACAGAACAACGCCTATGAATAAACCTGAAAAATAAGTTTTTTTTTTCTACGTATTTTTCCAGGATAAAAAGTATCCTATGTTATGCCCAGGATAATAAGGTATAACTATACCAAGTTTCATCGAAATCGATCCGTTAGTTTTCACGTGATGCCTGCACAAACAGACAGACAGACAGGCAGACAAAAATTTTTTAAATCATATATTTGGGTTTGGTATCGATCCAGCAACACCCCCCGCTATTTATTTTTTCAATATTTTCAATGTACAGAATTGACCCTTCTACAGATTTATTATATGTATAGATAAATATGCGAAAGTAAGTTGTTTTTGTACAATCGACAAAGGTTAACTGAATTAAAAGATAGCTCTGTCCGAGTAACGTTCAGAATACAAATCTTTTCTTCTTTAGCGGAGATAAAAATATCGAGATGGATGTGTAATGACAATAATAGATAAAGTAAGGAATGAGTATATTAAGAGGAAGTTTGAAAGTTACGGAAATAATGAAAGGGAATCTTCGTACGGACATATGATCTGCACGCGTAGCATGGCGACATTGCGGGAGGGACTGTCAGACTTGTACTGACTAAAATCCACGGTGTCCTTCAATAGCCCTTTACGTACCGGGGTCACGGTAATCCCTTGGTCCCGCGACCCCGGCAGGCTTTGGCCCTCTACAGGCCCCGTCACTATGCTGACACTCTTTGAGGCGCGCGTGGAACACAACGCGCCGTCGACCCGGGCATGGTCCATGGTCGGACACCGAGTCGCCGGAGATCGTCTTGCGACGTCCGACGCCGTGGGCGTCTACCGCTGCGGCTGGGGTGGAGGGAGGACGCTGTCCTCTCCCTCAGGCGGCCCGCCTCCTCCTTCACGAGCATGACTGCTTCGCAGAAGGAGGCGACCGCCTCCCACTCCGTCTCGCCCCGCAGCATGGCCTCGACCAATGCCGGGCGCGAGAGGTCTCCGCCTATCGCCGTCGTAAGGACACGGCGGTGCTCTGCCCAAGCGGGGCAGTCCTGCACCGTATGCTCCACCGTGTCCTCCGGACGATCCTCGCAGTGGTGACACCCAGGCGTTTCTTCCCTCCCTATCAGACACAGGAACCTCCCGAAACTTCCGTGTCCGGTGAGGACCTGCGTCATGCGGTAGGTCAGGACGCCGTGACGCCTATCCAGCCACTCCTCAAAGAGGGGTCTTACCGCCGCGATTGCGGCGTGCCCGAGCATGGCGCCATAGAAACGGGTTTTGTCGACAGAAGAAAAGACAAAATGACAGAACGTAGAAAGATTATTACCGTTTAAGCATTTCTTTTAACGTGGTATAATCATCAAATGAGTCCTCCCATCCAGGGCAGAGCGGGAGGGACTGTCAGACTTGTACTGACTAAAATCCATGGTACTAAAATGCATGGGATAACGGTAATTCGTGAGTCCCGCGACCATAGTTTTAGGAATGGAAATGTTTAAAATATAGAAAAGAAAAGTTACTACTCACCAATGGTGTACCAATCGTGTCTTACTAGTGAAAAAAAAACAGTCGATTTATATACAAATAACGATAAAATGACTTTGACTATTCTTGGTACAATAGAGATAGAATCAGTCATACTACGCGTGCAGGAGGGATGAGACTCATGTGAGTAAAGAGTGATGGGTATGAATATTAATCGATGGTAATGAAGAGGAAGACCAAAGAAAATATGGATGAATTGTGTGAGGAAATTGTGTGACTGTATATGAAAGAAAAAGGAGTAAATCATACTGTGATGTCCGACAGGGAAGAATGGAAGAAGATAAACTGTAGCACCGACTCCAAGTAAAATGGGATAAGGGCAGGAAGATGATGTGTAAAAGACCCGATCCCAGTAACAACACGTTAACCCACAGCTTCGTAGCAAGACCAGTAATACCTAATGGTATTTAGAAAATCGTTGTTTACATTACAATTTACCTAGAAACGTTTATACGGATTCAAACGGACGTGACTTGGCTTAAATTATATTTCTATACTTGGACGTTTTATTTTAGCGTCGTAAAATGGCTTTGGTTGTATTTAGTTCGGGAAATATTTAACAGGGTTTTGTTACCACCAGTTGTAATGTTCAGCGATATTTAATTTGAAACGCATAAAAACTAGGTTCACCACCACACCACCACGAGTCCTCCCACCAAGGGCAGAGCGGGAGGGACTGTCAGACTCGTACTGACTAAAATCCACGGTGTCCTTCAATAGCTCTTTACGTACCGGGGTCACGGTAAATCATAAGTCGACCGATCCCGTCCCTATATATGCTTAGATCTTAAAAATATGCAACAGATTTTGATGTCTAAAACAAATAAGGTTAACTGTATAATAACGCATAAGAGTAGCAGGAGAGGTTGCGGCCGTGAGGAGCCGGGGTGGGTTGTTAGCTTATTATAATCTCTTCTTGTTATATTGTATATTTCTCACGCTTTACCAAAAATATCATGAACATGCGAATTATCTCAACTTTGAAGTCAGCCGTAGACACGGCAGCTCACCAAACTTCAGAAGCACAACTTTATGAAGTTGAATAATCCTTAATTACACTGACAGTTAGCTTTTAAAGCGCTGTTGGGACGGGTCTGTGTGCGGCCGCCCTTATCTGATGTCTGACCTTCAAAGTGACGTCAGTTACAAGCTTTGTAGTGAGATTTTGTGTTAAGTCCTTTCATGAATACTGTACTTCCAACGCTGTCAAACACACAATGATCTTTATGCTGATAGAAATAGGTTTTGTTATTCGATTGATATTAGTGACAAGCTTGTCAAAATTATATAATGTAAATGATTATTTATTTATTTATTTATTTATTTAAAGCATTTTCTACGGTCGATACGACGATAGGCATGTGGACTGAAAAAATCTAATTTGTCCGATAGATTTGATAATCAAAAATTTTTGACCCATATTTTTTTAATTTGTTACGTAATCGAAAATTGACGAAGGTATGACGTTTTTCAAATTTACAATACGTCAACGTCGCCGTGGTACAATCTATTGTGCGTTCTGACGTCACGAACCCCCACTTTCGAGTTTTGATGACTATTGCTCTTCCTTAATTACGACAGATTGCAAAAAAATACGTGTCCTTTATTTTTCCATGTATTCTAACGGACTAACTAAATTGTGGTAATCACATAGATAGCATGTTGGTTCTCCAGTTTGTGAGTTATTTTATGAAATTACAGTAACTTTTATTATGTTGCAATAAGGTTACTGACTGTGCAAGGTGCCACAATAGATTTGAAATTTATTGAGGCTGTCAACGTGTCTTTAATACTGGCTTCACACAGCGCGTGTGAGCCGCGCCGCTCTCACATTTACAGTTCGGACGCGCCAGCCCAAGTCGCTTCTAGTGACGGGGCCTGTAGAGGGCCAAAGCCTGCCGGGGTCGCGGGACTAACGAATTACCGTGACCCCGGTACGTAAAGGGCTATTGAAGGACACCGTGGATTTTACTCAGTACAAGTCTGACAGTCCCTGCCGCCCTGCCCTGGGTGGGAGGACTCATTTGATGATTTTACCAGGATAAAAAAAAAGTCGCGTCAAGCCATTAATTAGGTCTTAGCGCAACTCGTAATATTACGCGCCGTGTGTTACGAGCATTATCTTATACACCGTAACCCTGCCCTGATCTTGGTCTTATCTCACTTTAGTAACTTTTACAAAGCCAACTATTGTCATACAACCTTTTATCTTTAAACCTTCATCATACTTGGTCCTTTTGCGACTCAGTTACTCATGAATTGACACACATTCACACTATTCCCTTTCCTTTTTGATCCTCACTCGCTTGTTTCTCGCTTTAATGGAAAGGGAGAACCCTCACATAGTTTATGTCATGGAGACAGACTGTCCTTGTGACTTATTTACACCCTTCTGAGCGACAAAAGGTAACTGTCTTATCGTGAAATATTCCTGGTTGTTTGGGGTGAATGTTTTGTATTTGTTGAATTGTTTGCTCTTTTACAACTATTTGTTGAATTTTAAGATATTAAACTGTATTTTGAATGTATCAAGAGTGGTTAATACAATGTATGATCTACATTTAAACCTTTTTTGTATTTCAGGTAGAAATCACCAAACATTTTGGATAGCAGTCTCGAAGCAGACTGTAATCGTAAAATGCAATGGCGTAGCTGTCTATTTGTTACAAAATAACATAGAAATACTATCTGTTTCTATGTAATTCAATAAAATAACAGAACCAGGCGGCAATATTACCATTCTCGAACATGTAGGTATTCATTTTCTATTTCAAGTTATACCTGAAATAAACAACGTGAGTACCTTATTTAGCGAGTACCAGTTTGCTGACAGCTCTTTGACTCTTGTCTGGTTCTTGATCGGACGGTGAGATACCTATTACTCGCCGTCCGCAAGCCCGTAACTATTTGCATCAGGATAGATATCGTAGAAAATTGAACTAAACAAAATTAACAGTGGTTGACAACCCTCAAACTTGGATTTCAATTTCACAAAAGCAGCCATTATTTGTTTGGTTGGTTTACTGTTCATTCATATACAGTGATTGGTGCAAAATGTTTTGTGCTCACACAATACATTGTGCCGGCATGGAAACAATTGATGCGTGCTGAAACATTGGTACTACGCCCGAGGGTTTGTATTCTCTGTAATATTTATTGAACCGTTTTTTTTGTCTTTGTTGTCGAACAAATAAATATTCCAAATACTGAAACGGTGCGATTGGATAGCTAACAAAGCCGGCCTTGTGATAGGTATTGTGATATCGTTTTATTAATTTATTAGCAACGGGAGCTTAATTAAATATTCGTAATTATTTTTAGGCAAACATAAGGCAGTTTATCGCCAAATGAATATTGAGTATCCAGTTTTTTGAAGTGAAAACTTCTTTAGCGGCGTTGAGCACTTTTCTGTAATGGGTATAAAATCTTAAACTCGCGTCAGGACACGTGACCCTGCCCGAAAAAGCGTAGGACGGCGCAGGGCGCTTGCGTGAATGTTCGTGTGACTTTATTACTTTTAAAGAAGTTTGTGTGCTGGATACATTCGTTGCTAGGTAACATTGTTTATAAAAGATGTACGTCATATTGGAAAATTATTGAAATAAAAAGTCAACCATTTTTGCGAGTTTTACTAAAATCTGTTCACAAGATATTTCCAACAATTACTATTCAAGTTTTCACTTCTGCCGGCACTCCCAGAGTGCAACCCGTCGTTTTTTGAAGTGAAAACTTCTTTAGCGGCGTTGAGCACTTTTTCTGTAATGGGTATAAAATCTTAAACTCGCGTCAGGACACGTGACCCTGACCGAAAAAGCGTAGGACGGCGCAGGGCGCTTGCGTGAATGTTCGTGTGACTTTATTACTTTTAAAGAAGTTTGTATGCTGGATACATTCGTTGCTAGGTAACATTGTTTATAAAAGATGTACGTCACATTGGAAAATTATTGAAATAAAAAGTCAACCATTTTGCGAGTTTTACTAAAATCTGTTCACAAGATATTTCCAACAATTACTATTCAAGTTTTCACTTCTGCCGGCACTCCCAGAGTGCAACTCGTCGTTTTTTTTTAATAACTTTGGCCTACACTAGTAATTTCTCCTGTGTATCGGATATTCATTTTTGACTATACGAATTACCGTGACCCCGGAACGTAAAGGGCTATTGAAGGACACCGTGGATTTTAGTCTTCATTAAGAATCACATGCCGTGTGGAGCCGGCCGTTAGACTGATCATGAATCAACAAAAAAAAAATGAGTCCTTCCGGGACTGTTACACACTTGCTGACTAAAAATTATACGGTCACAGTTATTGTAACAGACGGTCCCGCGACTCGAAAGGCATTTGGCCCAATTAAAAAATTCAACGAAACAACCTTTCAATTATCGACCATTAATTTAAATTAACAAATTACCAGCACCTTATGTCCAAAGAGTGTCAGCATAGTGACGGGGCCTGTAGAGGGCCAAAGCCTGCCGGGATCGCGGGACCAAGGGATAACCGTGACCCCGGTACGTAAAGGGCTATTGAAGGACACCGTGGATTTTAGTCAGTACAAGTTTGACAGTCCCTCCCGCCCTGCCCTGGGTGGGAGGACTCATTTGATGATTTTACCACGATAAAAAAAAAAAGCACCTTATGTCTATTTTCGTGTCTACTACTAACCCTAATCACAGTATCTCTGTAAAATGTATGGACGTATTTGAAAAAAAAAATCAAATTACGAAAGCAACAAAACCGGACCAAACTAAAACACAATCACCCACACCTAAAACAAAGAAAAACTCCTTCTTTTAATAAAAATAACTAAAACCCGACTACGAAAAAATCGCGCACTGAAAAGTATAAAACAAGAAAAATATTCATTTGACCGATATTTTTTCCAATTATAAACTTTAAGTAATAGCCGTGGTCGTGTGCCACCTTTTTTTTTTTTTTTTTTAGGGTGGCAAAATCATCAAATGAGTCCTCCCGCCCTGGGCGGGGCGGAAGGGACTGTCAGACTCTTACTGACTAAAATCCACCCGTGTTTCTTCGGATGCCCTTTACGTTCCGGGGCCGCGGTATCCTGGATTAAGAAAAAAGCCGCGACCCCAGCAGGCATTTGGCCCCGTAAGGGGCCCCGTCGGTGACGCGTGAAACACGACGCGCCACCTACCCGGGCTTGGTCCTTGGTCGGACGGCGAGCTTACCCATTACTCACCGTCCGCAAGCCCGCTCCGCCGCTGTGCCCTCTGCTGTTCAGAGGGACACGCGTTGGAGCATCCACCCGATAGGCTATTCGCATACGGGCAAAGAGATCCCTTAGGCACACAGTGCCTAAAAGAGTTTTTGCCCGCATCCCAGGGTGCACCGGCCCGAAAAACTGGTCTTCCCCCCGGACGTATCCGAAGGGGAACTCCAGTCCACGGGCGCACGTGGAGGTTTCCTGTCTTAGCACCCCGTCGTGTGCCACCTGCGGCTGTTTTAAAAAATATCCTATTACAAGCGGACAACTAAGACGCTTCTAACGACACCTCATTTGTCATGTTATGATCAGTAGTTTAGAAGTTATAAGGGAACAAACAAACATACATACATACCGGTCAAAATCATAACACTTCTTTTGGCTTTGCCGTAGTCGGGTAAAAACAGGAACTGACTAAAAAACCGTCAATATGTTAAAGACGTGAATGAGTCAGGTACAACACTACCTACGCAATAGTAGTAAGTGTTCATTATTCCGAGCATGCCACAAGGCCGATAGTAGTGACCTTGACATTGGGGTGCGTGACCTTGGCGCGTACTCAAGCGCCAAGAAAGATGGCGCGAGTTGTAAGGGAAGGCGGGAAAAAATGGCGCGAAAGATTAGGCGTAAGTTGATTGATTTTTTCGTGGATAAGGCTCGGCTTTTCTTGCTTCCTAATTATTTAACTTAAGCCGCCTTGTTCGATGAACGGTTTATCATTAGTGGTTGAAGTAACAATTTGTTAAATTCTTTATAGTTTTTAACCATTTGTTAAAAAAAAATGTTTACGATTTTAACAAAAGTCAAGTAAACCATTAGCTAGGTTGCGGGACTCACGAATTACCGTGACCCCGGAACGTAAAGGGATAGGGCTCCGCCCTGGGTGGGAGGACTCATTTGATGATTTTACCACGCTAAAAAAAAAACGATTAGCTAAAATGTTGAGTACTTTTTCTAACCATTCGTTAATAAACCTGTAGTTCCTGCACCAAAACTAACTTATGTTTTATAACTTTTTTAATTGCCACGGTTACTCACACTACACTAAACAGCTGATATAAAACTTACAGTTTATCCGAGATTATAGAACTTAAAATATTGCAGTAATATCGGAACTTTAAAACACATGATGAACATAATGAAAATGCCGTTTTAACTTCTTATGATAGCCATTTATCAAATAATATCAAAAGTACTCTCAATAGGGGTGCGTTTAAGACTCAGTTTACAACGAAGGCGAAGAAGTATGTAAGAATCGTAGTAGGTGTACTCGTATCGAGTTTTTTATGTATATTAAAATACAAGTAAAATAAAAATAAAACGTAAATCAAACTAATTCCACGGCATTTATGTTAAACAACATTATTTTTTGTTTATGCGAAACCCGTGACACCTGTCTAGTATTTTTGTGTAAAGAATCTATGTACAAATTTTCAAAACTGTATCACGAAAAATCATAAAATTATAAGCTTGTTATGTTATCTGGTTGTCTGTTCAAAATCATGCTTATTACGCTGTATGCCCGCACTAACCGCGCCTCCGGTGTCATTAACTCATTGAAAACAGTTTAGCAATAGGTACCTCACTGAACGGAGATTGTATTGTTATTAACTGGTGATAAAAAAAAATGGCACAAAAGACAACCTGGTGTAAAAATTATTGGAATCGATTCTGGACAAACTATATTCAGATTTCGCATGTACTAAAAATAAAGTTGTATACTGCGTGCGGTTTATTAATTAGTGTTGTGTGTTGGGGTCACGCTCCTGTTTTGCGCACAAAAGAAAACCAATTAGTTTGAATGAATTTCCCTAATTAAAGTCCAAATAAATTGGATAATAATGAAAATGACACTGATTATCCCACAACAATATAATATACAGATATTATTTGACTTTTTGTATGTCTGTTTGTTATGGAAAATTTAAATTAAATCACCCATTAGCGAGTAACATGGCCTGTATTTCCATTAAAACTGGAACCCGGGTTATAATCTCACCTAGTAACCACAAAAGTTCAATATAAGTCATCAATTCAATCTTTGCAACACTGAAAATTTATCTTATTCCTAAACTAGCGACCCGCCCCGGCTTCGCTCGGGACCAATTAATATACTATAACCTGCCTCGAGCCACTCTTTCAATTATTGAAAACAGCATGAAAAACGGTGTAGCTAAAATACGCAAAGAGATTAGCAACAATCATCCCCGCCCGGTATCGCCGCAACCGCTATGACCTTAAATTTTGAATCTGTAATATCTTCGAAAATATAAATTTAATTTGCATGCTGTAAATGGCCATATTGATCTATATTAAATTCTCAATATATTTAACGGATAAGGATTAATGCTGTATTACTAATATTCGCTTTCATAAATAAGCCATCATTTCTCGTAAAAAGTAAGGGATAAAAAATGGTTATTGTGGGTTATCCCTAAAAGATAGATATAAACCATTGCGGACTTTTTTGTAGACCTTTTTAAGGTGTACAATACTGTAGTACATTAATTTGTAGGGTTCAGCCAGCGTTTGCAATGTAAGCGAAAAAAAAAAGTGTTTATTTACGACCTTACATTAAACACCTCTAAAATTATCAGTGTTTCTCTACTACCTATAATATGCATGTATTATCATATAAACCTTCCTCTTGAATCATACTATCAATTAAAAAAAACCGCATCAAAATCCGTTGCGTAATTGTAAAGATCTAAGCACACATAGGGACAGACAGACAGACAGCGGGAAGCGACTTTGCTTTATACTATGTAGTGATAAGTAACTACAAGTTCCTATGCAACATCTGTTAGAATACAAATGTATTACAATAAAAATCGTCACCAAAATGTATGTGCGCGCATCGTTTCCCAACGAATGCACCTGTAATGGATAAATTTTTTTTGGTGTGTTCGGTATTATCAGGACAAGGTTTTTATGTTAGAAAATTTATGAGGTAATTTGAACCTAAGCGTAGCCGTGGCGAGCCGGTAGTGCAGGTTTATGTAGCCCTCCGGGCTGTGTTAACCTCCGGGCGTACATCTCCATAGACAATGAAGAGATACGCTGCAAACATACCGTATCCATTCAAATACAACGTCGGTTTGTCATTCAATTTCAAATTAATTCATATACAGCATTATTTTTAGTATATACGAAACCTGAATATAGTTTGTTCAGAATCAGTAACTGATTCGATTCCAATAATTTTTACACCATGTTCTTTCACCTTGTTCAAAAATATTTTAATTTTATTTTATTACCAGTTAATTACAATACAATCACCGTACGGTTAGATACCTATTGCCAAGCTATTATCACGAGTGTATAACACAGGAGACGCGGTTTACGCGGGTGTACCGCGAAATGAGCATGTTTTTGAACGGACAACCAGGTAGTATACAAACTTATAACCTTGTGATTTTTTATGATACGGTTTTAAAATTTTGTACATAGATTCTTTACACAAAAATACTAGACAGGTGTATCGGTTTTCGTATAAACAAAAGATAATGTTGTATTTACTCTTCGCTAAATTTCATAACTTACTCCAATTCTATACACTTAGGTAAAGAAAAGGTTCTGGTTTCATTTCTACTCCAGAAAAGTCTAAATTCTCAAGAGAATATACCACAATATGGTCCTAAATAAATTATATTAAATGTGAGTTGTAGTACCCTTATTTGCTCTTTATTATTTACCTTTGTTCCTCCTTGATCCCTGAAGTAGGCTACCGTAAGTTGCGAAGGTTAAGGGTGAAGGTCGCAAAAAGAGGGTTATACAATATTGTAAGGGATTGCAGTATCATAATCGATCTTGGTCTTTTTATCTGACTGTGTGTGTTACTGAATGATTATCATGTTCACTGGCTTTATGACAAGGTGACATGATTAAATAAATAATAAAAAAAATGCTGATAGCGAACTGCAACAGGTTTCAGAATATGGCACAAATTTCCCTATTTTTTCTGTGAAAGTAACCGTTATTACCTGAGGATTTGTGTCCAAATAGTCACAGGCAGAGAAAGGTGGAAAGAGGGAATTGTGGTTTTTTCTTTACAGTAGAAAACAACAGGCTCAAAGTAATAATATTTGCTATTGGTACCTTTTTTTTTAGCGTGGTAAAATCATCAAATGAGTCCTCCCACCCAGGGCAGAGAGGGAGGGAATGTCAGACTCGTACTGACTAAAATCCACGGTGTCCTTTAATAGCCCTTTACGTTCCGGGGTCACGGTAATTCGTTAGTCCCGCGACCTACTTGTAGATCTTTCAAAATATTTGCACCGTGCGGGAGTCGAACCCGCAACACGCAGCGCAGCGGTCCAATCGCTCAGCCACTACACCATCCAGTAATGTAGCTGTTTATTCCGAGAAATCACATTTTCATTCTTATGTAACAGTGCAGGTTTAAACCTTCGTTCACGTCATAACGAGGGGTCGAGGTTGAATACAAAATGAGGGCAGGTTAGCATGAGGTTATCGGCACAGTTTTTCTTACATAACGATCGACTGTGGTTGTTGCCAACGTTACTAAATCATAAATAGGCTTAAACAGAGTTTATTTTTCACCCCTAGGGAGTATTTCAAAGCGATCAGCAAATCTTAAGTACAGTTTAAGAGCTGTCAGTGTTATCATTGTTATTAAACATTGTGTCTGACAGTTGTTGAACGAGTTTTCATTGGTTAAATTCGTTTTTAAACAATGAAGATTACTATTTAATATTAAACCCGTTCTAAATTCAAATGGTTCTCGTAATTTCAGCACTTTTGACGTTTAGTGACATGTCTTCCATATGAGTCAAACAAGCTTATCGGGGGCAATGTTGAAAAATTGTTCAATATCTACTCTATTACTTGAGCAATAGAATAGATTATTCCATTTCACCAATTTTATCGCAATGCATAAAGGTGGTCTTTTCAGATCTGCTGAGCTTATCTGGCACAGCCGTACTTACCCTATATTTTTAAAGAAAATAAAGTGTGTCCTGAACTATGTAAAATAAAAGTTTTTTTTTTGTATATGGAAAAGGCATTTATTATTAATAACCCTGTCTGTACTGTCAACGATGTATTATGTCATGTGATAAACAAATAAAATAACATTTTGTCACATGATTAACAAAATCACACTTTAATCGTGATAACAAGCGTCCGTTGCGTCACACTACACATTGTAAATCGATCGTCAATGCTATTTTAAACGCGTCTTTAAATAAATTCAAAGACGCGAAGTACTTTTAGTACTATTGGCAGCCCTAGAAAATCAACGCAGACGAATTGAAACAGATCTTGTAAGAAAACAACAATAAAAACCAAAAACTACACAAAATAAAATCAAGTATTGTATTTGTATTTTTGGTTATTCGACACGTATTTTTCTTTTTTAATGTAAACCTAAATTGACGGAGCTATTATGCTTTTAAAATTGGCAAAACGTCACAACTTAGTAAACTCGCGTCAGGACACGTGACCTGATCGAAAATTCGTAAGACGGCGCAGGGCGCTTGCGCGAATGTTCGTGTGTGATTATTATTATTCAAGTTTTCACTGCTGCCGGCACTCCCAGAGTGCAACCCGTCGTTTTTTTTTTATCGTGGTAAAATCATCAAATCAGTCCTCCCGCCCAAGGAGGGTCAGGAGGGACTGTCAGAATCGTACTGATTAAAATCCACTGTGATCCTTCAATAGCCCTTTACGTTCCAGGGCTACGGTTATCTAATGAGACCGTCCCGCGATACACAATATGATAATGTAAGTTTTGAAACTGTTCTGGTTACTAACTCTGTGTCGAAATATCGGAATCTCAAAACAAATAAAAAATCCCATTTTATTGTCTTAATAATTCAATATTTCCCAGGAGAAATGACGGAATATTTCAATTTTGTATGGAATAATTTTACATGTAATTTTTGGCGTCTGGTGATATCTATACTAATATTATAAAGAGGAAACCTTTGTATTTTTGTAAGTTTGTATTGAATAGGCTCAAAAACTACTGGACCGATTTCAAAATTTCTTTTACCATTACTTAGAGGGATTCTTCCGAATCCGTATAGGCTATATTTTATCCCGGAAAATAGATAGGATTTTTCGTGGTAGTGAAAATTGTGGAATAAGGCGTCGAAAAAACTGCCGTACGTTAACGATTCTCGCGAACGCTGCCTAAATGGTTAGAGATGTATGGTTGAATTCTATAGGAAAGTTCGGCTGTCCCAAAGCAAAACCTAGCAAGTGCCTCTGACAAAATTTTACAGGAGAAGATATTAAACATTTTCGTCGGCCTTTTATTGCACAACAACTTTTTTATACATTTCTTGTTTTCATATGGATAATTATGACTTGCTTCACATCACGAGCTAGTTAAATTGAACATAAGTCTATTTGTACAAGTTTTATGTGCCTTGCTACTGACTTGTTAAGATACTTCAAGATATGTATTATAACCAAATCCAAAATAAAAACCTAGCAAGGTCTCTAAGTAGGTATTTGAATCGGTTTCTTTAAAGAAATCGTTTATGATATAGCACTGAAAACCTAGCAATAATACTAAGTTTCTGAATTAGATATTTGAATTACTTTAAGTAATGACTTTTTGTTGTATTTCTATCTAGTAAGTAAAATAAAATGGTTTAATTAATCACATTAAACATACATGAGGTAATCATTTCTCAAGTTAAAAGGAAAAATAATAGAAAAACCTCAGATCAAATTTTTGATCTGAGAGAAAAACAATATAATTAAGTTTCTTCTGTCATTTCGCCTCCCGTTTGGAGATCAATCGATTGATCGTTAACCGGCATTTGATTCCAAAACGCTCGCCTTGTTTCGGGCATTAGAGGCACCAATTTTGCAACATCCTTTTTTCAAGCAGGAATGCCCCGAGGAGCTAATATTTCTTCAGATAACTCAGTTACTTTTTAATTAGAAAGTACTTTAAAATCTGATAATTCCTACTAACTATCCCACTACTATAATAAACGCTAAATAACACAGCCACAAAAAGAATTTTTTTTTATTGACCTGGAGGTCTCACTATGTGTACTATATGTTTTTGGGGTCGCTGAATCCGAATCTGGGGTCAGTTTTATTCCAGCACATCTGGGTTTGGCCATAACCTCAAAATATACCCTCAAATTTGCTATATTTGGTTAAACTGCTAACCGTATGTATGGCTTTAAAACCTTATAATCCTATATTACAGTAGCTCGATGACCTCTTGCTTAAATAACTACATAACCCATAGTCCCATAACTACATAACCTTATAACCCCTTACCAACATAACCCTTAAACCCAATAACGAAGTTTCTGACGTTGGGACCTGAAAATGTGTACTATGTGTTTTTGGGGTCGAACCTAGACGTGCTGGAATGAAAATGACCCCGGATTCAGATTCAGCAACGCCAAAAACACATAGAACACATTTTCAGTGCAGTGTCCCGCACATCACGCTGCTGACTTACTACTATTTATTAAAGACAATGATTTGAAATTTCGTCCTACACTTCAGTAATTTTACAAACTAAAAACATAGTAAGACCAATTCACAAATTTAAAACCTAGCATGTACCGTATTTAATAGGTTTTTATGCTTGGAAATGTTACTTGCTAGTTTTTTGATTTCGTTATCTCCGAGTACGAAGTGTACTTGCTAGGTTTGGCATGTTCATAACTCTGATTCTAATGTAGATAGAAATACAGTTGTTTTTGCATTAGACGCAGCTCAGAATTTTAGGAATATTCATTAAAAAAAACGTATTTTACAAAAATTGTCCCTTGCTAGGTTTTGCTTTGGGACAGCCGAGTTGTAGAACTCAATAATGCCTACAAAAAATTCCGCGATAGTATAAACCAAACATTTATATTTTAGCCATTATAACCACTTTTCCATAGAATAAAAGTAATTAAAATTATTAGCCTATGTTTATTGATCATATTATCGCCAAATACTAATCCTTATCCAAATAAATTTATTGAGCAAGATTGTTTCAATAGCTATAAATTACTTTTTATTTTATTCTAATCGGACAATCCATTCAAAAGATATTACGAATTTAAAATTGTGAGAGAGCTTAAAAAATAAATGTCCACCCGTGCGAAGCCGGGGCGGATCGCTAGTAATTTATAATTGCGTATTCCATTATTCAGCTTGATTATATAGCTGGTGTAAATATACATTTCGGTTATAATTATATTTGTTCAATTATAATTATTATGGTAGACGTTGCTAAATATTTTGTTTATTATTGAAATATTTCTAGTACTTATTTTTTGTTATATTCTTTTCTGACGTTTCTTATTATTATTTATACCAGGGTTCTCTTCACTGGTCGTGGGACTGTTTGGTCTTGGGACTGTACGAATGTACGAATTACCGTGACCCCGGTACGTAAACGGCTAGTGAAGGACACCGTGGATTTTAGTAAGTACGAGTCTGACAGTCCCTTCCGCCCTGCCCTGGGTGGGAGGACTCATTTGATGATTTTAAAACGAAACAAAAGTACTTCAAGAACCGGAGAAAAAGTCAACTCAAATCACGAAAAATAAACAAAAATCAAGACAATCTCTTTACACTGAAATCCACAAATAACATTATCGTATCAAAAAATGTTTTATACATTTCTCTAATACAATATCCGTGGAATCACAAAGGTGGGACTGTGACACGAAATTATTCTTCAGTTTACACAATAAACACAAGTGAAACCCCCACGGCTATTCGTTTGAAGTCATTCGCTTTGAAAAAAAAATACGTGTGGCACTCGGGGACTGCCGCGGTAAAGCTTATTGGATGGCATTTAAAAAAAAACAAGAAATAATTATCGCCTACCTCGAATATTTATCAGAAATCGACAGTTTCATTGTCCCTGGTTCGGTTCCCAGGTTGGGCGGTGATATTGAAATGCCCATCAGAAATTTTGAAGTAGTTGCATCGGTGATTGCTTTCGTGACCGTATGATGGCAACAGGCTCACTCGCTATTACACGGGGATTTAATATAACTGGTAATATGTAAGTGTACTGTAATTAGTAGGTATGCTTAACCCTACGGGGGTTACAGGTATGTATGTATTTTAATATTTAGCGATAGGTTCGCGTTTCACCACTAACTCTGGCCTGATAGTAAGCGAAGATATTGTCGCCGGTGAAGCACGCTTGCCTTTTTTTTATGTGGTAAAATCATCAAATGAGTCCTCTGGGATTGTCAGACTCGTATTGACTAAAATCCATGGTATCCATGGTGTTCATTAGCCCTTTACGTTCCGGGGTCACGGTAATTCGTACAGTCCCGCGACCCCGGCAGGCTTTGGCCCTCTAGAGGGGGGCCCCGACACAAGCACGCTTGCCTAGAGGTAACTTATTCATTCTCGACTTAAAAATCCCAGGGTTGTATTAGCTATCAGAAATGGTTATGCTTACAAAAGATCAGCTTTTGTTCACCAATTTTACTTAGAAGCAACATTACTAAATTAATTTATCATTTCAAAACCTCCCAAATGTTTCCGATCCATTCGCTACCATATTTCACTTACGAATTTATTATTGTAATAATTATCTTCGTATTTAACGTTCTCGATAAATGACTATGGTATGTAAGGATAGCGAAGAAAAGATATCTTCTTGTATTTATTTTCTGCCACTATGAGCATAATATATTAACGTTTGTACAGTTAGCAAAACAGTTAGGTATGAAGGCAGTTTTTTCGAACAGTTTTCCTGTATACTATTTGCATGCTATATGCTATGAGTATGCATTTTTTGGCTGTATGCTACACGCACCTAAGGAGTTTGGCATGCAGAGACATTTAAACTTATAGCAAAACAGTGTAAAACCGTTTAAATACTGCTACCTATTTTGTTGATTGTACTATACTGCAGGTTTTCAGAGAGTATTATTTCTAATGGATAATAATTTGTCTTATTTTGTCTAACCAAATGAAATATGTAAGAATACTCAAAGAAAGAACATTATTTTCTTTAATTCATGACCTTGACAAAGTCATAATTGATTTTATATATTATTCATATTAAGTCTTTTTCTCTTTTTTACCAATGGCATATTTTCTGAAGAATAATAACAAAAATTCAACGCAAATGCTAAATGTAATTCGGTGGTCTATACTCACTAAAATCATTTTCGATTTCCTTCAATACACCTTTACGTTCCAGGGTCACGGTTACCTGATAAGACAGTCCCGGGACCCCAGACAGTCCCGTGTCACGGGTTGGATTCCCAAACGAAGCAAATATTTATATTCCTTTAGCATTCCAGAGCGCCGTTAACCTCCTTAAATATTTTAATAGTAGACACTTGACCTTATTGGGTTCCGTCAGTTATACTAACATATGGATGGATGTTTGTTACACTTTCACACAAAAACTACTGAACTGATATTGATGAAATTTGGTACACAGACAGTTTACAATCTGGATTAACACATTTTTTTTGAGTCCTCCCACCCAGGGCAGGGCGGGAGGGACTGTCAGACTTGTACTGACTAAAACCCACGGTGTCCTTCAATAGCCCTTTCCGTACCGGGGTTACAGTAATTTGTGAGTCCCGCGACCCCGGCAGGCTTTGGCCCTCTACAGGCCCCGTCACTATGCTGACACTCCTTGAGGCGCGCGTGGAACACAACGCGCCGTCGACCCGGGCATGGTCCAGGGTCGGACAGCGAGTCGCCCATTAATCGCCGCCCGCATGCCCGCGCCTACGGTGGCCGGAGATCGTCTTGCGACGTCCGTCGCCGTGGGCGTAAGCTCTATAAAACTTAGCTAAACTTTGGAATAGGCTCAACAGTCACGCATGCTAGACGACCTAGAAGTCGACTAAAGGTATTACGTAAAGGTATTTTTATTTCTTACTAGCTTTCGCCCGCGACTCCGTCCGGGCGGATGTCGGTCTTCGCGTGGAAGGTTTATTTCTCCATTTTGAGTAACTCTGACAATAACATCTTATAAATATTACAGCGCTGAATGAATTGCAGGTAATGCAACGTGTGTTCGCGGTTCTACAGAACAACGTCTATGAATAAAACTGAAAAATAAGATTTTTTTTTCTACGTATTTTTCCAGGATAAAAAGTATTCCATTTTATGCCCAGGATAATAAGGTATAATTATACCAAGTTTCATCGAAATCGAACCGTTAGTTTTCACGTGATGCCTGCATATACAAACGGACAGACAGACAAAAATTTTTTAATCAATTATTTGGGTTTGGTATCTATCCAGCTACACCCCCCGCTATTTATTTTTTCAATATTTTCAATGTACAGAATTGACCCTTCTATAGATTTATTATATGTATATAGATTCTGGTCTCTAGACCAGCAAGGCATAAAAATACATTTATCTAAAATCAGTTAAGTAACCGTATTATAAGTAAACTTCGTCGGCAATATGTCAAGGAAACGCCTGCGGAAATTGAACGTCTGCTGACGCCCCAAGGGACGGGCTTGAACGAGTCATTTATCAACCGCGTCAAAGCCACACCGGATTGGGCTGAAGCTACTGAGTATGCGAAAGTTATGACAGCTTGTGCTATAGGCTTTACATTTTTTAGATTAACGCTAGTGCTTGAGTAACGCCAATGCAGAGTGTGCCTAAGTCAAGGTAAATGTACTAACTGGGTTGGGGCGTTCAGATAGCAGTTGCTCCAAGGAACGTAAGTGCGGGCACGCCGCAGTCGCGACGGTAAGACCCCACTTTGAGGAGTGGCTAGATAGGCGTCACGGCGTCCTTACCTACCGCATGACGCAGGTTCTAGCCAGACACGGAAGTTTCGGGAGGTACCTGTGTCTGACAAGGAGGGAAGAAACGCCTGGGTGTCACCACTACGAGGATTGTCCGGAGGACACAGTGGAGCATTCGGTGCAGGACTGCCCGCTCGGGCAGAGCACCGCCGTGTCCTCACGATGGCGATAGGCGGAGACCTCTCGCGCCCGGCATTACCGTGACCCCGGTACGTAAAGGCTATTGAAGGACACCGTGGATTTTAGTCAGTCAAGTTTGACAGTCCTTCTCGCCCTGCCTTGGGTGGGAGGACTCATTTGATGATTTTACGATGATAAAAAAAAGTAACGTAAGTAGCACTCACTTACAATGCCATTCCAATGACGTCACGTTTGGTGCAGTAGCTGAATGATCGACTGCTGCGCAGCGTGTCGCGGGTTCGATCTCCGCTCGGGACAAATATTTGTATGATCTGAAAATAGTTATACCGGGTCTCGGTGTTTGTGTATTTCAGTTTCCATGTTTGTAAATGTACCGATACTCGAAGGAAGTCCTAGTGTGGGGCAACGTTTTTTTTTTCTTAAAGTACTTACTGGTATTTATCTGTATCTGTTTTGGGTGATAGCCGATCCTAATATAATTATGAAAAAGATAAGGGAGTTGATGAGATAGGTGGTATCTATTTACAAGGCACTTTTGAACGATGAACTTATCAAGGAAATTAATTCTACATGCGTGTCCGTTTTATTCTATTCCACATAGTACAGTGTCAGAAGAAAGACCATAATTCATTTGCATAACGTATTCGTATTCAATTTCGTTGTTAATATGATTCTACATATGGGGTCGGAAACTAACCCCTTTTTTTTTGCGTGGTAAAATCATCAAATGAGTCCTCCCACCCAGGGCAGGGCGAGAGGGACTGTCAGACTTGTACTGACTAAAATCCACGGTGTCCTTCAATAGCCCTTTACGTACCGGGGTCACAGTAATCCGTTAGTCCCGCGCCCCCGGCAGGCTTTGGCCCTCTACAGGCCCCGTCACTATGCTGACACTGTTTGAGGCGCGCGTGGAACACTATGCGCCGTCGACCCGGGCGGAAATTAACCCCTACTGAATGGTAGCTTTTTTAGTACTAAAAGTTCGCTGAAACAGAGACGGGTCACTAGTGAGACAATAAAATATACTAGCAGTCCTCGCCATAATGGCTCGATGTTCTCTGTGTTTAAGTAGAGGTGCGCGTCAATTCTCTCGCAGCTGCCATCAATCACCTGACAGCCATTACTCGCCGTCCTTATCCACCACATCCCTATTTACAGCACTGGACACTTTACCCTGACTTACGGTGGCAGAAGATCACTTACCTGAAACAGAAAGAGAACATTTGGTTAAAAAAATGCTGCAGTACGGAAATAGGATACGGCGATCACTTCCTTACCCGTATTTAGAACTAAGGGCGGGGTATTTGGTCGCGGGACTAAAGTACCGTGACCCCGGAACGTAAATGGCTATTGAAGGACACCGTGGATTTTAGTCAGTACAAATCTGACAGTCCCTTCTGCCTTGCCCTGGGTGGGAGGACTCAAAATCAAATCAAATCAAATCAAATCAAATCGTTTATTTCAATTAGGCCAATTACAGGCACTTTTGAATTGTCAAGAGACAAAATAAAACTAGTACAAAAATAGTTATGGTGCTACAGTCCCAGTCACAAGACATAAAAACTGTGAAAGTACCGTAGGTGCTCATTCCAAAACGTAGATCTCTATGGAGAAGAATGAGCAAGAAACTCCATGGACACTCTTTTTCAATCGCCAAAATTTTTACAAAACTTTTTTACATCATTCATCATGAGATGGTACATTATGTGAGAACGATGTGGCAAGTTAAAAGTGTCCATAGTAAATATAAAAAAGACAATTCAAAAATAAAGTTATTATTAATTAAAATAGACTGGGGCAGCTAAGAGATGACCAGTCCCAACTGACAGCGCCCGTTCACGAACATGACACATGTATCAGCACCATTCAGCTCAACCATTTTGAAGGGAACTAAATGATCCGACACACACGCCACCATCAGCGAGACTTTTGAGTGAGCATGACATATTCTCAACCGCCAGAGTCATTCAAGTCAATGAAAGACGTAGGTTTCTAGTCAAAGATAGCTCTGAAGTACATGGTGCTCACACAATGCTGGCTATGACGCTATATAATACTAGATAGATACACTCTATACAATGCAAGAGATAGTTGTACATTCTTCATCCGCTCCAACAATATTATTAAAAGATGAAGGAAACCTACGACTGTCGTACTAAAATAATAAAAAATACACACAAAAAGACAAAAAATAAAATATAAAGTAGGACAATAATGTCCGTTAATCAAAATAAAATAATAAAACAAATACAAACACATAAAATAAAACAAGATGACTTAATTAAGTCATAAAAAAAAAACAAATAAACAATTATATGAATCCATATAACTAGTCCGGAAGAAGAAAAATACTAAAAATCTGGGAAAGAGCATGAACGCCGTCTTAACTTCAACAGAGTGACCAGCTGTTTTTATCGTCTAAATAATCGTTAATGGAATAATATGCCTTAGAACAAAGGTTGGATTTAATCTTAGATTTAAACACATTAAACGGCAAGTCTAGGAATGACGAAGGCAATTTATTATAGAATTTTATACCAAGGCCTATAAATGAGCTGTGAACCTTATGAAGCCGATGAAAAGGAACACGTAGGTGGTGCTTATTTCTCGTGTTAATAGTGTGAAAATCACTGTTCTTGGTATATAGATGTAGATTTTGCCTAATATATATAATGTTCGCAAAGATGAATTGAGATGCCACTGTCAGAATGCCAATCTCCTTAAACAAATCCCTCAGAGAAACTCTAGTACCTAGTTGGTAAATTGCCCGAACAGCTCGTTTTTGCAAAACAAATATGTTTTGAATATCAGCCGCTTTGCCCCACAATAAAATGCCGTAGGACATAAGGCTGTGAAAATAACTAAAATAAACTAGTCGAGCTGTATCAACGTCCGTGTACTGTCTTACTTTTCTGACAGCGTAGGCTGCCGAGCTTAGTCTTCCCGCTAAACTTGTTATATGCGGACCCCATTGAATTTTAGAATCTAGTTTAATACCCAGAAACACAGCTGAGTCAACAGTTTCAAGTTCTTCGTTACTTAGAACAATGTTAGGACCTAGATTTGTAACATTTGGCTGGGCGAACTTTATACATTTCGTTTTTTTGGCATTGAGAACCAGGTTGTTAGCAGTAAACCAATCCGTGACCAATGATAATGCGGTGTTAACATCGTCAAAATCTTGTCTATTTCTATCTACTTTAAATATAAGAGAGGTATCATCTGCGAACAGAACAATGTCACAAATGTCCTTTAAAAGATATGGCAAGTCATTGATGTAGACCAAAAATAAAAACGGACCTAGAATTGATCCTTGAGGCACACCTAGCTGAACGGGTTGCCCAGAAGATTTCGAGCCATTAACATCTACGCATTGTAATCTATTACGTAAGTACGATTCTATAACATTAAGAGCTTCGTTTTGGACTCCGTAATGATGTAATTTTCGCAAAAGTGTATCATGGTGTACGCAATCAAAGGCTTTGGATAGATCACAGAAAACACCTATTGCATTCTTACAGCTCTCCCACGCCTTAAATATGTGCTTCAGCAGAGCAACACCTGCATCAGTTGTTGAACGACCTTTCGTAAAACCATATTGTTCACTATGAAGGAGGCTATTTACATTAAAATGACTAAGCAACTGCTTGAGTATCAATTTTTCAAAAATTTTGCTAAAAGCAGGTAAGATAGAAATTGGTCTGAAATTACCAATATCATTTTTATTGCCTGATTTAAATAATGGTATGACTTTACTACTCTTCATGAGGTCAGGGAAAGTACCCAGATCTACACATTTGTTAAAAGTAATTGCAAGATAGGGGGCAACGATGTCAATTATATTACTTAAAAGTTTAATTGAAATGCCCCAATAATCGCCAGTATGTTTAGATTTAAGCGTGTTGAATACATTTATTACATCATATGGCGTTATGTGTTCAAAACCAAGCAGGTTACCGCATTTAGGCACATTACGTTGCAGAATGCTTTCAGCTTTAGACGGAGACGAACTTAAGGAGCGAGTCGTAGTTATAGGAATATTTGCAAAGAATTCATTAAATGCGTCTGCTACGCTAGTCGCATTTGTAATTAGTTGACTGTCTATCATAATCTCTAAATGATTTTCATTATTAACCGATTTTCCTGTTTCACTGTTGATAATTTGCCAAGTAGCTTTAACTTTGTTAGTAGAATTTTTAATTGTTTCGCTTAAAAATTTTGACTTAGCAATAACACAAATCTTTTTAAATAATTTTGAATAATTTCTTACATATTCTACAAAAGGTGTATCAAACCTAAATTTTTTCAAACCATACAACTCGTACAATCTCGCTCTACTTTTGTAAATGCCAGGTGTAGCCCATTGATTGAAACCAGCAGAGGATCCATTCTTATTAATGATTTTGGTTTTAAAAGTGGACTGGTATTCTTCTTTAACAATATCAAAAAGGGATTCATAGATTTTATTAGGATTTTCTGATTCAGCTATGGCTGGTGTAAGTTTATCAGCTACATTATTCTTAAACTTGTTACAACGACTAACTGTATAGGGCCTACATTCAATCTTGTGTGGCTTTTTGTGTGATGGCATAGGGAAGCTTGCCATCAATCCACAGTGATCAGACGATAAGTCACTTAACACTACTTTACTTTCAGCATCACAATCAGTAAACATGTTGTCAAGACAAGTCGACGAAGATGCAGTAATTCTTGTTGGTTCAAAAAACAAGTTAATTAAATTAAAAGATTTAAAAAGGTTCAGTAGTCTGACACTTAATGGAGTTGCATCTAAAATATTAACATTAAAATCTCCACATAAAATTATACTTTTATTACTTGATTTTAACTTACTAAGTGAATCCTCCATTACAGATTCGAAGCGAGTAAAATCCCCAGAAGGGGGTCTATAAACACAAATTATTATATATTTCTCGAGTTCCACACAAGACAACTCAATAATACGCTCAACAGAAAGATTAACTAGATCTAAACGTTCTTTACATTTTAACTTGTTTGAAACAAGAACCAAAGAACCACCACGAATAGCGCCCCTTCTGACAAACGCACTTTGGACAGTAAAATTGTTATCATTGAAAAACGGTAATTCATGCTCCTTCAACCAATGTTCAGTAAGACATAAGACCTGAACCTGATAGTGTTCCATAAATAAACTTAATTCTAACTCCTTGCCAGACAAACCCTGCATATTTTGATGCACAACATTCAACATATTATGTGGCTTGCCTGTTGTCGTATCTAACAGTTTAAATCACTAGGTGCATCAAAAGGAGTGTTATGAACACTATCAGTAATAACTAAACTACTAAGCTTCGACATACTATTTATGTCTGTGTGAAAATAAAAAACTAATAGCCTAGCTATTTCGCGTCTATACATATAAGGCAGATACACAGTATCTCGTGTTGACCAAAGTTTATCCATACAAACGTTGGTATCAAAATACATAAGTTTGTCGCTATAGAGACTAACTAACAAATGAAGATGCTTATTGAGCATGTAAATATAATTGTTTTGACTAGAGGACAATTTCTCAAAATAGGGGAAAGCACACAATACAATTTTTCGACAATTTAACTTTAATAACTCAGTTATGCTATCCGTCAAGTCCTTCCTTTTAATTTTTGAACTATTACGAATAAATATAGTTAAATCAGTATTTTGCCCATATTTATTACTATAAACTGATGACATAATCTGTTTAAAAGTTGAACCTGGCATGCAATAATTGTTACAGGAATTACTCAGGTTATTAGCTAAAAGTCTACCTAAACCTCTTCCTATACCATCTGAGAACATTACTGAGCAAGAACTATTATCATATAACTCAGGCTGGTTAGGGGTGCAGACCTGAGGTAAATCCACAGCCTGGGATGGGTCCTCCATTACCTCAGGCTGGATAGTACCATGGTTTAAAGATGTCTGACAACTACATTGACACATCACTAACTCATTTGCAGCAAGAATGTGTTCCTTAATTTGGTACTGAGATGTCATATACTTACTAGATAGGGAACTAAGTGAGTCCTGAAGCAACTGTATTTCAGACTGCAAATGCTGAGTGTCAATTTCATAAATTTTTATGCTATCTTCCAATTTTATTTGATAATTGTGCAACTTATTCACTAACTCAACACGCTCTTTCCTTTGTGGAATATATTTAGAAAAGAGTTTTTGTTGTTTCTTAAACTTATAGCATTTTTTAATTATTTTATTAAGTTTGGCATATTTTTTGATTTTCTTGTTGCTAATTTTATTATTTCTCAACAAAGAATCTTCAGTGAGATCAATAGTGATTAAGGAAGAGGGGTTACAATTGCTATTCAATAACTCATTGTATAAGCTATTTGTTTGTTCAACCTGAGAACTTTCTTTCTCTTTCTGTAACTTTAAGATATAACTATTGGCACTATATAACTCATTTTCTAGGTCCCTAACTTTACATAAAGCCTCCTCATACAGATTACTACAATTACTGAACCCATCCAAGACCACCCGCAGTTGATCCCGTTCATCAACAACGTCCAAGAATTGCTGATGTAGGTCTACTAGCTGACGTTTAAGGCTTGTGTTTTTAGAATTAACCTTATCAACTTCCACCTCGCTCTCTTCTCTCTCCTGTAACAATTGTTGGACTTTGAAGTTTGATTCCTTCAGCTCTTGGAGAGCTGTTCTCAATTTCAGCTCCATATCCTGAGCAGCAGCCTTACGGGTCATCACAGGCATGGTTAATGAATAGATTACTGAAATTTAGAAATAAAGAAACGGTGAGAACTAATAGAATAGATCAATAAGGGAAGCTAGCGATAAAAGGGGGAAAAAAAGGAATATAGTGTACAGCTAAAGATTGAATTGAGGTAGGCTGCTATGTTAGCTTCTAAATAGGTAATAAAATCTAATTGGAAATACAATTTTATTGATTTTAATGTTTTGTGTTAGCTTTTTTTTGTGTTGTGGGTATATTGACAAGAACACAAAACTTAGTTTTTTTTTTTTTTTTATAACAATCATTACTTTTTAAGACAGTAATGCTCACTGATCATTATTATAGGTTTATTTATGTATAATTATGTTATAGTATTATTGAAAATGAATTAATTAATCTTCACAAAGTGTGTCAACAAACAATTTTGCAAGCAAATTATTGGGTGCAAAATCAACTAAGTCTTAAAAATATTAGACGAATAACTAATATAGATATAATGAACGTATGCTTCTTAGAAAAAATAATAATAAGAATAAGTAAACAATACTCCCCGTTTTGGATCCGTAGTGCAAACGTCAGCTGATAGTTTTAGGTTACCGGTGAACGTTAAGTCACCGAAAACTTTTTATACTTGTCCAATTATTGGGAAAACAATATTCCTGCGTATTTACACATTTACGATACGTTTACACATGAAATTACATTAGATTAAAGCCTAATTAAAAAAATGTGTTAATCCAGATTGTAAACTGTCTGTGTACCAAATTTCATCAATACCCGTTTATTAGTTTTTGTGTTAAAGAGTAACAAACATCCATCCAAATGTTAGTATAACTGTCGGAACCTAATAAGGTCAAGTGTCTTTTATTAAAATATTTAAGGAGGTTAACGGCGGTCAGGAATGCTAAAGGATTAAAAAGGAACATTCTAGGTTATAGTAATTAGTTTAATCAACTCCCACCTAAAACAGGTTGAATTCCTTTTATAGTTTTTGAGAAATATGTGGACCATTTATACATAAAAGCCTGTCAATAACATCAGAAAAAGAAAACTACCGAAGAAAAAACACTTTATATATAATACAACAAAAAATAACGACCAAACTAACTTCCAAAGGACAGATAATCCCCTTTTGAATAACCAATAAGATGGTTTTCGTTCCATTGCTTGTGACATAAGCGGCTTATCATCTGCACTAGGCGTCAAACCAGCAACGGATAGTAAAGCCGGCGGCAAAGTCGCCTCTTCATACGGATTTCAGTTCGGAACGCGGAAAACTAGTCACTTGAGATTTGTCAGTTCAATTCGAAATACGAAAGATGGGTAAATGGTTTTTTTGAAGGTAAAAAGGATTTATAGGCGCCTTTCTTATTTTCTATCCGTCTATTCGTAGATGGATAGAAAATAGTCTTGTGGAATAAGATTGAATATTGTTTATTGTAAGTTTAACATTGTTTTTTTTGTATGATTATGTCAAAAAAAAAACATTGTGTGTATTATTTTAATATAGACGTGCAGTCTATAATTACATACATAAACTCTTCCCATGGGGGTAGTTAGAAACCACAGAGCGCTACCTGCTACGATCCTTAAGTGCAGGCCACACAGAAGAGACGTAAGACGAGGACGCGTTGCGGACAGGCGCAGATGTACAAGCGTTGCGCCCGCGAAGAGTCTGGCTCTTCTGAATATTTTGCGACGAGTTAAGCCATTTCTAGCCAATATATGCTCCTAGTTTTCAGACAAGATTTCAGTATGGGGTTCAGAATCCCTTAACATTAGCTGTTGTCCGTGGCCTCAGTCACCTACTCTTTCTTAAGACTATTGCCGTCTCTAGAGTCGCATATATCTCTGTATCAAATTTCATGAAACAGTATTGTATTGTAAAACATGAAGAAAGTAGGATCTAAATTTAAATTCTTAAAACTCATTTCACTTAAAAGGACCGCTAAATAACGAAAAAATTATCAAATCTTCCTGTAAGGCTCTGTCACAGCCCAGTTTGAAATAACAAAAACGAACTTACCCAAAATTTAATCATAATTCAGTGGCCGTACCCTCTAGCTTCAAAATAAAGTAATTCACAGTCTCTCTGAGCCTACCACTGGCTTTGTAAACCGGTTACGGAAACAGATAATACTAAAACTATTACGTGCTAACATGTACGTGGACTGAATCGAAGGGGAACTGAAATAACTGGGCTTTGAAAGTTGGTGGTAACTTTGACCAAAAAATATGTTTAGTACAGAAGGTTGGCTATTTCGATTTAAATTATTCAGCAAAACGCAACAGATGTCATGCATGATAACCCCCCCCCCCCTCCCGAATGTTAAGTATATACGGACAGAAAAGTATGAGAGAGACAAGCGATGTACTGGAATTAGAAAGGTGTGGGTCGCCTAATCGCTTTGTCTCTTTCTATAGAGTTTGACGTGAATTTGAGTCGTTTGACGGCACGACCGGTGCAGTGACTGAGCGAATGACTGCTGCGCTGCATGTCGCGGGTTCGCTCGCAGGATTTTTGAAGTGAAAACTTCTTTAGCGACGTTGTGCACTTTTTTGCAACTTCTTTAGCGACGTTGTGCACACACTCCCAGAGTGCAACCCGTCTTTTTTTTAACTTTTTTCCACACTAGGAATTTCTCCTGTGTTATGGGTGGGTTTACAAACATTTAAAAACAGATACACAAACACCCACATTTCGAACAACTACTTGTAGATCGTATAAATATTTATTATGTGCGGGAATCGAACTAGCGATACTCAGCGTAGCAATGGATCACTCAATCTCTGCGTCAATCGTGCTGACTAACTTGATTTTCTGTGTCTACTTGTATAGTGTCAGTGTTACTGTCGATTTCAGAAGCGAAGCCTGTTGAATACTAGAGTATGAGGGTTTTTGGTTGAGGTTTTACGCTCTAGTCTGAAGAGCTCGTGGCTAAATAAATACAGCCGCACAGGCCGATCTGCCGGGTTAAGCCGCGCTTGCTGAGGTTGGTCCGTGGATGAGTGACCATCTGTCATAGCGAGTTTCCTCCGTGTCTCGGAAAGCACGTAAAGCCGTTGGTCCCGGCTGCCATTTGTAAATCTTTGACAGTCGTTACTGTTAGTCAGAAGCTCTAAAGTCTGACAACCAGCCTTACCATGGGGTATCGTATTACCCAGTTACTGGGTTGTGGAGGGCCGACAGGCAGTCGCTCTATGTAAAATACTGATATACATCTGCATCTGGTTTGACTGGAAGCTAACCCCAAAATAGTTCGGAAAAGGCTAAGCAGATGCGACGAAACCGGATGCAGCTGCATGTATATCAGTATTTTACATGGAGCGACTGCCTATCTGACTTCTACAACCCGATAACTGGGTTATATGTACCCCTGTGTAAGAAGAATGAATACTTTTAGAGTTTAATCTGTTAGAGGCTTTTTGATAACCCTATGAATATCATAGTATGATAAAATATACGAGTATATACATTATATTGGAAGATTATCGCCGTTTCCGGATATTACCGTATTATATTACCGTATAAAACTTTATCGGCTGTTAAGTATCCCTATGCAAATTTTAGTACATAATGAATAATTCCCCCCTTCATCAAATGAACATAAAGTATAACGTCATTTCAATAAGGCATTTTCCTTGTGCAAAGTCTCGTAGCACGCCTACGATTCTCGTAGCGCTCCACTAACTGCTACGCCGCTCGTAGCAAATTGCTCCGGATATCGTAGCATCGAGCCGCTACAATCGCTACGAGGGATCTACGATTTCCTACGAGTTTATGGAACTTTATTACTGCAGATAATGATGTTAATGAGTTTTTGATGTACGATGATGTTTTGCGTACTAAGAAAATGAAAAATTGCTCAGTTTATGAAGGCAATAGGATTTAGTGATTTTTGATTTAGATATTAATTTAAAAAAGATTAGATCTAGAATTTTGAACAGATTTCATGATGAATAATCATTTTGAAATGTTCCGCCACGTTACGATTTTTTGGTTCTAGGAATTCCTTTTTTATGTTTTGAAAGCGGTAGTGATGAAATAAATTGACAAAGTAATGCATCCAGCTGGGTTCGAAGTTACGACCTATAAACTTATAGCCCCTGCTCTGGTCCAATGACCAGATCTCAATCCAAAAACGTCATGACAATCAAATTTCATTCGTCGTCATTGAAAAATAACACGATTGTCTTATTCCTCTGTTCCACGGCAAATGTGGGCCAAGTCAATTGTTTTGAGATGGCACACAGACCAGAGAAAAGATTATTTTTTGATACAAATTGCCAATTCTTCTATACGGTACCTCGGATATTGTCGTACGCTGCTAACTCTACGTTCAATCTATGCTGCTGATAAGGTGGGAAATGAGTTTGAAGATTATCGAGATATTTTTGGAAAAATGTTTACTTTTATCTTAGATATATAATGTTACTCTACCACATTGATGCTTTTTGAAGCGAAAACTTCTTTAGCGGCATTGTGCACTTTTTTTGGAATGGGTAAAAAATTTTAAACTCGCGTCAGGACACGTGACCTGATCGAAACGTCGTAAGACGGCGCAGGGCGCTTGCGCGAATGTTCGTGTGTGTTTATTACTATTGAAGTTTTCACTTCTGCCGGCACTCCCAGAGGGCAACCCGTCGTTTTTTTTTTACGGGGTAAGATCATCACATGAGTCCTCCCACCCAGGGCAGAGCGGGAGGGACTTTCAGACTCGTACTGACTAAAATCCACGGTGTCCTTCAAAGAGTCCGGGGTCACGGTAATTCATACAGTCCCGAGACCACCACATTGATGCTAAGATATAAATGCGTTTGGCGCAGTGGTTCAGATATTAGCTGCTGCGCTCTGTGTCGCAGATTCGTTTTCCCCACGGAAAGATATTTATTTACCTAAAACCAGTAGTTTCATTATTTCTTTAAAAAAAAAGGTTATATTCCTTTCCCATTTCTCCATGACTGGATTATTTTCGAAACTAGATATTTCGACACAACCCCTCTTCCCCCTTAAAGGGCCAAAGCCTGCCGGGGTCGCAGGACTAACGAGCTACCGTGACCGTGAATGTAAAGAGCTATTGAAGAACACCGTGGATTTTAGTCAGTACAAGTCTGACAGCCCCTCCCGCCCTGCCCTGGGTGGGAAGACTCATTTCATGATTATTTGGTATAATCTAAATATAATATAAGCTAAAAAAATATATATTATATAATTACATTAGATTTTCTTTTGATTACCAGATATTTCGACAATACATAAACTCATGGTGGATTTTGTCCATAGGGGTAAGCAGAAATCACAGCGCTACATATTACAGTCTTTACATACTTCTATTTGGACAAGTAAAGTTAGCATATAATCACATACACTTTTACTTTGTAATAAAAGTTTGCCGAAGAAGTAAGTCTATGATTTTGGTTTATTATAACCAAAGATCTTCAGTTTAATTATTCAGATCACGCCATAAAATACGATTACAATGTCGATTCAACCAAACTCAAACCATCCACGACTCAAAACAAACGAGTTCATTGACAGCCATTGTGTAATCATCCATCGCCACTTACGGCTATCATAAATATATTTTATCGCCAGTAAATCTCGCTATAAAACTATGACAATAATATTAAAGTACGTTTTTGTATGATGCCTTGGCCACAACCGGAGTCGACGCGACTTATTATGCGACAAAATTAACAGGCAATTTGACATCATAATGTGGCGACAAATTAAATTAAACAAAAAAGTACTTTGTACAGCTACTTTTTTAAAATAATTAATTATATTTATTAGGAATCTTGTAGTCTTACTGCTATTTACACGATTCTTGTTTATTTAAGAGCGTGCTATTGCAAGAAAAGAGTACATGATGTCACACTATGGCGTGATCAAACCTTCCTCGTAAAATTTTGTCGCATTGTACATGTACATCCATGTGTCCTCATCTACGCGTGAGTACCCTCACGGTGCAAGTCATGTCATGATACTCGTATATACAAAACCCTTTTTTAATCTTTAATAGATTTTCAACTTTATGCTGTTTGCTATTTATCTAGTTAGCCTCTCTCCACAGTTAGCCCCTTACAACACAACGCGACGCAAATATCCGACGCGTGCCTGTGTACAAACTCCTCGGGTTTGCATTGCGAAAATCGCTTGGATAACGAGGTCGTAAGGTATCGGAGACTTGCGCCACGTTGTGTACGAAGGGGCTTACTGTCGCAACGCGCGTGTAGTTTGTGGCCAAGCAAAGCCACAGTTTAATGAAGCTGGCGAGAGGCGCCGTGACTTTATGGGAAGTAAGTCGCCACTTTGATTGCAGACACTTTCACTCGAGTTGTGACCTTTCGTAATATTTATGATGTTATTATTTTGTCAATGGAGGGGAGCCAAGAGAGCGAATCACTTCATTTATTTAACATTTACACATACTTATACGTATCACTGTAACGTTCAGTTATATACGTTGGAGGCCGATCGTTGAATTAGCCACACCATAATAATTATGCCTAAGCACATCGTGATACACCGGTATTTTATGACGTGACCAGTTAAGTCAGATGGATCGACGAGAAGAACGTATTTTAGCACGGTGTATTTCTCGTTATAAAAACCTTTTTTTTTAAAGTCCGACTTCAAAACAACTACAAAAAAGTTAAAAGTAATCTACAAAATAACTTTTCTTTCAAAAGTCAGTGGCAAAAGAGTCAATGAAATTAGAAAGAAAGACACCGACTTTTTGTTTTTTATTTTATCCTTTTTAGATTCTTAATTCATCGCCCATGTACACAACTAGCTAAAATGCTCATTAAATAAAAACGAATGAACCAAACTATTTGTCTCATTAAATTTTCATTTAGTTTGGTTATGGTCGCATATACTCCTGCCGGGGTCGCGGTACTAACGAATTACCGTGACCCCGGTACGTAAAGGGCATTGAAGGACACCGTGGATTTTAGTCAGTACAAGTCTGACAGTCCACCCCACCCAGCCCTGGGTGGGAGGACTCATTTGATGATTTTACCACGATAAAAAAAAATGGTCGCGTATACAGCATCGAACAACAAAATAATTATCGAAATCGGACCAGAAACCTCGGAGTAAAGTGAAACGAAAATTTCTCCTTTCTTCTCACAGTCATGACACACAGCCTACGTATAACGTTTGTATGTTTCTTTTTGTTAGTATGTTTTTGGATTTAGTTTTGTAATTTTTCTGTTTAATAAATGTTTTTGTCTATGTTGAATGTATGTATTTACATACATAATATTTGACACAGACATGTCTGTGTCAAATAAAATAATTTTTCTTTCTTTCTATTACGTGTTTTGTTTTTTTTTAACGTTGTGTAGTTTAGTTTGTGTCAAATAAAAGTATTTTCTTTCTTTCAGCTAAAAGAAGTCTATGATCTTAGGATATCATGGTAAACCTATTGGATATTGGTGGCCATTGTATATGTGATTGGCGGACATCGGCACATATTTGCCGGACGATTGGACGGCAATCAATTTCGTGGTAACGTTACACATGGGAATTATTCGTCCGTAAAAGTTATATTTGTGAGCTCTTGTATGGATTTATGGATATATGGGGAGTTATGAGCATGAGACGTGTTTGATGCGTCGTTGATTGTTTAAAATGTTTTTTTTTTCCTGTGATCCTCATATTTATTAGCAATACACTATTCTTTCTTTAATGAGAAGTGCTTTTAGTACATTTTAATTAGAGTTTACTCTGACAAATGATCTGTCTTTTTTTAGCGTGGTAAAATCATCAAATTAGTCCTCCTGCCCACCCACGGCAGGACAGGAGGGACTGTCTAACTTGTACTGACTAAAATCCACTGTGTCCTTCAATAGCTCTTTACGTTCCGGGGTCACGGTAGCTCGTTAGACCCTTGACCCCGGCAGGCATTGGCCCTCTAAAATTAATTGCCTGACGTAAAAAAACAACCATAACTTCTTTTTATCAGACCAACGACTAAAGTAGAAAACAATACATTTTTTTTAACATCTTCCGAAGAAATAATAATGTAGTTGTAACTAACTTCTAGTTACTACAAAAGCTTGCTAAAGATAAAGAACTTATCGTGTTAGCCAATTAGGGCCTAAATCTTGTCTTCGTATTTCGCTAAACTCAAGTTAACATAAGACTTAATTATATTATTACCAGTTGCTGCCAGCGGCGTTGCCCACTACATCTCGATAATAATCCCACGGGAAAATAAAATCGGGATAAAAAGTATCCTATGTGTTAATCTAGATAATAAACTATCAGTGTACCAAATTTCATCGAAATCTGTTCAGTAGTTTTTACGTGAAAGAGTGACAAACACACATTTTCACAAACTTTCGGATTTATAATATTGAGTGAGATAAGATTAAGGCGAGGTTGCAGTACAGTGTGTAAATGTTGGACGCACAACCTCAAAATGCGAGCGAAATAACCCGCATTTTATCTCGCTTCTTGTAGAACATCAAAATCTAAATCATAAAATATGGTTTTACCATTCACTTTCAAATAAAAAGCTCTACCTATTGATATAAATCCATGATGAAATCTCTTAGCAATACGCGCTCAAAATTGTGATTTAGTGCCATGTTCGGATTTTTGAAGTGAAAACTTCTTTAGCGGCGTTGTGCACTTTTTTTGGAATGAGTAAAAAATGTTAAACTCGCGTCAGGACACGTGACCTGATCGAAAATTCGTAAGACGGCGCAGGGCGCTTGCGCGAATGTTCGTGTGTGTTTTTCACTTCTGCCGGCACTCCCAGAGTGCAACCCGTCGTTTTTTTTTTATCCAGCCGATTATTCCAAATCGCGTTTCTATCTTTACCATTTTCTTGAGAATATGTTCAATTTTTATATAATGATTTTTATTTAATAAAACTCTCACATTATGTTAGATTTTCAGACGTTCAAAAATCTTAAAAAGTACTGCAACCTCCCCTTAATGAAACAATGTGCTATACTGGCAAAATATACCTACTTGAACCTATGTCTGCTTACCCCTTAAAAGTAAGATCCACCGGGAATCCGGCCGCGATGATATGTTATATTATTAACCTAACCGTATCTTACCCCCGGGATCGCGGGACCAAGGGATTACCGTGACCCCGGTACGTAAAGGGCTCGTGAAGGACACCGTGGATTTTAGTCAGTACAAGTCTGACAGTCCCTCCTGCCCTGCCCTGGGTGGGAGGACTCATTTGATGATTTTACCACGATAAAAAAAACCGTATCTTACCCAATTCAAACACCGAAACTTAAACCCGAATCTAACCACATTGTATCAGAACTAATTTACCTCGACTGGACCAAACACATGGATTTTGTACAGTCAGGAGCACCAATTTGAATAATAATTATTTAAATGAACGTCACCGTCAGTTTTTTTTTACGTGGTAAAATCGTCAAATGAGTCCTCCCACCCAGGGCAGAGCGGGAGGGACTGTCAGACTCGTACTGACTAAAATCCACGGTGTCCTTAAATAGCCCTTTTGAGTTCCGGGGTCACGGTAATTCGTACAGTCCCAAGACCACCGTCAGATGTTAGCAATGGATTGAAGAATTTGCTTTGGTGGATAGGTTGGTAAAAGCAACGGATGTACTGAATTTGACGCTTTTAGGTTTAAACCTCGGTGGCTCAATTGGCAAGAGCATTGGATGTACTGAATCCGGAAGCCGTAGCCGTAGGTCTAATCCCGGACGCGATTCCAATTTTTCTTTCCATAGAAAATCTTTGAAAGTCGCGACGCATGCGTTAATGCGTATAACATTTAAAAATATTTTAATTATGTTACAACCAAAATTGTTAATCAAAACTCAAATTGTACGTCAAAACCTGTAAACATTTACTTATAATGCGTTTCTCTGTAATATGTTTTTCAAAACGTATTTAGAGCATTAAACAGTTAAAAAAAGAACATTAATGCTGATTTCTGATTCCTCCAAACTGATATGACGTGACGATAACGTGTAGAAAACACGTTATAAACACGTCACGTAACACGATGGCTTGAAAAATATTTGAAACTAGCTGTACCACCGCGGCTTCGCCCGCGTGAAGTTCCTTTATCGCTTGTTTCTAAAATAAACCTACTCTACCCTACACTATCCTCATTTTCATTTTTTTTTTCATAAGAACCTTCTCCTCACAATGACGAAGACAACAAAAAAAGAATTGGCCAAATTGGTCCAGGCGTTGTTGAGTTATGCGCTTACAACACATTTAGCGATTCATTTTGATTACATAAGATAAAGAACATGAATAGCATACATCACCGTCCTAAACTGATACAGTTATAACCACTATTAAATTTATACTACGAATTAGCGGCTAAAACTGCTACAAACATGTATTACAATAATCGCTTTGAACAAAGTAAGACATTTAAAAAAAATGTTTCCACACAATAGGATTAAAAATTAAAAACTAAAAGAAATTAAAACAAAGTTGGTGTCTGTGACTGTACTCACATAAACCCGGTTGGTCCCCAGACGAACACACCAATTAAAATCAGGTGAAACTTATATTAACTTGTACCAAAATGGCTGCTCAATCGTTAGCTGATAATTGCGTTTTAGAAGAAATAAAGTAAGTTGGCAGTGTTCGCACGTCCCATTCGGATTTGATTTTGTTCGTCGAATATATTGTTTAGAACAATACAATTATACGAGTGTTGATTGCAATAATATTACACGAAGGGCAGAGCCATGAATATAAATGAAACAAACTAATATCGGATAAAAAGTCACAAAATTATGGTAAATAATGGCTCTTGACGGAGGATGCTTTTCAAATCTATGATGGAATCGGCTTCCAGTGTAACAAGATACAGCTGAATCACAATATTTATATTATTTATTTTATCAGCTGGGTAAAACTTGGCAAGGAGCATAAGTGAGCGCCGTACACGCAAATACCTACCTCATTTTTTAAATTGAAAATTCTCATTTCACGAAAATTATATCAAAGTGTATTCAAAACAATACGTGGAAACTGATACAACTACAAAGCAGAAACCGTTCTGAAAACAAAATGTTACACAAAAGCAACAAATACATCCACTACACTCTCACTCTCTTAAAATACAATTAAAAACAGCCGGCAAAGACCACTCTAATTTATAAGCCAGCCTGGCTTAATATTAGTATGAAAATTTAAAAAAATACGAGGCACAGGCAACATTATTGTTCCACTGTATTCAGCCGGGGGCAATTCTCGCGGTGCGAACAGCTATATCGATCGGACCAGAGCGAACCAGGTCACCTGTGCAGATGCAAGACGACTAATATTCTGAAATCTAATTGGGCACAATCTTATATTCATTTAGGTAATTGAGGCTTGTGGAAATATTTATTTGTAAATATTTGGATGGTTACGTCAAATAGAAGATTTAATTACGGTCGGACGGTTAATTTATTATTATTTCAATGGCCAGGCAAATGTAAGACACACTAGTTATTTCTCCAGTGGCGTGAGTGCGTTTACAAAAAAAGTAATTCATATATACACAGACTCGGAACAACTACTTGAAGATTATACAAACATATTTTGTTCCGAGCGGGATTCGAACGCACGGCACGCAATACAGCATCAAGAGTCAATCGCTCAGCCATTGCGGTACCTGTGCCGCTAAATTAATGATATAAGTAATTAAGCATTAATGCTATAATACTGATAAAAATTATCAGCAAAAACAATATTCCGAAGTAAGCAAACCGCTAAACTACCATTCGAACAGCTGACGAAATGGTTCGGTCTTTTTTTTTTATCGTGGTAAAATCATCAAATGAGTCCACCCAGGGCAGGGCGTGAGGGACTGTCAGACTTGTACTGACTAAAATCCACGGTGTCCTTCAATAGCCCTTTACGTACCGGGGTCACGGTAGCTAGTTAGTCCCGTGACCCCGGCAGGCTTTGGCCCTCTACAGGCCCCGTCACTATGCTGACACTCCTTGAGGCGCGCGTGGAAAACAACGCGCCGTCGACCCGGGCATGGTCCATGGTCGGACAGCGAGTCGCCCATTACTCGCCGCCCGCATGCCCGCAAATGGTTCGTCTTTACTTAAAACCTGATTATACCTTTGTCGTACGTTTTAGTCACGTGTCGTCTGACTCCGTCCATCCCGGTCCGAATTACGTGATAATTCACGCGATACACTGAAATTAGAGCACCTGATTACATGTACCATTGCCCACCGTGGCGTCCGAATACCGCCTTAATTCGCACGACTTTCTAATCACATGTCTGCGAATCGAAAATAGAGTAATTAGTCGCCACACGTAATTGTCACGTGTCGTCTGGTTCCGTCCGGGAATCGCACGACTAACTGATCAACTGTCGGTCGTAAGAACTTGAGCCTTTAGTCCGCTGTTATCTAGTGTATCGGCCAATTAAGGGCAGTACTAACTGGGGAATAATCTCGAATGATTGTATAACGTATCCTCCGGGAATACGGATGCTGAAATTATTTATCTTGTTTTGATGTGGAGCATAAATCTTGCTGCGGCGCCCGTAATGTGTTGAATGGTTGTTGATGAAATAAGAATCACCTTGAATAACTGATGTTACTTTTTGACCGACTTCAAAAAGGAGGAGGTTATCAATTCGGATGTTTATATTTTTTTATGTTTGTTCGCGCATAACACCGTCGCTTACCAACGGATTTGAAAAATTCTTTTTTTGTTGGAAAGGATATATTTATTTCTCAAATGGTTTCATGAATTTTATCTAAATCGGACTAGCGGTTTTTGAAAAATCAAGAAAAACCTAGAAATTTTCGTCATATCGCTTGTAAAATTGTACGACCGAGTGACGTTTCGTGATTTTTAGAAGCAGTGTATCTTCGTCAATTTTGGTTTTATGTAGGAAAAGAAAAAATACAGGTCAAATATTTTTTGATAATCCACCTTTCTAACTAATAAAATATTTTGAGTAAAATAGCCTATTGGTGCCAAGCAAACAGACCGTAAAAAAAGTAGAAATTCGACTGACGCATGACAATTCAATAATGCGTCCATCTATCAATAAAAATGCTATAAATATACATATTATAAGCAAAAAAGCCACAAATACACTACATCTCAATCATCAAATGTGCTTATTTAACTCAGCTACTACTCTAGAATCCGAACGTAAACGCTCGGTATTATTTGAAAACAAACAATTCTAATAATACTGTGAACGAAGGTCTATGCCCTGTCGGAAATAGCCACGGTGCGCCACGATGGGCCAATGTGTACGGGTCGATGGGCCACGGCGTCCAATGTAAACATGACTGACAACTGTTGAATAAAGGATTCGGTTCAGACTATGGTTTATTTATGAGGTCAATAAAATAAGGTTGAGTGGCCATATTTTTTCGGCAATGCAGTGTAGTAATCAGTGAGGCCCTATGTTCACCAATGTGGGGTTTTCTTTTAGTTTAATCGCTTTAGTTTAGATTAATTTGGTTGACAACTTCCAATAGAACTCTTATAAGTGGCAAAGGGTGGCCGTTTTGGGGGACCGTCTTATGTAAAAAATGCCTTCAAAAAGAGTTGATTTTATCGACATATTTTGAATAAATGACTTTTGAATTTGCCATAGACGTAAAAATTATCCTTTGTATCGTATTCAGAAACCCGGTTAATTAGATAAATAAACAAATCATGCTTCATTTATCTGCTATGAGATTATATGCTATATACTCGTATAGAGGGATTTTCAGAACTAACCAAAATATAGCCAGAAATTATCTACATAATTTTGTCAAGGCTAGACACCTAAGTAAGTAATAAGGATTACGCGACACAACCCCTAGATAATGAAATACCTGGGAGTACGCCTTAATCCCCCCAATCCCCCTTCGTTCGTCTGCACGCGACCCTTTAATGGTTACTGACATAATTAAATAGGTGTTGTACCTAAAAATAGTGAAGAAACACCCCTAAGGATACATATGACCGTGCGAGCGTAACCTAACGCCTTAATTGAGACACTGAATATACATAAGGGTTGCTTTACACGTACCTCAACCACACGACGTGTGTGGGCGCATATTTTGTATTGAAAATAAATAATTTAATTCACACAGACCAAATTTTGTCGTCAAAATGTCCGTATCTAGAATGTTTGCAGGTGTTCAGGTGTGGTCGCGGGACTTATGATTTACCGTGACCCCGATACGTAAAGGGCTATTGAAGGACACCGTGGATTTTAGTCTGTACGAGTTTGACAGTTCCTCCCGCTCTGCCCTGGGTGGGGGACTCATTTGATGATTTTACTACGTTAAAAAAAAGGTGTTCAGGTGTGAATGAAAACAAAAATTCGAAAAAGGAGTGCATTTCAGTTTATTAAAGTATTTTTGAACATTCCTTATAACACGAAGGACTCAAAACATCTTTCTTTTTTAAATGAAAACGTTGCCCCGCACTAAGAATTATCGTGGATGCGTTAACAAAAATTTAAACTCACACATACAAAAACAGCTGGATGAGAGTAGCCGGTGATCGAGTGAAATGGAATGTTGTTGGAGAGGCCTATGTCCAGCAATGAACTGCTGCAGGTTGATGATTATGATGGTGATACAAGAACTGTCCGAATCGTAACACTACTTGTAAGTCATACAAATATTTGTTCCTTGCAGGAATCGCACCCGCGACACGTAGCGCAACAGTCAACTACGTACTTTAACCTGTCATTACCATTACATTTACGCGTTTAATCCACTACCCAATTGCAGAGGAATGCAAACACGGTATAAAAAAATCACTTTAATTACACTTATCTGTGGTATAATTTGCACGTCTTCACTCAACGAGTGCTCAAACTCAACTGCCATGCTCCCAAGTGTCCCAAGTAATGTAGCGTTTGACAGATAGTTGCTGTCTACCGACAAAAGTCAGTTTAACTGCTAAACAATTATTTACTGTCACTTCCTTTGGGTGCATGGCAACTTTACAAAATTAAACATGAAATCGACTATCTAATAGTGAATACTTAAATAATGCGCAGGTTAGTATCAATAAATAATTATAACAATATTCAATACTAGCTTCCGCCCGCGACTCCGCCCGCGCGGATGTCGGTCTTCTCGTGGATGGTTTATTTCTCCATTTTGAGTAACTCTGACAATGACATCTTATAAATATCTATTGGACCCCAATACGGCTAAGCCAATAATAATTAAGGAGATCCCTCTATTGAGCTACTGCTGTTGAGCTCGCGTTCTGTAGTAACTGAAAAATAAGATTTTTTTCTATGTATTTTTCCAGGATAAAAAGTATCCTATTTTATGCCCAGGATAATAAAGTATAATTATACCAAGTTTCATCGAAATCGAACCGTTAATTTTCACGTGATGCCTGCACATACAGACAGACAGACAGACAGACAGACAGACAGACAGACAGACAGACAAAAATTTTTTTAATCATATATTTGGGTTTGGTATCGATCCAGCAACACCCCCCGCTATTTATTTTTTCAATATTTTCAATGTACAGAATTGACCCTTCTACAGATTTATTATATGTATAGATTAATAATAGCTAACATGCGGGAGTGACAGAGACGGGTAATGACAGGTTAAAGTACGAAATTCCTCCTGCTTCGCGTCCGGACTTTATACTGGACGTGAAAATTTTAACTCAGAGATGAAAATTATATGGTTCAACTAACCCTGCAATATCATTGGTCTGTTTCCGAGGCATGTCGATGAACTTGTAACTCAATAGCGCTTTTAACGACTAATGTGTTTCGTCTACAAACACTGAAGATTCAGCGCCCAATTTAAAAATAAGAAAAGTGTATTTAGTTAATGTTTTTGGAAAATAAATTGATTGAACCATTTATTTCAATATGTACTGGTATAGTTTTACTGAGATCATTAATGTTGCACGATTTTTTCTTTGTTTTTAATTTAGCGACAGACTCGCGTTTGTCTACTATCTCGTCTGTAAGCGATGATAGATAAGCGTGCTTCACCATCGATTACAGTCGACGGTGAAGCATGCTTGTAAAATCATCAAATGAGTCCTCCCACCCAGGGCAGAGCGGGGGGGACTGTCAGACTCGTACTGACTAAAATCCACAGTGTCCTTCAATAGCCCGGTTTACGTTCCGGGGTCACGGTAATTCGTACAGTCCCGCGACCATTTACTCTTTACTTAAAGAAAACTTTGACATGAAGCTAAAAGTTTATGGCTAAATAAAGAAAATTAGTTCGTAAAGTGTATGTATTAGTCTGTGCAGAATCTTATGAAGACCAACTAAAGTTTTCAGTACTCATTAAAGCAGATCTTTGATGAAGGTTTCATTTCACATTGTTTTAATGACCTATCTGATCTGATTTCATTAGTTTAAACTGAGTTTCAATATGTTCTTTATATATGAGTACACAATATTATTATTCATATACTAGCTTCCGCCCGCGACTCCGTCCGCGCGGATGTCGGTCTTCGCGTGGATGGTTTATTTCTCAATTTTGAGTAACTCTGACAATGACATCTTATAAATATCTATTGGACCCAAATACGGCTAAGCCTATAATAATTAAGGAGATCGCGGTTCTACAGAACAACGTCTATGAATAAAACTGAAAATAAGATTTCTTTTTCTACGTATTTTTCCAGGATACAAAGTATTCCATTTTATGCCCAGGATAATAAGTTATAAGTATACCAAGTTTCATCGAAATCGAACCGTTAGTTTTCACGTGATGCCTGCATATACAGATAGACAGACAGACAAAAATTTTTTTAATCACATATTTGGGTTTGGTATCGATCCAGCAACACCCCCTGCTATTTATTTTTTCACTATTTTCAATGTACAGAATTGACCCTTCTACAGATTTATTATATGTACAGATTCTTTGTATACAACAATGACTACACAAACCTTTATTGAGGAAACAAAAATTCAGCTGCGAGTGGAACTCGAACCCGCGTCTTCTAGATACTCCAGACTTATCAATTAGACTAATTATGTCATTTTTTCTTTACTCAAAAAAACTTTACGATACGCGACACATGCGTTAATGCGTATAAATATTTACCTTCTTACTACAAAAAGAAAAACATCTGTTGAATGCTTGTCTAAAAAAGTGTAACTGCAAAACGACTCTTATAAGAACGGACCCTTACATATCTTTCTCGCCTACATAATTATTATTCCAAAGTCCAAATAAGTGGAACAATTCATACTAACTGACCACCCATCTCAATCTCATCTACATACAAAGTCACAAATACTTTGATACCAAACGAAGGTAGAGCCATCACGTTGACATCTAATATCAAACCACAGATCCGACAGCAGCTTCGCCCCGGCACGTCGAACACTCTCCGGCAACCTTATGAACCGATCAGAAACCAATTTATTTCCCCCATTAACGTCTGGAGGCGAAATGATACAGAAAGAGAAGATTTTGTACTTAAGAAGCGATATGAAGTGTTTTTCTGGAGCGTCTTCTGTAGTGTTATATACTTGCTGTTGCCAGCGGCTTCACACGCGTTTATCTCGATAATTGTCGCACTGGAACGTAATACCGGGATAAACGGTATCCGATGTGTTATTCTAGATTATGACCTATATCTGAGTTAAATTTCTTCAAGAATCGTCTAGCGGTTATTGACTAAAAAACATCCATCCATCCAAACTTTCGCATTTGTCATGTGAGGATTACGTACGGTATACCATACAAATTTTAATTTCAACGTTCTTGTCGTATGCCACCTCGAACCAGCTCTCACGGCATATCGTGAGGGCTAGGTGACGAACCAACCAGACCGTACGACGGTTGGTAGACAAACTGAACTCTTAAGTCTAGCTCGTCTCATAAGCTGTCGTCTCTGGATTCATAAGTTTGAAATGATATGATGAAAAAATATTTACTTTTTTTTAAGTACTTTATTATGCTCGCCTGGTCAGCGTTTGCGTCTTTGAGACAGCGAACAGCCGAAACAAACTCAGAAGTTACTGTTTTAAAGTACAGACATCACATTGGTCATGTCATGTGTCTTTCTGCGCCGACCTCGGCGGCGCTGTCCGTCTCCAGGCACCCATTAAACTTATATCATCTAAAAAAAGTTAAATTAATACAACTGTCGCTCTAGGTATAATAAAAACACGAGAGTAAGTATCTAAAATATTAACTAGCTGGTTTAGTTACTAGAAACTGAAGTGAAGAGGTTACACGAATTAATTAGAGTGGGGAGAGTGCCCTCTTGTGAGGGAATGTATCTATGGCATGCGTTAACTAAGGGCTCTGATGCAACGGAGTGAGGTTTCAAGCTTGTTGTAATATGTAGGAAGTTATGAACCACTTTATTTAAGTCTGATCTTTAACCTTGTGGTCACCAGCTACACGTGTCATGTCGTAGAGGTAAATAAATAGAGAATGGACCTTTTTAAAGTTCAACAGATGTAAATTATTTTCTATCTCTTACACTTTACTTTCACCTGTCCCGTCGTCTGTAATCAAATCTTGCAAGTTAAAGATCCACTTCCCGGTTTCCGATTGAGCTGAAACTTTGCACGTGTAAATATATCGCGTGACAATGCAATATTATGTTGACATGGAGCTGATCTGATGATGGAGCTGGTAGATAGCCATAGGAACTCTATAATAAAACGCCGCAAACCCATCGAGTTTAGAATGGTTTGATTAAAAAAAAAACGAGTACTTTGTCTTTCGTAAGTATTATTTTAACAATAAAAGCTAGTTTTTTTAAAAAATAACATAGTTCTTTAAATAACTAACTTGTATCAAATAGTGTTCATATTAAGAACTGGCCACCTGAAAGCTTCACACGAGTTCAAATTAACGTTTTAAACCTTATGCTGAGTATAACAAACACAAAAAAAGGAATTAGCAAAATAGGTAATCATTCTGAAGTAATACGTTCACACACATTCGAGAAAAGTCTCTCGTAAATATATAGAAACTACGAGAAAAAAAAATATCTTACAAAAATACCCTACTATTCAGTTCTTATGTGAATGATATATAATAAGAACAAAATAAAAAGCCCAAATTAGCTGACAGAAACTTTTCCGCCAAGCCAATCAGCATCACACCCCATTCACAAATAACATACGACACTCGCACACACAAAAAAATACTCTTTTATTTACACCATTCATTTTGAACCGTAATGAAAGACCAAAATTGACCAGCCAAGCTTTAACCACAGAGTACTTTATCAAACGAGGAACATTGACATCGCCTGTACAATATTGGACCTTCTAATCAATTCGTTGGGTCACGACGAGGCCATCAATTGACGCCCTTGCTTCCATTTAGAACCTTTGTAAGGTTGAATTTGTTAGCTTGTGTATATTTTAATTTGGACTCGTTTGGTGAGCTATTGATGTTAGTGTAGGAGGCAGAGCGTAATGAAGATTATGGGTTTATGGGTCGTTTGTAAACTGCCTTAAATTCAATCACTGTTATTATGGACGCGGCTTTAGACAAATACTTGTGGAGGGCTGATTACGTCATGTTTGTCTGCGGCACAAGCGTCACAAAGAACATTTTCAAAATGCCTAATTAAAAAAAAATAGTTAAAAACCTGTGAAAAGTTTTAAAACTGTAAAACAAAGTTTTTGAAAATACCTATTCTCTGTGTTTTTTAACCTATGTTTTTGGCTTAAGCTTTTGTTTTCTTCTTATTATTTAAAAAAGAAAGACTTGCAAGTATGTATGAAATAAAAATCAGCGTAAATGCTCTTATCGGAGAAAAATTGTAAGTCAAGTAAAAAGACCAAGTAGGTATGTTTCCAGGTACTATCTTATTCATACAAAAATTACCATCGAACCCTTTCTAATGGTCATCCATGGAATGACTTCCCTAACTTATATTAGAGTGGGATGGAACCCTCTTTGGAACAGTTATTTGATGTAGTATTTATGCAGGGTCCTCGGATTTACCATCTGTAGTTTCTTGAATTACTATTGGACATACCAGAAGTTAAGCTTCATGATATACAGAAGGAGTCACTAAGGGTGGGGTCACAGGACTGTCTGGGTCGCGTGACTGTCTAAACAGGTAACTGTGACCCTGGAACGTAAAGGGCTATAAATAGAACACCGACAATTGTGGTCAGTATGAGACTGACAGACATAGCTCGTAAAATTTGCAAGCTGAAGTGGCAATGGGAAGGCCACATCGCTCGTAGAACTGATAACCGATGGGGAAGAAAAGTTCTCGAGTGACGACCACGGACCGAAAGACGCAGTGTAGGCTGGCCTCCCACTAGGTGGACCGACGACATCGTGAGAGTCGCGGGCGATCGGTGGATGTAAGTGGCGAATTGTTGTTCGTCGTGGCGGTCTAAGGGGAAGGTCTATGTTCAGCAGTGGACGTCTTCCGGCTGATGATGATAATGATGAGACTGACAGTTCAGCTCCTTATGAAATGAAATGAAATGAAATGAAATGAAATGAAATGAAATGAAATGATGTAATGAAATGAAATGATGAAATGAAATTAAGTAATGTAAAGAAAGAATGTTTGAATAATAAACGTGACAAACATTACAGAACTTTAACCGTCGTAACATAAGAAAAATAAACATCTGTTGAACACCTGTCTAAAAAACCTGTTAACGTTAAAACGACATTTCACGTTGATATAAGGGTCGTTTTGCAGTTACACTTTTTTGTGGTAAGGCGGTAAGTGTTTAGTTCAGTACCTGAAAACTGAATAAAACAGCGGTAGAGCCTCCTTTAATATTGATGACGGTCACAAATGGGAAGATACGACTTATATATAAATATTCTGTCTTATATATCTGGGACCTTGCTATTAAAACGTTAGGACCGGAGGACCATTGAACCGTCGTTTTGTTGAGCGAAATGGCGCTATGTAATGGTGGTGCTATCTCTTTTTGTTTCGGAAATGATAGACCTAAATAATATTTAGATTGAAAAAGGGTTTGTAATGGATGAATTATTGCTTGAGGACTTTGTTTAAAATGGACACTTGAATAGATAGCGAGCTATGGTGGTTCAGTTTTCCGAAAGCGGGAGACATTTTTAGGTACGTACCTTTCTGAATAGGCTAATTTACTCAACAAATTAATTAGGCGGAATGCGGAATATAGATTTTCATAAAATATCGTTGTTTTTCTACGTAAACGAAAATTGACAAATATACAACGCATCTAAAAATCACAAAACACACTCGGTCGGTATAATTTTACAGGCAGTATGACATCACAAGCCCCCAATCCCGAATTTCTAAGCGTTTTATCTTTGTCAATATTCATTGATTTAAAAAATCTAAAAATACGTGTCCATTATTTTTCAATACTCTAACTGACAGACTAAACAGATTTTCAATATATTTATGCAGTGAACTATCCTATTATGTACATTTAAAACTTATCCAATACTTGTGAGCTGAACTTTAAAAAGAGGTCCTTGGTTCGATTCCTAGGTCGGGCAAAGTGTTATTTGTTTTTTTTTTTAAATTAGAATTCGTAAGTAGCAGCCACAAAGTCTAGTTTCGAGTTCGGTTAATGTCTACAGACGATTTTGAATTGCGTAAAAAAGAAAAAACTGCCAAATTATGGGTGTACTATTGTTAGAAGCACTTCTGTCTAACCCTTTAGAGATTAAAGGCTTGAAGTTGTTTGATATTACGTTAAAGGTAGAATCTAAAATGTAATATTACTTTCATCAAAATGTTGTAAAACAAATCTACTGTTTGACTCAAACAAAAGTTGAAATGAACTCCCGGTATTTTTCTACCCTCCTTGAGAAGCACTGAAGTAGGGGCGAATTATATTGTACTTTAATTCAAAAGAAAAATGAGTTTTTGAATATCTGAAACCTTATTACTGACTTTGAAAAGAAACTCGAGGTAGTTCTATTTTTGTTCAATGGGGTCTTTGTCATGCAAGTCAAATAGACGTCGAAAGTTTTTTTCTTAAATGTAACGAATGTTACCGATTATTCAAAGTTACTCTGTTACATAATTTGTAATTAATTCAAAGAATATGGGCCCTTGGGTTGACGCAGTGTTGTAGAAATTTACTGTTACGCTAAGAGTTGTAGGTTCTATTCCCCCACGAAACAAATATTTCTATGACACATAGGTAATTCCTGATCTGGCTGATTATGTACTTGAGTTTAATTATTTATAAAAGTTCCCATAATATAGAGAGAATAACTAGAAGATCTGACCATGACCTGGATTAGGATACCTTTTGTCCCGGTAGTACGTTCCGGTGAATGTGTTCCAGAATATTTTCCTGCCACCACCCGGGCGAAACCACATTAATTTTCTTGTTAAAGTTGATTTAGTGATGTAAGAAGAATGCTTTTTTTAATCGTGGTAAAATCATCAAATGATTCCTCCCACCCAGGGCAGAGCGGGAGAGCCTGTCAGACTCGTACTGACTAAACTCCACGGTATCCTTTAGTAGCCCTTTACGTTCCGGGGTTACGGTAATTCGTGAGTCCCGCGACCCCGACAGGCTTTGGCCCTCTATGTAAGAAGAATGCTTGCTACAAAATTCAGTGAAAAAGAAAATGGCTTAGCAACAGCTACTCAAACCGTAAAAATACTCCAACATTATAAAAACAATGTAAAATTCCCCAATTTACGACATTACGTCTTCAAGGACCAATATAGTCCAAAAATCAACCTCAACCTTCAAAAGACCAACAAAAAAAGGATACGACAATAAGTTTGAAGAATATTACAGTTCTGGAATGTGCGTTAAAAGATTAACAATGCAGATTAATTACATTATCAAAGATCAAGTTAATAGGTAACAGATGTGCCGTTGTGGTTAATGCCTTGGCAACAACATAAGGGGAGCCACAGACTGTTCGGGACGGCAGTTTTGATTCAGTACTGATTATCTCACTCATTATAATTAATGCGAAAGAACGGATTTGGATGTTGGTACACAGATAGTTTATAACCTGGATTAATAAATAGGATACCCTCTTTCCTATATGACGTTCTCCTGGAATAATTACCATATCATTATTATTGACGACACCGTTAGCACAGTGGCTGAGATATTGGACTGCTGCGCTGCGTGTCGCGGGTTTGATTTAAGACAACGCCGCGGCATAAGATATATAAGCGAGAGGGATTCATTTTACGTATGTGGATTTTCCCGCAACTTTGCACACTTTGTGGACAGAAATCATGTATTTGCAACGTTTTAACAGTCTATAACAATTGGGACAATAAAATAGATTCACATAAATAAGTGAAAAAAAAATAGAGATCGGATAAATAAGTGAAAAAAAAAATAGAGATCAGATCAGTAACTGCGAATTATCATTACGTATAAGTACAAAAAAGTATTAAATATACATTCAAATTTCAATTCATAAGGTTCATAAGGATTGTGGGTAGTTTTCACTACCTTTAACCATCGCTGAAGCAGATTCGGCACATTTTTGTTAAACTAAGCGGTTTTTGTTTCCCGTTTGACCCAAGTCCAGCCGACCCGAATATAGCGTGTAGTGCCCCTTATTATAGCGGCTATAAAGAATTTTATAGACTGTTTGTAGGAGCAATATTAAAGGCCGAACGTAATTGTTTACACCTACGTACGTAGTGTTTCAGTATGGTCGAATCGATAATGGTGTTTGCTTAGGTGTGTCAAAAAAGTTTTGATTGCGTAACGTATGTTCCAGTCCATACAATTTTTGTGCCGCGTGGGATGGTCTAAGGGTCAATTCACACCGAAAGAGCGGCGAAGGGCAACGAAGCGGAGCGCAGTTTCAGTGTCATATGAATTTTAACTTTATTTTCATTAATATAATATTTATTATCGCATGAGAAACTCGAACGAGTGCGATAATACGAGTGAGTATTATAGTTATAGTATTTAATATTTATTATCGCATGAGAAACTCGAACGAGTGCGATAATACGAGTGAGTATTATAGTTATAGTATTTATACCTTTGGTCGGTTTTGTTTTTGAACGGAAAATTGAAAATGCCGACCCGTAAAGAAACACCATACATTTTTATTTTGCACAGATGTGGATTGTTTTCTAATCTTTCATTACCAATCATGTTAACATCTTCAGCAATGTTAATCATCTCGTTTAATGTTTTGTAAACACATTAGCGTAATTGATATTGTTGAAGTGACATATCTGGTTTACGATAGAAGTGGTGACGAGAGAGTCTTTTTATTTTTTTATAAGGCTATCATGTTTTATAGTCTCTATCAGAAGTGCCAGTGTTGAATTTACGAACAGAAAGAAAAAGTTGGCGTGTCCACTATGACTCACAAAATTTTTGATACACTTTTTGATACACATGAAGTGATTCATAATTTCACTTTTAAGTGACCTTCGTTTACGTCCGGGCGTAACTCCATATTTAATTCTTAAATAAGTCTTTGTCCGCAGTAGAATCTTTGTTATAAATTAAAATCCCTCTTCATTTAGATGGTAAATTTTCAAATTGGTTTTTACCTAACCCTGGATGGCGTGGGAGAGACTGTCAGGTTATTATTGACTAAAAAAAACGACGGGTTGCACTCTGGGAGTGCCGGCAGAAGTGAAAACTTGAATAGTAACAAACACACACGAACATTCGCGCAAGCGCCCTGCACCGTCTTACGAATTTTCGACCAGGTCACGTGTCCTGACGCGAGTTTAACATTTTTTACCCATTCCAAAAAAAGTGCACAACGCCGCTAAAGAAGTTTTCACTTCAAAAATGAAAGACACGTAGGACACAGGTTACAGGTTATCAAAATTGAATTATAAGGAACAATTTAAAGACGACTATTTCTTTATTAAGATTTGTTTCGTGTGGGAATCCAAACCACGACATGCAGCGCAGCAGCAATCGCTCAGCCACTGCGCCAAACGTGTCATCCACTAAACTTGACAAAAGCAAATTCAGATAAGTAACAATCCATGACCTGAAACGTAAACGCATGGACCACGCCAAATAAAAAATAAAAGGCGTACAACTGTTGGAAACAACTGTTTGGTCTACAAACGAGATTATACGGCATTGAAGTCAATACTCGTGCGTGTACTCGCCGTAGACATATAGTATAAATGTAACAGTAGTTCAACTACGAACAAGAACATGATTGTGTCAATGGTTCGAATTAGCCAAGCTAGAGAGTCGCAGACACATGCATAGAGTTAACATGAATTCAATTGTAAGGGTCCGTTCACAACCTTGGTCTAAGCGGCCCGAATAAGACATTAATTACTTTGTAAGTACGCGAATCCACCACTGGCGCGGGCGGCGCCTCCTTTTTTTTTACGTGGTAAAATCATCACATGAGTCCATGAGGACTGTCAGACTCGTACTGACTAAAATCCACGGTGTTCTTCAATAGCCCTTTACGTACCGGGGTCACGGTAATTCGTGAGTCCCGCGACCCCGTCGTCACTATGCTGACACTCCTCGAGGCGCGCGTGGAACACAACGCGCCGTCGACCCAGGCATGGTCCATGGTCGGACAGCGAGTCGCCCATTACTCGCCGCCCGCATGCCGGCGCCTACGGTGGCCGGAGATCGTCTGCCGACGTCCGTCGCCGTGGGCGTCTACCAATGCGGCTACCGGCGGCGCCTCCTGGCGGGTTTTGAACATTTCATCTTACTGCTCACTGCCCCGTGCTAAAGTAAGGATGCTTCCGCACAAAGCAAACCAAACACAAGTGGAACACGTATAGAGGGAACAAAATAAGGAGCTTCAAACAAGCGTTCTCGCAAAGAAAATTGATGGCACAGTTGCGTAGGGGCTGAATGATGATGACTGCATGTCAATGTCAATCAGTTTCAATTCAAGCACGGAAAAAAAAAAGTTTTTCCATATAGAGCCTAGTTGGTTTACTTGTTATCTCTATACTGTTTTACAGTGAACATTGACAATACAAAAAACACGGCTGACAAGAAGCAGACGCCGAGTGTAAACTGAGAATAACAATAGACATGGAATTAGAGATTTAACACTGATGTGTAATATGTTAGTAATGTGTTTGAGCTGTCTTCATATAGTGATACCATAAAACTTGTTGAATAGAGATGTAGGACCTCTATTTTGGGGGTGATAAACTTGACTGACTATACTACAATTTGTTCCTTCAGTTGTCCTTTGCATTCCAGGGCCAGGCCTTTTAAGACCGTCCTGCTACTCTGACAGGAATTTGGTCATACTGAGCTCCACCAGTATGATGACAGCTCCTTGAGGCATGTGCACACGACACCTTGATCGGACGGCGAGACCCCTTCTAACTTCTAACCTTCTAACCTTCTAAAAGAGACAGAACTTTGGAAGTGATCAATTAATTTGATATTATTATGGTTTCAACAAGTATCAGTTTTTAAATCAAAGTAGGTATTCACTTTTCATTTAAATCGCGCACTGGTACCTCAGTTCTTTAGAACTGCTCAGACGCTTTTGTTGGCACAGGAAAAAAGGAAAATTTTCCAAGTAAAACTATAAAAATCATGAAACAAACTTAAGAAAGAGAGCAAAGAAAATAACTAATTAGTTTGTCTATGATAAGCAACAAACAATGAACAATGAGAACTGTGTATGAAAGGCGGCGCGGGAAGGCTACTAGAGGCTGTGATAAAATAGTTTTGTACTACCCTGTTTACTCAATAGAAAACTCTTCATTCGCTGTTCCTATACTGAAAATCCATTCCGTAGGTAATTACCCACTGTCCTACTAGTTTTATAAATGTAAAATTTTGTTTATTTTTGTGTATGTTTGTTCCGTTTTCACGTCAAAAAATCCTTTGAGCCGGTACTAAGCATCATCATCTGCCTAACCTTTTCCCAACTATATTAGGGTCGGCTTCCAGTCAAACCAGATGCAGCTGGATATCAGTATTTTACATGGAGCGACTGCCTGTCGGACCTCCACGACCCAGTAACTGGGTAATACGATAAACCATGGTAAGACTGGTTGTCAGACTTTAGAGCTTCTGAGTAATAGTAACGACTGTCAAAGATCTACAAATGACAGTCGGGACTAGTGGCTTTAAGTGCTTTCCGAGGCACGGAGGAAACTCGCTATGACAGATGGTCACCCATCCATAGACCAACCTCGGCAAGCGCGGCTTAACCCGGAAAATCGGCCTGTGTGGCTATATTTATTTAGCCACGAGCTCCTCCTGAGCCGGTACTAAGCCAATACAATAAAAAAAAGCACGTAAAAATCTTTTTATAATGTTAGTTTAGTGATAAATGCCTACAATATCTTGCTTTTTAATGTTAGCCGTAATGAGGCACTTACACGGGTAAAGTATTTAGTCGCAAATCGACCGATCTAGTGACTAGCCGTGCGACTGTAATGAGTATTAATTAGGTCTATCCTACAGCACTATTCTCAAACCACAGTAACTTCTGAAAGTGCGTTGTAATCATGCTAACCCTGACGGTTTTTTTACGTTGTAAAATCATCAAATGAGTCCTCCTACCGAGGTAGAAAGGACTGTCAGACTTGTACTGACTAAATCCACGGTGTCCTTCAATAGCCCTTTACGTTCCGGGGTCACGGTAGCTCGTTAGTCTCGGCTGGGAAGCGGAAGCGGCGCGCGGTCAATAATATCGTCGGGCGCACGGTGTTTCGTTCCAAGCGTGCAGAGTGGCGACGTAGCGTAGACTCCGGCAGGCTTTTCTGAAAGTACGTATGAATAGTGAAGGAGTAGGAAAACACGTGGTTTCCACTTGCAAAAATGAGCAGTAGAAAAGTAGTCGAATTGTCAGTAGCCGCACGACTACATCGACCCGTGTGAATGCCCCATAACTTTACGTCTCTATTCCGGACAAACAAACGCAGACTCAGACACACATCCCAGACGAACAACTATCATTGTCGACTTGATTGACAGCTGATAGTTTTCGTTTACGATACTACGAACTACGATATTATTTGTGTTTTCAGTAGAAATATCCTCGTTATATGAAGATAACAAGCACTGTTCGCCCTTGGAAAACAGCCGGGTCTGACGTCTCAACGTCAATATTTGGGACTTTAAAATTAGATTGTACAGACAGACATAAGTTTTAGTTCTACAGTTTGTTTTTTGTATGTCTAGGTATAATTCCGAAGACTCTCTCTTTTAGAAACTGAAGATTGTTTGAATTACAATTTTTCGATAAGTTTTGTCTATCAGAATCTGGAATTTACACCTTCACAATAAAATCCCAGTAGACCAAGCGGTGATATAAATTTTTAACAATACATGAAAAATTAATTATAACATGATTTATGACAGTTTTTCGTTCTTGCTTGTTCATTAATTAACAAGTTTTTGTTTAATATCAATATCTCGTCATTAATTATAAATACGGTACAATTAAAATTGTATCTCTGATAACTTTGGCTGAAATCGGGCGATTAATTAAAAAATATGTAAAGTTTTATTGCATTTTATGCACTTGAGCGGCTAGAGTAGCTTCAGCCTGAAGCCTATCCCTTCCGGCTTTCATGCCATTACGGGGAATGACAGGTACGGAAATAAAAACAAAAATGGCGGCGTTCGTTTGTGTTTGACGCTCATGCATTATTTATTGTGTTTGCTTTGAGAATGCATGCCGTGGCTGTGAACAGCTGGTGGGTATAATTACATTTTGCTGTCATGCAAATCAAAGGTTGCCGTGTCAAGAATGAAAGTTGATGAACTTTACATTTTTTTTACACTACCTTTATTGAGTAAAGTTATTTTATGTAACAGCGGAGTAATTTTAATGAAGAGTTTGGAGACACCTTGATTAATTTTTTTCTGGTGTTCAGGAGAAGACTTTTGCTTAATGTATAAGCAATGCAAAAAAAATAATTAAAGAAATATACTCTTTGCAGAAACGGCAAACAATGTGTCAGAATAAAGTGAGTTATAGGAATTTTATACCAATTCGTTATGAATAGAAATATTTATATTTATTCTTATAGGATTTCAGCATAAGTTTCATTTCCGCGGTATCAGTTTATAAAGCAGTTTTGGTAGACCTCTAAAATGCTCGGTGACTGAAAAAACTTGTACCAATTAAAAAAAATATTATTTTCATAGGTTACGTCTGTTATCAAACGTAACCGAAATATTATTGGTGTACCAACTAACAGTCTCACTGTCATATGACAGTACCAACACCAGCCAAGAAAAATTACCGAGACCATTCTCTTTGTAATAAAAGGTTATAAAAGAAAAATAATCACTTAAAAATGTGCTCTGACAATGAAATACGCTTGACGGCTACATCCAGACGTGACGAAGGGGCTCCATTCCGTACAATAGTTAAACATTACTCACACCGAGCGAAACGTAGCTACCAAGAGTTATTTCAAAATGAGAAAAATTGATCGAGAGAAGAGTAATGTTTAGGAAAAAGACGTTTTTTTGATATTGGGTGCTAAACATGAGATTGAAAATGTTATTTGTAGAGATAATTAAAATTAAGTTAATAAATAAGGTTTTAATTTAAAAGTTAAAGTCAGACACTTGTCATACAAAACATTTCTGTCAAATTTTGACATTCATCATGTAAAAGATTGTGTCCTAAAAATGCAAAAACAATTTTTATCTAATAACCACGAATATCTGCTACTACGAAACCGAATAATAATTACACACATTGAACATGGTTCTACGAAATTACGAGTACCGCGAAGATATTCTGTGTGTCAAAATTAAAGCTAAAATATCCACGACTAATTAAATATATCTGACACGCAATTTAAACAAGGCTTTAGGCAACCACGTGCAAGCAAAAGCTTTAATAAATAAACCCTTCACTTTAAATTAAAACCCAAATAAGCCTCAAAAATTTACCTTCAAAATGAAAAGCAATTCCAGGAATTTCGTTTAATTCAGGAATGGCAAAATAATCCCATGTGTCTGAAGACCTTGCCTCATTACTTTTGCTTCGGGAAGTTTCAGAAATGTGGGTAGATGTGTGCCGTCTATATTTCGAAAACCAACGCTGTGACAATTTTAAATATGTCGCAGTACATGCTGAGATAGGAGCCTTTTGGGCTCGCACAGGACTAAATTGTTTTTTATTGGTTTTACCTTTTGTCGTTTTTCTTTTATATATTTCGTTTCCTTTGTTGTTTTTATTCATGTAATTTTGTTGTTCTCTCCTGTGTGTGTCAATAAATCTCTTTTCTTTCTTTCTTCTTCTTTCTATTTTGTGCTTTCACGTCAAAAAAGTATGCGATCACTTTAAAAAATCTAAATCTTTTTGTTACGGTAGATTATATAATGATTTCTTCTTCTTTGTTGATTATTTATTTAAAATATAGATATAGAATATAACACAATTATAAAATAGTAGTCTAGTGTTTACAAACTTTTTTTGGTGTGTGTATAAGGTTCAGAACCCTGCGGTTGAGATTAAGGTAAGGGACGTCGCCGTCGTGTCAAAGTTAAGTCGTGCGGCCGTAATGTGCCGTCTGAACATATTAACGATTAAGCTATAATAATAAAAAAATAAAGCTATATAATCTCAAATGATATGGGCGAGGCAATTTGGACTTTATCGCTGGGAAGTAGCTTATGTTAAGTAGAAGTCAAACATTTAAGTCAGCGGTTGCTTTGCTCTCCCCCGTACATAGCCTATATTTTTTTTTTATCAAATATAAATATTTGTATATCTTTCTTCCAGGTAGTCATAAAAAATTAAATGAATAGGTATAATGATGGGAAAAGCAAAAAACATTGTAACCATTAAAGTACCCGTCGAGTGAGTTGCAGAATTTCTCAACCCCTCTTATTCAGCACCATAAATCTTTGTATTCCATTTTGCTACCTTTAAAACCACGTAAACAAAACTCAAAACAAACACAATCTAAACACAAAATATGAAACAACAAAAAATATTTGCCATCCCTCTTTATCCTTCACAAAAATAAGGGACAGAGCGAACATCCCTTTGGCTCTGTTCCAAGCCGAGGTCGCAAAACTGACCGGGGTTACGTTTACGACAGGTGATTCCATTTTAGGGGTGTTCCCTTTTCGGGTTCAGAGACTTTGAAATGAGTGTAGTTTTCTTAGGAAGTTTCCCGATTTAAATTGGTTGTTTGGTCATGAAAATGTCTCATATATCTTTAGCGTATCGTCTGGATTCAACTGAGCGTAGAATAAGGTGGGAGTAGGATCTTTTTGCCGACTTCCCTCGCGTTAATTGTAAAACTCGACAGTTGATTTGTATCGTACTTGACGCCATCTATTATCATATTTATTTTATAAAAAAATACGTGTGGCTCTCGGAGACTGCCGCGGTAACCTGTTGCATAGCATGTTTTATCAACTTATGCAATTATTTATTGAAATATCGCCTACCGCGAATATTTCACGAGAATATCATTCCATCGTTGCTCTATGGGAAGTTACTCTACTAATTAGGCTATGGTCAGCCACGTCAATCAAGTGAAATGTCAAGAAAAAAATTATATATATAAATAATTTTTTATTCATTCAAGTTGACATGACAGATGTGACAGTGACAGTGTAAGGTTTATTTTCGCTACGGAATTTCTTGATTCTGTCGCCGCGCTCAAAACCCGTGTTAAAAGCTATGTAATAGCTTAAAAATACATAAAATATCACAGACGAAGTCTAAAAATTGTATATACAAAAATATTATTGTTGTTTTTCTCGAGAACAGTACATGGCACAAATTCATACTCTACCTGGCAATGGAACCCCGAGCAAAACACTAGTACTTTTAACCACCAAACCATTGCGACACTCAACAACAGAAAACAATAAAATACTAATCCATTTACCATTAATTTCTATATAATATTCGGGTCGACATCCGAAATATTGGTACAATCAACTTATGACATAAATAAATGAAAACTGTGACGTTACACCATTAATACTCGTACTGGCCTGAATATATTATATCTTTAGTAATTTATTCATTTAATTATTCATATCTTTATTGCAGAGCTAATCGAGTTCGATAAAAAAGTAATAAGTAAAAGGGCTGTACTCTTTACTTATACTTTTTATAATCTTTTATTTTATTCCCCTTTTAATTAAGTTATTTTAATTGAGTACTTTAAAATGTCTGTAGGTGGAACGTAAAGGGCTATTGAAGGACACCGTGGATTTTAGTCAGTACGAGTCTGACAGTCCCTCCCGCTCTGCCCTGGGTACTGGAGGACTCATTTGATGATTTTACTAAGATAAAAAAGGTGATTAAGCAGTATTGTTTGGAACTAATTTTGAAAATTTCTAATCAGCAATGACGCGGGCTTGTGCCCCAATCAGCCGGGCCCTTCCGACCTAATCCGACCCTGTTCTTATCCCTTCCCATCCATTAACAAACAGACGAATTTATGTTTATGCAGTGTTTATACATATGACAAATACTCATTAATACGATTGTAATACAGCTTTAGATAAAGCTATTAGCCACAAAAGCTTAGATCTTCATATTGCTAAGCTGTAGACGATAATTAATTCAAGCATTGTGATGTCAGCTCTATGTGTTTACTCATTAATTAATACTTGAGCGATATTAATCTAATGCTGAGGTATTCATTGAAACCTACAATTGTGTTAATATTAGCTGTTGCTAGCGGCTTCGACCGAGAGCATCTCGACTATTATTACACGGGAACTTATTACAGTGATAAATATTTTATGTGTTATGCAGACTATAACCTATCTCTAAGCACGATACGGTTGGCGCAGTGGATGAGCAATTGACTGCTGCACAGCGCGTCCCGGGTTCGATCCCCGCACGGAACAAATATTTATATGATCTGTAAATAGTTGTTCCGGGTCTGGGAATTTGTGTATGTTTGTAAATGCACCCACGATGTAGAAGAAATTCCTAATGGGGGCAATGTTAAAAAAAAAATCTCGCCTGCCGGGCTCACGGGACCGTCTCCACACGTGACCGTGGCCCAGGAATGCAAAGGCCTAATGAAAACTGGTATTAGGATATTGATTTCCAGAATAACCTAGGGAAATAGAAAAGAAAAGACGGAGCGTGGTAGCAATGACAGCATGTATATTACCAGAGAGAAAAACCGGCCAAGAGCGTGTCAGGCCACGCTCAGTGTAGGGTTCCGTAGTTTCCCGGCCGTTACAATAAGTGTTAACAAATAGCCTTTTTTTAAACTTGTGTGTTAAAAAAAGGTTATTTGTTACGTTGACATTTTGAACTTTGATAAAAAGGGAACCCTAAAAACGGGCCCACAAAGGACGGTGATAACTAAAAAACGAAGTTTAAAAAAAATGCTTGTATATATGATTAAATAATTGATTATACTACAAACTTAGTCCAGGAATTTTGTACCACCTTCTTGTTTTTTTTGCACAAAAACTGTTCTTTCCATCAAGTTCAAAATAATTTTCCTAGAAAGTCCTTATAAAGTTCTACTTTCCAGATTTTTTTCATATTTTCTAAACTTATGGTTCAAAAGTTAGAGGGGGGGGACACATTGTTTTTGACTTTAGGAGCGATTATTTCCGAAACTATTGACATCATCAAAAAATGATCTTAGTAAACCCCTATTCATTTTTAAATACCTATCCAACGATATATCACACGTTAGGGTTGAAATTAAAAAAAAAATCACTTTCTATTTTACATATAGGGGGGCTACCCTAAAAAAACATTTTTTTCCAATTTTTATTTTTGAACTTTGTCGGCGTGATTGATATACATATTGGTACCAAATTTCAGCTTTCTAGTGCTAACGGTCACAGAGATTAAGCGAGGACGGACAGACAGACAGACAGACATGGCGAAACTATAAGGGTTCCTAGTTAACTACGGAACCCTAAAAAAAAGGAACTTAAGTAATATCTATGGCAATTGACAATAATTAAACGATATAGGCTGTATTCACACTTCAACAAAGGAACACCGTGGATTTTAATCAGTACGAGTACCCCACCCCGGGTAACATCATCAAATATGTCCTCCCGACATATTTGATGATGTTACAGCGATAAAAAAAGCCTAATGTCATCAAGATCCTTTCAGCCATTCTAACGTGATTGATTAACAAAACATGTAGTTGGTTTCTAGCGCTTGCGGAGTGCTTACGGAGTGTGCGATCAAGGTTTCTGTCTACAACCAGTCAATTTACATCAGTTCAATCCGCTAGTAACAGACAAATCCGTAATGTGAAAACTACTAACAATTTGCCCAACCCGATAATTGAACCCGGGACCTCATGCTCAGCACTTGCACTTGCGACCACTAGACTAACTAGGCAGATATGTTTATCAATAAAAAATTATGGATTCCAGTCTCACACATACCATTGCCCCTACAATGCGTAGGTCGAGGGCATGAATCCAAGGCCTCCGCAATAATTTTTACATATTTTAACCTTTAGCAATCCGCATACAAGTTTAATAAACGCTAAAACAAATACCATAGAGTCTCGTGTGATTTTCATTTAGATTGTGAATGCAGACGATTTATATGATTAATCTATATACGAGTATATAAAAGAACAGGGTATGGTTTTAAGACTCGACCACAGCCGAAACCGCTAAACGCAGAAACTTGAATTTTGAACAGCAGTTGCAGTCTACCATGTAGGGGCAATAAGACCACCCCTTAGAGGGGGATTTTGCGAAAATCCTCCTCTAAGGGGTGAAAACTTTTTTATTTTATATACAACGTTGTACTATATTTACTTCAAGTGCGAAGTACAAATCAGGTCAAATACGTAGAATTCGTGCTAGGATATCTGAGAGCCATACACCAAGTCAATCAAGTTTACCGGACACATTGCTTTTAAAAGTAAACTGAATCGTGTTTGGCTGGCTGATGGCACAATATAACATCATGGTTCGTCTGTCCATGTAGTTTAAACAGTAGTAAAGTAGTAACTGTGACAATTTAAATGAATTATCTACTGAGATACTTTATCGACTCACACAGCACAAAGGTAAAAAATAAAACAAAAGTATAATTGGTGCTTGCCAGAGTTTGAACTCAATGCGATGTGGCATTATATGGATTAACACTATGTTTGGTGGTAACTTTAGTGTTTTTTTTTTAAGAATAAAAATCAAAAGATGATGGATTTGTATTAGTCCTTTTTGTGTGCCGTAATTTCCATCTTCTCTTAGCGTGTCGATAGCAAATTATTTTATACATTTCTGTTATTACCTATATTACTTTTTGCTCTTGGCACACCCCTGTTGTCGTGTTCCCTGTTCTCAGAATCATTGAAAGGTTTCCACGTTGGTACTGGCACAATTATTTATTCACAATCCGAAAGCGGTTGGGGGAAGTGTTCGTGAATTTCAGCCAGTTATTTCGGGTATTTTCGAACATTTGCTATATAAAATGTTCTATTTTCTCTATCCGGATAAGAAGTGATTTGAAAATGGATGTGAAAATACTTGTAATATATTTATTTTATAGCTGTTTATCAGTCTACCAAGCCTTTTCCGAACTATGGGGCCCGCCTCCCATCCGAACCGGATTCAGCTTTATCAGTATTTTATATAGAGCGACTGCATATCTGACCTCTACAACCTAGTAACTGGGTAATACCATAACCCTTGGTAAGACTGATTGTCAGACTTTCGAAAACAATATTTATCTTACATTATAATTGGCAAATGTATGATGCTTATGCAACTAAGAGAAAAAGTACAGATTAGTGATTGCGGTTTTGTAAAAAGAAAAGTTGGTAACCGTTGTTAATTTCAGAAAAAAATATACAATAATAAATGTCCACCGAATGTGAAAAAGGTCTGTAAAGTCAATTAGAATAATGCAAAGTACAGTTTACGTACGGAACTTTTATACATTTCGCTATTATCACTACGATTTACAACTTTTCAATACAAACGTTTCCCTTTCATACAAAACATTGGCATTTAAATTTCTATTAAGAGATGTTTGCCACAGCTTTTAAGCCCATTTTTCAATGGGCTTAAAATCTGTGGCAAACATCGCGGGTATTGAATCTTTTCGCTATCAATTCAAAAGAAAATGCAACGATGTAAGCCATAACATAAAACTATGAAGCATAAAGTTACCTTTTGTGTTTGGATGAAAGGTTTCCTAAAGGAAAAGTTGTTATGATTGTGTTATTCATTTCCATGGAAAGATAAGTTTTTGTCATAACATAATATTATTTTTCAAAATTTCTTGCAATATCTGCAATTTTGTACAAGTCCAGACAATTTTAAGTTTACAACTATAGATTAGATAAGAATTCTTGTTCTGCAAAAAATCAAAGATATCTACGAATTATTGTCATAAGTGTAATAAAGGTTTTTGTTTTTATCCATGAAAAGTTAGAGGCAAACTGTACCGGAGTTGGGTGTTTAACTTTCTACCTTATACGGAGTGAACTATGTATAATCCACAACGCGGGCCCAGTGCAGGTTGGTAGATGTCACAAATTCTTCGAATTTTTGGTTCTAGGACATGACTATTTCCTCACGACGTGAATGACCTTCATGGTTTCGAGAGCGGTGAAATAAATTACACAAAGTAATGCGCCTGGGGTCGCGGGACTCACGAATTACCGTGACCCCGGTACGTAAAGGGCTATTGAAGGACACCGTGGATTTTAGTCAGTACAAGTCTGACAGTCCCTCCCGCTCTGCCCTGGGTGGGACTCATGTGATGATTTTAACAAGTAATAAAAAAAAGTAATGCGCCTGGCTAGAATTGAACATAATGTGACTTACAAATATGATTTGTAAGCCGTTACCTCCGAGCTACCACTGCACTCATTATTTATTTAAATTGATTTGATTACAGAAGTAATTATTACCGCACAATCAACTCTATTCTCCAAGAAAGTTCTTTTAAACTAAATCAGAGTGTTGAAAAGCGCCGAAGCAATACAGAAATAAACCAGAAGAATGAGAAACTCCAACAGTGTTACAATGCTAGGTTGATTACTGAACGAAATTGTTCAGTTTTCCCCCTTTTTGTCCAGAATTCTTTCAAAGTCGAACATTTTGAATGACGTAAGTAAAGAAACAATGCATGTTTGTTCCAGGTTTTTCTTTACAATTTAAAGACATTAACTAATTGTATAAAATATAACCTTTATAGTCTCAAAGAGAGGTAGGGGAGAGCTTGGTCGCGGGACTCAGTAATTACCGTGACCCCGGTACGTAACGGTCTATTGAAGGACACCGTGGATTTTAGTCTGTACGAGTCTGACAGTGTGGTGGGAGGACTCATGTGATTATTTTACACGTAAAAAAAATTATCTCAACCCTCAGTTTTATAACAAAAACAATTCTTGTTACTCATACTCATGATACACATTTAATAAATAACAGTTTTAAGGCAAAATTTTCTCATTAAGCCTCAGGTACCCAATGCTAGGAAACAAAGTTTAACAGAGAATGAGTCACCACATGGTGCCCATATACAGACAGAATAAATCAAGCCTGGAGGTCTACAAAGTACACTTAAGTATAACACGAATTGCTATAAAAATATTTCATGTTACGAATTTATCGCAATTCATGCTACGGTTCCTACAAAGTGGCCTTTTTAGACTCCCTGGCCCGATTCTCTTGTTAAATTTAAACTAGGTCACGCCGAGCTCAGTTTGCGGTGTTTCAAATCGGAATCGTCCCTCTTATGGGCCGTTTGGGGTTTTGTAATGTGGGCTTTGTACGATGAAACGTGCATGGAGACTGTGAAATGAGAATTAAAAGGAAAATGGAGCGACATTATTTTATTAGCTGGGTCTATTATATCCACATCCTTTTGTTTAATCTTATAAGTTCATGCTTAGTTATTAATATATTTACATTTATGTTGCCCTTGGCTTCGCTCGCTATATAGGATCTACCCTATGTAGCGTGTACCGGTCTCCGGGCCCATCTGTCCACGTGCCAAAATTCATTAAAATTGGGTTAGCCGTTTTGAAGTGAAGACGGAACATACAAACATAAACACGTTCACGTTTACCATAGCAAAATGGGACCAGGCATTTATAAATGTATACAAATATGAAAATCTAAAACTACAGGCTAGCCACAGGACTGTTGTTACTGATACAGGAATAACCCCGACACATGCGAAACACAGTCCACTGTACCAATACTGTTTGTAGTTTCAACTAATTGCGTAAATAAATTAACACAGAATTAAGTATATTTGCTTCCCATTTAAAAAATAAACCACTTCAGCAATTGATAAATTGCACAGTGGTAAAATAATTATATACCACTAATTTTATACTACTGAAACATATACGATCATGGACCATGCCCGTGTCGACGGCGCGTTGTGTTCCACGCGCGCCTCAAAGAGTCAGCAAAATGACGGGGCCCCCCTCTAGGGGCCAAAGCCGGGATGCCGGGGTCCCGGGACTGTACTTATTACCGTGACTCCGGAACGTAAAGGGCTATTGAAGGACACCGTGGATTTTAGTCAGTACGAGTCTGACAGTCCCCCCGCTTTGCCCCGGGTGGGAGGACTCATTTGATGATTTTACTAGGATAAAAAAAAAATGAAACATATAACATTACGTCAGAGCTCCCCGAAATGTTTGGTAGAGGTTCTGGCAGGGTCGGAGTGGCTTGCCAACGCGGTTGCCGCACTAGCTGAGCGACTGCTGCGCAGCGTGTCGCGAGTTCGATCCACGCACGGAATAAATATTTGTATGATCTGCAAGTAGTTGTTCCAGATCTGGGTCTTAGTGTATGTGAATTTCCATGTTTGTAAACGCACCGACGATACAGGAGAAATTCCTAGTGTGGGGCAACAATTTACTAAAATAAAAATCAGGCGGTAAACTCATCAATTTAAATCCCGCTGCTTTGAGTGGCGCGTAATGGACTGTCAGACTCGTAGGAACAAAAAACCCACCGTGTTCCTTCAACTGCCCTTTACGTTCAAGAATCACAGTTACCTGCTTAAATCATCCCACGACCCTGGCTATCAGAATGCCCGAAACCAGTTTTGAATGTTTCTGAACGGAGATAACTTGAGCTTGTGAGGGGCCCCCTCCGGGTCCTTCCGGCCAAGTCCGTCCCTGGGTTCCAGTTAATAATAACACCATTATATTAAAACAACAAGCATTACAACGGAAACAAATATCAACGTTGATTGCCAGAATGTTCCGGAGTCGACGTTTGAATATAAATTTGAATCTGGCACACGAAAATGAAAAGACGTCGAAAACTTTTTCCATTTTCAAGTTGGTGAAAACTTTTTGTTGAACAAATCTGAATCAGAGAAACTCTTCAATCTACCCCAATCTAAAAAAAATTCTCAGTGAAACATGAACCTTCTATTTTTGTGATTAAAGTTGAAAATCTAACAAATAGACGGATTGAGACAGGCTGATGAACAGATGTTTGTACTACTACACACATAAATTAAAAGCAAGTCGAAATATGTATTCACCTATGCAGATAGTTTTCAATTTAACGCTTTTTGCAAGAGCGTTTAGGTGCGATTATACCACGTAATATACACAATATACGCGCGTCTAAGTGTAAAGCCTCATACAGACGATGCAAGAACTCGCACGTGAGTCGCATTACATTGCGGACTTTATAGGTAGAGCGAATTCAGTTCATCAAACAAATACCACAATGTAGTGAAACGCGAATTTTTGCTCCGTCTAAATGAGGCTTAAGCGACGGGATTTGCCTCCTCTCGTACCTCACTATTAAGCTATTGCTAGTGACTGTACTACGCCGAATACGCGTATGAGCGCGTACTAATTTAAACGCTAGTCTATCTGCTCGTCCCTTTCAAATGTAGCGTTATACTCACAAAAGTACATCCAAACATTTTCTTCAAGCGACATCACAAAGTTTATCAGATAAAAGGTACCTTTGATTGCTCTTTAATAATGTAAGGGGCTTGACATTAGATACGGGCCTATTCTATATTGTTAACGGCACAAAGTAGGGAGTGAAAACAGAAAGGAGATAACAATAGACTTTCAAACATATACGTTTAGAATATATAGTTTGTGCGAAGAATTGACAATGAAGTGTTGTCTCCTATGTCACAATGAACGAATGAACTTCAGAATGTTAGAACGAGTCATAGAAAGGGCGAATTTCATCAAAAACTGAACGTGATTTTCATAGCGTTTAAGAGCTGTTAGTTGTAATATTCCAGACCCCGTATTATGACGTCTTAAAACTAGGCTTGTTTCAGTGAGTGAAAGAGACAGAGCTATACAAGTCGTCTAGCGCCACCTCATTCACTCACTGGAACAAGCCTGGTTTTAAGACGTCATAATACGCCCACTGTACAATGATGACACTGACAGTAACTGTGACTTGAGTCATTCAAAAAAATTTTACTGAACGCCCAGTTTTTAAGATAACACGTAAAACGTTGAGAATGGATTGAAGAATTTAATGCTTGTAGTTAAAAACATCGATGACACGGTTGGTAAGAGCATCGGATGTACTGAATTCTGAGGTCGCAGGTTCATATCCTGCCTACGGTTCGAATTTTTCTTTCCGTTAAAAATCTTTATAACTCCCGAAAGGCCCATGCAACTTTTAGTATGGACCTTGGCAACAATTATTGTTTCTTTTCGCCAGTGATTAAATTTTAGCCACAATTAGACTACTACCTAAGAAGTCCATAAAAAAAAATTAGTTTCTGCACCGTAACCAACCAGAGATATGGCGGTTTTAATTTTGTTCTAATCAGGAGTGATTTACTCCCGATTAGAACAAAATAAAATCAGTTATATAATCTGGTTGGTTACGGTTTAGATTTTTTAAATATTTTTTACGAAGTTCTTAGATTGCGGTCTACTAATGACCAACGTTTCATTAATCGCGAAAGAAAAAAAAATTTTGATGCGAATAAGTTGCATACCCCTTTGTAGTAAGTTTTAAAGACACACAACAAAAACAACAGGTCAGCGCCACGAAGTCCTTGTGAAGTGGCGCTAGTGTCATCATAACATCAAATTGCATTAAAAAATGTAATACCACGAATTTTCCGCAGTCGTGACGCGGACTCTGACAAGTATTTATATTTTTAATAGTGATTCAGTTAAATACATATGTTATTTCTTACACTGCTTTATATATTCATTTGAAAAACAACAAATAAATAATGTATTGACGTCATAGGTAAACAGACAGATACCACGATAACAAATGTATTAAAATATTCATATATTGCAAGTCAATGTAACATTTTTCCCCGCGGGGTACAAATCTAACGGTACCTGGTAGATTGTAATGACAGCTGTCAACGGTACATCACTAGCAGTGACACGAGTATCGGTAACATGAAACGATACCAAAAGAGAAAATCGTGTTAGATTTTATGTAAAATGAGCGAATATGCGATATATATAAAAATATTTCTATCGACCGAGTCCTATCATGACTATGTTTGAAACATCGAAAAAAAAAACGACGGGTTGCACTCTGGGAGTGCCGGCAGAAGTGAAAACTTGAATAGTAATTGTTGGAAATATCTTGTGAACAGATTTTAGTAAAACTCGCAAAAATGGTTGACTTTTTATTTTAATAATTTTCCAATGTGACGTACATCTTTTATAATAAACAATGTTACCTAGCAACGAATGTATCCAGCATACAAACTTCTTTAAAAGTAATAAAGTCACACGAACATTCACGCAAGCGCCCTGCGCCGTCCTACGCTTTTTCGGTCAGGGTCACGTGTCCTGACGCGAGTTTAAGATTTTATACCCATTACAGAAAAGTGCTCAACGCCGCTAAAGAAGTTTTCACTTCAAAAATTGTTTCTATTCTACAGTTGTCTGTGGAACCTGCCATACTCTGGCCAAAATAGTGTAGAATAGAGACGAAATAGAATAAGCAAATAAGGTATCGATTTATTAACAGTAAGAGATAAGTTAACGTATAGATTCGATAACAGAGAACATACGATTGGTTACTAAAAATAAAACCTTTTACAAACCGATATAGATAGATTTCAGGCCAAAAGTGAAACTGTATCTTCAAAGTTCACTCAAATCAATGTCTATAGTCAAGAAGCGCACTGATAGCAAGAATATAAAAAAATCCCGGAAGATAAAATCGGAATAAAAAGTATCCTAACTATATATATGTACCAAAATTTATTTTAATCCGTTCAGAAGTTTTCACGTAACAAACATCCATCCATCCATCCAAAGAAACTTTCACGTTTATAATATTAGTGAGAAATACGATGGTAAGAAAGTAAGAATTAGTAAGATGTAACATGTAAATCGGCTGGCATGAAGTCCACTAAGCTGCCAAGTTATGTTAAGTTGAACCAAGTTGTGACTGCGACTTGTGCACTATGATTATGAGGTCTCAACTTTATGGAATAAGCTAGAGATTAAGTTGAATGCGGGGAGAATATCCAAATGATAAGTTTTGAGTCGTTACTTTAAAGTTGCAGCGTAGTTTAGAAACTATCCGTCGTACCACTAAAAGTTAAACCACCGTTGAACACTTGTCTAAAAAAATGTAACCGCAAAACAACCTTTATGTCAACGTCAAATGCCGTTTTGAAGTTGACAGTTTTTTGTACAAGTTTTCAACAGATCTCTAACTTTTTTGGAGCTAGACCGATACCGTCTTACTACAAATATATTTAAATTTGTTTTTGATAAACTTCACAAAAGGAGGCGTTTTTTTTGTATGTTCGCGGTTTGGTCATGACTTCGTCGCATTACTTATACAGGGATTTGGCGCATGAATCGATACAAATTGTGTCAGCCAATGCGCCAAGCATCCTATATACACAGGTTGTGCAATTAGGCCCGCTAATTTAATTTTATGATGAATTCCGGAGATAGACAACGGAACTCCTCAACAAATGGAAAATCAACGGCGATTGCTGCTATTATATACTATCTATGCACCGTTTATGCAATCACCCAACATAAATATTTTGGATGTCGGAATAAATAAATAATAAATAAATAAATATTCCACAACTATCACAACGCCATCAAGTCCCAAGCTAAGCAAAGCTTGTGTTATGGGTACTAGACAACTGATAAACATACTTATATATTTCTAAATACATACATATTTTAGATAAATTACACCCAGACACAGAACAAATGATCGTGCTCATCACACAAACATTGTCCTGGGTGGGAATCGAACCCACGACCTCCGGCATAGCAGTCAGGGTCACTAACCACTAGACCAACAGGCCTGTCACTGTCTATCTCTCTATGTCCATTAGTCTACACAAGCTACTCGGACACAGTCTTTATTAAATCAACAACTGACCTCTTTTACTTCAAAAGTATTTCATTTCTCTTCACAAAGAACAGCACACCCTTTCACAAATATAAAACATGGTTAGGGCGAGCAGAGCGAAGCAAGAAAAACGTCCTTTGATTCGTAAAGGACCAGCTATGCAATTCCCTTAGTCATCATCGACAAGGTCGTCGACGAAACTATAGTTTATCATAAATAAGTTTTTAACTTTATACTGTAGATGTTTTTTTTTTTTTTATCGTGGTAAAATCATCAAATGAGTCCTCCCACACAGGGCAGGGCGGGAGGAACTGTCAGACTTGTACTGACTAAAATCCACGGTGTCCTTCAATAGCCCTTTACGTACCGGGGTCACGGTAATCCCTTGGTCCCGCGATCCCTGCAGGCTTTGGCCCTCTACTGTATACTGTAGATGATAAAGATTATAATCTGTTGAAGACAAATTATCGTTTTAAAAAAATAACTGATTCTTTGACGCCTTTTGAATGTTTTTCTTTTCTTTTTGTTATTTGTACATATTACTATTTAGTTTTTATTTTTAGTTTAGATTATGATTATGTATAATACACATTAAATAACTTAATAGATCAAATATTTAAGGGGGCCTGCAGCTCCCATGCAAAAAAAAAGAAATTATATATTTCTAATCTGACCATAAATAAGCCGTTCATTTTTTCAAATGATTTCAAACACGATTTCGTTCTGTCATTCTCCTTGTTTAAGACGCAGGGTTTTTCAGAACGAAACGAAATCTCCAACTAATCAAGACACACAAAGAGTAGTAATTAAACCAATTAAACATAATTAGTTTGGCAACTTGTCGAATTTTGTCGAAGTTGAAGTAAGTAGCTGAGAAGCGTAGGCGATCTATTACAAAATCAAACAAAATCTTCACGTAGAATTCGTGATGAAGTCATCAAGAATTGTGAGAAACTTTCAACTATTCCACTTTGTTAAAATTAGTCTACTGTTTAACTTTAAGCCACTTAGTTTTTTTTAAGGAACGTCGCATTCTTTATCAGCCAAGACACACCTTTAATTTTAAATAGACAGTAATAAAAAACCGAATTAACAACCTCATTTTTAAAGTGTGCTAAAAACACTGTCACAATGTAAAAATAGTATGATAGATATCAATACTGTACAAATTTTAACATTGAAATAATATTTAATATTTCAACACCGCACTTCAGGACCGTTATCGTTTGGTAGAAAAAAGGAGGACATACGTGTCCGTGAAGAATAAAATTGTTTCAAATCGAATTCATATATTTCATAATTAATACAAAAAAATGTTAAGTAATCTCAATATTAATTTGACACAAACAAGTGACAATTGACATTTTGAAGATCATTAGACCACACACTACACTAACGGCTCTAGCGGCAAAATCATACATGAAAGCCCCATTCTGTGACACAAATCGCGCAGAAGTAAACAATCGAGCAATGAACGCGAAACAGCCCGAGTAAAAGTATCACAAAAACATGTAATTTCCATGGAAATGACACATTTTTATTTCCTTTTAACACTGAACACCCATATCGTATAACTTTTAATGTGTGCCGGAATCGGTTTTGCGTGACATTTGAGATATAGAACAGCCGTCAAAGCGTGGCGGCCGATTGTTCCCGCGCTTTTACTTGTCAGTTAGATGTCTTGGAGGAAGCACGTGTCGAGTTTGTTTATTATTGGAATACTGTTCATTTAGTTCAGTAGCAGAACTAATTAATATTTTCAGTCCATTGAAAATATTATTAGTCAGCTGGTAGATCAACAAAAAATATTCGACTTGAATTTTTATTTTGTTACGTAAATCAAAATTGACGAAGTGGTATGAGGTTTTTAGTGCGTTCTGACGTCATGAGCCGTTTTGATGCGTTTGTCAGCACTAGATTAAAAATACGTGTAACTTTAATACTTCTTAATATTAAACCAATTCTGATATTTGCCACAGAAGTAAATCTTAATAATTTTCATCCCGTCGAATTAAAACTTCCCCATAACAAAAATATAGCTTGAAAATCTAAGCGTTTCTCAAAACCTGATTTGTATAAGTATTTCATGTAAGAATTTGATATTTTAATCACGATTTGTTAGCTTTAGAACAAACGAAGTTATGAAAATTAAAACGATTATAAACTAAGTTAATACTATAGCGTATCCCCTTTCTCAGATTAACTTTTAAGACTTATAAAATAAATCCAACCCTGTAATGATGAGCATTACACGAGCAGAGACTTTTTATTTTTAACTTCGGAAAAGAGACGGCACGTGTACAAATTATAAAAAAAGCGATGCAAGTAAGATTATGTAAAAAAATCATTCCACAGTTACAGTGTTCCGATAATAAACATCATGTTACCTACATATGTGGTATATAGGCATATGTGATTTTAATTAAAGTTTGCTCCCTATGTAAGTTTATTTAACCGATCAGAATGAACCGACAATTTTTGGAAACACTTTTGATTGAAAATGTATACGTATAAAATTATAAGGGTGCACGGACAATGTATCGTCAACGACATGAGAAAAATATAAATATTTGTCAGTTTTGTTCAGGTCATAATATCCGATTCTCAAAATGATCGGCGATTTCAAAATGTCCAATATCTGAAAACGAGGGAAATGGGTGTGGGCAAAGTTTCGTTTTAAATAAAATAAAAAAGTAGGTATTGACCATGACTTTCCTACCTACAGTCATGGACAATATAACCCTATCTTCGCTGAGTAATCGGTTAAAAATACCTTCTAAGTACGCACGTGCAGTATAATTGTAAGAAGTGTTAAAGCCTTAATGTTGACGCTAAGACCTCATTAGACGAGTAACGTGAAACCAAATCAGGTTAGCACAGACCTTTATAGACGGCTATAGGAAGGTTGCTGTCTGTTAGAGCTACTTTTATAGCACATGGAGTTTTTTTAGTTACGGTAATACTATTATTTTACGTCATTTTAAGAAATGTGACATGTAATTTAAATTGTTTATAAAAGTAATTAAAAAAAAAAGAAATTCCATTGTAATTACTGTTTTAAATGTAATTGTATAATTTTATGTGTAAATTCAGATACAAAACTACTTGTTAATTAATAAATTACTAATAACTAATGACTAGTTGTATAAAGTACTAGTTACTGTACACGAACCATTCACCCCGCCTCACACACCTTCAAGTTTTTCCTGTCACTAATCCAAAACTACATCATTCTTGAGTATATTTTATTTTAAATAGAACCTGTTTGAAGCCAGGGCGGCGTATCACTAGTTGTTTATGAAAATTCTGAACACCGGTATCCCCGGACTTGTAGGGCCACACAGGCCCTGCCGGCCCAGTCCTTCCCTGGTCACAGTAAGACGATGCCAGTCTTCCAAGACCTAGCCACTTTCTAGACCACAAGTCAACATAATGTACCGAGCACTTAACTTAGCCTGACACTTACTTTTAGTACTAAAGTTCCACAGACTAAATGATCTAGATTTACAAGTTATCTTGAAGACTTCTAAGTGACAGCAAAGATAGATCTTAAACATACTCGCTTTACAAGTCAAATTGAGATGTGAATTTGACTTGGAGTATGATTAAGATAAGGTATATAGATATTGTGACAGTTCTTTGGGTTTGTAAACAATTGTTGCCACTTTTGAAGTACATGTAGAGTAAACGAGAAATGGAATAGATAAGCTTGCCACGTTTTAAAGGAATTTCGTAACCGAAGTCAACTTTCGAAAAATAGAGCTTAGCTCTAATCTTTCATTCCATTTTTAAAAGAATTTCAGTGAAGGGTTCGAGTCCTGCTTGCAGTCGAATTTTTCTTTCCGGAAAAAAGCTACCAAAAAGCTCTAAACTCATTGAAATAAGATTCAAAATAAATTGATTATTAATAAAATCCTTTGCCATTCTATTCCGTGTCGTGCCGGCAGAGAGCGCTGGCCCTAAAAGTAAAAAGTTCTATATTTTATATTCATACTTCAAAAATATGATGATGAATACAACAGTTGATGACACTTCGTAAACTTTATGTTGCACAATGTAACATCAACGAAATATCTCTGAAACTCGTTACCTTTACAACGTGTTATATACAGGATGACTCGCATATTTTCAGAGTTGACGACATCACGAAGTTATGACCTATATACAGGATTGCGTTTACAACTGATGGCTGCATAAGGCGTAAAAAGAGGGAGAAAATTATTACAAATCAGTTTTTTGTGATGTATGCTATACGGGTGATGAGAATGTATTTTTATTTTCATGTACTGAACTTAAGTAACTAGAGGCTCCTGACTTTGTACTGGCTTTTTTTTATTTTACCTGATGGATCTTCCTAAAACTTTCTAACATACGATCTTGGCGATTTAGTTTAAACAATGTAATGTGAAACTCCTCGTACGTCCTCCAAAACATAAAACTAGGATATCTACTCTACTGATACCTTTTTCAGTTATTATGTTCTATAAATATAATACAATACCACGACCTTTGACAACCGTCTGACAACAAAATCTGACAACCGTCTATTGTATAACTGCAGTGGCGTGCCTAGGGTTTCAAAATAAGGCAAGCCCAATAAAATTTTATCCGATTTCAAAAAAAGAAGTAAGTATCATCGCAATTTTCTCATAAACTACTGGTTAGGTATAAATTAAAAGTGAATTCATCCATCTTCTTCTTTCCTGTTCTTTCTTCAATTTCACTCTTGCTTGTCGTGCGGAATGAGGTAACCAAAGCTCACTGAAGGCATGCTAGTGCTAGATTTAATATAATAAACATATCAGCAATTGCATAACTCCGGTGGCTTTGAAAAAAGCCGTTTGGTTTGCTTCATTGCTTGAGGGAACAAAGTTATAGAGAGTAATTGCTTGCTTCGTAACAGGCTAACAGGTTACAGACAAAAAAAAAACAAAACAGAAAGTTACAAAACGAAAGTTAAAAAATAGCTAGATAGAATGTAATAAGGAATTTAAATAAATTATTTATATTCTAATTGGAATCGTCTATTTTTCTTAAGAAATGATTTATTTACATCAGAGTAAAATGTTGGTGATCGTTTTAATTCTACCAACAACTCTTTTTCAATAGCTATCATTGATAATTCGGAAAGATGCTCTTAACCTTGTGTATTTCTCAGATAGGTATGGATACGTTTAAGAGACGAAAAAGCACGTTCCGCGGAAGAACTTGTAGCCGGAATAGTCACAACAAGATACGCTAACAGCTCGGGAATGGCATCTTTGAGGTTATTCTCATGAATGAAATCAATTAATTCGAAAACATTACGAACTTTCATATACACTGATCTATTAAATTTTCGTTTATGCGATTTATTAGTCTGAGAAATACACAGATTAGGCGACGGTTTTAATTGAGAAAATAACTGTTCTTTCTGAGCAAAGTTTAAAAATTTTACCTTATCTTCGCCAATCAAAACATGAACGCATTTTAATCCTCACAAGGTACAATAAATAAGTCACCAAAACAATTGTATCACTGAGAAAATCCAAGAAAACACACAAAAAACTTTAACAACAAAACTTTTCGCACTCAAGCAATAATAAAACTGAAGTGAGTTGCGAGTGCAGTGTTGTCATTTAGGCAAAAAAAAGTCGCCCGGTATATGAAAATCTAGCTAGATGTCGCAATTTTTTATTTTTAAGATATTGCTTGAATATTTAATTTCGTTGTTTTAAAAAGTCGCTAGTTTTTATTAATGCAAAATTAAAAAAAGTCTCCAAGCTCGTTAAAAATCTCCAAGATCTCAGAACGTCGCTAAAATGACAACACTGCAGAGTTGGCAAGTCACGCATACGTATGCAACGTCATGGGCATTCATGGCTTAAACCTTCCTTAGAAAACGATTTGTAGACGCCAAGGTTCTGACTCGTTATACGGCACATCGCTATAAGTGCGAAAGTGACAGAACGATAGTATTTGAAAGCCCGGTAAAAGCCGGTCGAGTGCAGGCGAGATAGCTATATGTTGATGCTTCAAATGCGAAACTCTGCGCGCGAACCATCGCGATGAGTGGCATAGGTAAATACGTTGTGTTATTTTGATAAGAATTAAGCGCGCGAACTTTTAAATAGTTCGGGTTTGATATTGATTCTCTATTGAGCATTTTAGTAAGGCTTTTGGGCTTATATGAAGGTACCGCCACTGTATAACTGGCTGAAGTCGAAAGTCCACGTCAAAAGCGGGAAAACCGTCTATTACAGCATTCATTAAAAGAACCACGAAACAAGATCTTTCTGAAATAAAAAATAAAACTTTCTTCTAAATTAAAACTGTAACAAAAGCTTAAAGTTCAAACAACGTCATTACAAGAAGAACATTCAGGAGCGGCACGTGCTTCCAACACGATAGCTCTCATCTCACAAGTTAGTCCAACCTTTTGTTTCTAAAGCTTTAGTCACACACAGCGAATAAATCGCTGCCAATGCGAATATCCGCTGTGTGTGACAGGCTATTCACAGCGAATAGTCGAAGTGGTTTGAATTGAGCATGTTCAATTTTGCTCGCAGCGATTTATCGCTGTGTGTGACCGAAGCTTAAGCTACGAATGCTCTTCAAGTCGCCACTAATTTGTGACTATTATTTCAGTATTTCAAATGGAGCAAGTTTAAAAAAAATACATTAAAAAAATACTTTGCACCAAACAAGTAATCTCCTGTTGCGTGGTTGCGTTAACATTTACGGTCTTATAAAAAAAAACTAAATAAACCTCTGTTAAAACCTGGACTATCAATTCCAGGCTTATCTGCAGAACCGTGTTTTATATTTCTCCGTTTTACAAAACTTAGATAAAACGTGAACGTAAAACAATTAAATTCAGCATGTTTGAATCCATTTTGGGTGAAAATAACACAAAAACAACAACACAATAAAAAGTTGCTATGAGAAACTTTGACACACCTTTGACAACTATGACGGTTAGACCATTGCGATAGACGCAAAACCACGATTTGTAATAGCATTTGTGTAAACCGTAGTTTTACGAGATTTAAACCTGGGTTTTTAGTTAAACCCCATTTGTAATAAGACGGTTTAAGTCACAAACAGCCAGGGCTCGAGCAGCTGTAGATTTGTTGGGTATAGAACCCGTGACACAAAGCGGTCAATCGTTCAGCCATGCCAAACGTGCCTTCAACACTTAGCAGCTACTAACACTAAAAACACTGAAATTAAAAATCTAACAGCAAAAATGTTCCTTAAAATTAAAACTTGAACAAAACTTAAAGTTCAAACGGCGCCATTACAACAAGAACATTCCGGAGCTGGTACGTGATTCCAGTGTCATCTAAGAATCTAAATTCTTTGGTTACGACTGTTCTTCAGTAATTGTGACAATTACACCTGATTCCTTGTCTATTTGGCATGAATCTAATGAGGTTTCTTTTTTTTTGAAGTGAAAACTTCTTTAGCGGCGTTGTACACTTTTTTTGGAATGGGTAAAAAATGTTAAACTCGCGTCAGGACACGTGACCTAATCGAAAATTCGTAAGACGGCGCAGGGCGCTTGCGCGTATGTTCATGTGTGTTTATTACTATTGAAGTTTTCACTTCTGCCGGCACTCCCAGAGTGCAATCCGTCGTTTTTTTCGTCGTTACTGTGGCAAAATCATCAAATAGGTCCAGGCACCCAGGGCAGATCGGTAGGGACTGTCAGACTCGTACTAATTAAAATCCACGGTGTCCTTCAATAGCCCTTTACGTTCAGGGGTCACGGTAATTCGTAAGTCCCGCGCCTCCAGCAGACTTGATTCAAAACGTTTCCACTAATGGCTAACTATCCTTTCCTTTCTAAACTATCTGGCCACAGATCTAAGCCCCTAGTTCTTTGTAGCCAATTACATGTTCCTGACACCCTCTGAAACTCCGTGAAGCATGAAATTAATTCTGAAACTTCTCGTATGCAATGTGTAAGGGGTTAGGCATAAGGGTTAGGTGCTTATAGCAGACCTTTTAGGCCTTAATTATGTTTGGATGTAGTGCTGGCTCAGTGATAACGCCCCGACTTAGTAGTAAGGTCATGGATTTGTGGAGACACAATGTAAGCGCGAAAGGTAGAATACTAGCTAAGCAGAAATGGACGCAAGTTACTGCGTACTGGGCCGAGTAAAAGGCTTCTTGGACTTCTGGGGTAATAAACGTGGTCGCCCATAACCTACGAACATTTTGATTTCGTGCCCATACTTTCCAGACGAAACAGTGCTTACTTTAAGGGTCCGTGTCTTCGCACTATCGGGCACTAATACACCCCCGTGCGTACACCACTAAAGGTTCTAACTTACCCGTAATGTATTTAATTACCGCTGCTCTTAATGATGGTGAAAGAAAACTTCGGAAGGAAACCGGCACGAACTAAAACCAAAAATTTTAAGACACCTCCACCAATCCGCCAAGGCCTCAGAACAGAAGCCTGTGTCCCAGCAGTGGGAACATCCTAAGTTGATTTTATAGCAATTCATATAATAATTCTGTTAAAGTGGCCATTTTAGAAGCTCATTCCTTTGTGACCGGTCTATGTTCTTGACACCGGCCCCTGATTCTGTGAACCGTGAAATTAATTTCATCAAAGGAATCTCGACTTAATGTGATGCGAGTTTTAGTGGTTGAAGTACTTTGGAATTAGCTGGCAATGAAGGTTATGTTGTTGAAACTATTATGGTTCAATGTCGTATGAACTATCAAAAAGTTGTAAACTTAAACTTGTAACTTCAAAATCAAACATTTTTATTTCACGTAGACTTAAGGCAATAACTTTACCAACAAGTTTATTTCATATTTTCAGATTTTCATTTATTTTTACTGCGTTCGATAAGGTCAAGTTTCCATAGTTTAACTATTCATAAACATACACACGTTTTTTTTAACTATTTATCAGTAAGAATTAACGTGGGTAAAGAAAAAGTAGTAAGCATTGTGTTACAAGGCATTTCGTTGTTTTAGCCCACCCCTACACTTGACATGAAAAGGCTTGAATTTATGTATGTGTGGATTTTTGTGTGAAGTAGCTCATGCTTGCCCCATGGGAAAAAGGCATTCGGGGTTACGGGACTCACAAATTACCGTGACCTCCGTGCGTAAAGGGCTATTGAAGGCAACCGTGGATTTTAGTCAGTCAAGTCTGACAGTCCCTCCCGCCCTGCTCTGGATGGGAGGACTCATTTGATGATTTAACCACGATAAAAAAAGGCATGTGTTTTCTGCGTTAACATATTGCATATTTATTTACAAACCGTTACTATACAAAAAAACTCAAGTTTACACAGGAGCAGAAAAACGAAAAATTGCATGGGTTTTCCGTAGGTCATAAAATTTAAAAACATGAGAATCTAAGCCATTATTTGAGGTCATTTGATAAATATTTATCTACACTATCAGATATACTTCAAAAAAGTTATTTCGTGTTTTGAGATCTTTATTTATAATAATTTTTATTACTTAACACTTTTTTTTAAATTTATGTACCTCCAAATTGGAGTTTTTAAGTGTGTATCAAATTTATGTGGTAGCATCATTTTAATAAAGATGCCATTAATAACTCAATTCACGAAAAATTTCGTTTAGTAATGGTTTATAAATAAAGTTGCGATATCTGACAGTCTTTAAAAACACCCCATTCCTTCCCTACCCTTTGCATTCAGGGCCGCGGTCCCTGTTTAGACAGCTCCACGACCTACCTTATGCAAACTAAGCATGTTCTTAACATGTCGTGAAGATAAGAAAAAAAAAACGACGGGTTGCACTCTGGGAGTGCCGGCAGAAGTGTAAACTTGACCGCAATGTAGTGAAACTTGCATGCAATTTCTTGCATCGTCTGAATGAGACTTTACAATATCAGTACTTTTCTTTGAGCGTGTATCTGGGGGCACGGCAGTGCCCCAGCCAAGTCTCGAGCAAAACGGGCACGGCCGTACCATCTTTTCTCGATGCGATTCGCGGCTGTTTCGCCCCCCCTATATCTTCGACGTGGACAAAGCTAGGAGTTTAGGTTTTCGGTGAATAATAGTAGGCATTAGAACAAGCTTAAGTTCGAAATTACATGCCAATTGAATTAATAGTTTAGGAGTTACGGTCGATCAAAGTTACACCATTTTGTCACTCACTGACTCACTGACTCACTGACTCACTGACCGATCATCAAAAATCTAAGGTACTTCTAGCAGACTTAGAAACTTCAAATTTTGCACCAAGATAGGTCATTAGCCACATATAAAGGAAAAATTATAAAAACATTAAAAAATAATATACCATAGAAAACAATTTTATATTTGCGGTTTGGCAAGAACATTATGTATGGATTTTGACTGCATTGTTAACTTTGTTTATTATATTTAGTATTCAATTGGATGAATAAATACATAGAATAGAAAAGAATAATATAAATGTAATACATAGACTATAATTAATACATAAAGTTCATAATTCATTAAATTAATAAAGCTAAAACTCCATTGTATTGCGATAAATTTCGATTGTATGCGCGCTCGATAGATGGCGTTGTACCTGTCTGAATCGCGCTATGGTTTCGTTACCGAGCGCAGTATAAGTAGTACTTTAAAATAATTTGATAATTTTCATTTGATAGCGCCATCTACCTATGAAAAACCATTTCGAAACTAAAAAAATATTGTAGCTATATTCGGAGAACTTAAGTTAGCCGGATTAGATAGAAGATTTATTATTGTTACTGAAACAGTTATTTAGGCAAATAGTCTATCTATACATATAATAAATCTGTAGAAGGGTCAATTCTGTACATTGAAAATATTGAAAAAATAAATAGCGGGGGGTGTTGCTGGATCGATACCAAACCCAAATATATGATTAAAAAAATTTTTGTCTGTCTGTCTGTCTTTCTGTCTGTCTGTCTGTCTGTCTGTTTGTGCAGGCATCACGTGAAAACTAACGGTTCGATTTAGATGAAACTTGGTATAATTATTCCTTATTATCCTGGGCATAACATAGGATACTTTTTATCCTGGAAAAATACGTAGAAAAAAAAACTTATTTTTCAGTTTTATTCATAGACGTTGTTCTGTAGAACCGCGAACATACGTTGCATTACCCGCAGTGGATTCAGCGCCGTAATATTTATAAGATGTCATTGTCAGAGTTACTCAAAATTGAGAAATAGACCATCCACGCGAAGACCGACATCCGCGCGGACGGAGTCGCGGGCGGAAGCTAGTTTATTAATATAATAGACATAGTTTCGCCCAGACTTGTCTACCTTAGAAGTAACGAAGCCTCAGAAAAGAAACAAAAGAGATAGAGATAGAGAATGGGTTCTAAGCAAAGCAGAAATTATGAGGTCAACTAAAAAAAAAAAAGAAATACACTTACAAAAAATAAATGAGATCCCACCAAAAACATTAAATGTAAAAAAATGCCAAGTCTCTCGATGCAGTCTTTCCATCGTAAAAAGTTTTGAGATCTCATAGAAGCCAAGTCCTATTCAAATTATTTTGTAGTTATAAATCAACATTTAGTAATTGTATCAATAGTTTTCTTTATATTATAATTATAGTGACTTGGCAATGAGCACAAGAAGAAACAAAACGGCATATTTGGAGTTAAAAGTCACACACCGCATGCGTAAACATTAATATCACAAAATGAATTTTCTTTTGGTTTATCCGTGTCGTCCCAACCGAATTTCGGCAACGGCAGTCAGTCTCATCCAAGACTAGTAAACTGCGCAGGACATAAATTATAATGCACAAGTGTGTACGCAAACACTAGTGTTAGTGTACTCTCGGTTCATTTACTTTCATAAAGCGATGACCCGTAAGGTATTTTTTATTATTGTATTGGAGCATGTAGTCGGTAGTGGCCATCATGATCCACACGTAACAAATAATCTGATCACAGGTCTCGTCAGTAACATTTGCACATAATTCCAGGCAGCAAGCAGCTTTTAATTGGTGCTCATTGCCAAGTCACTATAATTATAATATAAAGAAAACTATTGATACAATTACTAAATGTTGATTTATAACTACAAAATAATTTGAATAGGACTTGGCTTCTATGAGATCTCAAAACTTTTTACGATGGAAAGACTGCATCGAGAGACTTGGCATTTTTTTACATTTAATGTTTTTGGTGGGATTATGTACACACTGTATGTCATATTCTGTTTACTTAACTACTAATACGTAGTTATTAGCAAAGAAGTTCGAAACATCAAAAAAATGATGGATTGCACTCTGGGAGTGCCGGCAGAAGTGAAAACTTCAATAGTAATAAACACACACGAACATTCGCGCAAGCGCCCTGCGCCGTCTTACGAATTTTCGATCAGGTCACGTGTCCTGACGCGAGTTTAACATTTTTTACCCATTCCAAAAAAGTACACAACGCCGCTAAAGAAGTTTTCACTTCAAAAATATTCCAATTATGTATACGCATAATAAAAATTGGAAATTGAATTGCTGTTATCACGACCGGCTCGATTCTACAACGCTGCAAATTGGCCCATCCATTAACAGTTAATTATGAAAATTATTTAATGAACAGCTATCAGCAGCAGCATTATGGATGATTTTAATTTAAATTTCCTACCTTAATTTGATTGTTATCTACGATGGAAACATGGGTTTCTGTCCGAAAGGGGCAACCAAAAATTTATTTTATTTGCTATTTTTTAACAATGCGTCGCTTTGTTTGAGGAGCTCGTGGCCATATAATTACAGCCGCACAGGCTGATCTTTTGGGTTAAGCCGCACTTCCCGAGGTTAGTCTGTGGATGGGTGACTTTTGCATACCAAGTTTCCTCCTTGCCTCGGAAAGCATGTGTCGCAGTTGGTCCCGGCTGTCATTTGTAGATCTATGATAGTCGTCACTTCTATTCAGAAGCTCTAGTCTTACAATGGTATATTGTATTACGCAGTAACAGGGTTGTGGAGGTCCGATAGGCCACGATGCGGCACATGAAGCGACTACCTATCTGTCCTCCACAACCCAGTTTATGATAGAATTTTTTTTAGCGTGGTAAAATCATCAAATGAGTCCTCCCACCCAAGGCAGAGCGGGAGGGACTGTCAGACTCGTACTGACTAAAATCCACGGTGTCCTTCAATAGCCCTTTACGTTCCGGGGTCACGGTAATTCGTGAGCCTCGCGACCCCAGCAGGCTTTGGCCCTCTACCGGGGAGCCCCATCACCATGCCAACACTCCACAACACAACGCGCCGTCGATCCGGGCATGGTCCATGGTCGGACAGCGAGTCGCCCATTACTCGCCGCCCGCATGCCCGCGCCTACGGTGGCCGTTGATCGTCTATGTGATGAATAGGGTGCGCGGGCCCAGGGGGAGTTTTTGGTTCTAAGACATGCCGATTTGTTCTCTCACATTATGTCTTCGTTCACCATGATCTTATACAAGACTAAGGCTAACAAATAAAAAGATATTACAAACAACGTGAGAAACAAAAAATGGACACGTAATTTCTCAAATTAAACGTAACATCACCTGACATTTTAATGAAAAATTCTTCATTCCCCAATGTCAGCATATCGTCTAACCCCAAAAGGCACAATATAATATTCGCAAAGCAATATCATTTGCGCGCAGATTCCTCCGGTTGCAAAATTAAACTGCGGTCACATTATGACGTCACGGTGTCTGTACATATTTGATAGCAACCTCTGAACCGCTTTTAATTGAACTAACATCTGCAATGATAAGTATTCTTTGACTATTTTTTTTTGTGTTTAATAACATCTTTCCTTTCGTTCCTGTAAAATGTACCTAACGGAATTTTGTAAACGAAAACTCAGGTTAAAACAAATAGCGCGCGTTGGTTGAGTCAGCCGTCAAATGGCAATGGTATAACAACTCTTGCCGAGGTCTGTCTTTGGATAAGTTTATTGTCTGAATGTCTAAGTTGAAGTCGTATTGATTATTACTTATTAAATGTCCGTTGTCACACCATAAATTATCCGGAGTCAGCCGGCCGCCACCATCTGCGGAGAATTCGAGGTACTATGACATAGACAATAGCGTAGTGGCTGTGATTATTCAGCCACAATCTCCTCACAATTGATGATGGTGGTGAATGAAATATTTGAGATACGTCAGTCCATGATCACGAAGCGTGCGGAAACTGCATAACATTACAGCGTATTGTTGCTCATAGCATTGTGGCAACGCAATTCAATTAATACCTATATTTGCTGCAGCTATACCTATGCGAATTGAATCATGTGGTTCACCTTTAACGTTATCTATAACAGTACAATGTAGATGCAGATGATTATATGATCCAGCGTGGTTATTATCAAAGCAGTAAGTAAGGGTAATTTTGAAAAAGAAACTGAAAAGCAAGTGAAAGAAAAAGCAAGGGTTAATTTAAGCGAGCGGCTTAACCTCTCGGGCGATTTATAATTGAAAATGATAAAAATCAACGTCCAATGAGCGCCTGTCTGTTATGTACAGACGTGTGTACGTAAGGCGCTGGGGCGTTTTCGCTTATGTACACCCGGGTGTACGTAACGCGCCCGAGAGGTTAAAAGTGAATGAAGCCACGGCCCAATAATAGCATAACTAAATACCTAACGATTCAAATTCTATTTATATCCGGACAGTGTTTTTCCTATAACCGGATCCGGAGATAAGCCACGCGTTTCAAATATCCGGCTCAAAGTTACCATCACCGACGCTACGACGAATAGTTTCGGAACTAAAGCCGAATATCGTTCAAGTTTCGGCAACTTATCTCTTTGGCCGAATGTAAGCAGTACCTAACTTCTGAATAAGATAATGGTTAGGCAGAGGTGTAACTAATAGTTGACGGTGCGAACCCCGCACGGAACAAATATTTGTATGATCTGCAAGAAGTTGTTCCGGGTCTGGGTGTTTGTGTATGCGATTTTAAATGTTTGGAAACGCAACCACTAAACGCGATAAATAATTAGAAAGCTGCTAAGCATGAAAGCATTTTAATAGAGTTACATAGAATTCTTCTTTGAATTGGAACTCACTTAGAATTGACAAGAATACGCAAAGAAAATTACTCATTTATTTTTAGTTATATTTTTAAATATCTTTGCGAAGACGCGACGCAGACGTTTATTGCATACTAGCACTTTTCCCGCGACTTCGTCCGCGTGGGTTACGTAGTTTCCTAATTCCCCCTTTTCACCCCCTTAAAGGTTAAATTTCCAAAAACCCCTTCTTAGTGCTCCCCTACATTATAATAGGAAGCTGTGTGCAAAATTTCACATTCCTAGCCCCAGTAGTTTCGGCTGTACGTTGATATGTCAGTCAGTCAGTTCTCCTTTTATATATATAGATAAAAAATATAACTTTAGTTTATTAGTCGTTTTCTAATACAACATTGATTTGATTGCAATATCAGACGTATTGGTTGGTAAGTAGTTTTAGACGCTTCCAATAGATAGCGCAACTTGTAAAGCGTTCAAAGAACAAGGGAATGAGAAATTCAGCTTCGAGATTAATGGTTACGATGGCCTGCTCGCAGCTGAATTTTTTCGTTACTCAAAATATCTTTGCTCATCTATTTTAATTATTTACTAACTGTTCCCAGTGGATACATCATGTTTTGCGAATTCATTGTTGGTTTAGACTGGCCTATTGTCATATTTTCGTTTTAACGATTTTTTTCGTGGCACGGTTTTACTTTACTCAAATTTAAACACTCCAAGCATGACAAAATGAAGGCTTATCTAATGATCTAAGCCTTTGTTTGTAGTTAGTTAAATCTGCTCTAAAAGTCTCTCTGGATAGGGGAAAATTGTAAGTGAGATTATAATTGTAAAGTTTACAAAATAGCGCTACTTCGTGAAAGGTTTTGTATTTCAAAGTTAATAAAGATAATGGTTTGCTGTATTTTTACGGTAAACAAGTTAGAATATTAAATATATAGAGAAAAGTAAGTACCTACAGTTTTGCCAAGAGTATCTTATTACCCAGTGCTGGGTTGTTGAGTTCGGATTGACAATTGCTCCATTGGAGATAAACAAATTCTAACATGGTTGCGAAATAGCTTTTTTTTATCGTGGTAAAATCATCAAATGAGTCCTCCCACCCAGGGCAGGGCGGGAGGGACTGTCAGACTCGTACTGACTAAAATCCACGGTGTCCTTCAATAGCCCTTTACGTTCTGGGGTCAGTTAATTCGTAAGTCCCGCGACCCCGGCAGGACCTATAACACCTAAAAACACAATATATTGAAAACTCTAACTTCATACAATTTCTTATTCATTTTATAATCTAAGTCTTGATTAAATATAAATCTCTAATAGTTTAATACCCGGTTTTGTTCAACGTCATCTCTGGTAGCAATTATAAATTAATCCTGGCATCCTACTCAGCACAGAATAAGATTATAAATTTTAAGGCAGAGACCGGTTTATATATTTCAGGGGTTAAACACACACGCTTCGTCCGAGTCGACATTTTTTGGCACAGCCAGGCGGCAAAATTGAAATGAACAAACCTTACCGTAAGATGTAAAGAAAGGGATGGAAAATTCGACCTTCCCGAACATGACTGTGATGCCCTAGCTGGTAAAGGTTCTGATATTAAAAGCTTTGAAAAAATGTTCAAGTATCGCACGGCAAGAATCAACTCAATTTGTGTCGAACCGATTCAGGTACTAGGAATAATAGATGCCGAACCGTAAGAACCGATCGGCACGAGACCAAAGCAAGCCGAATAAGTGTAGTAATTCCTTCAGGTAGACATCGGTTGTTCAACAAGTACTGCCGTATCATATATGCCAACTCAAACAAGAGTTTTACTTTCATAAAATTTAGTAAAATAATTAAAGAAAAACATCGTTCGTGAATTCGCTAAAGGTCCATCGCCATAAAAGGTTTTCATCCTACTTTAGAGCCTCGTGTTTGGTAATTATTAAGTACAGTGGGCTTCACTAATTGGATACCCCAGATATTTAAAAATTTGCTTTTAAGGGGGACCCATTTCGTGAAGCTGACTATACATAGACACAAATGTCAGTTCTGTCCTACTCCAGGGTATTAACTTCCCTAAACTGTTTCTAATTCTCGCGAAACCGCGCGTTCTCCTTCCAGTTCTGACAAAACTCATCCTGTTCGTCCTGTATTTTTCATGTGATATACACCGCCTCTCAGACCACCAGTTTTGTACTATTTTGACCTTTTAAAAACAGACGTAAGTAAAGAGCAGCCTCTTTAAACAGCTTGTTGAATGTAACAGACATTATGCTATGGCTATCTGCATATGGCTATCCCAAGGCTAGATAACCGGTCTCCTCTCTCTTGAAAAAAGTGAGCCATATTTCACCATACCAACCAAGTGTGGGTTGGCGGTTTTCACTTGTTTTCGATCAGTTGACTACCGTGAGATCGCCGTAGGCAATTATGCTAGAGAGCAAATTTTAATAAGTACCCTACAGTATTTTCTTGTGTTCTTATTATCAACATAATTGTTGTAGCACAAGCACTTTGCTGCGTCTGACAACTTAATCATTTTCATTTTTCAGGCTCTATTCATAGCCTAAACATGACAAGCGAATAATTATAATCTAAAATGAAATAGAATTATAATATAATATTACAGGAATACGCCTTGTTGAAGATTGTGTTACAAGTTGGCCGCAGGCTGTACGCAGATTTCAGCTCCACAAAGGGATTTTAGGAATAATAAATACATTATTCAGCTTATTTAGGATAACCTTGATCTTCACGTTTTCTAACTTATTAAGACGTATTATCGCAGAAGATTCTAGACGAAAATAATACTTAATAAAGTTACGAAATGATTTTGTTTTTAAAGGAAAAAAACGGCAATTTTATATTTATAAGCCATATCATAAGTAACACGATACATTAAAAGGGGAAATGAGTGAACCATTGAAATAAAAATAATACCTACATCTGAACTGGTATAATACTATGGTAATGATCCTGCATGCTAAAAAAATGCATTGCTTTCATAAGGTAATTAATACTCAAAACAGTTAATAATATTCACAGTTCGCGCAGTGGTTCAGCGATCGGCTGCCGCGCTACGTATCACGTGTTCTAATACCGTGCGGGATAAACCTTTATAATATGATCTACAGGATAGTTGTTCTAGGTCTAGGTGTTTGTGTATGTGAGTTTAAACGCACCCACGATACAGATGAAAATCTTAGAGTGGAAAAACACAAACCAAAATCAACAACAATAATAAACACTCATGGAAATTAAATACATAGTCGTCTACGATATCGTATCGTTTTCGTGTCGAATGAACCAAAATAAAGAAGCCATTAGACGCTGTTTCACATCACACACATAACTCGCGAGCTTTGCAAATAAAATGTACCTAAAGGTAATTAGGAAATGTTTTCCTTTCACAATACCCACTGTTTTCTTTATTGGGCTTGACTTTTGAAAGGGAAAATGTTACTTGTACGTGGCATGTATTTTCCTTAATTATAAAGAGAATTTCTCTTGTATCATGTTCAACCACCTACAGGTTTAGTTAAATTTAGAGTGTATTTTCTTATCCCTAATTACACATAACCTAAAAAGACGAAGATTAGGGCAAGAAAAAGTTACGTTGACTTGAATAATTAGATAATGTTTAAAATATTCCATTATTAACAGATATTTTGACGGCACAGTTGGCGCTGTGGCTGAGCAATTGGACTGCTGCGCTGTGTGTCGCGGGTTTGATTCCCGCACGGAACAAATATTTGTATGATCTGCAAGTAGTTGTTCCGGGTCCGGGTGTTTGTGTGTGTTAGTTTCTATGTTTGTAAACGCACCCACGACACACGAGAAATTCCTAGTGTGGGGCAACGTTTTTAAAACAAAAAAATATATATTTTACAGTTCACTTTTTGACGAATTTCTCCGTAAGCAAAACGTCGATTGAACAAAACGTTAAATTAATTCGTTTTTCAATTTAGAAAATTGACAGATTTCAGCACTCAAAATCTTTCACTCGTCTACCGATGATGAAAGGAATAGATAGAACTTTCAATCCCATGTAATATTATCATATCGTGTAAACGCAGGAGGCGGGCCGCCTGAGGGAGAGGACAGCGTCCTCCCTCCATCCCAGCCGCAGTGGTAGACGCCCACGGCGACGGACGTCGCCAGACGATCTCCGGCCACCGTAGGCGCGGGCATGCGGGCGGCGAGTAATGGGCGACTCGCTGCCCGACCATGGACCATGCCCGGGTCGACGGCGCGTTGTGTTCCACGCGCGCCTCAAGGAGTGTCAGCAAACTGACGGGGCCTGTAGAGGGCCAGAGCCTGCCGGGGTCGCGGGTCTTACCCATCACCGTAACCCCGGTACGTAAAGGGCTCGTGAAGGACACCGTGGATTTTAGTCAGTACAAGTCTGACAGTCCCTCCCGCCCTGCCCTGGGTGGGAGGACTCATTTGATGATTTTACCACGCAAAAAAAAAAAAAAAAAAAAAAAAAAATCGTGTGAACGCAAAATGAAACAAACATTTATCTTCACTCGACTGGCCCATCCGCTCAAATGAATCGTCTGATCTCATCATAAACGCAAATTAATACCGGGAACACGAAATGTTAGAATCATTTCATATTCCTCAAAATTCCTGATGCAAAAATTCTACGAAGAATCCATAGCACATACTCGCTTACTTGTACCATAATATTCGGAGAGGAAACTCGATAGACTGACATAATAGCCGTAGGTTCTCTGATGCCATTACGTCGGTCAATTTACTTCGAAGCGGCCATTACGCGGCCTCCAAGGGTAATGGATGGCCAGGCTAACAGAATCTGTTCTTGAGCCTTGTAACCTCTAGTGGTCTATCATTTGTAGACGTTTAATCGTTTATGCGTACGCGAATTGCGTGTGTCTGGAATGGACAAGGAATAGAAGAATTTAAACAATCGTGTTGCCTTGTTGAAAAGTCTGTCTTGTAAATTTTTTTTGAACTACTGGTGTGATTTTTTCACTTGATTTTAACAGGAATTAACGAAACTGTAAAGATGTAGAAGGTAAACTAAAAACCACATTCAAATCGGCTCACCCCTTTAAAAACTACAGTGCCACAAACAGACATAGACAAGTAGGGGTCAAGAAGATGGTACGCTTTTTTTTTAACGTGGTAAAATCATCAAATGAGTCCTCCCGCCCAGGGCAGAGCGGGAGGGACTGTCAGACTCGTACTCACTAAAATCCACGGTGTCCTTCAATAGCCCTTTACCTTCCGGGGTCGCGGTAATTGTGTAAGTCCCGCGACCAAGATGATACGCTTAGCGCAATAGTTTGAGTATTGGTGCATGTGAGTTTAAATGTTTGTAAACACACCCACGATACAGGAGAAAGTCCTAATGTGAGGCAAAGTTTAAAAGATACGTCTCTTTTTATGTTGGGCGTAAAAAAACGCTATATGTGTATGCTTTGGGCAACTGGCTGTCCGATCATGGACCATGCCCGGGTCGACAACGAGTTGTGTTCCACGCGCGCCTCAAAGAGTGTCAGCAAAATGACGGGGCCCCCTTTAGAGGGCCAAAGCCTGCCGGGGTCACGGGACTTACGAATTACCCCCGTGACCCCGGAACGTAAAGGGCTATTGAAGGATACCGTGGATTTTAGTCAGTACGAGACTGATAGTCCCTCCCGCTCTGCCCTAGGTGGGAGGACTCATATGATGGTCTTACCAAGTTAAAAAATATATATGTGTGTATGCTTTATTACAACACGACTCATAAATTATGTACTGCCACGTTCTGCTAACAAATATTCACTATTACAGCACACCAATTATAAATCAATTAGCGTTTTATTGCACTGAAAACGGTACTTGAAATTATTGGAATATGAAATGGAGGTAAAATGGAAATATCAGAATAATAGCTTACACGAGGAGAATAAATTGGACAAGTACTGTGTACGATATTGGCTGGAACGTGGGATTATATTAAGAGGTTAACGCGGCCCTGGAACTTTATTCCTATCTAATTAGACTCCCATTTTTTTAAGTGGGTCATTGGCGCATTTGCAAACATTTAAACACACAAACACCCAGACAGGGAACAATTAAGTACTTGCAGATCTTAAAAATAATGTTTTGTTATGTGCGGGCATACCTGCGACACGCATTGCAGCAATCGATCGTTCGACTCCTGCGCTAACCGTGCCAAGATACAACAGAAATTTCTTGTTAAGCGTACCCCTAATGTTCCAAAATTAGCCTATATTACGACAATTTATTCATGAGAACACAATTTCCGTTAACGTGCATCAAAGTTCCATATCAAAACACACCGAACTACGACCATTTAGCTTCACAACCAATTTAATCAACGTTATGATGTCACTGACTACATTTTAGGACACGTTTTCCCAAAAACCAACTTTACACTCCCCAAACTGCTAAACATTATATTTTGAGCCTTATTTGCTAAAGATTAAAGGCGTACAGATTATTTTTGAGGTGTTTGTCAAAGATGCCAGTCATTTGGGCGTCGCGAACGCGATTTCAGGTAGATTATAGTTCCATGCTTTTAGCACACGATTAGTTTAGGCTTTTTATCAAAACGTGGAATCAAAAAATCTTAACCTTCCTTAAATTTATCCGGGATATGTTAATTGGATAGATTCACCAAATGGTGAAGGAAAACATCGTGAAGAAACCGAAATATTCTAGAACAAAAAATTCAAAGATCTGTATAACGTCTACCCATTCCACATTGGGTTCTCTTCAAATGAGTCCTCCCACACAGGGCGGGGCGGGAGGGACTGTCAGACTTGACTGACTGAAATCCACGGTGGCCTTCAATAGCCCTTTACGAACCGGGGTCACGGTAATTCGTGAGTCCCGCGACCCCGGCAGGCTTTGGCCCTCTACAGGGGGACATTGGGTTCTCTTGGTAGATTTTATGGCCGCTCTTTCTCACAGAGAGTACTGTGTCCCAGCAATAGGAACATCATCATCATCAGCCTGTAAATCTCTACTACTGGACATAAGCCTCGTCCAGTATATGCCACTGAGCCTAACGACTAATTACGTATTTAGTGAAGTGGAGGATAAACACACCTGTCCGTATGTATGTCATATCATATAAGCTAAACGACTGCACCGAATTGGGTCAATGAGGTGTCGTTCGATTCGTTTGGTTCCGGAGCGGATGCTCGTGAAGGCAGGCGACATCATTCGAGTGGACCGCTGTTGGATTGTACTGAGAAAATTTAAACGACAACAGACGATTGATTTTTAATGTATTATGAGTTCATTTTTGAACATTGTATTTTTGAAGTGAAAACTTCTTTAGCGGCGTTGAGCACTTTTCTGTAATGGGTATAAAATCTTAAACTCGCGTCAGGACACTCGCGTCAGGACACGTGACCCTGACCGAAAAAGCGTAGGACGGCGCAGGGCGCTTGCGTGAATGTTCGTGTGACTTTATTACTTTTAAAGAAGTTTGTATGCTGGATACATTCGTTGCTAGGTAACATTGTTTATAAAAGATGTACGTCACATTGGAAAATTATTGAAATAAAAAGTCAACCATTTTTGCGAGTTTTACTAAAATCTGTTCACAAGATATTTCCAACAAATACTATTCAAGTTTTCACTTCTGCCGGCACTCCCAGAGTGCAACCCGTCGTTTTTTTTTTTAAACTTTGCCCCCATACTAGGAATTTCTCCTGTGTCGTGGGTGCGTTTACAAACATAGAAACTACACCCACTACACAAACACCCAGAACCGGAACAACTACTTGTAGGTCATACAAATATTTGTTACGTGCGGGAATCGAACCCGTCACACGCAGCGCAGTAGTCCAATCGCTTAGCCACTGCGCTAACCGTGCCGTCAATAGATGTATTTTGAGAATTAAGAACACAGTTTAATATTTACAATGTTTCGAACTTCTTTATTGCTAATATCTAGGTATTAGTAGTTTAGTAAACAGAATCTGACATACAGTGTAGACATAATACAAGCTCAAAAGAAAAGTACTGATGTTGTAAAGTCTCATTCAGACGATGCAAGAAATTGCATGCAAGTTTCACTACATTGCGGACTATTCTGTAGATAAGGAATTCAGTTGATCAAACAAATACCGCAATGTAGATAAACTTGCATGCAAACTAACTTGAAGCGTATAAATGTGCCTTAATTCTGTTACGCAATTATACCTTTGTGCCTATCAAAATAGTCCAACTAAGGATATAAAGGGCAAATTACAATCAAAACTAACCCGTACTGAACAGATAACTATATAGTTATATACAGTTCCGAAGTTCGTCGGAAATTGTTTAACATAATATCCATTCCTCCGCTCCGCTGTCTCACTCTGCTCCTGTGGACAGGCAACCTTAGACGTACAGGAGTTATTACGCTCACAAACAACGAGTAATCGGTAACTCGCCGTCCGATCAAGGGTCAGCCCGGATGGACGGCGCGTCATACGCGTGTCAAGGAGCTGTCAACAAACTGATTGAGTCCCTATAGACAAACGCCTGAATAAGTCGCGAGGATGTCTTAAAAGGACTCGCGACGTTATTACGTGAAGTACAACCGAAGAACCGAGCAACAGTCTACCCACCCAGGACTTATTTGACGATTTTAGCACCTTTTATACCGTGGTAAAATCATCAAATGAGTCCAGGGCAGAGCGGGAGGGACTGTCAGACTCGTACTGACTAAAATCCACGGTGTCCTTCAATAGCCCTTTACGTTCCGGAGTCACGGTAATTCGTACAGTTTCGCGACCCCGGTGATTTTAGCACCCTTACAAAAAAATACTTGTAAGAGTTGCAGTTTCCCTGCAAAAGTCAGACGTAACTACGCGGCTTTAAAATGGGTTAAAAGGTAGTTGCAGGTGCCAGTGTAGTTTTCATTTTATTGAGAGTGCTCTGTCGGAACAAGGCAGTCTTGCATAGTCTACAAGACACGGTGCAATATAGCCTGGAGCTTAGCACCCTCATTGTGCTTTTGTTTTATTTTCGAGCTCGACTCTTCCACACTTTGATTTTCTTTTAGCTGTTTTTTTTTTGTTTTTACCACTTACTGGAAACTTTTTGTCGTGGTGAGCTTAAAATTGAAAACCTATTTAAAATTACCGGGGCTCTCGTTTGTTCCGGTTGCTTTGTGAAAAATGTTGCCAAAAATGTATAAATAAAACATTTCGCGAACATGTCATTGTTATGACACGAGTCTTTATTATTCTCATCTGTAAGAGCTTTCGTTCAGAAAGTGTAATGTTTTACATTGTAAACGTGTGCGAGACGGCACGCAAACTCACTAGTATATATGGAGGCCTAATAAACACTGTTATTCACACCTGGACTTGGAGCTAAGTACGTAATATTGCTAACCTTTTCTTGCAGATAGAAAAAGAAAGAGTAAGAAGTTAGCTACCTCGGATTGGATTAAATTATTGTCCTACAACAGAATTTGCACCTCAATTTTCTTCTCTTACGGCTGGTTTTCGCTAAGCTGAGAGTTTTTTCGCACGACTAATGGAGATGTAAAAAGTTCGAAATTATTCTTCGAAACATAATTAAGTCTAGCCGGAATCTCATTATAGCGACAGTAAATCTCAAAAACGAAAAACGTGATAAAGGGAATCATAAGTCTGACCACCAGTCTTACCAAGGGGTATCTTAACGCCCAGTGACTGGGTTGTAGAGGTCAGGTAGGCAGTCGCGCCGTGTAAAATACTGATATTCGACTGCATCCTGTTCAACTGGAAGCCGACCGCAACATTGCATAATTGGTAAAAGCGTGATGAAGATAATCAAGTTCAAAATACAACGATGTGGACAGAAAAGGCAAAACGAGGAGGAAATTTATGAACAAAGAAAAGGAATTGTAAATAAAATAAATTAAAATAAAGGTACATCCTGTAAAAGGTAAATTGAAAATAGTGTATTTTTGTGAATTTATTTTAACTAAGTTTTAAATTCAATAAGAAGTTATCTATACTAATATTATAAAGAGGAAACCTTTGTATTTTTGTATGTTTGTATTGAATAGGCTCAAAAACTACTGGACCGATTTCAAAATTTCTTTTACCATTACTTAGAGGGATGCTTCCGAATCCGTATAGGCTATATTTTATCCCGGAAAATAGATAGGATTTTTCGTGGTAGTGATACTAATATTATAAAGAGGAAACCTTTGTATTTTTGTATGTTTGTATTGAATAGGCTCAAAAACTACTGGACCGATTTCAAAATTTCTTTTACCATTACTTAGAGGGATGCTTCCGAATCCGTATAGGCTATATTTTATCCCGGAAAATAGATAGGATTTTTCGTGGTAGTGAAAATTGTGGAGTAAGGCGTCGAAAAAAATGCCGTACGTTAACGATGCTCGCGGGCGCTGCCTAAATGGTTAGAGATGTATGGTTGACTTCTATAGAAAAGTTGTAGAACTCAATAATGCCTACAAAAAAGTCCGCGAAAGTATAAACCAAACATTTATATTTTAGCCATTAAAAAATTAATTAAATTAATTAAAATAAATGTCCACCCGTGCGAAGCCGGGGCGAGTCGCTAGTTCTATGATAAAATTGTCGATCAAGATCTTTAATTAGAGATAATCAAATATAAAGGCATCAACAAGGTTTAAGACAATTTTTGTCACAGCCTGGGTTTTATTATATTTTTAAGGTACTTTATTTTTTATTCATTTTTACACTTATTAATTACATTTTTAAATATTTTTACAAAAAAGCAATAAAAAACATTTAAAAATATAAAAAATAGCAGTCCACCAGCACCGGGAACAGGGTCCGGGCTACCGGCGGTCAGGGCTCCTGAGAGAGGAACCTCCTAACAATACGCGCCGTGTCTAGGAGTACTGCCTTCTGAATCAAGCGCTTGACCCAGCTTCCCAGCGAGAGCCTCCTCAGGTGTTGGTCGAGGCTCTTGGCGATTAAGCCATTGGCAGACACGACTATCGGCACAATAACTGCTGTATTCACGTCCCACATGTCAACAACCTCGCGAGCCAGATCAAGATACTTGAATTGTTTATCTTTTTCTGCTTTCACGAGGTTCTCGTCATGCGGGACCGTTATATCAACAATTATTGCGCGACGCTCCGATCGATCTATCACCACAATGTCAGGTTTATTGGCAACAATAGTCCTGTCAGTGACGATAGGTCGATCCCAATACAACGAGATATTGCCATTTTCGAGAACTGGGTCGGGCGCATACTTATAGTACGGCACTTCCGATTCCACAAGGTTGTACTTCAAAGCAAGCTGCTGGTGGATAATCCTGGCAACGAGGTTGTGTCTATGCAAATATTCGCCGTTAGCTAGACGAGAACACCCAGAAATAATGTGTCGGATTGATTCTCCCGGACGGTGGCATGCCCGACATATGTCAACCGTAAGGTACTTATTATTAACATAATTTCTTCTGGTTTTGGTAAAATCAAACCGTAATCAAATCAAATCAAATTATTTATTTCAACTAGGCCAATTACAGGCACTTTTGAATTGTCAAAAGACATAAAATAAAACTAGTACAAAAATAGTTACGATGCTACATTCCCAGTCACAAGACATAAAACTGTGAAAGTACCGTAGGTGCTCATTCCAAAGCGTAGATCTCTATGGAGAAGAATGAGCAAGATAATTAGGTAATGACCTCACTCCATCTACTGTTCTGTTTCTCATCCAAGTCTTGGCGTGTTGTCTCCAGCACAAACAGGTCAAGGTATCAGTAATCCAGCGCTCACAATCCATGAGCGATCGAAAACAAATGTAAGCCAATAATAAACGGATCTCTGAGTTTATTCAATTTGATGGTTTTATTTATCTTGGCTTATATTGTAAGCTTGTAAGCTGGGGGTTAAGTCTTGGCTTTCGAGTCTTGAGTTATTATGATGCATCAGCTTTTTTAGGGTTGTGGGACGCATTGGATAAACGTATTTTGCTGTTCTTAATTTAATTCAGAGAGCTGGTTACAGTTTTGGTTCTATTAAATTATTTTTTTATTGAAACACGCTGAAAACTTGTACAAGACTTCACCAATGTTCCTCAATAAAAAATTATAGACCAGACACTGCCGAGTGGTGTCATTTATTTGTGATATTTTTTTATTAAAAACGATGACCCACACAACGTTTTTTTTTTAAATAAATAACAGTAAATAAATTACACTAGAAAATGGCGGGACGAGCTTGACAGTGGTCCACTTTGAACTTGGATCGTGAAAACTGGAAATCATGGGGAGAGAACTTTGCCCAGCAGTGGAATGAAGTAGGCTAGAAGTATCAGTAAATTACACTAAAGTAATATACCAGGGTGTTTTAGTTTTCAAAGTCAGCGGGGAAGGCGAAACATACTTTACAATATATTCTTTTAACTATCAAATATGCAAAAAAAAATATCTGTAGAACCATTTCTGTGAAACAACGAAACGACACGAAATGTTTAATAGATTAAATAGATAAATTAAATAAAAGATAAAATTACACATAGTTTCTTCCGAAAATGTTTCACTACTTATGGTCCTACTCCAGAAGCACTTATCTATCGAAACTATTTTACTTATTCATCGGTCACGAAAAGTCATAAATTGGTTTACGCGGAAATTCGTCTCTAAGTAAAGGATTAGGAGAGCACTCAAGATCGTAACAAGAATAAAAGGCCATCACTTAGGACTACTACCAACCGTGGCAAGGACGAACAATCTGACTGGCTTATTAGATTCAACTTTTGTAAGTATTCTTAGACTATCGATGACAATAAAGTTCAAATTCATTTAGACCAAAATACGTGAACTTCGCTTACTGGCGTAAGGTTATTAGGAGTGCAGGCAAGCAAGATGAGAGGTCTTTACAGCTAGTACAGTGACAGACTCTTTCACTACACAGGGCGAGAGTAGTTATTCGATGATATCCCAACAAAAAAAATAGTTCGTCTACCTAATGTCAAGTTAAGGGCGCGTAACAGAAAGTTGGCAACGTCACCAATAGCTGTCAAACATTTACAATATTTAATTAATTTGGTAAATTTACTGTATGAAAATAATAAATATGGCTCTGTAGTGCACTCAAAAATGTATATAGGAATGCAATTAAAACACTGAATTTGATGTTATCTCCGTTTCAGGTGTAAAAAAGGCATTTTGAAGGTTTCCAAATACTTTTTTTACATCTAAAACTATGTGTTCGGTGTTACGATATTAATTATTGCATCCCCCTTTCAATTTTTAGTGCACTACAGAGCCATATTTCTTATTTCCATACAGTAAAATTGCCAAATTAATTAAAACTTGTTAACTTGAAAACTATTTGCGGCGTTGCATACCTTCAGACTCGTGTCGGTACGGAAAAACGTTAGCTCGTAGTTCAAACTCAATATCCTATTCTGGCTTCAAGAAAGGTCTGAAACTGAAACTTTTGACTGTACACAAAATTAATACAAAGTTTTTTTTAAATATAGTTAATTCAATTCTAACGGTACAATGGCTTTAAGGAGGATTCACACGAGTGAAATGGGCTGAGACTAGGAACTATGGTAGTTATTTATGTATTGAAGTTTTGCCAAAGTCCGATGTTCGTAGTAATGTGCCTCATTCGAATTGATTCGCCCGCGTATACTATTCGTAACTTGTAAATAATTCCACGAAAACGTATTGTAAGTAATACCGGGATACACGGTATTCTGTGATATTCACCTATCTATTTATATGCCAATTTTTATTAAGATCTATTCTGCCGTGATTGTGAAATTCGATTTTCGCATTTATACTATTAGTTAGACTTAGAACAGGATTACAATGAGATTATGAGATATCTGTCGAAACTATTTTCCGAAATTACAAAGAAAATCATAAAAAAAGACCAGATTATAATTCACTTAGCCTAAAATAAATTACTATTCCGTACCCGTTGGACAGATACAAATGGAAACGTCACAACCTGAGCAATCGCTCCATGAGTGATGGGACAACCGTTATACACTGATTGGAAAACCGAACACCAAAATGAAACTCAATTTTCGTCGTGTACTGGCCACGAAGACTCGTTCCAAAATCGAATATTTGGGCTAACAACCTTCAATCTCTAGTAAATGGAATATTGAACGAACGTTATTTTGCAGGTATTCCCGTTTAATCAACAATTTTCAGAGCACTTATTTTAAGAGCAATTATTTATTCCCAATTGTGCACCTGACCAAAATTTTGACAAGTTGCTCAATCAGGAACAGAAATATAATTCAAATCCATTCCCATTAGAGCAACTACGGTAGTTTCTTGTGATGCAGTGTGTATAAAATAATTGGCATAGGTGGTTGGTTTTTGTAACCTTCAAGAAAATACGAGTATAACTGAAATAGGAGTACTTACAAGCAAAAGTACTAGGCTAGCATAGGTTCTAGAAGGTATGTTCTTTAATCTTCTGGGAAGTTAAACAGAAACACTTACCAGCAAAAGTAATAGGCTAGCATGGTTTCAAGGTGGTATGCTTTTAAACCATACTGGGAAGGTTAACTGAAATACTAAATACCCATCACTACAAGCTATCAAAACGTAGTTGCTCGAATGGGAACAGATTTAAATTATAATTTCATTCCATTCTGATGGGTGCTCAATCGGGAATAAAAAGTTGCTCTTAACTTAGGTGCTCTGGAAATAATTGCTCAAACGGGAATATCTCTTATTTTGAACCATTACTTAGGTATTGAATTTTTCATTCTGATTAATAGTGTTATTAATAACTACTAGCATTAAAAGGAGACAAATATTGTGATTCCCGGAAAACAGTCCTTTCATCTAGAATTCTAGATTGTCTTTGATATATTGGCAGATTTGATTAAATCCGGATAATAGAATAGCTATCGAGTTAAACAGTCCAATCGCTTAGTCACTGTGTCAATCGTGCCATAATTTTGTATTACCTTGCTAGGAAAATTACAAATAATCCACTCTATTAAATTCTGAAAACGAACAGATGACAACTAAAATGACGGTGAACAAACTTCATACAATAGCACAATGATGTAGATACTTAGATAGGTGCATTTCTGAAAAGTGCGGTGCACAAAATTCAGCAGTTTTGTCGTTGATATTTTATTTACGCAAAGTTCCTGTTATTCGCAAATACGAACATTTTCATGAAGCGTAAAACTTTACTGGTATAACTACTATTCTGGTATAGTGGCCACTAAAATTCCCCAACATGTTGATTATTTCCTGATATTAAGAGAGGCGTATACGCTACGTGCGAAATCAGTGATGGGGACTATCAAATAGATCACAGCGCGCAATGTGACTTTGACGACACGGTTTGATTCATCTCGGGTTCGATTCCCGCACGGAGTAAATATTTGTATGACCTACAAGTAGTTGTTCCGGGTATGGGCGGTTGTTTGTAAACGCACCCACGACACAGAAGAAATTCTTAGTGTGGACAAGGCTTTTAAAAAAAATGTAACAGAAATGTGAATTACGGGGGACACTCGCGGAGTGAAGTACATGTCAAGTTTAATTGTGTTTATAGTATTTGAAGTTGAGGAATTTTTCACAGATAGTTTTAAGCAATTTTCATTTTTTGGTCTTGTATTGTTGGATTATTTTGCATCTGTAATCTGTACACCTTCTTTCATCGTATTCTAAATTTCAGTGCCGGAGGATTTTTTCGGATCACAAAAACCTCGTTGATTGGACTATGTAGCGAAACAACAAAAGCCGGTACAAAGCACCTATTCATTCCGTTTATGAGCAGTTTACATTATAATAATACCCATAGATACAGCGCATATTAACATTTTACGATTATTGCACTGTAAACTGGCCATACTTCACTCTTGATATGAATAAAGATTACCTTGTGTATTAATGAAAAAGCGGCGAGAATTTTCCATGGCGTTATCAGTATGACATTGCCAATTCCAGCTGGTACCTTTGTACCCGGTTTTAAGGGCATCGAAGTAGAAAGTAGAACTAAATAAATAGTTCAAAATTACCCACATGGTTGCAATATCCTTTTAATAGAGGGAGACCTGTGTCCCAGCTTTTTTTTTTTAGCGTGGTAAAATCATCAAATGAGTCCTCTCACCCAGGGCAGGGAGGGAGGGACTGTCAGACTTGTACTGACTAAAATCCACGGTGTCCTTCAATAGCCCTTTACGTACCAGGGTTACGGTAATTTGCGAGTCCCGCGACTCCGGCAGACTTTGGCCTTCTACCCGTCACTATGCTGAGCCTGTGTCCCAGCTGTGGGAACATTTACAGGCTGATTATTTTCCTATCATATCGTGGCAGCGCTGAAACTACGGTTTGTCTTTAGTGGATTTTAAATTTTATGATCTAGAACATAAAGCTCAGACCTAGTCGATAACTGAGTCGCAGAGGTTCCGGCTTGGAGTCTGGCAAAGGGCAATGGAACGCAGCATTCTGGTCATCAAACGACAGGACGGAATTAGCAACACCACGTTGCGTTCTAAAACGGGCATTCTGGACGTCTCTCGGCAAGAAGGCTGCCAGGCTGAAGTGGGATTAGGCAGGTCACGTCAGCCGCATGAGCGTTGACCGCTGGGCGAAGGTCGCCACCCAGCGGGTACCTGGAGATGGACAACGCCGCGCCCCCGAGGCCGGCCCAGAAAGAGGTGGCGAGACGAGTTAGACTCATACCGTGAGAGATGGTTCGAAGAGGCGCTAGACGAGAAAACTTGGGGGAAGCCTTTGCCCAGCAGTGGAACAGTATAGGCTAAACCAAAAAAAACAAAGTGAAAAGCTTTTCGATTCAGACCTATGTAAATTCTACACAATAGATGGTAATAATGGAACAGTCGATTTTCTTTGAATAACTTGCAAACATGTTCAATGATTAAAGTTCTGGAAACATCGCTTATTTTGTTAGTGTGTTACGTTATCCCAACTTTCTCTACCATTGAATATTCCTATATACCATTTTTTTTTGCTTGGTACAACTTTTAAAAACATCAAAAAGGTTACAGTTTTAACAATCAAAATTAGCAAAGCATTAACAAACATTCTAATTGACCTGTTAAAACGATCCGATAACAATGAAAACCTTTAGAAATATAAATCCGTCAATAGATTTAACTTAATTACTTAAGGTCAAAGCCCCAGAAGCTGGTGATTTCATACAAGTTCTTATGTTTCGAAATAACTCAACTAAATTAAATGAAACTGCAGACATTTAACAGAACACATAGGTCTATAGGAATATGAGAAAACATTGTCGAAATATCTTATTTAAAAAAAAGATAGTCGTCCGTTTATATTGAAGAGTTTAAAATCAGTCCAATTTAGCTGTAAGTAACACTACTTTACGAATAAGTTTTTTTTTTCTATTTTAAAACGTTTCCCCACGCTAGGAATAGCTCCTGTATCGTGGGTGCGTGTACAATCATAGAAACTCACATACACAAACACCCAGATCCGGAACAAGTACTCACAGATCATACAAACCCGTGGGAGATCGGACACGCTGCGCAGAAGTCGATCGCTATGGCACTGCTTCAGCCGTGCCAAAACTTAAGAACTTGAAAGTTTCCATGGAGTACCATTCGTTACATATGCTCATAAGGTATCATTCCATATGTTTACTAACAACTTTGAACAAGAACATACAATTACTTTAACACGTGGAACGAGAGTTAATGGCAGCAATTAGTTATTTACATAACATAACATCATGCCTGTAATCCAATAAGGGCCAGGCAGAGCAGCGGGTCTAAAACGGAAACTTTAAGAAAAATTCCTAATGATTTACTTCGTGCATTTCCAGCATCATCGTTCGTTCACGAATCCGTTTTAAGTAGGTACTTAGTTTTAATTAATGAAACAAAAAACTAAAATCGTCTTACCACCAGAAAGATAAACATCAGTCTGTTCAAAATTTGTCAAAAAAAAACCGCCATGACAAAACGACATTTCACGTTCAGTTAAGGATCGTTACACTTTTTTTAAGACGTAAGCGTACAGCAGAAGTTTTTCTTTTTGTGTTAAGACGGAAAATGTTTATCCAAATACCTACTTTGTTGGCAAGAATTCGAAAATCTTATGTCCCCACACTGTGGTGTGGTGGCGCTGTTATCGCTCACATTTTTTTTTAACGTGGTAAAATCATCAAACGAGTCCTCCCACCCAGGGCAGAGCGGAAGGGACTGTCAGATTCACACTGACTAAAATTCACGGTGTCCTTCAAAAGCCCGTTACGTTACGGGGTCACGGTAATTTGAGAGTCCCGCGACCCCGGCAGGCTTTAGCCCTCTACAGGGGAGCCCCGTCACTATGCTGACACTCCTTGAGGCGCGCGTGGAACACAACGCGCCGTCGACCCGGGCATGGTCCATGGTCGGACAGCGAGTCGCCCATTACTCGCCGCCCGCATGCCCGCGTCTACGGTGGCCGGAGATCGCCTGCCGACACGCATACACATAGCACAAAACAGTCTCATAATTGCATCAATTTGTCGCTTACCCCCTTTATTTCCACTAGAATGAAATGCAAATGATCTTGTTTCACTCGCACGTGTATATTCCCCAGTCACTAGGACCAAGGTTCGAATCTTTTATTCAATCGAACAACCCAAGATACCTTTAGCGATGGGTCAACTGACCGACTATTCGGCTGCAAAAAGGCCGGAGGCCGAAAATTTTCGCTTGATTAATATTATGACTATCGAAAATAATGACAGTGTCGTTTCATAGAATTCATCAATTTGGTACCCCTGTAACGAACGTAGGTACTTTCAAGGTGGTCAATCGTGAAGCTGGCTGTAGAGTTCAGTACTTTGAGTTCATTATAATAATATTATGCACAGCGATTGTAATCGAGTGCATATTATACACTCGATTACAATCGCTGTGCATTCATTTCATTTCTGTTAAACTATGCAGTGCCAAAAGAAGAAGCCGATTTATCCTAATCCTAACTAATATTATAAATGCGAAAGTAACTCTGTCTGTCTGTCTGTCTGTCTGTCTGTCTGTCTGTCTGTCTGTCTGTCTGTCTGTCTGTCTGTCTTTTCTTCACGCCTAAACTACTGAACCGATTTGTGTGAAATTTGGTACAGACATAGTTTGGAACTTGAGAAAGGACATAGGATAGTTTTTATTACAAAAAAATAAAAACAAAAAATAAAATTTATGAAGTGCTCTAACGGAGTATAGATAATTCCTTAAACTGTCAATAGATGGCAGTGATCGTGCGATGGTGTCGATCGTTACACGAGTTCGAATCATGTTATTATTTTAATTCATCGGAAAAAGTAAATAAATAGTAAAAAGGTATGAAAAAAATAATATCAAAATAATAAAACTTTTAGTACAAAGAAAATGCCCGAACGGAGTTTAGATAAATAATGCGAGATGTCACTATGGATTGATAGATGGCGTTGGTTTCAAAATTGTATTGTCGGTTGTATGATAGTTTATGTGGACTGGTCCTGTTTCGTAAATTTTAATTTGTTCCGTTGTATAATTGGTGTTCCTGTGATGCTTATGAGAAACTATATAACTAGATCCACCAAGACTATATAACGACATACGGTTACAAATAACCTATTTAGGACGGAATGTCATTAAAGCCGTTATTATGACTGGGATGGCAAAAGGCGAAACTTTTCCCCCCGTATTCCGTAACCCCGTATTCCCATCATTCCAACTGATTTGCCATTCCAATTCAAAAGAGTTCAGTTTCCGCTGTAAACTGCGTTTGCAATGACCATAAATAAAGCCCAAGGGCAAACGCTAAAAGTTGCGGGGGTACATCTTGAAAAAGACTGTTTCTCCCATGGACAACTCAACGTTGCGTGCTCAAGAGTGTCGAAACCACAAAACCTTTATATTTTTGCAAAGGATGGCAAAACTAAAAACGTGGTAAACAAAAATGTCTTGGTGTAAGAAACTTTCATAATCTCTTAAGCCTAAAATAATAGAACATTTGTCAAGGGAGAAACAGTCTTTTTTCCTTTTGGACTGAAATGCCAAATCAGTAGAATGATGAGAAAAAAAGGGAAAAATAACATTTTCGCCTTTTTCGATCGGCAAAACGGCTTTAATGCTCTAAATGAGTATAAGTACATCTCTTAAATTCAAACGCAGAACTAATTATGTTGATTTTTGAAGAGTTCCCTAGAATATCGTCTACATTTCATTTTTAAAGAGATCCCGCGAGATCGGGAACTATCAAATCAAATCAAAAGCATTTATTTCAAGTAGACCAGCTACAGGCACTTTTGAATTGTCAAAGACATAAAAAATATAATTAAATACTACAAAATTATGGTGCTACAGTCACAAAACATAAAAACTGTGAAAGTACCGTAGATGCCCGTACCAAGAAGTACCTAGATCGAACGAGAAGAACGGGCAAGAAACTCCATGGACACTCTTTTTAGATCGCCAAAATTATTACAAAACCTTTGTTACATCATTCATTTTTAGATGGTACATTATGATGGTAAAACACCACTATGTGGGTAAAACCAAAAATCTGCTGGAAGTCACTATTCCACGCGAACGAAGTCGCGGGCAAAAGCTAGTCTATATATATAAAAGGAGAACTGACTGACTGACATATCAACGTACAGCCGAAACTACTGGGGCTAGGAAAGTGAAATTTTGCACACGGCTTCCTATTATAATGTAGGGGAGCACTAAGAAGGGGTTTTTGGAAATTTAACCTTTAAGGGGGTGAAAAGGGGGAATTAGGAAAGTACGTAACCCACGCGGACGAAGTCGCGGGCAAAGTGCTAGTCTACAATAATGTTATAAAGTTAGTAAGTTTCATTTTAGAAAGTAATCTCCATTGAACCGATTTTGAACAGAAAATCCGATTTCTGCGTGACATTGACTGTATATTTTTTTGAAACCCGCGCGAACATGGACTTCGCAGCTGGAGAGCTAGTATATTAAAATTTTAATTAAATAATTAGCAGTTGCGGTGTTAAATTAATAATTTCGTTTTAAACTCCACAGCTAGACTAGACATACTCGTACTAGTCAGCGCTTTTGGCCGGCTAGTTGTCTTAATCTAATAGTCGGGGACTAGTCGGTACATCTCTACATTTTGTGAAATATTCTTACGTAATTGAACATTCGGTACATTTATAACGGTTTGATTTTTTTTTAGCTATTTTTTACATAAATTTTTTGACAAGGTATTTTTTCATAACGTTGAACTGAGCGAAATTAAGGTGAACCAAATGAGATAAAAATGAACCCCTCCCGATTATCATTACAGAAAAAATGTTTTCGTAATGGGATGTAAAATTATTGAAATAACGTTGAAAATACATTCCCAATATAATATCTGAAGCTCAGATTCTCGTATATTTTTCCAATCCCGTTTAAATAAATAATAATTTCCCAATTTCATTATTTTTTTGATGGGTGTTGAAATATATTTTTCGGGTATTATGTGTATCCTCCATTTTTTGTCCTGGAACCGAAAATTCGAATATATGCGTTTGCCCTTGTTTATGAATGATCGCTTTTTTTTATTCCAGAACTTTTGCCCCACATTCCAAATAGTTTCAATTGAGTTGATGAATTGAAATGTAATTTCAATCCTTTTTTGAAGTGAAAACTTCTTTAGCGGCGTTGTGCACTTTTTTTGGAATGGGTAAAAAATGTTAAACTCGCGTCAGGACACGTGACCTGATCGAAAATTGTGTCGAATGTTCGTGTGTGTTTATTACTATTCAAGTTTTCACTTCTGACGGCACTCCCAGAGTGCAACCCGTCATTTTTTTAACCTTTTAACCGCCTACGTCGGATTTATCCGACAAATATTTTCAGGTTCATTTCGCCAGAGTCGTAAATATCCGACTAAAATACCACGACTCATTTAATGTTCTTTGAGTATTGCACTTCCGTCTCTTTTGCAAGAATTTGTTTTTCGTTTTACTATGCCGGGCGTTGTTGGGGGCACGACAATTGATTTGAAGTCGGACGGTTTAAAGGTTAATGGCAAGGTTACTTTTGACGCAGTTTACTTACTATCCTAACAATTTAAAGAACTTTTTAAGTTACCACGGAGAAAAAAAAACGAAGCCGCTAGCAACAGCTAGTAGATTATAATTATAAACTTTTTTAAGTACCTGTATTTTTTATCTTGAGCAGCAAACAAGAACAAATTGCCCAAAGGACAAGCTTTTAATTGAGAAATATTGTTCATTTTTTAATAACAAAAGTCTCTTGAAGATAAATGATAACCTTGACTCAGTCTCAAAATGATAATGATTAATTATCAAGTTTTCGGACAGACTTTTTATATAAAACTTTTTTTTTATAATTGTTTGTAGCTTAATAAGGAAAATAATTGTTTTTTTTATTTAATTTGTGATTTAAATGGAAATTTGCTGTGGGCTTTTATTATTATAATAATATTTGCAAATTAGTGGTAAATTAATATTTAAAATGCTTTCTCAAGCCTTAGGCTGCTTTTTCACCAGAGATGTGCTATGCTACAATGCTATGGATGCGTTTGATATCCACCAATCATATTCATTGGTGCACATATCATAGCACTGGTGGAAACGGATTCAACTAAGATATGTTTTTTATATAGAAGAATGTATGCTATCGATGTGTGCTATGGATGCACCTGCTGTCGACGTTTTATAAGTGCCCTCATGGGCCTATGTGAAATAAAAACTTTTGATTTTGATTTTTGATTTTGGATGCGTGCTATGAATGCCTGCTATGGGTCGTCTTCCCTACTATCCATACATCGCATATCTCGAGCTGCGCATCTTCCTCGCGCAGCTACTTTGCGGCGGCGATCTTTATAGCGCATCTTACTCGCACCGCTACATAGCTTAGCATCAGTAGAAACGGTCGCATGGTTTCGTAGCTCAGCTTTTACATTCTCGCAGCATAGCTGCATTGTTTTTTAGCCTGGTAAAATCATCAAATGAGCCACCCAGGGCAGAGCGAATAAAATCCACGGTGTCCTTCAATACCCCTTTACGTTCCGGGATCACGATAATTCGTTAGTTCCGCGACCATTATTGACAAACCTGGACAAATATTATCCAACAAACATACCTTCAAAGTCAAACACATGTTACCTATTTCCCATCATCTGTGTAAAACGGGACATACAAATATTTGTCCCTGTACATTTCATCCCGCGACTCAAAGGACCACTGCCCCCGTAACCTAAAAACTGGTTAATCCCAAGACATGTCACAGGTTTCTATAAGAAAAAGGAAATAGGTATGACTTTATATCATTACCTTACCTAAGTTGTATGAAAATAATTTTATTAGTAGTATATTTTTTCATAAAACATATTGCCATCAAAATACAGTTATTTTGAAAAGTTCATCTAAGTCAGTATTTTTTTTATATCGCGGTAAAATCATCAAATGATTTCTCCCACCCAGGAGAGGACGGGAGAGACTGTCAGACATGTACTGACTAAAATCCACGATGTCCGTCTCCTTCAATAGCTCTTTACGTTCTGGAGCCACGGTTACCCGATAATCCGGCGACCCCGGCAGGCTTTAGCCCTCTAAGGGAACCCCCCTTATCCCGTCATATTGCTGACAGTTCATCTAATGCGGTATGCAGCATTTCTAGCACACGAGAAGCAAATCCTCCACGGTTCACGGCTCAGATCGTCGACTGCCCCTAATGTTGGAATACCGGCTCATTACCTAGCTACCTCATTAATTTACTATTCCTGGCAGATAACACGTTGGGAACTAGACGCGAAGTCAGCTAAGTAAGAAAACCGAATCTAATGAAAAGGATAGACTTCGTCGTTGCAGGTTGAATGTTGATTAAGTTTTAATGAAAGGACCATTTTTTTTTAGGTGGTAAAGACGTGTAGCGTCCATTTTCTTAGGTGGAGTGGAAGGGACAATTATACACGTACTGACTAACTCCAACGTGTTCCTTCAATTCTCATTTACATTCCTAAGTCACGGTAATGTTGGGCATGCGGGCAGCGAGTAATGGGCAACTCGCTGTCCGACCATGGACCATGCCCGGGCCGACGGCGCCTTATGTTCAACGCGCGCCTCAAAGAGTGTCAACAAAAATGACGGGGCCCCCTATACAGGGCCAAAGACTGTCGGGGTCGCGGGACTTATGATTTACCGTAACCCCGGTACATATTAGTAAGTACGAGTCTGACAGTCCCTCCCGCTCTGCCCTGGGTGGGAGGACTCATTTGATGATTTTACTACGATAAAACAAAAAAAAGGTCACGGTAATGTTACCGTGTAACATGTGCTTGTACAGTCCCGCGACGCCAGTAATACGGTCACAGTATTCTATGGACGCCTGTAACACTATCTGTACACTGTCTTATCGCTGGCTTTTTGCCGACCTTGCAACGTTTTCACCCTTTTTGAGGGTCTGAAGAAAGTGGGCAAGAGTGTTGTTCCAACAGTTAATAGCTTCGGTGGAATCTGTTTGCACCGTGAGTCACCCAACTGATTCCAAACCTCATGATGGATAGGGTTTGATTTCCAGATCGAGTAAAATGTTTTTGATATTTATAATAGGGAATTCTCATTCGTAATTTGGATTTATTCGCCCTTTTTATGGCGACAAGAGTTAATTACATTTTAACAAAGAACCAGAGAAGTTGATTTCGTTTCGTGGAATATTATTATTTGTGGTTTATTGTTATACCTATAAAGTTTAAATTCTTTATATAATAGAGTTTGTTAAAAGTAAAAGCCGATTAAAAATTTGTATCGACAATTGTTACAAAAATATCGGTATTATTTGACGTTTTTGTTACATTTGGGTACAAAAATATCAAAGAGTATGTTTAATACTTTGTTATTTTATGAATTCTAATATACATAAAGGTTTTATTAGACAGAAATTGATAGAATATCGAAAGACTGTTATTTTTTACTGAATTGGACCATAGCTCATTTGAATTTAAATTTGGAACTTCGTAAGGTTCTATTGTCAAAGACTATTTAAATGTGATGTTCATGTGTCTGACGCTCAAACCCTAGTGTTATGTTTTTTTATTCAATGTATTTCTAAGGCATTTTGTAAGTGTAAAAACATTAGTATTTGCGCTCCTTCTCCACATTAACCAAAGTTCGATCAATTTTCGTTAAAAGTTTTGCGTACAAAGTTTTGCTTCAAATAATTATTAATTTGATGTATTTACTGGAACCAGTAAATTACGTCTCTCTCAAAAATAAGTTGAAACGAATAGAAAAAAATCCCTCACTGAAATATCATCAAAAACTCAAATAAAAACTCCATAAAAATTAAAAACACAGACCACATAAGCTTATTTGAATAAAATTTTACTCCACCAAAAGTTATTTAATTTCGAATTTCAAACGCAACTTTTAGGTTACATTTTTTAATAAAGTTATAACGCTAACGTTAGAAATTACTTTGGTTTCGTTTGCGTTACAAAATTACAAGCAAACACAGTTATGGCCGGGAGGCAATGGGTTTTATTTAATCAAGACATTAAAGGTTGAAGATCAAAGAAGTTTTGTAACCGGCCGCTCGTTTGATGTAATTATTCTGGTTTTGGTTATTTGGTTAATAATTTATGGTATGTGAGATGGGTTAATGTAAATAACTGTGTTGGGTTGGGTAATTAATGTGGGCGTAATTAAAATTTACACAGGTATATAAAGGATACAAAAATACCGTTAACGAAACCGAAATTACGTGTTCTTTCCTTTAATTTCTGGTCTAGAACCTTCGTACGTTTCTAATGTAATTTAAAATGAAATGAAGGAGTCGAGATACTGTCTGAGAAGGTTAATGTGACCCTGGAACGCAAAGGGCAATTGAATAAACGCGGTGATTGTTTAGACTTTTACAGTAGGAGTCTAGCAGTCCTTTCCGTTACACCCAAGGCAAGGACTCAATAGATGATAACACCTAATCTAAAAAATCCCAATGTCAAGATGGTTTTTAATCCATTAGTACACAAACAAATCCTAGGATCAATCTGCCAAGAAACCCTCGCCAATGTATTGGAAGGATTCGATACGTTCTGAAACTTATCGCGAAACGAATCTGAGTGACAGCATTACAATTAGAAAACACAATGGGCAACCAGGTTTTTATCGTGTTTTTCTTTCAGACTGAAAGTTGTTTTTAGATTATTAAAAATAAATAAATAAATATTCCACAACTATCACACAACGCCATCTAGTCCCAAGCTAAGCAGAGCTTGTGTTATGGGTACTAGACAACTGATAAACATACTTATATATTTCTAAATACATACATATTATAGATAAATTACACCCAGACACAGAACAAATGATCGTGCTCATCACACAAACATTTATCCTGGGAGGGAATCGAACCCACAACCTCCGGCATAGCAGTCAGGGTCACTAACCACTAGGCCAACAGGCCTGTCAAAAGCTAATACATGATAATGTTTCTCAGTAGGGCTGTTCTCTAAAGTATGTATGTATGTGTGCGCTGACGCATTGTATTCGCAGTCTTTAATCAATAGATTTTCAACTTTATGTTGAGAGTATTTCGGTTTCAACGCTGATGTAGCACTGTGAGTGAATGAAAGCATTTCGTTCATTTTTCTGCTAGAAAGTTAATAGTTAAAGAATTGGAATCTAAATAATTTTTGAGCCTTTCTCTTAGACTTGCAGGATACAAATTCCCGCTGTACCGTTTAAGTCTAAAAAATTATAGTTTAAAAAAACTAAAAAAACACGCTTTAATAGCAATCGAACTAAAAAGTAGAAAATAACTTTTAAGTATAAGAGAGTTTATGTTACTGCAACATAAAATCCAACAATCAATTATCATAATTAACTTAGAATAAGATTAATATAAATATTAAGATATTAACAAAAATTCAAATAAAGTGAAAAAGCGTGGGGTGCTTGATATCGAATGTAATGATCATTTTATTAGTTGTGTGTACTGTTTGCAATATCAAAATTATTATAAAATTTCATTGAGCACCCCACGCTTTTTCACTTTATTTGAATTTTTGTTAATATCTTAATATTTATATTAATCTTATTCTAAGTTAATTATGATAATTGATTGTTGGATTTTATGTTGCAGTAACATAAACTCTCTTATACTTAAAAGTTATTTTCTACTTTTTAGTTCGATTGCTATTAAAGCGTGTTTTTTTAGTTTTTTTAAACTATAATTTATTTTCTGAATTTTTAGTCTCAAGACGACAATAAAAGAAATAAAAAAATTAAAATACGCAAGCGCGGATGCGCGCGCACTATTTCGGTAGCAGTGACTAATTATAAAATTCGAAGATTGAGAACGGATGATCGCGCAGCAATCGTCAGCAGCGACCAATAAAGAAATTTGTCTTTTGAAAGTGGGAGAAGCCAGAGAGAGGAACAGGTCGTATGCAGCAGAGATCCAATCGGCAGCAAAAGACAGAGAATGACATTTTCATCGGCGATATCATGCTCACTAATCTAAATATATTTTTTACTATCACTCCGCCGGCGACTTCGTCAGCGCGTGTTTCTAACTTCGAACCCGAAATATTATTGACGACAAACTGATTTTACAATATTCTCCCGCTAGGGGTTGATTTTTGAAATATAAATAATTACGCATCCTTTATTCGATTGGGAAACTATTTATGCCAAGTTTTGGGTTTGTCGAAGCAAGCAGCCTTCACTTAAAACTTAATCACCCTTTTTCACCAACTTAGAGGGTGATTTTCGAAAGACCCAAAAACACGTGTTTGATTATTTTTTATCTAATTTTTAAATACTGAGTTTAAAATTTATCGGTTAGCGCGTTATGATTTTCCCACACAAACTTTAACATCGTCTAGATTACCAAAGGAGGGTAGTTTTAAAAAACGAATAATTCCCATCTTTTTTATTTACTTTCACTCATATTCGTACCAAGTTTCAAGTTTATAAACCTAACGGATAAGATTTTACATACAAAGGTTTTTACCCCTTTTCACCCCCTTATAGGTAGATTTTCGCAAAATCCCTTCTGAGTGATCACCTACATAATGTATCGCACCTACCGTCCAAAATTCAGGTTCTACGTTAAGCCATTTTAGATCCTTCCCTTTAAACTTGAATACCCCTTTTTACTAACTTGAGGGGTGATTTTCGAAAAACCCAATAACACGTGTTTAATTATTTTTGATCTAATTTATATATACTGAGTTTTAAATTCCTCAGTTAGCGCTTTATGATTTTCCCATACAAACTTTAACATCGTCTAGGTTACCAATGGAGAGTAGTTTTAAAAAACTATTAATGTCCATCTTTTTTATTTACTTATACTCATATTCGTACTAAGTTTCAAGTGTATAAACCTAAGGAATAAGATTTTTCATACAAACATTTTCACCCCTTTTTCACCCCCTTAGAGGAGGATTTTAATATAAAATTTATGAGATTATTGTATTGTCATCGGCCCTTGACCCCTGTGCAAATTTTCAAGTTAATCAGACTGCTGGAAGTGGGTGAAAATGAAGTTAAAAGATTCCGTTACATACATACATACATACATACATACATACATACAGGTCAAGCTAATAAAAGCGTGTTAAAAAGACAAATGGCAGAGTTGTCCGGGCTACTTAAAAACTGGCTGGACAGAATACAAGTCACTAACACGAGATACCAAAGAAGAAAACCAAGATATTGGGATTGAACGTAAACAAGAACAGATAAAAATGACAAAATATGATAAACTTGCTGACTCCACTTACTTTGTAGCGCCACAGAATCAATACTACTGTGTAATAGTATTGATTCTGTAGATGAGTGATGAATGTAAATAAATGATGTAGTAGTTGTAGCAGTATTAGTAGTGTTACTAATACTACTACTACTACATCATTTGTTACAAAAAATCTGATAAATGAATAACCGCTCGACCGATTTTGTGCAAACTTCACATAAACCATTTACTAAATAGTCCGAAGAGCCCGTTCTTGAGTTATAAAATTACAACGAAAAGTGGCATTGACTTTTATATACATAAAAAAAACCTTCTTACCTTCTTATCTCTATTAATTACCTTCATGTTTTATGCAACAAAAACTCTAATTAAAGGTTCAAGTTTTTATATCCGCCTTATCTCTCAAAAACCGCTCCACAATTTAAGCTTCATAGCTAAATAAAAAAAAATATACTCACTTTATCTTTGTATGACTAAATATGAAGCAAAATATATCATTTAAAGATACTTTTTAGTTAATTAGTATTCATTGAAATAATCTAATCAATTATACCAATAAAACCTTTTCTTTACGAATCCCTTGCTAGGAACCGTTTTGATAAGTCAACTTCTTTGACATATAATTAGCATACTAATTTATAATGAGAAAACGGCAAATTTACTTTATATAGATTAAATTTTTCCTACCGTACTCCATTGTTGATAGGATTCAAACTAATTACGAAACAAACTGTCCAAACTTCCGAACAGTAGAGGGTTAGTTCAATTATAATTATTTGCATTAATTATTAGGAAATACCAATTCCAAATTCAATTCTCCTAATTGAATTGTCAGTCGTCGAACTGTGTTGTCAAATATAGGTACATTCCGCCATCATGTTTACGTTCCATATTCAAATTGATCAAATTACATAATGGCACTTTTGAATTGTCAAAAGTTGACAATTGGTGCCAAACCACTGGCGGTATGACACGTTGTATGGCGGCCTCTAAGGTAACTAATAACCAGTTACAAACCAGGTGAAAAAGACCAATTATTTAATAACTTGGTTATAAGTTATTAAATAATTGCTCTTTTTCACCGATCTCCCAAATCTCCTTCCTTCTCACCGAAATAGCTATTTCTTTTATTATGAAACTAAAATCCTAAAGTTACAATACAAGTATTGACTAAGTAACTTTTTTTCCTCTAATGAAATTCACGAACCCAAAAATCTACCTATGTACATTTTTGAGCGAAAAAGTTCAGCATCTCTTTGTTTACATACTTTGTGTATTTAGGATATTTTCATTACACTTTTCTGTTTATTTAGGAACTTGCAAAACTTGCTTGTCCCAGCTTAAAATATTAAAATAGAAATAATCTTGAGTGTGGTCCATGCAAGTCTACTCCCAAGATGTGTCCGCAATTTTTTATAAAACTAGCGACCCACTCCGGTTCCGCGCGGGTGCAATCTCTGCTATATTATGCATGTTGTATATTTATAAACCTTCTTCTTGAATCACTCTATACTCGTATATTAGAAAAAACCGCTTCCAAATCCGTTGCGTAGTTTTAAAGATTAAAGCATACATAGGGACAGACAGACAGACAGACAGCGGGAAGCAACTTTGTTTTATACTATGTAGTGATTACCTTTTGTATTTTTCATTAGTTTCAGTGAGAGAACCGAAATAAATTTTATTGTGAGGGTACACAATTCTTGGTTTGTATTTCGTTGTGTAAGTAGTTTTGCTTTTACTAGTAAACATTATTTTTCATTTACTTTACTACTTAAGTAAGATGATCCTGAATTGGTTTAGCAATGCTTTTGTTGCGAATTATGTTTGAGGTAATTAGACATGGTAAATAAAATTATTTAAAAGACACGCAATAGTAAAATACAATGATATTATTTCTTCAAATCCTAGTGTTAATATTCGTTGTAATTCTGTTTTTCATAAAGCGGAATAAACTATGTATAATATGTTCAACAAATTGCAAAAGTAGAAAAATCATACGTCCTACACAGAGACAATACCAACAAGTAGAAAATATATAATTGAATTATCTATTTCGGTATTTTATTTAAATCTAGGATTTCACAATCGCGATGTTTCGTCCTTCGGATCACACGCCGGATACTTTGTACCTGAATGAAACACACCACAAAAATATTTTTCCCGTACAATACGAAAGCCAATATAAATAAATGTACTTACATTAAAATTTCTGCTGATCAGCACAGCACAGCAAAAATTGTGCAAGAGTTATCAAAATAAGAAACCAGGTCAAATTTACGAAGAAACACTCACACGCCACACAAAAAGTTTAATAAAGGCATAGTATACATGAAGATCACTTTTAAGGCATAACTTATTGCGAAATAGAAAGTTTAAGATAGATTTTCATTAATGATTTAAAGGTTTTTGTATCGCACTGTTTTTCGTTGCGACTGGCACGGAATTAACGTGTGTCCGTCGCAGCGCCTAAAGCGCGACTGGCGATATCTAGGGGAGCGAGGCGCCGAGCAGTCTCGGAAAAGCAGGTGTACAACACTGACATACACGAGCGTGGATGGGGCAATGCAAATAGGGATGCCACCGTCACTCTATCTCTTTTACACTCGTCTCTCACCCTACTCACATCTACTATGGAAGAAAGAGATAGGGCAGCCGTAGTACGCTAGCGTATCTAGTGAAATTGTATGCCTTTGTCTCCGCCCCGCTACGCGCCTACAGGCAGGCTTTAAATATTTAAGTTCAGAGCGTATTTAGGCATACTAAAAGAGCATAATTTAGACATAAGGGTCAACATTATCACTTATTCAAGTGATGTGAACGATTATAGACTACTTTGATCAAATGAAAACTTGAAATTATCTTTTTTCATGTCTTCAAGCCTAACATGGTATTTTCTTAATTTCAAATGGGATTTAATATTTGCATCAATAGCATAAAAATCTATTCATTTTGAAACTTCAATTATACTTTTGTATTTTGTTAGAAAACTAATTATTCAATTTAATCCTAAACATGGGATAAAGATGTTATGATACTCGTAACAACGATATAGAATAGTAAAGAAAATTCTAAAGTCTACCCTCAGATTTTCAGGCTTATGATAATATTAAAGATACACATTTTATGACGTACTAGCTTTTGTTATTATAACCACCCATGTAGAGGTAAAAAATCATGCAACGGGAACATCCAACGAACCTTTCCAAGAGGTCGTTAACCAAGTACGCTTTACATAAAGGTAATTAAAAGTGCGCAAATGCTTACAAACCCTTTTTATTGGTATGAAAAATCACTTTTTTAGGCCTAATGTACTTAAAACATTTTGTTAATGGATATCCATTAGCACAATGTTTGAATGAAATGAATATATATTCAAAAGCCTTTATTATGTATACACAGTAATTCTTTTACGTTGGCCAGTAGGAGGAAATCCGAATCCATAAGAGATCCGGAAAAACTTTGTTAGGAAACTTTTTCAACGCTTCTTTTGGTCAAGTGCGAGTTATTCAGAAAAAAATGTGAAATAAGCCATTTCTTTCTAATGTACTAAACATGAAGGAGGAGGCGGGCCGCGTGAGGGAGAGGATAGCGTCTTCCCTCCAGCCCAGCCGCAGTGGTAGACGCCCGCGGTGTCGGACGTCGCCAGACGATCTCCGGCCACCGTAGGCGCGGGCATGCGGGCAGCGAGTAATGGGCAACTCGCTGTCCGATCATGGACCATGCCCGGGTCGACGGCGCGTTGTGTTCCACGCGCGCCTCAAAGAGTGTCAGCAAAGTGACGGCCCCCCCCCCTAGAGGGCCAAAGCCTGCCGGGGTCGCGGGACTGTACGAATTACCGTGACCCCGGAACGTCAAAGGTTTTTGAAGGACACCGTGGATTTTAGTCAGTACGAGTCTGACAGTCCCTCCCGCTCTGCCCTGAGGACTCATTTGATGATTTTACCACGATAAAACAAAAAAAAATGTACTAAATATTAAATAAAGCAGTAACAGACGTCGCGAGACAACCCAAACAGAGAAACTTTTTTTTTTTTTTTTTTTTTATCGTGGTAAAATCATCAAATGAGTCCTCCCACCCAGGGCAGGGCGGGAGGGACTGTCAGACTTGTACTGACTAAAATCCACGGTGTCCTTCAATAGCCCTCTACGTACCGGGGTCACGGTAATCCCTTGGTCCCGCGATCCCGGCAGGCTTTGGCCCTCTACAGGCCCCGTCACTATGCTGACACTCTTTGAGGCGCGCGTGGAACACAACGCGCCGTCGACCCGGGCATGGTCCATGGTCGGACAGCGAGTCGCCCATTACTCGCTGCCCGCATGCCCGCGCCTACGGTGGCCGGAGATCGTCTGGCGACGTCCGACGCCGTGGGCGTCTACCACTGCGGCTGGGGTGGAGGGAGGACGCTGTCCTCTCCCTCAGGCGGCCCGCCTCCTCCTTCACGAGCATGACTGCTTCGCAGAAGGAGGCGACCGCTTTCCACTCCGTCTCGCCCCGCAGCATGGCCTCGACCAATGCCGGGCGCGAGAGGTCTCCGCCTATCGCCGTCGCGAGGACACGGCGGTGCTCTGCCCAAGCGGGGCAGTCCTGCACCGTATGCTCCACCGTGTCCTCCGGACGATCCTCGCAGTGGTGACACCCAGGCGTTTCTTCCCTCCCTATCAGACACAGGAACCTCCCGAAACTTCCGTGTCCGGTGAGGACCTGCGTCATGCGGTAGGTCAGGACGCCGTGACGCCTATCCAGCCACTCCTCAAAGAGGGGTCTTACCGCCGCGATTGCGGCGTGCCCGGACCTCGGTTGCGACAGTCGCTCCCTCCATACTGCCCTGAGATCACGCCGGAGCTCTTCCCGCCGCGCCTCGACTTGTCGAGGCAGCGGGGATTCGCCCCGACGCTGCGCCTCCACGCGCCATTCATAGACGCGCTGGAGGGCAGTCGCCTCCAGATCCCAGGGCAGCAATCCGGCTAGGAGGTTGGCCGATTCGCCGGCGATCGTGCGGTATCCCCGGATCATCCGGATAGCCATGACCCTCTGGCATGCGACCAGCTTGAGTGGTCGCGTCCGGATGCTTAGGGCCCACACGGGGGCCCCGTAGAGGGCCATGGACCGCACGACACCGGCGTACAGCCTCCGGCAGGAGGCATTTGGCCCGCCGAGATTGGGCAGGAGTCGCTTGAGAGCGGCTGCTGCCCGGTTCAGCCTTGGGGCCAAATGCAGGAAATGCTCCCTGAAGTTCCACCGGCTGTCGAGGACGAGTCCCAGGTACTTCATCGTCCTCCCGACGCCGATGCGAACCCCCTCCACCGTAATGTGGGACTCTGAACGTGGCGCGTTCAGACGGCCATGAAAACACATGGCCTCTGTTTTGTGCAGCGCCACGTCGAGTCCCAACTGCCGGATCCTATTAGCGACTGTCGCTACCGCCTGCGTCGCCACGTCGGCCGCCGCCTGGTGCGACTCTCCCTTCGCCAGGACGAGCGTGTCGTCGGCGTAACAAATTACGCCGACGCCGTCAGGGAGGTCGCCGCGCAGCACCCAGTCGTAACCGATGTTCCACAGGAGCGGCCCCAACACCGATCCCTGTGGAACACCGCACGACATCTCTCGCCGGTTCCACTCTCCCCGGTGACCGGGGTAGATGACGGCTCTGTCCGTCAGGTAGTCCTCGACTATACGACGGAGGTAGGTCGGCACCCGGTGATACCGGAGTGCCTCCCTGATGCAACTCCAGGGCAGGGTGTTGAAGGCATTGGAGATGTCTAAAGACACCCCCAAGACGACCCCGCCCCGGGAAACCGCATCCCCCGTCGTGAGGGCCCTCACGCGCGTGATGGCATCCACCGTCGAGCGCCCCCTGCGGAAGCCAAACTGGCTCTCCGCAAGGTCCGGGCCCACCCGATTCAGGTGCCCGACGAGGCGGTTTGCAATTACTCTTTCAAAGAGCTTGCCCACCTCGTCGAGCAGCACGATGGGCCGGAATGCGGACGGAGAGTCCGCAGGGCGCCCGGGCTTCTGGATCAGGACCAGTTTCCCCGTCTTCCAACGAAGCGGGAACTGGCCCCTCTCCAGGCACGCGCTAAAGAGCCCCCCCAGTCGAGGCCCGAGAGTCCCCGAGGCCAGGACCCAGGCTTTTCCTGGCAAGCCGTCGGGTCCTGGGGCGGTATTTTTGGCTTTGAGCCGTTGTAAACAGAGAAACTAGGTGGTTTTTAGTATATTTTTCCTCTTCCGCTCCGTCCAGAGCGAAAGAGCTCATTTTATGATTGTTCAACCAAAAAATAAACACATACATTCACATTTTATAATTTAAATACGGATTAAGTTGCATAAAGTGCCGCTGCCAAATCAAAAGCGGAAATAGCTCAGAAGTGGGTCAAATTAGGTCATATGTAGATTTTACATTAAGTTATTAAGCTGGTTTAAATCCAGATGAAGTGAAACAGGGCAGCCTGACATTTTAGCCGTGAGAAGTGTTAAATATGTATATTCTATTTTGGGTGCCGGCTTCTCAGTTAATTTTAGACATGAAAATTCAAATTTAGACCAGATGTAGGTGCAGACAAAATATTAAAGTCATACCTGTACTAAATTTACCCTAATTAACATGACAGAACATGACTTTTTTTTTTTGCGTGGTAAAATCATCAAATGAGTCCTCCCACCCAGGGCAGGGCGGGAGGGACTGTCAGACTTGTACTGACTAAAATCCACGGTGTCCTTCACGAGCCCTTTACGTACCGGGGTCACGGTAATGGGTAAATCCCGCGACCCCGGCAGGCTTTGGCCCTCTACAGAACATGACTTAAAAAAAAAACGTTGGCTGACGTTGTATTTTAAAACGATTTTATTCCTTTAAACAAAAAAAAACAAAGAGATTATTATTCATTTTAATTAGGTACACTTCTGCCCAATCCTTCGGAGATTACAGGCCTGATGATATGTTATCTTAAATTGCTTGAGGTCGCTAGTTCTAGCAATACTTATCATTCTTTTGTTTTTCTCGACACTTTCAGAAATCAACAAATGAATGAAAATGACGAATCTTCGAACTTGTATAACTTGGCCGAAAGCAATCCTACAACCTTTTTGCCATAGTAAATACTGACCCAAATGACTAGTACTATCCATAGGTATAATTTTTTTTTGCTGCACTTTCTGAAAAGGCCCAAAAATGAATGGAGCCTGAATGATCTCCTTTTTTACGTTGCCCTACACCTTTGGATGTTTGGTACTCAGATATTTTATAACCTGTATTAACACATAGTTTTTTATCTTAATTTATTAATTAGAAATTCATAATTATCCTCCATAGTACAGCGACCACGGCCTTTCCACTGTGATTTTCTCTCAAGTGATAATTAGTAGACTACATCAGAAACGCCTAGTATCATAAAGATTCGTGGACATCAGCTGCGGTTCCGATGGCGGGATAAGCTGCGGTATCTGAGTTAAATATTGTATTATACAGTGCCTTCATTAAACATGACCTACTCGAGTCAATTCTCTAAATCGCAAAAACCGCTTTCACGTCTAAATTCAACGAAGAAAATGCTTTCGTAGACAGACGACACGAAACTTTAATCCATACGACCTTGGTTTTGCAGACGTACTACAAAAAATATTACACAGTATTACGAAGAAACAGCGAATTCAAGAAATAATATCAACTTAAAACAGTCGTAAACTAAAGCTGTCGTAGACGCGTAGCCGTTCTCGTAGAGCCGAGCCCGTAGCTCGTAGCGCGTAGCACGTAGACTTAAGCCTACGCAAGGCTACGTGCTACGACTTGGTTGTTTTGGGCTCAGCTGTTTTACCAACAATAACATTACTTTTTTAAATTTTATTCAAGTCTGAAAACTTGTCTGCGTCGGCAAGATTGATAGAATGGTTGACCGGTCGCGGAATTATTAGCGGAGCGATAAGTGGGACGGTAACCAATGGGGCGTGAAGAAACGGGGAACCGGTACGGATGAACTGCGGATCTTTACCAAAAAGATAGTGTGATCGAAAAAAAAAAACGCATTAGTAACTAGATAGCCAAAAAAACCTTTCCAAACAAAATCCTTATTGTTTGAGATGCAGCCGTTAACCGACTGCATCAGAAGGATAATTGTTTTTAATACAACAGATACGATAGTATAATCTTTGGAATCCATTTTGTTTTTCGGCGTAATACCATCAAATGATTCCCCCTGCCCTTTGTAAAGTGGAAGGAATGTCAGACTAGAACTGATCAAAAATCCACCCTGTTCTTTCAGTTGCCGTTTACATTCCAAGGACGCGGTTACTGTTACATATGGCCCCGCGAACCACTTCATTAATAGTTGACGATGTCATTTTATTCATAAACTACCTGTTGCCAGCGGTTTCACCCGCTACAACTCGAAATTTTTCCCACGGGAACATAAAATCGGGATAAAAACTATCCTATGTGTTAATCCGGGTTATAAACTATCTGCGTACCAAATTTCATCTAAATCTGTTCAGTAGTTATTACGTGAAAGAGTAACAAACATCATATCAAATATTTTTATTTGTAGAACATAGGTAAATAACTGTGGTCGCTTATGACCTTAGATGTTGAAAAGTGACCTTAAATAAATAACAAAAAAAAAAGTACAGATGTCAAAATAATATTTTGAACGCTAGGGCTGAGATAAATAGTCGTACCTAAGCAACAGCCAAGCCAAAGTCAGTGCTTAGCGATATTCTAAGCATCCATTTCGTATAAATAGTTCTTTAGTATTTACTTTCGATGAAAGCCAACCTAATACTGAGGAAGTACTTCGCTCAGCCATAGTATCAATTTTCGAGAACTTAGCATGCTTTAAGTATGGATTTGACATTAGTATTTGTTATTGTCAAATATCAGTAATTTCCACGGTAATGTCATACGTCAGTGGTATTTTAAAATGCGTTCATTAAATTCAGATTTATTATTTCTAGACTGAAATGCTTTTTATAATATTGTAATGTATTTAATTAATGATTAATCTTAATTTTACTAATTGATAAATTCGGGTCAGTATAACATAAAATCTATAATAAAGTTAAGCGAATTCGGTTGTTTATGAAATTACAATTATCCAGTATATTGTGAACGCTTCTGAAACATGACAGTAAAGTATTACTTTCGCTTGAACTATGACTTAGTCGGTACTATGTCAAGCAATGCCCAAAGAAACGTTTATTTATCCAAAATCAGATACTTGGCTTCGCTTTTCCGAAGTAGTAATTCCTGAAGTAATACTATTGACGAATGCTTGGCAACGACTATTTATCTTGGCCTATGTTTTGCCATCAATGGCGTACAAATCCATCCATCCAAACAAACTTTAACACTTATAATATGAATAAAATTATTATGTATCTTTGTATTCCACAGTAAAAATAATCGTATGAGCGTAATTTCCGTCGAGGCCATGCTGCGGGGCGAAACGGAGTGGGAAGCGGTCGCCTCCTTCTGCGAAGCAGTTATGCTAGCGAAGGAAGTGGCGCGCCCTGTGAGGGAGAGGACAGCATCCTCTCTCCAAACCAGCCGCAGTGGTAGGTGCCCACGGCGACGGACGTCGGCGGACGATCTCCGTCCACCGTAGGCGCGGGCATACGGGCGGTGAGTAATGGGCGACTCGCTGTCCGACCATTGACCATGCTCGGCGGCGCGTTGTGTTCCACGCGCGCTTGAAGGAGTGTCAGCAATTTCCAAGCGAATTCAAAACAATAAAATAAAAAGGTATAAAACAAATCGATTCCCTTTATTGTACCATTTAATAGACGTTTGAAATCCACTCGTGCGTACAACTTAAGTGTATGTTCTTCTAAACTCAATGAGGCGGAGATAAAAATCTATTTGTCACTGCAAGGCAGGTGAAGGGTTAACGTAAAGAGGGTTGGTTTACGGTCTGATGGGTTTGAAGGCGTAGTTTATAGTTATAATGGTATAGAGAAACGTTGTTGGTAGAATATCAAAGGAACCCGACAGAGATTTTTTATTGTGAAGGTAAAAAATGTTAATTCTTTTTTCTTATAAATTAACAGTGTTTCACTGTTAGGTGGCCTTAAATTCCCTGGTCTTATATTCCGGCTGAGCAGCACACAACCTACTAGAGGTTAACCTACGAGATGCCGTTCACAAAAAAAAATTGTTAGGATTAAACTGATCGATTCGAACTTTAGTTAATGGCCGTAGCTCACTACATGTTCACAACATCGTATTCTCATTTCAAATTTTTATTTATGAAATTCGAACTTAAAATACCTAGTACCATTAAGAACTCAAAATGTTAACAACTACTATTATTCATATCATTATTTCCAAAGCCTCATAATAACAAAAAAATCGTATTTTAATAACATAATTATTTAATCTTGTATCATAACACAACATATAATACAATGCATAAAATAGAATAAGGGTCTTCAGTACCGGGGATGCCCCACTTACGTCAGTCTCGGAAATTACACTGCCCGCCATCTTGAAAAGTTTATATTAAAATATTTTTGTCATTCTCCGTACCAAATATAACGTGGTAAAGCTGGTTTAAATCCAGATGAAGTGAAACAGGGCAGCCTGACATTTTAGCCGTGAGAAGTGTTAAATATGTATATTCTATTTTGGGTGCCGGCTTCTCAGTTAATTTTAGACATGAAAATTCAAATTTAGACCAGATGTAGGTGCAGACAAAATATTAAAGTCATACCTGTACTAAATTTACCCTAATTAACATGACAGAACATGACTTTTTTTTTTTGCGTGGTAAAATCATCAAATGAGTCCTCCCACCCAGGGCAGGGCGGGAGGGACTGTCAGACTTGTACTGACTAAAATCCACGGTGTCCTTCACGAGCCCTTTACGTACCGGGGTCACGGTAATGGGTAAATCCCGCGACCCCGGCAGGCTTTGGCCCTCTACAGAACATGACTTAAAAAAAAAACGTTGGCTGACGTTGTATTTTAAAACGATTTTATTCCTTTAAACAAAAAAAAACAAAGAGATTATTATTCATTTTAATTAGGTACACTTCTGCCCAATCCTTCGGAGATTACAGGCCTGATGATATGTTATCTTAAATTGCTTGAGGTCGCTAGTTCTAGCAATACTTATCATTCTTTTGTTTTTCTCGACACTTTCAGAAATCAACAAATGAATGAAAATGACGAATCTTCGAACTTGTATAACTTGGCCGAAAGCAATCCTACAACCTTTTTGCCATAGTAAATACTGACCCAAATGACTAGTACTATCCATAGGTATAATTTTTTTTTGCTGCACTTTCTGAAAAGGCCCAAAAATGAATGGAGCCTGAATGATCTCCTTTTTTACGTTGCCCTACACCTTTGGATGTTTGGTACTCAGATATTTTATAACCTGTATTAACACATAGTTTTTTATCTTAATTTATTAATTAGAAATTCATAATTATCCTCCATAGTACAGCGACCACGGCCTTTCCACTGTGATTTTCTCTCAAGTGATAATTAGTAGACTACATCAGAAACGCCTAGTATCATAAAGATTCGTGGACATCAGCTGCGGTTCCGATGGCGGGATAAGCTGCGGTATCTGAGTTAAATATTGTATTATACAGTGCCTTCATTAAACATGACCTACTCGAGTCAATTCTCTAAATCGCAAAAACCGCTTTCACGTCTAAATTCAACGAAGAAAATGCTTTCGTAGACAGACGACACGAAACTTTAATCCATACGACCTTGGTTTTGCAGACGTACTACAAAAAATATTACACAGTATTACGAAGAAACAGCGAATTCAAGAAATAATATCAACTTAAAACAGTCGTAAACTAAAGCTGTCGTAGACGCGTAGCCGTTCTCGTAGAGCCGAGCCCGTAGCTCGTAGCGCGTAGCACGTAGACTTAAGCCTACGCAAGGCTACGTGCTACGACTTGGTTGTTTTGGGCTCAGCTGTTTTACCAACAATAACATTACTTTTTTAAATTTTATTCAAGTCTGAAAACTTGTCTGCGTCGGCAAGATTGATAGAATGGTTGACCGGTCGCGGAATTATTAGCGGAGCGATAAGTGGGACGGTAACCAATGGGGCGTGAAGAAACGGGGAACCGGTACGGATGAACTGCGGATCTTTACCAAAAAGATAGTGTGATCGAAAAAAAAAAACGCATTAGTAACTAGATAGCCAAAAAAACCTTTCCAAACAAAATCCTTATTGTTTGAGATGCAGCCGTTAACCGACTGCATCAGAAGGATAATTGTTTTTAATACAACAGATACGATAGTATAATCTTTGGAATCCATTTTGTTTTTCGGCGTAATACCATCAAATGATTCCCCCTGCCCTTTGTAAAGTGGAAGGAATGTCAGACTAGAACTGATCAAAAATCCACCCTGTTCTTTCAGTTGCCGTTTACATTCCAAGGACGCGGTTACTGTTACATATGGCCCCGCGAACCACTTCATTAATAGTTGACGATGTCATTTTATTCATAAACTACCTGTTGCCAGCGGTTTCACCCGCTACAACTCGAAATTTTTCCCACGGGAACATAAAATCGGGATAAAAACTATCCTATGTGTTAATCCGGGTTATAAACTATCTGCGTACCAAATTTCATCTAAATCTGTTCAGTAGTTATTACGTGAAAGAGTAACAAACATCATATCAAATATTTTTATTTGTAGAACATAGGTAAATAACTGTGGTCGCTTATGACCTTAGATGTTGAAAAGTGACCTTAAATAAATAACAAAAAAAAAAGTACAGATGTCAAAATAATATTTTGAACGCTAGGGCTGAGATAAATAGTCGTACCTAAGCAACAGCCAAGCCAAAGTCAGTGCTTAGCGATATTCTAAGCATCCATTTCGTATAAATAGTTCTTTAGTATTTACTTTCGATGAAAGCCAACCTAATACTGAGGAAGTACTTCGCTCAGCCATAGTATCAATTTTCGAGAACTTAGCATGCTTTAAGTATGGATTTGACATTAGTATTTGTTATTGTCAAATATCAGTAATTTCCACGGTAATGTCATACGTCAGTGGTATTTTAAAATGCGTTCATTAAATTCAGATTTATTATTTCTAGACTGAAATGCTTTTTATAATATTGTAATGTATTTAATTAATGATTAATCTTAATTTTACTAATTGATAAATTCGGGTCAGTATAACATAAAATCTATAATAAAGTTAAGCGAATTCGGTTGTTTATGAAATTACAATTATCCAGTATATTGTGAACGCTTCTGAAACATGACAGTAAAGTATTACTTTCGCTTGAACTATGACTTAGTCGGTACTATGTCAAGCAATGCCCAAAGAAACGTTTATTTATCCAAAATCAGATACTTGGCTTCGCTTTTCCGAAGTAGTAATTCCTGAAGTAATACTATTGACGAATGCTTGGCAACGACTATTTATCTTGGCCTATGTTTTGCCATCAATGGCGTACAAATCCATCCATCCAAACAAACTTTAACACTTATAATATGAATAAAATTATTATGTATCTTTGTATTCCACAGTAAAAATAATCGTATGAGCGTAATTTCCGTCGAGGCCATGCTGCGGGGCGAAACGGAGTGGGAAGCGGTCGCCTCCTTCTGCGAAGCAGTTATGCTAGCGAAGGAAGTGGCGCGCCCTGTGAGGGAGAGGACAGCATCCTCTCTCCAAACCAGCCGCAGTGGTAGGTGCCCACGGCGACGGACGTCGGCGGACGATCTCCGTCCACCGTAGGCGCGGGCATACGGGCGGTGAGTAATGGGCGACTCGCTGTCCGACCATTGACCATGCTCGGCGGCGCGTTGTGTTCCACGCGCGCTTGAAGGAGTGTCAGCAATTTCCAAGCGAATTCAAAACAATAAAATAAAAAGGTATAAAACAAATCGATTCCCTTTATTGTACCATTTAATAGACGTTTGAAATCCACTCGTGCGTACAACTTAAGTGTATGTTCTTCTAAACTCAATGAGGCGGAGATAAAAATCTATTTGTCACTGCAAGGCAGGTGAAGGGTTAACGTAAAGAGGGTTGGTTTACGGTCTGATGGGTTTGAAGGCGTAGTTTATAGTTATAATGGTATAGAGAAACGTTGTTGGTAGAATATCAAAGGAACCCGACAGAGATTTTTTATTGTGAAGGTAAAAAATGTTAATTCTTTTTTCTTATAAATTAACAGTGTTTCACTGTTAGGTGGCCTTAAATTCCCTGGTCTTATATTCCGGCTGAGCAGCACACAACCTACTAGAGGTTAACCTACGAGATGCCGTTCACAAAAAAAAATTGTTAGGATTAAACTGATCGATTCGAACTTTAGTTAATGGCCGTAGCTCACTACATGTTCACAACATCGTATTCTCATTTCAAATTTTTATTTATGAAATTCGAACTTAAAATACCTAGTACCATTAAGAACTCAAAATGTTAACAACTACTATTATTCATATCATTATTTCCAAAGCCTCATAATAACAAAAAAATCGTATTTTAATAACATAATTATTTAATCTTGTATCATAACACAACATATAATACAATGCATAAAATAGAATAAGGGTCTTCAGTACCGGGGATGCCCCACTTACGTCAGTCTCGGAAATTACACTGCCCGCCATCTTGAAAAGTTTATATTAAAATATTTTTGTCATTCTCCGTACCAAATATAACGTGGTAAAGCTGGTTTAAATCCAGATGAAGTGAAACAGGGCAGCCTGACATTTTAGCCGTGAGAAGTGTTAAATATGTATATTCTATTTTGGGTGCCGGCTTCTCAGTTAATTTTAGACATGAAAATTCAAATTTAGACCAGATGTAGGTGCAGACAAAATATTAAAGTCATACCTGTACTAAATTTACCCTAATTAACATGACAGAACATGACTTTTTTTTTTTGCGTGGTAAAATCATCAAATGAGTCCTCCCACCCAGGGCAGGGCGGGAGGGACTGTCAGACTTGTACTGACTAAAATCCACGGTGTCCTTCACGAGCCCTTTACGTACCGGGGTCACGGTAATGGGTAAATCCCGCGACCCCGGCAGGCTTTGGCCCTCTACAGAACATGACTTAAAAAAAAAACGTTGGCTGACGTTGTATTTTAAAACGATTTTATTCCTTTAAACAAAAAAAAACAAAGAGATTATTATTCATTTTAATTAGGTACACTTCTGCCCAATCCTTCGGAGATTACAGGCCTGATGATATGTTATCTTAAATTGCTTGAGGTCGCTAGTTCTAGCAATACTTATCATTCTTTTGTTTTTCTCGACACTTTCAGAAATCAACAAATGAATGAAAATGACGAATCTTCGAACTTGTATAACTTGGCCGAAAGCAATCCTACAACCTTTTTGCCATAGTAAATACTGACCCAAATGACTAGTACTATCCATAGGTATAATTTTTTTTTGCTGCACTTTCTGAAAAGGCCCAAAAATGAATGGAGCCTGAATGATCTCCTTTTTTACGTTGCCCTACACCTTTGGATGTTTGGTACTCAGATATTTTATAACCTGTATTAACACATAGTTTTTTATCTTAATTTATTAATTAGAAATTCATAATTATCCTCCATAGTACAGCGACCACGGCCTTTCCACTGTGATTTTCTCTCAAGTGATAATTAGTAGACTACATCAGAAACGCCTAGTATCATAAAGATTCGTGGACATCAGCTGCGGTTCCGATGGCGGGATAAGCTGCGGTATCTGAGTTAAATATTGTATTATACAGTGCCTTCATTAAACATGACCTACTCGAGTCAATTCTCTAAATCGCAAAAACCGCTTTCACGTCTAAATTCAACGAAGAAAATGCTTTCGTAGACAGACGACACGAAACTTTAATCCATACGACCTTGGTTTTGCAGACGTACTACAAAAAATATTACACAGTATTACGAAGAAACAGCGAATTCAAGAAATAATATCAACTTAAAACAGTCGTAAACTAAAGCTGTCGTAGACGCGTAGCCGTTCTCGTAGAGCCGAGCCCGTAGCTCGTAGCGCGTAGCACGTAGACTTAAGCCTACGCAAGGCTACGTGCTACGACTTGGTTGTTTTGGGCTCAGCTGTTTTACCAACAATAACATTACTTTTTTAAATTTTATTCAAGTCTGAAAACTTGTCTGCGTCGGCAAGATTGATAGAATGGTTGACCGGTCGCGGAATTATTAGCGGAGCGATAAGTGGGACGGTAACCAATGGGGCGTGAAGAAACGGGGAACCGGTACGGATGAACTGCGGATCTTTACCAAAAAGATAGTGTGATCGAAAAAAAAAAACGCATTAGTAACTAGATAGCCAAAAAAACCTTTCCAAACAAAATCCTTATTGTTTGAGATGCAGCCGTTAACCGACTGCATCAGAAGGATAATTGTTTTTAATACAACAGATACGATAGTATAATCTTTGGAATCCATTTTGTTTTTCGGCGTAATACCATCAAATGATTCCCCCTGCCCTTTGTAAAGTGGAAGGAATGTCAGACTAGAACTGATCAAAAATCCACCCTGTTCTTTCAGTTGCCGTTTACATTCCAAGGACGCGGTTACTGTTACATATGGCCCCGCGAACCACTTCATTAATAGTTGACGATGTCATTTTATTCATAAACTACCTGTTGCCAGCGGTTTCACCCGCTACAACTCGAAATTTTTCCCACGGGAACATAAAATCGGGATAAAAACTATCCTATGTGTTAATCCGGGTTATAAACTATCTGCGTACCAAATTTCATCTAAATCTGTTCAGTAGTTATTACGTGAAAGAGTAACAAACATCATATCAAATATTTTTATTTGTAGAACATAGGTAAATAACTGTGGTCGCTTATGACCTTAGATGTTGAAAAGTGACCTTAAATAAATAACAAAAAAAAAAGTACAGATGTCAAAATAATATTTTGAACGCTAGGGCTGAGATAAATAGTCGTACCTAAGCAACAGCCAAGCCAAAGTCAGTGCTTAGCGATATTCTAAGCATCCATTTCGTATAAATAGTTCTTTAGTATTTACTTTCGATGAAAGCCAACCTAATACTGAGGAAGTACTTCGCTCAGCCATAGTATCAATTTTCGAGAACTTAGCATGCTTTAAGTATGGATTTGACATTAGTATTTGTTATTGTCAAATATCAGTAATTTCCACGGTAATGTCATACGTCAGTGGTATTTTAAAATGCGTTCATTAAATTCAGATTTATTATTTCTAGACTGAAATGCTTTTTATAATATTGTAATGTATTTAATTAATGATTAATCTTAATTTTACTAATTGATAAATTCGGGTCAGTATAACATAAAATCTATAATAAAGTTAAGCGAATTCGGTTGTTTATGAAATTACAATTATCCAGTATATTGTGAACGCTTCTGAAACATGACAGTAAAGTATTACTTTCGCTTGAACTATGACTTAGTCGGTACTATGTCAAGCAATGCCCAAAGAAACGTTTATTTATCCAAAATCAGATACTTGGCTTCGCTTTTCCGAAGTAGTAATTCCTGAAGTAATACTATTGACGAATGCTTGGCAACGACTATTTATCTTGGCCTATGTTTTGCCATCAATGGCGTACAAATCCATCCATCCAAACAAACTTTAACACTTATAATATGAATAAAATTATTATGTATCTTTGTATTCCACAGTAAAAATAATCGTATGAGCGTAATTTCCGTCGAGGCCATGCTGCGGGGCGAAACGGAGTGGGAAGCGGTCGCCTCCTTCTGCGAAGCAGTTATGCTAGCGAAGGAAGTGGCGCGCCCTGTGAGGGAGAGGACAGCATCCTCTCTCCAAACCAGCCGCAGTGGTAGGTGCCCACGGCGACGGACGTCGGCGGACGATCTCCGTCCACCGTAGGCGCGGGCATACGGGCGGTGAGTAATGGGCGACTCGCTGTCCGACCATTGACCATGCTCGGCGGCGCGTTGTGTTCCACGCGCGCTTGAAGGAGTGTCAGCAATTTCCAAGCGAATTCAAAACAATAAAATAAAAAGGTATAAAACAAATCGATTCCCTTTATTGTACCATTTAATAGACGTTTGAAATCCACTCGTGCGTACAACTTAAGTGTATGTTCTTCTAAACTCAATGAGGCGGAGATAAAAATCTATTTGTCACTGCAAGGCAGGTGAAGGGTTAACGTAAAGAGGGTTGGTTTACGGTCTGATGGGTTTGAAGGCGTAGTTTATAGTTATAATGGTATAGAGAAACGTTGTTGGTAGAATATCAAAGGAACCCGACAGAGATTTTTTATTGTGAAGGTAAAAAATGTTAATTCTTTTTTCTTATAAATTAACAGTGTTTCACTGTTAGGTGGCCTTAAATTCCCTGGTCTTATATTCCGGCTGAGCAGCACACAACCTACTAGAGGTTAACCTACGAGATGCCGTTCACAAAAAAAAATTGTTAGGATTAAACTGATCGATTCGAACTTTAGTTAATGGCCGTAGCTCACTACATGTTCACAACATCGTATTCTCATTTCAAATTTTTATTTATGAAATTCGAACTTAAAATACCTAGTACCATTAAGAACTCAAAATGTTAACAACTACTATTATTCATATCATTATTTCCAAAGCCTCATAATAACAAAAAAATCGTATTTTAATAACATAATTATTTAATCTTGTATCATAACACAACATATAATACAATGCATAAAATAGAATAAGGGTCTTCAGTACCGGGGATGCCCCACTTACGTCAGTCTCGGAAATTACACTGCCCGCCATCTTGAAAAGTTTATATTAAAATATTTTTGTCATTCTCCGTACCAAATATAACGTGAAGAAAGTATGTAAAGTGGAATCCATCATAATATGGTAATCATGTTTATGTTTTGTTTGAGGAAAATTGGTATTTTAGGAGCGACTTATGGTGGGTAGATCTTCTCTTTGTGTAAAATAGGCGTTTTAATTTGTAATTATGTATTTGGGTATATAATTATTATCCACATACGTAATAGAAAATATGAACAATAACATTCAGTAAAACTGTGGAGAATTTAACTAAAGTTATCGAATAAAATGTTATTCACCGATGATTAATGTGAAATACAACGTGATTCCAATATTATTAACAAGCCTGAAAAAACACATGCACTTGAGTAGAAATTACAAAATACCTAGTTATGATTTAAATTCTCATATTACCACCTTTTAGATCGAATGTAAATCAAACTTATATATCTATTACTCACGTCTTTCTCCTTGGCATAGTACAGTGTGCGTCCGCGCAGCCTGAAGTACCGGCGCTGCCATCGCTGGAAGCTGCGCGTCTGCTTCATCAGGTAACCCTCCTTGACCACGGGCTGAAGACAAAAGAACAAAATTATCCATACGAGTTCATGTAGACCATTATACAGATGGAAGACAAAAAGTTTTGAAAACCTGGTGGAAAGACCTCTTAGAATGACACATCCGACAGGATGTGTGTCATTTTTGAAGAGGTTACCGCGATCCTAGATCACAAAAGGCAATTGAAGAAATAGGGTGGTTTTTAGTCCGTACACGTCTGACAGACCATTCGGTCCGACCCAAGGGGATCGTAATTTGATTTTTAATTTCAAGTTTTTATTTAGTTTCAACTGTTCCATTGCCTGTAATCAAATCTTGCAAATGTTCAACTTGATCCGCCTCCCGGTTTCCGATTGAGCTGAAATTTTACACGTATATGTATGGCGCGCGTCACAATGCAATGTTATGATGTCATGGAGCTGATCTGATGATGGAGCTGGAAGGTAGCCACACTATGGCAGGAACTCTTTAATTAAACGCCGCAAATCCATCGAGTTTAGACTCGTTTGATTCGACTAGTACTTTGTCTTTTGTTTTTAAAAAGAACATAGTTTTTCAAATGACTAACTTGTTATTAGCCGTTGATGCTTTGTACTTAACATAGGTATATATAAGTTTTATCAATTATTTGAAAGCTATTGGATTTCAGATCAGTGACCTGCGTTTACGATCAGCGCGTTGTGAGCGCGTGTATGGCCATACAAATGCAAGGATCAACTTCATTTATTCCTTCTAGGTGTGAACGAACAAGGCGCGGCGTGGGCAGCCGGCCATATCCTAGATGCTTATACACCCAAAAATATATATATATATGATAACGTTATATATAATAACGTTAGTTCAGTGGAAGACTGACTGCTGTTGGGCGCCGTTAAAAATAATAAATTGCTTTCCTGTGCTGTGTGTGTACAGGTTTTATTCTCAAACTGAAAAAGATGTGTATGGCCTAAATGTAATAGTTCCCAGCCTGGTGGCTTGTTCTTGTCAGTTCAAATGTTTGTTAACAAGAACTTAATCAATACAAGATTACTTTAAAGTATACCTGAGGAGACAGCCGTACAGAGACATCAAAAATAACTAAAACTCAGCGCTCCGTAAATCGTTGTGGGACGAATTTTAGTCCTAAGCCGCTTAATAGTGAAAAACCAACAGACACTACAGAAACACATTAACTTGACTTGCTGTAACCAGCTTTACTTTGAAATCTCCGTAGGTGGAAATCGACGATTTGTGCACTGAACTTTGAAATCCTTTCTCTGTAAATTGTAAAGCTGAAGGCACACTGTTGAGTGCTTGGCTATTGAAAATAATGTCTCAGAGAAAATGTGAGTCCATGTGTTCGAGACGTGTTACTTTGAACCAAAATAAGCTTCAATATGATTTTTTTTATATGTGCTCGGTGTAGAAGTCTCCCGACACAAGAAAGAAATCTTAGTAGTGTTTTATTACGGGGTAAAATCACCAAATGTGTCCTCCCATTCTGGGTAGAGCAGAAGGGACTGTCAGACTTATACTGACTAAAATTCACGATATTCCCTCAAGCCTTTTACTCGTAAATATCTACACTATTTGTTAATATAAATACAGAAGCTGTAAGTGTACCTTTATTAATAAATAAATAACCCTTTACCTTCCAGGGTCACCACACCTTACAACTAGCATCAAATCCAGTAATCTACATTTACGTTTCAAACAACTCAACTCGCAATTTTATTGTGTAGGCAGTCTCAGACGTTTCTTCAACCCCAATACTTCTTTTATTCATTTTAAAAATAGAACATCTTCATCGTTGCCTGTCCCAGACGCAGCAGGCACGTGAACGAAACCGTGCGGATAATTACGAAGACATGCGGAAATAAAAACAAAATGGCGGACGCTGTTGGGGACGTGAGATATTAAAATGCGGAGCTGGTGAAGCGACGGGGCTGAATATTGTTGGCGCATCTATATTGGAAGGGTAAGAAAGTTCTGACTTGAAAAACTCAACTCACAATAAAGGATTACACTTGTCTACCAATAAAGGGACAGGTCAGAAGGTAAATTTTTAGGGTTTCGTATATCGGAATGAAAACACGGAACCCTTATCACTCGTGTGATTATCTGTCTGCCATTCACAATCAATTTTTTACGTAAATACTAGACCGATAGAGAATATCTACATAGCCAAAAACCCCCAAAAATACGGTTTATTAAAAAAAAAGCACTAACTGTCACACAAAATATCCCCTTAAACAACTTCACGCCAAAAACAAAAACATTTTCATAAACAAAATAATGAGCACTTTAAAACCTTTTTATAGGTAACTGAATAATTATGAAGCGAGAAAATATCTTTGCGGTTTCACGATCCATTAAAATTTAATGCTCTGGTTACATACATTATGAGTTTATAATGCAATTTCAGTGACGTAATACGTAGAATAATCAGTTCCGAGAGTACATTATGAAATTTATAAACCCACTAAATAAGCCTGAAACCTCATATGAAATATGAAAACTTTTCGTAGTTGGAAACATTATATTTACAAACACATTTCTCGGTAATTCTAAAAATAATACATACTTAGTGTGTTAGAAACACAACTTGTCTCAAATTATTTTAGGTACTATTAAGTGGGTCACTAGGCCGTCTAGCGTCAGTAAAGGTAACCGTGACCCTGGAAAGTAAAGGGCAATTGGAAAAACAGTGTGGAGTTTTTAGTCAGTAAGAGTCTGACAGTTTCTCTCGTGCCACCCATGGCAAAAAAGGTACTGTTAGGAAGTATCCTTTTTTTTAGCGTGGTAAAATCGACAAATGAGTCCTCCCCCTCCCAGGGCAGGGTGGGAGGGACTGTCAGACTTGTACTGACTAAAATCCACGGTGTCCTTCAATTGCTCTTTACGTACCAGGGTTACGGTAATTTTTGAGTCTCGCGACCCCGGCAGGTGTTAGGAAGTATCCTTGTGGAAAAGAAGTAAACATTAAATTGTGAATCATTAAACAACGATTTACACGATTTTTAACACAAACCAAAAATTAAATGAAAACGATGGTTAAGAAAAACATTTTGAGTAGAAAATTGACCAAAAAAATGCATCTCTTAACAGAATCTGGCGAATGCAAGCTACTCGTACATACGCGCCTGATGCTCGCGATACATCTGCTCACCTCGCCACGAGCCATATTTAACGAAGATTCAAAATGAAAACTAACCGAACAGCAGGCGCGTAAGCAGCAAATGTCGCATGAGTTGCGAAAAAGAGAGCCAAACAATTGCAGTAAATGCACGCGTAACACGCGCGTTCGTCTTGCGAGCATGCGCGTTCACCAAATCTGAACGCACCCTAAAACAACAAGCAGTCTCACATGCGATTAGTACCAACATAATAAACAGTGTTCGGAAACGGTTAAAAATCATAATCAATAAGTTATGAATCATCTTTACGAACATTATTACTTCTCTCGATTCCCTATAAAACTCACGTTCTCAATTTAAAAGACATTAGTCGCCAAGGTCAGCGTCAACCCATTTTTAATCGTAACACAAAGAATAAGAATTCATAATTAGTCCAACAAAGTCTTGACGACAGAATTATGTCAAAACATTACCTTTGATGACATTGAAAGGAATAACGTTTGAAAACTGAGAAATATACGACGCCTACAATTTATTTTGGGGCAATTTTGAAGGAGCTGCCAAGCTTTTACTCAAAGAAAATTTGAGGAGTACATCAAAGTAAATTATAGTAAACAATTTGACGTAAAATCAAAGGTTTAGTAAATTAAATCACACGCAAGATAAACTAAGGTAACTTTGAATTTTGTGTAAAGCTAATCTCTTCTACTTTTGGAGCTAAGTCACCGATTCCAATCCGTTACTAATTAAAGGACCAGGTAATCCGCTCGTTGATCGGATTGATGGCGTCGGAAACGAAAAACTCAGTCAAGTCAGAACAGTTTTATCTACTTTTAAATTTTTTGTAAGTTTGCAGCGAAGTATACTGATTTTATATACCTACATAATGCTATTTTATATGATAATTTATGCTACATAAGGCTATAAAACAGTGTTCTGATCAACAAAAAAGAATCTTGTCAAGAACTTCTTCTGTAATTCCTACATTAAATCTTTACTTGACAAAGTAATTTCTGTTTAATTTCTGCATTGTTCTACACTCTTTTCTATACGTTCATTGTGACAAAAACATTTTCATTCAATTTAATTTCTCATTTAAAATACGTTACGTTTAAAATTCAACTACAGGAAAGAACAAAGACCGCTTCGCTCGGGCTTTAATTTTAATTCTAGTATAATTATGAAGCTCAACGCTTAGAATTTTGTACCGTTTTTGCTTGATTATGTTTAATTTTAATTCTTTGCACTTATAATTCTCTCTTCATTTGATATTTAACTTTATTCTTAGACATTACTTACATCGAAGAGAGAAAGGTAGTATTTTCATCATCACTTACCATCAGACGAGATAGTGGTCAAACGCATCCTATAGAATTATACATAAATAAAGAAAATTTTAATTGACCTCATAGTATAAATTACAGTTAACGTTCATTTATATAAAACTAATTCTATTTTATGCGAAAGTTTGTGAGGATGGATGGACGTTTATTACTTTCATCCAGAAACTACTGAACGTATAGGACACAGATGGTTCATTATCTAAATAGACTCATCGAATAACTTTTATCCTGGTAAGACGTTCCCTTGGTATAATTTTGACGGCACGGTTGTCGCAGTGGTTCATTGATCGACTGTTGCGCAGAGTGTCGCGGGTTCGATCTCCGCATGGAAAAAATATTTGTATGGCCTACAAGTAGTTGTTCCGGGTCTTGGTGTTTTTGTACTTGAGTTTCTGTTTGTAAACGCACCGACGATACAGGATAAATTCCTTGTGTGGGGCAATGTTATAAAAACCGAACTTGATGCGGCCAACGCCGTGTCACACACACAAGTGGATTATAAGATTCATCTCCCTATACAGTCACGAGCAATAAAATGTATACACTTAACAAAATTCAAACGCGATTTTCTCGTGAAATACTGGTTTCTACTTGAAATTGGTCTTATTTCAGACCAATTTCCGAATAGAATGGCTTCCAAAATAGAATAAAATAAATAAATAAATATTCCACAACTATCACACAATGCCATCTAGTCCCAAGCTAAGCAGAGCTTGTGTTATGGGTACTAAACAACTGATAAACATACTTATATATTTCTAAATACATACATATTATAGATAAATTACACCCAGACACAGAACAAATGATCGTGCTCATCACACACACATTTGACCTGGGTGGGAATCGAACCCACGACCTCCGGCATAGCAGTCAGGGTCACTAACCACTAGACCAACAGGCCTGTCTAGAAGGTTCATGAAAACCCAAAAGTTTTATCAATATGGTAGGAGAATATCGCTTTTTCATTCTGCTAAGTGTTACATATTATTGCTCGTGACTGTACATACGTCATCTCGTTCACCTAACTTTTCCAGAACATTCCTCAGTACGTTGTTCGTTTCACCAAGTGCACTTGTTACCAGGAGGTAATGGCACCACGAAGCGAGCTCAGCGGTTGTTAGGAGCGGCTTAACGTCGGCACGGTGTTGGGGCTAGATCTCTTGTGTGCCTAATTAGGTGGCTTAGACCGCTTGTTACTGTGGCTAGGTAGGAGTGGGGTCTTACTGCGATGTAATAAGGTAGAAAATTATATAAAATACTTTCGAAGAAGTTGTGATGAATCCAATGCAACACTTTTTAAAGCTGGCAACTAATTCCTTTTTTTTTAACGTTGTAAAATCATCAAATGAGTCGTCTCACCCAGGGCAGAGCGGGAAGGACTGTCAGACTCGTACTGACTAAAACCCACGGTGTCCTTCAATAGCCCTTTGCGTTCCGGGGTCACGTTAATTCGTAAGTCCTGACTAAAAGTACGAGTCTGACAGTCCCTCCCGCTCTGCCCTGGGTGGGAGGACTCATTTGATGATTTTACCACGATAAAAAAAAAGCCCTGTTACGAAGCACACTTATTATTTAACTGATTTTTACTCAGAAAAAAACGTATGATTCATATATCTTTCGTACGAATATATTCATATCACATACGGCAGAGATATGCGCTAATATCCCAATAGAGGGCGCTACGACCGCGAAATGTTTAATTACAGCCGAGGCACGCTGCGACGATTAAAACCATTTCTTTTGTTTGAAAACTCCATATTTGTTTTTAGGATAAATCTTTTAGATACTGGCAGTTAAAAAAACTGTACCTACCTGCGGTAAAGTTTTGGATTTTTCATTTGCGAAAAATTCTTTCAACGAATTTCGTTGCAAGATTTTTTTTCGCAAAGCGTGACAGCTAGTCATTCCAAAAATTTGAATGAAAGTTAAAAATGATGGTTGTAGCGTATTAAATAGATATGGAAACACTGTCTCACACATGGGTAACCTGGTAGCTGCCGGAAATGTCATGTGGTTCGGTCATTACAAGATGGCGCGAGCGCATGTGGACGGAGCTGGAGTTTAACCAGAGGAAATGCTCGATGTGGTAAATAGTGAGCCAGTGAGTGATACTACAATGGTGAAAACGTTACTCATCTTTTTCTTTCTTTTATCGAAGTCTATACAAGCCTACGCAGTGATAGATACCCTCGGCGACGGACATCGCAAGACCATCTCCGGCCACCGTAGGCGCGGGCATGCGGGCGACGAGTAATGGGCGACTCGCAGTTCGATCATGGGCCATGCGCGTTTGGTTCGACGAGCGCCTCCAAGAGTGTCAGCACAATGACGGGGCCTTAGAGGGCCAAGGCCTGCCGGGGTCTAACGAATTAGCGTGACCCCGGCACGTAAAGGGCTATTGAAGGACACCGTGGATTTTAGTCAGTACAAGTCTGACAGTCCTCCCGCCCTGCCCTGGATGGAAGGACTCATTTGATGATTTTACCACGTAAAAAAAAGTCCAAACAAGGCTGGAACAAAATGTATGATAGGCAAAAAGCCTACTCAGGAAAAACATGGTCAGCAACATGATTCCCAGGTCTATTCACAGACACCGACACTAACATCGACGACGCAGTCATCACAAACACTCGATATAGATAGATATAGTGTGTCGCGGACTTTTTTGTAGATATTTATAAGATCAACAATTAATTAGAACATTTTATGGTTCTATCTTTTATAGTTTAGGCAGCGTACGCAGAATAAGTAACTTTTCTTGTTGATTTTTTACACCTTGTGGCCGAAAAACCCATATATCTTACGAAACCCTATTTTTCTCCAAAATAAAATATAGCCTATGTTACTCGTGGATAATGTAGCTTTCGAATGGTGAAAGAATTTTTAAAATCGGTCCAGTAGTTTTTGAGCCTATTCATTACAATCAAACAAACAAACAAAGTTTTCCTCTTTGTAATATTATAGTGTAGATAACTTAAAGCTTATTCATTACTAGGATTTTTTCCTATATCATGGTTGCGTTTACAACCACAAACGCACATACACAAACACCCAGACCTGGAAAAACGACTCATGAAACATACAAATATTTGTTTCGCGCGGGGATCGAACCCGTGACACGCTGAGCAGCAATCGAACGCTCAGCGACTGTGCGAACTGTTTCATCAAATTACGTAGGTATCACATAATAGAAACATTATTTAAGTTAGTAACTACAATATCCTTATCTAATATTGTCTAATGGAGATAAACCCCAAGCTCAAGCTTTCCATCAAGCTCTTGAGTGACGTCACATAATTACATTCCGATCTACCGGCAGCGGGACTATTTTCAACAATATTGTGTACCTACCTGTTTGAAACCTCTTTGATAGAAAGAGAGAGAGAGAAGTTTGCCGTCCTCTTCCTTATTATATGGAAGCCTTTTCCCAACTATATTGTGGTCGGCTCCAGTCGAACCAGATGCAGCTGAATATTAGTATTTTACATGGAGCGACTGACTATCCGACCTCCACAACTCGGTAATTGGGTAATACGATACCCCATGGTAAGACTGGTTGTCAGACTTTTAGAGCTTCTGACTAATAGTAACGACTGTCAAAAGTCTACAAATAGCAGCCGGGATCAACGGCTTTACGTGCTTTCCGAGGTATGGAGGAAACTCGCTATGACAGCAACTAACGTAATGCGAGTTCAATAATTAGGTAGGGGAACAGTGTATAAGACGGGGACGTGAGGTATGATGGGAAATCACACACTTAAGGCAAAGTTAACACAATACTAACGTAGCTTAAGCGCTACCAGGACGCCATTTGTTAATGGCCGCTTGCAAATGACGTCCTGATGGCGCTTGCGCTACGTTGGTGTTATGTTAAGTATGCCTAAAGAGTGTATGTTCCCATTATGCCTCGCCCCTGCCTGGAGGCCTTAAAATTTTAAGGCATCCACAGAAAAGTCCGGTTGAGCAGTACACAACCTACTAGACGTTGACCTGCGAGATGCCATAAAAACAATATATATAATATATATACCTCGCGTCCCCGTGTTATACACTGTTCCCCTACACATTTGCTAATTTCTAAAGAGTTATTCATTATTTCATTTTTTAAGTTTAGTCAAAGAGATTACCTAAGTAGTAGCAAATACGCAAAATAAAAATGAAAATTCAACAAAAAAAAAACCACACTCACGACTTAACTTATTGTATAACGAAACGAAAATGAAAGTACGATGACACCGTGAACTCATTTTTATTTAATTCCAAAATACAAAAACCTTGTTCAAACGTTCAGAAACGATATAGTAAATCAATTAGTGTCAGTACACACTACATCTTGAAGTTTTGGCTCAATGCCAGTTAGTGAACAGGGCTACACGGCGGCCCACGACGGGTGATATAACTAGCTATATGCGAATGTGTGTACTACAGAACGGTCATTGATCTTTTGTATTGTGTTGTAAAGTTAGTCTACATAAGTGAAATATTTGAGAATCACGTAATGTTTTGGATTGATTATTGAGCTGTTTTAGTGAAATTACGTACTTACAACTGTTATGAAGTTTTGATGAAGAGTTGGTGTTTTCACTAAACTTCTAACCTTGCATTTTTAACCGACAGGCAAGTCCTTTTTTTTATTTTTTGAAGTGAAAACTTCTTTAGCGGCGTTGTGCACTTTTTTTGGAATGGGTAAAAAATGTTAAACTCGCGTCAGGACACGTGACCTGATCGAAAATTCTTAAGACGGCACAGGGCGCTTGCGCGAATGTTCGTGTGTGTTTATTACTATTGAAGTTTTCACTTCTGCCGGCATTCCCAGAGTGCAACCCGTCGTTTTTTTTTTACGTGGTAAAATTATCAAATGAGCCCTCCCACCCAGGGCAGCGCAGGGTCCTTCAATAGCCCTTTACGTTCCGGGGTCACGGTAATTCGTATAAACCCGCGACCGACAGGTAAGCCCTAGCGTGTATGTATTAAAACTGTACAGTTATTGGTGCATGTATCGGTTATGCGTGCACGGTTAAAACCATCATGCAAACCCTAACGTGTATGGCCTCCATAATAGGAAGATGACATTAGAAAAATATGACACTAACTGGAGGAGGGTATTCTTAGCGGTCGAAGAAGGCTGGTAATTATGACGATCATGAAGATTTTAGGCATTTTGGAATTATGACAGTGTGTCTTCCACGTGAAGTTATTGGCATACATAACTTCCACCGGGTTTTTACCTGGCGATATAACACGTAATTTTTCTTTAAAACTACTGGCCTCGTTTGTTCAGTATTTTCTTATCAAACTTTCTAATGATCTCCACAACTTGAGGTATTCTCGTATAACACGAATCTCGCTACGTATTTCAGAAGACGTATAGCCCGTAATAGTTTTTATCACATTATTCTTTTCTATTTGTAATATTAAAAGTCTCCCAACATATTTATAACCGAACCAAATATAAAACTGCAATAAAACAAATTGCATAGCGAAAATATAATCCAGTCGAGAGCATTCCGTATCTCAGGTATAATTTGATTGCTCCGGATCAAACGCGTACTACGGAAATACGCCTCTCGAGTTTCCCCCTATCACATACTCGTTATTGCATAACCCACTCTATCTTAAACGGCATAGGGTTGGAACTCCAACGTCGTATAAACTATAATGTCCTTGCTTCTGATTGAAGATGGATAGTTTTTTTTCTTTACATTGTAATTAGAAAGTTCTGTGATATGAATGCATTAGTTTGTATTGATTGGAAGCGGACCATGATTCTATAATTGGATTTATATGAAGAGTTTGTCTATATTAGGGTTATACAGAGGCTATTATTATTAATACGAAAGTTTGTATATATAGATGTTTGTCACTCTTTTACACTGAAACTTCTGAACGGATTTTAATGAAATGGGGTACACGGGCAGTTTATAGCCTGGTTTAACACATAGGATACTTTTTAAACCGGTATGATGTTCTCATGGGATGATTACTGGGCACACGGGTAACTTCGCGGGTAAGTTTTATGACACTTAAGACACTTCAATTTATTCCACCCATTACAAAATCGAGGTAAAGAATGTTTCGAGCAATAGGTATGGTAACTTACACTGATCGTATCAAAATTCCATTTAGCACTGCTTCGCATATTTTTTAATGGCCTTTACTGTGACCCTCCGTTTACCAAAGGCTAGCTTTCTGTCTATAAATATGTTATAAAATAAAATAAAACAAAAGTTTGAATAAAAAACTACCATTTATTAGACACCAAATTACAAGACATAAAACAGTTTTTCCCCAAAAAAAATACTCGAACGTATACCAGTAGACCATTCGTAAATCACGAAATATATTTTTTCGCCTTACATCCCAAAGAATCAGACTAACACTAATTAATCAGTAACCTGAATACTGAAGCTTAGCATCTATACCTTCCTATGTAGACCTCTTCACAAAAAGGGGATCGAATCAAACATAATCTACCTATACCTATGGACTAGGAGCCACACACATACGAAACTGGAACACTCAAAAGATTGACAGCCACCGGACATCCGTGGTCGGACGTAGGGTGTCTATGATGTTGGCGTTTGAGAGACAAGTCTGACAGCTACACGGCTGATAATACAGTTTGAGTAGTGGGTGAATTGATATGATACGGGCGTGAACACCCTTAAGATATGGGGTAATGTTTAATGTAATGTGACTATGATATCTGTGATTTGTGAAGCTCGCGGATTTCTGGTAACAAATGCGATGATTTTGATTATTCTTTTTTTTTGTTACTAATTTAACTTAAATAAGGCATAAACAGAAGACATAATCGGAATGCTATATTGGAAAAATTTGACCATAAATGGGTCAAAAACAGGTACACCAAAAAAAGGATAAAAGAAAGATACTTTACGAAGCGTGTATCATATCAAAAGAACGTTAAACCAATGCTGCAGGATGGTATAACACTGAGATAATAACAAAACAAAATAGTAGCTACACAGAAAATTAATTCATGGTAATAGATTCGTGATAAATGGACCCTTTGCCCATATAAATTAGTACGAAAAACGCAATCCATTAGTTAAATAGCAGTTAGTTAGGGAAAACCACGTTTTTATGCAAATATTGGCAACAAACTTGGATCGATAACATCGAATGGGGTTCCCGCCAATTTGTTAAGTTCTCAAGGTTGTTCAGAAAAGGTAAGGTTGTTCATTCGAACAATCCTTTCTAATAAGTATATTAATTTAGCTTCACTTGAAAAAATGTGTTATTACAATCGATTAAAGAATAGCTTTTTCCCAAGAAATTCTGAGTAATCATCAGTCTTCGCAAATTAACAATATTTTACCGCCAAAATCCATGGCGCTCTTATTGCCCCAACTCATTTAGCATCGTGTCGAAAACTAAGGCGGACAAACAGAAATAGAACGGCTACAGAAACTGATTAAGATCTTTACACGAAGTATTAAATAAACTGGAGCTTTTCAATTATATGTTTTGTATTCAACAACAATTGCATTGTTCTAGCACCGCTCAGGACGTTGAACCACCTGTCGGAGTAAGGAGATCAATAAATATGAAGGATCAACTTTGTCCTGGAGAAATTATTGTCACCGTACAACCCCTCTACGCCACTCTTCGCGTCCCCAAATAGGTCAACCTCCACATCTCATTACTTGAGCACACAAAATTTAATACCGACGCTAAACAAACATTATAACTTGAAAAATTGATCTTCGGAAATTGTGTCCGGGCACATGGAGCTCCCTCCTGCCCCCCTCCCCTGCGGCCCGCGCGCTCTGACAGTTGGCACGCCCAAGCTTACAACAACAGATCCTTTACTATTCTCTCATTAGGATGCTACTCACGAGTCTCCCGACGCACTTGCTTGTTGACACCCTCCGGAGAAGTCTCTTCCTCTCGGTGTCATTGTCGCTGTCCGTGCTGTCCTCACAACAACCTGGTTTTTTCTCTTCGGCGGTCGCATTACCACCGGCCACTGACATCACTCCACGGGCGTTCGCACACCACACACACTTCACTCATTAAACACAACTACATCATACAGGATAAGCCTATAATTTACATTGTATAAACGATGCGCTACCTCAGTGACATTTCACGCGAGCGCCATGACAATAGTGACAGTACGCTGCCGCTGAAAACAAAACAACCCTGAAAGGTGCACAGCGACACCTAGCGCGTGTTTGGAGAACTTTGTGGCTCGTACGCGCGCACGAAGTTTTTCACAGATTGGAAAATTACATTTCAACGTGTCATTTTAGTTTGGGAAAGAGCGCTAGATGTCGCCTTGGTGTGGGTTATTTTGGGATTTGTCGAAGCTGTATGTTTATTTTTGTAAACATAAATAATGCGTTTCCAGGTAAATTACCGTTGTTTTTTTCTGATCGAGACGCTTTGTTTGAAGAAAAATAAACACTGGTTGAAAAATTCTTATAGAAAACTATCAAAGATAATCTAGAACTCTTTTCAAAATTCTTGAACGTCGTTCTTTTATTTTCAGGTTTCACTTTTCTGAAATCCAACGTAAGAAATGCACATGGTGTAATTGTTGCGTATTGATTTTTTTATAGTTTTTTTATTAGTTTTTAAGCTAATGTTAAGCTTCAATCTCGAGAATAACTTTGGATATATTTTTACGAAAAATTAACAAGTAAAAGTATCTATACTCTTAATTTTGCGATAAATTTACAAGATGAGGGAAATAATCAACATCCAGGTTGGTTCGTGCGGGAACCAGATTGGCGGAAAGGTGAGTAAAATACCCCAAAACATAACTGCAGTTGTTATTGTAGAAATCTTTTTTCTCGTCATCTTGTGGAATGATGTTGGTTCAATCATCATCGTCATCACATCGGCCGTAGGATGTCCACTGCTGAACATAGGCCTCCCCCACAGGTTTCCAATAGGACGGGTTAGAAGCGGCTTGCACCCAGTGCGATCTCTAGGCCTTCGACGTTTTCTTCTTGTAAGTCCAATCTCTTTAACTTGTATATTGTCCACAGTTCTGGGAGGTGATATCCGACGAGCATGGGATCGACCCGAGCGGCTGCTACCACGGCGACTCTGATCTCCAACTAGAACGCATTAACGTATACTACAATGAGGCGTCCGGCGGCAAGTACGTGCCCCGCACCATCCTCGTGGACCTCAAGCCTGCCACCATGGACGCCGTGCGCTCAGGGCCCTTCGGCTGCCTCTACCGACCCGACAACTTTGTTTACGGACAAAACGGTGCCGCGAACAACTGGGCACGAGGGCATTACACCGAAGGAGTAGAGATCCTCGAGTCTGTCCTTGACGTCGTGCGAAGAGAAGCCGAAGGCTGCGACTGCCTCCAAGGGTTTCAAGTGTCGCACTCGCTTGGCGGCGGCACCGGCTCCGGTCTCGGCACGCTGCTTATCAATAGGATACGCGAAGAGTACCCCGACCGAATCATCCTGTCTTTCTCTGTATTCCCGAGCCCTAGGGTTTCAGACTGTGTAGTGGAGCCGTACAACACCACACTGGCGGTGAACCAGCTGGTTGAGAACACCGACCACACGTTCTGTCTCGACAACGAAGCACTGTACGACATCTGCTTCAGGACGCTGAAGCTTACCACTCCAACGTACGGCGACTTGAACCACCTTATCTGCGCCACCATGTCCGGCATCACGACTTGCTTGCGCTTCCCTGGGCAGCTCAATGCGGACCTGAGAAAGCTTGCCGTGAACATGGTGCCGTTCCCACGATTACACTTCTATACCCCCGGCTTCGCGCCGCTGACGTCACGCGGTGCGCAACAATACAGAGCGCTCACCGTTCCCGAACTAACACTTCAAATGTTCGACGCTAAGAACATGATGGTCGCATGCGACCCGAGACACGGCAGATACCTGACCGTGGCCACGATATTCAGAGGACGAATGTCCATGAAGGAAGTAGACGAACAACTTGTGAACATCCAGAACAAGAATAGCACATACTTTGTGGAGTGGATACCTCATAATGTGAAGATCGCAGTATGCGACATTCCGCCACGAGGGCTAAAAATGGCGTCTACTTTCATTGGCAACACGACAGCTATCCAGACCATTTTCAAGAGGATAGCGGAGCAATTCGTGTCCATGTTCAGGAGGAAAGCTTTCCTACACTGGTACACTGGTGAAGGTATGGACGAACTGGAGTTCACCGAGGCCGAGAGCAACATGAACGACCTGGTGTCTGAATACCAGCAGTACCAGGACGCGACGGCGGATGATGAAGGGGAATTCGACGAAGAAGCGGAAGGGGAGGGTATGGAATAGCAATTACTATGCGATTATGTGTTTGTGTTTGTCCTTGTATATGTCCATAATAAAACAAAAACCAGAATCATACTTAATACGTTTTCTTTCAATTCATAAGTAATCATATATGTTTCTTTCTTTCTTTCAAATACACCATAGGTGCGTCACGCCGTGGTATATTTTGGAGTGCATTCTGACGTTTTCTTTCAATTCATAAGTAATCAAAGACCGCTGCACGTCGCTGCAATCCCAAGCTGCACAATAGATTGAATGCTGCGCGCACACACACACACACACAAATAATATACAAAGTTTTTGAAATACACCATAGGTGCGTCACGCCGTGGTATATTTTTGAGTGCATTCTGACGTCACAATTCCCGCGTTAGTTTTGTTGTTCTTTTTTTTACCTTTACGAGCTGCTGTCTAGCCAGTGGATACCTATACATATACTCGGTCGTATACTACTACGCCAGTAGCTGGGCTCGACTGTGTACACGTAGCTGCTGCCCAGTTTCGTTTAGGCGCGATTGGTCCTCGCGATTGGTCCAATGTTCAATAAAAGGTCCAAAGCTACTGCCGAACTCGTCCAAACTATGCGCGAGTGATGAGTTGATGACCGAGCTGTTGCCATTTGCGAGTTGCTGCTGAGCAAATAGTCGAGTAAAAGCAAAAAATGTTGCAACTCGCACGTACGAGTTACTCGTACGTTACGTTCAAGCAATTCAACTGCAGTGCAGCTAATCGACAGGCTAACTCGTACGCTAGCTCGCACTGTGTAAGCTAGCCATAGATTTGCAATTTATTGATGCTGGAAACTAGTTTATGGTGACCGCGGCGTCCACCGCAGCGTCTATCACGGCGTCTAAAGCGGCGTCGCAACGCGTATAAATCCGCTTCTTCTTGAACGCTCTGTACATCGCCGTTTGTTTGTGTTTCAGGCGGCTCGCTTCGCCCGACGCGCGTCTTTGAAAACGAAAATACCTAATGTAACCAGTAGTGTTAGAATGTAATAAGGGCTAGCTTACACAGTACGAGGTGTTGCCTAGCCGGTAGACAGCTGTTCGGCTGCTGTCTACACAACACACAGAAGCTGGCTGCCCAGTCTTGGGAAGCCACAACACACAACTTTCCTGCTAGGACTGATGAGCTACTGCTGAACGAGTACAAACGTTGTGAGTAACGACCGATCTGCTACCATGTGCGAGTTGCTACCGGTCGAGCAGGCGATTGTAAAAAAAATGTTGAAGTAGGCCGGATGCGGGTTACTGCCACCTGCTCAACTGGCACGCCTGCTGTGCATAAGTTACGTCCAAACAAGCTACTCGGCAGGCTGACTCATAAACTAGCTTGCATTGTGTAAACCAGCCATAAGTTGCGTTTGCGCTAGGGGAAACCAGATCACGAGGGAGGTACAAGAGGAGCTCGAATTTGGCTTGACGGCAATGCTCGTTTGCCGTTCAGTACGTGTAAGATGTGCTCGTGATCGTTTGCCAAGTATAGACGCAGCTTAAAGGTATAAGTCCAACCTCGGCAGGGCTCAGTCACCAATTGCTCCTTTCGCAAAATTTACCTTTCGCACAATGTCCAATGGCGTAAAAAAATGTTGGCAGACTAAAAGTTAAAGATAACAAATAAACGTTTATTTTGCGAGTTATTTTAGTTTACGCGAATTCACAATTGCACACATCTTCCCATTTTACTAATTAAACATAACAACATTTCCCCTCTGTGCCCTACACCTTTCAGCTTCTGTCTGAGGAAAGGGTACATTTTGACGACAAGGGTATTTTGCAACTAAACCCTCAGCAGCACATAGTAGTGTAGCCGAACTCGGAATGTAATCTGATTTGAAACCTATAAATTCGTATAGAGCATATTTTGGAGACCAGTAGTGCTGCGGAAATACTGCTACATGTTGCTGAGATCGCTGATATTAATAAAATCTCATAACAGCAACCTCAATGAATGATTCGCGGGACCCTAGAACGAAAACGGGCAACTGATGGATTAAGATTGGATTTTTGTCAATAAAATCCGCGTTTCCACTTTGCTATCGAACAGAACTTAATTCGTTCTCATTATAGCATGTACTTTCACTATAATGTATCTACCGTGGATATCTATTATTGGCTACTCAAGTAATCTTACTTAAATACTTAGTTAAGAGTTGTAAGCTGTTTCTTGATTCCACTCCGGCCGGGTGGGAGGACCCCTTTAATGATTTTACCATACTTAAAAAAGGTATGATTCTGATTTTGGCAGCACGCAGCAATACTGCAGCAGCACTCTTGGTCCCTAGTTATATTCTCTATATTACAATGTTTTGTAGTTCATTTCATATAAAATGAGTGAACACAACTACAATGTTAAGTTTGTTTTATGGTAAATTATTTTCAATCACGGAACCCGTCATTATGCGTGGTCCGACACGCACTTAGCCAGTTAGTTCTTAATAAAAACTTGATCTTTTTGTGTCTGGCCATCGTGATTTAGTGTGAAAATGGCAAAAAAATTCAAAAATAGATTGTATTTTTCAAACCCACTGACAAAAGAATTCACTGAACTCACTATCCAAGAAAATTTCGTGCAATGCACATGTTGTAGTAACTTTCACTTTTTTTTTTAGTTTTAATTTTTTATTTTAACTATTTGATGAGAAATTAAACCAAAGTGATTTTTTAATACTATAGTTTTGGCGCTAAATTCTTTGTGAACTATAACCATGAGGGAAATCGTCCACATCCAGGCCGGACAATGCGGTAACCAGATTGGAGCTAAGGTAAGACTAAGTGGAGCGCCCAATCGCCACTAATAATACACGACTCGCCACCTTGCTTTGCCTGGAATAGCGACTGCACTGTGTTGACCGCTAGGTGGTAAATATAGCCGAGGGCCCCTAAGACGACCCACTGACCGAGGGTAGGGCTCCACGAAGCTCTTGTCTCAGTATTGTGTTCTTCCCACATGAAAATTACAACTAAAACCCCTTTTAAATATACAAATGTCTTTTCAGTTCTGGGAAGTAATCTCGGACGAGCACGGCATCGACTCCACGGGGGCCTACAATGGAGACTCTGATCTGCAACTTGAACGCATCAACGTGTACTACAACGAGGCTTCGGGAGGCAAATACGTGCCGCGCGCTGTTCTCGTCGACCTGGAGCCCGGCACCATGGACTCCGTGCGCTCTGGACCCTTCGGCCAAATCTTCCGTCCGGACAACTTTGTTTTCGGACAATCTGGAGCTGGAAATAACTGGGCCAAGGGACACTACACAGAGGGCGCGGAACTAGTCGATTCAGTCCTTGATGTCGTTAGGAAGGAAGCTGAAGGATGCGACTGCCTGCAAGGCTTCCAGCTCACGCACTCGCTCGGGGGCGGCACCGGCTCCGGAATGGGGACTTTACTCATTTCCAAAATCAGGGAAGAGTACCCTGATAGAATCATGAACACCTTCTCTGTAGTCCCCAGCCCGAAGGTATCGGACACGGTTGTAGAGCCATACAATGCCACCCTGTCGGTTCATCAATTGGTCGAAAATACCGACGAAACATACTGCATTGACAACGAGGCATTGTACGACATCTGCTTCCGAACCCTGAAACTGACGACCCCGACGTACGGTGACCTAAACCACCTAGTGTCTGCGACGATGTCGGGAGTGACCACGTGTCTGCGGTTCCCCGGACAGCTGAACGCGGACTTGAGAAAGCTGGCCGTCAACATGGTGCCGTTCCCGAGACTGCACTTCTTCATGCCCGGTTTCGCGCCGCTGACGTCGCGTGGCAGCCAGCAGTACCGCGCTCTCACTGTACCGGAGCTAACACAACAGATGTTTGACGCGAAGAACATGATGGCGGCGTGTGACCCGCGACATGGAAGATACCTCACCGTTGCCGCAGTCTTCCGCGGTCGCATGTCCATGAAGGAGGTGGACGAGCAGATGCTCAATATACAGAATAAGAACAGCAGTTACTTCGTCGAGTGGATCCCGAACAACGTCAAGACTGCCGTCTGTGATATACCTCCCCGCGGTTTGAAGATGTCTGCTACTTTCATCGGAAACACTACCGCTATACAAGAATTGTTCAAGAGGATTTCGGAGCAGTTCACTGCCATGTTCAGGAGAAAGGCTTTCTTGCATTGGTACACCGGTGAAGGTATGGATGAGATGGAATTCACCGAGGCGGAGAGCAACATGAACGATCTGGTGTCAGAATACCAGCAGTACCAGGACGCGACGGCAGATGACGAAGGGGAATTTGATGAGGAAGTGGAAGAAGAGTGACTATTGTAATGTAACCGTCCAATGTTTTGTAACGTCCATGTCCATGTTTAGTGTTAGGTGTAACTATTCGTTTTGATGTTTTTACTTTGTTATAATAAAATAAATATTAGTAACAATATTGAATTTGATTTCACATCGAATCGGTCAGTACATACTAGGCACACAAACAACCTCACAATCATAAAAAGTTGCAGTTGACCGGCGCGCAATAGCGGTTGCAGAATAGTCCTCCCGACTGTCACAAATTATGAGAATGAATTTCCACCTCGGCTTTCTCCGTTTTTCCTCCGCTATAGTGGGGACAGGCAGGCTCTGGCCCGGCGTCCACTAAAGCGGAGAGGTGACGAGAGGAGATGTGCTGCGAAGCCGGCAGGTAATTTCCATCAAAGCGAGTGCTGTCGAGTCCAGCGCCGCCTGACCGCCGACTGTACTCATTTCCGCTCTGCCGCACCGCTCGTCCACTCCCGGAACAAAATTCTATAGAAAAGTGAGATATCTCTCCTCTCCGCTTGAGGCTGCGGTTCTACTGAGGCGGGGCGGAGCAGAGCGGAGAGCGGTTCACCAATCACATGGCTTGAGTGGAGAAGAGATGTGGATTTGAAGACATGTGATTGGTGAATTTCTCTCCGCTTCGCCTCAGTGAATCCGCAGCCTGATCCATTTCCACGGAAGCTAAGCGGAAAGATATGGAATTATTCATCTCTAGCTATGGCCCTGGCAACACTGCACTTTTTTAGTCTCTCGGGGTCGGCGTGAGTTCTGACCGCCAACCGAGTATACTCTCGCTTTTTTGTTGCTCAGCGTTAAACTAATGGACAGAGTTCTCGCCGGCAGTGTGAACAAAAGCTTGCCATTCACCGGGTGCCTTACTGCCGCAGTGTTCTAGAATTAATTGTTGTGTTGATTGATTTGGATATTATCGCAATGAGGACAAATGTCGAAAATAGTTTGGCAGTGAAAAATGCTCTGCGCCGGCCCTAGCGCTGGGCACAAGTCAATTCGAGATAGCTATATATTCAAGACCTAACAAAACAATACGCTTTTAAAGTCTCAAACAAATAATTTATTAAATAAAGGATAAGTAAAATCTATGCATCACTATCATTAGTATCTTCTTCTTCATCCTCAAACTCCTGATCGTCAATAGTTGCGTCCTGATACTGTTGATACTCCGAGATCAAATCGCTCATGTTGTTATCAGCATCAGTAAAGTCCGCCTCATCCATCCCTTCACCGACGTACCAATGGAGGAACGCTTTTCTCCTGAACATAGACGTGAACTGCTCTGATATTCGTTTAAACAGCTCTTGGATAGCTGTGGTGTTTCCTATGAAGGTTGCAGACATCTTCAAACCTCTTGGAGGAATATCACAAACTGCTGTCTTCACGTTGTGCGGAATCCATCCGACAAAAAAGTCTTTATTTCTTTTTTGGATGTTGACCATCTGCTCGTCTACTTCCTTCATTGACATGCGACCACGGAAGATCGCAGCTACGGTCAAGTATCTTCCGTGTCGAGGATCACAAGCAGCCATCATGTTTTTCGCATCAAACATTTGATGTGTAAGCTCTGGGACAGTCATAGCTCGGTACTTTTGGCTTCCTCGAGAAGTCAAAGGCGCAAAACCGGGCATGAAGAAGTGCAGCCTTGGGAACGGTACCATGTTGACGGCCAGCTTCCTCAGGTCCGCGTTTAACTGGCCGGGGAACCGCAGACAAGTGGTCACGCCTGACATCGTCGCAGAAACTAAATGATTCAGATCGCCATACGTCGGAGTCTTCAGCTTCAATGTTCGAAAGCATATGTCGTACAACGCCTCATTGTCTATGCAATAAGATTGTGTAGATCTCTCTATCAGCTGATTAACTGCTAACGTCGCGTTATATGGTTCTACCACCGTATCAGATACTTTAGGACTAGGTACCACAGAGTATGTAACAGTTATCCTGTCAGGATACTCTTCAGCTAAATTGGACAAAAGCAGCGTTCCCAATCCAGACCCAGTACCACCACCAAGAGAATGTACTAATTGGAATCCTTGCAAACAGTCGCATCCCTCCGCCTCTTTTCGCACAACATCGAGGATGGATTCAAGCAAATCTGCGCCTTCGGTGTAGTGTCCTTTAGCCCAGTTATTGCCTGCGCCCGAGACGCCGAAAACGATGTTGTCTGGTCTGAATATCTGGCCGTAGACGCCACCTCTTATGGCATCCATGGTGCCAGGTTCGAGGTCCACTAGAACCGCTCTGGGGACGTATTTTGAGAACCCAAGTCCTTCGTTGTAATATACTTCGATACGTTCGAGTTGAAGGTCGGAGTCTCCGTGATAATGGCCGGCTGGATCAATCCCATGTTCATCGGAGATTACCTCCCAGAACTGAAATGAGAAGGGTACTCAGTAACACAAATAATTGGGCAGTCCCCGACTTATAACCCTCATCGAGGAAAATACCTGTCACGGTGCCTTTATAACATTCAACTGAGAACAGTGAAGAACACCAGAAATGATAATACAACAACAGTAGAAGCTAAACGTTATTTCAAACGTTTACGGCTGATATTAGTATGGAAAATTTATAACATTGGGAGACTTCTGTCTTACCTTAGACCCAATCTGATTGCCGCACCTTCCGACTTGAATATGAACTATTTCTCTCATTTTAATACAGCAAATTTTTCAAAAACAAATAAAAACGTGATAAATCTCTTAAAAAACTAAGAAATAACACAAAAATTGTATTTATGTCCTACATCTAATTAAAATGAAAAATACAACTAAATTATGTTACTAAATTAGGCGTTTTGTTTCATGGCCATGTGGATTTAAAAGTGGCTGGTTTTGAAGGGACCAACTAGATTCCCTATTTATGGGAAGCCAACGGTCGCAGGACTTTAAATATAGGGTACATTGACTCTGGAACGCAATAGGTAACAAATATTTGGTTTTTAGTAAGTACACCTTTGTCATTTTTGAGGTGCTAAAAAAATCATCAAATTGAATCCTCTCGCTACTACTCCCTCTGACTCAAACTGACATTTTGCGTTCCAGAGCCACAGTTTCCTGCTTCGACACGACCTTGGCAGACATTTGACCTTGTTAGTTTGCTGACAGTCCATTCCGCTTCACCCAGGGCGGGAGAACTCAGTTAAGTCTACTGACTTAATGTAAAAACCAAAAAAGAAGGGTAGCTTGGTACTGACAGTAGATTGGATCACTCAAACCTTTGTAATGTTTTCCTAGAGACTTGCATAATATTTAATCTGACCATAAAAATATTTCGGAACATTGTAGTAGTATCCGCACCACCACTCATGACCTCTTGATGCGGCGCTAGTGTCTATGTCATTACAGCGAATTGCATGAAAAAAATGTAGTACCACAAATTTCCGCAGATCATGGGTGGTGGCGCAGACTTCACTGTATGTCAGGTTCATACAGGAACCGTAAGAAGAGCGGATCACTGAATTTATTTAGTTGAATAAAAAAAAGTCGCATATTCAGAAATAACTTTAATCATAAAATATAGATCACAAAACAACATCAAAATTGCCTTCGTGCTTATAAAAATGCAAAATACAAATCAATTTCCTAGCAGAATATAATAATTATTAAAAATTAATTATTAATCATTAAGTAACACCTCATTCCGTGCGAAGTTGAATGTTGCAAAGTAAGTTTGGCAAATTAATATTTAATTCTTATTTTATCACTTATTACAAAGTTACATAAATTGAAATCCACAACCTCTGCTTTTTTTTGGTTTAATATCGTTTTTGATGATACCCTAAGGTAAACACCGACCATTTCTCAATATTCTTTTGTCTTAATGATAGGGAAGGCGAGCGACAAAAATGCACATTGGTAGAGAAATAGCCTGTTATACTTCGGCCAGATTCGTTAACGTTCAGTTTCTGAGTCAATAAATAACCCTTTTAGTTTCGCCATGTCTGTCTGTCCGTCCGTCCGTTTTGTCTGTCTGCAGCTTTGTTCAGAGACGCTTAGTTCTAGAAAGCTGTAATTTAGCATGAATATGCAGATTATTATATTATATTTTTTTTATGTATATTTATATTTTTTTGGGTACCTCCGCGTAAGCTTATCGGGTACCCCTTAGTCTGGGAAGTCATTGATAAGGTCTCAAAAAAAATAGAGATGAAGCCTAAAAAATAATTTGCGAATGATGTAGGTGTTTAAATATTATTATAGTCAATAGACAATAGGTATAATTTTCTTTTTAGGAAACGGGATGACTGGCGGCAGGCTATTTACGCTTGTAGTTTTTGGTCACTCGCCTCTCTTAGTCTACCGACGACGCTGAAAGATTTACAAATCTTGCTTGCCGACAAATTTGAGATTTAGCCAGTGACCACTATTTATGTCAATCAAGTGGTACTGTCAGCAAGTAAAGTTGAATAATTATGGTAACAAACACACACAGATAATCGCATTTCATTTGTAAAAAAACTGATTGAACGACTTTCGTTGCTGACTGTACTCAGACTTCGCTCCAAAATAAATAAACGTTATTTTTACATTTAAGAACACTTATGCCCGTTTACACCAATTCTAAACAATACTTGAAATATTGCCTAAAGTAATATCACTGTTGTAATATTTTATTTCTATATCGTCGAGTCTAACAAACTGCTTTAAATTAGGGATTATTTTAAGTGTTGCTCAGTTTTAGTGAAAACGGGAATTATAGAGAACTGTCGTAACATTATTATTGCACTAGAAACTTACATCTAAATTATTATTAGGACATAATTTAAGCATAATTATCTGTTAAATTATGACTAGCTCCGTAGTAGGATGGTTCTATCGCTAAATTCAGTGCTGGAAGAAAAACATACTTGATATGTTTTGTTTATGACTGTACTTTGAGATTTTGTCTAGTTGTACGGTGTTATATAATATTTGTTAGTTCTATTCTGTAATGGTTTAGAGCTCACTTCACCCAAGTGAGTGCTAAATAGAAGTAATTTTAAAAAAGTCATCGCACCTTCGGAACCAGTTAATAAAGAAATTGTCTAAGCAGCAAGAACTGGGTATAAAAGAGAACCGCGACCCTGTCACGCAAAGGGCATGTGAAAGAACAGGGTGGCTCTTAGTTAGAATCTGAGTCCCATCACCGCCCGGACGGGAACTCTCATTTAATGATTTATTACACCCCAAAAATGGAGGTAACTCGAACTTGCGCGCGGATTTATTGTACAGCTTTCAGTATGAGAAATATATAATGGCAGTGTAAGTATTGCAACAGATTATTTTTCTTATACTAGACCGACCTCATCGTTTTTTGGTAACATTTTAACGATTTGTATTTATTCAAACATTTCAGATCGAATATGACTTCTTTTTAGACATCTTTACGTTTTCGAGTCTAACACAGCTACCACCCACTCCTCCAAAATAGTGACGGAACGATGCGAATACGTACAAGTTTCAACCAATCATAGGAGACGAGAGATCCGATGTAAATTTCAACGAATTTGATTGGTCGATTCCCGTTCGTCTCTCATCGGCTCCACTCGGCTCTGATTCGGAAGAGTCCATAGATATGGAGAATGGACTGAGAAATACTTTATACTCTTTTTTTGGAAGTCCATTTTAGATGTCATCTTCGCTTCAAGTCTGTATTGAAGCCAAAAACGAGAGAAAGCAATAATTACGCATATAACAGTTTTTAAAAACAACTACGAACGACACAATCACTTGCCCGTCTCACAATTTCTACTTATATTTACTTTATCAGTCCATTATCTATGTCTATGATGGAGCCTCAGCCTTGTTATCGGCAATATTACTGCAAATACAAAATCAATGTATAAATACTTACAAATCGACTTTCCTACACTCAGGCCAGCACCTTATTCTTCAACAAATACAAATTGGCGTAAACATTTTTTTTACTTGACAACACTGGCACATAGAATGCTCTGAACACTGGGTGGGACTTCTTAGCGTCGAGTATGGCAACACTTGATATGACTTCCCAGGAGGGGTCTTTGTGGTAGGCCGGTTCTAGAGTCGATGGTCGGCCTATGGAGGAGTCTACTAAGTAGTGGCATTCTTTGGGTGAGACGTAGGTCCTATTGTCACCTTTGTTGAGATCGTTGAAATGTGGATGGACGAGTCGCGTTGCTGTAAAGAGAAGAGGTCAAAGATGTAGGTTTAATTGTTTATTTTTTCATAGGTATCCCTTTAAGTCTAGTTGTGTCAGGCTGTCTGAATATACTAGTTTAAAAGTTTGTAAAAGATCACAGAAGAAAGGACTTCGACCAAACTGGGCTAACAGGTGAACAGCTGCATTGGGAAAAACGAAATTCATCAATAATTTAATAGTAATATTTAGTAAATATTGGTCTATTTCGGGAGTGTCAAAATAAATAATATTAAAAACGAATAAAAAAGATTTTCAATTGATTATTTTGTGAATGGTGACAGTTGCGGTGCAGCGTCCAAGATGCTTTTTTTTTAATAATTTTTATTCATGACCATAGATACAAGTCTTTCAGTCGAATACATTTTGAACTTAAAATATTACATTAGTTAGTATTACATAAAATTATACTTAGAGCGTCCAAGATGCATTCAGTCATTCGCACTGATATGAGACATGGCTTCTAAGCCTTTAGACTTTGAATAAATTAGACATGGCTTTGTCCTTATTTGAAAAAACAAAACAGACATGGCGTTGGCCTTTTGAAATTGGACAAATCAGACTTGGCTTAGATCTTCAAAAATACAAGGAAAATTCATTGGAAAATTCAAACAAGACTAGGCTGTATGGCTCTGTTCCTTTGCCTGCCTTTTGGCGAATTTTATAAACAACAACAACAATGTCATTCGCTCTGTGTTCGCGCCTTTGTTTGAATATTATTGCGAATATTATTTGGATTTTGGATATTTTTGACGACTTGCGCTATTGAAAATGGATGCTGATGATTTTCTATCTAACGACCCTGGCTCACTCTTGGACTCCGTACCCGCTTTAAACGTTTACCCTGGCATTTCTTCGGATAATGAACCCGTTTTACATGACGACTTTTTTTTAGTTTTTTCTTATATAAATCAATTTGATACAAAACTTCCTATATATGTGTTTTCTACGTACTGTAAGCTACTCCATAAAATCAAAAATAGTTCAATATTTTTATGTTCATGTTCAAGCCCAAACGCCATTCAAAGTGGTCGAAGTCCTTTCTTGACTGGAGAAACTGTTTTTATTAAGCAATAGAATCGGATGAAGGTGCTTTTCGAAAATATTACTGACCAGTTCCAACCAATTTTATTTCAAGCCCTGCCCCCTACTAACATGGGACTTAATCACTAATGTAATAGCTCGGCTAGCCCCTCAAACGCAATGGTCGGACTGAAAAGACTGATAAAACAGGGTGGTTTTTAATCAGTACGACTCTGACATTCCTTTTCACTCCATTCAGAACAGGAGGATTTCTTAGCTAGCCGTGCCATCTAAATTCTTTCTTTAGTTGGTTAACCTTTTAAGCGCTTGGCTAAATATCAATTGCCGTGCCCCTAGCGCCCGGCTACGAATCGTGCTTTCCTCTTCTCCTCTCTTTCTGCTCCTTTTAAGCTCCGATTTGTAAAATATCATGGTGTACAATTAAAAGTATTCTATCTGTCTATCTACATAAAAATAGAGATATAGAATAGATGCAAAATCGAAGAAAACAAAAATCGTGAATTCTCTGTCGGATAAATACGACACGGGCGATAGGGGCACGGAAATGTTTGTCCTATATATACGACTCTGGCTGTTAAAGGGTTAATGTACATCTTTACAATGTACCGCTTACCATTATGTCCCTCAGCATAAGGCGCCGGCAGTTGTCCAGTAAACTCGCTGGGTATGAACTTGATGCTGTACCCGGGCGGCAGGTGGAAGCTGGAGGGAGAGCGATGCCACTCCTTACCGAAGCAGACCGTGAGGTCGATGTGATCGGGCGCTTGAGGCAGGTCGCGGAGGATCGTCATTGGACCGTGGTAGTTGGTGTAGAGGGCTGTTATGCGGGATAAACCTGGAATATCAAGTGGTTGTTAAAAAACACCATTGAGTGTTACCTTTTTTTTTAAATATATTGTTTTTTTTTTGGACTAAATTCTGCGGAAACCTACAATGAAATGATACTTACATAAACAGAGTCAAAAGGCATTAAAATTTGGAATCAAGATTTTTTATGTATAACTCACACTTGACCCTAAAAATAAATATGCTCAAATTTTTAGGATCAAAAAGGATCTAAAAGACCGTAGGTAGGTTTCTAGTATCTGTAATGGATTTGGGTTTCTCCCTACCATAGGTTTCTAGTATCTGTAATGGATTCTCCATGTTGGCTAACTTAAAAGAATCACTTTGAATAATCTTACTGGTAACAAATTTTACTTTCTTACTAATATTATAAAAGCGAAAGTTTGTATGTATATGTGTTACTCTTTCACGTAAAAACTACTGAATAGATTTTTTATAAATTTTGGTACACAGATAGTTCATAACCTGGATTACCACAGTATTTATCCTGATTTTATGTTGCTGTGGGATAATTTTCGAGTTGTAGCACGTAAAACTGCTGGCAACAGCTGTCTGCCAGCCATAAAACCCTTGCTCTACGTAAAAATCAAATCAACTAACCTGCAATCCCAGATATAACCACACACATGATCATCAACGGGCCGGTGTAAGAGAGATAGTGTCGTCTCTCTCGCTCCTTCCTCCAGCGGAACAACTCTGTGCCGACTGCAAACGTCATCTTTTGGAGACAGTCGAGAGCTATGGCGCCGGCTAGGATGATCATACTGTAGGCTGGGTACAGGAATCTGGGAAAGGAGAACGACATCTATACTTATAATAAATCTGTAGAGAGGCCAATTCTGTACATGAAATATATTGTATTTAAAAAATAACTATCAAGGGGTGATTAGGGATCGCTACTGATGCCAAAAATGCAATCAGTAAAATTTTTGTCTGTCTGTCTGTATGTTCATCATAGAAACAAAAACTACTCGACGGATTTTAACGAAATCTGGCACAATTATTCTTCATACTCCTGGGCAGGTTATACTTTTCACTACGCTACAATCAATAGGAGCAGAGCAGTGAAGAGAAATATTGGGAAAACGGGAGAAGTTACTCCATTTTTAAGCTTCCGTCGCGTGTATAGCCTTAATGGTTAAAGCTCTCAGTTTATAGTATATAGTCTATGGTTAAAGCTACATAGACATGATGTATGACGGAAATGTTCTCCTTCAAATTATATAAAAAGATTCCTTGATAGCATATGTCTATCTTTTATGGTTGACTCACAATAACACGTGAAACTCCACGCGGGCGAAGTCGCTGGCAAAAGCTAGTTAGGAATAATTTCCTTACAAAATTCAACGGGAATGGTTTAAGTCTGATGAATTTTCGGCGCTTACTGCAGTAATGCTGTTGAATACGGGGGCCAGACTAACGGGAAATGCCGTTAATTTTCGAGATAATAGTCTAGTTAAAAATATTTCCAGTAAGTGTAACCCTATCATAAGGAAAATTCAAGGTGGCCGCTTTAGTTCCAATTTTTGCGTGTCTAATTAACTTCCTACTACAATCAATTAACGAAGATGTATTATTTCTTTTGTGTGTTTATAGAAATTTATTTAAATGAATATGATGATGACATGACCCAGTATTTACGTTGACATACTGTATACTCCACTATCCAATAACTGAGTAATATACAATATTACTCAGTAGTTACTACGTAGACTGGTTTATGAGCACTAATACAGTGAACATTAACTACAATATATGTTAGGGAGCTTCACCATGACGCGATTCGTACGACTAGCAATTTCTACTAACTAAAAATGAAAAATCGTCCTTGCTACTACGATATAATGATAAAATTCGACTGATTTACGTCGTTATGGCGAGCGTGTTTTGTTTTTCACCTACCCGTAGAAAACCGCACTTTTTATGTCATATGTCCTAGTGTTAAGGATGATTTTCACTTGTAGCTGGAATAGGGCGAATTGCGTCGCATCGCGTCAATAAGCTCCCTTACACACCTCTCTTCCTTATGCGGCTGTATCATGAACACAGCGAGCCACAGTATCAGTGGCATCATGTCCAGCCAGTACGGCGCGCAGAACGACGCACGCGCAGTCGAACGAGCTGTCATCGCCGTGCACGCGCCGAGGAATAGAGGACAGGAGAGTGCCAGTACCTGGAAACGGAAAATGAGAACATAATTATAAGACTAGAACTAGGTAGGATAGCAGTTTTCATTTTAAACCACCACCACCACTTTTTTTTTATGTGGTAAAATCATCTTATGAGTCCTCCCAGTCAGTCAAGTCTGACAGTCCCTCCCGCCCTGCCTTGGGTGGGAGGACTCATTTGATGATTTTACCACGATAAAAAAAAACCTCTACTTACAGTAACATCTACCTCTTGCTTTTTATAGAAACTACAATTCTTTGGAACATAATTTTGATATATCGCGTATGGTTCGAAGAAATCGTTATTTTAACGACCCGATTACGCAAAGATGGATTTTTTTTCGACTACGAAGAAACTTTACTACAATGGACAAAAAATCACTTTATTGGTGAAAACTGTATAAAAACCCGTGCAGCGGTTTTAGACTTTATCACGAATAGACAGAGATGTGGCAGGAACTTTGTTATATGATAGGTAGTGAAAACATTAAAAACAAACTCACCCACACAATATTAAAATTCAGGAAGCCATTCACAAAGTAATAAGTCCAGGGTTCCACTCCGTACAAATCAGGGCCATGTTCAGTAAATATATTATATGCAACAATGTTCCATGGTGCCACCACCAGCCTGCCGTAATGCCAGGAGTCTACCACCACAGTCGGTACCAGAATGATGACCAGGGATATGAGGGACCATTTGATGAAATTGATGTACTGTCTCTTCATTAATATCATGTCAATTGCGATTGGTACGCCCAGGGTTGCTGTGAATGGCCAACCTATGGGGGGGAAAAGGGGGTTACTTTTAAATATTAGCTGTTTTTGATTTGAAATCAACCATCCTCTTGAATCACTCTGTCAATTGATAAAAACTGGAATAAAATCCGGCAATACATTGCGTAGTTTGAGCCCTCTAAGCGTACAGCCGGCGGGAAGCGACTTTGGTTTAATAGAGTTCACTTTTGAATACCATTTTACACTCAAAAATATGAATTCTTACTGTAACTTAAATTGGATAAAAATGATTCTACGTTTTACATCTGGCTTAACTGCCGGACATAGCACAATAGCTTGTGAGACAACAGTTTTAATAAATGTATTTACACAGATTTCTTTGTTATTTAGATACACAATATTAACTTTTCGCTCCACGAGGACTGTGTAAAATACTTTAATCTAAGTTCAAACTGCTTCAAAAAGTTATTTAACACAACTTACTTAGCAACGTCGAAGCTGCCGTCAAGAATATAGCGGTCGGGTATCTCCTGCGCCACCAGCAAGCGAGCGCTCCGCTGGCTAAAGCGCAGCTCCACGCTGACGGCAGCATTGCAGCGCTGCAAGCGAACATACCAGCCGCTGGAAGTGTCATCGCCAGCCATACTCTGCCTACGTGAATACCAAACTCGTGGCATACAGCTCTGAAAAAAACAGCTAGTATTTTAGGATTTCGTTTTGTTTTCCATGACAGTATGAAAATTCGACAAAGGAAATTGAAATAAATCAAGGGCATTAAGATGACGATTATGTTTACCATGACATTTTACAAAGGTTTGACATGAGTCTAGACAAAGTGAAAACAATCTTAACTATCAGTTTTGATAACTTTATGAAAACGAAATATCCAACATAACATTGATCATAATAATAATTTGATAACCTTCTATATTTAACTTTTATAGAATCATTTTTAAAGGGCGAGGGTACGCGGGAAGTGGATGGAAGCATTTCCAAGTACAGGAGTGGAACATAGCAAAGAAGACAAAAATAATGAACATACATACAAAATAAATTCTAGAACAGCAACTTACTTGTAAAACATAAGCTCAGCGCAAGCTGAGAGCACAGCTAGCAATATCCTCAAACAGTAAAAAACGGAGACAGGAGTCATGAACAAGGACAGCATCTTGGCAGGCACCGCAAACAACCATAGTGGCATGTAGGAGCGTATTGCGTAGACAGGACTGTACTCCCATGTTTGAAGACCACTGCCATATACTGGAAAAATAAAAAAAAACAATACATTATATGGGGGGAACCTATCTCCCAGCAGTGGGACGTAACACTCTGAATAAAAAAGATAAATTCATTTTCAAACTGCTGGTTCTAAGACCATGAAGAGTTTTTTTAAATCACTACATAGGATAAAACAAAGTCGCTTCCCGCTGTTTGTCTGTCTGTCCCTATGTATTCTTAGATCTTTAAAACTATGCAACGGATTTTGTTTCTGTTTTTTTTTTTTTAATAGATAGTGATTCGAGAGGAAGGTTTATATGTACATTACATGCATAATATAGTAGAGATTGCACCAGTGGGGAGCCGGGGCGGGTCGCTAGTTAATAATAAAAGTGAGCAACAAATAAGAAATTTATTTATGAAAGGGTATGCTTTAGTGAATTCGATAAGCTTTTATGTTGTGTAAGAGGATTGTTGTAAAAGATAGAATTAACAGTTCAATAAAAAAAAATATCTAACAATTATTATATTTCTTAGGCAATCAGTAAAAAGTTACAGATGCCATCGGTGTTGATCTTGTACATGGTAGAACAGATATTTTAACCCTTTTCTCTTCCAAAACGGCAGAACTTATAAAATTCAGACAGAAGCCTTTTTGAAGAAGGGCTTCATCAAATGATCTGTTTTTACATTTGTACAACACAAAAACCTTTTTACACACTGCATGTGTGTAAGAATAAATTAATAAAAAAAAACTTATCATGAAAATCTTGAAATCTTACCTAAATAATGCAACGGCTCCCAATAATTGTAAGTTTCATCACAGTCAGCGACATGTCCCCAGTATGCAGCCACAATACGGGCAGCCAGTAGCAAGCCCAGTGCCACTGCACCACCCGGGTATGCTATACTGCGCAACTCTGATGGGGCACTTGTAATGAGGTACTCCCTGGAAAACAGAATGTGGAATCTAAGATAATGCAATAAGATAAGAGTGGATGGTTGCAGGGATGTCTAAACCGGTAACCATGACCCCGGGGATGTAAAGGAATACTGCAGGAACACCATGTATTTTAGTCACTATGAGTTTGACAGTCCCTTCTGCTCCGCCCAGAGTGTGACGACTCATTTGAAGATTTTTACCACACAAAAAAAAATGCTGAATTATATGAATTAAACTATTCTAAATATGCCGTCCCAATGGTCCAAAGCATCCAGGATAAAATAACCATGAATAGAACAATACACACAAAATAATAGGCCATAATATGATGAAGACATTCATTTTTTCACTTTCTCTCTATATGGTTAACTCATACACTTCTTGAGCATGGAAATGATGTTGCAATATGTGTTGTATGACTTCAACATAAGAACATTCTCAAGTAAACACAGTCATACAAATAACAATGATTTTCATGTACCTTTGCTTTTTAATCATACTAGATTCTAATAGGATTGCTTTCAAATAAAACAGAGTAATATTATATTATTTGCCCGATGAGAAAAACTGACAGCATATTAGTGGCACTTTTTAAGATTGACACTAACCATAGTTTCATTTACGAAAAAAAATAGTTAGCACTCAACTCAAAAATAGTTTCTGTTAGTATAGCATCATGCTTAATTAACGTCAGCGGACTGTTTTTACCTTTGTTTGAGTACGGAAGCGTCTGGATAAGCGCCAAACTGTAGTACCAGCAACAAATTAGAGCATTGATGAGCCAAAATAATAAAAAAAATATTATAACCTATAAACGATGCCAAGTTTTTTTTATACCACAAAACAGAAAGCAAGTTAAGAATTTAATAATAGACATTAATAAAAGCGTTTATATTAATAGTAAATGAACTTTTGTTACATACCCTTCGTTCGCTTTCCGTTTCCCTTTGCTGAAACTTGTGGCTCTTTTAGCTCCGTTTTTGTTGTGTATACTACGTTGCCTTGCCGTAAGCGGCATTGTAATGTTTGTTGCTTCGACTAAATCATTTAATCCACTATGATAAGCGTAGAAAATTCTCTTTTATGTGAATTTATTTTCAGAATATCACACAGTGATTTCTGCGCAAGCCTAATGACACTGACACACTGACATAATGACAGGTGCAATTGATGACAGCTGGCTGACATTAAATATGCGTTTGTGAAGAAAATCTATGAGAATAACTTATTTTCTTTTCTTTGATCTCATGAAACCCTGCTAAATTAGGCATATTTTTTACTGATCAGAGTATTTACTAGTATTACTCAGCTGTAACTACACCACACTACACGGTACACGTAGGAAATTTAAAGGAAGACACATTATTTTACAGCAAAGACATTAAATTGTACTTATATATTCTCTCTGTTTTACAGTGACATCGCGGTAGAGCCTGTACCCGATCCGCCCGCAAGACGTCCGCGTTCTTTTAAATGTTACCCTTTTCTTATAATTGCTCCCGGCACATGTGTGAGTTTACAAACATTTAAACTCACATACACAAACACGTACACTCAAAATCTATAGGTCCTACAAATGCGTTCCGTGCGGGAACCGAACCCGCGACATGCAACGCAGCAGTCGATTGCTCAGTCACTGCGCTAACCATGCCGCCGTTTTTTTTATTAATGTTTTTTTTATGCCTCTCACTACTGCTAGTGAGCCTCTAGCAACCGTATTGTACTGGACCCTCGTTTCCGAGCACTCCGAGCCCAACCTGTACGGGTATCCTGGACATGTGAGAACTCAGCTTTTTTTCAGGTTTCTTCTTCTTCAACCTTTAGTCAACCAATGCTGAGTGTAGGTCTCTTCCAAATCTTTCCACTTCTGGCAGTTTTGTGTTGTTCTCAAGTTTAAGTATGTTTAATAAAACACCCAGATCAACATTTATATATACTTACATATATTTTATTAGTTAAATATCAATACAGTGTTGGTACAACACTTCAGACATACATTCTACCTACATAGGTATTCCTAAGTTATAATATTGTGCTACTTTATGGTTTCTGCTAAAACACGCGAGTACACTGAAAATTTTTGTATGCATCCAAGTCTATGTGTTTCGGCGGTTGCCAGATGCCATTACAGTATACACCACTGAGTAAACAGCTAATGAAGTATTCAAAATCGATCCTATCGTGCAACACTTGTATGGGGCGCGGAAAAGAAATGGTCTCGGTATGGAAAGGGCTGGCCTTTTGCTAAATTTGAAGTAGGTATAGCTTAAATTTATCATGCAAATACTAGAATTGTATTAACAACATTGATATTTGAATTAAATAATTTTGGCAAAGGAAACATTTATACTTAACTAGGGTTACCAATAAATCTTTTGTTGGCATTGAGTGAGCGATAAATAAATATTTCCTTTGTCTCATAGAAATAGTGGATCTATCAGAGTTATTCTAGTTGATTAGAGAAACATGATCAATAATACATTCATACATCAGGGCCCTACATCTAGGATTGTCCGATTTCAACAAGTATCCATAAAACAGTATGTAAAACAAAAATAATTAATATTTTACTGATATTTTTCATCCTACAGTCTTTGAAATACAGTTTTGATAAATTACTTAAATGGTTATTTCAAATAAAGACATCACATAAAAACACCTGTTATCTTAAATCGAATCAACCCTCAGTGATTTAAAAGATTTTAATAATTCTATAAATAAAATCAATTCATACTTGAGCTGCTCACAAGCCTGACTTTGTGCTTTTAAGTGCACTTTCTATATCTTGACTGTTAAAAATGCAATGTGAATGTTAGTTGGTTTCCTATTAATTAGTGACTATACTCAATACTTACACTTAAATCTATCAACAGTTGTTTGGTCAACTAATTAAAATTACGAACCTACAAATCCTTTGCAATACAGAAACCAGTGAACTAGCTAGACTAGCATGCTAACAGATATGTTTGTAACCAATTCAAGCAGCTCAAACTTGAACAAGATTTGACTATTTAAAAAAAATATTGTTTAATTCCTCCGCCTAGTCCGCACTACTGTCCATCCAGGATCTCCATCTTCATCCATTGGTTCTGGATCTTGGGGTCTGTTTGATGATGCTGCTGCTGCTCCATTCATGTTGTTATCAGGACCATCATTTTCATCTCCGCTACTGTCAGTTGAGTCGTCGTCTGGGTTGCCATGGCACTGGAAGAGAGAAGTTGGAAGTTAGTAACAGCTCTGGAAATAATAATTAGGTACCTATAATATGGCTACAATATTAATTGGGAATTACGAAAGTTTCAACCATTTGATAACAGGTTTCTTTACGAAAGATAACACTCCATTTATTCAGTACTCTGTGGTCCAAAAAAGTTTACATAATTATGGAGTCCATTTTTCTCGTCTTTATTTTAATAATGGTGTTTGGTACTCACTTGTGGTGGTACTGATTCATGTATAGGCTGGCTCAGCCATTTCTGGCATTTAGGCATTGCATCAAGTCTAGCTTGCAGTTCATCATGTTTCCCCTCTTTCAGAAGACTGAGAAACTGCAGCAGTAGAACTGCTACTTCTGGAAATATAATAAAATGGTTGTGAGTGCTTATAATAAGATGGCAGTCTTGAACAAAACTGAGACAAGTGTACAAAATTAATTCTTGGGTTGTTACTATGTGGTTCTTAGGATGTTTTGCTGGGATAGTAATAGTTTTCTTGTATTCAAACTTAAATTAAAATAAATGGTCTAAATTCACATAACCCATATTTTACATCAAGTCTGGACAATACAATGAAATGGGTAATCTGAAGAGATGGGCGGGAATCCCATGTATTTGTAATCTAGCTTAGTTTAAAAGATTAAAATAGGATAAAAGATGAATTTTTCAAAATAATGTAATTTAAAAACGTAACCCAATCTTGTCAGAGGCACATCTCATAGGTGAATTTATTTGTAAGAGAAATTCCCTAATACAAAAATGTTGTAAGGCAAATTTACCTTTAGGAGAGTCATCATGACAGACAGTCTCAAACTCCTCGTCCATCAGATCTTCAATCACTTCAATAAGTTCATCTCTGTCCACCACATTCTCAACGCAGTACCTCGCTATGTACACTGACATTAGCTGTGCTGTCTGAAAAATAATGAAAAGTATAAAAATATTTCTATTATTCTAATAATCTTAAATACATGTTTTATTTTTAATTTTGAATAGGTAGTAAAAAGAGACAGGCTGTATGGGCTTAAGCTCTTCACCTTTTCTCATGTAAAAAAAAACATGTTTTCCGATCAGCTGGCAAAACACAGCAATGCCAAGCATATTTTAACTCTTTGACTTAATGCAATTAAGTTGATTTTCAACTGCATTTGATAGATATTGTTTTTACTTTTACCAAGTTTATGATAACATCATCCATATAAAGCTTAGATGTTTATAAACTTAGCGACAGTTAAGGGAAACAATTGTGAAGTTCTACGATTAATTTTAAGTCACAAAGCTCTGTTGTTTATTTTGGAGCGTAGAAATACATTTCAATGCAGTACCTATTCTTTTTTTTTTCATTGAAATAATTAACTTACTGCACTTATTGTTGTGACCACAACAGTATGTACACATATTTATTACTATATTGCATTTACACTACAGTGTGTTCTATTAGATTGAAATGAGTTAATTTGAAAGATATTACCTTTTCGCCCCCGGGCGCTCCCATTCCATGTTCAACAGCCAATTGAAGCGCTGTCCAGTTGTTGAGCACCAAGTCCACAATCGGCTTAAAGTCGTCGTACAACATTTTTACAGTCACTTTTTATTTAATAAATACGGCGAAATTGGAACATCTCACATTTTTCTAACCTCTTCACTCACGGTGTAATTTTTTATCGATTAGACACGAATGACATTGACAGTTGCTGCGGCAGTGTTGCCAACCCCGATTTTAGAAAATTAGTAGAATATGTGCCAAAAATCGGTAGAAATTGGTAGAGTCCTAAATGAAAAATCGGTAGATCTACCACCTTAATTTAGTAGGTTTTTTTAAAAAAATGTTATAAAACTGTTTTGATATTATTTATTGTTTATGTTTATACATCTTTGTTAAAAGTTTTAAATGATCTGAACTAAGCTGCCCATAGTTTTTTGTTTATAATCTTTTAGTTTAAAACAAACCCTCAAGAGAATCTGTGCAAAGTCTATTTCTTTGGCAGGTTTTCATATTATAAACGCCAAAGGGGACTATAGTCCCTAAACTCTCATAACTGTCAGAGTTCCTTAAAGCCATAGAAGACTTTAGCACCCATTTCACCCGGGGAAACGAGTGTCAATGTCAGATAACAATCAATGTCCACTGTCCATCGTAAGTTTTTTTTTATTTGCCGTTGAGCTAAGTCACAAAATCATACCGCCTCATCCTTTTTTCTTTTGGTAAAATCATCAAATGAGTCCTCCCACCCAGGGCAGGGCGAGAGGGACTGTCAGACTTGTACTGACTAAAATCCACGGTGTCCTTCACTAGCCCTTTACGTACCGGGGTTACGGTGATGGGTAAGTCCCGCGACCCCGGCAGGCTATGGCCCTCTACAGGCCCCGTCACTATGCTGACACTCCTTGAGGCGCGCGTGGAACACAACACGCCGTCGACCCGGGCATGGTTTATTACTCGCTGCCCGCATGCCCGCGCCTACGGTGGCCGGAGATCGTATGGCGACGTCCGTCGCCGTGGGCGTCTACCACTGCGGCTGGGTCGGAGGGAGGACACTGTTCTCTCCCTCACGCGACACGCCTCCTCCTTCGCGAGCATGACTGCTTCGCAGAAGGAGGCGACCGCTTCCCACTCCGTCTCGCCCCGCAGCATGGCCTCGACCAATGCCGGGCGCGAGAGGTCTCCGCCTATCGCCGTCGTGAGGACACGGCGGTGCTCTGCCCAAGCGGGGCAGTCCTGCACCGTATGCTCCACCGTGTCCTCCGGACGATCCTCGCAGTGGTGACACCCAGGCGTTTCTTCCCTCCCTGTCAGACACAGGAACCTCCCGAAACTTCCGTGTCCGGTGAGGACCAGCGTCATGCGGTAGGTCAGGACGCCGTGACGCCTATCCAGCCACTCCTCAAAGAGGGGTCTTACCGCCGCGATTGCGGCGTGCCCGGACCTCAGTTGCGACAGTCGCTCCCTCCATACTGCCCTGAGATCGCGCCGGAGCTCTTCCCGCCGCGCCTTGACCTGTCGAGGCAGCGGGGATTCGCCCCGGCGCTGCGCCTCCACGCGCCATTCGTAGACGCGCTGGAGGGCAGTCGCCTCCAGATCCCAGGGCAGACCGCCTCATCCTTCAATAAGGAATAAATATTTTTTGTAATGGCGTTGAAAATTTTGTAAAATAGGTAGACTTGAGGATTAGGTTGGTAGACAGGTGGATTGAGGGCGAAGAAGGTAGATCTACCTATAAATTGGTAGATACGGCAACACTGTGCTGCGGTGTGACAAGACATTTTTTCGTGCGGAAACATGTCAAAGTGTCTGGGTAACAGGAAAAAAATATGCCACATTGTTTTTGAACGAAAACTTCAGAAGATGGCGGCAAAATCTTCTTTTAACCGTCATCTGTTCCATTCATACATTCATTCGTTCAATCAAAAATTTTGTAAACAAATCACGTTGAGGTTAAAAAGTTGATTAAAATAATTTTGGAAAAACATGTAATTCACGTGCAACTAGTAATATTCGTATCATAAAAGTGTTGTTGCCTATCAAGAAATCCTATCAAAATGACTGATGATATAAATGTTACGTTCATAATACCGAAAGATTGCCGATCCGAAAATGAATGTTCGGAGGACATGCAACTCGCCTTTGTCGTAAGTTAAAAACTAGAATTGTACTTACCATACTTGTATCGACAACAAATAAAGGGTATGAGGTAACAGTTTAACCCTTGTTAACTGTAAATGATAGGAATAATGCATTTATTTATTGCAGCTTTACGTTGTAATGGATGATATCTCCATCGTCCTGATAAAATTTTCCCAGTAACATTGATTTGATAACTTATCATTAGATATACAAATCTTGAAAAGAAGACAAATAACTCAGAACAACTGAGAACATAGAAACAGAAAATGTCTTGTTTACGCATTGTTCATTTACCCCCATGCAATTCAGGAAGCAAAGTTCCAGTTAACTCTTCACAAAAAAAAACGCACTTTTTTAATATTAAATCCTAGAACCTTAAATATAAGAAGAAAAAAAAGGAAACCCTTAGATGACCCACTAATCTGTCTTTTTGGTGGTTCAACTTAGACTTGTTTATGCTTGCAGACATGTGAACAGCATTGTGGAGGTGGTCTTCAAGCCCACTGGGTGCATGAAAGCAAATGGTCAAAATTTGAAGGGCTGACAAAAAGAGATGTCTTTGTATTGAATGAGTTTGAAGGGCCACTCTATGAAAAGCTACAGGCTACTAAGTGTTTGTAAGTTTATCAATCTGCTTTTATTTTAGGTATAAAATCCCTTGACACATCAATCCTCATGATTCTGGATTTCCAGTTTGTTTTTTTAAAGGTTCATTTAAACTAAGATTTCTTTTACTGACTCTTGGGTGATCAATGACTTACCTTACTTCAGTTATAATTGGTTTTCTCTAAACAGATTGGTTGGTCCCCGCTGCTTATCATGCTGCCTGACAGAAGGCACTCCAATACCATCAGGCCCAGAGCCTGTCTTCACAATAGCCATGAGAGGCCTGGTGGTCACTGCGAGTGGACTGTCAAAGTTACAAAAGGTAAATATAATAGATACAAATACAACACTTAAAGAATTTAGGGTTTTTTCTTTCAATAATGATTCCAGAAACAGAATCTGTCTGCATGTGGTTACAAGTTGGGTGGAGAAAATTTTGGTGAAATCGACAGTTGTTATTTTATTTTTTCTTTTCAATAAACAAAAAGTGAATTGACTTGGAAGTTTTGAATCTGTGCTACGTCTGTGTCAAATAACCATACCCAGCTTGGCAAAGCCCGGTACTGTGTAGCATAATTCATCCTTAAAACTAATAGCATAGAGTTTCAAATATTTCTCTACTTATTTTCAGGAAGAAATAAAAAGGAAAGTACATTGGATGGGTGGCATTTACAGCACTGTTTTAACAGATGACACCACACATTTAGTATCTGATACTGTGCTGTCTGATAAATATGTTGTGAGTATTATGTATCTTCATAACCTTGAGAGATAGTGTAATGATGATCCAGTCAGCTGATGGCCTTGATTTGCTATAGAGCATACATGTTTAGTCATTGTAACACTTAAAATCTTTCTATAATTTTATTTAAAATGTGTAGCATGACACCATGTAAAGTTGTTTTGTCGATGGAAGAATAGACAAAATGACAGAATTCTCTGTTCTGTTATCATTATGTTTCTTTTCTTCAATAGGCTATTTTACTCAAAAAATATTAGTCCGAAATATAGATAATAAAAAAATATTAGACCTGTATGTTTTCTGTATTAAAAATCACTAAACATTACGCGGTTGGTACAATTTTACAAGCGTTATGACGTCACAAGCCCCACTCTCGAATTTTATCTTTGTCAATATTCATTGATTTAGAAAAACAAAAAATACGTGTCCATTATTATTCAATATTCTAACTGATGGACTAAACAGATTTACAATTTATTTATGCGGTAAAATATCCTATTGTCTAAGGCTCGTTCTCTACTCAGCCATAACAAATGTCAAACTGCAAAGAAGTAATTTTGTTTAATATTTGTAGTGTACAGATAGAATTGATAATGCTATGCATGCTGGGAAGTGAGCTCTCATTAACCTTTTCACAAAATAAGTATTTAAACTTATGCCTTGTAACTATTCAAATGTCTCATAAATGAAACTTTGCCCACTCATCAATTAAACCCCTCACATTTTCTTCCAGAAATCAGTAGAAAAAGGTATACCAGTGATGGCGACAACGTGGATCGGGGCAGTCTGGGAGGCATCCCTCAAGCTCAACGTCAACGGTTCCTCACCAGACTTCCTCGTCCACCGACTGCCTCCCTTCAGCAACCTGCAAGTGACCACATCGGGGATACCTAAGAAGGATAAACAGTTGATTATGAAGCTGGTTAATGAGCAAGGAGGGATGTTCTCTGGCGCCTTCCAGAGTGAGACTACTGATGTTGTTGTGTTGACCAAGTAAGTGCAGTCAAAATTATATTTGTTAATGGAACAAGACAAGAGTGTGCAGAGAAATTTGATTATTTTTCGACTTAATCGTAAAGGTCGCAGAGTTGATATTGTTTTTTCAAGTGATATCTGAGCGGTCGCGGGACTTACCCATTACCGTGACCCCGGTACGTAAAGGGCTAGTGAAGGACACCGTGGATTTTAGTCAGTACCAGTCTGACAGTCCCTCCCGGCCTGCCCTGGGTGGGAGGACTCATTTGATGATTTTACCACAATAAAAAAAAAAAAGAAGTGATATCTGAGCAAGTAACATACAACGCTACCAGACAGTATGTTATGTTTAAAGCTTTTAGCTCAAAAAAATCTAGTAAGTAAAAAGCCAACATTTTGTATGTTGGTTCAGTTCGGTTGGTGCAGTCCCTGAGTGATTGTGCTGCATATCACGACTTCGAATCTTGTATGGAACAAATTTAAGATTAGTATAACCTACAAGTACTTCCTCCAGGTTTGGCTGTTTGTAAACGCACTCGCCAAAAACAGCTTGTGTGGGATAAACAAAAATAAAATGGTGCTGCACATGACAATTACCAATGTAACTCTTTCAGGGAAGGCATCGGGAGTGAGAAGTACAAAGCTGCACTAGAGTATGGCAAGGCAGTGGTCCTACCATCATGGGTGAAAGATTCTGCCGCCAAGGGCGTGGCACTACCACTGGCTAAGTACAGAGTCGCCGGCGCATCAACGTCGTCACCTCTCGCTGAATCACGGTTGCCGGATATGAGTGAGTTTTGTTTTATTTGAAGTGTAAGCTTGGAAAGTAGAGTATCTCTATGTATTGCTTATAGAATCACCATTAGGCCGGGTGCACTATGGATTTTTTTATCATGCTTGCTTGATGATAATTCTATGGAGACTGTGGCAGCGTCGTCGCTTTGTACAATCCCAACAAGTACGGAGGGTTTTTTGACGTCGTATGTTTGGAACTACATGCATATAAACGTACGCCTACTCGCTCCCATAGTACTAAGGTCGGGATCTTTCGTGCGTGTTCGCGCCAGTAAAACTCGGATTCCAAGTGCACAAGTATGCACTTGTGCTCTTTTCCTTAAGTCGTTTAACGCTGCAGAGCGTGCTAAACAAATATGCACATAAACTGGAAAAAAGTACCTTTTTTCTGGCGCAATTGGTTACCCAACCTAACTTTATAAAACACATTACAGGTCTAAACTTCTCCCGAATCACAAACTTGAGACCGCCAAGCAATTTTGTTGACGAAACCAGATCGGCAGACGCCACTATGATGTCCGGTAAATTAAAGGTATGATATATAAATACAATGTTGAATGTAAGAAGAAACATATTAAGTACCACAAAAAATAATTACACAGGTTTTTTTTCAAACATTTTCTATTTTTTTAACCGACTTCAAAAATGGAGAAGGTATATCAATTCGACGGTATGTTTTTTTTTATTTTTTCTTTATCATAATTTGTTAGAATGGAATTTAAAATTTCAGTTCACACAAGAAACGAAGAAAACTGACGTGTCCATTGACAAAGAAATATTGACGGCGTTTGAAAACCTGGACATGAGTCTCATCAAGAAGGCTGGACCTATTTTTGATGGATTCTGTGTAAGTCAGATAGGATATGCTTTTTTCTAATATAACTTCTAGATATAATTTTTATTTTTTTGTCTCTTTACATATTTGTTTTTTTTTTTTTATATTTAAAATAAAAGAATATTACAAGTTTATTATAACTGCATAAGGTGCCTTTTATCTACTAATAAGTTGCTTAACAGTTCTCATTTCATTTTTGTGTACCAGATCTGGGTGACTGGCCTCGAAGGCCTGGCTCGCGAGCGTGCCGCAGCCTGTGTGTCCCGCTGCGGCGGCGTGCGGTACGACGCCGCACACCCGCGCGTCACGCACGCGGTGGCCGCCAGCACTAGCGCCGCCCGCGCCGTGCTGCGGGAGCTGCCTACTGTGCCGGTGGTGTCGCCACTGTGGCTTGTGAACAGTGTGCAGGCTGGATTGGCGTTGGATGAAACGCAGGTAATCTTTAAGAAATTCTTGTACGCATTTAAATTCTTTAAATATAGCTTATCGACTTTTGGTCGCCACTATAGGCATTCTGACAAAGCAACAGACTGACGATTTGCTTTGACTTACAAACTCTTCACCTACTCCTATTTACAAAATAAACTATTTCAATTTGAGTAAGATAATTAAAGTTGAAATTAAATTCACATTTGAAAACAAAACCAAGAAGGGTGTGTAATAGAGGCTCTATATAATTCCACACAGAGAGAACACGTGCACTCACTACCAATATTTATAGACGATTGACGAACCTTTGACTGACCGGTGACAGCCGCCGACCGGCCGAATTGTTTTCAATTGTTTCACATGATTTGACATATGACATTGACTCCTGTTTCTTTCAAACATGGTGCAAAATGCAAGTGCATTGTTTAGGGCTCTCTCCGTTTCAATGATTCGGGTGTTTCCGGAAATACGACAATTAGCGAAGATTTGCATGCGCATTATTAATTTGGGAGAACTGTACAACTACCTTCAACCTTGTCATTATGCAGTTCCTAATAGACACGAAGCCGGGTACTCCGGCCAAGTCGAGTGCTCGCAAGCCTCGCCTGGAGCCCGCGTCACCCATGAGCAAGAGGAACTTGGCGCTGTTGCGACGAGGACCTCTCGACCTGCCGCCGCCCACGCCCGAAGTTGAAGAGCCTCAGGACGAGCTTGTTAATCATTATCTTAGCCGTGAGTACTTTTTGGTTCATCAGCATGGTATCAGGCGTAAGACGTCCATTGTTGAACATAGGCTTCCCTATAGATTTTTAACCTTTTGACCGCCAGTGTCATGTATAGATGACAAGCCAAAAAGTGCTCAGCACGCCACAGTCGCGCGTCGCGACTACACGAAAGACTTTTAAACGTCAATATATGTAGCTTATTAAAATATCTCTAAATTCACTACTGTTTTTTATGTACTTATGTATTTATTATGCTTAGCTTGGCGCTGAGAGCACGTTCTTGTTTTTTTGACGTGGCGGTCAAAGGGTAACACTGGTTGGAAGCGGTCTGCATCCAGCACAATCCTGTCTGACTTTTTGCGTTGTTCACGCTTTTGAAATCATAATTTTTAACGATAAAAGAGATGAACTGCTTTTGGTCTATTTTTGGACGTCATCGACCTTTATAATTTAGTAAAAGCCAGTAATTTCAGTCGCTCTAGATTCTTTATGGCGCGACAATCGACATAATTCTCTACCTGCAACATAAACCTCTGTGCAAAATATATGCTACAAAGGTTTGGGCTGTGTGTGAGCCCATTATTTGCATTGAAAACTGGTTTACTATCCATCAGAACACGTAGAACCAGAGAGAGAGAAGACTCCGGAGCCGACTCGTAATATGACAACGAACCCAGAGTGTCAGCCTGACATCACAGAAGACGCGGCAGAAGATCCCACTGAGGAGATCGAACAGATATTTAGAGGTGAGACTTCCATAGTTGCTAAAGTCCTGTCGGAAAGCGGGAGGAATTTCGTACATTGACTTATTATTACCTGTCTCTGTCACTCCCGCGTAAATATAATAAGTCTCGTTTTCATTCATCATTTTCATTCTTCAAAAAAAAAGTGTTCTTTTATTAGACGTTTTGGGCAATTTCGGGCCACACCACTGATGTCGCGATCGACCTCGAATCTTTATATGAAACCGACTTAAAAAAAGTAGGAGATTCTCATTTCGACTTAATTTTTTAAATGTTTGTTACTTCATAACTTATGACCGGGTCACCGGGTGAACCGATTTTGATGATTTTTGTTTTGTTCGATGCTGTGTATGGTCGATCTGTATATCTGTCATTTGGTCCCATACTAATTTATTTCAGTTTGGTTCAGTAGTTTTTATTTAATGAGCATTTTTATCGCTTATTGTGTATTTGCTTATTGGGTACTACGGATTACGTATTTAACAAGAATTTGGGTTGAATATTTGGACTAAAAATGGTAAAAAAAAACTGTTTTAAAAAAAAAAACTCCTTCAAATACCACCACAAAAAAGGAGTATTAAATAACTTATCTTTCGGAAGTCGGTTGCAAAAATGAATTAAAAAACAAAGCCACCGACTTCCAAATTCTACACTTTAGTTAGTGGTGGTTTTAGTTTTCTATTTCACATAAGAATAAACCTCTTTACCACAAAAGAGTAAAATCTCTTTCTAGGCATCAACATCGAAGTGCAAGGTCTAGACGAAGACGCAATATGTGAGATAGGGGCGGAAGTATCAGCGGCGGGGGGGTCCCTGCGCGCGGCGGGGGCGGGGGGGTCGCACGTGCTGGTCCCGCTGGACTTTGACACCGACGAGCTGCTCACTAAAGGAGCCGAAGCTGTCACTGTGTTTTGGGTGGTAAGTAGTTGTGGAAACGTAATGATCTACTCATTAGAATGGGCATGTACGGTACTTTCATAGTTATTATGTCTTGTAACTGAGATCTTAGCACCATAATTTTGTATTTTTTTTTTATTTTGGAATAAATGCTTTGATTTGATATACCTATCCACTAATTTAAGAATAAAATCCACTGAAAAAGTTAAATTAAACAATATTTGACACTATTTTTCTCTATTTAATCCAAAATTGACGAAGATACGACGTTTTTAAAATTTATAATACGTAACGCCTCGGTATAATTTTTAGTTCGTTCTATCGTCATGCATGAGCCGCCATTCCCATTTTAATGTGTTTTGTCGTTGTCAATATTTATCAATTTAAGAAACCAAAAACCTCTCTATTAAACTCACCAATTGCCAATGTTGTGCCCACCCCAGTCTCTGTTGGAAACTCGGTACTCGAAGTTGTTGACTCATATATCTACTTAGGACAAGTAGTCCAATTAGGTAGGTCCAACTTCGAGAAAGAGGTCAACCGCCGAATCCAACTCAGTTGGGCAGCGTTCGGGAAACTACGCAATGTCTTTTCGTCCGACATACCTCAGTGCCTCAAGACGAAAGTCTTCGACCAATGTGTGTTACCAGTGATGACGTACGGCACCGAAACGTGGTCTTTCACTATCGGCCTCATCTCAAAGCTCAAAGTCGCTCAACGAGCTATGGAGAGAGCTATGCTCGGTGTTTCTCTACGTGATCGAATCCGAAATGAGGAGATCCGTAGACGAACTAAAGTCACCGACATAGCCCACCGGATTAGCAAGCTGAAGTGGCAATGGGCAGGCCATATTGCTCGCAGAGCAGATGGCCGATGGAGTCGAAAAGTACTAGAGTGGAGACCACGGACTAGCAAGCGCAGCGTAGGACGTCCACCAACAAGGTGGACAGACGACCTTATAAAGGTCGCCGGAAGACGCTGGATGCAGGTCGCTTCCAACCGGTATATGTGGAGATCTAAAGGGGAGGCCTATGTTCAGCAGTGGACGTCCTATGGCTGAGATGATGATGATGAAACTCACGAATTAAGTTTATAGCATCCATAAATTGCATAAATATTTAGTATTTATTGGCCTATGGCCAGCAACTAACTATTGAACCAAATATCCCTGTTTTCTACCTTAATAACTTCTCTTCTTATTTACAGAAAGACTGCCTCTCCCAACAAGAACTGGTCCCCATCCAATACTACCACCGTCCTGTCCGGGTCACCTGCACAGCACCGGGTCCCCTCACCGGGGTGGTAGCCAGCCTCAGTACATACAGCGGTGTGGAGAGAGCCTTCCTAGACGAGCTGGCCAAGTTATTGGGAGCCACGTGAGTAACTGTACTATTGTGTTCAAATAAATAAATTGAGAAAGAATTCTGTTTCCTTTTATATAGGAAAAAACTTCGACATACACATCACAAACGAAAAAACTTCACGCGCCCCATGCAGATACGAATGTATAAAAAAAGTATAGTTTTTTTTTTTTCGTGTTAAAATCATCAAATGAGTCCTCCCACCCAGGGCAGGGCGGGAGGGACTGTCAGACTTGTACTGACTAAAATCCACGGTGTCCTTCACTAGCCCTTTACGTACCGGGGTCACGGTAATGGGTAAGTCCCGCGACCAACATCCAGTATGCTAGTTTAGCGCTAAAACCGTTTAGTGATTGTGGTGCAAGTGGGCCTAAGTGTTATATTACCACAACTCGATTTAAATGCCTAAGATACCAAAAAACAACTTACCATTCAAGGGGAGTTGGGTTCCGACCCTTACTCCCCTTTAAGTTTGTATAGACCGAAGTCCATGTGTCTACATGGACACACAGCAGAGTTGCCTAAAGTTTCCTATGAAAATTCAAAACATAACAACCATTCTTTATTTTTACTCCACAGTACCCAACTCCGTTTCTGCAGAAGAAACACAGCGAACGCCCTGGCCTCCACCCACCTGATATGTCCCACAGCGTGCGGCGACAAGTACCTGGGGGCCCTCAAGTGGGGCCTGCCGGCCGTGCGGGCCACGTGGCTGCTGGACTGTGCCAGGGAGGGCAAGAGGGTGAGCGAGAAGGGACATCTTGTTGGAGATACTAAAGGTAATTTCTAACTAAATATAGTTGGTTTAAAGTAGAGCCTATCCACAGTGCAAACGCTAGTCTCTTCGTACGACATCCGACGACGACTAATTCTTAATATCATCGATCGATTGGTGCCGTCCAGAATCAGTGTAGACAAACAAATAAGCGAGTATGCATATCTTTTTACCCGATTGCGTCAGAAGAAGCGTCCCATTCAAGATTTCCTTGGTTTGCTTGGATTGCATCCGCGAATTTTATTTTAATCTGGATTACATCTGTCGTCTAGATGGATGGCATCAAGCAAGGTCACTTGGATGGGACGCTTAGTTACATCCCTTTAGAACATGCTTAACCAAGATAGAACTTAATATTTCTTGTATTAATGACTTTCAAGTTACTTTTTCTAGTAAAGGTTCTCGAAACACTTCTCACTCTTGGAAAAAGATTATTACGGTTCAGATTATCTTAGTTATAAAAGGTTATTACAGTTCTTTTAGGGCAATATGTATATTCATTGAAATATTTTATTTTCAGCACCACCCTCCCCAGAATCTCAAACAGAAGAACCTCCAGAACCTATGGAGGTCCCCGATCCTGAACCTATACCTCAACCCGAGCCACAAGAAGACCTACAACCTGACATAACAGCCGATATAACGACAGATAAGGACAAGGAGAACGCCATGTTACCTCCTGTGGTGACCGCTGTACCCAGGAGAGGGTCTGTGCCCAGCGGCAGTAGTAGAGAACATACACCTAAAGGGAAAGGTGGTAAGTAACTAGTTTTTAAACGAATTTAAAAAAAGGTGAAGGTTCTCAATTCGACTGTATATTTTTTTATGTGTTTACCTCATAACTTACGACTCGGTGAACCGATTTCGATGATTCTTTTTTTGTTCAATGCAGTTTATCTGTAATTTGGTCCCATAAAATAAAAATAAAATCTTTCAGCTTGGTTCAGTATTTTTTATTTTGTGAGCATTTTTTGCTAATTGTGTACTTCGACGATGTTATTACCTACCGGTAATCAAATCGTTCAAGTATACAATACCGTACAGATAACGTATTTGACAAGAATTTGGGTAAATATCTGAACTGAAAAAGGGTAAAAAAAAACTTTCAAAAAAAGGTTAGTTTTTAATTGTTCTTGTTATCGTTGATTTCCATATTAGTTTTGGCCGCGTGGTTGAGGAGATATTATCCCATGGGCATTCGTTATCAGCATAAATAGCATTCAGAATTCAAACCATGTGGTCTACCTACCTTTTTTGTTGTGTGACTGTCAGTGTTGTCAGTTCATTTTTGTGGCCAACTCACAGTTGACCAAAAAAATAAATATGCCAAAATTTTCAACATTTAAGCCTTTGGCAAACAGACAGGCGTGGCGAATGCGAAGCGTGACGTTTTCATTTGTAATGTATGGAATTGTTTGAATCCAGTCACATAGAAAAGCGAAAGCGATCCGATAGCGTGACAGAACTATCGGACTGACGTCTGGTATCAATTCGGTATCGCTTCGGACTCGCCTGTCTTTTTGACAAAGGCATAAAAAGAGCTATAGTCTCCTAACAAAGTTTCTATCTCTTACAGATTTAGATATCCCGTGTTGGCCAATTTAAAAGAAATACCCTATATAATATTTTGTTCAGCATTCAGTTTAATTTATCATTAATTTAGTTGAATGTTTTGTCTAGATGTGGATGAGATGTCTCCAGCATCCCGGTACATAGCGATGGCTCGACAAGGTCTGCTCGGCTGTGACTCGCAGGAGACTCCCAAACGTGTGGGAGACCTCAAGGATGGTGCTAGACAAGGTGAGATTATGATTGAAGAGTTGAGTTTTATTAAAGTGGCCAATAAACAGTGTTGTATCTATTATTGTTGTCAACATTATTTCACTGATATATTTATTGTGTTGATAATTAAATTAGACAGTAAAAGTTTGTTTCTGTGTTGTATTTTAGAGTAAAACCTTTGTACATAATTTCTGTCATCTCATCATCTTCCTGCCCTTATCCCATTTTACTTGGGGTCGGCGCAACACGTTTTTTTCTTCCATTCTCCTCTATTAAACGTCACAGTATCATTTACTCCTTTTTCTTCCATATCATTCCTTAGACAATCCATCCATCTTTTCTTTGGCCTCCCTCTTCCTCTCCATCCATCAACATTCATACTTATCACTCTCTTAGTCACATGAGTGTCATCTCTCCTCATCACATGTCCATACCAAGACAGACGATTCCCTTTCATTTTTTCTGTAACAGGCGCCACTTTCATACTTCCCCTTATAAACTCATTCCTTACTTTATCCATTCTTGTCACTCCACACATCCATCTTAACATTCTCATCTCCGCTACGTGCAATCGTTTCTCATCCATCTTTTTCACAGCCATCTTTTTCACAGCCCAGCATTCCGATCTGTACTTAATTTCTGTACTTAATTGATAATTTGTCCTTGGTTTTTGGTTATTTTTGTGTCCTTAAAAGTTACATAACTCGTTACTTTATTTTTTGTTTTGTAAAATATTTATAATAAATATCATAATAATCCAGATGACTAAAAATAAAATCTAGTGAGATTTCATCTGTTCGATCATTAAAAATTATCTGTCTCGTTTTTTTTTGTTACGTTCAACTATATATGACGTCGCGAGACCCTGCTCCTGAGCTCCTTTATTAATATTTCTTAATTTAAAAAGAAAAACATGTCCATTATTCTTTAATACACGGACTAAATATCGTCATGCCTATTGTTACGTCAAGGTGGTGAATGTGCAGTAAGAACTCCAACGTTAGAAGACGCACTATCTACTCCAAACCTGGCTACACTAAGCCCCACCACCCGTCGTCGCCTGCAGGCTGTGCGACGTGGAGAGATGCCCTCCGACCCGATACGGACACCCACCGATCCTTGTGAGTATTACTGATGGCGATTACCTAGTTAATTGCCAATGATTTAATTTTTTTAACAGTGAATTTTGGTTGGCCAGACACATTCATGGGTTAACTCAACATCTCTCACGCAAATCTGATCAAATCAAAAATCAAATCAAAAGTCATTTATTCAAATTAGGCCGATTTTTCAGCACTTTTTGAAGGTCAATTTTTACATAAAACAGTCCCCCAAAGCTGGGAAGAAGTGGCGGAAAAAAACTCCCCAGCAATACATCTGTCTGTACGGTTATAGGAACCAAGATTGTATACAATTTAATAGAACTAGATAATATTTTACAAATGAACAACAGTGTTCCACAAACCCCGCAAATATGTCATTTTTAGAGGAATTTTCTTCTTTCAGCAAAAATACTGACGATGAACCCTCATCGTCAGTGACGCGACTGACTTCTTAGGGAATTATCTCGAAACGGGTTAACCGTTCTAAAAGAGGTGGTACATGTATTACATTAAAAGCTAAAATGATATCACTCCTTTATACTTTTCTCAAAATATTGTTTTGCTGTTTCTCGTAGCTTTCACTAGACATTATTATTATCTTGTCATAAAGGTACCGATTTTTGATTGAAATTAATATTTTATCTCAATCTAAATCTTGAACCGTGTTCTTAGATGGCTGCTTGTTGAACTTTTTATATATTCATAAAGGAGTTTTCAATAACTAATCGGCAAATTCAGTCGTTGATTAACTAGACAGAGATCGGGATCAAGATTGCGACCGAGAGCCAATATTAATTTTCAGCGTTTTTTCGTCATCTTTTTGTTCACAGTCGACAAGAACCCGTCCACTCCGGACAGTGCATTCGGCGCGGCGTTACGTCCCGGAACCGACAAGATGTCGCCGGACGCAAGGAAGAGGCTCTGGAAGTTCGTGGATGGTCTGCCCAGTAAACAGGCTGAGCCAGTTATGCGGGACAAACATACGGTCAGTTAAATTAACATCATCAATTACAAAATCCCCGCTAATCCGAGGTCTTCAGAGCTGGGTTGACTCACGTATCCAACTGTCCCACCTCACCTATTACGGACCTATGCCTTAGTCTAGATGCGGAAAAGGGAGCCTTCAATATTAACAATATCATCTGCTTAGCCTTTTCTGGGGCTCAGGCTTGTTCCAGTGAGTAAAAGAGACAGAGCTATACAAGTTGTCTAGCGCCACCTCGTTCACTCACTGGAACAAGCCTGGGTTTAAGACGTCATAATACGGGCCCTGAACTGTTTCTGGGTAGATTTCCAGTCTAACCGGATGCAGTTGAATATCAGTGTTTTACATAAAGCGACTGCCTATATAACCTCCACAACCCAGTTAGATACAGTAATCCCTTGTAATCTTTTTATGCATGATTTGAAAGCACCTTATACTGCTTTGTTATGTGTGGTGCCTGTCGATTGTGGTGAAATATCGAATTTAATAAAAAAAAAATAACTGCCACTGGGTAGGAATAAATCCTGCCTGGCCCCTTTGGTGATATCGTCATCCAAAATAAGAGGAAAGTCATTCATAAAATCTTTCGCTGATTATTCTTTAATCACAAAATTACTCACATTAATTATTTATATTAGGTTGTAAGTATACAATGTCTAAACTCATGTTACATTTTATTTGCAAAGCATTCGAAATTGAGGTTGAAGAGATGCATAGTAAGTTATTTTAATATTTATTATTAATTATGTTTTAAATACAGTTTGACTCGTACCGTGAGGGCTGATTTTAAGTGGCGCTGGACAAGAATACATGGAAAAACTTGGGGGAGGCCTTTGCCCAGCAGTGGGACAGTGTAGGCTGAAGAAAAAAACTGTTTGTGATGAAGTGTTAATCGAGTGTGTACACGAGAAATGGCTTGAAAATGTACTTAAATAACAAGAATAAGGTTCATTTTCGTATGAAACTTGCACTTAGCTTTTAAGTGAAATCTCATAGGGGATCTACAGGAGCTTACTCAACACTAACTTAATCACGCTTCATTCAAAAATTAACCTTATTTTCATAAATATATAGCTCTTATTCATATGATACCGTGATCGTAATCGTTGTAGAAACATGCACTTTAATTTTATATCTATAAAGCTTATTTTTACATAAAATGCATCAAGTTCGTTCTCAACTTTTCCTTGCAGCCATTATCAGAGATCCGCAACAGATTCCTCGCCCAGTTCAACGGTGATGCGGCGACACCGCCTTCTGAATACAGCGTTGCGCCTAGGAAACTTCAGCTACAGGTATTAAAACAGCTTATGCCGATCGGGTAGTTCATTCGGGTCGACTCTTCATTCGGTTCGGCAGTATTTGTGGAACGACAACTGACACACAAGTCAGTAGTTGCCAAGCCGATGATAGTGTGCGCCGAGCGGTTTATGATTCCCGAATACATGTTCGATTTTACCGTTCGGCTGTGCCGATTATTAACGCGAGAATAGGTATGATGACAACATCATTAAGTTGTAAATCGAATAAGTCCGTCTGTTAGAGAATTGAAAAGTAATGGACAGGTATTTTTGTTTTTTTTTTCTACATCAATGGGTACTGACACTTGTGACGTCAAAACTAGTAAGATACCTAGGAGTGACGTATTGTCAATTTTAAGTGTCGTAACTTCATCATTTTTGGCTTATATAACAAAATATGAAATATGAGTTATGGAATAATGATTTTTTTTTGTAATCTTGCCTATTATGCATTTTTTTTCATGGTAAAATCATCAAATGAGTCCTCCCACCCAGGGCAGGGCGGGAGGGACTGTCAGACTTGTACTGACTAAAATCCACGGTGTCCTTCACTAGCCCTTTACGTACCGGGGTTACGGTGATGGGTAAGTCCCGCGACCCCGGCAGGCTTTGACCCTCTACAGGCCCCGTCACTATGCTGCCAATCCTTGAGGCGCGCGTGGAACACAACGCGCCGTCGACCGCCTATTATGCATTGTAGAAAAATATTATTAAATAATTTCTGTTTTAGGATCAATGCGAGACTCCACCAGCTAAGATTGCCAAGTTATCTTCGGAACAGGTAATAAAATATATGATCTTTCTCCACTGAAATTGGCTGCTGCGGCCAAAAAACGACCAGCGGCCCTATAATGACTATACAGGGAGCTATAAAACTCGTCTAGCGCTACCTCGTTCACTCACTGGAATGTGCCTGGTTTTAAGACGTCGTAATACGGCCCTAGGCCGTTCAAGTATTACGTAAGCAGATTTATTACAATTATTTACCCCCCCGTCCCCCTTGTCAGCAAAAGTAAGCAAAACTCTTACCCCCTCCCCGCATGCTTACGTAAACATTTTTCAATTAATGTATTGTTTTTGCCTAAACGTATGCATTATTTGCGGGAATCCCCGAAAATGTGTTTCGTTTTCAAGCAAAGACAATGTGAGGGTTGCCATTCGTGTCAAAAAGTAAATTACTACTGATGACGTTATCATCATCTAGACTCCCCTACCCCCCATGTCATCCAAAATAAGCAAACCAAAGACCCCCCCTCCCCCCATAGTGCTTAGGTAATACTTGAACGGCCCCGAAGACTAAATATCTCTCTTTGAATTCAGAGTCCAGGAGGCTTCACCACCCCGGTTCCAGGAGACACTCCTAAAAGCGTATCATCAGTATCAATCCCCGCGGCCGTGGACGCACAGCTGCAGCGACTAAATGCAGCGCTCACTGGCAGACTGAGCTCACAGCGGACCAGGCGGAACAGGGACTCGATACCTTCTGTACCTGTTCCTCGTGAGTACTTGGATATACTTCATTTAAGTACGTAAACAGGGTGACTGGTAATTAGTGACCGATACTTATCCACGTGATTGACTCATGATTTTTTAAAGTTGTTTGTTACAGCTTTTCCAAATATACTTCTTTACGGTTGTACCGGTTCGGTTTACGGTTTTTTTTAGGGTTCTGTACGTCCAAATAATAAAATCAAACCTTGGTTTACTGGTAGAAAATGCCTCAGGCATTAAATCCGCCTATGTTCCTTTTGTGTTGCGTTAAGTTAAAATATAGCAATTCCTATGGCCCTAAAGCAATCCTGTATTTTTTTTTTGTAATTTTAAAATAATTCGTTTCCAAATTATTCAAGAAAATAGACGAAAACTCACCATTCCTTCCCCCTCCCCCATCCCTAACTTTTCTCCGAAACTCCGGAGTCGGGGTAATGAGGGGCGCGCGCCATTCGTACGGCTGTTGTGTTATTAATCAGCGGCCGGGTCGTGAGGAGGAGGATGTTCTCTCCCTCACCATTCCACCTCGTACTTCGCAAGTCAGAAGAATGATCCCTGTGGTTCTTATTATTTAGTCTTTTACCTTTACAGACCTTTTTTTATACGTTGTTTCTAGCTCCAGATTCAGAGCCCGCGCCAGAGTCCCAGCCCAACACAGTAGGGTGGGACGACACGACGCCCGCGCAACAGTCGGCCGAGCAGGAACCTGAGGTGTCCATGCAGATACAAATCAAGAGGTTCATGCTGTCTTCTAATGTTGATGTGAGTGAGAAAAAATATCCATATTGAACGGTCTAAGATGATCGATTGAAAAGCGCTGTGTTGAAATGTTGCAAATTAAATTAATTATTTATTTAAACCGCGCCCGCACTTATCATGTTAACTTGCAGATGTTAAGTGCGGGCGCGGTTCAAATAATTATGAATGAATGGTTTATTTGCCAGAATATAGGTATTGTTACATGGTAAATTAAGATTAGTCTCACTATATTCGACTTACAAGTCCAAATATTTAAATTATTTAAATTACTGACATGCATCATGGAGTTTACAAAGTTGAGGGTATGTAAAGAAGAAGGATTAATATTCACCCAAGAATACCACCCAAAGCGGGGGGAGGTCACAATATCCATGCATCACGAATACATCACTTAGGGGCCGTTCAAATATTACGTCAGCACTATGGGGGGGCGGGGGGGTCTTTAATTTGCTTATTTTAGATGACATGGGGGGGTAGGGAAGTCTAAATGATGATTACGTCATCGGTAGTTATTTACTTTTTTACACGAATGGCAACCCTCACATTGTCTTTGGTTGAAAACAAAACGCATTTTCGGGGATTCCCGCAAATAATGCATACGTTTAGGCAAAAACAATACACTAATTGAAAAGTATTTACGTAAGCATGGGGGGAGGGGGTAAGAACTTTGCTTACTTTTGCTGACAAGGGGGACGGGGGGTAAATAATTGTAATAAATCTGCTTACGTAATACTTGAACGGCCCCTTATGGCATTCAGAAAGAACTCTTTCGAAGACGTCTTGGTGAAGTATATTTATATGCCCTTTTCATTTGCAGACATTTACGGCTTCGGGCCACCCTTTTGGTGATCTTCCTTGATATTTTTACAACAGCTTCGTGTAGACACTCCGATATTTACCTATTTCTTTCTAATCCACAGAATCGCGACGAAATAATTTCAATGATAGCCCACCTAGGGGGCGAAGTATGTGAAGGAGCTGAGTTAGACCCCGAGGCTACCCACCTGCTGTGTGCGGCGCCAGGACGGAGTGAGAAGATGTTGGGATCCATAGCGGCTGGGAGATGGGTCCTACATCCTGTTTATATCGCTAAAAGTCGAGCCGCAGGGAGTTTTCTACCGGTGAGTCTTTCTAGCTTTTTCCCAAGTATTAAGGGTTCTAGTTTAAAATAGGAAATTTTTACACCACAACTTTAGTACTGGGTAATACGTTACCTTGTGGTTAAACTGATTGTTGGACTTTGATGGCGCCGGGACGAATGGCTTAACGTGGTTTCTACAGAATTGAAAAAAAAAACTCATTATGTAACAGGTTTTACGCATCTAGAGAATGTACTGAGCATTCAGTTTTAAAGTAAAGATGGGTAGAGAAGTGTGAGAGAGACAAAGAGATCACGTGGCGAGTAGGTCACCACAGATTTACAGATAAAACGTTCTATCGTTGTCTCTTTCTCTAGAGAATATACCTTAACTTTACTGTACATAGAAGCTGTTGGAAACCCCTTTTTAAATAAATAAATAGAGAATGGTCAATATAATGCCAGTATTGTTCAGTTTATTCTCTATGAGTTAGAGTTGCTCGTCCATCGACTAGTTGAGTTACTTTTATTTTTATTGAACTGTAGTATAATACAGGGTGTAAGAAACATCGACGCACAAACGGATACCATGGATTCAGGACATGATTCTGGACTACATTAGGAAAAAACCGACGAAAAATTCCACCCTGTATAGTTATCTCGTTGACTATAGCTACGATATCCAATGCAATTCTATCTCCCTCCTAATCTTCACAGGAAGAAGAATACGAATGGGGCAACCCCTTAGCGACGTGCCTCCCCGGCCTGGGCGGCGCCGAGCGCGTGCTGGCTCGCGCGGCGCATCGCTGGCGTGCCGCGCGAGCGGGCGGCGCGCGCGGGCCCTTCAGGCACGTGGTGGCGCTGCTGCACGTGCCGGCGCCGCGCAGGAGGCTGCTGGCCAGGCTCGTCACCGCCGGGGACGGGGAGGCGCCCGATGACGAGTGAGTACTATTAGCCTGTACTTTTCCACTGCTGGACAAAGCTGCTGCTCACACCGGATGCCTTACCAACTAAGCCATCGCAGTCATGCCCGGCAAAGTCGGATTTTTCAATCCTTTCTCAGCTATAACCTTGGGGTCTTGTTTCACCGTCGACCACATCTTCGCTTACAATCAGGCGAGATAGTAGTCAAAAGCGAATCAACTATCTTATATGTATATATAAAAATGTTATGTTGGTTTGTGTATGCTTTAAAAACTCAAAAAGTACTGCACTGATTGAGCTGAAACTTTAGCATGATATGTAATCCGCATCAAGGATTGTTTTTATCTATTTTTTGCATCAGTCACAAATCCGCATCCGCGAAAAAACAGTTTTTTTAACGATCAGCTCTATACCAGTGACCGCGCCATCTACCGGAAGCGAGGATAACACTCGCTGACAACCGCAGTCGTAATGACGCAGTCACATGAGAAGAAATTTTAGCATGATATATAATCCGAATCAAGGATTGTTTTTATCAAATTTTTTTTTGTTGAAAAAACAGTTTTTTGTGCCACAGCGAAGCGGGGCAGGGTACAGCTAGTTATATATAAAAAAAAACGTCTTATGATGATGTTTGACGCCATCTATTGTGAAATTTTCGAACTTTGTGACGGCTCAGTAAGGCGGTGGAAGGTAACAGGTTCAAATCCTGCTCACAATCAATTCTTTTTTCTCAAAAAGAAACTACAATCCGCGACACACGTTAATACCTATAAAATATTAAAAACCACCTGAATTAACGATATTTTTTTTTTTTTTAATTTCTAGGCCGCCATACACAAACGACAACATCACAGTATGCTTCGCGGACATCAAACGTTACCCGCTATCAGACAGAGACAGCGCATGGCTGATATCAAAGAGGATACCAGTATGTGCACCTGTCCTACTCAGTTCCTACCTCACTGATGACCCGCCGCCAAAACCTGAGGAACACTGTTTGCCGGATTTTAGACCTTAAGCTAAACAAAATAGAGACTATATTCATTTGAATTAAGTTCCAGTCTCCTAAGATACAATATTTGGGGATTTTAGTTATTATTCGCGTAACAATAGAGTTTAAACTCGTTCGGTCAGTGTGTGACCCAGTTTGAGTGCCTATGCTACTCAGTTTCTATCACACTGTTCCGGCACCGAAGCCTGAGTAATACTGTTAGCTGAATTTTAGACTTTATTTGGAACATTATAGAGTTTATTCATTCTAATAAAGTGTCGGTATCCTGTAGGATGCTTATCTGATTTTTAGAAATTATCTGGCCAACTTTAGAGTCTAAACTAGGTCTTGTCTAAATGAATACCAGAATATTTGCCCGTGTTACTCAGTTCGACCCTGCTCTGAAGTCTAAGGAACCTTACTCGAGGGATTTTAAACTTTAAATGTAAGTAAATCAGAGAGTCGGATCAGATGCCTCACCCACTATAGTCATTTTAATCGCTTCAAGGTTCAAATTTGAGTGAATATCTGCAAAGAAGATCCAACAATAAATGTCCTGCTTTAAAAATCACACGTTCAACGTAACTTGCTGATTTTATAAACCTTAAATTATTTCCATACATCACTAATACGCTGAATTAAAATCTTAACTCCAACACCCAGACCCGGAACAACTGCTTGCAGATCATACAAATATTTGTTCCGTGCGGGGTTCGAACCCGCGACATGCTGCGCAATGTTGTGAATTTGCATGCAATTTCTTGCATGGTCTAAATGAGGCTTTACGGTTGCTGGAAATTGGCTAGTTAACAGTAGCTATAAATTACAAATATAATTAGTCCATCATTTCGAGTTTAAAAAAATAACTGACACGTATTTTTTCTTTTGTAAAATCAATGAATATTCACCAAAATACAACGCATCAAAACTCGAGAGTGGGGGCTCGTGACGTCAGAATTCAATAGAAATTTTACTAAATTGTGACGTATTGTTAACTTTGAAAGCATCGTATCTCAGTCAATTTTGGTTTACGAAACAAAAGAAAAAATACGGGTCGAATATTTTTTGATAATCTAAGTGACGGACTAATTATAATTTTTCAGTTAAATAGCCAATTGCGTGTAGGCTTCCAACTTTGCTGAATATAGCCGAACCAAACCTGTGCGTAGCATTCTCTTATAATTTTCAAACCTCCAACTGAATTAAGAAGAATTAATTATTTATGTTAATGTTGACTGAAGTATGTATGTTATTGTATATTGTTAGTTATAATTGCATTGTTTTGTGACAATAATTATTAAAGAATATTATAAATATTATTAGTTTGGGTTTTATTTTCATGTAGGTGCTGTTTGTATATTCTTATCTAAATAACATTATAAATAAAGGAAAAAAATGGGAACAGTATCTATTGCTTGATGATTTTTATCAGATTGATATAATGAAAAAATAAATATAAATACCTACTGTTTTTAGCAACGCTGAGAAAAATAAAAACACCCTTTCAGATTAACTAACTAAACCCCAACGTACTTGGAGATCCGGGGTCGCGGGATTGTCTGATCAGGTAACCGAGACCCTGGAATGTAAAGGGCTATTGGAGGACACCGTGGATTTTAGTTAGTACGAGTCTGACAGTCTCTTCCACCCAGGATGGGAGGACTCATTGGATGATTTTACTGCTTAAAAAAACGTGAGTATTTGGGGATGGTAAGGCAGATGATGAAAAGAAAGAGATTGGGGACTCACCAAATCGTCTTCCTTTGCACCTTTACAATAAACCAGGCACACGTTCAACGCTACCAGTTTACTCTTGCCATTTTTCCCTTCGTAGCAAGCTAGGAACATCCTTTGGGATAGATATTCTCGCCATAGTTGTTCCATACTGCGCATGCTTACCGGATTGTTTGATCAAGTGGATATCCTGTATGGCGGCGGACGAGACAGCAGCTCATGTGCCCCTACACTGCCCTGAGATTGCTTCATACAGGGCAAAGTACTTCGGTAACACAGGTTCTCTCCACGAGTTCGTTGGCAACAAGAAGGCGCTGCTGGCTTTCCTCGGGGAGCTGGAGTGGATCGAATGATTTCTTTCCCACCCGCACGCAAAATACACGCATATGACGTGGAGTGGCGAATACCAGCCTGTTATACAATACAATACAACACAATTGATCGAGTGGTTAAAAAATAAAAGAAAAACACAAAATTAAGTAATAAATCACATTTTATTCTCTTTAATTTATTATTTTTATAGGTACATACTACATTTTATAAAATTATACATAAATTGTACCGAGAAACTAAAAAAGTCAAATCAAACCGAATGTGTTTGATTTTTTTAAAGGTTGTCTCTAAAGGATCGCTTTTAGCCATAAGACCTTTTGTCACCCAATTTATAAGTTCTATATTTCACCTTTAATCTTCACGATGAGCATAGTTAAGAATAATTTATGTACCTATCTTCTATTTAAATATTCACAATAATAAAAATGACACACGACTCAATAAAATAACACTATTTCTATCGTATACTATTATTTGTTACAGAATTTACAATTATAAAATTAGAAAAGAAGTTATAAATTGGTAATGTGTAAAAAATATAAAGAATTTAAAATTATTTCTAACTACTTTTAATCACAATGCTTTGAGGAGCTCTTAAAATATTACTCAAAAATAATTAAATACATTAAAACTACTCATACTTAGAATTCCCTGATGCATTATGTACTTAAATAATTTATTATCTATCTGCATAGGTGCTACGTGGTTTAACGTAAACGTCTACTTTATGTATGCGATTCACTTTGAATGTTAAATATTAAAATAAATCAAGTTATAACACCGAGATGACTACATTAGCTAAAAATTACACTTAACTAACGTTCCTAATTTCTAAGGCCAAATTGTATAGTTATTACGGTAAATTTATATCCATAGACATAGAAGAAAGATTGAATATTCTATAGCCAGCTGCAAAGTAAATACCGGCAGAAAGGTGTGAGAGGGACGAAACGATCGTGTGTTTTCTGACTATCTGATTGTTTTGTTTCTTTGTGCAAAAAAAAAGACAGGTATAGACCATACGATTGCTTTCTCTCTTTTTAAATTTAAAGAGTGTTTTTCATGCGTACACTTCAGTCCTTTTTCTATATCTATGATTACCTAATTTTCTTTTGCCTAGTTTGGTATTTAAACTTTATATATTTCACACATCATTCAAATTTCTTCACCATCACCTTAATGGCTCTTTTCTCATCCTTAGGATAATTAAGACCAGATTCAGCCAAATCCTTCAAGGTTATAGTGGCGACAGTTGTGAAGCCAGCTCTTTCAGCGGTGATCTGTGAAGCGGGGCCTGTGAAGACTGTAGATGTGGCTTTGATGCCGTTGTGAAGACCTAGGGGTGTCCTGTAATTAGAGGTTTAGTCGGTGAGAAACTAAGAAAAAAAAAGAAATTAAATAATGCTTAAAGTTTATTTAACGGGATGAAAAAATCGCCTGCAAACAGGATTTGAACTTTGTTTCCCTCTAGATATCTGCGCTTATCCCATTTTACTTGGGGTCGACGGAACACCTTTTCTTCTTCCATTCCCCCCTATCAGACGTCACAGTATATATCGTTTACTCCTTTTTCTTTCATATAGGTACAACATTATTTTTAGTATATGCGAAACCTGAATTTGTTTTTTGAATATGTTCAGAATCAGTAACTGATTCGATTCCAATAATTTTTTCACCATGTTATATTTTTTTTCAAAAATATTTTATTAAATTTTATTACCAGTTAATTACAATACAATCACCGTACGGTTAGGTACCTATTGACAAGCTATTATCACGAGTGTGTAACACAGGAGACGCGGTTTACGTGGGTGTACCGCGAAATGAGCATGTTTTTGAACGGACAACCAGGTAATAAACAAACTTATAACCTTGTGATTTTTTATGATACGGTTTTTTTACCACGATAAAAAAAAGTCTGAGAAAAGTCTGAAAGGTTCCCACCCAGGGCAGAGCGGGGGGGACAGTCACACTCGTACTGACTAAAATCCGCGGTGTCCTTCAATAGCCTTTACGTTCCGGGGTCACGGTAATTCGTACAGTCCCGTGACCCCGGCAGGTACGAGTATACCTAGAAATTCCATTCCGTATTAGGCTTTTTATCAATCAAAACGCGTTCGTTACGTTCAACAAGTTCATGTTTCGATTACGCTTGCATATACATGCACATTGTACAAGGCCTGTTTAATATTAAAGTGTTACTATGTGAACGTTTTATCAATTGCAGGCGTAAGATAATATAGTGACGGCAATGCAGATATTTCAGTAAGGGTCAATTCACACCAAGGCGCTGCGCACACGTTTTAAGAGGCCTCTTACAGTCCACTAGCGCCGCCAATCGAAAAAATGTCATAACTCGTAAATAGAATCAAAAATACAAAATGTGGTCTGTAATTACTGTAGAAAAGGCAATAACGTAATTTTATAATAATAATCGTGCATTCTAAACATAAACGGCCGTTTTTGTTACAAATAAAAAAAAATTAGCTAAACAGCTATATTTCAAGTGTTGACAATGTGTTATAAAATTACGTTATTGCCTTTTCTACAGTAATTACAGACCACATTTTGTATTTTTGATTCTATTTACGAGTTATGACATTTTTTCGATTGGCGGCGCTAGTGGACTGTAAGAGGCCCCTTAAGCGACTCAAAAAACTTTATTTACTATACGAAAAGATACATATTTCTAGTATCGTTGCGTCACGTTGCAGCGCGTCGCGTCTCGGTGTGGACTAACCCCATCTACTTATCTCGCAATCACCGTTTTATTTTTGGATTATATATAATTTAAAGTGCGGAATTGAGATAATTATACAAAACCTGCAGTGTCGTACATGTGACTATGATAAAAATATATATTTTTATGATGGAGAATTATTAGGATTATGGTTTCAAAATTCTTAAATTATGTACTTAGGTGAATGCGCAGATAATGATATTATGAGCTTGCATTATTGCGATAAGTGGCATAGATGAATAATATTCTTTATATATTACAAATTAAAATGCATCCCCAAGTAAAATGGGATAAGGGCAGGAAGATGATGATGATGATATATTACAAATTAAATGTATTACTATTTGTAATTACTTAAAGTAGAATTACACAATAAAGCGATATTATCATTAACAGCGATCTTTTCAAGATAGGTAACCTTTGGTTGACGTTCATATTTTTAAAAGTTGACAAAATTCGGGCTAGACAAGGACAAGGTTCGGCTCTAACTAGTCACTCTAGATAGTTATCCAGTGTCCCATCTATCTTTTATTTTTTATTTTTATCGTGGTAAAATCATCAAATGAGTCCTACCACCCAGGGCAGGGCGGGAGGGACTGTCAGGCTTGTACTGACTAAAATCCAAGGTGCCTTCAATAGCCCTTTACGTTCCAGGGTCACGGTAATGCGGGCGGACCGTAATGGGCAACTCGCTGTCTGACCATGGACCATGCCCGGGTCGACGGTGCGTCGTGTTCCACGCGCTCCTGAAAGGGTGTCAGCACAATGACAGGGCCCCCCTTTGAGGGCCAAAGCCTGCCGGGGTCGCGGGACTAACGAATACCGTGACCCCGGAACGTAAAAGACTATTGAAGAACACCGTGGATTTTAGTCAGTACAAGTCTGACAGTCCCTCCTGCCCTGCCCTGGGTGGAAGAACTCATTTGATGATTTTACGATGCTAAAAAAAAAATTACCTCGCTGCCAGTATGCGCCCTCCAAGTTTCGCTCCTCGATACTCTCTAGTCACGACCAGACCGAGAGCATACAGTAACTTGTCTACTCCCAAGTATTCAAACACGTCTATTGCCTCTTCTGATAATTTTAAAGCTCCGTACACATTCTTCCAAGCTTCTCCTTCAACCTGCAAGAGAAGAGTATTGTTATGAAAGACAAACGTTTATTTGACACAAGTACCGTGTGAAGATGGAAGAAGTTATTCGTTTTAGAGTTGTTACATTTAGTCTGGCCTCCAGGGTAATCTGGTGGGGCGGCTGCGCGTAATGTCCTTGTGCGCCTCTCATAGATGCAACAGAGGCAGTTCTACGCCTCACTCCCCCCTAAGGCGGGACGGGGCCCGCTGGGGAAGCGGGCCGGCACCAATTCAGAGCAGCGGAAGTCGCATTAGATCCCCTTGGTCCCCGACGCAGGTAAGCGAAGTGGTTTTAGTCAGATGAGTTTGACATACCACTCGGGGAAGGTTGACAGAGCTAAGGAAGTCCATGAGGATTACCACATCGAGAAAAAAAAACTGTAATCAGAGGCCCGAAAGTCTCAAATAATGATGAAAAGAATCACTCACCTTATATTCATCCTTTTCACCCTTACATATAACCAGGCATGCGTTCAACGCTACCAGTTTACTCTTGCCATCCTTCTCTTCGTAGCAGGCTAGTGTCATCCTCTGACCTAGATATTCTCTCCAGATTTCTTCCATACAACGCACGCTAACTGGATCGTCGACGAGGTCTAAAATGCATTCATATGTATAATATTAGTTAACTATATATACACACTATAAAAAACGGATGTCGCGAACCAGTACGCGAGTGACCACCGCGGGCATGTGGAGGCCGAGTAATGGGTGACTCGCCGTCCGATCATGGACCATGCCCTGGTCGATGTCGCGTCGTATTTCACACACGCCTCAAAGAGCTGTCAGCAATTTGAACGGTACTTGAAGTAGACCAAACTTTTGGTCCTGAAAAACATATCAATAGATAGGTAATGATGTTTGTTCGAACTTTCTACGGTTACTTTTTCGATTTTATCTTCCCTCGGGATAATTTACGAGTTGTTCCGGGCGGAGCTGCTGGGCAACAACTAAGTACTTACTACTCAGAGCACATAACGCTTCATCAGGCAAGAGGTGTTCCACCAGAATCTTAAGCGCCTCTTCATCATCCTCTGGGGGAAGGTCTCGGATCACCCACGTCGCTCCCTTATCCTCCCACTTGTCCCAAACTCTTGGGCAGGATGAGTCCCAGACTCTCTTGAAGCCCATGGTTGCTCTGAAATGTTAGAAAAATACAACATTATTAGTATAAATTTTATCTACTCGTGTCAGGTATTGTAACTACTCAAGACTAATACGAATATGTAAGGTCATGCGAACGGCGAGTAATGGGTGACTCGCCGTCCGATCATGGAACATGCCCTGGTCGATGACGCACGCCTCAAAGAGCTGTCAACAATCTGAGGGGCCCCTTTTAAAGGGCCGGCGGGCCGGCGCGGCGTCTCATTAGGTAACCGTGACCCCGAAATGTAAAGGGCTATTGAAGGGCACCGAGGATTTTAGTCAGTACGAGTCTGACAGTCCTTCCCGTCCCGCGCATTGATGATTTTAAAAGGAAAAAAAACACGAACAAATATCATGCCATTTACATAAGTGTTCGGATAAATAATGCATATTCAATGAACACTTACTGAATTGACAATAAAACTTACGAAACAACACAGTATATTAAAAAACGAAATACAAAAAAAAAACTATAAATAATCGACTTACCAATATATTCTTATAACCGATGCAGTAACAATATTGATAGGTTTATTTATTTGCAATTTTTTGTGCGCACTGACAACACGTGCATTATCAAGATTACTCACAAACGACTGTATCTATCGTCCGATAGTAAAATAATTTGACCCTAAAGGACGTGTCCCACTAATCAACATAAGGCGTTGAACATACGATGGACTATTTGTCCGACAGACAGAATTACCAGAGACAATGGACAGAATCTATTTTCTAATTTCGATGCGTTGTTTCAAAATTCATTGGTTTGACTTTCGTTGGTTGTTCCAACATACGAGTAGTCCACGGAAAAAATGTCCATCGTGGTTCGGCGGTTTTAAATTCACTGTATCAATACAATAGTATCATCATTAAAAAAAAATATCTGACAGAAAAATAAAACTTTAAGCATAACAAGCAAAAACAGATCCACGCGGGCAACGTCACGGGATATATATACATTATTGTTATACCTATATGTACTAAAACCTTCTCCAGAATGTAAATAACACTTTTCGGAAAACCGCATCAAAATCGGATCAGCCAAACGCGAGATAATTGCTGACAAACACATACATGCAGGTCGAACTGAAAACCTACTTTTTTTTTTTTTAAGTCAATACTATCGATGTATAAAAGACTACTTACCCTATAAAATAAATAAACTGAATGAAATAGTCACACAATTGACGAAGTCACTTTATTCACTACCTAGACAAATTATACTTTAACTCCGTTCAGTTGATACTAAAGTGTGTGATAATGTTTGCTTCCTGACGAGAGGTTCGCCTAGACCTAGATCCAGTGAGTGAGTGCACTCCTTAGTGTCGCATCCCACCGACCAACGTTCACGCATTGTTTACGAGATCATTTTTAGTGCAACCGCACACTATAAGCTGTCAATATTCTGATGCTGACCAGAAGGCACTCGCTACATACATTTTGTATTTTTTTTTTTTTTTTTTTACAACTATCACACAACGCCATCTAGTCCCAAGCTAAGCAGAGCTTGTGTTATGGGTACTAGACAACTGATAAACATACTTATATATTTCTAAATACATACATATTATAGATAAATTACACCCAGACACAGAACAAATGATCGTGCTCATCACACAAACATTTGTCCTGGGTGGGAATCGAACCCACGACCTCTGGCAAAGCAGTCAGGATCACTAACCACTATACCAACAGGCCTGTCATTGTGTTTAGTATATTACATATCGCATACTGTCATTGTGTATAGTATATTACATACGGCCTGTCATAGTGTATTACATATCGCACACTGATAGAAAAATGTTGACGGATCGACCGCTTCTGATGTTTGCCGGACGAAACAATTTATTTTGAAGAAGTTCTGATATTTAAAAATTATTATAAAATTCCTGATAGTATGTTGCATCCGAGGAACATCAGAATTAATGTTCTTTTTTGCGAATTATAGTAAAAGTCTCTTTTAGAATGAATGTTAAATCTCCGCTTATAAAGCTCACAACAATTCATTAATTTAATTTGAAGTTATAGTGGTTTTTAAGTAGGTGAAAAAATGGGGGTGCTAAAAATTAATTTATTCGCAAAGTGGGCAGTCAAGACAGGGGTTCCCAAATGTATTGTGTCACATTTGGGAACCCCTGTCTTAAGTGATTACCGTGATTCCGAAAAACAAAGGATGACATGATAATAAGGGAGGAACAGTACTTATTTCATTAACCTGTAACTGTAGGACTTATTTCGTTATTTTCTTTCATAAAAAAGGTCATGTTGCTCGGAAGTCAGCAGGTCAACCCAGTCTGTTAAATTTTACCATTATAATGGTAAAACTCCTTCCACTGTTGTGATAAGGTTGAAAATCTATTAAAAAAAAAACAAATTGAGGTAGGTTGATGTGCTGGCGTATACATTACACTAAGTTACTAATGCAGTTTCGGGCACGCCGCAATCGCGGCGGTAAGACCCCTCTTTGAGGAGTGGCTGGATAAGCGTCACGGCGTCCTCACTGGACACGGAAGTTTCGGGAGGTACCTGTGTCAGATAGGTAGGCCAGAAATGTCTGGGAGTCACTACTGCGAAGATCGCCCAGAGGACACGGTAGAGCGTACGGTGCAGGACTGCCCCGCTTGGGCAGAGTACCGCCGTGTCCTCACGACGGCGATAGGCGGAGACCTCTCGCGCCCCGCATTGGTCGAGGCCATGCTGCGGGGCGAGACGGAGTGGGAAGCGGTCGTCTCCTTCTGCGCAGCAGTCATGCTCGCGAAGGAGGAGGCGGGCCGCGTGAGGGAGAGGACAGCGTCCTCCCTCCAATCCAGCCGCAGTGGTAGACGCCCATGGCGACAGACGTCGGCAGACGATCTCCTGGCAATAGGCAACTCGCTGTCCGACCATGGACCATGCCCGGATCGACGTCGCGTTGTGTTCCACGCGCGCCTCAAAGAGTCTCAGTAAAATGATGGGGTCGCGGAGCCTCTAGAGTCGGGGTCACGGGACTCACGAATTACCGTGACCCCGGAACGTAAAGGGCTATCGAAAGACATCGTGGATTTTAGTCAGTACGAGTCTGACAGTCCCTCCCGCTCTGCCCTGGGTGGGAGGACTCATTTGATAATTTAACCACGATAAAAAAAACAACGGGTTGCACTCTGGGAGTGCCGGCAGAAGTGAAAACTTGAATAGTAATAAACACACACGAACATTCGCGCAAGCGCCCTGCGCCGTCTTACGAATTTTTGATCAGGGTCACGTGTCCTGACGCGAGTTTAACATGATGCAGTTAATTTGATAGGTATGCTTGTTTTGATAAGCGTATCGTATTTGGTGTGTAGATAAGATTTTGATGTTATCTGTTTTATTATGCGATTATGAAGTCACATTGACTTTTTTGACATGCGATACAAGAGTGATATGTTTTATCAATGCAATCAGTTTGTTTTAAATAGTGCCGAGTAAGCCACTTACTATGAGTATTTGTTTATTTACCTATCAAACTAGTATAGATTGGGTATTTTAAACACAATTAAGTATTGCTATTCGCGCTCACTTGGATGAATTAGTGAGTTCGTGAATTTTAAAGAGAATCACTGTTTTCAATAAAATAATTAAACAAATGAACATAGCCAGACAACTCCAGTGTGTTTATTAAGGCTTATAGTTATGCCAATCGCCTTGAACATTTCGTCTCGTACTAATCAATGTATAATCGACAAAGTTGAATCATGACCCATTTTGACAATAAAACTTTTGAATCCGTTAAAATAACAAAGATCAAGGTCGTTACCATGGATATGTATGTATGTTTACGCGAATGTGGACTTAATTGTATTTGAATGTCTGTAAGAAAATAAGCTCATGGTGGGTCATGATTCAACTTTGTCGATTGTACTAACTTGGCTTTTAAGACATAATTTCTTAGTAAGTTGCTTAATCTCCACAATTGTTTTAACCTTTTTTACGAGAGGACCCTTAAACAGCGGCATTTATATTGGCTCGTGGACCTCAGCCTTTAGAGTAGCACGTCAGTCTCTTGACCTTGGTTACCATAACACGAGAGGCATTACAAATAGATAAGCAGGTTTATATTTACTTTTGTTGGAGTTAATTCAGTTTTTCGCTTACCGGTTCACTGTAGTTAGTATTAATCTATTATCGTTTTGTTTCGAGGTTGCGGGACTCACAAATTACCGTGACCCCGGTACGTAAAGGGCTATTGAAGAACACCGTGGATTTTAGTCAGTACAAGTCTGACAGTCCCTCCCGCTTTGCCCTGGGTAGGACGACTCATTTGATGATTTTACCACGATAAAAAAAAAATCGTTGTCTTACTAACCTTAAATCTCCGGTTCTTTTTTGACCGTGTCTACAAAATAGGGAAAGTCGATTATTATAATAATCTTCCTTGCAGGCATGGTTGCAGTTGGTTAATCAATGAATATTTACAAATATATAAAGCTTCATAACTCGGGAATAGGTATCATAATTATTCAGTTCACTACGACATTTACGAAGATAAATTTCATTAAAAAATGTAGAACATTCAACAAAAAGAACAGCAGCAATAAATTGAATACATCACACATTCAAATGGCTAAAACGTCTCATTCTCAGCCAATTTACATTGATGAATATTTGACACCTGCAGCCAAAAAACTTCGATATCTTGTGAAATTGTTCAAAACTGATAATAACTACCACAGTTTCTGGAATTCATATGGCAAAATTTATTTAAAAGAAAAGGAAACATCTCAGCCGATTCGCATTGATTGTGAGGCTGACCTACGTAAATTAAAGGCAGAATGACTGGAACTCACCGACTGTATCTGTTGTCTCTTTTTATTCTGTTGTCTCTTTTCATTTGTTATTTTTATAAAAAACACCAAAAGTATTTGTACCACACACTTCGCAGAAAAACACTCATACATCAACATTAAAAGTTTACAACTATTTACACTTGCTACATATTTATATCACTCATACATTTATACAGTCACAACTAAAATTAATTTCTTAATTCAACAAAACACTAAATTGAGCAGATTGATGGACATACTTTGTCACTATCTTTGTTTACTATGCCACGGGCGCCTCGATTCATTTATTGTCTTTGTACGGAAGCATAACAGGCTTATTGCGGTGTCAGTTTACCTGTATACCCCACATCTGGGATTGTATCATACCTTCACATGCAATCTTATTAATACTGACAAAGATAAAGCAATTAATGCCTTATCTCAAAGTTTAATAGTCTGCTTTTATTTGGCAAAGTCCGAGTGTATACTTGCACTGAGCCAAGTGCTAAATCAACACTGGTTTTTACTTACTTTTTTATGTCGTAACAAATTAAATATGATATTTCTATTCTCTTGTCCTCGCATTCAACAATACTAAAGACATATTATTAGACTTAGATCGAGTTTCCATAGCTCGCTCGTTTACTTGTGATATTGATCAATGTCGAAATATTGTTAGTGACTCGGAGCTGTCATTGAAAGTTATTCATCAAAATATTAGAAGTATTACGCGTAACACACCGGGTTTACATACAATATTGCAGAGATCGCAGGTGGATTGGGACTTTATTGTGTTGACGGAATGCTGGTTGTCTTGTACACATCACATTCCTTTGCTAGAGGGTTATAATTACCACAAGACTAATAATAATCTAACTCAAAACGAGGGAGTAGTTGTTTACTCAAAATGTGGTATGGTCTTATCTGTAGAGGAGCCTCTTATCTCGGATTGTAACTGTCTACTGGTTAAAATTAATCAAAGCACAGCCCTGCTAGCAGTTTACCGACCCGCTGGCTACAAAAACCTACATAACTTTCTCACCTCTCTTGACAATTTTTTAACTACTACCTCCAGTATAAAAAACCTTATTCTGATTGGGGACCTCAATGTTGACATAACAGAGACTAACATAGACCCCAACTCGGCTCATTACCTTAACCTTTTAGCATGCCATGGTATGTTGCCAGCCTATACCTTCCCTACGCACAAAAAAACATGCCTTGATCACATTGTAATGAGAACCCGATTATCAGCTTCTTGTTATGTAGCGGAAACATCCATCACTGATCATGATGCGGTCATTCTCTTCATGAATTTAAGTACACGCCTTAACAAAAGAAATAAAATAATTAAACGCTTAAATTACGACAAAATAGACTCAGATATTACAAATGCGACTTTTGAGAATCTGTATCTAATGAAGGATGTTAATCTTGCTGTTCAGTACTTTGTTGATACTATTAACGGTATAATCCAATCCCAGACTCAAATAATAAAAACCTCGAACCGTAAGAGAATTACAAAGCCTTGGATAACGACCGGATTGCTGCGCTGTATGAGGCATCGCGACAAATTACACCAAAAAGTTAAAAAATATCCAAATGATCAAAATCAATTCATAATCTACAAAAGATATAGAAATTTTTGCAACAATCTACTGAAAAAAATAAAACGGGAATATGATAAAATAGAACTTCAGACTGCAGCTAAAACGAGTAACAAAAACTTATGGGATAAAATAAAAGCCATTACGTACACACAAAAAACTAGCAATGAGGCCTCTCAATTAATCGATACTCAGGATCCTATTTCTTCTATAAATAATATAAACGAATTTTTTGTCAACATTGGCAAAAATATAGCTGACCGATGTCCTTCTGGTGACAATATCCCCTCGTTTTCGATTAACCCTCACTCACAATCAATGGTATTTTTACCTACGGATCCGGAAGAAATTGATAGTATCATCCTCAGTCTAAAATCAAATTGCGCTGTTGGCTATGATAATATCTCTACTAACATCTTGAAGAGATATAGACATCTCCTTATGTCACCAATTACGTTCCTCTGCAACCTCGCCATTGACTCTGGCAAATTTCCCAATGCCTGGAAAATTGCGGAGATACGGCCCATTTTTAAAAGTGGTGACGGAGCCTGTGTCAACAACTATAGACCAATTTCAATTTTGCCGGCTTTGTCGAAAATATTGGAAAAGATCATGAAGAAGCGACTGGTCAACTACCTAGAAAATAATGAGCTCCTATCTCATTCTCAATACGGCTTTCGATCTGGTCTATCTACCAGTGATGCCATTCATGATCTGACGAATTTTGTTTCTGAAAAACTTGATTTAAACAAAAAAGTGATAGTCATTTTTATGGACCTTGCCAAGGCTTTTGACACAGTCTCCGTCCCTCTGCTGGTGAGGAAATTGGAATGTATCGGCTTAAGAGATGTACAGCTTGATCTGTTTACAGATTATCTTACCAACAGATTTCAGAGAGTCAAGGTGGATGAATGGACTAGTTGTGATCTTCCTGTTGTACACGGCGTCCCACAGGGCAGCGTTGTCGGTCCCTTATTGTTTTTGACTTATATCAACGACCTCTGTGAGCTCAAAATGCCCAACGGGAAGATCATAACTTTCGCTGATGATACAGCGCTTTTGTTTGAGGCCGATTCCTGGTCCGAGGTACATGATTGCGCGCAGAGGGGTTTAAATCTGGTGTTAACGTGGCTAGCTACTAATAAACTTGCTCTTAATGTTGACAAGACTAAATTTGTTTCTTTTTACCTAAAAAAACCTTCTTGCTCTCTTGACGATTTCAAAATCATCGCTCATTCCACCTCGTGCATTGCTTCCCATAGTGATTGTTGCTTATGCCCCAATCTGCAGCGGAGAGAATCGATTAAGTACCTGGGAGTCATTCTAGACAGTAACCTCAATTTTCACCAACACATAGATGCTCTGTCAGCAAGAATCCGAAAATTAATGTTCGTTTTTAAAAATCTTCGACAGGTTGCGGACACGGATGTTATAAAAACAGTTTATTTTGCACTGTGTCAGTCTATAATCTCTTACTGCATAACTGTATGGGGTGGGGCACCAAAAACATCAATGCTCCGGGTTGAACGCGCACAAAGGGCCGTTCTTAAGGTTAGTAACTTTTTGCCGTTCTTATTTCCCACCAAAGAACTGTATGCTCGTGCTGGAGTTTTAACTGTACGCCAACTCTTCGTGTTGAAGACTATTCTCCGCAAACACTCCCTTCTTACCTATAACCCAAGTTTGTTTAAAGATAAACGACGTAAACGCGATGTATGCCCTTCCGTTCAATTCCACACTGCTTTCTTCCGTCGACATTTTGGTTTTCTTGGTAACAGCTTGTACAATAAAATAAATAGAACCTTATCAATTTATTCTTTAACTTTATCGCAGTGTAAAACTAAACTTACAAGTTGGCTACAAAAGTTAAATTATGAAACAACAGAGCAGCTGCTCTGTGTTTCTTCATAATATTTTATAGTTATATGAAAGTTTTGACTGTGTCTCACATTTACACTCACATGTTCATTCAACCTCTGCTCACACACTTCACTTTCGTACCACAAACACATCTCACTCATAACACTGCACACTTCACACACATCACACGCATTCATGTCGCGCACCGATTCAAGTGTTTAAAATTTTCATTGCGCTGGTTATTTTGTATTTTGGAGTTCTGTTGTTTTTGTTTCATTCTTCTTTTTCTTTCCTTAGCAATATTTTAATTCATTATTTTTTTTTAAACCTTATTACCCTTCATTACATATTATGTAAATGAATTGTATTTAGTTCGAGGTGAGAGCCTGGGGATCCGTCACACAGGTTATCCTAGTATGGACGCCAGTCTCTCACAAAGGAACATACATATTCCATACTGTAAGATAAAGATTGTATTTATTGTAATGTGATCCTTTGTGTAGAGAGAAAATAAAGAAATTTATTATTATTATTTTTGACATGTATTTTACATTCTCGGCGAGCCGGGAAGTGCTGATAAAACAGGCCTAAGCCAAGGAATTATCAGTTGGCACAGATGAAGTGCGGATAAGTAGAGAACATTGTATTGACGATTGCGTATTTGTGTCAGGGTTGAAATTTTCTGGTTCATATTGTAGAAACTTTCTGACCAGTCTGCAGGTGTTTAATATAACTGCCTTTTGTAGTAAGTGGTAGATATTTGGAGGTAAGCTAAGAGATTTGAGGGACTGGTGAAGTTGTTTGGGAATAACTCCTGTTGTAGATAATACTATTGGTACTATTGTAACTTTTTGCAGATGCCAAAGTCGGGTAATTTCATCTTTTAGTTCTGTGTATTTGGTTAGTTTCTCTGCTATTGTTGTCTGTAGATTATGTGTATTTGGTACAGCAATATCAATCAAGTATCCAGTTTTATTTATCTTGTCTACAAGCGTAATGTCGGATCTATTAAAATGAACTGTTCTGTCAGTAAAAATGCCACGGTCAAAATAAAGCTTTGCTGAGGGATTCTCTAAAGTAATCTGTGGTTTATACTTATAATATGGTACAACTGAATCTATGAATTTATACTGGTGAGCTAATTTCTGGTGTATGATATTGGCTACTTGATCATGCCTGTGTTTGTAATCTGTTTGGGCTATTGACTTGCACGCTCCTGTGATATGTTGGATTGTTTCGGGGGAACTATTACATCTTCTACACATGTCGTTATTTAAATTCTTTATAATGTATTTTCTATAATTTTTGGTTTCAATTACCTGGTCTTGTATAGCAATCATGAACCCTTCGGTTTCTGGAAAGAGTTCACCCCGATTTAACCACGCGTTCGACGCATCTTTGTCGACATTAGTGCGGCATAAATCTTGGCGATGTCTTCCGTGTAGAGATTTCTGAGTCCATTCTAGGATCTTAGTTTTTTCGTCGGTAACTTTTTCATTTAACTGTTCAGATGTATCCTTTAAATTTAGCGGTGTTAAGTGTTGGTCGTTTTGCGTAATAACTTTGTGCAGCATAGAAGTTTCGGATTTGGAAAAAAAGAATTGTCTAAGTGATTTAATCTGTCTATTGTGTAAGTTGAGAATGTCAATTAGACCTCTACCACCTTCCTTCCGCGGCAGTGTTAATCTCTGCACACACGATCTTGGGTGGTGTTTGCGGAATTTAGTCGTGGTGGTGTTAATTTTTCGTTGAAGGTTTTTGAGTTCGGTTTTGGTCCAATTGATTACTCCAAAAGAATATGTAAGAACCGGTATGGCGAATGTGTTAATCGCTTTAATAGTATTTCGGGAGTATAATTGTGTTTTAAGAATCGTGTTTAGCCTGTGTTGGAATTGTTGTGATAATTTTTGTTTCGTTTCTTTATGGTGAATCTGTCGCGATTGTGTGTATCCTAGGTATTTATAACTATCTTGTTCATCTAATGGTTCAATATGTTCTCCTGTTCCTAGGGTGTATTGATGTTGATAATTCTGTCCTGCTCTAATTGAATTTATTTTACATTTTTCTATGCCAAATTCCATTTTTATATCATTTGAGAATTGTTCCGTTAGGTTCGCTAATTCATGGAGTTGACCTTCACTGTTTGCGTAAAGTTTAATGTCGTCCATGTACAGCAAATGATTTATATCAATTTTTTGTGCATGACCGTCTGTGGTCGTGTGTTGTAGCGGAAATCCTAATGTTGATTTATTTAATATATTAGATAATGGGTTCAGAGCAAGACAAAACCACAAAGGGCTAAGCGCATCTCCTTGAAAAATCCCTCTCTGAATTTTTATAGGGCTAGTAACTATAGTTTCGGTGGGGGAGCTTAGTCTAAGTACAGTTGTCCAAGTTGTCATCATGGTTTTTAAGGATGCTACTATTGTCGGGTGTATTTTGTATATCTCTAAAATGTTTATAAGCCACGAATGAGGAACAGAGTCATAGGCTTTTTTATAGTCGATGTACATACTATATAGATCAGCTTTGGTTTTTTGGACTTTTTTTAGGATAACTGAGTCTATGGTCAACTGTTCTTTGCAGCCTTGGCTGAACTTTCGACATCCTTTCTGTTGTTCAGCTAAAATATTATTGGAGTCTATGTGCTGATATACAAGTTCAGATATACACGATGTAATTATTTTATACAAAGTTTGCAAACACGTTATGGGTCTATATTTTGCTGGATTAGTGAGATCATTACGGTCTTTAGGGATCATAAAAGTTGTACCTTGTGTTATGTAGGGCGGTATAGTTTTAGGATCCTGGATAAATGAATTTATGTGGTTAAATAAAATACTATGGGCTGATTTAAATTGCTTATACCAATAACTGTGGATATGGTCTGAGCCGGGAGTTTTCCAGTTGTGCAGTCGATTAAGTACTTTGTGGAAAATTTCTGGAGATATATGCTCAAATGTCATTGCCTGAACATTTGTGTTACTGTTTGTCAATTCTGTTTGTATCCAGTCTGCTTGTGTGTTATGCTCGATTGGTTGCTCCCAAATCCCCGCCCAGAAGTGTCGTAGCGTCTCTGAGTCAGGGTTACTTTGATCGATATTTAGGTTGTTATCCTGAACGTTGGAAGTTGCCTGTCTCATATTACGGTAGAAAAGCTTTTCGTTGTGGGTGAATTGTGCATTTTGTGTTTTCCTTTGTGTGCATGCTCTGTATCTTTGTAGTCGCCCTGTTACGACTGAGAGTTTTTGTTTAAGTGTGTCTAATATGTGTACGGGTTGTGTGTTTGGTTCTTCATGGACAGTATGAATTTTGTATTGCTCTGTTATCGTGTGAATGTGTTTAATTATTTTCCTACTTCTATTACCGTTTATATATTGTGTTACCCTAGCTATTTTCGCTCGTAAGTCATTTAACTTTCGTTCTAGTCTTTTCTCCCAGTTAGGTTTGAAAAGCTCTTTTGTTCTTTGGGTGACTGTTGCTGGTTGAAGGGTGATCTTTGCACCGTTGATTTTAGCTGCGGTCCATGCCGCACTGTATATAGTAGTCTGTAGTGTATGGAAATCAGTTTCACTATTCAAATTTTTTGAAATGATTATTTTGTCTAAGTAGCTAACTATTCGTGAAAGTTTTTTAGATGGTTTTTGTTTAGGGATAAAATTTCTACTTGTAGGGCTTGTTTGATTAAAATATTGGAATGCTTGTTCGAATGTTTCATCTATAATAGGGTCTCTATCAGGGTTAACTTGCTGGTTAGGTACAAATTCTTCTAAAAGTTTGTCTTCAATTTGATTTAAAGTAGGTTGGGTTTCGTATGTTGAGTTTATGTTACCGCTGTTTACATATTGAATTTCTGAGTTGTTGCTGCTGTTTGACTCAACTATTGGAGCTTGTCTAGTGAAACTGCTAACGTTAATGCTATTTAATCGTAATTCTTGACTTACTTCCATTTTTATTGAATTTAATCTGTCATTGGTGATGTATTTATTATTTAAAATTGCTCTTCTTTGATCAGCTATTCGCTGTTCGCTAAGATGAGCCAGTGCAGGAAAATTGTTGATGAAATCTTGATACATACGCCTTCTATATACTGTTTCGTTCCTTCCTAAATCTGTAACTCGATAATAGGACCGCATAATACCTTCGTTTTGTTCGTTGGTCCATCTCATACGAGTCTGTGTAGTGTTTTTTGTAGAGTTTGTTTCTGGGGTTGTAGTTTCATTTTGGATAGGTTGTGTAGGTTGGATAGGTTGTGTTAGTGTAAGTGTTTGTTGTGCGTGGTTAGTAGACTTTTGTGGTTGTTGGGTGAAACGGTTTAATTTTAGTTGATCTAGTTCTTCTTTAATTTCATTTCGTATTTCATCAATTATTTTAAGTGGTAGTAATTTGTTGTTCACTATAGCTCTGCGTTGGTCTCCTACTCTCTGTCGGCTAACCTGCATGTTCGGGTACTTTTCTATAAATTTTAGATGAAGCGGTTCGAGATAGTTTCTTCTGTCTGAATCTAATAGGGTTAATTGAAAGTAAGTGCGCATTATGAACTTATTCATTTCAGGTGTCCATCGCCTGCGCGTACTAGGTGCACTTGTAGAGGGTGCAAGCTCAGAGTCAAAGTCGACATCTTGCACAACACTATCAAGTGTGGAAGTGGTGGACAAGCTTTTTGCTCTTCTTGTCATGTAGGAGGGGCGAGTGGAAGGGATGGAAGAGAATAGTGAAGTAGTATCATCGCCCGTGGGATCGGCTGTAGCTTCTACGCAGTGAGCCCGCCTGTTCAGCTCACTACGACCAGCTGTAACAATTTTATCGGTGGGAGCCCGCTTGCTCAACTCCTCACCGCCGATGGTTCGCATGCTGTGGCACCTAGCATCGGCTCCAGATGCGCCCCGGCGCTCCCCGGGAAGCGACCGTAAATTATATACTCTTTTATTGCTCATTTCTCCATAAAGGGTTACCCTGCCTTGTTAGCCGCGTAAGTTTTTTGTACAGTTGTACAGTACGCGTGTCCGCCCCCCACGTAGCTAGGTGTTCAGCTTGGACGTAAGGTTGGATTTTAGGGGGCTTATTATTATTATTATTATAGGTGTTCATGATGTCAGGTAAAAAATATACCAAGAGGTAACGTATTGTGTATTTTAAAATCGTCGTATCTTCTTCCATTTTGGCCAACGTAAAAAAATTACGGATCCAAATATTTTTGATAAAGTAACTAATGGAATAATTCGATTTTTTCAGTCAGCTTGTATATGCTATGTTAGAGTATAATTAAGGCTATACCTAGGTTTGGTACACATCGTTTGCTTCAACTACTTATGCTTGCAGTTTCACCATAAGGCACTGTAGACATGGCTGTATACTGTGGCATTCCACGTCGAGACAAAAACTAGCCACTGAGATTGCCGACCAACGGGAATTCTACCTTAATTAATTTGTTTAGCACTCAAGTTCCTTTGACAACATGAAAAACACGTGTGCGTCTCACGTGATGCGGTATTGTGCTGTGGGCGTGCCAAATCGCGTCAGCTCGCGAGACGTTTCGACCTTTATATGCAGAGGTCGTACCGTTGATACACCCCTATTTACGGCACTTAAGAATTTTAGCACTAATTATACCGAAATAAAGTCGAAAATCATTCGTCCGAAAAAATCCTCTTCTACGTCAGGTGCGTAGTACTTGCAAAATTCTCCTGTATCGTGGTTACATTTACAAATAAAGAAACTCACGTACATAAAATACCCAGATCTGGAACAAACACTTATAGGTCATTCAAATACTTGTTCTGTGAGGGAATCGAACCCGCAACACATTGCGCAGCAGTCGATCGCTATATATAGTTTTTGTAACAACTCATAAGGATAGGCGGAGACATCTCGCGCCCGGCATTGGTCAAGGCCATGCTGCGAGGCGAGACGGAGTGGGAAGCGGTCGTTTCCACCTGCGAAGCAGTCATGCTCGCGAAGGAGGAGGCGGGCCGCGTGAGGGAGAGGACAGCGTCCTCCCTTACCCCAGCCGCAGTGGTAGACGCCCACGGCGACGGACGTCGCAAGACGATCTCCGGCTACCGTAGGCGCGGGCATGCGGGCGGCGAGTAACGGGCGACTCGCTGTCCGACCACGGACCATGCCCAGGTCGATGGCGCGTTCTGTTCCACGCGCGCCTCAAGGAGTGTCAGCATAGTGACGGGGCCTGTAGAGGGCCAAAGCCTGCCGGGGTCGCGGGACTTACGAATTACCGTGACCCCGGTACGTAAAGGGCTATTGAAGGACACCGTGGATTTTAGTCAGTACGAGTCTAACAGTCCCTCCCGCCATGCCCTGAGTGGGAGGACTCATTTGATGATTTTACCACGCTAAAAAAAAAGTGAGTTACGACTGAAATTATATTAATAGCAACAAGTTGCGTGTCTCGTGATTGCTCTCTTTTAAACAGTAGGCGTTCTTAATAGAACGGCTAAAGCAAGGGTTTTAAAAGTTTTCAGTTCGAGGCGTATTACAGTTTTAGTATTTTGTCTAAGCACCCTAGCTAGTCAATACCAGGTGACAATCATAGCTTGTTGGTAACCTCACCAAATCGGAACACGTGAATCTTGTTCCAAGAGAGTTGAGATCCTCTTCTTTCTGGATGCCCATGCGCATAGAAAAAATCCGGATAGAATCAGAGAACGCCTTGGCTTTGCACTAGATCCTACTTATCGAAAAAAGGAGAATACTCACGCTTCATAGAAAAAAAAAACCAGCTTTGGCAGAAACGAGTTGTATCTCAAATTATCTATCTTCTTCTATACCTACTATAATAAATCTGTAGAAGGGTCAATTCTGTACATTGAAAATATTGAAAAAATAAATAGCGGGGGGTGTTGCTGGATCGATACTAAACCCAAATATATGATTAAAAAAATATTTGTCTGTCTGTCTGTCTGTCTGTCTATTTGTGCAGGCATCACGTGAAAACTAACGGTTCGATTTCGATGAAACTTGGTATAATTATTCCTTATTATCCTGGGCATAACATAGGATACTTTTTATCCTGGAAAAATACGTAGAAAAAAAACTTATTTTTCAGTTTTATTCATAGACGTTGTTCTGTAGAACCGCGAACACACGTTGCATTACCCGCAGTGGATTCAGCGCCGTAATATTTATAAGATGTCATTGTCTGAGTTACTCAAAATGGGGAAATAAACCATCCACGCGAAGACCGACATCCGCGCGGACGGAGTCGCGGGCGGAAGCTAGTAGTGTAATAAAATAGTAACCGGGTATAATCGTGATCGTTACTGGCAAACATAATGAAAAATTCCAGTTACGAGAGCAGGGTTTCTTTTCTTTTACAATGGAAAAACACAATGACACTTTTTCTGATCTGGGAATCAAAACAGATTCGCTGTTTCTCTAAGCTTCTGTAGATAATTGGATTTGAGTTACGTACGATGAACTTTTCGCAAAATGACAATGGGATCGTGTTGGAATGACGAATTTATAAAAATTACATATCACCTCTTTTTGGACCGCGGCCTAGCCACTGCGTCAACATTGCCTTCCAATAAGATTACAGGTGCTATATTTTGTATGTATAAACAACTAAAATAACATTATACTTCATTATCCGAGTGTCATTATTTGGTTTGACTGTAATCTTAAAAAAAACCGTCATTAGTCTGCGCCTTCATAACCCCAAAGTGCGTATTACAAAAAGAAGTAGATAAACAAGTACACATACAAAAAATAGATCAACTTATCGTGAAATAATGGATCCATTATTTTTGTTATATCATACTAGCTGTTTACAGCGACTTCTCTCGCGTGTAACTTGAAAATAATCCCACGGGAAAATAATACCGGTATTCTATGTGTTATTCCAGACTATAACAGATCTCTGAAAAAAACTCCAGATCCGTTTAGCCGTCCTGATGTGATTGAGCAACAGACTTCCATTTGTACATCTATCCAAACATCCAAATCACATAATATTACTGTGATTAAACTAGTCAGATTAGATTTGACCACGCGAAAGAGTAAGTTAAGGTTGAGTGTCTGATTTACCAGTGTGCATAAGACTTCATGCCCACTGGTAAATCAGAAACGTCGACCTCCGTTCTAAAAGTAAAGTAACTGAAATACCAATAAGAATACACTAAAGCCTTTGTCAAACAGACAGGCGTGGCGAATGCAAAGCGTGACGTTTTTATTTGTAATGTATGGAATTGATTGAATCCAGTCACATAGAAAAGCGAAAGCGGTCCGATAGCGTGGCAGAACTATCGGACTGACGACTCGCGTCGGTTCGGTATCGCTTCGGACTCGCCTGTCTGTTTAACAAAGGCATTATAAAAAAGCCGGCGTCAGCCAGTCCCAGCGTCGCAAAAGGTGTCTGAAGAGGCGCAACCCAAAAAAGGGTTGGCAAGCGGATTTGCGGATGGCACTTTACCAGATGGGTTTTACATGGAAAAATAAATCATAGTTGAACTAACTATCAGAGTTTTTTCAAACTGGAGGAGGGTGACACGAGGAAGACGTCAGAGGAGGCTAATGCTATCAGAAACGCCGAGATTGGGGGCGTATTGTAAACCTAGTCGAAGAACTGTTGTAATGTAAACTGCAAACGTAGTTTCGGAGCAACAAGCTTAATACCTAACTTCATTCCTACTTTCACAACGCCCTTGGACGTCACAGTGTTCTTTACGTTTACTTCTCCAGATCATTTATAAAAACATATTTAAATGGAAGTACGCAAAAATTGGCCAAAAATACCCAAAGTTCATTTATAAATGAGCACACATCACATCAGTACAAAATGAGCCGCGTGCTAAAAAAATATTCGTAATTATGATTAGGCCTCTGGTCAGGCGTGGGAAAGAGTAGTTAGAAAAAATATACGTATCATTACACAAATAAGTAATGCAGGTTCAATACATAAAAAGTTAGCAGTCAAGAGTTTATAAACACAAAATCTCAGGTGAGTCAGTCACTCGTCTCTTGAACTTGAATTAGACTGGTATCTCCAAAAATGTTGATAGTAATACTATCTTGCGTCATTTTTGTATTAGGCATCGCATATTTTAAAGGCAAATACAATCAGTACTATTGGACGAAACGGGGTGTAGCTTTCTATAATAAACACAGCACTGGCGGTCCTTTATGGCAGTTCGCCATGGAAGATAAATCGTTTTTCCAAATATTAAGTGAAATCTATTGGAGTTATGAGAAGGAGCCTGCTGTAGGTCTGGGCTCATTCTGCGACCTTGGACTGTACGTGAAGGATCCAACCAACATACAACACATCACACAAGGTGACTTTCAAGCTTTTAATCACAGAGGGATTGCGTTCACCGACGCAGATATCTTGGCACAAAATATTCTTTTGTTACACGGACCAAAATGGAAGCTTATCAGGCAGAAATTTACCCCACTTTTCACTACTGCCAAACTAAGAAACATGTTTTACATTATTGACAAGAGTGCCCAAGATTTTGTTGAATTCTTAAAGGAAAAACCAGAGAGATTGACAGGAGATACCCTCGAGTACTTGTGTCAGTTCTGTTCTGCTGCTATCTCGGCCGCTGTGTTTGGGATCGGAACAGAATCGATCTTCAATTCTCCGTTCCGTGAAATAGCCAGAGAAGCCTTAGTTCCTACATTCAAGATGAACATAAAGTTTGCGATAAGTGGAATCAGCGAAAGACTGTTTAAAGCGCTAAATCTGAAGTTGTTCCAAACTCAACAAGAGGAGTTTTTCATCGCAGCAATTAAAGATGTAATCAGGCAACGTGAAAAGGAAAACGTACAGAGACATGACTTCGCAGAATTGTGTGTTAAACTTCAAAAGAATGGAACGATGGTAGACAATGAGACCGGACTGAGATTAGAACCGACTGATGAACTATTGGCTGCACAAGCCTTCCTGTTGTTTTTAGCCGGTATTGATCCTACCGCCGCCGCAATTTTTGGAGTTTTAATGGAGTTGGGAAGACATCCTGAAGCTTTAAAACGAGCACAGGAAGACGTAGACACGCTTTCTAAGAAATACGACGATAAACTGACTTATGATGCTGTCCACGAAATGAAGTATTTAAACAATGTTTTGAAGGAGGTTCTTCGGCTGCATCCACCAATTGGTTTATTAACAAGGCAATGCGTAAAAGATTCTGTGTTGCCTGTAGGTAATGTTCCTGTTGAGAAAGGGGTGAAGATATTTACAGCTATTTTTCAACTGCACCACGACCCTAAATATTTCCCTGAACCAGAGAAATTTGACCCTGAACGGTTTGAAAGGGAAGGAGAGGTGAGTGATGAGACATACATGCCATTCGGGAAGGGCAATAGATATTGTATTGGAGCTAGATATGTTCGAGTTCAGGTCTTGACAGCGTTAGTCCATCTTCTTAAACATTATACAGTGAGGACATACGTTCTGAAAGGAGGTGTACAATATAAGAAAGAGCAGTTTCAAGTGAGACTAAAGAACGTAAACGTTGAACTAATTCCAAGGTACAAGTGACTTTTAAATTCTTAGAATGTTAAAAAATAGTAAAGATTATTGCATTAGGTAAAGATTTTTACTGAGTATCTAGATTTAGGATTGAATTAGTAAATATGTGTGCTACTAAGTTGTACTAGATAAATTTAAAAAAATACAGTAGGATGAGTGGGAGTATATTCGTTTGAAATAAAACCCCTTACTCAAAGCTATCCAATATAATAAAATTGATTTGCGTTCGCAATGTAATTAACTAGGGACTCACCCTAGTTGGGGGTAAATTGCAATAAAAATTTGATTAGATGAACAGTGTTAATTTGAAACTATTGTCAAACAAAGGGATCCAAGGCAAATGCATAAAATGATGTTTTGGGTAAAAAAGTATGGTCAAGTTGTTTCTATAATGCTGAACGAAATCTTTTTAAAACAATATTTAAAAAAACATTGTTAATAAAATTGGTCTTAGGATGCATGTAGGTAAAAGACAAAATGCCGAAGGGGTAAGATTGAAATAGTGTCTAAAACCGTATTTTTATGGTAATGAACATAAATACGATTTTATTCATACATTTTGGTAAGTTTAAAAATCACAATTTTATGCGGGTAAATGTGTCCGTATGGAAAACGTAAAAAACACACGAGTACTCTCACCTACTACTGACGCAGACTGCGGGGCTGGGCAAGACAAAATGGTGTCTTCAACAATGTTGCCAACATTAAAAGAATTCCTTCACATTTGGAGTTAGTGTATTTTTTTATCTTACCCCCAGTCACTCTATTTATATGTCCTATTTTATTTTTGTCTGGAACTGCAACTACTAAAAGTTACAATAAACAATACACTATAATACTGAACTAATCTATAGTGGAAGCAATTCTCTCAAATCTTAAACTACATGTATCTGAGATTATATTGGTGGACGTATTTTTCAAATTTTTTAGTCATTCATTCAGGTTTATGTTTACGCATACATTTAAAGTTCTGATCATTTTATTGTTGTAGTCGGCTGAAACTAGCTTAATAAGCCTGCTTTTTGTGAAGCCCCAAACCGTACATACCCGTATTATAAAAAGTTTAAGTTCATAAACATTATTAACTTATCTTAAATAAGTATAGGTAATTTGCAATAATCGTTCACTTATCTTTGTTTATTTTATATTATAATTATTACATAATCATTATAAGACGTAATATTACGCGTGTTTCGCGTAAGGCTCGACGCACACTGGCAGATCGCATTTTAACTTTTTGAAGAGCTCTAAATAGTTGTATCCCATTAAACCTAGGATGCGAGTTTATTCCATAACCAAATCGTTTTCTGGCGGAAACATCTCTGAAACCGGAACCTGAAAAAAATAACTAAAACCCGACTACGAAAAAATCGCGCACTGAAAAGTATAAAACAAGAACAAGCCGTGGTCGTATGCCACCTAGCCAATAAAGATTGTGTGAAACAACCGCAGGTGGCATACGACCACGGCTTGTTCTTGTTTTATACTTTTCAGTGCGCGATTTTTTCGTAGTCGGGTTTTAGTTATTTTTAACTTATTTTTTATTTACACTATTTTGGGGTTATATTATTTGAAGTAAGTTATTTATTATATGTATAGTTTCTGAGTTGTGAATTTAAGATTTATCATTTGATACCCATGTTGACACTGTTAGAAACAGAAAATTAGCTAGTAAAAGCTATATAATGTATATATATTTCAAATGTGCTCATCAAGCCCTTTAATTTGATACCCATGTCGATACTGTGCGAAAATTTTTTTTTTTTCGGTAACGACTTATCATCCCCTAGAGGGCGCCATATTGAATTTGGTGACATGTCACCTACCCTATAACCAGCGGACAACTGAGACGCTTCTAACAAGACCTCATTTGTCACGTACTGATAAGTAGTTTAGAAGTTATGAGGGAACAAACAAACATACATACATACATACAAACATACATACAAACATACATACCGGTCAAAATCATAACCCTCCTTTTGGCTTTGCCGTAGTCGGGTAATGAGCTTGGGATTGCCAACTATTCTCTTAGCACGCCTTTGCACTGAGTCTGAAGGAGGATCTATGCCACACAATCACTGTACGTACTCAAGATAAATAAAAAGCCGAGGGCTTGCACTTCTATAGGTGCGATTTAACGAGCTTTATGAACGTGCAATGCAATGATAACATCGTACCACGTCGACATGGTAACTTACGATTTCTTCTTTATTTATATTATCATTTAAGTACAAAATTTATAATTGCTTGTCAGTCAGAGGTTACAAAACAAAAAAAGCAAAATGAACGATTTACAAATATTAAAACATCAGTACGAAACATGTGCCTCGTGTAAAAACGTAGTTGCAATTATCACTATTAGAAGTGATTGAAGTTAATACATAAGAAGTTGACACGCACGGCTTTATAAATACAAATCTTCGTAGATTCGAAGTCAGTCATCTCTTGAACTTGAACTAAACCAATCTAGACTTATCTGTAATAATGTTGACAGTGATACTATCTTCCACCATTTTTGTGTTAGCCCTCGCATATTTTAAAGGCAAATATAACCAATACTATTGGACAACACGTGGTGTACCTTTCTATGATAAACACAGAACTGGCGGTCCTTTATGGCAGTTTGCCACGGAAGATAAATCGTTCTTTCAAATATTAAGTGAAATCTATTGGAGTTATGAGAAGGAGCCCGCTGTAGGTCTTGGCTCATTCTGCGACCTTGGACTGTACGTGAAGGATCCAACCAACATACAACACATCACACAAAGTGACTTTCAAGCTTTTAACCACAGAGGGATTGCGTTCACTGACGCAGATATCTTGGCACAAAATGTTCTTTTGCTACACGGCCCAAAATGGAAGCTCATCAGGCAGAAATTAACCCCACTTTTCACTACTGCCAAACTAAGAAATATGTTCTACATTATTGACAAGAGTGCTCAGGATTTTGTGGAATTCTTAAAAGAAAAACCAGAGAGATTGACAGGAAATACCCTCGAGTACTTGTGCCAGTTCTGTACTGCTGCTATCTCGGCCGCTGTGTTTGGGATCGGAACAGAATCGATCTTCGATTCTCCGTTCCGTAAAATAGCCGGAGAAGCCTTAGTTCCTACATTCTGGACGAACTTAAAGTTTGCTATAAGCGGAATCAGCGAAAGACTGTTTAAAGCGCTAAATCTGAAGTTGTTCCAAACTCAACAAGAGGAGTTTTTCATCGGAGCTATTAAAAGTATAATCAGGCAACGTGAAAAAGAAAATGTAAAGAGACATGACTTCGCGGATATGTGTGTTGAACTTCAAAAGAATGGAACGATGGTAGACCCTGAAACTGGACTGCAGTTAGAACCAACGGATGAATTATTGGCTGCTCAAGCCTTCTTTTTTTTCTTAGCCGGTGTTGATCCTACCGCTGCTGCAATTTTTGGAGTTTTAATGGAGTTGGGAAGACACCCCGAAGCTTTAAAACGAGTACAGGAAGACGTAGACACGCTTTTTAAGAAATACGACGATAAACTGACTTATGATTCTGTCCACGAAATGAAGTATTTAAACAATGTTTTAAACGAGGTTCTTCGGCTGCATCCACCGATTGGTTTCTTAACGAGGCAGTGTGTACAAGACTCTGTGTTGCCTGTAGGTAATGTGCCTGTTGAGAAAGGGGTGAAAATATTTACAGCTATTTTTGAACTGCACCACGACCCTAAGTATTTCCCTGAACCAGAGAAATTTGACCCTGAACGGTTTGAAAGGGAAGGAGAGGTGAGTGATGAGACATACATGCCATTCGGGAAAGGCAATAGATATTGTATTGGAGCTAGATATGTTCGAGTTCAGGTCTTGACAGCGTTAGTCCATCTTCTTAAAAACTATACAGTGAGGACATACGTTCTGAAAGGAGGTGTACAATATAAGAAAGAGCAGTTTCAAGTGAGACTGAAGAACGTAAACGTTGAATTTGTTCCACGTACAAGTGACTTTTCAAATGAATCATGTTCCACAAAGTAACGACTATTGTACTACATTCTAATTTTGTTTTGTGAGAATAAATATTTAGGATAGAATTAGTAAATACTGTGTGCTCCTTAGTACTATTCTACTATTTTCCGTAACGGGCTGATGTGTACTCTACGTCCGAAGTGCGTCATACTTGTATTGCATAATCAACTTAAATGTATGAAAAAATATGATTGGAATATTTATTTGTGTTGTCGTATTAAATTTTTGTCCATGTCTCGTGTTTGTGTTTCGTAAAGACCCACATCTTGAACTCTGTATAACTGAGATTCCACTGGTCACCTGATGAAGACAATGGCTATCAATTGTATGTGAAGAGCACAGGATCGGTCGATGTTATCACGTTTGTGAGAGGCCCGTATCTAGAGTAGTCAATATCATTCGACCAATATATATGTTTCGGCTACTAGCTGAAGTGCAGCTACACTTAGTTTTAGCCGGCAACAACTATGTTCAGCCGACCACGTGCGATTAAACTTAGATGTATCCTTCCTTCACAGGAGAAAGTCAACGGAGCCCCGCTTAGGGGGACTCCTACTTCTGGGTGGTTTAAAAAAAAAATTAAAATTAAATAAATACTAACCTAAATTGTCCAAGTCGGGGTGCCAACAAGTCCCGAGGCTGCACTTATTTCTAGCCTCTATGATAAAGGCTAAACCTAGTTCTAACCGAAGTAGGATACATCCAAGTTTAACCGCATGCGGCCGGCTGCACCTAGTTTTAGCCGGCTAAAACTAGGTGATTTAGCTAGATCTGATAAATGTTTTTGGAAAACAAGATGGTACTGGTAGTTTTGAGATCCGCTAGAAGATCTTTAATGCAACTACATATTATACTGTTTCAATATTCTGGCGTGGACTATAGAAATACGAGTAGGTGGAGAATGTAATAAAGTAAGCTACTAACACAGAGTATCGAGTAGTAAAACAGAGAAGAAAGTAGGAGGCTTGCCTGACAACTAGAAATCTGTGTTTCCATTCTTATTATTCTATTCTTTCATTTAGTGTTAACTCTGAAAATAGATCCAAGTTTGGAAACAGAATGGAGCACCGTCCTCTGCATTCAAAAATAAACAAAGAATTGCAAAATTAAAAATGGGATTCAATCTAGCCTAGAGGCAAAGATGAAGCGAATGCAAGATGAATTGAGAGCACCTAAAAGGAACTGGATCTGCACCGGGCCCCGACAGGATGTTGGTCGCAAGCCAGCCGTGCCGCCCTGGTGAGGCCTATCGCCGCCGTCATCGTATCTTCAGGAAATTTTACTGTTGATTCAGCAGCACAGCTCGGTTCTATCCGGCAGTAGGGGTTTCTGAGAATGGGGCTTAATCAGAAAGTAATCGTAAGTTAGACTGAGGTTACCACGTTATCTGTGAAAAATGACGTCTTAGTTTCTATAGTGATGTTACCGTTCGACTTACTGCTTGTTGTGTGATAACATTAATTAATTATGATTTGTAGGTAATTGAATAGATTAGAAAACGCATTTTTATTAAATCTAAAACTAGAACTTTGACGTTGGAAGAAATTGACTAATTTTTTCCTTCAAATTAACGTCACAAAAACGGGAACAGTATAGTATAGGGCCTGATTGTCTCACAGTAAATTAAAGACGCCGCTAAAGAGGCGCCTTTTCATTTTACCATACAAAAAACGCAGTAAATACTTCAAATTACAGAAATATTGCGATTAGTTCTGGGGTCAGTAAATTAATATTATACTGCTTCATGAAGTAACTACAGAAATACAATGTGGTCGGCGCGTTGTGTTCCACGCGCGCCTCAAGGAGTGTCAGCATAATGACGGGGCCTGTAGGGGGCCAAAGCCTGCCGGGGTTGCGGGACTCACAAATTACCGTGACCCCGGTACATAAAAGGCTATTGAAGGACACCTTGGATTTTAGTCAGTCAAGTCTAACAGTAAGGGTGGGAGGACTCAATTGTTGATTTTACCAGAATAAAAAAAAATGTGAATAAAAATGTAAAAAATATAAAATCCAAAATACGGTTGGCTTCACAGTTGTTGTGTAGTAGCAAGCGCGGCTACTGAGCGAGTCTTAAGTTCGATTCCCGGGAAGACTAAAAGCAGTGGGTAGGTTTTCCATTACAAATGTCTCAGTAGCAGCCAGGAAAGTCAGTATGGAAGTTGATAACCCACGCCTAGGAGAGCATGTTAAGCCCTTGGATCTGCGCCTGATCTCTGTCCGCTCGTATCGGATTGCCGTCCCATTGAATTATGAGAGGGAAGGAACAAAGACTGCATCCGTGATGCAGTCTTCTTGCACACTATAACATCTCCCGCTCTGATGGTTGATCTTTACCAAGACCGGCCACTGGTCTCGTCCGAAAACAGTCATCAGGACTATTAATACGTTTACTTTTAAGTGGTATAGGTACAGAATTGTCATTAAACTTTAGATAGGATAGAATACTCTATATTATACATCATCATCTGCCTAGCCTTTTGCCAACTATATTGGGGTCGGCTTCCAGTTAAATCAGATGCAGCTGGATATAAGTATTTTACATGGAGCGACTGCCTGTCGGACCTCATAAATAATACTCTTTATTATACACACCATACAAATTACAGATATTTCCAGTTAACAATAACTTTTAAATAGGGTGATACAATGGGCGTTAAAAGCGATATTTTCAAGACAACCTTTGGATGGATTTGAAAAAAAAGGAGAAACAACACTGTAGGTAGTCTGTGGTCTACAATATTTAACACAATACATACACACACTTACAAACACACCTATTCCTGCTATAAAAATCAGATGAAAAAAAAACAGTTTTTCTATAATGACACGGATCTGGTGGACACGGGAGGAATCCCGTGTCCACCAGATCCAATCAGATCAAAATTAACGTCATATTACGGGCACGTAATATGACGTTAATTTTAAGGAAAATGAAAAAGCATCTCTAGTGTATGAAAGACGGGACTGTACGAATTACTGTGACCTCGGAACGTAAAGGGCTATTGAAGGACACCGTGATTTTAGTCAGTACGAGTCTGACAGTCCCTCCCGCTCTGCCCTGGGTGTGAGGATTCATTTGATGATTTTAGCACGCAAAAAAAAGTGTATGAAAGAGAACTACATCATTTTATCCATCAAATTAACGTCAAAGTCTCCGTTTACTTTACGTCACAAAAACATGAAAACTCGTGATGTGGCCTGGGATCTTATTTAACGACTAGGTTTTCATCTGCCTAGCCTTTTTGCAGTGGTCGCGGGACTGTACGAATTACCGTGACCCCGGGACGTAAAGGGCTATTGAAGAAAACCGTGGATTTTAGTCAGTATGAGTCTGACAGTCCCTCCCGCTCTGCCCTGGGTGGGAGGACTCATTTGATGATTTTACCACGATAAAAAAAAAGCCTTTTTGCAGTCGAACTGGATGTAGCTGAATACCACTTTTACATAATTATACCAACTCCATTACTGACCTCCATAACCAGTTACTGGGTAATATTATATTCCTTGGTAATATCGTCGCCAGGATCCCATTTGTGTAACTACCAAAATAAAATTCACGAAAGTCCGTTTTCGAAAGAATCTTTCAACAAGTTTGATAGATGGTCCTGATGGTCTAGTGGTTAGTGACCCTGACTGCTATGCCGGAGGTCGTGGGTTCGATTCCCACCCAGGACAAATGTTTGTGTGCTGAGCACGATCATTTGTTCTGTGTCTGGGTGTAATTTATCTATAATATGTATGTATTTAGAAATATATAAGTATGTTTACCAGTTGTCTAGTACCCATAACACAAGCTCTGCTTAGCTTGGGACTAGATGGCGTTGTGTGATAGTTGTGGAATATTTATTTATTTATTATGAGAAAGCAAATGAAAGCAGTGACTTGTAACTGGAACCTTGAGAAAATCTGTTGTTCTAAGGTTTAAGAAGATTATCCGCTCGTGATATAGTTTTATACTAGTACAAAGGGAAAGGGCCAAATCATAATATTGTACCATTTCACATTCAATATTTATTATTCCATAAACATAATAACAATGATATGGCTATTTTATGTTTCTTATTAAGTTATTCTCAACGTTCTCTCAAATTCGTGAATAAGTATGATTGTGATATGATTTAGACCTCTCATATATGTACTACAAATTTACCTTCATGCCATGTTCGGGGTACTAAAGAACTGCCTGCCCTTCGTCACCCAGGTTGGCGACAGCAGCCAATCGAAAAGGATCGAGCGTGACATATTCCAGGGTGATAGTCTGAGTACAACGTGATTTATTTAGCTTCATAACCTCAGAGCATACTGCTGGAGGTTAGGCAATAATTATCTCAACAATTTTGTCTGCAAAAAAACTTTCTTTTAAGTCATGCATATTAAACAAGAGGAGGTTGTGGAATTCGTGGGATACTAACTCTTGGATTTATTATAGATTCTACTTTATTGATCTCTAATAAGGTGGAACGAAAGCGCGCGCCTTTAATCGTTGGATAATTTATTTATTTATTTACACTTTTACGTACAAATGTCGTACATAACGCGGACTTAATGCCGCAAGGTATTGTCTACCTTTAATGATAATGTCGGTTTTGATCTATTCTTTCCGAATACTTAAATGGGATCACATCTTCGGTGATGATATCCGTCGGAACTACGATGCAGCCACAAGTTGTAAGTTAATATAAGGATGCTGAAGAAACTTGTTTTAACTTGCAGCCACAATGTTTAAGTCGTTATCTTAAGTATGTCGTTATTATCTGCTGATGGACTATGACTTAATAATTTTAATAGCTTATTATCATTGGCTACTCGTATCTTTCCTTTATCAACCAAAACAATAGTTGTAGACAAGTTCAGACTTGCTTTAAAGAAATCTCGGCCTCACGAGTATCACATGCTAACTACCAAGAACATTATCAACGAACGAATAAGAACCGTATGTTTATTAATTTACATTTTACATTGGGCCGCTTGACCCCCGGGCCTGAATGATAAAGCAAAATAAATATTATGATAAAAACTATTATAATTAGATTATAACCTTTTGTGGGATAATGTGATTGTCATCATTACAATAATTATTAGTTCAATATTTATAGTAAACACTGACCGGTTTATATACTGATACTCAGTTGCGACTAATTCAGTTTCTTATTGAACACGACCAAGAAGACATCTTCCAAAATGTTGTTCACCGTCCTACTAGTTAGTGTCGTTTTTATATTAGCCTTCGTATATTTGAAAGGCAGATATAATGAATACTATTGGAAGAAACGTGGAGTACCTTTTTACGAAAAAAACAAGTCATTCGGCCCTTTGTGGGAATTTGCTACGGGAGATAGACCATTATTTCAAATTTTTAACGACCTCTACTGGAAATTTGAAAAGGAGCCTGCTGTCGGCCTTGGCTCCATTGACAATCATGGACTGTACGTGAAGGATCCCGTCAATATCCAGCATATCACAGCAACTGATTTCCAATCTTTCAATGATAGAGGAGCTCCATTTATCGAAGCGGATACCCTCGCCAATAACGTCCTTTTTCTGCACGGCCCGAAATGGAAGCTAATGAGGCAGAAACTAACCCCTAATTTTACCACTGCTAAACTGAAAAACATGTTCTACATAATTGACAAGAGCGCACAAGATTTTGTGGAATACTTAAAGGAAAAGCCAGAAAGGTTAAAGGGAGATACCTTCACAATCCTGAGTCATTTCTGCACTTCTGCAATAGCAGCCGCTGTATTTGGAATCGTAACCGACTCAACATTCGACTCTCCATTTCGTAAAATGGCAAGTGAGGCTTTGCGTCCTACTTTTTGGACGAATATTAGATTTGCCATCAGCAGTGTTAGTGATACCGTCTTCAAAGGTTTAAGACTGAAGTTGTTCGCCAACCAAAAGAAATTTTTCGTTGGAGCCATCAAACAAGTAATTAAACAGCGGTTAATTGACAATGTAAAGAGGCACGATTTCGTGGACATGTGTGTTGAACTTCAAAAGAATGGGACGATGGTAGACCCCGAAACTGGACTGCGTTTAGAACCAACAGATGAACTGCTAGCGGCTCAGGCTTTCTTTTATTTCCTAGCCGGTACTGATCCTACCACTGCCGGGCTGTTTGCTACTTTTATGGAATTAGGAAGACACCCTGAAATTTTGAAAAGAGTACATGAAGACGTAGACGCGCTTTTAAAAAAATACAATGACCAACTTACCTACGATTCAATAACTGAAATGAAATATTTGGATAACGTTTTGACCGAGGCTCTTCGACTGCATACTCCAATTGCTTTCATTACAAGACAGTGTGTACAAGATTCTGTGTTGCCTGTAGGTAACGTGCCAGTTGAGAGAGGTGTGAAGATATTCATACCCGTTTGGGAGCTGCATCATGACCCTAAATATTTCCCAGAACCAGAAAAATTTGATCCTGATCGAGTTGAAAGAGAAGGAGAGTTCTGTGAAGCGGCGTATTTGCCATTTGGTAAAGGCCATAGACTTTGTATCGGAGCCAGATATGCTCGGGTTCAGCTTTTAACTTGTATGATCCATTTGTTGCGACACTTCACAATTGAAACATTGGTGCATAAAGGAGGCGTGCAACACAAGAAGGAGCAGTTTCAAATTAGATTGAAAAATGTTGACGTGGTCTTTGTTCCTAGAAACCTGTGATTGTTGTTTTTAAAGCTTCAGTACTTTTGTGTATTACGATTATTGTAAAAAATGCGTAAAATGGGACATTGGAAATAAGTTTAGAGTCGTATGAATGTAAGTTAAGAGTGCAGAAGGGCATTAATATGGCTGTTTTGGTGCGATTTCACTTGGTTTTCCGTCCAATTTCGATTGCACCTGGAATTCAGACAAATAACTCAGAGTAAAATAGCCGGAGTTGAGTAAAATATGGGCTAGCGAATAAAGACCAGGATCTAAAAGCGCCATTTTAGCAATGTTGCTAATATAATTGTAATAAAATTGAACTTAATCGATTATGTACTCTATTCTTTGAGCAATGGAATAGAATATTCGAATTACATCGCAATTCAAATTGTGATTTTATTGAAGTGGTATTTTTAAACCTGCAGGTGGAACCGCGCTATAATAGAGATATTGATTTGATCAATTACGTTTTTAAGTGGTTAGAAAAAACGTCATACCATGCCAAATATTGTTTTTATAATTGTTATAATGCGTTGTATGAATTATTGAAATTATTGTGTTTAACTTATTTGTAAATTTTGTAAAATATAAAATGTGCATATCCATAATTTTGTTGTTTTACTATTAACTCAAGTGCTTATATTTTATTATCTGAACTGCTAATCTGAAAGACAAAAGTAGAGAAACCAGAGAAATCTTAACCTATGCAAAATAATGTTTGTTAGCTAAACCACTGAACCAAATTATTCGTATTTTGTCTACATAATATCTTAAGATAAAATATTATAGTATCTTAGCCGTGTGTGGCGCGCTTATGCTGACGAAAATTAATTATTAATTAATTCCCACTACGTTTGGTAATAGTTCCTCAATAGCATAGAAGCGGGTTGTTACTGTGTTCCTGTGTTGCAAACTCCACCTTCTAACTTCCCACTACTGGGACACAGGCCTCCTCTCTGTGAGAGGGAGTGGGCAGTAATCCACCACGCGGGCCCAGTGCGGGTTGGTAGATGTCACATGTCTTCTTTTTTTGTTCTAAGACATGCCTTGTTTCCTTACAATTTTTTCCTTCACCGTTTTGAGTGCGCTGGTGATGAAAAAAATTACACAAAGTAATGTGCCTGGCTGGGTTCGAACCCACGACCTTCAACTCGTTAGTTGGGGCCGATACCACTGGGCCACCTGCTCACAAAACTGACCACTTAACCCAAAAATATTCAGCCAAAGTGCCTTTTTGCACGGCGTGACGCGACGCTAGCGTGGCGTGTTTTGTGTGACGATTTATATAATGTTTTCATAGTAAGTAATTACGCCACGGACACACCCGTGCTAGCGTCGCGTCCTGCCGTTAGCTCGCTGTTTGGCAAAACCTTTAAAATATCCACTTTCACGCTAGCGACATGAAAAAGAAGAAAGAAGAATTTTTCTGTTATGCAATACGTAACATTACAAAAATGTTACGTATTGCACAATGTTATATTATTATAATTTCTTAACAGACATGTCGATTGCCGGGGAGTTTAATTGTACTAGGAAATGGCCGAGGGCGATCGTAATTTTCAATATTCAAAAAACTTTACATTACCATATAAAAATATATATTTAACTAGCTGTACCCTGCCACGCTTCGCTGTCGCACAAAAAAACTGTTTTTTCACGGTCGCGGATATGTGACTGATGCAAAAAATTGATAAAAACAATCCTTGATGCGGATTATATATCATGCTAAAATTTCAGCTCAATCGGTGCAGAACTTTTTGAGTTTTATATTTCGAGACAGCGGATACAGAAGTTGTTCTACTTCAGGTTGGTGTGCGCTTGCACTGCTTCACCATATTAAGCATACAATAGGTTGCGACAAAATTATAACTTTAGATCTAAGTTTTGTGATCTATTAAAAAAGAGATTTTAATTAAAATGGAGCTATATTTTGCATTGAAACATAAAAAGGCAGCTTGGCACTGACTGTCCACGAATTCGTCGGACAAAAAAATATGCATTTTATAAAATGGTCTGTTAACCATTTTTTTGTTCTAAAAGTCTTCAATTTTATGGTATTTGTTTATAAATTCATGAAAAAAAGGCTAAAAGACCTTATTAGTAACATTTCACAGCGAAATGTTCTCTTCTACAAACCGCTCATCTCGACAATATCTCCACAGAAAACATCAAGCATTATTATCTATTTACTCTTTCAAGTTTATGAAACATGGTTACAGTTAGTCTTTCATTGAATGCTCATTTAAAGAAACAGGACACTGATGTTTGTTTGTTGCTAAAACGTTGCTTGAACTGAGATTACTCACGGTTTTGTCGTGAATTCGATTGTTAGTGTCATAGTAAACTCTGCTCATGAAAGATTGGAGAAAATGAACAATACGTTGTTATTAGTATTTGTGTTTTTATTAATTAAATGTAAGTATTCTTTTGTGTAAACAACTTCTATCTTTAGGAATAGAAAGTAATAAGAAACTATAAGCTCATTATCTAGCACGCAGTATTCTGGAGACAGCGGTTATGAGCCCTGACCAAGGACAGCTCGGTCAGCAGCCTTCAGATAAGATAGTAGGCCAGAGCGAGCCTTTCTCTAAATAAAAAACATGATGAAAAGATTTAACGTTAACAGTACATATACAACATTTAACATTTGTGACTTAAGCTAGACGATAAAAGCGCGGGTATGCGGGCAGCGAGTAATGGGCAACTCGCTTTTCTGACCATGGACCATGTCGACGGCGGGCGACGGCGCGTTGTGTTCCACGTGCGCCTCAAAGAGTGACAGCAAAATGATGGGCCCTCTATAGGGCCAAAGCCTGCCGGGGTCGCGGGACTTACGAATTACCGTGACCCCGGAATGTAAAGGGCTATTGAAGGACACCGTGGATTTTAGTCAGTACGAGTCTGACAGTCCCTCCCACTCTGTCCTGGGTGGGAGGACTCATTTGATGATTTCACCACGCGTTAAAAAAAAAAGAAAGACGATAAAAAGGACCAAAACAGACACAAAATTCGGTCACCTAACTACTTAGTGACCGGACGAAATAAAGTTGAACCCAAATAACGAGGGGTAAAGCCACGCCAAGTTATTTACTTCAACATTAAATATAGCCTAAAGAAATGTGACCAGATTCGTGCCAACTAGCAGCGGTGTTTTTTTTTCTTTTTGGCATGTTCAGCGTAGTTTGAAATATATGCCACAATATGTTTGAGTCTTTTATTTTCTTCTTCATTTGAAAATATCACCGCCAAAGTGTTGGTTGAAGAGGTTCGTGACAAAGAATTCGTCCTATTAATGCTTCTGTATCTACTACTCTGTTGCCAACCAGCATTGTTTTAGTTGAAATGAGGTCGCGATGCCAGTTTTGTCGCATGTATTTATCATGGGTGGTGTGACAAGGTTAATTTTCATCATCATCACCATCAGGTAGCGTTTTCCATACCTCCATTTTTGAGTATGAATTCTGCGTCTTTTCTATTCCATATAGCATTTCGCTAATTGGGTTTTTGAAAAGCGGAAGAATGATAACACGTTTTGTTATGGACTAAATGTTGTAGTTCACGGAAAACTGATTTGATAAAGACACATAAAACTGCACTTTATTGTTTCAGATACCCACGCTCAATTTCTCACACTTGGAGCGACCCGTAAAACATCAAAGTCGATTTGTGACTCCTCAGCCAAATCTGGACTTGTAGAACATTTCTTCAATATAATCTTCACAGAGTTCCACAACACCGCACCTGTCTGCGTATGCGTTCAAATGTGTCCGGATCAACCAACATACTGTTATCCCAATGGATGTCTAAAAAGAGCGGAGCAGACTAAGAAAGCCGAAGTTCCAATTCAAAAGATCAGTGATAACACTAATCCTATTTTCTTTATTGACGAAAACAATGATTTCATGAGTGATTTCATTACGAAGAACTATATAGATGATAGTGCAGCAGCTGCTCCAGGTTAGTTTACTGTTTCATTTGTTGCTTGCACTGATAAAAATATTTAAGTGTATTCATCTTTTGACATAAAGATGTAAGAATCACACTATGTCTCACCTCCCGAGCATTGCATAGATGATATCGTCAAGAGGTGATCCAGGTCAACTCTAAACACCTATTCATTATTTTCAGTATCTCAGCCAACAGAAAAGTCAGTAAATACTATACTGCGCCCAGATCCATTTAAAGATAGATACAAACTTCTCTTCAATACTCATAAGAAAGGGCCTAAGGTTGAATTGAAGTACAACCTTGCTGAACAAATCAAAAATAACGAAGATAATAAGAAGAATAATGTTGATGTTTCAAATACTAGATGGCCGCTCAATAAATTCGACCGCCGATTAAGTTTTGGGTCAAGATCGAAGGCAAATACTCCACAAGGTAGTACTAACTCAAAATACTTCATGTCCATGAACCCCGATAAAGATGTAAGTTATTTACCCAAATACTTCAAAAGAGAGTTACCAAATGATACTAACAACGAAGTAGATATTAAAGCTATTTATGTAGTAGGAAAATCTGAAACAGAAAGTAATATTTTCTCATTAGAAAAACTAATTGATAGTTTAATTGAAAGCAGTTTTGATAAAAATTCAACCGCACCCACTGCTGGTGCAGAGACTGTAGTCACTGAATCAATAATCAAAATACAAGAACCAATTGATGATGTACCAGAAAATTCAACTAAGCCTCTGATGAAAAACGAAACAACAAAAATAGTATCAATTAATTTCACAAATGAAAATGTCGATAAAAATAAATATTTAGACGATATTATGTTGAACAACACAAATAATTTTAGTCTAATGATCGCGACTCTTTCTAAAAAAATTGACAAACAGAATAATACTAGTCTAGAGATTATGAAAGATATAACAGGAACAGGAGTTTTCGAAAGTGAACCAGTGACTTCCACATCGAACAGACCTATAGAAACTATGGTACACACGCAAAGTGAAAATTCAACTATGGAACAAACAACTTTACCTATCGTCTATGAAACAAGAACTACGAGAAAGATAAGAAAAAGACTTGTAAGAAGACTTCAAAATGGCAAAAATAATTAGAATTTAGCACTTTTTAGTTACAAGAAATAACAATGCAACATTTTGGTAATTTATTGTGGTATTATAAATTAAAACGGGTTCCCTTCTTTTCGCATAATGTTCTTTGTCCTAATATACTTTGGCACAAAATTTTGGCACAATTTGTTTTGGCATAATAATACTTCGGCATCATTTTTTTAGGTATACATTTTATGTTGGCATAATCATCTTAAAGACTAATTTGTTTTGGCATAAATTTGATTCGCATAACGTTAGTAGGCCTAATGACTATTAGCATAGTAATATTTATTCTTTTCTAGTAGATACAAGCGACTAGATTACTAAGTGAGCAACTGGAAATACAGCTTGGGACTTGCTGGCACCCCGACTCGGACAATTTAGGTTAGAAGAGGATGGCGGGGTCTTTCAGACCCCGCCATCCTCTTCGTAGTTATTTTTCTTAAACCACCCAGAAGTAGGAGCCCCGCGAAGCGGGGCTCCCTCGACATGCTACTAAAATAAATTTATGCTTTAGGATATTATGCTTAAAAAAGTTATGCTATAGAACTTTATGCTTAATCTATACATATAATAAATCTGTAGAAGGGTCAATTCTGTACATTGAAAATATTAAAAAAATAAATAGCGGGGGGTGTTGCTGGATCGATACCAAACCGAAATATATGATTAAAAAATTTTTTGTCTGTCTGTCTGTTTGTGCAGGCATCACGTGAAAACTAATGGTTCGATTTCGATGAAACTTGGTATAATTATTCCCTATTATCCTGGGCATAACGTAGGATACTTTTTATCCTGAAAAAATACGTAGAAAAAAAATCTTATTTTTCAGTTTTATTCATAGACGTTGTTCTGTAGAACCGTGAACACACATTGCATTACCCGCAGTGGATTCAGCGCCGTAATATTTATAAGATGTCATTGTCAGAGTTACTCAAAATGGGGAAATAAACCATCCACGCGAAGACCGACATCCGCGCGGACGGAGTCGAGGGCGGAAGCTAGTCATTATTATGGGTAGAGAAATTATGCTTAAAAAATATGCGTAAGCTGTTATGCGTAAATATATTATGCGAAAATATAATTCTGACGATCAAAATTATGCTTAGTTTTAAAATTAGGTCTTAAAATTTTATGCAAATGGATAGGGAACCAATTAAAACATATTTTTATAAACACTTGTGTTTTATTGATATTTAAATAAAATCAGTTTTAAATCCGTGGTGGGGGTGAGAATATGATGTGTTTACTCAAATATAACAATTAATTATACATCAGAATGATACAAAGGAAGAGTAAGAGAACATTTTGGTTGCTTTGTTACGAGTACATTCCCTTTCTTTATCACGAGGCGATTTCATAGGCGTTAAATCAGTATTTATTTCTAGCGTACTACAATGATTTTTATCATTTTTATATATTTTTCTTATTCAACCACAAAGTAATATTGTTAAAGAAATATTTCTACGTGTGACGTGTTTTCCAATTACATGGAAGTCAGCGTTACCGCACAAAGAGAATACGTGATGTGCCAAGCATGTCAATACCTTTACTTACTCGGCAGTATATTATATACTTCTGAACCTATGGTAGCTTTTTTGCAATTGGCCAAGGGTTTTCTTTGTCGAGGTGAGTCGTATTTTATTGTTACATTTTTGGCTTCTGTGTTTGACCGCCATTTGTGTGTATCTGTCTTTGGCACCGTAAAGCTCTTTAACGAGTATCGAGGGACTGTCTAATCAGGTTACCGTGATCTTGGAACGTAAAGGGCAATTTAAGGAAGACGTTAAAGTTTAGTTAGATTCATTTGACGATTGTAGGGTAAGTTTCAGAGAAATGGTATGAAACCGATTTGAACGCGGTTGTTCTATTTGAAAGCGGCAACGACATCAGATCTTTTGTTATGTGTGTTTTTTTAGGTTTTAATTTAATAACTAATTAAATAACTTATCCTGGATAAATTTGTTATTTACAAAATGATAAAACAAGTTGATGAAGTCGTGGACTATAATGTTCAGAAGGGAGTAATAAAGTTTGCTAAAACCACAGAGCAGTAAAATTCACTTAATACCTACCATTGCGAGTTTATGGTAACCCCCATTCCCGCTAAATACTTTTAAATGTCACAGCTCAAAAAACTTATAACAGGCAAAATTGACCGAAATTAATTCACCACGGCCCGCGTAAATTATACGCAATGAAAACTGTAATTTTGTTGGACGATACAATGGAATTGAGCCCAGAAAGGGTTGAGTGTAATGGTGGAAAGCATCTGGGTCCGTTCTGTGAAATGCGTCGAACGCGGCTTGTGTGATACGACTGTTTCTCAACGTTTTTACTGTCTGTTGGAACAAAAAAAAAAATGAAACAAAGTGGTTTGCAGATTTTTGTATTGGTGTTGGCTTTATAGGTCGGGTGCCATATTTGTTTACAGATTCGCGGTGCATAACGGAAATTATATTTTACATCATCATCTGCCTAGCCTTTTGCCAACTATATTGGGGTCGGCTTCTAGTCTAACCAGATGCAGCTGGATATCAGTATTTTACATGAAGCGACTGCCTGTCGGACCTCCACAACCCAGTAACGGGGTAATACGATACCCCATGGTAAAACTGGTTGTCAGACTTTAGAGCTTCTGACTAACAGTAACGACTGTCAAAGATCTACAAATGACATCCGGGACCAACGGCTTTACGTGCTTTCCGAGGCACGGAGGAAACTCGCTATGACAGATGGTCACCCATCCACAGACCAAACTCGGCAAGCGTGGCTTAACCCGGAAGATCGGCCTGTGCGGCTGTATTTATTGAGCCATGAGCTCCTCCAAATTGTATTTTACATAGTAGGAAAAAAACAAAAAATATAGTGAACATAACGCTTTATCGTCAGCTGTCGGAGTTATTTTCCGAAATATAAAGCCCTTCATCCACAACGCAACGCAAGTCTCCGATACCTTATGACTTTGGGATCCATTGACGCGTGTCTGAGTTCGAACCTCTATTCGGTTTGTGTGAAAAACAATTTTGTTGTCTAATATTAACTCTCTACAGGGATGCATATTGAATTATAACAACATGCACGTTTCAATTCCCACGGTCTTAAATCCATCGAAGAATACTAGGATCTTTTTCAACACAACACTACTCTACAGCTAATATTTCCCTTCAATATTTGAGAACCGCTGCAAATGACCTCGATTAGCGATATTATGGCGATATAAAAGTGGGATATTAACTGTAATAAGCTTTCATTGGCTGTATAAGATTATTAGTTGGGGTAGGTGTGTATTAATGCGATACGTACGTCTTTTGCTTCTTGATTATATTTTGGATTAAGAGTTTTGTGAGCTGATGATGGGATTTGGATCAAATGGCTTTTAGATGTTAAGATGATTATTAATAATACCAGTCTGTTACTGGATTAGTAAATGCAGGGCAAAAGCCTCTTATCTTAAAGAGAAGACATGGATATTAAACATCGCGTTTGCTCCAGGTTTAAGACAGAATTGTATGTCCAGGATTTTGTACGATGCCTTCTTTGGCTGTTTCATTAAAAGTGGTTGTGTATCAAATAAAGAACCAGCCCAGGTTATCACTTTCACACCTTATTTTTACGTGGTAAAATCATCAAATGAGTCCTCTCATCCAGGGCAGAGCGGGAGGGACTGTCAGACGCGTACTGATTAAAATCCACGGTGTCCTTCAATAGCCCTTTACGTTCAGGGGTCACGGTGATTCGTAAGTCCCGCGAAGCTGCCGGCAGGCTTTGGCCGTCTACCGGGGGCCCCGTCACTAGTCTTTATTTCACCTTAGAAGAATTATATTTATAGTATTAGATGTAAACGGAGGCCTTCGTTCACCTTGACCTTCGTTCTTCGTTCTCCATTCACACATTTTAACAACTGCGAGTTTTTTATTCATCTTGTGGACTGTTACTAACCACACCACTGATGACGTCACACGTACTCACGATCGGGTGCTGAGTACCGGCCTGGTCTCTACAAGAATATATTTCACATATATAATTGCGAGCAAAAGCACTTGCTTGGAACTTATTAAATAATGGAGTTATTTGAATTAATTTGGTATCAATTTAAAGTTAACAGTCAAGCCTTTGCAACTGTACCATTTAAATTATTCTTAACTAGTTATTAAGTACTCAAGATCGCGCGGAATGGGAGTAAGTGATTCCATATTTTTGCTCGCAAGTGTCGTTTTTTTTATCGTGGTAAAATCATCAAATGAGTCCTCCTACCCCGAGCAGAGCGGGAGGGACTCGTACTGACTAAAATCCACGGTGTCCTTCAATAGCTCTTTACGTTCCGGGGTCACGGTAATTCGTACAGTCCCGCGACCCGCAAGTGTAGATAGTTTGACATGAGTAGTTTTCTTTCGTCCCAGCACGAGCATCGTTACAATATGTCCATCGATGATCTCATATCTCCACGAGTAACGGCTTTAGATAAGACAAAATATTTGCCCTATCATTATTAATTATTTGTTATCTCTTGTTTTGCTTACAAATATAGAAGCGTTGTAAAAGAGACATATTATAGATAATTATATAATATATAAACAAAACACTTAACAAAACACCTGACTTGCAAAAACTATGTCGATAACATAGTTTTTGCAAGTCACGGTGAATATACAGGTTATTTTTTAATTTTAGTAGTGCGGAAATAATATAATTATGTTATTAGCTTAACGAAGATTAATAAACACGTATTTTTTATTTTAGAAAAAATAAATTAAGTTATAATTTAGTAAAAACGTTTTATTTGTAACAGTTTTTATTTATCACGTGCAGATGAAACGTGACATTTATTTTACCGAATGCGCATGAGATGTACTGATGCCTGCCGGATTCGCCGTTAAAAGCGCACCGCGACTCTGGGACGCAAAGAGATACAGGACGATTTAAATAAAATAAACAATTAAAAAAAACAAAAAGATAGGACCACCACTGCAAATGCAGGGTTCCGTAGCTGAAAATTATTTATTCCGTATACAAACTTAGCATCACCTATTGCCGGCGGCTCATCAAAGTCAATGTCAAAATAGCTTTATTGCCAGTTTTAATAATAAAATACAACAGTGAAATACCATCCCGCATGACGAGAACCTCGTGAAAGCTGAGAAAGATAAACAAATAAAATATATCGACTTAGCTCGCGAGGTTGTCGACATGTGGAATGTGAGCTCGGCTATCATTGTGCCGATTGTCGTTACTGCCAATGGCCTGATAGCAAAGAGCCACGACGAACACCTTTCGAGGCTCTCCTTAGGGGGTTGGATTAAGGGCCTGATTCAGAAGGCAGTACTTCTTGATACAGCTCGTATTGTGAGGAGGTTCCTGTCTCTGGAACCCTAACCACCGGTAGCTTGGACCCCGCTCCCACACCGGTGGAACACTATTTTTTATATTTTTAAATGTTTTTTTTTATTTCTTTGTATTTGTAAAAAATATTTAAAAATATGTGAAATATGTACAAAAGATAAATAAACGAAATACAACAGTGAAATATGCCGCATGTGCGCCGCGGCCCTAAGTACCGATAATTATTTCATAATATTTATAATCAATATTTTGCTACATCATCTTCGGTCATAACCATAATTATTACGAACCGATAAGGAATCTCCCAGCGACTCTTGTGATAAGCTTATCACAATTTCATAGTACTTTGAAACAACTTATAATGAGGAAGTGATAAGTGTGTGATTGGCTAATGATCTTGTTTGTGTATGTTAGAATAGAATAGAAATACAATAATTCACGTTTAAACACACACAACAATAACAAAATTAAAGAGAAATATAGTTATAGAAACATAATACAATAAAAGATAGTTATAGAAAAAAAAAAACACAATGTAAAAATTGCACTGCACATGTCCTAGGCTTACGGACGGCGAGTAACTCTTAGCTCGCAGCTCGATCAAGGACCAGACCTAAGCCCTAGCTTGCATATCACAAACCGCACCTTTAATTCGTTCAAATAAAAGAGAAAAAAAAACTAATTTGTACAAGAAACAAAGCAGGGCTATTCAGAAGAGTCTTTTGCTATTAAGTTATAGGAGAAAAACTTTTTCCATTTGAACCATTAAGCTGGCGGGAAGACACTCCGGTTAGCACCGTATATTCTAATAACGCTCGAGGTGATACTATTCATCTGCTAATACTGTTACAGCTTGAGCTATGTTGTTGTTTATAGGACTATGAACATTAATAGTGTGTATATAGGATTCATTTTCGGGCCTCTGTTGTGTTAATTTGGATAAAACACGCCCCTGAACCATACGACGGTTCTTAGTACTAGCTTCTGCCTGTGACTTGGTTCGCGTAAAGTTTTGGCCATAGGGTCCTCCGAACTTGGGGGTCTAATCTCTATTCACGATACCCGTGGTTTCGGCCTTAGTGACAGACGCTTTGACAACGAGCCCGAACTAAGAATGAATGATATTACGATTTAACAGATAGCTCCTTAGAGACCGCGCCACCACACATGACCAGTGGAAACTGGTACTACATTTTTTAATGCAATTTGAAGTAATTACATACACAATTACGTTAGTATTATCTTTTTTTAAACGTTGCCCCACACTAGATTTTTCCAGTGTCGTGGGTGCGTTTACAAAAATATAAACTCACATACACAAACGCCCAGACCCGAAACAACTACTTGTAGATCATACAAATATTTTCTCCGCGAGGGAATCAAACCCGCGACATGCAGAGCAGCAGTCCAATCGCTCAGCCACTGCGGTAACCGTGCCGTCACTGCCGTCACATATCTGTATTCGTTCACGTGTTTTCGTTGACGGACTTAGAAAGTAGACACCCTGCACCGTCGTGAATCCTATTGCCCACCCGCGTTTTTACTTTTTTCTCTTCCTGGAGACAGAGTACTCAGATGTAAAATCCTACTGCCAACCTAATTTAAATAATAATAAAAAAATAAGTTAAAAATAACTAAAACCCGACTACGAAAAAATCGCGCACTGAAAAGTATAAAACAAGAACAAGCCGTGGTCGTATGCCACCTGCGGTTGTTTCACACAATCTTTTTTGGTAGTCGGGTTTTAGTTATTTTTAACTTATTTTTTATTTACACTATTTTGGGGTTATATTATTTAAGTAATTTATGTTATATGTATAGTGTCTGAGTTGTGATTTTAAGATTTATCATTTGATAGCCATGTTGACACTGTTAGAAACAGAAAATTAGCTAATAAAAGCTATATAGTGTATATATATTTCAAATGTGCTCATCAAGCCCTTTAATTTGATACCCATGTCGATACTGTGCGAAAATATATTTTTTTTCGGTCACGACTTCTCATCCCCTAGAGTGCGCCATATTGAATTTGGTGACACGTCACCTACCCTATAACCAGCGGACGACTGAGACGCTTCTAATGAGACCTCATTTGTCATGTAATGATAAGTAGTTTAGAAGTTATGAGGGAACAAACAAACATACATACATACATACATACCGGTCAAAATCATAACCCTCCTTTTGGCTTTGCCGTAGTCGGGTAAAAAGAAAATACAAAGACAACAAATTAAACTAGCAAAATGAATAAAATTTCATTCTAGGTGACTTTTTAGAGGATGATTTCAAAAAGAACTCTTCAAATAAATTCGTCCTCTAGAATTCATAGGTAAATGACAAAACATTCAGAAAGCTAAAATCAACTCAATTATTTCGAAGAGGTCTTAAAGAGGGCTCAGAGATTTCAGTTCGCTCTTTCAGTCACATTTTATTTATCTTCCTTTTCGTATAAATAGGTAATATTTTTAATTTACTCTCTACATATCTATCAACTTCTAATTTTTGTTCTTATTTGACAACAGTTGTTGTACGCTGCATGTTGTGAAAAAAAACATTATTTTAAACATACTTTGTGACTATAAGTTAGTGCATAGACAAATACACATGGGTACACTTGCTCGAACTTACAATCTCGTGCATGTGAGTCGTGGCAATTAACCTCTGGGCCTTCACGACTTCTACCCATGTATGTATACAAAATACTTTTCAGAACCTGTAACGACTGTCAAAGATCTATTAATGACAGCTACACGGATAAATTCACGATATAATCACCCATCCTAGGACCGATGCCGGGGTCGCGGGACTGCCGGGGTCGCGGGACTGTACGAATTACTGTGACCGTAAAGGGCTATTCAATAGCCCTTTACGTTCCTGGGTCTGTAGTTTTTATTTACTACAGAGGTGAAAAAGCGAATCCACTGGACCAAAGCCTGCCAGGTCGCGGGACTCACGATTTACCGTAACCCTGGAACGTAAAGGTCTATTCAAGGACACCGTGGATTTTAGTCAGTACGAGTCTGACAGTCCTTCCCGCTCTGCCCTTTTTTTTTTTTTTTTTTTTATCGTGGTAAAATCATCAAATGAGTCCTCCCACCCAGGGCAGGGCGGGAGGGACTGTCAGACTTGTACTGACTAAAATCCACGGTGTCCTTCACTAGCCCTTTACGTACTGGGGTCACGGTAATCCCTTGTTCCCGCGACCCCAGCAGGCTTTGGCCCTCTACAGGCCCCGTCACTATGCTGACACTCTTTGAGGCGCGCGTGGAACACAACGCGCCGTCGACCCGGGCATGGTCCATGGTCGGACAGCGAGTCGCCCATTACTCGCTGCCCGCATGCCCGCGCCTACGGTGGCCGGAGATCGTCCTGCGACGTCCGACGCCGTGGGCGTCTACCACTGCGGCTGGGGTGGAGGGAGGACGCTGTCCTCTCCCTCAGGCGGCCCGCCTCCTCCTTCACGAGCATGACTGCTTCGCAGAAGGAGGCGACCGCTTCCCACTCCGTCTCGCCCCGCAGCATGGCCTCGACCAATGCCGGGCGCGAGAGGTCTCCGCCTATCGCCGTCGTGAGGACACGGCGGTGCTCTGCCCAAGCGGGGCAGTCCTGCACCGTATGCTCCACCGTGTCCTCCGGACGATCCTCGCAGTGGTGACACCCAGGCGTTTCTTCCCTCCCTATCAGACACAGGAACCTCCCGAAACTTCCGTGTCCGGTGAGGACCTGCGTCATGCGGTAGGTAAGGACGCCGTGACGCCTATCCAGCCACTCCTCAAAGAGGGGTCTTACCGCCGCGATTGCGGCGTGCCCGGACCTCGGTTGCGACAGTCGCTCCCTCCATACTGCCCTGAGATCACGCCGGAGCTCTTCCCGCCGCGCCTCGACTTGTCGAGGCAGCGGGGATTCGCCCCGACGCTGCGCCTCCACGCGCCATTCATAGACGCGCTGGAGGGCAGTCGCCTCCAGATCCCAGGGCAGCAATCCTGCTAGGAGGTTGGCTGATTCGCCGGCGATCGTGCGGTATCCCCGGATCATCCGGATAGCCATGACCCTCTGGCATGCGACCAGCTTGACTGGTCGCGTCCGGATGCTTAGGGCCCACACGGGGGCCCCGTAGAGGGCCATGGACCGCACGACACCGGCGTACAGCCTCCGGCAGGAGGCATTTGGCCCGCCGAGATTGGGCAGGAGCCGCTTGAGAGCGGCTGCTGCCCGGTTCAGCCTTGGGGCCAAATGCAGGAAATGCTCCCTGAAGTTCCACCGGCTGTCGAGGACGAGTCCCAGGTACTTCATCGTCCTCCCGACGCCGATGCGAACCCCCTCCACCGTAATGTGGGACTCTGAACGTGGCGCGTTCAGACGGCCATGAAAACACATGGCCTCTGTTTTGTGCAGCGCCACGTCGAGTCCCAACTGCCGGATCCTACTAGCGACTGTCGCTACCGCCTGCGTCGCCACGTCGGCCGCCGCCTGGTGCGACTCTCCCTTCGCCAGGACGAGCGTGTCGTCGGCGTAACAAATTACGCCGACGCCGTCAGGGAGGTCGCCGCGCAGCACCCAGTCGTAACCGATGTTCCACAGGAGCGGCCCTAAGACCGATCCCTGTGGAACACCGCACGACATCTCTCGCCGGTTCCACTCTCCCCGGTGACCGGGGTAGATGACGGCTCTGTCCGTCAGGTAGTCCTCGACCGCTCTGCCCTGGGTGGGAGGACTCATATGATGATTTTACCACGTTAATAAAAAACCTTGGACCGACCTTGACAAGCGTTGCTTAGCCTTGGTTATCAACTGCTGTTATTACTTATCCACCAGTCTATTTATATATAATACTAAAACCAAAGTTACAATATAAAAGACAGTCTCGTACAGTCTCCGTATCTACACTTGTAAGCCCATTAAGTTGGTCCCTAAATTGTGGCGAAACTTTTTTGCGGCACCGAATTTTTGCCCCAAACATCTTGATAACTCTCTTGGACGACCCAAAATGATTTAGGGTTGTTCCTTACTTCTTGTTCCGAGATAAAAACGAATGTTTCAATGTACTTAGAACTTAGAAACCAGATTTGGCTGGTTTTGATCTAGTGTCTTTGTCATGGAATCTATCCGTCTTATTACAAAACGGGGTTAATCTAAAAACTCAGGTTTAAATCTCGTAAACTACGGTTTCATCATCATCATCATCATCTCAGCCATAGGACGTCCACTGCTGAACATAGGCCTCCCCTTTAGATCTCCACATATACCGGTTGGAAGCGACCTGCATCCAGCGTCTTCCGGCGACCTTTATAAGGTCGTCTGTCCACCTTGTTGGTGGACGTCCTACGCTGCGCTTGCTAGTCCTTGGTCTCCACTCTAGAACTTTTCGACCCCATCGGCCATCTGCTCTGCGAGCAATATGGCCTGCCCATTGCCACTTCAGCTTGCTAATCCGGTGGGCTATGTCGGTGACTTTAGTTCGTCTACGGATCTCCTCATTTCGGATTCGATCACGTAGAGAAACACCGAGCATAGCCCTCTCCATAGCTCGTTGAGCGACTTTGAGCTTTGAGATAAGGCCGATAGTGAAAGACCACGTTTCAGTGCCGTACGTCATCACTGGTAACACACATTGGTTAAAGACTTTCGTCTTGAGGCACTGAGGTATGTCGGACGAAAAGACATTGCGTAGTTTCCCGAACGCTGCCCAACCGAGTTGGATTCGGCGGTTGACCTCTTTCTCGAAGTTGGACCTACCCAATTGGACTACTTGTCCTAAGTAGATATATGAGTCAACAACTTCGAGTACCGAGTTTCCAACAGAGACTGGGGTGGGCACAACATTGGCATTTGCCATAATTTTCGTCTTGTCCATGTTCATTTTCAAGCCCACCCGTTGTGAAACTCGGTCGAGGCCATCGAGCATCATGCTGAGTTCCTCCATCGACTTTGCCATGACTACGATGTCATCGGCAAACCGAAGGTGAGTGATGTATTCGCCGTTGATGTTGATGCCAAGTCCTTGCCATTCCAGGAGCTTGAAGGCGTCTTCCATTGCGGCAGTAAACAGTTTCGGGGAGATAACATCCCCCTGTCTTACGCCTCTTCTCAATGGAATCGCCTTCGTGCTATGCTCCTGTACTCGGACCGACATGGTGGCGTTATTATACAAACACTTCAATACCTCGATGTACCGATAGTCAATACGGCATCGCTGGAGTGACTCAAGCACAGCCCATGTTTCCACCGAATCGAAGGCTTTCTCATAGTCCACAAACGCTAAGCATAATGGCAAGTTATACTCTTCGGTCTTCTGTATAACTTGCCGCAGCGTATGGATGTGGTCTATGGTACTATAGCCTTTTCGGAAACCGGCTTGTTCGGGAGGCTGGAAGTCATCAAGTCTGTGTTCGAGACGGTTCGTGATAACCCTTGAAAACAGCTTATAAACATGACTCAGAAGCGTGATGGGTCTGTAGTTCTTCAATAGGCTGTTATCACCTTTTTTGAAGAACAGCACCACCTCACCCCTGCTCCACGTTTCAGGCGTTTTGCCCTCGGACAGGACGGAATTAAAGAGTTTCTGGAGGACTTTAAGTACCGGTCTTCCACCCGCTCTCAGAAGCTCTGACGTGATTCCGTCCTCGCCCGGCGCCTTGTTGTTCTTAAGCTGCTTCAGGGCCATCCTAATCTCGTACAGACTGATGTCCGGGATATCTTCGGTATAGTGTCGGGACAGCTTGGCTCTTGGATCTCCTACCCAGCTGTCAACGGGCTTTGCGACCGAAGTGTATAACTGTCCATAGAACCTCTCGATCTCGCCTAAAACCTCTGCTTTGGTCGACGCTATGCTGCCATCCTCCCGTTTCAGCTTTGTCATCTGGCTTTGCCCAATAGACTTGTCCTTTGCGAACACTTTGGAGCCTTGGTTTCGCTGTATGGTCTCTTTAACACGATTCGTATTAAAGAGACGCAGATCGTGTCGCAAGGACTTAGATATACGTCTATTGAGCTGCCTATATGACTTCGCGTCATCGGAAGACTGCAACTGTAGCAAACGTCGTTCAGCCATGAGGTTTAAGGTTTGCTCGGTCAATTTCTGAGGTCTATCTTTACGGCAGGGTCTAAAAAACTTAGACCCTACCGTGCGGACAGTTTCCACTAGCCCGTCGTTGATCTCGTCCACTGAAACTAAGTTCTCAAGGCAAGCAAAGCGATTAGAGAGCTCGAGTTGAAAGCTTTCGGGGTTTTGAATGTGGGACCGAGTAGGTCGGAGCGTAGACTTCATCAAGCTGGACCTTTCAAGTTTAACATTGATATTCAGTGAGCCTCTTACGATTCGGTGATCGCTACCGGTTTTTACCCTGTTGATCACAGAGACATCACTGAATATCCGTTTCTTGTCGGTCATGAAGAAGTCTATCTCGTTTCTCGTGAAACCATCGGGGCTCAACCAGGTCCATTTCCTGTGAGGCGGCTTCTGGAAGAAAGAGTTCATCATGAAGAGTTCCTCTTTCTCCAGAAAGTCGGCCAGCCTCTGCCCCCTAGGGTTCCGTTGCCCATATCCAAATTGCCCCACTCTCAACTCATCACCGCTTTTCTTGCCCAACTTTGCGTTAAAGTCCCCCATAACAACAGTAAAGTGGGTTTTGGAACTATGTATGGCCCTACTTACGTCCTCATACATAGCCTCCACTTCATCATCGGAGTGTGACGAGGTCGGTGCGTATACCTGAATGACCTTCAGCGAATATCTTTTGGATATTCTGAGTATTAGGTATACCACCCTGCTCGACACACTGTCGATGGTTATTATGTTGTTTACGAGGGACTTGTGAACGAGAAACCCGACACCACCTTGGGACTGTTGGTCGCCCTCCCGGTAGTAGAGCAAATTACCAGACTTCAGGGTTACGGTGTCCTCCCCCTCTCTACGGACTTCGCATAACCCTATAATGTCCCAGTGTAATTTGCTCAGCTCCTCTTCCAGCTCGCAGATCTTTTCGTCAGTCCTCATTGTGCGTATGTTGTGTGTTACCAGGGCCAGTCGTCGTCGGGGTGGGTAGCCGGATCTCTTCCGGAGATTCTTCGCACCCCCTGCTCCGCCGTTACCTTGACTGCTACCCGCGCCAGGGATAGCGGAGCTGCCGGGGACTGGGGGCCTGGTTTTTATGCTTCTAATCATGGGGGATTTGCCTTAAATCGCCACGCTTGGCAGGCGGGTTGGCGATCGCAGTGAGGATGTGCAGTACACGGAGGACGCTGCTGCCCGACCTCCGGTTTGTCCCTTAGTCGCCTCTTACGACACCCACGGGATGATTTGGGGGAACGCAATTCTAAGCCGGCGCCCAAACGTTATTATAAATCATGGTTTTGCGATAAACCATTGTATAACAGTCGTAGCTGTCAAAAGTGTGTAAAAGTTTCTCAAAGCTATTTTTTTGTGTTCTGTTGTTTTTGTGTTTTTTTCACCAAAAATGGATATAAAATGGTAGATATAATTGTTATTACACATGTTGGATTTAATTGTTTATACAATGGTTCAAATGACGGTACTAAGATACACGTTTTATATAAGTTTTGTAATACGGAGAAATTTAAACCATGTTTCTGCAGTTAAGCTTGGACTTGATAGACCAGGTTTAAACCAAGGTTTATTTAGTTTTTGTAATAGGGTGGTATCAGTTTAAGACAAATTATTTTTTTCGTAAACATCGGTGAACATTAGCTGTTATACTCTTCAGGTATACCTGGATCTGGACAAAAAGAAAGATTTTTTGGGGGTCTAAAAGGGTCCTCAGGCCTTGTTGAGCGATGATCATGGCAAGCTGGCCGGTAACAATTGTATGACAGTAGCTGGTTGTCGAGTGAAAGTGACATACTGTGCGATTGGAGAGGAGATGTCCAGCAGTAGACTGGTGATGAAGAAGACCACTTAAACAGAATCATAATTAAAAAATTGCATATTTGAGTATGTAATATAATACGAAAAATAAAACAGTAAATGAAACAGACAACTAACTTCTATGAATAGGTATTCCCTCATTGGTCAGGTTCATCGCAAGTAGCATGCTTGTATGACTAGATGCGCTGGTTATTGCACGTTAAACGATATTTTTGGATGTACAAAATAAAATAATGAAAAATCTTGAGAGCGATGTAATTGTAACATCACAGTACAAAAGTTTGGGAACCAAGTGTTGCCACACGGCAAATATTTTAACATGAAAGCTTAGTGTTGCTACATACAAACAAATGTTGCCATACAAATCTTAGTGTTGCTACGTACAAACAAATGTTGCCATATGGCATAATTATATTAAAATCTTAATGTTGCTACATAAACGCAACAGTATGAACGTAGATAAGGCGTAAGGATCGTAGCAAGTAGCTTTCTGTGGGAACTGATGCCTACCCCCCATGCCCCGCCATGGGAAAGAGGGGTAAATTAATGTATGCCAAAATAATAATCTCTCATTACATTTACTGTTTCTCAATAAGTATTTCCCTGATCCCGAATCAGGCATCTTATCCGTTTGGCAATTTAATTGAATATTTAATGGATACCGCTCGGCCTGTAATTTCACGGGCTGGATCAATCAATTAATTCCTCATTGGCAAATGGACCGCGAGGACCAATTCAGATTACGGTTTTTGTGTTCGCTAACGATTGATAGTGGAGGAAGTTAGAAGTTTATGATATGAAGGACTAAGGGACGAAGTGACGTTCTTTAATTTATAAATGTGAAAGTGAGTTGGTTTGTTTAATAATAATAATATGTATATTTATTTGCGTAAAACATAGTATAGAAAAGGTATAAGAGCAGACATTTTTTGCCAAGTTTATACATAGCATGCAAACATTCTTAATAATGATTTACAAAAATTATGTTATATTTTAACAACGTTATTTTTATTCTATTTGGTATTAAGTAACCAATTATACATCAAAACGTATTTTGAGTTTCACATCTTCGCACACCTAAATCACAGAACAGAATTCAATAAATGTTGGTTAAGAGATAGATGAGACCCTGAAGATAATGAGAGGCCACTTTTGGCATATAATTTGAGGAAGGAGAAATAGGGGGGTGGGGGCTAGGGAAACCAGGGTAAAAGACTTCACTTTGTAAGAGTCAGCGATTACATATTACCAACCATACAAACCAAAAGCGGTGTGATGAGTGATAACGATGTTTTTTTTTAATTTATGGGGGTAGGAGGAACAGAGTAAAAAGTTCCTCACTACCGTGGTGAAAAGGAAGGTACCTTCCGACCAGACGGGTGTTATGTCTGGTGGGCTTTCTGCCCGACATTCAATTGTCGGAATGTTCTATGTGTTCTAAACTCGCAGATAACTTTGATTGCGTGATGTAGACATCTTTCTGATGTAGTTCTTCCGTCGTTGCAGAGATGGCGCTAGTGTCGTTTTTTTTGTTGACAGTTAATATGTTCGCTACAAATTTATTTTTTATCGTGGTAAAATCATCAAATGAGTCCTCCCACCCAGGGCGGAGCGGGAAGTACTATCAGAGTTGTACTGACTAAAATCCACGGAGTCCTTCAATAGCCCTTTACGTTCCGGGGTCACGGTAATTCTTACAGTCCCGCGACCCCGGAGTCCCGGGGATAACGGTGATAACGATGATGCAAAAGTCATAAAATATGTGTCACTTGCTGCCACTAATATAACATGCTAGGCACCGAAAAGTTTGTATCATTTGTGGTATTTTTTTTTAATAGAAATACCGGATTACTTTGGAATCGATATTAATAGGAACCTCTGAATGCACAGTTCGGAGTAGTCTCAGATCATAAAGGTCCGAAGGTTTATTTTAAGCCTAAAATCAATCAGATTTTACAATATCATCGCTTTATCATACTCCGCTTAAATTGAAACGGTACCTTAAGCCCTTCTATTCGGATAATCCTATGAAATATAAACAGATAAAAATAAAATTCAATAACGATTATATTTAAATACATATTAGAATATCTTTGAGTTGCTTTAAACGTGATACCCGTGTAATGTAGTGAAATGAGGTAAATTATAAATGTAAACGTTTGTGAGGATATGGATGGATGGATGTATATTACTTTTTCACACGAAAGCTACTGAATGAATTTAAATGCTTAGTACACTGATAGTTTATGATCTGGATTAACACATAGAGAACTTTTTATCCCGATATAACCTTACCGTGGTATATTTTGGAGTTACGCGGGTGAAACCACGGGCTAGTAAAGTAAATAAATCATTGAAACTGAAAAGAAGTTACGGTATACGAATAAGTTCCAAAAACAACAATTTGTGTAATAATAAAAATGCTGTTAAGACGCAATCTGATTTATGCGACAATCAACGAAAAAAATTAGGTAAATACACTTTTTTCTGACTAGTGTATGCTAGCGGTTTTGCCCGCGTGGGTCTTTCATTCATTTATCCTAGAGAATCAGTCAGCTTCTGAGAAATTTCAACCCCTTTGGTGGTGATGTCACTACCAAAAAGGGTGAGTTTATTCTGAAGCTTACCATACTACCTAGAAGTAACTTATGTACTAATCTAGACAATAATCTATCTCCGTGCCAAGCAGCTGTTGGTTTGAGATTGAATAACTAACACTCATCCAAACATCAAAACTTTCTAGTGAAGATTTCAGACAGATGCGAAAAAAATGCGAGCTTTCCCATAAACAAGGGAATTGCCTCTGTGTTTCAAAAGAAAAGAATTCCTGAGTACATTTCTATTTAAGGTGACACAGAAGTAAGTCGTTCATTGCCTCTCGGAATCCCTCAAAAACCTTAGGATTTAAAATAAATCTTTTAATTTAAAGAAAGGAAACGTCTCGAGTTTCACCGAAAACTTTTACAAAAAGAAAACTCAATTTCTTTCGTAATTTTCGGATCATAAACAGATTGAAGCTTCGGACATTTTCGGGTGAGATCGGTTATATGAAGAGGGGGGAAGACGAAAACAATTGGTTTGTGAGAGAGTTATAGGATAATAAAACATGTAATGATAGTTTTATAGTTGCTTTTGTAACTATGAGGTTTATGTGTTCATTGTCAAGGTTTACTATATAATTATTTACACATTTGTAAACCTAACTTTCAATTGATTGATCCAATGATTTTTCGTACTGTTTTTGTTACTCAAAGTTAATCACATTGACTTCGACCTGGTGTGAATAAGAAACTACAGGACGCCACTATTATTACATACTCTTTTCGCCTCTTAAACTTCCGAACATCTGTTCATACAACCATTCATTCATTAACATACATGGGTCATCCAATAAAGTTTAAAGTACTACAGGTGTCTTATAATTTTTGAATGAAAACAGGTTTTTTTAAGCGTTCTTCTTCTGTTGTTGTAGGTGCTTTATCTGGTAGCGACACCATTTTCAATTTCATGTGTCTAGTCTATACTGGGGATCAAGAACGAAAATTAACTTAAGCAATGGAAATTGCAGCGTTGTCGTTCCGACGTGGCGTCAATGTGGTCACTATCACTCACATGATTGATAATGGCGGCGAAATATGGTCTCCAATCTTTAATTCATAGCGATAATCTTACAATAACATATGTTCTACATATTATATTTCAATAATTCAGTCCTTATTATACCACTGAATACCTAACCATACCGTTTGAAACATTCATTAACTCTTGTAGTACAATAATTGCCACAGAGTATTGAACACATAGAAGAAACCATTCATTTAGCCGTCTCTATCTTACGGAACAGCTCATGAATTTGAAAGACAGCGACATTATATTTTTCTGCCTGATAGTGAAGTCAAGTCCAAAACATTTTTTGGTAACTAAAACTTACTTGAACTCTTTATTAGTCAAGTCATATCACAATCCAACACAAAAACGTTTCCTACTGCTGGGTTTCAGAGGATATATTACGAGGGCCCAGTGAAGATAGGTAGACAGTACAAGTTCACTAGACTGTAATTTTCATGTTTTCTCTTGCCGTTTCGAGAGTAGTGTAGATGATTTATAAGCAGACTTTTTTTTTATTTGCCTCTTAATAAGAATTTCTCCTGTATCGTGGGTGCGTTTATAAACATACACAAACACCCTGACCCGGAACTATTTGTATGTTTCGTTCGGGGATGGAAACCACGACATGCTGCGGATCAGACGATCGCTCAGCCACTAGGCCATCCGTCCGTCAATAAACACGTATACTTTTGTGTTATCTAAAAATTCATAACTCTATGTCAAAATCTAACATGACAGTGTATTGAAAGTGCCAATTAACATCGTACACATAAGTGGAGTTGAATTGACACCCCGATAACAAGGAGGTTGTAACTCTTGAATTATTACAGATATAGAAGCTCTAGATTTGGTGTTAGCTGTGTAATTTGAAGTGTGGTTTAATAGCTTTGGGATAATGTTTCGTTATTATTGTGGAACTATAGATTTAAGGTATTTATTCACAAGGATATCTTGTGATGCTACCTCATACTTACTAATATATTACAAACAGATTAATATTAATTATGAAATTGTAGCCATGCTATCCTTATCCTAAATATGAAATCGAGTTTGTTTATTTGTAACGGTTTTATGCCTAAATCGCTGAACCGGTCTGATGAGTTTTGCTGAGATAGATAAGACCTTTTTAGGGTTCCGTAGTTAACTAGGAACCCTTATAGTTTCGCCATGTCTGTCTGTCTGTCTGTCTGTCTGTCCGTCCTCGCTTAATCTCTGTGACCGTTAGCACTAGAAAGCTGAAATTTGGTACCAATATGTATATCAATCACGCCGACAAAGTGCAAAAATAAAAATTGGAAAAAAATGTTTTTTTAGGGTAGCCCCCCTATATGTAAAATAGAAAGTGATTTTTTTTTTAATTTCAACCCTAACGTGTGATATATCGTTGGATAGGTATTTAAAAATGAATAGGGGTTTACTAAGATCATTTTTTGATGATGTCAATAGTTTCGGAAATAATCGCTCCTAAAGTCAAAAACAATGTGTCCCCCCCCCTCTAACTTTTGAACCATAAGTTTAGAAAATATGAAAAAAATCTGAAAAGTAGAACTTTATAAGGACTTTCTAGGAAAATTATTTTGAACTTGATGGAAAGAACAGTTTTTGTGCAAAAAAAACAAGAAGGTGGTACAAAATTCCTGGACTAAGTTTGTAGTATAATCAATTATTTAATCATATATACAAGCATTTTTTTTAACTTCGTTTACGTATTTCATTATTCTGAACGTATCTTCTTTCAAACAAAAAAAGAATTATTGAAATCGGTTCGCGCATTCCAAAGTTATCAAACGCATAAAATGTTAAGGTAAAAACCAGTTCATAAATGGTTCGATAGATGGCGTTGCGTAATGACGTCAATTTTAAAAGTCGATGTCTTCGTGCTTTCATGACCTACCTGTGGTAAAAATTTGCTACTACTTAAAATATATGTTCTTAGAGTGCATAATCGCTACCTGAACTACTTACTCTTTTCGATTAAAATAAAATAGCTATTTGATAAAGGTTTGTGGGAAATTGTTATTGTGTCTTTTCAAATTTATATTGAGGGTTTTATTTTTTAACTTGTACGGGGACAAAAGTGGTTGATAGTCGTCGAAGTTTTGGTTATAAATTACCTTTGTGGGCCCGTTTTTAGGGTTCCCTTTTTATCAAAGTTCAAAATGTCAACGTAACAAATAACCTTTTTTTAACACACAAGTTTAAAAAAAGGCTATTTGTTAACACTTATTGTAACGGACGGGAAACTACGGAACCCTACACTGAGCGTGGCCTGACACGCTCTTGGCCGGTTTTTTGGGGAGGAATAACAAAAAAATTGACCTCCTGCCCTGTTTGCACTAAAACTGCCCTTTGCATTCTAGGGCAACGGTAATCTTTTAAAACATTTCTGCGACACTGGCAGTACGTTTAGAATTGCAACTTGCACATAAATAAATCAATTTAAGATAAAACACAAGTTACAAAAGTAGAAACAAACAGAAGAACAAACAACATAATTCTTAAAGTAATTCCAACTTTTTAAAATACGTAGAAACAGAAAATGCGACAGGAATTCGCAATTTAAACTGCGTCCGAACTCATTTACAAATGGTCACCCTAGCCGAGACGTAAACTACATTCTTTAGCGCGAAGGAACAGCTTGTTCCAGCTCCGGGCACCATGATTTACATAAAAAGCGGACAATCCACGTCCTGTGCGCTCGTAATTGGACAATTTTGTTACTCCACTTTTTTTAATACTATGCGCTTTTGCAGTATTTGCTTGGTGGCACATAGAAGACAAGACAAGAAGATTGAATCTTCATTTCCTAATAGATAAATAATCATTCAATGCTCAGAATTAAATTATATGAATTAAAAATAATGTTCTTTTACTAATAAATGGCGCCACTTTTTTAAAAATCATGAATTACATTACAAGCAGGGTACACCACGAATTAATTGTCAAATTCTAAATTAACGTAAGTAAAAAATGCAAGAAGCAGTCACCTCTATCTGCGAAGCAGTCAGCAATCTGACGGCGGCGGAACTGTCTTATTAGGATATCATGACCTTGGGCGTAAAGAGCTATTGAAAAAACATCGTGGATTTTAGTCAATACGAGTCTGACAGTCCCTCCCGTCCCGTCCCGGGCGGGAGGACTCATTTGATGATTTGAAACAAAAGCCCTTTTTGTCTATAGTTTCATTAGTCAATCCTAGTTCTAATTCCAGTTATTCTCAGTAAAACTGACGAAATGGACCTTCTCCATTTTTCCTTCTACAATGGTTGCCTGTTAGTGAGTCCAGTTGTTTATGCAACTGTCAGCGATGTTTTAGCCAATCATTACTGAGACCAATTCGGTGGCCATGTTGTTTTGAGAGAACGGTATATCGGGATCACGAATTGGATATTTCAGGAGCTCGAGGCAAAATAATAACTGAGGCACGGATCGTTCTTTGAAAGGAAGCCTTTTATTGGTGACTATTCAATGCATGTACCGTGTTTCGTCCATGGTACGGATAGCACGTTAAGCCGTAGGTTGTGATTTGTTTATTTTTGACAGTCGTTAGTGGTAGTCAGTGGGCCAAAATTTTAACAAGCAGTGTATTGCTCGGCCCAAAAGTCTGACAAGCAAGGGACTTACCTAAGGGGTATCGTCTTACGGTATTTACTGGTATATGTAGGTCAGATAAGATCAGGAGCTCGTGGCTAAATAATTACAGCTGCACAGGCCAATCTTCCGGGTTAAGCCGCGCTTGCCGAGGTTGTTCTGTGGATGGGTGACTATGTGTCATACCGAGTTTCCTCCGTGCCTCGGAAAGCATGTAAAACTGTTGGTCCCGGCTGTCATTTGTAGATCTTTGACACTCGTTACTATTAGTCAGAAGCTTTAAAAATCTGACAACCAGTCTTACCATGGGGTATCGTATTACCCAGTTACTGGGTTGTGGAGGTCCGACGGGTAGTCGCTCCATATAAAATACTGATATACAGCTGCATCTGGTTCGACTGGAAGCCGAATCCAATATAGCTGGGAAAAGGCTACATCTGCCTAGCCTTTTCCCAGCCATGATGATGATGGAGGTCAGATAAGCAGTCACTAGATGTAAAATACTGGTATTCAGCTGCATCAAGTTAGACTGGAAGCTGACCCCAACATAGTAGAGAAAAGGCAGATGATGAAATAGAATATGGCTAAATAGAAAACACAGGCGAGTATAGACTAGAACATGAAAAGAATTCTACCGTTGGAATATTATAGTCTGCCAACAAGGTATGTTAATTTTAAGGTATAAATAAGTTACTTGTTTAGTTAAAATCCCTTTTAAAGCTTGATCTCGATTCTTTCCTGCGTTATTTATTTACCCCATTTTACTGTTATGATAAATGGTGAATTACAATTTATATGCTATGAGATATTGTCAGTTGCAGGACTGTTCAAGCAAGATACTGTGGTCCTGGAACGAAAAGGCAACCGAAGGAACAACATGAATTTTGTGTTAGGATAATATGATTCTTCTATTTTATTCCTGTATATAGTTTTTTATTTTATTTTTTTATTCTTATTATTGTGTTTGTTTTGCAATATTATATTGCCTTAGCTTTAACACCAGTTCAGATTTGTTACAGTTTGTAAGACATTATAGAATTAACCCCGCTTTTATAGCTTTCTTTTTTGTATAGATTCTTCCTTACTCTTTGTTTGTGAATGTGAGAACATTGTAAGTCGTGTGTATATATGTATATTTCTTTTTTTTTGTAGCACTAATTTTAAAAAGGACTTCCCCTTGTTAACAGGCCTACATTTTTCTCACATTTCTAAGCATCTAAAAATTGTAACAATCTGATTGTAAAACCATACCATATTTTAAAAGAGTAACCATGGAGTTTCTTGCCGGTTCTTCTCCATGGAATCGACCAACCCGAACCGAGCACCTGCTGTCGACGTTTTATAAGTGCGTTCATGGGCCTGTGTGAAATAAAAACTTATGATTTTGATTTTGAATGATTTTAGTCAGAAACAAACTGATAGTCCCTTTTCATCCCAACCATCAGTCCTCCCGCCAAGGGAGGACTCATTTAATGATTTTACTACCTAAAAAAGGAGATATTGTTGGTGTTTCTATTAATGGTAATTAATATAAAAGAAGGCAGCTGTCAATTATCTCAACAAAAGAAAAGTTATGTTTTCCTGTTACCTGTTCTGTTTTCTTTTTGTGGTGTCCTATTGGCTTATTGGACGATTCGCACGAATTTAACTCGCACAAAACGTGCGAATCGACTCCTTTAAAATATATTATTTTTTCTGTAGTCGATTCGCACGAATTTCATTTATTGGCGTGCGAATCAACACCCTCACAAATATGTAGTAGACTATTCGCACACATATTGTTTTTTTATGAAATGCAGTTAAGATAAAGTACACCTGAGCACAGAAGTAGTAAGGTCAAATATGTTTTACTCGTAATAGATAGAAAATAAAAACACAATCTATAATCAACAATATCTGTATTAAAATTAAAACTAAGTATCATCTTCTAAGCTCGTGGTTTGAGGATTAAAAATGAGCAAATATCGATCACAGAATAATAAATAAGTGTCACTAACAAACTACTACTCCACTAACCGCGTAATAAAATATAAAAGTACCAAAAATTTTCATTTTTTTTTACATTACACAAACATTTACTTTTTTAATAAGGTAGGTATATATATAATTCACAACTTTTTCTTATATTTATTATTGACGACCATGTTTTAATGTTTTTCAGAAGTGTACCTAAAATACACAGTTCTCATAATTATAACAATAAAACTTTTAATCATAAAACTAGAACTAGGGCTATAATCACAATTTGAATCACAGATTTTTCTTTAAAATAACGTATAAAAGTGACTAAACTTTTTTATCTACTATCATGCTATTAATCCTCTATAAAAGAACCTATGACAATTAGCTTATTGCCAACACTAAAACACTCAATGATATATTATGATGATTATATCATCCAAACGCGTGATATAATGAATTTCAAAAAAAGAACATTCTCATGCAATGACATTTTCACCACCAGATCGCAAAAATTTTGAAAAAAGAACAATAAATTGTAGACTAATTAAGTTCTATAGAAAATAGAAATAATGAAGTCGTGAATATAAATATTCCAAGTACATCAGGATCTGTCAACATTCAACAAGGTGCAAATGTTCAAGTGCATTTCAATAATTGTACGATCCAAAATGTAAATAATTATTACAATAAATAATTCTTTTACTTATTAAGATTAGTTTATTTTACATGCTTCGCAATTAGACTTTTCTTGAATTTACATAGTTCTTACAACACTGTACAACACCCTATGGTATGAGAATCTTTTATAGAGGATTCACATCATGATTGTAGATAAAGTCTTGTATGCAACTGTTATAATTAGGTATTAAAACACTCATGTGATACTATTATCACATTCGGCTACGCCTCGTGTGATAAACCCACATTCGTGTTTTAATACCCTTAATTATGCAACAGTTGCATAAATAACTAATATACAACTAAAAAATCAACAATAATAAATCAAGTCATAACAATAATAAAATGCTTACTTTAATGTAGATATGCCACGTTTTGAGTAATTATTATTATCACTTATTCCATACAGATCTTTCTTACTTTCAACTAAATATCTGCTGTTTAAACTTCGATTATTTATTTTTTATTTTTATTTCAGTGATGGCTGAATACGACTGTACTTTAATTTTTTTAAACCTTAAAATGAAATGTGTGCGAATAGTCTACTACATATTTGTGAGGGTGTCGATTCGCACGCCAATAAATGAAATTCGTGCGAATCGACTACAGAAAAAATAATATTTTTTAAAGGAGTCGATTCGCACGTTTTGTGCGAGTTAAATTCGTGCGAATCGTCCAATAAGCCGTCCTATTTCGTTACAGTGAGCAATAAAGTGAATTGGATTGAATTGTTTCCTTACTCGTCTACTATGATATTTTTATATTTAATACTAGCTTCCGCCCGCGACTCCGTCCGCGCGGATGTCGGTCTTCGCGTGGATGGTTTATTTCTCCATTTTGACTTAACTCTGACAATGACATCTTATAAATAAATATCTATCGGACCCAAATACGGCTAAGCCACATAATTAAGGAGATCCCTCTATTGAGCTACTGCTGTTGAGCTCGCGTTCTGTACTGAAAAATAAGAATTTTTTTTCTACGTATTTTTCCAAGATAAAAAGTATCCTATTTTATGTCCAGGATAATAAGGTATAATTATACCAAGTTTCATCGAAATCGAACCGTTAGTTTTCACGTGATGCCTGCACATACAGACAGACAGACAGACAAATTTGGGTTTGGTATCGATCCAGCAACAGCCCCCGCTATTTATTTTTTCAATATCTTCAATGTACAGAATTGACCCTTCTACAGATTAATTATATATATAGATTTTCAATCCACGTTTAAATAGCGAATTTTGAAATCGAAAAAAACTTTTGGTAGGCGATTCTCACACGTGCATGGACCGTCCGCGATGACAGGTCGTAAACGAGCTTTGCTATCCGCGCGTCCGCGCGGTGTATCGCCAATAAAACTTCACCAACTCCGCACGATCACGCGGAACAACGTAGTCGTGTAAGTAGATTTTAGGGTACCGAAAAGTAGTCATTGCTTTCAAAACGTTTCGTAAACACTCGTTTCTTATTCCAAATACAATATGTAGACTAAGGACCTTCGTACACAATGCGTCACAAATCTTCGACATCTCACGAGTTTGTTATCTATTGACGTGTGCCTGTGTCCGAATCTCTATATTTGTCTTGCGATAGTGGCCTGGATATCAAAGTCGTAAGGTATCGGAGACTTGCGTCGTGTTGTGTACGAAGGGGCTTGCAATCGTTTGAATTTCGAAGTCTTTCAATTCATTATTCTAATGAAGCGAAACTTACTTTTCCACATCTCTCCGAAAAATCTGTACTGATACAACGTGTTCCATTTTCGCCGCGAACTTCTGCCAATCACTGCCTTCACAATTTAAATCGAATGAAATTGATTGATCATACTTTCCCAAGGTTTTTCATGTTTAAAGTTGTGGAACTTTCAACTGTGGCACGAGCCCAACTCGATGAATAAAAGAATTTCTTTTGAAAAACTTTACGTTGCCTTAGTTTTTCTTTCGCTTGTATTTTTATTAAAGGGAATGTTCGGTGATTTTTTTTTTCTTTTCGTATTTTCTGAGAAATAAACGTTGCGTGAAATAGCAAAACTTATACTGAATGGTTTGTTGTAATTGACTTAATGTTAAGCTTTTAAGTTTTATTTTTGTAAGGTCGTGGTTTATTTGAAAGAACAACCTTACTCGACCTAAGAGTAAGGTTGTACGATAACCTTCTTTATCTATTTCTAAACATTTTATAAGTTTGAGGTAGATTTTTGTATTAAAACTAACCATATTATTACTAAAAACGGAATGGGTTTCATTGCTTTACTGTTTGATTCAACGGTTTTATTTCTGCAAGGTTTATGTGTATATAAAGCTAACATTATAAATGCAAAAGTAAGTTTGTTACCTTTTCACGCCCAAACGACAGAACCGATTATTCTGAAATTTTGGATATCTATACATTGCCAGGTCTGCAATGACGGACTTATGGTACATTTCATATCGAATAACGTTATCATATGAAAATAGATGGCGCCACAGGTGTGACTCTATTGATTCTCAAATTCAAAATTAACGTGAGCGAAGCCACAGGCATAAGCTAGTAGTAAATAATAAATGAACTCATACTAAACTTACTAAGCACAAAGAAAATATGTTGATGTTCTAGCTTCCCGTACAATGGTCACTAGTTGGCATTTGGCCGAACGGCTGGTGCAGTGGTTGAGCGATTCACTGCTGTTCTGTTCAACGCAGGGTTGATTCCCACACGAACCAATACTTGTATGGCTTAGCTTTTTAGATTTATAGAAGTAATTGTTGGGTCTGTGGATGTTTGTGTATGTGAGTTTAAATGTTTGTAATAACACCCAGGATATAAGAGGAATTCTTCTCCAAAAAATAATAATCTGTGTAATTTTCTCTTCTAATTCAATAACCTAGCTGCAAAATTCTAAAACCGTTTTAGAACGTTTTCAAAGTATAGAAACGTAGCGCAGCCAACCAGCGCTCATTACAGCGTCGGCACGTACCACGCAGATTGCCTTAATGTCTCCATCGGAACAGTTGACTAGACCTTAACCTCAGGTGACGGGTTACAAAGATGGTTTATGGCCCAACTTTGGTTTGGGTACGTGTACACAATGGCTGGGAGAGGCTGGGAATTGGAGGTGTTGAGGAAATTGAGGATGACTTGTAGCGGAAGCTTTTGAAACCGATGACTGGTTTATGAACTATCGAATTGGGAATAAAAATGACTATTTGTGTACAGTATTTATGAAAATTATTTTAAAATGTTAGCCAAATGCAACTTGCATCCAGTTAGACTGGAAGCCAACCTTGACAGAAGTTTAAGGACCATGATTATATTAGGTTAATTTAATCTTTGTCAGTGTACTATAAAAGGTTCTTTTTTGAATGGCCAACACGATTGTATCAGGAAGACAGGAGTGCGAGAGGAATGGCACCGGATTGCAGAGAGAGCTACATGGGATGAATTGGGAAGCCTTCCGTTCTTCTACTTGTTTATATCTAAAGCTGCTGATAACCAATCTTTGAGAAGAGACTCATTCCCAAAATGTCTCCATTTTGCCATTTTAATTTTAAATATATAAATAAATTGAGTTCTCACAACCTGAGTGGAGGGGGCTGTCAGACTCTTACCAGTCTAAAAATCCACCCTGTTCCTTTGCGTTCGAGGGCCAGGGAGTTTTTTTTAAATAAATTCCCACCAAATCAGTTCTAAAAATTCGATCTGTAATTCAACGATCTCAGATTCCTTTAGCTACTTACATACTTGTGAAAAGGTTGTATTCATTAGCAAGCCAAGCAGCCTGTACCCAGCACAGCTTGGTTTAATGTCCCTTACCGTACAACTATCTTGCCCCAATTTATCGCCCCTCCGCTTGCCAGCCTTGAATAATAAAACTTTGCATTTTATTTTTTTATTTTTTGTCGTTTGCATTTTTTGCCTGGATTTCTGTATTTTGGAGTTGTGTTCGTGAATGTTTTTTGTTTTTGTTCAAATTCTTCAAAAAGTTAAGCATCGGTTGAACATTTGTCTAAAAAAAGTGTCAACTGCAAAACGGCATTTGACGTTGTTATAAGGGTCGTTTTGCAATTACACTTTTTTTAGACAATAGTGTTCAACAAATGTTTGAATTTTTGTAATGAGACGGTTCATGTTTTCTCCTTTGTTTATAACAAAGGATGTCGTTAAAAAAAAACTTTTTTTTTCGTATTGTGCTGTAAATAGAATATAACTGTCTTATAAAAGATATTATTTTAATTTAATTTATATGAATGATTTATAGTTTAGTATTTAATGGTTAATTAATTCTGAAAATTAATTTAAATAAAAATAAAATAAAAATATTCTGGTATATATAAATATAAAATATAATATAAAATATTATATTTATAAATATAATATAATATTTTATAAAATTTAGTATAAAAAATATTTAAAAAAAAAATTAAATATTTTATAAAATTTATATAAATAAGTTAATTAATTCTGCAAAATTAATTTAATTTGCTTTCTATAATTATTTTGTGCCGAATTGTTTTTTTTTATGAAATTGAATCACTGACTTATTATCATTTTTTCTAAGCACAATGTCAGCAACAAAATGATGGATAATTTTGTCTGAGACAAATAAATAATAAAAAAATGGGAAAAATTCGAAGATGTCACATAATACTGGTATTTTACATATTGCAACAGCTGCCTAAATTAAAAAAAAAAGTTTCTGGGTCATGTTATACGATTTCACAAGCATGGTACGAGTTATCAATAAGAAATAAAATAAATAATAAAAATGTATACTAAAAAATGCTGTTATAAATCACGGTATTCTCACAGACCATCAAGGTTATTTTTTGTTACAATTTTAATGCTTCCGTTATTGGATATTACGATACCTATTTGTAAAACTGGTTATCACAGGTTTACCGTGGTACATTGAAAATATATTTCCTAGTTTTTTTTTAGGTATTGCGTAATTTACATCCCAAAAAATAAAACTTAAAAAACAACTTAATTTTATTTAACTCCGTACACAATAAATACACGCTTATAACCATTAAAAAGCTTCGAGTATCGACGCGGGAGTTATTTATTCGGTTCCAAATGGATTGAAAGTGATTGATGCCGCCATCGCGCCGCTGGTATAAAAGTTGTTATAAATCACTTTATTGGCCATTCCTGTATTGCAGAGGAGGGCAAAAGAGTTTTTTGTGTTTTCTGGTCTTGAATGGGTTCGTGTATTAAATTCGCATTCATAAGCAAACACTATTACTTAATTATTGGCTTTTATAGCCAATAATGCACAGGTAATTAATACGCTACCAGCAGTAGCTTATTTTTTTCAAATTATTCAAAGGAATTCATAAATTATGAAGGACAGATAAACTTAGATACATACCGGTCAAAATTAAAACCATATTGCTTCACTGTTGTCATGAAAATTATAATTATCTATACATATAATAAATCTGTAGAAGGGTCAATTCTGTACATTGAAAATATTGAAAAAATAAATAGCGGGGGTGTTGCTGGATCGATACCAAACCCAAATATGTGATTAAAAATTTTTTTGTCTGTCTGTCTGTCTGTATATGCAGGCATCACGTGAAAACTAACGGTTCGATTTCGATGAAACTAGGTATAATTATATCTTATTATCCTGGGCATAAAATGGGATACATTTTATCCTGGAAAAATCTTATTTTTCAGTTTTATTCATAGACGTTGTTCTGTGGAAACGCGAATCTCCTTAATTATTATAGGCTTAGCCGTATTTGGGTTCAATAGATGTTTATAAGATTTCATTGTCAGAGTTACTCAAAATGGAGAAATAAACCATCCACGCGAAGACCGACATCCGCGCGGACGGAGTCGCGGGCGGAAGCTAGTAAATAAATAAAATTTATATTATAGTGATGATTCGCTATTTTTGCTATTTTCCTTCTTCTTCTTATCGTATGGTTGATGAACAACCTGGTGTCAGAGTTTAAACCGCCCGTAGGCCTCTGACATGGCTTCACACACCGTTGAAAAATCTCTCAGGTGTGCTGGTTTCCTCACGATGTTTTCCTTCACCGTTTTTAGCAAGTGATAATTAATTTATAATACGCACATGAATTCTAAAAGACATTGGTGCGTGCCGGGGTTCGAACCTGCAACCTTTGACTTGGCAGGCCAACGGTCGTACCACTCGGCTATCACTGCTATTTTCCTTACAACTGATAATACATAGAAAACCTATTTTCCCAAACGCCCCAGTATCCCAAACTCCCCAGTATCTCAAACTCCCCAGTGCTCAAATTCATTGATCCACAACAGGAGCAGTTAGGTACACTTATGATAAGCGCTAGTTCCAAACTATGCACGTGTCGGGCTAAGTTTCGGTCTAGTCAGCTGCAAGTCGAGCTTTAGTTATTGTAGCTCGATGTGCAAGTTTGTGCTGTAAAGATCCGGAGGGGAATGGAGATAGTGGAGTGGATTGAGGCTTTTATGGTCCACCATGTTCAAAATTACCTGGTGGTTTGTATAGCAGGTAATTTTATGAATAAAACTCTTTAGTTAAATTGACGTTGCAAAATCGAAATCAAAACATCTATTACAAGTAGGCCATTACAGGCACTTTCGAATTGTCAAAAGGCTAAAAAAACTATAAATTAAAATAATTATGGTGCTACAGTCTCAGTCACACAACATAATACCTGGGAAAGTACTGTAGATGCTTATTCCAAAGCGTAGGTCTGTATGGAGAAGAACGGGTTGCCTTACAGTACGTAACAAATCAATGGATAATGGTTTATAATCAGAATGGTTTGTTTGGATCATTTTCAGGTTTAAATTGCTGAACGGTTTTTAATGAATTTTGGTTCAGAGATAGATGAGACGTTTTAGACGGTTATAGGCTTTTTTTTTGGGACAAACCCACCACACTATTCCCTAACCACTGCAACTCCTGTAAGCCAGAATCAACAGCGGTTATAGGCTATGACTTTTTGCATAAAAATAGTAAAAGAGAACAAAATGGGGGAAGTCTAAGGAATCTAGGCAGCAAGTTTTGCGCAACAACGCGCCCGTAGAAATTAACTTAGTTATTGTCTGGTAGAATAGTAATAAAAAATGCGTAGTAGTATTGTAATGAAAACTAGCATGATGTTAGCTAGAATTGATAAATTCGTTTCTTTCAACAATCAAGCTACAATTTCTATAGAAAATAAATACTCAGAAACTGTGTTTATATTCTTCCAACTTCCCATAGTTGTTAAAAGACGTGCCAACAGCATGCAGTAAATCGAGTTTCTGCATCGCTAAACATAGTTCAGAATGTCCGTCCCGCCCTTACTCGTAGCCCGTAGCAATATGCTACGGCGTAGCACGTCGTAGCGCTATCTAAGTGCTACGAACGAAGAAAGGTTATCTGTCAGTGATAGTTTTATTTTTATGCTTAATTGCATGACAAATCAATAAATACGTTTATCATTAAGATTTTAACTTTTAATCGTTTGAAGATGACAGATACAGAATTTTGTTTATAAAATCATTATTCGCATTTAAATAAATAATACTTTATTTGTACACTTTGAAATGCATTCAAACCGAAATAGACTGAATAGACCTGACCAGTTTTCAAACATGACCAGTTCTATTCAGTCATTCATTCATTCAAACATTCAAACATTATCTCATCATATCTACTGATGTCCGTATTTGTCAAAGTTCGGTGTACAAACGCTTGCGCATCCGATAGGGCCGAATATGGCAGGCATTTGGCCTCCAGAACTCCAGACTCCAGAAGATGTCTCCAGAAGATACCAATAAATCTGAACCTGGGCCTGAAACACAAAGGAAAATTTAAGGATCCGGGTGGAACGAGTCTGATAGTCTCTTCCACTCCATCGAGGGCGGAAAAAGTCATTTTGATAATTTTAAAACCTAAAAAAAATCTGTTGAGTCAGTTTGACTTTAAGTTTACTGACTTGTTGTATAACTGATGTAACACAAGGATTTATTTTCCAATGAGGATTATACAATCTGTAAAGATTGTATAAGATTATACAATCTATACAGATTGTATAATCACAATGAAGACAAAATAGAAAATGAAGAGAACATTTTGTCTATAATATGTATAAATGAAGAGAATGGAATATTAAATGTAGAGAGTTGAAGAGCTGAAGAGTTTGGTTGAACGTGCTAATCTGAAGAACTATACAAAGGATTTTTTTAAAAACCTCTGTCACACTAGGAATTTCTCCTGTGTCGTGGGTGCATTTACAAACATAGAAACTCACATACACAAACACCGGAACAAGTATTTGTAGGTCATACAAATATTTATTCCGTGCGGGAACCGAACCCGCGACACGCTACGCAGCAGTCTAATCACTCAGCCACCGCGCTAACCGTGCCAACATGACGACGAAAATTCGTTTTGTGTTGGATAGAATATTTATCGAAGAAGGCTATATAACATCACGCTACAGCCAATAGGGGCCGAGCAGCAGAGGAATAACCACGGGAAAGAGCTAGTCTATAATACTCATTTGGAAATATGAAGGTAGTTAGATTTATACTATAAGGGAACAGTGTAAAAGACAGGTACAGGAGGTATGACGGGGACACTCTTTAAGCATTCTTAACACAACACTAACGTAGCGCAAGCGCCATTAGGACGTCATTTGCAAGCGGCCATTAATGGCGTCTTGTTGGCGCTTCCGCTACGTTAATATTGTGTTAAGTTTGCCACAATTGTGTGATTTCCCATCATACCTCGCGTCCCCGTCTGATAAACTGTTCCCCTAAGTGTCCTCTTCAAAGTGAAAAACTCGGCTCTATTTTCCACAATACCCTCTTCTACCTATGTTCAAGTGATAATAGATAGAAGAAAATCTCATGAAAATTCTCTAGCAAAACATAAATAAAGCTGAAAATATGATACAGCGTTGTATACAGCTACATTGTAGCTGGAGTAAAGCCTCTTTGGCGCAAAGTTTTTCAATTAAAAAGGTTTTACTGCGACCGCGGCGGACGATGTATGATACTGGACGGTTTTTGTTGTATAATAGTGTTATAGTTATGATTGTAGAAGTTTTCGTGTTAGGGTTGGTGTATTTTTGGTTTTATTGCATAACCCCTAAAACTATAAACTGCTGAAAATTTGTGAGTTTTCTTCATGTTTTCTTGATTTTGTCACAATTTTTTTAACGTGGCAATGTCTTCAAATGAGTTTTCCCACCCAGGGCAAGGCAAGAGGGATTGTCAGGTTTGTACTGTCTAAAATCCACTTCAATACCCCTTTACGTTCAGGGGCCACGGTTACTCCTTAGTCCCGCGACGCCGGCAGACTTTGGTCATCTAAGGAGGCCCCGTCATTATGCTGACAGCTCTCTGAGGCGCGGGGGGTACACATTAGAGATGGTACGAGTAGTGATTTAGTTGAAAACCGATTATTTGGCTAGGCTCTCCGTCGAATCGCCGAATATCGATCAGGATACGAACCTGCGTCCTTCTGGATACGTAATAATTGTAATGACGTTTCTTCTCACATACAGTTATCACCAGAAAAATGAAAACATATTTTTTCTGAAAGCATATTCTTTCTTTTGAATACAAATAACCTAAAAGTGGGTTCTTAAAAAATCTATTACAATCAACAATTTTCTAGTTCAAGCAACTAATCGTCAAAGAAAACTGAAAACAAAAACTTTTACACGCCACCATTATTGCAATTCAAGCTCTAGAAAGAGCAATAAAGAAAATAAATTGAAACAAGAACCTTTTCAAAAACTGTCGAGAGAATAAAACGAAATGGTCTTCGGCAATTTTCGCGAAACATCGTCAACCTTCGTCCTCCATCGCTCACCGTCGACACTGTCCCGAACGCATTCCATTTTGAATTGAGAACGTCCATGAATTGCCGTTTTTGTTGCTGCTCCGTTGAACAGGCATGTGTACTCTTACCAAAAAGGGTAGATTGAAAAATTTTCCGGCGTTCTACGAAATATTGAGGGGATTCTTAACTTTCTATATATTGAGTAACATATATGTGTTTATGCCGCAAATTTGATAAGTGAATTTAATGTCGATATTTAGTAAGTATTAACATAAATTAGACTTCATTTTATGTACACTTTACTTCTGGACATAATAAGTGAAAATAACAAAACATAAATATCTATCTAACTCATTTTGTTAATTTTCTCCACTTACTTTTTATTGACTCCTCAAACCATTATTCCATAATAACACAATGAGCCTATTAAAGTAAGCAGCTAAATACACAGGTATTTCTGTTAAAGGCAGTGCGCTACAACGCACCAATAGGGTTAACCACACGACAGAATCACCCTGTCAAATATCAAAATTCAATTAGACCAATTCAACAAAAAATTTTAAAACTTTCCACTAACATTTCAGGACACACTTAGAACTTTCAAATTACTTGAAAAAAGAGAACCACAGCTTCGCCCACAAGAATTTCAATATAAACCCAGCGCCAGACGGAAACTATTTGAATAAAATCCCTTTTGTTGCGCGTAACGACACTGTCTCGGCCATTAGGAAAAGTACAGAGGTGTAGAAGGTCGGATCTGGACGACAAGTGAAATTGTAACGTAAAAATTATCTAGATACTACCTGTCGGGTCGACGGCGCGTTGTGTTCCACGCGCGCCTCAAAGAGTGTCAGCATAGTGACGGGGCCTGTAGAGGGCCAAAGCCTGCCGGGGTCGCGGGACCAAGGGATTACCGTTACCCCGGTTCGTAAAGGGCTATTGAAGGACACCGTGGATTTTAGTCAGTACAAGTCTGACAGTCCCTCCCGCCCTGCCCTGGGTGGGAGGACTCATTTGATGATTTTACCACGATAAAAAAAAAAAAAAGATACTACCTGTGGGTCGCGGGAATTACCGTGACCCCGGTACGTAAAGGACTATTGAAGGACACCGTGGATTTTAGTCAGTACGACTCATGTGATGATTTTACCACGTAAAAAAAAGATACTACCTGTGGTTTTACTCCGCTTACATAGCCTTCCTTTATACCCTTCCTCGATAAATGGACTACTCAACAAAAGAGAGATATTTCAATTCGAAACAGTAGTTGGTAATGGTATTTAGGCCTTGCGTGCCGTGTGCTATTCCGACTCGCACTTGGCCGATATTTTTTTCGCAATTTTTTTGGTCGATCCTTCTGTATCTATCTAGTCAGTGGGTAGATACTGTCTCGGCAGTTACATGAAACTAGCTCGGTTGCGCGTGGAAATACTAGAGAATTACCTTTATTACACAAACGTGCGGTGTATGGCTATTTATTAGGTATTATTTACATTACTATTTATGTTCAGTGGCTGCGAAACGGGCTGGTAAACTAGTAGTAATGGATTTTGAAGTTTGTTTCAAAACTATAGAGTCTGTTTTTGAATTTCGTTGGTGAAGTTTAAGTGGGTTGTTTTGATTTGCAGAGGCTTTGACATTAAACTTTATTGGGTTCGGAATAAAGGTCATTGTTTGAATTATTAATGACCTTTTAAGTGTTTCTCCAAATTTCTAGACGTCTGAGAAAACGTAGACCGACGGGGGCACTATGACGAGTGAGTGATGTAAACATTAAGTAAATACTTCGAGTTTAAAACAGTACATTTGTTTCCTATAATTATGTTTCCAGTCTTGCTTGTTGTGTTTACCGTTCTATATTGTACACAGTCTAAACTACGCCTGTATTTACAACTGTATTATAGTGATGTTGTGGAAATAAAAGAGAACTGTTTAGTTCGACGATTCGTATAATAATGACAATAATTAGTGTGTGCAGTTACAAATATAAGGTTAGGCGAGCTACACACTACACAACTATGTTTCAGTAACAATTGCTGGTAAGCCGAATAATTAAACAAACTAAGTAAAATTTAACATTTACTCAACATTATGAATCTATTTTAATCTATGAGGAACAGTGATTGTAGTTTTCGCTAAAAATTTTATAAAAATCGGTTTATTTAATTTACGTTACGTCAATGCACTCGTGTTACTTCGGAAGATTATTTTACAATTTTTTCATTGTTATAGATAATAATCGATTTACCCAGTTATGGTTAGCTAGAAGGGACACATAAACTGTCATTAAAACGAATTGAACTGTCAGAAAGATTTAGTTTTGCACCTGAGACTTAACACATAGCTATTCTATTTGCCTTTACCGAACTCGGTTGTTTTATTAACCGAATTTATAACGTATTTTGGTTTATGTAAGCAGTGTTAGTTCAGGTGTGAAAGTAATACAGACAGTAAATACTTGTTTAAACGTTTTGCAATTAATGCATTGCCACTGTTTTACTTGAAACAGAAAACTAAGACATGTGCCGTTCCGTATCATTTTTTGTTTTTTTTTAAAGTGGTAAAATCATAAAAAGAGTCCTCCTTTCCAGCGGGGTGACGGAAGGGACTCTCAGACTTGTACCGATTAAAATCCACGGTGTCCTTCAATAGCCCTTTACGTTCCGGGGTCACTGTTACCCGATAAGACAGACCCGCGACCTCGGCAGGCACGTCATTCAGTATGTTGTAGTTATGGTTAATTAGCAGGTCGCGCCAGCCCCGGTGAAGTGAGAAGATTCGTGGTGATATAAACTGGATGAGGAAAAACAAGTGACGTGCGCTACGAGAGGATACGTCCAGCAATGAACAGCTATCGACTGATGATGTCCAAAACCATTACCGAAAAACGTACCTATAAATAAATAAAGAAATTAAACCCCAAAATGCAAGTTTAATGCCGGTTTTGCCGCAAATATTCATTTCAGGGCACACGCGAAATGAATTCTGATTTATTCAGAATATTATATTATTACGAGCATCTGAAATACAGTGTTACATTTCAGTTCCTGGTTTCTTTTTAAAGAGGTCAGTTACTGTTATGCTTAAACCCAGAAATGCGACGTTGTTACATGAATGGAATAATCGCAGCATACATTTTTGAATTGCTTGTTGTGAATTTTATGTACTTTCTTATAAATTTGTTAGCGTGATTGTGAAGCATGAGGAATTACTTGCGTTTAATTCGCTATTAAGGAATGTGTGTTTGCTTGAAATGTGAGAATGGAAGAGGAAAACGAAAAATGGGATAAGGACAGGAAGAAGATGAACAGGATGATGATGTTTGCTTGAAATATGTTGATGCGAAAGCTTCATGAATCTCTGAAACTGGATCAACCAAAAAGTTTTCAGCCTGTCCTAATGTAAAGGGACATACAGGGTCCAATGTGAAAAGCAATTAAAACGATTAGGGCATTGATCCAGGGGCGCATTACTAAACACGGCACGGTGTACGCGGCGAAGTCATTAATTTTTCACACGGATTACGACTTCTACTTAGACTTTACTCTGCCACCACGTGTACTAATTCTATATTGTCATTATATTTTTTGTCTCCTTCTATATTGCGATCTTGCATGCACCTGTTCCTGCACCTGCACCTGTGTAGCAGCACGAAAATATGTTAGCTATTAGCTCGAACTCAGTATTCTATTGCACAGCGCCTCGTATTTTATACGTGTTCGATAATACGAAGAGAAAAGAGTTAATTCCAATAAGCCCTATAATCATGTAGTAGATCTTTTTAATGTAGAGCCATCTACGAGTATACAAAACTAGAGAACAACCATCGGGTAGCAGCGCACCAGACATAAGACTCGTATTTCCCTTTTCCTATGGAGGATGAGGAACTTTCCTCCCTTTTCCTCATACCCTCTAAATTACGATACAGCGTATCTGCGAGGAAAAAAAACGAACCCAATTACAGGGAAAGGTAGCTTGGGTTACTCTCATTAGTAAGACCTAAATAAAACAATATGTAGGAGCCATATAATTGGGTAATTGAATTTTCACTTCATACAAAAAAAAAACAACGATTCATAACATACTCCTTCACTGTTATGCAATGTTCTCACTAACGTTTACTCTTTAGTCGAAAACAGTTTTCTAGAACTTTCTTACTTAGAAAGAAACATACAAACGTTTTCTGCAACATCTGTTTATACCTACACTGTAGTAAATTGCAAGAAACTGAGGAAGCGTGTGTAGTTACAAGTATTGCTATCTTTTTACTAGACTCCGATATTGCAGTACGTGACTTTGTGCTGTTTAACCACTTTTCAAGGAAACGTGTAATGTGTGGGACGTCAAAGAAAATTGTTAGAATTGCTCTTTATGTGCATGTTTTAAAAAAGGCATTTGTTTTAAGCTACCAGTTTGTAGTCGTCTGCAAACAGCGACATAACGTTGCGACGAGTCGCTGCGACATTTCTCGACGTTGGCAGCAGACAACGTTGCGAGCCATGATTTCGTACCCAACTGCAGATGGTTGCTTCAGCGTCGGTGGCACTACTGTTGATCCCTTATCACAAGATTTATGTATTTTTTTTACAGAATACTTGAAGTATTTAATGCTTTTATTGTTTAAAAATTAATCAGCACCTCCAGTGTACGAATGAGGTACAATTTACATCCCAAAAACTGGAAAAATCATGATAGAGCCTCTCTGATCTGCGGTCGGACGACACATGTCGTATGCCATCGTGCGATGTGTAGTCAGGCGACGTTTCCTTGCGAAAAGTACCTATTTTATAGAAATCAGTAGTTTCGGTTCGTCATCTGTTCTTACTGTCTGCAGTCAGCTACGAACTCGTATCTTTAGAGTTCACGATCTAGGGACATGCGACTTGCATTAAACAAGGTGGATGGTGGTTACACGCAGGTGTTTCTTTTCTTTTGCTTAAATAATGTTGCTTCGATGCGCCTCTTGGAATGCTCTATTGTTTTTTTTTGTCTTCTCTGCTGTGCCTGTCGAAAGGTGTTCGTGGCGATTTTTCCTGCGACTGGAATTTCAAATCTTGAAATCGACGGATGTTTATGAGGGATTTTAATAATTTTAGGCCTAAATTCTTTCTACGCTGACGTCGACGCGTACGATCGTTATTACTTCTCTTTCAAGATTTCAAGAGGAGCTCGTGGCTAAATATATACAGCCGTGCTTGCCGAGGTTGGTCTGTGGATGGGTGACCATCTGTCATAGCGAGTTTCCTCCGTCCCTGGGAAAGCACGTAAAGCCGTTGGTCCCGGCTGTCATTTGTAGATCTTTGACAGTCGTTACTGTTAGTCAGAAGCTCTGAAGTCTGACAACCAGACTTACCATTGGGGTATCGTATTACCCAGTTACTGGGTGTAAATACTGATATCCAGCTGCACCTGGTTTGACTGGAAGCCGACCCTAATATAGTTGGGAAAAGGCTAGATGATGATCACTTATCTTTCAAGATGCCATGTAATATTCATCAATGGTTGCCCATAAAAAAAGTCAATGTTATACAATATATAAACGCTTCCCTATAATATACTTAACGATAATAACGAATAAATTATTTCTAAAAGTACTTACACACAACTCTCTATGAAATAGGATTACCGCCTCGCGAAAAGAATCACTTGGGAGCCATGCATTTGTCGCTTCATTTCCCAGTTTTACTTATGCAAATAAGTTTCGACAGCGGACGAAAACCTGCTGAAATGAAAGCGTTTGTTTCGACCACATAAGTGGCGTGGAGTCGGTGTTAGCACTAAGATTTTTTTATTCACGTAGAAATTTTCATGTGCGTTTGTGTATCTTTCAATGACATTCCCAATAATATTTAAAGATTTGGTTAGTTTTAAAATATTATTCAATGCTCTGAATGTATTTAAGTTATTTGTAATTGTTATTTTAGTACCTGTTGTAAAATGAGGTTTCACTAAAAAAATCTTTGAATTATTTCTGTTTATTTGTGTTGTATCGCGGTGAATTAAAGTATAAACATTGAAACTCGCATGAATACAAATATAATTAGCAGTCCATACAAATATTTTTTGTTACCGTGTTGGAATCGAACCGCGCAGCCGTCGATCGCTCAGCCACTACGCTAAATAAGTCGCAACTATATTCGTGTGACATTACTTGGTTCAAACCCCATTAATCACCAGTTCATCCTTCCATTGGAACAAAAAACAAATACTACTCCACCCCCTCCTCTGTTTTATGAAGGAAAACTTTTTGCAGACGCGAGAGCGTCGAGCTCTAATGACGTCGGGTCACCGGCCGCTCCGAATATCCCATAATGGACCATTGTATGTACCGCTGTTCAATGATGGATGGCCACAAATATTTAAAAGAGAGAGCACTTTTATTCTTAAAAGGATTTTAGGAAGAAGGATGCTGGGAGAGTGCCTCGGTTATTGTGGATTGTGATAAAATACTGTGCGACGTTGGTGTTTAGGTATATAGTAAGATAAAAATGGGATTTGCCCCGTTTGTCTCGCGGTCGTAAGTGCGACTGTTGAGCATGTGGTCCTGGGTTCGATACCCGGTCGGGCAAAACCTGCTATTGGGTTTTTCTATAAGAATTGCTCAGTAACTAGTAGCCCGGAGTTTGGAAGTTGGTGGTCTGATACCCTCGTGTCTCGGAAAGCACGTTAAGCCGTTGCTGCTGCGCCTGATCTCTCTCCGGTCGTGTCGGATTGCCCTCTTATCGGAACTATGAGAGTAAAGGAACTGGGTGTGCACCTGTGCCTGCGCATAGACTTGTGCACTACAATAGTATGTTTTTAAAATTTAAAATTTATTTTCAATCATTTCTATAATCTTATGATTATTGTTTATTCAACAGCATGCAAGTGTTAGAAAAATGACGTCACCATAATGGCGCCGGCACAGCTTTAAAGGGTAAAGCTTGGATTACCCTTGCCTTGCATGTCGGTCGCGTACTTCCAGTGAGAACAACAATTAACATACGCAACATCTGTTTGTGTAACCGCTTTGTAATTGGTACTAAGACTGCTGCGCTGTCAGCTGTACTGGTGGTCGCGCGAGCTAGCAGCGCTGCGCGAGGCGTGCGTTGCCGCGCGACGCCGGTACACCAGGTTCCGCAGGCGCCGCACCCGACCTCCGGATGCGGTGGCTGTAGAGACGGAGCTGCAGGATGGCTACAGGGCAGCGAAGACCGCCCTCCGCGACGAGATCTGGCGGGCCAAGGAATTGGCCCGCAAGGAGATGCTGGAGGCTCTGGACGGGGACCCATGGGGCCGGCCCTACAAGTGGGTGAGAGAAAAGCTCCGCCCCTGGGCTCCCCCGTTGACGCAGAGTCTCCAGCCTCAGTTCGTGGAGGACGTGGTGAGCGCCCTGTTCCCCTCGCGGGAGGAGCACACTCCCCCGCCCATGGCTCCGTCTCCAGCGGTGCCTGACGCTGGCGCAAACGCGGACCACAGCGACGACGACGTCTACGACGCTCCGGAGGTGACCGAGGTAGACCTGAGAGTGGCGGTACAACGGCTCAAAGCCAAAAATGCCGCCCCAGGACCCGACGGCTTGCCAGGAAAAGCCTGGGTCCTGGCCTCAGGGACTCTCGGGCCTCGACTGGGGGGGCTCTTTAGCGCGTGCCTGGAGAGGGGCCAGTTCCCGCTTCGTTGGAAGACGGGGAAACTGGTCCTGATTCAGAAGCCCGGGCGCCCTGCGGACTCTCCGTCCGCATTCCGGCCCATCGTGCTGCTCGACGAGGTGGGCAAGCTCTTTGAAAGAGTAATTGCAAACCGCCTCGTCGGGCACCTGAATCGGGTGGGCCCGGACCTTGCGGAGAGCCAGTTTGGCTTCCGCAAGGGGCGCTCGACGGTGGATGCCATCGCGCGCGTGAGAGCCCTCACGACGGGGGATGCGGTTTCCCGGGGCAGGGTCGTCTTGGGGGTGTCTTTAGACATCTCCAATGCCTTCAACACCCTGCCCTGGAGTTGCATCAGGGAGGCACTCCGGTATCACCGGGTGCCGACCTACCTCCGTCGTATAGTCGAGGACTACCTGACGGACAGAGCCGTCATCTACCCCGGTCACCGGGGAGAGTGGAACCGGCGAGAGATGTCGTGCGGTGTTCCACAGGGATCGGTCTTGGGGCCGCTCCTGTGGAACATCGGTTACGACTGGGTGCTGCGCGGCGACCTCCCTGACGGCGTCGGCGTAATTTGTTACGCCGACGACACGCTCGTCCTGGCGAAGGGAGAGTCGCACCAGGCGGCGGCCGACGTGGCGACGCAGGCGGTAGCGACAGTCGCTAATAGGATCCGGCAGTTGGGACTCGACGTGGCGCTGCACAAGACGGAGGCCATGTGTTTTCATGGTAGTCTGAATGCGCCACGTTCAGAGTCCCAAATAACGGTGGAGGGGGTTCGCATCGGCGTCGGGAGGACGATGAAGTACCTGGGACTCGTCCTCGACAGCCGGTGGAACTTCAGGGAGCACTTCCTGCATTTGGCCCCAAGGCTGAACCGGGCAGCAGCCGCTCTCAAGCGACTCCTGCCCAATCTCGGCGGGCCAAATGCCTCCTGCCGGAGGCTGTACGCCGGTGTCGTGCGGTCCATGGCCCTCTACGGGGCCCCCGTGTGGGCCCTAAGCATCCGGACGCGACCACTCAAGCTGGTCGCATGCCAGAGGGTCATGGCCATCCGGATGATCCGGGGATACCGCACGATCGCCGGCGAATCGGCCAACCTCCTTGCCGGATTGCTGCCCTGGGATCTGGAGGCGACTGCCCTCCAGCGCGTCTATGAGTGGCGCGTGGAGGCGCGGCGTCGGGGCGAATCCCCGCTGCCTCGACAAGTCGAGGCGCGGCGGGAAGAGCTCCGGCGTGATCTCAGGGCAGTATGGAGGGAGCGACTGTCGCAACCGAGGTCCGGGCACGCCGCAATCGCGGCGGTAAGACCCCTCTTTGAGGAGTGGCTGGATAGGCGTCACGGCGTCCTGACCTACCGCATGACGCAGGTCCTCACCGGACACGGAAGTTTCGGGAGGTTCCTGTGTCTGATAGGGAGGGAAGAAACGCCTGGGTGTCACCACTGCGAGGATCGTCCGGAGGACACGGTGGAGCATACGGTGCAGGACTGCCCCGCTTGGGCAGAGCACCGCCGTGTCCTTACGACGGCGATAGGCGGAGACCTCTCGCGCCCGGCATTGGTCGAGGCCATGCTGCGGGGCGAGACGGAGTGGGAGGCGGTCGCCTCCTTCTGCGAAGCAGTCATGCTCGTGAAGGAGGAGGCGGGCCGCCTGAGGGAGAGGACAGCGTCCTCCCTCCATCCCAGCCGCAGCGGTAGACGCCCACGGCGTCGGACGTCGCAAGACGATCTCCGGCCACCGTAGGCGCGGGCATGCGGGCAACGAGTAATGGGCGACTCGCTGTCCGACCATGGACCATGCCCGGGTCGACGGCGCGTTGTGTTCCACGCGCGCCTCAAAGAGTGTCAGCATAGTGACGGGGCCTGTAGAGGGCCAAAGCCTGCCGGGGTCGCGGGACCAAGGGATTACCGTGACCCCGGTACGTAAAGGGCTATTGAAGGACACCGTGGATTTTAGTCAGTACAAGTCTGACAGTCCCTCCCGCCCTGCCCTGGGTGGGAGGACTCATTTGATGATTTTACCACGATAAAAAAAAAAAAAAAAAAAAGACTGCTGCGCTGCGTGTCGCGGGTTCGATTCCCGCACGGAGCATATATTTGTATGATCTATAAGTATTTGTTACGGGTGTGGGCGTTAGTGCATGTGTGAGTTTCTATGTTTGTAAACGCACCCACGATACAGGAGAAATTCCAAACGTGGGGCAACGTTTTTTAAAAAAAAGAGAAAAAAAAACAACTCAAAAAACTGCATAAAATTAGTTCCACCATCATTTTAGAGGTGTGATGGTCTCGAGAAAGGCTGAGCCTCAAACTCACTAAATTTCTTTTTGCGCCGTAGTTAATGAGAAATCAGTAAAGCCCTGATGTTTTTCACATAAAAATATCATATTCTGCAAAATCTAGCAACAAGTTTTTTTCCGTCCATATAAATTTTGCAACGAAATTCTCTTTTAAAACCTCTTTAAAATGTGGCGTTCGTTCATAACGGAGAGGAATATTTTAAAATATATCAACACTATAGTTTTTTTTTTTAATGATACGGTATTTATTTAAGAGTTATACTATTAAATTATTGTCTGCTGATAATTTTGTAGTAGTAATTAAAATAATTATATTCAAACTAGATCAAAGGCAAATTTTTGTATTATTCAAAGTTTGAATGGTTTTAAGTTTGGAGTAATAACGAATTATTTGAAGTATAATTATGAATTGAGTCTTGTAAGGGCCACCCACAACCTCGAGCGCTGCCACTTCCGACGCGATTTGTAAGCAACACTTCCACACCAACTTCTTTTGTTATTCTGCCTCCTCAGTCACTATCGCAAGACGCATGTCACTTGGTCGTGGCAGAACCACTGCCCTTATTTTGCTGGGGGGTCACCCCCGTCAGGTAATGATGTGTACGTAGATTTTACTAGTTCCATAATTGACGTCTTACCAAACTCAACTTGGATCGTTTTGTACTCAAAGGGGCTATTATTAAGACTCCGCCATCTGTCCGTCTCTTACTAAGCTGCATCTCAGGAGTCACGATAGATGGACAGTTCTTTTTACAGTTGATGTATTTCTGTTGCAACTGCAGAAAAAAAGGGGGCTCCCGACAATGAAAATAATTTTATTGCTCTTTTCATAGATAAATAGTACGAAACCCCTCGTATCGAGTCGCACTAGGCCAGTTTTTTGTAACAAAACTAGTTATCTCTACCTACCCACTTACGGAAACAAGTATAAAGATTCGGGCCAAAAAGCCCGCACGTATCAGTTATTCGTCTTCCGGAGTAGTTCGATTAGATTGAGGAAGGTAGGCTTATGTGCCCAGTTTGGTGCCAATGGACAGGTGATTTGTCTCTTTAAAACATTTGCAATTTTAAAGATTCTACGTGCTTTGGCTCCATTTAGCTTTAGTGCGCATTAGATTATCCACTCTTCTGTTTTGTTAGTGTTTAAGTACACAGCTGGGTAGGACGGTAGGTGGATCTTACATCGTTTCTTATTTCGCCTGTAGCCAGTTTGGATGGTCGCGGGACTGTACGAATTACCGTGACCCCGGAACGTAAAGGGCTATGGAAGGACACCGTGGATTTTAGTCAGTACGAGTCTGACAGTTCCTCCCGCTCTGCCGTGGGCGGGAGGATTTTACAACGAGTGTGAGGACTCATTTGATGATATTATCACGTAAAAAAAAACGACTGGTTGCACTCTGGGAGTGCCGGCAGAAGTGAAAACTTCAATAGTAATAAACACACACGAACATTCACGCAAGCGCCCTGCGCCGTCTTACGAATTTTCGATCAGGTCACGTGTCCTGACGCGAGTTTAACATTTTTTACCCATTCCAAAAAAAGTGCACAACGCCGCTAAAGAAGTTTTCACTTCAGAAAAAAATGCCAGGTTTGATATGTCGCTTCTCAGGACACGGAAAGCTTAAGAATACGGACAAATTGGAGACGAATTCTGCAGGTAGGATGCTTCAGTAGATGTTTGTGTGCCGTGTCTAGTTTTTTAGTCAGTCAAGGTAGATAGTGGGCCGTCTAAAAGTAGCTCTAAACTTCAAAATGAACGCGTCGCACTGTCAAAACCTTCGTGATATTTATTTCCTTTACAAATAAAATTGGTTTTAGGTGAATGCTATTTACATTTGGACAAGCCATAAACCCCTTGACATACAAATACAAAATGGTTTATTGCTTCAACAAGTTTACATAATAATACAATTTAAATAATAAATAAATTGACATAAATGGCAGGGTAGGAAACATTTCATAAGGAATCGTCATTCAAAATTGAAATCTATCAATTGAAGCTAGTTGCCATGGTTACTGAGTCTAGTTAAACTGTGAACTGAGCAATTGACTTGAGGCGGTTTTTGGAATACGTGTATAATTTTCTTCTCACCGAGCTGCACCATTGAATCTTGCATGCCAATGCGCACTGACGGACGTCAATCCAAACCTCAGAGACCGGATTTTCATATAAATTGTATTGCCGTAGCTTCCGGCGATCCGGACCGGGAACAACAAGCAAATAATAGAGACAAAGCCTCAAGTTATCGGATTATAGATAGAGGACTGATGCGATGTAGTAACCACAGAAATATAGAAACTGTCGGATTTATAATCTGAAAGTGAATCAATATTGCATTCAATTGAGTTATGCGATTTTATTTCCATTCTGTCGCGTTTACACATGGTCGCTTTTTAGTTCAGTTTTGACACAAGGTGGCACATAAGACTTGAATTGACTTTAATAGCATTTTTTTCTGAATGAAGGCGTTATAAAGGCCATCATGAGTTATTTGCGAAGGATACGCGGGTTTGCAAAAAATGGTAGCAGTGAAAAACAGGACTAGAAAAAAAAAACTATGAATAAAAGATCACAAGCTCGCAAGAATTTGTTAAGTATTGGAACACTTACAGAAGGGACATTACATTCTTAGTTACCTTATTCAGTGTGTGTTGCACAGCTATCAATAAGCATAAAAGTCAGTATTGATAATTCTTTCGCGACCTAATTACTACTGGAAAAAAATAAACAGTTCAAATGTGCCCATTATTAAGTTCCTTCCAAATTAGGATTCAGAAACAGTGCCAAGTAAAATTGCCAAGTGTTTCGTCCCTAACTTGATCAAAATCTCTTACAGTCCATTAGATGACAGAATTTAAGAAAAATGTCGTCTACATGAAATCCGACGATGGGACAGACACTATCAGGCGGAAATTCTCTTTTCCCCAACTTGTCTTTTATTTGTTTTATCGAAAGGGAAGAAAATTTCCATCTGTTCAAATGGATGCTCTCGGAATTATTTTTCGGATTTCTGTTATTTCATGGCACGCCACTTGGGTAGCAAAAAGTTTTTCGCGCGAAGCAATTTTGTTAAGCAGTTTTTTGGAAGGATTGCAAGAAATTGCCTTTTCATATTTTGTTCGAATTTCGTTCGGGAAATGTTTTTTATGAGATTTGGGAAATTGAAATGATTTGTGGTGGCTGAGTGTGTTTTGATTTTACCGGGAGCGTGAAGATATGATTCGTTCATATATTAACTTAATGGAGTACTGTCAGTTTCTTACTAAAATAATAACTTGATGTAATATATGCAGAGTTTTACCTATGACATTTTTTGCGAGTTATTTAACAGCCTGTTCTTAGTAAGGGACCAAGCTAAAATAATATTTTGTGAAGTGCAATTATTTCTCTTTTGTCGTAAAGTTAACAATCTATGAAGAGTATACTATTTAGACGGAAAGATTGGCGCATTGGCTGAAAAATTGACTGCTGTGACGCTGTTACGGATAGTTGTGGATTTGATTCCAACATCATCATGTCATCATCTTCATCATCGTCATTTTCCTGCCCTGATCCCGTTTTACTTGGGGATTTGATTCCAACATGAAACAAAAATTGTATTTAATGTTAAGAGTTAAACGCACCCGTGATAGATACGGAAGTAATTCGTAAGGCCAATTTTTCCCTTGTTCAAAAATTAACAACCTACCAAGATCGTATTCTTAACCTATAAATACTTGACCTTCAAACAGCCAAACGAATCGATCTTTTCCTTCCCACTCCGACTCCTCATTATAATCTTACGGAACCCAACCAAGTCCCCACTATTACTCCAACTAAGGCATCAAGACCCACATATAGATGTAACAGGATATTACCCTAAATCCTCGCAGGGCCCATTAGACTGGACAAACGGGATTAATTAGGGATCCCACTTGGCAACTACCGACCTACTTAAACATAAGGCCGCTTCACAAATTGGTGGAGGTATCGGTATCGGGAAATGTAAGTGCTGGGAGGTTTAAAGAGACTGAGTGATGTGGTTTATATTTTATACAAGTTGGTATTTGGCGTTTCAGAAAATTTGTCGTGATAGTAATATTATTTATACTACACCTGCGTGGAAAGTACCTTGATACTTTATCAAATTTACGGTAGAACGTACGTCATTGCATATCGAAAAAATATGCGGGGAGAAAACGCTTTCTCTCCCGCTCAGATGCGTTTTCTCTCCGTATCAAGGTACTTTCCACACAGGTGTAGTATAAAGAACTATGTATCACTCGAGAGAAAGTGCGATTCCCGATCTCGGGTGTTATAAAGCCCTCGCCTACGGCTCGGGATTCAAACGACAACATCGACGGTAATCGGTCAGTTTCTCCTCTTGGTGAACTACTATTAAATGGCACGGACGTAATAACACCAAGTTTTGTCTAAAACGTAAACAAGCTTTTAAATAACTGGGTGCTTTATGTGTGGTTTTTTTATAGTATTAAAATTTTCACATATGAGTCCTCCCGCCTAGGGTGAAACGGAAGGGACAGTCAGACTCGTACTGCCCTAATAGCCATTTACATTCCAGGATCGCGGTAAACTGTTTAGACAGACCCGCGACTCTGGCAGCTATCTGACGGGGCCCTCATAGAGGTGCGCGTGGAATACGACCAGCTATCGTCCCGAGCATGGTCCATGATCAGAGGTCGATTTATCCATTGAGGCGAGAAATCGCATCGCGTCGACCTTTGCCGTGGGCGTCTGCCGTGGTGGCTGGTTTGTCAGGTGAAGGCTGTCCTCTTCCTCACGTGCTCCGCCTCCTCCTTCACTAGCATAATTGCTTCTCAGAAGGAGATAGATAAGTTGAACTTTCTTCAATATCCGTACCTCATAATATAAAAAGTGTCAGTAGTTTTTTAGTTAAAGTATAGACTTTAACTAAAAAACTACTGACACAACATCCCATTTCGTTTCACTACGGAAATGATTTTATAAATAATCGCATGCGGGGTGTAATTGAAAAGCGAATGGAAATACATCAGCAAGTAAGAAATGTAAATAACCCAAGATCTGGGGTAGTGTAGACAGAATACGGAATATCAAAACTGCATGCATGGATGGTGGAGGTCGCTTTGAACGGGAGAGCCGACTTGCCTGATTTGAATATTAGTGGTAGAGTATAGTTGTTACTCCAGGTTACTCGCATTTGTATATTTTTGTTAATATAATTTTATAAAATGAATTATTAAAGTCGTGTAATTTGCGTCCAAAGGGCTAAACTACCTTTGCTTGTTCATCCTTTTGGTATGTTTAAAATGACCTTCATTTTCTCTGGAGGCATTTGTAGGGAATTAGTTGTGTCACTAAAAACCTGTTACAGTCGACAGTTGTAGTAAAGAGTAGGTTTGCCATTTACCTAATTAAACATGTTTCTTTTATCGAGTGTCTCTTATTTTATTTTGTTTTCTCGATTACGCACAGAGCACGGAATAGTGTAATTTCTCTTGTTCACTATTATTTTATTTTTGAGATTATATATTATTATTGAGATAATAATATTTTATTTACTGAAACATGTGTGTGTATTTATTGATAATACCTGTATACTAAACTGCACCTTAAAAGTTTAAACCTAAGAAATAATTTAAACATTTTACTCGACTGAACACCCTAGCAAAATTCAAACGCAGCACTATCCCGAACCGTTGGGTGCCCACGGGAAATGTGGTTTTATGCGGACGCTACACAAATAAACTGGTTTTAAGAAACCCTACAAGTCTTGGGCAAACTTGGCCGGTACGTAAAATGCTTCGGGATGCTTTCGGAACCGAGTTGCATTCCAAGTGAACTTGGACAAAACGTTAATTATTGATCTTTTGTACGGATAAGTAATAATTAATTTTTCAGTTACGTGATCTTTGAGTTCCTAGTTTGGGACTGGAGAGACTGGGAGGAGTTGTTTCTTTAGTGGGACTGTTTTCGCGTTGGGAAAGAAATTCAACAACCAAACTTAAGTTTGAGTTTTTGTTTCCATGTTGCGTTTTCATGCCGCAGTGGTAGACGCTTACGGCGACAGACGTCGGCAAACGATCCACGGCCACCGTAGGCGCGGGCATGCGGGCGGCGAGAAATTGGTGACTCGCTGTCCAACCATGGACCATGTCCGGGTCGATGGCGCGTTGTGTTCCACGCGCGCCTCAAGGAGTGTCAGCATAAAGACGGGGCCCCCCTTTAGAGGGCTAAAGCCTCCTAAAGCGCGGGACTCACGAATAAACGTGACCACGGAACGTAAAGGGCTATTGGAGTAACACTGTGGACTTTAGTCAGTACGAGTCTGAGAGTTCCTCCCGGTCTGCCCTGGGTGATAGGACTCATGTGATGATTTTACCACGTAAAAATAAAAAAGGGTCCTCCCCACTAATTTGGATTTTGCACATTTAATTAAGCCACACATATAACCACACGTCTGCACTAATGAGTTCGCATGCTGATGACAATTCAATCTATCGAACATTTGAAACTTGTCAAAATATGAACAGATTCAACCACATTTGTTAGGTCTTTCTCTATTCCATGAATTTCCATGGACAGGCCATTCGGCAGCCGATCATTCCCGAACGTGGGCACGAGTGATGGAGTAGCAAGCTATAAATAAGGCATTCGCACTTTGTTTCTGCGTTTGTCGCGTCTGCGATCGTGGCTTTGATGCCCTAGTCATAAGCGCAAGCGACACGCGACAGCGTGTTGCAAGTATTTTACCTAGATTTACGGATTCAAATAAATTGCTTAGAACATGAGTCACCGCGAAGTACTACGTGGCTGTAATCCTTTTTGTGACAGAATTCATCATGGTCCAATTAACGCAGTCTTAGGCCTCAAGGTATTGTAAATATTGTATCTAGATTTGCGGATAAAAACAAGTTGTTAAGAACATGAGTCACCGCGAAGTGCTACGTCGCGGTAATTCTCTTTGCGACGAAATTCGTCATTTTCTTATAAACTTACTTACTTTTCTTATAGACTTATTCGTCATCTTCTAATAAACGCAGTCTTAGCCCTCAAGATGCACTGAAACTGAATGAACCGGACTCCGGAATAGTTACGGAACCCGTTTGAAAAATAATTTAGTCAATGTCTGAAGTTAGGTTTAAACGAATTGACAAAAAACTTTTAAGAACCACAGTCACTTGTTACCTTTACTATATTGTATGATTCTATCATGTCGCCAGTCGCTTTTTTCTTGCATTTGTAACAATTTCCGTTTCGCTTCAGCGTGTAACTTGTACTAGAGCAGTGAGCCGACTCAATGCGAATGATGTCCTATACAAATCTCAACTGGAACATGGTAAAGGTGTGAATCGATTGTGACAAGAGCGTTCTCTGTTTACATTATACAAGTAAGTCTGCAGAGTTGAGTCAAGTTGGTTTTCAGTACCAAGTAGTTGAGATACTTTTGAAGTAACATGTCTGGGACCGGACTATATTTACTTCAGTGTAGAGTTACCTCAAAGTAACTTTGTTGTTTATGAAGGATGCTGACTAACAAGAAAGGCAATGCATTTCGTATACTTCTACAAGATTGCATTAGGACTGACATAAGCTGTTTGTGAGTTTCAGTTCAGTAAAATTATTTTAAACTTTATCAACTTCTTCATCTTGCTGTTGCCAGTGGCGTTGCTCGCTACAACTCGAAAATTATGCCACGAGAACATAACATTGGAAACAATATGTGTTAATTCATGTTACAAACTATTTGGGTACCAATCCATCCATTTTTACCCGACTACGGCAAAGCCAAAAGGAGGGTTATGATTTTGACCGGTGTGTATGTTTGTATGTATGTTTGTTTGTTCGCTCACCTGCGGTTGTTTCAGACAATCTTTATTGGCTGGGTGGCATACGACCACGGCTGTTCCTCGGTCAAATGAATATTCTACTTGTTTTATACTTTTCAGAGCGCGATTTTTTCGTAGTCGGGTTTTAGTTATTGTTTCCCGACTACGGCAAAGCCAGAAGCCAGATGATATGAGGGAACAAACATACATACAAACATACATACAAACATACCGGTCAAAATCATAACCCTCCTTTTGGTTTTGTCGTAGTCGGGTAAAAAGATATACTTTTTACCCAAAACAAGAACAATATTCATTTGACCGAGTAGTAGCCGTGGTCGGACGCAAAAACTACTGAACAAAATAATAAGTTAAAATAAGTTTTATTGTTATTTTTAACTTATTATTTTGTTCAGTAGTTTTTGCGTGAAAGATTTAATTAATCTTTATTAATATGATCACAAACTTTCGCATTTACAATATTAGTGGGATTGTCGCTGACAGAATGACACTACTGTTTATTACTATGACTAATAAAAAGTTTGTATGGCTCTTTGCGGGGGTGCTAAGACAGGAAACCTCCACGTGCGCCCGTGGACTGGAGTTCCCCTTCGGATACGTCCGGGGGGAAGACCAGTTTTTCGGGCCGGTGCACCCTGGGATGCGGGCAAAAACTCTTTTAGGCACTGTGCGCCTAAGGGGTCTCTTTGCCCGTATGCGAATAGCCCGTCGGGTGGATGCTCCAACGCGTGTCCCTCTGAACAGCAGAGGGCACAGTGGCGGAGCGGGCTTGCGGACGGTGAGTAATGGGTAAGCTCGCCGTCCAACCAAGGACCAAGCCCGGGTCGGTGGCGCGTCGTGTTTCACGCGTCACCGACGGGGCCCCTTACGGGGCCAAATGCCTGCTGGGGTCGCGGCTTTTTTCTTAATCCAGGATACCGCGGCCCCGGAACGTAAAGGGCATCCGAAGAAACACGGGTGGATTTTAGTCAGTAAGAGTCTGACAGTCACTTGGTGGGAGGACTCATTTGATGATTTTGCCACCCTAAAAAAAAAAAGGCTCTTTGCGCTTTTAGAACTTTTATAATACGCAATGGATTTTAATGCGGTTTTGATAATTAAATAGAGTGATTCAAAAGAAAGAAGAAACGTTTTCTGTTTCATACATAAATGCACAGCCGATGTTTATAAGGTCCAATTTTAGAAAAGGGCGACACATTATGCCTTTGAATGAATGAATTTACAATGCCAACATGCAAACGCGGTATTTCCTTTTTTTTATCGTGGTAAAATCATCAAATGTGTTCACCCATCCAGGGCAGAGCGGTGGGGACTGTCAGACCGACTCGTACTGACTAAAATCCACGTTGTCCTTCACTAGCCCTTTACGTACCGGGGTCACGGTGATTCGAACAGTAAACACAAAAATATAGAATATTTCGTTCCTATTTATTATTATTTTCTTTTCTGGTGAATAAATTACAATATGTAAGTACGTACAAAGTTCGAGAACTTTTCGAACCGATGTGAGTTGCATGCCTACTTTGAAACCTTCAAAATGTTTACTGATCAACTTGAACTTCGGCAAAATTTTGAATTATTAATTTTGTTTACGTTCTTATGTCAAGAAAGTATGATGGGTAATTTGGAAGACTTCGGGCGTAACTTTTGACTTGATTATGTGTTCGTAAGAACAACATGGCGGCAAAGGATAGGGTACTGTACATACATACGGGGGGTTGTTGTAAGTTCGCTACAAAATTAATTCTCCACAAAAAAGTATGGATGAATTATTTTTTCCGCACGGATAGCAGAACAATTAAATAATTAAATCCAGCACAAAACTACCAAAAACGAGGACACAATGTGGAATCTGAACAGAAAGTACTAGGAGAACAGGATCAAAACTTTTTTTCGTGGGCAATTATTTTTGTTGCGAACTTACAACAACCCCATATACGAGGCCGTGTGTAATCGTTGTTCTTTTGTTTTATTTGTTGTAACATCGCTTTTATAATCATTTTATAATCGTGTGCCTTCTTATGTCTTGATCACTTGAGGGGTCGCCGCAGGTAACCGTGATCCTGAAACGTAAAGGGCTATTAAAGGATCACGGTGGCTTTAGTCAGTTGTGTCAGTCTGACAGCACCTTCCAACCCGCCCTGGGTGGGAGGACTCATTTGACGATTTGATGAAAAAAAAAGGAAAAAGCGAGCGTATTTTGCAACTCATTGTGACAGGAGCCTGAAGATTTATAAAAACTGTATGATTGTTTATTCTAAAACTGAAATAGATAATATGGTCTGATCTCTCTATATCGTTTATCGTATGTCTTTATTGTGAGTATGTACTTACAAGTATTTAGGATTTGAACCTATGACCTCCGGATACGATACATCAGACGCTCTTTTCAACCGAGCCATCGAGGTTTCTACCTGCAAGGCTTGTAGATTGGATCGGCGTCGGATGTACTGAATCTTTTAGTTTCAATTCATTTTAGTGCTATTAGATGTTTGTCCAGAACTCATAATAATTGGCGAAAATAGTTATAACTGAATACGTTCACATATTTCTTCTCACAAAATCACATACCCAAACTGATCAACTTTCATCCTGAAAAAGACCACCCAGGAAAACGCCCTCTCGAAATATCTTTTAATACATTACTTTAGGGTTGTCACCCGTTTGAAGAAACCGTTAGAGTATTAGTCAGGAACTGTCTTACTACAAAAAGTTAAACATCTGTTGCAGTTGTCTTAAAAAAGTGTAACTGCAAAACGACCCTTATATCAACGTCAAATGGCGTTTTGCAATTGACACTTTTTTTAGACAAATGTTCAACCGATGTTTCACTTCTTTGGAGTAAGCCGGTAAGACATGGTCGCGGGACTAACGAATTACGTAAAGGGCTATTGAAGGACACCGTAGATTTTAGTCAGTACAAGTCTGACATTCCCTCTCGCCCTGCCCTGGGTGGGAGGACTCATTTGATGATTTTACCACGAAAAAAAAAGCCGTAAGAGACTAACAGTTTCTTTTGGTCCACATAGAGTGGTAATAATATTTTTACGACTATAAAAAAAAAACTACTATAATTCCTTAAAAAATGTGGCAACCCAGTAAAGACTGATCTCAAGGAAGGATATTCGTTGGCAACATGTTCTTTATCTGTTTAATTTATTGGAAAAGATAACCGTTAGTTTGTGGTACAGGCAGCCGCGTATTGAAGGGGAATTCACTTGAAATGTTACGATTATATTGCGAGCAATGTCTGAGTTGAAATCGAAACCTCCTGGGGCTGTAATTTCTTTATAAAAGTGTTTTTTTTTTTCATATAATAGTGATTAGAATTTCGTTTTTGCGTTTTCTCTGTATTTAACTCTAACTAATATATTACTATTATAAATGCGAAAGTGTGTGAGGATGGATGGATGGATAAAAGTTTGTTACACTTTCACACAAAAACTACTGAACGGATTTAGATGTGATTCAGAGATAGATTATAGTCTGAAATACTACATTTTACAATTTCCGTTACACTTTTTTTTAACGTGGTAAAATCATCAAATGAGTCCTCCCACCCAGGGCAGAGCGGGAGGTACTGTCAGACTCGTACTGACTAAAATCCACGGTGTCCTTCAATAGCCCTTTACGTACCGGGGTCACGGTATATCATAAGTCCCGCGACCCCGACATGCTTTGGCCCGTTAGAGGGGGGGGGGGTCGTCATTTTGCTGACACTCTTTGAGGCGCGCGTGGAACACAACGCGCCGTCGACCCGGGCATGGTCCATGGTCGGACAGCGAGTTGTTGATTAACTTTCGTTACACTAGGGATATCTCCTGTGTTGTGTGTGTTTACAGACATTATTTAAACTCACATACACAAACTGCTAGACTCGGAATAAATATTTGTTGGTCATGCAAGTATTTGTTCCGTGCGGGAATCGAACCAGCACGCAGCGTAGTAAGTAAGTAGTCAGTACCTCAACTGTTGCGCCAAAAGTGCCGTATTTTTTTTTTAACGTTTATTAGAATTTAGACTACTGTTGTTTTGTTGATTTTAAACTATTGTTGCACTCCAATATAGCTGAATTTATCTTAAAACAGCGAATTTACTCAACGTACTGAACATCGACCTTTCATATATCTATCCTACCTTGTCGATTTCCTCATTGTTTCTTTCCCATTATTTCTCAGTAATAGAATTTCTCTTACCGAAAAAATATTAATACAATATCAACTTCAAAACGTCTTATTCATACACAAACTCACATTCAGTACCTGTGGCCTGTTACGAACTCACGACATATGATAAAGGCAAAAACTAAAAGAAACTAAAACAAAAAACGAATGCTAAAATCTTAGGTTATTTTTTTTTGGTTTATAAAAATCATCAAATGAATTCCACTTGCCTTGGGTGTAGTGATCATTCTATTATTGTCTAAATAATACCCTTTACGTTCCAGGGCCGCGATGCTCTTTTAAGACAGTCCAGCTGAGGGTAATAATAATTGTGATTGTCTTATAAAATACACAAAAATGCCAGATTATTTATTATCGCGTTGCTTATTAGCTATCTGGGAATCAATCCAAGGCTCAGCAGAAGCACGTGCGACCCTTTGATAGACGAAGCAGTAATGCCTTTGTCAAACAGAAGCGCGAGTCCGAAGCGATACCGAACCGAAACGAGACGTCAGTCCGATAGTTCTGTCACGCTATCGGATCGCTTTCGCTTTTCTATGTGACTGGATTCAAACAATTCCATACATTACAAATAAGAACGTCACGCTTCGCATTCGCCACGCCAGTCTGTTTGACAAAGGCTTAATAGAAAAATTGTACCTATGAATTATAACTGTCCACAAATATATGCACCTTAGTGTCTATTTGTTTGTGAACGTTTTTTTTTTGGGACAAACCCACCACACTATTCCCGACCACTGCAACTCCTGAAAGCCAGAATCAACAACAGCAACCACCAGAAAAGCGCCGAGACAATGAAGCTCGACGTGTCCCGGAGAATGAATTTACCTGTCTTGGATCCTGCAACGAAATTAATCAGATAAGGAGTAGGAAAAAATATATATTTCCACTTCCCTCCATGCAAGCAGGAGACAGAACAAAACAAGGCTAATAGGCACAAAGCCACATTACAACTATGGGAGTATATATAGATAATATATTTTCACTGTAAATATCATTCAAATTTAGGCCACGTTTACATCGCGCGTTCGTGCTAGGACCTCAATACCTGAAATTCGCTGTAATTATTCACCGTACGAAATAACTACGGCGCTTGAATTTCAATAAGACATCTTGAGATTTCCTTCAAGCAAAGAATGACGGTTATAATAAACATATTAGTAGCTACCGTGGTAAACCTCTGGATTTGTTTTGAATGTATTTCATTTTGTTTTGTTTCTGTTTTCTTGTAATTTGTTGGAGGAAAATGATGTTGTTATATATTTTTAGGGTTTGTAACGGGGTTTGATATACTCGAACTATGGGGTCCACCTAGTATTTCGAGAAATTCATTGGTCAACGTATCTCGTGACCATTTTCATTTTTTATGGTACAATCTTCACATGAGTCCTCCTACCCAGGCCAGAGCGGGAGATACTGTCAGACTCGTACTGACTAAAATCCATGGTGTCCTTCAATAGCCCTTTACGTACCGGGGTCACGGTAATTCGTGAGTCCCGCGACCCCGGCAGGTTCTCGTGACCATAGGGCTGGCAAACTAATATTCTGGGCCACTTTAGCAGTTGACAGCAACGCTGACATGGTTTCTTACGTTTTTAAGGGACTTTCAACACTTGTCATAAAACATATTTCTTCATATGTCCTGCAATCCTGCCCAGGATTGCAGGACATATGAAGAAATATGTTGGGCCACGGGCTTCTGCTTAGCCAGTCTCGCGACCAATAATTGAACATCCATTCACATTTTCGTATTCTTTAAAAACCTTCTGTCTCAGTGACTCACGTTACCTTATCAGTGTACTATCATAAAAACAAACTTTCAATATCTATGACAAGCACGAACCGGTGTAAACGTCACCAGTCATTATAAGTGCAACAGATTTGCGTACTAAGGGAAATCTTCGTCAACATACCGAGCCGGTGACGGAACACAAACTGAAAATCGATAAAAAGAAAATTTTGCAAACCGTTGCCGGTTTTGTACTACCAGTGATTTTTCCCTCAGTGCCAAACCACTAATGAATGGCGTGTAACTCGAAGTTGTAGTTTAAAAAATCTAGGTTGATGATGTCATGGTGGTAGGTGAGAAGTGTTTGCAAAGCAAGCTAAGCTGTCTAAGGAATTAGGAGCCTCTAAGTATTCTGAATAAGTGCGCGCTTTGATGTCTCACAAACTGCTGTTTGTAAAGTATGGAGTACGAAGTACTCAGGTAAGAGTAATTGCGTAGGTGCTTTTTTGTAAGAGTTGATGAAAAAATGTAGTGCTAGATTTCTAAGGTGAGCAGCCACGGAGATGGAATTGGGCCCAGTTAATGGCAATAGCTTCACCTCCTATTTGAGACTTTTTTTTTATCGTGTTAAAATCATCAAATGAGTTCTCATACCCAGGGCAGAGCGGGAGGGACTGTCAGACTCGTACTGACTAAAATCCACGGTATCGTTCGATAGCCCTTTACGTACCGGGGTCACGGTAATTCGTACAGTCCCGCGGCCAAAAAAAATGTGGAACGCTTCACGATTTTGCGTGTCATCCTTGCTTCCAATTTTAGTATATGTACTGCCGAAGCAAGTACAATTGATACCTTTTGCCACAATTTTGATATTAGAAGTTGTAATTTGCTTAGAGTCCTCGTCAGTTTAAACAAACCACAAACAGTGATGGCCTGACAAAGCAAGACCGTAACTCGTTAATTGAACGCAGTTAAATGTGCAACTAATTTGAATAAGCCTTTGTGGTCGCTATTACGTGTGGCCATAGAATGTAATGGCGATAGACGGTGGCTGTGAATTGGTAACATTTGCCAGAGTTGGTCTCCCTTTCATTTATTTTGGCACTAGCATTTGCCCGCAGCTGCGCTCGCGTTCATTTTGATTTGAATTATCAATTAGGATTTACATTAAATTACGATGAGCGGTTATCATAATTTAATGTAATTTAATAATAATAATTTAATTTTAATCTAATGAATTTAATGTATTCTATAGGCTACCTGAAACAAATGAATTTGAATAAGCATGTTATTGTTGTATAAAAACAATAAATACCTTATGTTTACATTTCATAATTTTATTTAAAAAAATACTGGTAATTGTAAAACAAAAAGTATAGAAAAATAATAAACATATTTATTGATCTAAATCCAAAAACATCAGCATTAACCACCAACAGTAAACAAACTCACAGTAAGTCCCTTCGTACACTGGTCGCGAGACTCACGAATTACCGTGACCCCGGAACGTAAAGGGCTATTGAAGGACACCGTGGATTTTAGTACGAGTCTGCCAGTCCCTTCCGCTCTGTTCTAAGAATACATGAAATCCATAAGCTTCAGTAAGAACTTGTAAAGCATCTATAACACAAGTTTAATCTTAGTTTGGATGGCAGAGGTTTAATTTTAGATTATTTTACACAAGTTTTGCTTTTTTAGATTATAAATTGTTTAATATAGTGTCTGAGAAAATTGTAAAAAATGGATATAAAAGTGTGATTAAAAGCAGTATTATTAACTCGACCGTTATAACAAACCTGAATCTAAACTCAAGTAAAATGACGTCACAGTTTTAGTTCTACATTACATACATGTTGCAACTGCATTCATTCCGCCTGGAATTCTGTCCAGTACTAAAGGGGCAACGTTGCACAGATAAAAGTAAATTATCGTGCATATTTCCCAGAGGGATGGCTAGCGTCATTGAGAGAAAGTCAAAGTCTAACGAAGGATGTTGCGGTGCTTGCAAACTAAAGTATTTGTGGTATTTGTGGTACTGCTGCGTCACCCTTTGAGGATTAGAGGCGTGATGTAATGTAATGTAAGAATGTGAATTCATCAATACACCAACAATCATTATTGCAAGTTGGCAGGTGGCAAAACTGCGACGGGTTTTGAAACTAAACTCGTACTGTGGGATCCACCTAGTACCTAGCTAGACTTTTTTTTTGGCCCTAGAATTAGCATTGTCATCCAAACTGGCAATGCATCAAGCCTTTTGGGCATTGTACCAGTTGATAGCAAGGCTGATGAGTTTTTTGCGTTTTTAAGGGACCACATCCGGTTTCATCTTTCCCGATTCGACTACTAAACAAAAAATATCCAAAACAAGTGAATAAGATACATTCTTTTTTTTTGACGTGGTAAAATCATCAAATGAGTCCTCATACCCAGGGCAGAGCGGGAGGGACTGTCAGACTCGTACTGACTAAAACCCACGGTGTCCTTCACGCCCTTTACGTTCCGGGGTCACGGTAATTAGTACAGCCCCGCGATCAAAAAAAAAAATGTGGTTACCTTCACGATTTTGCGTGTCATCCTTGCGCAGGGGCCATGCTAATCTTCTCTGTATCGTTCCAATTTTAGTATATGTACTGCCGAAGCAAGTACAAGAGACCTTTTGCCACAATTTTGATATTAGAAGTTGTAATTTGCTTAGAGTCCACGTCAGTTTAAACAAACCACAAACAGTGATGGCCTGACAAAGCAAGACCGTAACTCGTTAATTGAACGCAGTTAAATGTGCAACTAATTTGAATAAGCCTTTGTGGTCGCTATTACGTGTGGCCATAGAATGTAATGGCGATAGACGGTGTGGCTGTGAATTGGTAACATTTGCCAGAGTTGGTCTACCTTTAATTTATTTTGGCACTAGCTTTTGAGCTGCGCTCGCGTTCGTTTTGAATTGAATCATCAATTAGGATCCCATTGGTTCATAATTTAATGTAATTTAATAATAATACTTTAATTTTAATCTAATGAATTTAATATATTCTATATAGGTACCTGAAACAAATGAATTTGAATAAGAATGTTATTGTTGTATAAAAACAATAAATACCTTATGTTTACATTTCATAATTTTATTTAAAAAAAACTGGTAATTGTAAAACAAAAAGTATAGAAAAATAATAAACATATTTATTGATCTAAATCCAAAAACATCAGCATTAACCACCAACAGTAAACAAACTGACAGTAAGTCCCTTCGTACACTGGTCGCGAGACTCACGAATTACCGTGACCCCGGAACGTAAAGGGCTATTGAAGGACACCGTGGATTTTAGTACGAGTCTGCCAGTCCCTTCCGCTCTGCTCTAAGAATACATGAAATCCATAAGCTTCAGTAAGAACTTGTAAAGCATCTATAACACAAGGTGGCAGAGGTTTAATTTTAGATTAATTTACACAAGTTTTGCTTTTTTAGATTATAAATTGTTTAATATAGTGTCTGAGAAAATTGTAAAAAATGGAAATAAAAGTGTGAATAAAAGTATTATATTATTATAAACTCGACCGTTAAAACAAATCTGAATCTAAACTCAAGTAAAATGACGTCACAGTTTTAGTTCTATATTACATACATGTTGCAACTGCATTCATTCCGCCTGGAATTCTGTCCAGTACTAAAGGGGCAATGTGGCACAGATAAAAGTAAATTATCGTGCATATTTCCCAGAGGGATGGCTAGCGTCATTGAGAGAAAGTAAGAGTCTAACGAAGGATGTTGCGGTGCTTGCAAACGAAAGTATTTGTGGTATTTTTAATTTATTAGTGTTTTCTTTATTTTTTTTTTTCCTATCTGTTTACATTTTTAAATATTTTTACAAAAAATAAATTAAAAAAAACATTTAAAAATATAAAAAAATAGTGGTCCACCAACATCGGGAACAGGGTCCAAGGTGCCGGTGGTTAGGGCTCTAGAGAGAGGAACCTCCTCACAATGCGCGCCGTGTCCAAAAGAACTGCTTTCTGCATCAAGCCCCTGAGCCAGCTGCACAACGAGAGCCTCTTGAGGTGTTGGTCGAGGCTCTTCGCAATGAGTCCATTGACCGAAACGACTATCGGTACAATGACTGCTGAGTCCACGTTCCACATGTCGACGATCTCGTGAGCTAAATCAAGATACTTGATTTTTTTATCATTTTCAGCTTTCACGAGATTTTCGTCATGAGGGACGGTGATATCAACAATCATTGCACGGCGCTCTCGGCGATCTACCACCACAATATCAGGCTTATTGGCTACAATAGTCCTGTCAGTGATGATAGATTGATCCCAATACAATATGGCATGACCGTTTTCAAGAACTGGGTCGGGTTCATACTTGTAGTATGGTACTTCAGAATCCACAAGGTTGTACTGCAAGGCAAGTTGCTGGTGGATAATCCTAGCTACTAGATTGTGTCTGTGCAAGTACTCGCCGTTAGCAAGACGAGAACAACCGGAAACAATGTGTCTGATCAACTCACCGGGACGGTGGCATGCCCGACAGATGTCAACCGTACCGTCCTTGACAATATATTTCCGGTAATTGTTCGTCATGATAACTTCATCCATAATTGCAGAGACAAAACCTTCGGTTTCCCCGAAGAGGTCACCGAAACGTAGCCAGGCCACAGACGCCAAAAGGTCTACGTCAGGTCCGTGAAGGGCCCGGTAAAACCGTCCGTGTAGCTCCTTGCTCTGCCATACCTCCTTGCGATCATTAGTATCCAATACCACAGGTTTGCGCCAGTTCTCGTTAGCCAAGGAGAGCGGGGTAAGGCCTTTATCTACTGAGACTACATCTCGATGCATCCCCACGTCGGCTTCAAGGAAGTATTCCCTGAGACTGCATACCTCACGGTTGTGCAAGGTCTTAGCATTGAGGAAGCCACGACCTCCACACTTCCGCGGGATATACAGTCTCATTACCGATGATCGTGGGTGATGCATCCGATTTGCAGTCAGCAGTGTTCGGACCTTTCTATCTAGGGCGTCAAGTTCCGTCTGAGTCCATTTGAGTATGCCGAAAGAATACATCAAAACCGGCATGACCCAACTATTGAAGGCGCGCACCTTATTTCCGCCTGATAAAAGACTATTTAACTTAGTGTTTTCTTTATTAATCTTTTCACTTATTTGTTAAATTTAAAAAAAAAACCAAAATAGAAAAAAAAACATTTAAAAATATAAAAATAGTAGTCCACCGGTGTGGGAACAGGGTCCAAGCTACCAGTGGTTAGGGTTCCAGAGACAGGAACCTTCTAACAATGCGAGGCGTATCAAGGAGTACTGCCTTCTGAATCTGGCCCTTGATCCAACTACCCAATGAGAGCCTCCAGAGATTATTAGTGTTATTGTTATATTTTCATCTTTTAGACATTCATGCTAGTAAAATTTATATCTATATTCAACGTAATGGTGAGAAGAAAATCGCTCGGATAGGGTTTTACTTGAATCTGCTCTGTCAGTCTATTTTCTATGGCGAGCCTTGCATGCCCATGTTCAGACTGGTGTCGGTATGGAAAAACGTTAGCTTGTAGCTTAAATTTAATATCCATAAGCTTTATTACTGTATAGTTTCAAGAAAACTAAATCAAGAGTTTTATGTGCAGTTCAGCAAAATGATGGGGCCCCTCTCTATAGGCCCAAAGCCGTGACGAATACCGTGACCCCGGAACGTAAAGGGCTATTGAAGGATACAGTGGATTTTAGTTAGTACAAGTCTGAAAGTCCCTCCTGCCCTGCTCTGGGTGGGAGGGCGGCTTCGACGACGCTTCCAGTATATTCCAGTAGGATGCATAACAACATTATTAGAATAGATTCTGAACTATTCGCATGCCCACACGCATAACTAATAAACTGGCTGGCGGCTAGACATTAGAAGATATGATAGGATAGCAATATTATTAATATGAAGTTTGTCGGATGCCAGCTCTCCCAGCTGTAGACGCGGAGCTATTCCTTAATAGCCGTGTTTTAATGTGCAGCTCATTTGAATAAGCCTTATGTAGTATTACGTGTGTTGATAGAAATTAGTTCTTTCAAATCAGATATTTGATAACATTCCTTTTTAAAATATTATGCATTAGTAAAGGTCTGACATTGAAAATCGTCAAACTCCTTCTGAAGTAGACGGCCAAATTTCTTCCGTTTTTCCGTGTTTAAAAACGTACTGTTATAGATTCGTCGTGTCTGTCCGGAACTATTCGGACTACACAGTTGAAACTGGGTAGGTAGATGTATGATTAATACGACTAACGGGGGAAAAAAAGGACTTGAAACTTACAATGTTTAATATACATTAATAAGCGGAATTGATAGCATCCACAATATTCAGTTCGTACACTACACGTAACAACTTATAACATGAAAAGAGATACAACATAGGCTTTAATATGCAATAGCCTCTGATTAATCTCTATTTCCATACAAACACGTAATTCAATCACATGTGCATTTATATTAAGAGCAACACAAACGTCACCCGTTGACTTAGCGCGATTGGTCTAATTGCTCCCTATGCATGCACCCATAGCTCCTGTCGCTCCATCGCTCCTGTCGCTCCATCGCTCCCGTCGCTCTGCTGCTCACATCGCTCAGCTCATCTTAGCTAATACAATTTAAAGCGATTGCTCCTTAATCTGCCATTTGTGGTTTGTGTTTGATGAGATCTATTTGTGAGTTAGTAGTAGATACATGCATGTAGGTAGATGAACTTCTTTGTTTATGTGAATGGTACCTATACCTATAGTATAGAAATATTTGACTTCATTTATTGTATAGATTATGAAAAAACAATTTAATGTGCGAACAAGGAACTAATTTGATCCATAAAATTAACGTCACTTAAACGTGAAAACTATGAAGCCTTCAATCGGCATTTCTGAAACATACATTATAATATCAGAAATCTTACTGAAATTCGAAGTAGAAATACGACATGCTTAGACTCTGGCAGAATAGTAGACTAGTTGTAAAAAACCTAGTTCTAGCCAAAGAAAAACAAATCAAACAATATAAATTGATTGTTACGGTCAGTTCACACCGAGACGCGACGCGACCCGAAGTGACGCAACGATACTGCAAATGTGTATCTCTTCGTGTAGTAAATACAGTTAGATTTCGATTAGCTCTATTGAAATGTGCGCTTAGCGTCGCGTCGTGACTTGACCCTTAGTTGTCTCTAAAGAAACAATATGAGGAAATGTAAAAGTCTTATACCTAGGTGAAAGAAAGAGATACCTGCAACCAGAAAGGTGTTGTGTCTTGTGGGCTTTCTGCTCCACAATCATAGCTAGTTGCTTGCCAAGGTTCAAGGTTGGTCTGTGGATGGGTGACAATTTATCAAAGCGAGTTTCCTCCGAAATTCGAGAGTGGGGTCTCGTGACATCAAAAGCAAGTAAAAACTGTTCTTGCTTGTGACGTATCGGTAATTATAAAACCGGCCAAGTGCGAGTCGGACTCGCGCACCGAGGGTTCCGTACAAACCTGCAAGGTTTACAAAGTTCGTTCATTACGACAATCGAGTCATAACTATGGTATTTTTATTGCAAAATGAAATTCATAACATTACAATGGGGAAAGATGGAGGAGCATAAATTTAAGACAAAGATCTCTTTATCGTTAACTGTCATTCTAGTCCAGGTAATTACTGCGCCGACAATTAGATCTAAGTATTTGATATGAATTTCAACTTGATAGCTCTACGCGTTCATGAGGAAAAAAGTAATAAGTTTATATATTTTGTAATGTAACTAAAAATTTAAGGTTTTCGGAATTTTTCCTTTATGTGTGCTATAAAACGTTGCTTCATGCCAAATTTCAAGATTCTAGGTCGACTGGAAGTACCCTTTAGGTTTTGATTCCCTTGCGAGTACTTGCGAGTTTCAAAATATGCAGCTTAAATTGCTGTTTCTTTTGATTGCGTTGACATAGAAGTTTGATTTTGTTACAGCTTAAAGGTATTATAGACCTGAGTATTTGGTATGAATTTCAATTTAATACCTCTACGCGTTTATGAGGAAATGGGTAGTAAGTTTAAAATTATTAAAAAATATATATTATGTGATGTAACTAAAAATTTATGGTTTTCGTAATTTTTTCTTTATCTATGCTATAAGACGTTGCTTCGTACCAAATTTCAAGATTCTGAGTTCACGGGAAGCACCCTGTAGGTTTTGATTCCCTTGCAAGTGTCGAAAATTTGCGGCATAAACGGCTGTATCTTTTGATTGCGTTGGCTTAGAAGTTTGATTTTTTCACAGCTTCAAGGGACAGTAGACCTGAGTAATTGATATAAATTTCAGCTTCATACCTCCACGCGTTCCTGAGAAAAAGGGTCTTGACAGACGGACGGACAGACAGACGGACAACAAAGTGATCCTATAAGGGTTCCGTTTTTTTCCTTTTGAGGTACGGAACCCTAAAAATGACGTATCTTCGTCAATTTTTGTTTACGTAACAAAAGAAAGAAGACGTGTCAAATATTTTTTGTAAATCTATCTGACGGTGTTCTTAATGAAATATTAGGCTGCATCCGGTAAGACTGGAAGCTGACCCCAACATTTTGAGAGATGCAGATGATGATGACGTATTCCAACCTGGTGGTTTATAAGATATGGGTCCTCTGTATCAGCAAAACATGCAGTCCGTACTAAAAGTTTCTTTTTTCAAGCCATTTGTCGTAGTTTTTAACACAATACCAGGATTGGATTAAAACTTCGGCTTTAAACAAAGCCTGTCACTCTGAGTCTGAATGCACACAATTTTATCCCTTAAACAAATATAACGACAGGTGTGTATTCTGTGTACTTTTTCTGTGTATTTTTGTGTACAGAGGTTTTAGCTGGTGTTAAAGGTTTAGAAGAATTGGTGGGTTGCGGTTCACAATAAATAACATTGAAATGTTGTGTGATTTACATTTTGTTAAAATGAGAACTATTTTTGCGTTCGTGGATTTGTGATGAGAAATGGGTATTCAACCTGGATTTATTTAAATGATTTTATTTTGTTAAAATTAAGCCAATCAAAATAAAATAATTGAACTACTATTTATTGTGGTGAAATATCAAAAAATCACGTGAAAAGATACATTGTGTAAAACATAATGCATAGTGTTGTTTAAAACAATTAAGTTCGTTACTGCTCCGCCTACCTGCTTTATTAAAATGTCATTAAGATCATCAGGGCGAAGGTGGGACGCTTGGGGAAGAGGACAGCCTCCACCTCACGACTCAGCCGTTGCGGGAGACGCCCACGGGAATGGACATCAAAAAGTGATTTCGGACGACGAGTAATGGGTGACTCGCCGTCCGACACAGGACAATGCCCGGGTCGACGGCGCTTCGTGTTCTACATGCTCAAAGAGCTGTCAGCAATCTGTCGGGGGCCTTAGAGGGTCAAACCCTGCCGGGGTTGCGGTTCGTCCCACCCTGGGATCCCTTCTGGGACTCACTTGATGATTTGACCAGGAAAAAAAAAACATCAGGGCTTTTTTGTCTACCTGACAGATAAATGGTTGTACAAGCTTTTGCCAGCGGTTTTCCTCGCGTGTTACTCGAAGATTATTCTACGGGAACATAATACCTGGAGCAAATGTATGTGTTGACTGATTAAACAAATTCTTTCAACATTTTTTGTGTGAAAGAGTATCAAACATCCATCCATTCATCTTCACAACCTTTCGCATACATAGTAACAAGTAGTAAGATTATATTATCGAATCAAGGTCGAATACTCCCCACATAATTCATGATAATACAAGCGTAAAATTTTCATAACCCCAGTTACGAGAGGGTTTATTGTCTTCCCCAAAAAATCAGTGCCCACCACATCATTTTACCCCGAGATCCGCAAATGAACTGCGTGACGTCATCACCCGCCCCTCCCCTTACAAGGGCCCCAAAATTGCCTCGTATGATTAAACGTAAGGATTTGCAAGACGAATGCTTCCTTATCCTTGAAGATGAATCACCGCGGCGTTTGTTACGGACATTATATTTGCCTTATTAGCATTGTGTGGTTTATATGAGTTTGTTACCTACATATGTAAATACACATTTTTAACAAATAGGCTCGCGTTTAACCTCTATCTCACTTGCACGCCAAGAAACGGGTGTTGTCGACAGAAAGACAAACATTTCAGAACAATTTTACCGTTTCAAGATTTAGAAAATAAATGTTCCCTTCTTCTTCAACGGTCTGCGATTGTGCCATAGTCGTCCTAAATAATTAGTCGAATTATATATAAAAACCATAATATTATTTGTTTTATTCTACCGAATAGAATGGTTCATGCTACGCGTGCTGATGATAAAAGATGAGACCTAAGGTGGAGCAAGTTCACTCAGGAAAAAATGGAACTCCTGCGCACCAACGGAACATAGTGATGGTGGTCGCGAGACTGGCCGCCCTGGTGAGGCCTACCACTCCAAGTCGAATCGCTCAGCCACCTACACGTCGCCACAGAATACAGGTAGCCTCTGGTGCCTGGGGTGGACAGCTAGAACACTTCCACTGCACTATTCGGAAACAACTGCAACTCCTGAAAGCCAGAATAAACATTCTTAACTACGAGAAAAGCCCGGAGACAATGAAATCCCGGAGAATAAAATTGAACTATTTTTTTTTTTTAATATCAGGCAGGGCAGGAGGGACTGACAGACTTGAACTGATTGGAATCTACGGTATCCTTCAAATAGCCCTTACCAGAACAAATTAAACACTATGGTGTTCTTATTTCACCTTTTTTTATCGTGGTAAAATCATCAAAAGTTTTCCCACTCAGAGCAGGGCGGGAGGGACTATCAGACTTGACTGACTAAAATCCACGGTGTCCTTCAATAGCCCTTTACGTTCCGAAGTCACGGTAGCTCGTTAGTACCGCGACTCCAGCAGGCTTTGGCCCTCTAAGGGGGCCCCGTCAAACTGTTTTGGATCCTGCAATGAAATAAATATCAGTAGAGGAATAGAAAAAAACATGGTTTCCACTTCCCTTCGTAACAATCACGAGCCAAAAAAATAAAGGCATAAAAGTACGTTGATAATTTAAATAAGGCCAGTTGCCCAGCACAACGTTAGAAAGTCCACCTTCTCCAAAGCCTCCAGGTTTAATAAATAATAGTATAAGCTACTTTGCATCTGCATACAAGGTAAGAGGCCACCTCAACCCACCTCTTCCCTGTAGTTCTGGACGCAGTGCTACACAAGTTATTATTAAGGAAAATTTAATGCAGCTCCTTGCGGCTCGGATGCGCCGCCGGCAATTAAACCTTAGTTATGACGTCGCGATGAAACCTTGACGAAGATACGGGTGGATATTTTGAACGTGAATTTTTCAGTTTTCATAATGTTAGGTAGCTAGTTTAAGATTTGCGAGTGGCTGTACTTATTTTATTCAGACCCGGCCTTGCTGTTCTGCCCCAAGGATGCCCTAAACTGGGTCGACGGCGCGTTCTGTTCCACAAGCGCTTTAAGGAGTGTCAGCATAGTGACGGGGCCCCCTGTAGAGGATTTTAGTCAGTCAAGTCTAACAGTTCCTCCCGCCCTGCCCTGGGTGGGAGGACTCATTTGATGATTTTACCATGATAAAAAAAAGGATGTTATAAACTGAGGTTAGTATACAAGGGTTGGCTTTAGCGTGAGGTCGCTTAGTTTTTTATCCTAATTAACAGGATTGTACGGGTAAGCAGCACACAACCTCCTCTAGGTTAACTTGCGAGTTGCCACAAAAAAAAAAAGTACTTATTCAGAATAAGTTTCAACATTTTCTAAATTTGAAATATTAGTTAGTGAATGCAGAACCTCAGAAGAACTTCTTCTTATCCATTTATTTTTGAGTGTCTCTGAACTAGGAAGACTGCAGACCACTTCGGTATACCCGTCGTCCCCGCTGCAGGCAAACCTGCACGTGCACAGGTAATCTCTCCGATAGACCGTAGTGTAGGCCTGTTGAAGTTTGAGAACGGAACCTACCGTTCACAATACCTTCCCGTATATCCACACCGGTCGCCGACACCTCGTAAATCGTGCTGAATATTCAACTACCACTTTATTAATGTGGGGAACGAGTACAACCCTCATTTTACTCTATTAAGCGGTCACTTGTGACTTACAACCGTCCTGCAGTTTACAGGAGATTCTATTGTTATAATTGAACAACCTGGGCCTCCTCCCAAGGTGTTTGATAGGGTGAAATGGTAAAAGCCAGGTCAAGTTTTGAACTCAGGAGTGCGGATCACTGATTCAGCACTTAGTTGACCCCAAGCCACGTTTATTATCCACAGATGCAATGCTTACACCCTAGGACCCGTTAAAATAGTGGCAAGAGGGTTGCCATGTGTTGATCTGAGTTGCCGAAAATTTATACATCCAAAATACTTATGTATCGGTGTGCGAATCTTAACACCGCGATTCAGGAAACAATCTCAAATAAAAAGCACCATCTATTGAAGAATAATGAACAAATTTTGACTGCAATCGCGATGTTAATAATTATTGCTGTGCGGTTAAACAATAATAATTGTTGTTTTATTGTTAAAATTAAAGTAGGCACGGTTGGCGTAGCGGCTGAATGGTTTGTTTGTTTCTTTTTTATACTTACAAGGTTTGTTTACAAAGTAAAATACGCGCGACCCCAGTTGAGTGAAACTTTAGCTAAGAAACCTTAGTTTTTGCCAAAATAAACTCTTTTGTTTGCCTTTAACGTGATGTGTAAGGCTGCAACCTAATCATAACAATCGTCTGGGGAAAACATTACGACTTTTGTGTTGTTGAGAAACAACGTTTACTAAAAAAATTGAAATCGAAAAAGGAGTGGGCTCACTAAAGACCAAGCTCCGGCAGAAATGAGTTTACTAAGGCTACACTTATAAATGCCAACAATAGGTTCATCACCGATGAAAAGCGCTGTAATATCTCATTGGCTAACAAAGCACGGTTGACAAAATGGCGTCGATATTCAGGGGTGCACGATTTGCATATCAACGGGCAGAACGTCAGTTTAATAGCGAGTTAACTGTTTACTCGCGGGTTCGCCTTTAGTTGAAAATGTCCTAGTTAAAATGTGTAAGTTTTTGGTACAAGTTTTGGTATTGTTTTGTACATTATTGTATTGAAGATGGAGTTGGTCTGAGAGAATATTGGTATTCTGTTAAAGAAAAACGCTTGATGATGGAGTAACTTTTTTTGAACAGTTTTAAATTTAGAGAATTTAATTGCAATCCCTAGGCATGTGTTGCCTATCTGAACACGATTATGTCCATAATTTTGTGTATATGACACATTTTTTTTGAAAATTGCGACGAATGTCTCAGAGGTAAATCTCCTGTTCAATTTGATCATCAGTACAGCACCAAGATAAATATTTTATGAACAGACAATACTTCAAAACGATTTTTAATTTTTAGCCGTTCGTATATCGGATTATTTTTCCCCAATCGACTATTAGAGAACAAAATGGAAGTCTGAGCTCGCATCGCAACGTAAGCAGCTTATACCAGCTTTGTTTCTTTTACTTCGAAAACGTTATTTTCTGTGAATAGTATAATACCGACTGCGGTTGTAAAACCTAGCCTTTTATTATCCTCAGAAGAAGCCTTGGTTTTTATGAGAGGCTCGCGGCTTAGTGATAACCACTGTATAGGTGGGTCTTAGAGGTTAAGCAACGCTTGGTTAGGTCGAGCAAGGTGGAGAGACGATCTGATGAAGACCACAGCTTCGCGCTGTATGCAAGAGGCTTCTTACCTGACTTATTGGGTATTTATAGGGGAGGCCTATGTTCAGTAGTGGACGTCCTACGGCTGATAAATGATGATGACAATGGTAGTCTGTAAGTGGATAGAGACTTTTTTTTTTCTCGGGCGCTCGTTGACATTAGAACGCCGAAATGTTAACAAACACATCCATAATACAGAATAATTCCTAGTGTGGGGCAATGCTTAAAAAATACGATACTCGTACTAGTTGTAAGTTCAAGTTTTGACAACCTGTTTTACAAAACGGTATGGTGATACTTTTATCTCATATAGTGTAAGTTATACCATGCACGGAGTGACTGTCTAGTCGCAATACTTATGGTGCTCAAGAGTATTTTTTACAAACATAAAGCAAATATAGAACCTTCTTACTATTAAACTGAAACTTTACGGAGTACAGAGATGTACAAAAGGTTTCTCTTGTCTCCAAAAAAGTACTATTCACGAGAAAAAAAACAATAGCGTTCATATGATAACAGATGGCGCCACATGATCCAATGTTTCATGATCTATGTGCAAAAGCTAGCATTAAGGGGCCTTCTACAGTCCACTAGCGCCGCCAATCGAAAAAATGACATAATTCGTAAATAGAATCAAAAATACAAAATGTGGTCTATTATTACTGTAGAAAAGGCAATAACGTAATTTTATAACACATTGTCAACACTTGAAATATAGCTGTTTAGCTAAATCGTGCATTTGTAACAAAAACGGCTGTTTATGTTTTGAATGCACGATTTAGCTAAACAGCTATATTTTTTCGATTGAGGCGCTAGTGGACTGTAAGAGGCCTCTTAAATGCTAGTAATAAAAGACAAAGGTGTTTAATATTTAAGCAATACAGACAAACACATTGATATACTTACGTATTAGTAGAAACTGATTTCATACGCCCATTGAATCGACAATTGCTTGAAATTAAATTATAACTTTAAAATTAACTCAATTTCAGAAGCACATGTCATTTGTTCGGACATTTTAATGTGTCGTGATAGCAATTTAAAATATTCATAGTAATATTTAATATACTTTTATAAACTTTTGTTCATATAAATTATTGGGATTTTAAATATTGGAACTTTTTCATTAAATATTAACGTGATAGTTACATAATTAAATTTCTTGATTGAACATTCAGTTTGATGCCCATTTTTGCATACTTTACGTGAACCTATAACATGCGAAAACGTTTAAGTTATTCAATCTTTCACTCTGATTTATATGTATAAATTATTCTTGTTTTTTATCTGTTTTATAATAACGTTGTCCTAAAGGTACTATCATATTGAAGGTATGTACGTTTACAGACATTCAAATTCACTTACAGCTAGAGCCAGAACAAGTAGACAGGAATACAGTAGGAATAAGATACTCAAGTACTTCTGAAATACTACTACAATTTTCTCCACAAATTCCTAGCACAAATCTTCGTCGACTGACATTGAACATTTCTCTAAAGCCTACACTCGCACTCGGCCAGTGCAAACACGTTGCAGCTACTCGTACGAGCTACATAATCATTTTCTATCCTGCCAGCTACACATTCTGCATTAGGCACTGCAATCTTTAAGCCTAGTACACACGTACGTGGCTTTAAGGCAGTATCAACAACGGTTGTTGACGCTGTTCTGTTCCAAGCCTTGTTTACGAAAACGTAGTGCACGACTGTACAATGTATGTGTTCACTTGTCTACGGGAATGTACGTAATTATGTGTGCATTTGCAGGTATGTCTTCATAAGTACCGTTGTACAAATTAGTGTGCGCTTTGGTAATTGAAATCGGAATTTGTTTATTAAAAGTCGTACCTGTGATGGTTAGGGGTTGGTTTCATCCGGCCCGCTGGCTCTTCCCCGTCGACGAGCTAGATGGGAAAAAATGTCTCATCGAGCCCGCTACTGTCGTTATCGACATTTAGCGCTGGATGGTACAGGATCAATTTGGCTTAGTCCCATCCAGTTCGCTGTCCCTATCCCGTCAACAGGGTAGATTGAATAAATAGTTTCATCGACCCCGTTAGAGTCTTGTACAAATTGAAACAAGCGCGAGTGAAGCGAGCTCGAGATTTAAGACACCCCGACTACCACGGAGAGGTAAAACCCATCCGTGGTTAGTACATGTTTGACAAGCATGTTGCAACAAAGGCGTAAATGATCAAACCAGGAATAAGACTAATTTGTCAAATAATAAATTTTTGGCGTTGAATAGTGAGTGTTTTTTTCTTTGTCAGGGGAACACTCTTTAGGCACACGTAACACAACACTAACGTAGCGCAATTGCCATCAGGACGTCATTTGCAAGCGGCCATTAACAAATGGCGTCCTGTTGGCGCTTGCACTACGTTAGTATTGTGAAAGTTTGCCTTAAATGTGTGATTTCCCATTATTCCTCGCGTCCGCGTCTTATACACTGTTCCCCTACAAGATTTCCATCATTTTTAATGTTTAACAAGCGCGTCAAAAGAGCTGCAGTCTATCGAAATATTTGAGAAATACATAGACAATTTGATCGTTCACAGGGTGTTATACCAAACTTGTGTTTTTCAGATCCTGAGCTTCCTTTGGAAGTAGACAGTGGTGGATCTAGCTCGTTGTGAGTTCCGCAAAGTACGTTCCGTAAAGTCACTGGTTCGATTGCAGGCTTCGCGGAATTTTAATATGAAAGGAACCTTTGCTACCCATTGACAATATAGAGTGAACATTGGTCTTGATGTCAATAAGGCCTTTGTCAAACAGACAGGTGAGTCAGCAGCGATAACTAACCGATACGAGACGTCAGTCCGATGGTCACGCTATCGGATCGCTTTCGCTTTTCTATATGACTGGATTCAAACAATTCAATACATTACAAATAAAAACACCTCGCTTCGCATTCGTCACGCCTGTCTGTTTGACAAAGGCTTAAGTGTTTATCATTACGTAAGAATAAATGATCAAATACCCTTTTTTAGATTTTGTGTAAAGTTCCAACTGTTCTCAATTTTTTTACATTATTATCTCCTTTTTTGAATGTCTTTTATGAAGTATTTTTAAGATAATAAAAAAGGGAAATAATCACATAAATATTTATCATTTTCTTTGTGACTTAAAAGTAACTTTTATAAGTTTGGGCTTAAGTAAGTGGAATGTTATTCGATTCGCACATTGTTTATTCAAAAACTTTTATGATTAAGTCTCGGAATTGAATTTACGGAGAGCGGCAGGACGCGCTCAAGTGTTTTGGGACATACTGCTCTGAAACATTACGGGGAGAAGTTTTTTCAGTTTGTTACTTGCTTCAGTAGGGAAAGTTTTGCAAATTTCATTGTAGATATCATAACTAGCTCCCAATATTACCAATGAGGTCTCGCTAAACATTTTAAATATTGTTGAGAATTTGTAAGATTTTCTGTAGAGGGAAAAAATCGACCGCGTAGGAATGAAACTAAGATATCTGGGTTCAGTACGTCTGACGCTCTCTCCTATCGCGCCACCTAGGTCTTGCCTACAAGAGTCGAATTCTTCACTCTATTCTTAATAGCTTATAGCGACGTTCGGCGTCATCTATTGCTGGAAATTAAAACGCTACAACCAACATGTTGACATTACAGTCAAATCAGTGTTGTAATAGATAACGTCTACTATACAAAATACTTTCTAACTGCTCGCGATCGTTTTTTTTTCCACTTAAAATCTTTGACGTATAGCTATTTGGAAATATAAAATGACTTAAGGCGAGTGGTCAATGTTATGGTGGAACAGTCATGTGGAGGAGCCACCAAAATTGAACCACCTGAAATGATTTTTTGGTGGGTTACTCTAGCATGAACTCAAACTCAAAGCATTTATTTTAAATAGACGTTTAGAGATAAATTTGAATTTACAAAGAAATAGTAGCTATGCTACAGTCCTTGGGTGTCACCACTGCGAGGATCGCCCAGAGGACTCGGTGGAGCATACGATGCAGGACTGCCCCGCTTGGGCAGAGCACCACCGTGTCCTCACGACGGCGATAGGCGGAGACCTCTCGCGCCCGGCATTGGTCGAGGCCATGCTGCGGGGCGAGACGGACTGGGAAGCGGTCGCCTCCTTCTGCGAGGCAGTGTGTTCCTCGCGCGCCTCAAAGAGTGTCACCATAATGACGGGGCCCCCCTCTAGAAGACCAAAGCCTGCCGGGGTTGCGGAACTCACAAATTACCGTGACCCCGGTACGTAAAGGGCTATTGAAGGACACCGTGGATTTAAGTCAGTCAAGTCTGACAGTCCCTCCCGCTCTGCCTTGGGCGGGAGGACTCATTTGATGATATTACCAAGTTAAAAAAAAAGCTATGCTACAGTCCTAAACACAAGACATAATAACGTGTGAAAGTATTACTTGTATATTTACACATTGTCATTCCAAACCGTATGAATGTTAGAATGATTGTGTTTGCCAATGTTCATTCAGAAATCACTACAGGCACTAGTAAATCATGCCAGTCAATCACAAAGCTCGTTCCCGCCATCCTTCACGTCCATATGTCCACACACAGCGTAGTAACTTGTTTATTGGTTCGCATTATTTGTCAATCCAATTGGTCGGTGTGTGTCAATAAAAAATATTTTCGTAATCCCGAATCGTTGGTGATGTTGTCCTATAAATAATATAAAAAGAAAATGTTTAGAAGCGGAGGATAAATATAAGGAAGTGTTTGTGAGGAGGGATGAAATTTTGAAGTGATGCTTGAACAACGGATCTAAGAAGGCCACTTTATGAGCAAAGATTAAATTCGTAAAATGGAATAATCTATTCTGCTGCCCAAGCAATAGAATAGATAATATTGATAAAGAAAATTTTTATCGCAATTCTAAAAATTTGCTGAAGTAGCGTTTTTAGATCCCACGGGCAATTGTTTTGCTGAAACACAACTATTGCGAGCACTACGTACCTTTCAATAGTATCTAATCCTATAAGGTCAGCGTAGGTCGTCTTAGGGTACCTTTTCCCCTCCCAGTGTTATTACTCATACCTGCCTTATATATTTTTGTTCGTCGTCTGTCACTCATCCTCTCAACATGACCGAACCTTCTAAGTATTCTCTTAATAATGAATTAATACACAATTATTTAGAATGCAAAATCACCGCTGTTCTTAGTAACAATATTTAGCATCAGCCGATTTTGTTAAGATTGAATACAGCCAATAACCCTTGAATACAGTACCATATAAATTAGAATGAGTATTTACTTGCAAATTGAAAACCCAGAATACGCTCAAACGAACATATACGTACTTAAACGGGAAATCCGTCCCTTTCCCTCAGAGACCTAGATCAAATGAATAGTAAATACCTAACACAAAATGAATCCATTTTAAAACAACCTCTGAACAAAGCAATAACTTTCACAAAATAAAATTACCATCGCGACGTACAACTTATTACGCATCAAATTGAACAATCCAGCGTTACTCAAACTTCTTCCAATTTAGACCCCCGCGGCCTGACACAGCGGATACATAGAATTTTCCACTCAGTATACATGTCAAATGTCTTTGTGATTCTCAAAGTTTACCCCGGCGCAGTGACGGGGCGCAGAAATGATAAATGACAGCGGCTAATGAGAGCCCATCAAAAGTTAGTGAATTATTTCAATGATGAAGCTGAATGTAGGCCGAGCTTGTGTACTGACTTTGAGTTGTGTTTAGAAGTGAAGCGTATTTGTCGGAACAGTTAAATAGAACAGGTATCATACAATTCTGTGTATGAAAGAACGGCTCCTGTTCCAAGAGATAATAAATCCATTGTATGAAAGCACAAGTTTTACTTATAACAGTAACCTTTGTTAGAATAAGACAAAAAATGTTACTATTACATTCTGTAACGGTCGTCACAAGCTCTTTCTTTTTCTCGTATAGGTTCAACACCTTAGAAAGAGAAGTATCCTGTGGGAACAATTCAAGTCTCCTTCGTAACAGTTATTCTTCCTACATAGTATGAAAATAACAGACTGCTATATCGTAACAAGTTTTTGGAACAGGAACAGGTGGAACTGATATGAAATTGTACCTGTTACAGCCCACTTCTGGTTATGTTGTTATTTTCTTTTTGTGTACGAGTTGAGAGAGGGGTAAAGAGCAGATTCGATCTGTAAGTGCCCTCATAACAATGACGTATGTATGAAAGGAAATTGCTTGTGACTGAGATGAGAATGCTAAGGGGGATGTGTAGTGTAATGCGAATGGATACAATTACAAACGAGTATAAAAGAAGAACTGTGGAATTATGAAAGTAGTGCCGATGACTGAACACTGGTGTTATATTCAATGGATCGTGGGTATAAATGGTAAGCGTCATATATGAAGAAGACCGAAGAAACGAAGTGGACTGTCTGAAGAATGATACAACTAGGAAGGCGGTGTCTGGTGTGATTATGAATGAGAGAAAACTATGGAAATAGAAGACACGCTGCGCAGATTCCACATATATTAGAATAAGCGCAGGACGTTGTTACATCGTAAAATCATCAAATCAGTCAGGGCAGGACCTGTTTTTTTTAACGACGCTGAAATTATCCCTTTTAAACGTTATCCAGATTACTTTTTTTTTACGTGGTAAATCATCTTATTAGTCCTCCCACCCAGGGCAGAACGGGAGGGACTGTCAGACTTGACTGACTAAAATCCACAGTGTCCTTCAATAGCCTTTTGCGTACCGGGGTCACGGTATATCGTGAGTCCCGCGACCCCGGCAGGCTTTGGCCCTCTACAGGCCTCGTCACTATGCTGACACTCCCTGAGGCGCGCCTGGAACACAACGCACCGTCGACCCGAGCATGGTCCATGATCGGAACGAGTCGTCTGTCGCCATAGCGTCTACCACTGCGGCTGGGGTGGAGGGAGGACGCTGTCCTCTCCCTCCTGCGGCCCGCCTCCTCCTTCGCGAGCATGACTGCTTCGCAGAAGGAGGTGACCGCTTCCCACTCCGTCTCGCCCCGCAGCATGGCCTCGACCAATGCCGGGCGCGAGAGGTCTCCGCCTATCGCCGTCGTGAGGACACGGCGGTGCTCTGCCCAAGCGGGGCAGTCCTGCACCATATGCTCCACCGTGTCCTCCGGACAATCCTCGCAGTGGTGACACCCAGGGGTTTCTTCCCTCCTTATCAGACACAGGTACCTCCTGAAACTTCTGTGTCCGGTGAGGACCTGCGTCATGCGGTAGGTCAGGACGCCATGTAACCTATACAGCCACTCCTCAAAGAGGGGTCTTACCGCCGCGATTGCGGCGTACCCGAGATTACTTATATCTAGGACATAAATTTTCAACGAACCTTGGCATTACCCATTCGCTTGCAAACGAGAATAAGAATAGTCTTAAGGTAAGATCACTTAGACACATAAAGAAGGAACAGAATGCCATTATAGCCTTAATGGCTCGAGACATAAATAAGTGTCTATGATCTACATTTTTTATTTCCGTTTTCTATATTTTAACTTTAATATAAGAGCAGTGGTAACATTCCGACTTATAAGTTGTGGATCATTTGAACCCAGCCAGGTGCATCACTTTGTGTTATTTAATTTCTCAACAACGCTGTCAAAACGGTGAAGGAAGGCATCGAGGACAGACGGTAGCACCTACTGCCTCAATCTGTCCTTTAATATATTTTCAACCTAATCACCAATAGTGGAAGGTTAATGTTCGATTGGTATTATTTTACAGATTGGGGCAGGTTGACTTGCTGGCGTAATTTTTAGTTCTATTACAACAGAACCAAATATTCGAAGACATTGTGAAATAGAACATGGTGGACCCACACGGGCCCAGTGTGGGCTGGTAGATACACATAGCCAGCACCTTTTTGTCAGCCATTAAATGAAGCCATATTACAAGCACCCTTTTCAAGCGTCACCTCAAACCGACCATTTATTTCGAAAACAAACATCTATCTATACATATAATAAATCTGTAGAAGGGTCAATTCTGTACATTGAAAATATTGAAAAATTTAATAGCGGGGGGTGTTGCTGGATCGATACCAAACCCAAAAATGTGATAAAAAAAATTTTTGTCTGTCTGTCTGTCTGTATGTGCAGGCATCACGTGAAAAGTAACGGTTCGATTTCGATGAAACTTGGTATAATTATACCTTATTATCCTGGGCATAAAATAGGATACTTTTTATCCTGGAAAAATACGTAGAAAAAAAAAATTATTTTTCAGTTTTATTCATAGACGTTGTTCTGTAGAACCGCGAATCTCCTTAATTATTATAGGCTTAGCCGTATTTGGGTTCAATAGATATTTATAAGATATCATTGTCAGAGTTACTTAAAATGGAGAAATAAACCATCCACGCGAAGGCCGACATCCGCGCGGACGGAGTCGCGGGCGGAAGCTAGTAACCTAATAAACAAAACACAAACTTCATCCATTATTTAAATCCTGTAATAATTCGAGAAAACCAATGTAACGTCATAATGGAATCACTCACGATTCGAGAGACTTCGTCCCAAATAATTATGCTTGAAAGTACGTCACAAGTTGTCCCAACTTTGGGGCCCGACCGAGAAGTTTTTTATTTGTAAATCGCCTATCCGAAAGAAATTAACATTTTTTTCTGACAGCCAACAAGCATTGCGTTCTTTTATTTTCAGCCTTCTTTTGTTTGCTGTAAATGAGGTTTTGATTGTTAGTTCTCAATAAATTACTGTTTTTTAAACTTTTTGTTAGAACCAGGAAGGTTTTTGCTTTTTTTCAATTCGAGGAATTTCCTTTAATAGAAATCCTTTCTCTTTTTCTCTGAAGAGTTTTATTTTCGGAAACTGTTTTAGGTAGATTAAAATCTGTAATGTTGAGGAAAAATTGACTTTCGTAATTTACACGAGTAACGTTATTTGGATTGGGTGTAATGAACTAGCTATTGCCACCGGCTTCGCTCGCGTTTTTCTCGAAAATGTTAATGTTAATCCAGGATATAAACTATCTATGGACCAAACAATTTTGTGTAAAAGAGTAACAAACAAACATATACGAGTACCATCCACCCTCACAAACTTTCGCATTTATAATATTAGTAAGAAGTAAGATAAGATTAGTAAGATAAAATCTAGATTTCTGGTATTAACATCATAATAGTGAATTTGTGTCGATCCACAAATTAATGTTTAAAATATTGTCCTCACAACAAATCAAATAAAAAAAAACACAATAAAACTTATCACAAAAATCATGAATTCACATTAAACAGTGTTGTTATTGCATAACTCCTATTTATACTTTTCTAATAAAAAAAGTTTGAGGATTTATAGTATATTTTTGTGTGTCAGCAACACTGAAGTGTCATTTGTTGAACAATTACAAAGTTTGTAGTGGAACTGACTCTGTTTGGTTGTTATTAAGCGATTTTATTTTTATACTTTTTGTTTAAAATCACAGTACCTACCTATTAATTATCGGGCACGCCGCAATCGCGGCGGTAAGACCCCTCTTTGAGGAGTGGCTGGATAGGCGTCACGGCGTCCTAACCTACCGCATGACGCAGGTCCTCACCGGAGACGGAAGTTTCGGGAGGTTCCTCTGTCTGATAGGGAGTAAAGAAACGCCTGGGTGTTACCACTGCGACGATCGTCCGGAGGACACGGTGGAGCATACGGTGCAGGACTGCCCCGCTTGGGCAGAGCACCGCCGTGTCCTCACGACGGCGATAGGAGGAGACCTCTCGCGCCCGGCATTGGTCGAGGCCATGCTGTGGGGCGAGACGGAGTGGGAAGCGGTCGCCTCTTTCTGCGAAGTATTTATGCTCGTGAAGGAGGAGGCGGGCCGCGTGAGGGAGAGGACAGCGTCCTCCCTCCACCCCAGCCGCAGTGGTAGACGCCCACGGCGTCGGACGTCGCAGGACGATCTCCGGCCACCGTAGGCGCGGGCATGCGAGCAGCGAGTAATGGGCGACTCGCTGTCGGACCATAGACCATGCCCGGGTCGACGGTGCGTTGTGTTCCACGCGCGCCTCAAAGAGTGTCAGCATAGTGACAGGGCCTGTAGAGGGCCAAAGCCTGCCGGGGTCGCGGGACTAACGAATTACCATGACCCCAGTATGTAAAGGGCTATTTAAAGACACCGTGGATTTTAGTCAGTACAAGTCTGACAGTCCCTCCCGCCCTGCCCTGGGTGGGAGGACTCATTTGATGATTTTACCACGATAAAAAATAAAATCTATTAATTATAACAAGACTTTTATTAAACGCGTATGAAATAATTGGAAAGTGATTTCATTCAAGTCAATTTCGATGAACATCCTTTGAATTTGTATATTTTTATGCAAAAGCATTCATGAATGGCAAGTGGAGATTCAGAGATTACATTATCAGTCAAAACCCTTTGTATATCTGTTGTCATAAAAAAAAATACTCAAATCCTCTTTTCACGTATTTTTATTTTGATGTAATTACGTCTCACCAGGTCCAAATGTAAATTTTAATTAATTTAAAGCCTTATTTCAACATAAAACTAAAAAAAAAATGGTTGCAGAAATAAAATTGTGAAAATGTTTCCAGCCAGCGCTACTAGGTTCCCAGCAAAGCGGGAGCGTCGACTTCCGATTCTACCGACGTCACTTCCGCAGCGCCTCTCGCGGGCAAGCCTTTGTTGACTGAAATTGTAAAATGCATGTAAATAATAAATCCTTTTTGAAAAACTGAATTGTTTTCCTTACTTTTCTCCATATTTTTTTTTTACTTGCAAAAATGGAGACGAGGGTTTATGATGTTTTTTTGTTTTCTTTCTGAAATTGTTTCTGCCTAGTGGTTGCAGGCGTCATTGATGAGCTTTGACGTGTTGGTTCGATTCTCAGTAATGGTCATTCAGACGGCACGGTTGGCGCTGTGGCTAAGCGATTGGACTGCTGCGCTGCGTGTCGCGGGTTCGATTCCCGCACGGAACAAATATTTGTATGATCTACAGTACGTAGTTGTTCCGGGTTTGGGCGTTTGTGTATGTGTGTTTATATGTTTCTAAACGCACCTACGACACAGGAAAAATTCCTAGTGTGGTGCAACATTAAAAAGAAAATGCTAACAATTTTTCTCAGTATCATGTAGTCTGGATTTGGGCCCGATTGATGGTCGCACTCTATTACATGGGACTTATACATAACTGGCGAAAATGGCGTTTATTTATGGTTGAATAAGATTAGCTAATACCAAGTATATTTAATCTTCAAAATTTTGAGAGTAAGGCGTTAAATGGATAAATGCATTTTGCTGTTATTGAAAATGTGAGTTTATTTATTGCACCTTATTTCCTGCCACGTAAAATATAAACCCCATATCATTATTCTTTTACAACACTTTACCCTTTTCTTATTTATGTGATCAACCATAAAAAATCTCAACACTTCCCAACGACCGTACACCACACACAAGACAAACCGTATATCCTCAAGATTGCAAAAAAAAGAGAACAGGCAAAACGCCTTTCTTTTTACAGGTAGACCTTCTAAGAACGTATGGTCATAACGTCTAATAAAGTTTATCGCGGCTTCGAATGGGCCGACAATGAAAGCCGTGGGCAGACCGTGTCAGGTCCGTGGTCGAACCGTGGGCCATAAAAACTGGCCGTAACCCTCGTTCGTCCGCTTTACTTCACAAACGTGGCTAAATAATGGAAGGTTGCCGCGGTAAGGGTTGGCACGTGGCCTGCTCACGACTGATGAATTAAATTACTTTGATTTTAAAAAACAGTGTTATATTTTTTAGGTCTTTGTACTCTAATTCAACTTTATGTCACGTTTTCCTAATTGAGTATTACGATTTTTTTCATATTTAGTCGGAGTTTCATAAAAGTTCTTTATTTAAAACAAGAAACCTCTAAAGTCCAATCAGCCGTCTTCTTGATTTTTGATCGTCAGTGATGTATTAGCAATTTTTAAGTGTCGGATATTCGTCAATTTTGGTTTGCCGGACTAATTAGATTTTTCAGTCAAATACTCTATTTTTATTCTTCCTATGAACTTAACGCATTATGTAAAAATCTAATGAATTGGGCGAAACTAAAAAATATTTGTTCTCTGCCTGTTCAAGGATGTGAGTAAAAATGTTTACAAACGCACAGGTACATAGGTACAGGAGAGAATCCTAGAGTGGCGCAAAGGTTTTTTTTTAAAATAAAATAAGCGTTACTAAATAAGTTTATAACATACAAAGGTTTTCATATTTTCCGACCAATACACGTTCAAAATAATAAAGTAACTGCCACAAATTTGAACCGCATTATTTTCAGCCACCCTTTGTGTCCCAACCCTACAATCATAACGCTTGCTAGAATAACAATAGAGCATAGAGAATAGAGTCTCAGTGGACGATTGTATGACATTGTCTAGTATTTTATGTGTTGACTGTAACCTGGTTACGACTCTGTGACATTTCCTCGCGAGTAAGCTGAAATGGCTAGCTTCCTTTATCCTTTTGAAATAGATACATAGCTGAGAATTTTATCATCCGTAGTGTTATCTCGTTCATTTGTCAAGACGGATTGTTTTCATAAATACAATGTAAGGTTACAGTTATAATTTTGGTTGTAACTGTATGCTAAGACTTTTATTATTTCTCGTTTATAGCCTGTACTAAAGTGTGTTTAAGCCGCGCTTGCCGAGGTTGGTCTGTGGATGGGTGACCATCCGTCATAGCGAGTGTCCTCCATGCCTCGGAAAGCACGTAAACCCGTTGGTCCCGGCTGTCATTTCTAGATTTTTAACAGTCGTTACTGTTAGTCAGAAGCTCATAAGTCTGACAGCTAGTCTTACCATGGGGTATCGTATTGCCCAGTTACTGGGTTGTGGAGGTCCGACAGGCAGTCGCTCCATGTAAAATACTGATATTCAGCTGCATCTGGTTCGACTGCAAGCCGACCCCAATATAGTTGGGAAAAGGTACGCAGATGATGATTAAGAGAGTGTACTAAATACTGCGAACGGTATTTAATTATATTTTTCCACACTAGATATATCTCCTGTACCGTGTGTGCGTTTTCAAACATTTAAAAACACATCTGCAAACAGACATGGAGCAACTTTGTAAAGATCATTACACATTTTTCTTTCGAACGAGAAACGAACCTGCTACACTTAGCAGTCGATCGCTTATCGCTCAGTTAAGCCTTTGTCAAACAGACAGGCGTAATGAATGCGAAGCGAGGCGTTTTTATTTGTAACTAGCTTCGGCCCGCGACTCCGTCCGCGCGGATGTCGGTCTTCGCGTGGATGGTTTATTTCCCCATTTTGAGTAACTCTGACAATGACATCTTATAAATATTACGGCGCTGAATCCACTGCGGGTAATGCAACGTGTGGTCGCGGTTCTACAGAACAACGTCTATGAATAAAACTGAAAAATAAGTTTTTTTTTCTACGTATTTTTCCAGTATAAAAAGTATCCTATGTTATGCCCAGGATAATAAGGAATAATTATACCAAGTTTCATCGAAATCGAACTGTTAGTTTTCACGTGATGCCTGCACGAACAGACAGACAGACAGACAGACAGACAGAAAGACAGACAGACAGACAGACAAAAATTTTTTTAATCATATATTTGGGTTTGGTATCGATCCAGCAACACCCCCCGCTATTTATTTTTTCAATATTTTCAATGTACAGAATTGACCCTTCTACAGATTTATTATAGTATAGAAGATAGATAGATGTATGGAATTGTTTGAATCCAGTCACATAGAAAGGCGAAAGCGATCCGATAGCGTGACAGAACTATCGGACTGTTATCGCTTCGGACTCGCCTGTCTGTTTGATAAAGGCATTACTGTGCCAACCGTGCTACGCGTGTTGCCAACATTTTTGAAATGTCTTATTTAAAAAGGGTTATTGGAACTCGGTTTATATAATTTTTAAATTGGTTTAATTTAGATGTAGCCCTTATGGACCACCGCGCGTTGTGGATTATGGCCCGCTGGTCCACAACTATTCACCAGTTTCACTAATAATAATATACTCTAGCTTTTTCAAAAATAATTTTCTAATCAGTCCCAAGTGATCCTTCATTTTAACAAGATCTTATGAAAACCTAAATCTAAGACGTCGTCGATCGGGCGCCACGTCTCTCAAACTATCTGTATGTTAATTTTCTTTGTACGCGCATCGCATAAGCTGAGTGAAGTTTATCAAGAATAAGTCTTCAAGATCAGGGCTTGAAGACCGAATTATAATGAAAAGTCTTCAAGCCCTGATCTTGAAGACTTTTCATTATAATTCGGAGATCGAAAGGACTTACGTGGTAAGGATACCTAGACATTTTTTTTTTGTTTTTACATTGTAATAATCATCAAATGAGTCCTCCCACCCAGGGCAGAGCGGGAGGGACTGTCAGACTCGTACTGACTAAAATCCACGGTGTCCTTCAATAGCCCTACGTTACGGGGTCACGGTAATTCGTGAGTCCCGCGACCTTGGCAGGCTTTGGCCCTCTACAGGGGGCCCCGTCACTATGCTGACACTCCTTGAGGCGCTCGTGGAACACAATGCGCCGTCGACCCGACCCGGGCATGGTCCATGGTCGGACAGCGAGTCGCCCATTACTTGCCGCCCGCGCCTATGGATACCGAGATGGAAAATATTAGTAAATTTTCTGGATTTTATTTTAGCTGGCTGTAACCGATAGGGTGTTAATGGTCGGTTGTTTTTTTTTACTTTTTGTTTCATTTAGTACGTGTTAACACCTATGTCGTGAATTGTAAACCGTCTTTTGACGTGTTTTGTACTTGCTGGACACGCTTTTCTGAGATAGAAATGTCCCTGCTATCTTCACACGTAATGTACAAGATAAGGTTTGAATGTAAAGAAGTTTTCGAATAATGCAATTAAATCAACAAGACACCAAAAATTTGAACCCGGGCGATACCACGGCGGGCCGTAAGTATACCCACAATCTCTATTATATTTTTAGAATTATTGGTTTTGGACAGTCGATTCCTTTATCTTCAATATTCCAACTATTTCGAAAGAAAGGGTGGTGACCACTTAATGATAAGCACTTATTTTTCTGATTATACCTATTACTATTAACCTCTTTGTGGATGTACTATTAGCGATGACCTCTGCCTTACTCTTCGCTGATTAGAAGCGTGAACAATGTTATGATATTTTATCTATAATCGACTTTTTTTAAAATATTTTCATTAAACTTAATATTATGATTACGTCTGTTTGATAATAAGAGGTTTTTCATTAGAATTTGCCAACTACTTGAGACATCTTCTGAATAATCTTATCATAACTCTGATAATAATAGCAGTACTCTAGAAGTACTCTAGACGTCTGATTACAGGTCTGTCTGTAGTGTGATCGCGACCCGATCCATCCCAATTCCATTTGGAGATCAAATACTATCTTCAGTTTTCGTTGTAAAGTTATAGGGTGTAACTTTTTTGTGGTCTTATTTTTCGTTTTTTATTTAAATCTGCATAGAGTGTAAAGAATGCACGTATTTACTATGAATGCAGCATGTATTTACTATGAATGATTCAACGATGGACTTAATTTAGGGGATGTAAGTGTCAGGGCTGAGGGATTATTCGAAAGAGATACCGCGGCCCTGGAACGTAAAGGGTAATTGAAGACACAGTGGTTTTAGACAGTAAGAATGCAACACTCCTTTTTCGCTAGTTATTACACTACAGGTCTGAAATCAGGGTATTCATTATTTGCGGTGTTTTTTATTTATTTTATTTTTTTGCCACCGGCTTTCGAAAGTATTTTTGAAGTTAAAGTTTTTTATTTCATCATTTTTAGTTTAAATATTCAACCCGAATTCTTGTCAAATTCATAATTTATTACATGTGCACTAGAATTTGGTTAAAAAAATAAAAATGAAATCGGTTGGTAAGCGACGGAGTTATGCGCGAACAAACATAAAAAAAATCCGAATTGGCTACCTCTCCTTTTTGAAACTAATAATTTAAATACTGATCAAACAATTGACTCGATATTACAATTATATCATCAATCCATTTTAACTCTTCCACTTTAATCCAACAAAAAACCACTATTCGCGTAATTCACACCTGAAATCTATACCCGCAATTTACTTTCGCATACAAAAAAATTACGAGGCACCCTGTATATGAAGCACCTGCGCCCGGCTCACGTTCTTATTAATTCCACAGTATAGAAATTGGATTCCCTTATTGGAGTAACGATTATTCCAATGGTTTTCATTTTCGATTCGCGAGTCGTCGCATAATTTATTCCGAGTATAATTGAACAGGAATCCGCTGCGTTTTCGTCGATATCTTCGACTGTTATCTATTGGGAATTAGTTTTTGGTAGGTTGATCAATATGATTTTTGTGATTTAGCTATTGAGCAGGGTGTGTTTTCGAAATTGGGACTATGATTTGTCAATAATACGAACAAACTAAGTTCAACTACTAATTCTTAAATTATAATACAATATTATAATTTTTCTAATACAAGTTAATACAATCATGTCAATGAAATGAAGAAAATAATTATCAGTTTATCATTTTCACTTTAGCCTTTGTCAAACAGACAAGCGAGTCCGATGTGATAACGAACGGAGACGAGACGTCAGTCCGATAGTTCGGTCACGATATCGGATCGCTTTCGCTTTTCTGTGGCTGGATTCAAACAATTCCATACATTACAAATAAAAACGCCATGCCTGTCTGTTTGACAGACTTTAAAGTTCATTTATCACAGCTCGGACTGATCTAAGTATGAGAATAATTCGTTCAGAATATTATATTGCATCGTTTAGTCGATAATAGATGGCCGGTAAACGGTGGGAACAGAGCCCTTATCACGAGATTTCACGTTGTAAAGAAAACGGGAACTTAATTTGATAGAAAAAAAATGAGTAAATCCGTACGTGTTAATTGCAAAGTCACGGATCAAATCTAAAATACGTCTAATGGATAAATCCGTGCGTGTATGGCAAGTTATTATGGACAGCAGGATTAATCAAGTATTCCTGTTATTTTTAAAATTAGTCCATATTTTTAACATTATGACTACTAGCTGTGGCAAGTTTCCGAAAGATAACCGACCAGCACTTGAAGTCTTCAAAGTTATTTTCAGTTAACGTCCTCCTAAAACGTGTCAACGTTACGTTCACTTGAATGCACATCGTAGTCGATACCAATAGATAAAAGTCTTACCATCTCTGTTGAAAGGTTTTTTTTAAATTTATGTATAAGCCCACATTTGACCACTATCTCACCTGATGGTAAGCAATGATGCGGTGGTATTCAAATATGTATATACGAAATATGGATGTGATGCTAAACAATTTGGGAAAAGAAGTGAAATAATGTTTGTGTTGTTCAGTCGTCTCGAGTTGATCCTTGGCATTTTTTTTATCTTGGGAGAGTCATTGATGGTTACCTCCTCACCAGGGCGAGGCGGGACAGACTGTCAGACTTGTACAGACTAAAATCCACGGTGACCTTTCATAAGCCCTTTACGTTCCAGGTCGTTACGTCACGGTTACTTGATGGCAGTCCCGCGACTCTGGCAGGCTTTGGTCCCCTATTGGGGGCCCAGACAGATTGCTGACAGCTCCTTGAGGAGCGCGTGCACCACCCATCGACGTCGACGCGCAGTCAACCCGGGCATGTGAGATCGGACGGCAAGTCACCTATTACTCGCCCTCCGCGTGCCCGCGCCTACGGTAGCCGGAAATCGTCTCGTGACATCCGTTGCCGTGGGCGTCTCTCGCAGTGGCTGGGTTGTGATGTGGACACTGTCCTCTCCTTCACAAGTCGCGCCTCCTCCTTCGCTAGCATAACATTAGTACGTATTAATCCATAGGTGCCCTATGTGGAATGAAATTCTGGATGAAAATTTTGGAATAAATGTTTTTTTTTCTAAGCGCACCTGCAAAAATAATTGATAGGTGTTGTTCGTGGAATAGCTTAGGTGCCATTCGCTCAGGTGCCATTTCAGCGGGTGTCCGATGTGGAATACCTCAATACTCAGACTATAAAGTTCAAAACAGGATAAAACGTGACCTCGTTAGAGGTTGTCTCGTCACCTCGATAGCGGCACAATGACATGACGTAGGTATGACTTAGAACGGGGTATCAGCAAAAAAAAAAATTGGGACTTTTCCTTTATTATCCCTTCAAATGCTATACTATACAACATTATTTTTTGTTTATGCGAAACCCGATACACCTGTCTAGTATTTTTGTGTAAAGAATCTATGTACAAAATTTTAAAACCATATCATAAAAAATCACAAGGTTATGAGTTTATATATTACCTGGTTGTCCGTTCAAAAACATGCTCATTTCACGGTACACCTGGGTAAACCGCGTCTCCTGTGTTATACACTCGTGATAATAGCTTGGCAATAGGTACCTAACCATACGGTGATTGTATTGTAATTAACTGGTAATAAAATTTAATTAAAATATTTTTGAAAAAAAAATATAACATGGTGTAAAAATTATTGGAATCGAATCAGTTACTGATTCTGAACAAACTATATTCAGGTTTCGCATATAGTAAAAATAATGTTGTATAGGTGTGTAGAGGATAAAATAGTTGTATTTATTACATTGTTGGAGAAGTATCTGCGATCGTGATAATTTGAGTTTAACATGGTAAAATATATGATATTTTTATACTTCACTGTTTTTGTACGTGTCTGTTTACGACACGTACAAAAACAGTGATAGGCTGACATTGTGCTGAGCTGAAGCTCGTTTGAAACTAACGTTAATTATTTACAGAGACGTGACGTCTAGTCTGCAATGTTAGAGATTGCTTAATCCTGTACCTATAATAAAATGAGGTAAATTTTAACCAATAAAGAGACTATTTATAAAATTAAAGTGAAAACAATTGAAATTCGTGTTCGAATTCAAGCCTTTGTCAAACAGACAGCCGATAGCGAACCGGACCGAGTCCGAAGCGATAACGAACCGATACGAGACGTCAAACTGACTGAATGCAGCGAACCGAGGCGTGGCAGTTGTATTAGCTGGCTTTTTATGAACGACGTCAAACAGAGCAAACACGCCTTTGCCACGTCGTCGCATCAGTTCGGTCACGCTATCGGATCGTTTTCGTTTTTCTATGTGACTGGATTCAAACAAATCCATACATTACAAATAAAAACGCATCGCTTCGCATTCGCATGTCTGTTTGACAAAGGCTTCATAGTGTGGGACAGTCTTTAAAGAAGATTTTAAGATTTTATGTCAGTTGGAGCATTACATCAAATCACGCGTATCTATTCAATGATATAAACATCCACACTTCAAAACCAATCACAGAATAATTACAGAACTCTTTGAAATTCAAGAATATCCATTCCACTGGTTAATACACGCTTCATTAATCCACGAATGTACCGAGGCGTGTTAATACTCAATTTAAAAATACATTTGTTCAAATTAATAACGCCTGAACGATAGGTACGAGTTCAAAGGAGAATGCGAAATGATTGAGCATGCTTCTTTTAACACTAGACTGTCTCATTTGAACAGACGGATAGTCAATTCGTAGTTTTATAAAGCGCAGATCCACTGCAGTGCATGCTACGCCACGGTTACGGTTTTTTTTTTAATGTTGCCTCACACTAGGATTTTTTCTTGTGTCGTGGGTGCGTTTACAAACATAGAAACTCACATACACAAACGCGCAGACTCGAAATAACTACTTGTCGATCATACAAATATTTGCTCCGTGCAGGCATCGAACCCGCGACTCGCAGCGCAGCAGTCTAATCCCTCAGACACTCCGCTAAACGTGCCGTCATATGGTTGGGGTGCGTTTTAGTTGCGTGGATTCTTTTATTTAACAAACAGCTGTGCCCCGCGGTTTAACCCCGCTTTTGGATCCTGTTGGTTCTCGCGTGATATTATACATATATTGTATAGCTTATAATCTTCCTTGATAAATAGACTATCAAACACAAAAATTATTTTGGAATTCAAACCAGTACCTACTTTCTGGGATTAGCGCGTTCAACCGAACAAACAAATTCTTCAGCTTTATAGTATTATATTAGTACGGACGTGTGTCTACGTTTCTACGGCAGCATATACTATACACGAATATTAAGCTACGTTGAACTGTGGCATGGCCCGGAGATGAGATACGCTTTGTAGAGCAAACCGTATACCGCATACCCAGCGTGCATGGCGAAGACAAAGCTGATCTATGAGAGCATCTTATTCGAACAAGTCATGCGTGTACAGATGATACTGATTGAGGCGTAGCGTGTCCGTAGATTGCAGTGGACACAATCACATTTAATTTCTTGGCAAGCGAAGCTTGAGACACGTGTGTAGCTTCTCAGTGTGCCGCGGTGGGATAGCTTTATGCCCCATTCCCCTTTCTGTCTCACGTCAACTCGTCACCTTTGACTATGGCTAGTGTAAATATTTTATCTGTCAGAATAGTTAAGACTAGAAATAGGCATATAACTAGACGGACTTCGTAAAACCCATCGTTCAGGACTCTGATTCTATTCAAAAGTCAAATGACACAGAATCGAAAGTAGTATTGTATTGTGTAACGGGTATTTTGATTGCGGTAACTTATGTGTAATTAAGCAGTCGATATTTTATTTATTACTCTTTACACCACCATACCATACGATAGTATAGCTTTTGACTATAATTTGTACAAGTTTATTCTATAAATATATTAAAACGAGTTCATGAACACTATGCAACTATCATCTAAAATTTAAACAAAATATTTTAGAAGCATAAACTCATAAAATTTTGATGGAAAAGGTTCAATTAATCATATAGACCGTAATAATTAATAATCAGCCTCATAAAACACAAAAAAACTAAACATCATAAATCATTATTAACAATATCAAAACATATTAAACACACAAGATTATCGTGTTGACCGCTAATATATCTTTAAGTAGACAGAATGGTAGCAAAGAAAACAATTTATATGTTGTGTGAGGTGAATAAAACATCAGTTACCGAGAAATATTACACATATAGCCAGATTAATGGTGGTAAAAGAAGACAGCCATATTGGACCGGGAGTGTGGAACAAATATAATTGGTTAATGTACCACTAATGAGATACGGGGCCTTATGTCTTTTGTATCAACATGAATAGCAAGATTATTTAGAGTGGTATAATATGACTTTCTTGTTACATTGTTTAGAAAAGTCAAGGCTTTGTTTGAACTGTTGATAGATCTGTGATAAGGAAATTATTATGTAAAAAAAGCATTAAAAATTATTAGAAATAATTTTAGCTTCGGAAGTCGACGATACAAAATAAGAATTAAACAAATGAAGTCACTGACTTTGGAAGTTAAAAAAAATACAATTTGCTCCTCGTTTTTCAAGGCTGTTGATGGGCCTATACTTAGTCAGTAATTTTCAACAAGCTATATTTTGAAGATTTTACAGTTTCTCCGACCTGATTCAAGGTTTACATTTAGAAACAAATTCAACAAAATATATCCAAAACAAAATGTCACAATCGATAAATTAAATAGTAAACTAATGATTTTAAAAGCAATCTCTATCTTAGTGAGTTGTATCCAGTCTTTAAAAGAGATAGTAGAAGTATAAAATGAAGATACCAGATGGACCCTTCTGAAATGATTTTTTGTAGGAATGACTGTTATGAAAAAAAAACACAGTTTATGAGTCCATGCTCCCAGTCTGTAACTTATGCAGTCGCGACACGCGGTGTGTACCACCCGATTTAGAACATGGCGGGCGATAAGAATTATTATTAAGAATTATTTTTTATCCTCCATGACAGATGACGCAGTTTGGCGGGGGTGATGTGCCTTTGAGTAATAAATTGAAGAGTATTAAAGCCCTAGGGAGGATAGACTGACGTGAGGAAGTGAGGAAGTGTTTGCAGATCATTTAATGGGACTGACTGACTCTACTGCAATGTTGTTCTAGTTGTCTTAAAAGCTACACGAGGTAATTTCTCGGATTTAGTTTTCAGGTCAAATTTTGATTTCCTTTTCCCTGTACTGTCCGGAAACTTTTGATTTTTATTGATCACTGTGAATTTGTAATAAGCTATAAGAACTGTTCATGTTCTTGAATAAAAATTTGTAAACTAAAAATTAAATGCGTTTTTTATATTTTTTTATATTTACGTTTAATGCAGAATATTTCCGGGGTCGCGGGACTTACGAATTACCGTGACCCCGGTACGTAAAGGGCTAGCGAAGGACACCGTGGATTTTAGTCAGTACGAGTCTGACAGTCCCTCCCTGCCCTGGGTTGGAGGACTCATTTGATGATTTAACCACGATAAAAAAAATACAGAATATTTTCGAGCAGAGTGTATATAATTGCATACACTCTCCAAACACCATAAACTATTCCTTTCTGTGCGAATAAAACTGATACACTACCTATGTAACATTGTTTTTTTTCACATTTTTTTACGTGGTAAAATCATCAAAAAAGTCTCACCAGAGCAGAGCGGGAGGGACTGTCAGACTCGTACTGACTAAAATCCACGATGTCCTTCAATAGCCCTTTACGTTCAGAGGTCACGGTAAATCATAAGTCCCGCGACACCGGCAGGCTTTGGCCCTCTAGAGGGGGGCCTATGTCACATTATAGTGAAAATATATAAAAAGGGGCAACCCCATAACAGCACGACCCAAATGAAAATTATTAAAAAGTACTATTTTTTATCCGTCATGATGGGGTATTATAGCGCCTGGCAATATAGGCCAACAGTCGCTTAGTGATTTTTTACGTTCATGGGAACATTTTGTATGCTGCCATGTTGCGTGTATGGGGTTTTTGACTGTTAGAGCACTGGCTATTTGTTATTTAAGGCCTGTATTCGGCTGAAATGTACCGTTATACTCGTATTTTGCACTTTTGAAGCAGAATTTTGTTGGGAGCTGCGTTATTTACACGCAGCGTATTTATTTTTAATTTTGAAGAAAAGTTTTCAAATGAAATTGTAATCAGTAGCATTTATAATGTTCCAATAATATGATGCCGAACTAGTGCCAAACTTTCACAAATGAATACTTAAAAATTTTTGGCTAGTTTTCACTAACTATGACTGTTAAATTATTATAGGATGGAACTTCTAATAGAGTGCTATCAGTGGTGAATTTTAAGTCTTTTCTTTTTCCTCAAAATCGTTTAACAATTTCAGTACCTTCAAAATATGTACCAACCCTCAAGTAACTATGAGATAACCGCTCATTACGAATTTTAATAAAGTAAACACCCTTTTACAAATTAATCATGAATAAAACCTAGTATTAAAAATGAACAAGGCTTTTAACTTGTGAGTGGGCCTCACAAGTTAAAAGCCGACAAACTTCATCTTAACCGCGCTCAAAATATCTAAACTCAAACCGAAAACTCATCAAATCTTGACGTATTTAAGGCTGATATAAAAAATTTCGACAAAAGCGGAGTCGCCGGTAAAGTTTCACAATTAAGCCGTCGTGGTATCGTATCGTTCGACTTTTGTTAGCGAATTTATTAAAACCTTACTCGGGATATTTTGTTACAGCTTTTGGGATCCTTTGGGGCGAGATTGTTTGACTTTGGAAGACCTCGGTAACAATGAATTAACATAAATGTATGGAAGACTCTCTAATCGTATCTAAAATTCTGCATGAATTAGAACTCGAAAAAATATATTTGAAGTGACATATTATTAAAGGTTAAGATGATACAAAAGGTAAATACATAAAAGATTGGTTTATGGTACCAAGAATTTAGTCCTTTTATAATAGGTTATCGTACAAGCAATATGAAGTACTTTGAAACTGATAGCTAGTTGTTTTGGCTTCAGGTTTAAATTCATCGGGGCCTTTAAGTAAACAAGTAATTTTTGAATAAGCCTTTGACACACTTTACATTAGGAAAATGGTTTTTTTTTCAATTTGCAAGGTTATTGAAAACTCAAGACCACTCGTTGTTGTTACCCCATAAAATATGATGATAATTATAAAAATATTCAGCCCTTTTAACAAGTTTCAAATATATAATCATAAACAGAACCATACGTAGCGAGAGGGGTACCCCAAGGCTTCCTCTTTGTTCCTCCCCGAACTTCGACGGTAAACAATGAGCTCCTAATTAATTTCGTCTTTAAAGGTGTGCGTGCGATTCTCAACTTCTAAATATTATATTAATTTCTGGAATTTTACTTTAACATAGGAAATTTAATTTTCGAAAACATGTTAGTATTGTCAGTTGGCAAGAATGTATGTTCTGTTACTTGTGAGTTGTTAAATGTGTTTTGTAAGGGGTTTGTAAGAGAAGGTAGAAACGTTAATTAAATACATGTAAATGTATGTAATTTGCGTTTTAATATTTGGTACAGTTTGTATACAATCTTTCAATTTATTGTAGTTATTAATATCATTTCAATACATTTCAGGGACTAAAATAAATATAAGGTTAAAAAGTCCTTTGATAATCTTCACCTCAAGAAGAGTAAAACTAATCTTTAACTTGAAAAACAAGGAATACTTTAGTCTTGATCTCAGTAAACGATACCGTAGACCTTCGCTTAGACAGTTTTATGAAGAAAATTGCTGTAATTTGAGGGCACGTAATAATTTTAAGTTGATTAAGAAAAAAAAGAACAAAAAGGTTTAAGAATTAATTGTTCAAGAGCGTTGGGTAAACGTTTTATGAGAAAAATGATACTGTAGTTAATTTTAGGGACTTAAGAAATATAATTTAGTGAATAAATAACTTGGACGCTGACCTCTGAGTTCTAAAAACTCTATCTTTTGTTATCGGAATATTAAGACACACATCCTGTACCCATTTAGGCCTCTGCCTCGAATCTTACGGGCAGCGGGGCGGCGGCGGCGGCGGCGGCGCGGGAGCGGCAGGATCTTAGGCATACATTCAAATGGACAGGCCCTCGGAAACAGCGGCGCGGCAGCGGCCCGCAAGATTCGAGGCAGAGGCCTAAAACATACTATAAATTATTTTTGACAAATATTGTAGCTAGAATTTTTGAGAATGCTGCTGATGTTTTTATCACTACACAGTAACAAAAAAATGGATAGATTTGGTAATGGTTGAGATTCAAACAGACGCAAATTGTTATACCAAATCTTCAATGAAAATAAAAATATAACAAGTCACAGTCGTCATTAATTTGTATAAAACAAAAAACACTTTTTTTCAATTCAATTCCGGATGGTTTCTGCGGATAATACGCAATCAGCAAAACAATTAAAGCTTGGCCGAAAAGGTCGGGACTTTTATTTTTTCCAACCCTTTTACCTGATCCCCGCCTAATAAATCCGTTGAGGAAATTTTTGGTGCAAGCGATAGGAGAGTTAAGAATTGCTTTTTAAAATAGATCTTTATGCCACAATAATTTTGAATGAAATGAAGACTCTAACAAAACCCTTTTTTCTATGAGTTTGTACGTTATTTTCCCATTAACTGGATTGCAGAGTTCAGATAGGCAGTTGCTCCATGTAAAATGTAGTGCATGATGTGCTTACCTGTAAGAGTTTGATACACCTGACTCGATTTGATTCAATGAAACCCATAATTGTTTGAGTGTACTCAATTTTTGGTGAGCCAAATAAATAAATAAAAGATTGATATTCCCTACATCCGGTTCGACTGGGAACCGACCCCCACATAATAGTTGGAAAAATGCTTGACAGGTGATAATCAAGAAAGTTATACAATATCATATTTCTCCTTCTGCCTATTAGATAACTTGGCAACGGGCAAAATGTCTTGTCTTCTTCAATATGTAGCAGCTGCTACTTTTACTTTATTTTATATCTTATTTTCTCAAATTTTAGAGTAAAAGTGTCATGACAATCGATTTCTACACAACTTATCGTCATAAATGCTAGTAGAACTTCATTAAGGATCTCAATTATAACTCTTACTAGATATAGTATATTTGGATACATGACGTTCACATCCTCCGATATTAGATCAAAGTTAGAAATTACATCGGTTCCTGTTTAATTAACTTTACATATTGAAATTGTTTGGCGCAACCTTCACGGAAGCAGATTGTTTACAATATTGCAGTTAGTTTGAATTTTATTACGATTGATGTGGTGTTTTGTATCCAAAAGTCTTAGTTGTCAGAAAATAAACTAATATTTCGAGTCCTGATTTGCAGTTGCTATAGTAATATAAAGGAAAGTTTCTAGACGTCCATACGTGACACCTCTCAAAGAAAACTGTCAGTAAATGTGTATACATAGATCTAGTAGCTCGATCCTGTGTCTTTGAGATCTCAAATTCCAACGCTGGATCGGAATAACACAGAACGTTCATATTGTTCAGTCAAGGGACACTGGATCCAGTTTTTCTTTATTTTTAGATCAGTATTTTTGTAATGAACCAATGTTACACAACACAAACAGTTTGCAGCTCTACCTTTGACTTCTCCAACTTTTAGCAACTCAAAGTTAGTGTAGTCTTCAAATCTTGGATTACCGTGACCTCGGTACGTAAAGGGCTATTGAAGGACACCGTGGATTTTAGGCAGTACAAGTCTGACAGTCCCTCCCGGCCTGCCCTGGGTGGGAGTCCTCCCACCCAGGGCATTTGACATTTTTATAGTGGTAAAATAATCAAATGAGGACTCATTTGATGATTTTACCACGATAAAAATGAAAAAGTAAAAAAAAAAAACAAAAAAGTCTTCAAATCTTACCACCGCTGGCAATTTTGTGTCACTTTCTTCTGGCCACTTTGACGAGATCGCCTGCCTAGACTACGTAAATGAAGTTTTATGCCAATAAAGTGTCGGCACGCAGTGTCTAAGCGATTTGACTGCTGCGCTGCGTCGATTCCCGCACGGAACAAATATTTGTATGACTTACTAGTAGTTGTTCCGGGTCTGGGTGTTTGTGTATGTGAGTTTCTATGTTTGTAAACGCACCCACGACACATAAGAAATTTCTAGTTTGGGGCAACGTTTAAAAAAAAGTCTGACATTATTTTATTTTTCAAAATCAAACCGCTGACGCTACAAACTTGAACCACAAAAATGGAAGGAAACGCCGACAAAGCGATATAAATGTTTTATTGTACTTTTGTAACTGAATTGCATATCAGGCTTCGTGTTTTATTAATAACAACGAACTGCTGGGCCTGAGCTTATGTGGGTGCGGATTTTGTGTGTGTATCGGTATTAAATACCTATGGAATAATTAAAATGCGGGGTAGATCTGTTCGTATTATTATCGCTTTGTATTGTATTGTAAATTGAAGGGATGTTCTGTTGTTATGAGCTTTTAATTTGTTTGAACACTGGTTTCAATTTATTTTAGTATTTTATTCATGCTTTGTGTTTCTAGTTTTTTTTTTTGCGTGACTAGATTCTTGCTTTGTCCAGTTTGAACTGATGCTTATCAAATAATCAACATAATATTATTATTATTTTGGAGCCCTGTGGCCGTATTATGACGTCTTAAAACCAGGCTTGTTCCAGTGAGTGAAAGAGACAGAGCTATACTAGTCGTCTAGCGCCGCCTCGTTCACTCACTGGAACAAGCCTGGTTTTAAGACGTCATTAATACGGCCCCAGTTCTACCCACTGCTGAGTATAGGCTTCCTCTTGTGCCTTGCTTCCCCAAGCTATGCAACTCTAAGGCTTCTGCCTCGAATCTTGCGGGCAGCGGGGCGGCGGCGGCGGCGGCGCTCGCAGTTCGCGCCCGCCCCGCTGCCGCGCCGCTGTTACCGAGGGCCGGTCCATTTGAATGTATGCCTAAGATCCAGCCGCTCCTGCGCCGCCGCCGCCGCCGCCCCGCTGCCCGCAAGATTCGAGGCAGAGGCCTGAAACAAGTTTTAATTGCGATCTACTGAATACCGTTCACCCACCAGTCGTTTGGTCCGCCAACACTACTTCTTCTACCGCCTTTCGGTAAACATTCAGTGAGAGCTCTACTTCAGTTGCCATCACGAAGTCTTGCTAAGTGTTCTACCTCCATTTTTCAGGCAGCTACCACGCTATTATGCCTTTGTCAAACAGACAAACGAAAGCGAAGCGTTTCCGAAGCGATACCGAACCGAAGGGAGACGAGTTCTGTCACGCTATCGGATCGCTTTCGGTTTTCTAAGTGACTGGATTCAAACAATTCCTTACATAACAAATAAAAACGTCACGCTTCGCATTCGCAACGCCTGTCTGTTTGACAAAGGCTTTATGGTAAGAATGTGTTTAAATCCTTATTGTTGTGCAGTGTCTTTGTGATAATTAGATAATACACACACACACTACGCTACACCACCAAAACAAAGCAGTCTTGATAGTTGCCTGATAAAAAAAGAATTGGTTAGTTAATACAAGATACGTAATGATTAACTTCGAAAACAACCCATGTTACCTAAGTTATGATTCCGCTTAGGGTACCAATTTTAACCCAAGAACCCATTTCTCCTTTCAAACAAATTCTTAGTTTAAAATCGACTACTTATAAACACGTCACGAAAACCTCAGAAATCCTAACTTTGTCGTAATGTTTGAGATTTCCCGGGGCTTTATCATGTAGCCGAGCCTTAAGTGTAAGGCAACGTACATATATAAATTTTGTTTATCACTAATAGGCGACTCTCGTACGTCCACAGAATATAAATACGGCTACTCTATTGTCGCTAAAGCTGGTAAGAAGTATGGCGAGTTTCGTCTTTGTGAATTTAGATGTGGGCCTTGAGGTTTTTATTTTGAGTGATGAATGTTTTGATGTGGGGTTTTCTTGAGGGTATTGTTCGGTAAATCAATATTATTTCTTATTCAACTAAAGACAATCTTCTTTTTTCACTGTTGTATCTATGGAATGATTTAGTAGTATGAGAAACATAGTCTAAAATGTCTAATACCTATAATTTTTTTTTACGTAAATGGGCCCAGTTATTATCAGAATTTAGCTAAATCGGAGGAGTAAATGGAACTCCATGTATTCACCTATTCAAGAAATTTTTATAACTACCTTACTTGCTAGAGAGTTTTACAACAAGTGGGTTAAGGTCTAGCTGGTAGTGTGAAAATCATTATGAATATGGAACATTGAAAATTAGCAGTTATCAATTGAACAAAAATTTGTATATTAGATATTGATGTAGTAATTTTTATTTATTTCAATTAATAGATATTGATTCTTTTAAGCCCTTGTCAAACAGACAAGCGTTACGAATGTGAAGCGTGACGTTTTTATTTAATGTATGGAATTGTTTGAATCCACTCACATAGAAACGCGAAAGCGATCCGATAGCGTGACAGATCTATCGGACTGACGTCTCGCTTCGGTTCGGTATCGCTTCGGAAACGCTTCGCTTTCGCTGGTCTGTTTGACAAAGGCATTAAAGCTTATCGAATTCTCTAACATGTTTTAAAGGATTAAGGCAAACATTTTAGAACAGCTGCCGTTTGAAAAGGGAATTCGAAATCTAGATACTCCAGATTAAAACTTTAAATAACAAGGCATTAAGAAAACGGGCGATAGGACCAAATGACTAGAACCGATCATAAACCCAAGCTGTGAACGTGAGTCTTTAAACCTGGAACCCGGCTTTAAAAGTAAAAGCCTACCAAATAACCTACTTTGCCCTTAACACTAAAATAAAACAGACCTTTTTTCCCCAAAAAACTGCCTACATTAAGGCCTTAAGTTGTACTTAAAAGGTCATTAACTAATTTTAAGGTAGTCTTTAAAGTTATAAACTTTTTACTACCTTTGACGTTATTTTTTTCATGACGTCTTTTTACGACGTCGTTCAAGAAATACCCTCCCTTTATAGGTTTATTTAATTATTTTTTATTTATTCTAGCAATTACCTAATTATGGAGGGTGTTAGCTTCATGGGACGTTGTTAATCATAACGGTTATTGTTGGTATCTTATCTTCTTAAAGCAATTGACGGGACGATTGGCAACTGACTGCTGTCGCGGATTCGATTCCCGTACGGAACAAATATTTGAATGATCTAAAAGTAGTTGTTCTGGGTGTATTATGTATATATGTCTATTTGTGTATTTTAAAGCAGTGTAGCAAACACGCTATACTTTAAAGCTTTTTATATGATAATTTGTCGGGAAATTATTTCGGAAAATTCCACTTAAAGTATAAAACTTTGCTTGGTACTTAAGTATAATCTCATGGACCGAGAGATACCCTTGAACTCGAACCCGGATAAAATAAACGATTATCAAATCTCTTTCATCTTTATGCGAACACGAGGACCAAAGGTGTTCCTAACAAGAGAAAAAGGACTAAAACTTTACAATGAAGGTCTCATTAAAAGTTTTTTGAGGGAATTAAAATAACGTCTACGAAACGAATCCGTTTGCTAGGTAAAGTTTTAGCAAAGTTTTGTATGGGAGTCATTTTGAAGTGAAGTTTTAGTTTGTAGCCACTGTATTAACTAGCTGGTTATATATTGGTCGCGGGACTGTACGAATTACCGTGACTCCGGAACGTAAAGGGCTATTGAAGGACACCGTGGATTTAGTCAGTACGAGTCTGACAGTCCCTCCCGCTCTGCCCAGGATGGGAGGACTCATTTGATGATTGTACCACGTTAAAAAAAAAAGCTGTTTATATGTTTACCTAAGCGTGTGATTATGTGACAGTCCGGTCGTTGTACAAGCTTTTATATACTTTCACCTGTGCCGTTGTCCGTAAACAAATCTTGCAAGTTAAATTTGATCCACATCCCGGTTTCAGATTGAGCTAAAATTTTGCACGTATATGTATATAGCGTGACATTGCAATATTATAATGACATGGAGCTGATTTTATGATGGAGCTAGAAGGTGGCCATAGGAACTCTGTAGTGAAACGGCGCAAACTAATCGAATTTAGACTCGTTTGATTCGTCTTCACGAGTGCTTCGTCTATTGTCAGTATTTTTTAACAATAAAACGTTGTTTTTAGAAAGAACATTTTTTTTTTAATATTTTTTTTTTAAAAGAAAACGTCGCCTCACACTAGGATTTTCTCCTGCGTCGTGGGTGCGTTAACAAATATATAAACTCACATACACAAACGCCCAGACCCGGAACAACTACTTGTAGATCATACAAATATTTGCTCCGTGCGGGAATCGAACCCGCGACACGTAGCGCAGCAGTCTAATCGCTCAGCCACTGCGCTAACCGTGCCGTAATTTTTTTTATATGACTAACATTTTTTGTGATAGTAATTTTAATATAAACTTTACGAAAGATTATTAACGTTTTTAATGTTCATAACTGCTGTTAATCTTGAAAGAACGGATCCCTTATAGGATCACTTTGTCGTCAGTTTGTCTGCCTACTTGTCCCTTTTCTCTCTGTGGTCTAAAGACCGCGTGGAAGTATCAAGCTGAAAGTATATGAAATACTAAGATTTCCGATTCCTTAGAGCACAGGAAAAATCCTTAGCTGCCACTTTTTTTGGTAATCGTAGGTGGTAAAATCATCACGTGAGTCTTCGCGCGGTGGGTGGAGCGAAACTAGACTATCAGATTCTTACTCAAATTGCGTTCCTCCGAATGCCCTTTACATCTCAGGGTCGCGTTAACCAGCTTACAAAGGCCTCCAACCCACTTAACTGTGTTTTTTGGTCACAGTAGCTTAAAGTTACAATTCAAAAATAGATACTCATTTGCCAAGTCTCCAACTGTATTTGAAAGCCAACCGCAATGCAGTTGAAATGAAATCGTATCGTAATTAAATGTGACCACGGTTTCGTCGATATAATTATTATCAACGCAGCGCCATCGCTCTACGAGTATGTAAATCATTTGTGATGAGTGTAAATTGACGAATTGACGGGTCAAAATTGTTTTTCTGCGTTTTTCAGGCCCGATACAGTTCGCTAGTAGTTCAAATATTTTAATTGTCTTCTTGGAGCCTAAAGAGCAGTTGCCTTCTGGTCGAGAACTGCAGTGGCCTGCACGGGAAGCCCTGAATCGTTTGCGTAACCAAGTAGGCCCCGGTAAAACAATTGGCGAAGTGGGTGATCACCGATCTATCAAAAACACAGCTAATGCGGTGCTCCTGTTCAGATAATGTTTCATTTGCTGGAGTGTCCTTATGCCTTTGTCAAACAGACAGGCGAAAGAGAAGCGTTTCCGAAGCGATACCGAACCGAAACGAGACGTCAGTCCGATAGTTCTGTCTCGCTATCGGATAGCTTTCGCTTTTTTAAGTGACTGGATTCAAACAATTCCATACATTACAAATAAAAACGCCTCGCTTCGCATTCGTCACGCCAGTCTGTTTGACAAAGGCTTAAATGTGCTTCTACCTGCACCCTCGATGATTTGAACAAGGCTATAAGGCTAAGAATAACAAGTGGCAACTTGCTGGGCCCAAACTGTGGAGCTCCTTAGCCTATGTCCTAATAGGCTGAAATGACGATGATGAATGTCATCGGACGCACTTAGGCTCTTACTTATGCCTCAAAGAGGTGTGCTTTGCTGAACCCTCTAGAATCCTGATGCCGTCTACTCTACCAAGAGAAGCTGCATTAGTTCTTTGCAATTACAAGTTCATTATAAAAGTATCTTAAAAATAAAATTGTAATCGTACACCTGTATTCTCAACCAACAATACAAAATAATCAGAACAACGCAATGTACTCGTAATTACAAAATAATAATTAATTTGTTCTTGTCATTTGGTTTGCCTGACATTATCGTTGTGCGTAACCTTCGTTATTGGACGCATTATTGCAAACCTATACGGTTATCATACTGATTTCATTATGTAATAAATGTTTGATACCGAAATTATAAGTAAGAAGGTTGGTTTTTTGCAGGCGTTTGTTTTAAGATTACTCGTAGAATCGTTCCAAAAAAAAGACTGTCGTTTGTATTTTTTTACGAAAACATTGTTTTTTTTAAAAAAAAAACCGACACTTCTTCGACTGCTTCTCGGCAATCATTCAGTGTTGACTTCAGCTGCCATTACCATGTCTTGCCAAGTGTCCTGTCCATATCCACTGACCGTGGCTACCCGCACTAACAGCAACCATCATCATGAGCCGGAACACGCGCCGAACGACAATTCGCCACTTGCATCCATCGGTTGCCCGCGACTCTCACGATGTCGTCGGTCCATCTAGTGGGAGGCCTGCCTACGCTGCGTCTTACGGTCCGTGGTTGCCACTCGAGAACTTTTCTTCCCCATCGGTTATCAATTCTACGAGAGATGTACCTTATCGTGCGGGAAATAACGTTCAGATTGTAATAGTGATGCCGTTAAAAAGAAAATTATTGGGACGTGTTCAGGTGTCTGATTTTACTCTCTGTATGGACCTGACCTTCTGCAACGCCTTTGTTCCTTGGATTTACTCCAGCAAAGTACGCTAATTGAAATCCATTAGCTGGCCACGCTGCGTGTTTAAAATTTAGAGGTGATTTTGATAAAACAGATCTGTTTTTGTCGCTATAAGTGATGTACAGACGTCAGCACATCAACCTACTGCTGGCTGCTGGCTGTACAAGGTTATTGCTACCATGGTTGAGTGGTTGATATTTTTTTTGCGTTTTCGGGTTATACTAAATCAATGATTATGGTTTGCAAGTTAATTTGGCAGGTAGTTATGCTTAGCGTTATTCTGGTAGTCATTTTCTAATTGCAGGTGTAAGTAAGCGTTTATAGATATTGGCATCATAAGCCCAAGCAGTCTATCGACCCGACTGAGCAGCTAGGAAAACATAAACATGTTGGTAATCTTCAAACCATTTGAAGATACCCAGCAACAACAAATTGGTGGTAATTTTAGGTAATCTAACATTGCCACTAGGCAATGTTAAGTACAGTGACAATGTTAGGTACAGTGACAATGTTAGGCACAGTGACAATGTTAGGCACAGTGACAATGTTAGGCACAGTGACAATGTTAGGTACAGTGACAATGTTAGGTACAGTGACAATGTTAGGTACAGTGACAATGTTAGGTACAGTGACAATGTTAGGTACAGTGACAATGTTAGGTACAGTGACAATGTTAGGTACAGTGACAATGTTAGGTACAGTGACAATGTTAGGTACAGTAAAAATGTTAGGTATAGTGGAAATATTAAGTACAGTCGCAACAATACAGCCTTTGTCAAACAGACAGGCGATAGCGAACCGGACCAAGTCCGAAATGATAACGAACCGATACGAGACGTCAAACTGGATTCAGCGAATCCTGGCGTGGCAGTTGTATTAGCTGGCTTTTTATGAACGACGTCGCCACGTCTTCGCATTGGTTCGGTCACGCTATCGGATCGCTTTCACTTTTCTATGTGACTGGACTCAACAGTTCCCTATATTATAGATAAGAACACCTCGCTTGGCATTCACCACGCCTGTCTGTTTGGCAAAGGTTTATGTATGTTGACAGTGTTAGATATTTGGTGGCAATATTAGGTAATTCTGACAGCATTAGGTAAAGTGGTAATTTTATATTTTTATTAAAGTGCTCGTGTATTTTCCAACCGTCATACAACGACCAATGAAAGACGGTACAGGTAGCTAGAAGATCATAAAAAGTTAATCTTCAAAATGTTTATAGATACCCTATAAACGTGCGGAGTAAAGTTAACACAAGTAATTGACCCGGTTATCCGGGTCGTTAGGTTTTTTCTGTGTACACTTTACTCGGAATTTCTTCCGTATCTTAATCATTATTGTGGCAAGAACAGTGTGAAATTAAGTGTATAGTGTATTCAGAAAGTTTGCGGGTCATTTCGCGTTTATTTTGAGGTTATATTTTTATTTTGTTGTTCTATGACAATATTATGGGATATTCAGAAAAGTAAGTTGTTGAGTGAAATAACTTCCAACTTAAATGTCTGTTTATTCAAAACTTTGCCAAGGGCTTGGAAAGATGGCCGCGGGACTTACAAATTACCCAGGACGTAAAGGGCTATTGAAGGACACCGTGGATTTTTAGTCAGTACGAGTCTGACAGTCCCTCCCGCTCTGGCCTGGGTGGGAGGACTCATTTGATGATTTTACCAAGCTAAAAAAAAGGGTGCTTGAAAAGGCTATCTTCATCATCACTATTGTTCTCCTGCTCTGATCATCTTTATTTTAGTGTTAATGTTATAGTTAAGGCATGTATCAATGAGAGCTGAGAGAAGTGGTAGTCCTATGGTATCAGCTTCGACTTACGAGTTGTATGTAGGTCGTGAGTTCGAACCCAGTGAGGCAATTGTTGTAAGTAATTTATTTCATCACCACTGCTCTCAAAACGGTGAAGGAAAACAACACCGTGACGAAACCGGCATGAACTAGAACCAAAAATTCCGCCCGCGTGGTGGATATGGACCGCTCCCTCTCACAGAGAGGAGGCCTGTGTCCCAGTGGGAATATTATAGGTTGATGATGATGATGTGTCAATGAAAGTATTTTCCTTCATTATTTTTAGGGTGTCAATTCGCTTAACTGTTAACTTCCCAGATTACTTTTACACAGAAATTGCTTGTGATTCCAAGAATATATATCGAATAATGTTCGTAAAGACATACAAATATCCCAGATATGTTTCTGTTTACTAGATCCGCTATAATATCCCCAAGGATTGTCTGGAAGAAATAGGTTACCAGCTACGTAATTGAACGAGATATTGGAAGTTTTTTCCAGGTAATGTAATACATAGTCAATATTTCTTTGAATACAACTTATTACCGATAGATTTATTTTACTTGGGCTTGATTCGGTCTAGCTAGAGCATCGTATGGTTTGCTTTTAAGCAATTTTATTTATGGTTAAAGTTCGTTTAACAATGAATAGGTCTTTTTCTTTAAAAAAAAATGAAAATCATTACGCTACTGACATCATCGGTCGCGTACGGTCAGTGGTATACTTTAGTGAGAAAAAGTATCTTAGTACGCGCCACTGAAGTCAGCGTCGCAGTATGGTGCTATTAGAACACAGACATCAGCGTAACAGGAATTCAGACCTAGAGGCTCCTTTATGACCTTGCCGCTGTCAGCAGTGTCTAAGCGCGGGGGGTGGTGTTAAACATATATACAAATGTTTGGAGCACGCCACGATATATCGCTCGTAGCTAAAATGCGCACGGTTTTCTTTGAGCGCATCATACAGCGGTGCGCAGTAAGAGGCGCAGAGAGAACAAAAGTACAAGTGAAAGAGTGCGACGCTACGTAACAGAGCGGTGCGAGAGTGGGGAGTTCGACAGCTGCCTCTAACCGCTACTGTGGGTATCATAGCATCGTAGCGGGGATGACGCTTCGATACACCGCTTTTCGGGCTGCGCACAGCTAAGGCATACACACTACGGTGCACCGGAGAGGCCTACCTGTGCAGATATGCTTGCGCCGGTAGACCAGAGCGTGTGTGGGAATAGACCTGTGCAGATTTTTTTACCTGCGCAGGCGACCGGCACAAGATCGGAAATCGGTTCTTTTTAATGTCACCGTACGGTGTACCTAAAAGTGTTGAAGGCCGCTCCGGAACACCGGAATGTCCCCACACGCTGCCGTCCTGTGCAGGCAAACCTGCTCAGGTAAACTTTATAAATAAATAAATAAATAAATAAATAAACTTCTTCGGTAGACCGTAGCGTGTATAGCTTACATTAGACCAAAGTTGTGAAAGGGCCGACTCCTGTCTTGTAAGCACTATAAGCTGAAACATACAAGGGTACAATCCAAACGCAACGACAAGCAAATCTCAATAAATATCTAATTCCAAATCGGTGTTTCCAATTCAAATATCCAACACACGATTTCAATAGCCGAAGCTAGCGCATTAATTATTCAGGCCCTTAATGCTTTGCTAATACTCGAACTGTAAAAGCGAAACACGACTTATCCGCCATTTTACCCCACTTTAGGAGTGCCAAAAAGAATAAAATTGTACGGTGTGGCTAAACAGGTAAGTTCTAGAAGGTTTAAGGCTGTAAAAAATGTGAGAGGTGGTGGTCTAGAGACAACAGCCCCGACCTGCGAGTTGGAGGTAAAATCATCAAATGAGTCCTCCCACCCAGGCAGTCTGCTACGTCTGTCGCCGTGGGCGTCTACCACTGCGGCTGGGGTGGAGGGAGGACGCTGTTCTCTCCCTCACGCGGCTCGCCTCCTCCTTCACGAGCATGACTGCTTCGCAGAAGGAGGCGACAGCTTCCCACTCCGTCTCGCCCCGCAGCATGGCCTTGACCAAAGACTTTTAGGGTCTAACAGAAGGATATTTTGTTGACAACAACAAACAAAGTTTTTGTGCTATTTAATGATTCTGACCGTGTGGTCAGAACCATTAAATAGCTAGAAGTACCAGTGTTAGTACTTCTGAACTTTCCCGCGTTATCTCAAAAACTGTGAAAGCATGTTCGATTCCGTGTTATCCATTCATGAATTGCTTAGCCTATCTAGTACTAATGGACTTTGCCGTTCCACAGCTATACTGTCCTCTGTGTGCTTGAATGATTGAGTTTTTGCATTGACTGTAATAGGTAAGTGGAATAATGGAATTGCTGTGGATTTCTGAACCTTATGTTGGTTCTACTTACTTCGTTCTTGGTATAGTTTTTTAGAAGTACCCTGCCCCTTTTTTGTGTGCTGTAAATTCTTGAAAATAATAGCATGGATTCTGGGTCTGTTGCTTTAATGCTTAATGTGCGAGGATGCCTTTAATATTCACAGATGGTTAGTGAGCTACCAGTTATCTTGAGATTGATTAAGACATTAAATTGTTATGTGATAGCTCTTTCTAGGCTTTTATGTTACAATAATTTTATGAACGATCGATATTATTACAAATACTGCCTTCAGATTATCGTTTACGATATTATATGTATAAAGGTGCATTCACACACATCAGTCTCGTCATATCACCGACAACGGATCGGTGACGGATTGTCTAGTCTCACCAGTTACCGTCACGTCGTTCGTCAGTCACGTCTCCGGTTTGGCTGAATCATTAATAAATAAACATAATAATAAATAAATAAATATTCTACAACTATCACACAACGCCATCTAGTCCCAAGCTATGCAGAGCTTGTGTTATGGGTACTAGACAACTGATAAACATCCTTATATATTTCTAAATACATACATATCTATATATATAAAAATGTTATGTTGGTTTGTGTATGCTTCAAAAACTCAAAAAGTTCTGCACCGATTGAGCTGAAATTTTAGCATGATATATAATCCGCATCAAGGATTGTTTTTATCTATTTTTTGCATCAGTCACATATCCGCGACCGCGAAAAAACTATTTTTTTTGTGCCACTGCGAAGCGTGGCAGGGTACAGCTAGTTATAGATAAATTACACCCAGACACAGAACAAATGAACAATATTGAACACATACACTGACGCAACTGAGACGTGACGTTCCCGGGTGTATGAGGATAAAAGTATGAAACTAGTATGGAAATGTTATTTGACGTACCTGACCGATGACGTGGCTGATAGATAACGTGCCGGTGACCGGCCGGTGACTGACGTGTGGGAATAAAGTGATACTAGGAGTATGGTGAAGTGACGTGACGGTGACTGATGAGTGTGAATGCACCTTAAAGGTTCGAACTAATAAAGTCGTGTTGTTGCGACGACAGCTTTGAACAAAAAATCATTGTATTTTACTATGCAATTTCCACGTATCTTGAAACAGATAATTTGTTAATACTGTTTCCACTTTTTTCACCTACTTGGTAGAAAATAAAACCGGTAAGATACGGCCATATACAAGACCTCTTTGTTGTAAAAATACGTGATGCGGGCTGGACCAATGAGCGGGCTGAGATCCAAGCTAGATACGTTAGGGGTCTCGGAGGCCCCCTAAAGCTAAAATAGTGTAGATAGGAGATTCTACCATGATGTTAGGTAAACAGTATATAAGGCTGCCTCTAAATTTTCTGGATCTTTCTCAAAGTAAAAGGTCTACTATTTTTGGATGTTGGTTTAGAAAATTAAATTGTTGGAGCTTTTGTTTGACTTGCGCTTAAGAAGTGGCCGGTTTGATAAGGTTAAGGCGTTAATTAAAATTTATTGGATAGTTAAAATCGTCAGTCTTCTGTGAAGACTTTGTAATGCTGTGTAATTGAATTTTTGAGAGTTCGTGTCTAATCTCTGTCTGACATTATTTAATTTTAATGTTGAATATAAATAGAGTTCGTTATTGCTTGGCTTGGGGCGAGACTCTCTCTAATGTTATGTTCATTGCGATAGCAATTGAGGGGAATACAAAGAAAAAGATGAAAATGAAACAATGAGAAGAAGTTGATGAAAGAACAAGGGAAATGTAATGCACGCCGCGCCCCGTGTGGCGCTAGGTATGTCTAAATTTACAAAAAGTACACTGACGCTATTGAAAACGTTCCACGTAAGTTCCTACGTTCTATGCATTGGAGATGTAGTCACAGTCACCGGTCATATAATGCATTATTAAAGAACTATAGCTTGCTATCCATAGAATCCAGAAGACAGCTTCTCGGAGCAATGTTCCTTCACGGCCTTCTGCATGATAAGTACGATTGCTCTGCAATAACTAACAAACTTTGTTACCTTGTTCCGAGGACAGTAATGCGTAGGAGCGTCCTTATCGCCATGCCAGCCAAGTAAGCCACTCTATTGCTGGTTCTCGCGCTCCTCTGCGACAACGGCACGGTTAGCGCAGTGGTTGAGCGATTGGACGGCTGCGCTGCGTGTCGCGGGTTCGATTCCCGCACGGAGCAAATATTTGTATGATCCACAAGTAGTTGTTCGGGTCCTGGGCGTTTGTGTATGTGAGTTTTATGTTTGTAAACGCACCCATGACACAGGAGAACATCCTAGTGTGGGGTAAAGATTAAAAAAAAAAAACAAAAACTTGTGGATTACTACGTATAACCACAGATTTGAGAACATAGATACATTTAATTTGACCACTAACTTTAAAAAATGTGTACTTGACTGTTTCCTTGATCCATAAATCTGTATTGTACCTTGCTTGTGTGTAGTTTTTTTATTTTTACTCGAGACATTGATATTTTTTTTGGCTGTATACATTACTTCTAGCCAATGGCTTGGTGGAGTTTCGTCTCACATAAATTTTACTTAAATAAGTATTGACAAAATTGTCTGTGAGGCGAAATTATTATTTTTTTCTCTCTTTTTCACTTGCATGTCTTTGTGTGCACAAAGACATAAATCAATTTAAATAAAACACAAAAACATAAGTAAGTTAATTAAAATAAAATAAATTAACAAATGAAACTTGTGGCTTGTGGTACTAGTGAACGGGACGAAGCCAAAGCTGCTTACCTATACATTTTTTACATACGTTATGTTTTTAGTTATATCGAGTAGGTAACAGGATCCAAGAAAACGAAATTACAAAAAAATCGGTACCTCGCGAATCAACATTTTTCACCCGGCCTCACAAGCCCGGGTAACTACTGGAAAATAAATAGTGCTCGTTCGCGCAGTAATTAGGTTAGACGAATAAATTGGCACCCCGGGCGTTATAAGCCCCGCTAACGAACGGACCAACCGAGTATATACGGGCTAATCAGTATGCTCAAGTACGGGGTAACATTGACCTTGCATTGGAGGGTTAATTCGACTTTTTTCGGTCATTACAGTTTGCTTTTATTGGATTAGGAAGGTGCTTGGGTAATTGTCACTTAGTGTTATTAGGTCGTTATTCGGTATTCTGTTCGAGTGCTACTCTCGGTTTAATTTCGTTTATTACTGAGGTAAATGTTTCAAGTGTCAGTAGTTTAAGAAACTGATTTTTGTTACCCAAATGATTCAATAACTTCAAGAGGAGAGCATGGTTGGTGCAGTGGCTGGACAAACGACTGCAGCGCTACGTGTCGCGTGCTCGATCAACGTATGGAGCAAATATTTGTTAGATCTAAAAATTGTTGTTCCAGGTTTTGGTGTTTGGGTATGTGAGTGCCAATGTTTGTTAACGCACCTACGATACAGAATAAATCCTGGTGTGGAGCGCAACGTTTTGTAAACAAAAAAGAAAATGAAAACAGAAAGTAATCAATATGTTTAATTTAGAAATAACTTCTGCCAGCGGCTACACCCACATTGAATTCTGTAATTATCTCAGAATAAATAACAGGGAAAAATTATTTAGGTTGTATATTTCTAAATGCTATTTATTAATCCGTTCAGTAGGTTTTTACTTGAAAGAGTAATTAACATACCTGTACGTAAATCCAAATTCTAATACTACATTTATAATATGTAGGTACACTTCTTCAAGCTTTGCCCCAGGAGAATACCCAAATAAAACACGCTTTTTATATTCATAAAATAATTAAGAATAAAAGCAGCAGTATCTGGAGCATTATTTAATTAAGTGCATCACATCTTTGGGTACAGCGTCTTGTTCATTAGCACGCTTTAAAACGTTGAACACAAAATGTATTCATATTTTCTAGAAACTGCTTCAGACACTTACGTCTCATTAATAAACTCAGTGCACACTTGTATGCGCCATAACTGCGTCACTTCGTATCGGGATCAGCTCTTAATATATATGAGGTAGAGTGGCGTCCGTTGCAGTGTTGATAAATATGAGAAAAACAAATCAATCACATAGCTAGATTCAACCTTTTTTTTAATATGGTAAACTCATCAAATGAATCCTGCCATCCAGGGCAGGGCGGGTGGGACTGTCAGACTTGTACTGACTAAAATCCACGGTGTCCTTCACTAGCCCTTTACGTACCGGGGTCACGGTAATGGGTAAGTCCCGCGACCAGCTAGCTTCGACCTTTGAAAAAGAAATGGAATAATTGGTTACTTTCTCACACATGCATAGCTACGCATCCTGGCACATCTCTAGAGAATACACAACCTAACTCAACAGTCACGTCAAGTCAAGTGCACTCACCATCAAATCCACCTGAAGAATTCCTAGGGAAAAAATAAATCATCTGCAAGACGCTATAGATTTTGCACAAGCGTTCGACTCTCTGAAGCATGGCCTTTGCGACACCCGGATAAACACAAAGTCGTCTATCATCCCATTTGTGGCTACTAGCCAAAAAGTATCGCACACAAACTCGGTTGGCTGCCCCACAACCGAGCACCAACCAGTGTTTTTCTGTGAATTTACAATTTCACACACGGTGGGACATTGCGTCCTAATCTGTAAAGACTTTAGGCTTTAGATAGGATCTTGATTAATTTATAGTACACCCACTGTTTAGCTTGAACAGTTAATTATGTAACTATTTCAGACAGCGTCTTTGATCTCAAAGATAATTTAAAAGATAAACCACCTACGCAATAATAACAGACAGAACTAGGGCAAAAACAAGAAAAGATTTTTTATTTTGTATTTTAAAGGTAAAAGAGTTTTTTTACTAGCCTGCTCTATCCCACTCCTGGGTAAAGGCCTCCGTTCACTCTTTCCATCTTTCACGACACTGCGACCTCCTTCCAATTCGGACAGAACCTGTTCAGTTCGTCCCACCATCTCCTACGTGGTCTGCCGCGGCCTCTCCTCCCTATCTCAGGGCACTAGTATTGTGTTATTTTGGCCCACAATTCGTCTGGCATGCGGCAGACATGTCCTGCCCAGTCCCACTTTAGTTGGGCAGTCTTCTCAGCCACGACAGCTATATTTGTTTTGGACAGGATATTGTGTTATGTACTTGGTCCGTTAATTTCACACCTAGTATCCCGCTTTCGGTCGCGGGACTGTACGAATTACCGCGACGCCGGAATGTAAAGGGCTATTGAAGGACACCGTGGATTTTAGTCAGTACGAGTCTGACAGTCCCTCCCGCTCTACCCTGGGTGGGTGAGTCCTCATTTGATGATTTTAGCACGTAAAAAAAAAGTATCCCGCGTTCCATTGCTCGTTGGCAAACCTTGAGTAAAATTTTGGACCAAGACAATTTGAAAAGAGTTTTAAATGCATCAAATATCTTCTTCATTCTTTTAGATTCTACACATAAAAGCCGCTGATGTGTCAGTGGTGTATCAGCTAAACGCGTGCGAAAGTTGTAAACATAGCCTAACTTCGGTGTGTGGAGATCATTTTTGATATTGTGAAGCAACGCGGTATCTTAAATCTTTTATGGAAATATTATATCCGCCTGCCAATCCTGACTAAACTCTAAATCAATACCTGGTATCAATATTAATTTAAGCCCCATCATAAGTTTGAGACAACTCTATTAGTCAAGACTTCGGGGAAACTTACTTAACATCATACTATACACTGATTGACTACATCACTCTATTCACATTATTATTCACGGTAAGGACTAAAAGATTTAGTGATATTTTTAACAAAGGATAATTATGATTATCTTGGCCTAGTTAGCGACATACACCAACCAAAAAAGTTCTTCAGAAATGTCATCTTGTATACATATATATATATTTTAATTGTATTTATTTTTTGACATAATATGTATCTTTTTCTTTATCGTTTACTTCATTTGTATTTAAATAATATCCATAATTATAATCATTTATATATTTATTTAAATTTTGTTTGAAGAGTAATTATAGTACATCACTGACTACCCCCTACCTTAATTCATACAGTCCATCCAAAGGTTGTCTGGAAGATATCGCTATTAGCGATAAGACCGCCATAATTGTAACCATAGACTAAGCAATATTGTAAAGCAGTAGGTAGTTTTAAAATTTTGGTGTGCAATAAAGTATATTCTATTCTATAATCTTCTTGTAAGACCAGGCTTATAATAGTTTTTAATAGGGGTTGATGAAAAAACCGCATCGGTTTATGTATGTAAACTCACATATGTAGTTTATTAAAATCTACTGATGAAAATGGTATGCAAATTACGATTTCATTAAAGCATTTTGAGCTGTGCCGTTTTTGGAAGCGTCGACACAATCGATATTGTATTGGCTATTAGCGGTGTAATAATGTGGTCGGTGACGCGAGTCGTAGGTTGGGTCGTACGTTGGATACAAAAACAAAAACGTAAACCACACAGCGTTTGCGTTTTGTTTTTGTATTAGTTGCATAATGATTTAGGGTTAACGAACTGTATAATATATTTTGCAAGGTTTAATTATTTTCGCGACATTTCTGTTCGGTTGTGTGAACTAAGTTCACATTATTAGTTATGTATTAATTTGTAACTACAACTTTGAGCAGTGAGCAGCCCTGATATTCGAATTTGTGTGGATTCGAACCTAGCCAGGTTTGAACGCATTACTCTTTGTTACTTATATTATCATCATTGCTGCTCTCAAAACGGTGAAGGAAAAAGTTATGTGGAAACTGGCATGTCCTAGAACCAAAAATTACCTACATCTCAAAATCTTTTTAATGGCAATACTTTCAATGCAATGTTGTGCAGTGTTGCTGCAATAGAGACTATGCTCAGACAGAGGTTATGCTAGAGTATGTTCGAAATGTTGTCATTTGTTGTCACAATATTTTGAGTGTGACTCCGCCATATTGCCACACATTTTTGGTCGGGTCGTAACGTTATGAGCCTTGCTGGTTAAGACACATGTCTGAACCAGGCCCAAAACGGTTTGTCGGTTTGTCTGACGGCCATTATACGGTTTATTGCCGAGATATACTACATTAAAATGGATTTGATGGCCGGAAAATGTTGTAGCCAGTTTTTGCTGTAAATTATTGACGTTAAACTAATTACAAAAATAAAAATTAAAAAACATTTATCATGTACCTATTCACTAAACTTTACCTTCTATAGTAAAATTACCCTTCGCGAATGGAAGCAGCGATCATTCCTCGGTAATCTCATCACTCCACTTGTAATCCTATATCCGCTGCGTTACCCGGCTAAGCCTCTGAAACGGTGACACGGTGCATACCCGGATCATGAAGATTCAACTGACAGGCTGGAACCGGTTGTGACGGTTTTAATAATAAAAAATGGGGGAAGCATAAAAGCTTTAGCGTTAACGGGTTGGTTGAATAGTTATATGAGCAAATTGTGGATTAGACCTCTGGTTGGCTTCATTTGGCCCGTTGGCGTTCCGTTGACGGCCCGTTGACGGCCTGTTGACGGGGTAGGTCCGTTTGCTTATGACTCTAGTCCAAGTCAAAGGTGACTGAAACAAAGCCTACGATGGAGCCTTACCCAGAAGACGCTTGTTCTGTCTAACTCTGAAAAGATTGGTGTTTATATGAGTAGATTGTAATTGGGGTTTCTGGATCAGGTCAGATCCAGAAACACCCAATTACAACCATCATTCATTATTTTTTCAATCATTCATTCGTAAACTTATGATTCAATTTGTAATGTTCGGACTGGTTTGATCTCAAGAGCTTTGATCTTAATTCGTTTAAAAACTGGCACATATTCTGACCTGATCTAATCTAGTATATGGGTGTGTATTCATAATTCTAACCTGATCTGATCTGTTATCTGAGTGTATATTCATATGCGTTTTTCATTGCAACATGAAAGATTTCTCACTAACACAATTCTTGACGATGTTTTGCCACTTATTGATATATTCCTTCCCTTTCACAGCGTTTAGGTAAAAACACTGTGGAAAATTTATAGCATGCTGCATCCAAGGATCATCATAAATTTCCCAATCTTCTATAACACCTCCACATGAAAAACATGCCGCTTTATCATACGGATTACTCCCGCAATAAAAGAATCCGGCATCAGCCATTTCCATCACCAATCTTTTCTTCGAATTATTCGTCCCCCAATAACAATTAAAGGATAATTCACGTATTTTGTATGTATTATACATATCATATCGAGGTTTATATTCAGTTTGATACATATTTTATTTAGGTATTTATTTGCTAGTTCTTGATGCTAATGATTATTAACATAGAATGACATTGCTTTAATGATGCAAGCAATTTATAAACGTGATTGAACAGGATTGGGAAAAATAGTATGGATAGGTATTATAAAAAATGAAACAAGTTCCTTTTTTTATTTCATAAAAATTTTATTATCATGGCACCATTTATTTAAACATAATACATTTTTTAAAGCACATACAGAATTATGATAAATACAATTATATAAATCTTCAGACTGTTTATATTGATCATATAAATGTACTAAACTAGAACAACCCTTATCTTCTAAATTAAATATATTACTATTACTATTTTCTAAAATATGCTTTAACCATAAAACTTTTTCTGAACCTTTAACATAAATACATTTATCTCTTAATATATCGGAAACCAAAGTCTGGTAATTGGAATAAGGTACAAATCCTTCACTCCAGTATATTTTTTTGTTACGTTGAATCCAAAGAACTACCTTCTTTTCAGATTCCGTTAATTTTTTAAATGGAAATGGTGGCTTAACTAAAAACAATTGTAATTTTTTGTTACACAATATAGCGATTTCTTTTAATATAAATTCACCTGCTTCTGTTCTAAATCCTTGAATATCAACAACAGCAATCATGATAACCTGCGTACAATGTTGCTGAGAGGTTTGTATTCAACAAGTCGATCGTTTATAATCAAACAATACGCAGTTGTCTTATCTGGTATTGGTGTGGAACATTCAACTTCTAACCGCACGTCCACTGGACCGGTTTTTAAACTATCGTTTTGTCTTGAACAATCTAAGATGAAAAGGGGGGCCTTTTCTTTAAAATCTGTTAGATCCAGCAATGGGTCTACAGGACTGTTGTAATACGACTGACGAAATTTCACATACATTTCATATAATATACTGTACTTGTTCTCAGAAAACTTTAAACTCAAAGGTTCGTAGGGATAATATTGCGAATTTAAATAGAGTGCTACATTGGTTACTTCACAATGATCGAATAGTGAACCGTCTTTAGTCCGATTATTTCTCCTATTAGTTTGCAAGCAAAATATAACATATCTAGGCTTTTCCAATTGTGAAGCTGTTTTAACCGACCAAGAATGCTTTGTAGTTTTAGGTAGCAAGGGATACTCATATAAATCCCAATTTCTAAAAGCCATCTGAATAGGTTTGTCTCTTTCTAAATGTTTCAAAAGTGTTAGTCGTTCTCGATCTGACACTTTTATATGTGGCACCCTCCATTGAACTCTTTCTATGTCTATTTGAAAATTAACAACATCATCAGTAAGAATAACACTATTTAAGTTAGAGTTACTTCTACTCAAAATAAGTTCGTGTTTACAATTTAAGATAATTTTATTGTAATCTTCTGCAAACCCTAAAATCTTATTCAATGGTATCACAGCACTAAAATGTCCATCACTTTGGAATCCTGCTAAGTTCCAGCCCCATAAGCCCGCAACTTTATTTTCTGCTCCATTTAATGAAATGTATGATTTTATTGTTGACGTAATTCCTGAATTTTTAATACGGTCTATTTCGATACCATTCATTTCGTATCTGATGTCTTGAAACAAAGACATAACAGTGTTATTAGTGAACGTAACAGTTTTCTTGATCGGATGCCCATCCTTACCGAACAGCTTTGCCTGACCTTCGATGTATATTGAACTGGCTGATGGTAGCACGTAAATATCTTGTTGGTGTATGGGGATTCTGATTTCATCGTTTTCTCTAAAGCTGTTATTGTAGGGATTGTATGAATGGACTTCATAGCTTTCGATTGAACTATCAAAGTGTGGTAAATCAGTGATCTGTAGTATATTCATACTTTAAACCCTAAGGCTTTAAGAAAATCTCTATTTGATTTAGTCAATTTCTTCACGTTTTTCTTACGTCTGCGCACCTTAATGGTTGTTGATGGAATAGGACGTTTTATTTTCACTGGAGGGTTTTTATTATATACTATCATTTTGCTTTTCTTAAATGAAGACGTAATTGAATATGTTCTTCACCAAAGTCAATACAGGAACCAAACTGATCTACAACCCTGACAGATATGGATGAAATTATATTTTTGTTCACCGGGAAGTAAATAACGTTCTGCGGTATTTCTGTGTACCCGTGACTTGAAGCAGTATCACATATAAATTCATGAATAAAATGAGTCGGTAATCCGTTGTAATATGAACCGTGCACAAGATCACATTCGATTCTGATAGCTGTTAAACTGCTGTTATGAACGGGTACATTCGGTCTTGATTTTAATACTGAAAAGTATAGTAATCCGCACTCGTATTGATCAGACAAATGAAGAGGTGGTTGAAAATAAGAGACCAGTTCTGATTTATTTCCAGAGATGGTAACCGTAGCAGACATACTTGCATACTGAACTCTTTTAAATGATCCTGTTTATTTTATTTCTTGATTATGCCAGAAATTCTTTAAGAAATTTAAACATAGATGTCCACAGTTGAAGGGGTGATCACGTTGAATATTTTTATAATTATATTGAATGTTAGAACCTACATATTTTATAAATTCCTTTGGAGGTTTAAGATTTCCGTAACTGTCGAAATACTCAACATAATCATTATATTTTGCATAGGCTACCCAATGAGAACCAGAATTTTTAGAACTATCTAAATTAATAACTCCACATTCTTTTTTATTAGGATATTTAGGGAGCTCATCTCTCATATAGACACCTCTAAAATAAGGAATTCTATTTCCGTACTTTAAAATATCAAAGTTAGTTAAGGCCCGTTTGGGTAGCCGATATCTTAGTTTTTTTCTTTTGATACGAAAATTCCAAGACCGCCCTTATGTGGTTTAAGATGTAGTCCTTTCCCAATACATAGAGCTTCCATTTTTTCATTATGTCTCTTCGATTCCTCATACAGCTTTTTAGCCATTTTGAATTCATTTATGGTTTTAGCAATACCAGCTGCACCGCCTGCTAAAGCCCCCGCCGCTGACAATCCAGCAAAAATAGGAATCAAAGGTAGTACTCCTCCAGTTTTTGGAATAGGAATGACACGAGGGAGCTTAATCGATGAATCATCAGCTAATTCTCTGGTAGCGGCAATAGCTAATTCTATAGCCATTTTCTTGCTCTTAGGTTTTAATTTTTTTATGTGTCTTTTTGCTTTTGTAATAACAGATTTCAATTTACTTTTTAAACCTTTTCCAGGTGTAATTTTTGGAGAATGCTTGTTCAAACCAGATCCAGTTTTAATTTTTGCCGACATAGCCTTACTTACTAAGCGTGCCGCGAGTTTTTCACCTACACGGGCATCGGAAGCAACCGCTCGCCTTTTTGCCATTTTTAACAAAATTAAATCAGCCTTATGTCGATCCTTTAAGTTCGATGACTTGTGATATGCAATATCGTGATCTTTACAATATTCGTCCAACTTATTAACACCCTTATCTCCTTGTGTAAGTCTGTTTATTAATTTAGTACCAGGACCACAGTAATTATATCCTGGTAAGTGTAATTCAAATGGTAAATTATTAATAAACCAATTGAGAAGACTACTCTCTCCGAAACACATTATAAGACTGATGATTCCAGTTGAATACTTTAATAAATAGTTATGTGATGGGAGTGGTTATTAAGTTACTGTTATTTTATTCATAAAATTACGTTCGTTTTATCAATCCAACTGCATTCAGCTGAAGGCAAACCTAACCATTTTACTAAAACCCTGTTACCTTTTCTTCTAAGAACTTTCTCGACTAGATATACGTCGGGATGTTTTGTTTTTTGAAGCTCTTGTAAGTAAAATGCTCCTAAAATAGGTTGACCTCTGATTGTATCTTCAATTAGGTAGGTGATAGGAGTTGTATTTTGTATTTTTCGAATTTTAAATATTTCCGTCGACCAGTTGGGGGTATATCCTTTTTCAAATGTTCCTTTGTACTTACTGATACGAACATAATCGCCAACTTTATACTTGCTTCTTATTCTTTCGTTTTTTACCAAACTTAAATACCTTTCTAATATACGTTTTTTATTAATCTTATCTACATTAGCAGGGATTTCTTGAATTGTCCGATGGTAAGTATGATTATATTTTTGAATAACATCGTTAAGGGTATTGTCTATCCAATTATAGTTGCCTTTTAAACTAAATTCTTTATACAGTTTAGATTTCAATGTTCTGATAAATCGTTCAACTATTGAGGCCTTTTTTGTTGAGTAAGTAGAGTAGTGGTTGATATGATTAGATTTCGTAAGCTTCTGAAACTTATTATTATAAAATTCTGTTCCATTATCCGTTTGAAGATTTTTCGGTATACGCCCCATAGCCAGCAATATTTTGAAAGATTTGCATACATCATCTCTGGTTTTACTTTTCAGAGGGAAGGCCCAAGCATATTTCGAAAATGTATCAATAACGGTAAGAATAAATCTATAATTTTGATTTTCTTTTGAAATTGATTGCATATCAATTAAATCTGCTTGCCACAGGTCATCTACATCTTTCATAATAACACGTCTTCGCGGAAAGTTCACTCTCACATTTTTATGTATTTCGTTTACCACATCAGCTTTGCTCATTTTTAGAATTCAGTATATTTGTCTTGAATTCATCTATAATACTGAATGAAAAGCATATTTTACAACTATTTATTCTTTAATAATGTGAGCTTCTTTTAATTCTTCGATTATAGATAAAATTTCATTGTCATGGTTTGTATTGCCAGCATCTCTTGACGCAACTAATAGTTTCAATCTCTCAACTAATTCATTAGGGTCATCCCAATATACCAAGTCAGTGTTGTTTTTGTATTTTTTTAGCGTTGGTAAGTTTCCTCCAAGCTTAGTGTAAGCAAGTTTATTGTCGTTTGAAGATTCAGAAAACATTGGTTTGATTATTTCACGGTATTTTATTCCTTTATCACCTCTTATTTGTCCATTAGGATTAAAATCTCTCTTATGAGCATTGGTATAGTGCAGCATATCTTTATATACAAGTTTATCTTTACTCGAAATTAATTTTAAATCTGGTTTTTTTCGAAGTAAAAGTTCTTTCAGGCCAGGGGTTAAATTATAGGATTTGTCACCGATTTTAATTAAAATGACACTGTCGTCATTCAAACTATCGATTTTAGAAAACGAGACTACTGAATTACCCATTAGCAATATTTTGTTTACACTTCTTATTCCAAACGGTATATTTAGATTTGCACGATCATAAATATCATGGATATCACGACCCTCTAGCGAAATTTCTAGATCATCCGGTTTTTCTTTTTTAGAAGACACTTCCAAGTCTTTTGCAGAATTCAGTTCTGGATCGCAGCATTCTTCAAACTTTGTAGATGAGCTGGTATCAATGCCATCCAATTCCATGTCTTCAAAGTTAGAGTGTGTATTTTCAAAATTTTGTATTTTTTCTATTGTTTTATTCGAATCAACAAGGGTTTTAAGGGGATCTGTGACAGGTTTAAACATTTTATCAAGTGACAAATTCATTGAGTGTTCCTGGTTTTTCATTTGTTTTATTTTATTCTTTATGGAGTCTACAGACTTCATTAATTCAATTTTAATATTTTTCTCCATCTTATGTTCAACGACCGTATTCGCTTAAAGAGGAATGAATACTAATTTTTTTTGTATGTTATTCATAATTATATCATCAACTTTCATTAAATTTAAAAAATATATCGAAATTTTTTCTGTACCTCCCATTACTTAATGAACATTCTTTGTTAATAAGCACGAAACTGTAAGGATTACTCCAAACTGTTACACAAATATCTTTAAATTGGTTCCAGTTTAAATCAGGGCTGACATGTTCCACATAAATATGTTTTAAGTTCACATCATCTTGTTTAAATATTATAAGAAAATTAGCGTTATCACGTAACAATTGCTTCGGAATTTTTGAATAGGTTTGAGATAAATAAAAACAATCGATTTGTTTATGTCGTCCCATACAGAAATAATTACGGATATTTGTTTGATTCTCAGTTGCAACGTCATCAAAAATAAAAACAGAATTTGTTAAAGCTTCACTCGGAGCCATGACATCTTTATCATTCTTAAACTCGTAGAATTTTATCTGTGGCACCCTTCTTATCACTTCGCTCAAAAAGCGATATTTTGGTTGAAAAGAAGTTTTAGAGTAAAGATATAAATTTTTAAATTTCAGTCCATTTTCATGTAGCAGTAAACTGATGACAACATTTGTTTTACCACAGTTGGATGGCCCACATATTATACAACGAATTGTATTCGGTAATAAAGGGCTATGCCTGATATAGTGAGGAGAGTCACTAAAATTTATATTATTAACATTCAAGGTTATGGGCTGCTTGATCAACTTCATCTTACGTATTAATATTATTGCCATTGAACATACCAATATATACCTACGCAAAGTCTTACATTTTACTTTAAAAACAGGAAAGGCGATACAGATAAGACTATAAATAAAAGCCAAATTCTGAGTAAAATATTATGTATTTTATTATGCTTATAAAAATAAGTAATATAATTATAAATTGTACAACTAAACTAACACTAATAGTATATCTTAAAATATAGCAGTTTAAATATCATAGCTTAATACTAACGTTCTAACATATGTGGTCAAAATGACCCCATGGTAATGTGTCTATTTGATTAGTTTGAACAATTCTTTTATCATCTACTCTATTTAAAATTACTTTATTTACTTCCTGTGAATACAGAACATGTTTGCTTGACTTTATCATATTCATCTTACATTGTAATGTAATATTCTTAAATAAAACTCTCTTATAGTTAGATATTTTCAATTTTTTTGTAATGGGCTTTGATACTCCTTTAGCTTTGTTAATCTGTGTTTTTATTGATTTAATACAATAAAGTTTTGCTCTTAAACCCGTAAATTCGCTTATTACATCGCCACCTAATTCATCTTTAAACAAGCCAGGAATTTTATTATTTATCTTTGGAATACTGTAAGGATTATTAAAATCAAAATTGCTAGTATCAAATTTTAAAATATTTTCATTCAAATCCTTATAAAAGTTTTGTGTATGTATTAAGTATAATAAACTGTCAGTGTCAGTGTAACACAGTTTAACATTTTCACCGTACTTATTCTTAATGAAATCGTAATGAAAATTATACATATGTTGTTTAGCATATTCTAGTACAGAGAATCCAACATAGATGGGTCTATCTAAAACAAGTTTGTCAGGATTCAATTGAATTGCAAGAAAATCTTCACTAAAAATACAAATACTTTTTAAGTTTGGTTTTGCAATTAGTTTCTCTGCGCCTATTGTTTTATTTGTTCTATTTTTATTATCATTCCATTTAGTCACTAATCTAACATGAATTTGCTTTCGTTTATTTTCTATAGTTTTCCCAAATATTGAATTGTTCAAAAGTTTAAAGAAATCCTTTTCAAAAGAGGTATTTGCTGATTGACGCAATTGAGTATTTAAGTCTATATACTTTTTTAAAAAGTTTTCTTGTTTAAATTGAAGTATGCGATGGATTTTTTTCAACACAAGGCCATTTTTAACACATTCTTTCAAATGAATGTAATGTATAACATAGTTATACTTGTCATACAAATTCGCAATTAACTTTTCTGTCTTTCCTCCTATGGGTATGAATTTTTCTGGAGCGAAAGGCAGGTCACTATGTAAATTATGTAAATATTCAGGATACATTAGATCTACTTCCAAAATATAACCGTACTCAGCATCGTCAGGAATATCGAACAGATGGAAACTTACTATTTCCTGGTTTGTCATAAATTTAAAATCTGATATAGGTAATTTTCTAGTCATTGCATGTCCATAAAGATTGTTGCAGTCAAGATATACTAAATATGTTGACGGCTTTAAATCATCAAAATGAGGGAGGTAAATATTGTTGGCTTTAGCATATCGATGAGAGCATTGTGCTAATCCACCGCGAATTCCTTTTTCTATCATATTATACATTTCTAAATCATGAATCAATTCCAGTTGAATACCCGTGTAAAGAAGCATAGCGTCCCAACTTAAACCAGGAGAACTTACATAGTATGCAGGATCAAGATTATAATGCTGTAGACATATATTTCTAAAATTTTCAAAAATATCACATAATAATAAAACATCACACTTTAAATATAAATCAGTATATTCACCAAGACTGTTAATATTAAAGCAACTCCAAATAGTTTGTGCACGTTCATACTCGCTATCTGTTATATGTTTCTTTTGCATACTACTGTAAAAACAATGTTTCGGGGGAAGTTGTGTCTCATTATATTTCTGCCATGAATCAATATATTCGTATGGATATATACCTTTCCTTCGAATTAAATCAAATTTTTCGTCATCGGGGAAAACTGATCTCAAATTCAAGAAACCACTGCTTTCTAAACTTTTACTCAAATTATCAAGACTTGTGTTAAGAAACTGAAAGGAATCTATGAATTTAATCTGCAACGGTTTATTATATTTACTGGTTTCAATAATTTTTGTAATACTTAAATATTTTTCTTTTGTCTTAGGAATTATTTTTATTTCGCCATCATATTTCGCTAATTCTCTGATAAACAAATGGGAATCATAACCGGATAGATTATGAAAAACGACTGGTATAAATGAACAAACTCTATAAATTAAATTACAGTGTGAATGTGCTGCGCCTCTATACTCTGACGTAATATGATCATGATCTCGAACTTTGTCATCAAACAATATTTTTTTACAAATATGACATGTACTTGCACTGCGATAATTATCAATTTGTTCTAGAGTCATTGGTTTCATGGTTTTTTCAGTAGTCAAGATCTCATGTATCGATTTAGTTTCTTCAATGATTTTTTTAACAAAAACTTGTACACAGTCTGGCCCTCGGTAAGAAACAAATTTATTTAAATTACTGTCATGCGAGCAGCACACATAGTATGCAAAACATGAAGGCTGGTGTAACTTATTTTTTATAGTATTTTTATCAGTATTCACTTCATTAAAATTGCTTAATAGGCTTTCAAAATCAGCATATATAACAAAGTTAATTTTTTGTTGTCTTTCAAAATGTTTAAACTGCAGCGTACTGTTTTTATCTGGTAATAAAGTTATAATTTTAGAACATGCATGAGAATGGAATTTTGTTTCACTAGTAAAAAATTGCAAACAAGTCTCACATAAATACATTCGACCTTTATGTTTTGAAACTTGACGTCTCACTAAGCGTAATAGGTTTTTTATTAAACAATAATGAGCTCTGTTCTCTTTTTCGTAAAACAATAAATTAATATGTTTATCTCTCCTAAAATTTGTCACATATAAGGGGCCAGTTACATTGTAATGTTTATCCAATCCGTAAATATTAATACTTAAATCACTGTTATTACTTTCAAATAATCTGATATCTTTTGGTGATGGCGGGAATGACATCCCTGTTATATTAAATATCGTACTAAAATGAGGATAAGAGCTTGTCCTACAGACATTATTTTTGACTGGAAATAATGCTGCTAATATGCTCCATAAAAAACAATATTCATCGTTATTTTGTATATTAATACAGCTCTTTGTATTCTTAATAACTTCTGGTAATTCTATGTAAGATCCACCTCTCATAGGAGAATACTTATTTATATTTATTTCTAAATGACTCAATGATGTTAATGACCACCCAGATTCACAGTGCTCAAATTCAGTTAATTTCATCTTGAAAGTCTCTCTTACATTCAAATAAATTTCATCAAAATCAGTACTTTTATAAATAACTTCATATTTTGTATTAAAAGACTTAAGCTGTTGCTCACCTGATTTAGGTAAAATGAAATAAGCAAACAGCTCAAAGTTAACTTTAATACATGTATTCTTTATTAATGATAGCTCAACTAGTTTAAAAACATCATCTCGCTTACCGTCCAAGAACGCCTCTGGTAGGAGGTACTCGTCTTCTATGGATGGGTTTAAGCGATAAGTCATTATTCTGTTTTTAAATGCTGTAGCTATTATATCAATATGTTCAAACTCTGATTTTATCAAACAATTCGATTTATGGATATTGGTTCGTTTATGATATCTGTATTCAGGTCTAGGTATCTCAATTTTACATTTATCACAATGTATATAAGATGTTGACGGTGAAACGGTAGAAGACGATTTTACTGAAAAGAAAAAAAATTAAAAAAGAGTAGATATAATATGCATACATTTAATTAAACAAAATAATCTACATTTAACATACACAACTAAGTACTTAATCAATACAGTTAAATGATAATATAGGTTTAATTCAATACAGTTTAGTTTTATAAAAAGGAAAAAAATAAAAAAGTATGATTATACATTTACTGGGGAATACATCAGATAGTATTAGGTACAGATTCTACTGGTACGAGCTTATAAAAGTAGGAGTGCGATTTTTAAATTCTTTTCTCGTTTCCTTTATGAATGTATTTAGAAGCTTCCAGGACTCAGTATCCGTATTAGTTTTATTTTTAATAGTTATAACGGAATGCCGCCATCGATTGACTGGGGGCACCCGCTCAATTTCATTGGTATTATATATTTTCAATTCAATATAATAACCCCCAGTTTTATCTTCATCTATTTGTCGCGAGAAGCCATTCGCTAATCTCCTTGTTATGTAGGAGTAAATAGGTGCAATTTTTTTACCAGCAGCAGTGCCATGATCCAGTTCATCATCGTCGCTATCGGTGCCGAAGAGATCTCGCGCCGTAGATTTCACCTTCGTCTTCTTTGAAGTAGAAGGCTGGTTGTCTGTTGTCTTCTCAGGAATCTTTCGCTTCTTCTTGCTCGATTTTATTGAAGTGTCAACCATCGATTCATCAGACGACGGGAACAATTGGTCAGCCATTTGCTTGGACCTGAAAATAAAGGTTAATAACTAAGTGATAGTAGTAACTTAACGATAAAGCTAGCTACATATTGGTTGAAAACATTTAAGTGGAATGTTTGACATGGAAGTGCAACTAGTAATATCATAATAGATAAATAACAGATTGCTTATAAAAACTTAATTGTTGAAAAATAGAATGACTGAATAGTAGAGTTATTGAAAAGTTTAATGATTGAATAGAACAGTTACTGAATAGTTGAATGAATGAATATTAGAATTAGATAAACATGTAAACCAAAATAACTTACATCTTAGAGAAGGTCTGGTAAGCTTCCAGGTACTGATGAGGGCAGCTCTTGCTTGTAGCTCTTGAAGAAATGCTTTGTGGTCTTACTTCAGCAGCTATCCTCTTAAATAGTGATAAATCTACGTCATAGTATACCAAATATAGAAAAGGGCACGTGTAAAAAATGCTGTGTCAGATAACTCAACCCAAATACGATAGTTTACATTGTCTTCAATATTGTAATCTAACACTAATTTAGCTTACTATGATATTTTTTACCCGACTGCATCAAACAAAGGATGGTGATGTGTTTTATAATGTTATTTTATGAAACCATTTTCACACATTTTTTTCTAACCGAGCCAATACGATATTGCTTGAAAACATAAAACATGCTGATGCTCACTTAGGTACATTAAATTAAAGTAAATCTTGTGTTTCATTCCAGCATAGAGCTATTTAAAAAAAAATAGTCTATAACAAAAAATATATTTTATAATAATTGTAGGTAAAACCAGGCCAAAATAGTTGTATGTCAATATTGATTATTGTTTTGATCCGTCTCCTTAAAAAGAATTCAACTTACGTTGCGAATTCGTTAACGTTGATATACTATTAACATACCATGATTTTGCCCGTCAAATCAACTGAATAAAATGTATGAAAACGATCACCATGAACACACGGACAGTAGTATTATCTTATCGATATACATTTATGATAAACAATTAAAATCATGGGCGTCGGAATGTCTGAGGTTTCAGTTTCACCATACCATTTTTGTGTAGATATTAACATCTGACATAAAATATACGATTTTGAACTCTATGTATTAAAAAAAAAATTAATTAAAAAATATATAAGGGGAGTATAACAAATTGAAATTCATTTCATTTTTTGCATCGGATTGTGAAGTGTTATAATTGTGGAATGTCGGTAAGTGTTACTTTAATATAATAATTATTCTCTAACAATTTAAATATTGTAGATATTATTAGCATTACTGCATAACGTATTTCCACACAATCCCTTATTCCAATCTTAACATTTGTAGTGTATCTACTTATAATTAATTATATATTGTATTGTTATTTCAGGACTCGGGGGATCTATTCAATTTCGTACCCATGAATCAATCAGTTCAACAAACCACCGGACAGAAGACGCTGGGTCTTGCTCGCAAGAGATCAAAAACAGATCAAACATTCTTTCAATATATAAAGAAGCCTGTAACTCGCGGGGTAAAAATAATCAAAATAGAAATCTATGACATAGACAGTTTTCAAAAATCCGAACAGCCGATGTGTAATTGTGAGGCTGATGTGTGCGTTCAACATGTCGTAAAAACTATGTTATACGATGATATATACACCGGTACGTGAGAATTAATTACCAAAATTCAGGATGACATCGAACCAAGAGTATAAGATTGTAAGTAAGAGTAGAGATTTGTGTATAGATTGTATAGACACAATAAAATCAACTGTGTAATAACTATGTATGAATAAATGTTTAATCTTTTAAAATATAAGTTTATGTATCTGGCATATTAATGAATAGGCATTGACTATGAAAATATTAAAACTTGTATATTGTACTTTAAAATAAAATAATTGAAATTAACATACGTATTTTTATTTTCTTGCTTCCTCATTCTTATAAATGTACTTCATAGCTACTGCACTACGTGGGTGCCTATATAAGGCAGCGCAATTGACAATAGCGAGCGCATTCCATTTTCGTTAGGCTATCGTATCGAATCGAGTATATGCTCGAATTTGATACGAGTGTCAAATGTTGTTGAATTAACGTACTAATTTAACAATATAAAAAATAGAATGCATATAAAAATGCATATTGAATGAATATATAAATAAATATAGGAGTCACTAGATCATCCTTTTGAATAAAAAAGTTAGCACAAAAAAGCATGCACATCTGACCTCCTCTCCTGCTAAATATTAAGCTCAGGAAACAGATAAGATCAGGTCACAAATATAAATACACACTCAGATAACAGATCAGATCAGGTTAGAATTATGAATACACACCCATATACTAGATTAGATCAGGTCAGAATATGTGCCAGTTTTTAAACGAATTAAAACATAGTTGCTCTTGAGATCAGACCAGTCCGAACATTACAAATTGAATCATAAGTTTACGAATGAATGATTGAAAAAATAATGAATGATGGTTGTAATTGGGTGTTTCTGGATCTGACCTGATCCAGAAACCCCAATTACAATCTACTTATATGCGTTCGTCGTTCGTGAAGCGAATAGAATGTCATCTAGAAACAAAAACAAAAATAAGAATGATAACGTTTGATCAGTAACGTAAGTGCGCCAGCGCCCTGCACGCACACGACGAGCACTAGAGAAGCCCGGGTGAGCCATACTATCTGCACTGTGTCGTATCTTCGACGTAGTTACCACGATGTTGGAAAACCAGGACGCTGTGCGCAACTCGGCACAAACCCCATATTGGTTGACGGATTAGGCCCCGTCAACAGGCTAGATGGGAAAAATTGTACAATGGAGCTTTTGTTGGCATTGACATGTAACGGGATGGTTAGCTCAGAATAAATTTGACTTGGTCCTATCCATCTCGCTGCCCCTGTCCCGTCGACGGGTTTGAGAAAGAACTGTGCTATTGTCTGCTGCGCTATGTTTTGCAGGTCTGATTCCCACCCGGAAAAAATCATTTGAACGATATGTAAGTACTTATTTCGGGTCTGGATGTTTGTGTATGTGAGTTTAAGTGTTTGTAAACCCACCTAGGATACAGGAGTAATGCCTGATTGGGGCAACGTAAAAAAATTAAGGAACTAGGATTAGTAAGGATTTTAGTCAAAACGTATTTGACACCCCCTTCCACACCGTCTAGAGTGGAAGGAGTCATTTTAATGAATTTCCACTCCTTAAAACTTTCTTAAGCTGAATCCAAGCAAATAAAGGCAGCAATTTTCAGTAGATTTTCTTCAATATAAACACAGTTTTCAACTAATTTATTCCCTAATTTTCTAACAAGACGCCATATTCCAGAAGTTACGACGAGTCAAACAGAATTAATGTTGGAAAGATTTACTTATGAAGTTATTTATAATTTAAGTAAGAAACTTAGATTTCCACTTCAAAGTTTTGAGTAGGTATCCATGGAGATAAAATTAGTGTAATTACTCGTATTAAATCTTTTTTTAAATATTTTCTTTTACATTATTTAATACAAAAGAAAAAAACAATACATATGGTCCACCGGAACCGGGAATAGCGTCCGGTTCGATTAGGGCTTTTGGGATGAAGGTGGTTCCTCACCTTAAAATATAGTAGAGACCTTATCAAGACATACTGCCTTCTGAATGAGGCCCGTCATCGAATATTTATTAAGCTTCTGCCCGTGCTTCGCTAGAGTTATTTCGAATCATGTATGTAGCGCCATCTATTGTCATATAATGAACGGTACTGTTGTTTTTCTCGTAGAGTCCGCACCACGACACTAGTGTCAATAGCAAACAAACAAACTTACTTTTACATTGATAATAATTTGTAGTACATACCGAGACGTGACGAGACGTGACATCTTTTCGTGCAGTAAATAAAGTTAGTTTTTGAGTAGCTCTGTTGAAATGTGCGCGCAGTGTCGCGTCTCGGTATGAATTGACCCTTAAACAGTTAGGATATTTAGACATCGTCTTGTTATAATTTTACTTTAATTATCTGTACATAAGGTAAGTAATAAAAAAAAAATGTAAGTTGGTACGCACAATATTGAGTGATTTACCATGTTATTTTAATATCATGGACTTCTTATAGGTTTTCCTATAATCTATAAGGAGAAAACTAATTTCTGTATTTTTTTCAAAATTTTAGGTTCAGTAGTTTCGGAGATAAGGGGGGGGGGGGAATGGTCAATTTTCGTCTATTTTCTTGAATAACTTGGAAACTATTTATTTTAAAATTACAAAAAAATACATTTAAGATCTTCTCAACAAGACCTTTCATTTGATATGCCACACGATGCAGTTTTCAGATTTTTTTTTTTAAATTTTCCCCTTCCCCCCCAAAAATTACCCCCCATATACAGATTTCATCTGCTCACGTCACACCTCTGTGTTTGGGTCACAGGAATTGATATGTGTACCAAATTTCAACTTAGTCGGTCTAATAGATTCGGAGATAATTGACTGTAAGCGACGGACGGACAGACACACGAGTGATCCTATAAGGGTTCCGTTTTTGTATTCAGACGTACGGAACCCTAAAAAAAAACCAAAGATACATGTCGGGATAGGTAACGACTAGCTGGTTAGTATAACTGAGTTCAGTGAGATAACATTAGCGTTAGTTACACAATAATTTACTTATCAACTCTTATAGTGATATTTATAAACAATTTTATTTACAAACTTGCGTAGACATGCTGATTATGACATTTGTTATTGTGAGTCTGTTAATATTGTGAATTTTTAGTTTGCGACATATCACGTGAGGATAGAAGCGAGAAAAAAATAAAATGGCGTACGTAACTTATAAGTATAGCAGGCGTCGGATAGATAAGCAGTCCTTTCCGACCCTTGCAAGAGCCAGCCCGCGATGCTGAGCCTGTAGATTTAAATTAGCCTAGTTGTTCAGATCCAGCTTGTCCCTTGCTGTCCTTCTTCAGAAACGTCCTAAGCCGAGGCCCACAGGGGGTGCCCTTAGCGTGTGGTCACTTAGTTTGTAGTATTTAAGTTGTAAGCCCCGGCTGGAGACCGTTTAAGGCATCGACAGGAAAGTCCGGTTAAGCAGCTCACAACCTCTTATATGTTTTCTGTCGATGCAAATCGAAGACTCACTTACTCACTAATAAAAACAAGATAAGCAGTTTCGCTACTATAGTGTTGCAGAAGAGATGTGTTTACAGCGAAACTCATTTCCAAAATCCTGTATTTTTTTAGAACATTCATATTCAATTATTCAATGCTGTCAGCTGGTAATGTGCCCAAGAGACTGGCCGCGTTGCCTCTTTGTATGGCAATACTTAGCCTCTGGCCAAGGTAAAAGCCAGCTCTTGGGTCACGGGAAGCGTCAACAAGTCTTTCAAAATTGATTTTACAATAGTTTTAAGTGTCCACAATACAAAATTATGAACTATACGGTTTATATGACGAGTAAAACTTGCATTTCAATAGAAGTGTGGTCATAGATAATTATGATGCATCTTGTGTATGTAAAACAGGTAATTTATATGTAGGCAGTGTACTTGCAACTATTTAATAACAGTGATGTATGTGTGCTGAATAGCATTTAAACGTTTAAGGCCCTTCGTACGCAACGCGACGCAAGTCTCCGATACCCCGACTTGCGTCGCGTTGCGACAAAAATCAGTTGTTTCATAATTGTTGTTGTTTTGTTTTTGATCTTTCAGGGTTGGTTTCATAGTAAAAGGTAATTTCCAAATTCAGCCTGTCCAAGTGTCCACCACGTAAAAGAAAACTCGAGCCTATTGCCATCAATCATCGGCTTGAATCCAGACTGCGTGGCTGCTACCAATGAATTCGTAATAGAAAAAAAATATATTTAAAAAAAACAAAAAACCCGACTGCCTGAAAAAATGTGAAATAACTGGAAAGACAAAAACAAGGTAAGAAATATTTTGTTTGGTTTTTAAGCGATCGTAGTGGACAATTGTCACAACCGCAGTCGGAGGCATCAAATGTTCACATGGTGACAATGATGTTGAGTTAACTACTGCTGAGTCATCGTGTACACTGTGTCTGATGCCTCCTACTGCTTTTGTGTAAGCGACTACAGTCGGGTAAAAACCCAATAACACTGCCTGTCCTGGGAATAGAAACCGAGGTCTCATGTTGTTGTTGCTCTTGCAACCACTAGATCAACGAGACGTTAGTATGTTATTGTTCAAAGCAATCATGGAATATATTCTCTATGTATATACGGCATACTGTTAGTTTTGGCTTGTTGATCAAAAATAAGAAACAGCCACGAATAAATAGGTAGAATGTGAAGACCAGGAATCTTAAATAAGTAGATTATTGAGATTTCTGAAAGAAAAAATTATATGTATTACAAAAAAAAACAAATAGGCTAAATTTAAATATTATATTAACATGTAAAAAGGTACTGTCATAAAAAAAACTAACATTTCGACTTTAGTCTGATATTATAGTTATATAAATAAAGGATATAAAATTCACGCAAGCAGAAGTAACAGTAGAATTCTATTAAAAACAAAGCTAATAAACGACACAAACATAGTTAAAGTAATAAAGAGGCAAACAATACTTTGGTTTTTAAATCACAATCGTATAAATACCTCGAGGTAGGTTTCCTTCCGATTGACTGCATATCTGGGGGCTTAAGAAGGTCGCTTAAGCAGAAGCATAATATTAATTGCGATAAAACTCGTAAAGTGATTTGGACACAGTCAAATTCATACTGAATTACTGTGTTATAAACCGCTACATTATTATTTATATATCCATACATTATTATTATTATTATATATACATTATTATTGCGTATAAACTGTTACATTGTTCAGTCAACAAAAGAGTCACAAAATCTGGACAAACTTTTTTTTTAAACATTTCGTCATATAATAAAGCACGAAATAAGGTATGTATATTTTTTTTTAAATGATTGGTTAAAATAACCTTTAAAGGAATGCCCACACAGATATCACTTGTTAACTGTACTTAAATTCACACGTTATATTCTTTACACGAGTTCAACAGCTCGCCTAACATACGAGTTAAAACACAGACTATAGCTAATCTCGTAACTTTAATTCATAGTGCGCAGTAGGGCTTCGCAGACCGAAGGGACTGCGATCAAACGTTGGTGTACACTTATTTTGTTCCCCCAGAGTGAACCGACGCAGCAGCCAGGCAAGCCCTACCTTAACTTGAAGACGAGCAAACCGATTACCTGGAAGAGAAATTGAAATAATGATTAGTAAGTCATTTAAAAACGATAGAAGGCTGGATTGTGAGAGTAAGAGAAATAGGTAAAGAGGGTGAAGACAATGACGGTAAAATATATACTGTAGAATAACCTTTAGGTACCTCAAATAAAAAGGAATTAATCATATCACAATAATAATAATGTAGGTACTACTGGTACAGACACAGTTAACTATATGCTTGGGCCTGTGCCGCTAAAACTGAGCCTTTAAAATAAATATTTCTTTTGTACCGCTGTAAAGGGAAAATAATTAGTTAAAACTCAGTCTAGTCTTAGATCGAACGATGGATGTTAGTCAAAAAAATTATCATAAGGTCAGATTATTGTTAATTTTCAAGATGCCAACGACGCCTTTGATACTGAGTAATGTTATCTTATCACTGATATAAAACGAGGAAACACTTACATTTATGTTGATTGTTTTGAATTGTTTTCAATTTTGGTCTTTCTACTAACAATTACGATGTGTAACGATAAGCCAAAAGTAATTAAGATAACTCACCAATACAAATACGGTTTCCCTCGCCAAAAGGTAAATAAACATAATTGTTTATTTTGGAACTATTCTGTGCTGAAAACCTCTCCGGATCAAATACATCTGGGTTAGGAAAATATTTTTTATCCCTATGAAGGGCAAAAATTGGTACCGTCACAACATTGTTCTTTGCTATCGCTATTCCAGACGGCAAATATGTATCTTTACTACACAATCTTTGAATTACTCCTATTGGAGGATACTTCCTCATAGCTTCATTGAGCACTTTGTCCAAATACTGCATTTTCTCTATGTCATTGTAAGTAAGTTCTTCAACATCACCTTCAAAAGCCTTGTCTATTTCTTCGTGCAATTTCTTTAGTATTTCTGGATTGTTCGATAGTTCCAGTAGCGTGTAATGCATTGTGTTAGCTGACGTGTCTGCACCGGCAATAAAGAAGAAAAATGCCTGTGCAGCCAGGATCTCATCAGTAGGTTGCAATTCATAACCTGTACTGAAGTCTTGCATCATTCCATGGTTCTGTAGCTCCAAACAAATATCTATGAAATCGTGTCTCTTCACAGTCTGTTGTCTTCTATCTTTTAACACAGTTTTCACAGCACCCACAAAAAAATCTTCATATTCTCCGAATATTTTAAGTTTTAAGAGTTTATACAGAGAAGGAAATACATTTGCAATTAAAATCACGATATTTTGACGCATCGAAGGTTCTAGAGTTTTCCATGCCATATCTAAGAATGGTGAGTCCATAGTGTTCTTCGTCTGGGTATCTATACCGAATACTGCTGCACCAATAGATGATGTAGTGTATTGGTATAGAGCGTTAAATGGTTTCTGCCTCTTATCAATATTATTTTCAAGTAAATCCACAAAATCTCGAGCACATTTGTCTAAGATGTAGAACATATTTTTAAGTTTTGCACTCGTGAAAACTGGACTGAGTTTCTGCCTCAAAAGCTTCCATCTTTGAAAATCGTTTGTGAACAAAATGTTATCAGCTAGAAGATCGTTTGGGTTTGCTATTATGCCGCGGCTGTGGAAGCTTTGGAAGTCACCAGCTAACACGGCTTGGATGTCTTCAGGATTCTTTACCATCAGCGTAGGAATGGTTCCTGACGTCATACCAACACAAGGTGCGTCGTAGTCATCGTATATTTTCTTCACTATCTCGGGCATTGACTGTTTACCGAATATGAACTTTATCATCAAATCACTGGTCTGTACCACATTTTGTTTTGCCCAGTAATTTCTGTTTGTTGACTTAAAATAAAACACTATGCACAAAACTATTGTCACTAAAAATATTATGAACAACATTGTGAATTAGGTACGCACTCGCGAAGGTCATAGAGTCGACTGCTAGAAGTGTTAGATAATACTCCTCAGCTCCTACATTTAATCAGTCTATGATTCACACTTATGAACAAATTAATATTTGTTTTTTCATATGAATCTACGCATTCCTTTAATCTCGATCTACTTCAGGTATTAGTTGTTTATTATTGATTATTAATGTACTTACAGACTTAATTATAGCCAAGGATATCCCTAATTATTTAGTTTAGCTTACCCATAAGTTTACTTGTTAGGCTAGTATCAAATTTTGTTGAAGAACCAAATGACGTGTCTTGATCAAAATATTTGTATTTACTTTTCTGTGTCAACTTTGACTATATTATTATTCAACCTATAAACGAAGTGATTTGTGGTTTGTGTCAACTGATATTGAGAACGTGTATTATGTCATGATCATAGTCAAGTGGATATTTTGGGGCCCCTCAATTACCATTGAAATAGTCCGGTGACTTTGACCGCTGTTAAACTATATTATGACTTCATCAGAATAACAAAACCATAACCCTCCTTTTGGCTTTGCCGTAGTCGGTTAAAAATAATGTTTTAATCAAAAAGTAATAAGCACTTATTTTAAAATGAGCGTTTCTGTATTTCAATTCTTTTTACCCGACTACGGCAAAGCCAAAAGGAGAGTTATGATTTTGACCGGTATGTATGAATGTTTGTTTGTTCCCTCATAACTTCTAAACTATTTATCGTTACATGACAAATGAGGTGTCGTTAGAAGCGTCTCAGTTGTGCTGTAATAGCCGTTTTTGTATGCCACCTAGCCAATATTGTGTGAAACAACCGCAGGTGGCACACTACCACGGCTATTACTTAAAACAATCTGTAACACGGATTGTTCTTGTTTTATACTTTTCAGTGCGCGATTTTTGCGTGGTTGGGTTTTAGTTATTTTTAACTTATTTTTGCTTTTAGAATCAAATTTCCTTAGAACGATGTTGATGTTAAATATACTGATTCTTAAAGTTTTTCTTTTCTATTCGACACAGTTTACTACATTGAAATACCCATCTAGAGAATCCTCGTAATTAGACGAAATTGGCTTCAAGGCAAATGATAAAAAATGGACGAGACTGTGGATTCATGAAGGAGAACATGCAATATCAAAGTTTAAATAACAGTCGCAATCCATTATTGACTTATACTCATAATACTGTTAAATCACCTAACCAGTAAATATTTCTCGATACTCTTTTCAAGTATTTTCGATACTCGTTTCCCATGTACTCGTAATACTCAGATATATGATCTTCCGATTAAAACTGCACACTCTGTTGCATTTCAAGCTATACAAAACCAGTATAAGCTGATCACGATAAACTGCCTACTACTACTACTTCTCGCCAAAAACTAGACTAAAATACTCAAAAGGTACCTACTTGTGTTTGTCATTAAAAAATCGGAGTATTTATTTTACGTTTACGGTACGGAGCAATTTTATACAATACTAGCTGTACTCTGCCACGCTTCGCTGTGGCACAAAAAACTGTTTTTTCGCGGTCGCGGAAATGTGACTGATGCAAAAAATAGATAAAAACAATCCTTGATGCGGATTATATATCATGCTAAAATTTTAGCTCAATCGGTGCAGGTTTTTTGAGTTATTGAAGCGTACACAAACCAACATAACATTTTTATATATAGACTAGCTGTTCCCTGCCCCGCTTCGCTGTGGCACGAAAAAAGTTTTTTTCAACAAAAAAAATATAAAAACAATCCTTGATGCGGATTATATATCATGCTAAAATTTCGGCTCAATCGGTGCAGAACTTTTTGAGTTTTTGAAGCATACACAAACCAACATAACATTTTTATATATACACTAGCTGTACCCTGCCCCGCTTCGCTGTGGCACAAAAAACGGTTTAAAAAAAAAAGTAGATAAAAACAATCCTTGATGCGGATTATATATCATGCTAAAATTTCAGCTCAATCGGTGCAGAACTTTTTGAGTTTTTAAAGCATACACAAACCAACATAACATTTTTATATATATAGATATAAGATAGTCAGTAATTAATGAGTAAAGAAATAAAAGATACATATATCAGAAGAACGGCACGTATTATAAGGCTGTTCCTAACTGGATCACTGAATATCAGTTCCAAAAGACTAATACGAGAGAATTTTAAATATTTCTTATTTATGACTTAAGAAATATATTGCTTATGTATGACTGGATGTGTATAAACATGGGCGAGGCGAAAGGAATATTATATTTAAAGATCATAACGATAGTTTCTGCCTGTATGTTATCAAGGAATACGGTCTCTATGCCATTGTTTTACTGTTCATTTTAACTTGACTTTAAAAGCTACTAGTACTATAAATAGGTACAATGTGAAGAGGAAGAAAATGAAATAAATCATTATTAAAAAAATATATTCAAAAAGTACAAAAATAATATTTACACATCACCTTACCAAGGTTCAGTATTTTTACATAGTTGAATTTTGATATTTAAAAATCAAAGATCTTATTTTAAAAGAGAGACTTATATAACTGCTGAAATAATAAAGAGACAACACAATATTTTGGTTTTAAAAATCACAATCGCAAGACAAAATGCACAGAAAAGTCTTAAAGCAACTTGACTACATGGCACTTGTGACACTAATCTTTATTCTATAACGGCGGGCCATATGCTACTCGTATCTTGTCGCCTAATAGATCATTATAATCTATGGACGCTTGCAACACCAGAGGTATCGCCCACGCAATGCCGACTCGAATAAAAGTTACCCTGATACGAGTCAAACCACAGACTATAACTAATCTCGTAACTTCAATTCATAGTGTGCAGTAGGGCTTCGGAGACCAAAGGGGCTTCGTTCAAAGGTTGGTGTACACTTTTGTTCACCCAGAGTGAACCGACGCAGCAGCCAGGCGAGTCCTACTTTCACTTGAAGACGAGCAAACCGATTACCTGAAAGAGAAAGAGAATGAGTATGAGAGAGGGAGAGAGAAAACGGTAAAGACGATGATGTTTGACGGCAAGGTGTATGTTGTGGCTGAGCAATTGATTGCAGTGTTGCATATCGCAGGGATAAATAAGTAGTTGCTTCGGTAACGGGGTGTTTGTGCATGTGACTTTAAATGTTTTTAATGGCACCCACGATAGAGGAGAAATTAGTACCTAGTGTGAAGCGAAGTTTTTTATTTTAAATAGTGAACCATCCATTAACACCACTATGCGCTTAGTGACGGGGCCTGTAGAGGGCCAAAGCCTACCGGGGTCGCAGGACTCATAAATTACCGTAACCCCGGTACATAAAAGGCTATTGAAGGACACCGTGGATTTTAGTCAGTCAAGTCTAATAGTCCCTCCCGCCCTGCCCTGGGTGGAAGGACTCATTTGATGATTTTACCACGATAAAAAAAGAAAAAAACACCACTATGCGTTAGAAACACTGACTGACAATAAAGTCGTGGTGACGACAAAAAGTAAAATTATTATGTAAAACAGTGAACGAGAATACTATTCTAAAATTGAATGTTATTCAAAAAACGTATCACTAAATGAGTCATGTGTTATATTGTTATTAATTTTCAAGGTGCCAATGACCCCATTAATAATAAGTAATCTTATCAAACCAATTGTGATACACTGAAATTATTGTAACATACAAAGAAATCAACCTTATATGAAACTGAGACGAAGGTCTACTTCACTCATTGTTATGAACAACTAACACTATGTAATAAGTTTCCTAAGAAAGTTTTACACCAGCAAGAGTAGGGAAGCGCATTGTAGTATAAAAATAGTAACTCAAGCTTTAGCAAACATACATGACGTACTGCATCGAGAGAATCCCGCAATTCATTATAATATCCACCACGAAAGACGCTGTACGATTCTGCGCATAATCGGCCAACAGACTGCACGTTAAAAGGAGTGCAGCGTGTACAAAACACGGTTATTGTAAGGATAAACAAGCTAATGAAAATAATTTTGACAACTCACCAATACAAATACGGTTCCCTTCGCCAAATGGTAAATAAACATAATTGTTTATTTTGGAATTATTCTGCGCCGAGAATCTCTCCGGATCAAATACATCTGGGTTAGGGAAATACTTTTTATCCCGGTGAAGGGCAAAAACTGGTATCAATACTACATTGTCTTTAACTATCTCTATTCCAGACGGCAAATATGTATCTTTAGTACACAATCTTTGAATTATTCCTATTGGGGGATACATCCTCATAGCTTCATTGAGCACTTTGTCCAAATACTGCATCTTCTCTATGTCGTTGTAAGTGAGTTTTTCAACATCACCTTCGAAAGCCTTGTCTATTTCTTCGTGCAATTTTTTCAATATTTCTGGATTGTTTGACAGTTCTAGTAAGGTGTAGTGCATGGCGTTAGCTGACGTGTCTGTGCCGGCAATAAAGAAGAAAAATGCCTGTGCAGCCAGGATCTCATCAGTAGGTTGCAATTCATAACCTGTACTGAAGTCTTGCATCATTCCATGGTTCTGTAGCTCCAAACAAATATCTATAAAATCGTGTCTCTTCACAGTCTGTTGTCTTCTATCTTTTAACACAGTTTTCACAGCACCCACAAAAAAATCCTCAAACTCCGCGAATATTTTAAGTTTTAAGAGTTTGTACAGCGAAGGGAATACATTTGCAATTAAAATCACAATATTTTGACGTACCGACGGTTCTAGAGTTTTCCATGCCATATCTAAGAACGGTGAGTCCATAGTGTTCTTCGTCTGGGTATCTATACCGAATACTGCTGCACCAATAGATGATGTAGTGTATGTGTATAGAGCGTTAAATGGTTTTTGCCTCTTATGAATGTTATCTTCGAGAAAATCCACAAAGTCTTGAGCACATTTGTCTAAGATGTAAAACATATTTTTAAGTTTTGCACTCGTGAAAACTGGGCTGAGCTTCTGCCTTATGATCTTCCATCTTTGGAAATCGTTGATGAACAAAAGGTTATCAGCTAGAAGATCGTTTGGGTTTGCTATTATGCCACGGCTATGGAAGCTTTGGAAGTCACCAGCTAGCACGGCTTGGATGTCTTCAGGATTCTTTACCATCAGCGTAGGAATGGTTCCCGAAGTCATACCAACATAAGGTTCGTCGTAGTCATTATATATCTTCTTCACTATCTCTGGTATTGACTGTTTACCAAACATAAACTTTATCATCAAATCACTGGTTTGCACTACATTTTGATCCGACCAGTAATTTTTGCGTGTCGACTTAAAATATAACACTATGCACAAAACTATTGTTATTAAAAATAGCATGAACAACATTGTGGATAAGGTGCGCACTCGAAAAGGTCACTTAACCGACTGCTAGATAACATTACTCGGCTCCTATATTTAATTTATATATTCATACTTATGTGTGTAAATATGAAGTTGTTTGTTCTTGTTAATCTGCGCATTCCCATTACAATCGTCGTTTAATTTACTAATGCCTTTGGTTCTAGTTGCAGTGTCAATGATTGCTTGTTATCTGTTACAATAGCAGAGGGTGTCCCTAATTATGTATTTAAGCTCACCCATTAAGTAGTGGAATTTTAACACTTGGAAATTTCTTAAATTACCAAATTGTGATGCCATGACGAGATCTTTCAAGATCTTATTTTGTAGAATGATTTTTCACAACTTCTTTAACCTACGTACACTGCTTCTGCATATAAACGTTAAAATATTTTTAACAATATAAGTTTTTAACTTCTCCGTTTTTATGAAATGCCGGGCGGTGCACAGGCTCACAGGTATAAAGAATTTTATTTTAAATTAGCCATCAGGGAGAAAATCTGAATCCATAAGCGATACCGGAAAACTTATTGATGCTAATAATTTTGGTATTCTTGTCAATTGTTACTTGACCAAAAAAAATGAGTAAAATAGATAATAACTGTATTTTTAACAACAGTCACAATCTACTTAAGTTACCGGGGAGTCTCGGAGGGCTTTTTAAAAGGCACAACTTTACTTGACGACCGTTTATTTCAGACTAACTATTCTATCTTAACTAACAACAGGATACAAATTCACTTAATATCTAGCGTTTAGAGTTACACTCTGGCAATATCGGGAATGCTTGGTCAGCAGAGCCCGCCGGTCGCGGCTGGGATCAGCGCACTGTTATTGTTCCCACCGGAATACTTGCTAGAGATAAGGCAGGTAGAGCATTCATAACGCCTCCCCCCGCAGCTTCAAAATTATCCGAGGGACTTTTATCGCTCGGATTATTTTGAAATTTGAAATTACAGTACTTATACATATATCAGAGTTACAGAAATGCTTAAAATTATGATTATATGTAATAATAGAGTTCCGATGCTAACAGTTTTTACATTTATCACCGCGTCACGGTTATTTTCCACTTCACTTTCACTGATTTTTAACAGGCCATTAAGTTGTTGTAAATTCACTAAATCACTTGTATTCAAATTAATAGGTTTTCGCTGCATCTGAGATTCGGAGAGCACGATTTCAGGAAGATTAATGATAGGCAGTTTCGGCAGGTTCAAGTTACTCGTGGTGCTGTAGCGGGTTTTAAGAGCCATTTCGCCAATATGGACATTGCAGTTATCGTCTAACATCAAGTAGTAAGTACCTCGTATCTTATCTTTGATAATTTCATTATTTTAGCAGATCTTTGATAGGATGGTTTCCGCTTTACTGTAGAGTATCCATCGGTCTTTCCCCACAGGCTGGATCTTTAGGTTATTGATTTCGACTGGAACCGAATTGCAGGAACTAATGTTGTCGGAGAATTTCATCAAAGCGGCTATACAAGTATCTTCCTCCACGAACGGCATCATAACCTCATGTCTCCTCATAGAGTTCGGTGCATGGCTGGGAGAGCGAGACCATTTTCGACCCTCTTACTAGCAGGTAAGGATATTTGGGAATTATGAGCGTAGTTTGGTTAGAAGGATTAGTTGTAGGAATCGGGATCGCTCGGTAGTAGTTATATATATCATTTTTACTATAGGTATATCTAAAACGAATGTTATTTGACTTCCTTTTGAAAAGGCTTTTATACTTATACACTGTTCTAATTCTACTAGATTACCGTAATTAACTAGATATACAAGTTTAAATATTAGTTTGGTGTATCAAATTTCGCATTTCCCATAACTACATTTATGTGGATGAAATTATTCATAGTAGAATTCGCCACGTTAATCAGCGATCTGAACATTTCTGAAATAACGATTACTTTTTATTTAAAGTATCTTGACGTGTTTTTATATCCCAATCAATTGTTCGTACCTGATAGCATCGTCATAGTCTAAATTACCACTAATTATCTTAATGATAGATCCTAGAGGGTTAAAGATCCCTCGCTTAATTCTAATCGATGGAGCTAACTGATTGAATTTTTCTATGCTGGAATTCATGACATAATCGGTTTGAAACTTCAAATCCATCAATTTTTGATTGAATGTTTTATTTCCAAAGTAACTCCTGACTTGTATATATATATATATATATATATATTTTATATTCAGCTCTAAGTCTTCTCGCATCGAACTTAAATCTAAAACCTTAATAATATTCCACTTATCATAACTTACACTAGCTTGACCTTGCTTCGTAAGAATCACTCCTGGATTCTTATTAATTATGTGCAGTTGAAGGGCCTGGGTCCTGAAGGTCAGGATCAGGAGCACGAGGTGGCACCCGTGTAGGTCGTTTAATGTCCTTAATAGGTACTTTGGTATCGCGGGTTTTGATTTTTACTGGACAAGTGTTCCTAGTAATATCTCCGGTTACTGTAGCTTTTTGGTAGCGAGGTTTATCTTTGCTACGTCTGATGTTTACCCCTTTTATGTATATATCATCCCCTTCCTGTACATCAAATGACGTCTCTCCGCCACGTTTTTCTTTTACCTTTTCCTTATTTTGTATTATTTTATCTGTTAGCTGTTTATAGAGATATTTCGTTCGCTGAACATGATCTTTCACTAACTGTTGTGTGTATTGTTTCTCGAAATTTACGGCAAAAGTACTATTAGATTCGGTATGGCCAAAGACAACTTCAAAGGGTGTAAGACCTGTCGTGGAATGAATACTTTGATTGTAGGCCATAATCGCATATGTCAAGACGTTGGCTGCGTCCGTTATTTTATGTTCATATTTAGCGCTACGATATATCTCTGCTATAGTAGAATGGAAACGCTCTATTATTCCCATGGAATTGGGATTATGTGCAGTGCCTATGTGCAAGTCTATTTTATAGAATTGTAGAGTTTCCTTTAATAAAATGTTGTTGAATTCTGACCCAGGGTCAGCACTGATTTTATTTGGTACGCCATAAAATGAGAAATATTTGATAAGTGCGCGAACTACCTCAGGAGTCGAGCGATTGGATAGTTCAAAGGCTTGTCCTAGTTTACTGAATGCGTCAACTATGGTAAGAAAGTATTTCCCTTCAATGGAATACAGGTCTATGAAGATTTCGGCAAATGGTTTGGTTTGGGTTTGAGTAAGCTGTAACTGCGGTTTAATGGGTTTGCGGTCATATTTCATTGTCTTACAGATGTCACAAGAATTAATTACTGTCGCAACAGTTATATCCATATTTGGCCAGTAATATGTCCGTTTAAGGTGCATGAGCGTTTCTTTAATTCCGCGGTGACATGTTTTACCGCGATGATACGTAAGTATAACTGCGCGTTGCTCGTCCTCGTCTTCAATGTATACCACTCTTTTAGTGCATTCATAAATTTTAACTGTATTCTTTTTAAATAATCTAGTAACGGCGTCCGTAAACTGACTTCTGTGTATTTTATCTTCGAAATAAAAGAAATATTTAGTTTTAGGTTTTATGTATTCTAGTAGGAAGTTTTTAACTAAAGTGGGATTATCAACAGGTAAGTGAACTTCTAAAACTTTTTGTTTATCTCGTGATAAATCTTTAACTGATGTCTGGTTTCTGTTCCAGGCAAAGACAAGAACTTGGTGGGGCTTCGTATCTACTGCTTCGTTTAATATGGGGATTCCGTCGGTATCAACATCCTTGGCAGAGTGAATTGTTTCAGGCAATGACGAGGCTGTAATAGTACTAGATGTTGGAGAGCCGACTGGATAAGAGGTAAGCGAAGGCGCACTAATCGTTTCCGATGAATCGGAGATGACTATAGTATCGTTATCTTTGTTCGTGTCACTTGCGTTACACTGCATGGATTCGTTATCATTATTATTGGTAAGTATATTTAATTTTATACGTGACAAGGCATCCGCGTTACTGTTCTGTTTCCCATTTTTGTAAATGATATCGAAATCGAATTCAGCCAATCTAAGCTTCCATCGAGTGAGCTTACTGTCAGGCTCTTTAAATGAGGTAAGCCAGGCTAGAGGACGATGGTCCGTGTAGATAGTGAATTTTCGCCCATATAGGTACGGACGAAAATGTTTTGTTGCCCAAATAATGGCTAGCATTTCTTTCTCTACTGTACTGTAACGTGTCTCCGCGTCATTTAAAGTGCGGCTCGCGTAGGCTATGGGCTTGTCACTTCCAATAGAGCCTTGTGAAAGGACTGCTCCCAGAGCATAATTAGAGGCATCCGTAGTTAAGACAAAAGGTTTGGAGAAATCGGGGAACTGAAGAATAGGCGCGTTTACTAGCAACTCTTTACACTTATTAAAGGCATCGATAAAGGATTGGCTGATCTGTACTTTGTTTCGTTTTTTTAAACAAGAGGTAAGTGGTTGCGTGATTTTAGCAAAGTCTTTTATAAATTTACGGTAATAACCGACTAACCCCAAGAAACTTTTTATTTCAGTGGGCGTTCTCGGTAACGGAAAGTCTAGTACTGCTTTTATTTTGTCATTGTTGGGTTCTAGACCGTCTTTGGTAATTTTGTGTCCTAAATAAAGTACTTCTGTACGTAAAAATTCGCATTTGTCAAGCGTCACCTTCAAGTTGGTTTGTCTAAGTCGATCAAAAACTTTCCTAAGTTTATCTATATGTTCCTGCAAGCTATTTGAAAAGACTATTATATCGTCTAGGTAAACCAGGCAATGGATACCTTGCAATCCCTTCAACACGTTATCCATTGCGCGTTGAAAAGTTGCAGGTGCGGTCTTAAGGCCAAAGGGCATGCGGGTGAATTCAAAGTGCCCTGATGGGGTAGTGAACGCAGTTTTGGGTCTATCTTGTTTATCTATTTCCAGCTGGTGGTAGCCACTTGCGAGGTCTAGTGTCGTAAAGTAGGTGGATTTCCCTAATTTGTCAAATAAGTCGTTTATGTTAGGTAAGGGATATTTGTCGTCCGTAGTTATGTCATTCAAGCGTCGATAGTCTATAACCATCCTATATTTTTGTTCACCCGAGGCGTCCATTTTTTTTGGTACAAGATGTACGGGTGAACTCCAAGGCGAAAATGATTCCTGAATGACGTCATTTTGCAATAATTTTTCAACTTGTTTTTGTACTTCTATATTCTGCGACGGTGGAAGTCTATAGGGGCGGACATAAATGGGATCTTCATTTTTAGTTCTAATCTGATGCTTTACCTGATTGCTAAAAGTAAGAGGAAGTTCATCACAATGGAATATGTCTCTGTATTCAAAACATAATTTGGTTATAGCCTCACGTTCTTCCGCATTGGTGTGGTCTAATCGTAATTTAGTTAAATTATTTTTAAGTAAATCATCGATTTCAAAGTTGCTCAATGGTTCGTTATTTGTCATATTTATCTCACAAGTATTGTCATTTAATTTACATGTAATCAAGGGTTGCCGAAACGTTAATGTGACGCTATTTTCTGAAACATTCTGTATAACTGTAGTTGCAAATGAATCGATACATTTCACGAGAGCACTCGGCATTCTAACACCCTGTCCGAAATCTGTATAGTTTAATATAGCATCTCCATTTTTTATATCAGTCGGAACTTTAACTCGCGACTCTGACCTTGGTTCTAATGTGACCTCGTATGGCGGGTTATATAATATACGAATGTCTGTTGTGGGCGTACGTAATATTTGGTTTTTCATATCAATAGAGGCTTCTAATTGTTTTAATAAGTCTGAGCCTATTAAACCATCATATTTTTTATCTACGTCATATACGTAAAACTTATGTTTACCTAAAGTTTTAAAGGTCTTTAAAAGTGGTATATAAATTACTTCAGTATGTTGACTACGCGCGTGTGTACTTATGACCTCAAACGGTTCGTATAATTTATATTTTGAAAAATATTCATTTGCTTTGACAGGACTTATGAAAGACCGCGTACTTCCAGTATCTATCATGAAACGGGCCTTGATTTCGGGAATTTCTATGTGCGGGAGTTTTAGGAGTGAATCACAATTCAACTGAATTACTTCGGGTGAAAATTGGAGGCTTGTACCTGAAAATTTTCAGCATCGATTGGTTTTTCATCATTTTTCTTTTCGCAAGGTTCATTGTAAATTTGGGTTTCAGGCATTTCTAAATTATAAGCATAATTTTCTACATAATAACTGACATTTTGATTGGATTGTTCTGACGGGGTCTCTACGGGTTCAATGTTGTAGAATAGATTATTATCGTCATCGAGTAAAATATTTAACATATTTTGTCTCATCGGGCGAGCTGTACGCATAGAGACATCACTTTCCTGTAACTGTGGTGGATTACGTTGTGGTTGATTTTGTATGCCGAATTTAAATTGTTGATTTGGTGCATTGAAAACTGGCTTGGCCTGATTTGGAGTGTTATTATAACCTTGCTGAGGAACGAATCTAAATCTAAAATTTTGTTGACCAGGTAAGTTGGGCTTAAAACCTTGCTGAGGAACTATTGGAATACCAAACTTAAAATTTGTTGGTGTGAACTGTGGTGTGCCGAATCGATTAGCATTATTAAAACCAGGCCTATTATTATTTTGCGTTTGTTGCGGGATACCAAATTTAAAAGGCTGGCTGTTGGGCGATAAAAGGTTTTGTTTAGGCGATCTGGGGTCTACAAAATTATTAGGATTAGGTAATGAAGTTTGTTTCTGAGCTTTGTTTTTATTTTTGTACTGATATTGAAAATTAACTTCCTCCATGACAATGCTAAGTGCACTTTCTAAAGTATTAGAGTTTCTCAAACGTACGATTCTAATCAGATCCTCCGGAAGATTGTATAAAAACACATTAAGACACATACTATTATAAATTATCATTTTAGCAGCTTTTAAACCTTCGTCCGCGAGCAAGTTTACCTTAGAGAAGAGGGTGCTACGCGTTTGTTGAATTCTGTTGCAAAATTGTAAGTAAGTTTCATCATTTTTAATTTTTAAATTTTCGAGCTCAATCGCTACGCACTCCTCTGATCTAGGGTCTCCAAAATGCTGTATGAGAATATTTTTCAATTGTTCCCAAGAATTAATGTCGTCTCTTTCACTTAGTAGAGTTGCCGCTCTACCGCATAATCGGCTAGTAATAGAATGAAATACGTATGTTGATTGTGTCGCATTTTCTGGTCCATTAAAATTTCTCAATATATATTCACACTTTTTTATAAATAAATTTAACATATTTTGGTCCCCATCAAACTTAGGGATAAGGGAGAGCAATTCTTTTGGAATAACTTGTACTCGGTCTGCCATTATTAAAATTATTAATATAAAATTCTAAGTACGGTATAACAAATAATAAAATTCCGAAAATAATGCTCAAGCACTTCACACTTAAAATAATTACCTAATTAACAAATACGAAGTCAAATAACTTTCGACGATTTTAGTTCGAAAATCACGATATATATCTACTTTCGTAGCCACAGGAAATAACAAGGACAAGACAGGAATCGTAAGGAGGTCTACTTACAGTTCGCTCGTTCCCATGCCTTCCCGTAGAGCTGCAATCGTAGAAACAGGAACCCTCGGCACCCGGTTGACAGGAATTTGTTTGGTTCGAGTTTACCCAATACCGCGCGCACAGAACCGATTTAGTGTCCTTCGAAGCACAGGCTAAATTTTGGGTATCCTACCGGCTGCGCCACTTAAGTTACCGGGGAGTCTCGGAGGGCTTTTTAAAAGGCACAACTTTACTTGACGACCGTTTATTTCAGACTAACTATTCTATCTTAACTAACAACAGGATACAAATTCACTTAATATCTAGCGTTTAGAGTTACACTCTGGCAATATCGGGAATGCTTGGTCAGCAGAGCCCGCCGGTCGCGGCTGGGATCAGCGCACTGTTATTGTTCCCACCGGAATACTTGCTAGAGATAAGGCAGGTAGAGCATTCATAACGATCTATAGACAGTCATTAATAATGTTGTGAAAACAGAAACTGATAAGGAATTCAAGTATCTTGACATAGCAAACGAAGTTGTTAACATGTGAGATAAGGAGAAGCTTTGTGATGAATTGATCATTGTACAAAGAAAACAAAAGAAACCTTCAGGATTCGTATTGCTGTGGCACAAAGAAAAAGAAAGTGATAGATGTAAAGTAGAAGGTGATGATAGTGGCAAAGGTAGAATTGGAATTTATTGACAATACGCTTGAACGATGTGATTTCTGACAATGATCGTTTTTTAGGACATTTGACATACAGACGCCAAGCACGGCCACCTACCCCATTTGTTCAAATCCCAATTGAATATAACATGGACCTTCTACTTTTCTGGACAAATCCTGAATCTGGGTCTAAGTCTGGACATTCAAAATTGATCTGTAATTTTTATCAAAAGTGAATGTACTATATCAAAATCATCATCATTAAAACATTGACGTAAATAGTAATAGCTACTAGCATTAGCAACTATTATCGTTATCTAAATACAAGTATTTAGTAATTGGCTATCAGTAATAATTGTTAATTGGTATCTTTTTAATGGTAAATTATTGTGGTACATTTCGAGTTAATTTTAATGGATACCATTTCTAATTTTGTTTCAAAATGAAGAGAGGTTCTTTTTGGTGGTCCTCCAGAAAAAATGTGTGCACAGTACTCGCAACTGGCGAGCTATCGCATGACCTAATGTATGAACGTTAAGGATAATAGTTGATGGCCAGTCGTTTCCCATGGGTTATAAAAATAAAAGAAATAAGCATGCTGAGCAAAGGGTCCCGGGTTCAATTCCCAGGTCAGACAAAGTGTTATTGGGATACCTCCAAGAATTATTTAGTAGCTACTATATGAAGTCTATAAGCCTAATGGCTGGCAATAAGCTTGCCCACTATACCAGGAGATAAAAAAAATTTTGGAGTTCTACTAGGTACTCCTCTCTCTCCTTCGAGGAATTGTTTAATGTTGTGTTTAATTCCAACTAATTAAACTACCTTTAGTATACTTAAAAAGTAGGATGTTACGCAGTCAAGAAAACACTTTGAAAGAAAATTCTGGGCCTTGAACCTATTTTAAAGATAGCGCCAGCAACGATCTCTAATTAATACCTTTTCCAAAAAATACAGAAGCTCCAGCAAAAGTACGGAAACCAATTTGATTGGAGTATAAAAACTTATTTTTGTTGAACAAGTTAACTTGGCTTCGTTCCAGGCAAGATTCATGTTACATTTTTATCTCCATACAACTTTCATTTAATCTGTTTCGGCTTAAAACTTCAACGTTCAGATGTAAGTGCCTTATGTAATGTATTTTCATGCTTGTGAGCTTGTTAGATAAAAAGTATAACGTGTGGCTCAGAAAATAAAGACCAGAAGATCATGGCACAAACGAGAAATAATGGTTGAGTTTTTTAAGAAAGACTTCTTAAAAATTCTTCTTCAGAATCCTGGAAGTATTTAAAATTGGCTACAATTTAAATGCTCATCAATAATTATTTTTGTGTACCAAAATGGATAAATGCTCAACAAATCTTAAACTCGCTTTAGCAAGATTTTACGGACACCCCGAAGTTCGGTTTATTTAGGTTCGTTTAAACCCTGTAAATAGAAATAGACGCCCTGCTAAGCCGGGCTTCGTCGACCTTGCTTAGCTCGATTTTTTTATTATTACAGAAAATCAGTTAATTTCTACTATATTTTATGATTCACAATTTAGTGCACATTTGTCCATTCTGACAACTATTTCGATATTTTGGTTTTAAAATAGATGCTTTTCTGTTAGGCGTTTAAACACAAGCCTTTACAATGGCCATAAATGTTTTTTGGTCACTAAGTAGATTTTGTTTTAGTGATTTAATGACAGTGACTGGATAACCATGAGGATGGACGTATTCTTGAGTGGACACAGCGAAACAGCAAACGTAGGGCGGGTCGCCTTTAGGTAGAATGATATTCGCAGGATGATCAATAGCAGCTAGATGAGAGTGAGAATGGCGTACGATTAGAAAGGCCTTTGTCTTGTTTGTTTGTGATGACCGTTCCGTTCCAATTCGTGAGTCCCGCGAACAGCAATTTAATACATACGAACTTTTTTAATTGGTCTTCTAAGACCAACGACTTTCTCAAGTGTTCATAGAACTTCAAAAGATGGAATCGATTATGATTGAACTCTTTGTTTTTATTTTTTTTCGCCCCCCAATCACTTAAATGCACAAACAATAAAAAGTAATTCGTAATAGTGACCGCAAAATCTCAGGGCATGACGCGTGAAAGTAATATGTGTCGCCCGTGAAGAGGGTTGTGCTACACTTTTGTTGGCAGCTGATTTTCATTACTGTCTGCTTGAACACCTGTCTGGCTTAGACGTAGCTTTGTTGTGACGCTGGGTTTAGGATGCGTGTACAATATTGCTGTATGTTATTATGAGGCATTTAGTCACATCGACGACTGCACGGTTGCCGTTGGCAGTGGCTGTTGCTAACGCACTCGCGACACAGGGTATTTTATTCTTTTAACAGAAAATACAAGCCTGACAGTGCCTCCTGCCCTACCCTGGGTGGGAGGACTCATTCGATGATTTCACCACGTAAAAAAAAGGACATGCACGTTTCCTCACGATGTTTTCTTTCATCGTTTTGAAAGCAGTGGTGATTAAATAAATTACACTTAGTAAAGCTTGGTAATGCAATGCAATAAATAAATGCATATTTAAATGTTTTATTTGGGACTAGCGGGCGCCCGCGGCTCCGCCCGCGTGAATGTCAGTTACCGCTGCAAAAAGCCTACTCAGGAAAGACACGGTCAGCAACATCATTCCCAGGTCTATTCAAAGACACCGACTCTAACATCGATGACACAGTCATCACAAACACTCGACATAGATAGACATAGTGTGTCGCGGACTTTTTTGTAGATATTTATAAGATCAACAATTAATTAGAACATTTTATGGTTCTATCTTTTATAGATTAGGCAGCGTACGCAAAATAAGTAACTTTTCTGGTTGATTTTTTACACCTCGTGGCCGAAGAACCCAAATATCTTACGGAACCCTATTTTTCTCCAAAATTAAATATTGCCTATGTTACTCGTGGATAATGTAGCTTTCGAATGGTGAAAGAATGTTTAAAATCGGTCCAGTATTTTTTGAGCCTATTCATTACAATCAAACAAACAAACAAAGTTTTCCTCTTTATAATATTAGTATAGATAGTGTAGACTACCAAAACCTCTAATACCTATTTCATAAAATAACAACAAAACAAATCTAAAAATAAAGTATTCAAAAACTAAAAGTAAAAAAGGGCACGCCGCAATCCCGGCGGTAAGACCCCTCTTTGAGGAGTGGCTGGATAGGCGTCACGGCGTCCTGACCTACCGCATGACGTAGGTCCTCACTGGACACGGAAGTTTCGGGAGGTACCTGTGTCTGATAAGGAGGGAAGAAACTCCTGGGTGTCACCACTGCGAGGATCGTCCGGAGGACACGGTGGAGCATACGGTGCAGGACTGCCCCGCTTGGGCAGAGCACCGCCGTGTCCTCACGACGGCGATAGGCGGAGACCTCTCGCGCCCGGCATTAGTCGAGGCCATGCTGCGGGGCGAGACGGAGTGGGAAGTAGTCGCCTCCTTCTGCGAAGCAGTCATGCTCGCAAAGGAGGAGGCGGGCGGCGTGAGGGAGAGGACAGCGTCCTCCCTCTACCGTAACCGCAGTAGTACACGCCCACGGCGACGGACGTCGGCAGACGATCTCCGGCCACCGTAGGCGCGGGCATGCGGATGGCGAGTAATGGGTGACTCGCTGTCCGACCATGGACCATGCCCGGGTCGACGGCGCGTTGTGTTCCACGCGCGCCTCAAGTAGTGTCAGCATAATGACGGGGCCTGTAGAGGGCTAAAGCCTGCCGGGGTTGCGGGACTCACAAATTACCGTGACGCCGTACATAAAGGGCTATTGAAAGACACCGTGGATTTTAGTCACTGGATGCGAGGACTCATTTGATGATTTTACCACGATAAAAAAAAACAGACTAAAAGTCGCGCTGATAAGCACGGTTTGTAAATAAAAAATATTGTCTGTCAATAAGGTCGAACAGTCTGAACGTCAATTCGCATCAACAGCCAAATATTGTATGAAGCACGCGCAGGTCAACCTCTAGTAGATTGTGTACTGCTCAACCGGACTTTTCTGTGGATGCCTTAAGATTTTAAGGCCTCCAGGCGCGCGGACCCCCCCGCCTTTTTATACCTGCCGCCGCGAAGCGCGTCGAGCGCCAACCGCTACGCAAAAATAATCCTTATAGCATGATTCTGTATTCACGCGCGATGACTAATTAGCGTATTTCATGTATAAGTTTGGTGTTTCTACACCGATTTACGTGATTCTTTTTTTATTGAATAGGTAATATTGTTAACTTTTTTTAATTAGGAATGAGTGAGAGTGTTGTAAACGTAAGAGTAGACAAATATAATCAGAAAGCTCCGAATTGCTAAGCTATCGGGATTTTCACGTGTAATTGTGAGTCAACCATAAAAGATAGACATATGCTGTCAGGGAATATTTTTACATAATTTTAAGGAGATCATTTCCGTCATACATGATTTCTATGTAGCTTTAACCATTAAGGCTGCACACGCTATGGAAGCTAAAAAATTGAGTAACTTCTCCCGTTTTCCCAATATTTCCCTTCACTGCTCTGCTCCTATTGATCGTAGCGTAATGAAAAGTATACTATAACCTGCCCAGGAGTATGAAGAATAATTGTGCCAAATTTCGTTAAAATCCGTCGAGTAGTTTTGGTTTCTATAACGAACATACAGACAGACAGACAGACAGACAAAAATTTTACTGATTGCATTTTTGGCATCAGTAGCGATCCCTAATCACCCCTTGATAGTTATTTTTTAAATATATTTCATGTACAGAATTGGCCTCTCTACAGATTTATTATAAGTATAGATAAAGTAAGACGAGTTAGCAGTAAAGAAGAGGTTATTGAACTGAGCATCTGTGTCTACGAACCATTTTTTTTTAACTTTATTTCTTTTTCGTGGTTTTCGCCAGAGGCATTGTTCGTGTAAAGTTCGGAAATTATCCGATGAGGTCGTAATACTGTGATACAATTTTTTTACTATATGTATTTCTCATATTAACAAAAGTTCATTAACTATTTATTATCTTACTTGCGATTGCCCAACAAGTACACGAACCGATATCAATGCTCCCGGTCAATCAGTCCCCTCACATCCTTGTTTGTTCAAACAATAGATTCGACGTAAGTCAAATCATGAAATGCCAATCATATCATAAACCCTTGTCAAAGTTATCCTACTCGTACCATACTTAGTTTCCTGGTGTCAAAGATAACATAACATGACGCCTGCATTTCTAACTAGTTTTATCAATATGAGTTGTGGCTCGCCAATTTACGAACCGAACATTAACCTTCCAATATTGTGATAAGGTTGAAAATTTATTTTAAAAAAAAAAACAGATTGAGGTAGGGTGATGTGCTGGCGTCTGTACACCGCTTTTTTAACCATGATATCGGACATCGCAGGGTGACTGTCACCGAAGGCGTGGGCTTGCTGGCAGCTAGTATTGAGTATCAAAGCTGATCAAGTACCAGGCCCGGGTCGACGGCGCGTAGTGTTCCACGCGCACCTCAAGGAGCTGTCGGCAAACTGACGAGGGTGTCGGGGTCGCGAAGCGATAAGGGCAGCAGAAGTAACATGGTAGATTTTTAATCAGTAAGGGGCTGAGAGTACTTTCCGTTCAGGTATGTAGGACTCCCGCCCTGGTCAGACAAGGGCCTGTGACCCTGTGTTAGTGAGTCTTCATTTAATGAAATGAAATGATATTTATTTATTTAAGTATTCTTTGCAAGTACTTTATTGTAAACACTGCCGGTGTTTCGTACCTGACTACTCTGAAAAGAAACAGCCGAAACAATCTCAGAGGACACTCTCCCTTTAAAGTCCAGACGTTACATCGGTCATATCATACGAGGACCATATAGGTTTGTGTCTGAGATGATCTTTTAAAGAAAGAACCACAAAAATTTGAGTGGACCTATTCACCGATTGATTTACAACCAATGATTTTACTACCCCAACATAAAATGGGGTTTCATAATTTACCACACAATGGTACTCATAAAAAAGTATTTTTAATAAGTTCTTAAGATGTTTTCAAGTTTTCTAAGAGCCCATGCCCCGATAACAATAAAATAGTTCTATAACTAAACCAATGTAGTCTTTGCCTTACGTATGAGATATTTTTAGTGTTTACCCAGTGTTGCCAAAGTTACACAATATTCTTTGTTTGTCTAGCGTGCGTATTTTTTTTCTTTTTTGGAGCCAATAAAAGAGACAGTGACGCAGCGGCTTTTGTCTGGGAATGTACTACACCTGAGTATTAAAATGTGGAGTAAATTTAAATGGTTTTGTGTTTATTCTTATATAAAGTTTTTGGATATCGGTTTTTCTGATACTGATAAACGTGTAGTATAATTAAATATAAAAACTAATATATAATATAAAATTAATCAACAAATACCTAAAAAAGTTATGTCAATGCAGAAAATCACTTCGAAAATGATTCGGATACTAGCTCTTCCCTGTGGTTTCAGCCTCGCTACTCGGCTCATGTTATACATATATGTATAGCCTATAGTATTCTTTGATAAATAGACTATCCAAAACAAAACGAATTTTAGAATTCGAAACAGTAGTTTCTGACATTAGTGCGTTCAACCAACTTAACAATCAAACTCTTCAACTTTATAATATTAAAATAAAAGTATATAAAATATGCTAAAAAAACTGTTTTTTGCCTACGTTCTCTTTTTGTTTGATTAACAAAAAAACGGGGATCGATTATTATATACTAGTCTAGAATATACGTACATAATATACTTTTTTTACGTTCCTGTGATTTTCAACCACCTCGCGGGTAATCCGACAAACAAAAGCTAGTTCATAATAATTGCCGAATTTTATTGAAACATTTATTCAATTTCGTTTCCAAAAATTGATAACGTGAAAAAAAAAGATACTAGTAATTCCTAGAAAATTGATTCTAAATATGAATTTTTACGAAATTCATAGTAATAAAGACAAATAAAAATCATAAAATACGTACACTATACAAATACATACCTCTTTGGAAAATGGCTGAATGGAATATGAAATGATATTTTTTTCTATTTTCTAGTCTTGTCCCCTGGAACCTCTGGGGAATTAAATGTGTCAATATTCATACTGGCAAGTTTTTTCTTCGGAAGATTTTTCTCTTGGGTATTTAAGTATGGATGAGACAAAGTATTGAGGAAGAGAGCTAATGGAACTTTTTTTAATAAACGTTAAGGGCAAGTTTTATTTAAGACAAAATTATCGTGCTCATGTCAGAAAAAGAGGCATATAGTAATTGGTTGAATTTTTGAACTAAAAAAGGTAAAATAACAAAATTAAAAATATTAACCGACTTCAACAACAAAAAAACGTATAAAATAACTTCTATTTCAAAAGATGGTGGCTTTGTTTTTTTTTGTGCTGCTGACTTTTAGCCACCGTCTTCCGAAATAAAAGTTATTTCTTACTTTTTTAGGGCTGTTTTTGAAGTCAGTTATTATTTTTTACTTTTATCCTTTGTGTATTTTAGCTGCTAGTATGATAAATATTTGTGCCGTGCAAAAATCGAACCCGTGACAGCTCAGCTACTGCGACAATAAACGCCCGTCCCGGCCCAAATAACTTCTACTTGATTTGGTATCAGTTTGATTTTGAATAGTTTTGCATCAATTTGAACCTACCACGTTTTTTTTCCCACCCAGGGCAGAGCGGGAGGGACTGTTAGACACGTACTGACTAAAATCCACGGTGTCCTTCAATAGCCAAAGGGCTATTGAACGAAAAGACGTTCCGGGGTCACTTTAATTCGCACAGTCCCGCGACCACATATTTTGCGTTGGAAAATAGATTACATTTACTTCTTTGGCTTGTCCAATTCATACCCCACATTATATCAGAATCTCCGAAGCGCACATAAATATTTGTGCCCGGGGACAATGTATGTTTTTAGTTTGTTTTCTCATGTTTTGCAAGCTCTGAATAATTATTTATGAAGTCCTCTGTTTCTGTGGGGTTGTTCCATTGTTTGGCTTGTAAAGAATAGAAGATGTTTTAAACTAGCTGTGTTGACAGCGTTGTGGAAATCCGGGGTGGCTTACTTTCTTCGTTTGACAGTGTATTAAAATGTGCTTTTGTCACTGGTGTGCCTTTTTCGTCACAGTTCTTCTGTATACTTTTAGCACTTTGAAAATGTTTGAATTTAATTAAATTTAACATCTCAAATAGCCAAACTAGCTTTTGACTGCGGGTTGGTCCGCGTGTCCATCTCATTAACGGACCAACGAGAACCGGAGTAAAAAGTATCCTAATTCATCCTGCTTATAAACTATCTGTATCTGTGTTGTAGTTTATTAAAATTCATTCATTTGTTTTGGCCTAAAAACAAATGAATGAATGAAATGAATGAATGAAAATGAAAGTAAAAACCGGCTGACAAATGCCACCTCCCCCGACACAAGAGAAGTTCTTAGTGTGGGACAACTTATAAAAAAAAAGAAAGAAAAGGAAAGAAAGAAAGCATATTATTATCGCCAGACTGCGCTGTAATCTACTACATGGCCATAATTTCTATCTTATGATAATACGCATCAAGGCGCCTGACAATTATGTTATAGCAAAGTATATTATTGTCCGACGTATTATGACTTTATATTTTAGCATTGAATTCATTAATTATTTGTATTTTGAAGTGAGACTCCAGTAATTGATTGGCAACGTTTCGACTTATTTAGCCAACATTTTTATCATGTGCTCAAATCGTTCCAGTACTAAAACTCATAGCTTTTATGGATACAGCAAAACCAACGATTCATCATCAAATACGTGTATGTTATACATCTCTAACTCTTAATTAAAAACTAATATCGAAAGTGCAACCAATGTTTTAGCGATTTGACGTATCGAAACATGCTGTATAAATTTAAACCAGGCTGTAGCTGATGTTTAGTTTATATTGAACTTTACTATTTATGCAACAATAGACTGAACAGTTTAGAATACTGATTAATTATCTACGTTATTAGATTCTATTTGTAATATTTATTCTACAGTACTAAAATTATATACAAACTATAAATAATAACTTACTAGTAAAATGTACAAAAAAAACAAAAAACATTCATAGGCGTAAAAGAATACGTCCACATTTGTAATTATGGTGTCCATATTTTGATCTACTAATATTATGTTGATTGATCATTTAATAATAAAGTAGATACTGGTACGGTTAGTTTTAATGGCATTTGGTATTTTTTATCAGATGGTTCCAGCTTGTGATTTATAAGTCAAACTAGTTGACCCGGCAAACATAGTAACCTCTTATTGGATATCTGAAAGACTTTTAAATTTAATTGATTTCTGAACGACGCCGACGCGCGACGGGACGAACATCAAATATTTGACAGGTAGGTAGTTTCTAAGGGAAAACGAAATAGTGGTTTTTACTATGTTCATAAACCTCCTTTTAAACCTTCCCTGGAGTTCCAAAAATATTTCAAAACCAAAATTAGCCAAATCGGTCCAACTGTTCTCGAGTTTTAGCGAGACTAAAGAACAGCAAATTCCCGAAACCTCGAGACATAAAAATCACATTATTTTAAAAGACAACATTTCTCAATTAAACTCCGGGACGAATAAACTAAAAAACGCTAAGTACTAGTATACAAATTACAATAACTTGAAGTAGAACGTTTGGCTGAGAACCAGGAAGACAGTAACTATCGGCACACTCGCGCTAAGTGTGGCCCGCACTTAGACCCGGTACAATTTATGTGTTACTTAGCAAACTGGATGGCCAAGTTGGAGTAGGGCTATGAAAATAGCGGAGAAATGAAATAATTTGATTCATTTTTTTTTTCTTTAAATATTTTAGTAGTCGTTAACGCCTGCGAGGTGAATTTTATTTAGAGCCTTTTGTGGAAAAATTGATGCTAACAGGCAGTGTAATGTCATCATCCAATATGATGACATTACACTGCCTGTAGTTTGACAACTCTACAATAGATGGCGCCAATTTCACCATAAGACGTAATAAATGAAATGAAGATATTTATAGAGATACCTTGTTGTGTATGACTGCGATGGCTTAACTGGTTAACGCGTTTGGTGTACTCAATCAGAGGATCACCTCACCTACTCGCAATCGAATTTATCTTTCCACAAATAAGCTTCATAAAGGCATAGGTATTGTATTCATATTATGTGTAATTACGCACAGCACATTCGTTGCTACTGCTGAGTCAGGCGGTCGCGGGACTGTACGAATTACCGTGACACTGGAACGTAATGGGCTATTGAAGGACACCGTGGATTTTTGTCAGTACGAGTCTGACAGCCCCTCCCGCTCTGCCCTGGATGAGAGGACTCATTTTATGATTCTAACACGATAAAAAAAAACTGCTGAGTCAGGCGCCTTAAGACTCACAACTTTGCCAGTTAGTGAATCTATCGCAATTGTTTGATACGAGTTTTGATACAAATGTCTTCACAATTCTAATTAAAGATGTCTCTTTTAATCGTTATTTTTACGAGAAATGTTGGTGTAAAAGAAATATAAAATGCTAAGCGCCTGCCTGAATCTACACGCAAAAATCCCTGAGCGACCATATTGTTATTATGGACATATTCAGACACTATTTTTTTGCTGGTATAACTGTCCTTCCACCTTGTGTGGAGAGAAGTGACGGAAGGGACTTTCACACTTTGATTAAAAATCCCCCCTGTTCGTTCGATTGCCCTGTACGCTGTAAGGTCACGGTTATCTTAACACATTGAATGCCGAAATTGGCTGCACCTATGTCAACTTATGTAAAACTACCTTATTGGTGAGGCCAGCTACTGTAGATTCTATTGAAACTCGTATAGAAGTCCTACGTATCTATCCGTTGTCGGCGTCCTGCATAGAAACCATATACGGATATATCCGTAGTCGTCATTCAATGTGTTAAAAGACGGTTCCAAGATCCTGGCAATGGAACATGCGAAACCAAAACTTTTTATTTAACCGCTCCTTTCAAGGCTCCAACACAAGTGTTATCAGATGGAAAAATAACATTGGAACTTTTAGCGACCAACCGTTTAAGTGCTTGGTTTGCGACCAACTACTTGGTCGCCGTTGAGCAGCAGTAGTGGCCAGTGATAGACCACCAGGGTCATATACTTGAGTAGCGGGAGTGCTGATAAAAAGTTTAGGACTTACTTTAGTATTGGTTTTATTAGGTTTCATCTCTGTCTTCTTCTTGATAGATATAAAAGTGAGTGGCACCTACTTGATAATCACTGAAACTACCTACGCAACTGTTTTCAATGAAATTTTGTAAATATGTTTGATTCTATTGATTCTAGCTTTTAAGGTCATATCTTATATTTTTCTTCTTTTAAATATGCATATTATCTGGGGGCACGGCAGTGCCCCAGCCAAGTCTCGAGCAAAACGGGCACGGCCGTACCATCTTTTCTCGATGCGATTCGCGGCTGTTTCGCCCCCCCTATATCTTCGACGTGGACAAAGCTAGGAGTTTAGGTTTTCGGTGAATAATAGTAGGCATTAGAACAAGCTTAAGTTCGAAATTACATGCCAATTGAATTAATAGTTTAGGAGTTACGGTCGATCAAAGTTACACCATTTTGTCACTCACTCACTGACTCACTGACTCACTGACCGATCATCAAAAATCTAAGGTACTTCTAGCAGACTTAGAAACTTCAAATTTTGCACCAAGATAGGTCATTAGCCACATATAAAGGAAAAATTATAAAAACATTAAAAAATAATATAACATAGAAAACAATTTTATATTTGCGGTTTGGCAAGAACATTATGTATGGATTTTGACTGCATTGTTAACTTTGTTCGTTGTTTAAGTATTCAATTGGATGAATAAATACATAGAATTGAAAAGAATAATATAAATGTAATACATAGACTATAATTCATTCAATTAATAAAGCTAAAGCTCCATTGTATTGCGATAAATTTCGATTGTATGCGCGCTCGATAGATGGCGTTGTACCTGTCTGAATCGCGCTATGGTTTCGTTACCGAGCGCAGTATAAGTAGTACTTTAAAATAATTCGATAATTTTCATTTGATAGCGCCATCTACCTATGAAAAACCATTTCGAAACTAAAAAAATATTGCAGCTATATTCGGAGAACCTAAGTTAGCCGGATTAGATAGTATATTTATTATTGTTACTGAAACAGTTATTTAGGCAAATAGTTTATTAATATAACATAGACATAGTTACAATATCTAGTTGTTTACGTGTTATTTAGTTTAGTTATATTTAGTTTGTAAGTTAGTAGATTTATGTTTATTTAGCTCGTTGAAAAGGAACAAAAGAGATAGAGATAGAGAATGGGTTCTAAGCAAAGCAGTAGCTGAAGTCCAAGAAATTATGAGGTCACCTAAAAAAAAAGAAAGAAATACACTTACAAAAAATAAATGAGATCCCACCAAAAACATTAAATGTAAAAAAATGCCAAGTCTCTCGATGCAGTCTTTCCATCGTAAAAAGTTTTGAGATCTCATAGAAGCCAAGTCCTATTCAAATTATTTTGTAGTTATAAATCAACATTTAGTAATTGTATCAATAGTTTTCTTTATATTATAATTATAGTGACTTGGCAATGAGCACAAGAAGAAACAAAACGGCATATTTGGAGTTGAAAGTCACACACCGCATGCGTAAACATTAATATCACAAAATTAATTTTCTTTTGGTTTATCCGTGTCGACCCAACCGAATTTCGGCAACGGCAGTCAGTCTCATCCAAGACTAGTAAACTGCGCAGGACATAAATTATAATGCACAAATGTGTACGCAAACACTAGTGTTAGTGTACTCTCGGTTCATTTGCTTTCATAAAGCGATGGCCCGTAAGGTATTTTTTATTATTGCATTGACGTGGTTACGTGTGGATCATGATCCACGCGTAACAAATAATCTGATCACATGTCTCATCAGTAACATTTGCACATAATTCCAGGCAGCAAGCAGCTTTTAATTGGTGCTCATTGCCAAGTCACTATAATTATAATATAAAGAAAACTATTGATACAATTACTAAATGTTGATTTATAACTACAAAATAATTTGAATAGGACTTGGCTTCTATGAGATCTCAAAACTTTTTACGATGGAAAGACTGCATCGAGAGACTTGGCATTTTTTTACATTTAATGTTTTTGGTGGGTTTTTATCTAGGCAAGAGAACCTGGTCGCGGGACTTACGAATTAGCGTGACCCGGGTACGTAAAGGGCTATTGAAGGACACCGTGGATTTTAGTCAGTACGAGTCTGACAGTCCCTCCCACGCTGCCCTGGGTGGGAGGACTCATTTTTCTTGTCCCTTAGGTACTGTAAGTAATAACAGCCGTACACATCGACCTTCAAGATTAAGCTGCAAGTCTGACAATCAATCTTATCAAGTTACTGGGTTCCCAGTTAATGGGTTCTGAACGTCAGATAAGCAATCCCATGTGTTAATCCAGATTTTCATTTTAGGTGTACCAAACATACGAATCCATTAAAATACTTGGTTTTGCGTGAAATAGTAACAAACTTTCGCGTTGATAATACAAAATTGAAAAAAACAATAGCTACGCCAAAACTATACAGAATTATGCTAGTTAATTATATTTCTTTGAACTCGGTTAAATATTTCATTTTATATCACAGACTTAGTACGTTACCTTAAACCTCATCAGTTAAATTATTTCGTTTAAAGTTACCAGGCAATCATACAGCTAAGGAGCTTCTAAGTAATGACAAAGTTCTGACAAAAAGCACCAGAATTGCTCATTACGCTAAGCCCTAAGAACGCTCTAGAAATGATTACTTCGTGTGTGAATTGGAGACTTAAGTTTTTCATCATCTCGGGTGGCTGACTGAACTGATGAGGCGTTATAAATTACGTTTCTGCGTAAATTATTACTGTTTTCATAATGGCAACAGATTTTCATCATATGCCTAGCCTTTTCTCTAGGTTGCGGTCGGATTTTAGACGAACCGAATGCAGCTGAATATCAGTTTTTTACATGGCGCGATTGCTGAGACCCTTTTTTTTTTAAGCGTGGTAAAATCATCAAATGAGTCCTCCCCCCACCCAGGGCAGAGTGGGAGGGACTGTCAGACTCGTACTGACTAAAATCCACGGTGTGCTTCAATAGCCGTTTACGTTCCGGGGTCACGGTAATTCGTGAGTACCGCGACCCCGGCAGGCTTTGGCCCTCTAGAGGGGGCCCCCGTCATTTTGCTGACACTCTTTGAGGCGAGCGTGGAACACAACGCGTCATCGATCCGGGCATGGTCCATGGTGGGACAGCGAGTTGCCCATTACTCGCTGCCCGCATGCCCGCGCTTACGACGACCGGAGATCGTCTGCCGACGTCCGACGCCGTGGGCGAATACCACTGGGGTGGAGGGAGGACTCTGTCCTCTCCCTCACGCGGTATCTGAGACCCTTGCTTGTTTTCTACGCAATTAGCTGTACAGAGTACTTGAAGTATTATGGAGGGTAAGAGGCCTGCATTATCACGAGTTTTCACGTTTTTTTGACGTTAAGTCGTTAAAATAATGTAGGTAATGTGTTGTATACACAATCCTTTTTTTATTAACTTTTTTTTTTAGTCATAAAACATAGAATAGAATAAAAAAAACATTTAGGTATTTGATATTGGACACAGAAATAATAAAAAACAAAATTAAAAATACAATAACTTGGACATGGACTTAACTGTGTTATTTCCACAGGCTTACCAAAGACATAAAAAATAAACCTTCAAGATACACAAAGTCAATCAAAACCCTAACACGAGTATCTTCGACCTCATCACTCGTATGGGACATAACCCCAACTCCGAGCCCATGTCGGCTTTGTTTGTTGTTCCCTTTGATGTCGGCGGTGCGTGCGATTTGCTTCTCCTTCTAATTAGATGTGTCTTTGAGTTGGCCCTTTTTGTTCCACTAATGGTTATTGGACTGCTTGAAGAAATTGTTGGGAGGGCCCTTTGTGTTCTTGTTCGTGCGTCTTTTCGGTTAGCCCTTTGGTTTGGTCCTGAAAGTCTTTATGAGAATCAGACTCAAATAATAACTTGGGATATGTGTATTGTACGATATTGCTCAAGAAAACAGTTTGTGTTATTTTATTATTGGACTTCAGATATTTCAGAGACTTATGTTCAGCAATGGGCATCCTACGGCTGATTTATGATGATGATGACTAAATATTTTAATTTGTACTTTTGCAATCTTTGATTTTGCGGCAGTAAGGCTTTAGTAATTTGTAATATAGATCGACTTAAAACAAAATTAAGTATTATACATTACTAAAATAATTTTAGTCGTTGTGGGTTAACAGTCAAGGGCCATGAGATCCCATTGCTTACAACCTCTTCAAAGAGATTTTAAAACGACTTGTTGGCGCTTTTCGTGACCTAAGGATATTTTATCTACGCCAGAGGCTAAGCGGTGCTATAAGACGTAACAACGAACGTTGCTAGTTTTGTAAAATTATAATAGACGTTTTTTTTTGTTAAATCAATGAACATTTTCAAGGAAAAAACACATCCAAACTCGAGAGTTGGGAATCGTAGCGCCATATCCCAGTAAAAAAGTATACAATGAACGTTGTGACGTATAAGCCAATTTTAAAAGAGGTGCAGGATTTTGGTTCTCATTGAAAAAGAAAAAGTATGGGTCATAAATATTGGTAATGTAACTGACGGATTGATAACAGTTTTTTAGAAAAAAATCCATATTAAATTGAAAAAAACAAGTAAAATCCACAGCCGAACGCTCCAGTTCCAGGAATTAGTAAAATTTTCATTTCTGAGCATACCAAGCTGCTAGTTCTACGGAATCCCCAATACCCTGAGTGCCATTACATCGTAAATCACTTGCACAAACATTCTGAATCCGAACAAACATCTGTAGATCACGCGGATATTCCTGTTTTACTGGACCGGAACTTGAAACCGAGACTTTATGCAGAAATCTAAATCTTATTTAAATTGTGACACAATTTTACCAAGATGTTGGGTTTAGAGTAAAATGATTTTCAGGGCACAAACCATATGGTTTTAGGTCGAGCGTGGGATAAAAACACCTGGATTCGTTTGAGACTAAGCCTAGCAGTGAGATCGTAGGTATTAAAAAAGGCTAGTTAAAAATAGTGATTTTTTAACCCACTTCAAAAAAAAAGGAGGTTATCAATTCGACCCGTATGAAGGTATGGAATATTGACGGCACGTTTGGCGCAGTGGCTCAGCAATTGGACTCATGCGCTATGTGTCGCGGGTTCGATTCCCGCACGGAACAAATATTTGTATAATCTGCAAGTAGTTTGTTCCGGGTCTGGGTGTTTTTGTATGTGAGTTTCTATGTTTGTAAACGCACCCACGATACAGGAGAAATTACTAGTGTGGGGCAACGTTTAATTATAAAAAAATAAACAGAATTGCCCAGTTTTCGTATAGTAGTCTATTTCAGCGTCTGAATAAATGTGCCAAATTTCAAAAATGTGTGTATGTATGTTTTAATATTAGCGTTCGCGAATCTCCGGACATGTACAATTATGTATTTGACAAGAATTTGGGTGGCAAAAAGTCAATCGAATAAAAAAGCAAAGCCACCGACTTCCGAAAGAAAAGTTATTAAATAGGCGATTTTACCCTTTTTTGTAGTTGTTTTTAAAGTCGGAAACTTTTTTTTTTTAAAAGTTTTTATTAATTTTAGACACACACTCACAGACATACTCTACACAACAAGCTTTAAGTGTCTACTTATTATGGTTCGAAAAACAGAATAATCACATTATTTTGTGTGTCAAAATAAATTCATTACATCTTCTTAGCGGCTTACCCGATGAGTAATTTAGTTACGCCATTTTAAATGAGCCTTCTTAAATTAAATATCTGATTACCTCTTCGCACCACGTGTGCTACTTCAAACTCGTTATTTCTTACAACATTGAAGTAGGCCAGTGTTTCCCAAACTTTTTTTAATAATGGTCTATTTTGATTAAGCTTATATTATTTATGTTAGTAAAGAGCATTGATCATAATGGTCACGTAAATTATTTATTATTATAAGTCATTACTATTGGATAAGAAAATATTGTTTTTAAATTCTATTTCTACAACAACGTTAAGTTTGTGAAAATGGACGGATTGCGGAACAGATTTCATATTAATATTATTTTAATAGAGTCCAATGAATAGTAGGATCGCGTAAGACCTAGAAAATCTACTCAAATGATGCTGTGCTCTACAAAAGAATAAAGGTCACAGCTCATTAGAGCCACCCGGCGCCCACATCACACCACCTCGTCGCACGGCGTCCACTCGTTGTCGACAGGTGGTCCACGGGTGGACGCTACGTTATCATCAATAAACGTCGCGCGGTCCACTGGCGTTGGCAATGTGTAGTTAACGTAAGGCAAGCATGCGAGCAGCGAGTTGTCACCGAGTGGACCACCCATCACGTCACGTCGGCGTGTGGAGTGTTTACGACCGAGGCGATCCGGTGACGCTAAGGAGTTGATATATTGAGCGCAGACGCATACAAGTCCAAATAAAGAAAACTAGCCGTCTACTACTAGGAGGCGAGGCGGAAAGGAGTGGGTGCCGGGTGGCTCTAATGAGCTGTGACCTTAAAAACTATTTGATATGATTTCTGGCATCTTTTTTACATGAAAAAATCACATTTTTTAATCATTCTGAGGACCACTTTTTATCAATGAGGGTACTCAAGTTGAGAACCAATGTCAACTTGGCACAAAAAAACAGTACGAAATAAACTCGTGTCTCTTTTGTTTTGCATCGAAAAGTGTTCCTTTGAAAATTTTCGGCGCTCAAATCTCCCAATTCGCATGAGCTCGGCAAATTAGATTGCGTTGGCTCTAAAGGGGTTTAAAGATAGATCGTTTGATTAAAACAGCTGAGCTGCAAAGCTAATGTTTGTGCTATCATTAATTAAGTGCTGTTACGTATTTTAGATTGTAGGACTGCGCCTTTGGCGGTAGATAATGTGAAGAGCCTTTTCAATTTATGTTATTAGTGTATTTTCTTATAAAGCGGAGTCTGTAATAATCGTTAGAGTTATGAAGTTAACCAGCTTCAGAAAGAGAGATGAAAAGAAGTGGGAGAAGAGACAAGTTTCTGTAGTGTTGCAGCACGCAAATGTGTCTTCTGACGACATATTTTATATTGATTTTATATTCTTATTTTAAACTATTTAAATATTTATATTTTTGTGTGCAGTTCAGAAAAGAATATCAAAATCTAATAAATGACAAACGGCACCTAGAAAGTACTAGCAAAAGACAAAGTTCTCGCAATCTAAACAATTATTTGAAAGAGGACTTTAGAACTTCGTTCCAATACACCAACTATATGGACAGTCGACCAATAGTTGAAGTGGCTTCTTGTATTTCATGAATCTCATTTTAGTTCAAACAATCATCGCTTTATGTCTTCACTGGTGTGGACTTCGTTGAGAACCGCGTGTAATGGGTGACTCGCCGTTAGTCATGGACCATGCCGGGTCGACGCGTCGTGTTTCACGCGCGCGTCAATGAGGTGTCAGCAATCTGACCGGACCGCCTTAGAGGGCCAAATCCGCCGGGGTCACGGGACTTTAGAGCGTAAGGGACTATTGAAGGACACCGTGGATTTTAGACAGTCCGAGTACCTATGACAGTCATCCCGCCCTGGGTGCGAGGACTCATTTGATGATTTTAAAACAATAATAAAGAAGCGACGGGTTGCACTCTGGGAGTGCCGGCAGAAGTGAAAACTTCAATAGTAAATAACAGACACGAACATTCGCGCAAGCGCCCTGCGCGCCGTCTTACGAATTTTCGATCAGGTCACGTGTCCTGACTCGAGTTTAACATTCTTTACCTATTCCAAAAAAAGTGCACAACGCCGCCGTTTTCACTTCAAAAAATAGTATCATATGCCTTAATCCAGGTTATAAACTTATAAAGCCTGTCGCGAGACTGTTATACAGGTAATCGTGACCCCAGAACGTAAAAAGTAATTGAATGAATACGGTGGATTATAGTCAGTATGGACTGTCAGACTAACAGTGCGTTCAGCTCCACTAAAGGTATTTGTGTGTTAGATTAAAAAAAAAAACCGTTTATGAGATTATCTGAAGCTACATAGCTAGATAGATTATATCTGAAGCTGCTGAAGTACATGTGGAAAAAACAACAGTCCAATATTTTTGTGTAACAGTATTTTTTTACTAAAAATATTTTGGATGGAATTTCTTGTTCATTTTTCGTTCACGTTCAACTGTAGTATTTGACTGTACTGTACTTTCATATTTATTGACAGTTCAAAATTGGAATGGTCTATTTAAAATTATAATAAATGCTTTGAACTTGAGTTTCATAAGCGGGAGGTTTAGGCACAATGAATTTCGTGAATTTTTATTTGAATTTGAAGACATTTGTTAATGGCCGCTTACAAATGACGTTCTGATGGCGCTTGCGCTACGTAAGTGCTGTGTTAAGTATGCCTAAAGAGTGTATGCCCCAGTCTACCTCGCGTCCCCATTTTATACACTGTTCCTCTACGTGTCTAATGGTTAGTGAAGAAAGAAACAAAGATTTTCCTAATAATTTATGAATCAGTAGTTATTTGCGAACCGAATGAAACAAAAACCGATCAAGGATTTTCCAATCCCAAACACAAAAAACGAAAATCGTCGAATCTCTAATTGCTTCAAAGCGGGTTATTTTATTTATTTAAACATACTCAGCCCTCTGCTTGCGTATTGATGGTCCTCTCTCCAGAACAATGTAAAGTTAACTGTACACCGAGCTACATCCTTATTACAAACTACTCTAAGTTCATTTTACAATATTGGATTGTTAGTGCTAACTTGGCACACGTCTCTTGAATAGATTTATATTCAATTTAACTTTTCGCTGTTAGGTTTCCAATGGTTACAATAAATAAGCCGGTGATAGGTCGGCTCGCTGTTACGGATGTTAAAAGGTGTTAGTTTGCGTTCGTGGACGCGTATATACCGTCGGGGCATTACTTTATGGGTACTTATGTTCTGTTTTGGGTAGCTTTATATATTTATCTACACTCAAATACCTTTTTTTTAAGGTTCTGGGAGATTGACTGGAGAAAACGCACTTATGAAAGAGTATATTGCTCTGGGAGAGGCATTTGCCCAGTCGTGGGACCACACTTATGGGACGTAACAAACTTCAATGAAAAAATGTTACCTTTGTTTAACTTTTTCATCGGTCACAAAGGATTTTTTCAAAGATAAATCAACTATTTCAGTTAGGCCATCAAAAGGCACTTTTGAACATCACAAGTTAAAATTATAGGAAATGGGATTGATTCTTCACTAAATCTATTTACACGGTGAAGTGCCTAAGACCAAATTTAACATGTATATTTATTTAATATCTAGATTTCCATTTATTGGTATAGTCGTCGTCATATTTCCCATATCATCCTATTATTGATCGTAATATTTAGAATGATATGGGCAAATCAACATAACCACTAACTAAATCAAACTAAAATACCGTTTATCTCAGAATAGTGAATATGTCACATAATGACTTCTTGCAATAAGCCGACGATATTTTCATAACTATTTGTGTGAATTGAAGACCAATAGTAAAAATATACTATTTGAATATCATTCTTTTTAATGAGATACATAATTACCATTAAATATCAATATCTGAAAAGCACCAGAGTGATCACACGAATACGCCCGTTTTGGAGATCCACCCTTATATTTTATTTATATCTAAAAATATAAATGTATTGTAATTATTTTTTTATCTTTTTTATTCAGCTGCATCTGGTTCGACTGGAAGCCGACCCCAATATGGTTAGGAAAAGGCTAGGCAGATGATGATGATGATGATTTTATTTATATCTAAGTACATTGTTATGATTTATTTATCAAGTATTATTTATATAATATATGTATAATATAGGTATATGTTTTCATATGTATTCGTATATATTATTTATGAATAGCCATAGTTAGATGTAGAAGTTTTAATTGTTTCCTATTGTACTGTTGTACCTATTCCAACTGCTTCTCCTTTTGACCCAAAGGTTGACTGGTAGATGATGCCTTGTGGCATTAAGTCCGCTTTATGTACCACAATTGTACGTAAAAGTTTAAATAAATAAATTTTGTCTCGGCTCAATTCCATCTCGTTTTTTTTTTCAGTATTCGATATATCGTAAGTAGGCCTACCTTTTTATGGTACTTAGGTACTGAACGTAGGCGATGAGAGGTTTATATTGGGCGAGCGTATCCATTACTCCAGATAAATATTAGGACACGATACTAAAATAAAATGGATCATGTTTCAAATAAAATACGACGCGTTTTATTCAATGTAAGACAGGAATATGATATTTCAAATATATTGAACTCTCTCTCTACTGAAAATAACGTACATATCATCATGCCTGAAATCCCCGAAGGGTTAGGTATTCCGAAAAAGACGCCCAAGGCGTCGGACGTCACGAAGCGAAGCGAGCGGTCAGAAATGTAGCTCGCTGTCCGATCAGGGACGATGCCCAGGTCAACGACGCGACGTGATTCACGCGCTCCTCAAAAAGGTTGCAGAGCATAGATAGCCAAACATCTATTGGGGTCGCGGGACTTTCGAACAGGTGAACTTGATCCCAGAACGTAACGGGCAATTGAAGGAACACGGTGGATTTTGTCAGTACGGGTCTGGCAGTTCTTTTCACTCCAACCAGGGCTCCGTGGACTCATTTAATGATTTTAGCACTTAAAAAAAAAGGTTAGGCAAAGTACACTCACATTTTGCCAGTTATTTTAAGTCGCATACTAGTAATAGACGTTGATTTCGGAGAGTAAGCAGTGGAACAGCTCAATTTGATTCCGCCTGACGCTTTTCATCATCTACTACTCGTAAGATTACAGGACGTATGGCAATACATAAAGTATTTCATAGTGCACATTACACCCAGTATATAAAGCGTTTTGCCAATACTTTTATGCCTTTGTCAAACAGACAGGCGAGTCCCAAGCGATAACGAACCGATACGAGACGTCAGTCCGATAGTTCGGTCACGCTATCGGATCGCTTTCGCTTTTCTATGTGACTGGATTCAAACAATTCCATACATAACAATTAAAAACGTCACACTTCGCATTCGCCACGCCTGTCTGTTTGACAAAGGCTTTATTGTAGGTACGCACGGCTAAAGAATGGAATTCTCTGTTGAGGTCTTTGTTTCCTAATAGCTACAATATTGGGGTCTTTAAGTCAAGAGTGAATAGGTTAATTGTAGGCAAGGATGCTTCATCATCAACCACGTCACTTATCGCTTAACATCTGATGAGATAATAGTCAAATGCGAGCCTATTCTAAATAAAAAAACGACGGGTTGCACTCTGGGAGTGCCGGCAGAAGTGAAAACTTGAATAGTAATAAACACACACGACAATCGCGCAAGCGTCCTGCGCCGTCTTACGGATTTTCGATCAGGTCACGTGTCCTGACGCGAGTTTAACATTTTTACCCATTCCAAAAAAGTGCACAACGCCGCTCAAGAAGTTTTCACTTCAAAAAAAGTTTAAGGAACGTTTCTAAAATATTCTATAATAAATTGTTCTGCAATCAGCCTGGGACTTCTCAATACCATAGTGGAAATTTCTCGAAACTTCGACCACATTCTGAAATGTTCTCATAATACGGTTAACTATATTCATTCGCTTCATAAATCAATTCAGTAATCCAAACAATGCTTGACTTGACCCTGTAAAGTTAAAAGCCCGATCAAAACAGGATAAACAACTTTAAATTGATCTCTAAACAATGCCAAATGAACATGAAAGGGAAAATTTTCCGTTTGTTGATAGTAGTGTTGCTACATTTCATTTATTAGCTATCTAGAGTTTAATTGAACGAGGAGGCGGGCCGGGTGAGGGACACCCTCCACACCAGCCGCAGTGGTAGACGCCCACGGTGACGGACGTCGCCAGACGATCTCCGGCCACCGTAGGCGCGGGCATGCGGGCTACGAGTAATGGGCAACTCGCTGTCCTACCATGGACCATGTCCGGGTCGACGGCGCTTTCTGTTCTACGTGCGCCTCAAGAGTGTCAGCAGAGTGACAGGGCCCCCCTCTAGAGGGCCAAAGCCTGCCGGGGTCGCGGGACTGTACGAATTACCGTGACCGCGGAACGTAAAGGGCTATTTAAGGACACCGTGGATTTTAGTCAGTACGAGTCTGACAGTCCCGCTCGCTCTGCCCTCTCTGGGTGGAAAGACTCATTTGATGGTTTTACCACGTTAAAAAAAAGAGTTAATACGGATGACATCGATCGGATCAATCGGCTATCAAAAGTAGACTTGTCATGCACATTGCACACTAGTAGCCTTACTTACCGCATGTCGCTTTCAGAGCGGTGCAAACTTGCGGACGGCGAATAATGGGTGACTTGCCGTCCGATCATGGACCATGCTCGGGTCGACCACGCGTGCCTCAAAGAGGTACTGTCAGCAGTCTGACGAAGCTCCCCTTAGAGGGCCAAAGCCCGCCGGGGTCGCGAGACTGTCTTATTACAATGGGGTTGCTACTGTCAGAAACTTGTAATGGAAAAATCCAATAAAAGATTGCTTGACACGGGTCGAGCCCAGGACACAACGGTCTGCATTAATGGGTCTAATGTGCTTGCATTGTCGACAAATTGTTATTGGTCTATATGATTAGCTATTGTAATCTATTTCTTAAACTAAACGTTCTATGAAGCAGCATCAAAGTGTTCGCTGTAATAGGCAGCTAATCCTGACGTTTACATCCATTACAGCGAATAATTACAATTACCGAAACAATAGATCTGTTAGAGCGATCTGTGAAGCAATTAAATTGATAGTCGTCGACTTAATGGTTGTACAACAGGAGTTGTAATTGTTAGGTAGGTTTATGAAATAGTATAAAGTCGGTCCCTGCTGTCTGTCTGTCCTTATACATAGGGACAGACAGACAGGGCTTAGATGATTAAAACAACTCAACGGATTATGATGCGGGATTTTTTTAACAGATAGAGTAAATCAAGAGGAAGGTTTATATGTATGTAACATGCATAATATAGTTATTATAGAGATTGCACCCGTGCGGAGCTGGGGCGGGTCGCTCGTTGAATTGTAAGTTGTAAACAGTTTATTAGTAAAAGTCGTGGTGGTGGCCTAAAGACATCAGGTTCGATTTAAGAGTTGTAAGGAAAACCTTACAACTCTACCTACAAGTACACTGCACTGGCACTGTACTTTGCGAATTAAAAGTGCTCTTAAAATGGTGAAAGAATTAATCATTCAATTCCCTATTCCTAATTTATTTGAAGTCAGCGAATCAACTTCTTCCAAAATTCTCTAATCGTCAGTATCGTATATCTTCTCTATTACCTATAAATTCTTCTCAATGATAGGACACAAGGTACCAATAATCCACTACGTAGGCTTAGTGCGCGTCAATATAAATGACTTTAAATTTTTGATTTTAGGAATTGCCGATTTCCACATGATGTTTCCCTTCACCGTTTCGAGAGCAGTAGTGATGTAGTAAATTACACAAAGTACGAAACTTTTTGTAAATCGAGGTCGCTACCACTGTCCGTTTAGCCATATCATAACGGTAATGAAAAAACTAATTCCCGTTTTCAAAACACAACAACGTCTACAATTCCATATGCTAATTCTCGGTATTCAAGCTCAACTCTCAACCTAATTCTACTCAACCCAAATATTCAACGCAATTTGAATAAGATCTTTGTTCTAAAATTATCTTTAGTACAATGTTATAGAACGCTAATTTCTCGTATGGTATACAACCAGAGAGTCGAACTTCAGAAGCCGCAGCTGCTGCACCAAGATTCCGATGCTAATGAACTGAAGTTATACCATAAAAGCATATCAAGATATTAGCATTTTGAGTAGGTTTCCTCCTCGAGGAATGAGGCTCGCATCGGAAGTTATACTTTGAAGTATGACATAAAATGGGATGGTGTAACGTTATGATTATGACGTAATGGTTTAAAAATTGACTGTCGATTTGGGCAGGTGCCTATCTAAGTTTTTAGATCGTTCCATAATCGGAGAATAGGTGCTGAAGGTTTAGAGGTTTTGCAATTGTTTTCTTAATTCTACTAAGACCGTCTGTAAGCCTGCCGGGGTCGCGGGACTAACGAATTACCGTGACCCCGGTACGTAAAGGGCTATTGAAGGACACCGTGGATTTTAGTCAGTACGAGTCTGACAGTCCCTCCCGCTCTGCCCTGGGTGGGAGGACACATGTGATGATTTTACCACGTAAAAAAAAATCGTCATCAACCGTCTTGACACCGGATTGACTAAGTGTTTTAGTAGCATTGACCAATCTGTACACGTTCATTTTTTTCTATCAATATCATTACTACTAAAATGCAACTTTTTCTAGGTTTATGGCTCCATTGCATATCGGTGTGCTGTATCGTTTTTAAGGAGATAATATTATTAAGAACTAGGTGTAAAATTTTTCGGTACTAAGTTTTTTTTATCGTGGTAAAATCATCAAATGAGTCCTCGGGAGCTACTGTCAGACTTGTACTGACTCAAATCTACGGTGATCCTTCAATAGCCCTTTACGTTCCAGGGTCACAGTTATCTTATGAGACAGTCTTGTGACTCCGCTCAGTACGACGTTGACTAAAAGATTCTCCGTCTACACCCAAAACTTGTTCTAAACTTCCTGAGAATTTCGCCCGATACGTATAAGAATTAGATGTTAGTTCTTCATCACATGATGACGCTAATGATGTTTTTAGTTAAATGGCGGGGTCAACTCGGATGGCAAAAGTTACAGTTCATGAGTCGTGTAACAACCCCGCTACACTTTAACAGCACTGAATTTTTGAAAATATAACTACTTACTCAAGACTGCGCATGATTATACCCATTCTCTGGAATGAATAATGCTATGGTAGAACTCGGAAAAGGCCTTCGTCTTGCAGTAGATCGCGATAAGTTTTTTGATCAAAACTTTTGAAAAGGGACAGCGCTCCAGAAACTTAACGCATTCATTTGTTTTTTGAGTTATTGGAGACCTCACTGTTCTTTGCAGTTGAGGTTTTCATCTACGGTACTGAGAGGTCTCGCGCCCGGCATTTGTCCAGGCCATGCTGCGGGGCGAGATGAAGTGGGAAGCGGTCTCCTCCATCTGCGAAGCAGTCATGCTTGCGAAGAAGGACGCGCGCCGCGTTAAGGAGATGACAGCTCCCTTCACCCCAGCCGCAGTGGTAGACGCCCACGGCGACGGACGTTACAAGACGATCTCCGGCCACCGTAGGCGAGAGCATGCGGGCGGCGAGTAATGGGCGACTCGCTGTCCGATCATGGACCATGCCCGGGTCGACAGCGCGTTGTGTTCCACGCGCGCCTCAAAGAGTGTCAGTATTATGACGGGGCACCCCTTTAGAGGGCCAAAGCCTGCCGGGTCTTACGAATTACCGTGACCCCATCAAGAAATCATCCATAATTCGGACAGCTGGTATTTATTTCGTAATGGGTAACAGCAGTTTTTTGGAGGTGATCCCAATAAATATCCGTTTAGATTATTATCATTGCAAATACCGCATTGTATGCTATTAAACTTACTGCCAGCTTTTAGCTTAACAAGGTCCGGATAAGCTGAATCTATTTACGTTAGAGCTAAGTTTCTGTCCGAGTTTCCTGAAAACTTCTTTGCCTCTAGGAAGACAAAACAAAGCAAAAAATAGTCTTGCAACAAATACTCAGTATTTATCTTGTTGGGCGTTGCAATTTGTGGGCTTTAAAGCAGCATTTTAAGTAGGAGAAGCTTGGTTGTCTTGTTTGTCTAGTGGTTGCAATGTGACTGCCGAGCATGAGGGTCCTTAGATTGAATTCAACCTCAGGCAAAGTGTAATAGGGTTTTTTGTAGTTACAACTCTCACTCAATAAAAATAAACCTCACCCATCACACTGGAGAAATTTGTAGTACGGGGCATATATATATTTTTTTAATTGACGCAAGTTAACTCTATATTACTTCCGCTTTAAAATTATTTCAAACATAATTAAGCACCATTTTAAAAACAAGCACAAACATCTTCACACAACTGCAAAAGATCGTGCAAACATTCCCCATCCGTTTCCGACTCAGCAAAAACATGGCGCCGCTTTAACTCTCAACTTAATTGGATACTGTTTACGTAGAACTAATTAATACATTATCATTAGAGGACGGCTTCTATCTGCTTTTAAGAAGGGGGCAAAATGATTGAGGGCAGCTGATTGAATGATGTTTTGGCGAGGACAACCTTTCGGTGTGTGCTTCAGGGTTATACTTTAGTGTAGCTCGCTGATCAAGGACCAGGACCTGGATCGACGGTGTTGTACGCGCGCTTGTTATACGTGCGCCCCAAGGAGCCGTCAGCTAACTAATGGAGGCAAACTATAGGGCCAAACGCCTTCCGGGGACTTGGGACTGTTTGAAAAGGACACTGCGGCCCTAGAACGCAAAGAGCATGTGAAGGAACAGAGCGGTTTTAATCAGGGTCTGAAAGTCCCTTTCACTCCCCTGAGTTACTTACACCTCAAAAAAGGATTTTGTGAGTTAATACGGGAAGGTAATTGACAATTACCTAAAATACGCTTTCACTCTTAGAGGACCTGTCTAATTGTAATTGCGGAACCATGAGACTAAATTAATGATTGATAAGAAAGAAACAACACTTATTTAAAAGTATACAAAGTAGTCGAGTTTACAAAAAGAAGTGGCACGTATTTCAGTCTTGTGGTTTTTCAAAAGAGAGAAAAGTGATAATAAGTTATTCTGGGCAAGAAAATAGAGACTGATTTTATTTTTAGATCAAGTAAAAGGCCTGAGTTACCAACATAGGTATTTTCTTAAATACTGAGAATTTCAATTAATGAACAAAAAGGTGTCTTAGGGCTCCTGTACACGATGGTAGCGACGCGGTAGCGGCGCGGTGGCGGCGCGGCTGCGTCGTTTTGTACATGAGCCTTAAGGGGATCAAGTGAAAAGAAAATCAATTCCTCCTATGGACTAGTAACATGTAAAGGAAGTGCCTCATTTAGGTTCGAAACGACATTTCTCTATTTACTTTGCAAAGGAAACGCCTGCTACATTCTCCTTCATATAGCCTATTGTTATTAGAGACGGCGAACTTAAAGGCCTATTAAGGCGTTCGCCCACGGTGACTTCTTGTCGCGCGTTGTAAATGATTTTCTGCATGTCTTCTGTCTTGACCCTTGACATTTGAAACGCGCATGCAAAAGTAAACTCGCGTAAGATAAATAAATAAATAAATATTCCACAACTATCACACAACGCCATCTAGTCCCAAGCTAAGCAGAGCTTGTGTTATGGGTACTAGACAACTGATAAACATACTTATATATTTCTAAATACATACATATTATAGATAAATTATCACACAAACATTTGTCCTGGATGGGAATCGAACCCACGACCTCCGGCATAGCAGTCAGGGTCACTAACCACTAGACCAACAGGCCTGTGTGGTAAGCTAATTTAAAGATGTAAACTCACGATTGTTTCTGACCACATCTGAGGCTGCGGTGTCAGAGCAATGCGGACAAAGAACCAGCTTTATTGTTTTGACCTCATCACATTTATAAAATGGCATCTTAGTTGGTTGCTTTTTTTGATTGATTCTCAGGTCAGATAAATTGTTATTGGGTTTTGGTAGTAAAGGGTTTGTGCGCAATTGATTTTAATGGGCCCGGCCCGAAAAACATGAAACTTGTTAATGCGCATAACGAGCAAGAAGTGTGTACACTAGGAGTACATAATTATTAGGCAGAGTCCAATAGGACAAGCGAGATAGCATCGATGCAGAGTCGTGGTTATTTGAATAAAAAAAGGCCAGCCAGCCACAGCATTGCGACTGTATCGCAGCCATTTTGCGTTTGCATCGCTTTAATAACTCGTGATGGACGAGGGTCCTAAGAATTGGTCGTTAAAACGAAGCAGATAACTCCTTAATTGCTACGAAACCAAATTCTTATCGCGACCAAGATCTTTGTAAAAAAGTTATTCGAGATAATGGCTTGAAAGGCTTTGTAAAAGGTTTTAGACGGGACCCTTGATAACAAACAAAGTTTTTTGTATCTTTTGATCAGTTCTACCATAAGTTCTTTGGACTTTTTGACTGATACGTTTGAAGATATGGGAGCTTAGAAAAGTGGCGGTTGATTTAACAAGGATTACGTATTTCAACTTCAACAGGATTAGGTTGCCTCTCCAACAGATATGTGCCATACAGCTATACTGAATATAAAAGTAATCAGCCACTCCTCAAAGAGGGATCTTAACGCCGCGATTGCGGCGTGCCACACTGCTCTGAGATCGCGCCGGAGCTCTTCCCACCGCGCCTCTACTTGTCGACCGCCACTGATGCTAAGCTGTGTAGTAACGCAAATAAGATGTGCTATGAAGATCTACCGCCGCGCACGCCTGCTGTAGGTACACTACTTTGCACATAGCTAAACCATTCGCAGGTCACCGTTGCTAGGACTCCATGGCGATTCCCCAGCCCCTACTCAAAGAACCCTCATTGAGTAGTGGCTGGAGAAGAACCATGGCGTCCGTCCGTCTTACTACCGTGATTGTGGCAGTGGTATGTCCGACAGAATGATGGTACTTAATTAATTAAAACTGGCTATTATTTTATTATCAAATCAGCCTTTTATCGTCTGAGAAGACCTTTAAAATAAAAAAATAAAATTTAAAAAAGAAAATTCAACAGCTAAACTTCACACATATTTTTTACGCGTCGGGATAAAATATCCCTGTAGTACCTTAAAATATTACGGCCCAACAAATGTATTCGCCCTAGAATATATTCTGCCTTACATAGACCGCAAAGTGGGCCTACAGATCACCTCATTGTTGCCTAGTCTGAAGACTTATGAAGCTATGTATAAACTACGAAGGATCACATATTTCTGGGGCACGTTGAAAATATACGAACATATATTTTTGGCGTGGCTGAGCATAAATATGAAGAACTTATAAGGTGTGTTACATGAAATATATAAGGGTGATATATTATGTAAGTATACGGAGAGGGTGGTGAGGTAACGCAACTGTATGCGGTTTTGAAACTTGACATCAACGAAATGAACGTTTTGTGTGGAGAGTTTCGTCTACCACTTAGAGGAGAAGTGTCAAATTTTTTTTTGGATAGGCGTCCTTCTATTGGAGATTTCAAGTGTTTTATTGACTTTTGAGGTTTAAAAAGTTCTTATTCTCAGCGCAATTAGTGTTTATTTTTTTGTTGACCTGTTTTTTCCCCACATTTTTTATTCTTTATGTATCGTGTGTGGGTTAGCAATCGTTAAAATTCACATACTCAACCAGCCAGACCCGGAATAACAACTTGTAGGCCGTAGTAATATTTATTCTGTGCAGGAATTGAACCCGCGACACGAACATCGAATGCGCTCAATCACGTCATCAACCTGCAATGAGTAAGATTCTACATATAATCATCATTTGTTATAATATTGGTATAGAAAAAGGAATCGTCAATTTTTTTGGAAAAGTATTGTCAAATCAAAAAATCCTACGAATTTATTGCTATTCGCGACCCTATGCATTTCCGAACATGTCAACCAAAACTGGCAACGGATGCGACGCGACGATACTGGAAATTTGTATCTTTTCATGTAGTCAATAAAGTAAAATGAGCGTGCAGCGTCGCATTTTCGTGTCAATTGACCCAAACTGCATTTACCTTACAGTCTTGTAAGTCAAACAGCTTCCATTTTACACCAATCTCTCTTCACATAATATCCGCAGTACTCCGGTACAGTCAACCAGTTACTTTGGTGTCAACGGCTCGTGACTAAAAACGGTAATGCTCGCAATATCCTACTGTTTATGTTACCAGACGATCAGTCAAGGTGCCAAGACTATCCTTCGGGGAATTTCGCTGCTAGTACTTTTGAAAGAGTTCAAATGAGTGAAGGTGTTATAGTAGGGGAGGCGAAGCGGGGATTTTTGAAGTGACTTGAGCGTGTCAGATTATTATACAGGGAGAATCCTTGTACCCTTTTAATGTAGTACATCTACCGAATATGAACCCTTCATATGGCGGGGTATGCTGAGGGGAACCCGTCAGATTAGTAAAAAAAATCGATCCTCTGAAAAACTCTAGCGCGTCAGATTAAGTAAAGGTAAGTTAATTACATGTAGAAAAGTGTATATCTCAATAATCTGACGATTTCAGCGTGGCGTTGAGAAATTAGCGAGCTCTAAAGTTGAAAAAAAAAACGTCATCTTGAAATACTCGAGCGCGCTTCTGTTTTTTTTTAACTATAGGAAATATTGCTAGAAATATGAGAAACTACTAATCTGACGGTTTCCATGGGGCGATGTCGGTAAAATCGTGGTGGAAAGGTGAAGCGTACAGCGGTTGAGAGCTGTATCTTCCCCACTCCGCGTGTCACTTTCTTTCTCACTCTTTCTCTATCTCTCACTCTCTCGCACCGTCCCCAAACTAATGTTCACCGCCATGATGGCACCTCAGCTGATCACAATAGCGTGGTTGTGTTTGGTAGACGCTAGACGCTTTCGTGTGTTTGTGCTGTTTTGTCAATTTAATGTGATTATTTTTACATCAATTACAATCATGAGTGACATACGTGGAATATGTGTTTGTTGTAAAAAAGAAACGGGTGTAAAAGTCAAACATTTTACTCCAGAAACGTTAAAAAAGTGTATTTATGTTATGGAGTATCGGAAAGTGAAGCCTGTGGTGAGAAAATCAAGCAACACTTATGCTGCTCTTGATCTTTCTGAAGAAAATTCTTTGAACGATGTCTATCACACACACGTTTTTTTTTATATATTATTATGATAATATCATAACATAAATGCAGCACAATAATCTACCATAACCATTCATGGTTACAGAACCACAAGATGACGAGGACGTCCAGGAAGTTGAATCATCCAGCGAAGATGAAGATTAACATTTATATTTCATACGTCAATTATACATACGGGTTTTTATTTGTAATGATTTATTTTTAATTTTATAAATGAATAAATTATAACTATTTTATATGTAAATGCGAATATCTTGTTGTTCAATTTCGTTTAAAATGGTCAGAATAACGATACCCCTCAATATAATTGTCAGATTATTCTACAGAGGTACTATTGTATCAATATGAACCCCCTGCATAAAAATCTGACGCGCCGGAGTATTTCAAGGTGACATTTTTTTTTACACATTCAGAAATCAATAATTTTTATATGTCACATCTAAAACGTCAGACATTTTAATACGACACTTTTGAGGGTTTAATATGCCTACACTTCGAATTTCTGACACGCTCGAGTAACTTATTTTTTTTACGTTTTTCAACCCCTTGTTAGAGGCAACCCCCTCACATTAATTGTCAGATTAATATATAATGGTTATGAGGAATATAAAGCGCGTTTATACTGGTAATGGCTGACGCGCTCGAATATTTCTATACAACTATATTTTTTTACATTTTTAAAAAATTATACACGCTCTCCCAATCGCTAAAATATAAAACTTGTAATGTACTTTTTTCATTTTGAGACCTAAACTATCGAACCCAATAGGTTTCTACGACGCTCGAGTAACTGCAAATTTAGCATCCCGGCCTCCCCTACTATTAGTTATTTTCTTTGATAAAATGTAGTTTTGGAGATGTAGTAGTTGTTTTTGGTGATTGATCGGCTGTATTTTTTAAACCGGTTGTTCTAGGGTTTCGACGGTGAAGAAGAAGAAGAAGGCCTTTCATCCCTTGTAAATAGATATAAACAATAAATTAAATCGAATTAATAAAAGAACCCCAGCTGCTACTAAAGAAGAAGAATGTACTAAAGCGGAAACAGGAGTTGGAGCAGCATACATAATGTCGAGCCCGATTTTCCCAAAGGTAGACGGCACGGCATGCGCTACATGTCGCAGGTTCGTTCGCCGCACGGAACAATTATTTGTTCAACTTACAAGTACTTGTTCCGGGTCTGGGTGTTTGTGTATGTGTGTTTCAATATTTGTGAACGCACCCACGACAAAGGAAAAAATCCTAGTGTGGGGCCGCGGTCACGGGACTTATGATTTACCGTGACCCCGGTACGTAAAGGGCTATTGAAGGACACCGTGGATTTTAGTCAGTACAAATCTGACAGTCCCTCCCGCTCCGCCCTGGATGGGAGGACTCATTCGATGATTTTACCACGTTAAAAAAAAATGTGGGGCCGCATTTTTTACAGAAAAAATAACAAATTTATAATTTTTTATAATTAAATTTATGATAGACCAAAAAACATCAAAACTTTAGCATTTACAATATAAGTTCGATTATTTTTAAATCAAACGTTAGCGCGTTTCCTATTCCTGAGACTCTTTGAGCATAATTCATTTCCATTCATCACTAAATCATTCGCGATATGAGTTAAGACATATCTGCCGGCTTCACTATCATTGAATACGGCCTAAGTGCCTATTACTAAGGGAAACGTCTATACAATTCTCTTTAGGTCCTGATCAGGCTATGCATCACGTGTGCCAAAGTGTCTTATACCGTCTTTGGGAGAGCCTAAGCCTAATAACTTGTTCATGTTTACGTCATTCAATGTCTATATGAATGTTATTGAGTAAGATATAGACAGATAAAATACCTTTTGAATATCATATAATATTTTAGATGAAAGTTTTTTAGGTAGAGATCTTTATACTACTTGTTCAGCTTTTTTTCTAAAATCATCCAATGAGTCCTCCCACCTGGGGCGGGACGAAAGGGACTGTCAGACTTTAAGGGGGACCCAACACTTTACTGACAGCTCTTTGAATGTGTTGCTCTGCCCAAGCGGAGCAGTCCTGCACCATATGCTCCGACGTGTCTTCCAGGCGATCCTCGCAGTGGTGGCACCCAGGCATTTCTTCGTTCCCAATCAGACACAGAAACCTTCCGAAAATTCCGTGTCCGGTGAGGACCTGCGTCATGCGGTAGGTCAGGACGCCGTGACGCCTCTCCAGCCACTCCTCAAAGAGGGGTCTTACCGCCGCGTCTTAATTTTTAATAAAAAACAAACCGAAAATGTTTATCAAAATATTAAATCGGAAAGAAGTGGCAATAAAGCCATGGGCCGACACGAGTATCGGCACAATGATCGCTGAATCCACATCCTACATATCGACAGCCTCGCGAGCCAAATCGAAACACTTAATTTGCTTATCTTTTTCAGCTTTCACGAGGTTCTCGTCATGCGGGACGGTTATGTCAACAATCATTGTGCGCCACTCTGATCGATCCACCACCACTATAAAAAGTCTATTGGCTACAATAGTCCTGTCAGTGATGATGGATTGATCCTAGTACAGTGTGATATTGCCACTTTCAAGAACTTGGTAGGGTCCATACCTGTAGTGCGTCACTTCCGATTCCACGAGGCTGTATTTCAGAACAAGTTGCGGATGGATAATCTTGGCTACAAGGTTATGTCTATGCAAGTATTCTCCGTTAGCCAGACCAGAACACCCGGAAACAATGAGACGGACGAATTATAGAAACTACTCGATATTCTCAAAATCGACGTGAATCAAATACAAACTACGGTTCCCTAAATAATACCTAGAAATGTATAGGTATGTTAGATTGTTTGTATTTTATAGTTACTTTGAGGAATTCTTAATAAAGCTATGGGGAACACTTATACGTAGTTGGATTTACAGAGAATATAGTATATGATCATCAAATGAGTCCAACCTCTCCTTAGAATGGAACAGAAGGGACTGTCAGAGTCGTACTGAATAAAACCCACCATATACCTTCAATTATCTTTTCCGCTCAAAGACCGCGGTTCTTTCTGAGATTCCCTTAATCCTGTCAGGCATTTGGCCCATTGATGTCCCGTAAGCTATCGAGTTGGGCCGATCAACTGATCTTTATCGGTCGGTGAGCTGTTTCAAAAGTAAGTATGTAGTAGTAAAAAATATTAAATGCTTTTAGTTCGAATTGTTTTTGTTCGCAAAAAAAGAAGTATATTTCTTCAATAAAGCTCTTCAATTCCATTTTTCTTCATCTTCTTATAATAATTTCTTCAACAATACTCATGAACATTTTAACTTTACTGTCTTCGTTATTAAATAACAGCACTTTTTATATAAGACTACGTTGAAATAAAATAAATTATACAATTTTCTTTACACCTTCCTTCCGCGGTGTGGCGGAGTGCAATCTAATTATGTGAAGCAACTCGCCGCTTGCGGGCGCAATCTACTATTGAGGATGTTGGAGTATTGTGGATATGGCGTTTTAGCAATAGGCATACTATTGCTGGCCCTAAAGACCAGTGTTGGGAACTATGCGGACTACAAAAGGGTAAGAGCTAAGACACAGAGCACCACCGTGTCCTCACGGTGCGATAGGCGGCGACCCTCTCGCGCCCGGCATTGGTCGAGGCCATGCTGCGGGGCGAGACGGAGTGGGAAGCGGTTGCTTTCTTCTGCGAAGCAGTCATGCTAGCGCAGGAGGAGGCGGTACGCGTGAGAGAGAGGATAGCGTCTACCTCACGACCCAGCCGTAGTGGTAGACGCCCACGGCAACGGACTTGCAGGACGATCTCCGGCCACCGTAGGCGCGGACGGCGAGTAATCGGCGACTCGCCGTTCGACGGCGCGTCGTGTTCCACGCGCGCCTCAAAAAGCTGTCAGCACAATGACGGGTGTCGCGGAACTAACAAGCTACGGTAACTCCGGACGTTAAGCCCTATTGAAGGACACCGTGGATTTTAGTTAGTACAAGTCTGACAGTCCCTCCTGCTTTGCTCTAAACAGACTTTGATCCCTGAGTTTGTTTCGCCATTTCTTCTCAGGGTAGTCAGAAATGAAATGTCGACCCCATCTAGTCTTAGTTTAAAATGTGATGTATGACGTGTAAAAGTGATATATTCATCCTATTTACAGAATACAATAATTTCATTTCAATTTCATTTGCACTGGGTGGGAGGACTCATTTGATGAGTTTACTACGCTTAAAATAAAAGACACATAGCTAGTCACATTAGATTTAAAGCAAATTTTTAAAGGGTTAAAAATGTAATATTACATTAAATAACAGGCGAAATGTCTATGTAATATTTATCTTTATAGCAGGCTCTATTTCATAAAATTTAATATTTAGTACGGCCTTCAGAGGTTTTGATCCGAAATGAGCAGTTTTTGGATCATACATCACCATCAAAATGGAGGTTCTAATTGGATCTTTCTTATTTTCAAAAACACACACCACATCTGAGAAAATCTTCGTTCCTCCATGCTGATTCCAGAACCTCGAGTTGCATTACGAATAAAAAAGTTGTTTTTTTACTACAACGACGCTTGTTGGTTCAATTTTGAAATTCAATTTAGATTTAACTTAAAGCTAAAATGTCTTCTGGAGCACTCAATCAGTGTACCTACTTAATCTACTGTAAAAGTGCATCGTGCCTTTTAGTATTAGTAGTATTAGGCTTTATTTATAGAATGGCCTGTAGTTATGGGTTTTTCAAATGCTAATTAATAACTTGAGAGGGCACTATTTCTTTTTTTTAGCAAGGTAAATTCATCAAATAAATTGGGAAACGAGCAGGAAAGGAAGAGGGAGACTCGTACTAATTAAATAGCCCTTTACGTTCTAGGGTCTCGGTTACTAGTTTAGACAGTCCCGTGACCCGGAGCCCACCCATTAACCCAGGCATCTGTGATCGTCACATTCATAAGACAATTTAATTTTTGCAAAATTGAAACGCAGAGGAAGCTTTCAGATTCTTGGAAAAAGTGAACGCGACGGTTTCTTCTTCGCTTTTGTTAGGACGCGGAGTTAAAATCTCGTTTCACTCAATCAATAAAAAAATAATCCCAGCTAATAACCCCACGATTGCTTATGGAAGAGGCCTTTGTCCAGAAATAAACTCCCGCAGGCCAATGATAATGATGGCGGTTTTCTCCCTAATTTAGGGAAAAGCCTTTTGATTATTATTAAAATGATGATTATTCTTTAGTTGTGGTAGATGTCAGCAGTTTCACAATAATGTTGGCCACACAACGATGGTCTATCCGGCAGTCATAGTCATACGGCGAACTTGTGCTAATTGAAGATTGCTCCGGTATATCGAACCGTTCCCATACACGCAGCAGGTAAATCTGTACATGTAATCTTTCAGGCAGACCGTAGCGTGTCTAGCTTACAGTAACAAACATCCATCCATCCCTCCTTCCTAAAGTTTCACATTTTCGTACTTTTTTTTTGTAAAATCATCAAATGAGTCCTCCTACCCAGGGTAGAGCGGGAGGGACTGTCAGACTCGTACTGACTAAAGTCCACGATGTCCTTCAATAGCCCTTTAAGTACCGGGGTCACGGTAATTCGTGAGTCCCGCGACCCCGACAGGCACATTTTAGTACTTAAGATTTGACTGATATATTATGAGGCACTGTGAGAAAATTATACTGTTTTTCTTTTATAACAAAAATTACGTCCATTTCTTTTTCAATATACAATCCAGCCGGTACAGAAAATCACAATAGATTTAATTTCCCTGAGAGTCCTCAAGAAATCCTTCTCAATTTACAGCCACCGTTTGTAAAACCAGTAATTTCTTTTCATTCCGTTAAAAGTGTTCTGTCATTTCGGTGTTATGAGCTTACCGGGCGTAATTTAATAAATTCCCTTTCGTTGACGTTAGAGAAATAAATGACATTAAATGACAATAATAATGTGTATTGAAAAAGAGAGTAATGACATTGGGATTTCTTTTTTTTTGTCTGTAATGAGTTTTTCGAGGTGACGTTTGAAGCGTCTTGATTATTTTGCGTGTGGGTAGATTGAATAGACTGTGAGATTTGAGAAATTTGACAAAAAAGTATCACATCAAGTCTTTAATTAAAGCGATTTGACGAACAAATGTCATTAATTTGGTCTTAAGAGCGCGTTAATCTGAAAGTTGGCAACGTCGCAAATAGTTGTCAAATATTAACAAGTTTTAATTAATTTGGCGATGTTAATGTATGGAAATAAGAAATACGGTTCTGTAATGCACTAAAAAAATATTAGGGAATGTTCGAATGAACATTCCCCAATAGCTTTTAGCTTACCTAATAGTTTTATATGTAAAAAAAAAAGTATTCGGAAACTTTCCAAATGCTTTTTTTACACCTGAAACGTTGGCAACTTTCTGGTTACGCGGCCTTAAGACCGGATTCTTATCGGTGAAGTTGTAGACGCTTTCGGCAACTTCAGGATCATTGAGTATGTTTGATCGCACTCCCTGTGCAGCCATAGATTATTTTGATAAAATGAATAACTTGATTCCTCTCTTATTTTGCCAAATTATAAAATACCAAATGAAGAGGCTAGTTGATGGATTTTATGATTGAAAATTAATATTTTTCTTTTTTTGTCAGATGACTTTGGAGGTCATTGATATGTTCAACCTTGTCGTGGTCGCATGTTGCAATCACCCAAGCCGACTAATTGGCATATATCTATTGAATATACTTATGTTGCCGCTTTCACAATTTATCCGCATATACCTGCTTGATCAAATCTTAACTTTCTCATTTACAAAACCATCTAAAACTCAACAAGAAACTTCTTTAACAATAAATAACGGCTTTAATCTCCAGCAAAAATGTAGAACAAAGTCCGAGCACCGTGTTTTAAACTAGCTGAACAAATTATATTTTCATTAAGTTCGCTGCGAGCATTTTTCTCAATGTTTAGGGTAAAATAAGATTTACCGCGCTCCCATACATTTTTGTGGCGACATTTTGGCCTCGTTAGCCCACTATGCGAATTTGTGGGAAACCTTAGCGAGTTCGTTAGGAGATTTTTGTGTGAAATTTTATTTTGGAATACATGCAAAATTTTATAGTTGGGAATTATGTTAAAGTGGCCCCACCGCACTTTTGTGCTTTGATGTTGGTTCTGTGTTCATTGGTTTAAAAAAAAAAAAAATTAAATGAATGTCGCTTTGTTTGCAGTTTCTATTCGAAGAAAGGATTTTCTGGTATTTTAACAGCTCAGTTATTACGCCAGACTCCGGACCGCTATTGAAAAACTTCTTTGACGAGTATTTTTAGAGTTTCTTCAATTTTTTTTGCCGAATAAATAATATTTTACGTAACAAAACATGACATTTAATGACGGCAGGTTAATATTTGATTTTAGATTATTCATTCTACAATAACAAGAGGACCTCATAGTACAGACACCAGCAGGTCAATCTACCCGAATCTGTGAATTTACTAATCGAACATAACCTTCCTCTATTGTGATAAGGTCAAAATCTATTAAATAAATTTGACAGATTATGGTAGATTGATGTGCTGGCGTCTCTACATCATTGGTATTTATTCAAACCACTTAAATATTCAACACACACCGCTCACTTGTCTCACTAATAACTTCCATTCGAGAAACATATCTCAAGCGAACCCCGGTGTCAAATTTATATCGTCGTCTAACCTAGAAGAACGTGCCTGAACATAACTAGACGACTTAACTAAGTGAACGCTAACAGCTGTCAAGTTGAGACGTGTTCCTAGATTGGTCACTGGAAAATGTAGAAACAGAAGGACCACTCCATTCAATAAGTGAAAACGCATACACAAATATTAATGTACGTTAATATTCCTTAATTATGTGACATTCTAATAATTTGTAAAAGACTTCAATTTATTTCAATAACAATTCTAATCTTGCTATGAATAAGTCTGTATATTTTCGCATAGGTACTGCAGGTGAGATGTGTGTGTGCCACCCATAAACTATGAAAGCTTTTTAAAATCGTATCTTAATTGAATACAAATGATTTTATTCTTTATATTATAGCGTATACCGGAATAGTTAAATAAAAAGATATTGTTACGAGTTTTTTTTTTATCGTGGTAAAATCATCAAATGAGTCCTCCCACCCAGGGCAGAGCGGGAGGGACTGTCAGACTCGTACTGACTAAAATCCACGGTGTCCTTCAATAGCCCTTTACGGGGTCACGGTAATTCGTTCAGTCCCGCGACCATTGTTACGAGCTGGGTAGGGGATAAATTAATGAACACCAATTAAAACCAAATATTTTTATTGACACAGAAATCACTAATTACAACAATCACTAAACGCTATTCACCACTAAAAACACACTTAAAAGTCACTTCGAGATTTTCACTTCGAGTTCACTTTCGAGTCGCCTCGATCGTAGTCAAAACCAGACTGACTGCTGGTCCCTATCGGCGCCCTTTTTATACCCCGGTCGGACCCACTGGAAATTTAAGAGAAGATGATCAAAAGTTCTGGAAAACATCCATGGACTTCTACTCAGCCCCATAATTTCTAGAAACTTCCAGTACAATCTTCACTAGAATTGTCGAGAACCTTATAGCTTAGTCTCGCAATTCGGTCGACGTCACAATAAGTATCACTAAAAAATAAAAGGGAAAAATACCTTTTTATTTTTAGGACAACTTTGCCAAAACAACAATGCTGAAGAATCGAATAACGCAAATATAAATCTGAAGTGTGCTTGTAAATATAAGGGAAGAGGTTAGACAGATAGGTACTGCTATAATTGAACTTCTGAAATAGTCTGTTCAATGGTGTTATGTACTTAAAGTAGCGAGCATTCCTGATTGGTGGTAATCTTGGGTATAATGTCATACGGGATATGTCTAAGAAATTGTATGGAAATAGGTCATTGGTGTGTTATTACTAACATTGTGGGTTTCGATTATAGTTATAACTTAGAGATTTGCATATAATGTAATTTGTATATTTTTATTTATGCAGACTAATTATTTCATCAGACGCCTGTAATCCTCTAAACTTTGTCAAACAGACTGGCGTGGCGACTGCGAAGCGTGACGTTTTTATTTGTAATGTAGTTTAATTAAATCCAGTCATATAGAAACGCGAAAGCGTGACAGAACTATCGGACTGACGTCTCGCTGACGTCTCGCTTCGGTGCGGAAACGCTTCGCTTTCGCCGGTCTGTTTGACAAAGGCATAAGGGTTGGGCAGAAGTGTACCTTATGTCGTACTTTAATTTCACCAGTTATGTTGTAATCCTATATAATTCGGGGCGAGCCTACTGCCATCAGCCAAGTACTGATGGAAAAACCAATAACACTTTGGTGAACCTAGAAATCTAATTCAGGATCACTGCAACACTAGGGGGCGGTAAAGGACGAGTGTTTTTGGTGAATTCATCATTAAATATGAACTGTAAATTGTTGATAGACTCATGAGTTGTTCTGCCGTGATTAAGTAAAAAACACCCATTTACAATCTTTCCAAACTTTAAAATGCATTATTTGCAGGTTATACCAGCAATATTTTAATTACACTGAGAATCAGCAGAAGTAATTAAAAAAAAAAGTAAACAAGCTAAAGTTAGTTTCCGTGTAAAATTAAATACAAAACCGACTTTATTTATCATGTTTACAAACAGAATAATAAATATATTTACAACCTGCCCCAGATAATAGGTATTATGAACAATTTTATCCGTCGAAAGTATGTCAAACGTGTTATTAAGTGAAGCTTATGTATTAACTGTGTGCTTCACTCGTAAAGTATTTTGAGCGTGATTTTGAACATGTTTGCTTACTTAAATATTTGCATATTAATGTTCGTAAATATATGGGAAGTATGTAAACTGCGGAACGGATAAAGAAGAGTTTAAAATTTATATGTTGTGGTAGATTGAGTTAGCACTATATTAATATATACAGACTATAAATAAAAACTTACTAGTAATATGTACATAAAAAATAATAATTAATATATTGAAACAACTGTACGCAAATAGTTGTCTTTCAAGTGGAATCCGTGATATGAACAAGAATGATTTTAATTTTTTACCCGAGATACGAATTATGGAGTTTTGTAGGTTACCGCGACCCTTGAACATAAAGGAACACGGTGAATTATAGTGAATACGAGTCTGAAAGTCCCTTCTGCTCCACCCGGATTCATTACTACTTAAAAATAAAAAAATATTTCAAGATTTTGACAAATGACTATCTGTTCCAACAGACGTTGTCCTATCCTCTCTATTTGTGTAGAACTGAGCCACTTGACAGTCCAACTAAGCCATTTATGGATCCACTCAAATAGACAGACAAAATAGGTTTAATCGTTTAAAAGGACTTCAACGACAAGCACACGTATAGAAGAATCATACTGATACTGCTAGCCTACTTCAGCCCACTGCTGGGCGAAGGTGATGCCCCATGATGTTATCGATCTGTCTGTATTTTGTCCATTCAACATTTTCAGTGTCCTGTCGCTTTTGTGGCCATTACTCATTCATGAAGTGAATTTCACGCTCAATACGCAGCTCCTAAATATGCCTTTGAGCAAATTCCATACGTTAGTGTCAATATTGCTTCATTCTGGTTAATTTCGGACTTATTACTTAGTATCGGTATAAATGAGAAGCATTATTTATATACAAATAAAGGTACACCAACAGTTTCTGTATATAAATTAACAAATAGTGTAGGTATTTACGAGTAAAAGGCTTATATAATTGCCAATTACAGGTGAACCAACATTCACGAACATAAGTGGTAACTTAAGCTAAAAACTAAATAATAAGTGGAAATAAACTACATACTAAAATTATGTTTAACTAAAATTTAAAATTAAACAAACATGAGATCAAAATTATTGACTTTCTTGTTGGTCTATTGCTTAGCATGAAAACATGGGTTAAATTTTCAGATCGGTTTCTCAAGTGTTCTGTTGGGTTCGTGGGACTGTATAAGCGATACCATTGCCCTGGAACAAAATGCTACCGAGGAAACAGGGTGGGTAATTAGTCAGTAAGAGTGACAGTCGCTTCCGTTCTCAACTGTTACTTTGTGTCAGCAATTGACGGGAAAATGACGGGGCCCCCCTCTAGAGGGCCAAAACCTGCCGGGGTCGCGGGACTCACGAATTACCGTGACCCCGGTACCTAAAGGGCTATTGAAGGACACCGTGGATTTTAGTCATTACGAGTCTGACAGTCCCTCCCGCTCTGCCCTGGGTGGGAGGAGACCTTTGATGATTTTACCACGTTAAAAAAAAAGCAATTGACAGGAAGGCCAAACACCTACCGGGGTCGTATGTCCGCGGAAGTTTACGAATCATTATACTCTCAACTTTCATTATAACTCAACATCATCAGGTGATAATGCCCATCTTGTCAATTTCATCCACAGCGTCTACAGTCGTTGGTGGTTGTGGATTTTGTTGTAGGATGACACAAATACAAAGTTTTTTATTGAGATGTCATCTATCATTTGCCTAGTTTTTTTTTTCCAACTATATTAGGGTCGGCTTCAAGTCGAACCAGATGCAGCTGAATATCAGTGTTTTCCATAGAGCAACTGTCTATCGGACCTCCACAACCCAGTAACTGGGCTATACGACACCCCATGGTAAGGCTGGTTGTCAAACTTATGAGCTTCCGACTAACAGTACCGACTGTCAAAGATTTACAAATTACAGTCGGAACCAACGGCTTTACGTGCTTTCCGAGTCACGGAGGAAACTCGCTAAGACAGATGGTTACCCATCCACAGACCAACCTCGGTATGCGCGGCTTAACTTGGAAGTGGCGACCTATGCGGCCGTAATTATTTAGCCACGAATTCCTCCCTATTTAAATGACATCTATAATTCAGAAGAACAGAAAAAGACAGGATGTGATGCCTCAAATCAAATGGAACAATGTAAATGTGAAACGTGGTCGTGCAAATTGAACTACATTAAAATTTCGACAGGCACATATTCTGTGATATTGGTCGACTAATACAGTGTGCGTCCAATCTCATCTATCACTGCGCGCCAGTAATGTACGATGCTCATTAATAAGGCCAATCGACTGTGTTTTCCGCCTTGACTGGACATGTTACTGGATGTGACAGATGACGGTCGATTGCAGAGTGTTTTGGACTTGCGTGGCGTTTCTAGTTTAGTAGTTCTTTATTTTTTGTTGAAAGTTGGATGGTGTCAGTGTGTTTGTTTCATCTGGTATAGAATAGAATATACTCGTACTTTAATTTACAACGAAATTGTTACACAACTGTTTTATAGATTTTTTTTTTAATTTGTTGCTAATTCTAAGGTTACAATGGCGGTCTTATCGCAAAGCGATATTTAGCGTCTGTATAGTTGTTTTCCTACTTTTTTTATGAATTAAAGTTATTTTCAGAAAATTTTATTTTTATTTATCTCAATCCTTATCTTCTTCCAGTTTAATACAGATATTTGTGGTTTTTATTTGCTTTCCAATGTAAGCAGGTCCAGCCTACAATGTTCTCATTGCTAGGATACAGGCAGGGCCTTGAGGTTTTTTATTTATTTAGGGGCTAACATGTCAATGGTTTTGTGTGTTTTTCTGCTTACCCAGTCAATGTTGTTACTAGGTGGGATCCATATCATAGAAGTTCCACCCCGGGTAACAACCCGGGGTGGAACTTCTACAGGCGGTGAAAACCTCACCAGGGCCGCATGGCTTACGACCACCATACTATCGAAGTTCAAAGAATATTTATTGTGTGCCATCGGCACGCAGCGGTGCTATATCTTCTGCGTGAGATTGCTCCATCTTTGGTCTCATCTGTTCTTTTGGGCTGGATTGAGTTCAGGAGTACATAAACATTATCATGAAAAAACAGTGTGCGTAAAATTAGATATAATAAAAAAAGCACAGTTCAATATAAATGCAGCCTGATAACACCCCAATAATGACCCCTTTTGTATAGATTCCATTTATAATTAGTGCCAAATAATATATTAAAACCGCATTTGGCACAGCAGCAGTGGATTAAAAGGTGATAAAACCGCGGCATATACCGACAGCTTGCCAACCAAAACCTATCTACGAATAATCGTTGGTAGCGGTTAAAGTTACGGTTACAGACCGGTGGGCAGTAGGTATTGTACGAGTATGGTAATATTTTTATTTAAAAAGGTATTGTTTCAAGCTTTTCGATCGGGATATTTTTTAAAGCTTTACACTTTCGTGCTATGATCGGACTAACTGTTTTTTAATTATTTTATACCTGGTTAAATCATCTTATGAGTCCTCCCATCCAGGGCAGAGCGGGAGGCACTGTCTGATTCGTATTGACAAAAATCCACGGTGATCCTTCAATAGCCCTTTACGTTCCAGGGCCACGGTTACTTGATGAGACAGTACCGCGACCCCGGCAGGCTTTAACCCTCTAAGGGGACCTGAGATTGCTGACAGCTCTTTGAAGCTCGCGTGAAACACAACGCGCCGTCGACCCGAGAGTAATTAACTTAAGATCTTAATTGCACACAAAACTACAATCACAGATAAGATAAGATAAGATAAGATAAGATAAGATAATATTTTATTTGCTAAACATGTGTCATACATACAAGAAAATACATGCATGCAAGATGGTAACACGAAAAACATTATTATGTACAGCATGTTTGCCACATGATGTGACGTGCAAATGTCCAGAAGTGTTTATCCTCATAGAATAACAATAAATTAAGTAATTCAATAATAATAATATTGCAATAAATTTAAAATAACAAAAAAAAAAAAAAATCAAACAGAATATTAAAAACAAAATATAAGTTATTAAGACTGAAAACAACAAACATGTCAACAATAAAAATTAAAAAAATTAAATTATTCCATTGTAAATTAATAAACAGAAAAAAAGCCTGGTAATAATAATCAAATCAAATAAGCTGCTATGTCAATATAAATCTTTCCTCTAGGAACTCGTTAATGTTATAGTATGCTTTATTAACTAAATACGTCTTAAGTTTACTTTTCAAGTTTACATTATTAAGCTCCTTCCAACTTTTTGGCAATTTATTGTAAACAGTTGGAGCCATATGAAAAACACTTTTGCGCATAAGTGCAGTCCTACAGGGAGGTACACATAGTTGGGTTTGGTCACGCCTGTTCCTGGGAAATTGATCTGCTCTGCGCGCGAATAATTTAGGATTGTTCCTGACAAACATAACAGATTCAAGAATATATATGGAAGGCAATGTTAAAATTTTATGCATTATAAAGTAGGGTTTGCAGCTGTCCATGGTTTTCAAGTGAAACATTGCTCTAAGGCATCTCTTCTGTGCTTTAAATGCTACTTCTCTATTAGTCGAGTTACCCCAAAAGATAACACCATATCTGAGAACGGATTCAGTCAGACCGTAGTAAGCTGTTAATAACGCCTCCCTATTGACATTTCGTGACAGTAAGTACAATGCATAGGCACTACTACTAATTCTTTTACTCAGACCATCTATGTGATCCTTCCAATTTAAATGTCGGTCAATAATTAGTCCCAGAAACTTGGTTGTATTTACCGTGTCAATTGTTCTATTATTATATGTTATGTCAAGATTGGAAAATGTCAATGTACGCTGGCTAAAATGCATAATTACTGTCTTACTTAAATTAATTTTCAAATTATTGTTGTCTAGCCATTGTATAATATTGATCAGTGTGTTATTAATGTCATATTTATATAAATCTTTATTATTACATGGTATAGTTATAGTACTGTCGTCTGCGAAGAGTGTTACAGGATGGTCAATTGCCTTTGGAAAGTCATTTATGTAAAGTGTAAAAAGTGGAGGTCCTAAAACACTTCCTTGCGGAACTCCGTAGGTAACGGTTCGTTCCTCCGATAGAAAGTTTTCTTCATGTTTGGTTTTACTGTTTAGTCTACATATTTCGGTTATTTGTTTTCTGCCGTTCAAATATGATTTAATAAGTTCAAGAACATTGCCTCTAACACCGTAGGCATCAAGTTTTTTTAACAAAATATCATGTTGGACATAATCAAATGCCTGAGTCATGTCGCAAAATATAGCACAGACTGGATTATTTTTATCCATATTTGACATAATCGAGTATAAAAAGTCATAAACAGCCATATTTATAGTTTTATTTTTTCTAAATCCTTTTTGTTCGCTACAGAGTATATTATTCACTTCTAAATAAGAACTAAGTTGATTATAAATATAGTATTCAATTACCTTTGAAAATATCGGAATTAATGCAATCGGCCTGTAATATTCCATTAGTTCCCTGTCTTGTTTTTTAAACAATGGCTTTATTACCGATTTTTTTAATGCGTCTGGAAAAATACCTTCACATATACACAAATTTATAATATGACTGAGTGGGTGGCTTATAACATCAGCAACTGTTTTTAGTATTTTAGTACTGATCCCGTCATAACCCACACTATTTGTATTGTTTAGCCCTAAAATGATTTTTAATATGTCATTCGGACAACATGGAGCGATAAACATAGATTGCTTTCTGTTCAAAATATTTTTTGTTACTCTATGCCCTGAATTTATCGACGGTTGAATTTTGTCAATAAAATAATCATTAAATGAATTAGAAATATGGTTTGGATCAGAGATAATTTCATTATTAATTCTAATTTTGGAGATATTATTCTTTGGTATATTTAATTTTGATTCGTTTATAATTTGCCAGGTTGTTTTGGATTTATTTATTGATGTCTTTATTTTGTAATTATTTTGTGCTTTCTGTGTTAAATTTATTATTCTTTTAAATAGTTTTGAGTAATTCTTAAATCGCGTTTTATTCTGTTGAGTAGGTTTTATTCGATACTGCCACAATAATTGCCGTTTCTTCTTACTGCATTTTTTAATACCGCGCGATACCCATTTTTGTTTATTGTGAACATTAATTGAAATAAGATTTACGGGAAAGCACTGATCATATAACAAAATGAAAATATCTATGAACTCCCTATATGCTACATTTGGGTCCACGGCTGTATAAACATCTGAAAAAGTTAAGCTTTGCAGATAGCCTTTAAATTTATTGATATTATCGTTATTGTAGTCACGTCTTCTCTTAGTCCACCGTTTGAAAGTACATAGGTTACTAATTGGACATTTCAATAACTGCGCAGTATGGTCAGACAATGCTAACTCCAATACTGTGGCTTTACAGGACTTTTTAAAATTATGCGCAAAATTGTCTATGCATGTTTGGCTCTTAAGGCGCGTCGGTTGATAAAGAGCTAGTTTTAGGTTAAAGCTTAATAACGTATTTTCAAATTCTATTGATTGCCTATTTCTCTTAAGAACATCTATATTAAAATCACCTACTAAAACAATACTTTTATAATTATTTTTCACTAAAGTCTGTAATATAATAATAATATAATAATAATAAAAAGCTTTATTTGGTAACCATAATAATACAACAAATTTGAGATTGAAGCCTCCTTTTAAGCAAAAAAATGCCTGTATTAGGAGACTCCGCTCTTTCACAAACAAAAAAAAAAAAAAAAAGTGTCTATTTATCTATGGTAAACATACAAAATAAAAACAAAAGATGATTAGGGTACGTGTAGGGTGTGTGTGTAAGTGAGTGTGTGAGTGTGTGTGTGTATGTGTGCTGTATTATGTTAGTGTATCTGTTGTAGAAGTGATTCAGTCTCGCTGTAGGTAAGTTCTTTTATCCATTCTGTTAGTATTTTTTTGCATTCATAATAATTCTTAGGGTAGATGTAAATACGTTTATTAATAGTGTTGTAGAGATGAGCAGAACGTTTTTGTAGCTGATTACTGGCAAATTGTGTTCTTGTTTGTGGTGTTTTTATTATGTCGTATTTTCTTCTTCTTGTCAGTATTTCGGAATCGTAGGTTATTGATTTATGTTTTGTGAGAACGACTTGGGTAATGTAAAGCTTCCGGACCGTTAGAAGGTTACTGATACGATAAAGGTTCTCAGTACAATATCTCCTTTTTTTAAAATACATGCACTTTATAAGTGCCCGTTGTGCTCGCTCTAATGCTAAGAGTTTTGTTTTGGTAGCACCGCCCCATATAGAGATGCAGTATAACAAAACTGATTGTGCTAACGCTAAATATATGACATTTAGGAGGTTTTTGTTCCTGCCTGAGGGAGTATCTATATTTTTAGGTACTATATGTCTAAGGGTCCTAAAGATCCATCCTAATTTTCTAATTCTGTTAGCAACTTGATCGATGTGGGGATGCCAAGCCAGTCTTTGGTCAACGATAATACCCAAATATTTGATTTGAGATACTCTATTTATCGTTGAGCAGCTACAATGTGAGTGATCTCCAGAGTCGCATAGGTGTACTTTAAGATTAAAGTCAGTACTGGGTTGTGTATGGTTGCACACACTGAAGCATATGTAGTTAGTTTTAGATACATTCAGTGTGAGCAAATTCTGTGCAAGCCAGCTAGCAATCACAGACAATCCCAGTTCTGCACTAAGCTGAGCATCTCGCCACGAGTTACCCGTGAAGACTACTGCGGTGTCGTCAGCATACGAAAAGATTTTTGCGTTTGGCAAATGCATGTTGCAGAGTTCGTTCACATATAAAAGGAACAAAGTGGGCCCCAGCACGCTCCCTTGCGGTACTCCGTAAGACACCGCGGTGTCCCCGCTAACATACTGACCCACCCTAACCCTCTGCTTTCGTTCGCTGAGATAATCTTTGAGAAGGTTTAACGACATCCCACGAACCCCAATAGCTTCCAGCTTATTCGTCAAGAGTGGGACAGAGACGGTATCGAAAGCCTTTTTTAAGTCGAGGAAAGCAGTTATACATTTCTTGCCGCTATCAAGTTGTTCGGTAATTAGCGTACTTAGCGCCGTAACTGCATTCTCAGAAGATATACCCTGCCTAAAGCCAAATTGAGAATCCGATAATATATTAAATGCTTTCAGATAATTAAGTAACCTTACATTAATTAGTTTTTCAATTATTTTGGAAATTGACGGTAGGACAGATATAGGCCTATAGTTGCCGACATCGTCTCTGTCTCCAGACTTATAAACTGGCGTAATGATAGCTTGTTTTAAAGGTGCCGGAAAGATTCCTTGAGCAAAACAGAGGTTGGCGAGATGAGTGATTATGGGAACAACATCTTTACGTATGTACTTTAAAAAACTAGTTGAAACGTTGTCCCAGCCAGGTGCACTGCCGGTTTTAAGACCCGTGAGGATAAGGTTCACTTCACTTATATCGGTGTCAAGCAGTACAAATGAGTTAGGTTGACCTACATGGGAGAGATATCGATACTGTTGATTATGAATTATACGTGGCTGGATTTTTAGTGCAAGGTTTTTCCCAATATTGGCAAAATAATTATTTATATAGTTTACTGATTCTAATGGAGATGATTTAATATGTAATAATTCTGGACTGTGGCTTTTACATTTTCTAGAATAGGTTATAGTTTTGATGTTCTTCCATAGTAATTTGTTATTAGTAGTTGATTTAGTTATTAATTCTCTTTCGTACTTTCTTTTCAGTTTTTTTATTAGTTTATTGCAATAGTTCCTATATCTTATAAACGTTATTTTAAGTATTTCATTGTATGGTTCTTTTTTACTATCTTTTTGCATTTTGTTGCGGTTCCTGATACATCTTAAAATGCCAGGGGTAATCCATGGCTTGATTATGCGCTTACTGTTTGGAATTTTTACACAGACAGTGTTTTTGTTAATCGATTCGGATAATTTATGTAAAAGAAGGTTTGTCAGGGATTCTGGATCGTTACAAAAAAGTAAGTCAGCTAATTTATTTTCAAGTAGGTACTCATATGCTTTCTCGAAATCAATGGAGGATTTAGTTTTGTTCGCAGTTTGGGAGTCTTTTATTTTTGAAAGGGATAGAAGGGTGGTGAAATGATCTGTGATGCTTGTATGCAAAATACCAATGAATGCGGATGTCTTATGTTTATTTATCTTTAGCATAAAATGGTCCAAACAGTTTTCATTTCGAGTAGGCAAAGTATGACCAGGCAGTATACCGTACTGGGATAGTGTGTTAAGGTAATTAAGTCTGTTTTTTTGGTCATGAGATGACTCAGTATCCTTGAGGTTAATATTTATATTGATATCACCCGCTATAATTATATTTTTTCGGGGATTAATAGTATCGAGGTGAGTACTTAAAGAACTAATAAAACTCTCCGGGTTTGCGTTAGCTGGAGATCTATAGATGCATAGAACAGTGTTATTCAATATTTCAAGTTGCAGGCAAGACGCATGCGATAGTTTAATTTCCGAAACTTTAGACTTAAGATTATTTTTAATGTATACTACAACGCCGTCGTTCTGGTTGAGGTGGTGAGTGGTAGTGTAGGAGGAATAATTAAATAGATGTGGTATAGGTTTTTCAGAACTCAATCTGCATTCCGTTAAAATAATGACATCAGTTTCAAATTTAAAGGTCGAGAGAGTAATTACAAAGTTATCAAAGTTGCACGAAATGCTTCTTATGTTTTGAGAGATCACAGTAAAGTCAGTTCTTCTTATATTTACCAGACTAGGCAAATCCATACAATCACATTCAATACTACGCGCAATTTGTAGATCATCAATATCTTTAAGGGTTTGTAGTTGGTTATCCATTTAATACAATTTTGAAATAAAAGAAATGACGTGATGTTTGGTTGAGGTTCTTGTGGAAGCGAGTTTTACTGTTTAAAGTTAGTTTTTTTTTTATACAGGTGTGTAATAAAAGGGTGTTTACGGAAAATGTCAGTATGAATGAATGGGTAATATGTTTGAATATGTGCGAATACTTGTTCTGTGAATGTAGTGAATAGTAAATAAGTGTGTTATGTATGCGTGAGTGCTGGTTGGTTATGTGAGGCCTCAAAAAGGCAGTGAACAATGTAACAACAAAGGAAAATATAACTAAATCTATTAGAGCAAAATAACAAGAGATAATCAAAAATCCCAACAAACTTAACAGATACATCAAAAACCAGGTGAGCAAAAGAGGAATCAAGAAGCCTACGTGTCCGTTCATAGGGTTGTTGGTACGTAAAGTATTATGATAAGAAGTTACTAGTCATTTGTTTACTTTAAGTTGGTGTATTTGTTGCTCGCTTGTGACAAGTATAGCCGCGGACTGCTCATCTTTTTTAAGTAAAACTTTGCCATATGCAGTCCAACAGAATTTAAACTCTCCTGTCTTGGTAAGATCACGAGCCAAAAAGTGAAGACGGGAACTCTTCGGAGTTAAATGGTCAGATAAAAATATAGGAGTATCTTCATCAGACTTGAGGCCTAAGTGCTTACAGGATAATTTAGATTTTGTTTTTATAGCAAAAGCCTTACCCATTTTCATAAATTCCGTTTTAAGTAAGGTCGAGCCGGTCTCCACTATTATTGGCGTATTAAGCTTCTCACCGTTTTTCCCGCGAACTCTGTAAATGTCTTTAATATCATGCTTGGTAATAGCACAGTCGAGATGTTTAGAAAGACACAAAAGCATTTCAATTAGGTCCTCCTTTACCTCTTTTGGCTTCCTAGGCACATTTTTTATAACAAAGTTAGTCTTCTGATTGCTGGTTTGCATGGATTCAATTTTATCTTCTAGAGTTTTTATGTATGTTTTGTCTTCCTTAACCTGTTTTTCTAAAGTGTCATGTTTCTTTTTGAGATCTTGATATTGGCCAGTGAGAAACTCTATTGAATCTATCAGCTTACCATTAGATTGCTGGATTTCTTTTAAAGACGAATTAATTAGCCGCTGAATCTCTTGCCCTTGTTTTTCAGCGAAGCCACTGAGCATTTTTCTCACTTCCTCTTTGAACTCCGCAAACTCCTTGACAATTGAATCCTCCATATCATCTCTACTTCGCTTGATCCGTTGGAACACATAAGTGGGGGTTACATTCAGATCTCCCTGGTTAATGTCAGTTTCCGAGAGCGATTTGTTCATATTTGACTCCATTGCCATTATGACAATACAGAGAAAATCACGCACCAAATCCCAAAAGTGCAGCAACTACGTAGCATGTATCCAGTGACGTATGGCAGACGTAGCGCTTCTGGCCGTAGTACTCGCTGAATAACTGTACAGGGCGTGAACGAGATAGCAATTATTGCGCCTGCGCTCCTCACACAGGCACTTCGCGTTGGGACAGTGAGCAGCGGCGCGTGAACGAGACAGCAATTATTGCGCCTGCACTCCTCACACAGGCACTCTGCGTTAAGGCCGCGGACAGTGGTGCGAGACCAAGATAGTAATATAGCAAGGATCACCTTATTCTTTCCGTGGCGGAAACCAGTTTCGTGGCAGACTGCTACGTAGTACGGGTATGGCAGATCACAGCGGGTGGCGGCGAAGGCGGCGGGGGAGGCAGCGGCGATGTAGGAGCAGGACAGCAATTATGGCGGCCGTTTCTTTTACTCGAGGGGCGCGGGTGCGCGGGCGCTCCTCCGCGTCGTCGGTGCGCGGTGTACGGTAGAATAGCAATTGGGTACTCAATTTTAGGTACCAAAATCGATTGAAGTAACCAAGTAATTAGTGCGGAGCAACGAGTAACACGTCTGTTACCGGTGCTAGTTTGGACGAAAAAGGATATTATTTGTAATTTATTCATACATTCGTTAAAATTTTTAGCATTAGGTACTCTATAAATACAAACACAAACAATTCTATGAGTAACAAGTTCAATGGCACAGCATTCAAAGATACCAGTTGATGACATTTTTGCAATTTTTGGCAATTCTCTCCATTGATGGCCTGATTTCACCAGTATGCATGCACCACCTCTTTTGCTTTCTTTTCTACTGAAGGAAGCCGCCAAGCAGTAATTCTTTAAGTTAAGGTGTTTGTCATAGCCTTCCATCATGAAATGCTCCGTGATGCATAGAACGTCCACGTTTATATTTCTATCAGACATTAGACATTATCACAGCATTAGCTACTAACCTCACGTCGTTAACGCATAGAAACTGCTCACAATTTCAACAATCAACTTAAACGCAAACCAGGCAAGTCAATACAGTAATTTTGAACCACAAATAGGCGCGTTAGTGGGAATTATAATCCGTGTTTTGAGAATAAAGAGATGTTAACACATGCCAAGTGCATAAGTAATTATGTTAAGTTTGTTTTTAGTTTTGGATTTAGCAAACCATTAGGCATTTCGTCTTAATTTTCAGTGTTTCAGTGAGAAAAAAAACAACGGGTTGCACTCTGGGAGTGCCGGCAGAAGTGAAAACTTCAATAGTAATAAACACACACGAACATTCGCGCAAGCGCCCTGCGCCGTCTTACGTATTTTCGATCAGGTCACGTGTCCTGACGCGAGTTTAACATTTTTTACCCATTCCAAAAAAGTGCACAACGCCGCTAAAGAAGTTTTCACTTCAAAAACAAAACTGGGTGTTGTTTCCTCTTCCCGTACAACTGTAATGCATAAAATGTGACCAAGATTCAGTCATTTGTGCTTCTGATCTCAATCCCACCGCAACAACCTTTTGAATTAATGATTAAGGAATAAATTATACCCTAAAACATTATGTACATCTTAATTAATGAAACAGGAATATAAATTAATTATAATAATTCTTCTTTATATCATTGTTACAAATGACACGTGTCACTTAGCTGTTATTGCGCAGTCGTAAGACCTTCTCAAGTTAGTGCAATGCTCAAAGACTCGTGTATGTTTGGCACAAGTTGAAGGATAATGGCGTTTCTAGAATAAAATAGAGTATTCTTGAGCATTTTACACAATCTTTTCAAGTACTAACTTGTTTTACAAGCACTAACTTGATTAGTACTAGTTGTCAAGTTAGTGCAACGCTCAAAGACTGTCGTATGTTTGGTGCAACAAAAAGTTAAAAAAAAATGCATGTAAACTTTATACATTTTTGTGCTGATTGTAATTTTGCTGAATTTGTTAGAAATAATGATTCGTGTCGGTGGGTCTTTCTTTTTTAGCCCGGTAAAATCGTACCGGGGTCACGGTAAATCATAAGTCCCGCGACCCCGACATGCTTTGGCCCTCTAGAGGGGGGGCCCGTTATTTTTGCTGACACTCTTTGAGGCGCGCGTGGAACACAATGCGGTCGGACAGCGAGTGGCCCAGTGTCGGCTGGTCTTGGCTGTCATTTGTAGTCAGTGACCCCAAAGTTTGACAAAAGTCTTACATACTGGTATCATCTTACCCTACTTACTAGGTTGTGTATGCGCATATCTGATAGGCAGTCGTCTCTTGTAAAATAGATACTGAAAATTACAGCTGCATTAAGTTAGACTAGAAGCTGACTCTAACAAAGTTATGAAAAGGCTAAACAGATGATGAGTTAATAAGATAGTTCCTAAACAACTTTAATATTAATAAAGCAAATATATTTTATATCGTGAAGCGTATAGGATAAAAAATAAGTTCTTAATTATTTAATAGTTGTTAGAAGATTCTCTCTAAGTTATGAACTGTCTAAACCATGAGCTCGATCGTGAGCTGCATATTATTCAAAAGACACACCGAAACTTAGTAGAATATCCATGTGTGGTACGTGCTATGAGAAGAGAGCGGTTATTAGAACCAAATGACGAATGATAAACAGGTATACACCAGAGGAATTGGCCGATGAGTGTTTACCACCATTCATATCGCTTACAAAGATTAGTAGTAAAAAACTAGTCGAACTGTCATTCAGTTGGTCAATTTTCGCCGCACGGCTAAATCGACTGTGAAAATGCATAGAACATTTACATGAGTCGATTTTTATATCAATTATAGTAACAATTTGATTGTTAACACTCTGGTCAAGCCCACCGGACGATCCTCGCAGTGGTGACACCCAGGCGTTTCTTCCCTCCCTATCAGACACAGGAACTTCCCGAAACTTCCGTGTCCGGTGAGGACCTGCGTCATGCGGTAGGTCAGGACGCCGTGACGCCTATCAGCCACTTCTCAAAGAGGGGTCTTACCGCTGCGATTGCGGCGTGCCCTCGTTCTATTACCTAGGATATAAATTAAATTGCAATACTTTTATCACTTGCACCACAACCAAACAAAGGTACCAGGTACACACAAACTGTCACAGAACGGAGTCTGCATCGCTGTGCTCATTACTACATCACATAATGAGGTTTGTACACCGTGTAGCCCTACCTTTATGAAATATTCACATCGCTCACGTCCCAAAATGAATCTAATTACAAACTCAAAGGATTCACTATCGTTTGTATGTAATATGTGCAAATGCGAGGCAGCCTCATTGAACATAAGCTGTTTTAGTTAATTGTTGCTAGAGACAGTAGAAGAAAGGTTTAGTGTGTGAGATTTTATTGCCGTGAGTGTATATTAAGCTTAGTGGTTGCTTTTGTTTAGTTATTAGATGCTAACTATGAAGAATTGTGCTGTTGAGTCCTCTTATCGTCTATCGCCATTGATTAGGTTAGGTTGACAGATATTCCAGATAAATCCCATTCATTAGTAGAAAGTTTCCCCGAGTGTCACACGTTTCTTTTTTAATGTTGCCCCCACTCTAGGAATTTTTACTGTATCGTGGGTGCAATTACAAGCATTTAAGCACACTATTACCCCTAGAAACCCCTTTGTTATAAAACAAAATACTTAAACGATCAATCAAAATCTAAAATCACCCTCTTACAACATTGCTATACAAGGTGAAACGGTGCCAACACAATCTACAGCAAAGCGATCGAGATAACTACAGTAAATGCCTTATAGTTACAACTGCTATAGTGTGAAACAACCTTTTTTAGTAGAGTTTGACCGACTGGGGCTTTGCCGACTGGCCGACTAATCAGCTTCAAAAAGTCGCTGATCATTCTCGACGGTAGAGTTGAGGAGCTATCGATAATGTCAGGGGCGATTAATGTACAACTAATATTGAGTAACTACTAATATGCTACCACAATAAGGGTGAACGCGTCAGTGACCTTCAACTGTCTCATCAGGTAACCGTGACCCTGGAACATAAAGGGCTATTAAAGGATCACCGTGGATTTTAATCAGTACGAGTTTGACAGTCCCTCCCGCCTTGCCTTAGGTAGGAGGACACATTTTGATGATTATACCACGATAAAAACTATATGTATATCCCGATTAATCTAAATATAAAATCTCATGATACGGTGTTTGTGTTGTAAATATGGCCGACTGCTTTACCGACTAGTCGGCACATCACTACTTATTACTGCAACGGTCATAACCTGCTAACTGCATGCGGTAAACACGGTACAAGCTTGGGAAAACTTCTGTTTATTACTAAACAAAGTTCCTTTTATTATTTTACCGGAAACATACTGGCTTTAGTTTAAAGCTACCTTCTACTGGATTTTATTATTATTAGTTTGTTAGATAGGCTAGTCAGTGAGAAGAAGCTTGTAGCTAGGTTGTTAGGACAATCTGGCTCCCAGACAGGTCTTTTTATCGTGGTATAATTATCGAATGAGTCCTCCCACTCGGGCAGAGCGGAAAGTACTGTCAGACTCGTACTGACTAAAATTTACGGTATCCTTCAATAGCCCTTTTCGTTGCGAGCTAACGGTAATTCGTAAGTCCCGCGACCCCGGCAGGCTTTTGCCCTCTGGGCCCCGTCATTTTGCTGACACTCTTTTTGGCGCGCGTGGACACAACGCGCCGTCGACCCGGGCCTAGTCCATGGTCGGACAGCGCGTCGCCCATTTTCCCAGACAGGTCTTCAAAAAAGAAAAGAGGGCCTCCTCATATGTGCTGATGTTGACCACAGTGGTTTTAGTGAGAAAAAAATCCCACACTCGCCGGTCTTATCCCTGAAAACCGGTGAGTGTATCTAGCCTTTCTGTAATTACTCGGATCTGAAGTAAATGTCGGAGACGTCATACCTTACTAAGACCTGTTTTTTTTTCGTGGTATAATCATCGAATGGGTCCTTCCACCCAGGTTAGGGCGGGAGGGACTGTCAGACTTAACTGAATAAAATCCACGGTGTCCTTCAATAGCCCTTTACGTACCGGGGTCGCGGTAATTTGTGAGTCCAGCAACCCCGTACTAAGACTTGTTGGTAGAAAAATCTGATTCGCGAAAGAATTTTTCATCATAACATCGCTCTTATGACCCTTGAAAGTTTCGGCAAAGAAACATCCACAATTTGCCAGGCTTGCTTAAATCCCTTATAATGGGGCCAAACATAACCATCAAGCTGTCAAAAATTAAGACATCGTGACTGTGCTTTAGGAATTCCTGATGTGAAAACCCAATAACACTTTGTACGATCCGGGAATTGAACCCAACATTTTCTTGCTCAGCAGTCTTTCAATGAAACAATCATCAAAATCTTTTTCAATCACTTTAATGCCATCGTGTATCGTGCTTTACAGTATGAAATACAAGGTTTCGTATCACATTAAAACTGATAGCATAGTTATACGATACCTTCACAATATATAACATAGTTCAGTCATGCGGGCTATTGCCAATTTATCTGATCGTTCGGATCAAAGCAACAATAGCTATGGAGGAAGCTTTGAACTTCGATATGGTTAAAAATTTGATTGTCTTTTATAATCTGCAATGGGGAAATCATAAAGTTTTATATTAGTATGATGATATATTAGCTTTTATCAGCTCTTTTTGTTCGAGTCAATTTAGAATTTGACAATCATGCTTGTAATTACAATACAGAGGAGAGGAGCTCGTGGCTAAATAAATACAGCCGCACAGGCCGATCTTCCGGGTTAAGCCGCGCTTGCCGAGGTTGGTCTGTGGATGGGTGACCATCTGTCATTGCGAGTTTCCTCCGTGACTCGGAAAGCACGTAAAGCCGTTAGTCTCGGCTGTCATTTGTAGATCTTTGACAGTCGTTACTGTTAGTCAGAAACTCTAAAGTCTGACAACCAGTCTTACCATGGGGTACCGGTTTACCCAGTTACTGGATTGTGGAGGTCCGACAGGCAGTCGCTCCATGTAAAATACTGATATCCAACTGCATCTGGTTTGACTGGAAGCCGACCCCAATATAGTTGGGAAAAGGCTAGGCAGATGATGCTTGTAATTATGATACATAATTCAATCATGATTAGAAAGATATGCGGCTATCTATTATCATGAAACCTATTATTGATTAATTCCTTGAGAACAGTACTTTCCTCGGGATGAAAGATACCTACTCTATTGTCCGTGTCTCGGGCATGCGTGCAGCGAGTAATGGGCTACTCGCTGTCCGACCATGGACCATGCCCGGGTCGACGGCGCGTTGTGTACCACGCGTGCCTCAAGGAGTGTCAGCATAATGACGGGACCCCCCTGTAGAGAGCCAAAGCCTGCCGGGCTTGTGGGACGAATTACCGTGACCCCGGAACGTAAAGGGCTATTGAAGGACACCGTGGATTTTAGTCAGTACGAGTCTGACAGTCCCTCCCGCTCTGTCATGGGTGGGGGGACTCATTTGATGATTTTACTACTTACGTCAAAAAAATAATTGACCGTGTCTGGATACAGATGTTAATGTGTATGCAAAATAGGATGAAGACGGTTCAGTGGTTTAGGAGTGAAAACATACACACTGACTTCTTTCGCATTTATTACATAAGTATGAACAGAGCCTTACCCAGTACTAAATGGATTGTGGACACCAGATAAGACTCTAATAATATTGGACATTAAACTGTATCTACCCAGTCCACAATCGTTCACCTGTTTCAAAGTCTACAATAAACATAAGTCAAGTCACAGCCGCAGGAACTTAGATTAATTTGAAATTAGTCTTGCAAAGTATTGTATTAGTTCTTGATCTGGGTGCTAAGCGCAAAAGTTATGAAACCTAACTATTTATTGCATAATACAAATGACCACGACAAGGCGACAATAACCCGCTGTCTTGTGAAAGGAGCATAAGATGGAAATTTGGATACTCTGAATGATTTTAACAGTATGAGCAGGGTTGAAAGTCTTCTTTAACAATTGCTACGATTGCACTTACCTACTTCTAAAGCAATCACTTTCAATGCCGACCCTTTCAATAGAACTTCAAATAATCAATAGATTCGAAATCCCTTCTAAGCCATGGAACAGCGGTGTCTTAATTAATCATGATTAAATGCGTTAATTAACCCTCTGCCTCCAACCGGTTCTCTTTATGACTTTCTGAGGGTAAATCTAAGTAGTTGTTCTGATTTGCTAAAGCATCCATTACACAGAAGAACTCCTGGTATGGGGGGACTTTCACAAAAATAAACCTTATACACGTCATTTTTTTTTGTCGTGGTAAGATCATCAAATGAGTCCTCCCAACCAGGGCGGGGCAAAAGGGATTGTAAGACTTGTACTGACTCAAATCTATTACCTACCATTACTGGACAAAATGCTACCCCAACCGTGGCCATATATTTTTGAACCCAAGTTAAATAAGATGCACCTACGTGTCGAAATCGAAAAAAATTTTTCTTGTCACGATGTAATGTTAAAAATATGTTTTCGTTTTCTGTTTAGATTAAAGCGCGCCACAAATGGCTAAGATACTATAATATTTTATCTTAAGAAACCATATCGATCGTCATACAATTCAATAGACCATCACACACAACGGAGATAATATATTTTGGTATCTTAAGATAGAATTGTATAGCGAGCTATTGGTACCTATCTTAAGATAAAATATTATAGTATTTTAACCGTGTGCGGCGCGCTTTAGGCTGAGCGTAGACATAGACAAAACTGTTTTAAGACATTTCCATTTTTTTTGAATGTGGCAATTTGAAACAAAACGTCTCATAGACAAAATTATCTCATAGAAAAAAATTGTCTTTCGACGAAGAAAACCGATACCTAATAAGAAGTTAAGATACGGTTCAATTTTGGCTAAATTCATTAGCCAATCAATAATAACAGAAGACTAAAGCAATCTTATAATTTCCCGACCCTTCAGATCAAAATCAATAGTCTTAATAATTCAAATCCAAAATTCATTCAAAGCGGTGCTGTAATAAACCTCGATCATTATTAGGTGCGCTAACGAAGTGGCCGGCCAGCTCATCCAATTATACGCTGATCCCGGCGGGTGTAACTAACATAATTGGTGTTATGCTGAGCTAGCTAACTTTTCAGTTATGCTACGCTGTTGAAATAGGGAGTTTTGATGACGTCGTTTGACTGTGGGTTACGGTTCCTATTGTGTCATTTCTGACGGGCAGAGAGTTTTCATGTTTTGTGACGTAAGGGAAAAGTGTCATTAATTTGATAGATAAAATTAATTACGAATCGCCATCTTCGCTTGAGGTAGCCAACAATGCATAACTTCGTCATGGCGATCGCTATGGTTAAGACACTGCTTCATGATCTATTTAGTGAGAAGAAACCGGCAAGAATTTATACAAATAACCAACCTTAATGTAAATGGTCGTTGTTTCGTAATTACATAAAATTACTTTAATCAATCGATTTACAAACGCACCTTTTTTTTAAAAAAGTTAAAAGTGACAGATCTCGATAGATGACAGTTCGTAATTTACGGCGCGTGCGGTGTAGCTGGCTTTTTCGCAAGTCCTCTCTCCTTTCTACTTTTTTACGTGCCAAGACTCATCATTAGCGACATCATCAACCCTGGCCAGGTAGGAGAAGCGGAGCTCGTTTCGGACGCAGGTGAGCTGCATGCCTTTTATTGCGATTTGAATTCTTCGAACCTGTCGTATTACTTATATATAATATAATATATTTGGCGGTTCACTCGTTTCTCCTTTTCTCTTTCCGTCTCGTTACAGTCGTTGATACAGGGTGTTCTCAAAATCCCCATGCCTGACAATAGTATTTATCTTTATTACTTAACTACATTCATATTTATCCTTATACTCCTTCGCCATCCCCCGATTCTTCGCCAAACGGCAACTATTTCATTCTTCTCACGTATCCTGAACATATCTTGGTATCCCTTACAAACTACTAACAGAACTAAACTCTATTACCATAATCATGTCACCATAAATTCAATATCGACGATGAAGAGTCAATAAATAATAACTACAAAAACGCAACTTTACAGGAGGCGTAAAAAACGTTTCAAGTCCGTTTAATTATTTTTTTAGTATATTTGATTTTTTAAATGTTTTATGTAAACTGACTACAACATTATGCTTATGACTACAATATTAATATATTAATCAATGATTTTATTAGTTTTTAGATATATTTTAGATAGATTTTATTAGTATTTGTTGCCATCGTAAATGACGTAACACCACTTAGTATATATTGCAATAATTGTTTATCTTGCAAAATTAATAAGAAACAGACCTAAGATCTTTGCCAGCATGTGCATTACTCTATTCTACAATAAATAATGCAATAAAACAAAAATGGCCAAAATGTTAGATATTATATATTGACTCTTCATCGTCGATATGGTAAACATAAATAATAATTCAGTACCTCGTTACACCGCTAGATGGCGTTATAAATAAAATAATATCGACACTATTTTTCAAGGGAAAAGAGCCCCGTTAAAATATTTAGCGGCCATTATTCGGTTCTGAAAAATGCGTGTCCCTTCCGTGTCCGTACTTTGTATGCAAATATGAAGACTGGGTTAGCTTGGAAATATACGGGAGGGATTGGTGTACGGGTCCACAAAAATCCGCGAAAATATGCCGTATACTTTTAATCAAAATCTATCGGATAGTTTCTGTTGACCAAGAATTATGAAATTAAGCAGCAAGAAAATAAATTATAGAACAAATTAATTATAGAAAAAAAACCTCTATTAATGATGTCTGTTTGGGACTTTTTACCCTTTAAAAGTTTTGATACAAAGGGTTTCCTTCTATTGTTCATCTGAATTGATACACAGCTCTTTTAAAATATCGCTTATGTAGCAAACTCCTATTACATAAAAGTTGATAAGTACCACTAATTATTTTTGAATCAACAGAGAAGTAAGTGTCAATTCACTTGTTGCTTTCAACAACAAATAACGTGGAGAATGTTTGAATGGCGTCACAAGTGGTGTTTGCTACTTTGAAAGTGGGTCTTAAAAATATATTGAGAAATTAAATTGTTTGTCGTTTTAATGGAATTGTTTTCTAAGACTAAAAACGTGTTTATTTGGGAAATATATCGTCTGTAGTTATTTTTGTATTGTTATTCGGTTTTATATTTGTTTTTATGTAATGTCTGATACTGATATGATTGTTAAATTAACTTCAGTTGTTAGTGGATACACGTCAAAGAATAGAATAATCTTTATTTACATCTGTGAAATATGGTATCAACATTGAGGTTTAAAAAGTAATGGTAATTTACTATTCATTTAGTAATCTTTTTACTTAATTTTTATTAAATTCGTTTTCTAATTTACATGATTCATTTGTCTTGAAAACAACAACAGCCATTTTAAATTATCTCGGTGGTCGCGGGACTGTACGAATTACCGTGACCCCGGAATGTAAAGGGCTATTGAAGGACACCGTGGATTTTAGTCAGTCAAGTCTGTCAGTCTGCCCTGGGTGGGACGACTCATTTGATGATTTTACCACAATAAAAAATAAGCTCCTCCAAGAAATAATTTGACATATCTATTTCTTTGACAAATTACTCTTCGATAGTCTACTGACTCGCACTGAAACTAGATATCTAGGAAAGCCCAGCAATTTTAGACAGTCCCACGATACTGGGAATACCCTAACGATTGAAATCTTTGATACCGTCCGCAATACTCCTCCGTATGTTTACGCCAGGGACTATTGTCATGCGTTTTACGTACCACGTAAAGAAAGGATTACAATAGTGTGCGTGATAGATAATACTTTGATCTTTTGTGGTGTTTGCATAACATACCTCAGGGTTTTATTCCTAAAACATATCTTCCTGGTCCTTTTTCTTCGATTCTACTAGTATAAAAAATCACGACTTAGAAATAGATCTTTTTTACATACAAATATGTGGTAGCTACTGTCCTAATCGGTGAAGGAATATATAGTGAAGAAGGCTGAAATATCGGAACTAAAATTATTCGAAGGTATGGGAAATCTACCATCAAACTTCGTAACCTTTTCCCAACTGTATTGCTTTTTTTTAGCATTGTAATATCATCAAATGAGTCCGGCACACGGTAATTCATAAGTTCCACGACCCCGGCAGGCTTTAGCCTTCTAGAGGGGGGCCCCCGTAATTTTGCTGAAACTCTTTGAGGTGCGCGTGGAACACAACGCGCCGACGACCCGGGCATGTTCCATGGTCGTACAGCGAGTTGCCCATACTCGCTGCCCGCATGCCCGCGCGGGCTGGTTATATTTGAACTAAGATTTCGAAGGAATGGGTAATCTACCATCAAACTTCGTAACCTTTTTCCAACAGTGGCGGGGTTGGCTTCAGCTGAATATGAGTAAGTATTTTGGTAATACGTAGATTCAAAGGGCAATGCACTTAGTTTACATAAGGTGGGTGGACCATGGAAGGCCACTCTAACGAGTAAACGCTTTTTATTCGTTTATTAACTGGATAAATGAAAAAAACAAATTATCAAATAATACTTTGTTTTATTGTGTACCATATAAATCACTTTTTTTTAACCTAGCTTTAATCAGTATTCATTAAACTTAAGTTTTGTTAAGCTCTTCCAAATGGCCTTGCTAGGAACATGGCTCCTTGGAAGGCCATTATAATAAATCAGTCATTTAACACTAAAAGTTAATAAATAGCGATTAAATCTACAATAAAAAGAAGTGGTTTATATATTACGGAATAAAACAAAGTATTACTTAAATGTTTGTTAGTTTCATTTATCCAGTAAATAAACGAATAATAACTGTTTATTTGTTAGAGTGGCCTTCTATGGTACACCACCTTATTTTAACGTCGCCGATTTCCGATATCAATGAAGCGAGGGACCGTACTGCCAAAATAGTGGCGCGAGCGATTTGCCGCCGCGTCTGTGATTTCTAGTTCGATGGATGTTTATGTAGATAGAAGGAATTTGTCATCACATGGCAATAACTACGAAATTTTAATAATTGGCCTTCGAAGGAGCATGGCCTTTCATGGTCCACCCACCTTATTATATACAGGGCGAATGAAACAAAAAAAACGTAGATTCGCCTTATTTCATTACACTTTTCTTTTTTTTTTTTTAAATGGTTTATTTATGGGATGGTCACAATTTTTCATACTTGTTGTCTTATCAAATCATATCATTTATTTCAAGTAGGCCAATTACAGGCACTTTTGAATTGTCGAAAAACATTAAATAAAACTAGTACTAAAAATAGTTATGGTGCTAGAGTCCCAGTCATAACACATAAAAACTGTGAAAGTACTGTAGGTGCCCATTACAATGCGTAGATCTCTATTGAGAAGAACGGGCAAGAAACTCCATGGACACTCTTTTTCAATCGCCAAAATGATTACAGAAAATTCCGGAAATGTAAGTAACATAATATCAAAAATTATAGCTCGCAGATTTGGGCGACTGAATGCTCTGCTTAGGATACGGAAGTAAAGGTAAGGACAGATGTTTTTCGCCTTCCGATAAATTTGATGATATTACAACTTTAAAAAGCAAAAAAATTGGACCAGGCCGGGGTCGACGTCGCGTGGTCTTTTCCGTGTGACCCAGGGAGCTGTCAGCAAACTGACATGGCCCTATAACACCTGCTGTAACACAGCTCGTAAGACAGCCCGTCTGTAAGGGTTAATATGATCCTGGAATGCATATGGCAAATGAAGTAACAGGAGTCTAACAGTCCTTTCTGCTCCACCTATAGCGGATTTCATGATTTTAAACCCAAAAAAAATGGTACGTGCAGATTGCCGCTGTACGATAGCCAGTGGCGTTGCAACAAAAATATCGCGTGAACAAAAGTTCGTGCTTTCGCACGAACTTGCTATTATTAATAATAATAATATCCATTAACTAATCACATTGCATTAACTCAAAGCGACATTTTAAATGCAAGCTACATGTTTTCCAAGACATTCACAAATTACCTTTTGCCTGTTATGATAACTAGAACCACTTTTTTCACACGCGCGTTCCACTATGGTGATATTGCGCCAGTCTATATTATGCCTAAGCTTAGACTATACGGGTTGCGAGACTTATGATTTACCGTGACCCCGGTACGTAAAGGCTATTGAGGGACCCCGTGGATTCTAGTCAGTACGAGTCTGACAGTCCCTCCCGCTCTGGGTGGGTGGACTCATTTGATGATATTACCACGTTAAAAAAAAAAGCTTAGACGTACACTCATGAACACAAGTTAATAAATTAATAAAGATTTTTGTTTCTTGTTGTATCTTTATTTTAAATTGATAGAACCCATAATAGCTAAGGAGTAAGGGGTACTGATTTTAGGCTTGACGCCTAGGTACTTGAAATCGAATAACAATTGCCCGAAAACGTTAGCTCGATAGTGCAGATGCCAGCAGGTCAACCTACTTGAATCTGTCAAATTTGGCCAATCGAAGATTAACCTTCCACTATTGTGATAAGTTTAAAATCTATTAAAGAAATTTGTCAAATCGAGGTCGGTTGATGTGCTGGCGTCTGTAAGATCGAAACATCGTCAGCGCGAAGTCCATTATCTTGAAACATAACGATTTCCAGATTAAGTAGTTTTATGGACCTATTAAGAAAATCAGACAGCAAAATAAGCCCCTACTACGAAGTTATTTGAAAATAAACAGAAAATGTGTTTACTCGATATTTTAATTGGTATTTAAAAATATACAAAATTATCCTAGATTGAACTTTTTTTTAGCGTAGTGAAATTATCAAATGAGTCCTCTCACTCAGGGCAGAGCGGGAGGGACTGTCAGACTCGTAGTATCCACGGTGTACTTGAATAGCCGTTTACGTTCTGGGTTACCCGATAATTTCGCGAGCCCGGCAGGCTTTGGCCCTCTAAGGGTGCCCCGTCAGTTTGCCAACAGCTCTTTGAGGTGCGCGTGGAACACAACGTGTGACCCAGGGTGTCCCAGCACTGGAAACATTATATGACATTATATGACACATGACAACAGCATAACAGAATTACATTACCTTTTTCATTGTAGCAAAGTATATATAATCACCGAGGTCTATAGATAAAACCATACAAGGTAGGTATTGAACCTGCAAAAGTCTGCATAAAACCAATACCCCAATCAAACCTTTAGAGCCAACGTAAGCTGATTAAATCCAACTTTTCTTCTCAAACAAGATTGCCTTAAAATAGCCAGCTTGTAAGCCCACCCACCTCCTTTCAGTAAATAGCGTGAAGCTTAGATTAAAATGGCGGTGTAAACACGCGCCGCTCGCGTGGTCGACGGTAATATACGACGGTCAGCTTATATGGCCGTGTTTCACACAGAAGCGTAACATTTGAGAGATTTTTATATATATTTTTAAGCTTACATTTAAATATAAGCTTAACTAATATAAGCTCATTTATTTATTTATTGGAAAGAGTCACATCACATACATACAACATTAAAATTTACAATTTATAATTAAAGTGGTTTGGCACATGACAATAATGGCGTACATAGCATTGGCAATTCGTGTAGGTAACAAAACACAATTATTATAAACGTATATTACATAATGACAAAGCTTACCTTTTCTAACATCATCTGAACCTATGAAACCTAAACGATTTGATTTAAAATGAATGGAGTTCTCAAAATAGGCTTAATAAAAAGTAATTCAGCTTCATATAGGAGAATGTAGTGATCGTAAAAACATTTCCTTTGATTGTAAACTTAACGTTTGAGGAGTGGCTGGATAGGCGTCACGGCGTCCTGACCTACCGCATGACGCAGGTCCTCACTGGACACGGAAGTTTCGGGAGGTACCTGTGTCTGATAGGGGGGGAAGAAACTCCTGGGTGTCACCACTGCGAGGATCTTCCGGAGGACACGGTGGAGCATACGGTGCAGGACTGCCCCGCTTGGGCAGAGCACCGCCGTGTCCTCACGACGGCGATAGGCGGAGACCTCTCGCGCCCGGCATTGATCGAGGCTATGCTGCGGGGCGAGACGGAGTGGGAAGCGGTCGCCTCCTTCTGCGAAGAAGTCATGCTCGTGAAGGAGGAGGCGGGCCGCCTGAGGGAGAGGACAGCGTCCTCCCTCCACCCCAGCTGCAGTGGTAGACGCCCACGGCGTCGGACGTCGCAAGACGATCTCCGGCCACCGTAGGCGCGGGCATGCGGGCAGCGAGTAATGGGCGACTCGCTGTCCGACCATGGACCATGCCCGGGTCGACGGCGCGTTGTGTTCCACGCGCGCCTCAAAGAGTATCAGCATAATGACGGGGCCTATAGAGGGCCAAAGCCTGCCGTGGTCGCGGGACCAAGGGATTACCATAACCCCGGTACGTAAAGGGCTATTGAAGGACACCGTGGATTTTAGTCAGTACAAGTCTGACAGTCCCTCCCGCCCTGCCCTGGATGGGAGGTCTCATTTGATGATTTTACCACGATAAAAAAAAGTCTTCAATCGAACTTATTTTGTTGTTCAATTGCACCATGAGAACTGTCTAATCTAACCAAAATCTGCATCTATCACCATGATATCAATTGCAAATCGTGGATTATAACGGACTACATTAAAAATAAATGTCACACAAAAAATATCTGAATAAACATTAAGATTTTTCATATTTTGATTCGCTTCGGTGTGAATGCAGTCTGTTAATCTGACGTCGCTACGTTTTTCCAATAGCTTACATTCATGTCGGGATAGCTATGAGAACTTATAGACACATGTAACATTGTTGGAGAAAAGCTTAAAATATAAATATTTTACTGAACAACGTATTTTTCTTTCCATACAAAAGCTTTCAAATTCGCAACGCTTACGTTAATATATCTAATATTTATAAAATATTACCGTTATTTATACAAAAAATTGGAGTTTGTAAGGAAAGTTTTAGGTGTAGGGGAAAACCATAAACGATCGAAGGATCAGAATGGTGTGGTCAATATGTCAGGGAGTGCCATATTAATGTTTCTCTAGAGCAAACATCGAACCCGCAACACGTTACAAAGCCGACAATTTTTTAGCCACTGAAGCACTGTGCCTTATTCAGTACCATCGCTTCGTTTATCTCCATAAGAATGATAACTTTGTTTTATTTTTCTTGATTTGTCTTTGTCACCTCAAACGTAAACGAAAATCAAGAGAAAACCCATTTCAAATATAAAACAGAACATATATCTTCATGGCGACTTCCATTTTCAACGATATTTTCTCTAAAATTATCTGATGTTGTAGTTCTACCTCTATAACGAATTGTCTCTAATTAACTATTTCTACAAGACTCAAACAACATACAATTTTCTTTCAAGACAACATCAAAGAACGTAGAAACAACTTCAAAAGTCTTTACAATTTCAAAACTGTAATAGTTCGTAGACAAATTAGCGAGTAGAGAGAATTGCCGAGACTTCAAGTTCGCTTCTCAATGCCTAATTATTTTCCTAGAATTTTGACAAAAGTATTCCTCGACATTTAGTTGTGTATGTTTGGAAATAGCCGATTTATTGATATAGTTAAAATAATAACTCTAAAACGTTCACGTTGGGACTGTTGGGAGACATTTTTATTTGTTAAGATCATAGACTACATCGTATACAAGGCAGTCGTTTTGACATGAGAGTTGCACAGATTAAAAATACTTATCACAGAGGCGCCCGATTCAAAATTACTTCATGATAAGTTTTTTATAAAAGTGACTCGTTACAAAGATGTTAAAAATGGATACAAAATCTCTCAAAAAATGAAAATTGTTCATTAGCATTTTTTTTTGTGGTAAAGAACCTAACTAAATACTGAAGCGACATACAGAGGATATGGGGAAAACAAGAACCATTCATGTTGCATTCCGAATTAACCCCAACAAACTTTATGAGAGGGCGTTCATTTTTACAGTATTAATATAAAATTTTAATAAGTAACGTTTAACTACTAGTTCTTATCGTTCAAATTACTAGTTCTCAATATATTTTTTTAAATTGTGAGTAAGGGACAGAGGCCTCTCTTTGTGAGAGGGAAGGTACAGTATCTATAAAGCGGGCCCCGTGTGAGTTGGTACATGAGAGAAGACCTGTGTTCGAGTAGTAGGAACATTATAACATGCTAAATACTTATGTATTATGGTGAGCAACTTTGTCAACACTATTTAGCATTATTGTTTGTACCTTAGTTTTCCTATAGATTCGATACAGAAGTTGACAGTCAATAGCAACTAATTAAAAGTAAATGTTGTACAGTGACAGTTCACTCTTTCCTAAAGTGATCAATACACTGGAGTAAATAGGTCGTCAATCCTATTGAATTTCTTTGAACATTGTCATAATAACAAAAAAATGGAAGACTACCTTAAACATACCGGGAACCCAGGAACCCCTTTTAAAGATACGATCACTGCATAAGTTTATTTATCAATGTAAAACTACCCACTTTACTCAAAACCAGTGACGTGTATTCAGTACTGCAACTACAGCAGCGTCGGTACAAGTTTTAGTTGATTCACAAGCGGTCACCCGTTCATTCAATGTTCACGGACGAGTGCTTCCCTCGCCTCACTGCTTGCCGACTTGTTGATACATCGCCGGATTTAACTCGCACGTAAACAGTGGAGTAGGCGAGCTGGCTTGCTAGTTTGAACGAGGCATGATTGAGTGACGTTTGACGTGATCGTCAAATGTTTTAGACGCGATAGCAGTACGGTCTTGTTTTGTTTTGCCAGTGTTGAAACCTCATTAGAGTGTGAGTCACGAAAAGAGGTCTGCAGGTAAGTCGTGGTAGGTACTAGCTTTTATTTTTAATGCAACTTGATGTAATGACCTAAAGTTCTAGCGCGGACTATGTCTCATTTATTTGCCTCTGTCTACTACTAGCTATGCCTGACCCGTTCTAGCATTTATAGTAAATTCTAGACTTCTTTCGCAACATCTAATCCACTGATTGTTGTAGTAGAACTATCGAAAACATAATTGTCTGTAGAATATGTAAGTATTTTAAATAATGTTTAGAAATTCCACTGCAACCAATACCTACTATCCGTCTCAATTTTTTATTCTAGAATACGAGACGACTTTCACAAAAAAACATTCAATTTGATAACCTCATCCATTTCTGCAGTGGGTTTCAAACAGCCGAAGTTGAAGAATATTGAAAATCTGTGAACTCTCACATATAATGCAATCGCGCAGATGTCGACAGCACGTCCCGTAATACATTCAACTGTGATCTACGTGCTTAGACTGCGCCGATGCGACGCACTGATTCTACGGGACTAGCATTCTATTAATTTGATTACACGGAGGATTATCGTAATTTCATATGAGATTTACCGAAATGGTCTTAGAATCTTTTGCTCACTTAAAAGCAAAACTCACACGAAATAAGGTGAGAAAAGAAAATTAATTTTCAAACGCATTGACGCCTGCAAGGACTCGAACTCGACAAACGCAAGAAAAGTTCAACTGCGAGGACTCGAACCTGCGTCCTGCTGAACAAGTACTTATTTTGTTAATAGTCTGGAGTGCACAACAAAAAGAGGTTTAAAGTAAAGAATATAATGTCTATGGTAGAATATAGGGTCGCGGGACTAACGGGTCGCGGGACTAACGAATTACCGTGACCCCGGTACGGTGGATGTTAGTCAGTCCCTCCCGCCCTGCCCTGGGTGGGAGGACTCATTTGATGATTTTGCCACGCTAAAAAAAAATGGTAGAATGTAAAATATTATACCTAGTCATCGAAACAAAAAAAACCTCGTTTAGATTGTTTGCCTACCTTGTAAGTGAATGTCCCACGCTGCGAGTGTCGTTTATTCTATCTTGTTGCAACTTAAATTGACAGGCAGTAACTGACGTACTTGAAAATTTCTTTCAAGTTTGTTGTTTATACAAAAAGACAGGAACCATCAATGAGATAGAAGACCCATGTATTCTTTATGTCTTTCAATACACTAAACGTTCTGATAGAAGAAGAGGGATCTGAAATGCCCCATGTAGTCATATATCAGATCCTTAACATCTACATTTGCTCGTCTGAAGAACATTAGGGGGGATTCGGTAACGCTTCGAGTTTGATGAAACGCACCAATGGCGATGGCTTCACTGGGTTACGTTGTAAAGATGTCCCGAGGGTAACAAAGTTGGTACCCGTAATGTCTTAACCTATGACTTATACTTTTGGAATTATAAACTACTGGCTTTTGCCTGCGACTTCTCTCGCCTCACCCTCCCCCTCTACTATATAACCGTCGCCCTGGCTCGCCCTGAATCGGGCCCTGGCCAGATTTATGTCTATGTTTAAATTCCTCAAATATGCGTGAACGCGTTACAAAATTAGTTAGGATGTGATTTTAGTCACAGTTTTATTTTCAATGACTGTGGTACCATGGGAAGAAGACGTGATGTATGTACCTATGAAGAGACAATTTGACACTAAATTTCAAGTCACATAATAATTTAAGAGGAGCTGAACCTACTGTTTTATTTAAAATTGCGTTTCGAAAACGAAGCAATCAACCAAAAATTTCATAACATCGTAATAAAAAAGAAAAAGGTGCAAATAGCCAAAATTATTAGAAACGTTGGACATTACCGCCGTCTAAATAAAGAATAATAATATACAAGTCATGAGATTAAACATAAATTAACGCCATACCACTGAAAATGAAACCATAAATGTCATGTCATATTATTTTCTATGTCAGTTTTAAATAGGGAAGGTACGTATTTACGCGACCGCGCTTTTTCACCAGGTATTTTCTTCCAAGTACGTACACCAGGTCGCGGGACTGTACGAATTACTTTGACCCCGGTAGGTAAAGGGCTAGTGAAGGACACCGCGGATTTTAGTCAGTACAAGTCTGACAGTCCCTCCCGCCCTGCCCTGGGTGGGAGGACTCATTTGATGATATTACAACGAAAAAAAAAGTACTTCGGGACGTTACCTGGTGCCCGTACTTTTTTTTCTCGTGGTAAAATCATCAAATGAGTCCTCCTTACGTACCGGGGTCACGGTAAGTCGTAAGTCCTGCGAGCCCCGACGTCCCGAAATACTGGCAAAACTTCAAAGTATTTTATACGATTCTTCGGACTCGCTCCGTCGCGTCGGGGCTCGGCACTCGCCGGACCAAGGACCCAGTCTCTCTCACATAAGACGCCTGTGTCCCACTGCCGTCCAGTAACTAAAAGGCCGTTAAGCCACAATTGCGCGTTTTTCACTTTTTAATGTAGTCTTATATAACTTTCGATGCTCTATCTTTTGGTCTAAGATTCATTTTTCTATGATTAATAGTTTTAGAGATACAGGAAGATTGCTGAGCAGTTAAACTACATAAAATGCTTAAAAAAAATAGAAAACGGATTTAAATAAATATAAATGAATTAAATATGTAACATATTGTGCAAAAACACTATGCTTACATATATAATTTGCAGCCTTGTTCCTAGATATCATACTTTTCAAGAGACATCAATTCTTAATTTTAGCGTTTTCTCACTACTTTTTGCAGTTAACGGCCTTTTAGTTATTGGACGGCAGCCCAGCTGTGGGAACATTATAGGCCGATGATGATGATGATGAACCACGTACCAACTTAGGCATGCACAGCTTTCCTTGAAGATGTATGATCTTCAAGGACGTGTGCGACTGTTGTTATTTAAACACTGGCTAGTAGAATCTTAACAACCTATAAAAACGTAGCTCCGCAAAAGTCAAGCTTATCCTTGATGTTCATATCAAAAATTATAGAAGAAGTCACGCGTGAAAATGTTCAGTACTCCGGCAATAATAGGAGATGCCTACTCAAAGCGATACGTATACTATGAATATTGGTGTATATTAATATGTAGTATATACTTATTGTATGTGTCGAGTTATGTGAGCTATTTTGTGGGTGGGAATTTGATGCAGGCATGTAAAATGAACAATGTGTGCACCACAACCTTAAAATTATACTGCGTGTGCCTGGTGGAATTTACCATCCGCAAAAGTTATGAATAACCTTCCATACTTTTTTACCGTCTATTCATTATCTCTCTCTCTGTTCTTCAACTTTAGCCATTCGATGCTTAGTGTGGGTCTCTTCCAAATCTCACCAAATGGCGTTTATTTTTCCAGTTTGGTGGTTTTATGTCATGATATGTTTGTTCACCTAGTCATACCGTATTTAAACGTATTAGGAGATGAATTTCTAAAAAGTAGAAAGAGGCCTTTACCCAGGAGTGGGACAGAGCAGGCTTTTTTTTTTCAGGTTTGACCACTATCTCGCCTAAGTAAGCGAAGATCTGGTCGACGGTGAAGCACGCTTGCCTAGAAGTAACATATTCACACTTGACTTGAAAACCCCAAGGTTATAGCTGTCGGCAAATACAGAATTGCAGGAAAAAAAATATTATAGCATGAGATTGATTACGACCCCGATCATTGGCCTCAAATCAAAACCTGGGCAGCCAACAGTCAAAATAAAAATAAAACTTGGGCAATTATTTTTCCCTAGTAAAGTTACACGAGCTGAATCGCCAGTAAAAACTCCAATTATCGAGGTTCGGAGATCGCAACTTGTTGCGGTGTGAGAGCCAATTTTGAAATCAGATAGACTGTGTTAAGGGTATGATAGGTGGGTCCAAATATTTTTAAAGGAGTTTCGTCGTGTTAGTATGTCACCTTATCTAAAACGGTGAAGGAAGATATAACAAGAAATTGGTAAGAAGACGAGTCCTCTCTTATTTTGTAAATTCATCAAATGAGCCGGGGTCCTATGTAGAGCGAAAAGCACTCTCAGATTTGGCTGACTAAATACGGATGATTTGGTTTTTGCAATCCATGGTCCTAACCTCTTAAGACAGGACCACGACTCAGAGAAAAAAAAATTAGGTTCTAATAGAGCTAGAGGGCCAAAGCCTGCCGGGGTCGCGGGATTGTACGAATTACCGTGACCCCGGTACGTAAAGGGCTATTGAAGGACACCGTGGATTTTAGTCAGTACGAGTCTGACAGTCCCTCCCGCTCTGCCCTGGGTGGGAGGAATGATTTGATGATTTTACCCCGTTAAAAAAAAACTCTTATTTATATAAAGCCATAACAAAACCTCCCCCTTAAGTGACGAACTATTTGCATTCAGTCTGGATTGGCAAACGAGGCTCGATCGCCGTAACGATTTCACTATATTGGCGATTTTTCGACCTAAAAATATCCATAGGAAGGCAAATAGACTTGCTATCTGTGTACTAGCTGAATAGGTCGTTGGCATGCCAATTGAATTTGCATACGTATCTCTTGGCATGTAGGTACTCGTATAACTGGTAAAAAATATCATCGTACGCCAGGACAAAAGGCCTGTCGAGTTTGAGGGATCGTCTTTAAAGGTAACCGGACACCAGAAAGCCAAATGCCTACTGAAAGAACGGGCTGAAAAAGTAAGGGTCGGATAGTCCCCTCCGTTCTACCCAGAGTGGAAATACTGATAGGATGATTTTACCACACAAAAAAATCTGGTTTTCAAAAAGCCCTTTTCTTCTTCGGCCTCTTTCTACAATCTTGGTGTAGACCTCTTTCAAATTTCTTTTAACCTATTTCAGCTCTCAACCCTCTTCACATCATCCTTCCAGCGTATTTGTGGTCTTCCTTGAGGCCATTTTTCTAACCATGCCCAGTTACCAATTACTTCCATAACCAAGATAGTACTGGACCATAAGATATCCCTGAATAAGTCTAGTTGGCAGACTCTCTATAACGACTACCAAAGATCTTTAAATGATAGCCAGGATCAACGCTAGAAGCAGACATATTTAAACCGAACTATCACCCGATCCTTTTCCAAGATGGCGGAAAATTTCATCAACAAATAAGACAAGAATTTCCTGACAACGCGCTTCGAAATCTGATAGCACCCATCGATAGATTGATTGTTCGTCTGTTTGGTAACTGTATCCTACCCAGAAATAGTCCCAAGTGTGGTCCCAAGGATTATGGGACCGCTTAATGTGCTATGTATGTTGTTAGGCGTGAAGAAATTCGAGTGTCTGCTTTGTGAAGTGTTCCCGAGTTTAACTGAAGTACTAGAACGAGTATTTACTTCTGTTGCTATGGTTACGGTTATGTTATTTTACGGGAAAATATGTTCACGCTTATAAATGCGAAACTTCTCTATATTTAATACCTTTCTACAGCTTTTAGGATTTCCTTGAAATCTCATGGAATTTCGCTCATCGATATCTTAACATTAGGTATACTAAACGAGCAAAAATTGTTTTTAAGGGGAATACATACTGTGAGGAACAAAGTTCAGTTCCCAAACACCAGGTGAAAACAGGCAACTAGGCGAGTGCTGTGTTTGTTGCGCTTTCTGCCAATTCCACTCTCTCCAAGGCGAAAAAGCTATTTGATGATTTCCCACTACAAAAATGTGATAACACTTATACGATACTGCAAATCTGGATTTTTGAAGTGAAAACTTCTTTAGCAGCGTTGTGCACTTTTTCTGGAATAGGTAAAAAATGTTAAACTCGCGTCAGGACACGTGACCTGATCGAAAATTCGTAAGATGGATGGAGAGTAGACAGCTGGCGCGGCGTAGGAGAGGGAGTATCCCCCTCTCTTTCTACGGCGCGGCGAAAATGTATGCTTGCTGTTTCGTTTTTAATGTAATATAAATTGTCATGTTTGTGTACAATAGCCCAATAAATAAATATTGTATTCAATCACATAAATGAGAGTACTTTTATACTGATAATTAAAGCAATTCGTGCAAAATTATTCCCTAACCATTCCAAAATATCAAAAATGCACAACGTTAATATTCAAGTTTTCACTTCTGCCGGCACTCCCAGAGTGCAACCCGTCTTTTTTATGATTGTTAGGATTCGCGACACGTTAGTAGTAAATACTGTGGTTATTACTCGTAGTACACATATTAAGAACTAGTAACATTTCAATTACATAGTAGACTATAACATTTTATTGATATCGCTGTCCTTTGTCTCATCAATGGTAGTTCTTAAAATACATACATAAGGAAGATACTGTGACAATTTTTTTGTGTCTGCGGCGGTGAACAACATAAAACGAAGGTAACTTTTTATTACCCAGATCTATACTTTATCAAACTTTGTTTACCAACTTTGAATAGAACAAAGAAAATATGAAAGACCTTGGCAGTCAAAAAAGCTAATATAACTGAAAGAAGCCAATAAATCAATCATCCATGACTACTGAAAGTTTTGTAAAGAAAGAAAAAACGTTGGTCTTCTCATTGTAGTTTGTTATTTGACATTGTATTGAGAAATATTTTTGAATATTGGCATGTCTGTCTTCGCAGACTAGGAAACAATGTTCGAAGTTTTAGTTATGAAAATTGCTTTGTCTATTTTTTGGGTTTCTCGGGCAGTATCTACGTAGACAGAATCTGGGTTATATGTAAGTCGTTAAAAATGGGTTACACCAGTTTTGCCCTTTGTTAACTTGCTTGACTGAGATATTGGCAGATGGTGTAATTTTTAATTAATATTAATTACCTTGAATTACCATTATTTCTTTTTTTTAAACTTTACTCCACACTAGGATTTTCTCCTGTGTCGTGGGTGCTTGTACAAACATAAAACACACAAACACCCAGACCCGGAACAACTAGGTCTTACAAATATTTGGCCCGAGCGGGGATCGAACCTGCGTTATGATGCGTAGTAGTCGATCGCTCAGCCACTGCGCCAACCGTGGCGTATTGTCCCGCAGTTATTTTAACACGGGGAGTTTTTGAAGTGAAAACTTCTTTAGCGGCGTTGTGCACTTTTATTGGAATGGTTAAAAAATGTTAAACTCGCGTCAGGACACGTGACCTGATCGAAAATTCGTAAGACGGCGCAGGGCGCTTGCGCGAATGTTCGTGTGTGTTTATTACTATTGAAGTTTTCACTTCTGCGGGCACTTCCAGAGTGCAACGCGTCGTTTTTTTTTAATTAACGGATTCAACTCCTGTCTAAAGATATTGATTTTTCCAATGATGCTGTTTAATTTAATCAGACCAGATAACATCTTTGAATATTTTTGATACATAATTTATCCTCGTAGATTCGAACTTGGACATCCAGGTCCGCTTTTTTCATCCTGTGTAGTACTGTTCTTCTTGTCTCGCTTTTCCTAGAATTCGGCGAAAGAGAGCAAGGCCCAGTATCTCTTTAGATCCCTCTCCTCTTTCGATATACTTCCGAATTCATGTTTTAAAAGCGCAAATATCCTTTCATGGAAACCAAATTGAACACGCTCGTGTTAACAATAAAATAATGTAAATAAAATCTTGTGTAGTCTTCAGCAGATACTCGAAATACTGTATATGCGTAGGGTCCAATTTGGCGTGAATCAAACCGACTTTGGTGACGGGTTCGCTACGTATCGATGTTCCTAACATTGGGTGGAGGAGCGTCCATTGTTTAACGGTACGGGATTTGTAAGCGCGTAATGTCGTGCCGAGGCACGCGTCAGCCCGCACATCTACGACTGCACTCACAAAGTTATCACAGATCAGACGCGCCAGCCCGCGTTGAGTCATTGCCTCCACACAGCGTTGTACACGCGAGGTTTCAGCGCGACTCGTGATATTACGCGCATTGTGAAGCCAGCTTTATATAAAGTCGAGGTCGAAACAGGTGTATGTGCATGCTGCATACAAAAACTCATGTTGTTTCCATGGGAGCTGGCAGATATTCGCTTCGTCTACGTCTAACGCCTGCAACGCTAGACCAGCTATGCTATACAATGTGCTCATCGACTAGACAGTTTTGAGATCGACCGATTGATTTGACAGATAAATTCGAGACTGTTTTTAAGGACTTCCAAAATGTATAAAGGCACTGTTGTCTTTCGCTGAGAAGCTTTTATTCACGGTTGTCATAGCGATGTGCACTATTGTCAGTAGCTTAGTGAATACCAAATTTTAAGCGTTGCGTGAGCGCTGCGGCTCCACTGCCAAAAGTTTGTATTTATAAAGAATAGCACTGTAAATTTATCGCCTGCACGTTACCAACCTTGCATAAACTTTTCCACGACATTTTTAGAGAGCCATGTTGTAGCTTATTAAAAAAATCTTGGTAGACATCTCTATTTAGCTAGAAACTATTTGAGTAAAGGGTAAAAAACAGTTAGGTAGGAAGACATAACACCTTTAGGAAACAATGGAAACGCGTACCAACACCTGCTAGCATCAGGAAATGGTATCCGATGGTATCTGTGCCGTGTTAAGTGAAAACTGAAGCGTGCCGTGTTACCGTGCCGGATTTATCTCCTTGTAACGCTGACTCATCTGGGTGATTGAGTGTGGAAGTCAAGTCTTGATAAAGGGAATTGGAATTTAGAATTCACATAGGAATTGAAGATAGGTTTGGTTTTGGAATTAGATGAGGTGGGGATGAGAGAGAAGTGGTACACTTAAGGTCATATGTCTTAAGGGGCATGTCGCTGCGACACTACTGGTTTCTATGTGTTTCTATACCTTCCGCAGTTAATGATATACAATAGTAGACGACATGTCGTCAGACTGCAGATCTTAACAGAAGCTAACGTAACGTAACATGTATACCTAAACGCGCAAAGTTGGAACTCTATTCAAGACCGAATACGCTCTGTAACCTTTGATAGATTTAAGATTTTATGCGCTCGGTTATTAAGTTGAAAATCTATTGAATACTACTAAGCGTTTGCTATAATCGCGTACCACTTTTCTAAAGGGCCAGTAGTGCTACAGATCTGAGAGCGACAGATCTACAATACAAGTTTCGTCTGTCATAAAAACTAGAGGAAGAATGCAAATGCATTTATTAGAAACTATTTACAAAACCGAATTTAATATCAATTTACTAACATCGCCGGATCAAACAGTTTCAATCAGCATATAACAGTTAATTGACACTACATAACATTCATGTTTCCACGACCGATAACAATTTGCCTGATATTCTATCAATGGACTATTGAAAAGGCATACACACCCACATACACACGCACACAGATAAACATCTAACATGCACATACACACTTAAAGAAATAGACAGGATCAGTCAACACTTGAATTTGTCACAGTAAACGTGTTAGGATTTGCATTCAGTATTTCAACATGGATCAAATGATTGTAAGCGGCTCACCATTCTAGGCACAGCTGTTAATTTGATGGATAAAATTCGTTCCTCGATCGTAAACTGACGCCACGGTTGGCTCAGTGGTTGAGCAATCGACTGCTACGCCGCTTGTCGCGGGTTCGATCTCCACACGGAACAATTATTTGTATGACCTACAAGTAGTTGTTTCGGGTCTGGGTGTTGTGTATGTGTTTTTCTATGTATGTAAGCGCACCCACGATACAGGAGACATTCCTAGAGTAGAACAACGCTTCAAAAAAAAAAGCTAGAGACGCTTTTTAATTTTTCATACAATTTATTTCATAATACTTTAAGCACGAAGTACGGTCAAATTCGTTTATTAAAACTCAAAGCATTTATTTCAATTCGAACATTACAGGCACTTTTAAATTGTCAACAATCTTAATCTTATAATGGAGCTGCCTGTCCCAATCACAAGGTATAACTTTTGTGAAAGAAAAATAGTAGTTGCCCATTTCAAATCGTACGTATTTTTTTAAACGTTTACCCCACACTAGAAATGTCCCCTGATTCGTGGGTGCGTTTACAATTCTTTCAGATTTTCTCTGAGAGAAAATGTAGATCTGAATATTTTAATATGTTGCTCTTACTAACTACCATATATCTTAGATCTTTATGGTATTAATGTGGAAAATATCCTACTTGCCCTACTGACAATTATTATACTGTGACTGCATCCGACACATGTATTTCCACACAACTGCGATTTCAGAACTATCAAAAGCTTTTGACATCTAACCCTCAGCTACATAATGTCACACGTGTCATTCACGATAATTGCGTCACTGATTTAAACCGCTAATAAATCATCGGCACATAGGCGTATCTGTAATTAATGAGCGCATGATTTCACCGTTTTATCAAATAATTTTGTGGATATAACAATTTGACAGGTTTGATTTCATTACGATACTGCCATTTAATTTGAGTACAGGCTGATTAAATTGGGGGAGAGAGACGGGTGCATGTGGGTTGTTATGGTATTGAGAGAGATGGAGATAGAGCATGTAGTGAGTAGTTTGTGATGAGTCGTTGGGTGATATCGTTTTAGGCTCGTAGTTCTCAGACTATCATAATATTTCTATTATAATATTATGTACTGATTATGGCTAAGCAACGTAAAATTTACACACACTCACACACACACTTTATCCATGATCATGGCGCTTGCAACACTGCCGAAATGTCATACTGTTAATATAGTAAAGTTAGTGACCATGTCAATTTAAAAACTTATAATCTTACTAATTCATATTAGAAATGCGAAAGTTTGTGAGAATGGATAGGCGTTTGAATGGATGTTTGTTACTCTTTTCCAAAAAACTTATTAAACGTGTTTGGCTGAAATTCGGTACACAGGTCTGGATTAGCGCACAACGCCGCTAAAGAACTTTTCACTTCAAAAAAAATAACAGTCTGTAGTGGGTTTCTAAATTATAGGAATATAATAACGCTAAAAAGAAAACATTGCATTAGGAATTGGGTCACCAGATCATTCAAAAACAATTCCTTGGAAAGACATTCCAATGTGTTTGCGACAAACAGGAAAATGTGAACAAAATCATAATCTGATATTCTATCTTAAGAATTTGAATGTGATTAAATTTAAATCTTAAGAATAGGGTATTTTACTGCATAAATAAATTAAAAATCTGTTTAGTCCGTCAGTTAGAATATTGAAAAATAATGGTCACGTATGTTTTGTATTTTTAAATCAATGAATATTGACAAAGAATAAACGCTTCCAAATTTGGGAATGGGGGCTTGTGACGTCATAACGCTTGTAAAATTATACCGACCGAGTGACGTTTTGTGATTTTTAGAAGCGCTGCATCTTCGTCAATTTTGGTTTACGTAAGGAAAGAAAAATACGGGTCAAATATTTTTTTTAAAAATCAATGTTTCGGACTAATTTTTTTTTTTTGTAAAATTTAGTGATTTTGTATTAATTTTTGATTTTCGGTATTAATAAAACAAAGCGGTAACCAAAATTATTTTAAAATCGTAATAGGTACGTTATTGTAAATCTTATGCTATGTTTTATTATTTTGTTTTATGTCCTGTTTAACAAAGCCCATCGTTGTAGTCATTGCCGATGGTTTATGCGAGCTAGGCGATCCTAAGGGCCAAGACAAGTGACAAACAATAAAGGTAAACGCTCTGTAGTCTTTACGGAATGAATGAAAACGCTTTGCAATCTTTATTTTAGATTTTCTACTTTATGCGCTAGAGTACAAAGTTGTAAGTAGAGTACTAATGTCTAGTGTGTCTGGTCCCTCAGTCCATTTTTTGTCTGTGATTTTACTCAATAGATGTTACTCTAACTTGACGTATCGATCTTCCTATAATATAACCATCTTCATCTTAATCCTAAACCCATAATCCCCCAAACAGAAACATAGGTGTTCTACATAAATATCCTAGCAATAGCCTCCGGCAGCGCAGCTTAATTCAATGGTGCCCGCGGGACAGCAACTAACGCTGTTTGCTTAGACAATGTAAATATTGTAACACCAACTAAGGTAGTGGATGCTTTTGGAAAATTATACATGGGAGTATGTTTGAGTTATGGTCGTGGAAATATGGGTTTAGTAGTGGCAGTACTTACGTTTATACATAACTAGGTTTTGCCCACGACTTCGTTCGCGTGGAATAGTGAAAACTATCCTATGTCCTTTCTCAAGTTCCAAACTATGTCTGTACCAAATTTCACACAAATCGGTTCAGTAGTTCAGGCGTGAAGAAAAGACAGACAGACAGAGTTACTTTCGCATTTATAATATTAGTTTGGATTTTTTATTGCCGTCCTCTTTTTTTAAACACACTTGAGCCTTTGTCAAACAGACCGGCGTGACGAATGCGAAGCGAGGCGTTTTTATTTTTAATGGAATTGTTTGAAGCCAGTCACAGCGTGATTTGGATGAACTCATTTTGAGTATGCCAAACCGATGTTCTTGTGTTGTTAGTGTTCGCGGTAGAAACACGGATTATTAATTGTTTAAGTTACCCAATAAAATTTTAAAGAAAACTGTTATTTCAGTCTTTTTTTCGAACTTATGTGTTAGTGGTTCAAATGTCAAAAATCCCTTTATTAGGAAACTGGCAAATTTCTTTATTAATGCAAAGGTGACTTGGTTTATCGTTACTGTGACAAACGAAAACACTTTATTTGATGAATCCTTAAAAAATTTTTTAATTAATATCAATCAGGAGAAAAGTTATTGCAAAAATATATGTTGATCCCTAGACACTTTTGATGTGTGTACTTGAAGGTCAAATTTTTTTTTCTGTGCGGGGAACCTGCCATACCTGTGACAGCGCAGCACTTGATCGCTCAGCCACTGCACCAACCGTGACGTCGAATTCATTAAGAGAAGTGGTGGTCAAGTGGTAACAACCCCGACTATGAATTGTAGGTCATGGGTTCTAGCCAGGCGCATAATTTTTTATAATTTATTTCATCACCACTGCTTTCATAACAATAATGCCTTTGTCAAACAGACAGGCGAGTCCGAATCGATAACGAACCGATACGAGACGTCATTCCGATAGTTCTGTCACGCTATCGGATCGCTTTCGCTTTTTTATGTGACTGGATTCAAACAATTCCATATATTACAAATAAAAACGTCACGCTTTGCATTCGCAACGCCTGTCTGTTTAATAAAGGCTTAAAAGAAAATATCATGAGGAAACCTAGAACCAAAATTTTGAAGACTTATGATATCTACAATCCAGCATGGGGTCTGACAGAAAAGAGGCACACAAAGAGGAGGCATGTGTCCCAGGAGTAGTTACATCATAGGCTAGTGGTGATGATGACTAGCATGGAACACTCATGCAGGCTGTATGTAAAAGTGGTGTCTTACGATTATTGCACAGAAGACGCCAGCGGCACATCAACTTACCCCAGTATTTCTTTTCCCAATCTAATATAATCCTTCTGCGTTTGCAATAAAGTTGAATATCTATTAGAGTTCTTTAACAAATCGGGTTACGGTGATGGACTAGCATGTACGTCAGCTGGGCACGTGAAGAAGTATTGTCTATCTATATGAGTAAGATCACACTGCTTCTAAATTCTATCTCTCTACTCTTAATTGAACTTACCTTTGAATCAATCCAAACTAATATTATAAATGCGAAAGTAACTCTGTCTGTCTGTCTTTTCTTCACGCCTAAACTACTGAACCGATTTGTGTGAAATTTGGTACAGACATAGTTTGGAACTTGAAAAATAAATAAATAAATAAATAAAATAAATAAATAAATATTCCACAACTATCACACAACGCCATCTAGTCCCAAGCTAAGCAGAGCTTGTGTTATGGGTACTAGACAACTGATAAACATACTTATATATTTCTAAATACATACATATTATACATAAATTACACCCAGACACAGAACAAATGATCGTGCTCATCACACAAACATTTGTCCTGGGTGGGAATCGAACCCTCGACCTCCGGCATAGCAGTCAGGGTCACTAACCACTAGACCAACAGGCCTGTCGCAAAAAGGACATAGGACAGTTTTCCATGTGAACGATGTCGCGGGCAAAAGCTAGTCATACTATATATTTTTCTGTCCTTGAGAAACTGTTACGTCTACGGCTAGACGACCTCAGAAGTTTAGAACTATTGGAAGATTGACATCAAGGCCTGTCCTAACTAAATTAGATCAAACAAAGCGATTGACGTCCAACCTTGTATCTTGTTTTTGTCGAATCCTGATGCTATTAATATTCATTTCTGTAAGACAGATCTATAGTAATAAATCGTTTTGTTTATCTTATCTTATAAAATAAAAATGAATCGCTAGATGTGTTGGTAAGCGCATAACTCAACAACGCCTGGACCAATTTGGCCAATGCTGTTTTTGTTGTCTTCGTCATTGTGAGGAGAAGTTTACAAAATTAGGGTAGTTTAGGTTTATTTAAGAAACAAGCGATAATGGAACTTCACGCGGGCGAAGCCGCGGGGGTACAGCTAGTGTAATATATTTTTATTAGGGGTGTGTAATGTATGATATAATAACAAATGCTCTAATTTCACTTGAAATAACGTTCATATAATATAATTTTCATATGCTATAAAATCATATAACCTAATTTCATATGACCTAATGTTTCATATGATATAATTTTCATTTAATATAAAACATTTAGTATAACGTTCATTTTATATAATTTTCAATATGTATAATATTCTTTTTATATAACATTCCTTTGACCTAATGTTCATTTGACCAAATTTTCATGTTTAATGGTCACAGTTCTAACCTAACTCAAATGGCACCTAAGCAAATCTTAAAATATTCAATGCACGGTCGAGGGTGGGCTTGGTCGACGGAGCCCCGCTTCGCGGGGCTCCTACTTCTGGATGGTTTATAAAAAAATAACCACGGGGTCTACGACCCCGCCATCCCCTTCTAACCTAACCTGTCCGAGTCGGGGTGCCCTAAAGTCCAGATTGCATCCAATTTCTACTGGTTACAATTCAAATTTTCTAAATTTATTAAAAGTTATTAGAGATTATGAATATTATAGTAAATGAATAATATACTACATGAATATTATGTCAAATGTGCATTATAGGAAATGTTTATTATATCATAAGAAATTAGATAAAATGAAATTATATCAACAATTCATTATGTCAACTGATCGTTATATTAAACAAAAGTATATTAACTGAAATTAGGTTAAGTGAACGTTAGATTTTTTGTTATTATATCAGCCGTTACACACCCTTTTATTAGTTAGTGTTGTGGTTTCCTATAAAAAGTCGTACAACTTTTTTTTAAATAATCTCTTGGCCTCAATCTACCCCAAAAGTAAAGATGAGCCGTAATGTGGAGGCCACATCAACGGGAAATGCCGTTTGACTAGATAGAATATAAATATTCGTATAAACGAACGTGTGATCTTGGAACGTAAAGGGCAATAGAATGATCACCATAGTTTTTGGTCAGTACGAGTCTGACAATCCCTTCCGCTCCACCAAAGGTGGAAAAACAAAACGGTTGGCGCAGTGTTTCAGTGATCGACTGTTGCGCAGCCTGTCGCGTGTTCGATTTCCGTATGCAACTATTATTTGTTTAGCATACAGATAGTTTGTTCCGGATCTGGCTGTTTATATATTTCAATGATTGTAAACGCACACACGACACAGGAGAAATTCCTTGTTTGGAACGTTTATTTATAAAAATCAAATGCTTAATTATTACGGAGTATCAATAATTGAAGGCAGTTTGACCAAGTTTACTGTTCTTAGTCAGAACAAGGAAAAAAATCTTGAAGCATCCACTAGAAAAGTCAGTAACTCATAAAGTTATTGATGAACCACTTTTGTAACTTTACGAGTCTAGTTACAGCTGGAGTACCAATCTTCAGTTAATTCATCCCCCAGGATCCCACACATCCAACATCTCTCATATCTACACAATGGCTATTCCTATTTGCTCTCACAATACAAACCTTACAAAGGGGTGGTACATTTTTTTCAAGTCAAGTTTTTTCTCCATATTATTTTCTCTTCATAAAACTTGCCCCACTCGACCACTGCGATTACAGTGCTACAAATTGACATGCAACTCTGCTCATGTTCGTTTTGCATTACTATTTTTCTATCATGTTTGGGTTCTTTGGTTCATTTTCTTCTTCAATCTTCTTCTGCCTGTTTCTATCTTGGTCTAGGCTGCCATCGAGCAAGGCACGACATCGAGCTTTTTGTTACCAATTTAAGTCCTCTACCTCGCACCGTACGGCCAGCACACTTGTGGTCTTCTATGAGGGCACTTTTCTCTCCATAGAGTTCATTCGAGAAGACTTTACTAATGAACCTACACTAAACGGTTTTTAAGATGTTGTCATCATCTTCGGCTGCTTGATTTTGCCATTTTTTTTTATTTTAGTCTCTTAACTTTTGTGTCGTGCTTGTCTGGTCTCCTCAACTAAATTTCAGCTGTGATTTTCTGAATGTGCCGGCAGACCTATAACCACCAGATGACGCTTCACGCAGTAATAGATACGCCAACAATTCTTCAAACGTCTTCCAGAAAGTATTACATACAGCCATACCCAGATCTTGTCTAATGTTCTTCCATAACTATATCTAGATTTATTTTATGATGATTTTAGCACCCGACTGTAGATACCGAACCATGCCGAATGGAGCCTGACAACCCTAACACAACCGCGGAGTGTACAGCCGGTAACAAAATCTTCTTCCTTGATATATCTATTGCCTGATATTTCAGTCCTTCGTCTACCCAGGACAGACGGGCGACATTTTGACGTGACGTCACATCGCTTGATGTTTACCCAGATTGTTTTCCCGATAGAAGTTCTGTTAGGGATAAGTAGTTTTGTTCAAGAGATATTTTTAGGATTTCTACGGACAATGTTTTGAGAGATTTTCGGGTATCTTTTACTTTTTGGTTGTTATTGGTTTCGTAGGAACTGTTGGATTGGATTGATTCGGGTATTTCGGTGGATTAGTTTACTTTTTATATATGTTACGGCTAAAGGTAGGTGTGAACCTAAACTTAAGATTAGCCGGCTAAACCTAGGTTTATCTTCGACGAAATGTTAATGTTAGTTTGTTCTATCTTTAGCCGGCTAAACTTAGGTGTAGCTGCAGGTCCTTGGCTAAAAATGAAGGAAATGGAATGGTCTTGCTTTCGCGGGGCGTCCACGCTTCCCAGCATGTCGACGGAGCCCCGCTTCGCGGGGCTCCTACTTTTGGGTGGTTTAAAAAAAAAATAACCACTAACCTAAATTGTCCGAGTCGGGGTGCCAGCGAGTCCCGAGCTCGCTTCGCTCGCTCATGTGTAATGAAAGTGATTATTTTTTAATAAAGTTTTCGTGTCAAAATAGTAAACATTATTACATTGTTTCCTTTTCCATTTCCTTCTACATTTTTAGCCAAGGACCTGCAGCTACACCTAAGTTTAGCCGGCTAAAGATAGAACAAACTAACATTAACATTTCGTCGAAGATAAACCTAGGTTTAGCCGGCTAATCTTAAGTTTAGGTTCACACCTACCTTTAGCCGTGACATATACATTTGTCCTATAAATCTAGGGGCGGTAGTGCCACAACAAAACGAGCCTTTAGAAACGAAAGGGCTCGGCCATAGAGTTATAGTGCTGACACACAGCAGTTATACATAACGTTATAAATAATATGTAATACGAAAACATTTTATAACAATGTTTAACATTTTGTTTTTTTGCTGTCCAATCTTACCCAGTAACTGGGTTGTGGAGGTCCGATGGGCAGTCGCTCCATGTAAAATACTGATATCCAGCTGCATCCGGTTTGACTGGAAGCCGACCCCAATATAGTTGGGAACAGGCTAGGCAGATGATGATGATGTTTAAAATGTTGTTACATCATGCTCAGAAAAAAACTGGACAACAAATTATAAGCAAAAATTCTCTAACGTTATGCGAAGCTGTAATTGATTACTTGAAAAATTAATATAAGTTACGTAATTTTCTAAATTATTTAATGAATGGGTAAAAAAAAAATTAAAGCATTCACTAATACCTCCAAAATCCAAACGAATTTCCCAAAAAACTTGATTACACTTTAAGTCAGAAAAACTACAACAGCCAAAGAAGATTATAATAATCCCTGTACCAACCTAATACAGACCAAAATGTTGGCTAATGACAAGGGTACGACAATGACAAATTGGATTTACGGACACACTGCTAACTATAGCATATAGAACAACTAATTAATAGGTACAAGAGTCTGGTCTAGCTTGTATGTCAGATAAACCTAGTTACTTAATCCATTTACATTGACATTTTCGTTCGGAAACATTAATTTTATTGCTGATTGTCGGTTTTGTTGCGTGTGGAAGGGGATAAGGAGTGATGTAGTAGTTGTTTGATTTAGAAATTGATAGTTTATATCGAATTGTCGATAATGTTTCAGAAACAAATATATCGTATCTCACTGTGGTGAAGTTTGACCTCATTGTGAAAATAATTTTAGAGGCTGGTAGAATACATCAGCTTTTTGTAAATCATGTTTTTGAACAAAGTATGGGCCTTATTCTTTTGCAGATCATCACCATAGACCACTGTCATAACAACAGAAGCACTTAATTTGTTCCGTTTCTCACAAAAAAAAAACTTGTAATACTTTTTCTGTAAAACAAATTCAAGAACACGTACATAATGAATGTATTCTAACAAATCTACGCAAAATTCTACGAAAACGAGACTATCTTAAAAGCATACCCATTTTACACTGAATAAAAAATAAACTGGGCATTCGAGGATTTTTAACACAAAGAAATTCTTAAAGGAACCTTTGCACAATGCTAAGTTATGAACTCCCTGTATTCTAAGCTAACGTTTCTATTATTTATCGCGGGCCGTTATCTTTTGAATTAATTCGGGGACCCACTTACTTTGGCCAGAAGTGGACTTTATCAGAGCCGAATTTAACTAAATTTGTTATTTTATGAGAAATTGCTTCTTTGCTTCGTTTCTGAGTTTATTTTGTTATGTCTTGTTATCTAAATGTCTGGAGGCAAAAATTATGTTTTGCTTAGAGGCAAAATTTATACTCGGAATGATTTTAATTGAAGGTATTCGAAATATTTTGTATAAATTAAGGGAAGTTTGCAAAACAATGTCTCGTCTTTCATCTATCATTAGGATTTAATTGGGCGTATATTATTGGCCCTGAAATAAACAACGTAGATTTTGAAAGTCGATATCGTTTTACATGCTTTCAATCAATGCTGAACAATAAAATGTTTTGTTTGTCACCTTTAGGCCTTTGTCAAACAGACTGGCGTGGCGAATGCGAAGCGTGACGTTTTTATTTTTAATGTATGGAATTCTTTGAATCCAGTCCCATAGAAAAGCGAAAGCAATCCGATAGCGTGACAGAACTATGGGACTAACGTCTCGCTTCGGTTCGGTATCGCTTCGGAAACGCTTCGCTTTCGCCTGTCTGTTTGACAAAGGCATTATGGTATACAAAAAAAAAACATTTTCGCAATGTAATGCCGAATTTCATTACATAACAAAAGGCTGAAAAAATAAATTTGATCATCACCCTCATAAGGCATAGTTCACACTGACAAGCCAACGCATTTCCCACAGGCTTACCCCAAGACAATTATAAACATCAATTATAATTGGAAGTACGATCTAATTTCAACGCAGCACTAATTAAGAGGCCACATTCAACCAAGCTATCGGCAGTGAGCAATGCGTCCGGCCGTGTGTGCTTAGCTTAGTATACAAGTGCTTTGATTGACGGACCGAATGACAAACTGCGGTACAATACGCGCAGCCAAAGATGAGACCCGACGGATCACGTGGTCACACCTGCGCAGTAAACAGTTCGTAGAGCATTTTGTAAGAACTGTTTACTGCGCAGGTATGACCACGTGATCCGTCGGGTCTCATCTTTGGCTGCGCGTATTGTACAGCGGAGGTGAATTTATGTTCTTGACGATTATTGGTTCGTTTGAAAGATATTTTAGCAATGACGACACAGTCGGTGCGGTGGCCGAGAGATCGACTGCTGCGCAGTGTGTCGTGGGTTCGATCACTGCACGAAACAAATATTTGTATGATCTAGAGGTAGTTGTTTCGGTTCTGCGTGTATAATGTGTATATGAGTTTATATGTTTCTAAAAGCACCCACAATTCAGAAAGAAATTCCACACCAGATTTTTTATAAACATTAAAAAAGAAAAAACTTTGGGAAATAAAAACAAAGTAATTATAGAAATAACACAATATTTTTACGAAATAGTGGTAAAATACGTTAATACATATATTATCAATTTTATACGACACATTTGATTTTAACTCGCTACCTCTGCAGGAGAGTTTATCTGAAGATTTAGACTCGCATATCTATTTAAATAAGAAACTATTTATACAATTTATAACATATCTAATTTCAAATTAGCAATAATTAAGCCACATTCAGTTGAGCCTTTTGTTTTCATCGTGGTAAAATCATCATATGAGTCCTCCCACCCAGGGCAGAGCGGGAGGGACTGTCAGTCTTGTACTGACTGAAATCCACGGCATCTTTCAATAGCCCTTTACGTTCCGGGGTCACGGTAATTCGTGAGTCCCGCGACCCCGGCAGGTTTTGGCCCTCTAGAGGGAGGCCCTGTCTGACACTCTTTGAGGTGCGCGTGGAACACAACGCGCCGTCGACCCGGGCATGTTCCATGGTCGGACAGCGAGTTGCCCATTACTCTCTGCCCGCATACCCAGTGTTTTTAGATGATAAAAAAAAGAATAACCACTAATTACAGTTTTTGTACCAAAACCATATTTTATTAAATTTTAATGGAAAAGAAAATACTGTACTTAAAGCTTTAAAGAATAATGTGGTATAATCAATGGGTGTTTAATCTTCACTTAGGAAAGGCATTAAAAAACACGTCTTTTACCCAAAACGGCTATTTAAAACAATCGCCGTGGACCCTCGTCCAGGCCAATGAATGACCTTGTTTCTTTATAGCAAATTGAACTTTATGTCTCAAGAAATAGGGGAGTTAATTGATAATCGATGACCTCAATAATTGGAAGACTGAGCGATTTTTTTAGGAGATAAAGTGTAAGATTTCTAGTTTTTTTTTAAATCTTATCGGTTGTTTATTGTTGCAAGAACATACGAGTAGCATACTTAAACCTCTTGATCATGTCACTGTATGTAGCATCTTTATCTGCCAGGACTTCTTCTTTAATTTTCTTCGGGGTTTAAGACCACGCCATCTCCATTGAGTTAGCTCACTTTCCTAACTCGATGGAGATGGCGTGGTCTTAATCTTTACGTTACTGGGCACATTATGGAGGGCTCATTCAAAGATCCGCAGACGACACCGCACGACGAATATCAGTGCATGTCAATCTTAATGCTTCTCCTGCTTGAGCATACGTTTCTGGACGGAAGGTTAATTCTGCACCTTGGACCTTTTTATTTTTGTCGTGGTAAAATCATCAAATGAGTCCTCCCTCCCAGGGCAGGGCGGGAGGGACTGTCAGACTCGTACTGACTAAAATCCACGGTGTCCTTCACTAGCCTTTTACGTACCGGGGTCACGATAATTCGTAAGACCCGCGACCGCACCTTGGACCTTGGATTATCTATACTTTTACTATAAAGAGGAAAGATTTGATTGTTTGTTTGTATTGAATAGGCTCCGAAACTACTGGCTACGATTTCAAAAGTTCTTTCACCAGTTGAAAGCTGCGTTGGTCCTGAGTGACATAGGCAATAAGGGGCAGGGGGGGGGGGGGGGTCAATATTGTGTTGTAAAACTGAATACTTTGTATAACATTAATTTGATAACATAACAATAATGACATAAGCAAGAAGTATCTTCAGAAGATGCTTCTAATTCCCAATATCAGTAGCTGACCTGTCGTTAGAAGAGTACCTTTCGGGTGGAAACGAGCCAAAGCCATGGGATTCAAATGGGAATTTGTGGTGTTAGTTTAAGGCCGGCCTGGCACTGTTCTGAGAATGATCTATTGTAATTATGAGTGACGGTACGTTTGAATGTATCACTGTGGATGAAGGCTTTCATTTTGCTGAAGGTATTTCATGTTTTCGTTATTACGCGGCATCAGTTTTTTATTAAACCTCACAATTTTTAGTTTTCCGTAGCTGTAAAGGGAAAAACGGAACCCGTATAGGATCATTTTGTTCACAAGAATCTTTTACTCAGGAGCACATCGAGGTATCAAACTCAAATTGATATAAAATACCCAGGTATGCAGTCCTTACGACAGAGATTCCGAATTTTTACAGTCTTATACATATATCAGCCACTTGCAAGCAAGCAATTGCCGTCAACTCTCTGGGTCCTGGATAGTTCGAATCTATCTGCTGCCAGCCACATTCATCAAAGCATTGTTCAATCGTCTCACACTACGTTTGCCCCAACGCGTTTAGGCACCTGAAGACCTCCAATTAAGTTTTAAATAAAACTTTTCACACCTTAGTTAATTTAATTAGTTATCTGAACAAAACTCAATTAATTCAGCACACGCGAATCCGTTGTCGAGACATTAATATCAGTAAGCAGTAACTTGTATTCAGTGGAGAATACGCTAATTGCGAACTAATCAGTTCTGAGCCTTGGCTTGGTAAACATTGCTATGCTAATACGTTAGTCGAGTAATAAGATAGGTCTTGTTAATTGGTTCTAGTAATTACTAGAATCCTTCAAGATGTAGGTTTTTGTAAGGTTTCTGTGAGCTTAATTCAAATTAGCACTTTACAGAAAAATATTATGTTTCAAAACAACGAAAATTGTTGTTAAACAAAGAGCTCTGAAACAATTTGGCGTGCAATAAAGTAATTATCTACTTATAGGGACATTTTGTCAACTGTTTGTAATGCTGTTATGTAGCGCACAATCGTAGTTCGATATTTATTTTATTTTGTTTTGTTTAAAATTAAATCAAATGAGTTCGATCGTTCGCTCACCTGAATGAAGAGAGCTCGTGAACGTTACATGATAGTTCTTCATTTTTTAGATATGAGTAGCCAGAAGGATATCGCTGTTTTAGGAAACTACAATTTGACGATGCAGTCTTAAGCCTTATCAAAAATGTGGAACTAAGGGCCCGCACACCAAAACCGCGATGCGATGCGACGTCGCCACGCAAGAACAAGCGATGCGAATTTCTGCTATGCGAATTTCTGCGATGTGATTTCAAGCGTCCTAGCGTAGGTTCATTAAAATTTAAAAAAAGAATGAGCCTTTTATATAATTGTATTTATTTTAAAATAATTTACAATTCAAAATGTATCACATTTTAAACTTCATAGAAAAATGTTTTGTTTGGAGTTTCATAGGACTGTATCAGAGCGTACTGAAATGGTGACGTCATTTCAGTCTGCTTTGAGACAGTCCAAGTATGACGTTACAAAACAGAAACGCGCGATGCGAATCAGATCGCATGTTTTTGCGATCCATTCGTGCGAGATCGCAGATATTTGCGATGCGATGTGAATTCCCGGGAGCCCTACTGCCTTTGTCAAACAGACCGGCGAAAGCGAAGCGTTTCCGAACTGAAGCGAGACGTCAGCGAGACGTCAGTCCGATAGTTCTGCCACGCTATCGGATCGCTTTCGCGTTTCTATGTGAATGTATTCAAACAATTCCATACATTACAAATATGTAAAAACGTCAAGCTTCGTATTCGTCACGCCTTTCTGTTTGACAAAAGCTTAAGACTTTCCAAAATTCTGTATAATACTTTAGTTATAAAAATTGCAGGAATACCAAAACATTTCTTTTAAACATCAAAAATGACAAGAGACTATCCCCGGAACAGAAGCCTTTTGCAAAAGGGAAATTCCAGTTTTCATAAAGCAAAGTGTAGTCAAAGCTTTACAGCGATGACGTCATAGCTAGTAACTCAACTATCCGAGTATACGGTGTCCGATGTCAAGCGGGCAAACCGACCCTTACACGTAATTAACTGAGCCAAATTGGCTATAGTATCCGGTCTTAAAGTAATAAAGAGTGTTGTGATTACGAATATCGAATTAAATTATGGTAATGGAGAGTATAAGTGAGTCAAGATAGTAATTTGGTTGTTAAAGACTTGTTGTACTTGTTTAAGAAACTGATGTAAAGTGTTTTGTGATAGACTGTGTTTTTTTTTCGTCGTAAAATCATCGAATGAGCCCTCCCACCCAAGGCAGGGTAGGAGAGACTGTCAGACTTGTACTGACTAAAATCCACGGTGTCCTTGAATAAATAAATAAATATTCCACAACTATCACACAACGCCATCTAGTCCCAAGCTAAGCAGAGCTTGTGTTATGGGTACTAAACAACTGACAAACATACTCATATATTTCTAAATACATACATATTATAGATAAATTACACCCAGGCACAGAACAAATTATCGTGCTCATCACACAAACATTTGTCCTGGGTGGGAATCGAACCCACGACCTCCGGCATAGCAGTCAGGGTCACTAACCACTAGACCAACAGGCCTGCAATAACCCTTTACGTTGCGGAGCCACGAATAGCCTTTGCTTCCGCGACCATTGTCGATATGTAGTCTTCGACAGGTCTCGGAAAATATTGTATGTTCATTAGCTTTATGCCCGAGGGTCCAGATTATACAATTTGTGTATCAGATTTTATTCAAAATCAGTAGCTTAAGCCTGCAAGATAATGTATATCCATCCTCACAAATATGTGTATAATACACACATCAAAAGTGTCTAGGGATCAACATATATTTTTGCAATAACTTTTCTCCTGATTGATATTAATTAAAAAATTTTTTAAGGATTCATCAAATAAAGTGTTTTCGTTTGTCACAGTAACGATAAACCAAGTCACCTTTGCATTAATAAAGAAATTTGCCATTTTCCTAATAAAGGGATTTTTGACATTTGAACCACTAACACAAAAGTTCGAAAAAAAGACTGAAATAACAGTTTTCTTTAAAATTTTATTGGGTAACTTAAACAATTAATAATCCGTGTTTCTACCGCGAACACTAACAACACAAGAACATCGGTTTGGCATACTCAAAATGAGTTCATCCAAATCACGCTGTGGAATGGCCGCCCATGTTCGTTGCAACAACAAAAAAAGGTCTTCTTGCGACTGGATACCCTCCATATTCGGCAGAGCTCTTCTCTGTAGCATATCCCATGCATGCTCAATCGGATTCAAGTCTGGCGACTGAGCAGGCCAGGGCAGGACATTGATGTTAGCTGCGGCGAGAGTCTGTCTTACAACTCTTGCGGTGAGCGTTGAGGTTGCCTCTGATCCAAATCAACTCAGTTCTTCCGCCGATCCAAATACCCGCCCATACCATGATGGTTCCACCACTATAAGGATGGACTTCCTGGCAGGATTTTAATCGCTGTTGGCGTCCAGGGCTTCTCCAGTGTCGTATACGTCTTGTATCCGGTCTCATACCAAAACGAGACTCATCAGAAAAGCACACGAAACGCCATTGTTCTTCTGCCCAATTTCTGTGTTCAAGAGCCCATTGATATCGAATCCTACGATTGTGCATTGCTATAGGTGGTACCCGTAGCGGTCTTCGGGAATGAAGGTTCACTTCATGCAAGCGGTTTCTGACTGTTTGGTCGCTAATTAAGTTCCCTGAAGAGTGATGAAGCCTCACGGCTAACATCATGGCGGTTATTGTTGGAGCTCTTCGAGTTAAGATTTGAATGTATCGGTCTTGTCTCCGTGTGGTGCAGCGATACCGTCCTCCATGGCGCTCAGCCACGGTACCAGTGCTTCGGTAACGTGTCCAAAGTCGACTGATAATACTCTGACTTGTATTCAGAGCTAAAGCCACAGTACGTTGCCGGGAACCAGCTTCTATCATTCCCACGGCTCTGAGCATTTCTTCCCTGCTTAAATGACGTCGCCGCTCCATAATAACGTTGGTTTTAATCAGTAGTAGGGAAACAGTAGCACTAATAATGTCTTCAATGCGTTGTATGTTTTTATAGGGAAAATATTGACAGCTGATTTTCATCTTTTACTCGAATTTGATTCACAGTTCCTGATTCAAATTATGAAATGCACCAAAAAGGATCCATATAAATTTATAAAATCATAAATTTATTACAAAGCCACATCTCAATCTCAAGAAATCCGCATAAAAATGCTTGATCCCTAGACACTTTTGATGTGTGTATTTGTAAATATGAATTAAGGTCATTTTTTTTTTTGTTTAAAAACTTTGCCCGACACTAGGAATTTCTGTAGTATCGTGGGTGCGTCCAAGAACACAGAAACTTACATGCAAAAAAACCTAGACCCGGAACAACTACTTCCAAATCATACAAATATTTGTTACGTGCGAAGTAAATAGTCGATCGCTCAGGCACTGCGCCAACCGCGTCGTCAATAAATTATATTCTTCAAACGATTAGAAAAACTATTTTTCATTTACCATTCCTCGTCACGACTAATTCTCATTCCATCATCATGAACACTAATTACACAATCCTAATTGTGCACCCAACCTTGCACAGTTTGGAGCAGTACAGCATCACACAAACCATTTGTAATTCGCTTCCACAAAACAGCTTAGCAGCACGGTTCGTGGGAATACTCTAAATTGAAATCCTGATGCGTTAATCAGACAATTGTCGAGATTAACTGGTATTGAAATGTGTGCCTTTAGGTAGTGAAATAGGATGCAATTAATCAGTTTCTGAAAATCATGTTAGTGGATAAATTATTTTATAAGCTTAAATGACAAATTTAGTCATTTCCAAATATTTTTTTTTAACGTGGTAAAATCATCATATGATTCCTCCCACTCAGGGCAGAGCGGGAGGGACTGTCAGACTCGTACTGACTAAAATCCACCATGTCCTTCAATACCCCTTTACGTACCGGGGTCACGGTAATTCGTGAGTCCCGCGACCCCGGCAGGCTTTGGCCCTCTAGAGGGGGGCCTCGTCAAGACGATAAATTAGACATTTGACTTACTTATTGGGTTGACCGGGCGATCGAGTGCTGCGTTACGTATCGCAGGTTCAGTTCTCAAATGGAACAAAATATACTCGTATGATCTATAAGTAGTTGAAATTCTTAGAGGATTCTTTTTTTTAGAAACGGTATCCCTTCAAAACAAAAAGTAGAATATGAAATCTCTACGAAAAAATACTATGCTACAAAATATCGTTACTGCGGAAGACAGAAATCACTAACCGTGAAACCACTACACATCGACGCACAGTAATGCCTTTGTCAAAGAGACAGGCGAAAGCGAAGCGAGTCCGAAGCGATACCGAACCAAAGCAAGACGTCAGTCCGATAGTTCTGTCACGCTATCGGATCGCTTTCGCTTTTCTATGTGACTGGATTCAAACAATTCCATACATAACAAATAAAAACGTCACGCTTCGCATTCGCCACGCCAGTCTGTTTGACAAAGGCTTAAAAGATTTTTATTGCGAAAATAACCTGTCATTGTAAGCCAAAACGCAATACCTTCAAAAATATCGAAAATACTTTGCAAATCGTTTTTGAAAACCATCTAAGGATAGTAGCTTCGCTCTTTGTTTCTCTGAAAACGGTATCGAGTAATATGTTATTCCAGGATGTGCAGATTATGGCTTTCACTGGAAAAAGGTAAATAAGTTTTATAAATTCTCTGTTTTCAGAAAACATTTTTGTTACCACTTTTTATCGTATCGACAGAATAGTGGTCGCAGGACTGTACGAATTACCGTGACCTTGTAACGTAAAGGGCTATTGAAGGACACCGTGGATTTTAGTCAGTACGAGTCTGACAGTCCCTCCCGCTCTGCCCTGGGTGGGAGGACTCATTTGTGATTTTAACACGTAAAAAAAATTATGTGCAGATTATGGCTCTTACTGGAAAAAAGAAAATAAGTTTTATAAATTCTCATTTTTCAGAAAATATTTGTGTTACCACTCTTTATCGTATCGACAGAATAGTGGTTATCATAAATTGAATCCGAGTTATCAGCGAGTATGTTGAGCTTATAATAAATTTGGGTGGCGTTTAAATCACAACAGATTTCGGAAGCATCAGGACGGGTGGTGCAATTCATTAAATGGACCAATGTGTCTGAATGTGCTTGATATATGACCGAAGGACTGTTTTGCGTGTGGTCTTTGTGAAAGGAGACAGCGGTGATTTATAGACAAAGCCTTTCCCCTTTGCACATCTCAATAAATTATGAAGCGAATAGAGTAGTTTTGGATAGAATCTTTCTGTTTCAGACATTAAATGGATCACTTAACATTACATTGTTATCACCAGAGGACGTTGTAGCTAAATATAATTTATGAAATTATGGAAACTTATGTAATAGTGAGAAAAACGAGTGGACGCCAGAAGCCTTATCACAAGATTTCCTACAACGTATTCCACGACGTAAATGTTGTAAAATTAAAAAAAAGTGCCTCTAGTGTACGAACGACGAACTAATATTATCATCCATTAAATTAACGTCAAAGTCACCGTTTACTTTAAATCATAAAAACTTGAAAAATAGTCAAAAGCCCTCAAAGTTCGTTCCGCTAGACTTGACAGTTCAGGTGACGTCATAGTAATGACGTCTTAAAGCGTGAGTCTTAGGGCTGTGGGAAAGAGACAGAGCTATACAAGTCGGTTCACACGCTTTAAATTCTTTGTCAAACAGAGAGGCGATAGCGAACCAGACCGAGTCTGAAGCGATAACAAAGCGATACGAGACGTCAAACTGGGCGAACTCAGCGAACCGAGGCGTGACAGTTGTATTAGCTGACTTTTTATGCACGACGTCAAACAGAGCAAATACGCCTTCGCCACGTCTTCGCATCGGTTCGGTCACGCTATCGGATCGCTTTCGCTTTTCTATGTGACTGTATTCAAACAATTCCATACCTTACAAATTAAAACGCCTTCGTATTCGCCACTCCTATCTGTTTGACAAAAGCTTTAGACGTCATGGTAGGCCATCAGTGGTTGAGATCACGGGAACTGTTACCAACGGGACGTTTGCTTAGTAACAAACAATCCTTCTCACGCAACAAACAGAAAAAGAAAAGCGACGGGTTGCACTCTGGGAGTGCCGGCAGAAGTGAAAACTTCAATAATAATAAATACACACGAATATTCGCGCAAGCGTCCTGCGCCGTCTTACGTATTTTCGATCAGGTCACGTGTGCTGACGCGGGTTTAAGATTTTTTACCCATTCCAAAAAAAGTGCACAACGCCGCTAAAGAAGTTTTTACTTCAAAAAAATCTACTACGATCGAGCAACACCTCATAATTTCTCCTAACTTGTACCAACAATCATGTAGTGATTTGTAGCTGGAAACGCACCGTGATCGCTTGATTCACTCGCGCCTGTTAATTATTAAAAGCAATTACTGAATACCGTACTTTGTTTTATTTTCCAATTGTTTTCCCAGCGTTTATTGTTGCTGGGCTAAATAGAAGGCATGTAAGGTATTGTTTGGTGTTCAAGCAAAAATGCGTGGGAGGTTTTTTTGTGACTTTGTTGAGTTGAGTTTAGCCGATGTATTTTTATTTATTTGGCGTGTTACTTTGTTACTTTTAGAAGAATTTTAATGAACACATAAAATCTCTTAAAATTGTGGCGATACCAGTAGATAGATAGATGTAGAAGATAGAATATTCTTTATTATGCACACCATACAAATTACAGACAAGGTACATGCAAATTGGACACAAATTGTGTCAATTGGTGACACAATGGGAGGTCTTATCGCTAAAAGCGATCTTTTCAAGACAACCTTTGGATGGATTTGAAAAAGATGGTTTAGGTTGCTGAGGTACAGGGGATCAGATCAGGGGATCCGACCGGAATACTGCACTTCTGGGCCTGAAAATCTTCATTTCCACCGTGACTGGAGTTACCAACTGGACCGAACTCGTTTAATATTCAATATCTTTACCATCAATTCAATAACAAAGAATTGTGCTGACATTAGCACTAATTATCTAAAGGCAGAAAAGTAGGGTCTTGTGGTAACAGTCCAGTCTTAAGAGTTGTATGTCCGCAATCAAAGCATGCTGTGGACCGAGAGCAGTGGTGATGAAATTAATTATACAAGGTGCATTTTATAGAATTTGTGCAGTGGTACTCTAAAAAGAGTGACGGAAAACATCTTTAGGAAATTGGCATGTCTTCATAGGCACTGGATACTGGTGGTGGAAACCAACCCACTTCCTCTCACAGAGAGCAGTCCTGTGCTTCAGCAGTGGAAACATTATCGGCCTTATTACAAAAACTAAATAAACCTTGGTTTAAACCTGGTCTATCAAGTCCAGGCTTATCTGCAGAGCCATGGTTTAAATTTGTCCGTATTACAAAACTAAGATTAAACGTCGACTTTTAGTACCGCCATTTGAACGATTGTCTAAACAATTAAATCCACAATGAGTAATAACAATTAAATCTACCGTGTTTCAATCCATTTTGGGTGAAAATAACACAAAAACTACAATACAATGAAAAATTTGCTATGAGAGACTTTGACATACCTTTGACAACTACTACTGTTAGACTATGGTTTATCGCAAAACCACGATTTGTAATAATGTCTGTGTAAACCGTAGTTTGACAAGATTAAACCTGGGTTTTTAGTTAAACCCCTTTTTGTAATAAGGCGGTATACGCTTATGGTTATCTAAAGTCAAATAATCGCTTGCCTTGCTTATTTGGAATACATACATCTTTAATCACTATTTACTTTGAATCAGCCCACCTTTCAAGTAGTACCTTAACCCTGCTTCAGCGAATTTCCCAAACCTGTCGAATCTTCCCTAGAAGGTAAAACACAGACACATCACTTCCTAATCAAACATTTCAAAACTAAATTCAAATAAACCAGGCAATTACATTGTCAGTTGAAACAGGTATCGCGTAGAACACATAGAGAATGGAATAAATGTCTAGAGATGGCAGTAATAGTAAAATTCATGACTTCGAAGCTACGTTACGCATATTTCTGCCACAGATAACCTACAAAGTAGTCAGTCTATAGATATAATGGGGAAAAACGCAATGGAACGGACTTAGTGTAAAACGGACAATCACGTGGTGATGTTTAATATGTAGAAAAATTATGTTTATACTCGTACTATAGACGATTTATATTATAGACTAGCTTCCGCCCGCGACTCCGTCCGCGCGGATGTCGGTCTTCGCGTGGATGGTTTATTTCCCCATTTTGAGTAACTCTGACAATGACATCTTATAAATATTACGGCGCTGAATCCACTGCGGGTAATGCAACGTGTGCTCGCGGTTCTACAGAAAAACGTCTATGAATAAAACTGAAAAATAAGATTTTTTTTCTACGTATTTTTCCAGGATAAAAAGTATCCTATGTTATGCCCAGGATAATAAGGAATAATTATACCAAGTTTCATCGAAATCGAACCGTTAGTTTTCACGTGATGCCTGCACAAACAGACAGACAGACAAAATTTTTTTTAATCATATATTTGGGTTTGGTATCGATCCAGCAACACCCCCGGCTATTTATTTTTTCAATATTTTCAGTGTACAGATTTGACCCTTCTACAGATTTATTATATGTATAGATAGATAGAAGATAGATACTTATGTAGAAAAAAATTATAGAAATAAAATTGTCTACGCGTTCTGATTATGTTATTAGACGACATAGCTATGACACCAATAAAAAAGCAAATTTTGACACGCTTAATTTACTCACGCTTATTGTTACGTCGATCGAATTGCGAGACCAATCTATAAGCTTCTCGAAGCTTCCATTTGGTTCTCGACAATTCTACTGAAGGTTGTACTGGAAGTTTCTAGAAATTCCTACCCTGATCTACATAGATGGTTCGAGACGGGTCTGGAATGTTCCAGAAGGTATGGGACTGAATAGAAGTACATGGATGTTTCCAGAACTTTCGACCATCTTCTAGAAACATCCAGTACGATCGAGGCGACTCGAAAGTGAACTAGAAGTGAAAATGTCGAAGTGACTTTTAAGTGTGTGCAAGTGTGTTTTAGTGTTGAACAGCGTTTAGTGATTGTTTTAATTAGTGATTTGTGTGTAATTATTTGATTTTTAATTGGTGTTGATTAATTTATCCCCTACCCAGCTTGTTATATTATAATGGACAATGCCCCCTCTAGCAGAAGATGGCGATGCGTCTGTGAAATAAGCAAAGCATACAGTGTCAGTAGTAACACGTAACGCATAGCTCAGCGTCTACCTTTACAATGTAGATTAGTTCACCGAAAGAATTATGTAAACCAGGCTATGTATGACTGCCTTGAAAATTTAAACGTTCAAATGTTTTTTAAGTGGGTGATGAATTTTAAAGCGTTCGCGAGTAGTTTTTCGTTTAGTTGAAGGTGAGGTACAAAGTAGTAAATGGATCTTCGCCTTCGCCAGGGAAGAGAGATGGGTAGATATTTTGTAATAATGTATAATGCGATTACGATAAGGGTGTAGCTGTGTCAGCGCCATATTGTGACGTCATGTACGTTTTTTTAACACTTGCAAGCCTTTTTTTTTACGTGGTAAAATCATCCCATGAGTCCTCCCATCCAGGGCAGAGCGGGAGGGTCTGTCAGACTCGTACCGACTAAAATCCACGGTGTCCTTCAATAGCCCTTTACGTTCCGGGGTCACGGTACTTCGTACAGTCTCGCGACCCTGGCAGGCTTTGGCTCTCTAGAGGGAGGCCCCGTCACTATGCTGACACTCTTTAAGGCGCGCGTGGAACACAACGCGCCGTTGACCCGGGCGCAGTCCATGGTCGGACAGCGAGTTGCCCATTACTCGCTGGCACTTGCAAGCCCTTAAATAAACAATAATTATATGAAAAGAACATCAACGAGAAAACAACGACAAGAAAATTGAACACCTAGCTGTTCCAAGAATATGTTCTGCTCTTTCAAACTATAAACTGCTCTCCGGAACAATTTGGTTTTTGTCACTTATTACCGTTTAATCATAGATTTTTTTTTTTCGTGGTAAAATCATCCCATGAGTCCTCCCATCCAGGGCAGAGCGGGAGGGTCTGTCAGACTCGTACCGACTAAAATCCACGGTGTCCTTCAATAGCCCTTTACGTTCCGGGGTCACGGTACTTCGTACAGTCTCGCGACCCTGGCAGGCTTTGGCTCTCTAGAGGGAGGCCCCGTCACTATGCTGACACTCTTTAAGGCGCGCGTGGAACACAACGCGCCGTTGACCCGGGCGCAGTCCATGGTCGGACAGCGAGTTGCCCATTACTCGCTGGCACTTGCAAGCCCTTAAATAAACAATAATTATATGAAAAGAACATCAACGAGAAAACAACGACAAGAAAATTGAACACCTAGCTGTTCCAAGAATATGTTCTGCTCTTTCAAACTATAAACTGCTCTCCGGAACAATTTGGTTTTTGTCACTTATTACCGTTTAATCATAGATTTTTTTTTTTTCGTGGTAAAATCATCAAATGAGTCCTCCCATCCAGGGCAGGGCGGGAGGGACTGTCAGACTTGTACTGACTAAAATCCACGGTGTCCTTCACTAGCCCTTTACGTACCGGGGTCACGGTAATCCCTTGGTCCCGCGACCCCGGCAGGCTTTGGCCCTCTACAGGCCCCGTCTCTATGCTGACACTCTTTGAGGCGCGCGTGGAACACAACGCGCCGTCGACCCGGGCATGGTCCATGGTCGGACAGCGAGTCGCCCATTACTCGCTGCCCGCATGCCCGCGCCTACGGTGGCCGGAGATCGTCTTGCGACGTCCGACGCCGTGGGCGTCTACCACTGCGGCTGGGGTGGAGGGAGGACGCTGTCCTCTCCCTCAGGCGGCCCGCCTCCTCCTTCACGAGCATGACTGCTTCGCAGAAGGAGGCGACCGCCCCCCACTTCGTCTCGCCCCGCAGCATGGCCTCGACCAATGCCGGGCGCGAGAGGTCTCCGCCTATCGCCGTCGTGAGGACACGGGGCAGCCCTGCACCGTATGCTCCACCGTGTCCTCCGGACGATCCTCGCAGTGGTGACACCCAGGCGTTTCTTCCCTCCCTATCAGACACAGGAACCTCCCGAAACTGTTTAATCATAGATATGTCAAAAGTTGTACAGGATTTTAAGGCTGCTTTACCACCACAGATGCGCTTTGCTACGTTGCTGCGGATGCGTTTGATATCCACCAATCATATTCATTGGTTTACATAGCACAGCATTGGTGGAAACGGATTCAACTAAGATGTGTTTTTTATGTGGTAGGATGCACTGCAGCTACGTGCAACGGAGCTAAAATATTAGATCCATCACAAAGTGAACGCCGCATATTTAAATATAGAAAACCAAAATGGCAAATAAGATTAGAAAAAAAGATAGAAAACCTAAGAGCCAATATAGGTAGACTAACACATTTTATCAATGGTGGCAGAAGTCAAAAGTTGATAGCTGCAGTAGAACAAATAAAGATTAAATACCAAATACATTCGCAACATGAGAATTCAAATACACAATTGGAACATTTTCTGGACACTTTAAAACAAAAACTAAATGCGGCATCCAGTCGACTTAAAAGATATACATAATATATATATATATATGTATAACGTGCACAAACCGAAAATCCCAAAACACAAAATTTATTAACAACGAAAAATATTTTTATAGAAACCTTACATCTAATAACAATGACAATAACAGTAACGAATCTTTAGAAACACCCCCTCCCGAAGTATTGCGAGATTTTTGGGCCAATATTTGGGAAAACCCAGTAAATCATAATAAAGACGCAGACTGGATAAATGAAGCATTACCAGATATCCCTGGGATGGAGTTTGAATTGATACCTATAAACACACTTATAGACGTCATAAAACGCACACACAATTGGAAATGCCCAGGTACAGATAATATTCACAATTACTGGTACAAGAAATTCACTAGCATTTACCCATTCATACATAACCATCTAAACACATTCATACAATCACCACATTTACTACCATCATACATAACTCAAGGAGTAACATATATGATACCTAAAGACATAAATGACACCACAAACCCAGCCAAATATCGCCCAATCACTTGCTTACAGACTATCTATAAAATCCTTACAGCTTGTATAAGTGAAGTGATATACGAACACCTAACTAAACACGACATTCTTGCGGAACAACAAAAGGGATGTCGTAAAAATAGCCAAGGATGCAAAGAGCAACTAACTATTGACGCGGTTGCTATGAACAGCGCAGTTAGAAAGAAAAAAGATATTCATACCATGTTCATCGATTATCAAAAGGCCTATGATTCAGTTCCACACAGCTGGCTGTTACATGTTTTAAAGATATATAATATTCACCCAACAATAAGAACATTCATTGAATCTGCCATGCAAAACTGGCAAACTGTCCTCAAAATAAACCAAGCTTCCATAACTTTAGCCACTGAACCAATCCACATTAAACGTGGAATTTTTCAAGGCGATGCATTAAGCCCTTTATGGTTTTGCATGGCCCTCAATCCACTTTCACATTTACTAGACAAAACTAACTCAGGATTCACACTGACAAACGATAACACACAATTCAACTTAACACACCTCATGTATATGGACGACATAAAATTATACTCAGGAGATAAAAACTCCCTTTTTATTCTAGCGGATACGATACAAGAATTTTCAACAGATATTGGTATGCAGTTCGGGGTAGATAAATGCAAAATTTTGGCAATTGTTAAAGGAAAAATCCAACATAATAGCTATACACTTGGGTCAGGGGAAACTATTGAGCCAATGGATGAACACAGCACATACAAGTACCTTGGTTTCAAACAATCCAGACAGATAGAACAAAAGATGACCAAAACAGAATTGCTCAAAAAATTTGCATCGCCTTAATCTAATCCTTAAAACCAATCTTAACTCGAGAAATACTATTAAAGCCATTAATACGTTTGCAATACCCATTCTTACATACTCTTTCGGCATTATACGATGGTCAAAAACTGATATCAGAAAACTTCAGCGCAGTATCAATACACTCTTTACCAAATATAGGAAACACCACCCTAAGTCATGCATACAACGCCTCACACTGCCACGCCAAGAAGGGGGACGAGGATTGATAGACATTAGTAATTTGCATAATAAACAGATACATTCACTCAGATCTTACTTCCACAACAAATCAGCACATTCAGCCCTACACAAACATGTAACAGAAGCAGACAAAAAACTTACACCACTTAACTTACAAAATAGAACAACTCAAATTAACGAAAACCTTATAAGTACACAGCAAAAAATTGCTGCATGGGCTGGAAAAGCGTTACATGGAAGACACCGAGCCAGTTTGAGCCAGCCACACGTCGACAAAGCTAAGTCGAACGAATGGCTCAAACGAGGTGAATTGTTTCCTGAAACTGAAGGCTTCATGCTCGCAATCCAGGATCAAGTAATAGCAACTCGTAATTATAGAAAACACATAATAAGAGACGCCAATCAGCCGACTGACTTATGCAGACATTGTAACAGTACCTCTGAGACAATTCAGCACATAACGGGGGCTTGTAAAACACTTGCACAAACAGATTATAAACACCGCCATGATCAAGTTGGAGCTATCATACACCAGCACTTAGCACACAAATTCAATTTTGTTAGGGAGATGGTCCCATATTACAAATACAAACCGGAAATCACTCTTGAAAACACGAATCACAAAATTTATTGGGATCGAACAATCATTACAGACAAAACCATACATTACAATAGACCTGATATCACCGTTCATGATAAAACAAATAATACAGTTTATTTAATAGATATAGCTATACCTAACACACACAATATCCAAACAACAATTTCCGAAAAACTCAGTAAGTACCAAGACCTCGCAATAGAATTAAAAACTCAATGGAAAGCACAAACCGTACATATTGTTCCAATAGTTCTCTCATCTACCGGTGTAATACCAAAATCTCTTACACAAAGTCTTGACACACTGCACATGCCTTCACACACGCTATACATGCTTCAAAAAGCCACAATACTCAACACCTGTCGCATCACCCGCAAGTTCCTTACTTCCTCTACAGTGTCATCCACGTTTTCAATTTAAATTTCCCCTTACATCCTTGGCTCCGGCCCGCGTGTAAGGTTAAACTCTCTCGAAAGAGAAGAAGAACAAAGAAATCAATAATAATAATACCTTTATTTCAGGCAACTATGGCCCATAACATAGAATACATAATAATAATATTATAACTATAAATAAACTAATACATATGATATGACCTACATTAAACTATTTTACACGAAGAGGCGGCGTCGTGTTTCGCTGACTGGTGCCGCGCAGCTGGCCACGAAAACGCCGGTACACGACACCCTTCGGCCAGAACTCGGGCTTGAGAAAGTTATCGAGATACTGAGTCGGTACTCGCACCACAAAAGACTTGAAGTTCGTTTCGTGGCGCGACTCCAACCTCTCGACCCTCAATGTCCAGGAGGTCTTCACTCGCAAAAACTCCACGACTTCCTCAACCTTCGTGGAGTGATGTAGCCGGGACAAATACAACTACGTCGTAGGTGTTGCAGGACGCAGTAACATGTTAGGCCCAGCCAGCGCGGAACCACACTGGTTCTGACTCTTCTGAGGCTTCTTCTTCATCTTCTTCTCCACCTTGATGAAGCCATCCTCGTCCGTTTGCCGCCGCGTCATTTTCTTATCGGAGACTGAGCGGCTCTGCTTACCCCCTTTGGCTTGCTGTTTCTGCGAGTTTTGCGACTCAGCAGGTTTGCCCTCGGTAACAATAGCGGCGTAGGCACATTTACGAGTACCTACGCGAGTAATCCGATCTACCTGTGACGTAGTCTTCATAGGAGACGCGGGACGATCGACGGTGTGAAGCAATGCATCCTCCGTGATTTGTACAGGTGACGACACATCCATATGGGCCGACTCAAAACTGCTGATGGAAGCATTTTGCTGAGCCGCGCCGCGACGCGTGTTCACATTCGTGGCGCTCGGTGGTGACCTACTTGCAACGACAGTATTGCGCAATGACGATACTTCGGCACGTAGATCTTCGATGGTATTTTCAACTTAGACTTCACCTCAGCCAGGCTTGTCTGCAACGATGTGATGTCCTTCAGCAACCTGGTGACATCAACATGATCGAAGGTGACAGGGGGCAGTCTATGCAGCTCCTTTGCCACGAACGCAGGAACGTCGTCAGGATCAGTCACCTTTAACAGGGTGATGATGTCCTGAATGCTCTTCTCAGTGCCATCTCTTCGTCGGGATGGCATCTCTTCGAGTTTCCCAATAGATTCAAATAGCAGCCTCTTGCCACTACTTATCTCTACGCTATGGCTGCGTGCTATGGATGCGTGCTATGGAGGCGTACTATGGGTCTTCTTCCCTACTATCGATTCATCTCATAGCTCGAGCTGCGCATCCTCCTAGCGCAGCTACTTTGTGGCGGCGCATCTTCATAGCACATCTTACTCGCACAGCTACATTGCGTAGCATCAGTGGAAACGGTCACACAGTTTCGTAGCTCAGCTTCTTACATCCTCCCAGAACAGCTACATAGCAAATTCCTTTTGGAAAGGCACCGTAAGGGTATTTTCGAGAGATCAAAGCGCGAACATTTTTAATAATCAGGTAAATATATCACAAACATACAGAAAATACCTGACACTATAACTTCTACCTCGCAAAAACTTGTGGGGCTGCGATAGCTTAGTTAGTTAGGCGTTTGAAGTACTTATCCAGAAGACGCAGGTTCGAGTTCCGTTCGCAGTCAATTTTTTCTTTCCGAAAAATCTTAGCAGGCATTATCGCGTATAATTATGTATACGTACTAAAAAGTGTGAGAGTAAGAAGTGTTCATAAACTAGTCATCGTAATTAGCGATGTTTTAGTATATTATTATAAGTATGCATAAACAGTACAGTGTAGATGGCCGTCAAATTGGCGCCACAATGCTCAGACAACCATACGCGACCTGTTTACATAACCACGCCCTATCTATTTGCTTTCCATCCGTCGTTTAAGCGTTATACATGTCTATAAGTTAATACTATATTAGTATGGCTAATACAGGCTTTGTTTCTGTTACAATCAATGTTAATGAGGTCTTAGGAATATAGGTATGGTTAACACACATAAATGTTAAATAATCTAATGAGTCTTTGGGGTAAGAGCAACAGAGTGGAAAGTTCCTCAATACCCGGTGAAAAGGAAGGTATCTTCCTTTATCTTCCGACCAGACGGGTGTTGTGTCTAGTGGGCTTTCAGCCCGACATTCATCGTCGGAATGTTCTATGACTTCTAAACTCGCGGATAACTTCGATTGCGCGATGAAGACATCTTAGTTCTTCCGTCGTTGCATAGATGGCGCTAGTGTACTTTTTGTACAAGTCCACCCACCCTGGATGAAGATCACATTCGGAAGGGACTAGCAGACTCGTACTGACTAAAATCCACGGTTTTCCTTCGATAGGCCTTTATGTTCTTGGTAATGGTTATCTGTTTATATAGTTCCGTGACCCCGGCAGGCGCTTGGCCTTCCATGGGGGCCCTGTCTCATTGCTGACAGCTCTTAGAGGCGTGCATGGAACACGACGCGCCCTCGACGCGGGCATGGTCCATGATCGGATGTCAAGTCACCCATTTCTCGCCATCCGCATGAGGTCTTGCCTTACGAACATAAAATATATAAATAAATTATTCACCTTTCTTAGTTGATTCTTATGATGAAATTCATCAAATTAGACCTCCCTTCCAGGATGGAGAGGAAGAAATTGTCAGACTCGGGCTGACTTTAATCTACTCTGTTTCCTCAATTGTCTTTTGCGTTCCAGAGACGCTAGGGTAATTGGTAACTATTTAATACTTTTTAATGCGACTTTTTGTTGCGTGACTGTGTCGCTTTTTTTACGTGGTAAAATCATCACATGAGTCCTCCAACCCAAGGCAAAGCGGGAGGGACTATCAGACTCGTACTGACTAAAATCCACGGTATCCTTCAATAGCCCTTTACGTACCGGGGTCGCGGTAATTCGTGAGTCCCGCGATCATGTGACTGAGAGAGACCATACTGATGTTGTTTCAGTTAGGAATCGAACCCACGACAGACAGCCCAGCAGTTTACCACCCAGCATTACATAAAATTGCAACTGAATCAAGCCAAAACTATGTATTAAAAATCGCTCCGAACCCTCAACAAATAATAGAACAAACTTAAATAATATGAAAACTTAGCATGCCTATAGATAATATTAGAAGCCTGGATTCACCGACTTTGACATGACTTTTAAACTAAAATTAAATTATATTATACGGGTCCATGAACTTTGTGAAACTTACTTTTATTAAATTGGAGATTATAATAAAGGTTGTTGGTGACTAAGACAATGTAATCAGTATAAAAATGTATAGTGAGAGGGATTACTATTAACCATACGACTCCAATTTGGCTTTCAAATTGACATAGTCAGGTGACTACTCGTATCACATTGACACTGTGATAGGGATATCTTTAATATTTTGGTTTCTGGAATAGTCAGTACCCTGAAAATGTTATTACCTACCTGAGATCGTGGCTGTCTGTCACTGATCAATTACTAAAATATTATTTTGAATAAAAAATCGTCATTATACGGGGTGGGAATTGAAAAAGTCTTTGAATTTATATTTTTCAGCCAGAGTTATCAGTGCTTTACGGCTAGGCTTCTTATTATCCAAAGGGATAAATGATAAACTGGGATAAACGCGTAGGATACCTTTTATCCCCGTTTAACGTTTCCTTCCACGTTATTCCAAACTCAAACATTTCCACTAAAATCTGTTCCCTAGTTTTTGTGTGAAAAATATGAAAGATCCATCCATCCTCATAAACGTTCGGGTTTATATTAGTAGTTAGACAATAGCCACGGGCCAATATTTGTATAGATTTTATAAAACAGTTAAGTATTTTTTATCAAATATCCTTCCAATACATTAACAGCTAACTAAATTAGTGTGCGACGACCCTACTTTTTATTAAGTTATTTGATTATTTTTATTTTCACGGCTCGTTTGCCCAAAGCTGATTCCACTTTAATTTTATAAACAGTTTATTCATCCATTTGAGAGTTATCAAATTTAATATTTAAAGCAAACAATGGAATCAGTGCCTGACGAAAAATATAATGATTTTTAGAGTTTGCCGTGTGCCTCCAAATCTCTCTAAACAATTACAGTGAAAATTTTTCTTTTAGCGTTACATAACATTTTATTTTTAGGTACCTAAATAAATATTTTTAAATAGAAAACTTTGACATTAATACAAAAAACTTCAAAGAGCTAAATAAGTATGATACAACGATTTTTTATTGATCCTACGCACAACAGTCTCTTAAAGTTCCAAATCAAATAGAAAAATCTCTTTGAATATCTGATATGTTTTACATACATAGGTACACGTATTTTTTTTTTTACCTAGAATATACAGGTTCTAGGTAAAAATAAAAAATACGTGTGGCACCCGGGGACTTATTATTTTTTATTAATGATTTATTTATGAAAAAAACAATATTTATATAACGAGAATATTTAACGAGAATATCATCCCATCGTTGCTCTATGGGAAGTTACTAATTAGGCTATGGTCAGACACGTCCATCAAGTGATGGGTCAAGAAAAAAATTCATTCATTCTAATTTTATTCATTCACGTTGACATGACAGATATGACAGTGACAGTGTTAGGTTTATTTTCGTTACGGAATTTCTTGATTCGGACGCCGCCCTCAAAGCCCGTGATAAAAGCTATGAAATAGCTTAATAACAATAAAAATGGTGCCTTTAAAGGGCTTTTTTCGGATACAATTCGTTGTAAGACCTACGCTTTTTGGACTTAAATTGTAAAACAATAAGTTCTCGTAACATTTACTTAATTTGGCTTGACATGAATAGCTTGGGGCTGAAGTAGGTTTATAAATAACTTTGTGTGAGTGTTTTGTAAAGGTCAACAAAATAAATAAATATCAGAATTATATTACACTTAGTTCAACTTAGAAAGTCAGTATTTTTTCACTATATCAGAATATCTTAATGAAATGAAAGGTTTTATAAAAAGAAACATGTATAATAATACATAGTGCCCGCGGCTTCATTCATGTTAATATAGAATTTGGCAACCAATTTGGGTTGTGCTCTGCTTGTATTAATTTAATAACATTTTGAAATAGAAAGAAAGTGGATCCAGCTGTTATCATAAGAAGTTTATTATTGTTTTATTTGGGAGAAGTATTCTACTGTATATTTGTAAGCGTGCTCTGAGAATGGGTTTTGGTATTTCGGGTTATGAATGGGACAAAATGAATTTAATAAAATGAACAATAAAAAAAGACATCTGATTTACTCCAAACTTCGAACATAGACTTATGAACAAAATTGATTATTGTTTTAAATATTTTGATCAAAAAGTCTTGAACAAGTAAACTCCTTTTACTTTTTTCAAGATTTTTTGGAAATTCCTACCCCAAAGCAGTTATTGAAAATCATATGTAGGAAAATACGCGGTTGAAGTTACAGCCGGAGTGCTGGTCAACAATTTAATCCCAAAATTAACTCCATTGTCAAAACTGAACCATTTGAACTGTAACGTTAGTAATTAACCTCACAATAGCTTCTACTAACTTGTACGACATCATTGTCGATTAGTTTGTAGTATGTGATAATGGCGGAGGATCAATGTTATTTGACTTGGCAGCTACTTTTGATAGTCAGCTCTATTGCTTTTATAGTCTGCGCAGAGATAACGGTTTCTTTGACATCTGATATTTAGCTTGTAGGACAAGAATATCGTAATCGCTTTTGGTCAAGAATCTTTTCAAACCAATAATGACTACACTACTATTAAGCACGAACCCCATAGCTTCCGGCTATTGCTGCTCTGCATCACTTACGGACATGAGATTAGATAGTGTTGTGAACTAAAAAATGGTGAAAACCTGCTTGCACAGTTGTACCGTTTCCCTATGTTTATAAAAACTTTTGAATCAAAACTTTTAGGAAGATTACTCAAAAGTTACGAGCTCCTTTCGTAGGGGCCCATATCTTCGTTGGTGGACTAAGAGAGTAGACCTCCCAGTTACTGTTTGATCTGATAAGTAATATATAATAATAAGTTCTGCATACAAGTTCATTCGCGTGAAGTCTTGGCTCCCAATCTACTGCGTCACATCAGATCGGCAACTCACAGTACATTTTTATCCGTTTTATTAGACAAAAGTTTAACTGCATAAATGACAACGGTAATCAAGCTTGCCATCAGACTAACTTTGCTCTTTAAAGGGCCTGAAATCATCTCCTATCTCTCGTCAAAACGAGAAATACTATGTATAAGTCACCATACTATCTCATGCATGAAGGCGTAATCTAGAGATATTTTTTTCTATTTAGAACACTGTCAACGAATATGAAAATTTTAAAATCTTAAGCAAACGTTTAAAATTCAGCACAGCTCCATGTTGTATTCTTTAAAAACGCTGGTGGAATGATATCAAAATTCACTTAAACTTTGAACAACAGATGCAGCGGAAATTCTTGCTGAGATCCGATTTAGAAACTGTTTAGAATTAACACGTTGACAGTCCCGCCTATTTCGGATAAACTCGTGGTACGTCCAATAGTTTTTTTTTTTTATTAACAGTTTTGATTGTACGTCCTTAGAAAATCATAGCTCTAGCTCACACGTCCAGCCCAAAAAACGCAGTTCAGTTGCCTTTGGCGAATGCATTACATGTAATGCACGGCCGTCACAGCTAGACCAAAAATGCATTACATGTAATGCACAGACAGTCAACGTGTTAAAATATTATGAACGAACAACAACAGTTTGTTTATGAATATTTGCTTTAGCAGATAAGAAAGATAACAATACACAACGTGGGTCCTCCAGCTGTCAACGTCGGCACGATCTTTCAAAAACTGGCACAGCCACATCCAAAAACTGGCACAGCCCGGGCCGAGGTCGTGGGACTGTCTCATCAGATAATCGTGACCATGGAACGTAAACGGCTATTGAAGGGTCACCGTGGATTCCGCCCTGGGTGGGAGGATAATTTTGTGGTGATTTAACCACGATAAATAAAACAACCTCCGTGGACGACGTGATGCAGACGAGCTACTTGTCACCTGATATTTTTTTTAACAAACACGGTCGACGAACTGGTCGAGCGTCCGACTGAAGCTTTTTGTGCCATGGGTTAGAATCCCACACGGAAGAAATATTTTGTAAGATCTACAAAGAATTGTTCCGAGTCCGGCAGTTAAAGTGTGATAGTTTAATGTTTGTTAACACTAAAAAAAATAAATAAAATAAATATTCCACAACTATCACACAACGCCATCTAGTCCCAAGCTAAGCAGAGCTTGTGTTATGGGTACTAGACAACTGATAAACATACTTATATATTTCTAAATACATACATATTATAGATAAATAACACCCAGACACAGAACAAATGATCGTGCTCATCACACAAACATTTGTCCTGGGTGGGAATCGAACCCACGACCTCCGGCATAGCAGTCAGGGTCACTAACCACTAGACCAACAGGCCAGTCAAACATATACATTTCATGTGTAAACCTTCTGTCAGATTCACCTCTGGTTATACTCACATATAATATCTACGGTATTCGCTAACATTATTCTCATGTTATAGTGCCTCCTAACAATGTCCAATTTTGTCACGTTTTATCCCAGAAAAATATCCAGGTGAAACAAACGTGCGACCACCGCGAAAAGTTAGCTTAACTAACGACAACACTTTATTAACAGGTTTCCATTGGATTTGCGTGGATTTGTTCCGGGTTTTAAATCAATTGTAACTAGTGGAACATAGTGCTATTTGCTTGTAATTCGATTAGTCTGCGAATATTGCATACAGATGAAATGGATGAGCAACAGGCCACTGCCATTTTACATGTACGGCTTTGATTCTGGCTATGCATAAACAGAATATACGGTAGATTTTGCTGTTGTTATTTCAGTTCGTTTCAGATCAAAGGGAAGGCTTTAGAAGTGTCGAATGTTGACTAACGATGGCTTTGTTCTAAAATAATCTAGGCACAGTCTGCGCAACGATGTGGTTACCTCCCTGAAGCTTCTATGTTTGTTACTGGGGTAAACAATTGATGAAGCCCCTTCTTACCTATCTTTCTACTCAATGTTTGAGCTGTAAATATATGATGAAGATGGTTTTAGCTAGGTGTATCACGGGGCGCCTGCCGCGACTATTCCATTACCGTGACCCCGGTACGTAAAGGGCTAGTGAAGGACACCGTGGATTTTAGTCAGTACAAGTCTGACAGTCCCTCACGCCCTGCCCTGGGTGGGAGGACTCATTTAATGATTTTACCACGATAAAAAAAAGGTGTATCACGGGGCGAGATAAAAAAATTGCTTTAGATTTTGAAATTTACCTGTTTATGCCATAAGGGTCGGGTCAGTTGGTTTGTGGATAGGTGAGCATTTATGTATAATAAATTTGCGTTGAGTTTCCTCCGTGTCATGAAAACCACATTGTTTTTAGTTGTAGTCAAGAGCCTGAAAGTCTGAGCATTGTAAGTAGCATTAGTACTTATTTTATCTCAGTTTAATTTGGATTCGACAAATCGTGGAATTAACCGAAAATTAATTTATTTTTGATTTCCCGTTACGATGGATTGAAACGTACGAGTATTTACATCAAAATTTATTTGTCAATAGCATGCCCAGTTAGTGGTCAAACATTTTCGTTACAAAATTAAATTAATTTCCATCAAAAACTAATCAAAAATATTGCAGAAAATAAATAAAAAAACTACATGTATTTACTCTAAGCGTGTATTTTTTCGATTTAACATAACGTTCAACTAATCGAGTTTATTTACTATTATTTTACGCGAAAGTGTTTATTTTTTTCAAATTTTGATTAATTTTGGTACGGAGAGATGTAGATAGGAAAACTTGAAAAGGCTAATTTAATAAGAACCACAAGAAAAACTGGACTGTTTAACACTGGCGTCTCGGAAAGGGTAGCATATGAGTAATTATTCATTTAACAGAAAAATTCGCACGCAGTATAAATAAATAAATATTCCACAACTATCACACAACGCCATCTAGTCCCAAGCTAAGCAGAGCTTGTGTTATGGGTACTAGACAACTGATAAACATACTTATATATGTCTAAATACATACATATTATAGATAAATAACATCCTGACACAGAACAAATGTAATATTTGGATACCAATAAATAAAGGACTATAAATGCAATGATGCCTAACAGGATGCAGTTAAATACCAGGATTTTTGCATGGAGCGACTACCTATCGGACCTGCACAACCCAGTTAGTACTGGGTGATACGTGCCTCTTCCTCAGGCTGGTTATCAGACTTTCATCCCACCAGCTGCCTGCAACGAATGTCAAAGATCTTGATGGTTGCTTTAAAATATGTATCAACATCATCAGCCTATAATGTTCGACCTGCAGGGACATAGGCCATAATCTACCACGGGCCCAGTGCGGGTTGTGATGAGACCACATATTTTGGAATTTCTTGATTCTCGGACATGGTGGTTTATCACGATGTTCACCGTTCATCGTTTTAAGAGCAGTGATGCTCAAATGAATTTCTCTAAGTAATACGCCAGCCTGGGTTCGAACGCATGACCTACAACTCGTAAGTCAGGGCCAATATCACTGAGTCACTGCTCACGAAATATGTATTTCAAAATCAACACACAATCCCCTTATAACACTCGCCTTCGGTCCTAATAAACGCCAAACCGTTAGAAAATAAGGTTACAGTATCAAAAGAAACAATCGTACAGCTTAAAGGAAAACCCATAATCACACGCACACACCCACACTTCCACTCACAAACACATACAAACACTCATGTATGTGTACGGACTACAATAGGTGTCCCACACACGGAAATTCTTACAATTTCGATTCAATTTAGATTTCTTACTGACGCCTTTACAGGGTGTTCTGTTTAGAAATTGAATTTCAGTTTCGTGTGAAGTTAGTGGGGAGTTGTTGTTTTTTTATTTTTGTATGTAGGATTTATACATCGCTTAGAATACCAATCCCCGGGTTGTTACACTAGCCATTTAATAGATAACTGTAAAATTGTTTTGAAAAAAAAAGGAAGATGTCGGTTTTGATAACGACTTTTTACCAACGTGTTGGGACACAGGCCTCCTCTTAGTATTTTTTTTAATAAACATTGTGTTAGCAGTCAAAGTTTGGTCGCGAGACTATACGAATTACCGTGACCATTGAACGTAAAGGGCTATTGAAGGATACCGTGGATTTTAGTCGGTGCGAGTTCCTCCCGCTCTGCCCTGGGTGCGAGGACTCATTTGATGACTTGATATTTAAACAAAAACTATTATTATTTATAAATGTGCGTTCGACGATCACTCTATTGTCAATTCAACGAATTTCCCACCATGTAATTACCGTTTACTTATCTCCAAAAATCATAATTTAATTTGAACAATAAAATTACCACGAACAAATCTTATAATTTACTATTTTCAACAAGACACGCAAAATTTACAAAACACGACAGCCAACAAATCTGTTCTTTACATTAAATTACGTCCCAACTGAAAACAGAACGCCTAATTTAATGTTCTTAATCACGCAATACGAAGTTTAAATGTTCATTAAATTTAAATTATTCACACTTATTTGTCCCTATTTTGAGTATTTCTATTGACATGAAAATACTAGCGACATCCCTGGCTTCGCATAGGTGTAGTTATCTTTGTATGAAAACGATCGAATATTTTTGAGTTAACCTTTTACAAACAAACACAATTTTTTTAATGAAATTTGATATCTAAATTTTTTTTTCTACAAATCTTAAATCACCATTTAACAAGTAACTGTCTTAATGAGAAGTTCTTCCAAAATGTACCAGAGTTTTGTTTTTATTAATTTAATCAATTAAATTAATTAATAAGTTTGAGTAACTGTGTAGAGAGCATCCTGTACGTCACCTGTCCTCAAAGATAAAGTTGAGTGTTTCCTACATCGAAAGTGTCGAATACTCGAACGAACGAATGAAATGATCTGAAGACGGTATTCATCAACCTTTTGTAACTTCTAACAATAGATTTCAAACCTTATTGTTCCGGAGGTAAAGTTTCATTTTACACGTCACTTTTGTGAAGAATTCTCAAGTTTGATCTACAGACGAAGTGTTAATTCTGAGAGGTTTAAACTGAATCCTATTTGAAAACGTTTCGTCATAAAGTTTATCTAAATGACGGAATATTTTCATTGGGAATTTAGGTATTACCTATATGAATCTTCAATAAAAGCATGGCTTTACCAGGGACTAGTTAACTACGTTATTATTGTCATTAGGGAGAACATGAAAAGTGAAATACACAGTGAAACAGACACTGTGTAAAACGGATAAGTACTATGAATTACTTTGAAATTTTGATCGAAAATATTCATGTCAAAGACGATGTCTTCGCATGTCCACCTGTGGGTTTTCTTTCTTCGTTCATCTGTCCTGTCCATGGTCACCACACTGCGATCTTTATTATCGCAATTATCGAAAAATATTTGACCTTTATCTTTTTATTTGTTACGAGTACGTAAGCCAAAATTGACGCAGATTATGACGCTTTTAAAGCAATACAATACGTCATATTTTGTTATAACTTTTACAGTTTTCTGACGTCACAAGTCCCGAGTTTTGAGGCGATTTAACTTAGTCAAATATACGAGTGCAATAAATAAAAAAATACGAGGCAATTATTTTTCAATACTGTATCTAACAGGCTTAATAGTTTTACAATTTAATTGCTGCTGTTATCAAGCCTATTGTAAGCAAAATGCATTGTAATTATCCCTGTAGCTGTTATTTGGGACAGCGTAACATCCCCCTGTCATGTGTGGATTATCTCGCGTGTTATGTGGATGTGGCGTGGGCAGGTGGATAACAATTGGTGGGTGATTACCACTGTGATTGACAGGTGCATGTGTTCCTGGCTTTTGTGTTGTTAGTACGTCATTATGTTTGTGTAGATATGGGTTACTTAATTAATTCATTTGACGCTACGCTTGGCGATGTGGTGGAAGGATCGATAATCGACTGCTGCGCTGTATGACAGAAGAAAAATTGAAACTAAACTAGCTGACCCGGCAAACTTCGTACCAGCTCCGAATCAATTTTTTTACAATATTTTTTCACATTTTAAACCTTCCCTGGACCAAAATTAGCCAAATCGGTCCAGCCGTTCTTGAGTTTTAGCGAGACTAACGAACAGCAATTGATTTTTATATATAACTAGCTTCCGCTCGCGACTCCGTCCGCGCAGATGTCGGTCTTCGCGTGGATGGTTTTTGTCCCCATTTTGAGTAACTCTGACAATGACATCTTATAAATATTACGGCGCTAAATCCACTGCGGGTAATGCAACGTGTGTTCGCGGTTCTACAGAACAACGTCTATGAATAAAACTGAAAAATAAGTTTTTTTTTCTACGTATTTTTCCAGGACAAAAAGTATCCTATGTTATGCCCAGGATAATAAGGAATAATTATACCAAGTTTCATCAAAATCGAACCGTTAGTTTTCACGTGATGCCTGCACAAACAGACAGACAAAATTTTTTTTAATCATATATTTGGGTTTGGTATCGATCCAGCAACACCCCCCGTTATTTATTTTTTCAATATTTTCAATGTACAGAATTGACCCTTCTACAGATTTATTATAGTATAGATTATATAGAATGAATTAAAAATAATTATTTCGAGCATTCTAAACCCATAGCATACAGTAACAATAAAACACATTTGTATAATCTACTGGACATGATTGTTTCATTGTGTTTATTAATATCAATGTTTGTAAACGCGACACAGGAGAACGTTCCTGAGTGGGGTAAAGTTAAAAAAAAAAGAAAAACACTTTCATTTTCAACGCGACCACTCGGCCAAAACCAACGAATGTTTTGGTCCTAGGTAAGACTGAATCCATTGTCCCTACATAGTCTGCAATGTATCGCAACTTGCATGCAATTTCTTGCATCATCTTCATGAGTGTTTGTGTTTGAGGAATGATGTAGCTTTAGTTTTGGTGTAAAGTTTCAGTCAATGTTAACAAAACACCTGTCCCGTGTAAGCTATAGTATCCAAACTATAAAGTTCCATATTATTTTTATCCGCGGAGGTCGGCATCTGGTCACGTCGTATCCGCCTTAGTATCCGCTTTAATTTCCGAACGGCATTTAACGTGATTTCGTGCTCTAACGACTGGTAGGGATGTGGTGAGGTCGATAGTTTAGTATCAAATAAATTTGTGTTTGGTTACACCATTATATACTTGTAACTACGACTATAAAGTGTTGTTGGTATTCATTTGTTTCGTGTTTCATGTGTGTGTTTTGAAAGTGTTTGTAGTATAAACTTTATTTTCAGAGAACATTTCATTTTTTTTATTTTTTTTATAAACCACAACTATGACACAACGCCATCTAGTTCCAAGCTAAGCAGAGCTTGTGTTATGGGTACTAGACAACTGATAAACATACTTATACAGCCTGTTAGTGTAATCAGTCTTAAACTTGAAACCAGTGGTTTGGTATCACTTACAGAACGTAAATTCAATAAAAAATAAAAACTTTTTTTTTTTCAATAAAGTCTCCATTTTTCCCCAAAATTATTTCACCCTATTACGCAAAGGTAAGATCAAATAAGCCGCGACATAGCGCGCCGGGCCGCGACGCCGGCGCCCCGCCGCGTCGCCCGCGCACACTTCAGTGATCAGTCAGCCGGCAGCGTCGCTACGGAACGTACGTGTGTACGCTCGCAGCGCAGCGCACGACTCCGCGCCGCCCCACCGTTAATTTTTCGCGCAAGTGTTAGTGTTTAGTGATTATGTCGTACACAAACGAACAGTGGACCGAAATGGTCCGGGTTTACGCCGCGTCGGGTGATAACCTGAACGAGGCTCGGAGAATGTACGCTGACTAACTTACATCATCTGGACTCGTCACGCAACAAAGGTAGGTATTTTTGCCTGTCCTAAGCCAGGAAAAGTATGAAGGGAAGTTAGTTACATCACAGGTTACCTGTATTTTATGATGTAGTTAGTTAAAACTTATGTAGGTATGTAGTTAAACGGACGGCTATTGCGGCAGGTTAACGCCCTTTGCAGTGAATACGTAACTCGGGCGCATAGTATCCATGAATTAACGGACGGTGTAGGACAGAAACATTTTTGATTTTTTTAAAGAAAAATTCGTTTATTTATTTTTAAATTCAGACAAACATTTTTATAATTAAATCAACTACCTATGGTTTCAAGGTTAAGACTGATTACACTAACAGGCTGTATTTTTCTAAATACATACATATTATAGATAAATTACACCCAGACACAGAACAAATGATCGTGCTCATCACACAAACATTTGTCCTGAGTGGGAATCGAACCCACGACCTCCGGCATAGCAGTCAGGGTCACTAGACCAACAGGCCTGTCATTGGCCATGCAAGAAATTTATTGAAAGTATTTGTCTCAAAGTAAGTTAATTCTAAATGTGCCTACTCTTTTTTTTTTTTTTTTGCGTGGTAAAATCATCAAATGAGTCCTCCCACCCAGGGCAGGGCGGGAGGGACTGTCAGACTTGTACTGACTAAAATCCACGGTGTCCTTCACGAGCCCTTTACGTACCGGGGTTACGGTGATGGGTAAGTCCCGCGACCCCGGCAGGCTCTGGCCCTCTACAGGCCCCGTCAATGTGCTGACACTCCTTGAGGCGCGTGGAACACAACGCGCCGTCGACCCGGGCATGGTCCATGGTCGGACAGCAAGTCGCCCATTACTCGCTGCCCGCATGCCCGCGCCTACGGTGGCCGGAGATCGTCCTGTGACGTCCGACGCCGTGGGCGTCTACCACTGCGGCTGGGATGGAGGGAGGACGCTGTCCTCTCCCTCAGGCGGCCCGCCTCCTCCTTCACGAGCATGACTGCTTCGCAGAAGGAGGCGACCGCTTCCCACTCCGTCTCGCCCCGCAGCATGGCCTCGACCAATGCCGGGCGCGAGAGGTCTCCGCCGTCGTGAGGACACGGCGGTGCTCTGCCCAAGCGGGGCAGTCCTGCACCGTATACTCCACCGTGTCCTCCGGACGATCCTCGCAGTGGTGACACCCAGGCGTTTCTTCCCTCCCTATCAGACACAGGAACCTCCCGAAACTTCCGTGTCCGGTGAGGACCTGCGTCATGCGGAAGGTAAGGACGCCGTGACGCCTATCCAGCCACTCCTCAAAGAGGGGTCTTACCGCCGCGATTGCGGCGTGCCCGGACCTCGGTTGCGACAGTCGCTCCCTCCATACTGCCCTGAGATCGCGCCGGAGCTCTTCCCGCCGCGCCTCGACCTGTCGAGGCAGCGGGGATTCGCCCCGGCGCTGCGCCTCCACGCGCCATTCGTAGACGCGCTGGAGGGCAGTCGCCTCCAGATCCCAGGGCAGCAATCCTGCTAGGAGGTTGGCTGATTCGCCGGCGATCGTGCGGTATCCCCGGATCATCCGGATAGCCATGACCCTCTGGCATGCGACCAGCTTGAGTGGTCGCGTCCGGATGCTTAGGGCCCACACAGGGGCCCCGTAGAGGGCCATGGACCGCACGACACCGGCGTACAGCCTCCGGCAGGAGGCGTTTGACCCGCCGAGATTGGGCAGGAGTCGCCTGAGGGCGCCTGCTGCCCGGTTCAGCTTTGGGGCCAAACGTAGGAAGTGCTCCCTAAAGTTCCACCGGCTGTCGAGGACGAGTCCCAGGTACTTCATCGTCCTCCCGACGCCGATGCGAACCCCAAATGTGCCTACTCTAAAAAAAAAAACATCTCTTCAGGGCTTAATCTGTTGAATGGGAGTCATCTATATGCTGACGATCTGCAAATTTATTCACAAGCTCCGGTAGATGAATTGTCTGAGGCGGTGAATATGGTGAATAAAGACCTGGCACGTATTTCTGAGTGGAGTTTGGCTCATGGTTTGAAGGTTAACCCTGTGAAGACGCAAGTCATTATTGTCGGTAGCCCTAGGCTTCGTTCAAAAATTAACTGGTCGGCCGTTCCCCAGATATATTTTGATGGATCATTAATCCCTTACAGCGATGCAGTTAAAAACCTGGGTATTTATATTGACAAGGACTTATCTTGGGGGCCCCAGTTGCAAGAGGTGAGCCGCAAATTGTTTGCGTCTGCAGGTTCCTTACGCCGTTTACGCAATTTTCTTCCAACTGCCACCAAAGCTGCGCTTGCCCAATCTCTCCTTCTCCCTATCCTCGACTATGCCGATACCAGTTATCCTGATCTCACTGAAGTGCAGCTAGATAAGCTTGAGCGACTCCAAAACTTCTGTATCAGGTTCATATTTGGTTTGCGCAAATATGACCATGTCTCCGAGTTCCGCGATAAACTCAAGTGGCTGCCTATCCGCCTTCGCCGGAATACGCATATTTTATCTTTATTGTACAACATTCTCTTCAATCCCACTACCCCCGTTTATCTCAAAGAACGCTTTAAGTTCATTAATGACACACATTTTAGACATTTGAGATCATCGGAGAATTTGAGGCTTTTGATGCCTGCACATACCACTAAATTCTATGACCATTCGTTTACGGTTCAGGCTATCCGTTTATGGAATGCATTGCCGGAGTCGGTAAGACAAGCAAAATCACTTATGGCATTTAAAAACTTAGTTGTTAATCATTTTCATTCACTCCAATGATTTAAAGTTCAATCCAAGTCAATCATAATTATTTTTACTATATTATTTTATTTGTTAATATTATTTTGTCTTCCACATCAATGTAAACATATTATATACATATATATATATTTATTTATTTTAATTTTATTTATTTTTTGACATAATATATTTCATTTTCTTTTTTCTTTATCGTTTACTTCATTTGTATTTAAATAATATCCATAATTATCATCATTTATACATTTATTTACATTTTTGTTTGAAGAGTAATTACAGTACACCATTGACTACCCCCTACCCTTCTTATCTTAATTCATACAGTCCATCCAAAGGTTGTCTGGAAGATATCGCTATTAGCGATAAGACCGCCATTGTAACCATAAATTAAGCTATATTGTAAACAGTAGTTTTAAAATGTTGGTGTACAATAAAGTATAATCTATCTATCTATCTATCTATTGTTGCATTGCATACTGACACGTATGAATTATTTGTTACCCCGTTCTCTCAAAATGTCTTCACGTTAATCGTTATCGTAATTTTCACAACAAGCGTTTAAATACTACCCTTCTACGATGTTAAAAATTTATATCGATATTATAATCTTCCCATCCCTAGAGTCCACGGAACAAAATAAGACTAACGAAAAAGTTACAGAACAGGAGCGTATTATAATTTAATTGCCTTCTTTAATTACGTATCGACGTAAATCTCTTTTAATTCTAACTTAATTAGTAAACGAAGTGGAACTTTTTTATGGAAAAAAGACATTCCGAAAGTATACTTAATTGGACATTAAAAGTTTTGAAGGATGACTTAGGGATGAGGTAAAGATTTTTTTTTTGTTAAGTACCGAGTATTGCTATATTTATACAGGGACTGGAGTATGTAAGCATTGTAACAGCTGTCTTATAGTTCTCCGTGTTGAGGCCTTTTTTTGTAGTCCGTCATATTGCTGTCAGCCCTTTGAGGCGCGCGTGGTACACAACGGGCCGTCGACCCGGGTGTGGTCCATGATCGGACAGCGAGTCGCCCATTACTAGCAGTCCGCATACCCGCGCCTACGGGTGGCCGGAAATCGCATTACCATGTGCGATGCCGTGGCGGCTGGGTAGTGAGGTGGACGCTGTCCTCTCCCTCAAGCGTCCCGCCTCGTCCTTGGCTAGCATGTTTGTTTCGCTGAAGGAGGCGACTTTAGCACAAGATTTCCATATTTTAGCATACAGCGTTCTTTAAGTATGTACTCATACGGCGTTTATTGTTTGAAAAATGAAACAGTGCATTTAGTATTCGATCGGACTAGGGAACTATCATCTTTTTCTATAAAATTAACGTCTAAGTTCATGTTTATTTCAAATCACAAAAACTAGTAAATTCATACTAGAGCCTGAGAATTAAAAAATAATTCTAATTTCCTTGCTGTTAATAGTTTTGCGTGAGTCATTTCCTATCACGGTTAATAAATTGTTTACTAATAATGTTATGTATCAGGGAACTCAATCTTGAAGGGATTAAAACACTTGGCGTAATTGTAACAGCAAACAGCAAGAAACGTGACAAGTAATTGCTTTTTATTAACATTTAGTTAAAACAGAGTAATATGAAGGGACGTCGGATTTCGCGGGGTGATTTCCACCATGGGCTTACGGACGGCTAGTAATGGATAACTCGACGTCCGATCAATGACCAGGGCAACTATTATCTAAGCCCGAAACCCGTACCTTCGGCCGACGTTCGGGAGTTTCGTATATTCTTTATGACTCACGGTCATAAGACTAGTTAGAACGAACTAAAAATTTGTGGAAACATGACGGGACTGTTGTCCTGTCTCTTGATGTGATGTCAGAACTGAATTCAGAACTAATAGGGAGTTGGGTTCACTCAAATTTCGAGTTACTTTCGTACGGGTCTGTATTTTTGTTGACGAGCTAAGTAAGTAGAACCTCCTTTAGAACGCTGTAAGACTTTCACGTTCAAGAAGTTGCTACCCTCAAACTCTTAGCTGAAGAACCATTTCTCCCCAAAAAAACTCATTCATTTACTCGCCAATGAAAACATGACATAAATCATAACGTAACATACAAAAAATGCAGATACGATAAGTATACGGATTCGTGAACAGGCTCGCGGAATTATGATGAATGTTATAGTTGCGTGCTCCGGACTTTGAACGGGTGTAGGGCTGACTGTGGCCCGAATTTAGGGCGAATAAATTGAGCTGGTACTTGAAGGCACATTTAACTGGTTATTAAAATATTATAGAGAAGTTGAATAATTTTTTTGTTAAGACTATTCTAGAACCAAACATTCGAAGACATGTGACATCTACCAACCCGAATTTGGCCCGCGTGTTGGATTATGGCTCCTCGCATGGGCTGATGATGATGATGAAATGGTTAGCTACTTGGTTATGTTAAGACAAGACCGAACAGATTAGGCAATTGCTTCATCGTTGACCACATCATCGCTTCATATCGGGTATGATTTTTTTTAGCGTGGTAAAATCATCGAATGAGTCCTCCCACCCAGGGCAGAGCTGAATGTCAGACTCGTACTGACTAAAATCCACGGTGTCCTTCAATAGCCCTTTACGTTCCGGGATCACGGCAATTCGTGAGTCCAGCGACCCCGGCAGCCTTTGCCCTCTAGAAGGGGGGCCCGTCATTTTGCTGACACTCTTTGAGGCGCGCGTGAAACACAACGCGCCGTCGACCCGGGCATGGTCCATGGTCTAACAGCAAGTTGCTCATTACTCGCTGCCCGCATGCCCGCGCCTACGTTGAATTGTGTATAATATGTTGCAATTGACTTTGTTCACAAAATTGTTTACTTGTAATGATTTATGGCAGCATAATTAAAGTTGATTTCTAATGCTTCACACATTTTGCTATTCCATCTCATTTTACATTTACATCGCCCGTCATAGATTAATCAAATTATTACCAACTTTGTTTCCATCTACACGCAATGACTAAGTGCCTTAATGAAAAACATTTTTTTTTTTAAATGTTTCTAAGAAAACCAATTCAAGCCATGAATCACTATAATTTAATCATTTTTCAAGTGAAAGATTTTGATTACTTTTTTTCTAAGAAACCTTCGCTTTTACTCTGATAAACTTCCAAAATAGAACTACTTAACTACCAAGAGTTAATTAATGTTGGTTTAATCTGGTCTATATCCGTTTTTCAGGCAAGCTTTCAGGGGTGTCACTTATACGCAACTTGGAGTTCTTTTGTTAATAATTAAAAAAAAATCTAATTATGGTTTGTTTCTCAGTTCTGGCTTGTAATTAATTTTATTTTGTTTTTAGATCTTTTCTTCAATGAGCGTGTGCGCAATGACAACGCCTCTTATTGACCACATTCTTTCGGGACATATAATCTGCTAATATTGCCAACTAGACATATTCATTAACATTTTCGTTTTTTTTTTTCATAAAAAAATAAACGAAATCTAAAAAACAACCTTAAAAGGTTATGGTGCATATTAAACTTAACACGTACGTCACTTCGAGGTTGAACTTTGCACACGTTTATCATCGTAAAAATTACTCTTGACTGACAAAATGTAATGTAACATGTCGTACTATTTTAATTTGTAACAAAACCCTCTCTCACCGGAATTAACAGATTGACAGCACAATATTAAATGTAACACACCACAATTTACGACCAACCCTACGCCTGGGCTCAAAAGAAAATATATTATTTGTAACATAATATTAATTATTCTAGCAACTGTTTCTACCTGAAATTATTACAGGTTAAGTAGAAAATTAATAATTGTAATACCAGAGGCCGTAATGCAGATTTTGACAGGTAAGGTTGGGTACACACGCGATCCTTTCAATGTACGAACAATTTGTCGGCATTCTGTGATGTTGTTCGGCGGCATTTTGTGTTGTAGCGGCTTAGGTTACCTGTATGGCTATGTTGTTAGTCTATTATGATAATGAGTTCTGGGTAGTATTTTGTACCGTTAGGTTAACTCGTTCGGTTAATGTCTGTGGTTAAATGATTCACTGCATTGCCGCAGTGGCTGTAATCTTTATGGTTTATGGAAAAAAATCGAAACAGCTTATCGGTTTTCCTCTAATTTCTTTTTAATGCGCCTCCTTCTTTCTGCGTTTCAAAATACAGTTTTATTTTTCTGTTGCTTTTTATACTTTTGCTATGTTTTTTTTTTGTATTGGGATATTTTTTGACATTCAAACTCCTTTTTTTATTTGTTTTTCGACATCATTTGGTATCAGAGTTGATTGAGCAGTTTCTGGGAAATTCACAGGCCCCTCACGTCACTTTAGACTTACAAATTGATGTTATAAAGTCCAGCTTTCCTCACAATATTTTTCATTGATTGATTCTAATATCAGTGATGTACTTTTTTTTTTTTTTTTTTTTATCGTGGTAATATCATCAAATGAGTCCTCCCACCCAGGGCAGGGCGGGAGGGACTGTCAGACTTGTACTGACTAAAATCCACGGTGTCCTTCACTAGCCCTTTACGTACTGGGGTCACGGTAATCCCTTGGTCCCGCGACCCCAGCAGGCTTTGGCCCTCTACAGGCCCCGTCACTATGCTGACACTCTTTGAGGCGCGCGTGGAACACAACGCGCCGTCGACCCGGGCATGGTCCATGGTCGGACAGCGAGTCGCCCATTACTCGCTGCCCGCATGCCCGCGCCTACGGTGGCCGGAGATCGTCCTGCGACGTCCGACGCCGTGGGCGTCTACCACTGCGGCTGGGGTGGAGGGAGGACGCTGTCCTCTCCCTCAGGCGGCCCGCCTCCTCCTTCACGAGCATGACTGCTTCGCAGAAGGAGGCGACCGCTTCCCACTCCGTCTCGCCCCGCAGCATGGCCTCGACCAATGCCGGGCGCGAGAGGTCTCCGCCTATCGCCGTCGTGAGGACACGGCGGTGCTCTGCCCAAGCAGGGCAGTCCTGCACCGTATGCTCCACCGTGTCCTCCGGACGATCCTCGCAGTGGTGACACCCAGGTGTTTCTTCCCTCCCTATCAGACACAGGAACCTCCCGAAACTTCCGTGTCCGGTGAGGACCTGCGTCATGCGGTAGGTAAGGACGCCGTGACGCCTATCCAGCCACTCCTCAAAGAGGGGTCTTACCGCCGCGATTGCGGCGTGCCCAATCAGTGATGTACTAGTAAACATAGAAAGTACTAGTACAAAGAGACCGGCTTTGAACTCAAAACTAGTGTTGGGCAATGATAATAATCCGGTTAATATCATTTGGCTAATAATCGATTAATAGCAGTTAATAGCCAGTTAATAGCAATTTTGGATGATAACCCTGCTATTAATGTTATTTACGTGTTTGAAAATTTTCTTTTCAAACACGTATTTCTTCCACACAAGATTGTTCTTTGGCCTAACCATTTTATGATTATAAACACAAACACGCGAAGAAGGCGAAAAAGGATTTCTTCACCGAAACATATCAGTCGACGTACTGATTCCGGATTCGGTTGGCATCACTGTAGTACAGTTCATGCATCTCTTTCTGGCACCAATAAATATTAGCGCCAGAAAGAGATAGCACGAGAAACGGGTATTTTCGATTGTTTATAATTTACCTACGTCGTACTGACAGAAAAGAGCTAATAAGTAACTTCCAATGTACCTTAAATTTTAACGTATCGGTTAAAATTTATTTGTAGGTACACCTGCCCCAGGATCCGACGGCCTGCCTGGAAAAGCCTGGGTCCTGGCCTCGGTGACTCTTGGGCCTCGACTGGGGGGGGCTCTTTAGCGCATGCCTGGAGTTCCAACTTCGTTGGAAGCCGGGGAAACTGGTCCTCATCTAGAAGGCCGGGCGCCCTGCGGACTCTCCGTGTGTATTCTCGAAGAGGTGGGCAAGCTCTTTGAAAGAGTAATTGCAAACCGCCTCGTCGGGCACCTGAATCGAGCGAGTCCGGACCTTGCAGTGTTTGGTTTCCGCAAGGGGCGCTCGATAGTGGAGTCATCATGTGCGTGAAAGCCCTCACGACGGGGGATGCGGTATCCTGGGGCAGGGTCGTCTTGGCGATGTCTTTAGACATCACCAACGCCTTCAACACTCTGCCCTGGAGTTACATCAGGGAAGCACTCCGGTATCACCGGGTGCCGACCTACCTCTGTCGCATGGTCGAGGACTGCCTGATAGACAGAGCCGTCATCTACCCCGGTCACCGGGGAGAATGGAACCAGCGAGAGATGTCGTGCGGTGTGTACAGTTGCTGATAGGATCCGGCAGTTGGGACAGGAGGTGGCGCTGCACAAAACAGAGGGCATGTGTTTTCATGGCCGTCTGTACGCGCCACGGTCAGAGTTCCACATTACGTCGGGAGGGGTTCGCATCGGCGTCGGGAGGACGATGAAGTACGTGGGACTTGTCTTCGAAAGCCAGTGGAACTTCAGGGAGCATTTCTTGCGTTTGGCCCCAAAGCTGAACCGGGCAGCAGCCGCCTTCAGGCGACTCTTGCCTAATCTCAGCGGGCCAAAGGCCTCCTGCCGGAGTCGTGCGGTCCATGGCCCTCTACGGGGCCCCCGTGTGGGCCCTAAGCATGCGGATGCGATCAGCAAAGCCACATGCCAGAGGGTCATGGTTATTCGGATGATCCGAGGATACCGCACGATCGCCGGCGAATCATTCAACCTCCTTGCCGGATTCCTGCCCTGGAACTGAACGCGACTGCCCTCCAGCACTTCTATGAGTGGCGGGTAGAGGCGCATCGCCGGGGCGAATACTCGCTTCCTCGACCGAGAGCTCCGTCGCGATCTCAGGAGGATCCGTTAGGAGTGGCTGGAGAGGCGTCACGGTATCCTGACCTACCGCATGACGCAGGTCCTCACCGGACATGGAAGATTCGAAAGGTAGGAAACACCTGGGTGTCACCACTGCGAGGATCGCCCGGAGGACACGGTGGAGCATACGGTGCAGGGCTGCCCCGCTTAGGCAGAGCACCAGCGTGTTGCGACGATGTTAGGCGAAGACCTCTCGCGCCCGGCATTGATCGAGGCCATGCTGCGGAGCGAGACGGAATGAGAAGTGGTTGCCTCCTTCTGCGAAGCAGTCATACTCGCGAAGGAGGAGGCGGGCCACGAGAGGAAGAGGACAGCGTCCTCCCTCCACCCCAGCCGCACTGGTAGACGCCCACGGCGACAGACGTCGGCAGACGATCTCCGGCCACCGTAGGTGCGGACATGCGGGCGGCGAGTAATGGGCGACTGGCTGTCCGACCATGGGCCATGCCCGGGTTGACGGCGCGTTGTGTTCCACGCGCGCCTCAAAAAGTGTCAGCATAATGACGAGGCGGGGGGCCCCGTCATTATGTATATTTAGAGGGCCAAAGCCTGCCGGGGTCGCCGTACCGTGACCCCGGGACGTTAAGGGCTATTGAATGACACCGTGGATTTCGGTCAGTACGAGTCTGACAGTCCCTCCCGCTCTGCCCTGGGTGAGAGGACTCAGGTGATGATTTCACCACGCCAGAAAAAAAAAGAGGTATACATACACCTAGGTACATATTTAGCTCGCTTTGTTTAGTCAAGTAATTAACTAGGTAGATGGTTAAATCACAAAGCGATGTGTCTATAGTAATCATGGTTTTTATAGTATTAGAACTCTAAATTAACAAAACTGAATTTCCCGAAAAAGGTGTATTAATCTCATTATTAACACTTTTTCACATATAATATCTGAAAATAAATAAAAAGCATGACACTACATTGAATTAAACTACGTACACGTACCCAATTTATGTTCACACCCACAGATTTTACAATAAAACAAAAAAAAACATTTATTTTTTAACAAAACATTAATAGCAGGGTTATTAGCCATTGCGCGGCTATTAATGGCTATTAATGGATTATAATCGATAATAACTCAAAGCATCCGGCTATTAACCCAACACTACTCAAAACCTCGTGCATTTATATTTTTATGCAAAAGAGTGTCATGTAACTACTAAATTCATGCCAACAGTTTACTGTACTACTCTACTTTTCAGAACTTAATTGTTTTGAAACAATCTATGCATATAATTAAATGGTAGGAAAGTCAAAACTGTACACTGAATTTTTTTTTAAAGAATACTTCGGGTGTGATCTACAATCGATACCGAAGCCAAAAATATAGTTTTTAGAATTTTTGTCTGTTTGTCCGGGATGAACACAAAAAGTACTGCATGGATTTATTCCAAATTTGGCACGAATATTATTAAGAAGTCGGGTCAACATATAGGCTACATATTGTCACGCTATCATCTACGGGGAACGAGCAGTCAGTGAACGTTTATTTCTTCAACGCATTCACGCAGACGACGACTACGCGGGCAGCAGCTAGGTACATTAGTAAACATTATGTCATGCTTGACAAAATTCCAAGCAAGACAAAGTTTTTTGCTTAAAAAAACGTAAAAACTTAGCGTGTGTAGCAAACCTTAGTCTTAATAATATTCGTAAAATGCACGCATGGTCGTGCTTTCGCGTGGACGATTAGGGTTTAAATGAATTTAAATTGCAGCATTAACTAAATCGCTTTCAGTCATCTAATATAATCTTTTTGGACTGCAATTTTTACAGCATTGGTTTTTTATTTAATAAGCGGTTTAACCTACTGTTCGAGAAACTAAAACTAAGCGGTCCACACTGCAGATCTATGGCTTTGAGATGTGTCATATTATTTCCGCCTACGGACGGTAGATTTCTTTTTTCTTTTTTGTTACATGGTAAAATCATTTAATGAGTCCTCGAACCCGAGGTAGAGCGGGAGGGACTATCAGACTCGTACTGACTAAAATCCACGGTGTCCTTCAATAGCCCTTTACGTTTCGGGGTCACGGTAATTCACACAGTCCCGCGACCAAGGACGGTAGATGGAGACGGATGACGGACAGATAGTAGATGAAGCAGACATGTGCTAGAGTGGAGACCGCGAATGAGCTAACGTAGTGTAGGACGCCCTGCGGTAAGATGGGTCGATGATTTTTAAAGAATGTGAATGAATTTCTCCTATGTCGTAGGTTCTTTTAAAAACATTTAAACTCATATACACCAACAGACAGACGCGGAACAACTACTTGTAGATCATTAACTGAACCCCTTTGAGGGACACCGGTGTGATGTTAAACATGACATGACGCTTATATTCCCCGAGAGATAAACATTAACAATGTTTAACATAACTGTTGGTTAAAGGGTTGTTAACCGAAAGGAAGGGAAAGTAGTTTAATTTTGTGATTTAAAAAAAAATATCATATGAATTTTTGTTTCAAGCGGACCGGGCATGCGTTCTTCTGCAGTGTTCCTCTTTGTAGATGCTGCTTTAACAATTGGCCATACCCGCAGGGGAACAGAGTATAAGACGGGGACGCGAGGTATGATGGGAAATCACACATTTAAGGCAAACAATACTAACGTAACGCAAGCGCCAACAGGACGCCATTTGTTAATGGCCGCTTGCGCTACGTTAGTGTTGTGTTAAGTATGCCTAAAGAGTGTATGTTTCCATTATACCTCGCGTCCCAGTCTTATAAACTGTTCCCCTAGTTAGCTTATTAAATCCTTCTAAATCAAACTTTTCAATCATTGGACAGAGGATTTTCTTCAAATGATTATTTTTCTTAGAAGAAAATATTCTATATCAGTGATTTAATAAACCAGTGATTGAAATTAAGCCTTCATTGTGGACAGACATCAACCTTGTCATAAGCGAAACATTCAAATTGAAAATTATTATTTTAAATATTTGTGTTGTCCAAACTCAAAGCGGCCAACCAATAACTGTATGTTCAGTATAAATATTAAATCGCAAAATTAATTAATCGCCTCCGCACTGCAGCTAAGATAATATGACAGACATAATTAATAATTAAACTGCTTAACTTACAAAGTGGATTCATTTTGTTATTTATGTTATGAATGGCCGGATGTTTGGGAAACTTACATTATGTGTCATTTTTTTTACGTGGTATAATCATGAAATGAGTCCTCCCACCCAGGGCAGAGCGGGAGGGACTGTCAGACTTGTACTGACTAAAATCCACGGTGTCCTACACTAGCCCTTTACGTACCGGGGTCACGGTAATGGGAAAGTCCCGCGACCCCGGCAGGCTATGGCCCTCTACAGGCCCCGTCACTATGCTGACACTCCTTGAGGCGCGCGTGGAACACAACGCGCCGTCGACCCGGGCATGGTCCATGGTCGGACAGCGAGTCGCCCATTACTCGCCGCCCGCATGCCCGCGCCTACGGTGGCCGGAGATCGTCTTGCGACGTCCGACGCCGTGGGCGTCTACCACTGCGGCTGGGGTGGAGGAAGGACGCTGTCCTCTCCCTCACGCGGCCCGCCTCCTCCTTCGCAAGCATGACTGCTTCGCAGAAGGAGGCGACCGCTTCCCACTCCGTCTCGCCCCGCAGCATGGCCTCGACCAACGCCGGGCGCGAGAGGTCTCCGCCTATCGCCGTCGTGAGGACACGGCGGTGCTCTGCCCAAGCGGGGCAGTCCTGCACCGTGTGCTCCACCGTGTCCTCCGGACGATCTTCGCAGTGGTGACACCCAGGCGTTTCTTCCCTCCTTATCAGACACAGGAACCTCCCGAAACTCCCGTGTCCGGTGAGGACCTGCGTCATGCGGTAGGTAAGGACGCCGTGACGCCTATCCAGCCACTCCTCAAAGAGGGGTCTTACCGCCGCGATTGCGGCGTGCCCGTAGAGGGATTTTTAGCTCTCGTAATCTACAACCTTATTTTCTATGTGGTATAGTTATAGACCCACCATACCACCAGGGGTATGTTCATTATTATAATGGCTATTTCAATATCAGCACATACAAAAACATTAAAACATACATGCATGTATCTGTAAAATTCGAACATAAAAAGCTTTGTATTGTACCATACATACATACCCAATCTGTCCCAAAATCCAAAGAAATCCCGTCCCTAAAATTCACGCTTTTAACAGTAAAGTGACATCTTAAAGTATGTTTATAGCCCGTTCCGAAGCTTCTAAAGATGGCGTAAAAGCAGTATTAGATACAGTGTAAATAAATTCACTCTCACGGTAATAAAATGTTCGCCTCGCACCGGATAAGTGTTGTTCCTGTGTCGGGAATAGAACCTGGTGCCGTTGTTCGAACGTAAAATTTTGAATGAGATTTTTATTGGGACAGCAGTAGTGAAGCAATGTAGTGAAGGATTTTGAACGTTTTCTGATTTTGCTTGTTTCAGTTGACAAAGTAACAACCGTTAATTTTTAAACGACTTCAAAAAAAAAGGAGTTTCTCAGTCCGACCGTAGCATTTAAAATATGTAAATCTTTACTCAATTACTAACTATACCTATATATTCGAATTTATCTGCGTAAAATGGGTTTGCTCTTTACATCAATTTAGCCCAAAGATAAGACGTAAAATGAAGCATGGTCACTGAAAACGAAATGGAACTCTTCCTGCGGAGGAGTTCCGACGAAACACAAGAAAGACTATACTTGTGCGGCCGTGTTGAAGTTAACTGCTGGGCATGAAGTCCTGGGTTCGATTCCCAGGACGGGCAAAGTGTAATCTTTCAGTAGTAGCCACCAATTTTGGGTTCGTGCCCTTTTGATGGCTATAGGCTCATCCCCTTTAACATGGTACAACATAACTGGTGAAATATGTGTGTAATATTAAGTGAACCTCTGCTTAACCCTTCGAGGATTATAGGCATGCTTATAATTATGATTACCTATTGTCTTATATTTTGGTCGCGGGACTCACGAATTACTGTGGTCCCGGAATGTAAAGGGCTATTGAAGGACACCGTGGTTTTAAGTCGGTACGAGTCTGACGGTTCCTCCCGCTCTGCCCTGGGTCTAAGGACTCATTTGATGATTTTACCACGTTAAAAAAAACTTATATTTTGTTTAGTTTTATTTTAAGTTCATACACAACTGCTTCATACAACTCGAGTGTCCTCTAATGTGTAACTGTCCTACATCATTTACTCCTCTCACGTACACTATGAAGCGAAGTGGCCGCGAGCGTAAATAAAGTGTGAAATAAGCTTTGTATTCCTCTATCTTAATAATACGGAGCGGGATCTCTTGTCTAGTATGTATGTGACTTTATTTTTAAAATCGTTGAGTTAAAATGGTGGGTATTTTTAGAAACAAAAAACAACTGGATCTAACTTACCTGATGATAATAATTATTGTCGATATTTATAATTATGTTTTGGTTTTTATACTTTCACATCTAAACTACTACTGGCTGGGTGTTAAAATCATCTCATCTGCCTAGCCTTTTCCCAACTATATTGGGGTCGGCTTCCAGTCAAACCAGATTCAGCTGGATATCAGTATTTAACATGGAGCGACTGCCTGTCGGACCTCCACAGCCCAGTAACTGGGTAATACGATACCCTATGGTAAGACTGGTTGTCAGACTTTAGAGCTTCTGACTAACAGTAACGACTGTCAAAGATCTACAAATGACAACTAGCTGGGCTGGGTGGGCTGGGTGTTAAAATATCCTTATGATATTACTCATCGGCGTTGGACGTCGCGAGACGATCTCCAGCCACCGTAGGCGCGGGCATGCGGGCAGCGAGTATTGGGCAACTCGCCGTCCGACCATGGACCACGCCCGGGTCGACGGCGCGTTGTGTTCCACGCGCGCCTCAAGGAGTGTCAGCATAGTGACGGGGCCTGTAGAGGGCCAAAGCCTGCCGGGGTCGCGGGAGTAACGAAATACCATGACACCGTTACGTAAAAGGCTATTGAAGGACACCGTGGATTTTAGTCAGTACAAGTCTGACAGTCCCTCCCGCCCTGCATTGGGTGAGAGGACTCATTTGATAATTTGTACACGCTAAAAAAAATTACTCATATTGCATTGCATTATTTGAAAAGTCCGCTCTATATTTCTTCACTTAAAAAAAGAACACAACTACATTGGCCCTGTCATTTAACAGGGCCAATGTACTTGTGTTCTTATTAATTAATATTGTACGTTCAAATCTACAAAACTACGAGTACATACAGACACATCTATCATAAACACAACAAATAAACAATGTCATCAAATAAAAACTCCTCTACGTGCGCTACGAAGTGCTACGCTATCGTAGCAGTCGTAGCCTCGTAGACAATTTGCTACGAGCATTTACTTTAAAGCTCCACTGAATATAACAAAGGCTTACCGACGAAGAAATATAAACTTATATGATATAGGAGACTGCAGTCTTTATGACTGGTGCTGAAGTTAAGTAGCAGTATTCTTATATAATTTAAACACTCGTTCGAACGCGACTTTTTTGTGTTTAGTTTTGAAATACAAACGTTTAGATGCTGTGGTTATTTTCTTAATTTATGTGCGCTTCATTTTATTATTTACAATGAAAATGTATATTATGGACGTTCACCAAAAAGATGTTAGAAAGAGTCGCCTTTGTCTTCTTGTTCAAGGATGGACTTCTATCAGGCTAAGTGAATTCGTTTTAAATTCCAATATCCCAAACTGCGCACCACAGTACATGCAATATCACCATCCCCTAGGTACGCTCTAGTATGTATGTATCTATCGGATCGTAAGGCGAACTGCAAACATTTGTGTGTTTGCTAAGGTCTGGGTTAGTACTGTGGCGCAGCTTCAAGCAGTGTCTCTGTTCACTGTCATTTTTTTTTTCTTTAGCGTGGTAAAATCATCAAATGAGTCCTCCTACCCGGGCAGCGTGAGAGGGTCTGTCAGACTCGTACTGAGTCAAAACCACGGTGTCCTTCAATAGCCCTTTACGTACCGGGGTCACGGTAATTCGTAAGTTCCGCGACCCCGGCAGGCTTTGGCCCTCTAGAGGGGAGCCCCGTCATTTTGCTCTCACTCTTTGAGGCGAGCGTTGAACACAACGCGCCATCGACCCGGGCATGGCCCATGATCGGACAGCGAGTTGCCCATTACTCGCTGCCCGCAAGCCCGAGTCACTGTCATTATTGTCATATTTTTTTGGTGGATATGCCTTTTCATTAGGTCATGTGTATGGTAAAAATGTCGTGAATTTCTTTACGAATGGTAAGGATGTTTTTTTTTTATCGTGGTAAAATCATTAAACGAGTCCTCCTACCCATTACTGTCAGACTTGTACTGACCAAAACCCACGGTGTTCCTTCAATAACCCTTTATGTTCCAGGTTCATGGTTAGGCTTTGGCCCTCTAAACGGAGGGGATACCTAAGTATGTAAGAGTGCTCAATACGCACTGACTCATGACACCCTGTTGAATTTTGAATCGGTCTTCCCAAAAGCTGGTACATCAAGTGATCCTGTGGTAATCGGATCCAGTCGATTTTCGCGGCAAATCAAATCAAATCAAATCAAATCAAATCATAGAAGTTACAGTCTATATCAACATTTCAAGAACTCCAACTGTGCTACCTTTTATCTCGGTATTACCTTCCCGGGGGATATTCTTAGAAATACATCACACAGTTAGTTTACCATATTTGTCACTTTAAAGCCTTTGTCAAACAGAGAGGCAAGTCCGAAGCGATAACGAACCGGTACGAGACGTCAGTCCGATAGTTGTCACTCTACAATTCCATACATTACAAATAAAAACGCCTCGCTTCGCATTCGTCACGCCTGTCTGTTTGACAAAGGCATAAAAGAGCAGATAGGGAAAAAAATATCCATCAGAATTAGATTTAAAATACTATGTTCTTAAAAATTAAAATTAACATTGTAAGAGACACGTTCAAAAGTACCTCAGCATGGCTGTACATAATGGTGTACGTCACTGTACGGTGCGTAGGATGTCCCATATAACATATACGACGTTTCTACGTCCCAACCCTTTTACCCCACCTTCGTCAGAACAAGTACACTGACGTAGACACGTCGCGTCTTGTTCTATAGCGAAATTGTTACAGGAAATAGAGTGAACCCGTTTTACTACGTGGACTTTTGAAGACTTAAAAGGTTTTACTACCTTGAAGGTTTTTGAGGTGAACGGAAGTTTATGGTTGTGTGGATTCTGGGAGAGGGAGAAGTGAGTGTTACAGGAAAATATTATCATGATATAAGTGATGATATGATGAACAAAACTTAAAAAAAAACGACGGGTTGCACTCTGGGAGTGCCGGCAGAAGTGAAAACTTGAATAGTAATTGTTGGAAATATCTTGTGAACAGATTTTAGTAAAACTCGCAAAAATGGTTGACTTATTATTTCAATAATTTTCCAATGTGACGTACATCTTTTATAAACAATGTTACCTAGCAACGAATATATCCAGCATACAAACTTCTTTAAAAGTAATAAAGTCACACGAACATTCACGCAAGCGCCCTGCGCCGTCCTACGCTTTTTCGGTCAGGGTCACGTGTCCTGACGCGAGTGTCCTGACGCGAGTTTAAGATTTTATACCCATTACAGAAAAAGTGCTCAACGCCGCTAAAGAAGTTTTCACTTCAAAAAAACGTTGCTCTAGCCTAGGAATTTCTTCCTGTATCGTGGGTGCGTTTACAAATATATAAACTCACAAGCACACAGAGTCAAAACAACTACTTGTAGATCATACAAATATTCATTCCATGCGGGGATCGAACCCGCGAAACACTGCGCAGCAGTCGATCGTTTAGCTACTGCGTCAACCGTGCCGACGATATAAGGTAATCGGTATGCTTAAAATCGGTGGTATCGGCCACGACTCAGTGTGCTAGTGGCCTAAAGGTATCAGCCTCAACTTACAAGTTATAGGTCCGGTTGGGTTCGAACCCAGCCAAGCGCAATGCTTTGTGTAATTTCTTTCATCACCACTGCTCTCAAAACTGTGAGGGAAAGCATCTTTTTTTTTACGTGGTTAAATCATCACATAAGTCCTCCCACCCAGGGCAGAGCGGGAGGGACTGTCAGACTCGTACTGACTAAAATCCACGGTGTCCTTCAATAGCCCTTTGCGTACCGGGGTCACCACGGTAATTCGTGAGTCCCGCGACCTCCAACTCACACTAGGCCCTGATTATACTAGGGCTGATGATTATGATAACGATACTTAGAATAGAGAGTATTTCTGTGATAAATCAAATCAGAACAAACGCCCGTACAATTCTGTTGTTATCAACAAAGTTAGGTACAACAAAGAAACTCGTTTCACCTTTCAAATCAAGCATTCCAATCGTGATGTATCGAGGTCCACATCCACACTTCCCTAAAGCAATAACTGGGAAATGGCGGAACAAACGAATCTCGCTGATTTAGTGATTCCTTCGTCCAATATTGTGTGGTATATTTATTGAACGAAGTTAGTTGACCGAGTTACATACTTTGATATTACTGAAAAACCTTTTATGTATTGTGTTATTATTGTTTAATAGTGTCTATTGGTAAGATTGTCACTGATAACTTTTTACTATGATGGTCTTTGAAGCATATCTGGGGCTTAATCACAAGATTTTTTGTATTTTTATTTACAGCGTGCTAGAAGTATTTACTGCGTTTATTGTATGGAAAATTGAAAAAGCGCCTCTAGAGTACGAACGAGGAACTATCTTTTCCCATCTTATTAACGTCAAACGTAAAAAACGTCCGTTTAGGCACAAAAAAAGAAAAGTTATGCAATTTGCTCATTGTAAATACAATAATTATGAGTCAGACACAAAAGTGCTTTCCGAGGCATAAAGGAGATTTTGTTTAGAAATTATGGTCACCCATCCACCGCTCGACCTAGGTTAAAGTGGCTTTACTTTGCGACAAAAAACGATCTCCTACAAATCGGTTGTAGCTTAAAATGTTTTATTTTTATTATATTCCTTTTAACATAACAGTCTCAAACATTTTATCGTCATATATGAAGTACCTTGTTGTTTGGTATCTATTATTAAGGATTCTGAAGCGATCATAAAAGTTAAATATAAAAGTATGCCCGAAAAAAGTAAAACATTAAGTCTTATTACTCGTGTAATGGCTTAAATGTTTATTTTTATACATATTGCCGCAAAGAATATTATACAGACATTCTATAAGTATTGCGCTTGACACTTCGTGTTGCGGGTTCGATTTTCACAAGGAATTATATTTGCATGTCCTACAAGTAGTTGTTCCTGATTTGAGTATTTGTCTATGTGACTTTAACCTTTTTTTTTTATCGTGGTTAAATCATCAAATGAGTCCTCCCACCCAGGGCAGGGCGACAGTCCCTCTGTCAGACTTGTACTGACTAAAATCCACGGTGTCCTTCAATAGCCCTTTACGTACTAGAGTCACGGTAATCCCTTGGTCCCACGACCGCAGCAGGCTTTGGCCCTCTACAGGCCCCGTCACTATGCTGACACTCTTTGAGGCGCGCGTGGAACACAACACGCCGTCGACCCGGGCATGATCCATGGTCGGACAGCGAGTCGCCCATTGATCGCTGCCCGCATGCCCGCGCCTACGGTGGCCGGAGATCGTCCTGCGACGTCCGACGCCGTGGGCGTCTACCACTGCAGCTGGGGTGGAGGGAGGACGATGTCCTCTCCCTCAGGCGGCCCGCCTCCTCCTTCACGAGCATGACTGCTTCGCAGAAGGAGGCGACCGCTTCCCACTCCGTCTCGCCCCGCAGCATGGCCTCGACCAATGCCGGGCGCGAGAGGTCTCCGCCTATCGCCGTCGTGAGGACACGGCGGTGCTCTGCCCAAGCGGGGCAGTCCTGCACCGTATGCTCCACCGTGTCCTCCGGACGATCCTCGCAGTGGTGACACCCAGGCGTTTCTTCCCTCCCTATCAGACACAGGAACCTCCCGAAACTTCCGTGTCCGGTGAGGACCTGCGTCATGCGGTAGGTCAGGACGCCGTGACGCCTATCCAGCCACTCCTCAAAGAGGGGTCTTACCGCTGCGATTGCGGCGTGCCCGATGTGACTTTAACCTACTAAAAAAGTTAAACATTCTCTTAATAAAAAAAAAACGACGGGTTGCACTCTGGGAGTGCCGGCAGAAGTGAAAACTTCAATAGTAATAAACACACACGAACATTCGCGCAAGCGCCCTGCGCCGTCTTACGAATTTTCGATCAGGTCACGTGTCCTGACGCGAGTTTAACATTTTTACCCATTCCAAAAAAAGTGCACAACGCCGCTTAAGAAGTTTTCACTTCAAAAATAGTAGATTAGTTTTTTTTAATGCCTTACCCCACACTAGGTTTCTCTCGTATCGTGGGTACGTGTATTAGATTAGAAGTCAGTAAAAGTAAAACTGACATACTCGTATTACCGTCAATTTAACAAGTACTACTCTTGTACTTACCGTCTAATCTCTTAATATCATAACTTACACAATTTAGAACAACATTTTAAGAAAGTTTTAAGTGATCATTTTCTCCCACATGAACGTGACGTTAAAACGTCACGCCGCTCTCACAACGTTCCAAACTTGATTAATATAATAATTATTTATGCCCCGACAACTCCTTTGTTCAAACTATGTAAGTATTTAATATTAATATACGGTCTTACATTACTTGTTGTGGCAGCTTTCATATCCGGGGTTGACAGGGTTCATGTCAACATCAAACGGATAACCGAGAGCCTGGAAAGTAAAGGGCGATTGAAGGAACACGGTGGATTTTAGTCAGTACGAGTCTGACAATTCCTTCCACTCCTTCCAGGGCGGGAGGACTCATTTGATGATTAAACCATTTAAAAAAAAGGGTTCGTGATAAAAATGATGAGCTCGATAAATTATAATTTTATTTTTAAATTTATTTATTATTTATTTATAGCGCAGGAGTCCAATCTCAGCTCAGCAACTGCGCCAAACGTGCCGTAGAGGTCAGAGAAGCGGGCTGATGATAAGTCTCATACGATGATAAATTCAATTATAGAAGTTATTTTCTTTTTTTTTATGATAAGTCATAAATTGAAAGAATCGGTACGGATATAAAAGAAATAAACGGTTAAGATTATTAACCGTTTATTTCTTTTATATCCGTACCGATTCTTTAATACAAAGAAAAATGCTAGTTACATAAATCGTATTAACTTACTTTGTACACAACAGAACACAACGAATACAAAGACATTATTATGCGACAACGGTAATAAAGAAACTATAATAATGCTATATTGTGTCGTTATACATGCTTTTATAACACTTGCGCGTTCTTAAAATAAACAATAACCATAGTTATGAAAATATAATTAATTTTATTTAATTAAACGGAATTTTCAAGTGACAGTTGCCAGAAAAAGGTCATTGACGTTTTCACTACTAACGTAGGCATATATATATCACTTAACATACCTGACGATACGGTTGGCCCAGTGGCTGAGCGATCGGCTGCTGCGCAGCATGTCGCGGGTTCGATCCCCGCACGAATCAAATATTTGTATGATCTACACGTAGTTGTTTCGGGTCTGGGTGTTTGTGTATGTGAGTTTCTATGTTTGTAAACGTACCCACGACACAGGAGAAGTTCCTAGTGTGGGGCAAAGTTTAAAACAAAGAAATATTATACCTACATAATGTTTCTCAATATCTATGTATAATAAACATATGCATAAAACGTACACCATCAGTTTCACGATGCCCTCATCCATATCGGGGTATTGGCAGGGTTAAGGGTCAATGACAAAGGTCGGGAAACCGCGAGGAACTTCATTTGAATTGAAAAATCGGTGTGAATGCCTTTTGTTAGAAGTTCAAATACGAGCCCAACTTTTGATTGATTCTTTGATTAGTCTTAAGAATATTTACCTTTCCAATAACTAATTAACAAAACAATCTTTTATCTTTATTGAAAGTTTTCTAATTTGCTTTTAAATAAGTTAAAACCAAGCTTTGATATTACGAGTATAAAACTCCGTGCCGTTACTGAAAAATTCTTGTTTGAAAAACAACAAAACTTGTACTGAATACAATATCTCATGCGTGGTAGTAGCGCTTATGACCACTAGTTATGATAATAAACATTAAGACCAAAAATCAAAAAAATGATTTGACGGCGACAGTTAGCGCAGTGGCTGAGCGATTGGACTACTGCGCCGCGAGTCGCGGGTTCGATTCCCGCACGGTGCAAATATTTGTATAATACTACAAGTAGTTGTTCCGGGTCTGGGCGTTTGTGTTTGTGAGTTTATATGTTTGTAAACGCACCCAAACAGGAAAAAAATACAAGTGTGGGACAACGTTAAAAAAAAATGATTGAAGTAATTTGAGGTCGGCACATCATCCGTACCTTTTTTTAACCCACACCAGGAAATTTTCCTGTATCGTGGGTGCAATTACAAAAATTTAAAATAACACACACAAAAAAAAGGCAAAATAGAGAGGTTTTTTTTACGTGGTAAAATCATTAAATGTGTCCTCCCACCCAGGGCAGAGGAGGAGGGACTGTCAGACTCGTACTGACTAAAATCTACGGTGTCCTTCACTAGCCCTTTACGTACCGGGGTCATGGTAATTCGTTAGTCCCGCGACCCCGGCAGGCTTTGGCCCTCTACAGGCCCCGTCACTATGCTGACACTTTTTGAGGCGCGCGTGGAACACAACGCGCCGTCGACCCGGGCATGGTCCATGGTCGGAAAGCGATTCGCCCATTACTCGCTGCCCGCATGCCCGAAAACAGAGAGGTTTGGAAGGAAAAAGTGAAGGCCTTTACCCAACAGTGGGACACAAAATAAGCTACGAAAACAAATCATACACAAACATCCATATACTTGGAACGACCACTTATGATTAATATCTACAACAATTCAACTCTTTGTTTCATGCGGGAATTGAACCCGAGACTCGCAGCGCAGTCACTTTACGCAGCAACTGCTTAGCCATTGCACCAACCATGCCGTCGTATCGTAATTTTCTGGTCATTTTTCTTTCTCTTTTTTTTTTAAAAAAAAACGTTGCCCCACAGTAGGAATTTCTCCTGTGTCGTGGGTGCGTTTACAAACATAGAAACTCACATACACAAACACCCAGACCCGGAAGAACTACACGTAGATCATACAAATATTTGTTCCGTGCGGAGAACGAATCCGCGACACACAGCAACAGTCCAATTGCTTAGCCACGACGTCAAACGTCCCGTCATTTCATGTTATATAATTATTATTTTTAAACTCCACTTTTAAGCCATGTAATTTTTGTACAGTCCTTTTCATTGTTTTTGAAGTGAAAACTTCTTTAGCGGCGTTGTACACTTTTTTTGGAATGGGTAAAAAATTTTAAACTCGCGTCAGGACACGCGACCTGATCGAAAATTCGTAAGACGGATGGAGAGTAGACAGCTGGCGCGGCGTAGGAGAGGGAGTATCCCCCTCTCTTTCTACGGCGCGGCGAAAATGTATGCCTGCGCCTGCTGTTTCGTTTTTAATCCAAACTAATATTATAAATGCGAAAGTAACTCTGTCTGTCTGTCTGTCTGTCTGTCTGTCTGTCTGTCTTTCCTTCACGCCTAAACTACTGAACCGATTTGAATGATTCTTTCAGTGTTGGGTAGTCCATTTATCGAGGAAGGCTATAGGCTATGTAACATCACGCTATCACTAATAGGAGCGGAGCAGCAGTGAGAAATGTTTCAAAATCGGGAAAATGCATTCCTTTTCGAGAGCTTCCGTTGCGTGCGCTGCGTAAACGGTTAAAGATACGCAAAAATTATGAACTAAGGAATTATTTCTCATGAAAAGTTCTAAAATAAAGTCCGCGAGAGTATATATCTATCTTTTAAGGTTAAGTCACTATAACCTTTTTCGTGGAAATCAAATTTGATTTTAAAGAGCTTCATTATTTGCGAAGGTATTTTCATTAACATGATATTAATCCTTATCCAAATAAATACGTTAATCATCAGAAGCATTTGATTTTGAACAAAATTGCCCTTGACATCGTTTGATTTCAATGAATATCTAAGGAGATATCATAGTTTCAAAATATTACTACAATAAAATAATGACTGCCTGGGCATGTCATAATTGCCGTCGTAAGATCCCTCTTTGAGAAGTGGTTGGAGATGCGCACGGCGTCCTCAGCCTCAACTAAAACCTGACGCAAGTCCTCCCGGGCACGGTTATTGCGGGAGGTACCTCAGGGATTCGGCGGCAGGCGAGGGGAATGGGGAGCAGTCGGAATGCGTGAGGGAAAAGACATCCTCTACCTATCGCCCCAGACACGGGGCAACAAATCGCGGGGCATATTCCAGCCGCTTGCGGACGGGAAGTAATGGGTAGCTCGCCGTCCGACCAAGGACAAGGCCCGAGCCACGGTGCGTCGTGTTCCACGTGCTCCTCAAGGGAACTGATGGGGACGGGACCATACGGCCAAACGCCTAACATGACGCGGGTGAAACCGCGGGCAGAAGCTAGTGTAATATAAATTGTCATGTTTGTGTACGATAGCCCAATAAATAAATATTGTATTCTACCACATAAATGAGAGTACTTTTATATAATACTGATAATTAAAGCAATTCGTGCAAAATTATTCCCTAACCATTCCAAAATATCAAAAATGCACATCGTTAATATACAAGTTTTCACTTCTGCCGGCACTCCCAGAGTGCAACGCGTCGTTTTTTTTTTTCTTTAAATCTTGTTATCTTTTACTAAGTAACAAAGCATGAATCCACTTACTTCCTAGCAATAGAAGTAGTTATAAATCTCTAAGAGTTAGGTACCACACGTTGTTTGCTTGTGCATTTGTCACGGATAGTCCCTTGTCGCTTCTGGGTACGTCCGGGCAAGTTAAATTAATAATATGTCTGTTCTATTTCAAGTTGCTTTTGTTTTAAGGGGTGTATGTGTACTAGTTTATACTATTTGTATATTAATTAAGTTGTATTTAAACCGGAACATTGCTCTCATTAGCCGCTTATCAGAATATTTGGTAGTCATGCCTTTGTACGGCAGTGGGATACAACAGCAGTACAGGAACAGTAACAAAGCAGAATTAATATTAAAAGAAAAGAACACTACACTACATTTTTTTCTTGTGCAAATCATGCTTACCTACGACCGCGACCATGGGTTTTCACGTTTTCAATATAAACGTTCATGTTACGTCATAAAGCGTTAGCTAATTCGCTGGATGAGTTCCCCGTTCATAGACCAGAGGCGCTTTTTGTCGCGTGTTTTTATTTTGGTCGCGGGACTAACGAGTAACCGTGGTCTCGGAAAGTAAAGGGCTATTTTAGGACACCGTGGATTTTAGTCCGTACAAGTCCGACAGTCCCTCCTGCCCTGCCCTGCCCTGGGTGGGAGGACAAATTAGATGATTTTACAAAGTTAAAAAAGAGGCGCTTTTTCATTTTTCTCACAAGTTACATCGTACAAACTTCAAGTACGAAGTTCGGTCAAATACGTAGAATTTGTGGTTATGCCTCTGGTCAAAAAGTCAAGACTAACAGCAACCGATTACAGCCAGTAACATTATGCTTCCAAGTTAAAATACTTTTACAAAACTATCTAGACTTCCCCAACATTTGTGCTGATTGTGCACGTGACGCCGAAGTTCAAATGCTTTCATTGTAGAGACGTTTGGCCATCTGCCAAAAAATCTTCTCAATTCAAAAGAGAGAAAATTATTCCGAATTCAAATTGTCAATTCCAATCATTGATGGCCGCTTTATGGCCAGGATTGTGCGGTCGGTTTTTGAAAAGGGGTAATTTTTTTCTTTTTAGGGTTCCGTACCTCAAAAGGAAAAAAACGGAACCCTTATAGGATCACTTTGTTGTCCGTCTGTCTGTCCGTCCGTCTGTCAAGACCCTTTTTCTCAGGAACGCGTGGAGGTATGAAGCTGAAATTTATATCAATTACTCAGGTCTACTGTCCCTTGAAGCTGTGAAAAAATCAAACTTCTAAGCCAACGCAATCAAAAGATACAGCCGTTTATGCCGCAAATTTTCGACACTTGCAAGGGAATCAAAACCTACAGGGTGCTTCCCGTGAACTCAGAATCTTGAAATTTGGTACGAAGCAACGTCTTATAGCATAGATAAAGAAAAAATTACGAAAACCATAAATTTTTAGTTACATCACATAATATATATTTTTTAATAATTTTAAACTTACTACCCATTTCCTCATAAACGCGTAGAGGTATTAAATTGAAATTCATACCAAATACTCAGGTCTATAATACCTTTAAGCTGTAACAAAATCAAACTTCTATGTCAACGCAATCAAAAGAAACAGCAATTTAAGCTGCATATTTTGAAACTCGCAAGTACTCGCAAGGGAATCAAAACCTAAAGGGTACTTCCAGTCGACCTAGAATCTTGAAATTTGGCATGAAGCAACGTTTTATAGCACACATAAAGGAAAAATTCCGAAAACCTTAAATTTTTAGTTACATTACAAAATATATAAACTTATTACTTTTTTCCTCATGAACGCGTAGAGCTATCAAGTTGAAATTCATATCAAATACTTGGATCTAATTGTCTTTAACCCGTGAAAAAAATAATTCTAAGTCAACGCAAAAGTACAACCATTGATACCACATATTTTGAAACTCGCAACTAAACGCAAGGGAAATACCATAGTTATGACTCGATTGTCGTAATGAACGAACTTTGTAAACCTTGCAGGTTTGTACGGAACCCTCGGTGCGCGAGTCCGACTCGCACTTGGCCGGTTTTTTAAATATTGGTCGGAATAATTTTGACTTCAATTGTGTAACACAATTTTAATCAGTTCTCACCACAAAGGTTAATGACCCAGGATTCTGTTATAACACCTATGTCTCTGGTAGAAGTAAGAATTGGTTCCCAACAAAATGGTTTTAATTATTTTTCCAAAATCAACTTTTTAAAATCTGCTGCAAAACTTCAATTTTTCACGTGTTCTTAGGAAGGAAATTGCGCTTGTAAGGAATTGTAGACCTGGTGTTAAGACAGTCATTAAGAGATAGTCGTAACCATATGCAGCTATATACTAACATCTTTAAACGTATTCAAAAAAGGAGGAATTTATCGATTCCTTCCTTTTTGGATCTTACCTCATTTATTACTGGGTAATACTATACCCCTTAGCTAGACTGTCTGTTAGATATTCAAGTCCCTAAATAACCGAATACTGTCTAAAATGTGCTGATGACACAACCAGGACTGACTGAACTCGGTATTGGGATGGACACTTATATGGGCTGAACTTGTCAACCTCAATTTAAACTTGAAGATCCCCTGTGTGGCTGTTATTTCATATATCTTAAATAGTGTATTTATTATATTCGGTCCCCGAACAAAAATATGACGACACAACAAAAATATGATACCTTCGAAAATTGCTGTCCCTAGAAATAAGTTCAACTCGACAGTGTAACAATAGTGACACCGTTTTAGAATGGCACTCAATGCATACCCTCATCAATGGTGTGAATATGGCAAAATAAGGGGAACACCATGACGTACAATGTACGTGTGTGGAATGTAAGAAGGAGAGTTTTGTTTTATTTTTGTAAAAAGTGTGGGAAGTGCTGTTCATTTTGATGACAAAGCAGAATAATGTATGGGATGTTTGTTCTTTTGTTTTTGCAAGAAAAAAAGATGAATGTGTAATGTGGGTGGGTGAATGTCACTCGCAATTTAGTGTTGTTTTTTTTTGAGAAAATGTGTCCATAGGGAAAGGATAAAATTTATTGAATCGGAGATTGAGTGGGATTAGATTGATTTCTGTTTACCTACTTTACAAAATTCTCTGTTGTTAGAAAATAATATCACAATTTGATAAGTGCTTTTGCCGATAAAGAACACTTTAAACTTCTTTTAAGTGACCGCACTCAACTCAAAAGCGAATCACTTTGGCTTTTGAAGTGAATTTCGACGCTGCTTGAATTTCAAAGTGATGTTTTTGAATTATTTGGATATTTGAAATCAATTTTATTTTCTAAATCTGGGGATTTTGAATCGTGCCTATCCGATACCGAAACGATCGCAAACATAACCCGAAAATTCGAGAAACATCTAACTTCCACATACTCGTACATATGTGACTAGCTGTTGCCAGCGGCTTCGCTCGCTCTCTTCTCTCTTCTTCAACCTTTAGTCATCCAATTTTGAGTGTAGGTCGCTTCCAAATCATTCCACTTCTGGCGGTTCTGTGTTTTGGCTATCCAGTTTCTTCCTGCCACTTTAACAAGCACTTCGTCCGCTACAACTTGAAATCTATCCCACAGGAAACATTAATCGGAATAAAATCTATCCTATGGGTTAATGCATGGGGTGCTAAGACAGGAAACCTCCACGTGCGCCCGTGGACTGGAGTTCCCCTTCGGATATGTCCGGGGGGAAGACCAGTTTTTCGGGCCGGTGCACCCTGGGATGCGGGCAAAAACTCTTTTAGGCACTGTGTGCCTAAGGGGTCTCTTTGCCCGTATGCGAATAGCCTGTCGGGTGGATGCTCCAACGCGTGTCCCTCTGAACAGCAGAGGGCACAGCGGCGGAGCGAGCTTGCGGACGGTGAGTAATGGGTAAGCTCGCCGTCCGACCAAGGACCAAGCCCGGGTCGGTGGCGCGTCGTGTTTCACGCGTCACCGACGGGACCCCTTACGGGGCCAAATGCCTGCTGGGGTCGCGGCTTTTTTCTTAATCCAGGATACCGCGGCCCCGGAACGTAAAGGGCATCCGAAGAAACACGGGTGGATTTTAGTCAGTAAGAGTCTGACAGACCCTTCCGCCCCGCCCAGGGCGGGAGGACTCATTTGATGATTTTGGCAGCCTAAAAAAAAAAAAAAAAAAAAAAGCATTAGAAAGACTTGTTGTTAAATTTTAAAAGAAAACAATTAAAGAACCTATGAATAAAGCAAACTGAAATGTGACATCAAAAAACTGTCCAACTCAATTTTTTAACCTGTTATAGGTAGGTAAGAAAAATCTTGCCAGTGTAAAAACCAGCCCCACCAACTGTGTCCCCACGTTGTCGTCGTGGTGGGGCTTGCGTGTTTCAATGATCTCTGGGCCCCTGCCGGTAGAGGCATTCGTGCACTCATGTCGGACAGGCTCAGAGGGAGAAACCAGACCAAGAGGGACACACCGGGGAAAGGCGCGCCGCCTGGAGGATCGAGCAGTGTTCGAGCTTCTAGGCGGCGCGCGGCCCAATCTCAGAGATTGGGTCAAGGGGGGGAAAGGTTCACTTCCGGTATGCGTCTGATCATCAGACGTAACCGTGAAGTGAACCAGGGGAGGGGAAACGGGGAGTTAGGGACAGAGGAACTCACCTCTCTAAAAAAGTGAAAAAAAACAAATGAAAAAGTGCTTATCCAACAAACTACCCCAGGCGGGTACCAGCTGCTCCGCAGCTGGAGAATCCCGCACCGGACACGTCCGGTCAGTCCCTTCGTATTCTGGGGGGGACAATAATCACTTTGACCCGGCAGTCGCCGCAGAGAGCCAGGGAGGCTCATGTGCCCGTGAGGTGGAGTCGCTGGACTTGTCCAGCACGTCCGCCTCACCGGCACCGACGGAGCGGGCACAGAGTGCCGCTCAAATTGAAAAAAAAAGGATGGTGCTGACGCCCACCTCGAGGTCGGAGTCCGACAGCGCGTCAGACGCCATGAGCGCTCAGAGTCCCGGCTCTGGGCGCGGAGGAAAGGGGGCCGCCGAGAGGAGGAAACGCTTCCTCAAGCGGCCCCATTCGTTGTCGTCGGACGACGAGCCTGCCTCGAGCCGGAAGATCCCGACTAGTGTTCGGGGTAAAGGCCGAGGCAGGACCGGCGGTAGAGGGTGCCAGGAGGAGCCCACCCTGGAGGAGGCGGTGAGGGCAGCCGTCCGCAGTCTGGCGTCCACAAACCCGGGAAAGCGGGCGACGAAGGATCGTGCCGCGGGCGTAGCCACTGCCAAAATTATGGCGGCAGTGGCGGCGGCCAGCCTCGGCCAGGCTCCGCCCGCATCGACGACGGAAGCGGACGAAATGTCCCAAATGCGGGCGGAGGTCGCCCGCTTAACGGCCGCGATGGAGGTTCTCCAGAAGGAGAACCTCCATCTCAAGACGGAGTTGGCCGGCCTGCAGAAGGCAGGCCGCCGGGAGGCGCCACCGGGGGGCGCAAAGGACAAAGGCCAGCCCACATCGGGGGAGAACTCAGTTCTCACCCTGGTGCGGCAGGAGCTGGCCGCCTTCCAGCAGCGGTTCTCCGTTTTGGAGAGCCGCGTGCTACGGCCCCCGCTGGCGTCTTCGTACGCGGCTGCGGCCGCGTCCAAACCTCCCCCGCCGGAGAAGCCGCCCCAGGCGAAGACGGCCCCGGGGCGGACGGCCCCGGGAGGGGCGGCCCCTGCGAGGGCGAAGACGGCCCCGGCCAAGCCTGGCCAGGCGAAACCGGGCCCGTCAAAGCCGCCTCCGACACCGACACCTGCGGGGCCGGCACAGGCGGCCAAAAAGGCGAAGGCGAAGGCGAAGGCCGGGAACCAGTTGTCCCAGCAGCCTCCTCCAAAGACTCCTCCGGCCGACGCCGACTGGCAAGTGGCTGGGGAGAAGAGGAGGGCTGATGGGGCAGCCAGGACCTCAAGGCGGAGGGAGAGGCGGCGGCGGCGCAAGGAGCGCGATGTCGCGGCACGATTGCGCGCCCCCAAGACCGCGGCTGTGGTCATAACACTGCAGCCGGAAGCGGTCAAGAGGGGCGTATCATACCGCGACGTGCTCGCGAAGGCAAAGGAGGCGGTGAACCTCACGGAGCTCGGCATCGTCGGCGGTCTCCGCTACCGGGTCACCGCAACGGGGGCTCGGATGCTGGAGGTCCCCGGCGCTGCCAGTGGCCCCACCGCTGACGCTCTGGCCGAACGGCTCAGAGCGTCCTTAAATGCGGAGGAGGCCCGAGTGTCCAGACCCACCAGGCGCGCAGACGTGCGCATACTGGGTCTGGACGACTCCGTGACGGTCGAGGACGTGGTGGCCGCCGTTGCCGGGACTGGGGGGTGCCCTCCCGACCAAGTAAGGGCGGGCGCCCTGCGTCCTGACTACGCGGGGCTGCAGACCATCACGGTCAGCTGCCCCGTGTCGGCGGCCAAAAAGCTGCAGGAGGGCCGAAGGCTCCTGGTTGGGTGGGTTTCGGCGCAGGTCAAACTGCTGGAGCCCAGGCCCCTGAGGTGCTTCCGCTGCCAAGTGGGTAACCACGCGGCATGCATGTGCACCTCAGAGGTCGACCGCAGCGACAACTGTTTCCGCTGCGGTCAGCCCGGACACAAAGCCGGCTCGTGTACGGCCCCGCCGCACTGCTTCGCATGTGCGGCGGCTGGCAAGCCGGCCGATCACCGGGCAGGGGGTAAGTCCTGCGCCCCGCCCGCTAAAACCAGGAGCAGAGGTAGGCCCTCTGCTACCGCCGTTCCCGCCGCCGCAGCTCCGGTTGCCGCCGCCGCCGCCACTACCGCCGCCGCCGCCGCCAATGCCGCCGCCGCCGCTGCCGCCGTGGCCGCACCCTCGCCGAGGGCCCTGGAGGAGGCTGCAATGGACTCCGATTAATGGCTCCATTGCGCTTCCTCCAGGCGAACATCAACCACTGCGCCGCTGCTCAGGATCTCCTGCTCCAGAGCATGGCGCAGTGGTTGATAAACGTCGCCGTGGTCGCCGAGCCGTATTTTGTCCCGCCCAGGAATGACTGGGTGGCGGACCTGAACGGCTCGGTGACCCTCATCTCGTCGGCCGCCGCCGGTACCCCGCCCCTCGATCGCGTCGAGAGAGGGCGTGGGATCGTCGCAGCACGGTTCGGGGAGATCGCCGTGATAGGCGTTTATTTCTCCCCGAACCGAACTATCGCCGAGTTCCAAGACTCCCTATCGGAGCTGGGAGACGTCGTCGTCGCTTTCGGTTCCCTCCCCGCGCTCGTCCTCGGGGACTTCAACGCCAAGAATGTGGCTTGGGGTTCCCGGGTAACGGACTACACGCGGGGCAGGATGCTCGAGCACTGGGCCCTGGCGCATGGCCTAGTTATCGAGAACCGGGGTTCCGTCCCCACGTGCGTGCGGTGGACGGGCGATTCGGTGGTGGACATCACGTTCGCCACCTCCGACCTGTCGCCGCGCGTCACAGACTGGCGCGTTGTAGAGGAGGTGGAGACCTACTCCGATCACCGGTATATCCGGTTTGATGTCTCCGCCCAGACCTCAGACGCGCCGGTCCGACGGAACCCAAGTGGTCCGCGATGGGCGCTGAAGCAGCTGGACCGGGAGCTATTCCTGGAAGCCTCGATCGTGCAGGCCTGGGTGTCACCACCGGACAGGCCTGCCGACATCAACGACGAGGCGGGGTGGTTCCAGGAGGCCATGTCGGAGATCTGCGACGTGGCCATGCCCCGGGTCCGGCTAGGACGCGCCCGGCGTCAGTTGTACTGGTGGTCGCGCGAGCTAACAGCGCTGCGCGAGGCGTGCGTTGCTGCGCGACGCCGGTACACCAGGTTCCGCAGGCGCCGCACCCGACCTCCGGATGCGGTGGCTGTAGAGACGGAGCTGCAGGATGGCTACAGGGCAGCGAAGACCGCCCTCCGCGACGAGATCTGGCGGGCCAAGGAATTGGCCCGCAAGGAGATGCTGGAGGCTCTGGACGGGGACCCATGGGGCCGGCCCTATAAGTGGGTGAGAGAAAAGCTCCGCCCCTGGGCTCCCCCGTTGACGCAGAGTCTCCAGCCTCAGTTCGTGGAGGACGTGGTGAGCGCCCTGTTCCCCTCGCGGGAGGAGCACACTCCCCCGCCCATGGCTCCGTCTCCGGCGGTGCCTGACGCTGACGCAAACGCGGACCACAGCGACGACGACGTCTACGACGCTCCGGAGGTGACCGAGGTAGACCTGAGAGTGGCGGTACAACGGCTCAAAGCCAAAAATACCGCCCCAGGACCCGACGGCTTGCCAGGAAAAGCCTGGGTCCTGGCCTCGGGGACTCTCGGGCCTCGACTGGGGGGGCTCTTTAGCGCGTGCCTGGAGAGGGGCCAGTTCCCGCTTCGTTGGAAGACGGGGAAACTGGTCCTGATCCAGAAGCCCGGGCGCCCTGCGGACTCTCCGTCCGCATTCCGGCCCATCGTGCTGCTCGACGAGGTGGGCAAGCTCTTTGAAAGAGTAATTGCAAACCGCCTCGTCGGGCACCTGAATCGGGTGGGCCCGGACCTTGCGGAGAGCCAGTTTGGCTTCCGCAGGGGGCGCTCGACGGTGGATGCCGTCACGCGCGTGAGAGCCCTCACGACGGGGGATGCGGTTTCCCGGGGCAGGGTCGTCTTGGGGGTGTCTTTAGACATCTCCAATGCCTTCAACACCCTGCCCTGGAGTTGCATCAGGGAAGCACTCCGGTATCACCGGGTGCCGACCTACCTCCGTCGGATAGTCGAGGACTACCTGACGGACAGAGCCGTCATCTACCCCGGTCACCGGGGAGAGTGGAACCGGCGAGAGATGTCGTGCGGTGTTCCACAGGGATCGGTCTTAGGGCCGCTCCTGTGGAACATCGGTTACGACTGGGTGCTGCGCGGCGACCTCCCTGACGGCGTCGGCGTAATTTGTTACGCCGACGACACGCTCGTCCTGGCGAAGGGAGAGTCGCACCAGGCGGCGGCCGACGTGGCGACGCAGGCGGTAGCGACAGTCGCTAGTAGGATCCGGCAGTTGGGACTCGACGTGGCGCTGCACAAAACAGAGGCCATGTGTTTTCATGGCCGTCTGAACGCGCCACGTTCAGAGTCCCACATTACGGTGGAGGGGGTTCGCATCGGCGTCGGGAGGACGATGAAGTACCTGGGACTCGTCCTCGACAGCCGGTGGAACTTCAGGGAGCATTTCCTGCATTTGGCCCCACGGCTGAACCGGGCAGCAGCCGCTCTCAAGCGGCTCCTGCCCAATCTCGGCGGGCCAAATGCCTCCTGCCGGAGGCTGTACGCCGGTGTCGTGCGGTCCATGGCCCTCTACGGGGCCCCCGTGTGGGCCCTAAGCATCCGGACGCGACCAGTCAAGCTGGTCGCATGCCAGAGGGTCATGGCTATCCGGATGATCCGGGGATACCGCACGATCGCCGGCGAATCGGCCAACCTCCTAGCCGGATTGCTGCCCTGGGATCTGGAGGCGACTGCCCTCCAGCGCGTCTATGAATGGCGCGTGGAGGCGCAGCGTCGGGGCGAATCCCCGCTGCCTCGACAAGTCGAGTCGCGGCGGGAAGAGCTCCGGCGTGATCTCAGGGCAGTATGGAGGGAGCGACTGTCGCAACCGAGGTCCGGGCACGCCGCAATCGCGGCGGTAAGACCCCTCTTTGAGGAGTGGCTGGATAGGCGTCACGGCGTCCTGACCTACCGCATGACGCAGGTCCTCACCGGACACGGAAGTTTCGGGAGGTTCCTGTGTCTGATAGGGAGGGAAGAAACGCCTGGGTGTCACCACTGCGAGGATCGTCCGGAGGACACGGTGGAGCATACGGTGCAGGACTGCCCCGCTTGGGCAGAGCACCGCCGTGTCCTCACGACGGCGATAGGCGGAGACCTCTCGCGCCCGGCATTGGTCGAGGCCATGCTGCGGGGCGAGACGGAGTGGGAAGCGGTCGCCTCCTTCTGCGAAGCAGTCATGCTCGTGAAGGAGGAGGCGGGCCGCCTGAGGGAGAGGACAGCGTCCTCCCTCCACCCCAGCCGCAGTGGTAGACGCCCACGGCGTCGGACGTCGCAGGACGATCTCCGGCCACCGTAGGCGCGGGCATGCGGGCAGCGAGTAATGGGCGACTTGCTGTCCGACCATGGACCATGCCCGGGTCGACGGCGCGTTGTGTTCCACGCGCGCCTCAAAGAGTGTCAGCATAGTGACGGGGCCTGTAGAGGGCCAAAGCCTGCTGGGGTCGCGGGACCAAGGGATTACCGTGACCCCAGTACGTAAAGGGCTAGTGAAGGACACCGTGGATTTTAGTCAGTACAAGTCTGACAGTCCCTCCCGCCCTGCCCTGGGTGGGAGGACTCATTTGATGATTTTACCACGATAAAAAAAAAAAAAAAAAAAAAAATGGGTTAATGCATGTCATAACTTATCCATGTACTAAATGTCATGAAAGTCCGTTGAGTTGTTTTTACATGAAAAAGTAACAGTCATCCATTCATCCTCGCATTTCGCGTCGATGTTTAATATCAGTTTGGATACATCACATAGTCAACTCCGTCACTGTAAAACCTCCTCTTGTTTTATTCCAGTCGTATCTTCAAAATCTGTAACAAACAGCTTCCGAATTCAGAAGCTTGTTGCTCACTTGGGCCAAATAAATCCTCTTTCATGTAAGCCGCTATTCGTCACAAAGACCCCTGTCATTTGTGTTGGTATCGCTTCGTACTACGCCGGGACGTGGACGAAATATTGAAGCTGCGAGATCTCAATCGGCCACTTGATTACTGTGTTTTCGTCATAGTTCAGTCAGTTAGACGTGGTACGGAGTACGGGTGTTGTGTGATACGTGGAATGGAATTTTAGTGGCGGTATGGCCTTTGAAGTTTGTATTTGTATGAGCGATGGGTGGATTGTGTGAAGTGTGGGTAGAATATTACTATTTGTGTGGGTGATTTTGTGAAGTATGGGTAGAATATTACTATTTGTGTGGGTGATTATGTGAAGTGTAGGTAAAAGAAGGTGACTTTTTTATCGTGGTAAAATCGTCAAAAGAGTCCTCCTACCTTGGACGGGGCGGGAGGGACGATCAGACTTATACTGACTAAAATCCACGATGATCCTTCAAAAGCCCTTTACATTCCGGGGTCACGGTAGCTCGTTAGTCCCACGACCCCGGCAGGCTTTGGTCCTCTTCGGGGAGCCTCGAATGATGCCGGACCTGGAAATCAAACTCAAGATCTTGCGTCTACTAGACCAAAGAGAAAGCATTATAAAAATCATAACATAAAACCCTCCAGCGATGAGCTTAGAGTTAGACGATTATAGACCATAAAACCAAATAAATACCAGCACACTCAAATCAAAAGGAACACAACTCTCCAACTATTTATCTCAACGCGTGTACTTACAATGTTTGCCCAACGAAAGCAGCTGAGCAAACCTCGCAATAACGTAACACAGGAAATAGAGCGTAATCAATTTGCCAGGGTACAACACAGGGTACAGAAAGTAAACGTCACAGGGTCAGTGGGCAAGGGTCACTATTTTTGGAGGACACAGGAGAAATAAAACATGGCGGCATATGTCTATTGAACTGTCAGTTTGGGCTTTTCATTTTTTTTTTTCTTTTTGAAAATGGAACTCGGTGACACATGTGGAGTGTTTGATTCTTTTTTTTTGGTGCTAATAGGAGTTTTAAAGGGGTATGCAACTTATTGGCATCAATTTTTTTTTCTTTTGCCAGTAATGAAATGTTGGTCATTAGTAGACCGCAACCTAAGAACTTCGTTAAAAAATAATAAAAAAAATCTAAACCAGAGACATAACGGATTTTATTTTGTTCGAATCGGGAGTAAATCACTCCTGATTAGAACAAAATTAAAACCTCCACATCTCTGGTTGGTTACGGTTAAGAAACTTATTTTTTTTTCTATGGACTTCTTAGGTAGTAGTCTAATTGTGGCCAAAATTTAATCACTGGCGAAAAGAAAATAAAAATTGATGCCAAGGTCCATACTAAAAGTTGCATGGGCCTCTAGACGGATAGTTCATTAATGGCCCAATCTATAAATAATGATTAGAAACTTAAATGCTGATATACTAACACGTCAATCAATTAACCGAAAGGCAACGATTTTTTGGCAGGATGTTTACAGCAATGATCATATTTCTTTTTCAGCACCTACGATGCTGTAACTTGGGGTGATGGGGTAAATAATGTATAATAAAGGGGTTTAAAAAACGCACGCTAGTACTTCCTGAAAACTCATAAAAAACCTCGAGTATAGGGGCTCGTGACGTCATAACGCAGAAAAAAATATTTGTAAGGTTGTGACGTATTGCCAATTATAAAAACGTTGTATCTACGCAAGTTTCAAGCTTTGTCTAACAAAGGAAAATAAAAGGTTTTTTTTTATCGTGGTTAAATCATCAAATGATTCCTCCCACCCAGGGCAGGGCGGAAAATAAAAGGATTCAAATATTTTTAGATAATCTGACGGACTTATTAGTTTCTAATAATTGCCTATTCGAGTAGCTATGAAGCAATCAGAATCAAATCACCAATCCATGGTGTCGCCAGAACTAAGAATAAATGATATTACGATTTGACAGATAGATCCTTAGAGTCCGCGCCACCACTGATGATCTGCGGAAAGTGATACTATTTTTTTTAATGCAATTCGATGTAATGACATACAACTCTAGCGTCACGCCAAAATGACTTCAGTCGTGTCCGTATCCGTCCGCAATTTGATTTTGACGTTAGTTACGTTCGTACATCTTAATCGGTTCCCGTGTTTTCGTTGACGAACTTAGAAAGACATCCTGAACATTATTGATGACATAAAAATGGTTCATCACAGCGTTTTGCATTGAAAAATACATAGAGATCTAAAACTGTCAAACTGGGCCATAAAAACTGTATTCCCGAAAAATACGAGTGCATTTCAAAATACACTGTGATAAAGTTTGGGAGCTCCATCGCTCATAGCCCCAATATGTATGTAAAAAGGTTGTTTTTTCAAATTCTGTCTTTTTGTGTGTTACCGGTGGCTGTGTATGCTAATGCTCAATGCTCAATATTTGAGCATTCAATTTCAGGTAAAGTTCAGTTTTCACAATCAATTTTCAACCTCTGGTTTTCTGTGAATTTATGCAAGCCTGCGAACTACAACCAGGTAGTGGTTTTATTGTTGTTTTGGTAAAACTTAAAATTGGTTTTTAAGCACTAGATTTTTATTTATTAATGTTACCATTTCATACTAAGAGTGTGTGCGTCGAATTTCATGCTTTCAAGACCACATTATTGAAACAACTTAATTGATTATAATTTCATCGCATTATTATTGAACTGATCAATTTTTAGACCCATGTTCTTGCGCAATTATTAAGGATTTTAACGTTGGTATAAGATACCGGTGCGTGAACACGCTCTTAAACGTCCATGGGCCGAAAGCACGCGCACCTTGATACTTATTATGTACAAAATTTTAAATTATCAATGTAATTATGTTGAAATTGCTTCTAAGCTCCCGATAAGAGATTCTGCTTAGATGTTTCTACCGCATACCAAAGATATAGTTTCGAGGGACTATTCTGAAACAGAATTACATTCTAATTCTTTAGTACTTCCCTTGTTTTTGAGTAAAACACTTACAAGACACTGCGTTTTATTGGTTTTATAATTTAATATTTAATCTTTTTTTATGTAGTTAAATCACCCAATGAATCCCTCCGCCCTGGTTGGAACTAAAAGGATTTTCAAACTCAAATAACTAAAAACCACCCTGCTCTTTCAATGGCTCTTTAGTCTTGGGGCCGCGGTAACCTGGAAAGACAGACCCACCACGAATAGTAGATAGAATAATACCTTTACATTATTTAAATTCACAATATAAAACTATTAATTATCACCTAATTTTAAAACAAAACATCGTTAAAACCATTATATCGCCATTTAAAGCATTTTCCCTTTGTCCGTAACATCTGCATTTAGCTATATATTTTACCAGGAACGATTAAATTGTCATTGGCGATAAATATGTACTGTATTTCAACTAAACTGAACTGCGCTAATTGGGCGGACAATTAGCTAAACAGCATGCAATGTGATACTAAAGCTTTTACACAATTTGAAAACAATATGTAATTAGGTCCAATATACTGAAAGATCAATACTATAATACCTAACCATATTAAAAATGATGTCATGTTTTTGTTTGGTAATAGATACTTTGGTTTTGGTTTTTAAATATTGTTAATATATAATACGTTAATTAATATATAAAAATGGCTTAGACGAAAAAAAAAAAATATTGGTTCAGACACAGGGCTCGTGGCTCAATAAATACAGCCGCTCAGCCCAATCTTCAGGGTTACGCCGCGCTTGCCGAGGTTAGTCTGTGGATGGTGATCTGTCATAGCGAGTTTCCTCCGTGCCTCGGAAAGCACGTAAAGGCGTTTGTCCCGGCTGTCATTTGTAGATCTTTGACAGTCGTTACTGTTAGTCAGAAGCTCTAAAGTCTGACAACCAGTCTTTTTTTTTTTTTTTTGCGTGGTAAAATCATCAAATGAGTCCCCCCACCCAGGGCAGGGCGGGAGGGACTGTCAGACTTGTACTGACTAAAATCCACGGTGTCCTTCACGAGCCCTTTACGTACCGGGGTTACGGTGATGGGTAAGACCCGCGACCCCGGCAGGCTCTGGCCCCCTACAGGCCCCGTCGGTTTGCTGACACTCCTTGAGGCGCGCGTGGAACACAACGCGCCGTCGACCCGGGCATGGTCCATGGTCGGGCAGCGAGTCGCCCATTACTCGCTGCCCGCATGCCCGCGCCTACGGTGGCCGGAGATCGTCTGGCGACGTCCGTCGCCGTGGGCGTCTACCACTGCGGGTGGGTCGGAGGGAGGACACTGTTCTCTCCCTCACGCGGCACGCCTCCTCCTTCGCGAGCATGACTGCTTCGCAGAAGGAGGCGACCGCTTCCCACTCCGTCTCGCCCCGCAGCATGGCCTCGACCAATGCCGGGCGCGAGAGGTCTCCGCCTATCGCCGTCGTGAGGACACGGCGGTGCTCTGCCCAAGCGGGGCAGTCCTGCACCGTATGCTCCACCGTGTCCTCAGGACGGTCCTCGCAGTGGTGACACCCAGGCGTTTCCTCCCTCCTTATCAGACACAGGAACCTCCCGAAACTTCCGTGTCCGGTGAGGACCTGCGTCATGCGGAAGGTAAGGACGCCGTGACGCCTATCCAGCCACTCCTCAAAGAGGGGTCTTACCGCCGCGATTGCGGCGTGCCCGGACCTCGGTTGCGACAGTCGCTCCCTCCATACTGCCCTGAGATCGAGGCAGCGGGGATTCGCCCCGGCGCTGCGCCTCCACGCGCCATTCGTAGACGCGCTGGAGGGCAGTCGCCTCCAGATCCCAGGGCAGCAATCCGGCAAGGAGGTTGGCCGATTCGCCGGCGATCGTGCGGTATCCTCGGACCATTCGGATTGCCATGACCCTCTGGCATGCGACCAGCTTTAGTGGTCGTGTCCGAATGCTCAGGGCCCACACAGGGGCCCCGTAGAGGGCCATGGACCGCACGACACCAGCGTACAGCCTCCGGCTGGAGGCGTTTGGCCCGCTGAGATTGGGCAGGAGTCGCCTGAGGGCGGCTGCTGCCCGGTTCAGCTTCGGGGCCAAACGTAGGAAGTGCTCCCTAAAGTTCCACCGGCTGTCGAGGACGAGTCCCAGGTACTTCATCGTCCTCCCGACGCCGATGCGAACCCCCTCCACCGCAATGTGGGACTCTGAACGTGGCGCGTTCAGACGGCCATGAAAGCACATGGCCTCTGTTTTGTGCAGCGCCACGTCGAGTCCCAACTGCCGGATCCTTTGAGCGACTGTCGCCACCGCTTGCGTCGCCAGGTCGGCCGCCGCCTGGTGCGACTCTGACAACCAGTCTTACCATGGGGTATCGTATTACCCAGTTACTGGGTTGTGGAGGTCCGACAGCGGTCGCTCCATATAAAATACTGATATCCAGGTACATCTGGTTTGTAGTAACGTAACATTGCACGCCAACGAACGAGAGTATCATCCCATCGTTACTCTATGGGAAGTTACTCTACTAATTAGTCTATAGTCAGACACGTCAAGAAAAAAAATCATGAATTCAAATTTGATTCATTCACGTTGACATGACAGATGTGACTGTGACAGTGTTAGGTTTATTTCGTTGCGGAATATCTTAATTCGGTCACCGCGATCAAAGCCCGCGATAAAGGCTAGCTTTAAAAGCATAGGAGACTATATTGAGAAAATAGTGAAAATCTCAAAGGATAGTCATTTAAAAATAAAACGAGTAAACACTACAACCTTTTTCCTAGTTGGGACTTTTTCCTTTTAGTTTTCTCTATTCCGTTTTCTATTAGCCAGTGACCTTTGAACTCGCGCTTGACTTGTTCAATACTTGCGATAGTGATTTTCTTAGAAAACGGCAAAAAAGGTGCTACCTCATTTGGACTTGAAGAAAATGTAATAAATGAAAATAGTTAGAGCTGTGTATGTGTGCTAAAATGTCGATAAGTATGGGCCGATATTTTCACGAAAGTATCAATAAACTGTAATAGAAGCTTTAACTGTAACTTATATGTTTTGGGCCAAAACATTTTTGGTAAAATAATTATTCTCTAAGACATATTTAACAACATAGAATATCCACATCAGTTAGAGTATTATTAGTACATTTATTAGTAGAGAAGAATGCAGTGAAATTTTTACTGTGGAGTGCGTTTAATAAGGATGTCTTAAAAATGCTTATTTGAGTAGGCTCAACAGAAAAACCGATTGAAAATTGATATATAAAATATTATCGTCAAGTAAACTAACTTCTTAAAACGCGTCGTTGCCGCACCACTCCTGCCCCCCTGCTCACTATTTTGAGCCTGAGGCACAAATAGTTTTTAAATAAAATCATTAACGGTCTAGTGGGACCGGATTTCAGCCGTACTTGATGCAGGTTAATCTCAGATACTTTACGTCAACTAATTGGCTATGTGACCTTCTCAACCCACTAGTTGCGTAATAATACATTCCAGCTTTTTACTAACTGTAACAACATTCAAAGATCTTAATAGTGAATAATGACAGCCGAGACTTTTAGGATTTACATGCTTTCGGTGGCAAAGAGGTAAGTCGCTTTTATAAATCGTCATTTCCAAAATGTAACCTCGGCAAACGCGGCTTTATGGTTGAGCCTTAACCTGTGCAGCTGTAGTTATTTTTTTCAAATAAAAAAACATGACACACAAAATATTGCACTTTGAAATCTTTCCATATTTCATACGTTGTTACAGCCTATCTACCGACATCGTAAAATATCATAGTCATGAACATAAAACAACAATGGAATTACCGAAGAGGATTTTTAAACGCGCATAAAATATGTTACGAACTGATAAAGTGGAATCTAAAAGTTATAAGGGTAATATATTGAATTCCTTTTAATACGGCCGCTTGTTACACCGTGTGGTAATAGAAAACTATTTTCTTGACGTTATTGTGACGGGAGAGTTGCCTATACAAATATTTATTGGGTGAGGGTTTGACGGATGAGGCTAAATATAAAACGTCAACTTTTTTTGTTTTGTGCTTGGGTAAGGCGAAAAAATATTTAGTAATGGTAAACCATAAATATAAGATTTAATACAAGTTATAGGTAAAATAAAGTTTTTTTTTGTGCTTTATAGTTGTGTAGTAATAGTTTCATCACTAGTATTATAACACTTGTAGGCGATTTCAGTCTTTTACCGTCTTCTTGTTTAAACTACTCGCCAGTACCTTTTGATATAGAATGTCGTTGAGATAAGATTTTAACTTTATTTATACTATTTTTGTAAGTGTGATAGGTTCACTCACAAAAATAGTAAAATTAAAGTTAAAAAATAGTAGAAGTAAAATTAAAGTTACACGGTGGAAAACTACACTCAACAAAACCTGGCCTACCAGAGGACCACAAAATTTTTCACTTCTGCTTTAGACGTTACACAAAAGGTCCGTAGACTATTTAATATTATATTCCGCGCAGTGGCGTAGCTAGGCCAGAAGGGGCCCCGTATCAAAACTTGTTTGGGGCCCTTCTAGTTTAAGTGTATAGTTTTGCAGAATAACGACAATAGCACCCTGACTCGTGTAACTAATGCTATTACGTTAGCGTGGTAAAACCATCAAATGAGTCATCCCACCCAGGGCAGAGCGGGAGGGACTGTCAGACTCGTATTGACTAAAATCCACTGTGAGGTCACGGTAATTCGTAAGTCCCGCGACCTATTACTTATGATATTAAAAGAATTTTGAAGGGAGCTAGAAAATTGACAATGCTGATTGACTATTCGAAGCTCATTTATGACAACTATATAAAGGCTTTTTGAAAAATTACTTTTTTAAATTGAGCTATGTTAGGAGTTCTATGTTGAAGCTATATGGCCGCGATAAATTTTCATTATAGTAGAGCAACATTTTATGTTTTTATTTAAATTTATAACAATCGTCGGCGTCCGGGGCCCTTGACACATGGGGGCCCCGTATAATTGATACGGCTGATACGGCGGTAGCTACGCCTCTGATTCCGCGTACCTTTTGTGTAACGTTACGTATGTGACACGGAACGGTGTAACAACCACCCGACATTGTCTCTCGGAGATTTAAAATCACTTTTGTTGAATTTCCTCATCTCACACAGCTATTCACAGGACCATACGTAATAGTATTTGTAGGTAAGAGTAATAGATTCTCTTTGTTGAACGTTGAACGTATTAGGAAGGATTGCAGGAATTGTTCGCTGATAGCTTCAGAGTTCTACCTGCGATTATTATTACTTTGAACTTTTATTTTTGGTTTTATATTATACTTGTTTGAATCTTTGGTAAGTAAGTTATTATATTCTGTTGGTGTTGGATGATGGTTGACGACGCGTAAGGGACGTCCTTGTTCAACAGCGTGGTCTTTAAAAAACATCAGTTTTGGCAAACTACATTCGTTGTTAATCATTCTTCTTTCATATAACTCCGATACATATTTTTCAATCTTTTAAGCCTTTCTCAAACAGACTGGCGTAGCGAATGCGAAGCGTGACGTTTTTATTTGTAATGTATGGAATTGTTTGAATCCAGTCACATAGAAAAGCGAAAGCGAATAGCGTGACAGAATTATCGGACTGACGTCTCGCATCGGTTCGGTATCGCTTTGGAAACGGTTCGTTTTCACCTGTCTGTTTGATAAAGGCTTTACATATATACGATACATTTTCTTCCAAATTGTGGGACTACATTATAACTCACAAACATAAATAGCAGTGGTCGTCAGACTGATGATACAGCGGTAATGGCTCAATTTACAAGTTTTGAGTCTTCAGATTGTATCCAGCCAGGCGCATTACTACATTGTGTACTTTATTTCGTCACCATTGCTTTCAAAATGGTGAAAACATTGCGTGAAGACAGTGTGAAATTGACATGTCCTATAAAAAAGTGCAGACACGAGAAATGGGCTGAGTGGTTGGTTCAGCGCATTCCATCACACGGAGTAGAGGTCTGTGTCCCAGCATGAGAAACTTTATAATTAAGTTGGTAAAAAGTTATGCTATATACACAAAAGAGTATGGTCGCGGGACTCACGAATTACTGTGACCCCGGTACGTAAAGGGCTATTGAAGGACACCGTGGATTTTAGTCAGTACAAGTCTGACAGTCCCTCCCGCCCTGCCCTGGGTGGGAGGACTCATTTGATGATTTTACCACGATAATTATATATATACGCAAACAGTATAATAACATCAGACATATTTTTTTTTGTGTTTTTGTGATTTTTTAACAAAACCATATACCATTGCTGTATTATGAAATCCAATAATGCTGTAATATGTAAGGATGCAATCTTTACTGCTGAATGCCAAAAGTTCAACAACAAAACAAAACATTTCATGTTTGATTTATCATTGCTGACACGTAACTTATATCAAGTTTGATCCCCAAAAGCACAATATTTTTCAGGCATATTTATGAACAAAATTCAGCACTCTTTATGGTGTTTCTCAAGTTAAATAGGTTTGCCACGCAAATTCCCGCGAGCCTCGTTGACAACTAAGCGATGGAATAACGGATAGCAAGTGCAAACTAAACTAGGTAATGATATAGATTAAGCAAACTGGCACAATCGACAGTCTTAAACAGTCACATCCTAAACCTACAATCATTGAATGAAATTACAGCTAGAAATCAAGAAGACAGAGAAGACATTTAAAGACTCTTAAGCCTTTGTCAAACAGACAGGCGTGGCGAATACGAAGCGAGGCGTTTTTATTTGTAATACATGGAATTGTTTGAATCCAGGCACATATAAAAGCGAAAGAGATCCGATAGCGTGACCGAACCGATGCGAAGACGTGGCGAAGGTGTGTTTGCTCTGTTTGAAGTCGTTCATAAAAAGTCAGCTAATACAACTGTCACGCCTCGGTTCGCTGCACCCAGTTTGACGTCTCGTATCGCTTCGTTATCGCTTCGGGCTCGGTCCGGTTTACTGTCGCCTGTTAGTTTGACAAAGGCTTGCAGCTTCTACGTACAAATTAACATCCCCTTTCTTACACGAGAGTATAATACCTAATGCAACGAAGTAAACTAGCGAAATATGTGGAGTAAGAGAAAAGTTAATAGTTAAAATCAAAATTATGTTCTCCAGCAAAGAGAAACCTGCGGCCGTATTATGACGTCTTAAAATCAGGCTTGTTCCAGTGAGTGAAAGAGACAGAGCTATACAAGTCGTCTATTGCCACCTCCTTCACTCACTGAAACAAGCCTGGTTTTAAGACATAGGCCTCTGAAATAATCAGACAGGAGTCCACCAGTCTTTATGCTCGGAGGATCCAAACCTTTTTAATCAAGAATGTGGGACTCTACCCTGTTTCACAATTCCCAAAATACTACTATACACTATTTATAAGACATACTATTATATATACAACATAATTAAAGAAATCTAAATTAAAACAAAAAACAAAATAATCTGTATTAGAAATATAAACTAAATCACTAAACATAACTAATAACCATTACTATACTAATATTCTTACTTATTTCCTGCATATAGCTTCGTCTTGACTGTATCTAGTTCTACAATAGTCGCGTCTATAAATTCGTACTCTATGTTAATGAGTTTATATTGCCAAACGGGCCCGTCAGTGATGTATGGCATACCTGCCACCGCTGCCACGTCGGGCTAAACTATTGGTCATTTATTTACTTGATTGGACTGTTGTGCATAGTAAATGTTGGTGGAATTCACAGGTATGTGCTGAGCCAATTTACAAAGAACTTTGTTGTAGCTGTTAGATTGGCCAAAGATTTTGCAGTTTGAACTCCTTTCTTTTCGTATTAGAGTCTATTATGGGCCGGAATTTGATATCTAACTTCGAGTAAAGAACCAATCTGAATGTAGAATGTAACACTGCAGCAGTAAATAGATTGACAACGCAGAATGAACACACTGGTGGTCTAAATCCAACTCAAAGTCGAAATCGAAGTCGTAAGAAAAAAATTATAACTTCGCCGCGTATTCCTGTTTAACTTATATAAATTAACAACGAGTGTACTACGCTAGTCCGACAAATGGATGTGCGATGAAATCTGTACAACAAACACTCGTGCGATACAATTTTTTTTTAAACGTTGCCCCACACTAGGAATTTCTCCTGTGTCGTGGGTGCGTTTGCAAACATACAAATTCACATACACAAACGCCCAGACCCGAAACAATTACTTGTAGATCATACAAATATTTGCTACGTGCGGGAATCGAACCCGCGACACCCAGCGCAGAAGTCCAATCGCTCAGCCACTGCGCTAACCGACCGGTCAAACACTGAAGGTCGACATCACGCTGGTGCGACATGTTCCAAGAGATAAGTGAGTAGGTAGAGTCCTTTTGTCCGCATTCCTGACCCTTATATAAGAGCCAAACAATTGTCGAGTAGTTCAAATCTCTACATAATAAAAGTCGACTCTACTTAACTCTATGTAGAGTCAAAAACTACTTTAATAACAAAAGAATCGTATACGTTTCATTTTGCGTAGCTATTTGCAGTTTTGTGAAAGGCTTTGACCCAAAAATGCGAATTTTAATAAAAATGTATCGGTTATACGGTTTCGGAGCGGAAAACAAGGGTGAGGGTAGTCTGGGGCCTTTATTAGTATATTATTCGATATTCGTATTTGTTTTCAAGGTTTAAATGTATTTCGTAATCAAAAAAATCACGATAGCATTTATGGCGGACCAAAATTTTTGCAAATTGAATTCCAGTTACATATAAATATTTTATTACTTTTTTTTTAAAGCCATTGATGTTCCTTGCTGGACAAATACCTCTATATCCTTCCAAGTACTCTTATCGCGATCCACTTCATAAACTTCTTTATTTTTTTTTGGGGTATAATTGGTCAGTATAGGTACAGACTACCGTTCGCACGAAAATGATTCTTATATGTCACCGATCTGCGAGATCGCGCGGAGGCTGCGATGTAGATGTATGGGCAATACGGCGCACGAACACACAATGAGCATTCGTCATCTACCTATTGATTTCATTCACGCCAATCCATTAGATACGCTTCACCTCCCAGCAGGGACGGTCGAAAGAAGTCGAGAGATCACAAAAACTTCTGTAACAGAAGAGAACTAAGTAGATAAGCAATTTTAAAATGAAACTTTTTATTCAGTTTCTTAGAACCAAGAATAAGTCAATAAGAAACTCACACGGCAGAGTTTCCAATTCCTCTATATCAAGCGTTACATTCAGTCCTAAATTGTAAGCTACATATCATGTTATCTTTTAACCCAAAAACTCCCACGAAAAACTTATTAAAAACAATATTCCACAACGCATTTAAAAATACAATTTCCACTCTTTTCACGGAAACACTTTTAATTCCCGAATAATAACTGGCTTAAACCGTATGAATGAACAATGGAAATTAAAAAAAAAACTGACTAACGTACTATCAGGGTATATGCATTCTGGCAAACTTCCAGAAACTTTTGGATGGAGATAATCTTGAAAATTTAGCCGTTCGTGTAGACTAGTTGCGGAATGGAAGTCACGTATGGGTAACGTGATGTGCATACCAGGTAGCCTGAGTCTGGGTAGCTACCCAAGTGTAGGATACCTAGGAGGATTAGCTAGGGAATTGATTAAGTGTTGAGCGCTGTACTGGATCTTGATTGCGAGGAAATAGATTGTTTTCTTTTCTGGAGAATCCTTGGGGAATTATAGGCGTCGTGGAATGTTGTGTTTGGTAGTTTCCGAATTAATGTAATGAACCGTTTCATTATAGCCGTTGAGGGACCTCTTTAATACCTCCTTAATATGAAGCTTCCATTCAGTAAAATATTTTACTTAAAACCGTCATATCTTAGGACCAAACAAAAGATCAAAGACGTTTTGTATCATCCACTATTACGCACTGTGTCTCATAACAGATTGTGACCCTCTCAAAAGACGTAGAGAAGACCTGTCACCCAACGAGAAGATTACAGGCTCATCAACTGCCTAGCTTTTTTCCCAACTATATTGAGGTCGGCTTCCAGTTAAACCAGATGCAGCTTGGATATCAGTATTTTACATGGAGCGACTGCCTGACGGACCATACCCCATGGACCCCATGGTAAGACTGGTTGTCAGACTTTAGAGCTTCTGACTAACAGTAACGACTGTCAAAGATCTACAAATGACAGCCGGGACAAACGCCTTTACGTGCTTTCCGAGGTACGGAGGAAACTCGCTATGACAGAAGGTCACCCATCCACAGACCAACCTCGGCAAGCGGGGCTTAACCCGGAAGAGTATCGACACTAACAGGTAACGGTACTAACTGGTATTCAGCTAAATCTGGTAAAACTGGTAGTCAACCACATAGTTGGAAAAAGGGTAGACGATGATAAATCTACTTGGGAAAGACTTGACATTTTTTACCATATTATTTTCCCCTTCCCATTATGCTACGTTTTCCAGAAATAAAATACACTGTTAATTATTCGCTAGTTTTTGCTTACGCTTATTTATGGCAGACTAATATATTTTGTTTCATGCTTTCGTAATACACCCCCTCCCAAGCATACGTAGGGACAAAAAATACCCACCTTTATCGATACAGCTGATCGGACCCGTCTTGCCGCCATTCTAGGGTTCCGCACATTAAAATAATGTTCCCCAGGTATTTGAAGCCGGTTCGATACGCAGAACCCATATGATTTTGTTGATTGATAAAATACCGGGTTCGGAGAAATAATTTGTTGGATTTTTCGGTACAGTTATTATTTATTGTATCGTATGTGTGTTTTTGTCATGACATATTTTAGGCTGTTTGATATAGATTATCAGTTGATTGGTTTTTCTATTGATATTGAATCAAATTTTTGGTAACATTCATTTATAATTGAAAACGAAATTTAATAATTAATAAATAAAGTTTGTTTAATTTAATATTTTTCACTGTTGTATTATGGATTTTTGAAATGATTTAGAAGTTTTTGTAGATACGGTTGCAACTTTAAGAAAGATCTCTTGTTACTTTTCGTTACAACATCCGCCTTTCGCAATCCAGTCTCTTCCGACTATCTTTTCAAAGAGCACTGTAGTCTGCTGGGGGGCGTTGACTGCTTCCCGATACGCTGTATGCACTCGAAAACTGGTCTATAGGTTTACTCACGAGCTAAGTAAGTAATGCAAGTCCTACGTCAGACTTGAAATAGAGAAAGGGAATCCACAGACACAGGAAATCAGAGGACAGGGTGATGAGGCGCAGCCTTGGAGAGGCTTATGTCCAGCAGTCGACTGCGATTGGCTGATTTGAGAATCATCAGGAAACATTCCTCTTGTTTCTAGTCTTTTCTCAATGATTTTGAGATTTACTTCTATTCTAAGCGGTTTCTACAAGAGAAATAGGCATTCTGTCTTGCCAGGGGGCATCCTTGGCAAGACAGATTGTCACTTTCAAGCCACTGACTATCTATTGACTGTCAAAGATACACAAATGAAAGAAGACTGAAACTGGATGTAATGCTACATGGCCTTGAATTGAAATGATGTTTATTTATGAAAGTAGGTTATGTCAACACTTTAACACGTGTTTTCATAAAACTAGGAGAGGCCGATGTTTCGTACCTGATTATTCTGAGAAGAAACAGCTGAAACAAACTCCGATGTCACAGTCTCTTTTAAAGTTCAGACATTACTTAAAGATCAGGTTATACGAGGACCATGCAGGTTAGTGTCTGAAATAGTCTTTTGAAGAAAGAACCACACAAATCCGAGTGGACCTGTCCAGTCATTGCAAGCATTTGTCACTTATCGTGACCATCGAGATGTGCGGCTCAAATCATTTAGATCCGAGCTCCAGAACAACAAAAAAAAAAGCAATAATATTGGCACCAACAGCATAATATTTCACTGGCAAAAATCCACAAAAAGTAGACAAACAAATCCCAAACCATCCCTTTTTAGCTCAGTGCAGTCGCCGAGTCAACGACGCATGACGACACGCAGTCATTTGGGAAACTAACGTTGCGTCAGAAAAACTCATCCCGAAAATGTTTGCAACTGTAGAGTTTACTAGTCTGTTGTACATACGGCGAAATAGTTTGGTTTACAGGAGGATCTTTTACTTCTTACTAACGACGGGTAAGTTTTCGATGAATTTTGGTACAGAAATTGACTGAACCCTAAAAACGGGTGGATGAGGGAAGCCACGGGCAACAGCTAATAAACACTAACTATTCACGCATATTTACGTGCCTGTGATAATTTTGACATTAATTTGTGAAGGTTTGGTTATTAAAAAAGGCGTGAAAAGAGAAATTACAGAATAATTCTGACAAATAAAGCATCCAATGTTCCTTATAGTATCCATAACTAAACAGTTGTTTTAGTTCTAAGTGTAATTTTCTTTTAAAAGAAGTTTGAATATCATTTTCATTAACGTAACACGCCATTAAACACTCCCACTTGTTCAATACTTTGCGAGATTTTAGATAAAGTTTAAGAATGAAACATGCAAGTCATATTATAGACAAAAAAGTGTTGCTTCAATCAAGTACCTCTTTTAAAAAACAAACCTTTATTTAACAGTAACAGGTTAAACACTTTTCTCTTCTACCAACTATACAAGCCGTATACGGGCCCCAAAAAAGGCTCAACTGCGCAGAAACTTTACCTTCAGTGTATCGCAAGCGGGGTACGTTTGAGAACAAAATGCACTTCTCTAGTCGCTATCCTTTTTTCGATTTAGACACGTAGAGAGTTCGGCAGCTTTGTAAGTTTGGGAGCGAGACTTATTTCGAGTATATTATGAAGTATGGAAGTGTGTTTTGCTGTTGAGAATTTTTGAAACATGTTTTGTTGTGAAGTTTTCTGTTTGTGAGCTGTTTTGAATATTCAAACGGTACTATGTACTGGAGAATCTTAAAGGTGATTGATAACAGCAGCGCGAGTCATTTTATACCTTTTTTTTTTTCGTGGTGTAATCATCAAATGAGTCCTCCCACCCAGGGCAGGGCGGGAGGGACTGTCAGACTTGTACTGACTAAAATCCACGGTGTCCTTCAGTAGCCCTTTACGTACCGGGGTTACGGTAATTTGTGAGTCCCGCGACCCCGGCAGGCTTTGACCCTCTACAGGCCCCGTCACTATGCTGACACTCCTTGAGGCGCGCGTGTAACACAACGCGCCGTCGACATGGTCCATGGTCGGACAGCGAGTCGCCCATTACTCGCCGCCCGCATGCCCGCGCCTACGGTGGCCGGAGATCGTCTTGCGACGTCTGTCGCCGTGGGCGTCTACCACGTCATTTTATACCTTTTTTTTTTTTTTTTTTTTTATCGTGGTAAAATCATCAAATGAGTCCTCCCACCCAGGGCAGGGCGGGAGGGACTGTCAGACTTGTACTGACTAAAATCCACGGTGTCCTTCACTAGCCCTTTACGTACCGGGGTCACGGTAAGGAAAAATGTTAAGCTGTTTAATAGGATCGCTTTATAATGCATGGCACTTAAACATAACTAGTAAAATATGTACGAGTATGTACTATTATTAAGTACACCATTGCTTAATCGTTCCGGGGTACTTTTAAACGTTTTCCATAATTGCTAATCCTTGTGTATCGTGCGTGCGTTTATAAACATTTAAACTCACATACACAAACGCCCAGAACTTGAACAAGTACATGTAGAACATACAAATATTTATTTCGTGCGAGAATCGAAACTGCGTCATGCAGCGCAGCTGTCAACCGTCCAGCCACAGCGCTAACCGCGTCGTCGAATAACATTTGTGTGATGTTAAAAATATAAGAACTTTTCTTCTGTTTAATTACTCGTAACCACCATTTTGTGTGCTGTCAACCTTCCAGTAAATGTAGTTCACTGATATAAATCCTTTCACAACAACACGAGCGATTACGCATAATCCTTAGTTATCAAACTTTGACGTCAGCGTTATGTAGTCATAAATAAGTAATCTGTACAAGCTTTTTTTTTTTTTTTGCGTGGTAAAATCATCAAATGAGTCCTCCCACCCAGGGCAGGGCGGGAGGGACTGTCAGACTTGTACTGACTAAAATCCACGGTGTCCTTCACGAGCCCTTTACGTACCGGGGTTACGGTGATGGGTAAGTCCCGCGACCCCGGCAGGCTCTGGCCCTCTACAGGCCCCGTCAATGTGCTGACACTCCTTGAGGCGCGCGTGGAACACAACGCGCCGTCGACCCGGGCATGGTCCATGGTCGGACAGCAAGTCGCCCATTACTCGCTGCCCGCATGCCCGCGAATCTGTGCAAGCTGGGAAAATATTTGCCTGTCTGTTATTTTATCCAATGTTTGAGTAAAGGGCATGCGGACGGTCGCGGGACTTACGAATTACCGTGACCCCGGAACGTAAAGGGCTATTGAAGGACACCGTGGATTTTAGTCAGTACATGTCTGACAGTCTCTCATGCTACCAGTCTTTTGGGCACGTTCCCGGATGATAGCGATAGCCTAAGTGTCTCTTCCCCTTTTGTGTTTTTATTTATATTTTAATAATGTTTTTAGTTTTAATTTAGTATCTTATGTAAATATTTAGATTCAGTATGGATATTTGTAATTTCAGAATATTTAAGTTATTTTAGTTGTTACAATATTAATATTTGTGTGAATCTTAACATCCAAGTTGACAATCTGGATTTTAATTCCTGTAGTATAAAAAAATCTGTGTGACACGTGGGAAGCTGTTATAATTTTGCCACGAGCTAAATGATAACAGCTCACTGTGAGCAAAAGTTAAACTAGTTGTAAATAATTGTTTCTATTAACACTCGTCTCAGTCTGGTTCTAATACTTGAGACGCCCGCTGCCTGACACCGCACTATCCGAGACATGCTCACACATTGCTGACTAGTTTACAGAACCGATGAATCTAGTATTATTCATATTTTTGCAGAGAATGTTGCAAATAAACTAAACGCCTTGAACATCAGCACAAACAAGTGTGAAATAACTTATCTTTCGCCTTTGTTTTTTTTAAATTCATATTTACCCTTTTTAGTTCAAATATTCAACCCGAATTCTTGTCAAATACGTAATAACATCGTCCAAGTACACAATAATAAATACTCATAAAATAAAAACTACTGAAATAAACTACTAAACGAAACCGAAATAAATGTTTATAGTACCAAATGACATAAGAAAAAAAAAACATCAAAATCTGTTCACCCATTCGAAAGTTGAAGAAGAAGGAGACAAACATAAAAAATACAGTCGAATTGAGAAGCTCCTCCTGTATTGACGTGTTGCTTAATCGGGAAAAAAAAATCTATTACTATTACAGCACCTACATTAGCTTTTAGTGTTGAGGTGTCTGACAAATTAGACATAGGTTCTAGGTGGTATAAAATCATTTTGAGACGACGGAAATACTTACTTACTACCCTCCTTAGAGGGCCAAAGCCTGCTGGGGTCACGGAACTGTCTTAACAGGAAACCGTGACCCTGGAACGTAAAGGGCTATTGAAAAACACCGTGGATTTTAGTATGTACGAGTGTGACAGTCTCTCGCGTTCCACCCTATGTGGGAGGAATAAGTTATAAATAAAAGTGTTAGGTCAAGCGATAGCGATTGTTAAAATAAATAAAAAAAAACACGGATAAAATAACTACTTATACTACCTCTAATAAACTGCCAACATGCTCTCCAAACTCCAACTCAGTATTTCCCAACAACTAAACTCTAAGATACTATCAAAGTTCCCGATGCAGTTGACTCGGTAACTTATGTAACTTGATAAATAACTGTATAATACTTAGTACCGGAGTGTTGCGACTAACTTAGTGTCGGTCAGTTTGACTTGGACTTCGTGGTATTTAATATTGGATCTTATTGAGTTTGCGAATTGGTGTCAGAATTGAAGCGAAGTGAATGCTGTTAAGTAATTTGTAGCAATAGAGTCAGTCAGTCATTTGTTGTTTAATTGATTATTGGAGTCTAGGCAAATTAACATATTTTGCAGTGGCAAAGATTAACCCTTAAAAATATCACCATTAACCCCTGACGGAAAAAGAGGGGTGTTATAAGTTTGACGTGTCTGTCTCTGTCTGTCTGTGACATTATAGAGCCCGAACGGATGAACCAAGCGATTTCAATATAGTTTATTTTGTAGAAATTTATTTAAACTTGACTCAGGCGCATAATCCTGACCTGAAAAAATCGCAGTTAATAAATAATTTGGAGCGGTACCCCAACGCGACGTTTTTTTTTATATTTATTAATACATACTTATGTACTTTGCGATTGAGTTATTTTAATCATTTTTTACTTTTTGATGGGAACTTGGTTTTTGTGTCGGGGGTTTTTTTACATGGAGCGTCTGGATATCTGACCTCCACAACCCTATTAGTACAGAGTTCCACAGAATGCATCAGGATCGTATGGCTACGGTCGTTACGCAGTGGGTTCCGGACGACGGACGTTGCCGAGGGATGCCTAGGAAAGGAGTGATTGGCCGGAGAAAGGGAAGAGTGAGAGGTTATCAGGGAGAACTTTGTCCAGCAATGGACCAATATAGGTTACTGAATTAAGAAAAACCTGCATTATTGACCGATTAAACCTGTCTACTATCGCACGTCTACGGTGCACTATTTTATAAAACCGCGCAGGCGTCCAGTTTCAGATCTAAGTCAGAAAAAGGACGGGCATGCGGGCAACGAGTAATGGGCAACTCGCTGTTCGACCATGGACCATGCCCGGGTCGACGGCGCGTTGTATTCCACGCGCGCCTCAAAGAGTGTCAGCATAGTGACGGGGCCTGTAGAGGGCCAAAGCCTGCCGGGGTACGGGACTTATGATTTACCGTGACCCCGGTACGTAACGGGCTATTAAAGGATTTTAGTCAGTACGAGTCTGACAGTCCCTCGAGCTCTGCCCTGGGTGGGAGGAATCATTTGATGATTTACCACGAAAAAAATAGGTCAGAAAAAGGAAGTGTAGTATTTGTAATGGCCCCAGTTACGCGCGTATCGCGACAGTGGCTCCTATGAAAAAAAAAAGAAGTAGCGGAACAAGTAGACAGTGAAGTACCCTCGTGTCACTAACGGAGCACGTTTAAAAAATCGCGTTGCTTGAGGATGCTCACTGAGCCTTATTTAGTAGCAGACGACATTGAAGTTCATTTTTCTTGTTATTTGTTATGGGCGTTGCTCTTAAACTTTATCTTTATTAAAAAAAAAACGTTGTTCTAGTCTAGGTCAGAAGCGCTCAGAGGGACCACGGGACCTGCCGGTATCGCAGGACTGTTGAAACCGATAACTGTGATCCTGAAACGTAAAGGGATATCGAAGGAACATCGTGGAATTTAGTCAGTACGAGTCTGGCAGTCCCTTACGCTCCACTCTGGGCTAGGACTCATTTGATAGAGAAAGACAAAAAATCTAGGTCAGAGGTGATAGCGACAAAGTCTTCGATGGGAAGAAGAAACCTGTTTACTCTAACTTAGAGAGACATTTAATATTTTAGTATTAACTCCTACTCTTTATTACGACTTGACTGCCACGGCATGCATGGACATGACGCTTTAGGTTCAAATCTTTGATCAGACAGAGAGTTCTTAGGGTTTTCTATCAGGTATTTCTAAGTGGTAGCCTTGGAGTCTGGATTAAAGGTAATACGTTTTTTTTAAGACTCTAATAAACTTACCTGAGCAAATATGGGGCAACTGAAAATCTACCTAACACACCAGGTTTACTGGCGTTGTGTTATTATTATACAACAGTATTTGAGTATATGCAAAACCTGAATATAGTTTGTTCAGAATCAGTAACTGATTTGATTCCAATATTTTTTACATCATGTTATATTTTTTTCCCAAAAATGTTTTATTTAAATTTAATCATCGGTGAATTACAACACAATCACCGTACGGTTAGGTACCTATTGCCAGACTATTATCAATGAGTGTACGACACAGGAGGCGCGAGTTGAACGGGGGTACCGCGGCCCACCGAGAAATGAGCATGTTTTTGAACGGACAACCAGGTAACATAACAAGCTTTTAACTTTATGATTTTTCATGATACAGTTTTGAAATTTTGTACATACATAGATTCTTTATACAAAAGTACTAGATAGGTGTGTGGAGTTTTGAATATACTAAAAAATGTGGTATATGGTTGAATTTTTTACATTACGAATCTATTGAATTTTAAACGTCTTTTATTTATATTTATTAGAACAAAGTAAATAATGAAAGGAACATGAAGCTTTTCACAGACAATATTAACACTGTTACTGCTCATAACACTCGCTGGAAATGAGACAACACATTTTAAGACATAAATCACAGACACAAGGCAAAATCTTGTTACATTAAGTGAGTACTAAAAACTAATGACGTTGACCATAATCCCTTTGTATTCGTATGTATGACAGATGTATGAGCATGGTTTTGGTGTAATGGGACATACGGAAAGATTTACTAATAGTGCTCGTTAAGAACATGATGATATTCTTTTGTTTTGCTGAAGGAAAATATTTCGGGTAGAAGTTTGTTGTGATTGTATATTATTTATTGCATTTTTTTTCCTGTTTATTACTAAAGTTTGGAGATAAAGATATTTTTTTTTTGTAATTCTGAGGGTCTAAAACGGCCACTTAGCAATATCCTAAATGATTTATCTTCGTGAATGAATACCCAATAGCGTTATGGGTTCGTGACCTCAAAAGACAACGTATCATTATAATCTCACCCATTCACATGAAACAACAATCATTCATTTAACCAAACCGATCCATTCCATTCACCAACCAATAAACCTCAAAAATAAACAAATTACACTCATTTCGAACTCACCACATACAAATTAATTTCAAACAATTTTGAACAAAACAATAAATTAAATGGCGCAGGACTTAAATGAGCAGACCGCAAACATTTAAATGCTTAGCTAACTTGTAGTAACGACCGGTTGTTTGTACCAATGGTCGTGATTGGAGCGTTTAGTTGTACTAAATATGTGTGTTATATTTTGTAGTATGTTTTCACGTGTATGATAAGGGAATAGAATTTCGTTGCAGGGTTTGAGACAGTTACATTCATTCTAGTTAGTTCATAGTCTGTAAAAACTTATTATGTGAAATACAGAGCTCCACACAGGCACCACGGGTTTTTTTTTTAGCATGGTAAAATCATCAAATGAGTAACCAGCAACCCAGGGCGCAAAGCGGGAGGGACAATCAGACTTGTACTGACTAAAATCCACGGTGTCCTTCAATAGTCCTTTACGTTCCAGGGTCACGGTAATAAGTGAGTCCCGCGACCAGGCACCACGGGCATAAGCTATTTTTTCTATACGATGTCAAGTCGAAAACTTACTTAGGTACTTGAGTTTGGAACAAATCGATTCAACTGTCTTGAATTTTGCAACAAAATTGATCAGAAAGCAACAGCACCGTAAATAACATCATTAACGTATGAATCTAATCCAGAAGAAAGGATTCCTAAATAGGATCTGTTCAGAAAAGATGAAAATGCGTCATTTTTATTTAGCGTGGTAAAATCATCAAATGAGTCTTCCCACCCAGGGGGCAGAGCGGGAGGGACTGTCAGACAGACTCGTACTGACTAATATCCACGGTGTCCTTCAATATCCCTTTACGTTCCGGTGTCACGGTAATTCGTCAATCCCGCGACCGATCCCAAAATGAGTCATAGGGCAGATTTCTGGGCTTCCGTCTCTAAGTAGGTCATAACAAAAATTTCCAAGTACCCCTGAAATTACTTTCTTCAAGTACACAGCCTTAATAAACAAGCGTCTCCAAGGAACAGTCTTAGAAACGCGAGATGAAGATTATATTCAATGTACTCTCAAAGAAACTCGAAAAAGCCGTCTCCCTCAAGTTTTAAAACGACCTTGTAAGATATCCTACTTCTAGGTAATTAAAATTAAAACAATTTCTTGCACGAAGATTTTTACATTAAGAAAACATGCTACAGAAGGCCAACTTCCAACAACCAGTTAAAACAGGTGCACGCACACATAGTCGCGTTTGAACGGCAATGTAAAACAAATGACACTCTAGATTACATTTTTGCACTCACTATACATATTGTATCTTCGTGTGCTTGCGTTTTCACTTCACTTATAACGACAACCTTCTGTGTCTTTTATGCTACAGAATTCACGTAGCGCTGCTACGCGTCTCGTAGCAGCTACTAAATTAAGTCTCTTTGGCGTAGCATGCTCGTAGTGTTGTAATTAGTTTTAAATGCTAGCTAAAACATGTGCCAGGTAATTTTGTATGAATTTAGGATGACTGACAAAATGCAGTTTTGACTGACTCTTTTGAAGTGAAAACTTCTTTAGCGGCGTTGAGCACTTTTTTGTAATGGGTATAAAACTTAAACTCGCGTCAGGACACGTGACCCTGATCGAAAAAGCGTAGGACGGATGGAGAGTAGACAGCTATCCCCTCTCTACGGCGCGGCGAAAATGTATGCCTGGGCCTACTGTTTCGTTTAGGCGGCGCAGGGCGCTTGCGCGAATGTTCGTCTATGTTACAGCGTGTCACGAATCGAGGTCGAGGTCGTGGTCGAGGTCGAGGTCGAGGTCGACCGTGTACGATAGCGCAATAAATGAATATTGTATTCTACCACATAAATGATAGTACTTTTATACTGATAAAGCAATTGGTGCAAAATTATTCCCTAACCATTCCAAAATATCAAACATGCTCAACGTTAATAATCAAGTTTTCACTTCTGCCGGCACTCTGCCAGAGTGCAACCCGTCGTTTTTTTTTTTTAATTTGTCCCATACTCTGCATCTGTCTTAACCTTGCTAGTGAATTTTTATCAGTGAACGAAGGCAAGAACTCTTTATACAGATTAAAATTTCGTAGTTTTGCTAATTAATTAAATTTGAACAAAAACGAAATGCTTCATACATTTGTGTATGGACTTTTAACTTTTGGGAAATGTTAGTAGTTGGAATCAACACGATGATCTTACATGAGTTCAAATTAAACTAACTAGCAGAACTTAATCCATATAAATCTAAACAAAAAAAGTTCTACTACGGGTTAGATCAGAAAATAAGTTTTTCAATTACCTGCAAATGAGGTCGATCCAAAAACTAATGAACGAATTGTTTTGTGTTTAGATTTTAGTATCTGTTACGTCTGCGAAGTTTTGCTATCCAATTAAAATTCATCCCAATATACCAGCCATTTGGTCCCGTAAACATTTCACTCAGATTGGTTCAGTATTTTTTATTTAATGGCCATTTTTTTGCTTATTGTGTACAAAGACGATGTTATTATCAGTACTTTTTTTTTTTTTTTTTTATCGTGGTAAAATCATCAAATGAGTCCTCCCACCCAGGGCAGGGCGAGAGGGACTGTCAGACTTGTACTGACTAAAATCCACGGTGTCCTTCAGTAGCCCTTTACGTACCGGGGTCACGGTAATCTGTGAGTCCCGCGACCCCGGGTCGCCCATTACTCGCTGCCCGCATGCCCGCGCCTACGGTGGCCGGAGATCGTCTTGCGACGTCCGACGCCGTGGGCGTCTACCACTGCGGCTGGGGTTGAGGGAGGACGCTGTCCTCTCCCTCAGGCGGCCCGCCTCCTCCTTCACGAGCATGACTGCTTCGCAGAAGGAGGCGACCGCTTCCCACTCCGTCTCGCCCCGCAGCATGGCCTCGACTAATGCCGGGCGCGAGAGGTCTCCGCCTATCGCCGTCGTGAGGACACGGCGGTGCTCTGCCCAAGCGGGGCAGTCCTGCACCGTATGCTCCACCGTGTCCTCCGGACGATCCTCGCAGTGGTGACACCCAGGCGTTTCTTCCCCCCCCATCAGACACAGGAACCTCCCGAAACTTCCGTGTCCGATGAGGACCTGCGTCATGCGGTAGGTCAGGACGCCGTGACGCCTATCCAGCCACTCCTCAAAGAGGGGTCTTACCGCCGCGATTGCGGCGTGCCCGGACCTCGGTTGCGACAGTCGCTCCCTCCATACTGCCCTGAGATCGCGCCGGAGCTCTTCACGCCGCGCCTCGACTTGTCGAGGCAGCGGGGATTCGCCCCGACGCTGCGCCTCCACGCGCCATTCATAGACGCGCTGGAGGGCAGTCGCCTCCAGATCCCAGGGCAGTTATTATCAGTACTACGGATAATAAAATTCTAGTGCTCATGTAATTAAATTATGTATTTGACAAGAATTGGGGTTGAAAATTTTAACAAATAAAATGAAATGGTTCTGCTGTTTAGACGTAAAAGTGTAACAAACAAACTCACTGCTGCATTTATAAAATTATTTAGGGAAACACCTAGGGTATGCGGGCAGCGAGTAATGGGTAACTCGCTGTGCGACCACGGACCATGCCCGGGTCGACGGCGCGTTCTGTTTCACGCGCGCCTCAAAGAATGTAAGTAAAAATGACGCACCCCCCTCACTCTAAAGGGCCAAAGCCTGTCGGGGTCGCGGGATTTATGATTTACCGTGACCCCAGTACGTAAAGGTCTATTGAAGGACGCCGTGGATTTTAGTCAGTACGAGTCTGACAGTCCCTTCTGCTCTGCCCTGGGTAGGAGGACTCATTTGATGATTTTACCACGATAAAAAAAAAGATTTCTGTGTGAATGACGGGGCCCCCCTCTAGAGGGCCAAAGCCTGCCGGGGTCGCGGGACTTATGATTTACCGTGACCCCGGAACGTAAAGGGCTATTGAAGGACGCCGTGGATTTTAGTCAGTACGAGTCTGATAGTCCTTCCCGCTCTGCCCTGGGTGGGAGAACTCATTTGATGATTTTACCACGTTAAAAAAAAAGGGTAGCACCTAAAACGTAATAAACACCTACCAACAACGGTTTCTAAAAATAAAACAACATCTAGACATAAGCTGCTATATGCTTCTCCTCACAAGCGCGACTGCATAAAATATTTAAGACGGTACGCAAGTCACTTGACAACATACATATAAATAGGTAAGTACATATAGCGTGCATCTCATAATAGATGTAATATCTTCTCGGCGATGACTAGCTAAATTTCCTTTACCTCGTTATGAACATTACGCCTTAATTAATGTTTCAGTAGCTCTATATTGTAAACAGCTGTTTATGCTCCTTTGTCAATGGTAATCCTTGTCTTTTATCCAGTTTTTTAAAGCTTTAAGTAATAGGCGGAGAAAAGACTGGAGAAAATTAAAATTTTATATGAAATAAAGTCTTGAAAGTCTACTCTGCAATGCATTTGGTTAGTAATAAAACCGTTAATAAAGTAGAAAAATCAACATGAAAATAATTTTGAAATAATTCACTGGCAGATAACGCATCCTGAACAGTTCAAATAAAGCAGATCACAATTATAATAATATGATTGTATTTCGGGAGCAGTGTTTCCGAAATACATTACTTACAACTCGCAAGTTCGGGTCGTAACCCCTGAGCCACTGGGTCATATGTCTGCTTATTAGGAAGAGTGGCAGATGGGTTAAATACTTAAAAAAAAAAAAAAGTCTCTGTACACTCACACACTCGTACCAAATTTGCAGCGCAGATAAAAATAAGTTGATCTTTCCGCGTCACTTATCAATCAGTAAGCCTTTGTCAAACTGACAGGCGATAGCGAACCGAACCGAGTCCGAAGCGATACGAGACGTCAAACTGGCTGCAGCGAACCGAGGCGTGACAGCTGTAATAGCTGACTTTTTATGAGCAAACAGGCCTTCGCTAAGTCTTCGCATGGGTTCGGTCACGCTATCGGATCGCTTTCGCTTTTCTATGTGACTGGATTCAAACAATGCCATACATTACAAATAAAAACGCCTCGCTTCGTATTCGCCACGCCTGTCTGTTTGACTAAGGCTTAAACGCTATAGTAACTTCAACCACTTTTATTTCTACCCACACAGTAATGTTACATGAAGTAACAAATTGCACTAATTCCAGCGAGGTCGGGAGCAACACCGCGCTATTACGATGAGATGTGTGCATTTGTCAAATATTCTCATGGAAGACGGTGTTTTATGATTTTTGGTATATTTTCTAGAATTACGAATTTACATATCATTTGTAGCATAGACTTCGATTTAATCATGTATACATTTTATATCATTTCTATAGAAATAAAGACAGAATATGATATGATATAAAGAAAGAAAACGAAACTTTCTTTTTCTTTTTATGTTTTCAAAACAAAAGAACATGGACTCTCCACAACGTCAATTAATGTCTTCTATTTGAATAGATTAAACCATCGACAACCTTCTTCAAATTATAATTTTTGGGTCATGTATATGTCATGTCCAAGACACAGTTACAGCTAGTTTAACTTTTGGCTTGCTGAAAAGCTTTACATTTTATAGATACAATAAATAAAAAATACCACAAAAGAGGTAAAATATAAATCTGTTTGCAACCAAAACACATGTACAATCATGGCTTTGACCCACAACAATATAATTTAATCACCGACAATTCTGTTCACATCACACAAAATTAGCTGTTACAAATCGCAGTCATTCCTGTGCGGTGGAGAGGAACGCTGCGGTATAACATTGTTATGTGCGGTACGAACAGATTTGTTCAACAAGATACGTATAGGTAGGTAGCAGGATTCATAACAATTAATGGAGTATACCTCTATCTATTACTCTAATTATTAACTGTTGTACAAACAAAGTGTTACTGCAAAACGACCCTTAATTCAACCTCAAATGTCGTTTTGCAGTTGACAGTTTTTTTAGACAAGTGTCAACCGATGATTAACTTTTTTGTCAGTGTTTAATTCGACGAATAGACACCTACATTGCGTGACATATCTAAAATGTATTTGTAACTGAAAGCTTTGTAATAAATGATTATTTAGAATTGAATATATTATTATTGTTTAGTAATATCTATAATTGACGGCACGCATGGCGCATTGAATGAGCGTTCGACTGCTTCGCTGCGTAGCACTGGTTCGATTCCCGTACGTAACAAGTATTTGTATGATCTACGGGTAGTTTTCCAGGTCTGGGCTTTTGTGTATGTGAGTATATATGTTTTTAACCGCAGAGCAATTCCTAGAGCAGGGTAACGTAAGCAGGTTAAAAAAATAAAAATAGTGTTCTAATAACACTAGTTTACACGGTTTTCATAGATCAATTCAAAAGTTATTAATTTCATTTATGGAGGTAAAAAATACATGGCATGCAGTTAGTTTATCTTTATAATACATTTTTCTATCTATGTAAGCTACACTACATCTTTGTATAATGCTAACGTCAGTGCAATGATTGTTGACACATACAAAAACTGGACTTGGTACAAATTGCACTCAATGAGTATGGTTAGCAGGAGCACCGTGCCATAACATTGTAATGGGGGGCGCGAACGAATTTGTCGAACACCATTTTATTTTGAAGTTGGTTCCATAAACGAGTTCGGTTACATTTTATTTGGTTAAATTGCGTATCAAGTTGACAGGTTTTTGAAGTGCTTCTACGGACGGAGCGATCACCCTATTATTTAGGTCAGTCCACGGATGGGTTACCTTCTATCATGTTTCAGGTTTCCTCCGTGACTTGGAAAACATATAAAACCGTTGATCTCAACGAGGAGACTATTTTAAAACAAATCCAAAGAGGTTCGTACACAGGCACGCGTCATTGGATGCCAAAGACATAAGGTATCGGAGATTTGCATCCCCTTGTGTACGAAGGGGCTTAGGCTGTCTGTCGACAGGAGCGGAGCGAGGCTGCGGAGTGGAGAAACGGAGAAATATTATCCAAGTACACAGGCACGCGTCATTGGATACCAAAGTCATAAGGTATGCATCATGGAGACTTACATCGCCTTGTGTACGAAGGGACTTAGGTTGCCTGTCGACAGGAGCGGAGCGAGGCTGCGGAGCCTGGAAACGGAGAAATATTAACCAATAGGATTGATCGACTAAAAAGGAGCGGAGATTTAGTGCAATTACCAGAGGTATCGTATAATCTAGTACTAACTGGATTATAGGCTATCGCTATTATGTACTCAGACCCTGTCGGGGTCGCGGGACTTATGATTTACCGTGACCCCGGTACGTAAAGGGCTATTGAAGGACACCGTGGATTTTAGTCAGTACGAGTCTGCGAGTCCCTCTCCATGGGTGGGAAGACTTGATTGATACCATGTTAAAAAAAAATACTCAGTTGCATTTGGTTAGACGTAAGCCGGTAATAACAAGCTGTAAAGTTGAAAAAAAAAATGGTAGATGATGATTGTGATATAAGCTTTTTATTTTAGGCCAATGACATCACCCAATTTTGTTTGAACCACTTACAGCCCTGCTCTCTCCATTACCAAAAATTTGTATGAACAAATTGCACTCATTCAAGTGTGGTTAAGAGCCGTGCTATACATGTGTGGGTAGACGCTATAACAATGTAATGTGCGGTGCGAACGCATTTGTCAAACACGATGAGAGAGGTTATCGCTGAGTGGCGCTTAAATGGAGCATTATTTTTTATATGTTTATGTTTTACGGTGTGGGTGGAAGGGTTATTTTTAAGTTCTGATGACTTTAGGTTCTCTGTTTTTTTTAAAAAAAAACCTTGAGCAGTAGAAAAATTCGAATAGCGAGCAGAGCGAGCAGGAGCGTCGCATGTTCTCAATCCGAAGGTCGTAGGTTCAAACCTACGACCGTCGGATTGAGAACATGCGACGCTCTTTCCAACCGACCCATCGAGGTTCCTACCTACAAGCGTCAAATTCTTCAATACTTTTCTAACTTCTTACGGTGACGTGAAATTCGCGACGCATGCATTAATGCACATATTCATAAAATATAGCAGTATTTTTTGTAAAAAATATTGAATACTAGGAGTCCAAAAACAAGAAGAAAGAACATTAACTCGAAAACATAATTACGTACAAAGCACACGTAACTCAAAACACAGGTTATTTTACACAGAGATTAGACAGCAAACCTTTATATAAAATTAACGTGCCGCTGTAAAATGTAAAATTTAATCCTCTGAGCAGGATTAAATTGTACATACAAAACAACAATGTCGAAATGGGTAAATCCGGAGATGCGAGAGCTAAATCTGGGCAAAAATTGCGCGCGTTTAACAGTCATTGAGATGAACATGAAACAAAACAACAAAATTACGATGATAATTTGAAATAAGAACGAGAAAAGAAAACTAAAAACACACTACCACAAAATTAGGGACTTAAAATAATCTTATTTATATTATAAAATGCAAGACTTGATTTTTGGATGGATAGATAATGTAATGTTGATGTTGATGTCTGTAATTCAATCATGTCAGAATTTTTAAACGGATTTGTAACTATCAAAATATATGATACCCTTGGCACTAAACTTTTTATGTTATTTTAGTTTAAAAAAGTTTTAATGCAAATAAACATAATTTTCTTTCTTCTTAACTGTCTGCTCAACTTACCAAAACCACAAAATACTACAACATTTGCGTCCACTTTCCCTCAATACTTAACCCTAACAAGACTCACTTCCTCAATCAAATCTGATAGCCCTTTACATACTACACACAGATTACTCAATCACATTCACTCAAGTTAGGGTTGGTCAACCTTTGGTTAGATTACCATAAGTAATACGATATAGGAAAAGGATCAAAACGTCTTTTCGTAAACATCACTGTTTTTGTTTTGGTTGGTAAAATCATCAAATGAGAGACTCATTTCCTGGGTAACAATTTAAGGGACTGTCAGACTTGACTAACTAAAGAGCACATTTTTCCTTCAATAGGTATGTTGACAACATCATTGAATTGTATCTTTTTTTTATGTGGTAAAATCATCAAATGATTCCTCCCACCCAGGGCAGAGCGGGAGGGACTGTCAGACTGCCTAAAATCTACGGTGTCCTTCAATAGCCCTTTACGTTCCGGGGTCACGGTAATTCGTTAGTCCCGCGATCCTCGAATAATACTTGCTTGCTCGTTTGCTTTATACTACACCTGTGTGGAAAGTACCTAGATACGGGGAGAAAACGCATCTGAGCGGGAGAGAAAGCGCAGTCCCGCGACGAATTTTATCTAAATCAATTTTTTTCGTCAGCTAGAGTTTTGATAAATAATGGACACGTATTTTTTCTTTTATTAAATCATTTTATTTAAAAAAAAAAATAGGAAAATCTTTTAAAAATATGCGTTATAAAGATACATAGGTTATGTATCTTTATAACTTATCAAGATTCAAGAGAGTGTGGACTCGTGACGTCGCAAAACGCAACAAATTAAAAAATACTTGACAAATATTTTTTGATAGTCTATCTGACAGATATTAGAAATTTTCAGTAAAATACTCTATTGCCCTTTCAGTTCGAGGCAAATTATAAATGTTTTGAATTGCTGTTGAATTTGATGGTAACTGGAATAGTTTGGGTAAACGTTCACTAAATTGTTCAGTTATTTGTTAAAGGGTGAATAATTGTATTGTTTTGTTTGAATGGGATCAATTAATTTTGTTACTCTTTACGTAAGCCTCAGTTTGGGTCACGATCGAAACTGAGGCTTACTAGCGACGGACTTGGCACTGGCTTTGGCTTTCTGACTAAAAACTAACGAGGAACAGGAAGACCAGGTTCTCTTCTAGCCAGTAAGAGTTTGACAGTCCACTCCATCTAGAGCGGGAGGACTCATTCGATGATTCTCTAATCTTAATAAGACTCACTCAATTTGAACAGATAAACTATTTACTGTTTAATATTTTGATCTTTCACCACTTTTTATCTCTACTAATTTTACTAACCAGCTAAAACTTTGTAAACTCTAATTATAAAGGCGAAAATATACAAAGGGATGAAAGTAAATGAATTAAAACTTCAAGAAGTGATAACATCGAATGAATATTATATACTTTCAATACTTAGACTAGACAAACTAAGCGAGTTCTAAATGCTACATAATCAGATCATAAGACAATTATATTCACCCCTTTTTAACACCCTGGGTGTTCTTTTAACTCCCCTTTTGACAGTCTTGCCAAAGATACACCACCCCATTTCTTTTTTAATTTAATTTTAATTCAAATGAGTCTTCCCGCCTTTAGAGAGTGGTAGGGACTGTCAAATGTTCCCACTGCTGGGACCCTGGCCTCTGTGAGAGTGGGCCATAATACACGACGCGGGCGCAGTGCGAGTTATTAGTTGTCAGACTCTTACTATCTACAAATCCACCTTGTTGATTAGGTTGCCCGTTGCGTTCCAGAATCATGGCGCCCTTTTAAAACAATCAACCTTTTCAATACCCTTTTTTTTAAGTGATAACTTCTTTAGCGGCGGTGTGCACTTTTTTTGCAATGGGTAAAAAATGTTAAACTCGCGTCAGGACACGTGACCTGATCGAAAATTCGTAAGACGGCGCAGGGCGCTTGCGCGAATGTTCGTGTGTGTTTATTGCTATTCAAGTTTTCACTTCTGCCGGCACTCTCAGAGTGCAAACCGTCGTTTTTTTTTATCGTGGTAAAATCATCAAATGAGTGCTCCCACCCAGGGGAGGGTGGAAGGGATTGTCGGACTCGTACTGACTAAAATCCACGGTGTCCTTCACTAGCCCTTGGGTGGACTTTTAACTTCCCTTTGAACAACTCTGCCAAAAGATTTACCACCCCTACAAAACGAAATACACAAAAAAAATCTCCCATAATAATACTTCTAAGAGAAATTGGGTCAATGCTCACATTTGGTCAGACACACGCGATTCCGCACTAATGTTGACATTATGCTGATTGCCTGCTCTCTCAACGTTGAATAAAAACTTAGTATTTCTAAAGGAACGTTTTTTTATTTTATTTTGAGGTAAAATGGAACGGTTTTTGTAACATCTGTTGCCTAAGGGACTGTTTGGGAGGCCTGGGTTCTATGTATTATTAGGTCCTTTTTAGGTTATACATATTTTTATATTGGATCCTTTCTACGACGAACAAGCTCTTTATTAAATAACTCCTTTTTATATTTACAAAAATTGTATCTGTTAACCGCATGTGCGAGGATCTTTGTTAGTTTAAGAGTTCAATATAATACCTAGAGAGTGCGACACGAAAGAAGGCCCGCGAAAAATCTTGGTATTACATTTTTGTAATGCAATTTGCTGTAATGACATAGACATTAGTGCTGCGTAAAAAGGACTTTTCGCGTAAACTCTAATTGATGTTTTAATTGTTCTTTTTTATCAAGATTGACTGCTGTACAAGTCTTTTAAAAATTATTAATATAAAATAAAAAAATATTGAGATATATACAATCTTTATCAATTGCCATTTAATCTTTTAACTTTTTTTTTTGGCCTAATCATCAAATTGAGAGATAGAGTTCCTGGAATGAATTGAGGAAAGTCTTTGCTCAGTAGTGAGACAGAACAGATTAAAGAAAAAAAAAATGAGTGGCACTTGGGGACTGCCGCGGTAAAGCTATTACATAGCAGTTTTTGTCAACTTATGCAATTATAATTATTTATTTATTTTATTTATGAAAAAAAAGAAATAAAATATCGCCTACCGCTAACATTTAACGAGAATATCATCCCATCGTTGCTCTTTACGAAGTTAGTCTACTAATTATGCCATGGTCAGCCACGTAAATCAAGTGAAACGTCAGGGGAAAAAAATCACTCATTCTATTCATTCACGTTGACATGACAGATGTAACAGTGACAGTGTTAGGTTTATTTTCGTTATGGAATTTCTTGATTCGGTCGCCGCGCTCAAAGCCCGTGATAAAGGCTAAGCAAAAGCTTAAAAACAACGTAAAGACAATCACGTTGCCAACAATGATCTTGCGACTATTGTCGCACCATTTAGCTCGAGGAGTTCTTAATTAGTCGTTCTATTATTATACCAAATTAGTTTGTAAGGAACCATTTAGATATAATTTACGTTACTGTATATCTATTTAATTATGTCTGTATGCCTTTAATTAGTTTAGATTTAGTTGTCTTCAGTGGGTACGCCGCAATCACGGCGGAAAGACCCCTCTTTGAAGAATGGCTGGATAGGCGTCACGGCGTCCTGACTTTCCGCCTGACGCAAGTCCTCACCAGACACGTCTGTTTCGGGAGGTACCTGTGAAGAAACGTCTGGGTGTTACCACTGCGAGAATCGCCCGGAGGACACGGTGGAGCATACGGTGCAGGACTGCCCCACTTGGGCAGAGCACCGCCGTGTCCTCACGACGGCGATAGTCGGAGACCTCTCTCGCCCGGCATTGGTCGAGGCCATGCTGCGGGGCGAAACGGAGTGGAAAGCTATAATGAAAGTGTCTTAAGGAAGCGTATAGGTCTTTTAGTAAACATTTTGTGTAAGAGTGTCAGCATAATGACGGGCCCAAAGCTTTAGAGGGCCAAAGCCTACCGGGGTCGCGGGACTCACGATTTACCGTAACGTAAAGGGCTATTAAAAGACTTTAGTCAATACGAGTCTGACAGTCGCTCCCGCTCTGCCCTGTGTGGGAACTCATTTGATGATTATATCACCCAAAAAAAGTTGTCTCCAGAATTGCTGCTGAGACTGAGTTTTTATGTTCGTGGGTTCGATTTCCACTTTAACCATAGTGTTTTTGGGGTCTAAAAAATTTACCAGTAGCAGCTCAGCGTATGAATATGCTCATGGCAATAAGCTCGCTCTATTTGATGGAACAAGTCTCCCGTAATATGTTATAAAACGAACGATTCGTAAAACAAAAGACCATATAGATGTAATGATCAAGAATTATTACTAAATGCACACACATCCTTTTTTTTATCGTGGTAAAATCATCAATCGAGTCCTCCCCCCAAGGCAGAGCGGGAGAGACTTTCAGACTTGTACTGACTAAAATCCACGGTGTCCTTCAATAGCTCTTTACATTCCGGAGTCACGGTAATTCTTAAGTCACGCGAAAGCACTCTACACCCTAAGGTTAAAATAAAATTTATGATTAAACCAGAAGCATATAATAACATGAATAGAACTTTACTTTCAATTCAGATACAACCAGTGGAACCCGAGTATACAAAGAAAGTAATCAAACTGGACTACTTAACCAATATACACATCTAAATATACAACTAAACATTTAGATGTGAAATGTTATTATTTTAACGTTTCTCCTCATTTTACTTTACATTAAATTTTGTAGAAATCTGTGACCTTTAGTAAAAGAAAAATATTGTTTTTCCTTGTATCGAAATTAAACTAAGACTCACAATTTCTTTTCATTTCTCTTCTTTCTTTTTTCATTTGACGATGAGGTCGCGATAGGGCTTATTGGGAGTGGAAAATCATCATTTTGTGTATTCCTATTCTGGGTGAACCGGCAGGGACTGTCAGACTTGACTGACTAAAATACAACCTGCTCCTTCATTCGCCCTTTTTTTACATGATAAGATCATCAAATGAGTCCTCCCACCCAGGGCAGAGCGAGAGGGACTGTCAGACTCGTACTGACTAAAATCCACGGTGTCCTTCATTCGCCCAAAGAAACAAAACTAAAAAAAAGAAAAGAAGACAAAAAAACTTTGCAAAATATAATGGGGAGATAAAATAGGTAGGTTTAATGCTTCAACGTAATATATGACTTATAAAAGATGCACGAATACCTGCACAGGACAGATTGCCTTTGGAGGTCGTCAAAGGATTCCAGCTCTAGCCGTGTATACCTGCTTTTATTCGCTTGGAATGATAAAATAGTTATATGTGAGCATCTTTGCAAAAGGGTAAAAGGTATTCCAGTCTACCGCCTCTGAGCTCTGTACTAGAAACTAATGTTACACTTATTTTTTTGACAATTATTAGATAGAGAATATTAGATAAATTTTTCTTCTGGATGACTTCTTTCTTTCGGGGTGGAGATTGCTGATTTCTGTAAGTTTGACTGTATCGCTGAGTATTGTTGGAGAATAGATTCAGTTTCAAAGATTTGGAAGATACTTTTATTTACGTTTTTTAAATCATCAAATGAGTCCTCCCCCCATCCATGACGGGACGGAACTGTCAGACTCGTACTTACTAAAATCCGCAGTGTTTCTTCACTAGCCCTTTACGTTCCAGTTAAACATGCTTGCAAGTTCCTGTTTTGTCTAAATAGGATTTTATTTTGGCATGTGTGTTCTATGATTTTTATCTAACTAGAGTCTTTCTTCTCTCTCAAGAGCACAAAAGTCTGAACGGTAGATGTTTTTTGCGACAACGCTCGTTAAATTGCTCGTTAAATGTTAATTGTAATTAATTAGTGTTACATCTGTGAACGCTTCAGATGTCTGCACAAGTGGGTAGTGTTTGATCAAGCGAGATTGTGTTATGTATCTTGTGACAAGTGGCTGGAGGCTGCTTTGTATGACTTGGTCGTTTCAATAAAGTTACTGTCTGTTTGGTTGCTATGCATATTTTTATCTTTTTTTCACAATACGGCTATTGTAGTCTTGCTACCTTTCATTACATATGATACTTTATCGCCTTTTGGTGGCGATGAAGATACGACCTTCGATATTCCGTGGTTTGTTCTAAATAGGTACGTTACTGTAACTTTCTGTTAAGAAAGTCTGTGTTTGCGTTAAAATAAATTATATTATTTGTAAATGTAATGTAATTAATAATATTATTATATTACAATGTTGTGGAATTTAAACTTACCATAAATTTACCAACAAAATTCAATCCTTTTACAGAAAATATTCTTGCAACCCCTCTCAATCATAATTATGCTGAAAACATTCTCTTGAAGCTGAAAATGTGAACGGGTAAGCGATCGCATGTACCAGGCGAACAGAAATAGCTGGCAGCAAGCGTTTCGTCGCTCTAAATGCCTGAAGGCCACACTATGTTAGCACCATACCAAGGTTGTCACACCGTAGTGTAAATTATGACGAGATTTTGCAGAATGTCTCAAGAGCTTATCACAAAAAGGGAACAGGGTGGGTTATATTCAGATTAAGTCTGACAGGTCTATGGAAATGACCTGTACTGCTCACAAACTTGAGCGGGAGGATTAATTACCGAGGTTCCATGCCTTCAAAATAAACTTACAAAAAACCACAAGTATATTTTGAATAGAAATTGATGAAATAGAAATAATAGCAACATGAATTGTTCTTCAAGGTTAAGCTGCAATTGTCTAGGTCGTGGCTGCGTGTCGTGGTCGTCAGGGTCGGTACATGGATGACTGACAATATTGCTCATAAAATTGGTTTCCTACTCGTCCTGCTACCAACATCTTTCACCAGTGGCAGGAGAAGGAATTGTTATTCCTCGTCGTACCACTGGATGCAGAGAGTATTGGAAATATCTACTTAATTTACCTTTTTTCTGGTACTCTGATGTATCTAGTTAGACTGGACGCTCAGCCCCACATGAATTGAGACAGGCAGACAGGTGATGATGTTACAGTAACTGTTAAGAATTACGTAATTATAGGGAACAGCGTAGGCCTTATCAGGCCTACGCTGAAAAGGGGAACTTCTTAACAAAATCACAAAATAAAATCTAGAGAATAAAACTGAACATCAAAATAGTGCCATAAAATTAAAATTCGTGTTCTACCTTCTACATAAAACTGTCCACCATAGTTTGTGTGGCGGTCCATCCGGTGTACAGTGAAAGCATTTCATTCATTGCTATCTTCTGACGAACACCGAGCCGTAGAACGTCACTTCACTGCCCTATCACACAATAGTTTGCTAGTTCACTTTTAAATATGAGTTTTTAATGATAAATGGGAAGTTGAAATGTGGTGTGGTTTGAGTTGAAGAGGTTTTTAGGGTTCCATAGCTAAATGGCAAAAAACGGAACCCTTATGGATTCGTCATGTCTATCTCTCTGTCTGTCCGTCCGTATGTCACAGCCACTTTTTTTCGAAAGTATAAAAGCTATCCTGTTGAAACTTAGTAAGATGTATTATGTGAAAATAAAAAATGAAAAAAATTTTGGGGGTTCCGCATATTTAAAATTGAAACACAAAAAAAATCACCAATATCATACTATGAATAAGACTTTAAAAATGATATTGAGGTCACTAATATAATTTTTTTTCAAATATCAAATTTGATTCACATACCGGTTTGGAATTGAGCTGAAATTTTGCACGTATGTATATCGCGTGACAATGCGATATTATGATGACATGAAGCTCATCTGATGATGGAGCTGGAAGGTGGCCATAGGAACTCTGTAATGGATGAATAGATTCTACTTAATCGTTCAGGGACTACACGTTTGATGTAATAACTCTGCGTAGCCCTTATTCATTCGAGTATACAGAAGTGATGTAAGCACTGTTACGCGGCGGTGTAAACGAGGTCATAAATGGCATCAGTCTCTCGATGAAATTTGAAAATTTCAGATCTTCCTTCAACGGGGTTTGAAGAAAAATGTGACGTCGACATGTTTTGAATATCAGCTGTTCGCGACGGAGAATGTTAATAGCTAAGATAGGGGCAATTCGGCATGACACAGTGACTGAACGATCGACTGCAGCGCTGTGTATCGCGGGTTCGATTGCTGCACGAAACCTACAAATAGATGTTCCGAGTTTGTCTGATTGTTTGTGTGAATTTAAAATGTTTATAAATGCACACACGATACAAGATTATTTCCTAGCGTATGGTCCAATTGTAAAATAATTCATATTGTACCTTTTTACGTTAATCAAACAGTATTGTAACGCGTGCGCAATTTACCTTAGTTCGGGTTCTATCATCGCCGCGTGTACCCACAGTTGTCCCGTACAACAAATTGGTACAATTAAAATTGGTACAATCAATATTATAATTGTACCAATTTGTTATATAGCCTATAGCCTTCCTCTTTAAATATACTGTCCAACACAAAATACTATTTTTTATTCAAACCAGTACCTAGTTTCTGAGATTAACGCGTTCAATCTAAGAAACTTTTTAGCTTTAGAATTGATAAATCCGATAACGAGAAAAAAGTAATGTTCTATTTTTATTCTACCTCAGAAAGCGTTAGGTATCAATATTGGTAACCACAGACAGACCTCATACTTACATATAGTATGGTCCAAGGTCCTTTTTTATCAGCCGACTAAAATGGTTTCTATATTCGTAACATATAAACACGAGCCAGACGAAGGACAAGGTCAAACCTGGCTTAAAATATTATGTGGCATGTTATTCGGAATCAAGATGGAACCTTACTCATTTGCTTGGAGCCAATAAGTAATTGGCTTGATCGAATGGCTGATACCTGTAATAAGAGGATTGTTTAATAGAGGTTTTAATTTTGCCAGACAAAAAAACACTTAAAATTAAATGTTATTACTGAAATGATTGAGTTATCGTTGAAGAATTTTTTCCGAAAGATTTTTTTTCTGCAAGCTGGACTTATATTTAGTTAGTTATAGTTTTATTTTCATAGTTTAATCTGCATCCCATTGCTGGGCAAAGGCCTCCCCATTTTGGGCAATTACTGGTCAAGTTTGCCCCACGAACATGATCAGATCGTCACACCACCTCCGCCGCGGTCGACCTCGACGGCAAAGACCTCTCAGGCGTCCATTGAATCTTTGCCCACCTCTCTGGGCGCATTCGTTCTACGTGAACATTAATTGTTAAAACATATATATTTTATATATTTAAAGTATTACCAGTGGCAAAATCATCCCACGGAAACGTAATACTTGGGATAAATAGTATCATAATTATGTGTTATTCCATAACCTCTGGGGCCTCATCAAGATCCGTTCAGTCGTTCTGACATGATTGAGTAACAAACATCTATCCATCCATTTTTGCATTAGTAATTTTTATAACATAGTGTAACATCGCGGGTACAGGCTAGTGTTTCATACACCACAAAGCAAACACAACATTTAATTGGCAATACAACCAAGAGGACGAGAAACCTCTCCAGTATAAAGTCCTATACAAACACGAACTAAGTAAATATGAGGACTATTTGAAAACTACTTGAATACGATATGTAACAAGAAAACTTCGTAACAACATCTTGGTCTGCATTAATATTTTTTTTACTTAGGCGCGGTTTGTACAGAAGGGACGTGGCGAGGGCGTGTGACGGTGGCGAATAAGCAAAGTAACTTAAAATGAACCTAATATTTATGTCGCATAGCGTCCTTTTCGTTGGAAAGAGAATCCTGTACTTCAGACACGCGTAGCATGGGTCTGTAGAAATGGGCTCTGTCGACGGAAGAAAAGATAAAATGACAGAATAAAGAAAGATTTTACCGTTTTGTTTTTGGAAATATTTAAAATGTAGATTTTTTTTTGTTTCTATTCTTAAATGATCTGCGGGTTGTGGGTCACTGCCACTAGCTACGTGGTGGTTGTCCTCTTGTTATATAAATGCTGCGCCCTAACAGGGCAATGTACGAGCATCAACTACTTTTAAGCTAAGCTTGTAGCAATGTGTACCTTGTGCAATAATTAAAATATTAGTTTCATTTCATTTTAGGGTTTCTCCACCGCCACGTTTCTTCTGTATAAACAGTGCCTTAGAGTTTTTCGGACAGAATAAAATTGTTATCGTAAACGTGTAGAAACGATATAAATACTGCTGTGTGGTTTCTTATCAGTTTTGGGGAATGTTTTTCTGCTCTAGGTCATAGTGAATATTTTTATAGAAAGTGTTATGTAGTAGGTCGCGGGACTCACGAATTACCGTGACCCCGGTACGTAAAGGTGTTATGTAGTATCTGACTATCAGACTCGTAATGGGACGTCTTGTTATCGAGCAAATGAATTTTTGGGGTCTGATGCGTCAATACAGCTTTTTTTTTTGGTATCCCTATAGTGTGCCACACCCCATGGTATGCTTCTTCTTGCCAGCAAATATTATAGCCATCTGATTGGATCCTTTATATCGGGGAAGAGAGGGAGGAACTTTACAGCCTCCATATCCCTAAAGTGGTCTTTCAGTCGTTTTGAGAGACGCAAATGTCGTCAAATAGGTGGTCCTATGACATATTGGTTTTCTTAACCGTTTTGAGCAATATTTAACAGATTATGAAATGTAAATAATTGCTGTATTTTTTATTAAGTAAAATACAAATCATATTAAAGCTGACAAATGCATTTTTTTCTTGTTTCTTTTTATCTTTTCGTTGATAGGCTTGCATTTAGGTAACTGCCAATAATATAAAATGGATTGCCGATGATTACTTGTTCCATAATTTTACGGTATCACCAAAAACTAACAGATTGTTCCTTCAATATTGGGAAACTAAAAGCAATTAACAAAAATACTTACAAACTCAAAAGACCAAGTTCTAATATTACCTTCAGAAGACAGAGACCAACAAATCATCCATAATTACCAATAACAGTAACTATAACCATTGTAAAACGATCCCCCGTATCGCCTTACCAATTACGGACGGAGGAGAAACTGTCTCAAAAATGAAGAACGCTGGGATATACGACACTTGCCAAAGAGGAGATATTAAAACGGGACCCTTGACTCTTTATTGTCACATGTTGAGGGTAGGGACGGTTGCGAACTCACGACTAGGGTGGATAGACAATTGGCTATTGCTATGTTTCGTACTAGCGGGTTAAAATTTTCAACCTTCCAGAGGCCTTATCACGAGTTTAAGCCATTGTCAAATAGGCAAGCGTGACGAATGCGAAGCGAGGCGTTTTTATTTGTAATGTATATTATGTGGAATTGTTTGAATCCAGTCACATAGAAAAGCGAAAGCGATCAGATAGCGTGACCAAACTATCGGACTGACATCTCGTATCGGTTCGTTATCGCTTCGGACTCGCCTGTCTGTTTGACAAAGGCCTTACAGTTTTTGGTGACGTAACGTAACCGGAGACAGATGTTAATTTGATGGAAAAAGTTAGTTCGTCGTTCATACATTTGTTAGTACGCTGTACGGTAAAATTCAAAAATGTTGGGCTAAAATCTTCTTTTCTGGTGGGTTTCGCGAAAACTTTCTTTCATACAAACACCTGGTCCGAACAATAACGTTCAAAAACCATAATATCTAATTTGTTGGAGTCCTTGGGTAGTAAAGCGCGTATAGACAGACCAAACGACTTTGTTTTATACTTTGTGTTACTTATTTGTACTTTACTTTGTTCACATTTGTGTAAATGCCTAGCATTTAATTATTTTATGTTCTAGAATTGAATAATTTGACTAAATAAAGAATAAAGTGAGGCAATAGCTTTAAATATTGTTTCATTATTTACAAAAATGTGCATTTCATAATTCGAACATTAAAACACAATAGTACTTTAGTGAATACCAAACTGCTTTTCGACGCTGGGGCAGTGCTGCACACAAGGCTGTATCCTACTTGAATAACACTGCTGATTTACACAACCCTCCCCAAATCGCCCGCTTGTGTACGCCCTTCAAGAAGGGTCTCATTCAATCCCTGTTCAGTTTTTGGGCCCGTGAAAGAACATGGAAGGTTTCTTTTAATAACTGACGGGTTGATCCGGGTATCGGATTATTGAAGATGTTGTAACATGTACGGCGTTGTATGGGTTGAAGTTGACAATAGCTATTTTAACCATCCAAATACGAATTTGATGAAGGAAATAGACGTCATGACATCTGTGAAGTAAGGTACCTATTTGTAATTTTTTACAAGCTTTTATTTAACTTGCAATGTTTGTATGTTTGTTTAGATCAAATCTTGCAAGTCAAATTAGAATCACTTCTAATTACTCAATCGATCTGAAACTTGGTATTAATATGGAACCCCGATGACAATGCAATAATATGGTGACAGCGACCTGGTGGTGCAGCCAGGATCGTCTGCTCACGAGAGAACTCCTCAATGGTTAATAGTACACAACTAAAACTTGAAATATATATGGAAACCAGGTAACAATGCAATAATATGATGATAACAACCTGTTGGTGCAACCAGGGACATCTGCTTACGAGAGAACTCCTCAATGTTTAATAGTACCGAGCTATAACATTGAACATAATAAATGGCAACCCAAATAATAATACAATAATATGGTGACAGTGTCTTGGTCGTGCAGCCAGGATCAGCTGCTCCCGATAGAATATGGTCATAACGACAATGAAATCTATTTAGGCTATTAATAAAATTAATTATGATATTTATCTATGTTGTCGTGCCCTGGGATCTGGAGGCGACTGCCCTCCAGCGCGTCTATGAGTGGCGCGTGGAGGCGCAGCGTTGGGGCGAATCCCCGCTGCCTCGACAAGTCGAGGCGCGTCGGGAAGAGCTTCGGCGTGATCTCAGGGCAGTATGGAGGGAGCGACTGTCACAACCGAGGTCCGGGCACGCCGCATTGGATAGGCGTCACGGCGTCCTGACCTACCGCATGACGCAGGTCCTCGCCGGACACGGAAGTTTCGGGAGATTCCTGTGTCTGATAGGGAGGGAAGAAACGCCTGGGTGTCACCACTGCGAGGATCGTCCGGAGGACACGGTGGAGCATACGGTGCAGGACTGCCCCGCTTGGGCAGAGCACCGCCGTGTCCTCACGACGGCGATAGGCGGAGACCTCTCGCACCCGGCATTGGTCGAGGCCATGCTGCGGGGCGAGACGGAGTGGGAAGCGGTCGCCTCCTTCTGCGAAGCAGTAATGCTCGTGAAGGAGGAGGCGGGCTGCGTGAGGCAGAGGACAGCGTCCTCCCTCCACCCCAGAGGCAGTGATAGACGCCCACGGCGTCGGACGTCGCCAGACGATCTCCGGCCACCGACCAACCATGGACCATGCCCGGATCTACGGCGCGTTGTGTTCCACGCGCGTCCTAAAGAGTGTTAGCATAGTGACGGGGCCTGTAGAGGGCCATAGCCTGCCGGGGTCGCGGGACTAACGGATTACCGTGACCCCGGTACGTAAAGGGCTATTAAAGGACACCGTGGATTTTAGTAAGTACAAGTCTGACAGTCCCTCCCGCCCTGCCCTGGGTGGGAGGACTCATTTGATGATTATATCACGATAAAAAATAAAAAAAAACTATTTTGTCGTGTATTTAGGCTCAAAGCTCTTCGCTGCTGGCCAAGCATACGTGGCCTTAAGTAGAGTCAAATCGCTAGAAGGTCTCTTTATTGAATAACTTGACTGTACGAAATTAACAGGTAAACGAGCATGCAACAATGACGCACTACATGAAATGGAAAGACTGCGAAATATGTCCAACGAAAACTAAAAATTTAAAAATAAAATAACAGTAAAAAAACAATTTTAAAAACAAGCTTTTATTTAAATGCTCTAAAAAGGACAAAATAAACTTTAAATTAAATCAAACATATAACTTAAGTATAATATAAAAGCTTGTCGCGAGATTTACTTGTCACAAACAAAACAAACAAATAATTCAACGACAAAATGTATGTATCATAACATACTTCACACAGGTAAATCTCGCGACAAGCTTTTAATGTTTGATTTAATTTAAAGTTTATTTTGTCCTTTTTAGAGCATTTAAATAAAAGCTTGTTTTTTAAATTGTTTTTTTACTGTTATTTTATTTACAATAAAAAGAAATACACCAAAAATATAAAATAAATTTCCGCCTCACTCATGAAATTCGAGCTCAATCCCGATCTTAGTCTGTAAACAATCTAACGCCAAATTTTTCAAATTGAATCTATAAATATATTTAAGTCTATAAAATCACAAGCAGCATAGATGTGGATTGAGATACAACATTACTTTCAGGTTTCAAACATGATATTACAACATCATATCACGCCTGAATAAATAAATTTGTGATGGCAGATGAATAATACCTAAGATACACCCACAATTCAACAGTTATGTTTATGGCCCATCTAATAAGGAGTAAGCCTATTGCTAATTGCCATCAAACGAGAACACATCCAAACTCCGTGGATGTTATTGAAACATTCTTAATAGAAAAACCCGGTACTCTTTGACAGCCCCGGAACCGGGAATGAAACTACAAATACCAGAAAAACAAATGTTACCGTACCCTGACGTCTACCGGAAAAAATCACACCCACTTTAAAGTTATACGGCATATAAATATGAATATGTCGTATAAAACATGACACCAATAACTCTGAGTTAGCCACATCGAATCTTTGCCATAAATCTGCCACGCTGATGGCGTGCGGTCGCTCCTAAATTATGACTGCGGTCCACGGAGGATTAATTTTACGTTTTAATTCTAGATCCTTCGTTGAAAAGTATTTTTTTTCTGTTTGTTTAGTTTTGAGGTGTCTGAGAATAAATAAAGTGCTGTCGGTTGTCGGAGTCTGTATTTTCTGGTATTTACAACTCTTTAAGTCAAGAGTGAATGCTTTTCCGTGTACCACATCTTCGCTTACCATAACGCAAGCCTAAAAAAAACACTTGTGGCATTCGATGACTGAGAACTAAACTATTGCATAGCATTTTTTATCCACTTATCCAATCATAATTATTTATTTATTTTATTTATGTAAAAAGAAGATAAATACATCGCCTACGAATATTTAACGAGAATATCATACCATCGTTGCTCTATGGAAAGTTACTCTACTAATTAGGCTATGGTCAGCCATGTCAATCAAGTGAAATGTCAAGAAAAAAAAATCATTCATTCAAATTTTATTTATTCACGTTGATGTGACAGTGACAGTATTAGGTTTATTTTCGTTAGGGAATTTCTTGATACGGTCGCCGCACTCAAAGCCCATGATAAAAGCTATACAATAGCTTAAAAACAATCAAGTTAATTGAAGATAAAACATCACATTTTCTCATGTGTCTCCTTACTGTTACAAAAGCAGTTGAGCCAGTGGTAATGGCCCCAATTTACGATTTGTATATCTTTGTTTCGCGCACTACTTTGTTTAATTTATTTTATCACCACTGCTCCCAAAAAGGGGGTACTTTTAACCATAAATCAATATTCACTGCTTACAGTCAGTTATACCAACATATAACTTCCAGATGAAGGGTTACTTCTCATTTTACGGAAGTGACGGTGACCATAAAAGTGAATGATTTACGAAGTGTGAAGTTATGGGCAGAAAATTATGGGTTAAGTAGGAGGTGAATGTTTATGGAGACCCATACACCATGGGTGTTTAAGTTTAATGGTGTATAAATAGTGTGAATTTGTTTGGTGGGCTGTGCTTGGAAAAGTGAATGTAAAAAATAGGTCAGTCTGAAGTGAAGGCAAGAGAACACAAAAAGAGCGAACCTCAGTCTTAACCAAAGCGATCATCGTGTGAATACGAAACTGCAAGCTGTGGAACTGAAAGTGTTTATACAAATAAAATGCACCTTCAGAATTTGAAAGAGGCATATTACTATGCATAAGATGTTGATATACTCGATCGTTTTTAATAGAACACACACAGAAGCTATTTTATTGATTAGTTTTGTATTTCCCACGAGCTTTGATTTTCCGTGAAATCCTTACCTCATAAAACTTAACGTATAAAGTTTTACGAGGTAAGAAAGTGAACTTCTGTTTATTTTATAAGAATCGTAGTCCCAGTGTAATCGACATAAAAGTAGTTCCTTATGTTTCCCAAAGAAGCCATTACGTCTCCGTTAGTGGCCATCTAAACCATTATTCAGTCACGCAAATTACTCCGAGTACGAGTTCCCTCGCGTTGCTATTCAAAGCAATGTGTGGAACACACTCATTTACAACAATGAACGACTTTAAGCTAAAATGTATTGAAGAACTTCAAGCAGTTCCCAGATTGTTTCACAATACAATAACTAAACCATCCTTGAATTTATTCAAAACGAGACAAAACGCTCATAATTCGTCCGAAAATCAACCCTAAGTCCACCACTTAAGATTGTTATCTCATATTATTTAGAGGATATCCCTAGATTCCGCGCATACTACTTGATCCAGATAATTCTCGAAACTCATCCGAAGTCAGATTAAGGGAGGCGAGAATTCGAAATTCTTAGTGTGGTTGCAGAACAAGACTTGGGCGTATTTCACACTAGAGAAAAGCGAGTTGAGCGAAAATGAGACTTTTTAAAACCCTCATTCAATTTCCAACCTTACGTTTTAAGAAATAGATTTTCAAATTGAAACCAACTTTCTATCTAGGATATTGAAGCAGACGCTAGTTGCGACGAGTTCGGCCGCGGATTTTAATTTGGAACAGTATTTAAAGTTTGATAGGAATTATGATTTTTAAGCTAGAGTTCGAATATGAGTGCACTTAAAATAGTGCAATTTAAAATGAATTCTATTTCCTAAGCTTTAAACATCTTTTACGGTTGTAGTGGTTATGATGGTGAAAACAACAGAGAGTTTCACCCATATTCATGGAATTAAGAATGAGTGGTTCAAAGATTATGAATATCTGAAGGAATAATATACAACATTATTTTTAGTATATGCGAAACCTGAATATAGTTTGTTCAGAATCAGTAACTGATTCGATTCCAATAATTTTTACACCATGTTATATTTTTTTTCAAAAATATTTTAATTAAATTTTATTACCAGTTAATTACAATACAATCATCGTACGGTTAAGTAGGTACCTATTGCCAAGCTATTATCACGAGTGTATAACACAGGAGACGCGGTTTACGCGGGTGTATCGCGAAATGAGCATGTTTTTGAATGGACAACCAGGTAATATACAAACTTATAACCTTGTGATTTTTTATGATACGGTTTTAAAATTTTGTACATAGATTCTTTGCACAAAAATACTAGACAGGTGTATCGGGTTTCGCATAAACAAAAAATAATGTTGTATAATAGAAGGATTCCGTATCTATTATTTGGTTACGACCTGCGTAAAAAATATTAATGATTGAATTCCTTCTCATAGAGGGAAGTCCTGTGTACCAGTAGTAGAAGCAGTACAGGTTGATTATGCATTATGCACATAGAAGAACACGGACAAGTAAAATAACAGACATTCTTAAAAAAAAATACTCTCCTACTCCACTGTGGCTGCTATGTATAAATCCCGCCTTAAACTTTCGGCTGTCTGAAAACTATTAAGGTTTGTAACCGAATCAAGTTTTTGAAAGTTTTCAAGGGGTTCCGTACGTGTCAAGTATTTCCGCAAACCATCCGTTTGCGGAAATACGTCGTTAAACGTCTGTTAAATGAGATGAAAAGAGGAAGCGGAGGGTTTGATGAAATTTTAGTCGTAATTTTGGAGTAAGAACCTATTAACTATTAGCGAACGAGCTGTTTGTATAAGGTTGGTGGTTTGTATCCGGCTCGAAGGACCATATGGAAATAGTATAAAGCTAAATTTTTGAAAAAAAAATGGTTATATTGTCAGCATCGGAGCAAAGCATGCAGTCAAGACTTTATTGTGTGTTTGATAGGTACCCAAATAACTATCGTGATATTATTTTTGAAAAGGTGTAAATAGTGATGGAATTCGAAAGAGAAGGACAATAAATAGTTCTTCCTTGCTAGTGTAATTTTGGTTGTAGACTGGTGAAAGAGTAGTCAGGAGATTCAATACATCTCTTAATGTGTGTGCTATGTTTAGTTTTTATTTTACCTGGGGTCATTTTCTTTATTTTTTTTCCGACATAATGCTCGTTTAAATTGAAAACATAAAAACAATTTAAAAATACCTATAAACCTTCTCCATCCCCGATTAAAAATAACCCATTACTTGTAACTTACACAAAACTGGAACGCGGAATCCCTATACCGGGTGGACCTATCAATTTTACGATTGTACGTAAACGGTAGCGAGCACGGTTTACGATTCACGATCCGACTTACGTATACGTACACTCGTAAACAAAGATGGATGTCACCTGCTTTGTTAGAGTACTGGTGTGAGGAAATTACTTGGGGATTGGCTTGGAGTTTTAAATTTTTATGCCGCAGACGTTTTAACGCAAAATATTTTTAAATTGGCTTTTAGAAATTCGAGAAGCTGCTGTGTCTGCATGAACTGGTGTCGTCGCCGCACGTGTCACACGATCCGCACGTCGCGCACGCCTGGCGCTTGCAGCCCGAGCCCTGAGCCATCTCCGGTGAAAGGCTGCATAAAGGTCTGGAGACTTTGTGCAAGATGTAACACAAGAGAAGAAAACTCGCCAAGTTGCCAAGAAGAATCTGCCGAGTTGGCTAGGGGGCTACCTCCTGACGGTCTAACCCTGATAACGGCTCCACATACTACCTGTAACTTGTGGTGAGGGCTGAGCAATCCCACTAGCGGTGGTAGATCTCACCAGAGATGCCTGACTAGCGATCACCGTCCTGGTGAAATTCGGTGACAAAAAGTTTCTACTGGCCTCTGTCGGTGTGCAGAAGTTCAAGTTCATCCTGAGTGAGCTCTTGGAGGCTAGATTGAGGCCCACAACAAACCTTTTGTAAATAAAAATTACAGAGATGTTTTGAGTGTTCCCCATAGGGAAAGGGCTACTGTATCGTTATTTCTTACACACGGCCTCAGGCGATTTTTTTTTTTTTTTTTTATCGTGGTAAAATCATCAAATGAGTCCTCCCACCCAGGGCAGGGCGGGAGGGACTGTCAGACTTGTACTGACTAAAATCCACGGTGTCCTTCACTAGCCCTTTACGTACCGGGGTCACGGTAATCCCTTGGTCCCGCGACCCCGGCAGGCTTTGGCCCTCTACAGGCCCCGTCACTATGCTGACACTCTTTGAGGCGCGCGTGGAACACAACGCGCCGTCGACCCGGGCATGGTCCATGGTCGGACAGCGAGTCGCCCATTACTCGCTGCCCGCATGCCCGCGCCTACGGTGGCCAGAGATCGTCTTGCGACGTCCGACGCCGTGGGCGTCTACCACTGCGGCTGGGGTGGAGGGAGGACGCTGTCCTCTCCCTCAGGCGGCCCGCCTCCTCCTTCACGAGCATGACTGCTTCGCAGAAGGAGGCGACCGCTTCCCACTCCGTCTCGCCCCGCAGCATGGCCTCGACCAATGCCAGGCGCGAGAGGTCTCCGCCTATCGCCGTCGTGAGGACACGGCGGTGCTCTGCCCAAGCGGGGCAGTCCTGCACCGTATGCTCCACCGTGTCCTCCGAACGATCCTCGCAGTGGTGACACCCAGGCGTTTCTTCCCTCCCTATCAGACACAGGAACCTCCCGAAACTTCCGTGTCCGGTGAGGACCTGCGTCATGCGGTAGGTCAGGACGCCGTGACGCCTATCCAGCCACTCCTCAAAGAGGGGTCTTACCGCCGCAATTGCGGCGTGCCCGGGCCTCAGGCGATAAATATAATTTTCGACACGACTTGCATCAAGCGTTACGCGCATGTCACTGTGCCCTTCGAGTGAGTTTCATTACATCACAGTGACGTGTGTCACGGTCTTGGCAATTTCTTCAATTTATTTTGTTTATACTCTCTTTCACAACACGTACTGTCATTTGAACATATAAATCGTGGCTAAGTTTACTCAGGGTTACGTGTAAAAAGCCTTGAAATAAATTAAATCTACGTGTATTTCGAGATCTGCGCTTGCACTCGATTATCCCATGAGGAAGACTTTTTTTTTTTAGTCTCCGGGAATCAGCATGAAAAATAACAACAGTTGGTATCTACGTGTCTTTCAATGTAGCTATGTAGGCATATGGCACTATGGCACAATGTAGCAAGTAGGACAATAAAAAACTTTTATTTACAGACGCCATATTGTGCCAAATAAAACACGACGAGTAAAGTCGTGGCAGTAAAATAAATTGTGAAAGTATTTTTACTGAATGGAAAATATTATTCGAGTTATTTTCTTCTTTTGTAATTAAGATTGGAGAACAATTGACGGTATGAAATATTATTATTACTAAAAGTTGTTTTTAGCTGAAATTGATGTGTTCCAATTCAATTTTCTTACCCAAAGTTTACGTTGGTAGTAAATTTTTTGATTGATAACCATTTGATAAGGAGTCGTTTTTTTTTGCATAACAAATGAGAGAATGACTATTATTTTTAAAGTATTTCTGATGTACTAATTACTACTTTCTAGAATTATTACTATTATTAGAATTAATAATACTTCCCTTTAATTTTTCATTATGTCATATGATAGGCGTTCGACCACTTTCTCGCACTGTATTCTGAAAACTTTTCCAGGGTTTCCAAGACGAAGTCTGCGTTAACACTTTGAACTGTGATGTTAGAATAGAAATACTGTATCTATATATATATATATATATATAAATGTTATGTTGATTTGTGTACGCTTCAAAAACTCAAACCAAGTGCCACAGCGAAACGTGGCAGGGTACAGCTAGTTATCTATGTTTTTTTTTATGAGCTATGCATTTCTAAGATGATCAAAAAGATATGGACAGTAACTTCCTGTCGACAGTTTATGTGACTCGTATATATTCATTTCATTACAATAGTAGTGAAGTCTAACGGGTATAGATTCCTGTGGTCGACAGCGCATTGCGAAAAACTTCCTACATCACTTTCGCGTATTCCGTTTGAACATTCATTTCACAGTAAACCACACAGGAAAACAATGCGCCATAGAATTTAACAGTGCAAAATCAAGCGTTCAAAATCTACGTCGATTTAATTATTCGCATAACAATACAAAAGCGTTGACTGACGATTGAAACGAGCTCAAGCCTCCTTTGAACTGAGTGGTGAACCTGCATAGAAACGTATTGAGTTTAGTAAAGGGATGCGAGTATTTCAAACTTACAGAAGTTCAGCTCTATACAAAATGTGAGAAAACAGGCACACACATATATAGATATATATGGCGAACCCACACCAACGTCAGTCGTAAGTACGCTTGTGCTGACTGTACAGTGTACATGCAGAGTGAATCTGAAAACAAATGACAATCATTTGCTGGGAAGAATGGCGCCGTGGCTGAGTAATGCCTTTGTCAAACAGACAGGCGAAAGCGAAGCGTTTCCTAAGCGATACCGAACCGAAGCGAGACGTCAGTCCGATAGTTCTGTCACGCTATCGGATCGCATTCGCTTTTCTATGTGACTGTATTCAAACAATTCCATACATTGCAAATAAAAACGTCACGCTTCGCATTCGTCACGCCTGTCTGTTTGACAAAGGCTTAACCGACTCCTACTAACTGCGCAGAGTATCACGAGTCAGGGTGTTTACTTTCTACCTCTGTTAACTTAAACACGGGAACGGATACAGATGTATGAACGTAACTAAGGTCAACATCAAATTGCGGACGGATAATACGGCCACGACTGAAGTCATTTTGTCCAGCGCTAGTGTCCTTGTCATTACATAAAATTGCATAAAAAAAAAATATAGTGCAAATTTCACGCCATAACAGTCATTACAGGACAGTTATGGCGTGGACAAATCAAATCGTAATATCATTCATTCTTAGTTCGACGAAGAAAGAGAGATTAGACATAAGCAAATATTTGTATAACATTCATGTAGTTGTTCCGCAGGTGGGTGTTTGTGTGTTTCTAAAGAGAGATTAGACATAAGCAAATATTTGTATAACATTCATGTAGTTGTTCCGCAGGTGGGTGTTTGTGTGTTTCTATGCGTAGGGGAACAGTGTATAAGACGAGGACGCGAGGTATAATGGGGACATACACTCTTTAGGCATACTTAACACAACACTAACGTAGCGCAAGCGTCATCAGGACGTCATTTGCAATGTAGCGGCAATCAACAAATGATGTCCTGCGAGTGCACTCGCAGAAAATATCAAACAAATGACAAACATGACAGTGCTTGCACGCGCTGTACGTGAAGCGTGGGGTTGTTGTTAATATGCTATAAAATTTATTTCCCACGAAAAAAAGTATGTATAAATTAGCTAAAGATTTTTGTTTTTTTTAATTTAGATTATTGTTAATTCGCCCCATTTCTTTTCTCTGCATGTATAGCAGAACAATTAAATAAAAAAAACAGCACAAAACTACAGAAAACGAGGATACAATGTTGAATCTGAACAGAAAGTACTAGGAGAACAGGATCAATACTCTTTTTCGCGGGGAATAAATTTTGTGGCGAAATTACAACAACCCGAAACGTGTAAGCCTGAGAAAGTAGGTGTGAGATGTATCAAGTGGGTGAACCTTCTGTATTAAACCATTTAATAGGTTAACTGGCATATTATTCATGTGCAGAGTACTGGAAATTCTATGAGAACCTGGATGATTTAGAATCAAATGCAGTTTTGTATTGACGGTGTACTTTCACTCATCATGTGAAATGACTAAGGACATTCCTAACAACATAATATTTAGGTGTAATTGATAATTAGTATGTTTGGTTGGTTTTTACGAGTATTTGCCTAATCTACTCACTAATTTTACTGTAGAGATTTTTTTTATTAGGTACTATGCATCTATACAACATTATTTTTAGTATATGCGAAACCTGAATATAGTTTGTTCAGAATCAGTAACTGATTTGATTCCAATAATTTTTACACCATGTTATATTTTTTTTCAAAAATATTTTAATTAAATTTTATTACCAGTTAATTACAATACAATCATCGTACGGTTAAGTAGGTACCTATTGCCAAGCTATTATCACGAGTGTATAACACAGGAGACGCGGTTTACGCGGGTGTATCGCGAAATGAGCATGTTTTTGAATGGACAACCAGGTAATATACAAACTTATAACCTTGTGATTTTTTATGATACGGTTTTAAAATTTTGTACATAGATTTTTTACACAAAAATACTAGACAGGTGTATCGGGTTTCGCATAAACAAAAAATAATGTTGTATACATATAATTATACAAACATTACTTTTGTAAGACGACTAAAAAGTCACGGTGTCAAGTTAAATAAGTTTCAGTTAAGCTTTTATTGTAACTTCAGGGATAGTTCAGAAAAGAAACAAACATAATATTTATTTATTTATGTATGGTAAAATAATCAAATGAGTCCTCTCATCCTGGGAGCAAAAGGGCCTGTCAGACTCTTACTAACTAAAAATTTACTCTGTTTCTTCGGTTGCCCTTTACGTTCCAGTAACACGGTGTCTTTTTAAGCCAGTCAGGCGACCCCGGAAACACAGAAAACCTCAAAAGTAACTACTAACCCCAACTCACCACGAACTATATTACCCTAATACGAAGGTAAAAGGTAAACAAAACTTGGTCACCCCGCAAACATGTACTTGTTAATGAAGTAATTACTCGTAAACTAGTCGGTTAAGAAACTTATAACGACTAACGAACTATGAACTACCACTTTTCGAGTTGGCAACATCGATTTAAGTTAGCTTGCCTTGTTCAAGAAATATTTTCTGAGGCGTGAGAAGTTGGAATGAAGACTTCCCACCACACAGAAATTCTCACCTAAATTGGTAGGAGTTTTCTACTTTGAGAGTTGCTTAATTGTGGTTATAATAAGTACCAAGTAGATTATATTAATGGCTTTTAGTAAATATTGAATTTTTTAGGGAGATCGTTCAAGTCGTAGATCTGCCTGAATAATGTTGCCAGTGGTCAAAAATGTTGCATGTTGTATTTTTCTTAAGGTTTGAATAAAAACTTATCAAACGTAGACGTCAATTACCGTGTGGCTAGAGAGTTTAGACATGTGGTAATACTCAATTTCAATATAAAAATGGTGTATTCAAAAACGAAACAAGACCCTATGACCCGAGCGTTTCGACCCCAAAAGGCTCAAAACTGTACCAACCTTAAGGTTATAGTATTTGCGCCGTTTGAGGCCTCTCAGCAGCAGCAGCACCAGCACAGTCCACCGTGCTTGCAACGTGGGATGGCGCCAGGGTATCGACACAGGTAGCGTCCCACACCGAAGGCCTACCTACTTTCCAAAGCACCAACGTCATTCCGTCAGGTCTTTTCCCCTTGTCACGTACCAAGCCATTTGGTTCTAAAACCGCTGTATAATGCTAACGTGAGGAGTTATGCGACTTGCGCTCCTGCTGCAGGACAGGCCATGATGCCCGAGGTTGTCGACAGCTTCACCGCAGAGGCAACGATGCGGAGCAACACAATAACGAATAGGTTGTGAAATTAATTTCCTTCTCTCTCAATGAACTACAAAAAACTAAATATAGGCAAATGCAGGCGATTCTTCTAATGTTTAAAGTGTCCACAAGGTACAGTGACCGCTTTTCAGCCGGCAGGCCCTATGCTTGTTTGCCACTAATCCAAACTTAATATTATAAATGCGAAAGTAACTCTGTCTGTCTGTCTGTCTGTCTGTCTGTCTTTTCTTCACGCCTAAACTACTGAACCGATTTGTGTGAAATTTGGTACAGACATAGTTTGGAACTTGAGAAAGGACATAGGATAGTTTTTAACCGACTTCAAAAAAAGGAGGAGGTTATCAATTCGACTGTTTTTTTTTTAATGTTTGCCGCATTACGACCGACTGGGTGAACCGATTTTCATGATTCTTTTTTGTTTAAAAGCTGGTACTTCCCGTGTGGTCCCATTGTCACCAAATCAGGATCTGATGATTGGATCTTGGAGAAATCGAGGGCAACCCTCAAATTTTATAGGCTCACTCATCGTTTTTCGTAAATCTTATGAAGTAATTTAAGTACTTGCGTACGGTAATCATCATCTTTGTAGCTGAGCTGATGATGGAAGGTACAACTCCTTAACAGTAGTTTGTAACTGCATAACGACCGACTGGGTAAACCGATTTTCATGCTTCTTTTTTTGTTTGAAAGCTGGTGCTTCCCGTGTGGTCCCATTGTCACTAAATCAGGATCTGATGATTGGATCTTGGATAAATCGAGGGCAGCCCTCAAATTTTATAGGCCCAGGCATAGTTTTTCGTAAATCTTATGAAGTAATTTAAGTACTTGCGTATGGTAATCATCATCTTATGTAGCTGAGCTGATGATGGAAGGTACAACTCCTTAACAGTAAGGAGTAGGCATCGACTGATTCATTCTTCGCATATCTCCAGAACTTCACGTCTGATTTAAATAATGCTTTTTTTTTGTGCTAGGTATCGTTCAACTTAGGGAATACTGCAAGTTTCATCAAAATCGGTTCAGTAGTTTTTGAGATAGGGAATTTTATTAGCTTATTGTGTACATGAGGGATGTTATTACCAGTGCTAAGGATTATATTATATGTATTTGGCAAGAATTTGGGTTGAATATTTTAACTAAAAAGAGAAAAATAAAAAAACTTTTTCAAAATAAAAAATGTAACCGCCTTCAAAAAGAACCACAAAAAAGGGTAAAATAATCTACAAAATAACTTTTATTTCGGAAGTCGGTGGCAAAAAAAAATGAAATAAAAAATAACAAAGCCATCGACAAAAGTTATTTATTATATATATATTTACGGGTTAAGCCGCGCTTGCCGAGGTTGGTCTTTGGATGGGTAAAAAATCTGGGATGTACGATGTGAAGTTACATAAAAAAAATATAAGTATTCAAAAAAAATGTCACGTAACTCAATGAGGCAGACCAAATTCTACGCGAGCGAAGCCGCGGGCAAAAGCTAGTATGGTATAAAAATAAAAACTATCTATGAAATAAAATAAACTAGGTATGAAAAAAGAACTGTAACATAAAAAACCCTGTTCCCAATCAAAAACACCAATCTAAAATTCAAAAGCAACATAAAATCTAGAAAAACTGAACAGAAATGTCATAACAACAACATTTTATGTAAACCAAGGTACAGTACGAAACTTGTAGTGGGGTGTCGTTAAAAAGTTCTCGTAACTTCCGTCCCGAGAGAAATAAAAGTAATACACGTTACGTTCTCTAACTTCAAACTGTTCGGTTTAGCACAAGTTTAGTTTGTTACGAACCTATTTATAGGATTTCTTTTACACTATAAAGCCTTTGACAAAGTGACAGGCGAAAGCGAACCGGACCGAGTCCGAAGCGATACGAGACGTCAAACTGGGTGCAGCAAACCGAGGCGTGACAGTTGTATTAGCAGACTTTTTATGAACGACGTCAAACAGAGCAAACACGCCTTCGCCACGTCTTCGCATCGGTTCGGTCACGCTATCGGATCGCTTTCGCTTTTCTATGTGACTGGATTCAAAAAATTCCATACATTACAAATAAAAACGCCTCGCTTCGTATTCGCCACGCCTGTCTGATTGACAGAGGCTTAAAGGTGATAAAGTAGCATACGGCTCGCCTGGTGGAAAGCCTTCACCGTACCCTTTTTTTTTTTTTTTTTTTTTTATCGTGGTAAAATCATCAAATGAGTCCTCCCACCCAGGGCAGGGCGGGAGGGACTGTCAGACTTGTACTGACTAAAATCCACGGTGTCCTTCAATAGCACTTTAGGTACTAGGGTCACGGTAATCCCTTGGTCCCGCGACCCCAGCAGGCTACCCTATAGAGAATTTGAGAGGTATCGCTTGGACGTTGTACTCGTAATTAATGAATATGAATGAATGAAATAGATGTTCGATCGCATAATTGGTGGATCTACAAATAGTTGTTCAGGGAATGTATTTGTGTATATGACTTTAGGTGTTCGAAAACGCGCTCGTAACACGATGACATTGTTTATTCGTATCAATACCAGTTTCCGGGGTCGCGGAACTCACGAATTACCGTGTACGTAAAGGGCTATTGAAGGACACCGTGGATTTTAGTCAGTACGAGTCTGACAGCCCCTTCCGCTTTGCTCTGGGTGGGAGAACTCATTTGATGATTTTACCACGATGAAAAAAAGCAATACCAGTTTAAATATAGACTTACAACGCCGCTCTAAAAAAAGAGACCAAAAAACACACAAAAAAACAGAGGAAAAACTCCGTCCATCTCTTGGTCATTGTTTTTTTATTTTTTTAAAATACAATTTACTGTTGACGAAGAAAATACCTTTTACAAAACATGTTGATCTTGAACGAAAATTCCTTTGACCTCGAGACGGAAATTCGAAGGAAATAATCGTTTAAGAAAGCATATTTTCGCAAATCCCCCTTCATTGTCGCTTTCTCATTGTAGGAATGGTCACTTAAAAGAAACGTTAGACGCCAACTTTTGATATTAGTTTTGAAAGGGTCTTTCAGTGGTTATTATGAAAACGTAATAATTGTCAGTTATATTGCCTTTCTTAGTATGAAGTTAAACCTCAATAATGTATGAAATGAAAAAGTGTTAGTGTTATAACATAATGACAGAAATATAAACAACATGATTATGAAATATTTTCAAATGAGAGAAAATTTGTAAAAGTTTTTTTTTTATCCTGACTATATGGAAACCTGAATAATTGATGATTGAATGTACCGTACACGTATTAGCCGTTAATACTCTTTGTATGTCATATTATTTTGTAGTAAGCTTTTTTTTTAGCGTGGTAAAATCATCAAATGAGTCCTCCCACCCAGGGCAGGGCGGGAGGGACTGTCAGTCTCGTACTGACTAAAATCCACGGTATCCTTCACTAGCCCTTTACGTACCGGGGTCACGGTAATTTGTAAGTCCCGCGACCCCAGCAGGCTTTGGCCCTCTACAGGCCCCGTCACTATGCTGACACTCCTTGAGGCGCGCGTGGAACACAATGCGCCTTCGACCCGGGCATGGTCCATGGTCGGACAGCGAGTCGCCCGTTACTCGCCGCCCGCATGCCCGCGCCTACGGTGGCCGGAGATCGTATTGCGACGTCCGTCGCCGTGGGCGTCTACCACTGCGGATTATGTAGTAAGCTTAGTAAAATTCAAACATGCAGCAAATTACTCCCATTGGTTTTCAATAAAGGAAAGTAAGTACAAATCAAACGGCAGTTACTTCTCTGTGATGAACAATAAAATCATCTACCAGATGAATAAAATTAAAAACTTTCAACATTTTTCAGTCATTTTTATCCCCATTAAAAGTAAAGAAAGCATAAAAGCAGAAAATAATAGTACAAAACAGTTTTAAACCCAGACGTTACAAAAAGACTACACAAACCATCGGGAGGAAACGATGTTGAAATTCTCTGAAGCAATCGAATAAGCAGCGGGTAACTCATAATGTTACGATGCTTCGCTCTCTTAGGAGAATATTCAAATTATTACTGTGGTCGCAATCGGAAAATCAAGAAAATATGATTTGAAATAAGTAACTTGAACTTGCACACGTTTTCTAATGTGACTTCTTTTTGAGTGAGTCTTACGCTAACGAGAATTTGGCTACGCTAAATCTTGCGTTACAAGTTTCAGTGCAAAAACAGTTAGTCGATTTCTATTTGAAATCTCAATGTTTGAGATAAAAATATCAGGGCTTCATTTATCGAGGAAGACTGTAAGTTATATAACATCACGCTTCGACCAAAAGGAGCCGAGAAGGGGCTGGGGGCAACAGCTAGTATCAATCATCGGCTACAGCAGCGTGTCGCGGGTTCGATCCCCACACGGAACAAATATTTGTATGATCTGCAAGTAGTTTTCAGGGTTTGGGTGTTTGTGTATGTGAGTTTCTATGTTTGTAAACGCACCCACGATACAGGAAGCAATTCCTAGTATGGGGCAGCGTTTTTTAAATAAAAAGGAAAAAATAACTCTTTCTGCGAGCTCCACTCATTCTGCATTTTTAGCCATAAGTTTTCAAGATATTAAAATTTAAACTACATCTTACTCTTACGAGTATACAAGCCATATTCCTAAATCTCCACTAAATCTAAACACTACACAACAAACATCAACAGGGCTGTAATCCGAAGGTTATGAGAGTCAGTATTACAGCATATGTAGACACAGGGAATCCGCAATTTGCAAGCCGATGCAAGCAACATCCCTATTCAGTGACCAGGCATTAACATAGCTCTTGTGAACCTAAGGGATGTGCCTGCTTCGTTTCCTTTTTGTTGGAAATATATTCGGTATGCAAAGAATTGAATTAATTTTTGTTAGCGTTTGTGTACCTAATGTATCAATATCTAAGATCCCGTATTAGTAAACGCAAACCTCGAGAGTCAGTTTTACTTTTTATTTTGTAATTAATGTTTGAATTATTTTTATTTTTTAAACATGCTCCACACTAGGATTTTTTCCTGTGTCGTGGGTGCGTTTACAAACATATAAACTCACATACACAAACGCCCAGACCCGGAACAATTACTTGTAGATCATACAAATATTTGCTCCGTGCGGGAATCGAACCCGCGACATGCAGCGCAGCAGTCCAATCGCTCAGCCACTGCACTAACCGTGCCGTCTAAAAATACTTAGTTGAAATGCATTTCAATTTAGTATTTTTTTTATTTGCCCACTGATTTTCCCCCTTTTCACAAATGTTTAATTTCACATACGTAGTGTTTATATACATGGTGGGATTGGTGGAGAGATTGGTTTGTACATAATTGTTATAGAACATAGTTTATCTGACTAGGTATTTTTAAAAATGTGAAAATTTGCAAGGAAGTAATACGTACGTTTGGATTGAACTTCTTTAGATGGAAACACACTGGGTTTTAGGTATAGTACCTCAGGTTGCAAAACCTGTTTAATTTTTTAATTATTGTACTCCACATAAATTCACAGGTAAAAACCTAGCTCTATTTTAAGCACGCCGAATCAGTCGAAAAAATATCGTTATTCGAAAATTCCAACCGATTTTTATGAAAGCACAATGGACCTAACTACCTTTTTGAATCGCGTTTACTATTCACTACACGCCATATTTACGCGGCATTAAAATTGGTGCTGGTCTTTTCAAAAAAAGGATTACACTTGCCTGCCTGGGGCACGTACCAACTTGAATAGCGTTACGATTTAAAAATAAATATACTGGTTGTGTCAATTATTCACTGCCTTGTAGTCAAATTTCTTTTGATCAGTCGTGATTATTAACCTTTTTTCAGTGTGGTGAAAAAGAAGCCGGAAGAAACTTCTGCTTCAGAGTATTCCACACTGAAACCCATCCTGTTCTTTCGAGAATTCTCTACGTTCAAAGGTCATGATATCCTGCGTAGACAGCCCCCGGCAGTTTTGCTACCACCCGCCACTCCTCGTGCTGGAAGGCTTTCACCTCGACATCCAATGACGGCAATCTGGCATTGAGGTTCACCGCCTCACCGGAGATCGTGCAGTATTCCCGGATCATCCGGATGACCATGACTCTTTTACACGCCTCCTCATGGAGAGGGCCGTCATAGTGTCTCCGTATAGGGTCATGGCCGGCACGATGCTTGTGTAGAGCCCCCAGATTACTAATATAACCTTTTTCTTAATCGTGGTAAAATCATCAAATGAGTCGGAGCGGGACGAGAGGGACTTTACAGACCCGTGTGTTGTAAGTATAGTCTATACTGATTAAAATCTACAGTGATCCTTCAATATCCCTTTACGTTCTAGGGTTATGGCTACCTACGGTCACGGTCCCGCGACCCCGGCAATCTTTTTCACTCTAAGGCCCGTCAGATTGTTGACAGCTCTTTGAGGCGCGCCCGGGCATGCTCCATGATCAGACGGCAAGTCACCCATTACTTGCCACCCGCATGCTCGCGCCCTCAGTGGCTGGAAATCGCCTCGCACTAATCTAACCTAACATCCTTCTAGGCAAGGTTGGACGGGCACGCCGCAATCGCGGCGGTAAGACCCCTCCTTGAGGAGTGGCTGGATAGGCGTCACGGCGTCCTGACCTACCGCATGACGCAGGTCCTCACCGGACACGGAAGTTTCGGGAGGTTCCTGTGTCTGATAGGGAGGGAAGAAACGCCTGGGTGTCACCACTGCGAGGATCGTCCGGAGGACACGGTGGAGCATACGGTGCAGGACTGCCCCGCTTGGGCAGAGCACCGCCGTGTCCTCACGACGGCGATAGGCGGAGACCTCTCGCGCCCGGCATTGGTCGAGGCCATGCTGCGGGGCGAGACGGAGTGGGAAGCGGTCGCCTCCTTCTGCGAAGCAGTCATGCTCGTGAAGGAGGAGGCGGGCCGCCTGAGGGAGAGGACAGCGTCCTCCCTCCACCCCAGCCGCAGTGGTAGACGCCCACGGCGTCGGACGTCGCAGGACGATCTCCGGCCACCGTAGGCGCGGGCATGCGGGCAGCGAGTAATGGGCGACTCACTGTCCGACCATGGACCATGCCCGGGTCGACGGCGCGTTGTGTTCCACGCGCGCCTCAAAGAGTGTCAGCATAGTGACGGGGCCCGTAGAGGGCCAAAGCCTGCTGGGGTCGCGGGACCAAGGGATTACCGTGATCCTAGTACGTAAAGGGCTATTGAAGGACACCGTGGATTTTAGTCAGTACAAGTCTGACAGTCCCTCCCGCCCTGCCCTGTGTGGGAGGACTCATTTGATGATTTTACCACGATAAAAAAAAAAAAAAGGCAAGGTTGGAAATATTTCATCCATGTCATTGATTTATTTCGTTTGAATAAGTTGGTGGCCTCTCTCGATACAGTTTAGCATTTCTTAAAACTTTTCTTTGGAGATGTTTATTGGTCACTGTGGAAGATGTTGAATTATTCATGTATTGAGGCTCAATTATGAAAACTGTTGATGCAAAGCAATCCTTCTTAAACACTTTAATGTTATGGTAATTGGAGTACGAAGCATAGGTTGTGGCATTCCCGCAAACTATACTCATAGAGCAATTGAGAAACGGGGTAGGTTAGTTATTATTTTAAACACTGTTCCAGATCAGGGGATGTTTTGAAGAATACGGGACGTTAATTTTATGAAAACATAAGTTCCTCGGTCGTACACTAGAAGCGCTTCATCTTTTGCGCCACATACAATAAATGCCATACATATTTCAAGTATGCTGTACAGAAAATAAGGCAAAATTGAGCTGAGACCTCTGAAAAACAATATAACCTCTTACTAAAAATACTCTTACTTATTTTCATAAACTCAAATACTCAATTACTCCTCCAAGATTCCCATCAAGAATATCCCTTGAAAACAACGCCAATTTTGCTTCCCCAGTAATCCTTATAAAGGAGTTATTTAAAGGCATAATCATACCGTTGCCATTCTAACCGTGCTAACCGCTAAAAGCTATCATTACAATTCGTCATGACTACGTACACATAATACCCTTGCGGTCGAATGGAGATAAGCGATCAATTGGATTAGATAATGGTATGGAATCTACACATTATATACCTATTATATATCTGTTGGTATATTGGCTGAATCGTGGTGTAACAGTGGGAAGCTGTTTGTGAAATTAATTGGAGTAATAAGGCAAGGCGATGTCTTGTGGCTATGATAGCAAATACTCCTCTCATTCCAACTATAATTAAAGGAATGAGAAACTGTCCCGGTGGTCCAGTGCTGGAATTGCACAGTATAAGGTTTTCGATTCGATTTCAAAATCAAGGAAAGAATTATTCGTCATATGAAGGTTCTGATTGATCAGACGTTAACATGTTATACATGAGGTTCGAGTTCAAAACTGAGCGGTAATGACTTTGGAAGAATATTTCAAGAACTCAGAATAAATCTTATTTAAAAAAAAACATTTGAAACAAACAGCCATTTACGAATTTGAGACGGTTTCTAAGAAATACTACTTCAGTGCAAATTTTTTTTTTTTTAACATCAGCCATCTCATAAAGTTATTAGATGTCTGAGAATTGTGTCAGTGGAATTTTCATTATGGTTTATGTCATTATGGTGTTTTTTTCTAGGTTTACCTATCTATTTTACCAATCGAACATTAAGCTTCTACGCTATTGTGATAAGGTTGAAAATTTATTAAATTTAATTTGACAGATTTAGTTGGTTGATGTGCTGGTATTTGTACATACGAGTACGATTAGCCCCTTATCAAATATCTTTTTTTATTTACATTGGGTTTTCTTTAACCTCAATCTAGCCCAGAAGCAGAGATGAGTCTTAAGATGGAGCGAGCTCAAACAGGAAGGAAGCGGAATTTCTGCGCGCCTATGGAACGCAGTAAAAACAGTTTGGCGCCGGATTCCAATAGAATGGTGTTCAAGAGCTACGCGACCCTGGTGTCTGTCACCGCCAATAGGAAGGCTCAGCCGTCACCGCAGGTAGGTGTCGTGAGACTGTCTTTCCAGGTAACCGTTGCAGCGGAACGTAAGTACTGTAATGAAAAAAAAATATTAAATAATATTATATAAATTTTAAATAGTGTTTAATGCAATGACGCGCACACTTTATTCTTCTGGAACGAACTACTTATAATCTATATATATAAAAATGTTATGTTGGTTTGTGTATGCTTTAAAAACTCAAAAAGTACTGCACTGATTGAGCTGAAACTTTAGCATGATATGTAATCCGCATCAAGGATTGTTTTTATGTATTTTTTGCATCAGTCACATATCCGCAACCGCGAAAAAACAGTTTTTTTAACGATCAGCTCTGTACCAGTGACCGCGCCATCTACCGGAAGCGAGGATAACACTCGCTGACAACCGCAGTCGTAATGACGCAGTCACATGAGAAGAAATTTTAGCATGATATATAATCCGCATCAAGGATTGTTTTTATCTATTTTTTTTTTGTTGAAACAATAGTTTTTTGTGCCACAGCGAAGCGGGGCAGGGTACAGCTAGTTCTAAATAAATTCTTAATATTTCAAAAATCATTTGAGCGGCTTCATCCAGCCAGTGCTTACAAGTATTTGAGGTTTGTTCTAATAGGAAAACCTCTACAGTACAAGGCTATTGAAGGACATCGTGGATTTTAGTCAGTAGAAGTGTAGCAGCCACTCCCGTTGGTTGGAGGGCTCATTTGATGATTTTACCACGTACAAAAGAAGGGAGACAGGTATACCACCCACCCCAAAATTGAATTCAAACAAACTTATCTAGCGAAATGTTGTTATTAGATACACTTTTACCTAACCCTTAAAGGATTACAAGTATAATATTATGTTACCTTAAATAGAATATTCAATTTTACCCTCACTTACCTACTTTCGACTGCCAAGAATTCGGTACAATCACGTACATCGTATCGGGCGTCAAAAGTCTTTGATACGCAATCTCAAACGGCCCTTAGTATTAACATTACAGACGTGACCTACCCGACTATGAATAAATCAGACCTGTGCTATGTTAATGTGTAGTCTACTGTGGTTTGAGATATTATGGACAAAGGGAGCCTGAATTTGTAGAAGGATATGTAAATATACAGATACAGGTGATTGAGAATACAGTTAGTTGTAAATGTTGTGGTATTGATATGGAGTAAACATATTTAGCATCATAATCATCTGCCTAGCCTTTGTCCAACTATATTGGGGTCTAGTCGAACCAGATACAGTTGTATATCAGTATTTTACAAGGAGCGATTGTCTATCGGACCTTAACAACCCAGTAACTGGGTAATACGATACTCCATGGTAAGACTGGATGTCAGACATCAGATATTCAGACTAATAGTAACGACTGTCAAAGATCTGGCACCAGTCTCTTTCTAAATCTGTTGAAATGATACAGCATACCGGGTTTATATACAGTTCCATATAGGTATCGTATTTTGAAAGTTCTAGTGATGAAAAACTTTTAAAAAGTGAGGTACTTTACATCCAACCATAAAAGTGCGACTCAAGCGAGTGATGAACTGTTAAGCCTTTGTCAAACTGACAGGCGATAGCGAAGCGGACCGAGTCCGAAGCGATACGAGACGTCAAAGTGGGTGCAGCGAACCGAGACGTGACAGTTGTATTAGTTGACTTTTTATGAACGACCTCAAACAGAGCAAATACGCCTTCGCCACGTCTTCGCATCGGTCATGTTCGGTCACGCTATCGGATCGCTTGCGCTTTTCTATGTGACTGGATTCAAACAATTCCATACATTCCAAATAAAAACGCCTCGCTTCGTACTGTCTGGTTGACAAAGGCTTTAGAACCTGTGTGTCCTGCGAACACCGGGCTTTGGCAGTTATTTCAGTACATTCTCTGTCAACTTCAATGTACATAATCTGGTCCGGAACTCAGGGTCGGTCTGACCGTATCTTAAATCAAATCACGCATCATTTTTCTACTTTACAAGTGATGACCACGTGTTCCTACTTTCAAACCAGTGAAAACTAGTACCCAACTTCAAAAGGCTAAGAAATAAACACACACGTGTCACATTATTCGGATCACATACGAAACTGATTCGCCGTGGGCCCGTTACTCGCATGATTTGTACCGGCAATGCAGTAGACATTCATTTGCATACCAAATACCGTTTGGATAGGGGATTTCATTGGGTTAGAATTTCAATGCCTATGGATTTTAGTGTGATATCTTTACTTGAGTTATTAGAGGCTGTATTTTGAAATGTGATGGGATATGAAGCCCGTATAAGGCAGCTGATGTCAGTTAATTTTTGGTTTTACATATCTTTGGCGAACTTTAAGCTGGTTCATTGACCTTTAATCTGAAAAATGAGAGAGTGAATCTGATTGGTACCTATTACCTTTTCTCATCTTAATTACTTACGTCATAGGTATACAGGCACACTGTGGCACTGCATTGAAGGTAGATTGGAGTAAATGTGTTGAGAAGTTCAAGCGAATAAAACCGTGAGTTCCTACAAGTAAATTTTGTCATTAACATCAACATTTCAAACGTAAGCTTTCTATTAAAAATTTTAGTGCTAATGATCTTAAAATTCTGGAGCACTGAATATCTGATTTGATTACACTAGGCCCCGTATCTTTCTATAACGCCTAATGACCTAAATTCAAGCAATTTCAAACGCCTAATTTTAATCTTACTCGCTCAAATAAACAGCAGCTGTATTGCTACAAATTTTAGGCCATTACTTTGACATTTAACTTATATTTAGATCTTTTAGATGTCGGCATTTACGTAAAATGAAGCGCTAATACGTTAAAAAAATATGAAAACTTTTTTCTCCGGCCTAAGTCTGTTTCGTAACAAAATGAATAAATACGACGACGAAAAATACGAGGAAAACATGATTTTGTATACATAACTTGAAGATACGTTTAATTATGTCCCAATCTAAATGTTAAGAGCTCAATGGAATGTAACGAAATAATTTTGTTATTTCAGGAACGGCTGTCGTGAGAAGAAAAAAATGTCCATATTTGACGTTACTGGTATGAAAGAATTGTATAATTTTCTGAGTAAATATATTCAACGAATTTTGTAATTACGTTCCGAAGATTGACTCACTGCTTACAAAAAAAAAAAAAAAAATAACATAAAAAGAAAAAAATATCATCAAAAGTCTTGTCTCTGCATAAGAGGATTTTATGCCGTCTATTTAGGCAGTCACTGAGTTATATTCTGTCTCCACAGTATACCACCTACTTCTATACTTCTCTTTAACTATTCACCTTAGCATTTACCACATTTTTAACTTGTCTTCCTTCATGAGTTCGTCCCTCGTTTCTATAGTCTACTAGCTCACCCGCGAACTTCGTAGCGCCACAGAATCAATACTACTACACTACTAATACTACTACTACAACATCATTTGTTACAAAAAATGTGATAAATAAAGAACCGCTCGACCGATTTTGTGCAAACTTCACATAAACCATCTGCTAAATAGTTCGAATAAAGCCCAAACATTTGGTTTGGATAGGTGAGTCCGTTCTTGAATTATAAAATTACAACGAAAACTGCATATACTGATTTCAACATTTGGCTATTTTTATTATTTATTTTTTAGAAAAGATGAAATGGGTGATTTTAGCCAAAAGTACGTTTATGCAAATATCAAAATCAAAGCATTCAATAAGGCTAGTTACAGCCACTTCTGACAAAAACAAATGTTAAAAATAATACGATGCCCATTCCAAGTCGTAGTAGAGAAAACGGGAAATCACTCGTTGCCCGTTTTCTTTTTTCTTTCAGGAACAGGGTTTCGGCACAATGTAAAATATGTCTTCTTCTTCTTCTTCCGGCCATCTCCCATGTTTATTTGGGGTCAGCTCTCCTCATCATTCTTCTCCAAAGATTCCTTTCCTGGGTCTTATTGGGTCAATACAATTACCGTCTAGGTCTTTCTTAACTACGGTCATCCATGTAAGACGGGGTCTCCCGCGCTGTCTCGTTTCTGACATGTCAACATGATAAAATACGTATCATTGCGTGGCCGGATCAGTGGCTTTTTGTAAACAGCAGGTTCAAAGCTGTAGGTTCCTTGACTATGTAGATAATTCCTTCTCACTGACAGCTATAAGCACGACAGTAGCATAGCTACACCGACACCAAATATATAACAGATCTCTCAAAGCATAACTACGTCGTAAGGGCATTGCACACGTCATCAAGGCGTGCGTCGCTTGCATGTCGCGAGTAATGCGAGGACGTGACATGCGCGTCTATGCGACGTCGACTGCTCATTGTCGAATAGCTGCACGCATGTGCCGCTATTGTCACAGAGCGTGTGGATTGCGTGCGATGAAAATATTCTTACAGGGACTTTTGTGCTGTTTTTTTTAGGACATATATACTTGCTAACAAGCACGTGTCCCACGAATGCTTAAAATATGTCTACCTACTTTCTACTCTTCCCCATATTTTTTTCTTATTTACAAAACAGGTTAAGGTGATGCTGTTAAACTTTGAAGGGCTTTATTACCTCGGTACTCTCTTGGTGATAATCGCTGTTGATTTTAGCGAGATAGATCCAAATTCCAAAAGGTTTGATCTAATTAAAAGAAGCTGTATTTCTTAGTAACAAATGGGAATACCACGAAATGAATTCGCGGCGTCAGGATCAAAACAAGTTGAAGCTCATCATATTTTCGTGGGCAATTATTTTAAGGGTTTTTGTCTCTTCATTCTGCCAAAGAAAGTTATTTACTTCAAAATATATAATATTTTTCTCTTCTAAATAGCACTATACTTCTTGATATAACCTCTCGGGCGCGTTACGTACACCCGGGTGTACATAAGCGAAAACGCCCCAGCGCCTTACGTACACACGTCTGTACATAACAGACAGTCGCTCATTGGACGTTGATTTTTATCATTTTCAATTATAAATCGCCCGAGAGGTTAACACCAAATTGTAAACTTCTTTATTCAACCTGCGATTCAATATTACGAATTCAATATAAACAAAACATCGTTCCGGTATCCGTAAAGTTTCAATAGAAGGTATAAACGGGAAGAAATCAACTTGAACAAAACCGATAAAAGTTCCTGTTCAAGTTTCTCATTATGATTTTGACAGATTTGGTTCTGCTGTGAAGCAGTTATCGAAGTATTAATAGACTTTAATTTAAAACAGGTGCCTTTCAATATTCATAATCAGGTTTTCTGGTTTTGACGTGATTAATTAATATATAGGTATTTAATTGTAGGCACAGATATGAAGGATTTTTAAGATGACAAAATCAAACCCCAGATCTGACCTGACTCAATTTAATTTCCACTAGCAGCCGATTCATTAAAAAGAGGAATAAGAAGGTGAAGGAATAATATAAGAACATATGGATGAATTATAATGGGACTTTGACACGTATAGAAAGATTGCTAACAGGAATTCAACAAAATCTGTATTTTATTATTATTTTTATATGACACCAAATCCTCAATGAGTTATGCCGTATTAGTACATCTACATCTCTTTTTATATTTCAGTCCCACTTTTATTAATCTCTCAAACATAATCAAAAATCTTTTCAATCCAGACTAACATATACGTATTATCACGTTTTTGTGACGTGAAGTAAATGGAGACTGGACGTTAATTTGATGTATAAAATTAGATCCTCGTTCCTACACTGGAGCCGTTTAAAATAAAATATACCCTTCACATCATATTTATCTAGTACCAGTATGGTCAAATAAGTAAAATTCATGCCAAAGTCTCAAATGTCCCTGCTCGTCAAAAGTGCCCCAACAGCTTTGGTTGAAAACTTCTCACACAATAAAATAGCATAAAATGCTAGCACCACTGCATAATACCAAAACATTTTATTCACAAACACTTCTCAAAACGTACCATGCAACAACAAAATAATGAAAAATCCCGACTAAAAAGCAAGCGACGGCCTATTTACACACACCAAGCGATACCATTGTGAAAGTTGTCGGGATCTCCACAATCGGGAAGTTTCAACAAAAGAGAACAGGCGAAGGACAGAACAAACTTGTCCGTTGTGAACTAAAAGCGCGAATCCTTCTAAAAGTTGGGCATTATCATAATGTTGGGGGATGTTAACTACAGGGTGGGTTTTGTATGTATGGGTGGTTGGGTTTTAACTGTGGTACGATGTTGTGTGTCGGTATTATAGTTAGGGAGCTAAATAGTTTGCTAATCACGACGATTCTGTGAGCAAAGATAAATTGCTTGTGTATTTTCGACTACCTTCCACAGGTCCTGATGAAATGCGTCTGGTCTTGTCACGCGTCCTCACGTTTTTAAATAAATAAATTTTCCACAACTATCACACAACGCCATCTAGTCCCAAGCTAAGCAGAGCTTGTGTTATGAGTACTAGACAACTGATAAACATACTTATATATTTTCTAAATACATACATATTATAGATAAATTACACCCAGACACGGAACAAATGATCGTGCTCATCACACAAACATTTGTCCTGGGTGGGAATCGAACCCACGACCTCCGGCGTAGCAGTCAGGGTCACTAACCACTAGACCACCAGGCCTGTTTTGTAACGTTTACGTCACAAAAACGACTATACCGGAAACGATGACTTTGTCGTTAATTTGATTTAAGCTCCTTGTTCGTACACTGGACGCACTTTTTCATTTGCCATAAAATGTAGGGGAACAGTGTATAAGACGGGGACGCGAGGCATAATAGGGACATACACTCTTTAGGCATTCTTAACACAACACTTACGCAGCGCAAGCGCCGTCAGGACGTCGTTTGCAAGCGGCCATTAACAAACGGTGTCCTGTTGGCGCTTACGCTACGTTGGTATTGTGTTAAGTTTACCTTAAGTATGCGATTTCCAATCGTACCTCGCGTCCCCGTCTTATACGCTATTCCCCTACGTCGTCTACTTCAAGTGCGCTGTACGGTCAAATACGTAGAATTTATGTTTTGGCGCCTGTTTGTAGTGATTATCTTATAGTTGTGTTGATTATCTTAATCTCACTTATATTGAGTCACCCTGTATCGTACCCGGAAGCCTGTTGACCTTTGTCTGAGTCTTGATGATGTGATGAGCTGTATTGTTCTAAAATTGTTTAAACTTGTCATTTTGTGTAGGTCCTTGTTACTGAGACGTTGATAAAAGTTTCAAGGCATATTTGTTGTGTTTTGTTGTCCCTTAAATAGATTTTGAATGTAACTGAATGTTGGAGTCTTTATTTAATTTAATACTGCTTATTTACGTGGTTTCATCTGCGTGATGTTCCATAATTTATTGACCTAAACGATCGTTCTACCGGGATAAAAAATATCATGTAATATTTTTATTCAATTCAGCAAATGGGCTTTTTATCGAAATATTAAGTAAAAAACGTACATTCATAGATTTTCATCCATTCTTGCCTTCATCCTCATTTGTTTCTATTTTTTAAAGTGCTGATTATATCAGCTGCTGCATCCACATTCCATATTTTCTTAATACTATATAGTTGGTAACAAACAAGCTTACGGCCAGCCTGATGGAAAGCAGTCACCGAAGTCTATGGACCCATGCAACAGCAGAGTTATCATAGACGCGTTTCCGACTCTTCAAAAAAGAACTAGCTCGCTTTAAGCCGGTCGCGGGACTCACGAATTACCGTGACCCCGGTACGTAAAAGGCTCTTGAAGGACACCGTGGATTTTAGTCAGTCAAGTCTGACAGTAAGGGGTGGGTGGACTCATTTGATGATTTTACCACGAGAAAAAAAAAGCTCGCTTTAAGCTACTTTACGCCGGATTTATGTGAGTGACTGGTCGCCAGCCAGTCAGACCCAGATGATCCCTTAACGTACCACCGTGCTTCCAATTAAACTGCTAACAGCATTGACAGTTTTAGTTTAGTTATTTGTAGGCAAATTCAAAGTGTTATTTCATGTCCAACCTCTTTCTTACTTCGTCGAATCTGTGCCTAACGCCTTTGGGAATAGAGGTGTCATATTATTCAAAAGGGATTGAGTTTGAACTAGGTAGTGTTTGCCAAGCAATTTTGGGACTAAATGTGTTTTTTCAGAATAGCGCTACAATTTCGTAGGAAATGACTTTCCTGTGTACTCGTAAATTATATCAAGTTCACGCCTGTATTTCCTGAAGGGTTTAGCAAAGATGTATAGTACACTTTATTTTTACTTATAAAAAGGCTTGAATTCATGCCAATCACTTTGAGTATTTTGACTCGTATTAACTTTGTGGATGCGTGAGGGGAAGACATTCGCATAGTCGGACACATTTTTAATTTATGAAAACCAAATAACACCTATTTTTTTTAAATACAAAACCAAATCATTAGTATTGTTAAGCGTAAGATATTTTGTTATAAAGTTTTGATAAAAAATGTGTCATCTTTATAATTTGCAGGTTCAAAAATTACATTTCAAACAACAGAAATGATCTTTAACTCTTTCACAAAAATAAAACTAAAAACCCACGACCCTAAACGATATAATATTTTATTAATATCGTCCATATTCGATACGAAATAGTACACAATTTTGAGGGGCCGCCGTATTGCAAGAAACTACACATCAAATAATCGTAAAATGAAATCAGACGGAATAAATAACTTTTGATCAGATATATTTACGACAATATTTTACTATTATGGCATAGTTTTGTTTTGTATGTACGAGTATGTATAGGATATAAAATGTCGGGGTATGTTATGTAGCTTCCAGTTTTATCATATATATTATCGGACTACAAACCTTTGCTATTGAACCTTGTTTTAGGTATTGCGATATACCGCATCGTAAATATGCGGTATGCATATTTACGATAAATATATTATATATATTATTTGATATATATATTAATATTTTGCAAATATTCGTGCCTCTTGGCTGGTGGATTGGTAACATCAGACACTTTCTTCGTTATATGACGGTTGGTGCAGTGGTTGAGCGATCGACTGCTGCGCAGCGTGTCGCGGGTTCGATCCCCGCACGGAACAAATATTTTTATGAGCTACAAGTAGTTGTTCCGAAACTGGGTGTTTGTGTATAGGAGTGTCTATCTTTGGTAAGATAAATATCAACACACCATAAACGTTTTGGAGAATTCCGTAAACACATAGTATAAAGGATATGGAAAGGGCATAAAATAATCATACGTTACATTCGTGATGTATTTACTTAGAATAGATTAAGTGGTCTGGGAATAGATGGGACAGTAGGGATACTTACGTACAACGTGAAACTTACGTGGTTTGTTATAAGGCACAGACCATCAAATTAAACAACAGTAATTATTATCTGCACGCGGAGCATATCATCCGTTAAAACGGGTTTTGTCGAACAAGGAATAGACAAAGTGATAGAATATAGAAAGAATCATGACGATGTTAAAAATATAGAAAAAGTTTCTAATATTGACGAACATCTGTGTAATCAGCGTTTTGTTTCAGCGGTAGCAGTTAAAAAGTACCGGCTCCCCTATAATTGAATATTCCGGGTAAACCTCGCTTCGATGTTTAACCTAATCACCACTTACCATCAACTGAGACGAAGGTCAAAGACTTTTGCGTTATGAATAAAAAGCTACTTTTTTTTAACGTGGAAAAATCATCAAATGAGTCCTCCCACCCAGGGCAGAGCGGGAGGGACTGTCAGACGTGTACTGACTAAAATCCACGATGTCCTTCAATAGCCCTTTACGTACCGGGGTCACGGTAATTCGTGAGTCCCGCGACCCCGGCAGGCTTTGGCCCTCTACAGGGGGCCCCGTCATTTATGCTGACACTTTTTCAGGCGCGCGTGGAACACAACGCGCCGTCGACTCGGGCATGGTCCATGATCGGACAGCGAGTTGCCTATTACTCGCTGCCCGCGAATAAAAAGCTACTTACATTTTTACAGTATCCTTTTAGCAGTGTTTGTTTTTCGTCACATCTTATCGTTACGCTATGTTTGTTTAGTGTTCACACCTTTGCTAGATTATATCTGAGGTATCGCTACTCGCCATGATTGCAATCGTGCGCGTTGGCGTGTGTCAAGTAATTTTGCATTATTTCTTCGATGCATTACACAAGATTTAAATCAATACAAGGATATATGGTAGCGGGCAACCAATTTATGTCGTGGTTCACCTAAACCTACAACGAAAACAAAATTTGTAAAATTTGGAAACTGTAAATAATTGAAGTACGTTGTAAATAAAATTCAGAAATTTTCTGATAAGGCCTCTGGTTAGTAGATATCTTCGAGTTTTTGATTTTAGGACATGCCAATTTACTCACAACTTCTTCTACCAAGTGGAAACAGTGGTGATGAAATATTGGGGTTACTTTGAAGGTGGCATAAGTACAATCATGATACAGTTATGATAGTCTCGTGCAGGCCCAAAAGGTAAGTCAAAAGTAAGGTAGTCTAAAATTAAATGATTACTTAAATCAACTCTTAAACTGCCACTCATTTAGTCATCAGTTTCATCGCTTCAATTTTTAACCAAGACAGAGATATTTCAATGAACCGTCTCGTCTCCCAATTAATCTATGTAACGGAGGTATCTACGTTAGAATATCTGACGAATTGTTCCACTTTTGCTTTGATTGCGTTCACAATTCTGTTTTGGCATTAGTCCAGTGTGTTCTAAGATTACTATATTTGTTTGATTGCTGAGTACGTAGGTATCCGATTACTAATAACTTGTATGCACGTTCGTTTGTTTTTGGAACTCGGCAGGACTGTGAATCAACGTTGGCAATGCTTCTTGTTTTATTTATCCTCAGAGGTCATCAACAGGAAAAGATCTTTATAAAAGTAATTTTTGCCTTGGTTCAGCGGTTGAAAGTGAACAACATTTAAGGGTTCAACATGGACAGAATCCAAGATGATTGGGGTTGAACATTGACTAAACAGAAATAAATTACAGAAAGAAATGCACCGGGCAGGGTTGAATCTACAACCTGCAATTCGTAAGTATCACATTCGGCCAATAGTTACTTACATCGGTACAAAAGCACATTTACTAAACAGCCTCAACGTTGGAAATAATCATCAGAGTCAAGTTTATCTTATGACCGCCAAACTTGGTCGCGGGACCAAGGGATTACCGTGACCCCGGTACGTAAAGGGCTATTGAAGGACACCGTGGATTTTAGTCAGTACAAGTCTGACAGTCCCTCCCACCCTGCCCTGGGTGGGAGGACTCATTTGATGATTTTACCACGATAAAAAAAAATGACCGCCAAACTTACCCTGATACAAAAATGTTTTTGCTTCTTCCCTAGTATCTAAATTTGCGTTCCGTTCGCAGTTCTCTTTTGGCAAGAACCCAACGTTTTTAGATCTCCATATTTGTTTGATTGCTAAGCTCATTTTCGATAACGAATAACTTGCCTGTTTATGCTAAGAAAACACAATTTGCAATTCCGTTACGGAAGTTTATATCGTACCGTAATCTGTGCCGTAGAACCCATACGCTAATAGAAGAGATCCTGGCTACATTTGATATGGTTTGACATGTGTGTGTTTTTCTTGCGAGACACGTTAGACTGCATCATTTCACGGCAAAGATGAGCAAAGGCTTGCCTTCCAGTTTCGTTCAATCCAGGGTCAAAGTAGTCATTGTCAATTATGTAGTAACCAAGATAAGCGACATAGCTATGACGTTGAATACATAAGACCTTGGGAATTCTATGAATTTGACAAGTAATAGACCGGACTAAGTGGCAAGGCTTAGTTAAAGAGAATAATATTTCCAGTACTGGTAGATGATACTATTGTGATATTTAATTATCAATTACTTTGTTATAAGTCAACTTATCAATCTGAATGATAATGACTTCAAAACGCTCCAAGAATATAATCGTTCGTCGTCATAAAGTCAAAGCTTGTCACCTAAAATAAACCTTTTACAGATAAAGGCAGTCTTGTCTCTTGATGTAGTCAACTATTCTGAGTTTGTTACTTAGTAGATATCTTTGAATACAATTGTTAGGTATTAAATCCAACGAATTTTCCCTAATCAACATTTAGATGGGAAGAGTATTTAAGTTACACAGGACTTAATTTAGTCTTGAATTCTCTAAATCTCTAAAGTCCAAGCATTCTTGCATTGGAATGATTTCAACAAGATTTTGTAAATAAATTAATATTTCGGTATATTTTTACTTACTTTTGGAAGCTTAATTGTGTATAAAATACAAGGACATGTAGCGTCAGGCGTTGCGTGTTGAGCGGTGCCAGTTATTTTCTCCGTATATAGTACTCACGGCGTCCACCACAGTGTCCTCCATCACAAATCGAACAAATGTTTGTTAATCTGCTTCTTGAACGCTCTGTACATCGCCATAATATATTTGTGTTCCGAGCGGCTCGCTCCGCCCGACGCATCGCGTATCCTTGAACGAGGTCTTAATTCAAAAAGCCAAGAAACACAATTACATTTTGAGGTCAATGTTGTAAAATCATCTAATGAGTCCTCCCGCCCTTGGTGGAGAGGAAGGGATTGCCAGACCTGTACTGACTAAAATCCACGGTAATCCTTCAAAAGCCCTTTACGTTCCAGCTACAATAACCCGATAAGATAATTCCGTGACCCCAACAGGCAGCTGACACTTTATGGGGGCCCGTCAGGTGGTTGACCGCTCTGGCATGGTCCATAATCAGACGGCAAGTCACCCATTTCTAGCCGCATGCCTACCATTACACGCCATCGCAAAATACCTTAGAATATGAAACATTTTATTTGAATATTCGGTCTCCTTTGTTTTAACATTTTGAACTAAAATAATTTCATTCAATGATTCGCTTGGATTCGTGGAACATTGTATTTTGTGTAGGTTTTGCTACGAGTGGTTTTTGATTTCAAACGGATTCCGGGTATTTACATTTTAAGCATTAAAAGAAGCGATTATTTTTATTTGGATACAGTTAGGTATTACTCCCACGTTATTTTAAGTATTTTAGTTTACGTAGAAATTTTGAATTTCATCGCAGTACGGAGAAGTTTATTTAACAGAACACCCACATTTTGCTATTTATATTTAAGTTCCAAGTACTTAATAAAAAGCTATCTTTACTATCAACTTGAATATAACAAAAATTTATAATTATTATGTCATGGTATAGTGGAGCTCGTAGCTAAATAATAAGAAGTGCACAGTCGATCTTCAAGGTTAAGCCGCGCTTGTCGAGGTTGGTTTGTGGATTTTCCTCTGTGTCTCGGAAAGCACGTAAAGCCGTTAATCCTGGCCATCAGTTCATCCATCTTTGACAGTCGTTGCTGTTAGTCAGAAGCTCGAAAGTCTGAAAACCTTGCTATCGCTATATTATAGGATATCGTATTACCAAATTACTGAGTTGTGGAGGTCAGATAGGCAGTCGCTCCATGTAAAATACAGACATTTAGCTGTATCCACTTCGACTGGAAGCTGACCCCAACAGAGTTGGGAAAAAGGTTAAGCAGATGATGATAAACTTCCAAATAGTCTTAGCCATAATCCTAAACAAGATATAAGTTATCCTCATAACGTGTAGATATTATTAGGTAAAAGCAAAAACTGTTCTGAACTCGGTCAGATTAGTTCAATCAAAGTTGTCAATCCGAACTTCTACATTAGATCGTACCGTATTAATGTTCCTAACTATTGCGGGGAAATCTTAGAAAACATTAATGTACTCGTATTTTGTTTTTATGCCTTTGTGAAACAGACAGGCGAAAGCGAAGCGAGTCCAAGGCGTCACGCTATCGGATCGCTTTCGCTTTTCTATGTGACTGGATTCAAACATTACAAACAATCCATGCATTACAAACTGACTGGCGTAGCGAATGCGAAGCGTGACGTTTTTATTTGTAATAAGGAATTGTTCGAATCCAGTCACATAGAAAATCGAAAGCGATCGGATAGCGTGACAGAACTATCGGACTGACGTCCCGCTTCGGTTCGGTATCACCTCGGACTCGCTTCGCTTTCGCCTGTCTGTTTGACAAAGGCATAAAGGTTTGTTTTTTTTTATTATGGTGTATTAAGAGGTTTTTGTAAATAGGTTTATGCCTTTTTTGATTAATTTCGTTGCAGGATCCAAGACAGTTAAATTCGTTCTCGAGGGCTTTCGTTGTCTCGGCACTTCTCTGGTGGTAGCCACTGTTGATTCTTTGCAGGCGTTGCGGTAGTTTGGAAATAATGCGGTGGGATTATCTTATGAGTCGTTGATCAAGTAATATATTCTCTCTAGCTCTCTTAAATCATCTTCTTGTTTGCTTCTAATTCGCAAGGTGACCGAAATAACTGTATGAGAGTAGCCTTCAATAGAGTAAAATAGCGTGCTATTGTAGAGGACAATATTCAGCACTTCTATATACTGTAGGTAGTGCGGGAAATGGACCTCTCCTGATGCTTATTTTGCTTCCACTATTTTCAAAGTATTTTAAAGTTAACAAAACTTATGACCTAAATAAAACCGTTTTTACTTTAAAGAACGGCAAAAACCACATCATTTTCTCCCCGAGGGATTTGAAAAGAAGACTAAAATAATCGCTATACGCTCACTCAAGTTTTACATAGCTAAAAGGCTTTTAAACAATATATCTGTCCATTAGTCCCTGAATGCCGTGAAAGAGGAATAAGAGAAAAAAATAAAAAACAAAGCTCGTTTTTCGCTCAGCTTTGCAAAGATTTAAATCACTAAATTCGTTTTGGAGCTTCAAAAATGTTTACGTTTTTGTTTTGGTCACACTTCACACATTATTAAAATAGAAAGTTGTTTATACTGGGTTGAGGAACTGCCTATGCAGGATACTGTGTGATGTGGCCCTGGAACGCAAAGGACAGCTGAAGAAATCGTGTAGACATTTAGTTAGTCGGAGTCCTGACAGACCCTTCAGCTCCAACCAGGGCGAGATTTGGTGTTTTCTATGCCTTTAGTCTTCTTGCTCGCGGCCATACGGATGGCGAGTAATGGGTGACTCGCCGTCCGATCATGGACCATGCCCGGGTCGACAGCACGTGTTCCACGCGCGACTCAAAAAGCTGTCAGTAAACTGAGGAGCCCCCCTTAGAGGACCAAATGTCTCTTAAGGTCGCGGGACTGTCTCATTAGTTAACCGTGACCCTGGAACGTTAAGAGCTATTGAAGGATTACCGTGCATTTTAGTCAGTACAAGTCTCAAATAAATATCATTCTTGCCGCTATCGATTTAAGGGTTAACCCTTAAATCGATAGCGGCACCCACAGGATACGTTGGTTTCAAAATCTAGTACAGACGTTATTTTTTAACAAAAGTAATTTATTATATTTTAGAGTTCTTTTTTATTTATTTACAATTAGTAGAAAAAATAATTTGAGTTGACAACACCGTTTTTTACCCGTCAAAGTCAAAATGACTTCACGGCGGCAATACGTCGCGCCGACTCGGGTAAGTTTTTAATGTCTTTCTTTTAAATTTTGCATTAACCTACTGGTAATTTATGGTGTAATACAGAGTAGAAATGTTAAATAATAGATTGCTATATTATTTTCTGCATTTTCGCTCAAATTTATAATATTATGGTGTCGGAAGTTTGTATGTACCCCGTGGTTGGTAAAGCAAGTGACCGATTAGAAGTGACGGGTACCTCGGGATACATTGCCAATTTAAAGCATATGCATTAACGCCATTTTCTTTTAAATTTTGTATTTTATTTTTGATTATGTTATGTGGTGTGATTGCATATAGCATGTCTTTTTTTATTTGCTTCAGTGCTTGAAATTAACCCGAACGCAAAAAATTTTGGCCTTAGTTCCCGTCGAAAATGCTAGTTCTGATGATGAAAATGGTGTGTATAAATAACGCATGGTTGCTGTACAGAAGAGACAATAGACCTAAGACATCGTTGAAAGATTTTCGATACGATGTTTATGAAAGTTTACGTGCTTCAGGCAGGATAATATATATACATATATATATTCGAGGTATTCCTCGTAGCGCTCCCGTTTTGAAACGCTCCCATCTAAGCGCTCCCGTTTTGTTCCTCGAAGCGCTCCCAAAAGGAGCGCTTGGAGGAACGATTAAAAATATTAAAATTTATTTCCTCAAAGCGCTCCCATGATTAACTTTCGGATAGAGATGGGACTAAACTAACTGAAATTATCGATAATAACTAGGTATAGGTAGGTAATAAGTAGAACACATTGTTATAACATACAACTAGCGGCCCGTCCCGGCTTCGCACGGGTTTGGTAATTTTATTTTATTTTTTGTTTTATTGTAAATCCTTTAGTCCACCAAATCTATACTATATAATAAATCTGTAGAAGGGTCAATTCTGTACATTGAAAATATTGAAAAAATAAATAGCGGGGGGTGTTGCTGGATCGATACCAAACCCAAATATATGGTTAAAAAAATTTTTGTCTGTCTGTCTGTCTGTCTGTCTGTCTGTCTGTCTGTCTGTTTGTGCAGGCATCACGTGAAAACTAACGGTTCGATTTCGATGAAACTTGGTATAATTATTCCTTATTATCCTGGGCATAACATAGGATACTTTTTAACCGACTTCAAAAAAGGAGGAGGTTATCTTTTTTTTAATTTTGTTACCGCATAACGACCGACTGGGTGAACCGATTTTCATGATTCTTTTTTTATTTGAAAGCTGGTGCTTCCCGTGTGGTCCCATTGTCACCAAATCAGGATCTGATGATTGGATCTTGGAGAAATCGAGGGCAACCCTCAAATTTTATAGGCTCACCCATCGTTTTTCGTAAATCTTATGAAGTAATTTAAGTACTTGCGTATGGGAATCATGATCTCAACTCCTTAACAGTAGTTTGTTACCGCATAACGACCGACTTCGTGAACCGATTTTCATGATTCTTTTTTGTTTGAAAGCTGGTGCTTCCCGTGTGGTCCCATTGTCACCAAATCAGGATCTGATGATTGGTTCTTGGTGAAATCGAGGGCAACCCTCAAATTTTATAGGCCCACGCATCGTTTTTCGTAAATCTTATGAAGTAATTCAAGTACTTGCGTATGGTAATCATCATCCTTATGTAGCTGAGCTGATGATGGAAGGTACAACTCCTTAACAGTAAGGAGTAGGCATCGACTGATTCATTGTTCGCGAATCTCCGGAACTACACATCCGATTTAAATAATTCTTTTTTTTTTGTGCTAGGTATCGTTCCACTTAGGGAATACTGAAAGTTTCATCAAAATCGGTTCAGTAGTTTTTGAGATAGGGAATTTTATTAGCTTATTGTGTACATGAGGGATGTTATTACCAGTGCTACGGATTATATTATATGTATTTGGCAAGAATTTGGGTTGAATATTTAAACTAAAAAGAGAAAAATAAAAAACTTTTTCAAAAAAAAATGTAACCGCCTTCAAAGTCGTCGGCAAAAAATAAACAATGAAATAAAAAATAACAAAGCCATCGACTTCCGAAATAAAAGTTATTTTGTAGATTATTTTACCCTTTTTTGTGGTTCTTTTTGAAGGCGGTTACATATTTTTTTGAAAAAGTTTTTTATTATCCTGGAAAAATACGTAGAAAAAAAAATTTTATTTTTCAGTTTTATTCTGTAGAACTGCGAACACACGTTGCATTACCCGCAGTGGATTCAGCGCCGTAATATTTATAAGATTTCATTGTCAGAGTTACTCAAAATGGAGAAATAAACCATCCACGCGAAGACCGACATCCGCGCGGACGGAGTCGCGGGCGGAAGCTAGTAGATGAATATAATCTGCCGACATATGCACCTATTTTTTTTTCGTGGTAAAATCATCAAATGAGTCCTCCCACCCATACTGTCAGACTCGTACTGACTAAAATCCACGGTGTCCTTCACTAGCACTTTACGTACCGGGGTCACAGTAATTCGTTAGTCCCGCGACCCCGGCAGGCTTTGGCCCTCTACAGGCCCCGTCACTATGCTGACACTCTTTGAGGCGCGCGTGGAACACAACGCGCCGTCGACCCGGGAATGGTCCATGGTTGGACAGCGAGTCACCCATTACTCGCTGCCCGCATGCCCGCGCACATATGCACCTAATCATATTTTTCGTTGTTTAGAAAGCTTATGATTTCTCTCCATTATGTTTCCCATTACTACCCCCCTCCCCGCACACCTCAAGGCAATGAGGTGTCTATCGTTTATGTCAATGGTAGAAATGACTTTCCTTGTCCTAGGCGGGGCGAGAGAGTGTCAGACTCTTACTGACTAAAACCACATACTGACTAAAATCACCTGCTCTGAGCCGGGACCCAGTAACATATTGCGCTCAACGGTGATGCTACCTATGCGATTGATAAAATGGTTAAAACAAAAATAGCGATACTAACTTCTTAACTAAGAGTTAAAGATGCGGCGCGCGTGGCGCATGAATCCTGCACATACACATGGTATACAAACCGTAACCACGAACCCAGCCGAGCATTGCCTGAACTTTTGTTTACGTAAAATTGCGTTTTGTTGCTATCGCAATCATTATCGATATAATTCATTACGTTTACTTCATGCTTTTCCCTATTTTTAAACGTGGGAGCGCTTCGAGGAAATAAATTTTAATATTTTTAATCGTTCCTTGAAGCGCTCCTTTTGGGAGCGCTTGGAGGAACAAAACGGGAGCGCTTAGATGGGAGCGCTTCAAAACGGGAGCGCTACGAGGAATACCTCGTATTCTGTTATGCGACTCATGTGTCCCAGACTTAAATATTCATTCATAAAGACACTATACATTTGTTTATAGCTAGGTGCGCTCCTTATCAGTTTACGTTCGAGCGCGAGAAACCTGTTTTTTGCCATAAAAAATGTGTCATTTAAAACATCAACTGATTGACTAAGCGGAATGCGTACAGAAAAACGGCCCTTATCATCGCGTAAAGTCGTGTCTCTGAATAGATTTTCGCATGCACGTTCATCCTCAGTTAAATAATTTTTTGTTGAAGGTATTTCTTCCAGTTCCCAAAATCGTTTGAGTTCTGAATCTAATGTTTGCGTGAGATTACAATGAGTTAGGTTAACGCGTGAAACCTTTTCATGAACAGCTCCCGATATGATCCAACCCAGTTGTGTGTTTTGCAGGTATGGACCATTCGGCAACCGTATAAGACCATCTCTAAGCAGGTCCCAGAATCTATCTGCTCCTATCAATAAATCAATGTCGCTAGACAGATAGAATTCGGGATCGGCAAGTTGAACATGGTCTGGTATAGATATACTGTGATAATTTCTAAGTGAAGGTAATTGTGCCGTTATACGATGTAAAACTAAACAGTTAAAGCGCGTGATATATTTGTTTGTTTTGGATCGCATTTGAACATTACATGATTGTGTGGATTGAGAAATGGTGTTACCTACACCAATAACTTGAACAGTGGACTGTATCAATGGAAGTTTAAGCTTTTTGCAAAGCGATTCAGATATGAAGCAATGTTGACTCCCGTTATCCAAAAGAATGCGTGTGGTGTGATAATTGTTTTGTGCATCCGCTATTTCCACTAATGCGGTCGATAATAATACTGTATTTGGAACATAATGCGCGGTATTATTATTATCTTCCTTGCGAATTGTGTGAGACTTGCATGAAGTGGTTAGCGGCGTTTGAATGTGTGAGGCACTCGTATTATTTAAATCAGACTGTGGCACTATTTGCGTGGTTTGAGCAACAGCTGATAATGTACAAGCGTCTGCATCTGTGTGAATTAAAGTGTTGTGTTTTTTGTTGCAAAGCCTGCACGGTCCATACCAACAATCGTTTAAGGCGTGATCTGATCGTAAACAATTACGACATAACTTTTTGTTCTCAATGAAGTCTATTTTATCTTTAAGAGATAGGTTTAGGAAAACTTCACACGAGTACACTGGGTGGTTAGAACCGCACTGAGCGCATTTGTAACGTGGTGATTTTTTATTGTTGTTATCTTTGCGTGTTATAACATGACTGTGTGATTTTGTGACCGACTGCTTCTTTGTGTGTAAGTCTGACGATTGTTTGCTTTGAGGCCTAATCGATTCCAAAAAATCAGCGCGATCCGCGAGGAACTTCATCAATTGAGACAGTTTTAATTTTCCTATTTTCGGGAGGGTACTTTTGTGACTTTCCCATTCACGATCGGTTGAAGAATCTAACTTCGAAGCGACTATGTGGATAATTAATGTATCCCATGAATCTGTAGGTTCATCTAACGTTTTTAACGCCCGAATGTTTCTCAAAACTGTATCTATTAGTCTACGAATTTGAACAGCTGATTCTTTGTTCATTGATTGTGCATAGAATAAAGCTTTAACGTGATTACTAACTAGCAAATTATCATTGTTATATCTATTCTCCAAGAGACTCCAAGCAACTAAATAATTGTCAGATGAAAACTCGAGTGCCTTTACTACTTGTAATGCATCACCTGTAAGCACTGAACGTAAGTAGTGGAACTTCTGAACATTATCTAGACCGTTACTATTGTGAATCATAGATAAGTAAGTGTCGCGAAACTCGAGCCATTGGTCATACGAACCGTCGAATTTGGGTAACGAAATTGTGGGTAACTTCATATAGTTAGAAGTTCGACTTTGAACCTCAGAATTTTGGTTGGAATTATCCTTAAGAATACATTTAGCCTTACCCACAATTGCATAAAACTGATTCTGAAACGTTTCTCTCTCTAGCAATTCTCCATCTAGGTCACTATCTGATACATAGCAGTCTAATTCATCTTGTAAAGTAGAAAATTGATCGATTAATAATTTAAAAGGTTCATAACGCTCTTCTAATTCTGCTTTCTGAGCGCCCGTTAATTGCGATTCATCTAATGAATTAACGTACTTTGAGAATAAAGTTAATTTGCGTTTAACGGTACCTCTTTTTTTTACTAAATCGCGAATGATTTCTTCACTATTTTCTATTTCTACAATCGAATGCCTTTTGTTATTCATATTGGTGGTTTGCAAGAGAAAAGAATCAAGTACTTACAGTTAACCGGTAATCGACGTGCGTTCGAGTCCGGTGTAGGTAGACTGCCCAATTATTGTACACCGTATACTGGAATTTTGCGAAAAATAACGATATTAGCACAAAATGAACTGAGCTCTGGGTTTGGGTAATAAATTGGATGGATTGACCTGACCGTTGCTCCGTGAGATTTCTAGTTGTTGATCTGGCCGTTGCGCCGGAAAGTGTTGTTCTGGTTGTTGCGCCGTAAGACTTCGATCTGGCCGTTGCGCTGGAAAGTGTTGTTCTGGTTGTTGCGCCGTAAGACTTCGATCTGGCCGTTGCGCCGGAAACTGTTGTTCTAGTCGTTGCGCCGTAAGTCTTCGATCTGGCCGTTGCGCCGTAAGATTTTGAATTGATCGTCGTGCCGGTAGGTGCTGATCCAGATTATTGTCGGGCTCGGAGGACCAAATTATGTTGGGAATTTGGTTTTGGGTCGTCGGCGTCGTTGATTTTTGAAATTATACCCAGAGTTTGCTCGTAACAACGTGTATTGACTAATATTTTACAATGATTATGCTGTTGTCGTAGCCGCGTCACAAAATGTTCTGTTGAAACGATCGCGCGCTGTGGGTCCCGCAATGACCGTACCCCTCCCCGGCCGTCTCGCCGCCCCGCGTTATTTGCCGCCGCCGCCGTCGTGGTGCACAGAGAGCGCGTTGGTCGTCAACAGATAACCTTTCTTCGTTCGTAGCACTTAGATAGCGCTACGACGTGCTACGCCGTAGCATATTGCTACGGGCTACGAGTAAGGGCGGGACGGACATTCTGAACTATGTTTAGCGATGCAGAAACTCGATTTACTGCATGCTGTTGGCACGTCTTTTAACAACTATGGGAAGTTGGAAGAATATAAACACAGTTTCTGAGTATTTATTTTCTATAGAAATTGTAGCTTGATTGTTGAAAGAAACGAATTTATCAATTCTAGCTAACATCATGCTAGTTTTCATTACAATACTACTACGCATTTTTTATTACTATTCTACCAGACAATAACTAAGTTAATTTCTACGGGCGCGTTGTTGCGCAAAACTTGCTGCCTAGATTCCTTAGACTTCCCCCATTTTGTTCTCTTTTACTATTTTTATGCAAAAAGTCATAGCCTATAACCGCTGTTGATTCTGGCTTACAGGAGTTGCAGTGGTTAGGGAATAGTGTGGTGGGTTTGTCCCAAAAAAAAAGCCTATAACCGTCTAAAACGTCTCATCTATCTCTGAACCAAAATTCATTAAAAACCGTTCAGCAATTTAAACCTGAAAATGATCCAAACAAACCATTCTGATTATAAACCATTATCCATTGATTTGTTACGTACTGTAAGGCAACCCGTTCTTCTCCATACAGACCTACGCTTTGGAATAAGCATCTACAGTACTTTCCCAGGTATTATGTTGTGTGACTGAGACTGTAGCACCATAATTATTTTAATTTATAGTTTTTTTAGCCTTTTGACAATTCGAAAGTGCCTGTAATGGCCTACTTGTAATAGATGTTTTGATTTCGATTTTGCAACGTCAATTTAACTAAAGAGTTTTATTCATAAAATTACCTGCTATACAAACCACCAGGTAATTTTGAACATGGTGGACCATAAAAGCCTCAATCCACTCCACTATCTCCATTCCCCTCCGGATCTTTACAGCACAAACTTGCACATCGAGCTACAATAACTAAAGCTCGACTTGCAGCTGACTAGACCGAAACTTAGCCCGACACGTGCATAGTTTGGAACTAGCGCTTATCATAAGTGTACCTAACTGCTCCTGTTGTGGATCAATGAATTTGAGCACTGGGGAGTTTGAGATACTGGGGAGTTTGGGATACTGGGGCGTTTGGGAAAATAGGTTTTCTATGTATTATCAGTTGTAAGGAAAATAGCAGTGATAGCCGAGTGGTACGACCGTTGGCCTGCCAAGTCAAAGGTTGCAGGTTCGAACCCCGGCACGCACCAATGTCTTTTAGAATTCATGTGCGTATTATAAATTAATTATCACTTGCTAAAAACGGTGAAGGAAAACATCGTGAGGAAACCAGCACACCTGAGAGATTTTTCAACGGTGTGTGAAGCCATGTCAGAGGCCTACGGGCGGTTTAAACTCTGACACCAGGTTGTTCATCAACCATACGATAAGAAGAAGAAGGAAAATAGCAAAAATAGCGAATCATCACTATAATATAAATTTTATTTATTTACTAGCTTCCGCCCGCGACTCCGTCCGCGCGGATCACTCGTCGGTCTTCGCGTGGATGGTTTATTTCTCCATTTTGAGTAACTCTGACAATGAAATCTTATAAACATCTATTGAACCCAAATACGGCTAAGCCTATAATAATTAAGGAGATTCGCGTTTCCACAGAACAACGTCTATGAATAAAACTGAAAAATAAGATTTTTCCAGGATAAAATGTATCCCATTTTATGCCCAGGATAATAAGATATAATTATACCTAGTTTCATCGAAATCGAACCGTTAGTTTTCACGTGATGCCTGCATATACAGACAGACAGACAGACAAAAAAATTTTTAATCACATATTTGGGTTTGGTATCGATCCAGCAACACCCCCGCTATTTATTTTTTCAATATTTTCAATGTACAGAATTGACCCTTCTACAGATTTATTATATGTATAGATAATTATAATTTTCATGACAACAGTGAAGCAATATGGTTTTAATTTTGACCGGTATGTATCTAAGTTTATCTGTCCTTCATAATTTATGAATTCCTTTGAATAATTTGAAAAAAATAAGCTACTGCTGGTAGCGTATTAATTACCTGTGCATTATTGGCTATAAAAGCCAATAATTAAGTAATAGTGTTTGCTTATGAATGCGAATTTAATACACGAACCCATTCAAGACCAGAAAACACAAAAAACTCTTTTGCCCTCCTCTGCAATACAGGAATGGCCAATAAAGTGATTTATAACAACTTTTATACCAGCGGCGCGATGGCGGCATCAATCACTTTCAATCCATTTGGAACCGAATAAATAACTCCCGCGTCGATACTCGAAGCTTTTTAATGGTTATAAGCGTGTATTTATTGTGTACGGAGTTAAATAAAATTAAGTTGTTTTTTAAGTTTTATTTTTTGGGATGTAAATTACGCAATACCTAAAAAAAAACAAGGAAATATATTTTCAATGTACCACGGTAAACCTGTGATAACCAGTTTTACAAATAGGTATCGTAATATCCAATAACGGAAGCATTAAAATTGTAACAAAAAATAACCTTGATGGTCTGTGAGAATACCGTGATTTATAACAGCATTTTTTAGTATACATTTTTATTATTTATTTTATTTCTTATTGATAACTCGTACCATGCTTGTGAAATCGTATAACATGACCCAGAAACTTTTTTTTTTAATTTAGGCAGCTGTTGCAATATGTAAAATACCAGTATTATGTGACATCTTCGAATTTTTCCCATTTTTTTATTATTTATTTGTCTCAGACAAAATTATCCATCATTTTGTTCCATTATCCATTGTTTTGTTTTGCTGACATTGTGCTTAGAAAAAATGATAATAAGTCAGTGATTCAATTTCATAAAAAAAAACAATTCGGCACAAAATAATTATAGAAAGCAAATTAAATTAATTTTGCAGAATTAATTAACTTATTTATATAAATTTTATAAAATATTTAATTTTTTTTTTAAATATTTTTTATACTAAATTTTATAAAATATTATATTATATTTATAAATATAATATTTTATATTATATTTTATATTTATATATACCAGAATATTTTTATTTTATTTTTATTTAAATTAATTTTCAGAATTAATTAACCATTAAATACTAAACTATAAATCATTCATATAAATTAAATTAAAATAATATCTTTTATAAGACAGTTATATTCTATTTACAGCACAATACGAAAAAAAAAGTTTTTTTTTAACGACATCCTTTGTTATAAACAAAGGAGAAAACATGAACCGTCTCATTACAAAAATTCAAACATTTGTTGAACACTATTGTCTAAAAAAAGTGTAATTGCAAAACGACCCTTATAACAACGTCAAATGCCGTTTTGCAGTTGACACTTTTTTTAGACAAATGTTCAACCGATGCTTAACTTTTTGAAGAATTTGAACAAAAACAAAAAACATTCACGAACACAACTCCAAAATACAGAAATCCAGGCAAAAAATGCAAACGACAAAAAATTAAAAAATAAAATGCAAAGTTTTATTCAAGGCTGGCAAGCGAAGGGGCGATAAATTGGGGCAAGATAGTTGTACGGTAAGGGACATTAAACCAAGCTGTGCTGGGTACAGGCTGCTTGGCTTGCTAATGAATACAACCTTTTCACAAGTATGTAAGTAGCTAAAGGAATCTGAGATCGTTGAATTACAGATCGAATTTTTAGAACTGATTTGGTGGGAATTTATTAAAAAAAAACTCCCTGGACCTTAAACGCAAAGGAACAGGGTGGATTTTTAAACAGTAAGAGTCTGACATCCCGCTTCACTCAGATAGAGAGAACTCAATGGATGATTTTACCACCACAAAAAGAGGACTTGTTTGGTGACATTTTGGGAATGAGTCTCTTCTCAAAGATTGGCTATCAGCAGCTTTAGATATAAACAAGTAGAAGAACGGAAGGCTTCCTAATTCATCCTATGTGGATCTCTCGAACCTAACCTAAAATAATCACGGTCCTTATACTTATGTCGAGGTTGGCTTCCAGTCTAACTGGATGCAAGTTGCATTTGGCTAACATTTTAAAATAATTTTCATAGATACTGTACACAAATAGTCATTTTTATTCCCAATTCGATAGTTCATAAACCAGTTATCGGTTTCAAAAGCTTCCGCTACAAGTCATCCTCATTTTCCTCAACACCTCCAATCCCCAGCCACTCCCAGCCATTGTGTACACGTACCCAAACCAAAGTTGGGCCATAAACCATCTTTGTAACCCGTCACCTGAGGTTAAGGTCTAGTCAACTGTTCCGATGGAGACATTAAGGCAATCTGCGTGGTACGTGCCGACGCTGTAATGAGCGCCGGTTGGCTGCGCTACGTTTCTATACTTTGAAAACGTTCTAAAACGGTTTTAGAATTTTGCAGCTAGGTTATTGAATTGGAAGAGAAAGTTACACAGATTATTATTTTTTGGAGAAGAATACCTCTTATATCCTGGTTGTTATTACAAACCTTTAAACTCACATACACACACATCCACAGACGCAACAATTACCTCTATAAATCTAAAAAGCTAAGCCATATAAATATTGGTTCGTGCGGGAATCAACCCTGCGTTGAACAGAACAGCAGTGAATCGCTCAACCACTGCACCAGCCGTTCGGCCAAATGCCAACTAGTGACCATTGTACGGGAAGCTAGAACATCAACATATTTTCTTTGTGCTTGGTAAGTTTAGTATGACTTCATTTATTTTTTACTACTAGCTTATGCCTGTGGCTTCGCTCACGTTAATTTAGAATTTGAGAATCAATAGAGTCACACCTGTGGCGCCATCTATTTTCATATGAGAACGTTATTCGATATGAAATGTACCATAAGTCCGTCATTGCAGACCTGGCAATGTATAGATATGCAAAATTTCAGAATAATCGGTTCTGTCGTTTGGGCGTGAAAAGGCAACAAACTAACTTTTGCTTTTATAATGTTAGCTTTATATACACATAAACCTTGCAGAACTAAAACCGTTGAATCAAACAGTAAAGCAATGAAACCCATTCCGTTTTTAGTAATAATATGGTTTAGTTTTAATACAAAAATCTACCTCAAACTTATAAAATGTTTAGAAATAGATAAAGAAGGTTATCTTACAACCTTACTCTAGGTCGAGTAAGGTTGTTCTTTCAAATAAACCACGACCTTCCAAAAATAAAACTTAAAAGCTTAACATTAAGTCAATTACAACAAACCATTCAGTATAAGTTTTGCTATTTCACGCAACGTTTATTTCTCAGAAAATACGAAAAGAAAAAAAAATCACCGAACATTCCCTTTAATAAAAATACAAGCGAAAGAAAAACTAAGGCAACGTAAAGTTTTTCAAAAGAAATTCTTTTATTCATCGAGTTGGGCTCGTGCCACAGTTGAAAGTTCCACAACTTTAAACATGAAAAACCTTGGGAAAGTATGATCAATCAATTTCATTCGATTTAAATTGTGAAGGCGGTGATTGGCAGAAGTTCGCGGTGAAAATGGAACACGTTGTATCAGTACAGATTTTTCGGAGAGATGTGGAAAAGTAAGTTTCGCTTCATTAGAATAATGAATTGAAAGACTTTGAAATTCAAACGATTGCAAGCCCCTTCGTACACAACACGACGCAAGTCTCCGATACCTTACGACTTTGATATCCAGGCGACTATCGCAATATATATAATAGAGAGATTCGGACACAGGCACACGTCAATAGATAACAAACTCGTGAGATGTCGAAGATTTGTGACGCATTGTGTACGAAGGTCCTTAGTCTACATATTGTATTTGGAATAAGAAACGAGTGTTTACGAAACGTTTTGAAAGCGATGACTACTTTTCGGAACCCTAAAATCTACTTACACGACTACGTTGTTCCGCGTGATCGTGCGGAGTTGGTGAAGTTTTATTGGCGATACACCGCGCGGACGCGCGGATAGCAAAGCTCGTTTACGACCTGTCATCGCGGACGGTCCATGCACGTGTGAGAATCGCCTACCAAAAGTTTTTTTCGATTTCAAAATCCGCTATTTAAACGTGGATTGAAAATCTATATATATAATTAATCTGTAGAAGGGTCAATTCTGTACATTGAAAATATTGAAAAAATAAATAGCGGGGGCTGTTGCTGGATCGATACCAAACCCAAATTTGTCTGTCTGTCTGTCTGTATGTGCAGGCATCACGTGAAAACTAACGGTTCGATTTCGATGAAACTTGGTATAATTATACCTTATTATCCTGGACATAAAATAGGATACTTTTTATCTTGGAAAAATACGTAGAAAAAAAATTCTTATTTTTCAGTACAGAACGCGAGCTCAACAGCAGTAGCTCAATAGAGGGATCTCCTTAATTATGTGGCTTAGCCGTATTTGGGTCCGATAGATATTTATTTATAAGATGTCATTGTCAGAGTTAAGTCAAAATGGAGAAATAAACCATCCACGCGAAGACCGACATCCGCGCGGACGGAGTCGCGGGCGGAAGCTAGTATTAAATATAAAAATATCATAGTAGACGAGTAAGGAAACAATTCAATCCAATTCACTTTATTGCTCACTGTAACGAAATAGGACACCACAAAAAGAAAACAGAACAGGTAACAGGAAAACATAACTTTTCTTTTGTTGAGATAATTGACAGCTGCCTTCTTTTATATTAATTACCATTAATAGAAACACCAACAATATCTCCTTTTTTAGGTAGTAAAATCATTAAATGAGTCCTCCCTTGGCGGGAGGACTGATGGTTGGGATGAAAAGGGACTATCAGTTTGTTTCTGACTAAAATCATTCAAAATCAAAAAATCAAAATCATAAGTTTTTATTTCACACAGGCCCATGAACGCACTTATAAAACGTCGACAGCAGGTGCTCGGTTCGGGTTGGTCGATTCCATGGAGAAGAACCGGCAAGAAACTCCATGGTTACTCTTTTAAAATATGGTATGGTTTTACAATCAGATTGTTACAATTTTTAGATACTTAGAAATGTGAGAAAAATGTAGGCCTGTTAACAAGGGGAAGTCCTTTTTAAAATTAGTGCTACAAAAAAAAAAAGAAATATACATATATACACACGACTTACAATGTTCTCACATTCACAAACAAAGAGTAAGGAAGAATCTATACAAAAAAGAAAGCTATAAAAGCGGGGTTAATTCTATAATGTCTTACAAACTGTAACAAATCTGAACTGGTGTTAAAGCTAAGGCAATATAATATTGCAAAACGAACACAATAATAAGAATAAAAAAATAAAATAAAAAACTATATACAGGAATAAAATAGAAGAATCATATTATCCTAACACAAAATTCATGTTGTTCCTTCGGTTGCCTTTTCGTTCCAGGACCACAGTATCTTGCTTGAACAGTCCTGCAACTGACAATGTCTCATAGCATATAAATTGTAATTCACCATGTATCATAACAGTAAAAAGGGGTAAATAAATAACGCAGGAGGGAATCGAGATCAAACTTTAAAAGGGATTTTAACTGAACAAGTAACTTATTTATACCTTAAAATTAAGATACCTTGTTGGCAGACTAATATTCCAACGTTAGAATTCTTTTCAGATTCTAGTCTATACTCCCCTGTGTTTTCTATTTAGCCATATTCTATTTCATCATATACTCATGGAGCGACTGCTCTGACCTCCATCATCATCATCATCTGCCTAGCCTTTTCCCAACTATATTGGAGTCGGCTTCCAGTCGAACCAGATGTAGCTGAATATCAGTATTTTATATGGAGCAACTGCCCGTCGGACCTCCACAACCCAGTAACTGGGTAATACGATACCCCATGGTAAGACTGGTTGTCAGATTTTTAAAGCTTCTGACCAATAGTAACGAGTGTCAAAGATCTACAAATTATAGCCTGGACCAACAGTTTTACATGCTTTCCGAGGCACGGAGGAAACTCGGTATGACACATAGTCACCCATCCACAGAACAACCTCGGCAAGCGCGGCTTAACCCGGAAGATTGGCCTGTGCGGCTATAATTAGTTAGCCACGAGTTTCTCATCTTATCTGACCTATATATACCAGTAAATACCGTAAGACGATACCCCTTAGGTAAGTCCCTTGCTTGTCAGACTTTTGGGCCGAACAATACACTGCTTGTTAAAATTTCGGCCCACTGACTACCACTAACGACTGTCAAAAATAAACAAATCACAACCTACGGCTTAACGTGCTATCCGTACCATGGACGAAACACGGTACATGCATTGAATAGTCACCAATAAAAGGCTTCCTTTCAAAGAACGATCCGTGCCTCAGTTATTATTTTGCCTCGAGCTCCTGAAATATCCAATTTATGATCCCGATATACCGTTCTCTCAAAACAACATGGCCACCGAATTGGTCTCAGTAATGATTGGCTAAAACATCGCTGACAGTTGCATAAACAACTGGACTCACTAACAGGCAACCATTGTAGAAGGAAAAATGGAGAAGGTCCATTTCGTCAGTTTTACTGAGAATAACTGGAATTAGAACTAGGATTGACTAATGAAACTATAGACAAAAAGGGCTTTTGTTTCAAATCATCAAATGAGTCCTCCCGCCCATGGCGGAACGGGTGTGACTGTCAGACTCGTATTGACTTAAATCCACGATGTTTTTTCAATAGCTCTTTACGCCCAAGGTCATGATTTACCTGATAAGACAGTTCCGCTTCCCCGGCAGGCTTTGTCCCTCTTAGGGGGGTGCCGTCAGATTGCTGCTTCGCAGAAAGAGGTGACTGCATCCTGCATTATTTACTTACGTTAATTTAGAATTTTGTAATTTAATTCATTATTTAAGAAAAAGTGGCGCCATTTATTAGTAAAAGAACATTGTTTTGTTTTCCTCGGAAACGATACTTTTTATGATGGAAAGTTACTATATCCGTTTTTGTGCATGCGACAATGCATTTGAAAAATTCTTAACAATCGGTTTAAGTGGCTTAGACATGAAAAGGTAATAAACTAAGCTTTATTACTTACTCTCGCATTTATCATAATTATTATGAAAGGTAACTCTTAGACCTACAAAACACACGTGAATTTAACACTAATCACTATGACTATTTGATCTTAAAATTTTTGTGATCTTCGATATTTTTGATGCATGCTGGCTTTAGTAATCTAATGCACAATCTTTAATCGTGTTATAGATGACATCAGCTTTTTCACGTGAAGTTCTTTTTGCGCACACGATAACAAAAAATAAAAATGTCTAATTCCGGCTTTGAGTGATTTTCTGTTGTGTATCATATATCAAAGCTCAAACTTCTTGTCTTATCTTCTATGTGCCAACAAACAAATACTGCAAAAGCGCATAGTATTAAAAAAAGTGGAGTAACAAAATTGTCCAATTACGAGCGAACGGGACGTGGACTATCCGCTTTTTATGTAAATCATGGTGCCCGGAGCTGGAACAAGCTGTTCCTTCGCGCTAAAGAATGTAGTTTACGTCTCGGCTAGGGTGACCATTTGTAAATGAGTTCGGACGCAGTTTAAATTGCGAATTCCTGTCGCATTTTCTGTTTCTACGTATTTTAAAAAGTTGGAATTACTTTAAGAATTATGTTGTTTGTTCTTCTGTTTGTTTCTACTTTTGTAACTTGTGTTTTATCTTAAATTTATTTATTTATGTGCAAGTTGCAATTCTGAACGTACTGCCAGTGTCGCGTTAATGTTGCGCCAGAATTCGAAGGACAATTTAACGAACATGTTGGTTTTTCGTCAGTAAGAGTCTGACAGTCTTTTAGTGCAAACATGGCAGGAGGTCTATTTTTTTGTTATTCCTCCCCAAAAAAAGGTCTTATCTATCTCAGCAATAAAACTCATCAGACCGGTTCAGCGATTTAGGCATAAAACCGTTACAAATAAACAAACTCGATTTCGTATGTAGGATAAGGATAGCATGGATACACTTTCATATTAATATTAATGTGTTTGTAATATAGTAGTAAGTATGAGATAGCATCACAAGATATCCTTGTGAATACATACCTTAAATCTATAGTTCCACAATAATAATGTAACATTATCCCAAAGCTATTAAACCACACTTCAAATTACACAGCTAACACCAAATCTAAAGCTTCTATATCTGTAATAATTCAAGAGTTACAACCTCCTTGTTATCGGGGTGTCAATTCAACTCCACTTATGTGTACGATGTTAATTGGCACTTTCAATACACTGTCATGTTAGATTTTGACATAGAGTTATGAATTTTTAGATAACACAAAAGTATACGTGTTTATTGACGGACGGATGGCCTAGTGGCTGAGCGATCGTCTGATCCGCAGCATGTCGCGGTTTCCATACAAGAACGAAAGATGAATTTGTATGACATACAAATAGTTCCGGGTCAGGGTCTTTGTGTATTTTTGTAAACGCACCCACGATGCAGAAGAAATTCTTATTAAGAGGCAAATAAAAAAAATGACTGCTAATAAATCACCACTACTCTCGAAACGGTAAAAGAAAACATGAAAATTACAGTCTAGTGAACTTGTACTGTCTACCTATCTTCACTGGGCCCTCGTAATGTATCCTCTGATACAGCACAGATGCAGCATATAATTTCGCTCTCTTTCAAATTTATGAGCTGTTCCTTGAGATAGAAAGAGACGGCTATATGAATGGCTTCTTCTATTTTTACAGTACTCTGTGGCAAATATTGTACTACAAGAGTTAATGAATGTTTCAAACGGTATGGTTAGGTATTCAGTGGTATAATAAGGACTGAATTATTGAAACATAATATGTAGAACATAATTATGTTATATACGATTACCGCTATGAATTAAAGATTGGAGACCATATTTCGCCGTCATTATCAATCATGTGAGTGATAGTGACCACATTGACGCCACGTCGGAACCATTGTTTAAGTTAATTTTTCGTTCTTGATCCCCAGTGTAGACTAGACACATGAAATTGAAAAATTTGGTGTCGCTACCAGATTAAGCACCTACGCCAACAGAAAAAAAAAACTCTTTTGATTGAAAAATAATAAAAAATCTGTAGTGTTTTAAACCTTATTGGATGACCCATGTATGATAATGAATGAACGCTTGTATGAACAGATGTTTGAAAGTTTAAGAGGCGAAAAGAGTATGTAATAATAGCGGCGTCCTGAAGTTTCTTATTCACACCAGGTCGAAGTCAATGTGATTAACTTTGAATAACAAAAAAGTGCGTAAAATCATTGGATCAATCAACTGAAAGTTAGGTCTACAAATGTGTAAATAATTATATAGTAAACCTTGACAAGACGACACATAAACCTCAAAGTTACAAAAGCAACTATAAAACTATCATTACATGTTTTATTATCCCATAACTCTCTCACAAACCAATTGTTTTCGTCTTCTCTCTTCTTCATATAGCCGATCTTTCCCTAAGTGTCCGAAAAACATCCGAAGCTTCAATCTGTTTATGATCCGAAAATTACGAAAGAAATTGAGTTTTCTTTTTGTAAAAGTTTTCGGCGAAACTCGAGACGTTTCCTTTCTTTAAATTAAAAGATTTATTTTAAATCCTAAGGTTTTTGAGGGATTCCGAGAGGCAATGAACGACTTACTTCTGTGTCACCTTAAATAGAAATGTACTCAGGAATTCTTTTCTTTTGAAACACAGAGAAACTTTTCGCATCTGTCTGAAATCTTCACTAGAAAGTTTTGATGTTTGTATGGATGTTAGTTATTCGATCTCAAACGACAGCTGTTTGGCACGGAGATAGATTATTGTGTAAATTAGTACACTAGGTAGTATGGTAACCTTCAGAGAAAACTCACCCTTTTTGGTAGTGACATCACCACCAAAGGGGTTGAAATTTCTCTGAAGCTGATCCTCTAGGATAAATTAATGAAAGACCCACGCGGGCAAAACCGCTAGCATACACTAGTCAGAAAAAAGTGTATTTACCTAATTTTTTTCGTTGATTGTCGCATAAATCAGATTGCGTCTTAACAGCATTTTTATTATTACACTAATTATTGTTTTTGGAACTCTGTGATTTTGTAAATTTATCCTAAATTTTACGTAACTTCCCGCGTAACTCCAAAAATCCTACGGTAAGGTTAGATCAGGATAAAAAGTTCCCTATGTGTTAATCCAGATCATTAACTATCAGTGTACTAAGCATTTCAATTCATTCAGTAGCTTTTGTGTCAAAAAGTAATATACATCCATTCATCCATATCCTCACAAACGTTTACATTTATAATTTACCTCATTTCACTACATTACACGTGTATCACGTTTAAGCAACTCAAAGATATTCTAATATGTATTTAAATATAATCGTTATTGAATTTTATTTTTATCTGTTTATATTTCATAGGATTATCCGAATAGAAGGGCTTAAGGTACCGTTTCAATTTAAGCGGAGTATGATAAAGCGATGATATTGTAGAATCTGATTGATTTTAGGCTTAAAATAAACCTTCGGACCTTTATGATCTGAGACTGTTAAATGTTAAAGTATTCTAATTTCTTATTTTTTAAAATAGTGTACACCCTGCCTGTGGCTGTTTACCATGTTGTCATTGCCCAATATTGTTTTCTGTGTGTGTGTGGTAACACTAGAACTGATTCCATGTTCCTCCGCTCTGTTTCTGTTTCTGCTATATTAAAAATCTATATAAACAAGTTTCTTGTGTTTTGTATTTAAAAATCTCAACAGGTTATGGGCCCAGATGCCTCCTGTTGCAAAACAGTTTGTACAAATAAAATAAAAATAAAAAGGGTCCTTGTGATTCGATCCGATATAATTAAGTCGCCGTGTTTCCAGTGGTCCGTAAGTAAAAATGGCTACGTCTACGACCGAGGAACTTAAAAACATAGAAAAGCTCAGCGATATCGAGACGTATCAGCTGTGGCGTTTTCAGATTGATATAATCTTTCAAGCCAAGGGGCTGTCAGATATAATAAAGGACGACATAAAAATGGAAGATTCGGACAAGCCCGAACTCAAGGCCGATTACAGTAAAAAGGACGCGTTAGCAAAGTACATAATAATACAGACGGTGGACAAAAGGTTAATTACTATGTTATTCCAATGCACATCAGCAAGTGCCATGTACAAAAAACTTTGTGATATGTTCGGCGGTACAGAAGAACGGCATAAAAATAAAATCATGCAAGATTTTTTCAACTTTAAGTACGACAAGAGCAAAGACATGATACAAAATTTATCTCAGTTGGACAATCTTGTTTTTAGACTGCAACAGCTAAAAATCTCCATGGATGACAGCTTAATTGAGTCAAAAATACTAACGTTTTTATCTGCAGAATATGAAAATTTTGTAACAGCATGGGAATCAACCTCCAAAGAAGATAAAACCCTAACCAACTTAAAACTAAGATTGATCAAAGAACATGAAAAACGTAGCAGTATATCAAATGAGAACGAAGTAGTATTTCAAGCATCTAAATCATCCAGGAAAACGGAGAAACAGGAATCACAATCTACAAGTAAAGTCGGTAACGATTCTCACTCTAATTATAAAAATAAAATACGTTGTTTTGGTTGCAATAAAACAGGTCATGTAAAAAAGGATTGTAAGAAAGTATGTTCTATTTGTAAGAAAAATAATCACAAAGAGAGTAACTGTTTCTTTAGAAATAATAAAAATTCTGTTTCATTTTTGAGCTATAGAAATAAAAATAAACAAACATATAATTCCCAGGACTTTATAGTAGATTCAGGTTGTACATCACATATGGTAAATAATATAAACTTGTTAAGTAATGTGGAGTGTAATGAGACCTCTATATGTTTGGCAAAGAAAAATGAAAAAATGTTATCTGTACAAAAAGGCACTTTTGAAGGTGAAAATTGTGTCTTAAATAATACTTTGTGTGTTCCAGATCTTTGTAAAAATCTGTTTTCAGTCTCAGCTGCTACAGAAAATGGTGCTGTAGTAACTTTTAAAAATAATGATGTGGAAATTACATCTAAGTGTGGCACAAAAATATTTGGTAAAAAGGAGGAGTCAACAGGTCTGTATCATTTAAAATTAAAACTAGGTAGTAGTGAAGTGTCATTGTTAGCCAATAAAAAGAGTAGTGTTTATGATTGGCATATTAAAATGGGTCACCCAAGTAATGAGATACTGGGTAAATTGGTGGACGCTGCCACGGGTGTCACATTCAGCAAGTCAGATATATCACAAATGCAGGATTTATGTGAAATTTGTGTTAAAGCTAAGCAGGTCAGGAAACCATTTAATAAAACTAGGGAACGTGCTACTAGGGTACTTGAAATAATACATAGTGATGTATGTGGTCCTATAGAAACTATAAGCTTTGATGGCAAAAGGTACATTCTCACAGTGTTAGATGACTTTAGTCATTTTACTAAAATTTACTTGTTAACCAACAAAAGTGAAGTTAGTTACCATTTAAAACATTACATTAGGGAAACGGAGAGAGAGATGAATGCTAAAGTTTCGGTATTACGCTGTGACAATGGAGGTGAGTACTCTAGCAGTGAATTTAAAGCATGGTGTTATAAAAACGGTATAAAATTAGATTATAGTATTCCGTATAGCCCACAACTAAACGGTAAAGCCGAGCGTTTAAATAGAAGCTTGATGGAAAAGGCTAGGGCATTGTTGTTAAATTCAAATCTTAATAAGAAATTATGGGGAGAAGCTATGTACTCAGCTACATACTTACTCAACAGGTTGCCATGTTCTGTGATAGATTTTAAAACCCCATATGAAGTATGGTATAATAAAAAGCCGGATATATCTAACATAAAAGAATTTGGTTGTGAAGCATTAGTAAAAGAATTAAAACCTGTAAAAAAACTTAGTTCAAGGTCACAGAAATTAATACTTATGGGTTATTCTAAAAATGGGTATAGGCTATTTGATGAAAATAATAATAAAATTGTATTTGCTCGAGACATTGTCTTTAAAACAAGAAGTAATAGCACGGTACAGGAGAATGAACAACAGCTGCAAAGCATAAAATTAGATGAAAATGGTGGTGATCTGGGTGGTCATCTTTTAACAGACAACAATCAGTGTGAGTCTCCAATGTGTTCAGAAGAGAGCAGCATAAAACCTGAAAAGGAAACATTAATACATGAATATAAAGAAATAGAAGAGGAAGGTAATATGAGTGATGAGGAAGTATCAACAAAGAGAGTAAGAAAACTTCCACAAAAGTTCAATGATTATGTTCTACTTACTTACCATGAAGCCATGACGTCACCTGAAAAAGAAAAATGGAAGACAGCTATTAGTGATGAAATAAAATCATTACAGAAAAACCAAGTGTGGGAACTAGTGGAAGAAAAAGATGTCAAAGATGCTAAAATTCTAACCAACAAGTGGGTTTTTCGAGTAAAAGAAGATGGGTCATACAAAGCCAGGATTGTTGTGAGGGGTTTCGAACAAAAGGATATAGATTATGATGAAATTTTTAGCCCTGTAGCATGTCAATCTGCATTAAGAATCATTTTCTCTATAGCTGCGATTAATAAATACCATCTTATGACATTTGATGTCAAGACAGCGTTTCTCAATGGAAACTTGAAAGAAGGGGAAGTAATTTATATGAAAGTACCTCAAGGCTTTGAAAAATGTCATGGAAAAGTGTGTAAACTTCGAAAATCCCTATATGGGTTAAAACAGGCGCCTAAAAGATGGAATGAAGAATTTATTAAAATAATGAAAACTTTAGAGTTTGAACAAGTTAAAAATGAGCCATGTGTGCTAAGGAACAAAGAGGCTACGGTTATTATAGGTATTTATGTTGATGATGGGATTTTAATTTGCAAAAATAAAGAAGAAGGTAGCAAAGTACTTGATAAAATAAATAAAATAATAGAAATAAAAATATATGAAAAACCAAAGACATTTTTAGGTTTACAAATTACTTTTAAAAATGATGGCATTTTACTGTCTCAAGAAAACTATACCAGAAATATGCTAGAAAAATACAATATGTTAGATTGCAAAGCTGTCGACACACCTTGTGTGAGTCAAGAAGGAATTGTTCTGGAAGAAAATAGTAAAAATCTTTTTCCATATAGAGAGGCTGTTGGAAGCTTACTGTATCTCTCGACCAGGACAAGACCTGATATTGCATATGCGGTAGGGTTAGCTAGTCGCAAAGTAGAAAAACCTACTAGGCAAGATGTAGTGCAAATAAAACGAATCTTTAAATATTTAAAAGGTACTATTAATGATGGGTTGTTCTACAAAAATTCAGGTAATATAAAAGACTTACACTTGTACTGTGATGCTGACTATGCTGGTGATTGTGAGACTCGTAGAAGTACCACAGGGTACATTATCATGTTGGCAGGGTGTCCCATTGCTTGGTGCTCAAGAAGGCAATCTATAATTGCACTTTCATCCACAGAGGCAGAATTTATATCTGCTGCAGAGTGTTGTAAAGACGCAATATTCATAAAATCATTGTTAAAAGAACTTAAAATTGATATTCAGATGCTTCAATTTTATATAGATAATCAAAGTGCCATTCATTTAATAAAAACAGGCATATTTAATAAAAGGTCCAAGCATATAGATGTTAGGTTTCATTACATTCACGAACTATATATGAACAAGAACTTAAGTATAACATACTGTCCTACAGAATTACAACCTGCTGATGTAATGACTAAAGCTTTGAATAAACTTAAATTTGTAA